>CM055116.1:214292959-224065459 GCA_029206835.1 Rana muscosa
ACCCTATCCTCCTCCTCTCCCCCCCCTCCTCCTCCTCTCTCCCCCCCTCCTCCTCCTCTCTCCCCCTCCTCCTCCTCCTCCCCTCCTCCTCCCCTCCCCCCCCCTCCCTCCCCTCCCCCCCCTCCTCCTCCTCCTCCTCCTCCTCTCCCCCCCCCCTCCTCTCTCCCTCCTCCTCCTCCTCCTCTCCCCCCTCCTCCTCCTCCTCCCTCTCCCCCCTCCTCCTCCTCTCTCCCCCCCTCCTCCTCCTCTCTCCCCTCCTCCTCTCTCCCCCCTCCTCCTCCTCTCCCCTCCTCCTCCTCCTCCTCCTCCTCCTCCTCCTCCTCCTCCTCCTCCTCCTCCTCCTCCTCCTCCTCCTCCCCTCCTCTCTCCCTCCTCCTCCTCCTCCTCCTCCTCCTCCTCCTCCTCCTCCTCCTCCTCCTCCTCCTCCTCTCCTCCTCCTCCTCCTCCTCCTCCTCCTCCTCCTCTCTCCCTCCTCCTCCTCTCCCCTCCTCCTCCTCCTCCTCTCCTCCTCCTCCTCCTCCCTCCTCCTCCTCCTCCTCCTCCTCCTCCTCCTCTCTCCCTCCTCTCCTCCTCCTCCTCCTCTCCCTCCTCCTCCTCCTCCTCTCCCCCTCCTCCTCCTCCTCTCTCCCCCCTCCTCCTCCTCCTCCCCCCTCCCTCCTCCTCCTCTCCCCTCCTCCTCCCTCCTCCTCCTCCTCCTCCTCCTCCTCCTCCTCCTTCTCTTCCTCCCCTCTTCTCTTCCTCCCTCTCTCTTCTCTTCCTCCCCCTCTCCCTCTCTTCTCTTCCTCCCCCTCTCCCTCTCTTCTCTTCCTCCCCCTCTCCCTCTCTTCTCTTCCTCCCCCTCTCCCTCTCTTCTCTTCCTCCCCCTCTCTTCTCTTCTCTTCCTCCCCCTCTCTTCTCTTCCTCCCCCTCTCTTCTCTTCTCTTCCTCCCCCTCTCTTCTCTTCTCTTCCTATCCCTCTCTTCTCTTCTCTTCCTATCCCTCTCTTCTCTTCTCTTCCTCTCCCTCTCTTCTCTTCTCTTCCTCTCCCTCTCTTCTCTTCTCTTCCTCTCCCTCTCTTCTCTTCTCTTCCTCTCCCTCTCTTCTCTTCTCTTCCTCTCCCTCTCTTCTCTTCTCTTCCTCTCCCTCTCTTCTCTTCCTCTCCCTCTCCCTCTCTTCTCTTCCTCTCCCTCTCTTCTCTTCTCTTCTCTTCCTCTCCCTCTCTTCTCTTCTCTTCCTCTCCCTCTCTTCTCTTCCTCTCCCTCTCTTCTCTTCTCCTCCTCTCCCTCTCTTCTCTTCTCTTCTCCCCCTCTCCCTCTTATCTCTTCCTCTCCCTCACTTCTCTTCTCTTCCTCTTCCTCTCCCTCTCTTCTCTTCTCTTCCTCCCCCTCTCTTCTCTTCCTCCCCCTCTCTTCTCTTCCTCCCCCTCTCTTCTCTTCCTCTCCCTCTCCCTCTTATCTCTTCTCCTCCTCTCCCTCTCTTCTCTTCTCCTCCTCCTCCTCCTCCTCTCTCCCCCTCCTCCTCCTCCAATGGGCACAGTGACACTGATTTAATGGGCACAGTGGCTGCATTTTTATGGGCACACTGACGCTTTCGGAGGGGCACAGTGATGCTGATTAATAGGCACAGTGGCTGCTTCATGATGGGCACAGTGAGGCTTCTTTATGATGGGCACAGTGATGCTAATTAATGGGCACAGTGAGGCTGCATTTTGATGGGCACGGTGAGGCTGCATTTTGATGGGCACTGATGAGTCTGCGTTTGGTGGGCACTGATGAGTCTGCGTTTGGTGGGCACTGATGAGTCTGCATTTGGTGAGCACTGATGAGTCTGCATTTGGTGGGCAATGGTAGGCTGCATTTTGTGGGCACTAGTAGGCTGCATTTTGTGGGCACTAGTAGGCTGCATTTTGTAAGCACTAGTAGGCTGCATTTTGTGGGCACTAGTAGGCTGCATTTTGTAGGCACTAGTAGGCTGCATTTTGTAAGGCACTAATAAGGCTGTATTTGGTGGGCACTGGTAGGCTACAGTTGGTGAGCAATGGTAGGCTGCAATTGGTGGGCACTGATGAGCTGCATTTGATGGGCACTGGTGAGGCTGCATTGATCTCTTTTACCATGTCTGCAGTCTCTGACAATCTCCTGTAGTATGTCTGCAGTCTCTGACCATCTCCTGTAGTATGTCTGCAGTCTCTGACCATCTCCTGTAGTATGTCTGCAGTCTCTGACCATCTCCTGTAGTATGTCTGGGGGCTCTTTCTAAACAAACTCTCTAACAGAGGCCCTCTCTGTGTCCATTAGAGAGACCCCCCTGCAGGTCCAATTAGAGTACTCTGCTTCTCTTCCTGTATTTTGTTTATTGTTAAGAGATCGTGGGAGGATCCCAGGGTAAAAATTACTCCTTAGCGGAGCATCTCTGTGTTTGAGTCCTTGCCATAGAAACATTTGTAAAGGGGGAGGAGTTAGTAAAGGTAAACACACCCTTATAGGGGCGCCAGAAATATTTCTGCACCCAGGCGCATGTGACCCTAGGATAGGCCCTGTTTTGGCTGGTTAAAGACCAGGCCCCTTTTTGCGATTCGGCACTGCGTCGCTTTAACTGACAATTGCGCGGTCGTGCGACGTGGCTCCCAAACAAAATTGATGTCCTTTTTTTCCCACAAATAGAGCTTTCTTTTGGTGGTATTTGATCACCTCTGTGGTTTTTATTTTTTGCGCTATAACCAAAAATAGATTTTGAAAAAAAAATGCAATATTTTTTACTTTTTGCTATAATAAATATCCCCAAAAAATATCTAAAAAAAAAAACATTTTTTTTCCTCAGTTTAGGCCGATACGTATTCTTGTACATATTTTTGGTAAAAAAAATCGCAATCAGCGTTTATTGATTGGTTTGCGCAAAAGTTATAGCGTTTACAAAATAGGGGATAGTTTTATGCCATTTTTATAAAAAAAATGTTTTTTACTAGTAATGGCGGCGATTAGTGATTTTTTTCGTGACTGCGACATTATGGCGGACACATCGGACACTTTTGACAAATTTTTGGGACCATTGTCATTTTTACAGCGATCAGTGCTATAAAAATGCACTGATTACTGTAAAAATGACACTGGCAGTGAAGGGGTTAACCACTAGGTGGCGCTGTAGGGGTTAAGTGTTCCCTACATAGTGTTTCTAACTGTAGGGGGATGGGCTCTGTGTCACATGACACCGATCTCCGCTCCGAGTACACGGAGCCGAGATCAGTGTCACTAGTCAGAGCGGGGAGATGCTTGTTTACACAAGCATCTCCCCACTCTATACCTCCGTGAGACGATCGCGGGGATCCCCGCGACGATCAAGTCCGTGGGACCCGCGGTCCGACTCACAGGGGTGGCGGCAGGGTCGCCAGTGCGACCACACGGACATGCACTTAAAGGGGACGTACAGGTACGTTGATGTGCCTGTCTGTGCCATTTTGCCAACGTAAATGTACAGGAGGCGGTCGGCAAGTGGTTAAAGAGACACTGTCATCAGATCATTTATTTAAACAACAATCTCCCCCTAAGAAAAAACATATTAATGCATGCAATTAACATATTTTATGTGTGTTATTTACCTGTAAAAGTCTCCTGTTTTTGGACATCCAAAAGCTCTAAGACTGCTGCTAGTCACCACCACCTTGGATATTATGTCAGCAGCTTCAGCAGACTCATGCCTTGTACACACGGCCGGGATGTCCGACAGGAAAAAGTCAGTCGGGAATCCAGACGGGAAAAAAGAGAGCTGGTTCTCTTTTTTTGCCGGCGGTTTTTGGCAGTTTTCCCATCGGAAAAACTGTGAGGGAGCATACACACGGCTGGGATTCCCGGCCAAAAGCTCTCATTGCAGTTTTCCTGTCGTGTGTACGAGGTCAGAGTTATCACTCAAGTGACACTCTATGATATTTTCCTTTCATTCCTCCTCCAACCTCTACATCAAAGGTCATGTAGGAGGTGAAGATAGGGGCAGAGGAGCTGGACCAGCACGTAGGATAAATAGATAATACCAGGTGTGGAGAGGGCTAAGATGAAGGGGAATGTGTAAAATCCCCTCCCTACCTGTACACCTAGAAGCACTATGTACAGTGGGGCAAAAAAGTATTTAGTCAGCCACCAATTGTGCAAGTTCTCCCACTTAAAGGGGTTGTAAAGGTTCGTTTTTTTTCTTTGTCTGAATTTCTCACTTCCTGTTTCTCCTCACTGAACTTCACACCATCATCCGAGTGGTGTGGAGTCAGCCAGAACAGCTTACTGAACAGATTACTGAGGAGGAACAGGAAGTGAGAAATTCAAAAAAAGAAAACAAAGAAAACAAATATTTAGAAGGTAAATCAAAGGAAAAGGTAAGTGAACCAACAATGCACTAGCTTAAAGGAACCTATTTAGAAAATAAAAAACGAACCTTTACAGCCCCTTTAAAAAGATGAGAGTGGCCTGTAATTGTCATCATAGGTATACCTCAACTATGAGAGACAAAATGTGGAAACAAATCCAGACAATCACATTGTCTGATTTGAAAAGAATTTATTTGCAAATTATGGTGGAAAATTAAGTATTTGGTCAAGATCAAAAGGTCATCTCAATACTTTGTTATATATCCTTTGTTGGCAATGACAGAGGTCAAACGTTTTCTGTAAGTCTTCACAAGGTTGTCACACACTGTTGCTGCAGACACCTGGATGTTCGGGTTCGGCCGAACTTCGGAAAAAAGTTCGGGTTCGGGACCGAACTTTAACCCGAACCCGAACCCCATTGAAGTCAATGGGGACCCGGACTTCTAAGGACTAAAAAGGCTCTAAAAAAGTAATGGAAAGGGCTAGAGGGCTGCAAATGGCAGCAAAATGTTGTTAAGAGCATGGCAAGTGCTCTGCAAACAAATGTGGATAGGGAAATAACTTAAAATAACATAAAAAAAATAAAAAAATATTGCTGGAGGCCCCCTTTTCAGCAGAAGAGGTACGGGAAGTCATTAAGAACCTCAGAAACTCAACGGCACGATGCCACACATATGGTGGGAATGCCCCAGAATACGCCCTTTCTGGAATAAATTATTCAATTTAATGGATAAGCTAGTGGGAAAATAAAATACTTTGAAATAAAAATGTAGCGGGGTGCTAAATTTAAGGGAAGTGTTTGGTAAATAGGCTCAAACACCCTAATTCTGTAGGATTCATGGACCATTTTGTCCTCGGGGGACAGTATTGGTGTGCAGTTCCCTGCGGCCTACAGGTGGCGCTGCCATGGTAGGCTAGGGTTGAACCGCCGATACAGTGCTGTGCCTTTTGTGTCCCCTCTTGGCAGTAGTACAGCGGGGCGGGGAACCTGCTGTGCATGCCGGGAGAGCATATAAAAGGGGCAGACCTTTGGCCTGGGGGCTGATGTCCAGTGGGGTCCACGCCCAGGTGCCTTCGGCCTGGGTGCATGTGTTCCTGTTCCATCTCGGGTACCTTTAGCCCGGGGTGAGGTACTATCCTGGAGTTCCTGCTGCCCTGGGTATGGAGGCCTAGGTGCGGGAGTAAAGCCTGGAGTCCAGAGCCTTCGTCTGGAGTCCGCTAAGGGTCGAGGAGTCTTAGGGTGCCGCCTCGTGTAGGGGACCATGTTCCAGGGAAGGGAGGATCATTCTGATGGACCGATGCGGGAGTCACGGTGAAGGAAGGGTCTGTTGACTCCCTGGAGAGATGTCTTCCCCTTGATATGGGCTAGGTTCGTAGAAGGAGAAGCTCAAGGTCATCTTGACTGTATCAGAGGCCTTATTCACCCGACCCGTGGCAGGGGCGTTATACACCCTGGTCTGTGGCAGAGACCAAAGTTCTCCAGGTCCGTGGCAGGGGCCTTGTACACCTGGTCTGTGGCAGAGACCAACCTCAAGGTCTGTGGCAGAGACCGTGCACCTAAAACTGTTTGAGAAACCTAAGCAGTGAAGTGAATGTGCTACGTTTGTGCCTGGACCTCCTCCACACCTTAAGCTGTCCTGTTTCTTTGCTCTAACCTTTTCTATCCGAGTAGAGTTTATTTTGCCATTAGAGAATAAGAGTTGTAATTTCAGCTGGTGTGGACATTGACTTTACTGGGAATTAAAGGACTTGCCTCTACCTACAGTAGAGGTGAGAATCATCCTCTGGAGGAGTTTTGACTCCGGCTGTGGACACGGCCCGTCAAGTACACCGCTCAACCTCTTTATATAGGAGGGTACGGGCTGGTAGTGCGGTGTGCCTTTCTCCCTCCTGCGAGGAGCCAACAACATAAAGGCAGGTAAGGGGGAAAGGATCTGTGCGCTACAAAAAAATAAAATAAAAATTATAATCTTGACCCAGGAGGACGAGGTCCATATGGAGTAGGAGGTTGAGGTGGCGGCGGTGGAGGAGGACGAGGTAGCCAACACTGGTTCAAAAATACAACAATGGCTGGGTAAGGCCGTGTCATGGATATGCATTAATGTCTGTCTGCCATCTTACCTTCCTCCTCATGTGTTCATCTTAGAGACCAGACCTCCTTCATCTGGCTTCCTTTATAATCTCCTCCCAGCCAGACTCCACCCCAGGCCCTATCACAGAACACTATATTAACCTGTGCACTGCAAGCCTGCTTTGCTGATCAACGTGTTTGTTAGGCATTGTGTGTTTGGGTTCCTGCCTGCCGTGTGCTACGTCTGTCTCTCTGTTATACATTTGGCTTGTCCCCGACTATCCCTGTCTGCTCGTGACCCTTGACCTTTGGCTTGTCCTTCGTTTTCCTTGTCTGCTTGTGGCCCTTGACCTTCAGCTTGTTATTCGTTACTCTTATATCTTGTGCTGCTGCTTCCCCTCTTTTCCCCTTATCCTACGGGGCGTGAGCTAGGAGACTCTAGGGGCCACGACCTGGACCCAGCCTGCAGCATAACATCCTCACCACTAGAGGCTCTGGAGAAGACCAGCTGGGTCTTAGACTCCGCGCCCTGGGGAATCTTGGCTCTAGCTTCCTATAGGATCCCGGTTGTGCTCCTCTGGTCCCGCTTTTCACAACCACCCAGTTTCCTATCCGCAGCAGTCAGCCATAGGGTTCACTACCTTGCGGTGCACTCCTGTCCCCCTACGGTGTGCATCTGTCACCTGGCCATAGGTAGAAGAAAACTATATAGAAATTGTTTATTTCACACACCTCCACATATGTATAACACACTGCAAAATATTTTTTGTGGCCCTAAATGGGTATTTTTGGAAGAGCAGAACACACCCACAGTACGTAACCGCTGAATCGCACAGCTACAGAACTGCAGAAAACGCTATTCAAAAAAAATTTTGTTTTTTTAGTATAGCACAGTGGAAGACAAATATATAGAAATGGTTTATTTCACACGCCTCCACATATGTATAACACACTGCAAAATATTTTTTGTGGCCCTAAATGGGTCTTTTTGCAAGCGTACATTAAAGTGCAAATTTTATTTTATTTTTTTGCCCTAAACGGGTCTTTTTTTGCACGAGCAAAATAAAATGCAAATTTTTTATTTTTTTTGCCCTTCGTGGGTCTTTTGGAAAAGAGCACAATAAAGTGCCTTTTTTTTTTGTTGCCCTAAATGGATCTTTTTCCAAGAGCAGAATACACCCACAGTATGGAAACGGTGTATCTCTCAACATAATATATGCAGTGCTGGTGCACTGAGCTTGCAGATAAAAGTTAGATTTTCTCTGACACTGGGCTCATGGCAGTGTAAAAAGACTGCACTGCACCACAAACAGGTAAACCTATGCAGATCGCTGAGTTATATCTCTGAATCTGGACTCCTATTTCTATATAATATATCTCTCTCCCTGAAAGCACCAACAGGAACCTGGCCCTACACTACACTGTCTCTCTATCTTTTCCCTCAGATTCCAGAATCAGGACTAACTCATGTATTTTTCAATCTCTCCCTAAAAGCAGCAGCAGCAGACAAGATCCTCTCCCTATCTATTCTGAAGCAGAGTGACGTATGTGCTGTGTGCCTCTAGCTTATATAGAAGCTGGGTCACATGTTGCACTGACCAATCACAGCAATGCCATTAGTAGGCATGGCTATGATGGCTTCTAAGGGCACACCAGCTAATCAAAAGGTGATTGTCTGGCCCCTGAAGCATTTCTAACTGCGTAATTAGATTGCCGAACCCGAACCCGGACTTTTGCGCAAAGTCCGGGTTCGGGTTCGGGGAAAAAGCTAAAGTTCGGTACGGACCCGAACTTTACAGTTCGGGTTCGCTTAACCCTATTGCTGGTATGTTGGCCCATTCCTCCATGCAGATCTCCTCTAGAGCAGTGATGTTTTGGGGCTGTCGCTGGGCAACACGGACTTTCAACTCCCTCCAAAGGTTTTCTATGGGGTTGAGATCTGGAGACTGACTAGGCCACTCCAGGACCTTGAAATGCTTCTTACGAAGCCACTCCTTCGCTGCCCGGGCGGTGTGTTTGGGATCATTGTCATACTGAAAGACACAGCCACGTTTCATCTTCAATGCCCTTGCTGATGGGAGGAGGTTTGCACTCAAAATCTCACAATACATTTGAGTGCAAACCTCCTCCCATCATTCTTTCATGTACACTGATCAGTCGTCCTGTTCCCTTTGCAGAGAAACAGCCCCAAAGCATGATGTTGCCACCCCCGTGCTTCACAGTAGGTATGGTGTTCTTTGGTTGCAACTCAGCATTCTCTCTCCTCCAAACACGACGAGTTGTGTTTCTACCAAACTGTTCTACTTTGGTTTCATCTGACCATATGACATTCTTCCAATCCTCTTCTGGATCATCCAAATGCTCTCTAGCAAACCTCAGACGGGCTTAAGCAGGGGAACACGTCTGGCACTGCAGGATCTGAGTCCCTGGCGGCGTAGTGTGTTACTGATAGTAGCCTTTGTTACGTTGGTCCCAGCTCTCTGCAGGTCATTCACTAGGTCCCCCCCGTGTGGTTCTGGGATTTTTGCTCACCGTTCTTGTGATCATTTTGACCCCACGGGGTGAGATCTTGCGTGGAGCCCCAGATCGAGGGAGATTATCAGTGGTCTTGTATGTCTTCCATTTTCTAATTATTGCTCCCACAGTTGATTTCTTCACACCAAGCAGCTTGCCTATTGCAGATTCAGTCTTCCCAGCCTGGTGCAGGTCTACAATTTTGTTTCTGGTGTCCTTCGACAGCTCTTTGGTCTTCACCATAGTGGAGTTTGGAGTGTGACTGTTTGAGGTGGTGGACAGGTGTATTTTATACTGATAACAAGTTCAAACAGGTGCCATTAATACAGGTAATGAGTGGAGGACAGAGGAGCCTCTTAAAGAAGAAGATACAGGTCTCTGAGAGCCAAAAATCTTGCTTGTTTGTAGGTGACCAAATACTTATTTTCCACCATAATTTGAAAAAAAAATTCTTTCCAAATCAGACAATGTGATTGTCTGGATTTGTTTCCACATTTTGTCTCTCATAGTTGAGGTATACCTATAATGACAATTACAGGCCTCTCTCATCTTTTTAAGTGGGAAAACTTGCACAATTGGTGGCTGACTAAATACTTTTTGGCCCCACTGTACATCACTTTATTTACCTGGGGTAACAGAGCATCCGGGGAGTGAAAGGAAGGCAAGTATAAGCAGCTTCATGGACCAGCAATAAAATTAACCAGTTGTCTTACCCTGCATTGGCAAAGCACAGGTTCTTTTTATTCAAGGCAATGCAGTCCATATTCCTCCTGTGCATGCCAAAGTAATCAACGTTCAACATTACCTCCTAAATGCCCCATAATGTTAGGATATACTGCTTTTTTCTCCTATTAAAGCTGAGATAAGCAAACATTGTGTAAGTACTTTCAGTATGTGTATTCTTACTTGGTGTGCTTTATGTATTTTTTCAGATCTGTGCAGTAATCCAGCATAAAAACTTTTCCTTTTTACTTTTACAAAGTAAAACCAAGGTTTGCAAAGGCACTTGGTGCACACAAAGTAGATTTATATTCCTTGTTGCTATGGGGGAGTATATTTCAATGAACGTTTTTGTGCCAAGAGTTTAGCAGGGAGAGCATAAAGACAGACCAAGTTTCTGGACAGCAACAAGTTTTGGCATTAGATTAATGCAGCCACAACTATTGTAATTAGGGTTGTCCCGATACCGATACTAGTATCGGTATCGGGACCGATACCGAGCATTTGCGCGAGTACTTGTACCAAACGCAAATGCTCCTGATGCTTCACCCGATACTTTTTTTTCTCTAGTGTAGTGTGGCTGGAGAGGGCGGGAGGAGTCAGTGGCTGGGGAGGGCGGGAGAGTGTGGGCGGAGTCTGGCTGGAGAGGGGGCGGGCAGAGTCTATGGAAGGAAAGTGTGGGCGGAGTCTGGCTGGAGAGGGCGGGCACAGTCGGTGGACGGATTTGGCGGGCAGAGAGCGAGTCCCTCACCTGGTAAGCTGGCAGGGGTGTAGGGCACAGCCGGATCGGTGACCGGTGCTGTCACATTCGGTCGCCGTCAGCGGCTGAACGTCCCGACGCCCATCTTGGTACACCCTGCACTTGGCTGCAGTAAGCAGCAGCAGACATCTTGTTACACCCAGTCCAAGCTATATGGGCTGGGTGTAACAAGATGTCTGCTGCTGCTTACTGCAGCCGAGTGCAGGGTGTACCAAGATGGGCGTTGCAGCTTTTTGCAGTTTTTTTTTTTTTTATAAATCATGTGTCATTTTTTGCAGCATTTCAGTGCCAGACACCTATCGGTGCCATCTATCAGTGCCCACAAGTGCCACCTATCAGTGCCATCTACCAGTGCCACTTGATAGGTGGCACTTGTGGGCACTGATAGGTGGCACTTGTGGGCACTGATAGGTGGCACTTGTGGGCACTGATAGATGGCACTGGTAGCACTATCAGTGCAATCAGTGCCACCTATCAGTGCCCACAAGTGCCATCTACCAGTGCCATCTATCAGTGCCCACAAGTGCCATCTATCAGTGCCATCTATCAGTGCAATCAGTGCCACCTATCAGTGCCCACAAGTGCCACCTATCAGTGCCATCTATATGTGCCACCTATCAGTGCCCATAAGTGCCACCAATCAGTGCCATCTATCAGTGCCACCTATTAGTGCCCATCAGTGCCAGTCACCAGTCAGTGCCCATAAGTGCCGCCTATCAGTGCCAGCCACCTGTCAGTGCCACCTATCAGTCCCCATCTGTCAAACTGTCACATGACATTGAAAAAAAGTATCGGTAATCGGTATCGGCGAGTACTTGGAAAAAAGTATCGGTACTTGTACTCGGTCCTAAAAAAGTGGTATCGGGACAACCCTAATTGTAATCAAACTGACTCTGTCATGAGAATCATGGGGGTCTTCTTCTGAAAATGCTGCTTGCTCCTGCTTATGATATGCCTTATGCCGCGTACACACGGCCGTTTTTCTCGTCGAGAAAAACAACATTTTTTCCTTTCGACGAGAAAAACGATAGTCTGTGGGCTTTCTGCCGTTTTTTCGACGAGAAAAACGGCATTAAAAACGACGAGGAAAATTAGAACATGTTCTAATTTTTCTCGTCGTTTTTTTCGACATGTTTTCCGCGGCAGTGTTTCCCATAGGGAAACACTGCCGCGGAGCCCACACGGTGGTTTTTTTCGACCAAAAAAAAAAATGACATTTAAAACGGCCGTGTGTGGGGGGAAAAAGCTGTTCCTCGTTTGTCACGTCGATTTTCTCGACGGTGTTTTCACCGTCGAAAAAATCGATTGTGTGTACGCGGCATTAGTCACAGTCCCAGAACAAGCATGCTGTAAATGAGTTTCAGAACTACTTATCTCTATACTTGTTTTGGGTCAGCAAAACAGGCAGCATTAAAGTGATTGTAAACTATCACCTTGTAAAACAACCCACTCAGTTTAAAATCGAAATGAAAGGCAAAACATTTTTGTATAGATATAAAAATACACTATACAATCTTCTTAAAGGGTTTTCAAACCCTTGTTTTAGTTTTCTTTTTAAATATAAAACATGTCATACTTACTTATATACTCGAGTATAAGCCGAATTTTTAAGCACAATTTTTTGTGCTGAAAATGCCCCCCTCGGCTTATACTCGAGTCACCTTTTTGCGCCTGATCTCCCGGACTTTGGGGAGCCGGTACCAGCCGGCCATAGGTCCCCTGGACCCCAGACGTGGCACACATGTAGCCCCACTCTTCCTCTACAAGTGTGCAAAGTTTCTTGTCCAGGGGGCCTACGGCCGGGGAGCACCGATTTTTCAAAACCGGGCACCCCTTCCATAGACTCCCATGTTAAACGGTCATTTCTCTGGTGACTTTGGGGACCCCGGTACAGGCCGGTGGTAGGTCCTCTGGACCCCAAACTTGGCACACATGTAGCCCCACTCTTCCTCTACAAGTTTGCAAAGTTACGGCCGAGGAGCAACGCTGTATCCTGGCCTAGGCCAACTAGGCCCATGCCTAGGGCAGCACTTTGCAGGGGGGCAGCACAGAAAGAGTCCCCGCCGGCTTGCGCTACACTGTTAGTATAACGCAAGCTGCTTCTAATTTTGACTGTGATATCATCCTGGACCACAAACCTTTCTCACTGTGCTAAATGTTTTCTGCTGCACCATTGGCATTGTTATATCTTCTTAGTCCTCTCCATAAAATTATCAGAAATTTGTGCTTCAAGTAGAACTATAGCCAACACTTTTTTTTTTCATTTTGGATAGAGTAAGGGAGGGTTATAGCCCCCTGTCAGTTAATTTTTTTACCATCCCTGACCCATTGCAGAGCTTTCCCTTCACTTTCTGCCGCATAGCCAAACAGGAAGTTAGAGGAAATCTATGCAAATTAAGGGAATCCAATGCCCCCCCCCAGGCCCTAAGAACTAGTGTCCCCACTTGAAAATTTCAGGGCGGGTCTTAAACAGAAAGGGGTGTGGCCTTGACCAGAAGGGGTGGGTCATTTTTAAATTAGGGGGTGCACGTGTTTAGTCAGGCCCAGGGCAGCACAAAACCTAAATACACTACTGCCGAGGAGCACCGATTTTTATCTTCGGCTTATATTCGGGTCGGCTTATACTCGAGTATATACGGTACCCCCACTGTGCAGTTCATTTGGCACAGTGTGGCCCAGATAACCGTCTTCTGGGGTTCCCCCTGCGGCTGTTTCTAGACATCGCTTGTCCTTTTGGTAATCAGTGCAACCAGTGACCTCATATTTGTGTGCCCAACAAAGTGAATTATGGAACATATAGTTCTCCTTCAGATAGTTGCTTTTCACCCATGTACCCTAAGACTACACATCCCAGGGATCTTTGCTGTAACATGAAGATTGCTGGGAGTAGCTATAAAAGGAGCGAGAAGCCTGCGCAGAGCTCTCTTCCTCCTGGGCCTGACGCAGATGGACCTCTCTGTGCAACAGGGAGAGAGGTCGCAGCCTACCACGCGGTATCTTACTTCCAACCCGAGGCCTAAGGGGCCTAGCTCTGTTATTCACTGTCAGACATCCTGTCAACAAAATCACTCGGATTGCCTGCCTGTCGGTGTGGGTGCGTGTGGCAAGCTTCACTTCGGAAGACCGAGACAGCGGATCAGCTGCACAAGTGCCGCTACATGAGTTCATGTCCAGAAGACATCGAGCGATGTGGTCGTTGGTGAGATGGCAAATTGCTCAACCTTTATCTATTCATTGCTAGTATTACAGAGACACTTTGCACAGACATCTTTACCCCAAGAACACTTTACTGCATTGCTTGAACACTGTGCTCAGACGCCTTTTAGATCTTCAACACTAGGAATCTATTGCTTTCATTATACCCAAACGGATTACAGTTAACAAGCTCCAACTAGCCAGTGAAGAACATCAGATCTGCAACGTGGAACTCTTTTGCCATTACTTATAGGAAGGTCCTTATATTACTCTTTGTAGACCCACTCTCCCTTCATTAGGATAGCATAGGCTGGCTAGATTACATCTTTCTCAGTGTGACAGCATAAGTAGTTTACTGAAACATCCACTAGGAAGTGACTTCTGATTAAAAGGGAGTGCACATATATGTATATAATATTGTTGTTGCTGAACCATTGTCTTGTGTCTTTGGGAGGAATTTGTTTTCTTAGTTGGCACTGTTATCTTGGCTCAGCAGATTTATTACCTCTCTCTTTGAAATAACTTTCCCTTATTTGGTTCAAGTAAAATATTTCAGAACCTAATTATACTGAGTTGTTTGATTATTGCCACAAGGATGTCTGAACTCAGAGTGTCAGGTGGGTTGGAAGGTTCACCTGGTCATGGACATGCAGATGAGCAGATAATGATCAGCAGTCCCCTAAGCAGTGTTTCTCAACTCCAGTCCTCAAGGTGCCCCAACAGGTCATGTTTTCAGGCTTTCCATTATTTTGCACAGGTGATATGATCAGTTTCACTGCCTTAGTAATTACCACAGCTGTTTCATCTGATGGAAATCCTGAAAACATGACCTGTTGGGGCGCCTTGAGGACTGGAGTTGAGAAACACTGCCCTAGAGGGCCATGCTAGCTCTGTTATTTGCTGTCGGACATCCTGTCGCCAACATCACTCGGATTGCCTGCCTGACTGTTCTAGGTCAGTGCCAGGGTTAGTGTTTGGGTCAAGTAAGGGTCAAAGGTCAGGGTGAGTATATTTTGCACAGGATTATTTATTTTTTTAATTGGCATCAGTGTCAAATAATGCAGTTTTTTAGGTAGGAAAAAAAAAATGCGCACTGAGCTGTACTAAGGATACAAACAGGAAATAACATACACATATGTGGTATCATTGCGATAGTCAGGAGCAGGAAAATTTATTTTGGGTTGTTCTTTGGTGGTAGGTTATGGTAGTAACAAGAAATATACAGCTAAGTTTAAAAAATATTTTCTTTTTTATTAATTTGAGACAGTTTTCCTCTGATAATGAAAATAAATCTGGAGTTATCCATAACTATTTACTACCAAATGAAAGCCCAATTTGTCCTGAAAAAACAAGGTATAATCCACCTGGATGCACAAAGTAGTTGTGATGATATGTACAGTTTCACTAACACATGTCAAAATTGCAAAATTGAGCTTAGGCATTTAGATGTGTTTTGCTCTTAGGTGTGAAAGGGTTAAAGTCAAAGCATCAGAATGACAGTCAGGGACAATTAGCATTCTCAAAGAAGAGATTAATTTATAGCAGCCACCATTGGTGACAAAGTTTAAATTAGTAATTTATTACTTACATAATTGATGTATATTATCAGTTTAATGTACTTTGCATTGTTAAATATCATGTTATACTGTCTGAAGTCTGAATGACCATGCAGATGCTGATAGCGACAGCAACACAAGAACCCAGTGTTATCACGCTAAATAATGAGCTACTGTATTTATGAAACAGCACATGACACACATGGCATATCATTTTGGATAAATTAGAATGCATGTTTGTAAAAGTTGAGCATTGCTTTTACAACACATAAAAGCAATTACATTGCAAAATTGTTTGCTAATGTTGGGGAAGGGCATTAGGGATAATGTATTCAAAATGTAGCTTGGAGAGTCGTAGGCCCTTTTGTCATATTATTTTAATATTGGAGACCAGGAAACTGAAAAAAATATATAATTGCTGAATACACTTTAGTAAACATGAAAGACCAATGCCAACAACAAACTGACCTAAAATACAATATTTCACATGCTTGCTTTTCTTGTTTATTATGATGTGTGTGATTAAAAGAGCATCCTACTACATACCATGTTGTTTTTTGAAAAGCTGCTGATGTTGAAGAGCAGGTCACGTCTGCTTTGGATCTGCATCTGAAGATGAAATAGTGCCCATTCCACAACACTGTTCCTTCCTATATATCTGTAAATGTATGGAAAAAATATAAATAAAGCTTCACAGCATGAAGCTTTGGCAATAAAGCTTGACAATATGAAGCTTGACAATGTAAAAGCAATTTTCTTCCCAAACTGTCTGTTAGCAATAGAACGTAACATTGTAAGAGGATTGGTAAAAGACCAAATGGCCAGACAAAGACTAAATGTATGTAGCACACTCCTAGCGTTGGATGCTAGGTAAATCTAGTTTTTGGCTTCTTCTGTAATCAAGAGAGTAGTGATTGTTTGTTTTGGTCTGTTCTGGCATTCAAAGTCTTATAGTTTGATTGCTTCCCCCAGCTTCTAGAAGAGGTTTCTAGAGCTTAGGGGGGAGAATTCAAATAACCAGCCTGAATATTAATCAGGACCTAGCAATCCCCTGGGGAGGTGTACCCAGATTGTGGCTGGGGAAGCTGATGAATAGTCTGGAACCCAGGGAGGTTGTTTTTTTTCCTGGAGGAGAGTCCCAAGCTGCTGTTGATTTTGGAGGTCTTAGCTGTGGCAGAGCTGAGGATCTGGACATGATCTGGAGCTGGAAGTATGACTTTACCACAAGCAATCTGAACTGGAGAAATGAATATCTCCCTCACTGGGTGTTGCCTGGAAGAAGCTGCAAGAGGCAACTGTCCTGGGAACTTGTGAGTCATGACACTTGATTGATTCCTAGTGACTGTATGCTTTTGGGATATAAGTGCCAGTGGAAGTTTTTGACTGAGACAGCTCTCATAGGGTCTCAAAATACTGGCCATTCCACTGTTCTCATCAGAATCTTGGAGTTTGAGCATAAAAAAGGTGTTCCTCTGTTACTGTTCAGAAGTTACCTCATGGTCCCCAGCCATGAGATCTTAGCCTGTCAGAAGGCCACTTCATGGTCCCTAGCTGTGAGGGAATAGACTATTCAATGTTAGGAAGATTGTCCTTTAACTGCTATTTGCTATAAACTTTGGAGCATCCCATGCCCTAACCCCTCTCCTGTTACAAGTTCTACAAGCAATAAATTACAAAAAGTCAACCCCTAGACTCTTTATTGGAGCCAGAGTGAATGGACTGTTGCTTGGGTGACTGGCGGCCTCTGTACTGTTTTGGAAAGAACCAGTTAATATATGTGGCCCATGTGGGGGTAGCGCTACATGGAACGTGCAGTTTACTAAACAGGTGCAAAGATAGAAGCGATAATGCAAAACACGAGTTCTTAACAGCAATGTTTGTGTGGCCGGCTGATTCATAGGCTATTGGCCTTGGCCTTGGCACGGGCAATGGAGCGGGTCCTGGTGGTGACATCAGCCAGCCACCACACCAATTGCAGAATAGCCTGCCTTGCCCAGGACTCGTTCATTGAGGGAGGAGGAAGACAGTCCAGCCTGCCCCCCTGCCTAACACAGCACTTGAAGTTCTCATCAGCCAGGCATGTACTAGTGGTAGTTATGCTTTCATACAGCATTGGTGCTTCTCTCTCCTAGGTAGTGAGGGCTGGGGGGTGCAGTCTCTGCAGCATGTGTGTGGCACCGGCAGTCTATGTGACATGTGTGGCAGTCTCTATGACCTGGGGCAGTCTCTGTAACATGGGGGAGCACTGGTGTCTCTGTCAGGGAGCACTTTGTGGGAGCACTAGTGTCTCTATCAGGTAGTCTCTATGGGAGCACACTGGCCATCTCTGTGAGAGTCGCAGTCTTTGTCAGACAATCTCTGGGAGCAGTGGAACACTGACAGTCTCTGTGGGAGCAGTCTCTGCCCCATAGAGATTGTCAGTGCTCCCAGAGACTGCCCAACAGAGATTGTGGCTCCCACAGAGATTGCCAGTGCTCCCAGAGACCTTTTCCAGAGTGTGATGGAGCTGGGAGGGGGAGAACCAACAGCCTGAGCCTTGCCTGCATGGAAGTAGAATTGGAATTTATTTCCATAAAAGGGCCACCAAAATCCTCATCACCAGGCCCATGATTCTCCTAATTCGGCCTTGTCCAGGGTGACTCTGGTAACAGAGATGAACAGCTATAGGGATCCAACGCCCAGGGCCACTCCACTGGAACTAGAATAAAATGATAGCAATTGAAGAGGTGTTCCCTACATTAGCTGTGTCTTCAGGAGACCCTGCGTGCTATTAGGCTCTGATGGAGGGCTGCTCCCTTGGTTGCAGAGTACCCCTTCCTTATCAGGTGTGGCTTCTCCAAGCTGTTGTAGTAGAGAAACTGAGAAACATACCTTTCCTAGTCATGTCCATAAACCCAGGGAGTTGTTTGAAAACATGTTAAAGGGGTCTACCCCTGCACCTGAGCATGGTGAGTAAATGAGCACTCCGCTACAACATAATCCTGTACTGTACTGTGCTAGTGCTAGGCAAAGTAATAGGAGATAATATCAGTAAAAGTAGAGCTTGTACTTGCCTTTCCCTGTGCTCCTATGCTGCCCTGACTCCTGTGAACCAGAAAGCCCAATTCCTCTGTTAGTTCTTTTTGTTCAATACTTGCCTAGAGATATACATGGCTCTTCCGTGTGATGTGACAATGCTCAAATCTGCCAATACACTGCTCCAGTGACAAGCACTCCATTGTGGGGATTCAGTGGCAAGAGTCACGCGTTTTTCCTTACTTACTATATATGTATCAAATAATTCTCAAGTCGTTTAGTAGTGTATAAGAGAGTGGTGCCAAGTTCAAGGTGCAGAAACTCACTTTGCTGAAGCAAGGGCAGCATAAAATGGATTTTGATTTGCTGCTCCTACATTTTACACTTGGTTTGCACCAATGCTTAGTTGAGCCTTCAAGAATACGTTTTACAATGAAACAGCAAAGGACCCCTAAAAAGACTCAACATTATGTGTCCATGTATTAAGCATTAATGATAAAGGCGTGAGGACCTCCAAAAATATTTGTAAAGGAAAGATTCTTCTTGCACAAAACATCAAAATGTAACAACATTATGTACCCCAGTGACAGCTACATAAGGAAGTACAATAAATTAAGTACTGTACATTATACACTTCAGAATTATTATATAATATTCATATGTGGTTACAAATATAGTGTTGATTAGGATATAAGGAAGTGTGATAAGTTAAAGCAATTAATTAACAATTATATGTTCAACCTAAGGAGATGTAGATATCCAAACAGTAAATGATTCTAATAGCTATGAGTAACTGAGTAAAGATTTCCTGAGCAAACTTTGGTTAATTGCCTTTCAAAACTGATAATATATTCGTAACCTATGGAACTTCAAAATCATAAGGTATAAGGAGAGACAGAGCAGAAAAGAAAAGTGAAGAGTAAAGAGTAAAGAAGAAGTAGTGGGGAGGGGTCCACCGGGTCGATCCAGAAGTCACAGTCAGACCTGTATGATCAGTATAACTTCAAATCATCTACCGTGGCATTAAAACAGAGTCATTAAATGCTGTCAGTAAGAAATGTTCTATCCAAGGTTGCCATAATTTACAGAATTTAGGAATTTGGTTTTGTTCAATAGCCGCCATTTTGGCGTGTATCATAACGTTGTTCATTCTTTGTTTTGTCTCGGCCAACGCCAAAGAGGGAGATTTCCAAGCTCTCGCCACAGTTTGTTTTGCTGCTGTGAGCAAAAATATAAAAAGTTTAAATTGGGTATGAGTCAGACTATCTGGTTTGAGATTAAGTAATGTCGTAGTAGGATTGGGTTGGAGGGTTACGTTAAACATTTTGGAGGCATATGTATATATTGTGGCAGAATAATTCAAGCCAACTGACTAAAAACAGCTATTTTTGTTATCATTAATTACCTATAGACTGACTTGTTGTTAAACTCACAGCTACCAAAGGGAATATACTACAAAAAATCAGCCCCTATTGTTTTAATTGCCATATGTTATAACAGGAATGAAAAAAATGACACATCAAGGCATACTGTTAGAAATGACAGGCATCACTATCTGTAACATTACCTCTTAACACTCAGCAGCATCCCACACACATGTTTAATGTTGGTGGCTACTCGGTAAAACCTCCGGCACTTTGTCTGCATAGATAAATTTCAATAAAGTTACCGTAGATGGAATTAGAGCACAATGAGCATGAGAAAATAGTAATAGTTACCTTATTATTAACATGTTGAATGTCAGTCATACTGCTTGCCTGTACACCTCCCTGGGACAACACTGTGTTGCTAGCAAAGCAGAATAGAGGAGGAGACATATTTCTTTACTTCACCGGGCATATGGTATGCGTAGCCTGGGTGACACTGCTGCTTACATGAGAACTGTGTCCATTCATGCAGTATTTATTCAAATACAAATGAGCAAAAGTAAGGAAGCTGTAGCTCATTACAATCAATTAGATTCCAGGTTTAAAGAAACACTCCAGTCTAAGATGAATGGTATTTGCTGAAACAAATTCAGGGATCATATTTTACCTCTTCGTTCATCTTTGTCAGCTGGATCTCCCACTACCTGAATCCCCGGCAGTGTTGCCAACTTTCAGTAAATTTACAAACAGTTTGTAAAATCCATAATTGTTGCATTTGTCCATGAATGTCAGTTACGGACATGCAGCCTACATGTCTGTAATGGACATTCATGGACAGATGCAAAAAGTATGGATTTTACAAACTGTTTGTATATTTACTGAAAGTTGGCAACCCTGATCCCCGGGGTAGCCTATATTGAATGAGGCAAAAACTAAGCTTTCATAAAGATTGTGTGTTCCCAGGTTCTATCATTTCCCTCAGCCCATTACAGCCTTATGCATTCACAATGCAGCATGAGAGGCAGGTTACATGGCGAAGAAGCATGTGACAATGGGCTTCTTGTAGTCCCATTAAGAAGAAACAATGTGAGAGGCTTGCTGAATGTGGCTTCTAGGTGTGATATAAAACGAATTCACATAGCTCCCAACTGATTTTGAGCGACTGTCCCTGATTTGGAACAAAGTCCCTCTTTCCCTCTCATTTGTCCCTCATTTTCGTCTGATCTATATAGTTGTATATAAAATGCACTATTTATCTTTCAAAAAGTGTTTCACAGTGCTAAACTTTTCATTTAATTTCTAAATTGTTGCATTTGAAAATTTCAAAATCCAATTTAAAGGTGGTAAAAAGAAAGCCCTTGTGGGTTTAATCAATATTTTTATACCAATACGTTTGCTAATAGGTGTCCCTCGTTCCCTTCTCAAAAAGTTGGGAGGTATGCATTCATAAATAGTTGGTGTTATGATTTTTTTAATATACATTGCATTACAATTTGGTGCAATTTATAGCAGCAATTGAAATTGTAGAACTACTGGATTGCTATTGTCCATGTGTTTATGCCATTAATGCCCATTGTCAGTGCTGGGACAAGGTTGTTTGGCAAAATAACAAAAATTTTGAACTGTAAAAACAATAAATAAACTTTGACAGCTGGGCTGCGCTTTGTATACAATGTGGGTGGCTTCTACACTGACACCTGAGCGGAGTGCCACTGGTTACACAGGGAGAGATTGTTCTCCCAGTGTAATTTGCAGGACTAAAGTGTCGGTTTGACAGCTCAGTCCTGAACACGCAGGAAAAGCCCTGGGGATGCAGAGGGAAGGGGAGGCTCCTACTTCAGCTGTGCCCCTTACAGCATGGTACCCAGAACAGGTGGCTCTTTTACCCAGCCCTGGTCAACAGGATATAACAGGGATTGTCTAAAAACCTGCAGAGGTTATTGACAGTAGGAAAGAATTTATGTCTGAGACAAACTGAGTTATTTGGTTACCAGAGATAGGAATACAGAACCATAAACACAGCAGTCTGAGAACAGAGCCTCAGTGGTATCTTTGCACAGGCATCTGGCTGAAGTTGAGCACTTCCCTATATAGTACTCAAGGCAATCAGCCACAGGTGGGAATGGAAGTTTCCCAGTTAGTAGTACCCACTTCCACAGGATGGCATGGGCACACAAGTGTAACTGACAGTGGACTACAGTTACCTTGTTCCGCAAACCACCCCCCCGTTATTCTCCATCTATTCCAATATCCCTCTAGTGCTGGGCTCCAGTGACTGACATCATATCTTTGAGCCAAGCAGGAAGGATTGTGGGACTAGTGGTCTCTTAAACAGCCATTTCGATATTACCCCTGGACTACACATCCCAGTGGTCCCCCTGCAACACGAACAGACCTCTGGGAGGAACTATGAAAGGGCCAGCAGATCCGCCCTCGCTCTCTCTTCTTTATGGGCCTGATCGAGTGAGCACCTCTCTGCTGCTAGGTGAGAGGACTGCGGCCTACCACAAGGTGATCGAGTGACTCCAGCCCAGCCCCGAAGAGCCCAACTTTGCTTGCTGTTCACAAGACATCCTGACGGCACCACCTCATCAGACAGATCCAACGACCAGCAATGTCCAGCAGCTAGTGGGTCACCTCCGTTCGTCTCCTAGAAGGACATCTAATCCAGGACCGCTGTTCAGGAGTTTCCTATTCGGCTCTGCAGTCGGTGAGAGGGCAGTTGCCCATCGTTCACAATTCTTACCTGGTTATCTTGCTTGAACTCTGTATACAGACACCTTGCCCATGGAAACACATTATTGCATTACATAAGACACTGTACATAGACATTCATATCCTGAACTACTCTAAGGAATATCACTAGCCAGTTTAAGCTGTCCTGCCTACCATCACATCACTGTGCCATATTTTGTATTTAATTCAATGAGCTCCAACTGCCGGTGAAGACTACTGCAGGGCAGGCCTGCATTCTGGACAATGCTGTTGATATTGGTTAAAGGGCCCTTATCCTATTCCTATTCTATCTGGTCTCTCATTAGGATTTAAATGTTGAATAGGCCGGCCTGGGATTCCCCTTTAGAGTGATATTATATTGCATTAACTAGTGGATTCTTGACTTTTGGCTGGATGTGATCGAGGCAGCACACGTTCCTCTGCAGCTCCGTTGCCTCCTGATATTATCCGCGGTATTGGAGCACTTATTCTGACCTAACAGCTACTGCCGAGTAGGGAAGTGTGTCCTGACGCTGACGATGCCTTCCTCTGCCTACAAGAAGGTGGCTAAAGCACAAACGGAGCATCGGTAGACCCGATCCACTAAAGACACTACTAATGGCCCCGCCCCCGCCATCTTGTTTTCCCTGCAGAAGGAACAGCGCGTCAAAACAAGATGCTAAGATGGCAAAACCACAGGGAGTTGGATCAGGTAGTGGAGTCAGTTC
This sequence comes from Rana muscosa, assembly GCA_029206835.1. Lineage (NCBI taxonomy): Eukaryota > Metazoa > Chordata > Amphibia > Anura > Ranidae > Rana > Rana muscosa. The sequence continues at coordinate 214,315,931 of CM055116.1, forward strand.
TCGCGGTGGATACGGCTGCAATCACTGGACTGATCCTTGAGGCAATTAATGCCAGCAAATTGGAGCTGATGGGGCGCATAGATCACCTATCATCAGAGTGTACCCTGATCAGACATGATCTGGATAAGATCAGGGGCCGCCTGACCACAGTGGAGACGCGGGTCTCGGATGTGGAGGATGCCTCTCACGATCATGATGCCCAACTAGCTGAGCTCCAGGACCAGGTCCGGGCTCTACAACACAATGCAAATGACGCTGAGGACCAGCAAAGGAGGAACAATGTCCGGGTGGTAGGGCTGCCAGAGGGTGACAAACCCACTTAGTTTGCAGAGCTCCTGTTTAAGCAACTGCGGTCTCTACAAGACATGCCCCCTACTTACGTGGTGGAGAGAGCACACAGGTTACCTACTGGTAACAGATCCCCGGGTGCCTTCCCCCGGCCTTTCCTGGTTCGTTTTTTGAACTACCGCGACCGGGACATGATTCTGACCCAGGCCAGGAAACTTCAAGAGCTGCGTCATGAAAATACACGGGTCATGCTTTTTCCAGATTTTTCAGCTGCGACACAACACAAACGACGATCCTTCAATGAGGTTCGCAGACGCCTGAGGGAGAAGGAGGTCAAGTACAGTATGTTATACCCTAGCAAACTTAGGGTGCAATACAAAGGGTCAGTGAAATTCTTCGAACACCCGGAGGACGCCTGTGAATGGATGGATAAAGAATTCTAATGGTTTCCCAGCCTGCCTACAGGGCTGCAACTGGAGTGGTATGTTTCACCGTTGTTTCTGCTATAACCTAAACTTGACTTTCAAGGTATGAGCGTTTTCACTTCTGACACCTTTTCGGTCATGTTTGTGTTGGAGGATGTGTTCTCTGATCCCTAGAAGGAGGTAATCTGCTGTTTGACATTTTTGTTACCTGAACTTTGTTATGTTGGGGGGTGGGGGGGCCATGGAGGAGCTCCGGGTGGGGGACAATGGTGGTGATCAAAATTCCTCACACCAAGGTTGCTTTGTTGGTGGCCCCTAGGGACTGGATATGAGATGCGCATACCACTGAATTCCTGAGGGGACTGCTCATACCCCCGCATCACAAGACTGCAGTTTCTGTGCATTTATTTTCCTTTCCTGTTTTTTTTTTTTATATATATATATATTTTATGTTCTTTTTTCTTCTCCTACATGCACGGATCATCCCCCCCCCCCCTTTTTATCACATTACTCCAGTATTCTTCTGTTTGGAGGACACAGAGGTTGTATGGAACTATCTACAGAACTGCCGAACTTTCGATCGCTGCGGCGGGATCTCACCGCCTGTTTTTTGTTTAGGGAATAAGCTATATGCCGGACTGGGTATGTTTGTTTCTGGTATAATGGCAAGGGAGGGTTTTTCTCGAGTCACAGCTCAACCTGGGGTTCTATGTGTAGGTATAGTTTTCCTCACAGTTAGGATGTATGTTTTTTTTACTGGGGACAAGCCCCTTTTACAATTGTTATGCTGGGTTAGGATTGACGGAAATGACAAAGATAGCGGGTGACATTAAGATTGTGTCTTGGAATGTTCGGGGCCTTAACCACCAGTTGAAGAGGGCCTCAGTTTTCCAATACCTGAAACAGTACAAGCCACATATCATCTTCCTGCAGGAGACACACCTGAATGGCAGCAGAGTCCTTGCTTTGCGCAAACCGTGCGCAAAGAGCCTTGTATTCCTCCTACTCCACGTTTGCTAGAGGAGTCTCTATTTTAATTAGTAAAACCATCCCTTGCACGGTACATCAGGTACTCTCTGATCCGGAAGGCAGATATGTGCCGGTAGTAATGGATATATGTCATAAGAAGATCATGGTGGTGAATGTATATGTGCCCCCCCCCCTTTTCATGTTCAAATACTGCACGATATATTGGCTAAGATAGCACCATATGCTCATCTTCCTGTGGTTTTGCTGGGGGATTTCAATGCCGTCCTAGATGCTGCGATGGACTCCTCCAACCCAAACAGAGGGGGATCTGCTGACTTGAATGGTTGGGTGTTCGTGGCAGGTTTTAGGGAGTTATGGCGCTGGAAACACCCGAATGACAGATGCTTCTCCCATGTGTCGATGACTCATAGAGCCTCGGCTAGGATTGATCTAGCCTTTGGGAATAATCTTCTATTGCCATTTGTGATGGATGTCACGTACCTGGCTGGGGGCTGACAGACCATAACCCTCTTGCTCTCTCTCTGACCTTTGTGTTGGGGGCAAGAAGGGGGTGGAGACTTTCCCTGGGATGGTTGCAACATGAGCAGGTCTCTGTCCAGCTGGAGGAATCAATAAAGATGTATTGGTCCTCCATTGCTGATACAGCGGATCCCCCGGTGGTATGGGATGCCTTTAGGGAGTTACTAGGGGGGAGTGTATATCAGCCATTAAGACGGCTCGAGTTCAGGATAGGGAGGAGAGCGAGAGTATACGGCAGCAGGAGAGGGAGTGTGTGGAGGCTCATGCGGGGTCTCCTACGGGGGCTTTGTTTGAGTCCTTAATGGAGGCGCGCCGTTCTCTGTCCCTAAACATCACGGGTCAGCCCCGTTCTGAGATGACAAAGAGGGCACAGACAGTGTTTGCGGAAGGGGATAAGAATGGGAAGCTCTTGGCGATGCTAGTTGCTGACTCTCACGTACCTACCAGCATTCCAGTAATCAGGGACAGGGGGGACCTTAGTCAGCCACCCCATACTTATCATGCAGGAGTTTGTCAGTTTTTATTCTTCCCTCTACTCCCCAATTCCATCTTATGACCAATCAGCTTTAAGCCTCGTACACACGACCGAGAATCTCGTCAGGAAAAAACACGTTGTTTTTCTTGACGAGATTCTTGGACAAGAAACTTGTCCCGGCCGAGTGTACAGACGCTCGATTCAAAGAACCCGCAGTTCTCTGAATGGAGCGAACGCGGTGACGTCATCGACTACGACGAGCGTGCGCTCGTCACATTCGATGCCGTCGTCGCCATCTTGCTACACCCTAACTATGCCTAGGAAGCTACCGCGCATGCGTCAAAGTCATTTTGAGCATGCGCGGGCTTCCCGGAGGACAGGTAAGTGTACACACACACACTTTTCTCGTCGAGAAACAGGCTGACGAGAATCTCGATGAGAAAATAGAGAGCAGGTTCTCTATTTTTCTCGTTGAGATACTTGTCGGTTTTCTTGATGAGAAACCTGATAGCCGCGTACACACGACCGATTTACTCGGCAAGAAAGCTCTGCCAGCAAGTTTCTTGCCGTTTTTCGACGAGAAACTCGGTCGTGTGTACGAGGCTTCAGACTCCCTCCTGGGTGATCTACCTATTCCGAAACTGTCAGAGGATGACATTGCTACTCTGGATGCTAAAATTACGATCAAAGAAATTCAGCGGGCGATATTTGCGTTCCCCCCCGCACAAAGCCCCTGGCCCGGATGGCCTCCCTGCTGATTTTTATAAGGTTAATGTTGAAACCTTGGCCCCTAGGATTAATTTGCTTTTGGAATTTTGTCATGACCATGACGCCCTGCCGGACTCTATGTTGGAGGCTTATATGGTTCTTTTATTAAAACCAGGAAAGGACCCGACGGACTGTGCATCATACAGGCCCATAGCCCTCCTGAACATGGATTTAAAGATCTTAACCAAGATATTGGCGCTTAGACTAGCTACTGTCATACCTTCCATAGTTAACATTGATCAAACTGGTTTTATGCCAGGTAAGTCGACTTACACAAACTTAAGGAGACTCTTCACTCACCTACAAATTCAGCTGGGGGATGTCAAAACCAGAATAGTAGTCTCCATAGATTTTGAAAAAGCCTTTGACTCCGTGGATTGGCTGTACATATTCAAGGTCTTGGAAGTCATGGGGTTTGGGCTACAGTTTAGGAAATGGATATCCATGCTTTATAGACGCCTGAGAGCAGCAGTTTGGCTGGGATCCTCTTTTTCTGATTGTGGGCAGGGGAACTCGGCAGGGGTGTCCATTATCCCCATTTCTGTTTGCTCTTGCCTTGGAGTCTCTGGCGGCTGCGCTTAGGTCATCAAAAGATATACAGTCCATTAGGGTAGGCACAATTGATGAGTCTCTTGCGTTGTACGCAGATGATATGTTATTATTTCTTCGTGACCCAGGAGACTCCTTGAGGGCGGCTTTAAGGATTATTGATCACTTTGCCAAATTTTCAGGGTTAAGAGTAAACTGGAGCAAATCTTCTGTCTTACCTTTGGACAATGAAGCCAAAGATAGGGCTGACCCGAACTTACCGTTGCAGTGGGTCACGTCCCTCAAATATCTAGGAGTCAGGCTTACAGCAAATGTACAGGACTACATGCCCCTTAATCTACTGCCATTACCAACGTTGCTAAAGCAAAAGGTTCTGACATGGACTAAACTACCACTGTCCTTGATGGGTAGGACCAGTCTGCTAAAAATGAAGTTTCTCCCTGTAATCCTCTATTTCTTAAGACATGCACCTGTATGGGTCCCTAAATCATATTTCAAAAAAATTGATAGTATCATCTCATCTTTTCTCTGGGCACCTAAACCCCCAAGAATAGGCACTAAAGTTTTACAGGAACCTGGAGATCAAGGGGGTTGGGCACTGCCAGACTGGCAGAAGTACTACCTGGTGGGTCAAATGGTCTTTGCTCATAGGTGGCTGCTGGCAGAGGTTGGGGAATGCGGCTATGGTGTTTGAGGCAGCCCATCTAAGGTCCTACGAAAGTCTCAGATTTGCATTGTTTAGGGGTCTCAGGTCTGACCTGCCTTTGACGCTAACAATGAAGGCCACAATTAAAGCGTGGGAGGCGGCGGTGAAGCTGGCATGCCCCAGTTATGGGGGGGTTTCACCGTCGGCTCCTCTATGGATGAATCCTGCCTTACCACAGTTTTACAACCTGCAGGATCCAATGATTTGGGCAGTTAAGGGGGTGAAGACGCTGAGGGATATTACATGCTATGGTGACCTGTTCACCTTTCCCCAATTAAAATCGAGGCATGATCTTGCTAATTCGTACCTGTTTAGGTTTCTGCAGGTTCGACATGCCTTCCAGATGCAGTTTCGGGAGGTGAAAGTAGAGTCTCTGCCCTCGGCCCTTGAGACGTTGCTATCAAGTGAGGACATGGCCAAACCTCTCTCGGTAACATATAAATAATTTTTCAAGACAACTCCACTGGCGATCACTCAGTGCAGGGAAAGGTGGGAGGCGGAGATCCCCAATGTACAGGGGGAGGACTGGGATGACCTATGGATGCAACCATTTAAACACCTTGCGTCAGAAAGAGATAGGTTGATTCAGTTAAAAATTTTGCACAGGAGTTATTATACCCCGGCTAGGTTGGCCAAGATCTTTCCCACAGGTTCAGCTGAGTGTTGGAGGTGCTCTCATTCGCCTGCAGACGCTGATCACATTTTCTGGCAGTGCCCTCTTGTTCAGAGATTCTGGTCAGATATCACCTCTTGTATATCAGAATTACTGTCAGTACCAATACCGATGACTGTAAGGGTCTGTCTGCTGGGTCTAGTAGATGATGTGGTGCCATCACGTGCTCTGCGGACTATGCTAAACATTCTACTGTTCTACGGGAGGAAGGCTATTCTATTAAATTGGAAAAAGCCAGGGGCACCGAGTCTAACCTTCTGGAAGGGTCTGGTTAACTCCATGTTGCCTTATTACAAAGCTACATATGAAGCTAGAGGCTGTTTGAAAAAATTTGACAAGGTTTGGCAAACATGGTATAAGTCCAGTACTACAGTAGTATAAAGGGAAGAGTGTAACTTATACTAATTGATAGTCCTGGAAGAATATGGTACATGCAAGGGAGGAGGGGCTGTATTATATATATATATATATATATATATATATATATATATATAATTTTTTTTTTTTTTTTTTTTTTTTTTGCCACCGTAAGTCCGGTGACTCATGCACTATGACATAACTGATTATACAAGTAAAAGGCGCAAGAATCTAATACAGTATATATGTGCTGGATACATAAAATTATGTATGCACAGTATGGCACTGAGTCCACAATCTCCTTAATGGTGTTGGGTGGGTGTCCACAAGGACTTTAGTCTTTTGATAATAGTTTATGGAGGGTTAAAAATGGGGGGGAATAAAATTAAGTAAAATGAAATAAAATGGGAATGAACCACACTCAGGGCTGCCATCATAGTGGAACAGAGACCATGTTCCCAGCGCTGAAAAGACAAAAGGGGGAGAAAAGAGGCGCCTCTGGGTGCAGATTTTTCAACAAGTTTTAATATACAGTAAGGTATTCTTATGGTGCACTCACATTTAAGAAGTTAAAAGCAGGCATTGAGTCATATCCCATAGTATGGGGCTGTCCTCGGTGGAGTCGATTCCTTTCCTTGATCTCCTTCGCTGTGCGTCCTGAATAGTTGTTGTTGTAATAGAGGCTTTACACCGCTGGATGGTGTTCAGCAGGCTGCGGTGGAACGTGTCCCCAGCGCGAGTCTTGGAACGCAGGGAGATGTCAGGCGGAGGGGGGTGACGTCACTGGAATGTGACCAGGTTTCGTGAGCGTACAGGCTGTGCGCTCCACCGTTCCACCGCAGCCTGCTGAACACCATCCAGCGGTGTAGAGCCTCCATTACAACAACTATTCAGGACGCACAGCGAAGGAGATCAAGGAAAGGGATCAACTCCACGAGGACAGCCCCATACTATGGGATATGACTCAATGCCTGCTTTTAACTTCTTAAATGTGAGTGCACCAAAAGAATACCTTATGCCGCGTACACACGATTATTATTCACGGCGGTTAAAAAACCGCCGTGAATAATGACAGGAAAAACGAGGGAACCGCTTGGTTCCCTACACACGGTCGTTTTTCCCGTCATTTTTTTCTCTTGACGAGAAAAACGACCGTCTGTGGGCTCCGCGGCAGTGTCTCCCTATGGGAAAACTGCCGCGGAAAAAAATGCTGGAAAAAACGATGAGAAAATTTAGAACATGTTCTAATTTTTCTCGTCGTTTTTTATGCCGTTTTTCTCGACGAGAAAAACGACATAAAGCCCACAGACGATCGTTTTTCTCGGCGAAAAAAAAAAAGCAGTTTTTCTCGTCGAGAAAAGCGGTCGTGTGTACGTGGCATAACTGTATATTAAAACTTGTTGAAAAATCTGCACCCAGAGGCGCCTCTTCTCTCCCCCTTATGACATAACTGAGCCTGGGATTGTCCCCTGAGGACATCAGCAAATGTATCCCTGAGTTAGCATTTCTTACTAATACTTGATGGAAAACTGAAAGATCCTTTGTAAATGAGCTGTGACTCAAGGGTGGGGGGAAGGGTTGGGAGGAAGGGGGCTAGTTAGTTGGACTATGTTAGCTAGTCAAGAGTGGGCCATGTTGGCCAGGTGTGGATGGTGTCCGGTTGACACGTCCAAATGTTTGTATGATATACTTTTGCAAAAAATCAATAAAAAGAATTTAAAAAAAAAACGAGTGGATTCTTTACAGCCCCTCCAGTTTATTCTCTACTTGGTATTTCACTGTTTATACAGTGGGTACGGAAAGTATTCAGACCCCCTTACATTTTTCACTCTTTGTTATATTGCAGCCATTTGCTAAAATCATTTAAGTTCATTTTTTTCCTCATTATTGTACACACAGCACCCCATAATGACAGAAAAAACACAGAATTGTTGACATTTTTGCAGATTTATTAAAAAAAGAAAAACTGAAATATCACATGGTCCTAAGTATTCAGACCCTTTGCTCAGTATTTAGTAGAAGCACCCATTTGATCTAATACAGCCATGAGTCTTTTTGGGAAAGATGCAACAAGTTTTTCACACCTGGATTTGGGGATCCTCTGCCATTCCACCTTGCAGATCCTCTCCAGTTCTGTCAGGTTGCATGGTAAACGTTGGTGGACAGCCATTTTTAGGTCTCTCCAGAGATGCTCAATTGGGTTTAAGTCAGGGCTCTGGCTGGGCCATTCAAGAACAGTCACGGAGTTGTTGTGAAGCCACTCCTTCGTTATTTTAGCTGTGTGCTTAGGGCCATTGTCTTGTTGGAAGGTAAACCTTCGGCCCAGTCTGAGGTCCTGAGCACTCTGGAGAAGGTTTTCGTCCAGGATATCCCTGTACTTGGCCGCATTCATCTTTCCCTCGATTGCAACCAGTTGTCCTGTCCCTGCAGCTGAAAAACACCCCCACAGCATGATGCTGCCACCACCATGCTTCACTGTTGGGACTGTATTGGACAGGTGATGAGCAGTGCCTGGTTTTCTCCACACATACCGCTTAGAATTAAGGCCAAAAAGTTCTATCTTGGTATCATCAGACCAGAGAATCTTTTGTCTCACCATCTTGGAGTCCTTCAGGTGTTTTTTAGCAAACTCCATGCAGGCTTTCATTGTGTCTTGCACTGAGGCTTCCGTCGGGCCACTCTGCCATAAAGCCCCGACTGGTGGAGGGCTGCAGTGATGGTTGACTTTCTACAACTTTCTCCCATCTCCCGACTGCATCTCTGGAGCTCAGCCACAGTGATCTTTGGGTTCTTCTTTACCTCTCTCACCGAGGCTCTTCTCCCCCGATAGCTCAGTTTGGCCGGACGGCCAGCTCTAGGAAGGGTTCTGGTTCTCCCAAACGTCTTCCATTTAAGGATTATGGAGGCCACTGTGCTCTTAGGAACCTTAAGTGCAGCATAAATTTTTTTGTAACCTTGGCCAGATCTGAGCCTTGCCACAATTCTGTCTCTGAGCTCTTCAGGCAGTTCTTTTGAACTCATGATTCTCATTTGCTCTGACATGCACTTGCACCTGGAAAGATAAACAAAGTTAATGATTATACTGACAAACTTCTAAAGGGAAAACCTCGGCCAGCCTATAAACCTTTAACCCTAATGAGAGGTCAGACTTAATGGCAATGGTATAAGGACCCTTGTAGCAATAATGACAGTAATGTCCCCGTTGCAGATCTGATGGTCTTCCTGGGTATGTAGGAGCTTATTAATTGTATCCAAAAAGGTGCAATAGCAAGCAATAGTATTTCTTGAAATGGGAGAAGCTAAAGGTGTCTATGCACAGTGTTCAAGATAGGTTCAGTAAAGTATTTCCAAGGTAAAGATGTCTGTGCAAAGTGTCCCAGTGAAACCGTGAGAAAAGGATTTGTAAAGGTGGGCGACTGCCCTCTCACCAATGACCAGGCCGATTCAATGCCCTCTGGACAGCAGCCCCTGTAGTGAAACACGGGCAGCGGATCCGCCGTTTCGATCTCCCGATGCAAAGCTTGGAACACAGGTTGGCAGGCAACCGAAGTGGTGCTTGATGGATGTCCAACAAACGGCAAGCAGTGCTAGGCCCCTCTCATGCGGGTTGAAATGTTGTACACCGCGTGGTAGGCCACGACCTCTCTCTCCCATGCACGGAAAGGTCGGTCTCGCATCAGGCCCAGGAGGAAGAGAGCACCAGACAGGGCTTTGGCTTCTTATATAGTTCCTCCCAGCAATCTCTCCGATGGCAGCAAAGATCTCTGGGATACGCAGTCCAGGTTCAGGGTCATGCAAAGCAATTATCAATCTGTGGAACTGCTCATCCCACAATCCCTTTAGTTTGGCTTACAAACATGATGTCAGTTGATAACACTGGGCACTCGAGGGACATGCGATGTATAGAAATACCGGAGGAACACTGTACTTTATAATTGTAGTACACATTGCTACATAAGTGCACATTTTTTTACCTATTTGTTTGTACCTACCTTTAAGAAACATATTGCGCTATAATTCTCAATATGTTTCTCCCGAGCCTTAATGTTTGACCATTGTCAAGGAGACACTTTTGTGGTTAAGAGTCATCGCCTCCATACACGTTGCTGGGTGCTGGTTGAAAGATTATAATATTGCTGCAAGGCGTATTTATTATAAAGTTCTGGTGAGTTTGTATTTCTCACACACAGTTTGTGGTGGGGCATGATTAGAAGGATTCATTTGTTCCTGCACTTTTCTTTGGATCACGGTGACTGGACTACTCTGTGAAGATTTTTTTGAGATTTTTTTGAATATTGTTTTTATGAACTTTATTATTATGGGACTTTTTTCATGTGGATTTTATCACTTATGTTCATGAATTATTTGGTATATTGATTTTATTTATTATGTGAGTTAGCGCCACACTTTAACTTCACTATTAATGTGACGGCAGTGCATGTGCAGAATGATCTTGGTAGTCATTCATGAACAACTGTAGACCAATCATTCTGTGCATGCTCTGCCGACCCCGTGTACCTTTACTTGTTACTTTTCTGGTTTCATATGAAGGTTTGTATAATACTGCTTAAGAGTGAAGATGAGACAGATGTATCCATCCAGTATGTTACAACATTTATGCAGACCAAGAGAGACCACAGTATTGGTGCATTTGTCATTAGATACAAGCTTTAAAGTGGTTGTAAACCCCTTTTGACTACTTCTACCTATAGGCAAGCCTAGAATAAGGCTTACCTATAGGTAGTGGGAATATCTCCTATACGTGCGCCGTTTAGGAGCTATTGCACTTGTAGTCCGCCGAAAATGTTAACGGCGCATGCGCGGGGAAGAAACTAAACTAAGTGCCGTTTCCTCCCCAGCCTGTGCCGTTAATGGCGGCTCTCATGCGCATGCGCGGGAGTGACGTCACGCGGCTTCGGCGAATCACAGAGCCGGAGTCCGCAGCCCGGACGGAAGAGGAGACAGAAGATGGACGATGCCTACACAGGGGACATCGCTGGATTCTTTTGCAGGTAAGTGTCACATAATGGGCTAGTATGCGATGCATACTAGCCCATTATGCTTTTAATTTGCAGGCTTTTCAGGTAGCAAAAGAGAAAGTAAAATCCATCAGGGTTTACTTCCTCTTTAACAAAGGGAACATTTAGTAAGTACGATAATGTATGTACTATATGACTATATGTATGTTATGTAGCGCACAAACCCCTGTCTTTACCTGCATTTAATTAGGCTCCTCGCAGGCAGAGAGAGGCACACCGCACCACAAGCCCGTACCCTCCTGTGTGAGGAGGTTGAGCGGTGTTAGTTTTCGGGCCTGCCTGCGGCTGGAGTCGAATCCTCCCGAGGATGATTCTCACCTCTACCTTGAATAGATGCAAGTCTTTATTTTTCCCCAGTAATGTAACTGTCCACACCAACTGAAAGACCAACTTCTATATTTATTTCACACTGGATAACAAATAGTCTCTTTAACAGCAGACAGGTTGGAACAAGACACAGGACAGCTTAGGTGGAAGGAGGTCCAGGCACAAACTCAAATGATTTCTTCAGACTGTTCAGGTTTCACGAACAGTTTTGGTGCACGATCTCTGCCACAGACCATGACTTTGGTCTCTGCCACAGACCTGGTGAATAAAAGTCACTGCCACTGACTTGGAGAACAGTTTACTGCCACTGACCTGGTGAAATGGGTCTTGCCCTATGAAGTCACTGCCACTGATTTGAAGAACTACCTTCTTAAAGTATCTAGCCCATGTCAAGGAGAAAACCATCCCTCCGGAGAGTTACCAGAGGCCCTCACCGTCACCACGACTCTGCGCTGGGTCTTCGGAAAGGGTTACCTCCCTGGCCTCCTCATCTCAGATACGGGTCCCCTCGCAAGACAGCACCCTGGGAGCTCTCGATCCCTAGCGGACCCCAGCCGAAGGTTGCTGGGCCCCGGGCCTTCAAAAATAGTACTTCACCCCAGACTGAAGGTGTCTGGGATGGAACAGGAACTCCACCTCCGGACCTAGGGCACCCTCCTCACGCCCAGGCCGAAGGCGCCTGGGCGCGGACGAACCACACACACCCAGGCTGAAGGTGCCTGGGCATGGACGAAGACGAAGACCCCAATGGAAGATGGCCGCCCCTTTTTATACCCTCTCCCGACAGGCACAGCAGGTTCTCCGCCCCGCCATACTACTGCCGAGAGGGGACAAAAAAAGCACAGCCTTGTGTCAGTGGTTCAACCCTGGCCTACGGCAACAGCGCCACCTGTAGGCCACAGGGAACTGCACACCAACACCACCTCCCATGAACAGAAATGGTCCATAAACCCTAACAATCAGTGTGTCTGAGCCTAATTACCACTCAGACACTTCCCCTAAATTTAACACCCCGCTACAGTTATATGCATCATTTTGCAGAAAAAAACACATTTGTCATTTAAAGGTTAAAAAAAAAAAACATTTAATTTTCTTTCTTTTCATTAGAAGATTTTTTTTGTTCTAGTCGTGTTTCAAATAAATGAGTAGCCAAAAGTTGTTTCTTCTTTTCTGATGGTAGAATCCTGCTGATTCATGAACTGATGTGTACTGCCATCTACAGGTTCAACTAAGCACAGTGTCAATTTCCAATTGATAGCTGATTCATGGCTAAGCATAGAAAACAAACTCAAAGCTAACTGTGTCAGTATGGTTCTGGGCTCCATTAACTGAGACCATTTGAGATGCTCAGATACAATCTTTTTCAAATCCTCTCACTCCGCTAACCCTCTGCTTAGAACAATTGATCAGTATGGAATATTATTCCTTATCTTTTCCCTTTTCTTTCGTATATTAACCTATAGTTTAAATAAACATTAAAACTGTAATAGTTGTAGATTATACTTTCTTTATATATTAATTTGTAGCTAAAGAACCTCACATTTTGTAATCTAGGACATAATTAAAAGGGGCACCATAGTTGTCATCTTTAATTTCAGAGATATCAATAGGTAAATATAGACGTTGGATAGCAGTCTCCCATTCCAGCCTGTTATGACCAAACTGGGCAAAATTAACATCGCTTTACCGCTAAAGTCCCCCCACCCCAGTGTGAAAGTAGCCTTATGTTAAATACTTTTTTCATCTGTGCAGCCCAGAACTTCCTGATTCCTTGACTAGTGCCTCGTTTCCACTGAGCGGATCGGTTTGGGTCGGTACAGTTTGTAACCATTAGATTGGTCCGGCCTATTCTGGGGAGCGTTTCCACTACAAGTCGGAGCCTGGGGCCGTACGAAGTATAGAAAAAAAATGCATAGTGTGACGTCACACTAGTGCGACAAGAAACATGACGCTACAAACAACAACAACAATGGAGGTCATCCAGCAGCTCGTCTTTTCTCTACTGGTCTTTTGGTTCTTTGTAGTTAAAATACATGCCGCACTGTATGAGAGAAGGTTGCGAGCGGCAATGAGAAACACAGCAGAAAAGAAAAGAAAACTTCTAGTTTGGATATTTAGCCGGGAGGAGAAGTATACCTTTGTGCGGCAAAGACAAAGAAGGCAGCGCTATAGGGTGAGCAACTGACACACCTACCTGAGACACACACACACTGACCCGCCTACCTGACACACACTGACCAACCTACCTGACATACACACACACTGACCCGCCTACCTGACACACACACTGACTCACCTACCTGACATACACACACACTGACCCACCTACCAGACACACACACACACTGTCCCACCTACCTGACATACACAAATACTGACCCACCTACCTGACATACACAAATACTGACCCACCTACCTGACATACACACACACTGACCCACCTACCTGACATACACACACACTGACCCACCTACCTGACACACACTGACCCACATACCTGACATACACACACACTGACCCACCTACCTGACACACACACTGACCCACCTACCTGACACACACACACTGACCCACCTACCTGACATACACACACACTGACCCACCTACCTGACACACACATACACACTGACCCCCCTACCTGACACACACCCACACTGACCCACCTACCTGACACACACACTGACCCACCTACCTGACATACACACACACTGACCCACCTACCTGACACACACATACACACTGACCCACCTGTCGTGGAAATATAGCTTGTGTACAGAGCACACAGCCTATATTTCCTGTGTTAAACATGCACACACTTTAGATTCATCTTTTTGCAATAATGCTATCTTTAGTGGCTAAGTTCCACTCACCGTTCATCCCATCATTCATTCAAGGAAAGCAGCATCATCACAGGTCTTATCAAGTCATCCCAAAGCAGAGTGTCCCCTGGGATAGCCAGCTCTCTTTATTTATAGTCAACATGGGCAACAAAAGAAGGTGTTGGCTTCACAAAACAGCCATTCAGACATTTTGTATATTTTCAAAAGAACCAATCACAGACATGTTTAAATTCAAATAAAATGCTAGCAGTGATGTGTGCAAACGGCTGTGTACAGGGGTCATGCTTTCTGTGAGACAAAGGAACAGTAGAAAGCATGGCTTTGTACAAAGCCGTGTGCAAACCAACTCACTGCTACCAATGACGGGAACTATACGACAATTATGCTTCAATGGACCACAACTGTCGTACAGTTATGCTACTGTTCTTGTGGACACAGATCTGTGCGTTCGGAGTCATTTAACGCCCCCGTCAGGAGGTGGCCAGTCCCCCGACGAGGCGCAAAACAACATCTCTAAATGAAGCAAACATCGCTGTTTCCATAGGAAGATTTTCCCACCACCGATCTTCCACCAACGTCTGTATGTGCAAATACGCTCAGATGAGCGCATTACAGCAAAACTGACATTGGGGGGACATCTGACAACATACATTAATAAAATATTCCACAACAGTCCTCCCTTTTTTGTCATATGCACCCCATGTCCATCGATGAAACTTGATCTGCTTCTTACACCTGGAAATGAATCAGTCCTTAGTCCATAAAAAGGAAAACACGGCTTGACATGTAGACTCTACTCTTCAGGGGCATGACTTATAAAGGAGGACACGACATGGTGAGCTGTAGTAATCGCCAATCGTCTGTGATCTTCTGTGTCTTGTATGTGGGTCTGGCTTCGGGGCGTCTCATCAAGGAAACTCTGGTCACGTGTCAAATCAGGCAACAGGAGCACCTCGTCACGACATAGAAAGAATAGAAATAAAAACGACATGAGTATATATATTCCCACTTCCTTTAACCACGATCCGCTGTAAAAATAAAAATTAGATCCCCAAAGATCCCCAGACCCTAAAAAGGACCCCCAACCTTCACTTAGCTACAGCTCTGGCTTCAACAGTTACATGAAGAACCCTATCCTTAACGGATGAGAATTGTTCAATCGTATCCCAAGCTCGAGCCCCCCCCAGCCTTGTACATGCAGGACACCATGCTCAGACCTGGTCAGGGTTGGTGAACAAATCCCTTCAAGCTGTCCCTGACATTCTTAATTTCTCGCACCATCAGATCCTCGCGATCGGCCATGAGATAAGATGCTGGGACAGCTTCACCATCACGCATGAACCTCTTGCATTGGGGGAATTACCTTATAAGCTGCAGATCTGCATAAACACCAAACTAAAGTTCAAACACACTTGTGGGCTGCCTAGATACCCAAACCGACAAGAGGCAGAGCTATTAAAACTAACCAATTTTACCCTCTAAAAATGCATCGTTAGATTCCATTGACAAGTGTCTGTTTGGAGTCTTCACTAGTTTGTCAAAACTTCTCATACCCATAATAACATCATAAATGGCATGTACCGCTGTCATCGCTGGGGACTAAAACTCAGTGAAGACTCAGAACAGACCATCGGTCCTGTTCGCTTTCTGAGCTAGTCAGGTAATACACTTTAAATAATAACTTGGGATGCTTTTCATCGTTACCCTTGCTAAAATTTACTAAACAACAAAAATATAAATAAACGAAGATACTCCTCATTCTTTGGTGTGGTTGAGCCGCTTCTTGCAGTGGCTGGCGTGGTCTCATCCCTCAAGCTTCTTTACAACGACCCAGTCACCTGGTTGGAAAGAATGTAAACTTATTATTGTGTCAGGGTCCAGGAGGGACTCGTGAACCCTGTGGTGGACATTTTGAAGTTCATGTCACAGCGATCGCACCTCCCCCATCAGCTGAGAATATAAGTGACAGCTAATGAGGAAAGTACGACTCTGGTTTTGATTGACCTCCAAACAACCCTCATATGGCAATAACCCAGACATCGGGACTGTGGTCACTGCATAACCTGTGCGTGGCTTACAATACCTGGAACCACTGACAAAAGGTTCTTAGCCTCTGGGATGGGAACCTACTTCACCAGACTGCTGCTTGCCGATTCAAATTCTATCAAAGAAAGACAGTCTTGGCACAAACTTGGTTAGAATTACAGAGGTTAACATTATTTGTTTGACAAAAAAAAACTGTCATTCTTACATTTATCACTTCTCCCCCCATTTTCTTCCTCATTACAGACTGAAGGAAGAAATACGTGGTGCAGGAAAAAAGAAACAATGAAATAGCTGTGAGGGGGTTAGCTCGGCAGCGGGTGTGTGTGACCCCCGGGATGGGCTCCCCACACAAAAACAGGCCCAGCAGACGGAGGTTGTGGTTTTCAAAATCAAAAAGGTGCCGTTTATTTTCTATTTACAGTGACAAAAACACAGCAAAGCAAAAGAAACAAACAAAATAAATCCTGGTCAACTTGACCTCTGACTAAACATACAGGTTTCCTAACTAACAACTGGGATCAGCCTAGTGCTGTCCTAGTCCCTGGTTTTAAATGTCCAAGCAAAATATAGCCACACAGGCTTTCTCTCACCGCACAGGGGTTCACTCTCCCTAGACAGTCCACACAGGTCTGCTTCCAGGCATGAGCCAACATCTAATGAATCTGGGCTTTCTTATAGAGGCCTAAATGAGCTGACAAGGTTCAGCTGGACTCATCAACTCCCTGTCTGCACGACGCCCAGCCCTCTCCCTAGAGGTATGAGTCATCAATGAGCACACTAGCCTTATACAACTCTCCACCTAGCTGTATAAATCGGCGTAAAGCCTGAATCTGGGCGAAATATATCTACCCCCCTGGATGCAACCAGGTGACTTTACCTTCCTGCTGTCACATACCCCCCCCTCTTGTTTTAACCTCGGGGTTGGAACACCAGCAATCAGGCATTCATGTACTCGAGACAAAGCATCCACATTCCCCATTTGAACGCCAGGGCGATGCTTTACTGTGAAGTTGAATTCCTGGAGGGCCAGGAACCACCTATTCACTCTTCTATTTGTTTCCTTGTTTTGAGCCATCCACTTTAACGGAGCGTGATCCGTAACCATGTCAAAGTGCCTACCTAGCAGGTAGTACCGAAGGGAATCTAGAGCCCACTTCACCGCTAAACACTCCTTTTCAACGGTGGCGTAATTTACCTCATGGGACTTCAACTTCCTGCTGAGGTAAATGACTGGGTGCTCTTCCCCGTTCCAGACCTGGGACAATACTGCTCCTAACCCCACATCTGACGCATCACTTTGTACGACAAAGTCTTTAGAGAAGTCGGGTGAGTACAACACTGGCTGGCTACATAAGGCTTGTTTCAAGAATTGGAATGCTGCCTCAGCCTCGGGGGTCCATTTAATCATGACCGACCCTTTCCCCTTCGTCAGGTTGGTTAGGGGCACAGCCTTAGAAGCAAAGTGGGGAATGAATCGCCGATAATACCCAGCGATTCCCAGAAAGGCTCGTACCTGCTTCTTGCTGTTGGGACGTGGCCAACTCTGGATGGCCTCGACTTTGTTGAGTTGGGGTTTTATTACTCCCCTCCCAATGGTGTACCCAAGATATTTGGCCTCCTCCTGCCCAATGGTACACTTCTTGGGGTTAGCCGTAAACCCTGCTTCCCGAACAGAGTCCAGGACTGCTTGCACTTTTGGCAGATGTGAGGCCCAATCTGTGCTATGGACAATTACGTCATCCAGGTAAGCCGCAGCATACTTCCGATGGGGCCTCAGCATCTGGTCCATTTTCCGCTGGAATGTGGCCGGCGCATTCTGTAACCCGAACGGCATTCTTTTATATTGGAACGCCCCGTCTGGGGTTACAAATGCGGTTTTCTCTTTGGCTGACTTGGCCAGGGGGATTTGCCAATACCCTTTTGTGAGGTCAAGAGTCGTCATGTATCGGGCTGTTCCCAGCCGGTCGATCAACTCATCTATACGTGGCATGGGGTAGGTGTCAAATTTTGTAACTTTGTTCAACTGACGAAAATCGTTACAAAATCGCCAGCTCCCATCCGGTTTAGGCACCAACACAATGGGACTAGACCAATCACTTTGGGACTCCTCTATCACCCCTAAGTTCAGCATTTTCTGTACTTCCTCCCGTATTGCCTCCCGTCGGGCCTCTGGGATCCGATAGGGTTTTAACTTCACCCTTTCACCGGGCGGGGTAATAATGTCATGCTCTACCCCAGATGTTTGTCCCGGCAGCTCAGAGAATACCTCCTTGTTGCGAAGCACAAACTCCTTAACCTCCTGTTGTTGGGGTTGTGACAAGGTGGCTGCGATTCCAACCTCAGGAATCACGCAACCAGTTTGAGCTGGTGACCAAGTGTCTGCGACTAGGGACTCTCTATCCCTCCAGGCTTTCAACAGATTAACGTGATAGATCTGTTCGGGCTTTCGCCTTCCTGGTTGTCTGACCTTGTAATTCACTTCGCTCACTTTTTCCATTATCTCGTAGGGGCCTTGCCATTTGGCAAGGAATTTACTTTCAACCGTAGGGACAAGTACCAATATCCTATCCCCCGGGGAAAAGGTACGGGTCTTGGCTCCACGGTTGTACACTCTCTGCTGTGCCAACTGCGCTTGGGCCAAATGTTCCTTCACGATGGGCATTACCTGTGCAATTCGATCTTGCATCAGGGCGACATGCTCAATCACACTCCTGTGGGGAGAACTCTCACTTTCCCAAGTTTCCTTGGCAATATCCAACAGCCCTCTTGGGTGTCTCCCATACAGTAACTCAAAGGGGGAGAATCCCGTAGAGGATTGGGGCACCTCCCTAATAGCAAACATCAAATAAGGAAGTAGACAGTCCCAATCCTTTCCATCCCTATCCACCACTTTCTTCAACATTTGTTTTAGGGTTTTGTTGAATCTTTCAACCAGCCCATCGGTTTGGGGGTGATACACAGATGTACGTAATTGCGTCACTTTGAACAATTTACACAGCTCCTTCATAACCCGGGACATAAAGGGTGTACCTTGGTCCGTAAGCAGTTCTTTACAAATACCCACCCGGCTAAAAACAAGAGATAGCTCTTTGGCTATGGTTTTGGCCGAGGTATTTCTGAGAGGGATCGCTTCTGGATAACGGGTGGCATAGTCCATTATAACCAATATGTACTGGTGCCCCCTAGCGGACTTGATTATAGGACCTACCAAATCCATTGCGATTCTCTCAAACGGGACCTCAATGATGGGTAGAGGGACCAGCGGGCTACGGAAGTGTGGCATCGGGGCCGACCTCTGACACACAGGGCAGGAGGAACAATAATTTTCTATGTCCTTCATCACCCCAGGCCAATAGAATCTCTGTAATACCCTCTCTCGGGTTTTCTCTGTCCCCAGATGACCTCCAAGAATGTGCCCATGGGCCAACTCCAACACCAACTTCCTGTAAGGTTTGGGCACCACAAGCTGCTCAACGGTTTCTTCTGCCCTTTTTGCCACCCGATACAGTAGGTCCTTCTCTACGCTGAAGTATGGGTAAGTGCAGGTATTATCTGGGTTCACTAACTCGCCATCTATTTTCACTACGTTTTCCCGTGCCTTTATTAGGGCGGGGTCTTTCAACTGTTCTGTGGCAAAGTTTTCCCTGTGAACCTCAAGATCAGAAAACTCCACAGACGGTAGGTTTTCGTCTGAGGAGGTGGGCTCCTCTCCAGTTTCTTGAGTCTCCCCTGCCAATACTGACAAGGGAAATTCGGGAGAGTCCTCACCACTCTCAGAGGAGTTCTGGCTATCATATTCCTGGTACATAGGGGCACCAGTGGGGGGCTCAGGATCATCCCACAGTTCCCAGAACTTCGGAAAATCCCTTCCCACAATGGCGTCATGCGGTAACTGAGACACTAAGCCCACTGGATGAGAAAGGGTACCTTTGGGGGTCTCGAAACACACTGTAGTCACTGGATACTCTCGGGTGTCCCCATGCACACAAATAACAGCTACCTTGCTATTCCCAGAGACCTCTGTTTTAACTAATTCAGCCTTTATCAGGGTCACAAGGCTACCTGAATCCAGCAATACCACAACATTTCTACCATTAATACACATTTTGCATAAATGTTTCTCAGTTCCCCGAATGGCAGTGCATGCGACTGTCGCACACAGCGACTGACGTCTGCCCGTCAGAAAGTCACACTGCATGGGTTCCTCCAAAACCGGGCAATTTGCTGCAATATGTCCCGCTTGCCGGCAGCGGTAGCAAATGATCCTTCTTGCCGCCTCTTGAGCCGCTGATTTCCCAGGCTGTTCTCGCCAAACTTGGGGTAGAGCTCCCACCCTCTCACTCTCTCCACCCTTACCCCTTGGAATCATCTTATCCGCCCCTGGGGATGGTCTGGTCTTAGGGTGGAAAGTCCGAGTGTCTCTGGAAGAGGCCGTCAGGTTCTCTGTAGCCAAGTATTTCTCCACACGATCCACAAGACCATCGGCCGTCTCTGGGTCTCCATGGCTTACCCACTTTTGGATGGCAGTAGGAAGAGCTCTCAAAAACCGATCCATTACAACACGTTCCACAATCTTTGGTGCGGACAAAGTCTCTGGCTGTAGCCACTTTCTGCTCAGGTGAATGAGATCATACATTTGAGACCTGGGGGGTTTTCCAAGCTGGAAAGTCCAGTTATGCACACGCTGAGCCCGGACAGCCAGGGTGACACCCAGCCTTGCCAATATTTCAGCTTTTAGCATCACATAGTCTTTTGCTTGGTCAGGCTCTAGGTCATAGTAAGCTTTCTGCGATTCACCCGTTAACAGAGGAGCCACCAGTCCAGCCCACTGCTCCTCAGGCCACTTTTCTCTTTCAGCAGTCCTTTCAAACGTGGTCAAAAATACCTCTGGATCATCCTCTCCAGTCATTTTTGTCAATAAACGACTCACCCCAAAGGACGCGGTATTAGTGGGACGGCTTTCCTCACTGGTCTGCGGACGTTGCTGCATTACTGCTTCCATTTGTTGTAGTCTCTGCTCTTGCTTCTGTAATAGGTCTATGAAGCGGGCCTCAGATCGTTGCTGGGCTTGTTGCTGAGCTTCCAGACTCTGTTGGTGAGCTTGCTGCTGGGCTGCAAGGCTCTGTTGATGAGCTTGCTGCTGGGCTGCGAAGTTCTGTTGTTGAGCTGCAAGGCTCTTTTGCAAACCTGCATTTGTCTGCTGTTGATTGGCATTTGCTAGAGCCAGCTGTTTCAGTATCTCCTCCATGCTGGCTTAAAAAAAAACTGCCACTGGTTCTCCACCAACTGTGAGGGGGTTAGCTCGGCAGCGGGTGTGTGTGACCCCCGGGATGGGCTCCCCACACAAAAACAGGCCCAGCAGACGGAGGTTGTGGTTTTCAAAATCAAAAAGGTGCCGTTTATTTTCTATTTACAGTGACAAAAACACAGCAAAGCAAAAGAAACAAACAAAATAAATCCTGGTCAACTTGACCTCTGACTAAACATACAGGTTTCCTAACTAACAACTGGGATCAGCCTAGTGCTGTCCTAGTCCCTGGTTTTAAATGTCCAAGCAAAATATAGCCACACAGGCTTTCTCTCACCGCACAGGGGTTCACTCTCCCTAGACAGTCCACACAGGTCTGCTTCCAGGCATGAGCCAACATCTAATGAATCTGGGCTTTCTTATAGAGGCCTAAATGAGCTGACAAGGTTCAGCTGGACTCATCAACTCCCTGTCTGCACGACGCCCAGCCCTCTCCCTAGAGGTATGAGTCATCAATGAGCACACTAGCCTTATACAACTCTCCACCTAGCTGTATAAATCGGCGTAAAGCCTGAATCTGGGCGAAATATATCTACCCCCCTGGATGCAACCAGGTGACTTTACCTTCCTGCTGTCACATAGCCCACGATACTTTTACCTCCTTAGGGCTCTTTCACACGGAGGTCCGTTCAGGTCCGCCTGTCAGTTTTTTAGGCGGACCTGAAACGGATCCTCCATGTACCCCTATGGAGGCACAGATGTCAGCAGTGACATGTCCGCTGACATCCGCTCCGCCAAAGTGTGACGGAGGAAAACCCTATTTTTCCTTCCGTCGGCGGAGCGGATCGGATGACGACGGATTCTACGGTCCGTCGTCATCCAATTCCCCATAGGGGAGAGCGGCGCTCTGACAGGGCGGTCCCTGCACAGTGTGCGGGGACCGCCCAGTCATCCGTCGGCTCAGCGGGGATCAACGGAGCGATCCCCGCTGAGCAAGCGGAGCTTCACGGGGCGGATCTGCACGGATCCGCCCCGTGTGAAAGGACCCTTAGACTCGTATTTATCTATATGTACAACTGTCTACATACACCTGTTCTCTGTGTACAAACTCCTCGGACCTGAAAAATACTTATAAGCAAAATCATTACTCTATCCTTCATATTTAACCTGCAAAGAATGGTAAACAAAAATGACATTCCTGTACATTGGTAAATTGTCAATGACATTCTTTCAAAACTGATTCAAACAAAACCCTCCGTAACCCTTACTTTTCCCGTTCCTACAAAAATACAACAGCCGCGACGCATCGGAGGATCGCCGCGGTAAGTTCAAACATATTCATGTTACTACATACAAACATTCAGATACAAACGTGGGGGAGATACTTCATAGTTTCCAAAACCAAAAATGAAAAAAACAAAAACAGCCAGAATTCTCCCTTTTCTCTTTCAGCAAAAGAAAAAAATACAATGGGAAAAACATGAGAGCAGCTCGAGAACCTTGCATGGACCAGCCATACAAAGTTCAACCAAAGGGGCATGAGACTACACCGTTCCTCCTCTGAGAATCACAAAAGCGTGTACTACACCTCCATCAACACTCATCATTACAGATTTCTGAAGCCACAGCTGAACTACATCCAAGGTACCTTTATTCTGAGGTCTCGTACCTCCAGCAAAAGTACCTTCCAAAGGGAGTACACCTTACTGTACCCTCTGACCAGATATATCATCCTTTAAGGGGTCTCATGTCCGGAGCCCCAAACCCAGACCTCATGTCCGGTGCAGCTGTCTGACTGGTGCACTGCATGGACGGCACATTGTCCATGACGATTCAAATCACTTTTTTTTTTGGCGAACTCTGCGTCCAGAGAACCCTGCGCTTTATTTTCGGAGCGGTTATGGTTTGCGGCTTTATTACCATAATCGACCCCTGCATCCCGATTATTTTACACGGCCTGAGCAGGGCTGTTAGCGTACTACTCCTCACGTTTATGCTAATCACAGGAATTCCGATTATTCTACACGGCCCGACCTGTCTCACGATAAACGTGTTTGTCAGACGAGCTGCAAAGCACCATGAAATCCTCCACTATTCAAAACAATATTATGGCTTCTTTCTACCTGCATCTAGGTGTTACAATAATGGTGATGCCCCCCTGTTTGCTCTCTACCCAAAACTGTATTACAGTACAAAACTTCACAAAACTGGAACGAAATATAAAACACTTTTAAACACAAAAATGCTTTCCATTTTCCTTCCAAACACAAATCTCATTGGCCAACCTTTCAGACAACCCCAAGCTCCTCCCACCAACTTTCTGCTGATATATAAATGCTGAAAATAAACTTCCGGTTATGCTCAGCTCTCAAAAAAAACAAACTGGTTTATTTACATATCAATTGTTCAGGAAGAGGGAGGGGGAGGGGGGAGCCTAGCCCCAATCGCCTTGTCTATCAAGACTCCAAAAAAATCCATGGCTAAACATTATATATTTCAACAATTTAAAACCTTGTCAAGAAAATGATGGAATAAACCCCCCTTTGCAAATGGGAGGGAACCCCCCCCCCTTGAGCCAAATATCCCCTGGAAGCAAAACCACAGGTTGAGACTCAAATACAAACTCCTGCCAAAAGATGGCTATACAGTACAAGCTTCAAAACATATGAATTGCCTTCTGGGAAACTCCCAAATATTTAAACATAAAAACACACCATTGTACAAAAACTCTGTTAGTCTTACAATCTATCAAAATTCAGTGTAAAATTGAGTTTTTACTTAAAAACGAAATCCAATACAAAAACCGCCGCTCATATACTGCAAAGTCAGCTAACCCTGCAATAGCTTACATTCACTTAATTGAAAACAGAGAAATCCCCATCCTAACACCATCTGCATGGAGTTTGCATGTTCTCCCTGTGTCTGCGTTGGCCTCCCCCCACACTCCAAATGCTGGTAGGTCAACCAGATCCCATCCATAAATAGGCCCCAGCATGTGTGTGTGTCCGCAAGCGCGTCGTGGCCCCTCGGGGTAAGACCGTGCTATATCAAGATGCCACTCTACTCAACTCAAAAGGCGATACTTAGAAAAACAATTTAAACCAGCGAATTCATCATTAAACAAAAACAGCTTTCAGTATGTCACCCTGGTGTCTCACTACTCTCCCCAGCAGTGCACAGGTCAAACTGCAAACACATAAAACAGGACAAAACTGCGCCAATCAACAAATGCCAATACAGCATATCCAGGGGCCGTGTTTGCTAAACTGGAACTTCCTATCTCAAACTGTAAACGTCTCTCAAAATGGCCGACAAGCCAGGACAACAAAATGGTGGATGACCACCGCACACCTCATGAACAACAACAAAAATGGCGCCATTAACGCATGCAATTTTTCCCGCCAAAACCAGCATCTCTTTAAAAGAAAATCAAAAATGTTTTTCTCCACAAAGACAGACTACACCATTGAAATTTTTCTAAATTATCATCAAAATCCACTGAAAAATGTGTCAGCTACACTCTACAAGGACCACATGTATACTTACAAACTTTATTTTTTTTTAAAACCCTTTGGCCAATTAACAGCACATTTAAAAAAATGTAAGTTACATAAACAATATTAAAAACATATTCATTTCTCTAAGTTAATATACTCTGAGATATTCACCACACACATACAGTACAATGTTGCCTGCATGTCTGCTCAGAGTTTCCTTCCCTCAGGGCATAGCCCCAGCAGCACAAAGCAGTGGGCAAGCCCTTCCCCCACTCAAGCACATCGCTGCTCTGACAAGCCAAACACACATTGCAGGCTGAATAATCCCACATCTATACCTTCATTTCATACACAATATACAGTTTCCATCAGATTATCTCTCAGGGCGTAGCCCTCCCCCAACACAAAACTCCTCCATGCTATTTACAGAGAGTCACCAACTTTCACCATTGTAACTGATGGCCATGCTGCCTGCCCCTCCCCCACTAAAGCACATGGCTTATGGCACAATGCAGTGGCCATCAATAATAATGCAGCCAAACACTCTTACAGCAAGCAGCTTCCCCACATAAACATCCAGGCACATACGATCGGATTCACAGACATACGATCTCTCTCCCAACAAAATCACACACACACACACACACATCTCTCATACTGCAACCCTACAGCATTACCTCAAAAAGACGAAAAATTTGTTCTTTTACAGAGTAGAGCCCCCACACATCGGAACGTAGATCCACTCTCCCCCCCCCCCATTTCGATCCGATGTCCAAAGGGACTCCATCTATTTCCAAAGGTCCTGGCCCGCCATTAACTGTCGTGGAAATATAGCTTGTGTACAGAGCACACAGCCTATATTTCCTGTGCTAAACATGCACAAACTTTAGATTAATCTTTTTGCAATAATGCTATCTATAGGCTACTAAGTTCCACTCACCGTTCATCCCATCATTCATTCAAGGAAAGCAGCATCATCACAGGTCTTATCATCAAGTCATCCCAAAGCAGAGTGTCCCCTGGGATAGCCAGCTCTCTTTATTTATAGTCAACATGGGCAACAAAAGAAGGTGTTGGCTTCACAAAACAGCCATTCAGACATTTTGTATATTTTCAAAAGAACCAATAACAGACATGTTTAAATTCAAATAAAATGCTAGTAGTGATGTGTGCAAACGGCTGTGTACAGGGGTCATGCTTTCTGTGAGACAAAGGAACAGTAGAAAGCATGGCTTTGTACAAAGCCGTGTGCAAACCAACTCACTGCTACCAATGACGGGAACTATACGACAATTATGCCTCAATGGACCACAACTGTCGTACAGTTATGCTACTGTTCTTGTGGACACAGATCTGTGCGCTCGGAGACATTTAACGCCCCCGTCAGGAGGTGGCCAGTCCCCTGACGAGGCGCAAAACAACATCTCTAAATGAAGCAAACATCGCTGTTTCCATAGGAAGATTTTCCCACCACCGATCTTCCACCAACGTCTGTATGTGCAAATACGCTCAGATGAGCGCATTACAGCAAAACTGACATTGGGGGGACATCTGACAACATACATTAATAAAATATTCCACAATACACCTACCTGACACACACACACTGACCCACCTACCTGACACACACACTGACCCACCTACCTGACATACACACACACACTGACCCACCTACCTGACACACACACACACTGACCCACCTACCTGACACACACACACACACTGACCAACCTACCTGACACACACACACACACTGGCCCACCTACCTGACACACACACACTGACCCACCTACCTGACACACACACTGACCCACCTACCTGACATACACAAACACACACACAATGACCCACCTACCTGACACACACTGACCCACCTACCTGACATACACACACACTTAATAATAAAGAATAAGGAAAAATCGAATATTATATATGTTGTATGGATATGTTGTATTTTTTGTGATATGTTACCATCTGTGTTTTGTTTTTGTTTTTTAGATGCTTCTCCTTTTGTCAAAGCAGCGCCACCGACCAGTCATTTGGGCTCTCCCCCGCGCTAATGAGTGTTGGAATGTGACCGTCCCGGGATTCACACACACACAGTGGGTGCACAGTTTTAGAATGTCGGAGGAAACCTTCTCATACCTTTGTTCAAGCTACGTCCAGCGATGGAGAAGCAAAGCACCAACTTCAGAGCCAGTTTGCCTGTGAGGAAAAGAGTTGCCATTGCACTGTGGAAGCTGGCTACCAACAGTGAATACAGAAGTATAGGTCATCTTTTTGGTGTAAGTAAATCATCAGTGTGCCGGTGTGTGCAGGACTTCTGTAAGGCTGTCTGCTCATTGCTAGCTCCTGAAATTGTTCATTTTCCGGACAGGGAAAAGCTTAAAGACATGGTTGACTACTTTGAGAACAGGTGGGACCTTCCACAGTGTGTTGGTGCTATTGATGGCTCACACATACCAATAATAGCAGCACAAGAATACCACACTGACTATTTCAACAGAAAAGGCTGGCATTCCATCATCGTCCAGGGAGTAGTGGGTGGAAAAGGACTATTCTGGAATGTAAATGTAGGAAAGCCTGGGAGTTTGCATGATGCTCGGGTTCTACGATTGTCCACATTTTTGGATTGGGTTTGCCAGGGAGGCCTGTACCCTGTTTGCACTAAGAATATTTGTGGGGTGAATGTTGGCTATTATGTGCTCGGGGACTCTGCCTACCCTTTACAAAATTGGCTCCTGACAATGGACGCATGACACCAGAACAACAAACCTACAACAAGAAAACATCCAGGGCACGGACTGGTGCTTACTTGCTGTGCTCTTCACAATCTTTGTGAAAGTCATGGAGAAGACTTTCACCAGGATTGGAATACATCTTCAGAAGAGCCAGTACTAGTAATAGCAGCACAGGATATCGAAAAAGAGTGCAGTGAAATACGTCAGGCTCTGATGCGGCACCTCAACGTTTAATTTCTTACCATGAATTTTAAAAAATTGTACTATTATTAGTATTGCTATATTTTTAATAAAGTGTTAAATTAAATCAGACATACTCAAAAAAAAGTCTCTCATGTTTTTTATTCCACAAAAAACTAATCTTTCTATATATTCTTGAAAGTAAAAATTTGAAAAATATATTAACAAAAAATGTTTTTTTTTACAAAAACATAACTAACAATTTTTTTTATTTTTTATAAATTGTTTATTTATGAAAATTTTAGGTTGCATTACAATTATATACCACATTCAACAAGAATGAACACATAACATAATGCGGGCATAAACATATAGATACATAACATGAAAAGTATACTCGTTATTCAAGTTTACAAATAAGCATTGAAGGAGTCAATTGAAAGGCAGGGAGTGAAACGTCAGTAACACATCAAGGAAACATGTAGGCACGAAGATAGTCAGTGAATGAACTATAAAATAAAATAAAACTTTGTGTATTGATAATTAGAACATAACAATATAACCAGTAATGACCAATCTTAATCTCAACTTGAAAGTCTATGTTTCTGAGTTATAATCAGATGAGTCCCATTTCCCCCAAATGACCTAAAATTTTGGTAAGGTGTCTTCTATGACTGCCGTGAGGCGTTCCATTGTGCGAATGTCTGCAATTGTGGAGAGGAACTGTGAAAAAGTAGGTGGGACACTGGTACGCCAGTGAAGTGGAATCACTCGTTTAGCTGCTAATAGGATAAAAGCCATAAGTTTGTTAGCGGATTTGGAGGCATTTCGAAGGGGGAGGCCTAGTAGCATGTGTATAGGTTGGAAAGGAATTTGGATTTCAAGTACCTTTTCTAAAAAGGCATGAACTTTAGACCAAAAGGGGGTTAAGATAGGGCATTCCCAAAATATGTGGAAATGTGAGCCCAGAGAGGAACCACATCTCCAACAGTGGCTATATGGTGATAGCTTATGTGCTTCCAGGAATTCGGGAGTTCTATACCAAAACATTAAAATCTTGTACGCTGTCTCTTTCTGGGCCACACATCTGGAAACGTTAGAAGTGGCATCCCATATCGCCCCCCATTGTGTTGGAGAAATAGGACTATGAAGGATCTGGGCCCACTTCCTCATATATGAGTGGGTTTGTTCAGAGACTGGTTCAGGGCTCTGGAGGATTTTGTATATGTAAGAGATTTGTCGAGGTTCGTGTGGGCCGTATGAGCATAGCTTTTCAAATTCTGTAGGAACAACCAGGGTCAATTGGGGAGATCTAGATGCGAAATAATGTTTTATCTGCAGATAAGAAAAGAATAGCGTGTTTGGCAGCTTGTGTTTGGTTTGCAGATCCGAGAAGGGGAGTAGAGTGCGTGTGACTGGGTGGGCCAAGTGTCTCAATTGAAATACACCTGCTTGGGTCCATGGTAGCATGGAGTCATAAGATAAGCTGTCGGGAATGTCCGGGTTGAATAAGACGTTTATCAATGGGGAGCATTGGGAAGATAGAGCGTATTTACTGGAGCAGCGCTTCCAGATTGAGATTGTAAATAACATGGGGTTCAGACATATTTTCCGTACTTGAGATGAAAATTTGTCTGATGAGGGCCAAAGCATACTGCATGGGTGCGCGGGAGATGTAATGCTTATCTCGATTTCCGACCATCTATTCGATGCGTAACGAGACGTCCATGAAGAGATGGCTCTAAGGTGGGTGGCATAGTAATATTTGATAATATCCGGTGCCCCCAGACCCCCACGCGAGCGGGGGGTCAGGAGAACCGAACTGGCAATCCTGTGAGATGTGTTATTCCAAATAAAGTTCATAAAGTTCCTATGAAGTAATTTAAGTTGGGTCAATGGGATAGCTATGGGGAGTGTTTCAAAAAGGTACAGCAGCTTGGGAAGAATGGACATCTTAAGAACGTTAATTCTACCGATGAGCGAGATGGGAAGTGTCATCCAGTTTTTTAGCAGTCTGTTGATTTCCAGGAAAAGGGGGGGAACATTTTCCTGGTAGAGAGTAGAGTATGATCGGGACATGTGCACACCAAGATATTTAAGTGATTGTGTGCACCATCTATACTTGAAGTTGTTTTGTAGGGTTAGCAATAAGTCGGGCGGGAGATTAATGGGCAGAGCTTCTGTTTTAGTCGGGTTAATTTTGAATCCGGAGATATTGCCGAACGTTTGGAGGATCGAAGGGAGCGAAGTATGTGGGTGAGTAATCGTTAGTAGCACGTCGTCTGCAAAGAGGGACAGCTTGTACTCCTGACGCCTCAGCGTCACTCCCCTGATGTCTGGATGAGTGCGTATGGCTGACGCTAAGGGCTCGAGGCTCAGAATAAAGAGCAGGGGCGACAGCGGACATCCCTGCCTAGTGCCGTTGCTGAGGGGGAATGACATTGAGGTATGATAACTAACAATTTTTTAACAAAAACAAGTGTACAGGTCCTGTTCTGCATTAAAGGCACTACTGTCTAGGTGGTGACCTGGGATCACGACTGGCTCCAAGCTGACCAAGGACACCAAGGAAGGCCTGGTTGAAGGTAGCCAACTGCTCCATCTGCTGCCTGGCGATTTCTGCCTCCTGGCGCATAGTTTCCTGTGCATCCTGACACAGTGCCTGAAACCGCCTCTCAGAAAGGTTCTCAATCCTTTCCAGCTGCCTTTTCTCTGCTGCCCGCATATCCTCCATGACTGTGCGCAGATCCAGCTGCAACTGTCTCCTTTCACCTGTAATATACAAAAGACCAGAACTCCCTGCACATCTGCCCCACTGCTCTTCTGCCCCACTGCTGAACCCCCTTCTCATCTCTTCCACCACTGTACCCCCTGCACATCTGCCCCACTGCGGATTTATTTTAAGAAAATGCACAATTACAACTTTCACTATTATCATCATGTTTTACCAGTGTGCCCGGGTGCATTGGGCGTACTCTGTGGTTGGCTACTCTGTGGTTGGCTTGATGAAATACTACTGGTGCTGCTGAAAGACGTTGAAGGTCCATCGTCGGAAACGTTTGGCGTATCATTGGAGAGTCCATCAACTGTTTCTGAAAATAAACATATGGTTAAATATATTTTTTAAATGTTTAGTAGAGCGAAATCCTATGCCAAGTATAAAAAAAAACACTTACCAAAGGGGTCTATCATGGATTCGAGAATTGCAGTCCAGACCTCCCTCCCTGCCTTGGTTTGCCGGCCTATGACCGTAAATGGCGTCCATGGCGTCGTACCACCTCCAAGTACTCCGACTGTTTCCACTACGGCTGTTGGCGTCCTTAATTTTTTTATATTGGCCTTTAAGCTTCTTAAGCTTTGCCCTACACTGACCCGACGTCCGTTCAAATCCCTGGGCTGCCATCTGCTGAGAAATATCTTTATACACCTTTTCATTTCTCACTGATCCATCAAGCTCACTCTAAATAACCCTATCACCAATTATAGTTAGGAAAGTAGATAGTTCCTGAGATGACCAGACCATGCTGTTGTTTGCAGGCACCCTTCTCCTTTATCTGGACTGAACGGCGACGTGGTGTTTTGTTTGGCGCTTTCCTTTGATATCAGCATTGACGTTTTTCTGTCCGCCAATCAGTGGAATGTATCGTGTGACGCCAGTAGCTCCACCCTAACCGTACCGTACCATTTTCTATGGCCCCACATCTGAAGCAGGACCCTGAATGGTGCGGTATGGTTCGGTTGTATGGCCCACTTTCATAATGGAAACACTCATAATAGCGTACCGTACCGAACCAAACCGAACCGATCCACTCAGTGGAAACGAAGCACTATAGGTGAGGATGATGTAAATCGGTCACCTGTTGTCTTCTGGTTTCCTATCACACATCCCAGGTGGAAGTTGAACAAAGTATTGCACCATTTGATTCCACGTATGTGCAGTTCCAAAGTACTTGGCGGAGACCTGTAACATGTCTGTATAGGCACGGGAACCAGAAAGCAAAAAGAACAGGAGTTTTTTTTGTTTTTATACAAAAATATAAATTAGAGAAATAGAATTCTGTTTTACATACGTAGAGAGAAGTTTCTCTTTAATAGCCTAGAGATAGACAGAGTATTTCGTCTGGTGTTTCTTTCAAGAGGCTCTTGGAAGAACAGGGGCTAATGTTCGGCTGTTATCTCAGGGAGACTGGAGGTGTATGAAGGAAAACACAAAAATATCTGTTAGATCCAGAAAAGTTTTTTGGAGGTCAAACCATAGACTGGAGAAGTTCTACATATCAATCTGTCATTCAGAATTAAGATTTTGAATACTGTGTAGATCACACAGCATTCATCTTTATCAAGCCCTTTTGAAGGAAGCCACATATTACCCCTGAAACATGTTGGATTTTCAATTACTATGACTCCAAAAAAAAATCTGGACATTACACACTGATTTTGCCCCTATCCTTCATACACTCCTGGATATTATGTGCTGTCTTTGGTTCATTGGAGAAATTTCCCTTTATTACCTGTCCCAAAAACACTGCAGGAAGTAAGAGGCGATGTCCCTTCTTAGTCACACAAGAACAGGTTTACCCATTGGCACATTTCCCTTCACCTCCGGTTCCTGTAAAAACTGTTGAATTCCCCATCACTTTCTGTACCTGTTTCAGTTGTGGGGATGAATTTTCCCAATGGGTACTAATACCTCCACATCTAATAAAAACAAAAAAAGTATTGATTTTACATAAATTGTGCCTACTTACTACAGATAAAATGCCCTTCCTCAGTGTCTAAAAACCACACTGGGCACTGTTCACTCCATTCAGAAGCTGAAATAGATGGTAAACAACAACACAAGATACATAGGAAGTGACCAGACTCTCTCTAATGACGTCACAAACAGCAAAAAAAAAATAATCTTTCTTAGTAGACTGGAGAAAAATTAGAACCTCAGTCCGTTTTTTTTCTGTCTGTATGTATTCCAATTAGGGTAAGGAAATAAAGAATTTCATTCTAAGAGCCGGTTCACACAGGGGCTGCTTCAAAGTTGGACGACTTTGAACCCGCCCCGTACAGCACAACTTCAGAGTGGCTTGCAAAACGACTTCTGTATAGAAGCCGCTTCGAAGTCACCCCAAAGTAGTACAGGAATTTTTTTCAGAGTGACTTGAGTCGCTCCTATTAGAATGGTTCCATTTTACAGAATGGAGCGCGACTTGTCAGGCGGCTAAGTCGCCTGACAAGTTGCCCCTGTGTGAATCGGGTCTAAATGTCTGTGTGCACATGACCAATATTCTAATTTTCAGGACACAGGGCTTCCCTGGATATCCTTTATGAGAAACCCTGATTTTGAAACCTTTATATTCCTAGAATTCCTCCACCGGAACTAAAACTGTTATCACTTGGGCCGATCCTGGGCGGGTGCGTGGGGAGCACCGCACCCAGGCGCCTCAGAGGTGGGGGCGCCGAATTGCCAGAGTTCACCCCTTCCTCCTTCTCTCTTTATGTGTGTCCAGAACAACGCCAGTGCAAGCATAAGGCAACCCGTCCAGCCTGACAGTGCTCTGGGGGAGGGCCCGCTTCTCTTCCTGACAGGAGGGTTCTTTTAGTTTGGTTTTCAGTGGCTGCTGATGTGCATGAATGAATTCCTCACACTGGGACCATGCACTGTCTATGCCAACACCAGCTGGATAGCCTCCCCTCCCATCTCTATCACAGGCTGCATGGAGAGAGAACCGGGGTGAGTCACAGTGTTTAGTCGGCTGTGTGCTGGAAGATGGAACATGGCATCCCCAGCATCCCATTAAACGTGCTCTGGGCTGTCCCTGCTCTAGGAGATGTTTTATTGCCTGATAGATTGCATAGAATAAACAGCCTCTGTCCCTTCCTGCACCTCAGAAGTTGTTATGTCCCTTATGCCCCATACACACGATCATTTTTAATGTCATTTTTAAAACTGACGTTTTTCTCGTCATTTTTTTTCTTGTTTCCTCTCAAGCCTGTCTTGCGTACACACCATCATTTTAAAAAAATTTCAAGAAAAGCGCAGTGACGTACACCACGTACGACGGCACTATAAAGGGGAAGTTCCGTTCGAATGGCGCCACCCTTCATGTTAGTAAAGTTTGTTGAGAGACGATTCGCTCTTTTCAGTCTAGTGCTTTTCAGTCCGTTACAGCATGACGAATGTGCTATC
This sequence comes from Rana muscosa, assembly GCA_029206835.1. Classification (NCBI taxonomy): domain Eukaryota; kingdom Metazoa; phylum Chordata; class Amphibia; order Anura; family Ranidae; genus Rana; species Rana muscosa. Next base: position 214,349,780 of record CM055116.1, read on the forward strand.
TCCATTACGAACGCTAGTTTTACCAGAATGAGCGCTCCCGTCTCATACTTGATTCTGAGCATGCGCATTTTTTTTCACGTCGTTAAAGCATACACACTATCGTTTTTCACGCCGTTAAAAAAAACGACATGAAAAACGACGTGAAAAAAGAGAGCATGTTCGAAATTTTTAATGCCCGTTTTTCACGTCGTTAAAAATGCTCTGGAGCATACACACGATCATTTTTAATGGCCATTTTTTTTAATGGCATTTTTAACGGCATGAAAAACGATCGTGTGTACGGGGCATTAGACATGGGGTCTCTCAGAGTGTTGCTAGCAATGTTACCGGTATCTGCTTAGCAAGTTACACACAGGCCAGATGAACTTCTTAACCATGGAAGGGTTTATTACTCATTTAGAACATGATGACTTTGTTACATAGAGTCCTAATACAACAGGATCCTGTCATTACCAGATGTAATCCCTTCTGTGCATCATGCTGCTGCTTCCCAGTTCCACACACCACTCTCACTACTTCCTGGTACAGCCCCTTCCCCAGCATGCATCAGGAGAAAAAGGTGAAGGGTCACACAGTGCTCCAGCACAAACATCACATCTCCTCTTTTTCCCATAAAAAAAAAAAAAACAATAGGAAAAAAAAAAAAAACATAACAAGAGAACAAAATACTCAACACATAAAATAACAAGGCAAGCAGGATCAGTTCAGCAAGTAGTATCTCCAACTCAGTTCTGTGACTCCCGCATCACGTTATGAGCCCTTTGTCTCTGTTTCCTGACCTCCAAAGTGTCCCGTAAGATTTCAGTGCTTTGCCAACGAGGAGTTTGATGTCTTTGGCGGGCAGACCTACGAAGTGGCACAGCACCAGGAGGGGTAGAGGCTGTCAAAGGTTCTGGAGGTGTCAGTGGGTGTCCAACAGACAAATCAGTCTCTGCAACTCCAGGCACATGTCCGGGCTCCTCAGGAATATGGTCACCAACCGCTTCAGGGGTTGGTTGTAAACTTGTGGGATCATGCCAGACACCATGCCATATGTCACCAGTAGAGACCTGAGTAGACTCTGGTGGTTGGGTAGAAAGAGAGGTTGGGTTTGTTTCTACTGGCAGGGAAATGCACTTTCTCAATTGCGAAAGGTGTCTTCGAACACAAACGCCATTCTCCAAGCAAACAAGGTACATTCGTTGTCCAAGAGGTCCATCAATAATGCCAGAAAGCCAATGAGGCAAAACTCTGTAATTCCGAAACCATACAAGATCACCAGCACGGAATCCAGGACGGCCTGGCGGAGGAGGTGTCGGTGACTGTTCCTGTGGACGAACTAAATCCAGTTTGGTACGGAGATGCCTGCCAAACATAACAAAAGCTGGGGACAGCCCAGTAGTAGTGTGTTTTGTGTTTCGGTACATGGTCAAGAACTCCAGCAGCTTCTCCTCTGACAGTCCGACCTGGTCCAGAGTGGACAGTAAGTGCTTCTTAAACGTCTGCACAAACCGTTCTGCCAGCCCATTTGAGGCTGGATGATAAGGAGCTGTTTTGTAGTGTTGGATGCCCAAGCCACTGAGGAAGGATTGAAACTCATGCGATGTAAATTGAGTCCCATTGTCCGAGACTATGGCTGTTGGCAAGCCATATTGAGCAAAGAGCTTCCTTAAGACTAGAATGGTAGCAGCTGAGGTAACAGAAGTCATTTGAAAAACCGCTGGCCATTTTGAATGTGCATCTACCACGATCAAATACATTTTACCCTGGATTGGGCCAGCAAAATCAAGATGGAGTCTTGACCACGGTTCTGTCGGCCATGGCCAAGGCAGCAGGGTTCCTTTCTTTTGGGGTCGCTGAGCTTGACAGCATCCAGGACATTGAGCCACATAATCTTCAATTGCTGTGTCCATTTGTGGCCACCAAACATAGCTCCGGGCTCGCTGCTTCATGCGCACCACGCCAGGATGGCCCTCATGCAGTATCCTTAGCATGGATGGTTGCAAATACTGAGGTATGATCACTCTGTTGCCCAAATGTAGGCAACCAGCATTAGTCACAAGCTCACATTTTCTGGCAAAGTATGGACGAAATTCACCTGGGACTTTCTCTGGCCATCCAGCCTGAACATATGAGAATATCTGAGATAGGAAAGGATCTGTGACTGTATGTCTGGCAATTAAGGAGGTGGACATGCAGGATTTCGGCCTGTGTATTTCCACTATGCGTACGTCTCTTGGTGAGTGGTCTCCAATTGGCAATCTGGAAAACGCATCTGCATTGCCATGGGCATCATGGGAGCGGTATCTGATAGAATAAGTATAAGCTCCCAAGAATAAAGCGTATCTTTGTAAGCGAGATGCAGTTGTTGTAGAAATTCCTTTCTGAGGGTTCAGTATTGACAACAGTGGTTTGTGGTCAGTGATAAGTGTGAACTCCCAACCATAGATGTACGTATGACATTTTTTTGTGGCCCATACAATGGCCAAAGCTTCCTTGTCTATCTGGGAGTAGTTTTGCTCTGCTGAGGTTAAAGACCTGGAGGCAAAATAAATGGGGCGCTCTGTGCCATCTGGCATGACATGGGAAAGCACAGCACCCAGTCCATAAGGCGAGGCGTCACAAGCCAAGGTGACATGTTTCTTTAAATCATAGTGGACCAGAACTCGAGAAGACAGAATGAGTTCTTTAGAAAGCCGAAAAGCTTCTTCACATTTGGCTGTCCATATCCATTTAGCTCTTGCATCCAGTAAGCGATGTAATGGGTAAAGCTGGTGTGCTAGGTTCGGCAAGAAACGGTGGTAGTAATTTAGGAGGCCAAGGTAGGACCTGAGCTGTGTGACATTCTGGGGAGTAGGGGCATGGGTAAGGGCTTTAACCTTTTCTTCAGTAGTGTGTAACCCATGTCGGTCCACAGTGTGGGCACAGTATTCCAGTTGAGACTTTAGAAATTCGCATTTTGAAAGATTGACACGTAAGCCATACCTTTGGAGTCTCTGTAGCACAGCTTCAACATTCTTTCTGTGTTCTTCATCAGTGGGACCAGTGATGAGCATATCATCTAGTAGACATTGAGTGAAAGGTATGCCTGCCAGGACCTCATCCATGATTTGCTGCCAGATGGCTGGAGCTGGGGCTATGCCAAAAACCATGCGGTTATATTGAAATAAGCCTTTATGAGTGTTAATGGTCAACAGATGGCGCGAATCTGGGTGTACTTGCAGTTGCAGGTAAGCTTGCTTTAAGTCTATTTTTGTAAACTTTTGCCCCCCAGCCAATGAGCTAAATAGATCTTCCAGTCGAGGCAATTGGTATTGATCCACAAGAAGTTGGTTGTTCAAGGCAACCCTGAAATCTCCACAAATTCTAATGTCTCCATTCTTTTTCTTGACAGGCACAATTGGCGATGCCCATTCACTTCTATCAACTTTAGTTATGATCTTTTCAGCCAAAAGGTGGTCCAGCTCTGCTTCCACTTTCTTTCTCAAGGCAAAAGGTACTGATCTTGCCTTACAAAAACGAGGTGTAGCACCCGGCTTCAAGAGGAGATGGACCATTTTTCCTTTTACTGTGCCCAAAGAGTCCTCAAAAACCCCCATAAAGCGTGACTTCAGGGATTCCACCCAATGGTCTACCTCAGAAAGCAATGTACATTGGGAAATGGCAAGAGGAGGCATGCCCAGGGCTTTGATCCAGTCCCTACCGTACAGCGGAGGACCTGCTTTATTGACAACATAAAGGCGTAGAGTTTGACTGCGGTTGCCTAATGTAACAAGGGGTTTCACATAACCCAAGGGCTGTAGTAGTTCCTTGCTGTAGGTTTGTAGTGTGAGATTTGTAGGTTGGAGTGGTAGGGACAGACCTGATGCCTTTAAATCAGTCCATGAAATGACAGACACTGTATCAACATCCATGGAGACAGGACAGCCATTGAGTGTGACATCCACTTTTATCGCAGGAGTACTCCCAGCTTCCTGAAACAGTCCAACATGCTGGACACAGGTTTCTTCATCAGAGCTGGAGCCGTGATTGTCAGTATCCATGTGAAATGTCTGTTTACGTCTAACTTTTGTGGTAGTGTTCGGAGAGCGTGAGCTGCGGCAAACACGCCCAATATGGCCAGTCTTTCCACAAAGAAAACAAACAACATCCTTGAACTTGCAAGCAGGTGCACTGTGAGTAGTGTTACCACAACGGTAGCAAGTTGGTGTCCTAGAGACAGAAGAATTAGGGTGGCGAGGTTTAGGAAGATTTGGGGACGGCCGTCTTGGGTGTCGGGTGATAGCAGAGTGGAATATTTCCTCTCCCTGGCTTGCAGGAGTTTCAGGTGGTGCCTTCAGTAGGGTGGCGTCCCGTGTAGCCAACTCCATGACCGTAGCAAGGTCAGTGGCTTTCGTCAGAGTCAAGTTGGGTTCTGTGAGTAAGCGTTTCTGTGTGGCTGGGTCGCAGAGTCCCATAACAAACATATAAAGGGTAAAAAACTGCGCTTAAAGAAAAAGGGGGATGGACCAGTCCAAAAAGCAGCAAAAATAAGTGGGATTAGCACAAGTAAAAAGTAAAAATTTGCGCTTTTAAAAGTCCAATTGTAGAGATCAATTCAATAATCCCAGTGAAAGTTCGTATACTTGTTCAAAAGAAACTTGAATCTCAAACAATACAGACTAGCAGGTGCAATGAATGCTTACCAGACTATAAGCCTTTAGCACAGATGGCTTATACCCAGCCAAGGCCTTTATTCCAGTGGGGGATCACGAAATCCTCTGTGGATGATGGTAACTCCCACAACATTAAGTGATCGATTCCTAAATCCCACGGGCTTCGTATAGTGGCATAAACATCCGTGGCACAATAGTGGATTAAACAGAAAAGAACAACAATAGCATAATATTGTTATGGATCACACTAGGTGCCTATGTCTTGAAGCAATAGGCACCAAATGCATAGACAACACCCGTGACTGAAAGACAACCAGTGCACCACCACCACAGGGAAATCCTGCTTACCAGATGTCTTTAGGTACTGTGAATATGGCCAAACCCAGCCAGGGCCTTTGGGGAGAACCGTCCACTCAGATCTAGCAGATCCCTCCTGTCTGCTCCGCAGACTACAGAGAAGCAGACCGGAGGGATCTGCTAGATCTGAGTGGACGGTTCTCCCCAAAGGCCCTGGCTGGGTTTGGCCATATGCACAGTACCTAAAGACATCTGGTAAGCAGGATTTCCCTATGGTGGTGGTGCACTGGTTGTCTTTCAGTCACGGGTGTTGTCTATGCATTTGGTGCCTATTGCTTCAAGACATAGGCATAATCCACTATTGTGCCACGGATGTTTATGCCACTATACGAAGCCCGTGGGATTTAGGAATCGATCACTTAACGTTGTGGGAGTTACCATCATCCACAGAGGATTTCATGATCCCCCATTGGAATAAAGGCCTTGGCTGGGTATAAGCCATCTGTGCTAAAGGCTTATAGTCTGGTAAGCATTCATTGCACCTGCTAGTCGGTATTGTTTGAGATTCAAGTTTCTTTTGAACAAGTATACAAACTTTCACTGGGATTATTGAATTGATCTCTACAATTGGACTTTTAAAAGCGCAAATTTTTACTTTTTTCCCATAACAAACATGTCACGGAGAGCCGTCTGCAGGTAGTCTCCAAACTGACAAGTGGCAGCTAGTTTACGTAAAGCAATGATATACGTCTTTATGTCCTCCCCGGCATGCTGCCTTCTACTGTAGAATTTAAACCGCTCTGCAATCTCTAATGGCTCTGGGTTGTAGTGCTCATGTAGCTTCTGAATTAACTCAGGCAGGGGCTTCATCACAGAAGTCCATCTACAGATGTGATGTATAATGAGATGTACTAATGGGCCCCTTTCACATGGGCAGACAGACTCCAGCTCAAATGCACCTGCTCAGTGGGGAATCTCCCCACTGATCCCTATTGAGCACCCGGATGACAGGTCCATGTCCGCTCCGTTATGCAGAGCGGACACAGATAGAACTTGCTATCTTCTATCAGCGATTGGGTGTAAACGGACCTCCTGTCCATTAACATCCGACTGTCACCAGATCCAATCCACTAGACAGATGGGCGTCTGTTTTTAGCAGATCAAATTGGATGCAGGCAGGTGTTTCTGGACACATGTCCATTTACATCCGCTTCTCCGTAGAGGAGAATAGATAGTCCAATCATGTCCGCCTGAAAAACGGACAGGCGGACTCCTTCGGAACATCTGAGTGAAAGGGGCCTTATGGCTGGGTTCACACTATTGCGAATTGGATGCAGGATCCAAATTCAGCCCAAAATTTGCATTGCATACTAGCACATTATGAAAAACTTACCTTAGAACAAAGTCCTCCAGCGCTGCCCTGTCACCATCTTCCCCCGGTCTCTCTTCTGGGTTTGCGGCCTTTGGCTGTATGAGCAGCTGGAGCTGTGATGACGTCACACCCGCACATGCGCGTAGGAGCCCTTGGCTCTGACACAAAGCTCTGTAGGTCCGGTACGGTATGCCAGACCTTCAGAGCACATGCACTGGTGACGTCATAGGCTGCATCCAGGGTAAAAATCTCCTAAACCGTGCAGGTTTAGGAGATATTAATTTTACCTACAGGTAAGCCTTATTATAGACTTTATTATAGGCTTACCTGTAGGTAAAAATCACAAAGCCGGCTTTACTACCACTTTAAAGGTAAACCTTGTACAATGTGTACAACATCAGTCAGAACACTTTTGGGGCTTTAAAGTAGAACTAATGGCAAAAAAGAGCGTTATAACTCCTGTCAGTTTTTTTTAAAATATTTTTTGCTATTTGTGGGGGAAGGGGGGGGGGAATTGGGACAATCAGGGGGGTGGCAAAGTGCACCTTCGCCTGTGTAGGCAAAAATCTTTGCACCAGCTCTGAGCGTGTCACACCCACTGCACAAGCTTTGGTCTGAAATGCCCGGCAGTGCTGTAAAAAAGTCCTGCCTCCTAGACGGCTCATGTGAGATAGACAGAACACTGATCCAATGCAGTGAAATTTAATCAGTGTGACGTGTATCATAGAAGCCGCAAGACGATCAAAGAGGAGGGACTTTGTTACAGTGGCCGCCCGGTGAATTTAAATCCAAGCTCCATGACAGCAGGAGATTATCACAGCTCTGTGTGATCAATAGACACTGGAAGGCTGCAATTGGTGGGCACTGGTAGGCTGCAATTGGTGGGCACTGGTAGGCTGCATTTGATGGGCACTGAAAAGGCTGCATTTGATGGGCACTGGTAAGCTGCTTTTGGTGGGCACTGGTAGGCTGCAATTGGTGGGCACTGGTAAGCTGCATTTGGTGGGCACTGGCAGGCTGCAATTGGTTCGCACTGATTAGGCTGCATTTGATGCATTGATCTCTTGTATCATTTCCGCAGTCTCTGACCATCTCTTGTATCATGTCTGCAGTCTCTGACTATCTCTTCTAGTATGTCTGCAGTCTCTGACCATCTCTTGTATCATGTCTGCAGTATCTGACCATCTCTTGTATCATGTCTGCAGTCTCTGACCATCTCGTGTATCATGTCTGCAGTCTCTGACCATGTCTTGTATCATGTCTGCAGTCTCTGACCATCTCTTGTAGTATGTCTGCAGTCTCTGACCATCTCTTTTATCATGTATGCAGTCTCTGACCATCTCTTGTATCATGTCTGAAGTCTCTGAACGTCTCTTGTATCATGTCTGCAATCTCTGACCATTGGCGTGGTGAGAGGCTTTTGCCCACCATTTTTTTGTTTCATACAATGTTTGCTGTTACAGGGATCAGGGATTTGCTGCCACCAGTAGAGTTTTGCCTAAAAGGGATTGCATACACTATGCTTTTATATGACATACTCCTGACCCTTGTAATATTTATGCTATAATGTACAGATGCTGGTTGCTCAGTAGTCACTGTTAATGAAGTTCTTCTTCAGGGTAGTCTGTGTGTAGGAAAGCATATGCAATGGGAAAATTTTACAAACCAATATGCCGAAGTCTGTTAGACTCCTGGTTGTAGCACAGTAATTAAAGCAGATTTTTTTGGGTACAAGGGCTGTAATATATGCTATTGTATACACAGTGAGTAGGGTTTTGAGCCCCTCCCACTGTTAGCACAATTTTTCCACACACCCACAATTTCTTACCGTGTATCAGGCACGCTAATCATTGTCCTCTGGGTACCCAAGGCTGAACCACCCCCCAGAAAAAAAAAGTATTGACGGCCCTGAATGTAACATTATGGCTACCGAAGGGTTGTGAGGTTCAGCTCTTAAATTTAAGGTCTCCTCTATGCCTCCCACCATGTGTTGGAGCTGAGATGCCAAATAATATAGCCAGGGGTTTGGTAGAGCCAGCCCCCCCCCCTCCTTTTGGCTTTTGCAGTCGTACCAATTTGATTCTGCCATTGCCCCCCTTCCATAGCAGGGACCAAAAGATGGAGTTGACTGTACAAAATATTTTGAGGGGAACTACCACTGGGGAGTTGTGGAGACAATATAACAACTGTGGCATCAATATCATTTTAATCAAATTAGCTCTCCATGCCACAGGGAGCCATAACTTTTTCCATAGCTTGACCTTATCTCTGAATTTCGCCAACAATGGTAGGATATTGAGGTGGCAAAAGTCCAATGGTTGTGGGGATATCTCTATACTCAAATACTTAAATGATGCTACTACAGGCACTGGGCAGCATACTCCTCAAATGGGGGTTGACCCCTTGATCCAGCAGCAGAAGAGCTGATTTGGACCAGTTAATTGTAAGACCAGAGAAGTGCCCGAAGTCCGTTATCATGGACATGACATTTTTTAGTGAGGTGTCTGTGCCGCTAATAGCAGAAACATGTCACCTGCATGGAGCAGAATTTTATCCTTTAAGCTACCATACATGAACACCTCAATTTTGTCATTAGCCCTGATGCATGCTGCAAGTGGCTCTATTGCTAGAGCAAATAGAAGAGGTGAAGGGGGCAGCCCTGCCTGGTACCCTTTCCTTAATAAAAGCAGTCAGATCTTTTGCCTCCCTCTCTGATGGATGCCTGGGGTTGGTGGTATAATAAAAAATGGAAAAAATTGCGCTACGAGTGAAAAATCAAAAATGTGTAGGAAAAAGCAGCTGACATAAACAATAAGATGGTATTGCTGTAAGAATATGTAAAGAAAAAATGCAGCGCTATAAATCAAATTATTACCAGAGAGGATCTATGTGAATAACCACAGAGAATAGTCTCCAGATAGACACACTTAAACTGTGACGTGAAAGTAAATCAAGTATACAAAAGTATATCAAAAAACATATATAGTGTAACAAGCACCCAAATATGACTGTTATGGTGCACATCGAAGTGTCCTATAACAAAATATAAAAGACAAAGTCTATGATGATCCACAATGGATGTGCAAAATCTGATGTGAAGCGTGGACTGTCACCGTAGCAGATGGTATTAGGTCAAAATACCCCAAGCTTGCTGAAAGTATCATCCAGCATCAATGATGGAAAAGTAAGTAATGAATACTCTTACCGTAGGTCAGATGAAAAATAGACATGGACGAGAACCCGGATCCAAATGATCCAAAGGGGATGTCTCCAATCCCACAGTAAGCCTACTGTGATGCAGAAGGGTCTCTCTCAGCAGAGATAACACAGGGGGCATGAGCCTCAACAAACCTTCCGAGGTGGATGTTCCATATCGGAAGCGCTCCAAGATTACGCCGGCCACTCCAAGACTTGGCTCACAGTGATCAGCTCTCGGGAAGCCTTCTTTTCTGGTGCACCTTTCACTTTCAATATTTGGAGTGGCTGTATTTAGTTTGGATAGGTAGGTGGAAGGTCCTCTTTTAAAAGTGTATGTCTGCACTGTACGGACCTACCGTCGGCAGAAAGTAAAAGAGCCACCCTCAGGTGTCAAGCTCCTCGTGCAGCCGATGCCAGAGTGAGGGCTTCTGGATATCCAGCCAGTCCGCTGCATCGGTAACTGTTGCAAAAAAATGTGCCCGACCCTCAGCAGTGATTCTCAGGCGTGCCGGGTAGAGCATGGCATAGGGTAACCCTAGGCATCCTGGAGCGTTGAAAAGTCAGGCTAGAATGATGTCTTTACTCCATTGAATTGAATGTGGGGCCTTTCTCTTGCCAGAAGGAGTACTTTTTCTCTGTCACGGTAATGAAGAATGCGTGCCAACATTAGTCTGGGTGCGTTACCCGGTAGGGCTCTGGTTGGGACTCCGTGGGCCCGCTTAATCGTGAATAGAAGCGTGAAGGCATCTTTGCCGAAGGTATCCAAAAGACAATTTTCAATTAATTCTGTATTATCTGTACCTTCTACTTTCTCCGGCAGGCCCGATATGCAGACATTATTGCGTCACAATTTATTTTCAATGTCGTCAGCTTTTTTCTTGTTGTCATGTGCTAAATGGGCTGTGGAGCGGGATTCAGTAATCAAAGGCGGTAACTGATCCTCCAAGTCGCTGATGCAGCTTTCCGCTGCTGTGGTTCTCTCACAGATTTTTTTAAATCCTGTCTGAGGAGGGCCACTTCCTCAGTCAGCCCCCCTAAGCGATCTTTCACTGTATTGACTGAAGCAGTGCATTTATGCACTGCCTGTAACATCTGACTCAGTGTGGGTTGTTCCTCTCCCTCAGTAGGATCTGCAGGGCATAATGGTTGGTCAGAGGCAGGCAATGATATTGGGTCTGCTCCATCCTTCTGCACTGTATCAGAGTCAGCATGTGGAAACACTGGATCAGTATCCTCTCCTTCCTACTCCTGCCCCTGCAATTATTACAGCTTTTCGGTACAATATAAAATGTTCCCAGGATTATCTTTACCTGCAGGACAATTCAGCGTACTCTTTGCTCCCAGGTCCTTGGGCTTGTCTGCTCCCCTCATGGTGAACTGTGGCAAGGCTGCAGCCATGTCATGTTGGCTGTCCTGGGCCGCCGCATCTTCCTTGCTCTTCGCTCCCCTGGCCATGGCAATGGGGAAACAGGTAGCTCGTGGCACCTCTCTAATCGTGAGAGCCCTCTGAAGCGAACAGTGGCAGTTACAGAGCCGGTAATGGAAAGGATAACTGGCAGGATATCTTATGGGGAGCTCTCTGAGTCCGATCCAATCACATTCCCTGCTTGGCCATGCCCCTCAGCCATGGTTTTTAACGCTTAATTTCCTAATACACTGTATATTTTTAATGCTATTTCAATATCTCTTATGGCAATTTATGTTAAGATCTTTAAGTATATAATTAAATATAGAAGTATACAAAGGGAGAAAGGAGCGAATGCGCCCTAGTGTAACACTGTATTTATTGTAAAACTTGACATATATAATTAAATATACTTAAGGCTCCTATGAGCTCTACTGTATATTTCCATGTTGTGAATTGTATTGTGTTTTTTTTCTTTCTGTAAATTTCTATGATGAAAATTTCAATAAAGATATATTATTGAAAAAAAATTCTGTGTGCATAAGTACACTTCTTTACACATAATTAAGGCCCCTGTTCTTAGTGTCTATGACTCTGAAAGAAGCACCACACTCCCCACCTGTGTCTTCAAATGGACTTCAATGTACAGGCAAAAGCCCTGCAGGTAAGAAATAAGTGGGCAACCAATAATGATAATACAACTCAATAACGCATCTAAAGCAACACACAATTGTAACAAGAGAGACAATATACAAATCTGGTATAGAAAAAACAGCAAACTATCTAGGTGACCTGTCTAAGAGTTAACAAAAACACGATCTAAACCACTGGTCAGTGGGTCTAAGTACAGTTAGTTGGTGCTAGGGCCCTGGAGCACTCACTCTCTCAAAAAAGGGTGTTTATAATCCAATGGAAATATTGTAAAGGGTGCTAGACTAACTCTTTCAGCAGCAAGAACAGCATCAGGACCAGTATGAAACAAGTGGCCAAAGGGATTCTCACCAATCCCAATGGTACTCTTGGAACCCAGTGAGGGGTCCAGCTGCATGCACAGGGTTTTACCCTCAAATCTTTGTTAGTTGAAACTGCAGCCTTCTCCCTCCCTGGAGTCTGTAGCAGTATCACTGCACAGTCCCTTTACTCAGAGTTCACAGCAGTCATTCTACACACAGGTCCTGGTGGCCAGAAATCCCAGACAATAACGGCAGCTCCTTACCCCAGGGAGCACACTGAGCAGGATGGGGCAACAAAGGTCTCAGTACTCACGGTTCCCCTCTCTGGTTCTTGTAACAGTTCAGTTCACACAAGAGTGCAGCCTATGCCTCTGTTCAGTGACCTTTTACTCCAGTACCAACCAGCCAGAGGTCCTTTTCTTCTTCTTCTTGCTTCACTCTGCAGCACATTCTACAACCTGTACCTACAACTTCTGTCTCTCCACATGGGGTCCCCGTTCTTGCTCTGCCTGCTCTCCTTAGACCTTGGGAAAAGCAGCTCCTGCTGCTCCTCGGGGCTGTGTCTTTCCACAGAGGCACAGTAATCAATACCCTCATCCTATTTCTTTGTGTGTTGGGTGGTGGGCATGGCTTACTTGGGAAACACAGTCCAGCAGTAGCAGTAATAATATCCCTGCTACAAATGTCTGTCACAAGCATCAGGAGTATGATATCCTTAAAAATGCATAGAAACCTAGACTTTCAGCCACCTATCTCTGTTATCAGTGAACATATCCAACATTATAATTGGCAATACTGTGAGCAAGGTCTGCTCTAACTACTCATTGTCCATTTTTCAAACTGCCACAGCTTATATATTGCTGCTTCTATTGCGTGTGACTTAAAATCCCCTTACACCATTTTATGTTTATTTACAGATCAAAGGTTTGCAGGTGTAGTCATCTTGGATGTGATGTCAGCAGCTCTAGCTGACTCGCAGCTATAAATGACACTTTAAACTATTCTACTTTACTCCTCCCCCAGCAGCTGCATAAAAGGTTATATAGGGAGGGTCACAGGAGCTGGGCTTGTACAAACAGTAATTAGACACTTCCAACAGAGAAGAGGTCTGTGACATAGCAGAAGTGAGGAGACTGAGCTGGAGAGCTGACTCTTCCTGAAGTGGTCAATATCTCTAGCAAGTTGAAAAGCACATGGCACGTGAATAGAAAACACTGGCAGTAAGGATTTCAAATACTTGATCTTTTGTGCTTTTGCCTAAAACATTTTAAAGTTGGTAACAGAGCTTCTTTAAAACCAACTAAAACCACTTTTAGGTGAGATCAGCAGTAGGTAGCAAATTTTTCTTTGAAAAATTGATTTTGGCTCTTGCTTGTGCCAATCAGAGGTTGATCAGGGGTGGAAGGGACCTAATATTGTTCACATATCTCAACTTATGACCATCATCTACACTTTTGGCAGGAAAAGTAGGAAAATAAAAGTGTTTTATGTCTGGCAGACACAACTGATCACAGAAAGCGATGTGTCTTACAAAGTGGCTTGGCTCCATAGACGTATTTACTGCGCACCTCTACTAAGAATACAACAGGACCATTATATATAAAGATAGTTTAGTAATGGGATGTGAGAGAAATACACGCTCTTGTGCCTAATGAATATTATCATGGTCCATTAAATATACACTAGCAGCATGTATTAATGGAGAAAGCTTTACTTAGCTAAGCTGTGGGACAGTATCGTAAATAACTCCACACTCATAAAGTGCTACTTCCCAGAAAAACGTGTTTAATAGACCAGAACTAGTACAACACCATAGAATATTTATGTCTTTGTAAATATTAAATAAAAAGATATTTTATGGTGCAAATGTTACACTTAAAGTGAAAATCCAGGCAAATAAATCCACAGCTAAAATATCAATGTTTTTACTGTTTTACCTGCCAATGTATTTGTATTCTGATTTACACACATCTGCTACAATACACAGCCAGAAAGATCAATCTGCTACTTCCTGGATCACCTCCCTACCAATTGGACAGCAGTAGAGATGCTGATAATTGTCCATTGAGCAAGCTGAGGCTAGGAAAGCTACACAGGAGGCTGCATTACCAAATCATTGTTGTTCCCCATGTGAAAACTTCACTTTCTGGCTTGAATAGTGCATTTTTAGTTTGATTGATGGCTGAAATATGTATTAAGATAGATAATCAAAGATTTGCAAGCAATTATAGCAGAGAATGAAAGGCTGAAATAAATATTCCTACAACTTCCAATGCTGGCTTTCAGGCAAACACCCAACCTCGACAGAAACTAATCAACTTCAATCTGATTATAAAAAAACAAGTAATGGAATCAAACCTACAACAAAAAATTCTGTATACTGTCCAACCAAGTCACACAGACGAAAGTAACTTTCAGTATTACAGGATCATACAGCTGTACCTCCAGCAATGTTGTGTAGCTCATCCAATGCAAAAAAAATGCAACAAAGGTGAAACAGGACAGAAATTACAAACAAGAATGCATTTACAGTAAACCCCCCTCCATCGCGGGGGTTACGTTCCAGACCCACCCGCAATAAGTGAAAATCCGCAAAATAGAAATACCCTATTTAAATACACACTAGGCATGTTTTTAAAACTTTCACTGTACTTTTAAAAGCATTTTAAGGTCTTTAAACACACTTTTTAAACAATAGAAACACATTTAAACACATAAAAGATACTGAGAGACATAGCAAGAGCAATGGAAAACACAAAAATATTTAATTAACAATGATTTAATCAATAAAATAATGTTAATAGGTCTTACAAAAAAAAAACGCAATATACCGGGACCGCGAAAACTGAACCGCGATATAACGGGGGTTTACCGTACACAGAAATATCATTTCTCACAACTAGACCACACTATGAAAGACACGAATGTTTTGGTTCTCTAAAGAAAACTACTCGGGAAAGAAAAACTACAAATGATAATTCTATTTTGACAGAAAAGATAATGGACTAAATGTGGACCTCAGTTTTCTAAATCACTATCCAACAGTTTTACCATTACAACCACTCTCATATCTGTGACTTTTCCCAACTCCCATTTCATCCCCGCCTTCTTTTACTAACTATCCAAGTTTAATTACAATTGCTATGTGTGTTTGTCTGGGTTTTTTTCCCTTAGAGATGATCTTATTATCATTCTGCTAAAATTATTGTTTCTGGGCCCTACTGCAGGTACACATAAAGCAATATCAACTTGACAGGGATTGTAATACTTTCCTTCTGTATACAAACTCAAAAAGGTTTTGGGTACACAAACACTTAAAAAAATCACCTCAGTTGCAATGGCCATTCGGAGCCCTTTCTTTCTGACACCCAAAGAACCCTTCTATCCAGCCCATTTGGTTACAGAGCAGGCACTCTCGTGCAAGCCCTATTTTAACTTCCAAACATTTAGAGTTGATAAAGGAAGCATGGCCGTGCCTCTGAAACGCGTTCTGATTGGCCCACCACATCAGTAGGCGGATCCCCTGTCTGACAGCTCCGAACCTCCGCTTTGAACTACCCGGCCGGCGTCCTCCCAAGTTCCCCTGCTAGACGGTGCCCGTGGATCCTTTGATCTTCCATACCAGGGATTGAAATGCCAGTGTGTCATCCTGCCAGACCGGAAAGCTTCCACCCACTGAGCACTTGCATGCATTTTATACTGTAATTTCCTTTTATAATAAAAAATTATGTTGCACTAGGATCGGCCTGGCGCTTCTCTCCCTTTTTTTCTCCCTTTCTCATGTTTACAGTTCCCGGGTCCCCAGTCAGTGTCTGAACTTCTCTGAAGTAGCCTGACCACCATTCACATCATTTGTACCAAAGACTAATTCTAGGGGCTCACACCCCTACACAGCAACTTTCTTGAACATTGACTTTTTTATAAATATATAAAATATATTGATTGCTCTATTTTCAGAATCCTATTTTTGGAATTTTACTTATCGTATACATTTTAATTGATATTATTTTTATTTTTACAGATTATTTACTGGACTCCAGAGAGCGTGTGCGGTATTCACCACTCATTTTAACTGCTAGGTTTTAGCGCTGAGTTTCACACAAGTTTTTAATGTGTGGATTTTTGTTTTCTATTTTAACTTCCAGCTGACATCTAGCTTATAAAAAAAAGATTTCAGAAATATTCCCATTTTTTAATAAAGGGGATATACATTTGGTCAAAATTGCTTCTTAAAATGTTTCCTATGTTTCTTGATTAGGTGACACCTTTGATGACCAGAAAACTCTGGAGAAACATGGCTATAACATATTGGTATGGCCATTTTTGGGAAATCAGTCTAGACCAATGAGGGAAGATAAATAGCAGCAGTTGTGAAATTTAGGCATATAGAGAAATAGTGCGCTGATTTGTGCTCCGTTAATGTGAATTGATTAAGAGAGTGACTTTTAATAAATAACCCTTGGCCCATGTACAAGGCACTGACGAATATAAATGAATACAGCTCTCTTTTCATGAAGTGGAGCTCTTAGCGATAATGCAGGGGGGATGCTGCATGGTTTTAGAAAGTGGTTTTGAACTGGGAATTGTCTGGCTCCTTTTTCTAAGGCAACGCCATGGGTATAGACTTGTGGGAAGCGTTAAGTGTTCAGCACTAGAACAGAGAGGCCGTGCCGTCACTTGCTACTTGTAATAATAGTCTTAATGGAAGAGGAGCTCAATCAATACATCAGGACAGCTGTTAACAGATTATTATAATGGAGCCCAAACATCTTTTCTTTTCTTTCATTTTCAAATTTACAAAAACTCTTTAAATGACAATAACATTACTGCTGTGCATCTCTAAACGTGAGAACATGAGTACCTGTACAAACGCTTAGAGCTCCGGGGATTCCAGAACATCAGTACGGAGGATATAACAAGTCTTGTGTGAGCTGTCCTGCGAAGACTTGCAGGGGTGGATAAGGTGCTCATCTGTTACTTGAAGGCCCAAGAAGTAACTCGCAGAAAGGACACACAGAAGATCTCCCATCTGTATGTGGATGACATTCATCTACAAAGGGTCATCAGATTGTGGACATGTCGTCACTGTTAAAGGAAGACATGGCGAAGAAACTTTTTAAGCCTCTAGGACACACTTTATATGAGTTCATTGAAACAAGGTCGAAACACAAGGAGAGGTTTTACTTGTGCACATCAGGTAATGAACATTTCATAAATAGTGTACATCATGTAATCTGTGATTCCATTTTTCCATGTAGGATAATATTTCTGTTTCACAGTTGCATTACTATTCTTGTGTAAAGAGATGGAATAATGATGCTGTTGACTATAATAGTGAGAATTTGCAGTAGGTTTAGTGCACTAACATCTCCCAGTTTGTGTGCCATGGCACATGTATGCGTTACAGTATTGCGTCAGGCACTAGTCTGCCAGAATGGAAGTCTTCCAGTCAAGCATATTTCCTATTTCTGTGTAATTTACGCACTGTGAGAGCTACCACGAGAAGAGACAAAGCTGAGGGAAGATCACTCAAGTCTTCTTTCCTGCTCTTGTTAATCAGATTGTTCTGAAGTTTTATATTCAGCTATATAAGCCTAGCAGGTTTTAATGAGCTAAGTTGGTTGATTTTAATTTCAAGCTCCTAAAAAAGTAATTTTTTTAAATAGTATTGGCTGTTTTGAAATGGTATTTCAAATCAATGCTAAGTAACAAGGTAGGGATCAAAGAGCAGGGAGAGAGGAAAAGTTTAATGAGAGATTAAAAACGTATTTGCTAAATGTAGAAAGCCACTACAGTTTCTTAGTTATAGTTATATTTACGGTTGTTGTTCTATAGACTGGCCACCCTATAGTTGTTCTATACGCATGACCACCCGGTCTTGTTTAAGTGGTGGAATTAGTTATCCATGTTAACCATGTATATTCAATATGGTATTGGTGAGCATAATAGTTGCAGCACATTGACATCTTCACTTTACCCTGAAGGATACATTGGGGTTCATAGAAGCATTAGCTGTCACATTGAAACAGTAGGCACAAGCAAAATATTATGCAACAAAATTAACGATTTCTCAGTCTGCAGAATTTCAATTGAGACTTTCAATTTTACCCCTTGGGCTAGGGTTAAATTTGTGTGAAAAAAAATCTATTTTTTTTCTTTATTTAGAGGCTATGTTCTTTTGGCAAAGTTTATTTGATTTCATTTAAAGTTCTTTGAATTTTTCCTATTGTTTTTGTGTATTTCATTGTTATTTGTGTACCATCACTTACATTTTTTAAATGTATTATTTTATTTACTTTGTTGTGTTTTCTCTCTATGGAATAAAGTAAAAACATTTAAATAAGATGATGAGAGACTGTTCTTTGACACAAGTCTGGGATAGTTGAAAGAAGGGATAGTTGAAAGAAGGGATAGTTGGGATAGAAGGGATAGTTGAAAGAAGGGATAGTTGGGATAGAAGGGATAGTTGAAAGAAGGGATAGTTGGGATAGAAGGGATAGCTGAAAGACTGTCCAAGTATGGGATAGTTGAAAGAAGCTCCCCCAGGAGCTATTTAATGCCCATTGAACCCCGAAAAAAACACCAAAATCACTCAACTCTGCTTTTCCAATTGACTCCACTGCATTTTACGAAAATGTGAGGAAATTGTTTGTTTGTTTTTTAAGTCATCCTTAATAAACAGTCTTTGTTTATTAGTGATGAGAGATCACATGAGAAATCACAGTAGTGTGCCATGTATTCGCTGTGCAACCTGACTATAGGATTTGCCTATAGTCACTGAGACAATGTAGAATCATTGGTATGACACAGATGTGTTTACCAGCTTCAATACCAACTGCTACTTATGTATGTAGGCAGATAACTACTGCAGTGGAAATTTCTAATTGTGTATGTAGAAGGTGCAGTTGTTTCTGACTCTTCAACGCAAGCAATGGGTAATCATTGACATGAGTGTTTTAGATATAGAAGTCCCAGCCTATTTTGCTAACTTTTGTGACTTCCAGATATTTTTTTATATAAATTTAAAGTCACATTTGTGATCACATAACTCAATAAGCAATATAAAAAATACAAAGAGTTTTATTTATATAGACAGCAAAAGAATGTTAATATTTTTTTTTTCAAAGCTTTATATTTGCAGTGATTTCAAGCTTTGTAAAAATCAGATTTTTTTTTTTTGTAAATCTAATAAATGAATAGAAAATATATAGTGTAGTGAAAATAGATACTGGGGAGTATATTTTGATATTTTGGGCAGGTTAAACGTTCTTTATTTTTTTTAACTTGGATAGAGTCAAGGAGGGTTATAACCCCTGTCGTTTTTTTTTTCCATCTGTGTTCCCTCTACTTCCTGTCCCATAGCCGAAACAGGAAATGAGAGGAAATTCCTCCAAAGACAGGGAATCCCGGTTGGTCACCAGGGTCACTAGAACTAGTGCTCTGTATATTTCCCCTCTATTAATGTTCTGATGTCAACCCAAAATTTGGGATTTTTTAATTTTCACTTTCCATGATGAAGGTAAATGGGACAAATAGAGTGAATCTCCCTAACAGGGGTACAGACAGCAATAAAACCCGACAGCTGTTCTAATCCCTCTCTACTCAAAACTAAAAAAAAGTTTGCTTTTAGTTACACTTTAAGTATTTTCCTTTTAGTTCACATAAATATAAATCATAATAACATAAATATAAGATAATAATATGAATCCAGTTTTCACTGCAAGTTCCAATAGATGAGTTCTTGTATTCCAAGAATTAATTCAGTAAGGGTTTCCCGTCAAGTAGAGTTGAAGAACGTATAACACATTATTTAATTCAGGGTTAAAAGGTCAGTACCAAAACGTATATTTTTAATTTTCTATAGAAGCCAGGAAATTGGTTAACATACCAACTTAGATTGTAAGTTCTAACAAGCAGGACCCTCGGATTCCTACTGTTTTAAATTGTATTGTAATTGCACTTTGCTTTCTGCTTTTTGTTGTAAAGCGCTGCATAAACTGTTGGCGCTATATAAATCCTGTATTATTATAATAATAACTTATTATATGTCTGTAGGAATGCTGACATAGTAAGATCTTTGTATTTACAACCCTAAGGTCATTAACCTGCTGATGCCAAGGGAATGCCACTATCCCTGCTGAACTAAAAATGTCATCTCTTTTAGATTACATATACCGGTAATTTAACATACTTATTATTATTTGTAGTCTAGTCTGAGAAAACAGCCATTGCTTTTGTTTACCATATATTCATATAATGCACAATTAAAAAAAAAAAAATTAATTAATTTTAATGAACACAGTAAATATGACAAATTTTAGGAAGAGACTAATTTTTAAATGCATAAAGTGAGGTAAAGTGCAGCCTGGGGTGTGGTGTGTAGACAACCAGGGAAACCTTAAACAGAAGAGAAATTAAAAACACTGCCCTTTAATAAGACTCTCCTATGGTATCTTATATGAGATGTGGAGCTCCAGTTATACTTGTTGTTTGTAGTGATTGACATTGTGTTAAGCTTAGTACACACGGCCGAGATTCTCGTCAGGAAAAAAACAGTTGTTTTTCCTGATGAGTTTCTTGACAAGAATCTTGTGCCGGCCGAGTGTACACACACTCCATTCCAAAGAATCGCCGTTCTTTTAAATGGAACGAACGCGGTGACGTCATCGACTACGGTGAGCATGCGCTCGTCACATTCAATGCCGTTGCTGCCATCTTGCTACACTCTACCTATGCCTAGGAAGCTACCGCGCATGCGTCAAAGTCATTTTGAGCATGCGCAGGCTTACCAGAGGACAGGTAAGCTTGTTGCCACATACACACACATAGTTTTCTTGTCGGGAAACAGTTTGACGAGAATCCCGACGAGAAAATAGAGAGCAGGTTCTCTATTTTTCTCGTCGAGATTCCCGGCAGTTTTCTCGACGAGAAAACATACACGCGACCGTTTTTCTTGGCAAGAAAGCTCTCCCAGCTGTTTTCTTGTTGTTTTCTTGCCGAGAAAACCGGCCGTGTGTACGAGGCCTTATGGTCTATAAAACGACAACTTCAGGCTAAAGCACCGTACACACGGTCTGACTTTTGGCCAACAAAATTCATTTTGAGCAAGTTGGACCAACAATCCGACCGTGTGTACGCTCCATAGGACAAACTTTTTTTGCTTTTTTCTTGTTTTCATCGGACAAAAGTTGGGTCTGCAAACGGACAACCTTTTGCCCAACAAAAGTCCGATGGAGCAAAGTCCGACCGTATGTACAGAAAACCATCGGACTTTTGTCCGATGGACAAAACAACTAATGTTAAAATCAACCAACAATAGCAAAAGTTGACCAAAGGGTGGCGGTAAAGAGCAGAAAAGAGCAGAAAAACCATGTGATGTTGCAAAAAGTTTTGGGAAAGTTTGCAGAAAAGTCAGAGCGTGTGTATGCTATGGGTGTTCCCGACCAACTCCGTTCGGACAAAAAACCACGGAAAAGTCCGATAGAAGTCCGACCGTGTGTACGGGGCTTTACACTTGACACCTAGTTTAGCTTTCACTTTGCCAAAAATTTCCAGCTCACTTGTCCAATTTTTCCTTTTAAGATGTAATTTCTTGCAAAAGTTTATAGGTGGCTCATCAGTATTCAATGCTTTTACAATGGTCAGTTGAGATGAAATCTCACATGTGTATGGTCACTAAGATGTAAGATAAAAACAAAATAAAGAATGAATTGGTCTTTGAAATTTATGAAAACATTGAAATTCTGGAAAAGAGGGGAACATAACCTTGAGAACCAAACTAACCTGGTAAACTTAAGTTAAAGATGAGGAGCTTCCACTAATGTTCACTAATTGCACAGGTGATTTGTGGGGATAGATTAAAGTAAATCCTTTTGGGCAGAGAGGTGAGGGCTTATTTCTGTGCCTGTTTGGGGATTCATTCTTTCTATTGGTTCTGGTGACCATTGTCACAGGGACTAAAAGTGAAGAAAAATCAGAAATTTTGGATTGTCACCACAACAGGTTTGTCAGGGCCCGGACTGGTGGCTAGTGAGGACACAGGAGGTGGATCCTCTGTGCCAGAGAGGCGAAGGCACGGGTCGCACTGGAGGACCGGTTCTAAGCAGCTACCAGTTTTCACCAGAGCCCGCCGCAAAGCGGGATGGACTTGCTGCGGCGGTAGCAACCAGGTCGTGTCCCCCAGTAGCGGCTCGACTTCTCTGGCAGCTGAGATAGGCACGGTACACAGGGACTAGGCAGAGCCAAGGTCAGACGTAGCGGAAGGTCAGGGCAGGCGGCAATGGTTCGTAGTCAGGGGCAACGGCAGAAGGTCAGATACACTGGCAAGGCAACTACAAAACGCTTTCTCAGGGCACTAAGGCAACAAGATCCGGCAAGGACAGGAAGGGGGAGTGGGTTTTTAGGTGTTTTGGGTGTGTACACAGTAATTGGACCAGGCACCAATTAATGGTGCACTGGCCCTTTAAATTTAAGAAGACCGGCGCGCGCGCGCCCTGGAGAGCAGCGGGACCGCGCGCGCCGGGACGGAGCAGAAGGAGGAGGCCGGTGAGCAGGATGGGATGCGATCCGCGGGCGGACAGGTGCCGCCGCATGGATCGCATCCCCGCCAGCATCAGAGCAGCGCTCTCGGTCAGAGGGGCCGACCGGAGCGCTGCAGGGGGACAGACGCCGCGGGCGCTCCGGGATGGATGGGACATCCGGAGCGCTCGGCGTTACAGTACCCCCCCCCTTAGGTCTCCCCCTCTTCTTGGAACCCAAGAATCTACGGATGAGCTCTTTATCTAAAATGTTGGCCTCAGGTTCCCAGGATCTTTCCTCAGGACCACAGTTCTCCCAATCAACTAAAAAACAAATTTTACCTCGGATGACCTTGGAGGCGAGGATCTCTTTCACCGAGAAGACATCAGAAGAACCAGAGACAGGAGCAGGAGCAGTGACCTTAGGGGAAAATCGGTTAAGAATGAGGGGTTTAAGAAGAGACACATGAAAAGAGTTGGGAATACGAAGAGAAGGAGGAAGGTGGAGCTTGTAAGAAACAGAATTGATTTGGTTTTTGATTTTAAATGGCCCGAGGTAACGAGGGCCCAGCTTCTAGCTAGGTACCCGAAACCGAACATATTTGGAGGAGAGCCACACGTTGTCACCAGGGGCATAGACAGGAGGGATTCTTCTTTTTTTATCTGCATGTCTCTTCATGCGGGCAGAGGCCAGTGAGAGCGACTTTTGAGTCTCTTTCCAGATACAGGCAAAGTCCTGAGTTAATTCATCCACGGCCGGAACTCCAGAAGACGTGGGAATGGGGAGGGGGGGCAATGGGTGACGGCCGTAGACCACAAAGAAAGGCGACTTGGAGGAAGATTCAGAGTTCTTGAAATTGTATGAGAATTCTGCCCAGGGCAATAGGTCGACCCAATCGTCTTGACGGGCGGAGACAAAATATCGTAGGTAGTCGCCAAGGACCTGGTTAACTCTCTCCACCTGTCCATTGGACTGCGGGTGATAAGCGGAAGAAAAATTCAACTTAATCTTTAGTTGAGTACAGAGAGCTCTCCAAAATTTTGAGATGAATTGAACGCCTCTATCCGAGACGATATGTAAGGGCAGCCCATGGAGGCGGAAAATTTGAAGAAAAAAATGCTTCGCCAACTGAGGTGCAGTAGGCAGACCAGGAAGCGGGACAAAATGAGCCATTTTAGAAAAGCGGTCAACAACCACCCAGATGACAGTGTTACTACGAGACAAAGGGAGGTCCGTGATGAAATCCATGGCGATGTGGGACCATGGTTATTCAGGCACAGGTAGGGGAAGGAGAAGACCTGCAGGCTTCTGGCGAGGAGTCTTGTCACATGCACAGATAGTGCAGGCCCGTACAAAGTCAGTCACATCTTTCTCCTGGGTAGGCCACCAATAGTGTCTGGCAATCAATTGTAT
This sequence comes from Rana muscosa, assembly GCA_029206835.1. NCBI lineage: Eukaryota > Metazoa > Chordata > Amphibia > Anura > Ranidae > Rana > Rana muscosa. The sequence continues at coordinate 214,373,570 of CM055116.1, forward strand.
GGATTTTTTGATCCCAGCGTGACCGGCTAGATGGGAGGAATGGCCCCACTTGAGTATCTGAAGCCAAAGGCGTGGAGGAACGAAAGTCTTTCCTGGAGGAATTGGCACGAGAGAAGCGGGAGCAGAGGAAATCAGACACTCAGGGGGAACGATGTGTTGAGGAGGAGTCTCGGTTTCAGAGGTATCGGAGAAACGGGACAAGGCATCAGCCCTGACATTTTTGTCTGCGGGCCGAAAATGGATCTGGAAGTTGAAGCGGGCAAAGAACAATGACCACCTGGCCTGGCGAGGATTTAGGCGCTGAGCGGACTGAAGGTAGGACAAATTTTTATGGTCAGTGTAGATGGAGATAGGGTGAAGGGATCCTTCCAGGAGATGTCTCCACTCTTCTAATGCCAACTTGATGGCCAACAGTTCACGGTCACCTATGGAATAGTTTTTTTCCGGAGGGGAGAAAGTTTTAGAGAAAAAACCACAAGTGACGTTTTTCCCTTTAGCGTTTTTTTGAAGAAGCACAGCTCCGGCTCCTACCGAGGAGGCGTCAACTTCAAGGAAGAACGGCTTTAGAGGATCTGGCCGAGACAGGACAGGTGCAGAGGAGAAGGCGGTCTTAAGGCGAGTAAAGGCTTCCTCCGCTTGAGGCGGCCACGACCTAGAATTTGCGTCTTTTTTGGTCAGTGCCCCTATAGGAGCAACGATGGTGGAGAAGTGGGGTATGAACTGACGATAGTAGTTGGTGAATCCAAGGAAGCGTTGGATAGCACGAAGTCCAGAGGGGCGTGGCCAACCCAAGACTGCGGAGAGTTTGTCAGGGTCCATTTGAAGACCTTGTCCAGAGACCAGATAACCTAGGAAAGGAAGACTGCTGCGCTCAAAAAGGCATTTTTCAAATTTAGCGTAAAGATGATTTACGCGGAGGCGCTGGAGCACTTGACGGACATGGAGCCGATGTTCCTCAAGGTTGGCAGAGAAGATTAGGATGTCGTCAAGATAGACAACCACACAGGTATACAGTAGGTCCCGGAAGATTTCGTTGACAAAATCTTGAAAGACTGCAGGGGCGTTGCAAAGTCCGAACGGCATGACGAGATATTTAAAGTGACCATCTCTGGTGTTAAATGCGGTTTTCCATTCATCTCCTTTACGGATTCTGATGAGGTTATAAGCGCCCCTGAGGTCCAATTTAGAAAAAACGTTTGCTCCGAGATGAGAGGCAGAGGGTAGCGGTTTTTTATAGTGATTTTATTGAGACCACGATAGTCTATGCAAGGGCGTAGAGATCCGTCCTTCTTGGCCACGAAGAAGAACCCCGCTCCGGCTGGAGAAGATGATTTCCTAATAAAACCTCTCTTGAGGTTCTCCTAAATGTATTCAGTCATGGCCTTGGTTTCAGGAGAGGAGAGAGGGTAAATTCTGCCACGGGGTGGTGTAGTACCTGGGAGCAAGTCAATGGGGCAGTCGTAGGGTCTATGTGGTGGTAAGACCTCCGCCTGTTTTTTGCAAAAGACATCAGAAAAGTCCTGATAGGCCTTTGGAAGGCCAGGCAAAGGAGTAGTGATGGGGACTTGACAGGTCGGTACAGACTTAAGGCAATGCTTGTGACAGGAGTCACCCCAGGATTTGATGTCCCCAGTGGTCCAGTCGAGGGTAGGAGTGTGAAGCTGGAGCCAGGGTAGGCCAAGAAGGATGTCAGAAGTACAGTTCGGCAAAACAAAGAATTCAATCTTTTCGTGGTGAAGAACACCAACGGACATGAGCAGGGGTTCGGTGCGGTAACGCACGTTAAAATCCAAATTCTCTCCATTTACAGAGGAAATGAAGAAGGGTTTGATGAGACGGGTAACAGGAATGTTGAACCTGTTGATAAAAGAGGCTTCAATAAAGTTTCCTGCAGAACCAGAGTCCAGGAAGGCCACCGCAGGGAAGAGGGAGCCAGCAGAAGGAGAAATCCGCACAGGAATAGTCAGACGTGGAGAGGAAGAATTCACACCTAGTAACGCCTCTCCCACGTTCACTAGGTGCGAGCGTTTCCCTGACGCGGAGGACGAATAGGGCAGTCTTTTAGGAAGTGTTCAGAGCTCGCACAATAAAGGCATAAGTTCTCGTTCCTACGGCGAGACCTCTCTTGTAGGGTCAGGCGAGACCGGTCCACTTGCATGGCCTCCTCGGCGGGAGGCACGGTAACAGGATGCATTGGATTCAGAAAGAGAGGAGCCAGGTGCGGATAACACCTGGTGCGAACGAGATCTTTCTCCTGGCGAAGCTCTTGGCGTCTTTCGACGTAGCGCATATCGACGCGGGTAGCTAAATGGATGAGTTCCGTCAAGGAAGAGGGTATCTCTCGTGCGGCCAGACAATCCTTGATGTGGCCGGATAAACCCTTCTTGAAGGTCGCGCAGAGAGCCTCATCATTCCAGGCTAACTCTGAGGCCAGTGTGCGGAACTGTATGGCACATTCGCCCACAGAGGAGTTTCCTTGGACAAGGTTAAGCAGGGCGGTTTCAGCGGATGAGGCTCGGCCTGGTTCCTCAAAAACGCTGCGAACCTCAGCAAAGAAGGACTGAACGGTGGCTGTAGCAGGGTCGTTGCGGTCCCAGAGTGGCGTGGCCCAGGCCAAGGCCTTTCCAGACAACAGAGAGACCACGAATGCCACTTTAGACCGTTCTGTGGAAAACTGGTCAGACATCATCTCAAGATGCAGGGAACATTGCGACAAGAATCCCCGGCACATCCTAGAATCCCCGTCAAATTTCTCCGGAAGAGACAGGCGAATTCTCGAGGTAGTAGCGGCAGCTCGGAGAGGGGAAGATGGTGGAGGCTGTGGCGGCAGAAGCTGCTGGACCATGGCGGTCAACTGCGACAGCTGCTGTCCTTGTTGGACGATCTGTTGCGACTGCTGGGCAACCACGGTAGTGAGGTCAGCGAGATTTGGCAGCGGTACCTCAGCGGGATCCATGGCCGGATCTACTGTCAGGGCCCGGACTGGTGGCTAGTGAGGACACAGGAGGTGGATCCTCTGTGCCAGAGAGGCGAAGGCACGGGTCGCACTGGAGGACCGGTTCTAAGCAGCTACCGGTTTTCACCAGAGCCCGCCGCAAAGCGGGATGGACTTGCTGCGGCGGTAGCAAACCAGGTCGTGTCCCCCAGTAGCGGCTCGACTTCTCTGGCAGCTGAGATAGGCACGGTACACAGGGACTAGGCAGAGGCAAGGTCAGACGTAGCGGAAGGTCAGGGCAGGCGGCAATAGTTCGTAGTCAGGGGCAACGGCAGAAGGTCAGATACACTGGCAAGGCAACTACAAGACGCTTTCTCAGGGCACTAAGGCAACAAGATCCGGCAAGGACAGGAAGGGGGAGTGGGTTTTTAAGTGTTTTGGGTGTGTACACAGTAATTGGACCAGGCACCAATCAATGGTGCACTGGCCCTTTAAATTTAAGAAGACCGACGTGCGCGCGCCCTGGAGAGCAGCGGGACCGCGCGCGCCGGGACGGAGCAGAAGGAGGAGGCCGGTGAGCAGGATAGGATGCGATCTGCGGGCGGACAGGTGCCGCCGCATGGATCGCATCCCCGCCAGCATCAGAGCAGCGCTCTCGGTCAGAGGGGCCGACCGGAGCGCTGCAGGGGGACAGACGCCGCGGGCGCTCCGGGATGGATGGGACACCCGGAGCGCTCGGCGTTACAAGGTTCTAGTGACCGTTGTCTAAGAGAAGGTTTACTGCACTTTGGAGAGATTTCTGTTGTATTTACAGGACAGGAAATTGAGACAATTTTTTACATGGAACACAAATGGCACTATTCTCTACATCTAAAATAAAAAAAAGTTCTGGCTTTAATTATACTTTAAAGGAGAAGTATGGCCAAAACTTTTTTGGTTATACTTCTCAAATGGGTCACAGGAGTGCACTTAGTTCTGCACTCCTGTGACATGTATTTAGCCAAAAACCTGCTGTCAGCTGATGCCACTGAGCCGGTCTAGGCTCTGGATCAATCCTGATTTTACAGTCAGGATCCACCCACATGCCTGGACTGGCTCAGCCTCTTATTAAGCCGCTCCTGTCCCCTCCACAGCCCAGCACTCAGTGAGCATTGGAGGATCAGAGCACAGCTCTCTGCAGACTATTTGCTGAGAACTGAGCAATGGTCTTTGATCGCTCAATTCTCAGGACATTTTACATATTAAAGAGGATCTTCAGTCCCCCCACCCCCAAAAAATTTAAAGTCAGCAGCTACACAAACTATAGCTGTAATTTTTTAATAAAAGGACATTTAACCATCCAGGGATCCAGCACTGTCCTCACCCCGGCCGGTTATTCTGCAGTCTCCGTGTCCCCAGCGTCAGCATGTTTAGTGTGAAAAGTCGGCTGTGATTCCTTGTGACTTCACAGCTGGGTTCCCACTGTGCATGCACATGTGCTTTAAGAATGGTCCTGCAGCCTTCTGGGACCTATGATGTGTCACAGAAGCCTGCGGGCAAAGGGAGGGCAACTTCCATTCAGATCGCCTGTTAACAACAGGCACCTGCTCCCCCCCCCCCCCAACAAAAATGTGTCCAAAAGTAGTAGAGGAGGGAGGAGGAGGTGGAAAAGAAGACCTTCCCCTTTTGGGTGAAGGTACTCTCTAAGTATTAATTTTAAGGGTTGGGTTAAGGGTTACGTTTAAAGAACAAATGGCTTCTGTAAAACTGTTGAAACACAAAACGTTCAGTTACTATGTGATGAACACAAGTATCATAAAGTAAACAAAAAACTTCTTTTACCTCCCCTGACCAAGCCATATAATTTGTGTCTCACATGCTCTTCCTTGTAGACACTGCAATTCATAAACGTTTCGGCAATGGGGCAGTGCTATTAATTCCGAAAGCAATGGGCAGGACTAGGTGTGATCAGGTGCTGATTGACAATTACAAGCTTGTGAATCAGAAGTGACAAAGCTGATAGCCACACCTCCTGCAACACTTTTGCATCCCCTCCTCAATTCAGAGCAACTCTGCTTTAAATTCAGGAGGAGTGATTCATTGTTGACATACCATCACAAGAAGCTGCATTAGGCGCACTTCATTGGTAGTCTTGACGGTTATTTGTGGAGGTAAAGAGACAATTGTAAATGGAGATGAACTTATAATTAGGTGCTACAGCACATTTTTTCTTTAAGGGAGGCCATAGTTCTTCTTTAACCACTTCAATACCCAGCCATAGTAATATGACGTCCACAGATGGGATCTCCCATCCTGGGTGGACGTCATATGACGTCCTGGGTTTGAAGGGGGATATCTGAATGATGCCTGCAGCTAGAGGCATCATTCAGATATCCTTTTGTTCTGCCAGCGATTCTGTGTACCATAAGAATGATCATAGTGGCGGTTCTGCCGCTTGATCATTCTTATAGGCGGCGGGAGGGGACATCACCCCCTCCCGCCGCCATCCGGTGCTTTTCCGGGCTCTCCCGTGCCATCGGGGACCCAGAGAGAATCGTCCGGCGCCGGTGGAGGGTCACGTGACGAGCATAGAGATGACTGGTGACCAGATGGTCACCAGTCATCTCTATGACCGTCTGAGGCCCGGGCACGATGTGATGACGTCACGCCCGAGTCCTCAGATGTAAACAAAGCCGCCATTGCGGCTAGTAAACATGAGATCAGTGAAAAAAAATTCACGATCTCATGTTTTCCAGCCTGGATGAGAGATGTGGGGTCTTATTGACCCCGCATCTCTCAATAAAGAGGACCTGTCACACACATTCCTATTACAAGGGATGTTTACATTCCTTGCAATAGGAATAAAAGTGATAAAAAAAAAAAAAAGTAAAATAAGTGTAAAAAAAATTATTGCGCAAATACCGTGCAAAAAAAAAAGTTGCAATGACCGTCATTTTATTCCCTAGGGTGTCTGCTAAAAAAACATATATAATGTTTGGGGGTTCTGAGTAATTTTCTAGCAAAAGAATGTTGATTTGTACATGTAGGAGAGAAGTGCTAGAATAGGCCCAGTATGGAAGTGGTATAAAAAGCCCTGTATTGAAGTGGTTAAGGAGCATATTTATAAAGCAGAGAATCTGACAATCAGCAAACATGGTGAATCTTCTAGGTCAATGTATTTTAAATTACAGTGACTCATTCTCCACCAGAGAATGTTAAACGAAAGTCACATTCACTGCTTTACAAATAGAACTCTAAATGTGGGGTGAAGGATTAAGGCATTTTTGATGGGGTGCAGGTTAGAGTAGGGTTAATTGGGCCATGTTAGAGGTTAGGGATAGGCTCTACAATGGGTTCGTGGCAGGTGCACATTTTTAGAAACATTTGTTTTTAACACTGTCACTAAGACCTAAAGTACTGTTAGGCCTCGTTTACATGGGTAGCGGTTTTGACCTCCCCTCTGGTAGGGCAGCGGATTGCAGATTAATTCTGCCTCCTGAATATCTTTTTTTCTTCTTTTTTTTTTCCTGTGAATGAGAATTTTGCATTCACGTACTGAGCTGCAAGCCAAGCGTTTGGCTTGTGGTTGCAGTGCAGACCCATTGACTTCAATAGGCAACTTTGACAGGCAGTACTGTCTGTCAAACTTGACATGTTGAGTTAAATTTGCTTTGGCTGTGCTGTACAAATCCCTCTAACAGCCAAGGCAGGTTTTTGGTTGAGGTTGAGTGGCAGTAAATATTCAGATTAACTGTTTTTACAGCTCCTTTGCAGCATGTGTAATAAAAGCCTAATGCCGCGTACACACGGTCGGAATTTCCGACAACAAATGTTTGATGTGAGCTTGTTGTTGGAAAATACGACCCTGTGTAGGCTCCATCGGACATTTGCTGTCGGAATTTCCGAAAACAAAAATTTGAGAGCTGGTTCTCAAATTTTCCGACAACAAAACTTGAAATTCCGACCAGGTTTACACAATTTCTGATGCACAAAATTCCACGCATGCTCGGAATCAAGCAGAAGAGCCGCACTGGCTATTGAACATAATTTTTCTCGGCTCGTCGTACATCTTGTACGTCACTGCGTTCTTGACGTTCGGAATTTCCGACAACATTTGTGTGACCGTGTGTATGCAAGACAAGTTTGAGCCAACATTCTTCGGAAAAAAATCCACGGTTTTGTTGTCGGAATGTCCGATCGTCTGTACGCGGCATTATGGTAGCAATATATACTTTGATAAATGATCAATTGTTTTTCTAATTGATCTCTCTAGGAATAATCAATCTACAGCTGACAACCCAAAGGACCGATATGCTACACATTATGAAGTTGGTTCAAACCAATAATTGGAAGACGCGATCATAAGCCATTGATTGTATCTTTGTTTCTACCATGCAAAGTCATAATTTGATTGATCGATACAATCAATAAATTTCCACCCTAACTGATCAACTCAGTTTGATTGAATCCGATCTAAAACAAGTCTGAAATCGATTAAAAGGGATGGTATATATTTTTGATTGTTTTCCAATTCAATCGTTATGATCGATTTGCACATTGATTGGATAATAAAATTAAAACATGTATGGCCCCAATACTATAAAAAAAATTCAAAACAATTCATACATTTTACAGATATAAATCAGCAGGTGGTCATATACCAATGAAATAAAAAAAGACCCTAAAGGTCAGAGTTTCCTATCAAAGGTCAGAGTTTCCTATCAATTATTACTTTTTTTGCTGACTTGTGCGACCCTACTGTTGCCACTGATCATTTGATGAAGCGCTGTTACATCTTTTAAATGTAAGTGTTCCTACCTACATTAAATACCCTTTTTATATAGGATTACGCTATGTGCCTTTCTTTCCTTTCATTTTTTACTACCTACTTGACACCCCCACCCGGCCCTAATCAGGCATTTCTGCACGTTCCATTGCCATCTGGATGCTACAGAGATATCTTCTCCACCCTCTCCATTGGACTGATGTTTTAGGTTCCTGTTTGAATTATAGTCGGAGATTTGCTGTCCACAGCGGCTTACCCATGCTTGGTTGACCCTCTGAACGTAAGTTTTTGGGGTCCACTCTCTCTGGTAAGCCTTCTCTACAACAGATTGGTGGCGGTCACTTTGAGTGCACTTGTTTTATGTCAAGTTTATTCTAGGAGCATCATTACTTGGATTGTTATTCATTCAATTTCACCAATATTTATTTTGTTCTCACCAAGGAATTCAGTTTTTTTTGGATGACTTTTACATATATAATTTATATCACTGAGGACTATTGGAACACTTTTATTCATTTCACTGTGTTTGTTATGATGTTATATTGTTATTTACTGCACTTTATTTAAGTGCAGTTCTCATTTAGTTTAGCGCTACACCATTTTTGTACTGCTCTCTAGTTATGCCAGTCAGTTTTCTTACCTTTATTTCCTCACTCTCAGAGTGAGCTCATGAAACAATAATAAGTGTCTGAAAATTTTGCTTGCAATATTCTAAACTGTTGTAATTGTTTCTACATCATAAACATAGACAAAGATTTTATGCCTTGCCCAATTTTAGGTGGGATTTAATAAATATGTTAATATTATATATATAAATCTGCAAGTCAGTTGGGACCATTCCATTCTTGCAAAGGATGGAAATCTTTGTACGTATAATATTGTGCATTTTAGCAAAGTGCTCCCTTGTGCAATAGAAAAAAAAAGTGTTCTCTAATCTAATGCAACAATTGTAAGATTAGCCTGAGGTTTTTGGACCATTTGTACGACATTAGGTTAATTAGGCCAAAAACCACTAAACATTCAGATATGTTTTGGATTGGAAACCAGAGCAATTTAAGGAAATCCACAAGTTCAAAAGAGCATGCAAATTCCGTGACCAAAAGAAAATTAGCATTGAAGGTGGTTTGTGTGCCCACATCAATAGTTTAAAGCAGTTTTCCTCTTTGCTTTTTGACCTTGCATTTCTGTTGATAAAGCTGACCTCAATGTGGATATACTCCAATACCGAACACTTTCACTCCCTTCCTGCCCAAACCAATTCACACTTTGAATGCCAATTACTTAGTAATGCAACGCTGTACCCAAATAAAATGTTTAGCACTTTTTTTTGTGACAGATAGAGATTTTATTTGGTGGTAAAAAAAAATCTTGATGTCCTGATGTCCTTGAGGCTCTAAAATGCCAGCACAGTACAAATACCCCCCAAATTACCCCTTTTTGAAAAGTAGACACCCCAAGGTATTTAGTAAGAGGCATGGTGAGTTTTTTAAAGTAATTTTTTGTCCCAATTTTTTGGAAAATCAAGAAATTAAATAAAACTTTTTTTTTCATAATTGTTTTTTTTTTTTACATACTATCACCAGAGCAGTGCAGTATCATCATATGGCTGGCATGGCGGTGATCAGGGATACTGACTGGAGACAGTATGTAAAAATAAATAAATAATAATAATAAATGTTTTTTTTTTTTATCCAACAAAAAAGTTTTTATTGACTCAAAGGTGGTACACAGCCATTTACATCAATACAATAACCAACATGTCCGTACACACGACCAATTGAAACATGACACAATAAATTCTGCAATACCACAACATCACTTATTCTACATCATTACAACCACCTGCAGATTCACTACCCCACATTCAGTCCCAACAACCTGTCCGCGACCAGATCCACCGGGGCAAGCCCCGGTGTATCCAGCCACGGTGCCCAGAGATTTTTGTATTTCCGTGTACTTCCCCTGTGCTGGTAGATAAGTTTCTCCATGCGTAGCATATCCCATATCTTACATATCCATTCCCTCGAAGTCGGGGGTGCTTCTGATTTCCAATAGACCATAATCAACCTTCTGCCTTGGAACAGCACCCTATAAACTGCCTCCCTTGTATGCCCCTCCATCTCATACTCCTCCAGCACCCCCAAGAGGCAAAGTTTGGGATCCACCGGTATAGATACCTTAAACACCAAGTTGACCGTGTTCACCACCTCGGTCCAGTACTTATGTAATTTTGGGCAGCGCCACAGGAGGTGGATAAGGTCCCCATGGTCACGCTTACATCTGGTACAAGTATCCTCAGACTGCAACCCCATCAACTGTAATCTATGTGGTGTATAGTACACCCTCAGGATAATGTATAGTTGAGTGAGCCGCTGGGCCACATTCAGTGAGAAAACGCTCACCCCTTGAAATATCTCTTCCCACTGCTCTCCATCCATCTGGCCCACGTCCCTCTCCCATCTCTCCCTCACCTGTATGGGATGCTGCCCCAAGAAGTTTTGTAAAAGTATGGCATAGCTTAAAGAAATAAATCTCTTCGAAGTCAAAGCATCCCTAATGAGGCTAAACACCGGGGTTGGTGACAAATGCCACTCTGAAGACCTACTCTGAGCCCTGACCGCATGCTGGAGCTGTAAATACTGGAAGAGCTTTGAGGACGGCAGGCCAAACTCTGTCTGCAGATCTGCGAACGACCTAAGAATGCCATTTTTAAAAACATGTTTAATATGTTGTGAGGGGGTTAGCTCGGCAGCGGGTGTGTGTGACCCCCGGGATGAGCTCCCCACACAAAACAGGCCCAGCAAACGGAGGTTGTGGTTTTCAAAATCAAAAAAAGGTGCGGTTTATTTTCTATTTACAGTGACAAAACACAGCAAAGCAAAAGAAACATAACCAAAATAAATCCTGGTCAAGTTGACCTCTGACTAAACATACAGGTTTCCTAACTAACAACTGGGATCAGCCTAGTGCTGTCCTAGTCCCTAAGTCCCTGGTTTAGTAAAAGTCCAAACAAATAGCCACACAGGCTTTGCCTCACCGCACAGGGGTTCACTCTCCCTAGACAGTCCACACAGGTCTGGTTCCAGGCATGAGCTAACATCTAATGAAGCTGGGAGTTCTTATAGAGGCCTAAATGAGCTGACAAGGTTCAGCTGGTCTCCTCATCTCTGTCTGCACGACGCCCCACACTCTCCCTAGAGGTATGAGTCATCCATGAGCCCACTAGCCTTATACAACTCTCCACCTAGTTGTATAAGTCGGCGTAAAGCCTGAATCTGGGCAAAATATATCTACCCCCCTGGATGCAACCAGGTGACTTTACCTTCCTGCTGTCACATACCCCCCCCTCTTGTTTTAACCTCGGGGTTGGAACACCAGCAATCAGGCATTCATGTACTCGAGACAAAGCATCCACATTCCCCATTTGAACGCCAGGGCGATGCTTTACTGTGAAGTTGAATTCCTGGAGGGCCAGGAACCACCTATTCACTCTTCTATTTGTTTCCTTGTTTTGAGCCATCCACTTTAACGGAGCGTGATCCGTAACCATGTCAAAGTGCCTACCTAGCAGGTAGTACCGAAGGGAATCTAGAGCCCACTTCACCGCTAAACACTCCTTTTCAACGGTGGCGTAATTTACCTCATGGGACTTCAACTTCCTGCTGAGGTAAATGACTGGGTGCTCTTCCCCGTTCCAGACCTGGGACAATACTGCTCCTAACCCCACATCTGACGCATCACTTTGTACGACAAAGTCTTTAGAGAAGTCGGGTGAGTACAACACTGGCTGGCTACATAAGGCTTGTTTCAAGAATTGGAATGCTGCCTCAGCCTCGGGGGTCCATTTAATCATGACCGACCCTTTCCCCTTCGTCAGGTTGGTTAGGGGCACAGCCTTAGAAGCAAAGTGGGGAATGAATCGCCGATAATACCCAGCGATTCCCAGAAAGGCTTGTACCTGCTTCTTGCTGTTGGGACGTGGCCAACTCTGGATGGCCTCGACTTTGTTGAGTTGGGGTTTTATTACTCCCCTCCCAATGGTGTACCCAAGATATTTGGCCTCCTCCTGCCCAATGGTACACTTCTTGGGGTTAGCCGTAAACCCCGCTTCCCGAACAGAGTCCAGGACTGCTTGCACTTTTGGCAGATGTGAGGCCCAATCTGTGCTATGGACAATTACGTCATCCAGGTAAGCCGCAGCATACTTCCGATGGGGCCTCAGCATCTGGTCCATTTTCCGCTGGAATGTGGCCGGCGCATTCTGTAACCCGAACGGCATTCTTTTATATTGGAACGCCCCGTCTGGGGTTACAAATGCGGTTTTCTCTTTGGCCAACTTGGCCAGGGAGATTTGCCAATACCCTTTTGTGAGGTCAAGAGTCGTCATGTATCGGGCTGTTCCCAGCCGGTCGATCAACTCATCTATACGTGGCATGGGGTAGGTGTCAAATTTTGTAACTTTGTTCAACTGACGAAAATCGTTACAAAATCGCCAGCTCCCATCCGGTTTAGGCACCAACACGATGGGACTAGACCAATCACTTTGGGACTCCTCTATCACCCCTAAGTTCAGCATTTTCTGTACTTCCTCCCGTATTGCCTCCCGTCGAGCCTCTGGGATCCGATAGGGTTTTAACTTCACCCTTTCACCGGGCGGGGTAATGATGTCATGCTCTACCCCAGATGTTTGTCCCGGCAGCTCAGAGAATACCTCCTTGTTGCGAAGCACAAACTCCTTAACCTCCTGTTGTTGGGGTTGTGACAAGGTGGCTGCTATTCCAACCTCAGGAATCACGCAACCAGTTTGAGCTGGTGACCAAGTGTCTGCGACTAGGGACTCTCTATCCCTCCAGGCTTTCAACAGATTAACGTGATAGATCTGTTCGGGCTTTCGCCTTCCTGGTTGTCTGACCTTGTAATTCACTTCGCTCACTTTTTCCATTATCTCGTAGGGGCCTTGCCATTTGGCAAGGAATTTACTTTCAACCGTAGGGACAAGTACCAATATCCTATCCCCCGGGGAAAAGGTACGGGTCTTGGCTCCACGGTTGTACACTCTCTGCTGTGCCAACTGCGCTTGGGCCAAATGTTCCTTCACGATGGGCATTACCTGTGCAATTCGATCTTGCATCAGGGCGACATGCTCAATCACACTCCTGTGGGGAGAACTCTCACTTTCCCAAGTTTCCTTGGCAATATCCAACAGCCCTCTTGGGTGTCTCCCATACAGTAACTCAAAGGGGGAGAATCCCGTAGAGGATTGGGGCACCTCCCTAATAGCAAACATCAAATAAGGAAGTAAACAGTCCCAATCCTTTCCATCTCTATCCACCACTTTCTTCAACATTTGTTTTAGGGTTTTGTTGAATCTTTCAACCAGCCCATCGGTTTGGGGGTGATACACAGACGTACGCAATTGCGTCACTTTGAACAATTTACACAGCTCTTTCATAACCCGGGACATAAAGGGTGTACCTTGGTCCGTAAGCAGTTCTTTACAAATACCCACCCGGCTAAAAACAAGAGATAGCTCTTTGGCTATGGTTTTGGCCGAGGTATTTCGGAGAGGGATCGCTTCTGGATAACGGGTGGCATAGTCCATTATAACTAATATGTACTGGTGCCCCCTAGCGGACTTGATTATAGGACCTACCAAATCCATGGCGATCCTCTCAAACGGGACCTCAATGATGGGTAGAGGGACCAGCGGGCTACGGAAATGTGGCATCGGGGCCAACCTCTGACACACAGGGCAGGAGGAACAATAATTTTCTACGTCCTTCATCACCCCCGGCCAATAGAATCTCTGTAATACCCTCTCTCGGGTTTTCTCTGTCCCCAGATGACCTCCAAGAATGTGCCCATGGGCCAACTCCAACACCAACTTCCTGTAAGGTTTGGGCACCACAAGCTGCTCAACGGTTTCTTCTGCCCTTTTTGCCACCCGATACAGTAGGTCCTTCTCTACGCTGAAGTATGGGTAAGTGCAGGTATTATCTGGGTTCACTAACTCACCATCTATTTTCACTACGTTTTCCCGTGCCTTTATTAGGGCGGGGTCTTTCAACTGTTCTGTGGCAAAGTTTTCCCTGTGAACCTCAAGATCAGAAAACTCCACAGACGGTAGGTTTTCGTCTGAGGAGGTGGGCTCCTCTCCAGTTTCTTGAGTCTCCCCTGCCAATACTGATAAGGGAAATTCCGGAGAGTCCTCACCACTCTCAGGGGAGTTCTGGCTATCACATTCCTGGTACATAGGGGCACCAGTGAGGGGCTCAGGATCATCCCACAGTTCCCAGAACTTCGGAAAATCCCTTCCCACAATGGCGTCATGCGGTAACTGAGATACTAAGCCCACTGGATGAGAGAGGGTACCTTTGGGGGTCTCGAAACACACTGTAGTCACTGGATACTCTCGGGTGTCCCCATGCACACAAATAACAGCTACCTTGCTATTCCCAGAGACCTCTGTTTTAACTAACTCAGCCTTTATCAGGGTCACAAGGCTACCTGAATCCAGCAATACCACAACATTTCTACCATTAACACACATTTTGCATAAATGTTTCTCAGTTCCTCGAATGGCAGTGCATGCGACTGTCGCACACAGCGACTGACGTCTGCCCGTCAGAAAGTCACACTGCATGGGTTCCTCCACAACCGGGCAATTGGCTGCAATATGTCCCGCTTGCCGGCAGTGGTAGCAAACGATCCTTCTTGCCGCCTCTTGAGCCGCTGATTTCCCCGGCTGTTCTCGCCAAACTTGGGGTAGAGCTCCCACCCTCTCACTCTCTCCACCCTCACCCCTTGGAATCCTCTTATCCGCCCCTGGGGATGGTCTGGTCTTAGGGTGGAAAGTCCGAGTGTCTCTGGAAGAGGCCGTCAGGTTCTCTGTAGCCAAGTATTTCTCCACACGATCCACAAGACCATCGGCCGTCTCTGGGTCTCCATGGCTTACCCACTTTTGGATGGCAGTAGGAAGAGCTCTCAAAAACCGATCCATTACAACACGTTCCACAATCTTTGGTGCGGACAAAGTCTCTGGCTGTAGCCACTTTCTGCTCAGGTGAATGAGATCATACATTTGAGACCTGGGGGGTTTTCCAAGCTGGAAAGTCCAGTTATGCACACGCTGAGCCCGGGCAGCCTGGGTGACACCCAGCCTTGCCAATATTTCAGCTTTTAGCATCACATAGTCTTTTGCTTGGTTAGGCTCTAGGTCATAGTAAGCTTTCTGCGATTCACCAGTTAACAGAGGAGCCACCAGTCCAGCCCACTGCTCCTCAGGCCACTTTTCTCTTTCAGCGGTCCTTTCAAATGTGGTCAAAAATACCTCTGGATCATCCTCTCCAGTCATTTTTGTCAATAAACGACTCACCCCAAAGGACGCGGTATTAGTGGGACGGCTTTCCTCACTGGTCTGCGGACGTTGCTGCATTACTGCTTCCATCTGTTGTTGTAGTCTCTGCTCTTGCTTCTGCAACAGGTCTATGAAGCGGGCCTCAGATTGCTGCTGGGCTCGTTGCTGAGCCTCCAGACTCTGTTGCAAAGTTGCGTTTGTCTGCTGCTGGGCTGCAAGGCTCCTTTGCAAACCTGCATTTGTCTGCTGTTGATTGGCATTTGCTAGAGCCAGCTGCTTCAATATCTCCTCCATGCTGGCTTAAAAAAAACTGCCACTGGTTCTCCACCAACTGTGAGGGGGTTAGCTCGGCAGCGGGTATGTGTGACCCCCGGGATGAGCTCCCCACACAAAACAGGCCCAGCAAACGGAGGTTGTGGTTTTCAAAATCAAAAAAAGGTGCGGTTTATTTTCTATTTACAGTGACAAAACACAGCAAAGCAAAAGAAACATAACCAAAATAAATCCTGGTCAAGTTGACCTCTGACTAAACATACAGGTTTCCTAACTAACAACTGGGATCAGCCTAGTGCTGTCCTAGTCCCTAAGTCCCTGGTTTAGTAAAAGTCCAAACAAATAGCCACACAGGCTTTGCCTCACCGCACAGGGGTTCACTCTCCCTAGACAGTCCACACAGGTCTGGTTCCAGGCATGAGCTAACATCTAATGAAGCTGGGAGTTCTTATAGAGGCCTAAATGAGCTGACAAGGTTCAGCTGGTCTCCTCATCTCTGTCTGCACGACGCCCCACACTCTCCCTAGAGGTATGAGTCATCCATGAGCCCACTAGCCTTATACAACTCTCCACCTAGTTGTATAAGTCGGCGTAAAGCCTGAATCTGGGCGAAATATATCTACCCCCCTGGATGCAACCAGGTGACTTTACCTTCCTGCTGTCACAATGTGTAATCCCGTATGGTTTCCAGCTAGCCCCTCCCTGCAGTTTGGCCAGTTCCGTGTAAGTGTCAATAAGCCATAGAGGGCTAAAATCAGTGTACCCATCCGCATGTTGTATGTATTTGCATTTGTTCCACACTTTCAGTATAAGATTGTACGTAGGGTATTTCTTATTTGGTTTGGCAAAAGCCAAGACTTCCAGAGCCATGGGAATGGGACCTGTACCCACCGTGCGGAGCATGAGTGCCTGGGAGGAGCCAGCTGGCTCAGTCCCGAAACACCCCACCAGGTGCTGTAACTGAGCTGCCAGGTAGTACAACCACGGGTTGGGTAGTGCCAACCCGCCATCATCCTTAGGCCGTTGAAGATGTTGTAGTTTAATTCTTGGGGGCTTATTCTTCCATATCAAAGAACGGAAGATGGAGTTCACCATTCGAAAGATTTTTAAGGGGATCACCACTGGGGTATTGTGAAGACAGTATAATAGTTGTGGCATGAGAATCATCTTTACTAGGTTCACTTAGCCCGCCACCGATATGTAAAGGACGTTCCAAGTTTTGACTCTCTCTCTAAACCTCTGAAGCAGGGGAGAAATGTTCAAGTGGCCAAAGTCCCTCGGATTGGACGTAACATGAATCCCCAGGTATTTAAGGGCGGTCGTGACTGGGATGGGACAAGACGAGGCCACTGTTTGTGTGGCATCGCCGTCTAGCAGCAGTAGAGCTGACATTGACCAATTATTCTGTAGTCAAGAGTACGCCCCAAATCTTGTAATGGTTGCCATGGCCTCCCGCAGGGACTCGTCAGTATCTCCTAGCATAAGCAAGGTGTCATCCGCATAGAGCATAACTTTCTCCTGCAGGGGGTCATAGCAAAATCCCACAATATGCGCATTCGCCCTGATCTTGATGGCCAGGGGTTCAATAGCCAACACGAAGAGCAGAGGGAACAGCGGGCAACCTTGCCTCGTCCCCCTCCTCAACGCAAAGTCATGGGACAGACAACCGAAGGCCCTAATAGCAGCCTCCGGTCTACTGTACAGTAGGCGCACCCACGATATATACGTATGACCAAACCCAAAGTGCTCCAATACTGCCCACAAGTAATTCCAATCAATACTGTCAAACGCCTTAGTGGCATCTAAGGACAGCAGAGCCCTGCTTCCCGCATTATCCACATCTGACTGCATATTCAAGAAAAACCGCCGCAGATTGATGGCAGTAGATTTATTCGGCATAAACCCTGCTTGGTCACCGTGTATGAGAGAGGCTATAACAGTATTAAGTCGCAGTGCTAGCACATTTGCCAGAATTTTTATATCGCATTGTAGCAACGAAATTGGCCTGTAAGAACCTGGGTAAACCGGATCCTTACCCGGTTTGAGGAGCAAGATAATGTTTGCTTTTGCCATAGAGGGTGGAAGTTCACCAGCCTCCAAAGCTGCATTGAACACCCGAAGCAGACGTGGCAGCAAAACAGCCGCATGTTGCTTATATACTTCCATGGGGATCCAATCCTCCCTGGGCGCCTTACAATTAGGAAACAGCCCCACTGCCTCCTGAAGTTCCTCAACTGTGAGGGGTGCCTCCATCCCCTCCCTCTGCCCTGCTGTTAGTCTAGGAAATGTCAAGCCCAGCAAGTACTGGTCCAGATCCGCCCACTCATAGGCAGGTCCGGGGCAGTACAGTTCCTCATAGAACCCTGCCAACTCCTGCATTATAAGTTATGGGGAACTGACAATGGGTCCAGCTTTGGATTTTATGGCACCAATGGCTGGGGACCTCTGTTGTGAGTTCACTATTCGCGCCAGCATACGCCCAGTTTTCTCCCCCTTCTCAAAGAATGCTTGTTTGGCTAAAAAACTTTTTTTTCAGCCGTTGAGGAGTGCACCCGCCCATACGCTGACTGAGTGGCCTGCCACTCCTCCCCAGCCGAGTCAGAGGGATCCAAGACAAACCACTGCTCAAGATCCTTCACCCTTGTTTCCAGTTCCACCACAAAAGCCGATGAGTCCTTTTTTACTTTAGTCATTATCGCTATCAAAACCCCTCTCAAAAATGCCTTAAATGCCTCCCACTGCTGCCCACAGGTACCTTCTGGGTTCTGAGTAGTGAAAACCCCATGCATGCTCTCTTCTATAGCTTCAGGGGATTTAAACAGTTTTAACCAAAATGCATTACATTTCCATGGGGCTCTTGGGAGCGCATTGGGCCGGGAGACCACCAGGTGCACTATCAGTGGGGAATGATCAGACACACTACGGGGCTTATATTCCATAGCGGATACATACTGGAGCATGTGTGTGTTTCCCACCCCCAAGTCTATTCTAGACAGGCTGCCATGTGATTTAGAAAAACACGAATACTGTCTAACCCCCGGGTTACGATGTCGCCAGATATCCACCCAGCCCACCTCTTGCAACAACCGCGCCAGGGAGGTATCCCTGGAGAGGGCAGAGGCTCCTATGGCCAGATGTCTATCAAGCGAGGGGTCCAAATAACAATTAAAGTCCCCAATCACTAGAAGCGGCACCTCAGGCCTACCGTCCACATAGGAGATCAGGGCCCTCAGCACCACCGCCGTGAAAGGGGGGGGGGGACATATATACAAGCAAAAATACACGTTAAGGCTCCCAACCTGCAATGGAGAAACAAAAATCGCCCATCAGGGTCAATGAGACTGTCCAACTCCTGATAATCCAAGGAGTCGTGAACCAAGACACTCACCCCCCTAGAATAGGAGGTGTGAGTGGAGTGGTACGCCTTGTTCACCCAATCGTACTGTATACAGCTCACAGTTTCTCCCGTCATATGTGTTTACTGGATGCAAAATACCCCCGGGTGAAATTTTTTAAGGCACATGCGTATCATAGTTCTCTTAAGAGGTGAGTGAAGCCCCCTCACATTCCACGATACTACAGGAATCCCCGCCATTCACCAAAGTATAACAAAATCATAAGCAAGTGTAACCCCATCAAACCCAAAAGTCTGATGGTCCTCAGACAATAGAACAGTTCCTTGAAAGATGCACATTGGCTGTTCATAGTACCTGTAATAAAATCAGTGCTGATAAACCACCAACAAAGAAAATGAAAAATAAAAAAAGGGAGGACGCAACCAGCAGTCCTCGCCAACCGTTCAGTACCGTTCCCTGCCAACGGGGCCGGGCAAACACAGGCCCCTGGAAACACACTCAGGAGGCCACACAGGTTCAGAAATTGTAAATCCACTCTTATGATGTCTGAAGCTCTCGTCTTGATCTGATGCAATATAATGTCCCTCAGCCAGGGTACATCCGGGTAAAAGTAGTACAAGGTCTCCACATCCTAATAAGGCACCGCAGGCGCCATGTTTAGTACAGGCACTCTCCGGGGGCCAGCTCACCCACATCATTCCTCCTTACCGTTCTGACCGCATCGTCTCAGGGCTTGCTCATTCCGGTCTAGCCAGTTAGATGCATCCTTGGCAGACTCAAAGAATTGTGCCTGACCACTCACGATCACTCGCAGCTTTGCCGGGTACAACATGGCGTATGATAACTGCAACTGCCGGAGCCTGCGTTTCACATCAAAGAACTTTGCTCTTCTTCTCTGCACCTCAGCCGAGAAGTCAGGACAGAAAGACACTCTGGCTCCGTTATTTTGTATGTTGGCCCGCTCTCTTGCCAGACAGTCTCTCTGTCTCTATAGTGCAGCAGTCTTGCCAGCATTGGCCTGGGAGGCCCCCCAGGCTGAGAAGGGCGAGACGGCACTCTGTGAGCACGTTCCACCGCAAACAAGAGGGAAAAAGCGTTTTTCCCGAATATGTCCAGCAGCCATCCCTCCACATATGTTGTGGGGTCCCTGCCCTCCACCTTCTCAGGAAGCCCCACAATACGTATGTTATTTCTCCTGAGGCGATTCTCGAAATCCTCTGCTCTGTCAACAGCCTCCCTCACAAGTTGGTAAGCAGCTTTGGTATCCCTTTCAATGGGGGGTAAATGATCCTCTATTTCACTCACCCTGCTCTCCACAGCAGTAGTGCACTCCCTCATTTTTTGCATGTCCTGTCGCAGCAGCGACAATTCTTCTTGCATGGTAGCTACTGAGGCGTTTCCAATATTTACTGCCCTGAGAATATCAGCCAGTGTGGGCTGAGCAGCCCCTGATGCATCCGGATCATTAGTATGTAGGTCCCCAGGGTCAGTCTGGTCTGTCTCCTCACTCTCACTATGTGCAGCTAAGATGGCCGACCGTGCTTGTGTCCCATTCAAAGCAGAGTCTGTGTGCTGTGAGTGCCCAGCAGCATCAGTCCCCATGAGCCCATTAATTTTCTGGGTGTAATACACCATGTCCTTGGGTGTCTCCTTACTCTGTGCCTTTGACTGTTTCTGCCTTTTAGGTCCCATCTCCTTCAGCTTGTCAGCGCCGCGTGGAGTCCCCTTCACTGTGAGCGTGGCGGCACCATCTTGGAAATCAGGACCCATGTCTGACTGTGCTTTTCGGGTCATTCCCCTAGTACAGAGGGCTGGCGAAAGTTCCCCTGAGGTCCCGGGATCAGATGCTTGCAGCATATATCAGCAGAACATCGGTAGTGTGGCTGAGGGAGGATCGGTCACGGATCAAGCTCAGGAGCTGTGAGAGCTGTGTAGCTGTGTCCTCTCACATGCCAGTCCAGGCCACGCCCTCCAATAATAAATGTTTTAAAAAAATGTTTTAAATAAGTATATATATATATATATATATATATATATATATATATATATATATATATTTTACAATTTGTTTTTACATTCTGTGACCAGAGCAGTGCAGTGTTACCATAATAAAACTGAGGATTTGATTTATCAAAACTAGAAAGGGCAAAATGTGGTACAGCTGTGCATGGTAGCCAATCAGCTTCTAACTTCACCTTATTTAATTAAGCTTTGACAATAAAACCTGGAAGCTAAATGGTTTCTATGCAGAGTTGCACTAGATTTTGCACTCTCCAGTTTTAATAAATTAACCCCTGTACTACTCTGGGGAGGTGATCACATTGTTTTTTTTCAATTTGTTATAAGCAATTGTAGCGCCCTGCCCCCGATGATTGGGGCGCTATTGTAAATTTAGGGGGTGTCTGAGCCAATAGTTGGGCTCAGACTTATGTAATTATATACAAATTGCTTCTGTCCTGGCTAAGGTGGTGCCTGGTAGTATTTTCCCTTGTAGCCTGAAGGTGGCGGTACCACCTCAGGTCCATATTGGAACGCAGGCAGACCATGGTGTATTGGGTGTCCCTTCTTGGCAGCGGTTCAGTGGGAGTGGTGCCCCGCTGTGCATGCTGGGGAAGGATACATAAGGGGCAGACACCATTGTGCTCTTCTTCACCTCGTGGCCCTCCTGGCGCGAGGGGTGTGTGTGTGTGTTCTCAGCCCGGGGCCACGTCGGCCCGAGGCTGCATCTCTGGCGATTAGGCCCAGTTGTGATGACTGGGGCCTACAATCCTAAAGGGGATCCCAAGCTGTCCACCAAGAGGGAGGAAGCTGCCTAACGAAGGAAAACGGGGGAGGACCTGCCCTGGAGGAGACCAGAAAAGTGCTAATGTCTCGGGATAGGCCTGGTGACCTTGTTAATAAGGAATCCACTACGTTAAAAGCCCAGCAGTTTGCCGGATCGGCTTCAAGGTTCTTTTACTGCACGGCTGGAAGTTCAGGACTGAAATCCTGTGGCAGAGGATTCCTGGCTATCCATATTTGTTCTCAAACGGTCTGTGGCAGAGACTGTTCTCATACTGGTTCGTGCATCATTCCAGCTACTAGGCCAGGTGAGAGGGGTCTATCCGGGTGAGCAATACCCACTCAAAAGAGAGAGTTGTGAATGACTTTAGACATTTTTGTGTGTTCTGCAACGAGTACCTGAACCTTCCCCTCTCTTCTCATACCTTCTACTTTCTCTACAAGTTACTGCAGCAAAAATAAAACCCAACAGTTGAAGGTTTTACATCTCGTGTGGACATTACAGTTTCTACAGACTTTCCTCCCCTGACAACGAACCTAGAGGTAACGTGCAAAGCCCAAAACTTAAACCAGCTGCTCCGACGGGAGTAGTGCTACACAATCATTTTTATGAATGTCATCCATTCATTCACAGGGTGTACTTTTGTGAAAGCTGTGATTGGTCAGAGCTATCACATGGTACAGGTGTGCTGTGATTGGTCCTATCTGTATCATGTGATCAATGTGACCACAGAGATCATCACAATAGTATTCAATGAATGGCTATGAATGAAAGCCATTCATTGTGAATAACTGTCTTGTGAACTCTAGCAATCACATGGTACCAGTACAATGACCTGTCAACTACTGTGTCCCGTAGACACAGCAGGTGGAAGATTGAGCCACAGCGTGGCTGCTAGTGTGCGCGCAAGGCATGTGACTCGAAGGACATCATATGAAGTCCACTGAGAACCAAAAAGCTCCCACTGGCCGTCATTTGTGTATAGACGGAAAGTGAAAAAAAAAGTAATTTAACCACTTGCTTACTGGACACTTAAACCCCCTTCCTGCCCAGGCCAATTTTCAGCTTTCAGCACTGTCACGCTTTGAATGACAATTGCGCTGTCGTGCGACGTGGCTCCCAAACAAAATTGACGTCTTTTTTTTCCCACAAATAGAGCTTTCTTTTGGTGGTATTTGATCATCTTTGCGGTTTTTATTTTTTGCGCTATACACAAAAAAAGAGCGACGATTTTGAAAAAAATACAATATTTTTTACTTTTTGCCATTATAAATATCCCCATTTAAAAAAAAAAAAAAATTCCTCAGTTTAGGCCGATACGTATTCTTCTACATATTTTTGGTAAAAAAAAATCGCAATAAGCGTTTATTGATTGGTTTGCGCAAAAGTTATAGCGTCTACAAAATAGTGCATAGTTTTATAGCATTTTTATTAATATTTTTTTTTTACTAGTAATTGCAGCGATCAGCGATTTTTATTGTGACTGCGACATTATGGCAGACACATCGGACACTTTTGACACCATTTTGGGACCATTGTCATTTTTACAGCGATCAGTGCTATAAAAAATGCACTGGTTACTGTAAAAATTACACTGGCAGTGAAGGGGTTAACCACTAGGGGCGCTGAAGGGGTTAAGTGTACCTAAGGGAGTGATTCTTACTGTGGGGGGAGGGGACTGACTGGGGGAGGAGACCGATGGTTGTCCCTATGTACAAGGGACACACCATCGGTCTCCTCTCCATAACAGGACCCTGGCCGCCTTAAATGCCGATTGCGGGTAGCTGGCGGACATCGCAGCCACCAGGCACGCGCATCGGCACCCGCGTGACGCGGCAAACACGGAAGTTCCCCGATGCGCGCTCTGGAGCGCGCGCCGGGGACGAGGAAAGGGGCGGATGTCAATTGACGTCCTCCCGGCATTCTAGGTCCGCGCTGTAGCCGTCATTCGGCTATAGCGCGGACCCCTAGTGGTTAATAAAGTTATGCATTCATTTAAAAAGTTAATCAAAGCTGTACTCCAGGAAAGCAGTTATACCTAAATGTGTAGTTACAGTGCCTTGAGAAAATATTCATACCTCTTGAAAGTTTCCACATTTTGTCATGTTACAGCCAAAAACGTAAATGTATTTTATTGGGATTTTATGTGATAGACCAACACAAAGTGGCACATAATTGTGAAGTGGAAGGAAAATGATAAATGGTTTTCAACATTTTTTACAAATAAATATGTGAAAAGTGTGGCGTGCATTTGTATTTAGCCCCCCTGAGTCAATACTCTGTAGAACTAAAAGAACAAAATGGCTCAAGCTCTGTCAGATTGGATGGAGAGCATCTGTGAACAGCAATTTTCAAGTCCTGCCACAGATTCTCAATTAGATTTAGGTCTGGACTTTGATTGGGCCATTCTAACACATTAATATGCTTTGATCTAAACCATTCTATTGTAGCTCTGGCTGTATGTTTAGGGTTGTTGTCCTGCTGGAAGGTGAACCTCCACCCCAGTCTTAAGTCTTTTGCAGACTCTAAAGCCCTGTACACACGATCGGTTTTACCGATGAAAACAGTCCGATGGACTTTTTTCATCGGACAAACCGATCGTGTATGGGACCCATCGGTCTTTTTTTCATCGGTTTTAAAAAATAGAACATGTTTTAAATTTTTCCGATGGATCAAAAACCGATAGCAAATTCTGATCGTCTATGGGCAAGTTCATCGGATAAAAAACCCACGCATGCTCAGACTGAATTAGGAGACGGGAGCGCTCGTTCTGGTAAAACTAGCGTTCCTAATGGAGAGAGCACATTCGTCCTTCTGCAAATATTGCCTCGTTTAATGCAGCGCATTGTTTTCTTCTTTAAAATGGTGTTTAAAATGTATTTTTTGCTGCAGATATTCTTAAAGCCAGACCTCACTAATTTTAAAAATGATTTACAATCCACATTTTTTTTTTTCTTGTGGCCTTTTTTTTTTTTTGGTGTCAAGTTCTCCTAACAACATATGTTTATTTTATTTTTCCCTCAAGGAGGTTGGTGTCCCTTGTTAATTACGCATTGTATTTCTGAAATGTTCTTGCTACTCGCACAATAAAAACACATCAGGCAAGTATTTTGGCTGAAATCAAATCTCCATTTATTCTGGCAAAAAATATAAATAAACCCGAAGGGCAACAATTGGAAAATTAGCGGAATATATGAAGACTTTGGACCCCAAAGGCAGACATTACTATGATGAACAATAAAATAAACAACATAATGAGATCAGGAGCAGCAGCCGAAGACATACATCATCCCAAGCTGTGGTACTCCTACAAACTGCAACTTCTGGAAGAGCAGCTTGAAGCCAGGGAATCACCTTCTGCTCTTCCCTGTAGCCTTCCCTCCACGCTTCCCTCCAGCGTTTGTTCCACGGCCCCGTCCACGCACCCTTGCAGGCTGTGCCACTGTCGGTGGTAATGTGGCAGGAGGAGGAAGAGAAGGAGGAGAAGGATGGGCCAGATGGCAGAGATGAGTGGCCTCTGTCAGCTGCCCCCTCCCCCCCGTGTGAATGGCCGTGTATATAAGATGCTCACAGAGGGCACGTTGTCCCGCCTCCATTTGGAACAACTTTTCGGCCAGGTAGGCACTAAAGTCCTCAACAGGGTTGAGGGGGCCCTCATGATGGCAGCAGCGTCACGTATTATCTGAAGTGACTCCTCCTCCACCGGTGTCATCCGCCGATGTTTTTTCGGTCTGACGTGGAGGGGAGCCACTTGTGACTGTGTGCTGCCACTAGGCCTGGGAACCTGCTGAGTGCCACTTGGCCCTGCCTCCTCCTGGCTACCACTCACCCCTGCCTCCTCCTGCCTGCCACATTCCTGCGCCTCTTCCTCCTGGCTGGCCTCATCCTGTGTAGAAAAAAGGGACATAGTTTGATATTTTGTTGAATCAATCACACACAATTTTTATCTCATGACTGTTGCAATTTGAATGTTCAATAAATTGAAAAGACTTGCATTCTGACCCCTTTTTTACTGTACCAATCATTTCTGGCCACTTTTTTTTTATATTGTTTTTTTTTTAAAACATTTTTTTTTTCTTTTGGGTTTATTATTTCATTAGTGAAGAATGAATCTAGTTCACAATAGTACATTGAGCCCAATAAATATGTTTGAAAATACTATACCTGGCTGAAGATGCGCAGATCCGGCTCTTCCAGCTCAGGTGGCTCCCCCTCTGCAGGGGTGGAGGGAAGGGTGGAAGGAACGCTGGAGGGAAAGATGGAAGGAACGCTGGAGGGAAGGGTGGAAGGAAGGGTTAAGGGAAGGCTGGAAAGTGATTCCCTGGCCTCAATCTGGTCTTCCAGAAATTGCAGATGCTTGTAGTACCACAGCTTGGGCTGAACTACTTTGTCTGCTGCTGCTCCTGATCTCATAGAAGCGCGGACTGCTGTGTAGCTTTTTTTGTAAGCATTCCGCATGTTGTTTATCTTATTGTTCATCATAGTGTAGTCAGCCTCTGGGACCCAGGTCTTCATATATTCCGCTAATTGGTTAATTGTTGCCCGACGTACGCCACTCTTGTGGTAAGAACTATGTTTGAGCTCCCACAGGTTGCGCAATTATTTGTATTTCTCAATGAATAACAACATAATGTCTGGCTCTCTTAGTTTATGCATTTTACTTTCTGCAAGATAAAACACAAGAAAAAAACAGTAGAGGTCAGCTTCAATTGTCATAATCTTATCCCAATATAGGCCTTTACAATCAGGAACCATTATAGGCCACTGCAGGCCCAAGTTTCATTCTTACCTTAGTTGTTTTTTTTCGTCACTTCCGGTCTTTCTTACTCCACGCAACCATAACCTAGTTTCCCATTTATATACCCTGCTCATGCGTGTAACTCCGCCCGCGTCGCCCGCCCATGACGTTCTTTTTCTGCATTTCTCCGCCCCTTCTCGTTCGGTGCACAGTGGGAGACCACGACATGTCGGTGACACAGGTGTGTGCTTTATTATTAAGTACCGACGAGGAAAGCCCGGAGGCTGGAACGTCCCGATCCAGGAATAGAAGATACAAGGCAACTAATATGTAATTTGCTGAGATGGCGGAGATGGTGGACATCCTGCGGAGGAAAGATTACGATGGGAAGCATGGGCCATACGACACCCCTAATCTCCGGAAGTCTCAAATACTGGACAAAGTAGCGAGGAGTCTATCAGAAATTTGGGGTCAGGAGATCCAAGGAGCAGCTCCGTAAAAGGTGGTCTGACCTGAAGCTGAGGGAGCCGGAGCAGTATAGGAAGCTTAAAAAAACCCTTGAAAAAAGTAGGTTTATTTCCTGGATTATTTCAAATTGTAATATTTATTCTTGCATGTTTTGCTACATGTGCTTGGATTGTCTGGTTTCACATTGCAAAATGCCAACTTTTATGTTAGGTTGAGTGTTTTGCACATATACACGTAAACCACATGTGGTCATGCATATTTTAATGAAAACAACGTTTATAAACATTGTGGGCTAGATGATGTGTTGTAATTAAATAGAATGTGAAATGATAAACTGGATTCTGGGTAAAGGAGAGGACACTAAAGCAGCTGGTTGCACAGCTTTTAACTCAGGAGCACTATAGTGTGGGCCACCTGAACAACCTTTTTAGGGTGTCACACACAGGTGCTCCAGTGGATACCTTGGGGTGTCTCCATGTGTGTTATTTAGGTCCAAAAATAAAAGTATTCCTGCTTTGTTGAATTCACAAAATCTCATGTGTTCATCTTGGAACTCAGCCAAAACTAACAATTGGACCCCACTTCCAAGCAATGTTTACAATGTATGCCCTCAAATCTGTGTGCTAAAGGATACCTTTTGTTTGTTTCATTCTCATAGGGGAAAGGAGACTGGGAGGACACCAATCTGAGGAGCCTTGGAAGCACAGACCACATAAAGAAGACCAAGATCCAAAAGCACCCCAGGATCAGCATGTGGAGGAAGCGGAGGTGGAGGAAGCTGAGGCGGAGGAAGGAGAGGTGGAGGAAGCGGAGGTGGAGGAAGGAGAGGTGGAGGAAGGAGAGGTGGAGCTTATCACCACAACAGGTCAGTGTCTGTCGCCACAACTTCAAGGTAAAAACAGATGTAGGCCTGCATATTTCTAAATACCTTTTTTTTTTAGGGGATGAACGTGGTGGTGTGTCCGAAACTCCAACTCCTCCATTCTCAAGTGCTAGTGCCAAAATACTTATTCAAGAAATAATGGAATGTAGTAGCGAAATGGCCATTATGAGGAATAGGATGAATGTGATTGAGCAAAAATATAAAAACATTATAGATATTTTTAAGGCGAATAGTCTGAAGCGTTATTTTGTATTTTTTGGCAACAAACATTTGCACTTGTTTTCCCACCAGCCAAAATTTGAAGATGCACACACACAGTGTGTCAACATGTGCTATCTGCCGTCATAGGAGATCTATGTGCCTGTTTTGGGGGTGCAACCTCTTCCTCGCTACTCAAGTAGGTGAGAGGAAGGGTTTGCACCCCCAAAGCACGTCCATTGATCCCCCATGATGGCAGATAGCACATGTTGACTTTAGCCATGGTCTCACTTTGAAAATAACCATTTGGCAAGCAAGAAACTGTGTGCATCTTCAAATTTGGGATGGTTCAGGGGTGACATCACCCCCCCCCCCCCATCTCCGGTTTTATCGTTTTCATGTTGAACTTTGTAAGTTCCATTGTTTTGATATGTTTGCTATTTTGACCCATGCATGTTTATGCAAAACCAAAATAAAGCAAAAAATTTTCTTATTCTCCAAAATGTGGAGCAAAAAATTTCTACATTGTATTTAATTTTAAAAAAAACGCACCTGTGGTGCACAGAGTAAAAAATATTTTGGACACTCAAAAATGTGTGGCTTGTTCTTTCTATGCTCAATAGCAGTTCCGAAAATGCAAAATGCATGTTTTTTACTGTGACAATTGTGGCTATTTACTAAAGACAAATACACTTGGCACTACAAGAACCTGAGAGACACATACTAAAAAAGTAAAAAAGCAATAATGACAAAACAAGTTTTTAAAATATATATTTTTCATTTATTTTTTGGTACAAAAGGTCAGATATGGTCTGGCATAGCGATGGCCCCCCTACTCGTGAAGTACTCAACGTATTTATCACGTACTTCATGGGCACTTCGGGGGGCCAAGCCAGTACGAGCAGTGTCCAGGCCGGTCAGAATGTTCATCTCAGATAGACCGGCCTCAGGCCCAACTGAAGATATATATGTTGCAGAGTATTGTCTCAAGAAATTGTGCAATATGCAGCAGCAGAAAATTATGTGGTTGAGTTTGTATTCCGCCATGTGGATAGCTGTCTGAAACAGGCGAAACCGGCTGGCCATTATCCCGAAGGCATTCTCCACAACCCTCCAGGCTCTGGCCAGCCAGTAATTAAAAACCCTCCTCTCTGGGGTGAGGGTGCGTTGGGGAAACGGCCGCATCAGGTGTGGTCCTAGTCCAAAGGCTTCATCCGCGATAAAAACAAAAGGAAGTCCATCCACGTTGTCTGCATCTGGAGGCAGTGCCAGGCCCCCAGACTGCAGACAGTGAGCGAACTCGGTCTGCGCGAATACTCCGCCATCGGACATCCGGCCGTTCTTCCCCACGTCCACATACAGGAACTCATACTGTGCCGACACCACCGCCATTAACACAAGACTATTAAAACCTTTATAGTTATAAGACTCCGAACGGGGTGGCGGCACTATGTGGACGTGCTTCCCATCAATTGCCCCTCCACAGTTGGGGAAGTCCCACCGCTGGGCAAATTGGTCAGCCACAGTCTGCCATTCCTGTGGTGTTGAAGGAAACTGTGGAGTCAAACAAAAAGAATACATTAGTACTTTTGAATTTTACATTGCAAGCAGATTACACAAAGACATTCTTGGCCAACATCAGTATAACATTTATTCTTTGAGGGAGTATTTAAACACAAAAATAGAAGGCCCACTTATCAGATGACTCACCCCCGCTGATGGGACATTTGAAAATATTCTAAGGGGGGGGAGGGGGTTATAGCTGATTTTGTAGCCCCCAAAAAACCTCTACCACTCTGCTGAACTTGAATGTGAACTAAAACATTTGGACACATTTTGGGGGGGGGGGGTTCAAAACTACGATGGCGCTGACATAAAACATTGTTAAGAAAAAACTAGGCTAGGTGTGTTTGGGCCCAGGATAGCATGCTGGAGAGGTGAGTGAAGAGAAATAGGCATGTAGGCCAAAAAAAGAGCCATTATAAGTAAAGACATGCATGGGGAGAAAGGGGACATTCCCAGCATATTGCAATCAGGGTAATTTGGGAAGGAGGAAAGAAAGACAATACATTAGCAAACATTCAAAAACTAGAATGTGATGTTAAAGGAGAAAACTTACCTTCATATAGTCCTTCTGCAGGACCTGAATAATGGCAGAACACGTTTCCGGGATAATGATCCCAAGAGCCTGGGGGGAGATGCCTGTTGAGAACTTGAGGTCCTGCAAGCTTCTCCCAGTCGCCAGGTATCTCAACGTGGCAATAAGCCTCTGCTCGGCAGTGATGGCCTGGCGCATCACAGTGTCCTGCCTCGTGATATAGGGGGACAGCAAATCCAACAGACGGTGAAAAACGGGGTCCGTCATCCTGAGATAATTCCTGAAATCATCAGGATTATTCTCATGGATTTCCCGCAGCAGAGACATATGAGAGAATTGGTCCCGCTGGAGCAACCAATTCTTGGTCCATGAACCCCTCCTCACCCTGTTCACGGACTGAACTCGGGTTACAATGTTAACCGCAACACCAAGTCCATAGCCAGCACAAGCTCTACGACGAGAACATACTTCAAACATGGCTTTAAACTGGTCGGCTGGTCAGAACGAACTCAAACAGAATGCACCGAGGAACAGCAAGGCCTGAGAAGAACGACCTGAAAAACAGTAACGAGCGGCCAAGAAGGCACTGCAAAACAGTAACGACCTTACTGCACGCACTGAATAACAAATACGAACCCACAAGCACAAACTGAACACCAGGAAACGATCTGCAAAGCACGGAGACTGAAAAGCGTGAATCGGCTCTCACCAAACTTTTACTAACACGTGGTAACACGAAATCAGCAAAAGCAGCCCAAAGGGTGGCACCATTCGATTTGAACTTCCCCTTTATAGTGCCGTCATACATGGTGTACGTCATGTCGTTTTGCTGCGGTCGGTTATTTGACTGATGGTGTGTAGGCAAGACTGATGGAAGTCAGCTTCATCGGATTTCCGATGGACAAAACCATCGGATTAGAATCCATAGGATATCCGATCGTGTGTACGAGGCTTAACAGGTTTTCTTCTAAGATTGCCCTAGATTTGGCTTCATCCATCTTCCCATCAACCCTGATCAGCTTTCCTGTCCCTGCTGAAGAAAAGCATCCCCACAACATGATGCTGCCACCACCATGTTTCACGGTGGGGATGGTGTGTTCAGGGTGATGTGCAGCGTTAGTTTTCTTCCACACATAGCATTTTGCTTTTAGGCCAAAAAGTAAAATTTTGGTCTCATCTGACCAGAGCACCTTCTTCCACATGTTTGCTGTGTCCCCACATGGCTTCTTACAAGCTGCAAACGGGACTTGTTATGGCTTTCTTTTAACAATGGCTTTCTTCTTGCTACTCTTCCATAAAGGCCAGATTTGTTGAATGCATGACTAATAGTTGTCTTGTTGACAGATTCTCCCACCTGAGCTGTGGATCTCTGCAGCTCCTCCAGAGTTACCATGGGCCTCTGCTTCTCTGATTATTGCTCTCCTTGTCCAGCCTGTCAGTTTAGGTGGATGGCCATGTCTTGGTAGGTTTGCAGTTGTGCCATACTCTTTCCATTTTCTGATGATGGATTGAACAGTGCTCTGTGAGATGTTCAAAGCTTGGTATATTTTTTTATAACCTAACCCTGCTTTAAACTTCTCCACAACTTTATCCCTGATCTGTCTGGTGTGTTCCTTGTCCTTCATGATGCTGTTTGTTCACTAAGGTTCTCTAACAAACTACTGAGGGCTTCATAGAACAGCTGTACTTATACTGAGATTAAATTACACACAGGTGAACTCTGTTTACTAATTAGGTGACTTCTGAAGGCAATTGGTTCCACTAGATTTTAGTTAGGGGTATCAGAGTAAAGGGGGCTGAATACAAATGCACGCCACACTTTTCACATATTTATTTGTAAAAAAAAATAAAAAACATTTATTATTTTCCTTCCACTTCACAATTATGTGCCACTTTGTGTTGGTCTATCACATAAAATCCCCAAAAAATACATTTATGTTTTTGGTTGTAACATGACAAACTGTGGAATCTTTAAAAGGGGTATGAATACTTTTTCAAGGCTCTGTATTCATTTTTAAATAAGCACAAGAGACAGTACATACATTGAATGAGAAGTGTCACTTGTGTTGGTGGCTGTTCTGTTAGTTTAAATCTTCAGTCCACAGTGAACCACCTTCCCCCGTTCATACAACCAGAGTGGTCATTTTCTGGTGCTGCAGGGCCTAATATGAGCTGCTGGACCTGTCACCGGTAGTCCTCAAGAGTCCTTTACACCCCTCTTCTCCAGTCACAGAAGCTATACTATAACCTCCAAAAAATGTAAAGCTCTCTATGAATGGAGATGGGGTGGTGAATGAAAGGCCTGCCTCCTCCATTCATAGAAGCTATAGTATTCATAGATCGCTTTTCATTCATGGAAGCCATAGTACAGCTTTTAAGAATAGAGGGGGGGGCACAGTCAGCACTCTTGCTGAGCTCATATAATGGGTTCCTAGGCTCTTATTAACCCCTGTGGCACCAAATTATTACAACTGTGTGAATAGAGAGAAGCAGAAAACTGAAGATTGAATGCTTGTTTGGCTTTTCCCTCTCCCAGCCTGAATTTTGCTGTACAAGGAATTTAAAGCGGCTCATATCAGGTAAATTCAGAAATGGACCCGTTTGACTTAAAATATATAAACATATTTATTGATTTATTATTGAATACGAAGTTGCATTCCTTTGTGTCTTCTATGTCTGCATTTTTTTTTACACAAAACCAGCATAAATAATTCAATGTTTTTTTTTATATCTGTTCTATTATCCACAACATCTTTCAAAGAGACAGCATTTTAAGTCAATGTATACAGTGTTGTCTGTGTACATATTTACAGAAGGGAAGAACAGTGGAATAACTTCAGAAGTGTTCTGCTTTCTATCAATGTCCACTCCCTGACTGGGGTAGGTTCTGTACCAGACAGCGGTGCTAAACTGCAGTGTAGCATGTTTAGAGGTCTGGGACCGGGCTCTGCTATTTAACAGAAGGCTCTGACTCACAAACCTAGCTAAAACGAATTGCAAATCCTCATCCTCAGCCTATAAAATAATTTATAGATGTATATTTAATTATGTAATTGCTTGTTGTCTGCAGTTTAGCATTTAGCATTGGAGTGTGTGTTTTATTGTAATACAAAACAAAGATTGACAGCACAAGTCAGAAAAACAATAGTGCTTAGCTGAATTGCTAATGCCCCGGGACCAGTCAGCTAAGAATATCTCATGTTGTCTGTTGGCATCTGCAAGTAACAGGACTGATTTCTGAGCTGGCCCTAATCTGTTGTATTGGGCTACAATCATCTTACACCTGTAGGTAATTTTTCTTTACCTGTTGTCTATTTTGAAATGTAAAAAATGAAAAGGAGCTGCGCTATAATAAATATGAACACAATGCTGTGATCAGAAACTATGAAGTGTACACACAGTACCAATACTATGTGTAGATGAATAATGTATGTTCTGTTCTCGCTACACATTTGCCCCTGGCGTGTATGTAGCTCAACATACAGCTTAAACCTTGCATCCTAAATAACCAGACTGTCTGTAACTTTGGTTCTTTATTACGATGAACAGGTGGTGGCCATATAAGATGTGTATGAATAATGGTGAAACTAGAGATAAACAAATAAATGAACATTTAAGAATTATATGAACACAAACAAATGTCTACTAGGCATATAGATAAACAGTCTTTATCATACCAGCAATGCTGCCTTAAGGAGATCAGGACTTAGGAAACATGTGGCGCGGGCTTAGCTAACTCCATGTGGACTGTCCAGTGGAAAAAGAGTTGTGATAGAAAGTGAAGACAGTTTTCAATAACACGACAGGAAATGTACATTAACATAGAACACTGCCCATCAACAGTCCTTTGTTAAGAGTGACATCTAGTAGACGATATTTGAATTACAAGTCCAGAAGATATTACTGTATTTCTTTGTATGCCAAAGGCATGACAATGTGTACAAAAAAGGGAACCAAATGACAATGTCAAAATCAATATAATAGTTTGTCTTAGCCAGTGATCTAAAAATGTCCTATTCGGTGAGAAAAGAAACTTCTAATAATCCACAATCAGTAGGTGATAGAAGGGTGAGCCTTATTGATACACCATCATCACTCGTGCACCTCCACCGAGTGAAATAACTGCTTACCAGAAAGCAAGCTATGTCCAACCTGTAAAGTGGTCACACACTTGGTCTTTGATAACCTCCAGTAAAACGGACCGGGTAGGGAAGCCAAAACTGGGTGAGCTTAATCCATCAGGCAGCCAAGAAGATCGACATACGTGCCCCAAAAAGTGAAAGATACTCGCATAGTGTAATACAGCAATATTATTATTATACAGGATTTATATAGCGCCAAAAGTTTGCGCATCGCTTTACATCAGGGAAGACAGTACAGTCACAATACAATTCAATACAGGAGGGATCAGAGGGCCCTGCTCGTTAGAGCTAACAGTCTAGAAGGGAGGGTCACGTGGAACAGAGGGTAGTAGCTGTGGGGGATGATCAGATGGACAAAAATGAAAATACAGTTGTTAGGTGTGGGTAGGATAGGCTTCTCTGAAGAGGAGGGTTTTCAGGGACCCTCTAAAAGCTAATAGAGAAGGAGATAGACGGACAGATTGGGGTAAGGAGATCCATAGGTTTGGAGAGGCTCTGGAAAATACCTTGAGACGAGCATGGGAGCAGGTGATGAGAGAGCTAGAGAGCAGGAGGTCTTGCGAAGAACGAAGAGAACGATTAGGTTGGTATTTAGAGACTAGGTCAGTGATGTAGCTGGGGGCAGAGTTGTGGATGGCTTTGTAGGTAGTTGTTAGTATTTTGAATTTAATTTGTTGGGTGAGCGGAAGCCAGTGGAGGGATTGACAGAGAGGAGTAGCAGAGACAGAGCGGTTGGTAAGGTGGATGAGTCTGGCAGCAGCATTCATGATAGACTGAAGGGGGGATAGAGTATACAGAAGTAAGCCAATGAGGAGGGAGTTGCAGTAATCGAAGCAAGAGATGACCAGGGAGTGAATTAGAAGGTTTGTTGTGTCATTGGTTAGAAAGGGGCGTATTTTGGAGATGTTGCGGAGGTTGAGGCGGCAAGATTTGGACAGTGATTGGACATGAGGCTTAAAAGGAGAGTTCAGAGTACAGGACTACTCCTAGGACCTTGGCATGTGGGGATGGCCTGATAGTTGTGCCATCGATTTTGACAGAGATCAGGGGAAGAGGCACGTGGGGGAGGAAAAAGTTTTGGATAGATTAAGTTTGAGGAAGTGGTGTGACATCCAAACTGATATATCTGATAGTAAATTAGTGATATGTGAGGAGAATGATGGAGTGAATTGAGGGGTAGAGAAATAGATTTGAGTGTCGTCAGCATAGAGGTGGTATTGGAAGCCATGGGAGGCTATCAGCTGAACCAGGGAGGAGGTGTAGATTGAAAATAGGAGAGGTCCAAGAACAGAACCTTGCAGGACCCCAACAAAGAATGGAAGAGGAGAGGAGGAAGTAGAGTTGTAAGTAACGCTAAAGGTGCGGTTGGATAAGTAGGTAGAGAACCAGCGAAGAGTACAGTCACGGAGACCAAAGGTGTGGAGTTTTTTGAGGAGGAGGGGGTGGTCAACCGTATCAAATGCAGCAGAGAGGTCCAGGAGTAGGAGTACAGAATAGTGTTCCTTAGTTTTGGCCGTTAGTATATCGTTTGTTAGTTTTAGGAGAACAGTTTCTGTGGAATATTGAGGACGAAATCCAGACTGAAGGGGATCAAGAAGGTTATTATCAGCAAGGTGGACGCTCAGTCGGTTGTAGACTAGACGTTCAAGGAGTTTGGATAAAAAGGGGATGAAGGAGATGGGGCGTAGGTTGTCAAGATTAGATGGGTCCAGCGGGGGCTTTTTAAGTATGGGGCTGACGAGGGCATGTTTCACAGAGTTAAGGAAGATGCCAGAAGAGAGGGAGAGATTGAAGATGTGGGTTAGAGAGTGTAGAATAGAGCCAGAGGGTAAACGTAGCATTTGCGAGGGAACAGGATCCAGAGCGCAGGTGGTAAGATGAACATTAGCAAGTAATTTAGCAACCTCGTCTATAGTGGTGGGGTTGAAAGAGGGAAGTAATGATTGTACCTGTGGGCATGAGGTGTAAAGCGTGAAGGGTATCTGAACAGTAGAGATCTGCTAGCGAATTGTATCAATCTTCTGTTTGAAATGATTGGCGATCTCCTGGGCGGTGAGTGAGTTAGTGGGTGGAGGCAGTGGAGGACAAAAGAGAGAGTTGAAGGTAGAGAAGAGTTGATGGGGACGGGATGATATGTTTTTAATGAGGGTGATGAAATAGGTCTGCTTGGCAGTGAAGAGGCAGGAATTGTATTTTTGGAGGGCAGATTTATACTGGACGAAATCTTTCTGGGACTTAGTCTTACATCACGGGCGCTCGAGAGCAAGGCTGTGTTTTTTCAGACTTCTAGTATCATCTGTTTGTCAGGGTTGAAGGGGACGGGGCCTTATTCTGCGTGTAGTGAGGAGGGCCAGTCTGTCCAGTGATGCTAGAAGTGAAGTGTTGTAGACAGAAGTGGCTAGGTCGGTGCAGGACAGGGGTGCGATTTTGTCATAGAGGTGTCAGTGGCAGAGTAGAGAAGAGAAGGGTTGATATGACGAAGGTTTCTACGAGTAACCGTTAGGCGTTTGGAGGGAGAGGTGGCGGAGGAGAGGGAGAGAGTGAAATTAAGAAGGTGGTGATCAGAGAGGGGGTAAGGATAGTTGGAGAGGTTGCGTGGAGTGCATAGGTGGGAAAAGACAAGGTCAAGGGTATTGCCTTCGGAGTGAGTAGGAGCATGTATCCATTGCTTCAGGTCAAAGGAGGAGGTTAGACTGAGAAGTTTGGAAGTCGCAGGAGTGTTAGTATTAGTAGGGATGTTGGAGTCGCCAAGAATGATTGTGGGGATTTTAGAAGAGAGAAAGTAGGGTAGCCAGGCAGAGAAGTCATCAAGAAAGGATGATACTGGACCGGGGGGGGGCGGTAGATCACAGCTATCCTTAGAGAAACTGGGGAGAAGAGACGAATGCAATGTGCCTCAAATGAGGAGAGTGACAGAGAGGGAGGTGGGTGAAGTACCTGAAAGGTGCTATGTGGGGCTAAAAGGATTCCAACACCCCCTCCTTTGCGTCCACTGGGTCTGGGGGAGTGAGTCCAGAGAAGACCACCGTGGGATAGAGCAGCAGAAGACGCAGTGTCGGATTCGTGAAGCCAGGTTTCGGAAACGGCGAGTAGATTAAATGAGTTAGCGATAAAGAGATCGTGGAGGGCGGTGAGTGAGCATTCCAAAGGGCGCAAGAGAAAGGGAGTCTGGTCTTGGGAAGAAGAGAAATGGGAACTAGATTGTGTGCATTGCGGCTGCAGCCAGAGGGTGTAGGGTAATGGGTGTGTTGAGCACAGTTAGATGAAGGAGGCCCAGGGTTTGGGGATACATCACCAGAGGATAGGAGAAGCAGAAGGGTGAGGGAGGTAATGTGGGAATGTGATTTATATGGGGGGACATGCCCCAGTGGTTTGGAGTATTGGTCATGTGAATTTAGAATTAGCCAGAGTTGGTGAGTGCAGTAATAGGGAGAGGACAGAAGTGAGGGTGATATATATAAGGAGTGGGGTGGAGAAGAGGGGTGTAGGAAAGACAGTTTAAGGATAGAAGACACAGCTGTCAGAAGGAGTGGTAGACAGTGCATTTTAGAAGGGGGGGGGGAGAGCTGAAAGTGTGAAAAAGTATACCTGTTTTGTTTATTTCAAGGTGTTTTGTGTTCTCTCGCTTTGTGCATTCCCTGAAGTGCAGAGTCA
Organism: Rana muscosa; assembly: GCA_029206835.1. Lineage (NCBI taxonomy): Eukaryota > Metazoa > Chordata > Amphibia > Anura > Ranidae > Rana > Rana muscosa. The sequence continues at coordinate 214,411,219 of CM055116.1, forward strand.
GAAGTGCTTCCACTTATAGAAATAGCCCCACTTTGAGAAAAAGCCCCCTGCAAATGCTTCCCCCAAAAGGATGCTTATATTTATACTGATGGGAATAGGGGGTGGGTGCATTTCAATTATCTAATCAGGAGGTAATAAAGGTTTGCTGGTCAACAGGGCAAAATTCTTACTTCACAAACAGATCAGCAATAGATCACTAAAAGTTATTGGACCATCATTTTGGATAAGACAAGGGAGATAATAAAGCATTGTAATGTGGATAGGTCTACAGAGGGTTAAGCAAAAATAACATGCCAGTATTATTAATATGAGAATTTTTTAATATAAAAGATTGCACTTACACAAGCGAAGAAATAAAACGTCCATAAAATCAATAGGAAAGCCGGCCGGCATGCAGACACTTATCCACTAGGCGATGACGTCAGCGTGTCAACCTCCCGACGTACGTTTCGTCTCACATAGACGTCGTCATAAGGGAACGGGCGACGCACTGAATCATCGCAATAAATAGAACAACAAAACCACGCCTCGATGTGACTGCCAGGCAGTGGAACCCTAAACTCCACAAATGGACTTAAAAATAGCTAATACATTGTATGGATCCGATCATCGAAGCCTGGAAACCATAACAATGGGACAGGAACATAAAAACTAAACATAAAAAACAAATATGCATTTATAAACCGCAGTGAGGATTAATGACCCATATAGCAAGATATGACAAGCATATGGGAGCTCAACTGTGCCTCCAATGGTCAAAAAGGAGAATTCACCTTTCATACGGCTAAAAATAAAAGATAAAAACTGGAATGTCTCATGAACCACTAATCGGGTTCAAAGAATATAAATTGGGGAATTATGTCATACAGGACCAGCTAAAGGGTGATATATAAAGCTAGACCAGCATGAGTGTAAAAAAAACCATTTGGCTGGGGTCAATGAAAAGACTCCCACTACTATTTTGAAATGTATCTTGGCATGCAAGGTGGCCTTCTGGTTGTGACTATATTCCTTTGGTCGTGACTAGCAAATGGACTGAAAAATTAAGCCATTGTTTCAATATGTTTGCTGTGTGCAGGCGTGTATGTGGGCCAAAACCACTATTTAAATAAATTCATTTTAGTAGAGGGCGTTTAGCGCAATGGTGAATGACTAAAGATGACGACCAGATCCGAATTTGCTTTGCCACCGATTTTAGTGGGTGTGACATAAAATTTATGTTACTGAAGAATATCTATCCCACAAATCTAGTTTTTCCGTTTTTTTTTTTCCTTTAGTGGAAAAAAGGTTGACTAAAACTTTTGATTTCCATATACTCTTTCTGTAGTTAGAAAGTTTAGAAAAAGTGAAAAGAAGCCTCTGCTTATTTTCCTTTACCAAGTCAAAGTTTTATGCCGCGTAGACACGATCGGAAATTCTGACAAGAAAACCGTGGATTTTTTCTGACGGAATGTTGGCTCAAACTTGTGTTGCATACACACGGTCACACAAATCTTGTCTAAAATTCCGACCGTCAAGAAAGCAGTGACGTACAAGACGTACGACGAGTGGAGATTAATGAAGTTCAACAGGCAGTTTGGCTCTTCTGCTTGATTCTGAGCATGCGTGTTTTTTTTGCGCATCGGAATTGCATACAGACGAGCAAAATTTCCGACAAGAACTTTTTCCGCCGGAAAAATAGAGAACCTCTTCTCAATCTTTTGCTGGCGGAAATTCTGTCAGAAAATGTTGGATGGAGCATACACACGGTTGGAATATATGACCAAAAGCTCACATCCAACTTTTTTTGATGGAAAATCCTATCGTGTGTACAGGGCATTAGAACAGAGAGATGCTGGAGAACACATAGAAGAAGGACCTTTACAGAACTTGGCTCTAGCTTCTGCTCCATTTGTTGGCAGTGATATGGACCTGTAGGTACAGCAAGAAGTAGGCAGTTTGATGGAAATGTGGCAGTGATGTGTTGAAATGGCTTTACTGAAGTATTGGTGACTGGGGATCTTTCACCAAGGCATGGTACCTGCTATTATCAGAGGGAGCTAGATTTCACTAACTTATAGAACATGAATTACAGCTCTATCCTGGCATGAGTGTATCTTTTGCCTCCTGCCAATACATTCCTTAACAAAGGTGGGGTGAAAATTGGATTTAGCAGAAGATGAAGGAAAAAGAAGTATACAGCCTTGCACCTAGCGTTTGCTGAAGATAAGTCATACTCTGTACACCAGATGGACTGTTGTGGCCTGTCTGTCTTGTTGGTCAGTGTGAATCCCTTTATCACTACTGGAGGACATGCTGGCCAAGTCTGAAGCAGTGAAGTGAAGTGTTTTTGCTATAGGGAATGCTTATGCTGTTGCACGTTGGATAAAGGTTCCCAGTAGGCTTGTGCACAACGGAAAAATTCGGTTAGTTTCGGTTCGTTTCTTTTCGGTCCTGTTGATTCGTAATCATTCGTAATTTTGCTAGACGGGATTTTTCGTGTTCGGACTAATTCGTATTTTCCCAAGCGACATTTTTCGTTGAATTTTTAGTTGATTTATAATTCGTACTTTCGGTAGAGTACATTGTTTTTCGTTGATTCTGGACACAACTCCTACTTTCGTAACTTTTTTTGGGTTCGTTGATTCGTAATTTTCTGTGTCTCTCTCACGATGACGCTGCCTATTATGCCTAATGTGCTTCGAATGGATTTGTACTTTTCTAAATACATAGCGGTTATTTGTAACGATTCGAAATCTCGTATTTTACTTTCGTTTTTTACATGCGGCTATAGCCTCCGCCCCTGTACACCATTTTGAGAGGGTTCAGCACGGTGAGGGAGAAGCAGAGAGCAGAGCAGAGTGTTATTGTGCTTCGAATGGATTCGAAATCTCGTATTTTTATTTCATTTTTTACATGCGGCTATAGCCTCCGCCCCCTGTACACCATTTTGAGGGGGAGTTCAGCACGGTGTGGGAGAAGCAGAGAGCAGAGCAGAGTGAGTGTTATTGTGCTTCGTATGGATTCGTACATTCGTAACTTTTTCATAACGAATTATGCCGAAGACATTCGGGCATTCGCTATTTGCGGTATAATTTATTTCGGATTCGGTCTTATTCGTAATTGCTTTGTTCGGAAATTCGAATGCTTCCGAATGTCCGAAAGTTGCTAAATTCGGACGAATTTCGATTTGTTACGAAACGAATTGCACAAGCCTAGTTCCCAGGTGTTTGCCAAAATGGCTGCCACTTTGACTTTAGTTATGCATGTTACAGAAGGCAAAGAAGCTGTTTTCTGGCAACATTAAATACAATTCTATACCAGAGAACTATACATATGAACTTGATAATAGCTGGGAAGGAACTTGTTTTGAAATAACTTTGCTGGCTTTCTTCTGCTTAGTAGAAGTGATTATTTCTACCATCCTGTAATTACCCCCTCCCCCCATGTGGTCCCCAGGTTCATCTGGCTCAGCTATGAGCCCAGGTTCACTATAGAGGGATCCAAAAATAATATTTGCACTAAATGAACCCAGAAGTGCTCAGTTCTGGGCACTTATGAGTTAGGATCTTTAGTGTACTAGTGGCTACAGCCAGCTGACATGCAGACACGGTAGGGTGACCACATTCCCAAACGGCCATTCAGGGACCCCCTTCCCAAAAATCAGCTTGTGCTGTAATGAATCACAGCACAGCTGGGGAAGCGGATGCACGCTCTACCCAGAAGAACTGATCACGCGCCCAAAAAAGGCAGCCGCATCACCACTTTACTCACTGACAGCACTTGTCCTGACTGGCTGAGACACGTTTTACCTTGTTCCAACGCTGGCTTTACACTGCCCTGCTGTGATTAGACACAAGAGGTGGGATTTATATTTTCTCCAATCACAAGCAGGGGGCGGCGATTGTGCCTCTCCAGACATTCCCGGCCAGGACAAGTGCTGTCAGTGAGTAAAGCGGCGATGTGGTGGCCTTTTTTGGGGGCAACAGATAGAGGGGAGGGGGGGTGGCTGTGTCAGCTTCATTCCGGGACACTGTATTGTCCTGGAATGAAGGTGCCCGGGACCTGGGACAGATCTGCAAAATGCGGGACTGTCCCGGGCAATCCGGGACACGTGCTCACCCTAAGACCAGGGACTTTGTGTCCCTTATATGTATGGCCTGGGCGCAGAGGAACCATCTCCATAAAGTAAAACTGTCAGAAGTATAAGAATAATTTTTACCACATGGTACCACAAGGCTTGCTAACGCTTGAATCATAGTATTAAGGTTGTAATAGCTGCTATAACGCATCAAGCTATGACACACAATAATATAACAATGTTCTTCAGGCTATCTTATTATCAGTTTACTGTGATTACAAGTCCACATCACTACCAACAAATGGAGCAGCGGCTAGAGCCAAGTTCAGTAAAAGGTCATGTCCACTGTTTTGTGTGTTGTGATGAGCTACCAGGCCATGGAAAAATAATGGGCTGCTGTAATGCATCGCCCCACGACACACAATAACATAAAAATGCCTTTCAAGCTATTTAATGAACAATTTATTTCATAAGAATTTACATAGTAACAAAGAAGTATGGAGACATTTCAGTTATTACATACACCAGAATTACAAGAACACAGTGTAACATCAAAGTAATCATGTTTTTCAGTGGCTAAAGAGGAAGAAGTCCATATATCCTTGGTTAAACACTACCGAGCGTGTCTAGATGAGAAGTATGAAGTGGCTGAGATGTGGCTTCTCAGAGATCTCAAGTTCATTGATGGGAAGGAAGCAGAAACAGTAAGCAGTTTTAATTTTGCATTTTTTTTAAATACTACAGGGTAAAAAAAAAAAAAAAAATTGAAAACAGTTAACAGAAGCTTTGCCTGTGAACTGTACAAGGTTCCTGACACATACACTAATGGGTGCATCTTTTAAAAATGAATCTTTCAGACTGGTGCACCAGGTTATGCATTGTGAGATAAATGTTATGTGTCTGCATCAGAATTTCCCAAAGAGCATGCTATGGCACCCTTGGGTTCCTCCAGCGATCGCTAGGGGTTCATTGAGCAGAGAGCAGAGGTGAATTGATTTTTTTACCTGACGGTGTCTACAAAGTTCCTGTTCCAACATCACTCTGACCAGTGGCGTCACTAGGGTTGGTGTCACCCAGTGCGAAAAAAAAATGGTGTCACCCCCCACCAACTATAGTCCCCCCTCAGTACAGACCCCCCCACTAAGTACAGACACAATTCCATCAGAATAGACCCCCTCCCTTAGTATAAACCTCCCCCCTCAGTACAGACCCCCTTAATGAAGACCCCCCAGCAGTACAGACACCCCCTCAGTTACAGACACCCCCCAGTTACAGACACCACCCTCAGTTACAGACCCTCCCAGTGCAGAACTTCCTCAAATACAGACACCCCCCTCAGTACAGACCCGCTCAGTTACAGACACCCCCCAGTTACAGACCCCCCCAGTACCAGACCCCCCTCAGTACAGACACCCCCCTCAGTTACAGACCCCCCCAGTACCAGACACCCCCCTCAGTACAGACACCCCCCTCAGTTACAGACACCCCCCAGTACAGACACCCCCCCTCAGTTACAGACCCCCCCAGTACAAGTCCCCCCCAGTACCAGACACCCCCCTCAGTACAGACACCCCCCTCAGTTACAGACACCCCCCCAGTACCAGACCCCCCTCAGTACAGACACCCTCCTCAGTTACAGACCCCCCCCAGTACCAGACCCCCCCAGTACCAGACCCCCTCAGTACAGACACCCCCCAGTACCAGACCCGCCTCAGTACAGACACCCCTCAGTTACAGCCCCCCTGGTGCAAACCCCCCCTAGTGCAGACCCCAGCAGCACAGACACCCCCTCCCCCATCAGTATAGACGCCACCCCTTACCTTACAGAGCAGCAAATACACACAGCGGTGTGTCCCTCGAGCGCGGGCTTCTCCTCCTCTGTGGATGTAAACAGAGAGGAGGCAGGAGGGGGCGGCGGCTTCCTTCCGCTCCGCTGAGGGACAAAGTCGCGAGGCACAGGCAGCGGGCGGGCGGTGTTAGTGTGGTGCCGGTGTGCCGCTACCCACGGGTGTCACCCCTCTGGTGGGTGTCACCCGGGTGCGGCCCGCCCCCCCCCCCCCGCACCTGGCTAGCAACGCCGCTGACTCTGACCACCAATGTAGTATGAAGCGAGGAGGGGTTTGTGGGACTTTAAATGAAATCATGGCCTGGTAAGGCCGCGTATTTCCATCCTTGTCAATGTGACACAGAAAAAGACTGACCACCAATGTAAATGGGCACCTCCCCAACTGACCACAAATGTAAGGGGGGCCTCCTCTACTGACTACCAATGTAAGAAAAAACATTTCTCTGATTTACACTTTAAGGAGGAACTTTTATACTGGACTTTAAACTGATGTAGAAATGGCTGCAGAGAAATAGGTACAACTTACGCAATATGATTGGTTTCATCTCTGTGTATTAAGTGAGTTTAGTCACTTCACTGGGTATATGTAAGGGTTTACAAAAACTTTGCAAGTGCAACCACGGATATAGTAGGGCAGCTGGATGTGCAGACACAATCTGACCACCCTAAGCCATGTGTGCCATCCTGCGCTTTTCATGAACGCTTGGCACTATTGGTTCATCTAAGGGAAACAGCAGAAATCTGATAAAGTTTTCTTACACCGCTGACACCAGAGGTGGAGGAGGTGCAGCCATCTCTGCCCTGCCTCTCCATTTGGAAGGGGGATACTAGGATCAAGTGTAGACAAAGCAATTGAATGCACAAATACACATGGCTCTTTTCTGGCATAGCATGAATATTTTTAAAGCAATAGGGAATTATAGAGCAGTGTTACTAGGATATGTGAAAATGAAATCCCATTGTATTCTTTGCATACAGGGGATAGATTAATATAAAGTCCCATTTAGACAGGATGAAATAATTGTGGTTAGAACCCTCAATATTCATGCTTATGCAGAAACCTACATCGAGTGATGTTACAAGGCTTTGTCCTTGTGCCGCTTTGAACTCATTGATGTTCCCTCTTCTTGTTGAGTTTCAAATGCTTTCCTTGCAGGGAGAAGATTTTGGTAAGGTGGAGGCATCCAACCCTTGGTTGATAGTTCAACTCTGTTGAAAAATTATGTGACACAGCCTTAACAGTTCCTAATAAAGCAGGTCTAGTGACCTGCAAAATGCATTATATCTACTCAGAACCCACCTTGTGACCAGCAAGCAATATACTGTTTACAAAGATATAATTAACATCTCTATATGAATCTATGGAAATTGTCTTATGCTAGACCAGTTTCACACCTCTGCATTGCAGTAACCCATTGCATGCTACCCCCCACCCAGCATATCTAGCTCTGGCCATCTTGAATAATTGCAGTTGATTCATGTAGCATTTACTTGCTGAAATCCATCTGTCCCTAGCCCAAGCATGCAGGCAGCATGCAATGGACCATCTTTGTCTGCTTATTGCTCCTCACACTGCTATTAGCGCTAGTTACTGATAATAGATAATAGACCTGAACGGGTGAACAAAACCACACCGCAAACTGCATCGGCCATAACCCTCGACATAAACGGGGTGCCCTGGTCTGTGAGTATTTCCTTGGGAAACCCAGTCCGTGTAAACAACTGGAATAATTCCCGGGCAATGGCCTTAGAGGAGGTATTCCGCAGGGGTAGCGCCTCAGGATATCGGGTGGCATAGTCAAGAATCACCAATATGTAGGAGTGACCTTGAGCCGACTTTACCACGGGACCCACTATATCCATGGCTATCCTCTCGAACGGGACCTCAATTATGGGCAGAGGGACCAAAGGGCTCCGGAATTGATTCACCGGAGCGGTCATCTGACAGGTGGGACAAGAGGTACAGTATTTCTTTACCTCTGCTTTTAGATCTGGCCAGTAAAATCGGTCGGTGATCCGTGCCTCCGTCTTCTCAACTCCCAGGTGTCCCCCTAACACATCGTCATGGGCCAGGTCCAGAACCTTTTGTCTATATTGTTGGGGTACCAACAATTGTTCTACCACATTTTCTCTCACCTTGGTAACCCGATAATACAATTCATGATATATTGCAGTGTGGTCACCGCTCATTCGCACCTGGCTCTTGGGGAACCCCATTTACTACTACAACTTGTTCCCGTGCACGGGTCAAAGTGGGGTCCTGCATGTCAAGGTCACCTGTGGCCAGGTGACAGATGCACACCGTAGGGGGACAGGAGTGCACCGCGAGGTAGTGAACCCTATGGCTGGCTTCTGCGGATAGGAAACTGGGTGGTTGTGGAAAGCGGGACCAGAGGAGCACAACCGGGATCCCAACGGAAGCGAGAGCCAAGATTCCCCAGGGCGTGGAGTCTAAGACCCAGCTGGTCTTCTCCAGGGCCTCTAGTGGTGAGGATGTTACGCTGCAGGCTGGGACCAGGTCGCGGCCCCTGGAGTTTCCTAGCTCACGCCCCGTAGGATAAGGGGAAGCAGCAGCACACGATAGAGAGAACCGAATAACAAGCCGAAGGTCAGGGGCCACAAGCAGACAAGGATAACGAAGAACGAGCCGAAGGTCAAGGGTCATGAGCAGACAGGGATAGTCGGGGACAAGCCAATAACATAACAGAGAGACAGACGTAGCACACGGCAGGCAGGAACCCAAACACACAATGCCTAACAAACACGTTGATCAGCAAAGCAGGCTTGCAGTGCACAGGTTAATATAGTGTTCTGTGATAGGGCCTGGGGTGGAGTCTGGCTGGGAGGAGATTATAAAGGAAGCCAGGTGAAAGGGCTCAGGCCTCTAAGATGAACACATGGGAAGGAAGGTAAGCTGACAGACAAACACTACTGCATATCCATGACAGTACCCTCCCTCTTATGGGCCCTCCCCCGCCTGGACCCAGGCTTAAAGGGAAATCTCTGATGAAACCTTCTCAACAGATGAGGTGCAGCGACATCAGATGCAGCGATCCAAGACGCCTCCTCAGGACCAAAACCTCTCCAATGCACAAGGTACTGAAGAATGCCTCTGCAGAGCCGAGAATCCAGAACTTGTCTAACCTCGTACTTAAGATTATCCTCAGAGACCGAAAACGAGGTAGGGAGATGACAAGAAGATCTATTGAGGACCAAAGGCTCTCTAGGAATAAGCAAGGGCATGAGAGGATCAACAGGAATCTGAGGAGGGTCCCCTAGACCCTTAAAGGGGAACTGGTCATCTTGCACAGGACCATCAGACTGGGCAGATGTCAGTGGAACCCTGAAGTCAGGTTGGTTAGAAGGTGACATGTCGCCGGAGTCAAGCTGAATAGCTGAAGGACAAGCAGAATGTCCCGAACAAGAAAAAGTAGGAGGCTCACTGGGCATGGGCTGGACTGGCATAACTAGTACAGAGGCAGAGTGAATAGCTGAGTCAGGTGTAGCGACTACCTGAATCGCATCGCAAGACGTAGCGACTGCAGGACTTGTAGACAAGCTAGCCTGGCTGTGCGTCCAAGGGTGGTTAGGGACAGAGAAATGTAAATGGTTATGCAACCTGGAATGAATGACCGGCTCAGATTCACAGGGGGCAACCTTGGGTAGGCAGGACGAGGAACAGGAGGGACCCCAAGCCAGGATCTGTCCAGTAGTCCAGTCCACATGAGGAGAATGGAGCTGTAACCATGGGAGACCCAAAATTATAGGCGTTGAGGCCTTGGGTAAGATAAGGAAGGATATCCACTCCTGGTGGAGTGTCCCTACCGACATCTTAACAGGGAGGGTCTGGAAGCGGATAGGTCCCCCTGGGAGAACAGTACCATCAATCGCCAAGACCACCAATGGCGTGGTGAGGGGCAAAAGAGTAAGTCTCATGGACGATGCGATTTCCCAGTCCATAAAATTACCAGCGGCTCCAGAATCCAGATATGCTGAGACCAAATGAGAAGAAGCACCAACATGAAGGAACACAGAAAGCAGAAGACGAGAAGGGGAAGGTGATATTTCTGGGTCCAATACTCCACTTTCCAGATGAAGTGGACCCGAACGTTTTTCTGGACAAAGAGAGCAAGTGTCACGAAAATGACCTTTGCCCCCACAGTAAAGACACAGACCAAGAGTTCTGCGCCTAGCACGTTCCTCGGGGGATAGCCTGGTCCGACCCAGCTGCATGGGTTCCTCAGCTGGTAGGAGATGCTCTACGGGTCGAAGAGAGGGGAGCTCAGGCTGACTAAGAACCAAGGAGTGCTGGCGTTGCTTTTCTAAGGTCCTCTCCTGAAAGCGAATATCGATCTGGTTACACAAGGAGATAACGCCGGCCAGATCAGTGGGGATGGTTCTTCCTGCTAATTCATCCTTCACTCTATCAGACAGGCCATGCAAAAAGGTTGCGACTAAGGCCTCATTGTTCCAGCTCAACTCAGCCGACAGTATGCGGAAATGAAGGGCATACTGTCCCACAGAAGCAGACTCTTGGCGGAGACGTAAAAGGGCGCTGGCCGCTGAAGAGACACGAGCCGGTTTTTCGAAGATATTCCGAAAAAGTTTCAAGAAGCCAGACAGGCTAGAAACCACTGGATCATTCAGTTCCCACAGAGGGGCTGCCCAGGCTAAAGCTTCACCAGAGAGGAGGGAAATGATATAGGCTACTTTAGCCCGATCAGACAGGAAGTTTTGGGGCTGGAGCTCAAAATGAATCGTGCATTGGCTAAGGAACCCCCTGCAAGCCTTGGAGTCCCCAGAGAAACGGGACGGAGCTGGCAGTTGTAGTGAGTGTGTGGCTGCGACTGGTGCAATAGGTGCAGCCGCTGATTGTATTTGAGGTTGCGGATTCAGGGTTTCCAAGGAGGCCTGAAGCTGCTCGAAGCGAGAAGCCAGATCCTGGAGGAATCGCATCACCTGAGTCTGATTCGATTCCTGGGTTTCAAGTCTGCAAACTATGCCCTGCAATGGATCATCCGCGGGTAGCGGGATGTCAGCCGGGTTCATGGCTGATCAAACTGTCAAGGTCACCTGTGGCCAGGTGACAGATGCACACCGTAGGGGGACAGGAGTGCACCGCGAGGTAGTGAACCCTATGGCTGGCTTCTGCGGATAGGAAACTGGGTGGTTGTGGAAAGCGGGACCAGAGGAGCACAACCGGGATCCCAACGGAAGCGAGAGCCAAGATTCCCCAGGGCGCGGAGTCTAAGACCCAGCTGGTCTTCTCCAGGGCCTCTAGTGGTGAGGATGTTACGCTGCAGGCTGGGACCAGGTCGCGGCCCCTGGAGTTTCCTAGCTCACGCCCCGTAGGATAAGGGGAAGCAGCAGCACACGACAGAGAGAACCGAATAACAAGCCGAAGGTCATGGGCCACAAGCAGACAAGGATAACGAAGAACGAGCCGAAGGTCAAGGGTCATGAGCAGACAGGGATAGTCGGGGACAAGCCAATAACGTAACAGAGAGACAGACGTAGCACACGGCAGGCAGGAACCCAAACACACAATGCCTAACAAACAAGCTGATCAGCAAAGCAGGCTTGCAGTGCACAGGTTAATATAGTGTTCTGTGATAGGGCCTGGGGTGGAGTCTGGCTGGGAGGAGATTATAAAGGAAGCCAGGTGAAAGGGCTCAGGCCTCTAAGATGAACACATGGGAAGGAAGGTAAGCTGACAGACAAACACTACTGCATATCCATGACACTGCATCTGAGCAGTACCAAATGCCCCCTGGGGAACACCCAAATATGGCAGGGCAGGGGTAGAGGCCACTTCCTCATCCTCTTCCCCCAGCATTACCTGAAGTGGGGAAGGTTCCCCCCCTCAGTGTTTTGGTAGTTCTGTGGACCACATATCTTGACATTCTCAACAGTATCAGCACTACTTTCATCACCATTAACCAAATCATTAGCATTTTCATCATCTGGATCCACATTAAGAACATTTGTCAGTCCAGGGTTATTCTTCTCAGCAGCAGGAACAGGGGGGGCTAGTTTCTCCCCAGTCTCTGAACCATTCTCCTTGTTCCCACAGTTTTGTAAACAATGGACAGTCTCGTCCTATTATAATATCATGTACCAAGTGCATTACCATCCCCACCTTTTGAGTACCAGTGCCACATGCTGAGGAGATGGACACCGAGATAAGAATGTACTCTCTAGTGTCCCCGTGAATGCACACCACCCGTAAAGTTTTGCTTACCGGACCGATCTTCCCAATTACTCTAGGATGAACCAGGGTTACCATGCTTCCGGAGTCCAACAAAGCCCGGGCAGGGAGGTGGTTCATTTGGACTTCACACTCAAATCTTTCCTCACCCAAGTCGAGATGTGTGGTGCATACTTTACGAGTATAAAAAGAAACCCTCCGAAGAACCCCGCATTCCATGGGCTCCTCTTGCAGTGGGCAGTGTGCCAGAGTATGACCCCAGGAATGACATCACCAACATTGTACATCCCCTCCTCTCCGAACAGGAACGAACGTCCGTAGTCACCCCCAGACGAGCCAGAATTTCTGCCTTTAGCTTTTGATAATCTTTAGCATCATCTAGTGGCAGGTCGAAGTAGGCTTTTTGAGGATCTCCTGTGAGAAAAGGAGCAATGAGGCCGGCCCACTGGTCCTGAGGTCACGCTTTTCTCTCTGCCGTCCTCTCAAATGTAGCAAGAAATGCCTCTACATCATCGTTCATGGACAATTTCTGCAGAAAATGGCTTGCCCCTCACAGTCACCTGGTTGCCAGGGGCAACAGTCGCTTGCTCCCGACCCTAAAACAGCTGCTGCACTGCTTCTTTTAAGGCAGCCACCTGAGCCTGCATAACCTCTTGCTGGGCTGCCAACTGGGCCACCAACAGGCGAGTATTTTCTTGCTGCAGAGCCAGCGCCTCTTTGTGGTGCTGATTAGCTTCCTCATGGCGAGCCTGTGCTTGCATATTAGCCAGGGACAGCTGTTTAATTAGCTCCTCCATTGCTTCAGCTTTCAATGTTTGTGCAGCTTTAACCCAGGACATAAATCCAAAGTACTGTCCCTTTAAATGTCAGTTCAATGTCAGTTTCAATGCAAAGAATTTTTTTTATTTTTTTCTTCTTATGCCTGTTATTCTGTCCTGCCCGCATTCGAGCACTAGTGTAAAGTTCGGGGAACCAGCTAGTTCGCAGGACACAGGCTTTTCAATCAAAAAGGAGGTTTATTAAACTTAAACGGCTTCACAGCAGCAAAAACAAAAGAAATAACAGTCTCACCGACTTGTAGAGCTCAGAACTGCTATCACAGTTAAACAGTTCTTACTTTATGTTGCAGGTAACTTCCCCAGCTAGCAGGCTTCCAGGCAGGACACTGCCATGTGTTTTCACAGCTTTTCACAGCTTTTCACTGTCCACCATCCACAGTCTCCACTATACTCCTCCACACCCATCTACAACTTCCTGTCTTTTTTAAACCACTTCCTTGGACAGGTGTGTTAACCCTTTCTGTTCCCTTAAAGGGACCACAGTCCAAAAAGAGGGGAAATATAGCGTCCTTCCAGGACCCAGCCACGGGTCCAAAGTTTACATACCCCATTTCTTAATACTGTGTTTTGCCTCCTTCAACATCAATGACAGCTTAAAGTCTTTTGTGGTATTTGTGGATGAGGCTCTTTATCTTCTCGGATGGTAAATCTGTCCATTCCCCTTGGCAAAAAGCCTCCAGTTCCTGTAAATTCTTGGGCTGTCTTGCATGAACTGCATGTTTGAGATCTCCCCAGAGTGACTCAATGATATTGAGGTCAAGAGACCGAGGTGGCCACTCCAGAACCTTTATTATTCTGCTGTAGCCAATGACTTGGCCTTGTGTATTGGATCATTGTCATGTTGGAATGTCCAAGTACGTCCCATGCGCAGCTTCCTGGGTGATGAATGCAAATGTTCCTCCGGTATTTTTTGATAACATATTGCATTCATCTTGCCATCAATTTTCACCAAATTTCCTGTGCCTTTGTAGCTCACACATCACCAAAACATCAGCGATCCACCTCTGTGTTTCACAGTAGGAATGGTGTACCTTTTATCATAGGCTTCGTTGACTCCTCTCCAAATGTAGCATTTATGGTTGTGGCCAAAAAGCTAAATTTTGGTCTCATCACTCCAAATGACTTTGTGCCAGAAGGTTTGAGGCTTGTCTCTGTGCTGTTTGGCGTATTGTAAGCGGGATACTTTGTGGCATTTGGGTATTAATGGCTTTCTACTGGCAACTCAACCATGCAGCCAATCTTTCTTCAAGTACATCATGAAACAGCCACACCACATGTTTTCAGAGAGTCCTGTATTTCACCTGAAGTTATTTGTGGGTTTTTCTATAACATCACAAACAATTTTCCTGGCAGTTGTGGCTGAAATTTTAGTTGGTCTACCTGACCGTGGTTTGGTTTCAACAGAACCCCTCATTTTCCACTTCTTGATTAGAGTTTGAACACTGCTAATTGGCATTCTCAATTCCATTGGATATCTTTTTATATCACTTTCCTGTTTTATACAGTTCAACTACCTTTTCCCACAGATCCTTTGACATTTCTTTTGCTTTCCATATGACTCAGAATCCAGAAACGTTAGTGCAGCCCTGGATGAAAGATGCAAGGGTCTGTCAGGAGTCCAGAAACTCATTGACCTTTTATACACACACACACACTAATTACAAGCAAACAGATCACAGGTGAGGATGGTTACCTTTAATAGCCATTCAAACCCCTGTGTGTCAACTTGTGTGCATCTTATCAGGCCAAAATCACCAGGGTATGTAAACTTTTGATCAGGGTCATTTGGGTAGTTTCTGTTGCCATTATGATTTAAAAAGAGTAAACAGAGTTGATTGATAATAAATGGCTTCAGCCAAACACCAACCTTGAGTGAAATAAAAGTTTTTGTGTTATCATTCATATTCTCTGAAAAATGGCCAAGAAATCATAAATTTCCAGGGTATGTAAACTTATGAGAACAACTGTAGTTTCTTTATCAATCATCCAATCATGAAAAAAAATTATGTTTCTTAATCATACTTTACAGGACAGAGGATGAATATTCAGGTACATTGAGTTAAGCGGCTATCTTCAGGAGACTGGACACTGACAAATTAAAGTAGAGCTCCAGCCCCCCTACCAAAACATTAAAAGTAAGTAGCTACAAATACTATAGCTGCTGACTTTAATATTAGGACACTTAGCTGTCCAGGGATCCGGCGATGTCGGCACCCCAGCCAATTTTTCAATCGACCCTCGGGTGTGGCTTCACAGCCGGTTCACTACTAAGCACTACTGCGCTTTGTGAATGGCCCGGCAGTGGGGGAAGGAGGAGGGGGGCCGAACTTCTTTGGGACCTCGCTGCAAGAGGTCACCTGGAAGTGGGGATGGGTACCTATCAAAAACAGGTATCCGCTCCCCCCCAGAAAGGTGGCAAATGTAGAATCGGAGGGGGGAAGGAAGCAAACAATTGGAGCTTCCCCTTTTGGGTGGAGCACCACTTTACAGCTGTAAGGCCTGCCCAGTAAAACCCCTTTCCACTCCCAGTATGCATCCTAGGGGAATGGGTTCTAGCACATTTCTTCAATTGCTGTAGTGCCAGAATGGGTTAATTTTGCAGCTTCGCAGATCAGCTGATCTGTGGTATTGTAAAAAAAAACATTGTAAAAACAAAAATTCCCTCTCGTTCAAGTACAAATTGGCCCTGGCCCTAGACTGAGGTGTCACAAAAGATTCTGCATTTCTAAACCAGGAAATATGTTGAGAGTGTAGTGTTGTATATTGTATCTTTTACATTGAATTGACTGTTTGTATAAATATGGGAAATCACACCTAAACTTTGGCTTTTTTGTGCTCCAGCTGATGGATTCATTATTTCAGTAACATTTCTCATTTTTGTAAACTTTAGGACAACCCACATTTTGACATGATGTTCGATGAAGTCTGCAATGTAGAAGCTTACAGCTGTGCCTCGAAATATGCCTTTGCTCGAAGTGTAATTAAACTGAACACTCAGCACACCAAGACGGACATCAAAGTTCTTAATTTTGACTCCTCCTATATAGAAGATGGAGTGATCTGGTCTTCAAACAATGGGGACTGCTTGGTGCTTATGAGAATATGCTTTTATGCTTCCAATCTTCTTTGTCTATCTTTATGTCCTATTCCATAGACGGTAGAGTTGTAAAATAATGAAGTTGTATTTCTAAATACATGTCAAGTCAAGTATCATGGGTATAGCTAAGCCTGTTAACTGATTAACTTTGGTAGAGTTCAGCATGTACCATCAAGGTTCAAGATTTAGTGAGTTTATTTTGAATGGTAACTGCTACTGACCTTGTTTGAGGTGCTAAAACATGTTGTGGAAATAGTAAAAAGACAACAATACACATCCTGACTGGATCGATAAATGAATAAATGGACGGACAGACTGATTGTTGTCATATAAATGAGAAACATTTAACAAGGTAATCCATTATTCATAATTTCAACAATCTAAGTATCCAAAAGTGTCATACATACATAGTGGGTTCGACCTGTTATGAAATTTAAAGTGATACTAAACGTACACTGTTTAATTTACATTATCCCTTCTCTTTCTGTATATGGATGATGGCACTGTGATTATTTTAATAAAAAATAAATCGAAATATATTTTTTCCTAAGTGATATACAGCTGTCACATAACCCAGCTCTTTCCCAGCTTGTCTGCAGGGAAACATAAACAGGAGGAGCTTCTAGTGCTGTTGGTCACATGTTCAAAATAAAAAATAAATTAAAAAAAACAGACTTTGGAATACAGACTAAAAAAAAAATATCAATTAACTGTTTTAAATTATCGTACAAATATGTATTTGAAATCAAATCTTTATTATTTTGACAATAACCTGGTGTTGGTGGATTTCTGCCAATTACAGGCGTGCCCTTCCAGTCTGTGTCTATTGTGTGTATGTGCTTAGAATAAGAGGGAGTCGAAGCCTCCATCAATCTACATGTAATATCTCGCCCCCATTGTGTTTAGCTGGTTAGTGGGCATGGAGGAGGAGGGAGGGAGGGAAGTGTACACATGAGATGTGATTAGGGAAGGATTGCTTAGCATAGAAACTCACTGAAAACTGAGGATGTGCTCTAGCTGCCAACACTGCTCTGCAGAATACCTAGCTGCAGTGGGGAAATGGACAGAATAGAGGGATAGAGAACAGCAGGATTAACCAGGTTTTTTGCAGAACACAGAAAACAAATGCAATAATGACTGTGTGAGAATGTTGAGCATGTAATACAGCATTTATTGATAGTTTTTAATAATGTGGGTTTAATTACACTTTATTTTATATAACAGGAAAAATATTGATTATGGCTAAACAGGACTACTGCAGTTCTTTATTTGATGTTAAAGTGATAGGGTAAATAGGTAACACACACTTACCTAGCACTTGGTCTTCAAAACCCTGTTTACTTGCTGGAGAAATACCAAGTACTATTAGGTATGGAGGTACATTTGACTTGTTCCCTGCCTTCCCATAGTCAGTATATAAAAGCATGAATCCTAAAACCTACTTGTCAAATTACACTAATTGATACCATCCAAAATTCCTTATTCTAAGTCCATGCATTTATAATATACCTGTTTGAAAAGGTATCATCACTGGACATCCAGATCTATCAATGAAGTTCTTTTAGCCACTCCGGAAGATTTACCCCCCTTCATGACCAGGCCATTTTTTGCAATACGGCACTGTGCTACTTTAACTGACAATTGTGATGCTGTACCCAAATAAAATGTTTGTATTTTTTCCCCCACAAATAGAGCTTTCTTTTAGTGGTATTTGATCACCTCTGTGTTTTTTATTTTTTGTGCTATAAACAAAAAAAGACCGACAATTAAAAAAAAAAAAAAAAAAAGAAACAACATTTTTTACTTTCTGCTATAAACATATCCAATGAAAATGTTTAAAAAAATCGAATTTCTTCATTAATTTAGGCCAATATGTATTCTGCTACATATTTTTGGCAAAAAATCCCAATAAGCGTATCTTGATTGGTTTGCGTAAAAGTTTTAACGTCTACTATGGGATATTTTTTTTTAGTTTCTTTTTTCTTTTTTTACTAGAAATGGCGGAGATTAGCTACTTATAGCAGGACTGCGACATTGCACGGACATTCTTACACTAAAGATGGCCATACATCATACAATTTTCTTATTCAATTTTCAAACATTCAATTTTCAAACATTTTAGATGAGACCTGCATGATGCAGGTCTCATCTAAAATGTTTGAAAATTCAGTACTATGCCCTTCAAAAATGTAACTGCAACTAGAGCTAAACTGCTGAACATTCTTTTTAAATATTCAAATCTCCAAACCAGAAGACCCATTGATTTCAATGGGGATTTAAACCAGATACCAAAAAAAGTGTAAATTACAGAGCAGCAATTGGTGCACAATTGTGCAGAATAGTTTGGGAAGCTCCTGTCACCCCATTCTGATAGGATGCGCAATATAACCATTGCCTATTCCATCCAAATTGAAATATTATGTTTTGACTTTAGACTTATGCTGGCCATACACTATACGAAAAATCGTCTGAAAATCGATCGTGTAGACACTTTGTTTGTTTTTCGGCAAGTTAATGGGCACAAATCGTTAATCGTTGGTGACGTTTTTGTGGGAAAAAAACGAACGTCAAGTTTGGAAAACTTCTGCCGAACGAACGATAAATTGAAAGGTTAATATGTTTCCCATCCGAACTGTCTGCACTAGGTATATGTAAAAAAAACTAAACAATTTTTTTTTTATTTCTGTCCTCTGAACGATTTATCGGTCGTTACATGATGGCACCATCGTTTGCGCTCACGGCCAAATGTTTGTTTTTCGAAAATGGGTTCGGCCGATTTTTCGTATAGTGTATGGCCAGCATTACTTTAATCTGATCCTGTAACATTGTCTGCAAAAGCAAAGTAATGGCTTCAGCATACCAGAGCCTGCACTGCTTCTGGATGCCCTGCTGCAGCCCCTCAAAGGCCCTAAATGTTCACATTTCATGCCCCCCATCCATATGACACTGCTCGGACCAGATGATAAGTCACTCAGGTACTAAGCCCTGCATTGCAAAAACAGGGAGTGATTGTGAATTCCAATTTTTGTATAAAGAAAGCATGATCGCATGTGCTACACTATAAGTGAACAGTTTAGATCACAGTTGTCCTTCTCAACTGATTAAAAAAATAATTAACCCTCATTTAATGCCAGCATGACGTACAGGTTGTAACGCCGAGCGCTCCGGGTGTCCTATCCATCCCGGAGCGCCCGCGGAGTCTGTCTCCCTGCAGCGCTCCGGTCGGCTCCTCTGACCGTGAGCGCTGCTCTGATGCTGGCGGGGATGCGATCCTTGCGGCGGCACCTGTCCGCCCGCGGATCGCATCCCATTCTGCTCACCGGCCTCCTCCTCCTGCTCCGTCCCGGCGCGCGGTCCCGCTGCTCTCTAGGGCGCGCGCGCGCCGGTCTTCTTAAATTTAAAGGGCCAGTGCACCATTGATTGGTGCCTGGTCCAATTACTGTGTCACACTCCAAAACACTTAAAAACCCACTCCCCCTTCCTGTCCTTGCCGGATCTTGTTGCCTTAGTGCCCTGAGAAAGCGTTTTGTACTTGCCTTTCCAGTGTATCTGACCTTCTGCCGTTGCCTCTGACTACGTACCATTGCCGCCTGCCCATACCTTCCGCTACGTCTGACCTTGCCTCTGCCTAGTCCCAGTGTACCGTGCCTATCTCAGCTGCCAGAGAAGTCGAGCCGCTTCTGGGGGACACGACCTGGTTGCTACCGCCGCAGCAAGTCCATCCTGCCTTGCGGCGGGCTCTGGTGAAAACCGGTAGCTACTTAGAACCGGTCCTCCAGTGCGACCCGTGCCTTTGCCTCTCTGGCACAGAGGATCCACCTCCTGTGTCCTCACTAGTAGTGATGAGCCGAACACCCCCGGGTTCGGTTCGCACCAGAACCCGCGAACGGACCGAAAGTTCGAACGAACATTAGAACCCTATTAAATACAATGGATGCGAACGTTCGAATTCTAAAGTGCTAATTATAAAAACTATTATGCATGTTATTGTCCTAAAAAGGGTTTGGGAACCCGGGTTCTGCACCAGGGGACATGTATCAATGCAAAAATAAGTTTTAAAAACGGTCGTTTTCCGGGAGCAGTCATTTTAATGATGCATAAAGTGAAAAAAAAAAGTCAAATATTCCTTTAAATATCGTACCTGGGGGGTGTCTAAAGTATGCCTGTGAAGTGCCACGTGTTTCCCGTGTTTAGAACTGTCCCTGCACAAAATGACACTTCTAAAGGAAAAAAAAGCCATTTAAAACTGCTTGCGGCTTTAATGTAATGTCTGGTCCCGGTAATATGGATGAAAATCTTTAAGAAAAATGGCATAGCTACCCCATGACCCCCCCCCTACCCCAGCCCATTACCAGCCCCTTTGGGTCTTGTATGGATATTAAGGGGAACCCCGCACATAAAATAAAAAAGGCCCTATATACTCTGAACAGCCGTATACAGGCGGTGCATACAAGACAGGGACTGTAGGTTTGTTCTTATGTAGAATCTGTTTGTAATTTTGAACAGGTACATTGTTGAAGTGTAGCTCCAGACCAAAAATCTATTTTTAAACTTTTTGGAAAACATAGGTAAGGGTTATCACCCCTGTAACATTTGTTTTGCTGTCTGTGCCCCTGTTCAGAACATTTCACCTCACTTTCCGTCCTAATGACAACTGTTTTTGAAATGTGGTGTTTTTCTTGAAACAAGGATTGCTGATAAAGCATCAGTACAGAGGAGACACCTTTCTCCCATATTTATTCTTACAGGAGAGAATTTTCCTTCCTAGTGGTAGATTTCCTCTCACTTCCTGTTGTCTTCTTGCGTTTGCAAGTAGGAGTCGTTTGTAAGTTGGATGTTTGAAAGTAGGGACCTGCCGTATATACTCTGCAGAAATAGGCCCCTTAGTTGTTGGTGTTGGCACAACACTGTAAGCACTCACAGTTACTCTTGGTTGGTGCTGGAACGCCCTGCTGTCAACTATTATATCAGGAATTTTAATTACATATAATTGTTGAACAGTGGTAGTAAAAATTGGGCCTTTGATGGTGGTGCTGGTGCCACAACACTGTAAGCCCTGACAGTTACTCTTGGTGGGTGCAGCAATGGGCCCTGCTGTGAATTATTAGATCAAGAATTGTAATTACATGCCCCTGTTGAACAGGGGCTGAAAAATTGGGCCTTAGGCACTGGTGGCACAACACTGCAACCCTTCACAGATACTGTACTTGGAGCACAGCAATGAGCCCTGTTGCAAAGTATTGCTTCAAAAATTGTAATGACACGCCCCTGTTAAACAGGGGATGAAAAATTGGGCCTTAGGCACTGGTGGCACAACACTGCAACTCCTCACAGATACTGTACTTGGAGCACAGCAATGAGCCCTGTTGCAAAGTATTGCTTCAAAAATTGTAATTACACGCCCCTGTTAAACAGGGGCTGAAAAATTGGGCGTTAGGCACTGGTGGCGGCACCCATAAACAAAAATGATCTTCCAAGCTATCATCATCAATCGTATCATTGAGGACTCGGAGGAGGAGGATAGCCAGTCAACATAACAGCACAGGCACTCAGCATCAGCATCAGTCTTGAAGGGATGTGACATTTTAAAATCAATTAGTCTGTTATATCAGCATCAGGTGTGTGGTAGCTGGTGGTGATCCAAGACTGGTTCATCTTGATGAAAGTCAGTCGATCAACCGAGTCGGTGGACAGGCGCACCCTGTGATCCGTGACAAATCCTCCAGCAGCACTGAATGTGCGTTCCGAAAGAACGCTGGATGCAGGACAGGCCAGTAGCTCAATTGCATACTGTGCAAGCTCTGGCCAGTGATCCATCCTCAAGACCCAGTAAGCCAGAGGATTTTCGGTGGGGAAGGTGTCCAAGTCTGACCTTGCCCCTAGATATTCCTGCACCATGTTTATCAGACGCTGGCGATGGTTGCTGGAACCGATCATACTTTGGGGCTGCGGACTAAAGAATTGTCTGAACGCATCGGTCAGACGGCCACCTTCCCCACCGCTCCTTCTTTGACTGGCCGAAGCCTCAGCAACTCGTTGTCCAGGACCAGGAGTTTGCAACCTCCCAGTCTCTGGGAACGCGTTGCACAGACCTTTCTGCAAGGCCTCCCGGAGTTGTCTCATCCTCTGCTCCCTCTGCGACGGTAACATAAGGTCCGCAACCTTACCCTTGTACCGTGGATCAAGGAGAGTGGCCAGCCAGTAATGGTCCCTCTCCTTGATCCGAAGAATACGAGGATCCTTCCGCAGACTTTGCAGGATCAGGGAGGCCATGCAGCGTAGGTTTGCTGAGGCATTCGCTCCGGAGTCCTCTGGGTCACTAAGGACGACATGATCCGCAGCCACCTCCTCCCAGCCACGTACAAGTCCACTGGTTTCTTGGGACTGTAAATCATCCCTAAAAGACTGCTGCTGATGATGCTGAGTGCCAGCCTCCACCTCCATGCTGACACAATCCTCCTCCTCCTCCTCCTCCTCCTCCTCCTCCTCCTCCTCTTCCTGTGCGATGGGTGGGACAGAAGGAACACTGTCTGGGTAAAGGGGGCCTTGAGAGGCAAGGAAGTCCTCCTCTTCCTGCCTCTGTTCTGCCTCAAGTGCCCTGTCCATTATTCCACGCAGCGTGTGCTCCAACAGGTGGACAAGAGGTACAGTGTCACTGATGCATGCACTGTCACTGCTCACCATCCTCGTGGCCTCCTCAAATGGTGCCAGGACAGTGCATGCATCCCTGATCATGCCCCACTGGCGTGGAGAAAAAAAACCAAGCTCCCCTGACCCTGTCCTGGTGCCGTAGTCGCACAGGTACTCATTGATGGCCCTCTGCTGCGTGTGCAGCCGCTGCAGCATGGCCAACGTTGAGTTCCACCTGGTGGGCATGTCACATATAAGGCGGTTCTTGGGCAGGTTCAACTCCTTTTGCAGCTCAGCCAGGCGAGCACTGGCATTATAAGATCTGCGGAAATGCACACAGACTTTCCTGGCCTGCCTCAGGACATCCTGTAAGCCCGGGTACCTGCCCAAGAAGCGCTGCACCACCAGGTTAAGGACGTGAGCCACACAGGGCACATGGGTCAGTTGTCCCTGTCGGAGGGCGGAGAGGAGGTTGGTGCCATTGTCGCAAACCACCATTCCTGGCTTAAGCTGGCGTGGCGTCAACCACCTCTCGGCCTGGCCCTGCAGAGCAGACAGGACCTCTGCCCCAGTGTGGCTTCTGTCCCCCAAACACACCAGCGCAAGCACGGCATGGCATCTTTTTGCCTGCGTACTTGCGTAGCCCCGTGAACGGCTACGGAGCACCGCTGGTTCATAGGACAAACCACAGGAAGAGGCCATGGAGGAAGAAGAAGAGGAGGGGGTGGAGGAGAGAGGTGTGTCACAACCAGTAGTAGCATTTTGGAGGCGTGGCGGTGGGACAACCTCCAACACTACTGCACCTTGTCCTGAATCCTTCCCAGCTGCCAAAAGAGTGACCCAATGGGCCGTGAAAGAAAGGTAACGTCCCTGTCCATGCCTGCTGGACCATGAGTCAGCGGTAATATGCACCTTACCGCTGACCGCCCTGTCCAGCGAGGCCAAGACATTGCCTTCCACATGCCGGTAGAGAGCCGGAATAGCCTTCCGTGAGAAAAAGTGGCGTTTTGGGAACCTGCCACTGAGGAACCGCACATTGCACAAACTCACGGAAGGGGGCCGAGTCTACCAACTGAAAAGGCAGCAGTTGAAGCGCTAGCAATTTAGCCAAGCTAGCATTCAACCGCTGGGCATGTGGATGGCTGGGAGTGAACTTCTTTCGACGGTCCAGCAGCTGGGGCAGGGAAATTTGCCTGCTAGAATCGGACGTCGGTGTACTGCTAGCAGAGTGGGCGCAAGTACTTGGCTGTGACACACCTAATTCTACACCTTCATTCCTCTCAGTGCATGTTTCAGAGAGGACTGAAGTTATAGTGGGGTTGGAGATCCCAGCTGATGCGGTGCAAGGAGAGGTCCGCTTGGTTCTTTGGTGTGGGTCTTTGAGGTAGGCTTGCCAACGAGCTGCATGGCAGGTCAACATATGTCTGGTCAGGCATGTGGTACCCAAGCGGCTGATGTTTTGGCCACGCGATATACGCTTGAGACATATGTTGCAAACAGCAGCTGTGCGATCTGATGCACTAGCCTCAAAAAAGGCCCACACCAAAGAACTTTTTGAATGACGGGCAGAGGCAGCGCCCTGCACAGGCGGAGCTCTGCGGTGTGATTCCGTCGGTGTACTGCCCTTACGCTGGCCACCAAAGGGCATCCTGCCTCGTTGGAGATGTGCCTCCTCCTCATCCTCCTCCTCCTCCTCTCTCCTATTAGGCACCCACGTGGAGTCATTGACCTCATCATCCCCTCCCTCCTCATCACTGGAGCCAATCTGGCAGTATGCTGCAGCTGCTGGAACATGACTGCCAGATTGGTGTCCTTCTTGAGCATCCCCTCTGTCTGCTCTCACGCTACTGCCTTCCTCTAGCTGGGTTTCATCATCAGACCCTTCGAAACGCTGGGCATCCTCCTGGAGCATGTACCCAACACTGTGCTGAAACAGTTCGGGGGACTCCTCAGGAGGAGGACATGGTGGGTCTAGGGAAGGAGTGACTGATGATTTGTCTGACATTGATACCAGGGAAGACGACGCTTTGGCAGCTGCTTTTCCAGTACCCTGAGCCTGGGTGAGAGAGGATGAGGAGGAGGAGGAGGGCTTGGTCATCCACTCTACCAAGTCTTCGGCATGATGTGGCTCAACATGTCCAGCTGCCGAAAAGAAGGACAAGCGTGTCCCATGGCCATGTGCTGATGACAATGCACCGCGTCCACGACCAGCACTGTTGCCCCCAGACACAGAGCCTGCTTGCCCTCTTTTATTGCCTCCTGACTGTCTGCCTCTCCTTGTTTGCCTTCCAGACATTCTAATAGATGGCCTGCAGGGAGATGGGAAAAAAGCAATAAGGGCTACCTTCAGGTGTCCTTCTCTGTCCCTTGAAACAAGGACTTTCACAGTGAAAGAAACTGACACTGTCCCTACCTAGAGTTTTCTGTCCCTAGAATAAATGTTTTTTTTAATCACAATATAGCACAAGGACAATTCACTCAATGTCTCTCCAGGTCCCTGGAAACAAGGACTTGCAGAGTGAAAGAAACTGACACTGTCCCTACCTAGAGTTTTCTGTCCCTAGAAAAAATGTTTTTTTTAAGCACAATATAGCACAAGGACAATTAACTCACTGTCCTTACAGGTCCCTGGAAACAAGGACTTGCAGAGTGAAAGAAAAAAAACACTCTCCCTACCTACAGTTTTCTGTCCCTAGAAAAAATGTTTTTTTTAAGCACAATATAGCACAAGTAAAATTAACTCACTGTCCTTACAGGTCCCTGGAAACAAGGACTTGCAGAGTGAAAGAAAAAAAACACTCTCCCTACCTACAGTTTTCTGTCCCTAGAAAAAATGTTTTTTTTAATCACAATATAGCACAAGGAAAATTAACTCACTGTCCTTACAGGTCCCTGGAAACAAGGACTTGCAGAGTGAAAGAAACTGACACTGTCCCTACCTAGAGTTTTCTGTCCCTAGAATAAATGTTTTTTTTAATCACAATATAGCACAAGGAAAATTAACTCACTGTCCTTACAGGTCCCTGGAAACAAGGACTTGCAGAGTGAAAGAAACTGACACTGTCCCTACCTAGAGTTTTCTGTCCCTAGAATAAATGTTTTTTTTAATCACAATATAGCACAAGGAAAATTAACTCACTGTCCTTACAGGTCCCTGGAAACAAGGACTTGCAGAGTGAAAGAAACTGACACTGTCCCTACCTAGAGTTTTCTGTCCCTAGAATAAATGTTTTTTTTAAGCACAATATAGCACAAGGACAATTAACTCACTGTCCTTACAGGTCCCTGGAAACAAGGACTTGCAGAGTGAAAGAAAAAAAACACTCTCCCTACCTACAGTTTTCTGTCCCTAGAAAAAATGTTTTTTTTAATCACAATATAGCACAAGGAAAATTAACTCACTGTCCTTACAGGTCCCTGGAAACAAGGACTTGCAGAGTGAAAGAAAAAAAACACTCTCCCTACCTACAGTTTTCTGTCCCTAGAAAAAATGTTTTTTTTAATCACAATATAGCACAAGGAAAATTAACTCACTGTCCTTACAGGTCCCTGGAAACAAGGACTTGCAGAGTGAAAGAAAAAAAACACTCTCCCTACCTACAGTTTTCTGTCCCTAGAAAAAATGTTTTTTTTAATCACAATATAGCACAAGGAAAATTAACTCACTGTCCTTACAGGTCCCTGGAAACAAGGACTTGCAGAGTGAAAGAAACTGACACTGTCCCTACCTAGAGTTTTCTGTCCCTAGAATAAATGTTTTTTTTAATCACAATATAGCACAAGGACAATTAACTCACTGTCCTTACAGGTCCCTGGAAACAAGGACTTGCAGAGTGAAAGAAACTGACACTGTCCCTACCTAGAGTTTTCTGTCCCTAGAATAAATGTTTTTTTTAAGCACAATATAGCACAAGGACAATTAACTCACTGTCCTTACAGGTCCCTGGAAACAAGGACTTGCAGAGTGAAAGAAAAAAAACACTCTCCCTACCTACAGTTTTCTGTCCCTAGAAAAAATGTTTTTTTTAATCACAATATAGCACAAGGAAAATTAACTCACTGTCCTTACAGGTCCCTGGAAACAAGGACTTGCAGAGTGAAAGAAACTGACACTGTCCCTACCTAGAGTTTTCTGTCCCTAGAATAAATGTTTTTTTTAATCACAATATAGCACAAGGACAATTAACTCACTGTCCTTACAGGTCCCTGGAAACAAGGACTTGCAGAGTGAAAGAAACTGACACTGTCCCTACCTAGAGTTTTCTGTCCCTAGAATAAATGTTTTTTTTAAGCACAATATAGCACAAGGACAATTAACTCACTGTCCTTACAGGTCCCTGGAAACAAGGACTTGCAGAGTGAAAGAAACTGACACTGTCCCTACCTAGAGTTTTCTGTCCCTAGAATAAATGTTTTTTTTAAGCACAATATAGCACAAGGACAATTAACTCACTGTCCTTACAGGTCCCTGGAAACAAGGACTTGCAGAGTGAAAGAAACTGACACTGTCCCTACCTAGAGTTTTCTGTCCCTAGAATAAATGTTTTTTTTAATCACAATATAGCACAAGGACAATTAACTCACTGTCCTTACAGGTCCCTGGAAACAAGGACTTGCAGAGTGAAAGAAACTGACACTGTCCCTACCTAGAGTTTTCTGTCCCTAGAATAAATGTTTTTTTTAAGCACAATATAGCACAAGGACAATTAACTCACTGTCCTTACAGGTCCCTGGAAACAAGGACTTGCAGAGTGAAAGAAACTGACACTGTCCCTACCTAGAGTTTTCTGTCCCTAGAATAAATGTTTTTTTTAAGCACAATATAGCACAAGGACAATTAACTCACTGTCCTTACAGGTCCCTGGAAACAAGGACTTGCAGAGTGAAAGAAAAAAAACACTCTCCCTACCTACAGTTTTCTGTCCCTAGAAAAAATGTTTTTTTTAATCACAATATAGCACAAGGAAAATTAACTCACTGTCCTTACAGGTCCCTGGAAACAAGGACTTGCAGAGTGAAAGAAACTGACACTGTCCCTACCTAGAGTTTTCTGTCCCTAGAATAAATGTTTTTTTTAATCACAATATAGCACAAGGACAATTAACTCACTGTCCTTACAGGTCCCTGGAAACAAGGACTTGCAGAGTGAAAGAAACTGACACTGTCCCTACCTAGAGTTTTCTGTCCCTAGAATAAATGTTTTTTTTAATCACAATATAGCACAAGGACAATTAACTCACTGTCCTTACAGGTCCCTGGAAACAAGGACTTGCAGAGTGAAAGAAACTGACACTGTCCCTACCTAGAGTTTTCTGTCCCTAGAATAAATGTTTTTTTTAAGCACAATATAGCACAAGGACAATTAACTCACTGTCCTTACAGGTCCCTGGAAACAAGGACTTGCAGAGTGAAAGAAACTGACACTGTCCCTACCTAGAGTTTTCTGTCCCTAGAATAAATGTTTTTTTTAAGCACAATATAGCACAAGGACAATTAACTCACTGTCCTTACAGGTCCCTGGAAACAAGGACTTGCAGAGTGAAAGAAAAAAAACACTCTCCCTACCTACAGTTTTCTGTCCCTAGAAAAAATGTTTTTTTTAATCACAATATAGCACAAGGAAAATTAACTCACTGTCCTTACAGGTCCCTGGAAACAAGGACTTGCAGAGTGAAAGAAACTGACACTGTCCCTACCTAGAGTTTTCTGTCCCTAGAATAAATGTTTTTTTTAATCACAATATAGCACAAGGAAAATTAACTCACTGTCCTTACAGGTCCCTGGAAACAAGGACTTGCAGAGTGAAAGAAACTGACACTGTCCCTACCTAGAGTTTTCTGTCCCTAGAATAAATGTTTTTTTTAAGCACAATATAGCACAAGGACAATTAACTCACTGTCCTTACAGGTCCCTGGAAACAAGGACTTGCAGAGTGAAAGAAACTGACACTGTCCCTACCTAGAGTTTTCTGTCCCTAGAATAAATGTTTTTTTTAAGCACAATATAGCACAAGGACAATTAACTCACTGTCCTTACAGGTCCCTGGAAACAAGGACTTGCAGAGTGAAAGAAAAAAAACACTCTCCCTACCTACAGTTTTCTGTCCCTAGAAAAAATGTTTTTTTTAAGCACAATATAGCACAAGTAAAATTAACTCACTGTCCTTACAGGTCCCTGGAAACAAGGACTTGCAGAGTGAAAGAAAAAAAACACTCTCCCTACCTACAGTTTTCTGTCCCTAGAAAAAATGTTTTTTTTAATCACAATATAGCACAAGGAAAATTAACTCACTGTCCTTACAGGTCCCTGGAAACAAGGACTTGCAGAGTGAAAGAAACTGACACTGTCCCTACCTAGAGTTTTCTGTCCCTAGAATAAATGTTTTTTTTAATCACAATATAGCACAAGGACAATTAACTCACTGTCCTTAGAGGTCCCTGGAAACAAGGACTTGCAGAGTGAAAGAAACTGACACTGTCCCTACCTAGAGTTTTCTGTCCCTAGAATAAATGTTTTTTTTAAGCACAATATAGCACAAGGACAATTAACTCACTGTCCTTACAGGTCCCTGGAAACAAGGACTTGCAGAGTGAAAGAAAAAAAACACTCTCCCTACCTACAGTTTTCTGTCCCTAGAAAAAATGTTTTTTTTAATCACAATATAGCACAAGGAAAATTAACTCACTGTCCTTACAGGTCCCTGGAAACAAGGACTTGCAGAGTGAAAGAAACTGACACTGTCCCTACCTAGAGTTTTCTGTCCCTAGAATAAATGTTTTTTTTAATCACAATATAGCACAAGGACAATTAACTCACTGTCCTTACAGGTCCCTGGAAACAAGGACTTGCAGAGTGAAAGAAACTGACACTGTCCCTACCTAGAGTTTTCTGTCCCTAGAATAAATGTTTTTTTTAAGCACAATATAGCACAAGGACAATTAACTCACTGTCCTTACAGGTCCCTGGAAACAAGGACTTGCAGAGTGAAAGAAACTGACACTGTCCCTACCTAGAGTTTTCTGTCCCTAGAATAAATGTTTTTTTTAAGCACAATATAGCACAAGGACAATTAACTCACTGTCCTTACAGGTCCCTGGAAACAAGGACTTGCAGAGTGAAAGAAAAAAAACACTCTCCCTACCTACAGTTTTCTGTCCCTAGAAAAAATGTTTTTTTTAATCACAATATAGCACAAGGAAAATTAACTCACTGTCCTTACAGGTCCCTGGAAACAAGGACTTGCAGAGTGAAAGAAACTGACACTGTCCCTACCTAGAGTTTTCTGTCCCTAGAATAAATGTTTTTTTTAATCACAATATAGCACAAGGACAATTAACTCACTGTCCTTACAGGTCCCTGGAAACAAGGACTTGCAGAGTGAAAGAAACTGACACTGTCCCTACCTAGAGTTTTCTGTCCCTAGAATAAATGTTTTTTTTAAGCACAATATAGCACAAGGACAATTAACTCACTGTCCTTACAGGTCCCTGGAAACAAGGACTTGCAGAGTGAAAGAAACTGACACTGTCCCTACCTAGAGTTTTCTGTCCCTAGAATAAATGTTTTTTTTAAGCACAATATAGCACAAGGACAATTAACTCACTGTCCTTACAGGTCCCTGGAAACAAGGACTTGCAGAGTGAAAGAAACTGACACTGTCCCTACCTAGAGTTTTCTGTCCCTAGAATAAATGTTTTTTTTAAGCACACTATAGCAGAAGCACAAAACACACTGACACTCTCCCTACCTATCCTTCTCTTTCCCTAAACTAAAGGAATCCAGGTTAAGCAAGAAAGAAATAACAGTCACTGTCCCTGCCTATGCTACTCTATCCCTGCTCCGGAACACACTACACTAGGCCGCCGTGCTGGCGGCCTTTTATAGTGTGGGGCGTGTACTAAACACCCTCAGCAATAATTGGCCACAGGCATCCTGCCTGTGGCCAATCATTGCTCTCCTCGCTGCCGGCGCTGTGATTGGCCAAGCATGCGGGGTCACAGTGCATGCTTGGCCAATCACAGCGCCTGGATGACACTGCGATGGCGTAGTGCATTGTGGGCCGTTCGCGTCACTCGAATTGGGCGCGAACGGCCCAAATCGTTCGATCTTCGTCGAACGATCGAACAGCCAATGTTCGAGTCGAACGTATGTTCGACTCGAACACGAAGCTCATCCCTACTCACTAGCCGCCAGTCCGGGCCCTGACAGTAGATCCGGCCATGGATCCCGCTGAGGTACCGCTGCCAAATCTCGCTGACCTCACTACGTGGTTGCCCAGCAGTCGCAACAGATCGCACAACAAGGACAGCAGCTGTCGCAGTTGACCGCCATGGTCCAGCAGCTTCTGCCGCAGCAGCCTCCAGCATCTTCCCCTCTCCAAGCTGCCGCTACTGCCTCGAGAATTCGCCTGTCTCTTCCGGAGAAATTTGACGGGAATTCTAGGATGTGCCGGGGATTCTTGTCCCAATGTTCCCTGCATCTTGAGATGATGTCTGACCAGTTTTCCACAGAACGGTCTAAAGTGGCATTCGTGGTCTCTCTGTTGTCTGGAAAGGCCTTGGCCTGGGCCACGCCACTCTGGGACCGCAACGACCCTGCTAGAGCCACCGTTCAGTCCTTCTTTGCTGAGGTTCGCAGCGTTTTTGAGGAACCAGCCCGAGCCTCATCCGCTGAAACCGCCCTGCTTAACCTTGTCCAAGGAAACTCTTCTGTGGGCGAATATGCCATACAGTTCCGCACACTGGCCTCAGAGTTAGCTTGGAATAATGAGGCTCTCTGCGCGACCTTCAAGAAGGGTTTATCCGGCCACATCAAGGATTGTCTGGCCGCACGAGAGATACCCTCTTCCTTGACGGAACTCATCCATTTAGCTACCCGCATCGATATGCGTTACGTCGAAAGACGCCAAGAGCTTCGCCAGGAGAAAGATCTTGTTCGCACCAGGCATTATCCGCACCTGGCTCCTCTCTTTCTGAATCCAATGCATCCTGTTACCGTGCCTCCCGCCGAGGAGGCCATGCAAGTGGTCCGGTCTCGCCTGACCCTACAAGAGAGGTCTCGCCATAGGAACGAGAACTTATGCCTTTATTGTGCGAGCTCTGATCACTTCCTAAAAGACTGCCCTATTCGTCCTCCGCGTCAGGGAAATGCCCGCACCTAGTGAACGTGGGAGAGGCGTTACTAGGTGTGAATTCTTCCTCTCCACGTCTGACTATTCCTGTGCGGATTTCTCCTTCTGCTGGCTCCCTCTTCCCTGCGGTGGCCTTCCTGGACTCTGGTTCTGCAGGAAACTTTATTGAAGCCTCTTTCGTCAACAGGTTCAACATTCCTGTTACCCGTCTCATCAAACCCTTCTTCATTTCCTCTGTAAATGGAGAGAATTTGGATTGTACCATGCGTTACCGCACCGAACCCCTGCTCATGTCCGTTGGTGTTCTTCACCAAGAAAAGATTGAATTCTTTGTTTTGCCGAAGTGTACTTCTGACATCCTTCTTGGCCTACCCTGGCTCCAGCGTCACACTCCTACCCTCGACTGGACCACTGGGGACATCAAATCCTGGGGTGACTCCTGTCACAAGCATTGCCTTAAGTCTGTACCGACCTGTCAAGTCCCCATCACTACTCCTTTGCCTGGCCTTCCAAAGGCCTATCAGGACTTTTCTGATGTCTTTTGCAAAAAACAGGCGGAGGTCTTACCACCACATAGACCCTACGACTGCCCCATTGACTTGCTCCCAGGTGCTACACCATCCCGTGGCAGAATTTACCCTCTCTCCTCTCCTGAAACCAAGGCTATGACTGAATACATTCAGGAGAACCTCAAGAGAGGTTTTATTAGGAAATCATCTTCTCCAGCCGGAGCGGGGGTTCTTCTTCGTGGCCAAGAAGGACGGATCTCTACGCCCTTGCATAGACTATCGTGGTCTCAATAAAATCACTATTAAAAACCGCTACCCTCTGCCTCTCATCTCGGAGCTCTTTGACCGTGTGCGCGTAGCAAAAGTTTTTTCTAAATTGGACCTCAGGGGCGCTTATAACCTCATCAGAATCCGTAAGGGAGATGAATGGAAAACCGCATTTAACACCAGAGACGGTCACTTTGAATATCTCGTCATGCCGTTCGGACTTTGCAACGCCCCTGCAGTCTTTCAAGATTTTGTCAACGAAATCTTCCGGGACCTACTGTATACCTGTGTGGTTGTCTATCTTGACGACATCCTAATCTTCTCTGCCAACCTTAAGGAACATCGGCTCCATGTCCGTCAAGTGCTCCAGCGCCTCCGCGTAAATCATCTTTACGCTAAATTTGAAAAATGCCTTTTTGAGCGCAGCAGTCTTCCTTTCCTAGGATATCTGGTCTCTGGACAAGGTCTTCAAATGGACCCTGACAAACTCTCCGCAGTCTTGGGTTGGCCACGCCCCTCTGGACTTCGTGCTATCCAACGCTTCCTTGGTTTCGCCAACTACTATCGTCAGTTCATACCCCACTTCTCCACCATCGTTGCTCCTATAGGGGCACTGACCAAAAAAGACGCGAATCCTAGGTCCTGGCCGCCTCAAGCGGAGGAAGCTTTTACTCGCCTTAAGACCGCCTTCTCCTCTGCACCTGTCCTGTCTCGGCCAGATCCTCTAAAGCCATTCTTCCTTGAAGTCGACGCCTCCTCGGTAGGAGCCGGAGCTGTGCTTCTTCAAAAAAACACTAAAGGGAAAAACGTCACTTGTGGTTTTTTCTCTAAAACTTTCTCCCCTCCGGAAAAAAACTATTCCATAGGTGACCGTGAACTGTTGGCCATCAAGTTGGCATTAGAAGAGTGGAGACATCTCCTGGAAGGATCCCTTCACCCTATCTCCATCTACACTGACCATAAAAATTTGTCCTACCTTCAGTCCGCTCAGCGCCTAAATCCTCGCCAGGCCAGGTGGTCATTGTTCTTTGCCCGCTTCAACTTCCAGATCCATTTTCGGCCCGCAGACAAAAATGTCAGGGCTGATGCTTTGTCCCGTCTCTCCGATACCTCTGAAACCGAGACTCCTCCTCAACACATCATACCCCCTGAGTGTCTGATTTCCTCTGCTCCCGCTTCTCTCGTGCCAATTCCTCCAGGAAAGACTTTCGTTCCTCCACGCCTTCGGCTTAAGATACTCAAGTGGGGCCATTCCTCCCATCTAGCCGGTCACGCTGGGATCAAAAAATCCATACAATTGATTGCCAGACACTATTGGTGGCCTACCCAGGAGGAAGATGTGACTGACTTTGTACGGGCCTGCACTATCTGTGCACGTGACAAGACGCCTCGCCAGAAGCCTACAGGTCTTCTCCTTCCCCTACCTGTGCCTGAACAACCATGGTCCCACATCGTCATGGATTTCATCACGGACCTCCCTTTGTCTCGTAGTAACACTGTCATCTGGGTGGTCGTTGACCGCTTTTCTAAAATGGCTCATTTTGTCCCGCTCCCTGGTCTGCCTACTGCACCTCAGTTGGCGAAGCATTTTTTTCTTCAAATTTTCCGCCTCCATGGGCTGCCCTCACATATCGTCTCGGATAGAGGTGTTCAATTCATCTCAAAATTTTGGAGAGCTCTCTGTACTCAACTAAAATCTAAGTTGAATTTTTCTTCCGCTTATCACCCGCAGTCCAATGGACAGGTGGAGAGAGTTAACCAGGTCCTTGGCGACTACCTACGACATTTTGTCTCCGCCCGTCAAGATGATTGGGTCGACCTATTGCCCTGGGCAGAATTCTCATACAATTTCAAGAACTCTGAATCTTCCTCCAAGTCGCCTTTCTTTGTGGTCTACGGCCGTCACCCATTGCCCCCCCTCCCCATTCCCACGTCTTCTGGAGTTCCGGCCGTGGATGAATTTACTCAGGACTTTGCCTCTATCTGGAAAGAGACTCAAAAGTCGCTCTCACTGGCCTCTGCCCGCATGAAGAGACATGCAGATAAAAAAAGAAGAATCCCTCCTGTCTATGCCCCTGGTGACAAAGTGTGGCTCTCCTCCAAATATATTTGGTTTCGGGTACCTAGCTACAAGTTGGGCCCTCGTTACCTCGGGCCATTTAAAATCAAAAACCAAATCAATTCTGTTTCTTACAAGCTCCACCTTCCTCCTTCTCTTCGTATTCCCAACTCTTTTCATGTGTCTCTTCTTAAACCCCTCATTCTTAACCGATTTTCCCCTAAGGTCACTGCTCCTGCTCCTGTCTCTGGTTCTTCTGATGTCTTCTCGGTGAAAGAGATCCTCGCCTCCAAGGTCATCCGAGGTAAAAGATGTTTTTTAGTGGATTGGGAGAACTGTGGTCCTGAGGAAAGGTCCTGGGAACCTGAGGCCAACATTTTAGATAAAGAGCTCATCCGAAGATTCTTGGGTTCCAAGAAGAGGGGGAGACCTAAGGGGGGGGTACTGTAACGCCGAGCGCTCCGGGTGTCCCATCCATCCCGGAGCGCCCGCGGCGTCTGTCTCCCTGCAGCGCTCCGGTCGGCTCCTCTGACCGTGAGCGCTGCTCTGATGCTGGCGGGGATGCGATCCTTGCGGCGGCACCTGTCCACCCGCGGATCGCATTCCATTCTGCTCACCGGCCTCCTCCTCCTGCTCCGTCCCGGCGCGCGCGGTCCCGCTGCTCTCTAGGGCGCGCCGGTCTTCTTAAATTTAAAGGGCCAGTGCACCATTGATTGGTGCCTGGTCCAATTACTGTGTCACACTCCAAAACACTTAAAAACCCACTCCCCCTTCCTGTCCTTGCCGGATCTTGTTGCCTTAGTGCCCTGAGAAAGCGTTTTGTACTTGCCTTTCCAGTGTATCTGACCTTCTGCCGTTGCCCCTGACTACGTACCATTGCCGCCTGCCCTGACCTTCCGCTACGTCTGACCTTGCCTCTGCCTAGTCCCAGTGTACCGTTCCTATCTCAGCTGCCAGAGAAGTCGAGCCGCTTCTGGGGGACACGACCTGGTTGCTACCGCCGCAGCAAGTCCATCCCGCCTTGCGGCGGGCTCTGGTGAAAACCGGTAGCTACTTAGAACCGGTCCTCCAGTGCGACCCGTGCCTTCGCCTCTCTGGCACAGAGGATCCACCTCCTGTGTCCTCACTAGCCGCCAGTCCAGGCCCTGACACAGGTCTAATTTTCTTGATGATCACTGCAGATTTTAAAGTTAATATATCCACGACTAAATTGCCTAAAAATATTTACCTGTGTATAAAGTGATCACAAAAATATCTAAGCATTTTTCTTCAAATATCATGTACCATTGTTGAATTACTTACACTAGGGAGAAATAGATGATAGCAATTGATATTATTATATCTGTTCATAGAGAGCATAACATTAAAGGGGTTGTAAAGGTTCGTTTTTTATTTTCTAAATAGGTTCCTTTAAGCTAGTGCATTGTTGGTTCACTTACTTTTTCCTTTGATTTACCTTCTAAATGTTTTTTTTCTTTGTCTGAATTTCTCACTTCCTGTTTCTCCTCAGTAAACTTCACACCATCATCCGAGTGGTGTGGAGTCAGCCAGAACAGCTTACTGAACAGCTTACTGAGGAGGAACAGGAAGTGAGAAATTCAGACAAAGAAAACAAATATTTAGAAGGGAAATCTAAGGAAAAGGTAAGTGAACCAACAATGCACTAGCTTAAATGAACCTATTTAGAAAAAAAAAAACGAACCTTTACAACCACTTTAAGTATTGAAGAAGTAATACTCAGATCAGATCATTCTTAATCATACTTTGATTCGATAGAAATATATATACTGTATTGTTACATTTATTTAACAGTGGAAAAAGCAATGTTTATCGGTCATAGCAAACAGTCAGAAATTTGCATTTATTACTTCAATAGTTTTAGCACTTTGAAATAAAAACGTATGAAACTATAGTTAAACCCTATACTGAAAGGTGTCTTTTCTGATGTAAATATGTGTAAACTTCAAGATGATGTTATATAATACAGAAAAGTTTTGTATAAAAATGTAAACGTACAACATTTAATAACAAACGGGTCATGTTTATGTATACATTATTATAAATATTTCTGTGCAGTTTTCATGTTAAGTACAAATACTGT
Organism: Rana muscosa; assembly: GCA_029206835.1. Taxonomy (NCBI): domain Eukaryota; kingdom Metazoa; phylum Chordata; class Amphibia; order Anura; family Ranidae; genus Rana; species Rana muscosa. Next base: position 214,447,965 of record CM055116.1, read on the forward strand.
GAGCGACTTTTCTTTTTTTGACAAATTCTGTGAGAATAAACAAATTTTAGTTAAAAATAAAAGATTTGAGAAGATAGATGATAATTTACTAAATTTGGACTTTCAGTAGACTCCTTCCACATTACCTCTTGCAGTAGGCCCGTTCTAAAGATATAACATTTTCTTCAGAGAAATTCAGTTCTGATTCATTGTTTGTGTGTAAGAGATAACTAATGGCCCATAAGTATTTCAACTTGCAGACTCTTGAAATTAAGGTTGAAATCATGTTATTTATGAGTTACTTTCCTGTAACTTACTTTGTGTAACTTGACTGACTCAACTTCAAGGTAAGACAGCTTATCAAGATGGGAGTACTAAAAAAAAAACAGCTAAATAGAAATGTGTTGTATATATAGTCACTTAGAGTCCATTCACACAGGGGCGTCTTTGGATCCGACTCCAAATCGCCCCAGGTCGCCCCTAGTCGCCTCAGGTTGCGCTGTCTGAAGAAATCAATGTAAGTTAATGGAGCCGTCCTTATGCACACTACTGCAGTCGCTCCGACTTCAAAAAAGGTCCCTGTACTACTTCAATCCGACTCCTAGGCGACCTGTAACCATTCATTTCAATGGGAGTCGCCTCTCACTGTCTTAATAGGAGCAACTCTCCAGGAAGATAACATACATTTATCAGGCAAACCTCTCCCTCCCCCTCCCTCCCACAGAGCTGATTCTTGTTTGATTGGCCACTGGAATGTCTCCTGTCCTGCAGGCAACTTGGAGTTGCCTTGTAAATAGCTCCAGGTTGCGCTGTGATTCATTCTCAAGTCATGTCTGAGTTGCCTCATAAAATCGCGCTGGAAGTCGTGTTGCCCCTGTGTGAATGGGCTCTATACTGCATAAATGTATTTACTGTGAACCTTCATCCATAATATTATTCTAGGATAAACAAATCTTTGTATTTAGCATGGAGTAGATAGATGCATCTTTACAAATAGAAACTAAAGCAAAACTAAAGGCAAACATTTTTCTCATTTTGGATTTTTTTTTTTTTTTTTTTGCCATCTTTGTCCCATTGTGGAGATTTCTCCTTATTTCCTGTCACAAAGCCAAAACAGGAAGTGTGAGGAAATCCCACCAAAGTGAGGGACTTCCTGGTTGTCCCTAGGGTCACTGAAACTAGGGTCCCCATTGGAAGATTTCCCATCTATTTCCGTTCTGGTGACAACCCAAAATGTGGGATTTTCTTTTACTTTTGGTGATAAAGTTAAACAGTATTAATAGAGAGGGTGAATTTCACCAACAGAGGCACAGACAGCAATGGAAACCAGATAGGTGTTCTAATCACTCTCCACTCTATCCAAAACTAAAACAAGTTTTGCCTTTAGTTATACTTTAAAAATTATTTGAAGTTTCAAAATTCTCAATTCAAATCTTATTGACTCAATCAAGACAAAAAAATAGCCAAAGTTTTAAACAAAACACATTGGTACTTAACTGGAACAGCAATAAATGATCCTCGAAGTATCATCCTATAGATCCACAAAATCATTAAACCCTGTTGTAAGCATAAGGCACCTTACACTCCATGAGAAGTTATGCCTTGTACACACAATCGGATTTCCGATGGAATAAAATCCGATGGACTTGTTTCATCGGAAATTCCGATCGTGTGTGGGCCCCATGTGAGTTTTTTCCATCGGAGTAAAAAAATAGAACATGTTTTAAATTTTTCCGATGGGAAATTCCGATCGCCTGTGTGGAATTCCATCGGAGAAAAATCCACGCATGATCAGAATCAAGTCGACGCATGCTCGGAAGCATTGAACTTCATTTTTCTCGGCTCGTCGTAGTGTTTTACGTCACCGCGTTTTGGACGGTCGGAATTTAGTCTGACAGTGTGTATGCAAGACTGGTGGAAGTCAGCTTCATCGGAATTCCGACGGAAAGTTCCATCGTATTTTATTCCATCAGAAATCCGATCGTGTGTACAAGGCATAAGAAATACAACCGGGAGCACCTAATCCCTTTTTCCATGCAATATTATCACACTTACCTTATTTACTGTTCATTTATCAACTTTAATGCATAACGTGCTGAATGTTATCCACCTTCCTCTATAAAAATGTTGGAATGTAACACAAAAAAGAGACATTGTGGATTTTCCGTTGCAGATTATTTAGTAGTAGAATCATGTATATTAAATTTTCTTACTTTCTTCCACATGTGATGGTTCCTATTGCATTCAGACTTTATGGTTGGGCTGTCACTGATTCATTCTTTCTATGCTTCGTATGCTGCATACTATGTCTAGGGCAGAGACTAATGCCGCGTACACACGGTCGGAATTTCCGATGGAAAAGGTCCGATGGGAGCTTTTCATTGGATATTCCGACCGTGTGTATGCCCCATCGGACTTTTCCCCGTCCAAACTTCCGACGGACTTACATAGAGAGCAGGTTCTCTATTTTTCCATCGGAAATTCCGACTGAGTTTTGCCCGTGGCAAAGTCCGGCCGTGTGTACGCGGTATAAGTGAATAAACTCACATCTACTGCCACACAAGCGGCCAAGATGCAGCTACTTCCATTGTAATCTAATCACATAGGTGTCTTGATCTGTGACAGATTCTCTTGAATCTAAATTGTATTTAATACATTGCTAGTAGATACTTTTAGCCCTTCACATGAACTTTGGGTTGGAAGGTGTGTTCTGAGCTTGTTAAAATTTTAATGGTCGCTGATATACTAAAAGAATGATGGATGGTGTCCAGCCATTTGAAATTTCCAGGAGTCGGTATATCAAATGTTCTTTGAAAAGCCGCAAATGTATTGTGGAGCCTGTGACGGATCGCCTGGCACCCAGCCTAGGTGCCTCCATCAAGATACAGATTCCTCCACTCTGGAACCAAGTATTATAGCTGAATATTGCACCCAAGAACTAGACGACACTAGCTTAGGTGCCAACTGGAACTGACTTTATTGTAAATTCACACAAAATATATACCACACAAAATCAGGTAAGAGCTTGATCACATTATTCTACACAATACAACCTATAAACAGTAATCTCATCAGTACATCTAACATTACATCTAATGAACAGCTAACATAAACACATAAACATCCCACAATGGGTGGTAACAAGGTAAAGTGGACACAATGCCAGTCACATCTCCAAGAGGATTAGCAGGCAGACAGAAACAATAGGTGACTCAATGAACAATGGGAATTCACACATAGGAGTCGCACATGGGAGAAAGACACCTTAGTAAACAGATTATAGCAGGAGACCTCAGCATCAGGCTGTTTTGGGCTGATTATATTAATATCTGCTCTGAGTCTCTGAGTCGGGGGGGGGGGGGGTGAAGCAGTCAATGCTGGTTTGGGCATAGAGGCCTCAAATCTGTATTCAGGTTCTAGGTTCCCAGAATCTGTGTGTTTCGGGGAGACAAGGACCCAAATCCGAAGAAAAAACATTTTAAAGGTCCCCCAGGCACACACCTCCCAAAGAATAAAGCCCCTTCAAAAGCCAGGGCTCATAGTCAGTAGGCAAGAGACTACCCTGTAGTCCCCTCCAAAGGCCCCTGTCCCTTTGGGACTGTCACAGGGCCCTATGTGGATTTCTGAGTGCCCTCTCTAAGTGCATGAATGTACATAGTACATAAATGATAAGCAGATATAACTTACTTGGAAAATGAAATGATGTATCTAGTGTTAGTATTTGTTTATGTATACTCCACAATGCTGCATATATTTTTACTTACTGGTTATATTCTCCTAAACAAGATGAACTGTTAAGAGTTAATTGAGTGCAGCAATATAACAAATTGTCAGTAAATTAGACAAGATGATTTATCTGTTCATGTATTCAGTACTTCACCATGTCTCTCACTTCATGAATTTTATATCATAATGCATTTTAAAAGCGCTAACAGACAGGACCAGCGTAGATCTGAAATGCCTTCCAACAGCTGTGAGTTGTCGACTCAGCAGTCTCTAAATATACCAAGTAAAGAGCATGTGTTTTCAACATAGGGGTTACAGTGTGTGCTGTTAATTGCAAAGAAAGATTAACGTGTATGTCAATAAGGAAGCGAAAATCCATTTGTGCAAATAAACATTCGCAGGGAGTCTGAGCAGTTTGCTCCAAGCTGGGGTTTGCCAAGAAGTATGCTTCACCGGCAAACTCAATTTTTTCAATGAACTGGTAAAATGGTCCAAATTAAAACATACAGAACACTTCTGGCACTTGCACCACATCTCTTCCTCACAGGAACTATGCACTCCCAATCTGCTAGGTTATTTCCGGGCTCCTTTCAGGATCCAATAGGAATCCCACTTTTAACACTATCCTTATCTAAACAACTAACAAGGAATATGAAACCTCTGTTCTGCTGAATACTCACTTCGTGCTGAACTTGAATACTCTTTACTGATAGCATGTAGTTTCTGTGCTGAAAGCATACATTGACGATAATCCGGACCACAACAACGTTTCAGAAGAACTATATAATGCATTATTCATGATAACCTGGGTTCTTTAACTGTGTGAAAGATCTACATGTAAATGTTCAGAAAGATCATAAAATTTGGAGTCGCTGTTTACTAAGTAATTACTAGATCTGGCTGCATTTGACACGAGTTGAACAGATAGACACTGGCAGATGTAGAGTACAGAAAGCTCCTGTGCAAAAACAAGTCTAAAGCTCCCTTCAACTGATGAGCAGAACATACTCAGGTTCCATTCTGTGAATGTTCGGAAATGTTATCGAAGTTCAGATCCAGAATCCAAACGCTATTAAAATCAATGGGAATCAAATGTTTGTTTCCATTAATGTCCATTTTCCAACCTGCACACAGAAGGTTTTTTACCTTAATGCAGAGAATGCTGCATTAATGCTTTCCCAACAAGAGTCCATTTACTATTGCTTATTAAACAGTATAAGGCAGGGGTGTCAAACTCAATTTTATTGCAGCCTGCATCAGCAGTATGGTTGCCCTCAAAGGGCCGGTTGTATCTGGAGTGATTCTACATACATGAATGTAGGGTTCAGGAGTGCATTTCATACAGAGTGCAGAAATCAGGAGTTACGCTATGTACAGAGTGCAGAAATCAGGAGTGTATTATGAACAGAGAGCAGGACTCAGGGGTGAGACATGTACACAGTGCAGATTTCATGGGTGCGCTATGTACAGAGGGCAGGGTTCAGGAATACATTACGTACAGAGTACAGAGTTCAGGAGCACACTACATTTAGAGTGCAGAGTTCAGGGGTGTGCTACATGCAGAGTGCTGAGTTCAGGAGTTTGCTATGTACGGAGTGCAGGGTTTAGGGGTGCGCTATGCACAGTGTGCAACTCCAGCTCCAACCCCCCCCCCCCAAAACATCCTCATATCTCTAATCTCTCCTGCCTTGCCTGGCTCTAGTACCTCCCTGCATAATCGGCTCTGCCTCGTCTTGCAGGGAGATTGTATTCTCTCTGAGAGATCTGGCCCCACCATCAGTGGGTGCAGGGATTCGTGGGCCTTATGTTTAACATATGTGGTCTAGGGGAAGTCTTTTTAAAGTTTATTTGCCTGCAGAACTGGTATTGTAGGAGGGGGTTGTGGGGTGATGTGGGATACTCAAAAATTTCAGGTATTGTTAGCAGAGGACTCTCCTCTTTTAGTAACAGTAACAGTAGTTAAGGCAGACTGGAACAGTCCCCAGGTTTGCAGCTGGGGACCATGAAGTAGATTTAGCACAAGTAAATTTATCATCTATGGTCTAATCTGCTCTTGTGGCCTTATGTACATTGGCCGTACATGTCGACCAATGAGAACCAGGATGAACGAACACAGGAGTAGCATCACCACGGAAAAGGACAAGTGTTCAGTTCCGAGACATTTCAAGGAACTACATGACAGTAGCATAGATGGTCTGAAGGTTTTTGGCATAGAAGCTATACCTAGCAATTTAGATAGTGGCAAGAAATATCAGATTTTATGTAAGAGAGAAGCTTTCTGGATCTTCACCTTGGGGACTTTGGCCCCGCAGGGCCTCAACGAGGGAATTGAACTTCACACCATTAGTACAAGTTGATTGGTCGTGCATGCCAGGGTACATAAAGAGAATATTTCTAGTAGGCTTAGGATTTAGAAGAGAGAGTTTTAAGGCTTTTTGGGTCCTTTGGGGTTTATATTTAATATTGGGAACATGATTATTATTGTTGATAATAATTAATAATAATAATTTGTTTTCTTTTTTGTTTATCATTTTTGCAATGCTATAATGCACATCATATTTACAGCTGGTTTATTCAGGTTCATGTGACATCTTCTGGACCTACTAGGGTCCACGCCACTGGCACCCTACACTATGTGGGTGCTTCTTGGTAGAGTGTAGTTCAAGGGTTGCTTGTTCAACTCCATTAATAATATTTATACGGCGTGGTTCATTTGGTAGGTCCAGCGTACAGTGGGTCCACCATGTATCATCTGTGGGAGTGTTTTGCATAAGTACATGTGGGGAGAGATTTACGTGTATCCCTTTTCCTCACGGCAAATAATTGTGGGGCAGTGGGGATAAATGGGACCTTTGTCCCACGAAGTTATTTTATCCATGGAGATAGTCCATCAATGTTGTTTCCCACAAATTCACTTTGGTGATGGGGGAATGTTTTTGGCAAAGAAACCAGGTAGGAGTTTTCCTATGTACTAGACCCACTGTACGTATCTGTGGATCCTTTGTATGGGTGTGCATGTGCGTGTGTGCATGGAGGAGGCTCCTCTCTCCCCCCCCCTTTTTTTTTTTTTTTTTCTCCTTGTCATTGGACAGGCCTCCTTTACACTCCGCCCCTAAGAGTGATAGGAGGAGCGGGTGTGTACACTGTGGTTTCACCGGAAATTGCGGGTGGAACGCAAACACATCCGCACTTCCAGTTTAGCATCCAGATCGAGGCCTGGTATTTGCCTTATCAGGCTGTGCTATAGACAAACAGGGACGCGACCGGAAGTGCGGGTAGACACGCTAGTGACACCCACACCTCTAGGCAATTGCGACCCATTCCATGCTTTGGACAAGCCTCCTCTGCACTCCGCCCCTAGGAGTGATAGGAGGGGCGAGCGCATTCACTGTAGTGCTACCGGAAGTTGCGGGTGGAACGCAAACACACCCGCACTTCCGACTCGGCATCCAGATCGAGGCCTGGCATTCGCCCAATCAGGCCGCACCACTGACAAACAGGAAGTGCGGGTGGAAAAGTTTGTAACACCCGCACTTCTAGTCCAAAGCTCCGAATGTGCCTCTCTCCCTTAATAGAAGGTTAGGTATAGGATGCAGTGAGTGGAATCCTAGATGCATCTCTCCCACTGGCAGATCATTGGACACCTTTGCATCTACTGTTGGCCCCTGCTGCATACGGTAAGCGGTTCGTTCGGGCACAATTAGATGCTTGTTACATATCTGTTGTATACTACTAGCCTACCTGGTCACCCTGTGATGCGGGATCAGTGGGGGTTTGGGTACAAGTTTGCTAGGAGTATTTTGATCATTAGTGGCACACTGGTCCTTTGAATTTGAACCTCTATCCTCCACCACTATTTTATATGTATCTATGATGTGAAATGATTTGTTTTACTCTAGTGCACAATTGGTGTCACATAGCATGTCGAATTATATTTAATTTCTGATTCACCCCTATGGGTTAATCATGAGACACACCTCTGGGGGTGGAGTTTGTAGGGGCGGGGCCTATTGGGGTGGGGACGATGGGTCGGGGCCTCCTTGGTGGACATGAGTGTGTGTATATCTATATGTGTGGGGTTATCCATGAGAATAGGATACCACAAGCTGTGTAGGCTCTGAAGAAAGGGGTGTGCCCCGGAAACGCGTCAGCCGTCCAGCACATTTGAGGTACCATCTATCTCCCTGGTCATCGAGTTTTAACTTCAGTCGTCCTATGATTCAGGCTGGTCACTAGAAAAAGCTCATTTTAACGCTCTGCTTGTGAGTAGGACCATTGCTGTTTTTATACATTTTGATAAAGATTTTATCTGGTAATACACTAGGTCGGTGCGCCCTCCTGTTTTTTGTTTTGTTTTTTGTTTTTTTAGCACAAGTAAAGGCAGACTGGAACAGTCCACAGGTTCACAGCTGGGGACCATGAAGTAGCTTTAGCATGAGTAAAAACAGACTGAAACAGTCTACATGTTTACAGTTGGGGATGGGACAATGAAGTAGGTTTAGCACAGGTAAAGGCAGTAAGCGTAAGTCTGACTCGAACATCGGGTGTTCGCTCGTTCGCCGAACAGCGAATATTATGGGGCATTCACGGGAAATTTGAGGGCCACGGAATGCCCCATAATGCACGGCGAGTTCGCCGTGCATTGCTGTATGATGATTGGCCAAATTATGTACCTGACATGCATGCTTTGGCCAATCACAGCGCACTCTGCTGAAAGAGCCATAATTGGCCAAAGACAGGGTGCCTTTGGCCAATCATGGCTCAGGGGGACTAAGTCCACGCCCCACACTATATAAGGCTGATTACATAGCGGCCGTGTATAGTGTGTGAATGGAGATAGATTAAGCTAGATTAGGCAGGCAGGTTAGTTAGTGGCAGTGTATTTGATATATATATATATATATATATATATATATATATATATATATATATACAACCTTATATATATCTATATATACTGTATATATAGATATATATTCTGTGGTGGATTGGGCCGCTTGGCACCAGATTCCCTTTAATATTGGTGTAGCATAGTCTTAAAGGTGGACTAAGCCTTTATATGGCTAGTTGCTAAAGTTGATTCTGGAAGAACTTTTAACATTTTTCCACTGTTGATTACTCTGCACAGAAAATAATTTCTTTGGAAAACTTGTGTTGCCTGATCCCTCTATACCTTAGCCATAGGTAAGCCCCATCCACCATTGCGGATACTGGAAACCATGGGGATGTAGTGGACAAGTACACCTGCTCCCTCCTGCCTTACACACATACGTTTTGACTCTTAGTGGCCAATAACTATGTGTGTGAGGAAGCATAGGGGTAGTGAAGCTATAGCCTTTACCTTTCATAACTTCCAGAATTTAGGTATAGTAGCGTGACTTAGATGCTGCTTTGGGTATGTCTACCCAAAGAGGGACCTCTAGGTAACTGCAAATGATCTCTGCCAGCTTTTTATTAATGGCGCAGTTGTTTAAAATGCATTTATAGTCTGTCGTCCTCAAGAGGTTTCTGATAGCCCAGGAAGGGGTGCATTTTACATGTAGTTTCAGAAGCCAATGTACAGATATTTTACCGTTATGGTGGTTGTAGATAGTTGTACAAACAGTACAAAAAGTACCAAAAACAAAAAGTACATAACTTCAGCAACGAATGTGCCTAACAAAAAACATGTAGAGTGCTCCACTTCATACTTCGGGAACCGATACTATTCTATTTAATTTGTTCTGAAGCCGCCCAGATGCCATTATTGCTAAGAGCCCATTCACACAGGGGCGTCTTTGGATCCGACTCCAAATCGCCCCAGGTCGCCCCTAGTCGCCTCAGGTCGCGCTGGCTGAAGAAATCAATGTAAGTTAATGGAGCCGTCCTTATGCACACTACTGCAGTCGCTCCGACTTCAAAAAAGGTCCCTGTACTACTTCAATCCGACTCCTAGGCGACCTGTAACCATTCATTTCAATGGGAGTCGCCTCTCCCTGTCTTAATAGGAGCGACTCTCCAGGAAGAAAACATACATTTCTCCTGCAAACCTCTCCCTCCCCCTCCCTCCCACAGAGCTGATTCTTGTTTGATTGGCCACTGGAATGTCTCTTGTCCTGCAGGCAACTTGGAGTTGCCTTGTAAATAGCTCCAGGTCGCACTGTGATTCATACTCAGGTCGTGTCTGAGTTGCCTCATAAAATCGTGTTGGAAGTCGTGTTGCCCCTGTGTGAATGGGCTAATTGTAACTGTTGTTAACTGTTGCTAGTTGTAATTGCTACAAAGCTGCAAGGACATTACTAATACAGAAAAGCAGATAGAGAACACAACATTCCAGTGTAGGAGGATGTCCTGAACACTTCCTGACTGTTCACAGCTTCCTGACTTAAATTATCAAAAATAATACTTATTATCTCCAACATAATATTAAAATGTTGAAGCAAAGACCATGTGCTGCAGGTTTTCAATAAACCAATGTGCACGTTGTTTACTGCGCTTGCACACATGATTCTTGTTGCATGATTTCTAAACATACATTTTTAAATATATATATATATATATATATATATATATATATACACAGTATCGCACAAAAGTGATTACACCCCTCACATTTTTGTAAATATTTTATTATATCTTTTCATGTGACAACACTTTTCTACAAAGTAGTGAGTGTACAGCTTGTATAACAGTGTAAATTTGCTGTCCCCTCAAAACAACTCAACACGCAGACATTAATGTCTAAACTGCTGGCAACAAAAGTGAGTACACCTCTAGGTAAAAATGTCCAAATTGGGTCCAATTAGCCATTTTCCCTCCCCGATGTCATGTGACTCGTTAGTGTTACAAGGTCTCAGGCGTGAATGAGGAGCAGGTGTGTTAAATTTGGTGTTATCACTCACACTCTCTCATACTGGTCACTGGAAGTTCAACATGGCACCTCATGGCAAAAAAACTCTCTGAGGATCTGAAAAAAATATTTGTTGCTCTACGTAAAGATGGCCTAGGCTATAAGAAGATTTCCAAGACCCTGAAACTGAGTTGCAGCATGGTGGACAAGACCATACAGTAGTTTAACAGGACAGGTTTCACTCAGAGCAGGCCTCGCCATGATCGACCAAAGAAGTTGAGTGCACGTGCTTAGCGTCATATCCAGAGGTTGTCTTTGGGAAATAGACGTATGAGTGCTGCCAGCATTGCTACAAAGGTTGAAGGGGTGGGGCCGCACACTGCATCAAATTGGTCTGCATGGCTGTCGTCCCAGAAGGAAGCTTCTTCTAAAGATGATGCACAAGAAAGCCTGCAAACAGTTTGATGAAGACAAGTAGACTAAGCACATTGATTACTGGAACCATGTCCTGTGGTCTAAAGAGACCAAAATAAACTTATTTGGTTCAGATGGTGTCAAGCGTGTGTGGTGGCAAACAGGTGAGGAGTACAAAGACAAGTGTGTGTTCCCTACAGTCAAGAATGGTGGTGGGAGTGTCATGGTCTGGAGCTGCATGAGTGCTTCCGGCACTGGGGAGCTACAGTTCATTGAGATAACCATGAATGCCAACATGTACTGTGACATACTGAAGCAGAGCATGATCCCCTCCCTTCGGAGATAGGGCAGTATTCCAACATGATAACGACCCTAAACACACCTCCAAGATGACCACTGCCTTGCTAAAGAAGCTGAGGGTAAAGGTGATGGGCTGGCCAAGCATGTCTCCAGACCTAAACCCTATTGAGCATATGTGGGGCATCCTCAAATGGAAGGTGGAGGAGTGTAAGGTCTCTAACATCCACCAGCTCTGTGATGTCGTCATGAAGGAGTGGAAGAGGACTCCAGTGGCAACCTGTGAAGCTCTGGTGAACACCATGCCCAGAAGGGTTAAAGCAGTGCTTGAAAATAATGGTGGCCACACAAAATATTGACACTTTGGGTCCAATTTGGACATTTTTACTTAAGGATGTACTCACTTTTGTTGCCAGCGGTTTAGACATTAATGGCTGTGTTGAGTTATTTTGAGGGGACAGCAAATTTACACTGTAATACAAGCTGCACACTCACTACTTTACATTGTAGCAAAGTGTAATTTCTCCAGTGTTGTCAGAGAAAAGGTATAATAAAATATTTACAAAAATGTGAGGGATGTACTCACTTTTGTGAGATACTGTATATGGGAGGCGCATGCGCGAAGCTGAATGAGCAGGACATGTCTGCTTAGCGCTCCGCATCGGCCGGGACCTGACGGCCAGATATTAACAAATTTTATCAGTCCTCAACCCCCCCACAGTGCCTGTCACATACCTGTGAATCCCGGGCACATTCTGACAGGATGCACAGTGTGAGGAAAGCGAAGCTGAAACCACAGAAAGCTCAGGAAGCGCTGACTAAAACTGCAGCTAAAATGGTAGCCTCAGCATCCCCTCATACAGTACGCTCACATTCACAGCTGCAGCTCCGGTCTCCTTTTTCCCTGTCAAAAGGTGAACTCCTCTCTGACCTTGGTAGGAACTCCACAGATATACAGACTGCTATAAATAGCGGGCTCTCCTCTCTGTGGCGGCCGGCACCACCTCCTCCTCCAGCAGCCCACGCGAGCTACCAGGAACCAGGAGACGGGGGACACACTGCGCTCCCCTGGGAAGAAAAGATGGCCAGCTCCCCATCTGAATGGACGCCCGGACAGGTAAGGGGGGAGGCAGAATAATGGCCCCTGAAGTTCTGGGTACACCACGGTACCCAGGGTCCTCCAGCCCTCAGGGGGGCTCTTCCAACTGCTGCCCCCCCAGGAAAAAGATGGGGAGACCCCCCAGGAAGGAAAAAAACATATCCTACTGGACCCAGAGGCTTCCCAAGCTTGTGGTCCGGCTCCCAGGGGGAGACCACCAGCCCTAGGCTTTGGGTCGCTTCGAAAAAAAAAACCGGTTTCGCTGTGGGGAGCACAGGGAGGTGTTGGGGTTTTAACCTCTTTGTTTATTGTGTTTCCCGTCAGGTGGGACCAGTCATCTCTCAGGGTGCCGTCCTGGAAGATGTCTTGAGAAAGTAAAATAACATACAAGTTTATATTCATGGGTGACATCATTCAGAAGACTTCAGCATCTGTGATGTTTGATATCAGGATGACACTAATTAAAGTGTAGCGATACCCCCAGCTAAGAGGGCCGCTGGTATAATTTTTGGGCCCTGTAGTGCACCGCTGTCAACCCCAAAAGTTGTTCCGGTGCACTGTCTCTCCGATGCGCAGCGCAACACTAGTGATAACTCCGGACAACAGTTATTGGGCCTAGAGATCCTATATAGTTCTCTGAGCAGGTGCTCTCTCACCCAACCGGACCAGTCCGTGTCCATATCTTCCGCTGCTGTGTCTTGGTACACAGGTCTCACGACATCCAAGTCTTCGGTCCTCCTGGCAACGATGCAGCAACAGTAAGGAGAGATGCCCCTCAGGTTCCTCGGTGAGAGCGGAAGGCTCTTTGGAGAAAGGCCCAGGCTTCAGGCCTTGTATCTCAGCAGGCTCCGAAAGGAGTTCCACTTGCTGGGCGGGCGGTGTCCAAAGAGACCGAATTCAGCCCCGCCCTTCGGTTAAATAACCTGCCCCAGCAGTCTCTGCGCGGGGCAATGCACCCTGGGTGTCCCGTTGCGCACAGGGTACTGTAGTCTCTGGGGCGTTTAAAAGGCAATACCCCGCTACACACTCCCCCCACTTAAAATCTTTGGTTCCCAAAGATAACACTAGCATTATCTACATGCAATGCAATTCATTGTGGCAAAAGAACTTGGCAGGGGAACCTCACACCAAACTGGGTATGGAGGGTTGCCCTGCCCACAGGTCATTTTAGCAGAAGTGACCTGCCTAACTGTGCCAGAGAGAGAGCTGGGGTTGCCCTCCACCAAATGCACAGTGGAGGGACCAGGTTTTTGTATTGTCCTTCTTGCAGTTGTCACAGTGTCCTCAGAGCATTCTCCCATCTGCGTGTATGTCAACTTTCGAGGAGGCCGGATAGTTCTCTTCACTCTTTGTTCTTGAGGAATTATGGCCTCTGGTATTAAGGGTGCTTCTATTAAGGCATGCGTGGTGGGACTTGCCGCTTCAGGGGCATCCGAATCAGATGCAGGGAGGTACATTGAGTTCCTTGGGTCTTCATCTGGGATTGATTCCAGTGCATCTTCCCATTCTTCAGTCTGAACATTGGACGGGATGAACTCAGCAGCTTCAGCATTCAAGATGTCGGTCATGGGGGAATCAGAGGGCGGAGGATCCATCACTAGGGATTCAGGTGCCTGAGACGGCCATAGCCAGGTGAGTTCCAACTCCTCCTCTTCACTTTGATCTGAAGCATCCTCCTGTTACGTACCTGCCGGATGAGCCTGACGTGCAGTGGGAAGGCTTCTCGTACAACCCCGGCTCAAGGGCCACCGATGTTGCAACAGTGGCTGCAAGAGCCTGGCGGTGTATGGGTGCCTGGTTCATCTTTGGTCTTGTCAGTTCAGCTGGTGCAGCAGGGAACAAGAAGCAGGCTGGTAGGTGCACTGGCTGGGGAGACACTGAATACGTAGTCAGACAAGCCGGGTTTGGTAACAGACGATCAGATGTAGGTATAGACGACAGGCAGAGAATGGTCAGGATACAGGCAAAGTTCGGCAACAGGAAATCCAGCAGTGTAGAGCTGAGCGTGGTTACAAGGCAGGCCGGGATCAGGATAACAGAGATCAATCGTAGTCAAACAAGCCGGGTCAAACACAGGAAACAGATCAGATCACAGGAACAGGAAGTCACTGGAACAGGTATGAACTGCAGATCAGGCAGCGAAGACACAGTGCTGCTGAGGTGTTTAAATAAGGCAGCCTGTTGTCAATCACTGAAATCAGTCTGCACTATTAACCCTTAGGTGGCAGATCCATGACATTGCCCCCCCCCCCCCTTACGGGCAACCTCCGGGTGCCCAACGGGTCTCTCTTCTGTGGATTTCTGTAAAAAAAGGCATTAACAAGGTCTCTGGCGTGCACATCCTGTTCAACCTCCCAAGAGTTATCCTCCGGGCCATAACCTTTCCACTTAACCAGGTACTGTACCTGATTCCTTCTTCTCCTACAGTCTATGATAGCCTCCACCTCATACTCCTCTTCGCCATTGATGGTCACAGGTTCTGGTGGCTTGGATACTCTATCTGGAAAAGAGTCAGGGACTGCGGGTTTCAAGAGAGAAACATGGAAGACAGGATGCATCTTAAGTGAATCAGGTAAAGATAATTCATAAGCAACCTCATTAAGTTTCCTCTTGACTGGGAATGGTCCCACAAATTTAGGTGCCAGTTTCTTTGAGGGACATGCCAACCTGAGATTCGTAGTAGACAACCATACCTGGTCTCCCGGGTGGAGAATCAGTTCACCCCTCCTTTTCCTGTCAAAAGCCATCTTGCTTGCTGCTTGTGCCTTGGTAACCGCTTCTTGAAGCAACTTATTGTTGCGGTTTAGGAAATCCACTGTGTCTTGGACAGCAGGAACTGTGGTCTCTGGAATAAAGTCGGGCAAGAAGGATGGGTAAAAAACATAATTTGCAAAGAAGGGTGACTGACCTGTGGCAGAGTGAGTGGTATTATTGTAGGCGAACTCCGCCAGTGGCAGCAGCAATACCCAGTCATCCTGGACAAAAGTGGTGAAGCATCGGATATACTGTTCCAATGTCTGATTGGTTCTCTCTGTCTGTCCATTGGTCTGGGGATGGTAGGGGGAGGACAAGGATCTTCCAATTTTAAGGGCTTCACACAGAGTTTTCCAGAATCTGGAAGTGAACTGAACCCCCAAATCGGAGACAATGTTCATAGGAACTCCGTGAAGCCTCACAATCTCTCTGATAAATACTTGAGCCGTCTCCATGGCCGAGGGAGTACTCTTCAGAGGTAAGAAATGGCCCATTTTGGACAGTCGGTCCACTATCACAAAGATGGCTGTGCATCCTTCCGATGGGGGAAGTTCCACAATGAAATCCATAGCTATCATTTTCCATGGTCTGTCAGGAACTGGCAGTGGCCAAAGTAGACCCCAAGCTCGGTTCTTTGTGACCTTGCTGCGGTTGCAGATTGCACAGGAATTCACGTACCTCTTACAGGTTTCTTCTAGGTCCGGCCACCAAAATGTGCGTTTCAGGAGATCAAGCGTCTTGTGGACCCCAAAATGACCTGCTAGGGGATGATCATGAGAAAGACCCAAAATGGTTATACGTAAACATTCAGGCACAAATACCTTGCTTCTGTTAAACAGCAATCCTTCCCGGAGTGTCAGCGTGACCCCTGGAGGGTTAGGAACGTCTGTCGAAGCCTGCTTCATTCGGTTGAGGAGGTTGCCCTGTAAAAGTAAGAAGTTATTTTCAGACAAGATGGTATCTGCTACTGGTGGTTCCTTGGGGTCATCGAACATACGAGACAATGCATCTGGTTTGACATTCTTCGAGCCCGGCCGATAGGTGATGTGGAACACAAATCGGGAAAAGAACAGGGCCCAACGTGCTTGACGTGGCTTTAGACGTTTAGTAGTCCTCAAGTACTCAAGATTTTTGTGGTCAGTATAGACCAATATGGGATGCGCTGCTCCCTCCAGGAGGTAGCTCCACTCTTCTAAAGCCGCCTTAATGGCCAGTAATTCTCGGTCCCCAATGTCATAGTTTCTCTCTGCTGGGGAGAGCCTGCGGGAGAAAAAGGCTACTGGATGCATCAGATCCTTAGGGCCTTAGCGTTGGGAGATGACTGCTCCAATAGCGACTTCAGATGCATCTACTTCTAGTGTATACGTATACGGCAGAGACGGGTTCGGGTGACCAAGAACAGGTGCTGAAGTAAACAGTCTCTTTAAGGTTTCAAAT
Organism: Rana muscosa; assembly: GCA_029206835.1. Taxonomy (NCBI): domain Eukaryota; kingdom Metazoa; phylum Chordata; class Amphibia; order Anura; family Ranidae; genus Rana; species Rana muscosa. Next base: position 214,464,500 of record CM055116.1, read on the forward strand.
GCGGCTTGTGCCTCGGGTGTCCAATGGAAGCGAAGGTTCTGTCTAGTCAGCTGTGTGATAGGGGTGATGATGGCGGAAAAGCACTTAATGAACCTCCTGTAAAAGTTGGCAAATCCTACGAAGCGCTGCACCCCCTTCTTGTCGGTAGGTGCAGGCCAGTCTAAGATAGCAGAGACCTTTACAGAGTCCATCTTGATCCCTTCAGGTGAGATTATCAGTCCCAGGAATTGGATGCTGCTTTGTTCAAATTCACATTTTTCACTTTTAGCATATAGTCCGTGTTGGCGGAGCCGGCTCAGCACCCTTTTGACATGACCTCGATGAGAGTCTAGAGAAATGGAAAAAATCAGGATGTCGTCTAGGTAAATAATCAAAAATATATCCAGGAAGTCTCGGAATATATCAATAACAAAGTGTTGGAAAGTAGCCGGGGCATTGCATAGTCCAAAGGGCATCACTAGGTATTCATAGTGGCCAAATCGGGTGCGAAAGGCCATCTTCCACTCATCCCCTTGACGGATGCGGACTAAATTGTAGGCCCCCCGTAGATCTAGTTTGGTGAAGATGGTTGCCGACCTTAATCTCTGAAAAAGTTTGGGTACTAGGGGAAGAGGATATCGGTTTTTAACTGTAATTTTGTTGAGCTCCCGATAGTCCACACAAGGTCGTAGGGAGTGGTCCTTTTTCTCAACAAAAAATATTCCTGCTCCTGCTGGGGAGGTAGATGGTCGGATGAACCCCTTTTTCAAGTTTTCTTGGATATACTCTTTTAGTGCCTCCTGTTCTCGTTCAGCGAGGGGGAAGATTCTACCGAAAGGGATTTCAGACACTGGAAGCAGTTCAATTGGGCAGTCGTATGGCCGATGCGGGGGAAGAATGTCAGCCCCTCGCTTACTAAAGACATCCAGGAACTCATGGTAGGGTTTAGGTACGACTTGCTGCACCTCAGACTCAGAGTCCACACAAAATACTGTTGTAGAAGAAGCTGGGGACCTAGGTAGGCAGTGCTCCTGGCAATAGGCTGAGTGGAAGTTGATTCTCCCTGTGGCCCAGTCAACTTGCGGATTATGCGCCTGCAGCCAGGGTAGGCCCAGAATAACAGGGAATAGCGGGGAGGTGATGACATCAAGGCTTAGGATTTCCTTATGTTGGGAGGAAGCCAACACAGGTAAGGGAAATGTCTCTTAGGTCACAGGTCCAGACTTGATACATGACCCGTCAGCTAGAAAAACTGAAAGTCCTTGTGCTTTAGGTCTCAAGGGAATGCGTTGTTGTGTTGCAAAGGTTAGATCGATGAAGCAACTGCAGGCCCCGGAATCAATGATCGCTGTAACTGCCACTTCCCTTTCTAGCAGCTGAAAAGAGATGGGAAGGGTTAGGTTGGTGGCATTGGTAGGTAAAGAAAAGTTATTTACTGAAGAAATCATCCGCCACTTACGTGTCTTGGTTGGACAGGAACTTACATAGTGGCCCGCTTTCCCACAGTATAGGCAGAGATTATTCTGTCGTCGGTGCAGGCGTTCCTCTGGAGACAGTGGGGGGCGTATTAGGCCGATTTGCATAGGCTCCGGTGCTTCGGTGGCAGAAGTAACAGGAGCGGGCTGAACTGGAGTGAAGCTAACAGGTGCGGAGTGAGTGGGAGCTGGGATCCGGGGGATCATCCAGACTGGACGTGGTTGCCTGATACTGTTACGTACCTGCCGGATGAGCCTGACGTGCAGTGGGAAGGCTTCTCGTACAACCCCGGCTCAAGGGCCACCGATGTTGCAACAGTGGCCGCAAGAGCCTGGCGGTGTATGGGTGCCTGGTTCGTCTTTGGTCTTGTCAGTTCAGCTGGTGCAGCAGGGAACAGGAAGCAGGCTGGTAGGTGCACTGGCTGGGAAGACAATGAATACGTAGTCAGACAAGCCGGGTTTGGTAACAGACGATCAGAAAAAGAGTGTAGTAAATGCAAGGACCAGTATGTAGAGAGAAGTGTTGAGATGTGTAGGATATTGTATAAAAAAGTAGTAGGATGTGCCCCAGTTGTCGTAACAAAAAGGGGGGGGGGGTTTTGATAATGAAACTAAAAGCCAACCCCTAGACTGAACTAAACAGCCAATTATAAGAAGGGATTGGGATCAGTAGTGAATGAGAAGTAAAAAGGGAAAAAACAAGAGCATAATGATAAGTAATATTGGTAGAGGACCACAGGAATTACCTGAAGTTAGGTGAAAAATCCAAAGGTGCAGAGGTGACCACGGAAGTGCCGACCCATAGGGGAGATAGGCTAAACTGGAGGGAGTAAGGATACTCCAATGCAATCGGGGATTTTTCCACCAATGGCACGACAGCGCCCGATGGAGTGAGGAACGGTGCCTGATAGCTAGGCAGTATGAGCTGCCTGCCATCCAGCGCCAGCTGCCTCGTGGAGGACGCCAGATGAAAAACAACAGCGTCGGCGCGCCGACGTCACATAAGTAGTGACGCGGCGCACTCAGCGCCGGATGCGTGACGTCGATGCGCAATTGAGAGCCCGCCCAGACCCTCGTGTGACCAGCCGGAACCGAAGAGGGGAAGGGCAGGCCCCAGGAGCGCATCGCAGCTCCCGGGACTGAAAGGCCGGCCAAAGCCAACCAACCCAGACACGTAGAGGCCCAAAGCATAGAGCAAACTAACACACTGTGGTAACAGTGTGAGGGGAGGGGATACTGATTGGCCAAGCCCCCTACACCTACAAGACCAATATAGATTAATAAGAGCATGATAAACACCTAAATGTTTTAACATATTGGACACTGGAGAGTACCAACAAAATGAAATTCTAGATAGTTTAGCCTATCTCCCCTATGGGTCGGCACTTCCGTGGTCACCTCTGCACCTTTGGATTTTTCACCTAACTTCAGGTAATTCCTGTGGTCCTCTACCAATATTACTTATCATTATGCTCTTGTTTTTTCCCTTTTTACTTCTCATTCACTACTGATCCCAATCCCTTCTTATAATTGGCTGTTTAGTTCAGTCTAGGGGTTGGCTTTTAGTTTCATTATCAAAACCCCCCCTTTTTGTTACCACAACTGGGGCACATCCTACTACTTTTTTTATACAATATCCTACACATCTCAACACTTCTCTCTACATACTGGCCCTTGCATTTACTACACTCTTTTTCACGGTCACTTTTTGTTTAATTTTAGGATACTTGCCACGGGAGCAATTCCCCCCCCTGGGGACTTCAGTCTAACTGACATTCCAGCCTTGTATTTTGAGGCCAATCCACCTCAGCTCCCGGTGGCTGATACCTTCCCGACCAGCCTCCTGCCCTCCACGCCTTTACCCTTAGTTATGGGCCTACTTGTAAGTATTTTTTTGGGGAATCATCATTGCCCTTTTGTTCCCCCCTCTCCATACCTTGACCAAAAACCTTATATTTAGTTTTTACCATTTTACTGTTTTAACATTTTAGACATCCATCTCATACTTGCTCCTGAAGAGTGGTAATGGCCACGAAACGCGTTGAGCCAATAGATGCCCCCTCGCACATATATTGCTACCAGTCTACCAACTACATCAAACACCAATTGGACTCTACCTACCAATCAGTGTTACAGCTACTATGGAGACTTTACTCCAATGAACTTGGTTTTTCAACGTTCTACTATGTACCAATTATGTTGCTATATCATGTTTACTTGAGCCCACAGATGCTCATCTGCCCCCACTTTATCAGCATCTTTAATCATTTCTATATATCAATCGGACTGTACCAACATGTCTAGGCCCTACCTACTTACCACGGAGACACCCCACGAACTGGCTCTATTGCAATGTTTTTATTATGAACTGATTATGTTATTATACCATGCTACCATTATTGTTGTATTTTATGTACATCCCAACTTTTAACCAATATACTAGGTATGCTGTGCTATTTTTGTTGTTGTCATATTTATTACCCAATTAAAGTAATGACTGCCAATTGTTATGCAATGCTTTTATTTAACGGTCCAAGTTCCAGTGCTACAGTATACTGCCATAGTTATTTCTTGTCGGGTGTCTCCTGAGATGTATGCTTCATATAAAGTCCCACCCATATTCCCCCTTTTTTCAAGTAACGGGGATGGAGGTGCATGGCTCTACATGCCCTGTGCCTCGCACAAAGTCCCAACTCCTTTTGTTATGCTCATTCATCCTAGTAAGTTGAATGCTTTATCATATTTCCGGGGATGGAAGCATGCATCTATACCTATCTAGAATTTTATTTTGTTGGTACTCTCCAGTGTCCAATATGTTAAAACATTTAGGTGTTTATCATGCTCTTATTAATCTATATTGGTCTTGTAGGTGTAGGGGGCTTGGCCAATCAGTATCCCCTCCCCTTCCACTGTTACCACAGTGTGTTAGTTTGCTCTATGCTTTGGGCCTCTACGTGTCTGGGTTGGTTGGCTTTGGCGGGCCTTTTCAGTCCCGGGAGCTGCGATGCGCCCCTGGGGCCTGCCCTTCCCCTTTTCGGTTCCGGCTGGTCACACGAGGGTCTGGGCAGGCTCTCAATTGCGCATCGACGTCACGCATCCGGCGCTGTGCGCGACGCGTCACTACTTATGTGACGTCGGCGCGCCGACGCTGTTGTTTTTCATCTGGCGTCCTCCACGAGGCAGCTGGCGCCGGATGGCAGGCAGCTCATGCTGCCTTGCTATCAGGCGCCGTTCCTCCCTCCATCGGCCGCTGTCGTGCCGTTGGTGGAAAAATCCCCGATTGCATTGGAGTATCCTTACTCCCTCCAGTTTAGCCTATCTCCCCTATGGGTCGGCACTTCCGTGGTCACCTCTGCACCTTTGGATTTTTCACCTAACTTCAGGTAATTCCTGTGGTCCTCTACCAATATTACTTATCATTATGCTCTTGTTTTTTCCCTTTTTACTTCTCATTCACTACTGATCCCAATCCCTTCTTATAATTGGCTGTTTAGTTCAGTCTAGGGGTTGGCTTTTAGTTTAATTATCAAACCCCCCCTTTTTGTTACCACAACTGGGGCACATCCTACTACTTTTTTATACAATATCCTACACATCTCAACACTTCTCTCTACATACTGGTCCTTGCATTTACTACACTCTTTTTCACGGTCACTTTTTGTTTAATTTTAGGATACTTGCCACGGGAGCAATTCCCCCCCCTGGGGACTTTAGTCTAACTGGCATTCCAGCCTTGTATATTGGGGCCAATCCACCTCAGCTCCCGTGGCTGATACCTTCCCGACCAGCCTCCTGCCCTCCATGCCTTTACCCTTAGTTATGGGCCTACTTGTAAGTATTTTTTGGGGGAATCATCATTGCCCTTTTGTTCCCCCCTCTCCATACCTTGACCCAAAACCTTATATTTAGTTTTTACCATTTTACTGTTTTAACATTTTAGACATCCATCTCATACTTGCTCCTGAAGAGTGGTAATGGCCACGAAACGCGTCGGGCCAATAGAACTACCCTCGCACATATATTGCTACCAGTCTACCAACTACATCAAACACCAATTGGACTCTACCTACCAATCGGTGTTACAGCTACTATGGAGACTTTACTCCAATGAACTTGGTTTTTTAACGTTCTACTATGTACCAATTACGTTGCTATATCATGTTTACTTGAGCCCACAGATGCTCATCTGCCCCCACTTTATCAGCATCTTTAATCATTTCTATATATCAATCGGACTGTACCAACATGTCTAGGCCTTACCTACTTACCACGGAGACACTGTCAGGGTCACCTGTGGCCAGGTGACAGATGCACACCGTAGGGGGACAGGAGTGCACCGCGAGGTAGTGAACCCTATGGCTGGCTTCTGCGGATAGGAAACTGGGTGGTTGTGGAAAGCGGGACCAGAGGAGCACAACCGGGATCCTAACGGAAGCTAGAGCCAAGATTCCCCAGGGCGCGGAGTCTAAGACCCAGCTGGTCTTCTCCAGGGCCTCTAGTGGTGAGGATGTTATGCTGCAGGCTGGGACCAGGTCGCGGCCCCTGGAGTTTCCTAGCTCACGCCCCGCAGGATAAGGGGAAAAGAGGGGAAGCAGCAGCACACGACAAGAGAGAACCGAATAACAAGCTGAAGGTCAGGGGCCACAAGCAGACAAGGATAACGAAGAACGAGCCGAAGGTCAAGGGTCACGAGCAGACAGGGATAGTCGGGGACAAGCCAATAACGTAACAGAGAGACAGACGTAGCACACGGCAGGCAGGAACCCAAACACACAATGCCTAACAAACACGTTGATCAGCAAAGCAGGCTTGCAGTGCACAGGTTAATATAGTGTTCTGTGATAGGGCCTGGGGTGGAGTCAGGCTGGGAGGAGATTATAAAGGAAGCCAGGTGAAGGAGGTCTGGTCTCTAGATGAACACATGAGGAGGAAGTTAAGATGGCAGACAGACATTAATGCATATCCATGACAGTACCCTCCCTCTTACGAGGCCTCCCCCTTCCCCGCCTGGGCCCAGGTTTAGAGGGAAACTTCAGATGAAACTCCTTTAACAGACGAGGTGCAAAGACCTCAGATGCAGTGATCCAAGACCTCTCCTCAGGACCAAACCCTTTCCAATGAACGAGGTACTGAAGAACGCCTTTACAGAGTCGGGAGTCCAGAATTTGACTGATCTCGTACTCCTGATTATCCTCAGAGACAGGCGCCACGGTAGGGAGAGGACGAGAGAATTTATTGAGGACTAAAGGCTTTAGAAGAGCAACATGAAAGGAGTTAGTGATTTTAAGGCTCTTAGGAATCTGGAGTTTGAAACAAACCGGATTCAGTTTAGCAGTTACCGTGTATGGACCGATGAAACGTGGAGCAAACTTCAGAGAAGGAACTCGGAGCTTGATGTTCCTGGTAGAGAGCCAGACTTTGTCCCCTGGCTGAAGAGAAGGCGGTTTACGCCTGCGGCGGTCGGCAAAGCCTTTGAATTTTTCAGCAGCTGCCCGGAGGGAATCATGAACGTGACCCCAAACGGAATTGAGAGACTCCTGAACCGAAGCCAAAGCTGGAATGTCTGGAGAACAGATCATGGGAAGAGGAAGTTGAGGGTGTTTTCCATAAACTGTGAAAAAGGGTGTCTTCTGCGAACTGGTATTCACATGATTGGTATGGGAGAATTCTGCCCACGGGAGTAGAGAGGACCAATCGTCATGGTGAGAAGACACAAAGGTGCGAAGAAAGACCTCTAACTCCTGATTAACCCTCTCAGTCTGTCCATTGGATTGGGGATGGTAAGAAGAAGAAAAATCCAAGACAATATTGAGGGATTTGCAAAAGGCTCTCCAAAAACGAGACGTGAATTGGACTCCCCTGTCGGAAACAATATGAGAAGGGACCCCATGTAGGCGGAGAATTTCCCGAATGAAAATGGGAACCAAGGCAGGGGCAGAAGGAAGACCAGGAAGAGGAACAAAATTAGCCATCTTGGAGAATCGATCGATTACCACCCAAATGACTGTATTATTCTCAGACAGTGGGAGATCGGTGATAAAATCCATGGCAATATGGGCCCAGGGTTCCTTAGGAATGGGCAAGGGCATGAGGAGACCAGCAGGAGCTTGTGTGGAGGATTTGGACTGAGCACAGACATGACAAGCTTTAACGTAGTCTTTGACGTCTGAGCGGAGATTAGGCCACCAGTAGTGACGACTGATGAGTAGGAAGGATCGGAGGAATCCAGAATGCCCTGCCACCTTGGAATCATGTCCCCAACGAAGGATCTTAGCTCTTAGCTCAGTGGGGACAAAGGTCTTACCAGGCGGAATTTTTGACTTCAGGGTGGTAGAGTGGGCAACAATGCATGAGGTGGGAATGATCGGCTCAGGTTCAGGGGCGGACTCCTCGTCCAAAGTGTCAAATGACCTAGAGAGCGCATCAGCCCGACCGTTGCAGGAACCAGGTTTGTAGGTAATCGTGAAATTAAAACGGGCAAAGAAGAGACTCCACCTGGCCTGTCTAGGATTCAGACGTTTAGCATTCTGTAGATACTGTAAATTCTTGTGATCGGTAAAGATCGTTATGGAGTGAGGGGAACCCTCCAAGAGATGACGCCACTCCTCTAAGGCCAATTTAATTGCGAGAAGTTCCCGATCACCGATGGCATAATTCCTCTCTGCCTGAGAATTTTTTTTGGAGAAGAACGCACATGGTTGGCGTCTCTTCTCAAAGATTTGAAGAAGCACAGCTCCCACCCCCATTGAGGAAGCGTCCACTTCAATAAAAAATGCATTCCCAGGATTTGGTCTCCTCAAGAGGGGGCCAGAAACAAAGGCCTGTTTCAGGTTGTGAAATGCAGAGACAGCTTCGGGAGGCCAGTCTCTGGCATTCACACCCTTCTTGGTCAAAGCGATAATAGGCGCGGCAATGGAAGAGTAATTCCTTATGAACTGCCTATAATAATTAGTGAAGCCAAGAAAGCGCTGTGTGGCCTTGAGGCTAGCAGGAAGAGGCCAGTTGGTGATAGCCAAGACCTTCCCAGGGTCCATACGAAGACCCGAACATGAGACGAAGCACCCCAAAAACAGGACCTCAGAACATTCAAAGGAACATTTCTCCAGCTTGGCATAGAGATTGTTCTCTCTAAGACGTTGAAGTACAGTGCGGACATGGTTTCTGTGGACGAGCAGATTTTCAGAAAAGATCAGAATGTCATCCAGATAGATGACAACAAACTGGTACAGCAGATCTCTGAAGATTTCATTGACAAAGTTTTGAAACACGGCTGGAGCATTACACAGACCAAAAGGCATCACCAGATATTCGTAATGCCCGTCTCTAGTGTTGAAAGCAGTCTTCCATTCGTCACCCTCCCGTATTCGAATGAGATTGTACGCGCCTCTGAGATCCAACTTGGTGAAAATGGAGGCACCCTTCAACCTATCGAATAGCTCAGATATTAAGGGTAAGGGGTATCGATTTTTAATAGTAACCGCATTTAAACCCCGATAATCGATGCAGGGTCTTACGGTACCATCCTTTTTGGCAACAAAAAAGAACCCTGCCCCTGCAGGCGATGAAGATTTCCGGATGAAACCTCTCTCCAGATTCTCTGCGACATACTCCGACATGGCCTGGGTCTCTGGGATGGACAGAGGGTAGGTACGACCCCTGGGTAGAGTTGCTCCGGGGACAAGATCAATAGCACAGTCAAAAGACCTGTGGGGAGGAAGCACCTCAGCTGATTTCTTACAGAACACATCCCGGTAATCGCTGTATGCAGCAGGAAGATCAGAAGAAACAGAAGTGGCAGCAACCGGAAGACTCTCCTTGGGGGTCACCTTGAGAAGACACGACGAGAAACATGAGGAACCCCAGGCCAGGATCTGCCCAGAGACCCAGTCCACATGTGGAGAGTGGAGCTGTAGCCAAGGGAGGCCCAATACAACTGGGGTAGAGGCCTTGGGTAGAATAAGAAAGGATATCCACTCCTGGTGGAGAATCCCTACCGACATCCTAATGGGTAGCGTCTGGAAGCGAATAGGGCCCCCTGGGAGAACAGTGCCATCAATTGCCGAGACTACCAATGGGGTAGTGAGAGGTGAAAGGGTAAGCTTCATAGAAGAAGCAGTTCTCCAATCCATAAAATTGCCGGCAGCCCCGGAATCCAGGTATGCAAGGGTTGACTGAGGAGAAGTGCCTACATGAAGGAACACCGGCAAGAGCAGGCGAGAAGGTGATGTTTCTGGGTCCAATACTCCACCTTCCAAATGTATTAGACCCGAGCGTTTCCCGGACGAAGCGAGCAGGAGTCACGAAAATGACCCTTGCCCCCACAATAGAGGCACAAGCCCAGAGTTCTGTGCCTAGCACGTTCTTCGGGGGTTAGTCTGGTCCGGCCCAGCTGCATAGGTTCTTCAGCAGGTAGAGGATGCTCCACGGAATGAAGGGAGGGGAGCTAAGACTGGCTAGGACCCAGAGAGTGCTGGCGTCTTTTTTCTAAGGACCTCTCTTGAAAACGAATGTCGATCTGGTTGCATAATGAAATTACATCGTCCAGACCGACGGGAATGGCTCTTCCCGCTAATTCGTCTTTCACTCGGTCAGAGAGGCCATGTAAAAAGGTAGCGACCAGGGCCTCATTATTCCAGCTCAATTCAGCTGTGTGGATACGGAACTGAAGAGCATATTGCCCCACTGAACTAGATTCTTGGCGAAGACGTAAGACAGCACTAGCCACTGAAGAAGCCCGAGCCGGCTCTTCGAAGATATTACGAAAGAGCTTCAAGAAATCGGACAGACTGGAAACCACCGGATCGTTCCTCTCCCACAGGGGGGCAGCCCAGGCCAAAGCTTCACCGGAGAGGAGCAGTGTTGCCAACCCTCTGAAGTGAAATTTACTGGCAAGGATGCCAAAATTTCTGAACGGCACCAATTTTTTACTGGCAAAAATCATGACAATTACTGGCAGGGCCGCATTTTTTACTGACACTGCAAAAAAGTACCTAAAATTACTGTTTTTTACTGCTAAACAGTGCAAATATCAATATTTGAACTATAAACACACAGCTAATGCTAATATCAATGTGTTTAAGTTAAACAAAAGTAAAAAAACATTTTTCTCAATTTACATGAAGGTCAGGTTACTATAACCCAGCCAGCACAGAGTTCCCTCTTACATCAGAGTCTGCAGGATTCCCCCTTACAGTGCAAGGGAACTCTTATGTAAAGGGGAACGCTGCAGATCATGATGTAAGGGGGAACTCTCATGTGGAGGAGGGCTCTGGTGAATAGAGACCACCTTCCACAGAGTGAATACACTAAGGTAAGGGGGGGTACTAATATAGGGGGGGACCTTTTATATCAGTGCCCCCTTACATTATTGTATTTACTCCCCTCCTTAGATCAGTGCCCCCCCCCTCAGACTGGCCTGGCGGCGCTGTCACTGACCTGCTCTCAGGTGCACAGTGCGGGGCTCAGTCAGACGGCTCCAGCTTGGTGGCTCTGACCTCCTCTCCACAGTCCACACGTCCGTTTCTTCCCGTAACCACCATCACGGCGCTCCCACTCTTGACATCTTTCTAGGATCCCCTCAGAGACTGCAGACATAAAAGACAGGAGATGGTCAGAGGCTGCGGACACGATACAGGAGGTGGACAGAGGCTGCAGAGTCATGACACAGGAGGGGGACAGAGGCTGCGGACATGACACAGGAGGGGGACAGAGGCTGCGGACATGACACAGGAGGGGGACAGAGGCTGCGGACATGACACAGGAGGGGGACAGAGGCTGCGGACATGACACAGGAGGGGGACAGAGGCTGCGGACATGACACAGGAGGGGGGACAGAGGCTGCGGACATGACACAGGAGGGGGGACAGAGGCTGCGGACATGACACAGGAGGGTGGACAGAGGCTGCGGACATGACACAGGAGGGGGACAGAGGCTGCGGACATGACACTGGAGGGGGACAGAGGCTGCGGACATGACACAGGAGGGGGACAGAGGCTGCGGACATGACACAGGAGGGGGGACAGAGGCTGCGGACATGACATAGGAGGGGGGACAGAGGCTGCAGACATGACACAGGAGGGGGGACAGAGGCTGCGGACATGACACAGGAGGAGTGACAGAGGCTGCGGACATGACACAGGAGGGTGGACAGAGGCTGCGGACATGACAAAGGAGGGGGACAGAGGTTGCGAACATGACAAAGGAGGGGGACAGAGGCAGCGGACATGACACAGGAGGGGGACAGAGGCTGCGGACATGATAGGGTCCTCCTTACCCCCTCAGTGGCCTCCTCCTCTGTCCACCATTATATAACTTCTCCTCCACATCATCAGTATGCTGTGTCCTCCTTCTGTGCCCCTTTCACCTCTCCACAGGTCAGGGCAGCTCTGACATGTGGAGAGGTGAAAGGGGCACAGAAGGAGGACACTGCATACTGATGATGTGGAGGAGAAGTTATATGATGGTGGACAGAGAGAGCACATCAGTCTCTGTCCCTCCCCTGCATGCCATGGCCGCTTCACCCTCCGGGCTCCCACTCCCAGCGCAGTCCTCCTCTTACTTTATATCCCCCCTTCCTCCTCCTCCTCACCCCTGCTCGGCCGAGTCCTCTCCTCCTACGGCGACTGCGAGTGCACTGTAGCCCGCCCCGCGAGCACTCCCGAGTCCCGACTTCGTCCTGGCTGAAAGTCTATTCAAAAATGGCGCCGGGCGGCACCATTACGTTACTGCGCATGTGCCGCTCGGCCGAACGCATACAAGCTTTCCCGAGCCCGGCCGGCTTCGGAACGGCGCATGCGCAGTTGCATGGTCGGCTCGCGGCCATGTTTTTTATGGGCAGCCGATGCCCACAACGGACTTTACGTACACCCCAAAAAGGGGGTTAAATTTACGTGCTGTACGTAAATTAACGTACGGTTGGCAACACTGGAGAGGAGGGAAATGATATAGGCTACCTTAGCCCGGTCAGACAGGAAGCTTTGAGGCTGAAGCTCAAAATGAATTGTGCATTGGCTGAGAAACCCCCTGCAGGCCTTGGAGTCCCCAGAGAAATGGGACGGAGCTGGCAATCTTAGTGAGTGTGAGGCTGCGACTGGTGCGATAGGTACAGCCGCTGGTTGTACTTGGGGTTGCGGATTCGGGGTTCCCAAGGAGACCTGAAGCTGCTCGAATCGAGAAGCCAGATCCTGGAGGAATCGCATCACCTGAGTCTGATTTGATTCCTGGGTCTCAAGTCTGCAAACTATGCCCTGCAATGGATCATCCGCGGGAAGCGGGATGTCAGCCGGGTTCATGGCTGATCAAACTGTCAGGGTCACCTGTGGCCAGGTGACAGATGCACACCGTAGGGGGACAGGAGTGCACCGCGAGGTAGTGAACCCTATGGCTGGCTTCTGCGGATAGGAAACTGGGTGGTTGTGGAAAGCGGGACCAGAGGAGCACAACCGGGATCCTAACGGAAGCTAGAGCCAAGATTCCCCAGGGCGCGGAGTCTAAGACCCAGCTGGTCTTCTCCAGGGCCTCTAGTGGTGAGGATGTTATGCTGCAGGCTGGGACCAGGTCGCGGCCCCTGGAGTTTCCTAGCTCACGCCCCGCAGGATAAGGGGAAAAGAGGGGAAGCAGCAGCACACGACAAGAGAGAACCGAATAACAAGCTGAAGGTCAGGGGCCACAAGCAGACAAGGATAACGAAGAACGAGCCGAAGGTCAAGGGTCACGAGCAGACAGGGATAGTCGGGGACAAGCCAATAACGTAACAGAGAGACAGACGTAGCACACGGCAGGCAGGAACCCAAACACACAATGCCTAACAAACACGTTGATCAGCAAAGCAGGCTTGCAGTGCACAGGTTAATATAGTGTTCTGTGATAGGGCCTGGGGTGGAGTCAGGCTGGGAGGAGATTATAAAGGAAGCCAGGTGAAGGAGGTCTGGTCTCTAGATGAACACATGAGGAGGAAGTTAAGATGGCAGACAGACATTAATGCATATCCATGACAGACACCCCACGAACTGGCTCTGTTGCAATGTTTTTATTATGAACTGATTATGTTATTATACCATGCTACCATTATTGTTGTATTTTATGTACATCCCAACTTTTAACCAATATACTAGGTATGCTGTGCTATTTTTGTTGTTGTCATATTTATTACCCAATTAAAGTAATGACTGCCAATTGTTATGCAATGCTTTTATTTAACGGTCCAAGTTCCAGTGCTACAGTATACTGCCATAGTTATTTCTTGTCGGGTGTCTCCTGAGATGTATGCTTCATATAAAGTCCCACCCATATTCTCCCTTTTTTCAAGTATCGGGGATGGAGGTGCATGGCTCTACATGCCCTGTGCCTCGCACAAAGTCCCAACTCCTTTTGTTATGCCCATTCATCCTAGTAAGTTGAATGCTTTATCATATTGACAGGCAGAGAATGGTCAGGATACAGGCAAAGTTCGGCAACAGAAAATCAAGCAGTGTAGAGCTGAGCGTGGTTACAATGCAGGCCGGGATCAGGATAACAGAGATCAATCGTAGTCAAACAAGCCGGGTCAAACACAGGAAACAGATCAGATCACAGGAACAGGAAGTCACTGGAACAGGTATGAACTGCAGATCAGGCAGCGAAGACACAGTGCTGCTGAGGTGTTTAAATAAGGCAGCCTGTTGCCAATCACTGAAATCAGTCTGCACTATTAACCCTTAGGTGGCAGATCCATGACACCTCCTCTCTTGATAGAGCTGTTTGAGACATGGTGTTTGGTCTAGGAGTACAGGGAGTTGAAGGCAGCTCCGGAGAATCCAGATTAGGGGGCATCCTGACTGCTTCAGAGAGGGGTAACAGATGGTTTCTGTGCCAGGTCTTCATCGGCCCCGATCTTCCTTCAGGCTTCAGATGGTACACTGGTAGACCAGGCAGTTTTTTACAAATCACATAGGGCTCTGACTTCCACCTGTCTGCCAGCTTGTGCTTTCCTGGAACCCCTAATTTTCTCAGTAACACTCTGTCCCCGGGTTGCAAATCTTGAATCCGGACCCTAAGGTCAAAGTTCCGTTTATTCCGGGCTCCTTTCTGGTCAGAAGTTAATTGGGCCTTCTCATAGGCCAGCCTTAAGCTCTTTCGCAGTCTGTCCACATATCCCTTGCGTGAGGCAGCTGATGTGTGGTCCACTGAGGTGCCAAAGGCCAAGTTTACTGGTAGTCTTGCTTCCCTTCCAAACATAAGTCTATAAGGGGAATACCCTGTGGCATGGCGTTGGGGTAATCCGTAGTGCACAAAGTACTTCTCCATAAGTATCTTGGCCACAGTGGAGGCCTTCTGGTCTTTAGTAGTGTAGCGGCCTCACCCCATCTCTTTTGTCTAGGGGTATGTCAGACGACAGGGTGAGATGCGCTACGGCCCATGTCCTCCCCATAGCTGTGGGTGAGGTGAAGGCCAGTACCAGATATTTCCTCGGGCCTGTGTGCTTTTGTCTAGAATCAAGTCCTGCTGTGCCAACACTTCCCTCTGCTCCCATTAACCAGAGTTCCACACACCGATCACAGTCCAACTCTTTTTTTATTGCATATCTCACAATAAACAGTGCTTCAGTAGCCAACTGGTTGCGACTTGATAACATTTTGATACGGGGAATGAGCAGGTCGAGGCACTATCCTGGTTGTCAGCTAAACCACTGCGATCTCGCCAGCGGTTACTATAGCCTTAGCTAGAAAAGACTTAGAACTTGAGAGTCTCTACCAGCGACTCAAGAGAACGTAGATAGGACTACCTTCGCTGCGCTGCGGCCCCTGTCAGAGGAAGATGTCCCTCCAAGAGAGTTACCAGAGGCCCATCCATCACTGGGTTGATGCTGCTCCAGACTCTCCGAATGGGTAACCTCCCCGGCCTCCTCACCTCAGACATGGGCCCCATCCACTTCAGGGACCCTCGGACTTCTCCACCCTCGCGGGACCCAGTCGAAGTCACTGGGCCCCAGGCCTCCTGGTTTAGTTCCTCACCCCAGGCTGAAGGTGCCTGGGATGGACTCCAACTCCATTCCGGTCAGGCCTAGGGCGCCTGGGCCGGAATCCGGAACCGCCCGCACCCAGGCCTAAGGTGCCTGGGCGCGTGAAGAAGATCCTCCTGAAGACCTCGTGGTTAGGGCGTCTCCCCCTTTTATCTCCTCCCATCGACACCACGGCAGGTTCCCCACCCTCGCCTTACCATCTCCGGAAAGGGACAAAAAGGGTAGCACTGTGGCCGCCAATCTACCTTGAGCCTACGGGTACCCCGCCACCCAGAGGCCAAAGAGATTATTACACCGTCCAATCCTCCACGAACACAAATGGTCCATTATTCCCATACTTACACACCTGAGTGTCCTACCTAAATTTAGAGACCCCGCTACAGTAGGAAAGGCCTGGGCTTAACGGGTGAAATGGTCGGTTATCACCAGAACATTTCCATGTCCACTCAAGTCAGGTTCCAGACAAAGAAAGTCAATGCATACCAAGTCCAAAGGTTCTTGACTCTGCAGGTGGCCCATTGGGGCAGCTTGACGTGGCAATGTCTTCCTCTGTATGCAGCGAGCACATGAGTGACAGTACTCCTCCACTTCAGTTCGCATACAAGGCCAGTAGAATCTACTCCTGACGAGCTGAAAGGTTCGTTCGGCCCCTAAGTGGCCATGGTTGTCATGTAGGGCAGCTAAGACAGTCTTTTGGTGTTTTTCCGGCAAGAACAGTTGCCACTTATCCTCCAGGTCATGAGAGGGGCCCCTTCGGTAGACCACCCCTTGATGCACCTGCAACTTGTCCCACTCTTTGTGGACTAATCGGGCCTCCTTTGAGGGATAATGCAAGAGCCAGTCCGGATCCTGATCCTCCAGTGTTTCCAGGGCTAATCTTCCCCAGGGGTCTTCCAACTGATCCCCTCTTATATCTTTCTTAGACAGTTTTGGCAAGTCGTCTTCACCAATCTGAGTCACATCACAATAGTATTTGGGCACTCCTACCACCGAAACTCCAATTTCTTCTGCCCTGGATCTGCCGCTAGCTTGAAGCTGTGCTCCCTGACACAAGGCCCGTACTTCGTCAGGGGTCACCTGGGTCCAGACTTCTGTACGAAGGGTGGGAGCATGAGACCTTCTGGACAAGGCATCGGCATCTCGGTTCCCAGTTCCAGGTCTATACTTCAAACTAAAGTTGAATCCAGAGAGGGCTGCCAACCAACGGTGGCCGGTGGCATCCAGCTTGGCTGTGGTGAAAAGGTAAGTGAGTGGGTTATTGTCTGTCTCCACTACAAAGTCAGCTCCATACAAATAGTCTTTGAGTTTGTCTACAACAGCCCACTTTAGGGCCAAGAATTCCAATTTATGGGTGGGGTAGTTCTTTTCCGCTGGTATTAAACTCTTACTCACATAGGCGACTGGTCTTAACTGTTCTTCATACTCCTGGTACAGTACACCTCCCAGACCATCATGGCTGGCATCCACGTGCAGTTCATATGGTTTCTTGGTGTCTGCATAGGCCAAGACAGGGGCAGTGGTCAGACTCTTTTTCAACATGGTGAAGGCCTACTCACACTTTTCCGTCCACTGATCTTCCATGGACTCTCCTTCTGTCTTCAGTAACTCATTCAGAGGTTTGGCAATTCTTGCAAACCCTTCCACAAATCTGCGGTAGTAGGTGCAGAACCCAAGGAAGGATCTGAGCTCATTCACCGTAGTTGGTCGGGGCCAGGAGGTAACTGCCTCCAGTTTGTCAGGATCTGTAGATACCCCCTCTTCAGACATTATGTGTCCCAGGTAATGGACTGAGGACTGGTAGAACTGACACTTCTCCCTGGAGAGTTTAAGTCCCTCTTCACTGAGTCTCTTCAGGACTTTCTCCAGCCTTTCCTCGTGCTTTTCCAGAGTCTTCCCGAAGACAATGATGTCGTCTAGGTACACCAGGACTTCAATGAGATTCATGTCCCCCACTGTCTTCTCCATCAGTCGCTGGAAAGTGGCAGGAGCCCCCGACAGGCCTTGAGGCATCCGGTTAAACTCGTAGAACCCCACTGGGGTGATGAATGCTGTCTTCTCTCTGTCATCTGGATGCATTGGGATTTGATAATACCTGCTCTTCAGGTCCATTACGCTTAACCACTTAGCTCCAGACAGACTCTTTAGAGCATCCTCTATCCTAGGAGTGGTGTATTGGTCAGGTATGGTCCTCCTATTGAGAGTCCTGTAGTCTATGCAGAGTCTCAGTGACCCGTTCTTCTTCATTACTACTACAATAGGGGAGGCATATGGGCTTCTGGACTCTTGGATAACTCCAGTTCTCTTGAGCTCTGCCAGTTGCTCACGCAAGTCTTCCAGGTCAGCCAGCGGGACTCGCCGGACCCTTTCCCGGAAAGGTTTGTCTTCTTGCAGGCGGATCTTGTGGGTGGCACTCCTCGCACACCCCACGTCAAATTCGTCTTTTGAGAAGATTTTTCTCCACCTGGTCAGCTGGGCCTTGGCTCTCTCCTTCCACACCGGTGTTAGGGTCGTGTTCTCCAAGCAGAGCTTCTCCAGGGTGGGTTCCCCTTCTTCCGTCTTCTCCAGGTCAGACAGGGCCACTGGGGTAGCAGGGTTTACTTTGCCCAGCAACATCCAGCCCGGAATCTTCACAGGGGAGCCAGTGATATTCCTGATGCTCACTGGGATCCGACCGTTCGCCTTCTTCAACGCCCTTAGCGGGACCACTTCGGGGATCACTTCCAATCCTGGGTGGGAATCTAAAGGGTCTGGTTCCAGAAACACAAAGGGGCCAGGTTGCTCCCACGAGAGTTTCACCGTAGCCTTCAGACAGGTAATTTCACCAGGCTGCAACATCCTCTCCTTCTTCGACAGTCTCCAGACTTTCCCTACCCCCTCTTCCGGGGCCTTCTGTTCCAGGACCAATCTCCGGTAGGCTAACTGCAACATTGGGTGGATCCTGGCTGCTGAAGTGCCTTGCTCCTGTGCTAGGGGAGCCAGTAATCTTCTGACCAGGTCAGTATTGGTCTCTATAATCAGGGAACTCTTGTTGGCTCCTGGTGGGCGAGGGCAATCGACTGCCAGGGTGTCAAAGACCTCCGATTTTCCTGCTACAGAGGGGTCAAAGGCCAGTCTGATGGAAACTTAACCGTCGTAGGGAAAGCTTTGGGTGCCAATTCCCCATATTTCTAGATCTTCCAGCTTCTGTAGGGGCAAGTGACTCAAATGTCTTTGATAAAAGTCTCTGTATAGAAGGGTTACTTGGGCCCCTGTGTCCAGGATGGCTCTCGTGTAGACTCCTTCCACTTGAATGGGGACCACAGGGGAGGGTCCCACCAAATTGGCTGGAAACCTCTTTGGGGAGGCTTCTTTCTTTGGACTCATGGACTTCCTATTTTGAGTTTTCTTCTTCTTCCATCTCTTCCTGGATCTTAATCCCTGTTGGGCCTGGTATGCATTGATTTCTCGCAGACTTTGGGGTTTTAACTCTTGACAAGTGGTATTGAGTATTTTGGGAGGGGCATTGTTTCTTTTCTCCCTTGTCTCTTCTGGCTTTAGGATGTTTGTGGAGCTTTCTGTAAATAGTGGGCGCCCGGCTGACTCCTTCACCGGGGCCCTCTGAAGTTTTCCGCCAGCTGGTGATAGGTGCCTCGGTTCTTCCTCGGACTGGGGCACACTCTTCCAAAGTGGCCGACTCCTCCACAGTTGAAACAGACAGTCTCTCCTCTTTTCCGCTGGGAGGTTGGTGCTGAGGCGCTCTGGTGCAGTTCTTACCTGCTTTCTTCTTTTTCACTGATTCCTGAGTTCTTCGCCATTAAAGAGGTCAAAAGATCCAACACTTGAGTCATCTGAGACTTTAAGATCTCCACTTCTGAGTCCTGTTCAGTGGCTATAGCTGATCTGACTCCCACTGAGGGGGGGGGGGAGGACATGGTTCTCTCGACCGCCTGTTGGCCCTTCAACAAAGCTTCTTCATCCCTTATGATCCGCACAAGGTCTGGATAGCTCAAGGACATGACTCCTTCAGAGGTCTTCAAGTGGAGCCAAACTGGATCCCAACGCAATGCTCCCCTCAGGATCTGCTTCATCCTAGTTGCGTCTATGACTTGTGGTAGCATCCCCTTTTTAAGGACAATTTGGCACAACATCTTATTTAACCTCCGGACATATTCGGATAACCTTTCTCCCAGCTGTTGTAGGGTATGTTCAAACTGGTATACTAGTTCAGCCACCTTTTCCAGCTGGCCAAATTCTTCCTGTAA
Source organism: Rana muscosa (assembly GCA_029206835.1). Taxonomy (NCBI): domain Eukaryota; kingdom Metazoa; phylum Chordata; class Amphibia; order Anura; family Ranidae; genus Rana; species Rana muscosa. Next base: position 214,484,195 of record CM055116.1, read on the forward strand.
CATAGCCAGATAATCATAAGCAGTACAAGCAGCATTGCTAAACCTAAGATTCTTCACGGCTTCCGCAGCAGCACTCTTCAAACTTTCGCTTATGCGCTGCTTCTTCTGGCCCTCTGGTACTTCCCATCCCTCTAAAGCCTGCATCGCTTGCTCAATCCAGGTGTCAAAGTCTTCTTCTCCGAGGGGGACTGGTTGTTTCCCGGAGAAAATCCTAAGCTTCCGGTACCCGGCTTCCACATGTACCTTACTGCTCTTCTGGCACTTCGTGACAAAGTCTCCCAGAGCATTCAACAGTTCAGGCCCTATAGTGGCCAGGGGTGTTCCCGGGGTTGTCGTCCCCTGAGACTTCTCTGCTTTAGGGGATAGTGGTGGAGATAATGGCAGGGGTGATAACAGGGGGGTCTGCAGAGGTTCCCCCTTCACTGCTTCCATATGCGCCAAGCGGTATATCTGGTTATCTATGGCCTGTATGTTCTGACCTCTAAAGTCTTCTAGTATTCCGCTTCTCCACTCCACTAATGTGTAAGTAAACAAGGTCTCTGGATCTGGCTTTAGATCCATCACCCATGCCTTCTGACTCGGGGACAGCGACTGTACAAGCTGCTTTACCTCCTCTTCCGGACAGTTTTCCCCTTGGAGTTGGATAACTACCGCCATGGTTGAATCGGCGCCAACTGTTGCGCACCACCGTGTCACTGCTAGCGAGTCCATGCAGTGGCGTCACTAGGGTTGGTGTCACCTGGTGCAGTAAAACATGGTGTCACCCCCACCCCCAATATTTTTTTCCCAAATAACACTGCATATAATGGCAATAGTAATGCTGTTAAAAACTATAAAGCAACTAGCAGATTTAAATACCAATACGATATGAAAAAAATAAAAAATTCCCCCAGGAAATAACAACCCCTAGGATCAGTGCCAGTATCTGCAATAACAATCCCCAGAATTAATGTCAGTTTCCGCAATAATAATCCCCCAGCAGTGGCGGCTGGTGCTCATCAAATGCAGCCACTGTGCAATCAAACGCAGCCACTGGGCAATCAAACGCAGCCACTGTGCCCATCAATTGCAGCCACTGTGCCCCTCAAATGCTGCCATTGTGCCCCCCACCCGCCCGCTGTCTAACCGGCACTTACCCCATCATGGTGGTGGGTCAGGAAGTGACGAGCTGTGTCCTCTGTGTGTCTCGTCTTCCTGCTAGGTGTCCAATAGCAGCGCCTGTCCTTTCAGCCAATCAGGTGACGGATATCAGTCCCGCGCTACCTGATTGGCGGAGAGGCAGTTCAGTATTAGAAAGGAAAATATTATTTTGCTTTTCTAACACACTTTGGTGGACTCCGAGCGCAATGCTCTGCGCTCAGAGTCAACATTTTTTGAAGCCTAATCAGGTGCTTAAAAAAAAAAAACCCCCGCCGCTGTAATTCAGGCGGCCGGTGTCCTAAAAGGGGCCGGACGCCTGAACAGGGAGTGGTGGCGGCCATAGATAGATTCATGCAATGCATGAATCTATCCATTCTACATAGAGGGAATGGCTGGAGAGAGGGGGCAGTGCCCATGCACCCTTAATGGACACACCACCACTGTTGACCCCAGCACTGATGTCAGTTTCCACAATAATAACCCAACAGCATTTGTGCCAGTTTGTGCAACGATCCCCAGCATTGATGTCAGTTTCCACAATAATAACTGCCAACATTAGTGCCAGTATCTGCAATGATCCCCAGCATTGGTGCAGTAGCTGCAAAAATAGCCCCTAGCATAGATGGTCAGTGGCATTAGGCTATTTTAAATCCTGCAGCATGAAGGGGTTAATTAACACTGCCATTGATCATTAATGCAGCGGTTGCCAGTGTTAATTAACCCCTTTGTGCTTTATTAGTGGTCAGCATTAATTAACCACTTTGTATTACAGCATGAATGGGTTAATTAACACTGGCCACTAATGCAGCACAAAGGGGTTAATTGACTGCTACTGTCACTAATGCATTAGAGATCAATGGTAGTGTTCATTAACGCCTTGTGCTGAATTAGTGGCCAGTGTCAGTACATTAACCCCTTTCTGCTACACATTACTGACTAATGGCAGTGTTAGTTAATTAAACCCCACTGACAAAACCCACCACAGTTCTCAAGACAGTAACCAGTCAAGTCAGTGCACTGGAAAAGTGTTGAGACAATGTAACATTACACATACAACATATATTCTGCTCTGTCTGCCATTGCTCACTTACCTAATCCCAGCAACATGCAATGCTCCCTCAAGGTGCCTCTCTCTCTTCCTGTCCCAGCCTCTGAATGATATCATGACATAGGTGAGGACTAGAAATGATCTGTCCAGCGGAGTTCACTCCTGATAGAGATGTAATGAATGTCTACTAGTGCCGAGTGCAGGAGGCACACAGGGAGCGTTCCTGCACTCGGCACCCCGCTGCAGCTCTCTGCAAGGGCACTTTGCAGGGTCTGACTTCAGCAGTGATTTGTGTACCGATGTACATGATGTTAAAACGCCATCGGGCAGACTTTAGCCGGCACTGCCCGCACACTCTCATCCCCCCCTGTCCTGCTCTTGGTGTCACCCCTCTGGCAGGTGTCACCTGGGTGCGGCCTGCCCCCCCGTACCCCGTTAGCAACGCCTCTGAGTCCATGCCGGTGCTTCTGGCAGGCTTGATTGCAGCGTGCATTGTACAGGAATCCCGGACTCGAGCCCCCACGTATAGCGATACCCCCAGCTAAGAGGGCAGCTAGTATAATATTTGGGCCCTGTAGTGCACCGCTGTCAACCCTAACCTCCCTTGGCACAGTTAGTAGGGGATAGTAGGATTGTGTGGCCTGTAACTCCCTGGGACACAATCCTACTATGGCACACACACACAGCAATAAAGTACAGCTATTCTTACCCGTCTCCTCTGCAAAGTAAATGACACAAACACCAATATACTAAACCTTGGCAATTTTACTTAGATTTGTTAAGTGAGCAGGTAATCAACAGTGTACATATATGTGCAGAGCCCTGCAATATAGGAGTATCTTAACAAACATATAGATATACAGTACTGTGCATAATACTAACGGTCCCCGCTGCAGCTATTCTCCCTTGTGGGCAAAGATGGCGCCCAGCAATGTCTACGCTAAGTCAGGCCTGACTGTACTGTGAAGAAGTTCTGTAGAGGAAGATCTTCGCTAGCAAAATGGTGGTGCACTTTTGAAGAAAACAAACTGTAATCCACAGGGTAAAAGGGGTTCGAATAACTTGGTGAATTTAAAGGCAATCTCTAAAGTTGCTCCGGTGCGCAGCGCAACACTAGTGATAACTCCGGACAACAGTTATTGGGCCTAGAGATCCTATATAGTTCTCTGAGCAGGTGCTCTCTCACCCAACCGGACCAGTCCGTGTCCGTATCTTCCACTGCTGTGTCTTGGTACACAGGTCTCACGACATCCAAGTCTTCGGTCCTCCTGGCAACGATGCAGCAACAGTAAGGAGAGACGTCCCTCAGGTTCCTCGGTGAGAGCGGAAGGCTCTTTGGAGAAAGGCCCAAGCTTCAGGCCTTGTATCTCAGCAGGCTCGGAAAGGAGTTCCACTTGCTGGGCGGGCGGTGTCCAAAGAGACAGAATTCAGCCCCGCTACTACCATGGACATTGCTCCACTTACAGCCCCGCTCACGGATACGGGGATCCGGCTCAAGCCCCGGGGCCGCTTCGCTTTATACACCTGCCGAGATGCGGAGGCCCTGGGCATGCTCTGTCCTAGATGCGGTGGACTGGCTGTGCAGCTACGGCCGTTCGGACGATGTTTGTCCTGTGGCGAATTCTTGTTTGAAGTGGACCAGCCCACCGAATCTCCCTGGGCCTACCAGGTAAATTGTGTTACAGGCGTCGTTACTTCAGAGGAAGACGCCTATGCCCCTACAGCCGAAACCTACGCGCATTGCATTGGCTGCCACAGAGGTGACCGAAGAGGATGCCTCTGCCGCTGCGGAGCCATCGGCGGACACTGCAGCGGATGCTGCCTCCGCCACTACTGAAGTTCATATCCCGCCAGCAAAACGGAAGGTGGGATATGTCAAGGCCTCCCGCGGCCGCGGTCAAAGCCTGCCCCAGCGCCTGCCGGAACCTAACTTTAAAAGCAAGGAGATGCCAGAGAAGTCCACGTCAGGGGACGGTAAGGAAGCTGGGGGAAAAGTGTCTGTGAATGCCACGATCTACCTGCCTGCTGAAGAGGAAGATTCCTTGGATATTGAACCATCATCCGATGTTGGGCATGATGTGGAGATAGACGAGATCTTCCTTGCAAAGGGATGGGACAAGAGGAAAAATGTTGTCTCAATCCGCAGCCTTCGAGAGGGATCGCCCATGAGCTCTGGGGAAACCAAACCCCGGGTGGAAGTCCCCGCTTTGACAGAGAAGGCTATCGCTGTGACAAATGAAAGACTCTCACCGGAGCCTGTTACGGCTTTGGTCCTGAAGTCCCTAGATTCGTATGTAATGCCTGGAGCAGGAGACCCTGAAACTCTACCTAAACTTGCTCGCCTGCAGCGGATCCTTATGAAAAGAGTGGCTCGTGACTACGGCTTGGAGTACCCCTATGTACCCAAAGAATTATTATTTGAAATTGGGGCCTGTCGTGAGCGGTGGTACGGGGAAGCTATCTGGGACTACCTTAAAGTGTCCAAGCCGTACAGGAACTTTGCCCACTCAGCTGCCATGACAGATCGGTTCAAGTGTTGCCGCAGGCACTGGAACTATGGTCGGCACATCCACACTGACCGAGTGGTAATTTGCTGCCCGGGAAGAGATGATGTGACTTATTTTGTAACAACTTTGGACAAGCAGTGGAAAGCAGTTACCCTCCCGGATCCAAGTTTTTACCTTTAAAAAAAAAAAAGACAGGAGCTTGATTTTTTTTTTTTTTGCTTTTGTATCCTGTCCCTTCACGGGTGAACCGAATCTTGGATCAAAGTGACTTTGCCCTCTGCTAAAAGAGGATGTCTGCTGTTAAGAAGGAAAAGACAGAGAGTTTGTCTTTGTTTTTTCTTCTCTCCGGAAAAAGGACAGTTTTCCTCTGAGAAAACATTGGGTTAGATAGTTAGTATGTTATGGTGAGGAAACGCCGTGATCAACAGTGGGATGCTCAGTGTGTTTTGTTGCAAACCCCTGCGTAGCCATTAAAGGACGTTGAGACTCTGCTTACACTAGGTGGCAGTGGTCTGCAGGAATGAAGAGACTGTAGTGATAATATGGCACTAATGCCGCGTACACACGATCATTTTTCCCGTCGAGAAAAATGAAATTTTTTCCTTTGGACGAGAAAAACGATCGTGTGTGGGCTTTTTGTCGTTTTTCTCGACGGGAAAAACGGCATTAATCACGACGAGAAAAATTAGAACATGCTCTAATTTTTCTCGTCGTGATTCCCGTTGTTTTTTTCCGCGGCAGTTTTCCCATAGGGAAACACTGCCGGGGAGCCCACACACGGTCGTTTTTTTCAACCAAAAAAAAAATGTCATTTAAAACGGCCGTGTGTGGGGGGAACAAGCTGTTCCTCGTTTTTCACGTCGATTTTCTCGACGGTGTTTTCACCGTCGAAAAAATCGATCGTGTGTACACAGCATTAGAATTAGAAAACCTTTTTATGCTAGGCTTAGCATTAAGAAAACTTTTATAGAAGGAAACTGCTTACTCTCGGGTAAACAGTCTGCTTCTTTTGTAGGATAGGATGTGAGTAGTGGTTAAGATGCTTACTGTTCCCATGTGTATTGTTTGTGATTTATTGCAGGTACCAGAAGCTACTATCAAGACCACCGGAGAATGGGGTGGGATAGATAGTCAGTAATGGGTGGAGTGTATTTTCTTTTGACATGTCTGGAGATTGTAATGTCATTTATGTGTTTTCTCTCTTCTTTTCTTTCTCCTTTCCCAAAATATTTTGGTTCAGGTACCATTTTTTTTTTTTTTGTGTAAATCAACAGCCTTCAGGATTGAAGGATTTTGATTTCCCCAGCCACTGGGGATAGTGTCTTTTTCTAGGAGGGGGTGTGTTTAGCGGGGGCGCTATGTGTATATTTAAGGGTAGTCTGAGCCTATAATTGGGCTCAGACCAATTGATTGTTCTGAATTTGCTTCTGCTCTGGGTGTGATACTGCCTGGCAGTAGTGTTCCCTGTCTGCCTGTAGGTGGCACTGTCATCACAGGCATAGGTTGAACTACAGGGGGTATCACAACACCTTGGGTGTCCTTTCTCGGCAGCCGTACAATGGACGTGGTCTACCCGCTGTAAATGCTGGGAGAGGGTACATAAGGGGCAGACGCCATTAATTGGGGTCCTGTTCTGGGTTTTCGCCCTGGGCGCCCACCCGTCGGTGTGCACCTCGTGGCCCTCATGGCAAGGGGTGCGTGTTCTGGCCCCGGGCACCTTTAGCCGGAGGCTACATCGCTGCATGATAGGCCCAGCTCTGCTGGCTGAGGCCTATACTTAAGAAAAAGGATCCTCAGCTACCCACTTGAGGGAAGCCAAGCTTAGGGAAGGAGACCAGGGGAGGATCTGCCCCGGAGAAGACTAGCGACAATACTGCTGTCTTGGGAGGAAGCCTGGAGCTCACCTAAGGAGGGATCCATCATTACAAGCCTTGCAATACGCCAATCCGGCTTAAAGGTTTTTCACTATTGCTTGGCTGGGAGGTTCGGGACTTTTAACAATCCTGTGGCAGAGGATTCCTGATCGTATCCCTAGAAACATTGATTTGTGCTTCATCCTGGCTGCTAGGACCACTAAACTGGACTATCCGGGTGAGCAATACCCACTCAGGCTTGAGTGGCGACGATTGGGACTTTAGTGTTGCGTGCCTGAAACTTCCCCTGTGTTTCTCTCGTTTCCTACTTTCCTCTAAAGTTTTCTACTTTATCAAAGAAAAATAAAGCCTGACTGTTTGGGTTTTACATTGTGTGGACATTGGCCTTTCTAAAGACTTTTCTCACACCCTGACAACGGAAGCCTTGGAGGTAGTTTGCAGACCCAACAAAACCAGCTGGTCCCTTAAATGGGGGTAAGTGCTACACATGTAAACGTGCAACAAAAACATGTGTGCTCGGTCGCACCTCCCCGTGTGAAGCGAGCCTCAGGGCAGTATGCACCCAGGGATGAAAGCATGAAACAACAACAGCTGGATAATACACCTGTACCTTCCACCCACATCTAAACCCTGGAGCCTCATTCACCCAGCTAAGCACCCAGTGAGCACCAGGCCTCAGCCATACATTTCTGTTACTAGAAATACAAAATCAAAAGCCGTGGAACTCACTACAAATAAAAATGTTCAAATCCACCTTTTTGTTTGTTTATTATAAATAGAATAGAAAGGGGTTATAATTCTTCAAAATGTGTATTGCTGTGACTACTTTATTAAGATTTCCTGTCTGTCTTACAACGAATAAAGTTCTCTACGTTTGAATCATGGCTTCCTCTCTCTCGCAAGGGCTCTCTGGGAAATGTAGTCCGGTAGCTGCGTCTGTTCCTGCCCAGCCCTGGGAAGAGAGAGAGCGGTGTGAGCGGGGATCGGTGAGTGTGGGGCGGATAGAATGAACGATGGGATGGGGCTCCATGCTGTGTACGATGACTGAGGCTGGAGAGACGTTTGTGATCGCTATGAAGTATTCCTTGGCCCGGCCTGTAGCGCTGTGTGTATTGTATGCGATGAGGCCAGCACCCCTCTGTATGGGGATCCAGCAATGGCAGAAAGCTGTGTGTGTGATCTGATCTCCCCGGCCTGCACCCGGCTCTGTTTACTAACATTGGTAGATGCCCTCCCCCCTCCAGTAATCATGGAGGGCCAACAAGAGCCCGGATCTGCAGCTTTATAATGCCTGTGTGTGTGTGTGACTGTCTGTCTGTGTGTGTGTGACTGTGTGACTGTCTGTCTGTGTGACTGTCTGTCTGTCTGTGTGTGTGTGTGTGACTGTGTGACTGTCTGTCTGTGTGACTGTCTGTCTGTGTGTGTGTGTGACTGTCTGTCTGTCTGTGTGACTGTCTGTCTGTCTGTGTGACTGTCTGTCTGTGTGTGTGTGTGTGTGACTGTCTGTCTGTCTGTGTGTGTGTGACTGTCTGTCTGTCTGTGTGTGTGTGACTGTCTGTCTGTGTGTGTGTGTGACTGTCTGTGTGTGTGTGTGACTGTCTGTGTGTGTGTGTGACTGTCTGTGTGTGTGTGTGTGACTGTCTGTGTGACTGTCTGTGTGACTGTCTGTGTGTGTGTGTGTGTGACTGTCTGTCTGTCTGTGTGTGTGACTGTCTGTCTGTGTGTGTGACTGTCTGTGTGTGTGTGTGTGTGTGTGTGTGTGACTGTCTGTGTGTGTGTGTGTGTGTGTGTGACTGTCTGTGTGTGTGTGTGTGTGTGACTGTCTGTGTGTGTGTGTGTGTGTGACTGTCTGTGTGTGTGTGTGTGTGACTGTCTGTGTGTGTGTGTGACTGTCTGTGTGTGACTGTCTGTGTGTGTGTGTGTGTGTGTGTGTGACTGTCTGTGTGTGTGTGTGTGTGACTGTCTGTCTGTGTGACTGTCTGTCTGTGTGTGTGTGACTGTCTGTGTGTGTGTCTGTGTGTGACTGACTGACTGTCTGTCTGCTTGTCATTGTGGAATTCCTAGCAATCACTTAATACAAAATTGTACATGTAGCTGTCTTATACACTAATCAGCCATACCATTATGACAGATAAAGTGAATAAAATTGATTATCTCCTTACAATGGCACCTGAAGGTGGGTGAGATGTGTTAAGCAGCAAGTGAACATGTTGTCCCTGAAGTTGATGCATTGAAAGCAGAAAATATGAGGCAGTGTAACAATTTTTACACGGGCCAAATTGTAATGGCTAGACGAGTGGATCAGAGCATCTCTAATACGGAAGCTCTTGTGGGATGTTCCCGGTCTGCAGCAGTCAGTCCCTACCTAAAGTGATCCAAGGAAGGAAAACTGGCATACTACAGACAGGATCATGGCTGCCACGGCTCATTGATCAACATGGGGAGTGAAAGTGGTTGTAAACCCTGGAACCTTTTTTTTTTTAAATCCAACCTGCAAGACAAAGCCATAATGAGCTAGTATGACTAGCATACTAGCTCATTATGCATCACTTACCTTAGATCGGGGCCCCCGAAGCCGTCCTCGTCTCCCTCTCCAGCCACAGCCATCGGCGCTGTGATTGGCCGGAGCGGTGAAGACGTCACTCCACGCATGTGCGCGGGAGCCGTCAAATCCGGCTAAGCCGGATTTGTGAATGGGAATAACCCTGTGAATGCGCCGTAGACACCGATGCATGTCATTTTTTGCAAATATCTCCTAAACCGTGTAGGTTTATGAGATATTTCTTGCACCCACAGGTAAGCCTTAATCTAGGCTTACCTGTAGGTGCAAGTTGCATAAGTGGGTTTACAACCACTTGAAGGCTGGCCTATTTAGTCCAATCCAATAGAAGAGCTACTATAGAGCATGCTGGTTCCAATAGAAAGATGTCAAAACACACAGTGCAATGCAGTTTGTTGTGTACGGGGCTGTGTAGCCGTGGACCGGTCAGGGTGCCCATGCTGACCCGTGTCCAAAGCCAAAAGTTCCTACAATGGGCACATGAACGTCAGTACTGAACCATGGAGCAATGGAAGAATGTGGCCTGCTCTGATGAATTCAAGAATAGTTTTGAGGAACACAACGAGTTTGAGGTGTTGACTTGGCCTCCAAATTCTCCAGATCTCTATCCAATCGTGCATCTGTGGGATGTGTTGGAAAAACAAGTCTGATCCATGGAGGCCCCAACTCACAACTTACAGGACTTTAAGGCTGGGTTCACACTTATGCGAATTGAATGCGGGTTTCCCTCCGCACCCAATTCACATGACAGGAGAGTGTGACTGACTCGCAATGGAGTTGATTCACACAGCTCTGGGGTGACCGCTGTCTGCATTTGGAAAAGGGTCCTGTGCGTCTTTGGTTCAGATTCAGGTGCAAATTCAGACAAAATTCGGACCTGAATCAGTGAACAGGAACGCACCGGACCCCCTGCTGTGAACCCGGCCTTAGGTTTTACTAAACCCACAACAGTAAAATCAGTCTGTATATGCAGTAAAGCATGCTTTACTCACTGTGGAACCTAATGCCGCGTACACACGACCATTTTTCTCGTCTGGAAAAATGTCATTTTTTCTCTTTGACGAGAAAAACTACCGTGTGTAGGCTTTCCAGCATTTTTCACGACAAGAAAAACGGCAAGAGTCACGACGAGAAAAATTAGAACATGCTTTAATTTTTCTCGTCGTGATTCACGGCATTTTTTTCCGTGGCAGTTTTCCCATAGGGAAACACTGCCAGGGAGCCTACACACGAACGTTTTTCCCAACCAAGAGAAAAAATTTCAGGAAAACTGGCCGTGTGTAGGGGACCAAGCCGTTCCTCGTTTTTCCCTTCGATTTTCTCGACAGTGTTTTCACCGTCAAGAAAATCGATTGTGTGTACACTGCATAAGGGGTTGTGTAGAGACTGATGGCTTGGTGCCAAATACCACAACATACCTTCAGAAGTCTAGTGGTGCCCATGCCTTAATAGGTTATGGTGGGTGGTCATAATGTTATAGCTGATTAGTGTATATACCTTTTTTATTTACATACCTGTTCATACATTTATCACTAGTACAATGCAAACTCTGCACTTTCCATCATACCACAATGAAATCAGTGTATGCAGCTTGCTATAAGGGTACAGTGGACCATACACTATACAATCTGATTGTACAATTTCCTTGAACTACCATCAACTATGTATTGCAGGAGTCTGCCTGATTGGATACTAATTGAAAAGGTTGCTCAGGTTTTCTCCTCATAATTTTGTTAACTCTAAAGCAGTGGTTCTCAACCTGGGGGTCAAATGATGATTTGCCAGGGGTCACCGAATCCTGGGCTGTTCCTGAAGCCCGCACCGTTCTCCCAGCCTTTTTGCGGCTGCCCAGCTGGGCTGTTCCTGGAGCCCTCGGCCGCCCACTCAGCCTCTTCGCAGCCTCCCATTCAGTTCAGGGCATGGCTGAGGGGCAGAGACTAGAGGTCAGCTGACTGGTGAGGAATGTGAAGTGGGAGGGGCTGGAGGAGACCCTGTCTTCTGATTTCAGCATAGGTGTCACTGCTATGAGACGCAGTGAAGCCGGAGACACAGTGGGTAACGCTACCTGTGATTATAGTTGCCATTAAAAGTACCCACTACAGTTCTCAGATCAGCAGATGACCTTGATCAAGAGCACCTAAGTTGGCTGATCAGAACTCCTCCCAGCACTGCTACTCATCCCCCCCAAGGAGTAAGAGAAGGAATAAAAATAGAGAATACATGGAAGGGAGAGGAAAAGGGGGGGGGGGAAGAACAAGAAAGATGGCTAGAGAGAGGGATGGGGGGGGGGGGGGGAACAAGAAATTAGGATAGAGAGAGATAAGAGACAGAGTGGTACATCCTAAAATGTACCATATGAGGGACTCGGGCAGCGCTAAATTTCCATGGGTTAGGGGCGCAAATTACTTGTCTTGCCTTGGGTGCTGACAACGCCGCGCTACGAAAATAATTTTACTGTTATGGGTCCACACAACTTGGGAAATCTTATAAAGGGGTCACGGCACTAAAAAGGTTGAGAACCACTGCTCTAAAGGAAATTGTACAGTCAGATTGCATAGTGTATGGTCAGCCAAATACGAATCACTCACAGTAAAATACTGTTTCAAGCACACTTAAGCAGCCCACAAATTTTTTTTTTTTTATATATATATATTTCATGACCCGATTTCCCTCATCCACATGTTCATTGTGGATGAGGGAATCCTCTCTGAGTTATTGTATTCTGACAGCAGGGAGATTTCCCCAACCAAGATGGGGGTGGGATTGTTCACGAAACTCAAACATATCTCTGCTATTCTTCCTACACGTGTTTAGCCAACTGAAGGGCAACACGTGTAGGAAGAATAGTAGAGATATATTTGTTTAGGAGATGTGTTTGAGTTTCGTGAAAAACTCTGCCCCCATCATTACAAAGTACGCCCCCTTGTGTAGGCATCCGCCCCCCCACACGCGCCCATCATGAACAAATCCGCCCCTTGCAGAGTTGCACGAGCATCAGGAGCGTGTGGCACAATCAGGGCCGTCGGAACAGGACAGGTAAACCAAGCAGCTGCTTGGGGCCCCGACTTGTCCTGGGGCCCCAGCAGAGGGCAGCAGAAGGCAGCACGGGTGGAGGAGGTAAGACATCCCCCCCCCCCCAATATCCACTGTAATACCTTTCGATCGGGCCCCCCTCCCGCGAAAACGCCCCCCCCCGCTCACTAATTCGGTGTACTTGTTGCACCGCTGCACACCCCCCCTGCTCAACAAGTTGCTGTCCTGATGTCCATGAAAAAAAAATGACAATGTCCCGCGGCAGCACTCCCCTAGCCCCCCTCCCACATCTCAACTTTAAAATTGTTGCTTGGGGGCCCCCAAATTCCTTTAAACGGCCCTGGGCACAATTATGGCTATTGTGTGCAGGCGCCGTGTACAGCCAATCGTAAATTCCGATTTTATTTTTTTTTTGGCGGCTCTGTACTGCGCATGTGCAGTACCAGGCGGACATTATTCGACAGGGAGCATTTCCCGACAGGACACCGGCACACTGATGGATTGGGGGGGGGGAAGCCCAACAGGGTCGCTGTACAAAAACTGATCGGTAGATTGAATTCTGTGTGTGTGTGTGTGTGTGTGTATGTATATATATCTCTATCTATCACTCACCTCACACTATCTCACAAAACTCAAATTTTTGTAAATATTTTATATCTTTTCATGTGACAACACTGAGGCTGAATTTACACCTGAGCGTTTCGTTTTCAGGCAGAAAGTCGCTAGTTTTTACCGCAATTTTGCAGTGATTTGTACTGCGTTTTTTGCGTGTTTTGTTGCAGCTTTTTTTGCAGTGATTTTTCCATAGGTCAAAAGATCACCGATGTAAAACGCCTGTAATCTGTAAAAGAAGCTCATGTACTTTTTTGAGTTTTAGGCTACAAAACGCTCAGATGTGAACAGGGGCCATTTTTAAATGAATGGAATTTTGCTTGTTGGAAGTTTTTTCAGGTGCTTTATGAGCTGAAAACGCTCAGGCGTGAATGCAGCCTGAAGAAATGACACTTTTTGCTACAGTGTAAAGTGTTGAGAGTGTACAGCTTGTATAAGCCTAGGTTAAAGAAAATGGAGAGTGACCTTTTTAATACCCAAACACGACAGAGGCAGGCTTCCATTCCTAGAAATATGCAAAAGGAAAAAAATGGGGTGTGGTACTTTAAGGCCCCATGCACACGAGACGCAGGTGCAAACTCTGCTGAACACACGTTTTTAAACGCTGAAACCGGCGTTTAAAAACGCGCGTTTTGCCGCGTTTGCGGCCGCGTTTATTGGCGTTTAGCAGCGTTTTACCGCGTTTGCGTTTATAAGCGTTTCATCATAAGACCCTCCCTAAGCTCAAAAAACAGTAAATTTTAACCATTTCAGACAGTTTGTGAGACCAGAGTGATATCAGCAGCTGAGAGAGCAGCAGTGTACTTGTATTTAGCGTATCACCTGCCACGTCACCTGTCACGTCACCTGGCCACGTCACCTGGCCACGTCACCTGGCCACGTCACCTGGCCACGTCACCTAGCCACGTCACCTGCCACAAGTTGTGGATTGTCCACTTGCCACGTCACCTGGCCACGTTACCTGCCACGTCACCTGGCCACAAGTTGTGGATTGTTCACTTGCCACGTTACCTGCCACGTCACCTGGCCACGTCACCTGCCACAAGTTGTGGATTGTCCATTAGCCACGTCACCTGGCCACATCACGTGCCACGTCACCTGGCCACGTCACCTAGCCACGTCACCTGCCACAAGTTGTGGATTGTCCACTTGCCCCGTCACCTGGCCACGTTACCTGCCACGTCACCTGGCCATGTCACCTGCCACAAGTTGTGGATTGTCCACTGGCCACGTCACCTGACACAAGTTGTTGATTGTCCACTTGCCACGTTACCTGACACAAGTTGTGGATTGTCCACTTGCCACATCACCTGACACAAGTTGTTGATTGTCCACTTGCCACGTTACCTGCCACAAGCTGTGGATTGTCCACTTGCCACATCACCTGGCCACGTCACCTGCCACAAGTTGTGGATTGTCCACTTGCCACGTCACATGCCACATGCCACGTCACCTGGCCACGTCACCTGGCCACGTTACCTGCCACGTCACCTAGCCACGTCACCTGCCACAAGTTGTGGATTGTCCACTTGCCACGTCACCTGCCACGTCACCTGGCCACGTTACCTGCCACGTCACCTGGCACAAGTTGTGGATTGTCCACTTGCCACGTCACCTGACCACATCACGTGCCACGTCACCTGGCCACGTCACCTAGCCACGTCACCTGCCACAAGTTGTGGATTGTCCACTTGTCACGTCATCTAGCCACGTCACCTGCCACAAGTTGTGGATTGTCCACTGGCCACGTCACCTGGCCACGTCACCTGGCCATGTCACCTCCCACAAGTTGTGGATTGTCCACTGGCCACGTCACCTGGCCACAAGTTGTGGATTGTTCACTTGCCACGTTACCTGCCACGTCACCTGGCCACGTCACCTGCCACAAGTTGTGGATTTTCCACGTGCCACGTCACCTGACCACGTCACCTGGCCACGTCACCTGACACAAGCTGTGGATTGTCCACTTGCCACGTTACCTGCCACAAGTTGTGGATTGTCCACAATGCAATGCAAGCAATTACAGTTTTCTTTTATATTTTTTAATAGTTTTTCATCATTTGGCATCATTTTTGAGATTTCTAATGTTAAAAAATATGTCACCTTTAAAAACGCTTATAAACGCAAACGCGGAAAAACGCCGGTACCGCGTTTAGCCGCGTTTAGCGTCTGAAACGTGGAAAACTTTTGCGTCTGAACCCATTTTTTTGCTTCTGGAAAAACGAGGTTAAACGCAACTGCTTGTAAACGCCAAAAAACGAGAGTGTGTGCATGGACACGTAGGATAACATTGAATGGGATCAGGGGCAGTTGAAAAAAGCGTCCAACTGCCTCTGAACGCGCGTTCAACAGCAAATAACAGCGTCTCGTGTGCATGGGGCCTAAATGAAGCCTCTCTGTTATTGTGAATGGATAAAACTATTTGATCATACCTATGAAGGATTATTTAGACCAATCCCTGGTGGATAATCCCCAAAACCATAATGTGAAATCGTTTATTCTAAATTGGTACTTGAAAAAAATTGGATAAATGAGAAAAAAAAAATATATAGTGCATCATATAGCAATACATGATGCATAGGGTGTATAAAGAAAACCATAATTAATAATAATAACATATTAAATATTTAATCTCGAATAAACATGATTGGTACAAAGAGCAATGATACATATAATACACCAATGGATCAGTTGTACATGATTATTATAAAGAATAAAAACAATACACATTGAAGCAATAAAAACATAGTACAGATATTGGAAAATTCATGATGGTAAGTAAACGATAATGCGTTTCATGGTGTTTAAAACCATTCATCAGGAGTAGGATGCTATAGAGTAGATAAATATAAAAGTAAATAGGTGGGCAAACATCTATAATGATGCATGGTCCATCAAAAGAACAAAAGGTACAGTCTAGCAATGGATACTTTACCTATGGAGGTATCTCATAGGTGTATTTCTAGGGCTCCTAGGATGTAGTGGAGATGGTTAGGAGCTAGTTCTCTCGTCCGGGGTTGAGGCGGGGGACATCCTATCGTTAGCTTGAGCTCCGCAGTCCCCCTAGTGAAGTAGGGTGACCATGGGGCTCGACAGCCAGGAATAGAGCCAGAGGTCTGCAACTTGACTCCGGGGTCGAAGGTGTATATCCCTGGGATATAGTGGTGCAAAAATAAGAGAATAAAAAGGAAACAAAAAAGAAAAAAAATTGAAAAAAAAAATTGAAAAAAAAAGGGAAATTTTATGAATGTCATGCCGCGTACACACGATCATTTTTCCCGTCGGGAAAAATGACATTTTTTCCTTTGGACAAGAAAAACGATCGTCTGTGGGCTTTTTGCCGTTTTTCCCGACGGGAAAAACGGCATTAATCACGATGAGAAAAATTAGAACATGTTCTAATTTTTGTCATCGTTTTTTCCAGCATTTTTTTCCGCGGCAGTTTTCCCATAGGGAAACACTGCCACGGAGCCCACACACGGTCGTTTTTCTCGACAAAGAAAAAAATGACGGGAAAAACGGTCGTGTGTGGGGGAACATGCCGTTCCCTCGTTTTTTCATTTTTTTTTTCATGTCGTGATTCACGGCGGTGTTTTCACCGCCGTGAATCACGATCGTGTGTACGCGGCATCAGAGTAACAAAAGACCTTGGCAATCAAACATCAAAGTGGTCGCATATGTAAAAGAAAGAGAAAAAGGGGGGGAGGAGGGGAAAAGGAAGGGAAAGAAGGGAAGGTAGGAAGAGGGAGGTAGACTAGAAAGTGTGTAGGTGTGCCTGTATAGGTTGTACAGGCACACTTGCACCCTTTCTAGTCTACCTCCCTCTTCCTACCTTCCCTTCTTTCCCTTCGTTTTCCCCTCCCCCCCCCCCCTTGCTCCTCTTCCTCCCTTTTTCTCTTCTTTTTCTCTTCTATTTCTCTTTCTCTTACATATGCGACCACTTTGATGTTTTATTTCCAAGATCTTTTGTTACTTTGACATTCATAAAATTTCCCCTTTTTTTTTTTTTTTTTTTCATTTTTTTTTTTTCTTTTTTGTTTCCTTTTTATTCACTTATTATTGCACCACTATATCCCAGGGATACACACCTCCGACCCTGGAGTCAAGTTGCAGACCTCTGGCTCTATTCCCGGCTGTCGAGCCCCATGGTCTTCGACTCAGTCCACCCTACTTCACTAGGGGGACTGCGGAGCTCAAGCTAACGAGAGGATGTCCCCCACCTCATCCCCGGACGAGAGAACTAGCTCCTAACCATCTCCACTACATCTTAGAACTACACCTATGAGAGACCTCCATAGGTACAGTATCCATTGCTAGACTGTACCTTTTTGTTCTTTTGGTGGACCATGCATCATTATAGATGTTTGCCCACCTATTTACTTTTATATTTATCTACTCTATAGCATCCTACTCCTGATGAGTGGTTTTAAACACCACAAAACGTGTTGAGTCCATACTCAAGGGTGCCAAGTTATCGTTTACTTACCATCATGAATTTTCCAATATCCGTACTATGTTTTTATTGCTTCAATATGTATTGTTTTTATTCTTTATAATAATCATGTACAACTGATCTATTGGTGTATTATATGTATCATTGCTCTTTGTACCAATCATGTTTATTCGAGATTAAATATTTAATATGTTATTATTATTAATTATGTTTTTTTTTTTTTATAAACCCTATGCATCATGTGTTTCTATATGATGTGTGTATGTGTATATATATATATATATATATATATATATATATTTATTTTATTTTTATTTTTTTTTCTTATTTATCCAATTTTTTTCAAGTACCAATTTAGAATAAACTATTTCACATTATGGTTATGGGGATTATCCACCGGGGATTGGTCTAAATCAGTGGTCTCCAAACTGCGGCCCGGGAGCCAGATGCGGCCCTTTGCTTGCCCTTATCTGGCCCTTGGGGCACTATTCCTCCCACTGACGCCAACTATGGGGCACCATTCTTCCTACTGAACCCAATGATGGGATACTATTCTTCCTATTGACTCCAATGATAGGATACTATTCTTCCTATTGACTCCAATGATAGGATACTATTCTTTCTATTGACTCCAATGATAGGATACTATTCTTCCTATTGACTCCAATGATAGGATACTATTCTTCCTATTGACTCCAATGATAGGATACTATTCTTCCTATTGACTCCAATGATAGGATACCATTCTTCCTATTGACTCCAATGATAGGATACCATTCTTCCTACTGACCCCAATGATAGGATACCATTCTTCCTACTGACCCCAATGATAGGATACCATTCTTCCTACTGACCCCAATGATAGGATACTATTCTTCCTACTGAACCTAATGATAGGATACTATTCTTCCTATTGACTCCAATGATAGGATACCGTTCTTCCTACTGACCCCAATGATAGGATATTATTCTTCCTACTGACCCTAATAATAGGATACTATTCTTCCTACTGACACCAACGATGGGGTACTATTCTTCTTACTAACACCAACACTTGGCCCCCTTAAAGTCTGAAGGACCATAAACTGGCCCTTTGTTTAAAATGTTTGGAGACCCCTGGTCTAAATAATCCTTCATAGGTATGATCAAATAGTTTTATCCATTCGCAATAACAGAGAGGCTTCATTTAAAGTCCCACACCCCCTTCTTTTTTTTTTCTTTTTTTTTTTCTTTTGTATAAGCCTAGGTTTACACTACTGCGATGCGATGTGCTGTGAATTTGATCAGTTTTTTTTTTTTTGTCCTGTGTGAGGTGCGAATTTGCCTTGCGTTTTGAGGTAGACAGGTGCTAATTTACCACGATTTTCAGGAGGCAAACAGACAGTGAACAATTCGCAGAGATGTGAACTGTGTGCTGCGAGTTTACTGCAAGTTCAATTGAAGCCTATGAAGATAAAATTTACATCGCGCCCGCAGTCAACATGCACAGGACACTTTTTTTTTTTCTCGCACCAAATTCGCAACGCAGAGATGTGAACCAAAGCCATGGAATACTATGCTTTTTACATGACCTGCGAATCTGTGTGTTCCTAAACGCATCAAACGCGCTGTAAATTTACATCAGTGTGAACCCAGGCTAACAGTATAAAGTTGCTGTCCCCTCAAAATAACTCAACACACAGCCATTAATGTCTAAACTGCTGCCAACAAAGGTGAGTACACCCCTAAGTGAAAATGTCCACATTGGGCCCAAAGTGTCAATATTTTGTGTGGCCACCATTATTTTCCAGCACTGCCTTAACCCTCTTGGGCATGGAGTTCACCAGAGCTTCACAGGTTGCCACTGAAGTCCTCTTCCACTCCTCCATGATGACATCACAGAGCTGGTGGATGTTGGAGACCTTCCGTTTTGAGGATGCCCCACAGATGCTCAATAGGGTTTAAGTCTGGAGACATGCTTGGCCAGTCCATCACCTTTACTCTCAACTTGTTTAGCAAGGCAGTGGTCGTCTTGGAGGTGTGTTTGGGGTCATTATGTTGGAATCCTGCCCTGCGGCCCATTCTCTGAAGGGAGGGGGTCATGCTCTGCTTCAGTGTGTCGCAGTACATGTTGGCATTCATGGTTCCCTCAATGAATTGTAGCTCCCCAGTGCTGGCAGCACTCATGCAGCCCCAGACCATGACACTCCCACCACCGTGCTTGACTGTAGGCAAGACACACTTGTCTTTGTACTCCTCACCTGGTTGCCACCACACACGCTTGACACCATCTGAACCAAATAAGTTTATCTTGGTCTCATCAGACCACAGGACATGGTTCCAGTAATCCATGTCCTTAGTCTGCTTGTCTTCAGCAAACTGTTTGTGGGCTTTCTTGTGCATCATCTTTAGAAGAGGCTTCCTTCTGGGATGATTTGATGCAGTGTGCGGCGTATGGTCTGAGCACTGACAGTCTGACCCCCCGCTCCTTCAACCTCTGCAGCAATGCTGGGTGCACTCATACGTCTATTTCCCAAAGACAACCTCTGGATATGATGCTGAGCACGTGCACTCAACTTCTTTGGCCGACCATGGCGAGGCCTGTTCTGAATGGAACCTGTCCTGTTAAACCGCTGTATGGTCTTGGCCACCGTGCTGTAGCTCAGTTTCAGGGTCTTGGCAGTCTTCTTAAAGCCTAGGCCATCTTTATGTAGAGCAACAATTCTTTTTTTCAGATCCTAAGAGAGTTCTTTGCCATGAGGTGCCATGTTGAACTTCCAGTGACCAGTATGAGAGAGTGAGAGTGATAACACCAAATTTAACACACCTGCTCCCCATTCACACCCGAGACCTTGTAACACTAATGAGTCACATGACACCGGGGAGGGAAAATGGCTAATTTGGCCCTATTTGGACATTTTCACTTTTGTTGCCAGCAGTTTAGACAATAATGGCTGTGTGAGTTATTTTGAGGGGAAAGCAAATTTACACTGTTATACAAGCTGTACACTCACTACTTTACATTGTAGCAAAGTGTAATTTCTTCAGTGTTGTCACATGAAAAGATATAATAAAATATTTACAAAAATGTGAGGGTGTACTCTCTTTTGTGAGATACTGTGTGTGTGTGTGTGTGTGTGTGTGTATACACACACACACACACGCACACACACTGCATACATTTTTTGTTCCTGGAAGTTTCTATTGTTGATGTGTCGGTGCTTCCTTGTTCTACAGCTTTAAATAGATGTGAGAGAACTTTTGACAAGATGACTGCCATCAAGCATGCCCTGCAGAGGGACATATTTACTCCAAATGATGAGCGCCTCCTCAGTATTGTGAATGTATGCAAAGCTGGAAAAAAGAAGAAAAACTGCTTTCTATGTGCCACAGGTAAGTCAATACAAAAGGGTAACTGTGGCAGGCCATTGATCTACATGGATTTTTTTTTTTTTCATTTAAGACTACTAAAGTCTATTTGTTGGATTTATTTCTAGCAAAAGATCCTGACTCTACTCAATGCAAAATGAGCCTTAAAGTGGATGTAAACCCACTCTCATCCTTTCTAAACTACTGCCGTAGTGCTGATCTAAAAGGATATAGATGCCTCCTGCATGTATCCTTATCTGTCAAATGTCTCCCCTCTGTCTGTTATAAGAACTGAAAAACTGCAGATTCTGTGGGTGGGTCTGTTGTCTGCAGCTCGGTGGGTGGAGTCGGATGTCAGTAGACTCCCCGCCCACCTTTACACTCCCCTTGTCAACATGTATTTTCTCCTGTGTATGCCTTCTGCTATGATCACTAACATCCAGTCAAAATCCAGAAAAGTAACCACATGACTTCAGAAAAGGAGTGGGAGTGGGAATTAAAAAATAATGCCTGTCCAAAGCTAGTGCACAAGATATATAAATAACCTGTCACTCAAAGCAAGGGGGCGGAACGGACAAAGGTTTTTCTCTGTTTGTCCGTTTTAGCTCACTGAACAATAAAAGAGGATTGCTCAGAGCTGGGTTAACTCTTTGTGGCAAGACTGGGCACAAATGATATGAAATCTTATACTCTACATTGTGACAGCAAAAAAATAAATAAATACATTTCGGGTTTACATCCACTTTAAGCATAAATAGAGCACACCATTTTTTTTTTTACACGTATGCATTACAGTAAAGCACGTTAAAACACGATGGTGCTGGTAACACACCAACCTTGGTGCTTTGCAGTGCCATTCAAAATGACCACAGCTTGTAAACACACCTCTCATATGTGTGTTTCAGCACACCATACTGCACAGATGGCATGTGTTAAAAAATGGTGCTTGTCCAGTTTTAGGTGCATTGTTGTCCATTGGCAGGCCATTCAAAATTAGAACTGCGAACGGGTGCGGACAACGATGACCTGTCATTATAATGAACAGGCCCAGCATCTGCACCAACCTGTTAAAAAGCCGCAAGAGGAACTGCTTATCAGTTATCCTTATTGTTTATGTATTTTATCTTTCAATATGTTTATTGGACGAAGAACAAAAACATAAGAAAACAGTCCTTTCATCGGCCCATATGGCCTTCGATCTTAGAAAGTAACAGTTACAAACATTGAAGAATAAAACAGTTGACGTTATTACTAATCCATAGAAGACGTCATAGAACAATAAACCAGTCACAATTGGTCTGAGAGGGGAAAATCTCTATAACTAAGGGTATGTCATTTTACCCCCAGGCCAAAGTTATATGGACCCCAAAATGTGGTAACTATTGGGGAGGCGCAGGAGAGACAGACATCCGCCCGAGAGAGAACTGGCACACCACCCCTGTGGGATCTAACTCTGGATGTGCCTTACCCCTCACGGACCTCCAATCCATACACCCCAGCCCCCCAACCCAAACCCTGTGGTGAACTGTCTTCAGTTCAGTGCAGGGCCACCACAGAAGTAAACTTTTTGAGTAGGGAGAGCATAAAGAAAGAAAGAGGAGCAGGGGGTCCCTGTGAGAGAGAGAGAGAGAGAGAGAGAGAGTGTGAGGGGAGAGTAAGAAGAGAGTAGAAGGCCAGGAGTGTCCTATTCACAATTTGCGGTGCCCGGGCAGAGGGAAATATTGCTGTAAGATGCGCAGGCTTCTCATAGCTTAATTATAGCTTAATTTTTCTTTGTTTGTCCTGTAGCTTCGCAACTATGTGCTCTTGCGACATGATCCAGGATATTTTCCCCTTGGCTGCCCTAAATGATATAGTGGGTTTTCTTTATCGTACATCACAGGACACAGAGGCTTAATCATTACATAATGGGTTATATCCACCGTCAGGTGCTGGACACTGGTGTAATCAATTAGACAGGAAGTTTCCTCCCTATATAACCCCTCCCCTACTGGGAGCTCCTCAGTTTTTTCGCCAGTGTCTAAGGTGTTGGTCACGTTTTTAAGGATGTGCTAAGAAGAAGCTCTATTAAGAATCCCTCGGGGGGGGGGGGGGTAGGGAGCTACACACGGATCCATCCAAAGCGCTTATTAATTACGCCAAATGGATGGTACCCGGGCCTCGCAGAAGACCGAGGTGTTGCCTGTAATGTCTCTTTTCGGAGCACTGGGCTCTGGGAGCCAGTACTTTCGCTATACAAAGCGCAAAAGTTTCTGGCAATCTTTTACAAGGTCCAGGGAAGAGGTCTCCTTTAAGTAGGAACCCATACCCCTGAAGGTTGGCACAACATACCCGCCATGATGGGTGAAGATTGGTACTGTCTGGTCTTCAGCAGACCTGCGGCGGGGATAAGGTAAGCCTGGGAAAGATCCTAAGAATTATCTTAAAGCGGAGGTTCCGCGGTCCATACATGTTCTTTCTTTTAGTGCATTCAATGTGACTAATGATGACTGTAATGTACTCACATCTCCAGCGCTACATAACATCCCCCGTCCGTTTTTTGAAGAAATAAACACTTATAAAATGTTTCCTTGATTTTCCATTTTGCTTGTGGGCATCTTGAAGTCCACAAGCATAGATTTCCGGGTAGTGGTGAATGCGCGTCTCCCGGCATTCACCGCTGTATCTCGCTCAAGTGCAGTGTTGACGGCGAGCAGCGCCGTCAACACTTCCTGGATGCCATCACAACGGGCGTCAACATTAAGTACACGCCCCGTTGTGATGACATTACGCCGACATCCCAGGACACTTAGGGCCGCCGGGCAAACCAAAGGACCCGCCCACTCCCGCGGGAGGAAAAGCAGGAAGTACAACAGAATTCCGAAGATGTACTTCTTTTACAGCATCCAAAACTTAAAAAGGTTAGTGACACAGTATTGTACATAGCACTAGGATTACAGGAATAAAAAGTGTAATTTTAGGGTGAACCTCCGCTTTAAAGACTTTCCTTTTTGAGTGGGATGTCTTGTCTGTATCCACCACTAGAGGGAGTAAAGAGTTGAGTTTTCACTCACCATGCTCCAGGTATAGTGTCAGCTCCTCCTCGGACAGCACACTTCTTCCGCTGCAAGCTCTGCCATTAGTAAGCTTCTCTATGTGGTTGGATTCAGGCACTCCTGGACACCTACTCAGCATGAAACTGTGTGATTAGTTGCATACTTTATGTAGATTGCTAAACTAGCACAGTAGTATATGCATTGTTTGTACCTCTGCTTTTGCATTGGACTATGTCTCCTTGTAAAAAAGGTTCAGGGGCAGGAAACCATGATACCATCCTCCCCTGAGAGACTTGAGACAGCCGCACAGGTTAAGGCCTATGGCCACATCACCCTGAAAGCGCCTGATCTCGGAGGCTAAGCAGAGTCGGGCCTGGTTAGTACCTGGATGGAAGACCTGGGAATACCAGGGTGCCGTAGGCTTCCATCGGCCCTGTTGGGCATTGCAGCCTCCCCCAAACATTGCAGCCACTCTGCATATGTCATTTTGGACTATTCTTTGCATTTGTTAGTCCATAAGAGAGGTTAAACTGCTATAAATCACAGAGTGCAGAAAGCTGGGTGTGTCCCTTCCCCTGCTCTGAAACCTCAAACGAGATCACTGTCAGAGGATAAGGGAACAGGTGCAATTTGACAAGGCAGAGGTATTAGAAACCTCACAAACTCTGAAGTTTCAGCTACAATCTTTTACAAGAGATTCTTGCTGCGTATAACTTCCCCTCAGCCTAACGGCCGAAAGCCTCTGTCTTATCCTTGTGGTTTGAAAAAAATATATATTTTTTCCATAGGTTGCTTTTACCTTTCCACTCCCTGACTGCAACAGATTATACCTGCTGGTTGGGCACCCGGATAAGCTGTTTTCTCCTCCTAAAGATGTGGAGGCGTACAGTTGCTGGTGCACATTGTTGCTAAAAAGCTAAATCGCATGTTTGCAGAGGATCTTCTTTTACCAGCCCACATGTTTTTGTGTTGATGGATGACATGCTTTGCCTAAAGATGCTTGTTTGCATATAGATACGGGGTCGCACAAAGGTGCTTTGTCTCACAAAGTCCTTGGTTACCCATGAGTGCTTAATCGCACCAAGATGCATGTGGGGTAAAAACAAGAACATGTTTATGATTAATCACAAAAAGATACATGTTTGCTGGTATGGATATTTATGGTTTTTACATAGTCGCATGAGGATCCTTGGTCACATTTGAGTGCTTAGTCACATAAAGATGTTTGACCGCATAGACGTGCTTGGTCGCACAAGAGTCATTGATACTCAGGGATACTTGATCACACAGAGAGGCTTGTTTTCACAAAGATGCCTAAAAATCGCATAAAATCGCTTGACTGCATAAAGATGCTGGATCACACAGGGGTGTTTGATCCCACAAGAGTCCTTGGTCACACAAGGGTTCTTAGTCGCACAGTAATGCTTAAAATGCATAAGATGTTTGATCGCATAAGGATGCATGTTCCCCTAGATTTTGCATGGTTGTATAATGGGGCCTTGGTTCTTGGTTACCCAAGAGTACTTAATCGCACAAAGAGGCTTGTTCCACAGAGATGCCTAAAATTGCTTTAAGATGCTTGATGGCATAAAAATTGTTGAATCACACAAGAGTGCCTGATCACTCAGGAATCCTTGGTCTCACAAGGATACTTTTCCGCACGATAATGCTTAAGATGCATTAGGTGTTGATCGCATCAAGATGCTGAATCACATATAAGTTGCATGATCGCCTAGATTTTTGCATGGTTGCATGATAATTTAACCGCTTCAGCCCCGGGCCATTTTGGTGGTCAAGGACCAGGCCACTTTTTGCGATTCGGCACTGCGTCGCTTTAACTTACAATTGCGCGGTCGTGCGACGTGGCTCCCAAACAAAATTGACGTCCTTTTTTTCCCACAAATAGAGCTTTCTTTTGGTGGTATTTGATCACCTCTGCGGTTTTTATTTTTTGCGCTATAAACAAAAATAGAGCGACAATTTTGAAAAAAAATGCAATATTTTTTCTTTTTGCTTTAATAAATATCCCCAAAAAATTATATATATATATAAAAAAAAAAAATTTCCACAGTTTAGGCCGATACGTGTTCTACATATTTTTGGTTAAAAAAATCGTAATAAGCGTTTATTGATTGGTTTGCGCAAAAGTTATAGCATCTACAAAATATGGGACTGTTTTATGTCATTTTTGATTAATTTTTTACTAGTTATGGCGGCGGTCAGCGAGTTTTATCGTGACTGCGACATTATGGCGGACACATCGGACACTTTTGACACCATTTTGGGACCATTTGTCATTTTTACAGCGACCAGTGCTATAAAAATGCACTGATTACTGTCAAAATTACACTGGCAGTGAAGGGTTAACCACTAGGTGGCGCTGCAGGGGTTAAGTGCCCTAGTGAGTAAATCTTACTGTGAGAGGGCGTGGCTACACGTGACACGTCACTAATGACCGTTCCCGATCACGGGGAACGGTCATCAGTGACAGTGTCACAAGGCAGAATAGGGGAATGCCTTGTTTACAAAGGCATCCCCCTGTTCTGCTCTTGCCAACCGCAATCGCGGGACTCCCGGGAACATCGAGTTCCCGGGACCCGCGGCCGAAGTCGCGAGGCACGCGGCGGGCGCGCGGAAGATTTAAAGGGATGTACCTGTATGCCAATCTGCCTGCCCGTGCCATTCTGCCGACGTACATCAACGTGCGGCGGTCAGCAAGTAGTGGTTAAGGATTCCTTAAATTATACAAGATTCCTTATGTTCGCATAAGAATACGTGTCTACATGGACACATGTTGGGTGATGTTGCAAAAACACGTTCGTAAACGTATCCTTGCTCGCAAGATGCCTGTTCCGTAGCATACGTGCTACTAGGGCTGGGAAAAAAATCGATTTTAATCTTGAATCGAGTTTTGAGCTCAAATCGATTCAGTTTTGAAGAAAATCGATTTTTTTAGATTTTTATTTTTTTTTGAAAAAAAAAAAAAAAAAAATTTTTATTTTTTTTTCCCCTTCAAAGTTTCCGTAGCAGGACTGCAGGGGGCGTATCCGGAATGGCACTGGGCAGCGTTACCCCAATTACATCTACTCGCTGCAGCCGCCCTCTGCCTACCTGATCAGCATGTCATGCAGACAGACGGCGGCCATTGCAGTGTTCAAAAGCCGCGCCTCCCGAGTCCTCGTCGTCTGTGATAGGCGGAACACTCAATTTCACAGCAGGCAGTATTCACCCTTTCACGGACATCCTCTCATCCTCGTCTGTGTTATGAGGATGACCATGATAGGTGGAACACTGAATGCTGGGAAATTGAGTGTTCCGCCTATCACAGACGAGGAGGAGGCGCGGCTTTTGAATACTGGAATGGCCACCGGTGTAGCAGTAAAATCCGTATACCATGAAAATCTGCATCAGGTACGGGCACAGTGATTGAAGCATGGGCACAGTGAGACACGGGCACAGTGAGACACGGGTACAGTGAGGCATGGACACAGTTCAATTCAACTAAGAGTAACCTCAGGATTTTTTGTTGTTTTATTAGCTAAATCAAAATACAGTATTAATAATTTGGATGTTTAACCAGCTTTGTTGCACACTGCAAAAAACAACAAAAGGTCACAAGCGCTAAATTGGTGGATAAAGAAAAAAATATAATGGATAATAATAAGAAAAAAATCCCAAATATTTTGGGAAGTACAAAGTATCCAAAAGGGGGAAAAAACAGGATCCAGCGCAGCAAGAAAAAAATCCGTACCCAGAAGTACAAAATACACAACATGCACACAATATAATCCAGCGCTCATGGAACATACATTATTAACTATTGAAAACATTTGAAGAATTGATAAAAAAGCTTAGTCCATTTATCACAATAAAGAGAGGGATCCAATCCCAAATGTGCAGAGGGCAAATGAATCTTAACTGTCCAGTTGCCAGTGGTGACAAACTTGTTAAACTTGCAGTGACATCCGTGGAGCAAGGAGGGGTTAAAGTCAAAACAAAGCCTGTGGCATGATCTCCGTGTGAGCACAGTACCTTGAATGATGGACAACAGGCAGACCAGCGTGTGGAGGGCCCTCCAACCCAAAAGGATGCAGAGCCAGGATCGCAGCAAGGCTGGGACAGAAGGAATCACACACAGAGTTTCAAGAGTTTTCAATAGTTAATAATGTATGTTCCATGAGCGCTGGAATATATTGTGTGTTTGTTGCACACTGACTTTGCAGTTAGAGAAAGGGTTTGCCTTTGCAATTTTGTTTGTTGATGCACTTTAATATAATAAAAAAAAAAAAAATCGAATCGTAAATCGAGTTTTTTTTGGGGGAAAATCGCCCAGCCCTACGTGCTACATATATATGCGTGTGTATATAGTACACACTTTTTTTATGTTTTTTTGCTTAAGTTAAAATATATTTGTACAAGTTCATGCTTCCATAAATACACGCTTCCATTGAAGCATTTAACTTCAACACTTGCTACTTACACATATATGGGGAACCATTTGTGTTTACTTACGTGGGACTGCAGGAGGTTGTCTGTGTTTCGCAGGGGGACAGCACCTCTTCCGGTTGGTGGTCTCGCCCTTTGGGTTAGCCACTGTGCCCGGGTTTACAAGGTGCTAGGGCCCGCCTCTAGCAGAACTAAAGGCCCAGGGTATAGCACTAATGGCATACCGAGGTAATCTGCTCTTGATAGATCAGTCAGTAGCATGGCTGGACCTAAGTGTGTCCGGCATGGTCAAGTATCTGGAACTCCTGGGTCAGGATCCCAGTCTAATGGTACATTCTTACAGCATGAAGGGGAACGGCGGCATGGAGGTGGCCACGGAGGGGAACGGCGGCATGGAGGTGAAGGGGAACGGCGGCATGGAGGTGAAGGGGAACGGCGGCATGAAGGGCAACGGCGGCATGGAGGTGAGGGGGAACAGCAGCATGGAGGGGAACATGGAGGGAGAGAGACAGCAGCAAAACGGAGGGGGCTGGAGGAGGATACGGGGACAATCAGCGGGAAGAGAGAAGCGGAGAAACAGCTGTAAATCTTTTAAATCTATACAGCGGTGATCGGTGCTTGTAACACCCCCACACACGATCACCGCTGACTGTCCAGGTATCAGATCAGGCATCGGGAACATTTGCCCGAGTACAAGTACTCAGGCAAATGCTCGGTATCGGTACCGATACCGATACTAGTATCGGGACAACCCTACCATCAACTTTTCTTGCCGTCAAGGGTCGAAACCTTCGGCTGGAACGTCTGACTTAATCGCCTGGGCATTTTAGGTTGCAGGTTTGTTCTGTCAGAGTACAATCCGATTATGCCACACCACTGGTTGACTTTGTTTACCAAGGAAATGCTAGAAGTCACGCAGCCAGAAGGAAATTAAGCCATGTTCTGGCTTGGGCAGAGGAATTTTGTGCCTTGCCTATCGTCAGTCTTCATTTCATGGAATGGAGAATTGGCAGGCGGTTCTCAGGAATCGTCAACATATGTTCCCGGGTATATGGCCTCTACTCCCTGATCTTCTTTCTGATCAGAGGCCAGAGAAAGGGTACCCGGGCAAAAGATTCATGAGCATACAGGTTCAACAAGAAGTTGAACAGCTTTATGTCTAGGACAAAGGATCCACTCGCACACGGGACAGGATGCATTGTAACCCCATGGAACCAGTTGTCATTGGTTTAATGCGTTCTCTTCCCCCAGCGCTGTGACTACCGCGGCCTCTAGGCTACATCAGAGGGGAACCAAAGTCGGCTTAATAGCTCCAGCATGACCGACGACCTTACTGTGCAGGGATCGTAAGGGTGGTAGTGGAGGACCCAGGTTCCCTTACATCTTGCCTAGATCTACCTTCCAAGGGCCGATATTCCATTGTATCTTACGAACATGGGAATTAATGGTTTACTTGGTTTAGCTCACTGTAACGGCAGGGCCCGGGGAACCCAGCATCTCTTAGAAAGTATGAGATACCCTTGCTTCAGCTTCCCCAATGCCTCTTATGTGTAAACCACCCTGTGTCTCTATTAGGGGCACAGGGTGAATGAAAACCCCACTATGATCTGTACTAATCAGATTCAATGCTGTATATACGTTGTTGTGACAGGGGTCATTTTGGGCAGGAAATAATGGACATTGAGAATATGTATTGGATTGTTTTAAAATGGGTCTGTAATATTATTCCCCAATATTTCCCAGGATCTGTAAATAACTATTTTGTTGATCCTGAACTCAACAGGTTAAATTAAGAGATGCTGATGTGTCACCTGTCTGCTTGTGTAATGTTAATGAACCTCAATTATGCTACAGATCCTTTCATTGTGAGATGTGTATTGGGAGCTTGTTATGTATCTATTGTGTGAAGTCTTTTGAGAAATGGGAGACAGTACGGCTAGCCTAAAAGGTCATGCATAATCATTTAAACTGAAATGTGGATTGGGAGACAAAAGCTAGCCTAAAAGGTCATATGTCTGAGTCATCAAGCTTTAGTTAAGTAGATCATGTAAATTGGCTCTGGTCAAAGATGTATGGTGAGAAGAAAATAAGAAACTCCCCTCTATGTGTATAAAAGTTGCAATGTTTTTCAATAAAGAGAGTCTATCTTGGGAAGATACAGAGCGTGTTGTCTCGTTCTTCCGGAAGGATTAATCCTATGGGAAGTGGTCGCCTGACTGTGGAGTATCGGTAGCGAATGTGTGTCCAGGAGAGGGATATCTTAAACGGCGTTAACCCCCTTTCAGATTTGGTGTGCCGTTACACTCGCATTCTTGAAGATCGCGGCTTTCAGAATCAGGGACGACTACCCTGATTCATACAGGAGAGCGGGCCTCCAGGACCATGTATTATAGGATCTGAAAGGCCCATATTCCTGGTGTGAAACCAAGGGATGGCATCCTCGGAAGTATGTCATAGGTAGAATTCTTACCTTCCTACACTAAGGAAGGGATGGAGCTAGCCTTAAGTTCCATCAAGAGTCAAGTCTTGGCCTTGTCTGTTTTGAAGGTCGATTGCTTTGCACTCTTTGATCCAGGTTTTTCTACAAGGGGTAACGCGTATAAGTCCGCCAGTTAGTTGGCCCTTGTGCCCGGGGGATTTGAGTCTGGTTTGTCGGCTTGCAGGGACAGCTCCTTGGGCCGATGCACCATATTTCCCTTCATCCTCCTTCAAGGGAGTTGGTGTTCTTGGTTGCGGTAGCCTCCGCAAGAGATTTTCAGTATTTGCAACTTTCTTTGTATAGAGCCATACTTATTTATTAGGGTGATGTTGAAACCTCACCAAGCCTTTTTTCCAAAGGATCTAGTTTTCTCTTTTAATCAAAACACTTCTTGCCGCCTCCCTTTTTTCTTTTTTCCCAGAAACTTGGTTTACGGAAGGAAAATTATTACTTTCTCTAAATATAGATGAGAACAGTTGAGGTCGATCTGAAAGTTTCAGATACAGGAAACTGACGTTTTGTTATGCTGCCAGAAGACCCTAGAAAGGGGTAGGCAGCGTTCTAACCAGCTATTATAATGATTGCTCTCTCGTTGGATTGAGAGCAGTCAAGGCCTATCTGAAGCGGTTGCTCAGATACGGAAAACTGATGTTTGTTGCGCTACCAGGAGGCCCCGGAAAAGGGCAGGCAGCGTCTAAACCAACTGTTTTGATGTTGAATTATCAGGCTTGTGGTCGAAAGAGTGTTCCCCCTGTTTCTTTTAGAATGCACTCTACCAAGACAATAAGCGTTTCTTGCGCCGTGCATTACCAAGCCTTTATGACTCAGATTTGCTAGGCCGCAACTTGGTCGTCGATACTTGCGTCCACTAATATTTATCAGGTGAATGTAACATGGTTAGAGGATGCCGCTTTTTATAGCACAGTGTGCTGCAGGCAGCAGTATGGGTCCTCACGTCTGATGGCGGTCTGCGTTTATTTGTGTCTCTTTCCCCTCAAGTTGAGCATTGCTCTGGGACGTCCCATTATGTAATGATTAAGCCTCTGTGTCCAGTGGTGTACGATAAAGAAAATAGGATTTTTTATTACAGATTACCTGTTAAATCCCTTTCTTGGAGTACATCACGGGACACAGAGCTCCCGCCCCTCTTATTTGGGGATATTGGGACACTTATTGCTTTGCTACAAAAACTGAGGAGCTCCCAGTATGGGAGGGGTTATATAGGGAGGAAACTTCCTGTCTAATTGATTACACCAGTGTCCAGCACCTGACAGTGGATATAACCCATTATGTAATGATTAAGCCTCTGTGTCCCGTGATGTACTCCAAGAAAAGGATTTTACAGGTAATCTGTAATAAAAAATCCTATTTTTTCAAAGCCCCCGCGAGCGTAATCTTGGCTCCCAGGAGGATGAAAAAAGACAGATCTTGCATGTGTTTCAAGAGGGCTATGGTGGGATTCTGAGAGATCGTAATGCCTGTTATCTTCCTCGGTGTGTAAAATACCTTTTTCCAGTATGATCTTATTCAGGGACAGGTCCACCAGATGTAGAACATTGTACCCTCCAGATTGCATCCTCTAAAACAGTGGTGCCCAACCTTTTGAAGCGCGAGGGCCACTTAAGCGACTTGGTAACTTGTCGTGGCCACAATCAGTGGAGCAGGCGGATGGCAGGTCCATGTCCGCTCGGCATATGCAGAGCGGACATGGACACAGCCAGGTCAGATTGGAGGTAGGACACAAGTCAGTTTACATCTGCCACTCCTTAGAGGTGAATGGAGGGTCCAATTGGGGTCGGAATGACCGTGTGAAAGGGGCCCATGGCTGCTTTCACACTGATGCGCTGTGGTTTACCCGCACCGCGTGTGCAATGCAGTGTACCTTTTAGCTTTTCTGCAATTTTGCAATAGACTTCTATTTATATTCTGCAGGTTTGGTGCACTTTCAGAAAGCTCCCCAATCTCGCAGGTAATAACAGAAGTCTATGGCTCAGTGCAGGTAACTCGCAGGTGCACTGCTCTGCATCTGCGGATTCGTTTCAAAGCAGCCCAGTAGCCACTGCAGAACAGATATGCCCATATATACACTGTGATTTTAGTAATAAACTGACCTTTAATAACGGTATTCTATTCTTTTCCATCCCAGAGCAGGAGGTCGCGGGCCACATCAGAGGGCTCCGCGGGCCGCTGGTTGGGCACCCCTGCTCTAAAACATAGAGAGAAAACCTCTTGGTAGATCATTGCCAATCTGGAGGAGACGTAGTACCATCTAGTTAATAGCGTAACATTAGCTTCATATAGGGAGATATTCAAGATACCTTTTATAAGAACGTTGGAAGGTTTGAGACCATATATTTTGGTCCCAAGAATGCCCCGTGTTTGTGTATTTTATGTGTTTCCCATTACAATTCCTCTTCTTCCAATGTGACCCAGGAAGGTTGAAAGGGATATGAATGAAGACCATTGGTCTTTCCCACCCTGCAGCAGTTGGGGAGGAATACAAACCTGACCTGGTGACATACACTAAAAGCACATAGCATAGGGTTTTATTATCCATCATTTGATAGTGTGTTTTTTGCCAGCATTAGATATCGCAGGTACACAAGGGACTTGGATAACAGGTGCAGACCATCTAGATGGTCAGTTAGCTTACACAGTAACTAATGGCTGCTAATGCAGGAACTGCTTACATAACCTCCAATTACCTTATGGGTTTTTTCTAAGCAATTAAAGCACTTAGTAATGTAAGGTTTGCTGTATCAAATGCATTGTGTATTTAATACTTTAAGTTGTAGGTCATCCAAGCCGCTGTATGTGATTTCTTTTTTTTTCTCTGTCATGCACACAGCAGATGCTGCTGGTCAACCTCATGGTCCAGATAGCCAGCGTACCTCGTTCTTACCTATGCCTACAGTTTAGAAGTTCACATTATTGATTTCAAAAGCCGCAAGAACCTTAAAACATGGGGGTCGATTTACCAAAGGCAAATACACTGTGCACTGCAAGTGCAGTTTCTCCAGAGTTTAGTAAATGAGGTAAAGCTTCGCTTTGCAAAGAATACCCAATCACATGCAAGAAAAAAAAAAAACAGCATTCTTGCTTGTACATGATTGGATAATAGAAAACAGCAGAGCTTGCTCTCATTTCAGAGCTTGCCCTCAGGTCTAGAGCAAATGCACTTGCAGTGCACAGTATATTTTGCCTTTAGTAAATCAACCTCATGGCGTACTGTCTCATTAGCACTGCTGTCTCATTAGGGCCAATTCACACACCTCCAGTGTGATGTCATTAATTTTCAATGGCACCCCTACACACCCGCTTTGCATTGCACCACAGCACATGCACATGGTAATGTACTATTATGAGATGTTGTGCAGTGCATCTAAAAAAATTATGTATGTCAAATTTTTGGACCATTTTGGTGCATTGTCAGTGTATTTAAATGAATGTGCTTCTATAATTGCCAGTGCATGTTAAAGGATTGCAACAAGGCAGAACAATGTGAATGGGTCCTTTTTACATGCTGGAAGAGCTTGCAGTAGGTGTGACTTTGAGCGCTCATTCATGCTATTGTGTTGCAGTTACTTGCAGCAATGCCATGTCACATGCATTGGTGCAATGCGCTGCCAGTTATTCTGAATGGCACTCTAAAGCAGTGTTTCTCAACTCCAGTCCTCAAGGCGCCCCAACAGGTCATGTTTTCAGGCTTTCCATTATTTTGCACAGGTGATTTGATCAGTTTAACTGCTTTAGTAATTCCCACAGCTGTTTCATCTGAGGGAAATCCTGAAAACATGAGCTGTTGGGGCGCCTTGAGGACTGCAGTTGAGAAACACTGCTCTAAAGGCCCGTACACACAATCGGATTTCCATCGGACAAATCCGTGGAATTTTGTGCTAAGGGCGTTGGCCGTGAACTTTTACTGCATACAGGCAGCAGAACTTTTTCACCCAACATACAGAAAACTACGTGTTTTTTCTGCTCTTTAGCGCCACCCTTTGGGCAACTTCTGCTAATGTGTTATGGTTAGCATTGGTTCGGAGCATGCGTGTTTGTACTTTGGATTTTAGTCCGACGGACTTGTGTACACACGATCGGATAATCCGACGGAACACTTTTGTTGTCGGAACGTTGGAGAGCATGGCTATCCCACATTTGTTGTCGGAAATTCCGACAACAATTTTCCGATGGAGCATACAAACGGTCAGATTATCCGGCAAAAACCCTGCCATCACACAATTGTTGTCAGAAAATCCGATCGTGTGTACGGGCCTTAACACCATACTGTGCAGTGCAACACACTAACTTATGGTGCATTGTCAGCCGACGCATTTTAAATTGTCTGCCTTATTGCAACACACATTTTCACATGGCCTAACGCACGCTCATACTTATCTATGTTCCTATCGCACACGTTCCTGGCAAGTAAGGCTCATAAAATGGTGGGTGCTGCAGCGACTACCAGCTGAGTACTGGAAACATCAAGCAAGTGTACATATTCGCCAGCACACCATGGATCAACAATCACCGTCCAATGGTTTTTTGATTGCAGAGAGATCACATCACAGAGGCAAGTGCAATGTTTCGGACCCCCTCAGAACCTCTTCGACATGCCTGACAAAGCGGTCCTGAGTGGCTCCAAAACATTGCACTTGCCTCTGTGATGTGATTTCTCTCAATAAAAAAACCTTTTGGATGGTGATTGTTGATCCATGGTGTGCTGGCGAATATGTACACTTGCACGCAAATATAAGTCTGCTTTTACTGTTCTTGACAGCAGATTTTTTTTTTTTTTTTTTTTAACCATTGTGATTTTTACATTATATACAAACATTTTTATAAAATTCTCTTTTTTAAAGTAACAACGGAGCGTCCAGTTCATGTTCGAGTGGTGAAAGTAAAGAAATCTGACAAAGGGGATTTCTATAAGACCCAGACCACATGGCTACTGCAAGACCTGACAATGGTGGATGCAAAAGATGACCTCAAGGTAAGCCATGTTTTCATGGACTTTAACCAGTGAATATCGCTGCTCATCTGCAGGGCTTTAAAACCACTCTGTTGTTAAGTTCAAAGTGTAAATAAAACCGTCCCCTTTTAAGAAAATAGTAGATCCTCATCTCTGCCAGTGCCTGAACTGATGAATACGGCTGTTATAAAGAGAAATCGTTCTGTGAAGTCTCTGCAGACTTTTCTGTTAATCTCCGGTTTTCCCCGCTCTGCTCAGTGGTTCTTCCTGCCCACTCGTCTTGTAGTCACATAGAGGTCAGTGTTTAGAACCACTGAGCACAGTGAAAGACCAGAAGATTGACACTCCTGGAAGTGTCGATGTCTCGAGAGTTCAGGGACAATTTCCCTTTTATTAGGCCTTAGGCAGCATGGGTAGTGAGAGAGGGAAGTATTCTCTACAGGAAACTATATTTTATTGAACGTTTAATTCCAGGCAAAATGAAATTTAAATAGTGCATTGTGCATCAATTACCTTAATATTCAGTCTTGATTCCAAACACCTCCTCCCTATGCCCAACGCTATATCCTGGCCTAGGCCAACAAGGCCCAAGCCTAGGGCAGCACTTTGCAGGGGGGCAGCACAGAAAGGGTCTCCGCCGGCTTGTGCTACACTGTTAGTGTAGCGCCAGTCTTATGGGGCGGACTGGGCAAAGAGGCAAATTAGTCTAGCGCCCCCATAAAGCGGCCGCACTGCTTCCGGTATGCGGGCGGCCGGCATTCCGCAACTGTGGGGGGCGGTGCATCTAATTTTGACTCTCCTATCATCCTGGACCACAAACCTTCCTCACTGTGCTATATATTTTCT
This sequence comes from Rana muscosa, assembly GCA_029206835.1. NCBI lineage: Eukaryota > Metazoa > Chordata > Amphibia > Anura > Ranidae > Rana > Rana muscosa. The sequence continues at coordinate 214,520,545 of CM055116.1, forward strand.
GCTGCACCATCGGCATGGTTATATTATCTTAGTCCTCTCCTTTTTCATTTTGGATAGAGTAAGGGAGGGTTATAGCCCCTGTCAGTTTATTTTTTACCATCCCTGTCCCATTGCGGTGATTTCCCTTCACTTCCTGCCCCACAGCCAAACAGGAAGTGAGAGGAAATCTATGCAAATTAAGGGACTCCATTGCCCCCCCCAGGCCCTCAGAACTAGTGTCCCCACACAAACTTTTCAGGGCGGGTCTTAAACAGCAAGGGGTGTGGTCTTGACAGGAAGGGGTGGGTCATATTTAAATTAGGAGGTGCACGAGTTTAGTCAGGCCTAGGGCAGCACAAAACCTGAATATACTACTGCCTATGCCGTCCGTCAGTGTAATCAATTAAAGTCAGTTTCCTTAATAAGCCAGGCTATTTTCTGGCCCTGGAGACGGCAAATTTCTCCCTGATCCATCTCTTCTTGGACACCTGTCACCTCACCACCTCAGTGTGTTCTTCTGCCTCTGGAGCCTATGAGAGAGAACCTGGAAGTGTTGCCTCCACCAGTAGGAGGTGTCCTCCACATTAAGCCTGCTTAATTCGGTGTCCACATCAAGTGATGTGGACACCCAAAGCTTGACCCCCAGAAGTAAAAAGAAGAAGAGAGAAGCCACTTCAGGTAAGTAAAACAAACATTTGGATAATCCTCTTCCCCTTTTATTTTTTATTTTTTTTCGAATTACCAATGCATGATCCGGCTCTTCCGGGTAGGGGGCACGCATGATCACACACAGCAGGAGCCCAGCAGCGGGTACCGTGGACTCTATGTCCACCAGCACCCTCTGATCATCGAGCAGAGAGGAAGAATGGCAGTCTGCCTATGTAAACAAAGCAGATATCCATTCTGACAAGAGGGAAGGCATGGGTCCTGTTTCTCTGCAAAGCAGTGATTACGATCCATGTCTTTCCCTACTAAAAGCACCTCCCACAGTTTAGTAAAACACTGGTTAGGCACACATTTAAACCTTTAATCCCCCCTGATGTTAACCCCTTCCCAGCCAGTGTCATTAGTACAGTGACAGTTTTCTTTTTAGCCCTGATCACTGTATTACTGATCACTGGTCCCCAAAAAGTGTCTGCCCCAATATCACAGCCCCGTTAGAAGTAACTGATCGCCGCCATTACTAGTAAAAAAAAAAAAAATTCAAATATCCCATAGATTGTAGATGCTATAACTTTTGTGCAAACGAATCGATATACCCTTATTGGGATTTTTTTTTTACCAACAATATGTAGCAGAATACATAATGGCTTAAATTTTATGAAGAATTTAGATTGGTAAAAAAAAAAATATTGGATATGTTTTCTAGCAGAAAGTAAAAAATATTTACTTTTTTTTTTTTTTTCTTTTTTTTTCAGAATTGTTACTCCCTTTTTTTTTTTTTTTTTTTTTTTTGTTTTATAGCGCAAAAAATAAAAACCACAGAGGTGATCAAATACCACCAAAAGAAATTCTATTTGTGGGGGAAAAAAATGACATTTTGTTTGGGTACAGCGTCGTATGGCCACGCAATTGTCAGTTAAATTAACGTAGTGCTGTATCCCCAAAAAAATGCCTGGTCATAAAGGGGGCTAAATCTTCCGGAGGTCAAGTGGTTAAGGCTGAAGTTTAGTTATTTACATTTTTTTTCTCGGTTATAGGTTCAGTAACATTACTTGCCTCTAATGAAGTGTATCCCACATCCTGCTGATTGCTTTTTAGCGTAGAAATGTTCCTTGTAATTAAGTCCTTTTCACATTGATGAACTATGAACTAAAGTGGAATTAAAGCTCCATCAAACGTTTTTTTTATTTTTTTTAATTGGTCTCCAGGAGCTTTTTAGCCTTAATACGCTAGTATGTACAGCAAATAAGCACATTGTGGTAGATTACCTGGCAAGCGATTCCCTCCAGCACTGCGCCATCATCATTCCCGTCAGTCACAGGCACTGTCCTCTTCTCCCTGGCTTCCTTCCGGGTTCTGACCCTTCAGCCGATTGGCCGCAATGACTCCCTATGTGTATGGAAGTCACATCGTCATGGCACAGATCAGTGCTGTAAATGTATGCTAACATTGTAGTACATTGAAGAAATCCCAACGGCTGTCCACCGCTTTCTGCCCTCTTCTCCTTGGAGAAAAGTCCTTTTATTATTTTCACAGAATGCAACAAACATGTTCTCTGAATGAGGGAGAGGATCCTGTAGTGCAATGTTAGAGTTGAGGAAGTTGGTCCTCTCTGCCCTGGAAGTTAAGTAATGTGTAGAGGACCTGTCTTCACCGCAGGAACATTTCTACACTAAAGATTAATGAACAGGACGTGGGATACACTTCTAGAGTGGTAGGATGGTGTTACTGAACCTACAGTGGGTATAGAAAAGAATCACCCCCTTTTTAAAATAATCACAATTAGTTGCTTTGCAGCCTGCAATGAAGACAGACACAGTTTTTGTTTAATCCAGCTGTATTTACTAGTGCGACTTATAACATCCAAGTGAAAGCTTTAACGCCAACATGTCAGCAAAAAATTCAAAAACAGAATCGCTAAGTTGGAGAAAGACTCACTCCCATATGTCAATATTTTGTTGAACCACCTTTTGCTTTAATTACAGCCTTTAGTCTGTTGGGATATGTCTCTACTACTTTTGCACATCTAGACTTTGCAATATTTGCACACCTCTTTTTTTCAGAACTGCTCAAGTTCAGTTAAATTTGATGGTGACCGTTCTTCAAGTCCTTCCACAGATTTTCAATGGGGTTTAGGTCTGTTCTCCGACTAATGCCTTGTACACGATATGATTTTCTGTCGGGATAAACTCAGACGGATTTTTCCGACGGAATTCCGTTCAAGCTGTCTTGCATACACACTGTCACACCGAATTCCGACAGTCAAGAACGCGGTGACGTACAACACTACGACGAGCCGATAAAAATGAAGTTCAATGCTTCCGAGCATGCGTCGACTTGATTCTGAGCATGCGTGTTTTTTTCTCAGTTGGAGTACCACACAGACGAACGGAATTTCCGATAGGAATTTTTTCCATCGGAAAAAAAAGAGAACATGTTCTCTTTCTAAATTCCGAAGGAAAAAAGTCAGATGGGGCACACACACGGTCGGAATATCCGATGAAAAAATTCCAACTTACTTTTTCCATTGGAAATTCTGATTGTGTGTACAAGGGATAAGCCATTCAAGGACATTCACCCTTTTCTCCTTCAACCACTGTGTGGTCATTTTTGCTGTGTGCATTTGATCGTTGTCATGTTAGAAGGTAAACCTTCTTCCCATTGACATCTTTCTGACAGAGGGCAGCAGATTTTCCTCAAGGATTTGATTGTATTTTGCCCCATCTATTTTTCCTTTTTATCCTGACAAGTGCTCCAGTCCCTGCTGCAGAGAGACACCCCCCCCCCCCCCCCCCCCCCCATAACAGGATATTACCACCTCCATGCTTTACTGTAGGAATGGTGTTATTTGGATGGTGATCTGTATTGGATTTCTGCCAGACATCTCGTTTGATGTTGAAGCCAAATAATAAAATTTTAGTCTCGTCTGACCATAACACCTTTTTTTCAGGTGGCCTCTTCTTCTTGAAATCTTCAAGGTGCATTTAAAGTGGTTGTAAACCCACTGTGACAATTTGCACCTACAGGTAAGCCTAGATTAAGGCTTACCTGTAGGTGCAAGAAATATCTCCTTAACCTACACGGTTAAGGAGATATTTGCAGAAAATACTGCACCGATGTCTACGGCACATGCGCGCCGTAGACAACGGCGCAGGTGCACTGAGCACGCTGGTTTTCTGAATGGGAGAATGCCGGCCCCGCGCGCATGCGTGTGACGTCATCGCCGCTCCGACCAATCACAGCGCCGGAGCGGCGATACCCGGAAGACTGTCGGAGGGAACATGGCGACGGAGGGGAACGAGGAGCGCTTTGGAGGCTTCGATCTGAGGTAAGTGCCACATAATGAGCTATTATGCATATGCATTTTTCTTGCAGGGTTTTTCTTGTTTTGTTTTTTTTTCAGCCAAAAATTTTTTAGGTTTACTTCCTCTTTAAGGTGGTCAGATGAGACTAAAATTGAATTATTTGGCCTCAACACCAAATGATATGTCTGGCCGAAATCTAATACAGACTTTGTGGCAAATCCAGACACTGGATCTATCTTATGTTTTTTACAAAAGATACCCATTGATTTCATCCAGGATTTACACAATTTTCAAATTGAATTCAAATAGAACAATGTGTAAGTCTTGGATGAAAACTGTGTTAATCCTGGGTGAGAACATTTATTATTAGACCCCTAGTTCTTGTATATCGATGACCTATAGGTGGGTACCTCTATTATATCATGACAATGTGAATCTGCTTTCTTTCTAGGAAAACCCTGACTTTGATCTGCATTTTGATAAAGTCTACAAGTGGGTCGCCAGCAGCCCAGCTGAAAAAAATGCTTTCATTTCCTGCATCTTGAAACTGAACCAAAGGTACCTGAGAAAAAAAATTGACCTTGCCAACGTCAGCCCACAGATTTTGGAAGGTAGGTCCTTAGGAGATCACATTTCATCATCAATGGCGTTAAACAACCCACACCTAAATCAAAGGAAATATTATTTTGAAAATAATCAACTTAGAAGTTTTCAGTTAAAAATGACACTGTTACTTTCTTTCATTGCAATCGGGTAGTTGCTTGTTTTCAGGTCAGGATCTGAATCCATATTGCATAGTAAGCCTTACTGAATATATGCTGAATTTAGCAGCCTTGCTGTATGAATAAAGTTGAGGCCCCCACAGATTTATAGGCTCACCTTTTACATAAACTCTCTCATGCAGACAAGAGGTCCCAGTAGTTTGAAATGCACTCAGTGGTTTGTTAAAATATAGAGGCAGGTGGCATAATTGAGTCCATTTCTGTCCCTCATGCAGCCTGGCCGAAATACTCCATTGCTTATACCCCGGGGTAATTGCAGGACACGGCAACCATTGGCCCTTACTCCTACCTTCACAGGTGCGAGTATGCTTCCTGTTTCAAAAGCCACGTAGTGCTCACTCTCTCTCCACTTATCCAAGCAGTGGCTGAGATCAGCGTTCCTGGGATTAGGTGTAAAGGGAACATATACTGGCATGTGTGGATTTTGAAACAAGAAGCGTGATGCTGGGGGCAAGCACCACTGGCAGCTGTGCCCTGCAATTGACCTAGACTGTAAAGATGTACATTATGGGGTATTTCAGACAGGCTGCATGGTGGACAGAAACAGCCTATAGATATGGCATCTGCATCTAGTTATATTTAAACAAACCATATGGCACATTTAAAACTACTGGAGCCCCTTGACTGCCTGGTACAGTTTATGTAAAAGGTGAACTTGACCTTTTTTAAAGTGGTTGTAAAGTCAAAGAAAGATTACTGCCAGCTCCTCTGTTTTACCAAGCCATGCTACACCGTGTAAATGTTTGTATAAAATTATGCCTTTAAATACCTTATTTCAGATAGTTTTTTATTTGGTCACGTGACCTCCGGCCGCTCTCCTCCCCCGATCTAAGGGCTACAGCGGAAGGGGCTGAGATTCCTCTCTGTCAGCCGGGTAGGTCAAGTGACCACTGTGCTGTCTGCTCAGCCCCTCCCACTGTAGCCCTTGGATCGGAGGAGGAGAGCCGCCGGAGGTCACATGACCAAACAGAAATAAGGTATTTGGAGGCATAATTTTATACAAACATTTACACTATGTAGTATAGTTTTGTATAACCCAGGGGCTGGCCATAATTCTTTGACTTTACTGCCGGCTACTAATAGCAGCAGGAGGGAAGGGGCAGGGAAGAGATAGCTCCTATGTGTAAGCGAACAGACAGAGAGGGGGGAGCAGCAGGATGAAGGAGGCATGTAAACTGACCACAGTATAATGGATCAGCCAGCCATGATTTCCGTGGTCAGTCTACATAGGGGGGACACAGGAACAGGCAGGATCAACCAGGTTTTTTACAGCATAGAAAGGTACAGATTAGTCAGCACAAGCGTTATGCTGTTTAAGCTGCTATAACAGAACAGTTTTTTTAGGGGTTACAACCTCCTTTAAGTTAGTGGGGGCTCAGTGTGCATGTGTGGCCAGGGCACTGAAAAATGTGTTTAAAACACCAGAGGGGGATGCAGCTTTAGAACAAAGATAAGTAAGTAGCTGGGGATAGAAGGAAGGAACGGGGGGATTGTAGTTTTGCAAAGTTTAGCTTTAGGGGTTATTTAGAGAAGGCGTTTATGGAGGTACAGCTGTCCTTTTTTATCTTTTTTTGCACATAATATCAAGTGATATAACTACTGATTTATGGTTTATGACAGCTTAGTGAAGCCTGTCCTTTGCAGTACAATAGTTAACTCTTTGCATGGCATGTTTTTGACAGAAGTTTTTTTCTGAAGCTTGTCTAATTGGTATTTGTCTGTTGGGTTCTGTACTGCTAATGTTTGGCGGTATATGCCGCAGCTGTATGCATTCTGCCTTTTGTCTGTCTGGCTTTAATACTCTTTTGCTTACTGTCCTCTGCTCTTTTCCCCCAAACCTATTACACTTCAGAACTTCCTAAAGTTGCAGAAGGTGGGTGTCCTCATTTACTTCTCTTTCCCTTATTCAGTGACTGTTCATCTTTGTTGCAATTTTGTGTCTCCTGTTGTAAACCATCGTTCACAAAGCATGTGATTCAGGATGGAAATAGTACTTTTCTGTACATACACAGCAGAGGAGTCTCCGCTAATGGCTGTGCTAATGTCTATGTAGAATGGATGCTGACTCAGAGTGCACTACATAATGTAAACTATTCATTTTAGGACTATGGAAAATATTTTTACAGTTGCATTCTTTGCTTCATCTTGGTTTCCAATCTTTTCAGATTGTTTCCAGTTGTGGAAAAATAGCAGTAAAATAATTGCCTGAAAAAAACTATTGAGCTTTGTCCATTATCGAAGAATGATGCTAGTGGCTACTTTTAAAGTGGTATTAAAACCACCAGTCATTAGATCTGGTGGTTTTTAGTATTTTTTTCCTGTTTTCACCTGGTGATATGGCCAGTAACACACCTCCTGTATTAGCATGCCCCCACTCTGGATGAAGGAGCACGGGGGCACAGCCAACAGCAGCATTGTTAATCTGGGGGGAGTGTTAGATGGACCAGCAGATTTAGATACGCTAACACATTGAAGCCAAACTCCAGCTCACACTGCAGTTACACAAGCAGTCATTGCAGCATTTTTTATTTATTTTTTGTCTTGTGGGATAAAAGTTTTGCGTGAATAAATAAACGCTGATCACACCCTGTGGCCCCTCGCCGGGGGGAGGCTAGCAGGGCACATGTGGTCCCCATTCCTTACCCTTTTCACCTTTTTGATCTTGGCCGCTTATCCCGTTGCATGCTGGGTTCCGGAAGGCATCAAGGTGGACCTCCTCTCTACCATGTCCTCCATCACACCCTCCCACTTCTTCCTTTCACTGGACCTCAACTCCTGGAACCCTCAGCTTATGGTTTGCCAGCTAGACATTTAGTTGTAGTTCTTACACAATATGCCTTTCAGGGTCTACCTCCCTCCCCGTGTCCTCTCATATGCTTTCTTTCCTATTTCCAGGGGTGTGATGCCAGATATTCCACCCTCACCCCCCCCCCCTTTTTATTTTTTAGAAGACTGGCTCCTAAGTCGATATTACACTCACTTACTAGTCCCTTCCCGTAGATCATTGCATCAGCTACCTTTACCCCTACTTCTTGAAGGAAGTGAGACATCGATTCATTGTTTGTTTGGTTTACATTCTCTTATTCTAATTAGTGGATGCTTCTCTGCTCTCTTCACTGGGAGATTTGATTGTATATCTCTAACTTTGTACGGAATTTGATATTTTGGATCGGTGTTGTTGGGTGACCATATGCCTACTCTTTTGTACAACTATTTTCAATAAAATGTTTTTGGAACAAAAAAGAAGGAAATATTAAAGCATTAAAAAAAATAGCAAAAAAATAATAATAAACTTTGCTGGTCATTGTAGGCACCCACATCAGTGGAAAAGGGTTTGTCTCAACACCCTTAACTGATACATTTACAGGAGAACTTGTTCTGTTGAAAAACAGACTCGCCATCCAGATCACAAGGTGAAAAGAAAAAATGACTTAAAAGAAAAGTAATGCAGCCATCACAAGAATTTGTAAGCTGCAATATGTTTGCTTTTGGGTTTAATACCACTTTAAGTCATGTTCTTTTTTGGTTGCCAAGACTAGAATTGCCAGTCTAAACACATATTCACGTCCATCCTGTTATTTTGCACCAATGTTCATGTCCAATGTGTCCCCTGTGTTAGTATTGTTAAATTTTGAACCATTATTTTTTTGTTTCTCTAACCTTTCATTTTCCATTCTTGCATTCTAAATCTGTAAACCTGACCTTGTGTGTTCCCATGCTGCAGAGGCCCTGCCCAGTAGTGATTTAGTGATTTCATGTGCCATGGATATTAACGGCGTGTTCTTTCATTCATTATTTTTGTCACCTGCATCTTGAAGAGTCCGTTCCTAGTGGAGAGAACCAGAGTGTGGCAGGGGGCGAGGAAGAAGCAGCTGCCGAATACCAAGAGCTGAACACCAGGGAGAAACAGGATATCGAGTTTATGATGGTGGGCTGTGAATATGCCATTTCCAATGCTGAGGCCTTCGCTGAGAAACTTTCCAGGGAGCTGCAGGTCCTGGATGGGGTAAGGCCTTTATATTGTAAAATGGTTCTGGAGGAAAGAGTTACCCACTTGCAGACTGCCTTACAGGGATTTATGTTGGCACTTTAAGTGGTTATACCAGGATGATACCTGCAGCTATAGGCATCATCCCGGTATTGTTTTAGTTCTGGCGATTTTCTGTTTTATGTAAAATCTATTCTAGTGGCCAATTGGCAGCTGAATTGCTTTTACGGGCAGCAGGAGGCATTGACCTCCCCCTGCCCTCTAATGCGTCTCTGGGCTCCACGGTCCCACCAGCGAGCCTGCATGAAGCTGGCAAATCTGCTGGATTACAATAGAGTTTATCGGGGAACGTGAACTTCTCCAATCCTCTTCATGGTATAAGAAACCGGAAGTGACGGCCAATACTGACAAGGGAAGGCTTCGGATTGAAATGATCCGAATTTGACCCAAAGCCTTTAAGGACAAAGGGGAGATCGGGGGTCTGATAGACCCCCGATCTCTCAGTAAAGAGTACCTGTCATTGCCTATTGCTATCGCAAGGGCTGTTTTTACATTACTTGTGATAACAAAAAAAGTGATTTAAAAAAATGAAGGACATTACAATAGGTAATATAACATGGACAGTTCATGCACCTGTCACGATGGAGTTGACTTTGGTGGGGGGGAGCCATTCAACGGAATGGAGATGGCGGTTAAATGAGAGTTTATTACAGAATCCCCAAATTACGGAAGATCTGACTAAAGAAATTATGTGGTATTTTCAGATAAATGATAATGGAGAAAGTGACCCGGGAATAGTTTGGGAAGCTCATAAATCAGTAATTAGAGGTATCCTAATTAAACAGGGTTCCCAAGTAAAACAGTCTAGAGAAGAACAGATAAAACATTTACTAGAATAGTTACAGGGATTAGAGATACAACATAAGAAGACAACAGAAAGAGAATTAGTTAATGAAGTAGCCCATTTAAGGAGACAAATAGCAGACCTCCTTCGGTATAAGGCTGAAGTGGTCCTACAATATGGGAGGAAGGAGATGTATAATTCGGGATACAAATACGGTAAGTTACTAGCAAAAAAGCGAAAAAATCAACAGACATGTTCATATATTCCAACTATTAAAGGAAAAGCAGATTTGAAAAGGTCACTTCCAAAAGAGATAGCACAAGAGTTTCGAGAATACTACTCTTCTTTATATAATCTCCCAGAGACAGGAGTATCTCCTAGCTCTGAGGAAATAAGTGACCTCGTCATGTTTGCCCAGATTATTATCACCAGATCAAAGGAAATTAGAAGGGCCAATTACCATGGAGGAAGTACAAACAATAATGAAGACAGTTGAACATGGTAAGGCACCAGGCCCTGACGGTTTTACTATACTATACTACAAAAGATTTATCACACAATTGGGGCCATACATTACTAAGGTATTCAATGCAGTTGGACAAACATTGGTGTTACCTTCTGAACCTGTATAGCTCATATCACTGTGATTCCGAAAGAGGGGAAAGATCCCGAGATATGTAGTAGCTATAGACCAATATCCTTATTAAATGTTGACTTAAAAATCTTGACAAATATTCTAGCATCTCGCATACAGTCCCATCTATCGCAATTAGTACATCTGGATCAAGTAGGGGTTATCCCCTACAAGAGAAGCAAGAGGTGGCACTATCAAAGTACTAAATCTGATCTATCAAGCAAATCAAAAAAGGATTTTTTTTTTTTTTTTTTTGAACACGGATGCAGAAAAAGCATTCGATAGAGTAAATTGGAAATTCATGCTTGAGGTTTTAAAACAAATGGGTTTAGGAGAGCGGATGGTACAATGGATAGCGGGAGTGTATGCGAGCCCTCGGGCATTGGTAAAAGTAGATGGGGTGTACTCTAAGTTTTTTACGATTACAAATGGAACCCGACAGGGCTGTTCCCTTTCGCCTATCTTATATGCCTTGACACTCGAACCCTTATTGAATAAAATCTGTCAGAACCCGGATATTAGGGGTATTGAATTCGGGGGAAAGGAATATAAAGTTTCGGCATATGCAGACGATATGCTTTTCTCAATATCGAGACCTCAAATTTCATTACCCAATCTTATGAAAGAAGTAGAATTTTATATGGGAGCATGCCGAACCTAAAAATAAACTATGCTAAGTCAGAGGCAATGGGGGTAGCACTTCGGGTTCCATTAAGACTGCATTAAAACAAAGTTTCAAACTCAGGTGGACGACGAAAGCATTAAATTACTTGGGAACACGGATGCCCTCAAATTTAACAAATACCTTTTTTGAGTAAAATTTTGTACCATTACTCAGAACAGTAAGAACACTATTGGAAGGTTGGAATAAAGGCATGCAATCATGGTTCAGGAGATGTAATATTCTAAAAATGAATGTGATGCCAAAATTCCTCTATTTGTTCCTCGCATTACCGATAAGGATTCCTAAGTCCTTTTTTAGTCAAGTCCATTCCCTGTTCATGAAATGTATCTGGTCTAGCAAAAAGCCAAGAATAAGTAGAAAACTTCTAACCCTACCTAAGAGAGCAGGAGGAATATCGGCACCAGATATATACAAATATTATCAGGCGGCACATCTTGGGAGGGTAGTGGACTGGAGTAGACATGGGGATAACAAACTATGGATTATATGGAGCAGCAAATACGTTTAATTCCCCTAAATAGAGCACTATGGTGCTATACGGTTCTACCTCCTTTGGTAAAAACCAATCCCACGATAGGTACGACGTTATGGATAGGAAATAAAATATGTCAGAAATCTAAACTTACAAACAAAAAAATCACCCCTATACCCGATAATAGGAAACCCAGAATTTCTACCTGGGATAGAATTACAAATATTTAAGAAACTCAGGGAAAAGGGTATCTTCCAGGCAGCCGATTTTGTAGGAGAAAGGGGGTGGGCAACAATGGATATGCTTACACAACAAGGAGGGAAATATGAAATCCTGATATGGCAAGCTCGGCTGGTCTGACACTTTTTAGAAACCCCTGGGGCCAGTAGAAACATATGGGCGGACACGGACAAGATTTGAGGAATATTGTAAAAGAGGGGAGCCCCTACAACATGTTATATCTAAAATGTATGTATTGTTGACCGCACCCCCAGATAACTTTAAAATGGAATGTTTGAGTAAATGGGAGAGGGATATAGGCCATACTTTCTCAATGCCAAAATATAATAGATATGTGTCTAAAATCTTCAAGGTGTACGAAAATACAGGAATCAAATTATAAAATACTAACACGTTGGTACTATACGCGATCGGCCTTAAATATTTTTTTTCCAGAACTCTCTGATAGGTGCTGGAGGGGTTGTGATGAAAAAGGAACAACGATGGATATATTTTGGACGTGCCCAGTAATTAGACAATTCTGGGAGACGGTACACCGAATTACACAAACATTTACTGAATATTACATCCCATGGGAACCAGATTTCTTTCTGTTAAATAATACACAAATTCCATCTAAAAGATATACAAATTCAATTTTGTGCCACTTAATAAATGCAGCAAAAAGCTGTATTGCAACAAATTGGAAGGATTCAAAAGCCCCGGCGGTATCGGAGTATAGGGCAAAACAGGAAAAGTATTTTTCTGGATAGCAGCACTCCAAGATAAAAAGCCTTTATTTCAAAAGTCCAGGAATCCAAAGCATACACTGCACATCACGACACACTGATCAAATATTAGCTGACATGTTTCACATCAAATGATGCTTACTCATCGGAGTATAGGGCCTCTGCTTTTAAAAAAAAGTGTGAGTGTGTTCTAAGTAATTTTAAACAAAAAGTGTCAGAATTGGCCTGCTGTTAAAGTGGTTAAAAGTCTTCGCTATTACTTTCCTTGATTGAATTATCTAAATTAATTTTCACTGTCCTTGTTTTGCGTGTTCTCTGCAATTACCCAGTTCCTGTATGCTGCAGTTAGTCTTCACTGTGGTCCAGGAGCCTTCTAATGCATCTAAGTGGTGTCTGAGTTTCCCGATGCAATGTGGGTGTTTTGGTGGTCAGTTGAGATGCACCTGCATTGTATTGTGGGATATGATGGGAAGGGCTTTTGCTGTGCCAACATTTAACTTTCAGCTAATTTAAAACTTAAGTAGGGTTTCTCAAAGCTCCTAAGGTGCACAGAGGCATCGTGAAGGTTGAAACTTTGAACTAATCCCTACCTGGAGGTCTGTAGACCAATCTGTACTTCCTAACTTCAGATGAATTACAATGGCATCAATGTCTTGCAGTTGGCCTTAAAGGGGTTGTAAAGGTTCGTGTTTTTTCACCTTAATGCATCCTATGCATTAAGGTGAAAAAACACCTGGCAATCACCGGCCCCCCCAACCCCCCCTGTTTTACTTACCTGAGCCCATTTGTCTCATCAGCGCATCCCTGCCGTCCTCCTCCTCTCCACGGAGTCCCGGCTTTGATTGGATAGATTGATGGCAGCGCAGCCATTGGCTCTATTCAAAACCAATGATTCCCTATGGGAGCCCATTGGTTTGAATAGAAGTCGCACCGCAAGTTGGATCATCATGATCCGACTTGCGGCGTGACTTTTGTGCTGAGGATGAAGGGGAACCCCGCCAAAAAAAAGTGAAGAAAAAAAATTGGCGTGGGGTTCCCCCTCGGACGATACCATGCCCTTCGGTCTGGTATGGATTTTAAGGGGAACCCCCTACGCCAAAAAAACATTGTGGGGGTCCCCCCAAAATCCATACCAGACCCTTATCCGAGCACGCAGCCTGGTCGGTCAGGAAAGGGGGTGGGGACGAGCGAGCGCCCCCCTCCCTCCTGAACCGTACCAGGCCGCATTCCCTCAACATGGGGGGAGTGGGTGCTTTGGGGCAGGGGTCTGGCCGTTGGTTGTCGGGGTCTGCGGGCGGGGGGCTTATCTGAATCCGGGAGCCCCCTTTAATAAGGGGACCCCATATCCCGGCCCCCCACCCTATGTGAATGAGTATGGGGTACATCGTACCCCTACCCATTCACCTGGTGGAAAAAAAAGTCAATAAAAAAACACTGCACAGGTTTTTAAAGTAATTTTATTTGGCAGCTCCGGGGGTCTTCTTCCGACTTCGGGGGTCTTCTTCCGACTTCGGGGGTATCTTCTTCTGTTCTCCGTTGTCTCTGCGCTCTCTGGTTCTTCTCCCGCTCTCCGGTGCCTTTTCCACGCTCTCCGGTTCTTTCTGCCAGGCGCCTCCGCTATCTTCCAGCTCTTTTGCTAGCGGGGGCCCGGTCTTCATCGTCTTCTTCCCTCTACTCTCTGCCAGATGTTGACTCGTCTCTCTCTGCCGCTATAATGCCGTGTGCGCGGAGCGCAACGACCTATATAGGCATGGGGCGTGGTCACCGGGTGATTCCACTGATTCCATTGTTGAGGGCATGCGGCCTGGTATGGTTTAGGAGGGGGGCGCTCGCTCGTCCCCACCCCCTTTCCTGACCGACCAGGCTGCGTGCTCGGATAAGGGTCTGGTATGGATTTTGGGGGGACCCCCTTGCCGTTTTTTCAGCATAGGGGGTTCCCCTTAAAATCCATACCAGACTGAAGGGCCTGGTATCGTCGGAGGGTGAACCCCACGCCAATTTTTTTTTTTTTTTTTTTTTTACGGGGTTCCCCTTCATCCTCAGCACGGAAGTCGGATCATCATGATCCGACTTGCGGTGCGACTTCTATTCAAATCAATGGGCTCCTATAGGGAACCATTGATTTTGAATAGAGCCAGAGAAACGCGGCTGAAAGCTAGCGCCGCTAAACGTGCATTGACGGCAATGCAAAAGGCTGATAAAATCTCGTTTTTAAAGCAGCGCTTTCCTGCCAGCAATCCGGCGTTCAAAGTGGCCGTTTTTGAGCTCTTAGTATCACTTTAATGTTCAAGACAGTACTGACGATAATATTTAAACAGATATTTTGTGGGACAAGAAAAAGTTACACATGGCTGAATCTGACTTCATTGAAATCCACAGCCACCAAAGAAGAGAAAAAGGGATATGATTTGGCTGTAAAAGGGATATTGGAAGTGATTTACTAGAGACAAATAGACTGTTCATTTTGTAAGTAAAGTTGCACTTTGCAAGGAGACTTCCTCCATAGCTTGAAAACAGCAAAAAGGTTGGGACTTTATATGAGGCAATACTGAAGATAAGCCTCCATCCCTGGCATTATGGAATAGAAAGAATTGTGGGACTTTATATGAAGGGCATTGCTAGGTAAAATAAACCAACCAAAATATCCATAGTTGTTTGTGATATAGAAGGCATACATGCACATAATACAACAGTAAAATATTTTAATAAAATAGGTCACAATAGAAATCATCTAAGCAATAAAGTACATAATTGTCTCAGCATGATATACATAATAAAGGACCTAGGGCATGTAAACAGGGGGAGCCGCCTCAGCTCCCGGGGTTGATGTCTCCCATGCCTCTTTATTTGGATAATATCTACAAGACTACTCTACTACTACAGATAGGTGAGAGTGATTGGGACCCTCTTGGCTCCCCCTCTTTCTATCTTGTTTAATACTTATTTTTATTATATCTTATTTGGCATTTTCTACTTTATTATAGATACTCCCTACTCTGCAAATTGCTCCTGATGAGTGGTATAATGACCACGAAACGCGCTGAGCCTTACTTTATGCCATGTCACAGTGTCTATCGACTACCCCTCTCTATACTATATTATATCGTAATGAACCCATCCACCATAGTTCTGTTGTTTTGAGGTAATACTGCATCATTGGTTTACATGCCCTAGGTCCTTTTTATTATGTATATCATGCTGAGACAAGTATGTACTTTATTGCTTAGATGATTTCTATTGTGGCCTATTTTATTAAAATATTTTACTGTTGTATAATGTGTATGTATGCCTTCTATATCACAAACAACTATGGATATTTTGGTTGGTTTATTTTACCTAGCAATGCGCTTCATATAAAGTCCCACAATTCTTTCTATTCCTCCATAGCTTAGTGAAGCTTTGTGAACTTTCGTCAGCCAATCATATTTTTTTTTGCATGTGATTAGCGATTCTTTGCAAAGTGAAATTTCACCACATTCACTAAGCTCTGGGGAAAATTCCCTTGCAAAGTGAACAACCTATTTGCCTTTAGTAAATTAACCCCATTTTGTCAATGATCATATGTAATTACACTGTGCTCTCTTGTAATTGTTGGTCTGCTAAGGATATTTCTTTGTTTCCAGGCAAATATCCAGTCCATCATGGCTTCAGAGAAACAGGTTAACATTCTTATGCAGTTGCTGGATGAGGCCCTAAAAGAGGTGGATCAGATAGAAGGGAAGCTGAGCAGCTATGAAGAGATGCTGCAAAGTGTAAAAGAACAAATGGATCAGATTTCTGAGAGTAACCACCTCATTGAGCTCAGCAAAACCAACAGCGAGACTCTGCTAGGCGAAATTGAGTTTCTTGTTGTAAGTACGATGTTTTATGAGCTTCTTTCAGCTGTACAGATTGCATTGGGCCTATACTGTACCAATATTTGTGACATGTAAAGTGAATTTCCTGCAGATACCAGTTTGTTATCACTGATTTGTGGAGCATTCTATTCAGTAAGCATTTACAAGCATTTTAAATCCCTTTTTTTTTAAAGGGAATATACTGTATGTAATTGCTTCCGACAGATGTGGCTTTCCTACACTGCAGCCATCATGTCATTTGTCCACCCCCCCTCCTCTCCATTCTTCCACTCACCAAATGCTTTGTATTTTGTGAATAAGTTCACAGAATACAAAGGGTTTTGGGAATGAACATGGGAGAAGGTGAGCATACATTTATTTAAAATAGAGACCGGGTATCTCTTGTCGGCTCATGGAGCTGGAGAGTATTTGCCATAGGAGGGAACCGATTCGCCACAGGAGGGAACCGATTCGCCACAGCCTTTCTATCATCTATGCTGCCTTGATTTGACCGGGGACCCATTTTACCCCCTCCTTTCTCTCGCAGTGGGAATCTGACCTTGCTATGCAGTTCACGACTCACAAAAGGAGAAAATCCTCCAGATCCACTGAAGTCTAAGATCCCGATGAGGGGGTATAGGGTGCCCACAACCCTAAACCATACTTTCCCACAGGTACCTGACACATGCTGGCGGTGCAACATTGGCCGAGGCACAATGTTGCACATCTTCTGGGAGTGCCCAAAACGTAGACCATTTTGGCAAAGTACTATCAAACGGTTGTGGTGACCAAGTGGATAACCCTGCGGCATGCTTGCTGCACCTGACAAAATGGTCCATTAAAAAATACAAGGCCTCTCTTACCATTCAGCTATTAAACGTGCCCAAGGCGTGCATTGCCCTGTGCTGGAGGTCTGTACACCTGCCTTCAAAGTCTCTGGTTCTCTAAAATCAATGGGACATGGAAGACCTTACAGCTACCCTCTATAACCGGGAGGAGTCCTTTCGTGATACTTGGAAGCCATAGCAATATTTTGTTTTCATGGATGCCTATATACAGGAGGTCTCACAACCTGGCTGATTTCTCCTGAGACTTGTTATCAGGCTCTGGGTGAGAGAATTTGCTTTTCTGGTTCTTAATGTCTCATTATGGCTCTACTCATCTTTTTATTTACTGTATTTTTTTTTCTCCTGCTTTGGGCTTGTGCCCTTGTCTTTTTCTGCTGTATGTGTTTCCCATCTCCCTTCTCCTACAGTTCCTTTGCTGTTCTTATGTACCTGATGTCTTTTAGACCTTACACCCTTATTGGGAGATACTGGCCACTAGCAGATCGCTCCTGACCCCGGTATTTTTTCACTCTATATCCCACATGGTTGCATTACTTGTTGTTTTGTGCACACTCTGTTTTGTTGAGCTGGCTGTTACTAGCATACCAACAGAATTGTATTTTGCATTACTCTGGTCTTGGTTTGTATAATGCAACTTGTGGTTAAATAAAAGAATTACAAAAAAAATAGAGACAGGTACTTACAAATTAAAATCAAGTCCGCTCGCGATACGAACGGCACACAGGGTGTGACGTTTGTATCATGATCTGGCTTGATTTTATATTGTAAAACGCCAAGTGTGTTGTTCTCGTGAGAAATTGCAGGACTACATTTAGGAAATAATAGCACCCCAAGTGCGTTGCACGGTTTACCATGTTTCCTGCACGTTACTGTCTGCAATACCAGAACACTTAAGCCTCGTACACACGACCGGTTTTCTCGGCAAGAAAGCTGCTGGGAGAGCTTTTTGCAGTGAAAACCGTGCGTGTGTATGCTTTCTCGGCGAGAAAACTGCCGGGTATCCCGACGAGAAAAATAGAGAACCTGCTCTCTATTTTCTTGTCGGGATTCTCGGCAGAATGTTTCCTGCCAAGAAAACCGTGAGTGTGTATAATTACCTGTCCCCAGGTAAGTCCGCGCATGCGCAGTAGCATACAAGGGTAGTGTAGGGTGTAGTAAGATGGCGGCGAAGGCATCGAATGTGACGAGCACAGGCTCGTCGTAGTCGATGACATCACCGCGTTCTTGCCATTCAAAAGAACGGCGGTTCTTTTGAATGGCCGTCTGTATGCACGGCTTGGCAAGGAAAGCCTGCCAGGAATCCCGTCAGGAAAACCAACGGTTTTTTCCTGACGGGATTCCCGGCCGTGTGTATCCGGCTTTAGGTGTGAATCTGGCCTAAATGCTTGGTTAAAATTGATGGAAATATGCTTACTTTTTTTGTTTTGTAAATTCTTGCTGAATGTGATTTTATTCAGACTAGCATTTACAATCTAATATCTGTTTGAGATTGGCCTAACCTGCTTGTAGTTCTAGATTTAGGTATCCATCTGTTTTGTATTCTTTAATCTAAAGCTTGTGCCTCTTCGGGTATAAGTTGAAGAGAGGTGATTTTGAAAGTGTGTGGTTTAACCACTTCCCGCCCGGCCCATAGCAGAATGACGGCCGAGCCGTGGTTCAGTTATCCTGACTGGGCGTCATATGACATCCAGCAGGATAACTGCCGCCGCGCGCCCGTGGGTGCGGTGTGTCAGTCTGACACACCGCTACACCAATCTCGGTAAAAAGCCTCTGACGGAGGGTCTTTACCACGTTATCAGCCGTGTCCAATCACGGCTGATCACAATGTAAACACGAAGAGCCGTTGATCGGCTTTTGCGCACTCGCGTCTGAGAGACGCAAGCCGATCGGTGGCCCTCCTGACGGGGGGGGGGGTCTGCGCTGATTCTTTATCAGCGCAGCCCCCCTCCTGTGGTTGCCCACATTGGACCACCAAGGATGCTGCCAGGACCACCAGGGAAGCCCTCAACATGTGAATGGCCAGGTACGTCCTTCATGGCCATCAGGGATGCCACAACATGCCCAATATATGCCAATCAATGCCCAAAAATGGGCACTGACTGGCACCATTATGAATGCCTGCCAGATCAGTGATGCCCAGCAGTGCCACATATGAGTGCCCATAAGTGCCGCCTCATCGGTGCAGCCATACCAGTGGCCGTCGGTGCAGCCATACCAGTGGCCGTCGGTGCAGGAAAATACGTACTTATTTACAAAATTTTATAACGGAAACAAAGAAAAACATATTTTTTTCGAATTTTTTTTTTTATTTGTTGTGCAAAAATAAAAACCCCAGCAGTGATCAAATACCACCAAAAGAAAGCTCTATTTGTGGGAACAAAATGATAACAAATTTGTTTGGGTACAGTGTAGCATGACCGCGCAATTGTCATTCAAAATGTGACAGCGCTGAAAGCTAAAAATTGGCTTGGGCAGGAAGGGGGTGTAAGTGCCTGCTATTGAAGTGGTTAAGTTATGTGAACAATAAATATCATTGTAGTGCTTATTGCTAACCAGTTGTATTGGATTGTGTTCCAGAACCACATGGACCTATCAAAGGGTCATATTAAAGCCCTACAGGACGCTGACCTATCTTCCTCTCGTGGTATTGAGGCTTGTACTAATGCAGCAGAGGCACTTCTGCAGTGTATGAATGTATCCCTTCGACCAGGTATTCCATTTATACAACATGTCTAATATGAGAGTGTGTGGTACTTCATTGTCTTTGCAATCCGCTCTGTGATATGATCCTGCCCTGACCACAAGCCACAACCGCAAAGTAAACAGTTTTAGAAAAATAATGCATTTTACACTGTGTGCTTATGGTTTCCTAAATACACAATGCATACAAAGACCATGGTGCCATTAATGTAGTAATAGATCCTGAACATGAACAGAACTGACCTTGGTGGAACATTGAGGGGATAAAGATGTGGTTTGTGTGTTGGTGGGTTTATATACTTTTCTCTTAATAGCACTGCTAGTAGTTGATGCATTGACGTTAAATTACTGGAGGCTAATAGGCTGTTCACTATGCCAGGGAATTTTCACTTTGCAAGGGAATTTGCCCTTGGCTAAGTAAATGAGGTGAAGCTCTGCTGACTTCCATCGTTCAATCATGTGCAAGGAAAAATACTGTTTTCTTTTCTTTTTCTTTTTTTTTTCCCTTGCACATGATTTGGTATTCTTTGCAAAATTAAGTTTTCACCAAGTTCTTGGAAAAATCCCCTTGCAATGTGAACAGCCTATTTGCTTTTAGTAAATCACCCAGTTTGTCTGCTAATACTGAGCACCTGGTATAATTGGTCAAAGGAGTTTTTTTTATCTTTTGTCAGTATTTTAACTGGCTTGGAAAGCAGTGCATATTTGGTGAGTTTCTTTAGAAGTGAGAGGATTAATTGCCATGACAGATGCTGCAGGGAGGCTGAAAGCAGTCGGGGTCACTTCACCGGACCTCTCCATTGCCTTTGGGCAGTTTGACTATTGAAGTGGAACTACACTGCATCTGAGCACCACAGACCAAAAATGCTATTTAATTAATTTTTAATTTTTTAAGCAAACTCCTCCATCCATCCATGTCTCCATGCTTTATTTTGCTGAGAAATCACTTTGGAAAAACAGTCCCTTGCATTTCTGGCTGTAGCCATCTTGAATAAGGGCAGATGATTCATGTAGCATTTACTTCATGGAATTCATCTGCCCTTAAATCAGGCATGCAAGCAGGAAGGTGTGCTTAGCTGAGAAAACCCCTCCTCCCCTCCTAAAGACTTCTGGGATGTATGACATCATTTGCCTAGGCCTGGAAATCAGGAAGTAACTGAAGAAATGTAAAAAGTAAATACTTTCCTATCTGTTTACTAATGCTGGCAGCAAAAGAATTACAAATATTCAATGTTTATTGAGAGAGTGACATTCCGCTTTTAAAGGATGACTCTACCCAACATCACTGTGCACGTCTGCCTTTAACTGCACTGCCTTTTCTTCTGGAAGTGTCCTTGTCAGGTCCCTCTTCATTCTGCGCCTGTTCCTTCCTATGGGGAGCCATACTCATGGTGGCCCCAGCATTCTGTGAAGAACGACGCTCCCCATACAAATGAATTGGGCGTGCATGTGCAGGGTAAAGAGGATGAACCGTTGCTGGCCTCCACCTGAAATTACTACTTGGCCATGATTCTGACCATCTGGATTCAATATTTGTCTTTTTTTTTTTGACCATGCTCTTTAAAGTGGAGGTCCGACAATTTTTTTTTTTTTTAAAGTTAGCCGCTACAAATACTGGACACTTACCTGTCCAGGGCGCCCGCGATGTCGGCACCCGAGGCCGACCCATCCCTCGGTCCTCGGATGCTGCCGCCGCCATCTTCGGTAAGGGAATCAGGAAGTGAAGCCTTGCGGCTTCACTTCCTGGTTCCCTACTGCGCATGCGCGAGTCGCGCTGCGCAACCCAAATGGTCCCTGCTGTCTTCTGGGACCCATGTGTCTCCCAGAAGACAGCGAGGGGGAGACGGGAAGTGGCATAGACTCTGCGGGGTCTACGTCCCGAAGTGGGTGCAAATACCTGTATTATACAGGTATCTGCACACCCCTCCCCCCTGAAAGGTGCCACATGTGACACCGGAGGGGGGGAGGCTTCCGAAAAGTGGAAGTTCCATTTTTGTGTGGACCTCCCACTTTAAAAGAAGATATTGGATTTCCATGCTCATGCTGCTTTTTCTAAGCACTTTCCTGAGCAGAAGGGGTCTCGGAAAATCATCAAAATGTTTCCATAAGACATTAGACTTTTTAAGCACAAATCTAATCTGTTGCTATTAATTTTAATCAGATCTGAGCAGTCAGTTTTCTTTCTCGTACATCACGGGACACAGAGCGGCATAGCCATTACTATGTGGGTTATATAGATACCTTCAGGTGCTGGCACTGGCAACTTCCAAAACCGGAAGTACCCTCCTCTATATAAGCCCCTCCCATCCGAGAGCACCTCAGTTTTTTGCCAGTGTCTAAGGTGTTGGCCAAGAAGTAACATGTGTTTTTCACTGAGCTTGCGTACAGGTTCTTTTGGGCCTCAGTAAGCTATTCCGGATCCGACCAAAAAAAGCTTCATAGCTAAACGGTCGGTACCCGGGCCTTGCAGAGAGAAGAGCAAGGTTTTGCCTGTAATGCCTCTCTTAGGAGGGCTGGACCCTGGGATCCAGAACTCTGGTCATACCCACGACCAAGATGTTTTCTGTGCAGGGTGCTATACAGGTCTAGGGGAGTGGAATCCTTGGGAACCCGGTCCCTGAAGGTTTAATTACAATGCCTGCCGGGATAGGTGAAGTTTGGGCTTCTGTGGACCAAACAGAGTCCTGCGGCGAGGAAAAGGTAAGTGGGGGCCCTCAGGAACTTGGTTCTATTGGGGGACCCCAAGGCTATTTTGTCTTTCTGCCTGTTACCTAAGGTATTCCCGCTAATATTCTGTGTATGCCTGTTACTACTGAGAAAATGTAAAAATTTTAATAGTAGGCAAGAAAAAAAAAAAAAAAATGTGTAAGACCGCGGTACCTGTGTTAGACACTAGAGGCCGCTATGGTTCTTTTTCTTGTAATGTGGATTTTTTTTCTTCCAAAATCAAATCCAGGCAGTTGGTAAGTTCTCTGCTGGGAAGCTGTCTCCTCTGCCCTGTTGCTGCGCTCATCCATCCCCGGGCCCTGCGGCAGGGACCCTGGCTCCCATCTAGCTCCTTATTTTTTTTCAAAAAAGGCGCCGAAGGCGCACGTGCCCGCGCCTCTATATATAGAGGCGATCTGGAAAAAGGGGCGGAGCGGGTGGATGACGCTCGGTGTGCGGCGCTACTGCGCATGTGCGGGCGTCCAGCGTGTTTTAAAGCACAATCACAGCTGGCTATTGAAGTGCACAGACAGAGCTAGCAACAGTAAAAAGGCACACAGAGGCGGTTGATGCAGGCATCCCCTAGAAAGGCACTTTAGTAGACACCAACTGTTATATAGCAGCAATTGTGCTAGACTATTCTCAGTAAAACTGGTGTATTACGGCTGGAATACCTCAGCTTTAGGCTTAGGAATATGCCGTCCAGAAGCTCCGGAACTGAATCTTCCAGGAAGCGAAGGGGGTCTCATCGGGCTCTGAGGATCTTGGGCATGCTTCTGCTGCACCAGTCTCCCCTGAAATTCAGAGGTAAGTGACCGTAGAGACCCCGCAGGGGTACTTGGTACTGTGGCTGTCCTCAGTTCACCTGCTCCTGTGTATGTAATAGAGGAGGTTTTTTCCTCAGCTCTGGGAGGATTAGAGAGAGATTGTCAACATTGATCGCTGCCTCCCTGTCAGGGAAAGCACGCCCGATCTCCGTCTCCTCCTTCAGAGTGCCTGTTAGCAGAGCAACAGTCCCATACAGGGATCGACCTGCCTGAAGGGGATCAGGATGAGGTTGATCTGTTATAGAGGAATCAACAGTGAAGGAAACTTTTCTCAGCATCTCAAGCTGAAAGATTATGGGTTCAGTCTCTGACTAACATGGTCCGATCAGCATTTAAAAATGCACCTTGCGGAACCATCAACCACTACTGTATCCTCGTTGGGGTCGCTAGAAGCCCCCAGACTGTCTGTTCTTTTCCACTTCACCCTTTACTGAAAGGGCTCATTTACCAGGATTGGGAACATCCTGAGAAAATATTTATTCCCCCCAAGAGATTTCCGGTGGTCTATCCCATGGAGGATAAGTTCATCAAAAAATGGAAGGTCCCTACAGTGGACGCAGCCATCTCTTGTGTGTATAAATCACTGACATGTCCAGTGGATAATGTCCAAATGTTCAAGAACCCAATAGATAAAAGATTGGAGTCCTTATGAAAATCTGCTTCTTTCTACAGCAAGCTTGGTGACACAACCAGCAGTGGGGTCTGCTAAGCAGTGAAGGATCAGTTGAAACAGGTCTTGAGGGACTTGACAGATCAGCAGGCCCTTGCCCTAGCTGATCTACCTAGAGCCTTAGGCTTTGCGGTTGACGCCATAAAGGATTCAATCCATCAGGCCTCCCGCCTTGCGCTGTCTGTAGTACATATGCGTAGGCTTCTATGGCTCAAAAACTGGTCTGCTGAAGCTCCCTGTAAAAAATGGCTGGTTAGCATCCCATTTCATGGTGAACGCTTATTCAGGGAAGACCTGGACAAATATATCCAGAAAATTTCCAGCGGTAAAAATACACTCTTGCCGGTTAAAAACAGAGTTAGAGGTCCCTCTTTTAAGAGGCCTGCTTCTCCAGTCCCTGGGGCATCGGCTGTGTAACAGTTCCGACGGCCTCCTCGGTCAAATCCCGGGGGTAAAAATCAGGGACAATCGCAGGGTAATGAGAAACCCTGGGTCAGGAGAGGTACAAAACCTCCCCCAAAGTTAAATTCATTGAAGGGTTGCCCCCACTCATTCGGGTGGGGGGAAGACTCCAGTTGTTCGCAGAGACCTGGCGGGACGCGATCAGAACAGATAGGTGCTCTCCGCAGTATGTTTGGGATACAGATTGGAGTTAAAAGACTCTCCTCCTTCCCATTTTTTGAGGTCAAACGTGCCAAGGGATCCCCGGAAGAGAGAGTCCCTCCTGTCGGCACTAGAACAACTATTGCTCCAAGGAGTAATTATGGAGGTTCCCCTGGAATGGGGGTTCGGGTTTTACTCAAACCTCTTTACAGTCTCGAAGCAAACGGGGACGTGAGGCCCGTATTAATTCTAAAAGGGCTAAACAAATTCCTGTATATCAGGACTTTCCGGATGGAGTCGATCCGATCGGTGGCCACTGCCCTACAAGGGGAGGAATGGTTAGCCGCGATCGACATCAAAGATGCTTATTTGCACATTCCCATCTTTCCAGTCCACCAAAAATTTCTACGCTTTGCAGTAGAAGGGTGCCATTTTCAGTTCAGAGCCTTACCCTTCGGTCTGGCCACAGCACCACGAGTGTTCACAAAAATTCTGGCCCCATTATTGGCCAATCTAAGAACGCAAGGTGTAACGATAATGGCATATCTAGATGACTTGTTGCTGATAGACCACTCGGTGAAAAAACTAGAAGTGGTCGTTCACAAGACAATCAAGTATCTGGAATCTCACGGTTGGATTATCAACCGAGACAAGTCGGCCCTAAAGCCAGTCAAAAGTCTGGAATACTTGGGGCTAAGGCTAGATTCAGGCCAGAAGAAAATACTCTTGCCTCGAAAAAAGGTGTTGTCTTTGAGAGATTTGATCCACTTAGTGGGTACAAAAAGACAGCCCTCCATACGCCTGTGCATGAGGCTGCTGGGAAAAATGGTGGCATCATTCGAAGCAGTACCCTACGGTCAATTCCATTCAAGGAATTTGCAAAGGGCCATACTGTCAGCCTGGAACAAGAAAGTTCAGGCCCTAGACTTACCAATGTCCTTGTCCTCTTCCGTTCGCAAGAGCCCTCCGTTGGTGGTTGGTTCCCCAGAATCTGGAAAAAGGGAAATCCTTCAGTCCGATTTCTTGGCAGGTGGTCACTACAGATGCCAGCCTTATAGGCTGGGGAGCAGTACTGGAGCAATGGTCTCTCCAGGGCAGATGGTCAGATGCGGAAAAGGCCCTGCCCATCAATCTCTTAGAGATACGAGCAGCCCGGTATGCCCTAGTAGCATGGACATCCAAACTCCAAGGGTCCCCTGTCAGAATTCAATCAGACAATGCCACGGCAGTGGCATATATCAATCATCAGGGTGGCACCAGGAGTCGTGCAGCCCAGAGGGAAGTAAATTGCATCCTGAAATGGGCAGAAAGATATGTCCCAGCCATATCCGCGGTATTCATTCCAGGAGTGGAGAATTGGAAGGCGGACTTTCTAAGTCGCCAACAATTATGCCCAGGGGAATGGTCCCTTCACCCCGAGGTTTTTCGGACAATATGTCAGCGGTGGGGAACACCGGATGTAGATCTGCTAGCATCCAGATTCAACGCAAAGGTGGACAGGTTTGTCTCTTGGACAAGGGATCCCCTAGCTTGCGGCTTGGATGCCCTAGTGTTCCCTTGGGATCAGTTCAAGCTGATATATGCATTCCCACCGCCACAATTGTTACCTCGATTACTCCGCAGAATCAGGGTAGAAAAGAAACCAGTGATTCTGGTGGCTCCAGCGTGGCCCCGAAGAGCATGGTACGCGGAGATTGTAAAAATGTCTGTGGGGAGTCCTTGGACTCTCCCACGTCGTCCGGACCTGCTTTCGCAAGGACCGATATACCACCCTTCCTTACCAGCCCTAGGTTTGACGGCCTGGCTATGGAAGCCCACATTCTAAAAAAGAGAGGGCTCTCTAATGCTGTGGTATCTACCATGATCAATGCCAGGAAGCCGGTATCCAGGCAGATCTACTATAGAATCTGGAAGGCGTACATCGCCTGGTGTGAGGCCAAGAAATGGCATCCACGTAAGTACGTAATAGGTAGGATTCTGGACTTCCTACAGTGGGCTGTAGATAGGAAGCTTGCCTTGAGTACTATCAAGGGTCAGATTTCGGCCTTGTCAATATTTTTTCAGAGGCCCTTGGCTTCGCATTCACTAGTCAAAGCCTTTATACAAGGAGTGATGCGTATTAGCCCTCCGGTTAATATTCCCATATGTCCATGGGACTTAAACCTGGTTCTGTCGGTTCTACAGAAACAACCATTTGAACCATTACAGCATATTTCCCTGGTTCTTCTCACCAGGAAATTGATTTTTCTAGTAGCCATTTGTTCGGCTAAAAGAGTGTCGGAATTAGCCGCTATGTCCTGTAGGGAGCCATATCTGGTTATCCATAAGGACAGAGTAGTGTTACGTCCTCATCCAGCCTTTCTTCCTAAGGTGGTATCGAGGTTTCATTTGAACCAAGATGTGGTTCTTCCTTCTTTTTTCCCCAAACCTAGTTCAGTAGAGGAAAAATTATTACATTCTTTGGATGTAGTAAGAGCAGTTAAAGCTTATCTAAAAGCCACTGCTCAGATTTGCAGAACGGATACTTTGTTTATTCTGCCGGAAGGCCCCAGAAAGGGTCAGGCAGCGTCAAAATCTACTTTAGCCAAGTGGATTCGACAGGTCATTATGCAAGCCTATGGCTTGAGAAGGAGACCGCCTCCGTTCAAAGTTAGGGCGCACTCCACGAGAGCAGTTGGAACTTCATGGGCAGTGCATCACCAGGCCTCCCTGGCTCAAATCTGTAAGGCCGCAACATGGTCTTCAGTACACACGTTTACTAGGTTCTACCAGGTGGACGTTAGAAGTCAGGAGGATGTCGCCTTTGGGCGCAGTGTGTTGCAGGCCGCAAAAGATCCTCATGTCTGATAGCGCTCAGCTTATGTATGGTGTATCCCCCCCCTCATTGGGCATTGCTTTAGGACATCCCACATAGTAATGACTATGCCGCTCTGTGTCCCGTGATGTACGAGAAAGAAAATAGGATTTTTATAACAGCTTACCTGTAAAATCATTTTCTTGGAGTACATCACGGGACACAGAGCTCCCACCCCTCTTTGGGGACACTTATTGCTTTGCTACAAAACTGAGGTGCTCCCGGATGGGAGGGGCTTATATAGGGGAGGGTACTTCCGGTTTTGGAAGTTGCCAGTGCCAGCACCTGAAGGTATCTATATAACCCACATAGTAATGACTATGCCGCTCTGTGTCCCGTGATGTACTCCAAGAAAAGGATTTTACAGGTAAGCTGTTATAAAAATCCTATTTTTTGCTCCTTGCGATAACCTGTTTTATGACCTACTGACTTCTTGTTCCTGTTTAGGACACTCCATGCTTCAAGCTGTTAAACAGCAACAGCAGCTCTTCACTGACCTCCGAGAGCAGTTTGCTCGCCGACTAGCCAGCCACCTAAACAATGTATTTGTCCAACAGGTACTTCTATCATTTCATTACTATACTTTTATTATGTTTGTTATAAAGCCTGAACAGATAATTTTTGTAGCAAAGTAAAATATAAATATCTGAAACAAATGCATGGGACTGAAGACCCAAGCAACTGATAGAAACCCTTTAGGAAGTCTAAGTAACGCACAAAGGGAAATGGAAATATCTTTTGTTTTTATTACATGGATTTTGCAAACACAAAGTTCACTCGCCAACAACAATCCAGGGATAACAGGTAAATGTTAGAGAATATGCTGGTGGCCCTTTCCAAGGCCCTAAAATTAAGGCACTTTAGATGGTTGCCAAAAGCCATTCTGAGGCCGCGCACACACGACCGATTTTCTCGCCAAAAAACGACATGAAAACTGCCGGGAGAGCTTTCTTGCCGAGAAAACCGGCTATGTGTACGTGGGTTTCAGTTTTCACGCCAAGAAAACTGGCCAGATTCCCCGACGAGAAAAAAGACGACCTGCGGCCTTTTTTGTCGTCGAAAATCTCGTCGACCTGTTTCTCGACGAGAAACCCGAGCGTGTGTACACTTACCTGTCACCGTGGAAACCCGCGCATGCTCGAAATGACTTTGACGCATTCGCGGTAGCTTCCTAGGCATAGGGTGTAGCAAGATGGCGGCGACGGCATCGAATGTGACGAGCGCACGCTCGTCGTAGTCGATGACGTCACCGCGTTCGTGCCAATCAAAAGAACGGCGGTTCTTTTGAATCGTACGTGTGTACACTCGGCCGGGACAAGTTTCTTGTCAAGATGCTCGTCAGGAAAAACGACAGTTTTTACCTGACGAGAATCTCGGCCGTGTGTACAGGGCTTCAAAGTTGGCAATGACTAAAGCAACCAGTCAATAGAGAAGGAGGGCTGGCATCGTTCATCTCTTTCTAAAGATGTTGGATCCCTGGCTGTTATCCTGCCCCATGGTCTTTAATATGTTCAGAACCAGAACAAGAATCTGAAAAAACTGAGACTAACAGAAGTCCTTCTCAGCATACTTGTCAGGTAGGTCTATTAAGGTATTGAATAAGTGGGTCAGTATTTTCAGAAGTAGTGTTAACAATGGCAGCCTCCCAAGCTTCCCTTCTCACAGGTTTCCTTTTAATGGGACACGTCAACCACAGCAGATACTGTACAGCCTCTGTTTCTGGTAAAGGGGACATAATCCTTAGAAGCTGAGTTGAAGCGGAACTAAGGGCACTATACGGCCTCCTTTCTAACAGTCCGGATCCCTTGTCAGTAACGGCATCTTCTCCCCGGGTGCTGGTCTTTGGGCATCCCCATTTGTTGAATTGGGATGATGTAACTGCTGTGCATGTGTAGGAGTTGGTAATTCCGCCACACAGGGACCTTGTCAACAATGTAAGCTGAACTTACATTCTGCAGAAGACTGCGAGCAGGCAGGTAGGTAGGTGTATTTTATTGCAAAAGAGACCCTATGGCGTAGATTTACTAAAACGGATGCACTGGTGCAGCTGTGCATGGTAGCCAATATGTTTCTAACTTCAACTTGTTCAATTAAGCTTTGGCAATAAAAACTGGAAGCTGATTGGTTTCTTTGCAGAGTTGCACCAGATTTAGCACTCTCCAGCTTTAGTAAATAACCCCCTACATCAGCCCTCAAAATTTGTACTCGCCTGCTCGCATTTTGCGAGTACATAATAACTGATTGCGAGTAGCAGAAGAGGTGCCCAATCAAGTGTCTTTCTCCTGTTGTCTCCCAAGTCCAGCCTGTCAAAACGATTGGTTGCTAGCGTCCTAACAACCAATCAGGTGCTTGGAGGACCCGGCATTCAGAGGAGGAAGATGTAACTTCCTCCTTCCCGGCTTCCGACCTGCTGACAATGGAAGGGAACAGGAGAGCACTTGCTGTCTGCTCTGGGACACTGCTGAGCTGATTGGCCGGGAGTATGAGAGGACCTGTGTGCTGTCTGGATCTGGACACTGCTGATGATTTGAGTGAGGGTCCTGGGGAGAAAGTGAGCAGAGAAATCCGGCACTCAGAGCAGGGGGAGGGGATCACACTGAACAAGTGTAGAGGGAGGACATGCTCTCCCAGGTCCTAGAGCTGTGTACAATGAGCTGCAACATCTCCCCCTCTACAGAGATGTGGAGGGAGGGGGGAGCTATTCATCACCACACCATCCACAGTACCTGTACCATGTCTCTAGTCTCTCTGACACTCTCCTTGTCATGTCTGCAGTCTCCCTGGTCCTCTCCTTGTCATGTCTGCAGTCTCCCTGACACTCTCCTTACCATGTCTGCAGTCTCTCTGACACTCTCCTTACCATGTTTGCAGTCTCTCTGACCCTCTCCTTACCATGTCTGCAGTCTCTCTGACACTCTCCATATAATATACATACATATACACAGTGGAACCTCGGATTACGAGCATAATCCGTTCCAGGAGAATGCTCGTAATCTAAAGTACTCACAATTCAAAGCGAGTTTCCCCATTGAAGTCAATGGAAACGAAAATAATTTGTTCCGCATTGACTTCAATGTAATGCAATACCGCATGCGGCCAGAGGCGGGGGGCGCCGGAGAGCCTCGGAAACGGCTGAAAAGGCCCGAGGACACCTCAGCAAACCTCAGACTTCATTCCCGAGATTTGACGAGGTCAACAGAGCTGTTCTTGGGCCTTTCCGTGCATTTTCAAACGGCGCCGATCGACTCCGGCGCCCCCCACCTCAGGCCAAACGCGGTACTGCACATCGCTTTGGCCTGAATCGTGCTCGTTTTGCGAGAAAACACTCGCAAACCGAGTTACGATTTTAAAAAATACAGCGCTCGTATTGCGAAACACTCGTTATATATATTATGTATATATATATTACAGGAGCTACTACTTTCAGGCTCAGTTTACATATGTTGGGTTTTCCTTGCAATTTTTTTAAATGAGTCCAGTGCAGTTTCCCTCACCGGTTCAGGTGCAAATTGTTTAAGTGTATGACACTTGAATTTGCGCCTGAACTGGACCTAAAATCGTACAGGACTTTTTTTAAAAACAGATTGCGGCCGTCCCAGACATACTGTATGTGGACCAGCTCCATAGAAAGCCGGTTCGGTACACTTGTCATGCGAATCAGGGTGCGGTTTAAAACGTATCCAATTTGTATATATGTGAACCGAGCCTAAAAGCTGATGTAAAAAGTGTGCTCTATTAAATTGCTGTCCTTTTAATGTCATTTTAATGTTGAGGATTTGTAAAGAGTTAAACCAATGCACTTATAATAAAAGAGGGATTAGTTATTTTGCAGCATTTTCGCTTTACTTTACTTGGGTCCTTTACTTTACTTGGGTCCTTTTTTTAGCATGTTCGGTAAGTTATCTAGCTCTAGCTTTATTATTTTAGTCCCTGGCTTCAGTATTTTTGACACTGTCACCATAGCGTCACTTGCAAAAAAAGGCTATCCCTATAAAATAAGAGGACTATACTCACCTTTCCGGTGGCCTGTATCTTTCAGGTGTGTGTGTGCTCTTTCCAGCATATGCAAAATTTCCTTTGCAGACTTGTATGCCACAGCCTACAGGATATACCAACTAGCAGGAGGAACCATTGCGTGCAGTGGGGGTAGCAGGTATTTGACCCCTTTTGAGGTCGATTTACCTGCAGCGGCTTGGAGGATGGAGGAGGTAGAGCAGGATTCAATATCAGTATTTCCATTACCGAGCTCCCGGTAGTGGAGAATTCCACAGGTTCACTTTAAGTTTATTAGGGTATAACTTCATCAATATTTTATTCTTCCTGCCTACTTTTTAGCATTTTTCTCTTTTCTTTCTATGTCAAACTTTTATATTTTATCTTTTACTAGTTTACTCAGATGTTCCCTCACTTATATAGCAGGTCCTACTATCTCTCTATGGCAGTGAGTACTCTGTGTGGAGATGAAGGCAATGTTTGTGTAATGTTTGTATGGTTGATATTCTGTTTTGCCCTCCCGTTGCAAATTTTCAGTACTAACAATATGTGTGGAATAGCCTGCATTTATTGTGTAATCAAATGTAAACGTCTAGATTTTTGTCTTTTTATAATAAAGTGGAACACTTTTGAAATACATATGTTTTTACCAGATTTGAAATTCTGTTCAGCCAGTCTTGTGATTGCACATCTGTAGCCCACTGCGTAGACACGGACATGATGATGGTGTGCTGATTATTTGTGCAGTGAGCAGGCTGGGGGTGGAGATCTGACTTAGGAAGCTGAATTGCTGAACCAGAAATGTGTCACCTGCCTTGGCTGTCCATTATAACAGATTTTTGTAAAACTCAAGAATGCCTATATAGAATTACAAGTTCTTTTAATAGTAAACATAATAACTCCAGGCACACACTAAATATAATAATATTTATTACTCTTTCGTTCATGGACTGACACAGCTTCCTATTGACAAGTGGGTATTATCCTATCTTTAGGAGTGACTAGGCAGAAAAAACTTGTAAAAAATGTTACATCACACCTTCTACAGCACCACCCAAGGGGTGGACCCTCTGGGTATAATCCCTCTCTCTCTGCACCTCCCAGATCAGTTTTTTTCTGTCTAGCAAAGAGGAGGACATGGCTCCCTTCGGGCCCACTGGTCCGGGGGAAAACATTTTCTAAGTTTTTTTTTTATTTATTTTTTTGTTTCCTGCGATCTTCGATCAACTGCCGACTGGGTGACAGGCTGGATCCTCGATCCTTGTAGTCCCCCCAGTTTCGGCCATCGAGCATGTGCCGACCCTAGCTACGCGCTGGGTTTTCCACGACATGCCCGTCGCTCTACGGGTGGCCGGTGAGCCTACGCTCCAGGGCTTGCATCGGACCGCTCAGCTTCGGCTGACCTTACGGCCGAGTCGCAGTAGCCTGGCCAGTGAGCTTGCGCTCCAGGGCTTGCATCGGACAGCTCGCTACCTGTCTTCAGGGACCCTCGCTACCTATACGCAGTGGGGGGCTCAGCGGTACGTCCAGCATTGGCTGGGGTTTTTCTGATGGCTCAGACACCGACGGAGTACGCAAAAAGGCTACTCCCAGGGGTTAAAGACACGGGAGACTCCTCCTAACGAGGTAGCTCTGGCCGACCAGTTGGTACAGGGCCTTGAGTCTGTCTGCGAGTCAGACATGGATACTATTCCCTTGCTGTCTTGAGACTCCGTTTATGCAGTGGCGTTGCGCCGCCTGATCTGGCGAAGGTGCTGGTCTGTGGACCAATCTTCCTAGAAGGCCCTGTTGGATCTGCCCTTTTAAGGCGACGGACTTTTGAGGCCTCTCTGGATGACATCTTTTAAGATGCCACAGGAGGTAAAGAGCACATTGCTTCTGCAATCCAAAAAAGGTAAGGAGCCACGCCATAGGCTAGGGCCCTCCTTCACTGCGCACAAGCGGTTCTTTCGTCCGCCTAGTGCGGCAAGTAAACGACCCCAGGCCGATAAAGCGCCTGCTGAGGGACAGAAGCGTCCCTGGGTTTGCAAGCCCAACCTTGCTTGCCTACCGAACAGATTCTTTTCCCTCTTAACCGTCAGCTTCAGCCGACTTGTCGGGAAGCCCATCATGGGGCGGTCCAAGACCTGCTGATATGCAGGGTGGGCCTTCCTGTCTTAGTACAGGAACGGGTTTAGGGATCCTACTCAAATCTGGTCGTAGTGCTGAAGGAGGGGGTTCGTCCTGTCTTGGATCTCAGGACCCTCAACTGCTTTGAAAGTATGACGATTCCGGAAAGGAGTTGGCTCGCCCTGTTGCGCTCCCCTCCATCCAGGGGATTTTCTGGCATCTTTGATCATCAAGGACGCATGCTTGCATGTCTCCATATGCACCAGGCATCAGATGTCTGCGATGGTGGCCGGGGAAGACCACTACCAATGGTGGCTCTCCCCTTTGGCCTGGCATCGGCACCAAGGGTGTTCACCAAGGTGCTTGCCCCGATTCTGGCCCTACTAAGCCAGCGTGGCTTCGCTATCATGGGCAACTTGGACGATCTTCTGAGGGTCACTTCAGACTTAAATTTAGAAGTAAGCGTGTCTATAACCTGTCATACCCTCCGATACTGGTGGGGTACTGAACACTCAGAAGTCAGTATTGGTACCGTCCCAACTCCTAGTGTGTCTAGGGTTGATTCTGGACTCTTCAGAGGCGTAAGTTTTTTTTCTCCCTAGGGGAAAGTTGCAGACCCTTCAGGCTGCGGTGCGGCAGTTGACATCCCAAGGATGGGTTGTCACGCCACTTTTGCAGGCGAGTCCTGGGCCTCATGGTAGCCTCCTTCGAGGTGGTACCATAGGCACTAATTCACACGCGAGTGTTACAGAGGTAACTCTGTCCTGAAGGGTCAAGTGCCCTTCATCCCTGGATTATCAAAATCCGGGTGAGCCATCTAATCAGGACCTCCCTAGTTGGTGGCCGACATCACCAGCATTTCTGTCTGGGAAGTTGTTCCTTCCTTTTTATTGGATGGTGGTCACGGCTAGGGATGAGCTCCGGCATGTTCGCATTGAACCCGTGCAGAGCCTGCCAGGATGTCGGCACCGCGCTGCGCTAATCAAAGCCAGGGAGACATTTCTATATCTCTGCAGCCGAGCATCGGGAAATGTCTCCCCACCTGTCATTAGCGCAGCGCAGTGCTTACATCCTGGCGGGCTCTGCACGTGTTAGATGCGAACACGCCGGAGCTCATCCCTAGTCACAGCGGACGCCTGTCTTCCCAGTTGCAGAGGAGTCTGAGGAGCTCAGTCAACCTGGGTCGCTGGACTCCGGAGGATTCCCATTGCAGATAATTGACCTGAAATCCGGGCGATCTGGCTTTGCCTTTCCACATGGTCTGAGAGGCTACAAGGGCGTCCAGTCAGAATCCAGTCGGACAAACAGCACAGTGGTGGCGTATGTCAATCAGCAAGGAGGAACAAGGGGCTCTGCTGCAGCATCGGAGGTCGCTTACCTCCTAAGGGGCTCCTTTACCAGAGGGGAAGCACGCCAGTCGTATATCTCCTGACTTCTCGACTCCAATCGGAAGGTATTGAGGTTTGTGACCAGGTCAAGAGACCCATGGGCAAACACGACAGATGCGTTTATGGCACTGTGGAGTCAGTACCGACTAATCTTTGCCCTTCCTCCTCGGAAGCTCCTTCCTCATCTGCTTCGCAGACTGGAGGCAGAGAGTACTACAATGGTCCCAATTGTTCTGAATTGGCCTCGGCGTCCTTGGTACGCCGATCTAGTGCGTCTGGTAGCAGACGCCTTTTGTCATCTACCGTTAAGAAGAACTTGCTGTTACTAGATCCCATACACCATCCTGTTTTTACAGTCACTGGCTTGAGGGCATGGCTTGAGAACCAGGTGCTAAGAGACCGGGACCTGTCAGACTGGATGATCTCTGCCATGAGGAGTGCTCGGAAATCATCCCCTAGGAAGATTACCATCGCACTTGGAAGACCTGCATATCCAATTGTGAGGAAATTGGGTGGCATCCGCGTATGTATTTGGTTCCAGAGTCCTGCTGTTCTTCTTCAGCAGGGAACGGGCCAAAAATTTTACTTAAGTTCAATTAGGGGGCAGGTATCTGCCCTGGCTGTCTTTTTCAACAACCCCTGGTGGCTGACTCTCTAGTGACAATGTTGTACAGTGGGTTCCGCAGGCGGTCCCTCCGGTCCATCCTCCACTACTTCCGTGGGGCTTGTGTAGCAGACGTCCTTTTGGCGTCTACCACTACGAGAGGACCTGCTGGCACAGGGTACCATATGCCATCCTGCTTGCAGTCAATGGCTTTAACGGCATGGCCTCCAAGTGTCTCAGAAACCACCGTTTGAGTACATCAGGGAGATTCCCTTGTTGACACTTTCTCAGAAAGTGGTCCTTTTGGTGGCTGTTATGCCAGTAAGACGGGTTTCTGAGCAGGCAGCCTTGTCATACAAGCCTCCCTATCTGATCTTCCACAATG
The DNA here is from genome assembly GCA_029206835.1 of Rana muscosa. Lineage (NCBI taxonomy): Eukaryota > Metazoa > Chordata > Amphibia > Anura > Ranidae > Rana > Rana muscosa. Next base: position 214,556,388 of record CM055116.1, read on the forward strand.
ATAAGGTGGTGCTGCGTCCGCAGCCTTTTTTTCTTCCTAAGGTCGTGTTTCGACCTTCCATCTCAAGGAAGACATTGTACTGCCATCCTTGTGTCCTCATCCGTCGAATCCTAAGAAGACGACGTTGCATTCCTTGGACGTTGTCCAAACTCTGAGAGAATGCTTGTCTGGTACTGCTACGTTCCAGAGTCCAGACTCACTGTTTGTTTCGGTGGCTGGTCCCAAGTAGGGCCCAGCGGTCTCGGCGGCCACCATCTCTAGGTGGATCCGACAGATCGTGATCAGGCTTACGCCATGAAGAGTCAGGCGCCTCCCTTTCCCGGAGCATTCGACCAGGGCAAGATATGCCTCTTGGTTTACGTCAGTTAAGAAGTTTTTCTGAGCCGGCAGCCTTGGTGCTGCGTCTGCAGCCTTCTTTTCTTCCTAGGGTCTTCGACCTTCCATCTCAAGGAAGACCTTGCACTACCTTCCTTGTGTCTTCATCCGTCGAATCCTAGGAGACGACGTTGTATTTTTTGGACGCTGCCCGAGCTCTGAGAGCATCTAGCGTCTATTTCACCAGGTGTGTAAGGCGGCGACCTGCTCGTCCGTTCACACTTTCACTAAACTTTACAAGTTGATGTGTGTGCATCTTCGGATGCTTCTTCGGCCGCAAGGTATTGCGGCTGTTTAGAGTTGCAACTCCTCTGTTTTGTTTTGGGGTGAAGCTGTTTTAATGCTGTTCCCACCCCTCGTTTTTGACACTGCTTTGGAACGTCCCACTTGTCAATAGGAAGTTGTGTCAGTCCATGAACGAAAGAGTAAATAGGACTTTTTACTCTCCGTAAAAATCCTTTTCTCTGAGTTCATGGACTGAAACAGCACCCACCCCTCGTTTTAAGTTTGTACTGCTTTTTGACGAACTGATCTGCGAGGTGCAGAGAGAGGGATTATACCCAGAGGGTCCTCCCCCTGGGCGGTGCTGTAGAAGGTGTGATGTAACACTTTTTACAAGGTTTTTTCTGCCTAGTCACTCCTAAAAATAGGATACCCACTTGTCAATAGGAAGCTGTGTCAGTCCATGAACTCGGAGAAAAGGATTTTTTGGTGAGTAAAAAATCCTATTTTTTAGATCTGGATAGAGTGGAGAGGGATTAGAACACCTGTCAGGCTTTTCTTGCTTGCTGTGCCGCCTTTAGGGGGTTTCACCCTATGTGTTCTGTTTACCTTAATCACCAAGAGCTAAAGTGAAAGAAAATCCCAAGTTTTAGGTTGTTCCCAGAACAGGAATAGAGGGGAAATTTCCCAATGGCTACAAAAAGTGAAGGGAAATTGAACATAGATTTAAAAAAAAAATGCCTGACAGGGGTATTAATCCTCCCATATGCTATCCAAAGTTAAAAAAAAGTTTTGCCTTAAGTTCTACTTTAAGGATTTGGAGGGTTTTCAAGGTGTTGGGTTCCTCCTCCTTAATGGAACTTCAAATTTCAATTGGCCCTTCTTTATAAAAAAAAAACTCTGCAAGCTAGGAAAATATATGAGCAATTTAAAGTGGACCTTCCATGCAAATGGAAGGCCTGCCTCCTCCCACCACCCAATCAAATCTGCTGTGAATAAATCTTTAAACAGTAAGGGCACTTTCAGCAGCGCCGGGCGGTAAAGCGCTGCTATTTTTAGCGGCGCTTTACCGTTATTTTTGCTGCACTTTTCGGCCGCTAGCAGGGCGCGTTTAACCCCCACTAACGGTCGAAAAAGGGTTGATTTCAATGGGCAGGGGCACTGTAGGATTATATTTTTGCATTGAAGCTAATCCTGGATTAATACAAAGGGACCTACCTAAAGTTAGGCAAAAAAAAATTTAATTTTGGAAAGCATAAGGGAGGGTTATAACCCCATCAGTTTTTTTTTTTTTTTTGCCATCTGTATCCCATCTCAGATTTCCTTTCGTTCCTGTCCTGAAGCCAAGACAAGGAGAGAGGAAATTTCTCCAAAGGGAGGGAAACCCGTGGTGTCACCAGAATTTAGTTTCTTTATTGGAAGATTTCCCCTTTATTCCTGTCTTATGTCCACCCAAAATTTGGGATTTTCTTTTACTTTAAAGTGGAGGTTCTGCGCCGTTTATTTATTTTTATTTTTTTGCCCATTGAATTAATATAAACATTATTATTGCTTACTTACTGTTCTTAATGTCCATAACGCCAGCATTCCGTTATCCGACACAAGGATAACTTATGAAAACATCCGAGGGACGTTCCCATTTTGCTTATGGGCATTAGAAGCCCACAAGCGCCTACTTCATGATTGCGGAGAATGCCTGCATGCCAGTTTTATAAAATGGCGCCATTAGAGCCGCCCTCGTCGCGCGTCACTTCATGTGTGAATTCTCTTGAGATTTCAAGGCACAGCGCTCCACATATCATTTTGGGTAGCACGTCACTCCCAGAAATCATTGCGGCGCCGGGGGAAAATTCAGCTACGCCTACTCCCGCGGGAGAGGAATACAGGAAGTCACATATTGGACAGCAGAAATACGGTAATTCATTTTTTTTTTTTTTTCTAAAAAAAAAAGGTATGCCATTTCAGTATGTGCGTTGGACAATGATGGTTTTAAAATAAAGTTGTAAGTTTGGGTGAACCTCCGCTTTAACTATTGATGATAACAGTAAACCAAACCAATAGGGTAAATTTAGCATCGTAGTTACATTAGCCGGATTAAGTAGGAAATTCACTTTTATAATTGCAGTTGTATTTTGTTTTGTTCCACTTTTTATAAATGAGTCAAAAGTCAAATGAAAGCGCTTATCAGTTTGATGTGGCTGCTACTAAAGTCTTTTCATATTATGGATGCTGAACTAACCTATGGAATGAAAATTAAAGCCGTGAACAACAAATGCTTGTTTGTATATAAGCTGGAAATGTTTTTGCGGTGATGAGTACGGAATGACTGTAGAGTCTACTAATTACCTTTTCTTGGAAATGTCTGTATAGGACAATGTAGAAGATTATATTGTCTTTCATGATTTTTTAACAAGTGATGACATGTATTGAAAGGCTGTAATAGATGAACCTTTTTTTATGGCACAGTAAGTGACTCGGACCAGTGCAATCTTTCATCTGTCAAGAGGCCTTATCCTTAATAGGCTGGCCACAACGGCATTCATTTTAACTCGCTTTATTTACATTTGATCAGAATTTAGGATCGTAGTTGGGAAAAATTTTCTTTTAATGACCCACAACCCTTTTGGAAATTGTCAACCATTTTCTAACCTAACCACATCATGGGAACAGATACAATTTTTACACACAGCTGTAATGTGGAGGAGGGAGGCCACAAATATTCATATTTATTTACATTTTTCCTTAAGTGCCCGATATTCGAGCATGGAAATGCCATGAACTGTTAAAGTGCAGTAACACCACAATACGCCACCATAGATTTAAATCATGCAGCACCCGCAAGGTCCCCCTCCTCAAGAAGGCACATGTACAGGCCTGTCTGAACATCTAAAATAATTCAGAGAAGGATTGGGAGAAGGTGCTTAGGTCAGATGAGATCAAAATTGAGCTTGTTGGCATTAACTCAAAGAACACCATCCCTACAGTCAAGCGGAAACATTATGCTTTGGGGCTGTTTCTCTGCTAAAGGCACATGCCGACTTTGCCGCATTGAGGAGCCAATGGACAGGGTCATGTATTTTAAAATCTTGGATGAGAACCTTCTTTCCTCAGCCAGAACACTGAAGATGGATGTGGATGGGTCTTCCAGCATGACAATGACCCAAAACATGCCACCAAGGCAAAAAAGGAGTGGCTCAAGAAAGAAGCACATAAAGGTCATGGAGTGGCCTAGCCAGTCTCCAGACCTTAATCCCTTTAGAAAGTATATGGAGGGAGCTGAAACTTTGAGTTGGTTTAAGGATTTAGAGAAGATCCGTAAAGGGTGTACCAAAATCCCTCCTGAGATGTGTGCAAACCTGGTAAACCAACTACAAGGGTTTCTCCACAAAGTCATATTTTGCTTGGGGATCAAATACTTATTTTACTCACTGAACTGCAACTCAATTTATAACTTTTATATCCTGTGTTTTTTCTGTATTTTTGGTTGCTGTTCTGTCTGTATCATTTTAAAATACACCTATGATAAAATTATAGACCCTTCATTTCTTTGTAAGTGGGCAAACGTACTAAATCTGCAGGGGATCAAATAATTATTTTCCCCACTGTAGGTCCTATGAGGAGAGCCAGGACCATTTTACATGGGGCGACTTGTTTACAAAAATTCATGGCATCATTTTATATAAGATGACTTGTTTACAGCACCTTAGGCACGCATATATCTGATTAATACCATTGAGTGAGCCATTCTAGAAAAATACATAATTGATGGAACAAGCATAATACCCATGACAGGTATGTCATAGTTAAGCCCAATTGGAGATTCAGGAGTAAGCCTTTTACACTAACAAACACCTTACTAATTTATGAGAAGCTTTCCCGTGTGTACTAAGCATTTTTACTCTGACAACTTTCAGGGTGTGCATGCTTCAGAAAGGCAAATGTATCAGTAACTGCAGTTGACAGGGGCTTGTTAAATTTTTCTCCATGAATTGGCCGGTGTTGGTCATAAAGGTTTTTTTTGTCCATGGCAAGAAGATTATAAGATTTAGGGTTTCTCCCAGACCCGAACAGTCAATGGGCACCATGTATTGCCCAGCTGATGGTTTGAATCAGTTTACACTGGTGTTGGTTTCTCAGCAATGCATGCTTTTGGTGCAACACCTGTACATAATTGGCACAGACACTCCCAGAGCAGGATAAGGTAAGTATACAAAGGAGAGTTTAGTTAAGGAGTTAGGTTAGTGTTAGGTTTAGAGTTTAGGTGTTGGGGTGTGTGTTTAGCCTCGTACACACGATCGGATTTCTGTTGGACAAAGCATAGGACTTTTTTCCGAAGGGCGTTGGCCGTGAACATGTTCTGCATACAGACGGCAAAATTTTGTCAGCCAACAAATACGAAACGACGTGTTTTTTCAGCTCTTTAGCGCCACCCTTTGGGCAGATTCTGCCAATGTTGTGCTATAGTTAGCATTGCTTCTGAGCATGCGTGTTTGTACTTTTGGATTTTTTTCCGACGGACTTGTGTACACACAATCGGATTATCCAACATGACATGATTGTTGTCAGAAAATTTTAAAACATGCTATCCAACATTTGTTGTCAAAATCTGACAACAATTGTCTGATGGAGCATACAAATGGTCGAATTTTCCAACAAAACCCTGTCGTCACACAATTCCTGTCGGGAAAATACAAATGTGTGTATGAGGCTTTCAAGGACACATTTGTTGGAGGAATGCTAAGCGTTGGGGTTGGATGACTGGTCAAGAGACAGGTGTGGGGTTTACTAATTGTTAATGGCTTCCTTTTGAGGGTTTGGTATTGCTCAGGAAGGGACTCAGCTTTTGGGGGTTTGGTATTGCTCAGGAAGTGACTCAGCTCGTTGGTCCCGATGGCAAAAGCTGCTTGCTGTGGGGGCACTCAACAGGAGGGAGGGGCCAGGAGCGTACCGAAGAGGGACCCGAGAAGAGGAGGATCTGGGCTGCTCTGTGCAAAACCACTGTACAGATCAAGTAAGTATAACATGTTTGTTATTTTTAACAAAAAAAAAAGCAAGCCTTTACAATCACTTTAAGCTATTTGCCTGGAGTTCATCTTTAAAGAAGGTGGAAGTTGGGTGCAGGTTTTGCTATAAAATGCATTTTTCTTTGTGATCTGTACATAGGGTCACGATCAGACTTCCACACTTTCAGTTGAAATTACCCTACCAAACCATCATCCTTTCCACCGAGATCTTCTACGGTATGCCAAACTGATGGAGTGGCTGAAAAACACAGAATATGCTAGATATGAAGGACTTATGAAGGTTTGTATTTTTCTTTTTTTATGTATTTCCTTTCATGTAGAGACCCTCTAGGTCAGGGGTGTCAAACTCAATTTCATCGTGGGCCGCATCAGCATTATGCTTGCCTTCAAAAAGGCCAGTTGTATCTGTAAGATTAGATGTCCAGCGCATCCCCTCCCCTTACATTAGATGTCAAGAGCAAACCCCACCATCAGAAGTTGTGTCCCCCACTCTCCCTTACATCACAGTGCACCCCCCTTACTTTATTCTGCTGCTGGGAATAAGATGAATGCATTGCTTGAAAGCAGAAAGTAAGAGTCTGGAGTAGGACCAGATGAGGGCTGGAGCTCTCCTGCAGCTGCAGGAGAGGTGCGAGGGCCACATGAAATGGCCTGGAGGGCTGGATTCGCCCCGCGGGCCTTGTGTTTGACACCTGTGCACTAGGTCAATTATAATCACATTTTGAGAATTTTAGCAAATGTCTTTGTAGGTTTTACCTGCTGCTGTTCTGTTAAAATTTACAAATTAATTTCAGGTAAGTGGGAAGAGCTATCGGTTACAACCACATGGTCAGTCCATGTAATAAAAATCAGCAGTGAGCTAGTCACCTGAGCAAAAAAAATTATAATTTCCAGAGTCAATTTGTATAGAAAATGCAAGTGTTGGCATGGTCATATGGAAGCAGCGTTTTAAAATTTTGGGCAGTTTAAAAAAAATCTAATGGCTACAGATTGAAAGTCATGCATTTTTATTTATTTTTTTAAATACTAATAGAATTACGGAATGTCTCCATATAGCAGTTATATTTGCTTTATCAGTGTGTTTCCACAAAAGGGATTTTTGCTTTAGGCGATGTGAAGTTGCTTCAGTTAGCATTTTTGGTTACTTCTGTTCTAATAAGGAGAGAACACAAGTAGGTAATCCAAATAGCAAGTAACCTCTGATGCCGCGTACACACGGCCGTTTTTCTCGTCGAGAAAAACAATTTTTTTTCCTTTCGACGAGAAAAACGATCGTCTGTGGGCTTTTTGCCGTTTTTTTCGACGAGAAAAACAGCATTAAAAACGACGAGAAAAATTAGAACATGTTCTAATTTTTCTCGTCGTTTTTTTCGACATGTTTCCCGCGGCAGTTTTCCCATAGGGAAACACTGCCACGGAGCCCACAGACGGTCGTTTTTCTCGTCAAGAGAAAAAAATGACGTGAAAAACTACCGTGTGTGGGGAACAAGCCGTTCTCTCGTTTTTAATGTCATTATTCACAGCAGTTTTTTAACCGCCGTGAATAATGATCGTGTGTACGCGGCATAAGAGGTAAAGCTGACCATACACAGAAATATACCCTGGGACAGGCCCCAGGGAAAAAAGAGGTTTATCCCTCCCCATATGACTTAAATTGGCTAACAATTATAAAGCAAAAACACCTTAGAGGGGTAATATTAAGCAGAATAATGAATTTCATTAATGAAAACATTTGTTAACTTTTAAATTACAAAAATCCCAAAACCCCCCAAAAAAGTATATTCCTTTTTTTATTTTTTTATTTTTTTCTTTCTTTTTTCCTGGGGGCCTGTCCCAGGGTATATTTCTGTTATTGGTTTAAATGATAGGTCATATTCCCCACATAGTTATATATTTTTCGCTGTTTATCAAATTTCCCCCATTGGGCAGATTGTTATTATATTATTAAAGCTGGCCATACACCAGTAGAATGATGTTTGCATGTAAATATGAAAATTCTGAAAAGTCATACTATTTTGCTCAGACCTGCTACTTGATTGGAATCCAAGGTGTATTATACAGTTTTCCTTTGTGCCTTTCATATGCGCATTGATACATGTACATTTTTTATTTTTCTCCCCCCGAACAAAAAACACATTCACAGTTTATAATTGTTTGAGAATTTTTTTTCCATCCAGCTCTTTTTCTTTTTGAACAAAATTCTACCAGTGTATGATCCGCTTTCGTTCAAGAGTGGAGGTTCAGATTATTACAAATACCCGTGAATTAGTATGGGAATCATACTTAAAATTCCATTCAAACTCAAGAATTGAGACTTTCGTTTGACATAGAAAGACTCGCGAGTAACTTGATAAGGCATTCTGTAACTTTTACAGCTCATTTAAAATCAGGAAGTGTGATGATCGAGATGTGGCGAAGCATGTATCCATGCCAGATTTCATATTATCTAATCAATAATCTACTTCCCCCCTGCTTTTACCAGGGAATCTTTCTCAATACAAGCCATTATTGATTAAACACAGTTTAGTGCTGGAAGCAAAATGGATCATTAAACCTAATTAATGACTGGCCTTTCTTAAAGGGTGCTTGTTGACATATGACCATGCCTATTTTTTTATCAAATGTAAAGAAGATGAGCAATAATTCTCTGAATTCTGAGCACTCATTAAAATATAATTGCATACAGAGCCATTACCATTTAGTTTTCTTCTGAAATTCTGTTAGTTTCTATAGTAATGTAACAGAAGAGAGCACATACACAAAGTAGAAACGACAGCAAGCAGTTCCAAAGTTCCAACCTCACTGGCTATTCGCCAAAGAATATTCGACATGGAGTGTCTGGTCATAATGATAGTCTGGCTGAAATCAGGGAGGTGATTGTCATGAGTATAGGGCTTCTAGGACATCTTAAATTGTCTCTTTAAATAAGAAACTTTTGTTTAGGAAATCTGTTTCTTAATAGAGGGTATCCCCTTTTGTTCATCAGGTGTTTGAAATGCACTTTAGTAGCTTGGGGCAAAGTTTCTCCCCAAAAAATTTCAGTCAAAGCACTTTTTTTTGGGAGAGGGGGTCTTCATTTAATGGTAAATATTAATAGATAGCCCCTAAAAAAAATTTGGATATTATTTTTTCATCAAAAGAAAACTGGTCAAAAAATAGCTGAGGATATCACATATGTCTATATTATGTGCTGTTTGTACCGGTATTGGTGACAAGAAAAATGGTGTGCATTTTGCTGAGTTTTTTTTTTTTTTATTCCACATAAACACACTGACACCAAATATAAAACCCACTGGCATTAACCCTAACGCGGACACAGACTTTTTCTTTCTCGTACATCACGGGACACAGAGCGACATAGTCATTACTAATGGGTTATATAGTTACCGTCAGGTGCTGGCACTGGCAACTTCCAAAACCGGAAGTACCCTCCCCTATATAAGCCCCTCCCATCCAGGAGCACCTCAGTTTTTTTGCCAGTGTCTAAGGTGTTGGCCAAGAAGAAACATGTGTTTTTCACTGAGCTTGCGTACAGGTTCTTTTGGGCCTCAGTAAGCTATTCCGGATCCGACCAAAAAAGCTTCATAGCTAAACGGTCGGTACCCGGGCCTTGCAGAGAAGAGCAAGGTTCTGCCTGTAATGCTTCTCTTAGGAGAGCTGGACCCTGGGATCCAGAGCTCTGGTCATACCCACGACCAAGATGTTTTCTGTGCAGGGTGCTATACAGGTCCAGGGGAGTGGAATCCTTGGGAACCCGGTCCCTGAAGGTTTGATTACAATGCCTGCCGTGATAGGTGAAGTTTGGGCTTTTGTGGACCAAACAAAGTCCTGCGGCGGGGAACAGGTAAGTGGGGGCCCCCAGGAACTTGGTTCTATTGGGGGACCCCCAAGCCTAATTTGTCTTTCTGTCTGTTACCTAACGGTATTCCCGCTAATATCTGTGCATGCCTGTAACTACTAAAAAAAATGTAATAATTTTTAATGGTGGTCAAGAAAAAAAAAAAAAAAAAAAAGGGGGCCCTGGCTCCTGTCCCTGGTTTCCATGTTTGAAAATTAGCGCCGAGGCGCACGTGGCCGCGCGCGTGCGCGTGCACGCGCCTCTATATATAGAGGTGGCCGGAAAAAGGGGCGGGGCCTGGGGGATGACGCTCTGTGCGCGCCGCAGCGCTTCTGCGCATGTGCGGGCGTCCCAGCAGGTTTTTAAAAAGCCACATTATTGCAGTAAGCTGGCTATGAAGTACAGAGACAGAGCTGGCAACATTTAAAGGCATACAGCAAGCGGTTGATACAGGCATCCCCTAGAAAGGCACATTAGTAGACACCAACTGTTTATTATAGCAGCATTTATGCTAGACTATTATCAGTAACTGGTGTATTTTCGGCTGGAATACCTCAGCTTTGTGGCTTAGGAATATGCCGTCTAAAAACTCCGGGACTAGAAATTCCAGGAGGAATAGGGGGTCTCCATCGGGCTCTGAGGATCTTGGGCATGCTTTGGCTGCACCAGTCTCCCCTGAAGAATCAGAGGTTAGTGACCGTAGGGCACCCCCAGGAGTACCTGGTACTGTGGCTGTCCCCAGTTCACCTGCTCCTGTGTATGTAACAGAGGAGGTTTTTTCCTCAGCTCTGGGAGGGCTGGAAGAGAGATTATCAGCACTAATTGCTGCTTCCCTGTCACAGGAGAAAAGCGCTCGATCTCCGTCTCCTCCCTCAGAGTGCCTGTTAACAGAGCAACAGTCCCATACAGAGAACGACCTACCTGAGGGGGATCAGGATGAGGTTGATTCAGTTGTAGAGGAATCAACAGTGGAGGAGCCGTTCTCAGCATCACATGCTGAGAGGTTATGGGTGCAGTCCCTGACTAATATGGTCCGATCAGCATTTAAAATGCCACTTGCGGAGCCATCCTCCTCTTCTGTCTCCTCGTTGGGGTCGCTAAAAGCTCCCCAGACTGTTTGTTCTTTTCCGATCCATCCTTTACTGGAGGGGCTCATTTACCAGGATTGGGAGCATCCTGACAAAATATTTACTCCCCCCAAGAGATTTCCGGTGGTCTATCCTATGGAGGATGAGTTCGTCAGAAAATGGAAGGTCCCTACAGTGGACGCAGCCATCTCTTGTGTGAATAAATCACTGACATGTCCGGTGGAAAATGTCCAAATGTTCAAGGACCCAATAGATAAAAAATTGGAGTCCTTATTGAAATCTGCTTTTTCTACAGCAGGATTGGTGACACAACCAGCAGTGGCAGCTATAGGGGTCTGCCAAGCAGTGAAGGATCAGTTGAAACAGGTCTTAAGGGACGTGCCAGATCAGCAGGCTCTTGCTCTAGCTGATCTACCTAGAGCCTTATGCTTTGCGGTGGACGCTATAAAGGATTCAATCCATCAGGCCTCCCGCCTTACGCTGTCTGTAGTACATATGCGCAGGCTTCTATGGCTCAAAAACTGGTCTGCTGAAGCTCCCTGTAAAAAATTGCTGGTCAGCTTCCCATTTCATGGGGAGCGCTTATTCGGGGAAGACCTGGACAAGTATATCCAGAGAATTTCCAGCGGTAAAAGTACACTCTTGCCGGTCAAAAATAGAGTTAGAGGTCCCTCTTTTAAGAGGCCGGCTTCTCCAGTCCCTAGGACATCGGCTGTGAAACAGTTCCGACGGCCTCCCCGGTCAAATCCCGGAGGTAAAAATCAGGGACAGTTGCAGGGTAACAAGAAGCCCTGGAGCAGGAGAGGTACAAAACCTCCCCCAAAGTCAAATGCATGAAGGGTTGCCCCCACCCAATCGGGTGGGGGGAAGACTTCAGTTGTTCACAGAAACCTGGCGGGACACGATCCGAGACAGATGGGTGCTCTCCGCAGTAAATCTGGGATACAAATTGGAGTTAAAAAACTCCCCTCCTTCCCGCTTTATAAGGTCGAACGTGCCAAGGGATCCCCAGAAGAGAGGATCCCTCCTGTTGGCACTGGAACAATTATTGCTTCAAGCAGTAATTATAGAGGTCCCCCTGGAAGAATGGGGGTTCGGGTTTTACTCAAACCTCTTTACAGTTCCGAAGCAAACGGGGACGTGAGGCCCATATTAAATCTAAAAGGGCTAAACAAATTCCTACATATCAGGACTTTCCGGATGGAGTCGATCCGATCGGTAGCCACTGCCCTACAAGGGGAGGAATGGTTAGCCTCGATCGACATCAAAGATGCGTATTTGCACATCCCCATCTTTCCAGCCCACCAAAAATTTCTACGCTTTGCGATAGAAGGGCGCCATTTTCAGTTCAGAGCCTTACCCTTCGGTCTGGCCACAGCACCAAGAGTGTTCACAAAAATTCTGGCCCCATTATTGGCCAATCTAAGAACACGAGGTGTAACGATAATGGCATATCTAGACGACTTGTTGCTGATAGACCACTCAGTGGAAAAACTAGAAGTGGTTGTTCACGAGACAATCAAGTATCTGGAATATCACGGTTGGATTATCAACCGAGACAAGTCAGCCCTAAAACCAGTCAAAAGTCTGGAATACTTGGGGCTAAGGCTGGATTCAGACCAGAGAAAAATTTTCTTGCCTCGAGAAAAGGGGTCGTCTTTGAGAGATTTGATCCACTTAGTGGGTTCAAAAAGACAGCCATCCATACGCCTGTGCATGAGGCTGCTGGGAAAAATGGTGGCATCATTCGAAGCAGTACCCTACGGTCAATTCCATTCAAGGAAGTTGCAAAGGGCCATACTGTCAGCCTGGAACAAAAAAGTTCAGGCTCTGGACGTACCAATGTCCTTGTCCCCTTCCGTTCGCAGAAGCCTCCGTTGGTGGTTGGTTCCCCGGAATCTGGAAAGAGGGAAATCCTTCAGTCCGATTTCTTGGAAGGTGGTCACTACAGATGCCAGCCTTTTAGGCTGGGGAGCAGTACTGGAGCAATGGTCTCTCCAGGGCAGATGGTCGGATGCGGAAAAGGCCCTGCCCATCAATCTCTTAGAGATACGAGCAGCCCGGTATGCCCTAGTAGCATGGACATCCAAACTCCAAGGGTCCCCTGTCAGAGTTCAGTCAGACAATGCCACAGCAGTGGCATATATCAATCGTCAGGGGGGCACCAGGAGTCATGCAGCCCAAAGGGAAGTAAATTACATCCTGAGATGGGCAGAAAGATATGTCCCAGCCATATCTGCGGTATTCATTCCAGGGGTGGAGAATTGGAAGGCGGACTTTCTAAGTCGCCAACAATTATGCCCAGGGGAATGGTCCCTTCATCCCGAGGTTTTCCGGACAATATGTCAGCGGTGGGGAACACCGGATGTAGATCTGCTAGCATCCAGGTTCAACACGAAAGTGGACAGGTTTGTCTCTTGGACAAGGGATCCCCTAGCGTGCGGCTCGGATGCCCTAGTGTTCCCTTGGGATCAGTTCAAGCTGATATATGCATTCCCACCGCCACAATTGTTACCTCGATTACTCCGCAGAATCAGGGTAGAAAAGAAACCAGTGATTCTGGTGGCTCCAGCGTGGCCCCGAAGAGCATGGTACGCGGAGATTGTAAAAATGTCTGTGGGGAGTCCTTGGACCCTCCCACATCGTCCGGACCTGCTTTCGCAGGGACCGATATACCACCCTTCCTTACCAGCCCTAGGTTTGACGGCCTGGCTATTGAAGCCCACATTCTAAAAAGGAGAGGGCTCTCTAATGCTGTGGTGTCTACCATGATCAATGCCAGGAAACCGGTATCCAGGCAGATCTACTATAGAATCTGGAAGGCGTACATCGCCTGGTGTGAGGCCAGGAAATGGCATCCACGTAAATACGTAATAGGTAGAATTCTGGACTTCCTACAATGGGCTGTAGATAGGAAGCTTGCCTTGAGTACTATCAAAGGTCAGATTTCGGCCTTGTCAATATTTTTTCAAAGGCCCTTGGCTTCGCATTCACTAGTCAAAGCCTTTATACAAGGAGTGATGCGTATTAGTCCTCCGGTTAATATTCCCATATGTCCATGGGATCTAAACTTGGTTCTGTCGGTTCTACAGAAACAACCATTTGAACCATTACAGCATATTTCCTTAGTGCTTCTCACCAGGAAATTGATTTTTCTAGTAGCCATTTGTTCGGCTAAAAGAGTATCGGAATTAGCAGCTATGTCCTGTAAGGAGCCATATCTGGTTATCCATAAGGACAGAGTAGTGTTACGTCCTCATCCAGCCTTTTTTCCTAAGGTGGTATCGAGTTTTCATTTGAACCAAGATGTGGTTCTTCCTTCTTTTTTCCCCAAGCCTACTTCGGTAGAGGAAAAGTTATTGCATTCTTTGGATGTAGTAAGAGCAGTTAAAGCTTATCTAAAAGCCACTGCTCAGATTCGCAGAACGGATACTTTGTTTATTCTGCCGGAAGGCCCCAGAAAGGGTCAGGCAGCGTCAAAATCTACTTTAGCCAAGTGGATTCGACAGGTCATAATACAAGCCTATAGCTTGAGAAGTAGACCGCCTCCGTTCAAAGTTAGGGCGCACTCCACGAGAGCAGTTGGAACTTCATGGGCAGTGCATCACCAGGCCTCCCTGGCTCAAGTCTGTAAGGCCGCAACATGGTCTTCAGTACACACGTTTACTAGGTTCTACCAGGTGGACGTTAAAAGTCAGGAGGATGTCGCCTTTGGGCGCAGTGTGTTGCAGGCCGCAAAAGATCCTCATGTCTGATAGCGCTCAGCTTATATATGGTGTATCCCCCCCCTCATTTGGCATTGCTTTAGGACATCCCATTAGTAATGACTATGTCGCTCTGTGTCCCGTGATGTACGAGAAAGAAAATAGGATTTTTATAACAGCTTACCTGTAAAATCCTTTTCTTGGAGTACATCACGGGACACAGAGCTCCCGCCCCTCTTTGGGGACACTTATTGCTTTGCTACAAAACTGAGGTGCTCCCGGATGGGAGGGGCTTATATAGGGGAGGGTACTTCCGGTTTTGGAAGTTGCCAGTGCCAGCACCTGACGGTAACTATATAACCCATTAGTAATGACTATGTCGCTCTGTGTCCCGTGATGTACTCCAAGAAAAGGATTTTACAGGTAAGCTGTTATAAAAATCCTATTTTTTCTAGCAACGCAAAGAAGATCCAGTTTATCGTATAGAAGCGGCCTCTAAAGCCTCGTACACATGGTACGAAAATCAGAAGGGGATTGTCGTTTGACAGGCTGTTGTTTGGAAATTCTTACCGTTCGTACGCTCATTTAGACAATTGTTTTCCGATTTTCGGCCAACAAATGTTGGATGACAGGCTAGTAAATTTTTGGCGACAGATGGCTCCATGTCGGATTTTCAGTACACAAATCCGTCACACAAAAGTCAAAAGTACAAACACACATTCACGGAATCAAGGAACGACTGGGAAGAGTTTGGTCTTGTAAACTACCGTTCGTAATCTAGAATTAAAATTCGTGACACGCCAATTGATGAAATGTCGAAATTTTCATCTTCTTTAATGGGATAATAATGAAGCTGCTTTGCATGTAGTTATGCCAAACGTATTTTAAAGGGCATTTGTTTTGTATGATCTGAAAATCGCGAATCAACGTTCACCAAACTTCTACTAACACGAAATTGGCAGAAAGGGCCCAAAGGTGGTGCTTGAGAAATGAACTTCCTCTTTATACACTCATAGTACGTCACTACGTTCGTGTTTGTCAAACGACAATTTGCGTAAGCACTTTTGACAAAAATCAGAAGCTCGGTCTTCCAACAATCAGACCAGACCGTGTGTGGCTTAAGGCCGGCCATAGACAGAGCAAATTTCTTTACTGCAACCAATTGAGTCCCCCATCACCACAGACAGTGTTGACAGGGGATTTCCTCCCACAGAGCCATTGTGTTCTCCCAGCAGAGTGATTACTGCTAGTGGTTATAACAGCCGCTAGCGATAATGTGATGTAGTTGTTCGACTTGGGTACATTCAACCTTCCCATACATGGTTCGAATCATCTATGGCCAGCTTAACATTAGTGATCACTTTGCATGGCTATCACCGTGATCGTATGATCAGATGCCAGTCGAATTTGAGACCAGGAGCTACCAGTGACAACACAGTCTCTGTGCTGGGGGCGTACAATTGACTGCATTCCAAAAACGCAGGGAAAAAAGCAAGCTTCCATTATGCTGCTTTATATGTTATTGCCATTAATGTTGGGTGCCGTCGTTTGAGGGCACACCTGTCTAAACCAGGAGGCACTCCAGGGTGCTGTGGCATCACAGTTGAGCAAGGCTAGCTTTTTTTCAAGCTGGGCCTTGATTTCAGTTGGATTCCTTTAGACCCCATTCACACGGGGGCGACTCGTCAGGCGTCTCAGCCGCCTGACAAGTCGCGTCCCATTCTGTACAATAGAACCGTTCTAATAGGAGCGACTCAAGTCGCTCCGACTTAGAAAAAGGTTCCTGTACTACTTCAAGACGACTTCAGGGCGACTTCCATTGACTTCAATACAGAAGTCATTTTTGAAGTCACCTTTTGAAGTCGTCTTGAAGACGCCCAGCACAGTCGCGGGACAAGTCGTGCCGCCCCTGTGTGAATGGGCTCTAAGTGTTTTGTTTCCTGCTTGTCTAAACAATGCAGACCAGTGTTGGTTGCTGTAGCCTGTAGGTGCATGCTTTAGTTTAGGCCAGAGGTGTCCAAACTTTTTTCAAAGAGGGCCAGATTTGATGAAGTGAACATGCGCGAGGGCCGACCATTTTGTCTGACATTCTTTGAACCATTAAAATTCGGTCTAAGTGTGTTCGTTCGAGCACTAATACACTGCCCAACAAGAATTCTCTTGCCTTTGTCGCGCTCGTTCCCGACACACAGATGAATGCTCTGCTCTTTAGGGGTACCGTTAATTCTTAATGGTACCCCACACATTGGAAAACGTGGGGTGCTTTTGGTGCAGTGCAATTTTTTTTAAAAAAAGGTCGAGGACTTTTCCCTGCATTTTTGTGGGTAGGGAAGCCCATTGAAATTAATGGGCTTCCCTACACGCAGCACGCAGCCACACAGATGTGAACCAAGGGCTTGTTCACATGTCAGGTTAGAGGGGCAGTAAAACCACATGGTTGAGCTGTTTTACCACCCCCAATTCTCCCCCTTTAGCTGCAGAGGCAGCAGCTGGGGGTGTTCACATGCTGTGGCTGCAGCTGGAGGTATACCCAGGCTGAATGGTGCTGCGCTGAAACTACCCCGCAACTGTGTGCATTGCACTGTTGCGGTATAGGCTTTACTGCCTGTCAAATGCCTCTGAAAAGCGATCTGTGCATGGATTGCTTTTCAGAGGAGCAGCAGTCCTCACAAACAAGCCCTACATAAGCAGTTCTGATGGTACAGGCATTAAAAGTAACATATACACACAGGCAGTCACATGCATGCGCACACACAAACGCGCACACATACACACGCATACGCATGCCCACACACACACGCAGACGCATACATACATACAGACACAGGCACACAAACACATACAGACAGACACTCGCATGTATAAAGCCCTTTTAAAACGAATCTAGCTTCTAAGTACCTTTGCAGTTTCCTCGTTCAGCCAGGTACTGCACTCTAGGGGGAAGCATAGAGCACAGCACACTCCCCTGCACTTTCACTTTTGAAGCTGACGGAGCTTCTCGCAGTTTCCGATGTACAGTCGGCAGGGGATCGGGAGATCGGGCTCATCTGACAGCCCTTATCTCCCCTGATCCCGCGGCACACCTGAGAATCAGGCGGGCCATTCAAAACCGGCCCATGGGCCGCAATTGGCCCGCGGGCCGGACTTTGGACATGCCTGGTTTAGGCAATGGCTTGGCCCTTTTGAGGGAGTGACTTCCACAGCAAGCAAGTCCCGGAGCAAATTGGTTTTCCATACAAAATGAAGATGATTGTCAAAGCTGAAAGGAAATGTATTTCTCTACAGTAATGATGATGAACTTAATGATTGTGTTTGTTCTTTTGTTTGCAGAACTACATTGATTACATTGTGCGGTTATATGACCGAGAGATCAGGGATTTCTTTGAGGTGGCGAAGAACAAGATGACCGGTGCCACCAAAGAAGGAAAAAAGTTTGGTAAGCTAGATGAGTAAACACACTTTATGGAAGTGTTTGTAACATCCATAACATACCTAAAATATAATTTTCTGTCTGCTGGAATTAATTTTGAAGGTACAGCAGCACTGACAAGAACATATACTATTGTCTGCTTGAGTAGAGAAAGACTCTTTGTAGCTCTGGGGCCACTTGCCTTATTTGACAGAACTAAATCTAATTTCTATTATGTTTTTATAATCATTATTTAGGATCGTTTTTTCAGAAGCCTGTTGTTTGAATGAAACATGTAGTATGTTGGAAATTCAGATCTTCACTGTAAATATGGGATTTTTAAAATAACCCAATAAGTCTTTGATCTCTGGATGTGCGATGAATTCTTCCTTCACAGCTCTGGACCTCTTGTAATACCCAGCACATACGAACTAAAGCTGGCCATATGCAAATAGATTTATTTTCTAGCAAAAAAAATAAAGATTCCATTATCCATGCTGATTTAGCGTGGATGTATCAATTTTCTACTGTGGCTCTTGTATATTGACAGCCAGCTCCAAAAGCTGTCAAAATAACTTAACAGCGGCTGCATCAGTGGCTGGATACAGGCACAGTTTGACCGACTATTTTCCATCTGGCACTTTCAGTTTTTCCATCAAGGGATGTCAGGTGGGAGGGGCCGATAGGGCTACTCATTAGCAAATTTTAATTAGTCCAATGGGAACTGTGTATGACCAGCTTTAGAATGGAGGAGAGAAGAGCAGCACCATGAGGCAATCGGTGTTCCTCTGCTTTTAGTCAATAGAATACACATATATAGTGAAAGAAGGATTGACCTTATCGGTGCACTGCCTCTCTTTCTGTCCAGTTACAGGCCATGAGCACTTGGTGACCAAGCTGTATTGCTAAACTATGGAGGAGAAAAGTGAAGTCACCTGGTCATCATGTTTTCTGGCAGAATCGCTTTAGACTGGCTGGACAGAAAAAAAAAACCTTTGTGGGTCGAACAAGTTATATACATACCGTATATTGAAATTGTACATTTAGACTTTAGATTTTTATTGCTGAACCTAAGCAAAATTAATTTTTTTGGCTAGACTGTGAAAGTGTTAAAACAATGTCACAGGGACAAGAATGAATAGAAAAAAAATCTATGAAATGTGGATGACAGGAATAACAAGAGACGCTCTGTGTTAGAAGAGCTGAAAATGGTTACATCCAATATCAGGTTTTTGTTGCTGTCTTTCTGTTGGCTTTATGTCTCAGAAACACCTATTTTCTTAATTGCTTCTCTTGCAATTCGGACAGAAAGTAAAGGGAAGTTTCCCAAATGGGGGGCATGGGCAGGAATAAAAACATAAGAGGAGCTCTTCCATGTTGTAAGGATAACTCCACTTTATATATATATATATATATATATATATATATATATATATATATATATATTGCAGCATAAACTATTGCTGCACAAGCCATATTAAGAGCCATATTAAAATTAAATGCTAATAAAAATAGCTTTCCTTTTTCAATCTGCAGCACTGTAATTTTAGGTAAAATAAAATGCAATATGGCAACATGGACATGTTCTGTACACAGATACTGTAAGGAGCACCCCTCAAAAATGTAATTTCCTGTGTGATTGACTTACTGATTTTTCCAGAAGTCTGCACTAAAATGCAAGTCAGATTTTGGGCGTCCCCTGCAACAATATTGTAATTTCGGGTGAAATCACATCTAAAAGTATTCAGACCCTGACACTTTCCTCATTGGAACCCTGCAAGTGCAGCAACTGATGAATTACAAAGTCACTCCCATTCACATTTACTTTGCACATGGGCATGGTTTCTATTAAATTACAGGTGTCTAATAAACTAATACTGATGCACACACCTGTACTCCTACCTAGAACTGTGGAATGCTTGCATTATTAGCTTCCACCTATAAAACCGTTGCATCGCTTGTTTCATGTGGAAAGATAGATATGTTATGCTCCATACACACGGTCTGACTTTTTCCGTAGGGAAAATCACATCGGAATTCCATCTAAACTCCGACGGAATTCCTTGGAATTTCCGATGGAGAAAGTCCGATGGGGCATACACATGGTCGGAATATCTGATGGAAAAAGTCCGTCTGACTTTTTTCATCAGAAATTCAGGTCGTGTGTACAAGGCATTGGATGGAAGCAAAATTATAAATGTAGATCTCTTGGGCTAGCTGTCTAATTACTACATGTGGCAATGCTCTAGCATCTCTGCTATGTATGAACTAGACATATTTAGGTAAACCATATCTGAGTACAATTCTCTCAAAAATTTGGTGCTTTCCAGCTATTATGTAGCCCTTGCAGAGCTTACCCGTGGGATATTTTAGAATTGTGCTCTATCACTGGGTTTGTCATAGAGTGCTCTATGATGCTTGCACTTCATTGCTTGTGTGAGATGTCATGCTTGCTGATGGTTGGAGGTGTGTGGCTTGGCATGCCTGGTTTTGTGGTGGCCTTGTTATTTGTTACATGGTATGAGCTGTCTTCACACTACACGTTTTTTTTCCTTTTAATGCAGATAATGTTGGTTCAACAAGAATAATCAATAAAAACGGTAAAGGAGAAGGCAAACACATTATTGTTTACTAAGTGTATGAAATAACCCCTGATGTTCACCTCCTAAGTCAGAAAACCCTTGTCTTCTTGTGAAATAATATTGTGTTTCTTACCTAACTTCATATTTACCCACAAGAATCCACAGTGTTCTGGCAAAAAACAAAGTCAATGGCGCTTCTTTAAAAAAGGTGTGCTGGCATTGGCAATCAATTACATTTTAACTTTATTCGGCTATAGGTATGAAAATAATAATTAGGTTGCTATGGATAACACACTTTCCCATTTTATATAGGCTATTACTGAGGGTCATGTATGATAATTCTGCTAGTAGTCCAAAGTATACAAGTCCACTAAATGAACATTATGGCAAAAAAAGCAAATTGCCCTTGAATGAATTTGCATTGGTCCTTTAAACAGGCATTTAGGCGTAGTTCACTTCCTATCTTTGCTAGTGCCTCTTTCATGCCTGAAATGCACATAACCCCATCATCTCTTACATCATACATAAGACTGAAGTTCTAATACAGCTTATGACTGTGTGTGTGTGTGTGTGTTTTTACATGATTGTAATATGTCAGATTGTCCATGTAACTGTTTACAGCTTAAGATAACCATATCTGCATAATATAGCCTTCTGCATGTCTTTCTTACTAGTGCCTAACTTACCTCTTGTGCACGGTCTTTGCTAAATGCCTGTTTCTAATGCATCTTTGTCTTTGATGCTTGCAACTTAATTCATCCCAGCTACGCTGCCTCGAAAAGAGAGTGCCGTGAAACAGGAGACAGAAAGTGAGTATGAGCTGGTCACCTTCAAACAGCATCCTTCCTTGATGCATTCTTGGTCTGAGGATAATGTATAATAATCCTTGTGGGCTCTGATTGGACAGACTGCTAAAGCCTTTATTTGGCCATGGGTGAACAGAGTTTTCGGCATCAATTGAGATTAAGCATTATTAATGGCAGTGTTCTTGTGAGTAGGTTATGAACAATTTAAGGCAAAGTAACATTTCAAAGAAATCTCCTCTTTTTTATTTGACCTCTGGAAAAAGTAGAATTGAGGGGTTCCCTTCTTTTTAAACAGTTCCTGGGTTTATCATAGCTGGGAACTATGAAAGCCAGACTGCTAAAATTTGGTATTGTAGCATTGCCATAAAGTGGGTTGATTCTATAGGACATAATGCATTTTACCTTCAAACACTACAAGCAGTTTCCCAGGAGTCCTGCTGCTGTTAACCGTGGAGTTGGGGTAGGTAAATGTAGATCTTCCATATAGGGCTGGGGAAAAAATCGATTTGAATCGTGAATCGAGTTGCAAGGTCAAATCGATTGAGATTTTGATCAAATCGATTTTATTTATTTTTTTCCATAGGACCGGCGCTCCTTTTCCCAGGATCGCGGCGAGCTGTGGGCAGGATTTTTTAGGCGAGGCCGCGGCTTCAGCCTAGTCCGCGGCCTTTTCCCAGGATCACGGCGGACTAGGCCAAAGCCGCAGCCTCGCCTAAAAACTCCTGCCCGCAGCTCCTTAGGACCGGCGCGGTGTCCATCAGAAAAAAAAAAACTTGATTTGAATCGTGAATCAAGTTTTTATTTATTTATTTATTTTTTTAAATCGTAGATTTTTTTTTGGGGCCAAAATCGCCCAGCTCTACTTCCATATTACAAAAAGAACGAGAAGAAAGAAGTAGTTTTTTTTTTTTCCCTCATTTTAACAAAGAAAATTAGTTTGGGGTTCTTCGGGAACTCCTAAACTATACTGTGCTTAGGTTGGTGGTCTGGTTTGGAAAAATGTGTGTGATGCTTCCAAGACCTAATGGGATTGATTTACTAAAACTGGAGAGTGCAAAATCTGGTGCAGTTGTGCATGGTAGCCAATCGCCTAACTTTAGCTTCTTCAAATAAGCTTTAATAAAATAAAATAAAAACTGGAAGCTGATTGCTTTCTTCAAGATGCACCAGGTTTTTCACTCAGTTTTAGTAAATCAACCCCAGTGGGTAGGATATTTTAACTATAGGCTTCCTTTTTAGAGAATCGCTTTATTTTTAAACACAAATATTCAGGGGCCTCGCCAAATTTGTGAGCCTGAAAATGCACATATGTTTGGTTTGCCTGAATGCAGATCAGCCTGGTGTACAGAGAATCGCTCATTATACCGAGTCAGTTTTCTCATCCCAATCTGCCATTTCAGCATTCTGCCATTTCGTACACCCAGAGGTTAATCTAGGCCATGGATATGCAATTAGCGGACCTCCAGCTGTTGCAAAACTACAAGTCCCATCATGCCTCTGCCTCTGGGTGTCATGCTTGCTGCTGTCAGAGTCTCGCTATGCCTCATGGGACTTGTAGTTTGGCAACAGCTGGAGGTCCGCTAATTGCATAACCCTGATCTAGGCAGACATTCAGCAGCTAAGAAAAATATGTTTCCATAGAATAGAGGTGGTTAACTGAGCTGATTTTATGCATTCATTGGGAGAACTGAGAAATATTGTATAAATATTGGAGCCCATCATGGGTGAAGTATCTGTCCAACTAAAGCCAGCACTGTTTTTTAGTATTTTGAGGTTTAGGAGTGTGCTTTAATTGCATGGTGTTAACTTATGAATTATTTTCAAACCCTATGCATGGCCACTACTTAAAAACTAAAAAGTGCTAGAAGGAATCCTCAAAAAAAAAAAAAAAAAAAAAGTTTGAGGCCCTACCTATCTAGAGAACAAGCCTATTGCTTCCACCGCTCCTTGGTGTTTTCTGTACTGTGGGAATGTGGTGGAGGGTCATTTATCTGTTTCATCACAAACAGAAGCGTTAAATGTAGCAGAATTACTGCAGGCTTACCTTCCAGATGAAGGTTTCTTTCCTGTAGCTTTTCAAGCAATAAGGGCAGGATAGAATTCTATGGTGGCAGTGTTACTGCTTAGAAACTTGTCTGAGGTGTACTGCCCAAGCCATGCCCATTATAATCAGATAACTATTAAGGGTTGAAGATTCTAGTTGGACAATAAACCTCACAGTAAGGTAGTACAACACTCCTCATAGTGCTATAGCATCTTAGACCTCGTTCGCACCTAAACGATTTGAAGCGCATTTGCCAAAGTGCTTCAAAGCTCAACATCAAAATTCCCATTCGAGCTATCAGTTGAAGGTTGTAAACATGGGGTACTAATGCGCAAACCACAAGGGAGATAACTGATCTAACAACCTAATTACAAGCAGCAGCCACAAAAAGGTGTTCACACACTAATAGTAAATGAAAGGGGGGGGGGGGAGATGTGGTGCTTACTAAATCTCCAATTAATAAACTAGCAATCACTTAAGCTGCAAGTATAAGTAATTCTGTGCAAATGATGCAAATAATAATGCAATAAACAACTCCTGTGCAAATATGCAGTAAAGGTGCACTAAACAGTGATACAATCAATCTGTGCCCAAATCTTCATGTGCAAAGATGCAAAAAAATGGACGTGCAAATAAATAAGCAAACATCAACTGTGCAAACAAGCAATAGTGCAAAAATTGTGCAAAAAACGTTCCAAGTTTACAAACACAGGAAATGTGTAGGTAAATAAATAAATGAGTCCTCTGTGCTAAAAAATGTGCAAATCAAAATTCTGAATTTCCAAGCAAAAAAATGTGAGTGCAAAGAAAGTCTCTGTGTTGAATATTCCAAATCCAATATTGAGGTAATCTCAAATAAAGTGAATAAAGTTCCAAGTGCAAAGTATTGAATCCAATAGGAATGCATGTGCCTCCGTCCAGTGCGAGTGCCCACGTTTCCCCCAGCCTCTCACCTCATTTGGCTCATAAATAAGCCTTTTTAATGAACCCACACTGACCAATCGGTCCCTGGTACAGTGTTTCCCTGCTCATTCAGAATACAGTCAGATTCCCTGGATATTCATGCTCAATGATATAAGAAGGAAAGGGGGGGGGGCTCCATAGTGCAGTACGTTAAATAATTTTAATCA
The DNA here is from genome assembly GCA_029206835.1 of Rana muscosa. Taxonomy (NCBI): domain Eukaryota; kingdom Metazoa; phylum Chordata; class Amphibia; order Anura; family Ranidae; genus Rana; species Rana muscosa. The sequence goes on from CM055116.1 coordinate 214,580,610, forward strand.
AAATAAATCAATGCACTTAGTTACAAAGTAAACAAACCGCATATAAGAAGCAGACTTCTGATCTCGGCCACGACCAAAAGTGACGTCACCACGGCTCTGTTTCACTGACGCGTTGCGTCACTGTTCACGTGACTTTTTCAGGCTGAGGGAAACGTGGGTACCCGCACTGGATGGAAGCACATGCACTTTGCATTTGAGGAAATATCTATTGGATTCAATACTTTGCACTTGGAACTTTAATCACTTTATTTGAGATTGCCTCAATATTGGATTTGGAATATTCAACACAGAGACTTTCTTTGCGCGCACGTTTTTTTGCTTGGAAATTCAGAATTGTGATTTGCACATTTTTTAGCACAGATGACTTGTTTATTTATTTACCTACACATTTCCTGTGTTTGGAAATTTGGAACAATTTTTGCACTATTGTTTGTTTGCACAGTTGTTTGCTTATTTGCACATCCATTTTTTGCATCTTTGCACATGAAGATTTGGGCACAGATTGATTGTATTACTGTTTATTGCACCTTTATTGCATATTTGCACAGGAGTTGTTTGTTGCATCATTTGCACAGAATTACTTATACTTGCAGCTTAATTGATTGCTAGTTTATTAATTGGAGATGTAGTAAGCGCCACATGCCCCCCCCCCCCTTTTTCATCGGTTGAAGGTTGTTGCTCGAAGCTCAAAAAAATTACATGAGCTTCTTTAGGGCCAATAGCACATTTTTGGCTCCTATAGACTTACGTAGATGTGCCTGAAAATGCACATAATGCATTCTTCACACAATTTATTTTGACTCGCCGTAACAAACTTTCTATTGGCTAGTTAAAACAGAGTGCTACTATGAAGCACTTCACTTCTAGCTTATTGTCCCTTCTGCTGGGAGCATGGCTGGAGGAGAGTCTGGTCTGTTTCTGAATGCTGTGGAAAAAAAATCTACTTTTTGGTCTAGGACAGTGGTCTCCAAACTGCGGCCCATTGCTTGCCTTTATCTGGCCCGTGGGGGAACTTTTCCTCCCACTGACACCAACAGTGGTGCATAAATCCTGCCATTGATGGGACACTGTTCCTCCCACTGATACCAATGATTGGGGCACTATTCCTCCCACAAATACCAACAATGGGGCACTATTCCTCCCACTAATGGCAACAATGGGGCACTATTCCTCCAAATAATACCAATACTATTTCTTCAACTGACACCAATGATGTGGCACTACTACTCCCACTGACACGAAGGTTCCCCACAATGATGGGGAACTATTCCTCCCATGGACACCAATTATGGAACACTATTCCCCCCACTGATGCCAATGATGGGGCACTATTCATCTCACTGATACCAATGATGGGGAACTATTCCTCCCATGGACACCAATGATGGGGCACTATTCCCCCTACTGATACCGATGATGGGGCACTATTCCCCCTACTGATACCAATGACAGGGAGCTATTTCTCCCAATAATACTAATGATGGGGAACTATTCTTTCAACTAATACCAATGATGGGGCATTTATTCATATTGCTATTGACTACAGGTGTTATATAAAATTGTTTTACTTCCACTGATGCTGGAATATTTTCTACTGTCAATAGCCACAATCCGGCCCCCATGAAGTCTGAAGAATAGGAAACTGGTCCTTTGTTTAGAAAGTTTAGGGTCTAACTAAACCCACATTACTACAGTCATGTTTTTGCTTGGTGTGTTTTTTACAAGCCTGCAGTAGGTGAGAGGATACCTGCCCAGTGATTATATTAATGATACAAGTATAGGCGGGTAAGCCGGATCATCTCTCAGGTTAAGGATGACATCATAAAAGTTTTCTGGAACTGGAATTATTGGTAAATCTAATTGGAAATTAGTTTGCAAAGGACAACATTTAAGATAAAAATATATTTTTTTTTGGTCATTTTTAGGTTGCTTTTGTTTTTGCTTTTTTTATAATTGTATAAATTATTTCTTTTAAAAATGAACATTAATTCAGAGTGAATGCATGACACATGGTTTTAAAAGCATTCTGGGCTTTCTAGCAAGAAACCCCAGCACTAATACAATACATGTATGAATGCACCCAATGTTTAGCCAAGTAAGACAGACAAGTGCAGCTGGGCCTAAATCGTTTAGGAGAAAGAAGGGGAAGGAATGTGCACCTCCTCAGTGAATAACAATAAAAAGAAAGCATATGTTAAAAAAAAAAAAAAAAATTTGCTTTTACTCTTTGCCGTTTGTTTGTACCATGTGTGATGTACCAGATGCAAATGTTTTTTGGAAAATCTTTTCGTACAAAAGATAAAGATTCAGATTGTAGCTGGTCAAAAAAGAAATTAAGAATTGCCACTCAACGCTCACATTTCTGTATTACTTTTCAAAATCATCATATAGCTCAGGGGTCTCAAACCTGCGGCCCTCCAGCTGTTGCGAAACTACAAGTCCCATCATGCCTCTGCCTATGGGAGTCATGCTTGTAACTGTTTAGCCTTGCAATGCCTCATGGGAATTGTAGTTCTGCAACAGCTGGAGGGCCACCAGTTTGAGTCCCCTGATATAGCTTATATAATATATATATATATATATATATATATATATATATATATATATATATATATATATTGTTTTTTCCCCCCACTTTTTAGGTTAGTTAAGCATGTGATGTATGTTTAGTGACCTGGGTCCTGACTTGAGAAGTCAATTCACAAATAATATTGCCCAGTCTATTCCTAAGGCCAGTTTCACACTGAGGCGCTTGAAAAACTGCCAGTAAAGCACTGATCGCTTTTGAAGCGCTTTTCAGGCGCTTTTAAAGTGCTTTCAATTCATTTCAATGGAGAAGAACGTTTTTTCAGCGCACTGCCCCAGTGTGAAAGCATTCATTGATTTTAATGGAAATAAGTTTTCAGGCGCTTTTTTTTTGCGTGAAAGCGCCTGAGAAGCGCCTCAGTGTGAAAGTGGTCTAAACAAGCAGCTAGTTTGTAACTGGTGATAACTGTCTGGCTTTATGAAGTCATTAAAGCCCATCTCCAGGAGTTAGACCAAATCTACTGTTGCTGTGCCCCCTTGCACTGCAGTGGTTAAATACTCATTATGTCTAGGGGGCAGAGAAACGGGCTGTTTTAGTTACCATGACTCTACTCTAGCAGGTTCTGGTGCTCTCCTCTACTCCTCTCCTCCTGTAGCACTGTTATTCTTGCATTGTACATAGAGGAGGTAGGTGTGCAATGGCCACCAAGAGCACCTTTAGAGAGGTGGCTCCATGATACTGGCCGCACTGATGGAGGGACCCTACTCGAGCACGGAATAAAACAAGTATTATCTATGCACCCCTAGATGTAAGATTTAACCCTTGCAGTGCAGGTGCCCCCTGCTAAGGTAGTTGTTTTGCCTTGATTTGGGCTTTAAAGATTGCGAAAAAAGGTGATGGTAAAGAAATAACTGCACCCACAGGCCCTGTATTGCTGGTTTTGGGAGTGTGAGGATAGCAGCCCACATTTTACATAAAGACCCAAGCTGTAAATACCGCCACAGGTATCACTGAGCAGTTTCAAACCCATAGCCTGCAAAAACCAACTACAAAATAGCATGAAATGTTTGGGGTATGAAAACAAAGAACTTTTATAATGGTCCATTTAACAAAGCATAAATTTTTTTTAAACTTGAAAGGTCTTCTCAATTCGTTAAAGGTTTGATCTTACATTATTCCGAGCCGAAGATAGGCACAACAAAGCATAGTTTTGTGTTGGAGTATGGAGCCCTCTAGGGAGCTGTATTCTCTACAGGTAAGTTAGGATTTGACAGGTTCTACCTGAGTTGTTCTCTAATAATAATAGCAATAATATTAGAATAATAGTGAAGTCTTTCCAGGGCAGGTTTACAAAAAAAAAACACAATCACTTACTGAACTACCAGTGCTTTAATTACATTTAGGGAATCCAGGACAGTGGAGGTTAGTTGGTCAGTATAGCCAACATTATAGATGATCATGATTTCTAGTCCCAAATTATACAATGTGTATTTCTGGAATCTAGGTCTTCATGGGAGCTCTGGAAAACTGACGGGCTCCACATCAAGTCTGAATAAGCTGTCGGTCCAGAGCTCAGGAAGCCGCAGGTCTCAATCATCCTCATTGCTGGATATGGGCAACATGTCTGCCTCTGATTTGGATGTCGCTGATCGCACCAAGTTTGACAAGGTATTTTTCAGGTTATTGTCTCTTGCTATTTGCAGTGCTTTTTTGTCTTAGTAGGTTTTATAAAAGAGTGACTAACACAAACATGTTTGTTTGAATTATGTCCAAAAGCGTGTCTAAACCCAGAAACATGTAAAAATGTATTATATCGCAGCTTGCGGTTTTCTTTTTTCGGGTTAAGAACATTTTCAGCAAGTACAGATTAAACTGTTGATTGTGTCAGAAATGCAGTGTCCTTGTTCCTGTGAGATGAAAAGACAGTAAAAACCATCTTCATATAAATATGTGCACTGCACTCATAAAATATCCTAAATACTCAATAAATACCCACTACCACCCTATGCTGCTACTTAATAAAATTAAAATCGTAAAAAACAAGGTAAAATATAAAAATGTAATAATCCACATTAGCGCACCAATATTCAAATCAAATCTCACAGAAAGAAATAGTGAGTAAAAAAAACGGTCCATAAAAATTGAAGAATAAAAGTCCAAATTTGTGAAAAAGTGGTGTATCACTCTGAAAACATATACCACATATCCACCACCACAGTGTTTTATGCAGGTTCCACTCCCTTAAGACTAAAACTCACCAAATGGTATTGCCATTCATTCTCATGATTGGCAAATAGCGATTATTCTGATATAAAAACGACCGAAGACTCCAGTCACCATCCAGATGTCATGAAGATATCCACATGTAGAGGAAAATAAAGACAACACCTCCAATAGTGTGAAAACCTTAAAGAAATTCTAAAGGCAGAAGGTTTTTTTTTATCTGAATGCATTCTATGCATTCTATGTATAACATGTTTTAATTTTTTTTTAAAACTAGCCTTTAACAATCGCTTTAAGGTACCCACTTTATTTAAAAGTAATGCACTTACATCAACACTCAAAAGAACAAGCCCATAATTAAAATCAGTGTCAGGCGTCGCAGTGCTGCGATCTCACCGTCCCCCATGGATCAGAGCGGCCGCTCGCACTTCCTGAATCTACAGTAGTGATACACCACTTTTTCACAATTTTGGACTTTTATTCTTCAATTTTTATGGGCTTTTTTTTTTTAATCTGTTTCTTTCTGTGAGATTTGATTTCAATATTGGTGCGATACTGTGGATGATTAATTTTTAATATTTTACCTTGTTTTTTATGAAAAAACATCTTCACTTTCTTTTGTAAACTACTAGTCCCATTGCTTCCCATGTAATTGGGATTAACAAAGGCTTCCCCCATAAATACAATAACAAATGGAGTGTAGCCACAGGAGAGACAGGAAGTGTGCGCCGTTTGCAAATTACCAGGTGAAAATAAAGGAAAAGAACTGGAAAACAAAAGAATGCAGTCTCCAAATCTAAGGACGGGTTTAGATACACGGTCTAAGAGATCCTTATTGGGTTTGAGATTAATGCAATTCAAGTTTTCCTCATAGAGGGTCATTTTACTTTTTGAGAATTTCATTATATGGAGTTGGTAGGCATGGGATCTATTTATCCTTGTACATTATGTACCACTCTGTGATAACCATTCAGCCCAAGGGTTTTATGTTTAAAAAATGTAGATAGGGCCTGCCCAATTCCTGCCTCGGTAATTGGGAAATCCAAAAATTCTCATTGTTGCAGAGAGCTGAAGCTAAGGTCAAAAGATTTAAGATAATTCCGAAGACTGTTATGATCATAAAGAGGTTGAGTTTAATAAAGTCTGGTGTAGAAATGCAAAAAGACTTCCATGATACTTTCATTAATAGTTTGCAGGATGTGATGAGCATCAAAGATTCTAGGAATGGTGAAAGTTATGTGTTCTGATTTATTGAAAAGACAAGGAGGGAGCTGTTTTTATCACCAGATCCAGAAATATGCAATGCCTGATAAGAGTCAAAGACTTGCAACAGTCAGTGAGATTGTCCTAGTGCACTGTGGATTTCGGCCATTGCTATCTCCTGCGTTTGGCCTACATTTTCATGGATACTCCTTCGTTACCAGGCCGTTTTTCAGTTTTCAGTGCTCTGATAGTTTGACTGAAAATTACTCATGCAACACTGTACCGAAATGTATTTTTTATAAATTTTTGAGACCAATAGAGCTTCCATTTGGTTGTATTTAATAACTACAGGGCTTTTTTTTTTTTCTATTACTATATAAAGGAGAAAAGAACAAGAATTTTGAAAAAAAGCCTGCCTATTTTATTGATGCCCTAAAATGCTGTCAAAGTTGTTTTGTTTAGGAGCATATACAGTGCAGCAATTTCAAGTTACTCTGTACTTCTTATGCGTACTGTAGATGCATCAATTAATACACTACTCAAAAAAATTAAAGAAACCCTTTGGAAACACATCAAATCTCAACGAGCAAAAATCTCATGCTGGATATTTATACTGATATGGACTGTGTAATGTGTTAGGAATGAAAGGATGGCACATCATTTGATGGAAATGAAAATTATCACCTACAGAGGCAGTGGCGGCTGGTGCTCAAATTTTTTGGGGGGGCGCAAACAAACTGAAAAAAAATAAAAAACTATCAATTGCCGCCACTGTGCCCATTAAACACAGCCACTGTGCCCAAACGCCACTAGTTTCCCCCCATATACAGCCAGTTTGTCCCCACAATACAGCCAGTTTGTCCCCAAAATACAGCCAGTTTGTCCCCAAAATACAGCCAGTTTGTCCCCAATAATAGCCAGTTTGTCCCCCCAATAATACAGCCAGTTTGTCCCCCCAAAATGCAGCCAGTTTGTCCCCCCAAAATGCAGCCAGTTTGTCCCCCCAATATACAGCCAGTTTGTCCCCCCAAAATACAGCCAGTTTGTCCCCCCAAAATACAGCCAGTTTGTCCCCCCAAAATACAGCCAGTTTGTCCCCCCAAAATACAGCCAGTTTGTCCCCCCAAAATACAGCCAGTTTGTCCCCCCAAAATACAGCCAGTTTGTCCCCCCAAAATACAGCCAGTTTGTCCCCCCAAAATACAGCCAGTTTGTCCCCCATATACAGCCGGTTGCCCCCCATAATATAGCCAGTTTGTCCCCCCAATAATACAGCCAGTTTGTCCCCCAATAATACAGCCAGTTTGTCCCCCAATAATACAGCCAGTTTGTCCCCCAATAATACAGCCAGTTTGTCCCCCAATAATACAGCCAGTTTGTCCCCCAATAATACAGCCAGTTTGTCCCCCGTATGCAGCCAGTTTGTCCCCCGTATGCAGCCAGTTTGTCCTCATAATACAGCCAGTTTGTCCCCCCCAGCCCTGCACTTACCTTCCTCGAGTCAGCGCCGTCCTTCTTCCGTCCTCGATGTCGCTTCAGCCAATCAGGTTACCGGTAACCAGACCCGGTGAACCTGATTGGCCAGGGAACGCACCCCTGTGTGTCCTCTCATTAGATATTTAGAAGCCGATTACAGCCCTCAGGCTGTAGTTGGGAAGCCTATCAGAGCCTGCTGGCTCTGATAGGCACTTCTAAAGGCCAACCAGACGCTGTTATTCAGATGGCCGGCGCTCAAGGGGCCCGCCATCTAAATAGTGGGCGGCAGCAATACATAGGTTCATGCAATGCATGAACCTATGTATTGTGAGTGACGGCCGGGCGCAGAAGCGGCGGCAGCGCTTCTGCGCCCACTATGGACGCACCGCCACTGAGTGTGTGAAGAAAGGGACATTTAAAAAAAAAAAAACTCTTAAAGGGCCCGTTTTTTTTTTGGTGACCACAGGAGGGGGGGCGGCGCCCGGGCGCCCCCTATGGACGGGCCGCCACTGTACAGAGGGCTGAATTCAAAGACAACCCGATAATCAAAGTGAAAAAATTATGCAGCAAGCTAGTCCATTTTGCTGAATATTCATTGCAACAACTCAATCTGGACCAGAGCATCACTGAGCTCCTGAACAGACTGAGGTGCAATTTGGCAGCACTGGATGGACCGAAACATAATGTCCCAGAGGTGTTCTTTTGGATTTAGGTCAGGTGAGCGTAGGGCCTATTCAATAGTATCAATTTCTTCATCCTCCAAGAACTGGCTGCATGCTTTTGCCACATGAGGCCGGGCATTGTCGTGCACCAGGAGGAACCCAGGACCCACTTCACCAGCGTAGGGTCTGACAATGGGTCCAAGGATTTCATCCCGATACCTAATGGCAGTCAGGGTGCCATTGTGTAGCCTGTAGAGGTCTGTGCGTCCCTCCATGGATATGCCTCCCCAGACCATCACTGACCCACCACCAAACCGGTCACGCTGAACGATGTTATAGGCAGCATAAAGTTCTCCGCGGCTTCTCCAGACCCTTTCACGTCTGTCGCATATGCTCAGGGTGAACCTGCTCTCATCTGTGAAAAGCATGGGGCACCAGTGGGCGGACCTGCCAATTCTGGTGTTCAATAGAAAATACCAATCGAGCTCCACAATGTCCGACAGTGAGCACAGAGCACACTAGAGGACGTCGGGCCCTCAGGCCACCCCCATGAAGTCTGTTTCTGATTGTTTGGTCAGAGACATTCACACCAGTGGCCTGCTGGAGGTCATTTTGTAGGGCTCTGGCAGTGCTCATCCTGTTCCTCCTTGCACAAAGGAGCAGATACCGGTCCTGCTGATGGGTTAAGGACCTTCTACGGCTCTGTCCAGCTCTCCTAGAGTAACTGCCTGTCTCCTGGAATCTCCTCCATGCTCTTGAGACTGTGCTGGGAGACACGGCAAACCTTCTGGCAATGACACGTATTGATGTGCCATCCTGGAGGAGTTGGACTGCCTGTGCAACCTTTATAGGGTCCAAGTATCGTCTCGTGCTACCAGTAGTGACACTGATCCTAGCCAAATGCAAAACTAGTGTAGGGGGGAAAAAATGTCAGACACTTCCACCTGAAAAACCATTCCTGTTTTGGAGGTCGTCTCATTGTTGCCCATCTAGTGCACCTGTTGTTAATCAGTTTCAGCTGCTTTGCTGTTAAGTTGAAATTCACAACCCCCCTGTATACACCCCTCCCCCTCTGCTACTTAACTGACCAGATCAATATCCCAGGAGTTCTGATTCAAACGTGTTCCTTTTAATTTTTTTTGAGCAGTGTACATCAGCCACCTCCTTGTTTTTATATGTACTTTTTAATAAAATTTCTAATTTGATTTAATATTATTGGCATCATATGTTGAATTATCTTTATACTTTCTACCTACATACTTGGCCTTAAGTCCTGTCAGGGGGTCCTTTTCTTGTTCTTTATGGTCAGTATGGCCTGTGTGTACCCCCACCCTTCCCCTTCCTTCCTGCTTGGTGTACCCTTCTTTGCTGCTCTGTGTGCCCCCCCCCTTCCCCCTTTTAGCTTGTGGTCATTGGATGTAGTATTACTTATGTAGTATTTACATTCGCAGAGAAGGAAGGCAGAGGATCCGTGGAGAATCGGTGGGAAGGGGAGGGATATGGGTGAGGACTTTGTAATGTAAACACAAGCATTTTTTGCATTTGTGATTGGCAATTACAGTGATCACAAGGCACAGAGCCACTCTGATTGACTTTGTGCATTTTGCATGGGATAATGACAGTCCGATCCAATTATTTGGGCACACTGGTCGCACATGCCTGTTTTCAGCAGCGCAGTTTATAAACGGCTGTCCAGAAATAAGTTGTTGCCATTGCCTGACTCTCAGAAGCAGTGCTAATTCCAGGGCAGACGGGTCATTGTGCATATTCCGGTCATGGAAAAATTAGCACTTTGGCAGTAGCAGCCTCTATATGTATATGACCACTATTAAAGTGTGTATTGGTATTTCTGCCTTTTGTGTTTTAATTATTACATTTTGTGTTTTATGTTATTGTCTTTCATAGTTTCAAATGTGCTTAATAAGGTCTACACCGTCAATCTATCCTTTGTTTTTAGATATTTGAACAGGTCTTAAGTGAACTGGAGCCGCTTTGTCTGGCAGAACAAGATTTCATCAGTAAATTCTTTAATCTATCTCAACATCAGAGCATGTCTCGGACATCCATGGTAAGGTTTACTATTTATTTATTAATGTTAGTTGTGTTAGTTTTATTACCATTTTTGTCTACTTCATTGTTTTCAAGCCAGGAAATAAAAAGCTGCAGAGTGCAAGAGGTAAAAAAAATTAGGAGGAAGCAAAAAATGATATTCCTTATTGAAGCCAGATGTTAAATAACAGCTATTTAAAGGGTCAATGGGAAGATTATATGTGTAATGATTATATGTATAATATATTTTATGCATGTTACACACCTGTAAAAGTCTTCTCAGTGTGGAGATTCGTTGCCTTGAGACTGACGCTGGACACCACCATTTTTAATGTGATGTCAGCAGCCCCAGCACATTTAGAACTATCACTTGACACTATAGTATTCACTATACTCCTTCCCAGGTAGCTACATAAAAGGTTGTATGGTTTTTAGGGAAGGGGCAGAGATGCTAGGCCGGTGTTCTGACAAAATGTCGAACCCGGCAAAATATTGAACCACGTCACTTCCTGTGACGTGAAATCAGCTGTTGCAGAAAACCACACGTACAGCGCATGCGCACCATGTCATCTGTGCATGTGCAGTATGTCATCACTGACGTCCGGACACTGCAAGCCAAATTCATCGACCGACAGCCATCTTGCTACACCCTGCACTCGGCCGTACTGAGCCTGCAGTCAAAAGGCGGCAGCGGACATCTTTTTACACCCACCCAAGTCTTGCATTTCACACTTATTTTTAGCACTAAACTGTGCTTATAAAGTGAAATACTGTATTTTCAAATCCGTCACACTTTTTTCATGTTGACTTTTAAAAGTAGTGGTGTTCTGTCAGATTAGCAAACCTGTCAGATCTGCAAGATTTCCGCTGCTTTTAAAATTCAACATCAAAACAGTGTTACGGACTTCTAAATACTGGTTTTCACTATATAAGCTGAATTTACTGTTAAAAATATGTGTGGTATGCAAGATTTGGGTGGGTGTAAAAAGATGCCCGCTGCCGCCTTCTGACTGCAGGCTCAGTACGGCCGAGTGCGGGGTGTAGCAAGATGGTCGACGAATTTGACATGCAGTGTCCTGACGTGAGCGATGACACACTGCCCATGCGCAGATGACAAGGTGCGCATGCGCAGTACGTGTGGTTTTCTGCAAAAGCTGATTCCACGTCTTAGGAAGTGACGTGGTTCAACATTTTGTCAGAAACCTTGCACAGAGATTATCTAGACACTCCTGGAAGATAAGTGTTATAATGTACAAGTAGGTAGGGAGTTGTGCAAGGGAATTGACTCTCCAGGGGTGGTCAAATATCTAGCATGTTTAATAGAAACCTTGCAAGTGAATAAAAAAAATAAAAAATCATTATTTAAAGGAAAAACAAGCACTTATAATGCTTGATTTTCTGTGTTTTACCTGCAGTTTTTTTAAGTTGGCAACAGGATCTCTAATGAATTGACCCTAAATAATGTTCTTTGAGCTGGCGTTTATGTAAACCTGTTACTGATGAAGACCACTCATTGAAACCATGAATAATCTTTGTGGTGTTCCCTTGATATGCACACACTTGATATTTAGGAATGTTGCTGCTTACTATTTAAGACTTTAAAGAGAAGTGTGTTTTTTTTCTTTTATTCCCTATTCATACTTCCCTCTGTGAATGCAGCATCAGACCGATGTCCTCCGGCGTCTCTGCACTGAGAACCGAGCCACCGAACATCGCCGATGGCTCGGTTCTCACTCCTCCCTGAGCAGAGCGATGCTGACTGTCAGTCAGCACAGCTTCTGCTCTACTTCTCAGCGCTCATTGGAGCGCTGAGCAGTGGAGGAGTGGGGAGAGGCTGTCTCAGCGGCTCGCTGAGACTGCCATCAATCAGGGCAGCTGACGGATCCAGACTTGGAAGTCGTGATGACGCGCTGCCCCGACTGATGGCAGTGATGTCAGCGGAGAGCAGACATCAGCCCGCTCTCCGCTGAAAACGGGTCACAGGAGTGCAAAACAAATTGCACTCCTGTGACCCAGAGGAGAAGCCCAGCCTAAAAAGCTCAGGCTGGACTTCTCCTTTTAAATAGTTTTCAAGACAGTCCTATTTTGGATAGATAACAGGGCAGGCTGGGTATTGTAGCTCCCGGAAAAGCTGAAATCTGCTAATAAAATCCTCCCTATTTATACTTTGACACACAGGATATGGTGAAAAGTTGGTCAGTTGCAAAGAGATACAGGTTATACTATACGTTCTCCTGCTTGGAACAATACACATTTCAGAAATAGGCCTCAAAGTATAACTAAAGGCAAAAGGTCTTTTACTTTTTTTTTTTTACTTTTTTTTTTTTGGGCTAGAGTGCAGTGGGATTAGAACGCTTGTCTGTTTCGATTGCTGACTGTGCCCCTGTTAAGGAGGAGATTCATCCTCTCTATTTTTCCTGTTTACCATCATTGAAAGTAAAAGTAAAAGAAAATCCCAAATTTTGGGTTGTCCCCAGAAAAGTGATAGACAGTGTCCCCATTGGAAGATTTCACCTCTATCTATTAAAAAGCATATTCAAAAAATCCTTTTATTGCAGTGATTAGTGGTGCAGGTGTGCAGACCTGGAGCATCACCCCTGATGCATATAGGAAACTGACCATTATGGTCAAAAGTTTCCAATATTCATCAGAAACTACATCAGGGGTGATGCTCCAGGTCTGCACACCTGCTGTGGTCATCGCTAGAGGCCCTCACTATATTTCTCCCTGTAGAATGCAGCAGGAGGGTTGGAACTGCTCTCATCACTGGAGACGTAAAACATATAAAAAATTATGATTAAGCCCACTGGGCTTCAACTAGAACTGAAATATAAACTGACCATTTAAATATTGGGGTTCAGGTAGGGGGTAGGGTTAGATCACTTGAGCCCTCATAATAGGGCTGATTTTTTTTAGTTGTTTGTCTATTGCTGAAAGTGAATCTCGTAGAACTATTGTGCCATCAAAACAAACATGCTTTCTTTATTGTACATCATGGGACATAGAGCCTTAAGTAATTACTTTTATAGGCCACCTTCAGGTGATGGACAGTGGTTAAACCCAATACAGGAAATTCACTTCCTATATAACCCCTCCTCCTTCCAGGAGCACATCAGTTTTTTCGCCAGTGTCTAAGGTGTTGGTCACGAGTGAATATGTGCTCTGAGGAGCTCCAGGTGGGATCCATGCTGGAATTAAATAGCCTCCATAAAGACCAGATCCATTCAAAGTGCCATTAAGGCCTAAAAGGATGGTACCTGGGGCCTTGTATCCGAAGCACAAGGTTTTGCCTGTAACGCCTCTTTGACGGGCTGGACCCCAGGAACCCAGAGCTTTGGTCTTGCTTCATTAACTAGCTACCTGGTAGGGTGCTTTTACAGGTCCAAGGGAGTTGGAACCCCGATATCAAGGGACCCAGTCCTTTGAAGCTTTGCTAAACGCAGCCCGCCGTGATGGGTGAAGGTTGGATTGTCTGTTAATTCAGCAAATCTTGCGGCGGGGATAAGGTAAGGGAAGAAACTTGGGTATTAAAAACACCTATGTATTCTTCCATTAGGGAAAAAATGTTGTCATGCCTTAATTCTCCACTAGAGGGAGTCTATGCACATACCTTACTCTGTTGTCTTCACTGTAAAACTCAGTCTGTGTGTGGCCGCAGCAGCGTGTCCAGGGAGATTTTACCAGGTAAAAGAAATCTGCAAAATGTTTCCTTCTCCCCCTGAAGGGACTGGAGGGTTAGGGGGACATCAGCGCTGCACCCCCCTTACATTACCCCCCCCCCTGCTGCGGAGGTCCCACTGGCACTGCTAAATTGGCATTTTTTTTCTGTTGTCGGATGCCTACTGCTGGATGGGTCTCTGCCTCCCCCCCCCCCTCATGTTGGGTCTGTGGACCCGAAAACGCAGGGCGGGAACATTTTAAAAGTAAAAGGGGCGGGGTTTTTCTCAGAGTGGGCGAGGCCTAAGCGCACTGCAGGCAAAACAGATAAGACTACAGCTGTGACAGTCTCTCCACGGCTGACGAGGAGGAAACAAGCAGTCTGCAACACACAGGAGCTGTGGGACACGTGAGGATGTAAAAACTGGCATTTCCTAATACAGGAAGGACACCTTTTTTCCCAGCACTAGGCTGAACTTTATAGCAGGCTTTAAATGTCATGACTATTTTCAGCGATTAAGTGCAAATTGTATAGTGCCTCTGTTTTTGTACTTAGGACTATGCCTACTAAAGACACCACAAAAACCAAAAGGCTAAAGGTTTCACCCCCAGGCGTTGGGATCTCAAGTCGCATTTCCATGCTGTCATCCTCGCCTGAATTACCAGTTATGGCAATCCAGGGTTAGCCATTGGAACAATTTGATGGTGCAACTGCTTCTCACATCTCAGCCCCTGTATACGTGACTGAAGATGTCCTTTCTTCCTCCCTGCAGGGTCTGGAAGCAAGAGTAGCAGCTTTAATCACATCCTCCATTCAAATGGATAGGAAGCGTGCTAGATCCCCCTCCCCCACTTTAGAACCTTTGCAAGGGGAACAGTGGGCACAAGATGAGGTGTTACCCTCAGTCGATCAGGAGGAAAAACAAACCGATGATTCCTTTGCGGAGAAAACAACGGTAGATGAACCTTTTTCAGCTTCTGAATCTGAAAAATTGCTGATACCATCTCTTACGGAGATGGTTCGTTCCATTTTCATGCTACCCCCCAACGGAGTCTCCTGAAAGCTCGGTTTATTCCTTTGGTTCCTTAAAACCTTCTCAACCTGTGCATGCGTTTCCTGCACATGCATTACTAGAACAGCTTATTTTTGCTGAATGGGATCACCCGGATAAGCATTTTCTCCCTTTTTTCAATTCTCTATCCCCTGGAGGAGAAATTCTCCAAAAGATGGAAAGTACCAGCAGTTGACGTTGCGATTTCCATTGTGAATAAAGGCCTAACTTGTCCTGTAGACAATGGACAAATGTTTAAGGATCCAACAGATAAAAAGTTGGAATCCCTGTTAAAATCTACTTTTTCCATGGCAGGTGCCGTTACTCAGCCTGCAGTCGCTGCAATAGGCGTCTGTCAATCCCTAAAGGACCAATTTAAACAGGCCCTTAGAGAGCTTCCTGCACAACAAGCTCTGAATTTGGCTGGACAACCAAAAGCATTCTGCTTTGTCATAGATGCGATTTAAAGATTCTATTCACCAGGCATCGCACCTTACACTTATGCTTGTCCATATGCGTAGAATCCTGTGGTTAAAAAATTGATCAGCTGAAGCACCATGTAAAAACCTCCTAACTGGGTTCCCTTTTTATGGGGAGCAACTATTTGGAGAAGACTTGGACAAATATATCCAAACAATTTCTAGTGGGAAAAGTACTCTTTTGCCAGTCAAAAGAAAGTATAAACGCCCTTCATTTAAACAAGCTCTTTCCCCTATGCCAGGGGCTTCCGCCTCCTAGGCAGTAGCGACGGCCTCCGCCGTCAGACTCCAGAGGAAAATCTCAGAGTCAGACTCAGGCTCAAAAGTAGTCCTGGGGTCGGAAACCTGCAAAGCAGAATCCTAAAGCCTCATCGTGAAGAGGCAACCCCCCTCACCAAGGTGGGGGGGGGAATACTTCTGCAGTTTTCAGAAGTCTGGAAAGAGGAAATTCAGGACAGATGGGTCATCTCCACGGTAACACTCGGGTACAAGCTGGGATTTCGGGACTTTCCACCGTCTTGTTTCCTGAGGTCAAGCGTTCCCAAAGATCCAGAGAAAAGACAATCTCTGTTTCAGGCACTAGACCGATTAATATCTCAAGGGGTGATCATACAGATCCCCGCAAAAGAACAAGGTTTGGGGTTCTATTCAAACCTTTTTATGGTACCAAAACCAAATGGACATGTCAGACCCATTCTAGATCTAAAAAAATTGAAATCAGTTCTTGAAGATCTGCTCCTTTCGCATGGAGACGATCAGGACAGTAGTCTCTATCCTTCTAGGAGGCATCAATCGACATCAGGGATGCATATCTGCATGTCCCTATATTTTCCACTTACCAAAAGTCTCTGCGGTTCAAGTTGGAACAGCAGCATTTCCAGTTTGTAGCCCTGCCCTTCAGGCTAGCCACAGCACCCCGGGTGTTCACAAAAGTGCTGTCCCCACCTCTAGCCAGGTTAAGGGCACAGGCCATAACAGTCGTAGCGTACCTAGACGATCTATTACTAATAGATCAGTTGGTGGCTCGTTTTGGAGCAAAGCGTACGCACTACAACCAACTATCTGGAAAGTTTGGGTTGGATTCTCAACCTAAAGAAATCTTCCTTAATACCGCTAAAAATAGGATTTTTATAACAGCTTACCTGTAAAATCCTTTTCTTGGAGTACATCACGGGACACAGAGCGACATAGTCATTACTATGTGGGTTATATAGATACCTTCAGGTGCTGGCACTGGCAACTTCCAAAACCGGAAGTACCCTCCCCTATATAAGCCCCTCCCATCCGGGAGTACCTCAGTTTTGTAGCAAAGCAATAAGTGTCCCCCAAAAGAGGGGTGGGAGCTCTGTGTCCCGTGATGTACTCCAAGAAAAGGATTTTACAGGTAAGCTGTTATAAAAATCCTATTTTCTTTCTCGTACATCACGGGACACAGAGCGACATAGTCATTACTATGTGGGATGTCCTAAAGCAATGCCCAATGAGGGGGGGGATACACCATACATAAGCTGAGCGCTATCAGCCATGAGGATCTTTTGCGGCCTGCAACACCCCAAAGGCGACATCCTCCTGACTTCTAACGTCCACCTGGTAGAACCTAGTAAACGTGTGTACTGAAGACCATGTTGCGGCCTTACAGATTTGAGCCAGGGAGGCCTGGTGATGCACTGCCCATGAAGTTCCAACTGCTCTCGTGGAGTGCGCTCTAACTTTGAACAGAGGCGGTCTCCTTCTCAAGCCATAGGCTTGCATAATGACCTGTCGAATCCACTTGGCTAAAGTAGATTTTGACGCTGCCTGACCCTTTCTGGGGCCTTCCGGCAGAATAAACAAAGTATCCGTAATGCGAATCTGAGCAGTGGCTTTTAGATAAGCTTTAACTGCTCTTACTACATCCAAAGAATGTAATAACTTTTCCTCTACCGAACTAGGTTTGGGAAAAAACGAAGGAAGAACCACATCTTGGTTCAAATGAAACCTCGATACCACCTTAGGAAGAAAGGCTGGATGAGGACGTAACACTACTCTGTCCTTATGGATAACCAGATATGGCTCCTTACAGGACATAGCTGCTAATTCCGACACTCTTTTAGCCGAACAAATGGCTACTAGAAAAATCAATTTCCTGGTGAGAAGAACCAGGGAAATATGCTGTAATGGTTCAAATGGTTGTTTCTGTAGAACCGACAGAACCAGGTTTAAGTCCCATGGACATATGGGAATATTAACCGGAGGGCTAATACGCATCACTCCTTGTATAAAGGCTTTGACTAGTGAATGCGAAGCCAAGGGCCTCTGAAAAAGTATTGACAAGGCCGAAATCTGACCCTTGATAGTACTCAAGGCAAGCTTCCTATCTACAGCCCACTGTAGGAAGTCCAGAATCCTACCTATTACGTACTTACGTGGATGCCATTTCTTGGCCTCACACCAGGCGATGTACGCCTTCCAGAGTCTATAGTAGATCTGCCTGGATACCGGGTTCCTGGCATTGATCATGGTAGATACCACAGGATTAGAGAGCCCTCTCTTTTTTAGAATGTGGGCTTCAATAGCCAGGCCGTCAAACCTAGGGCTGGTAAGGAAGGGTGGTATATCGGTCCTTGCGAAAGCAGGTCCGGACGATGTGGGAGAGTCCAAGGACTCCCCACTGACATTTTTACAATCTCCGCGTACCATGCTCTTCGGGGCCACGCTGGAGCCACCAGAATCACTGGTTTCTTTTCTACCCTGATTCTGCGGAGTAATCGAGGTAACAATTGTGGCGGTGGGAATGCATATATCAGCTTAACTGATCCCAAGGGAACACTAGGGCATCCGAGCCGCAAGCTAGGGGATCCCTTGTCCAAGAGACAAACCTGTCCACCTTTGCGTTGAATCTGGATGCTAGCAGATCTACATCCGGTGTTCCCCACCGCTGACATATTGTCCGAAAAACCTCGGGGTGAAGGGACCATTCCCCTGGGCATAATTGTTGGCGACTTAGAAAGTCCGCCTTCCAATTCTCCACTCCTGGAATGAATACCGCGGATATGGCTGGGACATATCTTTCTGCCCATTTCAGGATGCAATTTACTTCCCTCCTGGGCTGCACGACTCCTGGTGCCACCCTGATGATTGATATATGCCACTGCCGTGGCATTGTCTGATTGAATTCTGACAGGGGACCCTTGGAGTTTGGATGTCCATGCTACTAGGGCATACCGGGCTGCTCGTATCTCTAAGAGATTGATGGGCAGGGCCTTTTCCGCATCCGACCATCTGCCCTGGAGAGACCATTGCTCCAGTACTGCTCCCCAGCCTATAAGGCTGGCATCTGTAGTGACCACCTTCCAAGAAATCGGACTGAAGGATTTCCCTTTTTCCAGATTCTGGGGAACCAACCACCAACGGAGGCTCTTGCGAACGGAAGGGGACAAGGACATTGGTAAGTCTAGGGCCTGAACTTTCTTGTTCCAGGCTGACAGTATGGCCCTTTGCAAATTCCTTGAATGGAATTGACCGTAGGGTACTGCTTCGAATGATGCCACCATTTTTCCCAGCAGCCTCATGCACAGGCGTATGGACGGCTGTCTTTTTGTACCCACTAAGTGGATCAAATCTCTCAAAGACAACACCTTTTTTCGAGGCAAGAATATTTTCTTCTGGCCTGAATCTAGCCTTAGCCCTAAGTATTCCAGACTTTTGACTGGTTTTAGGGCCGACTTGTCTCGGTTGATAATCCAACCGTGAGATTCCAGATACTTGATTGTCTTGTGAACGACCACTTCTAGTTTTTTCACTGAGTGGTCTATCAGCAACAAGTCGTCTAGATATGCCATTATCGTTACACCTTGCGTTCTTAGATTGGCCAATAATGGGGCCAGAATTTTTGTGAACACTCGTGGTGCTGTGGCCAGACCGAAGGGTAAGGCTCTGAACTGAAAATGGCGCCCTTCTACTGCAAAGCGTAGAAATTTTTGGTGGACTGGAAAGATGGGAATGTGCAAATAAGCATCTTTGATGTCGATCGAGGCTAACCATTCCTCCCCTTGTAGGGCAGTGGCCACCAATCGGATCGACTCCATCCGGAAAGTCCTGATATGCAGGAATTTGTTTAGCCCTTTTAGATTTAATATGGGCCTCATGTCCCCGTTTGGCTTCGGAACTGTAAAGAGGTTTGAGTAAAACCCGAACCCCCATTCTTCCAGGGGAACCTCCATAATTACTCCTTGGAGCAATAGTTGTTCTAGTGCCAACAGGAGGGACTCTCTCTTCCGGGGATCCCTTGGCACGTTTGACCTCATAAAATGGGAAGGAGGAGAGTCTTTTAACTCCAATCTGTATCCCAGACTTACTGCGGAGAGCACCCATCTGTCTCTGATCGAGTCCCGCCAGGTCTCTGCAAACAACTGGAGTCTTCCCCCCACCCGATTGAGTGGGGGCAACCCTTCATGCATTTGACTTTGGGGGAGGTTTTGTACCTCTCCTGACCCAGGGTTTTTTATTACCCTGCGATTGTCCCTGATTTTTACCCCCGGGATTTGACCGAGGAGGCCGTCGGAACTGTTTCACAGCCGATGCCCCAGGGACTGGAGAAGCGGGCCTCTTAAAAGAGGGACCTCTAACTCTGTTTTTAACCGGCAAGAGTGTACTTTTACCGTTGGAAATTTTCTGGATATATTTGTCCAGGTCTTCCCCAAATAAGCGTTCACCATGAAATGGGAAGCTAACCAGCAATTTTTTACAGGGAGCTTCAGCAGACCAGTTTTTGAGCCATAGAAGCCTGCGCATATGTACTACAGACAGCGTAAGGCGGGAGGCCTGATGGATTGAATCCTTTATGGAGTCAAAGACTGAACCCATAATCTTTCAGCTTGAGATGCTGAGAAAGGTTCCTCCACAGTTGATTCCTCTATAAGAGAATCAACCTCCTCCTGATCCCCTTCAGGCAGGTCGATCCCTGTATGGGACTGTTGCTCCGCTAACAGGTACTCTGAAGGAGGAGACGGAGATCGGGCGTGCTTTCCCTGTGACAGGGAGGCAGCGATTTAATGTTGACAATCTCTCTTCTAATCCTCCCAGAGCTGAGGAAAAAACCTCCTCTGTTACATACACAGGAGCAGGTGAACTGAGGACAGCCACAGTACCAGGTACTCCTGCAGGGTCTCTACGGTCACTAACCTCTGAATTTTCAGGGGAGACTGGTGCAGCAGAAGCATGCCCAAGATCCTCAGAGCCCGATGGAGACCCCTTTCGCTTCCTGGAAGATTTAGTTCCGGAGCTTCTGGACGGCATATTCCTAAGCCCAAAGCTGAGGTATTCCAGCCGTAATACACCCCCTTTTACTGAGAATAGTCTAGCACAATTGCTGCTATATATCAGTTGGTGTCTACTAAAGTGCCTTTCTAGGAGATGCCTGCATCCACCGCCTCTGTGTGCCTTTTTACTGTTGCTAGCTCTGTTTGTGCACTTCAATAGCCAGCTTGATTGCCTTTAAACATGCTGGACGCCCGCACATGCGCAGTAGCGCCGCGGCGCACACCGAGCGTCATCCACCTGCTCCGCCCCTTTTTCCAGATCGCCTCTATATAGAGAGGCGCGTGCACGCGCGTGGGCACGTGCGCCTTCGGCGCCTTTTTTGAAAAAACAAGGAGCTAGATGGGAGCCAGGGTCCCTGCCGCAGGGCCCGGGGATGGATGAGCGCAGCAACAGGGCAGAGGAGACAGCTTCCCAGCAGAGAACTTACCAACTGCCTGGATTTGACTTCGGAAGAAAAAAATCCACATTACAAGAAAAAAGAACCATAGCGGCCTCTAGTGTTTAACACAGGTACCGCGGTCTTACATTTTTTTTTTTTTTTTCTTGCCTACTATAAAAATTTTTTTACATTTTCTCAGTAGTAACAGGCATGCACAGAATATTTAGCGGGAATACCTTAGGTAACAGGCAGAAAGACAAAATAGGCTTGGGGGTCCCCCAATAGAACCAAGTTCCTGAGGGCCCCCACTTACCTTTTCCTCGCCGCAGGACTCTGTTTGGTCCACAGAAGCCCAAACTTCACCTATCACGGCAGGCATTGTAATTAAACCTTCAGGGACCGGGTTCCCAAGGATTCCACTCCCCTGGACCTGTATAGCACCCTGCACAGAAAACATCTTGGTCGTGGGTATGACCAGAATTCTGGATCCCAGGGTCCAGCCCTCCTAAGAGAGGCATTACAGGCAAAACCTTGCTCTTCTCTTGCAAGGCCCGGGTTCCGACCGTTTAGCTATGAAGCTTTTTTGGTCGGATCCGTAATAGCTTACTGAGGCCCAAAAGAACCTGTACGCAAGCTCAGTGAAAAACACATACTTCTTGGCCAACACCTTAGACACTGGCAAAAAACTGAGGTACTCCCGGATGGGAGGGGCTTATATAGGGGAGGGTACTTCCGGTTTTGGAAGTTGCCAGTGCCAGCACCTGAAGGTATCTATATAACCCACATAGTAATGACTATGTCGCTCTGTGTCCCGTGATGTACGAGAAAGAAAAGGCTGGAGTATTTGGGTCTGATCATAGACACAGCCCAGGAAATGGTGTTCTTGCCTCAGGCAAAGATCAACTCCATAAGAGAGTTGGTGCGGGTGGTCAAGTCAAATGGCGATCCCTCCATTCGCCTTTGCATGAGGTTGCTAGGAACCATGGTGGCTTCATTCGAAGCAGTTCCCTATGCCCAGTTCCATTCAAGACTGTTGCAAAACAGTATCCTGTCTGCTTGGAACAAAACAATTTAAGCTTTAGACTTGCCAATGCGGCTGTCCCCAAGAGTTTCCCAAAGCCTCACTTGGTGGTTACTAACACAGAATCTGCTGAAGGGAAAATCCTTCAGACCAGTCATCTGGAAAGTGGTAACGATGGATGCCAGACTTTCAGGCTGGGGAGCAGTACTAGAAAAGACAACTATCCAGGGACAGTGGTCAAGAACCGGAAGAACATTGCACATCAAAATCCTAGAGATTCGGGCAGTGCGTCTGGCTCTAAAGACCTGGACTTTCAGGTTACGGGATTGTCCTGTCAGGATTCAATCCGACAATTCCACAGCTGTGGCCTATGTCACTAAGGGGGCACCAAAAGTCTCTCAGCGCAGAGAGGTGAACCATATCTTAACTTGAGCAGAAAGGAATGATCCGGGCCTATCTGCAGTCTTCATTCCGGAAGTAGAAAATTGGCAGGCAGACTACTTGAGTCGCCAGCAGTTATTCCCAGGAGAATGGTCTCTTCACCCTGACATATTTCGGGCTGTCTGCCAAAGATGGGGGACTCCGGACATCTTCTAGCGTCCAGGTTCAACATGAAGTTGGTCAACTTTGTGGCCAGAACAAGGGATCCACTCGCATGTGCAACGGATGCGTTGGTGACCCCATGGGATCAGTTCTCACTGATCTATGCATTCCCCCCTATTCAGTTGCTGCCTCGACTTCTTTGCAGAATCGAGCTGGAAAGAAATCTGGTAATTCTCGTGGCACCAGCATGGCCAAGAAGGTCATGGTATGCAGAAATCGTAAAGATGGCAGTGGAGGGCCCATGGTCCCTCCCACTACAGCCAGATCTGCTCTCACAGGGACCGATATTCCATCCTTCCTTACAGTCTCTAAATTTAACGGCTTGGCTATTGAAACCCACATTCTGAAGAAACGTGGGTTTTCCGGGTCGGTTATCTCTACCCTGATTTAATGCAAGGAAGCCAGCTTCCAGAACTATATATTATAGGGTCTGGAGGGCTTATGTTTCCTGGTGTGAATCCAAGGGCTGGCACCCTCGGAGATATATCATAGGCAGAATTCTTGCCTTTCTACAATTAGGGGTAGGAATGAAATTTGGCCTTAAGTACTGTTAAAGGCCAAGTCTCAGCTTTATCGGTCTTATTTCAAAGACCACTTGCTACTCATTCTTTAGTCCGGGGGTTTATACAAGGGGTGACGCAGCTTAATCCACCCGTCAAACCCCCCTTGAATCCTTGGAACTTAAACTTTGTTTTGTCTGTATTACAAAAACAGCCATTTGAACCGATTACAACATATTCCTCTAGTCCTTCAGACAAGGAAGTTGGTATTTGTGGTTGCTATATCCTCAGCAAGGAGGGTTTCAGAATTGGCTGCTCTTTCTTGTAAAGAGTCATATTTGATCTTTCACGAGGACAAAGTGGTGTTACGCCCTCGTCCAGGCTTTTTACCAAAAGTAATTTCAGGTTTTCACCTGAACCAAGATATTGTCCTGCCATAGTTTTTTCCAAAACCATGTTCCAGGGAAGAAAAGTCACTACATTGTCTTGATGTGGGGAGAGCAGTGAAAATCTATTTAAAGAAAACTGCTCAGATTCGTAAGACTGATGTCTTATTTATTCTGCCGGAGGGTCCTAAGAAGGGACAGGCAGCGTCGAAATCCACTGTCGCTAAGTGGATTCGGCAAGTGATAATTCAAACTTATGATTTAAGGGGTAAGATTCCCCCGTTTCAAGTTAAGGCGCACTCTACCAGGTCGGTTAGTGCTTCTTGGGCAGTGCGTCATCAGGCCTCAATGGCTCAGATCTGTAAGGCCGCAACTTGGTCTTCAGTGCATACATTCACAAAATGTTATCAGGTGGATGTAAGGAGGTATGAGGATATCGCTTTCGGGCGCAGTGTGCTGGAAGCAGCAGTATAGATCCTCAAGTCTGGGTGTACCCTGCGGGTTGTTTCTCCCACCCCTCAAGTGGCATTGCTATGGGACGTCCCATTAAGTAATTAAGGCTCTGTGTCCCATGATGTACGATAAAGAAAATAGGATTTTTATTACAGCTTACCTGGAAATTCCTCTTCTTGGAGTACATCATGGGACACAGAGGTCCCTCCCCTCTTTTTTGGGATTTAAGTATATTGCTTTGCTACAAAAACTGATGTGCTCCTGGAAGGAGGAGGGGTTATATAGGGAGTGAACTTTCTGGATTGAGTGTAACCAGTGTCCATCACCTGAAGGTGGCCTATAACCTATTAAGTAATTACTTAAGGCTCTGTGTCCCATGATGTACTTCAAGAAAATGATTTTACAGGTAAGCTGTAATAAAAATCCTATTTTTTTTTTCTTTATATCCAAGTATGATATCTTGTTCTCGGACCAGGTTTTTCCTGTAAAACCACACCACTAAAAACAGCAGCAAATGACTTCTGGTCTAAACCAAAATATGGTTACTTATTGTCTATCTATTAAAAAGCATCTACGAAAATAACAGAAAGCTTTTATGTGAAGATGAACAGATGAGTGAACCACAAAATTGCTACCTAATATTTCTAAAGGAACACAGAGGACTGATTAGTAAATCTAAATTATGACGTTCTGAATTATTAATTTCACTCATCTGTTGTGGTTTTGTAAAAGTCTGGCTGACATTTATATTGTAATTTATAAGGCTAATGGATGAATGTGGAAGCTTGAGCACCTTTATCTTATCAGTCTGATCAGGAAGGAAGCAATTTATTATTTAAATGTGTTTTGTAGAGCAAGTGCAAAGGTGACTAAGGATGGTAAAACTAAGTAGTTTAGAAATAAAATCCTACCGGGAGAGTCAAAATAACAAATCTCAAATATTCAGAAACCAGCACTGGAACTTACTCATTATTTGGTGTATCCGGGTCTAGTCATGGCCACAGCTAAAGCCAGGGTCTTTATTCCACAGGAAAAACGTCATACTCTTTGATCTTCGATACAGGCTCTCCAGTTGAGGAGTGATTCGACTCTCTGCTTTTGCCCAAGAATCTTCGGCATGATTGTAGCTTCCTTGGAGGCAGTCCCATTTGCCCAGTTTCACTCCACACTGCAAAATTCTGTCATCATGGGACAAGTCAATCTAGTCATTGGACAGACTGATTTGTTTGGCATGGAGAACCAGGTTGTCCCTGGATTGGTGGCTCTGGAATCAAAGTCCTTCCTTCCCGTCTTTTGGACGATGTTAATGCCATGCTTGGTAGGAGCCCTAAGAAACTTGGTGGTGCAGGGGGCTTGGTCATTGTTGGAGTCTTGTCTTCCAAACAGCACCTTAGAGCTTTGGGTGATTAGACTGTCTGTAGCATTGGACCATTCTGCTGGAGGTACTAGATCAAGCACAGGCTGAGAAAGTGTTGTGTGTTTTTTTTTTTTTCTCTAAACCCATAGATATCTTTTATTTGTACAAAAAATATTTGTACATGAAAAACGGCTTCACATACAGCAATTTTGACATCTTGCAGTATATAACACAGATGGGAGCCCAATATAAAAAAAAAAAGTGGATGGGAAGGGCATCTGACATGTTTGGTGGCAAGGTATTATATCTCCTCTTCAGAGGTGCCTAAACCTGAGTTGGACCTATAATGTAAACAACACAGGGCTCTGTACAGAGGGAACGATCTCAAAGCAGGGATAAGAAACTAAAAGATTATTAGTAAAAAGCTGCACACATTACACAAATTACTTATGGTTAGGCACAGGGCTGCTGTTAGAACTCATGGGGCCTCGTACAGCCTACCTGGCAGGGCCCCCCTTAAATATATCAAAACAACATTACTCTTTCGTCCATGGACCGACACAGCTTCTCTATTGACAAAGTGGGTATTATCCGTTAATTAGGAGTGACTAGGCAGAAAAACTTGTAAAAAGTGTTGCATCACACCTTCTACAGTACCGCCCAGGGGGCGGACCCTCTGGGTATACCCTCTCAGTCTGCATCTTCGCAGATCAGTTTTTTTCTGTCTAGCAAGGAGTAGGACATGGCTCCCTTCGGGCCCATTGGTCCGGGGAAAAAAGATATATATATATATATATATATATATATATATATATATATATATTTTTTTTTTTTATTTATTTATTTATTTTTTTTGCTACATTTGTTGTTTCCTGCGATCTTCGATCAACTGCCGACTGGGTGACAGGCTGGATCCTCGATCCTTGTAGTCTCCCCAGTTTCGGCCATCGAGCGTGTGCCGACCCTAGCTACGCGCTGGGTTTTCCACGACATGCCCGTCGCTCCACGGGTGGCCGGTGAGCTTACGCTCCAGGGCCTGCATCGGACCGCTCAGCTTCGGCTGACCTTACGGCCGAGTCGCAGAAGCCTGACCGGTGAGCTTACGCTCCAAGGCTTGCATCGGACCGCTCAGCTTCGGCTGACCTTACGGCCGAGTCGCAGCAGCCTGTCCGGTGAGCGTCATGCTCCAGGGCATACATATGATCGTCCCTTCTGGGTCCAATCACAGCATGCCTGGCCAACAGTCACCTTCCGTGCGCGGACGATGATCTGTTTGGAATGTCTTCCAGCAGAATACATGCAGGATAGGTAAGTAAAACTCCCCTGCCTCGGCTGGGTGATTTAGCTGGACATTCCTGGAGAGATCAAGTAAGTGGTTGTGGCCCCTTTCTTCCCTCTCTCCCTGCCTTTCCCTCCTCCCTGGGCTTCTAGCTAAAGGTTGCTGGGTGCTGGGGGTCACCTAGGGGGTCCCACTGGAGCGGGGCTGGCTGTAACTAACATTTAAAAGAAATGTCATTTTTTCTTACCTGTGTTTGTGTCCTTCCTCCTCCATGCTGTCGGCCATTTTGAGGTGGTCCATGCCAAGTTTGGCCTCTTGTGACTGCCCGGCGGCCAACTTCCTGTGGTTCAGCCACACCCACTGGCCCCTATCAGCTGATCGGCGGCCATGTTTGTCCACCCTGTATGCAGATATTGCCGTTTGGCGGCCATCTTTTTGTGGGCTATGGCTGCTTGACCTCTATCTTCTGTCGGCGGCCATTTTCTTAGAGCCCTCATTATCTTCCATACAGACGTTTTTGGCAACCATTTTGCGAGAGCCTCCGGCCTCTAGGGTGCATTACACTGGCGCGAAAAATTCACACAGGAAGTGCTGATAAAAGAAGCAGACTGACACAGCAGCAGGGGGGGACAGCATCACAGGCGCAGCATAGCAGTACCGGTCCAGGGTGGTGAGTCCTCTGGGTGACCCAGCCTCTCTGCAGCACAGGAGGGTGGCCTATTGATATCTTGCCTGGAGCCCTGTGGGTGTCAGCGTGTGGTCAGCATGGCATCTGAGCCAGATGTCTTCTCCCCTGAAACACCAGATTTAGCAGCTGGTGTCCCTGAGGTGTGTATGGACGCTATGTCGGCAATCCTAGAGGCGTTTGCTGCCAGGGTGGAAGCAGCACACGGGAATACAGGGGGTAATAAACGCCCCCGTCCCCTGCAATCTTCTGGGGATATTTCTGATGCAGAACCAGGTCCAGCTACGGCTCATGGCCCAGATTCTGATGCATCAGAGACTGCAGACCGTGACCGATCGGACAGTGAGGAGGACTCCAAGTCCAGGTCAGTACGCGAGACGGCTTTGGTATCTGACCTTATTATTGCAGTGCGGGATACGCTAAAGTTGGAAAAGACTGCAGAAGTAGTAGATACTCCAGTCCCCTTTGGGTTTCGTAAACCTGCCCGCACTGCTAAGGTGTTCCCTTGTGTGTCTTATTTTGATAAACTCTTATACAAGGAATGGGAGAACCCATTGAGGGTCTTTACAGCCCCAAAGAGGTTTGCAGTACGGTACCCCTTTTGAGGAGAGTTTTCTGAAGATATGGACCTCTCCCCCTATAGTGGACCCTTCGGTGTCCAGACTTAATAGAGACACCACTATTCCAGTAGAAGGGGCTCCTGTTTTCAAGGACCCTGTGGATAAGAAGGCTGAAGCGCTCGCTTGCTACCTATACTCAGTGGTAGGCTCGGCAGTACGCCCGGCATTGGCGGGGGCCCTAGTGTCTCAGACACTTACTGAATGGGCAAAATTGCTACTCCAGGGGTTAAAGGAGCGAGATGCTCCTCCTAATGAGATAACTTTGGCCGACCAGTTGGTCCAGGGCCTTAAGTTTATCTGCAAGTCAGACATGGATACTATTCCCCTGCTGTCAAGAGCTTCGGTTTATGCAGTAGCAATACGCCGCCTGATCTGGCTAAAGGGCTGGTCTGCGGACCAGACTTCCAAGAAAGCCCTGTTGGATCTGCCTTTTAAGGGTGACAGACTTTTTGGGGCTTCTCTGGATGACATCATCAAGGATGCCACAGGAGGTAAAAGCACTTTGCTTCCCCAAACTAGCAAGGGTAAGGGACCACGCCAAGGGCAAGGGCCCTCCTTTACTGCACGTAAGCGTTTTTTTTGCCCCCTTAAGGCGACAGGGAAAAGACCCCAGGCCGATAAAGCGCCTGCCCAAGGACAGAAGCGTCCTTGGTCCGCAGACCCAACAAGCCTGCGGACAAATCTGCGTCCACATGAAGGTCCGCCCCCACCCAGCTCTCGGGTGGGGGGGACGTCTTCGCAAATTCGCGACTCAGTGGACTGCTCTAGTCTCCGACAGGTGGGTTTGCGAAGTAATCTCCTCAGGCTACAAGATAGAATTTCTCTCTTGTCCACCAGACAGATTCATCACCTCCAATCTCCAGCTACTACCGACCCGTCGGGAGGCCTTGTATGGGGCGGTCCAGGGTCTACTGGAACGCGGGGTAGTTATTCCAATTCCAGAACAGGAACGGGGTCAGGGTTTTTACTCAAATCTGTTCATTGTGCCGAAGAAGGAGGGGGTTCGTCCAATCTTGGATCTCAGAGCCCTCAATTGCTTTGTGAAGGTACAAAGATTTCGGATGGAGTCGGTTCGATCTGTAGTCACGGCTCTCCATCCGGGGGACTTTCTGGCCTCCTTGGACATCAAGGACGCATACCTGCATGTCCCCATATACTCCAGACACCAGAGGTTTCTGCGATTTGCTATCGGCAAGAACCACTACCAGTTTGTGGCCCTCCCGTTTGGCCTTGCCTCAGCACCCAGGACGTTCACCAAGGTGCTCGCTCCGATTCTGGCACTTCTAAGACAGCGGGGTATCGCTATCACAGGTTACTTGGACGACCTTCTGCTGAAGGCCCCTTCAAGCTCAGAATTAGAGGTAAGCGTGTCCATTACCTGTCAGACTCTTCGAGACTGTGGTTGGATACTAAACACGCAAAAGTCAGTATTGGTGCCGACTCAACACCTAGTGTACCTGGGGTTGATTCTGGATTCCTCAGAGGCAAAGGTATTCCTCCCTGTGGGGAAGTTGCAGACCCTCCGGGCTGCAGTACGGCAGCTGACTTCCAGGAATTGGTCGTCACTCCGTTTTTGCATGCGAGTGTTGGGCCTCATGGTAGCCTCCTTCGAGGCGGTCCCATATGCTCAATACCACACTCGAGTGTTACAGAAGGAAGTTCTGTCCAGATGGAACAGATGCCCTTCATCTCTGGATTATCAAATCCGAGTGAGCCACCTAGTCAGGAGATCCCTGGTATGGTGGCTGACAGCACCGGCTCTAATGGCCGGGAAGTAATTTCTTCCGGTTTACTGGATAGTGATCACGACGGACGCCAGCCTTACAGGTTGGGGGGGAGTCTGGGGTGTCCAGTCGGCGCAAGGTCGCTGGACCCCAGAGGAAGCCCTCCTGCCGATCAATGTCCTGGAGATCCGGGCGATCAAGCTGTGCCTCTTCAAATGGTCTCAGAGGCTGCAAGGGCGTCCAGTCAGGATCCAGTCAGACAACGCCACAGCAGTGGCATATGTCAATCATCAGGGAGGAACAAGAAGCTTAGCTGCAGCATCGGAGATCGCTCGCATCCTGAAGTGGGCAGAGAGGAGCGTACCGGCACTGTCGGCCGTGTACATTCCGGGTGTGGAAAACTGGCAGGCGGACTACCTGAGCCGCCAGATGCTGGACCAGGGAAAATGGACCTTACACCCGGAGGTGTTCCAACTCCTCTGCCAAAGATGGGGCACGCCAGACGTAGATCTTCTGGCTTCCCGACTCAATCGGAAGGTATTGAGATTTGTGGCCCGGTCAAGAGACCCATGGGCAGACGCAACGGACGCGTTGGTAGCATCGTGGGGTCAGTATCGGCTAATCTATGCCTTCCCTCCCTTAAGGCTTCTTCCTCTTCTGCTCCGCAGAGTGGAGGCAGAGGGAATTCCAATGATCCTAATCGCTCCAGATTGGCCTCAGCGTCCTTGGTACGCCGATCTAGTACGTCTGGTAGCAGACGTCCCCTGGCACCTACCACTACGGAAGGACCTGCTATCGCAAGGTCCCATATTCCATCCTGCTTTACAGTCATTGGCTTTAACTGCATGGCTGTTGAGAACCGGGTACTGAGAGACCGGGGCCTGTCAGACTCAGTAATCTCTACTATGAGAAGTGCTCGAAAACCGTCCTCTAGGAAGGTCTATCACCGCACTTGGAGGGCCTACATCTCCATGTGTGAGGAAATGAAATGGCATCCGCATACCTATTTGGTTTCCAGAATCCTGCTGTTTTTACAGCATGGGGTGGACCAAAGGCTTGCCCTAAGTACGATTAAGGGACAGATATCTGCCCTGGCTGTCTTTTTTCAGCGACCCCTGGCGACTCACTCTCTCGTAAGTACATTTGTGCAGGGGGTCCGACATGTGGCCCCTCCGGTCCGTCCCCCGTTACCTCCGTGGGACTTGAACCTGGTCCTCTCGGTGCTCCAGAAGGCACCGTTTGAGAATATTAGAGATATTCCCCTGTTGACACTTTCTCAGAAATTGGTCTTTTTGGTGGCTGTTACGTCAGTTAGACGAGTCTCTGAGCTGGCAGCCTTGTCCTGCAAGGCTCCCTATTTGATTTTCCACAAGGATAAGGTGGTGCTGCGGCCGCAGCCTTCCTTTCTTCCGAAAGTCGTTT
This sequence comes from Rana muscosa, assembly GCA_029206835.1. Taxonomy (NCBI): domain Eukaryota; kingdom Metazoa; phylum Chordata; class Amphibia; order Anura; family Ranidae; genus Rana; species Rana muscosa. The sequence continues at coordinate 214,611,668 of CM055116.1, forward strand.
CGGCTTTTCATCTTAACGAAGACATTGTACTTCCATCCTTGTGTCCTCATCTGTTGAATCCTAAGGAGTCGGCGTTGCATTCCTTGGACATTGTCCGAGCTTTGAGAGTATACCTATCTGCTACTTCCCTGTTCCGGAAGTCAGACTCACTGTTTGTTTCGGTGGCTGGTCCCAAGAAGGGCCAAGCAGTCTCATCGGCCACCATCTCTAGGTGGATCCGACAGATAGTAATCCAGGCTTACGCCTTAAAGGGTCAGGCGCCCCCCTTTCCTGTCACGGCGCATTCGACGAGGGCAATAGGTGCCTCTTGGGCTTTCCGACATCAATCGTCTGTTTCCCAATTATGTAAAGCGGCGACTTGGTCGTCCGCTCACACTTTCACAAAATTCTACAAGGTTGATGTAAGTGCATCTTCGGATGCCTCTTTCGGCCGCAAGGTTTTGCAAGCGGCTGTTTAGAGTTGCAAGTCCTCCGTTGGAGGAGTGCTGTTTTTGTGTTTTGGGGTGAAGTTTGTTTTTATGCTGTTACCACCCCTCATTTTTTTCTCTGACACTGCTTTGGGACGTCCCACTTTGTCAATAGAGAAGCTGTGTCGGTCCATGGACGAAAGAGTAAATAGGATTTTTTACTCACCGTAAAATCCTTTTCTCTGAGTCCATGGACCGACACAGCACCCACCCCTCCTTTTAAGTTTGTACTGCTTTTTGACGAACTGATCTGCGAAGATGCAGACTGAGAGGGTATACCCAGAGGGTCCGCCCCCTGGGCGGTACTGTAGAAGGTGTGATGCAACACTTTTTACAAGTTTTTCTGCCTAGTCACTCCTAATTAACGGATAATACCCACTTTGTCAAGAGAGAAGCTGTGTCGGTCCATGGACTCCGAGAAAAGGCTTTTACGGTGAGTAAAAAATCCTATTTCTTTTTCGTACATCACGGGACACAGAGCGACATAGTCATTACTAATGGGTTATATAGTTACCGTCAGGTGCTGGCACTGGCAACTTCCAAAACCGGAAGTACCCTCCCCTATATAAGCCCCTCCCATCCGGGAGCACCTCAGTTTTTTGCCAGTGTCTAAGGTGTTGGCCAAGAAGAAACATGTGTTTTTCACTGAGCTTGCGTACAGGTTCTTTTGGGCCTCAGTAAGCTATTCCGGATCCGACCAAAAAAGCTTCATAGCTAAACGGTCGGTACCCGGGCCTTGCAGAGAAGAGCAAGGTTCTGCCTGTAATGCTTCTCTTAGGAGAGCTGGACCCTGGGATCCAGAGCTCTGGTCATACCCACGACCAAGATGTTTTCTGTGCAGGGTGCTATACAGGTCCAGGGGAGTGGAATCCTTGGGAACCCGGTCCCTGAAGGTTTGATTACAATGCCTGCCGTGATAGGTGAAGTTTGGGCTTTTGTGGACCAAACAAAGTCCTGCGGCGGGGAACAGGTAAGTGGGGGCCCCCAGGAACTTGGTTCTATTGGGGGACCCCCAAGCCTAATTTGTCTTTCTGTCTGTTACCTAATGGTATTCCCGCTAATATCTGTGCATGCCTGTAACTACTAAAAAAATGTAATAATTTTTAATAGTGGTCAAGAAAAAAAAAAAAAAAAAGAATGTTTTTTTATATATGTTTAGTATATTAAACTGCGGTACCTGTGTTTGTCCACTAGAGGCCGCTGTGGAATGTTTTTCTTGTCATATGGACTAGTTTCTTCTCAGAGAGCAAAGTCCAGGCAGCTGGTGAGTTCTCCTACAGGAAACTGTTTCCTCTGCCATGTTGCAGTGTTCGTCTATCCCCCGGCCTGCGGCAAAAGGGGCCCTGGCTCCTGTCCCTGGTTTCCATGTTTGAAAATTAGCGCCGAGGCGCACGTGGCCGCGCGCGTGCGCGTGCACGCGCCTCTATATATAGAGGTGGCCGGAAAAAGGGGCGGGGCCTGGGGGATGACGCTCTGTGCGCGCCGCAGCGCTTCTGCGCATGTGCGGGCGTCCCAGCAGGTTTTAAAAAGCCACATTATTGCAGTAAGCTGGCTATGAAGTACAGAGACAGAGCTGACAACATTTAAAGGCATACAGCAAGCGGTTGATACAGGCATCCCCTAGAAAGGCACATTAGTAGACACCAACTGTTTATTATAGCAGCATTTATGCTAGACTATTATCAGTAACTGGTGTATTTTCGGCTGGAATACCTCAGCTTTGTGGCTTAGGAATATGCCGTCTAAAAACTCCGGGACTAGAAATTCCAGGAGGAATAGGGGGTCTCCATCGGGCTCTGAGGATCTTGGGCATGCTTTGGCTGCACCAGTCTCCCCTGAAGAATCAGAGGTTAGTGACCGTAGGGCACCCCCAGGAGTACCTGGTACTGTGGCTGTCCCCAGTTCACCTGCTCCTGTGTATGTAACAGAGGAGGTTTTTTCCTCAGCTCTGGGAGGGCTGGAAGAGAGATTGTCAGCACTAATTGCTGCTTCCCTGTCACAGGAGAAAAGTGCTCGATCTCCGTCTCCTCCCTCAGAGTGCCTGTTAACAGAGCAACAGTCCCATACAGAGGTCGACCTACCTGAGGGGGATCAGGATGAGGTTGATTCAGTTGTAGAGGAATCAACAGTGGAGGAGCCGTTCTCAGCATCACATGCTGAGAGGTTATGGGTTCAGTCCCTGACTAATATGGTCCGATCAGCATTTAAAATGCCACTTGCGGAGCCATCCTCCTCTTCTGTCTCCTCGTTGGGGTCGCTAAAAGCACCCCAGACTGTTTGTTCTTTCCCGATCCATCCTTTATTGGAGGGGCTCATTTACCAGGATTGGGAGCATCCTGACAAAATATTTACTCCCCCCAAGAGATTTCCGGTGGTCTATCCTATGGAGGATAAGTTCGTCAGAAAATGGAAGGTCCCTACAGTGGACGCAGCCATCTCTTGTGTGAATAAATCACTGACATGTCCGGTGGAAAATGTCCAAATGTTCAAGGACCCAATAGATAAAAAATTGGAGTCCTTATTGAAATCTGCTTTTTCTACAGCAGGATTGGTGACACAACCAGCAGTGGCAGCTATAGGGGTCTGCCAAGCAGTGAAGGATCAGTTGAAACAGGTCTTAAGGGACGTGCCAGATCAGCAGGCGCTTGCTCTAGCTGATCTACCTAGAGCCTTATGCTTTGCGGTGGACGCTATAAAGGATTCAATCCATCAGGCCTCCCGCCTTACGCTGTCTGTAGTACATATGCGCAGGCTTCTATGGCTCAAAAACTGGTCTGCTGAAGCTCCCTGTAAAAAATTGCTGGTCAGCTTCCCATTTCATGGGGAGCGTTTATTCGGGGAAGACCTGGACAAGTATATCCAGAGAATTTCCAGCGGTAAAAGTACACTCTTGCCGGTCAAAAATAGAGTTAGAGGTCCCTCTTTTAAGAGGCCGGCTTCTCCAGTCCCTAGGACATCGGCTGTGAAACAGTTCCGACGGCCTCCCCGGTCAAATCCCGGAGGTAAAAATCAGGGACAGTTGCAGGGTAACAAGAAGCCCTGGAGCAGGAGAGGTACAAAACCTCCCCCAAAGTCAAATGCATGAAGGGTTGCCCCCACCCAATCGGGTGGGGGGAAGACTTCAGTTGTTCACAGAAACCTGGCGGGACACGATCCGAGACAGATGGGTGCTCTCCGCAGTAAATCTGGGATACAAATTGGAGTTAAAAAACTCCCCTCCTTCCCGCTTTATAAGGTCGAACGTGCCAAGGGATCCCCAGAAGAGAGGATCCCTCCTGTTGGCACTGGAACAATTATTGCTTCAAGCAGTAATTATAGAGGTCCCCCTGGAAGAATGGGGGTTCGGGTTTTACTCAAACCTCTTTACAGTTCCGAAGCCAAACGGGGACGTGAGGCCCATATTAAATCTAAAAGGGCTAAACAAATTCCTGCATATCAGGACTTTCCGGATGGAGTCGATCCGATCGGTAGCCACTGCCCTACAAGGGGAGGAATGGTTAGCCTCGATCGACATCAAAGATGCGTATTTGCACATCCCCATCTTTCCAGCCCACCAAAAATTTCTACGCTTTGCGATAGAAGGGCGCCATTTTCAGTTCAGAGCCTTACCCTTCGGTCTGGCCACAGCACCAAGAGTGTTCACAAAAATTCTGGCCCCATTATTGGCCAATCTAAGAACACGAGGTGTAACGATAATGGCATATCTAGACGACTTGTTGCTGATAGACCACTCAGTGGAAAAACTAGAAGTGGTTGTTCACGAGACAATCAAGTATCTGGAATATCACGGTTGGATTATCAACCGAGACAAGTCAGCCCTAGAACCAGTCAAAAGTCTGGAATACTTGGGGCTAAGGCTGGATTCAGACCAGAGAAAAATTTTCTTGCCTCAAGAAAAGGGGTCGTCTTTGAGAGATTTGATCCACTTAGTGGGTTCAAAAAGACAGCCATCCATACGCCTGTGCATGAGGCTGCTGGGAAAAATGGTGGCATCATTCGAAGCAGTACCCTACGGTCAATTCCATTCAAGGAAGTTGCAAAGGGCCATACTGTCAGCCTGGAACAAAAAAGTTCAGGCTCTGGACGTACCAATGTCCTTGTCCCCTTCCGTTCGCAGAAGCCTCCGTTGGTGGTTGGTTCCCCGGAATCTGGAAAGAGGGAAATCCTTCAGTCCGATTTCCTGGAAGGTGGTCACTACAGATGCCAGCCTTTTAGGCTGGGGAGCAGTACTGGAGCAATGGTCTCTCCAGGGCAGATGGTCGGATGCGGAAAAGGCCCTGCCCATCAATCTCTTAGAGATACGAGCAGCCCGGTATGCCCTAGTAGCATGGACATCCAAACTCCAAGGGTCCCCTGTCAGAGTTCAGTCAGACAATGCCACAGCAGTGGCATATATCAATCGTCAGGGGGGCACCAGGAGTCGTGCAGCCCAAAGGGAAGTAAATTACATCCTGAGATGGGCAGAAAGATATGTCCCAGCCATATCTGCGGTATTCATTCCAGGGGTGGAGAATTGGAAGGCGGACTTTCTAAGTCGCCAACAATTATGCCCAGGGGAATGGTCCCTTCATCCCGAGGTTTTCCGGACAATATGTCAGCGGTGGGGAACACCGGATGTAGATCTGCTAGCATCCAGGTTCAACACGACAGTGGACAGGTTTGTCTCTTGGACAAGGGATCCCCTAGCGTGCGGCTCGGATGCCCTAGTGTTCCCTTGGGATCAGTTCAAGCTGATATATGCATTCCCACCGCCACAATTGTTACCTCGATTACTCCGCAGAATCAGGGTAGAAAAGAAACCAGTGATTCTGGTGGCTCCAGCGTGGCCCCGAAGAGCATGGTACGCGGAGATCGTAAAAATGTCTGTGGGGAGTCCTTGGACCCTCCCACATCGTCCGGACCTGCTTTCGCAGGGACCGATATACCACCCTTCCTTACCAGCCCTAGGTTTGACGGCCTGGCTATTGAAGCCCACATTCTAAAAAAGAGAGGGCTCTCTAATGCTGTGGTGTCTACCATGATCAATGCCAGGAAACCGGTATCCAGGCAGATCTACTATAGAATCTGGAAGGCGTACATCGCCTGGTGTGAAGCCAAGAAATGGCATCCACGTAAATACGTAATAGGTAGAATTCTGGACTTCCTACAATGGGCTGTAGATAGGAAGCTTGCCTTGAGTACTATCAAAGGTCAGATTTCGGCCTTGTCAATATTTTTTCAAAGGCCCTTGGCTTCGCATTCACTAGTCAAAGCCTTTATACAAGGAGTGATGCGTATTAGTCCTCCGGTTAGTATTCCCATATGTCCATGGGATCTAAACTTGGTTCTGTCGGTTCTACAGAAACAACCATTTGAACCATTACAGCATATTTCCTTGGTGCTTCTCACCAGGAAATTGATTTTTCTAGTAGCCATTTGTTCGGCTAAAAGAGTATCGGAATTAGCAGCTATGTCCTGTAAGGAGCCATATCTGGTTATCCATAAGGACAGAGTAGTGTTACGTCCTCATCCAGCCTTTCTTCCTAAGGTGGTATCGAGGTTTCATTTGAACCAAGATGTGGTTCTTCCTTCTTTTTTCCCCAAACCTACTTCGGTAGAGGAAAAGTTATTGCATTCTTTGGATGTAGTAAGAGCAGTTAAAGCTTATCTAAAAGCCACTGCTCAGATTCGCAGAACGGATACTTTGTTTATACTGCCGGAAGGCCCCAGAAAGGGTCAGGCAGCGTCAAAATCTACTTTAGCCAAGTGGATTCGACAGGTCATTATGCAAGCTTATGGCTTGAGAAGGAGACCGCCTCCGTTCGAAGTTAGAGCGCACTCCACGAGAGCAGTTGGAACTTCATGGGCAGTGCATCACCAGGCCTCCCTGGCTCAAATCTGTAAGGCCGCAACATGGTCTTCAGTACACACGTTTACTAGGTTCTACCAGGTGGACGTTAGAAGTCAGGAGGATGTCGCCTTTGGGCGCAGTGTGTTGCAGGCCGCAAAAGATCCTCATGTCTGATAGCGCTCAGCTTATATATGGTGTATCCCCCCCCTCATTTGGCATTGCTTTAGGACATCCCATTAGTAATGACTATGTCGCTCTGTGTCCCGTGATGTACGAAAAAGAAAATAGGATTTTTATAACAGCTTACCTGTAAAATCCTTTTCTTGGAGTACATCACGGGACACAGAGCTCCCGCCCCTCTTTGGGGACACTTATTGCTTTGCTACAAAACTGAGGTGCTCCCGGATGGGAGGGGCTTATATAGGGGAGGGTACTTCCGGTTTTGGAAGTTGCCAGTGCCAGCACCTGACGGTAACTATATAACCCATTAGTAATGACTATGTCGCTCTGTGTCCCGTGATGTACTCCAAGAAAAGGATTTTACAGGTAAGCTGTTATAAAAATCCTATTTTTTCACTAAAAATATACTAAAATCATTCTTGGCAGACACAAAGATAACAGAGAAGCTGTGTGAATTAGCCCTTTTTTTTAACAGTTTTTTTTTTTACATTTTGAACAAAAACATTTTATAGTTTTAAAATTATTTTATTTTACAATTTTTTTCAAATTATAATTTTTTTAATTTTTTTTTATTTTTCCAAGAATTTTATTGAGTTTTACAAGGGATTAAAACAATACAGGGTTACAATTTTTTTTTTTTCTAACGGGACAGGGAAGCTGGCAGCTGTGTCTGTGTCTCTCCCTGCAGCAGCTGAAAGTCGGCGGGAGGAAGAGAAACCAGTTTTCAGCTGCTGCAGAGAGCCGCACAGGGCATCCTGTAATGGCCCCTCCGTCCGACCGCACTGATTCCCTCTGCTGTTTGGGCCCCCCTGTGTGCCCGGGGCCCCCTACAGGAGGACTGGTGGTCCCCCCCTATCAGCTGCCCTAGTTAGGCACACAGTTAACCATTTGATCACCCTCAATGTTAACCCCTTCCCAGACAGTGTACAGTTTTAGTCCAATGACAGTGTATGATCGCTGTATTAGGGTCACTGGTGATGTCAGTGGCAGACAGTTCCCACCCAATGTCGGTGTGAAATTTCTTGCCGCACCATCACAGTCCCACTATTAGTCGCTGATCATCGCATTAGTAGTATATAAAAACAAAATAAATAAAAATTCCAGTGTATATATCATAGTTTGTAGATGCTATAACTGTCACGCAAACCAATCACTCTACACTTATTGGGATTTTTTTGTACCAAAGACATGTAGCAGAATACATTTTGGCCTAAATTTATGAAGAAATTAATTTATTTTATTTTATTTATATCGCAAAAAATAAAAACCCAGTGGTGATTAAATACCACCAAAAGAAAGCTCTATTTGTGTGAAAAAAATTATATCAATTTTGTTTGGATACAGCTTTGCATGACTGCTCAATTGTAGCGCAGTGCTAAATAGCAAAAAATGGCCTGGTCATGAAGGGGGTAAAATTTTCCAGAGGTGAGGTGGTTTAATAAAAGGAGATCAGTACATTTTAAGTTACAAATCTTTGTCTTTAATTAACCTAATGAACCACTTTCCAGTTGACTTTTCTCAACTTGCTTTTAAAAAGTGAGAAAGCTAGATCTAGATCCGTCTGTCAGTTTTTCATTTGGCTCCAGACTGAACCCCAATGTGTGTCTATGGCCGGGCGAATGTAAACAGAATATCATCCGTTTACATCTGCCTACATCCGTGTCTGTTTTTTTAAATGGATTAAGGCTTTTCCGTTTAGACTAATGTAAATAGATGCTATCCATTCCGTTTTTGTCCATTTTTAGGCAAGAAACATTTTGTGTTTATAATTATGTCACCTATGAACTGAAGTGAAGATGGATGTGCAAACTGATGTAACCTGAATCCGTATTCATCAGTGTTTTTTTTCTTGGCATAAAAATATGACCGAACTGCTTTTGATCGTGTGAAAGAACCTTCGTATTTTCTTATGCGTTTTTTTTTTTTTTTTTTTAACAGGGTGAAGGTGATGAAGGTGATGGTGGGGTTTCATCTCGACATCAAACTACAGCTGTGCTGTCTTCAGAGTAAGTTAGTAAATGAACTGCTTGCTGTCCGCCTATAGTACATTTACTGCAGCTGAGCGTGCATCACAACCAGGCTGTATCATGTAAATGTACGTCTTCTAGCTTCGTTCGAGTTGGCTACAGCGCGATTTTGTCAGCTGGTCCAGACCAATAATTTTGGCCATGTAACTGCTGATTGGCTGATGCCAATCACAGAACAGTGTCCTGTGTTAACAAACACGCAGGACTCTGTACAAAGAGCAGTGATCTGGCTGTTTCTTCTCCCTGCAAAGGGGGAAAAACAGCCAGATTTGTAAGTAAAAGCCGCACATATTACACTTGTCAGATACACAGTTAAACCCTTCTGAGCCAGTGTTATTAGTACAGTGTCAGTGTACAATATTATATCTGATCAGTGTATTTGTGTCACTAGCGACTTCAGTGTCATATTTAGTCAGTGTACCTTCCCACAAAGGTCTGTTGGCGTTGGATTACCCGCCACACTATCACAGTCCCACTAGAAGTCGCTGATTACTGCCATTACAATATAGCGTCTATAGCAGGGGTCTCAAACTGGCGGCCCTCCAGCTGTTGCAAAACTACAAGTCCCATCATGCCTCTGCCTGTGGGAGTCATGCTTGTAACTTTCAGCCTTGCAACGCCTCATGGGACTTGTAGTTTTGCAACAGCTCGAGGGCCGCCAGTTTGAGACCCCTGGTCTATAGCTACGTAAATGACAGTATATATACCACAGCTTGTAGATGCTATAACTTTCAGACAAACCAATAAATATAAAACTTATTGGGATTTTGTTTTTTTTCTTTTTGCCAAAGACATGTAGCAGACTATAATTTCACCAAAATTTATGAAGAATTCCTTCTTTTTTTTTATTTTTATAATTGGATATGTTTTTTAACAAATTTTAGAAAATAATGGTGTGTGTGTGTGTGTGTGTGTGTGTGTGTGTGTGTGTGTGTGTGTGTGTGTTTTTTTTATGTCCTATTTTTTTTCATTTATATATTCAAAAGAAAAACTGTGGTGATCAAATACCACCAAAAGAAAGCTCTATTTGTGTGAAAAAATGATATACCGTATTTATCGGCGTATAACACGCACCCTAACTTTAAGAGGGAAGTTTCAGGAAAAAAACTTTCCACAGCCCCCTGCGTATAAACACGCAGGCACAGTTTACTCTCTATTTTCAGGGTAAAAAAGTGAGTGTTCTATGCCAATAAATACAGTAAATTTAATTTGCATAAAGTGTTGCAAGACCGAGCAATTGCCAGTTAAAGTAGCGCAGTTCTGAATAGCATGAAGGGGGTAAAACCTTTGCGGAGGTCAATGGGGAAAAAAGAAATTCCTAACTCAAAACAAGCATTTAAATCAGTTGTAAAGTAATTTCTACATATTAAAATAATAAACAGGTTTATACTTTACCTGCTCTCTGGTCACAGGATTTGACCGACAGTAGCAGGAGCCAATGGCTCCCACTGCTCTTAGCAAAGCCTGTGAGACCCGCAAGAGAATTAGAGAAGACTTGCAACTGAGCACAGCAGCGCTGGATGGATTCAGGATTCGGGTAAGTGTTAGGGAAGGGGGGGGGGGGGTTTACAGACAGTGGAAGGTATTTACCTTAATGCAGAGAATGCATTATGATAAAAACCTTTTAGACATTAGAAGCACTTTAATTTTGTATGGCAGGTGCTGTTTAGAGGTCTGTTTTTTTTTTTTTCTCAAGAACTTTGAGAGCTTTTGGATTGTATGATTCTCAATGAACTCTTTGCGCAATGCTATACAACTTCATATACTACACGTAGATTCACATGTATTCCAATATGTATGCAAGCTGGCCAACTGTGTCAAAATGATCCCTCTCTGGCCAGTTCCTACTCTACTTTTCACAATGCCAATTGCTTTACTTGCTCATTGCATACTTTATTGGGCTTATAGTGCCAAAATCATAGATACAAAATCATCTTCATTTTGTTTTTGTTGTAGGAAGGAAATGGTTCGACAGATGATGACTCACATTTTCCGCTGTATTGAACCAGAACTGAACAACCTCATTGCTCTGGGCGACAAGATTGACAGCTTTAACTCTTTGTATATGCTTGTGAAGATGAGCTACCATGTTTGGACAGCAGAGAATGTCGATTCCGCCTCGTTCCTCAGCACCACACTTGGCAATGTCCTGGTTACTGTGAAAAGGAACTTTGATAAATGCATTGTAGGTGCCAGCTTAGCTAAGCAATGCTGTAGCTTCCATGTTCTCATGATGTTTGTTAAAGTGTATCAAACCCCCTCCACAAAAAAATTATATAATGTATTGCAGCTTACTGGTAGTTTTTATGTAGTTACAGCACTCATTATTGTTTTTCAGGATTTTGTGTCCTTTATTTTCACTTGGTAATTTGGCAAATATTTTATTTCCTGTCCTAAGTGGATATGCTCACTCGTGTCAATGTATGTCAGGGGCGCCCAACCTTTTGAAAAGTGAGAGACACTTAAGCCACTTGGTAACCGGTCGCGAGCCACAATGAGCTGGCGGATAAAACTGTCACGGCTACTCTATAGGCCCTCCAATCCAAACTGCCCAGAAGGAAGGGTACGAATTCTCTTTTTTTTTTTTGTGGATCAGAGTGGAGGTAGGCGAGCGTAAACGAACAAAAGTCTGTTTTAAATCTGCCGCTCTGTACAGGTAAATGGAGAGTCCGATCGGTTCGGGCCGATCGTGTGAAACGGGCCTAAGACTGCTTTCACACTGATGCGCTGAGGTTTATCCACACCCCAGGTGCAGCGCAGTGCATCTGTGGCTTTCCTGTGGGTTAGCTGCACTTTGCCATAGACTCCACCTGTGGCAAGAGCCAACGCTGTACACAAAGCATCGCCTAATGGGGATCTGCTCCGCAGCCGCTTGCTTCCTCTACTTCCTCTACCACCGGCTTTGTTCACAACATGCTGTGGGATGGGGCTATCCCAGAGCAGGAGGTCACGGGCCACATCAGAGGGCTCCGTGGGCCACTGGTTGGGCACCCCTGCAGTGTATGTTATATCTCTGGTTCTTGCCATAGGGTCAGACTGCATCTCCTAAATATTGTTACTTTCATTCTATGCACCTAGTACATGTTTTACGATCATGTTTCTGTTTCTTAGCTAGTTCTGACAAGGAAATCCGCTACAGGCATATATGAATGTTGAGATCACTATGTTTATAATTGATACATTATACTTGTTATCATATGTTGATCTTTCAATAAAAACCTTTGAACGAGAGATCACTATGTTAAAGTGGGAGTAATCTCCCATCTCTGACTTTTACCTATAGGTAAGCTTAAAATAAGGCTCATCTATAGGTACTCTAAATATCTCCAAAACCTGTGCCGTTTAGGAGAAATTTTTTACTGTACATGCAGCCAGTGACGTCACTGGCGCATGCACTCTGAAGGAACTCCCACTCGGGCCATTCCTTCAGTCTTGTGCCGTGAACTGCGGCTCCCACGTGCAAGTGCGGGAGTGATGTCATTGCGGCTCTGTCCAGTCCACAGACCCGAAAGACCAGGTATAGATATAAGCGCCTGCAGCTGTGACAGCTCAGTGCTGGAGGACTACTTTTTTTAGGTAAGTTTAACATAATGAAATTGCCTTTCAAATTAGAAAAAAAAAAAGCCCAGTGGTTTACTACCGCTTTAATGACTTAAAGGAGAGCTGTAAAGTTACCATTTAAATATACTCCCTTCTCAAGTCTAACACTCATCTGTCCCCACATTGTCAAGATCTTCACTGTGTGGCCTGTTGGCAACTGCACAGTGACTTCTGCAATAGTTTCCTATTCAAGCTCTTCAGCTCATGCATACTACAATTCTCATTTATTTCTAAGGAACAGTCACTTATTCTTGGGAAGCATAAAGAATAGCCTTCCCTAGGCATGAATACCGGTATGTTTGTTTGATATCTCTTTCCCATTTTTACAATGGATACTGTTATGTTCGTGACATTCTACCCTTTGTATTTTGCAGAGTAACCAAATCAAGCAGATGGAGGATGTAAAAATCTCAAAGAAGAGTAAGGTTGGCATTCTTCCATTTGTGTCTGGGTTTGAAGAGTTTGCTGAATTGGCAGAGTCAATCTTTCGAGGATCTGAGAGACGTGGAGATTTAGACAAAGCTTATACAAAGCTGATTAAAGCAGTTTTTATAAATGGTAAGTAGCAGTACGTTTTCTATTGTTTATTTTTTTCATTGTTTTCTATATCACATTTTCCCATGAATGTCAAAAAAGCCTTTGTAATTCAACAGGCCTGAATCAGTGGCACCTAAACTTCTATTACCTGCCCTCACAAAGGAATCACTACTTTGTCATAATGGTGAGGCCTGTAGGGTCACAGCATCCTAAATTGTTATACCACAGGTAGTATGGGAATGGTGACCCAGGCAAGTGGAGTACCTTGGTCCTCTCAGAAGGGGGTTTGGGCATCATGTAAACAACCTGATCCTATATAACAAAAAAAAAGTGATTGTTGCAAAACTGGGGTTACACCGTTATCGGTGTCGATACTAAGCATCTGCACCAGTATCGGTACTCATGCAAATGCTCTGATACCTGAAACCGATACTTTCAGGCTCGGTTCTTTCAGCTGTCAGCGGGATTCCCCCACTGACAGCTGAAATGTAAAAAAAAAAAAAGACGGCAATTATCGGTTAAGGAGCGGGGCTGGTGCGTCCTTAACAACCGATGACTCAGCTGTCAGTGGGGTTCCCCTGTTGGCAGCTGAAGTGTAAACGAAGTTCTGGCAATTGGAGCTGTAAAAAAATAAAAAAAGGCAGCCGGGCAATGTTTATCAACAACATTGCTCATCTGGTGAAACATAAAGATAAAAATAAACAATGGGGGTTATTTACAAAAGGCAAATCCACTTTGCACTACAAGTGCAAAGTGCACTTGAAAATGCACTTGGAAGTGCAGTCGCTGTAGATCCGAGGGGGACATGCAAGAAAAAGAAAAAACAGCATTTTAGCTTGCACATGATTGGATAATAAAATCGGCAGTGCTTCCCCTCATTTCAGATCTACCCCTCAGATTTACAGCGACTGCACTTCCAAGTGCACTTTCAGTGCAATTTCAAGTGCACTTTGCACTTGTAGTGCAAAGTGGATTTGCCTTTCGTAAATAACCCCCATTGTTTCTTTTTGTATCTCTCTGTTTATTTATCTACAGATCAAAGTAATGAACTTTGATCTGCAGATGAAGTCCGCTTTAAAGCAGTGTAAAGCAACCATTAAACCTTTTTTTTTATTATTAAATGTTCCTCTGTTTACTCAGCCTAAATTAACTGCTTATTCTCCGCCTCCATTTAATTATTATTTCTTTCTCGTACATCACGGGACACAGAGCGGCATAGTCATTACTATGTGGGTTATATAGTTTACCTTCAGGTGCTGGCACTGGCAACTTCCAAACCGGAAGTACCCTCCCCTATATAAGCCCCTCCCATCCGGGAGTACCTCCAGTTTTTTGCCAGTGTCTAAGGTGTTGGCCAAGAAGTAACATGTGTTTTTCACTGAGCTTGCGTACAGGTTCTTTTGGGCCTCAGTAAGCTATTCCGGATCCAACCAAAAAAGCTTCATAGCTAAACGGTCGGTACCCGGGCCTTGCAGAGAAGAGCAAGGTTTTGCCTGTAATGCTTCTCTTAGGAGAGCTGGACCCTGGGATCCAGAGCTCTGGTCATACCCACGACTAAGATGCTTTCTGTGCAGGGTGCTATACAGGTCCAGGGGAGTGGAATCCTTGGGAACCCGGTCCCTGAAGGTTTAATTACAATGCCTGCCATGAGAGGTGAAGTTTGGGCTTCTGTGGACCAAACAGAGTCCTGCGGCGGGGAAAAGGTAAGTGGGGGCCCCCCAGGAACTTGGTTCTATTAGGGGACCCCCAAGCCTAATATGTCTTTCTGCCTGTTACCTAACGGTATTCCCGCTAAATATCTGTGCATGCCTGTAACTACTAAAAAAATGTAATAATTTTAATAGTGGTCAAGAAAAAAAAAAAAAATAGACAGACCGCGGTACCTGTGTTAATCCACTAGAGGCCGCTGTGGAACGTTTCTTGTCATGTGGACTTTTTCTTTTCATCAGAGTCAAGTCCAGGCAGATGGTTAGTTCTCTTGTGGGAAACTGCTTCCTCTGCCATGTTGCAATGCTCGTCCATCCCCCGGCCTGCGGCAAAAGGGCCCTGTCTCCTGTCCCTAGTTTCCTTTTTCAAAAAAGAGCGCCGAAGGCGCACGTGCCCGCGCGTGTGCGCGTGCACGCGCCTCTATATATAGAGGTGAGCTGGAAAAGGGGGCGGAGCTTGGGGGATGACGCTCTGTGCGCAGCGCTTCTGCGCATGTGCGGGCGTCCCAGCATGTTAAAAGGCACAATTATGTGTTGTGAGCTGGCTATGGAGTGCAGAGACAGAGCTGGCAACATTTAAAAAAGGCATACAGCAAGCGGTTGATGCAGGCATCCCCATAGAAAGGCACATTAGTAGACACCAACTGTTTCTATAGCAGCAATTGTGCTAGACTATTGTCAGTAAGTGGTGTATTTCGGCTGGAATACCTCAGCTTTGGGCTTAGGAATATGCCGTCTAAAAACTCCGGGACTAAAAATCCCAGGAAGCATAGGGGGTCTCCATCGGGCTCTGAGGATCTTGGGCATGCTTCGGCTGCACCAATCTCCCCTGAAGAATCAGAGGTTAGTGACCGTAGAGCACCCTCAGGAGTACCTGGTACTGTGGCTGTCCTCAGTTCACCTGCTCCTGTATATGTAACAGAGGAGGTTTTTTCCTCAGCTCTGGGAGGGCTGGAAGAGAGATTGTCAACATTGATCGCTGCTTCCCTGTCAGAGGGAAAGCGCGCCCGATCTCCGTCTCCTCCCTCAGAGTACCTGTTAGCAGAGCAACAGTCCCATACAGGGATCGACCTACCTGAAGGGGATCAGGATGAGGTTGATTCTGTTGTAGAGGAATCAACAGTGGAAGAGCCATTTTCAGCATCACATGCTGAAAGATTATGGGTTCAGTCCCTGACTAACATGGTCCGATCAGCATTTAAAATGCCCCTTGCGGAGCCATCATCCACTTCTGTCTCCTCGTTGGGGTCGCTAAAAGCTCCCCAGACTGTTTGTTCCTTTCCAATCCATCCTTTACTGGAAGGGCTCATTTGCCAGGATTGGGAACATCCTGATAAAATATTTACTCCTCCCAAGAGATTTCAGGTGGTCTATCCCATGGAGGATAAGTTCATCAAAAAATGGAGGGTCCCTACAGTGGACGCAGCCATCTCTTGTGTGAATAAATCACTGACATGTCCAGTGGATAATGTCCAAATGTTCAAGGACCCAATAGATAAAAAATTGGAGTCCTTATTAAAATCTGCTTTTGCTACAGCAGGCTTGGTGACACAACCAGCAGTGGCAGCTATTGGGGTCTGCCAAGCAGTGAAGGATCAGTTGAAACAGGTCTTAAGGGACTTGCCAGATCAGCAGGCCCTTGCCCTAGCTGATCTACCTAGAGCCTTATGCTTTGCGGTTGACGCTATAAAGGATTCAATCCATCAGGCCTCCCGCCTTACGCTGTCTGTAGTACATATGCGCAGGCTTCTATGGCTCAAAAACTGGTCTGCTGAAGCCCCCTGTAAAAAATTGCTGGTCAGCTTCCCATTTCATGGTGAACGCTTATTCGGGGAAGACCTGGACAGATATATCCAGAAAATTTCCAGCGGTAAAAGTACACTTTTGCCGGTTAAAAACAGAGTTAGAGGTCCCTCTTTTAAGAGGCCTGCTTCTCCAGTCCCTAGGACATCGGCTGTGAAACAGTTCCGACGGCCTCCTCGGTCAAATCCCGGGGGTAAAAATCAGGGACAATCGCAGGGTAACAAGAAGCCCTGGGTCAGGAGAGGTACAAAACCTCCCCCAAAGTCAAATGCATGAAGGGTTGCCCCCACTCAATCGGGTGGGGGGGAAGACTTCAGTTGTTCGCAGAGACCTGGCGGGACACGATCAGAGACAGATGGGTGCTCTCCGCAGTAAGTCTGGAATACAAATTGGAGTTAAAAGACTCCCCTCCTTCCCATTTTATAAGGTCGAACGTGCCAAGGGACCCCCGGAAGAGAGGATCCCTCCTGTTGGCACTAGAACAACTATTGCTCCAAGCAGTAATTATGGAGGTCCCCCTAGAAGAATGGGGGTTCGGGTTTTACTCAAACCTCTTTACAGTCCCGAAGCCAAACGGGGACCTGAGGCCCATATTAAATCTAAAAGGGCTAAACAAATTCCTACATATCAGGACTTTCCGGATGGAGTCGATCCGATCGGTGGCCACTGCCCTACAAGGGGAGGAATGGTTAGCCTCGATCGACATCAAAGATGCTTATTTGCACATTCCCATCTTTCCAGTCCACCAAAAATTTCTACGCTTTGCAGTAGAAGGGCGCCATTTTCAGTTCAGAGCCTTACCCTTCGGTCTGGCCACAGCACCACGCGTGTTCACAAAAATTCTGGCCCCATTATTGGCCAATTTAAGAACACGAGGTGTAACGATAATGGCATATCTAGACGACTTGTTGCTGATAGACCACTCAGTGGAAAAACTAGAAGTGGTTGTTCACGAGACAATCGAGTATCTGGAATCTCACGGTTGGATTATGAACCGAGACAAGTCAGCCCTAAAACCAGTCAAAAGTCTGGAATACTTGGGGCTAAGGCTGGATTCAGACCAGAGAAAAATTTTCTTGCCTCAAGAAAAGGTGTCGTCTTTGAGAGATTTGATCCACCTAGTGGGTACAAAAAGACAGCCATCCATACGCCTGTGCATGAGGCTGCTGGGAAAAATGGTGGCATCATTCGAAGCAGTACCCTACGGTCAATTCCATTCAAGGAATTTGCAAAGGGCTATACTGTCAGCCTGGAACAAAAAAGTTCAGGCCCTAGACTTACCAATGTCCTTGTCCCCTTCCGTTCGCTAGAGCCTCCGTTGGTGGTTGGTTCCCCAGAATCTGGAAAAAGGGAAATCCTTCAGTCCGATTTCTTGGAAGGTGGTCACTACAGATGCCAGCCTTATAGGCTGGGGAGCAGTACTGGAGCAATGGTCTCTCCAGGGCAGATGGTCGAGGCCCTGCCCATCAATCTCTTAGAGATACGAGCAGCCCGGTATGCCCTAGTAGCATGGACATCCAAACTCCAAGGGTCCCCTGTCAGAATTCAATCGGACAATGCCACGGCAGTGGCATATATCAATCATCAGGGTGGCACCAGGAGTCGTGCAGCCCAGAGGGAAGTAAATTGCATCCTGAAATGGGCAGAAAGATATGTCCCAGCCATATCCGCGGTATTCATTCCAGGAGTGGAGAATTGGAAGGCGGACTTTCTAAGTCGCCAACAATTATGCCCAGGGGAATGGTCCCTTCACCCCGAGGTTTTCCGGACAATATGTCAGCGGTGGGGAACACCGGATGTAGATCTGCTAGCATCCAGATTCAACGCAAAGGTGGACAGGTTTGTCTCTTGGACAAGGGATCCCCTAGCTTGCGGCTCGGATGCCCTAGTGTTCCCTTGGGATCAGTTCAAGCTGATATATGCATTCCCACCGCCACAATTGTTACCTCGATTACTCCGCAGAATCAGGGTAGAAAAGAAACCAGTGATTCTGGTGGCTCCAGCGTGGCCCCGAAGAGCATGGTACGCGGAGATTGTAAAAATGTCTGTGGGGAGTCCTTGGACCCTCCCACATCGTCCGGACCTGCTTTCGCAAGGACCGATATACCACCCTTCCTTACCAGCCCTAGGTTTGACGGCCTGGCTATTGAAGCCCACATTCTAAAAAAGAGAGGTCTCTCTAATCTTGTGGTATCTACCATGATCAATGCCAGGAAGCCGGTATCCAGGCAGATCTACTATAGAATCTGGAAGGCGTACATCGCCTGGTGTGAGGCCAAGAAATGGCATCCACGTAAGTACATAATAGGTAGGATTCTGGACTTCCTACAGTGGGCTGTAGATAGGAAGCTTGCCTTGAGTACTATCAAGGGTCAGATTTCGGCCTTGTCAATATTTTTTCAGAGGCCCTTGGCTTCGCATTCACTAGTCAAAGCCTTTATACAAGGAGTGATGCGTATTAGCCCTCCGGTTAATATTCCCATATGTCCATGGGACTTAAACCTGGTTCTGTCGGTTCTACAGAAACAACCATTTGAACCATTACAGCATATTTCCCTGGTTCTTCTCACCAGGAAATTGATTTTTCTAGTAGCCATTTGTTCGGCTAAAAGAGTGTCGGAATTAGCCGCTATGTCCTGTAGGGAGCCATATCTGGTTATCCATAAGGACAGAGTAGTGTTACGTCCTCATCCAGCCTTTCTTCCTAAGGTGGTATCGAGGTTTCATTTGAACCAAGATGTGGTTCTTCCTTCTTTTTTCCCCAAACCTAGTTCAGTAGAGGAAAAATTATTACATTCTTTGGATGTAGTAAGAGCAGTTAAAGCTTATCTAAAAGCCACTGCTCAGATTCGCAGAACGGATACTTTGTTTATTCTGCCGGAAGGCCCCAGAAAGGGTCAGGCAGCGTCAAAATCTACTTTAGCCAAGTGGATTCGACAGGTCATTATGCAAGCCTATGGCTTGAGAAGGAGACCGCCTCCGTTCAAAGTTAGGGCGCACTCCACGAGAGCAGTTGGAACTTCATGGGCAGTGCATCACCAGGCCTCCCTGGCTCAAATCTGTAAGGCCGCAACATGGTCTTCAGTACACACGTTTACTAGGTTCTACCAGGTGGACGTTAGAAGTCAGGAGGATGTCGCCTTTGGGCGCAGTGTGTTGCAGGCCGCAAAAGATCCTCATGTCTGATAGCGCTCAGCTTATGTATGGTGTATCCCCCCCTCATTGGGCATTGCTTTAGGACATCCCACATAGTAATGACTATGCCGCTCTGTGTCCCGTGATGTACGAGAAAGAAAATAGGATTTTTATAACAGCTTACCTGTAAAATCCTTTTCTTGGAGTACATCACGGGACACAGAGCTCCCACCCCTCTTTTGGGGACACTTATTGCTTTGCTACAAAACTGAGGTGCTCTCGGATGGGAGGGGCTTATATAGGGGAGGGTACTTCCGGTTTGGAAGTTGCCAGTGCCAGCACCTGAAGGTAAACTATATAACCCACATAGTAATGACTATGCCGCTCTGTGTCCCGTGATGTACTCCAAGAAAAGGATTTTACAGGTAAGCTGTTATAAAAATCCTATTTTTCCTGCTGACTTATTTTTTGTTCTCTTCTATCTTATAAACTATTAATAATTAAAACTTTTTTTTTTTGTTTGCTTTGTTCCTTAATACTTTTACACCTTTAACATATATTTACATGTATGTTTCACAGAACAAAAGCACCAAAAAAAAAAATGCTTTGTATCATTGCCGACAGCTGAAATGTAAACAAATCAGTTGCGGTAGGTATCGGTAATTGGCGAGTACTAAAAGAAAACAGTATTAGTACCTGTACTCGTTGCAAAAAAAAAATTATATTGGTGCATCCCCTATGCAAAACCTAAAATGGATTTACAACATTTCCTTATTTGCCTATCTGACTGATAGATATTTTTGAGAATCTATATGTGAAAATTCTGATAAAGCAAGTGCCTAATGGGTAACTGTACTGTAATTTGATCTTTCCCCAATGATGGTTTTCATACAAGAGAAGGATAATGATTTTGGCCACATTAGGCAGGCCATAGACTATGCAAATTTCTTTCCTGCAACCATGAGCAGTGGGGGGCATCCCATCCATGGTTGCAGGAAAGAAATTTGAACCTTCCGTGAGAAGACGGTGATTATTGCTAGCGGCTATAGCATCCACTAGCGATAAAATCGCAAGTAAATCTAGCAGGCTGGTTGTATCATTGATCGATCAACTTGGTTTATTCAGCCTGCCCATACACGGTTTGAATAAATTTACTAACATATCAACACACCAGTGACTATGATTATTTAACCACTTTTAGGCTGGCCATAGACAGTTTGAATTCCTGCTAAACTTGTCGAGATTCGAACCGTCTATGGCTGGCCTTAAAGTGGTTAAATAATCCTAGTCACTTTGTTAGTAAATCCACATGATTTTACTTGATAAATAGTCCAATATTATTTGAACATGCAAAATGGACTTTGGCTCAGGAGGTACATTGTCTACATCAAGATGCAGACATGTTTTCCCTGTGTTTGAGAAGGGTCCGATAGATAGATATAGATAGCTAGATATATCTATCTATCTATCTATATCTAGATATGTTTATTCATAGTCCTTCTTTTTTTTATTTTTTTCACAGGAAAACATGTATGAGATTTCTTTGTTATAAATAATATCATCAAAGTGTGTTCATATTTTTTTTCCTTTTTTTTTTTTCGTACACATTAAAATCTGGAATTTTTTTTTGGGCTATAAAAAAAAAAATCCCCCAGAATATTATATATTTTCCGAGAGTAGAGGCCCTGTATAATTTAAAAGATGGTACTTGCATTTTTTTTTATGTTGCATGATATGACGCAGGTGTTTATCAAATCTATGTTTTAAGAAAACACTGCACTAAAATAAGTTTTAGTGCACACAAAAACAATTTAACCCCCAACTTTTGTACAAAATTAATGATGAAGTAGTGAAGAGTAAATAGATACTGAACGTGTATAGTCTCAAAACCGTGTGGATCTGTGAAATGGCAAAAAAGAACAACTAAATGATGGCCCATGAATTGTAGCTCTCACATCGCCTATTGCAGCGATGTATAGCATGTGTGGTTCAGTTGTTTACATACAACTATTAGACCCCTAAAGCTCCCCTGCCCTAGCCAGGATTTTAACAGCTGTGAACCGGAAGTGCACAGAACTGAGCCCTTCCAGTTCTTACTGCTACAGGGGAGAATGGGGAACCTCCTGTGTGGGCCCTCCCATGTTGTCTGAATCTTCAGTTCCAAGGGCTGGTTTACCAACCTTCTTCGTGGTCGCTGGTCTTATTGACCTGGCTGTTGAAGCCCAGGTCTTGAGGTACAGGGGTCTGTCAGATTCAGATATTTTTAAAAACGAGGGAATCGGAACATCCAAAAAGCAAGGGAATCCACTTCTCGCAAAGTCTACCATGCCATCTGGAAAGCATACTTTTCTCAGTGTGAGACCAGGAATTTCCATTCCAGAAAGATCACTGTGGGACAAATCCTGCCTTTTCTTTAGCTTGGTCAGGAGCAGCATCTGACCTTGAGTACCATCAAAGGGTAAATATTGGCCTTTAGCGGTTCTTTTTCAGAGACTGCTTGCTTCACACTTTCTAGTAAAGGCCCTTGTATAGGGTGACACTCACATTATCCCTCCTGCACATTTTCCGGTGACTCATTAGATTACAACTTGGCTGATTTAGTGCTTCTAAAACTGCCCTTTGAATTTATTAGGATTATTCCTCTACCCTTATTCCCAAGGTTTCCTTCACTTAGGTGAGTCTCTAGTTAGAGAGCCTTAACTTTTTTTTTTTTTTTTTTATTGTGCTTCACATAGACCAAGCTCTATTTTCTTCCCAAGGTGGTTTTTCCTTTCACATAAAGCAGGACAATGTTTGCCAATTGGACAGAGGGGGAGCCAATAAGCGGGTCTGGAGGACGCAATTTTCGCCTGCCACCCGCGATCGTTCCCCAGAGAGGCAGAGCGGTGATCTGCCTATGTAAACAAGGCAGATCGCCGTTCTGACAGGGGAGAACATAGAGGTCTTGTGTTCCTAAGCAGGAACACGGATCTCTGTGTTCTCCCAGTCAGAGCAATCCCCACACAGTTAGTAAGCACCAGCTAGGCACACAGTTAACCCTTTGATCGCCCCTGGTGTTAACCAATTACTTGTCAGTGTCATTAGTACAGTAACGGTGCATATTTTTAGCACTGATCACTGTATTGGTGTCACTAGTCCCCAAAAAAGTGTCAAGTGTCCGATTCGTCCGCTGCAATGTCGAAGTCCCGCTAAAAATGGCTGATCGTCACCATTATTAGTAAAAAAAAAAAAAAAATATCCATAAAAACATGCCATCATTTGTAGATGCTATATCTTTTAGGCAAACCAATCAATATACACTTTTTGGACTATTTCCCAAAAATATGTAGCAGAATACATATTGGCCCGAAATTAATGAAGAAATTAGATTTTTTTTTAATGGATAGGTTTTATAGCAGAATGTAAAAAAAATTTGTTGTTTTTTTTTCCAAAATTGTCACACATTTCTTTGTTTATAGCGCAAAAAATAAAAACTGCAGAGGTGATCAAATACCACCAAAAGAAAGCTCTATTTGTGGGGGAAAAAAAACGTACATTTTATTAGGGAACAGTGTTGTACGACTGCGCAATTGTCAGTTAAATTAATACAGTGCCGTATCACAAAAAATGACCTGGTCATGAAGGGAGTAAAACCTTCCGGGGCTGAAGTGGTTAATGTAACCACTGCAGTAACAAATCATGTGCTTGCTGAAAGTGCAGAATCCTTTTCTTTAAACACACTGATAGAGTAATCCAAGCCGATTCCGTCTGGCCACAGCATTTCTTCCTCTGTATAAGTAGCGGTATGTTGGGGACACTAGGCTGTAAAGTCTGTCAGGGCATGTGAATGGCCCAGACACCCTGTTCTTTAACGAGTGATTATTAAGAAGTGTTTCTCCTTTTCTTCTAGTGGAAAAAGTTGCAAATGAAAGCCAGAAGACACCCCGCGATGTAGTCATGATGGAAAACTTTCATCACATCTTGGCTACTCTCTCCCGCTTGAAGATCTCTTGCCTGGAAACAGAGAAGAGGGATGCCAAGCAGAAATATAATGACCATCTGCAGTCATATGTCATATATTCTTTAGGGCATCCACTGGAAAAACTAAATGTAATCTTCTTTCATTTCTTGTGTTCTAGTGTAGAAATGTCTAAATAAAGTCCTGTTCACACAGGGTTTGCCAAGCTTTTGTAAAGCCTCGTACACACAATCGGTTTTTCCAACGGAATTGTGTGAGGACAGGCTGTTGTCAGAAAATCCGACCGTTTGTATGCTCCATTGGACAATTGTTGTCGGATTTTCCACCAACAAATGTTGGATAGCATACTTTACAATTTTCCGACAACAAATGTGTGTTGTCGGATAATCCGATCTTGTATACACAAGTTCTTCGGACAAAACTCCAAAGTACGAACACGCATGCTCAGAAGCAATGCTAACCATAACACAACATTTAGCAGAAGTTGCCCAAAGGCTGAAGAGCTGAAAAACCATGTAGTTTTGTGTTTGTTGGTTGACAATTCTTTGCCGTTTGTATGCAATACAAGTTCCTGGCCAATGCCCTGAGGACAAAAGTCCTACGCTTTGTCCGCGGAAAATCTGATCGTGTGTAGCAGGCTTTTTTTCTTTTTTTTTTTTATCTTCTTTCTTTTTTTTTTTTCATTTGCTCAATCAATACAAGTGATTTATGCATTTAGTCTTACACATTGATATATAAACAAAAGCATATTAAAAAACCTGTCCATATAAAAAAACCTTATCAGTTTACAGTGCAACAGTGACATTTTAATTTTTCCCTTTTACTTTTACCCCCTCCCACCCAACCCTTTGAATCTAAACAACCTAGGTCTTTTCTCCTGTTCACAAACTCTCCCAGATCTAGTGCATTGTAATTAGCGCATTTAAATTATAATTTACCACTCCCCCCCAACCACCACATAGGTCTCTACATCAGAAGCCTATCCTTTACCAGTTGTAATGGCACAAGGCTAGGATCCTCCAGCCATGGTTGCCATATAAGATTGAATTTATACACTGCCTTCCTACGACTGTAGGCGAGCCGTTCTCTGAGAAGCAAGGAATTAACATAAGTAATCCACGGCTTCCCTGTGGGGACCGTCTCTGCCATCCAATATCGCACTATTAGCTTTCTAGCCAGGTACATCAGTCTTGTTATCATATAGTACCTTTCTTGTGGGAACTTTCTTTCTCGTACATCACGGGACACAGAGCGACATAGTCATTACTAATGGGTTATATAGATACCTTCAGGTGCTGGCACTGGCAACTTCCAAAACCGGAAGTACCCTCCCCTATATAAGCCCCTCCCATCCGGGAGTACCTCAGTTTTTTGCCAGTGTCTAAGGTGTTGGCCAAGAAGTAACGTGTTTTTTACTGAGCTTGCGTACAGGTTCTTTTGGGCCTCAGTAAGCTATTCCGGATCCGACCAAAAAAGCTTCATAGCTAAACGGTCGGTACCCGGGCCTTGCAGAGAAGAGCAAGGTTTTGCCTGTAATGCCTCTCTTAGGAGGGCTGGACCCTGGGATCCAGAGCTCTGGTCATACCCACGACCAAGATGTTTTCTGTGCAGGGTGCTATACAGGTCCAGGGGAGTGGAATCCTTGGGAACCCGGTCCCTGAAGGTTTGATTACAATGCCTGCCGTGATAGGTGAAGTTTGGGCTTCTGTGGACCAAACAGAGTCCTGCGGCGAGGAAAAGGTAAGTGGGGGCCCTCGGGAACTTGGTTCTATTGAGGGACCCCCAAGCCTATTTTGTCTTTCTGCCTGTTACCTAAGGTATTCCCGCTAATATTCTGTGTATGCCTGTTACTACTGAGAAAATGTAAAAAAAATTAATAGTAGGCAAGGAAAAAAAAAAAAAAAAAATGTAAGACCGCGGTACCTGTGTTAGACACTAGAGGCCGCTATGGTTCTTTTTCTTGTAATGTGGATTTTTTTCTTCCAGAATCAAATCCAGGCAGTTGGTATGTTCTCTGCTGGGAAGCTGTCTCCTCTGCCCTGTTGCTGCGCTCATCCATCCCCGGGCCCTGCGGCAAAGGGACCCTGGCTCCCATCTAGCTCCTTATTGTTTTCAAAAAAGGCGCCGAAGGCGCACGTGCCTCTATATATAGAGGCGATCTGGAAAAAGGGGCGGAGCGGGTGGATGACGCTCAGGTGTGCGCCGCGGCGCTACTGCGCATGTGCGGGCGTCCAGCGTGTTTTAAAGCACATTATAGCTGGCTATTGAAGTGCACAGACAGAGCTAGCAACAGTATAAAGGCACACAGAGGCGGTTGATGCAGGCATCCCCTAGAAAGGCACTTTAGTAGACACCAACTGTGATATAGCAGCAATTGTGCTAGACTATTCTCAGTAAAAGTGGTGTATTACGGCTGGAATACCTCAGCTTTAGGCTTAGGACTATGCCGTCCAGAAGCTCCGGAACTGAATCTTCCAGGAAGCGAAGGGGGTCTCATCGGGCTCTGAGGATCTTGGGCATGCTTCTGCTGCACCAGTCTCCCCTGAAGTTCAGAGGTAAGTGACCGTAGAGACCCCGCAGGGGTACTTGGTACTGTGGCTGTCCTCAGTTCACCTGCTCCTGTGTATGTAACAGAGGAGGTTTTTTTCCTCAGCTCTGGGAGGATTAGAGAGAGATTGTCAACATTGATCGCTGCCTCCCTGTCAGGGAAAGCACGCCCGATCTCCGTCTCCTCCTTCAGAGTGCCTGTTAGCAGAGCAACAGTCCCATACAGGGATCGACCTGCCTGAAGGGGATCAGGATAAGGTTGATTCTGTTATAGAGGAATCAACAGTGGGGGAACCTTTTCTCAGCATCTCAAGCTGAAAGATTATGGGTTCAGTCTCTGACTAACATGGTCCGATCAGCATTTAAAAATGCACCTTGCGGAACCATCAACCACTACTGTATCCTCGTTGGGGTCGCTAGAAGCCCCCAGACTGTCTGTTCTTTTCCACTTCACCCTTTACTGAAAGGGCTCATTTACCAGGATTGGGAACGTCCTGAGAAAATATTTATTCCCCCAAGAGATTTCCGGTGGTCTATCCCATGGAGGATAAGTTCATCAAAAAATGGAAGGTCCCTACAGTGGACACAGCCATCTCTTGTATGTATAAATCACTGACATATCCAATGGATAATGTCCAAATGTTCAAGAACCCAATAGATAAAAGATTGGAGTCCTTATGAAAGTCTGCTTCTTTCTACAGCATGCTTGGTGACACAACCAGCAGTGAGGTCTGCTAAGCAGTGAAGGATCAGTTGAAACAGGTCTTGAGGGACTTGACAGATCAGCAGGCCTTGCCCTAGCTGATCTACCTAGAGCCTTAGGCTTTGCGGTTGACGCCATAAAGGATTCAGTCCATCAGGCCTCCCGCCTTACGCTGTCTATAGTACATATGCGTAGGCTTCTATGGCTCAAAAACTGGTCTGCTGAAGCTCCCTGTAAAGAATGGCTGGTTAGCGTCCCATTTCATGGTGAACGCTTATTCAGGGAAAACCTGGACAAATATATCCAGAAAATTTCCAGCGGTAAAAATACGCTCTTGCCGGTTAAAAACAGAGTTAGAGGTCCCTCTTTAACCACTTCAGCCCTGGAAGAATTTACCCCCTTCCTGACCAGAGCACTTTTTGCGATGCAGCACTGCGTCGCTTTAACTGACAATTGCGCGGTCGTGCGACGTTGAACCTAACCAAAATTGACGTCCTTTTTCCCCCACAAATAGAGCTTTCTTTTGGTGGTATTTGATCACCTCTGCGTTTTTTTTTTTTGTGCTATAAACAAAAGAAGAGCGACATATTTGAAAAAAATGCAATATTTTTTACTTTTTGATTTAATAAATATCACAATTTTTTTTTTTAAAACAATTTTTTTTTCTAAGTTTAGACCGATACGTATTCTACATATTTTTGGTAATTTTTTTTTGCAATAAGCGTATATTGATTGGTTTGCGCAAAAGTTATAGCGTCTACATAATAGGGGATAGATTTATGGCATTTTTATTTTTTTTATTTTTTTTACTAGTAATAGCGGCGATCTGCGATTTTTATTGTGACCGTGACATTGCGGCAGACACATCGGACACTATTGGCGCGTTTTTGGGACCATTCACATTTATACAGCGATTAGTGCTATAAAACTGCACTAATTACTGTGTAAATGTGACTGGCAGGGAAAGGGTTAACACTAGGGGGCGATCAAGGGGTTAATATGTTCCCTATTGAGTGATTGTAACTGTAGGGGGAGGGGACTCACAAGGGGAGGAGACCGATCTGTGTTCCTCTGTACTGGGAACACACATCGGTCTCCTCACCTCTGACAGGAGGTGGATCTGTGTGTTTACACACACAGATCCACACTTCTGCCGTGATCGTGGGCAATCGCGGGTGCCCAGCGGACATCGCGACCGCCGGGCACACTCACCGGGTCACGAGCGTTGCCGCGGGTGCCGCCGGCGGCGCGCGCGCGCCCCATAGACGGCCGGGAAAAAAGGACGTCATATGACGTCCGCCCGGAGGGAGGGAGGGTTCCTGCCGGTGTCATATGTCTATGACCCAGTAGGAAGTGGTTAAGAAGCCTGCTTCTCCAGTCCCTGGGGCATCGGCTGTGTAACAGTTCCGACGGCCTCCTCGGTCAATTCCCGGGGGTAAAAAAACAGGGACAATAGCAGGGTAATGAGAAACCCTGGGTCAGGGGAGGTACAAAACCTCCCCCAAAGTTAAATTCATTGAAGGGTTGCCCCCACTCAGTCGGGTGGGGGGAGGACTCCAGTTGTTCGCAAGAGACCTGGCGGGACACGATCAAGACAGATAGGTGCTCTCCGCAGTATGTTTGGGATACAGTTTGGAGTTAAGACTCTCCTCCTTCCCATTTTTGAGGTCAAACGTGCCAAGGGATCCCCGGAAGAGAGAGTCCCTCCTGTTGGCACTAGAACAACTATTGCTCCAAGGAGTAATTATGGAGGTTCCCCTGGAAGAATGAGGGTTCGGGTTTTACTCAAACCTCTTTACAGTCCCGAAGCAAACGCGGACGGGAGGCCCATATTAATTCTAAAAGGGCTATACAAATTCCTGTATATCAGGACTTTCCGATGGAGTCGATCCGATCGGTGGCCACTGCCCTACAAGGGGAGGATTGGTTAGCCGCGATCGACATCAAAGATGCTTATTTGCACATTCCCATCTTTCCAGTCCACCAAAAATTTCTACGCTTTGCAGTAGAAGGGCGCCATTTTCAGTTCAGAGCCTTACCCTTCGGTTTGGCCACAGCACCACGAGTGTTTACAAAAATTCTGGCCCTTTATTGGCCAATCTAAGAACACAAGGTGTAATGATAATGGCATATGTAGATGACTTGTTGCTGATAGACCACTCAGTGAAAAAACTAGACGTGGTCGTTCACAAGACAATCAAGTATCTGGAATCTCACGGTTGGATTATCAACCGAGACAAGTCAGCCCTAAAAACCAGTCAAAAGTCTGGAATACTTGGGGCTAAGGTTGGATTCAGGCCAGAGAAAAATATTCTTGCCTCGAGGAAAGGTGTTGTCTTTGAAAGATTTGATCCACTTAGTGGGTACAAAAAAGACAGCCGTCCATACGCCTGTGCATGAGGCTGCTGGGAAAAATGGTGGCATCATTCGAAGCAGTACCCTACGGTCAATTCCATTCAAGGAATTTGCAAGGGGCCATACTGTCAGCCTGGAACAAAAAAGTTCAGGCCCTAGACTTACCAATGTCCTTGTCCCCTTCCGTTCGCAAGAGCCTCCGTTGGTGGTTGGTTCCCCAGAATCTGGAAAAAGGGAAATCCTTCAGTCCGATTTCTTGGAAGGTGGTCACTACAGATGCCAGCCTTATAGGCTGGGGAGCAGTACTGGAGCAATAGTCTCTCCAGGGCAGATGGTCGGATGCAGAAAAGGCCCTGCCCATCAATCTCTTAGAGATACGAGCAGCCCGGTATGCCCTAGTAGCATGGACATCCAAACTCCAAGGGTCCCCTGTCAGAATTCAATCAGACAATGCCACAGCAGTGGCATATATCAATCATCAGGGGGGCACCAGGAGTCGTGCAGCCCAGAGGGAAGTAAATTACATCCTGAAATGGGCAGAAAGATATGTCCCAGCCATATCTGCGGTATTCATTCCAGGAGTGGAGAATTGGAAGGCGGACTTTCTAAGTCGCCAGCAATTATGCCCAGAGGAAGGGTCCCTTCACCCCGAGGTTTTCTGGACAATATGTCAGCGGTGGGGAACATCGGATGTAGATCTTCTAGCATCCAGATTCAACGCAAAGGTGGACAGGTTTGTCTCTCGGACAAGGGATCCCCTAGCTTGCGGCTCGGATGCCCTAGTGTTCCCTTGGGATCAGTTCAAGCTGATATATGCATTCACACCGCCACAATGGTTACCTCGATTACTCCGCAGAATCAGGGTAGAAAAGAAACCAGTGATTCTGGTGGCTCCAGCGTGGCCCCGAAGAGCGTGGTACGCGGAGATTGTAAAATGTCAGTGGGGAGTCCTTGGACTCTCCCACGTCGTCCGGACCTGCTTTCGCAAGGACCGATATACCACCCTTCCTTACCAGCCCTAGGTTTGACGGCCTGGCTATTGAAGCCCACATTCTAAAAAAGAGAGGGCTCTCTAATTCTGTGGTATCTACCATGATCAATGCCAGGAAGCCGGTATCCAGGCAGATCTACTATAGAATCTGGAAGGCGTACATCGCCTGGTGTGAGGCCAAGAAATGGCATCCACGTAAATACGTAATAGGTAGGATTCTGGACTTCCTACAATGGGCTGTAGATAGGAAGCTTGCCTTGAGTACTATCAAGGGTCAGATTTCGGCCTTGTCAATATTTTTTCAAAGGCCCTTGGCTTCGCATTCACTAGTCAAAGCCTTTATACAAGGAGTGATGCGTATTAGTCCTCCGGTTAATATTCCCATATGTCCATGGGATCTAAACTTGGTTCTGTCGGTTCTACAGAAACAACCATTTGAACCATTACAGCATATTTCTTTGGTTCTTCTCACCAGGAAATTGATTTTTATAGTAGCCATTTGTTCGGCTAAAAGAGTATCGGAATTAGCAGCTATGTCCTGTAAGGAGCCATATCTGGTTATCCATAAGGATAGAGTAGTGTTACGCCCTCATCCAGCCTTTCTTCCTAGGGTGGTACCGAGGTTTCATTTGAACCAAGATGTGGTTCTTCCTTCTTTTTTCCACAAACCTACTTCGGTAGAGGAAAAGTTATTGCATTCTTTGGATGTAGTAAGAGCAGTTAAAGCTTATCTAAAAGCCACTGCTCAGATTCGCAGAACGGATACTTTGTTTATTCTGCCGGAAGGCCCCAGAAGGGGTCAGGCAGCGTCAAAATCTACTTTAGCCAAGTGGATTCAAAAGGTCATAATGCAAGCCTATGGCTTGATAAGGAGACCGCCTCCGTTCAAAGTTAGAGCGCACTCCACGAGAGCAGTTGGAACTTCATGGGCAGTGCATCACCAGGCCTCCCTGACTCAAATCTGTAAGGCCGCAACATGGTCTTCAGTACACACGTTTACTAGGTTCTACCAGGTGGACGTTAGAAGTCAGGAGGATGTCGCCTTTGGGCGCAGTGTGTTGCA
The DNA here is from genome assembly GCA_029206835.1 of Rana muscosa. Taxonomy (NCBI): domain Eukaryota; kingdom Metazoa; phylum Chordata; class Amphibia; order Anura; family Ranidae; genus Rana; species Rana muscosa. The sequence goes on from CM055116.1 coordinate 214,642,570, forward strand.
GGCCGCAAAAGATCCTCATGTCTGATAGCGCTCAGCTTATGTATGGTGTATCCCCCCCCCCTCGTTGGGCATTGCTTTAGGACATCCCATTAGTAATGACTATGTCGCTCTGTGTCCCGTGATGTACGAGAAAGAAAATAGGATTTTTATAACAGCTTACCTGTAAAATCCTTTTCTTGGAGTACATCACGGGACACAGAGCTCCCACCCCTCTTTAGGGACACTTATTGCTTTGCTACAAAACTGAGGTGCTCCCGGATGGGAGGGGCTTATATAGGGGAGGGTACTTCCGGTTTTGGAAGTTGCCAGTGCCAGCACCTGAAGGTATCTATATAACCCATTAGTAATGACTATGTCGCTCTGTGTCCCGTGATGTACTCCAAGAAAAGGATTTTACAGGTAAGCTTTTATAAAAATCCTATTTTTCAGCTTCAATCGCCCCAAGCAGGTACACTAGAGGGTCCAAGGGTATAGGTACCTGGGCCACTCTTGTGATGTTCTGGGAAACCTCCTCCCAGTATCTGTGGAGTTTTGGGCACCTCCAAATTAAATGTATAAAGTCCCCTTGCTGTACTTTGCAGTTTGAGCACAAGGGGGGGGTCCCTTCCTCCCCACTTGTAGAGCTGTACTGGTGTTCTATAGGCCCTATGCAGGATGAATAATTGCGACAATTTGTGGGACGCTGATACAGATACCGCCGGAATAGAGTCCAGCACCATATCCCACTGGTCCCCATCTATATCTCCAATGTCTTCTGCCCATTTACTACGACATCTAAGGGAGGCATAGTCTTGGATTGAGGATAGTAGTTCCGCGTATGTTTTGGATATTAGTCCTCTCCGGGTATCTGCCTGGAGGACCTCCATCAGCAGACGTGACGATGATATTACTAAGGATTGTGTCGTTTGCTGTGCCTGCAGAGCATGCTGAAGATATTGATAAAAGCCCCTTGGGGCTAACTGGAATTCCTGACACATCTGTTCATATGTTTTTAACACTTCTTCTCCATCATACAGCTGCGAAAAAAAACCAAATCCCTCTCTCTTTCCAGGAGGTGAAGCCCCCTAAGTCCTGTAGCTCTGGGTATCTAGAGTTTTGCCATATCGGGGTAAAGGGCAGTGGGCCCCTTAACCGCAAAGCCTTCCTGATCTCCCCCCAGACCCTTTTAAGGAGAATACCCATAGGTGCAGAGTGTGGTATACTAGGTAGTGTACCAGGCTTAATGCATCTGTAAAGCTTACTCCAATTTTTGGTCAGCTTTTTTTCTTTTTTAAGCCTTTAAAAAAACAAAAATTTCTAGTATAGGAATGTTAAAACTTAATGGGAATCCTGACTGTTGCACAAAAGCTTGACGAAAACTTTGAAATTTGTAAACAGTGCTTCTATACAAGCTGAAGCGTGCGTGAACATTTTGGAGGGAAACATGTATTTGTAGCCTAAATGGCTGTTATGGGCTTTATACAGAGGATCAATGGACGTATGTTTTCATGATGAATAAACAAATTACGTTTTTTTTATTTATTTATTTTTGCTTTTCTTCTAGTCTGCCTTTAGCTGCAACTTTCATACATTTGCAAAATGCTGCAGCAAAGCAGATGTTGGGGTGCAGCGTAGAAAAAAGCTTTTGTCTGGTTGCTTATTTTCTTATGTTTTGATAATTTGAATTGTCTAATTTAATAACTATATTTGTTTATATCATATCAGATATTCTTTGAAGGGGTAAAAGCTCGCGTTGCACAAGGAATTGGCTATGAAGAAGTAAGCTACCAGCTGGCTTTTAGCAAGCAAGAACTGCGTAAAGTCATAAAGGATTATCCTGGTAAGGAGGTAAAGAAAGGACTGGATAATCTCTACAAGAAGATGGACAAGCATTTGTGTGAGGAAGAGAACTTGTTACAGGTAACTTTTTTTTCCCCCAAAACTTACTCTTTTTTTTAAAAGTTATCCTGATCCAGCTTTCCTCATAAAAAGATGTTTTAAAAAGAGAAGGAAATAAGAAAATAACATAATTGTTTTTTTTAAATACACACCCTCCAATAACCCAATGTTAGGTTCCAGTGAACACATTGGATGCTCCGGATGACACTTGCCTTTCTTGTATTTGTGTCAAATGTGTATGAAGTAAATCAGAGTTTTCTCATTCACCTAATCTGTGACAATGGCATTGTTGTACTAATTCTTGGTTGCAGAAGAGGGTCTTCTCATAAAGCGAATATGAACTCAAAAGCAAACATTTCTTAATCGTCCATTAAGGCAAATGGGGCCGATATAAATCTTGTACAACTGGGTTATACTGCTGCTTGCAGGGGATTTGACACCATCCAAAGTATAAGCCCTTCCACTGCCATCTTGCGCCAGTTTTTGCTAGTCTCCTAAAAGAATGGATGTCTTCTCTCCTCTGAGAGCAACAAACCCATTTCTTTTACTTGTGTTTGAAGATTATTGCAGTTTGAACAGGGTGTGAACAGTGTTGGTGTCCATGGTCATCTTCTAATTGCAGTAATAATTCAGATATTGGAGCTAAGAAATGGTCCATCTGTGTAGTCCAAGTTAATACCATTTGTGAAATGACCTTACATCTGATAAGAGGCATGGAAGAGCTCAGCTATGAGGAAAGATTAGAGGAACTGAATTTATTCACTCTTGAGAAGAGGAGATTAACCACTTCCCGCCCAGTCAATAGCAGATTGACGTCCAGGAAGTGGTTGTGTTATCCACACTGGACGTCATATGACGTCCTGCAGGATAACAGCCGCCGCGCGCCCGGGGGGGCGCGCTTCGCGGCGATCGGTGGAGCGGTGTGTCAGTCTGACACACCGCTGCACTGATCTCGGTAAAAAGCCTCCGGCGGAGGCTTTTTACCACGTGATCAGCTGTGTCCAATCACGGCTGATCACGATGTAAACAGGAAGAGCCGTTGATCGGCTCTTCCTTACTCGCGTCTGACAGACGCGAGTAGAGGAGAGCCGATCGGTGGCTCTCCTGACAGGGGGGTTTGCGCTGATTGTTTATCAGCGCAGCCCCCCTCGGATACCCACACTGGACCACCAGGGAAGCCCCCCAGGACCACCAGGGAAGCCCCAAGCATGTGGATGGCCAGGTAAGTCCCCCATGGCCATCCACATGCACAAATAGATAAAAAAATATATGCCAATCAGTGCCCACAAATGGGCACTGATTGGGACCATGGCACAACCAAAAATGCATGATGCCCAGCAATGCCAGCCACCAGTCATCAGTGCCACCTACCAGTGTCCATCAGTGCCACCTATCAGTGCCCATCCATGCCCATAAGTGCCCACCTATCAGTGCCCGTCCGTGTCACCTATCAGTGCCACCCATAAGTATCCATCAGTGCCGCCTATGAGTGCCCATCAGTGCCGCCTATGAGTGCCCATCAGTGCCGCCTATGAGTGCCCATCAGTGCCGCATACCAGTGCCACATATCAGTGCCACCTCATCGGTGCCCATCAGTGTCGCCTTATCAGTGCCTGTTAGTGCCGCCTTATCAGTGCCCGTCATTGAAGTAGAAAAGGTACTTATTTACAAAAAAAATTAACAGAAACAAAGAAAAACTTAGTTTTTTCCAAAATTTTCACTCTTTTTTTATTTGTTATGCAAAAAATAAAAATCGCAGAGGCGATCAAATACCACCGAAAGAGAGCTCTATTTGTGGGAACAAAATGATAAAAAAAAATTTGGGTACAGTGTTGCATGACCGCACAATTGTCATTCAAATTGCGACAGCGCTGAAAGCTCAAAATTGGCTTGGGCAGGGAGGTGTATAAGTGCATGGTATTGAAGTGGTTAAGGGGGGATATGATTAACATGTACAAATATATAAAGGGTCCATATATTGAACTTGGTGTTGAGTTATTCACTTAATGGTCAACACGGAGGACAAGGGGGCACTCTTACCGTCTAGAGGAAAAGAGATTTCATCTCCAAATACGGAAAGGTTTCTTCACAGTAAGAGCTGTGAAAATGTGGAATAGACTCCCTCCAGAGGTGGTTCTGGCCAGCTCAGTAGATTGTTTTAAGAAAGGCCTGGATTCTTTCCTAAATGTACATAATATAACTGAGTACTAACATTTATAGGTAAAGGTTGATCCGGGGAATAGCCGATTGCCCTTCGGGGGATCAGGAAGGAATTTTTTCCCCTGCTGTAGCAAATTGGATGATGCTCTGCTGGGGTTTTTTGCCTTCCTCTGGATCAACTGTGGGTATAAAATTGGGTATATGGGATTGTATGATATTTTTATTTTATTTTTTTTATGGTTGAACTGGATGGACTTGTGTCTTTTTTTAACCTGACTAACTATGTAACATCTGCTATTCTACAGTTTATTTTTTTGTCATTTTGCCTCATAGTGCATGCCTAATTCTAGGCATTTGTCATGTTTTCTCTTCCTCCCTAGGTGGTCTGGCACACAATGCAGGATGAGTTCATCCGTCAGTACAAGCACTTTGAAGGTTTGATTGAGAAATGTTACACTGGAGTTGGTATTACCATGGAATTCACCATCCAGGACATCTTGGAATATTTCTCCAGTATTGCACAATCTCATTAGCAAGTCTACATGTAATAAAGATCAGGGAACTAGCACTTTAGGTGTCATTTATATACAAAGGATATGAGTGGTGGAATTGTCTTTTGACTGGTCAAGGAGGAATTTTGACCATCATAAGTGTAGTACAAACATGAAATGAACTAAGTACAATTAAGCCAACCAGCATTATTTAATGCTAAACACTGTAATGTAGGTGCGGTCCAGGTAATTGTTTAGAGAACTGTAATATTGCAATTGTCAAAGACAAATAAGAAAATGACACTGGGCTTACTAGACAAATAGCAGCGCTGTTCAGTGTACCATAAGTCTTTCATGAATCATCAAATATAAAAGCTAAACAAACATGTCCGCTTTCCAGTTAAGCAAGAGTTGAAAAAACATTACTGCAATAATCGCTATATTCACTTCTAAAATAAAGTGTCCATATCAGTGATCCATACATTCTGTTAACCGAACAAGTTTTTCTCACACATTTTTATCATTTCCATGCTTTGATAAAGTCTTTGGAATAGCTGAACCACAGAAAATATAACCATTTATTTCAATTTCTACTTGAGTAGTAGGAGGCTATGCACAGACCAGGAAAGAAAATGTCTCTTTGGTAATACTTTTGTCTAAAAAGACTTGCACCGTATAACACAAAGTGACAGCTGTACGTGAATATGTTGGATCTATTATGCTAGACTGCATGTCTAATGGTCTGCTTCTCAGTATGCAATATACACTCATACCAAGATTTGCCATTCTGAAGGCTATTATTGGAGGGATTTTCAAACCATTGACACATGGTAGATGAAGCGGTAAAGTGGTTGGTTTTTATGATGTTAAAGGGGTTGTAAAGGTTCGTTTTTTATTTTCTAAATAGGTTCCTTTAAGCTAGTGCATTGTTGGTTCACTTACCTTTTTCTTTTGATTTACCTTCTAAATGTTTTTTTTCTTTGTCTGAATTTCTCACTTCCTGTTTCTCCTCGGTAAACTTCACACCATCATCCGAGTGGTGTGGAGTCAGCCAGAACAGCTTACTGAACAGCTTACTGAGGAGGAACAGGAAGTGAGAAATTCAGACAAAGAAAACAAAGAAAAAAAACATTTAGAAGGTAAATCAAAGGAAAAGGTAAGTGAACCAACAATGCACTAGCTTAAAGGAACCTATTTAGAAAATAAAAAACAAACCTTTACAACCCCTTTAAGTAGATGGCCATTGGTTAGCAAATGCCAAACTGAATCAAGATGAAAATCTGCTAAATATCTAAATATATGGATACACACATCCCATCCAGGATGGTAACACCACTGCTCACTACTGCATCTTCTTGTGTCACCTGGCTGCTCATTCAACCAACATGGAGCATAGTAGCAACATGCTAGTTAGATTTGTGCAATGAAATAGTCTGCATAGCCTTTTTTTTTTATTATTTGCTGTGCAGGGGATTGTGGGAGAATGATACATGTATAATTTTCAGACCGTCACTTTTGATATTTTAAGATGCGTTCATTGATTTATTTTTTAATACATAAAGCGACCTGAAACTGGTACACAGGATCTGGTGCAGCTGTGCATAGTAACCAATTGGCGTCTAGGCTTTATTTTCAAAGCTTAAAGTGTAAATTTACCTTTACATAAAATCTGTAAGACCCCTTTCACACTGGGGCGTTTTCAGGCGCTTTTTGGCTAAAAATAGCACCTGTAAAGTGCCTGAAAAATGCCTCCCCTGCAGCCCGTGTGAGAGCACGAGGGCTTTCACACTGGAACGATGCCCTTACAGGACGTTAGAAAAAGTCCTGCAAGCAGCATCTTTCGGGCGGTGCGGGAGCGGTGAATACACTGCTCCTCCATGGCCCCTGCCATTGGAATCAATGGGCAATGCTGCCGAAGAGCCTGCAAAGCACTTCGGCAGCGGCGTTTGCGGGCACTATTAACCCATTATGCGGCCACTAGCTGCTAGCGGGGTTAAAAGCGCCCTGCTAGCAGCCGAAAAATAGGATTTTTATAACAGCTTACCTGTAAAATCCTTTTCTTGGAGTACACCACGGGACACAGAGCTAGTCATTACATAATGGGTTAAGGGTCACCAGCGGTGATTGGACACTGGCACAACCAATGGAAGACAGTTCCCCTCCATATAACCCCTCCCATCAGGGAAGTACCTCAGTTTTGTAGCAAAGCAGTAAGGTTCCCATAAGAAGGGGGGGACCTCTGTGTCCCGTGGTGTACTCCAAGAAAAGGATTTTACAGGTAAGCTGTTATAAAAATCCTATTTTCTTTATCGTACACCACGGGACACAGAGCTAGTCATTACATAATGGGACGTCCCAGAGCAATGCTCATATGAAGGGGGGGAGACACAGATCAAACCGACCGCTTGCGGACCAGAAGCCCTATACTGCTGCCTGCAGCACACTTCGCCCGAAGGCGGAATCCTCATGTCCTTTCACATCTATTTGATAGAATTTGGAAAATGTATGGACTGAGGACCAAGTTGCAGCCTTACAGATCTGAGCCATCGAAGCCTGGTGGTGCACTGCCCATGAAGCACTTATCGCCCTGGTAGAGTGCGCCTTAACAGGAAAAGGAGGAGTCCTGTTCTTTAAACCATAAGCTTGAACAATTACTTGTCTAATCCACCTGGAAATGGTGGATTTTGATACCGCTTGGCCCTTCTTGGGACCATCTGGTAAAATAAACAAAACATCTGTTTTACGTATCTGAGCGGTTGCTTGCAGATACACCCTTACCGCTCTCACTAGATCTAGAGAGTGTAATAATTTTTCCCCCGCCGTCCGCGGGTTTGGAAAAAAGGAAGGCAGAACAATGTCTTGATTCAAGTGAAAAGCCGACACCACCTTAGGCAGAAAAGCCGGATGGGGTCGTAGTACGATCTTGTCCTTGTGACAAATTAGATAAGGCTCTTTACAAGAAAGAGCTGCTAGCTCTGATACTCTCCTAGCAGAAGCTATAGCAATCAGAAAGGCCAATTTCCTACTTAATATAATTAAAGGAATATGGCGAATAGGTTCAAAAGGTTGCTTTTGCAACACTGACAATACCAAATTCAAATCCCATGGACACAAGGGAGACCTGACTGGAGGATTTATCCTCAGTACCCCCTGAATGAATGTCCGAACTAGGGAGTGAGATGCCAATGGTCTCTGAAAGAAGACTGATAGAGCCGATATTTGCCCTTTGATGGTGCTAAGGGCTAATTTCATATCCACTCCTAACTGGCAAAAAGCAAGAATCCTACTTATTTCATATTTCAGAGGATTCCAACTTCTGGATTCACACCAGGAAACGTATGCTTTCCAGACTCTATGATAGATGAGTCTGGAGGCTGGCTTTCTAGCATTAATGAGCGTAGAAAGAACCAGGCCAGAGACCCCTCTCTTTTTCAAAATGTGGGTCTCAGCAGCCAGGCCGTCAAATTTAGCCTTTGTAAGGAAGGGTGGAATACTGGACCCTGTGACAACAGGTCGTGTCGAAGTGGAAGCTTCCAGGGCCTTCCTATCGCCATTTTTACGATCTCGGCATACCAAGGCCTCCTGGGCCAGTTTGGGGCCACTAGGATTACTGGTATTCCCTCCTCCTTGATCCTGCGAAGCAGTCTTTGTAGAAGAGGGATCGGAGGGAATGCATAGATCAGTGAGAACTGATTCCATGGAGTTATTAGAGCGTCTGTCCCGTAGGCTAGAGGATCTCTCGTTCTGGACACAAAGTTGTCCAATTTCTTGTTGAACCTGGAAGCTAGCAGGTCTACATCTGGGTTTCCCCATCTCAGACATATGGCCTGAAAGATCTCTGGGTGAAGAGACCACTCTCCTGGTAGCAGCTGCTGACGACTCAGGTAGTCTGCTTGCCAGTTTTCTATCCCTGGAATGAAGATTGCAGAGATGCAAGGTACATGCTCTTCTGCCCATGCCAAGATCCGGTTCACCTCTCTTTGGGCTGCCCGACTGTGGGTGCCTCCTTGGTGATTGATGTAAGCTACTGCCGTAGCATTGTCGGATTCAACCCGAACTGGGTAGCCCTGTAACCTGTATGTCCAGGTTTTGAGGGCTAGATATACCGCCCGGATCTCTATCACATTGATGGGCAGGATCCCCTGAGTCTTGGCCCAGGTTCCCTGGGTAGAAGCCTCCTCGAATACTGCACCCCAGCCCGATAGGCTGGCATCCGTAGATACCACCTTCCAGGCCACTGGGAGGAAGGACTTTCCCTTCCGTAAATTCCTGGCTTCTAGCCACCAATTGAAGCTGTGGCGTACTTGTGAGGACAGGCGCATGGGTATATCCAGAGCTTGGCTCTTCCTGTTCCAGGAGGCTAAAATATTGCCTTGAAGTAGTCTCGAATGAAACTGGGCGTAAGGGACCGCCTCGAAGGAGGCTACCATCTTTCCCAATAGTCTCATGCAAAGGCGAATAGACGGCCTCTTGTTTGCTTTGACCTTGTGGATCAGGTCTTTCAGAGACTGTATCTTTGGCTCTGGCAGGTATACCCTGTTTTGGGCTGTATCTATGATCATGCCCAGGTACACTATCCTTCTTTGGGCCTGGAGAGAGGATTTTTGTAAGTTTATAATCCATCCTAAATGCTCCAGGTATCCTACTGTAGTGTCTACAGCGTGATCCAATCCCTCCTTTGACTGATCTATTAATAGTAGATCGTCTAGATAGGCTGTTACCGCAATGCCCCGTGTTCTTAGGTTTGCTAACAGAGGAGCTAGCACCTTTGTGAATACTCTGGGCGCGGTGGCTACACCAAATGGCAGGGCCACAAATTGGAAGTGGCGATCTTCTACCGCAAACCTTAGGAATCTTTGGTGAGCGGGGAGGATTGGTATGTGTAGATATGCGTCTTTGATATCTATGGACGCAATGAATTCTCCGCCTTTTAAAGTAGCGACCACGGATCGAATCGTTTCCATTCGAAAATGGCGAACGTTCAGAAACTGGTTTAGATTTTTTAGATCCAGGATGGGTCTGACTTCTCCGTTCGGTTTTGGAATCACAAAGAGGTTTGAGTAAAAACCTGAACCTTGCTCCTTTTGGGGTACCTCTGTAACCACACCTTGAGCTATTAAGTGATTCAAACCTTTGAAGAAGGATCCTATTTTTTGTGGATCCTTGGAGAGTCTTGAACTTCGGAATTGAGAAGATGGGATCTCTCAAAATTCCAGTCTGTACCCTGAGGATATTGTGGATACCACCCATTTGTCCTGGGTTTCTGTCCGCCAAGTCGCTGAGAACTGACGAAGCCTTCCCCCCACTCGGCCGAGCGGGGGCGCCCCTTCAATGAGAGGTTTTGGGGGCTTGCTTATTAGCTCTTGAACCCCACGGCTTCTTGTTCTTCTGAGCCTGTTCTTTGGCTTTTTTGGGCGGCTGAAAAGGCCGTCGCCACTGGCTGGAGTCAGATTTCCCGGGAGCTGGGGAGAGAGTGTGTTTAAAACAAGGTCTCTTGTTTTTCTTTCTCTCAGGTAAAAGTGTCGTTTTACCACTTGATATCTTTTGGATATATCTTTCTAAATCTTCCCCAAAAAGGCGTTCGCCATGGAACGGGAAACTTGCCAACAACTTTTTGCATGGGGCTTCCGCTGACCAATGCTTAAGCCAAAGTACTCTGCGCATCTGTACCAGCTGGAGTGTAAGGCGTGATGCCTGTATGATGGAATCTCTCATGGCATCCACTGTGAAGCATAAGGCTTTAGGCAAATTCTCCCAATTTTTAGCCTGCTCTGAAGGCAGCTCCTTCAGCCCCTGCTTTACCTGTTGGCTGACGACCTGACACATACCGACTGCTGCTACTGCAGGTTGGATAATTGAGCCGGCCAAAAGGAAGGAGGATTTCAGGATTCCAACTTCTTCTCAGAAGGATCTTTAAACACTTGTACATTATCCACTGGACATGTCAGGTTTTTATTTACACAAGAAATAGCCGCATCTACCGTAGGCAGGCTCCATTTCTTTAAAAAATTTTCCTCCATAGGATAAAGAATGTTAAGCGTTTTTCACCTCCAAAAAAGTTTATCTGGATGTTGCCAGTCTGCGTACAATAGATCCTCTAGTAACGGATGAACCGGGAAGGAGCATGCACCTTGCAGGGATCTTAATGATCCTAGGGAGGAGACAGGTGATTCTGGTACCTCCAAAGAGGGTAACCTAAATGCAGCTCGCACGGCTCCTGCATAGCATTGCACCTGTGACTTTAAAATCTGGGATACCGAAAAAGGCTCATCCGATATCCCTGATCCGTCTGACTCCTCATCCTCTGCTGATGTAGCCTCCTCCTCATCCTCCTCCTCCTCAGGTACTTCTGAAGGGAGGTCCAATACTGGAGGAGATCTGCTTCGCTTATTGTCCTTTTTAGAGGATTTAGCGATTAAAGTAGCAATTTTCTCCTCCAGATTATTTAGGGCAGCTGATAAAGTGTCCTCAGTGACATATGCAGGCCCAGGCTTCACTGGGGAAGCCGCCATACCTGACAGAGGTAATGGCTCATCCTGTACAGGTGCTTTTGGCAACACAGGAGAGGAAGGTACCGAGTCAGCACAGCTAGAGCCCCCTGTCTCAGGCGGCGGTGCTCTTTTATCTCTTTTTGTCCGCATTACTTCCCCTGGAAGACTTACTGTTTAGACAAAATACAAGGTACCTAAATGCATATACTACCGTGTTCAGTTTAGCAAATACATTAAGTATGCAACTTTTAACACATAACTATGCATAACATGGATGTCTTCTAGGAAGTACCCAATCCAACCACATGGAGTCTTACGTCCCTGTATAGCTGCTGTGTTTCTCTGCCAGGAACAAGAGAACTAACGAGCTTGCTTGCTGCTGCAGTGCTTTTTACACTGACAGTCTTTTAAATTTGGCGCCGTTTCTGTGCCTGCGCACGCCACGGCCCCCCCCCCCCTCCGATAAAGCGCGCTCCCGCGCGCGCGCGGCCTTTAGCGCTATGGTGGTGGCCATAGTGAGAGAGGACTCTCATCAGCCCCTGTCCCCACTTACCTGCATCTGCAGGTGTCTGTATCGGCCACCGGAAGGAGGAGCGGGGTGCTCAAGCAAGCTCAGCAGCGGAGGTGACGAGCAGTGTACTTCGCCGAAGCCGACACTGAACAGAGTGAGGTGAGTATATTCAGCTCTTTACTCCCCCCAGTGGTGGAAAAAAAGAAGACATCCACTTTTTGAAAAAGGTCCCAACCTAGTTATGGACCTTCTAATCTCACCTTATCCACGCCGCAGGTTTTTCTGCTGAAAGCTTTCAGACAGATACCAAACTTCACCCTTCACGGTGGGCTATGTGTGCCAACCTTCAGGGATATGGGTTCCTATTTAAAGGATACCTCTCCCCTGGGCCTTGTACAAGACTCTTGCCAGGACTTTATAGCGAAATAGCGAAAGTGCTGGATCTTAGAGCCCAGTCCTCCGAAGAGAGACATTACAGGCGACGCCTCATGGATGAGGCCCGGATCCCATCCAGATTCAGCTCATTTGTAGGCGTCTTGGATGGATCCGAAAGCATAGCTCTTTTACCCCCAGAGGGTCTCTTTGGTAGAGCCTTCCTTTAGCACCTCCTAACGCGTCCAACACCTTTCGACACTGGCGAAAAAACTGAGGTACTTCCCTGATGGGAGGGGTTATATGGAGGGGAACTGTCTTCCATTGGTTGTGCCAGTGTCCAATCACCGCTGGTGACCCTTAACCCATTATGTAATGACTAGCTCTGTGTCCCGTGGTGTACGATAAAGAAAGCCCCGCTATTACAGCTGTAAAGCGCCGCTAAAATTAGCGTCGCTCTACCACTAACGCCCCCGCAGTGTGAAAGTGCCCCAAGGTGACCTTACACTGGACCCCCTCCCACATCCTGTACTGAAGTCCTGTTCTGTCAGGGACCGGAACGCCGCTTCACCGGTCCAGGGATTGAAATCCTTGCATCTTAATCTCCTTTCCGTACTTCTAAGTGTGTACAGATGAGGTATTCTAATTGGTCAGTAAGAACGTGGCTGATCAATCGGAATCCGTCTAGCCTGTCCTATTACCGCTGTGAGGAGAGGAAGCCAGGAGAATTTCAAATCCCCAGGCGTTTCGGTCCCTGACAGAGCAGGATCGCTGGACTACAGTACAGTAGGACTGTAGGGGATGATGGGGGAGGGGGGCCCAGTGTAAGGTCACTTTACAGATTTTCTGTAAAGTTGAACTTAAATTTTAATTAAACAAGCTGAAGTTAGAAGCTTATTTTTTCCTATGTACAGCGGCACCAGATTCTGTGTACCAGTTTTAGTAAATCTCCCCTATAGTGTACTTCCACTTTTGTAGGCAAATTGGCATAGTAGCCACTTTATATTTGTTACACGTCTCCATTCGCATAGCATAACTTAAAAAAATATATATTAAAACATTGCAGCTTACCTTTTCTATATGCTTTTTTCTAGACCCTTCGGCAAGGATCAACCCTACTAGTCTTTGTTTGTGAGGGGGGGTGGGAACATGTGTTTGCTATAATTAACCCTGTCTGTACTGTGCAGATGGATCTTCATTCTCAATTGTAAATAGATCTGAACACGGTTTGTCCTAACGGAGGGTTAAAGATTTAGTAGCTAGGCTTCTTGCAATTTATGTTAATGAGGACAGACGTGGGACAGACTCACTCTGTCATTGTTCAAAAAAATCTTGCAGTCAGCCATGACACCTCCCCCTAAAAACATCTAAAGGGTAAGACCGCGATTTTCTTTCCTGCAACTACGAGTTGCAGGAAAGAAAATCGCTGAATTCCCCCTTAACACATTATTGATGGAGGGAATCCCTCCCATGGGGCCATTGTGTTCTGGTGGAGCAAGCCATCCCCACCAGGAGAATGCAGTGATTGTTGCTAGCGGCTAGAAAAGCCGCAAGCAATAATCGCATGTAAAATCCGACAGGCTGGTTGTACCCAAGTTGATTGATCACTCAACTTGGGTACATTCAGCCTACCCATACATGGTTCAAATCTCTGCTGTTTTCTACTGAACTGGCTGAGATTTGAAGTGTTTTTAGTAGCATTTTAGACATGCTGTGTGAATGGTATCACATAACAAACATATAGTGGGTTTTCTCAAACTTGATTGCAAAAGTGAAAATACGCTTTAAGGATATTTTTAGGTTTGCCTGGGGCTTTACCTTGATTCCTGATAAGCACTTTGCTTTTTGACATGGACTATATATATTACCTATGATTTCTTGTTAGCATTATTAAATTACTGTAATGCCATTTCCAGTAATGATCTGCAACATATTTGTACACTGAAAAAACACATCAAAGAAGGTCAGGCGCCAATGATAGTGTATACTCTCTTAGAGGAGGTTAAGGACAATCCACTGCCCATAGCTGCTGGAGATCACCCTTGGGTGGGGAGAAAAAAATAGAGAACACACAACTTCTCCTAAAGTGCTTAGGGTATGAACTTTGTCCATAGTATCAAATTGGATAAACCAATATAATAAAAAAAGGAATGTCTATGAGCGCTCAGCTGGAAATGCCCAGTCCGTCCTTGGCCCCTGTGCAGTGGTACCAGGAAGGCTATAGTGAGCCTGATTGGAGACATGGCTATCAAGGCACAGAGCCTGGGCATTTCTAGCTGAGAGCCACCCTTCCAAGCATCTAGTGCGAGATCCGTGAGCTCAGCAACACCAAAAGACCCGGAAGACCACAGAAAACAACTGTGGTGGATGACCGAAGAATTCTTTCCCTGGTGAAGAAAACACCCTTTGCAACAGTTGGCCAGATGAAGAACACTCTCCAGGAGGTAGGTGTATGTGTGTCAAAGTCAACAATCAAGAGAAGACTTCACCAGAGTGAATACAGAGGGTTCACCACAAGATGTAAACCATTGGTGAGCCTCAAAAACAGGAAGGCCAGATTAGAGTTTGCCAAACATCTAAAAAAGCCTTCACAGTTCTGGAACAACATCCTATGGACAGATGAGACCAAGATCAACTTGTACCAGAGTGATGGGAAGAGAAGAGTATGGAGAAGAAAAGGAACTGCTCATGATCCAAAGCATACCACCTCATCAGTGAAGCATGGTGGTGGTAGTGTCATGGCGTGGGCATGTATGGCTGCCAATGGAACTGGTTCTCTTGTATTTATTTATGATGTGACTGCTGACAAAAGCAGCAGGATGAATTCTGAAGTGTTTCGGGCAATATTATTATCTGTTCATATTCAGCCAAATGCTTCAGAACTCATTGGACGGCACTTCACAGTGCAGATGGACAATGACCCGAAGCATACTGCGAAAGCAACCGAAGAGTTTTTAAAGGGAAAGAAGTGGAATGTTATGCAATGGCCAAGTCAATCACCTGACCTGAATCCGATTGAGCATGCTTTTCACTTGCTGAAGACAAAACTGAAGGGAAAATGCCCCAAGAACAAGCAGGAACTGAAGACAGTTGCAGTAGAGGCCTGGCAGAGCATCACCAGGGATGAAACCCAGCGTCTGGTGATGTCTATGCGTTCAAGACTTCAGGCTGTCATTGACTGCAAAGGATTTGCAACCAAGTATTAAAAAGTGAAAGTTTGATTTATGATTGTTAATCTGTCCCATTACTTTTGGTCCCTTAAAAAGTGGGAAGCACAAATACAAACTGTTGTAATTCTGACACCGTTCACCTGATTTGGATGTAAATACCCTCAAATTAAAGCTGAAAGTCTGCAGTTAAAGCACATCTTGTGTGTTTCATTTCAAATCCATCGTAGTGGTGTATAAAGCCAAAAAGATTAGAATCGTGTCGATGTCCCAATATTTATGGACCTGACTGTATGGGTGTTGATCTTTTACAAGACCCTGCAGGTCAATAAACTTTTATATTCTAAATCCTAAGGACATATTATTGTTTTTTATTATATTGGTTTATCAATTTGATACTGTGGACAAAGTTCATACCCTAAGCGCTTTAGGAGAAGTTGTGTGTTCTCTATATTTGTACACTGGACTGTCTTGTGTCTTCAAACTTAGCAATAGTGTGCTGAGCTTAGGAGACGGATGTTGAATGGAGTGATCTTGTTATTCTATGAATGTCTCATCTGTAAAGCAGAACTTGTTTCTCACAAGAACCTTCCAATGCCCTGTCTTTAAAGAAACACTTGAATGTCTTTTATATTTGCTATTAGTTCCTAACTTTGTAGATTTTCAAAATAGTATTTATACAGGAGTCCCAATCCAGTGGCTTGAGGGCCATGTGTGGGCTCTGAATTTTGGTGCCTGAATGCCACATGAACGACATGGTCCAAACAGAGGTGAACTGATTGTTTACTTGATATGTCCACCATTACTATTACAGACTATGTATATGCAGAATACAAAACAGAGTTGAATTCCAAGGGTTAACATTAGTAGAGTTGTGTTTTACTTCATGAAAAATTTAGTTGAGAGGAGGGAAGTTTATTAAAAAACAAAATCCAGCAAATACAGATCAGTATGATAAGTTTACATGTAGCCAGTTCTTGAAGTTTGTCCGCGCATCTCTGAAATATACTGCATAGAAAAAAGAACCAATGATTTCCTATATACCGTATATACTTGAGTATAAGCCGACCCGAATATAAGCCGAGGCACCTAATTTTACCACAAAAAATGGGAAAACTTATTGACTCAAGTATAGTAGGATTTTTATAACAGCTTACCTGTAAAATCCTTTTCTTGGAGTACACCACGGGACACAGAGCTAGTCATTACATAATGGGTTAAGGGTCACCAGCGGTGATTGGACACTGGCACAACCAATGGAAGACAGTTCCCCTCCATATAACCCCTCCCATCAGGGAAGTACCTCAGTTTTGTAGCAAAGCAGTAAGGTTCCCATAAGAAGGGGGGGACCTCTGTGTCCCGTGGTGTACTCCAAGAAAAGGATTTTACAGGTAAGCTGTTATAAAAATCCTACTTTCTTTATCGTACACCACGGGACACAGAGCTAGTCATTACATAATGGGACGTCCCAGAGCAATGCTCATATGAAGGGGGGGAAACACAGATCAAACAGGCCGCTTGCGGACCAGAAGCCCTATACTGCTGCCTGCAGCACACTTCGCCCGAAGGCGGAATCCTCATGTCCTTTCACATCTATTTGATAGAATTTGGAAAATGTATGGACTGAAGACCAAGTTGCAGCTTTACAGATCTGAGCCATCGAAGCCTGGTGGTGCACTGCCCATGAAGCACTTATCGCCCTGGTAGTGTGCGCCTTAACAGGAAAAGGAGGAGTCCTGTTCTTTAAACCATAAGCTTGAACAATTACTTGTCTAATCCACCTGGAAATGGTGGATTTTGATACCGCTTGGCCCTTCTTGGGCCCATCTGGTAAAATAAACAAAACATCTGTTTTACGTATCTGAGCGGTTGCTTGCAGATACACCCTTACCACTCTCACTAGATCTAGAGAGTGTAATAATTTTTCCCCCGCCGTCCGCGGGTTTGGAAAAAAGGAAGGCAGAATAATGTCTTGATTCAAGTGAAAAGCCGACACCACCTTAGGCAGAAAAGCCGGATGGGGTCGTAGTACGATTTTGTCCTTGTGACAAATTAGATAAGGCTCTTTACAAGAAAGAGCTGCTAGCTCTGATACTCTCCTAGCAGAAGCTATAGCAATCAGAAAGGCCAACTTCCTACTCAATATAATTAAAGGAATATGGCGAATAGGTTCAAAAGGTTGCTTTTGCAACACTGACAATACCAAATTCAAATCCCATGGACACAAGGGAGACCTAACTGGAGGATTTATCCTCAGTACCCCCTGCATGAATGTCCGAACTAGGGAGTGAGATGCCAATGGTCTCTGAAAGAAGACTGATAGAGCCGATATTTGACCCTTGATGGTGCTAAGGGCTAATTTCATATCCACTCCTAGCTGGCAAAAAGCAAGAATCCTGCTTATTTCATATTTCTGAGGATTCCAACTTCTGGATTCACACCAGGAAACTTATGCTTTCCAGACTCTATGATAGATGAGTCTGGAGGCTGGCTTTCTAGCATTAATGAGCGTAGAAAGAGCCGGAACAGAGACCCCTCTCTTTTTCAAAATGTGGGTCTCAGCAGCCAGGCCGTCAAATTTAGCCTTTGTAAGGAAGGGTGGAATACTGGACCCTGTGACAGCAGGTCGTGTCGAAGTGGAAGCTTCCAGGGCCTTCCTATCGCCATTTTTACGATCTCGGCGTACCAAGACCTCCTGGGCCAGTTTGGGGCTACTAGGATTACTGGTATTCCCTCCTCCTTGATCCTGCGAAGCAGTCTTTGTAGAAGAGGGATCGGAGGGAATGCATAGATCAGTGAAAACTGATTCCATGGAGTTATTAGAGCATCTGTCCCGTAGGCTAGAGGATCTCTTGTTCTGGACACAAAGTTGTCCAATTTCTTGTTGAACCTGGAAGCTAGCAGGTCTACATCTGGGTTTCCCCATCTCAGACATATGGCCTGAAAGATCTCGGGGTGAAGAGACCACTCTCCTGGTAGAAGCTGCTGACGACTCAGGTAGTCTGCTTGCCAGTTTTCTATCCCTGGAATGAAGATTGCAGAGATGCAAGGTACATGCTCTTCTGCCCATGCCAAGATCCGGTTCACCTCTCTTTGGGCTGCCCGACTGCGGGTGCCTCCTTGGTGATTGATGTAAGCTACTGCAGTAGCATTGTCGGATTGAACCCGAACTGGGTAGCCCTGTAACCTGTATGTCCAGGTTTTGAGGGCTAGATATACTGCCCGGATCTCTAGCACGTTGATGGGCAGGATCCCCTGAGTCTTGGCCCAGGTTCCCTGGGTAGAAGCCTCCTCGAATACTGCACCCCAGCCCGATAGGCTGGCATCCGTAGACACCACCTTCCAGGCTGCTGGGAGGAAACACTTTCCCTTCCGTAAATTCTTGGCTTCTAGCCACCAATTGAAGCTGTGGCGTACTTGTGAGGACAGGCGCATGGGTATATCCAGAGCTTGGCTCTTCCTGTTCCAGAAGGCTAAAATATTGCCTTGAAGTAGTCTCGAATGAAACTGGGCGTAAGGGACCCCCTCGAAAGAGGCTACCATCTTTCCCAATAGTCTCATGCAAAGGCGAATAGACGGCCTTTTGTTTGCTTTGACCTTGTGGATCAGGTCTTTCAGAGACTGTATCTTTGGCTCTGGCAGGTATACCCTGTTTTGGGCTGTATCTATGATCATGCCCAGGTACACTATCCTTCTTTGGGCCTGGAGAGAGGATTTTTGTAAGTTTATAATCCATCCTAAATGCTCCAGGTATCCTACTGTAGTGTCTACAGCGTGATCCAATCCCTCCTTTGACTGATCTATTAATAGTAGATCGTCTAGATAGGCTGTTACCGCAATGCCCCGTGTTCTCAGGTTTGCTAACAGAGGAGCTAGCACCTTTGTGAATACTCTGGGCGCGGTGGCTACACCAAATGGCAGGGCCACAAATTGAAAGTGGCGATCTTCTACCGCAAACCTTAGGAATCTTTGGTGAGCGGGGAGGATTGGTATGTGTAGATGTGCGTCTTTGATATCTATGGACGCCATGAATTCTCCGCCTTTTAAATTAGCGACCACGGATCTAATCGTTTCCATTCGAAAATGGCGAACGTTCAGAAACCGGTTTAGAGATTTTAGATCCAGGATGGGTCTGACTTCTCCGTTCGGTTTTGGAATCACAAAGAGGTTTGAGTAAAAACCTGAACCTCGCTCCTTTTGGGGTACCTCTGTAACCACACCTTGAGCTATTAAGTGATTCAAACCTTTGAAGAAGGATCCTCTTTTTTGTGGATCCTTGGAGAGTCTTGAACTTCGGAATTGAGAAGATGGGATCTCTCGAAATTCCAGTTTGTACCCTGAGGATATTGTGGATACCACCCATTTGTCCTGGGTTTCTGTCCGCCAAGTCGCTGAGAACTGACGAAGCCTTCCCCCCACTCGGCCGAGCGGGGGCGCCCCTTCAATGAGAGGTTTTGGGGGCTTGCTTATTAGCTCTTGAACCCCACGGCTTCTTGTTCTTCTGAGCCTGTTCTTTGGCTTTTGTGGGCGGCTGAAAAGGCCGTCGCCACTGGCTGGAGTCTGATTTCCCGGGAGCTGGGGAGAGAGTGCGTTTAAAACAAGGTCTCTTGTTTTTCTTTTTCTCAGGTAAAAGTGTCGTTTTACCACTTGATATCTTTTGGATATATCTTTCTAAATCTTCCCCAAATAGGCGTTCGCCATGGAACGGGAAACTTGCCAACAACTTCTTGCATGGGGCTTCCGCTGACCAATGCTTAAGCCAAAGTACTCTGCGCATCTGTACCAGCTGGAGTGTAAGGCGTGATGCCTGTATGATAGAATCTCTCATGGCATCCACTGTGAAGCATAAGGCTTTAGGCAAATTCTCCCAATTTTTAGCCTGCTCTGAAGGCAGCTCCTTCAGCCCCTGCTTTACCTGTTGGCTGACGGCCTGACACATACCGACTGCTGCTACTGCAGGTTGGATAATTGAGCCGGCCAAAAGGAAGGAGGATTTCAGTAGGGATTCCAACTTCTTCTCAGAAGGATCTTTAAACACTTGTACATTATCCACTGGACATGTCAGGTTTTTATTTACACAAGAAATAGCCGCATCTACCGCAGGCAGGCTCCATTTCTTTAAAAAAAATTCCTCCATAGGACAAAGAATGTTAAACTTTTTTGGAGGTGAAAAACGCTTATCTGGATGTTGCCAGTCTGCGTACATTAGATCCTCTAGTAACGGATGAACCGGGAAGGAGCATGCACCTTGCAGGGATCTTAATGATCCTAGGGAGGAGACAGGTGATTCTGTTACCTCCAAAGAGGGTAACTTAAATGCAGATCGCACGGCTCCTGCATAGCATTGTACCTGTGACTTTAAAATCTGGGATACCGAAAAAGGCTCATCCGATATCCCTGATCCGTCTGACTCCTCATCCTCTGCTGATGTAGCCTCCTCCTCATCCTCCTCCTCCTCAGGTACTTCTGAAGGGAGGTCCAATACTGGAGGAGATCTGCTTCGCTTATTGTCCTTTTTCGAGGATTTAGCGATTAAGGTAGCAATTTTCTCCTCCAGATTATTCAGGGCAGCTGATAAAGTGTCCTCAGTGACATATGCAGGCCCAGGCTTCACTAGGGAAGCCGCCATACCTGACAGAGGTAATGGCTCATCCTGTACAGGTGCATTTGGCAACACAGGAGAGGAAGGTACCGAGTCAGCACAGCTAGAGCCTCCTGTCTCAGGCGGCGGTGCTCTTTTATCTCTTTTTGTCCGCATTACTTCCCCTGGAAGACTTACTGTTTAGACAAAATACAAGGTACCTAAATGCATATACTACCGTGTTCAGTTTAGCAAATACATTAAGTATGCAACTTTTAACACATAACTATGCATAACATGGATGTCTTCTAGGAAGTACCCAGTCCAACCACATGGAGTCTTACGTCCCTGTATAGCTGCTGTGTTTCTCTGCCAGGAACAAGAGAACTAACGAGCTTGCTTGCTGCTGCAGTGCCTCACACTGACAGTCTTTTAAATTTGGCGCCGTTTCTGTGCCTGCGCGCGCCACGTGCCCGCCTTCGCCCCCCCCCCTCCGATAAAGCGCGCTCCCGCGCGTGGCCTTTAGCGCTATGGTGGTGGCCATAGTGAGAGAGGACTCTCATCCGCCCCTGTTCCCACTTACCTGCATCTGCAGGTGTCTGTGTCGGCCACCGAAAGGAGGAGCGGGGTGCCCCAGCAAGCTCAGCAGCGGAGGTGACGAGCAGTGTACTTCGCCGAAGCCGACACTGAACAGAGTGAGGTGAGTATATTCAGCTCTTTACTCCCCCCAGTGGTGGAAAAAAAGAAGACATCCACTCTTGAAAAAAGGTCCCAACCTAGTTATGGACCTTCTAATCTTACCTTATCCACGCCGCAGGTTTTTCTGCTGAAAGTTTTCAGACAGATACCAAACTTCACCCTTCACGGTGGGCTATGTGTGCCAACCTTCAGGGATATGGGTTCCTATTTAAAGGATACCTCTCCCCTGGGCCTTGTACAAGACTCTTACCAGGACTTTATAGCGAAATAGCGAAAGTGCTGGATCTTAGAGCCCAGTCCTCCGAAGAGAGACATTACAGGCGACGCCTCATGGATGAGGCCCGGATCCCATCCAGATTCGGCTTAATTTGTAGGCGTCTTGGATGGATCCGAAAGCATAGCTCTTTTACCCCCAGAGGGTCTCTTTGGTAGAGCTTTCCTTTAGCACCTCCTAACGCGTCCAACACCTTTCGACACTGGCGAAAAAACTGAGGTACTTCCCTGATGGGAGGGGTTATATGGAGGGGAACTGTCTTCCATTGGTTGTGCCAGTGTCCAATCACCGCTGGTGACCCTTAACCCATTATGTAATGACTAGCTCTGTGTCCCGTGGTGTACGATAAAGAAAAGCCTAGGGTGTCCATCTGCATGCCTCACTGTGCCCATCTGCATGCCTCACTGTGCCCATGTGCATGCCTCACTGTGCCCATGCCTCACTGTGTCCATGACTAGACTGACGTTTAACATGGGAGTCTATAGAAGGGGTGCCCGGCTTTGCACACTTATAGAGGAGAAATGGGGCTACATGTGTGCCAGGGGACTTGCGACCGGACGGTATCGGGTCCCCAAAGTTACCGGAGGAATGACCGTTTAACATGGGAGTCTATGGAAGGGGTGCCTGGCTTTGAAAAATCGGTGCTACCGGACAACAAAATTTGCACACTTGTAGAGGAAGCGTGGGGCTACGTGTGTGCCAGGGACCTACGGTCGGCCGGTACCGTGTCCCCAAAGTCCGGGAGATCAGACGCATAAAGGTGACTTGAGTATAAGCCGAGGAGGCATTTTCAGCACACAAAAAATGTGCTGAAAAACTCGGCTTATACTCGAGTATACATGGTACTTCCTGTATATTTGTGACATTATTCTAACAATCGACCTGAGAAAAATTCACATTAAAATTGTGTATTTGACTTGTGAAAACCCCTTTTAAATTTTGCCACTTTTTATTTCTTTAAACGTGGCACACAAGCTGATGAAATTTGGAGATCCCTGATTAAAGCGGTTGTTGAACTCAAACCCAAAAATGTAATATTGCAGCTTCCCAATCGTTAGATGTGGTGGCTGGAATAGTTTTTTTTTTTTTTTTTTAGGCTGCTTTTCCCTTTGTTTTCACCTGGCAAGTAACACATCCCCTGTATTAGAGTGCCCCGTCTCTGGGTGAATGGGCACAGGGGGCACCTTTGCACAGCAAGATTGTCAGTCGGGGGGGGGGGGTTAAATGTACTAGCAAATGCAGTTGCAGCAAACGTTTTTTTTTTTTTTTTTTCCCCCTTTTGACATAAAGGTTTTCCATAAATAAAAGCTGATCCTTTTAATCACCCCTACCACTGGTAAATGATCTGTCTCATCCCTGTAACTGCAAGAGTTTTTTTGTTGAAAAACAGACTTCCTGGCTGGATCACCAGATAAAAATAAAGAAAGCCTTAAAAAGGAAACTACTGCAGCCATCACATCTAAAAATTGGTATGCTACAATATAATAAAATGTTTCCCTTTTTGGGTTAATATCGCTTTAATCTAGTGCCAGTTATTTGCCAAATCCTTGTGATTGTTAGTGTTCATGCAAGGGTACATTTGTTTAACACATTTGTTTTAAGAAATGCGATCTAGCAGTGTGGTTCATCGGCCAAATGGACCAGATTGTGTACAAATAAGGGGGGGGGGGGGGGAGCTGAAAAAATGTGTCTAAATGTATACCCGTTTTTACTTTGCTTTGAAAACACTGTTACTATTTTTAAACCTGTTTTCAGTGGGATTTGTATCTTGTGGAATATTGTACATATTAAAAAGAATGAGTACAAATCTGTATTTTTTTTTTTTTGTCCAAATGTATATTTTCAGAGATGAATGTTGTGGTAATTTAGGGGTTATCCTTAAAGTGATTTGTAAAGCTTTTGATTTTTATTTTTTTTAAATAACAAGCATGTTATACTTGCCTGCTCTGTGCAGTAGTTTTCACAGAGCAGCCCCGATCCTCCTTCTTTTTGGGTCCCCCGCCAGCAGTCCTGGCTCCTTTCCCCTGGACTTGGATAAGGCAACAACGCTCGACCTTCTGTACTGTAGTGACATCACTGCAGCACTGTGACCCTTGCTGCTGCTTTGACTGCTTAGTTGCCGGTGTTCTGACGAGCTGGTTCCTCCTATCGATATGGTTCCCCCCCTTGACTGCGCAGGCGCAATCCGAGGCAACAGAAATCTCAGAGGTTTAACAGCTGTTCGGCAGCTGCAGACGCTCTTGCTCCCGTTGATTAGTTACACACGCCGCTTTCTTCTTTATGCTGCTGTATACAGCAAGGGGCGGATAAGATGTGATAATATTGAGCAGTGCAATTTGTTTGTTTATACACGCCGCTCTATACAGCAAGGGGCTGTATAGAGCGTTGTGTATAAACAAACAAATCGCACTGCTCAATATTGCATCTGATCCGCCCCTTGCTGTATAGAGCGGCATGAAGAAGAAAGCGGCGTGTGTAATGAAGCATCGGAGGCAAGCGCGTCCACAGCTGCCAATCCTATGGTTCCTCCTATCGATCTGGTTCCCTCTTGACTGCGCAGGCGCAAGCCGAGCCGACGGAAATCTCCGAGCTTTAACAGCTGTTCGGCAGCGCCTGCGCAGTCAAGGGGGGAACCATATCAATAGGGGAACCAGCTCGACAAGACACCGGCACACTTGTTAGCCGTTCTTAGTAAATAGCAACACTTGGATCAATCCCTCACTCTTTAGGTTGACAGCACATAGCTCAATCTGCAGCAGCTTAGGGAAGTGATGTAAAAGCCATGCTCAATCTCTCCTATCCCCTCCTGCACTGCCTAGAAGGGTGCCTATGAAATCCAGTTTCCGAGCTGCATCTGCCATTGGAAAAAGTGTTTATTACATTTCTTTTAGACCTTTATCATGCCAACTTGCAGGAAAAAAGGCTGTTTATCACTCTGAATGGAAAAAAGTCCTTAGATGGACTTTAAAGCAGACCAAGCATTAGATCATTTTTTAATACATAATTGCATGCATGCTAGGTAATGTGTAAGTGTAAGGCCTTGTGCATACAAATGTATAGAGTCTGCAAAATCCTCTAGAGTAAAATCTCTGGTGCTTTCCCACTCCGGAGAGCCTCAGATATCATTTACAGCCACCAATACAAGTGAATGGTTGTATGTGGCTGTACTTATGTAAACATGATCATTCTGTATTGGCATTTACCGTGGCATATTTCACTGAACATGCCAGTTTCGCTTTTGGTGAAATATGCTATACAGTAATACCTCGGATTGCGAGTAACGTGGTTCACGAGCGTTTCGCAATCCCACCTATTATTTTTTTAATCCTGACTCGGTTTGCGAGCGTTGTCTCGCAAGATGAGCAGGGTTCAAGCCAATGGAGTTTGCAGTACCGCATTTAGCCAGAGGTGCATGGGCGCCGGTGACACTCGGAGCCGCTCGGATGCACTCGGAAACACTCCGTTCCTGAGTGTCTCTGAGTGTTTCTGGCGCCTCCACCTCTGGCTACATTCGGTACTACATTCAATAGAAGTCACTGTGGAACGAATTATCTGAGTTTCCATGGACTCCTATGGGGAAACTCGCTTTGATATACGAGTGCTTTGGATTACAAGCATTCTTCTGGAACAAATTATGCTCGTAATCCAAGGTACCACTGTATATGTATCCTCCATTAAACGCTGATGCAGGGACTAGCATCCTGATGTAAAGACTGGCGTTGTAGACAGGATTTGCCCTGGCTGTTACTGTTAAAAACTGGTGCTTTATTGGAATGTATTAACCTCATAGAGCAAAGGATTCAAACTCCACCACTTAGAGCTTAGTCTCAGATTGATGACCAGGTATTGCATCACACCACGGATGACATACTTTACTGCCACTCCTGCCTCACCCCTAAGGTATTCAGGCGCTTCCTTCCTCCCTCTCACTACGAGGACTTTGCTACAGACAGTCTACACTCAGGTTCTGCCTTCTCCTTGAAGACATGTTCACCTTATACTCTGCACCCTACTCCATGGGTACCCTCCTGAGGATTACCCTCACCTGTAACTATGGCAGAAACTAGACCTAAGGGAACCACAGCAAAACCTCAGGTGAACATTCAAAGGCTCACCTGACACTTCAGAATGATGATACTTTAGGCATCCAACTTAAGCTCTATCTCAGGTATGAAACAAGTGGCCTACCTGACAAAAGCAGATGTTTCTGCAACCATGTCACAATTTATTGAACAACAGCCTACTATTACAACCATCATTGTCCAGGGCCCCAAAATTCTATTTTCTTTCTTCAGCCCTATAGATTCTACCTGAGTTGGATCCCAATTTGGCTAGCCATGAAGAGGTGGATCTGGAAGGGCATGAAGAGAACCCAGAGGCAGTATTATAGGAGACCTCTGAAGATTTTTATCCCCATACTCTTACACCTGACGTGGGAGCTTCACACAACATACTTGCAATGATGGACATGCTCATCTTTGATGTGCATAAAAGCCCTGGCTTTGCCACACTTGATTTTTCTGTGTCTCACCATGCCCCTGTGGGTACAAATAGAACTGCAAACTCTAAAAAGATTTGTGCAGAAAAAAATGTATTTTTAAAAAAAAAAAAAAAATTTTTTCTCATGACCCTGCAAAACATTGAACTTGAGGTCAGTGGATCTTGGTTTCTTGCAGTCTTCTGCAAATTCTTCCTCCAGCTCTCTGCCCATACCTCTGTACAGGCTTTCAGTTACAGAGATGAAGTTAATGTCAATGGACTACAAGTGCTGCATTTGTGTTTTATTGAGAACTACAAGTCTGTCTGCTGTGGTGGAAGATGACTTTTAGTTTATTTGCAGATCTATGTGAATGAATGACGTGGCTGTGCAGGTGAAGCCCTGAACAGCTGCGCGGATTTTAAAAGGGACAGCGACTGCGGGGAGAAGAATCCCTGCATGCTGTCATAGAGGATGTGATTCCTATATGTCAAACTGCAGCTAACTGGACTGGAGGAAATGAACAACTATCATGACCCTGTATTGCAGGTCTGTGCCTTAACTGAGCAATTACCTTTGGTCTTGCTCTTTTGTGTGGATGCTGCTTAGAACATGTGATGGAACACATTTCCAGAATGGCCCTAATCTCCAACTATATGCTCAGAATCCTCTGGCTAAAAGCCTGGACAGCTGAAGCTGCCTGTAAAAGACCTTACATTCGTATCTTTGGAAGGTGGATGTCTTTGTTGAGACATTTGACATATTCATTAAAGATGTTGCAGGAGGGAAGGCTCTTCTTCCACAGCAGAAGATTCCAAACCACCCCCCTCCTCCTCTGGAGCCTCTACTTCTTTTAGATGGGGAGCACCCAATCACTCCACCACAACTTCAAAGTTCAGGTCTTCCTTTCAGTGTAAGACTTGCGCCTAAGTTATCCCCAAAGCCCTCTTCCCAATGAAGGGGTACCCTCGGTCTTAAGAGTGGGGGATATCTATTACAATTTGCCTCTCTCTGGGTGCCAGACACCCCAGACCTGTGGTTTTGGAAGGGTACAAAATACATTTCAAAACTACCCCCTGTGTCAAGTTGGGGGTTGTTTAACTCAAGGGTAGTGCAAAACAGTGAGTCCAGTCCACTTCAGCAAATCTTTTCAGGGCTGTTTTCTGCCCACTATTATTAAAAACCGCAAAGACATCGGTTTCCCATGCCCAAAGCCAACACACACCTGTACCATTAGTGTGCCAGTTCTCTGCAAATCCTGGCCTAGGCTGCCATTTTAAACAGTGGCGTGGCCTCGCCTTGCCACAGCCTTCACCACTTTCTTCTCTCAAATCAACCAAAATCTGCCCAAGAACAGTGACTTTTGCAGAATGCCATGAATTATCTCTTGTTCCATGGAGCAGTTTCTTCAGTACTTCCACAAGACAAGTTAAAAGGTTCTATTCAAACTTGTGTACAGTACCAAAGCCCAATGGGGTAGTCGTCCTGTTCTGGAAATAATCCCTCAACAAATTTCAAATACCAAGTTTCAATGGAATCCGCAAGGTCGGTTTTGGTCTTAAGCCTCATACACACGGTAGGACTTCAAACAAACTTTTCCGTGGATTTTTGTTTGAAGGGCGTTGGCCGGGAACACCCATAGCATACACACGGCAGGACTTTTTCTGCAAACTTTCCCAAAATCACATGATTTTTCTGCTCTTTACCGCCACCCTTTGGTCAACTTCTGCTATTGTTGGTTGATTTTAACATTGGTTCTGGGCATGCGTGTTTGTACTTTGGACAAAGTCCGATGGATTTCTGTACACTCGATAGGACTTTGCACCGTAGGACTTTTGTTGCTGAAAAGTTTGTCCGTTTGCAGAGCAAACTTTTGTCCGATGAAAACCAAAAAAGTTTGTCCGATGGAGCGTACACACGGTAGGATTTTTTTTGAAAACCTGCTCATTTTGAAGTTTGTTGTCAAAAAGTCCTACCGTGTGCATGGGGCTTAACTGAAGCAAGGGGAACACCTGGCATCCATAAACATCCAAGATACCTCTCTGCATGTTCCCATTTATCCACCACATTAGTGTTTTCTTTGCTCTACAGTCCAAGAAAATCAACCCCATTTTGTTGCACTGCCTTTTGGACTATTCTCTGCTCTGAGTATTTACAAAGGTCCTAGCAGCTCTTCTTGCTATTCTAAAGCCTCGTACACATGGTCGGACTTACATCTGACTTTTCCGTGGATTTTTGTCCGAACGGAGTTGGCCGGGAACACCCATAGCATACACACCACAGGACTTTTCTGCAAACTTTCCCAAAACTTTTTCCAACATCACGTGGTTTTTCTGCTCTTTTCTGCTCTTTACCGCCACCCTTTGGTCAACTTCTGCTATTGTTGGTTGATTTTAACATTATTTGTTTTGTCCATCGGACAAAAGTCCGATGGTTTTCTGTACACATGGTCGGACTTTGCTCCATCGGACTTTTGTTGGCCAAAAGTTTGTCCGTTTGCAGACCGAACTTTTGTCCGATGAAAATCAAAAAAGTTTGTCCGATGGAGCGTACACGCGGTCGGATTTTTTGTCAAACTTGCTCAAAATGAAGTTTGTTGGCAAAAAGTCCGACCGTGTGTACGAGGCTTAAGAACTGATGACATCCAGGTTACCTGGAAGATCTTTTCCCTTCCAGCCATCTTCCAACATCCACAGGAAAATTCAAACACTACAGGCGTTTAGTTAGGTGATCAACATCCAAAAATCTGCTTTCCAACCCTCTTTTTGCCTAGAATAGTTGGGTCTGATCCTGCATACATCACATGCAAGGGTTTTTCTTCCAGAGAAGAAAATTCTTTCTCTCAGAATGCCTCTACAAGAATTAAGGTCAAAGAGACGTTCCTCTGAGATTTTTCATGACAGTTCTAGTCCTCGTGTTGGTGCTTTGATCGCTTTTCCGCTATGGTAACCGGAAGTGATAACCTGACATCACTCCTGGTTTACCCGTATGTCAATGGCACCATTTAAAAAAAATCAAAAGCACTCAAACGCCAATCTTGGTGTCTTGAATGCTTTTAAGGGTAGAGGAGGAATTTGGGGGCTTATAGACTCCAGATCGCACTATAAAGAGTACGTGTCACATGCCTATTGCTGTCACAAAGATGTTTAAATTAATTGTTACAGCAATAAAAGTGATAAAAAAAAAATGTAAAGCAACAATGTAAAAATAAAAGAAATAAATAATAAAAATAAAAAATTACCCTCCCCCCTGCGCAAAGGCGAAGGCGAGTCTGTCGCACGCAAACAGCGATTGTCCCACACATGAGGCATCACTGCGAACATCAGATAATGGGCAGTAATTCTAGCACCAGATCTCCTGTGTAAATCTAAACTGGTAACCTGTAAAGGCTTTTAAACCTTCGCCTATGGATAAAATAAAAAGTAACGCTGTTTGTTGCCATTGCACGGGCGTGCGCAATTTTAAAGCATGACATGTTTGGTATCTATTTACTCGCCGTAACATCATATTTTATATTGTACAAAAAAATAGGTTATGTATTGTGGTTATTTTTGCATTAACATTAAAAAAAAAAAAATTTCTTCAAAAATGGCAAAACCCACCAATTTATTCTCTGGGTCCTTAGTGTTAAAAAAAATTATATATATATATATATATATATACATATGTATGTTTGAGGGTTCTAATTTTTTTAGCAAAAAATGCTGATCTGTACATGGAAACAAAAAGTGCCAGAAAAGGCCTGGTTTGGAAGTGGTCTTCATGATCTGGTAGGCGTTGCTGTAAAAATAGTTCCTGATGAGGACCTACTTCCTCCTTCATTTGGAAACATTCTTTCGTTGTGCCTGTAACACAATCTGTGAATGGGGGAGCCTGTGAAGAGTCACAGGATTCTCTCCTCCATTCACAGGTCATGTTACAGGCAGTGAAAGCAATGAAAGAATGTTTCTTAACCACTTAAGCCCCGGACCATTTGTTAGCTAAAGGACTAGAGGTGAATTCAGAATTTTGCACTGCGCTGCTTTAACTGTAAATTGTGCGGACATGCAATGTTGTACCCAAACGAAATTTGCGTCCTTTTCTTCCCACAAATAGAGCTTTCTTTTAATGGTATTTGATTGCCTCTGCGATTTTTATTTTTTGCGATATAAACGGAAAAAGACCGAAAATTTTGAAAAAAAATGATATTTTCTACTTTTTGTTATAAGAAAAATCGAATAAACTCAATTTTAGTCATACATTTAGGCCAAAATTTATTCAGCCACATGTCTTTAGTAAAAAAAATGTCAATAAGTGTATATTGGTTTGCGCAAAAGTTATAGCGTTTACAAACTAGGGTACATTTTCTGGAATTTACACAGCTTTAAATTTATGACTGCCTATCTAATTTCTTGAGGTGCTAAAATGGCAGGGCAGTACAACCCCCCCCCCCCAAATGACCCCATTTTGGAAAGTAGACACCCCAAGGAAATTGCTGAGAGGCATGTTGAGCCCATTGAATATTTTTTTTTTGTCCCAAGTGATTGAATAATGACAAAAAAAAAAAAAAATACAAAAAGTTGTCACTAAATGATATATTGCTCACACATGCCATGGTTATATGTGGAATTGCACCCCAAAATACATTCTGCTGCTTCTCCTGAGTACGAGGATACCACATGTGTGGGACTTTTTAGGAGCCTAGCCACGTACGGGACCCCAGAAACCAAGCACCGCCTTCAGGATTTCTAAGGGCGTAAATTTCTTTCTCGTACATCACGGGACACAGAGCGACATAGTCATTACTAATGGGTTATATAGTTACCGTCAGGTGCTGGCACTGGCAACTTCCAAAACCGGAAGTACCCTCCCCTATATAAGCCCCTCCCATCCGGGAGCACCTCAGTTTTTTGCCAGTGTCTAAGGTGTTGGCCAAGAAGAAACATGTGTTTTTCACTGAGCTTGCGTACAGGTTCTTTTGGGCCTCAGTAAGCTATTCCGGATCCGACCAAAAAAGCTTCATAGCTAAACGGTCGGTACCCGGGCCTTGCAGAGAAGAGCAAGGTTCTGCCTGTAATGCTTCTCTTAGGAGAGCTGGACCCTGGGATCCAGAGCTCTGGTCATACCCACGACCAAGATGTTTTCTGTGCAGGGTGCTATACAGGTCCAGGGGAGTGGAATCCTTGGGAACCCGGTCCCTGAAGGTTTGATTACAATGCCTGCCGTGATAGGTGAAGTTTGGGCTTTTGTGGACCAAACAAAGTCCTGCGGCGGGGAACAGGTAAGTGGGGGCCCCCAGGAACTTGGTTCTATTGGGGGACCCCCAAGCCTAATTTGTCTTTCTGTCTGTTACCTAACGGTATTCCCGCTAATATCTGTGCATGCCTGTAACTACTAAAAAAAATGTAATAATTTTTAATGGTGGTCAAGAAAAAAAAAAAAAAAAAGAATGTTTTTTTATATATGTTTAGTATATTAAACTGCGGTACCTGTGTTTGTCCACTAGAGGCCGCTGTGGAATGTTTTTCTTGTCATATGGACTAGTTTCTTCTCAGAGAGCAAAGTCCAGGCAGCTGGTGAGTTCTCCTACAGGAAACTGTTTCCTCTGCCATGTTGCAGTGTTCGTCTATCCCTCGGCCTGCGGCAAAGGGGGCCCTGGCTCCTGTCCCTGGTTTCCATGTTTGAAAATTAGCGCCGAGGCGCACGTGGCCGCGCGCGTGCGCGCGCCTCTATATATAGAGGTGGCCGGAAAAAGGGGCGGGGCCTGGGGGATGACGCTCTGTGCGCGCCGCAGCGCTTCTGCGCATGTGCGGGCGTCCCAGCAGGTTTTTAAAAAGCCACATTATTGCAGATAAGCTGGTTATGAAGTACAGAGACAGAGCTGGCAACATTTAAAGGCATACAGCATAGCGGTTGATACAGGCATCCCCTAGAAAGGCACATTAGTAGACACCAACTGTGATATAGCAGCAATTGTGCTAGACTATTCTCAGTAAAAGTGGTGTATTACGGCTGGAATACCTCAGCTTTAGGCTTAGGAATATGCCGTCCAGTAGCTCCGGAACTGAATCTTCCAGGAAGCGAAGGGGGTCTCATCGGGCTCTGAGGATCTTGGGCATACTCCTGCTGCACCAGTCTCCCCTGAAGTTCAGAGGTAAGTGACCGTAGAGACCCCGCAGGGGTACTTGGTACTGTGGCTGTCCTCAGTCACCTGCTCCTGTGTATGTAACAGAGGAGGTTTTTTCCTCAGCTCTGGGAGGATTAGAGAGAGATTGTCAAAATTTATCGCTGCCTCCCTGTCAGGGAAAGCACGCCCGATCTCCGTCTCCTCCTTCAGAGTGCCTGTTAGCAGAGCAACAGTCCCATACAGGGATCGACCTGCCTGAAGGGGATCAGGATAAGGTTGATTCTGTTATAGAGGAATCAACAGTGGGGGAACCTTTTCTCAGCATCTCAAGCTGAAAGATTATGGGTTCAGTCTCTGACTAGCATGGTCCGATCAGCATTTAAAAATGCACCTTGCGGAACCATCAACCACTACTGTATCCTCGTTGGGGTCGCTAGAAGCCCCCAGACTGTTTGTTCTTTTCCACTTCACCCTTTACTGAAAGGGCTCATTTACCAGGATTGGGAACGTCCTGAGAAAATATTTATTCCCCCAAGAGATTTCCGGTGGTCTATCCCATGGAGGATAAGTTCATCAAAAAAAAAAAAAATGGAAGGTCCCTACAGTGGACGCAGCCATCTCTTGTATGTATAAATCACTGACATGTCCAGTGGATAATGTCCAAATGTTCAAGAACCCAATAGATAAAAGATTGGAGTCCTTATGAAAATCTGCTTGGTGATACAACCAGCAGTAGCAGCTATTGGGGTCTGCTAAGCAGTGAAGGATCAGTTGAAACAGGTCTTGAGGGACTTGACAGATCAGCAGGCTTTGCCCTAGCTGATCTACCTAGAGCCTTAGGCTTTGCGGTTGATGCCATAGAGGATTCAGTCCATCAGGCCTCCCGCCTTACGCTGTCTATAGTACATATGCGTAGGCTCCTATGGCTCAGAAACTGGTCTGCTGAAGCTCCCTGTAAAGAATGGCTGGTTAGCGTCCCATTTCATGGTGAACGCTTATTCAGGGAAAACCTGGACAAATATATCCAGAAAATTTCCAGCGGTAAAAATACGCTCTTGCCGGTTAAAAGCAGAGTTAGAGGTCCCTCTTTAAGAGGCCTGCTTCTCCAGTCCCTGGGGCATCGGCTGTGTAACAGTTCCGACGGCCTCCTCGGTCAAATCCCGGGGGTAAAAAACAGGGACAGTAGCAGGGTAATAAGAAACCCTGGGTCAGGGGAGGTACAAAACCTCCCCCAAAGTGAAATTCATTGAAGCCCCCACTCAGTCGGGTGGGGGGAGGACTCCAGTTGTTCGCAAGAGACCTGGCGGGACACGATCAAGACAGATAGGTGCTCTCCGCAGTAGGTTTGGGATACAGTTTGGAGTTAAAAGACTCTCCTCCTTCCCATTTTTGAGGTCAAACGTGCCAAGGGATCCCCGGAAGAGAGAGTCCCTCCTGTGGGCACTAGAACAACTATTGCTCCAAGGAGTAATTATGGAGGTTCCCCTGGAAGAATGAGGGTTCGAGTTTTACTCAAACCTCTTTACAGTCCCGAAGCAAACGCGGTCGGGAGGCCCATATTAATTCTAAAAGGGCTATACAAATTCCTGTATATCAGGACTTTCCGATGGAGTCGATCCGATCGGTGGCCACTGCCCTACAAGGGGAGGATTGGTTAGCCACGATCGACATCAAAGATGCTTATTTGCACATTCCCATCTTTCCAGTCCACCAAAAATTTCTACGCTTTGCAGTAGAAGGGCGCCATTTTCAGTTCAGAGCCTTACCCTTCGGTTTGGCCACAGCACCACGAGTGTTTACAAAAATTCTGGCCCTTTATTGGCCAATCTAAGAACACAAGGTGTAATGATAATGGCATATCTGGATGACTTGTTGCTGATAGACCACTCAGTGAAAAAACTAGACGTGGTCGTTCACAAGACGATCAAGTATCTGGAATCTCACGGTTGGATTATCAACCGAGACAAGTCAGCCCTAAAAACCAGTCAAAAGTCTGGAATACTTGGGGCTAAGGTTGGATTCAGGCCAGAGAAAAATATTCTTGCCTCGAGGAAAGGTGTTGTCTTTGAAAGATTTGATCCACTTAGTGGGTACAAAAAAGACAGCCGTCCATACGCCTGTATATGAGGCTGCTGGGAAAAATGGTGGCATCATTCGAAGCAGTACCCTACGGTCAATTCCATTCAAGGAATTTGCAAGGGGCCATACTGTCAGCCTGGAACAAAAAAGTTCAGGCCCTAGACTTACAATGTCCTTGTCCCCTTCCGTTCGCAAGAGCCTCCGTTGGTGGTTGGTTCCCCAGAATCTGGAAAAAAGGAAATCCTTCAGTCCGATTTCTTGGAAGGTGGTCACTACAGATGCCAGCCTTATAGGCTGGGGAGCAGTATTGGAGCAATAGTCTCTCCAGGGCAGATGGTCGGATGCAGAAAAGGCCCTGCCCATCAATCTCTTAGAGATACGAGCAGCCCGGTATGCCCTAGTAGCATGGACATCCAAACTCCAAGGGTCCCCTGTCAGAATTCAATCAGACAATGCCACAGCAGTGGCATATATCAATCATCAGGGGGGCACCAGGAGTCGTGCAGCCCAGAGGGAAGTAAATTACATCCTGAAATGGGCAGAAAAATATGTCCCAGCCATATCTGCGGTATTCATTCCAGGAGTGGAGAATTGGAAGGCGGACTTTCTAAGTCGCCAGCAATTAGGCCCAGAGGAAGGGTCCCTTCACCCCGAGGTTTTCTGGACAATATGTCAGCGGTGGGGAACATCGGATGTAGATCTTCTAGCATCCAGATTCAACGCAAAGGGGGACAGGTTTGTCTCTCGGACAAGGGATCCCCTAGCTTGCGGCTCGGATGCCCTAGTGTTCCCTTGGGATCAGTTCAAGCTGATATATGCATTCACACCGCCAATGGTTACCTCGATTACTCCGCAGAATCAGGGTAGAAAAGAAACCAGTGATTCCGGTGGCTCCAGCGTGGCCCCGAAGAGCGTGGTACGCGGAGATTGTAAAATTTCAGTGGGGAGTCCTTGGACTCTCCCACGTCGTCCGGCTTTCGCAAGGACCGATATACCACCCTTCCTTACCAGCCCTAGGTTTGACGGCCTGGCTATTGAAGCCCACATTCTAAAAAAGAGAGGGCTCTCTAATGCTGTGGTATCTACCATGATCAATGCCAGGAAGCCTGTATCCAGGCAGATCTACTATAGAATCTGGAAGGCGTACATCGCGTGGTGTGAGGCCAAGAAATGGCATCCACATAAGTACGTAATAGGTAGGATTCTGGACTTCCTACAATGGGCTGTAGATAGGAAGCTTGCCTTGAGTACTATCAAGGGTCAGATTTCGGCCTTGTCAATATTTTTTCAAAGGCCCTTGGCTTCGCATTCACTAGTCAAAGCCTTTATACAAGGAGTGATGCGTATTAGTCCTCCGGTTAATATTCCCATATGTCCATGGGATCTAAACTTGGTTCTGTCGATTCTACAGAAACAACCATTTGAACCATTACAGCATATTTCCTTAGTGCTTCTCACCAGGAAATTGATTTTTCTAGTAGCCATTTGTTCGGCTAAGAGAGTATCGGAATTAGCAGCTATGTCCTGTAAGGAGCCATATCTGGTTATCCATAAGGACAGAGTAGTGTTACGTCCTCATCCAGCCTTTCTTCCTAAGGTGGTATCGAGGTTTCATTTGAACCAAGATGTGGTTCTTCCTTCTTTTTTCCCCAAGCCTACTTCGGTAGAGGAAAAGTTATTGCATTCTTTGGATGTAGTAAGAGCAGTTAAAGCTTATCTAAAAGCCACTGCTCAGATTCGCAGAACGGATACTTTGTTTATTCTGCCGGAAGGCCCCAGAAGGGGTCAGGCAGCGTCAAAATCTACTTTAGCCAAGTGGATTCGACAGGTCATAATACAAGCCTATAGCTTGAGAAGTAGACCGCCTCCGTTCAAAGTTAGGGCGCACTCCACGAGAGCAGTTGGAACTTCATGGGCAGTGCATCACCAGGCCTCCCTGGCTCAAGTCTGTAAGGCCGCAACATGGTCTTCAGTACACACGTTTACTAGGTTCTACCAGGTGGACGTTAGAAGTCAGGAGGATGTCGCCTTTGGGCGCAGTGTGTTGCAGGCCGCAAAAGATCCTCATGTCTGATAGCGCTCAGCTTATATATGGTGTATCCCCCCCCTCATTTGGCATTGCTTTAGGACATCCCATTAGTAATGACTATGTCGCTCTGTGTCCCGTGATGTACGAGAAAGAAAATAGGATTTTTATAACAGCTTACCTGTAAAATCCTTTTCTTGGAGTACATCACGGGACACAGAGCTCCCGCCCCTCTTTGGGGACACTTATTGCTTTGCTACAAAACTGAGGTGCTCCCGGATGGGAGGGGCTTATATAGGGGAGGGTACTTCCGGTTTTGGAAGTTGCCAGTGCCAGCACCTGACGGTAACTATATAACCCATTAGTAATGACTATGTCGCTCTGTGTCCCGTGATGTACTCCAAGAAAAGGATTTTACAGGTAAGCTGTTATAAAAATCCTATTTTTTGATTTCACTCCTCACTACCTATCACAGTTTTGAAGGCCATAAAATGCCAAAATAGCACAAAACCCCCCCAAATGACCCCATTTTGGAAAGTACACACCCCAAGCTGTTTGCTGAGAGGCCTGTTGAGTATTTTACAGCTCTCATTTGTTTTTTAAAATGAAGAAAGAAAAATTTTTTTTTTTTACTTTTTTTTTTTTTCAATTTTCAAAACTTTGTGACAAAAAGCGAGATCTGCAAAATACTCACAATACCTCTCAGCAAATAGCTTGGGGTGTCTACTTTCCAAAATGGGGTCATTTGGGGGGGTTTGTGCCATCTGGGCATTCCATGGCCTCCGAATCTGTGATAGGCAGTGAGAAGTGAAATCAAAAATTTACACCCTTAGAAAGCCTGAAGGCGGTGATTGGTTTTTGGGGTCCCGTACGCGGCTAGGCTCCCAAAAAGTCTCACACATGTGGTATCCCCGTACTCAGGAGAAGCAACAGAATGTATTTTGGGGTGTAATTCCACATATGCCCATGGCATGTTTGAGCAATATATCATTTAGTTACAACTTTGTGCAAAAAAAAAAAAAAAAAATTGTATTTTTTGACACTTTTTGTTTACATGAAAACATATTTTTTTTTGCAAGAAAATTATGTTGAACCCCCAAAAATTATATATACTTTTAAAGCAAAGGCCCTACAGAATAAAATGGTGGGTGTTGCATTTTTTTTTCTACACAGTATTTGCGCAGCGATTTTTCAAACGCATTTTTTGGGGAAAAAATACACTTTTTTTAATTTTAATGCACTAAAACACACTATATTGCCCAAATGTTTGATGAAATAAAAAAGATGATCTTAGGCCGAGTACATAGATACCAAACACGACATGCTTTAAAATTTCACACAAACGCGCATTGGCGACAAACTACATACATTTTTAAAAGCCTTTAAAAGCCTTTACAGGTTACCCGTTAGATTTACAGAGGAGGTCTACTGCTAAAATTACTGCCCTCGATCTGACCTTCGCGGTGATACCTAACATGCATGGTGCAATTGCTGTTTACATATGACGCCAGACCGACGCTTGCGTTCGCCATTGGGCAAGAGCAGGGCAGGACAGGGGTGCTTTTTTTTTTTTATTATTATTAATTTTGCTTTTTTATTTTATTTTTAAATTGTTCCTTCCATATTTTTTTTTTTTTTTTTTTATTGTTATCTCAGGGAATGTAAATATCCCCTATGATAGCAATAGGTAGTGACAGGTACTCTTTTTGAAAAAACTGGGGTCTAGACCCTAGATCTTTCCTCTGCCCTCAAAGCATCTGCCCACACCAAGATCGGTGTGATAAAATGCTTTCCCAATTTCCCAATGGCGCTTTTTATATCCGGGGGGGGGGACATTCCCTCCCACTGCTTGTAAAAGCAGTCCAGAGGCTAATTAGCCACCTAAACCCGCAGGCATCAATCTGGTATAACCATTCAAAGTCCAGCAACATACCAGTACGTTGCTGGTCCTTGTTGGACATGTATTGTAATCTTTTTATTTCATGCAGCCAGGTGGCTGAACGAAAAAAGAGATTGATCGGTGGGTATGCCCACCATTAGAATACCGCCCTTCATCCACCCACTTCTAATGATGGGCATACATGCACCATTTATATATGCCGACGCATGGGGGCATCCTCCCGCAAAAAAGTTATGCCGCACACACATGGTCGGACTTTTCCACGGGCAAGCCTCCGTCGGAATTTCGACCGTATGTACGCGGCATTAGGAGCAAAATCACTCCTCCGCCCCTGCTGCCCCAATGCTTCGGCATATTTGCTTTTTTTTTTTTAACTGTGGTGGTGAAATCACCTCCTACAGCACTGGAGTCGCAGGGATCAGGCCTGTCTCTGCGAACGCTGCAGTTATGTGTGTTGTGTTTTGTAAGTGACAGTGATCGATCGATACTGCACTTGGGTGGCCTGGGCTGGACGGAGGGGCAAAACGCAGGTGCTAGCAGGTATCTGGGCTGATCCCGCTAACACTGCGTTTTTGGGAACCATAAACTGCTGGGGACGCTAGTATAGATCTGATCAGATCAGATATTGATCTGTTCAGATACTATACCACTAAGGGAGGTGTATGCTTCACGCGTGGGTGTTAGCGTTACTGGCACTAACCTGACGCTGCCTGGGGTGTGACGCAGACCCTCTCTGACGCTAAAACCTAATTGATATCACCGCCGGGCGATCAGGGGGTTAAACCTTTATTGGGTTATATACGGCGGGTGCCCTGACACTATAAAAAGCAAACTAACTAACCAGCGTCACCCGTAACACTTATATGATGATCACTGGTGAAAGGGTTAACTAGGGGCAATTAGGGGGTTAAAACCTTTATTAGATAATATATGGTACCTGACCCTAAAAAAAATTACTGTCTACCGATCTGCATCACCGACGCTAAGACAGCGATCAGAAAAATGATCGCTTAGCGACAGTGGTGATAGGGGGTGAAAGGGTTACCTGGGGGGCGATCAAGGGGGTTAAACCTTTATTAGATAATTTATGGGGGTACCTGACGCTATAAAAACCTGCGGCGAACCTATAAAAAAAATACTGGCTACCGATCTGCATCACCGACGCTAAGACATCGATCAGAAAAATGATCGCTTAGCGACAGTGGTGAAAGGGGGTGAAAGGGTTACCTGGGGGGCGATCAAGGGGGTTAAACCTTAGATAATTTATGGGGGTACCTGACGCTATAAAAACCTGCAGCGAACCTAAAAAAAAATACTGGCTACCGATCTGCATCACCGACGCTAAGACAGCAATCAGAAAAATGATCGCTTAGCGACGGCTGTGCTAGGGGGTGAAAGGGTTATCTGGGGGGTGATCAGGGGGTTAAAACTTTATTAGGGGGGGTTAGGGGGCTACACTGGACCTAAAACTAAATGTACTGACACTTTTACAGTCACAAATGTCACTGATTGCAGTGACCATTTATTTACTGATCACTGCAATCAGTGACACTGTGACTGGGGGCTGGGGGGTGATCTGGGGGGGCGATTTATGTGCCTATGTGTGCTGGTGTTAGTGTAGTGTTTGTGCACTAACCTTGATGTCTTCTCTTCTACGGCGCTCAGTATACAAGAGATGACATCACTTCCTCCTGCTTCCTCTGCCTGTATAAACATTCCACAGACAGAGGGGGCATTTCCATTCGCCGGGAGCGATCGCAGGGGGGTGGCCGGAATCGAACGGCCATCCCCTCATGTCTGATCGCTCCCCAACGAATTCCGACCGCTCACTGTACAGAAGGGGGGTCCGATTGGACCCCCCAACTGTACAAAGGCAATCACGTATACTCTACGTGATTGTGCCTGTCGGTGCCATTGTGCCGACGTGTATATATACAGTGAGCGGTCGTTAAGTGGTTAAAGGGGTTGTAAAGGTTTGTTTTTTATTTTCTAAATAGGTTCCTTTAAGCTAGTGCATTGTTGGTTCACTTACCTTTTCCTTTGATTTACCTTCTACATGTTTTTTTTTTCTTTGTTTTCTTAAGCCCCGTACACACGGTCGGACTTTTGCCCAACAAACTTCGTTTTAAGCAAGTTGGACCAACAATCCGACCGTGTGTACGCTCCATCAGACAAACTTTTTTTCGTTTGGTTTTGTTTTCATCGGACAAAAGTTGGGTCTGCAAACGGACAAACTTTTGCCCAACAAAAGTCCGATGGAGCAAAGTCCGACCGTGTGTACAGAAAACCATAGGACTTTTGTCCGATGGACAAAACAACTAATGTTAAAATAAACCAACAATAGCAGAAGTTGACCAAAGGGTGGCGGTAAAGAGCAGAAAAGAGCAGAAAAACCATGTGATGTTGCAAAAAGTTTTGGGAAAGTTTGTAGAAAAGTCCTGTGGTGTGTATGCTATGGGTGTGCCCGGCCAACTCCGTTCGGACAAAAATCCACGGAAAAGTCCGATGGAAGTCCGACCGCGTGTACGAGCCTTTAGTCTGAATTTCTCACTTCCTGTTCCTCCTCAGTAAGCTGTTCAGTAAGCTGTTCTGGCTGACTCCACACCACTCGGATGATGGTGTGAAGCTTACTGAGGAGAAACAGGAAGTGAGAAATTCAGACAAAGAAAAAAAACATTTAGAAGGGAAATCACAGAAAAAGGTAAGTGAACCAACAATGCACTAACTTAAAGGAACCTATTTAGAAAATAAAAAATGAACCTTTACACCCCCTTTAATATAGGAGGAAGGAAGAGGAGGGGGCAGTTGCTTTCCAGGAACTGTTTTTATTTTTACAGCAGCTCCACAGAAGAACCAAAACTTCTATAAATGGGGGAGGGGGCAGGCATAGTCAGCACTCTTGATGAGTTCATGTCACAGGGGGAAGTTGGATTTAAACTAATGCAGGAGCCAGCAACCACAAGGGGCACTTTAGGTAAGGTACCTTGTGCTGATTTTTCATTGGTGACCAAACTTAGGCTTTTAAGTGATTGTAAAACAACCAATTCAGTTTAAATTAGAAATTAAATGCAAACATTTTTGTA
Organism: Rana muscosa; assembly: GCA_029206835.1. Classification (NCBI taxonomy): domain Eukaryota; kingdom Metazoa; phylum Chordata; class Amphibia; order Anura; family Ranidae; genus Rana; species Rana muscosa. The sequence continues at coordinate 214,683,865 of CM055116.1, forward strand.
TAGATGTGGGAAAAATGGTATTTACATTTTTTTTTTTTTATATATAAGTGATCACATTCCCTCTATTCTCAGCTGCATAAAAGCTGGGGGAGGAGAAGCAGCAGTACATTGAGCTTCCCAGTAAATGGCTCTGCAGTGGGGGCATGTCAGGACTAGTCTGATCATTGGAGGAGAGCACACAAGCATATCTAGAGAACTGACCACGATGTGCTCGCCTGCTTCGTGTGGTCAGTTTTTAATAGGAAAGCTAGGAAACTGGCAGGAACACCAGGGATTTCATATAAAGGAAACAATACAAAGAGATCAGGATACTTTCTCATACAAGTACATGGTCTAGCAGGCACATATCAGGAATATGAAGTGTTGGGGTTACAAATGCTTTAATTACATGTAAATAATTTTTCAAGATATACTGTAATCAGACCTACAAAAAAATCTCCGTCAAGCTCTCCCTGCAAAAGCAGAATGTGAATACTTAAATTCCCTGCTGTCCAGGGATGGACTGGCCATCTGGACTACCGGGAGTTTCCCAGGGGGCCGATGACTCAGTGGGCTGTTTTTTAATGCAGAGTTCGGCGGCAGCGGGAGCGTGGCAGCAAACAGCGGCGGGGATTTGGGGAAGGTGGCCAGCGAGGAGGGCAGTTGGATGTAAAAGCCGAGGAGGGAGAAGAGCGTCACCCCCTCCCTGATCACCGAAGAGGGAAACAGGAGCAAGCGAGAACCTCAATTCCTCCACCTCCTCTCTGCTACAGGAACCATGCGGTCTGGGCCGGAGGGCAGGCTGACTGGGAGCCCGGAGGAAGAGAACATGCGCCGCTGTAAGGAGCAGAGCAGCGAGAGCACCCCCGGGATCAAGGATCAAGAGGGAGACTCAACGCTGCCACTGCTGGCCATCAGGTACCCGGCATTCTACACAAACATGCCACAACACTGAGACAGCAGGGGGACTGCAGAAAGGGACAGTGCTATGTGGTCTGTCTCAGCCCTCCCCTCTGTCTCTCTGCCCCCTCTGTCTCTCAGTCCTCCCCTCTTTCAGCCCCCTCTTCTGTCTCTCAGACCCCCCCCTCTGTCTCTCAGACCCCCCCCTCTGTCTCTCAGATCCCCCCTCTGTTTTTAAGACCCTCCTCTGTCTCTCAGATCCCCCCTCTGTCTCTCAGACCCCCTCTATCTCTCAGCTCCCCCTCCTCTATCTCTCAGCTCCCCCTTTGTCTTTCAGACCCCCCTCTGTCTCTTAACCCCCCCCTCTGTCTCTTAGACCCCCCCCTCTGTCTCTTAGACCCCCCCCTCTGTCTTTCAGACCCCCTCCTCTGTCTCTCAGACCCCCTCCTCTGTCTCTCAGACCCCTCTCCTCTATCTCTCAGACCCCCTCCTCTATCTCTCAGACCCCCTCCTCTATCTCTCAGACCCCCTCCTCTATCTCTCAGACCCCCTCCTCTGTCTCTCAGACCCCTCTCCTCTATCTCTCAGACCCCCTCCTCTATCTCTCAGACCCCCTCCTCTATCTCTCAGACCCCCTCCTCTATCTCTCAGTTCTCCTCCTCTATCTCTCAGCTCCCCCCCCCCCCCCTCTGTTTATCAGCTCCCCCCTCTCTCTCAGCACCTCCCCCCTCTGTCTCTCAGCACCTCCCCCCTCTGTCTCTCAGCACCTCCCCCCTCTGTCTCTCAGCTCCCCCCCCCCCCTCTGTCTCTCAGCTCCCCCCCCTCTGTCTCTCAGCTCCCCCCCTCTCTCTCAGCTCCCTCCCTCTGTCTCTCAGCTGCCCCCTCTGTCTCTCAGCACCTCTGTCTCTCAGTCCCCCCCCTCTGTCTCTCAGCTCCCCCCCCTCTGTCTCTCAGCTCCCCCCTCTCTCTCAGCTCCCTCCCTCTCTCTCAGCTCCCTCCCTCTCTCTCAGCTCCCTCCCTCTGTCTCTCAGCTGCCTCCTCTGTCTCTCAGCACCTCTGTCTCTCAGTTCCCCCCCCTCTGTCTCTTAGCTCCCCCCCCCTCTCTGTCAGCTCCCTCCCTCTGTCACTCAGCACCCCCCCCCACTCTGTCTCTCAGCACCCCCCCCCACTCTGTCTCTCAGCACCCCCTCTGTCTTTCTGCCCCCTCCTCTGTCTCATTCACTCCCTGACTCTTAGGCTGCTTTCACACTGGGGCAGGCATTGACGGTAAAATGCTGCTAGTTTTAGCAGCACTTTACTGTCGTTTTAGCTGCGCTATTCAGCTTCTAGCAGGCGCTTTTAACCCCCGCTAGCAGCCGAATTAAAGGTTAAATGCACCCTGTAGCACTGCTGCCGAAGTGCTTTGCAGGCGCTTCAGCAGCGGTGGCCATTCATTTCAATGGGCAGGAGCGGTGTGTACACCGCCCCATTTCACACTTATTTTTACCAGTAAACTGAGTGAAGGATTTTGAATTTTGAAACTGTTTTAATGTTGAATTTTAAAAATAGCGACAAGCCTGCTGATCTCACAGGTTTGCTAATCTGACCGAACATGATTTCAAAATACTGTATTTCACCATACAAGCTCAGTTTACTGGTAAAATAAGTGTGAAATGCAAGACTCCGGTGGGTGTAAAAAGATGTCCGCTTGCCCCCTTCGGACCGTAGGCTTACTACGGACGAGTGCAGGGTGTGCAAAGATGGCCGTGACGGAACGTCGCTTCCGTTACAAAATCTGACGAAACACCTGTCCCCAGAGACATTAACATTGGGGCTGAGTTGTATGGCGACAGGCCGGGCACAACTCACACTGACCAATCATCCTTTACTGCCACTCATTCTTCTGAACGATTATGGGTTGGAGTTGACAGCACTCGGTGTGCTGACAGCTCCCCTTCGCTCAATTCCTCGGCAGCAGATTGTGCGGACAGGTACCGCTCTGACCAATGACAGCTCACTACTAGTTCGAGTTCACCGGAGGCGTGTCTATGGTGGGCGGATCGGTAACCTTCCCCCGCCCCACCTGTCCCAGCCCCTGTCACAATTGGAGCTCGTGATTGGGGGTGTCTGACATGGTAATGACTGGAAGGGGCGGGCGGAGGAGCGTTGCTATGGGTGACAGGCTGAGCGCTTCCTCGGCCCAGACCGGGCTTCCTGCGCGCCATTTTCGAACCGCTTCTTCGCTCCGCCCGCTGTGTCCTCTGACCAGTGCCAGCTTCCTGAGCATGTCACCTAGCAACCCCTCTCCGGACACTGGGAGGAAGTCGGGAGCGCTGTGACGGGCTGGACTCTCCACTTCTGCTGTGTAAGTGCCCGGCTGTACCCTCAGCTGTGACCCCCGAGTGTCCCCCCTATCTCTTCCTGGTGCCCCCCCCTCTCTCTCTCTTCCTGGTGCCCCCCCCTTTCTCTCTCTTCCTGGTGCCCCCCCCTCTCTCTCTCTTCCTGGTGCCCCCCCCCTCTCTCTCTCTTCCTGGTGCCCCCCCTCTCTCTCTTCCTGGTGCCCCCCCCTCTCTCTCTTCCTGGTGCCCCCCCCCTCTCTCTCTTCCTGGTGCCCCCCCCTCTCTCTCTTCCTGTGCCCCCCCTCTCTCCTGGTGCCCCCCCTCTCTCTCTCTTCCTGGTGCCCCCCTCTCTCTCTCTCTCCCTGGTGTCCCCCCCCTCTCTCTCTCCTGGTGTCCCCCCCTCTCTCTCTCTCCCTGGTGTCCCCCCTCTCTCTCTCTCTCTCTCCCTGGTGCCCCCTCTCTCTCTCTCTCTCTCTCTCTCTCTTCCTGGTGTCCTCTCTCTCTCTCTCTCTCTCTCTCTCTCTCTCTCTTCCTGGTGTCCTCTCTCTCTCTCTCTCTCTCTCTCTCTCCCCCTGGTGCCCCCCCCCCCTCTCTCTCTCTCCTCTCTCCTGGTGTCCCCACCCTCTCTTCCTGGTGTGTCCCCCCTCTCTTCCTGGTGTCCCCCCCCCTCTCTTCCTGGTGTCCCCCCCCTCTCTTCCTGGTGTCCCCCCCCCTCTCTTCCTGGTGTCCCCCCCTCTCTTCCTGGTGTGTCCCCCCCTCTCTCTTCCTGGTGTGTCCCCCCTCTCTCTTCCTGGTGTGTCCCCCCTCTCTCTTCCTGGTGTCCCCCCTCTCTCTTCCTGGTGTCTCCCCCCCTCTCTCTTCCTGGTGTCCCCCCTCTCTCTTCCTGGTGTCCCCCCCCTCTCTTCCTGGTGTCCCCCCCTCTCTTCCTGGTGTCCCCCCCCTCTCTTCTGTCCCCCCCCTCTCTTCCTGGTGTCCCCCCCCCTCTCTTCCTGGTGTCCCCCCCCCTCTCTTCCTGGTGTCCCCCCCCCTCTCTTCCTGGTGTCCCCCCCCCCTCTCTTCCTGGTGTCCCCCCCCCTCTCTTCCTGGTGTCCCCCCCCCCTCTCTTCCTGGTGTCCCCCCCCCCTCTCTTCCTGGTGTCCCCCCCCCCCTCTCTTCCTGGTGTCCCCCCCCCCCTCTCTTCCTGGTGTCCCCCCCCCCCTCTCTTCCTGGTGTCCCCCCCCCTCTCTTCCTGGTGTCCCCCCCCCTCTCTTCCTGGTGTCCCCCCCCCTCTCTCTTCCTGGTGTCCCCCCCCTCTCTCTTCCTGGTGTCCCCCCCCTCTCTTCCTGGTGTCCCCCCCCTCTCTTCCTGGTGTCCCCCCCCTCTCTTCCTGGTGTCCCCCCCCTCTCTTCCTGGTGTCCCCCCCCTCTCTTCCTGGTGTCCCCCCCCTCTCTTCCTGGTGTCCCCCCCCTCTCTTCCTGGTGTCCCCCCCCCTCTCTTCCTGGTGTCCCCCCCCCCTCTCTTCCTGGTGTCCCCCCCCTCTCTTCCTGGTGTCCCCCCCCCCTCTCTTCCTGGTGTCCCCCCCCCCCTCTCTTCCTGGTGTCCCCCCCCCCCCTCTCTTCCTGGTGTCCCCCCCCCCTCTCTTCCTGGTGTCCCCCCCCCCCTCTCTTCCTGGTGTCCCCCCCCCCTCTCTTCCTGGTGTCCCCCCCCCCTCTCTTCCTGGTGTCCCCCCCCCCTCTCTTCCTGGTGTCCCCCCCCCTCTCTTCCTGGTGTCCCCCCCCCCTCTCTTCCTGGTGTCCCCCCCCCCTCTCTTCCTGGTGTCCCCCCCCCTCTCTTCCTGGTGTCCCCCCCCCTCTCTTCCTGGTGTCCCCCCCCCTCTCTTCCTGGTGTCCCCCCCCCCTCTCTTCCTGGTGTCCCCCCCCCCTCTCTTCCTGGTGTCCCCCCCCCCCTCTCTTCCTGGTGTCCCCCCCCCTCTCTTCCTGGTGTCCCCCCCCCCTCTCTTCCTGGTGTCCCCCCCCCCTCTCTTCCTGGTGTCCCCCCCCCCCTCTTCCTGGTCTCTCTCTCTCTCTCTCTCTCTCTCTCTCTCTCTCTCTCTCTCTCTCTCTCTCTCTCTCTCTCTCTCTCTCTCTCTCTCTCTCTCTCTCTCTCTCTCTCTCTCTCTCTCTCTCTCTCTCGTAGGAGAGGCGTGCAGAGGGTCTGACATGGGACAGTAGGGGAGGAGTGCGGAGGGTCTGACATGGGACAGTATGTAAATACAAAGGTATCCGCGCTACGTATACAGGTTGCTGCCCCCCTAAAGAAATCCTATTGGATTCTGGGTGAGGATAAAGAAAGAATAGGGGTGATGGCGCTACCTGTTGACGCCGTGAGGTGTATAGTGTAAGACACTAAATTAAGTGATGATGTGGTGCATAAATTAATGATAAACCTGTGCGAAAAATGGTACACTAGTGGATGTGAACGTCTAGTAAAAACTTAACCTGGTATAGTGTTCTCACTAAAAATAAAATGATTCCTAGGACCTGTGTTGGGCCCAGGTGTGATGATACAGTATATACTGAGTGTTGGTGAATTCCCTTCCCTCAGTGGGGGTGCCTTTGTGTTGGAGTGGTTAAATTGGATCTCCTCAAAAAATAATACTGTAAAACCTTAACACAATATACAATACACAAACCAACTAAATATGGGCCAATAGTAATAACCCAAGTGATCACCTGTTCCAGATTTTGGAACCAAAAAATGATCGTAGCTAAATAGTTCCTGAACCCCACTATTATCCTAGGGGTCGGTATCAGCTCCCTGATATGTGTATCAGTTGTTAGATAGCAGTGTTGGCAAGTTCCGATTACAAATAGACAGATAATTTGCAAGGTGACTTGGTGAAAACGCTGTCCATGCGATTCTGCAGCGGTAATGGTGACAGTCGTGCTCCCCCCCCCCCCCCCGAGTGTGAATGGGGTACAGCTTTCTGGTGAGTGCATTCACACTCGGGGGGGGGGGGGGAGCACGACTGTCACCATTACCGCTGCAGAATCGCATGGACAGCTTTTTCACCAAGTCACCTTGCAAATTATCTGTCTATTTGTAATCGGAACTTGCCAACACTGCTATCTAACAACTGATACACATATCAGGGAGCTGATACCGACCCCTAGGATAATAGTGGGGTTCAGGTACTATTTAGCTACGATCATTTTTTGGTTCCAAAATCTGGAACAGGTGATCACTTGGGTTATTACTATTGGCCCATACAGTATTTAGTTGGTTTGTGTATTGTATATTGTGTTAAGGTTTTACAGTATTATTTTTTGAGGAGATCCAATTTAACCACTCCAACACAAAGGCACCCCCACTGAGGGAAGGGGATTCACCAACACTCAGTATATACTGCATCATCACACCTGGGCCCAACACAGGTCCTAGGAATCATTTTATTTTTAGTGAGAACACTATACCAGGTTAAGTTTTTACTAGACGTTCACATCCACTAGTGTACCATTTTTCGCACAGGTTTATCATTAATTTATGCACCACATCATCACTTAATTTAGTGTCTTACACTATACACCTCACGGCGTCAACAGGTAGCGCCATCACCCCTATTCTTTCTTTATGGGACAGTATGTGTAGGAGAGGAGTGCGGAGGGTCTGACATGGGCCAGTCCATTTCAAGATGCCCCACAGATGCTCAATAGGGTTTAGGTCTGGAGACATGCTTGGCCAGTCCATCACCTTTACCCTCAGACTCCTTTAGCAAGGCAGTGGTCATCTTGGAGGTGTGTTTGGGGTCATGATCATGTTGGAATACTGCCCTGCGGCCCAGCAGGGTTGCCAACTTTCAGTAAATTTACAAACAGTTTGTAAAATCCGTACTTTTTGCATCTGTCCTTGAATGTCTATTGCGGACATGTAGGCTGCATGTCTGTAACTGACATTCATGGACAGATGCAACAATTATGGATTTTACAAACTGTTTGTAAATTTACTGAAAGTTGGCAACCCTGCAGCCCAGTCTCTGAAGGGAGGGGATCATGCTCTCCTCAGTATGTCACAGTACATGTTGGCATTCATGGCCCCCTCAATGAACTGTAGCTCCCCAGTGCTGGCAGGGGACCATGACACTCCCACCACCATGCTTGACTGTAGACTGCAGACTGTAGTCTTTGTACTCCTCACCTTAACTTTACATACCCTGGCAGAATTGATGATTTCTTGGCCATTTTTCAGAGAATATGAATAAGGGCTCTTTCACACGGAGGTCCGTTCAGGTCCGCCTGTCAGTTTTTTAGGCGGACCTGAAACGGATCCTCCATGTACCCCTATGGAAGCACGGATGTCAGCGGAGACATGTCCGCTGACATCCGCTCCGCCAAAGTGTGACGGAGGAAAACCCTATTTTTCCTTCCGTCGGCGGATCGGATGACAACGGACTCTACGGTCCGTCGTCATCCGATTCCCCATAGGGGAGAGCGGCGCTCTGACAGGGCGGTCCCTGCACAGTCTGCGGGGACCGCCCAGTCATCCGTCGGCTCAGCGGGGATCAACGGAGCGATCCCCGCTGAGCAAGCGGAGCTTCACGGGGCGGATCTGCACGGATCCGCCCCGTGTGAAAGGGGCCTAACACAAAAAACATTTCTTTCACTCATGGTTAGTGTTTGGCTGAAGCCAATTATTATTAATCAACTTTGTTTACTCTTTTTAAATTATAATCGCAACAGAAACTACCCAAGTGATCCTGAGCAAAAGTTTACATACCCTGATGATTTTGGCCTGATAACATTCACCCAAGTTGACACAAAGGGGTTTGAATGGCTATTAAAGGTCGTGTGTGTGTGTGAGTGTGAGTGTAAAAGGTCAATGAGTTTCTGGACTCCTGACAGACCCTTGCATCTTTCATCCAGGGCTGCACTAACGTTTTTGGAGTCACGGGGAAAGCAAAAGAATTGTCAAAAAATCTGCGGGAAAAGGTAGTTGAGCTGTATAAAACAGGAAAGGGATATGAATGCCAATCAGCAGTGTTCAAACTCTAATCAAGAAGTGGAAAATGAGGGGTTCTGTTGAAATCAAACCACGGTCAGGTAGATCAACTAAAATTTCAGCCACAACTGCCATGAAAATTGTTTGGGGTGCAAAGAAAAACCCACAAATATCCTCAGGTGAAATACAGGACTTAATAGAAATCAATACTATTTGCCCGATTGAACTTATTTTGTGTTTGGACTTTTTACACACCTATCATATTATCATGTTGGTGTTTAGTTGAAATCACTTTGCACATTTGCACTTTAAACCGCAAGGAGCGTGGTTTAATCAATTTAATATTGATTTCTATTCATTTATTTTTTCTTGTACAACGTGCTGCTCCTTATCAATACTCGCCTGTTTTTAATTACTCTAATTGCTCTAGTTCTTACTCATTATCTCTCCACTTTGCACTGGTTCTGGGTTTTTTAACCCCCCCCCATTCACATGAAATACAGGACTCTCTGAAAAGATGTGGTGTGGCTGTTTCAAGATGCACAATAAGGAGGCACTTGAAAAAAGATGAGCTGCATGGTCGAGTCGCCAGAAGAAAGCCATTACTACGAAAATGTCACAACTTTACTGTTTTTTTTTTTTAAGCACAAAACATTTTTTTCCCGTAAAAAACGCGTTAAAAAAATTGCTGCGCAAATATCGTGCGAGATAAAAAGTTGCAACAACCACCATTATATTCTCTAAGGTCTTTGCTAAAAAAACATATATAATGTTTTGGGGTTCTATGTAATTTTCTAGCAAACAAATGATGATTTTTACATGTAGGAGAGAAATGTCAGAATTGGCCTGGGTGCTCCAGAACGCCTGAAGGTGCTCCCTGCATGTTGGGCCTCTCTATGTGGCCACGCTGTGTAAAAGTCTCACACATGTGGTATCGCCATACTCGGGAGGAATAGCAGAATGTGTTTTGGGGTGTAATTTGTGGTATGCATATGCTGGGTGTGAGAAATAACCTGCTAATATGACAATTTTGTGAAAAAAAAAAAAAAAATCTTGATTTTGCAAAGAATTGTGGGGAAAAAATGACAACTTCAAAAAACTCACAATGCCTCTTTCTGAATACCTTGAAATGTCTTCTTTCCAAAAAGGGGTCATTTGGGGGGTATTTGTAGTTTTCTGGCATGTTAGGGTCTCAAGAAATGAGATCGGCCGTCAGTACTTCAGGTGTGATCAATTTTCAGATATTGGCACCATAGCTTGTGGACTCTATAACTTTCACAAAGACCAAATAATATGCACCAATTTGTACTTATTTTTACCAAAGATATGTAGCAGTATAAATTTTGGCCAAAATTTATGAAGAAAAAATAGTAATTTGCAAAATTTTATAACAGAAACCAAAAAAAAAACATTTTTTTACGAAATTTTCAGTCTTTTTTTTCTCTTATAGCGCAAAAAATAAAAAACCCAACAGTGATTAAATACCACCAAAAGAAAGCTCTTTGTGTGGAAAAAAAAGGACAAAAAATTCATATGGGTACAGTGTTGTATGACTGAGTAATTGTCATTCAAAATGTGAGAGCACCGAAAGCTGAAAATTGGTCTGGTTATTAAGGGGGTTTAAGTGCCCAGTGGTCAAGTGGTTAAAGTGTATTTTTTTTCCCCCACAAAAATGCATTTGAAAAAACCCTGTGCAAATATATACAGTGAGTACGGAAAGTATTCAGACCCCCTTAAATTTTTCACTCTTTGTTATATTGCAGCCATTTGCTAAAATCATTTAAGTTAATTTTTTCCTCCCTAATGTACACACAGCACCCCATATTGACAGAAAAACACAGAATTGTTGACATTTTTGCAGATTTATTAAAAAAGAAAAACTGAAATATCACATGGTCCTAAGTATTCAGACCCTTTGCTCAGTATTTAGTATTTGCACCCTTTTGATCTAATACAGCCATGAGTCTTTTTGGGAAAAATGCAACAAGTTTTTCACACCTGGATTTGGGGATCCTCTGCCATTCCTCTTTGCAGATCCCCTCCAGTTCTGTCAGGTTGGATGGTAAACGTTGGTGGACGGCCATTTTAGGTCTCTCCAGAGATGCTCAATTGGGTTTAAGTCAGGGCTCTGGCTGGGCCATTCAAGAACAGTCACGGAGTTGTTGTGAAGCCACTCCTTCGTTATTTTAGCTGCGTGCTTAGGGCCATTGTCTTGTTGGAAGGTAAACCTTCGGCCCAGTCTGAGGTCCTGAGCACTCTGGAGAAGGTTTTCGTCCAGGATATCCCTGTACTTGGCCGCATTCATCTTTCCCTCGATTGGGTATTGGGTATCTATCTACTTAGCGTAACATCTTTTTATATTTTATCCAAAAATTTTGTTTTATATATTATGTTGTTTTTCATTAAAATGAATTTTTTTTCCCCCCACAAAATGCATTTGAAAAACCCCTGTGCAAATACCATGTGACAAAATATTGCAACAATCGTTTTTTTATTCACTAGGATCTATGCTTAAAAAAAATAAATAAGTGTGTGTGTGTGTATATATATATATATATATATATATATATATATATATATATATATATATATATAATTTATTATATCCACACACTGAGTGAGCGTGTGTGTGTGTGTGTGTGATTTTATTTATTTATATATATATATATATATATATATATATAATACTGATTTAAACAGGAAGTGCCAGAAAAGGCTTGGTCGGCAAGTGGATAAGCCAGAAGATTTTACAAAGTGGCTGAATTGCTGGAGTTTAGCTTTAAAACCAGGCAGCAGTTCCACCTCCCAGGTTGTTTACAACTGAGATGAAAAAAATAATATAAAAATCTGAGCTCTTTTGTGATTATTAATGTCTTCTCATATTGTCCAGTAGATATTTTAATTTCTTATGTCTTTAGTAAAAGAAATGTGTACACACTGAAAAATCATACCACGGTAACACCGGATTGTGACTAGCAGCTCTTTCACTCAGTTTGTGCTTTGGACTTTAGAGTATATGTAAGAAAAATGAAAGGGGATCAGCAACGGATAATGTGTTCCTTTCAGAATATATTTTCTGACTTGTTTCAGAAACTGGTTTTATTATAGAAGCCTTAATAGGATCAGCTGATGCATGTGACAGTCAGATGTATGACGGGCACTTCCTGAGTAAAGGGTTGAAGGTCAGCTTGTTACTGTAGAAAAGTGAAAGAGAACTACTTGGATCACGTTTTATTTAATTGATTTGCTTTAGTCATGGTTTTGCATGCAATATGTAGGCACACTGTTGGTTCTTGATGTCAACTTTAACAGCACTATTTGAAGATTTTGTTTACTGTTTTAAAAAAAAAAAAAAAAAATGTTTTTGTTGCAAGGAATGAAATTGAGTCTTTGAGATTGTCCTAATAAGAACTTCTACAATGAGCACTGCCGCAGAAAGAAAATTTATTAACCTCCGCAAGCGCCTGGACCAGCTGGGCTACAAGCAACCACTAGGCATTGAGTCTTTACCTCTAGTTGAAAAACTCTTCAGGTATTTTCATTTGTGTGTGTGTGTGTGTGTGTGTGTGTGTCCTAAAATGTTATCTGTCTTCTATTTTCTTTAATTTCCATATTTTTATTGAATTACAGTTTGCCCTTTTTTTTCATCCTTTCTCTGTATCTTCCCGTTGACCGTCTTCAGGTTTTGTTAATTGCTATGGGTGACCTGCTCATATTACTAAGCACTATGTATACTGTAATGATTGCACAGAAGCACATTGTCATAATAATCACTATGGACCCAATCACACCACTTCAGTTGAGCTGCGTTTATATGCACAGTTAGCGAATGTCATGGCAAATTTAAAAACAAAATATGCAATACATGCACATTTTTCTGTTTTTATCTAGGGCCAGTTCACACTGCTGCGATGCGGGAACCCTGCAAATCCACTGCGACTTCTCGTATCGCAGGTTTCCCGGCGACAGTTCACACTGCCCTATGCGAAATACTGGGAGTGTCAGTTAATAACGCCCCCAAATAAGTTTGCAGATCGCAGTGCGATCTGCAAACTTGGACAGGAATCGGATTGCATGCGATCCGATTCTGCTGTGGACAAAAAAAAAAGGGTCCTGTGCGAGTTTGATGCAAATTCAGCCATACGATTTGTGTGGCTGAAATCGCATCGCACAGAGATCGCATGTGATTTTTCACTGCGGTGCGAATCACATCGGAACTCTGACGTCGCAGCAGTGTTAACCGGCCCTCCAAAGCAGAAACAAAGCCTTTATCTTAATCATACAGTGTACACAGGATTGGGGTTCATTAGTTATGAGCTCTGGGGAGTTTGGAAACGGATCCAAACTGGTGTGCGAGCCCACCAGCAAGTTGTCACCTGTATAGACTAATCATCTGCGCCCAGGGCATTTCCTGCCCCGCAGCATCACACACATTGGGTGAAGAGGTGACAGCTTCCTGGTGGCCTCACACATGTGGGTTCAGATCCTAGTCCAAACATGACCAAGCTCATCTCTGGTACAGGCACAGATCTTAGTTCAAATGTGAACTGAGCTCATCGCTGGTACAGGCACAGATCCTAGTTCAAACATGAGCAAGCTCATCGCTGTACAGAAACAGACCTGACAGTTCTAATGCCTTTTTTTTTTTTTTTTTTTTTTTTTTATATAGTTGCAGGAAAGATAATCGATCAATTCCCCCATCTACACAGACATTGTTGATGGGAATCCCTCCCTCCGAGCCAATGTATCCTCCCAGCGGGGGCGGCTTCCAGCAAAAATCCGGCAGCCTGCTTGTGCCCAAGTTGATTGATCAATCAACCTGGTACATTCAGCTTGCCCATACATTGTTCGAATCTCGGCCGGTTCAGCAGAAATCTGCCGAGATTCAAACTGTCTATGGGCCAGCCTTGGGCTTTACTACCTAATCTCTGCTAAATTGTAGTAGATTAGGATTTTGGCTAGAGGCAGACATAAGGTTTAATGCTAGCAATTTTTTGTGTGCCTTGTTAAATGACTAGGCCTCACGGCAGTAGAGGATTTCCACGTGCAGCAATTATCAGTTTAGTAAGGAAATTTAAAGAAGAGCTGAGATTTTCAATCTTGCCAGATCCGAAAAGCTATTGTATGACCTTGCCTTAAGTTTTTTTGCATTGTTTTACGTTGATCCTTTTTGGTTATGTCTGACATTTTTGGTTTGTTTGCATTACACAGTGACCTCGTTCATACTACAGAGAGCCTTCGCAATGCCAAGTTAAGCGTTAGCAAAAATGAGAAGGAGAATAAGAATTTTGACTCTGTGATAGAACCGTACAAGGCAGAAAATGCTAGACTTGTCAGGGAAAACAATGAGCTACACTTGGAACTCCTGAAGATCAAAGAAGAATCAGATCGACACATTAAAGGTCAGACACTGGACCTGAGATTTTTCATTTTCTTTTTTTATTGTCTGTTTTGAGGTTATGTCTATGCTGCTAGGTAATACTTGTCATTTTAACGAGTTGGTTGTTTTCCCAGGATGTTCTCAAGTCTTTGGGCTCCATTCACACCCAGGCGATTTGAATCGTGGCTAACGCGGGACGTGTTTGCGATGCCATTACATGTTAATGGCACTCCAATTGTGGTGCGATTTTGCCGCATGATAAATTGCAAAACTTGCCACTCAAAGAGCAGGAGCTTCTTTTGGACACAGCGTCGTGATTTTGCCGCGATTGGAGAGTGTTTTATCGTTGCACAATTGGTGCCATTAACAAGTAATTGCAATACAAACGCGTCTTGCAAAATCGTGGTGATTCAAAACGCCTAAGTGTGAATGGAGCCTAACAGTTATGATTCCTTTTAGGATATTTAAAGTAGGGCTGATTAAAATTTTCGTGTTCGCTTTCATCAATTTTTTTTTTTTTTTTTTTTTTTTTTTATCGATTAATCGACTAAGTTCGATTTTAATTATAACGCACATACAGATCCAACTACTTTTAGCTGATCTCCTTGCAGGCTGATTCCCAGTGCAGCTACCAACCACTGGAAAATGGATAGCAGGATACAAAAAACACACAAAGGCAGCGCTCGATGGGAATAGCATTAAAACTTTTATAGTCTTCAAGTGGGTAACAAAATAAATATTGCACTGGAGATAAAATCGATGTAGCTACATAAACTGTATAAATGGTGCGAGTAATACCAAATGGTAGCAAAAGCAGTCATAAAAACATGTAGCCAAGTATGATACTGGTATAAAAATGTGTACAACGATGCCACTGCTGAATCCAGATGAGGAGGGGTTAACATCAGTCCGTCGGCATGTAGATGTCCCGTGAAGGGAACTATCACAACTCCCAGTGGATGGCTGTAGAATCCCAGGTTGATAGAGGGAAGTGTAACAGCCCTTGCGTGTGGCAGATAGTAAGGTCCCGCCGGCATGCAGATCTGAAGGCACAGCAAAGGAGCCCTTCAGATGGACGCGGCAAGACGTCACCGGATCTCTGACGGAACTCCCTGAAGACCCGGAAGCCGGCGGAGAGGTGAGTATCGATCAAAAATTTTTATCGATTTAATCAAGGAATTAATAGTTAATTTCCACAGCCCTAATTTAAAGGGTACCTGTCAGAATGGTTGTCACAACTGATGCTCTCCTCCTGTGCTGGAATTGGCCATTACTTGACTCCTACTTCCTCCTCCCTCCCCTGCATATAGAGGATCATCCTGCTGTCTCCAGTTTTGTGTTTTTTCAGAGCTCCTACTGCTGTAAGGACATTCCCTTTACACCCGCATTTTGAGGTATTCTTCTACCCTGAAGGGTCCTAGACCCAACCTGACAGTGTGTCAGAACTGTTCCCCTTTTTAAGAGGGAATTCATTGTAGATGTATTCTATTTGGATCTTACGCTGACCCACCGTATCACAAAAATTACCTGACAGGTAGAAGGTGTGCTTACTTTATAAGGATTCTTGTGACCCATCAGCTGGAATCCTTCCCTTTTTTTTTTTTTTTTTTTTTTTTAATCAAAAAGGTTTTTATTGAACATCAGACAAATCACAACAGTTTCCAATGTACAAACGTTAGCAAAGGTTTCCCTCTGCTGGCGAACTATGAAACACCACACAAGAACAGCACCACAGTCTAGTATTGATAAATACATTCATCCTAGGCTACTAGATTTCCAAGTTATTGAAAAAGTCGGGACATCACCAGCTCCCTGGGACTCAGGCCAGGGGCATCAAGCCATTGGGACCAAATCCTCTCAAACCTCCCCGGGCTGCCCCTGTGTTGATATATATATTTTTCCATTATAAGAGTATTCCCCATGTGTGCTATCTAGGAGGTGGTGGTAGGCGGCGAGGCCGACTTCCAGCCCATCAAAATAAGCTTCCTGGCTTGAAATAGGGCCCTAGAGACTGCGAGCCTGGTCATTTCCCCAGGGGTCGCTTCCTCCAAGATCCCCAGCAGGCAACACTTAGGATCCACAGGAATCGTAATTTCAAATACTCTGTTTAGTGTACCTACCACCTCATTCCAATACCTGTGAAGCTTCGGGCATCTCCACAGGAGATGGATGAGATCGCCTTTGTGCCTCTGACATCTACCACACACAGGATCATCGAGCTTACCCATCTTATGTAATTTCAGCGGGGTGTAATGTACCCTTAATAATATATACAACTGTGTCACCTTCTGCGCAACATTTAAGGAGCAAGTGGTGACTGACTGCCACGCCTCCTCCCATTGGTCCCCCGTCAGTGTACCTATGTCCTTCTCCCACAGGGACTCCGTCCTGCTCGGGAATGCACGTAGGTGACTTGACAGTAACATCTGGTAACCTTGGGATATAAACCTTTTTGTTTCATTGCTAGTGTGCAACACATGGAACACTGGGGCGGGTGACTGAACCCATTCCACCGCATTCCCGTGTGCAGCCACTGCATGCCGGAGCTGCATATAGTAATAGTGCATATGAGCTGGGAGGCCAAATCTGGCCCGCAGTTCAGGAAAAGTGAGAAGACTGCCGTTAGCGAAGATGTGGGACAGCAGAGCCACACCATGGGCACGCCATCTGGGCCCCTGTTGCAGCTTCACCAACTCCACATATGACTTATTGTCCCATATTGGGCTGTCTTCTGTGAAACCCTGAACTCCCTGTAGTTGTCGGCCCTTGTTCCATACCTTTTGAATAAGTAAGAGCGTCGGGGTTTGCTTGTTAGATTTTAGGAACATTTGCGCCTCCAGGCCCATCAGGATAGTCTCAGCGCCAGTGGCCGAAAGCATCAGCCGTGCCGCTGAGCTCCCCGGGTCCTGGGACATAGATCCTATCAAGTGCTGCAACTGAGCCGCCAAGTAATACAGCCAGGGGTTGGGAACCGCCAACCCCCCACTGTCCTTGGCTCGCTGCAAGTGCTCCAATCTAATCCGAGGGGGCTTAGTATGCCATAGCAACCGTCGGAAAAGAGTGTTCACTATTCGAAAGATTTTCAGGTGTATCACTACAGGCGAGTTGTGCAGAAAATAAAGTAATTGTGGCATTAATATCATTTTGATCAGGTTGGCTTTACCTGCAAGTGACATTTTTAGGGTGTTCCAAGTGTTAATTTTATCTCTAAACCGGGATAGTAATGGGTGCACATTAAGGGAGCAGTAATCCCCCAGCCTGGGCGACACCTGCACCCCCAAGTACTTAAAGCTAGACACAACTGGGACGGGACAAGAGTCCGGCAGGATAACCCCACCCACCCCCTCCAACACCATCAGGGCGGATTTCGACCAGTTAATGGTCAGTCCTGAGTATTGACCGAATTGCTCTATTATTGACATAACCCCTGGCATGGAGTGCGTGGGATCCTCCAGAAACAACAGCATGTCATCCGCGTACAACATGATTTTTTTCCTGCAGTGGGCCGTATTGGAATCCCCGGACACGGGCGCTAGCCCGAACCAGGGCCGCCAATGGCTCTATAGCGATTGCAAAGAGCAGGGGGGACAGGGGGCAACCCTGCCTCGTCCCCCTACCCAATGCAAAGGCAGGTGACATCCTATCCGCGACTCTGATGGTCGCTTGGGGGGACGCATATAGCAACCTGACCCAGTCTATGAATGTGTCCCCAAAGCCGAACTTGGCCAACGCCGCCCAAAGGAACCTCCAGCTGACACTATCGAATGCCTTGTTGGCATCAAGGGACAAGAGCGCCCTGTGGCCCCCATTGTCCGCCTGCATGTTCAAAAACAGGCGCCTTAAATTGGTAGCAGTGGACTTCTGCGGCATGAAACCCGCCTGGTCCGGGTGTATAATAGACGAGATTATCCCGTTGACCCTGCGCGCCAAGACCTTAGCCAGGATTTTCACATCACTTTGCAGCAGCGAAATAGGTCTATAGGAGCCAGGGTCAACCGGATCCTTCCCCGGCTTTAATAATAAAATGACATTGGCCCTGGCCATAGAGTCAGGCAGCCTCCCACCCTCCAGTGCGGCGTTAAAGACTTTCAACAGTTCAGGTAACAGGTGCCCCCCAAACTGGGTGAACACCTCCATGGGCAGGCCATCCTCCCCAGGGGCTTTACATGTAGGAAAAGAGCCTGCCGCCAGTTGCAACTCGTCCAGGGTAATGGGGGCATCTAATTGTTCTCTGGCTGATGTGGAAAGAGCGGGCAGAACAATACTAGCCATGTACTCCTCAAGATCCTCATCCGAGTAGGCATCCCTCGACCCATAGAGGCCCTCATAGAAGGATGCCAGCTCGGACACAATGGCTTCAGGGGCGTTGACCACTTTACCTGTAGAGGCACGTATAGCACCAATGGTCGGGGATTGTGTTTGAGACCTTGCTATCTTGGCCAGTAAACGCCCAGTTTGTTCCCCTTCCTCATAAAATGCAAGTTTTGTAAAGAATCTCCTCCGCTCTGCCGTTGAGGATCGGAGACGGTCCAGAGAGTCCTGGGCCGACATCCAGGCCTCCCTGCCCGACATCCAGGCCTCCCTGGCCGAGTCAGTAGGGCTAGTCACATAAACAAGCTCCAGCTGTCTCACCTGGTCCTCCACCCGCTCCACCAGAACAGAGGAGTTGTTCCTGACAATTTGTGTTTCCTCAATAAATACCCCTCTAAGGTAGGCCTTCAGAGTTTCCCATTTTAGCAGAGGGTCTAGGTACTGGTCGTGCGCCCGCAGAAAAACTTGGTTTCTATATCTTGATCTCGATCTTGGTTTCTATACGTTCCGGGGATGTAAACAGTTTGAGCCAATAGGCATTCAATTTCCATGGGGCCCTAGGTAGTGAGCTAGACGGCTGAGAAACCAGCCACAGTACTAACGGTGAGTGGTCCGAGACCCCCCTAGGGAGATATTCTATCCCAGAGGAGCAACTAACCATGTTGGGGGTACCCAAACAAAGGTCTATACGGGAAAGAGAACCGTGCGTTTTGGAGAAACAGGAGAATTGTTTACAGTTAGGATTCCGGACCCGCCAGATGTCAACCCACCCCACCTCAGCCATCAGGCGTCCAAGAGCCGTACCCCGGTTGCCCTTAGGGGGCGTCACCGGGGGGTGTCTATCCAATCTGGGGTCTATGTAACAGTTAAAGTCTCCTAGCAGCAATAGTGGGACATCGGGCTTGTTTGCCAGGTAAGACAGCAGCAACTGCAGCACCTCTCTAGAAAACGGTGGAGGCACATATACAAAAGCCAGGATCATAGTAACAGTAAACAATTTGCAGTATAAAAATACAAATCTCCCAGATATATCAATAAGCGAATCTAACTCCTGGTATGCCAGGGCCTTGTGAATCAGTACGCTCACTCCGCGTGAGAAAGCGGAGTGAGTGGAGTGATAGGCCTGACCCACCCATGCATATCCCAAGAAGCTAGTCGTGTCTTTCACTAGATGGGTCTCCTGTAAGCCAATTATGGCCGGGTGAAATTTGCGGAGTACCGTAGAGATCATGGTCCTTTTCAAAGGATCATTGACCCCACGGACATGCCACGACACTATAGGTGTAGAAGACATGGTAAGTACATACAAAGAGTCCCGTCGGAATGGGGGGAGTGCTCAAAAGGGAGCTTCAGTCTTGTATCCCATCCTCCAGCTAGTAAAAATAAGCAACAGTCCTTTGGTTCAAACAGCTTTGACTGTGGTGCATCAAATAGAACAGTACAATCTTTTGTATAAAGAAACATCCTGCGGAAACTGCGGCAATAATTCCTGCGCAACAGCGCTTTGGTTTCAGCACAGCAATAGAAAAAGTGAAAAACATAAGAAAAACAAAGAAAATAAAACTTATCTGCATCTGCCGGTGGCTCCTGGACTGCCAACAGGGCACTGCTTGGGAGTGCCCACCGGTGTCGAATGATAACGACAGGGGTAATTTTAGTGCCAACAGGGCACAGAAACATGAGCCATGACCACCATGGCAGCATACAGCACATGGGGGGGGGGGGGGGTGTAGAGACACTCCACCTATAACCTCTGAACAGCGACTGGAACAGAAAAGTTAGTGGAAAACTAGTCGCTGGTATCTTCAAACAAGTAACGGTCCTCTCATAGCAACATCATTTCAGTGTCAGCATACATTTGCCCGGTTTGCCCTTGATAAAGATAGGATCAGTCGCATCAGCCTTCACCGTTCTCCGGTCCCCTCCTGCGGATACCCTGTTCGTTGCGGTCCAGCCAGTCAGCCGCATCCTGTGCATTTTCAAAAAAGTGGGTCTCATTTCTGGCTGTTATGCGAAGTTTGGCCGGGTATAGCATGGCGTATGGTAGCTGAAGCCTCTGCAGCCTTTTCTTGACATCTAGAAACTTTGATCGTCTGCGTTGCACTTCTGCCGAGAAATCAGGATAAAAAGATATCCGGGCTCCGTTAAAGTGCACGGCTCCCCTTTCTCTGGCCAATCGAAGTATCACTTCCCGGTCCCTGTAATTGAGGAGCCTCGCCAGCATAGATCTTGGGGGGTTTCCGGTGGGGAGGGGGCGCGGTGGCACCCTGTGCGCTCTCTCCACCGTGTACATCGGGGAAAAGGCTTCTTTACCGAAGACCTCCTGCAGCCAGCCTTCTATGAACGTAGTGGGGTCCCTACCCTCCACTTTTTCTGGGAGCCCCACAATGCGGACGTTGTTTCGTCGCAAACGATTTTCGATCTCATCGTGACGATCAAAGGCCTGACGTGCCTGCTGCGCCGCTACTCTCACTTCACGGGTCATATGTGGCATCTGATCTTCTATGTCACTGATCCTTCCCTCCACGGCCGTGGTCCTCTCCCTGACCTTCTGTATATCATGACTCAGGAGAGATACCTTCTCCTCCAGTCCCCCAAACCTCTCCTTCAGGGCTTCCACTGAGGCAGTACACTTGTGTACAGCATATAGGATATCACTGAGCGTGGGCTGCGGATCGTCTTCTGTCTGCTGTGTAAGCATGGCTGGTACAGGATCATGAACTGACTCCGCGTCTTCATCCTCCACTGCCTGCATCACAGCGTGTCCCTGGTCACCATGCTCTGCAGGCACTGTATGGCACTGTGCTGCAGTCTGCGGGGAATCATCCGGGCCTGTCAGTCTTTTAGCATAGTATAACATGTCCCTTATTTGATCATTTCCTTTAGGGGCTTTGCTGGACTTACCGCCCTGCTCCGTTTTCTTCTCCTGCCCTCGTGGAGTCCTGGGTGGCAAAGACTGAAACTGCCAGGCGCCATCTTGGGAGTCCTGGGAGGCCACAGCCGCGGCTTCTCCTTTGTTTCCCCGGGTCATCATGCTGTAATTGATGAGCACCGCTGGAACCGGGAGTCACAGGGGGTCTCCAGGCACTAGTTACCGGTGAAATCGGGCTTTGTAGGTGATGAGGATAGGATCACATACAGGATTTTCAGCGGGAGCTCCGTCGAACAGGTCTGCTCACATGCCGCATCAGGCCACGCCCCCCGGCTGCATCTGGAATCCCTCTTTAAGACACAGTTTGAACGGACAGGTTGTGCTCACTGCCCTTTGATAGTGACCTTGGTCTGCCAAACTGTGGCTCAATGGGATATATCCCTCCTAAAATGATCTTTCCAGCACTGGGATAGACTCCTTCTCAATTGATCATGTGAACAGATGTTTTGAGCCTTGTCCTGCTTTAGTGGCTTGTTTCAAAGCATCTAAATTTTTGTGTCTTATTCCAATACAGATGCACAAAGCATGCTGGCTAAGATGCTAAAATGCTCATGCTGCTTACAAAAGCCATCTGACTGCATTGGCCTTCAAGGGACATCTTCTCTTTTGTTTCTTAATTTGACACTATGATCAAGAATGCCACAGGAGGCCTGAGCATACTCTTGCATCATCAGAGGAGGTTTAAGGAGAAGTCAGCTGAGCCCCATTCTTGTCCATCTATTTATATAGTAGGGGTCCTCAGACCCTGATGCTGACCGTTCAAATGTCTTAAAGTCTTGGCCTGCGAATTGCTTTTACCGACCTGGAGGTGCAGACTTTCATTGACTAGGTCGGATACAGCTCTTCAGTTTCCTCAGATTACTGGCATCCTCTTTTTCCCTGTGCTCAAGGGAAAAACTTTGCTCATTGGAGAGCCACTATTGCCCAGAATACTGTCTGGTTCTTCAGTATTCAAATTGGGGGACCCCATGTTGTGCAGGTTTCCTGGTTCTCTATTGGCCGCAACCTAGTTGCTGTTGTGCCTCCACTTAAAGACTGGGAGTCCTGCATATGGAAGAAAAGGTAACCTGGTTCTTGCGCTGGATGATGCAGAGTCTTCACCTTTTATTCATGCTGTCTCTTTTGAAAGACCTTGCCATGGGAAACGGTACCCTTTGGGCTAAGCAGAGAGGTTCACACACCTGTGTTTGCCTCACATTCTGTCTGGCAGACAGAGATTATCGTTGGAGGGCCCTGTGCCTCCCTGGTAGACAGCAGGCAGAAGGCAACAGTCTCCTGCTTTTGAAATTCTCTGTAGGATACAGAGTTGATCATGTGGACTTCAAGGGACTTGTTCAAACAGGGTTAGGTCTTCCTTCCTTGATGGATCCATAACCTTAGGTAAAAATGCTTTGGGCCTTTCCCTGTAGACCAGCTGGTCTAATCACCAAAACCTGTTTGTCCTTGGTCCCTTCTCAAAATTATTGTTTTTAAGAATTGTCTTTTTTTTTTTTTTTTTTTTTTTTATATTGTTGACCACATCATGTAGTGGGTCTTCTTTCCCTTGCGGGATTCACCTCTGGCTCGATATTCTGTTTTGTGTGCAGTCATTCCCTCTAGCTATAAGATGGTCTTTTTAGATCTTCATCATATTTTATTCTTTGTGTTCTTCCTCTCGTCATGTTGATAGGTCCTCGTGTTTTTTTCTGATCCGATTCTGGTCTTGGTCCTTGGGTGGCATTTGGACTGTAAGCAGTTCCTAATTTTTTCATTGAGCCTGTAGGTGATTGCCCACCCCTCAATCAGACTGATTCTTTGATGCCTCGACAGTACTGTATCTGAATTCCTGTGCCCCTCAGTGGATGGAAAAGAAAATAGTTTTTTTGTATTGTAAAACCTTTCTTGGAGTCCACTGAGGGGAACAGTACCCACCCATCTGTGTTTCTATTCATGCATTTGGTATTGCTTTCCATAAAACTGAGGAACCCTGGGTAGAGGAGGGGTTCACGTGTGGTGCTGGTCTAAAACTTTTTTTGTAAGTTGTTCAATCTTGCTGTAAGTAGCAGTATAATGTGACCGTATCTAAATTCCAGTTCCTGACTCTTAGGGTAAGTAGAAAGATCTAGTTTTTGTAAAATACACCAGAAAAACCTCAAGTGACATTTGACGCTGCTTTGGGTAAGCTCTCCACTTTTCTTGTGTGTGCGTGGCTGGTCTCCTCCTGTTTTTCTTTCTACAAGTCTCTTAACCAGTGTGTCTGCAGATTTTGAGTTTCTTCCATCTTCACTGGCTAAGGCCAGACATGTACAACGATCATTAGAAGGAAGTCAGAAGTGATTGTATAAAAAATGTTATTTGTATATATTGCTCCTTCTTCTTTTTTTTTTTTTTTTTTTTTTTTTTTAATTTCTGTGATTTGCTTTATTTTATTTTTTTTTAAGACTTGAAAGCTTCTCTAAGAAAGCTTGAACACCAGACAGCTGACCTAAAATTTTTAAATAATCAATATGTCCATAAGATTCGGTCAATGGAAAAGGAGAGTAAAGCCAAAACAGAAAGGATTCAGCAGCTGCAAGAGAAGAACCTGCAAGCTGTAGTGCAAACACCAGGTTAGAGTGGAAACACATCTTATGACTGCATGTATTTTTCTGTGTCTGTAAAACTTTTTTCTTATTTATTAAAGAGGAACATCAGTTGGATTTAAGTCTTCAAATACAAATACTGTAGCTGCTGACTTTTAAAAATCAGGTACTTACCAGTGGCCTGAATCCAACCCTGTCTTTCTGCAGCCGATTCTTCTTACCACTGTGGGCTGCCAGTGCTGCCATTTTGGTTCTAGGAGGGGGCTATGGCTTCCTGGAAAAACGACAGCAGGCTTTTCACTGCACACGTGACGGCTCATGCAGCACTCTGTGAATAGTCATACTGCCTGGAGGCTGTGGGAGGGGAGAGGCAAGGGACGTCGTTCTTGCCTAGGTGAGGATTGCAGAAGTGAGAGTGGGTACCATTAAAAATCTAAATTTGCTCTCCACTACCCCAAACAAAAAACCTACAATTCTGTTAGACAGACCAAGCGTGTCTCCAGGTCCAGCGATCTGCTAGCCATAGCAGTGGATGGCTCAACCTGATCTAAACCTTTTTCTCTTTTATGAAGCCCCTTTCTCATCTGATTCTGAAGACATTCCAGAGCTACTCCTCTCATCAAACTGGCCCAGACATTTGTGATTTTTTTTTTTTTTTTTTTTTTTTTCAGACATCCTCATACTCCTAGCAGACTGTTTTGTGAGCTCCTCCAGGTTGCCCGATTTCTTTTGTCCCAAGGACCAGTTTACCACTGTTTCACAATTGTTGGTTTTGCTGCCAGCTGATGAAGTCTAGGTACTAATAACCAAAAATAAAAAAGGGGGGGGCTAGCCTAACCTGAGATTTTATTACAGGCAAGGTTGGATATATCCTGTATTCATCCTCTTCTTCTTTCAGCCCAAACACCTGACAGATCAGAACCTAGTACTGGACATTATTACCGACTGAGGTAGGGGGGGAATTTATCCTTGGAGCATTTCTGGTCTATTTGCGTTGTCTCCTTGGGCAACAGTTCTGTGTTAGTCACAGGGGCGGATCCAGGGGGGGGGCAACAGGGCAATTGCCCCCCCCCCCCCCCGAGACCATCTGTCACACTCGCTTGCTCTGTTTTGTTTGTTTTTTTGCGCCCGATGTCCCGGACTCTGGGGACCCGGTACCGACTGGCCATAGGTCCCCAGGATCCCAAACTTGAAACACATATAGCCCCATGTCTCCTCTACAAGTATGAAAAGTTTGGTGTCTGGGAGACCTATGGCCAGGGAGAACCGATTATTTTTTATTTTTTTTTCAAAGCCGGGCACTCCTTCCATAGACTCCCATGTTAAACATCAGTCTAGTCATGGGCACAGTGAGGCATGCAGATGGACACCCTAGGCTTCTACTCGCGTCAATAAGTTTTCCCAGTTTTTTGGGGTAAAATTAGGTGCCTCGGCTTATAGTCGGTCGGCTTATACTTGAGTATATACAGTACTTGTTCTGCCGCTGCCTCTCTGAGTCTCTCTCTCAGTTTCTCACATCAGCCGATCAGCGGCGCTGAGAGAGAGACTCGTCTAATGTATTTACGCGGCGCACTGACACAATACCAGGAGCGGAGGAGGAGGTAGGTGGAGACTCTTCCCTGCACTCGTTGCTAACGCCTGGGCCGCTTGGCGTCTAGCAACGAGTGACGTCAGTGAGTCACGTCGGGCCACTCTGCGGGCAGGTGCGATGGCGTGCGGCTCCACAGACGGGTAAGAAAGCGGGCGGCTCCGCTTGCGGCGCGGTTTGCGGGCGGCGCGGTTCGTGGGCAGACCGTGCTGCTCAGTGTGTTGGCAGCGCAGGTGAGAGTGAGAGAGCAGGCTCATCTCTCACCGCCCGTGCCTGCCCTGCATTCCTGCAGTGACTTCCGCCCTCACTGTGCAGGCAGCAGAGAGATTACATTATCTCTCTGCTGCCTGACTCTGGGACACAGCAAGAGACAACCAAAACTACACCTTAGCAGGCAAGTTAGTGACAATCCGCAAATTGTGTCAGGTGACGTGGCAAATGACAATCTGCATCTGGTGGCAGGCAAGTGACAATCCGCAAGGTGTGGCAGGTAATGTGACAATCCACAAGGTGTGGCAAGTGACACGCTCAGGGCTCCCACTAATTGCAGGTGACGGTGGCAAGTGACACACTCCGGGCTCCCACTGATTCTGCATTGAACTATTTAATTTTATATTACAATGTAATAATAGAAATAATGCACTTCAATCATCCTGACACCATTACAACCATGGTGTCCGGATGATTGAAGCGCCGACACCAGCCATTTCCCCGATAAATTTCCCACCAAAAAAACATATTTTTTGGCAGTGCCCCTCCCGAGAAAAGACTCTGGATCTGCCCCTGGTTAGTCACAGTGAGGACAAAAAAAAAAAACCTGTGTGCAGCAGCTCCCCTAATACTTATCCAAGCCCCATCTCGATCCAGCGATGTTGCAAGAATGGCTACCCAGGACTCCTCTCATTGGCTGAGACAGCAGTGCGGCGCCATCAAAGTCAGTCAGTCAGCCAATGAGGAGAGAAGGGGGAGGGGGGGCACGGCTCTGTGTCTGAATGGACACAGGGAGCTGCGGCTCGGCTAAGGTGCCCCTTAGCAAGCCACTTGCTGTGAGGATACGCAACAGGAGGGAGGAGCCAGGAGCGCCAAAAGAGGGACCCGATAAGAGGAGGATCTGGGCTGCTCTGTGCAAAACCACCGCACAGAACAGGTTTATTATTTTTAACTCTTAAAAAAAAAAAAAAGCAAGACTTTAGTATCTCTAAGTAATGGGGATTTTATTGCAATGATCAGTGAATTATCTGATCCATGGGCACTTACTCCCCGGTAGTCAGAAATGTATTTGGATTTCAGAAGCTGACATTTCCTAGTTTATGCCACATTCACTAGGATCAGCCATCTTCAGTGATGACAGAGCTATACACACTCTTAACTGGCAGCCAAGCCTCTCAATTTAGTTGCAGACCCAGACTGAACTTACACATTTGTAACATGCAAGATAGAAAGCAATTTTTCCTCCTCCATTGTTTAAATCTACACATAACTGCTATGCACACATGAGTTTGTTTGTTCTATCAGATGTTATCTGACCTTTTTTCTTTACCCAACATGCACATTCATTGGAGGGTGCACATTGCACAAAATTTCAATACAGTGATTTGTGTGGCACTGATTTAGGTCTGTTTATCAGAGGAAACCAGGAATTGCCCGAGCTTTTTGCACTGTACAGGGTCTACAAACCGTGAAACTGTAGTATGATTGCAGATTTGTGCCCAGGATGTAGAAAGGCGATATAATGTCCAATATGGGAACAGCTTAGTAAACATCGTAGTAGTAGCAGAGCTTCGCATGCCGTCTAACATGAGCTGCTTATATGGCTGTAGAGAAAAGGTCCTTTTCTTAGCGTTTATTAAGGGATTCGGGGGAAGAGGTAATTCTGAGATATATGGGTTATAATGCCACCTTCAGGAGAACTGGACACTGGCAATAAAAAAAGAGACTGTTCATATAACCCCCTACCACTCCCATTAAGTTTCAGTTTCATTCAAAAGCATAAGTAGGAGTGATCATAAAACAAATGGATGGGACCTATGTCCCTTAATGCACACCAAGGAAAAGAGTTCACAGTGAGTCCGAAATCCTGTTTTCTTAACTTTAATTAGGGGGAAAATGGTAAACAGAAAAATAAATAAATAATGGAAATGTACGTCCAGAAGCATTTCAACTAAGGGGTGCACAACAAAGCAAACAAAATGCCAACAAGCCCACAAAACAACAAGGTAAAACAGGTGGCTAGTTGCAGCTTATGGAGCTTCCTGAAGGACATCCAAAGCTTGTATAAGCAGAGGAATGAACTTTCATCTAGTTGCACTTGAAAAACACACAAACTGAAGACCAGATGACAGCCTTGCAATTTGGGAGAGCTGAAGGAGCAGAGAGCAGTGACTGACAAATTAAGAATAATGGGATTTAACGGTGCTAAGCTCATTAGGAAGGTCAGGAGGTAGAATCTGCAGGCCCTGATGCACAGATAGGGCAATTACTAAAATCCTGATGGCGGCCATTGGAACTCTCAGAGGATACCAAGTGGATGCCCCTGAAATCATTGACAGATTGGACTAGTGTCACGAAGGGGGTATCTTAATGCACAGAATACATTAAGATAAAAATCCTTCTGCCTTTTTACAATCGCTTTAATCCAGCACAGAAAACCCATTTATAACATTCCAGTTAAATAAGAGGTTTTGATGGGGGGGGGGGGGGGGAAATTATATATAATAAAATATTTTACACTTAACCGCAAGTAATTTCCTAGTCTTACAGAAAATAGTCTACTGTTTCCTATATATATTTTGCAGAGACTGATTAATAAAAAAATAAATTAAATAAAAATCAAAAAGTATAATTATTAAAACGGTTTCACACACTAAATGCGATTTACTGTGTTTGCCAAAGCTTGGCATACTAAATTGCACGCTAAAATGTATTTGTTTAATTGTCATAGGTGGAAAGAAGAGAAACATTCCTTTTAGGCGTCAGCGCATGCAGATCGACCAACCCATCCCACCATCTGGTATGAGCAGCCACCCTGTACCGCAGCCAGAAGATCCATATGTTGCTGATCTGCTGCAAGTTGCTGATGATAGGTATGTTGTCTGTTCTACTCCAAAAAGCAGAACTGTTAGTTGACTGAAAATGCAAATGATCTGACTGCAATATGCGATCTGCTCAGAAGTATCATTCAATATAAAGCAATCCTTTTTAGACTGGCATGTAATTATTATGCACTTTTATTTTGTACATTTCAGAATTCGGGAACTTCAGCAGGACGTGGCATCTTTACGACAAAAGCTGGACACCTCTGAGAAAGCAGTTAACCATTTCACTCAGAAGGTTGGCTTCAACCTGAAACATTTACATTTCTTACATGTGCATAATAGATTTTAACTACAGTATAAGCAAATATTTTTGTCATCTGATATGGCATACACTGTTTGGGCCGGTTCACACTGCTGCGAATTCTATTGCGAATTTGAGCCGTTGCGATTGCTCAAATTCGCAAGTCATTTAAATAACATTGTTTGTTTTACATTAGTGCCGTTCACATCAATGCGTTGCAAATCCAAGCTTTGGGGAAAAAGGGTCCTGTGCGAGTTTGATCCGTGTGCGATGCGAATTCAGCTCTATAGACAGCATTCCCTGAAATCGCGGCTGCAAAACGCGGCAAAATCACGTCCGTAAAATCACGCGACTTTTGAAGTCGCAGTAGTGTGAACCCAGCCAGAGGTAAATTATAAAATCTACAAATATTATACAGCAACTTTAGGAAGTTTTGGGAAAATATAGAGCAGGGGTAGGCAACTAACCAATTGACCCCTTCATTACCAGGCTTTTTTTTTTTTTGTGATGCAGCACTGCATTACTTTAACTGACAATTGTGGGGTGTGCGATGCTGTATCCAAATAAAATTTGTAATTTTGTTCCCCCCCCCCCCCCCCACAAACAGAGCTTTCGTTTGGTAGTATTTGATCTCCTGCATATTTTGTGCTATCAATAAAAAAAAAACTGACAGCTTAACCACTTTCCGCCCACCGTATGCAGAATGCCGTTCGGGAAGTGGTTCTGTTATCCTGACTGGGCGTCATATGACGTCCAGCAGAATAACATGCCGGCGCGCGATTATCAGCACAGCCCCCTCAGTTGTGCCAATCGCCTGGTAATCAGTGCCCAGCAGTGTCCCAACAATAAAGTGTGCCAGTGCCCACCACAGTGCCAATCAGTGCCCAGCAGTAACACCGGTCAGTAATCTATCAGTGCCACCTGTCCGTACCAATCGGTACCGCCAATCAGTGCCCATCACCACTGCCTGTTAGTGCCCATCAATTATTACATATCAGTGCCAACTCATCAGTGCCGGTCAGTGAAGGGGAAAACAACGTTTCTTTTTCGTACATCACGGGACACAGAGCGACTTAGTCATTACTAATGGGTTATATAGATTACCTTCAGGTGTTGGCACTGGCCAATTCCAAACCGGAAGTACCCTCCCCTATATAAGCCCCTCCCATCCGGGAGCACCTCAGTTTTTTGCCAGTGTCTAAGGTGTTGGCCAAAGAGTAACATGTGTTTTCACTGGGCTTGCGTACAGGTTCTTTTGGGCCTTAGTAAGCTGTTCCGGATCCCACCAAAAAAGCTTCATAGCTAAACGGTCGGTACCCGGGCCTTGCAGCAGAAGAGCAAGGTTTTGCCTGTAATGCCTCTCTTAGGAGGGCTGGACCCTGGGATCCAGAGCTCTGGTCATACCCACGACCAAGATGTTGTCTGTGCAGGGTGCTATACAGGTCCAGGGGAGTGGAATCCTTGGGAACCCGGTCCCTGAAGGTTTAATTACAATGCCTGCCGTGATAGGTGAAGTTTGGACTTCTGTGGACCAAACAAAGTCCTGCGGCGGGGATCAGGTAAGTGGGGGCCCCCAGGAACTTGGTTCTATTGGGGGACCCCCAAGCCTAATTTGTCTTTCTGTCTGTTACCTAACGGTATTCCCGCTAAATATCTGTGTTTGCCTGTAACTACTGAAAATGTAAAATTTTAATAGTAGTCAAGAAAAAAAAAGGGGGACCGCGGTACCTGTGTTAAACCACTAGAGGCCGCTGTAGTCCATTTTTCTTGTCATGTGGATCTTTGGTTTTCTCAAGTCAAAAGATCCAGGCAGTTGGTAAGTTTCTCTGTGGGAATCCACTTCCTCTGCCCTGTTGCTGCGCTCATCCACCGCACAGGCCCTCCGGCAAAAAGGGCCCTGGCTCCTAGTCCCTGTTTGATTTCGAAAAGGGCGCGCGTGCACGCGCCTCCTATGAAAAAAAAGGGGCGGGGCGGGTGGATGACGCTCGATACGCGGCGCTTCTGCGCATGTGCAGGCGTCCCAGCATGGTTTAAAGACACAGTACAAGTGTCAGCTGGATGCAAACAGAGCTAGCAACAAACAGTGGCACACAGAGGCGGTTGATGCAGGCATCCCCATAGAAAGGCACTTTAGTGGACACCAGCTGGTATATAGCAGCAACTGTGTTAGACTATTACCAGCAAAAATTGGTGTATGACGACGGGAATACCTCAGCTTTGTGCTTAAAGGATATGTCGTCCAGACGCTCCGGAAATAGGTCTTCCAGGAAGCCAAAGGGGTCTCCATCGGGCTCTGAGGATATTGGGCATGCTTGTACTGCACCAATCTCCCCTGAGAATTCAGAGGTCAGTAGCCGTAGAAACCCCGCAGGAATGCCTGGTGCTGCGGCTGTCCCCAGTCCACCTGCTCCTGTATATATAACAGAGGAGGTTTTATCCTCAACTCTGGGAGGATTGGAAGAGAGATTAACAGCATTGATCGCTGCTTCCCTGTCACAGGAAAAGCGCGTCCGATCTCCGTCTCCTCCTTCAGAGTGCCTGTTAGTGGAGGAACAGCCCCACACAGAGATCGACCTACCTGAAGGGGATCAGGATGAGGTTGATTCAGTTATGGAGGAATCAACAGTGGAAGAACCTTTCTCAGCATCTCAGGCTGAAAGATTATGGGTTCAGTCTCTGACTAACATGGTCCGATCAGCATTTAAAATGCCTCTGGCGGAACCACCATCCACTACGGTTTCCTCGCTGGGGTCGCTAAAAGCTCCCCGGGCTGTCTGTTCCTTCCCAATCCACCCTTTATTAGAAGGGCTTATTTACCAGGATTGGGAGCATCCTGATAAAATATTTGCTCCCCCCAAGAGATTTCCGGTGACCTATCCCATGGAGGATAAGTTCATTAAAAAATGGAGGGTCCCTACAGTGGACGCAGCCATCTCTTCTGTTAACAAATCACTGACATGTCCAGTAGATAATGTTCCAATGTTCAAAGACCCAATAGATAAAAAATTGGAGTCTTTACTAAAATCTGCTTTCTCTACAGCAAGCATGGTGACACAACCTGCGGTAGCAGCGATTGGAGTCTGCCAAGCAGTGAAAGATCAGTTGAAACAAGTCTTAAGGGACTTACCAGATCAGCAGGCTCTTGCCCTAGCTGACCTGCCTAGAGCCTTGTGTTTTGCGGTGGACGCCATAAAGGATACAATCCAACAGGCCTCCCGCTTTACGCTGTCTATAGTACATATGCGTAGGCTTCTGTGGCTCAAAAACTGGTCTGCTGAAGCTCCCTGTAAAAAACTGCTGGTTAGCTTCCCATTTCATGGAGAACGCTTATTTGGAGAAGATCTGGACAAATATATCCAGAAAATTTCTGCCGGTAAAAGTTCACTCTTACCGGTTAAGAACAAGGGTAGAAGCTCTTCTTTTAAGAGGCCTACTTCTCCAGTCCCGGGCACATCGGCTGTGAAGCAGTTCCGACGGCCTCCGCGGTCAAATTCAGGGGGCAGAAATCAGGGACAATCACAGGGTAACAAGAAGCCCTGGATCAAGAGAGGTACAAAACCTCCCCCCAAGGCATGAAGCGTTGCCCCCACTCAATCGGGTGGGGGGAAGACTTCAGTTGTTCACAGAGACCTGGCGGGACACCATCAGAGACAGATGGGTGCTCTCCGCAGTAAGTCTGGGATACAAGCTGGAGTTAAAAGGCACTCCTCCTGCCCAATTTATGAGGTCAAACGTGCCAAGAGATCCCCAGAAGAGAGGATCCCTCCTTCTGGCACTAGAACAACTATTGCTCCAAGGTGTAATCATGAAGGTTCCCCTGGAAGAAAGCGGATTCGGGTTTTACTCGAACCTTTTCACAGTCCCCAAACCAAATGGGGACGTGAGGCCCATATTAAATCTAAAAGGGCTAAACAAGTTCCTAAATATCAGGACTTTTCGGATGGAGTCGATCCGATCGGTGGGCACCGCCCTACAAGGGCAGGAATGGTTAGCCTCGATCGACATAAAGGATGCTTATCTGCATATTCCCATCTTTCCGGCCCACCAGAAATTTCTACGCTTTGCAGTAGAAGGGCGCCATTTTCAGTTCAGAGCCTTACCTTTCGGTCTGGCCACAGCACCACGAGTGTTCACAAAAATTCTGGCCCCATTATTGGCCAATCTAAGAACACAGGGTGTAACGATAATGGCATATCTAGACGACCTGCTACTAATAGACCACTCAGTGGAAAAGCTGGAAGTAGCTATTCACAAGACAATCAAGTATCTGGAATATCACGGTTGGATTATCAACCGGGACAAGTCAGCTCTAAGACCAGTCAAAAGTCTGGAATACTTAGGGCTAAGGCTGGATTCAAATCAGAGAAAGAGTTTCTTACCTCCAGAGAAGGTGTTGTCTTTAAAAGATTTGACCCACTTAGTGGGTACAAAAAGAAAACCATCCATACGCCTCTGCATGAGGCTGCTGGGAAAAATGGTGGCTTCATTCGAAGCGGTACCCTACGGTCAATTCCATTCAAGGAATTTGCAAAGGGCCATACTGTCAGCCTGGAACAAAAAAGTTCAGGCTTTAGACTTGCCAATGTCCCTGTCCCCTTCCGTTCTTGGAAGGTAGTCACTACAGATGCCAGCCTCATAGGCTGGGGGGGCAGTACTGGAGCAATGGTCTCTCCAGGGCAAGTGGTCAGAAGCAGAAAAGGCCCTGCCCATCAATCTCTTAGAGATACGAGCAGCCCGGTATGCCCTAGTAGCATGACAATGCCACAGCAGTGGCATATATCAATCACCAGGGTGGCACCAGGAGTCGTGCAGCCCAGAGGGAAGCAAATTGCATCCTGGAGTGGGCAGAAAAATATGTCCCAGCCATATCCGCGGTTTTCATCCCAGGAGTGGAAAATTGGAGAGCGGACTTTTTAAGTCGCCAACAATTATGCCCGGGGGAATGGTCTCTTCACCCCGAGGTTTTCCAGGCAATATGCCAGCGGTGGGGAACACCGGATGTAGATCTGCTAGCATCCAGATTCAACGCAAAGGTGGACAGATTTGTGTCTCGCACAAGGGATCGCACAAGGGATCCTCTAGCTTGCGGCTCGGATGCCCTAGTGTTCCCTTGGGATCAGTTCAAGCTGATATATGCATTCCCACCGCCACAATTGTTACGCGATTACTCCGCAGAATCAGGGTAGAAAAGAAACCAGTGATTCTGGTGGCTCCAGCGTGGCCCCGAAGGGCATGGTACGCGGAGATTGTAAAAATGTCAGTGAGGAGTCCTTGGACCCTCCCACATCGTCCGGACCTGCTGTCGCAGGGACCGATATACCACCCTTCCTTACCAGCCCTAGGTTTGATGGCCTGGCTATTGAAGCCCACATTCTGAAAAAGAGAGGGCTCTCTAATTCTGTGGTATCTACCATGATAAATGCCAGGAAGCCGGTATCCAGGCAGATCTATTATAGGATCTGGAAAGCGTACATTAAGTGGTGTGAGGCCAAGAAATGGCATCCACGTAAGTACGTGATAGGGAGGATTTTGGACTTCCTACAGTGGGCTGTAGATAGGAAGCTGGCCTTGAGTACTATCAAGGGTCAGATTTCGGCCTTGTCAATATTTTTTCAAAGGCCCTTGGCTTCGCATTCACTAGTCAAAGCTTTCATACAAGGAGTGATGCGTATTAGCCCTCCGGTTAGTATTCCCATATGTCCTTGGGACTTAAACCTGGTTCTGTCAGTTCTACAGAAACAACCGTTTGAACCATTGCAACACATTTCCTTGGTTCTTCTCACCAGGAAATTGATTTTCTTAGTAGCCGTTTGTTCGGCTAAAAGAGTATCGGAATTAGCCGCCTTGTCCTGTAAGGAGCCATATCTGGTTGTCCATAAGGACAGAGTAGTATTACGTCCTCATCCAGCCTTTCTTCCTAAGGTGGTATCGAGGTTTCATTTGAACCAAGATGTGGTTCTTCCTTCTTTTTTCCCCAAACCTAGCTCGGTAGAGGAAAAGTTATTACATTCCTTGGATGTAGTAAGAGCAGTTAAAGCTTATCTAAAAGCCACTGCTCAGATTCGCAGAACGGATACTTTGTTTATTCTGCCGGAAGGCCCTAAAAAGGGTCAGGCAGCATCAAAATCCACTTTAGCCAAGTGGATTCGACAGGTCATAATACAAGCCTATGGCTTGAGAAAGAGACCGCCTCCGTTCAAAGTTAGGGCACACTCCACAAGAGCAGTTGGAACTTCATGGGCAGTGCATCACCAGGCCTCCCTGGCTCAAGTATGTAAGGCCGCAACATGGTCTTCGGTACACACGTTTACTAGATTCTACCAGGTAGACGTTAGAAGTCAGGAGGATGTCGCCTTTGGGCGCAGTGTGTTGCAGGCCGCAAAAGATCCTCATGCCTGATGGCGCCCAGCTTATGTATCCCTCCCCTCATTTGGCATTGCTTTGGGACGTCCCATTAGTAATGACTAAGTCGCTCTGTGTCCCGTGATGTACGAAAAAGAAAAAGGGATTTTTATAACAGCTTACCTGTAAAATCCTTTTCTTGGAGTACATCACGGGACACAGAGCTCCCACCCCTCTTTTTGGGACACTTATTGCTTGGCTACAAAACTGAGGTGCTCCCGGATGGGAGGGGCTTATATAGGGGAGGGTACTTCCGGTTTGGAATTGGCCAGTGCCAACACCTGAAGGTAATCTATATAACCCATTAGTAATGACTAAGTCGCTCTGTGTCCCGTGATGTACTCCAAGAAAAGGATTTTACAGGTAAGCTGTTATAAAAATCCCTTTTTTATGACAAAAATTAAGAAAAACTAAAATTTTTTCAAAAATGTTGGTCTTTTTTAGTTTGTTTAGCAAAAAATAAAAAACCCCAGAGGTGATCAAATACCACCAAAAGAAAGCTCTATTTGTGGGAAGAAAATGATAAAAATGTAGTTTGGGTACAGCGTTGTATCAGTGCAATTGTCATTCAAAGTGTAACAGCGCTGAAAGCCGAAAATTGTCCTGGGCAGGAATGGCCAAAAGTGCCTGGTATTGAAGTGTTTAAAGAAGGGGGGGAAAAAAGCAATATTTTTTTACTTTCTGCGATAAAACAAAACAAATAAAAATGTAAAAAAAAAAAAAATTTCTTCATAAATTTAGGCCAATATGTATTCTGCAACATGTTTTTGGTAAAAAAAAAATCGCAATAAGCGACTATTGATTGGTTTACATGAACGTTATAGCGTCTACAAACCTATGGTATATATTTATGGATTTTTTTATTTATAATTTATTTTTTTTAAATACTAGTAATAGCAGCGATCAGCGACTTATAGTGGGACTGCAACGGACAATTGGACACGTTGTGGGAACCAGTGACACTAATACAGTGATCAGTGCTAAAAATATGCACGGTCACTGTACTAATGACACTGCCTGGGAAGGGTTAAAACATCTAGGGTAATCATAGGGTTTAACTATGTGCCTAACAGTCTTTTTGTGTACTGTATGTGCTGCTTTTACTAGGGGGAGAGATTTGAGTCTCGTCCCTGCTTTGCAGGAACAATGAATCCATCCCTTCTCCCCTGTCAGAAAGGCGATCTGTCTTGTTTACATAGGCAGATCCCTGTTCTGTGAAGTTGACCAACGAGTGACAGGTGCCGGGCACCCACAGATCGGCTTCTGCTGTGAAGTATCACAGCAGAGTGGGTCCGCCGGTTGCATGCACGAGCCCCCCCAATTAGAGTAAGTGGTGAAAAAGCAACACAGTGATGCCTGCTTTAACCCCTTGTTTTCTGTACTGCGGCCTCATTCACCTAAATGGGTCCTGCTTGCTAGGTGATACGCACTCCAACCATGACAGGGCGTATAACCATGACAGGATGTATAACTCCTGCTGCAACATGTGTACACCCCTGGCCACTTCAGCTAAGGGGGGGGGGGGGGTGATTAGAGCAGGGGTGGTGAAAGCAGCCTTCTACTATTCTGCCCAGTGTATTTCTTCACCCTGACCTGAAGATCTCTTCTGCTGCTGGCACCCCTCTGCAGACCGCAAGCGGGGATAAGAGCTGGAGTACAGTTGTTATCACTCTACATGGGACAGGAGCCAGCACTACAGAGGAGGCATCGGCTTATGCGGCTCTCTACAACAGCTCTAACTTTACAAGTAGTCCCTCTGCATTGCACTCAGTTTGATGCTCTGGGATGGCGGGTCAGCAAGCCCAGACCGTGATCTACCAGTCATCTGGCCACAATCTGGTAGATCGCGATTTACGGGTTGCTGACCCCCGATCTAGAGCTTCAATAACAATCTGTGTCCAGCCTATTTAATATGCTTAATGTGGAGACCATGCATCTTTAAGTGATTGGCCAACATCCTAGCGAACTTTAAAACTGTATGCACAAAGCTACCATAATCTTAAACGGAAGCCTGGTAAAATGCACATTTCACAAAGTAGAAAAGGTTAACGTTTTTTGTATGGGGTTTTTTTTTTTTTTTTTTCTGTTTTTGCCTTCAAGCAGTAGTAAACCGCTGCAATAAAAAACAAACAAAAAAAAATCTTTCCCCTGCAAAATAGCATAATGTGCTCGTATACATTGCATGCGAGCACATTATGAAATACCTTAAACCAGGGCTTAAAATTTCAAGTCTAGACCTACTAGCCAGGCAAAAACCTTACTCTCCACCAGTTGCCCCACCAAACCTTTCCCAGGTCTGTCCCCCAACCTTAAAGCCCTGCCCCCCTTAAAGCTTATGAAATTACATTTTTCTTAAGAATAAAGAATCCAAAATATAAAAAAATGCAATTATAACATAGCTTTTATTCAATTTAAACATAACAGCAATAGCGATTGCTGGGTCTACAAAAGATCTTGGGCTAGAGCCCATAGCAGCGAAGTAAAGGAAATCATACACTTGGGCGGGCATACACATGTACATAATATACGTGTGTGTGTGTGTGTGTGTATGATAGATCCCCCCCCTTACATCAGAGAGCCCCCGCTTACATCAGTGTCCCCCCAGAGAGCCCCTGCTTACATCAGTGTCCCCCAGAGGGCCTCCCTCTAAATAAGTGTCCTCAGATGGCTCCCCGTCTTACCTTTTTTAGCTGGTGGGTGTAGGCGGGCGCGGCGGTGGAGAGCGGAACTCTCCTCGTGCCCCCCGCGGCGGTGGAGAGCGGAACTCTCCTGCACCTGTCCTCTGTAATGGTGCTGCCGAAGAAGAAGCAGAAAACCGGAAGTCGGCTTCAAAATGAGGCTTGGAGCGCAGGTGCACAGCAAATCGATCCCCGGGGCCTGGGGATCACATTGCGCTTTGTTACTGCACTCGCCAAACGGCAATTTATGCTCGCATTTGGCGAGCGGGCGAGTGCATTTTTCAAGCCCTGCCTAAAACAAAGCCCTCCAGCGGCGCACTGTAACCGCTGAGAGGGCTTTCAACTATAGTCACATAGGCTTCACAGAAAAGAAGAGGCAATGAAGAGCTTAGAAGTAAACTGAAATTGCAGCAAGCTCAGTAGATAACAGCTGGTCTACACAATCTCAGTCTGCAATGGCGACATAGAAGAGTTTGGAGGAAGAACTAAAGACAGGATCAACTAGGTATATTTCACACAAAATAAATACTATGACATTTTATTTTTAATTTTCTGGGTATAATGAGAATTGTTTTCAGCTCCCCCAGCCCCCATAAATATTTACCTGAGCCCAATCTCAATTAGTGGTTATAGCAGCATGCAGTAATCTTTTTTTGCAGGCTAGCTACTATTGGCCACTACAAAATTGTTAGTGCCATAGCGCTCAGATGTCTAATGATTTTTTTTTTTCTTCTTTTTTTTTTTTTTTCTTAGACATTACTGTAGAGTGTACAGGCTAAAATGGATCACCCAGCATGATCAATTAGGCTGATTAGTAGACCGTTTTTTTTTTTTTTTTTTTTTAATAGGCTGAAATATTGAATAAATTAGTCTTTTGGCAACAGCATTTATTGGACAGTCTCTTAGCCCGTTCCCTATACTACATGAGGTTTGAATAAATTCTACCAAACCTAGTGATGTACTCTAATGGTTAAAGTCTTTGTTTCATCATAGGTTGAATTAAGAGACAAAGAAGTAGAGCGGTTGGCATTGGCTCTGGATGGAGGGCGATCTCATGATGTCATTTCTCTTGAAGCTAGATACAGAAGTAATGAGAAACTTGTGGCCCATCTAAACCTTCAGGTATTTTTTCTCCCTATGCTTGTTTTTACTGTAGTTTTACCATTGTTTACAACTTGGACACACATTCTGGACTCAGAACTGACCATTGTAGAATTAGAATTGCCTCCTGGAACAGATGCCCCGAGCAAAAAAAGTCTCCAAATATTACTACACCCATAGTAAATACACTAGCAATAAGACTAATTACTTAAAACCTAAATGGCTTAACCCCTTGTCCACCAAAGTATGTGTAATAAATGTCAATAGGTTAGCAAGCTTGGTAATTACTTTTTTCATCTCTCTCAGCTGTCATGTAAAAATGATAAATTTTACTGTTCATTGAATGGCCCTAAATGAGTATTTGTGGGATAATGGGACACGGGCTGGCTCTGGGGAACTGTTTATTTTTTGTTTTTCACATCAGTGGCTCCTCGCACACCTCAGGCAACCAGAATGGTGAGCTGTTACGAGACTGGGATCAGCAACATTATGCCACTGGTGTTCCTGCTGGAGCAAACGCTGCGTGGTGTAATAGACTGGGTGCTGGTAGTGCAGTAGCTAGGAGGGAAGTTGTGGACTTCTGCTGTCTTGGAGCCTGGTATATGCTGACTCTGTCCCAATCATGCTTTGCCTAAAAAAGAGAAGGAATCTGATTTGTTTTGGTCACGATTTCTCTTTTTGTTTTTCTTTATGCAAGTCTTTGTAAATAACCTTGTTCCCACCAAAGTATCTGCTTTTTCAGTATCTGCCTGCCCACCGAGGAGCCACAGCTTGAAAACTTCCACCTCGATTCAAGCAGGACAAGTGATTCTTATTTCAGTCCCTCCCAAAGTAGTACTAACCTGAACACACGCAAACCTTCACAACTGTGACCTAGACACCAAACTGGGATCTTCCACTAACAGTAGTAACCTATAGTCTGGGGGTCAGCAACCTGGGCTTGCTGACCTGCCATTCCAGAGCATCAAACAGAGTGCAATGCAGAGGGACTACTTGTAATGTTGGAGCTGTAGTAGGGAGCAGTAGCCACATAAGACAGGGCCTCCTTTTTAGTGCAGGTTCCTGTCCCAACTGCACTCCATCTTTTATCCCGGCTAGTGGTCTCCAGAGTGGTGCCAGCAGCAGAAAAGAGGATATCTTCAGGTCAGTGTTAAGCAATGCACTGGGCATAATATTTAAAAGGCTGTTTTCACATTGATGTGCTGCGGTTTACCCACACTGAGGGTGCAGTATACCTGCAGCTTACAGGTAGTCCTTCTGCATTGCACTCTGTTTGATGCTCTGGAATGGCGGATAGCAAGCCCAGACCACGATCTACCAGTCTCCTGTCTAAGATCTTCTGGTAGATCACAATCTACAGCAGTCTCTCAGCCAGGGTTCCCTGGAATCTTGGGGTTCCTCCAGAGTTTGCTTAGGGTTCCTTGAGCTGTGGCTGATTGACTTCCCATTTGATGGTGCTTGCATAATTCTGGAGCCTATGCCAATTGGCAGAGCCAACTGCATAACACTAATGGTCTTTCTAGCTGTCTATAAGGGAGAGATTATGTCCACCATGGCAAAAGGGGTAATTTTTCCCACTGATCTCCAACAAATTGGTTTTAGAAGGGGTTCCCCAAGCCCTGAATTTTTACTTCAAGGGTTCCTCTTGGTTAAAAAGGTTGAGAAAGGCTAATCTACAGGTTGCTGACCACCTCTGTAATTCATTGTACCCACAATCAGCAGATTGCGGGTGCAATGCCAGGACTCTTGCAGACTGTCTGTGTAAGCTGTCTACTCGTACAAGCAGGCCGTTACACATTGACAGGAAGCATCAATGAACTTACCTAGAGCGCTTTAAGAGATTGTAAAGGTAATTAAAAACAACCATAACAAACATGTCTATGCTTACCTGCTCTGTGTGACCACAAACCTACTCTTCTCGGGTCCCCCACTGGGGCTCCTGGCCCCTCCTCTCTCTCTCTCTCTCTCTCTCTCTCTCTCTCTCCCTCTCTCTCTCTCCCCTCTCCCCCTCTCCCCCTCTCTCCCCCTCTCCCCCCCTCTCTCTCTCTCTCTCCCTCTCCCTCTCCCTCTCCCTCTCCCTCTCTCTCCCTCTCTCTCCCCCTCTCTCTCCCCCTCTCCCCCTCTCCCCCTCTCCCCTCTCTCCCCCTCTCCCCCTCTCCCCCTCTCCCCCTCTCCCCCTCTCCCCCTCTCCCCCTCTCCCCCTCTCTCCCCCTCTCCCCCTCTCTCCCCCTCTCCCCCTCTCTCTCTCTCTCTCTCTCTCCCCCTCTCTCTCTCTCTCTCTCTCTCTCTCTCTCTCTCTCTCTCTCTCCAGTGTGTGCTCTCTCCCAAGCCCCGCTCCCTCTGCACTGGCTTTGACAGCAGCGGGAGCTAATGACTCCCAGTGCCCCGGCAAAGCCATTGAGACCTGAAAGTGAGGGGAGAGAAAATGAGGACTCGGGTAAGTAAAAGGGGGGATGCTGCTGCCTAAACATTTTTTACATTAATGCAAGGTAAAAAAAACGTTTAGGTTTTAGATCCGCTTTAACCGCTCCCTCGTAGTTCATTGAGAACTACAAGCCATCAGCCGCAAATGCTTTTGGGAGTTGTAGTTCTTGCATTCACAGAACTCTGTGAATGAATGACACGGCCGGGTGGGCGGAGCCCCACGCGGCCGCCTTTTCTTTTAAATTGTGACAGCGAGTGCGGGGAGAAGATCCCCAGCCCACTGTCGTAAATGGTGGTTCGGGGGCTGCTGCATCTGTAACATGTTACATTCTGAATATGGGTGTAACATTTTTACGTAAGGTGAACTTATGCTAAAACTAAGGCCAATCTATGCATCATCTTTCTGTCATTCATGAGCACAGTACTGCTGCATTCTTTGCTAGTACAATGGACGAACACAGGGCCTGATAAACCATTGTTTTTTCAGTTTTTTGGGCGCATATGTGTCACCAACTGAACAAAATAGTGGGTCTATGTTGAATTGGATTTGCAACAGAAACTGGGAGATTGTGAATTGCCGCAGGTATGTCCCTGTTTCTGCTTGTACCCTCTAAAACGAATATCTGTGCACATTACAAGCCGAGGAGGCAAGGCGCTGGGAACTCCAAATTATCAATAATTGTTCTGATAGGATATTTGGAAGGTTATTCCGAAATTAGCCTCTACTATTGAACATGGAAGTCTGTCTGAAGTCAGATGAGTTTATATGTAGTAATTTGAGGGCCAATTTAATCTCTCCAAACTATTGAAATTGATGCATTTGTTTTTGTCATGCATGGTCCTGAAGAAGCCGTATATCTGCAAAACGCATAGACCAAAGTTTGGACCGGGATGTGCTTGATCAGAATTTGTATTTTCAGTTATTTTATTGTACCACTTTTTATTGGTAGTAATAAAGTGTATATATATATATATATATATATATATATATATGTAAATGTAATACAGATATTTGATGCAGATCTCCACCTGGTCTGACTAGGCACAGATCTGCATACAGGACTGACTGCCTCTGATATGTACCTGTAGGCACCACACTTGCCAGAGGGAGTGCAGGGAACTAGTTTCAGGCCTACTATTTTTTTTTTTTTTTTTTTTTTTTTTTTTTTACAGAAGATGCCAGTTTGTTCTCAAAGAATTGATTATATCACTGCCTTTTAGAATTGGTAAACCATGTAGTTATTCTATGCCCATTTATATAGATTGATGGGCATTTGTCACTTATTGCTGCTAAATAGAGATTTTAGTAAACAAACCTCTCTGGCATATGCAAGGATTTTTCGGACCTGCCATAGAAAACGAGGTTTATCATTGTATAAATATACATGTGTTGCAGATTGAATACCTCCAGAAAGCTAATGGAGACCTTGAAAAACGTGTACAAGAGTTGTTGGAAACCCGACAGAATGTGACCAGTGAGGTGTTGAATCTAAGCAGCAAGAACGAGGAACTCTGTAAAGAGCTGTCGGAGATTGATCATATGGCACACCAACTAGAGAGAGACAAAGAAATGGCACTAGAGACTGCAGATGCTGAGATTGAAGAAGCAAAGGTTGGTGCCACTAATCTATATCTGATGTGGGATACCGGTAATTGGAATTTCACTTTGGGAGTTTTGCTAATCATACTTAATTGCTTAAAACAAAAAAAAGGTGAGGGTGGAAGGACAGTGCTGTGCTCACTGACGATTTCAGGGCTTAGAGGAGTTAACAACAATTACATTGGCTAAATATTCTCTGATGCATTTAGGGTCCTTTTTAACACTGCATGTAAGTTTTATATACCTGGACATATCTCCCAAAGCAATCCTCTGGGATCAGTGAGTGAAAACATTTTCTATATGGTATAATAATTGTCTTTTAATGTATATGCCTGGAAGTGAAATCATTTAATTCATTCAAATGTGCAGCTCTTTTGTGGAAAGGTTTGTATTTAGCTATGTTTGTAATACCTTATCCCTTTTATACTGTGGTAACATTAGAATAGAATTATATATTTGTATAATACTCCAGCATAAACCAATAAATGCGCATATAGACGTACATCTTTCATAATCTTGAGGATTAAGACCAGCCTTAATTTTCCCACCCATTTTTCGCTCATGTTTACTTAAATATTTGTGTGGGGTGTGTGTTTGGAAAGAGTTGAAGGTCATTGATTGTAAGTTTTATATGAATATATGTTGTACCGATATATGATCAGGAGGCCAGGGCCCTTCATGGACTGTAGGGTCTTGAAGTATATAAATAATGGTATCTGAGCAAGAACTTTATTTTAATATAACTAAATGCATTGTTATTATTTTAGAATGAAATAAAGAGACTACAGACGGATATCCATAAACTTGAAAGCACTTTGGCACAGTACAGATCTGTAAGTAAATCTATCTTAAATTATATTAACATGGATTGCTGTACATATATTACATGTTAAATACTGCTGGAGTCATACAAGTCTTTGTAAAGAAATTGTTCTCGGTTTTTACATTTCTTTAATACTGGTCCAAAACCTTTATTTTGAAGGTCAAATCTTTCTAAACTAGTTTTTCAGTTTTTTGGGTTTTTGTTTGCAAGCATTCACTTGCTGGCTTAAGACCTCTATTGTACCTGAGAAAGTGACTGCAGTGGTGAGATATCCATGTAAAAATTCCCAGTTATGTATAACTGTGGTGGTTGTTTTAAAACCAGATAATACTGCTCTCCCATTGATTTTCTTGCTCAAATAGGAAGTGAAAGGAGGAGCAACTATCCACACAGGCAATAAAGTTATCTTATTTGTTCTATATACACATACAAGATACAGTAGGTAGGATGCAAGTATAGCAAGATCTGCTATCCAACACATGCAGCTCACTGGTAACCTATGACACTTGTAAGATATTCACTTCAGTGCACCTGGCTCCCCACCCACCAGTTTTATCTGCATTCCTCTCCAAAAGAGGGGAGGGAAAGAAAGGCGCCAAGCAGGCATAGAGTAGCACATTTTATTAAAAAATAAGTCAATATGAACAACAGTAGCACTCACAAACAGGTAGGGTTGAGGATGACCGTTCGTGGTGGATGGTATAATCCAAGTGTGAACCGGGAGCTGGGGTCTTTGTCCGGGGTCGGAAGAGAGAAAGCCATATAGACGGAGCCCGATGAGTCTGAAATCCGTCATGGGGGAGCTGGTGTCGGGCAGCCCTGTGTTGCCGTGATGGTCTGTCCGGTGTTCGGATGTCCGCCCAGGGAGTATGTCCCCAGCTGGAGTATGGAAAGAAGCTGTCAGCTGGTCTACTGTGAGAGCCAATGGAACTGCGCTTCGGATTGATGGAGACATGGCTTGCTTCTGAAACGCATTACCATTGGCTTTATCCCATCCACTGCGAACTGTCATCCTCCCCTCCACCTGTTTTGTGAGTGCTATTGTTCATATTGACTTCTATTTTTTAATAAATTGTGCTACACTATGCCTGCCTGGTGCCTTTCTTTCCCTCCCCTCTTCTATTCCAGAATGTGGATTCCCAGCTCACAGTAAAAGGCAGCCAGATAGTGTCAGCCAGTCACAATAATTGACGTTTTTTCCTATACCTCTAGGAATAAGGCTTTTTTTTTTTTTTGCTTATTAATTATTACTAGCTCAATAACCTCCTATGACCACGGGATTGGCACAGAGTTAGGGCTGTAGTGTATTGCGTTTCATGAGTCCTCTCCAAAATCCTGTTCAAACATTGCACTCAAGTACAGACAACTTGTACCCCAGTATCCTACTATGTGAGATGCACCTCGACACATACTACTCCCTCCCCAGTACCCTACTACTAGTGAGATCTGCACTACAGCACACTTGATTCAATTCATTTAACCACCATGCTGCAAATAGTTTATTTTCCAAATCAACTTTATAGTAGGAGATCAGATTACGCTGAATAAGGCCTGTAAATAGGCCCGACACTGACACCAGCAGGGATTTTTGATGATTAGCTGAGAAAGGCAGTCCTATTGAAAGCAATGGGAGGCTGCACACTCCTGCAGCTAGTCGTGGCATGTAATTGG
The DNA here is from genome assembly GCA_029206835.1 of Rana muscosa. NCBI lineage: Eukaryota > Metazoa > Chordata > Amphibia > Anura > Ranidae > Rana > Rana muscosa. The sequence continues at coordinate 214,728,822 of CM055116.1, forward strand.
TGATCTCTTTACAAGCAAATACAGATCCCTGTTAATTTTTATTTAGACTGAGGGTCAACAAGTAAAAAGGCATTCCTGGTCTTTTTTTAAATAAGAAAGCCCTGCATGCTTTGCAAACAAATATCATTGAAGCTGTCTGAAGTGATTGTGAAGAAAAATACCTAGTCATGAAAAATGAATCCATTAACTTGTGAACTCTGTAGATATTTTTTTTCCTTTTAAACATATATGTTACTATGCAAATCAATTTTTAATGAAGTTTACTTTCTGATAGGACCTGAACACTTGTGAATTTGAGAAAAACAAACTTACTGATGAGCTAGAAATTAGAAAAGAAGAAAGTCGCAAGTTTGAGTCCCTCTTAAACCACTTGGAAAATGAAAAGCAGCGGCTTTATAATAAACTTGAAAAAGAGATGGTGACAGGTGGGCCCATTAAAACACTATTTCTATATTCATTACATTTTCTAGTTCTGTAAAAACGAGAACTTGTGTCTTGTCATTTCCAGAACGAGAGCTTGTGCTAGAAGTAGAGAGGATGAGGACTCAGTATGGTATTTTGCGTACGGATCGCTCACCTTCTAGGATGGACTCTTTTGTGAAGACTTTAGAGGAAGAGCGGAATCATTATAAAGCAGAGTTGGAGAAACTGGAGAGAACACTTAATCTAAGAGCCAGCTCCAGAAATCTTTCCAGACTGGAGTCAAGCAGAAGGCACAGCTCTCCAGACAAGGTATTTGATAATTTCCCACCTGTACTGTGCAAACTGATGTATATAAAAAAATTATTTTATTTTATGCATTCTGCTGTAGTTATTTAGTCAACAAGTGGTCAGTTTCATTACATTTAGCAGATAATTGTTAGGTTGAAACTTACATCTGTCTGTGCACAATTATATGGCTTAGCCCCCCCCCCCCCCCCCACCGCCTCTTCATTGCACAGGGTGTGTGTGTGTGTGTGTGTGTATAATATATTAGGGCTGCAACTAACGATTATTTTTATAATCGATTAGTTGGCCGATTATTGTTTCGAATAATCGGTTAATAAAGGTAATTTTGCTGCGATTTGCATTTTTTATATATTTTTTGCCCAATTCGTTGTTGGGCAGATTACAAAACACAAATTGCCGCAAAAACACATTACATGCTTTTCTGCAGCTTCTTCATTGAAGTATATTAACCACTTGACGACCGCCCACTGTAAATATACGTCAGCAGAATGGCACCGACAGGCAGAATCACGTACATATACGTGATTGCCTTTGTATAGTTGGGGGGTCCGATCGGACCCCCCTTCTTTACAGTGGGTGGTCGTTTTACCTTCGGGAGCGATCCGGCATGAGGGGACGGCCGTTCAATTCCGGCCACCCCCTCTCGATCGCTCCCGGCGAATGAGAGAGCTTCCCCTGCCTGCCAGGAAGGAGGAAGTGATGTCATCTCTCCTGCGGCGCTCACATATACCGAGCGCCGTACAGGAGAAGATGCAGGTTAGTACACAAAACACTACACTGACACCAGGACACATAGGCACATAAATCGCCCCCCCAGACACCCCCAGATCAGCCCCCAGTCACAGTGTCACTGATTGCAGTGACCATTTATTTAGTGATCACTGCAATCAGTGACATTTGTGACTGTAAAAGTGTCAGTACATTTAGTTTTAGGTCCAGTGTAGCCCCCTAACCCCCCCTAATAAAGGTTTAACCCCCTGATCACCCCCCAGATAACCCTTTCACCCCCTAGCACCGGCGTCGCTATGCGATCATTTTTCTGATCGATGTCTTAGCGTCGGTGATGCTGATCGGTAGCCAGTAATTTTTTTTAGGTTCGCCGCAGGTTTTTATAGCGTCGGGTACCCCCATATATTACCTAATAAAGGTTTAACCCCCTTGATCACCCCCCAGGTAACCCTTTCACCCCCTAGCACCGCCGTCGCTATGCGATAATTTTTCTGATCGATGTCTTTAGCGTCGGTGATGCTGATCGGTAGCCAGTAATTTTTTTTAGGTTCGCCGCAGGTTTTTATAGCGTCAGGTACCCCATATATTATCTAATAAAGGTTTAACCCCCTGATCGCCCCCCAGGTAACCCTTTCACCCCCTATCACCACTGTCGCTAAGCGATCGTTTTTATGATCGTTGTCTTAGTGTCGGTGATGCCGATAGGTAGCCAGTAATTTTTTTTAGGTTCGCCGTCAGGTTTTTATAGCGTCAGGTACCCCCATATATTACCTAATAAAGGTTTTAACCCCCTAATTGCCCCTAGTTAACCCTTTCACCAGTGATCATCATATAAGTGTTACGGGTGACGCTGGTTAGTTAGTTTGCTTTTTATAGTGTCAGGGCACCCGCCGTATATAACCCAATAAAGGTTTAACCCCCTGATCGCCCGGCGGGTGATATCAATTAGGTTTTAGCGTCAAAGAGGGTCTGCGTCACACCCCAGGCAGCGTCAGGTTAGTGCCAGTAGCGCTAACACCCACGCGTGAAGCATACACCCCCCTTAGTGGTATAGTATCTGATCAGCTCTATATCTGATCCGATCTATACTAGCGTCCCCAGCAGTTTAGGGTTCCCAAAAACGCAGTGTTAGCGGGATCAGCCCAGATACCTACTAGCACCTGCGTTTTGCCCCTCCGTCCAGCCCAGGCCACCCAAGTGCAGTATCGATCGATCACTGTCACTTGCAAAACACAACACCCATAACTGCAGCGTTCGCAGAGACAGGCCTGATCCCTGCGACTCCAGTGCTGTAGGAGGTGATTTCACCACCACAGTTAAAAAAAAAAAAAAGCATATATGCCGAAGCATTGGGGCAGCAGGGGCGGAGGAGTGATTTTGCTCCTAATGCCGCGTACATACGGTCGAAATTCCGACGGAGGCTTGCCCGTGGAAAAGTCTGACCATGTGTACGCGGCATAACTTTTGCGAGAAGATGCCCCCATGCTTCGGCATATATAAATGGTGCATGTATGCCCATCATTAGAAGTGGGTGGATGAAGGGCGGTATTCTAATGGTGGGCATACCCACCGATCAATCTTTTTTTTTCGTTCAGCCAACAGGCTGCATGAAAAAAAAGATTACAATACATGTCCAACAAGGACCAGCAACGTACTGGTATGTTGCTGGACTTTGAATGTTTATACCAGATTGATGCCTGCGGGTTTAGGTATCATCTTGGTATCATTCTTTTCAGCCAGTGGCCGGCTTTCATGTAAAAGCAATCCTAGTGGCTAATTAGCCTCCTTTTTACAAGCAGTGGGAGGGAATGTCGTCCCCCCCCCCGGATATAAAAAGCGCCATTGGGAAAGCATTTTATCACACCGATCTTGGTGTGGTCAGATGCTTTGAGGGCAGAGGAAAGATCTAGGGTCCAATAGACCCCAGTTTTTTCAAAAAAGAGTACCTGTCATTGCCTATTGCTATCATAGGGGATATTTACATTCCCTGAGATAACAATAAAAGTGATAAAAAAAAAATAAAAAAAAATATGGAAGCAACAGTTTAAAAATAAAATAAAAAAGCAAAATTAATAATAAAAAAAAAAAGCACCCCTGTCCTGCCCTGCTCTTGCCCAATGGCGAACACAAGCGTCGGTCTGGCGTCATATGTAAACAGCAATTGCACCATGCATGTGAGGTATCACCGCGAAGGTCAGATCGAGGGCAGTAATTTTAGCAGTAGACCTCCTCTGTAAATCTAACGGGGTAACCTGTAAATGCTTTTAAAGGCTTTTAAAAATGTATGTAGTTTGTCGCCAATGCGCGTTTGTGCGAAATTTTAAAGCATGTCGTGTTTGGTATCTATGTACTCGGCCTAAGATAATCTTTTTTATTTCATCAAACATTTGGGCAATATAGTGTGTTTTAGTGCATTAAAATTAAAAAAAGTGTATTTTTTTCCCCAAAAAATGCGTTTGAAAAATCGCTGCGCAAATACTGTGTAGAAAAAAAAAATGCAACACCCACCATTTTATTCTGTAGGGCCTTTGCTTTAAAAATATATATAATGTTTGGGGGTTCAACATAATTTTCTTGCAAAAAAAAATATGTTTTCATGTAAACAAAAAGTGTCAAAAAGGGCTTTGTCTTCAAGTGGTTCGAAGAGTGGATGTAAGCTTCCTAATGTTGTGTATAAAATGCCAGAACAGTTCAAAACCCCCCCAAATGACCCCACTTTGGAAAGTAGACACCCCAAGCTATATACTGAGAGGCATGTCGAGTCCATGGAATATTTTATATGTTGACACAAGTTGCGGAAAAAATACAATTATTTTTTTTTTTTTTTTTTTTTTGCACAAAGTTGTCACTAAATGATATATTGCTCAAACATGCCATGGGCATATGTGGAATTACACCCCAAAATACATTCTGATGCTTCTCCTGAGTACGGGGATACCACATGTGTGAGACTTTTTGGGAGCCTAGCCGCGTACGGGACCCCAAAAACCAAGCACCGCCTTCAGGCTTTCTAAGGGTGTCAATTTTTGATTTCACTTCTCACTGCCTATCACAGTTTCGGAGGCCATGGAATGCCCAGATGGCACAAAACCCCCCCAAATGACCCCATTTTGGAAAGTAGACACCCCAAGCTATTTGCTGAGAGGTATTGTGAGTATTTTGCAGATCTCGCTTTTTGTCACAAAGTTTTGAAAATTTAAAAAAGAAAAAAAAAATGTTCTTTCTTCATTTTCAAAAACAAATGAGAGCTGTAAAATACTCACCATGCCTCTCAGCAAACAGCTTGGGGTGTCTACTTTCCAAAATGGGGTCATTTGGGGGGGTTTTGTGCTATTTTGGCATTTTATGGCCTTCAAAACTGTGATAGGTAGTGAGGAGTGAAATCAAAAATTTGCGCCCTTAGAAATCCTGAAGGCGGTGCTTGGTTTCCGGGGTCCCGTACGTGGCTAGGCTCCTAAAAAGTCCCACACATGTGGTATCCCCATACTCAGGAGAAGCAGCAGAATGTATTTTGGGGTGCAATTCCACATATAACCATGGCATGTGTGAGCAATATATCATTTAGTGACAACTTTTTGTAATTTTTTTTTTTTTTTGTCATTATTCAATCACTTGGGACAAAAAAAAATATTCAATGGGCTCAACAGGCCTCTCAGCAATTTCCTTGGGGTGTCTACTTTCTAAAATGGGGTCATTTGGGGGGGTTTTGTGCTATTTTGGCATTTTATGGCCTTCAAAACTGTGATAGGTAGTGAGGAGTGAAATCAAAAATTTGCGCCCTTAGGCCCCTTTCACATGGACGGCAAAATTGCCGCAGTAAAAAGCCTGTTTTTTGTTCTTTGAAATTTAAGGCTTCAGGCAATGCGATTAGCTGCATTTGTACATTGCGATTACCTGCGTATACGTGCGTTTATTTGCGGTTGCGTTTAGCTGCGGTTAGTTATTCCCATAGCAACCTGTTTATTTTTATTTTTTTGTCCCTTGGATCTAACCATGATGCATTTCGGTCCTCTGCCGTCTATTTCCTGTTTCTTTGTTCACTTGCTGAGTGTGTGTTGGAGTTTAGAGGTGAGAGGAGTGATCAGTGTGTTGTGCCTGAGATTTGCAAAAATGAATGCAAATATGATGAGTTTGCTGGCGATGCTCATGTTGCTGATGATGAGGATGAAGAGGAGAAGACAGATCCAGTCTAGGCGACGTCCCCCGCCGTTACTGGGTCCATCCCCTAACCTCACAGCGTCTATCAATTGGCTACTTTTCCCTCATGTTCGGTGAGCTGCGGACCCATGGGGACAAGTTCTACAATTATACTCGGATGTCCGTGGCAAGCTTCGATGAGCTGTTGGAACTCTGTAGAACACGCCTGAGCAGAACCAGGACCAACATGAGAAGAAGCATTAGTGCAGAAGAGCGGCTGCTACTTACTTTAAGGTAGGTTTTCCATATCTTGAACAGATGCTTTAAATTCAGGTACATGCAGGTGTACCAATATTATTGACAATAGTGTGTATGTATGTTCTTGCATAATATATAGATATAAATATATGTGTCTTTTTTGTATTGCAGATACCTTGCCACTGGTGCCAGCTTCACCTCCCTTCATCATCAGTTCCTAATGGGAATTTCTACTGTATCGACAATAGTCCATGATACATGTCAAGTTATATGGGAAGAGCTGAAAAGCAGTGTCATGCCGGAACCAACATCCAGTCTGTGGGAGGAAATATCTGAGAAGTTTTGGGAGAAGACCAACTTCCCAAATTGCATTGGGGCTTTAGACGGGAAACATATCCGTCTCATCAAGCCACCAAACTCTGGTTCCCGTTATTTCAACTATAAAAAATATTTCTCCATTGTCCTCCTGGGGCTCAGTGATGCCAACATGCGGTTCATTGCTGTGGATGTGGGAGCTTACGGGAGTTCTGGAGATTCCAGAATTTTCCGTAATTCTATGATGGGCCAGCGATTGGAAAATAGTGAATTCAATGTGCCACAGTCAAGGCCTCTTCCTGGTACTGCTGTGCCGGATCTTCCTTTTGTTGTGCTGGCAGATGAGGCATTTGCCTTATCCACCCACCTTCTCAGGCCCTATACGAGGCATGGTCTCACTGACAGGAGGCGCATTTTTAATTACCGTCTCAGTAGAGCCCGGAGAATGGTGGAGTGCGCATTTGGCATTTGCACTGCCAAATGGCGTGTTTTGATGACAGCCATGCACCTAGAAGTGGATCATGCGGTCAATGTTGTTTTGGCATGTTGTGTTCTCCACAACTATTTGAGGGGTAAGGAGATCGTGCCCACCGAATCCCCGTTAGCGTTACCTGTTTCCGCAGAACACAGAGGTCGTGTTACTGCCACTCGTCCCACGAATCAAGCTCTACAAGTGCGTGAGGATTTCACAGATTTTTTTTTGACAGAGGATGAACAGCTCCCATGGCAATATGACCATTTGTAAAGAGATCTTTGTTAGCCATGTTATATCAACCTTATATTACAGTTTAAATTTGTTCTTGAAATAAAGTAGTTGACAATTTTTTACAATTAAATTGTTTTTATTTTTATATCTTTGCCATGTTAAATAACAAAAAGGTAGAAAAAATAGACAAACCTTACAAAACATTGAATGCTTGCATGTATAGAAAACGATTTTTTCAATTCCTTAGGAATATAGAGAATTTTCCTCTATTTTCAAGTATAAATTGACTCTGTACCCCCCCCCCCCCTAAAATATAGAGTATTTCTAAAGTGCTGTTAACCATATGTTTGACTATATGTGGACACTGTGAGTGCAGTAAACAGCTTTGAAACATTTTTTCACAACTTTACGAACTGTTGTGTAGCGGCTGTTTGATAACAATGTCCAAATGTAAGCAAAGAATTTAAAAAGGTTTTTTAGTGCTTAAAGCTGACCATACACCTATAGATTATCTGCATAATGTCTATGATTAGATGGAATTATATTTGTCCATGTACACTGCACTGTGTAGATGGGGGGGAGGGGATCTCTCACTGGGCCAAGCTTCAGTATCTTTCTAGTCGTCCGAGTAGCAAGATATGGAAGCTTGGAACAGTGGGAGATTCTTACATCTGCACAGTTTAGCGGAGATGGAGGAATCTGTTCCACTTTTTCCATCTGAACATAGAAAAACAGAAGATAACCTATAGGTTATGGCCAGTCTGCTGAGGCATGGCCCCATAGAGAAAGTGTCAAAACCCTAACCTTCGTCACCTTAATTTTGATTTCGCCATGTATGCTGCACTGTGTAGATTGGGGGATCTCCCACTGGGCCAAGCTTCAGTATCTTTCTAGTCGGCCATGCTGGCTCTCAACCTAAACAATGCTTTGGTACTGTGAGAGCCAGCGTGGCGGAGTAGCAAGATATGGAAGCTTGTAATAGTACAGTACAGTTTCTTACATCCGTACAGTTCAGCGGATATTGAGGTAGGTATCAATAAAATTCAAGTAACAAAACATAAAAAAATTAAACAGTAATATAACAAATTAAAAGGTCAAAACTACAAGTTTTCATACACCGGATAAGGGGGACGCAGGGAAGAGTGGCTTGGTTCAGTGCCAACATCTATGGGTGATCCTGATCCTGATTGGGAAGATGAGGGTGAAGTAACTGGGTGTGGCTGCACGTGCATCCTTTGATAACCAGGATTAGGTGGGTAAGGTGTATACATCGGTGGGGGTCCTGCATAAGGATTAATGGCAGGTGTTGTGTCATGGAACTGCTGATTGGCCATTGGTCGACTCAAAGAGCCACTGGGTGAATTAAAACCCATAGCCCATGGCTGAAATTTTGGATATGGGCGTTGCTCTTTGCAAGCGGATACAATATACGTTAAATAGGCATGTATATCACCCCTGACCTCAGTGCGCTTATCAGGAGGAATCTCCCTGACTACACAAAGCAACATTCTCAAAAACATAACATCTGGGTCTGAGATATTGAGAAATTCATCATCTTTGGCCTGGTTTTGCGATTGGTTTCTCATTTCAGCTAAAATACGGTTAAAATATTCCTCAAAAGGTGTCTCTTGTTGAGTACGTTTTTGACGGCTGGTGGAAGTAGACTGTCCTCTCCTACCTACATTTGCCTGCAAATAGATCAAATATATAGATTATGCTTCTGATGTTGAGATCACACTTACATAATAATAAACATGATGCTTGCACAATTATTAAAGTCGTGTCCGAGCTTGCAACACCTGTTTTCAATAGATCAGACACAAGCACTTGTTTAACCCCGAAAACCTGTTGTCACTGTATTGGCAGCCAGAAGACCACCAAAACTGTTTTTACAATGTTTCAGTTCATGAATGAAGAGAAGCCGCTGTCTTCTCTCCATTCATTTTCAGCGCAGCGGAGGCTGCTGAGAAAGGGACTGGGGAATCTGTGTCCCTAGTCCCATTCCCTGTCTCAAAGGGAAGATGTCAGAGGTCTGTTAAGACCCCTGATATCTCACGAAAGAGAGGGCTGAAAAAAAAAAGAATAAAATAAAAATTAATTGTAAAAAAAATACAAAAACTAAAAGAAAACACACACTGACACTGTCCCCCCCCCCGTCCCCCCCCCCCCCCCCCCATTAAAAAATGAAAGCATTGTAAAAAAAATAATTGTAAAAACCATCATTGTGACGTTTTGAAAGTACATACCACAGGTTCTTCAGTGGATGGTTGATATTCTTGGGATGAAAGTGACTCTGAATTGGTTTCTTGACTGGTGTCTGCGTCATCTGGTGATGAACTTTCACGTCTTGCGCTTGCTCTCTCAGGAACACTTGACACAGTTCTAATAATAACAAAATTACAAGTTTAAAAATAACATGAATACTGTCATGTGTACACTACAGAATAGCCCTCTATATAGAGCAGGGTGGGTTTAGACACCTTTCACACTGGATCGGTGACGCAACCAAAAATCCTGATAGCAGCATCCTTGGAGTGGTGAAGGAGCGATGTGTATACCGCTCCTACACCTCTCCAGCCTACTCAAATCATTAGGACAGAGCGGCTATACTGCCCACAAATTTGTTAAAAGTAAAATATATAATATATATACTTACGAGCGCATCTCGGTGGTGCGCCTCAAAAAAGACAAAGCCTCTGCATGAGGGTTAGCCCTGCGACGAGTTGAGGGTGCTCCGCTTCTCTCCGCAGACTTCTCTTCGTTGACTTCTTTCTTGTACCGGTCACGTAGGGACCTCCAACGTGTATAAACCTCTTTTCCTGCAATATATATATCAAACATAACGCATGTTAGGAAAAGTCGAGAGTTCTGCTCACCCCCCCCCCCCCACCCTAGAAAAAACTTAAGGGAAGACACCAACCATTTAATTTCCCATTTTCAAATTAGGTTTGTTTGCAGCATTGCATAATTGTCAGTGACGCAGTGCTGGATCGCTAAAAAATGGCCTGGTCATTTAGGGGGTAAATCTTCTGTTTGTGGTTATTATGGGAAACAGCTATGATACATGTGTACCCTGCTTCATAGACACAACAAACATTGCACTCACCTCGGTTATCCTGCTCAGTGGCAGACATATTGTCCCAGTTCGGTGTGACAAATTTGTATACTTCCTCCCACTTGGATCTCTTCAACACTCGATCGGCATATCCTGGGCATTCTGAGTCCCATAACTCTGGTCGGGAATGCACAAGGGATATTATGGCCTCATGTGATATATCTTGCGCCGCCATGCTGCCTTCTCCTCTTTCCAATATCCCTCTGAACTTCCTGTGTCATTTCCCAGGTACACCTACTGGTTATGATGCGCTTCCGGGTGATTTTTTTTTTTTCTCACGCTGCTATCCGCAGCTGACTCAAAAGACTGCGATTACATGCGGTTGTTTGCAGATAGCTGCGCTACATCGCACCTGGACGCATTCAATTCTATTTTTTCTATTCGCACGGAACCGCATGTAACGAAATCGCAGCTAAACGCTGTGTGTGAATGGGGCCATAGGAAAGCGTTGTGTGCTTTTAGCTGCGGTAGAAAAATAGAAAATCCGCAGCTAAAAGCACCATTCTATCCGTCCGTGTGAAAGGCCCCTTAGAAATCCTGAAGGCGGTGCTTGGTTTCCGGGGTCCCGTACGTGGCTAGGCTCCTAAAAAGTCCCACACATGTGGTATCCCCGTACTCAGGAGAAGCAGCAGAATGTATTTTGGGGTGCAATTCCACATATAACCATGGCATGTGTGAGCAATATATCATTTAGTGACAACTTTTTGTTATTTTTTTTTTTTTTGTCATTATTCAATCACTTGGGACAAAAAAAAAATATTCAATGGGCTCAACATGCCTCTCAGCAATTTCCTTGGGGTGTCTACTTTCTAAAATGGGGTCATTTGGGGGGGTTTTGTACTGCCCTGCCATTTTAGCACCTCAAGAAATGAGATAGGCAGTCATAAATTTAAAGCTGTGTAAATTCCAGAAAATGTACCCTAGTTTGTAAACGCTATAACTTTTGCGCAAACCAATAAATATACGCTTATTGACATTTTTTTTACTAAAGACATGTGGCTGAATACATTTTGGCCTAAATGTATGACTACAATTGAGTTTATTCGATTTTTCTTATAACAAAAAGTAGAAAATATCATTTTTTTTCAAAATTTTCAGTCTTTTTCCGTTTATATCGCAAAAAAGAAAAATCGCAGAGGCAATCAAATACCATTAAAAGAAAGCTCTATTTGTGGGAAGAAAAGGACGCAAATTTCGTTTGGGTACAACATTGCATGTCCGCACAATTTACAGTTAAAGCAGCGCAGTGCAAAATTCTGAATTCACCTCTGGTCCTTTAGCTACCAAATGGTCCGGGGCTTAAGTGGTTAAACCAAAAAAACAAAATAGCACCGTTTTGCGTTAAAAAAAGTCCTTGTCCTTTCCAAATACGCAGGAGCTGAAAAAAATCATGGATGTGAACGTGTCCCATAGGAAACCATGTAAATGTACTGTAGTGTGTTTCTGCAAAAAGCACCAAAAAACAGAGGAGTGACCCAAGCCTGAGATGTTTAGTAACATAATGGGGTTAAAAAAAACGAAAACTAGTACAAAAAGAGCAAATAATCGCTACTGTAGGGGGTTAATTTTTTACTGTGGGGCAGTGAAAGTAATATTTTAGGGCTGTGGAAATTAACTATTAATTCCTCGATTAATCGATTTAATTGTTTTGATCGATCAAAATTATTTTGATCAATTAAAATTCTTTTGATCGGTACTCACCTCTCCCCCGGCTTCCGGGTCTTCAGGGAGATCCAGTGATGTCACGGACACCGGCGGGGCTTGCTGTGTCCATCTGAAGGGCTCTTTTTGCTGTGTCTTCATATCTGCATGCCGGCGGGACCTTACTATCTGCCACATGCAAGGGCTGTTACACTTCCCTCTATCACTTCCCTCTATCAACCTGGGATTCTACAGCCATCCACTGGGAGTTGGGACATCTACATGCTGACGGACTGATTTTAGCCCATTCTCATCTGGATTCAGCATTGGTATCGTTGTACACATTTTTATACCAGTATCCTACTTGGCTACCTGTTTTTATGACTGCTTTTGCTACCGTTTGGTATTACTCGCCCCATTTTTACAGTTTATGTAGCTACATCGATTTTATCTCCAGTGCAATATTTATTTTGTTATCTACTTGAAGACTATAAAAGTTTTTTTAATGCTATTCCCATCGAGCGCTGCCTTTGTGTGTTTTTTTTTTTTGTATCCTGCTATCCATTTTTCCAGTGGTTGGAAGCTGCACTGGGAATCGGCCTGCAAGGAGATCAGCTAAAAGTAGTTGGATCTGTATGTGTGTTATAATTAATCGAAATTAGTCGATTAATCGATAAAAAAAAAAAAATTGATCGAACCCGAAAATTTTAATCAGTAACAGCCCTATAATATTTACATTAGCGATTTGCTCTTTTTGTACTATAAAGGGCTAATTTTATTTTATTTTTATTTTTTTAACCCCATTATCTTACTAGCCGATTAATCGATTGTGAAAATTGTAATCGATTAATTTCATAATAGATTAGTTGTCGATTAATCGATTTAGTTGTTTTGGCCCTAATAAATAAATATATATATATGTGTGTGTGTGTGCTTAATTGCACGCTTTCCACCACCCGCAGGTTCTACTTGGCAGACGTGCCATTATATCTTAATAGAACCCCCCATGCATCTCAAAACATAGCTCAATTGTGTGCGGGGAAATCGCATGTGGCAAATTGCACCATGTGTTTTCACTGCGGCTGTAATTTGAAAATAAGTTGTAGGGCATCTTTCCTGCATTTGCCTTTTTTTTTTTTTTTTGATTTGAGAAAATAATACTGGCCTACTGTAGTCCAACATAGTAGTCATTTGTGTGTGTATGTATAAGAAAAGCAAGTCATTTTACATTCTCTTCTCTGCAGAGCACAGGATATAATTCTGATCTTTGGCAAGTCACCAGGGAAAGAGATGAACTGCAGGAGATGTTGGATAGGTTTGAAAAGCACATGGTCGAGATTCAGTCCAATGTAAAAGTGCTAACAATGGAAAGGGAAAAGTTCCGTGGCCTTTTTGAGCAGGTAAACCTCATAAAAGGCTGACTTTTGTGAATTTTATGGTTATCTTAAATTGCATACCTTTTTTTATTAGTCGGTACCCGCTTCCAATACGCATGCAGTGCTTTATTTATCTGGGATAAAATACAGCATAATATCCTCCATGCTCAGCGTGGAGGGTGTTGTATTGTAATTTAATCCTGGAAGTGGATGCCGGCTGTATCTGTTTGTATGGTACACTGGCTGCCTTCCATGCATCGCATCTTACACAGACCTGCTAGCCACATCAGGTGAGCTGCAGCTTGCTATTTTTTTGGGATCCCTTTTATTAGTTTCGGCACATAAAATTTAGGTGTTTCCCTTAAGGCTTTTAAATCTGCAGTGTGAATGCACATATTTACGCTCCCATCCGAACACTAATGGACCAATAGTAACTTTCATGCGAGTGCAACTCCAGTTTTTTTTTTTTTTACCTCTAATAATTCATATTGGTTTGCTCTCCATTTGTACATTTTATCGGTGTCCGGAATAACCATTTTCTCCCTATGTGGTTGAGTATTTGTGTTCAGGTCTTGTATGTATTTCAGATCTAGCATTTATTTACAGGCCCAGATTGAACTGGTTACCGTAAAGCGAGATCTGTCTCCTCTGCGTAAAAGCAGCTCTTCAGTTAAAGAATTGCTACATCTGGAGGAAGAAAGAGATCTAGTCAAGTCTGATTTGCGCAGAGTTCAAGAGGAAAATGAAAGTCTCAGGGACAGAATAAAGGTGTGTGTGTATGTATGTGTGTGTGTGTGTGTGTGTGTGTGTGTATATGTGTGTGTGTGTGTGTATATATATATATATATATATATATATATATATATATATATATATATATATATATATATATATATATATATTACTGTTTCAAATCCTACAAACATGGTGATAATACAGAGGAGCTTGTTTAATAATTTGAAAGTCCAGTTGGTTTTTAATGTTATAAAAATGTTTTGAATGACAAGTGTCTGGGAATGAGCCCTCAGTCCACGGTAATGCAGTGTGTGCGATGACCTGAGGTCTTCTGAACTGGATAAATGCAGGTCACGGCACTGTTTTCTATGTCCCCATTCAAACAGCAATGCTGGTGTGATGTACACTAGATGACACCGTACAGCTGTGCACCATGCAGCTGTGCAGTGACATGAATGAAGAGTCACTACACTTTAGCAATGTTGAAAAATAAACAAGCAGTATGATGTGCTAAAACACTCGCTGATACTGCACTGGCATGCACAGTAACGCTGCGGGGTGGTTTGTAAATGTACCTTACCCCAGCTTCCATACTGCAGTGGGTGATGTCCCTGTCTTTCCAGTCAAAGTCCAGGCATTTGGTGAGCACCCAAAATCTTGCTAGAAGACAGTCCAGCACAGTGCATTAGTGTCGTCTAATGAGATTTTGGGTACTGCCAGAAAGGATGACTCTTCCCTTACCTAGATGCTGAAACAGAAAGCTGGGGTAAGGGAAGCATATTAATGCTTCCCCCCCCCCCCCCTCCCCCCAAGTTTTTTCTTTTCTATTGATTTTGTGGGAGTGATTTGGCATAGTCCTAAAAAGAAAAGGCGGACCTTGCATTTTTAAAACAAGGTTAGCTTTATGTGAGATTCTAGTTAATACGGGACAGCACAAACAGATTTTATTGCTGGTATAGATATTCGGACATTGTAATCTGCTGGTTTTGTTTACTTGGTTAGGATGTCCTATCAGAGATGTTTGAGCTTGTTGCATAGGTTTGATCTAAAGTGGTTCTGAAGCCAAACAGTTTTTTACCTTTAATGCATTCCCTGCATTAAGATAAACGTTTTATTCCCCTGTATGAAGAGGGGAGAAGAGACCCGGTGCTGTGCATGGCTGCATCTCTCTTTTCCCCCCTTCACATAGGGACTCGAGCAGCAGACAGTGGCTCCTGCTGCTGTCAATGAAATGCAGTGGGGGGGGGGGACTGGGGCTAAGCCCTAGTGTGTGTGTGTGTGTGTGTGTGTGTGTGTGTGTGTGTGTGTGTGCGCGCGCGTGTGTTTGTCTATGGAGCGTGGCTCCTTAGATGCACACAGCTCAGGAGCAAGCACGCATCGTGTGCCCCCCATAGCAAGCGGCTTGCTATGGGGACACATAGAGAAGAGGGGCAGATGGGATCAAGGCAATACCATTGCACAGAGCAGGTGAATATAACCTATAAATAAAATAAAAAACCGTACAGCGCTAAATAAAACACTACAATAAAACTAAAATGAACATATATGGCAAATAAGAACCATAAAAAAACAGTCCCAATTCATATAAGAAAAAAAGCCAATTGAAGGAATGGGGAATCGTAAAAACACACAGAGAAGCAACACCAAAAAGACAAGATTAGTCCTCTTTCAATAGTGACCAGGGTGCTCCAAAGACATTATGTCCTTTTACTTGAATCCATATTAGTGCTTCCACCACCGTAAGTACAAGCCGCTTACCTCAAAATATGAACTTACGGTGGTGGAAGCACTAATACGGATTCATCCCATTGGGTAATAAGTTTAAAAGAGCAAACAAAAGTCCTGGATGGCTTAACTCCAATGTAACAATGCATATAAAAGCAAAGAAGAAGTCCTTCAAAAAAATACAAGTTTTGAGGGATCATCATCATCATCAGCATTCAGACTTTATAAAGAATGCAACAAGAAATGTAAGGGTGCAATTAGGGCAGCTAAGATAGAACACGAAAGACACATTGCGAAGGAAAGCAAAAAGAATCCCAAGAAATTCTTTACGTATGTAAACAGTACAAAAGGGAGGACAGATCATATTGGCCCCATAAAGAATGATGAAGGGAATCTGGTGGGGAGATGGTGAAGGTCTTGAATTTATTCTTCTCCTCAGTCTTCATGAGGGAATCAGGGGGAGGGGGTATTCAGTAACCAAAACTGCAGTGTTTAACCTCATGACGCATCACAGGAAGCACCTCCATGTTTAACAGAGGACAGAATTAAAATTAGACTTGGGAAATGTGAACATTAATAAACCCCCGGGACCAGATTGCTTGCACCCAAGGGTACTTGGGGAAGTTAGTTAAGTAATTGCCAGACCATTGTTCCTAATTTTTACTGACAGTCTACTGACTGGAATGGTACCAGCTGATTGGAGAGAAGCCAATGTAGCACCAATATTTAAAAAGGGCCCAAAATGCATCCCTGGGAATTACAGACCAGTTAGCCTAACATCAATAGTATACAAGCTCTTGGAGGGGATAAGGGACTATATACATGATTTTAGTAATCAGAACGGTATCATTAGCAGTAATCAGCATGGATTCATTATGTTCTTGCCAAACCAATATATTAACCTTCTATGAGGAGGTGAGCTGCCATCTAGATAAAGGAAGGCCCGTAGACGTGGTGTATCTGGATTTTGCAAAAGCATTTGACACCGTTCCCCCATAAACGTTTACTGTACAAATAAGGTCCGTTGACATGGACCATAGGGTGGGTAAGTGGATTGAAAACTGTGTACAACGGCGAGTTCAGAGGGTGGGGATAAATAGGGGGTACTCGGAATGGTCAGGGGTGGGTAGTGGGGTCCCCCAGGGTTCTGTCCTAGGACCAATCCTGTTTAATTTTGTTCATAAACGATCTGGAGGATGGGGTAAACGGCTCCAATCTCTGTATTTGCGGACAATACTAAGCAGGGCAACAACCTCTCTGCAGGATGTGGAAACCTTGCAAAAAAATCTGAACAAATTAATGGGGTGGGCAACTACATGGCAAATGAGGTTTAGAGTAAAAAAATGTAAACGAAATTATGCATTTGGGTGGCAAAAATATGAGTGCAATTTTATACCCTGGGGGAGAACCTCTGGGGGAATCTAGGATGGAAAAGGACCAGGGGGTCCTAGTAGATGATTGGCATTGCATGCCATTGCTGAGCCTATCTGCTGCTAACAAAGCAAACAGAATATTGGCATGCATTAAAAAGGGGATTAACTCCAGAGATGAAACAATAATTCTCCCACTCTACAAGACTCTGGTCCGGCCGCACTTGGAGTATGCTGTCCAGTTCTGGGCACCAGTCCTCAGGAAGGATGTACTAGAAATGGAGCAAGTACAGAGAAGGGCAACAAAGCTAATCAAGGGTCTGGAGGATATTCGTTATGAGGAAAGGTTGCGAGCGCTGAACTTATTCTCTCTGGAGAAGAGAGAGACGCTTAAGAGGGGATATGATTTCAATTTAAAAATACCATACTGGTGACCCCACAATAGTGATAAAACTTTTTGGCGGCAGGGAGTTTAACAAGACATGTGGCCACTCATTAAAATTAGAAGAAAAGAGGTTTAACCTTAAACTACGTAGAGGGTTCTTTACTGTAAGAGCGGCAAGGATACTGACATATAACACACACATAGGTTGGACTTGTGTCTTTTTTTTTTAACCTCACCTACTATGTAACTTTGATCACTTTTTTTCCCCCAGGTGCAACATGAAGAATCGGCAACAGAAAGATTCAGATTTACTCAAAAGATTGATAACTTGGAAAGCTCGCTAAACATGGTAAGTAGTGACTGTGTTGTTTTCCTTGTATTGGATAAAGTGTACCTGCACAATACAAAAAATGATGCACTGATACCAATTTTAAAGCCTGAGTTTTCTCAAGTACTCTCCATTACCGATACTTACTATTCGTGTCATGTGACAGCTTTTTTAGGGCTCGTCCACACCATACATGCATGAAAACTGATGGGAAAACTGCACAGATTTAATTTGCGTGGACATCAGTTTCACATCAGTTTTATGTGCGTTTTCAGTGAGTTTTTCCAACCAGTTCACATATGTACGAGCCGGCTGCAGTGCGATTTGAAAAAGCGGTCCTGTGCAATTTCTAACCTTATACACTACAATTCACATTAAAATTGCACCTGAACTGCTGAACGAAATTGCACCGGACCGGGCTTTGAAATCGCACTGCAAACCAGCCCACACATATGTGAACTGAGTCTTGCGGTATCTGTTTTAGTATCGGCGCATTTTAAACATGTACAAGTACTCGTGCAAATGCTTAGCATTGTCACCGATATCAGTGCAACGATACCTAAAAATAATAAAAAGCTTTAGTAACACTCACATTTTAATATCGGACATACACTGGCTTCATTGAATTTTTTTTATAGTAAGACTACACCTGTATATTAAGTGCAAGTTTAATTTTAACATAAAAAATTGAAAATACTGTATATGTCCACTAGATGGCACAGGTATTACAGGAATTTACTATCGTGCTTGATGCCATCTAGTGACCACGTTTTTTTTTTTTTTCCTTTTTATATCAATGAAAAACAAAACCAGAACAGGGGATCATTTTTCAGTTTTTTGCCTCATTTACACAAAACCAACGTACATGCATTTTCACTTTGTGCAGTATGTATACTCTCTAAATACATACTGCACACAGCCTTATGCTAAGGAAGCACTTGCAAATATGCATAGGCTACAGATGTATCGGCTATAAAGCGACCCTATACATACTGTCTATCCTGTGACAATCAAACATCCCTCTGAATGATGTTTAAAAACGGAAGATAAATGTTAGAGATGACGTGTGTTTATCTTCTGATACACTTCCACCTACAGTGTGAAAAAAGGGAAACCCCTATGGGCGGGACTTTAAAGGCACTAAAGAAAATGCAGATGTATATAAAAAAATAATTTTATTGAAAGATAAAAACACTAGTACTGAACATGGTCTAGGCAACTGGAAGAACAGGATATACAACATGTATAAATACAATATCCCATACCCGACGCGTTTCAGAGATGATTGTCGCCTCTTATATCAGGGGTTAGCAGGATGTATGTAGTCTAGTCGACATACATCCTGCTAACCCCTGAGAAATAGTTTTTTATATACATTTGCATTTTTTCTTTAGTGCCCTTTTTAAAGTCCCACCCATAGGAGTTTCCCTTTTTTTTCTGTCTTCTCCAGGATGTGGCACATTGGGGACTTTGTATCATCAGAACCTCTCTCATCCACCTATAGTGTTGTTTATTTGACTTGTGTTTTGATGAGGAACTGTCGTAAGTGTATTTGAATTGGCATTATAGCCCAACTCTGGGCAAATTGTTAAATAGATTAAATGCATATAATGGAGCTGTTTTACGTGCCAAATGATTTGTAATTCCAGTTCTGAGAATTGCACAGCCCTATCTGGCAGGGTATGAGAGCCAATTTTTTTTTCTCTGCTGCATTTAGGTAAAACGTACTGGTTTAGTCCTTTCCCCAGCCTATGAACAAAAGGAAAAGCCACAATAGCCGATAATTTCATCTCTTTTGCCATCTTAGTTCTTTCCTCGTATCAGCACATTCCTTGTCAACACATTTGCATGCGGCACACCTGACGGACTCTGTCTGCATGCTGCTATGTAAGAGATTGCAAGAAGCTGATACCAAGTCAAATTCAAATGCTTACACTGCTTGCTTTAAAATAAAAATGTATTCTTTTTTGATTTTGGTTTTCAGCTTTCTATGAGCTTGACCCCTCCTGGCAATCAAAGTACCCAAACAGCAGCTGCATCTAATTGGATGCAGAAGCTGTTCAATTGAAATTTTTTTTTCTCGACTAAAGCCATTTAAACCATTGAGTTTTGTGGAACAGAAGAGGGCTGGCAGGGCCACACACAGTGAAATTTTTGCAATGTATGACCAGCTTAGTTGCTGATTTCTGGCTGCTCGCTCTTCAATACTTTGTCGCTGGCCCAAGATGAGTATTCAGACAAGGACTTTACTAATGTACATATTTGTATCAGGTCAGTAATTTTAGAAGTGTTAAAGACTATGATTTGGAACAAATTAGATACCTAGCAGTCTCGGGAGAAAGCCCACAATGACAGCCCCGTACTTTCTCTTAAACAAAGTTTAATTTAAATGTAATTTTATTGAGAAATTAGAAAACCTTTTGTACTGAATATCCACACAGTAAAACAATGGGGATATGGAATGGCATCATCAGAATTGAACAAGCAAAATGGTAGACATAGCTCGGGAAAAAACAAAGGACAGCACAACAGGAAAAGTCTGATTTTTAACTATACATAGTTGGAAAGTAGCCCATAGCCTGTAGCCCATGTAGATCTGAAAGTAGTGAGGTAGAAAGTGGTAGCCTGCGAATCACTGCTATGGGCCGTAGACCAGACTATACTTTATACTATACTTTATATAAACCAACCACAACAGAAGACAAAATAAATTCACAAAGGAAAGAAGAGACGCGATAGGAAGATAGAAGGGAGAATAAGGGGTAGGCAGCATGGGAGCACTCAGAGAGACATGTGTAGTAGTAATCAGAAATGTTTACTTTAACATCTCTCTGGTGTTGAGAGAAGCTGGTTGATCATTCATGGCCAGGGGGACACATTTATTGCATGGTGGGAGTCTCTTATCCTGCTTTTGGTCAAACGGCTAATTAATGTTGGCTTTGACAGAGCCTCCAACATGGAAATATTAACAGGGGAGTTTAAGGTAGACTTGTGTTTAAACTATCCATATATACAGTATCCCACAAGTGAGTACACCCCTCACATGTTTGTAAATATTTTATTATATCTTTTCATGTGACAACATTGAAGAAATTACACTTTGCTACGATGTAAAGTGTGAGTGTACAGCTTGTATAACAGTGTAAATTTGCTGTCCTCTCAAAAGAACTCAACACACAGCCATTAATGTCTAAACCGCTGGCAACAAAAGTGAGTACACCCCTAAGTGAAAATGTCCAAATTGGGCCCACTTAGCCATTTTCCCTGCTGAGCTGCAGCATGGTGGCCAAGACCATACAGCGGTTTACCAGGACAGGTTTTACTCAGAACAGGCCTCGCCATGGTCGACCAAAGAAGTTGAGTGCATGTGCTCAGCGTCATATCCAGAGGTTGTCTTTGGGAAATAGAAGTTTTAATGCTGCCAGCATTGCTGCAGAGGTTGAAGGGGTTGGGGGACAGCCTGTCAGTGCTCAGACTATACGCCGCACACTGCATCCAGTTGGTCTGCATGGCTGTCGTCCCAGAAGGAAGCCTCTTCTAAAGATGATGCGCAAGAAAGCCTGCAAACAGTTTGTTGCAGACTAAGGACATGGATTACTGTCCTGTGGTCTGAGGAGACCAAGATAAACCTCTTTGGTTCAGATGGTGTCAAGTGTGTCTTTCCTACAGTCAAGCATGGTGGTGGGAGTGTCATGATCTGGGGCTGCATGAGTGCTGCCAGCACTGGGGAGCTACAGTTCATTAAGGGAGCCATGAATGCCAACATATACTGTGGCATGCTGAAGCAGAGCATGATCCTCTCCCTTTGGAGACTGGGCCACAGGGCAGTATTCCAACATAACGACCCCAAACACACCTCCAAGGTGACCATTGCTTTGCTAAAGAAGCTGAGGGTAAAGGACTGGCCAAGCATGTCTCCAGACCTAAACCCTATTGAGCATCTGTGGGGCATCCTCAAATGGAAGGTGGAGGAGTGCAAGGTCTCTAACATCCACCAGCTTCGTTATGTCACCATGGAGGAGTGGAAACCTGTGAAGCTCTGATGAACTCCATGCCCAAGCGGGTTAAGGCAGTGCTGGAAAATAATGGTGGACAATTTGGACATTTTCACTTTTATACAAGCTGTGCACTCACTACTTTACATTGTAGCAAAGTGTAATTTCTTCAGTGTTGTCACATGAAAAGATATAATAAAATA
The DNA here is from genome assembly GCA_029206835.1 of Rana muscosa. Taxonomy (NCBI): domain Eukaryota; kingdom Metazoa; phylum Chordata; class Amphibia; order Anura; family Ranidae; genus Rana; species Rana muscosa. Next base: position 214,750,569 of record CM055116.1, read on the forward strand.
TTTACAAAAATTTGAGGGGTGTACTCAGTTTTGCGAGATACTGTTAGTATTGATATTGTGAATCTGATCAGTAGGTCTACTTTATTTTCCTCACTGAGACGCATAAGAAAATTTTCTGTGCCTTCTTTTGACTTAGCTGGAAACAGAACGGTCCGAATTAAAAGACACTATATCTGAGCTGAAGGAAGCAATATCGTCTTTAGAAAATGCAAATCGATCACAGTCAGTTAATTTGGCTCAAACCCTGGATGACTCTTCACAGTATAAAGCTGAACTAAGCTCCCTAAGGTTAGTGGCATATATCATTATTGGATTAGAATGTTTATGGCCACAAAAGTACTGCATTCCACCAATACATCTATACTGTCACTGATCCCTGTTCATGTTCTGCAATGCAGGTTACTTAATGAACAACTTCAGAAATCTTTGGAAGACCTCCAGCATCGTCTCTCTGTGAAATTCAACGAAGTGCAATTATCACAGGAAGAAATTGTAGCGTTGGAGGAAAGAATAGGTAAATTGCACTTATAAGTGTAACAATGTACTCTGTATGTATTATCTTTAACCTTATAGATCCCTAGACCGACTCTGCTCTGACAGCTATTGAAAGGCATAATGCTTGAGGTGAATGATAAACGCAGCTGTATGTTTACTAAATCATTTTCGCAATTTATCTTCTCTGTGCAGCAGTTTATGTAGCTGTGATGAGGAGTAGGGATGACGTTCTCTGCTTCTCATCACAAATAACTTTATCAGAAGTGGCGTTCAGACAGATGCTGTTGTCCAAACTAAGGGCCCGTTCACACAATAATGCAGTGTGGGAGAGCCGCATTCTCACGTGGCTTCCTGCACCACATTCCAAACGCAATGCCCTTGTGATCTGCTGTGGGGCAGTTCAAGTTAATGACCCCCCCTAAAAGCAGGTCACAAACGCATTGCGTTTGCCTGGACCGGATTGCATGGTACAAAAATACTATGCGATACGGTTGCCTCATGTTCAAAAAGTAGTGCAGCACGTGCGGTGTGATTTCAGTCTATTCAAAATTAATGGGGCTGAAATCGCATTGCACAGAACTGCATGTGAAGCGCACCGGAACTGCGCGGAACTTCTGTGCGATTCACATGCAGTGCCTAGTGTGAATGGGCTCTTAAACAGCCCCATACCAACTCCTCCCTTCAATGAAACAAAGAACCCTGCGCCAACAGCAAGTCAGTGCACTACCCAAATTCGTTCACTAGATGTCATGCTTCTCAATATATTCCCAATACTAATAGATTATACAGATGACAGAATGTTGCTTTTTTTTTTTTTTTTTTACTTTACCTACATGCTAATGAAATTCAACATGCCCACAAAAGACAGCTCTTGTAAATTCAATTCTAAAAACATAAATTCTATAAAAAAAAACATTAAAATGTAATTATTGCACTAAATTATATATATATATATATATATATATATATATATATATATATATATTGTATGTAATCCTATAAATATATATACCCTGATCAAAATTACATCTAATAACTATTACCCAAAAACCAAGTCGGGTCTTAACCTTTCAATTGCATTTAATCGATTTGAGAAGATCCATTTGATCTTGGATCCTGGATTTTTTTCCTTTGCATCTTAGACCCCCACCAATGGCCAGAAATTCTGTCAATCCCAAAAAAACATTTTATGTGGATCCCTATTAGGAACCTTCTAAAATGTCCTGAAATACTGTGTTTGTATCCCTTTTTAATATTATTGATGTGTTCTCTCACTCTTTGTTGACGCCTCCTAGCAGTTCTACCCACATATTGGTACCCACTAATACGTTATAAAGCATAAGTAAAATGCATCATACAGCACATGAGTATAAGGCTTCTTGCGCACTGGAGCATATACCTGCTGTGTCTCCCTCCTGGAATCTCAATGCGGCCAGGAAGCACAGGTGCAGCATCCAGCAGTAATATGGTACACCGTGAAGTATAGTGAAAGCTATACTGTTGGTTATAAGTGAACTGTCTTTAATGTCATCCACCTAGGTTTTTCATCCACTTCAATTAGGGTTTTGAACGTTTTACACTCGCAGTAGTATCTTAGTACAAAGTGTTGTAAACTGGAGCAGTAGGTTCATCTATAGAATGTTAATATTTCAAAACCCTTTAAGCAGTATAGACTAGAGCAGGGGTAGGCAACCCCCGGCACTGGGGTCGCAAGCGACACGCGAAGCCTTTTTTTGCTGGCACTCGACTCCCTCCCTAACAGCAGAGCAGCACAGGGAAGTGTCCGTGAGATGCTAATGCATTCCAATCTCACAATTCCCCACGCCGAATTACTCCCAACCTCTGAACTCTCCGTCACTTACACCTGAACCCTGGCACTCTGTGTCCCTTTAAGCCACAGCCAGTATTCAACGCAATTAAAATCGCACCCAATTTTGCTGCAGTGTTCGGCACCGCACTTTTTCTCAGCTGAGGGGACTAGATCTTGCATACATACAGGCCTACTGCTTTAAGAAAATGCCCCTTACCTGAGCTCATCATTGCGCATCAATTCTAGATGCTTGTATGCGACATCACAGACATCCCATACAAGCACGTGGGCTGGATGCGAAAGGTGGATCAGCGGGGATGAGTGTGCCAGGACAGGTAGATGTGTCTCATCTCTGCTTCCTTTCACCACTCTACATATCGCACATATCATAGATGAGAAGAGGGTACAGCAGTGTGGAGCATATGAATAGGGGGGGTTTAGCGATGGGACAGAAAAGCAGGAGGGTACGATGGTGGGGCAGATGTGCAGGGGGTACAGTGGTGGAAAAGATGAGAAGGGGGTTCAGTGGTGGGACAGAAGAGCAAGGGGGTTACAGTGGTAGGACAGAGGAGCAGGGTGGGTTCAGTGATGGACCAGATGAGAAGGGGGTTACAGGTGATACTCAAATTTTTAATATCGTGCAAAAGTTCATTTATTTCACTAATGCAACCTAAAAGGTGAAACTAATATATGAGATATACTCATTACATGCAAAGCAAGATGGTTCAAACCGTGATTTGTCATAATTGTGATGATTATGGCTTACAGCACATGAAAACCCCAAATCCACAATCTCAGAAAATTAGAATATTACATACAATCAATAAAACAAGGATTGTACATAGAACAATATCAGACCTCTGAAAAGTATAAGCATGCATATGTACTCAGTACTTGGTTTGGGCCCCTTTTGCAGCAATTACTGCCTCAATGCAGCGTGGCATGGAAGCTATCAGCCTGTGGCACTGCTGAGGTGTTATGGAAGACCAGGAAGCTTCAATAACGGCCTTCAGCTCTTCTGCATTGTTCGGTCTCATGTCTCTCATCTTTCTCTTGGCAATGCCCCATAGATTCTCTATGGGGTTCAGGTCAGGCGAGTCTGCTGGCCAATCAAGCACAGTAACCCCACGGTCATTGAACCAGGTTTTGGTGCTTTTGGCAGTGTGGGCAGGTGCCAAATCCTGCTGGAAAATGAAGTCGGCATCCCTATAGAGCTCGTCTGCGGAAGAAAGCATGAAGTGCTCCAATATCTCCTGGTAGACGGCTGCGGTGACCCTGGACTTAATGACGCACAGTGGACCAACACCAGCAGATGACATGGCTCCCCAAATCAACACAGACTGTGGAAACTTCACACTGGACTTCAAGCATCTTGCAGTGTGTGCCTCTCCATTCTTCCTCCATACTCTGGGTCCCTGGTTTCCAAATGAGATGCAAAATTTGCGCTCATCAGAAAAGAGGACTTTGGACCACTGAGCAACAGACCAGGTCTGTTTTTCTTTAGCCCAGGTAAGACGCTTCTTACGCTGTTTGTTGTTCAGGAGTGGCTTGACAAGATGAATACGACATTTGAAGCCCATGTCCAGGATCCGTCTGTGTGGTGGCTGTTGATGCACTGACTCCAGCCTCAGTCCACTCCTTGTGAAAGTCCCCAACACTTTTGAATGGCCTTTTCCTGACAATCCTCTCCAGGCTGCGGTCATCCCTGCTACCTGTGCACCTTTTTTCTTCCACACTTTTCCCTTCCACATAACTTTCTATTAACGTGCTTTGATACAGCACTTTGGGAACATCCAACGTCTTTTGCAATTACCTTTTTGAGGCTTTCCCTCCTTTATGGAGGGTGTCCATGATGGTTTTCTGCACAACTGTCAGGTCAGCAGTCTTTCCCATGATTGTGATTCCTACTGAACCAGACTGGGAGACCATTTAAAGGCCCAGGAACTCTTTGCAGGTGTTATGGCTTAGTTAGCTGATTAGAGTGGGACACTTTGAGCCTAGAATATTGCACCTTTTCACAATATTTTAATTTTCTGAGATTGCGGATTTGGGGTTTTCATGAGCTGTAAGCCATAATCATCACAATTATGACAAATCACAGCTTGAACTATCTTGCTGTGCATGTAATGAGTCTATCTCATATATTAGTTTCACCTTTTAGGTTGCATTAGTGAAATAAATGAACTTTTGCACTTTATTCTAATTTTTCGAGTATCCCCTGTATAGTGGTAGTACAGATTAGAAGGGGGTTACACTGGTGGGGCAGAAGAGCAGGGGGAACAGAGGTGGGGCAGATGAGAAGATGGGTTCAGTGTAAGGACGGGTGAGAAGGTGGTTCAGCGGTAAGACAGAAGAGCAAGGGGGTACAGTGGTTGAGTTGATGAAAACGGGGTACATTGTTAGGGCAGATGTACAGGGGGTTTACAGTGGTGGGACAGGAGAGCAGGTGGTACAGTGGTGGGGCAGATGTGCAGGGTGGTACAGTGATCTGAGGTGTGAATGTGCAGGAATTGGGGCTGATCTGAGGCGTGAGAGTGCAGGATGTTAATTTCTCACTACTATTCAAGTAGTTTACAGCATTTACTTTTATAAAAAAATCCTTTTTGCGATTTGAGTGAAGTTTTTTTCGGCACACTGTGCTCAAGAGGTTGCCTATACCTGGACTAGATTATTCTTAACCTGAATCAATTTTGTTTTGACCCAAAGGGGAATTAAATCAAAAGGTATCTGCACAAACTTCGGAAATAGCCATGCTAAGAAATACGGTTTCCGTGTTGGACAAAGAGAAAGATAAACTACAGGAAAGTGTGGATGAGAAGACTGAGCGTGTTGCTTGCCTGGAGGACAACCTGGAAAATAAGGTATGTTGGGTATGCCAGGGATGTCTATTTAGCTGAATACATGTTATTTACCATTCTCTCCTTTCTGTACTCATTAACTGCATAGACAAAGGGGGATTTCCTAAAGGAGTTAGGACTGTTCCATTTGAAAAATTAGCACTGACTGAGCTTAGTAGACATTTAAGCTGTGAGTACCCAATCATGTAAAAGGGAAATGCAAGCATTGGGGGAGATTTACTAGAACTGGTGCACACAAAATCTGATGCAGTTGTGCATAGTAATCAGTCTGCTTCTAACCTCAGCTTGTTTAATGAAGCTTTGACAATGAGCCCAGGTTCACACTGATGCGGGTTTGCAATCTTCAAGTTCAGCTGAACTCGCACGATTTCAAACCCGCATGTCAGTTCGACTTAGGGAGTGATTTCAGAGACCTTTGTGTGGATTCCTTCACAGATGTCTATTGAAATTGCCCCCGAAGTCGCCAAATTTAGTGTACGAACTACTTTTTGAATCGGTGCGGCGCCGCACCGATTCGTATGGTGCCATTGCCGGCAATAGCCGCCGATTTGGCATGTGATTTGACATGTCAAATCGCATGCCAAATCGGATCAATGTGAACGTGGGCTAAAATCTAGAAGAGGATTGGGCATTATGTACAGTTGTACCAGATTCTGTGTACACCAGTCTTATTAAATCTCTCCCATTATGAGGTATTTTTCCTGCACATTAATGAATGACCGAAACGAACACACATTCACCATATTTACAAAGCTTGAATATCTACTTCGCTGTATGAACTTCTGCCTCTGCTCCTTTAAACATCTGCTACTTCTTTAGTAAAGTTAACACTGTGCTATCTCTATTTCTAAGGGTTAAGTATATGCGCTACATTGAGGTTAAGAATCATTAAGTTATAATTTATCATGCCTAATAAATAAATACGTGTTGGTGGGTTTTAAAAGATGGATACATAATGTATGTGGTAAAAGTTGATATTGCTAAAAAAATATATACATGGCATTTCTGGCATGAAAAAATGTATACAAGCCAATTTTCTGAATCTGAAATGTATACATTTCCGCTGTTCCATCAGAGCAGCCAGGAGTTCTGAAGGAACGATTTTAGCTCATTGGCGCCCACATAATGCTGAAAACTCAGTCGATAAATTCTCATGGAGCTTTAGTCCTGTTTTTTCTGCAAAACTGTTGGTTTTCTAAGTTTTTTTTTTTTTTGTTTTTTTTAACCTTTTTCTATCTCTTGCAGGAAAAAATAATTGGTAACTTAAGACTTACTCTTTCAGAATTGGAGGCCACTGTTGAGTAAGACATTCTATTTCCTATAATTGCTAGAGTGTTTTTATATATATATATTTTTAAGTTTTGAATTTGGGTGGGAACATAATCATTATGCCCTAAGTACTTTGTCATTTTAGAAGCATGTGAAGGAAAAAGATTTGAAAACCATACCAATCGATAAAGACAGAACCTATAAATTATGCCTTTTTGTTGGTGCCATGTCGCTGAAAAAAAAAAAAAAAAAGGAACCGATTCCCACATCTGCACGATTGAGGTGGATGGTGGAATCCTCCCCGCTGCACTATTGTTTTCTCACTGTGGGAACTCCTCCGCTGTCAGAATACACTAATCAATGCTGCAGTTCATTGACTGCAGCATTGATCGAAGGAAACCTTTTCAACATTCCTATTTGAGGGGTGGATCTGTATATCAACTTCTCTCTCTAGCAGGAACAGCCATGAGTGGTTCGACATTCAGCCAGTCCCCACTGAACTGGTTGTATTTCAATCCATCCATGGCTAGCTTAAAGCTCATAAGGCTACTTTGGTCAGTGTTCTGTTTAAGAAACCCACCATAAGCAAGGAGGACATACACAATCTATGCAGATATTATGTCTGATGGGAATTAAACTGAAGACTGAGAACTGTACCGGCAAACCAGTTTTCTGTTGAAGTTTGTAAGAAACCAATCAAAAAGATGGAAAATTCTTTTGTGCCTTTTTTTTTTTTTTTATATGTAAATCATGAGACCTCAGCCTTGCTTTCGTTTTTCAAGATGATAAATTAACCAGCGTGTACCAGTTTACTTTATTACACCTCCCCATGTAGGTCTTGCTGTAAAATCACCATCAGACAAATCGGGCTTGGTTGCATTTTACTTGAAAAATGTAATATTTAGGCTACTTTCACACTGGGGCGGTGCCGGTAAAGGGACGCTCGTTTTAGCGCTGCTTTACCGCTGTTATAGCGGCGTCGCTTTTCGGGCGGTTGCAGGGTGCTTTTACCCCCAAGAAGGGGTTAAAGGTGCCAGTGATTTGGCGCTTCCGATGCACTTTTTTGGTGCTTCGGAAGCGGTGCCCATTCATTCCAATGGGCAGGGGCGGTGGTGTATATACAAAAAAATGCTGCTTGCAGGACTTTATTTTTTCCCCACTCAGGCTTTTACACCGGGGTGGCTTGAGAGCGCCTGAAAACTGACTTTTTAGCGCTAAAACACCTGAAAACTGCCTCAGCGTGAAAGGGGTCTAGAGCTTTGCTGCTTCAAATGTTTTTGTAAAATGTGATTTGTGAACTTGTTTCAAACTGTATGTTTACATGTGAATTATCCTTTGATTGTAGCCAGTTGAAAGATTCGTTTGGTAACAAAGATCGGGAATTATTAAGCCTCCGCCGCCAGCTTGATTCCATTAGTGCAGAGCTTACAGAAAATGTAAGATTGAGAGAAATTTCCCTAAAGGAGAATAGAAGATTGCAGGATGACCTTTCTACCATGACCAGAGAGAATCAGGTACCTGAAATTTAAAGGTTTATTCCCAGTTATGTCAGCAGTGCCACCTATCCTACTTCACTTTGTATTTGGAAGTACAAAGCCTTTTTACTTATAATACGTACTGTGAGATGGGGGTTGTTAGCTCTTGTGGTAGATGCGTTTTTCCAGTGATTCAAGCCAGTCAGGAACTATATTTAAGGGCATGGTAGCCCATTTTTATTAAAAAGGCAAAATAAAAGTCCAAACAAAGGTTTCCCACACAGGGTTTCTTCTCCATCAAATACACAGAACAGAAAATGCTAGCCCACCTGGCTCTCTGTAGCAGTACTTCTGCACTTTAACCTGGTCAGCCAGACCACCGGACTCCTCAAAGTAGACGGCTTCCCTTTAGCGTCTACAGCTCTACAGCTCTGCCTCTTGCAGTCACAAACGTTCTGGCTGTCTCCTTGGTGTGGAGCCGTCTCCAACTGGGAGCCATGAGGTCTTCCCATACTATCATTATAAGGGCTGTGCTCACCTGAGCACACACCCTGCTGGTAATCGGCAAAGTCTGGACACAGGGTTGGAGATCCCGTCCCTCCCAAGACACTGTGGAATCTCCAAACTACAAAGCCCCATTCCAGAATACCAAAACCTGGAGAAAGCTGCGAAAGCAGTCTTCTCCAGTCTACATCTACGCTCTGTAGTCTTGCACCTCGCAAATGTGCATACCCTGTGTCCAGCAAACTGTCCATTTTACCGTGACAGTAGCTCCTACTGTCACATATATCCCCCCCCCCCCCCCCATGTTTCGAACCCGTAGGGGGCGGAACACACAAGCCTGAATCCTTGATTGGGGCACCTCTGTGCCAGCTGTTCGCTGCGTAGGCCCAATCCTTTTTTTTCGGGTGCGTTTCCAGGCACGCTCTACCCAGGATCGCAACGGGGTCCTACCTTTCTGTATCCCTAGCCTACTCCCTCAGTCCTTGGGGTCCTTGGGGTTCCTGAGCTCACGTTTCTTTTCTGGTGGCCCCCTGCCTTTCCTGCTACTTCCTTTTAAACTCAGGTTCTGGATTCTGTAAGGAACCTGCTACAGACACTACGCCTGATGAGGAACCACCTTTTCTCTCAATGGTACCTGTTTTCCCCATCACAATAGGTCCCTTGGGTTTACCAACTCCTTTGCCCTTGACTACCAACTCCCCAGGGCTCAACATCTGTGTATCACACTAATTTGCCAAGAAATTATTAATTTTCATATCCAGGCCATTATTTACATTAACATTCAGTAATAAGTCACCATTTCTCCAATTATCAATATCATCAGGTTATTTCTTGTTCAGGGTTTAAGGCCAAGCCCGAAGAGGGACAACACACACAGGTGAGCAGCTATCCCCTATGAGTTTTTCGCAAGGCTTCCAAATCTCTGTGGGCAGTTGTCCTAACAACTGACATTGAACAACGCATGACCCATTTCTAGCAGTACCAATCTTTGCCAACTCACACTTTTCCATGTTACAATTTTTGTTCCTCTCCATACTATATATTTCAGAGCGTCTCCGGGTACCCCAACTTGTACCTCTCTGCAGGTCACAGACCGAATCTCTGCTTTTGCTGCGTCCATATTTGGCCCTTCTTAGGAGGTCTAGCAGGTGAGGCAGTATCCGCGCCATTTACTAATCCCTGCTCAGCCGCACCTAGCAGACATGTCCATCACCGTTTTAGGCGGAGAGACCTCTTTCTCCATCAGCCCTCCAGAGCGCCTTCTGTACTGAATCGTATCCAGAAGCACCCTCACAGGAAACCAGGAGATCCTTTGCCACACCATTAGAAAGCACCGTACCAACCAGTTCAACTGGTGATTAATTTTGACCAGCACAGGTTGTACTACCTGGCTCCATCCATTGGTACCACGCAGCACCACCACATCCGACTGTAATGGAGGCACCCAGGTATACAAGGACTATGCTTTCACCAGTTCAAGCAGTTTCACTAACATATCTGTAATTTCTACACACTCCACATCAATATGCAAAACATTTTTGGGGACCTTGAACTTATCAGAGACATGGAGGGGCTCATTCACTGCGGCTTGAGGGGCCGAGATATTTAAAGGGGCCTCCACCTCACTGGCGGTACCCATCACAGCCTGATGCTCCTCTGGAACACAGTCAGACGCATGTCTCCCACTCATCCCTTCCAACTCAACAATGAGCCCCTGCAAGTAAACATTTGTTACATTGTCAAATTGACACTTGACATTCAGCGGCTGGGCTGTGAACACCACATCTGCTATGCATGCGCCCTGATCTGGTCCTTCCGACTGGGGGGGGGGGGGGGGACAACCCTTGCAGGGACCAACGCACCCTCAACCATCGGTCGCTCTGCGATTTCCCTGTCTGGCATAGCAGTTGTTGTATTCACACCCCTGTCGCCCAACATAGAACTGTCTAAAATGGCTAGTAATTGTTTGGCCCAACTGTCCCAATCTGGTGTGCTTCCATTATGAGGGCTCAGCAGTACTTCATCATCGGCTCTAGGAGGCACCTGGGATTCTGCAGCACAAACGGTAACTTTGTCAGTTCTATATAAATCACATTTTGACAACATGCTTTTACTCTTTTTACTAAAGCTTCATCAAACAAGGCAGGCTGCAATACACCATCACCACCTTGCTCTGGGGGCGCTAACACACTCTGCTGTTTACCTTCAGCTTTGGCCAGCTGACTTAACCCCTTACCAACTGAATTACACATATGGTAAATGGACTGCTCACACAAACTCTCATTGCATGGTGTAGACCCAGTCTGTTCCACCAGAGCAATATCAGGGCTGTCCTGGACAATCTCTGGCTCCAACACCTGGAGACCCCCAGAGATTTCCATGGACAACACTGTGGCTCTACTTCTGGTTGCCAAGGGAGACATCCCCCTTTCCTCATTACTAGAGAACACATCATCATAAGTACATGTATCATCAGCAATACCTTCATCAGCATTCATAAACATAGCAGTTTTATAGGCTTTATCAGGTTGTCTTTTGTCATAACGCATGGCACCCTGCGTGCCGCTCAGCACACCACCCTTCCTCTCCAAAGGAATTCTTTTTCCCACTAGGGCGGCTTCACAGTTGTCCTGGGAAACCACTTGCCTCACCACTGCAGGCTCCTTGGTGGTTTCCCTTGGCAACTCTGCAGCACCTGTCACTGTCGCTAGGAAACATGGCACACCAACTGCCTTGGTCACCCCTAGCACATCTCTCCCAGCACTCTGCTGGATTACCTTAGGTCAGTGTTTCTCAACTCCTGTCCTCAGGACCCACTAACAGGCCAGATTTTAAGTATTACCTTGGTGAGATGCAGACTAGAATACTGCAATCCCTGAGCAGCAAATTATATCACCTGTGATGCATTTCAGTTATCTTGCAAATCTGGCCTGTTGGTGGGCCCTGAGGACTGGAGTTGAGAACCACTGCCTTAGGTGCACACAGAGTCCACATGTCCTTTTCAGTCCTAACCTTGCTGCAAGCTGGGTTTTAACCTGTGTCTCCCCACTGATCTGGGTAGCACACTGCAACAAGTCCATTTTTACACCTTCTGCGGATCTCCCCACCGAACACACTGCCACTTCACTGGGATCAGACCCACAAACTGCAACCGTCTTACCATATCCTGTAGCAGGTAACTCTGGCTTCATTTGAGTGCGCTGTCTCTCAGCTGCATATTTACTGGTCAACTCCCCCTGGTGGCCACAGGATGAAATCCCAGCAGGCATCTCCCACTGTTTAGCACTCCCTCCAGGTGCACCCCAGAATCCAGGGCAAGACAATATTTTGTGCCCCAGCTGGCCACATTCCAGGCATGGTACTGGACGATGAATTTCAACTCCTTGGCATCTCCTCAATGACTGTCTCTCGCTCGTTGCCATGGGATACCACTCCTGAGGACAACGTTGGTCACGGTTATCAGTAGGCCGACTTCGGATTACTTGATCCCTCTGTCTGGGACGCCACTGGTGACACTCTAGCAGGTGAGCTCCAGAATTCATCAACCTTCTGTCCAGCTTGGTTATTCCACGAACATTCCTGTGACAAGGGGCACTGGGCAACAGCATGTCCCCACTCACTACAACGCATGCAGCGCAGAGGCCTCCTTGCTTCATGCTGTGGCACCTTAGGGCTCAGGCTGCCAGGCACAACGTCCTCTTTTACTTCCGCTTTAACTGGGGGTGACATGAGTAATTTACCCCAGATCACAGCAATGTCACACTCAAACGAATTCTCTGGTGTGGCTGGGGCATGTGGTGCAATACACTCCAGCCACAGTAGCCATTCCCTGGCTTTAGCAAGGATTGCTTCCTTTTTCTGCTTTGACTGCTCCATCCTTGCGGTCTTGCACACAGCAACTTGTAACAGTTCTTGGCGGAGAAAAGGAAAAAAAAAAAAACTTTCTCCTTTCACAGGTAACAGTCCATCAAACAAACTTCTGCGCAATGCAGTTTGCCTGGCTGCCACACACAGCTAGCCACAGTTCACCATAGAGAAAAAATAATTGACTTTTCGTTCACAGGTACACCTGCAACACGCAATGCCTTTTGCCTGGCTGCACTTCCACACACAGCCAACAGTTCCTGACCTGAACTCACTGTGGAGCATGGACCTGGATTCCACCATCTTGTGCCCGCTGAATCCACCACTTGTGAGATGGGGGTTATTAGCTATCGTGGTAAATGCGTTTTTTTCCAGTGATTCAAGCCAGTCAGGAACTATATTTAAAGGGCATGGTAGCCCATTTTTATTAAAAAGGCAAAATAAAAGTCCAAACAAAGGTTTCCCACGCAGGGGTTCTTCTCCATCAAATACACAGAACAGAAAATGCTAGCCCACCTGGCTCTCTGTAGCAGTACTTCTGCACTTTAACCTGGTCAGCCAGACCACCGGACTCCTCAAAGTAGACCGCTTCCCTTTAGTGTCTACAGCTCTGCCTCTTGTAGTCACAAACGTTCTGGCTGTCTCCTACAGCCTCTCTGACGCCTGAAGACCTCCTGTCTCTTGGTGTGGAGCCGTCTCCAACTGGGAGCCATGAGGTCTTCCCATACATTCATTATAAGGGCTGTGCTCACCTGAGCACACACCCTGCTGGTAATCAGCAAAGTCTGGACACAGGGTTGGAGATCCCGTCCCTCCCAAGACACTGTGGAATCTCCAAACTACAAAGCCCCATTCCAGAATACCAAAACCTGGAGACAGCTGCGAAAGCAGTTTTCTCCAGTCCACATCTACGCTCTGTAGTCTTGCACCTCGCAAATGGGCATACCCTGTGTCCAGTAAACTGTCCATTTTACCGTGACAGTAGCTCCTACTGTCACAGTACCTATTAATATCCTGGCTTGCAACATAATGTCAAGCATAGCTGTAGAGAGGTCCTGTTGCCTAATTCTAGCTTGCGTTACAGATTACAGAATTTATTTTGCATTCTTTTTTTTATTGGGCTTCAGTGCGACCAAAATTCCCTTCCCCGGCAATAGGCTAACCATAAAGACCTCAGCTCTTTGTGTGTCTGTCTCCAGTGGTCTGACATGCCCCTTGTACAGTCACGACCACAGTTCTCCAGTTTTGGAACATTAATTATTATTATTTTTTTTTTAACTGTTCTAGCAAAATTTTGTTATTGCTCTGTAAACGTACACTAGTTTTGCTATGCCATTGTACCATTAAAAAAATTAGTGTACTGATTAATTTTATTATTTCTCTAGACAGTTGCTTTGGAGCTAGAAAATGCAATGCATGAAAAAGAAGAACTAAAGTTAAGAGTTCATGGCTATATCTCAGAGGTTGCCAGAATCGAAACATTAATGGCAGCCAAGGTCAGTACATTCGTCTTTATTTCTCTGATAACCTACATTGTTCTGGATATACAGCAGTGGCATATCTTGACAGCCTCATCTTAAAGCGGAGCTCCCCTGAAAAAAAAATATTAAAAGCAAGCATCTACAAATACTGCAGCTGCTGACTTTTAATATTGGGACACTTACCTGCCCTGGAGTCCAGCGACGTCGGCAGCAGAAGACGCGTAATCGCTCATCACTCTGCTGCCCCCACCGCCATCCTCGGTGAGGGAACCGGGCAGTGAAGCCTTGCGGCTTCACTGCCCGGTTCCCTACGGCGCATGCGCGAGTCGCGCTGCTCTCACTGGTCCCTGTTGTGTTCTGGGAGCCGAGTGTCTCCCAGAACACAACGGGTATTCTGCGGGAAGTGACTTACTACCCGCAGAGAGGACTCCCGGAAGTGGGTGCAAATACCTGTCTTAGACAGGTATCTGCACCCCTCCCCCTGAAAGGTGCCAAATATGACACCGGAGGGGGGGAGGGTCTCGATGAGTGGAAGTTCCACTTTAGGGTGGAGCTCCGCTTTAATTAATATAGCCCTTGACATTTATGACTAGAGTAGACATCCAAGGTCATGGATACCATATTATACAGGGGGACAGAAGATATGGTGGTGTGTAAACCATATAGATGCTCTGTTGTTGTCCTCAAATTTGGCATTTTCTGTCCATCTCAAATTATATCCAACCAGAAAAACTGCATAAGGGTTGGTTGTGGGTTTCTTTCTTTCCTTTTTCCTTTTTCTTTTCTTTCTCTCTCGTACATCACGGGACACAGAGCGGCATAGTAATTACTATGTGGGTTATAGAGCCTACTTCAGGTGATGGACACTGGCACACCCAAGACAGGGAGTATGGCTGACGGCGGGACACAGGAGCGCGGGGCAGAGTAAATGTTAGCAGTATATAACTACAGACAATACTGACCAATTATAAGATTGGTCATACAGGCACATTAGCTCCGCATCAGGCTGATCTTGTAATAGCAGCATATTCGCTGGCCTATAGCTCAGCAGTGGATGCGACTTGGCTGTGAGTATCTCTGCTTTGTGCTTGGTACTATGCCTTCTAAGGGCTCTGGGACCAAAAATCCTAAAAAGCCAAAGGGTTCACCATCGGGCTCTGAGGATCTCCGTCATACTTCTGCTGTTCCATCCTCCCCTGATAAATCGGAGGTAGTTGCCTGGGGTGAGCCATCGGGGTTGTCGGGTGCTGTGGCTACCCTCAGCCCACCTTCTCCTGTATATGTGACGGAAGAGGTTTTTGCCTCAGCCCTGGGGGGATTGGAACAGAGATTGTCAGCGTTGATCGCGCCCTCCCTACCAGGGTCGCGCGCCAGGTCTCCCTCTCCCCCTTTTAGAGTTCCTAACAGCAGAGCAATTGTCCCCGGAGGAAGTTGACTTTCCCTCAGGGGACCAGGCAGAAGGGCAGTCTGATGTTTCTGCCTCCTGAAGAGTCTACTTTGGAGGAACCGTTTTCAGCTTCACAGACTGAAAAAATGTTAGTACAATCTCTGACGGAGATGGTTCGATCAGCATTTAATTTGCCCCTGTCGGAACCAGCAGCTACCTCTGTTTCCTCTTTGGGCTCTCTGAAAGCCCCTCAAGCTAACTTATTTTTTCCTGCTCATCCTTTATTAGAGGGACTCGTATATCTGGATCGGGAACATCCGGATAAGCTTTTTCTTCCTCCCAAGAAGTTTTCTATTTTGTTTCCTATGGAAGAGAAGTTCACCAAAAGGTGGAGTATTCCTACAGTTGACGCTGCTATCTCCTGTGTGAACAAGACCCTGACTTGTCCAGTGGACAATGTACAGATGTTTAAGGATCCAACGGATAAAAGGTTGTAAGCGTTGTTAAAAACTTCCTTTTCTACGGCCGGTGCGGTAGCTCAGGCTGCAGTGGCAACTATAAGCATCTGTCAAGCTCTGAAGGATCAGATGCAGCAGGTTTTGAAAGATATTCCTGCTCAGCAAGCTTGGGATTTGGCCGACTTGCCTAGAGCGTTATGTTTTGCGGTAGATGCCATTAAGGATTCAATCCATCAGGCCTTCCGCCTTCCACTCCTTTTGGTACACATGTGTAGGCTACTATGGTTGAAAAACTGGTCAGCCGAGACGCCTTGTAAAAAACTCCTGGCTGGCTTTCCGTTCCATGGGGAACTATTGTTTGTTTGGGGAGGACTTGGATAAGTATATCCAGAGAATCTCTAGTGGGAAGAGTACTCTTTTGCCAGTCAAGAAAAGATTCAGGGGCCCCTCTTTTAAACGGCCCACCTCTCCAGTCCCAGGGACTTCAGCCTCTAAACAGTTCCGACGGCCTCCCCGGTCAGGTCCGGGAGAAAGGGCTCAGGGGCAGGCCCAGGGTCACAAGAAACGCTGGAACCGTAAGCCTGCTAAACCAAACCCCTAAGTCGGCATTATGAAGGGTCGCCCCCACTCAGTCGGGTGGGGGGAAGGCTTCAGTTATTCTTAGGGACTTGGTGGGAGAGGATTCAGGACAATTGAGTCCTCTCCAGGGTGTCCCTGGGGTACAAGCTGGAGTTACGGGAGTTTCCTCCCCCTCGCTTTCTAACATCAAGCGTTCCAAGGGATCCAGTAAAAAAAAAAAAAGATCTCTTTAGATCGACTGTTGTCCCAAGGTGTGATCATGGAGGTACCGGTAGAGAAACACGGTTTGGGTTTCTACTTAAACCTCTACAGTCCCAAAGCCAAACGGGGATGTCAGACCTATACTAGATCTCAAAGGTCTAAACCAATTTCTAAATATCTGATTGTTTCGTATGGAGTCGATTCGGCCAGTAGCCTCCACCCTTCAGGGGGGAGAGCTGTTGGCATCCATCGACATCAAGGACGCATATCTGCACGTACCTATTTTTCCCGGCCATCAGAAGCTTTTACGCTTCGTGGTGGAGCAGCGCCATTATCAGTTCGTGGCCTTGCCCTTCGGGCTGGCCACTGCACCTCGAGTGTTCACAAAAATCTTGGCCCCTCTATTGGCCAATTTGAGAACTCAAGGTGTATCGATAATGGCCTACTTAGATGATCTGCTGCTAATGGATCACTCGGTTGCCAGCCTAAATCTAGCTGTGCGCAAAACGGTCAAGTATCTGGAGTCTCTGGGTTGGATCCTCAACCTAGACCAATCAGCCTTACAACCAGTAAAAAGACTGGAATATTTAGGGCTGCTCATAGATACAGACCAAAGAGCTTTTTTTTGCCTCCAAGCAAAGATCTCTTCCTTAAGGGAGCTAATCCAGATGATCAGTGCAAAAAGAGAACCATCCATTCGTCTTTGCATGCGGTTGTTGGGGAGGATGGTGGCCTCATTCGAAGCCGTTCCATTCGCCCAATTCCATTCAAGGAAGTTGCAGAACGCCATCCGGTCTGCCTGGAACAAAAGGGTCAAAGCCTCTGTTGGTGGTTGGTACCCCAAAATCTACAAAGAGGGAAGTTTTTCATTCCAATCTCTTGGAGAGTGGTGACGACAGACGCCAGTCTTCTGGGTGGGGGGGGCAGTCCTGGGGAAACTGTCTCTCCAGGGGAAGTGGTCGGCTTCTGAAAGGTCCCTGCCCATAAACCTTCTAGGGATTTGAGTGGCACACTTGGCCCTGAGGACATGGACATCCGAGTTGCACGGTTCCCCTGTCAGAATGCAATCCGACAATGCCACTGCTGTGGCTTACATCAATCACCAGGGGGGCACCAGAAGTCGTGCTGCCCAAAAGGAGGTGGATCATATCCTGATTTGGGCAGAAAGTTTTATGTTCCATGCATATCCGCAATCTTCATTCCAGGAATAGAGAATTGGCAGGCAGACTTCCTAAGTCGCCAACAGTTATTCCCAGGAGAATGGTCACCCCAACATCTTCCTGGCTATATGTCAGAGATGAGGGACGCCAGACGTGGATCTCTTGGCATCCAGATTCAACACGAAAGTGGACAATTTTGTGTCCCGGACGAGGGACCCGCTCGCTTGCGGGACGGATGCGCTGGTGTTTCCGTGGGATCAGTTCTCACTAATTTATGCATTTCCCCCATTGCAGCAGTTGCCATGACTCGCAGAGTCGGGTTAGAGAGGAAGCCGGTGATTCTTGTAGCTCCGGCATGGCCCCGAAGGTCCTGGTACGCGGAAATTATAAGAATGTCCGTGGGGGATCCTTGGATCCTTCCGCTTCGCCCAGACCTGCTCTCACAAGGTCCGATATTCCATCCTTCCTTACAAACTCTAAAGTTAATGGTCTGGCTATTGAGTCCCACATCCTAAGGAAGAGAGGGCTCTCAAATTCTGTGGTGTCTACCATGATTAATGCAAGAAAGCCAGCATCCAGACTTATATATTATAGGGTTTGGCAGGCATATGTGTCCTGGTTTGAAGCCGGGAGCTGGCATCCTCGTAAGTATGTCATAGGCAGGATTCTTGACATTCTTCAGTTGGGTGTAGACATGAAATTAGCCTTGAGTACAATCAAGGGTCAGGTCTCGGCCTTATCGATATTCTTTCAAAGGCCACTAGCCACGCATTCGCTAGTTAGATCGTTTTTGCAGGGTGTGACTCGGATCAACCCGCCGGTTAAGTCCCCCTTGTGCCCATGGGACTTGAACTTGATTTTATCAGCGCTGCAAAGACAGCCTTTTGAACCTTTGCTCCACATTCCCTTAGTCCTTCCGACCAGCAAGTTGGTTTTCTTGGTAGCCATATCCTCAGCCAGGAGGGTATCGGAATTGGTGGCTCTTTCTTGTAAGGAGCCATATTTGATTGTTCATAAGGATAGAGTGGTTTTACGTCCTCATCCGGCCTTTCTTCCCAAGGTCGTGTCAAGTTTTCATTTGAACCAAGATGTAGTTCTCCATTCTTTTTTTCCTAAACCTAGTTCTGCGGAGGAAAAATCATTACATTCCTTGGATGTAGTGAGAGCAGTTAGTCTATCTTGAGGCTACTGCTCAGATTCGAAAAACGGATGTTTTGTTTATTCTGCCGGAAGGGCCCAGAAAGGGTCAGGCAGCGTCAAAATCTACTATTTTAAAGTGGATTCGACAGGTCATTATTCAAGCCTATGGTTTGAAAAGGAAGGTTCCTCCGTTTAAGGTTAAAGCCCACTCTACTAGAGCAGTTAGTGCTTCTTGGGCAGTGCATCACCAGGCCTCCATGGCTCAAATCTGTAAGGCCGCTACTTGGTCTTCAGTCCACACATTCACTAAATCCTATCAGTTGGATGTAAGAGGACATGAGGATATCGCCTTTGGCCGCAGTGTGCTGCAGGATGCAGTATAGATCCTCACGTCTAAAGGCGCCCGACTTATTTATGGTGTCTCCCTCCCCTCATTTGGCATTGCTTTAGGACGTTCCAAATAGTAATTGCTATGCCGCTCTGTGTCCTGTAATGTACGAAAAAGAAAATAGGATTTTTATAACAGCTTACCTGTAAAATCCTTTTCTTGGAGTACATCACGGGACACAGAGCTCCCACCCCTCTTTTGGGGATACTTATTGCTTTGCTACAAACCTGAGGTACTCCCGGTATGGGGACTTCCTGTCTTGGGTGTGCCAGTGTCCATCACCTGAAGGTAGGCTCTATAACCCACATAGTAATTACTATGCCGCTCTGTGTCCCATGATGTACTCCAAGAAAAGGATTTTACAGGTTTGCGGTTATAAAAATCCTATCATCTCTCTATCTATATATCTGTAAATATAAATCCCTTAGTAGGGAGAACACATCTTGCCCAGGTTTTTGGTTTCTGCTTCGGGTATACAGTGACTGTAGTTGGCCAAGCTGGCTCCTCTGCTTAAAGGGGTTGTAAAGTTTCGTTTTTTATTTTCTAAATAGGTTCCTTTAAGCTAGTGCATTGTTGGTTCACTTACCTTTTCCTTTTTGATTTACCTTCTAAATTTTTTTTTTTTCTTTGTCTGAATTTCTCACTTCCTGTTTCTCCTCACTAAACTTCACACCATCATCCAAGTGGTGTGGAGTCACCCAGAACAGCTTACTGAACAGCTTACTGAGGAGGAACAGGAAGTGAGAAATTCAGACAAAGAAAACAAAGAAAAAAAAACATTTAGAAGGAAAAGGTAAGTGAACCAACAATGCACTAGCTTAAAGGAACCTATTTAGAAAATAAAAAACTAACCTTTACAACCCCTTTTTAAGGCAGTAATAAACCAAAAACCAAAATGTGATATTACTGCTACTTAGAAAAATAATCAGTATTGGCTTTATTTTTTAGGAACAAGAGAATCGAGAGCTTCTGGATCAGTTCAGAATGATGCACAGTCAGGCTGAAGAATGGGAGATGAAGGCACAAAACGCTGTAGGCGAGAATAGCTCTGTAAAATTGGAGTTGATGTCTGTTGATACAGATAGAAGACATTTGCGAGAAAGAATGGAAGACCTGGAGAACGAAGTCCGAGAGGCAAGACGCATAGGAAATCCTGAAACATGGATCTGTTACCAGAAATTCCCTTTCTTCTGGTTTTCTGTTTTGTAAAAATGAGAACTAATGTTTGGATTTCTTCTTTTGCAGCACATGAATGCTCACCAGGCTTATGAAGTTCAGATATCATCCATGACTAAAACGGTATCCAAATTAGAGGAGCAACTTCGACATGAACTGGATGAAAAGGCTTTGATCTTGTCTGATTTGGCATCAGTCAGAGAGCTGTGTGTAAAGCTGGACTCAAGCAAAGAGCAGTTCTCCAGGCAGCTAACTGCTCGAAACATGGAATATGAAAGAGTAAGTATTCTCCCACAGAATTATTTTCAGCCTGCTGAATGTTTGCAACTTGCCTGTAATATGCAGCAAGATATATTTTCATAATGGAACGCTTTCAGTGCCAGGAAAAAAAATGTTCTTTACACTTTTGTCAAGTATTTGCGTAGCTTCGCTATAGAGCTATTGGTTTGGTTGGATTCTGTATAAAACAGTTGACCAGTATCCTTTTTTACCTATGTGATCTACTAAAACAGGGCCTGACTAATTTTGCTTTAAATCTAGGAGCCAGCTAAAAAAACGTTAGGAGCCTGATTACATTTGTACGTCTATGTGATGATTTTCTGGTGACAGGTTCTCTTTAATGAGACATGCAGGGTCTAAAAGATGTCTCCCCTATGTTCCACTGAATGTAAAGCAGTGCAGATCACACTGCATTACATTCCTTCCCGACCAGGTTGGCCAGGGAAATTGTCAACGGGGACCTGGAAGTGGCATCATACTTGCTTCCGGGTTGAGGAACAAGATGGGGAGGAGAGCGGACCTTCCTCCCCTCTAGCCTGGGGCGCCAACTATGCTGATCCCAGGCCCAATGATGGGCAAGCAGAGCCTGGGATATATAATGGGGGGGGGGCACTTTACCTGCGTGTGTGAAAGCAATCGGGCATCAGTGGAGCCGTCCGAATGCTTCCCCCCTGACAAGTTACGAACTGGCGTTGGGCAATACAAATTGTGCATTCCTGCAACAGTAAACGGGCTGACAAAAGCCCAGGTGCCAGAATGCAATTTCTAGTCACAATGGCAATCTGGGGCCTGGGATTTGTCGAGCCCTATACTAAAGTACACTTTTATACAGGTCATTTAACTACCAAATGGATACAATCTCAAGAGATGAATGCAGACACAACTCTTTTACAGTGCTTGGTGTGAGCGCTTTCCTTGCTGTGCAATGCCATAGTCTTCTATTTGTATTTTATATGTGGTGGTTGTTTGTTCCTCTCCAGCTCATGGATGAATTGGAGGATGTGAAATCAGAAACAGAACTTCTTAAGAAGCAATTGTCTAGTGAGAGGCTCACTATTAAGAACTTGGAGACCTTGTTGGCCACGAATAGAGAGAGGGAGTTTCAGAGTCATCTTACCACCCATGAGAAGGACTCTGAGATTCAACTGCTGAAAGACAAACTTACCCTTTCTGAGAGTAAACTGTAAGTATGATATTTCCTTTTCAAAAGCCCTTTGCAAAAATGTTAAGTTTAAAATGTAAAATAGTTAGCTCTCTGCTAAATAGTAGCAATATGTGTTATTGATTTTAAACAAACCATGTTTTTTTTTTCTATAAATTGTATTTATGTGTAAATGTAAAGGTGATTTTTGCTTATTTGTTCAGCCTCTTTTTCCAGTTTGCATTTTTCTAGAACTGGTATGCTTACTCTTTGTAATCAAAGTCAGAGTCAGCCAACTCACTGTAAACGATTAATTCCTTAACCACTTAACGACCGCCCACTGTGTATATATACGTCGGCAAAATGGCACGGACAGGCACAATCGCGTACCTGTACGTGACTGCCTTTGTATGGGTGGGGGGTCCGATCGGTCCCCCCTTCGGTACAGTGGATGGTCGGGATCGCTCTGGGAGCGATCCGTGATGAGGGGGCGGCCATTGGTTTCTGGCCACCCCCTCACGATCGCTCCCAGCGAATCAAATGCTTCCTCTGCCTGTGTAATGTAAACACAGGCAGAGAGGAAGCAGCAGGAAGTGATGTCATCTCTCCTGCAGCGCTCACATATACCGGAGCGCCGTCGAGAGAAGACATCAAGTAAGTGCACAAACAGTACACTGACACCAGGACACATAGGCACACGATCGTCACCCCCAGTTCAGCCCCCAGTCACAGTGTCACTGATTGCAGTGATCATTTATTTACTGATCACTGCAATCGGTGACATTTGTAACTGTAAAAGTGTCAGGGCAGTTAGTGTTAGGGCAGTTAGGTCCAGGATAGCCCCCTAACCCCCCCTAATAAAGTTTTAACCCCTTGATCGCCCCCTAGCACCACTGTCACTAATCAATCGTTTTTCTGATCGGTGTGTCGGTGATGCCATGCCGCTAGGTAGTTAGTAATTTTTTTATGTTCGCCGCCAGGTTTTTATAACGTCAGGTACCCCCATATATTACCTAATAAAGGTTTAACCCCTTGATCGCCCCCCCCCCAGGTAACCCTTTCACCCCCTTTTGCCACTGTCACTAAGCGATCGTTTTTCTGATTGCTGTATTAGTTATGCTGGTGCCGCTAGGTAGTTTAGTTTTTTTTTTTTTTTTAAGTTCGCCGCCAGGTTTTTATAGCGTCAGGTACCCCCATATATTATCTAATAAAGGTTTTAACCCCCTGATTGCCCCTAGTTAACCCTTTCACCAGTGATCACCGTATAAGTGTTACTGGTGACGCTGGTTAGTTAGTTTGCTTTTTATAGTGTCAGGGCACCCGCCGTATATAACCCAATAAAGGTTTAACCCCTTGATCGCCCGGCGGGTGATATCAATTAGGTTTTAGCGTCGGAGAGGGTCTGCGTCGCCCCAGGCAGCGTCAGGTTAGTGCCAGTAACGCTAACACCCACGCGCAAAGCATACACCTCCCTTAGTGGTATAGTATCTGAACAGATCAATATCTGATCTGATCAGATCTATACTAGCGTCCCCAGCAGTTTAGGGTTCCCAAAAACGCAGTGTTAGCGGGATCAGCCCAGATACCTGCTAGCACCTGCGTTTTGCCCCTCCATCCAGCCCAGGCCACCCAAGTGCAGTATCGATCGATCACTGTCACTTACAAAACACAACACACATAACTGCAGCGTTTGCAGAGACAGGCCTGATCCCTGCAACTCTAGTGCTGTAGGAGGTGATTTCACCACCACAGTTAAAAAAAAGACCATATATGCAAAGCATGGGGGCAGCAGGGGCGGAGGAGCGATTTTGCTCCTAATGCCGCATACATACGGTCGAAATTCCGACGGAGGCTTGCCCGTGGAAAAGTCAGACCGTGTGTACGTGGCATAACTTTTGCAGGATGATGCTCCCATGCTTCGGTATATATAAATGGTGCATGTATGCCCATCATTTAGAAGTGGGTGAATGAAGGGAGGTATTCTAATGGTGGGCATACCCACCGATCAATCTCTTTTTTTCGTTCAGCCAACAGGCTGCATGAAAAAAAAAGATTACAATACATGTCCAACGAGGACCAGCAACATACTGGTATGTTGCTGGACTTTGAATGGTTATGCCAGAATGATGCCTTCGGGTTTAGGTATCATCTTGGCATTCTTTTCAGCCAGAGGCTGGCTTTCATGTAAAAGCAATCCTAGCAGCTAATTAGCCTCTGGACTGCTTTCTTTCTCGTACATCATGGGACACAGAGCGACATAGTCATTACTAATGGGTTATATAGATACCTTCAGGTGCTGGCACTGGCAACTTCCAAAACCGGAAGTACCCTCCCCTATATAAGCCCCTCCCATCCGGGAGCACCTCAGTTTTTTGCCAGTGTCTAAGGTGTTGGCCAAGAAGAAACATGTGTTTTTCACTGAGCTTGCGTACAGGTTCTTTTGGGCCTCAGTAAGCTATTCCGGATCCGACCAAAAAAGCTTCATAGCTAAACGGTCGGTACCCGGGCCTTGCAGAGAAGAGCAAGGTTTTGCCTGTAATGCTTCTCTTAGGAGAGCTGGACCCTGGGATCCAGAGCTCTGGTCATACCCATGACCAAGATGTTTTCTGTGCAGGGTGCTATACAGGTCCAGGGGAGTGGAATCCTTGGGAACCCGGTCCCTGAAGGTTTAATTACAATGCCTGCCGTGATAGGTGAAGTTTGGGCTTCTGTGGCCAAACAGAGTCCTGCGGCGGGGAAAAGGTAAGTGGGGGCCCCTCAGGAACTTGGTTCTATTGAGGGGACCCCCAAGCCTAATATGTCTTTCTGCCTGTTACCTAACGGTATTCCCGCTAAATATTATGCATGCCTGTAACTACTAAAAAATGTAATAATTTTAATAGTGGTCAAGAAAAAAAAAAAAATTATAATATACTAGACTGCAGTACCTGTGTTAATCCACTAGAGGCCGCTGTGGAACGTTTCTTGTCATGTGGACTAGTTTCTTTTTATCAGAGCAAGTCCAGGCAGATGGTAAGTTCTCTTGTGGGAAACTGCTTCCTCTGCCATGTTGCAATGCTCGTCCATCCCCCGGCCTGCGGCAAAAGGGGCCCTGGCTCTTGTCCCTAGTTTCCCTTTTCAAAATTAGCGCCGAAGGCGCACGTGGCCGTGCGCGTGCACGCGCCTCTATATATAGAGGTGAGCCGGGAAAGGGGGCGGAGCTTGGGGAATGACGCTCTGTGCGCGCCGCAGCGCTTCTGCGCATGTGCGGGCGTCCCAGCATGTTAAAAACCACAATTATGTGTTGTGAGCTGGCTATGGAGTGCAGAGACAGAGCTGGCAACATTTAAAAAAGGCATACAGCAAGCGGTTGATGCAGGCATCCCCATAGAAAGGCACATTAGTAGACACCAACTGTTTTTATAGCAGCATTTGTGCTAGACTATTGTCAGTAAGTGGTGTATTTCGGCTGGAATACCTCAGCTTTGGGCTTAGGAATAATGCCGTCTAAAAACTCCGGGACTAAAAATCCCAGGAAGCATAGGGGGTCTCCATCGTGCTCTGAGGATCTTGGGCATGCTTCGGCTGCACCAGTCTCCCCTGAAGAATCAGAGGTTAGTGACCGTAGAGCACCCTCAGGAGTACCTGGTACTGTGGCTGTCCTCAGTTCACCTGCTCCTGTGTATGTAACAGAGGAGGTTTTTTCCTCAGCTCTGGGAGGGCTGGAAGAGAGATTGTCAGCATTGATCGCTGCTTCCCTGTCACAGGAAAAAAGCGCTCGATCTCCGTCTCCTCCCTCAGAGTGCCTGTTAGCGGAGCAACAGTCCCATACAGGGATCGACCTACCTGAAGGGGATCAGGATGAGGTTGATTCTGTTGTAGAGGAATCAACAGTGGAAGAGCCATTTTCAGCATCACATGCTGAAAGATTATGGGTTCAGTCCCTGACTAATATGGTCCGATCAGCATTTAAAATGCCCCTTGCGGAGCCATCATCCACTTCTGTCTCCTCGTTGGGGTCGCTAAAAGCTCCCCAGACTGTTTGTTCCTTTCCGATCCATCCTTTACTGGAAGGGCTCATTTACCAGGATTGGGAGCATCCTGATAAAATATTTACTCCTCCCAAGAGATTTCAAGTGGTCTATCCCATGGAGGATAAGTTCATCAAAAAATGGAGGGTCCCTACAGTGGACGCAGCCATCTCTTGTGTGAATAAATCACTGACATGTCCAGTGGATAATGTCCAAATGTTCAAGGACCCAATAGATAAAAAATTGGAGTCCTTATTAAAATCTGCTTTTGCTACAGCAGGCTTGGTGACACAACCAGCAGTGGCAGCTATTGGGGTCTGCCAAGCAGTGAAGGATCAGTTGAAACAGGTCTTAAGGGACTTGCCAGATCAGCAGGCTCTTGCCCTAGCTGATCTACCTAGAGCCTTATGCTTTGCGGTGGACGCTATAAAGGATTCAATCCATCAGGCCTCCCGCCTTACGCTGTCTGTAGTACATATGCACAGGCTTTTATGGCTCAAAAACTGGTCTGCTGAAGCTCCCTGTAAAAAATTGCTGGTCAGCTTCCCATTTCATGGTGAACGCTTATTCGGGGAAGACCTGGACAAATATATCCAGAGAATTTCCAGCGGTAAAAGTACACTTTTGCCGGTTAAAAACAGAGTTAGAGGTCCCTCTTTTAAGAGGCCTGCTTCTCCAGTCCCTAGGACATCGGCTGTGAAACAGTTCCGACGGCCTCCTCGGTCAAATCCCGGAGGTAAAAATCAGGGACAATTGCAGGGTAACAAGAAGCCCTGGAGCAGGAGAGGTACAAAACCTCCCCCAAAGTCAAATGCATGAAGGGTTGCCCCCACTCAATCGGGTGGGGGGAAGACTTCAGTTGTTCACAGAGACCTGGCGGGACACGATCAGAGACAGATGGGTGCTCTCCGCAGTAAATCTGGGATACAAATTGGAGTTAAAAGACTCCCCTCCTTCCCATTTTATAAGGTCAAACGTGCCAAGGGATCCCCAGAAGAGAGGATCCCTCCTGTTGGCACTAGAACAATTATTGCTCCAAGCAGTAATTATAGAGGTTCCCCTGGAAGAATGGGGGTTCGGGTTTTACTCAAACCTCTTTACAGTCCCGAAGCCAAACGGG
Organism: Rana muscosa; assembly: GCA_029206835.1. Taxonomy (NCBI): domain Eukaryota; kingdom Metazoa; phylum Chordata; class Amphibia; order Anura; family Ranidae; genus Rana; species Rana muscosa. Next base: position 214,777,364 of record CM055116.1, read on the forward strand.
GACGTGAGGCCCATATTAAATCTAAAAGGGCTAAACAAATTCCTACATATCAGGACTTTCCGGATGGAGTCGATCCGATCGGTGGCCACTGCCCTACAAGGGGAGGAATGGTTAGCCTCGATCGACATCAAAGATGCTTATTTGCACATTCCCATCTTTCCAGCCCACCAAAAATTTCTACGCTTTGCGGTAGAAGGGCGCCATTTTCAGTTCAGAGCCTTACCCTTCGGTCTGGCCACAGCACCACGAGTGTTCACAAAAATTCTGGCCCCATTATTGGCCAATCTAAGAACACGAGGTGTAACGATAATGGCATATCTAGACGACTTGTTGCTGATAGACCACTCAGTGGAAAAACTAGAAGTGGTTGTTCACGAGACAATCAAGTATCTGGAATATCACGGTTGGATTATCAACCGAGACAAGTCAGCCCTAAAACCAGTCAAAAGTCTGGAATACTTGGGGCTAAGGCTGGATTCAGACCAGAGAAAAATTTTCTTGCCTCAAGAAAAGGGGTCGTCTTTGAGAGATTTGATCCACTTAGTGGGTACAAAAAGACAGCCATCCATACGCCTGTGCATGAGACTGCTGGGAAAAATGGTGGCATCATTCGAAGCAGTACCCTACGGTCAATTCCATTCAAGGAATTTGCAAAGGGCCATACTGTCAGCCTGGAACAAAAAAGTTCAGGCCCTAGACTTACCAATGTCCTTGTCCCCTTCCGTTCGCAAGAGCCTCCGCTGGTGGTTGGTTCCCCAGAATCTGGAAAGAGGGAAATCCTTCAGTCCGATTTCTTGGAAGGTGGTCACTACAGATGCCAGCCTTATAGGCTGGGGAGCAGTACTGGAGCAATGGTCTCTCCAGGGCAGATGGTCGGATGCGGAAAAGGCCCTGCCCATCAATCTCTTAGAGATACGAGCAGCCCGGTATGCCCTAGTAGCATGGACATCCAAACTCCAAGGGTCCCCTGTCAGAATTCAATCAGACAATGCCACAGCAGTGGCATATATCAATCATCAGGGGGGCACCAGGAGTCGTGCAGCCCAGAGGGAAGTAGATTACATCCTGAAATGGGCAGAAAGATATGTCCCAGCCATATCTGCGGTATTCATTCCAGGAGTGGAGAATTGGAAGGCGGACTTTCTAAGTCGCCAACAATTATGCCCAGGGGAATGGTCCCTTCATCCCGAGGTTTTCCGGACAATATGTCAGCGGTGGGGAACACCGGATGTAGATCTGCTAGCATCCAGATTCAACGCAAAAGTGGACAGGTTTGTCTCTTGGACAAGGGATCCCCTAGCTTGCGGCTCGGATGCCCTAGTGTTCCCTTGGGATCAGTTCAAGCTGATATATGCATTCCCACCGCCACAATTGTTACCTCGATTACTCCGCAGAATCAGGGTAGAAAAGAAACCAGTAATTCTGGTGGCTCCAGCGTGGCCCCGAAGAGCATGGTACGCAGAGATTGTAAAGATGTCTGTGGGGAGTCCTTGGACCCTCCCACATCGTCCGGACCTGCTTTCACAAGGACCGATATACCACCCTTCCTTGCCAGCCCTAGGTTTGACGGCCTGGCTATTGAAGCCCACATTCTAAAAAAGAGAGGGCTCTCTAATTCTGTGGTATCTACCATGATCAATGCCAGGAAGCCGGTATCCAGGCAGATCTACTATAGAATCTGGAAGGCGTACATCGCCTGGTGTGAGGCCAAGAAATGGCATCCACGTAAATACGTAATAGGTAGGATTCTGGACTTCCTACAATGGGCTGTAGATAGGAAGCTTGCCTTGAGTACTATCAAGGGTCAGATTTCGGCCTTGTCAATATTTTTTCAAAGGCCCTTGGCTTCGCATTCACTAGTCAAAGCCTTTATACAAGGAGTGATGCGTATTAGTCCTCCGGTTAATATTCCCATATGTCCATGGGATCTAAACTTGGTTCTGTCGGTTCTACAGAAACAACCATTTGAACCATTACAGCATATTTCTTTGGTTCTTCTCACCAGGAAATTGATTTTTCTAGTAGCCATTTGTTCGGCTAAAAGAGTGTCGGAATTAGCAGCTATGTCCTGTAAGGAGCCATATCTGGTTATCCATAAGGACAGAGTAGTGTTACGTCCTCCTCATCCAGCCTTTCTTCCTAAGGTGGTATCGAGGTTTCATTTGAACCAAGATGTGGTTCTTCCTTCTTTTTTCCCCAAACCTACTTCAGTAGAGGAAAAGTTATTGCATTCTTTGGATGTAGTAAGAGCAGTTAAAGCTTATCTAAAAGCCACTGCTCAGATTCGCAGAACGGATACTTTGTTTATTCTGCCGGAAGGCCCCAGAAAGGGTCAGGCAGCGTCAAAATCTACTTTAGCCAAGTGGATTCGACAGGTCATAATGCAAGCCTATGGCTTGAGAAGGAGACCGCCTCCGTTCAAAGTTAGAGCGCACTCCACGAGAGCAGTTGGAACTTCATGGGCAGTGCATCACCAGGCCTCCCTGGCTCAAATCTGTAAGGCCGCAACATGGTCTTCAGTACACACGTTTACTAGGTTCTACCAGGTGGACGTTAGAAGTCAGGAGGATGTCGCCTTTGGGCGCAGTGTGTTGCAGGCCGCAAAAGATCCTCATGTCTGATAGCGCTCAGCTTATGTATGGTGTATCCCCCCCCTCGTTGGGCATTGCTTTAGGACATCCCATTAGTAATGACTATGTCGCTCTGTGTCCCGTGATGTACGAGAAAGAAAATAGGATTTTTATAACAGCTTACCTGTAAAATCCTTTTCTTGGAGTACATCACGGGCCACAGAGCTCCCGCCCCTCTTTAGGGACACTTATTGCTTTGCTACAAAACTGAGGTGCTCCCGGGTGGGAGGGGCTTATATAGGGGAGGGTACTTCCGGTTTTGGAAGTTGCCAGTGCCAGCACCTGAAGGTATCTATATAACCCATTAGTAATGACTATGTCGCTCTGTGTCCCGTGATGTACTCCAAGAAAAGGATTTTACAGGTAAGCTGTTATAAAAATCCTATTTTTACAAGCAGTGGGAGGGAATGTCGTCGTCCCCGGATATAAAAAGCACCATTGGGAAAGCATTTTATCACACCGATCTTGGTGTGGTCAGATGCTTTGAGGGCAGAGGAAAGATCTAGGGTCTAATAGACCCGATTTTATTTATTTTTTTCAAAAGAGTACCTGTCACTACCTATTGCTATCATAGGGGATATTTACATTCCCTGAGATAACAATAAAAAATAATAAAATAAAAAAATATGGAAGGAACAGTTTAAAAATAAAATAAAAAAGGAAAATTAATAATAATAAAAAAAAAAGCACCCCTGTCCTGCCCTGCTCTTCTCTTGCGCAAAGGCGAACGCAAGCATCAGTCTGGCGTCATATGTAAACAGCAATTGCATCATGCATGTGAGGTATCACCGCAAAGGTCAGATCGAGGGCAGTAATTTTAGCAGTAGACCTCCTCTGTAAATCTAACGTGGTAACCTGTAAAGGCTTTTAAAGGCTTTTAAAAATGTATGTAGTTTGTCGCCACTGCGCGTTTGTGCGAAATTTTAAAGCATGTCGTGTTTGGTATCCATGTACTCGGCCTAAGATTATCTTTTTTATTTCATCAAACATTTGGGCAATATAGTGTGTTTTAGTGCATTAAAATTAAAAAAAGTGTATTTTTTCCCCAAAAAAATGCGTTTGAAAAATCGCTGCACAAATACTGTGTGGGGAAAAAAAAATGCAACACCCACCATTTTAATCTGTAGGGCCTTTGCTTTAAAAAAATATATAATGTTTGGGGGTTCAACGTAATTTTCTTGCAAAAAAAAAAGGTTTTCATGTAAACAAAAAGTGTCAGAAAGGGCTTTGTCTTCAAGTGGTTAGAAGAGTGGATGATGTGTGACATAAGCTTCCTAATGTTGTGCATAAAATGCCAGGACAGTTCAAACCCCCCCAAATGACCCCATTTTGGAAATTAGACACCCCAAGCTATTTCCTTGCTCTAGAGTGCAAGTGAATATTTTGTATATAAATAGATACATAAATACCCCTATATTATACTAGTGTCATTGGTGCCATAGTGTAACTCCTAAATGCTTCACTAATATATATGAATATGTGATAAATATAGATTAATGCGGATATAAATAATGAGCATAAAATAATATATATAAAAAATACAACAATGAAATGAAATGAATAAAATATTGTGAACAATTAAAGGTGATAACAGTATAAAAAATTAAACCAATGTATAAAACCATGATAGTAATAAATTAATGATGCATGCAAAAATGTCCTGCGACTATGCGATAGTGCAAAAAAAAAATTAAAAAAAATGCAGAATTGTGCAAATTGATGTGATTGTCCAATGATTTGATGCTAGATGCCCAGCAACTTTGCTAGGCAAAAAATCTTGCGACTATGCAGAAAAGTGCAAATGCAACCTCATGCGATTTGGTTGAGCGACTATGCAATAAGGTGCAAATGCAACCTCCTGCGATTCGATTGAGCAATATGATTGTCCAATGATTTTGTAGTTTTTTTTCAGATGCTAGGTGCCCAGTGCCTGGTGATGTGACCTTTTTTTTTTTTATTCTTTTTATTAATGCTTTTTTGTGCTGTTGAATTACAAAACAAGGCCATAGGGGCATACCCCAGCCAAACATTGCGCATAACCACATGCACAACAAAAGAAAATACCATCACACCCTAACGCTAAATACGTCTAGCTAAACGCAACATAAACACCTCTCAGGTTACCCATGATAGGATTTCAGCAGGAGTTATTGTTTCTTGTAGGACCTCATCTCGTTCCTAACTGCCTGTATAGAACTGTACTGGAGCAATTCGGAGTAGGCACGATCATCTTTTTGACTATGCTTACACCTCCGTTTACCTATTCGGATTAGGACCTCAGTGCCAAGCACCCCAGGTGGGTACCCAGGAGATCCATCTAAGTCATTCCCCTGAGGCTGGTCATCAGTTGTGGACTCAGGGAGTCTGTCCACAAATGCCAGACTTTTTCATATTTTTTTGGGGCATCCTCGAGACAGATACGTCGCTAGTGCCAGTTGCTCCACCAGGCCGAGAAGGCAGACACTAATTGTCAGGGGAATAGGAATGGTAGTTAGGCTGTGAATAAATTGAGTTACCTCCCGCCAATAGTCCTGGATCTGTGGGCAGTCCCAGAATATATGTGTGAAGCCCGCAGGAGTAGCAGAGCATCTCCAACAGCCAGCCGACAGGGCTGGGTATATGCGATGAAGGCGTTGGGGCGTGTAATAGATCCTGTGGAGGATTTTGAATTGGATCAGTTTGTCCCTAGTTGCGACCAGTGGCTGGAATGGATAGTCCCACATGTCCTCACTGTCCAGTTCCTGCATCTCCGCCCGCCACAGGCCGCGCAGACCATCCAGTCCAACCTGGATGGACGGTAGAAGTGCTCTATAAATTTTGGATAAAGGTTTTGGAAGCTCGGCATCGTCTAGCAGAATCTCCAAGTCATCAAGCTCCAGCCGAAGCTGAACCGACCTGAATTGCGAATTAAAGGCGTGGCGGAGCTGCAGGAACCTGAAGAAAGATTTCGGAAGCTGGAATTTGTTCTTTAGCCTATCGAATGTAAATAACCCCAACACATCGCAGATATCCCTCAAATACTTGATGCCCTTACCGGCCCACAAGCCCGGGTCCTGTAGAGAGTGGAATTCCCGCAACCTTGGATTACACCAAAGTGGTGTATTAGGGGACCATCTGGCCCTTGCCAAATTAGGTTTAATCACTACTATGTACCATGCCTTAATAATCACTTTCATAGCCGGAGGTAAAGGTACCGGGGAGCCCCCCCGACCCCCTATAGAGTGCGTTGCGAAGGGCCTCAAAGGATCCCAAGTGTGCTGCCTCTAGGACGACTGATGCATTGGTGTCGTCCGAGATCAGCCAATTATGTGCATGGGTGAGCATTGCTGCTAAATAGTAGGTGTGAAAGTCTGGGCAGGCAAGTCCCCCCTGTGTCCATGGTCTACGCAAGATCTTTTTACTGAATCTAGCCGGGTGTGATTGCCACAAGAAGGAAGCCACTGAGGAGTCTAGCTGCTGGAAAAGAGACTTGGGGATCCAGACCGGAGAATGCCGCAAGATATACAGCAAGACCGGGAGTAGTTTCATTTTAATTAAGTTAATTCTCCCTATAAGAGATAATGGGAGGTTCGACCAGGCCTTCAGTTTTAATTTACACCACTGCAGCACCGGGGACAAATTAAGTTTGAAAAAATCCTGGGTGTTGGGATAGATATTAATTCCTAGGTATCTAATGGTATCTGCCCATTGTAGAGGTGAAGTAGGATCACTCAGCCTCCTTGCCCCGGGATCTATGGGCAAGATTAAGGATTTGCTCCAGTTGGTTCGGAGGCCAGAGAGAGTCGAAAAATGATCCAGAAGCCGAAGTGCCCCGGTGAGCGAGGGACCAGGGTCCCGGAGGAAGAGGATTAAATCATCGGCATACAATGCCAGCTTCTCGGTCACCGAGCCGACCCGCTCTCCAGACACCTCGCTCGACCTCCGCAAGGCTTCGGCTAAAGGCTCCATTACCAGGGCGAACAGCGCAGGTGATCGAGGACATCCCTGTCTTGTCCCCCTCCTAATCGGAAAGGAGGGCGAGAGCCTACCATTTAGTTTGATACGGGCAGTAGGGTCCCTATATAGTAAGCCGATCCATTTCCGGAAAGTTGGGCCAAAGCCAAAACCCTCCAGAACCTGCATCATATAAGACCATCTAACTGTATCGAAAGCCTTTTCGATATCGAGAGATACCAGGACCCGGGAGGCAGTCTCCTCAGGTGGGAGCTGGAGATGGGTAAAGACTCGTCTAATGTTAATGTCCGTGGACTTGCAAGTGGGGTCCTTCCCTGCTTTGGGCAGCAGCACTATATGTGCCTGGTACATGCTATCCGGTATCCTATCGGATTCCTAGCTATCTGTGAACAGCTGTGTTAGCTTGGGGGCCAGTAAGGCAGGGTGTGTTTTGTACCAGTCCCCAGGTAAACCATCGGGGCCCGGGGGTTTATTGTTGGGCAAGGAGTAGATTGCAGCTTCTATTTCTAGACGTGTCAAGGGCTTATCTAGCGCGACCCTGTCCTCCTCAGAAAGAAGAGGCAAAGTAATTCCCCCTAGTTCCTCCAACCCAGCAGCAGCTGAGCCAGAGAATGGGTCATCGTACAATTTGCTATAAAAGAGATGAAATTCCCTTAGTATACCCTCGGGGTCAGTAACTTGGCAACCAGTGGAAGTCTGAATTCTAGGGATTACTGTTTGGAGCTTGGGTTCTGCCACTAGGTTGGGCAGTAGTTTGCCATTCTTGTCCCCTGATTCGAAAAGCTTGGCTACAAACTTCCGCGTATCAGAGTGCACCAGCGAGGTGTAATGGAGCTTCAGATCTCTCCTCGCCTGGGCTAGAGCAGAATAATTTTCAGGTGTCGGATGCCCCGTAAAAAGTTCCAGTGCCGTCCCTTCGCTCTGTTCCAATTGAGTGGTCTGCGACGCAAAGCCGGATCTCACTGCCTTAATAGAGGAGATATATTCCCCTCGGGCATAAGCCTTGCCCGCCTCCCAGACCACATCAAAGGAAGCCGACCCCACATTTGTTAGCCAGTAGTCTACAAGTTTGGGCTCTACCAACTCCTGGATTTGAGGATTGCCTATCCAATGGGACGCTAGCCTCCAACATCCCGGCTCGCGGGAGTTACCCAGAGTCAAGCCCAGCTCCAGCGGTGAGTGGTCTGAAAGACCTGCCGGGAGATAGGAGACCGCTCCGACCTGAGACAGAGCAGAAGCCGACCCAAATATGAAGTCTATGCGAGACCCAGACCTATGTGGTGCTGAGATGTGTGAATATGTCCTATCCTCCGGATGCTTCCACCGCCAGATTTCCTGGAGACCAAAAGTGTCCGCCCAGAGGGCCAAATCAGGGGGGGCAAGTCTAAGGGGATTTGTAGTGTCTGTTATGATCTAGGATGGCGTTAAAGTCCCCTCCAACTAGAATATTGTGGACCTGGAGAGTGGCTATTTTTGTAAGGATGGTGTACAGGATGGAGGAGTCAAACGGAGGAGGGATATATACATTGACCATTGCCCAGCGTTGGGCATACAGTTCAAGAATTAGGATAAGGTATCTTCCCCCTGGATCCATGAAGATCTGTTCCACCGAGTAAGGGAGCGACTTGTTCAGCAGAATAGTCACGCCCCTCGCGTAGGAGGAATATGTGGCATGGAACCCTTGTTTAACCCATGCCCGTTTTAAGTGCTAGAATTTTACTGCCCGTCAGGTGAGTTTCTTGAAGAAACAAAACGTGAGGTTTGTGAGACTGCAGAAATTTAAACAATAATGACCTTTTCACCTTGTCATTCAGTCCTCTAATATTCCAAGATATCAACCTTAAATCTATACCCATTTAGAATAGGGAAGCTCAATAACAGGATCATAGAAGACCCACATCCAGTAGCGTCCTGGCCAAAGGCCCGCTGCGGAGGCAGTTCAGAAGATGTAGCAGTCCAGTGAATCTGTAGAGAAAAGAGGTTAACAGGAGAAAAGAACAAGATGAAGACAACATAGTCCAGCAAGAAGAATGGTGCGGAACCTGAGCAGGTGTGGTAACTAAACAAGAGTACATGTAACGCGCTACCACCTGGCATAACCCCAACTGTCGCCAAGGCAGTTTCTTACCCTAAACTTCAATAGTAGATGTCGCCTTCTGGAGGCTCAAAGTTCCTGGGATAACCTCAGCGTGAGTTCAACCTATAACAGTAGACAAGGTTGAGGGAACCTGCATCCCATCGCAGTGAGGGGGGACCTGGGAATCTGGAGCAGTAGTATAGTCCCTCCAGGTCGCGGGAGTGCCCCAGGTAGAAGTAGGTTACCAGGTCCTCCGCTCTTCAAGAGAAAAAAAAACACCCCAATGGGGGGGGGCTCAACTGTGGAAAACTTGTAGAGGTACATTTGGGGTAACTCCGGTGTTTACAGGGATAAAATAGGATAAAGCAAACCAGGATGAAGAAGAATCGTGCATCACATGGACTAATGAGGAGAATCTTTCACCGCAAGGTGGTTAGCCAGCTATCAGCATCCGCAGGGTTGTCGAAGAAGCAGACCGTTCCGTCATGTTGGACTCGCAGACGGCTTGGGTAAAGCATGCTATATTTAATGTTCTTGTCTCTGAGTCGTCTGCGGACATCATTGAAGGTCTTTCTCTCTCTTTGCAAATCTGCTGAAAAGTCAGGGAAAAGAAGAACTGAGGTGTTGCAATATTTGAGTGGGGGATGTTTGCGGGCCTCAGAGAGAATCCTGTCCCTGTCGTTGAGGAAGCGGACCAGGAAAGGCCTGGGAGGGTTCCCCGGGATGGCTCTGCCCGTAGGCACTCGGTGGGCCCGTTCAACAACGTAGGTGGGGGGAACATCCGTAAAGCCCAGGAGAGTTTTGAAGAACTCCTCCGCAAATACAGCAGGGTGATCCCCCTCCTCTCCCTCAGGCAGACCAATGACTCTGACATTGTTACGCCGCAGCCTGTTTTCCGCGTCATCTGACTTTGCGACAAGGGACTGCACTGTGCGTTGTAGCTCAGCAATGGAGGTGGAATGAGTGGTCGTTAGATCCTCAGTGGCCGATACTCTGGATTCAGTTTCGGACATCCTCCCCCGTATCTTGTCCAGGTCATTACGTATGAGAACGCACTCCTCAGCGAGGTGGTCAATGCGCACCAGCAGCGAAGTCCTACTCTGCTCGATCGCAGCGAGGATTATGGCGGGGCTGGCCCCTCTGCCGTTGGGGCCTCACAGGGATCCATTTCCAGTTCGGCCAGCAAGGCCCGGATTCGCCCGACCAGTATAGGGTCCGTTTGCGGGGAAGGGGGCAGTGGCACCTGGAGCGGTGCGGTCACCTTAGCGGCTTTGGAGTTCCCCTTTCCCTTTTTGGAAGAGGAGGGCATCAGGCAGGTCACCCAGAGGGAGGATATGTAACCGTGCCCAGAGGAGCGTCCAGGAGACAGTAAGGGACTACCCAAGCTAGCCACAGCCGTCGACCACTGGGGACCACCAGGCGCCTGTCCCTCAGCAGCAGGCACCCAACTGACAGGTTAGTGGGGATGTAAGGATGGAGGTACAAGGGTGGAGGTGGCCCAGGTTGGTGGGGCAGGGGTAGACTGGTGGCAGAGGACTCAAGACTCCAGGCCACCTCTGCAGGATAGGCAGTCTCTGCAGGGCTTCACACCAGGCCAGGGCAGTGGTGTGCAGTGATGGGCGGGCGGATGGATGAATGCAGCAGATCTGAGTTCCTGGAGTTCGGCCGGCCGCAGCTCGCTCTCGTGGGGTAGCGGCTCAGGAAACTCCGGTGCTCTGAAGGCCTCACTAAGCCGTGGACACCCCAAACAGCCAGACAGGCCTCCGGACCGTGCTGGATGGGCGGATGGGCAGGCAGGAGGGAGTGGATGACCTTCCTTACCTCCAGGCAGGCCGGGATCCGAGCTTCAGAAAAATCACAGGCCGGCAAGATGGCGGCCGCGGGAGGACAGAGCTGTGCCGGGCAGGCGACCCCTGGTAGCTCCGCTGCGAGATGCTGGCCCAGGACACTTCAGGGGACCAAGAGGAACAGGCTGGCAGGTAAGTCGGCTTGGATTAGGTAGATTGATGCACGGATGGCGACGGATTAGGATCAGGATTCCCGGAGCTCCCCACAGACACGTCCGCCGCTGTTCACATCAGGACACGCCCCCCCTTGATGTGACCTTTTTTAATCTTCAAGTCTGGTGCCCACAGCAGAACGTGCTCCAATAAAGACTGCACGCACCAGATGTTCACCCCCTCTTGGGGTGAAAAACGTTCACAGTGTATGCCACTGTGCAGCACTCTGGCGGTGTCTTGTCTTCCTGGTCCTTTTGTGGTAATCCCAGTGTTATCTCAGAGTAAGAGGGAAAGGAAGGAATCCCAAATAGTGTAATTCCGTAATAAAAAACACTTTTATTGAACTTATAGCAATATTACTCACATTTAGGCTGTATCAAACAGGCATGTAAGAGACAAATGCTGACAAATCCTGGAAGTGTTTGTGACATTCAGCTTGTGCACTCTACCGGTTTCGTCTGGTCTGACTTCATCTGGACTCCAGATGAAGTCAGACCAGACGAAACCGGTAGAGTGCACAAGCTGAATGTCACAAACACTTCCAGGATTTGTCAGCATTTGTCTCTTACATGCCTGTTTGATACAGCCTAAATGTGAGTAATATTGCTATAAGTTCAATAAAAGTGTTTTTTATTACGGAATTACACTATTTGGGATTCCTTCCTTTCCCTCTTACTCTGAGATAACACTGGGATTACCACAAAAGGACCAGGGAGACGAGACACCGCCAGAGTGCTGCACAGTGGCATACACTGTGAACGTTTTTCACCCCAAGAGGGGGTGAACATCTGGTGCGTGCGGTCTTTATTGGAGCACGTTCTGCTGTGGGCACCAGACTTGAAGATTAAAAAAGGTCACATCACCAGGCACTGGGCACCTAGCATCTGAAAAAAACTACAAAATCATTGGACAATCATATTGCTCAATCGAATCGCATGAGGCTGCATTTGCACCTTATTGCATAGTCGCTCAACCAAATCGCATGAGGTTGCATTCATATTGCTCAACCAAATCGCATGAGGTTGCATTTGCACTTTTCTGCATAGTCGCAAGATTTTTTGCCTAGCAAAGCTGCTGGGCATCTAGCATCAAATCATTGGACAATCACATCAATTTGCACAATTCTGCATTTTTTTTTATTATCGCAGGACATTTTTGCATGCATCATTAATTTATTACTATCGCGGTTTTATACATTGGTTTAATTTTTTACACTGTAATCACCTTTAATTGTTCACAATATTTTATTCATTTCATTGTTGTATTTTTTATATATATTATGCTCATCATTATTTATATCCGCATTAATCTATATTTATCACATATTCAAATATATTAGTGAAGCATTTAGGAGTTACACTATGGCACCAATGACACTAGTATAATATAGGGGTATTTATGTATCTATTTATATACAAAATATTCACTTGCACTCTAGAGCAAGGAAGTCCATGAATTGTAATTAGCGCCAATTCTACACCTCCCTTCAGGCCTGGTTCACACTGGGGCGACAAACGCTCCGACATTGGGAGCTCATGTCGCATGACGTGTGAAAATCAATGTTTCCCTATGGGAGCCGTCCTAACTGGTCCGACATGTCGGTCCGACTTTGAAAATGCTCCCTGTACTACTTTGGTCCGACTTTGATCCGACTTCAGCCCATTGACTATCATTGAAGTCGGATCAAAGTCGGACCGCAGTCTTGCATGGTCCGACTTTGGCATGCGACTTGTGCTGTACTGCTCTTGAGGGGGAACTCCAGGCCAAATTTTAAATAAAAAACCGGCGTGGGTTCCCCTCCAGAGGCATACCAGGCCCTTGGGTCTGGTCTGGATTTGAACGGGCGCCCCTACGCCGAAAAAAACGGCGTGGGGTCCCCCCAAAGTCCAAACCAGACCCTTATCCGAGCACACAACCTGGCAGGCCGCAGGGGAAGAGGGGGGGACGAGAGAGCGCCCCCCCTCCCTCCTGAACCGTACCAGGCCGCATGCCCTCAACATGGGGGATTTGGTGCTCTGGGGCAGGGGGGCGACCTGCGGCCCCCCCACCCCAGAGCACCCTGCCCCCATGTTGAGGACAGGGCCTCTTCCCGACAACCCTGGCCGTTGGTTGTCGGGGTCTGCGGGCGGGGGGGCTTATCGGAATCCGGGAGCCCCCTTCAATAAGGGGGTCCCCGGATCCCGCCCCCCCCCCACCCTATGTGAATGAGTATGGGGTACATCGTACCCCTACCCATTCACCTGGTGGAAAAAAATTGCAATAAAAAAACACTACACAGGTTTTCAAAGTAATTTTATTGCACAGCTCCGGGGGTCTTCTTCCGACTTCCGGGGGTCTTCTTCCGACTTCCGGGGGTCTTTTCCGACTTCGGGGGTCTCCGGTGTCGTCTCCCGCTCTCCGGTTCTTTCTTCCGCCGGGCCTCCGCTAACTTCCTTTTAGCTCTCTTGCTAACAGAGGCCCGGTCTTCCCGTTGTCTCGTCCGGCTCTCCGTTGTCCTTCTGCCGGCCCCTCCACTAACTTCTTCGTAGCTCTTTCGCTAGTGGAGGGGTCGGTCTTCCCGTCGCCGACGGCTTCTTCTTCCCTCTTCTCCTTCTCGATGTTGACGCGTCGCTTCCTCCCGCTGTAATACTGGCTCTCCGCTCCGCATTAATATAGGCTTCTCATGACGTCACAGTCACATGTTCCAGGGCACATGGCCCCGGAGCATGTGACTGTGACGTCATGGGAACATGTGACTGTGACGTCATGAGAAGCCTATATTAATGCGGAGCGGAGCGGAGAGCCAGTATTACAGCGAGAGGAAGCGACGCGTCAACATCGAGAAGGAGAAGAGGGAAGAAGCCGACGACGGGAAGCCCGGCCCCTCCACTAGCGAAAGAGCTACCAAGAAGTTAGTGGAGGGGCCGGCAGAAGGACAACGGAGAGCCGGACGAGACAACGGGAAGACCGGGCCTCTGTTAGCAAGAGAGCTAAAAAGAAGTTAGCGGAGGCCCGGCGGAAGAAAGAACCGGAGAGCGGGAGACGACACAGAAGACAGTCGGAAGAAGACCCCCGGAGCTGTGCAATAAATTACTTTGAAAACCTGTGTAGTGTTTTTTTATTGCAATTTTTTTCCACCAGGTGAATGGGTAGGAGTACGATGTACCCCATACTCATTCACATAGGGTGGGGGGGCGGGATCCGGGGACCCCCTTATTGAAGGGGGCTCCCGGATTCCGATAAGCCCCCCGCCCGCAGACCCCGACAACCAACGGCCAGGGTTGTCGGGAAGAGGCCCTGTCCTCATCAACATGGGGGCAGGGTGCTCTGGGGTGGGGGGACCGCAGGTCGCCCCCTGCCCCAGAGCACCAAACCCCCCATGTTGAAGGCATGCGGCCTGGTACGGTTCAGGAGGGAGGGGGGGCCGCTCTCTCTCGTCCCCCCCTCTTCCCCTGCGGCCGGCCAGGTTGTGTGCTCGGATAAGGGTCTGGTTTGGATTTTGGGGGGACCCCCCACGCCGTTTTTTCGGCGTAGGGGCGCCTGTTCAAATCCAGACCCAAGGGCCTGGTATGCCCCTGGAGGGGAACCCGCGTCGTTTTTTAATTTAAAATTTGGCCTGGAGTTCCCCTTCAAGATTCATACCAAACACAGTGCCTGATATTGGCGGGGATCCAAGTCGGATCCCCGTTCATTGAAAGTCGGACATATGTCGGCTTCATGTCGCAGGGCAAAGTCGGATCCAAAGTAGGACAGATGTCGTATCGCACTAGTGTGAACCCAGCCTCAGTCTACATAATTAATCCACCTGGGTGGAGTAAATGAGTAGAGGCAGCTCCTTACTTATTCATCACAGGACGTATTTATACACCCCTGGTGTGTGTTCCTACTGGCATATTAGGTCCATTGCGCGGATTAACACTCACACTCTCTACCCCAAGCTATTTGCTGAGAGGCATGTCGAGTCCATGGAATATTTTATATGTTGACACAAGTTGCAGAAAAAAGACAATTATTTTTTTGATATATTGCTCATACATGCCAATGGTATATGTTGAATTACACCCCAAAATACATTCTGTTGCTTCTCCTGAGTACAGGGATACCACATGTGTGAGACTTTTTGGGAGCCTAGCTGCGTACAGGACCCCGAAACCAAGCACCGCCTTCAGGCTTTCTAAGGGTGTAAATTTTGGATTTCACTCCTGACTGCCTATCACAGTTCCGGAGGCCATGGAATGCCCAGATTGCACAAACCCCCCCCCCAAATGACCCCATTTTGGAAAGTAGACACCCCAAGCTATTTGCTGAGAGGTATGGTGAGTATTTTGCAGATCTCACTTTTTGTCAAAGTTTTGAAAATTTAAAAAATAAAAATTATTTTCTTTCTTCATTTTCAAAAACAAATGAGAGCTGTAAAATACTCACCATGCCTCTCAGCAAATAGCTTGGGGTGTCTACTTTCCAAAATGGGGTCATTTGGGGGTGGTTTGTGCTATTTTGGCATTTTATGGCCTTCGAAACTGATAGGTAGTGAGGCGTGAAAGCAAAAATTTGCGCCCTTTAGAAATCCTGAAGGCGGTGTTTGGTTTTCGGGGTCCCGTATGCGGCTAGGCTCCTAAAAAGTCCCACACATGTATCCCTATACTCAGGAGAAGCAGCAAAATGTATTTTGGGGTGCAATTCCACATATAACCATGGCATGTGTGAGCAATATATCATTGAGTGACAACTTTTTGTAATTTTTTTTTTTTTTTTGTCATTATTCAATCACTTGGGGAAAAAAAAAAATATTCAATGGGCTCAACATGCCTCTCAGCAATTTCCTTGGGGTGTCTACTTTCCAAAATGGGGTAATTTGGGGGTGGTTTTGTACTGCCCTGCCATTTTAGCACCTCAAGAAATGAGATCGGCAGTCATAAACTAAAAGCTGTGTAAATTCCAGAAAATGTACCCTAGTTTGTAGACGCTATAACTTTTGCGCAAACCAATAAATATATGCTTATTGACATTTTTTTTTTACTAAAGACATGTGGCTGAATACATTTGGCCTAAATGTATGACTAAAATTGAGTTTATTCGATTTTTCTTATAACAAAAAGTAGAAAATATCATTTTTTATTTTTTTTTATTTTTTATTTTTTCAAAATTTTAGGCCTTTTTCCGTTTATCGCAAAAAAAAAAAAACGCACACGCAATCAAATACCATTAAAAGAAAGCTCTATTTGTGGGAAGAAAAGGACGCAAATTTAGTTTGGCTACAACATTGCATGTCCGCACAATTTCCAGTTAAAACAGCGCAGTGCCAAATTGTGAAATCACCTCTGGTCATTATGGTCCGTATTGGTCCGGTCCTTAAGTGGTTAAAGTGGATGTAAACCCAATTCGTGAAATTTGAGCTGGGCACATATATCTGCAGTGTTTAGTTATCTCTCTTCAATGAGCCAAGTCCCATAGCTCTCTCCTGAACCCGTTCCTTTTGTTATCAGCCTGACAACAAATTCTCTGACACTTTAGACAAAAGCAGCCTGAAATTTCTGTCAGGGGAGGTTGCTAAAATAGATTAGCAGGGAGCAGGCCCCTTTTACAAAACACCTCTTAGTCTCAGCCTATGATGAGAGGGGGTGTGTGTGCCTTTCCTCCAATCAGCAATTTTAGCTATCTTGGCTGTATGCCCAGACCTCACACTCTGTGTTAACCAGAAGGAGAAAATTTCCTAACACGATCTGAACTTTCTAAACAGTATATAAATGTGAAGACAGCAGATATACATATAAAACCTTTGTAGCGGAGATTTGGTTCATCTCTGTATCATCTCAGGCAGTTCACTTCACTGGGTGTATGGAGGGTTTACATCCACTTTAAGTGTCTGGTTTTGTGAAATCAACAATTGTTAAGAGTAATTGCACTAAATCAGCACTGGCCCCTTCACACTAACATACAGTGGGTATGGAAAGTATTCGGACCCCCTTAAATTTTTCACTTTGTTATATTGCAGCCATTTGCTAAAATCATTTTAAGTTAATTTTTTTCCCTCATTAATGTACACACAGCACCCCATATTGACAGAAAAACAGAATTGTTGACATTTTTGCTGATTTATTAAAGAAAAACTGAAATATCACATGGTCCTAAGTATTCAGACCCTTTGCTGTGACACTCATATATTTAATTCAGGTGCTGTCCATTTCTTCTGATCATCCTTGAGATGGTTCTACACCTTCATTTGAGTCCAGCTGTGTTTGATTATACTGATTGGACTTGATTAGGAAAGCCACACACCTGTCTATATAAGACCTTACAGCTCACAGTGCATGTCAGAGCAAATGAGAATCGTGAGGTCAAAGAAACTGCCTGAAGAGCTCAGAGACAGAATTGTGGCAAGGCACAGATCTGGCCAAGGTTACAAAAAATGTCTGCTGCACTTAAGGTTCCTAAGAGCACAGTGGCCTCCATAATCCTTTAAATGGAAGACGTTTGGGACGACCAAAATCCTTCCTAGAGCTGGCCGTCTGGCCAAACTGAGCCATCGGGGGGGGGGGGGAGCCATGGTGAGAGAGGTAAAGAAGAATGCAAAGATCACTGTGGCTGAGCTCCAGAGATGAAGTCGGGAGATAGGAGAAAGTTGTAGAAAGTCAACATTACTGCAGCCCTCCACCAGTCGGGGCTTTATGGCAGCGTGGCCCAAGGGAAGCCTCTCCTCAGTGCAAGGCACATGAAAGCCTGCATGGAGTTTGCTAAAAAAAAACATCTGAAGGACTCAAAGATGGTGATAAATAAGATTCTCTGGTCTGAGACCAAGATAGAACTTTTTGGCCTTAATTCTAAGCGGTATGTGTAGAGAAAACCAGGCACTGCTCATTACCTGTCCAATACAGTCCCAACAGTGAAGCATGGTGGTGGCAGCGTCATGCTGTGGGGGTGTTTTTCAGCTGCAGGGACAGGACGACTGGTTGCAATCGAGGGAAAGATGAATGCGGCCAAGTACAGGGATATCCTGGACGAAAACCTTCTCCAGAGTGCTCAGGACCTCAGACTGGGCTGAAGGTTTACCTTCCAACAAGACAATGACCCTAAGCACACAGCTAAAATAACGAAGGAGTGGCTTCACAACAACTCCGTGACTGTTCTTGAATGGCCCAGCCAGAGCCCTGACTTAAACCCAATTGAGCATCTCTGGAGAGACCTAGAAATGGCTGTCCACCAACGTTTACCATCCAACCTCACAGGACTGGAGAGGATCTGCAAGGAGGAATGGCAGAGGATCCCCAAATCCAGGTGTGAAAAACTTGTTGCATCTTTCCCAAAAACTCATGGCTGTATTGGATCAAAAGGGTGCTTCTACTAAATACTGAGCAAAGGGTCTGAATACTTAGGACCATGTGATATTTCAGTTTTTCTTTTTTAATAAATCTGCAAAAATGTCAACAATTCTGTGTTTTTCTGTCAATATGGGGTGCTGTGTGTACATTAATGAGAAAAAAATTAACTTAAATGATTTTAGCAAATGGCTTCAATATAACAGAGTGAAAAATTTAAGGGGGTCTGAATACTTTCCGTACCCACTGTACGCTGATTCACTATTTTAGCATGCATGTTGGTGTCTGTTATGCGGGGCGATGTGATCTGGTGTTGCAGTACATCACACGGTTTGCCACCTGATGTGCTGCGGAAAATGCAGCATGTCTACAATTTTCTACACCACACATAACACGAACGTTGCAGAGTGAACAGGGCACACGAAGGGCATTTGTTTTCTAATATTTTGTGAACACTGTAATAAAAACTCTGAATATTTTGTTAACTGAAAATAAAGTATACTTTAGAATTTAAATCCTTGGAACTATCTTAACTCCTCACAGTACAGTATATGTATACCAACACAACACATACAGTTCTTACCTCTTCTTCTTGGGTTGTTTTAATCTCAGATTAATTTAATTGGAATCTATGTAGCCTAAATTTGTCCAGGGAATTTAGTATGAAAGCTAACTTAGACACTCGATGGAGACCCTTTTTTCATAGATGGCACATAGATATACCAACCACGACACTACCTGCCTGGAGTTTGCATGTTCTCCCTGTGCCTGCGTGGGTTTCCTCTGGGTACTCCGGTTTCCTCCCACACTCCAAAGACATGCCGATAGGTTAATTGGCTTCTGTCTAAATTGGCCCTAGTATATGAATGTGAGTTAGGGACCTTAGATTGTAAGCTCCTTGAGGGTAGGGACCGATGTGAATGTACAATGTATATGTAAAGTGCTGCGTAAATTGATGGCGCTATATAACTACCTAAATAATTAATAATATAGATATTTTCTTCTGGTAAAGCTCTTGCTTAAAAAATAATTTTACAGATTCAAGTTTTTATGCGGTCAATCACTAAACTCCTGCATGTTGGTTGGTAGGTTAATTCTGTGATTATTCCTCAGAGTTTAGCCCCATACACACTATTAGATTTTCTGCAGGTTTTGGTCTTCAGATTTACCAAAACCATGTAGTGCAAGGGCCTGCCTGATTGCATACAAATTGAAACTCTTATGCCGCGTACACACGATCGATTTTTTAGACGGTGAAAACACCGTCGAGAAAATCGACGTGAAAAACGAGGAACAGCTTGTTCCCCCCACACACGGCCGTTTTTAAATGTCATTTTTTTTTTTTAATGGTCGAAAAAAACGACCGTGTGTGGGCTCCGCGGCAGTGTTTCCCTATGGGAAACACTGCCGCAGAAAACATGTCTCAAAAAACGACGAGAAAAATTAAAACATGTTCTAATTTTTCTCGTCGTTTTTAATGCTGTTTTTCTCGTCGAAAAAAACGACAGCCCACAGACTATCGTTTTTCTCGTCGAAAGGAAAAAATTTAGTTTTTCTTGAGGAGAAAAACGGCCGTGTGTACGCGGCATTAAGGTTTGACCTCATATTATATGGTTTTGGTAAATCTGAAGACAAAAAGCTAAGGAAAATCTAAGTGTGTATGGGGTCTAAAGATCGTTTCGAAGCAACAAGCGGTTGCTTACATTTTCGCACACACTAGTACATTAGTGTTAATAGGTGTGACTCTTACACCAAGCATAGAAAAGGTTGGATTCTAGGCTAAAGAATTCTAATTTTATATGTATTTGAATAGCTCTATGTTAATGTATACATCTGATGAATCAAAGTGATCATTTGGGAGTTTTGTATTGTTTGACAAATTAGTATAAGCTGGAGTTTCACTTTAATATTTGCAAATTATTGACTAGAATTCCATTACAATAAAACCTTGGATTGAGAGTGTGTTTTGCCAGACTAGCAATATTTAAAAAAATCTATATATTTTGACTTGATAAACAAGCTTTGTCTTGATGTACAAGTAGCGTCCTGTCACAACTGAGTATAAAAGAGAAGAGAAGTGCCTCTAAGTGTAGCAATATGGTTACAATAAGGCTCTGTTCACGAGTGCTTTGGATTACAAGCATGTTTCCGGAACTAATTATGCTTGCAATTCAAGGTTTTACTGTACCTCTTGTGATGGTGAGAAAAGCTGAATGTAAAAGGCTATCTGTTTTGGCAGCATCTAAACTTTCTGGATTTTGTGTTTGATTTAAGCTTAACTTTTTTTAAACAGTCTTTTTTTTTTTCTGGTTAATAGCACCTCCCAGTCTCGAGAAGTGGCTATGCTCCGAAATAAACTTACACAGCTGCAGTCTGACTATGATGTTGCAAGACGACAACTCACCACAGAAAAGTTTGAAAGGTAAGCCTGTAATAAAAGAAAATACATCCTGGCATATGAAGGGAGTCATATCAGTCCTGTGTGTTGCTAAAAAAAACAAAATGGGTAAAACTGCTTTCTTTCTACTACAGGGAGCGAGCGGTTCAGGAATTGCGCAGACATGGACTTTCTACATCATCAGTGCGTACATCTTCACCACTAACATCCACAATGAAATCGCTTTCTCTATCTCCAGAACGCTCCATCTTAAGATCTGTTGAACGAGCTGATAAAACAGCTGAAAAGTAAGTCTAACCTTGCAGTCACGTTACTGTACTTTTTAGTTAAAAAATAAATAAAAAAAGGTACAGTCCTTACTGAAAAGTAGGCCTTGAAAAATATAAAGGAAATTTTTATCCATATTGGTTGATAAATTGAGAATCCGTTTTCAACTACCTAATCGGTAATAAAGGAAGGCAAGAAAAAGTAACACAACACACGCCTTCTAATAATGGGGAGGTGCTTTCTAAAATGTAGCTTACGCAGAGCCCTTAAAAGAGAAGTGCGGGATTTGTTAAAATAAACATTCATACTTGCCTATGTAAATGCAGCATTTGTCTCCCCGCCTCTACACTGAGGACTGAGCGATTTAGTCTGCTGATTACTTAGTTCTCGGTCTTCAGTGAGCAGAGAACTGTCACCACCGGCTCTCTGATCTGCCCCTGCAGCACTCACTGGAGCACTGGGCTGTGGAGGGACAGGAGTGGCTGGCTCAGGCTCTCAGCGCTGTGCTGAGGGGCTGAGCCAGCTGCCTGTCGGGCATCTGTGCAAATCCTGACATTGTCAGGATCCCAGCAGAGCCTGGACCAGCCCTGTGATGTCAGCTGACAGGGAGCTTTAGCTGAATCTGGGTCACAGAAGTTCAGAACTAAGTGCACTCCTGTAACCCACAGGAGAAGTGTGGCCACAAAAGTTCATACTTCTTTGAGAAATCTAGAGTGAAGTTTCTGATCATGGCAGTCTACATGCTTTTTGTAAAATAAATGTAATTGTACTTTAAGTGAACTAAATTAACCCAATCCTTTGCTAGATGCCTTATCCCCACCCTGATCTTGCTGTAGGTGTTGAAAGGCTCTGATCCAGAGAAGTTCTGGGCCCTCCAGCTCATGGTTGCAGTGCCATCGCATCCATTAGCGTTTTTTTTAAATTTAGCCAAATGCTAGCTGGGGAAAAAGTTTTTTGTTATACAATAATTCTTAGAGTAGAGAAGCCTTTTTCAGTCTTTGGCGATTGGCTGATTTATTGAAATGCCTTAATGGTTTAAAGTGCCCGTGTCATTGTCTCACCCATGACCTAAAGAATTTGACAAGATGTTGACCTATGAACATATACAACTTTTGCCTATTAATAGGATAGTCCCTTTAACTAACACTTTTACCTAACTAATGTTTTATATCCGATTTCACAAAGGCAATGATTTCTTATTCTAACAAGGTGAGCTAAATTGCTTTATTGCTTCTTTCTAGACCTTTTCCATGACCATTCCCCTGGATCTATGGAGAATTTAATTTTGATACCCAATTAGTCTAAAGCTACGCATCACAGCCACCAACAGTTTTACAATCCCCTGTTTTGCAAGGACCTACCTAGGTGGATATACATTGGTAAAATAGTTTTTTGTTTTTTCAAGCCCACCCTCAAATGATATAGTCAGTAGTTTAAGGAAATTGTACCATAAAATTGTAACTTTGAGGGAAACATTAAAGGATAAGTTCACCTTCAGGAACATGTTGCATGTTCCACCTGTTTTTAGGGTGGAACATGTTGCATGTTCTCGCTCCTGCAGCGGCTCGGCAATCCGAGCTCTTTGTGTGACAGCAGTACGGGTAGAAGTTCCCCATAACAGCTGTCACTTTTTGAAAAATGTGAATGAATCGACTACAAATACCGACATCCTTTGTAGTTCTCAATTAACTACCACGGCACTGTTGAGTACTCTGGTAGCTCGTTGATTCTTCTGGTCAGTGGAAAACTGCCTGCCCGTAAGATGTACGAGCAGACAGCTTACATTGACAGTTTGCAGGAGACCTGCATGGCATTAGAAACCTGCTGGTGCAATTTTTCCAGGCTCCTTAAAAAAAAAAAATATGTAAATGCTCATTTTTTTACCTGCAAAAAATTGTGTATTTATAATGTTTTTTTAAAAGGTGGACTTATCCTTTAAAACTGACTATACATGTAGAGAAATACTAAATGTACATGTCATGTATAAACCATTACACAAAAAATTAATTGGGCCACTGGAATTGTAAAGATGAATCCCAGAGTTTACAAAAGCTGAAAAAAATAACCCGGTTTTCTTTTCTTTTAGAAGTGTGAGCTTTAAGGAATGACAGTTGTGAAAAATAAAACCACAGAAGGACCAGCAACATCACTGTTTACATCCATTTTACAAAATACATTGTGTAATCAGTATTGCCTGAAAGCAATCTATCATTTCTTTCTGTAATTAGATTGTGTTGCCATGTTTCAGTGCACTCCAGAAATATCTTATAAATACCTCATCTCCACACACTTAAACATAATTTCTGTCCTGTAGCAGAATATTATGAAGAGCTTACTGGAGTATCGGTAAATAAAACGTTTCATGGGATTTATATGTGGTGCTACAAATAGTCTGGAATGCAGAAAACATTCTATTCCGTCCACAGAACCATCAGAGTTACCATCACGTTTAAAGTCTCTGTTAATAAACAGAAGTCATACAACAGAATGTTATTTCAGTGTTTACAGTAACAGAAGTTTTTGGGTTTAAAATCTGCACTATACATGTGTGTCTCTAACGTCTATTTTTCTTTTACCTTATGTGAGATAGAATAAGGCGTGTCTTTATTACACTGGCTAACAGAATGCTTTTAGCACGAGGCCAACTGGCCAGTTTGGAAATTTTCATATTGCAAGGAGCAGCAGTGAAGGCATCAATTAAAGTTCAACTCCAGGATTTTAGCAAATGTCCCATCCCCATCTACTAGTATGAAAAAATTAAACCTAGCCAAATTCCCATTTTACTTAACCGAGGCCACAGTCACCGTATGATCCTTTTTTCTTCTGTTTCCTTCCGGGGGTTCTTCTTCGGGTGTCTACATCACTGCCTGCTTGATGTGGAAACCTCCTATTGATGAAGGTTTCACTACCAGTGGCCGGGTCCTCTCTTGTAGGCTCCAGAGGCAGGAGAACTCGTGGGGGGACCAGTGCCCAAGAAGATGAGCAAGGACAAAAAAGACTTGTTCCCCGGGGCAGGCTTTTGGCTTTGTTCATACAGGAAACTATTATTACTTTATACATGATTTTATATATATATATATATATATATATATATATATATATATATATATATATATATATATATATATATAATATTCTGACTGATTTATTGCCATGCAGAATGGCTTTAGGAAGAAGTGTTTGAAATCAAGCCTGAGGAGTAAATAAATGAATGCACAATGCAATTATTAAAGGATAAGTCCATCCTAATTCTAATTCTAAAATCCCTGCATCTACATACATCCACAATCTAATACTTGCCTATCTAGCCCTGTAAAGAAGAAATCGGTATACATACCTTTTTTGAAGCCGACCTGATCCGGTCTCCAGTGGCAGAGGCAGAGCTCTGCAGAGGACACAGCCGACAACGGCTGTAAAATGAATGGGGAGTGAATAGGGGTGATGTCACCCATAAACTTACTATGGAGCTTCCGTTGTTGGATGTGTCCTCTGCACCCACCTCCACAGCGAAGCCGTGACTGACAGCTCAGCATGGGATCGGGTCGGATCGGCTTCAGAAAAGGTATGTATACTGATTTTTGCTTTACAGTGCTAAATAGGTTAGTGTTAGATTGTGAATGTCTGTAGATGTAGGGATTTTAATGTTAGGGTGGACTTCCACTTTTACTTTTTTTTTTTCTGGAGTTGGACTTTAAAGGGGTTGTAAAGGTTTGTTTTTTATTTTCTAAATAAGTTCCTTTAAGCTAGTGCATTGTTGGTTCACTTACCTTTTTTCTTTGATTTCCCTTCTAAATGCTTTTTTTCTTTGTCTGAATTTCTCACTTCCTGTTCCTCCTCAGTAAGCTTGCCCCCATCATCTGAGCCGTTCTGGCTGGGGGTTAGTCAGCGTGCTCGCCCCCTCCCTTGGGACTACATCCCTGTGGGGAGATGCTGTATTGACAAAAGCGTCTCCCCCCAGGGATGTAGTCCCAAGGGAGGGGGCGAGCACGCTGACTAACCCCCTGCCAGAACGGCTCGGATGATGGGTGGCAAGCTTACTGAGGAGGAACAGGAAGTGAGAAATTCAGACAAAGGGAAAAAAAAAATTAGAAGGGAAATTGAAGGAAAAAGTAAGTGAACCAACAATGCACTAGCTTAAAGGAACTTATTTAGAAAATAAAAAACGAACCTTTACAACCCCTTTAAATAGTATTTATTTACCACCTTGTTCTAATATAACAATGTAGGCTCTTGAAGTTTTCGTTACACTCTTGCCAGATGTAGTTTTGAAATGTGGGAACTGTAGCTACATAAAATGCTCTTGCTTTACAGTTCCCTCATGGCAATAGGCAAAGTATTTCCTACTCTGTATGGTGGATGCTTCATGGCCATACCCGGAGTAGGTCTTTATAAGCTTGATTGTTTTAATGCTCTGATAGCTTTACTTTCATTGCCTCCTTTAAGACCACAATCAGGGATGCCATGCATACACAAATGGATATTTTTGGAAGAGTGCTTGCTTGAATTAAATTGCTGAAATAATTGTCACATCAACATGTGACATCTAAAGTGTAACATCTCATTCTTGGGCTGATATTGTTACAACTAAGGTCTGTGTTTTAGAATTTGGGGTTCTTGGCTGATACCAGTATATGAATGTAATAGAAGAATACAATGGAATAATGTATTTCAGTGTTACACAAAACAAAATAATCCTGGTACGAGTTCATTGATAATACAGAACAAAATAGCAGTTACTCCTTCTTCAGCCTGTACGTTTTGGATTTGATTTTTGGTTACAGCTCCCCATTACCAGCTAATGTTATACTGTGTATATGATATATTCTGAACTTTGCTAACAAAAACTTCACAACAGTTATTAAATGTTAAAACCTTTTCCCCAGTGTTTCCTCAATGTAAAATACTGTTGTACAAAGTATTTTTATTCAATATTGAATGCATGTGAATTTGTACTGCATTGTAAGATAATTCAGTTTTAAATTGTTACCATATATATATATTTTTATACTTCATTACTATTTATAACAAAATAAATGTAAGTATTTTAACTGTTTATTTTTTGTGTGCTTTGGTGCAAATAATTTGTGGATGAAAATGGCAGCTTCCACGTTAAAGTGGTATTAACAACTTGCCTACCAGGCCAATTATGACATTACTCTCCTACATGTAAAAATCATAATTTATTTGCTAGAAAATTGCACAGAATCCCCAAACATATGTCCCCAAGGAGCCCCAACATGTCATTTTTTTTAGGATTTCCTAAACAGCTGTGATAATTACTAAGGCTGATCACATCACCTGTGCAAAATAACGGAAAGCCTGAAAACATGACCTGTTGGGGTGCCTTGAGGACTGAAGTTGAGAAACTCTGCCCTAAAGAATAAAATGACGGTCGTTGCAACTTATCTCGTGGTATATGCGCAGCAATTTTTCAGTTTTTTTTTGAGGGGGGGGGGGGGGGTTCATGCATTAAAAGAAAAAGTTGGTCCAATTTTTTTTGCTTAATGTGAAAGATGATGTTGCGCCGAGTAAAAATCATCTTGTGGAATGGTGCCAAAGTTCGTCACTTAAATTGGGCTCGAATTGTTGCTCTCACTCTAATGTTTGTGGCGATTCCTCATGTGTGGTTTGAATGCAGTCTACATATGTGGGCATGACTTGCGTATGCGTTCGCTTCTGCGAGCCGGAACATGGGCGCTTTAAATTTTTTTTAGTAATTTTACTTTTATATTTCTAGTTTGATGCTTTCTTTTTTAAACCACCTTCCTTTTTTTTTCCTATTACAGTGAAAATAAACATCCCTTGTAATAGGAATAGTGCGTGACAGGTCCTCTTTACAGTGAGATCTGGGGTCAATAAGTCCCCAGATCTCACCTCTAGCCTGGGAATCCTAAAATAAAAAAAGATCTCAGTTACCCAGCCGAGGCGGCAGCATTTTTTTCAAATGCAGAGGCCGGGCTTGACGTCATAACATCGCGCCTGCCTCCGAACAATCATAGAGACTTTGCGAACCATCTGGCCTGCCGGAAATCTCTATGGTCATCATGCGGCGCTGGTCGGTTCCTTCTCCGGTTTGCCGATTGCAGGGGCGAGCTGGGAGAAGCACCGGAGGGGGGACGTCCCCTCCCGTGGCCTGTAAGAACAATCAAGCGGCTGAACAGCCGATATGAAGGGAATAGCCGCCTGAAAAATGTATCACCACTCAAAGTCGACAACGTCACATGACATTGGGTGTAGTATATTACAGCTTACCAATCCTTATATGTGGACGTTACCTTGGTTTTCTTTTTGTAGTCCTTTTTTTTAAATTATTTTTTCACCTGTTAATCCAGCCAGTAACTCTTACTTTCTCTTATCGTCCATGGACCGACGCAGCTCTCATACTGATTACATGTGGGTATATGTCCCTGCTCGCAGGAGAAGACCTAGGCAGAATTTTAGAGGTTAAAACATTCTAGAACAAGCCAGAGCTGAACAGCCCCGCCCAGGGGGGGTGGTCCCTCCGGACATTACCCTCCCACCTGCAGCTAGCAGCCTCAGTTTTTTTCTGCCTAGCAGAAGGAGAAGACGTGGCTCTCAGGAGCCAGTCTCCTGGAAGATTTTACTTTTGATTTTTATTCCTTTTGGGAATTTTATTATTTTATTTTTGAGACCTTCAATCAACTGTCGGCTGGGCAACAGGTTTCTGTACACTAGTATCCTCGTAGTCTTCCCTGTCCGACCATCGAGCGTGCTGATCCTCGCCTTGTGTGCGTGAGACTCAGTTCACGACATACCCCATGACTCCAGGGGTGGCCGGGTTGCTTTCATGCTCCCGCGGTCCTCTCAAGATTGAACAGTACTTGACTGACTGTATCTCTCGCGGTGGACCGGGCCGGCAGCTACGCAGTACGACTCTGTGATAGGTCTGTCTGAAACAAGCCAGTGGGTCCCTGAAAGGGACGGGTAAGTAGTCTCTCCTACTGCAGGTGAGTACATGCTGGCTGTGTTTCTGTGTGTGGGGGTTTCTCCCTGTCTCCCCCCTGTTATGCTGCTCTCTGCACCCTGTACTGGTGCTGTGCTGTGGGGTGCTTGGGGGTCACTCTGGCCTGGCTGGACGCTCATGTCTGCAGTTTTTTCTGGTGTGTGAGGTGATTATTGTGTGCGCCATTGGCGCTGTTTGAGGTGGTTATTGCGTGCGTCATTGGCGCGCATTAGAACTTTGAATTTTGCGCTCGGCGGCCATCTTGGCGTTCAGTGGCGCAGTTATAGCTGCGGCCGGTGGCCATTTTCTTGTGGCCGCCGCGCATTTATTTCTGGTGGCGGTGCAAATCCCCTCACAGACTGAGCTGTCCTTAAGGGTTGGTGGGTCCTTCCGGGTATCCCCTCCTCAGCCTCAGCGTAGCCAGTGGGTGGACTGTATATTCACTGTATAGTGTATAAGGTCTCAGAGGGTGGCGTTATGGAGTCTGATACACCTGCTTTCCACACTTGTCTGGGGCAACTGGCAGTGCTGCACAGTTAAACATGTTCATATGTTTCCTGCACCTGCGGTCCTTATGGACCAGTTGTCAGCAGTCCTGGAATCATTCCTGTCAGAATGGAAGCGGTGTGCGAGCAAAAGGAGCTATAAGCCCCCTCCCCCCCCCCCCCACAAAAATCTTTAGTGAAGGAGTGCTCTGAGTCAGATATGGGCCTAGCTACTATGCTCAGGACCCTACCTCTGAATATTTAATGTTTATGAACAGGACATTCCCTTGTGAGGAAGACTCCAGTTCTGTGTCATTGAATGACAGGGCGCTTGTAAGTGATCTCATTGATAATGTGAGAAACACTCAAGCTGGGTGCTGTGACAAGCCTTTCTTTTACACAGTTTCCTCACTGTTTTCCTCACACGCTGCCTCAAGAGCAGCATGGATGAGGGAGGACTTTATTCATTTATGTCTCTAATCCCTGTGAGCCTTCTGTGTGATACCTGAGGTAACCTTTCCCGCCATTTCCTGGGGAATGATTTGAGCTCTGACAGACGCACAGTCTGAGGATCAGAGGTTACCTGTTACCTGCATGATGCTTCAGCAGCACAGTCAAGCAGGTTGGAATGATACAGAGAAGATTATGCGCCTCTGCGCCATAATTTAAACTCATCCTATACTTCTACACTGCATACATTCACAGTGTATGTATGTGTTATTGGTCTCTGTGGCTGTCCCCACGTTCCAATGCTGTGTTTCAGTGCCATACATGATATAAACGTACAAAATATGTTTATGCACGACTCCAGATACATTCACAGTATATGTATGTATTATACTCTCTGGGTTGGCGGGGGCTCCGGTGTCCTCCCGCACTCTCATGGTATGTGCGCTTCGGCTCTCTGCACAGTATAGACATGTTCAATATGTTTATTGCACATATTATACATGTTTACAGTAAGGGTATACTGTTTCCCCCCACGCTCCAATGGAAATGCACAGCATAAACATGTGCAATATGTTGATTCACATGCTATCATTCCTACACGGTATCTGTGTGCTGTCTGCGTGGAGTTCTTCCGAGTGTTCCGGTTTCCTACCACGCGCTGACGGTATGTGCGCCTTTGGCCTTCTGCACAGTTAAACATGTTCAATGTTTATCACGCATGCTATAATACCTACACGGTATGTGTAGGCAGTCTGTGTGGTTTTCCTCCGGGTACTCCGGTTCCCTCCCACACTCCATTGGTATGGGCGCTTCAGCGCTATGCACAGTCTAAATTTGTGCGATTGGATATCCACATACTAACATACCTACCCAGTATGTCTTTGCAGTCTGCGTGGGTTTCCGCCCACGCTACATGACATGCATGCCTTTGGTGCAATACACGGTGTAAACATACACATTATGTCTATACACTAAATACATTTACAGTAGCTGTAGGTATTGCATTCTCTGAGTATGCGTGGGGTACTTTGGTTCCTCCCACACGCCAACAGTGTGCGCGCCTTCGGTGCTATGCACACATGGGCTTGTGCAAAATGTTTAGCACACATACTATAATACCATACACGGTATGCGTATGCAGTCTGCATGGGTTTCATCCGGGTCCTCAGGTTTCTCCCCTGCGTTCCAATGGTGTGCGCATTCTCAGCGCTATGCACAGTATAAACGTGCAATTTGTTTATTCGCAGGCTAACAAACCTACACGGTTGTGTACGCAATCTGTGTGGCTGGTTTACATCCAGGCCCCGATGATGTGCGCGCCTTCATCGCTGGCACAGTATATACGCGTTTTAATAGGTTTATCCACAAATGCTAAACTACATACGCCGTATGTGGTGGTATTATTCTCTTTGTGGCTGGGTGGGTTTCCTCCCACACTCTCCATTTTGTGCGTTTGACGCAATACATAGTATAAACTATGTGTTTGCACAATCAGCACCTATCCATGGGTAGCTGCTGGATGGAGCATTGTCACAAGGATCCCTGGTTTCAGGGGTATCACTTTCCACCTGCTTTCAGTGGTGATCAGAAGCGCTGGCTTGGACTGTGTTCGCCAGGCTGGGGTTAGCGTTGCGCCCGTTAGTGGCTGCGTCTCTGGCATTTTTTGTAGCTCAATGACTGGGCAAAAGCCTCTGCTTCATCCATCAGTTGTCTAGCAGGTGCACTACAACTGCTTTAGCGTCTCTGTGCCCGGGGTGGGTTTGCGCCACCTGTGGAGGCTGAGGTACTAGTCCTCTGACCAAGTTTCTAGGGAAGTTCTGTCAAGTTGCTTTTATTGGCCAATATTTGAGGCACTCTGTACACTGGGGCCTCCCTTCTCCGGTACATTGCGGAGTCTCTTTGGGCTTTTCATACATCTCGCTGCAAGACGGTCCTGTCGGCCTTGTGCATTGCAGGTGAAGGGTCCTTGCATCCGGAGGTGTTTCCACCTTCTTTACCGGAGGTGGGGCACTGGAAGTGGACCTTGTGGCCTCTCGACTCACTCGCAAGGTGGCAAGATCGTGGTCAGGTCCAGGGACCCCTGGGCGGATGCGTCAGACGCGTTGGAAGCCCGTGGGGGCAGTATCGCCTGATATATGCTTGCCCTCTGCTACTGTTGTTGCCTCGCCGGCTTCGCAGAGCATACTTCATCCTGTTTTACAGTCCTTGGCTTTAATGGCATGGCTGTTTAAAGCCAGGTGCTAAAGGACCGAGTTCTCTCGTATTCGGTCATCTCTTCTATGTTGTTGACACGGGAATCTTTCTCCAGAAAGATATCTCACCGTACCTGGAAGGCTTGCATCGCTATGTGCGAGGAACTTGAGTGGCATCCTCGGATGTATTCCGTTCCCAGGATTTTGCTGTTCTTACAGCGTGGTGTGCCCCAAAAGCTGGCCTTGCATACCTTTTTTTTTTTTTTTTTTTTTTTGAGGGTCTGATTTCAGCCCGGGCTGTCTTTTTCAACGACCGCTACCGGGCCATTCCTTGATTAGCACCTTTTGTGCAGGGGGTTCGCCATGATATCCCCCCTGTCAAGCCTCCTCTCCCTACTTGGGATCTGATTTTGATGCATCTCGGTTCTCCAAGAACATCCCTTTGAGAATATCAGAGAGATTCCTCTCTTGACCTTGTCCTGGAAGTTGGCCTTAGTGGCCATTGCTTCGGTTAGACGGGTGTCTGAGTTGGCGGTCTTGTCCAGCAAGTCGCCTTACTTGGTCCTCCATAAGGATATGTTGGTGTTGCGCCCACGACCATCCTTCTTTTCTAAGGATGGTCTTGGCCTTTCACCTTAAGAAGGACATTGTTCTTCCGTCCTTGTGTCCTCACCCATCGCATCCCTGAGAGTTTGCGCTTTATACATTAAGATGGGAACAAGCCTTACGAGTGTACCTGTCTGCTACTGTTTCCATTCGGAAATCTGTGTCTGGTCCAAAACAGGCCTGAGCGGTGTCGTCTGCCACTGTCTTTAGGTGGATCAGGCAGACCGTCATACAGGCCTATGCCCTTAAGGGGCGGGCGCCTCCCTTTCCGGTTGCGGCGCATTCCACCAAGGCAATTGGTGCTTCCCGGGCCTTCCGACATCAAGCGTCGGTTGCACAAGTGTGCAAGGACGACGACCTGGTCGTCTGTTCATACCTTTTCAAAGTTCTACAAGGTTGATGTGGCTGCATCTTCGGATGCTTCCTTCGGCCGCAAAGTGTTGCAGGCCGCTGTCTAATGTTGCAACTCCTCCGTTGAGGGGCTCTGCTGGTTTGGAGTGAAGTTTTGGTTGTTCCTTACTTTTTTTTGCTCCCACCCTTTTCTTATACTGCTTTGGGACGTCCCACGTGTAATCAGTATGAGAACTGCGTCGGTCCATGGACGATAAGAGAAAATAGGATTTTTGTACTCACCGTAAAATCCGTTTCTCTGACGTCCATGGACCGACGCAGCACCCACCCTTCCTTTTTAAGTTTGTACTGCTTTGTTACGAACTGAGGCTGCTAGCTGCAGGTGGGAGGGTAATGTCCGGAGGGACCGCCCCCTGGGCGGGGCTGTTCAGCTCTGGCTTGTTCTAGAATGTTTTAACCTCTAACATTCTGCCTAGGTCTTCTCCTGCGAGCAGGGACATATACCCACATGTAATCAGTATGAGAGCTGCGTTGGTCCATGGACGTCGGAGAAACGGATTTTACGGTGAGTACAAAAATCCTATTTTTCAACTTCCTTAAGCAGAACAAGCTGTCCAGCAAAGGTGGCAAATGGAGGGTTGACACAAACCATTTAACCCTGACAGGGGTGCTTACAATTGTTCACCTTTATTTTCATTTATG
This sequence comes from Rana muscosa, assembly GCA_029206835.1. Taxonomy (NCBI): domain Eukaryota; kingdom Metazoa; phylum Chordata; class Amphibia; order Anura; family Ranidae; genus Rana; species Rana muscosa. The sequence goes on from CM055116.1 coordinate 214,809,735, forward strand.
TAAAACCTTTATCCCAAAAGGCATATAAAAAAAAAAACGGTTACTGCTTAAAGTGTTAGCAGGAGTTTGCCTTTTAAGTTGCAGTGAAGTCCATCTCTAAATCTGCTAGTGACTCCAATGCCGCGTACACACGGTCGGAATTTCCGACAACAAATGTTCGATGGGAGCTTGTTGGAAATTCCGACTGTGTAGGCTCCATCGGACATTTTGCTGTCGGAATTTCCGACAACAAAAATTTGAGAGCTGGTTCTCAAATTTTCCGACAACCAAAAATAGTTGTCGGAAATTCTGAGCGTGTGTACACAATTCCGACGCATAAAATTCCACGCATGCTCGGAATCAAGCAGAAGAGCCGCACTGGCTATTGAACTTTTTCTCGGCTCGTCGTACGTGTTGTATGTCACCGCGTTCTTGACGTCCGCAATTTTTGACAACATTTGTGTGACCATGTGTATGCAAGACAAGTTTGAGCCAACATCCGTCGGGGGGAAAAAAAATCCACGGTTTTTGTTGTCGGAATGTCCGATCGTCTGTATGCGGCATTAGGCTGGCCAAATATGCATCATTCTTTTTCCATTTAGCCAGTAGGTTGAACAGAAAAAACTGAACCACTTCCCACATTCACATCTTCCACACTCAAGGTGGAAGGGTGAATCCTCCTTGCAGCGCTATTGTAATTTGACAGCGGGGAGACTTTGTGAATGCTATTGGCCTCCCTGGCTGCCCTTGAGCACTACATAGAGGCAGTCCAGGAGGTTCTGCGCACCAAATACAGAAGGTGAAGATGTTTTCTAAGCTCCACGCATTTACTCTGAAATGATTAGCGCCACAGGCACATGGGCAGCATGACCATAATATGACGAGTAGGGAGGAGCGTTCTGGCAGCAGCCATTTTGGACTGTATGTGCATTGGCAGTACAGGATCTAGGGCAGAGCAATCTTTGTGGCACTACAGGTAGCAGCAGAGCATACCTCTGGGACTACAGGTAGCAGCAGAGTTTTTCTTGCTGGACTACAAGCTGCAGCAGAGCTGTCCTTGTGCCACTACAGGTCGCAGCAGAGCATACCTTTGAGAATGCAGAGGTCACAGAGTTTTTCCTTGTTGGACTAATTGTCACAGCAAGTATTGAGTGGCCACTCCACCTTTCCTTGTGGGGGCAGGAGGCTCTAGCCCTGTTAAGTGTCCTGAAGGCCCAATGAGGGGTCATGCAGCTTCCAAGCCTACCGTTTATCAATGGATCCGTCAGCTTATTTCTCAAGCTTATGGCCTAAAAGAAAAAAGTTTCATCCTTCCATGTGACATCACATTCTACCAGGAGTGTGGGGGCTTCCTGGGCTATTTGACCTAAGGGTTTGGTAGGCCAAGTTTGTATAGTTGCTACCTGGTGTTTGGTTTTCCCAAGTGAATGTTGCAGCTGGGAACACTACGTTCAGTCAGTGTGTTTTGCGGGCTGCTGAGTGAAGTTCTAACCTGTTCTGGTTTAAGGTTGAATATATTTGTTTTTATTGATTTTAAAATAAAACAGTAACATGAATAAGGGGGGGGGGGGGATACAGAATGAAGAAAGGGCGGGGGAAGCGGTTCTCACATGCCGCTCCTAACCTAACCTGTTCTGGTTTAGTTGTTTACGGCGAGTTGCTGTGTTGCCCTCCCCTCATATTTAGTGCTTTGGGATATTCCCATTGTAATAGGTATGAAAATGGTCTGTGCCCCCATGATGTACAATATGGGATTTTTGATTTTTACCATAAAACCTGTCTGGTTCTGTACGCTTTTCCTGGAACAGGAGACAGAGATCCTGCCCCTCTTTGCTTTGTGGTTCATTGCTTGCTACAAAAACTGAAGCCAGGGGGAGGGGTTATGCCTGGAAGGGTCTTGTTTTTTTGCCAGTGTCCAATCACCTGTAGGTGACCGCATAACTCTATTGTGATGGATATGAAGATGCTCTGTGACCCCATGGTGTACTCCAAGAAAGGGTTTTACAGGTAAATCAATATTTTCTTTAGCTGTGTATTGTGCTTTCAACCATTTACTCTCTGTAATTGCAAGAGAGCTAAGATGGTTTCTAAACATGATATGTAATGGTTAGATGGAAGCTTCATTGCTGGTCCCTGGAATGAAAACCTAGGATATTGTTATACCAGGCCTAATGTCTCAATAAAGACTCAAAATCTAATAGAGCATTTTATTTGATTCTAAACTGCATCCATTATCAAAAAGCAGATGGGGCAAATAACTATTTTACCCATTACTGTAGTTTTGTGTGACTTACAGACCATTTTAACCTACAGGTAAGCCTAGATGTAGGCCTCGTACACACGACCGAGTTTCTCGGCAAGAACCAGCAAGAAACTTGCTGGCAGAGATGTCTTGCCTAGAAGTTTGTTTGTGTGTATGGTTTCTCGTCAAGAAAACCGACAAGTAATCTCGACGAGAAAATAGAGAACCTGCTCTCTATTTTCTTGTCGGCATGTTTCTCGACGAGAAAAGTGAGTGTGTGTACACTTACCTGTCCTCCGGGAAGCCCGCGCATGTTCGAAATGAATTCGACGCATGTGCGGTAGCTTCCTAGGCATAGGTAGGGTATACCAAGATGGCGGCGACGGCATCGAATGTGACGAGCGCATGCTCGTCGTAGTCGATGATGTCACCGCGTACGCTCCATTCAAAGAACCGCGGGTTCTTTGAATCGAGCGTCTGTACACTCGGCCGGGACAAGTTTCTTGTCCAAGAATCTCGTCGAAAAAAAGACATGTTTTTTTCGACGAGAATCTCGGCCGTGTGTACGAGGCTTAAGGCTTATCTGTTGGTGCGAGAAATATGTCACTATGCCTTTTTGTCCTGTGGGGTGTTTTAGAGAGGGTTTACTTCCTCTTTAAAATAGCATGCAGTTTACCAAACTTAAATTTGAAGTGGAATTTTTTTTAATCATATATGGCCTTAGAGTACTATAATATACAGCTCTTTATGTAGTAAAAATGTTAGCAAAGATTCCATAGTCCTCTATAGAGGGGAAAAAAACAAAGAGTCTGTGAAGTTATTAACCAGCTTAGCTTTCTATAGTCAGTAACGACCATGATTGAACTATTTTATAACAAACTCTATCATTAATGAACACATTAAACAGCGTTGGCCACAGGACAAAGCCTTGGGGTACCCCACTTAAAACTCCAGGCCATTCAGATAATACGTTATTTATCACCACCCTCTGGACGTGTGCCTTTTAAACGTTTTTTTTATCCAGGTACAGTACATACATATTGAGGTCTGTTGGCATAGGCGATAATGTAAGTTAAGCGATTATGGGGAACTGTATCAAATGCTTTGGCAAAATTCAGATACATCACATTTACAGGCCTTCCTCTATCCAGAGAACAGCTTAGGCCCCATGCAAAAAGGTCAGTTTATTACTAAAATCACAGTGTATATATGGGCATATCTGTTCTGCAGTGGTTACTGGGCTGCTTTCAAACTGATCCGCAGATGCAGAACAGTGCAGCGCACCTGCGGGTTACCTGCACTGAGCCATAGACTTCCGTTATTACCTGCGAGTTTAGTGAGCTTTCTGAAAGTGCACCAAATCTGCAATCGACTTCTATTATATTCTACAAAGTGCAGGAAAGACAAAAGGTTGGTAAACCGCAGTGCATCAGTGTGAAAGCAGCCTTGGACCCCTTTCACAGGGTCAGTCCGACCCAATTGGACCCTACATTCACCTCTAAGGAGTGGCAGATGTAAACCAACTTGTGTCCTACCTCCAATCCGATCCGCAAAAAAAAAAAGAGTATAGTGGGCTGTGTCCGCTCTGCATATCCAGCGCAATCACGGACCTGCCATCCGCCCGCCACGTTTATTGTGGTCCGCAACCGGTTACCAAGTCGCTTAAGCGGCCCTCGTGCTTCAAAAGGTTGGGCACCTCTGGTATAAGGCATTGTTTCTCAACCGGGGTTCCGCGGCGATCTGTCAGTTTCAGGTAGCTGACAGGAGGGTCACATGGACATAGGCAGGGAAGCGGCTGGCATACTATTGGCTGTAGTGCGCTGTTCCCCACCGGCCCCTCCTGTTCTTCCCAAGTGGTTGTATGTGACATCTGGGGTGGACCGGATAGAAGGAGGGGCTGCCGGGGGAGCCATGTGCCACTGGAGGAGTTATTAAAGTTGGAGTTCTGAAGCCAGAAGAAGAATGTCTGTACTGTAGTGTGCCCAGCTATGTCCCCTACAATGTGCCCAACAGTCTGTCCCATGTAATGTTCCCTATCCCATGTAATGTGCCCTGTCCCCACACAATGTGCCCTGCTCCCCCCTCATGTAGTGTGCCCTCCTGAGCCCCTGTACTCTGCCCTCCACACACTGTTAATCTCAAGTTGGACCCAGAATAGATCATCTCTGCAGAAAAAAGAAAGCACAACTTTCAGATTAAATAGGTCCAATTTAATATTTATTCTTTTATTTAATGCTATTTCTACAAATAATTTTTGTTATCAACAGCTTGCTGATCATACCAATGTTCCGTGAGCTGTATATGTGAACACTATTTCAAGGGTTCCTCAAGACCTCAAAGTTTTTGACAGGGGTTCCTCGAAGGTAAAAAGGTTGAGAAACACTGGTCTAAGGTATTAGTGAAGGTGTGTCTCACATGCCTGGTTAAGGCCCATACACACGATCTGACTTTTTGACAACAAACCTCAGGACGGACCTGTTTGATTGGACAATCCGACCGTGTATACGCTCCATCGAACAAACTTTTTCGTTTTTTCATCAGACAAATGTTCGCTGTGAGAACAGACAAACTTTCCGGCAACAAATGTCCGATGGAGCAAATCCGATCGTGTGTACACAAGTCCATTGGACTAAAGTCCAAAGTACAAACATGCATGCTCAGAACCAATGCAAAAGATCAGACAACAATAGCAGAAGTTGCCTAAAGGGTGGCGGTAAAGAGCAGAAAAAACACGTGATTTGGTGAAAGTTGGTTGAAAAAGTTCTGCCGTGTGTATGCATACCAAGTTCACAGACAACGCCCTTTGGAGAAAAATCCACGGAAAAGGCCGATGGAAGTCTGATCGTGTGTATGAGGCTTTAGCAGCCATTTGCCTTTATCTGATCTCCTGTGTACTGACCTTTTTGTCTTGTTTTTTGGTCATGTTTCTGCCTGTTGCCTTGATCCTTTGTCTGCATACTGATCACATCTCTGCCTGTTGCCAGGAGGAACACTTACCTGTTTATTGACCAGGTCTCTGCCTGATGCTTGTACTGACCCATTTACCTGTAAATGTCCCACTGACTACATTCCTGTTAAAACACCAGTCCCAGCCATGCTCTGTGGACAGTTGTGCTCATGCTACCTCAGGTACTTTTTGATCACCTTCTACTCGGCCTCCTGTACTTCCTGGGTAGTGAAGAAAGGATTGACCTATGGGCAACCAAGTACCAGTGGCTTGCTTGCCTTTAAAGCCAGGGTTGGCAACCCGTTGATTGCGATCTACCCACCAATTGTGGCCAGGTGGCCCGAAGGTGTTGAAGGGGCATGACTGAAAAAGGTGTGCGCTCTCAGCCATTGACCTCTTGGCTTCTTCACTGAATAATGCTCTCCTTGCCCGGTCTGTCTGTTTAGTTGGACGGCCATGTCTTGGTAGGTTTGCAGTTTTGCCATACTATTTCCATTTTCAGATGATGGATTGAACAGTGCTCAATGAGATGTTCAAAGCTTGGGATGTTTTTTTTTTTATAACCTAACCCTGCTTTAAACTTCTCCACAACTTTATCCCTGACCTGTCTGATGTGTTCCTTGGCCTTCATGATGCTGTTTGTTCACTAAGGTTCTCTAACAAACCTCTGAGAGCTTCACAGAACAGCTGTATTTATACTAAGATTAAATTACACTCAGGTGGACTCTATTTACTAATTAGGTGACTTCTCAAGGCAATTGGTTCCACTAGATTTTAGTTGGTGGTATCAGAGTAAAGGGGCTGAATAGAAATGCGCGCCACACTTTTCAGATATTGATTTGTAAAAAAAAAATTGAAAACCATTTATCATTTTCCTTCCACTTTACAATTCTGTGCCACTTTGTGTTGGTCTATCACATAAAATACATTTACGTTTTTGGTTGTAACATGACAAAATGTGGAAAATTTCAAGCGATATGAATACTTTTTCAAGGCACTGTAAGCCTTACATAGCCCAAGCCTTTACCATTCGCTCTAAGCAATGCTATTACCAGAAACGCTACTTGAGTAGATTACACTCTGTCCCTCTTTCTTGTGGGCTTTTTTATTTTCTTTGACTGTTCTTCTTTAAAATTTAATTGATGTGAATTTGTGCTAAAAAAAAAAAAAAAAATTCCAAGGCTAAATTACATCTTAATAGTTCTTCAATTAATTAAAGTAATGATTACAGTATTACATTGGAAAGTAATTAGTTCTGTACAGCTTACAGCAGCCAACACTTAGTTTTTTTTTTTTTCATTTGTAATTGGTTTTTGTTCAAATTGTTACTTCTCTTCAAACTATAAAAACATTGAAGCGAAATGTATGCATATTATTAACAAAATGAAAGTAAGGGTCCTTTCACACGGGGCGGATCCGTGCAGATCCGCCCCGTGAAGCTCCGCTTGCTCAGCGGAGATCGCTCCGTTGATCCCCGCTGAGCCGACGGATGACTGGGCGGTCCCCGCAGACTGTGCAGGGACCGCCCTGTCAGAGCGCCGCTCTCCCCTATGGGGAATCGGATGACGACGGACCGTAGAGTCCGTTGTCATCCGCTCCGCCGACGGAAGGAAAAATAGGGTTTTCCTCCGTCACACTTTGGCGGAGCGGATGTCAGCGGACATGTCTCCGCTGACATCCGTGCCTCCATAGGGGTACATGGAGGATCCGTTTCAGGTCTGCCTAAAAAACTGACAGGCGGACCTGAACGGACCTCCGTGTGAAAGGGGCCTTAAGTGATACATTACAGAATAGTTTACACACTTTGTAACCCATAGTTGTTACCAATTCCACTATAGCTTCCTCTGGTATTGCACCTTTTAGGATGGGTTCACACTTGTGTGGTGAGAATTCCAACTCTGTTATCTCTGCAAAAAGATAAGAGAGCTGTTCAGCAGATCATCTGCGTTTTAGCTGCAAATTTGTTGACCTGGGAGAGGGGAGGGGGAGGTGTAGTGAGCTGGGAGAGAAATCCTGATGAGAACTGAACACATCTGCGAATCAGATGCGTTCCCATAGAAGATAATGGGCCTGAATTCGCACCTGAGCCGCACCGCAATGCCTAGAAAACACACACGTTTTTTGGGCAATGCGCAGTGCGAATGCATCTCACATATGCGAACCAGCCTCATTACAATCTATGTATTTTATAATGTTATGCGAATTGGATGCGGTGTAAGCCGCAACCAATTCGCATAGGTGTGAACGAGGCCTGAGGCATAGTACACATGGGCTGAATGTTGGGAGACATCAGCCGATTTAAAAAAAAAAAAAACCTGTATGGCTGGAAAACCAATGGCTAAGCGCGCTCTGAGTGTTCTGGTGGGGCATCCGCCTGTCAGAACACAACAGCTCAGAGGGGGAGATCGCTGTACTAACATTGGATTGTTGTTGGTACACTATTGGTATGTACCAGGCTTTAGGCTGGGTTCACACTAGTGCAAATTGGATGCAGGTTTTTCCCAGCATTCAATTCACGTAACAGGAGATTGTGACCGGCTCTCCATGGAGCCGGTTCACATATCTCCAGGATGGCTGTGGAGCCGCTTGCACAGGAGTCCTGTGTGTCTTTGGCTCAGGCAAAAATGTGGCCCCGTTTCATTCCTGAAACGGAGAACAGGAGAACACACCGGCTCCCTGCTGCGAGCCGCATCCGTCAGCAATGTGAACCCAGCCTTACTTTGGAACACATTTCTTTAACCTTACACAGTGATGTTCAAACGTTTAACACCTTTTGACAACAATGCCTTCTGACATATTGCCTTGTCATTTCACATGTTATCCATTGTGCATACTCTACCATACCATTAGCACTCTTTCCCAGTTTAATTTCTTTAGGGGATCGTTTAATGACATCTGTTCCTCCTATGCACCTCAACTGTACTTAAATCTGCCCCAGCTCTATGGCAGGTCAATACTGATCTACTGAGTTCATTTAAATTACTGATGTACTATATTTTATATTTATAACTATATTTTAGGCCGTTCTCCTTGAAGATTTTATATATATATATATATATATAACACACACACACAGTGTATAATGTGATATTCACACACTGAGTGTATGTATAAATATATAGATTGATCATGTCTGATTGTATTAGACAAAAAAAAAACGTTAATGGGACTTTGTGTACTTTTTTGGTTGCCGACAAACAGTAGCAAAACATTCACCACACAACGTGGCATATTGAAAGAACATCTTTTACACAAAGTACAACCTATTCATAAAAATATCTAGATCACATATCTTGCACATTTTGTGGTACACACAGTTGTAATCTGCCATAAAATCTGTCATTTCACAGTGAGTCTTCCAACTGGCAACATCCAATGTGTTTCGAGCAATAACTATACCATATCCTTTATCAAGGAAGATATGATCTTTATCCACACTGAAGAAAAGTAATGTCATTATCAGAAAGACTGAATCACAGTATATTATGTACCATAGCTAATAAAAATGGAAAGTAAAATACAGTGATAACAAATGGTAACTTACACAATGAGTAAGTGTGCTCTGCCGATCAAATCATAAAGACCATCCAACATGTGGACCTAGAGAGACCACTGCCGAATGCATCAGTGCTGTCAGGAGATCATGTGGCAACAACCCATTGTGTGTGAGCTACAGAAAAGCATTAAAATGCCCCCCATGTTTGGACAGAAATTATGCTATATAAAGCCTGCCTACAGCATTCACAATGTAATACTGACTGGTTCTGATATCAAACCCTCCAGTTTGATGTAAAAAAAAACATATACAGATATATGTGCAACTGTGCTTGACCCCCTCTGTCCCTCTTGGCCTAGCCTAGTTGCTTACATCTCATCTCTCCCACAAATGGACTCCATACTACAACTTCCTAGTCTCTAAACACATACATCCTCAAAATATCACCCCATGTGACCCATTACTAACTCTCACTTTCCCCACACAATCCCCCACATAGTTATCCAACACACCTTTCTCTCTCTCTCTCTCTTACAACCCACCTGAATGCTCCCTCCCCTTGGACTACCTCACATAAACCACCCCCCCCCCCAACTAAAGCGTCGTACACACGGTCGGACTTCAAACAAACTTTTCCGTGGATTTTTGTCCGAACGGAGTTGGCCGGGCACACCCATAGCATACGCACGGCAGGACTTTTCTGCAAACTTTCCCAAAACTTTCACATCACATGGTTTTTCTGCTCTTTTCTGCTCTTTACCGCCACCCTTTGGTCAACTTCTGCTATTGTTGGTTGATTTTAACATTGGTTCTGGGCATGATTATTTGTCCATCGGACAAAAGTCAGATGGATTTCTGTACACACGGTCGGACTTTGCTCCATCAGACTTTTGTTGACGAAAAGTTTGTCCGTTTGCAGACCGAACATTTGTCCGATGAAAACCAAAAAAGTTTGTCCGATGGAGCGTACACACAGTCGGATTTTTTTGTCAAACTTGCTCATTTTGAAGTTTGTTGGCAAAAAGTCTGACCGTGTGTACGAGGCTTTACCATACACAAATCCACCAACCCAACACATTCCTACAACAGCCTACAACCACCTCATCCACATCAAGAAAACTCCACTGACAGGTGGACTCTATTTATTAATTAGGTGACTTCTAAAGGCAATTAGTTCCACTATATTTTAGTTAGGGGTAAAGGGGGCTGAATACAAATGCACGCCACACTTTTCAGATATTTATTTGTAAAAAAAAATTAAAACCATTTATAATTTTCCTTCCCCTTCACAATTATGTGCCACTTTTGCTGGTCTATCACATAAAATCCCAATAAAGTAAATTTACGTTTTTGGTGGTAACATGACAAAATTTGAAAAATGTCAAGGGGTATGAATACTTTTTCAAGGCACTGTATATAAGCATGCATCAGAGGAGGCTGGAATGTTTAGAGACCATACAACTTTGTATTGTTCCAAAAATACATGACTAGTAAACCATTCTGTTAATAACTTGAATAATCGCCCACACTGAATTTAAAAGAATACTGCCACTTTGTTGTTGTATTAAAGAAATGTAGGATGCTCATTAACATATACTGTCATTCATTAAATACTTCAGACATCAACAAAGCTCTCTATTGTTGAAAGCCGCATAACATCATTGTGCCCAAACTTTTATCTATAGATCCGTGTGCAGAATTGATGGTGTTCTAGGCAAATGTTTTTAAATATATTGCTAATAATTAAAAATTATTGTTTCAAATTCAGTTTTAATTTAGTAAATTATTGCAAACATTGCATCTGAATTTACACCGATGTATGAACTAAGGTCAGAAAGAAATACATTTTTTTTCAAAAACCGAATCACTGAGTTGGAAAAGGATCACCCCCTTTTGCTTTAAGTACAGCCTGTAATATGTTGAGATATGTCGCTAATAGCTTTGCACATCCAGACTTTGCAATATTTGCCCACTCTTCTTTGCAGAACTTCTCAACTTCAATTACCGCTTATGGACTGCAGTCTGGGTTTAAGTCTGGGCTCTGACAAGGACATGCAAGGATATTTACCTTTTTCTCCTCCAAGCAACGTGTGCTAATTTTTACAGAAAGCAGCAGATTTTCCTCAAGAATTTGACGGTATTTTGCCTCATCAAGTTTTCCTTATATCCTGACAAATGCTTCAGTCCCTGCTGCAGAGAATCACCCCCATAACAGGATATTACCACCTCCATGCTTTACTGTAGGAATGGTGTTATTTGGATGGTGAGCTGTATTGGATTTCTACCAGACATATCGTTTGGTGTTGAGGCCAAATAATTCAATTTTATTCTCATCTGACCAGAACACCTTTTTCCATGTGGCCTCAGAATCTTCAGGCCTGGTTCACACTTGTCCGACAAACGCTCCGACATTAGGAGCTCATGTCGCATGACGTGTGAAAATCAATGAATCCCTATGAGAGCCGTCTTAACTGGTCCGACATTAAAAATGCTCCCTGTACTACTTCTGTCCGACTTTGATCCTACTTCAGCCCATTGAATATCATTGAAGTGGGATCAAAGTAGGATCCTTGTCCTAACCATCCGACATTTGACATCCGACATGTGATTACAGCAGCAGTAAAAGGAATTTATCTCACCCTGGGATTGTTTTGATTGGTCAAAGGACAAGTCAGACTAGCACAATGTCGGATCAAAGTAGTATCCTGTTCATGAATGTCGGATGGATGTCGGACCAATGTAGGATCGATGTCGCAGAGCAAAGTAGGATGAAAGTCGGATGAATGTCGTGTCGTATCAGTGTGAACCCAGCCTCAAGGTGCATTTTGTCAAAGCTCAGTCATGACTGCATGTGGCCTATTTTGAGGAGTGGCTTTTTCTTGCAACCCCCCCATACAAGCCACATTTGTGGAGAATTTGTAATATTGTTGTCCAGTGGCGGCCGGTGCTAAAAAAATTTGAGGGGGCGCAAATAAACTGAAAAGAATTTGAAAAAAAAAAAACATCAAACGCTGTCACTGTGCCAAATGCTGCCACTGTGCCCACCAAATGCTGCCACTGTGCCCACCAAATGCTGCCAGTTCGCCTTAAGTGTTGCCACAGTGCCCCAAATGTTGCCCGCCGTCTGCCCGGCCCTTACCTCGTCTCGGGTTAACAGTGGGTGACAGCGGCGAGCGGTCTCCTCCATTTCTCCCTCAATGAGGAAGACTCTTCTCCCACCCGCTCCTCCTCTCATCCTTCCAAGCCTGCCGCTTCAGCCAATCGGGTGACCGGTAACCAGACGCGGTGAACCTGATTGGCTGAGAGGCGTGTCAGTGTTAGGGAAGCGATTCCCTAACACAGCACTGTTAACCAGGGAACACACAGCAGTGCGCCCACTGGTTAACCATTTGGAAGCCGATTAAAGCACTCTCAGGCTGTAATCGGGAAGCCTATTAGAGCCTCTCGCTCTAATCAGGCGCTTCCAAAACACACCCGCCGCTGTTATTCAGATGGCCGGCGCTCCAACAGGGCGCCGGACACCTGAATAGTGGGCGTCAGCGGCGACAATAAATAGATTCATGCAATACATGAATCTATGTATTGTTGATTGATGGGTGCAGGAGAGAGGGGGCGACGCTCCTGCGCCCACTATGGACGCACCGCCACTGTTGTAGTCATATGTACACAATGATCACTCTTTGCCATAAATTCCTGCAACTACTTCAGAGTTGCTGTTTGCCACTTGGTAGCCTCTGTATTCAGTTTTCTCCTGGCTTTTTCATCCAGTTTGGAGTTATGTCCTGATCCAGGGTGGGTCTGTGTTGTACCAAATAACTTCCACTTCTTAATAATAGACTATACTGTGTTTCTAGGCATTGATAAAGCCTTTGAAATCTTTTTGTTTCCATCTCCTGTCTAATGCCTGTTCACAACTTTATCCTGAAGATCTTCTCGCAGTGCCTTGCCACCCATAGTTGATTGCTTCAGTTGCACTACCAGAGACTGCTCCAGGGAAGCTCCTTTCATGCTGATCTAATCAAAATGACCACAGCTGATCACAGTTGAAAGTCAAATGGCTGTGTGTGCCATTGAGAAGCTACACCTGATTGTTTTATAACCTATTCCTCATAGCCCTTCCACCCCAAAAGAGGGCTACACTGGTATTCTGAGTGATTACTTTGTCAGAGATTCCATAGTATGCTGCTGAATGGTCAGTGTGTTTATTTCATATGGCATTGCAGTGTATAGAAATGTATTCAGTTAGGGCATGCAGTTTACTTTTCAGCAAAGGAAACTGCATCTTTTGACAGAAGGATCCCATGCAAAACAATGAAGACTTAAAAATATATATATAATTTCTGCTAAAAAGACACTGTCGCATAGCAAAACACCTATGTTATAAAGCTGTCATGAAAGTAGTCATTCCCTATCTAACTCTGTAAAATGGTCAACATGTTGTAGCGATTAGGTCTGATGCACACAGATGGTGGGATTCCAAAATATGCCCTAGAAATGCTGGGCATTCTATCATGTCTGGGGAGCCGCAGGTGCCACTTGCAAACTGCCATACAAGTGAATGGCTGTATGCAGCGTATTCTTGTAAACAATGATGCTTCTGCTTATCTGCACATGCATGTACAGCGCATTTCCCAAATGCAAAACTTCATTGTACAGACATTTGTTTGTATGGCAGGCTGTATTAGGGTGGCCACCTCATCCCTTTAAACCCGAACACATATTAATTACACAGGTTCTGAGGCTAATTTAATGCAGATAAGGCACCAAGTGAGTTTAATTACCACCTTAATCAGCCACAGAATCTGTGTAATTAATATGTGTTCAGGTTTTAAAGGGATGAGGTGGCAACCCTAGGCTGTATGTGGACACAAGAAAACACCCTAGCTTTTACACTGCACATATGTTCATCCTCTCACCATCTGTGTGCATTTTACCTTATGCAACACAAGAGAAGGGGTGCCCTTTAGCATCTCTGTCCAGTGGTTCCATTAATTTAAAATAGCATTCTAAATCACAAGCAACGTTGGTTCCAAAAGACTTGGTACATTGCATAAAAACCCAATTGAGCATTCTCTATTTGTTACTGTTTATTTTTATTTTTTTTAGTTGTTAAGTCTGGCAGCAAGGTTGTGTCTGAGAGCAGCGGCCCAACTCTCCAACGTGCTGCCAGCACAAGGTATTGTAACCCTTTTTGCAGGACTTATCAGTTAAAAAATATCATTAAAGTAATACATACAAAGGGTTCAACTGGGTTTTTTTTTTTAACCACTTGTTTACTGGGCACTTAAACCCCCTTCCTGCCCAGGCCAATTTTCAGCTTTCAGCGCTGTCACGCTTTGAATAACAATTGCGCGGTCGTGCGATGTGGCTCCCAAACAAAATTGACGTCCTTTTTTCCCCACAAATAGAGCTTTCTTTTGGTGGTATTTGATCACCTCTGCGGTTTTTATTTTTTGCGCTATAAACAAAAAAAAAGTGACGATTTAAAAAAAACACAATATTTTTTACTTTTTGCTATAATAAATATCCCAATTTTTTATTTATTTTATTTTTTATATTTTTTTCCTCAGTTTGGACCGATATGTATTCTTCTACATATTTTTGGTAAAAAAAATCCCAATAAGCGTTTATTGATTGGTTTGCGCAAAAGTTATTGCGTCTACAAAATAGGGCATAGTTTTATAGCATTTTTATTAATAATTTTTTGTTTTACTAGTAATGGCGGCGATCAGCGATTTTTATTGTGACTGCGACATTACGGCGGACACATCGGACACTTTTGACACCATTTTGGGACCATTGTAATTTTTAAAGCGATCAGTGCTATAAAAATGCACTGGTTACTGTAAAAATGACACTGGCAGGGAAGGGGTTAACACTAGGGGGCGAGGAAGGGGTTAAATGTGTAACCTGGGAGTGATTACTACTGTGTGGGGGAGGGGACTGACTGGGGGAGGTGACCGATCTGTGTCCCTATGTACAAGGGACACAGCATCGGTCTACTCTCCCTGACAGGACGTGGATCTCTGTGTTTACACACAGAGATCCATGTCCTTGTCTGTGTACCGGCCGATCGCGGGTGCCTGGCGGACATCGCGGCCGCCAGGCACGCGCACCGGCATCTCAGTGACGCGCCGGCAGCCCTCGCGCGCCCCCCAGTGGCCGGAATAGCCGAGGCCGTCTATTGACGGCCTCCCGGATTTGTAGAGCCACCTTGAGGCCGTCATTTGTCTATGGCCCGGCTCTCAAGTAGTTAAAAAACATGCTATGTGTTGGCAACCCAATGAGTTGGCTTTCTTAACACAATGCATGTTAACGTGAAAAATACTGCATGTTACAATGGGTGCAGTTATGAAACCGCATAGTTTGAAGAGGCCTTCAGGGAATCACTGCTTCCATAAAAGCTTAATAACAAAGGTGATTTTGCTTTGTCTACAATTCTTTAAAAAATAAACTCAGCAGAAAAGCATATGTTTGACGCTGTCTTGTGATTACTTACCAGATTATCTGTTTCTTTCAGACTTTTCAAATAAAATTGAAAACATCTAGCAAGTTTAGAACAAATAGACCGTTGGTATGGACCATTTTGAGAAAATTCTATTAAGATTTCTTCTGTCTGAAATAATTTTTTGCAGACAATTTTTATATATATTAACAGAATCTTTGTAAAAATCACCCTTTGCATGTCCAGCCTAATGTCCATACAAGGTATTAGACTTATAAGCGTCCTTGAGCTGATGATGCTCTTTGAAGGTCCAGAAAGAATTTCTTCTCATATTCACCTGAATCGTGGTGTACAGCAGATTCTATTTCAGTGTTTATGCTGCCTCAGCTTAGTAAGCAGGAAAACAACCAGTGATTGTGTATTGTGTTCCTTTTATCTCTTCCTTGCAGATTACCTACATAGCTCCCCAGGATGCCCTGGACAAGTAATGAAGGAAAGCTGAAGAATTGACATGATATTACCTAGGAACTGTTGAAATATGTTTTTTTTCCTAAACATTTCTTCACTTTTGTATATTAGAAAAAGGATGACCCTGATCCAAAGTGAAAAGAGAGGATTGGGGGAGCAGGGGGTGGTGCTATACCCACCACTGTTTTTTACCCCCTACTTGCAAGTTACTGAAGAACTAAACTAGCAATGGTGGGTATCTAGCTTTTGCCATAATGTGCGCATATTCATACCTTACATGTTCATTATGACACATTTACCTCTTGGATGTGCTCTCCTCCAGCAATGTGAGGCCCACTTTATCTCTTCCGCTGCCACGTTCTCTTTTTCTGGATCCAGTATCTTCTTACTTTGCCCACTGGGTGGGCCCTAATTAGGGATGAGCTTCGTGTTCGAGTCGAACATACGTTCGACTCGAACATCGGCTGTTCGATCGTTCGACGAAGATCGAACGATTTGGGCCGTTCGCGCCAAATTCGAGTGACGCGAACGGCCCACAATGCACTACGCCATCGCAGTGTCATCCAGGCGCTGTGATTGGCCAAGCATGCACTGTGACCCCGCATGCTTGGCCAATCACAGCGCCGGCAGCGAGGAGAGCAATGATTGGCCACAGGCAGGATGCCTGTGGCCAATTATTGCTGAGGGTGTTTAGTACACGCCCCACACTATAAAAGGCCGCCAGCACGGCGGCCTAGTGTAGTGTGTTCCGGAGCAGGGATAGAGCAGCATAGGCAGGGACAGTGACTGTTATTTCTTTCTTGCTTAACCTGGATTCCTTTAGTTTAGGGAAAGAGAAGGATAGGTAGGGAGAGTGTCAGTGTGTTTTGTGCTTGTGCTATAGTGTGCTTAAAAAAAACATTTATTCTAGGGACAGAAAACTGTAGGTAGGGACAGTGTCAGTTTCTTTCACTCTGCAAGTCCTTGTTTCCAGGGACCTGGAAGGACAGTGAGTGAATTGTCCTTGTGCTATATTGTGCTTAAAAAAACATTTATTCTAGGGACAGAAAACTGTAGGTAGGGAGAGTGTCAGTTTCTTTCACTCTGCAAGTCCTTGTTTCCAGGGACCTGTAAGGACAGTGAGTGAATTGTCCTTGTGCTATATTGTGCTTAAAAAAAACATTTATTCTAGGGACAGAAAACTGTAGGTAGGGAGAGTGTCAGTTTATTTCACTCTGCAAGTCCTTGTTTCCAGGGACCTGGAAGGACAGTGAGTGAATTCTCCTTGTGCTATATTGTGCTTAAAAAAAACATTTATTCTAGGGACAGAAAACTGTAGGTAGGGACAGTGTCAGTTTCTTTCACTCTGCAAGTCCTTGTTTCCAGGGACCTGTAAGGACAGTGAGTGAATTGTCCTTGTGCTATATTGTGATTAAAAAAAACATTTTTTCTAGGGACAGAAAACTGTAGGTAGGGAGAGTGTCAGTTTATTTCACTCTGCAAGTCCTTGTTTACAGGGACCTGTAAGGACAGTGAGTGAATTGTCCTTGTGCTATATTGTGATTAAAAAAAACATTTATTCTAGGGACAGAAAACTGTAGGTAGGGAGAGTGTCAGTTTATTTCACTCTGCAAGTCCTTGTTTCCAGGGACCTGTAAGGACAGTGAGTGAATTGTCCTTGTGCTATATTGTGATTAAAAAAAACATTTTTTCTAGGGACAGAAAACTGTAGGTAGGGAGAGTGTTTTTTTTCTTTCACTCTGCAAGTCCTTGTTTCCAGGGACCTGTAAGGACAGTGAGTGAATTGTCCTTGTGCTATATTGTGCTTAAAAAAAACATTTATTCTAGGGACAGAAAACTGTAGGTAGGGAGAGTGTCAGTTTATTTCACTCTGCAAGTCCTTGTTTCCAGGGACCTGGAAGGACAGTGAGTGAATTGTCCTTGTGTTATATTGTGATTAAAAAAAACATTTTTTCTAGGGACAGAAAACTGTAGGTAGGGAGAGTGTTTTTTTTCTTTCACTCTGCAAGTCCTTGTTTCCAGGGACCTGTAAGGACAGTGAGTGAATTGTCCTTGTGCTATATTGTGCTTAAAAAAAACATTTATTCTAGGGACAGAAAACTGTAGGTAGGGAGAGTGTCAGTTTATTTCACTCTGCAAGTCCTTGTTTCCAGGGACCTGGAAGGACAGTGACTGAATTGTCCTTGTGCTATATTGTGATTAAAAAAAACATTTATTCTAGGGACAGAAAACTGTAGGTAGGGAGAGTGTCAGTTTATTTCACTCTGCAAGTCCTTGTTTCCAGGGACCTGGAAGGACAGTGAGTGAATTGTCCTTGTGTTATATTGTGATTAAAAAAAACATTTTTTCTAGGGACAGAAAACTGTAGGTAGGGAGAGTGTCAGTTTATTTCACTCTGCAAGTCCTTGTTTCCAGGGACCTGTAAGGACAGTGAGTGAATTGTCCTTGTGCTATATTGTGATTAAAAAAAACATTTTTTCTAGGGACAGAAAACTGTAGGTAGGGAGAGTGTTTTTTTTCTTTCACTCTGCAAGTCCTTGTTTCCAGGGACCTGTAAGGACAGTGAGTGAATTGTCCTTGTGCTATATTGTGCTTAAAAAAAACATTTATTCTAGGGACAGAAAACTGTAGGTAGGGAGAGTGTCAGTTTATTTCACTCTGCAAGTCCTTGTTTCCAGGGACCTGGAAGGACAGTGACTGAATTGTCCTTGTGCTATATTGTGATTAAAAAAAACATTTATTCTAGGGACAGAAAACTGTAGGTAGGGAGAGTGTCAGTTTATTTCACTCTGCAAGTCCTTGTTTCCAGGGACCTGGAAGGACAGTGAGTGAATTGTCCTTGTGTTATATTGTGATTAAAAAAAACATTTTTTCTAGGGACAGAAAACTGTAGGTAGGGAGAGTGTTTTTTTTCTTTCACTCTGCAAGTCCTTGTTTCCAGGGACCTGTAAGGACAGTGAGTGAATTGTCCTTGTGCTATATTGTGCTTAAAAAAAACATTTATTCTAGGGACAGAAAACTGTAGGTAGGGAGAGTGTCAGTTTATTTCACTCTGCAAGTCCTTGTTTCCAGGGACCTGGAAGGACAGTGACTGAATTGTCCTTGTGCTATATTGTGATTAAAAAAAACATTTATTCTAGGGACAGAAAACTGTAGGTAGGGAGAGTGTCAGTTTATTTCACTCTGCAAGTCCTTGTTTCCAGGGACCTGGAAGGACAGTGAGTGAATTGTCCTTGTGTTATATTGTGATTAAAAAAAACATTTTTTCTAGGGACAGAAAACTGTAGGTAGGGAGAGTGTCAGTTTATTTCACTCTGCAAGTCCTTGTTTCCAGGGACCTGTAAGGACAGTGAGTGAATTGTCCTTGTGCTATATTGTGATTAAAAAAAACATTTTTTCTAGGGACAGAAAACTGTAGGTAGGGAGAGTGTTTTTTTTCTTTCACTCTGCAAGTCCTTGTTTCCAGGGACCTGTAAGGACAGTGAGTGAATTGTCCTTGTGCTATATTGTGATTAAAAAAAACATTTATTCTAGGGACAGAAAACTGTAGGTAGGGAGAGTGTCAGTTTATTTCACTCTGCAAGTCCTTGTTTCCAGGGACCTGTAAGGACAGTGAGTGAATTGTCCTTGTGCTATATTGTGCTTAAAAAAAACATTTATTCTAGGGACAGAAAACTGTAGGTAGGGAGAGTGTCAGTTTATTTCACTCTGCAAGTCCTTGTTTCCAGGGACCTGGAAGGACAGTGACTGAATTGTCCTTGTGCTATATTGTGATTAAAAAAAACATTTATTCTAGGGACAGAAAACTGTAGGTAGGGAGAGTGTCAGTTTATTTCACTCTGCAAGTCCTTGTTTCCAGGGACCTGTAAGGACAGTGAGTGAATTGTCCTTGTGCTATATTGTGCTTAAAAAAAACATTTATTCTAGGGACAGAAAACTGTAGGTAGGGAGAGTGTCAGTTTATTTCACTCTGCAAGTCCTTGTTTCCAGGGACCTGGAAGGACAGTGAGTGAATTGTCCTTGTGCTATATTGTGATTAAAAAAAACATTTTTTCTAGGGACAGAAAACTGTAGGTAGGGAGAGTGTTTTTTTTCTTTCACTCTGCAAGTCCTTGTTTCCAGGGACCTGTAAGGACAGTGAGTGAATTGTCCTTGTGCTATATTGTGCTTAAAAAAAACATTTATTCTAGGGACAGAAAACTGTAGGTAGGGAGAGTGTCAGTTTATTTCACTCTGCAAGTCCTTGTTTCCAGGGACCTGTAAGGACAGTGAGTGAATTGTCCTTGTGCTATATTGTGCTTAAAAAAAACATTTATTCTAGGGACAGAAAACTGTAGGTAGGGAGAGTGTCAGTTTATTTCACTCTGCAAGTCCTTGTTTCCAGGGACCTGGAAGGACAGTGACTGAATTGTCCTTGTGCTATATTGTGATTAAAAAAAACATTTTTTCTAGGGACAGAAAACTGTAGGTAGGGAGAGTGTTTTTTTTCTTTCACTCTGCAAGTCCTTGTTTCCAGGGACCTGTAAGGACAGTGAGTGAATTGTCCTTGTGCTATATTGTGCTTAAAAAAAACATTTATTCTAGGGACAGAAAACTGTAGGTAGGGAGAGTGTCAGTTTATTTCACTCTGCAAGTCCTTGTTTCCAGGGACCTGGAAGGACAGTGAGTGAATTGTCCTTGTGTTATATTGTGATTAAAAAAAACATTTTTTCTAGGGACAGAAAACTGTAGGTAGGGAGAGTGTCAGTTTATTTCACTCTGCAAGTCCTTGTTTCCAGGGACCTGTAAGGACAGTGAGTGAATTGTCCTTGTGCTATATTGTGATTAAAAAAAACATTTTTTCTAGGGACAGAAAACTGTAGGTAGGGAGAGTGTTTTTTTTCTTTCACTCTGCAAGTCCTTGTTTCCAGGGACCTGTAAGGACAGTGAGTGAATTGTCCTTGTGCTATATTGTGCTTAAAAAAAACATTTATTCTAGGGACAGAAAACTGTAGGTAGGGAGAGTGTCAGTTTATTTCACTCTGCAAGTCCTTGTTTCCAGGGACCTGTAAGGACAGTGAGTGAATTGTCCTTGTGCTATATTGTGCTTAAAAAAAACATTTATTCTAGGGACAGAAAACTGTAGGTAGGGAGAGTGTCAGTTTATTTCACTCTGCAAGTCCTTGTTTCCAGGGACCTGGAAGGACAGTGAGTGAATTGTCCTTGTGCTATATTGTGCTTAAAAAAAACATTTATTCTAGGGACAGAAAACTGTAGGTAGGGAGAGTGTCAGTTTATTTCACTCTGCAAGTCCTTGTTTCAAGGGACAGAGAAGGACACCTGAAGGTAGCCCTTATTGCTTTTTTCCCATCTCCCTGCAGGCCATCTATTAGAATGTCTGGAAGGCAAACAAGGAGAGGCAGACAGTCAGGAGGCAATAAAAGAGGGCAAGCAGGCTCTGTGTCTGGGGGCAACAGTGCTGGTCGTGGACGCGGTGCATTGTCATCAGCACATGGCCATGGGACACGCTTGTCCTTCTTTTCGGCAGCTGGACATGTTGAGCCACATCATGCCGAAGACTTGGTAGAGTGGATGACCAAGCCCTCCTCCTCCTCCTCATCCTCTCTCACCCAGGCTCAGGGTACTGGAAAAGCAGCTGCCAAAGCGTCGTCTTCCCTGGTATCAATGTCAGACAAATCATCAGTCACTCCTTCCCTAGACCCACCATGTCCTCCTCCTGAGGAGTCCCCCGAACTGTTTCAGCACAGTGTTGGGTACATGCTCCAGGAGGATGCCCAGCGTTTCGAAGGGTCTGATGATGAAACCCAGCTAGAGGAAGGCAGTAGCGTGAGAGCAGACAGAGGGGATGCTCAAGAAGGACACCAATCTGGCAGTCATGTTCCAGCAGCTGCAGCATACTGCCAGATTGGCTCCAGTGATGAGGAGGGAGGGGATGATGAGGTCACTGACTCCACGTGGGTGCCTAATAGGAGAGAGGAGGAGGAGGAGGATGAGGAGGAGGCACATCTCCAACGAGGCAGGATGCCCTTTGGTGGCCAGCGTAAGGGCAGTACACCGACGGAATCACACCGCAGAGCTCCGCCTGTGCAGGGCGCTGCCTCTGCCCGTCATTCAAAAAGTTCTTTGGTGTGGGCCTTTTTTGAGGCTAGTGCATCAGATCGCACAGCTGCTGTTTGCAACATATGTCTCAAGCGTATATCGCGTGGCCAAAACATCAGCCGCTTGGGTACCACATGCCTGACCAGACATATGTTGACCTGCCATGCAGCTCGTTGGCAAGCCTACCTCAAAGACCCACACCAAAGAACAAAGCGGACCTCTCCTTGCACCGCATCAGCTGGGATCTCCAACCCCACTATAACTTCAGTCCTCTCTGAAACATGCACTGAGAGGAATGAAGGTGTAGAATTAGGTGTGTCACAGCCAAGTACTTGCGCCCACTCTGCTAGCAGTACACCGACGTCCGATTCTAGCAGGCAAATTTCCCTGCCCCAGCTGCTGGACCGTCGAAAGAAGTTCACTCCCAGCCATCCACATGCCCAGCGGTTGAATGCTAGCTTGGCTAAATTGCTAGCGCTTCAACTGCTGCCTTTTCAGTTGGTAGACTCGGCCCCCTTCCGTGAGTTTGTGCAATGTGCAGTTCCTCAGTGGCAGGTTCCCAAACGCCACTTTTTCTCACGGAAGGCTATTCCGGCTCTCTACCGGCATGTGGAAGGCAATGTCTTGGCCTCGCTGGACAGGGCGGTCAGCGGTAAGGTGCATATTACCGCTGACTCATGGTCCAGCAGGCATGGACAGGGACGTTACCTTTCTTTCACGGCCCATTGGGTCACTCTTTTGGCAGCTGGGAAGGATTCAGGACAAGGTGCAGTAGTGTTGGAGGTTGTCCCACCGCCACGCCTCCAAAATGCTTCTACTGGTTGTGACACACCTCTCTCCTCCACCCCCTCCTCTTCTTCTTCCTCCATGGCCTCTTCCTGTGGTTTGTCCTATGAACCAGCGGTGCTCCGTAGCCGTTCACGGGGCTACGCAAGTACGCAGGCAAAAAGATGCCATGCCGTGCTTGCGCTGGTGTGTTTGGGGGACAGAAGCCACACTGGGGCAGAGGTCCTGTCTGCTCTGCAGGGCCAGGCCGAGAGGTGGTTGACGCCACGCCAGCTTAAGCCAGGAATGGTGGTTTGCGACAATGGCACCAACCTCCTCTCCGCCCTCCGACAGGGACAACTGACCCATGTGCCCTGTGTGGCTCACGTCCTTAACCTGGTGGTGCAGCGCTTCTTGGGCAGGTACCCGGGCTTACAGGATGTCCTGAGGCAGGCCAGGAAAGTCTGTGTGCATTTCCGCAGATCTTATAATGCCAGTGCTCGCCTGGCTGAGCTGCAAAAGGAGTTGAACCTGCCCAAGAACCGCCTTATATGTGACATGCCCACCAGGTGGAACTCAACGTTGGCCATGCTGCAGCAGCTGCACACGCAGCAGAGGGCCATCAATGAGTACCTGTGCGACTACGGCACCAGGACAGGGTCAGGGGAGCTTGGTTTTTTTTCTCCACGCCAGTGGGGCATGATCAGGGATGCATGCACTGTCCTGGCACCATTTGAGGAGGCCACGAGGATGGTGAGCAGTGACAGTGCATGCATCAGTGACACTGTACCTCTTGTCCACCTGTTGGAGCACACGCTGCGTGGAATAATGGACAGGGCACTTGAGGCAGAACAGAGGCAGGAAGAGGAGGACTTCCTTGCCTCTCAAGGCCCCCTTTACCCAGACAGTGTTCCTTCTGTCCCACCCATCGCACAGGAAGAGGAGGAGGAGGAGGAGGAGGAGGAGGAGGAGGATTGTGTCAGCATGGAGGTGGAGGCTGGCACTCAGCATCATCAGCAGCAGTCTTTTAGGGATGATTTACAGTCCCAAGAAACCAGTGGACTTGTACGTGGCTGGGAGGAGGTGGCTGCGGATCATGTCGTCCTTAGTGACCCAGAGGACTCCGGAGCGAATGCCTCAGCAAACCTACGCTGCATGGCCTCCCTGATCCTGCAAAGTCTGCGGAAGGATCCTCGTATTCTTCGGATCAAGGAGAGGGACCATTACTGGCTGGCCACTCTCCTTGATCCACGGTACAAGGGTAAGGTTGCGGACCTTATGTTACCGTCGCAGAGGGAGCAGAGGATGAGACAACTCCGGGAGGCCTTGCAGAAAGGTCTGTGCAACGCGTTCCCAGAGACTGGGAGGTTGCAAACTCCTGGTCCTGGACAACGAGTTGCTGAGGCTTCGGCCAGTCAAAGAAGGAGCGGTGGGGAAGGTGGCCGTCTGACCGATGCGTTCAGACAATTCTTTAGTCCGCAGCCCCAAAGTATGATCGGTTCCAGCAACCATCGCCAGCGTCTGATAAACATGGTGCAGGAATATCTAGGGGCAAGGTCAGACTTGGACACCTTCCCCACCGAAAATCCTCTGGCTTACTGGGTCTTGAGGATGGATCACTGGCCAGAGCTTGCACAGTATGCAATTGAGCTACTGGCCTGTCCTGCATCCAGCGTTCTTTCGGAACGCACATTCAGTGCTGCTGGAGGATTTGTCACGGATCACAGGGTGCGCCTGTCCACCGACTCGGTTGATCGACTGACTTTCATCAAGATGAACCAGTCTTGGATCACCACCAGCTACCACACACCTGATGCTGATATAACAGACTAATTGATTTTAACATGTCACATCCCTTCAAGACTGATGCTGATGCTGAGTGCCTGTGCTGTTATGTTGACTGGCTATCCTCCTCCTCCGAGTCCTCAATGATACGATTGATGATGATAGCTTGTAAGATCATTTTTGTTTATGGGTGCCGCCACCAGTGCCTAACGCCCAATTTTTCAGCCCCTGTTTAACAGGGGCGTGTAATTACAATTTTTGAAGCAATACTTTGCAACAGGGCTCATTGCTGTGCTCCAAGTACAGTATCTGTGAGGAGTTGCAGTGTTGTGCCACCAGTGCCTAACGCCCAATTTTTCAGCCCCTGTTTAACAGGGGCGTGTAATTACAATTTTTGAAGCAATACTTTGCAACAGGGCTCATTGCTGTGCTCCAAGTACAGTATCTGTGAGGAGTTGCAGTGTTGTGCCACCAGTGCCTAAGGCCCAATTTTTCAGCCCCTGTTTAACAGGGGCGTGTCATTACAATTTTTGAAGCAATACTTTGCAACAGGGCTCATTGGTGTGCTCCAAGTACAGTATCTGTGAGGAGTTGCAGTGTTGTGCCACCAGTGCCTAAGGCCCAATTTTTCAGCCCCTGTTTAACAGGGGCGTGTCATTACAATTTTTGAAGCAATACTTTGCAACAGGGCTCATTGCTGTGCTCCAAGTACAGTATCTGTGAGGGGTTGCAGTGTTGTGCCACCAGTGCCTAAGGCCCAATTTTTCAGCCCCTGTTCAACAGGGGCATGTAATTACAATTCTTGATCTAATAATTCACAGCAGGGCCCATTGCTGCACCCACCAAGAGTAACTGTCAGGGCTTACAGTGTTGTGGCACCAGCACCACCATCAAAGGCCCAATTTTTACTACCACTGTTCAACAATTATATGTAATTAAAATTCCTGATATAATAGTTGACAGCAGGGCGTTCCAGCACCAACCAAGAGTAACTGTGAGTGCTTACAGTGTTGTGCCAACACCAACAACTAAGGGGCCTATTTCTGCAGAGTATATACGGCAGGTCCCTACTTTCAAACATCCAACTTACAAACGACTCCTACTTGCAAACGCAAGAAGACAACAGGAAGTGAGAGGAAATCTACCACTAGGAAGGAAAATTCTCTCCTGTAAGAATAAATATGGGAGAAAGGTGTCTCCTCTGTACTGATGCTTTATCAGCAATCCTTGTTTCAAGAAAAACACCACATTTCAAAAACAGTTGTCATTGGGACGGAAAGTGAGGTGAAATGTTCTGAACAGGGGCACAGACAGCAAAACAAATGTTACAGGGGTGATAACCCTTACCTATGTTTTCCAAAAAGTTTAAAAATAGATTTTTGGTCTGGAGCTACACTTCAACAATGTACCTGTTCAAAATTACAAACAGACTCTACATAAGAACAAACCTACAGTCCCTGTCTTGTATGCACCGCCTGTATAGGGCTGTTCAGAGTATATAGGGCCTTTTTTATTTTATGTGCGGGGTTCCCCTTAATATCCATACAAGACCCAAAGGGGCTGGTAATGGGCTGGGGTAGGGGGGGGTCATGGGGTAGCTATGCCATTTTTCTTAAAGAATTTCATCCATATTACCGGGACCAGACATTACATTAAAGCCGCAAGCAGTTTTAAATGGCTTTTTTTTCCTTTAGAAGTGTCATTTTGTGCAGGGACAGTTCTAAACACGGGAAACACGTGGCACTTCACAGGCATACTTTAGACACCCCCCAGGTACGATATTTAAAGGAATATTTGACTTTTTTTTTTTCACTTTATGCATCATTAAAATGACTGCTCCCGAAAAACGACCGTTTTTAAAACTTCTTTTTGCATTGATACATGTCCCCTGGTGCAGAACCCGGGTTCCCAAACCCTTTTTAGGACAATAACATGCATAATAGTTGTTATAATTAGCACTTTAGAATTCGAACGTTCGCATCCATTGTATTTAATAGGGTTCTAATGTTCGTTCGAACTTTCGGTCCGTTCGCGGGTTCTGGTGCGAACCGAACCCGGGGGTGTTCGGCTCATCACTAGCCCTAATGATGTAACTACTGTACATGAATGGGTTGGGATGTACATTATACTGCACATGCACTGCAGTTAGTGTACAGATAATAAAGAGTTTTTTTTTTTTTTGCAAAAGAGACTTTTAGGCCCCGTTCACACAAAGGCTGACATAGGTCTGCCTGTCAGTTTTTCGGTGGACCTGATTAGGTGGTCTATTAACCCCTATGGACTGGTGAGTGTAAATGCCCGCCTACTTTCGATCCGGTCCACTAAAAAATAAAATGGAAGGAGATCCGTCGTCCTCCATCTAGGCGGAGAGCAGTTGGGTATAAATGGACAGTGAGGTCCGTTTATCCTTGGCTGCCTATAGAGCAAAGCGGGCTCTGTCCATGTCCGTTATGCTGAAACTGAGCAGACACGGACCTGTCATCCACCCGATCTACTCCGATCCACAGGGGAGCAAATCCCCGCTGATCAAAACGGAGTCTGCCACATGTGAAAGGAGTCTTAGTGTCTTCTACAAAGTGATTCTACCTTCTAACAAATTTTTGTATTATACAGTAGTTATACCTAAAATGGACTATGCGTTATAGGCAGGGCTTTTTTTTCTCAAGCAATAGGTGCTGGAACTCAATGACGACCCCCCCCCCAACCCCTCCCCCACACACACCCTCCAAATCACATCAAAATAGTGGGTGTGGTCAGATTTCACAAACAGTCGGAGGGTCTTGAAGGGGCATTAAATACCAGGATTACATTACATACAGAGTGTAGAGTTCAGGAGGGTTGCACACAGAATGCAGAGCTGTCACTTGTAAATACAGAAACCGGACTTCTGTGTTTACAAGTGATTGCGGTGAGCAGGCACCATTGGGGCTGAGCCAGAGGTGGTGGAACAGAGTTCCACCTGAAAAAAAGCCCTTGTAAAGGTTATTTTTGCCTTCCACTGGGTCAACTGTTGGTATAGCATTGCGTATATGGAGAATTCAAAAGAAGGGAACGCCGCTCCTGGTGAGCAATCACTGCAATCCCAATGTGTTGAAGAAGCACTGTGTTTAGTGAGAAACGCGTCACCTCCTGGGTCCTGTGTCATTGTCTTGGTGGCTGTCATTTGACTTCATGTGGAATAAATCACGTTGGATCGTTTCTGTTGGTGTGCAGCCTTTCTTTGTTTTCATTGTGTATATGGAGGTTTTCTATGTGTAGCGGGTGTTTGATTTTAGGGAAGGCATCTGGGTGGTAGTGTAACCCAGATGCATTGATTGTCAGGAAATCTGAGACCCTTTTGTGGTTCTCTGGTGGTGTGGGGTTCCCTGCGGCCTGTAGGTGGCGGTGTCGCCGTGGGCTGGAGTTGAACACTCACCGCAAGACTGCTTCCTTTTTGTCCTTTCCTGGCGCTGGTACAGAAGGGCGGGGAACCTGCTGTGACGCAAAGGGCGAGAGGATAAAAGGGGCGGACGCCCTGACCTTGGGGTTCAGAGTCGGAGGACGCAGCCACACCCAGGCACCTTCAGCTTGGGTGCTGGCGTTCCAGAGTTCCGGGCCCAGGTGCCCTTGACCTGGCCGAAGCGAGAGATGGAGTCCATCTCAGGCACCTTTAGCCTGGGGTGAGGTACTATGGCGGAAGCCTGGAGCTCAGTATCTTCGACTGAGTTCCGCGAGGGTGGAGGAATCCGAGGGGGCCCTAACTCCTTGGGTGCCCGTGTCTGAGGTCGAGAAGGTAATTCATGTTCTGTTCAATATAGTCAGTGGCAGTGACTATTCGCCACTTGTGATACTACAGTGGTTAGCTTTATCTAGAAGAATTGTGCCTTGGCCTACTCCCCACAAATACTGAAGTGGTATATGGGTCTCAACCTGTCTGTGCTGTATGACTATTTATTGGTGTATCTCATCCCTCCCCCCCAGTGTTAACCCCTAGATGAGACAGACAAGCCGTGAATGAGAAGGGGAGAGAGGGGTGAGGTCGCTACATATGTGTTTATTTATTTATTTTTTATTGAATTAGATGGACTTTTATAATTTTTTCAACCTGACTAACTGTGTAACCATGTAACCCTTTCGCTGCGAAAGCCATTTTTGCTTTTTTTGCACTGAAGATTAAATAAGGACTGAAGATTAAATAATTCCCTCAAACATTAAATATTTTCTGAAAGCAGAGACCCTGGAGCTTAAAACGGTGGTAGCTTCAATTTTTTTATTTTTATGTCACACATCAGAATACACTGATCAGCAACTGCAGCCACTGCTCGAGGAAAATATTGCAGCATGTCCCTTCAACAGAAGCTGATGACATGATCGACTTTTTTCTAGCAGGGATAGCGCACACTGATCGACTATGGCTAATTTTAACCACTTAAGCCCCGGACCATTACGCAGCTTAATGACCAGAGGTGATTTCACAATTTGGCACTGCGCTGCTTTAACTGGAAATTGTGCGGACATGCAATGTTGTACCCAAACAAAATTTGCGTCCTTTTCTTCCCACAAATAGAGCTTTCTTTTAATGGTATTTGATTGCCTCTGCGATTTTTTTTTTTTTGCGATATAAACGGAAAAAGACTGAAAATTTTGAAAAAAATTTATATTTTCTACTTTTTGTTATAAGAAAAATCTAATAAACTAAATTTTAGTCATACATTTAGGCCAAAATGTATTCAGCCACATGTCTTTAGTAAAAAAAATGTCAATAAGCGTATATTTATTGGTTTGCGCAAAAGTTATAGCGTCTACAAACTAGAGTACATTTTCTGGAATTTACACAGCTTTTAATTTATGACTGCCTATCTCATTTCTTGAGGTGCTAAAATGGCAGGGCAGTACAAACCCCCCCCCCCAAATGACCCCATTTTGTAAAGTAGACACCCTAAGGAAATTGCTGAGAGGCCTGTTGAGCCCATTGAATATTTATTTTTTGCCCCAAGTGATTGAATAATGACTAAAAAAAAAAAAATTACAAAAAGTTGTCACTAAATGATATATTGCTCACACATGCCATGGTTATATGTGGAATTGCACCCCAAAATACATTTAGCTGCTTCTCCTGAGTACGAGGATACCACATGTGTGGGACTTTTTGGGAGCCTAGCCGCGTACGGGCCCCCGAAAACCAAGCACCGCCTTCAGGATTTCTAAGGGCGCAAATTTTTGATTTCACTCCTCACTACCTATCACAGTTTCGAAGGCCATAAAATGCCAAAATAGCACAAACCCCCCCCCCCCAAATGACCCCATTTTAGAAAGTAGACACCCCAAGGAAATTGCTGAGAGGCATGTTGAGCCCATTGAATATTTTTTTTTTTTTTGTCCCAAGTGATTGAATAATGACAAAAAAAAAATTACAAAAAGTTGTCACTAAATGATATATTGCTCACACATGCCATGGTTATATGTGGAATTTCACCCCAAAATACATTTTGCTGCTTCTCCTGAGTACGGAGATACCACATGTGTGGGACTTTTTAGGAGCCTAGCCGCGTACGGGACCCCGAAATCCAAGCACCGCCTTAAGGATTTCTAAGGGCACAAATTTTTGATTTCACTCCTCACTACCTATCACAGTTTCGCAGGCCATAAAATGCCAAAATAGCACAAAACCCCTCCAAATGACCCCATTTTGGAAAGTAGACACCCCAAGCTATTTGCTGAGAGGCATGTTGAGTATTTTACAGCTCTCATTTGTTTTTGAAAATGAAGAAAGAAAATAATTTCTTTTTTTTTAATTTTCAAAACTTTGTGACAAAAAGTGAGATCTGCAAAATACTCACCATACCTCTCAGCAAATAGCTTGGGGTGTCTACTTTCCAAAATGGGGTCATTTGGGGGGGGGGGGGGTTTGTGCCATCTGGGCATTCCATGGCCTCCGAAACTGTGATAGGCAGTGAGAAGTGAAATCAAAAATGTATACCCTTAGAAAGCCTGAAGGCAGTGCTTGGATTTTGGGGTCCCGTACGCGGCTAGGCTCCCAAAAAGTCTCACACATGTGGTATCCCCGTACTCAGGAGAAGCAACAGAATGTATTTTGGGGTGTAATTCCACATATGCCCATGGCATGTTTGAGCAATATATCATTTAGTGACAACTTTGTGCAAAAAAAATAAAAATATATTTTTTCCGCAACTTGTCAACATATAAAATATTCCATGGACTCGACATGCCTCTCAGTATATAGCTTGGGGTGTCTGCTTTCCAAAATGGGGTCATTTGGGGGGGTTTTGAACTGTCCTGGCATTTTATACACAACATTAGGAAGCTTACATCCACTCTTCTAACCACTTGAAGACAAAGCCCTTTCTGACACTTTTTGTTTACATGAAAACATTTTTTTTTTTTTGCAAGAAAATTATGTTGAACCCCCAAACGTTATATTTTTTTTAAAGCAAAGGCTCTACAGATTAAAATGGTGGGTGTTGCATTTTTTTTTTCCACACAGTATTTGCGCAGCGATTTTTCAAACGCATTTTTTGGGGAAAAAATACACTTTTTTAATTTTAATGCACTAAAACACACTATACTGCCCAAATGTTTAATGAAATAAAAAAGATGATCTTAGACCGAGTACATAGATACCAAACATGACATGCTTTAAAATTTCGCACAAACGCGCAGTGGCGACAAACTACATACATTTTTAAAAGCCTTTAAAAGCCTTTACAGGTTACCACGTTAGATTTACAGAGGAGGTCTACTGCTAAAATGACTACCCTCGATCTGACCTTTTGCGGTGATACCTCACGTGCATGATGCAATTGCTGTTTACATATGACGCCAGACCGACGCTTGCGTTCGCCATTGCGCCATTGCGGGACAGGGGTGCTTTTTTTTTATTATTTTTTTTTATTATTAATTTTGCATTTTTATTTTATTTTTAAACTGTTCTTTCCATATATTTTTTTTTATTTTTTTATCATTTTTATTGTTATCTAAGGGAATTTAAATATCCCCTATGATAGCAATAGGTAGTGACAGGTACTCTTTTTTTGAAAAAACTGGGGTCTATTGGACCCCAGATCTTTCCTCTGCCCTCAAAGCATCTGACCACACCAAGATCGGTGTGATAAAATGCTTTCCCAATTTCCCAATGGCGCTTTTTATATCCGGGGGGGGGGCATTCCCTCCCACTGCTTGTAAAAGCAGTCCAGAGGCTAATTAGCCACTAGGATTGCTTTTACTTTAAAGTCGGCCGCTGGCTGAAAAGAATGATACCAAGATGATACCTAAACCCGCAGGCATCAATCTGCTATAACCAAAGTCCAGCAACATACCAGTACGTTGCTGATCCTTGTTGGACATGTATTGTAATTTTTTTTTTCATGCAGCCTGTTGGCTGAACGAAAAAAAGAGATTGATTGGTGGGTATGCCCACCATTAGAATACCTCCCTTCATTCAGCCACTTCTAATGATGGGCATACATGCACCATTTATATATGCCGAAGCATGGGGGCATCCTCCCGCAAAAGTTATGCCGCGTACACACGGTCAGACTTTTCCACGGGCATGGAGCAAAATCGCTCCTCCGCCCCTGCTGCCCCCCTGCTTCGGCATATATGCTCTTTTTTTTTTTAACTGTGGTGGTGAAATCACCTCCTACAGCACTGGAGTCACAGGAATCAGGCCTGTCTCTGCGAACGCTGCAGTTATGTGTGTTTTGTAAGTGACAGTGATCGATCGATACTGCACTTGGGTGGCCTGGGCTGGACGGAGGGGCAAAACGCAGGTGCTAGCAGGTATCTGGGCTGATCCTGCTAACACTGCATTTTTGGGAACCCTAAACTGCTGGGGACGCTAGTATAGATCTGATCAGATCAGATATTGATCTGTTCAGATACTATACCACTAAGGGAGGTGTATGCTTCACACGTGGGTGTTAGCGTTCCTGGCACTAACCTGACGCTGCCTGGGGCGACGCAGACCCTCTCTGACACTAAAACCTAATTGATATCACCCGGCGGGTGATCAGGGGGTTAAACCTTTATTGGGTTATATACGGCGGGTGCCCTGACACTATAAAAAGCAAACTAACTAACCAGCGTCACCCGTAACACTTATATGGTGATCACTGGTGAAAGGGTTAACTGGGGCAATCAGGGGGTTAAACCTTTATTAGGTAATATATGGGGGTACCTGACGCTATATAAAAACCTGACGGGGAACCTAAATAACAAAATAACTAACTGGCTAACCAGTGTCACCAGTAACACTTATACGGTGATCACTGGTGAAAGGGTTAACTAGAGGCAATTAGGGGGTTAAAACCTTTATTAGATAATATATGGGGGTACCTGAAGCTATAAAAACCTGCGGCGAAAAAAAATAACTGGCTACCTATCGGCATCACCGACACTAAGACAGCGATCAGAAAAACGATCGCTTGGTGACACTGGCAAAAGGGGGTGAAAGGGTTAGCTGGGGGGGCGATCAAGGGGTTAAACCTTTATTAGGTAATATATGGGGGTACCTGACGCTATAAAAACTTGCGGCGAACCTAAAAAAAATAACTGGCTACCTATCGGCATCACTGACAATAAGACAGCGATCAGAAAAACGATTGCTTAGCAACAGTGGTGATAGGGGGTGAAAGGGTTATCTGGGGGGTGATCAAGGGGTTAAACCTTTATTAGGTAATATATGGGGGTACCCGACGCTATAAAAACCTGTGGCAAACCTAAAAAAAATAACTGGCTACCTATCGGCATCGCCGACACCAAGACAGCGATCAGAAAAACGATTGCTTAGTGACAGCGGTGAAAGGGTTACCTGGGGGGCGATCAAGGGGTTAAACCTTTATTAGGGGGGGGGGGGTTAGGGGGCTACACTGGACCTAAACCTGACACTTTTACAGTCACAAATGTCACTGATTGCAGTGATCAGTAAATAAATGGTCACTGCAATCATTGACACTGTGACTGGGGGGTGATTTGGGGGGTGATCTGGGGGGGCGATCCTGTGCCTATGTGTCCTGGTGTCAGTGTGCTGTTTAGTGCACTAACCTGATGTCTTCTCTCATGCGGCGCTCGGTATATGTGAGCGCCGCATGAGAGATGACATCACTTCCTCCTGCCTGTGTAAACATTACACAGGCAGAGGAAGCATTTGATTCGCCGGGAGCGATCGCGAGGGGGTGGCCAGAATCGAATGGCGGCCCCCTCATCACGGATCGCTCCCGAAGCGATCCCGGCCGCTCACTGTACCGGAGGGGGGTCTGATCGGACCCCCCACCCATACGAAGGCAGGCACGTACAGGTACGTGATTGTGCCTGTCCGTGCCATTCTGCCGACGTATATATACAGTGGGCGGTCGTTAAGTGGTTAATCTGCGGTAACATAGCTAATATAGGGTATTATTAGGGTAGTTAGCTCAGATTCATTTTATGTACCTGTAGCGGGGTCTCCTTTTAAGGCCCCGGGACTACGTTACCCAGAACCCCGTTCGGCACCCAGAGTGCAGATGGCCACCGCAGGGACTCATGGGAGGGGTTATTTAAGAAGGAAGCGAGGTGGAGCTCGGCCTCTTTGGGACACCGCGCTGCAAGCAACAGCTTCTTCCTGTGCGGATCTGCTGCAGTACAAGGCCTGAAGCCTGGGGCCTTGCGCAACTTCCGAAGATCCTTCCACCCCGCTGCGGAGCCTGGGTGGCACCAGACTGGTCGAGTGAGGACATCAGTTGGATCGGGGACCCGATCGTTGCAGACGCTGTGTGCGGAGACACAGCAGGTGGAAGTCCCGGACTGCGATCGCGTCCGGAGTGCTGAGCGAGCACCTGCTCAATCAAATAGACTTTACCGTTTAGAGGCCTATAGACTGCCTTGGCTCACCGATCGTTTGCTTGTTGTTCCACTGGGGGACCGGTAGCAGGACAGAGTGGAAGTGTCCCCCCAGTATAGTGTTCTTAGTGATTGCCAGTTTGTGGATTACAAATACTATTCATCAAGTGCACCACCGAAAGTTTGCATGCGAAGAAATCCCTAAAGGAAGGACTGAGATTTATTCTAGGTCAGGCCTGGCCAGGGTGGTCGAGGTAGGATATTGTTCAGTGCGCCACAGGGCGTGTATACCATAATAGCTACGCGTGGTGGATTACCGTGCAGCGCCATTATTGTGTGCTATATTGATTGCTGCAGGGCTCTGCAAGCCAGTTGTGTGTATTATATTCTGCTTAAGCCTTTTTACAACCAAAGTAAAACTGTTATATTTAAAGGGGTTGTAAAGGTTTGTTTTTTATTTTCTAAATAGGTTCCTTTAAGCTAGTGCATTGTTGGTTCACTTACCTTTTCCTTATATTTCCCTTCTAAACTTTTTTTTTCTTTGTCTGAATTTCTCACTTCCTGTTCCTCCTCAGTAAGCTGTTCAGTAAGCTGTTCTGGCTGACTCCACACCACTTGGATGATGGTGTGAAGTTTAGTGAGGAGAAATAGGAAGTGAGAAATTCAGACAAATAAAAAAAACATTTAGAAGGTAAATCAAAGGAAAAGGTAAGTGAACCAACAATGCACTAGCTTAAGTCCCCATTCACACAGGGGCGACTCGTCAGGCGTCTCAGCCGCCTGACGAGTCGCGTCCCATTCTGTACAATGGAACCGTTCTAAGCGGAGCGACTGAAGTCACTCCGACTTAGAAAAAGGTTCCTGTACTACTTTAAGACGACTTCAAGGCGACTTCCATTGACTTCAATACAGAAGTCATTTTGGAAGTCTGCTTTGAAGTCGTCTTGAGATCGCCCAGCACAGTCGCGGCACAAGTCGTGCCGCCCCTGTGTGAATGGGCTCTAAAGGAACCTATTTAGAAAATAAAAAACAAACCTTTACAACCCCTTTAATCTTTA
Source organism: Rana muscosa (assembly GCA_029206835.1). Taxonomy (NCBI): domain Eukaryota; kingdom Metazoa; phylum Chordata; class Amphibia; order Anura; family Ranidae; genus Rana; species Rana muscosa. Next base: position 214,844,835 of record CM055116.1, read on the forward strand.
ACATTTGTGTGTTGTCTTACTGTAAAGAGGGTGCTCTTACAATACCAATTGATTATGATAACATTTTAACCCCTAGACTAGCTGTGCCAGGGTGGGTCGAGCAAGATTGCCGGGGGTTGGTGGTGCTGTACACAGGGCCCGAAAACAAATCCAGCGGCTCTCTTAACTGGGGGTAGCGCTGCATACCTATAGCAAATGTTAAAAGTAAAAAAAAAAATTACAAACTTTTAGCAAATCTATAATGTTTGGCTGATAACTATGCGCATACAATGTGATCTCAACTGACAAACTTGGTACAACAGTGCTAAACAAACAGCCCAGCTTATGAGCACGTTTCAGATGATTTTACATTGTTCTATAGTATAAATACAGATACAGTGGGGAGAACAAGTATTTCATACACTGCCGATTTTGCAGGTTTTCCTACTTACAAAGCATGTAGAGGTCTGTAATTTTTATCATAGGTACTCTTCAACTTTGAGAGACTGAATCTAAAAATCCAGAAAATCACATTGTATGATTTTTAAGTAATTAATTTGCATTTTATTGCATAACATAAGTATTTGATACACCAGAAAATCAGAACTTAATATTTGGTACAGAAACCTTTGTTTGCAATTACAGAGATCATACGTTTCCTGTAGTTCTTGATCAGGTTTGCACACACTGCAGCAGGGATTTTGGCCCACTCCTCCATACAGAGCTTCTCCAGATCCTTCAGGTTTCGGGGCTATCGCTGGGCAATACGGACTTTCAGCTCCCTCCAAAGATTTTCTATTGGTTTCAGGTCTGGAGACTGGCTAGGCCACTCCAGGACCTTGAGATGCTTCATACGGAGCCACTCCTTAGTTGCCCTGGCTGTGTGTTTCGGGTCGTTGTCATGCTGGAAGACCCAGCCACGACCCATCTTCAATGCTCTTACTGAGGGAAGGAGGTTGTTGGCCAAGATCTTGCGATATATGGCCCCATCCATCCTCCCCTCAATACGGGGCAGTCGTCCTGTCCCCTTTTCAGAAAAGCATCCCCAAAGAATGATGTTTCCACCTCCATGCTTCATGGTTGGGATGGTGTTCTTGGGATTGTACTCATCCTTCTTCTTCCTCCAAACACGGAAAGTGGAGTTTAGACCAAAAAGCTCTATTTTTGTCTCATCAGACCACATGACCTTCTCCCATTACTCCTATGGATTATCCAGATGGTCATTGGCAAACTTCAGACGGGCCTGGACATGCGCTGGCTTGAGCAGGGGGACCTTGCGTGCGCTACAGGATTTTAATCAATGACGGCATAGTGTGTTACTAATGGTTCTTTGAGACTGTGGTCCCATCTCTCTTCACGTCATTGACCAGGTCCTGCCATGTAGTTCTGAGCTGATCCCTCACCTTCCTGATGATCATTGATGCCCCACGAGGTGAGATCTTGCATGGAGCCCCAGACCGAGGAAGATTGACCGTCATCTTGAACTTCTTCCCATTTTCTAATAATTGCACCAACAGTTGTTGCCTTCTCACCAAGCTGCTTGACTATTGTCCTGTAGCCCATCCCAGCCTTGTGCAGGTCTACAATTTTATCCCTGATGTCCTTACACAGCTCTCTGGTCTTGGCCATTGTGGAGAGGTTGGAGTCTGTTTGAGTGTGTGGACACTGGATAGGTGTCTTTTATACAGGTAATGAGTTCAAACAGGTGCAGTTAATACAGGTAATGAGTGGAGAACAAGAGGGCTTCCTAAAGAAAAAAATAACAGGTCGGTGAGAGCCAGAATTCTTACTGGTTGGTAGGTGATCAAATACTTATGCTATGCAATAAAATGCAAATTGATTATTTAAAAATCATACAATGTGATTTTCTGGATTTTTGTTTTAGATTCCGTCTCTCACAGTTGAAGAGTACCTATGATAAAAATTACAGACCTCTACATGCTTTGTAAGTAAGAAAACCTGCAAAATCGGCAGTGTATGAAATAATTGTTCTCCCTACTGTATAAGACTGACAACATAATTCATGATTTGGGAACAGTATTCGTAAAATATTGCATGTTGGTGTACAAATATTTTGATGGTTGGACTTTTCTAAAACTTCCAATGTGTATGTCAGCCCTCAAAAAATCCACTCGCCTGCTCGCATTTTGCGAGTGGATTTTGAGAGCTGGCGAGGAAGGGCTGCCTGGGAGAGAGGGGGGTGAGCACCGCCGGCCCGCAGGTTGTATGGGAGTCCTTCTCCCAGCGCTCGCGGAGGGGAAGAGAGAGGAGAGAGCCGGTTGGTTGATCAGAGCGCGGGGACATCACTAGCGGCTTTCATTTAAATAGCCGAGTGTTCCCCGCACTCGCTGTCACACACAGCCCCGCCCCCTGGTCCCGGGGAATTTGATAGGCAGATCACCCGTCCAATCCCGGGACGAGTGACGTGTATCAAAGTTCCCCGGCTAGGGGGCGGGGCTGTATGTGTCGCTGAGCGGCAGGAATTTAAATGAAAGCTATTCCAGTGATGTCCCTCTGCGCTCTTATCTGGCCGGCAATGCTCTTCCTCTTTTCTGCTCCCCTGCATTATGGACACGGGCAGGCTGCATTATGGACACGGGCAGGCTGCATTATGGACACGGGTAGGCTGCATTATGGACACGGGTAGGCTGCATTGGTGGACACGGGTAGGCTGCATTGGTGGACACGGGTGAGACTGCATTGGTGGACACGGGTGAGACTGCATTGGTGGACACGGGTGAGACTGCATTGGTAGACACGGGTGAGACTGCATTGGTAGACACGGGTGAGACTGCATTGGTGGACACGGGTGAGACTGCATTGGTGGACACGGTGAGCTGCATTGATGAGCATGGATAAAGTTGCTTAATTCTGCATAAAACATTATGAGGGCGTGTTTAGGGGCGGAATTAGGGGTGGGGTAAGGTAGGGGTTGGGTGGGGCAAAACCGGTTGGCGAGTAACCCTTGAGGCCTGGCTAGTAGCTCAGGACTTGAAATTTTAAACCCTGTGTATGTATAACAAAACAAATAAAAAATATGCTTTGAAGCTTACTTAACTCTGAAAAACGTAGTTATTTTTTGTTTTTCTTTCAGTTTCAAAGTAATATCTCAAAGAATATATTTGTGTTAATGTTAAATATTGTGACTGCTACCTGGGCACACACTGGTTTGTGTCTGTACCCATCACATCTTTGCTGACGCTGGATCTATAGGGCCACTATTTGGCTCTTTGATTTGGACTGTTAGGCTGTGACAGCTTATCCTGACACCTGGCATTGCTGGCATAGCTTTTAGTTCAAACAGAATAACACTACTGGGCATTTGTAATGATATTATGCTATCCAACCTTTTTTTAAGAAAAAAAAAAGCCCAAGATGTGTTTCCGGCATCCAAGGTATTGCTGTGGTCACAGACTACTTAATACGGCCATATTTTTTATCCAACGTTCTCTGTTGATGTGACTTACTGTAGCAGTACTAGGGACTGTTAGGAGCTGAAGGGATGGTCTTATGCCCCGTACACACGATCCGAATATCGTACGACAGATCGCAAGTAGAAATTAAATAGGTTATTAAAGTCACGAAAATTCTTGTACGACAGAAAAAAAAAATCGGAAGTGATGTCATGTGTTGTAATGTATTTGTATTGTATTTTCGGACGACAACTGTACTGACTAAACGAAAATCGTACGATCTGGTATCGTACGAGGAAAATTTTTGTGCATGTCCGATAAAATATTATCGGATGAACTGTCATGATCGGCTCTCAAAGCTCTGTACTAATGATCCAATTATCGTACGATTCTTCCTCGGATGACATTTTTCGTACGATATTTGGATCGTGTGTACAGGCCATAACTGATAGTAAATGTGGTATCATTCAGATTTTCCAGCATGACTGGAAATCTTTTGTGACTAGGTTTCCTTCTTTTATCATACAATAAATACATGTGAGGAGGCATTGTGTTGCCTCCTCTCTGCCTGCTTTAACCCCTTGGACCCACACAAGTGCCCCTAATCACTTCAATGGATTGTGATCGGCAGGCGCTACACCCGCAAAAGTGACGGGGTATAATTCCTGCCAGGACTGCTGGTGCAGCCTGTCACAGTTTCTCCAATCACTGCCACACCAGTGTAACTAGAAACATCGTTCCTGATTGCCACCACACCAGACCAGTGCAGCCAGCAACAGTTTTCCTGATCACTGCCACACCAGTCCCAGTGTCACCAGACCAGTGTATGCCGGAAACAATGTTCCTGATCACTGTCACACCAGTTGCAGTGTCGCCAGTCCAGTGTATGGCAGCAACAGTGTTCCTGATCACTGTCACACCAGTTACAGTGTCGCCAGTCCAGTGTATGGCAGCAACAGTGTTCCTGATCATCGCCACACGTCCCAGTGTCACCAGACCAGTGTAAGCCAGCAACAGTATTCTTGAACACTACCACACCAGGGCCAGTGTCACCAGACCAATGTAAGCCATTAACAGTGTCCCTGATCACCACCACCCCAGCCCAACATCACCAGACCAGTGTAAGCCAGCAACAGTGTTCCTGATTGCTGCCATACTACTCCCCAGTGTCACCAGACCAGTGTAAGCCACCAATAGTGTTCCTGAACACTGCCACATCAGGGACAATCTCACCAGACCAGTGAAGCATGCAACAATACTCCTGATCACTACCACGCCAGTCTAGAACCAGTGCTGCTATACTGTAAGGCCCTTTTCACACTGGGGCGAGAGGTGCATTGGCGGTAAAGCGCCGGTATTTTTAGCGGCGCTTTACCGTTGGATTTGCGGCGGTATTCGGCCGCTAGCCGTGCGGTTTTACCCCCCGCTAGTGGCTGAAAAAGGGTTAAAATCCACCGCAAAGCACCTCTGCAGAGGCGCTTTGCCGGCGGTATAGCCGCAGTGTCCCATTGATTTCAATGGGCAGGAGTGGTGGAGGAGCGGTATACACACTGCTCCAAAGATGCGGCTAGCAGGACTTTTTTTTACCGTCCTGCTAGCGCACCGCTCCAGTGTGAAAGCCCTCGGGCTTTCACACTGGAGAAACAGCAGCCGCTGTTTAGGTCGGTTTGCAGGCATTATTTTTAGCGCAATAGCGCCTGCAAACCGCCCCAGTGTGAAAGGGGCCTAAAGGTTGTCCCTGATTGCCACCACATCAGTACGGTTTCACCAGAGCCAGTGCAGCCAGCAACACTGTTCCTGATCATTCCACACCAGTGCAGTGTTGCCTCTGCCTGCCGCCTGTTCTGACCCTGGCCTGTTTATTGACTCCGTTATTTCCTGTTGTGTGGAGCAATCCTTTGAAAAAGTCTCACACATGAGATATCCCAATACTCTGGAGGAGTAGCAGAATGTGTTTTTGGGTGAAAGTATGTTGATGCTGTTCTTGAAAATTATATTTTTAAATTGGCAACTAAAAATAATTGAGAGCATCGGAGTAATCAAAAGAACATCCAGTGATAGCTTTGAGCCATCCATAAGGACTACCCACCATATCTAATGTAGTTAAAAAATCATTCTGCCCTGGGAACACATTTTTGATGATGCTATTAGTACAGGACCATAGTGTACAACAAAGGACCCAGACAAAGAAGTCAGACATAGGACACTTTTTATCAGTATTTTTTTTCCAGAAGGAATTGGTGCACCTGTGCAAGGACCCCTCATATAACGCAATGGATAGGAGGTGTTTTGGGATGGATAGTCACATCTCTCACACAATGTAATAGGTTCGCTTTATAGGAGGCACCTAAACATAAACTCGAGGATAAGTAAATATTGTCTACATACAAGAAGCATGTGTATTCTTAATTGAATCTTAAGCCTCGTACACACGGCCGTGAATCTCGTCAGGAAAAAACTTGTCGTTTTTCTTGACGAGATTCTTGGACAAGAAATTTGTCCCGGCCGAGTGTACACACGCTCGATTCAAAGAACCCGCGGTTCTTTGAATGCTGCGAACGCAGTGACGTAATCGACTACGACAAGCGTGCGCTCATCACATTGGATGCCGTCGCCGCCTTCTTGCTACACCCTACCTGTGCCTAGGAAGCTACCGCGCATGCGTCAAAGTCATTTCGAGCATGCGCAGGTTTCCACGGCGACAGGTAAGTGTACGCACACACACTTTTCACGTCGAGAAACATGCTGACGAGAAAATGGAGAATCCTTACGAGAAAATAGAGAGCAGGTTCTCTATTTTTCTCGTCGAGATTCTTGTCGGTTTTCTTGACGAGAAACCTGATAGCCGCGTACACACGACCGATTTACTCGGCAAGAAAGCTCTGCCAGCAAGTTTCTTGTCCTTTTTTGACGAAAAACTTGGTCGTGTGTACAAGGCTTCAGGCCTTGTACACACGACCGGTTTTCTCGGCAAGAAACGACAAGAAAACTGTTAGGAGAGCTTTCTTGCCGAGAAAACCGTTTGTGTGTATGCTTTCTCGTCGAGAAAACTGTCGTGAATCTCAACGAGAAAAAAAGAAAAACTGCTTTCTTTTTTGTCATCGGGAGTCTCATTTTTCTCGTCGTGATTCTTGTCAGACTGTTTTTGGACGAGAAAATCGTTCGTGTGTATGCTTTTTCGAATCTTCAAAAACCACGCATGGTCAGACTCAAGTATGAGACGGGAGCGCACCTTCTTGTAAAACTAGCGTTCGTAATGGAGATAGCACATTCGTCACGTTGTAACGAACTGAAAGCACGAAGACTGAAAAGCGCGAATCGTCTCTCACTAAACTTTTACTAACACGCGGTAACACGAGATTAGCAAAAGCAGCCCAAGGGGTGGCGCCATGAGAATGGAACTTCCCCTTTATACTGCCGTCGTACGTGTTGTACGTCACCATGCTTTAGACCGACTAGATTTTGGATTGACAGTGTGTATGCAAGGAAAGCTTGACAAGAATCTCGTCAAGCTTGACAAGAAACCAGTCGAGAAAAACAAAGTTTTTTTTTGTGACGAGATTCTCGGCCGTGTGTACGAGGCTTTACTGTGCTCTGTGTATTTCTTACAGTAGTGCAGTAATCCTCCATGAAACAACTCCTGCACTTTGCTTCTGTAATAAAGACCGGTTACTGTCACTCTCTCTCCTAGTGCAAGGTGACTGGTCTTGTCTCCAACCCCTCCTCTAGTTTTCTGCACGCAGTCTGTAATGGGTGGGGCCTGCTGGGTCCCTCCCAGAGCTCTGCTCCCTGCACATATACAGTAATGGCCAAAAGTATTGGCACCCCTGCATTTCTGTCAGATAATGCACAACTTCACCCTGAAAACTGTTGCAATTACAACTGTTTATTAATTTTGTTTGTATTGGTTTGGCACAAAAAAGTGGAGAAACAAAAAGCCAAATCTGACACATTCCATGCAAAACTCCAAAAATGAAATTCCAAGTTTCTGATCCTCCTGTAATTAGTAATTAAACTCACTTGTGTCAATTAACAGGTGCTGGCAATATAGAAATCACACAATATGGCAATATAGAAATCACACCAGCAACCAGTTAAAATGGGGAAAAATGTACTCAACCTTTCGGTTGTGTGTCTATAGCCTCATACACACGACCGAGTTTCTCATCAAAAAACAACAAGAAAACTGCAGAGAGAGAGCTTTCTTGCCGAGAAAACCGTTTGTGTGTATGGTTTTTCGTAGAGAAAACTGCCGGGAATCTCGACGAGAAAAATAGAGAACCTGCTCTCTATTTTCTCGTTAGGATTCTCGATTTTCTCATTGGGTTTCTCGTCTGCCTGTTTTGCGACGAGAAAACCGTTCGTGTGTATGCTTTTCCGAGTCTACAAAAATCGCGCATGCTCAGAATCAAGTATGAGACGGGAGCGCTCCTTCTGGTAAAACTAGTGCTCGTAATGGAGATAGCACATTCGTCACGCTAAAACAAACTGAAAGCATGAATCGTCTCTTCCCAAACTTTTACTTCACACACGGTAACACGAGATCAGCAAAAGCAGCCCAAGGGGTGGCGCCATTGAAATCGATCTTCCCCTTTATACTGCCGTCGTACGTGCTGTACGTGACCGCGCAGAACAACGACGAGATTTGGAATTGACAGTGTGTATGCAAGGAAAGCTTGACAAGAAACTCGTCAAGCTTGACAAGAATCTCGTCGAGAAAAACAACAGGTTTTTTACGACGAGAAACTCGGTCGTGTGTACGAGGCTTAAGTGTGCCACAGGGAGCATGGAGAGGAGAAAGAGCAGCAAAGAATTGTCTGAGGATTTGAGAACAAAAATTGTGGAAAAGCATGGGCAATCTCAAGGTTACAAGTCCATCTCCAGAGATCCTAATGTTCCTGTGTCCACTGTGCGCAACATCGTCAATAAGTTTCCAGCCCCTGGTAGCTAATCTCCCTGGACGTGGACGAAGGAGAAAAAATTATCAAAGATTGCAGCAAACGATTGTTTGAATGGTGGATAAAGAACCTCGATCAACTTCCAACTTCAAGCTGACCTTCAGGCACAGGGTACAACTGTGTCAGCCCGCACTATACGTCGCCATCTGAATGAAAAGGGACGCTATGCTAGGAGACCCCACTGCTGACACAGAAACATAAAAAAGCCAAATTGGAGTTTGCCAAAACATTCCGGAGGAAGACAAAATCCTTCTGGGAGAATGTGCTGTGGAGAGACGAAACATAATCGCAGCTTTTTGGTAAAGCCCATCGTTCTACTGCTTTCAGAAAAAGAAATGAGACCTTTAAAGAAAATAATACAGTCCCTACAGTCAAACATGGTGGAGGTTCACTGATGTTTTGGGGTTGCTTTGCTGCTTCAGGCACCGGATGTCTTGACCATGTACCTGACATTCTGAAATCTAAAGACTACCAAAGAATTCTGGGGTGCAATGTAGGGCCCAGTGTCAGAAAGTTGGGTCTCCGTCAGAGGTCATGGGTCTTGCAGCAGGACAATGACCCCAAGCACACGTAAAAAAATTAAATAAAAAATGGTTTAAGACAAAGCGCTGGAGAGCACTGAACTGGCAAGCAATCAGTCTAAATCCCATAGAGCACCTGTGGAGAGATCTCAAAACAGCAGTTGCGAAAAGAAACCTTTCCAATCTGAGAGACCTTGAGCAGATGGCGAAAGAAGAGCGATCTAAAATTCCAGTAGAGAGGTGGAAGAAATGAATTGATGGTTACAGAAAGCTATCGATTTCAGTCATTTTTTTCAAGGGGTGTGCTACCAAATATTAAAGCGGAACTTTCTGTTAAAAAAACAGAGGTCCGCCAATTTTTTTTTTTTTAAAGTCAGCAGCTACAAATACTGCAGCTGCTGACTTTTAAAATAAGGACACTTACCTGTCCAGGGCGCCCGCGATGTCTGCACCCGAAGCCGGCCCATCCCTCTGCCCTCGGATGCTGCCGCCGCCATCTACGGTAAGGGAATCAGGAAGTGAAGCCTTGCGGCTTCACTTTCTGGTTCCCTACTGCGCACGCGCAAGTCACGCTGCACTATCCGAATGGTCTCTGCTGCCTTCTGGGACCCGTGTGTCTCCCAGAAGACAGCAGGGGGGGGGAGTGGTGTAGATACCAACAGGTAATGCCCGGAAGTGGGTGCAAATACCTGTATTAGACAGGTATCTGCTCCCCCTCCCCCCTGAAAGAGGGGGAGGGTTTCCGAAAAGCGGAAGTTCCATTTTTGGGTGGACCTCCGCTTTAAATTGGGGGTGCAAATAATTTTGTCCAGTCCATTTTTGGAGTTTTGTGTGAAATGTGTCAGATTGAGCTTTTTGTTTCTCCACTTTTTTTTTGTGTCATACCAATACAAACAAAATAAATAAATGTAAGAATGCCTAAACATTTGTAATTGCAATAATGTTCTGGCGCAAAAGGTGCATTATCTGACAGAAATGCAGGGGTAGCTATCTATATATATATATATATATATATATATATATATACATATACATATACATACAGTATAGTGGAACCTCGGATTACGAGCATAATCCGTTCCAGGAGAATGCTCGTAATCCAAAGTACTCGCATATCACATGACTTCAATGGCATGCAATGCCGCATGCGGCCAGAGGTGGGGGGTGCCGGAGAGCTTCGGAAACGGCTGAAAAGGCCCGAGGACACCTCGGCTGACCTCGGCAAACCTCGGAAAGGCTTTGTTCCCGAGATTTGCCGAGGTCAGCCGTGCTGTCCTCGGACCTTTCCGTGCATTTCCGAACGGCGCCGATCGGCTGAGATCGGCGACGTTCGGCTCTGCTCGGCTCTGGCGCCCCCCACCTCAGGCCAAACGCGGTACTGCACACCGCTTTGGCCTGAATTGTGCTCGTTTTGTGAGACAACACTCGCAAACCGAGTTACGATTTTTAAAAATACAGTGCTCATATTGCGAAACGCTCGGTAACCGCGTTACTCGCAATCCGAGGTTCCTCTGTATATATAAATATATATTGTATATACAGTACAGCAAGGGTGTCCAACCTTTTGAGAAGTGAGGGCCACTTGAGCAACTTAGTAACCATTCGCGGGCCACAATGAGCAGAGTGGGAGGATGACAGGTCCGTGTCCACTTTGCATATGCAGAGTGGACACAGACACAGCTCACTCTACTCTATGGGCCCTCTGATCCGATCAGATAGAAGGGGACGGATCCACTTCTGTTTTTTTAGCAGATCGGATTGAAGGTAGGCGGGTGTAAACGGATACAAGTCTGTTTACATGTGCCGCTCCATAGAGGAGAATAGAGGGTCCGATTGGGTCGGACTGATCACGTGAAAGGGACCTAAGGCCGCTTTTACACTGATGGTCTGTGGTCTACCCACGCCGCAGGTGCAGCGCAGTGCACCTGTGGTTTTCCTGCGGCTTAGCTGCAGTTTGCCATAGAATTCTATTATAAACTTTCTGACAGCGCCCCAACCCGCAGGTAAAACCAGAAGTCTATGGCTCAGTGCAGGTAACCCACAGGTCCTAACGTTCTCTGTCTTTTCGATTGCTTTTTTAATAGGTGCCCCGTGTGCTATACAATGTGTTATTTTGGACTTTGGTGTCCCATCACAAGTACATTCATTTTGCCTGAGCTACTGAGAATCTGATGACTCCTCTCAACAGCCGCTGGCCAATCTGATGGCTCCTCTCAACAGCCACTGGCCAACCTCCCCCCTATAATGGTCTTGCTGGAATTGCCCTATGCATGTAGAGAATTGAATCCAGAAAAAGAAGAAGAGAAATGCTTTGCTGCCTCCCTCTTTGACCCTTCCACCCTATGCAAAGGCCCTGAGCCCCAGCTGCCTCCAGGGTGTCTCTCCTTTGTCTGGGCTGCTGTCATGTACAGACATTGTGCCAGACTCAGTGCAGGCAGTGTGCTGGATGAGTAGGAAGAGGCTGCATCTCATATGACTGCTCCATCCCCATGTGTAGAGGAGGTAAGAGGTGTGATGTGGTCCTTAGGTATGCAGGGTGTGTGTGTCTATGTGTACTGATGGGGAGATGTACTAGGAGCATGTGATTGCTTTTCCATTGCCATGGTGTGGCAGAAAGCATCAGCTGGAAGGAGATCAATGGAGGCAGCCTGACACTCAGGCAGCCTGGGGAGCAGACACAGTCCCAGCACTGGAGGGCTTTCCAGCAGCAGCAGCAGCCTGAGTCTCCTCCATACACAGCTCTAGAAGGTAGGCTCTCTGTCTATTGTCCATGTCTGGAGCCTCTCCTCCTCTCTGTCCCCTGACTGCTTTGTTCCCTGATCGTCTAATACATTCATTATAGACTGTCATCTCACACACAATCGGGACTCAGCCCTTTAAATCACTCACCCCAAGCAGGAGTGCAGCGATCCATTGTGGACTTCATTTATTGATTTCTCATCGGTAATGCCCTTATCGATATTCTCCTGATTACCAATATATTTTAGATTTTCAGTACTGCTACTGACTGCTGGTGTACAATACACTGCCTATGGCTCTGTGCAGCACTCATGCAGGGGTTAATATTGTGTATACTGATGCTGTGCAGCATTGCAGGGGTTAATAGTCTGTATACTGCTATGTTGAATTGATCCTTGCAGTATTGGATGGCGTTAATAGTGTGTACACTGCTATACTGATGTTGGGTGGCATTGGATGGCATTAATAGTGTGTACACTGCTATACTGATGCTGGGTGGCATTGGATGGCATTAATAGTGTGTACACTGCTATACTGATGCTGGGTGGCATTGAATGGCATTAATAGTGTGTACACTGCTATACTGATGCTGGGTGGCATTGGATGGCATTAATAGTGTGTACACTGCTATACTGATGCTGTGTGGCATTGGAGGTGTAGATAACGTGTACACTGCTATTATTGATCCTTGCAGCATTGGAAGGGTTAATGGTGTGTACACTGCTATACTGATGTGTGGCATTGGAGGTGTAGATAATGTGTACACTGCTATTATTGATCCTTGTAGCATTGGAAGGGTTAATGGCGTGTACACTACTATACTGATGTTGGGTGGCATTGGAGGGGTTAATAGTCTGCATTCTGCTATATTGATCCTTGCAGCATTGGAGGGGTTAATATAATGTGTACACTACTATACTGATGTTGTGTGGCAGGAGGGGTAGGTAATGTGTATACTGCTATACTGATGTTGTAGAGGGGTTAATAGTGTTCACATTGCTATACTGATCTCTGCAGCATTGGAGGGGTTAATAGTCTGTATTTTGATATATTGATGCTTGCAGCGTTGGAGGGGTTAATAGTGTGTACACTACTATACTGATGCTGTGTGGCATTGGAGGGGTTAATATCTGTATTCTGCTATATTGATCCTTGCAGCATTGGAAGGGTTAATAGTGTGTACACTACTATACTGATGTTGTGTGGCAGGAGGGGTAGGTAATGTGTATACTGCTATACTGATGTTGTAGAGGGGTTAATAGTGTTCACATTGCTATACTGATCTCTGCAGCATTGGAGGGGTTAATAGTCTGTATTTTGATATATTGATGCTTGCAGCATTGGAGGGGTTAATAGTGTGTACACTACTATACTGATGCTGTGTGGCATTGGAGGGGTTAATATCTGTATTTGGCTATATTGATCCTTGCAGCATTGGAGGGGTTAATATAATGTGTACACTACTATACTGATGTTGTGTGGCATTGGAGGGGTAAGTAATGTGTATACTGCTATACTGATGTTGTGTGACAGGAGGGGTAGGTAATGTGTATACTGCTATACTGATGTTGTAGAGGGGTTAATGGTGTTCACATTGCTATACTGATCTCTGCAGCATTGGAGGGGTTAATAGGGGGTTCACTACTATACAGATGCTGTGCAGCCTTGTAGGGGTTAATAGTATTTACACTGCTATACTGATGCTGTGCAGCATTGGAGGGTTTACTTGTGTGTTTGTACACTGCTATATGGCATTGCAGGGGTTAATAGTATGTGCATTGTTCTACTGATGCTGTGCAGCACTGGAGGGGTACATTTGGGGGTATATGGCTATATAAGTGCTGTGCAGCATTGCAGGGGTTAACAGTGTGTATACTGCTATATCAGTTCAGTGCAGCATTGGAGGGGATACTAGTGTGTACACTGTTATATTAATGCTGTGCAGCATTGCAGGGGTTAATAGTGTGTATACTGCTATTTTTGGCGCTGTGCAGTGTTGCAAGGGTTAATCGTGATGCTCTATAGTGGTGGGCAGCATTGAAGGGGTTATTAGTGGGTATAGTGGGTTGCCTCCATTGATGGGGACCCCCTCCCCTGGGGTGCAGAGTGTAGTACATCCAGCTGGGATATGTGAGTGATTTCCTGGGGCAGGAACAGGCTGCAGATGACACTAGTGGTTTGTTGTAGGGAGCTCCATGCATCTCATACAGCAGTGCCTAGAGAAGCCTGCAAACCGACACACTCCATCCATTGTGACAGCGTCAGCATGTGGGAAGAGAGTTCTTATAGAAAACATTGTCTCATCCAGAGCCCTGAGCCTTTGTCATTAGAGATGTAATTGTTTATTGATGGAGCGTACACACAAGGTGCATGTCCTTTAAGTGGACCTTTGTTCCTAGTAGGCATTTATATATGGCAACATGCAAATGGGAATGTCTTTCTTTTTTGTATCATAAAAATGTATATACCATTTCCCCGAATGTTATCCCTGTAGGTAGGTATCAGAGCTGCTACTTGTGGTAGGTAGGCCAGATGTTCAATGCTTATTGTTTACAGTAGCTTCAGCAAAATTTATAACTGTCCATTTTACTCCAACAGGGATACATGTTTTAGTATTTTGTATAAGTGAATATATAATATATATATATATAATGTGTGTGTTGTGCTAGGAGTTCTCCCCCTTATATAATTCGAGCAACATCTGAAGCGGAGGTGGCATTGGCAGACCTCTTTAAAGGGTCTATACTTTTGAAGTTGGTGCAAATAACCGGAACGTCGATACACAAGGCTAACATTAACAAAGTGTGTTTTTACACACAAAGCTGCAGCTTGGCTCGGGTGCCCCTATAGCAAGCTACTTGCTGTGGGGGGCACTCAACAGGAGGGAGGGGCCAGGAGCACAGAAGAGAGATCCGAGAAGAGGAGGATCAGGGCTGCCTCTGTGCAAATCCACTGACACAGAGCAGGTAAGTATAACATGTTTATTATTTTTATAGGGAAAAAAACAAGACTTTACAATCACTCTAACCACTTGCTGCCCGCCCACCGTCATATAACGGCGGGACGGTGCAGCTCTCGTTTTGGGCGGACGTCATATGACGTCTTAGCCTTCCCGAGCCACTAGGGGGCACGTGCGCGGCCGCCACGTCACTGGGGACACAATGCGCGTGCCCGGCGGCCTCGATGTCCGCCGGGCACCCGCGATTGCCCAGTAACTGAGCAGGACCGTGGATCTGTGTGTGTAAACACACAGATTCACGTCCTGTCAGGCAGAGGAGACCGATGGTGTGTCCCTTGTTTTTTGACCCTCCTGCAAGCGCAACGCTCCAGTGTGAAAGCCCTCGGGCTTTCACATTGGATACAATTGAGCGGCTCTTTTGGGGCGCATTGCAGGCGCTATTTTTAGTGCAATAGCGCCTGCAAATCGCTTCAGTGTGAAAGGGGCCTTAACATAGACTTCTAATAGAGCAGTTGGATTGATAAGCGGTCTATCAGGCAGTGAATAAATCGAGGGTTGGCCCAGCCAGCGTATATCATTCCCAGGGTCTATACCCCCCAGGATAGGAAGTCCTGTTTTGAGCACACCTCGGCTTTCTTGTACCTTGAAGTGGGTTATTGAGGCCGCCTCTGTGTAAAGAGTTAACAGAAACCTAGTATCTGCCTCCATGCTTTGTGAAAATTTAATGCCTCCTCAATAATGGTTAGGAAACTGATCTGCTTGTGGGAGTGCTGAAGGGGGGTGGACAGATAGAAAGGGTAAGTGCTGTTTATGGCTATGAGGCTGCTGGTAAATATTCCCCAGCTAATTTTCAATTCATTAAGCTGTCAGCCAGATCTGTGTGTTCCCCATAAAGCTCAGTAACTAGGGTTGCTGCTTGTGCTTCTGTACTATACTGTCATTGTGGATCAGTCTGTGTATGGAGGAGCCATTGGTAGAAAGCCTCATGTCTCTGATATCACATATACCAGAGGAAAACAAAGCAAGGACATTTGTAAAAAAAAAAAAAAAGATTTTCATCAGGAACTCTTGGGATCTAGAAGGGATGTATAATGCCGCGTACACACGACCGTTTTTCATGACGAGAAAAATTCAATTTTTTTATTTGGTCATTAAAACGATCGTGTGTGGGCTCCAGAGCATTTTTCACAACGTGAAAAATGGGCATTAAAAATTTAAAACATGCTCTAATTTTTCTCGTTGTTTTTCACGAAAAAAACGCGCATGCTCAGAAGCAAGTGATGAGACGGGAGCGCTCGTTCTGGTAAAACTAGCGTTCATAATGGAGATAGCACATTTGTCGCGCTGTAACGGACTGAAAAGCACGGAGACTGAAAAGCGCAAATCGGCTCTCACCAAACTTTTACTAACACGCGGTAACACAAAATCAGCAAAAGCAGGCCAAAGGGTGGCGCCATCCGAATGGAACTTCCCCTTTATAGTGCCGTCGTACGTGTTGTACGTCACTGCGCTTTGCGCAAGCATTTTTTTCCACGATAGTGTGTAGGCAAGGCAGGCTTGAGAAGAATCACGTCAAGAAAAACGTTGTTTTTTTCAATGACATTAAAAACGGTCGTGTGTACGCGGCAATAGTCCTACAGATGATTCTAGATTCATTTTCTGGACCAACACTGCTAGTGTCTATGAAATGCGACCTCTCTGTCGCTGACTGTCACTGTAGCTAGGCATGCAGCCCATTGCTGCCATTGTATTTTGTATGTTTAGGCAGAACACGACTCTTCTGCTAATTACAGGAAACCTGAAATCAATACAAATTTCCTTATTGGACATATTAGAAGCACAGAAAAGTAATTGCTGCGTTAATATGGCCAGATAATCTAAGGCTTATACAATTTTCTTATTCAATGTCCTTTAGATTTACCTTCAACTATGTAGTGCAAAAGCCTGCCTAATTGGATATAAGTTGAAAGTGTTTGTAAATCCATATAAAAAAACAAACCTGCAAGACAAAGGCATAATGAGCTAGTATGCATCACATACTAGCTCATTTTGAAATACTAACCTTAGATCGAACCTGTTGCAGCGGTCCCCGCCAGGGCCGGTGCTACCACTAGGCAAACTAGGCAGGTGCCTAGGGCGCATTGCTACCTAGGGCGCCCGGCCACTGGTGTTCCTACTCTCTTCTCTCTGCAGCAAGCAACTAATGCCGCATACACACGGCCGTTTTTCTCGTTGAAAAAAATGACATTTTTCCTTTCGACGAGAAAAACGATAGTCTGTGGGCTTTCTGTCGTTTTTTTCGACGAGAAAAACAACATTAAAAACGACGAGAAAAATTAGAACATGTTCTAATCTTTCTCGTCGTTTTTTTCGACATGTCTTCCGCGGCAGTGTTTCCCACAGGGAAACACTGCTGCGGAGCCCACAGACGGTCGTTTTTCTCGTCAAGAGAAAAAATGACGTGAAAAACGACCGTGTGTGGGGAACAAGCTGTTCCCCCGTTTTAAATGACATTATTCACGGCGGTTTTTTAACCGCCGTGAATAATGATCGTGTGTACACGGCATAAGTCTCAGCATCAGCAGGCAGTTGCCACTCCATTCACACACAGTGTCAGAGGATCAGCTGTGGCGGAAGACTGTGTCTGTGTCCTGACTCCCGATTGAATGGAAGCAAGCAAACATTCATTGATGGGCGCTGGTGAGGCTGCATTTGATGGGCGCTGGTGAGGCTGCATTTGATGGGCGCTGGTGAGGCTGCATTTGATGGGCACTGGTGAGGCTGCATTTGATGGGCGCTTGTGAGGCTGCATTTGATGGGCGCTGGTGAGGCTGCATTTGATGGGCGCTGGTGAGGCTGCATTTGATGGGCGCTGGTGAGGCTGCATTTGATGGGCGCTGGTGAGGCTGCATTTGATGGGCGCTGGTGAGGCTGCATTTGATGGGCGCTTGTGGGCTGCATTTGATGGGCGCTGGTGAGGCTGCATTTGATGGGCGCTGGTGAGGCTGCATTTGATGGGCGCTGGTGAGGCTGCATTTGATGGGCGCTGGTGAGGCTGCATTTGATGGGCGCTGGTGAGGCTGCATTTGATGGGCACTGGTGAGGCTGCATTTGATGGGCGCTTGTGAGGCTGCATTTGATGGGCGCTTGTGAGGCTGCATTTGATGGGCGCTGGTGAGGCTGCATTTGATGGGCGCTGGTGAGGCTGCATTTGATGGGCGCTGGTGAGGCTGCATTTGATGGGCGCTGGTGAGGCTGCATTTGATGGGCGCTTGTGGGCTGCATTTGATGGGCGCTGGTGAGGCTGCATTTGATGGGCGCTGGTGAGGCTGCATTTGATGGGCGCTGGTGAGGCTGCATTTGATGGGCAAATGGGGTGGAGTCAGGTGTGGAGCCAAGGGGGGGCAGCAAAATGAGGTTTCGCCTAGGGTGTCAAAAATCATTGCACCAGCCCTGGTCCCCGCACACTGCTGTGACCGGCAACATGTCTCCCGGAGGTATTTCCGGGTTTGCGGGCTCCGGCGCTGTGATTGGCCGAAGCTGCGATGACGTGCGGGAGCCGCCGGTCATGGCACAGCAGCTGAAGAAACGGCACAATCATCAAGCATTTCTTCAGGGCGCATGTGCCGATGACGTCGGCGCAAGCATATATGGTAAATATCTTAAAAACCGTGCAGGTTTAGGAGATATTTCCAATACCTACAGGTAAATCTTATTATAGGCTTACCTGTAGGCACAAGTGGTGTAACAGGGTTTACAATCACTTTAAGTTTGACCTCATATTATATGGTTTTGGTAAATCTAAAAGGAAAATTACACAAGAAAATTGTATAATGTATGGCCATTGGCCAGCCTAAGGGATTGTTTTTAGAATGTTGGGGGCGACAGCATACTTGAGCCACAGTTTACCTGCTCCTCTTAAGCTGCAAGACAGATGGCGTTGTTTACATGCCATTGTCACAACGTTTTCTTTGCATCCACAGCAAAAATGATCCCCTCTGTCAGGTTTGGTGGGCCGATGAACTGGACCCATTCAAGCGAATAGGGGTATGCCTTGGTGCCACATTTATAGGGTTAAAACAGGCATCATTTCACCTTTTACCACTTGCCCAGTGCCTCTGAAGCGTGATCTGAACACAGATCGCTTTTCAGGGGCATTGCAATTTAACTGTACAGTGGAACCTCGGATTGTGAGTAACATGGTTTACAAGCGTATTGCAATAAGAGCTTTTTTTAACCACTTAACGACCGCTCACTGTATATATACGTCGGCAGAATGGCACCGACAGGCACAATCACGTAGAGCATACGTGATTGCCTTTGTATAGTTGGGGGGTCCAATCGGACCCCCCTCCTATACAGTGAGCGGTGGCTAAGTGTCCGGGAGCGTTCCGGGATGAGGGGGCAGCCATTCGTTTCTGGCCACCCCCTCGCGATCGCTCCCGGCGAATGGAAATGCCCCCTCTGTCTGTGTCAGACAGAGGGAGCAGGAGGAAGTGATGTCATCTCTGGTGCGGCGCTCACATATACCGAGCGCCGTACAAGAGAAGACATCGGGTCAGTGCACACAACACTACACTGACACCAGGACACATAGGGACATAAATCGCCCCCCCAGACACCCCAGATCACCCCCCAGATCACCCCCCCAGCCCCCAGTCAGAGTGTCACTGATTGCAGTGACCATTTATTTAGTGATCACTGCAATCAGTGACATTTGTGACTGTAAAAGTGTCACCAAAGTTTAGTCTTAGGTCCAGTGTAGCCCCCTAACCCCCCCTAATAAAGGTTTAACCCCCTGATCACCCCCCAGATAACCCTTTCACCCCCTATCACCACTGTCGCTAAGCGATCATTTTTCTGATCGCTGTCTTAGCGTCAGTGATGCCGATCGGCAGCCAGTAATTTTTTTTAGGTTTGCCGCATGTTTTTATAGCGTCAGGTACCCCAATATATTATCTAATAAAGGTTTAACCCCCTTGATCGCCCCCCAGGTAACCCTTTCACCCCCTATCACCACTGTCGCTAAGCAATTGTTTTTCTAAACGCTGTCTTAGTGTCGGTGATGCAGATCGGTAGCCAGTAATTTTTTTTAGGTTCGCCGCATGTTTTTATAGTGTCAGGTACCCCAATATATTATCTAATAAAGGTTTAACCCCCTTGATCGCCCCCCAGGTAACCCTTTCACCCCCATCACCACTGTCGCTAAGTGATCGTTTTTCTAAACGCTGTCTTAGTGTCGGTGATGCAGATCGGTAGCTGGTAATTTTTTTTAGGTTCGCTGCAGGTTTTTATAGCGTCAGGTACCCCAATATATTATCTAATAAAGGTTTAACCCCCTTGATCGCCCCCCAGGTAACCCTTTCACCCCCTATCACCACTGTCGCTAAGCGATCGTTTTTCTAAACGCTGTCTTAGTGTCGGTGATGCAGATCGGTAGCCAGTAATTTTTTTTAGGTTCGCCGCATTTTTTTATAGCGTCAGGTACCCCAATATATTATCTAATAAAGGTTTAACCCCCTTGATCGCCCCCCAGGTAACCCTTTCACCCCCATCACCACTGTCGCTAAGCAATCGTTTTTCTAAACGCTGTCTTAGTGTCGGTGATGCAGATCGGTAGCTGGTAATTTTTTTTAGGTTCGCCGCAGGTTTTTATAGCGTCAGGTACCCCCATATATTATCTAATAAAGGTTTTAACCCCCTGATTGCCCCTAGTTAACCCTTTCACCAGTGATCACCATATAAGTGTTACGGGTGACGCTGGTTAGTTAGTTTGCTTTTTATAGTGTCAGGGCACCCGCCGTGTATATAACCCAATAAAGGTTTAACCCCCCGATCGCCCGGCGGGTCATATCAATTAGGTTTTAGCGTCAGAGAGGGTCTGAGTCACACCCCAGGCAGCGTCAGGTTAGTGC
Organism: Rana muscosa; assembly: GCA_029206835.1. Taxonomy (NCBI): domain Eukaryota; kingdom Metazoa; phylum Chordata; class Amphibia; order Anura; family Ranidae; genus Rana; species Rana muscosa. The sequence continues at coordinate 214,865,319 of CM055116.1, forward strand.
CAGTAACGCTAACACCCACGCGTGAAGCATACACCCCCCTTAGTGGTATAGTATCTGAACAGATCAATATCTGATCTGATCAGATCTATACTAGCGTCCCCAGCAGTTTAGGGTTCCCAAAAACGCAGTGTTAGCGGGATCAGCCCAGATACCTGCTAGCACCTGCGTTTTGCCCCTCTGTCCAGCCCAGGCCACCCAAGTGCAGTATCGATCGATCACTGTCACTTGCAAAACACAACACACATAACTGCAGCGTTCGCAGAGACAGGCCTGATCCCTGCGACTCCAGTGCTGTAGGAGGTGATTTCACCACCACAGTTAAAAAAAAAAACCAAATATGCCGAAGCATTGGGGCAGCAGGGGCGGAGGAGCGATTTTGCTCCTAATGCCGCGTACATACAGTCGAAATTCCGACGGAGGCTTGCCCGTGGAAAAGTCTGACCATGTGTGTGCGGCATAACTTTTTTGCGGGAGGATGCCCCCATGCTTCGGCATATATAAATGGTGCGTGTATGCCCATCATTGGAAGTGGGTGGATGAAGGGCGGTATTCTAATGGTGGGCATACCCACCGATCAATCTCTTTTTTTGTTCAGCCAACTGGCTGCATGAAAAAAAAAGATTACAATACATGTCCAACAAGGACCAGCAACGTACTGGTATGTTGCTGGACTTTGAATGTTTATACCAGAATGATGCCTGCGGGTTTAGGTATCATCTTGGTATCATTCTTTTCAGCCTGCGGCCGGCTTATATGTAAAAGCAATCCTAGTGGCTAATTATTTAGAAGGAAATTGCTAAATTGTGCATCACCACAGGGTGACACTGTGGATGCACCTAGTATAAATGCGCCAACGTCCCGATAATCAATGGGAGAATATTGTTTGAACTAAAGATGGACTTTAAACGGCACATAGATAGATATTGTAAAAATTCTAAGGGTTTTATTGTTGGTAGAAAAATATAATTGAATTTAGGTAAAAAGTATGTTAATACAAAACAATGACATTATGTAACAGTCATCAATAATTAGTATAGGGTCCCATTTACAAGACTCAACACATCTCCCAGAAATTACATTAACATGTAAAATACACAAAGTAGAATAGGATAATGTATAGCCAACAAACACAAATGAGGAGTTGGACGGTATGCACGAGAGATGACTGGTCTTATTGATAGGTCCGGTAAATTCAAAGATAAAGATCTTGCTTTCGCTCGACTAGTTTCGCGTTCCAAAACACTTCGTCGGGAGCATAGTATTGAACAAGGCCGTGTTAAGTAGTGAAACCGGCCTAGGTATTTTTACCTGGCAGTCCGTGTATCACAGGGTGCCAGTATTATATAAACACATTCATGGTAAACAATCATGCGTGATTTAAGTAAAAGAGTAACTATGCACAGGCTACTGATAGGCAGGGAACGTAAATCCAGGTGTAACAAGCCAGACAATACTGTAGAGGAGTGTGTCAGTCAGAAACACTTGCTCGAGCCACACAGTGGTAGTCTGTTTGGGTGACCCCTAGTGATGGACTGACCCAGCTTATAGCTTGACAAGGATTATGTGCTGGTGGACCTGGATGGAACCTCTCCTCTGTCCACAGGAGAGTAGGGATGAGCTTCGTGTTCGAGTCGAACATACGTTCGACTCGAACATTGGCTGTTCGATCGTTCGACGAAGATCGAACGATTTGGGCCGTTCGCGCCAAATTCGAGTGACGCGAACGGCCCACAATGCACTACGCCATCGCAGTGTCATCCAGGCGCTGTGATTGGCCAAGCATGCACTGTGACCCCGCATGCTTGGCCAATCACAGCGCCGGCAGCGAGGAGAGCAATGATTGGCCACAGGCAGGATGCCTGTGGCCAATTATTGCTGAGGGTGTTTAGTACACGCCCCACACTATAAAAGGCCGCCAGCACGGCGGCCTAGTGTAGTGTGTTCCGGAGCAGGGATAGAGTAGCATAGGCAGGGACAGTGACTGTTATTTCTTTCTTGCTTAACCTGGATTCCTTTAGTTTAGGGAAAGAGAAGGATAGGTAGGGAGAGTGTCAGTGTGTTTTGTGCTTCTGCTATAGTGTGCTTAAAAAAAAACATTTATTCTAGGGACAGAAAACTCTAGGTAGGGACAGTGTCAGTTTCTTTCACTCTGCAAGTCCTTGTTTCCAGGGACCTGGAAGGACAGTGAGTGAATTGTCCTTTTGCTATATTGTGATTAAAAAAAACATTTATTCTAGGGACAGAAAACTCTAGGTAGGGACAGTGTCAGTTTCTTTCACTCTGCAAGTCCTTGTTTCCAGGGACCTGGAAGGACAGTGAGTGAATTGTCCTTTTGCTATATTGTGATTAAAAAAAACATTTATTCTAGGGACAGAAAACTCTAGGTAGGGACAGTGTCAGTTTCTTTCACTCTGCAAGTCCTTGTTTCCAGGGACCTGGAAGGACAGTGAGTGAATTGTCCTTTTGCTATATTGTGATTAAAAAAAACATTTATTCTAGGGACAGAAAACTCTAGGTAGGGACAGTGTCAGTTTCTTTCACTCTGCAAGTCCTTGTTTCCAGGGACCTGTAAGGACAGTGAGTTAATTTTCCTTGTGCTATATTGTGATTAAAAAAAACATTTTTTCTAGGGACAGAAAACTGTAGGTAGGGAGAGTGTTTTTTTTCTTTCACTCTGCAAGTCCTTGTTTCCAGGGACAGAGAAGGACACCTGAAGGTAGCCCTTATTGCTTTTTTCCCATCTCCCTGCAGGCCATCTATTAGAATGTCTGGAAGGCAAACAAGGAGAGGCAGACAGTCAGGAGGCAATAAAAGAGGGCAAGCAGGCTCTGTGTCTGGGGGCAACAGTGCTGGTCGTGGACGCGGTGCATTGTCATCAGCACATGGCCATGGGACACGCTTGTCCTTCTTTTCGGCAGCTGGACATGTTGAGCCACATCATGCCGAAGACTTGGTAGAGTGGATGACCAAGCCCTCCTCCTCCTCCTCATCCTCTCTCACCCAGGCTCAGGGTACTGGAAAAGCAGCTGCCAAAGCGTCGTCTTCCCTGGTATCAATGTCAGACAAATCATCAGTCACTCCTTCCCTAGACCCACCATGTCCTCCTCCTGAGGAGTCCCCCGAACTGTTTCAGCACAGTGTTGGGTACATGCTCCAGGAGGATGCCCAGCGTTTCGAAGGGTCTGATGATGAAACCCAGCTAGAGGAAGGCAGTAGCGTGAGAGCAGACAGAGGGGATGCTCAAGAAGGACACCAATCTGGCAGTCATGTTCCAGCAGCTGCAGCATACTGCCAGATTGGCTCCAGTGATGAGGAGGGAGGGGATGATGAGGTCAATGACTCCACGTGGGTGCCTAATAGGAGAGAGGAGGAGGAGGAGGATGAGGAGGAGGCACATCTCCAACGAGGCAGGATGCCCTTTGGTGGCCAGCGTAAGGGCAGTACACCGACGGAATCACACCGCAGAGCTCCGCCTGTGCAGGGCGCTGCCTCTGCCCGTCATTCAAAAAGTTCTTTGGTGTGGGCCTTTTTTGAGGCTAGTGCATCAGATCGCACAGCTGCTGTTTGCAACATATGTCTCAAGCGTATATCGCGTGGCCAAAACATCAGCCGCTTGGGTACCACATGCCTGACCAGACATATGTTGACCTGCCATGCAGCTCGTTGGCAAGCCTACCTCAAAGACCCACACCAAAGAACAAAGCGGACCTCTCCTTGCACCGCATCAGCTGGGATCTCCAACCCCACTATAACTTCAGTCCTCTCTGAAACATGCACTGAGAGGAATGAAGGTGTAGAATTAGGTGTGTCACAGCCAAGTACTTGCGCCCACTCTGCTAGCAGTACACCGACGTCCGATTCTAGCAGGCAAATTTCCCTGCCCCAGCTGCTGGACCGTCGAAAGAAGTTCACTCCCAGCCATCCACATGCCCAGCGGTTGAATGCTAGCTTGGCTAAATTGCTAGCGCTTCAACTGCTGCCTTTTCAGTTGGTAGACTCGGCCCCCTTCCGTGAGTTTGTGCAATGTGCGGTTCCTCAGTGGCAGGTTCCCAAACGCCACTTTTTCTCACGGAAGGCTATTCCGGCTCTCTACCGGCATGTGGAAGGCAATGTCTTGGCCTCGCTGGACAGGGCGGTCAGCGGTAAGGTGCATATTACCGCTGACTCATGGTCCAGCAGGCATGGACAGGGACGTTACCTTTCTTTCACGGCCCATTGGGTCACTCTTTTGGCAGCTGGGAAGGATTCAGGACAAGGTGCAGTAGTGTTGGAGGTTGTCCCACCGCCACGCCTCCAAAATGCTACTACTGGTTGTGACACACCTCTCTCCTCCACCCCCTCCTCTTCTTCTTCCTCCATGGCCTCTTCCTGTGGTTTGTCCTATGAACCAGCGGTGCTCCGTAGCCGTTCACGGGGCTACGCAAGTACGCAGGCAAAAAGATGCCATGCCGTGCTTGCGCTGGTGTGTTTGGGGGACAGAAGCCACACTGGGGCAGAGGTCCTGTCTGCTCTGCAGGGCCAGGCCGAGAGGTGGTTGACGCCACGCCAGCTTAAGCCAGGAATGGTGGTTTGCGACAATGGCACCAACCTCCTCTCCGCCCTCCGACAGGGACAACTGACCCATGTGCCCTGTGTGGCTCACGTCCTTAACCTGGTGGTGCAGCGGTTCTTGGGCAGGTACCCGGGCTTACAGGATGTCCTGAGGCAGGCCAGGAAAGTCTGTGTGCATTTCCGCAGATCTTATAATGCCAGTGCTCGCCTGGCTGAGCTGCAAAAGGAGTTGAACCTGCCCAAGAACCGCCTTATATGTGACATGCCCACCAGGTGGAACTCAACGTTGGCCATGCTGCAGCGGCTGCACACGCAGCAGAGGGCCATCAATGAGTACCTGTGCGACTACGGCACCAGGACAGGGTCAGGGGAGCTTGGTTTTTTTTCTCCACGCCAGTGGGGCATGATCAGGGATGCATGCACTGTCCTGGCACCATTTGAGGAGGCCACGAGGATGGTGAGCAGTGACAGTGCATGCATCAGTGACACTGTACCTCTTGTCCACCTGTTGGAGCACACGCTGCGTGGAATAATGGACAGGGCACTTGAGGCAGAACAGAGGCAGGAAGAGGAGGACTTCCTTGCCTCTCAAGGCCCCCTTTACCCAGACAGTGTTCCTTCTGTCCCACCCATCGCACAGGAAGAGGAGGAGGAGGAGGAGGAGGAGGAGGAGGATTGTGTCAGCATGGAGGTGGAGGCTGGCACTCAGCATCATCAGCAGCAGTCTTTTAGGGATGATTTACAGTCCCAAGAAACCAGTGGACTTGTACGTGGCTGGGAGGAGGTGGCTGCGGATCATGTCGTCCTTAGTGACCCAGAGGACTCCGGAGCGAATGCCTCAGCAAACCTACGCTGCATGGCCTCCCTGATCCTGCAAAGTCTGCGGAAGGATCCTCGTATTCTTCGGATCAAGGAGAGGGACCATTACTGGCTGGCCACTCTCCTTGATCCACGGTACAAGGGTAAGGTTGCGGACCTTATGTTACCGTCGCAGAGGGAGCAGAGGATGAGACAACTCCGGGAGGCCTTGCAGAAAGGTCTGTGCAACGCGTTCCCAGAGACTGGGAGGTTGCAAACTCCTGGTCCTGGACAACGAGTTGCTGAGGCTTCGGCCAGTCAAAGAAGGAGCGGTGGGGAAGGTGGCCGTCTGACCGATGCGTTCAGACAATTCTTTAGTCCGCAGCCCCAAAGTATGATTGGTTCCAGCAACCATCGCCAGCGTCTGATAAACATGGTGCAGGAATATCTAGGGGCAAGGTCAGACTTGGACACCTTCCCCACCGAAAATCCTCTGGCTTACTGGGTCTTGAGGATGGATCACTGGCCAGAGCTTGCACAGTATGCAATTGAGCTACTGGCCTGTCCTGCATCCAGCGTTCTTTCGGAACGCACATTCAGTGCTGCTGGAGGATTTGTCACGGATCACAGGGTGCGCCTGTCCACCGACTCGGTTGATCGACTGACTTTCATCAAGATGAACCAGTCTTGGATCACCACCAGCTACCACACACCTGATGCTGATATAACAGACTAATTGATTTTAAAATGTCACATCCCTTCAAGACTGATGCTGATGCTGAGTGCCTGTGCTGTTATGTTGACTGGCTATCCTCCTCCTCCGAGTCCTCAATGATACGATTGATGATGATAGCTTGGAAGATCATTTTTGTTTATGGGTGCCGCCACCAGTGCCTAACGCCCAATTTTTCAGCCCCTGTTTAACAGGGGCGTGTAATTACAATTTTTGAAGCAATACTTTGCAACAGGGCTCATTGCTGTGCTCCAAGTACAGTATCTGTGAGGAGTTGCAGTGTTGTGCCACCAGTGCCTAAGGCCCAATTTTTCAGCCCCTGTTTAACAGGGGCGTGTCATTACAATTTTTGAAGCAATACTTTGCAACAGGGCTCATTGCTGTGCTCCAAGTACAGTATCTGTGAGGGGTTGCAGTGTTGTGCCACCAGTGCCTAAGGCCCAATTTTTCAGCCCCTGTTCAACAGGGGCATGTAATTACAATTCTTGATCTAATAATTCACAGCAGGGCCCATTGCTGCACCCACCAAGAGTAACTGTCAGGGCTTACAGTGTTGTGGCACCAGCACCACCATCAAAGGCCCAATTTTTACTACCACTGTTCAACAATTATATGTAATTAAAATTCCTGATATAATAGTTGACAGCAGGGCGTTCCAGCACCAACCAAGAGTAACTGTGAGTGCTTACAGTGTTGTGCCAACACCAACAACTAAGGGGCCTATTTCTGCAGAGTATATACGGCAGGTCCCTACTTTCAAACATCCAACTTACAAACGACTCCTACTTGCAAACGCAAGAAGACAACAGGAAGTGAGAGGAAATCTACCACTAGGAAGGAAAATTCTCTCCTGTAAGAATAAATATGGGAGAAAGGTGTCTCCTCTGTACTGATGCTTTATCAGCAATCCTTGTTTCAAGAAAAACACCACATTTCAAAAACAGTTGTCATTGGGACGGAAAGTGAGGTGAAATGTTCTGAACAGGGGCACAGACAGCAAAACAAATGTTACAGGGGTGATAACCCTTACCTATGTTTTCCAAAAAGTTTAAAAATAGATTTTTGGGCTGGAGCTACACTTCAACAATGTACCTGTTCAAAATTACAAACAGATTCTACATAAGAACAAACCTACAGTCCCTGTCTTGTATGCACCGCCTGTATACGGCTGTTCAGAGTATATAGGGCCTTTTTTATTTTATGTGCGGGGTTCCCCTTAATATCCATACAAGACCCAAAGGGGCTGGTAATGGGCTGGGGTAGGGGGGGGGGGGTCATGGGGTAGCTATGCCATTTTTCTTAAAGAATTTCATCCATATTACCGGGACCAGACATTACATTAAAGCCGCAAGCAGTTTTAAATGGCTTTTTTTTCCTTTAGAAGTGTCATTTTGTGCAGGGACAGTTCTAAACACGGGAAACACGTGGCACTTCACAGGCATACTTTAGACACCCCCCAGGTACGATATTTAAAGGAATATTTGACTTTTTTTTTTTCACTTTATGCATCATTAAAATGACTGCTCCCGAAAAACGACCGTTTTTAAAACTTCTTTTTGCATTGATACATGTCCCCTGGTGCAGAACCCGGGTTCCCAAACCCTTTTTAGGACAATAACATGCATAATAGTTGTTATAATTAGCACTTTAGAATTCGAACGTTCGCATCCATTGTATTTAATAGGGTTCTAATGTTCGTTCGAACTTCCGGTCCGTTCGCGGGTTCTGGTGCGAACCGAACCCGGGGGTGTTCGGCTCATCACTACAGGAGAGGTTCCATCCAGGTCCACCAGCACATAATCCTTGTCAAGCTATAAGCTGGGTCAGTCCATCACTAGGGGTCACCCAAACAGACTACCACTGTGTGGCTCGAGCAAGTGCTTCTGACTGACACACTCCTCTACAGTATTGTCTGGCTTGTTACACCTGGATTTATGTTCCCTACCTATCAGTAGCCTGTGCATGGTTACTCTTTTACTTAAATCACGCATGATTGTTTACCATGAATGTGTTTATATAATACTGGCACCCTGTGATACACGGACTGCCAGGTAAAAATACCTAGGCCGGTTTCACTACTTAACACGGCCTTGTTCAATACTATGCTCCCGACGAAGCGTTTTGGAACGCGAAACTAGTCGAGCGAAAGCAAGATCTTTATCTTTGAATTTACCGGACCTATCAATAAGACCAGTCATCTCTCGTGCATACCGTCCAACTCCTCATTTGTGTTTGTTGGCTATACATTATCCTATTCTACTTTGTGTATTTTACATGTTAATGTAATTTCTGGGAGATGTGTTGAGTCTTGTAAATGGGACCCTATACCAATTATTGATGACTGTTACATAATGTCATTGTTTTGTATTAACGTACTTTTTACCTAAATTCAATTATATTTTTCTACCAACAATAAAACCCTTAGAATTTTTACAATATCTATCTATGTGCCGTTTAAAGTCCATCTTTAGTTCAAACAATATTCTCCTAGTGGCTAATTAGCCTCTGGACTGCTTTTACAAGCAGTGGGAGGGAATGCCCCACCCCCCCGGATATAAAAAGCGCCATTGGGAAATTGGGAAAGCATTTTATCACACCGATCTTGGTGTGGTCAGATGCTTTGAGGGCAGAGGAAAAATCTATGGTCCAATAGACCCCAGTTTTTTCAAAAAAAGAGTACCTGTCACTACCTATTGCTATCATAGGGGATATTTACATTCCCTGAGATAACAATAAAAATGATAAAAAAAAAATACTTGGAAGGAACAATTTAAAAATAAAATAAAAAAGCAAAATTAATAATAAAAAAAAAGAAAAAAAAAAAGCACCCCTGTCCTGCCCTGCTCTTGCCCAATGGCGAACGCAAGCGTCGGTCTGGCGTCATATGTAAACAGCAATTGCACCATGCATGTGAGGTATCACAGGTCAGATCGAGGGCAATCATTTTAGCAGTAGACCTCCTCTGTAAATCTACTGGGGTAACCTGTAAAGGCTTTTAAAGGCTTTTAAAAATGTATGTAGTTTGTCGCCAATGCGCGTTTGTGCGAAATTTTAAAGCATGTCGTGTTTGGTATCTATGTACTCGGCCCAAGATCATCTTTTTTATTTCATCAAACATTTGGGCAATATAGTGTGTTTTAGTGCATTAAAATTAAAAAAAGTGTATTTTTTAACCCAAAAAATGCGTTTGAAAAATCGCTGCGCAAATACTGTGTAGAAAAAAAAATGCAACACACACCATTTTAATCTGTAGGGCCTTTGCTTTAAAAATATATATAATGTTTGGGGGTTCAACATAATTTTCTTGCAAAAAAAAAAATGTTTTCATGTAAACAAAAAGTGTCAAAAAGGGATTTGTCTTCAAGTGGTTAGAAGAGTGGATGTAAGCTTCCTAATGTTGTGTATAAAATGCCAGAACAGTTCAAAACCCCCCCAAATGACCCCATTTTGGAAAGTAGACACCCCAAGCTATATACTGAGAGGCATGTCGAGTCCATGGAACATTTTATATGTTGACACAAGTTGCGGAAAAACGACAATTTTTTTTTTTTTTTTGCACAAAGTTGTCACTAAATGATATATTGCTCAAACATGCCATGGGCATATGTGGAATTACACCCCAAAATACATTCTGTTGCTTCCCCTGAGTACGGGGATACCACATGTGTGGGACTTTTTGGGAGCCTAGCCACGTACGGGACCCCAAAAACCAAGCACCGCCTTCAGGCTTTCTAAGGGTGTAAATTTTTGATTTCACTTCTCACTGCCTATCACAGTTTCGGAGGCCATGGAATGCCCAGATGGCACAAAACCCCCCCAAATGACCCCATTTTGGAAAGTAGACACCCCAAGCTATTTGCTGAGAGGTATTGTGAGTATTTTGCAGATCTCGCTTTTTGTCACTAAGGCTCCATGTACACAGAAGCTCAAAAACGGCCGTTTTTAAAGCAGCAGAAAAAGCTAGCTTTTATCAGCGTTTTTTTACTAGCTTTTATTAGCGTTTTTCAGTGTAGCTTTTTTTAGCTTTTAAAAAAAAAAAAAAAAAAAATTTCAATGGACTAAAAAACGCTCGCGGCCAGCATTTTGAGCGTTTTTCGGCGTTTTGCGTTTTTTTCTGCCGAAAAACGGCACTTTGAACGCAAATTTCCTGCGTTCAGAAAAAAGCCCATTAACTCCACTGCTCATTAAAGCTAAAAAACTTTATGTGTACATGAACACATAGGCTAACATAGAGTGCAGTTAATGGGCTTTTAAAAAAAACGCCAAAACGCCCATTAACTGCAGTTTATCAGCTTCTGTGTACATGGAGTCAAAGTTTTGAAAATTGAAAAAAAAAAATATATATATATATATATATTGTGACAGCAGGAAGGTAAAGTCACCTGGTTGCATCCAGGGGGGTAGATATATTTCGCCCAGATTCAGGCTTTACGCCGACTTATACAACTAGGTGGAGAGTTGTATAAGGCTAGTGGGCTCATGGATGACTCATACCTCTAGGGAGAGGGCTGGGCGTCGTGCAGACAGGGAGTTGATGAGGCCAGCTGAAGCTTGTCAGCTCATTTAGGCCTCTATAAGAACTCCCAGCTTCATTAGATGTTAGCTCATGCCTGGAACCAGACCTGTGTGGACTGTCTAGGGAGAGTGAACCCCTGTGCGGTGAGGCAAAGCCTGTGTGGCTATTTGTTTGGACTTTTACTAAACCAGGGACTTAGGGACTAGGACAGCACCAGGCTGATCCCAGTTGTTAGTTAGGAAACCTGTATGTTTAGTCAGAGGTCAACTTGACCAGGATTTATTTTGGTTATGTTTCTTTTGCTTTGCTGTGTTTTGTCACTGTAAATAGAAAATAAACCGCACCTTTTTTGATTTTGAAAACCACAACCTCCGTTTGCTGGGCCTGTTTTGTGTGGGGAGCCCATCCCGGGGGTCACACACACCCGCTGCCGAGCTAACCCCCTCACAATATATATATATATATATATATATATATATATATATATATATATATTTTCTTTCTTCAATTTCAAAAACAAATAAGAGCTGTAAAATACTCAATGACAACTTTTTGTAATTTTTTTTTTTTTTTTTAGTCATTATTCAATCACTTGGGACAAAATTCAATGGGCTCAACATGCCTCTCAGCAATTTCCTTGGGGTGTCTACTTTCCAAAATGGGTCATTTGGGGGGGTTTTGTACTGCCCTGTCATTTTAGCACCTCAAGAAATGAGATAGGCAGTCATAAATTTAAAGCTGTGTAAATTTCAGAAAATGTACCCTAGTTTGTAAACTCTATAACTTTTGCGCAAACCAATAAATATACACTTATTGACATTTTTTTTTACTAAAAACATGTGGCTGAATACATTTTGGCCTAAATGTATGACTACAATTGAGTTTATTCGATTTTTCTTATAACAAAAAGTAGAAAATATCATTTTTTTTCAAAATTTTCGGTCTTTTTCCGTTTATATCGCAAAAAATAAAAATCGCAGAGGCAATCAAATACCATTAAAAGAAAGCTCTATTTGTGGGAAGAAAAGGACGCAAATTTCGTTTGGGTACAACATTGCATGTCCGCACAATTTACAGTTAAAGCAGCGCAGTGCAAAATTCTGAATTCACCTCTGGTCCTTTAGCTACCAAATGGTCCGGGGCTTAAGTGGTTAAAAATCGTTGTCTCGCAAGACGAGTAGGATTCAAGCTGCTGGGGTGTGCAGTACCGCATTTGGCCAGAGGTGCGTGGGCACCAGGGTCGCTCGGAGACCACTCGGGGACACTCAGAAACACTCTGTACCGAGTGTCTCCGAGTGTCTCCAGTACCTCCGCACCTCTGGGCACATCCCGTACTGCATAGACAAGCAGTGGCTGTGCAACGGATTATCTGAGTTTCCATTATTTCCTATGGGGAAACTTGCTTTGATATACGAGTGCTTTGGATTACAAGCATTCTTCTGGAACGAATTATGCTCGCAATCCAAGGTATTACTGTACATCTAAACTTAAGCCTCATACACACGGTTGGACTTCAAACAAACTTTTCTGTGGATTTTTGTCCGAAGGGAGTTGGCCGGGCACACCCATAGCATACACACGGCAGGACTTTTCTGCAAACTTTCCCAAAACTTTTTCAACATCACGTGGTTTTTCTGCTCTTTACCGCCACCCTTTGGTCAACTTTTGCTATTGTTGGTTGATTTTAATATTGGTTCTGGGCATGCTTATTTGTCCTTCGAACAAAAGTCCGATGGATTTCTGTACACATGGTCGGACTTTGCTCCATCGGACTTTTGTTGGCGAAAAGTTTGTCCGTTTGCAGACCGAACATTTGTCCGATGAAAACCAAAAAAGTTTGTCCGTTGTAGCGTACACACGGTTGGATTTTTTGTCAAACTTGCTCAAAATGAAGTTTGTTGGCAAAAAGTCAGACCGTGTGTACAGGGCTAAAAGACTTCTCTTTTTGGCTCCATTCACATTTGGCATTTTGGGATCTCAAATCACACTACAATTGCAAAATGCAGGTTCAGGTGGCATTTAGTTTCAATGGCACCTAAAACGTGGTGTGGTTTTGTCGTGTGGCAATCGCATCGTGTGAAAAGTGGCAGGAGCTTTTTTGGGAGACGAGCTTCACGCGATGCGATTTGCCATGATTGCTCCACGATAAACTGCGCAACAATGGTGGCAAAACCGCACCAAGTTTTAGGTGACGTTGAAAATAATGGCACCTGAACATGCATTTTGAGATTGTAGTGCGTTTTGAGATTGCGGGTCTTACAGAATTGCAGTGATTTTGCTGGCAATTTCAAAATGCCAAATGTGAATGGAGCCTTTCAGACCCGCAGACTGATTGGGGGGAAATCTATATTTTCCCTCATTTATGCTAAGGAATCTCCCCTTCCACGATTGTATTCTGACAGTTGGCACTCATGGCTGTCAGAATTCTGAACAGTGACTGCATCTGATTGGTTGCAGCCGCTGTCCGGCTTACATTTTTCTACCCAACTCCTTTGATTTTCAGATGGAAGGATGTTGTCCAGGCCATCTCACAAATTTTGGATGGTGAATCGCCAGCTTTATACCGCGTACACAAGATCACTTTTCTCGTCAGGAAAAATTACATTTTTTCTCTTGGATGAGAAAAACGGTAGGCTGTGTAGGCTCTCCAGCATTTTTCCCGGTGAAAAAAACGGTGAGAATTACGACGAGAAAAATTAGCACATGCATTTTTTTCCTTGGCATAGGGGAACACTGCTAGGGAGCCTACACACGGCCGGTTTTGTCGACCAAGAGAAAACGGCCGTGTGTAGGGGACAGAGCCGGTCCTCGTTTTTCCCGTCGGGTTTCACGGTGGTGTTTTCACCGCCATGAAACTCGATCGTGTGTACACGGCATTAGTATCTGGGAACAATACAAATCCTACTAAACAGACTATGAGGCCTGTTTATAAACAGTACAGAGTTTGGAGACCCCGACCCCATTGTGTCTAAAAAGTAAAAAAAAAAAAAAAAAAGTTTTGGATAAACAAACAGTTTTAGCTACCCTGTAACTTTTTTTTTTTTTTCCTTTTGTGCGAACCTGTTTTCTCATTTATAAATAAAAAATGAGAAATTGACCAGTGAAATAAGATTGTGGAGGGTAAAGCATATCTTTCTGGGATGTTGAATTAAACATTATGCATTATATTTACACCAATCATTATAATGTATCCATAAGAAGTTACTAATGACATACACAATTCACTTGGAAACATATTCTGTCCTTAAGTAGCAAAATATATTATTACATTGTAACATGAAGTAACATGGGAGATCATGGAGATATAATACACAATTATAGGTCTCATGCACACAGGTTTATTAAAATAAGCAGAATTTTTTCTGCTAGAATTTGGCAGAAAAAATGCCTCTAATGTCTCAATATGTAGGCGCGTATGGCGTTAGAGCATAAATGCCTTCTACTGGCCAGAATATTAATTTATTCTGGCCATTGGAATACATTTCCATGCATATGCTTGTGCGTATATATGCAAATCAAGTGTGTGGATGGGGGAATCGGGTTTGTTTATCTCGTTCTACCCGCTGGTTGAATGAAAAGAATTTCATGAGGGGGCGGCAAACAGTATGCCAGAATCCCCCCCCCCCCGCTGCCGTCGGTCGGTAGGTAGCACTCACTTACCCCATTACTGGTGGTTTCCCCTGCTCGTGGCAGCATCTAGTTCTCCTAGTTATCACAGCAACGGCCTCCCGTTCTCCTGGCCATCATGGCGACAGCGGCGGCGGCTTCTGTTTCCTCCCTCCTCCTCGGCGACCAATCAAGGGTCTTCTCTTTTCGGGCAATCGGAAAACGGGTCTCACACCCACTTTTGATTGGCCAGGTTAAGGATCAGTGTTTCAACAGCGAATATTCATTCACTGTTGTAACACACCTGGGTGGGCTCTGGACCAGTGGCAGCTGGTGTTAAAAAAAAATTGGGGGGGCGCAAACAAACGAAAAAAAAATTGAAAAAAAAAACATCAAACGCTGCCACTGTGCCCATCAAACGCTGCCACTGTGCCCATCAAACACTGCCATTGTGTCCATCAAACGCCACTGTGCCCATCAAATGCTGCCACTGTGCCATCAAATGCTGTGACTGTGCCCATCAATTGCAGCCACTGTGCCATCAAATGTTGCGACTGTGCCATCAAATGCTGCAACTGTGCCCAAACTGCCCATCAAATGCTGCGACTGTGCCCATCAAATGCTGCGACTGTGCCCATCAAATGCTGCCACTGTGCCCATCATACGCTGCCACTGTGCCATCATACGCTGCCACTGTGCCCAAACTGCCCATCAAACGCTGCCAGTGTGCCCATCAACGCTGCCACTGTGCCAAATGCTGCCAGTGTGAATGTGCCCCCCGCCCGCTCGCCGTCTGCCCGGCACTTACCCTGTCTTGTGGGGCAGCGGGTGATGCGACGAGCCGAATCCTTCATGTCTCCTGCACTTCTCCCGTTCTCTCCTCCCGTCAGGCGTCCAATAGCGGTGCCTGTTGTTTCAGCCAATCAGGTGACAGGTAACCAGACCTGAGCAACCTGATTGGCTGAGAGGCGGATCAGTGTTAGGGAAGCCCAATACACCACCGAGTAATCAGCGAACGCACAGCAGTGCGCCCGCTGTTTACCCTTTTGGAAGCCTATTAGAGCCCACGGGCTCTAATCAGGAAGCCTATTAGAGCCTATTGCTCTAATCGGACGCTTACAAAACACACCCGCCACTGTAATTCATATGCCTGGCACCCGACAAGGGGTCGGGCACATGAATAGGGGGCGGCAGCGGCGACAATAGATAGATTCATGCAATGCATGAATCTATCTATGGTGAGAAAGAGAGTGACAGGAGAGGGGGGCGGCGTTCCTGCGCCCTTTATGGACGCACCGCCACTGCTCTGGACTCATCCTCTGCGACCTGAGCCCACCCTATTTTGAATATAAAACAAAAAAGATGCGCAAATTGCAAATGAATCAAGTGATTGAACGCTGACTAAAAATCAGGGTTGCCAACTTTCAGTAAATTTACAAACAGTTTGTAAAATCCATAATTGTTATATTTGTCCATGAATGTCAGTTACGGACATGCAGCCTACATGTCTGTAATGGACATTCAAGGACAGATGCAAAAAGTACGGATTTTACAAACTGTTCATAGAATTCCTGAAAGTTGGCAACCCTGCTAAAAATCAGTATAACAACTAATTCTAAATTTGGTGAAACTGTGACTCTTTGTATTTATCTCCAAACATAAAACAAAAAAAAAGGGAGTAACACACAAAAAGACAAATAGTGAAATGTTCTGTTGAAAAAAATAGATTTTTTTTATTTTTTTTTATATAGTCCCACAAAACCAGTGTTTTAACAGTGTTAAATTAAGAGGATAAAAAAACATCCAAAGGTGCTGTTGTAAATCTGACAATTATCAATGGTGTAGCAGTCTCCAGAGTGCAGCGCTATTCACTTGTCAGACAGCCTGCTTATGTTGGATAATCCATACATATCAGATATCATGCATTTGACCATAGATCAGTTTCAACACTTCCAATGTTGTACCCCGTTCAAGAGAGAGAGTAATATAGACAGCCGGATGGCCTCTTATCGGGAATGGTGGACTCCTATCACGGGAGTCAAACTCGCCTTGTACCAAGAGAGAAAAAACGGCTTCAGATGTTCACACCGACAGCCAGTCTTTCACTCAGACACCTCCATGCAGGGGTCACTCGTATGGTGTAGCCTTTGGGCGGGTATCTGGTTGTTAACCTCTGATCAGCTGCTCTAATCCCTCCGTAAGGATAATTGAATGTTGCCACTCCGTGAGCATTCAACTCAAAGAAGTTCATTAGGTAGAAAGTGCAATGTAGAAACAAAAAGAGGAGAACTTCATTGTGCAGTATGCAAATGGCGCTTTATTTCAAAAAAAGCACAGCAAAACGAAAACAAATATTTAAAAAAACTTAAAAAAAGCTGCTAGTTTTCAGGTAGCCTGCTGATATGTGGTGACGTCTAATGCCGCGTACACACGACCGAATTGCTGAAAACAGCGCTGTGAAACCCGATGGGAAAAACGAGGACCGGCTTGGTCCCCTTTTCTCAGTCTACACACGGCCGTTTTTCACGACATGTTTTCTCTTGGTCGAGAAAACCAGCCGTGTGTAGGCTCCCTAGCAGTGTTTCCCTATGGGAAAACTGCCGAGGTAAAAAGTGCATGTTCTAATTTTTCTCTGCGGTTTTCTCGTCGGGAAAACTGCTGGAGAGCCTACACACGGCCGTTTTTCTCGTCCAAGTGAAAAAATTACAGTTTTCCCGACGAGAAAAATGGTTGTGTGTATGCGGCATAAGGACTATCTCCCACTGACATGTTTCCCTATAAAAAGCATCTACTGGGAATGGAGATACCTTTAGCTGTTACACACCCTATTTTGAAGCCCAGTAGAGCCTCTGGCTCTAATCGGGTGCTTAAAAAAAAAAACCTGGCCGCTGTATTTCATGTACCCAGTGCCCTAAAAGGGGCCGGACTAGGGTTGCCACCTCATCCCTTTAAACCCAAACACATATGAATTACACAGGTTCTGAGGGTAATGTAATGCAGATAAGGCACCAAGTGAGTTTAATTACCACCTTAATCAGCCACAGATCCTGTGTAATTCATATGTGTTCGGTTTTAAAGGGATGAGGTGGCAACTCTAGGCCGCATGAACAGGGGGTGGCCGCAGCAGCCATGAATAGATTCATGCTATGCATGAATCTATCCATTATGCATATAGGGGGTGGCAAGGAGAGAGGGGGCGGCGCCCGGGCACCCCTAATGGACAGGCCACCCCTATGCCTTAGGCCTCATTAAAGTGGAAGTAAACCCATTGATTTAACAGTTTAAAAAAACAGTAAATTCCCGGCATGCCGGAAATGCTAACTGCCACATTGGTTGTGCTCTCAACCAAACTGTCAAACCATCCAATGGCTGTTGTCATAACTGATCACATGTGCAGCATCATGGCAGTTGAAGATTAAACAAAGGTCAAGATGGCAGCTTCCTTGGCTGAAAACGATAGGAGGGTTTACTTACACTTTAAGGGGGCGGCAAAAATGCACGGTTGAGCCCCATTTTGTTGCTGCTCCCCAACTGACCCCCCCTTAAGCTGCATGTAGCAGCAAGCTTGCTGAACGCTACATATGCAAGTCAATGGGGAATAGACACAAACGCCCACAATCGCGTGCAATGCATACTGTTGTGGCGTAATTGTTGCCAAAAATGGGGTTAAAACTGGCGGCGAGGAGGTGTCACATCACTTTCTCATCGCCTGTTAGTAGCCTCTGGAGCACAATTTGGAAGCGGATCGGGCTTCAGAGGCAAGGGAGATTTAGACGCCTGTCTAAATGAACCCTTAGACTATGCCGCATGTGACATTCTGTACTCATACTTTACCTGAATGGCAGTTCATTTCCTTCTTCTGTGTGATGTGGGATTCCAGCTTTCTGTGACAAGACACTGAAATGAAAAAAGGGGTCTTAGTGGGGAAAAGCAGACCACCAGTTAAATGTTTCCGTCTTTGTGGTTTGTGCCAGGGTTCTAGGTGATATATAGTGGTGTGCTCATATACTTTATTCATGTGTGTTGCTGTAGCAGTCCTGAGTATGGCCAATGAATGCCTCTCAATGGGCAATGGTCATTTTCATAAAAGGCAGAAAGAAAATGAAGGGCTCTCTGTACGTCTCCTCCCTTGCTATCCACAGGGTACAGTGCTGAAGTATATGGTGGTCATCCACACTTTGGCTTTTCACTCTGTACATCACCATTTTGAGGCTTATTTACTAACACAGCAGGCAAGGGACACCACTGACAAAATTAGGAACATGAAATGGTTTGGGGGGGGGGGGGGGAAATTATGTCTGTCTGTAAGTAGAAGCCCCACATTGTGGCCACTTTGTGCAACTATCATTTCATAGAAGGCAGTGCTGACTGCATACTACAGCCTCTAGTGGTCTCATGTATCATTCACAAATATCCTCTGATGTGTAACTGTTATTGTTCTGCACTCCTGTGACCCATTTTCAGCAGACGGCGGGCTGTAGCCCTCTGTTGGTTGACGTCACAGAGCCAGTCCAGGCTCGGGAAAGATCGTGACCATATATATGGTCAGCTCAGCCTCTCAGTGAGTCACTGAGAGCCTGAGCCAGCCGCTCCCTCCCCCTCTACAGCCCAGCACTCCAGTGAGCGCGGAGGGTCAGAGCAGAGAGACAGTGACTAACAGTTACTGGCTCTCTGCTCAGGGAGCTTTGAAATTTAAGCCTAACTTAAAGTGTTACTAAAGTCTATATTTTTTTATTAAAATAACAACTATGTTATACTCACCTGCTCTGTGCAATGGTATTGCCCCGATCCTCCTCTTCTTGGGTACCTGTTGATCTTCGTAGAAATGTAGTATTCCTATCACTTCTGTAAACTAAACTGAAAGCACAAATAAACATACTTTTTTTCTCTAAACACTTAAAGTGGTTATAAAGCTTAGTTTTTTTTTTCTATAAAAATAACAAACATGCCTATAATTACCTGCTCTGAGCAATGGTTTTGTACAGAGCAGCCCCAATCCTCTTTTTCTGGGGTCCCCCGCCGGCGCTCCAGGTCCCACCTCTTCATCGGGTGCCCCCAGGAAAGCGGCTTTTCTTGGGGGCACCCATGCGTGCTTGTTCCAGAGTCCTGCTGCTGTGTCAATTGACACAGACAGCAGGAATCGGCCCCGACACCCGCTCCCATGTCATTGGATTTGCTTGGCTCAGGTAAGGAAACGGGGAGGGGGGGGGGGGTCTGGGGGCACAGCCGTAGCACATAAGGTTTTTCACCTTAATGCATAGAATGTACCACTTTAATCCCCTCCCATGTAATGGAGATGAAGAAAAGAAGACATGTTTGTACTCCAGCTTGAGTGACAATCATGGCTACCTCTATAGATACAGTGGAGGAGTGAGCCGCTGTCTCTTGCACTTCAGTGTTCTGGGAGAGTGAAAGAGAGTGGACTGCGCATGTGTGGGTAGGGACCAAAGCCGAGTGCATGTTGCTGGGGCCATGCATCTAACGTTCAGTATGTCCTGCCCTTTGCAGGACAAAGAGGGGAGGGCAAGGCAATAAGCTATTTAAGAAGTAAGCACTCTTTTACAAAATGCATCACTGCACATTAATGTCCTGAGGACACTGTAATGCATAGGGATGTTTTTGGCAAAAGTCATTAAATGCGAACTAACTCTTTAACTGCATTGATTGGGCGTGTTCAATATCTGCCTGAAATTTGGATTTAACCCCTTTGACCGAGGGTAAAACAAGTCTTAATGCCTGCAAACAGTTTTGACATGTGTTAGTAAAACTGTACATATCATCACACCTACTGTGTATATCCAGGTGAATTATACAGGTATACAGGTGAATTATACAGGTACGCCTATAATAAGGCTTACCTAGAGGTAATACGAATATTGATGAAATATTCATCCTGGATGCAGCCAGTAACGTCACCGGCGCATGCGCTCTGAAGGTCCGTCAAACCTTGCCAGACCTTCAGAGCTTCTTGCCAGAACTGAGTGCTCCCACGCAGGGCCGCTGATAGGGCAGTAAAACTGCCCAAGCCCCATGAGCTCAACTAGGGGCCCGTGAAACCTTAAAGTTAATTTCTGAATAAATACGTAGAAGGACTTTAAATTCCACCCCCGCTCCAACTTGCTTACCATTGTGTATAAATATATTTTCCAGGGCCCCATCAGGTCAACAGAGGAACCCAGGAGGGTGATAGCATAGGAGGGACTTTAGTTCCATTTTCGGGTGCGTAGGCACCTGTAATGTTTGTGCTGGAACACTGTGTGACCCTTCACCTTTTTCTCCTGATGCATGCTGGGAAGGGGCTGTACCAGGAAGTAGTGAGAGTGGTGTGTGAGACTGGAAGCAGCAGCAGCATGATGGACAGAAGGGATTACATCTGGTAATGACAGAATCCTGTTGTATTAGGACTCTATGTAACAAGTCATCATGTTCTGAGTGAGTAATAAACCCTTCCATGGTTAAGAAGTTCATCTGGCCTGTGTGTAACTTGCTGAGCAGATACTTTAGCATTGCTAGCAAAACTCTGAGAGACCCCGTGTCTAAGGGACATAACAGTGGCGACGAGGATTGTGGATTTTAGCACACATGGCCTTCATAGGGTTTATTCAACCATTTGATCCTGCTGCTGAATCATGGAGCTCCTGGGTGGAGAGGCTGGAGCAGTATATGGAAGCAAATAGTGTGGCTGCAGAAAAGAAAGTTGCAGTTTTCCTCACAACATTGGGTCAAGCTGCATATGGCACTCTCAGAGACCTCATTTCTCCAGACAAGCCGGCCTCTAAGCCCCTGCCTGAGTTAATTCAGAAGCTACATGAGCACTACAACCCAAAGCCATTAGAGATTGCAGAGCGGTTTAAATTCTACAGTAGAAGGCAGCATGCCGGGGAGGACATAAAGACTTATATCATTGCTTTACGTAAACTAGCTGCCACTTGTCAGTTTGGAGACTACCTGCAGACGGCTCTCCGTGACATGTTTGTCATGGGACTCTGCGACCCAGCCATACAGAAACGTTTACTCACAGAACCCGACTTGACTCTGATGAAAGCCACTGACCTTGCTACGGTCATGGAGTTGGCTACACGGGACGCCACCCTACTGAAGGCACCACCTGAAACTCCTGCAAGCCAGGGAGAGGAAATATTCCACTCTGCTATCACCCGACACCCAAGACGGCCATCCCCAAATCTTCCTAAACCTCGCCACCCTAATTCTTCTGTCTCTAGGACACCAACTGGCTACCGTTGTGGTAACACTACTCACAGTGCAGCTGCTTGGAAGTTCAAGGATGTCATTTGTTTTCTTTGTGGAAAGACTGGCCATATTGGGCGTGTTTGCCGCAGCTCATGCTCCCCGAACACTACCACAAAAGTTAAACGTAAACAGACATTTCATATGGATACTGACAATCACGGCTCCAGCTCTGATGAGAAAACCTGTGTCCAGCATGTTGGACTGTTTCGGGTAGCTGGGAGTACTCCTGCGATTAAAGTGGATGTCACACTCAATGGCTGTCCTGTCTCCATGGATGTTGATACAGGGGCGGCAGTGTTTGTCATTTCATGGACTGATTTAAAGGCATCGGGTCTGTCCCTACCGCTCCAACCTACAAATCTCACACTACAAACCTACAGCAAGGAACTACTACAGCCCTTGGGTTATGTGAAACCCCTTGTTACATTAGGCAACCGCAGTCAAACTCTACGCCTTTATGTTGTCAATAAAGGAGGTCCTCCGCTGTACGGTAGGGACTGGATCAAAGCCCTGGGCATGCCTCCTCTTGCCATTGCCCAATGTACATTGCTTTCTGAGGTAGACCATTGGGTGGAATCCCTTAAGTCACGCTTTAAGGGGGTTTTTGAGGACTCTTTGGGCACAGTAAAAGGAAAAATGGCCCACCTCCTCTTGAAGCCGGGTGCTACACCTCGTTTTTGTAAGGCAAGATCAGTACCTTTTGCCTTGAGAAAGAAAGTGGAAGCAGAGCTGGACCACCTATTGGCTGAAAAGATCATAACTAAAGTTGATAGAAGTGAATGGGCATCGCCAATTGTGCCTGTCAAGAAAAAGAATGGAGACATTAGAATTTTGTGGAGATTTCAGGGTTGCCCTGAACAACCAACTTCTTGTGGATCAATACCCATTGCCTCGACTTGAAGATCTATTTAGCTCATTGGCTGGGGGGCAAAAGTTTACAAAAATAGACTTAAAGCAAGCTTACCTGCAACTGCAAGTACACCCAGATTCACGCCATCTGTTGACCATTAACACTCATAAAGGATTATTCCAATAT
This sequence comes from Rana muscosa, assembly GCA_029206835.1. Classification (NCBI taxonomy): domain Eukaryota; kingdom Metazoa; phylum Chordata; class Amphibia; order Anura; family Ranidae; genus Rana; species Rana muscosa. The sequence goes on from CM055116.1 coordinate 214,887,810, forward strand.
AACCGCATGGTTTTTGGCATAGCCCCAGCTCCAGCCATCTGGCAGCGAATCATGGATGAGGTCCTGGCAGGCATACCTTTCACTCAATGTCTACTAGATGACATGCTCATCACTGGTCCCACTGATGAAGAACACAGAAAGAATGTTGAAGCTGTGCTAGAGAGACTCCAAAGGTATGGTTTACGTGTCAATCTTTCAAAATGCGAATTTCTAAAGTCTCGACTGGAATTTTGTGCCCACACTGTGGACAGACATGGGTTACACACTACTGAAGAAAAGGTTAAAGCCCTTACCCATGCCCCTACTCCCCAGAATGTCACACAGCTCAGGTCCTACCTTGGCCTCCTAAATTACTACCACCGTTTCTTGCCGAACCTAGCACACCAGCTTTACCCATTACATTGCTTACTGGATGCAAGAGCTTAATGGATATGGACAGCCAAATGTGAAGAAGCTTTTCGGCTTTCTAAAGAACTCATTCTGTCTTCTCGAGTTCTGGTCCACTATGATTTAAAGAAACACGTCACCTTGGCTTGTGACGCCTCGCCTTATGAACTGGGTGCTGTGCTTTCCCATGTCATGCCAGATGGCACAGAGCGCCCCATTTCTTTTGCCTCCAGGTCTTTAACCTCAGCAGAGCAAAACTACTCCCAGATAGACAAGGAAGCTTTGGCCATTGTATGGGCCACAAAAAAAATTCATACGTACATCTATGGTCGGGAGTTTACACTTATCACTGACCACAAACCTCTGTTGTCAATACTGAACCCTCAGAAAGGAATTTCTACAACAACCGCATCTCGCTTACAAAGGTACGCTTTATTCTTGGGAGCTTATACTTATTCTATCAGATACCGCTCCCATGATGCCCATGGCAATGCAGATGCGTTTTCCAGATTGCCAATTGGAGACCACTCACCAAGAGACGTACGCATAGTGGAAATACACAGGCCGAAATCCTGCATGTCCACCTCCTTAATTGCCAGACATACAGTCACAGATCCCGTCCTGTCTCAGATATTCTCATATGTTCAGGCTGGATGGCCAGAGAAAGTCCCAGGTGAATTTCGTCCGTACTTTGCCAGAAAATGTGAGCTTGTGACTAATGCTGGTTGCCTACAGTGGGGCAACAGAGTGATTATACCTCAGTATTTGCAACCAACCATGCTAAGGATACTGCATGAGGGCCATCCTGGTGTGGTGCGCATGAAGCAGCGAGCCCGGAGCTATGTTTGGTGGCCCCAAATGGACACAGCAATTGAAGATTATGTGGCTCAATGTCCTGGGTGCTGTCAAGCTCAGCGACCCCAAAAGAAAGGAACTCTGCTACGCTGGCCATGGCCGACAGAACCATGGTCAAGACTCCATCTTGATTTTGCTGGCCCAATCCAGGGTAAAATGTATTTGATCGTGGTAGATGCACAATCAAAATGGCCGGAGGTTTTTCAAATGCCTTCTGTTACCTCAGCTGCTACCATTCTAGTCTTAAGGAAGCTCTTTGCTCAATATGGCTTGCCAACAGCCATAGTCTCGGACAATGGGACTCAATTTACATCGCATGAGTTTCAATCCTTCCTCAGTGGCTTGGGCATCCAACACTACAAAACAGCTCCTTATCATCCAGCCTCAAATGGGCTGGCAGAACGGTTTGTGCAGACGTTTAAGAAGCACTTACTGTCCACTCTGGACCAGGTTGGACTGTCAGAGGAGAAGCTTCTGGAGTTCTTGACCATGTACCGAAACACAAAACACGCTACTACTGGGCTGTCCCCAGCTTTTCTTATGTTTGGCAGGCATCTCCGCACCAAACTGGATTTAATTCATCCACAGGAACAGTCACCGACACCTTCTCCACCAGGCCGTCCTGGATTCCGTGCTGGTGATCTTGTATGGTTTCGGAATTACAGAGTTTTGCCTCATTGGCTTCCTGGCATTATTGATGGACCTCTTGGACAACGAATGTACCTTGTTCGCCTGGAGAATGGCGTTTGTGTTCGAAGACACCTTTCGCAATTGAGAAAGCGCATTTGCCTGCCAGTAGAAACAAACCCGACCTCTCTTTCTACCCAACCACCAGAGTCTACTCAGGGCTCTACTGGTGACATATGGCATGGTGTCTGGCATGATCCTACAAGTTTACAACCAACTCTTGAAGCGGTTGGTGACCGTATTCCTGAGGAGCCCGGACATGTGCCTGGAGTTGCAGAGACTGATTTGTCTGTTGGACACCCACTGACACCTCCAGAACCTTTGACAGCCTCTACCCCTCCTGGTGCTGTGCCACTTCGTAAGTCTGCCCGCCAAAGACATCAAACTCCTCGTTGGCAAAGCACTGAAATCTTACGGGACACTTTGGAGGTCAGGAAACAGAGACAAAGGGCTCGTAACGTGATGCAGGAGCCACAGAACTGAGTTGGAGATACTACTTGCTGAACTGATCCTGCTTGCCTTGTTATTTTATGTGTTGAGTATTTTGTTCTATTGTTATGTTTATTTTATTTCTTTTTTTCCTATTGTTTTTTTGTTTTTATGGGAAAAAGAGGAGATGTAATGTTTGTGCTGGAACACTGTGTGACCCTTCACCTTTTTCTCCTGATGCATGCTGGGAAGGGGCTGTACCAGGAAGTAGTGAGAGTGGTGTGTGAGACTGGAAGCAGCAGCAGCATGATGGACAGAAGGGATTACATCTGGTAATGACAGAATCCTGTTGTATTAGGACTCTATGTAACAAGTCATCATGTTCTGAGTGAGTAATAAACCCTACCATGGTTAAGAAGTTCATCTGGCCTGTGTGTAACTTGCTGAGCAGATACTTTAGCATTGCTAGCAAAACTCTGAGAGACCCCGTGTCTAAGGGACATAACAGCACCAGAGCCATGCCACAGGCTGCATGAGATAAATAGTTCTGGCCGCGGCCGCCCACTGCCTACTATGCCTGGCGGAGTGATTCATTTGTTCATCGCTATCCCTCAGTAAAGGCTGTGAACTGAGGGAGAGACTAATGAGAGACAGCTGAGAGGGTTCGGGCAGGGCTCTTGCAAGTAGCGGGTGGTGGTGCCCAGACAAGCGGCACACAGTGACACAGTCAGGAAGGTACAGCTCCCAGACTTTCCGACTGTGTGCTTTACCATTGTCATTATGATGATCACAGCACAGCACATACTTTACTGGGTCAGTGTCACATGGCTATTAGGTACTGACTTTGTTACAGACTAACACTGTACAGCCATAAAAGTCAGCACCTAACAGCCATGTGACACTGACCCAGTAAAGTATGTGCTGTGCTGTGATCATCATAATGACAATGATCATAAGCATGAGATGCTAGTTAACATGTTTGTTTCCTGTTTTTTATTTTGTCCTTCCCTTACCTTTCAACCAAGCTTTCCAATAAGGTCCGCCTTTTCAGTTTTTCATGCAGACCTGATTTGAGTGCGCCATGTAGGTCTACGGGAGTTTGGATGTAAATGGGCTTTTGTCCATTTACACCCACCTACCTCCAGGTCTGTGCAGGTCTAGATTTTTTTTTTTCTAGACCTAAATGTGAAATGCAACAGATCAGAGGTAGCCTGATGTAAATGGATAGGAGTGCATTTACATCTGGCTACCCATATAGACATCAAAAGTCCACCCCTGTCTGCTGTGTGGTCAGGGCAGGACTGGTGGGGGCCCCTGGGCTTGAGTCACTTTCGGGCCCTACCTTCTATACATTACAAAAAATGGGCGTGGTTCACGCAAAATAGTGGGCGTGGCTCAAATGGGTGTGGTTCGGAAGGGGTGTGGTTAGAGTCTGAGATGAATGAGGGATGGAGGGAGAAAGAAAGCAGAGTCATGGGGGACGCCGGTCAAATGCACCTTGCACTGAGAGGGTCATTAGACACTCATACATTATATAGCGATGCATGGCACTTAGTGAGGCATGGTGGCACTGACCCTAAAGTGGCACTGACAGGGGCATGGGGGCACTGACCATAAAGATGCACCCTGCACTGACAGACAACGGACACTGACCATTATGTTGCACATTGCAGTGAGTGAGGCATGAGGCACATACCAAAAGGTTGCACTGAGGGGGGCACTAACCACAAAATAGCACCTTGCACCGAGCGAGGCATTGGGCACTCATGCAGTATATAGTTATGCATGGCTCTTAGCGAGGCACTGACTAGGGCATGAGAGCATTGGTCATAGAGTTGTACCTTGCACTGACAGAGGTATCAGACATGGACTACTATAAAGTTGCACCTTGCACTGAGTGAGGCATGAGGCACTAACCATAAAGTAGCACCTTGCACTAACAGAAGCCTGAAGCACTTACCATAAAAAAGTTCCACCTAGCACTGAATGAGGCATAAGGCACAGACCATAAAGTCACACTGACAGAGGCACTGAGGATAAAATTGCAATGAGTAAGGTATGAGGCACTGACCTGGAGCAGTATATAACGTTATGCTTGACACAGAGAGAGTTATGAGGCACTGATCTGCAGTATAGAAAGTTAAGTATTGCACTGATATAGACAGCACTGACAGAAGTATGAGGCACAGTCGCTGACCTGGTGCTGGTGATATAGGTAGGTATTTAGGGTGACTTTCCTGGTTGATCACTCTTCCGAGTCTTCCGTCCCCTACTACAAGCAGGAGAAGCCGACTGTCCACTTTGAGCGCCCGCCCTGCAGTGCATTCTGGGAGGTGTAGTCTCTGCAGCGTGTAGGCACAGCCCGGCCGAGTCTAATGTGTGCTGTTGAGAACTACATCTCCCATCATGCAATGTGGTGCCAACTAGGACAGCGGTGGAGCCTGCTATTGGCTGTTGCCGCTGATGAGGGTGTAACGGGGGGGGAACTTTTAATGTGTGTCTGCGGTCATGTTCTTTCTGTCACGCTAATCTGACAGAATGCCGGCCCGCTCGCGGCTCACCCCGCCAGCCTTTGCCTAATAAGAGAGCCGCCTCTGCAGGCAGGGGCCCCCTAGTGGACGGGGCCCATGGGCTTAAGCCCAGTCAAGCCCAATGGTAAGTCCGGCCCTGTGTGTGGTATATGTGGACACAGACTGAGGAGGCATGGATGTTAAAACACTGACATCTGCTCCATTCGGCTCTAATTCAACAGGGAATCTGCTCACAAATCCTCTGCTGAAGAGTTCATAACAGACTGGAGAAAGATAAACATCACTTTAAGACAAAGCTAAAGTCCTATACACACAATCAGATTTTCAGAATAAAAATACCGCTTTCGAATCGATTGTGCGATAAACTGATCGTTAGTACACAGCTCATCTGAAATTATCCGAAAGGACAAACACAAAAAATGTTCTACCATTATACAATAATTTTTTGTACTTTAGTAACCTCTTCTTTTTAGATATGAGATTAACATGCAAAAAAACTGAATGATCATTCATCCGATAATCTCATAGTTTTTTCCCAGGCTTTAGTTTTTTTGGAGTCGGGTGGGCGGGGTTAAGGGTGGGGTCGAGGGCGGGGTTGGGGGGCCCCGTTAGGTAGGCTGTATGGGGCCCCATGATTTCTAACAGCAGCCCTGCTGACAGAGTCACGTTATCGCGGCTGCGGCCAATCACATAGCCAGAGCGCACAAACCTGAAAGAAAGACTGAGGGAAGATGTCAGCCCTTTTGGCGGTGACAGTACAGCGCTGGAGAACTTTGTTCCAAGGTGAGTATTTCATAATTTGCTAATGCATATTAGCACATTATGCTATTGCCTTGCAGGTGTTCTTTTTCCTTACAACAGCCGTGGTTTACTACCGCTTTCAGTTCCGCTTTAGGAATGTTATGATCTAAGTCCAGCTATGCTTGTTGCCTGCCTCTTGACCTAGATGTTCATCAGGGAGCACTTGTTTTTTTGTATAATTTGTTTTTATTGCTTCATAAACAAGGACATTCGAAATAATTAGAAAATAGAAATATCATGCTGTACAGGTGTTGTATCCCACACAGGGGTGATCTTGAGAAAATCGAATGGACATTCCCAAATGTGTTGTATTCCTTGTTTGACACCCAAACACAGTGAGTGCAATTCAGTAAAGCAGTTACAACACTTTCTGGTCGTATGCCTTTTAAAATGTCCTGCGCCTAATTCAGGAGTCAAGAAAAATTACCATCACTTTGGAGATAAGCAAATTGGCAGTATTTCCGTTTTGGATAAAGTGGCGAGGGATTAGAACACTTTTATTGCTGTCTGCACCCCCATTAGCAAGCTTCACCTTCCCTATTTGTCTTGATTATCTTTATTACGGAAAGTGAAAATCGCAAATTTTGGGTTGTCACCAGAGCAGGAATAGAGAGGAAATCTTTCAATGTGGACACTGGTTCTGGTGACCCTGACGACAACCAGGGATTCCCTCACTTTGAATGGATTTCCTGTTGTGAGTATAGGACAGGAATTAAAAGGGAAATCACCCCAATCGGACACAGAGGGAAAAAAAACTGACAGGGGTGAAATCCCTCCTTTACTCTATCCCCGAGGGGAGGGATACTGGCTGACATTACCCAGATTTAGCATTGGCCTTATGAGGACAATAATGTCAAGCAGCATCTTTGCCCTGCGTCGCCAGGGTTTGTATCTCATGGAAAAAAAATACTTTTTTTTTCCTCAGAACTTAAAAAATGTAGCAGACAACCCTTTACTTTCTTAAAAAATGTAATGGGGAGTCATCTTCTACTCACCTGGAAAATGTAACAGAGCTTTCTACATCTCCGAAAATAATAATGGAGAGCCTTCTATTTTCCTGAAAAATGTAACAGAGAGCCTACTACTTCACTGAAAACTGTAATGGAGAGCCTACTACTTCCCTGAAAAATCTAATGCACAGATTTCTATTTTCATGGAAAATGAAATGGACAGCCTTCTGCTTCCCTGAAACATGAAATGGAGAGCCATCTGCTTCCCTGAAACATGAAATGGAGAGCCATCTGCTTCCCTGAAAAATGTGACGGACAGCCTTCTATTTACCTGAAAAATATAATTTTCCTGGACAATGTAACAGAGATCCTTCTGCTTTCTTGGAAAATATAATGGAGAGCCCTCTACTTCCCTGGACAATGAAACAGAGATCCTTCTACATCCCTAGAAAATACAATGGAGAGCCTTTTATTTCCTAAAAATGTAGCAGACAATTCTATTTACCTGAAAAATATAATTTTCCTGGACAATGTAACAGAGATCCTTCTACTTTTCTGAAAAATGTAATAGAAAGCCTTCTACTTCCCTGAAAAAAATGTAACAGGGCGCCTTCTACTTTTTTAGAAAATGTTTTGTAGTCTACTACTTCGCTGAAAAATGTAATAAAGAGCCTTCTCTTTACCTGAAAAATCTAAAGGACAGCCTTTTTCTACGTTCCTGGAAAATGTAACAGACAGCCCTCTACTTCCCTGGAAAATGTAATGGACAGCCCTCTACTTCCCTGGAAAATGTAATGGACAGCCCTCTACTTCACCGGAAAATGTAATAGAGAGCCCTCTACTTCCCTGGAAAATGTAATAGAGAGCCCTCTACTTCCCTGGAAAATGTAATGGACAGCCCTCTACTTCCCTGGAAAATGTAATGGACAGCCCTCTACTTCCCTGGAAAATGTAATGGACAGCCCTCTACTTCCCTGGATGGAAAATGTAATGGACAGGCCTCTACTTCCCTGGAAAATGTAACAGACAGGCCTCTACTTCCCTGGAAAATGTAATGGACAGCCCTCTACTTCCCTGGAAAATGTAATGGAGAGCCCTCTACTTCCCTGGAAAATGTAATGGACAGCCCTCTACTTCCCTGGAAAATGTAATGGACAGCCCTCTACTTCCCTGGAAAATGTAATGGACAGCCCTCTACTTCCCTGGAAAATGTAACGGACAGGCCTCTACTTCCCTGGAAAATGTAATGGACAGCCCTCTACTTCCCTGGAAAATGTAATAGAGAGCCCTCTACTTCCCTGGAAAATGTAATGGACAGCCCTCTACTTCCCTGGAAAATGTAATGGACAGCCCTCTACTTCCCTGGAAAATGTAATGGACAGCCCTCTACTTCCCTGGATGGAAAATGTAATGGACAGGCCTCTACTTCCCTGGAAAATGTAACAGACAGGCCTCTACTTCCCTGGAAAATGTAATGGACAGCCCTCTACTTCCCTGGAAAATGTAATGGAGAGCCCTCTACTTCCCTGGAAAATGTAATGGACAGCCCTCTACTTCCCTGGAAAATGTAACGGACAGGCCTCTACTTCCCTGGAAAATGTAATGGACAGCCCTCTACTTCCCTGGAAAATGTAACGGACAGGCCTCTACTTCCCTGGAAAATGTAATGGACAGCCCTCTACTTCCCTGGAAAATGTAATAGAGAGCCCTCTACTTCCCTGGAAAATGTAATGGACAGCCCTCTACTTCCCTGGAAAATGTAATGGACAGCCCTCTACTTCCCTGGAAAATGTAACGGACAGGCCTCTACTTCCCGGGAAAATGTAATGGACAGCCCTCTACTTCCCTGGAAAATGTAACGGACAGGCCTCTACTTCCCTGGAAAATGTAATGGACAGCCCTCTACTTCCCTGGAAAATGTAAAGGACAGGCCTCTACTTCCCTAAAAATAAAGCAGAGCATTTTCTACTTTTCTGAAAAACATAGCGTAGAGCCTTCTACTTTCCTGGAAAAAGGAATGGAGAGTCATTGACTTCCATGAAAAATCTAATGAACAGTAGACATGTGCATTCGTTTTCGTCCGAATTAATTTTTATCCGAATTTCGATGATTTATGCATTCGTTTTAACAAACGATAAAGAACGTGCAGAAATCCAAAAGATCCGACATAAAGAAATGCTTTATTTTCGTTTCGTTGCGACAACAGTTCGATATAGATAGAAGATTCGACATGACGGTGACAATAGCGATCTGTGTCTATCGAACCTGTGGTTGAATGTGTCTAACCTAACTCTATTAGTCCAAGATTATTCGACATAGAGAGAAAAGATTCGACATTATAGAGACATGAAGATTCGACGAAACAGCTAAAAACATACGATCGCGGCGAGCGGACATTTATGGTCAAATGCTCCGCCCATAGGCTATAGAAGAATTATATTGTTGGTTAACTAGTAATAATAATTAATAAATAGAATTATTACTAGTCATACAACATTAGAATTCTACTATAGCTTGTGGGCGGAGCATTCGACCGTAAATGTACGATTGCGGCGTCGTACAGTTTAGTGGCTTTGTCGAATCTTCTTAGAACATTCGACAGACACCATAAGCCTTCAATTGACAGATTCGACCTTAAAGGGTTGTAAAGGTTTGTTTTTTATTTTCTAAATAGGTTCCTTTAAGCTAGTGCATTGTTGGTTCACTTACCTTTTCCTTCGATTTCCCTTCTAAATGTTTTTTTTTCTTTGTTTTCTTTGTCTGAATTTCTCAATTCCTGTTCCTCCTCAGTAAGCTGTTCAGTAAGATGTTCTGGCTGACTAAACACTGCTCGGATGATGGTGTGAAGTTTACTGAGGAGAAACAGGAAGTGAGAAATTCAGACAAAGAAAAAAAATATTTAGAAGGGAAATCTAAGGAAAAGGTAAGTGAACCAACAATGCACTAGCTTAAAGAAACCTATTTAGAAAATAAAAAACAAACCTTTACAACCCCTTTAATTCGAATTTTCGGATAAATGCATTTTATGAAGAAACAAAATAAATAAAAACGAATTTCGGGAGTAACTAAATAAATTTATTTTTCAGACGAAAAAACGAAATTCCGAAAATAAATATTTCAGTGTGCACATGTCTAATGAACAGCCCTCTATTTCCTCGGAGGATGTAACAGAGTGCCTTCTACTTCCCTGACAAAATTACCAGAGAGCTTCCCTAAATAGCAATAAAAAAACAGAGAGCTTACCTGAAAACAACACGGGACGGTCATCTGTCTCGCTGCTATTCTCGTGCCCTCAATTTTTCAAAGGATCAAGGAACACTCTTCTCTTTTCCTCATATAAAAAGGAACAGACTTCTGTTTTCCTGGAGAAGAACATGAGAAATGTATTTTATTTATGCTTACTGTATGTCGTTTTTCATTTTGAAAATGAAGGGTTTGTGATGTATTTTGCTAATGTTTCAAATAGGTTAAGAGCTTCAAATGGCACACTTTAAAGCAGAATTCCAGGTTCTAAAACTAAGTAAAAAAAAAAAAAAAAAAAAGTGACCTGGGTATCTCTCGCCCAGGATCACTGCCATTTATGTAAATTTAAATTTTCCTTTTATTCTTCATGCTAACACCATACTTCTGGCACACTGCCTCTCAAGCACAGAAGTTATAATATTAGGGTATTTACATGCCCCCCTCTCCCCTTGCTTGTTCAGAGAATGCCTTGTATTCATTGAAAGTTTCATACGCAGGAAAATCACCAGTGTTCAAATCCTGGTGTTACATTTTTTAAAGTAAAGTGTTAATATTATGGTGTTGAATTACATGGAATTAACACTATCACACAATCCTCTTTATCCGGTGAAAATACAGAGTTGAACAACTTTTAAGAGTGTTAATTTAAAGCGGTTGTATACCCGCTCCTACTTTTTTTTTTTTTTTCATACCTGAATGGCAAAAGGCATAATGAGCTACTATGCACCGCATACTAGCTCATTATGAAATACTTACCTTAGAACGAGGCGCCGGGAACTTACCTGGTCCACGCCAAAGGGAGATGTCATCTTGCCTCAGTGTGTCTTCTGGGTATCGCCGCTCCAGCGCTGTGAGTCGATGTCGTCACTCCCGTGCGTCGGCAAGGTCCAGGGGCTGCCGGGCTTTAGCCGAGAATCGCCACAGCGCATGCGCTGCTGAAGTTATTATAGGCTTACCTGTAGGTAAAAGTTAAAAAATAGGGTATACAACCACTTTAACTCTGACAGTGGATTATATAAACACCAGGAAAGTGTTTATATAATCCCACAGAGTTAAATTTAACAGAGCCGATTTTACTGTGTAGAATTACATTTAGGTGTAGGGGGCATTAAAAAGTAAATTTACATGATCCTCTGCTCCTCCTTACTGCTATACGCAAAAGAGTTAAGAAAGGCACGTGGCCTGATGCATGAGTCCTTTTAAAAGGTTTATTTCACGCGCCTTTCTTATCTCTTTTGCGTATAGTACTTTGGACTTTCCCCAGTCAGCCAAGGCAGCGGGGGAAATGCATGAAAAACTATACATTTGGTGGCAGTATTGCCCACTGAATTGGATAGTGAAGCAAAGCAAACCATTGTAGCCACGAAAATACCACCAACTCTATTCTAGGTCCCCCGCACTAGCGCAGGAGAATATATTTTTTTGTTTATTCTCTCCTCGCTGCTAGACTGGTCTCTACAGTGTCTTCTTCCACATGCTCCATCAAGACCAATGCAGAGTCCATAGCCCATTGGAGGTGAAGATGCCAAGGGACAGTCCACCGCTGGAGCAGAGGACCGTCAGCTAGGGTGGCAGAGGATCAGGAAAGTACATTTAGGGCCAGTTCCTACCAGAATGTGGGAAACACGCGTTTCCTGCGCTGCGTTCCAAACACACTCCACTTGCTATACGCAGTAGGTGTCAGTGTTAACACCCCAAAGGCAGGTCGCAAAGCAATGCATTTGCTTGCACTGGATCGCATAGTACAGTACCATTATATATGGTTGCTGTGCATTGTGTAAAGTAGTGCATACACTACTTTTGGTGCCGTCCTGCGCGATTTCAGCCCATTCAAATGAATGGGCTGAAATTCCACTGAACCCGGATTGCTTGTGAATTGCAAAGGAACGCACAGAACGTGTTCCTGTGCGATTTATGGTGTGAACCTGCCCTGTACTTTCCCCTAGACTTGCAGTGTGGGCACAGCCCTACTCCAAGGGAGAATTTTCAGATTCCCCAGAGTTGGGTTTCAAAGTGTTAATTTCTATAGCTCTTTAGATATACAGTACTACTGTGTAAAGTGGAGTCATGCTGACGTCTAATCTGTGTGTGACCTTTAAATCACTAAACAGTATGATCAATGCACACTGGCCAACATCTGATAGCCTAATAAAAACCATGTGAGATTACTGCACAGAAAGAAGTCACTTGTTGTGTCACATGTTGCTGGTCAACACAGCATTACTTTTCCCCAATCATGGAGCTCTTTTAATCAAGGGCTTGAAAAGGCATTAAATCTGATTGTACGACTACATCATAGCAAGGGAGCCTGGAAATGAAGTTTTGAAATTATCACTATCTCATTCTCTGGGGGCTCACAATGACAAAGGAAACATTGTTTAAAACAAGAATAGTTTACCTGAATGGGTCACATTTGGTGGCAGTATTGCCCACTGAATTAGATACAGGCATTCCCCACTTTTAAAGTGGTTGTAAACCCACTAATCGTTTTTTTTTTTTTACCCCACCTGCAAGAGAAAGGCATAATGAGCTAGTATGACTAGCATACTAGCTGATTATGTACCACTTACCTTAGACCGGGGCCCCCGAAGCCGTCCGTGTCCCTGTCTTGAGCCGCAATGTTACTTCCGGGTATCGCCGCACCAGCCAATCACAGCGCCGCTCCGGCGCTGTGATTGCCTGGAGCGGCGGAGACGTCACTCTGCGCATGTGCGCGGGAGCCGTCACATTCGGCTACGCCCAGCGATTGCTGGGAAGTAGCCGATTTTGTGAATGGGATTAACCCCATGAAAGTGCCGTTGTCTACGGCGCGCATGCGCCGTAGACAGCGGCGCGCATGCGCCGTAGACAGCGGCGCCTGTCATTTAACTAAATATCTCCTAAACCGTGTAGGTTTAGGAGATATTTCTTGCACCTACAGGTAAGCCTTAATCTAGGCTTACCTGTAGGTGCAAATTGAAAAAGTGGGTTTACAACCACTTTAAGTACACAATGGGACCAGAGCATGTATGTAAAACGAAAATGTACTTAAAGTGAAACAATACCTTTTTTTACTTCTAGGGTGTAGTTGGGGTCTCAGGGGCTGTAGTGGAGGTCTCAGGGGCTGTAGTGGGGGTGTCAGGGGCACACTGGAACACGGCGGCTATGCTCTCGGAGTTTCAGCTCCTTCTACTGCGGCTGCAAAATGTCTGTACAGTACTTGTGAGGCACTTTACATACACTCGCAGGTATGTCCTTATTCGCGAGTGTATGTAAAGTGAGTGTACTTAAAGCGGGGTATGCTTGTAGTGAAGCAAAGCAAACCATTGCAGCCATGGCATGTGCAGCTCTGAACAGCTGCGTATTCTCATTTAGGTGGGCAGTCAGGGGCAAAACTGCAGGTCAACCACCTGTTTTTACTGCTGCTCATGTAAACAAGGCCTAAAATGTAAATATTCCCTTGTAGAAATGGAGATGTCTCTATCTAGCTATCTATCTATATATCTATTTATCTATCACCTGTCATCTATGTTGTATTCTTTTTACCTATCTATCGATCCTCAAAATGGTCATTTCATAAATTGGATTTGGAGTTTCTGACCGCACTACACGTCCTTTGATGGTTAGAGCACCTAAACTCATACACACCAGATTGCTTGGAAAGAATTGTCTTTACTCAACATCTGGGACCAATATGCCCCGTACACGTGATCAGATTTTCCATTGGAAAAACCTTGGATGTTTTTTCCGACGGAATTCCGCTCAAGCTTGGCTTGCATACACACGGTCACACAAAAGTTCTCTGAACTTTCGACCGTCAAGAACGCGGTGACGTACTACACCACGACGAGCCGAGAGAATGAAGTTCCGAGCATGCATTGTTTCCGAGCATGCATTACAGTTACAGTCTCTAATGGCACTTTTCTTTCTTATTGATGAGTGTAGATGTGTGCCAGCTCACCCCAAGGGTGTCAGGACTCACTATTTGCCCTAGGAAGTACCAGTAGAGCCTTCTCCAACACCCCACAAGGTTCAGGCAAGAGGACCTTTCCACTACGTTCTGGAGGAGATAAACACCTAAATTCTGCCACCATCAGCAGTAGTTGAAGTAAGCATGCGTCCCAATGGAGTATGTTCCTCCACAGTGGAAGCTGGGAAATCCCTGGATGCCTTACAAAAAGACCTATTAGTCACAAATGTCACTAATGCTTCTGTTTGATGCTTTGAGTTTATTCCCAAGAGGCTGATTTCAGAGATATAAAACTGATAAAAACTCCCTTGAGCAATATTCCCCAAGCTTCTCATGTAAAACATGATTTTCATTGCGCAACATCACATGAACCTTATAATTATAATCTAGTTATTCCTTTATAGAATTGTACAAGTGAGTACAGCAAGGGGAATACTGAGGCTTTATTTGTTTTAGTTCAGCAGTAATAAGCAGAAGTTTATCTTTCATTTCTAAACTTCTGTGGAAGGAGAAACAATTTCTGGGTAAATTATATTTTTACAGGGCAGGCACTTAAAGAGTCAGTTTAACTTTACCAAAAACTGTCTATGCAGGTAAGGGGTGTCTGTAGACAAAAACAAACTGTGGAGCTTTAACCAAAGTTGAATAATGCCCTTGCTATAGATGTAGGCTATTTACATACCTCCCAGAGATGGCATCATCCCACCCTGTCTTGGTGCTAGGGCGTGCTAAGACACTCCCAGCTGATTCAAATCCTCTCTCCCCTGTCACAGTAGCTCTGAGCTCAGCAATGCTGCAACGGAGGAGATAGTGGACCACATGTGTGGGGGTTTGAGAACTCACTTCTGTGATGGTGGGATGAGCAGTAATGACTGAGAGTGTCTTAGCAACATCCTAGCAACAAGACAGGATAGGATGATGCCATCTCTGTGAGTGTTTCGGCCAGGCTTCGGGCAGTATGTAAATAGCCTACACCTATAGTAAGGGCATTATCTAACCCTTTAAAGGTCATACCTAAATCCATTTTTTTTTTGTATAGTGTGGTGAGGAGGTGTAAACCTTTTTCATATCATATTGCTGTATGTACTCCAGCTGGAAATATTCACCCTCTCTTATTGTTCTGGTGGCCACTGTCACTGGGTATGAAAATGAGAGAGAATTTAACATTTTGAGTTGTCATTGTAACAAGAATAGAGAGTAATCTTCCAATGGGGACACACCGTTTTTTCCCAAACATTTATTACATTTCAGTGATAAATATCTAGCAACATTTTTTTATTGAATTACTAGGCATGTAATCTTTCCTGGAATTTTCTTCAAAATCAAATGTAAAAAAACACAGTTTAATGCAATTGTTCATTAAAATAAATTTATAAGTAGACATGTGCACAACATAAACATTTGTTTAGTTTGGTTTCGTTTCTGTTAGTTTCTGTTGATTCGTAACGATTCGTAATTTCTTAAGACGTGGGTTATCGTATTCGGACTCTTTCGTATTTCCGTAAGTGTTATTTTTCCATTGATTCGTTTTTCCGTTAGTCTAATTTTCGTTGATTCGAAATCCGTATTTTTCGTTATATTTTATATTCGGCCGAGTTCGTATTTTCGTAAGAACTAAATTTTCGTTGATTTGCAATGATTCGTATTTCCGTGTCTAATTTCCGTTGATTGGAAAATTGTACTTTTGTAGATTTAATTACATTCGTACTTTCGTTAGAATACATTTTCTGTTTATTCGAAACACTACTTGTCGTCATTTTTTTGTAATTCGTACTTTCGTGAGATTGACCGGCTCATTTATTCGTACTTTCGTATCATTGTTTTCGTAGATTCGTAATCGAGGCATAATTCGTAATATAGAAATTAGAATCTAGACAGAGTATGCTTAAAGTGGAGTTCCACCCAGAAAAACAACTACATCCCGCACAAGCAGAACACTATCACCAAGTTAAATAGCCACATCAAAAAAAAAAAAATTATAGTGTAAATACCTTAGATTTTAGTTTTTAGCTGCCACTTCCGGGCTTTCCCTCCCGCGGGAGTAGGGGTTCCTACTCCTTTCCTCGGCGCCGCGATGTCTCCTGGGAGCACAGAGTCATGTTTCCCAGGAGACAATACGGAACGCTGCTGTTCTATCGTGCTGGTTCTGCTATCGGATAGGTTTCGGGATGGTCTGCGCAGGCGCAATTGAATCCGACGGAAATCCTAGAGTCTGAACAGTTCGTCAGCTGGGGATGCTGCTCGTCGCTCATTGGTTATACACGCCGCTTGCTCGTTCTATACAGCCAATGCTGCTTTTCTCATAGGGGCAGTATTCTATCGATACAGCTACTCGCCGTAAACACTGCAGGCGCTTCCAGGAAATGATTGCTTGTGGGCTTCACAATGCCCACAAGCAAAATGGAAACTCAGGAACCGATTTTAAAAGTTCTTATTTGCCATGAAAACGGACAGGGGGTATTTGAAGACACCAAACAAGTGAGTTTAACCTTGTATTGTGAAACCCAATAGAATGCACCAAAAAAAAAAAAAAAAAACAATCGCCGCAGAACCTCCGCTTTAAGAAACAAAGAATTTCTCTCTCACAAGTCACAACTTAACTCACAAATCCACCAAAACAGTGCCACCTACCCAACCACACCCTATCTGGACTCTGGATGGAATGCACTGCAGTCTAACACAGAAAAACACACAAGGGAATAAGAAACAAGCTCATTGGGGGAAGGGACAACCTCTTCAGGGGAAGGGACAAGCTTATTTGCCAACGTCCAGAAATATTTCAGAATATTCCAGTTTTTTTTTTTCATTCATTTTGATTTTCGTTATTTTAAATCTTTGTTTGGTATTTTTGTTGTTTTGATTTCCGTTTTCCGAATATTCGTAATTTCGAGTTTTCGTTCATTTTGATTTTCGTTGTTTTGAATCTTTGTTCGGTATTTTCGTAGTTTCTATGTTTTCGTTTTTTCACTTATTCGTATTTTCGCTGTTTCTAATTTAATTTCGTATTTTCGTTGTTTTCCATATTCGTTCTTTTCGATAATGTTTTGTTTTTCGTTGTTAATGTTAGTAAACCGTTTGTTCATTCGTATGTTTACGAATTAACGAATATAACAAATTTTGACGAATAACTAATTCGTAACTAAACGAATTGCACATGTCTATTTATAAGGCAAGAAAAGGTTGTTGTTGCTGATCTAGTTCTGAAACTGCTGGTTACTTGGTTTTCTCAGGTTTCAGATTTTTCTGAGTCACTGTCCTGGAACAAATATTTAGAGAAGAAAGTCAAAGTGAAACCAGAGCTCCTAATATATTTATTTAGTGACTGAGAAATTATTGAGGTTGTGTGATTAACATAAAAACCAGGGAGGTCGACAGTGGCAGCCTTCATCCTGCTCTCAGCACTCGTTTACATTTATTATATTGAACTAGCACAATTACCCTGATATTAGTCTTCAATAATCTGAACAGAAGCCCTAAAATTGGAAAAAGGAGTGACAGCAGACATGGCGAATTTCTTTCCTGCAACCATGGGTTACAGGAAAGAAATTTGCTTGATTCCCCCATCAACACAGACAACACATTGTCATTGTCCTCTCCTGGTTGGAGGGCGGGGGAAGCTGTCCCCGCCAGGAGAAGACAACGATTATTGCTAGCAGCTAAAACAGCAGCTTGCACTAATAGCATGTAAAATCCAGCAGGCTGGTTGTACCCAAATTAATCGATTAATTAACTTGGGCACATTCAGCCTGGCAATACATGATTTGAATTAGCAGGAACCAGGTGAGATTCGAAGCATCTGTGGCCGGCTTTAGAGTTCTACAGCTTTGCACAGTGCTAAATGATGAACATGCTTACAGGAAGGGCTAACATCCTTAGCATGCATCTGCTCCATTATTGCCCAATCATAAGTTGGGGCATTAACAGGACTAAGCTGCATTGCTTCAAGCAAAACTAAACTACGCTTTTACTTACCTCTGCTCCAGTGATGCGACGTCTGAAAGCTCCTTGCTGGGGCTGACACCTCTCCTGGTCTTTTTCTGGGTTCAACATCTTCGGTCATCTTGTTTGGCTGGCCAGGGTGACGTAAGTCCTACAAATGGGCATGGGAGTTACTTCATTCTGGTCCTGCCAGGAATGTACAGTAATCTGCTCATGGGCAGTTCAGTATGCACTCTGAAGAAGATAATGAACAGGAAAGTGAGCAGCTTTTGTTTTAGAAGAGTATGGGCCCTTTCACACGTGCGTATGTCCGTATTTCATCCATCCGTTTTCAGATGAAAAACGGACATAAATGTATCCCTATGGGATAGCGGGTGTCAGCGGATGAACATCCACTGACACCCGATCTCATCCGTGTCTGCTATGCTCCGTTTATGCAGACGGAGGAAAATCCTGTTTTTCCAACAGTCTGCGGATCGGATCGGAGGAACACGGACAGACGGTCCGTGTTCCTCCAATCCCCCCATAGGGGAGAGCGGAGATCTGACTGGTCCGTCTCTGCAGAGATGGGCTAGTCAGAGACGGGCTAGTCATCCACCGGCTCAGCGGGGATCAACGCAGCGATCCGCGCTGAGCAAGCGGATGTTTAAGGAACGGATCCTCGCGGGATGCGCCTGTGTGAAAGGGCCCTATGTTCTTATTTACAGTGGCTTGAAAAAGTATTCATACCCCTTGAAATTTTCCACATTTTGTCATGTTACAACCAAAAACGTGAATGTATTTTATTGGGATTTTATGTGATAGACGTTGAAGTGGCACATAATTGTGAAGTGGAAGGAAAATGATAAATGGTTTTCAATTTTTTTTTTTTTATACAAATAAATATCTGAAATTTGTATTCAGCCCCCTTTACTCTGATACCCCTAGCTAAAATCTAGTGGAACCAACTGCCTTCAGAAGTCACCTAATTAGTAAATAGAGTACACCTGTGTGTCATTTAATCTCAGTATAAATACAGCTGTTCTGTGAAGCCCTCAGAGGTTTGTTAGAGAACCTTAGTGAACAAACAGTACCATGATGGCCAAGGAACACACCAGACATGTCAGGGATAAAGTTGTGGAGAAGTTTAAAGCAGGGTTAGGTTATAAAAAAAAATCCAAAACTTTGAACAGTGCTCCATGAGATATTCAATCTATCATCCGAAAATGGAAAGAGTATGGCACAACTGCAAACCTATTAAGACATGTCCATCCACTCAAACTGACAGTCCGGGCAAAAAGAGCATTAATCAGAGAAGCAGCCAAGAGGCCCATGGTAACTCTGGAGATCCACAGTTTAGGTGGGAGAATCTGTCCACAGGACAACTACTAGTTGTGCACGCCACAAATCTGGCCTTTATGGATGAGTGGCAAGAAGAAAGCCATAGTTGAAAGAAAGCCATAAGAAGTCCCATTAGCAGTTTGCATGAAAGAAGCTGCTCTGGTCAGATGAGACCATAATTGAACTTTTTGGCCTAAAAGCAATACGCTATGTGTGGCGGAAAACTAACACTGCACATCACCCTGAACACCCCATCCCCACCATGAAACATGGTGGTGGCAGCATCATGTTTGTGGGGATGCTTTTCTTAGGCAGGGACAGGGAAGCTGGTCAGAATTGATAAGATGGATAGAGCCAAATAAAGGGCAATCTTAGAAGAAAACCTGTTAGAGTCTGCAAAAGACTTGAGACTAGGGCAGAGGCTCAACTTCCAGCAGGACAACGACCCTAAACTTTCAACCAGAGCTACACAGGAATGGTTTAGATCAAAGCATATTCATGTGTTAGAATGGCCCAGTCAAAGTCCAGACCTAAATCCAATTAAGAATCTGTAGCGAGACTTGAAAATTGCTGTTCACAGACGCTCTCCGTCCAATCTGACAGAGCTTGAGCTATTTTGCAAAATGTCACTCTCTAGATCAGTGGTTCTCAACTCCAGTCCTCAAGGCGCACCAACAGGTCATGTTTTCAGGATTTCTCTCAGATAAAACAGCTGCGGTAATTACTAAGGCAGTAAAACAGATCAAATTACCTGTGCAAAATAATGGAAATCCTGAAAACATGACCTGTTGGTGCGCCTTGAGGACTGGAGTTGAGAAACACTGCTCTAGATGTGCAAAGCTGGTAGAGACATACCCAAAAAGACTTGCAGCTCTAATTGCAGAGAAATGTGGTTCTACAAAGTATTGACTCAGGGGGGCTGAATACAAATGCACGCCGCACTTTTTAGATATTTATTTGTAAAAAAAAAATTGAAAAAACTATTCATAATTTTCCTTCCACTTCACAATTATGTGCCACTTTGTGTTGGTCTATCACACAAAATTCCAATAAAAAACATTTACAATTTTTGGTTGTAAGATGACAAAATGTGGAAAATTTCAAGGGGTATGAATACTTTTTCAAGGCACTGTAACTGCATTGTAGTCTGAAGTGAGGTCCAGGACCTGGGTGCTGTGTTTTGCAAGGGTGTTTGGATTACAAAACTGCCTGAACAGAATTACAAATCCTCTGGCAGGTAAAACAGCTCCCATATACTGTACCTATTGCTGCTGTATATGTAGCTAATTTCCTAGAATTTTGCTTAAAATCCTATGCATTAAGGTGAACAAACACCTGGCAATGACGGCCCCCCAGCCCCCCCCGTTTACTTACCTGAGCCCGTTCACCTGCTGTGCGCATCCCCTTCTCCACGGAGTCCGGCCGTTGATTGGATAGATTGATAGCAGCGCAGCCATTGGCTCGCGCTGCTGTCAATCACATCCAATGGCGCCGCCGCCGGGGGGCGGGACCGAATCATACACTCTGTGTCTATGGACGCAGTGTGTATGACGGAGCGCGCCCGCAAGCTAACCCCCTTGGGATAGAGCTTCCCAGAGGGGGTTAGCTATTGCGGGGAGGAGCCGAGACAGCCGCCGAGGGACCCCAGAACAGGAGGATCGGGGCCACTGTGCAAAACGAACTGCACAGTGGAGGTAAGTATGACATGTTTGTTATTTAAAAAAAAAAAAAAACGAACCCATACAACCCCTCTAAAGGCTTTTGGAATTGTCTCTATGGGTATGAAGTGTAATAAACAATTATCATTCTCATACAAAGGTGTGTTGTAGTAGCTTTTCGGGGTAATTTCAGTTCAAGTTCATTGTAATGTCAAGTAATATAGCTATAGTGTAGAGAGTGAGCTTTTGCATGCCGACACTGGGTGTCCCACCTCTGTATACTGAACAGTTGATGTCTCACAATTACACTTTAACAGGACCATACTGATACTGTGAGTATAATTTGGAGATTAGAAGGTTTGAGATTCATTCAGGCGACTAGAAAATGTATTGCAACATTCAGTGCTATTTATTCAGTGCTATTTCATATGGCATGAGTGAGCTTGTTACTGAGCAAAGTCTGTGCAAGATGTCTCAGCTCCAACCTAATCTCAGCACAACAAAATGATCTATATGAGCAATCTAACCCAGCCACATGGCCATTCTTCTGAGAGTGATCGACTAGCAAAGTCATAAAATGCTTATAGGCATAACTAGGATAAACTCATCTGGCTGAAAACAGGCACTGATCTAATTATATTTTAAGCGGAACTTTGCCCATAACAACTTTTTAAAACATAATGTCCTTTAGCAAGGAACATGGCAGATGGCAGCTTTAGGGATGAGCTGCTGGTTTGGTCCGAACCCATGTTTGGATCAAATTTTTGTTTGTTCAAAGGTTTGGTAAACAGGCAAACGAAATAAGTGTATGGCCAAGCCAAACCTCCAACTACTGCAGGAAGTGAAACATTTAGCATCAGTATTACTAGTGTAGCGGGTATGTGAATTTAGGGGCGGCATCTGGGTGGTAGTGTAACCCAGATGCATTGATTGTTAGGGAATCTGAGACCCTTTTGTGGTTCTTGGAGGAATCTGGTGGTGTGAGGTTCCCTGCGGCCTGCAGGTGGCGCTGTCGCCCTGGGCTGGAGCTGAACACTCACTACAAGACTGCATCCCTTTTTGTCCTTACCTAGCGCTGGTACAGCGTGGCAGGGAACCTGCTGTGACGCAAAGGGAGAGGAGATAAAAGGGGCGGACGCCCTGACCTTTGGGTTCAGAGTCGGAGGACGCAGCCACGCCCAGGCACCTTCAGCCTGGGTGCTGGCCTTCTGGAGTTCCGGGCCCAGGTGCCCTTGATCTGGCCGAAGCGGGAGATGGAGTCCATCCCAGGCACCTTTAGCCTGGGGTGAGGTACTAATGCGGAGGCCTGGGACTCAGTACCTTCGACTGAGTTCCGCAAGGGTGGAGGAATCCGAGGGGGCCCTAACGCCTTGGGTGCCCGTGTCTGAGATTGAGGAGGCCGGTGAGCGGAACTTCTCCGGAAAGTCTGGCGCAGCATTTACTGGTGACGGAGAGGCCTCCAGTTACTCTCTTGGACGGATGTCTTCCCTCTGACAGGGGCTGTGATAGCGAAGGTAATTCATGCTCTTGTTCTATATAGTCGGTGGCAGTGACTATACATCATAACCATTGGTGACACCACAGTGGTTAGCTCTACTTAAAGAATTGTGCCTTGACCTACTCCCCACAAATACTGAAGTGTTCTCTGGGTCTCAACCTGTCTGTGCTGTATGACTATTTATTGCTGGAAGAGAAATGAATACGAGTTGGACCTTTTCAGTGTGTGGAACTCTGGTTACTAGGAGCAAAGGGAGTCATTTCGAAGAAAGGATTTGACTCTGTGACACACACACAAAACCCGATAGTTCTGGCTTTTACCTCCAGTCTCTCTGGAGGACATGGGCCGTGGTGTATCGCATACCTCCCCCCAGTACTAAACCCCTAGACAAGACCAACATGCCGAGAATGAGAAGGGGTGAGAGGGGTGAGGTCGCTACACTACCATTACTAAATATGACAGCATCCTGCTTAGGACTCCTGGTTGGGAGCTAGCAGTGTCATAACAACCAGTGAGTCACCCCTGCCCAGTTGTCAGGTATGTACTCACCGAGGCCGAGATGCCAAGAGCGGTTCACCCTTGGGACTTGACGCACTCCGCCCCCTGGAGGTGAGACAGGGAGAGGATGGTGCGAAGAGGCACTGGCTACCAGCAGGTGGGGTAAGTCTTGCTAGACGATCTGGTACAGCTGAGTTGACCGAGAACAGGCTGAGGGTCAAACACCAGGCGGGTGCAGGCTCTTAGCAGGAACTAGCTGAAGGCAGAAGTCCAGAGCAAACGGGGTAAGAGGAAGCAGGCGAAAACTGAGTCCGGGTGCAGGCTGCTGATGTTGGAAGTGCAGGCCGGGGGTCTAACACAGTAGACAAGTATAAGTCCAGATAGGTACAAGCAGCAGGTCAGGGCTGGAGGTACGTGGCAGGTCCGAGATGCAGGCAGAAGGTCAGGGGCTGGAGACAAGCAGCAGATCCGAGTCACAGGCCGGGGGTCAAACACAGGCAGAGGAAGAGATCTGTATAACAAGCCAAGGGTCAGGTCCAGGAGAGATGAGAAGAGTAGTCAAGCAGATCCGGGTCACAACAGGAGTTCAAGTGCAGATACAGGAAACCAGGTACAACAGGAAAGCTGACAACAAACCAGCAACCTGTCAGTGCAGCTAGGCCTCTTTATATAGGCCCGCCTGTATTCCTATTGGCGCATTAGCGCGCGCGCCGTTCCACAAGCTCACACACGCGCCGAAGCGCTGGCTGGCGCGACAGGATTGAGAATTTCTCTGACACCAGTCGTTTTTTTAGCAAAAAGAGGGTTCCCTTCAAAAATCCACTCCAGACCCTGATGCACCTTGTCACCGTTTTGATGAGGTCAATGGCCTCTTACTCACAACCCTGGCCTGGTGACACCTTTTGACCCGTCTTTTATGTAGCGCCCTACTCCTGTTGGGTAGACGCTATATGTTAAATTTAGTTATCTGAGCTGTGGCTGCGCGTTTTCCACCTGACAGTAGGTGTCACTGTCATCACGGGTCAGGGTTGGAAATGCAGCAGGCTAGGTGTATTGGGTATTCCTTTCCTAGAAGTGGCTCAGGGGGTGTGGTCAACCCGCTGTGCATTCTGGGAGAGGGTACTTAAGAGGCAGAGACCGCTCTTTCGGGGGTTTGTTGCCGGATCCTGACCTGAGGGCCCTCCTGGCCTCAGGGATGTACGAGCCATTTTCTGCCTTGGGTCCTGCTGACCCGAGGCTCTGCAACTGAGAAGTAAGCCCAGGAGTTGCTGGGGCCTACTAGTCCAGGGATGGTCCTATGCGGTCTTGCCTGCGGGAAGAAGCGGAACAATTGGGGACTCAATTCAAGGATGCATCCTGGCCAGTTTGCCTCGCGGTGCTGCCGGACGGCTGAAAGATTCTGGCACCGTGAGCTATGTACTCTTGAAGGAACTTTTTGCAAAGTGTCAGTGTGGTTACACGATCTTGTGGCAGAAAGTTGTGGAACGACTGTACGGCACTCATCATGTCTGTGGCAGAGACATTTTGAGCGAGCTTCGCACCGGTTGCTAGGCCAGTGAGAGTAGGCCTAACCGGTGGTTGCTGAATCCAGCGTAGAAATGTTTGTCCTCTGGATCTGAGATTGTGCCCGTGATCCGCAAAGTAAAGTGCCTGAAACTCCTCTATCCCTCTATTGGAACTGGTAAAATAAAGCCTCTTGAAGAAAACGTATCCAGGTGTTGGTGTGAACTTTTATACAGGCTCTTCAAGAAGGATCCCTGACACGAGTGCGCTGAACAGAAAAGGTAACGGTAGGCCCAAAACTTTAAACCAGCAGCTCCTACGGGGGTAGTGCTACATTTATTAAAAATTAAAGATTAAAAAAAAACCTGACCCATGAAGTAGATCCACCATCAATCATGTTATTCAGCAACCCACTGAAAGAAAAAAAAAAACTACATGTCCATCGCTACACTTGCAGCAAAATGATAGCTTCCAGACTCCCTCAGCTAAATGTAAACAAAGGGGCAGGGTCTCTTGAGTGTCATCTTGACCAAATATGAACATGATACGGGTTGGACTTGATGGACTTGTGTCTTTTTTCAACCTTGCCAACTGTGTGTAACTGTGTAGTTTAGACTGAATTCCAGGAATTATTTGTATTGCATACTTACAACTTGTCACCATGTTAGTGTGTACTGTATATCTCATACCTGAAGGACTACCAGGGAAGCTGAAAATTAGTGTAGTAACTGGCACAACTACAGTTATAGCTGCACTATTCCGGGTTCTCCTCGAGTTCTGTATGAGCAGCTTCCACTCTGCACACAGAACTCATGGGGTCTCTTGCTCAGCAATTTTGCTTTTGAGGGCTTTGTTAGAACAGTGCAAGGAGAAATGATGATGAGTGCAATAACCAGGCCTTTTTTTCAGGGGGAACTCAGTTCCACCACCTCTGGCTCAGACCCTTTGGTGCCTGCTCACCACAATCACTTGTAAACACAGAAGTCTGATTTCTTTGTTTACAAGTGACAGCTCTGCACTCTGTATGTAATGCAAACCTGGTATTTAATGCCCCTTTAAGACCCTCCTACTGTTTTCGTGAAATTTGACTGACCACACCCACTATTTGATGTGATTTTGGAGGGTGTGTGTAGGGGAGGGGTTTTGTGGGGTCGTGGTTAAGTTCCAGCACCTATTGTTTGAGAAAAAAATCCCTGGCAATAACTCATTATAACCAACTGGATTTTAGATTACTGTTGTCAGTTTGGATCTCCCAGATACTACTAATCTTCAAAGGGTACAGTTGTGGTGTGCCACTATTTTTGAAAGTGTTACCTTTACTGTTTTATGTCACTTTTTAATTCAATATTATATTTTTTGTATATACTTTGTTTAACCACTTCCCTACCCGCCCATAGTCAAATGACGTCCACAGATGGGATCTCCTATCCTGGGTGGACAGCATATGACGTCCTGGGCATTGTGGGGTGATATCTGAATGATGCCTGCAGCTAAAGGCATCATTCAGATATCCTTGTCTTCTGCCGGCGATTCTGCGCACCATAAGAATGATCATAGCAGTGGTTCCACCGCTTGATCGTTCTTATAGGCGGCGGGAGGGGACACCCCCCCCCCTCCTGCCGCCATCAGGTGCTTCTCCAGGCTCTCCCGTGCCATCGGGGGCCCGGAGAATAAATCGTCCGGCGCCGGATAGGAAGCATAGAGATGACTGGTGACCAGATGGTCACCAGTCATCTCTATGACTGTCGGAGGCCCGGGCGCGATGTGATGACGTCACGCCCGGGTTCTCAGAAGTAAACAAAGCCGCCATTGCGGCTAGTAAGCATGATATCTGTGAAATTTTTTTCACGATCTCATGCTTTCCAGCCTGGAGGAGAGATGTGGGGTCTTATTGACCCCGCTTCTCTCCATAAAGAGGACCTGTCACACACCATTCCTATTACAAGGGATGTTTACATTCCTTGTAATAGGAATAAAAGTGATAAAAAAAAAAATGTAAAAATAAAAAAAATTAAGTAAAAAAAAATAAAAATAAAATTATAATTTTTTTTTTAAAACGCCCCTGTCCCCGGTAGCTCGCGATCAGAAGCGAACGCACGCGCAAGTCCCGCCCACATATGTAAACGCCATTCAAACCACATATGTGAGGTATCGCTGCGTGCATTAGAGTGCGTGCAACAATTCTAGCACTAGACCTCCTCTGTAACTCTAACCTGTAAAAAATTTCAAAGCGTCTCCTATGGAGATTTTTAAGCACCGAAGTTTGGCGCCATTCCATGAGTGTGCGCAATTTTAAAGCGTGATATGTTAGGTATCTATTTACTCGGCGTAACATCATCTTTCATATTTTACAAAAAAATTGGGCTAAAAAAAGGCGTTTGAAAAATTATTGCGCAAATACCGTGCAAGAAAAAAAGTTGCAATGACCGTCATTTTATTCCCTAGGGTGTCTGCTAAAAAAACATATATAATGTTTAGGGGTTCTGAGTAATTTTCTAGCAAAAGAATGATGATTTGTACATGTAGGAGAGAAGTGCCAGAATAGGCCCAGTATTGAGGTGGTATAAAAAAGCCCGGGGTTGAAGTGGTTAAAGGGGCAATGGACCTAAATCTTTTTTAGATGGATACTGGAGACCACCTGGCAATATCTTATACCTCTCAATTTCCTGGGTGTGCACACCTGTTGTGGCCATTCTGAGGAGGTCTCCACACTTCTTGTTCAACTCTTCTTTTTTTTCACTTTTTGTAATGGGGAATACAACAGATGATAATGCGAAGTACAATGGTGGGCAGAAGGACCCAAAACTCCCAGATGGACAGTTGGGAATTATGACAAGCAAATTTCACTGTTGGATGCAGGACATATAAGAAGCCACCACATTCCATGTATAAAAATGAAATATCACTTTAAATAAATACATATAATTGGGGTGCTATCAGGTGTATTTCTTTCCTCTTATTAAAGGGAGCTTGTAATATTGTGGGAACTGCTGTTACTACCTCGGTTATAAAGCTGCAAGCTCCAGAGCTATCCTCCTGATCCTGACTTCATTACCTAGTTGGGTTCACCTTGAACACAGGGGAGGGCTGGGCCAGGGGGTAGGGTGGCAATTGCCTCCCAGGCCGCCCAAACTTATGTTCAAAATGGCTGGCAGCTGCTGCTCGCTACCATTTTCTTTTTTTATTCTGGTCTAGGAAGTCGGGCCGGGGGCATGGCCATTGCGGTCGACCACTAGCTGTTGCATTCCGGGAGTTGTAGTCTGCACTCAAGCTTCTGGTGGGTGGAAAACACAGCAGCGCAGAGGAAACTACAACTCCCTGGGACCGGATTCTTGGAAGCAGGCAGAGGCAGGGCGTGCCAGGGAGTCGGGACACAGGGCTGCAGGGCTGGGCGCTGGCTGCAACTTGACCCCAGGATCAGGAGCGTTACCCCCCCAGGAGAACGTGGCATGCAAGGACCTGCTGAGCTGAGATCGCTGAGGTGAGAGACCCTGACACCCCTAGCTGACCCCCCATCTCCCCCCCATACACCCCATGTAACCTGCTCCAGTGATCAGGCTGCATTGATGGGCACTGGAGTTGGCTGCACTGGTGAGGCTGCATTGAAAAACCAGGTGGGCCATGGATGGTGAGCTTATTCGGCGGTTCAATGCGCCACTTGACAGGACTTGCCCCCCAGGCCTAAGGCCGCCAGCCCTCTCCTGCTTGAACAAGTATGTAGAACAGGAGTTTACAATTTTAAGACATCACTGGCTACATGCTTGTTCCATGTCAGTGGTGCACTAGAGCTGCAAGGCAGAAAAATAATAAAAGCCACCAAGCCTGCAACGTTATAAACGAGGCTGCTGCCATATTTCTCTCCAAATATGACCTATTTTTTCACTTTGTGACACTACTTATTAGCACAATCAGTTTACACGTGTTGTTCATAAACACCAGTGATGTAAGAAAATGTAATCTGCAGATGTGACATCTTGTTGATTATTATGTGCTGATGTTCCATTGATGTCACATCAGTTCGGGTGTCAAAAGAACAAAGGTCAATCAGAATTCATTTATGTGCAATTGGAAACAGCGAAGTCTCAGGAATTGATAATTGCTTTGACAACACAGAAAATCACTAGAATGGTTAGCTGATTTTGATTGCACTCCCATTAATAAAACGAATCACCTACGTAAATCTTTCACTGCTTGATGTCACATCATACAGCAGTTACATGGAAATCCAAAAACTGCTGAAGCTGGTAAGTAATAATTAGCTGGGCAAAGTCCATACTTTGGCACTTAAGTATCCTAGGACGATTTAAACTAGAAACATAAACTGTTTTACTGTCTCAGAGTACGTCAGCATTCCACAGAGTGTAGTATTTTCTTATAGAAGTCTTCAGTAGATAACTTTATCCACTTGACACCCCTTTATCTGTAGCCCTTGTTTAGGTAAGCAGGTTTTCCAGAGCTTTGTCACGCTTGGCTGGGCTTCCTGACTGTATCGCCAGCTCCATAAGGAGAATATTTGCTTGGCAGGGCATAGACAATCATTAAAAACTATATTGCTATTGCACATGTACAGCCAATCTGGTATTCTCTATACCAGCCTTTCTCAATCTTTTTGCTGTTGTGCAACCCTTGAAATTATTTTCTAGACATGTGCAATTCGTTTTCGTTCCAAATTCGTTTTTAACCGAATTTTGAAAAATTTGTTCATTCGGAAATATCCGAATGAACGAAAACCTGTTTAACAAATTTTTCAGAAAATTCGTACATTCATAAGTTCATAAATTTGTACATTCGAAAATGTATGAATTTATGAATTGCGAAAAATTGAAAAACGAATGACCCGAAAAAACAAAAACAAACAAATTTTTTAGCAGTGCACATGTGTATTTTCTAGTCTCAGGGCGCCCAAATAAAAAATGTGTTTTATCCTCAATTCATGGTACATTAATATAAAACATACAGTTGTAGATAAAAATAATACATTAAAATATAAAGAATGTGGCATGCTTGATGTATTTGATACTCAGGACGGATCAAATATCGGATCAAATATCTACATTGCAGTGGAGTCAGGGGCACAGGAAAATAACTACAAACTACTGACCAGGTGGTATTGTGTGCCCACCACTCTCGCAAAAACGTACCCTTCGAATTCCGATTTGTGTTGGAGGGGCTGAGGGCAGAGGGGGTGCTTTCCTCCACATATGGTGGGAGTGTCCTTTTGTCCAACCTTTCTGGGTAACGGTACGTAAACATGTGTTGGATGGCCTTGGGAAAGACCTTCCCAACTCTTCGAAATGCTTTCTCCTCCATGTTCCCCATATGCCTCTCTCTCGCTATAAACACAGTGCTCTCCCTCACCTTCTCAGTGCTGCTAAGCGCCTCGTACTGGTTCATTGGAAAAGCACACGTGTCCCAAATAAAACAGAGTGGCCGGGGAAGGTGAGGGAGATTATGGAGGAGGAGGAGTGGCTTGCCACCTGCAGAGACAAGCGAAAGAGGTTTGATTCCATCTGAGCGAATTGGAAAGAACATATGTATGGATCAGTCTCTGTCTCTTCCAGCTTAGATATAGCTTTATTGGCACTGGCAGACCCCACATTCAAACAACTGGCCTTGGCCAACCATAACCCATCTAATGTCGACTCAGAGGCGTTGCTAGGGGGGTGCGGTGGGTGCGGTCCACCCCCGGGTGACACCCGCTAGAGGGGTGACACCCTCCCTTTTTTTTTTTTTACAGCTGACCCATTCATTGATTAATTTCACCCCGCTGGGCTGGAAGCCTGGAACAACACCTCCAGCGCCACGGCCGCGCCTGGTGTGTGTCCTCCGGCTCCTTATTCTTCCTATTCCTAAATTCAAATCCTCCTCCCTACCCTACAGAGCCAGCGAGCGACTCAGCCTGTCACATCATCACACTGCACTGTAGTGTCACACTGGAGTGTCAGTGAAAAGATTATCAACAACACGCTGGAGTGCTCATCATGCTGCAGTTAAGCCAGTAAAAGAAAAATTGAATATGTTTGTGTCTGCAATCGAAGCGCTTTGTGATCCTTCTGAAAATATGGACACAAGAGGAGCAGCAGAATGTCTACTGCCTGCTGTCTGTGATTTTACGTTTTTGTGCTACCTATACTTCTGGGGTGATGTACTTCAAGAAGTTGATGTTACACAACAGTACCTGCAGACCAAAGGCTTAAGTCTGGACAAGGTGGTGACAAAGCTAGAGTCACTAAGACTTTTTCTGTTTGAAGAGCGCAGTCACCTAGTGGAACATGCAATTAAGCAGGCACATTTAAAATCTAAAGAATATGGAATTGCCGTAGAGAGAAGAGCCAGGTTTAAGAAGAGGATGGCAGGGGAACAGGCACGTGATGCTGGAGGCATAAGTCTACAAGACGAGAACAAGAGGGCAATGCTTGAGTGCATTGATCGCTTCCATTCTGAACTCCAGATCAGATTAAGAGCCATCATGGAAGTTGCAGCCATGTTTGAGGCTGTTCAAGCAAAGAGTCTCATATATGAAACTGAAGAAACATTAAAGGTGTCCATTCCAAAACTGACCACTTTTTATGACGAAATATCTGAGAGTGAGCTGTTAATGGAAATACCCAGACTGAGGAGACATCTCAAAGCAGCCAAGATCAACCTAGAAGAAGTCAAAGATTGGTCGGCTTTACAAGTTTTGACCTTCATAGCAGAATGGGACTTCATTGAATCTCTTCCAACCCTTTCACTATGTCTAAAAATATTTCTGACAATCTGTGTGTCTGTGGCTTCATGTGAGAGGAGCTTTTCAAAGTTGAAGCTGATAAACTATTTGCGTTCAACGATGGGACAGGCAAGGCTTTCTGATCTTGCAATATTATCAGTTGAAAGTGATCTAGCGAAATGTATTGATTTTGATGATGTTGTTCACAATTTTGCAGCTGTCAAGGCTAGAAAAGCAAAGTTTTGATTTAGATGTTAACTAAATGCTTTCATATTTGTTCCTGTTTTTGTGTTATTTATTTATTAATTCAGTAAAGTTTAAAGTTAAAATAAATACAGTTCTTTAACAGTTTAAGCTTTGATTTCTATTATTTTCATATGATTTTGTTATTCAAATTTGCTAGTTGATTGATAGTTATTAACGGCACTACTGTTGCCAATATATGCAGTGTTATTAGGGTGAAAAAAATTATTGGGGGGGGGGGGGGGGTGACACCATGTTATACCGCACCAGGTGACACCAACCCTAGTGACGCCACTGTGTCGACTTAGCAGGTACCGCATCTAAGTAGCTGTAAACCAGGTGTGAGCACTACGACCGTGTTCTTGGAGTGTGAACAGGAGTTCAGTCACATGATGGCTCAAGTTAATTGAGATTGATCTTCTTTGAGCTTTAAACACATTTTAGTTACCCGTCCTGTGAGTAGGGCTCTCCGCTCCTCTGCCTGTCGGGTGAGGAGAAATGTCCACTGTGACCAAAGGTCCAGGACATAGGAGAGTTCCCTTGTGTTTTATAGCGATGTGGTAGCTCTCAGTTGCTCTTTACTAACGGTTACCTATGTTGTGAGTGATGACTCCTAGTGTTACTATGCTCTGTATACCTATTTTGTTATTGATTCTTTTTTTTTCTTTTTTTGGTTCTTTCCCCTTGTTTTGTTTATTTGCAATGCTTAATAAAATAAAGATTATTATTAAAAAAAAATATATATATATATATATATATATATATATATATATATATATTTAAATTGCAAGATTATTTTCAGTAATTATCATGAATTTTTAATTAAACAATGGGGGTTGAGCAGTTGGTACTACTATTGGTGGTTTGTAAGAATAATGCCCCTATGATACATTGGGAAGAATGGCAAGTTAAATTAAAGCCTGGTACACACAGGCTGATTATTGGCCAGTTCAACAGAAACCGGGCAACATTCGGCCCGTGTGTACACCAGCCTGTCTTAGCTGACCGAACAGGCATGCAGGAGAACTAGCATCCAATCAACACTGGCAGTCCCCATTTCAGAACACGATAGTTAAGCGGGTAGATAGCTCCTTCTAGAGAAAAGGATTGCCGCTCTCAAAGCTTCCGAACCTTCACAGGAAAGTGTCCCGCCCTACTAGGAGCTGACAGGTGCTGGCTCTGCACAAGCTTGATAAGGAAAAATATCCTGGACGGCCGCAGACAGTGAAAAAGGCATCTTTATTGTAGAAAATAAAATAAAATCCAGTGTACAGCAGTAAAATCATATAGAGAAACAGGGGAGGATAGTTAACGCGTTTCACATCAACTGATGCTTAGTCATAGCTAAATGAACAGGACCCAAGCGTGTGTATAAGAGGAAAGATTTAAAAACAGGCTACCAATCAGAGCCTTAGAATTGTTTTGAAAAAACCTCCCACACAATTAGGTCCTGATCTCCCAAAAATTCAGTGCACCCGAAAGAGAAAAAAATAAAAAGTTATCAAAAAATGTCAGGATCAAGAAATGCCAGGATCAAAAAAGACCCAACATAGTATATATTCATTTGGGAGAGACATAATTGATGAAAGTCTTTTGTAGAATTATCCTCTATGTGGTGCACTCAAAAGATGGGATGAATCAAAATATGATAAAATACAGAATACACGAGTACAATACGATGATTGATTGGTGACCGATCATTGAAGGCCATTATTAAGCATTGAATAATAATATGCACAATCAAAGACTTCACAGTATTCATGAATCTAAAATTAAATCACCATGAAAGTGATAATAAAAATTGTACAGGTTATGACATATAAAATGTAGCGTGCATTGCAATTAATGAACAAATGTAATTTATGAGCTTTACCTGTCGATGTAGAAATGACATTGTTGCCTTTTTTGATGAAGGGACAGTAAGAACAGCCCCGCTGAGCCGGCGAATGACAGGGCGGTCCCCGCACACTATGCAGGGACCGCCCTGTCAGATCTCCCCTCTCCCCTATGGGGGGATCCGCAGAACACGGACCGTCTGTCCCTGTTTATCCGATCCGCTCTGCAGACGGATAGAAAAATAGGATTTTCCGGATGAGATTGGGTGTCGGCGGATGTTCATCCGCCGACACCCGCGATCTCATAGGGACCAATGTATGTCCCTTTTTCATCCATAAACGGATGGATGAAAAAGCGGACATACAGTCTGCATGTGTGAAAGGGGCCTAAAGGTTCCTTGAAAAGATAACCAATTGGTGGGGCTTCCCTTACTGGAAAAGAAGCTGGGTGATAATAAACCACCTAGTGGTTCACATCAGTTCCCTGAATTCCATTTCAAATTTTCAGACATCTTAAGCGTCGTACACACGGCCGGTTTTCAAGAAACAACAAGAAAACTGCTGGCAGAGCTTTCTTGCTGAGGAAACCGTGCGTGTGTACGAGGCTTTCAGGTTTCTCGTCAAGAAAACTGGCCAGAATCTCGACGAGAAAAATAGAGAACATGCTCTCTATTTTCTCGTCGAGATTCTGTTTTCCGACGAGAAACCCGAGCGTGTGTATACTTACCTGTCGCCGTGGAAACCCGCGCATGCTCAAAATGACTTAGACGCATGCGCGGTAGCTTCCTAGGCATAGGTAGGGTGTAGCATGATGGCGGCGGTGGCATCGAATGTGACGAGCGCACGCTCGTCATAGTCGATGACGTCACCGCGATCGTTCCATTTAAAAGAACGGCGGTTCTTTTGAATCGAGTGTGTGTACACTCGGCCGGGACAAGATTCTTGTCAAGAATCTCGTCAGGAAAAACAACGTGTTTTTTCCTGACGAGATTCTTGGCTGTGTGTACGAGGCTTTAGACTCTTGTCTCACCCCTAGACATCCTAGTTTTGCAGCGGATGAAGTGAGACTTTAGTCTCATCCCTAGACATCTTAGTTTTGCAGCAGATAAAGTGAGACTTTTGTCTCATCCCCAGACATCCTAGTTTTGCAGCGGATGAAGTGAGACTCTTGTCTTTTGCCGTGCATCGGCCTACACACATGCCGCTGCATGACAATCATATGTCTCCTCCTCTGTTTTTGTTACACGTTGCCCTGTTGTTTTTGTTTCACATCAGTTCCCTGAATTCCATTTTTTTTTCAAATTTTCAGTTTCTTTACATATGGGTCTAGTTTTCGGACTTGGTCTTGAATCTTAACCCATCATATCCTTTCAAGTGTAGCCCAGGTCCTGGCTTCTTTCTCCTTTTTATACTTAGGACTTTGTGTATATACAATCATTTTTTCTTCCCCTGGTTGCTATATATCCTTTTTCTGTTGTATTGTCAGGCTACATAGTATCATACAAGCATTCATATAAGATTTAGCACCCAAGGGGGTTTTACACTTATGTGGCTATATACCGTATATACTCGAGTATAAGCAGACCCGAATATAAGCCAAGGCCCCTAATTTACCACAAAAAACGGTGAAAACTTATTGACTCGAGTATAAGCCTAGGGTGAGAAATGCAGCAGCTACTGTAAGTGGAAAAGAGAGTCAACAATGCCCATCTGCAGCTGCATACCTCACTGTGTCCATTGCAGCCTACCTGTGTCCTGTGCATGCCTCTGTGTGCCGATCTGAAGCCTCCGTGTGCCATTTTGCATTCTCTGTGCCGCTCTGCATCCACCGATCAGTGTGTCATAAAAACATACGGCGGCCATTCCAGTATTCAAAAGCCGCGCCTCCTCCTCGTCTGTGATAGGCGGAACACTCAATTTCCCAGCAGTCAGTGTTCCGCCTATCACGGACATCCGCTCATCCTCATAACACGGACGAGGATGAGAGGATGTCCGTGATAGGCTGACCACTGACTGCTGGGAAATTGAGTGTTCCGCCTATCACAGACGAGGAGGCGCGGCTTTTGAACACTGGAATGGCCGCCGTCTGTCTGCATGACACGCTGATCAGGTAGGCAGACGGCGGCGACTCGTATATAAGCCGAGGGGGGCACTTTCAGCCTAAAAAAAAGGGCTGAAAATCTCGGCTTATACGCGAGTATATACGGTATATATTTTTTAAATTACAACAATATCTTCCATTTTAGGAATGTTTTAACTACATATCATATTTTTATTATCACTTTCATGGTGATTTAATGTTAGATTCATGAATACTGTGAATTCTTTGATTGTGCATATTATTATTCAATGCTTATTAATGGCCTTCAATGATCGGTCACCAATCATCGTATTTACTCGTGTATTCTGTATTTTGTATTTTATCATATTTTGTTGTATTTTGATTCATCCCATCTTTTGAGTGCACCATATAGAGGATATTTC
Organism: Rana muscosa; assembly: GCA_029206835.1. Taxonomy (NCBI): domain Eukaryota; kingdom Metazoa; phylum Chordata; class Amphibia; order Anura; family Ranidae; genus Rana; species Rana muscosa. Next base: position 214,923,329 of record CM055116.1, read on the forward strand.
TACAAAACACTTTCATCAATTATGTCTCTCCCAAATGAATATATACTATGTTGAGTCTTTTTTGATTCTGACATTTTTTCATCCGCCCATTTTTTGATAACTTTTTTCTTTTTTTGTCTTTTTTCTCTTTCAGGTGCACTCAATTTTTTGGAGATCAGGACCTAATTGTGTGGGAGATTTTTTCAAGACAATTCTAATGCCGCGTACACACGACCGTTTTTAATGTCATGGAAAAAAACAAAGTTTTTCTCAACGTGATTCTTCTCAAGCCTGCCTTGCATACACACTATCGTGAAAAAAACGCTCGAGCAAAGCGCGGTGATGTACAACACGTACGACGGCACTATAAAGGGGAAGTTCCATTCGGATGGCGCCTCCCTTTGGGCTGCTTTTGCTGATTTCGTGTTACCGCGTGTTAGTAAAAGTTTGGTGTTAGCCGATTCGCGCTTTTCAGTCTCTGTGCTTTCCAGTCCGTTACAACATGACAAATGTGCTATCTCCATTACGAACGCTAGTTTTACCAGAACGAGCGCTTCCGTCTCATAACTTGCTTCAGGGCATGCACGTTTTTTTCCCGTCTTTAAAGTGTACACACGACCGTTTTTCACGATGAGAAAAACGACGACGTGAAAAACGCGAGAAAAATTAGAGCACGTTCTAAACTATTAATGGCCATTTTTCTCGTTGAGAAAAATGCTCTGGAGCCTGCACGCCATCGTTTTTAATGACCAATTTAAAAAATGCAATTTTTCTTGTCATGAAAAACGGTCGTGTGTACGCGGCATTAGGCTCTGATTGGTAGCCTGTTTTTCAATCTTTCTTCTCATACACACGCTTGGGTCCTGTTCATTTAGCTATGACTAAGCATCGATTGATGTGAAACCCGTTAGTTTTCTCCCCTGCTTCTCTATATGATTTGACTGCTGTACACTGGATTTTATTTTATTTTCTACAATAAAGATGCCTTTTTCATGGAGTGCGGCCGTCCAGGATATTTTTCCTCATTCTGCTGGGTTGAACAAAAAAAAAAAAAACTGATAGTGTGTACCAGGCTTAAGGGTCAATGGGGAAAATGGCCATCTTTGCAGAGGCCACAAGTGTGCTCCCAAGCTTTCACCTTTCAGTTTTACTGTATATCTACTTTACCACAGCCTTACCAGCTAGTGATCCATCGGATGTAGAGACTCACTCTGACTCTGAATCTCTCTAGTCTTTGACTGATAAGCTTGTCCTGAGAAGTCTCAGTGCACTGCTATTACTTTTAAGTTAAAAGAGAGATGTGTTTCAGCTCTTATTGGTGGGGTACAGACAGCTCTGAAACTAGAGGATCAGCCTGTGGTTCCTACCAGTGCTTTCTCCGGTCCTGGGTCCAATAAAGATTTGAACGGCACAAAGACTTTTTAATTACACCTGCTTTTGCAGCTCCTTCTCTACGATGATTGGAAACACCTATAACGCAATGGCCCCAGTACGGATATTGAACTAGCACAATAACTCTACTGACAAATTATCGGTCCTGTTAGAAGAAAACTTGGCAGGTAGAATCCTGGCTGTTGCCCTGTGGATACCAACCGCTATCATGGGACCTTCAAACTGGACATTCCCTTTGACAAACATGACCTTAAATATATGGGACAGGCTGAACATAAATGTAGTTTTAGCCCCCAAGACATCCCTCTGGCACCATTAAGCCCTGTACACACGATCGGATTTCCTATGGATTCTAATCCAATGGATTTTTCCATCGGAAATCCGATGAAGCTGACTTCCATCAGTCTTGCCTACACACCATCAGTCAAAAATCCGACCGTCCCAAACGCTGTGACGTAAAACACTCTGACAAGCCGAGAAAAATGAAGTTCAATGCTTCTGAGCATGCGTCGACTTGATTCTGAGCATGCGTGGGTTTTTTGTCCGATGGAGTTCCACACAGACGATCGGAATTTGCTATCGTTTTTTTTCCCATCAGATAAATTTAAAGCATGTTCTATTTTTTCTCACCAATGGGAAAAAAGACCGATGGGGCCCATACACGATCGGTTTGTCCGATGAAAAAAGTCCATCGGACTGTTTTCATCGGTTAAACCGATCGTGTGTACACGGTATTGGAAGGCCCCCCCTGGTTTTCACCAGGCGAGGATATATGCTTTGTCTGAACTTCTTGTAGAAAATGTGTTCCTAGCAGTCAGCTCCTACCCCTGGATACCTAGAGATGCTCTTTTGGGACTTTCCCAATTAATTCATGGAGGTATCGCCAATTGCTTGTTTTTTTTTCCGGTAAATTGACTCCCAAACTTATGTATGGGACACCAAGAAACTAGACACCTCCTTTCCCACATGTAGACACTCATATTAGGGGGTCACTCTAGAAACTGTCCCCTGCTTTCTCAAAGAATGAGGGAAAGAACTCAATGTTTCTCCTCCCTAAATGCATAAGATCATGCAATGAACTCATGCCTCATGTATAAGTACTAGAGTCTAAAGCCTCGTACACACGGTTGGACTTCAAACAAACTTTTCCGTGGATTTTTGTCTGAAGGCAGTTGGCCGGGCACACCCATAGCATACACACGGCAGAACTTTTCTGCAAACTTTCCCAACATCACGTGGTTTTTCTGCTCTTTACTGCCACCCTTTGGTCAACTTCTGCTATTGTTGGTTGATTTTAACATTGGTTCTGGGCATGCGTATTTGTACTTCGGACAAAAGTCAGATGGATTTCTGTACATAGATAGGACTTTGCACCGTAGGACTTTTGTTTCCGAAAAGTTTGTCCGTTTGCAGAGCGAACTTTTGTCCGATGAAAACCAAATAAATTTGTCCGATGGAGCGTACACACGGTAGGATTTTTTAAAAAACTTGCTCATTTTGAAGTTTGTTGTCAAAAAGTCCTACCGTGTGTATGGGGCTTTAGATATGTCCTATAAATTCTTATGCAGTTGGTATAGGGCACCTTCCTGCTTGGCACAAATGTTTCCAGGGTCATACACAAGGGGCTGGAGAGGCTATAAGCAAGTTTTTCTCCATTTGTGGTGGGCTTGTCCCAATATTAATGGCTTCTGGGACGCAATTATGCCCTGGATACAGAAAACCACTCTTAAACCGATTTAATGCATGAGATTACAGTTTCTGTTCCACGATATACCCTCCTCCTTTATTCATAGGAAAAAAACGTGTAACCCCATACTTGCTGAACACGGCAAAAAGCTTGATTCCCAGATATCCGAAACAAGCTACTTGCCCCACAGTCTCAGAATGGAAGAGGTGAATACCTTTATGGAGTCTGAACGTTGGATCCATGATGTTAAGAATAAACATGATGCATTTCAGGACATCTGGGCTGGCTGGATGTATTATTCCTATGAGATAGCAGACAACTAAGAATCTGTCTGCAATACTTCTAGCCTAGTTATTTTTTGATGGTTCATGAATCTGGCCATTGACTTTCTGGCTTCTGGCACATGGTTTTTAATTAACATTATAGTTATTACATAACGTGCGGTTCTTTTTCATTTTCCTTTTCTGTAGGGTTTTTCTTTTTACTCCTATTATTTTAACAATGCTAGTACTAGTCCTGCTGTGTTCTCATAGCAACACAATAGCATTGTGTAATACTTACCTCCTGTTTGAAGGAACAGTTGGACAATGTGGATGTGTTTGTCCAGACATAACAGTAATTAGATTGGATCCTCAACCCTTACAAATCCTTACTGCAACTGACTCACTGGTTGGAGTATCTGGATTGGATTGGCACAGGTAGATATAGTACTCCAAACTGGTTTGACTTCTTGCGGATGTTCTGTGGGCTCTACCTTTTTATCCAGACCTTTTGTCTCAAGGACTGTTTTATCATCCTGTTTCACGGTTGTTAGCTTTAACAGCATGGCTTTTGAAGCCCAGGTTCTGATTCCCATAATGTTAAAAGCTAGGAAGTCTACTTCCCAAAAGGACTACCGTAGGTTATGTAAGGAAAATTCCAATTGGTGTAAGTCTCAGGGCTTCCATCCCAGGAATCTCTTCATGAGACTAATACTCTCTACCTTAAAACTTGGTCTGGATCAGCATTTGGCTTTCAGCACGTTTCTGCCTTTTCTCTCTTGTTTCATAAACTGTTGGCCCCTCACTCTCTGACTATGACCTTTCTACTGGGAGACTGCCACGTAGCTCCCCTGTTTCTTCCCCTGTAGCTCCATGATATCTGAATCTCTGGAAATCACCATTTGAACTCATTAGAGATATTCCTCTCTACTCTGATCCGTAAGGTGGTATTTCTTGTAGCCATCATCTTTGTGAGGCAAATACCTAAACTGGCAACCTTATCCAGGGAACCTTTTCTGGTTTTGCTAGGGGCAATGTGCTGTTGAGGCCCAGGGTTTTCTTCCTACTTGAGGTAGTTTCTGCCTGTCACCTCAACTGGGACATTGTTTTGCCACCCCCCTCCAGCATTTGGTTCAGGCTTCGAGAGTCACTCAGCCTCTGCTTTCTTCAGAAAGACTGGTTTCCTTTTTGTTATCTTGGATGGTCTCCTTAGGCATCAGCTTTTAATTTCATCATCTCCAGGTGGCTCTGATAGACCATTATTCGAGTTTATGGTCGCAAAGAGGTATTAGACCTAAAAACAAACCATTATTATATTGCAGCTTACCACGTCTTAGATGTGGGGGCTGCATTCGTTTCCTTTTTTCTATAATTTTTTTTCTTTATTTTGAGTTGTTGACACAGCCAGTATGTCTGTTACTTTTCAACCAAGCTGTCCAGAAAAGTGGCAGTTAGGGCTAGTTTACACTTGCTTCAAAACATGGCTTCAGACAGGCTTTGTTAAGGCTCTCTGAACACCAGTCAAAGCTCCTGTCACTAAATAAAATGTTTAGTTTACAGTCCTGTTTACACCTTGATTTTGATTGGTGCTTCAATGAGGCTTTGGTGGGGCTTTGGTGGGGCTTCAATCGAGCTTTGCCATAGACTTCAATGGAGGCTTTGAAGACACTTTGATGCACAACTAAAGCGACATGGGGTATACTTTTTGAAGCAAAGCCAAAGCAAAGCAAAAGCAAGGTGTAAACAGGACTGTAAGCTAACCATTTTATTTAATGACATGAGCTTTGACTAGCGTTCAGAGAGCTTTAACAAAGCCTGTCCGAAGCTTTGCTTTGAAGCAAGTGTAAACTAGTCGTTAATATGTGTTGAAGCTGAAGCAAGTGTAAATGAGCCCTTAGAGACTGACAGTTATGCTTACAAGGGTCAGCTTTTATTCATTTATGTTAAACCTGTATCTCAAAAGAATAAAAAACTATCGTAACAGCTTAGAAAGTGTTAGTTTGAGTTCAGTTTTAATTTGTTAGTCAAGTCCATCTAAATCTGCTAGTGCATATAACACCACCCTCATTGCTGCTGTCCAAAGGTTTCTTTGTTCTTCAGTGGGATGGAGATACCCTAAGACTGCTGGCTGGATTACCAGGTTAAAATAAAGGAAATAAAATGCTAAAAAAATAAAATAAATGCAACCATTACATTGAAGTGGTTGTAAAGGCTAAAGGCGTTTTACCTTTATGTATTATATGCATGAAGGTAAAAAACCTTCTGTGTACTGCTCCCCTACAGCCCCCCTAATACTCACCTGAGCCCCTCTTTATCCAGCAATGTCCATGAGAGCCTTCAAAATACGAAGAACAGAAATTGCCGCTCAGGCAGATGAAATAAGGAAAGTACTTCTCTCAGGGACCAAGGGTGCCGGCAATGCACGTAGCAAATGAAGAAAATTAGTGAGGACTGCCACACTCCAATCCAACGTATATTTATTCAGGCAAAACAGGCACTACAAAAACCAGCAGAACTCAGGACAGCTGACGCGTTTCACACAAATTCAGTGTTTACTCACAGCTATGAGTAAACACTGAATTGGTGTGAAACGCGTCAGCTGTCCTGAGTTCTGCTGTTTTTTGTAGTGCCTGTTTTGCCTGAATAAATATACGTTGGATTGGAGTGCGGCTGTCCTCACTAATTTTCTTAATTTTCCATGAGAGCCTTGTTTGTCCTGGAGCCATTGGCTCCCACTGCTGTCAATCACAGCCAATGAGGAGAGAGTGGGGGTGGGCCTAAACCATGGCTCTGTGTCTTATGGACGCATAGAATGGGGCCCGGGAGCGAACACACACCAGTGCCCTCATGGCAAGAGACTTGCTATTAGGGGCATTGGTCAATGGGGAGGAGCCAGGAGTGCCAACAGAGTACCCGAGAAGAAGCGAATCAGGGCTGCTCTGTGAAAACCCACTGCACAGAGCAGGTAGGTATAACATGTTTTTTTTTTTTTTTAAAGCCAAACCTTTATTACCACTTGAAGGTTTGGAAATATTACATTTTTGTATTGGGGTTTAATACTGATTTATAGATCAGGTTTGACTATTTCTTGTCAAGGACTAGAAAGGGTCCATACTCTACTAGATCTGTGAGTGTTTCATGGACTTTCCAACATCAGGCTACTGTTTTCTCTACGTTCTACCAGGTGGTTATTCAAGCCTTATCTGATGCCAGCTTTGGACGTAAGGTCCTTTAAATGGTTATTTGAGCCACGAACTGTCTACTTTTTTTTTTCTTCAACCTCTAATGCCCTGTACACACGATAGGAATTTCCTATGGGCTGACATCTAAAGGAATTTTCTGTCAGAATTCCATTCAAGCTGTCTTCCATCAGTCTTGCATACACACTGTCAGACTAAATTCCGACCGTCCAAAGCGCGGTGACGTAAAACACTACAATGAGCCGAGAAAAATTAAGTTCAATGCTTCCGAGCATGCGTCGACTTGATTCTGAGCATGCGTGGGTTTTTTCTCAGACGGAGTTACACACAGACGATTGGAATTTCCCATAGGATTTTTTTCCATCAGAAAAATTAAAAACATGTTCTATTTCTAAAATCCTATGGAAAAAAGTCTGATGGGCCCACACGCGATAGGAATTTCTGAGGAAAAAAAAGTCTGATGGGCCCACACGCGATAGGAATTTCTGATGAAAAAATTCCATCAGACTTTTTTCATCAGAAATTCCTATTGTGTGTACAAGGCATTAGTGTTTGTTTGCTGTGTTGCCCACCTATACTTGGACTGATTTTGAACATCCTGAAGGTGAATGATTTCCTGGGCCCCCCAACGCATAAAAAAAAAAAAAAAAGGATTTTTTGGACTCCCCGTACTCGCTGTAAAATCCTTTTCTTGGGATCCATTGAGTGGTACAGGTCCTACCCCTTTTTTTTATGATCATGCTCTCAGTCATAGGCGTGCACAAGGGATGTGCCAGGTGTGCCCGAGCACACCCTAATCCTGGGGTTGGCAACCTGTCAATGGTGGGAAGGTGACAGGTAAACCGCAATCCTTCCTTGCCGACCCTCAGAACCTGGACAGGAGAGGTGGCAGGGGTGGAATTTAGTGGAACCGATCTGTATTTTCCTCCTGCAGCAGCTGAAAGTAGGCTTATCCTCCTCTCCCTTTTGTTAACATTCATCTGCCACAGGAGGAAAATATAGGGGATCGGCACTAATATATGCCACCCCCTCCTTTCCCTGTTTCTCTTCCTTCTGTTGCCCGGGTCCCCCATGTGCGTCCTTTGCTCCCCCTTCCATCCCATTGTTTCAGGATGGAGAGCGGGGAAGAGGCCGGTAAATATGTCAAACGCATATGTGTTGGAGCTTTGGGGTGCACACCCTAATGCAATAGGCTGTGCACACCTATGCTCTCAGTACTGTTGTTGCAAAACCAAGGCATGTTGGTAGAAGAAGAGGGTGTACCTGGGCTGGCCTACAGTTTTTTGTTTAGAGCAGCGGTCTTTAAACTGCGGCCCGGGGGCCCAGATGTGGCCCTTTGCTTACTTTTATCTGGGCCTTGGGGGATTATTCCCCACACTGTTGCTGACATAGTTCCTGTTACTGACACCAACAATGGGGCACTATTCCTCCCACTAACACCAATGATGGGGCACCTATCTGTCATTGACGCCAATAATAGGGCACTATTCCCCCCATTGATACTAACGATGGGACACTATTCCCCCCCCCATAACACCAATGATGGGGCACTATTCCTCCCACTGACACCAATGATGAGGCACTAATATGCCATTGACACCAATAATGGGGCACTACTCCTCCCATTGATACTAACAATGGGGCACTATTCCTCCCCATAATACCAATCATGAAGCATTGTTTACCCCCACTGATGCCAGGGCATTTTCTTCTCCCACTTGCCACAGTGCGGCCCCCCTAAAGTTTGAAGGACAGTAAACTGGTCCATTGGTTAGAAAGTTTTGGGATCCCTGGTTTAGAGCATAGGTTTACAGCAGGGTTTCTCAACCAGGATTCTATGGAAGCCTAGGGTTCCTCCAGAAGTTGCTAGGGGTTCCTGGAGCAATGAGCAAATTCTGTCCCTCATACAAGTTCCCACAGACACCATTGATCTTTTAGCTGTCTGTCAGGGACATTTCTTCCCAGTGACCACAAGTATATGGGGCATTCTTCCTACTGACCATCACAGCTATGTATCATGAGTTATAGATATGGTCATTTTTAGAAAGGGTTCCCTGAGACCAAAACGTTATTTCAATGGTTCCTCTGTATTAAAAAGGTTGAGAAAGGCTGGTTTACAGCATCAAAAAAATTAGAACCGAAGAGATCATCAAAGTGATAATTATTATGACTTGTATAACTTTAATTTCTTATTTATTTATACTAATGCCGTGTACACACGACCGTTTTTCATGACGAGAAATATTGAATTTTTTAAATTGGTCATTAAAAACGATTGTGTGTAGGCTCCAGAGCATTTTTCTCGAAAAATGGCCATGTGTATGCTTTAATGACGGGGGAAAAAACGCGCATGCTCAGAAGCAAGTTATGAGACGGGAGCGCTCGTTCTGGTAAAACTAGCGTTCATAATAGAGATAGCACATTCGTCACGCTGTAACAGACTGAAGAGCACGAGGCTGAAAAGCGCGAATCGTCTCTCGCCAAACTTTACTAACACAAGGATCAGCAAAAGCAGCCCAAAGGGTGGCGCCATCCGAATGGAACTTCCCCTTTATAGTGCCGTTGTACGTGTTGTCGTACGCGTTGTACGTCACCGCGCTTTGCTCGAGCATTTTTTTCCCCGATAGTGTGTAGCTACGCAAGGCAGGCTTGAGAAGAATCACATTGAGAAAAATTTCGTTTTTTTTTTTCAATGACATTAAAAACAGCCGTGTGTATGCGGCATTAGTATTTACAGATCAGCCAAGCGTTTCATCAACAAGAGTGAAATACACCCAGTGTATTCCATTTTTATTATATATTTTTTTATCAAAACGTTTTTATTTGTTGATGCAGCAAGTAATCATACAGGTATATAGCAAACATTGATAGGGCTGAATACAGTCTGTCAGAGGTATACAATGCATGTCTTCAAATACAACCAAATATGTTGCACTGCACTATTACATAACCGTTAATGCAAACTTATAGCACTTGGTTGGACAACTAGAACACAGTCTTTTTCTTTCTTTTTGCTATCGGATTTTTCTACACCAAGCGTTTAACATAACAAAACTGAAACTTTTAACTGTTTTCCCTTCCCTTCTCCTTCTACACCCCACCTCTCCATTTACTCCTCGCTTTTTTAGAGTCGTAGCAGTCTATCCATTACTAGTTGTGGGCGGGGGGGGGGGGGGCGAGAATTTTTATTATATTTGACTGATATTCGATTGTATATTTATTGAAATGGTAACATAAAATGTCTCATATGCATGTATATTGCATATTCTGGGTTATTGCACACTAAGTGAAATGTCACTGAGCTTGGGAGATGATTCCCTGGTTAGCTGTTGTGCTAAAGACCTTTCCATCTTATGTTGACTGCTAAATAAAGTATTAACTTTTGGATTCCCAATTAACTTGAAGCATTCTCTGCTGATATAAACTCTCCACTTGGCCTTTGGAATTATTTGCACTGCTATGGTGTTAGATTCATTTAATAGACTGACCTATAGGAGATAGACAAACCACAGTTCTCTTATGCCTTGTACACACGATCGGATTTCCGATGGAATAAAATACAATGGAATTTTCCGTCGGAATTCCGATGAAGCTGACTTCCATCAGTCTTGCATACACACTGTCAGACTAAATTCCGACCGTCCAAAATGCGGTGACGTAAAACACTACGACGAGCCGAGAAAAATGAAGTTCAATTTAACTTTTTTTTTTTTTTTTGGTTAATTCTCCTTTAAGGGGGTGTGGCAGGAGGCGTTTCCTATGCCTTCATACATTTGCTAGTAGGTGTCCCTTATTTCCATCTCAAAAGGTTGGGAGGTATGCTCCTGTGTTTACACATTTCAGAGCCTGCCTTCTGAACTACAGAAGTGCTGAGAGGAGGTGTTTCAGGAGGTGGAGTCAGTACAGGAATCACTGCTTGCAAGGTACCATGGGATATGTAGTCCTCAGAAGTTGAAAATAAACAGCAGAGGTGAAGCTGCATGTTCAGGAAACAGTTGGCCCACAGACAGGCAAAAATCACAACATGAAAGAGGATTTTTCTAGTTAGCTTATATTGGACTGTTTTTTGTTTTTTTAGGTCATCTCACAGGAAGTGACAAGGACATTACATTTCAGACAAGATCTAATATTAATATTATTATTCAAATTTATTTTAAAAAAACACCCATGCAAGACTATTTTCAATCATATTAATTACACTTTGACAACAGCTGTCTCAATGATCTTGTCCAGGTCGAGATTGATGCAGTATGTCCAGAGAAATTTGCATTTGAATTTGGTGCAAAAACTTTGGGGGCAAAAACTGTTGCGAAATAACTTCAATTACTTTCCAGTGGAAATGTTGCATCTGCATATCCAAAATCATGCATGAGCATGATAAGTTGGTGACCGCCAGTCTGCCCATTTTTCCTGCATTCGAATTTTGGTGCAAGTACCATGGTAAATTCACCCCTCTGACTGCTCTGATCCTTCCCCCCTTTATAGTGAGAGGACTGGCTTATTTTTTGTACTTACTAAAAAAAAATCCAGCTCCGCAATTTAAGACAATTGCAGCTACCTCAAGTAAGGACTGGTAAGGTGCAATATTTTGCATTCTTGTTATTGGGTTTAGTTTCATTACTTTTTTGACATTGTGGTTTTTTTTCATATACACTGCCAAAACTACTACCATAGCAGCCAACACCCCATCCAGACCTTAATCAGTCTGAGATCCAATGTGACACTGACCCATTCTGTACCCTGTTCTGTATGCCTTATATGCCACCCTGTACATTTTATATACCACACCATCCCATTCTGTATGCTATGCTGTACCTTTTCCTATTCCACACTAATCATCCTGTGTTCTGTACATTTTCCATTCCATACTTCATTCTAAACACTGTGAAGTGCCCACCTTCGCCCTCCACAGATCTGTACTTACCTCTTCAGTCCTTTTTAACCTGCCATTTTAATTAGGGTTTTGTACTTTTTTTTTCTTTTTTTTGGGAAGTCCATTAAAATGCTTTCTATGGGGCCCTGTTATTTCTAGTCACTCTTTTGTCCACGCGTCTAGGCTCTACATCTAGGGCTACATCTATTTGGCTTTAGTACCGTATATACTCAAATATAAGCCGAGTTTTTCAGCACATTTTTTTGTGGGCACAGTGAGGCATGCAGATGGACACCCTAGGCTTATGCCGCGTAAACACGATCATTTTTCCCGTCGGGAAAAATGACATTTTTTCCTTTGGACGAGAAAAACGATCGTCTGTGGGCTTTTTGCCGTTTTTCCCGACGGGAAAAACGGCATTAATCACGATGAGAAAAATTAGAACATGTTCTAATTTTTCTCGTCGTTTTTCCTGACATTTCTTCCGCGGCAGTGTTTCCCATGGGGAAACACTGCCGCGGAGCCCATAGACGATCGTTTTTCTCGTCATTTTAAAAAATGACGAGAAAAATTACCGTGTGTGGGGAACAAGCTGTTCCCTCGTTTAAAATGTCATTATTCACGGCGGTTTTTAAACCGCCGTGAATAATGATCGTGTGTACGCGGCATTATACTCGAGTCAATACATTTTCCCAATTTTTTGTGGTAAAATTAGGTGCCTCGGCTTATATTCGGGTCGGATTATACTCGAGTATATACTGTAGATTAAAAACCTGACTGGCTTTTATACTTTGCATTTCAGCTTTTTCCATTGCTGTGTTAAATAAGCCATAAACATGGCCTTCCACCACTTATGATTTGTTTGGCTAAATGCACGAAAAGAGTTAAAACAGTATATCTAAAAGCTACAGGGTCCTCGTGGAAAAGAAGAACAGAGCACCTCTAATAATCCTTTCCTGGTTCTGTTCAGCTTTTCATGTTTTAATTACATAAGACAGTTTTTCTCAACCTCTTCAATTGCCAGTCAAGGCACCCTTTAAAATTCTGCACAATCTGGAGACACCGCATTCTAATATTTAAAAAATCAAAATTAATAACTTTACATAATCAAACAACACCCATATGCGTAGGACACCCAACATTAGCTGTGATTTATTCTTCCAAAGCAAACACCTTTGCACACTGGTACTGACTAGTATTCCAATGTTTCTCTTCTCCCCCAGTTTCTCTCCCTCACTTAAGCCCTGTACACACGATCGGATAACCTATGAATTTTCGTCCGATGGATTTGACCATCGGAAATCCGATGAAACTGTTTTTCATCAGTCTTGGCCACACACCATCAGTCAAAAAACCGACCGTTCCAAACGCGGTGATGTAAAACACTCCGATGAGCCGAGAAAAATGAAGTTTAATGCTTCTGCGCATGCGTCGACTTGATTCTGAGCATGCGTGGGTTTTTTAACCGATGGACTTGCCCATAGACAATCGGAAATTCCCATCGGTTTTTTATCCATCGGAAAAATTTAAAACAAGTTCTATTTTTTCCATCCGATGGAAAAAAGACCGATGGGTACCATACACGATCGGTTTGTCTGATGAAAACCATCCATCGGACGGTTTTCATCAGTTAAACCGATCGTGTGTACAGGGCTTAAGCTAATGTGACCCCAGTGCTGACCTCAATGCCCTGTCTAATTGGGCGACTATGTGGCAGATGAGGTTTAATGTTGATAAATGTAAAGTTATGCACTTGGGGCTAAGAATATGAATGCATCATACATACTAGGGGGAGTACAACTGGGGGGATCCGTAGTGGAGAAGGATCTGGGGGTTTTGATAGATCATAAGCTCAATAATGGCATGCAATGCCAAGCTGCGGTTTCCAAAGCAAGCAAAGTCCTTTCTTTGTATTAAGAGAGGTATGGACTCCAGAGAGAAAGCTATCATTTTGCCCCTGTACAAATCATTAGTAAGACCTTATCTGGAATATGCAGTTCAGTTTTGGGCCCCAGTTCTCAAAAAGGATATCGGGGAACTGGAGAAAGTGCAGAGAAGGGCAACCAAACTGATAAGAGGCATGGAGGAGCTCAGCTATGAGGAAAGATTAGAAGAACTGAATGTATTCACTCTTGAGAAGAGGAGATTAAGGGGGGATATGATCAACATGTACAAATATATAAGGGGTCCATATAGTGAACTTGGTGTTGAGTTATTCACTTTGCGGTCAACACAAAGGACAAGGGGGCACTCTTTACGTCTAGAGGAAAAGAGATTTCATCTCCAAATACGGAAAGGTTTCTTCACAGTAAGAGCTGTGAAAATGTGGAATAGACTCCCTGCAGAGGTGGTTCTGGGCAGCTCAGTAGATTGCTTTAAGAAAGGCCTGGATTTTTTCCTAAATGTACATATTATAACTGGGTACTTACATTTATAGGTAAAGTTGATCCAGGGAATTTCCGATTGCCTCTCTCGGGGGATCAGGAAGGAATTGTTTCCCCTGTTGTAGCAAATTGGATCGTGCTCTGCTGGGGTTTTTTGCCTTCCTCTGGAACAACTGTGGGTATAGAATTGGGTATATGGGATTGTATGATATTATTATTTTATTTTTTTATGGTTGAACTGGATGGACTTGTGTCTTTTTTCAACCTGACTATCTATGTAACTATGTAACTATAAGGATAGATAGGGGCAGGAGAGGGGCAACCAATGATGCTGTGCAAGGCCCCAGCGTTATCTTTTAAACCAATGATTTCATTGGTTGTAAGGACACTGGCGGCTAGAAGGTTGTTATGGTGCACGATGAAAACCCGTGGCTTTATGTAACTAAAGCCCTGTACACACGATCGTATTTCCTATGGATTCTAATCTGATGGATTTTTCCATCGGAATTCCGATGAAGCTGACTTCCATCAGTCTTACCTACACACCATGAGCCAAAAATCCAACCGTCCCAAACGCTGTGACGTAAAACTCTCCAACAAGCCGAGAAGAATTAGGTTCAATGCTTCTGAGCATGCGTCGACTTGATTCTGAGCATGCGTGGGTTTTTTGTCCGATGGAGTTCCACACAGACGATCGGAATTTGCTATCGTTTTTTTTTCCCATCGGATACATTTAAAACATGTTCTATTTTTTCTCACCGATGGAAAAAAGACCGATGGGGCCCATACATGATCGGTTTGTCCGATGAGAAAAGTCCATCGGACTATTTTCATTGGTAAAACCGATCGTGTGTACACAGCATAATAGGCAGGCTTGATCCACCTGCTGGCTTGTATACAATTTTTGGGCAGTTTCTAGGTATTTTGCTAAGGCACCCCTGAAGGCTCCCTGATTGAAAAAGGCTGACACAATCTATGGTTTGTTTTTACAAGAGGCTTAAAGATCAAATAACAGAATGCAAAGAAGTATAAAAACTAAAGAGAAATTCTGTTTTTATGGAACACGTATAAAAGCCATTTATGTTGGGGTTCCTTCCCCTTTTGTCTCTATCAGCAGACCCCTTTCTGTATCCTTTGAAGTCAAACTATAGCTTGGGACCTCTGATGCATGTGGATAGGGAAGAACTGGGAACCATTATTAGGCTCCATGCACACTAGTTTAAAAAACGCTGCTCCTAGAGGGGTTTGTAGAACCAACTAATGTTATCCCGTGTGTCCATGCACATTAGGTAGTCTAGAAGCGTTTTTTAAGATCAGCATTTAGAGGCAAAAAAAACAAACCCTTCTGTTTTGCATTTTTGAGAGCAGGTTCTGGCAGAAAAAAAACACAAAACACTTCTAAACGTTAGTACAAAAAATGCTCAAAATTGGTGTTTTTTGTCAGGAGCACTGGCGTTTTTTTAAGTTAGTGTGCATGGAACCTTAACCTGCAGGGCAAATGCAACCAGCAGGCCCTTTCAGGTTTGGACATATTTCTGGAGGCTATAATGAACCATGTAACCATGGTAGCACAGTGATTACTGGGCATGACACAATGTGGGTGTTCATTATGACCAGGGCTTTTTTTCAGGGGGAACTTGGTGGAACTCAGTTCCACCACCTCTGGCTCAGACCCTTTGGTGCCTGCTCACCACAATCACTTGTAAACACAGAAGTCCGGTTTCTATGTTTACAGGTCACAGATCTGTGTGTAACCCCCCTGAACTCTGCACTCTGTGTGTAACCCCCCCTGAACTCTGCACTCTGTGTGTAACCCCCCCTGAACTCTGCACTCTGTGTGTAACCCCCCCTGAACTCTGCACTCTGTGTGTAACCCCCCCCTGAACTCTGCACTCTGTGTGTAACCCTCCTGAACTCTGCACTCTGTGTGTAACCCCCACTGAACTCTGCACTCTGTGTGTAACCCCCACTGAACTCTGCACTCTGTGTGTAACCCCCACTGAACTCTGCACTCTGTGTGTAACCCCCACTGAACTCTGCACTCTGTGTGTAACCCTCCTGAACTCTGCACTCTGTGTGTAACCCTCCTGAACTCTGCACTCTGTGTGTAACCCTCCTGAACTCTGCACTCTGTGTGAAACTCCCCCTGAACTCTGCACTCTGTATGTAATGCAATCCTGGTATTTAATGCCCCTATAAGACTCTCCTACTGTTCGTGAAAGTTGACCGACCACACCCACTATTTGATGTGATTTGGAGGGTGTGTAGGGGAGGGGTTTTGGGGGGTCGTGGTTGAGTTCCAGCACCTATTGTTTGAGAAAAAAAGCCCTGATTATGAAATACTTTTAAGCATAAGCATGCCATGCCAAAAAATAATTTGTAAGTGATAAAGTACCATATGTCCTGTACAAGATGGGGTAAATGCACCCATCTCCATGTGATGGCTGGACCCCTAACGCTGATGTAATCCAGTTATCTTTACTCAGTTATGTCTCCTTTTTCTTTGTCTTCAGCGGTGGCTCGCTGGCTGTGTTTCAGGTATGCGTAGATGTAAATGTGTGGTCTGTACAGGGTGCAATGCAGTATTTTCAGCTTGGGTTGAAACAGGTAACAGGCCATAATGACTTTGCTTCTGTGAAGGTCAATGCTTTGTTCTGCGCTGAGAAAAGGAAGACGCTGACACTGAACTATATGAGACAGGCAGAACTATTGTACAACCCGATCTACTGATAACTGACTTAAAGCATGTGCATTTATTCAGAGAGCAGGTGGATGAGAAATACAACCAGCAATAGGTTGGAGGAGGGGAAGACTGCACTGGGGAAAACTGACAAGATGAATATACAAACTGTGGCTGTTCAGTTCTACCAGTTATGTTTTTCTGCTGTCTGGCCAACTACAATATATGCTTTTTGTGTTTGATTTACTTTTTGTGCTCTTGATTATGGAATTTGTGTTTGAATATGTGTTATGTGATCAGCAGGCAGACATAACCAATGTTATATTTCAGTTGAGATATATGACAAGTTCTTGCTCCGAGGATGGCACCCCACCGTCTTCTCCATTACAGTATGCTGTTTTTCAGTTTAGAAAAGTTGTATAGCTGTGAGTTATATATCCCGAATACATGTATTCTGCAGCCATATTCATGGACATCTAGGGGCAGTAAAAAGGTACTGTGGGGAAGTATTGTTGCATTGTTTTGTTGGGTTTTTGTTTGTTTTTTGTACGTAAATAGAAATTAAAAATACATTGCATTTTAGTCGTGCATTTGGTGCACTCAGGACTGCTGTCCACCACTTCTGCTTAATCATTTACAGTTATGTTGTATACCAGAGATGCCCAACCAGTGGCCCGCGGAGCCCTCTGATGTGGCCCGCGACCTCCTGCTCTCGGATGGAATAGAATACTGTTATTAAGCCCAGGTTCACACTGGGGCTGCGGGAGTGAAGCCGTGCGACTTCAGCTGAACTCGCACGATTTCACTCTCGCTGGCAGTCCCGATTTCAGCCGCGATTACAAAGACATCTGACACAGATGTCAATGTAAATCACGGGCCAAAATCGCAAAAAGTAGTACAGAAACTACTTTTTGAAATCGGTGCAGCGCCGCAGATGCGGCGTCGCACCAATTAGGGCGGTGCCATTTACGGCAAATATCGCCGGTTTGACATGCGATTTGACATGCCAAATCGCATGTCAAAACGCACCAGTGTGAACCAGGGCTAAAGGTCAGTTTATTACTAAAATCACAGTTTATTACATATCACAGATATGGGCATATCTGTTCTGCAGTGGTTACTGGGCTGCTTTCAAACTAATCGGCAGATGCAGATCAGTTTACCTGCGGGTTACCTGCACTGAGCCATAGACTCTGTTATTACCTGCAAGTTTGGTAAGCTTTCTAAAAGTGCACCAAACCTGCAGAATATAATAGAAGTCTATTGCAAAGTGCAGAAAAGCCAAAGGTACACTGCGTTGCACCCACGGTGTGGGTAAACCGCTGTGCATCAGTGTGAAAGCAGCCATGTGCCCCTTTCACACGGTCAGTCCGACCCAATTGGACTCTCCATTCACCTCCAAGGAGTTTCAGATGTAAACCGACATGTGTCCTACCTCCAATCCAATCCAGCTGTGTCCGTATCCGCTCTGCATATGCAGAGCGGACATGTACCTGCCATCCGCCCCCTCCACTGATTGTGGCCCGCTACCAGTTACCAAGTCAGTTAAGTGGCCCTCGTGCTTTAAAAGGTTGGGCACCCCTGCTGTATACAGTCTGGATAGCCTGTGTAGTTTGATATGACTGAGGCAGAGGAGGGATTTAATGCAAAAATTGAAAAAAATAAACAATATAAATATTAGGTTATACATTTTAAACACTCAAAACTATTCAAATATTTTTTTTCTGAAAATCATTATGAATATCCTTTCCAATTTATGATGATAATAAATGTTCCACTCTTATGTATTCCTTCTACTCCATTCATCTTGTATACATATTGAAGTAGTGAGGTCATTGAAATATCTGCTGAGTGTAAATATTCTCGGCCCGATATCTGGCCTCCTATTATATATGAGAAATTGAACTCTAATATGAAGTGGCATTCTCGTATTTAGAAGGCTATAAGTGGTTTGTATATCCCTTTGTGTTTACAAAACCATCAGTTTCAGGATAGATTCAGTTTTCTTCATTGAGAGCAATGGAGTTGAATTATTTCATACCTTTCACACTGTTTATCTCCTCCACATACTTTGCTTCCATGTTATACAATGTATTAAATACAATATATATGATATGAAATTATGAAGTTATTCCTATATAAATAGACTGGTTACATGAACTTCTTACCTTTGCCCCACCCAAGGTCTAATGCATCTAACATAGACATATCAATACACTCACAAGGATCCATTAAGTGTTGACATCCATTAAAGAAAAACGTTGCTATGTACTATGTGCATCTTCATTGACATATGGAATGACTACTTTGAAAATGCAGGAAAACAACAACCAAAAAAAAAACAATGCTTCCTTTGTCCATGAGGCCTCTAAAGCCTACAGCTAAATGGATCAAAATTTGGCTGGTTCAGCAAGGGCCGGATGACTTTCGATCCATGGGCAGAGTGGTTGTACAGAAGTCGATCTACCCAAGCTGATCTACTTCTGTACAACTGCCCTGTTGGAGATTTTTGACACTTGATCTCCCTGCTGTCAGAATACAATAGCTCAGCAGGCAGGATCCACATCGTGTGGTTCTAACCCACTGGTTGGAAAAAAAAAACCGGACTAATCTATGGGCTACTTAACAGTCATAGCCATGTAGAGGAATTAAAAAAAAAATCTTTGCCCCCTTTGGCCCAGTAATCCCCCCCCCCCCCCCCCCCTATTGGATGCCGCATCTTCGCTTTTGCACAACAGACTAAAGGCGAAGCCAGACTGTCAGTCACAACCTGCCCTTCAAAGACACCTCTGTCCATCCTGTGACTTTCATTAGCCAGGGGGAGTGGTTAGATATGCAGATTAAAGCTTAACTACTTTCTTAGAACAAAAAGTCTAAATTTGAGAGTTAAAACACACCCTTTTGGAGAAGAAGTGAGTTTAGAATTGCTGATGGAGTGGATTATATAAGTACTTGGTTTACATAGGTCAATAGTAAAAACTTACTCTATTACTCATGAAGATGATTCAAACCATGTTTTATAATTATGAATATGAATAGCTATTCTTACTGAAGAAGATGGCTCATGTGAAATAGCGTGGTTTAGCAAGATAATTTTTCTCACCAACACCCCATTAACCCTCCATATGCTAAATCATTTCCATCCAAAACTGAGTCTTTAGCCACAATACTAGAAATTCAGCAGTACTGGAAAGTGGGAAATACCGATCTGTCAAATGCCTAGCCCACAGCCTACTGCTTGTATGCCAGTGAAGCTACAGCACACGTCTTATGATTTTGGTGACTACCTCTCACAGAGATCCCACTAATGCCCAGGACCTAAAACAATACAAAACTTTTTTCTTTGTTTTATTTTGGACAGGGTGGGGAGAGATTAGAACACCTATCAGGTTTTTATTGATGTCTGTGCCCCTGTTAGGTATTTTCACTATCTCTATTTGTCCTTTTTACCATTCTCACCGAAAATGAAAGAAAATCCCAAATTTTGGGTTGTTCCCAGAACAGTAATTGAGGGGAATTATTAAAATAGAGACACTAGTACTGGTGACGGGTTATAACCCTCCCTTACAATATCCAAAGCAAAAAAAAGTGTTGCCTTTAAGCTACTTTAAAGTGGTTGTAAAGGTTCATTTTTTTTTTTTTTTTAAATAACAAACATGTCATACTTACCTCCACTGTGCAGTTCGTTTTGCACAGAGTGGCCCCGATCCTCCTGTTCTGGGGTCCCACGGCAGCTCTCTCGGTTCCTCCCCGCAATAGCTAACCCCCTCTGGGGAGCTCTCTCCCAAGGGGGTTACCTTGCGGGCGCGCTCCCTGTCATACACTCTGCGTCCATAGACACAGCGTGTATGACTCGGTCCCTCCCCCTGGCGGCATGTCATTGGATTTGATTGACAGCAGCGGGAGCCAATGGCTGCGCTGCTATCAATCTATCCAATCAACACCAAGACTTCGTGGAGAAGAGGACCCCGGGGACGAGCCGATCAGGTGAACGGGCTCAGGTAAGTAAAACGGGGGGCCGGGGGGGGGGGGGCGTCATTGCCAGGTGTTTTTACACCTTAATGCAAAGGATGCATTAAGGTGAAAAAACATGAACCTTTACAACTTCTTTAAAGTGACACTAAAGGTTCAGAGTTTAAAAAAAAAAAAACATGTTATACTTACCTCCACAGCGCAGTTCGTTTTGCACAGAGTGTCCCCGAATATCCTCTTCTGGGGTTCCACAGCGGCTCTCGCGGCTCCTCCCCGCAAGAGCTAACCCCCTCTGGGAAGCTCTCTCCCGAGGGAGTTACCTTGCGGGCGCGCTCCCGTGTGATACACTCGGCGGCCATAGATTTGATTGACAGCAGCGGGAGCCAATGGCTGCACTGCTATCAATCATCCAATGAAGAGCCAACAACAGCTGGGGAAAACCATCGCGGGATCGTGCCCACGGAGATTCGGGGCTCAGGTAAGTAAAACGGGGGCTTGGGGGGGGCGGTGAATGCAAGGTGCTTTTTCACCTTC
Source organism: Rana muscosa (assembly GCA_029206835.1). Lineage (NCBI taxonomy): Eukaryota > Metazoa > Chordata > Amphibia > Anura > Ranidae > Rana > Rana muscosa. Next base: position 214,944,290 of record CM055116.1, read on the forward strand.
ATGCATAGGATGCATGAAGGTGAAAAAACACCAAGCTTTACAACCCCATTAAGTCTAAGGCTAGCATTAACAAAGCAGAGTGTGTGTAGATTGGTAGGAACTCTTGTGAATAATTTAGCTGGTGTTTATTTTGCAATCTATTTTTGTTATCCCAAGTGTATAGAAGCACTGATTGCTGTTCAGTTCACTTTTTTCTGTAGCAGATTATGTGTTTACGTACAGTGGAGGTAGTTGTTGACAGGCTGACAGGTTTGGTAGCTGATGTCATCCGGTTGTCTTCCAGATCTGTTATTTATGCATGTGTAGGCTATGGTGGGATAGCATTTTAACTATGTGATGTTTTTTTATGGTTTTTGTTAGTGGTTAATATTTAATTGCCTGTGGTTTGCAATATATGTATTTTCCCCATATTCAGGTACTGTTCAATGGATAACCAGAGTCTGAGTATAATGTATAGAAAGCGGTTGTCTTGGCCTCCAGAGGCCCAGAGTAGTAACATGTCTAGTCTATATACTGCTTAGGAACAAAGGACTTGACCTCTAAAACCCAAGGGAAAAATGTCGGCATTGCTAATAACAATCAGATTAGAGCTGGGATTTTTTTTTCTATAACAGGGTAGAAGAACTGAATAAAAAGATATGTCCTAGTGCTATAGAAACACTCAAGATTTATAAATCAGACCCAACATGTGAGCTTGTAAACTGCAAATGCCTTCATACAGTACATTGCAGTTGTGAACAAGCAAGTATCTTGAGATGAATGTGAACAGTTAAAATGGGCCAGTCCACCCAAAACGGACATTTCCATGTTCTGAAGGTGCCGGAAAGTTTGCGCACCTACTAGATTCTCTAATGTCCCTGGGGCTGTTGTGGTGGGACTGCTTTGTAGGTTCAGTATTTTTATTTTTCTAAAGCAGTATTGACTGAACATAATCTTTTGTTTCGATAACATAATTATACAATTTCCATTTACTAAACTAATGAATTAACTTGTGTGTCATCTTTGTTATTGTACTTAGGTAGTTTTTATTTATACTGTATTTTAGGCAGTATTGAGTAATAATTGTGTAGCACACCCCCGTAGGAGCTGCTGGTTTAGATTTGGGCCTTGCACGTTACCTCAACATTTGTTGTCTAGGGGATGAGAGTCTACAGTAACTTCAATGTCCACACAAGTTATGAATCCTTTTTTTTTTCAGGCTTTATTTCCAAATAAACTTGTATGGGTAGAGGGATGGAGGGTCAGGGGAAGGTTCAGGCCCACACAGCAGATCACTGGGGAAAACACCTAAGATACAACGTCTCACTCACCACTCTCCTTCGAGTGGGTATTGCTCACCCGGATAGGCCCCTCTCACTTGGCCTAGCAGCCGGAATGATGCACAAACGAATAAGAAAGAACAGTCTCTGCCACAGACCTATAAGATGGTTGAGTTGAACCGTTCACTTATCCTCTGCCACAGGATTTTAGATATCCAGCCTTACAGTCTAAGAGCCTTTAAGCCAACCCGGCAGACTGTAAGGTTACTTTAGCTATGGTGCATCCTCCAATAGGGTTACCAGGCCTTCCGCAAGATACCAGCCTTCCGCTTGGTCCTCTCCTGGACAGGTCCTCCCCTGGTTTCCTCCATTGAGTGGCTTCCTCCCGCAGGACGGACAGCACAAGATCACCTACAGGCGTAGGCCCCAGTCAGGGCAACTGGGCCTATCTGGCATAGATGCAGCCTCGGCCTCTGAGGCTGAATTCCCTGTAACACATACCTCAAGCCAGGAGGGCCACGAGGCGAAGAAGAGCCCCGAAAAATGACATCTGCCCCTTAAGTACCCTTCCCCAGCATGCTCAGTGGGGAGACCACTCCCACTGAACTGTTCCCGGGAAAAAAAAAACCAATGCACTTTGGCCTGTTTGTCTTCCACATTGGCCTGGGGTGGTAATGCCACCTACAGGCAAACAGTGGGAAGTCCTTCCAAATACAGCCATAGCCGGAACAGAGGCTGATTTAGCCTTAATTATTTACAAAGTCTGAGCTAATACCAGCTCAGACACCCACTAAATTTAACATAGAGCCTGGTCATCAGGAGCAGGGCACTACATACTCCCCCCACTACAACAAGACACTGTCCCCAGTGTCTGGAAAACTTTGTCCTTAATCCTGAGGACCAGTACCTGAATGAAAAACCCTGGAAGGGGAGGGAAAGGGAAGTAAGTGAAAATGTAAAAACATTAACAGGAACTTTACAGTAAAATCACAATAATACACACATTACAATCCCCCACTAACTGTCTAGACCACCCACTCTCCAGCAGTCTTGATAGAAGATCCGGCTTACCTAAAAAAAAAAACAGACACACAGACAAATAACATAGCAACCATTAAAGCATTTCAAATGATGCAAAGCTACATCTCCTAGGAGATGGAACTTTCCTTCTACTTTTAAAGATTGGACTAAACTTTTTTTTTTTTAAATCAGTAAAAAGTTTATTGAGAAAACCATATAACAGACATGTACATTCATAACAAACTCAAGCATCTATCATAAAATACAGCTTTCCGATCAGTCTTATGTATCAAAAGCAGTAAGTACTACAGTCATTTGGAATATAGTATCTACCTGTACATATCAAACAATGAGTTATTATCCATAGCAGCATACTATATAAAGATAATAAGGTGCTCTAGCCGAAACCAATGATCATACAGTAGCACAAAGTAATAAAGTAAGAAACAACTACTTATATAACACAAAAAAAAAAAAAAAGAGCGTACTTCCCTCTCTTCTAGTGAGAGTGGATAACCTTCCCCACAGAAAACTTGAAGTGGGGAAATGTCAGCCACCATGCCTCAATCACCCTTCCACAAGTCATACCACCACAATTGTTTTTCCCTTTTTCTCTCCTTTCCCAGGGTTCAGCTCAGACAATTGGACCAAACTTTAGAATGAAATGTCTCTCCCTACTTTACTGACCACTGCCACCTAGTGTCAGATGCAGCACACAAAAGTCCGTTATATACAAGGACTGAAGCAGATGGGTATCTTGATCCCAAGGTCTTCAGCAACCCTAATCCTAACTGACTAATTTCCCCAGAGTCCAGTTAGCACAGCAAAAGATGAGAATATAGACAAAAAAAAAATCCACCTCTAGGTTGAAAATCTTCTTTCTTTCATGAAAAGAAGAGAAATAGAAACGCAGACAAATGGTCACTTGGAATGATTGATCACAGGTAAAACCTGGGATCCAGCAGAGCCAGTGGCCTTCCTTTCTTGTCCAGGGTAGTAATAAAATATACAATGTCATCTTTTCCTGGTCTGCAAATAGTCACCCGATCAGCGTGGATATGTCGGCCGTAGCTCCAGTGCAGCCAACATCCTTTAAAGCGTTCTGCCATGATGAAAGAGTAGTTCAAGTTTCTAAATGGCTTTGGCACGGACAAATAGTCCCAAATGGCCTCACCGTACCACTGCTCCCTGTTTGCCTCAATCTCCTGCATTATCTCCCTTGGGACGTAGGGGAATTCCAGGCCGTATTCCGTTGCTACCCTTTTTATGAGCACTTTCTGTAGACGGGCAAGTCTGGGCAATGAACGGGAGCTTCCCGTCTCGGGTAACACACATGAATCTGGCGATTTCTTTATCATGGACTTAGCAGGTTTAGGCAACATCTCTTTAATAGGCAAAGTCCCTTTATTAATGTCCGGGGTAGAAACCTAATTAATGTCCCTGGGTTCATTTCACCGGAGTCCATAACTGTCCACTCCGAACAGCTACGTGCTGAGGCAACATCTTCCACGTTGCTCCATACTAACTCCTGAGACATATTCTCAAACAAGTAGTCGTCTCCAGCATCCGACAGAGAGCCTAACTCGGAGTCTTCCCACTCTTCTGCCGGCAAATAGTTGCGCACAGTCCCGAATAGTTTTTCCCCAGATTTCTTACCGGTTCCTGACGTGGACTTCCCTGGGATATAATCTCTCTCAGGGTCCGGTTCTGGTCGTATCTGGGGTAGGCCTCTACCGTGGCCGCGGCAAGCCTTCACTTATCCCACCTTTCTCCGGGTGGGTGCAATGGGAACAAGTGCATTGGAAGTGGTATCCGGAACAATGTCCGCGGCTGGTTCTGCAGCAACTGCAGCAACAGCATTCCCTCTGGGGTCACTCACCGCAGAAGGCACGACAAGTACAGGTTCGGCCACAGGCCCGAGGGCAACATCCTCCAACGTAGCGATGCCTGTGATCCAATCCACCCGGTAGGCACGGGTGATTCAGTAGGCTGGTCCACTCCGAACAACTACTCCCCGCAGTGCAGGCATTGGACAAATGGACGTAACTGTACCGCCAGTCCCTCACACTTAGGGCACAGCATGCTCAGCACCTCCACATCTCTGCTTGTGTATAGAACAAAGTGCCCGCGTGGCTTCAGTCGGATCCCTGTGTCCGTCAACAGGGTTCTGGATGGCGTGGCACCCACAGCAGTGGGCATGGAGAGCATTCTAGGCCCCGACATGGATGGTGCCCACGAATATAGCGACATGACTGCTCTCTGATCCTCTTGCTTGATCTCGCAGCTTCTTCCCTTTGGCACCAGACACACACACACGCGTCTCACGCAGGAGGCGGGAACTCCTCCCCTTTGGTCCTTTTGGCATGTAGCTTGCAGGCTTTCCTGGCTCCGACCACAGCCTACACAGTTACCAAAGTGATCTGCACGCTTAACCCCCTTCTTTTGAGAACACAGTCCAGCACCCTCTTAATTGTAGACCCTCGGTGAATAATAAGATCTTTCAGTCCAGTTGCTAGAGGTAATGGCAAATCCTGGACTCGAGCCCCCACGTGCAGTACACCCCCGTAGGAGCTCCTGGTTTAGATTTGGGCCTTGCACATTACCTCAACATTTGTTGTCTAGGGGATGAGAGTCTATAGTAACTTCAATGTCCACAGAAGTTATGAATCCTTTTTTCTCAGGCTTTATTTCCAAATAAACTTGTATAGGTAGATTGATGGAGGATCAGGGTAAGGTTCAGGCCCACACAGAAGATCACTGGGGAAAACTCCTAAGATACAAAGTCTCACTCGCCACTCTCCTTCGAGTGGGTATTGCTCACCCGGATAGGCCCCTCTCACTTGGCCTAGCAGTCGAACGAATGCACGAATGAATAAGAAAGAACAGTCTCTGCCACAGACCTTTAAGATGGTTGAGTTGAACCATTCACTTATCCTCTGCCACAGGATTTTAGTACCCGGATATCCAGCCTTACAGTCTAAGAGCCTTTAAGCCAACCCGGCAGACTTTAAGGTTACTTTAGTGCGTCCTCCAATAGGGTTACCAGGCCTTCCGCAAGATACCAGCCTTCCGCTTGGTCCTCTCCTGGACAGGTCCTCCCCTGGTTTCCTCCATTGAGTGGCTTCCTCCCGCAGGACGGACAGCACAGGATCACATTCAAACGTAGGCCCCAGACAGGACAACTGGGCCTACCTGGCATAGATGCAGCCTCGGGCCAACGTGGCTCCGATGCTGAATTCCCAGTGACACATACCTCGAGCCAGGAGGGCCACGAGGTGAAGAAGAGCCCCGAAAAATATCGTCTGCCCCTTAAGTACCCTTCCCCAGCATGCTCAGGGGGGAGACCACTCCCACTGAACTGTTCCCGGGGAAAGACACCCAATGCACTTTGGCCATTTTGTCTTTCACATTGGCCTGGGGTGGTAACGCCACCTACAGGCAAACAGTGGGAAGTCCTTCCAAACACAGCCATAGCCGGAACAGAGGCTGATTTAGCCTTAATTATTTACAAAGTCTGAGCTAATACCAGCTCAGACACCCACTAAATTTAACATAGCACCTGGTCATCAGGAGCAGGGCGCTGCAATTGTATTATCTGGTATTATTATTTTATTTGTTGTCTAATAATCATGTTCTTGTCATGGTAAATAATTTGGCAAGATACACTATATTGTCAAAAGTATTGGGACATCTGCCTTTACACGCACATGAACTTTAATGGCATCCCAGTGTAGCACTGTCTAACGTAGGGCTTGCTGTGTGTTGACTTCTTAGGCCTTCCTCTCAGTTGCTAGGGGTTTTCACTTATCCCCCCCCCCCCCTTACTCCCGCTTGCTCGTTACTCAATAAACAATCCAGGGGATTTGGTTTTGATATTTATTTGGAACTTGGATGGGAGAAGGGAATAGTGGGATACTCCAACTTGAACTATTTACAGTAGATAAGGACAACTCTCACTTGGCCTTACTAAAAGATTTGTAAAAGCAGACACACTACTTTAACCATACTGCCACATGTATGGAAGAATTAAGTCTTCTTACTCTAACTAGCAGCAGACTTGATGCAACTACTTTATCTTCAGAATACTCTGTAGCATCCCCTTGACTGACACCCGTCCACTGACTCTTCTAGCTGAAGGAGGCGGCCCTCACAGGACAGGCCCAAAAGACACAGATCTGTACTCACTGTAGGCAGAATCAGATCCTTCCAGGTGTCCCCCTTCCAGTCAGCTCTGCAGGACCTCTGGGTTCAGTTCCTCTCTGACTTCAGGCCCTCGTATCGACCACCCAAGGCGACAGTCTCCACGGAGGAGGGGCAGCCTCCCTCTCCCTCCTGGACTTTCCAACTCAACTAACTCTAGGCACATGTGCCCTTGGCATTTATACAGTATCCCAGCATGCAATGCAGCACTTTTCCTCTGCCAATAGCCAGGGATGTAACAATGTCTATGCACTCACTATGCCAAGTCCCCTCCCACTGTCCAAAATGCCTCCCTATTGGTCCAGTGGGAGACACTCAGACAAGCTGAGCGGCACCTGAGCACAATGAGCAGACCTAACCAATAGATCCTGCTCCCTGGTAGGGAGAGAGCACTCTAAGTTTTACCTGACCATCTTCCTGCTAAGCAGAAAGACCAAAAACCATACTCTCTCTTCTAGCACCTAACTAGGAGGGTGCTACACCAGTCTTACTCCGTAGGGTTCAATATTAAATTGGCCCAGCCTTTACAGGTATAACAGCTTCAACTCTTCTGGGAAGGATGTTCACAAGGTTTATGAGTGTGTCTATGGAAATGTTTGACCATTCTTCCAGAAGCTCATTTGTGAGGTCAGCCACCGATGTTGGACGAGAAGGCCTGGTTCGCAGTCTCCACTCTAATTCATTCCAAGGGTGTTCTATCGGGTTGAGGTCAGGACTCTGTGCAAACCAGTCAAGTTCCGGACATGAAATTGTCCAAAATGTCTTGGTATACTAACGCCTTAAGAGTTCCCTTCACTGGAACTAAGGGGCCAAGCCCAACCCTTGAAAAACAACCCCACATCATAATCTCCCCTCCACTCAATGACTTGGACCAGTACACAAAGCAAGGTCCATAAAGGCATGGATGAGCGAAATTGGGGTAGAGGAACTTGACTGGCAGGCACAGAGTCCTGACCTCAACCCAATAGGACACCTTTGGAATGAATTAGAGCAGAGACTGCGAGTCAAGCCTCCTCGTCCAACATTAGTATATGACCTCACAAATGTGCTTCTAGAAGAATGGTCAAACATTCCCAAAGAAACACACTCCTAAACCTTGTGGCCAGCCTTCCCAGAAGTGTTGAAGCTGTTATAGCTGTAAAGGGTGAGCCAACTCAATATTGAACCCTACCGACTAAGACTGGGATGCCATTAAAGTTCATGTGCGTGTAAAGGCAGGTGTCCCAATACTTTTGACAATATAGCGTAGATTGAAGAATTAGGTGGGTATAAATTATTTGTGTTTTATTATGGATTAAATCATTGTCTTTCAGCAAACAAAAATACGTTTTTTTATGGCTCCATGCACACTAGAAGCTCAAAAACTACTGGATAAAAAACCACAAATTTTTCTTGCCAGCAGATTTGTAGTGTTTAGGAGCATTTTCCAAAGTGTTTAGGAGCAGTAGCGGTTTTTTTTTTTAAGGAGCAGGCGGCTGCCAGCGTCCTTAACCAGTGAATAGCTGGTTGTTAAGGAACGGGCCGTCAATCCGGCCGCCACTTTCTTAACAACAGATGACTTATCAGCTATCAGCGGGGTTCCCTGCTGACAGCTGAATGTAAACAAAACAATTGCTGGCAATAAAAATTGATAAAAAAAAAATTGATAAAAAAAAACTACTACACCCCCAAAAAAAGTGAGGTCCCACACGTGTACCCCATACTCATTCACATGGGGGGGGTGGTATCTGGGGGCCCCTTTGTTAAAGAAGGCTTCCAGATTCCAATAAGTCACCCCCACAACCACCGGGCCAGGGTTGTGGGGAAGAGACCCTTGTCCTCATCAACATGGGAACAAGGTGCTTTTGGGGAGAGGAGCCCCCCCCTGACAGCTGATGAGTCATCTGATGCTAAGGATACGGCAGCCGGTTTGCCAGCCCACTCCTTAACAACCAGCTATACACTGCTTTTTAACCACTTAACGACCGCCCACTGTAAATATACGTCAGCAGAATGGCACCGACAGGCAGAATCACGTACATATACGTGATTGCCTTTGTATAGTTGGGGGGTCCGATCGGACCCCCCTTCTTTACAGTGGGTGGTCGTTTTACCTTCGGGAGCGATCCGGCATGAGGGGACGGCCGTTCGATTCCGGCCACCCCCTCTCGATCGCTCCCGGCGAATGAGAGAGCTTCCCCTGCCTGCCAGGAAGGAGGAAGTGATGTCATCTCTCAAGCGGCGCTCACATATACCGAGCGCCATACAGGAGAAGATGCAGGTTAGTACACAAAACAGCACACTGACACCAGGACACATAGGCACATAAATCGCCCCCCAGGCCCCCCCAGACACCCCCCAGCCCCCCCCCCCCCCAGCCCCCAGTCACAGTGTCACTGATTGCAGTGACCATTTATTTAGTGATCACTGCAATCAGTGACATTTGTGACTGTAAAAGTGTCACTACATTTAGTTTTAGGTCCAGTGTAGCCCCCTAACCCCCCCCCTAATAAAGGTTTAACCCCCTGATCACCCCCCAGATAACCCTTTCACCCCCTAGCACCGCCGTCACTAAGCAATCATTTTTCTGATCGATGTCTTAGCGTCGGTGATGCTGATCGGTAGCCAGTAATTTTTTTTAGGTTCGCCGCAGGTTTTTATAGCGTCGGGTACCCCCATATATTACCTAATGAAGGTTTAACCCCCTTGATCGCCCCCCAGGTAACCCTTTCACCCCCTATCACCACTGTCACTAAGTTATAATTTTTCTGATCGATGTCTTAGCGTCGGCGATGCTGATCGGTAGCCAGTAATTTTTTTTAGGTTCCCCGCAGGTTTTTATAGCGTCGGGTACCCCCATATATTACCTAATAAAGGTTTAACCCCCTTGATCACCCCCCAGGTAACCCTTTCACCCCCTAGCACCGCCGTCGCTATGCGATCATTTTTCTGATCGATGTCTTAGCGTCGGTGATGCTGATAGGTAGCCAGTCATTTTTTTTAGGTTCGCCGCAGGTTTTTATAGCGTCGGGTACCCCCATATATTACCTAATAAAGGTTTAACCCCCTTGATCGCCCCCCCAGGTAACCCTTTCACCCCCTATCACCACTGTCACTAAGCGATAATTTTTCTGATCGATGTCTTAGCGTCGGCGATGCTGATCGGTAGCCAGTAATTTTTTTTAGGTTCGCCGCAGGTTTTTATAGCGTCGGGTACCCCCATATATTACCTAATAAAGGTGTAACCCCCTTGATCACCCCCCAGGTAACCCTTTCACCCCCTAGCACCGCCGTCACTATGCGATCATTTTTCTGATCGATGTCTTAGCGTCGGTGATGCTGATCGGTAGCCAGTAATTTTTTTTAGGTTCGCCGCAGGTTTTTATAGCGTCAGGTACCCCCATATATTATCTAATAAAGGTTTAACCCCCTGATCGCCCCCCAGGTAACCCTTTCACCCCCTATCACCACTGTCGCTAAGCAATCGTTTTTATGATCGTTGTCTTAGTGTCGGTGATGCCGATAGGTAGCCAGTAATTTTTTTTTAGGTTCGCCGACAGGTTTTTATATAGCGTCAGGTACCCCCATATATTACCTAATAAAGGTTTTAACCCCCTAATTGCCCCTAGTTAACCCTTTCACCAGTGATCATCATATAAGTGTTACGGGTGACGCTGGTTAGTTAGTTTGCTTTTTATAGTGTCAGGGCACCCGCCGTATATAACCCAATAAAGGTTTAACCCCCTGATCGCCCGGCGGGTGATATCAGTTAGGTTTTAGCGTCAGAGAGGGTCTGCGTCACACCCCAGGCAGCGTCAGGTTAGTGCCAGTAGCGCTAACACCCACGCGTTAAGCATACACCCACCTTAGTGGTATAGTATCTGAACAGATCAATATCTGATCTGATCAGATCTATACTAGCGTCCCCAGCAGTTTAGGGTTCCCAAAAACGCAGTGTTAGCGGGATCAGCCCAGATACCTGCTAGCACCTGCGTTTTGCCCCTCCGTCCAGCCCAGGCCACCGAAGTGCAGTATCGATCGATCACTGTCACTTGCAAAACACAACACACATAACTGCAGTGTTCGCAGAGACAGGCCTGATCCCTGCGACTCCAGTGCTGTAGGAGGTGATTTCACCACCACAGTTAAAAAAAAAAGCATATATGCCGAAGCATTGGGGCAGCAGGAGCGGAGGAGCGATTTTGCTCCTAATGCCGCGTATATACGGTCGAAACTCCGACGGAGGCTTGCCCGTGGAAAAGTCTGACCATGTGTACGCGGCATAACTTTTGCGAGAAGATGCCCCCATGCTTCGGCATATATAAATGGTGCATGTATGCCCATCATTAGAAGTGGGTGGATGAAGGGCGGTATTCTAATGGTGGGCATACCCACCGATCAATCTTTTTTTTTCGTTCAGCCAACAGGCTGCATGAAAAAAAAGATTACAATACATGTCCAACAAGGACCAGCAACGTACTGGTATGTTGCTGGACTTTGAATGTTTAAACCAGAATGATGCCTGCGGGTTTAGGTATCATCTTGGTATCATTCTTTTCAGCCAGCGGCCGGCTTTCATGTAAAAGCAATCCTAGTGGCTAATTAGCCTCTGGACTGCTTTTACAAGCAGTGGGAGGGAGGGAATGTCCCCCCCCCCCCGGATATAAAAAGCGCCATTGGGAAATTAGGAAAGCATTTTATCACACCGATCTTGGTGTGGTCAGATGCTTTGAGGGCAGAGGAAAGATCTAGGGTCCAATAGACCCCAGTTTTTTAAAAAAAGAGTACCTGTCATTACCTATTGCTATCATAGGGGATATTTACATTCCCTGAGATAACAATAAAAGTGATAAAAATAAATAAATATGGAAGCAACAGTTTAAAAATAAAATAAAAAAGCAAAATTAATAATAAAAAAAAAACAAACAAAAAAAAAACACCCCTGTCCTGCCCTGCTCTTGCCCAATGGCGAACGCAAGCGTCGGTCTGGCGTCATATGTAAACAGCAATTGCACCATGCATGTGAGGTATCACCGCGAAGGTCAGATCGAGGGCAGTAATTTTAGCAGTAGACCTCCTCTGTAAATCTAACGGGGTAACCTGTAAATGCTTTTAAAGGCTTTTAAAAATGTATGTAGTTTGTCGCCAATGCGCGTTTGTGCGAAATTTTAAAGCATGTCGTGTTTGGTATCTATGTACTCGGCCTAAGATCATCTTTTTTATTTCATCAAACATTTGGGCAATATAGTGTGTTTTAGTGCATTAAAATTAAAAAAAGTGTATTTTTTCCCAAAAAAATGCGTTTGAAAAATCGCTGCGCAAATACTGTGTAGAAAAAAAAAATGCAACACCCACCATTTTATTCTGTAGGGCCTTTGCTTTAAAAATATATATAATGTTTGGGGGTTCAACATAATTTTCTTGCAAAAAAAAATATGTTTTCATGTAAACAAAAAGTGTCAAAAAGGGATTTGTCTTCAAGTGGTTAGAAGAGTGGATGTAAGCTTCCTAATGTTGTGTATAAAATGCCAGAACAGTTCAAAACCCCCCCAAATGACCCCATTTTGGAAAGTAGACACCCCAAGCTATATACTGAGAGGCATGTCGAGTCCATGGAATATTTTATATGTTGACACAAGTTGCGGAAAAAATATTTTTTTTATTTTTTTTGCACAAAGTTGTCACTAAATGATATATTGCTCAAACATGCCATGGGCATATGTGGAATTACACCCCAAAATACATTCTGTTGCTTCTCCTGAGTACGGGGATACCACATGTGTGAGACTTTTTGGGAGCCTAGCCGCGTACGGGACCCCAAAAACCAAGCACCGCCTTCAGGCTTTCTAAGGGTGTAAATTTTTGATTTCACTTCTCACTGCCTATCACAGTTTCGGAGGCCATGGAATGCCCAGATGGCACAAAACCCCTAAAATAGCACAAAACCCCCCCAAATGACCCCATTTTGGAAAGTAGACACCCCAAGCTATTTGCTCAGAGGTATTGTGAGTATTTTGCAGATCTCGCTTTTTGTCACAAAGTTTTGAAAATGAGAGCTGTAAAATACTCACCATGCCTCTCAGCAAACAGCTTGGGGTGTCTACTTTCCAAAATGGGGTCATTTGGGGGGGTTTTGTGCTATTTTAGCATTTTATGGCCTTCAAAACTGTGATAGGTAGTGAGGAGTGAAATCAAAAATTTGCGCCCTTAGAAATCCTGGAGGCGGTGCTTGGTTTCCGGGGTCCCGTACTTGGCTAGGCTCCTAAAAAGTCCCACACATGTGGTATCCCCGTACTCAGGAGAAGCAGCAGAATGTATTTTGGGGTGCAATTCCACATATAACCATGGCATGTGTGAGCAATATATCATTTAGTGACAACTTTTTGTAATTTTTTTTTTTTTGTCATTATTCAATCACTTGGGACAAAAAAAAAAAATATTCAATGGGCTCAACAGGCCTCTCAGCAATTTCCTTGGGGTGTCTACTTTCTAAAATGGGGTCATTTGGGGGGGTTTTGTGCTATTTTGGCATTTTATGGCCTTCAAAACTGTGATAGGTAGTGAGGAGTGAAATCAAAAATTTGCGCCCTTAGAAATCCTGAAGGCGGTGCTTGGTTTCCGGGGTCCCGTACGTGGCTAGGCTCCTAAAAAGTCCCACACATGTGGTATCCCCGTACTCAGGAGAAGCAGCAGAATGTATTTTGGGGTGCAATTCCACATATAACCATGGCATGTGTGAGCAATATATCATTTAGTGACAACTTTTTGTAATTTTTTTTTTTTTGTCATTATTCAATCACTTGGGACAAAAAAAAAAATATTCAATGGGCTCAACATGCCTCTCAGCAATTTCCTTGGGGTGTCTACTTTCTAAAATGGGGTCATTTGGGGGGGTTTTGTACTGCCCTGTCATTTTAGCACCTCAAGAAATGAGATAGGCAGTCATAAATTAAAAGCTGTGTAAATTCCAGAAAATGTACCCTAGTTTGTAAACGCTATAACTTTTGCGCAAACCGATAAATATACGCTTATTGACATTTTTTTTACTAAAGACATGTGGCTGAATACATTTTGGCCTAAATGTATGACTAAAATTGAGTTTATTCGATTTTTCTTATAACAAAAAGTAGAAAATATCATTTTTTTTCAAAATTTTCGGTCTTTTTCCGTTTATATCGCAAAAAATAAAAATCGCAGAGGCAATCAAATACCATTAAAAGAAAGCTCTATTTGTGGGAAGAAAAGGACGCAAAATTAGTTTGGGTACAACATTGCATGTCCGCACAATTTACAGTTAAAGCAGCGCAGTGCAAAATTCTGAATTCACCTCTGGTCCTTTAGCTACCAAATGGTCCGGGGCTTAAGTGGTTAAGGATGCTGGCTAAGAAAAAAAACAAAGAACACTGGAACCTGGTGCTTAGGAGCTTCTTGAAGCTGTCAGCTTTTTTCTGCTGGCAAATCACTCCCAAAAACACAATCGCAATCACTCCTAGAGGCTGAAACTTGAAAAACGCTTCTAACCTACAATAGTGTGCCATAGGATAACCATAGATGCTTCTAGGGGAAGACCCTATGGCTCGAAGTAGCTGCTAGGAGCTTAAAAATGAGCTAGTGTGCATGGATCCTATATGTTCTGCCTGTTTTTTTTACGTAAACTTTGGGTGAATTAGTGATTTTTAAAACTTAGTACATTTCTTGGAAAATGTACTGCATTCATCCAGTCCACTATCATATACCGTTGCCCAGTACCAGAATTCCTTTGTTCTCTCTATTATCATAGTGCATTGTCATGATGAGGATTTTGTTGTGTACTCCATTGATGGAGTACAGTTCTAGGTATCAATGTTTGGTTGTTTGCAGGTGATCACATTACCTCTTGGACAATATCATTCCTCAGCTCTCACAATAAAAACACAGAGTCCTGTAGGAGGCTGATAATGAAGGAAGTGATCTTGTTACTACCATATTATTCATGTACACTACTAAAAGCTATTTATAGCAAGGGGAGTTCAGAAAAAACTTGGTAGATACAAGGCAAAACAGGTAACCTGCAAAATATAAGAGACTAGAAAAATACATTTTCAATTATTCGGTAGTAAAACACCAGTATGTCCTGCTTTAACATCTTTACTAAACTGTAAATAAATTATTTATCTAAAATGTTGCAATGTTTATAGAGTATTTTATTTTAGAAAAGTATACTTATTGCTAGAATTTCAAGTTTTATAGCAAATCTGATGGACTGTTAAATTGGCTCCCATCGCCTTCCAACTCTTCTTCTATTTCAATAGTTTTTATTTTTTTCTATAAATATCACAAATAGAGCTGCAAAAAATTCCTTGCCATGCTCATATCATTCAACAATACAAGTACATAAGGAAGGGGAAGTCGGGGAGGGGGTCGGTAGGAGAGAGAGGAAAATGTAATTGAGGCTTTGCGAATAAGGCAGGTTAACCTTGATGACCGATACAGGCACAAGAAAGAATATGAGGACCAAACATTAAATAGGTGGTTGCACAGAGGAAACCCACAAGGCCCCCGTAGGTGGAAAAAGGGCCCTCCTCGAGGTGGCCCTACAGGTCCGTCCACGCGACACCCATAAATCTTAAAGCTTTGAACTCCTAACTCCTATTCTAGCTACCATGTAGAAGGAAGATGCTTATACTTACCTATTCTCATGGTGCACCAGTCCAGTCATGTGATCGGCTCCCAGCAGTGGTTTCAGGGGAGAAGAGGGACAACCAACAAGGGATGCCCCATATACAGTAAGTATATGGGTGATGTCACCATACAGGCATTTTTATCTGTTGCTGATAATCTCTCCTCTCCTCTGAAGCCGGCCACTGGGGAGATCATGTGACCAGACCAAATCGACTTGAGAATAAGTAAGTATACACATCTTTCATTTACAGGGTAGTTAGAATAGGTGATAGAGGAGGGGTAGAAGCAGGTTTGGGCTTAGTTAGTTAGAGCCTGGAATTCCAGTTTAAACCTAAAACAAGATTGTTTAGTTTTCG
The DNA here is from genome assembly GCA_029206835.1 of Rana muscosa. Classification (NCBI taxonomy): domain Eukaryota; kingdom Metazoa; phylum Chordata; class Amphibia; order Anura; family Ranidae; genus Rana; species Rana muscosa. Next base: position 214,959,765 of record CM055116.1, read on the forward strand.
TTGAAGAGCTAATGACATCCTGACTACCATTATCTATATCTGTACAAACAAATTAGCTATTTTTTTGTATATATTTATCTTTGTTGTGCTGATTATTGTCCTGCTAGAGGAATAGATGTGAAGGAAGCAGATAAATTGCTGGACTCTGATTGGACAATGCGGGCAGGGGAGGGCTGGCGGCCTTAGGCCTGGGGGGCAAGTCCAGTCAAGTGGCCCACTGAACCGCCGAATCAGCTCACCATCCATGGCCCACCTGGTTTTTCAATGCAGCCTCTCCAGTGCTTATCAGTGCAGCCAACTCCAGTGCCCATCAATGAAGCCTGATCACTGGGGCAGGTTACATGGGGTGTATGGTGGGGGAGATGGGGGGTCAGCTAGGGGTTTCAGGGTCTCTCACCTCAGCGATCTCAGCTCAGCAGGTCCTTGCACACCACGGTCTCCTGGGGGGTAACGCTCCTGATCCTGGGGTCAAGTTGCAGCCAGCGCCCAGCCCTGCAGCCCTGCGTTCCGACTCCCTGGCACGCCCTGCCTCTGTCTGCTTCCAAGAACCCGGTCCCAGGGAGTTGTAGTTTCCTCTGCGCTGCTGTGTTTTCCACCCACCGGAAGCTTGAGCGTGGACTACAACTCCCGGAATGCAACAGCTAGTGGTCGGCCGCCATGGCCGTGCCCCCGGCCCGACTTCCTAGACCAGAATAAAAAAGAAAATGGTAGCGGGCAGCGGCTTCCGGCCATTTTGAACATAAGTTAGGGCAGCCTGGGAGGCAATTGCCACCCTGCCCCCTGGCCCAGCCCTCCCCTGAATGTGGGGCAACAGGGGTAGTGTGCACATAACAGTGACGGTGCGTCCATAAAGGGCGCAGGAGCGCTGCCCCCTCTCCAATGCACCACTCTAATCACCATAGATAGATTCATGCATTTCATGAATCTATCTATGGTTGCTGCTGACACCCCCTATTCAGGTACCCGGCCCCTTTTCGGGTGCCGGGCACCTGAATTGCAGCAGCGGGGGTGTTTTTTGGAAGTGCCTGATTAGAGCTGTAGGCTCTAATAGGCGCCCAAAAATGTGAACAGCGGGCGCCATGCTGGGTGTTCGCTGTTCACTCAGCTGTGTGTTAGCAAAGCAAAGGAATTTGCTCTGCTAACACTGAATCCGTCTCTTAGCCAATCAGGTTGCCGGGTCTGCTACCATTCACCTGATTGGCTGTAAGTTCAGGCGCTGTGATTGGACGCCTGAGAGAGGACAAAAGAAGAAATGGAGGACGTGCAGGAGACCGCCGCTGACCCGCTCCGAGACAGGTAAGTGCAGGCAGCATCTGAAGGGGCACAGTAGCGGCAATTGATGGGCACACTGGTAGCATCTGATGTGGCACAGAAGCGCAAATTAATGGGGACACTGGCAGCATCTGATGGGGCACAGTAGCAGCAATTGATGGGCACACTGGCAGCATTTGATGGGGCACACTGGCAGCATTTGATGGGGCACACTGGCGGTAATTGATGGGTACAGTGGCTGCGTTTGATGGCACAGTGGTGGCAATTTATGGGTACAGTGGCAGCAATTTATGGGTACAGTGGCTGCGTTTGATGGCACAGTAGCTGCGTTTGGCACAGTAGCTGCATTTGATGGGCACAGTGGCTGCAATTGATGGGGGTTTTTTTCAGTTTGTTTGCGCCCCCCCAAAAAAAAATTGAGCACCAGCCGCCACTGCACATAGCTTTGTTTACTGCTTGGATATGTTGCTTGGATGTGTTGAAATAAAACACTGTTTTGTGCAGTAAAAATATAATCCAAGTTTACTGAACATATTCTGTATATGTGCCATATTAACAGCAAAGAGAAAAGTGTTAGATTTTTTACATTTTTCTTCCAATAGTTTTTATTGATTTTTAACAGTAACATTTTTTAAAAAGGAATGTCTTTAAGAAGTACAAAATAGAATGTTTACATTTCAAGAATATATTCATACCGTTTTGTGCAAAGAAGCTGATTAACATATGACAAACCCCTAATGAGTACCTGCCAAACACACTTACGTAACCCTCTAGACATCCAATAATTATGAATTCCCTAAAGACAGTCTCATTGCTTAGTCATAACAAGCTTACTTTCAGCAATATAATCCATTCCCCTAGAGTCTCTCTTGGTTTTTTCCACATAACTATACCTTTCTCACCTTCACTCATTCTTGTTTATTAACTCTCTACAAGAGCCTTTCTCAACCAGGGTTCCACGAAACCCTAGGGTTTCTCCAGAGGTTGCTAGGAGTTCCTTGAGCAATGATCAACCTGTTCCACTCAGATGAGCAACTTTTGACCCAAATGATCTTTTAGCTATCTGTAAGCATAAATTCTTCACAATGATCAGAACTGTAATGGACATTCTTCTCACTGACCATAATGCTCATGTACTGTGAGCTGTAGATACAGTCATTTTTAGCAGGGGTTCCTTAAACTCAGAAAGGTATTTCATGGGTTCCTCCATGGTAAAAAGTTTGAGAAAGACTGTTCTACAAGGTTGGAGGAGGGAACTAAGGGGAGTAAAGCCTCGTACACACGACCGAGAATCTCGTCAGGAAAAAAACAGTCGTTTTTCCCTGACGAGATTCTTGACAAGAATCTTGTCCCGGCCGAGTGTACACACGTTCGATTCAAAAGAACCGCCGTTCTTTTGAATGGAAGGAACGCGGTGACGTCATCAACTACGACAAGTGTGCGCTCGTCACATTCGATGCCGTCGCCGCCATCTTGCTACACCCTACCTATGCCTAGGAAGCTACCGCGCATGCGTCAAAGTAATTTCGAGCATGCGGGGGTTTCCACAGCGACAGGTAAGCGTACACACTCTCGGGTTTCTCGCCGGGAAACAGGCCGACGAGAACCCCAACGAGAAAATAGAGAGCAGGTTCTCTATTTTTCTCGTCGAGATTCTTGTCAGTTTTCCTGACGAGAAACCTGAAAGCCTCGTACACACGCACGGTTTACTCTGCAAGAAAGCTCTGCCAGTAATTTTCTTGCTGGTTCCTGCAGAGAAAACCGGTAGTGTGTACGAGGCTTGAGACTATAACAGATCTGTAACCTAAAAGTGGTTCTAAAGGCTGAAGGTTTTTTACCTTCATACATTTTATCCGCAAAGGTAAAAAACCTTCAGTGTATAGCTCACCCATAAGCCCCCCTCCCCCCCCATACTCGCCTGAGCCTGATCCTGAACTACAACATACATGTCAAAGACACATTTTTTTCTACTGTTGAGCAAAACCATTTTGATCATTTCCAATGGAGTCCAGTGGCTACTTCAAAACCTTTTACAAGCTTAAAAGAGCAGAACAATTGCAGAAAACCATTTATATGTTCATTATAAATGGGAACCTATATTGCTGTCAGTGCCTGGTATATTCAGGCTATAAACAAAATGTATTAATTTAGGACACTGAATCATCAAGGTAACAATGGTGTTCAGGAGCTTCATGTTACAATGAACTGCAGCGGGGTACAAGTTTTCGTGCAGATTGGCTATTGAATACTTCTCGAGAACAACAGCATGTAGCTCCAGTCAATTATTTCCCTTTGTTAAATAGAACTATACATAGTCCAGCAATTCTCTACCCTGATTGAATATTTACTTGCAGGAAATAAAAGACACATCTATTTCAGGATGCAGAAATGCATAACTCCTACAATAACGATAATAATAGCTGTATAATTTCAGCTCCTACCCACAGAGAGCGGGAAAGGCACATTATGTAGCTCCATATACGATTGCTTTTACGTTTATTCATTCCTGAATCTACCAACTGGACGTGATCAGGGACATGTTACGTGATTTCTGTAAATGTCTGAGAAATATTTTGTAGAATACATTTGTTATGTTTATTAGGATGGATGCTCTTTTATACTTTGTTTTAGGCAAAAGCCAAAGAAAGCGGTGACCAGTTTACCACAATGTGAATGTATTAATTATGTAGATGTAGGGTTTGAGTAACTGGAAGGAAGAAATGTAACTAAACAGATAATTTTTTCTGTTTTTAACCTATACATGCAAAATGGGATCTCAGTTTCCATGTATAATAAATTTGTAATTTTTAATCTTGTCATGTCTTGTAATATGAAAGATTTTTTGTACAAAGACTTTATTTAATACTTAATGAGTTCAATAAGTTCAAGTTAGCTTTTAGCATTTGCAATTTACAGCAGTTAAACTCTGCAAAATGTATCCAAAATACTGACAAGTTATTAAGGTCCAAGCAAGTACTACACCCCAATCAAAAAAAGTTTGGATGCTGTGTAAAATCTACATTATTTATCCAATGGGGACCTCAAGAAGTGCTTTACATCCTTAAAGTGGTTGTTACCACAATCATACAATTCACTGCCAGCCCCTCGATTATAACTAGTCATAAAACACAGTTTAAATGTTTTATGTAAAAAAAGCTTGTAAATATCGTTTTAGAGCGATCTTCAGGCCGGTCACGTGACTCCTGGCCGGTCTCCTACTCCCATCTCCAGGCTACAGCAGGATAGGCTGAGCTCTCCCTCCTGAAGTCAGCCAGGGAGGTCACGTGGCCGCTCAGCCCCTCCCACTGTAGCCCGGGGACCGGAGTAGGAGAACAGCCAGGAGTCATGGCAGGGGGGGCAGAGACAGAGACACAGACATGGAGCTGACAGGCAGGGAGGGAGAGGATGAGGGGGACAGAGCAGGGCTGTGGATGACGGAGGGACGCAAACTGACCACGGTAATCAGGGCTCGGCAGCCATGATTATCGTGGTCAGCTCACAGAGGGGACACAGGAAGTGGTAGGATCAGCTAGGTTTTTTACAGTTTATAGAGGGGAAGATTAGACAGCACCAGCACTGTGCTGTTTAATCTGCTATAAGGGAACAGGATCTCTTTTTTTAGGGTTACAGTTTAAAGCCCAACTTCAGGCTCAGGATCTAGATTTAGACGAGTAAAGAGGCTCTGTATGCCAACCTGAATAAATAAAATGTATTCCTACATAGACATGTGCATTCATTTTCGTCCGAATGCATTTTCGTCCGAATTTCAGGTATTTTCGTTATCGTTTTAAAAAACGAAAACGAAAGCACAGAATCCGAAAACCGAAAGATCCGACATAAACAAATGCTTTATTTTCGTTTTCATTGCAACAACAGTTCGATATAGATAGGAGATTCGACGTGACGCTGACAATAACAATCTGTGTCTATCGAACCTGTGGTAGTCCAAGATTATTCTACATAGAGAGAAAAGATTTGACATTATAGAGAGAAAAGATTAGACATAGAGAGAAAAGATCGCTGCTGGAATTGGGTGGGGGAAGTAAAATAAAAATAATGATGATGATGAATGTTATTGGCTGATTGTAACCAAAGAGGAGGAGCAGTAAAATACAGTAGCTAGAACTAACTTGACAATTCAACATGAACGACGAAGATTCGACAAAGCATCGAAAAACATACAAACGTCAAATCTGTCATTGAAAGCTTATGGTGTCTGTCGAAAGTTAGAAGATTCGATGGTGCAGCTAAACTGTATGACGCTGCAATCATACATTTCCCGTCAAATGCATCCGCCCATAGGCTATAGAAGAATTCTAATGTTGGTTGACTAGTAATTAATAATTAATAAATATAATTATTACTAGTCATACAACATTAGAATTCTACTATAGCTTGTAGGCGGAACATTAGACGAGAAATGTATGATTGCAGCGTCGTACAGTTTCGCTGCTCCGTCGAATCTTCTTTGAACATTCGACAGACACCATAAGCCTTCAATGACAGATTCAACCTTAATTAATTCAGATTTTCAGACGAATGCAATTTCTAACGAAAAACAAAATAAATAAAAACAAATTTCGGGAGTAACTAAATACATTTTTTTTTCGGACGAAAACGAAATTCTGAAACAAAATATTTCAGTGTGCACATGTCTATTCCTACATACTCCTCTAACTGTTTTAGAATACATAATTCAGATGGAATGATGCTACATATAGTCATGGCCGAAATTGTTGGCACCCCAGAATTTTTTACAGAAAATCAAGTATTTCTCACAGAAAAGTATTGCAGTAGCACATGTTTTGCTATACACATGTTTATTCCCTTTGTGTGTATTGGAACAAAACAAAAAAGGGGAGGAAAAAAAGCAAATTGGACAAAATGTCACACAAAACTCCAAAATTGGGCTTGTCAAAATTCTTGGTACCCTTAACTTAATATTTGGTTGAACACCCTTTGGAAAAAATAACTGAAATCAGTCGCTTCCTATAACCATCGATAAGCTTCTTACACCTCTCTCCCGGAATTTTGGACCGCTCTTCCTTTGCAAACTGCTCCAGGTATCTCTTATTGGAAGGGCGCCTTTTCCCAACAGCAATTTTAAGATCTTTCCACAGGTGTTCAATGGGATTTAGATCTGGACTCATTGCTGGCCACTTTAGAACTCTCCAGCGCTTTGTTGCCATCCATTTCTGGGTGCTTTTTGACGTATGTTTGGGGTCATTGTCCTGCTGGAAGACCCAAGATCTTGGACGCAAATCCAGCTTTCTGACACTGGGCTCTACATTGCGACCCAAAATCCTTTGGTAATCCTCAGATTTCATGATGCCTTGCACACATTCAAGGCACCCAGTGCCAGAGGCAGCAAAACAACCCCAAAACATAATTGAACCTCCACCATATTTCCCTGTAGGTACTGTGTTCTTTTCTTTGTAGGCCTTATTCCGTTTTCGGTAAACAGTAGAATGATGTGCTTTACCAAAAAGCTCTATCTTGGTCTCATCTGTCCACAAGACGTTGTCCCAGAAGGATTTTGGCTTACTCAAGTACATTTTGGCAAACTGTAGTCTTGCTTTTTTATGTCTCTGTGTCAGCAGTGGGGTCCTTCTGGGTCTCCTGCCATAGCGTTTCATTTCTTTTAAATGTCGATGAATAGTTTGCGCTGACACCGATGCTCCCTGAGCCTGCAGGACAGCTTGAATTTCTTTGGAACTTGTTTGGGGCTGCTTATCCACCATCCGGACTATCCTGCGTTGCAAATACAGAAAAAATAATAAATAAATAGACCTCCACACTCCTAAATGAGTTACACTACAAAGTTTAATAGTCTATGAAAGGCAATGTACATAAATAAAACACATTCTATAATACCCCAAGTTCCTATAAATATGACCAAAAAGCACAAAGTAATAGCTATCCAATCACTGCAAGTTCAACCAAATCTGAGAAAACACAGCGATTACACAGCTGGCCGACCTACTCCCTCCCTTAGTATAAAGAACAACCCCTATTTAAACCTGGAAAGCCCCAAAAGCCACCCATAGGACCAAATATTCCCCACAAATAATTCCTAATGCAGGACAGTGTGTGCCTGTAAACAGGTTTGTTCACTATCCTGTAATGGAAAGCACAACCTGAACTAGATAATACACTCCCAACAGAATCCCAGTCGTCAGTCAATCTGTCAAGGGGCGTAGTTAGTTTAAGCACTTCTGATAAAATGAATGAAAGTCCAAAGAATCAAAATTTAAAGGATATATTGTATTCCTGACTCTATGTAGTCAGTAATAAGAGAGGAAGGTTGTTCAAAGAGCTCCAGAAACTATAAAGGTGGAAGAGTAGAAGGGAAAAAATCCTGGTCTAGAATTGGATGAAGAGAAAAGGAACAAAAATGGCACGGACAAAATAGGTGTAGTGACTACCTATGGTACCCATTGGGAGTACCTAAAAAAGATATTGGATAAGCACTGGCACTTACTTATGCTAGACAATAAACTTAAGGACATCCTGGGATTTTGTCCCAGGATAATAGCCAAACATGCACCAACAATAGGAGACACTCTAGTGCATAGTGAATATACTCGTCCGGTGTCAAAACCATCCAATATGCCCTTTGCAGCATATGCCCAGGGAATGCATCCATGTGGGCACTGCACTGTGAGTGAGTGAGTGAATAAATTATATAGCGCTACAAATGCGAACTAAATTGCCTTAAGGCACTTTGCATCCAGTGACGTCCTGATCCTTCAGAAGAGGTGGGTCTTAAGTTTTCCTGAAGGCCCGATGGTTTTCTTCCATACGGATGTCCGTGGGTAGCGCGTTCCATAGCCGTGGTCCTTGGACTCCAAATCTTCGTTCTCCCTTTGATTTGAAGCAGGACTTGGGGATGTGGAGGAGGTTTTGGTTGGTTGATCGGAGAATGTGTTTGGGAGTGTAGTGTTTTATCTTCTCGCATAAATATTGAGGATCGTTTCCTTGTGTGTACTTGTGGGTGAGACAGAGGGTCTTGAATGTGACCCGATCCTTTACGGTTAGCCAATGCAGGGTCCTCAGTGAAGGGGTGATGGATTCCCAAGGTTTTTTCCCTGTTACCAATCTGATATTTAGGTAGTCCTATGTAGAGAGAGTTTGCGTAGTCGAGTCGGGAGTTGATGATTGTTCCAACTACTACTGCTATGTCCTCTTCCGGGATGAAGGGGATGAGTCTACGCAGCAGGCGGAGGAGATGGTGCGATCCGCTGACTACTGATCCTATTTGTGCATCCATCGACATCTCCGAGTCAAAGATGACTCCGAGACTTTTGACTTTGGTGCTCGGGGTAATGGTCTGTCCAAAAATGGTGGGTGGTGTCCAAGAAGTCTTTGTTTTTGTCTTTCGGTTTGCGTCATCGGAACGAAACATGTAAACTTTTAACACTGGGATGAACACCCCCCTCTGATACCTACCCGAGCAAACTCCAATTTGAATGAGGACTTTCAAATTATATCCGCTAAAGCACCACCTTGAAAAACTTTTTTGGTTTTAAGACTCCCATAATCCATCCAAAAGGACCTTGGAAATAGGATTCCTAAAACAGGACTCTGGAAAGAGGATTCCTAAAAATAAATACTATGAACATTGGTCTCTTCTAGCCGCAAATTAACAATTAGCTGAGGACATACATGCACAGATCGATCCCAACTACAAATTGTTGGTGATCTCTGTGCAAACAGCAGTCTATTGAGCTATTTAGATCACAGATGAACAGATTGATCCCGACCTGCATTCCTTGGTGATCTCTGCGGACCTGTGAGTAACCCCACACCACTGCAATACTTAAACATCTATTATAGGATTTACCTGCAGATTGCAGGAACCTTAACTGTGGTTACACTGGATGAACTGTGATTATTGCTCTACATACCGCTGAGACTTAGCATACAGTTGTTATGAACTGTTAATATAAAAACGTCTTGGACAAGTGTATCATATTAACTGATATATCTGGAATATTGAGGATTTATCCCTTGTGTGGCAATCTGTATTCATATGATACACACAGATCTACTTGCCACCAACCAGCTCATGGTTTAAAGAAATCTGGCTATGTGTATTATTCATGAATGATCATAGAGATTCACCCATGGATTGGGGATCTGCTACATATACACATACCCCATGAAGTTGCAACATTGTATTTGATCTTCCATATAAACTATTACGGTTCATACTACTACTACTCTTCCACCTTTATAGTATCTGGAGCTCTTTGAACAACCTTCCTCTCTTATTACTGACTACATAGAGTCAGGAATACAATATATCCTTTAAATTTTGATTCTTTGGACTTTCATTCATTTTATCAGAAGTGCTTAAACTAACTACGCCCCTTGACAGATTGACTGACGACTGGGATTCTGTTGGGAGTGTATTATCTAGTTCAGGTTGTGCTTTCCATTACAGGATAGTGAACAAACCTGTTTACAGACACACATTGTCCTGCATTAAGAATTATTTGTGGGGAATGTTTGGTTTTATGGGTGGCTTTTGGGGCTTACCAGGTTTAAATAGGGGGTGTTCTTTATACTAGGGGAGGGAGTAGGTCGGCCAGCTGTGTAATCGCTGTGTTTTCTCAGATTTGGTTGAACTCGCAGTGATTGGATAGCTTTACTTTGTGCTTTTTGGTCATATTTATAGGAACTTGGGGTATTATGGAATGTGTTTTATTTATGTACATTGCCTTTCATAGGCTATTAAACTTTGTAGTGTAGCTCATTTAGGTGTGTGGAGGTCTATTTATTTATAATTTTTTCTGTATTTGATACATGTATTTTTTGACCACACCCCCGATATCCTTCGGTGAGCACTACTGTTTCAATAGGTAGGATTCCCATTTGGCTCTCTTTTGTGTATATCCTGCGTTGCAACCTTTCATCAATTTTTCTCTTCCGTCCACGCCCAGAGAGATTAGCTACAGTGCCATGGGTTGCAAACTTCTTGATAATGTTGCGCACTGTGGACAAAGGCAAATCTAGATCTCTGGAGATGGACTTGTAACCTTGAGATTGTTGATATTTTCCCACAATTTTGGTTCTCAGGTCCTCAGACAGTTCTCTTCTCCTCTTTCTGTTGTCCATGCTTAGTGTGGCACACACAGACACACAATGCAAAGACTAAGGCCCCTTTCACACATGCGGACCTTATGTCCGTTTTTCATCCATCCGTTTTCGGATGAAAAACGGACATACATGTATCCCTATGGGACAGCGGATGTCAGCGGATGAACATCCGCTGACATCCGATCTCATCCGTCTCCGCTATGCTCCGTTTCTGCAGACGGAGGAAAATCATATTTTTCCATCCGTCTGCGGATCAGATCGGATGAATACGGGCAGACGGTCCATGTTCCTCCGATCCCCCCCATAGAGGAGAGCGGAGATCTGTTGCTGCACAGTGTGCAGAGACAGGCTAGTCATCCGCCGGCTCAGCGGGGATCAATGGAGTGATCCCCGCTGAGCAAGCGGATGTTAAAGGAACGGATCCTCGCGGGATCCGTATGTGTTAAAGGGCCCTAAGTGAACTTCTCTCCTTTTTATCTGCTTTCAGGTGTGATTTTTATATTGCCCACACCTGTTACTTGCCCCAGGTGAGTTTAACCACTTCCCGCCCAGTCAATAGCGAATTGACGTCCGGGAAGTGGTTGCAATATCGATACTGGACGTCATATGACGTCCTGCAGGATATTGCCTTGCGCGCGCCCGCGGGGGCGCGCAGCGCGGTGATCGGGGATGGCATGTGTCCCTCGGACACAGCGCTTCCCCGATCACGGTAAACAGCCAATTTCATTGGCTGTTTACCATGTGATCGGCTGTGTCAAAGTCACAGCCGATCACCTGTCAAAACAAACTCGGCGGCGGTCCGTGCGCGCCACCGCAGGCTTGCAGAGCGGGGATCGGGGCAGGCGAGTGTCCCTTGGACACAGCGCGTCCCCGATCAGAGTAAACAGCCAATGAATTGGCTGTTTACCACGTGACCGGCTGTGTCCAATCACAGCCGGTCACAAATGTAAACAAACTCCACAGGAGTTACTACCTGATCCCTGCTCTCTCCTCACACACCGATCTGTGAGGAGAGAGAAGAGATCAGTAAGTTAGCTCAGTGTAGTTTGTCTACATAAGTTTACAGTGCACAACACGCCCCCCCCCCCTATAAAGAGGACCTGTCACACAGCCCAGCACATCAATCAGCCCAGCCAATCAGCCCATCTGTCAATCAGCCCATCTGTCAATCAGCCCATCTGTCAATCAATCAGCCCATCTGTCAATCAATCAGCCCATCTGTCAATCAATCAGCCCATCTGTCAATCAATCAGCCCACCTGTCAATCAATCAGCCCATCTGTCAATCAATCACCCCACCTGTCAATCAATCACCCCACCTGTCAATCAATCACCCCATCTGTCAATCAATCAATCAACCCATCAATCAATCAATCAACCCATCTGTCAATCAATCAATCAGCCCATCTGTCAATCAATCAGCCCATCTGTCAATCATCTGTCACAGGCCCACCTCCATCGGTACCGCCATTGGCACCGCCACACAGGCTACCAGTACCGCCATCTGTACCAGTACCACCACCAGTACCGCCACCAGGCCCAGCATCTATACTGCCACACAGGCCCGCTACCAGTATCACCACTAGTGCCTCCATCGGTACCACCACCAGTACCACCACCCGTACCACCGTCGGTAGTGCCACCACCACCTGTACCACCACCTGTACCGCCATCGGTACCATCACCACCCGTACCACCACCTGTACCGCCATCGGTACCACCACCACCTGTACCGCCATCGGTACCACCACCACCCATACCGCCATCGCTACCACCACCACCCGTACCGCCACCTGTACCGCCATCGGTACCGCCGCCACCACCACCACCCGTACCGCCATCGGTACCACCACCACCTGTACCGCCATTGGTACCACCACCACCCATACCGCCATCTGTACCACCACACAGGCCCACCACTAATACCTCCATCGGTACTACCACACAGACCGCCACCACTACCACCAGCAGTACCATTACACAGGCCCACCAATAAGCACTGCCATAATGTCCCAAAGGGTTTACACACCTGAGGAGGCATATGCCATTCTTGCCATGTCGGATGATGAGAGCAGCGGGGAGCTCCCATTATCCGATTCTGGTTCGGAATACGAGCCAGTGGAGGATAGTGGCTCAGAGTCCGAGTCCCCGGAGGAAACCGTCCCTCCCAAAAGAATGCGATCGGCACCAAGATCAGCACCAAGATCAGTACCAAGATCAGGAGAACTGCCCACCACCAGCAGCGCCATACCCCAGGAAGAGGAGCCCAGTACAAGCAATGGAAATGCACGCCCAACCCGAAGAATCCAGCCCCAATCCTACCTTCCCGATGCCCTGGCAAACCCCTTATGGTTGCCTGCCAACTCAGGATCCGCTATCATCCCCCCCTTCACCGCACAGCCAGGTGTGCAGCCCGACACTACAAATTTTTCTAAATTTGATTATTTTTGTTTATTTTTCCCACAAGATTTGCTGCAGAATATAGTGGATCAAACGAATCTGTATGCATCCCAATTTATTGCTGCCAACCCCGATTCTTCCTACGCCCGCATGTTCCAGTGGCGGCGTCTAACATTGGAGGAATTTAAATTATTTTTGGGCCTTATGTTCAATATGGGGCTTACAAAAAAGAACGAAGTCCATTCATATTGGTCCAAACGCCCCATCCAACACATGCCCATATATTCCGCTGTCATGTCCAGGAAAAGATACGACATGATTATGCGCTTTCTCCACTTCAATGACAATTCACAGTGCCCTCCCCGAGATCATCCCAACTACGACAAATTGTACAAGATACGCCCCTAATCAATGCCTTTTCCCAGCGATTTGAAGAAGTTTTCATCCCAGACCAAAAATTTTGTGTGGACGAGTCCCTCGTACATTTCACCGGCCGACTGCAGTTCAAGCAGTACATACCAAGCAAGAGAGCCAGGTATGGGTTAAAATTAAATAAATTATGTGATCGAGCCACTGGATACGTCTGCAAATTCAGGATCTACGAAGGCAAAGACTCCCAGCTCCAGCCCCGTGATTGCCCCACATATATTGGAACCAGTGGGAAAATTGTCTGGGAGTTGGCATACCCCCTGTTCGGAAAAGGTTACCATTTATATGTTGATAATTATTATACCAGCCTGCCCCTTTTTCGCCACCTTTACAGTAAACAAACCCCGGCCTGCGGTACCTTAAAAAAAAAACGGAAGGGATTCCCACAAAATTTATTGACAAAAAAAAATTGCGACCTGGAGAATCGGCATCCATGAGGAACGAGGAGGTGTTGGCCATGAAGTGGAGGGACAAGAAAGATGTCCACATCCTCTCTACGATCCACAATGACACCATGGTGGAGATCCCAAGAAGACGCGGCTCCATTGTAAAGCCTGAATGTGTCCACGACTACAATTTGTACATGGGGGGGGGGGTGGTGGATTTAAACGACCAGATGCTACAGCCCTACTTATCAACCAGAAAGTCCCATTATTGGCACACAAAAAAGTTGCGTTTCACATGGCCCTTTTTAATTCGTTTGTCTGCTACCAAAAAGCAACTCAAAATCACCAACTCCACTACCTCCAATATATCGAAGATATCATCGATGCCCTCATTTACCAACAAGATCCCGCCCCAGGAAGCATTCGCTCTGATAGTGTGAGTCGGCTTCACGAGCGACACTATCCCTTTAGCATCCCCCCCACAGAATCTGGAAGAAGACGCCAAAAGAAATGTCGTATTTGCAGCAGAGGAGGAGTAAGAAGAGACACCAGCTATTATTGTCCCGATTGTCCCTCCCAACCTGGCCTGTGCATCGGAAATTGCTTCAAAAATTATCATACATCCATTAGTTCCCCTTATTATTAACAGACTGCCACTTCCCTATTTGCCTGCTACCATGTTACTAACTACCTTCCATGTTAATTAACTGACCCTGGCCTGTTTACCGACGATGCCTCTGCCTGCCGATTTAAACCACGTTTCTGACTTCCACGTGTACCGACCTTGGCCTGTTAATCGACCATGTTTTTGCCTGCCACTTGGACTGATCTTTTGGCCATCTACTTTTAGTACACAGGGGTCTCACATATGTGAGGGGCTTCAGAATAGCGTTCTGAGTAGAGAAAAACAGTTTTTCGTTTTCTGTGCTCCAAGAACAGGGTCTGGTTGCCCGGAGGCTTCAAAGCGATTTGGGTGGTAGAAGCCTCTACCCCTGTCCCCCTGGCCCTAAGCTTGATGGTCCTTCCTGCTGCCTGGACCAATAATTTGGCTGTGCTGACCATATTACTGCCTGTAATGACCCATGACATTATGGACCATGTTTCTTCCTGCTGCTTGGACCAATACTTTGGCTGTGTTGACCATATATCTGCCTGCTGCCTCTACTGACTTTGGACAGCATTTCTGCCGGGACACCTCTGCCTGCTACCTGGACCTGTGCTTTGGCTGTGCTCTGGCTGTGCTGACAGTATCTCTGCCTGTGCGAACTATGGACAGTATTCCTGCCTGCTGCCTGGATGATTGCTTTTGCTGTCGCTGACCTCATCCCTGCCTGCTGCCTGGACCGATGCTCTCCTCTGTGGACCACTGCACTTCTAAAACCACAGGTAATCTTTTGTTATTTGGTATGTACCTGCTATGTGTTAGATATATGAAGGGCCTTCAAAAATGTGATCGGTAGTCAGAAAATGATATGTGCAATTAATGCTGCTAGAATGCCTGGAGGTGCTACTTGGATGTTGGGCCTCTGTATGTGGCCAGGCTGTGTAAAAGTCTCAAACATGTGGTATCGCCATACTCAGGAGGAGTAGCAGAATGCATTTTGGGGTGTAATTTTTGCTATGTACATATTATGTGTTAGAAATATCTTATAAATTGACAACTTTGTGTAAAAAAAATGCATTTTAATTTTTTCTCCACATTTTCCAAAACCTTCTGGAAAAAAATTAACCGTTCAAAAGACTCATAATGCTTCATAGATTATACGTTGGGGTGTGTGCTTTCAAAAATGGGGTCATTTTGTGGAAAATTCTATTGTCCTGGTGCTCCAGGGCCTTCAAAATTGTAATAGGTGGTTGAGAAAGGATATGTGCGATTTATGCTTGTAGAACGCCTGAAAGTGCTACTTCAATGTTGGGCCTCTGTATATGGCCAGGCTGTGTAAAAGTCTCACACATGTGGTATCGCTATACTCAGGAGGAGTAGCAGAATGCATTTTGGGGTGTTATTTTTGCTATGTATATGCTATGCGTTAGAAATATCTTATAAATGGACAACTTTGTGTAAAAAAAATGCATTTTCATTTTTTCTCCACATTTTCCAAAACCTTCTGGAAAAAAATGAACCGTTCAAAAGACTCATAATGCTTCATAGATTATACGTTGGGGTGTGTGCTTTCCAAAATGGGGTCATTTTGTGGAAAATTCCATTGTCCTGGTGCTCCAGGGCCTTCAAAAGTGTAATAGGTGGTTGAGAAAGGATATGTGCGATTTATGCTTGTAGAACGCCTGAAAGTGCTACTTCAATGTTGGGCCTCTGTATGTGGCCAGGCTGTGTAAAAGTCTCACACATGTGGTATCGCTACACTCAGGAGGAGTAGCAGAATGTATTTTGGGGTGTAGTTACAATTATGCATATGCTGTGTGAGAGAAAAAAACTGTTATTATGACCAGTTTGTGTAAAAAAAAAAAAAAAAAATTAATTTTCCCAAGAATTGTGGGAAAAAAATACAACTTCAAAAAACTCACCACGCCTCTTAGTAAATACCTTGGACTGTCTACTTTCCAAAAAGGGGTAATTTTTGGGGTATTTGTACTTTCCTCGCTTGTTAGTGTCTCAAGAAATGAGATATCCCTTCAGTACATCAGGCGTGATCAGATGTGATAAATTTTCAGTGATTGCCACCATAGTTTGTAGACTCTATAACTTTCACAAAGACCAAATAATATACACGAATTTGGGTTCATTTTACCAAAGATATGTAGCAGTATACATTTTGGCACAAATTTATGAAGAAAAATTACTTATTTGCAAAATTTTACAATAGAAACTAAAAAAAAGGTTTTTTTTTTTTTAAAAAATTGCTGTTTTTTTGCTTATATCGCAAAAAATAAAAAACCCAGTGGCGATTAAATACCACCAAAAGAAAGCTCTATTTGTGAGAAGAAAATGATAAAAATTTTGTTTGGATACAGTGTAGCATGACTAAGTAATTGTCATTCAAAGTGTGAGAGTACTGAAAGCTGAAAATTGGTCTGGGCGGGAAGGTGCATAAGTGCATGGTATTGAAGTGGTTAAAGGAGCATCACATGCTTGAAACAATCTTATTTATCCACAAGTTTGAAAGGGTGCCAAGAATTTTGACCAGCCCATTTTTGGAGTTTTGTGTGACATTATGTCCAATTTGCTTTTTTTCCTCCCTTTTTTTGTTTTGTTCCAATACACACAAAGGGAAAAACATGTGAATAGCAAAACATGTGTTACTGCAATACTTTTCTGTGAGAAATACTTGATTTTCTGGAAAAATTTCTGGGGTGTCAACAATTTCGGCCATGACTGTACAGTATGATGGTGAAAGGAAACACCTTTGGATGAGACTGCACAAGCTTCTTAATTCTATTCTCTGTTGTAAATAGGGTTGCACTAATAGTGATACTGGTATCGGTACCAATACTAAGCATTTGCACGAGTACTCATGCAAATGCTCCGATACCTAAAACTGCTGTCATTTTTACCTGTCCACATTTTTACCAACCTCCATACTTGTTTAAAACAAGTCCTTGTTTTCCATCTTAAGATGTACAGCCCCCTTTCTGCTTAAAATTTTCCAGTAATATACAACCTCAATTCCAAAATAGTTGGGATAATGGGTAAAATCTAGATAAAAACATTATGCAATGATCTGAAAATCTCATAAACCCATATTTTCTTCACAATAGAAAACATATCAAATGTTTAAACTGAGAAAATGTACAATTATAAGAAAAAGGAAGGAAAGAAGTATTTTTGCATACATTTTCTGGTAAATTATCGACTATTCTGTCCAAAGGCCTTTATGAAGGTTACAACTCGGGATGAGCTTCGAGTTCGCCCGTTCGCCGAACAGCGAACAAATTGGGGTGTTCGCGGCCAATTTGAAAAGTCTATGGGAGAAATCTAAAGTGCTAATTATAAAGGCTTATATGCAAGTTATTGTCATAAAAAGTGTTTGGGGACCAGGGTCCTGCCCCAGGGGACATGTATCAATGAAAAAAAAAGTTTTAAAAACGGCCGTTTTTTCGGGAGCAGTGATTTTAATAATGCTTAAAATGAAAAAATAAAAGTAAAATGTTCCTTTAAATTTCGTACCTGGGGGGTGTGTATGATATGCATGTAAAGTGGCGCATGTTTCCCGTGCTTAGAACTGTCCCTGCATAAAATGTCATTTTTGAAGGAAAAAAAGTCATTTAAAACTCACACGCGGCTATTAATGAATTGTCGGCTCCCGGCAATACATACAAAAGTCATTGATAAAAAAAAAAAAAAGCGTGGGGGTCCCCCAGAATTCAATTACCTGACCCTTCAGGTCTGGTATAGATATTAAGGGGAACCCCGCCACAAATTTTAAAAAAAATGTGTGCAGTTCCCCCCAAATATCCATTCCAGGCCCTTCAGATCTGGCATGGATTTTAAGGGGAACTCCACCCGAAATTTAAAAAAAATGGCGTGGAGTCCCCCCAAAAATCCATACCAGACCCTTATCTGAGCACGCAACCTGGCAGGCCGCAGGAAAAGAGGGGGGATGAGAGAGCGCCCCCCCTCCTGAACCGTACCAGGCCACATGCCCTCAACATGGGGAGGATGTCCCCATGTTGATGGGGACAAGGGCCTCATCCCCACAACCCTTGCCCGGTGGTTGTGGGGTTCTGCGGGCGGGGGGCTTATCGGAATCTGGAAGACCCCTTTAACAAAGGGGACCCCCAGATCCCGTCCCCCCTATGTGAATTGGTAAGGGGTACATTGTACCCCTACCATTTCACGAAGAAAGTGTCAAAAAATTGTAAAAAAAACACACAAACACCTTGGAAATGTCCTTTATTAAAAAAAAAAACAAAAAACATTCCAGCAGTGAAATCCAGTGTCCCGCGGCGATCTGATGTCCAGCGCTGTCCGTCATTGGCTGAGCCTGAGCGGACCTGATGGGGAACTTCCTCCGCAGTCTATTACATGAATAGACCCGCCCCTTCTAAAGTTCCCCATCAGGTCCGCTCAGCCAATGACTCGGTGAAAGGCTGAGGACCTGATGCGGAACATGAGAAGGGGCGGGTCTATTCATGAATTACACAGTGAAGGAAGTTCCCCATCAGGTCCGCCCCCTCGGTATCTCAGACCGCGCCTACGTCATTGGCCTGAGCGGACCTGATGGGGAACTTCCTTCACTGTGTAAATTTAAATTACACAGTGAAGGAAGTTCCCCGCTCAGGCCAATGATGTAGGCGGGGTCTGACATACCGAGGGGGCGGACCTGATGGGGAACTTCCTTCACTGTGTAATACATGTATAGACCCGCCCCTTCTCATGTTCCGCATCAGGTCCTCAGCCTTACACCTAGTCATTGGCTGAGTGGACCTGATGGGGAACTTTAGAAGGGGCGGGTCTATACATGTAATAGACTGCGGAGGAAGTTCCCCATCAGGTCCGCTCAGGCTCAGCCAATGACAGACAGCGCTGGACATCGGATCGCCGTGGGACACTGGATTTCACCGCTGGAATGGTTTTTTTTGTTTTTTTTTAATAAAGGACGTTTCCAAGGTGTTTGTGTGTTTTTTTTTTTACATTTTTTGACACTTTCTTCGTGAAATGGTAGGGGTACAATGTACCCCTTACCAATTCACATAGGGGGGCCAGGATCTGGGGGTCCCCTTTGTTAAAGGGGTCTTCCAGATTCTGATAAGCCCCCCGCCCGTAGACCCCCACAACCACCGGGCAAGGGTTGTGGGGATGAGGCCCTTGTCCCCATCAACATGGGGACATCCTCCCCATGTTGAGGGCATGTGGCCTGGTACAGTTCAGGAAGGGGGGGCGCTCTCTCGTCCCCCCCTCTTTTCCTGCGGCCTGCCAGGTTGCATGCTCGGATAAGGGTCTGGTATGGATTTTTGGGGGGACTCCACGCCATTTTTTTTATATTTTGGGTGGAGTTCCACTTAAAATCCATGCCAGATCTGAAGGGCCTGGTATGGGTATTTGGGGGGAACCACACGCATTTTATTTTTTAATTTGCGGCGGGGTTCCCCTTAATATCTATACCAGACCTGAAGGGCCTGGTAATTGAATTCTGGGGGACCCCCCGCTTTTTTTTTTATCAATGACTTTTGTATGTATTGCCGGGAGCCGACAATTCATTAATAGCCGCAAGTGAGTTTTAAATGACTTTTTTTCCTTCAAAAATGACACTTTGTGCAGGGACAGTTCTAAGCACGGGAAACATGCGCCACTTTACATGCATATCATACACACCCCCCAGGTACAAAATTTAAAGGAATATTTCACTTTTATTTTTTCATTTTAAGCATTATTAAAATCACTGCTCCCGAAAAAAATGCAGTTTTTAAAACTTCTTTTTGCATTGATACATGTCCCGTGGGGCAGGACCCCGGTCCCCAAACACTTTTTAGGACAACAACTTGCATATAAGCCTTTATAATTAGCACTTTAGATTTCGAACGTTCAAGTCCATTGTATTTAATAGGGTTCTAAAGTTCACGCGAACATTCTGTCTGTCAGGGGGGTGTTCGGCTCATACCTGGTTACAACAGACAATAGAATTAAGAAGCTTGTGCAGTCTTGTCCAAAGGTGTTGCCTTTCTCCATCATACTATATATGTATTGTGAGGGGGTTAGCTCGGCAGCGGGTGTGTGTGACCCCCGGGATAGGCTCCCCACACAAAACAGGCCCAGCAAACGGAGGTTGTGGTTTTCAAAATCAAAAAGGTGCGGTTTATTTTCTATTTACAGTGACAAAACACAGCAAAGCAAAAGAAACATAAACAAAATAAATCCTGGTCAAGTTGACCTCTGACTAAACATACAGGTTTCCTAACTAACAACTGGGATCAGCCTAGGGCTGTCCTAGTCCCTAAGTCCCTGGTTTTAAATGTCCAAGCAAATAGCCACACAGGCTTTGTCTCACCGCACAGGGATTCACTCTCCCTAGACAGTCCACACAGGTCTGGTTCCAGGCATGAGCTAACCCCTAATGAAGCTGGGAGTTCTTATAGAGGCCTAAATGAGCTGACAAGCTTCAGCTGGTCTCATCAACTCCCTGTCTGCACGACGCCCAGCACTCTCCCTAGAGGTATGAGTCATCCATGAGCCCACTAGCCTTAGCTGGGCTTATACAACTCTCCACCTAGTTGTATAAGTCGGCGTAAAGCCTGAATCTGGGCGAAATATATCTACCCCCCTGGATGCAACCAGGTGACTTTACCTTCCTGCTGTCACATACTCCCCCTCTTGTTTTAACCTCGGGGTTGGAACACCAGCAATCAGACATTCATGTACTCGAGACAAAGCATCCACATTCCCCATTTGAACGCCAGGGCGATGCTTTACTGTGAAGTTGAATTCCTGGAGGGCCAGGAACCACCTATTCACTCTTCTATTTGTTTCCTTGTTTTGAGCCATCCACTTTAACGGAGCGTGATCCGTAACCATGTCAAAGTGCCTACCTAGCAGGTAGTACCGAAAGGAATCTAGAGCCCACTTCACCGCTAAACACTCCTTTTCAACGGTGGCGTAATTTACCTCATGGGACTTCAACTTCCTGCTGAGGTAAATGACTGGGTGCTCTTCCCCGTTCCAGACCTGGGACAATACTGCTCCTAACCCCACATCTGACGCATCACTTTGTACGACAAAGTCTTTAGAGAAGTCGGGTGAGTACAACACTGGCTGGCTACATAAGGCTTGTTTCAAGAATTGGAATGCTGCCTCAGCCTCGGGGGTCCATTTAATCATGACCGACCCTTTCCCCTTCGTCAGGTTGGTTAGGGGCACAGCCTTAGAAGCAAAGTGGGGAATGAATCGCCGATAATACCCAGCGATTCCCAGAAAGGCTCGTACCTGCTTCTTGCTGTTGGGACGTGGCCAACTCTGGATGGCCTCGACTTTGTTGAGTTGGGGTTTTATTACTCCCCTCCCAATGGTGTACCCAAGATATTTGGCCTCCTCCTGCCCAATGGTACACTTCTTGGGGTTAGCCGTAAACCCCGCTTCCCGAACAGAGTCCAGGACTGCTTGCACTTTTGGCAGATGTGAGGCCCAATCTGTGCTATGGACAATTACGTCATCCAGGTAAGCCGCAGCATACTTCCGATGGGGCCTCAGCATCTGGTCCATTTTCCGCTGGAATGTGGCTGGCGCATTCTGTAACCCGAACGGCATTCTTTTATATTGGAACGCCCCGTCTGGGGTTACAAATGCGGTTTTCTCTTTGGCCGACTTGGCCAGGGGGATTTGCCAATACCCTTTTGTGAGGTCAAGAGTCGTCATGTATCGGGCTGTTCCCAGCCGGTCGATCAACTCATCTATACGTGGCATGGGGTAGGTGTCAAATTTTGTAACTTTGTTCAACTGACGAAAATCGTTACAAAATCGCCAGCTCCCATCCGGTTTAGGCACCAACACGATGGGACTAGACCAATCACTTTGGGACTCCTCTATCACCCCTAAGTTCAGCATTTTCTGTACTTCCTCCCGTATTGCCTCCCGTCGGGCCTCTGGGATCCGATAGGGTTTTAACTTCACCCTTTCACCGGGCGGGGTAATGATGTCATGCTCTACCCCAGATGTTTGTCCCGGCAGCTCAGAGAATACCTCCTTGTTGCGAAGCACAAACTCCTTAACCTCCTGTTGTTGGGGTTGTGACAAGGTGGCTGCTATTCCAACCTCAGGAATCACGCAACCAGTTTGAGCTGGTGACCAAGTGTCTGCGACTAGGGACTCTCTATCCCTCCAGGCTTTCAACAGATTAACGTGATAGATCTGTTCGGGCTTTCGCCTTCCTGGTTGTCTGACCTTGTAATTCACTTCGCTCACTTTTTCCATTATCTCGTAGGGGCCTTGCCATTTGGCAAGGAATTTACTTTCAACCGTAGGGACAAGTACCAGTATCCTATCCCCCGGGGAAAAGGTACGGGTCTTGGCTCCACGGTTGTACAATCTCTGCTGTGCTAACTGCGCTTGGGCCAAATGTTCCTTCACGATGGGCATTACCT
This sequence comes from Rana muscosa, assembly GCA_029206835.1. NCBI lineage: Eukaryota > Metazoa > Chordata > Amphibia > Anura > Ranidae > Rana > Rana muscosa. The sequence continues at coordinate 214,982,386 of CM055116.1, forward strand.
GTGCAATTCGGTCTTGCATCAGGGCGACCTGCTCAATCACACTCCTGTGGGGAGAACTCTCACTTTCCCAAGTTTCCTTGGCAATATCCAACAGCCCTCTTGGGTGTCTCCCATACAGTAACTCAAAGGGGGAGAATCCCGTAGAGGATTGGGGCACCTCCCTAATAGCAAACATCAGATAAGGAAGTAGACAGTCCCAATCCTTTCCATCTCTATCCACCACTTTCTTCAACATTTGTTTTAGGGTTTTGTTGAATCTTTCAACCAGCCCATCGGTTTGGGGGTGATACACAGATGTACGTAATTGCGTCACTTTGAATAATTTACACAGCTCCTTCATAACCCGGGACATAAAGGGTGTACCTTGGTCCGTAAGCAGTTCTTTACAAATACCCACCCGGCTAAACACAAGAGATAGCTCTTTGGCTATGGTTTTGGCCGAGGTATTTCGGAGAGGGATCGCTTCTGGATAACGGGTGGCATAGTCCATTATAACTAATATGTACTGGTGCCCCCTAGCGGACTTGATTATAGGACCTACCAAATCCATGGCGATCCTCTCAAACGGGACCTCAATGATGGGTAGAGGGACCAGCGGGCTACGGAAATGTGGCATCGGGGCCGACCTCTGACACACAGGGCAGGAGGAACAATAATTTTCTACGTCCTTCATCACCCCCGGCCAATAGAATCTCTGTAATACCCTCTCTCGGGTTTTCTCTGTCCCCAGATGACCTCCAAGAATGTGCCCATGGGCCAACTCCAACACCAACTTCCTGTAAGGTTTGGGCACCACAAGCTGCTCAACGGTTTCTTCTGCCCTTTTTGCCACCCGATACAGTAGGTCCTTCTCTACGCTGAAGTATGGGTAAGTGCAGGTATTATCTGGGTTCACTAACTCGCCATCTATTTTCACTACGTTTTCCCGTGCCTTTATTAGGGCGGGGTCTTTCAACTGTTCTGTGGCAAAGTTTTCCCTGTGAACCTCAAGATCAGAAAACTCCACAGACGGTAGGTTTTCGTCTGAGGAGGTGGGCTCCTCTCCAGTTTCTTGAGTCTCCCCTGCCAATACTGATAAGGGAAATTCCGGAGAGTCCTCACCACTCTCAGGGGAGTTTTGGCTATCACATTCCTGGTACATAGGGGCACCAGTGAGGGGCTCAGGATCATCCCACAGTTCCCAGAACTTCGGAAAATCCCTTCCCACAATGGCGTCATGCGGTAACTGAGATACTAAGCCCACTGGATGAGAGAGGGTACCTTTGGGGGTCTCGAAACACACTGTAGTCACTGGATACTCTCGGGTGTCCCCATGCACACAAATAACAGCTACCTTGCTATTCCCAGAGACCTCTGTTTTAACTAACTCAGCCTTTATCAGGGTCACAAGGCTACCTGAATCCAGCAATACCACAACATTTCTACCATTAACACACATTTTGCATAAATGTTTCTCAGTTCCTCGAATGGCAGTGCATGCGACTGTCGCACACAGCGACTGACGTCTGCCCGTCAGAAAGTCACACTGCATGGGTTCCTCCACAACCGGGCAATTGGCTGCAATATGTCCCGCTTGCCGGCAGCGGTAGCAAACGATCCTTCTTGCCGCCTCTTGAGCCGCTGATTTCCCAGGCTGTTCTCGCCAAACTTGGGGTAGAGCTCCCACCCTCTCAATCTCTCCACCCTCACCCCTTGGAATCCTCTTATCCGCCCCTGGGGATGGTCTGGTCTTAGGGTGGAAAGTCCGAGTGTCTCTGGAAGAGGCCGTCAGGTTCTCTGTAGCCAAGTATTTCTCCACACGATCCACAAGACCATCGGCCGTCTCTGGGTCTCCATGGCTTACCCACTTTTGGATGGCAGTAGGAAGAGCTCTCAAAAACCGATCCATTACAACACGTTCCACAATCTTTGGTGCGGACAAAGTCTCTGGCTGTAGCCACTTTCTGCTCAGGTGAATGAGATCATACATTTGAGACCTGGGGGGTTTTCCAAGCTGGAAAGTCCAGTTATGCACACGCTGAGCCCGGACAGCCTGGGTGACACCCAGCCTTGCCAATATTTCAGCTTTTAGCATCACATAGTCTTTTGCTTGGTTAGGCTCTAGGTCATAGTAAGCTTTCTGCGATTCACCAGTTAACAGAGGAGCCACCAGTCCAGCCCACTGCTCCTCAGGCCACTTTTCTCTTTCAGCGGTCCTTTCAAATGTGGTCAAAAATACCTCTGGATCATCCTCTCCAGTCATTTTTGTCAATAAACGACTCACCCCAAAGGACGCGGTATTAGTGGGACGGCTTTCCTCACTGGTCTGCGGACGTTGCTGCATTACTGCTTCCATCTGTTGTTGTAGTCTCTGCTCTTGCTTCTGCAACAGGTCTATGAAGCGGGCCTCAGATTGCTGCTGGGCTCGTTGCTGAGCCTCCAGACTCTGTTGCAAAGTTGCGTTTGTCTGCTGCTGGGCTGCAAGGCTCTGTTGATGAGCTTGCTGCTGGGCTGCGAAGTTCTGTTGTTGAGCTGCAAGGCTCTGTTGATGAGCTGCAAGGCTCTTTTGCAAACCTGCATTTGTCTGCTGTTGATTGGCATTTGCTAGAGCCAGCTGCTTCAGTATCTCCTCCATGCTGGCTTAAAAAAAACTACCTGCATTCTCCACCAACTGTGAGGGGGTTAGCTCGGCAGCGGGTGTGTGTGACCCCCGGGATAGGCTCCCCACACAAAACAGGCCCAGCAAACGGAGGTTGTGGTTTTCAAAATCAAAAAGGTGCGGTTTATTTTCTATTTACAGTGACAAAACACCGCAAAGCAAAAGAAACATAAACAAAATAAATCCTGGTCAAGTTGACCTCTGACTAAACATACAGGTTTCCTAACTAACAACTGGGATCAGCCTAGGGCTGTCCTAGTCCCTAAGTCCCTGGTTTTAAATGTCCAAGCAAATAGCCACACAGGCTTTGTCTCACCGCACAGGGGTTCACTCTCCCTAGACAGTCCACACAGGTCTGGTTCCAGGCATGAGCTAACCCCTAATGAAGCTGGGAGTTCTTATAGAGGCCTAAATGAGCTGACAAGCTTCAGCTGGTCTCATCAACTCCCTGTCTGCACGACGCCCAGCACTCTCCCTAGAGGTATGAGTCATCCATGAGCCCACTAGCCTTAGCTGGGCTTATACAACTCTCCACCTAGTTGTATAAGTCGGCGTAAAGCCTGAATCTGGGCGAAATATATCTACCCCCCTGGATGCAACCAGGTGACTTTACCTTCCTGCTGTCACAGTATATATATGTATATGTACCATTATTCCTTCTGAATTATGTGCTCAAAAACAGTTAGAGGAGTATGTAGGAATATATATTAAAGTGATAATAAAGTTGATTGTAAAGTCTTGTATTATTTTCTATAAAAATAACAAACATATCATACTTGCCTGCTCTGTGCAGTGGGTTTGCACAGAGCAGACAGAATCCTTATCTTCTCAGGTGCCTCTTCTATGATCCTGTCCCTCCTTTTGAGTGCCCCCACAGCCATAGCATAGCAGCTTGCTATGGGGGCACCCGAGCCAAGCTGTAGCTCCCTGTGTCCATTCAGACACGGAGCCGCGGTTCGGCCCCATCCCCTCTCTCTCCTGGTTGGCTAACTGACTTTAATTGATAGCAGTGGGAGCCAATGGTGCTGCCGCTGTGTCTCAGCCAATCAAGAGGGAGAGTCCCGGATGGATGAGGCACTCATGCACATTGCTGGATAGAGAGAGGGCTCAGGTACGTATTAGGTGGGCTGTGGGGGGCTTCTACACAGACACGGTTTTTATCTTAATGCATAGATGCATTAAGATAAAAAACCTTCTGCCTTTACAACCACTTTAAACCCAAAATCAAAATTTTTATATATTGCAGCTTACCAATCATTAGATTTGGTAGCTGCATGAGTTTTCACCTGGTGATCTGGCCAGTAACACATCTCCTATATTAGAGAGCCCCCACTCTAGATTAAGGAGCACAGGGGACACCTTTGGAGCACCATTGTCAGTCTGAGGGGAGGGGTGTTAGGTCTACTAGCAGATTTAGATACACTAAAAAACTGAAGCCAATCTCCAGCTAACACTTTTTATAAGTAGTTACAGCAAAAAGTATTTGTTCCTTTTGACATAAAGGTTTTACATTAATAAATAAAAGCTGATCATTGTAAGCACCCCTATCAATGGTAAATGATTTCTCTCAACCCTGTAACTGCTACAACTGCTACCTCTACAGGACAGCTTGCTCTTTTGAAAAACAACAAACTTACTTGCCAAATCAAACAGGTGAAAATAGAAGAACGAAAGCCATAAAAAGAAACTTAATGCAGCCACCATATCTAAGAATTGGTAAGCTGTTATATAATAAATGTTTGCTTTTGGGATTAATACTGCATTCATTTTTTAGGTTTGCATGCAGAACCTCAATACTCATCTAAAACTAGATCCTGAGTTTGAGTTTAAAGGATGTACAGCACTTCTTGATGTCTCCATTGGATAAATACTTCATAATTTCTTCAATAGTGCAGTTTCCTTTTGCAGTGGACTTAAAGCAGTATTAAACCCCAAAATACCTTTTTACAGCAGCATTGTCAGTCTGGGGTGGGGGGAGTGTTGGACTAGCAGATTAAGGCCGGGTTCACACTATTGCGAATTGTATGTGGGTTTCCCTGCATCCAATTCGCATGTCAGGAGATTTTGACCGGCTCTCTATGGAGCCGGTTCAATGCTCTCCACATCGCCTCCGGTGTGAATTGCACAGGCTGAAATCGGACCTGAAATGGTGAATGGGGACGCACCGGACTCCTGCTGTGAGCCGAAGCGTGCTGCTGTGTGAACCCAGCCTTAAATGGACTTGGCTAACAAATGGAAGCTGAACTCCATGTATAGTTTATAAGAAGTTAAAATAGAAAAGAACTTGTGTGCCGCTATGCAAATATACCTTACACTGTGAGATATTAATAAAGTGAACAAAGAACAGCTGCTACCATTCAATAAGTGAACTCACACTCATAAATAATAAATTATATACAAAATAATGGTGCGCTAAAACATTAGAAAAAAATCCTCAACTGGAATGAATAAAGTGCAAAAACTTGATATTGAGTTGCAACAAATTAAAAGCACGTGTGGCACACATGCATCTTCCCTTTACCTTCCCTTTGGCTCACTGGCAGGAAAGACACACACCATGCTACCTGCCCGTACCCTCCTGTGTGAAGAGGTTGAGCGGTGTCACAAACTAGGGTCCTGCAGCAAGGTTCTCGCTTTAGTTGGTTCTCGTCCCTCACCAATATGTAAGGACAAGTCTTTATATCCCCAAGTAACTCCAAGGTCCACACCAGTAGTAAACTCCAACATAGAGTTTATTTCTTTATATGCAAAGTCAATGAATAAAAAGGGTGGATGGAAGACAGGACAGACAGAGTTTGGATATAAGTCCAGGCACAAGACAACTTATGAATTCACTACTCGTTCTTCAAGTAGGCTTAGCTCACCCGGATAGTTCCCTATGAAAGCGGATCCTAGCAGCCGAAGTGATGCTCGGACGTTTTCCCTTTTTTAGATGCGACTAGGAGATTCTCTGCCACAGAACAGTTAATCCCAATCCTCTGGTGTTGGATGGATCTAATCCCTCCAGAGAGTTACCAGGCCCTTCTTTCTCCGTGAACTTTTCACCGGTCCCTCAAAAGGGTCCTCCCCAGGCCTCCTCATCTCAGAACGGGTCCCCATGCCAGAGGCACCCTGGGATTTCTCCTTCCAGGACACGGGCCCCAGCTAAAGGTGCTGGGCCCAAGGTTGTTGCTGCAGCCCCAGGGCTAAAGGTGCCTGGGACCGATGCGTACGTGGGCCCCTGGCCAGGAGGGCCAGGTACCACGTACCAGGACTCCAACTCTGGAACGAAGTCCACCGAACTACCGAAGCCCCGAACCCCAAAACCCCGTCGCAAGCAGCGTCTGCCCCTTTTATATCCTCTCCCGGCGTGCACAGCAGGCCGACCACGCCCACCACACAACCGCTGAGAGAGGACATCCAAGGCACAGCACTATACCAGCAGTTCAACCCTGGCCAATTATGGCAGCGCCACCTACAGGCAACAGGGAACCACGCACCAGTATACTACCTGCGGTATAAAACAGAATGTCCTAACAATTAAGGTGGTCTGAGCCCAACTACAGCTCAAACCTTCCCCTAAATTTAGGTATAGCGGGGTTAAATTTGGGGACCCCGCTACACACACTATATAAATCCAAAATATGCCAAAAAAATCCCAAAACAGTGATGATTCTGAAGTGAGCAGATATCCCTCTCACTTATAAGTGTAAATCCAATTAGTGCATAAATGTGCAGTCGCCACCACCACCACCTTTAAGTGAATTGGCCGCTCACCTCAAACAAAGACCCACCCGGGTCTATTCAAGCCTTGTTATAAAGTATAGGAAGATCCTCGATAGTCCGGAACACCAGCTCCAATAGTGAAGGACACACTCTCTTTTGAGGAACGATTACTCCAAAATTGCTCAAAATATATAAGAAAAATTTATTGCACAATACCATTTAAAACTATTAAAACATAAGGATTGTGCACTCACACTTTGCACATTTTGTATAAATGCAAGTAATGTATCCAAACTACGAGCTCCTCGCCTCCTCACTGCTAATTCTGATGCACGAGACCCTGGAAAAAACATCACCAGCTCCAACTGACGCGTTGCGTCACTTGTCACGTGACTTCCTCAAAGGGAGGCGGGGTTCACAGGGATCCTGTGCGTCTTTGGTCCGTTTCAGGTCTGAATTCAGCCCAAATATTGGGCTGGAATCAGGCCTGAAATGGTGAATGGGGACGCACCGGACTCCTGCTGTGAGCCGAAGCGTGCTGCAGTGTGAACCTAGCCTTAAATGGACTTGGCTAACAAATTGAAGCTGAATTCCAGCTAACTGTTTATAAGAAGTTAAGCAACATTTTTTTTTCCTTTTGAGATAAAGATTTGACTTAATTTAATAAATGTTGATTATTGTAAGTACTCCTGTAAGTGTTAAATGGTTTTTCCTGGTGCCTTCCATGGCAGCATACTAATGGTTGATGGCTCCGCCCCCGGTCAACCCCCAGGACCACGTAACTCTATAAAAGAAAGAGTTACTCCCCCCTTCAGACATTCTTTTTCCTGTCCTCAATCCCTACAGGATCACTATTCAGCCTTACCTCACCGTCTCATGGTGCTACCGTTGCAGGTTCATGCTCTCCTGCAGTACGGAGTCCCGCATCTTGGGCTGCTAAATGCGCCATATAAGTGTGGGAGCCCCTTTTTCTGTGGATCTTTTTTTGGGCATGAAGGGCACACAGGAGCATACTTTCTCCTCAGCGGCAGTTACAATCCTCGGGTCACACATTGCTTTACCCGGGTAATGATCTCTTTAAGCAGCTTAGCACTGCTGCATTTAAATGTCTGCTTTCTGCAAATGCCTATGGCTAGTGTGGACGCTTCGCGCGCCCCACACAACCTAGCTTTACTCGTCCGGGGGGCGGAGTCACGGCATGACGCAATCGCGCATGCGCAATAGCCGGAGGAAGTCGCGCGGCGGCCATCTTGGTACACCCAAGCAAAAAATCCTATTTAAACAGCCTGGGACCACAATCAAATGGCAGATTGTCAGAAAATACACCTTGCTGTGAGTATTAACTATTCTACATGCCAGATGGAACCCAGCCAAGGTAATTACCTGTGTGTTAATGCTAAAATGTTATTTTGCAGCGTAATGATGGTAAACATATAAATGTACATTCGCTGACATTGCACGGTGCTGTATTGACTAGCTAAAAAATTTTACACAGCTGCCCCAGTATTGCCGCATCAAAAAGATCCTCAACATACCACTAGGTAAGGGCTGCAACGTTAGGTAAGTTGTTTTCCTTTCAAAGAGCACTACTACTTTAGAGGATATATAGAAACACCAGTTGTTTTGTTTCTTTATAGCCCACGCCGTGAAGCAGCCCGCACTTCTTCTCATCGAAGTTCTCGTGACGGACGTTCGGGGGGACATAGAAGCTCGGGTCGCTCACCCTCAACCCATGCTTCCCGTAGTGACCGAAGGTCACCCCGCCACTCCTCAAGTAGACACGACTCCCAGCGCAAGTCTTTGCAACCAGGGAGGAAGGATTGCTGGGTATGCGGCAAGCAAGCCTTACCAGACAAGCTAGCCTGTGGCCAGTGTTTTTTGGAGGCTACGGTCGACAGACAAGGGTCCATAGGCTCAATCAAAGAATTAGTCAAGGACACCATCAGGGAATTGGCCTCATCCCAGGATCAATCCACCCCACTTGTTGAACAAAGGGTAGCGGAGACAGCTAGTCTCCAGCCTGATTCTGAGCTCAATTCGGAAGATGACGGAAATATACCAGAAGAGGGCACATCGACCTTCGACTTTGGGTTAATTGAACCCTTTATTGGTGCAGTTAAGGATGCAATTCAGTGGGAGGAAGATCCTGAACCTCCACATAAAGCAGGAAAATACTTCCCACATTTGGCCAGGAAGAAATCAGCCTTTCCCCTAATAGAGGAGATTAAGGGGGTGGTATTGGAGGAGTGGAAGAAGGTAGATAAACGACCCTTTGCCTTCAACCGCTTTTCCAAACTCTACCCACTAACGGAAGGAGATGCTCAGATTTTTGATGCCGTCCCGTCAGTAGATGCATCTGTCATGCGACTGGCTAGGAATACAACACTACCTTTAGAAGACGCAGTCTCCTTTAGAGACGTCCTAGACCGCAGAATAGACGCCGATCTGAAAAAAGTATACCAAGCATCGGGGGGAGCCTGCAAACCGGCGGTGGCCCTATCCTCAATCTCCAAAGCCACCAGGGTGTGGACAGATAATATTGAATTGGCCCTCAGACGTGGCCTAGATACTGAAGAAATCATTAAAGCTCTAGATGAATTGAAGCTGACCTCTGATTTCATGGCGGAAGCAGCCATAGACGTTCTAAGATGCTCCTCCAGAGCAATGCTTTACTCTATCACAGCCAGGAGAGCGTTATGGCTTAAGCCATGGTCAGCAGACCCGTCGTCAAAACAGTCATGGTGTCGCATCCCGTATGACGGGAAGTCCTTATGTGGAGATAAAATGGATATGGCAATATCCAGAGTCACAGGCGGGAAAAGCGGTCTTATTCCCCAGGATAGGAGCAGAAGGAGGAAGTTTACTCCGCAGGCAAATTTCCAACAGAGATCAAGAGACTCCAGGGCTTATCGCCCGGGTAAACAATACAGAAGGGACTGGAAAGGCTCACAGGCCTCTTTCCTCAAACTAAAGTCAAAGGCCCCTACACTGGCGATAGAAAACCAGAAGTCCTTTTGACACGCCCTCCACCCAAGCCGGGCCAGTGGGAGCAAGACTCAGATCCTTTGCCCGGGTTTGGGTGGAAAATTGTACAGACCAGTGGGCGGTATCCACAGTCCTTCAGGGACATTTCTGGAAATTCAGATGCCGCCCTCCATCCTTCTCCTACCAATCAACCAAGATACCAGCCGGAAAACAAAAGAGGGAAACACTTGTCCAATACGTGCAAATACTTCTATCTCAACGGGCAATCCTACCGGTTCCGGAATCGGAAAAGCACTTAGGGTTCTATTCCCCAGTCTTCTTGGTCCCCAAAAAAACGGGGGGCTGGAGACCGGTTTTAGACCTGAAAAGGCTAAACAGGTACCTTTATGTAGAACACTTCAAGATGGAGTCTCTGAACACGGTAATCCTTTCAGTACAGCCAGGGGACTGGATGGTGTCTGTAGACCTCCAGGACGCATATCTGCACATCCCCATCCACTACAACTTTCAACATTTTCTACGGTTTCAAATAGGCAACCTACATTTTCAGTTCCAGTGTCTCCCCTTCGGGATTTCATCAGCACCCAGAACCTTCACCAAAGTTCTGGTAGCCATCTTAGCCCCCCTTCGGGAGAAGGGCATACGAGTCCTACACTATCTGGACGACATATTAATTCTGTCTCAGCACAGAGAAGTTCTACAGTCGCACCTGCAGATGGTCTTGAACACCTTGACACAATTCGGATGGCTAATCAACCACTCGAAGAGTCAGTTTGTACCTACACAAAAAATGATATACCTAGGTGCCTTATTCAACACACCGAGGAAGTCAGTGTCCTTTCCACCAGCCAAAATTCCGGTGTTGGTGCAGAAGGTGAAGCATGCATTGGGGAGTCACGCTATGCCAGCGTCAGATTGCCTGAGCCTTCTAGGGTCCCTCTCGGCCTGCATACCGATGGTAAAATGGGCCAGAAGCCACTTACGGGGTTTTCAACAAGGTTTTCTGAAGCAGTGGAGGAGAAAGCGTCTCGGTCAGAGGATAGCCATCACTCCCTCGATGAAGTCCAGCCTCTGGTGGTGGACGAGGTCTCCGAATCTACTAGCTGCTTGTCCTCTCGGCCCAATCTCATGGACCATTATCACATCAGACGCAAGCCAGCTGGGTTGGGGGGCACACCTCCAAGATCAGCTGGTTCAGGGCAGATGGAGGTTCAATGCGGAAGGGATGGTATCCAACATCCTGGAACTAAGGGCAGCATGGATGGCAATCCTGCATTTGGCTCCTCTCCTCAAGGGAAAATCCGTGCTATTACAAATGGACAACAGAGCGGCAGTAGCCTATATCCAAAATCAAGGGGGAACACACAGCAATACACTAGCCAGCGAAGCAGCCCCAATTATTGCATGGGCCGAGAAGAATTTATTAGATCTCCAGGCTACCTACATTCCAGCCCCCCGAGAATCAGCTGGCAGATCATCTCTCGAGATCCTTCACATCCAACAACGAATGGTCGTTGGACCCACAGGTTTTCAGCTGGATATGCCAACAGTTGGGGCATCCCCAGATAGATCTCTTTGCGTCTCCGCACAACGCGAAAGCACCTCTCTTCTTCACGAGGTCACCATCTCCGATGTCGACAGGGGCGGATGCTCTAGTCCAACCATGGGAATTCCAGATAGGCTACGCCTTCCCTCCGACACCCTTAATCCTCAGGTTTCTCCAGCGACTGACTCTAGAGAGGGTCACCATCCTGGCGGTTGTTCCTTACTGGCCGAGAAGACCGTGGTTTCCGCTCTTAGTAGAGATGGCCCTGGGCAACCCATTACCCCTCCCACCCACGAGCAAGCTGCTATCTCAAGGCGCTTTTCTACACCCGCACCCAGAGATCCTAGACTTGAGGGCCTGGAAGTTGAAAGGAGGAGGTTGGGCGACCTAGGTTGCTCTCGGGACGTGGTACAAACGTTATTACAGGCAAGAAAGGCATCCACTAATGCCACCTACTGCAGAATATGGAAAAAATTCTCTACACTGGCCGAAACGAATCATTTCAACCCTCTGAATCCTGGGGTCCAAGATATCCTACTTTTCCTGCAAAATGGCCTGGACCTAGGCTTAGGTCTCAGCACGCTAAAAGTGCATATTTCAGCCCTGTCAGCCTTTACAGACACACGCTGGGCACTAAACCCCTTGGTGGAACGTTTCTTGAAGGCGGTGTTAAGATTACGTCCTCCCAGGAAAACGCTGTATCCCAAATGGGACCTAACGGTTGTTCTTAACGTCTTAGCAAGCTCTCCCTTTACACCCACAGAGGAGTGCTCCTTGGAAGATATCACCGGCAAAACGGTTTTCCTGATCGCTGTCACCTCGGGTCGAAGAGTATCAGAGATACAAGCCCTAGGGGCAGAGGAGCCCTACGTCACTTTTTTTCCGGACAGGGTAGTCCTACAGCCTATCCATCAATTTGTCCCCAAAGTGCCTTCAGTCTACCATTCCAACCAGGAGTGGGTACTCCCAGCTTTCGGAGAGGATCCATCCTCCTCAAAACTACATGAACTGGACGTGGCCAGATCTCTAAAGCGTTATTTGGAGCTGACACAGCAGTTCAGAAGGGATCAACGACTCTTTGTTATCCCCAAAGGCACCAAAAGAGGCTTGGCAGCTTCTAAAACAACATTAGCCAGTTGGATCGTGAAGATAATTCAAAGGGCATACCGGGCTAGTGGTCTTCCAGTTCCAAACGCGGTGAATGCACATTCAACAAGAGGAATCGCATCATCCTGGGCGGCTATGGCTAGGGTCTCCCCGGAGACAATTTGTAGAGCGGCTAGCTGGTCATCGTTCAATACCTTTATGTCGCATTATAGCTTGGATCCTGCGGTCCTTACCTCCCGAGACTTTGGGAAAAGGACTCTGGAACTATCACTTTCAAAAAGCCATTAAAAAAATTTATTATCGCAGTTCCCTCCCTATAAGCGAGTTATTTACCATTAGTATGCTGCCATGGAAGGCACCAGGAAAACGGAAAATTGAATACTCACCTTTCCGTAATTTTCCTTTCCTGGTGCCGACCCATGGCAGCATGCACCCTCCCTGCTATAATCCTTAAAGTTCTGAAGTCTAGTTACAAAGAATGTCTGAAGGGGGGAGTAACTCTTTCTTTTATAGAGTTACGTGGTCCTGGGGGTTGACCGGGGGCGGAGCCATCAACCATTAGTATGCTGCCATGGGTCGGCACCAGGAAAGGAAAATTACGGAAAGGTGAGTATTCAATTTTCCGTTGTCTCAACCCTCTAACTGCTACTTTCTTTGGACAACTCAGTCCACTGCCTGGATCACCAGGTGAAAATAAAGGAATAAAGCCTAAAAAAGAAAACGAATGCAGCCTCCACATCTAAGAATTTGTGAGCTGCAATCAAATAGATTTTGTTTGTGGGTTTAATACCGCTTTAGTAATGTTCTATGTCTTATACATTAGAGATTTTGTGCTCTCTGTTCCCTCTTATTCCCTTCCTTTTGCTGTAATATTCATTTTAATAAACGTAACAATTATGCACCCAAAATAGAAATCAAATACCTACATGAAGGGTTTCTCACGCACAAAATTACGATCAGGAACTTGCACCATCTCCAAAAATGACCCCCATTCATGAGCATTTGGCAGTATTATGTAACTTGAATTCCTTAAATATGAAGAAATGACTAATACTGAGATGCTGTGTATAGATGTACTGTATTGAAGGATCGTACAGGAGGAGGATCTATGATTAATCATCCTTTATCATTTTCCAGAACCATTACTAAGAGATGTGATGCTGATCTTGCCATGCAAATCTCTGCTAATATGTGTCCAGCAATATAACAACAGTTTGGCATGTGGTGAGAGTTCCCTGATGCAGTGAGCCGCTGATTACCGAACCACTGACAAGACTTCACCCTAGGGTGAGTAACTGCATGGTGAAGAGCGCCAGTTCAAATGTCATTTCAAACTTTACTTGGTTGATAAAAAGCATGTTTCCTGTAATTCTTTAAATTTTTTAATTTTAATTTCTGCTCAAGCTATTTTTTTTATTTGTTGAGTTGCCTATACTGAAATTAGGTTTCTCAAGGTATTGTTTGGTTTTATTTTGAACGAGTATTGTATTGTGCTATAAGTGTTCGGTCTATCACCAAATAGCCAGGTGCCCTTTTGATTTAAATATTTTCCTGATGCTTTGATAGTCAATGTTAATGAAGCTATCATCAAGAGATGCATCCTTATTCTATTCACGCTACTCCTCTCTGGCCTATTATATGCTTTAGCCACTTTTAAACAATTTTTTATAATAGAAACTTTAGGATATTGGGGGAGCTTAAACAAAGTGATGTTAGATAGAAGGAGGGGGTGGAGAAGACTCAGACACTGAACCATCTATGCATATCAACTGTATATATTATGTCAGTTCCTGACTAACAGGGTGCCCCCTAATGGTTTCCCCAAAAAAAGAAAACAGAATCTGTACCTTTTTTAGTATTCTGTTAGTGGTCAGCCTTTCGTCCAGTAGAAGCAGAGGGTGAGAGAACGCCCTTGGGGTTTATTTATTTATTTTATTTATTACAGGTACTTATGGCGTACGTATGGCACCATCAATTTACACAGAGTTTTTCATATATACTGTATATTGTGCATTTACATTAGTCCCTGCCCTCAAGGAGCTTGATTAACTATAGGCAACTAGTTAATTTTGCATTGGAAGTTGCACTTTGCAGGGGAATTTTGCCCAAAGCCTAATGGATGAGATAAAGCTCTGCTAAATTCCATCATCCAATCACCTGCAAGCAAAAATATATGTTTCTTTATTTTCCTTGCATGTGATTCCTTGTAAAATTCACTAAGCGCTAAGCACTAAGCGCTGGAGAAAATTCCCCTGTAAAGTATACCTTCCCTTGCAAAGTGAACAGCATATTTGCCTTTAGTAAATCAACCACGCTGAGTCTCGGTCAGGTCACATATACTGTAAACTGTATAAAGACCTGTTAACAGCTAATAAGTGAGGTCAGGCTAACAAGTAAAATGTGAACCTCGAGCCAGAGCCGGCGCCACCATAAGGCAGCACAGGCAGGCGCCTGGTTAGTGGGGGCAGTAAAATGCGCCTGGGTAGACCCACCCCGGAACTCCAAGTACCGAACCTGCGCTCTATTCTCCCCCATTCCCCCACCCCTCTCATCGCTCACCCTCAGTGTTTTGGTCTCCTCCTCCATAAATCCACCTCCTCTCCACCCTCAGCCTCAGTATGCACTACTGGAGGGCTCTTTCTGTAAGTGGGGGACTCTGATGGTAAAGGGGGACTCTGAGGGTAAAGGGGACCTTAATATTATGGTGGGCTCTAATGTTAAAGGGGGGGCTCTAATGGTAAAGGGGGACCTTGATATTACGGTGGGTGGGCTCTGATGTTACGGGTGGGCTCTGATGTTACAGGGGGGCTCTGATGTTACAGGGGGGCTCTGATGTTAAAGGGGAGCTATGATGGTAAAGGGGGCTCTGATGGTAAAGGGGGCCCTTGATATTACGGTGGGTGGGCTCTGATGTTACGGGGGGACTCTGATGGTAAAGGGGGAGCTATGATGGTAAAGGGGGCTCTGATGTTAAAGGAGGGATCTGATGGTAAAGGGGGCCCTTGTTGTATGGAGGGTTCTTGATTTAAAGGGCCATTTCTGATGTAAAGAAGGACTGTTATGTGAAAGGAGGACTCTTGATTGTTTGGTATCTTTGCACTGGGCACTGGATAACCTTTGTCCCAGTCCTGGTCTGTGCGCCAGCTGTGCAGGGGGTTCCCTGCAGGTTCAGAGCACACCCCTGTTGGGACTCTGCTTCAACCCCAGCCATCTAGCCAGATCTGGCCACAGGGATCAGCCGAGGTACAGTGCACCGATGCCTAACCAGTTTGTGGCAGTCAGGCATTTATCCAGGAGGCTTAAGGCAGTTTAGGAGGCCACCTTAGGACGGGGAGGGGGGGGGGGGTACTAAAAATACACCTTCGCCTAAGTAGACAAAAGTCCATGCACTGGCCCTGCCTAGATCTGAAGGCTTTATCCCACCAAAAACTCTAAAAAGTCTCTGGGCTCTAGAACCCACCAGAACTTATTGATGAAAAAGAAAAAGAAAAAGTTTGTTTTCTCCATAACTGGACATCCTAACTATGTGTAGTCAAAATCCTTTGTGCCTCACTGCCCACAATCCTGCCAGCCGATGCCTCCCAATATATAAGTATATACTGTATATTATGTATATTATAGTGCCTAACCAAAAGTCTGAGCTGCGTTAATCTTTATGGTTTTGAAGAGAGTTTGGGGATGGGTGTCTAGTGAGGAACCAGGAAAAGCAAATGTATTCCTTTAGAAAACCAGTGCAGTTAGTACCATTCATTATAATACATGCAAACTGTTTCAATGGGCATACTCACACCTGGAAGAAATGTATACCTGTTCCCACATGCCTATATTTGCAACCCATGACTTGATCCTTAGAAAGCTGTATTTGTCACTGAAAATATTTATATTGTGTAACATGAGCAATGCTAAACAAGGCTATGAAAGATTATTTAATCTTTAGCTCTGGAAATTGATCTAATTCTTTGGCAGCTCAGATTACGTAAGAAAAGCTATACTGCTCTGTTGTAGTCTATAAGTCTAGGTTCACATCTATGTGGCTGCGTTTGATGCCATTTCAGGCACGTTTTGCAGTGCATTTTGTGTTTTTAAACTCTTGTTTTTTTATACGTTTTTGCATGCAGTTTTCATGCAATTTTATTTTTCTCTTTAAACACACTGTAAACACACTGTATATAGCTGGTTGCTAAAGAGGGGCCTGAGAAGCCAGCCACTGCGTCTTTAACAACCAATGAGTCATCAGCTGTCAGCGGGGTTCCACATTCAGCTGACAGCTTAATGTAAAAAAAAATTGCAGGCAAATACAAAAAGGGGGAAAAGGGAAAAAAACTGCGTCGGGTCCCCCCAGGTATATACCGGCCCCTCAGGTCTAGTATGGATTCGGAGGAGCCCCCCGCCAAAAGATTTCCAAAAAATTCATACCAGACCCTTATCCGAGCATGCCGCCGCCGGTCAGGAAAGGGAGGAGACGAGCGAGCGCCCCCCCCTCCTGAACCAATACCAGGCCACAAAAAAAGACGCTCTTCTTCTGTGGCTGTCTTTCTCTGTTGTGTTGTCACTCGCTGTGTGGCATCTCGAATATATCCATATAATCCATATTCGCGATTTATTGAATTATTTTACATTTAGCTACCATCAGGGAACCCCACTGACAGCTGATGACTTGTTAAGGATGCGGCATCTGGCTTCCTGCCCCCCTGCTTAGCAACCAGCTATATACAGTGGTAAAATAAAAACCGCAAAACTCAAAACACCTCAAAAATCGCATCACAAACACAACACTTGCATTTCTGGTGCGGTCCCATTAAAGTCTATTACGCGCAAAACGTAGAAAAAAGTCCCAGACACTTTCCAAAAATGCACCAGCCACAAGACACATAGATGTGTACCATTGGAAACTAGGTTAAATGGACTGTAGTGCATTTCTGCAATCTGCAAAACGCACAAAAAAACGCATAGGTGTGAACCTACAATATATCAGCTGAACAGTTTTCTGAAAGAGGATAATATAGTTGGCCTATTTCAGTACATACGAATGTGTCAGAACCTTACTGACTCAAAGATTTGGGTTCTGCTGTATGAACGATTACCAACGTTTATTTTTGGGACAGATTAATGCCTAACTGAATACTTTAAATCAGCTAAATACATTCCTAGGTGCATCAAATAAGGTGTCTAAAGCCTTATAGTATGTTTTATTTAAAAAAAAACTGCGTTACAAAGGCCGCTCTCCTGCCAGCCTGTTGTAATGAGGGACACTTTCTCTCTGTTTAGTAGTCTCTCTGCAAAGGTCCAACACCCCCATATTGAGTCATAGCTAGAGTTTTCCAATCACCATGGAGTATGAGCATTGCTGCTCATGTAGCTCTAGCTCTGATGCCATTGGACCTCTGCATAGAGGCCACTACTTCCACCCAGAGAGCAGGGGTGCTTTTTATGTTGGCAGGGGCAGGCCTTTCTATTCAGATTGTGGCTGCTTTCTTTAAAAAAAAGGAACTGTAAAGCCTCGTACACACGAACGAATTTCTTGGCAAAAACCAGCAAGAAACTTGCTGGCAGAGATTTTTTGCCGATAAATTCGTTCGTGTGTATGGTTTCTCGTCAAGAAAAGCGACAAGAATCTCGACAAGAAAATACAGAACCTGCTCTCTATTTTCTCGTCGAGATTCTCGTCAGCCTGTTTCTCGACGAGAAAATTGTGTGTGTGTACACTTACCTTTTCGCCGGGAAGCCCGCGCATGCTCGAAATGACTTTGACGCATGCGCGGTAGCTTCCTAGGCATAGGTAGGGTGAACCAAGATGGCGGCGACCGCATCGAATGTGACGAGCGCATGCACGTCGTATTCGAAGACGTCACCGCGTTCGCTCCATTCAAAGAACCGTGGGTTCTTTGAAAGGAGCGTGTGTACACTCGGCCGGGACAAGTTTCTTGTCCAAGAATCTCGTCGAAAAAAACGACACAGTGAAGCATACAAATGGGCACAGTGTAGCTGCAAATGGGCATTGTTGACCCTCTTTTCCGCTTACAGTATCTGCTGTATTTCCCACCCTAGGCTTATACTCGAATCAATAAGTTTTCCCATTTTTTTGTGGTAAAATTAGGGCCTCGGCTTATACTCGAGTATAAACGGTATATACAGTATATATGGCCATGAAATGCAGGCAGTTACGTTGTAGTAGTACAGCCTTTTTTGGGTTTAAACAGGCGATGAGGAGGAAACATATATGGATGACTTTCCAGAGGAGTAGCAAAGCCTGCAACATATCAGAACGAGGCCTTAAAAACATACTGTGTCTTTCTGATCATATTTCATGTTATGCCCATATTTAGGGTATAACATGGAAATGGTAACATTCCCGAACCCCTACCCTCAAACCACCACCCCACTTACTTGAATCATTGTGTTCCTCTCCCTGCAGCATCCTGTTCTGCCCACAGAGCCACATCACCCATTTACAGAGATCTGTGAATGGGCCGACTATGGGATGACTACAAGTCCTATTTGCCACAATGGCAGAGGGACTCTCAATAAAGCATGGTGACATCATTGCACTTGTAATTTATTGTTTAATTCCTTCAGCCCTTTAACTGAAGATCCCATCTCTGTATGGACCGGGGACTAGGGGTTACAATGCAGGAGCCTGTGCATTGTTCTCTGTAGGCTTAATTAATAAATGCCCTAAAGTGGTTGTAAACCCAACCACACAACTTGCACCCAGGGCAGCCATCAGGAATTTTGGGGCCCCTTACACAGCTTCAGGCATGGGCCCCCTGGAGCCAAGGAGAACCGCGGGGGGTGCTGCCGCCGCGAATTGAGAAGCGGGGGGGGGGGGCTGCCGCAAATTCAGAAGCGGGGGGGTGCCACGAATTGAGAAGCAGGGGGTTTGGGTGCTGACGAACACAAAAAAAAACAGAAGAACAAAAAAAAGGGGGGTTGCCATCCAGGGCCCTCTGGGCCCCTTACAAAAAAAAAAAAAAAATTATAAAAAAAAAAAAAATTATAAAAAAAGGGAGGTTTCCATCCGGGGCCCTGGGGACCTCTGGGCCCCTTAGAAAATAAATAAATAAATTAAATTAAATAAATAAAAAAAACAAATTAAATTAAAAAAAAAATAATAAAAAAAAATCATAAAAAAAAAAAAAAAAAAGGGGGGTTGACATTCGGGGCCCTGGGGACCTCTGGGCCCCTTACAAAAAAAAAAAATATATAAAAAAAAAGGGGGGGGCATCCGGGCCCCTTACAGGTGTACTGCCTGTACCCCCCTGATGGCGGCCCTGCTTGCACCTACAGGTAAGCCTAGATTAAGGCTTACCTGTAGGTGCAAGAAATATCTCCTTCACCTACACGGTTAAGGAGATATTTTCAGAAAACCAGGCGCACTGAGCGTTGCCAGTTTTCTCAATGAAGACTGACGGCTTTCTCAATAGAGAAAGCCGGCCCCGCACGCATGCGTGTGACGTCATCGCCGCTCCGGCCAATCACAGCGCCGGAGCGGCGATAACAGGAAGACAGTCGAAGCGAACATGGCGGCGGCAGCCGAGGGGGACGAGGAGCGCTTCGGAGGCTTTGATCTGAGGTAAGTGCCACATAATGAGCTATTATGCATAGCATACTAGCTCATTATGTCTTTTTCTTGCAGGTGCAATTTTTTTTTTTTTTTTTTTAAAGTGGGTTTACAACCACTTTAAAGCAGTATTAAACCCAAAAGCAAACATTTATTATATTGTACCTTACCAATTCTTACATGTGATGGCTGTATTCGTTTTCTCTTTTAAGCTTTCTTTCTTCTATTTTCGTCAGGTGATCGAGCCAGCAAGTCTGTTGTTTTTCACAAGCTCAAGCTCTCCAGCAGAATGTATCAGTTTACATGAAAGAGGCAAACTCCTTAAAGTGATACTAAAGCTCTGTTTAAAAAATAAAAATAAAATAACAAACATGTCATACTTACCTCCACTGTGCAGCTTGTTTTGCACAGAGTGACCTCGATCCTCCTCTTCTGGGGGCCCTCGGCGGCTCTCGCGGCTCCTCCCCACATTAGATAACCCGCTAGGAGAAGCGCTCTCCCGAGGTGGTTACCTTGCGGGCGCACTCCTAAGTCATAAACTCGGCATCCATAGACATCAAGTGTATGGTTCAGCCCCGCCCCCCGGCGCTCGGGAGCCAATGGCTGTGCTGCTATCAATCTATCCAATCAAAGCCAGGACTCCGTGGAAAGAAGGACGGATGCATTAAGGTGAAAAAACACAAAGGTTTACAACCCCTTCAACACTTGTAGGGGCGATTATTAAATAGATTTTTATTTATTTATCCCAAAAGTAAAAGAAAAACTGTTTGCTGTATCTGCTTAAAAAAGGGTGAGCTGGAGTTTTGGCTTCAATTTGCTAGTGTATCTAAATCTGCTAATACATTTAACACTACCGTCCTCCCCCAGACTGACAATGCTGCTGTCTGCTGTGCCTGTCTGCTGTGCCTCATGTGCTCATTCCACCATAGTTGTCTCATTAATGCAGAAGGGTTGTCACTGGCCAGATAACCAGGTGAGAACGGAGGGAAAAAAGCTAAAGAAAAGAATCTAATGATTAGTGAGCTTCAATATGATATAGCGTCTATACAGACATTGTGAAGGATGTCACTCTCCTTAATGGGTTGTGAAAATAATGATAAAGGAGAATCTAATAAAAGATAGTAAAGGAGAATCTAATAAAAGATAGTCTGCAGCATAGGCGTGCATACAGGGTGTGTCAGGTGTGCCTGGGCACACCCTAATCACCCCACGTGCATTAGCATTGTCAAGGAACAGCACCATTTGGGTGGTTGGGGGTGTCAATGGCCAGTGTAAATTCCTCCATTATATTAAAGGCTAGGTTCAACAGTAGGACTACATTACACCCGTATTTAATGCGTAACGTAATATGCTGCCAATCAACTGTCTCCCACCACCAGAGCCTCCTTTCTGTGACAGCAGGTGGTGTTCATGTGTGTTTGAGATTTGGGGGGCACACCCTAATGCAATAGGCTGCGCACACCTATGGTCTGCAGGTAAATCAACCCATCTGCTTGTAAATTTTAGTTCTGTATAAAAACATATTTTTATACAAGTTTGGTAATGCGAAAAATGACAGCAATTCAATGCTAATGCTATACACATGCATTAAACATTTCAATGGAAGACAGACTAGTATTATTAGCAGGCAAAATGCTCGTATTCAGTATAAATGAAGTATTCTCTTGTCACATGCCTGTGTTGGTGGCTGAACAATATTGCTTTGTTTTTGTCATGTATGTAGTTATATATTTCTAAGCCATTATGTTATCATTGTGTAAAGCGCTGATAATCAGTGATAGATTTGGGGATGTTTTGTTCTTTTGTGGCACTCAAGGAGAAACTGAGATTCTGACTTCCCACGTTTTGTAGATAAGCAATTCCCACAATTGTTTTAGCCACCGTGGACACGTGGTAGACAAATTCCACATTCCTGCACTGTTTCTTTGGTGCCCACAGCAATACAGGACAACTGAAGTACGGTTAAAGTGGTTGTAAAGAATTTTCATGTGTTAGAATGGCCCAGTCAAAGTCCAGGCCTAAATTCAATTAAGAATCTGTGACAAGACTTGAAAATTGCTGTTCACAGACGATCTCCATCCAATCTGACATAGCTTGAGATATTTTGCAAAGAAGAATGGGCAAACACTGGTAGAGACATCCCCAAAAAAGACTTGCAGCTGTAATTGCAGGTAAAGCTGGTTCTACAAAGTATCGACTCAGGGGGGCTGAATACAAATGCACGCCACACTTTTCACATAGTTATGTGTACAAAATGTCGAAAACTATTTATCATTTTCCTTCCACTTCACAATTATGTGCCACTTTGTGTCGGTCTAGCACATAAAATCCTAATAAAATACATTTACGTTTTTGGTTTTAACATGACAAAATGTGGAAGATTTCCAGGGGTATGAATACTTTTTCAAGGCACTGTATGCAAAGAGTGCAGGGTTCAGGGGTGAGCTGTGTACGGAGTGCAGAGTTCAGGGGTGTGCTGTGTACAGGGAGCTGTCTTTAGGGGTGCGCTGTGCACAATGTGCACCCCCCCCATAGCTTCCTCATATTTCTCTCTCCTACCTTGCCTGGCTCTAGTACCTCCCTGTGTAGGTGGCTCTGCCTCACCTTGCAGGGAGATCGTTCTCTTTCTCAGATTCTGGAGATCTCTCCCTGCCATGAGTGCCTTCAGTGATCTGTTAGTTTTGCAAGGCGCTGAGAG
Source organism: Rana muscosa (assembly GCA_029206835.1). Classification (NCBI taxonomy): domain Eukaryota; kingdom Metazoa; phylum Chordata; class Amphibia; order Anura; family Ranidae; genus Rana; species Rana muscosa. The sequence goes on from CM055116.1 coordinate 215,004,626, forward strand.
CAAAGCTGTCCCATGTAAACACAAAAGACTTCTGTGTTTACAAGGTACAGTGAGAGCTGGAGGTAGTGGAATGGCGCTCTGCCACGTTCCTGCTGCAAAACTGGGTGTGAGGGCCACATGACAAGGCTTGGAGGGGCAGATTTGGCCCCCGGGTCTTGTGTTTGACATATGTGGTTTAGGAGCATGAAGTGTTTTTTTCTGCTAAAATTCTGCTGCTCCTGTACACACTGGCTGTGGGGTTTTTTCTGCCTCTAAATGCCCCTGCCTCTAAACACCCCTGCCTCTAAACTCCTCTAAATGCTGATGTGTGCATGGACACATAGGATAACATGTAGATGTTTTTAGAGGCAGGAAAAAAAAGCCCCAAATGCCCTAGGAGCAGCAGAAAAAACATCCAGAATGCATGAGACCTTATACTTGCCTGCTCTGTGCAATGGTACTGCACATAGCAGGCCAAAACCTCCCCTTCTGGGGCCCCCTGTCAGCACATTCAACTCTTCCTCTTCTCTAAGTGCCACCATAAGAAGCTGCTTCCTGTGGTGGCTCACCTGCGGACTCGCTACTGAGCCGGGCTGTATGAGTCCATAGACACACACCACAGCTCTGCCCCGCCTCCTGCTTTCTCCTTACAGGATTTGATTGACAGCAACTGCTGCCTCTGTGTCCTGTGAGGGCAGGGAGAGGACCAGTCCTGCTGCAGAGGGGCATAGCGCTGGATCGATTCAGGACTCAAAGAAGTATTTAGGGAGGTGAGGGGGCAATACAACTACTGGGACATTTTTTTACCATAATACAGGAAATGCATTAGGGTAGAAATGTCTTGCCTTTACAACCACTTTAAAAGAGAAGTTGGGGAATCCCAAAATAAACAATTATACTCACCTAGATGGTTGCAGCACCGATCCCAGCTGCAACTATCCCCTGCCGACTCTTCACCGAGAACTGAGCGATCAGTTCTCGGTATTCAGTTTACAAAGAGCTGGTGAGTGGCTCTATGCTCTGCTCTTTCAACACTCACTGGAGTGCCTGCTGGGAAAGGGGCGGGAGCAGCTGGCTCAGTTTCCTGAGCGGCTTGCTAAGAGGCTGAGCCAGCTGCCAGTCCAGTGCCTGGATTAGCTGAAAACGGGTCACAGGAGTAAATCGAAACCAAATGACCTAACCCCTTCCTGCCCAGCTTTGGTGTCCCTGTAACGGGGTCTTTATGTCCAGGGGGCACTGTGATTGGATGTCACAGTAGCACAGAAACCGTGGTCACTCACCCTCTTTGCCACAAAAAAATGTGTTATGTGGGCAGCAAGAGATTAAATCTCTTAGAATATTTATCGTATTATGTAATTTTAAATGTTGTTTTGATCTTTTTGAATATGAAACTTTCACTAAAAGAAGACCTCATGATTTCTGTTATGAGGAGACAACTTTCTCCCAGTTGTGGTCACCATGTCATTTGCTCCCCTTTTAGAGACTATAGGTCATTGTGCCAGCAAGTATACTTTGTTCAGGCATTGTCATTATTGGGAACCTGTTCCTGAGCAATGAAGTAGAGCTAACTCTGGAACAAGTGCATGTAGATAGCAGGGGCTGCAATGGGGCCGAAGGAGACCCGCAGCACTGAGGTACAACAATTTTTTATTGAGGTAAAAATTGTATTTAGAAATAAATCCATGGGAACTGTGTATGACTTACAGTGCTTTTGCAAACAAAATACTTGAAGCTAGGTGTGAAATATATTATCTGAACCACTGTAAAGGAAATTCAAGTAAAATGAGTGGCAAAGGGCTCTGTTAGGATTTGTGCCTGACAGGTGGCCTACTAAATGAAATATGATATAAATTGTGTAGTATGAATCTATATGTCATGGATATGCAGTAGTGTTTGTCTGTGTCAGCTTACCTTCCTTCCCATGTGTTCATCTTAGAGGCCTGAGCCCTTTCACCTGGCTTCCTTTATAATCTCCTCCCAGCCAGACTCCACCCCAGGCCCTATCACAGAACACTATATTAACCTGTGCACTGCAAGCCTGCTTGGCTGATCAACGTGTTTGTTAGGCATCGTGTGTTTGGGTTCCTGCCTGCCGTGTGCTACGTCTGTCTCTCTGTTACATATTTGGCTTGTCCTCGACTATCCCTGTCTGCTCGTGACCCTTGACCTTCGGCTCGTTCTTTCGTTATCCTTGTCTGCTTGTGGCCCCTGACCTTCAGCTTGTTATTCGGTTCTCTCATATCTTGTGCTGCTGCTTCCCCTCTTTTCCCCTTATCCTACGGGGCGTGAGCTAGGAAACTCCAGGGGCCGCGACCTGGTCCCAGCCTGCAGCATAACATCCTCACCACTAGAGGCCCTGGAGAAGACCTGCTGGGTCTTAGACTCCGCGCCCTTGGGAATCTTGGCTCTAGCTTCCGTTAGGATCCCGGTTGTGCTCCTCTGGTCCCGCTTTCCACAACCACCCAGTTTCCTATCCGCAGCAGTCAGCCATAGGGTTCACTACATTGCGGTGCACTCCTGTCCCCCTACGGTGTGCATCTGTCACCTGGCCACAGGTGACCTTGACAGTTTGATCAGCCATGAACCCGGCTGACATCCCGTTACCCGTGGATGATCCGTTGCAGGGCATAGTTTGCAGACTTGAAACCCAGGAATCGAATCAGACTCAGGTGATGCGATTCCTCCAGGATCTGGCTTCTCGCTTTGAGCAGCTTCAGGCCTCCTTGGGAACCCTGAATCCGCAACCTCAAATACAACCAGCGGCTGCACCTATTGCACCAGTCGCAGCCACACACTCACTACAACTGCCAGCTCCGTCCCGTTTCTCTGGGGACTCCAAGGCTTGCAGGGGGTTCCTTAGCCAATGCACAATTCATTTTGAGCTCCAGCCCCAAAACTTCCTGTCTGATCGGGCTAAGGTAGCCTATATCATTTCCCTCCTCTCTGGTGAAGCTTTAGCCTGGGCAGCCCCTCTGTGGGAACTAAATGATCCAGTGGTTTCTAGCCTGTCTGGCTTCTTGAAACTTTTTCGGAATATCTTCGAAGAACCGGCTCGTGTCTCTTCAGCGGCCAGCGCCCTTTTACGTCTCCGCCAAGAGTCTGCTTCTGTGGGACAGTATGCCCTTCATTTCCGCATACTGTCGGCTGAGTTGAGCTGGAACAATGAGGCCTTAGTCGCAACCTTTTTGCATGGCCTGTCTGATAGAGTGAAGGATGAATTAGCAGGAAGAACCATCCCCACTGATCTGGCCGGCGTTATCTCCTTGTGTAACCAGATCGATATTCGCTTTCAGGAGAGGACCTTAGAAAAGCAACGCCAGCACTCCTTGGTTCTTAGTCAGCCTGAGCTCCCCTCTCTTCTACCCGTAGAGCATCTCCTACCAGCTGAGGAACCCATGCAGCTGGGTCGGACCAGGCTATCCCCCGAGGAACGTGCTAGGCGCAGAACTCTTGGTCTGTGTCTTTACTGTGGGGGCAAAGGTCATTTTCGTGACACTTGCTCTCTTTGTCCAGAAAAACGTTCGGGTCCACTTCATCTGGAAAGTGGAGTATTGGACCCAGAAATATCACCTTCCCCTTCTCGTCTTCTGCTTTCTGTGTTCCTTCATGTTGGTGCTTCTTCTCATTCGGTCTCAGCATATCTGGATTCCGGAGCCGCTGGTAATTTTATGGACTGGGAAATCGCATTGTCCATGAGACTTACTCTTTTGCCCCTCACCACACCATTGGTGGTCTTGGCGATTGATGGTACTGTTCTCCCAGGGGGACCTATCCGCTTCCAGACCCTCCCTGTTAAGATGTCGGTAGGGACACTCCACCAGGAGTGGATATCCTTCCTTATCTTACCCAAGGCCTCAACGCCTATAATTTTGGGTCTCCCATGGTTACAGCTCCATTCTCCTCATGTGGACTGGACTACTGGACAGATCCTGGCTTGGGGTCCCTCCTGTTCCTCGTCCTGCCTACCCAAGGTTGCCCCCTGTGAATCTGAGCCGGTCATTCATTCCAGGTTGCATAACCATTTACATTTCTCTGTCCCTAACCACCCTTGGACGCACAGCCAGGCTAGCTTGTCTACAAGTCCTGCAGTCGCTACGTCTTGCGATGCGATTCAGGTAGTCGCTACACCTGACTCAGCTATTCACTCTGCCTCTGTACTAGTTATGCCAGTCCAGCCCATGCCCAGTGAGCCTCCTACTTTTTCTTGTTCGGGACATTCTGCTTGTCCTTCAGCTATTCAGTTTGACTCCGGCGACATGTCACCCTCTAACCAACCTGACTTCAGGGTTCCACTGACATCTGCCCAGTCTGATGGTCCTGTGCAAGATGACCAGTTCCCCTTTAAGGGTCTAGGGGACCCTCCTCAGATTCCTGTTGATCCTCTCATGCCCTTGCTTATTCCTAGAGAGCCGTTGGTCCTCAATAGATCTTCTTGTCATCTCCCTACCTCGTTTTCGGTCTCTGAGGATAATCTTAAGTACGAGGTTAGACAAGTTCTGGATTCTCGGCTCTGCAGAGGCATTCTTCAGTACCTTGTGCATTGGAGAGGTTTTGGTCCTGAGGAGGCGTCTTGGATCGCTGCATCTGATGTCGCTGCACCTCATCTGTTGAGAAGGTTTCATCAGAGATTTCCCTTTAAGCCTGGGCCCAGGCGGGGGAGGGCCCATAAGAGGGAGGGTACTGTCATGGATATGCAGTAGTGTTTGTCTCTCAGCTTACCTTCCTTCCCATGTGTTCATCTTAGAGGCCTGAGCCCTTTCACCTGGCTTCCTTTATAATCTCCTCCCAGCCAGACTCCACCCCAGGCCCTATCACAGAACACTATATTAACCTGTGCACTGCAAGCCTGCTTGGCTGATCAACGTGTTTGTTAGGCATTGTGTGTTTGGGTTCCTGCCTGCCGTGTGCTACGTCTGTCTCTCTGTTACATATTTGGCTTGTCCTCGACTATCCCTGTCTGCTCGTGACCCTTGACCTTCGGCTCGTTCTTTCGTTATCCTTGTCTGCTTGTGGCCCCTGACCTTCAGCTTGTTATTCGGTTCTCTCATATCTTGTGCTGCTGCTTCCCCTCTTTTCCCCTTATCCTACGGGGCGTGAGCTAGGAAACTCCAGGGGCCGCGACCTGGTCCCAGCCTGCAGCATAACATCCTCACCACTAGAGGCCCTGGAGAAGACCTGCTGGGTCTTAGACTCCGCGCCCTGGGGAATCTTGGCTCTAGCTTCCGTTAGGATCCCGGTTGTGCTCCTCTGGTCCCGCTTTCCACAACCACCCAGTTTCCTATCCGCAGCAGTCAGCCATAGGGTTCACTACCTTGCGGTGCACTCCTGTCCCCCTACGGTGTGCATCTGTCACCTGGCCACAGGTGACCTTGACACTATATTGTAACACCTCAAGACCAAACGATTCAACAAAATCCGAATAAAAAGAATTGTAAATCATATAAAATTTTAGGCAGACTCTTGGACTGGAAATGTCATGTTCATTATGTCTTTGCTATCTTCATCAATCTCTGTATTTAGTTGTAGCACCTGCCAGCGGCCCCTTTGAGCCACCCAGGAGAGTGTTTTTCCTCACAGCTTATTGCTCTTGCCCTGAGATGGAAAGTAGAGAGAGAAGAGAGTGAGGAAGATTTTATTGGCTTCCGGTGCATCCCAGGACAAGCCCGTCCCTGGCGACTTGGAGCCAGGGGAATCTAATTTGCCGCATGCAGTTTGACCTGTGTGAAACCCAGCACAATTTACATTGTACAGTAGATCCATTTCCAGGCATGGCGACCCACCGCCTGATGATTTTTTCCCACCACTATGACCTACCACCCGAATTTTCTGGCCCACTGCACTTAAGGCGATTTAGTTCGCGTTTGTAGCGCTATACAAGTTATTCATTCATTCACTAATGCCACCAATCTACAGATTCTAGCTGCTATTTGTAAACAAAGTATCTGGGATTCCTGAGTGATGTCATTGATCATATTTCGTTTTGACCATATTCACTATATTACCAAAAGTATTGGGACGCCTGCCTTTACACGCAGATGAAATTTAATGGCATCCCAGTCTTAGGCCGTTGGGTTCAATATTGAGTTGGCCCACCCTTTGCAGCTATAACAGCTTCAACTTTTCTGGGAAGGCTGTCCACAAGGTTTAGGAGTGTGTCTATGGGAATGTTTGACCATTCTTCCAGAAGCGCATTTGTGAGGTCAGGTGCTGATGTGGATGTTATGGCCTGGCTTGCAGTCTCCGCTCTAATTCATCCCAAAGGTGTTCTATTGGGTTGAGGTAAGGACTGTGCAGGCCAGTCAATTTCCTCCACCCCAAACTCCATGTCTTTATGGACCTTTTATTTTTTGCATTGGTCCAAGTCATTTGGTGGAGGGGGGATTATGGTGCAGGGTTGATTTTCAGGGGTTGGGCTTGGCCCCTTAGTTCCAATAAAGGGAACTCTTAAGGCGTCGGTGGGAACAGTTTGGGGATGGCCCCTTCCTGTTCCAACATGACTGCGCACCAGTGCACAAAGCAAGGTCCATAAAAGACATGAATGAGCGAGTTTGGGGTGGAGGAAATTGAGAGTCCTGACCTCAACCTGATAGAACACCTTTGGGATGAATTAGAGCGGAGACTGCAAGCCACCCCTTCTTGTCCAACATCATTGCCTGACCTCACAAATGCATTTTTGGAAGAATGGTCAAACATTCCCATAGACACACACCTAAACCTTGTGGACATCCTTCCCAGAAGAGTTGAAGCTGTTATAGCTGCAAAGGGTGGGCCAACTCAATATTGAACCCTACTGACTAGGACTGGGATGCCAATAAAATTCATGTGCGTGTAAAGGCAGACGTCCCAATACTTTTGGTAATATAATGTATGTTGGGATGCTGGATGATGTCACTGACAAATATGGCCAGTTTTTCGGATATTTACTGAGCTGTGAACAGACTGGGTTTGGGTCAAACATGAAGCTCATCCCTAGAGACATGAAGACATTATAGCCAGCCTGCCATTATATGAACAAGTCATTTAAAATAGATGGCATCGAACAAACCTGGTCTGAGGATTATTCAGTATTAGGGCTTATTTACTTTAAATGCAGATGGGCATACAGGTGTACAAATGTTTGGGTACAGTTGCCTGTACAAATCAATGACTGGGTGCAGCTGTATGTTGGTAACTTCACCTTTAAATGCATACAGGAACAGATGTGCAGGCCTGGATGCAAACTGTCTGAATGCAGGGGCTCCCTTCCATCCCTGTACACGTGTAAACGATCGGATGTGCGGTTACCAGCCTACAGCCACAGCCTGTCATTGATTTGTACAGGTGATTGTACACAAACACCTGTATTCCCAGGCACAGAAATATACACTCTCTGATGCCTCGTACACACGACCGGTTTTCCCGTCGGAAAAACTGCGATGAGAGCTTTTGGCCGGGAATTCCGACCGTGTGTATGCTCCATCGCAGTTTTTTAGACAGGAAAACTGCGGGGGGAAAAAAAGAGAGCAGGATCACTTTTTTCCCGTCAGGAAAAAATCCTAGCGGGAAAACCGTTCGTCTGTATGCTTTTCCGACGGGAAAAAAACACGCATGCTCGAAAAAAATTTGACGCATGCTCGGAAGCATAGAATTTCATTTTGTCGTAGTCTTTTACGTCACCGCGTTCTTGGCAGACCAAAGTTCATCGGACTTTTGTGTGACCGTGTGTATGCAAGGCAGGCTTGAGAGGAATTCCGTCGGGAAAACCATCGTCGTGTGTACGGGGCATGAGGCTGTGTGAATAGGCCCTTTGCCAAACAGATTATTGGGTGTAATAATCTTTCTTTCTTTGCAGTCCATTGAAACTACAAATCTGTCGGTTGAAGGCAGGACTTGTGCAACCAGAACCCCGCACTGCTGCGCCAAATTTAAATGTGACAGCAGCTCGAAAGGAACCACTACCCGTGTACACGGGGGGTCAGGGGATGTGCTCTGCAGCAACATGTTACATGTTATACTCTAAAAACATGTTGTAATATGTTCCAAAAGGTGAATTAGCCTTTAGGCTAGGTTCACACTAATGCAGTTCGGGAAACGCCGCAATCCGTACCTGTTTCCTGTACTGCATTGCAATCACACTGCCCTTGCGATCTGCTGTGGGCAGGGCAGCCATCAGAAATTTTGGGGCCCCTTACACAGCTTTAGAAATGGGGCCCCCCTGGGCCTGACTACCAAAATTCCCTAGGGCCCGTCCACTCGCCGTCCCACCAAATCCACCCACCGGCTGCCCCACCAAGTCTCATTCCATGTCCTCCTCCTTCTCCAGTCCCATCCCCCCATGCCATGTCGTCATTGTCCTCCTCCTCCATCCCATGTCCTCCTCCTCATCCATCCCATGTCCTTCTACTCCTCCTGTACCATTCCCTCCATCCCATTTGCTTTTTCTCCTCCATCCCTTGTCCTGTTCCTCCTCCAGTCCCATCCCCCATCCCATTATTTCCTCCTCCTCTTCCTCCTGTCCCATCCCCCATCCCATGTCCTCCTCCTCCTCCATCCCATGTCCTCCTCCTCCAGTCCCATCCCATGTCCTCCTCCTCCAGTACCATCCCATGTTCTCCTCCTCCTCCATCCTATGTCCTCCTCCTTCAGTCCCATTTGCATGGCCTCCTCCTTCAGTTCCATCGCATGGCCTCCTCCTCCAGTCCCATCCCATCTCCTCCTCCTCCTCCAGTCCCATCCCATGTCCTCCTCCTCCAGTCCCATCCCATGTCCTCCTCCTCCAGTCCCATCCCATGTCCTCCCCCTCCAGTCCCATTGCATGGCCTCCTCCTCCAGTCCCATCCCATGGTCTCCTCTTCCTCCAGTCCCATCCCATGTCCTCCTTCTCCAGTCCCATCGCAGGTTCTCTTCCTCCAGTCCCATCGCATGTCCTCTTCCTCCAGTCCCATCGCATGTCCTCCTCTTCCTCCAGTCCCATCGCATGTTCTCCTCTTCCTCCAGTCCCATCGCATGTTCTCCTCTTCCTCCAGTCCCATCGTATGTCCTCCTCCTCCAGTCCCATCCCATGTCCTCCTCCTCCAGTCCCATCCCATGTCCTCCTCCTCCAGTCCCATCACATGGCCTCCTCCTCCAGTCCCATCCCATGTTCTCCTCCTCCTCCAGTCCCATCCCATGTTCTCCTCCTCCTCCAGTCCCATCACATGGCCTCCTCCTCCAGTCTCATCCCATGTTCTCCTCCTCCTCCAGTCCCATCCCATGTCCTCCTCCTCCAGTCCCATCGCATGTTCTCCTCCTCCTCCAGTCCCATCCCATGTCCTCCTCCTCCAGTCCCATCCCATGTCCTCCTCCTCCAGTCCCATCACATGGCCTCCTCCTCCAGTCCCATCCCATGTTCTCCTCCTCCTCCAGTCCCATCCCATGTTCTCCTCCTCCTCCAGTCCCATCACATGGCCTCCTCCTCCAGTCTCATCCCATGTTCTCCTCCTCCTCCAGTCCCATCCCATGTCCTCCTCCTCCAGTCCCATCGCATGTTCTCCTCCTCCTCCAGTCCCATCCCATGTCCTCCTCCTCCAGTCCCATCGCATGTCCTCCTCCTCCAGTCCCATCGCATGTCCTCCTCCTCCTGTCCCATCACATGTCCTCCTCCTCCAGTCCCATCCCATGTTCTCCTCCTCCTCCAGTCCCATCCCACATCCTCCTCCTCCAGTCCCATTCTATGTCCTCCTCCTCCAGTCCCATGTCCTCCTACAGTCCCATCCCATGTCCTCCTCCTCCTGTCCCATCCCATGTCCTCTTCCTCCATCCCATGTTTTACAGGAGATAATCAGAGACTGCGGATAGATTACAGGAGATAACCAGTGACTGCGGATAGATTACAGGAGATAACCAGTGACTGCGGATAGATTACAGGAGATAACCAGTGATTGCGGATAGATTACAGGAGATAACCAGAGACTGCGGATAGATTACAGGTAGGGTGGCGTGGCCTGGTCATGGCTGAGTGAAGCTGCTTTCCTTTAGAGCTCCCGGCCCCGAACCCCACATACCCGGCTAAACAGCAACTAAATGTCGGTATGAACTCGGCTAAAAAGTACAAGACGAGAGCAGCAACGAGGGGGACACCCGCAGGCAAGAACCCGGGCGAAATACACAGCTATTTTCAGCATTTACAAGAGAAATCCCCTGGAGGCAGAGCAGCAGCGCCGCGAGGCCCTGCACGTGGAGCAACGCAGAAGGCCCAACAGCCAGACACCGGCTCTCCTCTACCCGACGCCCCCCGTCTCACCCACCCAGCACCAGCCGGTACTACAGGACAGACTGCCCAGCACGATGTCCTCTCACCAGCCAGCGGAGGTTAACCTTATGGACCAAGACATAAGGGCAATACTGCAGGCCCTACCCACCCGGTCGGACATTGCTACCCTCCCCACCCAATCTGACATAGAGACCCTCATCCTCCGTTTGGAGGAAACACACAGAAGAGATATACAGGAGGTGAGAGGGGAGATCTCCAACATTGCAGACCGGATGACTAATGGTGAGGCTTCAGTGACATCACTGGAGGGCCGAATACTGGCACTGGAGCATTCCCGGGACCAGCACCGTGACACTGCCGTAGCGCTTCAGCTACATCTGGAAGAAATTGAGGACCGGAGCCGCCGCAACAATCTGCGGCTCCGAGGTATTCCAGAAGACACGGAGGTGGAGAATCTCAGGGAGGCTGTGAAGGACATCTTCAGAACAGTGCTGGAGGACCCGGAAGCCGAGATCGTCCTAGACAGAGCATACAGGGCCCTAGGTCCCAAATCAATGGACCTGAGCAGACCCCGTGATGTGGTCTGCAGACTTCACCGTTACTCGCAGAAGGAGGACATCCTACGCCGGGCATGGGACTATGGCGATGTAGAAGTGGAGGGTGCGCGCATCAGGATCCTCCCCGACCTCTCCAGGGCGACACTGAAATGCAGAACTATCCTGAGACCCCTGCTGGACCTTGCCAAGCAGAAAGGTCTCACATATCGTTGGGGGTTCCCCTTCGCGGTGACGTTCTGCAAAGACGCAAGTAACTTCACTCTGCAAACCACGGCGGACCTACCGGCACTCTTTCGTTACATGGATGCAGACCCGATGCCAGTCCCTGATTGGCTGCAGATTTTACCGCGGCTGGCAGGGAGATCGGGCATATCCGCCTACCGCGGCTCAGGACCTTCACGCCAGCAGAGGGGCAGACGGAGACCCCGGAACGCCTCAGGAGACGGAGACGCGCCGCGTGAGTAGGCTGTGAGCCACCTTTCCCCGACCCTCAGCCCCAGCCACGCCTGCAGTGGGTACCCCCTGGTCCCTACACCATGACTGTTTTTTTTGGTCGAACCCCCCCCCCCCCCTCACGGGCTCCCGGGGTGACATGGTAACCCTGCTGCACCTCACGTTCTAGTTCACACTATTTGAGGCAGGAGTTTTTTGGGGGCGGTGGGACCCCCCCTCCTTCCTTGACTCGGACGCATTACAGGGAGACTGGATGGAAAGAAGTGGTCTCCTGGGGGCCCCCCCCGTGCGGGTTTTAAAAACTGGACACCACAGCCACATGGAGGACACGGAGGTATGGAAATGGGGATCGCACGCTGGCTGAGGGGGGAGGCTATGTTAGGGAGGGGGAGGCATTCGCACGGTTCTGTCCCCTGTGTTTCCCATAAGAACCTGAAGTGAAGCCCCATTATGGAGAAGGACGCAACTGCATGGTCTGGATGATACTCCAGTACTTGGTGACACACAGGTTCTCACGCACTTATGAGAGATCTTGCCGGAGTTACAGGGGGGAGACTGGTATGCTGGCGTGCTGGTTATACTCTTGTTGGGGGATGGGGGAGTGTGCTCACACACTTTAAAAATTGGGACAGCTTTGTCTTACCTTCGAATAACTAAGAGTACTGTTTGCACAAAATTTCTTTATTTACTTTCGTTATTGCCTTATTGTTCTGCACTTGTCTTATTGTATGTTATGCATATGACTGGTCAACATATAGTTACAAAATATGATGTACCGATACAAGACACAAGATTTCATATTGGCCGGGGGTGGGCGGAGAGTGCCGGGGGCTCGCACACTGGCCCTGTCTGTCCACCACCCCAATTAGGACTGCGCTCAATATCCAGGATTTACCTGGCGAGCGCCATAGCCGGTTAGGCTACCCTTAGTTTTCTTCTCTACAAGCTATCCGCCCTAGTGATAGCTTCCTAACTTTCCATATACTTCACAAGCGGGACAATTTTACTCCCGCCCACTATACTCTCTGGTATCTTCCTAGCTCTGCTTCTACACACTCTTACACCCCTATCTTTCTGTTCCTGCTAAAACTACCCCCCCCCCCCCACCTCACTGACATGGACGTACTGCACATTGTATCCTTGAATGCCAAGGGCCTAAACACGCCTGAAAAACGTCGGATGCTACTTCATGACATGCGGCGCATGAAGGCGGACGTCGTACTACTGCAAGAAACACATTTTAGAGACGATACTCTACCGGTACTTAAAAACCGATATTACCCCCATGCCTATCATTCCATGTACACGGAAGCTAAATCTAGAGGAGTATCCATCCTCATTTCAGCCCGGGTTCCTTGGACGCACACAGACACACAGTCAGACACGCAAGGACGGTCCTTGTTTTTGAAGGGCCAGATCGGAGACGTAAAGGTGACCGTAGCGAACCTCTATGCCCCGAATAAAAGACAAGACGTTTTTATTAAACGACACCTAGAACGACTCACAAGATATTCAGACGGGCAACTGATAGTTGGAGGGGACCTTAATATACCATTGACACCGACGGAAGACACCTCCTCTGGCACCTCATCTACTTCACGTGACACACGCAAACGGGTCAGTATGGCATTACACTCCGCCCAACTGATTGACGCTTGGCGACTTTTGCATCCAGGGGAGAGGGACTACACCTTCCACTCTAAGCCACACCTGTCCTACTCACGCATTGACTATTTTCTGGTCCCACACGGACAACTGCATGCGATCAGAGACGCCTCCATCGGGTCAATCACATGGTCTGACCACGCCCCTATCAGCTTGCGCTACGCCATTTCAGACGTACACACGACAGGCAGACCAACCTGGAGGCTCAACGAGAGCCTCTTGCAAGACCCAGATACTCTAACAGAAGTAGTTACGGAAATTAAACATTACTTTGATTCTAACAACACTCCTGACTGTAGCCCCGGGGTTATATGGGAGGCGCACAAGGCGGTGATTAGGGGGGTGCTCATTAAACACGGTTCACGCCTGAAACAAAAACGAACGGCCCAACTGAACCAACTGCTACATAGACTACAGGGCTTAGAGATGGCCCACAAGCAAACCCCCAACAAGCAGCTCGGTATTGAACTTGACATCGTCCGCACACAGGTCACAGACCTGTTAAACTTTAAAGCTAAGGCAGCACTACAGGTCTGTAGGAGGAAAGTTTACGAATCCGGGGACAAATGTGGTAGACTCCTAGCCCGATCACTGCAGACGCAGAAGCTGGCTTCCTACATTCCGCACATCATAACCGCCTCTGGACAGAAGGTGTCCTTACCCCAGCACATCACGCAGGAGTTCAGATCCTTTTATGACTCCCTGTACAACCTGAAAACAACACCTCACACGCCTGACACGACTTCGACGTACATAGCCGAATCCCATATGCCCTCACTACCGGCGGAGGCTCAAGAATTATTAGAAGACCCCATCACATTACCAGAACTGCAACTAGCACTTAAAGCCACTAAATCGGGCAAGGCCCCAGGCCCGGATGGTCTTACTGTCCCTTACTACAGGACCCTGCTCCCGTCCCTAGGACAACACATGCTAAATCTTTACAATGACCTTAGCTCTGGAAACACGTTTCATAAGCACACGCTACAGGCGCAAATCTCGGTTATACCAAAGGACGGCAAGGACCCGACACATTGCGGGAGCTACCGCCCTATCTCACTTTTAAACACTGACCTTAAACTTTTTACCAAGATTATTGCCTCTAGACTGCAACAACATCTACCACACTTGGTCCACTTAGACCTGGTCGGCTTTGTCCTTACCAGAGAAGCTAGGGATAATACCACAAAAGTACTAAACTTGCTGCAAATAGCGAATGGCACCAAGGTGCCATGTGTATTCCTGGGAACGGACGCCGAGAAGGCGTTTGATAGGGTTAGCTGGGCGTTTATGTTAGCAACACTGAAACATATAGGGTTGGGAACTAGGATGACGAACTGGATACTAGCAGGCGTACTCGGAACCGACGGCTAGGGTCAAAGCAAACGGGGTCTTATCCACTACTTTCCCAATCACAAACGGAACCAGACAGGGATGCCCACTCTCACCTCTCCTTTTCGCACTATCCCTAGAACCCTTCCTCTGTCATGTTAGAATGAACCCAGACATCACCGGTCTAGAAGTCAACGGAACACAGTGCAAGGTATCAGCATATGCTGATGATCTGCTGTTCTCACTTACGAAGCCAGCCATATCCTTACCTAACCTAATACGGGAATTCGATAAATATGGACAACTCTCCAACCTGAAGATAAATTTTAGTAAATCGGAGGCGATGGGTATGGGTATCCCGCTGCCCTTACTTACACGCCTGCGTACTAGCTTAAACCTAAAATGGACTGATACAGCCTTAAAGTACTTGGGAACCCATATCCCCACGACTATCTCAGGAGTTTTCAAACTTAACTTCCCTCCCCTCCTCAAAACTGTTCAAAAATTACTAGACCAATGGAACAGCGGCCTACACTCGTGGTTTGGGCGCTGTAACATTATTAAAATGACGATTCTACCTAAATTCCTATACCTACTACAGGCCCTCCCGATACACATACCCGGAATTTACTTTAAACAGGTACAGTCTACCTTCATTACATTTCTTTGGGTGGGGAAAAAGCCTCGCCTACACAAAAAGATACTCTCACTCCCCAAGCGGTGCGGAGGCTTGGCAATGCCAGAGATCCGCACCTATTACCATGCAGTGCATCTTAGCAGACTCCTCGACTGGTGCCGACATAATGACACCAAGCTGTGGCCACAAATAGAGCAGGCACAATGTGACATACCCCTCCATAGATCCCCGTGGTGCCCAACAGCCATACCACCTAACCTCAAAAGACATCCGTTGATTGGGAACACCATCAAACTATGTACACACCTGTTGAACCGCTTTTCCCTTTCTGCCTGCAATTCGGCACTGAGGCCCATACTAGGTAATCCTCAATTTGAACCGGGAATGCAGGACAAACCATTCAAAGACTTACGGGACGCGGGCATACATCAAGCGTCTCACTTCAGCATCAGGGGTAGATGGAGAACAGTGGAGGAGCTCTCAGACCCAAGCGGCCTGTACCGATTGGACTTCCTGAGGGCCTTGCAGCTTAGCCATTTCCTTGCCAGCCTGCCTCCTCCCAATGACACAAACCAACCCCTCACAAAGTTCGAGGAACTCTGTACAGAGACAGGAGTTCTGCCACACACGATCTCCCTGACTTACGACATGCTTATCAGACCACCAGGAGACTACCAGATACCTAGCCTGGCCAAATGGGAACGAGACCTGAATTGCCAATTTACCAATGACCGCAAACAACACATACTCAGGTTCACGCACAAGTCCTCCCTTTGCACCAAAATTCAGGAAACAAACTACAAACTCCTCACACGCTGGTATAGAACACCTGCCTTACTACATACATTTTTTCCAACAACGTCAAACTTATGCTGGCGATGTCAAAGGGAAGAAGGCACCCTTTTGCATGTTTTTTGGTCATGTCCTGGACTCCAGAATTTCTGGAGAGAGGTACGCAGGATAACCCAAAAAATTTCTGATCGTAATGTTCCGAACGATCCTGCATACTTCCTTCTCCACGCTAATGACACACCGGCACGCATCTACAAACACTCAGTAGTACGCCACCTACTGGACGCAGCAAAAGCCTGTATTCCACTCGCATGGCAGTCCCCTCACCCACCGACTGTAACCACTTGGCTTAAAAAAGTGGACGACATCAGTAGGATGGAAGACTTGATTCTAACTAGCCAAAATAGACAGATGAGATACTCCAAGACGTGGCAACTCTGGACTATATTTAAATATTCAGAGGAAGGACAACTCCTTAGAGGAGTAGACCCGCCACCCTGAGAGTTTGGATACATTCTACACACATTTACTAGACCCATCCCTCCCCCACCCCCCCCCCACTTTGACCTTGAAGTGACCACCACCACCACATGTCATACAAATAGGCTATACCTAGCGGACGACAACTCAGACCCATGTCAGTGAGGTCCCTTCTCACCCCTCCCCTCTTCTCTACTGTATTTCCTCTTCCTCTACCTCTCCTTTCTTTCTTGGACTCTGTCTAAGTGTTTCTATTTTCTCTCTTTGAGGCCTCATGCCCACGGACGTTTTTACAGCCGCGTTTTTGAGTGTTCTTTACAGCTTAAAAACGCCTGTCCATGTTAGTCTATAGCTTCATGCCCACCTACACGTTTTTGAGCTGCAAATAGCATAGACGTTTTTAAGCTGTAAAAAAAACCCAGGACCAGTGCGTTCCTCAGCGTCAGAATTAGGCAGAAAAAACCGCGAGCGTCAAAAAACGCGCAAAAATGCGCACTAACGCGCAAAAAGGTGCACTAACGCGCGGTCGCGTTTTTAGCTCCGACGTTTTTTTTTTTTTTTTTTTCAAAAAAAATAAAAAATAAAAATAAAAATATTTACAATAACATGGACAGGCGTTTTTAAGCTGCAAAAAACGCAGCTGTAAAAACGCCAGTGGGCATGAGGCCTGATAAATAAGTATTGCAAAAAGAACGGGAGGCTGGGTCTACAGGACTACGGCTCTTCGCCTTACCACTTTCAACCAGGAGAGACGGTCACCTCCACAGGTGGCCTGGCCATACTCTACGCATTGGCCCGTCCCTATGTTGGACATCACCCAGAAGCATTGCTACACGAGCTGGACAGACGTAGTGGTTATTAACTGGGAGGGGAAGGCGTTTCACACCTCCAACGCCATCGTGGAGTTTTATATGCATGTATACCTCACCTGTGTTGATGTTCTGCGTTTTGTTTCTCCTATGGTACTTTGACTTTGTTTTTGTTATTGTGGTCCATGTGGACCAGCTTCTCCTGATATAAAATAAAAAATAAAAAAATAAAAAAAAAGATTACAGGTAGGGTTGAGCGGACCCGAACGGTAAAGTTTGGGTCCGTACCGAACTTTTGGGTTTTTTGGTCCCGGACCCGAACCCGAACAATTGACTGTATGTTCGGGTTCGGGTGCGGTGTTCGGCAATATGCATGTAAAGTTGCGCTTGTTTCCCGTGCTTAGAACTGTCCCTGCACTAAGTGTCATTTCTGAAGGAATATAATGAAACTCACTCGCGGCTATAATGAATTGTCGGCTCCCGGCAATACATAGAAAAGTCATTGATAAAAAAAAAAAAAAAAAGCGTGGGGGGTTCCCCCAAATTCAATTACCAGGCCCTTCAGGTCTGGTATGGATATTAAGGGGAACCCTGCCGCAAATTAAAAAAAAAAATGCGTGCGGTTCCCCCAAATATCCATACCAGGCCCTTCAGGTCTGGTATGGATTTTAAGGGGAACTCCACCCCAAATAAAAAAAAATGGCGTGGAGTACCCCCAAAAATACAGACCAGACCCTTTATCCAAGCACGCAACCTGGCAGGCCGCAGGAAAAGAGGGGGGGCAAGAGCGCCCCCCCCTCCTGAACCGTACCAGGCCACATGCCCTCAACATGGGGAGGATGTCCCCATGTTGATGGGGACAAGGGCCTCATCCCCACAACCCTTGCCCGGTGGTTGTGGGGGTCTACGGGCGGGGGGCTTATCGGAATCTGGAAGACCCCTTTAACAAAGGGGACCCCCAGAACCCGGCCCCCCCCTATGTGAATTGGTAATGGGGTACATTGTACCCCTACCATTTCACAAAGAAAGTGTAAAAAATTGTAAAATAAATACACAGACACCGTTGGGAAAGTCCTTTATTAAAAAAAAAAAAAAAAAAAAACATTCCAGCGATGAAATCCAGTGTCCCACGGCGATCCGATGTCCGGCGCTGTCCACACGAAATGTCATTGGCTGAGCCTGAGCGGACCTGATGGGGAACTTCCTCCGCAGTGTAATAAATTAATAGACCCACCCCTTCTAAAGTTCCCCATCAGGTCCGCTCAGCCAATGACGTAGGTGTAAGAATGAGGACCTGATGCGGAATGTGAGAAGGGGCGGCTCTATTAATTTTTTTATACTGGCTGCGGAGGAAGTTCCCCATCAGGTCCGCTGATCCAATGACGTAGGCAGGGTCTGACATACGAGGGGGCGAACCTGATGGGGAACTTCCTCCACAGTTTAATACATGAATAGACCCGCCCCTTCTCACGTTCCGCATCAGAAGGGGCAGGTGTTGAGTTACCGGAGGCCTCTCTGTCACCAGCAAATGCTGCGTCGGACTTTCCGGAGAAGTTCCGCTCACCAGTCTCCTCATCTCAGACACGGGCACCCAAGGCGTTAGGGCCCCCTCGGATTCCTCCACCCTCGCGGAACCCAGTCGAAGGTACTGAGTCCCAGGCTACCGCATTGGTACCTCACCCCAGGCTAAAGGTGCCTGGGATGGACTCCATCTCCCGCTCCGGCCAGGTCAAGGGCACCTGGGCCCGGAACTCCGGAACGCCAGCACCCAGGCTGAAGGTGCCTGGGCGCGGCTGCGTCCTCCGACTCTGAACCCCAAGATCAGGGCGTCCGCCCCTTTTATCTCCTCTGCCTTTGTGTCACAGCAGGTTCCCCGCCCTGCCGTACAAGCGCCAGGAAAGGACAAAAAGAGATGCAGTCTTGTGGTGAGGGTTCAACTCCGGCCCAGGGCAACAGTGCCTCCTGCAGGCCGCAGGGAACCTCACACCACCAGAGTCCTCCATAAAATGGTCCCAGATTCCCTAACAATCAGTGCATCTGGGTTACACTACCACCCAGATGCCTCCCCTAAATTCAAATACCCGCTACATATGAAAAAGCGAAAAAGAGGTGTTTTTAATGTTTTTTCGATACACAAATGTTTTGCCTTTCATTTCTATGTTAAACTGAATGGGTTGTTTTACAAGGTGAGGGTTTACAATCACTTTAAAGAAAAGATACTACAGAACAGCCTAGTAAAGGAATGGGGTATGTTATTCCATAGAGGTTGATAACAAAGTAAATCTAACTTTGGGAAAATACTGTATAAAGCTCCATGTACACAGAAGCTCAAAAACTGCCGTTTTTAAAGCAGCAGAAAAAGCTAGCTTTTATCAGCGTTTTTTTTACTAGCTTTTATTAGCGTTTTTCAGTGTAGCTTTTTTTAGCTTTAAAAAAAATAAAAATAAAAAAAAAAATTTCAATGGACCAAAAAACGCTCGAGGCCAGCGTTTTTGAGCGTTTATGAGCGTTTTTCGGCGTTTTGCGTTTTTTTGCGTTTTTTTCTGCCGAAAAACGGCACTTTGAACGCAAATTTCCTGCGTTCAGAAAAAAGCCCATTAACTCCACTGCTCATTAAGGCCCCATGCACACGAGACGCTGTTATTTGCTGTTGAACGCGCGTTCAGAGGCAGTTGGACGCTTTTTTCAACTGCTCCTGAACCCATTCAATGTTATCCTATGTGTCCATGCACACAGTCTCGTTTTTTGGCGTTTACAAGCAGTTGCGTTTAACCTCGTTTTTCCAGAAGCAAAAAAATGGGTTCAGACGCAAAAGTTTTCACGTTTCAGACGCTAAACGCTGCTAAACGCGGCTAAACGCGGCTAAACGCGGTACCGGCGTTTTGCCGCGTTTGCGTTTATAAGCGTTTTTAAAGGTGACCTATTTTTTAACATTAGAAATCTCAAAAATGATGGCAAATGATGAAAAACTTAAAAAATATAAAAGAAAACTGTAATTGCTTGCATTGCATTGTGGACAATCCACAACTTGTGGCAGGTAACGTGGCAAGTGGACAATCCACAGCTTGTGTCAGGTGATGTGGCCAGGTGACGTGGCAGGTGACGTGGCCAGGTGACGTGGCAGGTAACGTGGCCAGGTGACGTGGCAAGTGGACAATCCACAACTTGTGGCAGGTGACGTGGCCAGCTGACGTGGCAGGTAACGTGGCCAGGTGACGTGGCAGGTAACATGGCCAGGTGACGTGGCCAGGTAACGTGGCAAGTGGACAATCCACAACTTGTGGCAGGTGATGTGGCAAGTGGACCATCCACAACTTGTGGCAGATGATGTGGCAAGTGATACGCTAAATACAAGTACACTGCTGCTCTCTCAGCTGCTGCTACTCACTCTGGTCTCACAAACTGGCTGAAATGGTTAAAATTTACTGTTTTTTGAGCTTAGGGAGGGTCTATGATGAAACGCTTATAAACGCAAACGCGGTAAAACGCCGCTAAACGCGGCCGCAAACGCGGCAAAACGCGCGTTTATAAACGCCGGTTTCAGCGTTTAAAAACGTGTGTTCAGCAGAGTTTGCACCTGCGTCTCGTGTGCATGGGGCCTAAAGCTAAAAAACGTTATGTGTACATGAACACATAGGCTAACATAGAGTGCAGTTAATGGGCTTTTAAAAAAACGCCAAAACGCCCATTAACTGCAGTTTATCAGCTTCTGTGTACATGGAGCCTAAGCAATGACGGAGCGTCACTGTTATCAGATGAATTGGTAAACCACTCCAGTAACCTGAGAAGACATGCTTCTGATTATAATAAATTGTCTGTATAACTGGAGACGTGTCTCCTTAGGAAACTTTTGTTGTTCACTTTCCATTTGCTGCTCCAGTAAGATGTCTTAAAAGGCAGAGCTGAATGTGGGTAATCTGAGTAAAGCTGTTGGCTTCCCTTCCCTGTGCAAAGTCAATCATTAACTAGCAGTTTGCTTAAAGTGATATAAACACACACTGTTTAATTTACATTGTCCCTTCTATTTCTGTATGTGGATGATGGCACTGTAATTATTTTAATAAAAAAAAACATCTAAGTACTGTAGCCACCTCACCCCTCTCACCCCTTCTTCTCGGCTTGTTGTCTCGTCTAGGGGGGAGTATGGGAGGAGGGATGCGATACACCACGGCCCATGTCCTCTTTTGGGTAGAAGTGAAGGCCAGAACCAATTTTACCTTCGGGTCATGTGCATAACCCAGAGCCAAGTCTTTTCTGTAAATGACCCCCTCTGCTCCCAGTAACTGGAGTTCCAAACCACTGAAAAGGTCCAACTCGTATTTATTCTCCAATAGCAATAAATCGTCATTTAGCACAGACAGGTTGTGACCCAAAGAACAGTTCAGTATAAGTGGGGAGTAGGTCGAGGCACAATCCCTAGATATAACTAACCATTGTAGTGTCACCAACGGTTATGGCGCACAGCCGCTGCCACCAACTGTGTAGAACAGAAAGTTAATTACCTTCGCTAAGCGCAGCCCCTGTCAGAGGGAAGACATCCGTCCAAGAGAGTTACCAGAGGCCCCTCCGTCACCGGCGAATGCTGCACCGGACTATCCGGAGAAGTTCTGCTCACTGGCCTCCTCGTCCCAGACTCGGGCACCCAAGGCTTTAGGGCCCCCTCGGATTACTCCACCCTTGCGGGACCCAGTCGAAGGCCTCCTCAATAGTACCTCACCCCAGGCTAAAGGTGCCTGGAATGGACTCCATCTCCCACTCCGGCCAGGTCAAGGGCACCTGGGCCCGGAACGCCGGCACCTAGGCTGAAGGTGCCTGGGCGCGATTCTGACCTCCGACTCTGAACCCCGTGTTCAGGGCGTCCGCCCCCTCTTATCTCCTCTCCCCAGCGTCACAGCAGGTTCCCCGCCCCGCTGTACAACCGCCAGAAGAGGACAGAAAGGGCACAGTACTGCAGTAAGGGTTCAACCCCGGCCCAGTGCGACAGCGCCACCCACAGGCCAAAGGGAACCTCACACCACCAGAGTCCTCCATGAACAACAAATGGTCCTAAATTCCCTAACAATCAGTGCATCTGGGTTACACTACCACCCAGATGCCTCCCCTAAATTCAAATACCCGCTACAGTACCTTTTTCCTAATTGATATACAGTTGTCACATGACACAGATCTTTCCCAGCCTGTCTGCAGGGAAACATAAGCAGGGGGAGCTTCTAGTCCTCTGCTGCTGGTCACATGGAAAAATAAAATAAAAAAATAAAAGTAGCGTTTGGAATACAGAGTAAAAATAAATAATATAAATTAACTGTTTTAAACACTTTTAAATTGCAAGTTAAAAATAGTACATGTGTAGCGCCCTGCTCCTGATGACCAGGCGCTATGTTTAAATTTAGTGGGTGTCTGAGCTGGTAGTTAGCTCAGACTTTGCTGATTAAGGCTAAATCAGTCTCTGTTCCGGCTATGGCTGTGCTTGGAGGGATTTCCCATTGTTTGCCTGAAGGTGGCGTTACCACCCCAGGCCGATGTTGGAACACAGACAGGCCAGAGTGTATTGGGTATTTTTCCCCGGGGATAGCCCAGTGAGAGTTGTCTCCCCGCTGGGCATGCTGGGGAAGGGTACTTAAGGGGTAGACACCATTTTTCGGGGCTCTCTTTGACTCGTGGCCCTCCTGGCTCGAGGTATGTGATAGTGAAATTTCAGCCGCGGAGCCATGTTGGCCCAAGGCTGCATCTCTGCCAGGTAGGCCCAGTTGTCTTGACTGGGGCCTGCACTATGAAGGTGATCCTGTGCTGTCTGTCCTGCGGGAGGAAGCCACTCAATGGAGGAAACCAGGGGAGGACCTGTCCTGGAGAGGACCTAGCAAAAGGCTGGTGTCTTGGGGAAGGTCTGGTGACCTTATTGGAGGATGCATCGTAGCTTATGTTACCTTACAGTGTCCTGGGTCGGCTTAAAGGCTCTAAAACTGTAAAGCTGGATATCCGTGTACTAAAATCCAGTGGCAGAGGATTATTGAACCGTTCATCTTTATCGTCCTAAAGTCTGTGGCAGAGACTGTTATTTCTTCATTTTGTTTGTGCATCATCCCGGCTGCTAGGCCAGGTGAGCAACACCTACTTGAAGGAGAGTGGTGAGTGTGACTTTTGAAGCTTAGAAGTTTCCCCAGTGATCTGCTATGTGTGCCTGAACCTTTCCCTAACCCTCCATCCCTCTACCTGTGCAAGTTTGTGTGAAATAAAGCCTAACGAAAAGGATTTATAACTTGTGTGGACATTGAAGTTTCTATAGACTCTCATCCCCTAGACAACGAATGGTGAGGTAACGTGCAAGGCCCAAATCTAAACCAGCAGCTCCTACGGGGGTGTGCTACACATGTATGCATACTTGCAATACTATGGTGTCTATTTACAAAGAATTTGCTGTGCAAATGTCTCAGGCTCCATGCACACTGGACGCTAAAATAATGTTATAAAAACGCTAGTAGCTTTGCAGTGAGTCTTTCAAAGTTTTTTAAAGTTTTTGCAATAGCGTTTTTTTTGTGTTTTTTTTTTTTCTGTACAGCGCGACCTCAGTGCGGCTTGCAAAATTACTTCTGTATAGAAGTCAATGCAAGCTGCTCCGAAGTTGCCCCAAAGTAGTACAGGAAACTTTTTCTCTTTTTGAGTCGCTTCTATTAGAACGGTTCCATTGCAATGCATGGAGCGCAACTTGTCAGGCGGCTAAGTCGCCTGATAGGTCACCCCTGTGTGAACCGGCACTAAAAGAGTAGTCAAGAGGGAGGATCAGGGTGGAGATAGAACTACCCTATTACATGCCCTGTTCCTTGGGAAAAAAAATGACTTTCCACAGAGAACAGAGTAATAACATCACTTTCCGCAGATGGTCAAACCCCTTTATAACTCCCACTAATGCTGATGAATAGTGATGAGCCGAACACCCCCGGGTTCGGTTCGCACCAGAACCCGCGAACGGACCGAAAGTTCGTACGAACATTAGAACCCTATTAAATACAATGGATGCGAACGTTCGAATTCTAAAGTGCTAATTATAACAACTATTATGCATGTTATTGTCCTAAAAAGGGTTTGGGAACCCGGGTTCTGCACCAGGGGACATGTATCAATGCAAAAAGAAGTTTTAAAAACGGTCGTTTTTCGGGAGCAGTCATTTTAATGATGCATAAAGTGAAAAAAAAAAAGTCAAATATTCCTTTAAATATCGTACCTGGGGGGTGTCTAAAGTATGCCTGTGAAGTGCCACGTGTTTCCCGTGTTTAGAACTGTCCCTGCACAAAATGACACTTCTAAAGGAAAAAAAAGCCATTTAAAACTGCTTGCGGGTTTAATGTAATGTCTGGTCCCGGTAATATGGATGAAAATCTTTAAGAAAAATGGCATAGCTACCCCATGACCCCCCCCCCCCTACCCCAGCCCATTACCAGCCCCTTTGGGTCTTGTATGGATATTAAGGGGAACCCCGCACATAAAATAAAAAAGGCCCTATATACTCTGAACAGCCGTATACAGGCGGTGCATACAAGACAGGGACTGTAGGTTTGTTCTTATGTAGAATCTGTTTGTAATTTTGAACAGGTACATTGTTGAAGTGTAGCTCCAGCCCAAAAATCTATTTTTAAACTTTTTGGAAAACATAGGTAAGGGTTATCACCCCTGTAACATTTGTTTTGCTGTCTGTGCCCCTGTTCAGAACATTTCACCTCACTTTCCGTCCCAATGA
Source organism: Rana muscosa (assembly GCA_029206835.1). Taxonomy (NCBI): domain Eukaryota; kingdom Metazoa; phylum Chordata; class Amphibia; order Anura; family Ranidae; genus Rana; species Rana muscosa. The sequence continues at coordinate 215,029,293 of CM055116.1, forward strand.
CAACTGTTTTTGAAATGTGGTGTTTTTCTTGAAACAAGGATTGCTGATAAAGCATCAGTACAGAGGAGACACCTTTCTCCCATATTTATTCTTACAGGAGAGAATTTTCCTTCCTAGTGGTAGATTTCCTCTCACTTCCTGTTGTCTTCTTGCGTTTGCAAGTAGGAGTCGTTTGTAAGTTGGATGTTTGAAAGTAGGGACCTGCCGTATATACTCTGCAGAAATAGGCCCCTTAGTTGTTGGTGTTGGCACAACACTGTAAGCACTCACAGTTACTCTTGGTTGGTGCTGGAACGCCCTGTTGTCAAATATTATATCAGGAATTTTAATTACATATAATTGTTGAACAGTGGTAGTAAAAATTGGGCCTTTGATGGTGGTGCTGGTGCCACAACACTGTAAGCCCTGACAGTTACTCTTGGTGGGTGCAGCAATGGGCCCTGCTGTGAATTATTAGATCAAGAATTGTAATTGCATGCCCCTGTTGAACAGGGGCTGAAAAATTGGGCCTTTCGTGGTGGTGGTGGTGGTGGTGGTGTTGCCACAACACTGTAAGCCCTCAGAGTTACTCTTGGTGGGTGCAGGAATGGGCCCTGCTGTGAATTATTAGATCAAGAATTGTAATTACATGCCCCTTTTGAACAGGGGCTGAAAAATTGGGCCTTTCGTGGTGGTGGTGGTGGTGGTGGCGTTGCCACAACACTGTAAGCCCTCAGAGTTACTCTTGGTGGGTGCAGGAATGGGCCCTGCTGTGAATTATTAGATCAAGAATTGTAATTACATGCCCCTTTTGAACAGGGGCTGAAAAATTGGGCCTTTCGTGGTGGTGGTGGTGGTGGCGTTGCCACAACACTGTAAGCCCTCAGAGTTACTCTTGGTGGGTGCAGCAATGGGCCCTGCTGTGAATTATTAGATCAAGAATTGTAATTACATGCCCCTTTTGAACAGGGGCTGAAAAATTGGGCCTTTCGTGGTGGTGGTGGTGGTGGCGTTGCCACAACACTGTAAGCCCTCAGATTTACTCTTGGTGGGTGCAGGAATGGGCCCTGCTGTGAATTATTAGATCAAGAATTGTAATTACATGCCCCTTTTGAACAGGGGCTGAAAAATTGGGCCTTTCGTGGTGGTGGTGGTGGTGGCGTTGCCACAACACTGTAAGCCCTCAGAGTTACTCTTGGTGGGTGCAGCAATGGGCCCTGCTGTGAATTATTAGATCAAGAATTGTAATTGCATGCCCCTGTTGAACAGGGGCTGAAAAATTGGGCCTTAGGCACTGGTGGCACAACACTACAACCCCTCACAGATACTGTACTTGGAGCACAGCAATGAGCCCTGTTGCAAAGTATTGCTTCAAAAATTGTAATGACACGCCCCTTTTAAACAGGGGCTGAAAAATTGGGCCTTAGGCACTGGTGCCACAACACTCCAACCCCTCACAGATACTGTACTTGGAGCACAGCAATGAGCCCTATGGCAAATTATTGCTAAAAAAATTGTAATTACACGCCCCTGTAAAACAGGGGCTGAAAAATTGGGCCTTAGCCACTGGTGGCGGCACCCATAAACAAAAATGATCTTCCAAGCTATCATCATCAATCGTATCATTGAGGACTCGGAGGAGGAGGATAGCCAGTCAACATAACAGCACAGGCACTCAGCATCAGCATCAGTCTTGAAGGGATGTGACATGTTAAAATCAATTAGTCTGTTATATCAGCATCAGGTGTGTGGTAGCTGGTGGTGATCCAAGACTGGTTCATCTTGATGAAAGTCAGTCGATCAACCGAGTCGGTGGACAGGCGCACCCTGTGATCCGTGACAAATCCTCCAGCAGCACTGAATGTGCGTTCCGAAAGAATGCAGGACAGGCCAGTAGCTCAATTGCATACTGTGCAAGCTCTGGCCAGTGATCCATCCTCAAGACCCAGTAAGCCAGAAGATTTTCGGTGGGGAAGGTGTCCAAGTCTGACCTTGCCCCTAGATATTCCTGCACCATGTTTATCAGACGCTGGCGATGGTTGCTGGAACCGATCATACTTTGGGGCTGCGGACTAAAGAATTGTCTGAACGCATCGGTCAGACGGCCACCTTCCCCACCGCTCCTTCTTTGACTGGCCGAAGCCTCAGCAACTCGTTGTCCAGGACCAGGAGTTTGTAACCTCCCAGTCTCTGGGAACGCGTTGCACAGACCTTTCTGCAAGGCCTCCCGGAGTTGTCTCATCCTCTGCTCCCTCTGCGACGGTAACATAAGGTCCGCAACCTTACCCTTGTACCGTGGATCAAGGAGAGTGGCCAGCCAGTAATGGTCCCTCTCCTTGATCCGAAGAATACGAGGATCCTTCCGCAGACTTTGCAGGATCAGGGAGGCCATGCAGCGTAGGTTTGCTGAGGCATTCGCTCCGGAGTCCTCTGGGTCACTAAGGACGACATGATCCGCAGCCACCTCCTCCCAGCCACGTACAAGTCCACTGGTTTCTTGGGACTGTAAATCATCCCTAAAAGACTGCTGCTGATGATGCTGAGTGCCAGCCTCCACCTCCATGCTGACACAATCCTCCTCCTCCTCCTCCTCCTCCTCCTCCTCCTCTTCCTGTGTGATGGGTGGGACAGAAGGAACACTGTCTGGGTAAAGGGGGCCTTGAGAGGCAAGGAAGTCCTCCTCTTCCTGCCTCTGTTCTGCCTCAAGTGCCCTGTCCATTATTTCACGCAGCGTGTGCTCCAACAGGTGGACAAGAGGTACAGTGTCACTGATGCATGCACTGTCACTGCTCACCATCCTCGTGGCCTCCTCAAATGGTGCCAGGACAGTGCATGCATCCCTGATCATGCCCCACTGGCGTGGAGAAAAAAAACCAAGCTCCCCTGACCCTGTCCTGGTGCCGTAGTCGCACAGGTACTCATTGATGGCCCTCTGCTGCGTGTGCAGCCGCTGCAGCATGGCCAACGTTGAGTTCCACCTGGTGGGCATGTCACATATAAGGCGGTTCTTGGGCAGGTTCAACTCCTTTTGCAGCTCAGCCAGGCGAGCACTGGCATTATAAGATCTGCGGAAATGCACACAGACTTTCCTGGCCTGCCTCAGGACATCCTGTAAGCCCGGGTACCTGCCCAAGAACCGCTGCACCACCAGGTTAAGGACGTGAGCCACACAGGGCACATGGGTCAGTTGTCCCTGTCGGAGGGCGGAGAGGAGGTTGGTGCCATTGTCGCAAACCACCATTCCTGGCTTAAGCTGGCATGGCGTCAACCACCTCTCGGCCTGGCCCTGCAGAGCAGACAGGACCTCTGCCCCAGTGTGGCTTCTGTCCCCCAAACACACCAGCGCAAGCACGGCATGGCATCTTTTTGCCTGCGTACTTGCGTAGCCCCGTGAACGGCTACGGAGCACCGCTGGTTCATAGGACAAACCACAGGAAGAGGCCATGGAGGAAGAAGAAGAGGAGGGGGTGGAGGAGAGAGGTGTGTCACAACCAGTAGTAGCATTTTGGAGGCGTGGCGGTGGAACAACCTCCAACACTACTGCACCTTGTCCTGCATCCTTCCCAGCTGCCAAAAGAGTGACCCAATGGGCCGTGAAAGAAAGGTAACGTCCCTGTCCATGCCTGCTGGACCATGAGTCAGCGGTAATATGCACCTTACCACTGACCGCCCTGTCCAGCGAGGCCAAGACATTGCCTTCCACATGCCGGTAGAGAGCCGGAATAGCCTTCCGTGAGAAAAAGTGGCGTTTGGGAACCTGCCACTGAGGAACCGCACATTGCACAAACTCACGGAAGGGGGCCGAGTCTACCAACTGAAAAGGCAGCAGTTGAAGCGCTAGCAATTTAGCCAAGCTAGCATTCAACCGCTGGGCATGTGGATGGCTGGGAGTGAACTTCTTTCGACGGTCCAGCAGCTGGGGCAGGGAAATTTGCCTGCTAGAATCGGACGTCGGTGTACTGCTAGCAGAGTGGCCGCAAGTACTTGGCTGTGACACACCTAATTCTACACCTTCATTCCTCTCAGTGCATGTTTCAGAGAGGACTGAAGTTATAGTGGGGTTGGAGATCCCAGCTGATGCGGTGCAAGGAGAGGTCCGCTTTGTTCTTTGGTGTGGGTCTTTGAGGTAGGCTTGCCAACGAGCTGCATGGCAGGTCAACATATGTCTGGTCAGGCATGTGGTACCCAAGCGGCTGATGTTTTGGCCACGCGATATACGCTTGAGACATATGTTGCAAACAGCAGCTGTGCGATCTGATGCACTAGCCTCAAAAAAGGCCCACACCAAGGAACTTTTTGAATGACGGGCAGAGGCAGCGCCCTGCACAGGCAGAGCTCTGCGGTGTGATTCCGTCGGTGTACTGCCCTTACGCTGGCCACCAATAGGGCATCCTGCCTCGTTGGAGATGTGCCTCCTCCTCATCCTCCTCCTCCTCCTCTCTCCTATTAGGCACCCACGTGGAGTCAGTGACCTCATCATCCCCTCCCTCCTCATCACTGGAGCCAATCTGGCAGTATGCTGCAGCTGCTGGAACATGACTGCCAGATTGGTGTCCTTCTTGAGCATCCCCTCTGTCTGCTCTCACGCTACTGCCTTCCTGTAGCTGGGTTTCATCATCAGACCCTTCGAAACGCTGGGCATCCTCCTGGAGCATGTACCCAACACTGTGCTCAAACAGTTCGGGGGACTCCTCAGGAGGAGGACATGGTGGGTCTAGGGAAGGAGTGACTGATGATGAGTCTGACATTGATACCAGGGAAGAGGACGCTTTGGCAGCTGCTTTGCCAGTACCCTGAGCCTGGGTGAGAGAGGATGAGGAGGAGGAGGAGGGCTTGGTCATCCACTCTACCAAGTCTTCGGCATGATGTGGCTCAACATGTCCAGCTGCCGAAAAGAAGGACAAGCGTGTCCCATGGCCATGTGCTGATGACAATGCACCGCGTCCACGACCAGCACTGTTGCCCCCAGACACAGAGCCTGCTTGCCCTCTTTTATTGCCTCCTGACTGTCTGCCTCTCCTTGTTTGCCTTCCAGACATTCTAATAGATGGCCTGCAGGTAGATGGGAAAAAAGCAATAAGGGCTACCTTCAGGTGTCCTTCTCTGTCCCTTTACTTAAGGATTTCTAAATATGGTTGAGGATGATTGCTTTTGCACAGAATAGCACAACGACAATTTCCCTGACTGTCCAAAAAACAAGGATTTCAAAGATGGTTGATGAGGAATGCTTTAGCACACTATAGCACAAGGAGAATTCCCCTCACTTTCCTTCTTTGTCACTAGAAACAAGGACTCGCACAGTAAAAGACACTGACACTCTCCCTACCTAGAGTTTTCTGTCCCTAGAAAAAATGTTTTTTTAAAGCACACTATAGCACAAGAAGAATTCACTCACTGTCCTTCCCTGTCCCTAGAAACAAGGATTCGCACAGTGAAATAAACTGACACTCTCCCTACCTAGAGTTTTCTGTCCCTAGAAAAAATGTTTTTTTAAAGCACACTATAGCACAAGGAGAATTCCCCTCACTTTCCCTCTTTGTCCCTAGAAACAAGGACTCGCACAGTGAAAGAAACTGACACTCTCCATACCTAGAGTTTTCTGTCCCTAGAAAAAATGTTTTTTTAAAGCACACTATAGCACAAGGAGAATTCCCCTCACTTTCCTTCTTTGTCCCTAGAAACAAGGACTCGCACAGTAAAAGACACTGACACTCTCCCTACCTAGAGTTTTCTGTCCCTAGAAAAAATGTTTTTTTAAAGCACACTATAGCACAAGGAGAATTCCCCTCACTTTCCTTCTTTGTCCCTAGAAACAAGGATTCGCACAGTGAAAGAAACTGACACTCTCCCTACCTAGAGTTTTCTGTCCTTGGAAAAAATGTTTTTTTAAAGCACACTATAGCACAAGGAGAATTCCCCTCACTTTCCTTCTTTGTCCCTAGAAACAAGGACTCGCACAGTGAAAGAAACTGACACTCTCCCTACCTAGAGTTTTCTGTCCCTAGAAAAAATGTTTTTTTAAAGCACACTATAGCACAAGGAGAATTCCCCTCACTTTCCTTCTTTGTCCCTAGAAACAAGGACTCGCACAGTAAAAGACACTGACACTCTCCCTACCTAGAGTTTTCTGTCCCTAGAAAAAATGTTTTTTTAAAGCACACTATAGCACAAGGAGAATTCCCCTCACTTTCCTTCTTTGTCCCTAGAAACAAGGACTCGCACAGTGAAAGAAACTGACACTCTCCCTACCTAGAGTTTTCTGTCCCTAGAAAAAATGTTTTTTTAAAGCACACTATAGCACAAGGAGAATTCCCCTCACTTTCCTTCTTTGTCCCTAGAAACAAGGACTCGCACAGTAAAAGACACTGACACTCTCCCTACCTAGAGTTTTCTGTCCCTAGAAAAAATGTTTTTTTAAAGCACACTATAGCACAAGGAGAATTCACTCACTGTCCTTCCCTGTCCCTAGAAACAAGGATTCGCACAGTGAAATAAACTGACACTCTCCCTACCTAGAGTTTTCTGTCCCTAGAAAAAATGTTTTTTAAAAGCACACTATAGCACAAGGAGAATTCCCCTCACTTTCCTTCTTTGTCCCTAGAAACAAGGACTCGCACAGTAAAAGACACTGACACTCTCCCTACCTAGAGTTTTCTGTCCCTAGAAAAAATGTTTTTTTAAAGCACACTATAGCACAAGGAGAATTCCCCTCACTTTCCTTCTTTGTCCCTAGAAACAAGGACTCGCACAGTGAAAGAAACTGACACTCTCCCTACCTAGAGTTTTCTGTCCCTAGAAAAAATGTTTTTTTAAAGCACACTATAGCACAAGGAGAATTCCCCTCACTTTCCTTCTTTGTCCCTAGAAACAAGGACTCGCACAGTAAAAGACACTGACACTCTCCCTACCTAGAGTTTTCTGTCCCTAGAAAAAATGTTTTTTTAAAGCACACTATAGCACAAGGAGAATTCCCCTCACTTTCCTTCTTTGTCCCTAGAAACAAGGATTTGCACAGTAAAAGACACTGACACTCTCCCTACCTAGAGTTTTCTGTCCCTAGAAAAAATGTTTTTTTAAAGCACACTATAGCACAAGGAGAATTCCCCTCACTTTCCTTCTTTGTCCCTAGAAACAAGGACTCGCACAGTGAAAGAAACTGACACTCTCCCTACCTAGAGTTTTCTGGCCCTAGAAAAAATGTTTTTTTAAAGCACACTATAGCACAAGGAGAATTCCCCTCACTTTCCTTCTTTGTCCCTAGAAACAAGGACTCGCACAGTGAAAGAAACTGACACTCTCCCTACCTAGAGTTTTCTGTCCCTAGAAAAAATGTTTTTTTAAAGCACACTATAGCACAAGGAGAATTCCCCTCACTTTCCTTCTTTGTCCCTAGAAACAAGGATTCGCACAGTAAAACACACTGACACTCTCCCTACCTATCCTTCTCTTTCCCTAAACTAAAGGAATCCAGGTTAAGCAAGAAAGAAATAAATGTCGCTGTCCCTGCCTATGCTTCTCTTTCCCTGCTCCGGAACACACTACACTAGGCCGCCGTGCTGGCGGCCTTTTATAGTGTGGGGCGTGTACTAAACACCCTCAGCAATAATTGGCCACAGGCATCCTGCCTGTGGCCAATCATTGCTCTCCTCGCTGCCGGCGCTGTGATTGGCCAAGCATGCGGGGTCACAGTGCATGCTTGGCCAATCACAGCGCCTGGATGACACTGCGATGGCGTAGTGCATTGTGGGCCGTTCGCGTCACTCGAATTTGGCGCGAACGGCCCAAATCGTTCGATCTTCGTCGAACGATCGAACAGCCGATGTTCGAGTCGAACGTATGTTCGACTCGAACACGAAGCTCATCCCTACTGATGAACAGGCCAGGCAAGAAGACATACTGTTAACCTCCCTGGCGGTATGATTCTGTCATATTTTAGGTGCTGAAAGCAGTACAATTATTTTGCATGGAAATTTGGCGTTTTTTATTGTAGGCCTGTAATTCTAGAGCTCCATGTACACAGAAGCTCAAAAACGGTCGTTTTGAACACCAGATTTCTGGCAGAAAAAGCTGCTTTAAAATATATCTTTTATCTGCGTTTTTTACTAGCGTTTATTAGCGTTTTTCAGTGTTAGCGTTTTTTTTTTTTTCAATGGACCAAAAAACGCTAAAAAACACAGGCGACCTGCGTTTTTGAGCGTTTATTAGCGTTTTTCAGCGTTTTGCGTTTTTAGCATTTTTTTCCACCAAAAAACAGCACTTTGAACGCAAATTTCTTGCGTTCAGAAAAAAGCCCATTCACTCCACTGCTCATTAACACTAAAAAACGTCCCTGTGTACATGAACACATAGGCTAACATAGAGTGCAGTTAATGGGCTTTTTAAAAAAAAACCAATAAACTGCAGTTTATCAGCTTCAGTGTACATGGAGCCTTAGAAATAACTCGCTTAAATCTGTCCAAACCAGAGTCTAGTAGACATCCCGGGTATGATAATGTTTGAAACACAAAATCATAAATTATATTATAATAAATAACTATAAATAATTATAACAAATAATAATATAATAATAACAAAAATTATTCAATAATGTAATCAAATGAAAAACACAGAAATTTGCTCAGTTGCAGAATTGTCGCTGTCATTAGATTTAGTGTTTGATGACGAATTTCCCCACAAATCGCTATCGCTCAATTCTGCAAGTGATTGTAATTTATTATCGCTGTTTTCTAGCTGGTCTAAAACCACTTTTGACATAAAGGGACACTTTTTGGTTGCTATGGACAATCTCCAGTTTCCAGGCAGAAAGAACAGTATTTATAATATAAAATTACATGCAGGACACTGGACAGACCACTAGGGACAAAGGGGATGTGTAATTATTTGATACAGTACTGTAATCAGTAAAGCCCTGTACACACAATCGGATTTCCTATGGATTTTAAACCGATGGATTTTTCCATCGGAAATCCGATGAAGCTGACTTCCATCAGTCTTGCCTACACACCATCAGTCAAAAAAACGATCGTCCCAAACGCTGTGATGTAAAACACTCCGACAAGCCAAGAAAAATTAAGTTCTATGCTTCCGAGCATGGGTCGACTTGATTCTGAGCATGCGTGGGATTTTTATCCGATGTTCCCCACAGACGATAGTAATTTTCTATCGTTTTTTGGGGAAAAAAGACCGATGGGGCCCATACGCGATCGGTTTGTCCGATGAAAAAAGTCCATCGGACTTCTTTCATTGGTAAAACCGATCGTGTGTACAGGGCTTAAGATTACAGTATACTGTATCTTTACTGTGTTTTTCACTTTTTGAATTTGGCGCCGAACTCCGCCCCCGTGTGTCGCAACGCTCGCAGGGAACGGAGCTCGGCACTCGGCAGTGTGAATCGAGCGAGACACGGCTCGCACACACTGTGGGGAGACATCGCAGGATCCAGGGGACAAGGTAAGTAACTCTCCCTGGATACTGCGATGCAGCCCGAGTCTGGCTCGGGGTTTCCGCTTTTGGTAGTAAAAACTCACCCCGAGCCAAACTTGGGATTACCGCTAGGGAGGTTAATATAAAATGTGGATAATGTAAAAGATAACATATTCTGCTAGAATGCATGCACGCAAAATGTTTATGTAGCGCACCCCCAACTAAGAGAGCCGCTGAATTTGGTCTCAGGCCCTGCACACAGCACCGCCAACCCCCGGCAATTTACTCGACCCACTCTGGCACAGTTAGTCTAGAGTAATATCTCTTATACTCTATGGTAAAATTCAGACACCAATGCAAAGCGATTAAAGAAAAACAAGTTTACTCTCTCTTGGTATAATAGATCAACAGTTATAACAAATCACACGTGCTTCTTGCAGAGCCCTGCAGCGAATAGCATACTACACATTCGTGAAATACAGTAATGGCATACCACATGTAACGGCCGTTAACTAAGCGCCCTGTGACGCAGCAACTAAACTCTAACGCTTGGTGAGGCCTGACCCAGGCTCTAAAACTCAGTCTCTAGGAGATGATTTCTTCGCATGCAAGTCTTTAATGGTGGTGCACATTCAGGAACACATTTGTAATCCACAGATCAAAGTAACAACACTGAACACTTCACTGGAGACCCTTTAACTCAGTTCTGCTATAGATCTCCAGCGGGGTCTCAAATACAAGCTAGTGGGCCACGGCAGTCTGTAGGCCTAGCAACAGTATACAGTATATGGACTGAGCATGTGCTCGCTCACCCCTCCGGACGCGATCCCAGTCCGGGACTTCCACCTGCTGTGTCTCCACACACAGCGTCTGCAGCGGTCGGGTCTCCGATCCAACAAAGGTTGAAGAATAACAAAGTCAGATGCCACCCAGGCTCACAGTAGGGTGGAAGGCTCTTTTGGTAGCTGCGCAAGGCCCCAGGCTTCAGGCCTTGCACACCAGCAGATCCGCACAGGAGGACTTGTTCACCGAAGTCTCGTGCCCCAAAGAGACCGAGCCTAGCCTCGCCCCTTCCTTATATAGCTCCACCCATGAGTCTCTGCGGCGGCAACATTGCACCCTGGGTGCCAAATGGGGTTCTGGGTAAGGTAGTCCTGAGAGTCTTAAAGGAGACCCCGCTACATTTAACGTAGAATATTATTGGGAGAGATTTACTAATACTGGTGCACACAGAATTTGGTGCAGCTGCATATAGTAGCAACTTCAGCTTGTTCAATTAAGCTTTGACAAGAAAACATTGAAGCTGACTGGTTACTAGCAGTGGCAGCCCATAATGCTGGGCGCAGGGGCGCCGCCCCCTATTGATGCGTCTGGCCCCCTAATCTATATGCGGGGCACCAGATGCATGGATTCCAATTTTATTAAAAAATTTTAAGCACGTGATTAGAGCCAGAGGCTCTAATAGGCTTAAAAAAGGATGGGTGTGACAATAGTGAATTAATAAAGCCTGCTGCCTGCTGATGTCACAGAGCCGGTCCAGGCTCTGCAGAGATCCTGACTTTACTGTCGGGATCTCCACCTAGATGCCTGACTGGCAACTATCTCAGCCTCACAGAGTGCCACTGAGAGCCTGAGCCAGCTGCTCCTTCCCCATCTCCAGTTCGGCGCTCCAGTGAGCCCTGGAGGAACAGAGCAGAGAGCCAGTGACTGACAGTCACCGCTTTCTGTTCAGTGAAGACCGAGAACTGAGCGATCAGTGATCATGTGTTTGCTTAGTTCTCGGTGTTAAAGCCAGCAGGAGACAACTGCAGCATCACACCAATGTTGCAGCCACATAGGTGAGCATGAATGTTTTTTTTTTTAAATCCCACACTTCTAACATTAACTAAGCAAACAGGCCATTAACTGAGCTGATAACTAAGTAGATAGACTTGTTTCAGGTCTGCCTGCGTCACCCACACCACCGGTTTTTATTTTAGAGTGAAATAGAAACTAGCGCAGGCCTGCCACGAATTAACATAGGGAATATGGCAGTTTCCCATATAGAAAACTGCTGCAGATCCCCACCAGATGTGATTCCTCTCTCTGCTTGAGCAGTGATTACACTACATGAGCAGAGCCTACAGAGTTAACAACCCTCCCCCTGCCTTCCGCTCTAAGCCTAACAGGGGGCAGGAATGGCACAGAGAACAGAGCATGCAGCGCCAGCACTCTGTTCTCTGTGTTGCCTGTAACAGACACAGCAGAACAGAGAACTCCACACTCCTAATTTAAAAATGGTCATGCACCTCTATTGTTTATTGGAAGCAGCATCTGCTCCATTTTTTATGTTTAGAGAAGTGGTGCAAGCTTGTGCTTGCCATAGTCACAGCAAGCACCTTAAAGGGGTTGTAAAGGTTTGTTTTTTTATTTTCTAAATAGGTTCCTTTAAGCTAGTGCATTGTTGGTTCACTTACATTTTCCTTCGATTTCCCTTCTAAATGTTTTTTTTTCTTTGTCTGAATTTCTCACTTCCTGTTCCTCCTCAGTAAGCTGTTCTGGCTGACTAAACATTGCTCGGATGATGGTGTGAAGTTTACTGAGGAGAAACAGGAAGTGAGAAATTCAGACAAAGAAAAAAAACATTTAGAAGGGAAATCGAAGGAAAAGGTAAGTGAACCAACAATGCACTAGCTTAAAGGAACCTATTTAGAAAATAAAAAACAAACCTTTACAACCCCTTTAATTTTAGATCATCCGCATTGTAATAACAATACAAGCAATAGTTATTTTCTGACAATCCAATATAAGCTTATTTGAAAAATTATTTTAACCATAGATACACTTAAAAGATGTCGCTCTTTCTCATACAGTGGCTTGAAAAAGGATTCATAGCGCTTGAAATTTTCCAAATTTTGTCATGTTACAACCAAAAACATGAATGTACTTTTTTGGGTTTTTATGTGATAGACCAACACAAAGTGGCACATAATTGTGAAGTGGAAGGAAAATTATAAATGGTTTTTAATTTTTTTTACAAATAAATGTAGCGCTACCCCCAGTTAAGAGAGCCGCTGGTTTGATTTCGGGCCCTGAGTACAGCTCCACCAACCCCCGGCAATCTTGTCTAGTCTCCTATGGCACAGTTAGTCTAGGGATTCTACCTGAATCACAAGCAAACAGTATTGCAAAGGTAACCTCTTTGGTCTGAAACAACACACCGATGCGAGAGATCAAATATAACGGTTTTACTATTGTCTTAGAAGGCATAAACAGAACATGACACATACAACTTGCTTACAGAGCCCTGCAGCATTTGGTATAGCACACAATAATGGCGCAGCGCGGTAATCCACCACGCGCAGCTATTATGGTGTACGCGCCCTATGGCGCACTAAACAGTGGTCTATCTCCCCTCCCTGGTCAGGCCTGACACAGAATAAATCTCAGTCTTTTCTAAAGGGGTGTCTTGGCATGCAAACTTTCGGTGGTGCACTTGATGAACAGTATTTTGTAATCCACAAGGTAGGCAGTCACAAGGAACACTATACTGGAGACCCTTTAACCCTGTCCTGCTACTGGTCTCCAGTGGAACAGCAAACAAACGATCGGTGGGCTAAGGCAGTCTATAGGCCCAAACACGGTACAATCTATTGGACTGAGCAAGTGCTTGCTCACCACTCCGGACGCGATCCCAGTCCGGGACTTCCACCTGCTGTGTCTCCGCACACAGCGTCCGTCACGATCGGGTCCCCGATCCAACTGATGTCCTCACTCGACAAGTCAGATGCCACCCAGGCTCCGCAGAGGGGTGGAAGGCTCTTCAGAAGTTGCGCAAGGCCCCAGGCTTCAGGCCTTGCACTGCAGCAGATCCGCACAGGAAGAAACTGTTGCTTGCAGCGCGGTGTCCAAAGAGGCTGAGCTCTACCTCGCCTCCTTCTTAAATAGCCCCCTCCCATGAGTCTCTGCGGTGGTCAATTGCACTCTGGGTGCCGAATGGGGTTCTGGGTAACGTAGTCCTGGGGCCTTAAAGGAGACCCCGCTACATAAATATCTGAAAATAGTGGCGTGCATTTGAATTCAGCCCCCCTGAATCAATACTTTGTAGAACCACCTTTCTCTGCAATTACAGCTGCAAATCTTTCTGGGTATGTCTCTACCAGCTTTGCACATCTAGAGAGTAAAATTTTTGCCCATTCTTTTTGGAAAAATAGCTCAAGCTCTGCCAAATTGGATGGAGAGCGTCTGTGAACAGCAATTTCCAATTCTTGCCACAGATTTTCAATTGGATTTAGGTCTGGACTTTGACCGGGCCACTCTAAAACATGAATATGCTTTGATCTAAACCAGGGGTCTCCAAACTTTCTAAACAAAGGGACGGTTTACTGTCCTTCAGACTTTAGGAGGGCTGGACTAAAGCCAGGGGGAGTAGAAAATGTCCTGATGTCCAGTTAGAGTAAACAATGCCATATATTTGGTGTCAGTGGGTGGACTAGTGCCCCATCATTGGTGCCAATAAAAGGAATTGTGCTCCATCGTTGGTGTCAGTGGGAGGACTGGTGCCCCATTGTTGGTGTCAGTGGAAGGAATTGTGCCCCATCGTTGGTGCCAATAAAAGGAATTGTGCCCCATCGTTGGTGTCAGTGGGAGGACTGGTGCCCCATTGTTGGTGTCAGTGGAAGGAATTGTGCCCCATCGTTGGTGCCAATAAAAGGAATTGTGCCCCATCGTTGGTGTCAGTGGGAGGACTGGTGCCCCATTGTTGGTGCCAATAAAAATAATTGTGCCCTTTCATTTGTGTCAGTGGGAGGATATGAGCTCTTTCTTTAGTGTCAGTGAGAGGAATTATGCCCTATTGTTGGTGTCAGTGGATGGGATAATAATATAATATAATGATGTGCTGTGGCACCAACCTAAAGTTTTACACGGTGAATCTTCAAACAAAGATATATATATAAATGTGAAACAGAAATGTGACAATAAACCCAGTGCTCAATGCTCCATGTACTTTGTACATAAATCAATATTGATTGCTTAATCAATTTAAGCAGCACAGGATAAAAATGCAAAGTGGAGTAGATGATCCTAACCACATAATGCTAATATCACTCAAAAACTTGGCCCCAATTGAATAGGATAAACAAGTCCACAGATTTCTCAATTCAAACCTCCGGTGCATACACCAGCCAATGTCCCTCTGTTATAATCACTCCATGGATCTGCCCATCTGCTGGCGATGAATTCACTCAGTGATTCCTCATATGCTCCCGGTTCCCATATGCATTAGATGGACATGTGTAGGAAATACAAAAAAAAGTGGATGGGATAGTGCACAAAGGGCCGGATAAATGCAAGCAAGGGGCCGCATCCGGCCCCAGGGCCGCAGTTTGGAGACCACTGATCTAAACCATTCTATTTGGCTGTATGTTTAGGGTCGTTGTCCTGCTGGAAGGTGAACGTTTACCCCAGTATCAATTCTTTTGCAGACTCTAATGCCCTGTACACACGATCGGATTTCCGATGAAATAAAATCCGATGGAATTTTCCGTCAGAATTCCGATGAAGCTGACTTTCATCAGTCTTGCCTACACACCATCAGACAAAATTCCGACCGTCCAAAACGCTGTGACGTACAACACGTACGACGGCACTATAAATGGGAAGTTCAAATCCAATGGGGCCACCTTTGGGCTGCTTTTGCTGATTTTGTGTTACCGCGTGTTAGTAAAAGTTTGGTGATAGCCGATTTGCGCTTTTCATTCTCCGTGCTTTTCAGTCCGTTACAGCATGATGAATGTGCTATATCCATTACGAACGCTAGTTTTACCAGAACGAGCGCTCCCGTCTTGTAATTTAGTCTGAGCATGCATGGATTTTTCTCCGATGGAGTTCCACACAGACGATCGGAATTTACTATCGTTTTTTTTTCCATCGGAAAAATTTAAAACATGTTCTATGTTTTAACACCGATGGAAAAAAGTCAGATGGGGCCCACACACGATCGTTTTTCCCGATAAAAAAGTCCATCTGACTTTTTTGATCGGAAAAACCGACCATGTGTACAGGGCATAACAGGTTTTCCTCTAAGATTGCCCTGTATTTGGCTCCATCCTCCCATCAAATCTGACCAGTTTCCCTGTCTCTTCTGAAGAAAAGCATCCCACAACATGATGCTGCCACCACCATGCTTCACGATGGGGATGGTGTGTTCAGGGTGATGTGCAGTGTTAGTTTTCCGCCACACATAGCGTTTTGCTTTTAGGCCAGACAGTTAAATTTTGGTCTCATCTGACCAGAGAACCTTCTTCCACATGTTTGCTGTATCCCCCACATGGCTTCTTGCAAACTGCAAACAGGACTTCTTATGGCTTTCTTCTTGACACTGTTCCACAAAGGCCAGATTTGTGGAGTGCACAACTAATAGTTGTCCTGTGGACAGATTCTCCCACCTGAGCTGTGGATCTCTGCAGCTCCCCCAGAGTTACCATGGGCCTCTTGGCTGCTTCTCTGATCAATGCTCTCCTTGCCAGACCTGTCAGTTTAGGTGGACGGCCATGTCTTTGTAAGTTTGCAGTTGTGCCATACTCTTGCCATTTTCGGGTGATGGATTGAACAGTGCTCCGAGAGATGTTCAAAGCTTGGGATATTTTTTTATAACCTAACCCTGCTTTAAACTTCTCCACAACTTTATCCCTGACCTGTCTGGTGTGTCCCTTGGCCTTCATGATGCTTTTTCTTTACTAAGATTCTCTGGCAAACCTATGAGGGCTTCACAGAACAGCTGTATTTATAGTGAGATTAAATTACACACAGGTGGACTCTATTTACTAATTAGGTGACTTCTGAAGGCAATTGGTTCCACTAGATTTTAGTTAGGGTTATCAGAGTAAAGGGGGCTGAATACAAATGCACGCCACACTTTCAGATATTTATTTGTAAACAATTTGGAAAACCATTTGTCATTTTCCTTCCATTTCACAAATATGTGCCACTTGGTGTTGGTCTATCACATAAAATCCCAATAAAATACATTTACGTTTTTGGTTGTAACATGACAAAATGTGGAAAATTTCAAGGTGTATGAATACTTTTTCAGGGCACTGTATCATCACAATGTAGGGAGCTGTGAAATGATAGCCAGTAACGGGTAAAGTACTACACTAGGTTTTACATGTGATACTTCCAAAATACACAAAAAACAATTCATAGCTGAACAGACAAATGACAGAATTCACCTTCTTACCCCTTTACTTAATTACAGTACATGATTACATATGTAGTCTCATAATTTATAAGTACAGTACAGGTGCACTTATGCAAGTTTGGGCCCTTGTGTCTAAGGGCTCAATGTAAAGCTACACACGGGCGGACTTTTGCCAACAAACTTCATTTTGAGCAAGTTTGACAAAAAATCTGACCGCGTGTACGCTCCATCGGACAAACTTTTTTGGTTTTCATCGGACAAAAGTTCGGTCTGCAAACGGACAAACTTTTGGCCAACAAAAGTTCGATGGAGCAAAGTCCGACCGTGTGTACAGAAAACCCATCGGACTTTTGTCCGATGGACAAAACAAATACTGTTAAAATCAACCAACAATAGCAGAAGTTGACCAAAGGGTGGCGGTAAAGAGCAGAAAAGAGCAGAAATACCACGTGATGGTGGAAAAAGTTTTGGGAAAGTTTACAGAAAAGTCCTGTGGTGTGTATGCTATGGGTGTACCCGGCCAACTCCGTTCGGACAAAAATCCACGGAAAAGTCCTATGGAAGTCCGACCGTGTCTACGAGGCTTAAGAACCTTGGCCTGCTATAAATACAATATATACAATATTTTATCTATCTGTATAATCTTAAAGCTTTTCCCTGTGACTAGCACATGCAAATGTAAAGTCGTTAGGGTTATAAGGTTAGAAATATCCATGCATGGGTTACCTGTTCTTTTTGGATGGGAATGTATTGGAGCCAGGCCTTGTCTTATAATATTTATAACGTGTCTGTGCACTTTAAAATTTTTGTTTCAGTAATCCATAACAGCAACATGGCAGATGAAAGCGAATCAAAGCAGGATGCTCAGGAGGAATTGCTGAGTACTAAGGTTTCAGGTAAACAAGTACAGGCCTTTGGATTGCAAATGAAAGACAGAATCCACGCTAATTAGCTTGTGTGCAGTTGTGTTTTATTGTGCATGTTGTGTACCTTTTCCCAAGGTCATAAAGGCATAAAATATAGAGCAGGCTGCATGTTTACATGCATTATCATTTATTACTCAGAATCATTATAAACTCGGCTATACCTTCTGGTATATAACATCTTGCTATAATTTAGAGTACAGTATACAACTATAGAAATAAAATAGAAGAATGATGTTAAATATAGGCACACTGACACTCCCTAATCTCTAGTAATGGCGCCCCTTTGCTCAACAGATTTGGCTACCTAGAGAGATGGCAAATCTGACAATTGGGTGTCTGATGTGTTCCATACTGAATCTTTGACACTGAAGCAGAAACCTAATGGTTTGGAAAATCATCAGTAGCCGAAATATGGACTGGTTATCAAAAGAGAAAGTCTAGCACAAGATTTTGTGCTAATAATCTGTATTTAGGTACCTTAAAGGGTTAGTTCACTTTTTTAGAAAAACGTAAAAGGTGAATTAACAACGTCCAACCTCCTCAGCCCTGTGGTCCCTGCTGGACTTACCTTTGTTGATGATGAGCTGTCAGTGCCCAAGCTGTAGTGGTCAGGGGATTTGAAATCCCTGCTCTTCTATCTCTTCATTCTGCAGGGCTTCCAGGACAGATCAAACGATACTGATTGGTTAGCGCCGGCACAGAGCATCACTCTGATCCCCCCTGAAAGCCACGAAGAGAAAAGAGGAAGAAAAGTGGGAATTCCAAATCATGAACAAATCCCCTTCCAGAGTAACTACTAGGACTTAAATGGTATCAACATGGTACATTTTGACATAAAATGTATCCAAAGTTTATTCATTTTAATGCAAATTAAAATCATCTATTGAAAACAATTATACCCATCTGCGGACCATCAAAGTATATAGATACAAATTCACATAAGTGGTTCGAAACATTAGTTTATGTTTAGATAATATATCAATAAAGTCCTTGCAGGTACTCTGGAAGGGGATTTATTCACAATTGTTCGTTTTGAGGATGCGGTATTTGTTAAAGGATCATGTGAAGATATACTTTATTCCCCAAGTATATATTTTTTTTGTGGAGATTCCAAATCCCCAGACTGCTACACTGGCTGCGTTTGCACTGACAGCTCATCACCCATGAAAGTGAGTACAGCAAGGACCAAGGGGTGGGGAGGGTGCTAAAGCTATACACCAGGCAAATAACGAAATGCAAAATAAAGGCGGCCATACACGGTTCGAATTTCGAAAGAATTTTCTTTCGAAAATCGTATCAAAGAATTTTCGTACGAATTTCGCACCGTTAGTGGGCTGCAGCAACAGCCGATTTACATGCGACAATCAAATTTGAGGAATCCAACATGTTGGAAATTTTTTGAAAAACAAACGATTTTCTGATCAATGATGGGAGAATCGTGCGAGAAATGTAATAGAAAAAAAAAAATGCACATGTGCAAGAAAAGAATATTCCCGGAGAGAAAAGAATATTCCTGGAGAGAAAAGAATATTCCCGGCAACATGAAGGTTTGGTCGGCCGAATTTCGAAAATCAATGGTGGCATCATCGGATCACAAAAAAAAATGAACTTTCTGATTTTGAAAAGAAAATGTGTTCGAAATTCGACCCGTGTATGGCCTGCTTAAGGTATGAGAAAATTCACACCTGTCTACCTTTTTTTCATTCTGTTATTTTTTTGATTTAGCCAGACAATATAGCTTGGTTGGTGACCTCACTTCTCTCCACTGCTGTTAAGCAGTGATACTTGGACAACGAGGAGTGGCAACACACTGATGAGGTCATCCATTTGCCTTCCCCTCCAATAGGCATGTTTAGGAAAAGAGATTAACAGCATTATGCAGTGAAAAAAATTATTTAGGAGGTTCATATCCAGAGAGAGTCAGGTACTTATGGTACCTGAAGATGTATCATCAGAAACATTCAGGGGACAAAGTGCTACATGCATTTTGATAGGTGCTGTGTATGCTGATGCAGCAATGTCCCAGGCCTCCTTCAGTCTAATGAGAACCTCCAGAGCCAAGAGCTGCTGACATCCTTCCATATAGAGTGGGTTGTAAGACATAGTGGGTGTAGTGTAAAGTAGATTCATGGGCGCCAGACACTTCTTGAATGCAAAGAGATTTTTTTTCTCTTAAACAGAACTTTGGGAGAGAGGGTTAGGGCCAGGACACCCTTAGGCAGTTTTTATGTTAATTTGACAGACTCCGAGACTTCTACAGGCAGACAGCCATGTAGGAAAAGGCACCCAGCTAGACGCCACATGAGCATGTGTAGAAATGCTGTCTCCTATGGCAACAGTGTTTAACAGTTTCTAACACAAGGTGTAACAGTTCCTTCACTTCCACTACAATCACTTCTTGTAGTTCTTCAACCCACTGAGCTCCCAGTTTCTCTCTTGAGACTAGATGATTCACTGCCACTGAATCCCTTGAGCTCCTCCAATCTTCACTGTAGTATCTTCCTCAAGCATCATTCCCGCTTCTCTGCTGGGTCCCTAGCTTGGCACTCCAGATAATTCTCAAGCTTCACCCCACTGGCCTGCTCAGTCCCTGGCTTGACACACAAGGCTGCTCTGCAAACGTCACCTCCGCTGGCTGGGTCCCTGGCTTCATACCCGCTGAAGTTTCCAGATTCTTCACCGTCCCTGGTTGGTGAGGATTCTGCTCCGGTACTTGCTTCAGCTACTCACCATGGACCCTGGTAATAAGGTGGTTGGTCCCTTGGTGGCGACAGCTTCCCCTCTACCTTCGTCCATGACAGGTTCTCCGGCCTGGCAGAACCATCAATTCTGGTTGGACTGCAAGCCACAATCCCAACCCTGCGCTGCTCTCTTGCTTCTTGATAGGCCCTCAGACAGTCTAGCAGCCAGATGCCCCCGAGATAGGCCCAAACTTCAGCCTAGCAGCCTGGGCAGCACAACACACGCCCACCCAGACAGCCGTCCAGGTGGCACAGAACCCTGATAACCTGACTCCACCCAAGTATATAGGTTCTCACAGCAGGCCAAGGGATTTAAGAAAACCCCTGTCCATTGGCTGAGATACCCCATATACTAATAACCTGTCCTTCCTTTGCCCTTGTCTTATCTAATGCCACCAGGTACCCAGACACCTAGTGGCAGAAGAGAGAAGTGCATCAATTCTAGACTTAGGGTGAAATTAATTGATCCCTAACAATGAGCCAAAGTAACTACACCTGTCAGGTAATTTTAGGAGCAACCCTGCCTAAACATCAGGGTGCTACCATCGATCTAGCATGGTTGACAGCACACCCCCTCCCTCCATTGCTGTTTGACTATGATGCTCAGTATAAGAAGCATAGTTAATTAGTTGTGATTGACATTGCTTGTCTCCGGCAACAGGTGCACGCCAGAGACCATCGCTGTCACTAATGCAGAGGAGGGAGTGTGTCACCTTAACACTGTCTGGAGGACACAAGGCTGATTGACAGGTGCGCCCTTGCAATGAGCCTGCATTGATGTATATGCACCAGACAATTTAAATATATTCATCAAGGGCTACCAAGGATACAACTCTACTTTGTGTGAATATAATTCCTATGGAAACCCAGATATCACCTGTAAATGTAGCAATGGCATCATCACTGCTATATGGCCATTCTAAGGGACATAGCTGTGGGTGAGACCAGGCCCGGACTGGCCATAGGGCATACCGGACATATGGCCGGTGGGCCGCGGCGGGCCGCCAGGCCGCATGTCATATCTCCTCCCAGTGCATTCTCAGCTGCGAGTCGGAGCTGCACTAGAGTGACAGTGACACCCGTCGGCACATCAGGGGGCCGGGACCCGCAACAATCCCCTTCTCTCTGGCAAGGTGGCAGTGGCACTGATGATCTGATCAGTCTCGGCTGTCTCACACAGCCGAGCAGAGTGAAGCCGCCTCCCCCTCCTCCTTTATGTCTACACAGGGGGAGGGGACCCGACATGCAGTCCCGCGCTGATCTGAGGTACATTATGGGTCTGAAGGGGGGGTCTGTATTGTAGGGGGGGTTCTGTATTGTAGGGGTGGTCTGAAATGTAGGGGGGTTCTGTATTGTAGGGGGGTCTGTAATGTAGGGGGGTTCTGTATTGTAGGGGGGTCTAAAATGTAGGGGGTCTGTATTGTAGGGGGTTCTGTATTATAGGGGGGTCTGTAATGTAGGGGGGTTCTGTATTGTAGGGGGGGTCTGAAATGTAGGGGGTCTGTATTGTAGGGGGGTTCTGTATTGTAGGGGGGTTCTGTATTGTAGGGGGGTTTGAAATGTAGGTGGGTTCTGTATTGTAGGGGGGTCTGTAATGTAGGGGGGTCTGTATTGTAGAGGGGGTCTGTAATGTAGGAAGGGGCTGTATTGTAGAGGGGGCTGTATTGTAGAGGGGGGCTGTATTGTAGAGTGGGGCTGTAACGTAGGGGGGTCTGTATTGTAGAGGGGTCTGTATTGTAGAGGGGGGCTGTAATGTAGGGGGGTCTGTATTGTAGAGGGGGTCTGTAATGTAGGGGGGTCTGTACTGTAGGGGGGTCTGCACTGTAGGGAGGGGGTCTGCACTGTAGGGAGGGGGTCTGTACTGTAGGGAGGTCTGTGTAACATGCAGGGGGTCCAGAACTGTTAGGGGGGTGTCTGTGTAACAAACTGTGGGGGCTGTGTAATGTAAAGGGGTCCAGAGGTGCGGTGCTATGTAATGTAAAAGGGTCCAGAGGTGCAGGGTGCTGTGTAATGTAAAGGGGTGCAGGGTGCTGTGTAATGTAAAGGGGTCCAGAGGTGCAGGGTGCTGTGTAATGTAAAAAGGTCCAGAGGTGCGGTGCTATGTAATGTAAAGGGGTCCAGGGTGCTGTGTAATGTAAAGGGGTCCAGAGTGCTGTGTAATGTAAAGGAAGGTGCTGGAACCCCACATCCCATCATTAACCGCCGCCGCGAAGCGCCGCTGCCACCCCCCCCCCCCCCCCCGGGCTACTCAGTCTAAAATGCCTGGGCCTATTTTTTGTCCCAGTCCGGGCCTGGGTGAGACCCAGAGCAAGTCCTCCCATTACAGGCGGCATGAGTTTTGTTTTTAGACAATATTTGTATGACCCAGAGTTTGCCTTTGGGACCTTTCCTTGTGTAGCGGGGGTTTTAAATCTAAAGGGAATGTTTGAGTTGTAGTTGTACTTGAACACGCTATTTGATAGGGTTCTTTAGACCAATTTCATACTATACGTGGGATGCTGGTGTGTGGTTCACTGTGGCCTGTTGATGGCACTGTCATCGGAGGCTAGGGTTGAACAACTAGTAAAGTGCTGTGCCTTGGATGTCCCCTCTCGGCGGTGGTATGGTGGGCGTGACGGCCTGCTGTGCATCCCGGGAGAGGATATAAAAGGGGCAGACCCCATCTATAGGTGGTGTGAGTTCCCAGGGGTCCGACCCTGGGAGTGTGTGGTCCTTGTTCGTGGCCACCCCAGGCACCTTTAGTCCTGGGGTGGAGTTCCTGACTTGGTACACTGGCGGATCAGTCCCAGGCACCTTTAGCCCTGGGACTGCGACGGAAGGCCTTGGGTCCAGCACCTTCGGCTGGAACCCACAGAGGGAAGAGGAATCTCAGGGTGCTGCCTTGCGAGGAGACCCGTATCTGGAAGAGAAGCCCGGGGAGGACCGTTCCGAGGGACTGGTGAGAGATCACAGTGAAGGAAGGGGCCCGGTAACTCTCTGGAGGGATGTCATCTTCCTGATAGAGGCCTAGTACTGGAACTAAAGTTCACCAGGTCTGTGGCAGAGGCCTAAAGTTCACCAGGTCTGTGGCAGAAGCCTAAAGGTCACCAGATCTGTGGCAGAGTTTGTGCAGAGACTGTGGGGGTTATTTACGAAAGGCAAATCCACTTTGCACTACAAGTGCACTGAAAGTGCACTTTCTAGTGCAGTCGCTGTAGATCTGAGGGGGACATGCAAGGAAAATAAAAAAAACATACATTTTAGCTTGCACATGATTGAATGATAAAATCAGCAGAGCTTCCCCTAATTTCAGAGCTTCCCCTCAGATCTACAGCGATCTACAGCGATCTACAGCAACTGCACTTACAAGTGCACTTTCAAGTGCACTTGTAGTGCAAAGTGGATTTGCCTTTCGTAAATAACCCTCTGTGTGTGTGTGTGTTATCTAATGCGAGCATCACTCTGGCTGCTAGGATCCACTCTAATGGGAGACTATCCGGATGAGCTGAGACTACCTGAAGATATAGGTAGTGAATATCTTCATTTGTGCCTGGACCTACTCCAACACCTTTTGCTGTCCTAATCTTCCTCCAACCTTTCCTATTTCAATGACTATGCATAAGAGAAAATAAACTCTGCGTGGACCTTGGAGTTATTGGGGAATAGAGGCTTGTCTTACTCTTTACTGTAGTTAAGTCGGGAACCATTCTTGGAAAAGCCTGACCATAAAGACCCATGAACCTTACACAGCTCAACCTCTTCACACAGGGGGGTACGGGCTTGTGGCATTGTGTGCCCCTTTATTCCTGCAAGTGAGCCTCAGGCAGCTATGATTAAACACTAAGACAGTGTGAAACGCGTCAGCTTTGACCAGAGTTTGTGACTTGCCGTGTGTTGTTTTGGATTTTTGGAAGATTTTACAAAATAAAGGCTTTTATTGGATTGCTGCTGTCCAAAAGGTTTGTTCTTTTGTTATTGCCTGAGTTTGCATTGCTTGCACCCTTGGCTGTTGGGAGGAAGTAATCACCTGGAGGACGTCCACACCTGAGCGGTTTTTGTTTTATGTTCACTAAATCTACAGTACGGTAGCTACCTATGAACTCCCACTGCAACTCACTGCAACGCACATGCTGAGCATTGTGGTGTACAAGGTTAACAAGAAGGTGCAATTTTTTGTTCCATTACCATGTAATGCAACGCCTTAAAACCCATGAAAATAAAATACAAAGATGTTAAGAAATAATTATATCTATTATATTATACCCCAGGACAATAAGAGGTCTAGGTGTGTGACCAGCATAAAAACAATGACTGAAGACCTACTCCTAAAAAGAGTGACAGGGGAACAGGGGGCATTTAAGCACACGTGTTGCTTAGCCAGCATGGCCAAAGCACAGGTTCCCTTTAAAGCAAAACTCTGAGATCAACAAATATTGTCTAAATGCATTCATTACATATATTTGTCTGTGAATCTTGGAGTGCTTTGTGTATTTCTTCAAGATCTGTGCAGTAATCCAGTGTAAAGCTTTGCTTATGTACATGTGCTTCCCGTAATAAAGACCAGTCACTGCTGCTCTCTTTCCTTGTGCAGGGTGACTGGTCTTGTCTTCACCCCTCCTGTGTACTTTCTGCAGGCAGACTGTAATAGGTGGAGTCCAATGGGCCCCTCCCACAGTTCTGCTGTCTGCATAGGGATGATGTCACTGCTACATTTAGAATGTAATATTTGGGTTTGTGGAGGCATTTGGTACACAGAGTGGATTTATATCCTTTAAAAAAAATTGTGCGTAGAGTTCAGCTTTAAGTACTTTTCAGTGTTCTTAGTTGGTTTAGATTTATACCGTTTTTGCACACAGTAAAGGAGCCATTGTCTGTGCACTGTGCTATTAAAATGGTTCTAAAGGCTCAAGGTCTTTTAGCTTCATGCACTCTATGCATAATGCCGCATACACACGATCATTTTTCCCGTCAGGAAAAATGTAATTTTTTTTTTAACAAGAAAAACGACCGTGTGTGGGCTTTTTGTCATTTTTCCCGACGGGAAAAACGGCATTAATCACGACGAGAAAAATTAGAACATGCTCTAATTTTTCTGGTCGTGATTTCCGTCATTTTTTTCCGCTGCAGTTTTCCCATAGGGAAACACTGCCACGGAGCCCACACACGGTCGTTTTTCTCGACCAAGAAAAAAAATGTCGGGAAAAACGGCCGTGTGTAGGGAACCAAGCCGTTCCCTCATTTTTCCCGTCGATTTTCTCGACTGTGTTTTCACCATCGAGAAAATCGATCGTGTGTACGCGGCATAAAGGTAAAAAAACCTTATCTGTGCAGCAGCCCCCCCAATACGTATCCAAGCCCGATCTCCCTCTGGTGCTGTGCACAAGGGACTCTCCCTCTTTTTTAGCTGAGACATTGGCTATTGGCTTCCGCTGCTGTCAACTACAGCCAGTGAGCCAGTGAGGAGACAGAGGGGTGGGGCCAAGCCGCAGCTCTGTGTGTGAATGGACACACAGAGCCTTGGCTCGAGCACGAGCCTTCGTGGGTGCCCCCATAGCCAGCTGCTTGCTCTAAGGGCACTCGGCAGGAGAGAGGGGCCAGGAGCACCGGCAGGGGACCCAAAAAAAAAGTGGATTGGGGCTTCTCTGTGCAAAACCACTGCACAAAGCAGGTAAATATAGACATGTTTATTATTTTTATGTAAAAAAATCCAAAGCTTTAATATCACGCTAAGTAAGCCTCCAAGAATGTAAGCATAGGAACTATTTGAGTATAAACTCACACACATATTTGCAGTTAATTGCCATTATAATTATTAATTGGTAGAGATGGATTCTGTCTCTTTCCTTGGCCTGCCTGAGATATATGTGCTGTGATTTGTGCAGCAATGGATAAACATGAATTATTCACATGCGCTGAATAATTTCATGGTATTTGAGGTGTGCTGTGACCTTATTCCTACTGAGAGTGCTGCTGCTCTTCCTCTATAATACTGCACTGAATTTCTCAGTTCATAAAGTAATTTCAAGCATGGAGGTTGGGATTTTCTGAATGCTTAATACATAAAGTGCCCTAGGTTAATGAAACTATCTGTTCCACATGTGGAGAAAAAGAAGCACATAATATGTTTTTTATTTATTATTTTCTATAGGTGAAAAATGCTATTCACACATTGCTTAGCCCTACAATCAGTTTTAAAATAAGAAAAGTTATTTGTATAAAAGTGTCTTGAGAAAAAACAGTTCCTGTAACCACTGATTCAGATTCTACCTTCTTTTCTTATGTATTGTCCTAAATACAATACAAACAGAATCTGATTGGTTGCTGTAGACAACTCAACTGTTCTTCTGACAGTTACCAAAGTCTACAGTAAGTGCTTTGTTTGAGAAGTCGTCAGTTTTTAACAGTGTTGTTCATCTTACGTTAAAAAAGTAATTAGTTACAGTTACAAATTACTTCTTCCAAAAAGTAATTGAGTTCGTAACTCAGATACTACATTGAAAAAGTAATTAGTTACTCAGCAAAGTAACTATATTGGTTATATTATATATACTCGGGGGCGGGGCGGTAGAAGGATGATATATATGTAATTTTTTCAGTGTATAAAAATAATAGGAGGGATAACAATAAATAATATTGGTTATGTGCCCATGCCTCACTGTGCGAATGCCTGTGTCCATGCCTCACTGTGTCCATGCCTCACTGTGTCCATGCCTCACTGTGTCCATGCCTCACTGTGTCCATGCCTCACTGTGTCCATGCCTCACTGTGCCCATGCCTCACTGTGCCCATGCTTCACTGTGCCCATGCTTCACTGAGCCCATTGCCTCACTGTGCCCAATGCCTCACTGTGCCTGTGCTTCACTGTGCCCAATGCCCCACTGTGCCCAATGCCTCACTGTGCCCATGTCTCACTGTGCCCGTGTCTCACTGTGCCCAATGCCTCACTGTGCCTGTGCTTCACTGTGCCCGTGCCTCACTGTGCCCATGCCTCACTGTGCCCATGCCTCACTGTGCCCATGTCTCACTGTGCCCATGCTTCACTGTGCCCAATGCCTCACTGTGCCCGTGCTTCACTGTGCCCAATGCCTCACTGTGCCCAATGCCTAACTGTGCCCATACTTCAATCACTGTGCCCGTAGCCCCATACCTGATCGTCGGCGTCCCGGCGGCCATTCCAGTATTCAAAAGCCGCTCCTCCTCCTCGTCTGTGATAGGCGGAACACTCAAATTCCCAGCATTCAGTGTTCCGCCTATCACAGACATACGCTCATCCTCATAACACAGACGAGGATTAGCGGATGTCCGTGATAGGCGGAACACTGCCTGCTGTGAAATTGAGTGTTCCGCCTATCACAGACGACGAGGACTCGGGAGGCGTGGCTTTTGAACACTGCAATGGCCGCCGTCTGTCTGCATGACACGCTGATCAGGTAGGCAGACGGCGGCTTGCGGTTAGTTAGTGTTACATTACATCTACTCGTGGCGGCTGCGGCAAGTAGATGTAATTGGGGTAACGCCCCCCATTACCCCAAAAAGTGGCTGCGTTACATAACGCAGTTTATTTAAACGGCGTTCGTTACAACACTGGTTTTTAAGTGTGCATAGAAGCAAAACTATTTTTACATTTTGGATAGAGTGGGGAAGGGATAGGTTAGCCTTTCTTAGCCAGCATTCCAAGAAACCCTAAAAGTTCCTCTTGAAGTTGCAAGGGGTTCCTTGAGAAGGGTGGAGTGCAGGGTTGCCAACTTTCAGTAAATTTACAAACAGTTTGTAAAATCCATAATTGTTGCATCTGTCCATGAATGTCAGTTACGGACATGCAACCTACATGTCCGTAATGGACATTCAAGGACAGATGCAAAAAGTACAGATTTTACAAACTGTTCGTAAATCTACTGAAAGTTGGCAACCCTGGTGGAGTGGTGAATTGCTCTCTCAAGTCCAACAAAAATAAAATTAAAGGTCCCTGATGTGATCAATAGAAGTGGAAAGCTCAATATCCCCAATTCTTCCACAACTATCCTCAAAATTGGGAAGCTCACCAAATTGAATTAACTCCTTAATTACAAGTCACAAGACACACTTACAATTACAAGTAGGTCAAGACACGCTTGTTTTCATAGGATGGGTATGCTAGATCTAATGCCCACCTTTTTATTTCACTCAGATGGATCCTGTGTAGAATTTCCTCTTCACCTGTTCCTTACTTCTTTTGCTCCAAATCCATGTTAAAAAGAAAAGTATACCTCCATAGTGTTGTATCACAGAGTTAGTCCTTAAACTAAATTGGAATTACACTCACTTTTAAACAAAATAAAAGGCTTTCAAAATTCCCTTAAAAAAAGTGAAATAGGGGGCTTACCGGATAGAAAAGACTTGTTAATGCCTCTGATTTAAACCAAGATTCAACATAAATTTCCTTCCTCCAATGCTTCCATAGCCATACCTCTTCGGCTAGCTTCAGAACACATAGACACCGCAGGTATACTCGCACCAAAGGACAAAAAGAGCCCTTATGGCGTAGTAAATTTCGATAAATAAATATCATGTAGGATTAATTGGCATAATTTTAACCACAACTAAAGATTCCTGTGATATTACTACAACTCACCAGATGTGCATGACCCGCTTAGAAAATAAGTGAGTCTGACCCGCATTTCATTTAGGAGTACTGTGTGTTGAAATCCACCACCAATGGTATATATAAAAGGCTCAGTGGAAACAATTGACCCCTTCTAATACTAAGTGAGTTATAAAAACATCAACATCTGCTTTGTTTCTAAACCAAATCACCAATAGTGCATACAGAGGCTCACCAAACATTATTGACCCCTTCTATCTAAAGCAGTGGTTCTCAACTCCAGTCCTCAGGGCCCACCAACAGGCCAGGTTTTCAAGATAACTGAAATGCATCACAGGTGATATAATTTGCTGCTCAGGGATTGCAGTATTCTAGTCTGCATCTCACCAAGGTAATACTTAAAATCTGGCCTGTTAGTGGGTCCTGAGGACAGGAGTTGAGAACCACTGATCTAAAGGTACATCAAAAGAATGTGTTTCAGTTTCATTCCACCACTCTTCTCCATTTGTATTATCAGCCAGCTTATATTGGAATAAAGTTCTCTAATAGATCCTCTTTTTCTGGATTTGCAACAAAGTTTTACTTAAATCAAAAGAAAAGCCCCTCCGTAGCGTGAAATCCTTTAAAGCAAGCCCCTTTGTGTAATAAATATTACTCAAAGAATCATAAAAATTGTATTTCCTTTAAGAACAATGTAAAAAGCCAGCACTTCCGGGTTTTTAATGCATGATGTCGTCAGTTCTGGTCCATGAATGATGACGTCACTTATGGTCTACCAGAAGTGATTCTTAGAATGCTGTTACTACCAATATGCGGTACAAGCTGCGGCCTAGTGTTTGCAGCAACACATTATATGTGGCTTGTAAGTAGTGGGGGCAGTACAGCAAAAAGAAGGAGAACACAACACAATTCCTGCATACAGTAAAACCTTGGTTTGAGAGTAACTTGGTTTGAGAGCTTTTTGCAAGACAAGCAAAATTTTTAAATACATTTTGACTTGATATACAAGCGATGTCTTGATATACAAGTAGTAGTATGTCACAACTCAGTATAAAAGAGAAGAGAGGCGCCTCCAAGTGTTGCAATATGGTTACATTTATTGAAGGTACAACATTTAGCAACATATTGCTACACTTAGAGGCGCCTCTCTTCTCTTTTATACTCTGTAGCTTCTGCTGGATTTTGCTTCTAATCCCCTTGTGGAGGCTTCCATTTGTGGATGGACATTTTATGGTTACACAACTGGGTCACATTGCTATAATCTTTTTATATGGACTATAAACTGAAGGACCTATGAATAAATGGTTGTGGAACTAATCATTTAAGTATCCATTATTTCTTATGGGGATATTTGCTTTGATATACAAGTGCTTTGGATTACAAGCATGTTTCTGGAACAAATTATGCTTGCAATCCAAGGTTTTACTGTATATGGATAGGGGATGAGGGAGGGAGTGAATATAACGAGAACGTAACCCAATGACTAGAAAAAAGCGGCCTCTAACTGGTGATATAGTCTCCCTCTCTTGAGTTTTTCTGGTCTCCTTGCACTTGCAGGTTGTCTCTCAAGCAGCATTCTGCGCCGCCTTTTCTCAGTATCCAAGCCTATACTTCTGTTCTCAGTCTAGCATAGTCCATAGCAGCCAATCATATTTCATTTACTGAAATCATATTATTTACAGATTATCTATATTAGTTGCTAAAGGCAGATTATATTTAAATAATAATTCTCAATGGCACTCAAGGTTACAGGTATTATAATTTTTAAAATATCCAGATGTTTGGTGTTACTTTGTGTCTGGCCTGTTAGTTACTGATGTCAAGTTCCAGAGGAGGTCAAAGAAGACCTCCAGAGATACAGTCATTATATCAATTATAGCAAAGTGGGAAATAAAAA
This sequence comes from Rana muscosa, assembly GCA_029206835.1. Lineage (NCBI taxonomy): Eukaryota > Metazoa > Chordata > Amphibia > Anura > Ranidae > Rana > Rana muscosa. Next base: position 215,060,002 of record CM055116.1, read on the forward strand.
ATCCTTCATCCAAGCATTTCATTTTTTTTCCCCTGGATCACAATAAATCACCTGCATGCTATTTTCTCCTTTCTCTTCTGCTTGTGGTGTTCAGTCTGTATTTATTATTTCCCCTTTTTACTTTTGCACTGCCCCTTGTCACTATTATTATGGGCATCGATGAGCACAGGACACAGATGGGGTCAGTGTTATAATGCAGGTGAGTGAATACTAGCCATTATTTCACTTATTCATTGGCATATGCACCTATTATTCAGTTGCCTTAATACAGTAGGTACACATTTGCTTAGTCACCTTATATTCATGGCAGCAGCCTTTCTGTAGAAATAATAATGATAATTTCCCTGCCCTTAGGTTGATATATTGTATAACTTCCTCAATCTGCTGAACACTAAAATAACCCCTGCATAATAGAAGTCTAAGAAGAAAAGGAATAAAGCGCAGTGCTCAAATGTGATTCTTAACAACTCATATGTCAAGCATAAAATATACCCCTAATCATAGAACTTAATCATTCAAAAATGCTCAAATTATTTCCAACCAGTGATCCTTAGCTGGTAAAATCGGCACTACACTGCGCCATCGTTTTTCTTATAAAGCAATAGATCCTAAAAAAAAAAAATATACAAAGGGGTTGATTTACTAAAACTGGAGAGAGCAAAATCTGGTGCAGCTTAGATAGCATAGAAACCCTCCAGCTTCCATTTTTTTTTGTCAAAGTTTAATTGAACAAACTAAAGTTAGAAGCTGATTGGCTACCAGGTACAGCTTCAACAGATTTTGCCTCTCCAGTTTTAGTAAATAAACCCCATAATGTATAAGGCCCCTTTCACACGGGGTTGATTCTGTTGCAATCAGTAGAGGATCTGAGAGCAGATCCCCTACTAATCGGAGCAGACTGGGCAGATGACACGTCTGTGTCCACTCTGTTCTATAGGCGGCCGGGAGTAAACTGACTCCGCTGTCTGTTTACACCCAGCTACCTCCAATCTACTCCACTTATTCTGCTTCTCCTGTTTTGTTTTTTTAGCAGGCCTGATCAGACCCAGAGGTAGGCAGATGTAAACAGACACAAGTCTTTACAATGTCCTCCTCATAAATCTGCTTTTTGGAGCACAAATGTGCGTTCCAGCTGGCCGGAAGCAACGTAGGTTAGACGGGAGGGATCACATATTAATGTATGTCACTTCTGCTACGTTACTTCTGTTTAGGTGACATAGGTCACTCTAGTTTAGGTGACCATCATAACTAAAGATCATAAGTGATAACTTATGAAGAAGTAAACAATAAAGAGATATGTTTAAGTTTATTGTATCCGCGCTATGGAGAAATGTATTTGGCTGCTGCCTCCCCTATAAGTCCCTGAACACAGGGCTGGTGTGATTATGAGTGAAGGTTTTGGGGTGTATGGCGCTGCCTACCACTATATAGTAAAACTCAAAAAAGTAAAAAAAAATTAACTTTATTGAGTTTTACTATATAGTGGTAGGCAGCGCCACACACAATAAAGAGATATTTGTTCACTAAGCTTTTAGCATTCTGGAAAAGATTTTCTTCTAATCAAATATCATATTTTCACTTATAGAGACGAACAGTGGCGGCTGGTGCTCCAAATTTTTGGGGGGGCGCAAACAAACTGAAAAAAAAAAAATCAATTGCCGCCACTGTGCCCATTAAACGCAGCCACTGTGCCCAAACGCCACCAGTTTGCCCCCTCAAATACAGCCAGTTTGTTTTCATATACAGCCAGTTTGTCCCCATATATATATAACCAGTGTGCCCCCATATATACAGCCAGTGTGCCCCTCATATACAGCCAGTGTGCCCCCATATAAAGCCAGTGTGCCCCCATATACAGCCAGTGTGCCCCCATATACAGCCAGTGTGCTCCCATATACAGCCAGTGTGCTCCCATATACAACCAGTTTGTCCCCATATATAGCCAGTTTGTCCCCATATATATAGCCAGTGTGCCCCCATATACAGCCAGTTTGTCCCCCATATACAGCCAGTTCCCCCCATATACAGCCAGTTTGTCCCCCATATACAGCCAGTTCCCCCCAAATGCAGCCAGTGTGCCCCCATATACAGCCAGTTCCCCCCCATATACAGCCAGTTTGTCCCCCATATACAGCCAGTTCCCCCAAATGCAGCCAGTGTGCCCCCCATATACAGCCAGTGTGCCCCCCATATACAGCCAGTGTGCCCCCATATACAGCCAGTGTGCTCCCATATACAACCAGTTTGTCCCCATATATAGCCAGTTTGTCCCCATATATAGCCAGTGTGCCCCCATATATATAGCCAGTGTGCCCCCATATACAGCCAGTTTGTCCCCCATATACAGCCAGTTCCCCCCATATACAGCCAATTTTTCCCCCTATATACAGCCAGTTCCCCCCAAATGCAGCCAGTGTGCACCCATATACAGCCAGTTTGTCCCCCATATACAGCCAGTTCCCCCCATATTCAGCCAGTTTGTCCCCCATATACAGCCAGTTCCCCCCAAATGCAGCCAGCGTGCCCCCATATACAGCCAGTTCCCCCCAAATGCAGCCAGTTTGTCCCCCATAATACAGCCAGTTCCCCCCAAATGCAGCCAGTTTGTCCCCCATAATACAGCCAGTTCCCCTCAAATGCAGCCAGTGTGCCCCCATATACAGTCAGTTCCCCCCAAATGCAGCCAGTGTGCCCCCATATACAGTCAGTTCCCCCCAAATGCAGCCTGTCCCCCCCAGCCCTGCACTTACCTTCCTCGGTCCGCGCCGTCCTCGATATGTTCTCCCGTCCTCGATGTCGCTTCAGCCAATCAGGTCACCGGTAACCAGATCCGGTGAACCTGATTGGCTGAAACCTCCACAGTCTTCTCCAGGGAACGCACCCCCGTGCGTACCTGGGAGGAGTTTTTGGAAGCCGAATACAGCGTGAGAGCTGTATTCGGAAAGCCTATCAGAGCCGCTGGCTCTGATAGGCACTTCCAAGCCACACCCACCGCCGGCCGCCGCTCTAATTCATATGGCCGGCGCTCACCAGGAGGCCGGCCATATGAATAGTGGGCAGCGCGGCAGTGGTGACAATACACAGATTCATGCAATGCATGAATCTGTGTATTGTCTTTCAGTGGCGGTGCAGGAGCGAGAGGGGGCGGCGCTCCGGCGCCCTCTATGGACGCACCGCCACTGGAGACGAATGATATCTTTTTACAGCACGTAACCTCCCTTCCTAACCTCCCCATACCCACAACCACTACCTAAAAAGTCACCAAGGCAAAAAAAATTGATGGCTGATCTGCAGATCATTGGTGGCCAGTCCAGTAATCCAAAGTAACCAATCACATTTCACATTTTATCGGGCTGAATCTGGATTGTTTGCCATGAGTCATTGCTTTTAGTAATTAGCACTTACTGTATGTACTCGAGTATAAGCCGAGTTTTTCGGCACATTTTTTTGTGCTGAAAATGCCCCCCTCGGCTTATACTCGAGTCACCTTTTTGCGCCTGATCTCCCAGACTTTGGGAAGCCGGTACCGGCCGGCCCTAGGTCCCCAGGACCCTAAACTTGCACACATATAGCCCCACTATTCCTCTATAAGTGTGCAAAGTTTGTTGTCTGGGGGACCTACGGCCGGGGAGCACCGATTTTTCAAAGTGACACAGTGAGGCATGGACATAGTGAGGCATGGACACAGTGAGGCATGGGTACAGTGAGGCATGCACATGGACACAGTGAGACAAAGTGAGGCACAGTGAGGCATGCAGATGGACACCCTAGGCTTATACTCGAGTCAATATGTTTTCTCATTTTTTTGTGGTAAAATTAGGTGCCTCGGCTTATATTCGGGTTGGCTTATACTCGAGTATATACAGTAACAGTAAGAACTCATTTTTGAATAATCCCACTTGTGTCTCTAGACACAACACATACTGACACAATATAGCCAGGCTCAACACATACTGTACATACATCACATAAATGTTTAATGACACTGTTCCATTATTGGGTACATGTTTAATGTATAGGTGGATGCTCCTCTGCTGCTCATCCAGAATAATAAAATTAAAATGCAACATGAACCACAAGTTACATAATATGCTACTGATGTGCCCAGACATCTGCAATTGGTAGCAGGAGCTATGCAGGATTGTAGATCCACTGTAATCCTGATTGGTTGAAGTTGATGGACTTGTGTCTTTTATCAACCAGATTAATTATATCCACAGGAAAACCGGTTGGACACTATGGTGTTGATTTACTAAGACTGGAGAGTGCAAAATCTAGTGCAGCTCTGCATAGTGGCCAATCAGCTTCTAACTTCAGCCTGTTCAATTAAGCATTGACAAAAAACCAGGACGCTGATTGCTTTCTATGCAGAATTACAAAATATGTGTAGCTCTACCCCCTAAGGAGCCGCTGAGTTTTTGGCTCCCCCTATAGACTGCAAAGCCAGGCAACGCACATTTTCCAACTTTTGTTGTTTTATTTAGGGCAAAAAACTTGTATAGGGTCTAGGGGTATATAGGATGCCCAACTTGACTAGTAACAGCAAACTATGAGGACAAACTTCCTATTCTCTGTACAAAAAGGATGGATCCTGGACTCTACTCCCTCTGGAGTGGCATCAGTCTTTTAACGGATCAGTAACAGTCTCTTTAAGGAGCACTTGGTCTCCTTTAATATAACTTCAGACCCCAGCTAGAAACTGCGCATCCACCTGGTTGTTTTGCATAGTATCCCAGAGCAAGGGATTCCAGAACAGACTCTTTAGCACTGTCGCAGGGAGAACTGGTTGGGTGTAGCACCTAGCAGCCGTCTCCCTTGTAGGCCCTGCGGGTGTAGAGGTACTCACACTGTCCTTGTTCCGCAGCTGTAGGTGAAAGTGCTTTCAGGCCTTTCGCTGGGCTAGTTTATTTTCTGTCTATACAGGCTGTCCTTCCCCGGTAGACTGCAGGGATGTGGAGATCCCTCTTTTGGCTTCCTTCTTCCAACTTCCAGCCTGAAGGGCAGACCCCCCTTCTCTGGGGCCCCCTTCCCCAGGCCACATTCAGCAGCACTTCAGTACTCCATCTTCCACCTGACTCTCCTGCTGGCCAAGCTCCAAGATATTTATGGGCTGATTCAGCCACCCTGCCAGGCCTCCTGTTCGGGGAATGGCCAGATTGCCATAAATATTAAGATCAGCACCTTCTGACCCCCGCCTACTTGCTTCTAAAAACTTCTCCAAGCTTCCAGAACCAGGGGGGGGGTACCTAAGCCTGACCTGTAGACCCCTCCAGCCTGACCCAAAATAAACCCTCTGACTCACACCCAGACTGCTAAAACTCTATCTACACTAGCACAAGAGGGTACTACATATGTGTTAACTAGTATTTGTATTTAATGGTCGTATAATGTCCCTTCAACCTGTTGGTATATTATTGGACCTGTAAACAAAAATTTAGAGCACCTGCAGAAACCTTACACAGACTTATGGAGGACATGTCATTTGTGCCCCTAGTGGAAGTTGGATCACCGACCCCACCACTGCAAGAGCACAATACTAACTGCAATTTCAAATCCAACTTGTAAAACCAAATTCAAATAACATAGAGCTTAGATGATAGAGAGTTCATATAAGTCAACAGATCGAAAAGTGGATCTGATGAAACTATCCATAAGCACTTGAGAATGTATCACTTTGCTGCCGAGTATATTGTGGTTCAAGAGTGCTGACCAGTTTAAAGCCATGTATTATATGAAAGAGACTGTCATTTAACAGTAAATCACTATTATCAGCCTAACAGGACATAAGTGACTTTGTATGCAGTACTTCTACGGTAATTAATATATTGTGTCACATCCCTGGCACATAGGCATCCCAGCCCAAGCTATGGAAATAACACTGATTGAGCTGTTCGTTCTTCCCAAGAAAAATATATGTGGCGTAACTGATGCAGCTGAATAAATTTGAGACACTTCTTAAGTGATTTATGACTCGTGCCCGTTTGCTTCAAGTCTTTCTTTATATACTAAGGAGTATTTCATCACACTTGAATACAGACCATGTGAATCAATATTATCTCAGTTCTATATTACTACATCAGATCATATTGCAAGAAAAATGTACATTATTTTTATATCTTTTTACATTAAACAATAAAATGGGGGGCATAGAACAAAAAACAATGTGCGAAATTACAATAGCCCATGGCAGTCAATCAGATCTCAGCATTTGAATGGTCACATATAGTTGGCTGCTGAGGATTCTTTGGATCTCAGCATTAATCTTATTAAACTAACATGACATTTTTTTCATTCTAAAAGCTGGGTGCATGAAGATGAGTGTGGGAAGTAGGGTGACCACATTTTTAAACTACCATTCAGGAACACCCCCCTTTCCCCAAAATCAGCTTGTGCTGTAACGAATCACAGCACAGTGATTGGACACAAGAGGTGGGATTTATGATTTCTCCAATCACAAGCAGGGGGCAGGGATTGTGCTCCTCCAGACATTCCCGGCCAGGACAAGTACTGTCAGTGAGTAAATCGGTGATGTGGCGGCCTTTTTTGGGGGCATCAGATTGGCCCGGGGGGTGGCTGTGTCAGTTTCATTCCGGGACACTGTATTGTCCTGGAATGAGGGTGCCCGGGACAGATCTGAAAAATGCGGGACTGTCCCGGGCAATCCGGGACACGTGGTCACCCTAGTGGGCAGTAGAGTGGATGTATTAAATATATTGCTTTTACCTTTTAAAAATCACCACTATTAATCTGCTCACCACCAGTAACACCTATTAAAGAATTTATACATTAAAATGGAAACTGTTTGTTAAGGCCTGATGCTGTAGTATGATTATGATTTAATTGAAAGTATAGTACATTAGTGTTTGTGGACTTCCCTCACATAAATTCCCTCACTGTGCTGATTCTTTTTTTCTATCATAGGCAGATAGCAACCACACAAAGGTTCAGAGAGGGGCTTGATCTAGTTTAAAGTGATGCTGACCTGCTTTGTCCTTAAACTGTCAAATGGCAGAACCTTAGAGAGCATAAGGGGACCTCTCATTTGACAGTTGAATGACAGAGGGTGGTAAAGGGTGGGGCTAGATCTCAATATGAGTAGCAGTCAAAGCTCTATGTACACTGATCAGCCATAAAATCATGACCATCCACCATAACCCGTTAAGGCATGGACTCCACTAGACCTCTGAAGGCATGCTGTGGTATCTGGCAATAGTGATGAGCCGAACACCCCCGGGTTCGGTCCGCACCAGAACCCGCGAACGGACCGAAAGTTCGTACGAACATTAGAACCCTATTAAATACAATGGATGCGAACGTTCGAATTCTAAAGTGCTAATTATAACAACTATTATGCATGTTATTGTCCTAAAAAGGGTTTGGGAACCCGGGTTCTGCACCAGGGGACATGTATCAATGCAAAAAGAAGTTTTAAAAACGGTCGTTTTTCGGGAGCAGTCATTTTAATGATGCATAAAGTGAAAAAAAAAAAAGTCAAATATTCCTTTAACCACTTAACGACCGCCCACCGCCGATTTACGTCGGCAGAATGGCACGGACAGGCAGAATCACGTAGATCTACGTGATCGCCTTTGTGCAGTTGGGGGGTCCATCCGGACCCCCCTTCACTGCAGTGAGCGGCCGTTAAGTGTTCGGGAGCGATCAGGCATGAGGGGGCGGCCGCTCGATTCCGCCCCCCCCCCCTCGCGATCGCTCCCGGCCAATGAAAATGCTTCCTCCGCCATGTGATGTAAACAAGGCTGGAGGAAGTGATGTCATCTCCCTCGCCGCGGTCTTTTCGTTCCCGGCGCCGAGCAGAGAAGAAGCAGGTTAGTGCACCAACAGTCCACTGACACGTAAGTACACATAGGCACACAAATCACCCCCCAGTCACCCCCAGATCACCCCCCAGGTCACCCCAAAGCCCCCAATCACAGTGTCACTGATTGCAGTGATCATTTATTTTACTGATCACTGCATTTAGTGTCATCTGTGATTGTAAAAAGTTGCAGGGCAGTTAGGATTAGGCCCCTTTAGGTCCAGGGTAGCCCCCTAACCCCCCCTAATAAAGGTTTAACCCCTTGATCACCCCCCAGGTAACCCTTTCACCCCCTAACTTCAGCGTCACTAAGCGATTGTTTTTCCGATCGCTGTATTCGTGTCGCTGGTGTTTTAGATAGGCAGTTATTTTTTTATAGGTTCGCCGCAGGTTTTTATTAGTGTCAGGTACCCCCATATATTATTTTAACCCCCTGATTGCCCCTAGAGTTAACCCTTTCACCAGTGATCGCCGTATAAGCGTCACTGGTGTCACTGGTTAGCCAGTAAGTTATTTAGTTATTTAGGTTACCCGTCAGGTTTTTATATAGTGTCAGGTACCCCCATATTTAACCTAATAAAGGTTTTAACCCCCTGATTGCCCCTAGTTAACCCTTTCACCAGTGATCACCATATAAAGGTTACGGGTGACGCTGGTTGATTAGTTTGCTTTTTATAGCATCAGGGCACCCGCCGTATATAACCCAATAAAGGTTTAACCCCCCTGATCGCCCGGCGGGTGAGATCAATTAGGTTTTAGCGCCAGAGAGGGTCTGCGTCGCCCCAGGCAGTGTTAGGTTAGTGACAGTAACGCTAACACCCACGCGCAAAGCATACACCCCCCTTAGTGGTATAGTATCTGATCAGATCTGATCAGATCTATACTAGCATCCCCAGCGGTTTAGGGTTCCCAAAAACGCAGTGTTAGCGGGATCAGCCCAGATACCTGCTAGCGCCTGCGTTTAGCCCCTCCGCCCAGCCCAGCCCAGCCCAGCCCACCCAAGTGCAGTATCGATCGATCACTGTCACTTACCAAACACAACACACATAACTGCAGCGTTCGCAGTGCTTGGTTTTTGGGGCCCTGTACGCGGCTAGGCTCCCAAAAAGTCCCACACATGTGGTATCCCCGTACTCAGGAAAAGCAGCAGAATGTATTTTGGGGTGCAATTCCACATATAACCATGGCATGTGTGAGCAATATATCATTTAGTGACAACTTTTTGTAATTTTTTTTTTTTTTTTTTGTCATTATTCAATCACTTGGGACAAAAAAAAAAAAATATTCAATGGGCTCAACATGCCTCTCAGCAATTTCCTTGGGGTGTCTACTTTCCAAAATGGGGTCATTTGGGGGGGTTTTGTACTGCCCTGCCATTTTAGCACCTCAAGAAATGAGATAGGCAGTCATAAATTTAAAGCTGTGTAAATTTCAGAAAATGTACCCTAGTTTGTAAACGCTATAACTTTTGCGCAAACCAATAAATATACGCTTATTGACATTTTTTTTACTAAAGACATGTGGCTGAATACATTTTGGCCTAAATGTATGACTAAAATTGAGTTTATTCGATTTTTCTTATAACAAAAAGTAGAAAATATCATTTTTTTTCAAAATTTTCGGTCTTTTTCTGTTTATATCGCAAAAAATAAAAATCGCAGAGGCAATCAAATACCATTAAAAGAAAGCTCTATTTGTGGGAAGAGAAGGACGCAAATTTCATTTGGGTACAACATTGCATGTCCGCACAATTTACAGTTAAAGCAGCGCAGTGCCGAATCCCAAAAACAGGCCTGGTCCTAATGGCCCGAAATGGTCCGGGGCTTAAGTGGTTAAATATCGTACCTGGGGGGTGTCTAAAGTATGCCTGTGAAGTGCCACGTGTTTCCCGTGTTTAGAACTGTCCCTGCACAAAATGACACTTCTAAAGGAAAAAAAAAGCCATTTAAAACTGCTTGCGGCTTTAATGTAATGTCTGGTCCCGGTAATATGGATGAAAATCTTTAAGAAAAATGGCATAGCTACCCCATGACCCCCCCCCCCCCTACCCCAGCCCATTACCAGCCCCTTTGGGTCTTGTATGGATATTAAGGGGAACCCCGCACATAACATAAAAAAGGCCCTATATACTCTGAACAGCCGTATACAGGCGGTGCATACAAGACAGGGACTGTAGGTTTGTTCTTATGTAGAATCTGTTTGTAATTTTGAACAGGTACATTGTTTAAGTGTAGCTCCAGCCCAAAAATCTATTTTTAAACTTTTTGGAAAACATAGGTAAGGGTTATCACCCATGTAACATTTGTTTTGCTGTCTGTGCCCCTGTTCAGAACATTTCACCTCACTTTCCGTCCCAATGACAACTGTTTTTGAAATGTGGTGTTTTTCTTGAAACAAGGATTGCTGATAAAGCATCAGTACAGAGGAGACACCTTTCTCCCATATTAATTCTTACAGGAGAGAATTTTCCTTCCAAGGGGTAGATTTCCTCTCACTTCCTGTTGTCTTCTTGCGTTTGCAAGTAGGAGTCGTTTGTAAGTTGGATGTTTGAAAGTAGGGACCTGCCGTATATACTCTGCAGAAATAGGCCCCTTAGTTGTTGGTGTTGGCACAACACTGTAAGCACTCACAGTTACTCTTGGTTGGTGCTGGAACGCCCTGCTGTCAACTATTATATCAGGAATTTTAATTACATATAATTGTTGAACAGTGGTAGTAAAAATTGGGCCTTTGATGGTGGTGCTGGTGCCACAACACTGTAAGCCCTGACAGTTACTCTTGGTGGGTGCAGAAATGGGCCCTGCTGTGAATTATTAGATCAAGAATTGTAATTGCATGCCCCTGTTGAACAGGGGCTGAAAAATTGGGCCTTTCGTGGTGGTGGTGGTGTTGCCACAACACTGTAAGCCCTCAGAGTTACTCTTGGTGGGTGCAGGAATGGGCCCTGCTGTGAATTATTAGATCAAGAATTATAATTGCATGCCCCTGTTGAACAGGGGCTGAAAAATTGGGCCTTTCGTGGTGGTGGTGGTGGTGGTGGTGGTATTGCCATAACACTGTAAGCCCTCAGAGTTACTCTTGGTGGGTGCAGCAATGGGCCCTGCTGTGAATTATTAGATCAAGAATTGTAATTGCATGCCCCTGTTGAACAGGGGCTGAAAAATTGGGCCTTTCGTGGTGGTGGTGGTGGTGGTGGTGTTGCCACAACACTGTAAGCCCTCAGAGTTACTCTTGGTGGGTGCAGGAATGGGCCCTGCTGTGAATTATTAGATCAAGAATTGTAATTACATGCCCCTTTTGAACAGGGGCTGAAAAATTGGGCCTTTCGTGGTGGTGGTGGTGGTGGCGTTGCCACAACACTGTAAGCCCTCAGAGTTACTCTTGGTGGGTGCAGCAATGGGCCCTGCTGTGAATTATTAGATCAAGAATTGTAATTACATGCCCCTGTTGAACAGGGGCTGAAAAATTGGGCCTTAGGCACTGGTGGCACAACACTACAACCCCTCACAGATACTGTACTTGGAGCACAGCAATGAGCCCTGTTGCAAAGTATTGCTTCAAAAATTGTAATGACACGCCCCTGTTAAACAGGGGCTGAAAAATTGGGCCTTAGGCACTGGTGCCACAACACTCCAACCCCTCACAGATACTGTACTTGGAGCACAGCAATGAGCCCTATGGCAAATTATTGCTAAAAAAATTGTAATTACACGCCCCTGTAAAACAGGGGCTGAAAAATTGGGCCTTAGCCACTGGTGGCGGCACCCATAAACAAAAATGATCTTCCAAGCTATCATCATCAATCGTATCATTGAGGACTCGGAGGAGGAGGATAGCCAGTCAACATAACAGCACAGGCACTCAGCATCAGCATCAGTCTTGAAGGGATGTGACATGTTAAAATCAATTAGTCTGTTATATCAGCATCAGGTGTGTGGTAGCTGGTGGTGATCCAAGACTGGTTCATCTTGATGAAAGTCAGTCGATCAACCGAGTCGGTGGACAGGCGCACCCTGTGATCCGTGACAAATCCTCCAGCAGCACTGAATGTGCGTTCCGAAAGAACGCTGGATGCAGGACAGGCCAGTAGCTCAATTGCATACTGTGCAAGCTCTGGCCAGTGATCCATCCTCAAGACCCAGTAAGCCAGAAGATTTTCGGTGGGGAAGGTGTCCAAGTCTGACCTTGCCCCTAGATATTCCTGCACCATGTTTATCAGACGCTGGCGATGGTTGCTGGAACCGATCATACTTTGGGGCTGCGGACTAAAGAATTGTCTGAACGCATCGGTCAGACGGCCACCTTCCCCACCGCTCCTTCTTTGACTGGCCGAAGCCTCAGCAACTCGTTGTCCAGGACCAGGAGTTTGTAACCTCCCAGTCTCTGGGAACGCGTTGCACAGACCTTTCTGCAAGGCCTCCCGGAGTTGTCTCATCCTCTGCTCCCTCTGCGACGGTAACATAAGGTCCGCAACCTTACCCTTGTACCGTGGATCAAGGAGAGTGGCCAGCCAGTAATGGTCCCTCTCCTTGATCCGAAGAATACGAGGATCCTTCCGCAGACTTTGCAGGATCAGGGAGGCCATGCAGCGTAGGTTTGCTGAGGCATTCGCTCCGGAGTCCTCTGGGTCACTAAGGACGACATGATCCGCAGCCACCTCCTCCCAGCCACGTACAAGTCCACTGGTTTCTTGGGACTGTAAATCATCCCTAAAAGACTGCTGCTGATGATGCTGAGTGCCAGCCTCCACCTCCATGCTGACACAATCCTCCTCCTCCTCCTCCTCCTCCTCCTCTTCCTGTGCGATGGGTGGGACAGAAGGAACACTGTCTGGGTAAAGGGGGCCTTGAGAGGCAAGGAAGTCCTCCTCTTCCTGCCTCTGTTCTGCCTCAAGTGCCCTGTCCATTATTCCACGCAGCGTGTGCTCCAACAGGTGGACAAGAGGTACAGTGTCACTGATGCATGCACTGTCACTGCTCACCATCCTCGTGGCCTCCTCAAATGGTGCCAGGACAGTGCATGCATCCCTGATCATGCCCCACTGGCGTGGAGAAAAAAAACCAAGCTCCCCTGACCCTGTCCTGGTGCCGTAGTCGCACAGGTACTCATTGATGGCCCTCTGCTGCGTGTGCAGCCGCTGCAGCATGGCCAACGTTGAGTTCCACCTGGTGGGCATGTCACATATAAGGCGGTTCTTGGGCAGGTTCAACTCCTTTTGCAGCTCAGCCAGGCGAGCACTGGCATTATAAGATCTGCGGAAATGCACACAGACTTTCCTGGCCTGCCTCAGGACATCCTGTAAGCCCGGGTACCTGCCCAAGAACCGCTGCACCACCAGGTTAAGGACGTGAGCCACACAGGGCACATGGGTCAGTTGTCCCTGTCGGAGGGCGGAGAGGAGGTTGGTGCCATTGTCGCAAACCACCATTCCTGGCTTAAGCTGGCGTGGCATCAACCACCTCTCGGCCTGGCCCTGCAGAGCAGACAGGACCTCTGCCCCAGTGTGGCTTCTGTCCCCCAAACACACCAGCGCAAGCACGGCATGGCATCTTTTTGCCTGCGTACTTGCGTAGCCCCTTGAACGGCTACGGAGCACCGCTGGTTCAGAGGACAAACCACAGGAAGAGGCCATGGAGGAAGAAGAAGAGGAGGGGGTGGAGGAGAGAGGTGTGTCACAACCAGTAGTAGCATTTTGGAGGCGTGGCGGTGGAACAACCTCCAACACTACTGCACCTTGTCCTGCATCCTTCCCAGCTGCCAAAAGAGTGACCCAATGGGCCGTGAAAGAAAGGTAACGTCCCTGTCCATGCCTGCTGGACCATGAGTCAGCGGTAATATGCACCTTACCGCTGACCGCCCTGTCCAGCGAGGCCAAGACATTGCCTTCCACATGCCGGTAGAGAGCCGGAATAGCCTTCCGTGAGAAAAAGTGGCGTTTGGGAACCTGCCACTGAGGAACCGCACATTGCACAAACTCACGGAAGGGGGCCGAGTCTACCAACTGAAAAGGCAGCAGTTGAAGCGCTAGCAATTTAGCCAAGCTAGCATTCAACCGCTGGGCATGTGGATGGCTGGGAGTGAACTTCTTTTGACGGTCCAGCAGCTGGGGCAGGGAAATTTGCCTGCTAGAATCGGACGTCGGTGTACTGCTAGCAGAGTGGCCGCAACTACTTGGCTGTGACACACCTAATTCTACACCTTCATTCCTCTCAGTGCATGTTTCAGAGAGGACTGAAGTTATAGTGGGGTTGGAGATCCCAGCTGATGCGGTGCAAGGAGAGGTCCGCTTTGTTCTTTGGTGTGGGTCTTTGAGGTAGGCTTGCCAACGAGCTGCATGGCAGGTCAACATATGTCTGGTCAGGCATGTGGTACCCAAGCGGCTGATGTTTTGGCCACGCGATATACGCTTGAGACATATGTTGCAAACAGCAGCTGTGCGATCTGATGCACTAGCCTCAAAAAAGGCCCACACCAAAGAACTTTTTGAATGACGGGCAGAGGCAGCGCCCTGCACAGGCGGAGCTCTGCGGTGTGATTCCGTCGGTGTACTGCCCTTACGCTGGCCACCAAAGGGCATCCTGCCTCGTTGGAGATGTGCCTCCTCCTCATCCTCCTCCTCCTCCTCTCTCCTATTAGGCACCCACGTGGAGTCAGTGACCTCATCATCCCCTCCCTCCTCATCACTGGAGCCAATCTGGCAGTATGCTGCAGCTGCTGGAACATGACTGCCAGATTGGTGTCCTTCTTGAGCATCCCCTCTGTCTGCTCTCACGCTACTGCCTTCCTGTAGCTGGGTTTCATCATCAGACCCTTCGAAACGCTGGGCATCCTCCTGGAGCATGTACCCAACACTGTGCTCAAACAGTTCGGGGGACTCCTCAGGAGGAGGACATGGTGGGTCTAGGGAAGGAGTGACTGATGATGAGTCTGACATTGATACCAGGGAAGAGGACGCTTTGGCAGCTGCTTTGCCAGTACCCTGAGCCTGGGTGAGAGAGGATGAGGAGGAGGAGGAGGGCTTGGTCATCCACTCTACCAAGTCTTCGGCATGATGTGGCTCAACATGTCCAGCTGCCGAAAAGAAGGACAAGCGTGTCCCATGGCCATGTGCTGATGACAATGCACCGCGTCCACGACCAGCACTGTTGCCCCCAGACACAGAGCCTGCTTGCCCTCTTTTATTGCCTCCTGACTGTCTGCCTCTCCTTGTTTGCCTTCCAGACATTCTAATAGATGGCCTGCAGGGAGATGGGAAAAAAGCAATAAGGGCTACCTTCAGGTGTCCTTCTCTGTCCCTTTACTTAAGGATTTCTAAATATGGTTGAGGATGATTGCTTTTGCACAGAATAGCACAACGACAATTTCCCTGACTGTCCAAAAAACAAGGATTTCAAAGATGGTTGATGAGGAATGCTTTAGCACACTATAGCACAAGGAGAATTTCCCTCACTGTCCTTCCCTGTCCCTAGAAACAAGGATTATCACAGTGAAAGAAACTGACACTCTTCCTACCTATAGTTTTCTGTCCCTAGAAAAAATGTTTTTTTAACGCTGATTGATGATCAATGCTTTAGCACACTATAGCACACGTAGAATTTCCCTCACTGTCCTTCCCTGTCCCTAGAAACAAGGATTATCACAGTGAAAGAAACTGACACTCTTCCTACCTATAGTTTTCTGTCCCTAGAAAAAATGTTTTTTTAAAGCTGATTGATGATCAATGCTTTAGCACACTATAGCACAAGTAGAATTTCCCTCACTGTCCTTCCCTGTCCCTAGAAACAAGGATTATCACAGTGAAAGAAACTGACACTCTTCCTACCTATAGTTTTCTGTCCCTAGAAAAAATGTTTTTTTAAAGCTGATTGATGATCAATGCTTTAGCACACTATAGCACAAGTAGAATTTCCCTCACTGTCCTTCCCTGTCCCTAGAAACAAGGATTATCACAGTGAAAGAAACTGACACTCTTCCTACCTATAGTTTTCTGTCCCTAGAAAAAATGTTTTTTTAAAGCTGATTGATGATCAATGCTTTAGCACACTATAGCACAAGTAGAATTTCCCTCACTGTCCTTCCCTGTCCCTAGAAACAAGGATTATCACAGTGAAAGAAACTGACACTCTTCCTACCTATAGTTTTCTGTCCCTAGAAAAAATGTTTTTTTAAAGCTGATTGATGATCAATGCTTTAGCACACTATAGCACAAGTAGAATTTCCCTCACTGTCCTTCCCTGTCCCTAGAAACAAGGATTATCACAGTGAAAGAAACTGACACTCTTCCTACCTATAGTTTTCTGTCCCTAGAAAAAATGTTTTTTTAAAGCTGATTGATGATCAATGCTTTAGCACACTATAGCACAAGTAGAATTTCCCTCACTGTCCTTCCCTGTCCCTAGAAACAAGGTTTATCACAGTGAAAGAAACTGACACTCTTCCTACCTATAGTTTTCTGTCCCTAGAAAAAATGTTTTTTTAAAGCTGATTGATGATCAATGCTTTAGCACACTATAGCACAAGGAGAATTTCCCTCACTGTCCTTCCCTGTCCCTAGAAACAAGGATTATCACAGTGAAAGAAACTGACACTCTTCCTACCTATAGTTTTCTGTCCCTAGAAAAAATGTTTTTTTAAAGATGGTTGATGATCAATGCTTTAGCACACTATAGCACAAGGAGAATTTCCCTCACTGTCCTTCCCTGTCCCTAGAAACAAGGATTATCACAGTGAAAGAAACTGACACTCTTCCTACCTATAGTTTTCTGTCCCTAGAAAAAATGTTTTTTTAAAGCTGATTGATGATCAATGCTTTAGCACACTATAGCACAAGGAGAATTTCCCTCACTGTCCTTCCCTGTCCCTAGAAACAAGGATTCGCACAGTAAAACACACTGACACTCTCCCTACCTATCCTTCTCTTTCCCTAAACTAAAGGAATCCAGGTTAAGCAAGAAAAAATAAATGTCACTGTCCCTGCCTATGCTTCTCTTTCCCTGCTCCGGAACACACTACACTAGGCCGCCGTGCTGGCGGCCTTTTATAGTGTGGGGCGTGTACTAAACACCCTCAGCAATAATTGGCCACAGGCATCCTGCCTGTGGCCAATCATTGCTCTCCTCGCTGCCGGCGCTGTGATTGGCCAAGCATGCGGGGTCACAGTGCATGCTTGGCCAATCACAGCGCCTGGATGACACTGCAAAGGCGTAGTGCATTGTGGGCCGTTCGCGTCACTCGAATTAGGCGCGAACGGCCCAAATCGTTCGATCTTCGTCGAACGATCGAACAGCCGATGTTCGAGTCGAACGTATGTTCGACTCGAACACAGAGCTCATCCCTATCTGGCAACAAGCTGTCAGTAGCAGATCCTTTAAATCCTGTAAATTGTGAGGTGGTGCCTCCATGGATCAGAATTGTTTTCCAGCACATCCCATGGATGTTCGATGGGATTGAGATCTTCAGAACTTGGAGGCCATGTCAACACCTCAAACTCATTGTGTTCCTGAAACCATTCTTGAATTCATCAGACCAGGCCACCTTCCTTCATTTATGAACCCATAAACTCTCCGCTAAAAATAAAAAAAAATAAAAAATCCCCCCAAAAATGTTTTTGCTTGTGAACAGAAAACTGCCCTTACAAATATTCACATATAGATACTTCTATTAATACAATAATATTTCTCATATATAGCATTATTCTTAGACCCCTTTCACTCTGGAGGCATTTTTCAGGCGCTTTAGCGCTAAAAATAGCGCCTGTAAAATGCCTCATCTGTTGTCCCAGTGTGAGAGCTCGAGTGCTTTCACACTGGTGCGCTGCGCTGGAAGGACGTTAAAAAAAGTCCTGCAAGCATCATCTTTGGGGCGCTTTAGGAGCGCCCCTGCCCATTGAAATCAATGGGCAGTGGCGCCAAAGTGCCTGCAATGCAGGCGCTTTTAACCCTTTATTCAGCTTCTAGCGGGCGTTAAAAGTGCCCCGCTAGCGGGCGAAAAGTTCCTCTAAAACGATGGTAAAGGGCCGCTAAAATGAGCGGCGCTTTACTGCTAACGCGGCCACGCTGTCAGTGTGAAAGGGCTCTTAAAAATACCAAACGTAGAAGGTTATTCCCTTCCATAAAGCAATTTCAATAAGTGTTGTCCCTTTAAGTGAAAACCATAAATGCGATCACTATATTGTCCATAGTCCCAAAAAAGTGGTGCACGAGAGACAATATAATACGCCTTCTTTCATTGATTTGTGGTCTAGCTCTGATGCTCACGTGCCCATTGTAGGTGCTTTTAGCTGTGGACCCGGGTCAACATGGGCACCCTGACTAGTTTGAGCTATGCAACCCCACAACAAAACTGCGATGCACTGTGTGTTCTGACATCTTTCCATTGGAACCAGCCTTAACTATTTCAGCAATTTGAGCTACAATAGCTCTTCTATTGGATCAGACTACACAGACCAGCCTGTTGCCAGTTCACTAGTTTTCAATTTTTGAACCACTTTGGGTAATTCCTGCAGTTTTGGCATTGCTCTAACCCAGTCATTTAGTCATTACAATTTGACCCTTGTCAAAGTCACTCAAATCCTTACGCTTGCCCGTTTTTTCTTTTCTTTTAAACACATCAACTTTAGGGACAACATGTTCACTTTCTGCCTATTATTTCCCACCCACTTTCAGATGCCAATGTAAAGAAATAATCAATAATCAATTCACGCCCATCAGTGCAGCTTTACCAGTGCCCATCAGGGCAGCCTCATCAGTGCCCATCAGTGCAGCCTCATCATTGCACATCAGTGAAGAAGAAAAATTACTTATTTGCTAAATTTTATAACAGAAACTAAGAAAACTTTTTTTTTTTTTTTTTGTTTAGCAAAAAAAAAAAAAAAACACTGTGGTGATTAAATACTACCAAAAGAAAGCTCTATCTGTCTCCAAATTTTTTTTAATTTTATCTTTAATCCTCTGCCCCTAGATATAATGGGCAGTAAAGCCACTGCAAGGGTGGCTTTTTTTCACTTTCATGGAGTTGGTCTTTCATATACATTAAAATTTATGTCTAAATTAGGGTCACTTTAAAGTATATGTGAAACACTCATCTTGTAAAAACAAACCATTCAGTTTAAAATAGAAATAAAAGGCAAAACGTTTTTGTATAGATATGTAGCGGGGTCTTTAAATTTAGTTGGGGTACACCTGGGTGGTAGTATGACCCAGGTGTGTAATTGTGAGAGGTTTTGGACCCCTTTGTATTCGCGGAGGATGGGGTGGTGTATTGTTCTCCTTGGCCTGTGGGTGGCGGTGTACCCGCAGGCTCAAGGTAGAATCACTACCACAGTGCTACCCTTTTTGTCCCTTTCCGGAGACGGTACGGCGAGGGCGGGGAACCTGCCGTGATGTCGATGGGAGGATATAAAAGGGGGAGACACCCTCGCCACGAGGTCTTCGAGGATCTTCTCTTCGCGCACCCAGGCACCTTAGGCCTGGGTGCGGGCGGTTCGGAATTCCGGCCCAGGCGCCCTAGGCCTGACCGGAATAGAGTTGGAGTCCATCCCAGGCACCTTCAGCCTGGGGTGAGGTACTAGATCGTAGGCCTGGGGCCCAGTAACTTCGACTGGGTCCCGCAAGGGCGAAGTGATCCGAGGGTCCCCGAGGTGGACGGGACCCGCATCTGAGGTGAGGAGGCCGGGGAGGTCACCCGTCCGGAGACCCGGAGCAGCATCAACCCGGTGACGGATGGGCCTCCGGTAACTCCCTTAGAGGGACATCTTCCCCTGATAGGGGCCACAGCGCAGCGAAGGTACTCCTAAATACGTTCTCTTGAGTTGCTGGTAGAGACTCACAAGTTCCATGTTCTGTGCTAGTCAAGGCTATGATAACCGCTGGTAAAATCACAGTGGTTTAGATTGAAATCAGGATAGTGCCTCGACCTGCTCATCCCACCGTATCAGGCTGTTAAAACGTTCCAACCTGTTGGCTACAGAAGCACTGTTTATTGTGGAGCTTACAATAAAGCAAGAGTTGGACTGTGATCGGTGTGTGGACTCTGGTTAATGGGAGCAAAGGAGGGTGCCAGCATAGCAGGACTGAGTTTCATAACTAAAGCACATTGGCCCGAGGAAGATACTGATACTGGCCTTCACCTCACCCACAGCTATGGGGAGGACATGGGCCGTAGCGCATCTCACCCTGTCGTGTGACATACCCCTAGAAAAAGGAGATGGGGTGAGGCCGCTACAGATATATAAAAAAATCATAAAATAATACCTTTTTTTGTTTTATTTTTTGCTTTTTTTCATACAGTAAGTGATCACTTAATCTCTGCTGGGGGTGGAGACTGCCGGGGAGCATATAAGTAAAAAGCAGAGAAAGAGCAGTTCACTGATCTTCCCGATAATAGTCTGTGCAGGGGGGCATGTCAGCACAAGTCTGACCATTGGAAAACAGGCAGGCTGTGCTCATAGCATAGCCAGAACACTGACCATGCTGGGATGGATGTGCTTCCATGCCTAGCATGGTTAGTTTGAAATAGGAAAGCAAGAGGACTGGCAGGATCACCAAGAATTTCACACAAAGGAAGCAATTCAAAGATAACAGGATAATTTTTAACACAAGTACATAGTACAACAGACACATATCAGGAATATAAAATGTTGGGGTAACAAACACTTTAAATGCCTACTACCATTCGATCAAACCCACACCCGTGCTTTCTGTGGCTACTTACGATTCTTGTTTAATAAAACACATGAGCACAGTAAATTACTCTGAAGCGTCGTACACACGCACGGTTTTCTCGGCAGGAAAGCTGCTGGGAGAGCTTTTTGCAGTGAAAATCGTGCGTGTGTATGCTATCTCTGCAAGAAAACTGCCGGGAATCCCGACTAAAAAAATAGAGAACCTGCTCTCTATTTTCTCGTCGGGATTCTCGGCAGAGTGTTTCCTGCCGAGAAAACCGTGAGTGTGTATGCTTACCTGTCCCCAGGTAAACCCGCGCATGCTCGAAAAGACTTTAACACATGCACAGTAGCATACAAGGGTACTGTAGGGTGTAGCAAGATGGTGACGACGGCATCGAATATGACGAGCGCAGGCTCATCGTAGTGGATGACGTCACCGCGTTCTTGCCATTCAAAAGAACGGCGGCTCTTTTGAATGGCCGTCTGTATGCACGGCTTGGCAAGGAAAGCTTGCCAGGAATCCCGTCATGAAAACCAATGTTTTTTTCCTGACGGGATTCCCGGCCGTGTATACGAGGCTTCAGTGAAACATTTGAGGCAAGGTCAGGTTACCTATAATACTAATTACAGATATTCAAAAGAATATTACAGTCCACACTGACCTTCCATTTCCTCTATTTTCAGTATATAATAAATGTAGCACACGGCCCCTTTACTCCCGTCTTTGGCTCACTCACGGGAGCATAAGGCGCACCATGTCCACCATGCCCGTACCCCCTGGTTTGCAGAGGTTAAGCACACTTGTTTTCCCTTACGGGTCTTGCAGCGAGGTTCTCCTCAAAGTTGGTTTCTGTCCCTAGTGTGTAGGGACAAAGTCTCTATACCCCAAGTAACTCCAAGGTCCACACTAAAAGTCACACCAACGTAGAGTTTATTTTCTTGTGCATGAAGAGAGAAAGGTGTTAGGAAAGACAGGTAAATTCAGGCACTCCGGGGCGTGGCCTGGATAGCAATGGGATAGGTCGCATGTGATGTGAGCTCCGTCTGCCCATACTCCTAACCTACCATCCTGCCTGCATCCTGCTCGGTTCCTGCCATACCCTACATCCGAGGACGTGTCCTGCTCTCCCTGTGGTTCCTGAAGCCTGTTAGCCCGCTGGTTTGCCGCCACTGCCGTCGCGGCGCTTCCCGGTCATCTGCTTCAGGAAAGGCCCCGGCTTCGGCCTAGTTCCTGGTTCGGCGGCCATCTTGGCCCTCCCGACGGCGGCCCTGGACACTTCTCCTTGCCTCCCTGGGCGCACTGGGCTCCATCCTCTTCTACATCGGCCCCCGGATTACCTGCTGCAGCTGCTGGGGTGTCTTTGCACTCTGCACCTGCTGTGTGAGCGGACCGCGGTCTCGGCCTGACTCCCGGAACGGCGGCCATCTTGCTCCACCCGGAGACATCTTTGGCAAGTATTACAGGCCTCCCTGACTCCCCTGAGCTCAGATTCCCCTGCATGCAGCCTGTTGCCATTACAGCTGCTTGAGAGTGACCTGCTGCCTACGTTGGGCTGTCCCTGGGCAGCGGTGGGGGGGGGAGGTTGTGGAGGACCCGGCCTCCTTAACAGCGGCCATATTGGTGCACCCAGGGATCTTCCCTGTCGCCTTACAGCATGTCTCCGTCTAAAAATAATTCTGAAGCCATCGATAAACTGGCCAGATACCGCCGGCTTGAGGAGGGGGATCGGCAGGTCAGAGACGGCGCTGCTGCTTTCCTGGATGCGGATCACTCTGTGGTGGCTACTAACAAATTACTGGATGCCATCGCCATGTGCCAGAGCACGCTTACCACCAAGATCGAGGAGGTAAAAATGTATGTGTCCCTTATCCGGCAGGATCTCTCTACCCTCAGGGACCGCGTGACGGAGACGGAGACCCGTATTAGCAGAGCAGAGGATATCTTACACCCTATACAACATACCACCGATGAGGTGCGCCGCCAGTTACAACAGATTAGCGCAAAACAGGATGACATGGAAAATCGCCTTCGGAGATGTAACCTCCGCTTCATCGGTCTTCCTGAGTCTGCTGAGGGCACCGATCCGGAGAGCTTCCTTGAAAACCTCCTAACCTCAACCTTCGGCAGAGACGCATTTTCGGTAATGTTTGCAGTGGAGAGAGCTCATCGAATCCCTGGCCGCCCTCCTCCCCAAGGAGCTCCACCGCGTACCCTGATAGCGAAGTTCCTTAATTTCAGGGATCGCGACAAGATCCTCCGCCTAACCAGAGAGAAGGGGAATATCCCCCATACCAACGCTCGTGTTGCCGTCTTCCCGGACTTCTCCAATGAGGTGCAACGGCAGCGGTCCAGGTTCCAGGATGTTAAGAAGCGCCTCCGCACTCTACACCTCAAATACGCCATGCTGTACCCTGCAAAGCTTCGTGTGGAGTGCGACGGTCGGACCCACTTTTTCGAGGACCCAGAGTCGGCATCCACTTGGATTGACCGGAGAGATTGGCGAGATTGAGCATACCGCGATGTCTGGGAGCTGTGAGTACTTTTCTTTTCTCTCCCCTGCTGCCCCCTGTGCCGGTGGCACTCCCTGTTCGTGCCCTGGTGATTCGCCTCACGGTTGCTCTGTTGCTAGTGGGTGCTCTCCGCCGGGACGGGGGAGACAGACCTAAAAGCCTTTTCCGCCCCTACTCGGATCTCACAGCATGCTCGCCACCTTCGGGTGACCTAACTGTTAATTCCCCGTTCTCCCCACGCATGGGAGATGCTTGTAGAGGGCAGCTTACCGAACGTTGCTGGAACTTCCTATCCTACTTTACGTACCACCCTGATGGCAGGCGGGGCTCCCTTCTGCACGGCTGCAATGGTGTTGTGCTTTTGTGGCCCCTACACCCCATGCACTTCTCAGAGAAGAAGTCGCCCCCCTAGGTTCTCTATGGACTTTTTTCACTCCCCCCGTTTACCTGATTGTTTTTTCCTCCTTTTTTGTTTTCTGTTCATCACAGGTATCTATGTCCCTTTGAAATTAAGTCCCTCGCCTCCAATGCTTTTTTCACGTTGGATGTCCCCGGTTGATACCTGGTTTTGGGATACTATGTTCATGCCGAGTTGGGGTGGCACTGGACTGGGAGGGAGGGGAAATGTTTTGGCTGTTTTTTATTTGCCACTATGTTCACAATTGTTTATTTCTGCTAAAGGTACTATGTCATTGTCATGCATGCACTATCAATATTGGTTGCTGATGTGTTCTGTACTGTCTGATGTGTCCTTATCTGCTCTGCTGGTCCTGGTGTGGCTGCGGTCTATTATACACACCATATACCCACCATGAGTTCCCTGAAGTTCCTCACGTGGAATGTTAGAGGCTTACGCAATAAGATCAAACGCACAGCGGTCCTGACATTTCTCAAATCTCAGAGAGCTGACATTATCACACTGGTCGAGACCCATGTCACGGGCCACTTGCAATCCTCCCTTAAAAAACCTTGGGTGGGGTGGGCTTATCATGCCACTCACACCTCATATTCCAGAGGAGTATCGGTCCTGGTTGCCAAACGGGTACCTTTTGAGCTTATACTGCTCCGCACGGATCAGCAGGGCAGATATGTGTTTATGCACGCCACCATTAATGGGTCTCCTATCCTGCTACTTGCCTGCTATATTCCCCCCCCCGTACAACTCAGCTGTAATTCAGGAAGGCCTTGCCTTTATGACACAATACCCCTCCGTACCGGCAGTGTGGATGGGGGACTTCAATATGACCCTGATCCCCGCTCTGGACCGTCTGGGCACACTGGATTCCCCCCTTAACCCACCGACCCATACCAGACTGCACCGCATAATGACCGACTTTGCTCTTGTCGACACTTGGCGCCACAGACACCCGCACACTAAAGTCTTCTCATGCTTTTCAGCCAGTCATAACACAATGTCACGAATTGATTTTGTTTTTATCTCAATGTCCCTGCTGCCTAAGCTAGGAGATGTGGGCTTTGCTCCGAGAGTACTCTCGGATCACGCCCCCTACTGGGTCACGATCCAGCTCCTGAAGGCTTCCCCTGCTCCTTCTTGGCGGCTAAACCCGTTCTGGCTGACTGCCCTGCAGGACCAGGATGACATCCCCACAGAATTGCAATACTATTTTACGGCCAACAGGGACACTGCCACGCATGATGTGGTGTGGGAAATGTTTAAACTTCACGCTCGTTCCCTACTTTCCACACGTATTAACAGGCTTAAACGGTCATCAACATTTATTGTCCAGCAGGCTGCGGAGCACCTGCAGGCGCTGGAGGAGGCGTTCCACCGGGACCCCTCGCCCAGCGCGGCCAACAATCTAAAGATTCAGGCGCGCCAGAATTGCACATAGAGAAGGCTAAACAACGTATCTTCTTCTGTAGACAGAGGGTGTTTGAGTATGGAGAGAGATCGGGCAAACTGCTCGCATATCTCGCCCACTTGGATATGCGTCCCCCTGTGGTGGTGTCCTTGACCGACCCGCAGGGGAACGACATCACCGATCCGCAACTGGTGGCGGAGGAATTTGGGAGATTCTACCGTGCACTCTACACTTCCAGGGTCACCCACACTCCCCAAGACACCAGGGACTACCTAGCGGGAGTTCAATTCCCTAAACTGACAGACGACCAGCTTGAAATTCTGGAAGCCCCTATTACTGAGGAGGACATCTCCGAGGCCATTTCCTGTCTGGCCTCATCCAAGGCCCCAGGATTGGATGGCCTACCTCTTGAATTCTATGCCACCTACTCTGAAATCCTAATCCCTGAACTTAAGTACCTGTATAAATCTATATTTGACTCAGGAGTTCTACCCTCATCTATGCGAGAAGCCCAAATAGTCGTAATTCCCAAACCCGGAAAGGACCCTAAATACCCGGAGTCGTATAGGCCCATTTCCCTGTTACAGGTAGATATTAAAATATTAGCTAAGATTCTAGCCTCCCGCCTTAACCAGGTTATTCTGTCATTGATACACCCTGACCAAACCGGCTTTATGCCAGGGAAGAACACGGCCATGAATATTCGCCGCCTATTTATGAATATTCAGGGGTCCCATGATGAAATTGGCTCGAGGGTCGTGGTGGCGCTGGATGCCGCCAAGGCCTTCGACTCCGTGGAGTGGAACTACCTGTGGGAGTGTCTCTCAAGATTTGGATTTGGCCCCAGCTTTATTCGCTGGGTCCAACTCCTCTATCAATCCCCGAGGGCCAGAGTGTTTGTGAATGGTTGGCTTTCTGACCAGTTCCCGCTGGAGAGAGGGACCCGGCAGGGCTGCCCCCTTTCCCCCATGCTTTACGCATTGGCTGTGGAGCCGTTGGCCATAATGGTCCGTGCGGACACTTGCATCCGAGGTCTCAGGATGGGGAACCTGGAAGAAAAGATTGGGATGTATGCCGACGACACACTTTTGTATCTGGCGGACTCCGGTCCTTCTCTTATAGCAGCCCTCCAGTCCATAGAACGTATGGGTGGCCATTCGGGTCTGAGTATTAATTGGGCTAAGTCCCAGATCCTTCCGATTGACCATTTCCCCTCCTCGTTCGCGTCCCCTCCTCTGGCTCTCCCGAGGGTCTCCCAGATTAAATACCTTGGCGTACAGGTCACTAGATCGCTCTCAGATTATAAACTACTGAACATTGAACCCCTGTTTGCTCCGATCAAGAACAAGACGCAGACTTGGGCCAGACTACCCCTGGGTGTTATGGGTCGCGTCAGCTTGGTTAAGATGATACTCCTTCCCAAGATACTCTATTTGGTCTGGCATGCTCCCCTCTATATACCACAAAATTTTTTCAGGACAATTGAATCCATCCTGAATTCATTTATTTGGGGTCATGGCAGACACAAATTATCCTGGAGAATCCTGAAGAACCCTGTGACGTTGGGAGGAGCTGCTCTCCCTGACTTTCAGGATTATTATTTTGCCTCCCAGCTGTCCCACTTCTATTATTTTGATAAACATGAACTAACGAGATACCAGACACTACTCTGTGAGCACCCAGATGACTCGGCCCACACCCCACTTCAATCGGTCCTGAGAGCCCCATTGACAAGACGCCCCCCCCAATGCACAGCAGACATGTTGACTCACCACCGGAGGGTATGGCGGGCGGCACTGCAGAGAACTGGGACCCCAAGGGTACACTCTCATACCCCTCTCTGGTACAATACATGCTTGCCAGAATTATTGTCCATTCCGGACCCCGCGGCGTGGATACGCCATGGGATCTTATACATACACCAGATCATGACCGATTCAGGCCTTAAGTCATTCCAAATGCTGAAGGACGAATTTTCCCTCCCCAATTGCCTTTTCTTCAGGTATTTGCAACTCCGTCACGCCATACAGGCCCAGTTTTCTGGCTCTTACCCGTCCCTGGCAGTTCCCTCCATAGTGGACACAGTCACGGGTAATGTGCCTGCTAAGCTCATCTCCACTTTGTACTCCGCCATTCGTCTCCCTAGCACCACAGCATTGGCCTATACTGCTAAGACTAGATGGGAGGCGGATGTTGGACTTATAGAGGATGAGGACTGGGGCGAGATTTTGGAGGACGTGAAAAAGGTTTCCCCCAAGCTGTCGGACCGCCTCACACAGCTGTACATTATACATAGAACATATCTGACCCCTCAGAGAGTGGCACGTTTCAGGCCCACGTACAATCCAGGATGCCGCCTCTGTGACCATACCCCGGGCTCCTTTTACCACCTCATATGGTTCTGTCCTACCATTCAGGCATATTGGACACAGGTGATACGCTTCCTACACGATCAGATGGGCTCCCCTGCTACCCTTGACCCAAAGATGTGCCTACTTGGCCTGTTGCCAGACTTGGATGCCGACAAACCCCTCCGTACCTTTTTACATGAGACGCTATTCTTGGCAAGAAAAGTAGTGGCCCGTAATTGGATGCAGGCCCTGCCCCCTACAGTTCAGTGCTGGAAAAAGGCGGTTAACGATGCTCTCCCATATAAAAAACTGATTTATGTACATAGAGGGTGTCCGCTAAAGTATGAGAAGGTCTGGGACAGATGGATGGCGGATGGTGAAACGTGTACCTGACATGTTGATTTTTTGTTTTTGTTGTATACCGGCTCTACTTTCACTGCTGTTATTATCTTTGTGACACACAGATGCTTCACTGTGTTCATGTATGTACTATTATATTGGCCATACTGGCTTATGTTGATTTATGTACCATGCATACTTTTCAATAAAGTTGGTTTCCAATTAAAAAAAAAAAAATTCAGGCACTCCTGGCTTTTTCGCCACTCGGTCCCAAGTGGGTATAGCTCACCCGGATAGTCACCCAATGGCACTAGCAGCCGGTGTGCAGCTCGAACAGTCAATTAAGTTCCCTGATGGATGCGTTCAGGAGATCCTCTGCCACAGAATCTATAGTGTCCTAAACCTCCTAATGCTCCAGATGTTAGGCCCCTTGGTTTCAGATGGATGACATCCCTTCGGAGAGTTACTGGGCCCATTCCTTCACTGTGATCTCTCACCAGTCCTTCGGAACGGTCCTCCCCCAGCCTCCTCTTCCAGAAACGGGTCCCCTCGCAAGGCGGCACCCTGGGATTCTTCCTCCTGAAGTGGGCTCCAGCTAAAGGTGCTGGGCCCAGGGCTGAAGTTGCAGTCCCAGGACTAAAGGTGCCTGGGACTGAGGCGCACGTGGCCCCATGGCCTGGAGGGCCATGCACTCGAACCTGGAACACTCTTCCTACCCCCGGGTACAGGTCCCCCGGGGTAGTAACTCCAACCACTACCAATGGTGTCTGCCCCTTTTGTACCCTCTCCCAGCATGCACAGCGGGTAGACCACGCCCACTGCATGGCTGCCGAGAGAGAACACCCGAACCGCCACTCCATCACCTGTGGTTCAACCCCGAGTACCAGTGACAGCGTCACCCATACTTCTTAGGGGAACTGCACGCCAGGTGAAACAGCAGGAAGGCAGAGTCCAGCAAATAGAAAGATTTGAGCCAACTACCACTCAAATCACCCTTAAATTTAGTGTAACGATCCCTAAATTTAGGACCCCCGCTACACACTCCCCCTTTTTAAAGAGACACTGTCCCCAGTGTCTGAAGACAAATTTGCATGCTCAAGCCTGAGCAGGTGCAAACTTACCTTCAGAACTATGTACAAAAACTACAAAAATAAAAAAAAATACCAGAGTGCCTGAATGAAAGAAGTGAATTTCAGCAAAGAAGGAGAAGACAGAACATTTTACAATAATGACATTCCCTCCCACCATCCTATCACAACTAGGTTCCACCCAATCTCCGGTGAAGTTGCTTGATGGTCTCCTGCATGGGAAAGAAACACATATCACACAAACAAATAACATTCTATCACTACTGTATGTACATGAACCAAACCATCTCCCCTAGAGAAGATAATTTGTTTCAGCTAACGGCACACACTAAAGCCTCGTACACACGGTCGGACTTCCATCGGACTTTTCCGTGGATTTTTGTCCGAACGGAGTTGGCCGGGCACACCCATAGCATACACACCACAGGACTTTTCTGCAAACTTTCCCAAAACTTTTTGCAACATCACATAGTTTTTCTGCTCTTTTCTGCTCTTTACCGCCACCCTTTGGTCAACTTCTGGTATTTTTGGTTGATTTTAGCATTAGTTGTTTTGTCCATCGGACAAAAGTCCTATGGTTTTCTGTACACACGGTAGGACTTTGCTCCATCGGGCTTTTGTTGGGCAAAAGTTTGTCTGTTTGCAGACCCAACTTTTGTCCGATGAAAACAAAACCAAACGAAAAAAAGTTTGTCCGATGGAGCGTACACACGGTCGGATTGTTGGTCCAACTTGCTTAAAACGAAGTATGTTGGGCAAAAGTCCGACCGTGTGTACGGGGCTTTAGCCTAGTGTATTATTTTTTTTGAAATAGCAGAACTGTGTAAGTGCTTTAAAAGTTTTTGCTGAACACCACCACCTAGTGGCAGCACACACACATTACTCTTTTAGCCTAAGTGCGCACTAACGCACCACCACACAAGGGTCCCCTTGTTGATCTCGGCGGCTTCCAGCTTGGCCCTGACTAGCACTACCCCAAAGTCTTTTTTTCACTTGATGAAAAGGAAGAGAACAACAAAAAAAAAAACAGTCCTTCACAAAGTAAAAAAATCTCTGGGGATAGAGTCAGCACAGCAGTTCAAGGCATTGTCTCCAAAGCGGTAAAAAAAACAAGTCCCACTTTAGAGGTAAAAACGTGGGTCAGGTAGAGTCAGAGACTTCCAGTCCTTGTCCAAAGTCTCAATGAAGTAAGTCACATCATCTTTGTCTTTGCTGCAGATCATGACCCGATCCGCATGTATGTGGCGACCAAGAGACCAATCTTTTCGGCAACCCTTGTATCTCCCAGTCATTATGGCCGAACATGAAAAGTACTTATGGTCTCTCTTTACCTCCAGACGATCCCAGACAAAATCCCAGACAAAATCACTATACCATCGCTCTCGAGAGGCTTCAATCTCAAAAAGCAAGTCCTTTGGGACGTATGGGTACTCCCATCCATAGTCCGCAGCAACCTTCTGGCTCAACAGCCGCTGTAGTCTAGCCAAAGGCGGCATGGTCGCCCGATCTCCAGCTCCTGGCAGGACGATGGCGTCCGGAGATCTCCTAGGGCGTACAGGCTCCAACTGTGGCATAGTGCCTTAGTGGTGAACGGGCCTCCGATACAGCAGGCACGGAAGACACCAGAGCGTGTAGAGCGGGCATGGGAACAATTTCTCCAGCATTAACAGGGGCTTTCACCCGGGGTGTAGTATCCCCAGAATCCATGGGCGATCCCTTTGCATTACGAGGAGAAGTTAAAGAAATTCTGTCCCATCCCTTACTGACAAACAGTTCATCAATCTCCACATCATCTCCCAAATCAGAGGAAGGGTCTATGTCCGAAGAGTCCCACATCTCCGCTGGCAGGCAAACTCTCGTGGACACAGCATCAGCTTTTAACAGTTCCTTTGGGTCAGGCACCCAAGCATCCCTAATAGAATGGACACTGACCTTGGTTCCCTTCCCCGGCCCACCTCGACCTTTGGCTGCCGTGGATCGTTCGGAAGTTCCTCTGGCTGGACGATCCGAGTCAGGCAGGCACTGGGGTGGGCCTCCACCGTGGCTGCGGGAGTCCTACCTTCCTTTTGGTAGGCAGAAGGGAGGGCACCGTTGCAACTGAGGCAGTGTCTGCTGGGTTCTCCGCCTCAAGTTCCTCTATGGCCGGAACCTCGGTCTTCACATCCGCCACCTCCGCGGGACTGCTCCTGGGTAGGGCGGCGAGAGCACACACCTCCTCCTCAGGAGTAACAGCACCTGAGATCCAGTTCACGCGATAGACACTTGGCTTCTCCGTTGGCTGCTCCACCTCGAACAGGAATTCCCCATAGCGGGTACATCTCCCGAAAGGCCGAAGGTGCACACTCAGTCCCTGACACTTTCCACAGATCATGCCCAAGGCCTCTGCATCTCGGCATGCATACAAGGCAAAGCGGCCTCGGTGCTTCAACCGGATTCCTGTGTCAGTCAAGGAGGCAGCGATAGGGGTCACATCCATGGTTGAACCGGGCAAAAGAGCACAAGATCCCGGTGAAGCAGGTTTCCAAGAAAGAGCAGACATGTCGCTTCATCGACCGTTCAACAGATAATGTCCCCTTTGGCGCCAAACGCACCACGAGGAGCTTACACGTGCCAAGCTCCTCCCCCTTCTTGTTCCCTCGCTGCACTTACTTTGCGGGATTTTCCAGTTGAGACACGGCCACGAACTACGCAGCTGGAAATACAGCCAGGCCTGAATCTTCCTTTCTCTAGTTTGTGGCGTAGGTTAACTTTCAAAAATGGCAGACCTCCACAGAGCCTCACAGGGGAATAAAGTCCAACTTTTCCGGGGGGTATACACTGCAAAATCCGGAACTCTGAGCCCCCAGCTAATAGGGCTGCTGGTATCGATTTTTCGGGCCTGTAACATGCTGCTGTCAACCCCCAGTAACTGGCTCTAACCTCCCTTGGCACAGATAGCAGTAAGATGGGATTGTGAAACCCGTTAGCTGTGGGGATCACAATGCCGCAACAAACATATAACCACACAACAATAGGCTTAACCACAAGTTCTTTTACTGGATATGAAGCATGCAGTTTAAACAGTAATATGTATGTATATGCAGAGCCCTGCCATGTTAACCACACAACATATAACAAGCACTAAGTTAAAAAGTAATACACACGCTAAATGTCTTTTAACTATGCTCGCAAGCTTCTCCCTCGTGGGCAAGATGGCGCCCAAACAATATCTAACAGTCTACAGTCAGGCCTGACTATTGCAGATACAGTGCTTCCGTTGGGAAGGATCTTCGCTAGCAATGGTGATGTACTTTGTAAGGTATTTGTAATACACAGGGTAACACAACAGTTGACTACTTGATATATATTAAAATTTCAACTAACACTGCACAGCACACTGTCCCTCTGGCGTGCGATGTAACACCCTCTGATAGCAGCGGTTCCTGAACAAGGAACACTGGGCCTAGGATTAGTCAGTAATCTCTGAGCAAGTGCTCTCTCACCCGACCGGACCAGTCCGTACAACCGACTTCCACAGCTGCGACTTCAGCACACAGTCTCCTGACACCCGGAGTCTCTGATCCTCCCGACAGTCCTTGGAAGGATGATGGATGAGATGACTCCTGGGTTCTCCCGTGAAGGTCGGAGGGCTCTTTGGATCTCAGGGCCAAACTCTTAGGCCCAGTCCAGCGGCAGACCCAGCGTAGGTTCCACTTGCTAGGTGGGCAGCGTCCAAAGAGACCCGCGTGTTGTTCCGCTCCCCTTTAAATAGCCCTTCCCCAGCAGACCTTGTGCCGGGCAATGCACTCTGGATGTCCCACTGCACACTGGGTAAGGTAGTCTTTTGGAGCTCCTTAAAGTGACACCCCGCTACATAAAGGAGATAGATGGTCCACAGTCTGCAGTTGTGTGTTGTGTTGCTGTTCATCAGGCCAGAGATCTATCTTCAGATACAGCCAGAGCACAAACAGTCATTCACATACAGTATACCTGTAAGTGATTCTGCATTTTAAACAATGCCTACATCTTTTTTTCTTTTACTATTATTGACTATCTTACAGTGAGGGGAAAAAGTATTTGATCCCCTGCTGATTTTGTACGTTTGTCCACTGACTAACAAATGATCAGTCTATAATTTTATTGGTAGGTTTAT
This sequence comes from Rana muscosa, assembly GCA_029206835.1. Classification (NCBI taxonomy): domain Eukaryota; kingdom Metazoa; phylum Chordata; class Amphibia; order Anura; family Ranidae; genus Rana; species Rana muscosa. The sequence goes on from CM055116.1 coordinate 215,092,726, forward strand.
TTTAACAATGAGAGACAGAAAAACAACAAAAATATCCAGAAAAATGCATTTCAAAAAAGTTATAAATTGATTTGTATTTTAATGAGTGAAATACGTATTTGATCCCCTATCTAACAGCAAGATTACTGGCTCCCTGTGTCCTCCATTCAGGTAATGAGCTGAGATTTGGAGCACTCTCTTAAAGGGGGTGCTCCTAATTTCAGTTTGTCACCTGTAAAAAAAAAAGACACCTGTTCACAGAAAGCAATCAATCAGATTCCAATCTCTCCACCATGGCCAAGACCAAATAGCTGTCCAAGGATGTCAGGGACAAGACTGTAGACCTACACAAGGCTGAAATGGGCTACAAGACCATCGCCAAGCAGCTGGTGAGAGGGTGACAAGGGTTGGTGCAATTATTCGCAAAAGGAAGAAACACAAAATAACTATCAATCTCCCTCGGTCTGGTGCTCCATGCAAGATCTCACCTCGTAGAGAACAGTGGGGAATCAGCTCAGAACTACACAGGAGAATCTTGTCAATGATCTCAAGGCAGCTGGGACCATAGTCACCAAGAAAGCAATTGGTAACACACTACACCACGAAGGACTGAAATCCTGCAGCGCCCGCAAGGTTCCCCTGTTCCAGAAAGCACATGTACAGGCCCATCTGAAGTTTGCTAATGAACATCTGAATGATTCAGAGGAGAACTGGGTGAAAGTGCTGTGGTCAGATGAGACCAAAATCCAGCTCCTTAGCATCAACTCAACTCACCGTGTTTGGAGGAGGAAGAATGTTGCCTATGACCCCAAGAACACCAACCCCATAATCAAACATGGAGGTGATAACATTATGCTTTGGGGGTGTTTTTCTGCTAAGGGGGGCAGGACAACTTCACTGCATCAAAGGGACGATAGGCGGAGCCATGTACCGTCAAATCTTAGGTGAGAACCTCCTTTCCTCAGCCAGGGCATTGAAAATGGGTCGTGGATGGGTATTCCAGCATGACAATGACCCAAAACAGGACAGTTGACAAAATCCCTCCTGAGATGTGTGCAAACCTGGTGGCCAATTACAAGAAATGTCTGACCTCGTGATTGCCAACAAGGGTTTTTCCACCAAGTACTAAGTCATGTTTTGCGAAGGGGTCAAATAATTATTTCACTCAATAAAATGGTATGTGATAAATATTGCGCCAACCTAAATAATAAGCAGCCAACACAACAATAGACAAATTGCGAAAAATATAGAGATTAAAATGCAAATCAATTTTTCTGACTCTCACTGTTAAAATAAACCTACCAATAAAATTATAGACTGTTCATTCTTTTGTCAGTGGGCAAACGTACAAAAGGGGATCAAATACTTTTTCCCCTCATCACTGTATGTGCATTCACTAAAAACCTCCAGATATATGAAATGGTTCTGAGCAATGTGAACAACTGTGCTAGGTTAAGAGATAACCTCTCAATGTCACATACTTTTGTTATCCTCTCTCTGCCCATGAGATCTACATGGTTGATATTTTTCATGTACTTGATTTAGCAGGAGTACATACTGTTATTTACCATACAGATTATATTAGCATTGCAGTCATTATAATGTATTGTTAGACCACACATTGGCAATATACATAGACATGCAACCTAAAGCAAGGAAAAAAACAAACCAAAAAAAATAACAAACATGTCATACTTACTTGCTCTATGCAATGGTTTTGCACAGAGCAGCCCCAATCCTCCTCTTCTTGGGTCCCCCTCCGGTTCCCACTTCCTCTTCTTGGGTCCTGCTTCCGCTTCACTGGCTGTGATTGAGAGCAGTGGAAACCAATGGCTCCCGCTGCTGCATCTCAGCCAATGAGGAGTGAGAGACCTGGGAGAGACTCGGCTCTTATGCACATCGCTGGATGGAGATCGGGCTTAGGTAAGTATTAGAGAGGGCTGAGGGGGGAGCTGTATACTGAAGGTTTCTTACCTTTATGCACAGAAAACCTTAAAGCGGAGGTCCAGCGAAAAAAATAATATTAAAAGCCAGCAGCTACAAATACTGCAGCTGCTGACTTTTAATAAATGGACACTTACCTGTCATGGGGTCCAGCGATGTCGGCAGCCGAAGCCGAGCAATCGCTCGTCTCTTGGCTGCCCCCGTTGCCATCCTCGGTGAGGGAATCAGGAAGTGAAGAGTTGCGGCTTCACTACCCGGTTCCATACTGCGCATGCGCGAGTAGCGCAGCGTGTTCCCAGTGGTCCCCGCTGTCTCCTGGGACCAGTGTGTTTCCCAGAAGGCAGCGGGGGGGATGGGAAGTGGAGTGACTCCCGTGGGAGTCTCTCCCCAGAAGTGGGTGGAAATACCTGTATTATACAGGTATCTGCACCCCCCTCCCCCCTGAAAGGTGCCAAATGTGACACCGGAGGGGGGAGGGTTCCGAAAAGTGGAAGTTCAATTTTTGGATGGAACTCCGCTTTAAAGTGTTTGTAAAGACAGAAGGTTTTTTATCTTAATGCATTCTATGCTGTCTTTTACAAGTTGGGAGGTATGTTTAAACCCTTCCTTCTCTATCAAAAAAGAAATAAAAAAATGTAAACCCAATCACTAAAACCTCACATAAGCTCTAACATGTGAATCGAATTTTAAAAGTAATTTTCATTATTTTTATATCTGCAGATTTCATTAAAACAATATCTGGAAATCCTGCCCTGAAAGTCATAGTTTAGGCACTTCCTGTTATAGGGTGACATAGCTTTGTCGTTGTGTTTGAGCTTCTGACAGAAACTACAAGTGGTAGTTTCAATACACAGGCATTGTCTACTGTTATCACCAGGAAACCCACCCTGAACATGGTCAAGCAACCATCGTTGGAGGGCATGCATGTAGTCAGGAAGTGGCTGGAAAGGATCTACAGGAGATCAGTAGCACTGAGATGTAGCAAAGGCTGAAAAATAATATTTGATTTTGTTTATAATACAGAGTATTTTGGCAACCTAAATGTCATTCAGTTAGAATAACTCTACTCCTTAAAGTGGATGTAAACCCGAAATGTTTTTATTTATTTTTTTGCTGTCACAATGTAATGTATAAGATTTCCTATCATATGTGCCCAGTCTTGCCACAAAGAGTTAATCCAGCTCTGAGCAATCCACTTTTCTTTTTTCAGTGAGATAAACGGACAAACAGGAGAACTTTTGTCCGTTCCGCCCCCTTGCTGTGAATGACAGGTTATTTACATATCTCATGCACTAAGCCTGAGACAGGCATTATTTTTTAATTCCCACCCCCACTCCTTTTCTGAAGTCATGTGGTTACTTTTCTGGATTTTGACTGGATGTTAGTGATCATAGCAGAAGTTCAGTGTTAGGAAGACACAGGAGGAAATGCATGTTGACAAGGGAAGTGTAGAGGTGGGCGGGGAGTCTACTGACATCACGACTCCACCCACCGAGCTCCAGACAACAGATCCACCCACAGAATCTGCAGTTTTTCAGGTCTCATAACAGACAGAGGGGAGACATTTGAAAGATAAGGATACATACAGGAGGCATCTATTATATCGTTATAGATCAGCACTATGGCAGTAGTTTATAAAGGATGAGAGTGGGTTTACATTAGGGTGACCAGACATCCCCGGTTTCAGGGGACAGTCCCCGGATTGAGGACACTGTCCCCGGACCAAGTCTGTCCCCAGTTTTGTCCCCGGATTGGATTTGAACAGGGGCTGGGGAAATTTTAAAGACAGTCAGTGCAGAATAAAAAATAAAAATTCTGAATTACACCCCCCACTCCGCCGCTCCTACTAGCTTAGGGGGGGGGGGGGTGTATTTTTTTCCATTATCTGTGCCCCTTTCTGATGATCATGTGCTGGTTGGAGCGGAGAGAATATTTCTTCAGTTTCGGGTGCATGCCCATTTAGCTCCGCTCCCATGTTCTTCTGCCTTGGCTCAAGTCCCGGCCAGCCGCCTGCCTGCTTATCTCCTTGCCTTCCCTGGCGGAGTGATCTTCCTCCGCTCCCCAGCCAGTAGTAGCCGGTGCCCGGAGAGTGAGACTTGACAGGCTGTTTGCCGCCATTACTAGTAAAAAAAAATATGTCCCCGGATTTCATTTTAAAAATATGGTCACCTTAGTTTACATCCACTTTAATGCTGCCTTCCCCTCCCACCTGTATTGCTGGGTTATCTTCAACATACATACACAGGTAATCCAGCATAGTCCCACTGTGATGTGTTGTTTGGGTGACATAGCACAGGTTACCCCCCCCCCGCCATCTTGGTCGTCCTCAGGCAGCCAGCTCTTGATGACAGGCCGGTCCCACCCTGTGCCCCGCCCTGACTGCTCTGTGTATCTGATCCTGCAGCTCGGCCATTTTAAGAGTTAATCATAGCTCCAGCCCCCAGCCCATTCCAAAAATTAAAAGTCAGCATCTACAAATACTGTAGCTGCTGACTTTTAATATTAGGACACTTACCTGTCCTGGGGCGAGTTCAAAAAACGTTTACAAGTGTTTCTTAGTGAACACAATATACATGGATACGGGAAATGGTAGTGACATAAACACACATACAGGTTGGACTAGTGTCTTTATTCAACCTTACCAACTACACCCTGTTCCAAATTATTATGCAAATTATATTTCAGTGTCACAAAGATTAAATATTTTGTTTTTCAGTTTAACTCATGGATGGCATTGTGTCTCAGGGCTCTTTTGATCACTGAAAACAATCTCGGAAACCTGTGATAATTAGATTTCCAGGTGAGCCCAATTAAAAGAAAAACTACTAAAGGAGGGTGTTCCACATTATTAAGCAGAGCACCATTTTCAAGCAATATGGGGAAGAAAAAGGATCTCTCTGCTGCCGAAAAGAGTGAAATAGTTCAATGCCTTGGACGAGGTATGAAAACATTAGATATTTAACGAAAACTTAAGCGTGATCATCACACTATTAAGAGATTTGTGGCTGATTCAGAGCACAGACGGGTTTTGTGCAGATCAAGGCACTTTTAAAATTAGGACACTTACCTGTCCTGGGGTCCCGTGATGTCAGCTCCCCAGCCGATATTTCGATCGGTTCTCGGGTGCTGCCGCCACCATTTCTTGTGAGGAAAACTGGCAGGGGGACGGCCTCACAGCTGGTTCCCTACTGCGCATGCGCCAAGTGCACTGCACTTTCTGAATGGCCCGGCGGCAGGGGAAAGGAGGAGGAGGGCCGAACTTCTTGCGGCGAGCTCAACGTTTACAAGTGTTTCCTAGTGAACACAATATACATGGAAACGGGAAATGGTAGTGACATAAACACACACACTGGTTGGACTGGTGTCTTTATTAAACCTTACCAAATAATAACTTACTCCTGACCCCTTGCATTCTCTTGGTTGTCCACTCCTGGCCCGTTACTCCGTGCACTGCTATAAGACCCTCCCACTGTTAGTTCAGTTTGGCCGCATCCACCATTTGATATGGCACACTGTTCCCTGGTGGTGCGGTTGAACTCTTGCATCTATTCTTTGAGAGAAAGCCCTGGGAATAAGTACAGGGGTACATTAATACCCCTAACCCATTCCCAATAAGTTAAATGCAAATAAACACACACCATATAAAAAGTAATTTAACCACCTGCTGAACGCTGACAGTAAATATACTGCAAGCAGACGACAAGGTACAGGTACAGTCTTGCACATGTATGTATGTGACAGGCCTTCTTCCGGGAGTATGGACACAACACGAGTTTGGCAGCAGATTTCAGCCAATGATTTTGGCTGAAACCTGTTGATCAGCTGTGTCCAATCACAAAGTTCTGTGTCTACAAAAACACAGAACTCTCTGAACAGGGAGCAGCAATCTGGCTGTTTCTTCTCACTGAAAATCAGAGAGAAAAAGACTGCCAGCTCAGAAAGTAAAAGCTGCACACATTGTTAGGCACACAGTCAACCCCTAGATTGCCCCTAGGTATTAACCGCTTTCCAGTCTGTGTCATTAGTACAGCGTCAGTGTACTGATCACTGTATTAGTAGTGTCACTAGCGTCATCAATGTCAGTTGGTGACCCTTCCAGCCAGTGTCTGTTAGCACCAGATTGCCCACCACCTTATCACAGTCCCACTATAAGTCACTGATCGCCGCCATTACATTATAGAATCTATAGCTGCGTAAATTCCATATATTTGGCCTAATATGAAGTTATGAAGAAATTAGATTTTTTTATTGGATATGTTTTATAACAAAAAGTAAAAAATGTCTGTTTTTGTTTTCAATATTTTCAGTCTTTTTTTGTTTATATATTTAAAAACCCAGTGGTAATCAAATACCACCAAAAGAAAGCTCTATTTGTGTGAAAACAAATATACCGTATATACTCAAGTATAAGCCGAGTTTTTCAGCACTTTTTTTGTGCTGAAACTGCCCCCCTCGGCTTATACTCGAGTCACCTTTTTGTGCCTAATCTCCCGGATTTTGGGGACCCGGTACCGGCCGGCCATAGGTCCCCTGGACCCCAAACTTGGCACACATGTAGCCCCACTCTTCTTCTACAAGTGTGCAAAGCTTGTTGTCCGGGGGACCTACGGCTAGGTAGCATTGACTTTTCAAAGCCGGGCACCCCTTCCATAGACTCCCATGTTAAACGGTAATTTCTCTGGTGACTTTGGGGACTCGGTACTGACCGGTCGTAGGTCCCCTGGACCCGAAACCAGGCACAAATGTAGCCCCATTTCTCCTTTACAAGTGTGCAAAGTTTGTTGTCTGGGGGACCTACGGCCGGGGATCAACGATTTTTCAAAACCGGGCACCCCTTCAATAGACTCCCATGTTAAACGTCAGTCTAGTCATGGGCACAGTGAGGCATGCACATGGACACAGTGAGGCATGCAGATGGACACCCTAGGCTTATACTCGAGTCAATAAGTTTTCCCAGTTTTTTGTGGTAAAATTAGGTGCCTCGGCTTATATTCGGGTCGGCTTACCGGAGTATATACGGTATACACTTTGTTTGCATACAGTGTTGCATGGTCCCGCAATTGCCAGTAAAGTTAGTGCAGTCCTGAATAGTAAAAAATGGCCTGGTCATGAAGGGGGTTACCTAGTTAATTACATTATAATAAAAACACAAATGGTGTTAATGTGCTTTGTAAATCAATCAATAATGATCAGCGATGTAAACCTATCTGAGGATTCAGGTGGGCAAACGGCTGCATTAGTTCTGGAGGTCCTTGAACCCTCATCCACCCCGAACCCCAATTTCATCCCTAGAGGTTCTGTAAGGACAAGTACATATTGAGATGTAAGTTGAATTAGTGGCTGGAAATTTGTATGCACAGTCCAGTAAATAGGGGGAAAAAATTGCTCTATGTTATCAATAAAGAGATATTTGGGAAGAGCCTGGTCTATGCTAAGATTCATTTAGGTTCCATTTGCATGTGTTGTGCTGGTTTAACTTGTATTATGTTCCAGTTAAAATCCAATAAAGCATTTTCTGTACAGCGGCAGTCATAACTGCATTTTGGGCGCATTTGGTACATCTTTTTGCTGTTTTATTGTCTCCCAGATTGTGTTAGATGTTGCATTATGTTCTCAAATGATCTTATTGGGAAAGGGAAATAAGGGTTATGTGTACAGTAAATACAGAGAATTTGGATGGCTGCCATTCAAATGAATATAAAATGACTTCTCAAGTGTGGAAAACAGTTTAGGTTAAGGAATAATCAGGAAGAGCAGACAAATACAGAATGTTATATAAACAGCTGGCCCCGCACAGACAGTTCAATGATTTTTCCTACCAGTGGGGAATGTTGGAGCTATTGCAGGTTGGCTTATATGAATTAAGGTAAGTTACATTATAACGAGATATTATCTTATTTATATTTATATGTCAATATTTGTATTTATCCCTGGTGACAGCAATTATGACAATATTTCAACTCTTCTCCTGTTGTGTTGCCTATCAACATCAACGTTCTTTAAGGTTTGAAAATATGCAAAAACGAAGTGAGACCTGATGAATTTTATAAAAATTCTATTGGAGTTTTCTGCTTCTTTCTGGTGTTCTTTGAGTTTGTCAGTAATGTTTTAAGGAATGTAATGTACTGCCCCTAAGCCATGTTACTCTACCTGTATAATACTGTGCTGCTTTAAAGGAAGTAAGCTGTCAAGCTGACCATAGACAGCTCGAATTTTGCCTGATTCCTGCTGAATTGTCTGAAATTTGAGCCATCGGCAGCCCTGCAAGCACAGCCTGGCTCATCAAAAGTCAATTCAAAATTAAATTTAAAATTTAAAAATGTAAAAGGCAAATTTGTTGGCTGGCAGTGGAAATTCCTTTATCCACACCATTTGCTTGGATAGGGGAATCAATTGGTTTTCTCTCGCTGAGCCATCAGAACATTAAGCCGTATGGCTAGCTTTATGAAAGAAATGCCACTGCTGAGTTCCAGTAGGCAGCTAAAGACATGTTATGGCAGCCGAATGGCTTCACCACTTTCTGAATCACTTATCTAGAATAATCATGCATATCTGGAAGCGGAGTGATGTTGGAATTCCTTATTTGCCTGCTTGTTAGTGTTGATGCCAGAGGGTCAGCATAACAAGCTAGCATGGCAGTTTTCCTTTAATAATTCCTATCCTAAACTTTTAGTTTTTACCAACCATTTTTTCATAAATGGGGGATTATTATATATAAAACCTGGTCAAACTTGCATTGGGATGGAGCTCCACATGTTTATAAATGTTTTATAATACATTAAGGGGTATTTATGTATGCTGCATTTATGTAAATTTACATCTTGATGATAATCCCTTGATGTATTATGATACTGATTAGTGCTGCTGCCCTTAGCAACCTATTCAAGGCAATGGGGCCAAGGCACAACTGCAAGCCACACGCTTGTATTTACATACAAATCTGCATTTGACTGTCAAATAAAAGGCATTTAGGAGGCAACATTAACACCTCCTGTATGCCTGGCAGCCACTGTGTTACTGCTCTCTGAAAACCGATACTCTGAAAGTAGGTTTTCAGAAGGGGTGGCAAGGTGTGGATGAGCCCTACAAGACATTTTGTTAACCAACTACTTTTGTAATGGTTTGTTTAACTGATTCATGGTTCTTAGCAAACTTTTAGAACTATAATTGTAGTTTTTTTATCTACGTTGGGCTTTACAAGTAAGGGAGCCAATTACACTGTATTATTACATAAAGCTACCTGTCGCCTTATTTTCAGGTATTTACCGTATTTATCGGCGTATAACACGCACAGGCGTATAACACGCACCCTGACTTTAAGAGGGAAGTTTCAGGAAAAAAACTTTCTACAGCCCCCTGTGTATAACACGCAGGCACAGTTTACCCTCTATTTTCAGGGTAAAAAAGTGAGTGTTATACACCAATAAATACATTATATAGCGTAGGCAATGTACAGTGCACTTTACATCTTTAATCTTTAGTCTTTAATTTGCAACATAACTTCTAAACTTAATTACTGACTTAATGCAACTCTTAAACTAAAAATATAAAGTCACAAAGGGTTATTACAGTGAAAATTCTACTATCCTGCCAATAATGTTGAAGTAATACTGAAAAAGTTCTAGAAAATGAGCACCAAACCTCTGTGTCTATTGCGGCATCATAAACAATCTACTTAGCTCATTATGAAGCTTAAAGTATAACTAAAGGAAAAACTTTTTTTAATTTTGGATAGAGTGGAGAGGGATTAGAACACGTAATTTTTTATTGCTGTCTGTGCCCCCATAAAGGAGATTAACCATCTTTGTTTGTCCTGTTTACTGTCATCACCAAAAGTCAAAGTAAAAGAAAATCCCACCTTTTGGGTTGTCACTAGAACAGGAATATGGGGATATCTTTCAATAGGTCACTAGTTCTGGTGACAACCAGGGATTCCTTTATTTGGAGGGATTTCCCCTCACTTTCTGTTTTGGCTATGGGACATGAGGTGAAGAGAAGTCTCCACAATGGGACACAAATGGCAAAAAAATTAAATAAATAAAAATGCACTGGGGTTATACCTTCCAAAACTATCCAATATGAAAAATATAAAGTTTGCATTTAGTTCCACTTTAAATATGAGATTTTTGCAAGTCCTTATGAATGATTTACAAATAAAGTGTCCTATCAGGCTTTGTGTAGCAGATAACAGTAACACTTACTTTTATCTTTTATCTCAGTACACTGAATTATCTTTCTGAGTATTACTAACTTCAGTCCAAAAACTGTCATTAACTGGAAGTCCAACATGATAAATATCATTATATTATGCTGACTGTAAAATAAAACATCATTATAGGCTCCATGAATTGTCTGTTTAAAGCTGTACACTAGGGGCTTGATTTACTAAAGATTTGAAGTAAGGTATCTAGTTCTTTACCCCTGAAGGATGGTTCTATGAGCTTCAGAGGGCTGCTTGCCAGTGAGGCACTTTTGGAGTGAGTTGCTGTTCTGCTGGGCCTTGGCTGTTACTCGGCTGGAGTCCTGGACTTCTCTATCAGGGGGATGAGTCTGTGGAAATAGTAGTTTTGGGATTCATGAGTAAAAGATCCTGACAAAACTCCCTGCAACTGTACAGCACCGTAAAATCAGAGAGATTTGCTCCATGGTTACCAGCTGTGAGGCTTTTGACTGTTCCTAAAGCTATCTCATAGTCCCCAGCTATGAGAGTTTAAAATAATGTGAAGTTATCTCATGGTCCCCAGCTATGAGAGTTTAAAATAATGTGAAGCCATCTCATGGTCCCCAGCTATGAGAGTTTAAAATAATGTGAAGCTATCTCATGGTCCCCAGCTGTGAGAGCTAAACATTTCTAACTTTAATGAGAGAAGAGAGTCCTCTACCTAATGTGCTGAGCATTTTGGAGTATCCCATATCCCAATCCCTCGTCTGTTTGCAAATGTTCTAGCAATAAAATACAAAAGGACAACCCTTAGACTACTCATTTGGAGCCGGAGTGAATGGACTGTTGCTTGAGTGACTGGTGGCCTCTGCACTGCTTGAGAAGGAACTAGTTAAATTCAGGGGCCCCTACAGGGGTAGCGCTACATCTTTGCTGGTAATCTTCTAATCCCGACATATGTCAGAAAAATGGGTACCTGAGTGCAAAAAGCAAAAGTCAGTACACCTACTCTCCAGTCAATAATTATCCCATACGTTTACATTATCTTTGTCTGCTCAAGTGCACAAATTTTACTTTATACACCAGGGCTTTCCTGAATCCCTGACTGTGCAGTGTCAAGCATGGGGTGATTTGGAAATCTGTGTTTATCACTCTCCTTCTGCTGCTTTTTTCATGTGTGAACACTTGCTACTTTATACCTCCACTAATTGCACTTTGACTTTGTCCTATCTTGGTCTGGGAGATTGTGCAGCCATACCTTATTGCAGGTCATATTGATAACAGTGTGTATTTTTCTCTTCCGCACTATAGAGAAGAAACGAACGGGGAAGTTTCAACCTCTAAGAAAACTGTTTGGTAAGAAGAAAAAGAAAAATTCTTCAATTCGCCTGAAGGAAGGTAAACTGAAGCCCAGTCATTCTATCGGCAGTGTCTGCAGTAACTCCGCATCCGTGCTCTCCTCCGATGAAGAAGCATACGATGATCTGAGGTCAGCACTTCTCACAATTTGCTTTTAGATTGTGCGTCTCTTATTTTATTGCTTATGAACTTATTAACAAGTCTGATAGATGGCGGTTAATAACAGAAACATGTTGATTCTCTCAGAAGTGGGGTAGATTGGATCCAATATGTGGAAAGAAAACAGCTTAAGACAGTAATTTTATGTTTTTGGATGGGTGTTAGACTGCTTGTTGTTTTTATTACAAACTATGCTGACATGCAGTTATGTATGCATACAAAGTATATAAATAAAGACATTTTAATTTTAGTTGCCTATATTATACAATTCCCTATTTTATACAAGGTGTTAGGGACTAAACCCAGGGCCGGTGCAAGGATTTTTGTCGAAGGTGCATTTTGCTGCCTCCCTTCCTCGCCACCACCCCTTTCCCCCAATGTCCTCCCACCACCCCTCCTCAATGGCAGCCCTGGAGACATTTTGTACATTTTTAAATTTTTTATTTACAAGTTTTAAAAATCATTTTAGGCCAGAACATTACATAAAACCCCCAAGACACCCTAGAGAATAACATTTTTGGTAATTCAATTTTTTTTATGTTACATGACATTAGCGCAACTGTTTATAAAGGCAACATCTCAGTAAAAAAAAAAAAAAAAAAAAAAAACATTAAAGTTAATTTCTGGACGCATAAATGCAAATTATTACCAATTTTTTGGGGGTAAAATATAAAATATGAGGTTGTGACGAGTAAATAGATACCCATGTCAAACTTTAAAATTGCAGGCGGCTGCAATGTTTTAAAAGCCCCCGCAGGTCATCAGTTTAGAGTTACGCAGGAACACGGGTGCTAAAATTATTGCTCTCTCTGGCATGCGAGCTGATATATAACATGTGTAGAACAATCGCTGTTTTTATACGTAGGTCCAATGCACGCATTTTTTTGTAGGTGTGGGTGTTGGCTTTAATCCTTTTTTTTTTTTTTATATGTCTCCTTATATATTTAGACATTTTTGATTTTAATTTTAATTTATTTTTACATACCGGTAACTTTTATTGCTATCACATAGGGGACCAATAGCCCCCTATGTGATAGCATATATGTGACAGGTTTTCTTTATGGAGACACCCAGGGTCTATTAGACCAGTGTTTCTCAACTCCAGTCCTCAAGGCGCCCCAACAGGTAATGTTTTCAGGCTTTCCATTATTTTGCACAGGTGATTTTATCAGTATCACTGCCTTAGTAATTACCACAGCCGTTTCATCTGAGGGAAATCCTGAAAACATGACCTGTTGGGGCACCTTGAGGACTAGAGTTTAGGAACACTGTATTAGACCCTGGATGCCTCTTCTCTGATCCACTGTAGCTGATGGAACACAGACCAGGTTCCATCAGCTGCTTCCCCCAGCACTGATCCCGGAGAATGACAGCTCCTGTCCAGGAAGTGACGCCATAGACATCACTTCCTGGTTTGTGTACAGGAAGGAGGCTGAGCAGATTGAGTTCGACTAACCTCCCACCGCCCTTCCCAGTGACACCCTCCATGACAACACCGAACCCGCAGGTGGGACAGTGGAGCCCAGTAACCATGGCAGGGGGAGGCACATTGCAGCGGTAGTGGAAGTGATATCACTTCCACAGGAAAGCCGACAGTTGCCCCCCCCCCCATCCTGGCACCCTAAGGCGGCTCCTTAAGCATCCTTATGGTTGCACTGGCCCTGACTAAACCACCACAAAAACATGGTCATATAGGGGTTGATTTACTAACACCGGAGAGTGCAAAATCTGGTGCAGCTGTGCATGGTAGCCAACCTGCTTCAATCTTCCGCGTGTTCAATTACGATTTGACAAAAAACAAAACTGGAAGCTAAATGGATGCTATGCAGAGCTGCACCAGATTTTGCACTCTCCAATTTTAGTAACTCAACCCCATTGTGACTATACACACACCAGTTTCCAATTTTCTGGCTGTTCAGTTACTTTTAAAAAGCTCTAAATCACAAAAAATGACCAAACATGTAAAGGTGATCCACCAGCAGAAGCTCCTAAGTAAACCAGGCAAAACCATTTCTTATTCTTTTCAGTATTTTATGTCATTTAAAGTTAGTTGAAAGTAGTTGAAATTTCTAGAAATTACGGTATATATGGGCTGCATTAGAGAAGATATTGTACAATAAAATAGACCCATGGAAAGGTGTAGATCTGACCCAGGTGTCCAACACCCCAATGATTTGGTTCTTAACAGTTTTTATGCACTCCCAAAGGATCGGCATTGTAGTGCATCATAATGCACCGCAGCTCACTAGAAAAATCACCAGAAAAATAGTGCAGACCCAATATTCTTTGCTTTCTGGTGCTTTGGCAGCCCATTCAAATGAATAGACTGCCTTATTGCAGCTTACATTAAAGTAGAACTAAATGCAAAACATTTTTTGTTACATTTTGAATACAGTAATGGAGGGTTATAACCCATCAGTTTGATATTTCTAACCATCTGTGTTCTGTAAAGCCCCGTACACACGATCGGTTTGACTGATGAAAACCGTCCGATGGATGGTTTTCATCAGACCAACCGATCGTGTATGGTACCCATCTGTCTTTTTTCCATCGGTTGGAAAAAATAGAACTTGTTTTAAATTTTTCCGATGGATAAAAAACCGATGGGAATTTCCGATCGTCTATGGGCAAGTCCATCGGTTAAAATACCCACGCATGCTCAGACTGAATTAGAAGACGGGAGCGCTCGTTCTGGTAAAACTAGTGTTCCTAATGGAGAGAGCACATTCGTCATTCTGCAAGTTATTGCTTCGTTTATTGCAGCGCATGTTTTGTTGCTTTCGAACGGCCTTTAAAATGTCATTTTGGCAGCAGATCTTTCTCCTGAGTTCTGACAAACATATGTCTTTCTTCTTTCTTGTGATCTTAGGAATAATTTGTTTAATTCTTCAAGGCCGACCTCCCAAATTACACCTTTTTTTTTTTGTCTTTAAATTTGTTGTGCATTTTTTGGTGTGTCAATTTCTCAGAACAACATATTATTTTTATTTTTTACTCATGGAGGTTGGTGTCCCTTGTTATTAATTACACATTGTATTTATGAAATCTTATTGCTACTTCCAAAAAAAAACACATCAGGCATGTATGTTGGCTGAAATCAAATTTCCCTTTTATTTCGGAAAAAAAACAAACAAAAACCGAAGGGCAACTATTCCGAAATTAGCAGAGAATATAAAGTCATTAGATCCCAAATGCAGACCTGACTATGATCAATAATAAAATCAACAACAGCATGAAATCAGGAGCAGCAGCCAAAGACATACATCATCCCAAGCTGTGGTACTCCATCGACCTTCAATTTCTGGATGAGCAGCTCGAGGCCAGGGAATCACCTCCTGCTCTTCCCTGTAGCCTTCCTTCCACTCCTCTCTGCAGCGTTCTCTCCATGGCCCCGTCCACGCACCCTTGCAGGCTGGGCCACTGTGGGTGGTGATGTGGCAGGAGGAGGAGGAGAAGGAGCGAGATATGGGTGGCCTCAGTCAACAGCCCCCTCGCCCCCATGTGTACGGCCATATATATAAGGTGCTCACAAAGGGCCCGTTGTCCCTCCTCCATTCTGAGCAACTTATCCGCCAGATAGGTGCTAAACCCCTCCGTAGGGTTGAGGGGGGCCCTCATGATAGCAGCAGCCTCCTGAATCATCTTTAGTGACTCCTCCTCCACTTGTGTCATCCGCCGTTGTTTTGGCGGTCTGACGTGGAGGGGAGCCACTTGGGAGACGGTGCTGCCACTAGGCCTGGGGACCTGCTGAGTCCCACTTGGCCCTGCCTCCTCCTGCCTGCCACACTCCTGACCCTCTTCCTCCTGGCTTGCCTCATCCTGTTTTTAAAATAAAATGAAAAAATTGATTATTTGGGGAATCTATCACACACAATTTTGATCTCTTTCCTGTTTTTTTTTTTTTTGGGGGGGGGGGGATGATATAATTTATGGCTAATCCAAACAGTTCAACACAATATTACTTAGTGGACAATAATTATGATCAAAAATACTATACCTGGCTGAAGATGTGAAGATCTGGCTCTTCTATCTCGGGAGGCTCCTCCTCCGCCTCTGCAGGGGTGGAGGGAAGGGTGGAAGGAACGCTGGAGGGGAGGGTGGAAGGAAGGGTTGAGGGAAGGCTGGAAATAGATTCCCTGGCCTCGATCTGGTCATCCAGAAATTGAAGATGTCTGTAGTACCACAGCTTGGGCTTTACTACATCGTCGGCTGCTGCTCCTGATCTCTTTGACTGGCGCACTTCCTTGTATTTTTTTTTATAGGAATTACGCAGGTTGTTGATTTTATTATTGATCATAGTGTAGTCTGCATCTGGGATCCATGGCTTCATATCCTCTGCTAACTTGGTAATAGTTGCCCGACGTACATCACTCTTGTGGTACGCAGGGCGTTTCAGTTCCCACAGGTTGCGCTGTTCCTTATATTTTTCTATAAAAATCAGCATCACCTCCGGCTCTCGTAGTTTATGCATCTTTTTCGAACAACAAGTAAAAAACAAAAGAAATAAAAGAAAAGGATCAGAATTGATTCTCCTCAACTTATCACAATATTGCCCTTTACAATCATGAAACATTAGAGGCCACTGCAGGCCCAAGTTCCCTTCTTACCTTAGTTCACTTCGTTGGTTCACTTCCGGTCGTCCTTACTCCGCGCATCCCTAATAACTTCTTTCCCCTTTTTATACCCTGCGCATGTGTGTAACTCCGCCCTCGTCGCCCGCCCATGACGGACTTTTTCAGCATTTCCCCACCCCTTAACGAACGGCGCACAGTGTGAGACGGCGACATGTCGCAGACACAGGTGGCTTCTTTACTAGAAATTACCGACGAGGAAAGCCCGGAGGCGTAAACGTCACGATCCAGTAAAAAAAGATACAAGGCGACTAATATGTCTTTTTCTGAGATGGCGGAGATGGTGGACATTCTGCGGAGGAAGGATTACGACGGCAAGCATGGCCCATACGACACCCCTAATCTCCGAAAGTCACAAATTATGGACAAAGTGGCGAAGACTCTCTATAAAAAATATGGGGTCAGGAGGTCCAAAGAACAACTCCGTAAAAGGTGGTCAGACCTGAAGCTCAGGGAGCCGGAGCAGTATAGGAAGCTTATAAAAAGCATTGAAAAAAGTAAGTTTATTTTACTCTTTCACATTGTAATATGTATTCTTCCATGTTTTGCACCATGTGCTTGGCTTGACTGGTTTCACATTTTAAAATCTCAACTTTTATGTTAAGTGGAGAGTCCACTTATTTGCTAAATGTGTTGAAAAAAAAATTGCTGCTCTTCCCCCAAACATGTTTGGCACATATCCACGTAAACTACATGTGGGCATGCCTCATTTTACTTCAACAATGTTTATCTACACATTGTTGGCTAGATGATGTGTTGTAAGGAAATTTATAGAATGTGAATGAAAGAATAAACTGTATTCTGGGTAAAGGAGATGACACTCCAGCAGTTGTGTACTCTTTTTTGTTCTTCATCAAGATACTATACTCTGGGCCACATGACCAAATTTCTTAACGGTGTCACACACAGGTGGTCCAGTGGATACCTTGGTGGTTATCCAAGTGTATTTGTGAGTGTCCTCCAAAATAACATGTTGCTTTGTTGAATTTGCAAGATCTCATATGTTCATCTTGAAACTCAGGGCCAAATATCAATTGGACCCCACTTTAAAACATTAAGAATCCATTTTCAGGCCTAAAAAGTTTGTGTGCTAAAGGATACATTTTTTTTTCTATTCCCATAGGGGAGAGGAGAGTGGGAGGACACCATGCTCATGAGACGAGGAACCCAACACGACAGAAACTCCCCGAAGATCCCAAAGCAGACAAAGTTCAGCAGGTTCAGGAAGAGGAGGGGGAGAAAGTGGAGGTGGAGGAAGGGGAGGTGGAGGAAGGAGAGATGGAGCTTATCAGCACAACAGGTCAGTGTCTGTCACCACAACTTCAAGGTAAATACAGATGTAGGCCTGCATAGTTTTAAAATATTTGTTTCTTTTTAGGGACTGAACGTGGGGGTGTGTCAGGAAGTCCAAATCCTCCATTCTCGAGTGCCAGCGCCAAAATAATCATTCAGGAAATCATGGAATGCAGTAGCGAAATGGACATTATGAGAAAGAGAATAATTGTGATTGAGCAAAAATATAAAAACATGATAGATATTTTGGGGAGAATAGTGTGACCCCCCCCTTTTTGTGTGTTTTGTTATGTGTCTGAATTTTTCTATGGGATTTCCACCAGCCCAAATGTGAGGATGCACACACTGAAGACTCAACATGTGCTATCTGCCATCACAGGATATCTATGTCCCTGTTTTGGGGGTGCAACCTCTTCCTCCCTCCTCAAGTAGGGGAGAGGAAGGGTGTTCACCCCCAAAGCACGTCCATTGATCCCCCATGATTTACCCTAGCCATGGGATCATGTTGAAGATACCCATTTGAGCCCCAAAAAGAAAGTGTGGTTCTTCACATTTGGGATGGATCAGGGGTAACATCACCCCATCTCCTGTTTGTATTTTTCACTGTGTTATTTTATTACTTTTTAATGAAAAAAAATGTGGCTTTTGACCCATGCATGTTTCTGCTAAAAAGCCGCACAAAACACCAAAAAAATATATTTTGAAAAAAAAAAAAAAACTGTGTTGCAATCAATAAAAACATTTGGGAAGTCGAAAAAAGGTGTGCCTTGTTGTTTCTATGCTCAATAGCAGTTCTGAAGATGCAAAAAGAGTGTTTTTACCTCTGAGATTGGAGGCTATTTACTAAGGAGAAATACACTTGGCACTACTAGAACCTGGGAGACACATAAACCACAAATAAAAGAATGACAACACAAGTTTGTAGTAAATCAAATATTTTTGTTTATTTAAAAAAGGTAAAATCAAAGGTCAGATGTGGTCTGGCATTGCGATGGCCCCCCTACCCGTGAAGTACTCTACGTATTTCTGACGTACTTCACGGGCACTTTGGGGGGCCAAGCCAGTACGGGCAGTGCTGAGGCCGGTCAGATTTATCAGTTCAGAGGGACCGGCCTCAGACCCAACTGATGACACATAATTTGTGGAGAATTTTCTTAAAAAATTGTGCAACAAGCAGCAGCAGTACACAATGTTGTTGAGTTTATAATCCGCCAAATTTATAGCTGTCTGGAACAGGCGGAACCGGCTGGCCATTATCCCGAAGGCATTCTCCACAACTCTCCGGGCTCTGGCCAGCCGGTAATTAAAAACCCTCCTCTCCGGGGTGAGGGTGCGTTGGGGAAACGGCCGCATGAGGTGTGGTCCTAGTCCAAAAGCTTCATCCGCAATGAAAACGAACGGTAGCCCTTCCACGTTCTCTGCATCTGGAGGCAGTGCAAGACCCCCAGCCTGCAGATGGTGAGCGAACTCCGTCTCAGCGAATACTCCGCCATCGGACATCCGGCCGTTCTTCCCCACGTCCACATACAGGAACTCGTACCGTGCCGACACCACCGCCATTAACACTATGCTATTAAAACCTTTATCGTTAAAATAGTATGACCCCGAACGGGGTGGCGGCACTATGTGGACGTGCTTCCCATCAATTGCCCCTCCGCAGTTGGGGAAATCCCACTGCTGGGCAAATTGGGAGGCCACAGTCAGCCATTCCTGTGGTGTGCTAGGGAACTGTGGAGTCAAACAAAAAGAAGACATTAGTACGGTTTATGTTTACAGTGCAAGCAGATTACACACAAAAACATTGTTGACCAACATCATTCTAACATTATTATTTAGGGGAGTATTTCCTACCAATAAACAAAGGCCCACTTAGCAGATGCCTCACCCCCGCTGAGTGGACATTCTAAAATAATCTAAGGGGGGGGGCCTAAGGTGATTGTGGGGGATCCAAAAAAAGGCTCTACCACTCTGCTGAGCTTGATTGAGAACTAAAAAATTCTTTACATCTTTAGGGGGGGAGGGAGGGTTGTCAAACTACGCGGGCAATGACCGCAAAAAAAGGAAAAGGAAAATAGAAGGCTAGCTGGGTTTGCGCCCACGATAGCATGCTGGAGAGGTTAGTGAAGGGAAATAGGCATGTAGGGCCCAAAAAGGCCTTTACAGGTAAAAAAATGCATGGGGAAAATGGGGACATTACCAGGATATTACAAACAGGCAAATTTGGGTTAGGAGGGAAAAAATAAGAAGATTCAAAAACAATCAAAACATATAATGTGAGGTTAAAGGAGCAAAATTACCTTCATATAGTCCTTCTGCAGGACCTGAATGATGGCCGAACACGTCTCAGGGATAATGATCCCGAGAGCCTGGGGGGAGATGCCTGTTGAGAACTTGAGGTCCTGCAAGCATCTCCCAGTCGCCAGGTATCTCAACGTGGCAATAAGCCTCTGCTCGGCAGTGATGGCCTGGCACATCAGTGTCCTGCCTCGTGATATAGGGGGACAGCAAATCCAACAGACCGTGAAATACGGGGTCTGTCATCCTGAGATAATTCCTGAAATCATCAGGATTATTCTCATGGATTTCCCGCAGCAGAGGCATATGAGAGAATTGGTCCCGCTGGAGCAACCAATTCTTAGTCCATGAACTCCTCCTCACCCTGTTCACAGACTGAACTCGGGTTACAGTGTTAACTGCAACACCAAGCCCAAAGCCAGCACGAGCTCGAGAACGAGAACGCACTTCAAACATGGTTTTAAACCGGTCGGCTGGTCAGAACGCACTCAAACAGAACGCACCGTGGAACAGCAAGGCCTGAGAAGAACGACCTGAAAAACAGTAAACGAACGGCCAAGAAGGCACTGCAAGGCAGTAACGACCTGACTGCACGCACTGAATCACAAATACAAACCCACAAGCACAAACTGAACACCAGGAAACGATCTGCAAAGCACGGAGACTGAAAAGCGCGAATCGGCTCTCACCAAACTTTTACTAACACGCGGTAACACGAAATCAGCAAAAGCAGCCCAAGGGGTGGCGCCATTAGATTTGTTCGGCCCTTTTATAGCGCGTCGTACGTTTTGTATGTGCCGTCGTTTTCTTGCCGTCGGTTTTTAAACTGATGGTGTGTGGCCAAGACTGATGAAAAACAGTTTCATCGGATTTCCGATGGTCAAATCCATCGGACGAAAATCCATAGGTTATCCGATCGTGTGTACGGGGCTTTAGGGACATTTCCCTTCCCTTCAAATCCCTTCAAAGTGAGGGAATCCCTGGTTTTCACCAGGGTATTAGAACCAGTGTCCCAATTGGAAGATGCCCCCTCTTTTCCTGTTCTGGTGACAGCCCAAAACATTGAATTTTCTTTCACTTTTCCTCTTGTCGATAATAGTAAACAGGACAAATAGAGAGGGTGAATCTCCTTAATGGAGGCACAGACAGCAAAAAAAACTATTATACTTTTCCTAATATTGTACTACAGCTGTACAGCTACTGCAACTATATTATACTACAACTCTACAGCTCATGTGTGTGACATCAGATCTCCACCCCCTGCTTTCTACTGCTGA
This sequence comes from Rana muscosa, assembly GCA_029206835.1. NCBI lineage: Eukaryota > Metazoa > Chordata > Amphibia > Anura > Ranidae > Rana > Rana muscosa. The sequence goes on from CM055116.1 coordinate 215,113,824, forward strand.
GAAAAATACTTTGATCTGTGTGTCTAAGCCGGCCATACATGGTTCGAATTTCGAAAGAATTTTCTTTCGAAAATTGTATCAAAGAATTTTCGTACGAATTTCGGACCATTAGTGGGCTGCAGCAACAGCCGATTTTCCTGCGGCAATCAAATTTGAGGAATCAGACATGTTGGAAATTTTTTGAAAAACAAACGATTTTCTAATCAATGATGGGAGAATCGTGCGAGAAATGTAATAGAAAAAAAAATGCGCATGTGCAAGAAAAGAAAATTCCCGGAGAGAAAAGAATATTCCCGGAGAGAAAAGAATATTCCCGGCCGAATTTCAAAAATCAATGGTGGCATCATCGGATCACAAAAAAAAAAAAAAAACTCTGATTTTGAAAAGAAAATTCGTTCAAAATTCGACCGTGTATGGCCTGCTTTATGCAAAGGAAATGGCTGCCTGTAAACATGTGCAACCTATGTAGGAGGATTTGCTTTATCTATGTGTATTACCTGAGGTGAGTCACTTCACTGGGTATATGTCAGGGTTGATTTAAATCACAATTTAAATCGTGATTTAAATCACTAGTAAAAAGGCTTGATTTAAATCAACTTGATTTAAATAATAATTTTAAAGAGCAACTGTCATCTCTGTCCCGCAGTGGCTTCTCCTCTGATCTGCTGTTGACTCACCAACAGTCCTATTCACTTTTTATGGGACGGCTGGTGATGCGGCAGTGACACAACAAGGTGAGGGACGTGGTGGCAGCAGGTGAGTGAATGCCGCTAACAGGCGCTACCATGATGGATCTGAAATGATAGGTGCCCTTTAAATGTAAGGACTTATTTTTGCTGGTCGTTAGAGTCTTTAATATTTGCAAACAAAAATAAGGTGTCCTATTTAGATTAATAAGCGGTGAGGTTAGTAAAAAAAGCGATATCAGAACCGAATAAATCATACAGTTTTTAGTGTACATAGATTTGTAAAACAATCGGATAAAGGAAAATTCATGTTATCTCAGCTTGCAGAGCTTGGATTCATTGAATGAGTTTACCAAAAATGTAAATATTGCAGAATATACAGCCTCATGTTACATAACTAAGCTCCATCTCATGCTGAATAAACGAAAATAGGATTTTTATAACAGCTTACCTGTAAAATCCTTTTCTTGGAGTACATCACGGGACACAGAGCGACATAGTCATTACTAATGGGTTATATAGATACCGTCAGGTGCTGGCACTGGCAACTTCCAAAACCGGAAGTACCCTCCCCTATATAAGCCCCTCCCATCCGGGAGCACCTCAGTTTTGTAGCAAAGCAATAAGTGTCCCCAAAGAGGGGCGGGAGCTCTGTGTCCCGTGATGTACTCCAAGAAAAGGATTTTACAGGTAAGCTGTTATAAAAATCCTATTTTCTTTCTCGTACATCACGGGACACAGAGCGACATAGTCATTACTAATGGGATGTCCTAAAGCAATGCCAAATGAGGGGGGGGGATACACCATATATAAGCTGAGCGCTATCAGACATGAGGATCTTTTGCGGCCTGCAACACACTGCGCCCAAAGGCGACATCCTCCTGACTTCTAACGTCCACCTGGTAGAACCTAGTAAACGTGTGTACTGAAGACCATGTTGCGGCCTTACAGATTTGAGCCAGGGAGGCCTGGTGATGCACTGCCCATGAAGTTCCAACTGCTCTCGTGGAGTGCGCTCTAACTTTGAACGGAGGCGGTCTCCTTCTCAAGCCATAAGCTTGCATAATGACCTGTCGAATCCACTTGGCTAAAGTAGATTTTGACGCTGCCTGACCCTTTCTGGGGCCTTCCGGCAGTATAAACAAAGTATCCGTTCTACGAATCTGAGCAGTGGCTTTTAGATAAGCTTTAACTGCTCTTACTACATCCAAAGAATGAAATAACTTTTCCTCTACCGAAGTAGGTTTGGGGAAAAAAGAAGGAAGAACCACATCTTGGTTCAAATGAAACCTCGATACCACCTTAGGAAGAAAGGCTGGATGAGGACGTAACACTACTTTGTCCTTATGGATAACCAGATATGGCTCTTTACAGGACATAGCTGCTAATTCCGACACTCTTTTAGCCGAACAAATGGCTACTAGAAAAATCAATTTCCTGGTGAGAAGCACCAAGGAAATATGCTGTAATGGTTCAAATGGTTGTTTCTGTAAAACCGACAGAACCAAGTTTAGATCCCATGGACATATGGGAATATTAACCGGAGGACTAATACGCATCACTCCTTGTATAAAGGCTTTGACTAGTGAATGCGAAGCCAAGGGCCTTTGAAAAAATATTGACAAGGCCGAAATCTGACCCTTGATAGTACTCAAGGCAAGCTTCCTATCTACAGCCCATTGTAGGAAGTCCAGAATCCTTCCTATTACGTATTTACGTGGATGCCATTTCTTGGCCTCACACCAGGCGATGTACGCCTTCCAGATTCTATAGTAGATCTGCCTGGATACCGGCTTCCTGGCATTGATCATGGTAGATACCACAGCATTAGAGAGCCCTCTCTTTTTTAGAATGTGGGCTTCAATAGCCAGGCCGTCAAACCTAGGGCTGGTAAGGAAGGGTGGTATATCGGTCCTTACGAAAGCCGGACGACGTGGGAGAGTCCAAGGACTCCCCACTGAAATTTTACAATCTCCGCGTACCACGCTCTTCGGGGCCACGCTGGAGCCACCGGAATCACTGGTTTCTTTTCTACCCTGATTCTGCGGAGTAATCGAGGTAACCATTGTGGCGGTGTGAATGCATATATCAGCTTGAACTGATCCGTAGGGAACACTAGGGCATCCGAGCCGCAAGCTAGGGGATCCCTTGTCCGAGAGACAAACCTGTCCCCCTTTGCGTTGAATCTGGATGCTAGAAGATCTACATCCGATGTTCCCCACCGCTGACATATTGTCCAGAAAACCTCGGGGTGAAGGGACCCTTCCTCTGGGCCTAATTGCTGGCGACTTAGAAAGTCCGCCTTCCAATTCTCCACTCCTGGAATGAATACCGCAGATATGGCTGGGACATATTTTTCTGCCCATTTCAGGATGTAATTTACTTCCCTCTGGGCTGCACGACTCCTGGTGCCCCCCTGATGATTGATATATGCCACTGCTGTGGCATTGTCTGATTGCATTCTGACAGGGGACCCTTGGAGTTTGGATGTCCATGCTACTAGGGCATACCGGGCTGCTCGTATCTCTAAGAGATTGATGGGCAGGGCCTTTTCTGCATCCGACCATCTGCCCTGGAGAGACTATTGCTCCAGTACTGCTCCCCAGCCTATAAGGCTGGCATCTGTAGTGACCACCTTCCAAGAAATCGGACTGAAGGATTTCCTTTTTTCCAGATTCTGGGGAACCAACCACCAACGGAGGCTCTTGCGAACGGAAGGGGACAAGGACATTGTAAGTCTAGGGCCTGAACTTTTTTGTTCCAGGCTGACAGTATGGCCCCTTGCAAATTCCTTGAATGGAATTGACCGTAGGGTACTGCTTCGAATGATGCCACCATTTTTCCCAGCAGCCTCATATACAGGCGTATGGACGGCTGTCTTTTTTGTACCCACTAAGTGGATCAAATCTTTCAAAGACAACACCTTTCCTCGAGGCAAGAATATTTTTCTCTGGCCTGAATCCAACCTTAGCCCCAAGTATTCCAGACTTTTGACTGGTTTTTAGGGCTGACTTGTCTCGGTTGATAATCCAACCGTGAGATTCCAGATACTTGATCGTCTTGTGAACGACCACGTCTAGTTTTTTCACTGAGTGGTCTATCAGCAACAAGTCATCCAGATATGCCATTATCATTACACCTTGTGTTCTTAGATTGGCCAATAAAGGGCCAGAATTTTTGTAAACACTCGTGGTGCTGTGGCCAAACCGAAGGGTAAGGCTCTGAACTGAAAATGGCGCCCTTCTACTGCAAAGCGTAGAAATTTTTGGTGGACTGGAAAGATGGGAATGTGCAAATAAGCATCTTTGATGTCGATCGTGGCTAACCAATCCTCCCCTTGTAGGGCAGTGGCCACCGATCGGATCGACTCCATCGGAAAGTCCTGATATACAGGAATTTGTATAGCCCTTTTAGAATTAATATGGGCCTCCCGTCCGTGTTTGCTTCGGGACTGTAAAGAGGTTTGAGTAAAACCCCAACCCTCATTCTTCCAGGGGAACCTCCATAATTACTCCTTGGAGCAATAGTTGTTCTAGTGCCAACAGGAGGGACTCTCTCTTCCGGGGATCCCTTGGCACGTTTGACCTCAAAAATGGGAAGGAGGAGAGTCTTTTAACTCCAAACTGTATCCCAAACCTACTGCGGAGAGCACCTATCTGTCTTGATCGTGTCCCGCCAGGTCTCTTGCGAACAACTGGAGTCCTCCCCCCACCCGACTGAGTGGGGGCTTCATGAATTTAACTTTGGGGGAGGTTTTGTACCTCCCCTGACCCAGGGTTTCTCATTACCCTGCTACTGTCCCTGTTTTTTACCCCCGGGATTTGACCGAGGAGGCCGTCGGAACTGTTACACAGCCGATGCCCCAGGGACTGGAGAAGCAGGCCTCTTAAAGAGGGACCTCTAACTCTGCTTTTAACCGGCAAGAGCGTATTTTTACCGCTGGAAATTTTCTGGATATATTTGTCCAGGTTTTCCCTGAATAAGCGTTCACCATGAAATGGGACGCTAACCAGCCATTCTTTACAGGGAGCTTCAGCAGACCAGTTTTTGAGCCATAGGAGCCTACGCATATGTACTATAGACAGCGTAAGGCGGGAGGCCTGATGGACTGAATCCTCTATGGCGTCAACCGCAAAGCCTAAGGCTCTAGGTAGATCAGCTAGGGCAAAGCCTGCTGATCTGTCAAGTCCCTCAAGACCTGTTTCAACTGATCCTTCACTGCTTAGCAGACCCCAATAGCTGCTACTGCTGGTTGTATCACCAAGCAGATTTTCATAAGGACTCCAATCTTTTATCTATTGGGTTCTTGAACATTTGGACATTATCCACTGGACATGTCAGTGATTTATACATACAAGAGATGGCTGCGTCCATTGTAGGGACCTTCCATTTTTTTTTTTTTTTTTTTGATGAACTTATCCTCCATGGGATAGACCACCGGAAATCTCTTGGGGGAATAAATATTTTCTCAGGACGTTCCCAATCCTGGTAAATGAGCCCTTTCAGTAAAGGGTGAAGTGGAAAAGAACAAACAGTCTGGGGGCTTCTAGCGACCCCAACGAGGATACAGTAGTGGTTGATGGTTCCGCAAGGTGCATTTTTAAATGCTGATCGGACCATGTTAGTCAGAGACTGAACCCATAATCTTTCAGCTTGAGATGCTGAGAAAAGGTTCCCCCACTGTTGATTCCTCTATAACAGAATCAACCTTATCCTGATCCCCTTCAGGCAGGTCGATCCCTGTATGGGACTGTTGCTCTGCTAACAGGCACTCTGAAGGAGGAGACGGAGATCGGGCGTGCTTTCCCTGACAGGGATGCAGCGATAAATGTTGACAATCTCTCTCTAATCCTCCCAGAGCTGAGGAAAAAACCTCCTCTGTTACATACACAGGAGCAGGTGACTGAGGACAGCCACAGTACCAAGTACCCCTGCGGGGTCTCTACGGTCACTTACCTCTGAACTTCAGGGGAGACTGGTGCAGCAGGAGTATGCCCAAGATCCTCCGAGCCCGATGAGACCCCCTTCGCTTCCTGGAAGATTCAGTTCCGGAGCTTCTGGACGGCATATTCCTAAGCCTAAAGCTGAGGTATTCCAGCCGTAATACACCACTTTTACTGAGAATAGTCTAGCACAATTGCTGCTATATCACAGTTGGTGTCTACTAATGTGCCTTTCTAGGGGATGCCTGTATCAACCGCTTGCTGTATGCCTTTAAATGTTGCCAGCTCTGTCTCTGTACTTCATAGCCAGCTCACTACAATATTGTGTTTTTTTTAAACTGCTGGGACGCCCGCACATGCGCAGAAGCGCTGCGGCGCGCACAGAGCGTCATCCCCCAGGCTCCGCCCCCTTTCCCGGCTCACCTCTATATATAGAGGCGCGTGCACGCGCGCGGGCACGTGCGCCTTCGGCGCTAATTTTAAATATGGTAACAAGGGACAGGAGCCAGGGCCCCTCTTTGCCGCAGGCCGGGGGATGGACGAGCACTGCAACATGGCAGAGGAAGCAGTTTCCTATAAGAGAACTCACCATCTGCCTGGACTTTGCTCTGCTGAGAAGAAGCTAGTCCACATGACAAGAAAACATTCCACAGCGGCCTCTAGTGGACAAACACAGGTACCGCAGTCTAATATATTAAATATATATAAAAAAATTTTTTTTTTTTTTTTTCTTGACCACCATTAAAAATTATTACATTTTTTTAGTAGTTACAGGCATGCACAGAATTTTGCGGGAATACCATTAGGTAACATACAGAAAGACAAATTAGGCTTGGGGGTCCCCCAATAGAACCAAGTTCCTGGGGGCCCCCACTTACCTGTTCCCCGCCGCAGGACTTTGTTTGGTCCACAAAAGCCCAAACTTCACCTATCACGGCAGGCATTGTAATCAAACCTTCAGGGACCGGGTTCCCAAGGATTCCACTCCCCTGGACCTGTATAGCACCCTGCACAGAAAACATCTTGGTCGTGGGTATGACCAGAGCTCTGGATCCCAGGGTCCAGCTCTCCTAAGAGAAGCATTACAGGCAAAACCTTGCTCTTCTCTGCAAGGCCCGGGTACCGACCGTTTAGCTATGAAGCTTTTTTGGTCGGATCCGGAATAGCTTACTGAGGCCCAAAAGAACCTGTACGCAAGCTCAGTGAAAAACACATGTTTCTTCTTGGCCAACACCTTAGACACTGGCAAAAAACTGAGGTGCTCCCGGATGGGAGGGGCTTATATAGGGGAGGGTACTTCCGGTTTTGGAAGTTGCCAGTGCCAGCACCTGACGGTATCTATATAACCCATTAGTAATGACTATGTCGCTCTGTGTCCCGTGATGTACGAGAAAGAAATAATGAATGTATCTTTAAATAAATTTGATAAAAATCAAAAAAATCTGATTTAAATAAAAAAAATCTTTTTAAATCTACATTTTTTTATCCACCCTGGTATATGTAAGGGTTTACAACCCCCTTAGGGTAAAGTCTACGGTAAAGTCTTCTTTACCGTAAAAGCTGTGAAAATGTGGAATAGAATAGAGGTGGTTCTGGTCAGCTCAGTAGATTGTTTTAAGAAAGGCCTCGATTCTTTCCTAGATACACATATTATAACTGGATACTAATATTTATAGGTAAAGTTAATCCAGGGAATATTGCCTCTCGGGGGATCAGGAAGGAATTTTTCCCCTACTGTAGCAAATTGGATCAGGCCTTATTGGGGTTTTTGCCTCCCTCTGGATCAACTGTGTGTATAGAATTGTATATATAAAAAAGATTGTATATATTTTTTTCCTTCTATTGGTTGAACTAGATGGTCTTTTTTCAACCAGACTAATTATGTAACTATTTAAGGTAGTTTTACATCCATGAGTTGCAGTAATGCATAGCTCCCAACTGTCCCTGATTTTAAGGGACTGTCCCTGATTTGCAATGTCCCTCATTCCCTCTTTCCCCCTCATTTGTCCGTCATTTTGGTTTGATCTATATAGTTATATATAAAACTTTTATCTTTCAAAAAAGCACTTGTGGGTTAACTAATTTTTTATATTTTTTGTATGATTATTTTTTTTTGTATAATTCTCTTTTAAGGTGGCGTGTCCTATGCCTACATACTTTTGCTAATAGGTGTCCCTCGTTCCCATTTTAAAAAGTTGAGAGGTATGGTAATGCATGGAAAAACACACATTTTAGTGCGCATTATTGCAACACACGTAGAACGTAGAACTATAGGAATAACTTTTTTTTTTCATTTTGTATAATAAACTAGGGTAATAACCCCTGTTGGTAAATTTTTGCCCATTTGTACCCCATTTACCTTCACTTCCTGTCCCATAGCCAAAACAGGAAGTAAGAGGAAATCCCTGCAAATTAAGGGAATCCAGTGGGAACCCCCAGGTCACCAGAACTAGTGTCCCCATTGGAAGATTCCCCTTTATTACTTTTCTGGGGACAACCCAAAAGTTGGGATTTTCTTTTACTTTCACTTTCAGTGCTAATGGTAAACAGGACAAATAGAGGGGATGCATCTCCCTAATAGGGTTGCCACCGTTTCTTCAAGCCAAACCCGAACACTTTCGTGGCGCGCAGCAATTTTTTTGCACTACACGCTATAGGATTGTAAAATACCTGGGACACCTTTTGGGTTACCCAAAGAGAGTAGTAATGAGGTGTGCTACAATGAACAGTGGCTGTGGCCAAATTGCATTAACAGTGGGGGGGGGGACTTGAAGGGGCATGGGTAAATAAAACAAAAGCATTAGTGTACCTATAAAATATGATTCAATTAATACAAGAAATGTCAGTTAAAATTTGAAACTAGCCTACCTTAAAAGTGGACATTGTCAGCCAGTAGAGCAGTGGATGGCGTCAGTAGAGCAGTGGATGGAGTCAGTAGAGAAGTGGACGGTGCCAGTAGAGGAGTGGATGGCGCCAGTAGAGCAGTGGATGGCGTCAGTAGAGCAGTGGATGGCGTCAGTAGAGCAGTGGATGGCGTCAGTAGAGCAGTGGATGGCGTCAGTAGAGCAGTGGATGGCGTCAGTAGAGGAGTGGATGGCGTCAGTAGAGGAGTGGATGGCGTCAGTAGAGGAGTGGATGGTGTCAGTAGAGGAGTGGATGGTGTCAGTAGAGGAGTGGATGGTGTCAGTAGAGGAGTGGATGGTGTCAGTAGAGGAGTGGATGGTGTCAGTAGAGCAGTGGATGGTGTCAGTAGAGCAGTGGATGGTGTCAGTAGAGCAGTGGATGGTGTCAGTAGAGCAGTGGACGGTGTCAGTAGAGCAGTGGACGGTGTCAGTAGAGGAGTGGATGGTGTCAGTAGAGCAGTGGACGCTGTCAGCAGAGCAGTGGACGGTGTCAGCAGAGGATTGGATGGTGTCAGTAGAGCAGTGGACAGTGTCAGTAGAGGAGTGGACGGTGTCAGTAGAGCAGTGGACAGCATCAGCAGAGCAGTGGACGGTCTGAGTAGGGCAGTGGATGGTGTCACCCGGTGAGAACTGTATATATGTTGGATAAAAAATGCGCTATTTAAGTGGACTAAAGCTGCAACAAAGGAGCGTTATGCAACACCATTACAAATAATAAAGAAAAAAGTTGCGCTGTGAATGAGTGAGAAAAGGACAATGTGATGAAGTATTGACACTAAGGTATGCCAACCAAAGTGAAGTGGCAAACTGAGCTAATGAATGAACTCAACCAATTGGAAATTAGGCAAAAAAAGAACATGAAAAAGGGCCAAGTGAACAGTTCAAGTGATATGACACATGTGTATCAAAAAATAAAGAAGCAAATGATTACTCCCATAGACCCAGTGTGGTCTCCAGCCACACAAAAACAGTCAATGAATTAATAAATTATAATAACAATATAGTCCATAAACAAATTGTAGATCAATCTTCCACCATGACTTGCACTATCCCAAACTGTACAAAGTGATGATAGAAAGTGAAGCCTCCACCTGGAAACACACTGCAGCTTACCGCAACTATATGATCTCTTATGATAGGGGATCAGAGAACGCCTGTGGCTTATACCCAGCCTGGGGTCTGATCGGAATACAGCATACAGCGTGGTCAGATGTGCGTCTCAACGGGGTGGTTGTCATTCACATGGAAAGGGGTAAGATCCCAGCCAGACCAAAAAAGGATGAAAAAGCTGGATAGTGTAAAACCTTCAAACATTTATTTAGATAAAAAACAGATGGACACTTAAAGGAGTAGTAAAGTTACATGTTTTTTCACCTTAATGCATCCTATGCATTAAGGTGAAAAAACATTCGACAATACCGCCCCCCCCCGAGCCCCCGTTTTTCTTACCTGGCCCCTCGAAAGTCCCATGCTCGTCCCCGTCATCCTCTTCGTTTTTCTGCCTGGCCGCCGATTGGCTACACTGGATAGATTGAAAGCAGCGCAGCCATTGGCTGGCGCTGCTGTCAATCACATCCAATGACGCGGCACGCCGGGGGGCGGGGCCGAGTGATACAGTCGGCGGCTATGGCCGCCGCTGTATCACGGGAGCGCGCCCGCAATCACTCCACACCATGCGAGCTCACTCGCATTAAGGTGTGGAGTCCTTGCGGGGAGGAGCCAAGACAGCCGCCGAGGGACCCCAGAAGACCAGGATCGGGGCCACTGTGTGCAAAACGAGCTGCACAGTGGAGGTAAGTATAACATGTTTGTTATTTTTAAGCAAAAAAAAAAAAAGGTTTAGTGCTCCTTTAAAACAATGTAGATGAAATCAGCATGAATCGAGTCGGCCGGCTCTTGAGAATGCAGCCCGTATTGTTCCGGGATGGCGTGGGCGCGGTGACGTCAGAACGTAGCTCCTCCCTACGGGTTTCGTCACTACAGGACATGTACAGGGAGCCACTGGCGGGTCTGAATAATGTGCCCGGGTCTCAGGCGGGTGAATCCCAGACAGGTGGCAACCCTACTCCCTAATGGGGGCACAGACAACAATAAAAACCTGACAGCTGTTCTAATCCCTCTCCACATCCAAAACGAAAGAGTTTTTTTTGTCTTCAGGTATACTTTAACACTTACTGCAGATATATGTGCCTTGCATCCATCTGCCAATGCTAAATATTTAACCCGTGGCAAAAAAGTAATGACTACATCATTAAATAATTATAAAATATAAAATATTCTTTAGTCTTAAAGCGGAGTTGAAGCTGCAGCTGCTGACTTTTAATAAGGACACTTACCTGTCCAGGGAGTCTGCGATGTCTGCCCACCGAGGACAATCTGACTATCAGATTGGGGTGCAGGTGCCGCCATTCCAACTAAGGGAAACCGGCAGTGGAGCCTTTCCTACTGCGCATTCGCGAGTTGCGCGGCGCTTCCTGAATGGCCCCGTAAACATACAAAGGTCCCAGAAGGCAGCGGGGGAGAAGAGAACGTGACGCACTGGGCTGCGGTGAAGCTGGGGCAGAAGTACACAAGGTACTTCATATGAGGTAAGTAAGGAAAAAAATGTTAAAAATATCCAAAATCGAGTGGTGGAAGGGTTGTCATTCCTTTAAGATAAAGTTGTAAAAGTGGGTGGAACTGCACTTTATCATCCCAGAAAACTATTGGAGTGTATAAGGCCTAATTTGTACCATTGCCAGATATTCAATTATGGATATTAAGTTTATAGTTAATAATATGCACTAAGTTCCAAAACAAGGAAGGAATGCTATTTTTCTTTTATTCTAGAAATAAAAAAGGACAAATTAATATATTTGTCCTTCTTTCCTCCAGCTCTGTGACTCAGTCACCTTTACCGCCTCAAAATGCTGGCTGGTTGTCACTCTTTAGTGTACTTTGTAATATGTAAAGCTGCTCTTCCTCCATTGGCAAGCAAACTTCTATTATATTATAGGTTTACATATTGAGCGCTACCCATTATATGCAGTATGTTCAGTTTCCAATAACTGTTTGTGACGCTTGAAGGTTTATTTAAAGCAACACTCACTTGTAAATTTAAGTATAAACATAGAGATGCTTGAGAGAACCTTACCCCACTTACCAAGTAGTTCAGCCTTTCATCTAGACCAGGGGTCTCCAAACATTCCAAACAAAGGGCCGCTTTATTGTCCTTCAGACTCTTGGAGGGCCACACTTTGGTCAGCAGGGGGGTGGAAAATTTCCTAGCATCAGTGGGACTAAACATATGGTATTAGGGGGAGAAATAGTGCCCCATCGTTGGTATCATAGGGAGGAATAGTACCCCATTAGTGGTGTCAGTGGGAGAAATGGTGCTCCACTGTCGGTGTCAGATGTCAGAATAGTGTCTCGTATCAGTGGGAGGAATACTGGCCCAAGGGTTGGATAAAGGCAAGCAAAGGGCCGCATCCGGCCCTCGGGCCACAGTTTGGCAGTTTGGAGACCACTGATCTAGACATTACTGCTCTGCCCCAGTCCACCTCTCTAATTATAGAGATAATCAGCACCCCATGCACTAGCATATACTGGGACAGACAGGTCCAGGTTGATGAAAATCTATTAAACCGAACCCGTTTGTCCCAGTATGCATTCTCTATATAATTATCACTCTATCTAATCCTGATGAAGATTTATATTGAAATGCTTTGGTTTTACCCATACGACATATCTACTCCATGACAAGATCTGTTTGTGGATTATAGAGTACTCTAATGGCCCGTACACACGATCGGATATTCCGACAATTGTGTGATGGACATGTTTTGTCGGATAATCCGACCGTCTTTATGCTCCATCGGACAAGTGTTTTTGGAATTTTCGACAACAAATGTTGGAAAGCCATGCTCTCAAATTGTCCGACAACAGATATGTTCCGTCGGATTATCCGATCGTGTGTACACAAGTCCGTTGGACTAAAATCCAAAGTACAAACACGCATGCTCTGAACCAATGCTAACCATGAGACAAAATTAGCAGAAGTTGCCCAAAGGGTGGCGCTAAAGAGCTGAAAAACAATGTTTTTTTGTGTATGTTGGCTGAAAAAGTTCTGCTGTCTGTATGCAGAACAAGTTCACGACCAACACCCTTCGGACAAAAATCCACGTATTTGTCCGATGGAAATCCAAATTGTGTGTACGAGGCTTTAGAATACATCTTAAAATTAAGTTTTAGTATTTTGGGGTTTTAGTACTATATGTCAGCCATTAATTTTTTGTTGTGTGTGTAGCGGGGTCCTCAAATTGATGGGATACACCTGGGCAATAGTGTAACCCAGGTGTATAATTGTGTTAGGATTCAGACCCCTTTTTGTTTCGTGGAGGATTGGAGGATGTAATATTCTCCTTTGCCTGTGGGTGGCGTAGTACCCACAGGCTTCAGGTAGAATCATCCCCTGCAGTGCTCCCTGTTTGGTCTCTTCCCGGAGATGGTATGGCTGGGGCGGGGAACCCGCCGGGCCATTGATGGGAGGAGATAAAAGGGGGAGACGCCCTTGCCACGAGGTTCTTGCGGAGAAGGAGGTCCTCGGAGGAGGAGGGTTGCGGTCTGCACCCAGGGCCCTTAGGCCTGGGTGCGGGAGATCCAGGAGTCTGGTCCAGGTGCCCATGGCCTGGTCCGGAGTCATGTTGGCGTCCATCCCAGGCACCTTTAGCCTGGGGTGAGGTACTATCGAGGAGGCCTGGGGCCCGGTACCTTCGACTGGGTCCCGCTAGGGTGGACTGTCCGAGGGTCCCTGAGCGGAGGGACTCGTACCTGAGGTGAGGAGGCCGGGGAGGTTACCCACTGGAGACCCGGAGCAGCACCAACCCGGTGACAGTGGGCCTCTGGGAACTCTCTTGGGAGGACACATCCCCCTGATAGGGGCCACAGCGCATCGAAGAGGGCTCCATTGCTGTTCATAGGGGTTGCTGGAAGAGACCCCATCCTTCCTGTTCTGTAACAGCCGGGTTGGCTTAGGCGCCGCTGGTCATAGTATAGTGGCATAGAACTGAAACGTTAGGAAGTGCCTTGATCTGCTCATCCCACCGTTGGCAAGGTTATAGGTCCCAACCAGTCTGCTGTTAAAAGAACTGTTTATCGTGCTTTGCTATTGGAGTGCCAAATAAACAAGTGTTGGACCTTTCTCCGGTGTGTGAACTCCAGTTACTGGAAGCAGAGGGGAGGCTGGTGAGCTTGTAAGTACAGAATCGGTACATTCGCAGAACACATTGGCCCGAGGAAACATCAGGAAGTGGCCTTCACCTCCCTATTGTAATGGGGAGGACATGGGCCGTGGCGCATCTCACTCTCACAACTCAGAAACCCCTAGACATGAGTTGGTGTGTAACAGATGAAGAAGTTGGAGAGAGGGTGAGGCCGCTACACGTGGGGGCTCGTGAGTCCGGGATACAGTGTGTTCTAAAGATGGACTTGAGAATGTCTACATTTGAACTTTGCTGCCCAGAGGAGTTCCGAGCAGATCGGCCAAATTACTGGCCAAAGTGCGTCCCTGCTCGGAGTTGTGGAAATGACCCTAACACGGGAAAGGCCCATGCGGAGGAGCGGAAAAAGGGAGAGGTCCAGCCGTGTGACGTACTGCACGTGGGGACTGTTAACGCACTGCGCCACGAGGCACCCCATGGCGACATCGTTCGTGGGCGGAGTCAAGAGGAAGCCCGCGAAAATGTACAGCTCATGGGAGGAGTCTGGCCAAGTGTGGGGATACACGTGGAGACTCCGGCGCGGGGTCAGTGCATGATGGAGCAGCAGACAGTCGGGATGACCTCAAGTGCCCCGTGGATTATGGTTCCTCACCCCACGAGAATGACTTCCTTTGCTGCCCCCATCACAGACACGGGGATAAGACTTAGGCCCCGAGGGCGGTTGGCTCTGTACACCTGCAGAGACACGGAGGCCCTCGGTGTGATCTGTCCCGGCTGCTCGGGACTGGTGGTCACCCTGAAGCCATTCGGCCGATGTGAGGAGTGCAGAGAATTCCTTTTTGAGGTCGAGTCGTCCACAGCAAGGCCCCGGGCCCTTCGCCTCAACCACCTCACGGGTACCGCTACTCCGGAAGGGGAGATCAAGGCCTTTGTCGAGGTTCCTGTGCGCGCTGACCAGGGCGATGGACTGCCCAACAGAGAAAAATCCGAGGATGCTGCCTCGGTCGCCACAAGTTCCCTGCTTCCACCACCGAAGAGGAAAGTTGGCCTAGTACAGGCATCCTATGGACGTGGTCGAGCTTCACCCCGCTGCTTGCCTGGCCTGGATGGCGCCGGTCGAGATGGAAGTCCCGGACATCCCAGTCTTCTACAAGGGTCAGGTGAGCCAGGGGCTGGGACTGTGGTGGTGGTTGGAGGTGTCGGGGGCCCATTGGAGGTGGAACCCCCCAGGGAAGATGATTCTGTGTCCACGGGTAGATATCTGCCTGCGGAGATGTATGACACCTCCGACCTAGAGTCGCTGTCTGACTGCGGAGACGATGGCGAGATAGACGAACTGTTCAGCCGCAAGGGCTGGGATAAAAAAACACTTCTTGCTTCCCGTGCGGTACGGGATTCGCCTATGTACACAGGAGATAGCACGCCTCGGGTGGAAGACCCGCAGCTTGCGAGGGAGCCTACCCCTCCACCTGTGTCCTCACCTACTGTTACCCCACCTACTTTGGTTGTGGGGATACCCCGCGCTTCTGTGAGAGCGCCGAAAGTCAGTTCCAGGGAGCTGGTAAAGGCACCTCGGCATCCAGAAGCTATTGTGCTGCCTGGAACTGGAGAGAAAGCCACTATGCCACCTTTGGCCCGCTTGCAGAGACTGTTTTGCCACAAAGTAGCTCGGGAATATGGGTGGGAGTACCCGTATCTACCCCGGGACTTGCTGTATGAGGTGGAAGTCTGGAGAACAAGATGGTATGACGAGTTTGTGTGGGACAAGTTGAAGGTGCCCCATGCTCGCAGGTACCTGGAATGTGTGCCGGCAGTGTCTAAGAGGTTTGAGGACTGCAAAGCTGAATGGAAATTGGGGCGCCATATCCATGCTGACAAGATAGTCATTTGCAGAAGAGAAGGAGAAGATGTCGAGTATTCGATAGAGGCATTTGACAAACACCTGAAACCCCTGTACCTGCCGGATCCAAAGTTTTACTTATAGGAGAAAAGAACTCCTGTTTATTTCTTTTGTGCACTTGAACTTTCTGGAAGAGCCATTCCCAGACACGCAGGACTGTGCCCTGCTTTTGTTTTTGTTTGGGCTTTTCTTTTTCTCGTTGGAGACTTGGGGACTGTTGTGTTTTCGTGTTTCCCCTTTTCTTCATGTGCCAAAGGCAAGGACATTTGGGAATAGTGGCAGAGTAGGGAAAGCTGGAAGAACGAAGATTCGTTGAGCGTCATGACCGCGGCGTTGTCACCAGGTGGCAGTGTTGCGCAACAAATGTTTGAAAATATTTCACCCACACATCACCTTGCTTGTTGGAGTGAGTGGGTCTCTCGGCTGACGGGCCCACTCATCCCAAATGACACAAAATTATGTTAGGATGTTGTTTTTTCTTTCCCCTGCAGGAGAATCGTCAATCAAGACCATTGAGAGTGGGTGGCTCTTAGACAGTGTGGGAGAGGGGTTGTGATTATGCAGATGTTAAAAATGTTTTATGACATAAGTTGTTTTATATGTTCCCCATTCCCTGAGCAGGTCTTGGCACTTGGGAAAATTTTTTAGAGGAATTGCTTCAGGGGTTTCACTCCATGCCACCACTTTATGGGAGGTATGGGTGTGCACCTGACGCTGGGGACCAGCGTCAAATTACAGGGGGGAGTGTGTAGCGGGGTCCTCAAATTGATGGGATACACCTGGGCAATAGTGTAACCCAGGTGTATAATTGTGTTAGGATTCAGACCCCTTTTTGTTTCGTGGAGGATTGGAGGATGTAATATTCTCCTTTGCCTGTGGGTGGCGTAGTACCCACAGGCTTCAGGTAGAATCATCCCCTGCAGTGCTCCCTGTTTGGTCTCTTCCCGGAGATGGTATGGCTGGGGCGGGGAACCCGCCGGGCCATTGATGGGAGGAGATAAAAGGGGGAGACGCCCTTGCCACGAGGTTCTTGCGGAGAAGGAGGTCCTCGGAGGAGGAGGGTTGCGGTCTGCACCCAGGGCCCTTAGGCCTGGGTGCGGGAGATCCAGGAGTCTGGTCCAGGTGCCCATGGCCTGGTCTGGAGTCATGTTGGCGTCCATCCCAGGCACCTTTAGCCTGGGGTGAGGTACTATCGAGGAGGCCTGGGGCCCGGTACCTTCGACTGGGTCCCGCTAGGGTGGACTGTCCGAGGGTCCCTGAGCGGAGGGACTCGTACCTGAGGTGAGGAGGCCGGGGAGGTTACCCACTGGAGACCCGGAGCAGCACCAACCCGGTGACAGTGGGCCTCTGGGAACTCTCTTGGGAGGACACATCCCCCTGATAGGGGCCACAGCGCATCGAAGAGGGCTCCATTGCTGTTCATAGGGGTTGCTGGAAGAGACCCCATCCTTCCTGTTCTGTAACAGCCGGATTGGCTTAGGCGCCGCTGGTCATAGTATAGTGGCATAGAACTGAAACGTTAGGAAGTGCCTTGATCTGCTCATCCCACCGTTGGCAAGGTTATAGGTCCCAACCAGTCTGCTGTTAAAAGAACTGTTTATCGTGCTTTGCTATTGGAGTGCCAAATAAACAAGTGTTGGACCTTTCTCCGGTGTGTGAACTCCAGTTACTGGAAGCAGAGGGGAGGCTGGTGAGCTTGTAAGTACAGAATCGGTACATTCGCAGAACACATTGGCCCGAGGAAACATCAGGAAGTGGCCTTCACCTCCCTATTGTAATGGGGAGGACATGGGCCGTGGCGCATCTCACTCTCACAACTCAGAAACCCCTAGACATGAGTTGGTGTGTAACAGATGAAGAAGTTGGAGAGAGGGTGAGGCCGCTACATGTGTATTTTTTTTTGTTTTAAATTGTTTAATATATGAATTTTATATACATTTTATATAAGGTTGTAAAAAATAGTTTGTTTCTAAAGCCGCATACACACGGTCGGACTTCAAACAAACTTTTCCGTGGATTTTTGTTCGAAGGGCGTTGGCCGTGAACTTGGTATGCATACACATGGCAGGACTTTTTCAGCCAACAAACATGAACGTAGTGATGTATATGAAAAAACATGGAGGGTTGCTCGAAAAGAGCAGCCAGTGGTCGGACTTTTTAGGCAACAACACAGTGGATAAACAAAAAAAATTAAATTATTATGAAAAAACAAAATAGACAGTAAATACGGTAGTTAACCACTTAAGCCCCGGACCATTTCGGGCCATTAGGACCAAGCCTGTTTTTGGGATTCGGCACTGCGCTGCTTTAACTGTAAATTGTGCGGACATGCAATGTTGTACCCAAATGAAATTTGCGTCCTTTTCTTCCCACAAATAGAGCTTTCTTTTAATGGTATTTGATTGCCTCTGCGATTTTTATTTTTTGCGATATAAACAGAAAAAGACCGAAAATTTTGAAAAAAAATGATATTTTCTACTTTTTGTTATAAGAAAAATCGAATAAACTCAATTTTAGTCATACATTTAGGCCAAAATGTATTCAGCCACATGTCTTTAGTAAAAAAAATGTCAATAAGCGTATATTTATTGGTTTGCGCAAAAGTTATAGCGTTTACAAACTAGGGTACATTTTCTGAAATTTACACAGCTTTAAATTTATGACTGCCTATCTCATTTCTTGAGGTGCTAAAATGGCAGGGCAGTACAAAACCCCCCCAAATGACCCCATTTTGGAAAGTAGACACCCCAAGGAAATTGCTGAGAGGCATGTTGAGCCCATTGAATATTTTTTTTTTTCGTCCCAAGTGATTGAATAATGACAAAAAAAAAAAAAAATTACAAAAAGTTGTCACTAAATGATATATTGCTCACACATGCCATGGTTATATGTGGAATTGCACCCCAAAATACATTCTGCTGCTTCTCCTGAGTACGGGGATACCACATGTGTGGGACTTTTTAGGAGCCTAGCCACATACGGGACCCCGGAAACCAAGCACCGCCTTCAGGATTTCTAAGGGCGCAAATTTTTGATTTCACTCCTCACTACCTATCACAGTTTTGAAGGCCATAAAATGCCAAGATGGCACAAAACCCCCCCAAATGACCCCATTTTGGAAAGTAGACACCCCAAGCTATTTGCTGAGAGGCATGTTGACCCCATTGAATATTTTTTTTTTTTGTCCCAAATGATTGAATAATGACAAAAAGAAAAAAAAAAAATGTACAAAAAGTTGTCACTAAATGATATATTGCTCACACATGCCATGGTTATATGTGGAATTGCACCCCAAAATACATTCTGCTGCTTTTCCTGAGTACGGGGATACCACATGTGTGGGACTTTTTGGGAGCCTAGCCGCGTACAGGGCCCCAAAAACCAAGCACCGCCTTCAGGATTTCTAAGGGCGTAAATTTTTGATTTCACTCCTCACTACCTATCACAGTTTTGAAGGCCATAAAATGCCAAAATAGCACAAAACCCCCCAAATTACCCCATTTTGGAAAGTAGACACCCCAAGCTATTTGCTGAGAGGCATGTTGAGTCCATGGAATATTTTATATTTTGCCACAGGTTGCGGGAATATGACAAACTGTTTTTTTTTTGCACAAAGTTGTCACTAAATGATATATTGCTCACACATGCCATGGGCATATGTGAAATTACACCCCAAAATACATTCTGCTGCTTCTCCTGAGTACGGGGATACCACATGTGTGGGACTTTTTGGGAGCCTAGCCGCGTACGGGACCCCAAAAACCAAGCACCGCCTTCAAGGTTTCTAAGGGCATAAATTTTTGATTTCACTCCTCACTACCTATCACAGTTTTGAAGGCCATAAAATGTCAAAATAGCCCAAAACCCCCACAAATGACCCCATTTTGGAAAGTAGACACCCCAAGCTATTTGCTGAGAGGCATGTTGAGCCCATTGAATATTTTTTTTTTTTGTCCCAAATGATTGAATAATGACAAAAAGAAAAAAAAAAATGTACAAAAAGTTGTCACTAAATGATATATTGCTCACACATGCCATGGTTATATGTGAAATTACACCCCAAAATACATTCTGCTGCTTCTCCTGAGTACGGGGATACCACATGTGTGGGACTTTTTGGGAGCCTAGCCGCGTACGGGACCCCAAAAACCAAGCACCGCCTTCAAGGTTTCTAAGGGCATAAATTTTTGATTTCACTCCTCACTACCTATCACAGTTTTGAAGGCCATAAAATGTCAAAATAGCCCAAAACCCCCACAAATGACCCCATTTTGGAAAGTAGACACCCCAAGCTATTTGCTGAGAGGCATGGTGAGTATTTTACAGCTCTCATTTGTTTTTGAAAATTAAGAAAGACATTTTTTTTTCTTTTTTTTTTTCTTTTTTTACATTTTCAAAACTTTGTGACAAAAAGCGAGATCTGCAAAATACTCAACATACCTCTCAGCAAATAGCTTGGGGTGTCTACTTTCCAAAATGGGGTCATTTGGGGGGGTTTTGTGCCATCTGGGCATTCCATGGCCTCCGAAACTGTGATAGGCAGTGAGGAGTGAAATCAAAAATTTACACCCATAGAAATCCTGAAGGCGGTGCTTGGTTTTTGGGGTCCCGTACGCGACTAGGCTCCCAAAAAGTCCCACACATGTGGTATCCCCGTACTCAGGAGAAGCAACAGAATGTATTTTGGGGTGTAATTCCACATATGCCCATGGCATGTTTGAGCAATATATAATTTAGTGACAACTTTTTGTACATTTTTTTTTTTTTGGTCATTATTCAATCACTTGGGACAAAAAAAAAAAATATTCAATGGGCTCAACATGCCTCTCAGCAAATAGCTTGAGGTGTCTACTTTACAAAATGGGGTCATTTGGGGGGGTTTTGAACTGTCCTGGCATTTTATGCACAACATTAGGAAGCTTATGTCACACATCATCCACTCTTCTAACCACTTGAAGACAAAGCCCTTTCTGACACTTTTTGTTTACATGAAAGAAAATTTTTTTTTGCAAGAAAATTATGTTGAACCCCCAAACATTATATATTTTTTTAAAGCAAAGGCCCTACAGATTAAAATAGTGGGTGTTGCATTTTTTTTTTCCACACAGTATTTGCGCAGCGATTTTTCAAACGCATTTTTTGGGGGAAAAACACACTTTTTTTATTTTTAATGCACTAAAAAACACTATATTGCCCAAATGTTTGATGAAATAAAAAAGATGATCATAGGCCGAGTACATGGATACCAAACACGACATGCTTTAAAATTGCGCACAAACGCGCAGCGGCGACAAACCTACATTCATTTTTAAAAGCATTTAAAAGCCTTTACAGGTTACCACGTTAGATTTACAGAGGAGGTCTACTGCTAAAATGACTGCCCTCGATCTGACCTTCGCGGTGATACCTCACATGCATGATGCAATTGCTGTTTACATATGACGCTAGACCGACGCGTGTGTTCGCCTTTGCGCAATAGCAGGGGGGACAGCGGTGCTTTTTTTTTTTTTTTTTTTTTTTTTTATTATTTATTTGGCTTTTTTATTTTATTTTTAAACTGTGCCTTCCATATTTTATTTTTTTACCATTTTTATCGTTATCTCAGGGAATGTAAATATCTCCTATGATAGCAATAGGTAGTGACAGGTACTCTTTTTTTGAAAAAAATTGGGGGGTTAGACCCTAGATCTTTCCTCTGCCCTCAAAGCATCTGACCACACCAAGATCGGTGTGATAAAATGCTTTCCCAATTTCCCAATGGCGCTTTTTATATCCGGGGGGGGGACATTCCCTCCCACTGCTTGTAAAAGCAGTCTAGAGGCTAATTATCTGCTAGAATTGCTTTTACATGAAAGCCGGCTGCTGGCTGAAAAGAATGATACCAAGATGATACCTAAACCCGCAGGCATCATTCTGGTATAAACATTCAAAATCCAGCAACATACCAGTACGTTGCTGGTCCTTGTTGGACATGTATTGTAATCTTTTTTTTCATACAGCCTATTGGCTGAACGAAAAAAAGAGATTGATTGGTGGGTATGCCCACCATTAGAATACCTCCCTTCATCCACCCACTTCTAATGATGGGCATATATGCCGAAGCATGGGGGCATCCTCCCGCAAAAAAGTTATGCCGCGTACACACGGTCAAGCCTTCGTCGGAATTTCGACCGTATGTACGCGGCATAAAAGGTTATGCCGCGTACACACGGTCGGACTTTTCCACGGATAAGCCTCCGTTGGAATTTCGACCGTATATACGCGGCATTAGGAGCAAAATCGCTCCTCCGCCCCTGCTGCCCCCATGCTTCGGCATATATGCTCTTTTTTTTAACTGTGGTGGTGAAATCACCTCCTACAGCGTTGGAGTCACGGCTTTATGTATCGTGGGAGCAAACGCTGTTGCTGTCAAGATAAATAGATCCGCGCTGCAACTGAATGACGTACCTGCTAAGCAAATGGTGGTTAACATTAAAACAAAGTAACATTACAGTACAACAGTAAGACCTTACCATGCCATACCTGCAAAGCAAATACCAAAATAAAACCTAGTAAAAAATAAAAAAATGTTTTAACGCAACCTGTGCCTAAAATATATATATGCCGAAGCATGGGGGCATCCTCCCGCAAAAAAGTTATGCCGCGTACACACGGTCGGAATTTCGACCGTATGTACGCGGCATTAGGAGCAAAATCGCTCCTCCGCCCCTGCTGCCCCCATGCTTCGGCATATATGCTCTTTTTTTTAACTGTGGTGGTGAAATCACCTCCTACAGCACTGGAGTCACGGCTTTATGTATCGTGGGAGCAAACGCTGTTGCTGTCAAGATAAATAATTCCGCGCTGCAGTTGAATGGCGCACCTGAAAACAAAAAATTACATACCTGAAAAGCAAGCATGATAAAACATTGCAGAATAGAATACAGTAAAAAAAGAGCAGAACAATAGAGAGAAAATAGAGAGAGAGAGAACAATAAAACGACAACTATTTTTGGTTTTTTTATTTTATAGTTTTTTTGTGTTTTGTTTTTTACGTTTTTTTTTTTCTTTTTTACACTTTTTTTTGTAACTTTACAACTGTAATGGTTCGGGTCTCTCAAAATGTAATGGCATCTTGGGAGACCCTGTGTAAGTGTGTCCTAGTCTGTGAAATGCTGTACCCTACGCTAAAACTTCACTTTTGAGTGGTAGCGTTCAAAACATTCACCTTGGCAAAGACCAGGCTTGTCAGGACAGAGTGGACAAAAACTACGGGTGTCACGCCTAAATCCGCGCTTGCTACAGACACGACATCTTTTTTGGGGGTGGCTTTGGGTAGGGGTACTCGGGAGGACATACGAATAATGCCTCTCATGCAGCCGGCTTACTGCATTTGGTTGGGGATGGTGAGGTGCAGAACCGCCTGGATACAGGAGTTCTGTGACTATCTCATTCTGGAATTTTAGAAGAGATAACGTCCCGCCTGAAGCTCTGTATAGCACATGAGCGTTCAGCAAAGCCAATTGGAATAATGATAGAGACACTTTTTTGTACCAGCGTCTCGCCTTACGGTCAATTAGATACGGCGCCATCAACTGGTCGTTGAGGTCCACCCCTCCCATATTTTGGTTATATTCGTGGACACAGAGGGGTTTCTCCACAACACCAGTCGCCGTACGAATTTGGACTGTCGTGTCTGCATGAAGGGAGGTAAGAAGGAAAACATTCTTATTGTCCCTCCACTTCATAGCGAGCAAGTTATTACACTTCAAGCAGGCTCTCTCCCCCAGCCTAAGACGGGCATCTACAAGCCGCTGGGGAAAGCCCCGGCGATTAGGTCGCACGGTGCCACATGCTCCAATCTTATGATCAAACAAGTGACTAAACAGTGGCACGCTCGTGTAATAATTGTCCACATACAAGTGGTACCCCTTTCCGAATAAGGGTGACACCAAGTTCCACACTATCTTGCCAGCACTCCCTATGTAATCCGGGCAGTTGACCGACTCAATCTGACTGTCTTTTCCCTCATAAACCGTAAAGTTCACTACATAGCCTGTTGCCCTGTCACAGAACTTGTAGAGCTTGACCCCGTATCTGGCACGCTTGCTGGGAAGGTACTGCTTGAAAGACAAGCGGCCAGAAAATTTAATCAGGGACTCATCAACGCAGACAACTTGATCGGGAGTAAACAAGGCTGCAAAACGTTCGTTGAAGTGGTTTATGAGGGGCCGAATTTTATAGAGCCGGTCGTATTCAGGGTCCCCACGTGGACGACAAAGTTCATTGTCGTTGAAGTGCATGAACCGCAAAATCTGCTCGTATCGTGCCCTGGACATGGAGGCAGAGAACACGGGCATGTGGTCAATTGGGTGCGTGGACCAATAAGCACGCAATGACGGAAATTTATGTGTGCCCATGTTGAGGGAAAGGCCCAGAAAGGTCTTAAATTCGGAAACCGTAATTGGTTTCCAATTTCTGGCAATTTTAGGCAACTGGGGGTTAGCGGCGATAAATTGACCAGCATATAAATTACTCTGGTCCACAATAGATCTATAGAGATCTTCCGTGAAAAACAGCGAATAAAAATCGATTGGCATAAAATCAGCTGTTTCCACCTGAATACCGGGTTGGGCAGTGAATGGGGGAAGTACGGGTTCTGCAGAAGTGGTGGGGACCCAATCAGGATAGGCGAATTCTGCAGGAAGGGCAGTATGGGCACGACGGGCCTGCCTTTGTCTTCTTGGTGGCAGCGGGACACTACTTGTGCTTGCCACCTCGCCAGCTTGAACTGCACTTATGGGACTCGCCACGTCACCAAGTGTTACTGCAGTGCTGGATGTACGTCCAGGCTGTACTAGGCCGCTGGTGCTTGCCAGTTCACCAGAAGGAATAGCGGCGCTAGTACTACTCTGCTCCATGATACGAGAGACCTGCGGTTCTTGCTCCTCAACAACCTCAGAAGATCGGGATCGGGTACGCCTGACCTTAGCAGGGACCTCAACTTCGTCGTCAGAGCTATCTGACGTGGGGCCGCTGACGTCACTGTCTTCTACGGGAAGATATTCTGAGCCTGAATCTGACAGATACGTGACCTCCTCTTCACTATCTGTCATGCTCAGAATCTCGTAGGCCTCTTTACTAGTGTACCTTCGACTTGCCATTTTGGGCTCTAAATTTAGGGGTACACTAGTAAGATTCACAGGAAAAAAAGCACCTGACTGTCGTCAGCAAATATATCAAACGCTACAAAAAAACTGTTAGCGATCGCAGGGATCAGGCCTGTCTCTGCGAACGCTGCAGTTATGTGTGTTGTGTTTGGTAAGTGACAGTGATCGATCGATACTGCACTTGGGTGGGCTGGGCTGGGCTGGGCGGAGGGGCTAAACGCAGGTACTAGCAGGTATCTGGGCTGATCCCGCTAACACTGCGTTTTTGGGAACCCTAAACCGCTGGGGATGCTAGTATAGATCTGATCAGATACTATACCACTAAGGGGGGTGTATGCTTTGCGCGTGGGTGTTAGCGTTACTGGCACTAACCTAACACTGCCTGGGGCGACGCAGACCCTCTCTGGCGCTAAAACCTAATTGATCTCACCCGCCGGGCGATCAGGGGGGTTAAACCTTTATTGGGTTATATACGGCAGGTGCCCTGATGCTATAAAAAGCAAACTAATCAACCAGCGTCACCCGTAACCTTTATATGGTGATCACTGGTGAAAGGGTTAACTAGGGGCAATCAGGGGGTTAAAACCTTTATTAGGTTAAATATGGGGGTACCTGACACCAATAAAAACCTGCGGCGAACCTAAAAAAAAAATAACTGCCTATCTAAAACACCAGCGACACGAATACAGCGATCGGAAAAACAATCGCTTAGTGACGCTGAAGTTAGGGGGTGAAAGGGTTACCTGGGGGGTGATCAAGGGGTTAAACCTTTATTAGGGGGGGTTAGGGGGCTACCCTGGACCTAAAGGGGCCTAATCCTAACTGCCTTGCAACTTTTTACAATCACAGATGACACTAAATGCAGTGATCAGTAAAATAAATGATCACTGCAATCAGTGACACTGTGATTGGGGGCTTTGGGGTGACCTGGGGGGTGATCTGGGGGTGACTGGGGGGTGATTTGTGTGCCTATGTGTACCTACGTGTCAGTGGACTGTTGGAGCACTAACCTCTGTCTTCACTCCTCGGCGCCGGGAACGAAAAGACCGCGGCGAGGGAGATGACATCACTTCCTCCAGCCTGTGTTTACATCACATGGCGGAGGAAGCAATTTCATTGGCCGGGAGCGATCGCGAGGGGGGGGGCGGAATCGAGCGGCCGCCCCCTCATGCCTGATCGCTCCCGAACACTTAACGGCCGCTCACTGCAGTGAAGGGGGGTCCGGATGGACCCCCCAACTGCACAAAGGCGATCACGTAGATCTACGTGATTCTGCCTGTCCGTGCCATTCTGCCGACGTAAATCGGCGGTGGGCGGTCGTTAAGTGGTTAAAGAATTAAAACTGTATACAAAAATGGATTGTACAAATGCAGTCCCTTGTGCGTCTACGCGTTTCGCCGCGAGGCTTCTTCAGGATGGACAGAGATAGTAAGAAAGAATACAAATCTCACTATCTTAAGGAAGATGTATCTTTGTATCTTTTTTTTTATCCTTATTAATCACCCTTATTCCTTTCCCTGTATTTATAGTAGATGTATACTATTATATGTTAACTATTAATGACACAAATATGGTATTAAGTGCATAGTATTGCAAACTTTGAATATATCACATGAATATAGACCTATGTACCTTTGTATTTTCCCCGTTCTTTTTTCTTTTTGTTTCCCTTATGAAAATCTAATAAAAATATTTGACAAGAAAAACAACCATTTGATAGCTTGACAGTTTGACTGAGAGCACGGGCTCTTCTGACAGTTATCATCATGGCATGCTTTGAATGTAATTGTATTAGGAAAAAGTTAAATCAATGAGTTTAGTTCCGCTTTAATTCGGAAGCTTCATAAAGAAAATCAAAATATCCAGGACCATGGATGGTTTTAGCAACATGATTTTTTGCAAACTAAATTACTTTGCCAATATAGAGATTGCTCAGCACTGTATTTACAAAGTAGCAATGTTATCACTCATTGTAATGCTACTTGTGCCAAATTAGTCATTTGGTGTTTTCAATGTCTGGACTTTAAAGGCCAATGTAAAAACTTTTTTGCTTATTTAAAAAAGGCATTCCATAGAGCGGTAATATTTCACAGAGGAAAATATTCCAACAAATGCAACTTCATCCTTTCTTATCACCAATAGAAAAATAAATACTTATTGGTTATGTTTATCTCATTAAATGAGGATGAACCTTGAGCAATGAGCTATAAGTTTGGTTAAATAGGTACAGATTATCTGCACATTCCAAGCTGCTTAAAGCTGATCTTTCATTGGTTGTCATGACTTGCTATAGACTGTGCTCTTGCAATACATTATTAAAAAGTTATTACAGTCAACAAATAAAATCAATAGTAAGATACTAATGCTATCTGGTAAAAACAGCAACTGTGCTAAAGTCATAAACTTCGCTCATTTCCTTTCCTAAAGGTGAACTTTAGTCTTGAACAAAAAACAGTTTTATTCAATGCTGCTGTGTGCCAACATCCCTGTGAGTACATTTATTATTACAGGTACTTATATAGAGCTGTCAATTTATGCATCGCTTTACATATATATTGAACATTTACATCAGTCCCCACCCTCGAGGAGCTTACAATCTAAGGTCCCTAACTCAGACCAATTACGCTACCATCATATCTTTGGCGTGTGAGGGGAAACCGGAGTACCTGGAGAAAACCCACACAAGCACAGGGAGAACATGAAAACTCAGGGCAGGTAGTGCTGTAGTTGGGATTTGAACCAACAACCCTAGTGCTGCTAGGCAGACGTGCTAACCACTAAGCCACTGTGCCGCCAAGAAAACCGTTTCTATGTTGAGTACATAAAAAAAACTGATAACAAACGGAAATTGGGACTTTAAGAGGCACATAGAAGAGTAATTAACTCTCTTAAGGCCCATACACACGGTCAGACTTTTTGACAACAAACTTCAAAATGACCAGGTTTTTCAAAAAATCCGACCGTGTGTACGCTCCATCGGACAAACTTTTTCGGTTTTCATCGGACAAATGTTCGCTCTGCAAACAGACAAACTTTCCGGCAACAAAAGTCCTATCGTGTGTACAGAAATCCATCGGACTTAAGTCCAAAGTACAAACACGCATGCTCAGAACCAATGCAAAAGATAAAGTTGCCCAAAGGGTGGCACTAAAGAGCAGAAAAACCACGTAGTACGTCAATTACATCACTACGTTGAAATATAAACAAGGGAAGGGGAAGATGTTTTTGGTCTTGGTCTTATATACCTTTTTGGATTGTTCTATATCTGTATACTTATTGACTGCGGGACAACTATATTGGATCCCATCTTCCTAAAGATAGTGAGATTTGTATTCTTTCTTACTATTTCTGTCCGTCCTGAAGAAGCCTCGTGGCAAAACGCGTAGACGCACAAGGGACTGCATCTGTACAATACATTTTTGTATACAGTTTTAATTCTTTAACTACTGTATTTACTGTCTATTTTGTTTTTTCATATTAAATTTTAATTTTTGTTTATCCACTGTGTTGTTGCCTAAAAAGTCAGACCACTGGCTGCTCTTTTCGAGCAACCCTCCATGTTTTTCATATACTACTACGGATGTGGCAGTGTGAGTGCTTCCCCTTCCCTTGTTTATATTTCAACGTAGTGATGTAATTGACGTACTACGTGGTTTTTCTGCTCTTTAGTGCCACCTTTTGGGCAACTTTATCTTTTGCATTGGTTCTGAGCATGCGTGTTTGTACTTTGGACTTAAGTCCAATTGATTTCTGTACACACGATAGGACTTTTGTTGCCGGAAAGTTTGTCTGTTTGCAGAGCGAACATTTGTCCGATGAAAACCGAAAAAGTTTGTCCGATGGAGCGTACACACGGTCGGATTTTTTGAAAAACCTGGTCATTTTGAAGTTTGTTGTCAAAAAGTCCGACCGTGTGTATGGGCCCTAAGAGAGTTAATCACTCTTCTATGTGCCTCTTAAAGTCCCAATTTCCGTTTGTTATCAGTTTTTTTTATGTACTCAACATAGAAACGGTTTTCTTGGCGGCACAGTGGCTTAGTGGTTAGCACGTCTGCCTAACAGCCCTAGGGTTGTTGGTTCAAATCCCAACTGCAGCACTACCTGCCCTGAGTTTTCATGTTCTCCCTGTGCTTGTGTGGGTTTTCTCCAGGTACTCCGGTTTCCCCTCACACGCCAAAGATATGATGGTAGCGTAATTGGTCTGAGTTAGGGACCTTAGATTGTAAGCTCCTCGAGGGTGGGGACTGATGTAAATGTTCAATATATATGTAAAGCGATGCATAAATTGACAGCTCTATATAAGTACCTGTAATAATAAATGTACTCACAGGGATGTTGGCACACAGCAGCATTGAATAAAACTGTTTTTTTGTTCAAGACTAAAGTTCACCTTTAGGAAAGGAAAATGAGCGAACTTTATGACTTTAGCACAGTTGCTGTTTTTACCAGATAGCATTAGTATCTTACTATTGATTTTATTTGTTGACTGTAATAACTTTTTAATAATGTATTGCAAGAGCACAGTCTATAGCAAGTCATGACAACCAATGAAAGATCAGCTTTAAGCAGCTTGGAATGTGCAGATAATCTGTACCTATTTAACCAAACTTATAGCTCATTGCTCAAGGTTCATCCTCATTTAATGAGATAAACATAACCAATAAGTATTTATTTTTCTATTGGTGATAAGAAAGGATGAAGTTGCATTTGTTGGAATATTTTCCTCTGTGAAATATTACCGCTCTATGGAATGCCTTTTTTAAATAAGCAAAAAAGTTTTTACATTGGCCTTTAAAGTGGAGTTCCACCCAATTTTTTAACTTTTTTTTATTCCACTCCTCACCCCCTTACATGCCACATTTGGCATGTAAGTTTTTTGGGGGGGGAGTGAGGGCTTCAGTAGGAGTGGGACTTCCTGTCCCACTTCCTCCTTCTGCCCTGGAGCCGCCTAGGCGATACGTCATATCGCCTTGTGGCGGCTCCTCCCTGTAGGCGATCACCTGGGACGTGACAGGTCCCAGGCGATCGCCTGTCCACTCACAGAGCGCTGCGCCGTTCGCGCATGCGCAGTGAGTGCCCGGCCGTGAAGCCGAAAGCTGTCACGGCCGGGTGCCCATACTGTAAATGGACGCGCCGGCGGAGGAGGGGGGAGAGGAGCGGAGCTCCAGGCGGCGCGTCGCTGGACAGTGAAGCAGGTAAGTGTATGTTTATTAAAAGCCAGCAGCTACACTTTTTGTAGCTGCTGACTTTTAATAAACATAAAAAAAGGGTGGAACTCCGCTTTAAGTCCAGACATTGAAAACACCAAATGACTAATTTAGCACAAGTAGCACAAGTAGAATTACAATGAGTGATAACATTGCTACTTTGTAAATACAGTGCTGAGCAATCTCTATATTGGCAAAGTAATTTAGTTTGCAAAAAATCATGTTGCTAAAACCATCCATGGTCCTGGATATTTTGATTTTCTTTATGAAGCTTCCAAATTAAAGCGGAACTAAACTCATTGATTTAACTTTTTCCTAATACAGTTACATTCAAAGCATGCCATGATGATAACTGTCAGAAGAGCCCGTGCTCTCAGTCAAACTGTCAAGCTATCAAATGGTTGTTTTTCTTGTCAAATATTTTTATTAGATTTTCATAAGGGAAACAAAAAGAAAAAAAAAGGGGAAAATACAAAGGTACATAGGTCTATATTCATGTGATATATTCAAAGTTTGCAATACTATGCACTTAATACCATATTTGTGTCATTAATAGTTAACATATAATAGTATACATCTACTATAAATACAGGGAAAGGAATAAGGGTGATTAATAAGGATAAAAAAAAAGATATAAAAATAATAAAAGGGGGGGGGGGGACATCCGGGTTGGTGATCTAGCTCATAACTAACATATATACATAAAATCTGTTTATTATAATATGAATTCTAGATTGGTGACAACAAAGACTGGTCAAAGTCAATGGGGAGGTGATGTTTTATCCAAGGCTGCCAAATTGTCAGGTCATGTGTGGCCAGGTGACAGATGCACACCGTAGGGGGTTAAGAGTGCACCACAAGGTAGTGAACCCTATGACTGACTGCTGCGGATAGGATACTGAGTGGTTGTGGAAAGCGGGACCAGAGGAGCACAACCGGGATCCACAGGAAGCTAGAGCCAAGATACCCCAGGGCGCGGAGTCTAAGACCCAGCAGGTCTTCTCCAGAGCCTCTAGTGGTGAGGATGTTACGCTGCAGGCTGGGTCCAGGTCGCGACCCCTAGAGTATCCTAGCTCACACCTCATAGGGTAAGGAGGAAAGAGGGGGAGCAGCAGCACAGGATACAAGAGTAGCGAAGGACAAGCCGAAGGTCAAGGGTCACAAGCAGACAAGGATAAACGAAGGACAAGCCGAAGGTCAAGGGACACAAGTAGACAGGGATAGTCAGGAACAAGCCAATATCGTACCAGAGAGACAGACGTAGCACACGGCCGGCAGGAACCCAAACACACAATGCTTAACAAACACGTTGATCAGCAAAGCAGGCTTGCAGTGCACAGGTTAATATAGTGTTCTGTGATAGGGCCTTGGGTGGAGTCAGGACGCTCACTGGGCATGGGCTGGACTGGCATAACTAGTACAGAGGCCGAGTGAATAGCAGAGTCAGGTGTAGCGACTACCTGAATCGCATCGCAAGACGTAGCGACTGCAGGACTTGTAGACAAGCTAGCCTGACTGTGCGTCCAAGGGTGATTAGGGACAGAGAAATGTAAATGGTTATGCAACCGGGAATGAATGACCGGCTCAGGTTCACAGGGGGCAACCTTGGGTAGGCAGGACGAGGAACAAGAGGAACCCCAAGCCAGGATCTGTCCAGTAGTCCAGTCCACATGAGGAGAATGGAGCTGTAACCATGGGAGACCCAAAATTATAGGCGTTGAGGCCTTGGGTAAGATAAGGAAGGATATCCACTCCTGGTGGAGTGTCCCTACCGACATCTTAACAGGGAGGGTCTGGAAGTGGATAGGTTCCCCTGGGAGAACAGTACCATCAATCGCCAAGACCACCAATGGCGTGGTGAGGGGCAAAAGAGTAAGTCTCATGGACGATGCGATTTCCCAGTCCATGAAATTACCAGCGGCTCCGGAATCCAGATATGCTGAGACTGAATGAGAAGAAGCACCAACATGAAGGAACACAGAAAGCGTTTTTCTGGACAAAGAGAGCAAGTGTCACGAAAATGGCCTTTGCCCCCACAGTAAAGACACAGACCAAGAGTTCTGCGCCTAGCACATTCCTCGGGGGATAGCCTGGTCCGACCCAGCTGCATGGGTTTCTCAGCTGGTAGGAGATGCTCTACGGGTCGAAGAGAGGGGAGCTCAGGCTGACTAAGAACCAAGGAGTGCTGGCGTTTCTTTTCTAGGGTCCTCTCCTGAAAGCGAATATCGATCTGGTTACACAAGGAGATAACTCCGCCCAGATCAGTGGGGATGGTTCTTCCTGCTAATTCATCCTTCACTCTATCAGAGAGGCCATGCAAAAAGGTTGCGACTAAGGCCTCATTGTTCCAGCTCAACTCAGCCGACAGTATGCGGAAATGAAGGGCATACTGTCCCACTGAAGCAGACTCTTGGCGGAGACGTAGAAGGGCGCTGGCCGCTGAAGAGACACGAGCCGGTTCTTCAAAGGTATTCCGAAAAAGTTTCAAGAAGCCAGACAGGCTAGAAACCACTGGATCATTCAGTTCCCACAGAGGGGCTGCCCAGGCTAAAGCTTCACCGGAGAGGAGGGAAATTATATAGGCTACCTTTGCCCTATCAGACAGAAAGTTTTGAGGCTGAAGCTCGAAATGAATCGTGCGTTGGCTAAGGAACCCCCTGCAGGCCTTGGAGTCCCCAGAGAAACGGGATGGAACTGGCAGTTGTAGTGAATGTGTGGCTGCGACTGCGACCGGAATAGGTGCAGCCGCTGGTAGCGGTTGAGGTTGTTGAACCGGGGGTCCTAATGAGGCCTGAACCTGTTCAAAACGGGAGGCCAAATCCTGAAGGAATCGCATGACCTGGGTCTGATTAGATTCCTGGGTCTCAAGTCTGCGGACTATGCCCTGCAAAGGATCATCCGCGGGGAGCGGCATGTCAGCCCGGTTCATGGCTGATCAAACTGTCAGGTCACCTGTGGCCAGGTGACAGATGCACACCGTAGGGGGTTAGGAGTGCACCACAAGGTAGTGAATCCTATGACTGACTGCTGCGGATAGGATACTGAGTGGTTGTGGAAAGCGGGACCAGAGGAGCACAACCGGGATCCACAGGAAGCTAGAGCCGAGATACCCCAGGGCGCGGAGTCTAAGACCCAGCAGGTCTTCTCCAGAGCCTCTAGTGGTGAGGATGTTATGCTGCAGGCTGGGTCCAGGTCGCGACCCCTAGAGTCTCCTAGCTCACGCCTCGTAGGGTAAGGAGGAAAGAGGGGGAGCAGCAGCACAGGATACAAGAGTAGCGAAGGACAAGCCGAAGGTCAAGGGTCAAAAGCAGACAAGGATAAACGAAGGACAAGCCGAAGGCCAAGGGACACAAGTAGACAGGGATAGTCAGGAACAAGCCAATATCGTAACAGAGAGACAGACGTAGCACACGGCCGGCAGGAACCCAAACACACAATGCTTAACAAACACGTTGATCAGCAAAGCAGGCTTGCAGTGCACAGGTTAATATAGTGTTCTGTGATAGGGCCTTGGGTGGAGTCAGGCTGGGAGGAGATTATAAAGGAAGCCAGGTGAGAGAGAGTCTGGCCTCTAAGATGAACACATGGGAAGGAAGGTAAGCTGACAGACAAACACTACTGCATATCCATGACACAAATCTTACGGAATTTATTGATTTTATTGTCTTCAATGGCCGACATCTTAGCGTGAATGAGAGCACTGTTCATTCTGTGTTTGGCTTCCGCCAAAATTAGGGTTTGGGTTTTCCAAGCTTTCGCAATGGTTTGCTTGGCTGCAGTATTAAGATGGATTAATAGTTGAAATTGAGTATGTGTAAGCGTGATAGGTTTTAGATTTAAAAGTGCCATAGCTGGGTCTGGAGGAATAGTAATAGCAAGAGCTTTAGATGCCATTTGAAATATGCTCGTCCATAATTCCTTTACAACTGGACATTGCCACCATATGTGGAAATGAGTACCAGGTGTGTCACATCCTCTGAAACAGTTCGGTGAATATGTGGGGGCGAATTTTGCTATTCTAGCTTGTACTAAGTACCAGCGCGTTAACACCTTATAATTTGTTTCTACAGCAAAACAATTAGGAGAGGAATTTTGTGTGGCTAACCAGATGTTAGACCAGTCTTTGGAGTCAAATACTAGATTTATGTCTTGTGCCCATCTGGTTGCATACATGGGTAATGTGTCATTGGGATATGCAGTCATTTGTTGATAGAGAATTGAGATTAGTCCTCTGACATGTGGGTTGCTTATACAAATCTTTTCAAATTGAGACAATTGAGTAAGGGATGAACCTGCGTTGTGAAGTGGTTCATAAAAAAATTTAATCTGTAAGTATCTGAAACTTTCAGACACAGGGAGCCCAAAAGATTCACATAATACAGGAAAGGAATGGATGTTAGTATTAGATACTAAATTGTGTAGGCGAGTCAAATTGGTGGAAGACCATGCTGAGAAGGATTTTGGGTATTTCCAAGCAGGATTGAAAGCGGGATTCTTAAGGAAGGAAAATAGGGGATTATGTGAGGATTGGAGCCTATGTGAGTCTTTAAATGTATCCCAAATAGCTAAAGAGTGTTTAGTTATTGGATTAGATAGATGTGACCTATCTTCGGGTCCAACCCATAACAAGTTACAACCCACAACAGGGGATCACAATCGACCGACTCCAGAGCCACCCATAAAGGTGTTTCATCAGTTGAATGGTATTTGGCTAATGGTGCAATCTGTGCGGCATTGTAATAAGAGGAGAAGTTGGGTAGCCCCATTCCTCCTCTCAGTTTATGAAGGTATAATGTGGCTTTAGGTATCCGGGATTTAGTTGTACCCAAGATAAAGGACATAACTCTACGTTGAGTGAGTCTTAGAAAATAGGAAGGTAATGGGATTGGAAGCACTCTAAATAAATATAAGAATTTTGGTAATATTGACATCTTTACTGTATTGATCCTTCCAATCCATGACAATGGAAGAGAAGTCCATAACTTCATTAAACCAGTTGTTTGTCTCAGCAAAGATAGATAATTAGCAGTAAATTGTTCTTTAAGAGAGACCATGAGTTGAATTCCTAAGTAGGGGAGTTGTTTTGGTACCCAATTAAAGGGTAAGGAATTTTTTGCCAGATGTAGATCAGATTGGGACAAAGAAATGTTCAGTGCATTTGATTTAGCGGGGTTAACGTATAGTCCTGATATCTGAGCAAAATTATCTAAAATCTTGATCAAATTTGGGGCTGATATATGAGGATGTGTCATAAAAATAAGGATATCATCCGCGAAAAGACATACCTTGTGCTGATATCCCCCTAATTCTATACCTTTAATATCTACAGTAGATCTAATTGCGCTAATGGCTCTATCAATAGGGCAAAAAGTAACGGGGATAGGGGACAACCTTGTCCAGTTCCTCTTCTTATGTCAAACATTGGTGATTTATAACCAGCATATTTTACATATGCTTTAGGACTATTGTAAAGGGAAGAGACCCAAGTCAGGAAATGATCACCGAAACCCCATTTTTGAAGTGTATATTGCATATAAGGCCGAGTGACAGAATCAAACGCCTTTCTTAAATCTAAAGATATAAGGCATGACAGGATTTTCCTAGATTTGGCTGCTTGGATAAGCAGGAGTGCTCGTCTAATATTATTGCCTGCTTGGCGTTTAGGCATAAAGCCTGTTTGGTCCCTATTTATTAAATGTCCAATGATGTTATTCAATCTGTTCGCTAGAATTTTGTCTATTAATTTAATATCTAAGTTAAGGAGGGATATATGACGATAGTTAGCCCAGGAAGTTGTATCTGAGTGTGGTTTGGGAATCATAGCAATAATAGAAGTCAGGGTTTCTGTTCTGAAGGAATGACCTGTCAGGATAGAATTAAAGGCTCTAGTTAAGATTGGTGTCAATATGTGTGTAAACTGTTTATAATAAGCTGCAGAAAAACCGTCTTGGCCTAGTCTTTTCTGAAGTTTAAGATTTTTAATAGCATTTGACACTTCATTGTCTAAAATGGGGCCTTCGAGAAGATTACACTGTTCTTGATTTAGAACAGGCAGCTTGATTTTAGATAACATTGTGTCAACTTTTATCTTGTCAGTTTTGAGCAGGAGAGTATAACTTGGCCAAGTTAGAGCGAAAGATCTCTAGTATCTTAACTGGGTTACTAGAATATGCTTAACAGGTTATTTTCAATCTAATGGGTGTCTGTGCATGTTGTGCAGACTTCAGACTTCTTGCCATTAGGGTATCAGGTTTATTGGCTTTAAGATATTTGATGTGTTGGCGTTTGCGTAAAAGTTGGTCGGCCGAGTCAATCAAAATGGGGCCTTCGAGAAGATTACACTGTTCTTGATTTAGAACAGGCAGCTTGATTTTAGATAACATTGTGTCAGCTTTTATCTTGTCAGTTTTGAGCAGGAGAGTATAACTTGGCGAAGTTAGAGCGAAAGATCTCTAGTATCTTAACTGGGTTACTAGAATATGCTTAACGGGTTATTTTCAATCTAATGGGTGTCTGTGCATGTTGTGCAGACTTCAGACTTCTTGCCATTAGGGTATCAGGTTTATTGGCTTTAAGATATTTGATGTGTTGGCGTTTGCGTAAATGTTGGTCGGCCGAGTCAATCAAAAAAAGATCCAAATCTAGTCGGGCCCTTTCCAATTTAGAGTTATTTATAGCGTTCGGGGAGGATTGGAAGGCTAGATGACATGTATTAAAGGCAGACTCAAGTTTAGAAAATATAATTTTCCGTTCTTTTTTGAGTATTGATGCTTGTTGCATCAATTTGCCTCTAATTACAGACTTATGAGCTTCCCATAAAGTGAGGGCTGGGACATCTTCTGTGTCATTAGTTACAAGATAGTCTGTGAGTGCTTGTTCAACCACAATACGGTATGATGGATGGGTTAACATAGAATCATTAATACACCAAGTATTATCATGTGATCTGGGTACTGTGGAGGAAATAGTGGTAAAAACTGCACAATGATCTGTCCATGTGAAGGGGATGATTTTGGAAGAAGTAATTTATGGCAACATACTGGATGGGACTAGGATTTGGTCAATACGTGAGAAACTTATGTGGGTATGAGTAGTGAGTGAAACGTCTACTGGTGGGATTAGTTTCACGCCAAGTATCTACAAAACCATGTGTGGTAAGCAAATGTTAGAAAGTCAGTCTTGATACACCAGTTGTAGGACCTGGTGGGGATTTGTCTAGAAAAGGGAAAACAGTTGCATTAGAGTCCCCACATAGAATAACCATACCAAATTTGTGTGTTTGCACTACTTGAAAAAGATGCGATAGAAAAGCTGTTGGACGTTTGTTGGGGGCATTGTAGGATACAACAGTGATCGGATTATCAGATATATATCCTGTAACAATAATATATCTTCCCTCTGGATCCTTTATTTGAGAAACGAGGTTAAACGGAGTGGAGCTATGAAAACCAATTAAAGTTCCACGCTGCTTAACAGTCGTTGATGCAGAATAAAATTGCGGATAAGAATTAGATAGAAATTTAGGATGAGCATTTTCTGTAAAGTGGGTTTCCTGTAAGCAAATAATTTGAGCTTTCTTGGTCATAAAGGAGCTTAAAGCTTTAGTTCGCTTATGCGGGATATTAAACCCTTGTACATTCAAAGACAGTATATTTATAGGTGCCATAGGTCAAGTAGGATGAACATTATAACAGAATAGACAGAGCATTTACCGAGAGCCAGATTCACCAACCAGGGGAAAAAAAGGGGAAAAAATACTGAAATGTGAAAAGTAATGAAATAATTAGACAATCTTTTTAACCTATTATACAAACACTGCATCAAAAAATTAAGGTAAAACCACAGGGTGTGGGAGCGTCTCAGAGGAGAGTCTAATGTTCCCTGAGAGGATCCAGGTCCACCGACCAAGTCCCGCATAGCAAAGCAGGAGTCTGCTGGTGGCAAAAAGGGGCAACAAGAAATTCCTAATGAGTAACCAACACCGGAGAATGACAGGAACCTTCTACAAGCTATCCTTTTTAAAAAATATATATATATATAAAGTACCGGAAAAATAAAAGAGAGAAGTAAGGAGAGCGAAAGATATTGCTCTGCGCCATGAACGTTAACATTACTAATATACCATAGTCCATTTCCATCATGGATACAGTTAATGCTTAGTAACTAGCGAAGACAGCTTGAGAGGTCAAAAACCTGCAGAGAAAAAAAATGAGTCTAATGCCGCGTACACACGACCGTTTTTCTCGACGAGAAAAACAGCATTTTTTCCTTTCGCCGAGAAAAACGATCGTCTGTGGGCTTTATGTCGTTTTTCTCGACGTGAAAAACGGCATTAAAAACGACGAGAAAAATTAGAACATGTTCTAATTTTTCTCGTCGTTTTCCCTGACATTTCTTCTGCGGCAGTGTTTCCCATAGGAAAACACTGCCGCGGAGCCAATAGACGATCGTTTTTCTCGTCATTTTAAAAAATGACGAGAAAAATGACCGTGTGTGGGGAACAAGCTGTTCCCTAGTTTAAAATGTCATTATTCACTGCGTTTTTTTTAACCGCCGTGAATAATGATCGTGTGTACGCGGCATAAGTCATGTAAATTGGTCAGTCCATTGAGGCTTCCTGAGTAGGTGATGGATTTTCAAAGCGTCCGCGCTTATGGAGATTTTGATGCTCAGAGGTATGAGAGACGTAGCTTGAGCTGGATGATTGCTGAGGAGGCCGATAGACTGAACGCCTGCGATTCTGATCAGTTTGTATGGTTGTAGCTGTAATATCCATTTCAGTTAAGGCTGATTTTAAATCTTCTGAAGAACGACAGACATATTTGGTTTCCAGATGAGTGAAACGGAGACAGAAGGGAAATCCCCAATGATAAATGATTTGATTCTTTTGAAGCACTTGCAGTAGTAGTTTGAGGGCGCGTCTCTTTGCCACTGTGAGTGGGGACAGGTCAGTGAAAAGCTGATATGTATAGTTCTGAAAGCTGAGAAGATCTTTTCCTCTGGCTGCTGCAAGTAGCTGTTCTTTGGTTTTGTAGAAATGTAATTTGGCAATTATGTCCCTAGGGGGACCATTAGGTTTACGTGGAGCTAATGCTCTGTGCACTCTGTCCATTTCAAGTCTATCAACAGGGATATCAGGAGTTAATTCTTGAAAGAGTGCCGTAATGGTTCCATGCAGATCTAGAACAGATTCTGGAATACCTCTGATCCTTATATTGGACCTGCGGTCTCTGTTTTGCTGATCTTCTAAACGCTCTTGTAATAAAATATTTTCCTCTTTGAGAGTTGAGAGTTCTGAGTTACAATATTCTGTGTAGTTGTCTATTTCCTCAACCCTCTGTTCCAGTTCTGTAGTTCTCTGACCAAGTTCTCTTATTTCCTTGGTTAGCTTGTCAGTAATGTGGTCAGAGGTCTGCTTTAATGCCTTCTGTAACATTTGTTCAAATTTAACAAATATGACAGGCTGGTCCTCAGGTGAAATTACACAGTCATCCACTATGGACTCACCAGCACTGGTCAGTGGTTTGTGTCTTGAGGCTTTCACTGCAGGCGTAGAGCGGCGCTGTGAGGAGGAGGGAGAAGCCGCCATTTCAGCCGCCAGCCTGTTCGCTGCTCCCTTCAGGATACTCGTTTAAAATTTTGACTTAGAGCCTCTCATAGCCATGTTATTATGTGTATATGGCTCTCCTAGTTATCCGCATCTATTTTGTGATGTTTCCGGCGCTGCTGGGACCCGTAGTCCTCCGGGTTTGGTACCCGTGGAGCGGTGCTCTCTAAGGAAACATTACCTTCTCCTCAGGCTGCCGCGCATGCGCCAAATGGTTGTTTTATAACTGATCACATGTGCAGTAACGTGGCAACTGCAGATCAAACAGAGCCCAACATGGCAGCTTCCTCTGCCGTAAAGGATAGGAAGGTTTAGTTCTGCTTTAAATCAGAACTTAACACTTCTATCCTTTTCAGCCAAGGACGCTGCCATGTTAGCCTCTGTTTCATTTGCAAATGCCACGGTGCTGCACACGTGATCAGTTATGTCACCAGCCATTTGATGGTTTGGCTGAGAGCACAAGCAAATGTGACAGTTATATATACAAATCTAAAAAGTGACAAATACATAGAGTATTTCACAAAAGTGAGTACACCTCTCACATTTTTGTAAATATTTTACTATATCTTTTCATATGACAACACTGAAGAAATGACACTTTGCTACAATGTAAAGTAGTGAGTGTACAGCTTGTAGGACAGTGTAAATTTGCTGTCCTCTCAAAATAAATCAACAGACAGCCATTAATGTAAATGGTGGCCACACAAAATATTGACACTTTGGGCCTAATTTGGACATTTTCCATTAGGGGTGTACTCACTTTTGTGGCCAGCGGATTAGACATTAATGGCTGTGTGTGGAGTTATTTTGAGGGGACAGCAAATTTACACTGTTATACAAGCTGTACACTCACTACTTTACATTGTAGCAAAGTGTAATTTCTTCAGTGTCGTCACATGAAAAGATATAAAATATTTGCTAAAATGGGAGGGGTGTACTCACTTTTGTGAGATACTGTATATAACAATGTATGTACAAATAGTGACTCCACAATGTGCCTATTCTGAGTAATGCAGTGTAAAAAGATTATGCAACAGTCCAATCAGTGCAAACAAACAAAAAAAAAAAAAAAAGGGAAATAAGAAAAAGGAACAAAAATTAAAAATGAAAAAAATTGTGTCCCAAGTGTGTGATCCAAAAGATAGAAGTACATGCATGATAGGAGCCAACTTCCCCAAATCCTCCATGAAGGAGAGCAATTATAAAAAATGTCTGCTTACCAAAACGATTTGGCTTCCAAATGGGAAAGCCAAACAACCCTTATGCCTCGTACACACGACCGGTTTTCCCATCTGAAAAACTGCGATGAGAGCTTTTGGCCGGAAATCCCAGCCGTGTGTATGCTCCATCTGAGTTTTTCCTGTAGTAAAACTGACGAAAAAAAAACCTTGGGAATCCATCACCCCATCACTGAGGACCCTTCATTGGCTAACCGTAAAGGATCGAATCACATTCAAGACCCTCTGTCTCACCCACAAGTGCACACAGGGAAACGCTCCACAATATCTATGCGAGAAGATAAAACACCACACCCCCAATCGCACTCTCCGATCAACCAACCAAAACCTCCTTCACATCCCCAAGCCCCGCTACAAATCAAAGAGAGAACGAAGATTTGCAGTCCAAGGACCACGGCTATGGAACGCTCTACCCACGGATATCCGCATGGAAGAAAACCATCGAGCCTTCAGGAAAAAACTTAAGACCCACCTCTTCTGATGGATCAGGACGTCACTGGATGCAAGCGCCTTGAGGCGATTTAGTTCGCAGTTGTAGCGCTATACAAGTTATTCACTCACTCACTCACTCACTCATAACTCAGGACAGTTGACGCGTTTCACACTAATTCAGTGTTTACTCATAGCTGATCAACACTTATAAGATTTAGCTCCCATGAACCTTTTACAAAAAGTTTTATTTGTGTATGCACATTTACTTGATGGTAGAAATATTCTAATTGCATTGCAGCATTGCAGCTTTGAGTAGTGTTAAACTGCACCGTATTTGGCAGCCCACAGCTGCTTCTCAATTGGTTTATAATTGTCTCTCAATCAATGGTTGTTGAACATTCACCTGATTATGATCACATGTCTGGTTAGGAGTGCTATATGTATTAGAGGTCATTTTTGTATTATTCAGCTATGACTAAACACTGAATTAGTGTGAAACGCGTCAGCTGTCCTGAGTTATGCTGGTTTTTGTAGTGCCTCAAAAAAAATCAGCTATGAGTAAACACTGAATTAGTGTGAAATGCATCAGCTGTCCTGAGTTATGCTGGTTTTTGTAGTGCCTGTTTTCCTTGAATAAACATACGTTGGATTGGAGTGTGGCTGTCCTCACCTATTTTCTTTATTGCTACGTGCATTGCCGGCACCCTTGGTCCCTGAGAGAAGCACTTTCCTAATCTTATCTGCCTGGAGCGGCAATTTCTGTTTTTCGTATTTTGAATTATGGCGGGAATGTAACAGTTTTTTGAAACTATTAAATCGATGGGTTTAGTTCTGCTTAAAGCCTATGATCTCTATTATTAGTTTTCATAGAGTTATTGTTATACCAATCCTTAGTTAACTGGGAATCATTATAACAATCTTTGTAGTCTGTGCATTTTTGTAGTTATATCTGTACTATTGCATTTCTATTGTATCACTTCAGTGTCATGTCAGAACTTTTACAAAAAGGGTTTCAAGGACCATAAAAAAACACCTCCACTGACATAGAATAAATCATTATATTCATCC
Source organism: Rana muscosa (assembly GCA_029206835.1). Taxonomy (NCBI): domain Eukaryota; kingdom Metazoa; phylum Chordata; class Amphibia; order Anura; family Ranidae; genus Rana; species Rana muscosa. The sequence continues at coordinate 215,156,155 of CM055116.1, forward strand.
TAGTACCTTATTATTACTCTGATCTCCATAAGGTAGCTGTAGTATTCTGCTGAGGGCATGAGGGGGGGGGGGGGGGGCTAGAAAATGTGATTAGTAACCAATTAAGCAGTTCCTGATCCAATGAAGGGCATAATTAACCACTTGAACTCCGGAATATTTTACCCCCTTCATGACCAGGCCATTTTTTGCTATTCTGCACGTTTTCACACAAATAGTCTTATTTTGGGGTATTTGATCACCACTGGGTTTTTTATTTTTTTAAACAAAAAAAGACTGAAGATTTTGAAAAAAAAATACAATATTTTTTACTTTCTGCTTTAAAACATATTAAATAAAAAATGTAAAAAATCGAATTTCTACATAAATTTAGGCTAAAATTTATTCTGCTACATGTTTTTGGTAAAAAAAAAACTCAAATAAGCTTATATTAATTGGTTTTGTGAAAGTTATAGCGCTATATACTGGATTTTTTTATATACTACTAGTGGTGGTCATCAGCAACTTATAGTTGGACTGTGATAGTGCGGCAGCCAATCTGACACTAACTGACACTTTGTGGAATCTGGGTAACCGACACTGACATCACCAGTAACACTTATACAGTGATCAGTGCTAATACTGTACACTGTCACTGTACTAATGACACTTGCTGGGATGGGGTTAACATCTCGGGGTAACCAAGGGGTTGAGCGTTTGCCTAACAGTGTCTATTGTGTGTAATGTGTGCTGCTTTTTACTAAATATTGCTTTGTTTCTTCTGTCTGCGAACCACAAAGATTGTTCCCTCTGCACAGAGCTGGGTGCTGTAATAACCAAAGCTGCAAACCATGGATAATCAACGTGAAGAAGTGTCATCAGCACACCAAGGATTCCTCAAAAGGGTCCAAAGCTTTATTCCGTGTTCACATGATAAATATACAGCAGCGTTTCGGAGCTACACAGGGCCCCTTCGTCAGGCAAGTCACTTGTCTGACACACAGTCTTGCCAATGCACATTCTGCCGTCTTCCAGTCAGGTAGTCTACAATCCAGGACACAAGGGTAAGATTAGCATGTATTATATACTTGCCTTAGTCATTCACTTCACTTCGACGAAGGGGCCCTGCGTGGCTCCGAAATCATGTGAACATGGAATAAAGCTGTGGAACCTTTCGAGGAATCCTTGGTGTGCTGATGACATTTCTTCACCTGGGTTGTGATTGGACACAGATTGAATATATATTGAACAACATTCTCCTCTTCAACACTGTTAAAGATTCCAATCAAACAACATCACTGGCCTCGCGAATCAGTTTGTTGAGTCTGTTGGTGTAGGCCACCCTAAGCCTGCTTCCCGAGCATGCCACTGCATACAGGAGAGTGCTGGCCACCACAGACTCATAAAACATCTTCAGCATCGCCTGGTAGATGTTAAATAACCTCAGTCTCCTCAAAGAATAGAGGCAGCTCTGGCCCTTCCTATAGCGAACCTCAGTGTGCTTGCTCCAGTCCAGCTTATCTATATGCACCCCCAGATACTTGTAGGGTAGTCTACAATCCATGACACAAGGGAAACATCAACCTGTATCGCTAATAGCTTCTCACCCAAGAGATCCGGCCTAATAGTATCAAAAGCACTGGAGAAGTAAAAAAACATGATCTTTAGAGCCGGTTCACACCAGGGCAGCGCGACGCGGCACGACTTGTGGGGGCGACCTCGGCGGCGCGATCTCAAGACGACTTGAGACGCCCGCCAAGGCGATTTGCATAAGACTTCTGTATTGAAGTCAATGCAGGTCGCCTTGGGTCACCCCCAAAAGTAGTACAGGAACCTTTTTCTAAGTTGGAGCGACCTGAGTCGCTCTTACTTAGAACGGTTCCATTGAAAAGCGTGGGACGCGACTTGTTAGGCGACTGAGTCGCCTGACGAGTCGCCCTGGTGTGAACCGGCTCTCACAGTGCTTGCAGGCTTATCCAGGTGTGCCGACATGTGATTTAGCATGAAGATGATGATTCCTTTAAATTATTGGATCTTGTGACTTAGCTGAAAAGACTTTGCACTGCATTATTGCTTGTTTGTTATTACTGATGTTGAACTTTGTGAATACAAGGATTCACGTCTAACCCATAGCTACAAGTCTTAATCTCATCCCTAGTTATCACTGCTACCTACACTTAACCTACAAATAAATCTTCACCTTATTACATGCACCAGTTTTGCATCATATGTTTATACCATCAGTTAATCCTTTTGGAGCCCTAGCAAAACTCTGATGAAATAAATATCTTGAATTTCTGGCTAGTCAATGTACTTGGCTGCATCTGTGACTGTTCTAACTATGCAAGGTGCCATATGGCCCAGATCATTTAGTATTCTACAAAAGGATACTGCATTTTGTATTAGAGAGCTGAAATACTTTACTTGATCAATGAAATTGTGCCACTACAAGTCAAAGCAATTTTGTCAGTTAGAGACCAACCTTATATTGGAGACCACCACTAGTGCATGTTGGCAATTAAGGTAATTACTTACATTGTCATAGAAACAGACACTGCTGTATTAGCATAATTACATATTCCTCCTATTCAGAACAAATCAATTTTTTATCATTACTTGAGTAATCACCATGTATTAGCTGAGATGCGCAGAGAGAGATTGCTTGGCAAGCAACCAAGAAAGACAGTAGATAATTAATCAGTGTCATTCTATTCCTGGGCAATGCATTTTCCTGCTTGATTATCCCCTAGTTTTTTTTATTAATTTTTTATTTTTTTACAAATGAAGACATCTCTTGGCATCTGTAACTGCCATGTGGACCCCTTCTTGAATATGTATTTAAACCATATGGTATTCTTTTTTGAAGAAACTGCATATAGTCTGAACTGTGCCCCATTATTTGATGGGGTTATAATGGAATAGTTGTTTTTTGCTAGCTGTGCTGTGCCTATGTATACCATGCTATCCTACAGATTTAATAGTTCATAAACCATCAAAGCATTATCAAACCCAAAATAAAAAATATAATATAATTCAGTTTACCAATCCCGGTGGCTGCATTGTTTTTATATTTATTAGGGTTTTTTCTTTATTTTTACCTGGTGATCCAGCCAGTAAGGCTACTTTCACACTGAGGCGCTGGATGCGCTGGCGGTATAGCGGCGCTATTTTTAGCGCCGCTATACCGTTTTTTTTTGCCGCGATTTGCGGGCGCTAGCGGGGGTATTTTAACCCCCGCTAGCGGCCGAAAAAGGGTTAAAAACGCCCGCAATAACGCCTCTTTGAGTCGTTTTGCGGGCGTATTAGAGGCGCTACCCCATTGATTTCAATGGGCAGGGGCGCTATAGGAGCGCTATTTTTAGCGCTCCTATTGCGCCTCAAAGATGCGGCTTGCAGGAGTTTTTTGAGCCTCCTGCAAGCGCAACGCTCCAGTGTGAAAGCCCTCGGGCTTTCACATTGGATAGTATTGAGAGGCTTTTTTGGGGCACATTGCAGGCGCTATTTATAACGCAATAGTGCCTTCAAAGCGCCTCAGTGTGAAAGGGGCCTAACACATTTCTTGTCTTATGCCTTGTATACACGACCGTTTTTAATGACTGGAAAATTGATTTTTTTTTAAATGGTCATTAAAAATGATCGTGTGTGGGCTTCAGAGCATTTTTCACGACGTGAAAACCGGGCATGAAAAAATTGGGACATGCTCTAATTTTTCACGTCGTTTTTTACATCGTCGTTTTTCTCGTCATGAAAAATGGCCGTGTGTGAGCTTTAATGACGTGAAAAAAAATGCGCATGCTCAGAATCAAGTATGAGACGGGAGCGCTCGTTCTGGTAAAACTAGCGCTCGTAATGGAGATAGCACATTCGTCACGCTGTAACGGACTGAAAAGCACGAGGCTGAAAAGCGCGAATCGTCGCTCAACAAACTTTACTAACATGAAGAGTGGCGCCATCCGAATGGAACTTCCCCCTTTATAGTGCCGTCGTACGTGTTGTACGTCACTGCGCTTTGCTCAAGCATTTTTTTTCACGATAGTATGTAGGCAAGGCAGGCTTCAGAAGAATCACGTCGAGAAAAACAACGTTTTTTTCAATGACATTAAAAACGGTCGTGTGTACGCGGCATTAGTGTGTCTCCACCCTAGATGGAGAAGCAGTGGAGATCCCTTTGGGCAGAAGCATTGTCAGTCTGGGGAGAAGGCAATGAATTTGATTAACAAATTGAAGCTGAATGCCAGCTAACCCATTTTATGCAGTAACAGCAATAGTTTTTTTTCCTTTTGGGATAAGGCTAGGTTCACACTTGTGCAACCCTCGTTCTGCAAGTAGGGCAGTCCATTCATTTCAATAGGCTGTCCTACCCATAGATAGAAACGCAGGTAAAGAAGTCCTGGACCCTTTTTTTTTTTTATATCGCACCTCACAACTATTTTCTGCCTGTCTTTTTCTTCCCTGTACTTTCTCTCTTGTTTCCACTTTTTTGTGTTGATATATACCGGTACTTGGATCCCTCCCGTATGTTCCCTTTTTACTTTATCCACAAATAAGACCCCCTCCCTATATGTCCTGAATCAACGATTAGGAATTAGGGGTTAGATTGCACATGAATACGAACTGATAATTTCTACACTCAAGGTATGGCATATGTGATGGCACACATATCCTTTAAGTGGTTGAAAAGGCACAAGTTTTTTTTTACCTTCATGCATTCTATGGCAAGCTACCTTCTGTGGGGGCACCTGACAGGAGGGAGGGGCCAGGAGCACCAGCTTGGGACGAGAAGAGAAGGATCAGGACTGCTCTGTGCAAAACTGCTGCACAGAGCAGGTAAGTATAAAATGTTTGTTATTTTAGAAAAAAAAAAAACAAGACTTTAATATCGCATTAATTCAGCCGGTTCACCGCGGGGATACATTTGCTACCCTTTTTCTGGTGTATTTGCCACTGCTGTTCCTCACTCAAAGGACTAGTAGGGCCAAAGCTTTTTCGGCCCTACTTCTCCTATGGATCACAGGAGTGCAGTTCGCTCTGCACTCTTGTGACCCGTTTTCAGCCATCAGTGAGCTAAAGTCCAGGTGCTGGATTGATCCCGACTTTACAGTTGGGATCAGTGGCAGCTGGTGGTATATTTTTTTGCAAAGAGACAGCAATCCATCCACCGACAGCCCCCCGCCACCGGTCGGTCGGGTCTCCTGCACCCCCCCCCCCCCGGTTAGTCGGGTCGAGTACTAAAAAACAAACAGATGCAGCCCTGTGAATTGAAGCCAAACCTAAAAACGTGATAATAGGAGAAAAGCATATAAAGTGTGTGTATCTAAACTCTACCACACATCTTGTGTAACAATACATACAATACTGATGTATGTAATATAGTGTGCAAATGAAAAGCATACATATACGAAATACAAAAAATGGTTCATAAATGTGAAAAAGGTGAACGTGTATAGTCCATAGGACAGTGCTGTATATCAAGGATCCTTGGAAAGAGAAAATAAACACTTCACATAAGTTCATATAGATATTCAGTGTCCCAATTATCCAGTATAAGACAGTAAGGTGTTAACATTCCTGTGGATGTGGGAGATGTTCAGCAAACACGACACCCGGGAGAGTGACTCCAACACCAGGGAGGGGGAGAAATTAATACTCTTACCCCATATAATGGACACACACGCCAGCGGCGGTGGGTCAAAAAGGCAACGACTGATCCTCTCAGGCACACGTACAGGTCGGAACTCCTGTGAAGGAAAACTTCCTGTGTCCACGCCAAAAAAGATAGATGTTGAAGGCTATGGCGTCACCAATTCTAATACACCGGAACTCCGAAAGTCCAGACACCAATACAGACCATAGAAGAAAACAAGAAAGGCCTCCACATAGTGCAGATAGATCGAATAGTTTGATGTAAAAAAGGACTTGTTTATTCCAATAAAAAAATATAAAAGGGTACAGGCATTGTAAAAATGCTTGTAAATAGTGATCACAAAAAGAGTTCAATTAGGGCGTAGTAGAGCTTGAAGCAGGCTATGTACCCGACATGTTTTGCACGAATGTGCATCAACTGGGGCATGAGTACTAACCCCATCTATGGCACGGGCTTCCTCCGGGTGGCGGGCGGCGGCTTCACACTGAGTCCTCCTTCCTCAGCTTCACAGCGGCGTGGCTCCCTCCTCCTCCTCCTAGGCCAATAGGGTCACTATTGTCACACAACTGGGTGGGCTCGGAGCGCAGTGCTCTGTGTCCCGAGCCCACCCTTTTTTGAAGCCTATTAAACCTCAGGCTCTAATCACGTGCTTAAAAAAAACAAAAAAAACACTATTAGAATCCATTCGTCCGGTGCCGGAAGGAGATTAGGAGGCCGGACACATGGATAGGGGGGCGGCTCCCCTGCACCCTTAATGGAGTGGCCTGCCACTGGTTGGGATCCACCCAGATGCCTGGACCGGCAGCTGGCTCAGCCTCTCAGCAGGCCACTGGGAGACTTAGCTAGCTGCTCCAACCCGCTCTACAGAGCGGTGCTCCAGTGAGCGCTGGAGGGGCAGAGCAGAGAGCTAGTGACTGACAGTCAAAGCTCTCTGCTCAAAGTGCAGGGGAGAACTGAACGATCAATGGTGTTTGATCGTTCAATTCTCAGTGCAGAGGTGGTGGGGGATCAATGCAGCATCCATCTTTTTTAAACCCCATACTTCTCTTTTAATACTATCAATGTTGGGGCACTATCTTTCTATCTTTCTTTCTAAAATTAAGGTATAGTTTGTAACTTAAACACCCAAATAAGCTGCGCTTTTGGAAAATAAATCTGAAAAAGCAGCTAGAATTATATTGCGATATATATTATAATGTTCAGCTTTTAGGAGCAGAAAAAAACAATTTTTTTTGCCTTTTCAGGATCGATTTGCCAGCAGGAAAAAAACTCCAAACACTGTTAACTGCAGCTAAGCATCGGTTTCCATCATTTTTTTTTCCTTAGCCAGTGGCCCACCTGCATCCTTAACCACTTCCGGACCGCCGCACGACTATATACGTCGGCACCTTGAAAAGGGATATCTCAGTTATGGCAGCAGCTGCTGCCATAACCCAGGTATTCATCTCTTCAGGCGGCGGTCCGGTTTACGATATTGGTGGTCTCTTCAGTGGATTCGCTGCGAGATCACCGTTATCTGCCGTGGGAGAGGGGCCCCCCTCCCGCCGCTCTCCCGCGCCCTCTGCCGCTTACCGGAGCGGTCCGGAGCGACGGAGGCGATCGGGTCCTTCTCGTTGCTTGGTATGGATGAGAGTGAGGGCAAGATGGCCCCCACCCATCTCCATACCATAGCAGGGCGGAAGCGACGTCAAAACATCACTTCCGCCCATAGCTCTTAAAGGGCCATTTATTTATTTTTTTCATTTTTTCACATTTTTTTTTATTCTTTTGCATTTTAGTCTAAATATGAGATCTGAGGTCTTTTTGCCCCAGATCTCATATTTAAGAGGACCTGTCATGTTTTTTTCTATTACAAGGGATGTTTACATTCCTTGTAATAGGAATAAAAGTGACCCATTTAAAAAAAAAAAAAAAAACAGTGTAAAAATAAATAAAATAAAATAAAGTAAATAAGAAAAAAAAAGTTTTTTTTAAAGCGCCCCGTCCCGATGAGCTTGTGCGCAGAAGCGAACGCATACGTGAGCAGCGCCCGCATATGAAAATGGTGTTCAAACCACACATGTGAGGTATCGCCACGATCGTTAGAGCGAGAGCAATCATTCTAGCCCTAGACCTTCTCTGTAACTCAAAACATGCAACCTGTAGAAGTTTTTAAACGCCGCCTATGGAGATTTTTAAGGGTAAAAGTTTGACGCCATTCCACGAGCGGGCGCAAATTTGAAGCGTGCCATGTTGGGTATTAATTTACTCAGCGTAACATTATCTTTCACAGTATAAAAAAATTGGGCTAACTTTACTGTTGTCTTATTTTTTAATTCAAAAAAGTGTTTTTTTTTCCAAAAAAAGTGCGCTTGTAAGACCGCTGCGCAAATACGGTGTGACAAAAAGTATTGCAATGACCGCCATTTTATTGTAGCGCCCTCCACTCTCTCTCTCTTGCTCCGGTTTCTTTCTCTCTGGCTTTTGTCTAGGGGTACCTTGGAGGAGAGAGTGCGGGGTCACCACGCCAAGCTTCCACCGCAGATGTTTGTGTGGTGTGAGTAAAGTTTCTTTACCTTCGGGTCGGTGTTTGGTGTTTGGAGCCTCTGCTTCTTCTGTGGAACAGTGTCTGCCAGTAAATGAGCCCCACACCAATAAAAGTCCAACACTTCTTTATTTTCCAATGTCAGGATGAAACACAATCAGTTAGACTCCCTCAACAAACAGACAGGGGGTGTGGATACGAGTAGGCCCAGGCACAATTGAACTCTCCTATTCCTTTGCTAGCGAATAGGCCTGGCGCACGGTCTCTGGCACCGACCGTGAGTTTTGGTCGCTGCCACCGACCGGATGAACTGTTGAGGCCCCTGCCACAGGCCTAATAGCAGGTCTCTGCCACTGACCTGAGTTGAATAGCTGGACCGCTGCCACCGGTCATTGAACGTGGACTGAACTTCCTCTTTGAACTTGGCCCCTGTTCGGGAAAGATATCCCTCCGGGCGGTCTCCAGAGGTTCACCCGGCACTGGCAATCTGCTGCACCAGGTCTTCGGGTGAGTCCCTCCTCCGGTCCCTTATGCCTCTGGATTCGGGAGCCCCACTCCCGGGGCCCCCTAGGACAATCCCTCCCTCGCGGGACCCAGCGGAAGGTACTGGGCCCCAGGCCTCCGGCTGAGTACCTCACCCCAGACTGAAGGTGTCTGGGATGAAACACGAACTCCAGGTGTCCAGGCCTAGGCCGCCTGGACACCGACCGCAACCACAGCCCTCAGGCTGAAGGTGCCCGGGACTCGAACCTCATGGCGAAAATGTCCGCCCCCTTTATACCCTCTCCCAGGATGCACGGCGGGTTCCCCGCCCCGCCGTACAACCGCTGCGAGAGGTCACAAAGGGTACGGCACTGCAGCGATGGTTCAACCCCGGCCCAAAACGACAGCGCCACCTGCTGGGCTGCAGGGAACTATGCATCACTGGTGTCCTCACCAGTTTAAAAAGTACATACCCGCTACATTATTCTCTAGGGTGTTAGAAAAAAAATGTATAATGTTTGGGGGTTCTAAGTAATTTTCTAGCAAAAAATTTTTTTTTTTACTTGTAAACAACACATCTGAAAAAGAGGCTCTGTCCTTAAGTGGTTAACAACCAGTGTATAACATCACTTTCTGTGTACCTTGTTCCATGTGAACAGGCTTACCAGAGCAAATTAGCTCATGAAATGATTATGGTCTTTCCATGGTCTGAGGTCCCAGTGCCTATTTGATATAGTTCTTTGGTTATGGTGCTGTTTTGACTTCACATTCTATTGTATGACTTTAATGGATACAATTGACAAGAGGCAATACCCCTATTTGTTACTTTGTAACTTCCGCTTTATCCACTCCTCGCCCCCTTACATGCCACATTTGGCATATAATTTTTTTGGGGGGGGGAGTGGGGGCTTCAGTAGGAGTGGGACTCCCTGTCCCTCTTCCTCCTTCCGCCCTGGGGTCGCCTAGGCGATACGTCATATCGCCTTGTGGCGGCTCCTCCCTGTAGGCGATCACCTGGGACGTGTGACAGGTCCCAGGCGATCGCCTGTCCACTCAGAGAGCGCTGCACCGTTCGCGCATGCGCAGTGAGTGCCCGGCCGTGAAGCCGAAAGCTGTCAGGCCGGGTGCCCACACAATGAATGGAGGCGCCGGCGGAGAAGGGGGGGAGAGGAGTGGAGCGTCGCTGGACAGTGGAACAGGTAAGTGTATGTTTATTAAAAGCCAGCAGCTACACTTTTTGTAGCTGCTGACTTTTAATAGACATAAAAAAAGGCTGGATCTCCCCTTTAAGTACAGTTCAAGGACAGTGCCTCTTTAGATGTTGAAAAGATTGTCCTTAAATAAATTCATGCTAATTTGAACCATTACACTTTGAATTTGCTGCAGCATTTTCTGTATAATCCTCCGTGGTTTAGCCACATAGGAGTTCTGGTCGATTTATGGCTATCATATATGCAGCTCAATTGGGTTGTGATTTACAGTACGTGTGATTACATAGCACTAGAGTTGGGTGTGTCTGCAAGGTATTGTCTCAAATGCTGATTCATGTAACTGGATACAGCCGTATTATCGTTCCATAACATAGGTGACACTGGAAACATGTCATATCAGTGCTTGGATTAGAGCAGCTGTGTTTGCATCAGAATGTCCTTTGAATGGTGTTTCATGGTCACATGGCAGAGTCCTGTATAGAACTGTTTATTCCATCTCAAAGTACATGCTGATTTTCTCAAGAAATACTTTTTTTTTTATTGTATTACTTATGGTGTACAGTAAATATACAATAAAATGGTAATAAACCCAAAGTCTAAAATGTAATAGTGGCTGTATTATGTATTCCTCTTTTGGGGAAGTTATGAGAAATGACCACTGACCCCAAACAGGATAGTACAGCAAACCTGTAGGTAAATAAGAGGACCAAAACCTTCGCTAAGTGGAAGAGTGGGTTTGATATTAACGTTTGCAGTGCCTCAATTCCAGACAGGGCCTCTGGGCTCAATTCACGAAAATCTCATGAGATAATTGAATCACGTGACACATTTTTTTCAATTATCTCATGAGATATTGCTGAAAATGTCAATTCACTGTCACCTTATGAGTTATTTACCTCAGAAACCAAAAACAGGAGGTAAATAACTCATAAAACGGTGTAAACGTCAATTCACTAAGGGAAATAAATAAATAAATGCATGAGGTAGTGGTCCAGGCATGAGGTAGTTAACCACTTGCCTACTAAGCACTTTTACCCCTGTATTATATACTGTATTTCTTTTTTTCATTTTGGCATGGAGTTCCCCTTAAAATCTATGCCAGACCCAAAGGGCCTGGTATGGATTGGGGGGGACCCCACGCTTTTTTTAGTTTTTTAAATTTGGTGCAGAGTTCACCTTAAAATCTATACCAGACCCGAAGGGCCTGGTATGGATTTTGGGGGGGAGCCCATGTCGTTTTTTTCCTAATTCTGTCATAGGGTTCCCCTTACCACTTCAATACACTGTATTATATACTCTACACTGCACTATATACCCTGCACTGTATATATATTCTACATTGCCTGCACTTTATATATATTCTATACTTAGCCCCCCAAAGCACCTTGTCCCCATGTTGATGGAAACAAGAGCCTCTTCCCGTCAACCCTGGCCATTGGTTGTCGGGATCTGTGGGCGGTGGGCTTATTGGAATCTGGAAGCCCCCTTTAACAAGGGGACCCCCATATCCCGCCCCCCCATGTGGATGGGTATCAGGTACATTGTACCCCTACCCGTTCACCAAAAAAGTGTCAAAAAGTTAAAATCACAACAGACAGTTTTTGACAATTTGGGCACCCCAAAGCACTCTTCCCATGTTGAGGGCAAGCGACCTGGTATGGTTCAGGAGGGGGGGGCGCTCGCCCTTCCCCCCCCCCCTGCTTGCTCGCTTAAGGGTCTGGTATGGATTTTGAGGGGGACCCCACGCCAATTCTTTTTTTCATTTTGGCATGGAGTTCCCCTTAAAATCTATGCCAGACCCAAAGGGCCTGGTATGGATTGGGGGGGACCCCACGATTTTTTTTGTTTTTTAAATTTGGTGCAGAGTTCACCTTAAAATCTATACCAGACCCGAAGGGCCTGGTATGGATTTTGGGGGGGAGCCCATGTAGTTTTTTTCCTAATTCTGTCATAGGGTTCCCCTTACCACTTCAATACACTGTATTATATACTCTACACTGCACTATATACCCTGCACTGTATATATATATATTCTACACTGCCTGCACTTTATATATATTCTACACTTAATGCACTGTATATATACTAGACTGCCTACACTGTATATATAGTCTACACTGAATGCACTGTATTTTTATATATTACTAGGGTTGCACCAATACCAATTTTTTAAGACGGAGTACAAGTACCGATACTTTTTTCAAGTACTCGCCGATACCAAATACCAATTATTTTTTAATGTCATGTGAAGTGACACTAATATGCAGCACTGATGGGCACTGATGAGGCGGCACTGATGGGGTGGCACTGATGAGGAGGCACTAATATGCAGCACTGATGGACACTGATAGGTGGCAATGATGAGACGGCACTGAAGGGCACTGATGAAGAGGCACTAATGGGCACTGATGAGGCGTGGACTGTGTCAGTCGTTTTTTATTTATTTATTTTTTTTATTTTTTTTACAATGCTTTTTTTGGGGGGGGGGGAGGGGTGGATGGTGTCGGTTTTTTATTTTATTTATTTTTTTAACCTTTAAATAGTTATTATAATTAGGTTTTTTTAATCAGCCCTGTTTGGGGGCTTTGGTGAGATATCAGGGGTCTAAACAGACCCCTGACATCTCCCCTTTGAGACAGAGAAAGGACTGAGGACACAAATTCCCCAGTCCCTTTCTCAGCAGCCTCAGCTGCACTGAAGATGAATGGAGAGGAGACAGGGACTCCTCTCCATTTATAAACTGAAGCATCGTAAACCTAGTTTACGATGCTTAGTTATGAATGGACAGAGTCAGTGACCACTGACGCCGTACATTCGGAAAAGGAAGGAGCCGGTAAATTACATATTTACCGGCTCCTTCTTCCGCTCTTCATCCTGACAGATCTGGGGCAGGGGGACCGGAGGTGGACCCAGAGAGAGTGAGGACCATACGGGGGGAGCTGGAGAGGGACCCAGAGAGAGCAAGGACCATACAGGGGAGTTGGAGGGGGACCCGGAGAGCGAGGACCATGCGGGGAAGCTGGAGGGGGACCCGGAGAGCGAGGACTATACGGGGGAGCTGGAGGGGGACCCGGCGAGAGCGAAGACCATACTGGGGAGCCAGAGAGAGCGAGGAGCATACGGGAGAGCCAGAGGAGGAGGACACAGGGGACTATTGGTGCGGTGGTGGGGGGAGGTACAAGCACCGATTTCCCTGTGTGGCTTTCAATAAAGCATTTGACAGCCGCGGGAGGGAGAGGAGAAGCAGCTGTCAGGTGCTTTATTGAAAGCCACACAGGGAGATTGGTGTTTGTACCTCCCCCACACCACTGCACCGATTACCTGTGAGGCTGCCCGCCCTCCCTGCTGAGCTGAGGATACAACAGGTATCGGATCAAGTATCGGAGCATTTGCACGAATACCCTATATACTACACTGTGTGTATATATATATATATATATATATATATATATATATATATTCTACACTGACTGCACTATATATATATATATATATATATATATATATATATATGTATATGTAGCGGCCTCACCCCATCTCCTTTGTCTAGGGGTATGTCACATGACAGGGTGAGATGCGCTACGGCCCATGTCCTCCCCATAGCTATGGGTGAGGTGAAGGCCAGCACCAGATATTTCCTTGGGCCTATGTGCTTTTGTCTAGAATCAAGTCCTGCTGTGTCAACACTTCCCTCTGCTCCCATTAACCAGAGTTCCACACACCGATCAAAGTCCAACTCTTGCTTTATTGTACATCTCACAATAAACAGTGCTTCAGTAGCCAACTGGTTGCGACTTGATAACATTTTGATACGGGGGTGAGCAGGTCGAGGCACTATCCTGGTTATCAACTAAACCACTGCGATCTCGCCAGTGGTTTCTATAGCATTCAGCTAGAAAGGACTTAGAATCTGAGAGTCTCTACCAGCGACTCAAGAGAACGTAGATAGGAGTACCTTCGCTGCGCTGCGGCCCCTATCAGGGGAAGATGTCCCTCCAAGGGAGTTACCAGAGGCCCATCCGTCACTGGGTTGATGCTGCTCCAGACTCTCCAAATGGGTAACCTCCCCGGCCTCCTCACCTCAGACATGGGCCCCCTCCACCTCAGGGACCCTCGGACGTCTCCACCCTCGCGGGATCCAGTCGAAGTCACTGGACCCCAGGCCTCCTAGTATAGTACCTCACCCCAGGCTGAAGGTGCCTGGGATGGACTCCAACTCCATTCCGGTCAGGCCTAGGGCACCTGGGCCGGAATCCAGAACCGTCCGCACCCAGGCCTGAGGTGCCTGGGTGCGTGAAGAAAATCCTCCAGAGGACAGACCTCGTGGTTAGGGCGTCTCCCCCTTTTATCTCCTCCCATCGACACCACGGTAGGTTCCCCGCCCTCGCCGTACCATCTCCGGAAAGGGACAAAAAGGGTAGCACTGTAATGGCAAATCTACCTTGAGCCTCCGGGTACCCCGCCACCCAGAGGCCAAGGAGATTATTACACCATCCAATCCTCCACGAACACAAAGGGTCCACTGTTCCCATACTTACACACCTGGGTGTCCCACCTAAATTTAGAGACCCCGCTACATATAGTACTATATATATATATATATATATATATATATATAGTGCAGTCAGTGTAGATTTTATATATATATATATATATATATATATATATATATATATATTGTGACAGCAGGAAGGTAAAGTCACCTGGTTGCATCCAGGGGGGTAGATATATTTCGCCCAGATTCAGGCTTTACGCCGACTTATACAACTAGGTGGAGAGTTGTATAAGCCCAGCTGAGGCTAGTGGGCTCATGGATGACTCATACCTCTAGGGAGAGTGTGGGGCGTCGTGCAGACAGGGAGTTGATGAGACCAGCTGAAGCTTGTCAGCTCATTTAGGCCTCTATAAGAACTCCCAGATTCATTAGGTGTTAGCTCATGCCTGGAACCAGACCTGTGTGGACTGTCTAGGGAGAGTGAACCCCTGTGCGGTGAGACAAAGCCTGTGTGGCTATTTGCTTGGACATTTAAAACCAGGGACTTAGGGACTAGGACAGCACTAGGCTGATCCCAGTTGTTAGTTAGGAAACCTGTATGTTTAGTCAGAGGTCAAGTTGACCAGGATTTATTTTATTTATGTTTCTTTTGCTTTGCTGTGTTTTGTCACTGTAAATAGAAAATAAACCGCACCTTTTTGATTTTGAAAACCACAACCTCCGTTTGCTGGGCCTGTTTTTGTGTGGGGAGCCCATCCCGGGGGTCACACACACCCGCTGCCGAGCTAACCCCCTCACAGTTGGTGGAGAATGCAGGCAGTGTGACTTTCTGACGGGCAGACGTCAGTCGCTGTGTGCGACAGTCGCATGCACTGCCATTCGAGGAACTGAGAAACATTTATGCAAAATGTGTGTTAATGGTAGAAATGTTGTGGTATTGCTGGATTCAGGTAGCCTTGTGACCCTGATAAAGGCTGAGTTAGTTAAAACAGAGGTCTCTGGGAATAGCAAGGTAGCTGTTATTTGTGTGCATGGGGACACCCGAGCGTATCCAGTGACTACAGTGTGTTTCGAGACCCCCAAAGGTACCCTCTCTCATCCAGTGGGGTTAGTATCTCAATTACCGCATGATGCCATTGTGGGAAGGGATTTTCCGAAGTTCTGGGAACTGTGGGATGATCCTGAGCCCCCCACTGGTGCCCCTATGTACCAGGAATGTGATAGCCAGAACTCCTCTGAGAGTGGTGAGGACTCTCCAGAATTTCCCTTGTCAGTATTGGCAGGGGAGACTCAAGAAACTGGAGAGGAGCCCACCTCCTCAGACGAAAACCTACCGTCTGTGGAGTTTTCTGATCTGGAGGTTCACAGGGAAAATTTTGCCACAGAACAGTTAAAAGACCCCGCCCTAATAAAGGCACGGGAAAACGTAGTGGAAATAGATGGCGAGTTAGTGAACCCAGATAATACCTGCACTTACCCATACTTCAGCGTAGAGAAGGACCTACTGTATCGGGTGGCAAAAAGGGCAGAAGAAACCGTTGAGCAGCTTGTGGTGCCCAAACCTTACAGGAAGTTGGTGTTGGAGTTGGCCCATGGGCACATTCTTGGAGGTCATCTGGGGACAGAGAAAACCCGAGAGAGGGTATTACAGAGATTCTATTGGCCTGGGGTGATGAAGGACATAGAAAATTATTGTTCCTCCTGCCCTGTGTGTCAGAGGTCGGCCCCGATGCCACATTTCCGTAGCCCGCTGGTCCCTCTACCCATCATTGAGGTCCCGTTTGAGAGAATCGCAATGGATTTGGTAGGTCCTATAATCAAGTCCGCTAGGGGGCACCAGTACATATTGGTTATAATGGACTATGCCACCCGTTATCCAGAAGCGATCCCTCTCAGAAATACCTCGGCCAAAACCATAGCCAAAGAGCTATCTCTTGTTTTTAGCCGGGTGGGTATTTGTAAAGAACTGCTTACGGACCAAGGTACACCCTTTATGTCCCGGGTTATGAAAGAGCTGTGTAAATTGTTCAAAGTGACGCAATTGCGTACATCTGTGTATCACCCCCAAACCGATGGGCTGGTTGAAAGATTCAACAAAACCCTAAAACAAATGTTGAAGAAAGTGGTGGATAGAGATGGAAAGGATTGGGACTGTCTACTTCCTTATTTGATGTTTGCTATTAGGGAGGTGCCCCAATCCTCTACGGGATTCTCCCCCTTTGAGTTACTGTATGGGAGACACCCAAGAGGGCTGTTGGATATTGCCAAGGAAACTTGGGAAAGTGAGAGTTCTCCCCACAGGAGTGTGATTGAGCATGTCGCCCTGATGCAAGACCGAATTGCACAGGTAATGCCCATCGTGAAGGAACATTTGGCCCAAGCGCAGTTAGCACAGCAGAGAGTGTACAACCGTGGAGCCAAGACCCGTACCTTTTCCCCGGGGGATAGGATACTGGTACTTGTCCCTACGGTTGAAAGTAAATTCCTTGCCAAATGGCAAGGCCCCTATGAGATAATGGAAAAAGTGAGCGAAGTGAATTACAAGGTCAGACAACCAGGAAGGCGAAAGCCCGAACAGATCTATCACGTTAATCTGTTGAAAGCCTGGAGGGATAGAGAGTCCCTAGTCGCAGACACTTGGTCACCAGCTCAAACTGGTTGCGTGATTCCTGAGGTTGGAATAGCAGCCACCTTGTCACAACCCCAACAACAGGAGGTTAAGGAGTTTGTGTTTCGCAACAAGGAGGTATTCTCTGAGCTGCCGGGACAAACATCTGGGGTAGAGCATGACATCATTACCCCGCCCGGTGAAAGGGTGAAGTTAAAACCCTATCGGATCCCAGAGGCCCGACGGGAGGCAATACGGGAGGAAGTACAGAAAATGCTGAACTTAGGGGTGATAGAGGAGTCCCAAAGTGATTGGTCTAGTCCCATTGTGTTGGTGCCTAAACCGGATGGGAGCTGGCGATTTTGTAACGATTTTCGTCAGTTGAACAAAGTTACAAAATTTGACACCTACCCCATGCCACGTATAGATGAGTTGATCGACCGGCTGGGAACAGCCCGATACATGACGACTCTTGACCTCACAAAAGGGTATTGGCAAATCCCCCTGGCCAAGTCGGCCAAAGAGAAAACCGCATTTGTAACCCCAGACGGGGCGTTCCAATATAAAAGAATGCCGTTCGGGTTACAGAATGCGCCGGCCACATTCCAGCGGAAAATGGACCAGATGCTGAGGCCCCATCGGAAGTATGCTGCGGCTTACCTGGATGACGTAATTGTCCATAGCACAGATTGGGCCTCACATCTGCCAAAAGTGCAAGCAGTCCTGGACTCTGTTCGGGAAGCGGGGTTTACGGCTAACCCCAAGAAGTGTACCATTGGGCAGGAGGAGGCCAAATATCTTGGGTACACCATTGGGAGGGGAGTAATAAAACCCCAACTCAACAAAGTCGAGGCCATCCAGAGTTGGCCACGTCCCAACAGCAAGAAGCAGGTACGAGCCTTTCTGGGAATCGCTGGGTATTATCGGCGATTCATTCCCCACTTTGCTTCTAAGGCTGTGCCCCTAACCAACCTGACGAAGGGGAAAGGGTCGGTCATGATTAAATGGACCCCCGAGGCTGAGGCAGCATTCCAATTCTTGAAACAAGCCTTATGTAGCCAGCCAGTGTTGTACTCACCCGACTTCTCTAAAGACTTTGTCGTACAAAGTGATGCGTCAGATGTGGGGTTAGGAGCAGTATTGTCCCAGGTCTGGAACGGGGAAGAGCACCCAGTCATTTACCTCAGCAGGAAGTTGAAGTCCCATGAGGTAAATTACGCCACCGTTGAAAAGGAGTGTTTAGCGGTGAAGTGGGCTCTAGATTCCCTTCGGTACTACCTGCTAGGTAGGCACTTTGACATGGTTACGGATCACGCTCCGTTAAAGTGGATGGCTTAAAACAAGGAAACAAATAGAAGAGTGAAAAGGTGGTTCCTGGCCCTCCAGGAATTCAACTTCACAGTAAAACATCGCCCTGGCGTTCAAATGGGGAATGTGGATGCTTTGTCTCGAGTACATGAATGCCTGATTGCTGGTGTTCCAACCCCGAGGTTAAAACAAGAGGGGGGGTATGTGACAGCAGGAAGGTAAAGTCACCTGGTTGCATCCAGGGGGGTAGATATATTTCGCCCAGATTCAGGCTTTACGCCGACTTATACAACTAAGTGGAGAGTTGTATAAGGCTAGTGGGCTCATGGATGACTCATACCTCTAGGGAGAGTGTGGGGCGTCGTGCAGACAGGGAGTTGATGAGACCAGCTGAAGCTTGTCAGCTCATTTAGGCCTCTATAAGAACTCCCAGATTCATTAGGTGTTAGCTCATGCCTGGAACCAGACCTGTGTGGACTGTCTAGGGAGAGTGAACCCCTGTGCGGTGAGACAAAGCCTGTGTGGCTATTTGCTTGGACATTTAAAACCAGGGACTTAGGGACTAGGACAGCACTAGGCTGATCCCAGTTGTTAGTTAGGAAACCTGTATGTTTAGTCAGAGGTCAAGTTGACCAGGATTTATTTTATTTATGTTTCTTTTGCTTTGCTGTGTTTTGTCACTGTAAATAGAAAATAAACCGCACCTTTTTGATTTTGAAAACCACAACCTCCGTTTGCTGGGCCTGTTTTTGTGTGGGGAGCCCATCCCGGGGGTCACACACACCCGCTGCCGAGCTAACCCCCTCACAATATATATACTAAACTGCCTGCACGCCACTAACTAACCTGCCTAATCTAGCTCAAGTTCTCTCAATCTCCACGTTATCACACTACATATGGCCGCCGTGTAAGCAGCCTTATATAGTGTGGGACGTGGACTTAGCCCCCTGAGCCATGGTTGGCCAAATGCACCCTGACTTTTGCTAATCATGTATCTCACAGCAGCATAGGTGTGCACAGCCTATTGCATTAGGGTGCGCACCCCAAAGCCCAAACACACACTACCGATCACTCACAATGTTTATTTAG
Organism: Rana muscosa; assembly: GCA_029206835.1. Taxonomy (NCBI): domain Eukaryota; kingdom Metazoa; phylum Chordata; class Amphibia; order Anura; family Ranidae; genus Rana; species Rana muscosa. The sequence goes on from CM055116.1 coordinate 215,175,493, forward strand.
AAAGGGAAGGGGCTGTTAAATTACATATTTACTGGCCCCTTCCCCACTCCTAAAACATCCCAGCAGCAACAGCCGAAAGGAGAGGAGGGAAGCTGGCAGAAAAATGAGAACCAAGACAGTAGGGGGAGTCTGTGCTGCACAGGGTGATTAGGGTGTGCCTGGGCACACCTGGCACACCCTGTGCGCACGCCTATGCACAGCAGATAGTGCTGTGATTGGCCAAAGCATGCAGGTCAGATGCATGCTTTGGCCAATCAGCAGCCACCAATGCACTGCGATCTCGCATGAATTATGGGGCTCTATGGGGTGCTCTGCGGCATTCAAATTTGCAGCAGTTCGTCTACGAACACCCAATGTTTGAGTCAAACTGATTGGCGGCACTTAAGGGCACTGATAGACGGCACTGATGTTCACTAATAGGCAGCAGTTAAGGGCACTGATAGACAGCACTGAAGGGCACTAATAGGCAGCACTGATGGGCACTGATAGGCAGCACTGATAAGGAGGCACTGATAGGTGGCACTGATGGGCACTGATTGGCACTGATAGGCAGCACTCATAGGCACTGTTGGCACTGCACTGATTATCAGGACAATGATTGTCAGTGTAGATGTCCCCTTTCACACTTGCCAGTTACCCGCTCTCCTCTCCCCACGCTGTGACAGCATTAGGAAAGGAATGCCGATAACCGGCAAGTGTGTGGCTAAATTCTGGCTCTTTTTCCTAGAAACTCCCATTTATATAACATTGTAGTCCTCCAAACAGGTTGTCTGACCCAGCTAGACAAGGAGTACCTGTCTGTAACCAACTAACTCTGTGATAATTAACACACAAAAACTAGTTTTAAATACAAAGAGTAGAGGGCAGCAGATTATTTTGTAAGCTATTTTCCTTCTCTTTTTACGTAATGGACAGCAGCATTGCCAGTCTCGGGGGGGGGGGGGGGTAGTGTTAGATGCACTGGCAGAGTTAGATACACTAACAAACTACAGCCAAACTCCAGCTAACACTTTTTAAGCATTTACATTAACAGTTTTGTTCCTTTTAAGATAAGGGTTTTAGCTAAATAAAGAAAAGCTGATTGTTGTAAGTGGTAAATGTTTTTTTCTTAACCCTCTCTAACTGCTACATCTGCAGGACAGCTTGTTCTTTTGAAAAACTACAAACTTACTAGCTGGATCATTAGGTGAAAATAAAAGAAAGAAAGCCTATCAAGGAAAACTAATGCAGCCTCTGCATCTAAGAATTATTAAGCTGTATAATAAATATTTGCTTTTGGGTTTAATACCACTTTTAAGGTAAGGTGAACTGCTTTAGGAAAGTCCACTAAGGTTACTTTTCAGAGGCTTCTAAAAAACTTTTACAGTCAGATTTATTTGTGTTTTTTCAAGCTTTTTCGGGCTTCTGCCTTTCTGTTTTAGCCTAAAGAAAGCTAGTTACTAGGAGGAGGAGACAGTTGTTATGTCCATAATCATCCGAAAAATGCGTGCTACATTCTTTTAGGTGCTCCGACTGAAGTCTATTGAGGCCAAAAATACACAATCATGCCCTAAATAATCTCCTGTACTTTTTCTGAGCATTAAAGGAAACATTTGGGGTAATAAGAGAACAATTCCTGCTCACCTTGATGCTGCATCAAGTTACTAAGCAGTGATGCCTAAACTAATGGAGTAAGCTATTGCAACATACAAGGAGGGAAATCAATGAAAGACAAATAAAAAGTGAATGTAGGAAAGGGAAATGAGGAGAGGTAAGGGTAATCTGCAGCAAGATGCAAGATTCAATGTTGCCTGACAGTCTCTTCCACACAGCACATGGGAGAAATGGAGATGTATGAGTCAATAAAGTTTGGGATGAGATAGGATTGGATTCAGGGGGACTAGACTTTCTCAAAGAGAGCTAGTTTAACATTTTGGCTAGCTATCATTTTTTCATTAGTCATGATCCAAGATACATGGGCCTTAACTTTTAACAGATCTAAGATGAGAGTCTTCCATGCTTTTGCAATAGTTTGTTTCTCAGCCATAAAAATAAATGTCATAAGTTTAAATTGTGTATTTGTAAAGGCCTCCAGCCACTTGGGAAGCAGCAATATAACTGGGTCTTCAGGAAAGCTGCATTGAAAAAAAAATGATCTTATACATTCCTCCAGAAATTGCGAACTACAGGGCATGACACCAAATGTTGAGAAAGGTGCCCAATTCAGTGTAGCCCTGAAAACACAATGGCAAGAATTTTGTGGTAAATTTGTCTACAAGAGAGGGATCTAAATACCAACGAGAAAGCAGTTTAAAGTTTGTTTCTAAAGCCAACACATTGGAAAAGTTCAACTTAGCTGTCTGACTTATTTTAGACAAGTCCCCCACCTCTAAATGTTGCCCCAACTCCCCCTCCCATCTAGCTGATAGCTGGAAGAATGAAAGATCATGGTAGGTGAAGATCTCCCTTTGAATGAGGGTCGGAAAGCCACAAGTGCTTAGACATCCTCAGAAGATGGATGATTGAAGCTCATTTGACCTGAAGATATTCGAAAATCTCAAACTTGGGTACACATGTAGTTTTTAATACAAAACGTGAAAGTATCCCTTAAAAGTGGTTGTAGAGGCTGAAGGGTTCTTACCTTCATGCATTCTACGCAACCTCAGCCTCTCCTAATACTTACCTGAGCCCAATCTCCATCTAAAAATGCGCAAGAGAGCTTCTGCTGTCTTGATTCTTTTCCGCCTCATTGGCTCAAAAACAATGGCTCTCGCTGCTGTCAATCACTGCCAGTGAGGAGGAATTGGGGTCAGAGCTCTCTGTGAGTCTTATAGGCCCAGATCAGGGCTCAGCAGCTAACAAGCTTGAGTGCCCCCATAGCAAGCGGCTTGCTATGGGGGCATTCAGCGGGGGGGGGGGGAATGCCAGCGGGGGACTCGAGAAGAGAAGCGGAGCTGCTCTGTGAAAAACTATTGCACAGAGCAAAAAAAAACGAAAACATTGGAGCCTTTAGTATGACTTTAAGAACATTTCTGTTATGTTTTGTTTTGACAGTTCCATTTCATTATAATGCTGATGAAAATTTTCTCTCTGGCTTTTATGTCAATTAAATTTTAATATTATAGAAGTTTCTGTCTTTATTTGAGGAAAAAGTTATTGCAATGTCACTTGCTTTATTCTTAGCTTTTCGTGATGGTGATACATCACCGGCATTTGAAGAAAAACACCACTAAATATAATTCTAATTTTAGAAAAGAAACATTGTATAGAACTGGTTACAGTGCCAAATCAATCACTGACAGCTATTAATTATTTTACTATATAAAGGTTCTTTGCAGTTAATGTCACATTGCTTTGTACTTCCAATGTATTTTTTACGTTCTGTTCTTGGTTCTTATAATACCTACATATGCAGTATAGATGATTTTATTGCAGTCATGCAGGTTTTGGCTAGGGATGAGCTTCGAGTTCGAGTTGAACTCACGTTCGACTCGAACATTGCCTGTTCGCATTTTCGCCGAACAGCGAACAATTTGGGGTGTTCGCGGCAAATTCGAAAAGCCGCGGAACACCCTATAAAAGTCTATGGGAGAAATCTAAAGTGCTAATTTTAAAGGCTTATATGCAAGTTATTGTCATAAAAAGTGTTTGGGGACCCGGGTCCTGCCCCAGGGGACATGTATTAATGCAAAAAAAAGTTTTAAAAACGGCCGTTTTTTTCGGGAGCAGTGATTTTAATAATGCTTAAAGTGAAACAATAAAAGTGAAATATTCCTTTAAATTTCATACCTGGGGGGGGGGGGGGGGGAGGGGTGTATAGTATGCCTGTAAAGCAGCGCTTGTTTCCCTTGCTTAGAACTGTCCCTGCACAAAATGTCATTTTTGAAGGAAAAAAAGTTATTTAAAAGCACTCGCGGCTATAATGAATTGTCGGCTCCCGGCAATACAGAGAAAAGTCATTGATTAAAAAAAAGAAAAAATGCGTGGGGGTCCCCCCTAATTCAATTACCAGGCCCTTCAGGTCTGGTATGGATATCAAGGGAAACCCTGCGTCAAATAAAAAAAAAAAATGACGTGGGGTTCCCCCCAAATATCCATACTAGACCCTTCAGGTCTGGTATGGATATTAAGGGGAACTCCACCCCAATTTTTTTTTAAAAATGGCGTGGAGTTCCCCCAAAAATCCATACCAGACCCTTTATCCGAGCACGCAACCTGGCAGGCCGCAGGAAAAGAGGGGGGACGAGAGAGCGCCCCCCCTCCTGAACCGTACCAGGCGACATGCCCCCAACATGGGGAGGATGTCCCCATGTTGATGGGGACAAGGGCCTCATCCCCACAACCCTTGCCCGGTGGTTGTGGGGGTCTGCAGGCAGGGGGCTTATCGGAATCTGGAAGACTCCTTTAACAAAGGGGACCCCCAGATCCCGGCCCCCCTGTGAATTGGTAAGGGGTACATTACCCTCTTTTCCTGCGGCCTGCCAGGTTGCATGCTCGGATAAAGGGTCTGGTATGGATTTTTGGGGGAACTCCACGCCATTTTTTTCATTTGGGGTGGAGTTCCCCTTAAAATCCATACCAGACCTGAAGGCTCCTTCAGAAATGACATTTTGTGCAGGGACAGTTCTAAGCAAGGGAAACAAGCGCTGCTTTACAGGCATACTATACACCCCCCCCCCAGGTACGAAATTTAAAGGAATATTTCAGTTTTTATTGTTTCACTTTATGCATTATTAAAATCACTGCTCCCGAAAAAACTGCAGTTTTTAAAACTTTTTTTTGCATTGATACATGTCCCCTGGGGCAGGACCCGGGTCCCCAAACCCTTTTTAGGACAATAACTTGCATATTAGCCTTTATATATAGCACTTTAGATTTCTAACGTTCGAGTTCATTGTATTTAATAGGGTTCTAAAGTTCACGCAAACTTTAGGTCTGTTCGCAGGTTCTCGTGCGAACCGAACAGGGGGGTGTTCGCCTCATCCCTAGTTTTGGCAATATTAGGTCACAATTTAGTTTCCTAGGTGTAATATATAACCTCAGCATGCCCTATCCCAACCTAAAATCTTTCTCAGGGAAAACCCAAGTTAATTGGTTGGATTCAATCTGCTGAATGTAGCACACAACCAATTTCTTGATTATAAGCGAAGAAGCTTATATGAGATGATTTTATCCCTACCAATAATGGGCACACGTGTTTGGTCAATAACCATAAAGTCAAAAGTGTTATGATTCATGAGACCTCTAGGTCACCGAGGTGAGGGCTACCTACAAAGCATGACCCTGCAGAGGTAGGTCTTCTCCAGAGCCACTAGTTGTGTGCATGCTATTCTTCTTATGGCCAGGGCATGACACCTAGATGATCCAGCAGTGACAGCTGACTGCCAGACAGGCCAAGCACAGTATCAAATCACTAGATAGAAAGGTGGTCAGACAGGCATATTGTCATGGCAGACGACAGATAGAATCAAGGTCAAAAACACAGTCCAAGGTCAAATTCCAGAAAGGAGTAGTATAAATGCAGTAAAACCAGGCAGGAAACAGATTAAAGCTGTAGTAATGAAAAAAATTGAAGGATGGAAACTTTTTGTCAAATAAATTAAATTGTAATAGTGAATGTGGTTTTCATTTAGGAAAAATCATAAATATTGTAATGTGCATGTGCTATGCACAAAAGAAACCTGTTAATTTGTCTAGGATTTAATTCAAGTTGTGTGTCTGGATGAAATTATAAGGTTTTTTTTAATGAAATTAACTGACTCAATAATGGCAAGTTTGAATTTTCTGACAAATGATTTTTCTGAATTTGATGCAAAACTTCAGACACAATTCTACTGGTGTATGCCCAGCTTTGACGGTTGAGAGGGTGACATATAGAGTTCCATTTCATAAATATTTCATGAGGGTCAGGTGTGACTGTCTATAGATGGCAATGGAGAGCATATTCTTGTAACTCTAAATCTCCCACACTTGCAAAGGGCCAGTTCTTACCAGAACGTGGTTCGGCAAACCCACATTCCATGCATGTTTACCACACCGCGTTAAAAATGCACCGGGTGCGAGATTTGCTGGAGGTGTCGATATTAGGGTTGTCCCGATACCACTTTTTTAGGACCGAGTACAAGTACCGATACTTTTTTCCAAGTACTCGCCGATACCGATTACCGATACTTTTTTTTCAATGTCATGTGACAGTTTGAAAGATGGGGACTGATAGGTGGCACTTATGGGCACTGACTGGTGACTGGCTCTGATGGGCACTAATAGGTGGCTGGCACTGATAGATGGCACTGATTGCACTGATAGGTGGCACTTATGGGCACTTATAGGTGGCACTTATAGGTGGCACTTGTGGGCACTGATAGATGGCACTGATTGCACTGAAAGGTGGCACTTGTGGGCACTGATATGTGGCACTTGTGGGCACTGATATGTGGCACTTGTGGGCACTGATAGCACTGAAAGGTAGCACTTGTGGGCACTGATAGGTGGCACTGATAGATGGCACTTGTGGGCACTGACAGCACTGATAGGTGGCACTTGGTGGCACTGATTGCACTATCAGTGCCCACAAGTGCCATCTATCAGTGCCACCTATCAGTGCCCACAAGTGCCACCTTTCAGTGCTATCAGTGCCCACAAGTGCCACATATCAGTGCCCACAAGTGCCACATATCAGTGCCCACAAGTGCCACATATCAGTGCCCACAAGTGCCACCTTTCAGTGCAATCAGTGCCATCTATCAGTGCCCACAAGTGTCACCTTTCAGTGCCATCAGTGCCCACAAGTGCCACATAGTGCCCACAAGTGCCACATATCAGTGCCCACAAGTGCCACATCAGTGCCACCTATCAGTGCAATCAGTGCCATCTACCAGTGCCACCTGATAGGTGGCACTGGTAGATGGCACTGATTGCACTGATAGGTAGCACTTGTGGGTACTGATAGGTGGCTGGCACTGAAATGCTGCGGGAAAAAAAAATGACACAGGATTTAAAATAAAAAAAACTGCTGCAACGCCCATCTTGGTACACCCTGCACTCGGCTGAAGTAAGCAGCAGCAGACATCTTGTTACACCCAGCCCATATAGCTCGGGCTGGGTGTAACAAGATGTCTGCTGCTTACTGCAGCCAAGTGCAGGGTGTACCAAGATGGGTGTGGGGACGTTCAGCCACTGACGGCGACCGAATGCGACATCACCGGTCACCGATCCTGATGCGGCTGCGCCCTGCACCCCTGCCAGCTTACCAGTTTCAACTGCAGGTGAGGGACTCGCTGTCCGCCCTGGTCTCCGCCCCCCGCCGCACTCTCCGCCCCCCGCCGCACTCTCCGTCCCGCTCTCCGCCTTGGTCTCCACCCCCCGCCCCACTCTCCGCCCCCCGCCGCACTCTCCGTCCCGCTCTCTCCATCCCGCCCTCTGCCCTGGTCTCCGCCCCCCGCCACGCTCTCCGCCCTGCTCTCCGCCCCCCGCTCTCCACCCCCTCTCTGCGTCCGCTCTGGGAAAAAAAAAAAGTATCGGACTGGGCATCGGGAGCATTTGCGCGAGTACAAGTACTCGCGCAAATGCTTGGTATCGTTCCCGATACCGATACTAGTATCGGTATCGGGACAACCCTAGTCGATATATTTATAAAGACACCCCAAAACACTTGCCTCCACCAGATCATATGGTACAGCAGTACCATGCAATTTGGCGTGGTGCATTTTTGAAAAGTAGTTCATGTACTACTTTTTGTTGCGATCCAGTACAATTTCAGCCCATTCAAATGAATGAGCTGAAAATCGCAGTGCACTGAGCTGCACAGGAGCACGGACCACGTTCCTGTGTGATTCAGGTTTGAACCAGCCCTAAAGCTGGGTACATAAAGTTTATCTTTGTTAAACAGGTTCCTACATCCACACACGTAAGGTTGATGCAGGAACCTTTTATATTGATTTAAGGGCTTGTTTAAACCAAAATCCCTGCTTTCGGTGTGCAGTTCCACATATGAGATTACATTCATTTGTATTGCTTTTGCAGTGTGTTTTTTTTTTTATTCATGTTTTTTTATTTTGAGTTGCATTGACATGCATTTGTGTGTTGCATTCCTGTGTATTACCAGTATTATTAAGTGCAAAAAATTGCAGCATGCTGTACTTTTGTTAGACGCACATGAAAGCACCACAGTAGTATAAACTAGGCTTATTGAACTACGTAGATTATTCTTGCATTTGCGATTTTAAAAACAGGTTCTGGTGTGAATGTAATGGTTATAGTTCACTATTTTAAGTATGTATCATAGGTAATGTTGTTAATATTGGCAAAACAAAACACAGGAAAGGCACATCTTGCAAGAAGTACAAGAAAATTGAATCCTGACCTAACTTTTATCTGCCATAGAGGAAGAGATAAGCAGAGAGAATCAATGGAGTGACAGACAATTATTGTGACACAGTTACAAGAATGACATTGTGCTGTATTGACTTTATAGGCAGTGAAAAGGGTTGGTTCCCTGGGGCTATGGCTTCAACAATGTCTGCCTTATCAGTAAAAACGTTTTTTTTAATGAGAAAAGTTATGAGGCAATGAATGCGTCAATTGACTAAACCACAGAAGAATCCATGTAAACACAGTTTCCTTACTGGATGAATCAGAGGTGGACCAGGCCTCCAGTCTTTACTTTATGTCAGGCAGTGTAGTGTGGCTGCATTTATCAGGCAATAGTCTGGGGTGTGATCAATGTTACTTGGGGCACATGACAACCGGAAGAACGGCAGGACATTTACAGAACGATGTACGGTATATAAAGTGCTTATAGGAAGAGCCAAAATAACTACCGTAAGTCAGGAGAAGTCATCTAAAGTCTATGAGCACTTTTAGATTGTAAACTTGTTCTCCTCTTGTGGTATATATTTGTACTTTTACTGGAGTTTACAGTTTTATATCTCTTTATTATTTGGGATTCGGCACTTCAAAACACTATCCCTCCATAAAGGACAATAATAATAATAATTAACTACACAGGTATTATCAAAAGTATGTGCACATGAAAAAAATGACAAGTACAAACAAATATTCCTCATAACAAACAAAAAAAAGCAACAGGATTTCGCGTGAACCTCTCTGTACTTATCTCACAAATCTTTTGAAAGCTGACCATCCACAAGAAAGTCACGCTCAATCTCAGGTAACAACATAATTTCAAAGAAATAATTGAAACCAAGACTGTGTGTGCTATATGTCCACGTCCTTATAAATTGTACATTAAACAAAACTCTATTTGGTAGTCATGGACTTTATGTGGACTATATAGAAACAAGCTGAGTATCATAAATAAAAGTCTTTATTTAAATCTCATTAAAACAATACAACACATGTTAAAAGAAACTCTCTGCTTAGAGGTCAACATCATGTACAGTTTCCAACATAATTTACATGTAGACTTGATGTGTTTCGGATAGCCTTCTTCAGGAGCACATGTGAAAGGATCAATACATTGGAACCCACTGTTGATCTTTAAAAAGTATAAGAAACAATGCAATCTGCTGGAATTCACATCATGTAAACATAAGCCATGGAGATAAATCCTGATACACCAATGTGGAAGCCACTGTCTCTTAGGTAGAGACACCTACATAAGGCCAAAGGTCAGCAAATGATCTAACGAGCAAATTCTTCTAATTGGTGCCCAAATTAAAATAATTTGGGAGTAATTCAACGTGATTATTTAATGGCCAATATGTCAAGATGGTAATCAAAACTTGCATATCCTAATATTAACAGGAACTCTTAGTCCATACCCATCAAAAAATCAGATATAGGAACAGATATACTGTACAGCATCTCACAAAAGTGTGTACACCCCTCACGTTTTTGTAAATATTTTATTATATCTTTTGATGTGACAACACTGAAGTAATGACACTTTGCAACAATGTAAAGTAGTGAGTGTACAGCTTGTATAATAGTGTAAATTTGCTGTCCCCTCAAAATAACTCAACACACCCAAAAATGTCTAAACTGCTGGCAACAAAAGTGAGTACACCCCTAAGTGAAAATGTCCAAATAGGGCTAAATTGTTAGTGTTACATGGTCTCAGGTATGAGTGGGGAGCAGGTGTGTTAAATTTGGTGTTATCACTCTCACTCTTTCATACTGGTCACTGGAAGTTCAACCTCATGGCAAAGAACTCTCTGTGGAACTGAAAAAAAGAATTGCTGCTCTACATAAAGATGGCCTAGGCTATATAAAGATTGCCAAGACCCTGAAACTGAGCTTCAGCACGGTGGCCAAGACCACACAGTGGTTTAACAGGACAGGTTCCACTCAGAACAGGCCTCGCCATGGTCGATCAAAGAAGTTGAGTGCACATGCTCAGTGTCATATCCAGAGGTTGTCTTTGGGAAATAGACGTATGAGTTCTGCCAGCATTGCTGCAGAGGTTGAAGGGGTGGGGGGTCAGCCTGTCAGTGCTCAGACCATATGCTGCACACTGCATCAAATTGGTCTGCGTGGCTGTCGTCTCAGAAGGAAGCCTCTTCTAAAGTTAAGAATGATTCACAAGAATGCCCGCAAACAGTTTGCTGAAGACAAGCAGACTAAGAACATGGATTACTGGAACCATGTCCCGTGGTCTGATAAGACCAAGATGAACTTATTTGGTTCAGATGGTGTCAAGCGTGTGTGGCGGCAACCAGGTAAGGAGTACAAAGACAAGTGTGTCTTGTCTACAGTCAAGCATGGTGGTGGGAATGTCATGGTCTGGGGCTTCATGAGTGCTGCTGGCGAGACTAGGCCAAAGGGCAGTATTCCAACATGATAACGACCCCAAACACACCTCCAAGACGACCACTGCCTTGCTAAAGAATCTGAGGGTAAAGGTGATGGACTGGCCAAGCATGTCTCCAGACCTAAACCCTATCGAGCATCTGTGGGGCATTCCTCAAATGGAAGGTGGAGGAGCGCAAGGTCTCTAACATCCACCAGTTCTGTTATGTCATCATGGAGGAGTGGAAGAGGACTCCAGTGGCAACCTGTGAAGCTCCTGTGAACTCCATGCCCAAGAGGCAGTGCTTGAAAATAATGGTGGCCACACAAAATATTGACACTTTGGGCCCAATTTGGACATTTTTACTTAGGAGTCTACTCACTTTTGTTGCCAGCGGTGTAGACATTAATGGCTGTGTGTTGAGTTATTTTAAGGGAACTGCAAATTTACACTGTTATACAAGCTGTACACTCACTACTTTACATTGTAGCAAAGTGTAATTTCTTCACTGTTGTCACATGAAAAGACATAATAAAATATTTACAAAAATGTGAGGGGTGTACTCACTTTTGTGAGATACTGTATAGGTCTTGTGTTTTCCACATCATTCTAGCATGTTATTATCCCATTATTATTTGGGATATGGCACTGCAAAACACTAGCCCTTCATAAAGGACAACAATAATAACTACACTGCTATTATCGAAAGTATGTGCACTTGGAAAAAAAAAGACACGTACAAACAAATATTCCTCACAATTGGCAAAAAAAAAAAAAAAAAAAAGCAACGTGATAATGTGAAAACCTCTCTGTACTTATAACTCATTCTTTATAAAAGCTGATCGTACACAAGAAAGTCAGGCTCAATTTTCAACATCATTAACAGATTAGTCTGTAGTGAATTCTTACTGTTCTAACTGATCACCCCTCAAGCTGATTTTCCAGATTATGTTGGGCATAAAGAAAAAAACACAATATACCAGCATTTTGGGGGCATGTGTTCTTCATGCTGTTTGATTTTCTATCCAGATTGGTCTCTAAAAAGATAATAAGTGGGCTCAAGAACCAGGCTGTCCCACAAACTTCGGTCAGTTTTAAGTGTAGTGTACAATTATGACGTTTTAGGAGTGCCTACATCCCATATGGGGAGTACCATCAAAACTATTATAGAGCCACAAGTAAATCTAGAGACTTTACCAGATACCGTTACAAATAAAGCTACAGTACAGTGTCAGAAAGTTCATATGTTTATTTAATACCATAAAAATATTTCCATAAAACCTAAAAGGCTGACATTTACAACAAAATCCCTGGGCTGCCATAAACCCCTTTAAAGTTTGCCCCATCATATAATATTACATTAACCCTCCACTTCCATGTTGGTCCATATCTCTTCAAGGTAAACATAAATGGGGACAAGGTCTCAATTTGTTTCATAAGCATTTGTAGCCACTTTATCAAGAGACTGAGAGAGCATACATTTATAAATAAACAGAAGTGGTTACATACATACATACATACATCCCCATCAATTTCACAATTGCTGTATGTCATTTACCATATTTATCGGCGTTTAAAATCAGGGGAAAATCGTGGGTGCGTGTTATACGCCGATACTCCGTCGAATTCCCCTGCTGAAAACGAGCGAGAGGAGCGAGCGGAGCCGAAGCCGAAGTACAATAGGCTTTACTCGGCTCCTCTCGCAGTCCCGCCCATCTCTGACTGCGCCGCTGACATAGAGAAAGCCGAGTGTACTTCGGCTAGTCTCGGCTCCTCTCGCAGTCCTGCCTGTGACTGTGAGCAGAGTCGAGTCTAGCCGAAGTACACTCGGCTTTCTCCGTCAGCGGCGCAGTCAGTGGAGATGGGCGGAACTGCGAGAGGAGCCGAGTCTAGCCGAAGTACACTCGGCCCCGCTCGCTCCTCTCCACAGAAATCGGCGCCAAATTTTAAAAACCGCCGGGACTGACACGATCGCAAAGGCACTGGGCAAGGCTGCAGATGGACAGATGGACACTGGGCACGGCTGCAGATGGACAGATGGACACTGGGCACGGCTGCAGATGGACAGATGGACACTGGGCAAGGCTGCAGATGGACAGATGGACACTGGGCACGGCTGCAGATGGACAGATGGACACTGGGCAAGGCTGCAGATGGACAGATGGACACTGGGCACGGCTGCAGATGGACAGATGGACACTGGGCAAGGCTGCAGATGGACACTGGGCAAGGCTGCATGCTGCATTTAAATGTAAGTTTTTTTTCCTTGAATTTCCCTCCTAAAAGTTTTTTTCCTTAAAATTCCCTCCTAAACTTGGGGTGCGTGTTATACGCCGGTGCTTGTTATACGCCGATAAATACGGTATATATTTTTTAAAACGCACCATAGGGATAACAGCAGACACATTAAAAAGTATATGATCTCTGTCAAAGCTGTGTGCATTCAACCCTTCAGGGCCGACTACCGGAGTCTCAAGGGACAACAGAGTGGCTATTTTTCAGAAAATCTGTTTAGACATGAACCACTATAGAGTAATTTTTTGTCCTTGTGTCTTAGAACTGTGGATATTACGCTATCCAATCCCCAATACCATAATGGAAAACTTTTAGTGCATTTCCCAAGGCTTAAAAGAACCTTAAAGGTCCACATAGTGTCAAGCAAATGCTTATACATCTTAGACCTACTGTCTTACATTAAGAATACCATTAGTTTTTTTGCAGATCATAGATGGTCTGCATATACCTAATGGAGCCTGGCTGGCCATTGTGGCAGCACTCTATAGCAGCATACCGCATCACGAAGGCATAGATTTAATCAATACCATTTCACAACAGAGTAGTCAGGCACACTGGAGCTATAATGCATTAATTTTAGAAGCACTGAGCTTTACGTTGTATCATAACATGTTCAGCTTTAAGGGCTCCCACTACCACCAGGTGCAAGGGATGGTGATGGGCATATGTTGTGCCCTATCATATGCCAACCTGTACCTGGGGGGTGGGAGAGACCCATCTTTTCAGATGATCCCTTGTTGATGTACCAGCAACATACAAATTAGAGATCTCAACTCACCAAAAGTACACCACAGGGTGCTGCAGCATAGATTTACCCCTCTTTTATTAGGTTCAATGTTTTGGATAGAGTTCATCCTGACCCTTGTAGAGGCGATTGGGACAACAGATTATTGCAATTGGAAATGCATTATTATTTGCGGGCTACATTTCCACTCGGATTGAATGACTTCACCAGTTATAACTCTTTTTCTTAATCCACTCTGACACAGCGAGTTTGGTTAGGTATAAGGTTAAGGATTTTGTAATTAAGGCATGTAAATAATAATGATGATTTTGACAAGCGCAGAACATTTTTAATGTTTAATGTGAATGCATATGATTTGTGTGAATTTACATATTTGTTAATTGTGAGTTATATATCTGCCTGTTGTGCACCCAGTTGATCAGTTAGTGGTGTAGATAGGGTCTCTGGGCATGCCACAGACCTCTACCTCTGATAGCCAGTGGGGCATATTGTGGGTGGCTTTGCCTGCTCAGGATTTCCTGGACTTAGGTAAGTGTTGCCCAATTAACACCAACGCACATGTGTGATTATGTCTGATTATGTCATCAGCCAGGCCAGGACAAAAAATAGGCCCGGGCATTTTAGACTGAGCAGCCCATGGCATATTTACCGGGAGGCATGGAGAGCATGGGGGGTAGAAGAATGTGGGGGGTGGAGAACACGGGGGAGTGTGGAGAGCACTAGGGGGGCCAGAGAGCACTAGGTGGGCCAGAGAGCACAGGGGGTGAAGAGCATGGGGGGATGGAGAGCACTAGGGGGAGCCGGAGAGCACAGGGGAGCTGGAGAGCACTGGGGGGGTCAAAGAGCACTGAAGGGGCAGGGCCCATGGGGGGCTGGAGAGTACAAGCAGGGGCAGAGAACACGATGGCGAAGAGCACGGGAGGACGGAGAGCACAGAGTGGCTGGAGAGCACAGCGGGGGTCGGAGAGCACTGAAGGGGTGTGGACCACGGAGGAAGCTGGAGAGCATAAGCAGGGGCAGAGAACACGGGAGAAGAACAGCACAGGGGGGTGAAGAGCACAGGGGGGTCTGAGAGCACAGAGAGGGGCTGGAGAGCATTGGGAGGGGCTGGAGAGCACAGGGGGCCTGATAGCACTGGGTGGGGCTGGAGAGCATGGGGAGGCTGGAGAGCACTGGTTGGGCCAATGAGCACAGGGGGGGCTGAGAGCACTGGGGGGGCCGGAGAGTAAAGGGGGGCTGATGAGCACAGGGTGCCCGAGAGCACTGGGAAGCGCTGGAGAGCATGGGGGTGCTGAAGAGCACAGGGTGCCTGAGAGCACTGGGAGGCACTGGAGAGCATGGGGGTGCTGAAGAACACAGGGGGCCTGAGAGCACTAGGGGGCAATAGAAAGAAGCTGGATAGGAGGAGCCGCTGCATACACACATTAGAAGAATCCATCTCTTTATTTTTCTCCTACAGCTTCTGAATGCCCATGGGAGGGAGAGAATGAGAAGCAGGCATCCAGAGGCTGTAGGAGAAAAATAAAGAGATCGATTCTTCTACTGTGTGTATGCAGCGGCTCCTCCTATCCAGGCACATGCATGAGGAGCCACACTCACTTTTCCTCCTGTCTGGCGGCCGCGTCTCCCGTCCCTCTTCATGGTCACAGGTAACGTGACCTGTAGTCTCCGCCGCCCCAGGCCCAACGGCCGAACTGCAATGGCGGCCGGCCGTGTGGAGGCCGGGTGAGCAGCGGGGGCTCAAGGAGCAACTCAGCCCTGGCCCCCAAAGCACATGCGGCTCGGTGCCCTATGGCCAGTCTGGGCCTGTCATCAGCATGTCAACACCACGTATGCCATTTGATGACATCACAAAGGCATTATGCTTGGGTTGGATGGATCAACATGGCACACATTGCGGGGGATATGAGGAGGGGTAACATCTCTCCCCATTTCTATGCCTGTCTGCTGTGTAAATATTTTCACCCACCAAGTTCTTCACATCTGGCAAACCCCTTGATATGATAACAACTAAATTCATGGGATTATCTAGTTACATAGTTAATCTGGTTGAAAAAAGACACAAAAGTCTATCCAGTTCAACCAATATAGAAAAAAAAACACACACAAATAGAAAACTTCCATATATAATCCTATACAGTTAATCTTATACACCCACAGTTGATCCATAGGAAGGAAAAAAAAGCATGAACCGATTTGCTCCAGCGGGGGATAAAAATTCCTTTCTGATCCCCCAACAGGCAATCAGCGTATAGGTGATTGACTGCCTAATACATATAGTGGGCTACCTTTTTTTTATTATAGGAGTATGGGAGTTATGAGGATCTGCAGAGGCAGCTCTAGGCTTTGTGAGGCCTTAGGCAGAATTTGGACATGAGGACCTACTCAAATCCCCAAAATGGGAAATAAATTCAAGCAAGAAAAATGGCTGCAGAAATATGCAGATCTAGCACACTGGTGATCAGCATCCTCCTCACCCATCAGATATATGCAGCCAATATAACATCTGGGACCCAGCAAGATGACAGCAGGGAACAGAAAACACAGGCCAATGCCGGAGGGGGTGGCACGCCATCCTGGTGATTAATCATAGGCAAATTAGACGGCCGCGAGGCCCCTGTGGGTGCGAGGCCTTAGGCGACCGCCTAATTTGCCTAATTAAAGAGCCGCCTCTGAGGATCTGTGACCCTTGTCAATAGTGTTAATAACACTGAATCATGACCTCTATAGGGAACTCTAGGTAAATAGAATATAGCCTTAGGTACCCTTTATTTGAGTACTCATAACTGTTAGGTGACCTACAGACCCTTTGGGACATACACCACTATGAGGTTGTAGAAGAGCTGGTAACAGGATCGCAAGTAGTATGTGGTTTGTACCGATAAATCTTTTCATTCATCACTTTTGGGTGGTATGACACCTTAATTTTGGTAGTTATTGTAACACTTTTGATAGAGTATATCCTAATTTGCAGTGTCTCCACTTATCTGTTGCATTGGACTCTGGAAACGAACAACCGCTTGCCTGCTCCATGGGTGGATAATATTAGAACATATTAAAATATAAGAATGTTGCCTTGTCAGGAGGTCAGCCCCATCAAGGTTTATATGTAGATTCATGGTACTCCTACCTCACTGTGGAACATCTGTTCTCCTTCCTCTTCTCTAGTCTCAAATTTTCACCAGTGTATTTCTATACGTTTAATATCATAGTATGATGTTATGCTAAAGAGTGAAGCAAAGTTTCCCCTTAAATCTAGCTTTTTCACATGAGCGATCGGAAATCTATCCTCTAGCGGTATTAGATGCGGGTCACTACAAATCTGCCATGTTACATGTAAAGTAGGTCTTTAGTAAAGCGTGAATAATTGTGATATTTTGCTCATATGCTGTACTTCCCAGTTATATGTTAATGCAGTATTGGTTTAGCTGTCATGCCCTTGTGTATTTTACTCAACTTCAAACATTGCTAACCTTTACCGTCTCATTTATATAGATTCCATGTTTCACTTATAGCCTCTAAATGATTAATTATCTGTGGAGATTTGCTTGTGGCTGCTGAAATTGTATTTGAATTTGCAAAGTGGAGCTACCATAGAAAGGCTTCTAAATAAGCAACTGCTTTCCTTTCTGCTTAAATAAACATTAGCATTCCTACTTAAAGTAGAAACTAAAGGTAAAACATGTTTTGTTTTTTTCCTTTTAGATTAGATTAGAGTAATAGAGGGGGGGGGGGGTAATTCGTTTTTGTTTGTTTTTTGAGAAATCTCCTCAATGGATCCCATTGAGGAGATTTCCCTCTACTTCCTGTCCCATAGCCAAAACAGGAAGTGAGAAGAAATCCATCCAAAGTTAGGGAATCCCTGGTTGTCACTGGAAATAGTGTCCCCATTGGATCATGTCCCCTCTATTACTGTTCTGTTCTGGTGACAACCAAATATGGTATTTTTTTTACACTTTACACCCCTCATTGCAATCTCAGTTTGTTCAAACAAGGAGGCTCAGCAGCAAATGTAGGCAAAAATATTTTCAAATCAAATTAACTTAAAGTATTTATGTGTGTCTCCATTAAAATAAATTTCATGATTTTTAATAAAATACATAATTATATGCATTGGTGTATTTTGAATATCTACCTGAAGTTCAGATTCAAATATTTAAGTGGTATTATATATAAGGCAGTTTAGGTTTATTTGTCCTTTTTGCTTGTATTTCTGCATCCTAAATGGCAAAACATTCTCATTCCAGGTTCCTTGTTAGTAGCATGGGAACAAGAGCGTTTTCCCATGACAGTATCTTCATACCTGATGAACAAGCTGAAGATGACCAAGAAGCTCAGGCCTCATCGCAAGACTGTGTTGTAGGAAAAGTTAAATCTCTCCAGGTAAAAGCAGATATTTGGTCTTAAGCTGGATACACAATTTTCTGTAGATTTTTTCCTTCAGATTTACCAAAACCATATAATATGAGTTCAAGCCTTATGCCCCATACACACGATCGTTTTTCATGCCGTTAAAAATGCAATTTTTAAAAAATGGGCATTAAAACCGATCGTGTGTATGCTCCAGAGCATTTTTAACGACGTGAAAAACGGCCATTAAAAATTTCGAACATGCTCTATTTTTTCACGTCGTTTTTCATGTCGTTTTTTTTAACGACGTGAAAAACGATAGTGTGTATGCTTTAACGACGTGAAAAAAACGCACATGCTCAGAATCAAGTATGAGACGGGAGCGCTCGTTCTAGTAAAACTAGCGTTCGTAATGGAGATAGCACATTCGTCACGCTGTAACAGACTGAAAAGCACGAGGCTGAAAAGCGCGAATCGTCGCTCAACAAACTTTACTAACATGAAGGGTGGCGCCATCCGAATGGAACTTCCCCTTTATAGTGCCGTTGTACGTCACTGCGCTTTGCTTGAACATTTTTTAAAATGATCGTGTGTACGCAAGACAGGCTTGAGAGGAAACATGAAAAAAAACGACAAGAAAAACGTCGGTTTAAAAAATGGCATGAAAAACGATCGTGTGTACGCCGCATTAGGAGTTTCAATTTGTAGGCAATCAGGCAGGCCCTTGCACTACATGGTTTTGGTAAATCTAAGGGAAATCAAACAACAAAAGTTGTATAGTGTGTATGGGGCCTAAAACTGTATCCAAAGACAAAACATTGTTTTTAATGTTGGGTAGTGTGTAGAAGAAGCTGCTGTCCAGTTTTTATTGCTGTCTGGGACTCTGCTGACTATCCGCACTAGTGGCCAAAATTACTGGGACAGCAAATACCAATATAACAGATGTCACTAGAACAGAAATAGGAAGGAAATCTTTCAATAAGGACACCTGCTCCAGGTAAACTGTCTAATCCAGAATTTTCCCTCCCATTTGACTGATTTCCTCTCACTTTCTGTTGAGTCTCCAAGATGGGAAGTGAAAGGAAAGCTTCCCAATGTAGAGCAAAAAAAAAACTGAAAATGGTTTTAATTATTCCCAAATCTATCCAAAATAAAATAAAAACTGCTGACAATAGTTGCTTTACTTAAATTCTGAAATGCCAAAGAATGAAGTTCTGAATTTTGCAGCAAAGACCAACAAACATGCTTACACCACAAACCATAGTCAACGAAAGCAAAGAACTTTCTAGATATTGAAAAATGACTGACAACTTTTATTTGTGTGTTATATTTTTTAATGAATTATATTAGAGAAATCTTTCTGGCTTCATGAGCATTTGGATGTGTAATGCAGCAAGTATTCACACAGATAACAGGGTCATACTGGCAAGCTACTACATACAGCCTTAAAGGAAGCCGAGAGTCACGTGTGATTTTCAGGGAAGTGATTGGGAACATGATTGAAGGCATTGTTTTACAGCTATTGAGTCAAATGTGACAAGTGGCAGTGACTGACATTAAATATAGTTTAAAAATATTATTTGTGGGAGGCTGGTGGCTGACATGAGGAATATAAAAGGAGTCTGAGTCACATATGGTTTAAAATTCACTATCTGAGGGAATTTTTTTATTTTTTTATGAACAGTTTTGTTCTGTATCCATTTAAAGCAAAGTATTAACATCAGGGAAATGTACTATTTCATCCCTAAATAAAATGTATACTTTTGCTTATGTATGTCAGCAACAACTGGGCAAAAACATCCGGTTTGGACAACCGCCCCCAACTGGTACTCCAGTCAAGAAAATGCAAGATTTGGGAGCGGGCATAGAGAAAATGGAGGAAGCATACCTCAGCCCCATGGAGGCATCAGGGGAACGTGATATGGGCCTTATTACTGAGGGACTCAGGGTAAGACTGGCACATGTGAATCTGAGGAGATGGGAGAAGTGGTAATACTGTGTTAGATAAAAATGAGAAGCTTGTGAAAAATGCAATGGACAAATTAAGTCTATAAATGTGATCATAGACAGCAAAAAAGACATGCAAGTACAACCTGACCGCCTCACAATGAGGGAGATTTACTAAAACCCTCAGAATCTGGTGCAGCTGTGTATGGTAGCCAACCATCATCTAACTTTAGCTTGTTCAGTTAAACTTTGGAAATAAAACCTGGAAGCTGTGTGGTTTCTATGGAGAGTTTATTCAGATTTTGCACACTCCAACTTTAGCAAATAACCTCCAATGTATTCTGTTAAATCTTCAGTTGTAAATATTTAGTTTGAGCTAGGAACTGCTCTTGACCAGTAGAATGGTTTTTGTTATACAAGCTGTACACTAGTTTTTTGGTTTTTGACAGGTATTAGGTGGTAAATGATGGTGTTGTTGTCTCTTGTATAACAGTGTAAATTTGCTGTCCCCTCAAAATAACTCAACACACAGCCATTAATATCTAAACCGCTGGCAACAAAGTGAGTACACCCCTATATGAATATGGCAAAATTGTGCCCAATGTGTCAATATTTGGTGTGGCCACCATTATTTTCCAGCAATGCCTTAACCCTCTTGGGCATGGTGTTCACCAGAGCTTCACAGGTTGCCACTGGAGTCCTCTTCCACTCCTCCATGACGACATCACAGAGCTGCTGGATGTTAGAGACCTTCCGCTCCTCCACCCTCCATTTGAGGATGCCCCACAGATGCTTAATAGGGTTTAGGTCTGAAGACATGCTTGGCCAGTCCATTACCTTTACCCTCAGCCTCCTTAGCAAGGCAGTGGTCATCTTGGAGGTGTGTTTGATGTCGCTATCATGTTGGAATACTGCCCTGCGACCCAGTCTCTGAAGGGAGGGGATCATGCTCTGCTTAAGTATGTCACAGTACATGTTGTCATTCATGGTTCCCTTAATGAACTGTAGCTCCCCAGTGCTGGCAGCACTCATGCAGCCCCAGACCATGACACTCCCACCACCATGCTTGACTGTAGGCAAGACACACTTGTCTTTGTACTTCTCACCTGGTTGCCACCACACGCTTGACACCATCCTAACCAAATAGGTTTATCTTGGTCTCATCAGACCAGAGGAACATGGTTCCAGTAATCCATGCCCTTAGTCTGCTTGTCTTCAACAAACTGTTTGCAGGCTTTCTTGTGCATCATCTTTAGAAGAGGCTTCCTTCTGGGACGACAGCCATGCAGATCAATTTATTGCAACCTCTGAATATGACGCTGAGCACGTGCACTCAACTTCTTTGGTTGACCATGGCAAGGCCTGTTCTGAGTGGAACCTGTCCTGTTAAACCACTGTATTGTCTTGGCCACCGTGCTGCAGCTCAGTTTCAGGGTCTTTGCAATCTTCTTATAGCCTAGGCCATCTTTATGTAGAGCAACAATTCTTTTTTTCAGATCCTCAGAGAGCTCTTTGTCATGAGGTGCCATGTTGAACTTCCAGTGACCAGTATGAGAGAGTGAGAGCGATAACACCAAATTTAACACACCTGCTCCCCATTCACACCTGAAATCTTGTACCACCAACGAATCACATGACACTGGGGAGAAAAAAATAGCTAATTGGGTCCTATTTGGACATTTTAACTTAGGGGCGTACTCACTTTGTTGTCAGCGGTTTAGACATTAATGGCTGTGTGTTGAGTTAGTTTGAGGGGACAGCAAATTTACACTGTTATACAAGCTGTACATTCACTGCTTTACATTGTAGAAAAGTGTCATTTTTTCAGTGTTGTCACATGAAAAGATATAATAAAATATTTACAAATATTTACAAAAAGTACACACTTTTGTGAGATACTGTAAAGGATTCACTGGACTTGGAAAAAAAACCCTTAGCTTTTTTAATACTGTATATGCAGGGCAGGGATGTACGGTGAGGTCAGTGCCTGATGAGGCACTGGCTAGTATCAGAGCCAGATACACACAGGTTACATACACTGCTAACTTTAGAATGAGAGCAATCATTCTAGCACTAGACCTCCTCCATTACTATAAACATGTAAACAAATTTACAGTGTCGCCTATGGAGATTTTTAAGTACTGAAGTTTGGCACCATTTCACAAGTGTGCGCAATTTTAAAGCGTGACATGTTAGGTATCTATTAATTTGCCATAACATCATCTTTCACACTATGCAAAAAAAATCGAGCTAACTTTAGTGTTTTTTTATTCATGAAACAGTTTCTTTCCAAAAAAAATGCGTTTGAAAAATTGCTGTGCAAATACCGTGTGACATAAAAAGTTTCACTGACCACCATTTTATTCTCTAGGGTGTCTGCTAAATATATATATATATATAACAGTACCTTTTCAACAGCAGCAGATTCTCATTCTCCCTCTTAACTGTGTGAGAAAAACATGGGATTATGGGTAAATCTTAAAAATTATAAACCCATGTTTTTTCCTTGTAGTTAAGAGGGTTGGGCTGGAAGCGAGCATTTGTCTTTTAGCCAGACACATGCCCCCTTCCATGACACTGCAGTGAGAGGCGTGCCTCCACTGCAGCATTTTTATTGGACAGTTCGGGCCAATGGTACTTGACCATTGGTCCAAGACTCCAAGCTGTCCATTGAGCTCAGTGCTTCTGACAAGAAGAGAGGAAAGGCACTGTGAGCTCAACCTCTCAGTATACTGAAAACAGAGTGTGCCAGCTTGTATTTAAACTGGTCGCTCTGTATGTAGCATCTGACAGGCTGCGTAAGGAGGCCCGTATCTCCGGAACCATAGGTCGTAGGAGCCCCACATTTTGACCAGTGGTGGGGTAGGCCTTCAGCTCGCCGAGCTACGAACCTCAAAGCTCAATCATTTTTATTTTTTTTAAAGTTGATGGCAGGTGCCTCCTGACTGCACATTCCTGATCCAGGGATACAATTCAGCTTTGTAAATATAACATATTACCTCTCTCCCCATAACAGGAAAAGTAAACAGAACTCATACATTTTTACCCAAATTTAATTGTATGCATGTAACTTATAACTATAACTAATTAAGGTATATAGCTAATAGGTTATATTTGTAATTGGTATAAACACACTTGACACCCCCCACCCCCATCTCTACGCAAAAAACTAGATTAGGCACCAGAAGTAATCACCTGGTGCAGCCACTTATCTTCACTACTTTTTCGACACAGGGGGCTGGCTCCTGGCATTTGTAGGCTGCTCCACACATTGACTCTCAAGGAGAAAGGGAAGACGCTCCCCAATAGAAAGTCTTAATATCAGTCTGTTAAACTTTCCATTGTACAGACTGTGCCGCCTGGTATGGAGAGTCACTAACATATTTCACTCCAATCAGAGTTTATTCATAGGGCACATTAGGTACTGGTGCTTATGCCTGCCAATAACCTTTCAACCTGTTGTTGAAAGGTGCCCAAGGGATCTCCAAAAAAGGAGTGGGGGGAGAGGCTCCTGAAGTATGCCACTTGCTTGTTTGAGGTAGCCAGTGACGAAGAACACTGAAGAAAGCCAATCCCAAAGTACAATATGGGCACCTCTCAACAAGATACTACTGCCCCATGTTGTACAATTGGTCTTGCATTGGTCTTACCTACTCTGCAAATTTCATTTTAGATGCTGCATTCTGGGGTGACGACAGGTGTGCTTTAAGAATATGTTATATTCTGTCTGTTATATATCTTTTAAAATGTTAAGGGTAATGTGGGAAAACATTGCATTCTATTAAATCAAATTATTCTGTCACTTACCCTTTTTGTTAAGTCATCAGAAACTTTTCACATGCACTATGGGTGCAGTATATCACTTGTGTGGTAGCCTCTAAGCACTGTGAGTTCTTCTGTGTGTTACCCAGTTAGCAAGCCAATATTTAAAAGTTAATTGTGAACAGGAACAATGGTGGTCCATTGCCAATGGTTTATTGGATATACATTGTGGTTAATAAATGGCTGAATTTTGGAGCTCCTTTAGAAGAATAATTTGGTTTGAAGCAACTTATTTTTTTTTATATATATATTTTTTTTTTGAATTAGAAAGATTCTTTGATCATATCACTCTGAAAACTGTGTCACGTATTGTGACAACCAATTCCAAGCTAAAGGAACAGACCATCTGGATTAACATTGGAAGTAATAATTAAAGAATCTTTGGCATATGTCAGCACTTATTCTGGATTGTATTAACACACATTGCCTGCTGGTAATAGAATTTTCTTTCCACTTAAGGAACTGTAATAATATAGCTGTGCTTGTTATAATATCACATTTATGCGGCTGGTTTGTTGGGATTTACAATAAATTATTGGTATTTGTAAAAAATATATAGTGTATTTTTAAATCACATATGGCATAGTTATAAAAGATTTATGGCACAATAAATTCTGGTTAATTTAGGTTCTTGCATACAGTGCCTTGAAAAGTATTCATACCCTTTGAAATTTTCCAAATTTTTTCATGTTACAACCAAAAACATAAATGTGTTTTATTGTAATTTTATGTGATAGACCAACACAAAGTGGCACATAATTGTGAAGTGGAAGGAAAATTTATAAATGGTTTTAATTTTTTTTTCTTCAAATAAATATGTGAAAAGTGTGGCATGCATTTATATTCAGCCTCCTGAATCAATACTTTGTAGAACCACCTTTCGCCGCAAATACAGCTGCAATTTTTTTTGGGTATGTCTAGCTTTGCACATCTAGAGTGAAATTTTTGCCCATTCTTCTTTGCAAACAAGCTCAAGCTCTGTCAGATTGGTTGGAGAGCATCTGTGAATTTTTAAATCTTGCCACAGATTCTCAACTGGATTTAGGTCTGAACTGTGACTGGGCCATTCTAACATAGATATGCTTTGATCTAAACCATTCCATTGTAGCTCTGGCAGTATGTTTAGGGTCGTTGGCCTGCTGGAAGGTGAATCTCTGCCCCAGTTTCAAGTCTTTTGCAGACTCTTAACAGGTTTTTTTCTAAGATTGCCCTGTATTTGGCTCCATCCATCTTCCCATCAACTCTGACCAGCCTCCCTGTCCCTGCTGAAGAAAAGCATCCCCACAACATGATGCTGCCACCACCACTATGTTTCACGTGGATGGTGTTTTCAGTGTGATGTGCAGTGTTAGTTTTCCGCCACACATAGCGCTTTGCTTTTAGGCCAGAAAGTTCAATTTTGGTCTCATCTGACCAGAGCACCTTCTTCCACATGTTTGTTGTGTCCCTCACATAGCTTCTCACAAACTGCAAATGGGACTTCTTATGGCTTTCTGTCTACAATGGCTTACTTCATGCCACTCTTCCATAAAGGCCAGATTTGTGGAGTGCACAACCAATACAGTAGTTGTCCTGTAAACATATTCTCCCGTCTGAGCTGTGGATCTCTGTAGCTCCTCCAGAGTTACCATGGGCCTCTTGGTTGCTTCTCTGAATAATGCTCTCCTTTCCCGACCTGTCAGTTTAGTCGGACGGCCATGTCTTGGTAGGTTTGCAGTTGTGCCATACTCTTTCCATTTTCAGATGATGGATTGAACGGTGCTCTGAGAGATGTTTAAAGCTTGGGATATTTCTTTTTGACATACATCTGTTTAAACTTCTCCACAACTTTATCCCTGACCTGTCTGGTGTGTTCCTTGGCCTTTATGATGCTATTTGTTCACAAAGGTTCTCTAGCAAACCTCTGAGGGCTTCAAAGAAGAGGTGTATTTATACTGAGATTCAATCATACACAGGTGGACTGTACAAATTAGGTGACTTCTAAAGGCAATTGGTTCTAGTTAGATTTTAGTTAGGGGTATCAGAGTAAAGGGGGCTGAATACAAATGCACGCCACACTTTTCACATATTTATTTGTACAAAAAAATTGAAAACCCTTTATCATTTTCCTTCCACTTCACAATTATGTGTCACTTTGTGTTGGTCTATCACATACAATCCCAATTAAATACATTTAAGTTTTTGGTTGTAACATGACAAAATGTGGAAAATGTCAAGGGGTATGAATACTTTTTCCAGGCACTGTAAGGAAAAAATCCAAAGGTCTGAACAGCTGCACATCCATCTTTATTGTAACTTATAAAAGTACTCCAATATAGCAATACAACAAATCAATCAAGCGCTGCGAAACCCGTCGACCTCTGTCCGCACTGGACAGAGGTCGACGGGTTTTGCAGCGCTTGATTGATTTGATTGTAACGGCAGACTTACTTGGATTAGCAGCATATAGTTCATTATACTAGGTTTTTACATATTTTGATAGAAGTAGACACTGGTATTTGCACAACCCACCAAACAGGTGAAAATAAAGGGAAAAAAAACGGATGCAGCCATCACATCTATGAATTGGTAAGCTGCAATATAATAAATTTTTGTTTTTGAGTTTAATACCGATTTAATACATTTTGAATTTGAAATTGACCACTATATATGATTCAGCGGTATCCATACAAGCTAATACGTCTACAGTGTCTGTTTTCTTAAGTGTTCAGTTATCCACAATAATTATTTATTATTTCATAGTGATGATGTCTATGTTTTTTTTCTAGGCAAGATCACTGAGCTCTCACATACCACGTAATGCTCCTGAACCAGAACATAAAACAGAGGAAAAGGTAAATGTCCTGTCCTGTGTGTATCAATTGACCATAAAATCCTAAACACAGCTTTTCTACTTCAGATGATTTGCTGGTTTTAAGGATGCCGAAAGCTATTCAGCCGAGCATGGGACAGTGGGTTCAATACGCAAATAATGATTTTCTGGCTATTTTGTTTTATTTATAAGTTGAACTCTATGGGGAACATAAATTGACCCTTTTAGTGCCCCCCCCCCCCTGCACTGCAAAGGTTGAGCTTGTTTGGCTGGGCTTCTCTTCTGGGTCACAGGACTGCAATTCGTTTTGCACTCCTGTGATCCGTTTTCAGCAGAGAGCGGACTGAAGTCTGGAGTCCACTCTCTGCTCAGTCCAGGGACCGCGTCATCACAACAATAAAGGCCTGAGACGGCCGCTCCCTGCCCATCTACAGCTCAGCGCTCTGATTGACAGTCAGCAGCTCTCTGCTCGGGAGCTGTGAGAACCGAGCCATCGGCGGTGTTCGATCGTTTGGTTCTCAGTGCAGAGGCGCCGGGGGGCCGATGCAGCATCGGACAGATGCTGCATCAACCTAGGTAAGTATGATTCTGGAAAGAAAATTCTAAAAATACTTCTCTTTTAAAAACTTGGCTTTGGAACTCCTTAGTGAACTATTTAAAGATATAAAATCCAATCAGGATTTCTTTTTCATGTGCACTTCAGTAAAAATAAACATAACAATAACAGAACTTTATTACCAATTAAAGAAAGTGGTATCCTCTATGACTCTATGACCTATGACTTATATCTAAGGATAAGTTCACCTTTTGGAACATGTTAAATGTTACACCCATATTTAGGATGTAACATGCTTCAGCTCAGTAGCCTCACCCCCTGAGTCCCCTTCCCTGCAGCCACTGTCACATTTAAATTCAGCTCAAGGATCTCTGCATTAATAAAGTGCTAGTCCCGTCTGCCAGAACGGTTCAACGCACCCCTAGTCAATTGACACTTCCTCTAGTTTTCTGTGACCCCTTTCACACTGGGGCATTTTTCAGGAGCTTTTGGGCTAAAAAGCGCCTGAAAAATGGCTCCCCTGCAGTCTCAGTGTGAAAGCCCGAGGGCTTTTACACTGAGGCGATGCGCTGGCGGGACGTTAAAAAAACTCCTGCAAGCAGCATCTTTGGAGCGGTGAAGGAGCAGTGTATACAGCGCTCCACCACCGCTCCTGCCCATTGAAATGAATGGGCAGCGTGGCTTAACCGCCGGCAAAGCGCTGCTGCAGCGGTGCTTTGCAGGTTGTTTTAACCCTTTTTCGGGTGCTAGTGGGGGTTAAAAGCGGCCCGCTAGCGGCCAAATACCGCCGCAAAAATTACAGTAAAACGCTGCTTAAAATAGCAGCGCTTTACCGCCGCTGCCGCCTCCCACGCCCCAGTGTGAAAGCAGCATTATTGAAAGCCTGTACAGAGGTAGTCAGAATGATGGAGGGCATGTCTGCATCACACCTGTGATCCTACAGGCTCTTATGGGGAAAATAAATAATAAATGCACATTATTTTTCATGCAAAAATATGTGCATTTATTTTTTTCTCATTGAGCCCAGGTTCACACCAGTGTGATTACAAACATTGCGGTGCCGATCACAGGCGATGTCTGTGAGATGCGAGTTCAGCCATAGAGTTGTATGGCTGAACTCGCGTTAGATTGGCAGGAAAAAAGTGCAGGGACTTTTTTTCCCCCGGACTGAAATCGGATCACATGGGTGTTCTCACCTATGCGATCTGATTCCTGTGCGAGTTCGCACTGCGATCTGTGAACCGATCTGGGGCTGTCATTAACAATGTGGACAGTTGTTAACAGTGTGAACTGCCTGCGGGAGAGGAGAGATGCAGGATCAAGCTCTGTAATCGCGCTGGTTTTCGCATCACATTAGTCTGAACCTAGGCTCAAGATGAACTTAGCCATGGCTTAAATGTCAAACTGTAAATAGTTTGCTAGGGTTCACCACCTGGCTGGTATTTTAGCAGATTCGCCAGTAAGTATTGCACTTGTAATTAAAAAGAAATAGATCATAGGGTCAGTATTGTTTTCCCTTAAATGGTATCAACCTTTATCTTTGTATAGGATAATATGCTTTATACGGCTAGTATGCAATATACGTATCTGCATCAGTTGGTGGTACAGCTCTTATAGAGACGACAGGGGCCAGCACCAACAAGTTCCAGCAGCTCATAAACTAGTCTGACTGGTTAATTTGCATATCAATGGGAAGGCTTTGCTTTTAAAACAGTACATGGTCTTAAAATCTATCTCCATATTAGTGCTATAAAATCACTACAAATAGCCATGATAACACAGGACCATGCAGTTGCCAGTAGTGAGGTGTGCTGTGCATTGCCAATACATGTGACTACTATTAAGATGTGATGACAGGCACCATTTATTATTTACCATAGATAAATACAGGCTGAATGAACATATTGATGTGCATCTCTTGCATCAGAAATCTGAGGTGCTTCAGCAAAAATACATCCAATATCACTTGTAGAAACACTGTGATAATATCTAAAGATTTTTTAGCAGTTTCATGTCCATAGGTCAAATTTATTTATGTGTGAGTAGATACAAAAGGAAAAAATGTATCAAGGCCATACTAGAAAGTGCCCATAAATGTCCAGACTCTATAGACATAAAACAAATCAAATGTAAATCCATTGTACTTCCAAAATTTCAGATACACAGGTAATACAGCACCAAGTACAGCAGGCTGAGTTTGAGAAAAGCTTACCTAAACACTTTGGGAGTACATTTCTGCTCCTTCTTCCCATTACTCTGACTCTGCAAAATGTGTGTAGGAAGCCCTCCAGCAATGTAGGATGTAATCACTGGCATTCTGCTCCATTAATAACTCTTGCAACTATCAGGTTTAACTCTTTAAGGAATTGCATTACTTTTTAAAAACAAAGATGGCCGGTTTAAATCCTTCAGAAGGCACAGAGCAGATTCCAGTGAGGAAGATGAAGGAAAAATGGATTCTCACATTCTTTGGGAATAACCCACCAATACCAAGAGGTTTCCAGATTTTGTTGAAAATGGAAACCCCATTCTATTTAAACAGTATTATATTTCTATAGCTGTTGAACCGTTTTCTTTTTTTTGTTGTGCAGGCAACTCCAGTGAAAACATCACGGCCAAAACGGCCGTCAGGCACAATCGATTCCATAAATCTGGATGCCGTTCCTCAGTCTGTTGCACGACTAGATAACAGTGCTGCTAAACACAAACTTTCTGTCAAGCCAAAAAACCAGAGAGTGTCAAAGAAACATAGAGGCATGTCCCAGGTAGTATATTTTAGTACAATTCATTATGTGCTTGTTTTAGATATGCATAATGCATGAAATAATGTAAATAAACCTATATTTTTTTTATTAAGCAGATAATGTTGAAAATAAGGGTGAAGCCTTGCAATAATCTTCTTAAAAAATAACTATTGCCTTTACAGACCCTGACGTCTGATTAGTGAACAGCAGGGGTTCTATTACAGAACCATCATATTTTTATATTTTTCTGCAATGCTGCAGATAATATATGGAATTGGCTGGCTGTAGGCCATCTTGCCATATGCTACGCCAAAGAATGGAAACCTATCATTTTCATTTTAATTACTGAGTATTTATGGTGACTGTAGATCTTGCATTCTACTTTGCAATGTTCAAACATGCATGTTCCAGCATATGTATATGAAAAAAGACTGCAACTGTGATCACAATTTTTGCTCAATTGCTCATTAAAGCATTAAGGTGCTTTAATGATACCAATGTAAACTGCAAAAATTATTTTAGAGTTTACATTTTTACAGTGCAATATTATATCTGGTTTAGCTACCACTTCTAATTTGTCCACAGGACTTCAACACTATAGAAGACAACGAAAATGAAATCACTTTGAATATGCAAAGATCCCTTGACAAAGCCATGTTCCACTCCATGGATATTCCTTCCCATAATATACTCATGTCTGATCATTTTGAACGAAAAATCCATGAATCCCAAGTATCTGAGCAATTTCGAACTTTGGTGACTAAGGGGGAAAAGAAAATTAATAAAGATCAAGAAGGCAAACAGCCAGATCCCAGTACCAGCAGACAAGTAGTACAAGAAACTAGGCAGCCTGATGAAGAGAAAAAGTCAGAAGCAGAGAAACGGAAAGAAGAAGAAAGAAAGAGACAGGAGATCATTAGAAACATAGACTTGGAAAGGCTCCAACAGAAAATAAAAGAACAAAATGAAAATGAACTGAAAGAACAGCGTCGACGTGAAGAAGAGAGAAAACAGAGAGCTGAACAAATTCTGAAAGAATTAGAAGAGCATAGAAGGCAAGAGGAGCAGAAGCAACATGAGCTGGAGCAGAAGAAAACATTTCAATTGGCAGAGGAACAGAAGAAATGGGAGCTGGAGATACAGCGAGCACTTCAGATAGCAGAAGAACAAAGAAAACAGGAAATAGAAAAGCAGAGAGCTATTCAGTTGGCAGAAGAGCAGAAAAGACATGAACTAGAGCAGAGAGCCTTTAAGATAGAGCAAGAGCAGAGGAAATATGAACAGGAGAAACAGGAAGCCCTTCAGATAGGAGAACAGAAAACAAGACAAACTTTTGAGGAACGAGGAGTACTTCCGAAAACAGAAGAGAAGAAACAACATGAAATAGATGTGCAAAAGGTTCTCCGGGTTACAGAAGAGCAGAAAAAATCTGAACTTCAGCAGCAGAAAGACCTTCAAATGGCAGAAGAACAGAGACAACATCAGTTAGAGCTAAAAAGAACTCTTCAGATCATGGAGGAACAGAAAAAGCAGGAACTGGAATTGCAGAAAGTAGCAGAGCAACAAAAAACTGTTCAGATTGGGGCACAAAAAGGTCAGGGATTGTCGGAGAAGAAGTCTCCCCAGACAGCTGAGGAACAGCAAATACAGACACCAAAAAGCCAAAGTCAGCAAGTATCAGAGGAAATCATAGTCCAGCAGTGTTTAAAAGATGAAATGAGAACTGATCATCTAAATAGAACGGATTGTCAGAAAAAAACAGACTTTCAAGAAAAAATTAAATTACAGAAGAAAGAACAGACACCTGAGGACATCAAGGAGCTTATCCCAGAACATCTTTCCCCTATGTATACAGAAGCTGCCTCAGCAGAGGAAGATCTACCCGAAGAGCAAAAAATGGAGGTGGAAATGAAAGGAGATGAGGAAGAACTAAAACAGAGAAAACAAAGGGAAGCAGAGTCTCAAGAGCAGGGAAGAATTAACGAAGAAGTAAGGTGGCAGGAACTTGACCAAAAGCAGAGGCCATTTACATTCAAAGTCACATCAGGTGAAAAGCAAATTATATTTGAGAAAGTAAATTTAACTCCAGTTACAGTACCAAAAGAGCCAATAATATCCCCAGGTACAAAAGATGCAAAAGAAAATAAGGGCACCATTAGTTCACACTCTTTTTCATCTGCTCAGTGCATACCCCACACTGCCATTTTGGTAACAGGAGCACAGCTTTGTGGTACCGCTGTAAACCTACATCATATTAAGGATCCTGCTTGTAAGTCTTTACTGGGCCTCAGTGAAGAAAGAAAATTAGACATAACAGAAAATAAAATGCAGAAAGATAAGGACAGTACTAAACAAGTCAGTAGTAAGACAAAGTATACATCAGAAGCATTAGACAATCAGTCATTCCTAGCAGAATGGGCTTCCATAAGGTCTAAAATACTAAACAAAGCTGAAAATGCAACTGATGAAAAGAACCAAAGTAGTCCTTTCGACTCTGGTGATGACAGGATGGCTAAGACCAAGGGTGATTCTCATAGCAGCTTACGGAAGACAATGTCAGCTATCCCTAAATTTTCAATAACACCCGCATGGCAGAAATTTCCAGAAACTGGAAGACCAACAGAAATAAGTATTGAGACCTCAATAAAATCTCCAAGTAAGGAAAATATAGCAGTATTACCTGACAGCACACCTCAGGGCAAGACTGGAGAGAGGACAGTCATGGTCCCGGAAATGGTGACCAGAATTAAAAAGCAAGTTACAATTGATGGGAATGCAGAAGGATGGATATTTTCCAAAGATCTTCCATCTTTCTTAGTTCCTAACCCACCACAATCTCCCCGTCGGGGGAATTTGGAAGGGCAAATGTCCCTTGAAACGCAATTTAGTAATGGCACTATGAAAACAGATAAATTATTGCAAAGTGCAGAAGACAAAAACTCTCCATTTGGAATCAAATTAAGAAGGACAAACTATTCATTAAGGTTTCATGCTGATCCACAGAATGAACAGAGAAGGAAAAAGCGATATAGTGCAGGAGACAGCTTCGAAGGGATTCCTGCCCCATTAACTCCAACAGATGAAACAGAAATTAGGACTATAACCAGGAAAGAACTTTTAGGATCACCTGTAAAGATGAAGAAAGATAACCTTACTAAAGATTTAGTGGATACCTTAAGCAATGTAACTGACAATGCCCAGTTTATAGCCCCCTCTATAGTGTCAGGAACAAGTCCCCATGTGTCATTTCATAATAAAGACAGAGTAGTCCCTAAATCACCAACTATACAAAAACCATCCCTTTCTCCAAAACCTGCCAGCCCAACGCCACCATCTTCTCCAATTTCACATCTGGGCAGAACAAATGTGACTGACCTACATGGACAACAGTTGGAAAAAAATGAAATGGATAAAGAAACAATTGGAGAAATTCAATCTTCATTGTCTTCTCCAAGTCATGAGGAAGTTGTACAGCAAGATGCAAATGATAAAGCAGGTCTGCCATCTATTTCTTGGAGAGAGAAGACGGACAAAAGGCCGGAGAGATTAGGAAAAGGTTAGTTCTAATATGTATACTTTAGACCCATACCTTATTTATTTATGCTTTTCACTATAATTTGCATCAGACACAGCATTCTATGCTTGCATTACCACCTCAAACACTACTTTACAAAGATTTCACAATACATATTGGTCCAAATTGATGAAGAAATTAGATTATTTTATTTTTTATTATTGGATATGTTTTATAGCAGAAATTCAAAATTGTCGCTCTTTTTTTGTTTCTAGCGCAAAAAATACAATCCGTAATGGTAAAAAAATACCACCAAAAGAAAGCTCTAATCGTGGGAAAAAAAATACTTAAATTTTATTTGGGTAGACTTTTGCACAACTGCACAATTGTTAGTTAAAGTAACGCAGTGCCGTATCGCGAAGGGGGTAAAACCTTTTGGGGGCTAAAGTGGTTAAAAATCAGTTCACCTTTTTGGGCAGAATTTCAGTTTTCATTATAAATAGAAGCGTTTTCCAATGCCATTTCTGGCCCAGCCATACCAATCAGGGTTGCCAACTTTCAGTAAATTTACGAACAGTTTGTAAAATCTGTACTTTTTGCATCTGTCCTTGAATGTCCATTATGGACATGTAGGTTGCATGTCCGTAACTGACATTCATGGACAGATGCAACAATTATGGATTTTACAAACTCTTTGTAAATTTACTGAAAGTTGGCAACCCTGATCCCAATATGCTTTTCTCTCACTTACGTTATCCATGGGAGGTTTAGTTTCATATTCTATCACTTCCTCAGCATTCACTTCCTGTTAGGTCATCTACCATCAGTCTTCACTTCCTTGTTGCATCACAGAAGAGGGCGTGTTCGCCACTTTGGACCACACCTCCCTCATTGGAATACCGCTTTCCACCTACTTCCTATACAATCTGATTGTACAATCTCCTTTAGATCTCCCATCAGCTATGTAGTACAAGGGCCTGTCTGATTTGATACAAATTTAATGGATTGTTCAGGTGTGTCCTCCTATTCCATAGCTCTTGTAAATCTAAAGGAAATTGGAGATTGTACAATCAGATTGCATAGTATTTGGCCATCTTTATACAAGTAAATAGGAGGGAGACACTCAGTTGTCAGGCCTCATTCACATCACGTAGCGAAAACTCACATTCCTGCATGCGTCTGTTTTGGAGTGTTTTCACTCAGCTCGCATAGGGAAGTCCATTCACTTGAATGGATTGCTCTATGCGCAATAATCACTCCAGAATTTTTTTCGGAGTATTGCATGGTGCGTTGCCGCAGTTTTTGTTGCATTAGGAGCACTTAGGAACCCCTAACATGTAATGACAACACAAACACAATGCACATTTGCAGCGGTTCTGAAACACATGACAAAGCGCGCATTTTATGTGCGGTTTGCCATGCGTTTGGAAACACACAGATGTGAATAGAGCTTCATTGTTCTTGTGTAAATGCATCAATTTCACTTTCAGGCCCGATTCACACCCAGAGTAGCGAGAGCACATGATTTTTGTCTCGTCATTTCAGTGACACACTAGTAGGGCAGCTTGTTAATATTAATGGGCTGTGCTACACTTGGCAAAGTAGCTCTTTGGACATTTTTGCAAGTTTTTTACTGCATTTATCACCTGTTTTTTCATGTGGCAAAATGTGTGTTTGTTTTTGTGTGTGGTGTGCCGTTAACAATTATTGAAAAGCGCAGCTAGGTAGTTTTAGGTGTATAAATGTAGCCATACACTATACAATCTGATTGTACAATCTCCTTTAGATTTACCAAAACTATATAATAGGAGGACACACCATCAATCCAATCCATGTATACAATTAGGCAGGCTCTTGCACTATATCAGGGGTGTCCCGTGGGCTGCAAGGGACCCTAGGGAGTTTAGCATGCAGCCTGAGCCCATCTGAAGGGATTCTGGAGAAGCCAGGCAAATGCAGGCATGGAGGAATTCCGGGGGTGCTGTAAAAACTCAGTTCATGGGTGAAGGTGTGCTAATGAGGTCACCTGATGAACTCCTTCCTGTGTCCTACTGGCTGGTCTGTCAGTGTGTGTATACCAGGGAGTTTCTGAAGCAATATGTGAAATATAGCCATGGATGAGGTAAGGCCTTTTTTTCAAAATCAAAGTAAACGTGTATTTTCGTGCAGCAGAGGTACAATAATGGTACACTATATTACTAAAAGTATTGGGATGCCTGCCTTTACACACACATGAACTTTGATGGCATCCCAGTCTTAGTCCGTAGAGCTAAATATTGAGTTGGCCCACCCTTTGCAACTATAACAGATTCAACTCTTCTTGGAAGGCTGTTTGGCATGTAGGAACTTGACTGGCCTTCACAGAGTCCTGACTTCAACCCGATAGAACACCTTTGGGATGAATTAGAGTGGAGACTGTGAGCCAGGCCTTCTCCTCCACATCAGTGCCTGACCTCACAAATGCGCTTCTAGAAGAATGGTCAAACATTCCCATAGACTCCTAAACCTTGTGGACTGCCTTCCTAGAAGAGTTGAATCTGTTATAGCTGCAAAGGGTGGGCCAACTCAATATTGAACCCTACGGACTACGACTGGGATGCCATTAAAGTTCATGTGCGTGTAAAGGCAGACGTCCCAGTACTTTTGGAAATATAGTGTATATTGGGGAGCTGGATTTTGCAGAAAAGCCTTTAAGGCTTCTGCTCAATTTCTATCATTGTACCATTGAGAGTATTCTTCTCCACTGTGCTATAGTGTGGTGTGTCAGCTGCAAAGAGGAGGATAAGAAGCACTTGTCTCGTATGGTGAAAACAGCACAGCAGATAATAGGTACAGATCTACCAAATTTGGATACAGTATATGCCATCCAATTATAAAAGCTATTAGTAGTGATCCAGCCCATCTGGGTTATAGTGTGTTTGCCCCGCTGCCATCAGGGAAAAGATATAGGACACTTAAAACTAGGGCTGCGGAAATTAGCGATTAATTGTTCGATTAATCGTTAATTTCTTTGATCGATCAAAATAATTTTGATCGAGGACGATCCGAGGAGTGAGCTCCGTGGTCTCTTCCATAGGAAAGGCCGTGGCTTCGGCCTAGCTCTGGAGCCACGGCCATCTTGGTCCACCCGGTGGCGGCCTAGTAGCTCAGCCGCCTGCCTGCCTGCTTATGCCGTCTACTCTACAAGTTTGCGGACGGTTCTGCCTGGATTTTACGGTATGGGGGGAGATGTGGAGAGATGTGGACATTACTGTATGGGAGCACATGTGGACATTACAGTATGTGGAGGAGATGTGGACATTACAGTATGTGGGGCAGATGTGGACATTACAGTATGGGGGGGGGGGAGATGTGGACATTACAGTATGGGGGCAGATGTAGACATTACAGTATGTGGGGCAGATGTGGACATTACAGTATGGGGGGGAGATGTGGACATTACAGTATGGGAGCACATGTGGACATTACAGTATGGGGGGGAGATGTGGACATTACAGTATGGGAGCACTTGTGGACATTACAATATGGGGGGGCAGATGTGGACATTACAGTATGGGGGGCAGATGTGGACATTACAGTATGGGGGGCAGATGTGGACATTACAGTATGGGGGGGGAGATGTTGACATTACAGTATGTGGGGCAGATGTTGACATTACAGTATGTGGGGCAGATGTGGACATTACAGTATGTGGGGCAGATGTGGACATTACAGTATGTGGGGCAGATGTGGACATTACAGTATGGGGGAGATGTGGACATTACAGTATGTGCGTTATAATTAATCGAAATTAGTAGATTAATCGATTTAAAAAAAAAAACGATTAATCGAACACAAAAAATGTAATCAGTAACAGCCCTACTTAAAACGCATACTAATCATTTGAAGTATAGTTTTTTTCCCCTAGGGCTGTATTGCCTGTAAACCCACCAGTTAGGAATGTTATGTGAAATTTTACTTTTTTTTATTTTATATTTTCTATTTTTGCTAGATTTAGGAACAGATATGTAGGCATATGTTAGGATAGGCATATGTTAGGAAGTACAGTATGTATGTGTGGTTATGTTGAGAACTGTTTTTTAATATTGCTGTTGTAATATGTACTTTTATACATTTCATTGTATGTATACAGTGACAATAAACTATATTATCTTTTCTTAAAAAAGGTAAATACTTTGGCTTCACATATGCACTCGTAAAGGTGTTTGGTGGTGGCAAGTAAATGCAGAAACAAACTGGCACAATGTGTAACCAGACAAGTGATGCCACTCCAGCAGCTCTACTTTTGCATTTGGCTTCTAGCTACTGACTCAAGCCCATAAAATTCATCACTCCCCCTCCTTTTTTTCATTACTTTCATCTCATTCACTCATATACCTTTTGTGACCAGCATTTATTTAATCTTCTTTGATCTTTTGCTTATTACCCTGAAAAAGGAGGAACTATCCCCCAAGACATGTTGGCTTTTATGTGTACCCAGCCAAAAAAGTTTGGCAAGAAGGCAAAGTTGCTTTTATCCAGTTTCTTTCAGGTGGGCAGTCAGGGGCTTGTTCACTCCCACATTATATGACATTATACTACCCTTCCATTGGACACACAACTTACAAACTCCAATTCCCTGCACGCATTTTGGTATCCCCACATGATTCCCTGTATTTTATGTCATTGGACAATCTAGTACCTTCTTACTTTCTCTTTCCTTACTGAGCAGCTGATCAGTCCTTACTTCTTGCTACAAAAGGAGCCTAATATTAGATTTTAATTTGTTATCATAAGAGCAAAATCAATTTCAGTTCTTGCTAGCATTTTTGATAACATTATGAGCCATACAATAGTCTTTCAAAGAAGGCCACACACTGATGGCATCAATCCATTAAAACAGCCGTCACCAACCAGTGGTCCATGTACCATTGATGGTCCAGGAGAAAAGTTTAATGGTCCCCAGGGGTTCTGCCACAAATCAACATTGTGGCGGATATATACCGCCCAATGTTTCCAGTGTTGTTCTAAATGCGCGCTGACAGTCAATACTGTAGTTCCGGCTTCTGTGAAGAGAGTGGAAGGTGAAGAAGGAGGGGACTTCCAATGGCAGCACAGATCACAGAGCACGGATATCGAGCACATGGCTGGATAAGGAGGAGCGATCCAATGATGAATCTGTGTAAGGCAGCAGTGTGATGCAGAGTGTGGGGAGGGGGGATGTTGGGCAGAGAGCTGTAGCATTGTGTGTACAAGGCAGTAGTGTGATCCAGGGGAGGGGGGCAGAGAGCCGTAGCATTGTGTGTATAAGGCATCAGTGTGATCCAGGGGGAGGGGGCAGAGAGCCGTAGCATTGTGTGTATAAGGCAGCAGTGTGATCCAGGGGGAGGGGGGAAAGAGCCAGAGCATTGTGTGTATAAGGCATATAAAATTTGTTGTTAGTGGACCGGGGAGAATAAATGGAGTTATCGGAGGAAGCCAGAAATAATTGGTCTTACGTTTAAGGTTAAAATAATTGTCAACAGGAACCAATCAGTGCAGGTTTTATTCTTATTGGATACTATGGGAACAACCTTCTTCTGAGAAATATTGATAAATAAGGTCCAATCTATTTTATATACTTTTCTGATCATGTAAACAAGAAAGCGATTATATTAATTTATATTCATGTACACTAGCTTGAAAAAATATTCATACCCCTTGAAATTTTCCAAATTTTGTCATGTTACAATCAAAAACGTAACTGTATTTTATTGGGCTTTTATGTGATAGACCAACACAAAGTGGCACATAATTGTGAAGTGGAAGAAAAACGATAAATGGCTTTCAATTTTTACAAATAAATATCTGAAAAGTGTGGTGTGCATTTATATTCAGCCCCCCTGAGTCAATACTTTGTAGAACCACCTTTCGCTGCAATTACAGCTGCAAGTCTATTTGGAGATGTCTCCACCAGATTTGCACATCTAAAGAGTGAATTTTTTTATGTCCTGACTTTAACTGGGCCATTCTAACACTTGAATATGCTTTGGTCTAAACCATTCCATTGTAGCTCTGGCTTTATATTTAGGGTCATTGTCCTGCTGGAAGGTGAACCTCCATCTCAGTCTCAAGTCTTTTAAAGACTCTAACGTTTTTTTTTGTAAGATTTCCCTGTATTTGGCTCCATCCATCTTATCATCAACTCTGACCAGCTTCCTTGTCCCTTGTCCCTGCTAATGAAAAGCATCCCCACAACATGATGCCACCACCACCATGTTTCACG
The DNA here is from genome assembly GCA_029206835.1 of Rana muscosa. NCBI lineage: Eukaryota > Metazoa > Chordata > Amphibia > Anura > Ranidae > Rana > Rana muscosa. The sequence continues at coordinate 215,215,251 of CM055116.1, forward strand.
GTGGGGATGGTGTGTTCAGGGTGATAAGCAGTGTTAGTTTTCTGACGTTTTGCTTTTAGGCCAAAAAGTTACCATGGGCTTCTTGGCTGCTTCTCTGATTAATGCTCCCCTTGCCTGACCTGTCAGTTTAGGTGGATTGCCATGTCTTGGTAGGTTTGCATTTGTGCCATACTCTTTCCATTTTCAGACGATGGATTGAACAGTGCTCTGTGAGATGTTCAAAGCTTGGGATATTTTTTTTTTATCCTAACCCTGCTTTAAACTTCTCCACATTTTTATCCCTGACCTGTCTGGTGTATTCCTTGGCCTTCCTGATGCTGTTTGTTCACTAAGTTTCTCTAACAAACCTCTTGAGGGCTTCACAGAACAGCTGTATTTATAGATTTAAATTACACACAGGTGGACTCTATTTACTTATTAGGTGACTTCTGAAGGCAATTGGTTCCACTAGATTTTAGTTAGGGGTATCAGAGTAAAGGGGGCTGAATATAAGTGCATGTCACACTTTTCAGATATTTATTTGTAAAAAAAAAATTAAAACCATTTATAATTTTCCTTCCACTTCACAGTTATGTGCCACTTTGTGTTGCTCTATTATATAAAATCCCAATAAAGTACATTTACGTTTTGGGTTGTAACATGACAATATGTGGAGCATTTCGAGGGGTATGAATACTTTTTCAAGGCACTGTAAATAAACTCCCAAACATCAAATGTTGCAAAACTCGCCTAAACTGGTTTAAAAAAATGCAGATTAAGTGAGTTTTAACTCTGATTTCCTCCTGTCAGGAGAAACAGCTTTATCAATAAACCAATTTGCATGGGGCCTGAAAACTGGAGCTAGCTATTATTTTTCTTGATGATATCTCTGGACTTTAAAGATTATTCTTCAAGAACATTTCCTCTTAGGTTAATTATTAACTAGACATTTAATGGTTTTCTACACTAAACTTGTGGATCTTTGGCAGTGAGTTTTTATTTTTATTTTTTTATTACAGTTATCTCTTGAATATTGGAGGCTATAGACATTAACAATCTGTAGTCATTATATTATGTAATTAGTTATATGAATGCACAGCTTTTGCCCGATTTTTATCTTAGTGGAGAATAGATTGAAATATGTTATTAGGTCTTAGCAACGGTAAATAATACAAGAGTGCAAAAAAAGAAAGTCTGTTAAAGGGGTTGTAAAGGTTCATTTTTTATTTTCTAAATAGGTTCCTTTAACCACTTCCTTACTGGGCACATATACCCCCTTCCTGCCCAGGCGAAATTTCAGCTTTCAGCACTGTCACGCTTTGAATGACAATTGCGCGGTCGTGCGACGTGGCTCCCAAACAAAATTGACGTCCTTTTTTTCGCACAAATAGAGCTTTCTTTTGGTGGTATTTGATCACCTCGGCAGTTTTTATTTTTTACGCTATAAACAAAGATAGAGCGACAATTTTGAAAAAAAAGCAATATTTTCTTGATTTTTGCTATAATAAATATCCCAATTTTTTTGGAATTTTTTTTTTTTCCTCAGTTTAGGCCGATACGTATTCTTCTACATATTTTTGGTAAAAAAAATTGCAAGCGGCGTTTATTGATTGGTTTGCGCAAAAGTTATAGCGTTTACAAAATAGGGGGTAGTTTTATGGCATTTTTATATATTATTATTTTTTTTTTTACTAGTAATGGCGGCGATCAGTGATTTTTTACGTGACTGCGACATTATGGCGGACACATCGGACACTTTTGACACTATTTTGGGACCATTCACATTTATACAGCGATTAGTGCTATAAAAATGCACTGATTACTGTATAAATGTGACTGGCAGGGAAGGGGTTAACACTAGGGGGCGAGGAAGGGGTTAATATGTTCCCTAATGTGTGATTGCTACTGTGGGGGGAGGGGACTGACTGGGGGAGGTGACCGATCTGTGTCCCTATGTACAAGGGACACAGCATCGGTCCCCTCTCCCTGACAGGACATGGATCGGTGTGTTTACACACACCGATCCATGTCCTTGTCTGTGTAACCACCGATCGCGGGTGGCTGGCGGACATTGCGGCCGCCAGGCACGCGCATCGGCATTGCAGTGACGCGCCGGGTACGTGCGCGAGCCGCCGGCGGCGCTCGCGCGCCCCCCAGTGGCCAAATTAGCGGAGGCCGTATAATAACGGCCTCCCGGCATGTAACAACCACCTCACGGCCGTATATACTCGTACGGCGGGCGCGAGGTGGTTAAGCTAGTGCATTGTTGGTTCACTTACCTTTTTCCTTTGATTTACCTTCTAAATGTTTTTTTTCTTTGTCTGAATTTCTCACTTCCTGTTTCTCCTCACTGAACTTCACACCATCATCCGAGTGGTGTGGAGTCATCCAGAACAGCTTACTGAACAGCTTACTGAGGAGGAACAGGAAGTGAGAAATTCAGACAAAGAAAACAAAGAAAAAAATCATTTAGAAGGGAAATCTAAGGAAAAGGTAAGTGAACCAACAATGCACTAGCTTAAAGGAACCTATTTAGAAATAAAAAACAAACCTTACTCTTTCGTCCATGGACCGACACAGCTTCTCTATTGACAAAGTGGGTATTATCCGTTAATTAGGAGTGACTAGGCAGAAAAACTTGTAAAAAGTGTTGCATCACACCTTCTACAGTACCGCCCAGGGGGCGGACCCTCTGGGTATACCCTCTCAGTCTGCACATCGCAGATCAGTTTTTTTCTGTCTAGCAAGGAGTAGGACATGGCTCCCTTCGGGCTCATTGGTCCGGGGAAAAAAGATATATGTATTTTTTATTTTTTTGCTACATTTGTTGTTTCCTGCGATCTTCGATCAACTGCCGACTGGGTGACAGGCTGGATCCTCGATCCTTGTAGTCTCCCCAGTTTCGGCCATCGAGCGTGTGCCGACCCTAGCTACGCGCTGGGTTTTCCACGACATGCCCGTCGCTCCACGGGTGGCCGGTGAGCCTACGCTCCAGGGCCTGCATCGGACCGCTCAGCTTCGGCTGACCTTACGGCCGAGTCGCAGCAGCCTGGCCGGTGAGCTTACGCTCCAAGGCTTGCATCGGACCGCTCAGCTTCGGCTGACCTTACGGCCGAGTCGCAGCAGCCTGTCCGGTGAGCGTCATGCTCCAGGGCATACATATGATCGTCCCTTCTGGGTCCAATCACAGCATGCCTGGCCAACAGTCACCTTCCGTGCGCGGACGATGATCTGTTTGGAATGTCTTCCAGCAGAATACATGCAGGATAGGTAAGTAAAACTCCCCTGCCTCGGCTGGGTGATTTAGCTGGACATTCCTGGAGAGATCAAGTAAGTGGTTGTGGCCCCTTTCTTCCCTCTCTCCCTGCCTTTCCCTCCTCCCTGGGCTTCTAGCTAAAGGTTGCTGGGTGCTGGGGGTCACCTAGGGGGTCCCACTGGAGCGGGGCTGGCTGTAACTAACATTTAAAAGAAATGTCATTTTTGCTTACCTGTGTTGCTGTGTCTCCATGCTGTCGGCGGCCATTTTGAGGTGGTCCATGCCAAGTTTGGCCTCTTGTAACTGCCTGGCGGCCATCTTCCTGTAGTTCGGCCACACCCACTGGCCCCTATTAGGTGATCGGCGGCCATGTTTGTCCACCCTGTATGCAGATATTGCCGTTCGGCGGCCATCTTTTTTGTGGGCTATGGCTGCCTGACCTCTATCTTCTGTCGGCGGCCATTTTCTTAGAGCCCACATTATCTTCCATACAGACGGTTTTGGCAACCATTTTGCGAGAGCCTCCAGCCTCTAGGGTGCATTACACTGGCGCGAAAATTCACACAGGAAGTGCTGATAAAAGAAGCAGACTGACACAGCAGCAAGGGGACAGCATCATAGGCGCAGCATAGCAGTACCTATCCAGGGTGGTGAGTCCTCTGGGTAACCCAGCATCTCTGCAGCGCAGGAGGGTGGCCTATTGATATCTTGCCTGGAGCCCTGTGAGTGTCAGCGTGTGGTCAGCATGGCATCTGAGCCAGATGTCTTCTCCCCTGAAACACCAGATTTAGCAGCTGGTGTCCCTGAGGTGTCTATGGACGCTATGTCGGCAATCCTAGAGGCGTTTGCTGCCAGGGTGGAAGCAGCACACGGGAATACAGGGGGTAATAAACGCCCCCGTCCCCTGCAATCTTCTGGGGATATTTCTGATGCAGAACCAGGTCCAGCTACGGCTCATGGCCCAGATTCTGATGCATCAGAGACTGCAGACCGTGACCGATCGGACAGTGAGGAGGACTCCAAGTCCAGGTCAGTACGCGAGACGGCTTTGGTATCTGACCTTATTACTGCAGTGCGGGATACGCTAAAGTTGGAAAGGACTGAAGAAGTAGCAGATACTCCAGTCCCCTTTGGGTTTCGTAAACCTGCCCGCACTGCTAAGGTGTTCCCTTGTGTGTCTTATTTTGACAAACTCTTATACAAGGAATGGGAGAACCCACTGAGGGTCTTTACAGCCCCAAAGAGGTTTGCAGTACGGTACCCCTTTGAGGAGAGTTTTCTGAAGATATGGACCTCTCCCCCTATAGTGGACCCTTCGGTGTCCAGACTTAATAGAGCCACCACTATTCCAGTAGAAGGGGCTCCTGTTTTCAAGGACCCTGTGGATAAGAAGGCTGAAGCACTCGCTCGCTACCTATACTCAGTGGTAGGCTCAGCAGTACGCCCGGCATTGGCGGGGGCCCTAGTGTCTCAGACACTTACTGAATGGGCAAAATTGCTACTCCAGGGGTTAAAGGAGCGAGATGCTCCTCCTAATGAGATAACTTTGGCCGACCAGTTGGTCCAGGGCCTTAAGTTTGTCTGCGAGTCAGACATGGATACTATTCCCCTGCTGTCAAGAGCTTCGGTTTATGCAGTAGCAATACGCCGCCTGATCTGGCTAAAGGGCTGGTCTGCGGACCAGACTTCCAAGAAAGCCCTATTGGATCTGCCTTTTAAGGGCGACAGACTTTTTGGGGCTTCTCTGGATGACATCATCAAGGATGCTACAGGAGGTAAAAGCACTTTGCTTCCCCAAACTAGCAAGGGTAGGGGACCACGCCAAGGGCAAGGGCCCTCCTTTACTGCACGTAAGCGGTTTTTTCGCCCTCTTAAGGCGACAGGGAAAAGACCCCAGGCCGATAAAGCGCCTGCCCAAGGACAAAAGCGTCCTTGGTCCCGCAGACCCAACAAGCCTGTGGACAAATCTGCGTCCACATGAAGGTCCGCCCCCACCCAGCTCTCGGGTGGGGGGACGTCTTCGCAAATTCGCGACTCAGTGGACTGCTCTAGTCTCCGACAGGTGGGTTTGCGAAGTAATCTCCTCAGGCTACAAGATAGAATTTCTCTCTTGTCCACCAGACAGATTCATCACCTCCAATCTCCAGCTACTACCGACCCGTCGGGAGGCCCTGTATGGGGCGGTCCAGGGTCTACTGGAACGCGGGGTAGTTATTCCAGTTCCAGAACAGGAACGGGGTCAGGGTTTTTACTCAAATCTGTTCATTGTGCCAAAGAAGGAGGGGGTTCGTCCAATCTTGGATCTCAGAGCCCTCAATTGCTTTGTGAAGGTGCAAAGATTTCGGATGGAGTCGGTTCGATCCGTAGTCACGGCTCTCCATCCGGGGGACTTTCTGGCCTCCTTGGACATCAAGGACGCATACCTGCATGTCCCCATATACTCCAGACACCAGAGGTTTCTGCGATTTGCTATCGGGAAGAACCACTACCAGTTTGTGGCCCTCCCGTTTGGCCTTGCCTCAGCACCCAGGACGTTCACCAAGGTGCTCGCTCCGATTCTGGCACTTCTAAGACAGTGGGGTATCGCTATCACAGGTTACTTGGACGACCTTCTGCTGAAGGGCCCTTCAAGCTCAGAATTAGAGGTAAGCGTGTCCATTACCTGTCAGAATCTTCGAGACTGTGGTTGGATACTAAACACGCAAAAGTCAGTATTGGTGCCCACTCAACGCCTAGTGTACCTGGGGTTGATTCTGGATTCCTCAGAGGCAAAGGTATTCCTCCCTGTGGAGAAGTTGCAGACCCTCCGGGCTGCAGTACGGCAGCTGACTTCCAGGAATTGGTCGTCACTCCGTTTTTGCATGCGAGTGTTGGGCCTCATGGTAGCCTCCTTCGAGGCGGTCCCATATGCTCAATACCACACTCGAGTGTTACAGAAGGAAGTTCTGTCCAGATGGAACAGATGCCCTTCATCTCTGGATTATCAAATCCGAGTGAGCCACCTAGTCAGGAGATCCCTGGTATGGTGGCTGACAGCACCGGCTCTAATGGCCGGGAAGTCATTTCTTCCGGTTTACTGGATAGTGATCACGACGGACGCCAGCCTTACAGGTTGGGGGGGAGTCTGGGGTGTCCAGTCGGCGCAAGGTCGCTGGACCCCAGAGGAAGCCCTCCTGCCGATCAATGTCCTGGAGATCCGGGCGATCAAGCTGTGCCTCTTCAAATGGTCTCAGAGACTGCAAGGGCGTCCAGTCAGGATCCAGTCAGACAACGCCACAGCAGTGGCATATGTCAATCATCAAGGAGGAACAAGAAGCTCAGCTGCAGCATCGGAGATCGCTCGCATCCTGAAGTGGGCAGAGAGGAGCGTACCGGCACTGTCGGCCGTGTACATTCCGGGTGTGGAAAACTGGCAGGCGGACTACCTGAGCCGCCAGATGCTGGACCAGGGAGAATGGTCCTTACACCCGGAGGTGTTCCAACTCCTCTGCCAAAGATGGGGCACACCAGACGTAGATCTTCTGGCTTCCCGACTCAATCGGAAGGTATTGAGGTTTGTGGCCCGGTCAAGAGACCCATGGGCAGACGCAACGGACGCGTTGGTAGCATCGTGGGGCCAGTATCGGCTAATCTATGCCTTCCCTCCCTTAAGGCTTCTTCCTCTTCTGCTCCGCAGAGTGGAGGCAGAGGGAATTCCAATGATCCTAATCGCTCCAGATTGGCCTCAGCGTCCTTGGTACGCCGATCTAGTACGTCTGGTAGCAGACGCCCCCTGGCGCCTACCACTACGGAAGGACCTGCTGTCGCAAGGTCCCATATTCCATCCTGCTTTACAGTCATTGGCTTTAACGGCATGGCTGTTGAGAACCAGGTACTGAGAGACCGGGGCCTGTCAGACTCAGTAATTTCTACTATGAGAAGTGCTCGGAAACCGTCCTCTAGGAAGGTCTATCACCGCACTTGGAGGGCCTACATCTCCATGTGTGAGGAAATGAAATGGCATCCGCGTACCTATTTGGTTTCCAGAATCCTGCTGTTTTTACAGCATGGGGTAGACCAAAGGCTTGCCCTAAGTACGATTAAGGGACAGATATCTGCCCTGGCTGTCTTTTTTCAGCGACCCCTGGCGACTCACTCTCTCGTGAGTACATTTGTGCAGGGGGTTCGACATGTGGCCCCTCCGGTCCGCCCCCCGTTACCTCCGTGGGACTTGAACCTGGTCCTCTCGGTGCTTCAGAAGGCACCGTTTGAGAATATTAGAGATATTCCCCTGTTGACACTTTCTCAGAAGGTGGTCTTTTTGGTGGCTGTTACGTCAGTTAGACGAGTCTCTGAGCTGGCAGCCTTGTCCTGCAAGGCTCCCTATTTGATTTTCCACAAGGATAAGGTGGTGCTGCGGCCGCAGCCTTCCTTTCTTCCGAAGGTCGTTTCGGCTTTTCATCTCAACAAAGACATTGTACTTCCATCCTTGTGTCCTCAGCCGTCGAATCCTAAGGAGTCGGCGTTGCATTCCTTGGACGTTGTCCGAGCTTTGAGAGTATACATATCTGCTACTTCCCTGTTCCGGAAGTCAGACTCACTGTTTGTTTCGGTGGCTGGTCCCAAGAAGGGCCAAGCAGTCTCATCGGCCACCATCTCTAGGTGGATCCGACAGATAGTAATCCAGGCTTACGCCCTAAGGGGTCAGGCGCCCCCCTTTCCTGTCACGGCGCATTCGACCAGGGCAATAGGTGCCTCTTGGGCTTTCCGACATCAAGCGTCTGTTTCCCAATTATGTAAAGCGGCGACTTGGTCGTCCGCTCACACTTTCACAAAATTCTACAAAGTTGATGTAGGTGCATCTTCGGATGCCTCTTTCGGCCGCAAGGTTTTGCAGGCGGCTGTTTAGAGTTGCAACTCCTCCGTTGGAGGAGTGCTGTTTTGTGTTTTGGGGTGAAGTTTGTTTTTATGCTGTTACCACCCCTCGTTTTTTCTCTGACACTGCTTTGGGACGTCCCACTTTGTCAATAGAGAAGCTGTGTCGGTCCATGGACGAAAGAGTAAATAGGATTTTTTACTCACCGTAAAATCCTTTTCTCTGAGTCCATGGACCGACACAGCACCCACCCCTCCTTTTAAGTTTGTACTGCTTTTTGACGAACTGATCTGCGATGTGCAGACTGAGAGGGTATACCCAGAGGGTCCGCCCCCTGGGCGGTACTGTAGAAGGTGTGATGCAACACTTTTTACAAGTTTTTCTGCCTAGTCACTCCTAATTAACGGATAATACCCACTTTGTCAATAGAGAAGCTGTGTCGGTCCATGGACTCAGAGAAAAGGATTTTACGGTGAGTAAAAAATCCTATTTTACAACCCCTTTAAGACCGATCTACATTTCCTGAGGTCCAGAAAGCTGATCTAGGCTCACCATACTGATATTAAATCATTGCAAGTTCTACCGAGCAGGGCCCTCTGATTCCTCTTGTATTGAATTGTATTTTAACTGTACTATCTGCCCTTGTAAACAGCTAGAGAGTCAATACGGACTGAGAGTGAATACGGACTGATTAGGCTTAATTTTTTGTATCTGTATGCCAGTTTCTCCTCAAAACGAATTACGTCTCCATTCTGCCAGTCCCTGCTGGCCATACATGTGTCTTGTTTTGTTTCTTCCTGTAAGTTTGTGTCTGTCTTTACTCACTTACCAAATAGTTGGCCCTGCCTCTGTTGTTGTTCTCTCCCCCACTTTCTTTGGGGGTGCCAAAGGTTTTGACATGCACCTGCTTCCACTTTCGGCTGACTTTGCCGTGGTGAACTCATCCTGGAGTTCGGCCCCCTCTTCCTTCCCCCCCGCTGCCGGGCCATTCACAAAGTGCAGCTGCAAGGCTTCACTGCCAGTTTCCCTTAGACGAGATGGCGGCGGCGGCAGCACCCGAGAGCCGATTGAAAAATCATTTTAGGTGAAGATGCCGCTTGATTCGTGGACAGGTAAATGTCCTAATATTAACCTCCCTGGCGGTATGATTATGTCAGATTTTTGATGCTGAAAGCGGTACAATTGTTTCGCATGGAAATTTGGCATTTTATATTGTAGGCCTGTAATTCTTATGCCGCGTACACACGATCGATTTTTTCGACGGTGAAAACACCGTCGAGAAAATCGACGTGAAAAACAAGGAACAGCTTGTTCCCCCCACACACGGCCGTTTTAAATGTCTTTTTTTTTTTGGTCGAAAAAAACGACCGTGTGTGGGCTCCGCGGCAGTGTTTCCCTATGGGAAACACTGCTGCGGAAAACATGTCGAAAAAAACGACGAGAAAAATTAGAACATGTTATAATTTTTCTCGTCGTTTTTAATGCCGTTTTTCTCGTCGAAAAAAACGGCAGAAAGCCCACAGACGATGGTTTTTGTCGTCGAAAGGAAAAAATGTTGTTTTTCTCGACGAGAAAAACGACCGTGTGTACGCGGCATTAGGAATAACTCACTTAAATCTGTCCAAACAAGAGTCTAGTAGACATCCCGGGTATGATAAAGTTTGAAACACAAAATCATTAATTATAATATAATAAATAACTAGAAATAATTATAACAAATAATAATATAATAATAATAAAATTTATTCAATAATGTAATCAAATCAAAAACACAGAAATTTGCTCAGTTGCAGAATTGTCGCTGTCATTACTTTCAGTGTTTCATGACGAATTTCCCCACGATTCACTATCGCTCAATTCTACAAGTGATTCTAATTTATTATCGCTGTTTTCTAGCTGGTCTAAAACCACTTTTGATGTAAAGGGACACTTTTTGGTTGCTATGGACAATCTCCAGTTTCCAGGCAGAAAGAACAGTATTCATAATATAAAAGTGCATGCAGGGCACTGGACAGACCACTAGGGACAAATGGGATGTGTAATTATTTGATACAGTACTGTAATCTGTAAGATTACAGTATACTGTATCTATACTGTGTTTTTTACTTTTTGAATTTGGCGCCGAGCTCCATCCCCGTGCATCGCAACGCTCGCAGGGAATGGAGCTCGGCACTGTGAATCGAGCGAGTCATGGCGGCTCGCAGACACAGCGGGGGGAAATCGCAGGATCCAGAGGACAAGGCAAGTACACTGTACATGGATCCTGCGTTGCGATCCCGAGTGTGGCTCGGGGTTACCGCTTTTGGTACTGAAAATTCACCCTGAGCCACACTCGGGAATACCGCCAGGGAGGTTAGAAGTCAGCAGCTACAGTATTTATAACTGTGTTCTCCCAGCAGGGATGGCTTTCCCCGCCGACAGGACACAATTTTCTCAGTTCCCCCATCAACACAGACAGTGTTGACAGGGGAATCCCTCCTGCCGAGACATTGTGTCCTCCCAGAAGGGAAAGCCATCCCCGCTGGGATAACACAGTTATTCTTGCTAGCAGCTATAACAGCCGCTAATGATAATCACATGTAAAATTCAGCAGGCTGGTTGTATCCAGGTTGATCAATTGATCAACTTGGGTACATGCAGGAAAGAAGTTCACTCCGTCTATGACCGGCCTATATCTGTATGGCCTGCCTTTACCCTACCAGAGTCACTGGGTGTTGTCTTTACTATCCTATACTATTCTGATCCTATATTATTCTGATTCCATAGAAAAAAGGGGGTGAAGATGAATTTCTGTAGAATGCTTAAAATTACAGGCCTGAATGAGAGCTAATTTTAAAGTACTGTATTTTAGTGCTATGTAAAAATATTTTAATCCACATAGTCTGGGCACAGGTTTACGCAAATTCTTGTCCCTATCCAACTCTATTTGGGTCTGTCCCTACTTGAATCTACTTATATGTTTATCTCTTAGTTCTTAAAGTGGTTGTAAAAGCTCAAGGCCTTTTTATCTTAATGCATTCTCTGCATTAAAGTAAAAAAAAACTTCCATGATTAGCTCCCCCCAGCCCTCCCTAAATACTTACCTGAGCCCGACCTTGATCCAGCACTGTGCCTGGGATCAGCAGCATTATTCTCTCTCTCTCTCTTTTCTCACAGGACATGGAGGCAGCAGTGGAGGCCATCAAATCCTGTGAGGAAGGAGCTGGGAGCTAGGCAAGCTACACTGTGTGTGTCTATAAATGCGCATAGCCCGGCTTGAGATTGAAACACACCCAAAAACTCCATTCGGTGCCAAAAAAAGTGCACACACATTAAGAGTGACACAAAACGTGCAACTAGGAAGGACCTTACCCTGATCCTCACGGCGTTAGGCTCCTGACGGGGACTGAGGTACTCACTAGGTCTATCTGGCCGAGACCAGACGGACCCCTTTCTCTGGAGGGTCTGCCGAAACAGGCCCACCCAAGTACTCGGTGGGGCTCCCCCAAAGGGAGACCCCACTAGAGAGGGCGAACTAAGCCAGAAGGCCATGTCCACCCCCTCCCAAGACTTTCAGGGTAGGCCCGAGGACCCACACCCTACTGATCACACAGTGACAAAACGTGTAACACGTTCAACAAAAAAATACAAAAAAGTGACAAACACAGGGGTAAAATAAATAGAAAGTGGAGAGAAGGAAGGTGGAAGAAGTGAAAGTGGCCATTGTGCAATACAATGGCCGACCCTTCGGCCAGGAATCAAAAAATCCTCTGGTCCTAGCCAAAAGGCTTGGCCATAGAGGCAGGTGTGAAAAAAGTGTGTAGTGAAGTGACCAAGGTGCCAAATCTCAAAGTGCCCCTCAACACTTGTGCGAGTTATGGCACCCCTGGACTGCCACTCCAGGGGCACATTCACCACTGGCTTTTATCTCAACCCTGACCATCAGCCCACACTGATGCAGCCCCACCCCAGCCAGGAAGGTATCAGAACACTGAGAGTCTATGGAGAGGCGAAACCGGCGAAACCTCTACCATTGCTCCCACCTAATTATATTCGGTGGTACCGGCCAGTTGCCCTCAATAACACCGAAAAGGGGCAACCTTTCCCAACCAAAAAACTGAAAGGGGTGGAAACCACATAAATCTAGGCCAGAAGGCCAGGGACCCGACCCTTCGGCCACACCCAATGGTTCTCCATCCTCATCAGGAGGCTTCCCTTTCGGCTTTCTCTAAAGGTGGCCTAGTAACGTCCCTCCGTTCGTTGAGCAGTACGCTTTCGGTCCGCCCTGATACTAACCATCCAGGTTGCCATTACACCAAGAAGGTTTCGCAAAGACACCGCTATCCCTAATCCACCGGTGTGGACCAGGAACAGTTAGCATAGCGGCACCTCTTGGCAACTGATAAGAACAGATACTACACTTGATCTCAGCCAAAAGGCCGAGAAGCGATAGCAATAATCATGCCTCAGGTGAACCTCATTGGCTATGATACTGGCAAAGCTTGAGCCCACACCAGTGCCCCTATAGCAAGCGGATTGCTATGGGGGTGCTCGGAAGGAAGAGCCGAGAGCGCCAGTAGGGGACCCCAGAAAAGGAAGTTAGAGAGAGCGCTCTGTGCAATAACATTGCACAGAGTAAGTAAGTATAAAATGTTTGTTATTTTATTAAATAAAATTATAACTTTGCAATCGCCTTAATGTATGTTTGTCCCTGTTGCTTTCCCACGCCTTTTGTGTGTCCATTCATCCTAAACATTTTCTGTTCCATGTCTTCCTATATCTGTTCCTGTTCTTATCTCAGTTCTGTTCTAATCTCCGCTGCTACTCTCCCTGCCTGAGACTTTCTGTCCCTACCTGTATCTGAATGTTACTGTATAATTTCTGTCTTTATCTGCCCCCATTCTGGCCTCCCAATTGTCGTTCTGATGAAATGTTTTGTGCTTACCTAAATGCCTCTATCACATGAAAAGCCATAATTACAATAAATTATGCTTTTTGATATTTGCATATATTTTTCAAATGGATTTTCTGAAAATAAAAAATAATGCATGGAAAGCTGAATAAGTGCAAAATGACTTTGCATATTATTAATGTATGTGCATATATTAATGCACTTAGGTTTAGTGATAATACAGTTTCTTAATTAAATAAAAGTTATAGCTCAGTTTCATGGTTTCTGTTGTTTAATACCACAAAAGAGAACTGAAAATGGGATCCATTTATCATAACTGACCCCTTACTAAAGCTAATGACTCTTTTTTTTGGCTGCTGCTTTCATAATTATCTAAAATGAAACTGACAGCATTGAGATATAAAAATTAAACTTCTATAGAGGATGTTTAAATGTTTGAAATCCACACAGGAATAATAATAATTTAGTTTTCCTCTCTTCCATTAAGGGAAACAGGATTCTGAAAACAACTGAGTTGTTGGACATTGGAATACAGTATACCAGCTTGTGTATTTAAGAGAATGGTTATATCTCTCAACTCTACTCAATATAATTCTTTAGTGGGTCTTCTTTAATCAACCACTGCTGGTCAAGTCAGACTAGGTTTTACTAATCTGGGAGACTTGCCAATGTAGGCATCGAGTATCTTAACCGGGGTGCTCATTGATCCCCCTGCAAAACCTTGCCGAACCTTGTCTGGTCTACAATTTTTTGTATTCTAGAGTCCAATAATCCCTTATGCAGCAACCCAATTGTCTTCAGAATTTTATGTCCCTCAATACGAAGGGATTGTAAAGTGGCTACAAAAATCTGATTTAGCACTTGTTTTCTTTTCTGCTGTATTTCATTGTTATTTTAGAGCAAATAAATTTGTATAGTGACCAGGGGTACAATAAATACTACCTGAGGTTAATTGAAGCTAAATGCATCTGAAGAGAGTGCTCAGCATTTACATAGATTAAGTTCAAGTTAACTTAGAGTTGTGTACCTTTCCCAATGACGACAACAAGGAACTTGCACAAAACATGGACAAGCTAAACAGCAAGAGCTGCTAAAGGAAGATATTTACAAGTTAACTGCACATCAGTGGATATACAGTATATAGATGAACATGCTGCTTCCCACATAGGCTTCTCTAGTTATCTTTTACTACAGATAAATTGAGTATAAAGTGCTTATTTAAACAAAATATATTCTAGTTTGTGTATGTTTATGAAATATTACAATGAAGTTCAAATAAAAAATAAACATGTTATAATAGCTCCCAACTGTTTGAGAGACTGTCCCTGATTTGGAATGAAGTCCCTCTGTCCCCTTTTTCTCCTGATTAGTCCTTCATTTTGGTCTGATCTATATAATTGTACATAGCTTCCAACTGTCCCTGATTTGGAGCAATGTCCCTCTTTCCTCCTCATTTGTCCCTCATTTTGGTCTGATCTATATAGTTGTTTATAAAATGCACTTTTTATCTTTCAAAAAGTGTTTCCCAGTGCTAAACCTTTCATCCAAATTCTAAATTGCTGCATTTGTAAATTTTTAAAGCCAATATAAAGGAATAGTAGTGGTAAAAAAAAGCTCTTGTGGATTTAATTAACCTTTTTTTTTGGGGTTAATTCTCCTTTAAATGGGTGTGACAGGGGGCGTGTCCTATGACTACATATGTTTGCTAGTAGGTGTCCCTCATTCCCATCTCAAAATGTTGGAAGGTATGGTTGTATATAAAGTGCACTATTTATCTTTCAAAAAGTATTGCTGCATTTGTAAATTTGAAAAGCCAATATAAAGAAATATTAGAGGTCAAAAAAAGCACTTGTGGGTTTAACTAATCAATTTTTTGTATAATTCTACTTAAAGGGGAACATCCTATGCCTACATACTTTTGCTAATAGGTGTCCCCCGTTCCCATCTCAAAAAGTTGGGAGGTATGATGTCATATGTCTAATGAAGTCAAAGTTTCTATCTCCCTAAACACCCTGTGAGCTCCAAAAACTGGTGTGGCTAGTATGTAGATGGTGGCTTCCAGTTTTGAAGTAAAGGCACATGCTACAGGAGAGCCAAGGTAGAACTCTTTTTGGAGCTGGAACTCAATATGTGCATACTGAGCACCCCACTTTCAGGGGCTCAGTAATTAAGATGCCGGTTTTCTGCCTAACTCTTTATGCCAACCGAGTACTTTAATTACAACACAGGTTAATTGTAACATAGAAAATGACAATAACCCAATGAAATATATTTCATGTTATTTCCTCTAACAGACAGGCCTGTTCTCCAGAGTCGACATTCTTTAGATGGCTCCAGGTTGATGGAGAAAGTTGAGCCTGCTCAGCCTCAATGGATTACACTCGCTCTACAGAAACAGAAAGGATTTCGGGAGCAGCAGGCAACCAGGGAAGAAAGGCGTCATACCAGAGAGGCTAAACAAGTGGACAAATTGGCAAAAGAAAATGTAAATGAATGCACTTGGTTGAAAATATATAGTTTACCAATCTACAGCCATAAATACTTTTATGTATATAAAAGAGTGGTTAGTACATCTGACATGAAGGGGATATTTCTATGCACAGTTTGCAGTTCTGCAGCATCCTATATTACCTGGATCGCTGTGAATGAGTATTGCCACACTGGTGAGATTCTCCTCCTCTACCTTCCTGTATGCTGCCTACACCCTCTCTCCACCACACTTCCTCTACTGCTTGAAACATGTTGCAACGGAGCAATGCAATGGAGGTTGACGTTGTGTGGTGCATCACCCCAGTCTGTCAGATAAAAGGGTGCTAATAGGCTTAAAGCATTTGTTACCCCAACTTTTCATATTTCTGAAATGTGCCTGCTGTACCATGTACTTTTATGGAAATGTAACCTGTTCTCTTTGTATTCTAATATCCTTTATGTGAAATCCCTGGTGTTCCTGCCAGTCACTCTGCTTTTCTTTAAAAAAAAAAACGGACCACCCTAAGCAGGAGAACACACTGTGGTCAGTTCTCTAGCTATGCTGGGAACTCTCCTCCAATGATCAGACTTGTTCCCCCCCCCACCCGCTGCACAGCCATTCACTGGGAAGCTCAGTGTGCACATTTTTCTCCTCCCCCCAGCTTTTATGCAGCTGAGAACAGAGAGAATGTGATAATTTATAATAAAGGGAAAAAAAGGTATTTAGAATGTATTTCTATATCTAAAAAATGTTTTGCCTTTCATTTCCATTTTAAACTGAGTGGGTTGTTTTACAAGGTGATTGTTTACCTCGTGCCAGTTCTGAATATTAGTGTGACTGCCTGGCTGTATAGAATGTTGGATGTGTAAAGGACAAGAATGGCTTTATTAGGTATGGGTTATACTTATAGAAGCAAGTCAGCAAGGCAAACTCATAAGCAAGGCAGCAAAATGGCTTTCATTTGAGATCTATTCAAGGTTAGCTTTCCATCTGTTAAAGATTAATTCCCACGGACTTGTATGGAGGAATAAAAGTAAGGAGGTGCAATGAATGGCAAACATAACTAGAAATTCTGGTGAACACTGCTCTTATAAGATCCCATTCAAATACCGCATTTGAGATCTCTTGGATTAGTTTAATCAATTTAATTGTTCAACAGTAGTTCTGTCTTAAAGCCCAAATCCAGGATTTTTTCAATTTAATAAGGTGTCCAGCCATAGGTGTGCACAGCCTATTGCATTAGGGTGTGCACCCCAAAGCTCAAACACACATGCATGTGTGTGTGTTTACATATATATGGCCCCTGCAGATTGATCTCCCTACCGGCACAGTGAAAGAGAAGTGCGTAAGCACTTCTCTTATGGCAAAGCCGATGAGAGAGATCTTTCCCATCTCCCAGTCTGCACGCAGAATGCTAATGTGTACAAGGTGATTAAGGTGTGTCCAGGCACACCCTGTGCGCGTGCCTATGTGCCCAGCATAATAAAAAAAAAATCAGCTTTTGATGCAATATTCACCTTCTTTTTTGGTCTGACCCCCACTAGTAACGTTCCTCTTCCAGGTTAAATGATGCCATTCAGCCCACTTCCTGTGAACGCAGATCATCACAGACACACACCCTGGGCTCAAAATATTTCACAGAACAGCATTCAGACTAAGCTTTTGTTCACATTGGAGCAATTTGTCATGCGATTTGACAGGTCAAATCGCATGACAAGTCACAACCTATCGCTGGCAATGACACTGTTCCAATTAGTGCGACTCCGACTTTGCGGCGCCGTAGCCATTTGCAAATGTAGTTCCTGCATTACTTTTGGCAACTTCAATAGACATCTGTACATGAAGCCCCACAGATATCTTTCAAGTCAGACCCAAAGTCGCACTGAAATACGTCTTTGAAATCGCACGATTTCAGATGAAGTCGCACAATTTCAAAGTAATATTCATTGTGAACGAGGGCTAAAGGAGGAAAGACCAATGATGTCAAGCAACTGTCTAAAAGCTCTATATAAATTACGTATAAATGAGGAAAGACCAACGATGTCGAGCAACTGTCCAAAAGCTCCATTTAAATTACGTATAAAGGGATTTTCTTAAAACATAGGTTCAGGGAGCTTTAGGGAGAGATGGTGGTCTCAGAAGCTAGAGTTGGGTTTTTGAGGGCTAGGGGTGTTTGTGGGCTGCATCTGACATCCATTCCTGAAGCAAACAACTAATGTACAGTTATAAGAAAAGCTTGTTGTTTAAAAAGTAGGGTTGAAGTAACGTTCCTAAAATGAAGCACAAGCCTCATAACATTGTCATGAACTGGAAGCCGTTGTAATATCATATGTCCTAGTAATGTAATTAGTTTCTTGTGAATTGAATGACATTACTGTCAACTTCTAAACAAATATTATGTTCAGGCACAAAATGGCTACTTACAGTACACTGATGACATGTATACTTTTTAATTTATTGTTTTTATTCATGTTTTAATGGCAGCCATTCACTGTTCACACTGGAGAATACCGGGGCAGAAGTGGCTCACTCCAAAAACCGCTACCACAGGAAGAGAAGAAAGGTGACACAGTGGTGACCAGACTACAGCGCAGAGAACAGCTGCAGAAATCCAACACTCTTCCAACATCTGTCACAGGTACTACTCAGAGAAGACAGACACAGGGAATGGAGAGTCAATACAGTAAAACAAAAATCTCCTGCGCTCTGGTGTTTTATCAAACATGGGTAGTGTGGTTCCGCCGTCTTAAGGCAAGGTCTAGAGTCTTGCAGCCCTCCTCAGAACAATGGGTGTTCATACGGCTAGAGAAAGAAAGAAAGAAAAAAGGAGGGCGCACTGACCTAGTGCATTACCACTTAAAAGTTTTGTTAAAAAATAGATAAAAAGCAATGATCCTACTCAAAAAAGGAGCTTAGGTAAACGCTCTTCTGACAGTTGAGTTGGAACTCTTGGCACCTGCCGACAGGACTTGATGACAGAGAGTGTCAGACAATACCTCAAAAGTCTGGATGGCTGACGCGTTTCTGGGGCGCACCCATTTCCTCAGAGTCTATGTAATCCATGGATCTTTTGGTGGTATTTGATCACCTCTGCGGTTTTTATTTTTTGCGCTATAAACAAAAGAATAGCGTCAAGTTTGAAAAAAAAAACACATTAATTTTTGCTATAATAAATATCCATTTTTTTATTTATTTTTTATAAATTTTCCTCAGTTTAGGCTGATATGTATTCTTCTACATATTTTTGGTAAAAAAAAAATCGCAATGAGCGTATATTGATTTGTTTGCGCAAAAGTTATAGCAGATACAAAATAGGGGATAGATTTATAGCATTTTTTTTACTAGTAATGGCGGCGATCTGCGATTTTTATCGTGACTGCGATATTGTGGCGGACACATCGGACACTTTTGACACATTTTTAGGACCATTCACATTTATACAGCGATCCCTGCTATAAAAATGCATTGATTACTGTATAAATGTGACTGGCAGGGAAGGGATTAACACTAGGGGTCGAGGAAGGGGTTAAATGTATTCCCTGGAAGTGATTCTTACTGTGAAGGGAGGGGACTGACTGGGGGAGGTGACCGATGGTTGTCCCTATGTACAAGGGACAAACCATCGGTCTCCTCTCCCTGGCAGGACGTGGATCTGTGTGTTTACACACACAGATCCACGCTTCTGCTCGGTTACTGGACAATCG
This sequence comes from Rana muscosa, assembly GCA_029206835.1. Taxonomy (NCBI): domain Eukaryota; kingdom Metazoa; phylum Chordata; class Amphibia; order Anura; family Ranidae; genus Rana; species Rana muscosa. The sequence continues at coordinate 215,234,406 of CM055116.1, forward strand.
CGGCCGCCGGGCACGCGCATCGGGTCCCCAGCGATGCGGCGAGCGCGCGCGTTGCTTCGTCGGCGGCGTTTGCGCGCACCCTAGCTGCTTTTAAAGCTGCGACGTCATATGACGTCCGGTCAGAACGAGAGAGTCTTCCGCCCGCCGTCATTTGACGGTGGGCAGTAGACAAGTGGTTAAAGCAATCTACTGAGCTTGCCAGCACCACTTTTGGAAGGAGTCTATTCCACATTTTCACAGCTCTTACTGCGGAAGAAACCTTTCCGTATTTAGAGATTAAATCTTTTTTCATCTAGACGTAAAGAGTGCCCCCTTGTCCTCTGTGATGACCTTAAAGTGAATAACTCAACATCAAGTTCACTATATGGACCACTTATATATTTGTACATGTTGATCATATCCCCCATTAACCTCCTCTTCTCAAGAGGTAATAGATTCAGTTCCTCTAATATTTTCTCATAGCTGAGCTCCTCCATGCCTCTTATCAGTTTGGTTGCTCTTCTCTGCACCTTCTCCAGTTCCCCGATATCTTTTTTGACATCTGATGCCCAAAACTGAACTGCATATTCCAGATGAGGTCTTACTAATGATTTGTACAGGGGCAAAATTATATCTCTCTCTCTGGAGTCCATACCTCTCTTAATACAAGAAAGGACTTTGCTCGCTTTGGAAACCGCAGCTTGGCATTGCATGCCATAATTGAGCTTATGATCTACCAAAACCCCCAGATCCTTCTTCCCCATTGATTCCCCCAGTTGTACTCCCCCTAGTACGTATGATGCATGCATATTCTTAGCCCCCAAGTGCATAACTTTACATTTATCAACATTAAACTTCAGTTGCCCAATTAGACAGAGCATTGAGGTTGGCTTGTAAACTGGAGACATCCTGTAAGGACGTTATTCCACTGCATAGCTTAGTGTCATCTGCAAAGACAGAAATGTTCCTTTCTTTCTGTTTTGTAACCAGGACAGGAAGTGAAAGGAAACACTGGCAAATGAGGTCATATAATGGAATAAAAAATACTTTTTGGGGGAAATCTCCCCAAAGGGGTCACTGACTACAAAAATAAGTTCTGTCCCTTATCTTCTCCATCTAAAATACAGAAGGCTAGCATAGAGTCAGATTGTTTTGAAAAAAGGTGACAACTGAAGTCCTACCTTGGATGGCATGAAACAACAGAAACTTACTGCAACTCATTAGCATTCTGTTTTCATTCTTCTTAAATTTTTCTAATCTCCCTTGAGTTTTACACATTGAGGTTAACTTACTAAAGGCGAATATACTGTGCACTACAAGTGCAGTTGCTCTAGATCTGAGGGGAAGCTCTGAAATGAAGGTAAGGACTGCTGATTTCTATCATCCAATCATGTGCAAGTACAAAATGCTGTGCTTTTATTTTCCTTGCATGTGATTGAGTATTCTTTGCAAAGTGAAGCTTTACCTCATTCACTAAGCTCTGGAGCAACTGCACTTGCATTGCACGATATACAGGTGCATCTCATAAAATTAGAATCTCATCAAAAAGTAAATTTATTTCAGTAATTCTATTCAAAAAGTGAAACCCATATATTTTATATAAATGTGTTACACACAGAGTGATATATTTCAATCATTTCTTTCTTTTAATTTTGATGATTATGGTTTACAGCTCATGAAAACCCAAAATACAGTATCTCAGAAAATTAATACAATAAAAAAAAAGGATTTTTAATACAGAAAGTTGGCTTACTGAAAAGTATGTCAACGTACAGTATAGTATGCACTCAATACTTGGTCGCAAGTGCGGCTAGGCATGGAGGCGATCAGCCTGTGGCACTGCAAATGTTTTATGGAAGCCCAGGTTGCTTTGATAGCAGATTCAGCTCTTCTGGATTGTTGGGTCTGGTGTCTCTCATCTTCCTCTTGACAATACCCTAAAGCATCTCTATGGAGTTTAGGTCAGACGAGTTTGCTGGCCAATCAAGCACAGTGATACCATGATCATTAAGCCAGGTATGGGTACTTTTGGCATTGTCGGTAGGTGCCAAGTTCTGCTTGAAAATGAAATCAGCATCCCCATAAAGCTCCATAAAGAGGGACGCATTAAGTGCTCTATAATTTCCTGGTAGTTGCCTGTGCTGAATTTGGACTTGATAATATACAGTGGACCAACACCAGCAGATGACATGGCTCCCCAAATTATCACTGACTGTGGAAACTTCACACTGGACTTCATGAAACTTGGATTCTGTTACTCCACTTCTTCTCCCAGGCTCTGGGATCTTGATTTCTAAATGAAATACAAAATTTTCCACAGTCGGTGATAATTTGGGGAGCCATGTAATCTGCTGGTGTTGGTCCACTGTGTTTTATCAAGTCCAAAGTCAGCGCAGCCCTCTACTGGGAAATTCTATAGCACTTCATGCTTCTCTCTGCTGACCTGCTTTATGGAGATTCTGATTTCATTTTCAAGCAGGACTTGGCACCTGCCCACACTGCCAAAAGTACCAATACCTGATTTAATGATCATGGTATCACTGTGCTTGATTGGAGTGGAGATCAATGGTGTAACACAGCAATAGATGAAGCTGCAGGAGAAATCTGAAATCTTCTATCTTTGAAAACTTCTTAGAACAGGAGACCTCTCTGCATAGATTTCAAAAGCAACAGAAGGTCTTTTTCCCAGAGACCATGTATAAACATTTCCTGTTTTTTTTTATATTTGGGTTGCCATTGCTAACCTCTTTTTGGAAATGCTGGTTTTCAGGTTTATCTAAGGACCTTATTCATTTTTGAGTCTGTAAGTCACTTGTGTAGAACTAGAACGAAGAATATGTGATCTCACCTCATTTGCTGCCATATGATATACAGGGAAGAATTGTAGAGAGCTGTAAATACAAGACCACTAATAAGGCAGTACAGCCAGCCCTCCTGTACCAAGCACAGGCTCCATCAATTCAAAAGGGGGGCCCGGGAGGGCTGGCTGTACAACCTTTATGCTGACACTTGTGACTCTTGTGGGTCCCCCTGCAGTGCTGCCGGGTTCTACTTTTCTTTCTCGCTCTGGCTACACTGCAGGGGATCAACTTTTAAGTACACAATGGGGTTTATTTACTATCGCTGGAGAGTGCAAAATCAAGCTCACTTCTGCACAGAAACCAACGAGCTTCCAGGTTTTAATACCAAGCTTAATTGAACAAGCTGGGGTTAGAAGCTAGTTGGTTTCTATGCAGAAGTGAGCCTGATTTTGCACTCTCCAGCAATAGTAAATAAACCCCATTGTGTACTTAAAAGTGGGGTATGCCTGTAGATGACTCTTGCTTATTTATTTATGTACAAATCTAATAAATGTCAACTAATTTTATTATTCTCTTCAACAGTTGAGATTACAGAGACCGTCCCTGTACCTCTTGCGAAGGACCTCCCGAAGAGATTCTCCACTCCTGATGCCTCTCCAGTGTCCTCTGAGCCAGCATGGTTGGCACTAGCCAAGAGGAAATCAAAAGCATGGAGTGACTGTCCACAAATTATAAAGTAGATCACCTGTACTAGATGCATAGACTCTTAGATGTCTTTATATTTTCTCTGTGTTCCACTATATGGTTGATAGAGATGCACAGCGATGGAAGTTCTTTGAAGTCTTACTCAAGAACTATTAATATAGTATTTATTATTTTGGTTAAATGTGAACAAGTAAATAACCCAGGACTGAGTTTATGATATAGGTAGGTGGAGAAAGTTATCTTCAATAGGGCTATGAAATAATATCCTGAGCAAATAACCATATTTGTTCTTTGGAATCAATGCCTCTGACTCCACACAGAAATATACTGCCTTCAGGTACCCTTTTGGCTTGTGTATATTGCTGAATATAGGAAAAATGATACAGATTAGTTTTTGTATCATTGCTAAAAAAAAAATTGGTGTAAACAACTGCACAAAATTATGTCTTCTATGGACCAATATGGCCAATACAGTTTTGCACTTGTTCTTTATATTTTGCACAGAATGGTTTTATGTGCCTCTCCTACATTGCTGTTGACTATATGGTGGGTTTATAATATTGTTTCCAGTCACTGTTGGACTGATCATTAAACCTACCAAAAAATATGGGCTTAACCCTAAGAGAACCCTTCAGCATGTCTGACACCATTAAAAGAGAAAACCAGATTTAAAAGCCTTTCAATGTCAATGAATGCATTTGTAAATAATACACGATTTATGTATTTGTAATGTTAATTTATTTAGCAAAACACAATTTTTTCATATTCTTTGGGCCACTGGGTCTATGGCTATACTCAGCACATTTCAGCACATTAGATGCAGATGCCAACAAATTAGCACTTCATTACAAAGAAACAATTCCATTTCTTGAACAAAACAAAATCCTTAAAGTAAACCTGTTAGGATAGAAATATGGCATCCACCATTGCTCTCTTTCACACCCTGGCTTTTCTACCTAGTTAGCCCCAGACCTGGAACTGGTTGGGCCTTTTCAGACTACCATGACAGTGTGCTTGTTTCAGGTAAGTGACACACTAGTTCTCACTAGTTCTTGATGTCAGGAAGAAGTTGACAGCTCCACATCTTTCACTATTTAAAAGCAGGTCAGAATGGCAGCTCCAGTTAAAGCGGAAGTAAACCCATTGATTTAACAGTTTCAAAAGGCAGTTACATTCCCGGAATGCCAGGAATGCCAACTGTCACATTGGTTGTGCTCTCAACCAAACTGTCAAACCATCCAATTGCTGGTGTCATAACTGATCACATGTGCAGCATCATGGCAGTTGAAGATTAAACAGATGCCAAGATGGCAGCTTCCTTGCCTGAAAATGATAGGAGGGTTTGCTTCCACTTTAACTTTTACATTAATGCATACCCTAGATATGCAGCAATAGTGGGTTGTATGAACAGTTTGTATGAACAAACCAATGGCATGAGTAAATACTTTCCTTTTTCCATTTCTTTGTGGTATGCACTAACATGAGACTGATTTAAAGTGTTAACTGCTGTTGGGATTTCCATCATGAAAAACAACAGTGGTAGTCATATGCTATTATATTTAGAGAGTATTTTGTGTACAAGCGTGTGTGTAAAATGGCAGTTGGTTTTACAGGTGTGCCTTCGGTCTGGCTGTTCAAGGCAGTCATATAGCAGGGCTATCTTTAATTTCTCAGGATAATAGAAGTGACTGTACAGTCCCAGCACAGAACACAAGAAAGAGCTACTGCATTCTGTTTCCGTGTAATAATAGTTGATTGGATAAACCTCTTGTCCAATAATTTTTTAGCTTCTCTGTAAATAAGTCTGGCTGAAATATGTAACACAATGCTTAATGGCCTTAGAAATCAAGGATATGCATAGTAACAAAACATGGCTGTATAATATTATACACAATGAAACTAAATACCCCAGTTTTTAGGTGCTCCCCCAACTTCAAAGTGATTTCTTAAATTAGGAAATTGCACTTAGGTACTTTTGTAAAGATGCTAATGAATATAATTGCATTCAGTAGTAATTTATAATGAAAACAAATATAGGTGTAGACATTTTAGGAACAGATTTCTGTTGTTTCTGATACAGTTACTATATGAATCAGGATCCCAGAACTCACCAATCCCATTGTCCTCCATTGCTCCTTGGATGTATTGGAGCAGTGGTTCTCAACCCTGTCCTCAAGTACCCCCAATGGGCCATGTTTGCAGGCTTCCCTTTATCTTGCACATGTGCTTTAAATCAGAGTCAATGGCTTGGTATTTTGGACAGCTATTTTATTTAAGAGAAATTCCCAAAACATGGCCCGTTGGGGGTACTTGAGGACAGGGTTGAGAACCACTGTATTAGAGTACCAGAACAGTACTGTTTTTCCCCCGATTTAAGCCTTATGCTATCAGTGTATGCTAAAAGCACACTGAGGACTCACAGCATGCAATAAGGCTGGATTCACACCTATGCATTTTTTTGTGCTTTTTACATTTTGCAGATTTGCTCTACAGAATGTGTTCCATAGGAAACCATGTTAAATGGACTATAGTGCAAATCTGCAAAATGCAAAAAGCACTAAAACTGCATAGGTGTGAATCAGGCCTAAAAGAGCAGACAGCAGATGGTCCAATCCTTCAGTGAATTACTTTTAACTTCATCAGACAGGTATGAACAGTGAGGCTAATCCCTTCTACAACTAATGCCTAATATGAGGTACCCAGCTTGTTTACTTAGAACTTTGAAGTTGCTATTTTTATAATAAATCTGGAAAGGAGTATTTTGCTGCAATTAACACAAAACGTGCAAGTTTAATGAATGGTGCACTTTGTACTGCCATGTGCTTTGTTTTTTTATCCAAGCAGTTTCCTACATTAGAATGAAGTTACTGTATATACATTTTGTAGATACGTGACCATCTCACCTATATAAGCTTGTTGCCCCTCCTACTGCCTTTCAATTCAAAGTAAAGCTGGCTATAGGTGGATGTTTTTTTGTTTTTTTTTTTCAACCAGCAGTTTGAATGGAAAAAAAAAATATTTGACAGAAGTCGATCATTGGATTGACTTCTGTCTAGCGGAAATGGCCATGCATGGAGCAAAAATTGTCTGGTCCCTGCTGAACTGGATGGATTTCCGTTCATCTATGGCCAGCTTAGGAGAGGGTATCTTTATTTCTTCCTTGGCTCCGTTCATGTACTCCCACCAAGGGAGTACTTCCTTACACTCTGAACTGCCTGATCTGGTGAGTAGGTTTCATGGAGTGGGAGAGCTGCACTGGAGGAAAATTTGTACTAGTGCATTATGCAGTCCTGTACCCTTTGCTATGGCTGTTAAGCACTGCTGTTCCCTGGGCTCAGTACATTACACATCCCTGACCCCTGCATTCTGCACATTATTCACGTCTAGCCCCTGTGCACTCCTAAATCCTGTGCTCTGTATGTAATGCACTCCTGACCCCTACAATCTATGTGTTACACACTCCTGATCACTTCACCCTATTCCTTTACACTATGCTGTGTATTCATACTCCTGACCGCTGCATTCTTTATATTATACAAGCTATGTTGATGAAGTTCTTCTTTAGGGTAGGCTGTGTGCAGAAAACCATATGTACTGGCAATGTTTTTTTTTTAATGCACCTGGGTTTTGGAATGGGATGTCCAACAAGCTCAAATACATTTGATGGTCAGGTGTCCACAATCTTTTATTCATATAATATACTGTACCTATGAAGCAGAATGCACCAATACAGCAAACACATTGACACCACTGAAGTGAACTGGCCTTCATTTTTCTATTTTTTGGAAGAGAACAGCAGCAAAAGACACAATATGGATCTTCATGCACAAGAAAATACATGCATTAAAAAATGAACAAAAAGCAAAACTGAAAAAAGTTTAAACAATGAAAAGCATGAATCCAGCCTTACCGAATAAGCACTATAGCTCCAAATCTCAGGTTTGGTAAAAGTATAAATATTTTTGCATCAAGAGTGATAACCTATGTCTAGAAAACAGCTTTATACTTTTTGCAGTATTTTTTTTTTTTTTAATTTTCAGGATTCCTAAAATGACCGCTTCTTAAAAAAAATAAAAATTTAACTTGCACGGTATGAAACGTAAAGGGTAGGTTTTGCAATCATCTTCTACTGTATACAAGCACCCAGTAAATGTAAAAGAAATGTTACTTTACATTAAAAATCATGTTAAATTAAGAAAATATGAGTAAAGATTTGCAATACTGATGGAGAATTTGAGACATCTGCCATGGTCTAAATAATTGCTTTTTAGATAACTATAACCTACAGTTTTGTGCTAGAAGACATTTCAGGCCATAACTAGGCTGCCCACTGTATTTTACAGTGTGGTATAGTGCAAGAAGGCAGCTGTGTAGAGGGAAATCTCTCCCGGCAGAGGCAAATTCTTATCCAAGTTCTGATTAACTCCAGAATTGTTAAGCTTTAGGTTTGTAAATGCTTTAATAGCTCTTTTCTGTGGTTTTTGAACCTTTAACATGTATTCCAATAGTATGTTTGAAGCCATGTTAATAATCATTCAGCACGGCAAACAGTGTACAAAGGGGAGTAACTGTTAACAACCAATTACAAACCATATTTCATTATTCTGACCAATCGGTATTCATCATTTTCATTTGATGGAAGGTGGCATCTAATTGACTGTTATGGTTGCTGTATTGAGCACACCATCATTAATCTTTGCACATCTTGCTAATCAAGGTTTAGTTTTCTATGTCCTAGTAGAAGGCAGTGGAGTCACCATTTCTTCTGTCTACGGAGGTATGATACACAAAAACCAGATAAAATGAATGATAATTGTTAACAAAATGTGTTTCCCTAAAAGTAACAGTAAACGTAGAGGTTATATTTGTTAAACTTTCTGTATGTAACTAGGATATTTAACACTGTATTGTAAATATTAATTGGTGTAAATACATGACAGTTTTAGAGATAGATTGACCCAAAAATAAGAATAAAATGAGAATGTTTTTATATAGAGACCCCAGGATAACAAAATGCTTCCACATATGTGCAAGGGTTTTTTGGGTTTTCGTTTTTGTTTTTTAATATCTATTTGTGATTTTATATTTCTGTGACCCTTTACAATATACTTTTTTTTTTAAAGAACTGTGGTGCCCAGGGCAACCAGATTCTCATTTGCTTATTTCACAACTGAGCCACACATGGCAGTAGGGACCCAACTGGTTCCTAGAGGCAACACAGATCTGACACTGATAAACAAGGCCAATGTTGTGGTTCTCTAGTCCAGCAAATGTTGCTCATCAACTTCTATTAGACTCCCTGGAGAGAACAAGCCAAGGCTGCCCACAATCCTTTTAAATAATATCGTAATTGCATAAAACAAATCTACATGTGATGGAGAATAATGTTTCACTTGTGGTTTCTACGGTAGAATGACACTGGTTGGTTTTTATTTATTGATCAAAGCTTATAAAATGCCACTTTCTTTGTTTACCAGTGTTTTATTTGTATTATAGAAACTGTTATGGACAAATGTTTGTTGAGTTTTGTAAGTAATAAAGATTAGTGTATTCAACCTGAGTAGACACCCATCTAAACATTGTCCCCGGTATCAAATTCACTGTGTCTTGATTATTAAAAAGCTGCATGGAGTATGTATTTTGTCTCCGTTGTTTGTGTGAGTTTACATTTGGTGCTTAGCTGTCTTCCAGCAATATAAATTGCTGGTAGATTGCCTAAAGCAGTGATGGCAAAACTTTTTGAGCCCGAGTGCCCAAACCGCGACGCAAAACCAACTTATTTCTTTCAAAGTGCCAACACAGAATTAAACCTGCCAGCATCTCTGTACAGAGGATGGGACTGATCATCCCTCTAAATGAGCCCTAAGGGACCAAAAAGAATGCAGAATGCACTGTGCAACATACACTGACCTACCTGACCATTGCACTCACCTACCTGACACATGCTTCCTGCACTACTAAAATCCCCCCACACAGTACAATGTAGATTGGAGAATCCATCCTCCTTCTTACCTTTCCATTGCCTCGTTGTCCATGCTCTCCCCGGGCAGCATTGAAGGAATCCCCGCCATCCAGCTGCTCCTCGATGTCCCCGCAGCCTGGATGTCAGCTAGCAGCCATTGCCCCTCTCCCCATAGAAGATCAGCTCCGAGCACCGCCCCTCCCCCTCCGCTTTTTCACAGGCTGCACTAGAACAGACTGAACCAAAGTCGTCCTGGAACAGGGGGAGCTGGAATAGGGTACCTGCAGAAAGGAATCCCTGAATGCCTTACCTGAAGTGTAGAGGTCCGTGGGAGGCAATAAGCTGCCGAACAGAGTCGTCCGGTGGAGGAAAATAATTTATTTTATCACGGGACACAGCGCCTTTAATCATTACATAGTGGGTTATAGCTCACATTCAGGTGCAGGACACTGGTGTAATCAACTAGACAGGAGGTTTCCTCCCTATATAACCCCTCCCATACTGGGAGCTCCTCAGTTTTTTCACCAGTGTCTAAGGTGTTGGTCACGACTAAGGATGTGCTAAGAAGAAGCTCTACTAAAAAATCCCTCTGAGGGTCAAAGAGCTGCGCAATCGGATCCATCCAAAATCCATCTGTACCCGGACCTCGCCGAAGACCGAGGTTTTTGCCTGTAATGTCTCTATTTTGAGGACTGGGCTCTGGGATCCAGTACTTTCGCTATATATAAAAATGCGCAAAAGTTTCTGGCAGAGTCTTTTACAAGGTCCAGGGAAGAGGCCTCCTTTAAGTAGGAACCCAGATCCCTGAAGGTTGGCACAACATACCCGCCGTGAGGGGTGAATGCTGGATCGGTCTGTGCTCAGCAGTATCCTGTGGTGGGGATAAGGTAAGTGAAGACAATCCTAGGTAAATATCTTAAGGATTATCTTCCATGAGTACATGTCTTATCTGTTTTCCGCCACTAGAGGGAGTAAAAAGACATACCTGGTGTTTTACTTAACATGCTCTCCAGGAACGAAAGCTCAGTGTCAGCCGGTCTATCGAGTTCCTCACTTCCTCCGCTTCAGGCTCTGCCACAGTTGTGTGGGGGGCAGGGGCAGATCCAGAGTCTAGTCTCAGGAGGGGCACTGCCAGAAAATAAGGTGTACCTGTACGCCATTTTGTGCAATAGCCAGCAAAGGCACACGTGCTGATTGGCCAGAGGGGGAGCCAATCAGTGGGTCTGGCGGAAGTGATGTTCACCGGCCACCTGCAATCGCTCCCCACAGAGATAGAACAATGGTCTGCTGATGTAAACAAGCAGATCACTGTTCTGTCAGAGATGAACAGAGTGATCTTGTGTTCCTACTAACCAGGAACACAGATCACTATGTTCATCTAGTGAGTCCATCCCCACACAGTTAGCAAGCACAACCTAGGGACACAGTTACCTCTTTGATCACCCCTGATGTTAACCCTTCCCAGCCAGTGTCAGTACAGTTACAGTGCATATTTTTTAGCACTGATCACTGTATTACTGTCACTGGTCCCCAAAAAGTGTCAGTTAGGTGTCAGATCTGTCCGCCACAATGTTGTAGTCCCGCTAAAAAATTACTGATGGCCGCCATTACTAGTAAAATATAAATAAAAATGCCATAAATCTAGCCCCTATTTTGTAGATTTTTTTACCAAAAATATGTAGCAAAATACATATTGGCCTAAACTGAGGAAGACATTTTTTTTTATAACAAAAAGTTAAAAATGTTGCTTTTTTTTTCAAAATTGTCGGTTTATTTATATCGCAAAAAATAAAATATCACCTAAAGAAAGTGCTATTAGTGGAAAAAAGGACATACATTTTACTTGGGTACAGCGTTGCACGACCACGCAATTGTCAGTCAGTTACAGTAACGCATCGCAGTATCGCAAAAAATGGCCTGTTCAGGGGGGTAAAACTTTCCGGAGCTGAAGGGGTTTAGATTGAACAAATCTAAAAAGGCAGCATTTGCTTTTCATAAATAATGGCAGTATGGCACACAATATTTAGCAATTTTACACATTCATTAATTCTTTTACTCACTTTTTTTGGTGCTCTGGTGGGGGGGAGGGGCTCCCATGCAGGAGCAATGGAGATGATCAGGATTCATTAATTGCATTGCACTGTCTGCAGGTGCAGCCGGCAGCATCAGATTACAGTGACACACAGACACAGTCACTGCTTCTTCCTGTGTTCATGCCGTGCTGAGCTGTGGAGAAGATGGAGGGAGGAGGTGGGTGGAGTCAACACTCTCTCTCGGGGCGGAGAATGAAGAAGGCTCTGCTCTAAATGCTGGGGCTCTCCTCCTCCTCAGCAGTGGCTCCAGCCTCCGATGTGACTGACGTCACTGGTTGCTACACGCCACGTGGCACAGGCATTAGCAACCAGTGCAGGGAAACACTAGCCAGCGGCGCAGCTCCACCCACCTCCTCCCTCCAGCGCGGCGTAATGACCAGAGTCTCTCTCTCAGCGCCGCTGATCGGCTGCTGATTATACCGATGTTAGAGAGAGAGACTCGGTCGGGACTGCAGTCAGTGATATTTTCAGGGGGGGGAATTGCCCTGTTGCCCCCCTGGATCCGCCCCTGGTGGGGGATCCCTCATAGTCCGGGTCCACGGCGCTCCTTGGGGGATATCTCTCTCTCTCTCCCTCTCGCCTCCACCATTTCCCTACCTGCGCAAGGGGTGTGCGCTTTTGAAGCCAGAACGGCGGGCAAGTGGGGGGGGGGATGTGGTTGCCGCTGGCACGCATGTGCAATGCCGGCTTACAGTGCAGGCGCAGGGCGGGCCCTTCAGAGAAACCCCAGACACCAGAGCTCTGTAAAGCCAGAGGGACTTAGCAGCTTTGGGCTTGTAAGCACCTCCTGTGTGTTGGATACAGACTTACCTAAGACACCTACTCAGCATCAGGCTGTGCAGATTAGCAGGCATTGTCAATTGCTTGACTAAGTTCAGCTGTTGATGCACCTGTGTTAAGTTCCTCTGCTTTTTAGCTTAAGGACTATGTCTCCCTGTAAAAAAAAGGTTCAGGGGCAGGATCATGCCTGCATGATACCATCCTCCTCTGAGAGACTTGAGGCAGCCACACAGGTTAAGCCATCGGCCCTGTCAGGCATTGCAGCCACTCTGCATATGTCATTTTGGATGTTTTTTGCATTTGTGGGTCTATAGAGAGGTTAACTGCTATAGTCGCAGCCTCCTCACAAAGAGCAGAAAGCGGGGTGTGCCCCTTCCCCTGCTCTAAGTCCTCAAACAAGAGGATTAAAGTCCTGAGGATGAAAGTTCACCGGCAGGACAGGGAACAGGTGTAGCTGACGAGGCAGAGGTATCATTTTCAGAGATTCATGCTGCTTATAACTTACCTTCAACCTAAATGGCCGAAGCCTCTGTCTCCTCTTTGGGGTTTTTAAAAAAAATAAAAAATCCCCATAGGTTGCTTGTACATTCCCACTCCATCCATTACTGCAACAGTTTATTTCTGCTGGTTGGGGTGCGCACATTTGGAGGATAACTTCCTCTTTTACCAGCCCACATGTGGGCATAAGATACAGGTTGGCGGTTGATGGATTGATATGTCTTTACATTATCGCATGAGGATGCTTGGTCACAATAAAATGCTTAAGTCGCTCGAAGAGGCCTGTTTCCACAAACGCACAAGCTGCTGGGATGCACAGTTGCTGGTGCACATTGTTGCTAAACGCACAACAGTTAAATCGCATGATTGTGGAAATGCACATTTCCTCTTTACCAGTCCACATGTTTGCATAAAATACATGAGTTTGGAATGTGCAAGATGCATGTGGGGTAAAAACAAGTAATAGAATGTGTTTAGTGTTGATCACATAAAGATACATGTTTCTGTTTGTATGAACGTACATGTTTTTTTACATAGTCGCATAAAGATGCTTGATTGCATAAAGATGCAGGGTCGCACAGAGGTGCTTGATCTCACAAAGCGCTTGGTTACCTAAGAGTACTTAATCGCACAAACAGGCTTGTTTTACAGACATGCCTAAAATCGCATAAAAATGCTTGATTGCATAAAAGATTCTGAATCGCACAAGGGTGCCTGATCACCAGGGCCGATCCGCCCTATAGGCTTGCTAGGCAGGCTGCATAGGGCCCCGAGTAATTACTAGGGGCCCCCGAATCTTCGCCGCCGCCGCAACCGCCGCCGCCGCCACTAGAGGTCCGCAGGCCGGGCGGAGACAATTTTCATTTTCTTGTAGACCAAGAGGAGGGTCAGGGTGGCTGCCAATAGGAATTGAGCTGCGGCGCCGCCCACCTCCCGCCCCGCTAATGTCTGTCTGTGTGTGAGTGAAATGTGGGAAGGGGCGGGGGTGGGCGGCGGCGCCGCAGCTTAATTCCTATTGCCAGCCACCCGGCCGGCTCCTCCACTGTCCCCTCTGCGTAATGGCGGCGGAGAGAGTCTCTGCTGCTGGGGCATCACACCTGGTGTAAGGGGGGCCTCTGCTGGGAATGCCTGGTGTAAGGGGGGCCTCCGCTGGGAATGCCTGGTGTAAGGGGGGCCTACCCTGGTGTAAGGCCTCCGCTGGGAATGCCTGGTGTAAGGGGGGCCTCCACTGGGAATGCCTGGTGTATAGGGGGGCCTCCACTGGGAATGCCTGGTGTAAAGGGGGCCTCCGCTGGGGAGGCCTGGTGTAAGGGGGGCCTCCGCTGGGGAGGCCTGGTGTAAGGGGGGCCTCCGCTGGGGAGGCCTGGTGTAAGGGGGGCCTCCGCTGGGGAGGCCTGGTGTAAGGGGGGCCTCCGCCTGGGAGTCCTGGTGTAAGGGGGGCCCCAGCTGGGAATGCCTGGTGTAAGGGGGGCCTCCGCTGGGGAGGCCTGGTGTAAGGGGGGCCTCCGCTGGGGAGGCCTGGTGTAAGGGGGGCCTCCGCTGGGAATGCCTGGTGTAAGGGGGGCCTCCGCTGGGGAGGCCTGGTGTAAGGCGGGACTCCGCTGGGAATGCCTGGTGTAAGGGGGGCCTTCGCTGGGAATGCCTGGTGTAAGGGGGGCCTCCGCTGCGGAGGCCTGGTGTAAGGGGGGCCTCCACTGGGGAGGCCTGGTGTAAGGGGGGCCTCCGCTGGGAATGCCTGGTGTAAGGGGGGCCTCCGCTGGGAATGCCTGGTGTAAGGGGGGCCTCCGCCTGGGAGTCCTGGTGTAAGGGGGGCCTCCGCTGGGAATGCCTGGTGTAAGGGGGGCCTCCGCTGGGGAGGCCTGGTGTAAGGGGGGCCTCCGCTGGGGAGGCCTGGTGTAAGGGGGGCCTCCGCTGGGGAGGCCTGGTGTAAGGGGCGCCTCCGCTGGGGAGGCCTGGTGTAAGGGGGGCCTCCGCTGGGGAGGCCTGGTGTAAGGCGGGACTCCGCTGGGAATGCCTGGTGTAAGGGGGGCCTTCGCTGGGAATGCCTGGTGTAAGGGGGGCCTCCGCTGCGGAGGCCTGGTGTAAGGGGGGCCTCCACTGGGGAGGCCTGGTGTAAGGGGGGCCTCCGCTGGGAATGCCTGGTGTAAGGGGGGCCTCCGCTGGGAATGCCTGGTGTAAGGGGGACTCTACTGGGAATGCCTGGTGTAAGGAGGGACTCTACTGGGAATGCCTGATATAAGGAGGAACTCTACTGGGAATGCCTGGTGTAAGGAGGGACTCGGGGCTTCCACTGATTCTGCATTATGGTGAGTTGAATAATTTCATTCTATATTACAATGTAATAATAGAAATAATGCGCTTCAGTCATCCTGACACCATAACAACCATGGTGCCGGGATGATTGAAGCGCTAACACCAGGTGTTTGGAGTATCTTTATCTGCTGGTTTGTTAAACTTTCTGGAATACACATATTTCTATTGTGGTGTAGGATCTGGGCCTGCTGTCCCTCCACCCCTCTTTCTTTCTCTCTTTCTTCCTCCATCCCTCATTCATCTCCGACTCTAACCACACCCCTCCGAGCCACGCCCACCATTCCGCGTAAACCACACCCATTTTTTGCCACCGTAAAGGGCCCCTTAGCAGAATTTTGCTTAGGGCCCCAGGGAGGTCAGGATCGGCACTGCTGATCACTCAAGAAACTTTGGTCAAGGGTGCTTGTCCGCACAGTAGTGCTTAAGATTCATTAAATGTTTAATCGCATCAAGATACTGAATCGCATATAAGTTGCATAAAAAGGCATGATAATTTATACAGGATTCCTTATGTTCGCATAAGAATACGTGTCTGCATGGATACATGATGTGTGATGTACACACACAAGTAAATGCTTAATATTTTAAGTAAATATGTATAACTTTGTTTAAATCTGTATAAAGTCTCTAATTAAAATCTTAGTGATGCACAGTCCATTTTATACTGGCTCTTCTGAGATGCAATACCTCATACAGCCTGTAGGATGCTGTACGCACAGATATTGCTATTAGCAACATCTCCAGCTTTGTTTACTTGTTAAAAAAAAGGCTAAAAAATCAGATAGCACTGCTATGAACTTGAATGGGTAAATTATCACCAAAAAAGTCTATAAATAACTACTAAACAATACCCAACAATTAAAAATCATTGATTTTCACATGTACAAAACACAGCCTGTAGGCAGTAATTTTGTCCAATCAATTCACCAAAACACAAAGCTGTAAATGGATAATAGCATACAGCCATTAAAGCTGATCTCTAGGCAGATAAAAAAAAAGCATTAATTCGTGCAGGTATGCGTTTATCAAAGTCATCAAGTTTATTATCAAAAGAAGTGGTGCAAGTACCCAATTTTAACTTGGAGTCAGCCTTTTGCAGACTGGGGGAGAGGGAGAAGCAGCTCAAGGAGCCAGTTTTGCTAGCAAGGCACATGCTGACAGGCGGAGAGAGCACAGCGACAGATAGACGTGGTTATCAGTCTGCTGCTTGACATTTGCTGTTCATTTAGGCCCCTTTTACACTGGGGCGGGCAGGTGCGGTGGCGGTATAGCGGCGCGATTTTCAGCGCCGCTATACCGTCGTTATCACCACGGTATGCGGCCGCTAGCAGGGTGAATTTAACCCCCGCTAGCGACCGAAAAGGGTTAATACCGCCCGCAAACCGTGGCTATTGCCGCGGTTTGCGGGCGGTATTACCGCGGTGTATTATTGATTTCAATGGGCAGCCGCGGTAAAGGAGCGGTGAACACACCGCTCCTTCACCGCTGTAAAGATGCGGCTAGCAGGACTTTTGGAGCGGTCCTGCTAGCGCACCGCTTCACTGTGAAAGCCTTCAGGCTTTCACATTGAAGAATACAGGGCACGATTTTTCAGGCGGTATAACAGCGCTAATATTAGCGCTAAACCGCCTGAAAAACGTGCCAGTGTGAAGGGGGGCTTACAGACTGGGTGTAGGGACAAGGTCTAGCTATATTACTCACCTCCAGTATGAAAGGGATAGAATGCCTGGCTGACCTTGCTGTTAGGCAGGGCTGTGTAAATTTCAGGACTGGAATGTACAGAAATAAAAATCATTTGGCATGTAAAACTGCCCCCTTGTATGTATTACAGGTCCTTCTCAAAAAATTTGCATATTGTGATAAAGTTCATTATTTTCTGTAATGTACTGATAAACATTAGACTTTCATATATTTTAGATTCATTACACACAACTGAAGTAGTTCAAGCCTTTTCTTGTTTTAATATTGATGATTTTGGCATACAGCTCATGACAACCCAAAATTCCTATCTCAAAAAATTAGCATATTTCATCCGACCAATAAAAGAAAAGTGTTTTTAATATAAAAAAAGTCAACCTTCAAATAATTATGTTCAGTTATGCACTCAATACTTGGTCGGGAATCTTTTTGCAGAAATGACTGCTTCAATGCGGCGTGGCATGGAGGCAACCAGCCTGTGGCACTGCTGAGGTGTTATGGCGGCCCAGGATGCTTCGATAGCGGCCTTAAGCTCATCCAGAGTGTTGGGTCTTGCGTCTCTCAACTTTCTCTTCCCAATATCCCACAGATTCTCTATGGGGTTCAGGTCAGGAGAGTTGGCAGGCCAATTGAGCACAGTAATACCATGGTCAGTAAACCATTTACCAGTGGTTTTGGCACTGTGAGCAGGTGCCAGGTCGTGCTGAAAAATGAAATCTTCATCTCCATAAAGCTTTTCAGCAGATGGAAGCATGAAGTGCTCCAAAATCTCCTGATAGCTAGCTACATTGACCCTGCCCTTGATAAAACACAGTGGACCAACACCAGCAGCTGACATGGCACCCCAGACCATCACTGACTGTGGGTACTTGACACTGGACTTCAGGCATTTTGGCATTTCCCTCTCCCCAGTCTTCCTCCAGACTCTGGCACCTTGATTTCCGAATGACATGCAAAAT
Source organism: Rana muscosa (assembly GCA_029206835.1). Lineage (NCBI taxonomy): Eukaryota > Metazoa > Chordata > Amphibia > Anura > Ranidae > Rana > Rana muscosa. The sequence continues at coordinate 215,252,194 of CM055116.1, forward strand.
TTGCTTTCATCCGAAAAAAGTACTTTGGACCACTGAGCAACAGTCCAGTGCTGCTTCTCTGTAGCCCAGGTCAGGCGCTTCTGCCGCTGTTTCTGGTTCAAAAGTGGCTTGACCTGGGGAATGCGGCACCTGTAGCCCATTTCCTGCACATGCCTGTTCACGGTGGCTCTGGATGTTTCTACTCCAGACTCAGTCCACTGCTTCCGCAGGTCCTCCAAGGTCTGGAATCGGTCCTTCTCCACAATCTTCTTCAGGGTCCGGTCACCTCTTCTCGTTGTGCAGCGTTTTCTGCCACACTTTTTCCTTCCCACAGACTTCCCACTGAGGTGCCTTGATACAGCACTCTGGGAACAGCCTATTCGTTCAGAAATTTCTTTCTGTGTCTTACCTCTTGCTTGAGGGTGTCAATGATGGCCTTCTGGACAGCAGTCAGGTCGGCAGTCTTACCCATGATTGCGGTTTTGAGTAATGAACCAGGCTGGGAGTTTTTAAAAGCCTCAGGAATCTTTTGCAGGTGTTTAGAGTTAATTAGTTGATTCAGATGATTAGGTTAATAGCTCGTTTAGAGAATCTTTTCATGATATGCTAATTTTTTGAGATAGGAATTTTGGGTTGTCATGAGCTGTATGCCAAAATCATCAATATTAAAACAAGAAAAGGCTTGAACTACTTCAGTTGTGTGTAATGAATCTAAAATATATGAAAGTCTAATGTTTATCAGTACATTACAGAAAATAATGAACTTTATCACAATATGCTAATTTTTTGAGAAGGACCTGTATATCTGTGTATTTTTTTGCCTGGAGTTCAGGTTTAAAGAGCACTGCAAATATTTAGAATCTTTCATTTATGTATCAAGTATCTACTATACAATGTCCTTAGCTGCACTGCATTAAACCACTTCAATACTGGGCACTTTCACCCCCTTCCTGCCCAAGCCAATTTTCAGCACTGTTGCATTTTGAATGACAGTTGTGTGGTCATACAACACTGTACCAATATGAAATTTTTATTATTATTTTTTCCACAAATAGAGCTTTCTTTTGGTGGTATTTAATCACCACTGGGTTTTTAATTTTTTGCTAAACAAATAAAAAAAGACAGAAAAAATATAGTTTTTCTTTGTTTCTGTTATAACATTTTGTAAATAAGTAAGTTTTCTCCTTGACTGATGGGCATTGCTGAGGCGGCACTGAAGATAAGGCGCTAATATGCAGCACTGATAGGCCACACTGATGGGCAGCACTGATAGATGGAACTGACAGGCATTACTGATCAGCACTGATTGGCATCCTTGATGGGCACTGGTTTGCATCCCTGGTGGGCATGGGTTGGCATCCCTGGTGGGTCTGCACTGATAATCAATGCGCAGACCAACCCCCCCCCCCCCCCGCCAGTTTATGAATGGAGATGAGCCTCGGTCTTCTATCCATTCATTTAAAAAAAAAAAATATATATATATATATATATATATACACATACACATACATATACACACACACACACACACACATATATATACATATACACATGCATACATAAAGTTTACATACCCTGGCAGAATTTATGTTTTTGGTATATGATGTACAGAGCCCGGTGTATAATGCAGAGCCCTGTGTATAATGTACAGCCTGGTATATGATGTGCAGAGCCCTGTATCATATACCAGGCTCTACATTATACACAGGGCTCTGCACATCATATACCAGGCTGTACATTATACACCGGGCTCTGTATATCATATACCAGGCTGTACATTATACACAGGGCTCTGCACATCATATACCAGGCTCTACATTATACTGTACACAGGGCACTGTACATCATATACCAGGCTCTACATTATGCACAGGGCTCTGTACATCATATACCAGGCTGTACATTATACACAGGGCTCTGTACATCATATACCAGGCTCTACATTATACACAGGGCTCTGTACATCTTATACCAGGTTGTACATTATTGACAGGGCGCTGTACATCATATACCAGGCTCTACATTATACACAGGGCTCTGCACATCATATACCAGGCTCTACATTATACACAGGGCTGGGGCTCTGTACATCATATACCGGGCTCTACATTAAAGACCGGGCTCTGTATATCACAGCAAAGAGAAAGCGATACAAGTAGTCAGTTTGGGTGCTGCACACCCCTCAAAAGACTATAAAACGAAGGAAAGGATACCCCTAGGGGCTTTGAGTTGCAGCAGGTATAGTGATAATTATTATATTAAAAAAAATATGAAAAAATATATTATTTATTAATGAACAAGGTACATATTGGAGAAAACATCTAGTGGGATCAAAACATGAGCCCCAAAATGCCAATTAAAAATTAATTGAAAATATTTGCATATATGTAAGATCAGCCAATAAAATTCATGTAATAATAAAATATGATTGACTTGTGCTTGGAATTCCGACGCGTTTCGACCTTTTGACAGTAGTAGTCTTCTTCAGGGCTAAAAATTTTGCAAGCATAAATTCTATAAAGAAATAGATATGCATAGATGAGATTCGTTATGATAAACAAACAACAAAAAGGCATACACATTCAAACATAATGTATTTACAATCAATATTGATCACATTGGCACAAGTAGATATATTTACCAGGAGTAATATCGAGAGCCGGGACTAATGGTCGGCCACAGACCTCATCGCCAGGGACATGCACCCCCAAGGGACCATACGGGAAAGTGGGGTCAATGGAGAGGACAAAGCTGAAAAAGGTGCGGGCCACTCCCAGGCCTACGCAAGGTCGCACTCCCCAACCCCACACCGAACGGGGGGCCAAGCGGAAGGCAAGCGGGGGGAGGAAGGATGGAGGGGAAACGGGCAGGACCAGATGGTAAGAGGGGCACATACCCCAACAGAGGACAGACAACCCTAAAGGAGAAATGTATAGATAGTAAGAAGAATTGCAAATGGAATAATCTGTTAATGGATAGTCTACAGAAAAAAAAAGGGGGGGTGGGGGAGGTGAGGTGAACAAAAAACTATATGTATGTGTTTAATGAATGGACAAGTGATTGTGTGAGGGAAGTGAAGCACACATGACATGTGTGGTGAGTGCATCTACTGATATAACAGTGTAAGTGCGGGTGTATGACAGTGATAGTTTAGTGGAGCTAGCGTTAGGTTATCCCCACCAACGAATAGGTCTTGACAGTCCTATATGACAGTCCTATATGCATTAGGACTGTGGGTGGGTTTTTTAAGATGTTTTCACAATGTTTCTACATTGATTGGGTATTTTGTTTGTAAGTCTGTGCATGTGTGTGGGCGCATGCGCCCGTGCCCATGGTGTTGGGTGACTCTGTGCGCGTATGCGCCTGCCGCTGTCCCACTAGCTATGGGTATGTGGTGGGGCGGGTGCATGCCCCGAGAGGGCAGTGTGCGAGCACATACATGTATACATATATTGCTTTGGTTTGTGTCATTTGGTTCCATATTACGACTGTTTATATGGACCGAAGTATGGTACTGGACCCCTCTTGGAGCAATTGAGGAATTATTTATTCCCTCTACCCAGTGCACTTGACATCTGGATTCCATGTGTATCTGGGTAAGAATAACTATGTAACTACGGGTGGTCTCCTTATACCTTGGTGGTTTATTTGTCCCGTTGGTCTATAGGTGTAGGGTCACATGCTGGAGTAACAGCCCTCACAGGTCACCTAGAGTAGCATTGTCCCCAATTAGTTTGGGTTGCCCTTTTTATGGTTTGAGTTGTCATTTGTTATTAGATATGTTATTTCACTATTTGTACCAATCACCAATTACTCCCCCCTTCCCCCCCCTCTTCAGATCATATACTAGTCTCCTTATGCACACCCTGTTTTTAATATAGAGGGTGTGGGGTCTATGGATATCACAGCGGCTACGGGACCCCTTTGGTGAGAAAAGGCTGTGTCAATGGCAATGTGCACGGGGCACGTCTGTGTTGTACCGCTCACTGATCTATGACTTGGGGACACCGTCTCTGGCTTGCACCAGCGTATATATGGTGAAGGTTTGTTGACACCGGATGCGGAGTGGTAGTCTCGCCGCTTCCGGGTCGACCTCTGATGCCTGTGTAACCCACTTGAGGGCGGAAGTGATGCCTTTGACTGCCGGAAGTGGCGCGTGGAACGCATATCCACCGCTACTTCCGGACTTTCCGGCCAGTATGCGCCCCATCTGTTGATGGGACGATGGTCCGGCGTAACAGGGGGAAACTCCATTTGTGGACGGGCTGGCGGCGGTGGTAATTCGGGGACGCTGGTTCCGGCCTGCGCCGGCGCTCTGTTTTGTCGGTTTGTTGGCACCAGATGCGGAATGGGAGTCTCACCGCCGATTCCGGGTGAACTTTTGATGCCTTGTAGCCCACTTGAGGGCGGAAGTGGCGGTTTTCACTGCCGGAAATGGCGGGTGGAACGCACATCCACCGCGACTTTCGGTTTTTCGGGCAGAGTGCATTCCATCTATTGATGGAGCGGTGGCCCAGCGCCATAGGAGGAGATTTTAGCTATACACAGGCAAGCGGCAGCAACTGACTAACTTTGACGGCTTGTGTAGTACAGGCAAGCCCCATCAAACGTTTATACTGTCCATCTTCCTCCTTTCCAGATAAAAGACATTGTCTTTATAGTCCATAAATTATCAATTGGTGTATAGTGTATGCAAAAATATAGATGGGTTAGTAGCTACTGTCAGTGTGGTCAGTGAGGGGTTAAGCCATACTGGCATGCTCTTTGGGTGAGAGGAGGAGTGACCTGTGGTGGGTGGGGCTACAGACAGGTGACCACTCACGCCAGTGTACACATGGTTTAAAGAGAGTCCAGAGGGGAGTCCAGTTACTATCGCTTTTTGGCTCTGAGGAAGAGGGCTCGCCCTCGCAACGCGTCAGCCGTAGCTGTAACATCTGTTGTCTTGACTCTCTGGTTATCTGGTTCCAGCAAGAGGCTATCTCCTTGGATGGAATGTTATGTGCCTATTATTTTACTTGCTTTGTGAGTATTCATGATCTTTTAACTTACTTTTTAATAAACCTAGCCATTGGTAATGCACTAGGTCGGTGCGCCCTCGTTTTTCTTTTACCTTCTAGTCCTAAGAATACCAATTATTCTGAGGAGGGTAGCAAGATCCCTGGTCATTCCCTTTTTAACGGAACACTCTGGTTGTGCCACCAAGAGACCAAGCTTCCGAGCGCAGGAGACTGTTTGTGTTTCTGTAAAGACATGTTGGTTGTTGCAAAGTAAGTGACTGAAAAAGCCTATGGGAATGTGTGAAATATACCATATACCAGGCTGTACATTATACACCGGGCTGTGCACATCATATACCAGGCTGTACATTATACACCGGGCTCTGCACATCATATACCAGGCTGTACATTATACACAGGGCTCTGTATATCATATACCAGGCTGTACATTATACACAGTGCAGAGAATTAAATGAGTGCAGAGGATGTACTGATCTGCTCAACAGTTTGGAAGAGATAAAAAGTAATCTGGGAAGGAAAGGGTGTCAGGCAGTGATTGGAATGGTCAGATCTGAGACCGGAGGCTTCAGGATGTGAGCAGTATGAGTGAAGATCTATGCAAACAGGAGATAGTGAATCGTGTGATAGGGAAGGTGTACAGACGTGGATTACACGGAGAGGGGAAGTAAAGTTGGAGATTAAAAATGCTGCTGTAAAGTCACTCAGGACACAGTTATAATAGCCCCTTCTGCCCTCCACCCCCCTCCAGTCCTGGCATGTAGTTTACCTGTAATGTGGAAAATCCGCGCCATCTCCCAAGGCTGTAATGATACCCAAGTGCTAACACACTAAGCCAAAAATTAGAGTAAATGTATGTATATACTAATCATACAATGAAGTAATGTATAAATGAAAAAAGATGATAGTGCTGCAAATAAAAACAATAGCTGGAATATACAGCTAGAAACATATGCAAATAAAAAATAATAAATGCGCAACCGTGTAAGTGGCAACCAACGTGCCAAAGGTGATATATATGAGCAAACACACAAAAAAAAATTTTATATAATAAATTGACTACTAAGTGAATGTGTAAAAACACACTAAGGAAGTCCATATACTTCAACTGCCTAACTCTCACGGCAGCAGAAGAAGCGGTAACCTCAAAAGCAAAAAAGAAATGTCCATTGGTGATGCAAAAACAGCCAGCATATATCAAGGGATTGCAGATCTTCAAAGGTCAAACTTTACTTCAGTCAAAATATATAGACAGGAGGCTTACCAGAACAGGTGGGTCCCTATTACGGGGACCAAAAGGGCTTAGCAAATACACCGGATCCAGATGTCAGCGATGCGGTCCTCTGAGTCCTCACTCCGCTCACCAAAACTCCGACTGCTGGTACACCTTAAGTCCGCAGGAACGCTCGTACGGCGCAATGGATACCAATTAAAGGAAGAAATAAAAAGGCTTCATGGTGCAGTAGATTCGTAAAAAAAACGGATACCCTTTATTATAACAAAACGGGTAGGCTGACATCCATGTAGAAAAAACAACACTTTTCAAAATCGCACTGAAACCCCGCTGTGGCGGCAGCCAGTCAGCTGGGGGCGTGATGACATCAGGGTCCTGAGCTCCACCCTATGCGGCGTTTCCCCGTAAGAGGCGTCGTCTGGGAAAGGAGACTTGGACCAAGACGTCACTCACCACACTTTTTATACGAAGAGCAGGAGAGTGACACCGGAAGTCCCGATGAAATTATTAGTTCATCGGTTCCACGGCGCACAAGATTTGCTACATGGTAGGCACACAGGGAACATCAAACACATACTGTGTCCCAACCATGTGAATCTTGTCTACCATAAATACACGCATGTGCAGAAGTCATTTTATGTTATCCTAAAAAGTTAAAAAACATAAAAAATATATATATATAATAAAAACACACATGCTGATTGGGCAACGGTTGCAGCTGAGCACCTCTTTGCAAATGTGCACTTAACATTACTTGCAACCCTGCTCAAAATGTCTATAAACATATCATTAATTGATGCACTGGAAAGAAATGTTAGTATCTGAGATAAACCAAAAAACGTTCCCGCTCACCCAAAAAGTGTCCGTAATACAAAACGGGCACTGGGAGGGTTATACAAAAATATATACATATAAAACAGAACAATACTTGACATATAAATTAATATCACAGATAAAATAAAATAAATATTAATATATATATATATATATATATATATATATATATATATATATATATATATATATATCCCCATATGTCAATGATACCTAACTTTTACCTCAATAAAAATAATAATTAAAATTAGAATTAAAAAAGAAGAAGAAAAATGGATATTATGGTATATATATTGAGAAAGACCCCCAACCAAATGTGTCCCCTGTCTCCTATGCATCTCCCTGTTAATGAAAAAAAAAACCCTGTCAAAAGCCAAGTGCATATCTGAGTGCACCAGAACACCAAGAAGGGGAAAAGGGAAAAAAAGGAAGAAATAAAAGGGTGACAACATAGGAAGGGACTACGGGGAATTGATATAGGGAGGGAGGAACACATATGCATATATATTATATATATATATATATATATATATATATATGCACACAGATATATATGTGGACACATATATACACAGATAAATGCACATAGAGAGTCACTAAAATGTAATGGTGGATGAGACACTATAGGTGGGATGGGTAATTATAATGAGACCCGTCAACTATTATTGATGTAACAATTAATGTCCCATTCGATGTTGAGGCCCCAGGGGCTATAGCACCGCATGTCAAAAATCCACCTGGTCTCTCTACGTGAGATTTGACGTTTCAGGTTGTCACCTCTCCAGTGTGGCACATACTTCTCTATGCCCACTACTTCCAATACTGAGGGATCTCTGTTGTGGCACTGACGAAAGTGCCATGACACACTATGTTTTCTGAAACCCCTGCGTATGTTGGACAGGTGTTCCCCTATTCTCACTTTCAGGGCACGGGTGGTCATTCCAATGTATTGGATACCACACGGACAACGTAAGAGGTAAATAACCCCTGTGGTGCCGCAGGTTATAAAATCAGATATATTATATTCTTGGGAGGTAGTATGCGAGGTGAAGGTAGAAGTTTTCAGGGTTCTGGATGTTATGCAAACCTTGTATCTCTTACACGGAAAAAAACCTTTAAGATGACCAAACATAAGAACTCTGGGTGGAGGGTCAACCACACTCGGTGCCACAAGGTCTTTTAGGTTTTGGTTTCTTCTGTACAAAATCTTTGGACAATCGGGGAGCGTAGGTCCCAAAATCCTGTCACTTTTCAAAACCGGCCAGTGCTTCTTAATTATTTTGTTAACCCACCAAAAATGGGAAGAGAAGGTGGTCAAAAGGGACCATTGCAGATCATTGGATATAGTATTTTTTTCCTTCGTTTTTTGGAATCAAAAGAGCTTGTCTATCCATAGACGTAACCTCTCGGAGATCTTTATCCAATACGGTCAGTTGGTACCCTTTTTCCAAAAAACGATCCTTGAGTATTGTAGCCTGCAATTCAAAGTCCTCTAGACTTGAACAGTTTCGCCTGATTCGTTGAAACTGTCCCCTTGGTATGGCCTTGAGCCAGTTAGGGTGATGTCCACTATCTGTTGGAATATAGCCATTGCGGTCTGTACCCTTAAAGAAAGTTTTGGTCAACAGAGCACCATTTTCTTTAAATATCACCAAGTCCAAAAAATTAACAGAAGTAAAACTATATTCATATGTGAATTTAATCCCCCAATTGTTCAAATTTAGAGTGGTCATGAATTCACTCAGTGACCCTACATCTCCTTTCCACAGAAAGAAGGCGTCGTCAATATAACGACGCCAAAAAAGGAGGCGGGGCTCCTCTAGTGAAAAAAGTTGGTCATTTTCCCACAAGGCCATAAATAGGCCAGCAAGGCTGGGGGCAAATTTGGCCCCCATAGCAACTCCCGTACTCTGTAGGAAAAACTGACCACTATAATAGAAATAATTGTGTTCCATTGCGAAGCACAGCAGTTTCATAACAAATTCCAAAGTAGATGATTTCACTGAAAGTTCCTTTCTAAGAAAAAATTCCGCTGCCTTATACCCCAATTTGTGAGGTATTATCGTGTAAAGGGAGGCTACGTCTGCTGTGACCAGCAAGACGTCCTCATCCACTACACACTCGGATAGCTCTCTAATAACTTGCATGGAGTCCTTCAGAAAGGCCGGTGTTTTAGTTACCACAGGTTGTTGTTGTAATATGTTGGCTGATTTATTGGGGACGTTATGTTATTAGATGTGTGTGTGTGTGTGTGTGTGTGTGTGTGTGTGTGTGTGTGTGTGTGTGTGTGTGTGTGTGTGTATATATATATATATATATATATATATACATATATATATATGTATGTATGTATGTGTATATATATATATATATATATATATATATATATGTATCTGTGTATATATATATGTATGTGTGTATGTATATATATGTATATATATATATTTATTTATATGTGAGTACAATATTGACCAGGCCAGATTTTAGTAGATAATTCAGTTGTCAGAGTCAACTGGATTACAGATATGGGAGAGGCCAGAAAACAGCTTTGATGTGTTAATCTTATGTGTGTGAGGTACTTAATTGTCGACCAAAGGGCCAAACAGGATCTACTACACATGTCAAGGGGACTTGTTTATGTCAATCTATCTGATCTGATCTAGGAGACGTGGGACTCGGAAATATATGTATACTCTGATTGGATTCGTTGTCATCTGTGCAAATATTGGACTTTGTTCTGTATTGGAAGTCAATAAAGCGCAATCTCTGGAGAACGTGGGTGTATGCTGCGGGAAACATAACTTATATATACATCATCATAATAACCTAAGTATTGGGTCAACTGTGGAAACCACTATACTATATCACTACATTGGTGCCGTGACCCGGATTCGAACCGGGGTTGCTGCGGTTGTAGTGATATAGTATAGTGGTTGCCACAGTTGACCCAATACTTAGGTTATTATGATGATGTATATATAAGTTATGTTTCCCGCAGCATACACCCACGTTCTCCAGAGATTGCGCTTTATTGACTGCCAATACAGAACAAAGTCCAATATTTGCACAGATGACAACGAATCCAATCAGAGTATACATATATTTCCGAGTCCCACGTCTCCTAGATCATATTCTAGACCTGTGCCTTCATATTCCTACAGAATATATCCTGTGCCTTCATATTCATGCAGGAATATACCTGTGCCTTCATAATCATGCAGGTATATATATGACTAGCCTGAATATTAGCTTTATATATCTTATCTATTGAAATGACTGAGCAATTTGATTGGCTGTCTTTGATCTACACTCTGTCATTCAGGATGACAGAGAATGACCCCCAACCTAGCCGGAGACAACCCCAGCCCTCATTTGTATTCCTGCATAACAACATCAACAAGCTGTCTTTTGACATATGCAATTAGATTGTGGAGACGGAAGGTGGCCTGAATACCGCCTTGATATGTAAAAATAGATTGACATAAACAAGTCCCCTTGACATGTGTAGTAGATCCTGTTTGGCCCTTTGGTCGACAATTAAGTACCTCACACACATAAGATTAACACATCATATATATATATATATATTTATATACACATACATATATATATATATATATATATACAGTACACACACACACACACACACATCTAATAACATAACGTCCCCAATAAATCAGCCAACATATTACAACAGTTGTAAGAAAACATCCACGAATTTTCCCACTCTCGATGTAAGGGAATCGATTCCGCTTACTATGGGGCGGCCAGGGGGTTGTACTGGGTTTTTGTGGACTTTGGGGATGTAATATATAATGGGGGTACGGGGGGCCAGGGGGGACCAGGAATTCGAGTTCTTTCTCATTTATCACTCCCTTTCGATGGCCTGCCTGTACAATAGTATTGAGAGATTTTTTATATTTTTCAGTAGGATCTTTATCTAGGACTTTATAGGTATCTCGATCTGATAGTAGAACCTCCATTTCTTTTATGTAGTCCTCTTTCTTCAGTACTACAATCCCCCCCCCCCTTGTCCGCCGGTCTTATCACCAGATTTTTTCTTTTACATAGAGACGCAATTCCTTCTTCTGAGCTTTTTTGGTTCTCCTTTTTGAATTTAACTTGGGACAGGTCCTGTAACACCAGGTCTTTAAATACTGTGATGCTGGGAGCTGGTTTCCCTGGGGGATTAAACAAGGATGCATTCCTTAATCCTGTTCCTTCTCTGTTTTGCCCTTCCCCAGAAATATCATTTCTGACAATGGGGTTAGACAGAAAATTACGTTTTATACTCAGTTTCCTGGCGTATTTTTGTACGTCTAGGAACATTTGGAATTTGTTTAAAGGCTTCCTTGGTGCATATTTTAGTCCTTGGTTGAGAGTTATTTCTTCTTCCCTGGTGAGTTCTTCTCCACTTAGATTGAACACCCCCTGACATACTACCTCCTCCTTGATTTTTTGGGGGTGGCACCGCTGCCCTCCTCTGCATCCTCTCTTAGTCTTCATTTCTTTCCTCGGCCTCTTCCTAGTGCCCGTTTTGTATTACGGACACTTTTTGGGTGAGCGGGAAAGTTTTTTGGTTTATCTCAGATACTAACATTTCTTTCCAGTGCATCAATTAATGATATGTTTATAGACATTTTGAGCAGGGTTGCAAGTAATGTTAAGTGGCACATTTGCAAAGAGGTGCTCAGCTGCAACCGTTGCCCAATCAGCATGTGTGTTTTTATTATATATATATTTTTTATGTTTTTTTACTTTTTAGGATAACATAAAATGACTTCTGCACATGCGTGTATTTATGGTAGACAAGATTCACATGGTTGGGACACAGTATGTGTTTGATGTTCCCTGTGTGCCTACCATGTAGCAAATCTTGTGCGCCGTGGAACCGATGAACTAATAATTTCAACGGGACTTCCGGTGTCACTCTCCTGCTCTTCGTATAAAAAGTGTGGTGAGTGACGTCTTGGTCCAAGTCTCCTTTCCCAGACGACGCCTCTTACGGGGAAACGCCGCGTAGGGTGGAGCTCAGGACCCTGACGTCATCACGCCCCCAGCTGACTGGCTGCCGCCACAGTGGGGTTTCAGTGCGATTTTGAAAAGTGTTGTTTTTTCTACATGGATGTCAGCCTACCCGTTTTGTTATAATAAAGGGTATCCGTTTTTTTTACGAATCTACTGCACCATGAAGCCTTTTTATTTCTTCCTTTAATTGGTATCCATTGCGCCGTACGAGCGTTCCTGCGGACTTAAGGTGTACCAGCAGTCGGAGTTTTGGTGAGCGGAGTGAGGACTCAGAGGACCGCATCGCTGACATCTGGATCCGGTGTATTTGCTGAGCCCTTTTGGTCCCCGTAATAGAGACCCACCTGCTCTGGTAAGCCTCCTGTCTATATATTTTGACTGAAGTAAAGATTGACCTTTGAAGATCTGCAATCCCTTGATATATGCTGGCTGTTTTTGCATCACCAATGGACATTTCTTTTTTGCTTTTGACGTTACCGCTTCTTCTGCTGCCGTGAGAGTTAGGCAGTTGAAGTATATGGACTTCCTTAGTGTGTTTTTACACATTCACTTAGTAGTCAATTTATTGTGCGTTTGCTCATATATATCACCTTTGGCACGTTGGTTGCCACTTACACGGTTGCGCATTTATTATGTAGTCTACCTACCTGGAGATTTCTGTGTGATCCCTCTGTTTGCACTATTGGATGCCGAGTCTGTTTCACAGGGAGATGAATGGACAGCTGCCTCTGCACGGACCTATCGCTCCCTGTCTGCCCTGAGCCGTTCTTCTGCTGGTGATTTCCCCCTCATTTGCTGAACTTAGGAGACAGGCAGCCTGTGAGCCAATGACGCCGCAGATCCGATTAAAGCCCCACCCTACGGACCCAATCAATTACAAGCACTGGAAACCTAATGCTAGAGGTGGAGTGTTTGGGGTGCAGAGCTTATAGCCCTGAGCACACTCTAAACTATGCCAATAGAGCTTCTTAGCCCCAATCACGTGTTTACACACAAGTCATGCCTCCAATAGCACCCCTGTGTCCGGCGCCCTTAACACACCCACTTAAAAGGGACACTTTCAAAAACATTTTTTTTTTCATTTAAATAAGTAGCTTTGGGGGGAAGGGCGCCCCCTATTGATGGGCCGCCACTGTTAAACAGTACACCAGGAATGGTCTGCAGCGAGATCTAGCTAAACTGGATACAGTGTGTGTGTGTGTGTGTATATATATATATATATATATATATATATATATATATATATATATATACACACACACACACACAAAACCGGGATGCATATATATACTAAATACACTGCAGCTAACTGAATCGCCTGCCTGCTCAAAGTAAATTAAATGACACACTCTCTCTCTCTCTCCGCCAGAACACACTACAGAAGGCCGACGTGCAGGCGGCCTTATATAGTGTGGGGCGTGTACTTAACCCCCTGAGCCATAATTGGCCAAAGTCACCCTGCCTTTGGCCAATTATGGCTCTCTTCGCTGATGGCACTGTGATTGGCCAAAGCATGCGGGTCATAGTGCATGCTTGGCCAATCATCAGCCAGCAATGCACTGCGAGGACGCAGTGCATTATAGGCCGTGACGCACCACTCAAATTCAGCGCGAAAGAGCCTTATTGTTCACTCTTCGTCGAACGATCGAACAGCTGATGTTCGAGTCGAACTCATGTTCGACTCGAACAGATAGCCCATCCCTACTGGCTAATAAATAGACCTCACCGAGTCTGCTTCAGTCCTGCAGGCATGTTCCCCCACAGCCTGCCTCCTTCTCTCTCAGCACCACCACTGATTAAACTCCGGTAAGTCAAAATTATACCCCAGGTGGGGAGCAAGGTGTGGCCAGTGCTTAACCCCTTGCTGCCTACAGACCTCTCACTGCCACCCATTTACCTTAAGAATCTCAAGATTCTATGTGGCAGATATACACCATCAATGATTGACAGGGGTTGTTTGTCACAATTAAAATATATATAAAAACTGTAAAAAATTAAATTGTAAAAAATTAAAATTAAAAACGACTGACAGTCCACGCCTCATCCGTGCCCATCAGTGCTGCATATTAGTGCCTACTCATTAGTGCCACCTATCAGTGCTCATCAGTGCTTTATATTAGTGCCACTGTCACATGACATTAAAAAAAAGTATCGGTAATCGGTATCAGCGAGTACTTGAAAAAAGTATCGGTACTTGTACTCGGCTTTAAAAAAATTATATCAGTGGAACCCAAAATTTAATTAGATCATTTATATTCCTCAAATGTAATAAAACGTATATAACTTGTTATACTAAAATATATGCCACCTATTTAGTCCCCTGAAAATGTGGAAGACAATATTCAAATTAATTATGCTCTGACACGACTGGGCATTATATAAAGCATCTTGCCTGTCTGAAGGATTGGCATAGCGTTTGGAATGTGATAACAAGTGGTTGTAAACCTCAGACATGAAATATTAACAAAGCATATCCTTCTATAGTGTGTACTTCTATCAATCCAGACCACTACGTGTTATTTCAGTCTGCTGTTATCAGCATATTATGACATGTTCTGACAAGTTTTCCTGACACCAAGAGAAAAATTGTGACAGAGGAGGGATCTCCAGCTGATTGACAGCCTCGGCTCTGTTCCTGTGTGCTATGTGAAGGGGGGGTGTCCCTTCAGCCCCCCCCCCCCTCCAATCAGCTGTAAGAGCTCTCCTCACTGTGCTCTGCAGAGTGTAACTTCAGCTCTCTGCCCCCTTTTTTCTGAATGCTCACACTAACTTTATAAATTCTGGACTCTGAACAGATGTTCATAAGTGAAGACTGCAGATAAATAGGTACAACTTATGTTGGAGGATTTATTTCTTCTCTGTGGATCACCTGAGGCCAGTCACTTCCCTCGGTATATGTTATAGTTTACAACTACAAGTACATTTATAAAGTGTTTGACCACAATTAAAGAAATGAAAGTGATTATTATTCTTTTAGTCACTAATAGTTTTACTTTTCTAGTAAAAAATTGCAAAGTTTTAAAGTGGTTGTAAAGGCTCAAGGTTCCTTTCCTTTCTGCATTCTATGCAGGAAGGTAAAAAATAAAACTTCTGTGTGCAGCAGTCCCCCTAAATACTTACCTGAGCCCCATCTTGAGTTAGTGACATGCACTAGAGCCTCGGCTCTCTTGGACTCTCACTCCTCAGCTTCCGCTGCTGTCAATCACAGCCAGTGAACCAATCAGGAGAGAGGGGGCAGGGCAGGGCCCAGCCACGGCTCTGTGTGAGTGAATGAACACGCAGAGCCACAGCTTTGGAACAAGTCTGCTTGGGTGCCCCAGAGCAAGCTGCCTGCTCTGGTGGCCCTTGGCAGGAGGTAGAGGCCAGGAGAGCAGAGGGGGGACTCGAGAAGAGGAGGATCGGGGCTGCTCTGTGCAAACCCACTGCACAGAGCAGGGGAGTATTACATGTTTGTTATTTCAAAGAAGAAAAAAAGACTAATGCCGCGTACACACGACCGTTTTTAATGACGAGAAAAAAGATTTTTTTTTTAAATGGTCATTAAAAACGACCGTGTGTGGGCTTCAGAGCATTTTTCACGACGTGAAAAACGGGCATGAAAAAATTGGAACATGCTGTAATTTTTCACGTCGTTTTTTACATTGTCGTTTTTCTCGTCATGAAAAACGGCCGTGTGTAGGCTTTAACGACGTGAAATAAAATGTGCATGCTCAGAATCAAGTATGAGACGGGAGCGCTCGTTCTGGTAAAACTAGCCTTCGTAATGGAGATAGCACATTCGTCACGCTGTAACGGATTGAAAAGCACGAGGTTGAAAAGCGTGAATCGTCGCTCAACAAACTTTACTAACATGAAGGGTGGCGCCATCCGAATGGAACTTCCCCTTTGTAGTGCCGTCGTACGTGTTGTACATCACCGCGCTTTACTCAAGCATTTTTTTCCACGATAGTGTGTAGGCAAGGCAGGCTTCAGAAGAATCACGTCGAGAAAAATGCAGTTTTTTTCAATGACATTAAAAACGTGTGTACACGGCATTTAATACCACTTTAATACAAAAATACCAATATTTAATAATTGATTAGATCTAACCTACATCCCCATTAGACCTAGTGATTGACTGTGCAACATGAGAGTACCATCTGTTGCTTATACAGTATCTCACAAAAGTGAGTACACCCCTCACATTTTTGTAAATATTTTATTATATCTTTACATATCACAACACTGAAGAAATTACACTTTGCTACAATGTAAAGTAGTATGTGTACAGCTTATATAACAGTGTCAAATTTGCTGTACCCTCAAAATAATTTTAAACCGCTGGAGTGCACCCGTAAGTGAAAATGTCCAAATTGGGCCCAATTAGCCATTTTCCCTCCCCGGTGTCATGTGACTCGGTGTTACAAGGTCTCAGGTGTAAATGGGGAGCAGGTGTGTTAAATTTAGTGTTATCGCTCTCACTCTCATACTGGTCACTGGCAGTTTAACATGGCACCTCATGGCAAAGAACTCTGAGTATCTGAAAAAATAATTGTTGCTCTTCATGAAGATGGTCTAGGCTATAATAAGATTGCCAAGACCCTGAAACTGAGCTGCAGCACGGTGGCCAAGACCATACAGCGGTTTAACAGGACAGGTTCCACTCAGAACAGGCCTCGCCATGGTCGACCAAAAAAGTTGAGTGCACGTGCTCAGCATCATATCCAGAGGTTGTCTTTGGGAAATAGATGTGAGTACTGCCAGCATTGCTGCAGAGGTTGAAGGGGTGGGGGAAAGCCTGTCAGTGCTCAGACCATATGCCGCACACTGCATCAAATTGTTCTGCATGCCTGTTGTCCCAGAAGGAAGCCTCTTCTAAAGATGATTCACCAGAAAGCCCACAAACAGTTTGCTGAAGACAAGCAGACTAAGGACATGGATTACTGGAACCATGTCCTGTTGTCTGATGAGACCAAGATTATTATTATTATTATTATAATACATGATTTATATAGCGCCAAAAGTTTATTCAGCACTTTACAATGTAGAGGGGGGACAGCACAATTACAATGCTCGTAGAGCTTACATTCTAAAAGGGAGAGGGGGGGGTGGTGGTACAAAAGGTAATAGCTGCGGGGCATGATTTGATGGGGGTGGCTCAGGGACAGTTCTTAGGTGAGTGTGGGATAGGCTTCCCTGAATAGATGAGTTTTCAGGGATCTCCTAAAGGTGGACAGGGTAGGGGCTGATCTGACATACCGGGGCAGGGAGTTGCAGAGGATGGGAGAGGCTCTGGAGAAGTCCTGAAGAAGAGCATGGGAGGAGGTAACAAGGGAGCTAGAGAGCAGGAAGTCCTGGGAAGAGCAGAGGGGATGATTTGGGCGATATCTGCAGAGGAGGTTGGTGATGTAGCTGGGGGCGATGTTATGGATGGCCTTGTATGTTGTGGGTATTATTTTGAATTTTATACGGAGGGGTAGGTGAAGCCAGTGAAGGGATTGGCAGAGAGGAGCAGCAGTCACAGATCGGTTAGTGAGGTGTATTAGTCTAGCAGCAACATTTATAATAGACTGAAGGGGGGATAGCCTGTGTAAGGGTAGGCCATTAAGGAGAGAGTTTCAGTAGATGAGGTGGGAAATAACCAAGGAGTGAGAAAGTGGTGTGACATCCTTACCAATGTCATTCAGTAGGTTTGCGATCCGTGAGAAGATCGAGGGGGTGAGTTGAAGAGTGGAGATATAGATCTGGGTGTCGTCGGTGAAGATGTGGTATTGGAAGCCATTGGAGGTTATCAACTGGCCCAGGGAAGAGGTATAGAGAGAATAGGAGGGGCCCAAGGACGGAGCCTTGGTTTACCCCAAAAGAAAGAGGAAGAGATGCGGAGGAGATGGAGTTGTAGGTGACACTGAAAGTGCACTGAGATAGGTGGAGAACCAGGAAAGAGCAGAATCACGGAGGCCAAGGGAGTGGAGTTTGTAGAGCCTAGGGTGTTTAGGGCTAAGTGGGCTTTCATTTGGTGGTAAATGGTAACAGATATCTCCCAATTTTTTTTTTTTTATTATTATTATCATCAAAGGAAAACTGGCCCAAAATAGTTTAAGAAATCATATTTTTAAATTTAGTTGTAATTTAGCTGTTTATTCTCCTGATTTTTATTCATCATCAAAGGAAAACTGGCCCAAAATAGTAAAAAAAAAATATAATAATGATTATTAAATTTAGCTGTATATTCTCCCGATTTTTTGTTATTATTATCAGAGGATAACTGGCCCAAAATAGTTTAAAAAAAATAAGATTTTTTTTTTTACATTTATCTGTATATTCTCCTAATTTTTATCAAAGGAAACTGTCTCAAAATAATAATAAAAAAAAAAATCATATTTTTAACCACTTCCATACCGGGCCTTTTCTGAAACTCCTCTCCTACATGTAAAAATCATAATTTTTTTGCTAGAAAATTACTCAGAAACCCCCAAATATTATATATGGTTTTTTTTTTCAAATATAAATTGTATTGTTTTATATAAACATACATAGAGTAAAAACATTACCATACAAATAGAGTGTGACATACAAGTTCACAACCATTTATCTCAGACAGGGCTAGATGTTCGCCTGATGTAGATAAGCCAATACGGGGTACTATTATCGCTGAGCCCGTGACCATCTGTTTAGTATCCTCCCCGGATGTTCTATATATATGTTTTTTTATACCCTAGGGAATAAAATGGCGGTCATTGCAACTTATCTCACACAGTGCGATAATTTTTTTCATGAATTACAAAATAGCAAAACAATAAAGTTAGCCCAATTTTTTTGTATAATGTGAAAGATGATGTTACGCCGAGTAAATAGATGACAAACATGTCATGCTTTAAAATTGCGCACTCATGGAATGGCGCCAAACTTTGGTACTTAAAAATCTCCATAGGTGACACTTTAATTTTTTTTACAGGTTACCAGTTTAGAGTTACAGAGGAGGTCTAGCGCTAGAATTGTTGCTCTCGCTCTAAAGCATGCGGCGATACCTCACGTGTGGTTTGAACAGCGTTTACATATGTGGGCGGGACTTACGTGCGTATTCACTTCTGGGCGCAAGCTACCGGGGACAGGGGCGTTTTAAAAAAAAAATTGTGTTTTTTATTTTACTTAATTTTTTTTATTTTTACACTTTAAAAAAAAAAATGATCACTTTTATTCCTATTACAAGGAATGTAAACATCCCTTGTAATAGGAATGGTTCGTGACAGGTCCTCTTTATGGAGAGATGCGGGGTCAATAAGACCCCGCATCTCTCCTCCAAGCTGTAAAGCATGAGATCGAGAAAATAAATTCACTGATCTTGGCTTTGTTTACATCCGGGGGCCTGGGCGTGACGTCATAACGTCACGCCCGGGCCTCCGAAGGTCATAGAGATGACTGGGACCATCTGGTCACCGGAAATCTCTATGATCGTCATGTGCTGTCGGACGATTCTTTCTCCGAGTCCCTGATGGCACGGGAGAGCCCTATAAGAACGACCAAGCTGTGGAACTGCCATCATGATCATTCTTATCGTGCACGGAATCGCCGGATGGAAAGAATGATATCTGAATGATGCCTGTAACTGCAGGAATCATTCAGAAATCCCTGAACAAAGTCAACGACATCATATGACGGCGTGCGGTAGGGAAGTGGTTACATTTAGCTGTATATTCTCCTGATTTTCCTGTCCCAAAAAAAATAAAAAAATTATTTTTTCATTTAGCTGTATATTTCTTGCTATTACCATAATTTACCACCAAAACACAACCCAAAAAAAATTCTCCTACTGATGATCACAGTAATACCACATATGTGTATTAGAAATTATGAATCTATCTTCCATACCTTTTAACTAATGATGAAACCACAGTTTTCTCCTTTGGGTGGTGTCGGTGCTGCTGGTGTTGGTAGGTATATAAAATGTGAGCGCTAAATGGAATCCAAATTAATGAAAAACAGTGCCTATATGCATGTAATACAACAAGTGCTTCCACACTGTTTGTATGTCTGTGAGAGATCCCACCACAGGTGAAATAAAAAAAAGAGAAACAAGGGGGTGGTGAATCACTGATAAGTGAAAAGATCCCCTGGTAAATGTGTGTACACAAACTATAAACAAATGATTCAGATCTAATGCGTGATCCCTATGGGTATGACCCAGAAAGCAAACAAGAATTGTATATAAAAAACTGTATATAAAAAATATATAAAGTGTGAACCCAATCTATTGAACTACAGGGTATATTACCCCCTATATATGAAAAATAGACTGTAAGCAATGTAAAGGCAACGTTGCTTATCATAAGATGTTAATTGAAGGACGGTCTATGAAGTACATATCCAACATACAAAGCATAAAAATGATAAAGTCTAAAACAACTGTCCACACCATCAGGTATATAAAAATGTCCCCCAAATGAAAGATAATCACATGGGGGCGATTGGAACCCCTGAATATGGATATAATGTCCTCTTGGATATCAAATTCCTGGGCTGTGGTGTAAATTCCTACTATTCCTCCAAGTGTGGGAACACCGATGATAGGGAGGGGGGAAAACACTTCAGAATTTCCAGCTGATACACGGTGATAACATCATCATCTCAAGTAATAAAGAGAATTAAATACTCTTACCGCAAGGCTCGGACCCTGATCACCATACGGTGCTGGGTCGTGCAGGCTTATGTCCACTCAGGGACTCAGATCGTGGTGATGTGATGTTGTCCTTTATTCCTCCGCGGCTGGAAGCTTACACCGGATCAAACCCTTCAGCTCAAACCAAGATCAGATATCCAGGGAAAAGCTGCTGGTGTTGCCTTACCCCCACCTCCTTCCTTCAGACCAAAATCAAGCATTTCTGCTACTCAGCAATAATCCCAATATTTGGGCTTTTGTTGAACAGACTACGAAAGAAGTTGATAAGATCGACTATAAAATCCCTTTAAAATAATAGTAAAATTTTAATTAAACCAGCGGATAAGGGAGGAAATGTAGTGGTTATGAATGTTAAGGATTATGAAAAGATGTGTCGGGACATTCTCAACAATAGAGAGTGGTATCGACCTATATCCAAACATCTGATTGACAACTTTAATCTTAAATATTACTCTCTAATTGTCAAAGCTTATACAATGGTTGGATATGGATATGGATATTGATAAAGATTGATAAAGATTAGATACCAGGATCTCGCTCAACACCAAAGAACCTAGAATCCCCACGTTATACGCACTACCAAAAATACACAAATCAATGTCCAATCCACCAGGTCGACCGATTGTGTTCGGTTGTCAAAGTTTGACTGAAAATGCCAGTGCACCTGTTGATAAATATCTTTATCCTCATGTAACATCCCTATCTTTCTACATCAAGGACACCATTGACCTTCTTCAAACTATTGAAGGCATGCATGTCCCTGAGAACACTTGATTAGTTGCCATAGACATAGAGAGTCTCTACAATGCCATTCCACATACTAAAGGAATTGAGATTATAGGGAATCATTAGAAGGAAAGGGGCAATTCAGCCCACCTGAATTATTTATCCTCACCTGCAATGTTTTTCTGTTTGTCTCATTTCCTCCAGGTGCAGGGGGTTGCGATGGGGACCAGGTGTGCCCCATCGTATGCCAACCTGTACCTGGGGGGATGGGAAAAATAACTTTTTCCACGTGAGGACACATCTGTGCTCCTGTCCCATGTTATTTCATGGTACAGGTGTATAGATGACTTGTTTTTACTGTGGTCTGGCACTAGGGAGGAACCAACACAATTTATGAACAATCTGTGAACATTTATAATCTTAAATTCACTATGGAATGTAGTGAACATCAAACCTACTTTCTAGACTTCCGGAGATTACCATTGATAAGGATGGTTCTCTCTATTCCTCCTGATATCGAAAGCCCTCCTCTGGGAACACTATTTCGCATGCCTCTAGTGGGCATCCCCAATGACTCTTAACCACTTCAGCCCCGGAAGAATTGGCTGCTCAATAACCAGAGCATTATTTGCGATTCGGCACTGCGTCGCTTTACCTGACAATTGCGCGGTCGCGCGAAGCTGTACCCAAAACAAAATTGACATCCTTTTTTTTTCCCCACAAATAGAGTTTTCTTTTGGTGGTATTTGATCACCTCTGCGGTTTTTATTTTTTGCGCTATAAACTAAAAAAAAGAGTGTAAATTTTGAGAAAAACACAATATTTTGTACTTTTTTCTGTAATAAATAGCCCCAATTTTAACTTTTTAAAAAGCTAATTTTTTCCTCAGTTTAGGCCAATATGTATTCTTCTACATATTTTTGAGAATAAAAATCACAAAAAGCGTATATTGATTGGTTTGCACAAAAGTTATAGCGTCTACAAAATAGGGGATAGCTTTATGGCATTTTTATTATTATTCTTTGTTTTTACTAGTAATGGCGGCGATCTGCGATTTTTATCGGGACTGCGACATTATGGCGGACATAAACTGACACTTTTGACACATGTTTAAGACCATTGGCATTTATACAGCGATTAGTGCTATAAAAATGCACTGATTACTGTGTAAATGTCACTGGCAGGGAAGGGGTTAACACTAGGGGGCGATCAAGGGGTTAACTGTGTTCCCTAATGTGTGTTCTAACTGTGGGGGGAGGGGACTCACTATAGGAGATGACAGATCGTGGTTCCCAGCTTGTAGGAACTCATAATCTGCATCTCCTCTCAGAACAGGGATGTGTGTGTGTTTACTGCCTCTTGTTTCCACGATTGCTCGTGGCTGGCGGTCATCGCGACCGCTGGTCGCGAGCATCAGCGCCCCTGCTGTGCAGTGAGTGAGTGCCCGCTATCCCACTTAAAGTGACCGACGTACAACTACGACGGTCAACGGGAACGAGCCGACCTGCTGCTGTATAAGGACGGCAGCTGGTCGGCAAGCGGTTAAAGAGTATTCCATTCAGTCAATATGTTAGACTCAGAAGAAACTCTGTACGAGATGAGGACTATCACATAGCTGCAAATGAACTGTATACTAGATTGAAAAATAGAGGATATAGTCATAGACTTCTTAAAAAAGCATATAATAAAGCTTCCAAGCGAGACAGAAAGGATCTAATCTTTTCAACTAAACCCAAAAATACTGAGCAACCAACTCCAGACATCATGTACAACTACAGAATATTCTAACACAATTTTGGCCTTTACTATTGGCAGGTACCTCTGCCAAAAAGTATATCAAATCACATCCTGAATTCACCTATCGGCGGGCACCCTCTCTTAGGGATCGATTGGTCAAAAGCCACTTCGCCCCTGGGGCTGTTGATCGTCCGTCCCAATTTGGCACTTTTGCCTTCCACAAAATTTTAAATCTGTCATTTCATCTTAAATGGCCATGTTATCTCTCTTCCCAATGGCCTGACTCACACTATTTCCTATAGGATCACTTGTCATACAATTGGAGTGGTGTATTTGGCCAAATGCCTATACAGATGCTTCTATGTAGGCAAAACCAAACGCCCATTCCTTAAATGAATAAAGGACCATACCACTCCTATTTTCAAATGGCTCATGACCACTGCCATTAGCCGTCATGTTGGACTTGAACATAATTTTGACCCCTATATGATCAAATTTACCGCCCTTGAACATGTACCCATACATGTGAGAGGTGGCGGTATTGACCGCGCCCTTTTATAGTTGGAGACCAGGTGGATCCATAGCTTTAATGCTAGCAGATATCCTGGACTCAATGAATACCGTATTTTCCGGCGTATAAGGCGACTGGGCGTATAAGACGACCCCCTAATTTTCCAGATAAAATTTGGGTTTTGGGATATACTCGCCGTATAAGACGACCCCCTTCTGACTAGCCATGCCTCACCATACCTCACTGTGCCCCTGCATGCCTCACTGTTCTATTGCATACCTCACTGTTCCCCCCGCATGCCTCACTGTTCCCCCTGCATACCTCACTGTTCCCCCGCATACCTCACTGTGCCCCCTCGATGATCACTTACCTTATCCCTGATGTAGAATCTCCATTCAGACCGCAGCCATCCATTTTTCAAAAGCCGCGCCTCCTCCTCATGCTGTTCCGTGATAGGCGGAACACTCAGCTTCCCAGCAAACACTGTGTTCAGTGTTCCGTCTATCACAGATGCCCTCTCATCCGAGGCCGAGGATGAGAGGGCATCCATGATAGGCAGAACACTAAACAGAGGCTCTGCTGGGAAGCTGAGTGTTCCGCCTATCACGGAACAGCATGAGGAGGAGGCGCGGCTTTTGAAAATGGACGGCCGCGGTCTGAGATTATAAGGTAAGGTCAGGTACCGGCGTATAAGACGACCCCCGACTTTTGAGAGGATTTTTAGGGGTTAAAAAGTCGTCTTATACGCCGGAAAATACGGTACATTCGTTTCAAGTCCTTTCTATAGCTTCTAAAATAGTCAGTAAGAATTGATTGCAACTTAGACTGATGGTGAATGCATTTACTTCTATTTTTTATTTTGAATTGGTGGTTATATTGAATAATTTCTGCATTTACAAAGTCTTTTAACTGGCCATGTTCATCTTAAATAATCATTATTGCTGCTTGATGGGTCCGGACACCATTATCTTTTGCTGTCCATCACCATCCACTACTGATCGTAATTTGTAAAACAGTAAGTTATTTTTGCCTATTTATCAAGCTCTCCTTTCCCTCCACTGAATATGCTTAAGTGGTTGATGTCACAACTGTACAATCTTGGTATTTATACAAGTTAGTGTGTACCTATTTGATTATTTAACATTCAATTTCTATGAAATCTCATAACTTATATGTTTAAAATGATTGACTATATTATTTGATTTGTCATGTAGAATACATTTGTCACATTAGGTGTTATACCATTCTAATATGTTATGTGTTGTATTTATTTGTTCTAGATCTGTTATTGTTTCCTAGAAATCTCCTTGCGCGTCCTTTGGCAGGTTCACCATATCCAGCCCACCGTAAAGGTTCTTTCCTTCTCCTCTCCTGGTCAATGGGCACAATTAGGGTCTCCCAGCCATGGTCCGGACTAAGTCATGTTTTGCAAAGGGGTCAATACTTATTTCACTCATTAAAATGCAAATCAATTCATAACTTTTTTTAAATGCCTTTTTATCGATATTTTTGTTGTTGGTCTGTCTCTCACTGTTAAAATAAACCTACCATTAACATTATAGGCTGATCATTTCTTTGTCAGTGGGCAAACGTACAAAATCAGCAGGGGATCAAATACTTTTTTTTCCTCACTGTATTTATGCATCTGGTTTGTATTGAGCTGATTTACAATAAAAATGTAGTTTGGCTTTCAGGTCAGAGGTTACAGTGAGCCTGTGGTGTGCCTATAGGGGGCAGTGCAATCTGTCAGCAGCAAAAAAATGTAATCAGTTGTGTAGTAGAGATCGATCGTTAAACAGACGAATAATGTATAACGCTACAACTGTTCATTTTGTTGTGTTAAGAACAGACAAAATAATCCGACACGCACCAATCCTTCTAAAACCACGCACCACAATGGATGTATGCATTGTGGTGCACAGCAACATACAGTGCCTTGCAAAAGTATTCACCCCCTTGGCTTTTTACCGATTTTGTTACATTACACCCTATAGTTTTTTTTTTATCTGAATTATATGTGATGGATACGAACACAATAGTCTAAGTTGATGAAGTAAAATTAGAAAAATATATACATAAAACTATTTTTCAGAAATAAAAAAATGATAATTGGCATGTGCGTATGTATTCACCCCCAATTACCTTCAGAAGTCACATAATTAGTGAAATGATGTCCACCTGTGTGCAATCTAAGTGTCACATTATCTGTCATTACATATACACACCTTTTAGAAAGGTCCCAGAGGTTGCAACACCTAAGTAAGCGGCACCACTAACCAAACACTGCCGTCGAACAAACATTTCTAGCAAGTATACAGTCAGGTCAATAAATATTGGGACATCGACACAATTCTAATCTTTCTGGCTCTATACACCACCACAATGGATTTTAAATGAAACGAACAAGATGTACTTTAACTGCAGACTTTCAGCTTTAATTTTCAGCTAATAATTCCAAACAGTTGATTTGGCCACACCTAATATTTTTGCTATCTCTCTGATGGGTTTGTTTTGTTTTTTCAGCCTAATGATGGCTTGCTTCACTGATAGTGACAGCTCTTTGGATCTCATATTGAGAGTTGACAGCAACAGATTCCAAATGCAAATAGCACACTTGAAGTGAACTCTGGACCTTTTATCTTCTCCTTGTAAATGGGATAATAAAGGAATAACACACACCTGGCCATGGAACAGCTGAACAGCCAATTGTCCCATTACTTTTGGTCCCTTAAAAAGTGGGAGGCACATATACAAGCTGTTGTAATTTCTACACGATCACCTGATTTGGATGTAAATACCCTCAAATTAAAGCTGAAAGTCTGCAGTTAAAGTACATCTTGTTCTTTTCATTTCAAATCCATTGTGGTGGTGTATAGAGCCAAAAAGAATAGAATTGTGTCGATGTCCCAATATTTATGGACCTGACTGTAGATGTTGACTCATTATACACTATTATCAGACAAAAAGATGCAACCTCTGCGATCAAATGGGCCTTAGAAACTGAAATAACATTACACAACACACAAATAGATTTCATGTTAGATATACTACAAGTAGCGATGGAAAACAACTATTTTTGGCATGACAATGTCAGGGTTCGGCTCAGCCCTTCCTTCTGTGCTGGCAGCTCAGCTGTCAGCTAATTACTAGCTCTCATCTCTCCACAGTGACTCACCTGTTGATCCTGCTTGTCAATTCTGCCTACTTAAAGCCTTGCAGTTCATTTGCTCTCTGCCTTCGCCTTTGTCAACATCACAGAGACTTTCTCCTGCGTTCCTGGTGTGGACTTGCTCGGCGGACGTTCCTTCTGGCTCCTGATCCTGCTTACTGTACGAAAATGTTTATCTCCGGCTCTCTGACATTGGCTTGGCACTACCCGATCCGGTTACTGAACTCTGGCTATGTTTTGACTACGCTTACTCGGTTTACCTTTTTCTTATTATTAAACAAGTGTGATTTAACTGTACTTCTGTCTCGGTCTGATTCATGGTTCCCGATAGTAGGCGAAGGCCATGAATTCAGAAGATGCAGCCAATCCACTTGTTGGTAATATTTTTTTCCAGATTGGATGACCTGGATCACCGCACAGCTCGTCTGGAATCTCCCACTGTGGCCGCTCTGGTGGAACCTGTCTTGCAGGCCGTCCCTGCTGCTGCTCCAGTCTCTGTGCAGGCACCCGCCTCGAGTGTTTCCTTTATAAGAGGCATGTCTGGTTCCGCTCTGCTTCCCCAGCAATTTGGGGGTGATCCAGTTCAGTGCAGAGGGTTTCTCAACCAGGTTGAGATATACTTTGAGATGCTGCCCCAGGCGTTTCCCACGGACAGAAGCAAAGTAGGTTTCGTGATATCTTTGCTTTCTGAGAGAGGCTTGGCCTGGGCAAACCCTTTATGGGAGACGCAAAAACCCGTGGTCCTGAGTTACCCAGAATTTGTGGCTTCCTTCAAGAGGGTATTTGACGTTCCCGCATGCTCCACTTCTGCTGCCAAAGCCTCATGTCCATTAAACAGAGTACGAGAACGGTTGCTGATTACGCCATTGAATTCCGTACTCTGGCAGCAGAGGTTGCTCGGAACAATGAGGCCCTCGTGGTTGCCTTTTCTCATGGTCTCTCGGATAACATCAAGGATGAGATAGCAGCCCGAGATATACCCACTGAGCTGGAGAGGTTGATCACATTTGCCATCCTCATTGACTCCAGACTCAGAGAAAGACTCTCTTTTAAGGAGCGCTTGCGGAAACCTCCTGTACATTTGTCTCCAAGCTTTGCAGTCCCACCCTTGCCTCCCTCACCTCCCATGCCTCCTGATACCGAGTCGGTCTGTGAAGATGAACCCATGCACTTGGGCTTCACGAGTCTCTCTGCAGACGAGAGAGCCCTTAGGAGGAGGGAGAGATTTCATTTTATTGTGGCCAGGCTGGTCACTTTTTGAAGTCTCGCCCTACCCGTCCAGGGAACGCCCGAACCTTGAGGTCCTGTCACGGACAGACCTTAGGTGGCGTTGTTTCGTCTCCGGTTTCCCAGAAGGATAAGCCCCTGGTTTTGGTTACTCTGTTTTGGGCTGAGTCGTCCGTCGAGATACAGGCTCTAATCGACTCCGGGGCTGCAGGCCTGTTCATTGATGCTGCCTTTGTATCAAAGCACTCGATTCCGCTGCAGTTGCGTGACACTCCACTTGCCATTGAGGCTCTTGACAGGAGACAGCCTGCCCATGTGACTCATGAGACTGTTCCGTTGTCCATGGCTGTAGGGGCTCTTCACCATGAGATAATCCAATTCCCAGTTATTTCCTAACCTAAGTTTCCGCTGGTTATTGGTTATCTCTGGTTACAGAGGCACAACCCTTCTTTTGATTGGCTCTGTGCTGAGGTTCTATCCTGGTCGCCACAGTGCAGTGAGAGATGCTTCCAGAAGGTAGCCAAGGTCCTGTGCACCTCTTCACTCTCCTCCCTGCCGGCGGAGTACAGCGATTTTAGCGATGTCTTTGACAAAGGTCAAGCCGGTACTTTGCCTCAACATCAGTCGTATGATTGCGCAATTGACCTTCAACCTGGTGCCATACCCCCTCGTGGCCGGGTTTACCCTTTGTCAGTCTTGGAGGATAAGGCCATGGAGGAGTATGTTGCAGTTATGTGTGGTGGTTTATCTCGATGATATCCTCATATTTTCCCAAGTCCCTGGAGAGCCACCACACAGATGTCTGTCGTGTGCTTCAGAAACTAAGAGAGAACAATCTCTATTGTAAATTGAAGAAGTGCGAATTCCATCGTGAACAGGTTAAATTCCTGGGTTATGTAATTTCCACTGCTGGTTTTTCGATGGACCCAGAGAAACTTTCAGCAGTCCTACAGTGGCCTCGACCCATGGGTTTACATGCTCTGCAGCGTTTTCTTGGTTTTGCCAACTATAATTGGAAGTTTATTCAAAACTTCTCATCTCTGGTCAAGCCCCTGACTGATATGACCAGAAAAGAGTTGATCTCCGGAGTCCATTAAGGCTTTTGACAGTCTCAAGGCTGCCTTTGTTTCTGCTCCTGTGTTGGCACATCCTGATCCTACGTTGCCTTTTATACTAGAAGTTGATGCTTCTGAGACTGGGGTTGGCGCCCTTCTGTCTCAACGTCCTAGCTCTGAGAGCGATATGCATCCGTGTGGTTACTTTTCCAAAAAATTGTCACCGACGGAGTGCAGTTACGAGATTGGTGACAGAGAGCTGTTTGCGATCATTTTAGCCCTGAAAGAATGGAGACGACACCTTGAAGGTACCCCTGTGCTGGTTCTCATTCTTACTGACCATAATGCCCCGTACACACGATCGTTTTTACTGTCATTTTTTTAAACCGACGTTTTTCTCCTCGTTTTTTTTCATGTTTCCTCTCAAGCCTGCCTTGCGTACACACCATCATTAAAAAAAACGATCAAGCAAAGCGCAGTGACGTTCAACACGTACGACGGCACTATAAAGGGGAAGTTCCGTTCGAATGGCGCCACCCTTCATGTTAGTAAAGTTTGTTGAGCGACGATTCGCGCTTTTCAGTCCGTTACTGTGTAATGAATGTGCTATCTCCATTACGAACGCTAGTTTTACCAGAACGAGCGCTCCCGTCTCATACTTGATTCTGAGCATGCGCGTTTTTTTTCACGTCGTGAAAGCCTACACACTATCGTTTTTCACGTCGTTAAAAAAAACGACATGAAAAACGACGTGAAAAAAGAGAGCATGTCCGGAATTTTTAATGGCCGTTTTTCACGTCGTTAAAAATGCTCTGGAGCCTACACACGATCATTTTTAATGGCCATTTTTTAAAATGCCATTTTTAACGGCATGAAAAACGATCGTGTGTATGGGGCATAAGAATCTAACATTCTTGTCTGAGGCTAACCGCCTCTCTCCCAGAAGGGGGCGATGGGCTCTTTTCTTGTCAAGCTTTAATTACATTGTCTCATTCTTACCCGGTACTAAGAATGTAAGGGCTGACGCCTTGTCACGACAATTTTCCTCCACTTGCATGATGGAGTCAGTTCCTGTGATTCCTCCTGATCGTATTCTGGCTACGGTTCGCACTTGTCTCACTTCTCCTTTGAGTGACAAAATTCTTGCTGCTCAGGTCGATGCCTCTCCCTAGAAACCTTGTGACCGCTGCTTTGTTCCCGAGAGTCTCCGTACTGCCGTGCTCCAGACTTACATAGTTAGTCAGGTTGAAAAAAAGACACAAGTCCATCTAGTTCAACCATAAAAAAAAAAAAAATAAAAAAAAAAATATCATAAATCCCATATACCCAATTCTATACCCACAGTTGATCCAGAGGAAGGCAAAAAACCCCAGCAGAGCATGATCCAATTTGCTACAGCAGGGGAAAAAATTCCTTCCTGATCCCCCGAGAGGCAAACGGATTTTCCCTGGTTCAACTTTACCTATAAATGTTAGCACCCAGTTATATTATGTACATCTAGGAAAGTATCCAGACCTTCCTTAACCACTTGACAACTGGGCACTTAAACCCCCTTCCTAACCAGACGAATTTTCAGCTTTCGGTGCTCTCACATTTTGAATGACAATTACTCAGTCATACAACACTGTACCCATATGAAATTTTTGTCCTTTTTTCACACAAATAGAGCTTTCTTTTGGTGGTATTTAATCACTGTTGGGTTTTTTATTTTTTTGCGCTAAGAGAAAAAAGACTGAAAATTTTGTAAAAAAAATGAAATTTTCTTGGTTTCCGTTATAAAATTTTGCAAATTAGTATTTTTTCTTCATAAATTTTGGCCAAAATTTATACTGCTACATATCTTTGGTAAAAATAAGTACAAATTGGTGCATATTTTTTGGTCTTTGTGAAAGTTATAGAGTCCACAAGCTATGGTGCCAATATCTAAAAATTGATCACACCTGAAGTACTGACGGCCTATCTCATTTCTTGAGACCCTAACATGCCAGAAAAGTACAAATACCCCCCAAATGACCCCTTTTTGGAAAGAAGACATTCCAAGGTATTTAGAAAGAGTCATTGTGAGTTTTTTGAAGTTGTCATTTTTTCCCACAATTCTTTGCAAAATCAAGATTTTTTTTTCTTTTTTTTTTTTTCACAAAATTGTCATATTAGCAGGTTATTTCTCACACCCAGCATATGCATACCACAAATTACACCCCAAAACACATTCTGCTATTCCTCCCGAGTATGGCGATACCACATGTGTGAGACTTTTACACAGCATGGCCACATACAGAGGCCCAACATGCAAGGAGCACCTTCAGGCGTTCTGGAGCACCCAGGCCAATTCTGACATTTCTCTCCTACATGTAAAAATCATCATTTGTTTGCTAGAAAATTACATAGAACCCCAAAACATTATATATGTTTTTTTAGCAAAGACCTTAAAGAATATAATGGTGGTCATTGCAACTTTTTATCTTGCACGGTATTTGCGCAGAAATTTTTCTAACGAGTTTTTTACGGAAAAAAACTGTTTTGTGCTTAAAAGAAAAAAAAACAGTAAAGTTAGCCCAATGTTTTTGCATAATGTGAAAGATGAAGTTACGCCGAGTAAATAGATACCTAACATGTCACCCTTCAAAATTTCACACGCTCGTGGAATGGCGCCAAACTTCGCTACTTAAAAATCCCCATAGGCAACGCTTTTAAATATTTTTACTGGTTACATGTTTTGAGTTACAGAGGAGGTCTAGGGCCAAAATTATTGCTCTCGCTCTAACGTTCGCAACGATACCTCACATGTGTGGTTTGAACACCGTTTTCATATGTGGGCGGGGCTTACGTATGCGTTCACTTCTGCATGCGAGCTCGCGGGGGCAGGGGCGCTTTAAAAAAAATATATATATTTTATTGTTCATTTTACTTTATTTATTTTAGTTTGACATGTTTTTCCGCCCCCAATTTTTTTTGATCACTTTTATTCCTATTACAAGGAATGTAAACATCCCTTGTAATAGGAATATGGCATGACAGGTCCTCTTTACAGTGAGATATGGGGTCAATAAGACCCCACATCTCACCTCTAGGCTGGGAAGCCTGAAAAAAAAAACAAAAAAAAAACAATCTTGGCTTTGATCGTAGCGGTGAGTCGGTAGAAGCACCGGAGGGCAGCGGGAGGGGGGGGCATCCCCTCTCATCTCCCGTAAGAGCGATCAAGCGGTGGAACAGCCGCTATGATCATTCTTATGGTATAGGGAATCGCCAGCTGAAAAAGCAAATATCTGAATGATGCCTGTAGCTGCACCCATCATTCAGATATCCCCGCATAAAGTTAAGGACGTCATATGACGGCCGGCGGGCGGGAAGTGGTTATTGTTGAGTATTGCTGGGTATTGCGGAGTATTGCCGGGTATTGCGGAGTATTGCGGAGTATTGCGGAGTATTGCCGAGTATTGCGGGGTATTGCCGAGTATTGCGGGGTATTGCAGGGTATTGAGGAGTATTGCCGGGTATTGCGGAGTATTGCCGGGTATTGCGGAGTATTGCCGGGTATTGCGGAGTATTGCCGGGTATTGCAGAGTATTGCGGGGTATTGCAGGGTATTGAGGAGTATTGCAGGGTATTGAGGAGTATTGCCGGGTATTGAGGAGTATTGCCGGGTATTGAGGAGTATTGCCGGGTATTGTGGAGTATTGCCGGGTATTGTGGAGTATTGCCGGGTATTGAGGAGTATGGCAGGGTATTGCGGAATATGGCAGAGTATTGCACAGTATGGCAGGGTATTGCACAGTATGGGCAGAGTATGGTCAGGGTATTGCACAGTATTGCACAGGGTATTGCAGAGTATTGCACAGGGTATTGCAGAGTATTGCACAGGGTATTGCAGAGTATTGCACAGGGTATTGCAGAGTATTGCACAGGGTATTGCAGAGTATTGGCAGGGTGTATTGCAGAGTATTGGCAGGGTGTATTGCAGAGTATTAGCAGGGTATTGCACAGGGATGGCTGAGCAGGGATGGATGGATGGCTGGATCTGTGACTACAATTGTCACAGATCCAGCCCACAGCTGACATGATCTGACATGGGGGAGGGAGCGGACATGATCCGCTCCCTCCCCTCTCCTCTCACGCTGTACCGATCGGTACAGAGAGGGGAGGGAGGAACCGGCGTCATCACATGACGCCGGTCTGTTTACAAGTGATCGCTCCGTCATTTGACGGAGCGATCACGTGGTAAACGGCCGCGATTAGCGGCCATCTACCGTCATCCGTGATGCGCCGGGTTTTCCGGACCCGGCGGTCACGGACATATCCTGGAGCGCGCCCCAGGGGGCGCACGGGAGCAAGATTCTGGGAGGACGTCCCTGGGACGTCCACCCTGGATAACTCGACCGTGCTGTGGACGTCTTTTGTCCATGGCGCGGTCGGCAAGTGGTTAAAGCAATCTACTGAGCTGGCCAGAACCACCACTGGAGGGAGTCTATTCCACATTTTCACAGCTCTTACTGTGAAGAAACCTTTCCATATTTGGAGATGAAATCTCTTTTCCTCTAGACGTAAAGAGTGCCCCCGTGTCCTCTGTATTGACCGTAAAGTGAATAACTCAACACCAAGTTCACTAAATGGACCCCTTATATATTTGTACATGTTGATCATATCCCCCCTTAATCTCCTCTTCTCAAGAGTGAATAAATTCAGTTCCTCTAATCTTTCCTCATAGCTGAGCTCCTCCATGCCTCTTATCAGTTTGGTTGCCCTTCTTTGCACTTTCTCCAGTTCCCCAATATGCTTTTTGAGAATTGGTGCCCAAAACTGAACTGCATATTCCAGATGAGGTCTTACTAATGATTTGAACAGGGGCAAAAGTTATCTCTCTCTCTCTCTCTGGAGTCCATACCTCTCTTAATACAAGAAAGGACTTTGCGCGCTTTGGAAACCGCAGCTTGGCATTGCATGCTATTATTGAGCTTATGATTTACCAAAACCCCCAGATCCTTCTCCACTACGGATTCCCCCAGTTGTACTCCCCCTAGTATATATGATGCATTCATATTCTTAGCCCCCAAGTGCATAACTTTACATTTATCAACATTAAACCTCATCTGCCACATTGTCGCCCAATTAGACAATGCATTGAGGTTGGCTTGTAAATTGGAGATATCCTGTAAGGACGTTATTCCACTGCATAGCTTAGTGTCATCTGCAAAGACAGAAATGTTACTTTTGATCCCAGACCCAATATCATCTATAAAGATATTAAAAAGTAAGGGTCCCAACACTGAACCTTGGGGTACGCCAATGATAACCTTAGACCATTCAGAGTAAGAATCATTAACCACTACTCTCTGAATTCTGTCTTTTAGCCAGTTTTCTATCCATTTACAAACTGATATTTCCAAGCCTGTAGACTTTACCTTACACATGAGCCGTGTGTGGGGAACTGTATCAAACGCTTTTGCAAAATCCAAGTATACCACGTCCACAGCCACCTCTCTGTCCAAGATTTTACTTGTCCCTTCATAAAAAGAAATCAGGTTTGTCTGACAACCTCTGTCTTTCATGAATCCATGCTGTCTGTTGCTTAAATAGTTTTTTTCCAGCAAGAACTCGTCTATTTGGTCTTTTATTAATCTCTCCAGTATCTTCCCAACTATAGAAGTTAAACTAACAGGTCTATAGTTACTTGGTAAAGACTTTGTTCCCTTTTTAAATATAGGCACCACGTTCCCCCTGTGCCAATCCAGTGGTACTATTCCCGTCATTAATGAGTCCCTAAAAATTAGATACAATGGTTTTGAAAGTACAGAGCTCAATTCTTTTAGGATCCATGGGTGGATGCCATCAGGTCCAGGTGCTTAATCCATCTTTATTCTGTCTAAATATTTCTGGACCATATCACTTTTGAGCCATTGGGGATTATTTGGGGCTGTGTCACTACCACCCCCATTATGGACATGAACTCCCCCATGCTCCTTTGTATACACAGAGCTGAAGAAAGTATTTAATAAATTAGCCTTCTCTTTGTCCCCAGTCACCCACTCTACAATAATTTTGTAAAGGGCCTACATGCTCAGACCTGACCTTTTTACTATTAATATATTTGAAGAATTTTTGGGGGTTTGTCCTACTATCTTTTGCAATCTGTCGTTTGTTTTGAATTTTTGCAACCTTGATTTCCTTTTTACATATTGTTAAATTCTTTGTAACATTTAAACGACACTCCAGCCCTGTCCTATGACCTGTATTGAAGAAAACTTCCAGGAAGGAGTTTAGCAGCTCAAGAGATGAAATAGAAGATCAGAGACTGTGCTTTGCTGTGCCAGAGCTATCGAAGAATGAGAACAATACACTGTTCAAAAAAAGTGAACGATTCTGTGAAGAAAAAGAAAAGTATGACATTTGGAAAAGAGCTGAGCCCAGAGCTATTTGATAAGTCACTTCCCGCAAACACACCTTTATGGAGAGGAAGTACACCATACTGCCAGCAAGTATCGGATACTGCCACACCAACTGCACAAGAGGCTGTCCAAAGCCCTTGTCAGCCATTCTTACAGCCAGACTTTGACTGCCGAGATGAAGAGGATACCTTCAAACCACTCTCCCTTAGATTTGATACTGAATCTCCCACTCAAGACTCCACTATATCGTCACCAGGTAACAATGATCAGGTTTGGCCTATTGTTGAGTTGGAAGATATGACTCAGGAAAATAACCACAAAGAAGATGAAACTCTACTCCTTTCTTATGACTTTCCAGAGAATACCACTACAGACGCTCCTGCAATGGATACAGATATAGCTGATGAAACCTTCATCGCCTGTGAGCCTGATACTGTTCCTACCAACAGAGTGACTCGAGCCTCCAAGAGCAATGCTTGCATTTCTGAAGACCCCTTTACATGTGACGACTCTCAAACAGCTGACAACAGCAAAGTTCAAGTGAGTGCAACAGCCAAACCTTCTTCCAAAAGAGGCAGAAAGCCTGGATCCATCAAGAGAGTTATAGTAAAAGTTCCAAAGCTTAAAGGTTAAAAGGGCCGTGGGAGATCCAAGAAATCCGCTCAGAAACCTTTTTATGGGGAGCGAGATACGGTCTCCAAGAAGCCACTGCCGAGTCCTATTCCAGAGGCGTTACCCCACACCTCCTGCCTCTACACATGTGTCTCCTGATGGTTCCTTAAATAAGGGACTTGTAAAGAGGATTGCAAAAAGAAAGGGCATTCGAAGAGGCAACAGGAACGTTGAAAAGAGCAAAGTTCATTCTGAAGTAGGGGAATTGTTTTCTGATCCCATGATTCTGAAGACTGAAGATGTTTTTGAAGATTCAGGTTGTCCATGGCAGGAGGACTTAGAAGTCAAACATATGGAATCACTTGCAGATAGTCAGGGATTCACTGAACCGGCTGATTTCGTTGTGTAGGTTGCTGCGTGGTCACGCCCTGACGCGTTTCCTCATTGCTTTCATCAGAGGGGGCGAAAGCAATGACGAAAGCAATGAGGAAACACGTCAGGGCGTGACCACGCAGCAACCCACGCCGTTGATCAGCTGTAATACCTTACCTGGGAACACCGCTCCAGTGGTGAGAAAGTATATCAGGATCCAACGACCTAACACAGAGATATATTACATGCATTTTTTAATTTGTTACATTGTAAGTGCACACCCACATGGGATCACTTTTATTTTATTAATAAATAAATTTTTACTGGATTACACTATGTGCACTTTTGTTTCTTTGCTTGTCATGAGCAACATTCAGATGGAGGTATGCAGAGTGTGCTATTAACAGCCATCCAACATCTACCCACGGATCCAGCCTCACCTGCTGAGAACAACCAGTAAAACATACACTGTTAACCTGTTACCATCTGGTAAGTGTATTACCTTTGGGGGATTCCCATACAAGCAATAAGGATATTATCTGGAATTTCAATCTGCAAAGATTTGGGTTTTTCAACAACTTTTTTTAACCACTTCAATACCAGGCACTTACGTACCTTCCTGCCCAAGCCAATTTTCAGCTTTCAGTGCGGTTGCAATTTGAATGACAATTGCGCGGTCATGCAATACTGTACCCAAACAAATTTTTTATCCTTTTGTTTCCACAAATAGAGCTTTCTTTTGGTGGTATTTGATCACCTCTGCGATTTTTATTTTTTGCGCAAAGAATAAAAAAATACTGAAAATTTTGAAAAATAAAACGTTTTTATTTGTTTGTTAAATTTTTTTGTAAATAAATAAGTTTTCTTCTTCAATGACAGGCACTGATATGGTTGCACTGATGAGCACTGATAAGGCGGCACCAATGGGTACTGAAGAGGTGGCACCAATGGGGTGGCACTGATGAGGTGATACTAATAGGCGGCACTGATAGGTGGCACCGGAATGCGGCACTCATAGGCGGCACTGATGGATACATATGGGTGGCACTGATAGGTGGCACAGATGGGCACTGAGGGACACTGATAAGTGGCACTGGTTACTCTGGTGGGGGACATTGCTGGGCATCACTGTTTTTATATGTGCTACTATGGTGCCAGTCAGTGCCCATTTGTGGGCACTGATTGGCATATTTTGGCCATGTTTTGTAACATGTGGATGGCCATGGGGGGTGTACCTGGCCATCCACATGTTGCCCCCTTTCCTGGCGGCTTCCCTGGTGGTCCTGGGCGGGCATCCGAGGGGGGGCTGCACTGATGAACAATCAGCGCGAACCCCTCCGTCAGGAGAGCCGCCGATCGGCTCTCCTCTACTGTCAGACGCGAGTGAGGAACAGCCGATCAATGGCTCTTCCTGTTTACATCGTGATCAGCCGTGATTGGACACGGCTGATCACGTGGTAAAGAGCCTCCGTCTGACACACTGCTACACCGATCTTCATAAAGAGCCTCAGACTGACACACTGCACCACCGATCTCCACGATGCGTGCCCCCACGGGCGCGCGGAAGCGGTTATCCTGCAGGACGTCAATAGACGTCCAGTCAGGATAACAGAACCACTTCCCGGACGTCAATTTGCTATTGACCGGGCGGGAAGTGGTTAAAGTGGACTATCAGTTATCCTACATCCTGCTTTTTTTATTGACACAAGTGGAACTGTTATACCTATACATAAACTTCCCAAGCGATAATGTTTTAATGATTTATTTATTTTAACATATTTTTAATGCAGTTTTATTTTATTATAGTAGCAGCTTCTTTATATATCATTTTTTTTGCATGAGCGCTGAGGGAGAAATATCTTCTATCTGTATGATTATTTCTCATTGTTTGTTGAGATGAAGATTGTGTACCTGAGCCAGGTGAAAGTGTCATGGAGGATAACAGCACAATAGAGACTGTGTTTGCTATGAAGCCACAAAAACCAAAGAGGCGTTCAACCGCACGAAGGCGAGTGTCACAACCCCCCCCCCCCCCCCCTAAGTTGTCAGTAATCACAGATGTAGCTAAAGGGAAAACAGGTAGACGTTTTTCAAGGAACTACCACATGCCTGCCATATTTAACTTGAGCTCTGAACCAAATACCTATACTCAGGAATCAGATCCTTGTATCATTTTACCTCAATCTGATGAAAATTCAACCACTTTCACCAGTGAGCCATATCTGCCCTTCAAAGGGATTTTGCAGTCCGCTGGGGCAGAGAAGAAGGTTAGGCACAGCCTGAGGCTATGCAGAGATTCTGGGGCCAGTGGCTTGTTCTGGGTTTCGGAGACGACAAGCAGCGGGGCACCAGCAGACGAAAATCCTTAAGCTCTGCAGTGCCTTGCCATTCTCCCAAGGCTGCTGGCCACCCTGGGAAGAATCTCTTTTGGACCATTTCCCAACAATTCTGGTGGCCTAGTCAACGTGCTGACGTAACCGCCTTAGTAGCTGCCTGTTCCGTGTGTGCTCAGAGTAAGACTCCGCGACACCAGAGAAAAATGTAATACATTAAAGTGTTTGTTCACCAATGCCAGAAGTCTGCCAAGCAAAATAGGTGAGTTGGAAGCTCTGGTGCATGAGGAGAGCTATGACGTAATCTGTATTGCTGAAACTTGGCTTCAATCCTCACATGACTGGGTTATTAATATTCCTGGCTATGTACTCTTTCGGAGAGACAGGGTAAAAAGGAAAGGTGGCGGGGTCTGTCTCTATGTGAGAAGTGAAGTGATCTCAAAGCGAGTGTGAAAGAGGAACTGGTTGATGGAGAGTGTGATGAGGCTGAAGCATTATGGGTGGAACTGCATACAGATGTGCGTAGTTCAAAGTTAATCATTGGAGTATGTTATAGACCACCCAATGTTAATGAGGAGGGGGAGACTCAGCTCCTTGCAAAGATGGAAAGGGCTGCAAGGGCTGGGATGGTGATAATAATGGGGGATTTTAACTACCCAGAAATTGACTGGAGTAATGGCACTGCTGGGACAGTTAAAGGGCAAAAATGTATAAGCCTATTGCAGGACAATTTTATGGTCCAGTTTATTGAGGCTCCAACTAGGAATGATGCTCTGTTGGACCTGGTAATCTCAAACCATGCAGAGCTTATTACTAATGTTCAGGAAAAGGAACACCTGGGTAGCAGTGACCATAACATGATTTCATTTGATGTTAGCTGTAAGCAAGAAATACATACAGGAAAAATAAAAACACTTAATTTCAATAAAGCAAATTTTCCAAGGATGAGGGCTGCTCTCCAGGACTTAGACTGGGAGGGAATATTGGCATCGATTAACACAGAACAGAAATGGGAATGCTTCAAAAAGACTGTTTGGGACCTCACTGAAAAGTATATTCCCATGGGCATTAAGTTTAAAAGGCTAAAAATAAAACCTATGTGGCTCACGGTTAAAGTAAAAAAAGCTATAAACAATAAGAAAAGAGCTTTTAAAAAATATAAAAATGAAGGAACACTAGTGTCATTTAAATGTTACAAAGAATACAACAGGATATGTAAAAAGGAAATCAAGGATGCAAAAATTCTAAACGAACGACAGATTGCAAAAGATAGTAGGACAAACCCCCAAAAAATATTCAAATATATTAATAGTAAAAAGGTCAGGTCTGAGCATGTAGGCCCTTTACAAAATAATCTAGAGTGGGTGACTGGGGACAAAGAGAAGGCTAATTTATTAAATAATTTCTTCATCTCTGTGTATACAATGGAGCATGGGGGAGATCATGTCCATAATGGGGGTGGTAGTGACACAGCCCCAAATCCACAATGGCTCAAAAGTGATATGGTCCAGAAATATTTAGACAGAATAAAGGTGGATAAAGCACCTGGACCAGATAACATACACCCACGGATCCTAAAAGAATTGAGCTCTGTAATTTCAAAGCCATTGTATCTAATTTTTAGGGACTCATTAATGACAGGAATAGTACCACTGGATTGGCGCAGGGCCAATGTGGTGCCTATTAGACATGTGCATTCGTTTTCGTCCGAATGCATTTTCGTCCGAATTTCAGCTATTTTCGTTATCGTTTTAACAAACGAAAACGAAAGCACAGAATCCGAAAACCGAAAGATCCGACATAAACAAATGCTTTATTTTCGTTTTCGTTGCTACAACAGTTCGATATAGATAGGAGATTCGACGTGACGCTGACAATAACAATCTGTGTCTATCGAACCTGTGGTCGAATGTGCCTAACCTTAACTCTATTAGTCCAAGATTATTTTACATAGGAGAGAAAAGATTCGACATAGGAGAGGAAAGATTCGACATAGGAGAGGAAAGATTCGACATAGGAGAGGAAAGATTCGACATAGGAGAGAAAAGATTCGACATAGGAGAGAAAAGATTTGACATTATAGAGAGAAAAGATTCGACATAGGAGAGAAAAGATTCGACATAGGAGAGAAAAGATTCGACATAGGAGAGGAAAGATTCGACATAGGAGAGGAAAGATTCGACATAGGAGAGGAAAGATTCGACATAGGAGAGAAAAGATTCGACATAGGAGAGAAAAGATTTGACATTATAGAGAGGAAAGATTCGACATAGGAGAGGAAAGATTCGACATAGGAGAGGAAAGATTCGACATAGGAGAGGAAAGATTCGACATAGGAGAGGAAAGATTCGACATAGGAGAGAAAAGATTTGACATTATAGAGAGAAAAGATTCGACATAGGAGAGAAAAGATTCGACATAGGAGAGGAAAGATTCGACATAGGAGAGGAAAGATTCGACATAGGAGAGGAAAGATTCGACATAGGAGAGGAAAGATTCGACATAGGAGAGAAAAGATTCGACATAGGAGAGAAAAGATTCGACATAGGAGAGAAAAGATTTGACATTATAGAGAGGAAAGATTCGACATAGGAGAGGAAAGATTCGACATAGGAGAGAAAAGATTCGACATAGGAGAGAAAAGATTTGACATTATAGAGAGAAAAGATTTGACATTATAGAGAGAAAAGATTCGACATTATAGAGAGAAAAGATTCGACATTATAGAGAGAAAAGATTTGACATTATAGAGAGAAAAGATTCGACATTATAGAGAGAAAAGATTCGACATAGAGAGAAAAGATCACTGCTTGTGGGCGGAACATTCGACCGGAAATGTATGATTGCAGAGTCGTACAGTTTCGCTGCTCCGTCGAATCTTCTTTGAACATTCGACAGACACCATAAGCCTTCAATGACAGATTCGACCTTAATTAATTCAGATTTTCGGACGAATGCAATTTCTAACGAAAAACGAAATAAATAAAAACTAATTTCGGGAGTAACTAAATAAATTTATTTTTTGGACGAAAACGAAATTCCGAAACGAAATATTTCAGTGTGCACATGTCTAGTGCCTATATTTAAAATGGGAACAAAGTCTTTAACAAGTAACTATAGACCTGTTAGTTTAACTTCTATAGTTGGGAAGATACTGGAGAGATTAATAAAAGACCACATAGATGAGTTCTTGCTGGAAAAAAACTATTTAAGCAACAGACAGCATGGATTCATGAAAGACAAAAGTTGTCAGACAAACCTTATTTCTTTTTATGAAGAGGTAAGTAAAACCTTGGACAGAGGCGTGGCTGTGGACATGGTATACTTGGATTTTGCAAAAGCGTTCGATACAGTTCCCCACACACGGCTCATGTGTAAGGTAAAGTCTACAGGATTGGAAATATCAGTTTGTAAATGGATAGAAAACTGGCTAAAAGACAGAATTCAGAGAGTAGTGGTTAATGATTCTTACTCTGAATGGTCTAAGGTCATCAGTGGTGTACCCCAAGGTTCAGTGCTGGGACCCTTACTTTTTAATATCTTTTTAAATGATATTGGGTCTGGGATCAAAAGTAAAATTTCTGTCTTTGCAGATGACACCAAGCTATGCAGTGGAATAACGTCCTTACATGATGTCGCCAATTTACAAACCAACCTCAATGCTCTGTCTAATTGGGCGACTATGTGGCAGATGAGGTTTAATGTTGATAAATGTAAAGTTATGCACTTGGGGGCTAAGAATATGAATGCATCATACCAGGGGCGGATCCAGAGTCTTTTCTCGGGAGGGGCACTGCCAAAAAATATGTTTTTTTTTGTGGGAAATTTATCGAGGAAATGACTGGTGTCGGCGCTTCAATCATCCCGACACCATGGTTGTTATGGTGTCAGGATGATTGAAGCGCATTATTTCTATTATTACATTGTAATATAAAATTAAATAGTTCAATGCAGAATCAGTGGGAGCCCCGAGTGTGTCACTTGCCACCGTCGCCTGCAATTAGTGGGAGCCCTGAGCGTGTCACTTGCCACACGTTGCGGATTGTCACTTGCCACGTCACCTGCCACACCTTGTGGATTGTCACTTGCCACACCTTGTGGATTGTCACTTGCCACGTCACCTGCCACACCTTGCTGATTGTCACTTGCCACATCTGCTGCCTGCACAGTGAGGGCGGAAGTCACTGCAGGAATGCAGGGCAGGCACAGGCGGTGAAAGATGATCTCATCTCTCTGTTCCCTGCTCCCGGCTAGCTAATTGGCCAGCTGCCACACTGAGCCTGCTCTCTCACTCTCACCTGCGCTGCCAACACACTGAGCAGCACGGCCTGCCCACGAACCGCGCCACCCGCCCACAAACCGCGCCGCAAGCGGAGCCACCCGCTTTCTTACCCGTCTGTGGAGCCGCACGCTATCGCACCTGCCCGCAGAGCGGCCCGACGTGACTCACTGACGTCACTCGTTGCTAGACGCCAAGCGGCCCACCCCTCTCCTCCTCCGCTCCTGGTATCGTGTCAGTGCGCCGCGTAACTACATTAGACGAGTCTCTCTCTCTGCGCCGCTGATCGGCTGATGTGAGAAACTGAGAGAGACACTCAGAGAGGCAGCGGCAGCCGCAGAACAAGTACTGTATATACTCGAGTATAAGCCGAGGCACCTAATTTTACCCCAAAAAACTGGGAAAATGTATTGACTCGAATATAAGCCTAGGGTGACCATCTGCATGCCTCACTGTGCCCATGCTTCACTGTGCCCATGACTAGACTGATGTTTAACATAGGAGTTTATGGAAGGAGTGCCTGGCTTTGAAAAATCAATTCTCCCCGGCAGTAGGTCTCCCAGACACAAATCTTTGCACACTTGTAGAGGAGACATAGGGCTACGTGTGTGCCAAGTTTGAGGTCCAGGGGACCTATGGCCGGCCGGTACCGGGTCCCCAAATTTCGGGAGATCAGGCGCAAAAAAAAAAAAAGAGCAAGCGAGTGTGACAGATGGTCTCGGGGGGGGGCAATTGCCCTGTTGCCCTCCCTGGATCCACCCCTGCATCATACATACTAGGGGGAGTTCAACTGGGGGGATCCGTAGTGGAGAAGGATCTGGGGGTTTTGGTAGATCATTAGCTCAATAATGGCATGCAATGCCAAGATGCTGTTTCCAAAGCGAGCAAAGTCCTTTCTTGTATTAAGAGAGATATGGACTCCAGAGAGAAAGAGAAATCATT
Source organism: Rana muscosa (assembly GCA_029206835.1). NCBI lineage: Eukaryota > Metazoa > Chordata > Amphibia > Anura > Ranidae > Rana > Rana muscosa. The sequence goes on from CM055116.1 coordinate 215,296,286, forward strand.
TTGCCCCTGTTCAAATCATTAGTACGTTTTGGGCACCAGTTCTCAAAAAGGATATCGGGGAACTGAAGAAAGTGCAGAGAAGGGCAACCAAACTGATAAGAGGCATGGAGGAGCTCAGCTATGAGGAAAGATTAGAGGAACTGAATTTATTCACTCTTGAGAAGAGGAGAATAAGGGGGGATATGATTAACATGTACAAATATATAAGGGGTCCATATAGTTAACTTGGTGTTGAGTTATTCACTTTACGGTCAACACAAAAGACAAGGGGGCACTCTTTACGTCTAGAGGAAAAAAGATTTCATCTCCAAATACGGAAAGGTTTCTTCACAGTAAGAGCTGTGAAAATGTGGAACAGACTCTCTCCAGAGGTGGTTCTGGCCAGCTCAGTAGATTGCTTTAAGAAAGGTCTGGATACTTTCCTAAATGTACATAATATAACTGAGTACTAACATTTATACGTAAAGTTGATCCAGGGTAAATCCGATTGCCTCTTGGGGGATCGGGAAGGAATTTTTTCCACTGCTGTAGCAAATTGGATCATGCTCTGATTGGGTTTTTTGCCTTCCTCTGGATCAACTGTGGGTATAGAATTGGGTATATGGGATTGTACGATATTTTTTTATTTTATTTATTGGTTTTTTTTATGGTGGAACTGGATGGACTTTGTCTTTTTTCAACCTGACTAACTATGTAACTTTCCAGTGGGCCTTCTACAACCCATACCCAATGGAGAGAGGCCCTGGACCCACCTGTCTATGGATTTCATTGTGGAGTTACCAAACTCCCAGGGCAACACAGTTATCCTTATGGTGGTTGACCGGTTCTCGAAAATGTTGCATTGTATCCCACTCAAGGAGTTGCCTACTTTCGAAGGAATTGGGTTCGATTTTTGCTCGGGAGATCTTTCACTTACATGGGCTACCCAAGGTGATGGTCCCTGACAGGGGTAGTCAGTTTGTGTCCCGGTTCTGGCGAGCCTTTTGTGCACAGTTGGGTATTCAGCTTGCTTTCTCCTCTGCGTATCACCCGCAGTCTAATGGGGCCGCAGAACGAGCTACGTTGCTATATTTCTGACCATCATAATAACTGGTCCAACTCAATAATAGCCTGTATACACGTACATTTTTCAAGAACACAGATAGGAATAGTTATATCCCCACCACCCAAAGTGGATTTCGGGGGTACCTAAAAGGTCAGATGATGAGGATTAAAAGGAATTGTGACCTACAAGAAGATTATGTAATTTAATCCAATATGTTGTTGGACAGATTTGAACAAAAGGGGTATAGACGTCAACAACTTATTAAAACACAACAAGAAGTAGGACAAATGGATAGGAAACAATTGCTCATCCCCAATCCCAAAAATAAGGAAAAATATGATCTTACATTCTGTACTGAATTTAGGCGCAGGCAGGCGTCTGCGGTCAGCATGTAGTCTGTACCTATCGTTAGCATGTTGCAAAGACTCCTGGACTTGTGCCCAAGTGGAACGAAGACCATGGAGATGCTCCTCTAACGCAGGAATACTCTGCGGAACAAACGAGTCAGGCAACATGGAAGGTTGGAAGCCATAGTTCGCCATAAACGGGGACAATCTGGAAGCTGAATTCAATGCACTATTGTGAGCGAACTCTGCCCGCGGTAAGAGGCCTGACCAGTTATTATGATGGTCAGAAATATAGCAACGTAGCTCGTTCTGCGGCCCCATTAGACTGCGGGTAAAACGCAGAGGAGAAAGCAAGCTGAATACCCAACTGTGCACAAAAGGCTCGCCAGAACCGGGACACAAACTGACTACCCCTGTCAGGGACAGAGTCTGGCTGTCGTCTCGCAACCTCCGACTTCGTGTTCCTTCTTTGAAGTTCGCACCTTGGTTTATTGGGCCTTTCCGTATCCTTTGCAGAATTAACACAGTGGCTTACGCGTTTGACATTCCTCCTAGTATGCGCATCTCAAATGTGTTTAATGTCTCCTTATTAAAACCTTTGGTCTGCAACCGCTATACCACCTCGGTGCCACGTCCTCACCCTATACAGGTTGAGAACCATGAGGAGTATGAAGTACAATCCATTGTTGACTCCCGTAGTTTCCGTGGGCGCATACAGTACCTGGTGCATTGGAAGGGGTACGTTCCGGAGGAACGCTCTTGGGTCTCATCCTCGGACATACATGCCCCTGTCCTCCTCCGTGATTTCCATAGACGTTTTCCCCTCAAGCCCGGTGGTCCTCCGAGGGGGAGGGGTCACTGAGGAGGGGGGACTGTCAGGGCTGGGCTCAGCCCTTCCTTCTCTGTGCTGGCAGCTCAGCTGTCAGCTAATTACTAGCTCATATCTCTCCACAGTGACTCACCTGTTGTTGATCCTGCTCGTCAGTTCTGCCTACTTAAAGCCTTCCAGTTCATTTGCTCTCTGCCTTCGCTTTTGTCAACATCACAGAGACTTTCTCCTGCATTCCTGTTGTGGACTTGCTCGGCGGACTTTCATTCTGGCTCCTGATCCTGCTTGCTGTACTACTATGTTTATCTCTGGCTCTCTGACATTGGCTTGGCACTACCCGATCCGGTTACTGAACTCTGGCTATGTTTTGACTACGCTTACTCTGTTTACCTTATTATTATTATTTTATTATTAAACACGTGTGATTTAACTGTACTTCTGTCTCAGTCTGATTCATGGTTCCTGATAGACAAGCAATATTACAAACAAGTAAGGGGAATCGCCATGGGAGCAAAATATGCTCCCACGGTGGCGAACATTTTCTTTTCAATTCTTTTTTATTGAGTTTCAACATGAACAATAAAACAAAGAATACAATAGTGGCTTACATAGTACAATATTCAGATTTGGTATAACACGGTTGTAAAATACAAATGGTTAGAAACCAGTACTATTTTATTTAATTTTTTGTAGGGACCGCTCTTCCTACTGTGGCAAACATTTTCATGAGTAAATGGGAATCAGAGGAAATATTTGGAAAAAACATCTCAGGACTGAAGATATATAGACGATACATAAATGATATTTTTCTTATTTGGGAGGAGTCACATTTCTTTTTCAGCAAAATTACAGTAGGGGATTAACTACCTGGACCTAGAAATTTTCCAACTCAATAATAGCCTGTATACACGTACATTTTTCAAGAACACAGACAGGAATAGCTATATCCCCACCACCCAAAGTGGATTTTGGGGGTACCTAAAAGGTCAGATGATGAGGATTAAAAGGAATTGTGACCTACAAGAAGATTATGTAATTCAATCCAATACATATGTTGTTGGACAGATTTGAACAAAAGGGGTATAGACGTCAACAACTTATTAAAACACAACAAGAAGTAGGACAAATGGATAGGAAACAATTGCTCATCCCCAATCCCAAAAATAAGGAAAAATACGATCTTACATTCTGTACTGAATTTAATCGACAATACAAACAAATAGAAAGACTTATCAAAACACACTGGCTCATATTACTCAGAGACCCGGTCCTGTCCAAAACCTTACCAACACGCCCGAAGTTCATCTACAAACGTCCCCCCATACTGAAGGGCAAAAATTTACAAAAGTGTCCCTGATCCCCCTAAAAAGTTGGTTACTTTTCTTGACCAAACAGGCTTTTTTAAATGTGGCAGATGTTTAGTCTGCAGAACATGTAAAGGTGGAAAGAAAAAGATCACACATTTTAAATCTAGATCCACAGGACAGATATTTGAAATCCCCAAATTTATAACTTGCGGCACTACGCATGTCACGTACCTCTTGGAGTACGAATGGTGGTCTCCAATATGTGGGAAGGACCACAAGAGAACTCAAAGTTAGACTGAGGGAACACATTAATAACATCAAAAAGGGTTTTCGCAAACACAGCTTATCATACGATTTCAGAAGGTTCCACAATAGAGATCCATCAAAACGTATTTTCTGTGGCATTGATAGGGTAGAGAAACACTGATGGGGCACTAATTTAAAACAGGCTATCTCCCAAAATGAAACTCAATGGATATATCAGTTACAGTCACTCACGCCAAAAGGGTTAAATGTGGACTTAGATATTGTTTTCTTAGTAATTTTTTATTTTAATTGTATTTTTTCGTATTTTATTATTTAATTTAATACATGCTGCCGATTTTGCTTAATTTTGTTTAATTTTATGTAATGTTTTGTAATATGAAGTATGGATTATATAATATACACTTTTCTGGGATATCTATATACATAACATATTGTGGTTCATTTATTCTCTCTCTCTCTGTGTTAACGGAAAGAGTCTAAATCAATGTAATGCATATTTTACAACACTAGATGGTGTTTGATCACTTCCTGTTGACACAGGAAGCAAAGCTGATGGTGTTCACTTTCTATCTATGAAGATTACATCACTTCCGGTTTTGCTAGTCATTTCCGGTTCCGGCGGAAAACGGAAGTGAAGATAATTTCGAACTGCGCCATCAATGAGAGTAGTGGGAGTCATTAGGTGTAGTGTGGGAAGCTTAAAGTATAAAAGACAGCCAATCACAGACTCAATAAGCTTCTGATGGCGCCCAGTGGGAGGGGCGAAACGCGTCAAGCTACGGAGTATCTGTGAAGGCTGTTTGTATGCCAAGGCGGCAATTTCTCCACGTTTTAAAGATTTGGATGCAAGTGTAATGATTTTAAACCTTTTAAAATAAAATTTGCAGTATTACACTATATGCCCTCTTTCCTCCATTTGTTTAAACCCCACCACAAAGAATTTTCATTGATCGTATGAGCCTAAAGGATCCGAATCACCGGGTGGAGGATAGGAGATATCCCTCCTTAAAGGCAAGACTCACAACCAACTCTGTGGACGGGAGACACCATTCTGATGCACAATACAGGTGTATTTACCATTTCCATCTGGTGAGTGGGGACCCAGGAGGGGAGCATGGAAAGTCAACAGAAAATATTCCCATATATATTTCTACTTGTCACCAGCCCAGCATTCCACACTTGATGGACTTTTATTGATTGCACTTTATTTTGCACCATATTAGCACTGAGCACTTTAAAGAAGTTATACATGTTGACATAAGACATTTGTGTAGATATATATATATATATATACACACAATGCATATGTCAGTAGTTTACAGGAGCAGTGCTGAGTTTAAATTATTTTTTCACCTTTGTTATGGAGACCATAAAAAGCTCTGGTGCAACCAATTACCTTCAGAAGTCACATAATTAGTGAAATGATGTCCACCTGTGTGCAATCTAAGTGTCACATGATCTGTCTGTACATATACACACCTTTTTGAAAGGCCCCAGAGGCTGCAACACCTAAGCAAGAGGCACCACTAACCAAACACTGCCATGAAGACCAAGGAACTCTCCAAACAAGTAAGGGACAATGTTGTTGAGAAGTACAAGTCAGGGTTAGGTTATAAAAAAATATCCAAATCTTTGATTAACCCTAGGAGCACCATCAAATCTATCATAACCAAAATGGAAAGAACATGGCACAACAGCAAACCTGCCAAGAGATGGCCGCACACCAAAACTCAGGGACAGGGCAAGGAAGGCATTAATCAGAGAGGCAGCACAGAGACCTAAGGTAACCCTGGAGGAGCTGCAGAGTTCCACAGCAGAGACTGGAGTATCTGTACATAGGATGACAATAAGCCGTACGCTTCATGGAGTTGGGCTTTATGGCAGAGTGGCCAGAAGAAAGCCATTACTTTCAGCAAAAGACAAAATGGCACGTTTTGAGTTTGCGAAAAAGGCATGTGGGAGACTCCCAAAACGTATGGAGGAAGGTTCTCTGCTCTGATGAGACTAAAATTTTACTTTTTGGCCATCAAAGAAAACACTGTGTCTGGCGCAAACCCAACACATCACATTACCTAAATAACACCATCTCCACAGTAAAACATGGTGGTGGCAGCATCATGCTGTGGGGGTGTTTTTCAGCAGCCGGGACTGGGAAACTGGTCAGAGTTGAAGGAAAGATGTATGCAAAAAATGGGTAATATGGCGCACTAAAGTTAAGACTCAAATGCAAATAAGAATGGATTGGGGGGGGGGAGACCAGGGGAATAGCAACAGTTCCTAATGGTGATATAGTCCATATAAAGTTCAAAAACAATAATAGTAATTAAGTAACTGTCCAGAGAAGGCTGCCGATTCAAAAGTTTTAGAAGGAAAAAGAAAACTGAAATATACAAGGGAACAAAGAACAGCGCCATCTAAGTGCAGTATGTATGCATTTTAATAGGGTAAAACTCAAATGAATACACTCACAAGATTGCAGTGGTATACTTCGGATGACGTCACTTCCGGGTCGGGTCAGCGGGCGGTGCTCGTGTTCGGAGTATTCGTACTCCTTCCTTAGGCTTGGATAGCGGCCATGTTAGGTCATGGGAATTTATATACCAGCACGCAATATTTGCATAAGGGTCACCATGGTAACGGTACAACAATTAAGTTTAAAAACAAGTTTAGTTATTTCAGCTGTGGGACATAGTAGAAATTATTAATAAATTACTAGGTTACTATCTAGATTATTGGAGTAACTTATGTTGTGGTTATTATACTTACTCCTGATGATTAGTTGTGTCAGAATGACAAGGTATAGATATGAAATTATGTGGATGACATATTTAAAATCTATTAAAATAAATGGAGAGAGTATCCATGAATTAGGTGGTGGAATCATTTAAAGCTACATGATTAAATTACATGAATAAAAACTAGAAACTAAAAAATATGATTAAGAATTATCATTATTAATATATCATTATTAATATAAAAAATGTTAATATCAATTGGCGCACATTATATGTGTATGTATGTATTCAATGTCAGATTGATCGCCAGTTCAGAAGGTGATGGCTAATAATTTGTGTATATAATGGAAAGGTTAAAATAGATATAATATATAATGATGAGTAAAAATAGAGGTGGATCTATGCATACATACATGTATAAGTGTATAAGGCACATATATTTGGGCAAGATATAAAATTCATGAGGATGTCTTAAAGGAATAGGATGGAGATTAACCTATCCTAATGTATAAAGATACAGTGTGTGTGTCTCTATACCCTATGGGGGGGGTGGGCGCTGAATGGGGAAAATCTGATTTTAAATATTATTGCTAAAAAGTATCAAAGCAAAGTGTTTATTTCGATGCTCTCATTAAGGCCTCCAGGCAATAAAGTGTCGAGAGAATAAATGCAGTAATTCTCTCTTTCGCAAAGTCTTTTGTAGCGTTCGGCAGTGGGCAATGTTTTTGAGATGGCCTCCAGAATCCAGACTCGCAGACCTAGAGAGGATTGTTGGTGAAATTGTTGGAAGTGTCTAGGGACACTGTGTTTCTCTTTCCCCTTTTCCATGAGGTTCCGATGTTCCCCAAATCTTTTTCGAAGTGTTCGGGTCGTGCGGCCTACATAAAGTAGACCACATGGACAGGTTAAACAATATATTACGTATTCGGCTGAACACGTGAAAAAATCAGGTAGTATATAAGGTTTGCCTTTGCAAAAAAAAGTCCTTCTGTCTGTGTGTCACATGGGCACATGTGAGGCATAATGGCTTTTTGCATTGGTACATGCCTCTGATGTTAAAAAAAGTTAAGAAGGTGCTCATAGTAGGGCGAAGTGGCTTAATTTTACTGGGGGCTATTTTCACTTTAATGTTTTTGGCACGTCTATATGTCACAAAAGAGCGGTTACTGACTGTGGTTTTCAGATGAGGATCCTCTCTTAGTATGGGCCAATGTCTTACTAGGATCTTTTCCATTTTCTTGAATTTGTTGTGGAACTGTGTGACAAATCGGATGGGTTGAGAACTGTCGATTGGTTTGGTTTCTTTATCACTCCCAAGTTCTTTATGGAGGTAGTGTTGAAAGGCTTCTTCTACAATTGCATCCGGATAACCCTTTTCTTTGAATTTGGTTTTGAGCAGATGACCATGGGTTTTGTAGTCCTGTGTTTGTGTACAATTATGTTTGAGCCTACAGAACTGGCTTCTAGGAATGTTATTTTTCCAATGGGGATGATGACAATTTTAAAAGTGTAGGTAGGAGTTTCCTGAGGTGGGCTTGGCATAGTTCTGAGCACAAATGTTGTCTTGATAGAATAATTCTAGGTCCAAGAAAGCTAGTTTGTTGCTGTCGGATACAGAGGTGAAGGAGAGTCCCATGTTATTATTGTTGCAATGTTGTACAAAGTCTGAAATGACTGATTCTGGACCGTCCCATATGATGACCACGTCATCGATATATCGTCTGTAATAAACTAGGTGGGAAGCATAATGGTTGTTGTGTTGAATATGGTGATGTTCCCACTGGCCCTTGGTTAGGTTTGTGTAACTGGGGGCAAAATTTGCCCCCATGGCTGTACCCTGTGTCTGAATGTAGAAGTTTCCATTTGACTCAAAATAATTATGTGTTAAACAATATTCTAGGATTTGTAACAAAAAATTAGTCAGTCTTGAATTAAGTAATGGATCTTGGTTGAGGTAATATTCTACAGCTTGTAGGCCAACCATATGTGGGATGGAAGTGTATAATGAGACCACATCCAATGAGAGCCAGAGATACGCTGGTTCCCAGTAATAATCCTGCAACATGTCCATTAGATGTACGCTGTCTTTTATATATGAAGGGAGGTTTCTAACCATTGGTTGTAGGAAATGGTCTGAATAGATAGAGAGAAATAGCTGGTAACACTCTCCATTGCTGCGACAATTGACCTGCCCGGGGGATTTTTGGGGTCTTTATGCACCTTGGGGAGGTGGTAAAAGTAGGGCCTTTTGTAATTGTCATGTTTGAGAAAGGCAACTTCCGATTTTGTCACAATACCTTCCTCTGCTGCTCTCAGGACCAGATTGTGGGCTTCGAGTATGAAGTTGGGCAGTGGGTCAGTGGACAATTTCTTAAATGTCGATGTATCCGATAGGAGCCTGTCTGATTCGGCCTGATAGTCTGTACGGATTTGTACCACAATGCCTCCTTCTTAATCTGCTTGTCGAATGATCAACTGTCGATTATCTCTAAGTAGTTTCGGGGCCTTTGATTCCGCTGTTGTCAGGTTAAAGTTGGTGTGTGTCGGTGTAGTGGATTGTTGACATAGACTAAGAATATCGGCAGACTACATGGTAGAAGCTCTGAACATAAGGACCTTTAGCGAATGTATAATTGAATATGGATTTAGGTTTAAATTTGGTGTGCTGGATCGGTGGGGAAGCACACCAAGAGAGGTGTTGAGTCAGTGATTCAACGTAATTATCAAAATCATCATTGTGTTGGTGCTCGGTATATAGGTCCCTTAAATCTTCTAGGGCCTTTAGTTCCAATGGGTCTATCGTGTCCATGATGGATGCAGAGGGAATGAGATTGTTGTCCTCCTGTCTCGTGGTTACGATTACTGTTTTTTGAGGCTTTGATGTTGTAATAACGTTTCATCGTAATATTTCTAATAAATCTATTTAGATCAAGAAAGAGTGTGAATGGATTGGGGGCTGCCGTAGGTGCAAAAGTGAGGCCTCGTGCCAGCAATGACTGTTCAGGTAAGGATATAGCATAATCTGAGTTGAATATTTTTATAGTCTGTGTAGTTTCTCTCTTTGGTTTATGTCTACGTCTTCCCCCTCTTCTACCTCTACAGTGAGTTTTCTTTTTGGGCATGAGAGGGGGGTGACCTTTTTTTAGTGAAGAGGGGTCAGGAGGAGATGACTGTCCTGTAGTATCAGTTGGGATTTCGTTAACTTGAGCTCTAGCGTTCTTCGGTACAAAGTGGTTGATAGAGTGATAATCTGGGTTAGAGCAATGGACTAAAGTGTGGGTACAGGGGGCCTAGGTTCCACTCTATCCACAGCCACAATAGTATTGGAATCTGGAGTAAGTGTGGAACTGGGTTGATGGTGCTTATTGTTTAATTTATTGATATGTTTTTTAGCTGCTGGAGTTCTCTGTTTTTTTTGGGGGAAGGGCCCAGGAATTGGAACGGGGAGAGTTATGGTTTTCACGTGTTGGTGTGCACGGTCTGAAATGAGATCGGGAAATAGGGTTTATTTGAGAGTGGGATAATGAATTGAGAAAAGACATGGTGGGCCTGGTTTTACAATTCATAAGGGGGATCGGGGTGGGGTCCCCATGCATGTGGGGGGTACTAGCGCCTCTAGATAAAGGTGAATGCTGTATATGTGATCTGGGTTTTTTCCAGCAGAACACCCTATATGAGTTGAAGTCGTCAAAGTCTTTCCGTATTTTTTGTAGTTTAGTCTTAAGACAATCCTCATGAACATTGGTGTTGAGTTTGATCGTTCTAAACCATAAAGTGGGTATAGTTGTAATCTCTGATTTTAAGGCATCAATAAGATCAGTAATTCTTGAGAGCAATGTATTGTATTGAATGTCTCTTTGTTTAATAATAATTTCCATCCATTTCTGAGTGCAGAATTCAGATATTGTGGACCACCCATTGGTCAGTTCAGGACTCAAAAAGGTGTATGTTTTTAGGTTCCTGAGGCCTCTCTGGGTGTATTTGTATGGTAAGTATAGGTCAAGAAAAAAAAACGTATCCCACCATTGTTGATTGGCTGCATTGATAGTGTCCTCTATTTTTCTAAATTTGGCACATATATATATGTACGAGTGTCTTGGGATGGATGTGGATGACTGAAAGAAACCTTCTGGGAATTGAGTATATAAATGGATCTAAAATTGTATATTTTGCTGACTCAATATTTTGTATGATATCCATGGTGATTTGTGCAAACAGTGACAGATAGTGTGTGTGCATTCTGATTGACACACATATGGGGAAGAGCTAGTAGTGTGTTGTGGTATACTGGAAGGTGAATATTAAAAGGTGATGTAGCATGGGAGTATAATACACACATATTGTTAGTCTATATATGGGAGTAAAACCACATGCGCTCACACATACCCACGTACCAAAAAATGTTTAAGGAAGATAGATAAGTGGTGATTCGGTATTTCTATCCCAAAATTCTCTAGTGAACAAATTGCTGGGCGTGTGGAGTAAAGGATAGAATACAACAAAACTATGTTTAGGAGTCTATAACCAATGGCTGCTCGTATAAGAATACTTCTCATGACACAGACATATACAAAAAATTTGTAATATGGCGCACTAAAGTTAAGACTCAAATGCGAATAAGAATGGATTGGGGGGGGGGGAAGACCAGGGGAATAGCAACAGTTCTCAATGGTGACATAGTCCATATAAAGTTCAAAAACAATAATAATAGTAAATAAGTAACTGTCCAGAGAAGGCTGCAGATTCCCAAAAGTTTTAGAAGGAAAAAGAAAACTCTGAAATATACAAGGGAACAAAGAACAGCACCATCTAAGTGCAGTATGTTTGCATTTTAATAAGGTAAAACTCAAATGAATACACTCACAAGATTGCGGTAATAACCGGCATGACAGGGTTTTATCCGCTCCGACTTCTGGGTGAGGGGGGGTGGTTTATCCGGCGTCACTGGTGTAGACTGGTGTCAGTGATTGGGCCTGTCCTCCGGCCACACGGTGATTCCGGATGGGTAGGACTGCGATCGGCGGTACACTTCGGATGACGTCACTTCCAGGTCGGGTCAGCGGGCGGTGCTTGCGTTCATAAACATAAAGACGTAGACATAAACCAAAGGGAGAAACTACGCAGACTATAAAAATATTCAACCTCTCAGATCATGCTCTATCCTTACCTGAACAGTCATTGCTGGCACGAGGCCTCACTTTTGCACCTACGGCAGCCCCCAATCCATTCACACTCTTTCTTGATCTAAATAGATTTATTAGAAATATTACGATGAAACGTTATTACAACATCAAAGCCTCAAAAAACACTCTTTCTTGATCTAAATAGATTGGAAATATTACAGTACAACATCAAAGCCTCAAAAAACAGTAATAGTAACCACGAGACAGAGGACAAAAATCTCATTCCCTCTGAACCCATCATGGACACGATAGACCCATTGGAACTAAAGGCACTAGAATATTTAGAGGACCTATATACCGAGGACCAACACAACGATGATTTTGATAATTACGTTGAATCACTGACTCAACACCCCGCTACTTCCCCACCGATCCAGCACACCAAATTTAAACCTAAATCCATATTCAATCCTACATTCGCCAAAGATCCTCATGTTCAGAGCTTCTACCATGTAGTCTATGCCGATATTCTTTGTCTATGTCAACAATCCACTACACCAACACATACCAACTTGAACCTGACAACAGCAGTATCAAAGGCCCTGAAACTACTTACAGATAAATCGACAGTTGATCATTCGACAAGCAGATAAAGAAGGAGGCATTGTGGTACAAAGCCGTACAGACTATCAGGCCGAATCGGACACGCTCCTATCGGATACATCGACATATAAGAAATTGTCCACTGCCCCACTGCCCAACTTCATACTCGAAGCCCACAAACTGGTCCTGAGAGCAGCAGAGGAAGGTATTGTGTCAAAATCGGAAGTTGCCTTTCTCAAACATGACTATTACAAAAGGCCCTACTTTTACCACCTCCCCAAGGTGCATAAAGACCCCAAAAATCTCCCGGGCAGGCCAATTCTCGCAGCAATGAAGAGTGTTACCAGCTATTTCTCTATCTATTTAGACCATTTCCTACAACCAATAGTTAGAAACCTCCCTTCATATATAAAAGACAGCATACATCTAATGGACATGTTGCAGCATTATTCCTGGGAACCAACGTACCGCTGGCTTTCATTGGATGTGGTCTCATTATACACTTCCATCCCACATATGGTTGGCCTACAAGCTGTAGAATATTGCCTCAAACAAGATCTATTACTTAATTCAAGACAGACTCATTTTTTGTTACAAATCCTAGAATATTGTTTAACACATAATTATTTTGAGTCAAATGGAAACTTCTACATTCAGACACAGGGTACAGCCATGGGGGCAAATTTTGCCCCCAGTTACACAAACCTAACCATGGGCCAGTGGGAACATCACCATATTCAACACAACAACCCTTATACTTCCCACCTAGTTTATTACGGATGATATATCGATGACGTGGTCATCATATTGGACGGTCCAGAATCAGTCATTTCAGACTTTGTACAACATTGCAACAATAATAACATGGGACTCTCCTTCACCTCTGTATCTGACAGCAACAAACTAGCCTTCTTGGACCTAGAATTATTCTATCTAGACAACATTTGTGCTCAGAACTATACCAAGCCCACCTCAGGAAACTCCTACCTACACTATAAAAGTTGTCATCATCCCCGTTGGAAAAATAACATTCCTAGAAGCCAGTTCTGTAGGTTCAAACATAATTGTACTCAAACACAGGACTACAAAACCCATGGTAATCTGCTCAAAACCAAATTCAAAGAAAAGGGTTATCCGGATGTAGAAGAAACCTTTCAACACTACCTCCATAAAGACCTTGGGAGTGATAAAGAAACCAAACCAATCGACAGTCCTCAACCCATCCGATTTGTCACACAGTTCCACAACAAATTCAAGAAAATGGAAAAGATCCTAGTAAGACATTGGCCCATACTAAGAGAGGATCCTCATCTGAAAACCACAGTCAGTGACCGACCTTTGGTGACCTATAGACGTGCCAAAAACATTAAAGCGAAAATAGCCCCCAGTAAAATTAAGCCACTTTGCCCTACTATGAGTACCTCCTTAACTTTTTTTAACATCAAAGGCATGTACCAATGTAAAAAGCCATTATGCCTCACATGTGCCCATGTGACACACAGACAGAAGGAATTTTTTTTCAAAGGCAAACAGTATATACTACCTGATTTTTTCACGTGTTCAACTGAATACATAATATATTGTTTAACCTGCCATGTGGTCTACTTTATGTAGGCCGTACGAACCGAACACTTTGAAAAAGATTTGGGGAACATCGGAACCTCGTGGAAAAGGGGAAAGACAAACACAGTGTCCCTGGACACTTCCAACAATTCCACCAACAATCCTCTCTAGGTCTGCGACTCTGGATTCTGAAGGCCATCTCAAAAACATTGCTCACCGCCGAACGCTACAAAAGACTTTGCGAAAGAGAATTACTGGATTTATTCTCTCAACACTTTATTGCCTGGAGGCCTTAATGAGAGCACTGAAATGAACACTTTGCTTTGATACTTTTTAGCAATAATATTTAAAATCAGATTTTCCCCATTCAGCCACCCAAGTTATCTATCTTTTGCACTATCCTCATGAAGCGCCCACCCCCCATAGGGTATACGGACACACACACACTGTATCTTTATAGATTAGGATAGGTTAATCTCCATCCTATTCCTTTAAGACATCCTCATATTTTATATCTTGCCCAAATATATGTGCCTTCACTTATACATGTATGTACGCATAGATCCACCTCTATTTTTACTCATCGTTATATATTATATCTATTTTAACCTTTCCATTATATACACAAATTATTATATATTATATCTATTTTAACCTTTCCATTATATACACAAATTATTAGCCATCACCTTCTGAACTGGCGATCAATCTGGCATTGAATAGATCAATACATACACATATAATGTGCGCCAATTGATATTAATTTTTTTTATAATAATAATGATAATTCTTAATCGTATTTTTTAGTTTCTAGTTTTTATTCATGTAAATTTAATCATGTAGCTTTAAATGACTCCACCATCTTATTCACGGATACTCTCTCCATTTATTTTAATAGATTTTAAATATGTCATCCACATAATTTCATATATATACCTTGTCATTCTGACACAACTGATCATCAGGAGCAAGTATAATAACCACAACATAAGTTACTCCAATAATCTAGATAGTAGAAATCATGAATAAATTACTAGGTTACTATGTCCCACAGCTGAAATAACGAAACTTGCGTTTAAATGTAATTGTTGTACCATTACCATGGTGACCCTTATGTAAATATGGCGTGCTGGTGTATAAATTCCCATCACCTAACATGGCCGCGCTATCCAAGCCTAAGGAAGGAGTACGAATACTCAGAACGCGAGCACCACCCGCTGACCCGACCCGGAGGTGGCGTCATCAGAAGTGTACCGCCGATCGCAGTCCTACCCATCCAGAATCACTGTGCACCAGCAGTGTGACCGGAGGACAGGCACGATCACGGACACCAGTCTATACCAGTGACGCTGGATAAACCACCCCCCCTCACCCAGAAGTCGGAGCGGATGAAACCCTGTCATGCCAGTTATCACTGTAATCTTGTGAGTGTATTCATTTGAGTTTTACCTTATTAAAATGCATACATACTGCACTTAGATGGTGCTTTTCTTTGTTCCCTTGAAGGAAAGATGGATGGTGCTAAATACAGGGATATTCTTGAGCAAAACCTGTACCACTCTGTGTGTGATTTGAGGCTAGAACGGAGGTTCAACTTCCAGCAGGACAATGACACCAAACACACTGCTAAAGCAACACTTGAGTGGTTTAAGGGGAAACATATAAATGTGTTGGAATGGCCTAGTCAAAGCCCAGACCTCTATCCAATAGAAAATCTGTGGTCAGACTTAAAGATTGCTGTTCACGAGCGCAAACCATCCAACTTGAAGGAGCTGGAGCAGTTTTGCAAGGAGGAATGGGAAAAAATCCCAGTGGTAAGATGTGGCAAGCTCATAGAGACTTATCCAAAGGGACTTGGAGCTGTTATAGCCGCAAAAGGTGGCTCTACAAAGTATTGACTTTAGGGGGTGAATAGTTATGCACATTTACTTTTTCTGTTATTTTGTCCTATTTGTTGTTTGCATGTTCTGTAAATTAAATTATGCAAATCCAATGTAATTCCAGGTTGTGAGGCAACAAAACACGAAAAATGCCAACGGGGTGAATACTTTTGCAAGGCACTGTATATGTGTTGGAGGTGCGTTGGGTCAATGTGTTGGAATATCAATGACAATGGATGGCACTGCAACAAACTAACGCATTTAACATGTGACGATATATTGCAATAACACACAAAAAATGTGATTCGGTGCTTCAGCAAGGCAGAATAATCCAATACCCAGAATCCTCCAGAACAATGACCAGCCAGTCAGCAAAATAACAAAGTCTAAATTGCTTGAACAGTTTGTGTTCGTTTTACGTTGGATACATTTGCAAATATGCACAAAAGAAAAAAAAAATTGCCCACTGGACTTTAACGGGGCACAATCAAGAATGTAAAATGTACAAAAAAAAATGTATTCCAAAAAACAAATATCACATACATTTAAAACCAAATTGTCATACATAGTGACCAAATATATTTGTACATGAATAACCATCATTGAGTAAATCAAGGTTGAGCTAAACTTCCATAGGGTGAGTAATCTGTACTGATTCTCTCTATGTGTTTTGTGAGATACAGACTCGCTTCCTCAGGGGAGATACAGATAAATATACATTGTTTGATAGGTTCAATGAGTTTCCACACATATTCAGTAGTATAGCAAATTTGTATTAAATCAGCAAATCTTCCAAGTGTAGATCAGTAAAACGGCCGGGCGGAGTCACCCAATGATCCATATAGCCCCCCCCCCCCTGGATTTGTGGAGAGGAGGGAGACCAGACACTGCATTGCAAGCCCATACAATGACACTGGAGGGTGCAGTGGGGAATATGTGTGGATACTGGAAACAATTCGTCACCAGTGGCAATGTAGACTGACACAGCCAGATCCAGCCTGGATCAGTACAGATTACCCACCCTATGGAAGTTTAGCTCAACCTTGATTTACTCAATGATGGTTAATCATGTACAAATATATTTGGTCACTATGTATGACAATACAATATGGTTTTAAATGCAAGTAATATTTTTGTTTGTATATTTTACATTCTTGGTTGTGCCTCATTACCCACTTGCCTACCGGGCACTTTCACTCCCTTTCTGCCCAGGCCAGTTTTCAGCTTTTAGCACTGTCGCAATTTGAATGACAATTGCGCGGTCTTGCAACACTGTACTCATATGACATTTTTATCATTTTTTTCGCACAAATAGAGCTTTTTTTTTGGTGGTATTTAATTACTGCTGGGTGTTTTATAAAAAAAAAGAAAAATGTCCGAACAGGCTGCTTCGATTTTTCAATCTGACAATGGAGGGCAGGAGGAACCAACTTAGATTCACATAGTGTATGGCTAGCTTTAAAGCCTTGTACACACGGTCAGATTATTGGACAAATTTTTTGTTGGATGCTAGTCTCAAATCGAAAGTGAAGAGGATACTCACCATCAGAAAATTTTCCGACGACATAATTCAACGTCAGAAGTGACATAATGTGTTGAATTGTTTTGTATGTGTTCTTTCATTTCTGAGCATGCCTAGTCTTGCTCTTCAGATTTTTTGGGGGCAGAAAACCGTACTAATGAAAAGAAAAATCGGATGTTGTGGTCACATCAGACAAAAATTTTGGAGCCTGCACATCCAGTTTTTGTCTGACGAAAATTCGTAATCGGCTGTCAAAAGCAGCATACTAACGATCAGAAAATCGGCAGATCGTTCAACCGGACGAAATTTAACTTCAGATTTTCTGACCGTGGGTACGGGCCTTTAGACTTGCTTCTTTCCTTTAGCTAAATGCACTACTATACTGATATTGTTCACACTATCATTTACTCGGTTTTAAACTTAGTTTTTTGGCTGTTGGAGTCACATGGACCAGACCACAGAGGGTTTAAAGCAGCCTTTTTCAGCCAGGGTGCCTTGAGGTTTCTTCAGGTGTGCCTTGGCAAAATGCCTAAAAATTGTCCAAAAATTGTATACAAGCCAGCGTGTGGACAAAGTTGCCTTTTAGTTACACAAAGCTACAGTTTTCATTGTGCACCATTGCAACCTTCTACCCGCCAGCGTCCTAATGACCAATGGCATCACCAGTTGATAATGATGTTAGTCATCTGCATAGCATCCTTGTTTGACCCTCCACTGCCTCTCTCCATCATCATTGAGAGCACCATAGCTGAGTGATGGAGAAAAACTGAGGGAGAAGAGAAACATTGAAATACTAGTCAGTACCAGTTTGTAAAAGTGTATTTGCTTTGGAAGAATAAATTATCTCCAACATTGGGTGTCCTAGGTGTGGATGCTGCTGCATTATACAAAAATATTAAAATAGTTTTTTTTCATTTTAGAACGGGGTGCCTTGATTGAAAAAAGGTTTAGAAACACTGGTTTTAACATACTGAGAGAATATGGTGTCAGACACTTATGACCTCCTTTGGAAAATGTTGGCTGCCTGGCTATTATGCTAAATCAAAGGCTTTAGTAATTTTCTAGTCACTAACCCTGTGGTGATAGACTTTTGTTGACAACTTGACATGCAAACATGCTTTGTATTCCCATAAAAGCCTACGGTAATGTCTCAAACTCATGCCATTGACAATCCCAAAGCCCATTGATACAGGCTCTTATCTGCATGCTCGCACCGCATCAGTATCTAGAAGTTTTGAACCAAGAAAATTAGGAGGCCAGCATTGGAATTTGCTCTATTCTTTGCAGTACAGATGTTTAAAAAAATAAATTAAAAAAAGCTCAGATTTCTGAACACACCTCAATGTCTCAAAAGCTTATAGATGTATCACTTAAAGGGTAACTCCACTTTCATAGGGAAAAAAATAGCAAATAAAAAAATAATAAGAATAATATAGCCTATACAATTGCGACTCAAGTCATGTTGTAATTGAACGTTATTTAAAATTACCTTTCCTTTTCAATCTGTAGCTCTGTAATTATCTGCAAAATGCAGTGCAATATGGATACCTGGAGGTGTTCTGTACAGGGAATGTGTACAGAACGCCCCCCAGAAACATCATTTCCTGCTTGTGTGATTGGCTCAATGATTTTCCCAGAAGTCTGCCTAGGATGCAAATCAGATTTTTGGCATCCCCTGCATCAAAAATGTAATATTTGGTTTGATACTTTCAATAGGAAATCACATCTAAAAGGGATGCAGACCCTGCAATTTTCCTGCTTAGAGCCCTGCAGGTGCACAGCTGATTGAGAATTATGAAACCACTCCTATTAGGGATTTATTCAGAATAACAAAAAGGTAGGAATCTACAACAAAGTTTGTTAAAATCCTTGTAATGTACATAGATCACGCAGAGCGGAATGCTTTTTTTTCTCAACAAAAGTGGAATTACTCTTTAATGCTTAGACCAATTGCTAACTTGGTTTAACACTCTTCAATTAAAAACAAGCATGCTATTTTGTACCAATACTGTGCCCTGAGAAAATGGCAGTTAGTCACAAAACACAGATGTCCTCGTTTTGTAAAATACTCCTTTTACATGGGCATTCCGCCAGTTTATATAAGACATATGTGACATCCATTTCTGTTCTGATCCGACTCAGCAGGAGTTCAGTTAAGGATCTCTCTGCTGTGAGGGAACAGAGGCATTCATGTGAAAGGGGCCTTAGATTTTCACCTGCCGCAATACAACTGAAGTTGTATTCAATGCATTGCTTGTAGAGGTATACAATGCAGGAAATCCATGTCTCTTAAAGAGGAAGTAAACCCTTGTATATATATATATATATTTTTAAATAACCTGCAAGAGAAAGGCATAATGAGCTAGTATGCACAGCATACTAGCTCATTATGTGTCACTTACCTGAGATCGAAGCCCCCGAAGTCCGTCCCGTCCACCGCCATGTCCCCTCATCGCTAGTTCCTGTTTTCACCGCTCCGGCGCTGTGATTGGCCGGAGCGGCGATGACGTCACTCCCGCGCATGCACGTGGGAGCCGTCAAATCCGTGATTGACGGATTTATGAATGGAAGCTCTCAGTGAGCCTGCGCCGTTGTCTACGGCGCGCATGCGCCGTAGACAACGGTGCATTCTTAATGACAAATATCTCCTAAACCATGTAGGTTTAGGAGATATTGCAAACACCTACAGGTAAGCCTTAATCTAGGCTTACCTGTAGGTGTTTGTTGTCAAAGTGGGTTTACAACCACTTTAATGTTGTATTAAACCCAAAATTAAAAATGTAATAGAAGGCTGCTTACCAATCATTAGATGTGGTGGCTGCATTTGTTTTCTTTTTTTTTTAGGCTTATTCTCTGTGTTTTTACCTGGAGATTTAGCCTGTAACACACCTGTATAAAGGCCCGTACACATGATCAGTTATACCGACAACAATTGTCCGACGGACGTGTTTTGTCGGATAATCCGACCGTCTGTATGCTCCATCAGATAATTGTTGTCGGAATTTCCGACAACAAATGTTGGATAAGTGTAATATAATACTGCGCCAACCTAAGAATATAAAAAGAAAGCTGCCAACACAACAATAAGGCCCCTTTCACACGGAGGTCTGTTCAGGTCCGCCTGTCAGTTTTTTAGGCGGACCTGAAATGGATCCTCCATGTACCCCTATGGAGGCACAGATGTCAGCGGAGACATGTCCGCTGACATCCGCTCCGCCAAAGTGTGACGGAGGAAAACCCTATTTTTCCTTCCGTCGGCGGAGCGGATCGGATGACAACGGACTCTACGGTCCGTCGTCATCCGATTCCCCATAGGGGAGAGCGGCGCTCTGACAGGGCGGTCCCTGCACAGTGTGCGGGGACCGCCCAGTCATCCGTCGGCTCAGCAGGGATCAACGGAGCGATCCCTGCTGAGCAAGCGGAGCTTCATGGGGCGGATCTGCACGGATCCGCCCCGTGTGAAAGGACCCTAAGACTGATTGTAAACAGAATGAGTGAAAAAGTGTAGCGCTAAAAAAGGTAACCAGACAGACCAATAGGGAAAGTAAACTGATCAACTAGACTCATTGATACAGTATGACGAACGGATAATTGCAATGTGATACAAAAACCCTATTTCACTGAGAGATGTCTACAAACACTCTCATACGTTATTGTAACACAAAGTGCTGTCACATATTACGGCAAAGAAATAAATATATATATATATATATATATATATATATATATATATTAGGGCTGTGGAAATTAAAGATTAATTCCTCGATTAATCTTTAATTTTTTTGATCGATCAAAATTCTCTTGATCGGTATTCACCTCTCCGCCGGCTTCTGGGTCTTCAGGGAGTTCCGTTGGAGATCCGGTGACGTCACGGACATCGACGTCACTGGAATCCTCCCCCCTTCCCCAAGTGCCTCCATCTGCTAACGAAGGGAAGGGGGGAGGAGTCCGGTGACATCTATGTCCGTGATGTCTCGGACAGCCTGGACAGTGTATATTTTGTCCTATTGGCTGATAAGCTGTGGATTTGTGCCATCAGGTTGACGTGTGACATCTCAGGAGTGCCTCGCTGTGTCAGGCTTCAGCCGTAGCTATGGCGACGGTTCTCTATAAGAAGTCTGTCGGGTGACGCCGTAGCTCCGCCCGCTGAGGAAGTTCTAAGGAACGTAACGCGTACGGGGGAGGATCTGCATATGAAGTCACCCGCTGCTGTCCTTGGAAGAGATATGGACATATGATACATGCTGTATTCTATCGTTTTTATGTGAGTAGTTTGTATTAAACACATTAATACATTTTTAATGTTATACAGTGAGCACTTAGATCTTTTATTTATACTTATGATCCGGTGCCCTTGCTGAGTAATAAGGAGACGTGAAGGAAGTCTTTGGTCCGTGCTAACCGACTGTTTTTCTGCTTGCATGATGCGTTATAATTAATCGAAATTAGTTGATTAATCGATTTAAAAAAAAATCGATTAATCTAACACGAAATTTTTAATCAGTAACAGCCCTAATATATATATATATATATATATATATATATATATATATGTCTACACAAGTGAATAGATCAATTATAAAAGTGCAATAAGATTGACAACTATGTCTAATTAATGGCCCACTGTGAGAATATAGTGATATCTTACAATGTTGAAATCACTGAATATTCACATATATTAATAAAAAATAGTGCAGTGATCAACTTTCAGTTTAACAGTAATAAAACAAAACATCTACGTATGTATAACAACACATGAGTGTAAGGGCATATAACCTAAAAAAAAGTATTTAGTGACAAACACCCATTGGTGAAAGATATAACTAACATAATATTAGTCAACAGAAAGAACAAAAAATATTAGTCCATAGAGATCAGATGTCAGGTTATGACCGTGACTCCTGAAAGGAGCTTTCTATGGCTGCAGGTGTTCAACAGTCTTTTTGCACAGAAGCAATTAGCATGGATCAAATACACCCCGGGGGCATGCGCGGAGCTGGCTGCGTCAGACATGTCCCGCTGAGGCTCCGTTCTTTCCGGATCTCCACGGCCATTAAGGACTCCAGTATGGCTGGGTAACTTATTAAAAAGTATACCAGTATATCCCTTAACGCCAGGGAACAAAATATGATGGTTGCTGGCGCTGTCCGGGGTAAAACAAAGACAAAACTTACCAAAGATCAACAGTTCAGAGGCTCCACTGTAATGGCGCTGTCCTCTCCCCCTCACACAGCCAAGCCGCGCTCTGACAAGAAGCTGCAGTATTTACTTTAGGACTCATATGATACTGATTGTGACCACAGCGCCTAATCCCGATCACAACAAGGAGATTCTTTACACCCAAACATATTGAGACAACTAGAGAATATGTTACAGAAAGCTCTAAAACAGACTTCTGATCAAATTACTGAGAAGTAAAGAAATCCGTGACTTAGGTCAGCGCACTGCAGATTTAGAAAGCAGAATGGATGACATTGAAGCAAATGTTTTATCCTATGACAATGAATTTGAAGTACTCAAAGATGAAAATACTATACTACAAACACGTATGGGGGGGGAGAACGAGAAGTGGGACTTTAAATGAAGCACACAGCAGTAAATTGAAAAGTCAAGCGAGTAGGACAGTTGGATTTATTTTGTATTATACATTTATCTATGACATATATTGGGCATATAACCTCTAAACCATAAATGTTTACAAAACAAATACATATAAATACATACATTTACATAATTCAAATAGCAGAAAATTAAAAACATAATTGCGGTCATAAAAAATAATAAAGAGTCCATGGTAAGAAATTATGGTGGTAATTAAAGGCTCTACACATTTCGCGACCTTGTAGTCTCTCATCTGGAGCATAAACCATGGAATTTAAATCTAAAATGAGAAAAATATACATATCTAAGTAATATTAAATAGTTTGGGTTGGGAATGAGGAAAGTAAAAAATAATAAATTATGAGCATGGGGAGATTTTTGGGGGAGGGAAATTCATTTAGTAGAGAAAAACTTACATCTGCAAACCGAGCGAGTGTGGAGTGCCAGCGGGATTCGCCAGTGCACATCTAGGCTCCATCTCAGGGCGCTGTAGTGGTCTGAAAGGGTAGCAGCAGCCAATATAGACAAGTCCCAGGCAGGTAGTGTTGGTTGATGCCCTACGCAAAGGTGAAGAAATTGCCCCTTAGGGGAACCTGAAATGTAAATAGGTGTAATGGTATAAGATGTGGTAGGTGTGTGGCGGGTATTGGGTGTGAAGAAAAGGGTGTAGGGAAGATAGGTGCACGAGAGGTGAAGGGGTGAATAAAGGAATGAATGGGAAGTGTAGGAAGTAGAAAGGACAATGTGGAAGAGAGGGGCGAAAGAGAGAGAGGGGTGTAGGAGATGAAAGGGAGAAAATTGCATAAAACTGAAAAAGCTGAAAGACAAAAAACTAAATTGGAAAAATGAGCACAGAAAACAGCTAGTGCACAAAGTGAGAGAAAAAACTGAAAAGAGAAGAGGTGGAATTGAGGAGTTACCTGTGGTGTCAAATGAAAGCAAGGATCCATATGCATGTGGATGGTCCGTGATAGACATAAGGAGTGATGTGGTGTGGGTGAACCGGCCATGGGAGGTGCCTATATAGGTGTGCCACCGCAGACAGACCACTCACAGATCACGGAGGCAGAGACAGACAAAGGGGAGGAGAACGCTTTCATCTGGGTGGCTCAGCCGTCTGGCGATTAGCGCTAATTCAGCTCCCCAATGAGCCTGTCAGTGCGGAGAGAGCCGCCATAGATGGCATGCTAAGTGGGCGTGGACCTTCCCCACATTGGCGGCGTGATTTTGATGCGCGGCTAACATCACGTCACTCGTCCCGCGTCATATAGAGGCAGGGAAGGAGAGGGGGTCAGACCGCGCATCACAACTGACAGAGAGGGAGGAGGAGACCTGCAGCAGGCTAAAGTCCCAAATACTCCCTTTTCTCTTTTTTACTACAAACACGTTTAGAAGACTTTGAGAATAGGGCTCGCCTTTCAAATATACGCACAAGAGGTATTCCTGAGTCAATCATTGACCTTTAATCGACCATAACAGCTCTTTTTCAAGAATTATCACCATCCATTCCAATTGAAAGATTGGAAATGGACAGAATCCATAGAGGCCTGGCGCCACCCAAATCTGATGGTCCTCCACACGACATTATCGCAAAATTTAATTTCTTTCTCACTAAACAACAACTTATGACCGCAGCCAGGAAAAAGGAAAACCTTACTTTTCAAGGTCATTCTTACCAGATATTTGCCGACTTATCTCCTTTAACAATAGCAAAATGAAGACAAATTAAACCACTGCTGCAAAATCTCCAACACCACCAAATCCCATACCAAAGGGGATTTCCATTTTCAGTGCGTTTCACCTACCAAGGTACCAAACACTCCTGTAGATCCACCAAAGAACCGCAGAATACCTTGCAAAAACTTCAACTATATGATAAACCATCTGCAAGCCCTCGCCAACGTACACAATCCATCTCTCCCCTACAGTAGGTGATTCTCGGCGACAGGGTGCCGACATCTCGCGCTCGCTGCAATAGCGAGAAGGCGACGCGACACTGTATTGAATGGGATCCGACGTGGATTCCCGCCAATACCAGGCACTGTGTTTGGTATGAATCCTGAGCGGGAACTCCACGCCAAATTTTAAATAAAAAACCGGCATGGGTTCCCCCTCCAGGAGCATACCAGGCCCTTTGGTCTGGTATGAATTTTAAAGGGGAATCACCTAAGCCAAAAAAATGGCGTGGGGGTACCCCTCAAAATTCAAACCAGACCCTTATCCGAGCACGCAACCTGGCAGGCCACAGGAAAAGAGGGGGGGACGAGAGAGCGGCCCCCTCCCCCCTGAACTGTACCGGACCACATGCCCTCAACATGGGGGGTTTGGTGCTTTGGGGCAGGGGGCGACCTGCGGCCCCCCCACCCCAAAGCAGCCTGCCCGCATGTTGATGGGGACAGGGCCTCTTCCCGACAACCCTAGCCGTTGGTTGTCGGGGTCTGCGGGCAGGGGCTTATCGGAATCCAGGAGCACCCTTTAATAAGGGGGCCCCAGATTCCGGCCCCCCCACCCTATGTGAATGAGTATGGGGTACATCGTACCCCTACCCATTAACCTGGTGGAAAAAAAATGTCAATAAAAAAACACACACAGTTTTTTAAAGTAATTTATTTAAAATTTGGCGTGGAGTTCCCGCTCAGGATTCATACCAAACACAGTGCCTGGTATTGGCGGGAATCCACGTTGATCTCCGTCCACCGGCCTCAATGTCAGCAATGTGTGTCGCTCATTGCGAATGGAAAAACAACATTTTTCCTTTCCCGATGACGAGACAGCTTGGCGCTGGCTCTCGCGACGGGGCTCGTAGGGTGTCAATCTCGCCGCTAGAAGAGGCGAGATTGACACAACATCGGCGGCACCTACTGTACATACCTCAAATCCTGGATCAGATAGAAATAGATAAAATACTTCGAAGAGGGGCCGATTTAATTCCCCAGACCTGGATCCTTCATATTCACTGGACTGATCTGACTATGCTTCTTCGTCTGAAAATTAACCTTGTAGCATGGACAGTCTATCCATGCATTGCTTCAAAATCTCAAGCTTTCTCAATTAATAATTTAGTCATTTGACATACTTATACAACTCCTTAGTCTACACTTACAATCCACCCCTTGGATCCTAACTAACCTCTGAAGAAAAATATTAATTCACTAACAGCTCTTCAACTATTTTTCTTTTTTTACCCCTAAATCTGTAAAAGATATCTACAGAATTTCAAAGGGGGTTTCTATTTTTTCTCCTTTGCTCAATGCATTTATCTTATCATACACCCTAGTTCTCAATATTTTGTTCGTTAAGATACAGTAAATGCAACTGTCCAAACCATTATCTACTTTAAAGGGCATTTAAGGTAAGGTGACCAGATTTTTAAAATGAAATCCGGGGACATTTTTTTTTTTTTACTAGTAATGGCAGCAATCAGCGACTCTCTGCCCGTCGCCGCCCACCTCACAGCCTGTCAAGTCTTAAGCCTCATACACACGACCTCTTTTTTTGGCAAGAACCAGCAAGAAACTTGCTGGCAGAGCTTTCTTGCCGAGTAAATCGGTCGTGTGTACGCGGCTTTCAGGTTTCTCGTCAAGAAAACAGGCAAGAATCTCGACGAGAAAAATAGAGAACCTGCTCTCTATTTTCTCGTCGGGATTCTCATCGGCCTGTTTCTCGACGAGAAACCCGAGTGTGTGAACACTTAACTGTCGCCGTGGAAACCCGCACATGCTCGAAATGACTTAAAACGCATGTGCGGTAGCTTCCTAGGCATAGGTAGGGTGTAGCAAGATGGCGGCGACGGTGTCGAATGTGACGAGCGCAGGCTCCTCGTAGTCGATGATGTCACCGCGTTCCTGCCATTCAAAAGAACGGCGGTTCTTTTGAAAGGTATGTGTGTACACTCGGCCGGGACAAGATTCTTGTCCAAGAATCTCGTCAGGAAAAAGGACGAGTTTTTTCCTGACGAGATTCTCGGCCGTGTGTACGAGGCTTCACTCTCCGGCCCTGGCAACTACTGGGTGGGGAGCAGAGGAAGATCACTCCACCAGGGAAGACAAGGAGATAAGCAGGTAGGCGGCTGGCCGGGACTTGAGCCAAGGCAAAAGAACATGCGAGCGGAGCTGGATTGGCATGCACCCGAAATTGAAGAAATATTCCCTCCACCCTGACCAGCACATGATCATCAGAAAGGGGCACAGATAATGGAAAAAAATACACCCCCCCTAAGCTAGTAGGAGCGGGAGCGGCGGAGCAGGGGGTGTATTTCAGGAATTTTCTTTTTTTTATTCTGCAATGACTGTCTTTGAAATTGCCCCAGCCCCTGTTCAAATCCAATCCGGGGACAAAACCGGGGACAGACTTGGTCCGGGGACAGTGTCCTCAATCCGGGGACTGTCCCCTGAAACCAGGGATGTCTGGTCACCCTAACTTAAGGGCATTTTAGACTTATCTACTAAAAGAGACCAATACTGCTATAACAAACATACCGGATTTTTATTAGCAAGTATTCTGTTGTTATTTTTTTATAACATTAGAATGATTTATTACTACTTATATAGCTGTTTGTTCCTAGTTATATTGCCAAAAACTGTCTGTTTTAATAACTTTTTCCTATTTTTTGCATATGTTCAGCTGTGGGGAACCCGGGAAGTGGTCACTGCTTCCCTCTTTTTTTCTGTCCCAGGACTCTCCTCCACTTCAGTTTCTGTGTGGGGGACCTCCTCAGATAGACTCTGAGCCTCTGAGCTGGCGATTCCCTCTCGCTCAGTACGCCAGCATTTTATTGTTTCCTTTTATACAAGTGTTTACATACACATATATATATATATATATATATATATATATATATATATTTAATGACTCCTACTCCTCTCTTTTTTTCTACCCTTTACAGTTTTTTCTCTCCTTTCCTTTTCTGTTCTTCTCCGGGGTAAATTTGAATCACAAACTGTGACAGAGGGGTCACTTTGGACACAGGGTGAGCCAGGAAACCATGGACATTAAGAATATGGCTTGGATTGCTTGAAATTGAAATAGTAATATTAGTCCACAATATGTACTGGTTGTTTATTCTGAACTCAACAGGTTAATTGAGAGATGTGTTACCTGCCAGTTGTGATGTAAATGAATCTAGAAGGGCGTCTGAAGACCCTTTTAGAGTGAATAGGGATAATTAATTCTATACTTGTGTGGATTGTACTCAGACAGACATGCTACAAATCCTTTCATTGTGAAATGTGTATTGGGTCTTGTTATGTTGTGGGTGGAGCCGGACCATTGTTCATTCAGGTTAATGCAGTATTGGATGTGTATAAAAGTTACAATGTTTTTATAATAAAGTCAGTCTATCCTAGAAAGATACAGAGTGAGTCTCGTTCTTTCAGAAGGATTAATTCCTATGGGAAGTGGTCGTCTGGCTGTGGAGGATCGACAGTGAATTTGTGTCCAGGAGAGGGAAGATATCTAAAATGGTTTTACCCCCTTTCGTATTTGGGGGTGCCGTTACATTGGTTGGCAGCAGTGGGATTTTCCCTCGAGTTCCTGGGACACTCCAAACCACCACAGTGAATGACCAGCTATGCAGCCTGCAGGAAAGCCACGCTGAAAGACCTACTTGAGAGCCGTGAAGGGACCAGTGGGACAAAGATAAAGGCCACCTTGATCAGGGAGCTAGCCGAGATGGACCAGAGGGTTGGTGATGCAGGACCCCAGGCAGTTGAAGACTTGTTTTAGCAATGAGTTCGACAGCACAGGGAAGATATCTAAACTGCGTTTTACCCCCTTTCGTATTTGGGGGTGCCGTTACAAAAACATTTTACAGGTTATACATTACCATATATTGCTTTTAGGGCTGTTACTGATTAAAATTTTCGTGTTCGATTAATCGATTTTTTTTTAATCGATTAATCGACTAATTTTGATTAATTATAACGCACATAGACCCAACTACTTTTAGCTGATCTCCTTGCAGGCTGATTCCCAGTGCAGCTACCAACCACTGGAAAAATCGATAGCAGGATACAAAAAACACACAAAGGCAGCGCTCGATGGGAATAGCATTAAAACTTTTATAGTCTTCAAGTAGGTAACAAAATAAATACTGCACTGGAGATAAAATCGATGTAGCTACATAAACTGTAAAAATGGTGCGAGTAATACCAAACAGTAGCAAAAGCAGTCATAAAAACATGTAGCCAAGTATGATACTGGTATAAAAATGTGTACAACGATACCACTGCTGAATCCAGATGAGAAGGGGCTAACATCAGTCCGTCGGCATGTAGATGTCCCGTGAAGGGAACGATTACAACTCCCAGTGGATGGCTGTAGAATCCCAGGTTGATAGAGGGAAGTGATAGAGGGAAGTGTAACAGCCCTTGCGTGTGGCAGATAGTAAGGTCCCGCCGGCATGCAGATATGAAGGCACAGCAAAGGAGCCCTTCAGATGGACACGGCAAGCCCAAAGAATTTTGATCGATCAAAAGAATTAATCGATTAATCGAGAAATTAATAGTTAATTTCCACAGCCCTAATTGCTTTCAACCTCTAAATGGCTCCTTTAAATGTTCTTACGTTAAATGTCCAAGGTCTAAACATTCCCCAAAAGCGAACTAAAGTATTTCGATCATTATCCTCCTCTAAAGCTCATATTGTGTGTCTCCAGGAAACACACTTTACAGACACCTCTGCTCCTAAATATTTTGGCATTGGTTATCCCCAAGTTTTTACAGCCTCAGCTAAAACTAAAAACGCAGAAGAGTCTTAATAGCATTCCACCGGACTACATCTTTCTCCCTTTTAAAAAGGGATCAAAGATCCAGAAGGGCGCTTCATCATAATTACAGGCCACATTTGCGATATTCCAATCACTATAGTTTCCTTATATGCACCTAATAATAGATCAACATAATTTCTCTCCCATTTATTGCAAGTTATAGACTCACATAAAATAGGCCCACTTTTAATATGTGGAGATTCAAACCAAATCCTTTATCCTTATCTAGATAAATCCCCAACTCCAACCACATCTAACCACCAATCTAGAGTTTTTCAGAGACTCCTCCAACAACACTCACTGGTTGACTCCTGGCGGGAAACGAATCCTGCAAAACGTCAATTCTCATCCCCATAGATCATTCTCCCAAATTGACCATATTCTAATCTCTCTATGTATGACGCCAGAATTTATCCCCTCAATTATCAAACCCTTTACGTGGACGGACCTTTGCGCTATTATATCTACTTTTAACTCTTTAATCCCAAAGGCACACTATCCCACATGGCACATTAATGACTCATCTCTATCTCACCCATCACATTCTTTAGATATAGAAATTGCTCTAAAAGAATTCTTGGCTAATAATAAAACTCCTGATATATCCCCACTAGCATTATGGGAAGCACACAAACCGGTTCTTAGAGGGTTCTGCCTACGTCAATAGGAAATTACGCGCTACCCGTAGACTACCCGCAGACTACACAGACAGGAAGCAGGGACACAGATGAAGATAACACAGGTACCGTACAAAAAAAGAAAAAACCTTATGTTAATAACTTAATTTGTGACTGCTATATGATTAAGCTAAAGTTTAAAAATAGGGTGGAGCTCCGCTTTAATTTTCATGTCCTCCCCCCATATCACTGCTCCCAACCTTTTAAATAAATTAGATCAATTTGCCCATATATCGCCAATAGTCATAAACCCGCAAAAATCTAAGGCTCTCAACATCTCTTTATTCCCACATACACTACAACAATCAAAATGATCCCTCCCTTTTACATGGTCTACATCTCACCTCACTTACCTAGGTATTACCCTTACCGCTAATTTAACTGACTTTTATTCAGCTAATTATCCTCCACTACTACGGAAAATAACAAACTACCTTAAGCAATGGTCAACATTACCAATATCTTGGATTGGTAAAATAAATGTTATAAAAATGTCAATCCTACCAAAAATCTTATATCTTTTTAGACTTCTCCCAATACCTATTCCATCATACTTTCTTAGAAACCTTCAACGTAAAACACAAGCATTTATATGGGGTTCTTTAAAATCTCGTTTACCTATGCACACTCTCTACATACCCAAAATTAAAAGGTGGGTTAGTTTTCCCTAATTTTACTACCTACTACCATGCAGCACAATTAGCAATTATTCCTAAATACCATGCCAAACATGAGATTCCTCATTGGGTACCGATCAAAACTATAGATAGTGATCCAATCTCTATTCCAAATCTAATTTGGTCCACTTCTTCAAATCACAAGATAATCAAAAATGAGATTACCAAACACACAATTGCCATATGGGACAAATTTAAAACAGTAAAAGAACTGCAATCTCCACTCCCCTTATTTCTTATCTAAGGAATCCTAACTTCTATCCAGCCCACATATATGCCAA
This sequence comes from Rana muscosa, assembly GCA_029206835.1. Lineage (NCBI taxonomy): Eukaryota > Metazoa > Chordata > Amphibia > Anura > Ranidae > Rana > Rana muscosa. Next base: position 215,327,509 of record CM055116.1, read on the forward strand.
CACCTTTAAAAATTGGATAAATGTTGGCCTGACACAATTTTGTGCAAGGGAAAAAAAGGTATACTCCAGATAGTGTTTTATCCTTAACCACTTATTTGTTATCTACATCTTTTTAAAATAAACCGAACAAGTGGTTAAGGATAACACACTATCTGGAGTATTCCTTTTTTTCCCTTACACATCGGGCTCGAGCTCAGGAGTGGGCTCTGTACTCCACCAGAGGGAAGGACTTTTTCTTTGGGACACGGAGGACCGACGTGCGGAATGAGGGAGACAGACGGTAGGAGCTGTATGACATCTACATCTGAGACCTACCAAGACCCGGCAGAGGGTTATATCTGCAGGCTCGTATGACCTTGCTATTACAGGAGGTCCACCATTTCTGGTAAGGGTGTCCATCTTTCTTTGGTGTATCCCTCAAGGAGTGACCTTCTCTTATCACCCTGGTGGCAGTGGAACAACTTTTCAACTTCTGCACATCTTCATGCAACTTATTTTTTCCATTTGAGATTTGGACTTAATATTTATGCTGTTTGGACTTTGTCTTTTTCTTCCATTTTCTAATTTTTGTGCACACAGGTTCACTTATGTTTGCATATATTATATATGATCACCCATTTATTGCACTAGAGATTCATCTATCACACTATACAGGTTTTGTTTCACTTATGTTTGCATATATTATATATGATCACCCATTCATTGCACTAGAGATTCATTCATTATACTATACAGGTATCGTTACACTGTTTAATATTAGCGCGACCTTCTTCTTTTTACATTTTCTTTACATGAATATCGCATGTTTTGCAGGTGTTGCAGCTTTTTTTCATTCATTATCATCCACTTTTTTACTTTTAGCACGGTAGAGGCACCCTATATAGCCCATAAAGGGGAACTGCACTCGGTTCTCATAATTTGTAATAAAAACAGCTTCCCTCCAACCACTTTGCATATTATTTTATATATATTGTGATTCTGTACTTGCCAAATATGCTGCAGAAATCTTCCTCCACGGAGTCTGGCAGCATCCATTTTAACTATGGGCAGCTGAAGCTGCTGCCTGTTCACTTCCCAGATTTACACACACACACAGGCACACCTCCATCTCTGCAGCTCTCATTGGCTCTCTTATGACTCATCCTTCCTCCCTTCCTGGCAAACTCTCACAAGAGTGAGAGAGAGAGATATGCATGATGGCATACGCCTAGGCCAATGACCAGACAAGAAACGGGAAGTGGGCTGTATAAGGTATTTACTGGCAGAAAAAAAAATGTTTTACTATTCAAAGTTAAAACAACAAGGGCAGAAGATTGAATAGATGAAAAAATTACTAAAGGCCCGCTTTAAAAAAAGTGATAACTGTGAGATCAGCTTCTTTTATAATCCTGCCCCACTATGATAAAGTATCATTACTCCATCCAGTTCAGAATGCCTTTGCATTTCACCTGTTGAAATTACAAAATTATGTTGTAAACATGGTACAATGTATGCAATTTACTGATAAGTAATTGGTTCCATTGCATCTGCCTTGATAAAAAGAAACGAATGAGGGCTAATGGTCTGATGTACAGGATTAAAAGTATACGCGTGTGTGTGTGCGTGCGTGTGTGTGTGTGTGTGTGTGTCAAAAGCAACCAAACAACAATCGGGCCTTGACCAAAAAAAAAGACAGCTAAAAGCTGTTTAGTTGCTTTGGGCAACTTTTGTTACAGTTGCATATATTGTAAAAAAAAAAAAAAAAAGTTTACCATAAAAGGTATTGGTGCCAAGGCCCTCCTTTGATAAATAATAAGTTAACATAAATTTTGAGCCAAATATACAACTGTACTCAAGACCCTGACCATAACCTGGATGGACCTGTGCCTTGTTTTCATCTTTATATACTATGTAATCAAGATACCAAAGAAAGAAACCCCTAGAACTTTGAGAGCCATCAAACATCAAAGGGTTTGATTAGCACAAGCTATATGTTCCACATGCAGAAGAGCCAGGTTGCCAGCCCCTACGGTCCAAAGGCCGGCTCAATATTCTTGGCAATATTTTCCATACCAACTACTACACTATAGAAGTGATCTCTGCACTATCCCCTCCCCCCTTCTCTCTAAAATTTTAGAGCACTCTCCCTAGTACTGCTGCTAAAGAGTTTACCTTGTGCACACTACACAACAGGTTTCCACCATAGTCTAAAGCCTCGTACACACGATCAGATTTTCCAACGGGAATTGTACGATGACAGCCTGTTGGCCTAAAATCCGATCGTTTATATGCTCGGATCGGACAATTGTTGTCGGATTTTCCGTGGACAAATGTTGGATGGCAGGCTTTAAAATTTTCAGGTCTGTTGTCGGATTTTCCGATCGTGTGTACACAAGTCTGGCGGACAAAAGTAAAAACACGCATCCTCGGAATCAATGGTCACCAAACACGACATTAGCAGAAGGTGCCAAAAGGGTGTCGCTCAAGAGTTGAAATTTCACGTAGTACGTAACTACGTTCGCGTTTGTCGGCTGACAATTGTGTGTCGTTTGTATGCAAGACAAGTTTTTGGCCAACGCCCTTCGGACAAAAGGCAGACGCTTTGTCTGCAGAAAATCCGATCGTGTGTACGAGGCTTTAGGCTAGCAGCTCATGTACAGAGACATCTGTATGTACAAATAAAGCAAAGGAACAGAGAAAACTGGCCATGTAAAGTATGTTATTCCACTTTTTACCAAACAAAATAGTATATACTCCCAATGAGTATATACATTTTTTTTTTTTAAATAAATGGAATACCAACAAGGTTAGTTTTCTCAGTTTTTTTTTTTTTTTTGCTTTATTTGTATAAAAAAGGAGCCTCTTCCAGTAACAAGAACACACCAGAATGATTGTCTTCAGGGCATGCAACAGAAGCCATAGACTTCCAATCAGGCACTGTAAAACCCAAGTAGTGACTGCACAGGCTTTAGGACATAACGTTTTTATGGTTGAACTGGATGGACTTTTTTCAACCTGACCAACTATGTAACTATGTTATGGAGATTTGGAGTCAGAGAACTGTAAAATTAATCACACTTTGCAGTGGACTATTCCATTTGTGTAGGGACATTTCATTATCTTATCTTATTAATATCGTGTAGAAATCTATTACCATGTAAAGCTGTGGAGTTTTGGTTTACTTTATTTTTTATTTTTTTTGCTACAATAATATCTTAAATCTAACAAGTAGATGTATGTATTTAGTGTCACTGGCCATCTCTGGAGCTTAGGTTTAAGGCACTTTCACACTGAGCAGCGCTGGGCGTCGGCGGTAAAGCGCCGCTTTTTTTAGCGGCGCGTTACTGACGTATTTTCCGGCGCTTTTCGCACCACTAGCAGGGCACTTTTAACCCCGCTAACGGCCGAAAAATCGCTTTGCCGGCGCTGCCCATTGATTTTAATGGGCAGGGGCACTTTAAGAGCAGTGTATACACCGCTCCTACAGCGCCTCAAAGATGCTGCTTGCAGGACTTTTTGTAGCTTCCTGTCAGCACACAGCTTCAGTGTGAAAGCCCTCGGGCTTTCACACTGGACAGAGGAGATGCGCTTTACAGGACTGTTATGCAACGGTCCAATGCAAAAAAAACAAACAACAAACACACACACACACTTACATAATAAGTACTTACCATTTTTGGTGGTTAATAATATTAAAGAACTACCATTACGCATTGAATAGAAACAAAAAACAAATGACGATATTTAAGAAAATAGAAAAATACGTCCTTTATTACAGTAAGTTTCAATATTGGAGTATTTTACTGAGAATATGAAGCATAAGTGCATGTTCAAATTAACATAGGAAACTTGTGTCAGGCTCCACAACTTCCTATATAATCCTGCACATGCACTGAGTGTAGAGTAATGAATAACAGTTTCTGTTAATTGCTTGCTTGCTGTTCAAAACAGGGACTTGGCAGGGCCAGGGCTGCATTAAGCTTTAGGCCTCATGTACACAGGACGCTGCTGCAAACTCTGCTGAACGAATTTTTTTAAAGGCTGAAACCGGCGTTTAGAAACGCCCGTTTTGCCGCATTTGCGTCTAGAAGCGTTTATTAGGATAAACTCATAAGACCCTCCCCAAGCTCAGAAAGCATGTTATTTTAACTATTTCAGCCATTTTGATCACAGTGAGCAAGCAACAGCAGCAGAGAGAGCAGCTGTATACTAGCATTTACCTCTATTTCTGTGTTTTTTTTTGGAAATGGATCCCATATTGACCATATGTAAGGAAATGCTCCTGAAGTTGCTGTTGATGAGGCTGCAACAACGTCGAAAATTGCGTGAGAGGTCCAGAGTCAGAGCTCGTCACTATTGGACCCATCCGTTGATGGCACAGCGAATGTCGGTTGGATATTTCACGAAAATGTATGTACAGCTGCGTACCTACCCCGACAAATTTAAAAATTTTACTCGGATGTCTATTGTCACATTTGATCTGCTCTTAGAAAAAGTATGACCCAGTCTGACACGCATGGACACCAACATGAGAAAGAGTGTGTCACCAGAGGAACGTCTGTTGGTGAAGATCAGGTATGTGTGTATATATATATATATATATAAAATCTATAGACGTACAGATGTATTTTTGTCTGTCCTTTATTTAAAAAAAAAAATGTCTATTTCATGCAAATGTAAAGGTTAATTAAATTCTTTAAAATATATGTATAAAAAAAAAAATAGGATTTTTTACTCACCGTAAAATCCTTTTCTCTGAGTCCATGGACCGACACAGCTTCTCTATTGACAAAGTGGGTATTATCCGTTAATTAGGAGTGACTAGGCAGAAAAACTTGTAAAAAGTGTTGCATCACACCTTCTACAGTACCGCCCAGGGGGCGGACCCTCTGGGTATACCCTCTCAGTCTGCACATCGCAGATCAGTTCGTCAAAAAGCAGTACAAACTTAAAAGGAGGGGTGGGTGCTGTGTCGGTCCATGGACTCAGAGAAAAGGATTTTACGGTGAGTAAAAAATCCTATTTACTCTTTCGTCCATGGACCGACACAGTTTCTCTATTGACAAAGTGGGACGTCCCAAAGCAGTGTCAGAGAAAAAACGAGGGGTGGTAACAGCATAAAAACAAACTTCACCCCAAAACACAAAACAGCACTCCTCCAACGGAGGAGTTGCAACTCTAAACAGCCGCCTGCAAAACCCTGCGGCCGAAAGAGGCATCCGAAGATGCACCTACATCAACTTTGTAGAATTTTGTGAAAGTGTGAGCAGACGACCAAGTCGCCGCTTTACATAGTTGGGAAACAGACGCTTGATGTCGGAAAGCCCAAGAGGCACCTATTGCCCTGGTCGAATGCGCAGTGACAGGAAAGGGGGGCGCCTGACCCTTTAAGGCGTAAGCCTGGATTACTATCTGTCGGATCCACCTAGAGATGGTGGCCGATGAGACTGCTTGGCCCTTCTTGGGACCAGCCACCGAAACAAACAGTGAGTCTGACTTCCGGAACAGGGAAGTAGCAGATATGTATACTCTCAAAGCTCGGACAACGTCCAAGGAATGCAACGCCGACTCCTTAGGATTCGACGGCTGAGGACACAAGGATGGAAGTACAATGTCTTCGTTGAGATGAAAAGCCGAAATGACTTTCGGAAGAAAGGAAGGCTGCGGCCGCAGCACCACCTTATCCTTGTGGAAAATCAAATAGGGAGCCTTGCAGGACAGGGCTGCCAGCTCAGAGACTCGTCTAACTGACTTAACAGCCACCAAAAAGACCACCTTCTGAGAAAGTGTCAACAGGGGAATATCTCTAATATTCTCAAACGGTGCCTTCTGAAGCACCGAGAGGACCAGGTTCAAGTCCCACGGAGGTAACGGGGGGCGGACCGGAGGGGCCACATGTCGAACCCCCTGCACAAATGTACTCACGAGAGAGTGAGTCGCCAGGGGTCGCTGAAAAAAGACAGCCAGGGCAGATATCTGTCCCTTAACCGTACTTAGGGCAAGCCTTTGGTCTACCCCATGCTGTAAAAACAGCAGGATTCTGGAAACCAAATAGGTACGCGGATGCCATTTCATTTCCTCACACATGGAGATGTAGGCCCTCCAAGTGCGGTGATAGACCTTCCTAGAGGACGGTTTCCGAGCACTTCTCATAATAGAGATTACTGAGTCTGACAGGCCCCGATCTCTCAGTACCTGGTTCTCAACAGCCATGCCGTTAAAGCCAATGACTGTAAAGCAGGATGGAATATGGGACCTTGCGATAGCAGGTCCTTCCGTAGTGGTAGGCGCCAGGGGACGTCTGCTACCAGACGTACTAGATCGGCGTACCAAGGACGCTGAGGCCAATCTGGAGCGATTAGGATCATTGGAATTCCCTCTGCCTCCACTCTGCGGAGCAGAAGAGGAAGAAGCCTTAAGGGAGGGAAGGCATAGATTAGCCGATACTGACCCCACGATGCTACCAACGCGTCCGTTGCGTCTGCCCATGGGTCTCTTGACCGGGCCACAAACCTCAATACCTTCCGATTGAGTCGGGAAGCCAGAGGATCTACGTCTGGTGTGCCCCATCTTTGGCAGAGGAGTTGGAACACCTCCGGGTGTAAGGACCATTCTCCCTGGTCCAGCATCTGGCGGCTCAGGTAGTCCGCCTGCCAGTTTTCCACACCCGGAATGTACACGGCCGACAGTGCCGGTACGCTCCTCTCTGCCCACTTCAGGATGCGAGCGATCTCCGATGCTGCAGCTGAGCTTCTTGTTCCTCCTTGATTGACATATGCCACTGCTGTGGCGTTGTCTGACTGGATCCTGACTGGACGCCCTTGCAGTCTCTGAGACCATTTGAAGAGGCACAGCTTGATCGCCCGGATCTCCAGGACATTGATCGGCAGGAGGGCTTCCTCTGGGGTCCAGCGACCTTGCGCCGACTGGACACCCCAGACTCCCCCCCAACCTGTAAGGCTGGCGTCCGTCGTGATCACTATCCAGTAAACCGGAAGAAATGACTTCCCGGCCATTAGAGCCGGTGCTGTCAGCCACCATACCAGGGATCTCCTGACTAGGTGGCTCACTCGGATTTGATAATCCAGAGATGAAGGGCATCTGTTCCATCTGGACAGAACTTCCTTCTGTAACACTCGAGTGTGGTATTGAGCATATGGGACCGCCTCGAAGGAGGCTACCATGAGGCCCAACACTCGCATGCAAAAACGGAGTGACGACCAATTCCTGGAAGTCAGCTGCCGTACTACAGCCCGGAGGGTCTGCAACTTCTCCACAGGGAGGAATACCTTTGCCTCTGAGGAATCCAGAATCAACCCTAGGTACACTAGGCGTTGAGTGGGCACCAATACTGACTTTTGCGTGTTTAGTATCCAACCACAGTCTCGAAGAGCCTGACAGGTAATGGACACGCTTACCTCTAATTCTGAGCTTGAAGGGGCCTTCAGCAGAAGGTCATCCAAGTAACCTGTGATAGCGATACCCCGCTGTCTTAGAAGTGCCAGAATCGGAGCGAGCACCTTGGTGAACGTCCTGGGTGCTGAGGCAAGGCCAAACGGGAGGGCCACAAACTGGTAGTGGTTCTTCCCGATAGCAAATCACAGAAACCTCTGGTGTCTGGAGTATATGGGGACATGCAGGTATGCGTCCTTGATGTCCAAGGAGGCCAGAAAGTCCCCCGGATGGAGAGCCGTGACTACGGATCAAACCGACTCCATCCGAAATCTTTGTACCTTCACAAAGCAATTGAGGGCTCTGAGATCCAAGATTGGACGAACCCCCTCCTTCTTTGGCACAATGAACAGATTTGAGTAAAAACCCTGACCCCGTTCCTGTTCTGGAACTGGAATAACTACCCCGCGTTCCAGTAGACCCTGGACCGCCCCATACAGGGCCTCCCGACGGGTCGGTAGTAGCTGGAGATTGGAGGTGATGAATCTGTCTGGTGGACAAGAGAGAAATTCTATCTTGTAGCCTGAGGAGATTACTTCGCAAACCCACCTGTCGGAGACTAGAGCAGTCCACTGAGTCGCGAATTTGCGAAGACGTCCCCCCACCCGAGAGCTGGGTGGGGGCGGACCTTCATGTGGACGCAGATTTGTCCGCAGGCTTGTTGGGTCTGCGGGACCAAGGACGCTTTTGTCCTTGGGCAGGCGCTTTATCGGCCTGGGGTCTTTTCCCTGTCGCCTTAAGGGGGCGAAAAAACCGCTTACGTGCAGTAAAGGAGGGCCCTTGCCCTTGGCGTGGTCCCTTACCCTTGCTTGTTTGGGGAAGCAAAGTGATTTTACCTCCTGTGGCATCCTTGATGATGTCATCCAGAGAAGCCCCAAAAAGTCTGTCGCCCTTAAAAGGCAGATCCAATAGGGCTTTCTTGGAAGTCTGGTCCGCAGACCAGCCCTTTAGCCAGATCAGGCGGCGTATTGCTACTGCATAAACTGAAGCTCTTGACAGCAGGGGAATAGTATCCATGTCTGACTCGCAGACAAACTTAAGGCCCTGGACCAACTGGTCGGCCAAAGTTATCTCATTAGGAGGAGCATCTCGCTCCTTTAACCCCTGGAGTAGCAATTTTGCCCATTCAGTAAGTGTCTGAGACACTAGGGCCCCCGCCAATGCCGGGCGTACTGCCGAGCCTACCACTGAGTATAGGTAGCGAGCGAGTGCTTCAGCCTTCTTATCCACAGGGTCCTTGAAAACAGGAGCCCCTTCTACTGGAATAGTGGTGGCTCTATTAAGTCTGGACACCGAAGGGTCCACTATAGGGGGAGAGGTCCATATCTTCAGAAAACTCTCCTCAAAGGGGTACCGTACTTCAAACCTCTTTGGGGCTGTAAAGACCCTCAGTGGGTTCTCCCATTCCTTGTATAAGAGTTTGTCAAAATAAGACACACAAGGGAACACCTTAGCAGTGCGGGCAGGTTTACGAAACCCAAAGGGGACTGGAGTATCTGCTACTTCTTCAGTCCTTTCCAACTTTAGCGTATCCCGCACTGCAGTAATAAGGTCAGATACCAAAGCCGTCTCGCGTACTGACCTGGACTTGGAGTCCTCCTCACTGTCCGATCGGTCACGGTCTGCAGTCTCTGATGCATCAGAATCTGGGTCATGAGCCGTAGCTGGACCTGGTTCTGCATCAGAAATATCCCCAGAAGATTGCAGGGGACGGGGGCGTTTATTACCCCCTGTATTCCCATGTGCTGCTTCCACCCTGGCAGCAAACGCCTCTAGGATTGCCGACATAGCGTCCATAGACACCTCAGGGACACCAGCTGCTAAATCTGGTGTTTCAGGGGAGAAGACATCTGGCTCAGATGCCATGCTGACCACACGCTGACACTCACAGGGCTCCAGGCAAGATATCAATAGGCCACCCTCCTGCGCTGCAGAGATGCTGGGTTACCCAGAGAACTCACCACCCTGGATAGGTACTGCTATGCTGCGCCTGTGATGCTGTCCCCTTGCTGCTGTGTCAGTCTGCTTCTTTTATCAGCACTTCCTGTGTGAATTTTCGCGCCAGTGTAATGCACCCTAGAGGCCGGAGGCTCTCGCAAAATGGTTGCCAAAAACGTCTGTATGGAAGATAATGTGGGCTCTAAGTAAATGGCCGCCGACAGAAGATAGAGGTCAGGCAGCCATAGCCCACAAAAAGATGGCCGCCGAACGGCAATATCTGCATACAGGGTGGACAAACATGGCCGCCGATCACCTGATAGGGGCCAGTGGGTGTGGCCGAACCACAGGAAGATGGCCGCCAGGCAGTTACAAGAGGCCAAACTTGGCATGGACCACCTCAAAATGGCCGCCGACAGCATGGAGACACAGAAACACAGGTAAGCAAAAATGACATTTCTTTTAAATGTTAGTTACAGCCAGCCCCGCTCCAGTGGGACCCCCTAGGTGACCCCCAGCACCCAGCAACCTTTAGCTAGAAGCCCAGGGAGGAGGGAAAGGCAGGGAGAGAGGGAAGAAAGGGGCCACAACCACTTACTTGATCTCTCCAGGAATGTCCAGCTAAATCACCCAGCTGAGGCAGGGGAGTTTTACTTACCTATCCTGCATGTATTCTGCTGGAAGACATTCCAAACAGATCATCGTCCGCGCACGGAAGGTGACTGTTGGCCAGGCATGCTGTGATTGGACCCAGAAGGGACGATCATATGTATGCCCTGGAGCATGACGCTCACCGGACAGGCTGCTGCGACTCGGCCGTAAGGTCAGCCGAAGCTGAGCGGTCCGATGCAAGCCTTGGAGCGTAAGCTCACCGGCCAGGCTGCTGCAACTCGGCCGTAAGTTCAGCCGAAGCTGAGCGGTCCGATGCAGGCCCTGGAGCGTAGGCTCACCGGCCACCCGTGGAGCGACGGGCATGTCGTGGAAAACCCAGCGCGTAGCTAGGGTCGGCACATGTTCGATGGCCGAAACTGGGGAGACTAAAAGGATCGAGGATCCAGCCTGTCACCCAGTCGGCAGTTGATCGAAGATCGCAGGAAACAACAAATGTAGCAAAAAAATATATATATATATATATATATATATCTTTTTTCCCCGGACCAATGGGCCCGAAGGGAGCCATGTCCTACTCCTTGCTAGACAGAAAAAAACTGATCTGCGATGTGCAGACTGAGAGGGTATACCCAGAGGGTCCGCCCCCTGGGCGGTACTGTAGAAGGTGTGATGCAACACTTTTTACAAGTTTTTCTGCCTAGTCACTCCTAATTAACGGATAATACCCACTTTGTCAATAGAGAAGCTGTGTCGGTCCATGGACGAAAGAGTAAATGGGATATTCTTTGTAATATTTTGATATTAATTGAAATACATAATACCATACAATTTTGTATATGGTATTATTTTTTTATTTTAGTTAATTTATTTATTTTTTTAAATGTAAAACTTTAATCCAATTAAATTTTTTTTGTCTATTTTATGCAAATAGAAACGTTTATTACATTTTTATAATATATACATTTTTTATATATTTTTAATTCTAAAATATTAATTGATTAATATATTTATTGTTTAGCTGTATATGGTAGTATTTTTGTTTTTTAATGACTTTTTAAAATATACCAAATACTAACCCTAAATAATAAACCTAACCGCTAACCCTAACCATAGCCTTAACCCTAACCCTAGATAATAAACCTAACCCAAACCACTAACCCTAACCCGCTAATCCTAACCATAGCCCTAACCCCAACCCCAAACCACTAACCCTAACACCTACCCCCTACCTAATATACCTTTTTAAAATATAAATATTTGGTCTATTTTATGCCAATTTAAACGTTAATTCCATATTTTTTAATATATAAAATTTGTATTTGCTATTGTTTTTTATATATTTTTTTATAATTAAATATTATTTGATTAATACATTTTTGAGTTATTTTTTTTCTTTAAAGCTGTATATGTAATTTCATATGTCTTAATTTATTTAAGTTGTATTGTTTATGCAAATTCTTTCTGCAAAAATATTTATATATACATTTTTTAAATTATGATGAATAAATATTTTTATATTTAATTTATAAAAGCACATTATATGTAATGTACTCTTTTTTTAATTTAGGTTTCTGGCAACGGGTCAATCATATGCATCTCTGCATCACTATTTTTTAATGGGTGTTGCCACTGTTGCCAAAGTGGCACGAGAAACCTGCACTGTACTGTGGGAGTAGCTACACAGCAAGGTAATACCAGTTCCAAATGAACATATGTGGCAGGACGTAATAAATAAATGTTGGGACAAAACAAACTTTCCTAACTGTATCGGAGCCTTGGACGGCAAACATGTCCATGTAAAAAAGCCACCAAAATCAGGCTCCGTGTACTTTAACTATAAGAAATATTTTTCGATAGTATTGCTTGCATTAGCAGACGCCAAATCTAAATTTATATGTGTGGATGTCGGAGCATACGGCAGTCAAGATGGTTCTCGGATTTTTAGAGAATTGGCAATGGGTCATCGCATACATGAAGGCCGCTTTGGAATTCCTGATTGGAGGCCTCTTCCCAACACTACAGAGCCCATACTACCTGCGGTCATCGTGGCTGCTGAGGCATTCAGCATTTCTGAAAATGTAATGAGACCATACAGTGGCCAAGGACATAGCCACAAAAAAAAATTCAACTACAGACTCGTGCAAGACGAGTCGTTGAATGTGCGTTTGGCATTTGTTCAGCAAAATGGCAAGTACTACTAAGTACAACGCAGTTAGGTGTTGAAAACGCCATCAAAGTAGTACTCGCCTGCTGTGTTCTACATAATTTTGTAATTGACAACGACAGAATATCGACAGAGCCTTCACCACCTAACCCAGATCAGAACATTCAACATACGCACCTGCGCCCTACCAGCAGAGTTATGACAATTCAAAACAATTTTGCAGATTATTTTGTTTCACCTGCTAGTAGCGTGCCCTGACAGGATTCTCATATTTAGGCTCCATTAGTCTGATTATAATCCATGTACACAGAAGCTCAAAAACGGCCGTTTTTAAAGCAGCAGAAAAAGCTAGCTTTTATCAGCGTTTTTTTTACTAGCTTTTATTAGCGTTTTTCAGTGTAGCTTTTTTTAGCTTTAAAAAAAAAAAAAAAATTTTCAATGGACCAAACAACGCTCGAGGCCAGCGTTTTTGAGCGTTTTTTCGGCGTTTTGCGTTTTTTTTGCGTTTTTTTCTGCCGAAAAACGGCACTTTGAACGCAAATTTCCTGCGTTCAGAAAAAAGCCCATTAACTCCACTGCTCATTAAAGCTAAAAAACGTTATGTGTACATGAACACATAGGCTAACATAGAGTGCAGTTAATGGGCTTTTAAAAAAAAACCGCCAAAACGCCCATTAACTGCAGTTTATCAGCTTCTGTGTACATGGAGCCTAAAGCTTGATGTTATTAAAACTTTGGAAAATGTTATTGTGATGCTAGTTAAGTTTCAATAAAGGAGTATTTCTTTACCTAAATTTTTTAGTAAATTATTCAATTCGTTATTTTAGCATGCTTCTTTGGTTTCCGTTATGAATTAGTTTAGCAGATCTCTCTCTCTCTCTCTCTCTCTCTATATATATATACATACACACACACACACCCCTATGAAGGGTGGGTGTCCAAGAAGTAGAGAAATTCCTGTGAATCATTGTCTAAGCTACCAAGAAAACTTGAGTTAATGGAATATTATTAACATAAATTTGACCGGGCCACATCACCTGCCACAAGTTGTGAATTGTCCACTTGCCACGTTACCTGGCCACGTCACTTGCCACAAGTTGTGGATTGTCCACTTGCCACATCACCTGCCACAAGTTGTGGATTGTCCACTTGCCACGTCACCTGCCATAAGTTGTGGTTTTGTCCACTTGCCATAAGTTGTGGTTTTGTCCACTTGCCACGTCACCTGCCACAAGTTGTGGATTGTCCGCAATGCAAGCAATTCGTTTTTTTTCATATTTTTTTTAATAGTTTTTCATCATTTGCCATCATTTTTGAGCTTTTCAATGTAAAAAAATAGGTCACCTTTAAAACGCTTATAAACGAAAACGCTGCTAAACGCCCGTACCGCATTTAGCGTCTGAAACATGGATATCTTTGGCGTCTGAACCCATTTTTTTGCTTTCAGAAAAACGAGGTTAAAACGCAACTGCCTAAAAACGGCAATAAACGAGACTGTGTACATGGACACACAGGATAACATTGAATGAGTTCAGGGGCAGTTGAAAAAAAGTGTCCAACTGCCTCTGAACGCGCATTTAACAGGGTCCCGTGTACATGGGGCCTTACAGTGCCAAGTGAGGTCCTTGGGCTTCACTTTTTCCTATCCATCCACATGTCTGTGGAAGGATTGAACTCCATAGATTGTTCTCTATATGTACAGAAGGTCTTCTAATCTTCTAGAGCAGGGGTCTCCAAACTTTCTAAACAAAAAGGGCCCGTTTGCCGTCCTCCAGACTTGGAGAAGTACAGCCAAAGCTCGTTTGGCTATACTTCTCCTGTGGATCACAGGAGTACAAATTGTTTTGCACTCCTGTGACCCGTTTTCAGCAGAGAGCGGGCTGAAGTCCGCTCTCTGCTGACGTCACAGAAGTCGGTCAAGGCACCGTGTCATCACGACAATGGAAGTAATGTCACCAGGACCTCAAAAAATGGGTCCAAAACTTTAGTCAGCAATCACATAAATACAGCAAAAAGCAACGTTTCGGAGCCACGCAGGACCCCTTCATCAGCCATGTGACTATACACAGTCCCAGCCAATGGTCGTTTCAGCACGCATTCTTAAATACAGCCATTTTTACAGGAATGTATGTGTTGGGAATATTGCATTTAAAATCACGACGGGATCCGCCAGGTGCCTGGACCGACACCCAGCTGAGAGCCTGAGCCAGCCTGCCCCCTCCACAGCCCAGCACTCCAGTGAGCGAGGAGGGGGCAGAGCAGAGAGCTGTAATCGACAGTCAGCAGCTCTCTGCTCTGGGAGCTGTCAGAACTGAGCGATCAGCGGTGTTCGATCAGTCGGTTCTCAGTGTAGAGGCGCCGGGGAACAGATGCAGCATCGGACCGATGCTGCATCCACCTAGGTAAGTTTGATACTACAAAAAAATAGGATTTTATACTCACCGTAAAATCCTTTTCTCTGAGTTCATGGACGGACACAGCCTTAATCTTGACAAAGTGGGTATTAGCCTCATTCAGGAGTGACTAGGCAGAAAGTGTTAACAACTTCAAAGCTGAACAGCCCTGCCCAGGGGGCGGTCCTACTGGCTATATCCACTAAGCAGATCAGTTCGTCAAAAGCAGTACAAACTTAAAAAAAAAAAAGAGGGGTGGGTGCTGTGTCCGTCCATGAACTCCATGAGTATAAAAATCCTATTTTCTCTTTCGTTCATGGACGGACACAGCCTTAATCTTGCCAAAGTGGGATGTCCCAAAGCAGTGTCCAAAACGAGGGGTGGGAACATCATTAAAACAACTTCACCCCAAAACAAAACAGAGCTCCTCACTGAGGAGTTGTAACTCGAAACGGCCGCCTGCAATACCTTGCGGCCGAAAGAAGCATCCGAAGATGCACACACATCAACTTGTAACATGCATCCTTGTACTAATAAATGCTTTACCACCCACCACTCTATCAATTTGTTACCAAGAGCCTCATGTAAAGTCCCAACTTTTTTCCCCCCTTCGTTGCACTCTGACGCTTATATATGGCTGTATTTTTTTTTCGGCAGTCTAAATTTTTTATTTTAATAGTAACATTTTGCTAGGATTAATAACTTTACAAAATTACAGATCATGCCACCATACCACAGAGATAGAAATATCAGTAGGAATAGAGATATTGACTTATCCTGGTTATGAGATCAAGCATGTGGACCATGAAGCACTAGTAAGTACCTATAAAAATGGTTCCTGGTAAACCAATCAGCATTTGGCCCTGATGTACTAGAAAGTGCCTATAAAAATGGTTCTTGCTAACCTAATAAGCAGTCAGGTCGTAATGTACTAGCAAGTACCTTTAAAAACGGGGTTTAAGATGTTGAGAAAATATATGACAAAGTGATATCTTTACTGCAATTTGAAACTATTGTTAGTTCAATCAGCTGATAGGTTCACTTTAAATATTGTTTAAATAAATGTCAAAAGACACTTTATATATTAATGAAATAAAAAGGAAGACAAGGCACCCAATAAAAGTAAGACAAATATGTTAAATTCCTGAGACACTAAACTGATGTCCAAAAATTTACTTATTCAAAAACAGTTACTAATAGCTTAAAATGTACATTTTAAAATATTTGGTATGCAACAGAGGCAGGTTAGAAAATACTAAATTATTCCGTGCACAGATGTGTACATAGTATTCCCTGGATAGGAATACAGTTATAAAATTGTTACAGTATCAATGTTATTTTTACTTTTTAATAACATTTATAGGATCTAAAAAAAGCATAAGGTGGTAGGAAAAGCATACACTAGCAGAAAAAGACAGAAGTAAGCGAATTGTAACTTCCAAAAGATTTTTTTTTTCTAAACAAAAAGAACTGAAACCTTGTGTAAAAACGCAGAAATAAAATATTTTTTCCCTTACTTTAAATTGCTTGTTTTTTTTTTTCCCCCATACTTATTTATTGCTTCTGAAGCAACAGTTTGGATAACCGAGAACCCTTAAAACAAAATTAAAGCATTTTTGGAGGGGAAGGTTGCACAATACTAGAAAATAAGATATTATAAATACCTGACACCTACCAATAGAAATGAAAGAAACAGAAATCTGCCATGAGAAAAAAAAAAAAGTGGCCTGCCATTGTGATCCTCCTTGAAATTATTATTTCTTCCATACTCAATCACTAAACCTGAAAAAAGGTATTCAAAATCGCTAGTTTTCATTTCACTGGCAGCATACTTGCTCTAGGTTGACAGACAAATAGCATTTCCAGGAGTTCTGTGAGGGCAGCCCACATATTTCTCTCATACCAAGTTCCCTTTAAAAATTAGTAAACGTCACCTTCTCTTTAAATTGTGCATAGGATTTTAATAGAACCACCTATGTACATTTCTGTAGATATCCAGGTTAGCAACAGAAGGGCACAAAAAACCTATTTCATATAAAAGGCATATTAGCCATGTTTAAAAAATATGTATAATAAAGTTCCAATGCATGCCGAGGACTCATTTAATTAAGGAGTCTTAAGGAAGAGCTAAGTCAAGACTACCAATAGCAGCCAATCAGCTTTCTTCAACCAGTGGGTTAATCAGACCCTCTGGATTGATATTGGAGCCTGGGAAAATGCCTTACCCAAAGCAAAAAACACAGCAAATATACAGAGTTGAGAGGTTATCATTAACCCTTTTACATAAACCGAGTCAGGATTTAGGATAATGGCCTTTTAATGGGATTTATTCTTGCACACACTTTCAGCAAGTCCACATATGTTAAATTCTACTATTACTCTTGGGAAGGGATCCAAGCGAGTATAGAGGGTAGCTCTATTCAGAGCATTTACAATTTCTATGAACTACAGGTTGGCTTAATTTACAAAACGTTCATAGAACCCAAATCAAGAATAAAAAATTAGATTGCAAAATAAAAAACTGAAAACACCCATATAATTTAGCAAAATAGGCTTACTCAAGCAGCCACCAAAAAGAAAACAATATCCCACTGCTTCAGTTAGTATAATGAATGTACCTCTATTTAAAAAGAGTAATCATAGACAAAAAAAAAAAAAAAAAAGGGGGTAAAATATGCAGTTGAAAAAAAACTAAACGCTAAATATAAATAAACTTATCAATGTGCTGTAGTAGTGCTGCTCGGTGTTTGTGCGTTGCAGATACATTTTGCCCAACTTCAATTTTACCACAGACTATTAACAAAAATGTGATTTGGTAATGCTGACATGTGTCCTATCGATTTAGCTAAAGTGTAAATTTTAAATTACATCTATATTAAAGCAAAAAAAAGAGCCATCAATGTATATCAGACTTCCTGCTTTTATCCAAACCAGTGCTCCTCTACAAGAGTAAGTGTACATTCATGTAAAACTACCAACTACTCAAAAATGATTTAGTTTAAGCTGTAAGTGTCCACTAATAGAGACATACTTGTGTGCAAAACATTCATCATGCAAGGCTGTGTGTGCTGGGTGAAGTACAGAAGGCAAAACAAAATACATGGAAAAAAAAGAAAATTCTAAACAAGGGTGTTACAGCTATTGGGTCAGGAAGGTGAATATGACAGTGACAAAAGCTGTGATTTCATATGACATGTATGCAAACCCAAAAAAAAAAAAAAAAAAAAAGGCATACTGAAATGCCAGGATTCTATAACAGTGGGAACTACGGTTTATTTATTATACGTCTTCTTTTTAGTGGCTCTTGTAAACTGCCTAATTTTTTTAAAATCTCATTTATCCAAGTGTCTGAAGAAGTGTGTCCCGAATAGAATTTTCAAAGCTGTACTGGATTAATAGACACTTTGATAAATGTCCATTCTTAAACAAGGTGTACAGACTGAATAAACAGCCAGCCAGCCGTCAAATCATGCATCCAGGAATTTCTCGTACATATAGTCCATTTCAAGTCCTGTGGCTTTTGTTAAAGGGTAACTCCAGGCATTCTTAAGTTTTAGATAAAGTAGGAAAGGGTTAGATGTGGTCATTTTTTTTTTTAACACGATTACATATCCTTTCACTTCCTGTCCTACTGATGTTGCCCATCAAGATAGAAAAGGGTAAGGTGAAATCTCTAACAGGCACATAGAATAAAAAAAAAAAAAAGGAGAGAGAGGTCCAAACCCTTTCCAACCCTATTCAAAACTTAGGTTTTGACACAAGTTACATATTTTGACAAAGGTTACCTTTAGAGAATGATTTACATTGAGGCATCTCCTTCCCCACAATATTTTACAATGGCTTCTATAGTTACATTATCCACTCTGCTGGAATAGCCTGTGTTCATTGGAAACCCACAGGCCGAGAATGGTTTCTTCAGAACCTGCAGTAGCTGCCATCTAATGTACACAAAGTTGATGTTTATGATGCTTTCACTTCAAACAAGTATTTCACAGACAGGTTCTGGACAGCCGCACGTGACCAGTAATGAATAAAGTTAGTCAACGAATAGCTCTGTAGTATATAAATAAGATGGTTCAATTTACAAATCCCACATTCTCATTTGGTTCAGTCTTTGAAGGCAATACTCTGTGGCTGGCGCTGAAAGGATAAATCGGACAGTTCTTCTACTTACACAAAAACAACCATAACTTACTAGTCCAAAAAATGTCACTTTTGCAGCTAAAGTAATAATTCTACTAAGTTTTGAAGGAGGAGGCACACTCATGATTTCTTGAATATTTACGTCAGTACTCCAGTTCTTCTCTATACCAGGTACATGTCCCATCCCAACCACGCCAACGACAATAGTTGGTATGCTTTTTTGAGGCTCATTCTCAGAGGCACGAGGTAGTTCTATTTTTTTAGCCGCTTGCTTCAGCATGTAGGTTAGATAAATATCTCTCTCAGAGACTATGGTGCGATGGAGGTCAGGAAATTCACCAATCATTTCTGCCATCATCTGTTCTAATAAATCCTTCTGCTTACATTTCTCCACATCATCTTCACTGATTGGGTCAGACAAAGAGCACAAGCCCCAGGCAAGCTTCACCTTTTGCCAGAATGAAAGTGCAGCAATCGCTCTCTTGAATGTTACAGGAATAGGTCTATCTCCAAGGTGAAATTTGCAAAAAGGCACTTTGCTGGCCTCTTTGAAGGCCTCTCTGAACTCACCACCTGGGGCCATTCCCAGCTGTTCTGTGATGTGTGCAGACACTTTTAATAAGAGAATTTGCATGAGACCAGACATAACTCCATTCTGTTTAATAGCTTGGTGAAGCTTCTCAAAATTAATTTCTTTGGCTTTTTTCAATAATGTCTCTTCATCCATCTTGAGCATAGATACTCTATATTGGCACAGCTCAACCACAACAACATCAGGTTGTACTTCCTGAATGGTCTTGACCACATCTTGCTTGCTGCTGCCACTAAAGTGAGCAGTGCCTACAATGTACACTTTACTTCCATCCTCTGTGCCAAGTTCTGTCACGGTTTCTGGAAGTGATGGACATTTCTTCCTTTTCTTCATTTTCATCTCCCACAGAATCCTAAAAGCAACAGCATCCGAGATGTGTGGTGATTCAGAAGAATCAGCCGGTCCATCCTCCGATGCACCAGATTCAGCCATTGGTTGTGTACCAACCTCCTGTGGTTGGTCTTCCTGCATCATAGAATTCGTTCCAGCAGAAAAAAACTGGACGTAGAGGCACAGAGAGGACGGGAAGGCTCGGGACTGCCAGCTACCCTCTTCCGCTATGAGTGTGGGCGAGCTGGGAACAGGCACTCAGCTGGAGCTACAGCACGGTACAAACATGCTGCACTAGTCATCCATATATGGCTGTATTTTTCCTTCGTTTTTTTTTCTAATTAACAGGGATGGAGGCACATGGCCTTACCAGGCCTATGGCCTCATTCAAAGTCCCAATAGGATGGAGGCATTGGCCTTACCAGGCCTATGGCCTCATTTAAAGTCCCAACTCCCCCCCCCATTTTGCTACAATGAATCAGGGATGGAAGCTTTTGGTGACATCCATGGTTTTACCTCTTTAACCAATTGTCTGCGCTAGTCATTTTGATCTATGGTAGCTTTGCCTGGATAAGTTGTTTATCTTTGTACCTCTTATACATAATTTACCCTTTTTACTTTTTTACCATATTTTACCTTGGTTATTCATTTATCCAATCATCAGCCTTTTTCTTTATACTAGTACATCTTGTAACACTGTGCCTTGGCCACATAGGGGACACGATGAATTGTCCTGTTTTGCATGGTCGGGAGCTGCAATGCGCACTGCAGGTGTTTCCCTCCCCCCCCTTCCCTGGGGGGTTGGGTGCGCTGTCACTGCGCATTGACATCACACACATGCACCGGACATGCGGCGTCCCTCTGATGCTGGTATACCGGCGTTTTTTGTACATCTCCACATGCTAGGGGGTGGGGTAGTGCTGCCTGTCGGACGAATCATCACCCGGTTGTCAGCGGCCCTGCCCCCTCCCCATCGTTGCCTGCGGGTGTGGTGTTGGGGGCTGGTGGGCGGCGGCGTGTTTATATGGACAGCTGCCGTGGTGGGGTCTGGATGTTCCTGGCTCTCTCTCACACCTACCTCATGTCTCTTCGTTTGGACTGGATTTCTTTGCTTCCCAAACACCAGGTATCACTATACCCCTCCACACACTCCCCTTCCTTCCCCTTTTCTCCTACTTTCCTTTTCTTTTTTCCCTTTGTTCCCCTCCCCCCATCTTTCCATTCTTTCATCTTCCTCACTTCCCTTTTTCCAGGTAATGGGTGTTTTGGTGTCGACCTTGTGTGTGTGGTCTTCCACCTGCACCCTCGTCCAGCACCTTCACACCCCTTTCATAGGCACTCACACTATCGCCTCACATAGTTTCATTTCTATCATTGCCCCAATTATACACATTCTATTTTGCATTGTTCACATAGGAGTGCCTGGTGCGTCCGGATCCTGCTGGGGCGCTGCCTGTGTGGGGGGCGCCGCCGCTGGTCATGCCCTCTCAGCTCCCGGTCCTGTTACCCTCGGCTCACGGTCCCCGTTAGTGTACCCCCAAGTGCACATACAATTGTAAGTGACCCCTCTCTGTTTCAGGGATGGCTATATTGCCATTTATATTTTCTTGTAACAGACTAGTTAGTCTACCAAGATTTTTTACCATTCATTATTTTTCTTATTGCTGATCCTTCATATACATGCTCCTGACGAGCGGCTTAAAGCCGTGAAACGCGTAGAGCTATTACCTGCCGTGTATACTTTACACGCTTCCCTAGTTATGTACTTATCATTTTACAGGGACCACAAAGATCCCAGATCGTGCAGACCACAATTGCTAATCATGCATACCTTATTATGAATAGTGGTGGAACCCTCTTAACCTACAATGTGGTTGATGTCTGTAGTGCGTTACTACCTGAAATTACCGGTTCAGGAATTGGCACTATCGAATGTGCGTTTTATGTATAAGTAATCAATGTATTCTAAACATGCATCCTTATACTAATAAATGCTTTACCACCCACCACTCTATCAATTTGTTACCAAGAGCCTCATGTAAAGTCCCAACTTTTCCCAACCTTCGTTGCACTCTGACGCCTATATGGCTGTATTTTTGCTTGGTTTTTTTTCAAATTTTTTTGTAAAGTTTAGTGAAAGTGTGAACGGACTACCAGGTCGCCGCCTTACACACCTGGGAAACAGACACTTGATGCTCTCAGAGCTCGGACAGCATCCAAGAAATACAACGTCGTCTCCTTAGGATTCGACGGATGAGGACACAAGGATGGCAGTACAATGTCTTCCTTGAGAAGGAAGGTTGAAGCGACCTTAGGAAGAAAAGAAGGCTGTGGATGCAGCACCACCTTATCCTTGTGGAAGATCAGATGGAGAGCCTTGCATGACAAGGCTGCCAGCTCAGAAACCCTAATTAACTGACACAACAGCCACCAAAAGGACCACTTTCTGAGAAAGTGTCAACAAGAGAATCTCCCTAATGTTCTCAAAACGGTGGTTTCTGAGGCACCTAGAGGCTATGCCGTTAAAGCCCTCAACTGTAAAGCAGGATGGCGTATGGGACCTTGCGACAGCAGGTCCTCTCGTAGCGGTAGACGCCAAGGGACGTCTGCTATACAAGCCCCACGGAGGTAGTGGAGGGCAGACCGGAGGGACCGCATGCCGAACCCCCTGTACAAAACGTTCTCACTAAAGAGTGAGCCACCAGGGATCGTTGAAAAAAAGACAGCCAGGGCCGATATCTGCCCCTTAATTGTACTTAAAGTAACATTTTTGGTCCGCCCCACACTGTAAGATCAGCAGGACTCTGGAACCAAATAAGCACGTGGATGCCACCTCATTTCCTCCAAATAGATATGTAGGTCTTCCAAGTGCGATGGTAAATCTTCCGGAGGATGATTTCCGAGCACTCCTTATGGTAGAGATCACTGAGTCTGAAAGGCCCCGGTCTCTTAGCACAGGAAAAAAAAACAGGCCTATGGGCCCAAAAGGGAGCCATGTCATCTCCTTAGCTAGGCAGAAAAAAACTGATCTGCTTAGTGCAGGCTGAGGTGATATAGCCAGTAGGACTGCCCCCTGGGCGGGGCTGTCAAGCCTTGAAGTTAACACTTTCTGCCTAGTCACTCCTGAAGAAAGGCTAATACCCACTGTCAAGATTAAGGCTGTGTCCGTCCATGAACAAAAGCGAAAAGTGCAAACCCATTCTTCTCTTTTAAAGGGGGGCTGGACTGCAGTCATCAACAGTGGAAAAGGTCCTGATGGCAGTGGGAATAAACAATGCCCCATCTTTGGTGTCAGTGGGAGTAATAGTGCTCCATCGTTGGTGTCAGTGGAAGGAATTGTGCCCCATTTGTTGGTGACATTGGGAGGAAATGTGCCCCTTTGTTAGTGTCATTGGGCCCCATTGTTGGTATCATTGGGAAGAATTGTGCCCCATCATTGGTGTCATCTGGAGGAATTATGTCTCTTCATTAGTGTCATTGGGGGAATCATGTCCCATTGTTGGTATCAGTGGATGAAAATAGTGCCACAAGATAAAGTGCTCGCAGTTTGGAGACCACTGTTCTAGAGGTAATCTGAAAACCTCTTTAACTTGGAGGACAGCGGTCATATATAAAGCAGCTTTTAGGGGGCAAGCCAAGCACTTGCAGGGCAGGTTCAGCTATAACCAGCATTAGATTTATTTACAATTACCTAAAACCCAATTGTCACAAAAAGAGATATTTAGTCAGACATTGCCTTAACAACCTCCATTCTCATAGTCTTAGGCAGGCCATACATGGTCGAATTCCGAACAAATGTTATTTTCAAAATCAGAAATTTTGTGCGTTTTGTGATCTGATGGTGCCACCATTGATTTTCAAAATTCGACCAACCAAGCCTTAAAGTTTCACCTCATGTTGCTACAGAAAATAATGTGTGTCTGGGAATCTTCTTTTCTTGCACTCATGTGCATTCTTTTTTCAGTTATATTTCTCACACGATTCTCCCATCATGGATTAGAAAATTGTTTGTTTTTCGAATAATTTCCAACATGTCGGATCACTCAAATTCGATAGCCGCGTGAAAATCTATACAGTTCACTTCCCTGTTACAGCAATTGTGCCGAATGTCTAAGGCACCAGGGTGTGAAAACACTAGCATTCATATGCATTTAAAGCCAATTTCTGACCGCATCTGTTTTGCAATGACTGAGTTCACACCTAGACATTAAGGGGTAAATTTACTAAAACTGGAGCACTCAGAATCTGGTACAGCTGTGTATGGTAGCCAATCAGCTACTAACTTAGGCTTGTTCATTTAAGCTTTGGCAATTAAACCTGGATGCCGATTGGTTTCTATTCTGAGTTGCATCAGATTTTGCACTCTCCAGTTTTGATTAAAAAAAAAAACCTAAATAGCTTCAAGCTGCATTTACACAAACAAAAAGAAAAACTTCAGAGTTCTGAGAAATTTTTTTTCCCCCCCAGCTAAATATACGTAAAGGCAGGCACAACTAAACATAAGAGAAATTAATCTGGGAAATAAAAGTTTGTTTTCACTTCTCAAGTTCTCCTTCTACACACAGGTGTCCCATGTGCATGAGGTCTTAATATAACAATAGACACCAGAGCAGAGCGAGAGGTAATGCACACAGTAATCAGCACTTAGTAAACAAACAAAAAAAAAACACAGGTCAGACACACCCCAACTCCTCCTCTGCACTACAAGTTTAAGAACATGTATCCTGGCTAAACTCACGGCAGAGGATGCCGGTGTGAGTGGATGCGATGTGTGAGGTGGTGGGCGGGCTCTGATCTGCAATGCTTCCTGTGAGAGACGCCGGGTTCAGCTAAGGGCTGGCTGAGCCTTTTCTCTCCCGCGCTGGCTAATCCAGCAAGAAACGTCGGGTCCATCTGAGCGAGGACCGACCTTCCCTCTCTGTGAGCTGACAGACGCCTCTCCCCCCGGCGGCGAGTGCCGGAGATCCCAGCATAGAGGACATTGTGCACGGTTAAGAGGGAAATTGCTAAATTGTGCATCACCACAGGGTGACACTGTGGATGCACCTGGTATAAATGCGCCAACGTCCCGATAATCAATGGGCGAATATTGTTTAAACTAAAGATGGACTTTAAACGGCACATAGATAGATATTGTAAAAATTCTAAGGGTTTTATTGTTGGTAGAAAAATATAATTGAATTTAGGTAAAAAGTACATTAATACAAAAAAATGACATTATGTAACAGTCATCAATAATTGGTATAGGGTCCCATTTACAAGACTCAACACATCTCCCAGAAATTACATTGACATGTAAAATTCACAAAGTAGAATAGGATAATGTATAGCCAACGAACACAAATAAGGAGTTGGACGGTATGCACGAGAGATGACTGGTCTTATTGATAGGTCCGGTAAATTCAAAGATAAAGATCTTGCTTTCGCTCGACTAGTTTCGCGTTCCAAAACGCTTCGTCGGGAGCCAAGTATTGAACACCAGCACATAATCCTTGTCAAGCTATAAGCTGGGTCAGTCCATCACTAGGGGTCACCTAAACAGATTACCACTGTGTGGCTCGAGCAAGTGCTTCTGACTGACACACTCCTCTACAGTATTGTCTGGCTTGTTACTCCTGGATTTACGTTCCCTACCTATCAGTAGCCTGTGCATAGTTACTCTTTTACTTAAATCACGCATTACTGTCTACCATGAATGTGTTTATATAATACTGGCACCCTGTGATATACGGACTGCCAGGTAAAAATACCTAGGCCGGTTTCACTACCTAACACGGCCTTGTTCAATACTATGCTCCCGACGAAGCGTTTTGGAACGCGAAACTAGTCGAGCGAAAGCAAGATCTTTATCTTTGAATTTACCGGATCTATCAATAAGACCAGTCATCTCTCGTGCATACCGTCCAACTCCTTATTTGTGTTTGTTGGCTATACATTATCCTATTCTACTTTGTGTATTTTACATGTCAATGTAATTTCTGGGAGATGTGTTGAGTCTTGTAAATGGGACCCTATACCAATTATTGATGACTGTTACATAATGTCATTTTTTTGTATTAATGTACTTTTTACCTAAATTCAATTATATTTTTCTACCAACAATAAAACCCTTAGAATTTTGACAATATCTATGTGCCGTTTAAATTGTGCACGGTTACTCCTCGTTGGGAGGGACGCCGGGCTTGGCTGGGTGAGAGCCGACCCCTATCTCTCTCATTTCCATGCTGGCGGATTCTCCCTTCTTCCTCCACACGGCGGCCAGCCTGATTGAAGAGGACTAGTGGGAACTGCAGGCTACGGATTGTAAACCCCAAGCCGACACTTCTACCAGCGCCTACAGGCTCTCTCCCTCTTCCCCCTGGACTGGGTGCCACGGGATACCAGACACCGGCGGGAGTGGAGGCTGGAGAAGCTTTACGAGTGGTGGTGAGAGGAGATGAAACGGTAGGGGGAGGCAATATATGAGCGCAGACGGCTCTGGATCCCGGACCCCCCTGACCTCCCGACAATTTAGCTTGCAGATCGGTGAATAAGCTCAGACGATCCCTTTTTCCTCAGAGAGAGATTGGAAACAGAGAACAAATTGCAGCAGGAGGAGGAGGTCGAGGTGGTAAGACCCCTGATTAAAATAATACAGTGACAATAATTGGAATTAAGGACCAGCTTTGTTCTGAAATTGAATTTTAAGTCTGTGCCAGTAGATTGAACTCAGTTTCCATGCTAATAACCTGTGCTTGCTATATGGTGTCAGTTGACAGTGTGAAGGGGAAAAAAAGGATAGTAAAGGAGAAGAGGTCCCAGGGAGGTAGAACGAGGACATTGCTATATTTTGGATATATTGGAGGGGCTTTTCTCCTTCCTGACTGTGGAGTAGCCTGGGTGTTTTGTTTTTTTCCCTCCTTCTGAAATGGCTCCAGGCAAACCACGCACTAAACCATCAAATGTTACTCCCTGTTCCTCCCCTGCACCAGCAGCTTCAAAGACGGCAGGAAAATCAGCTACAAAATCTCCAATAAAATCTCCCCAAGCAGGGGTAACAATAGAGACTCAGACAGCGACAGAGCGATTGGAGATTGAGCAGGCACCATCTAGTAAAGATATTATGAATGCCATTAAGACAAGCAGTGAGACTCTTACAAATAAAATTGACGCCCTAGCAGTGGATGTGGGCTTAAGACATGAGTTTGACAACTTACAGCAAAAAGTGTCAGAAATGGAAACCCGTGTTGTAAAGGTGGAGGATAAATTAAAAGACAGATAGCAGAGAATGGCATATATTGAAAAAACAAATTATGGCACTATAGAACAGAGCAATCGACACAGAAAGCCGATTGAGAAGAAATAACATCCGGATTGTGGGATTACCAGAACGGGCTGAAGGAGATAATCCAATTGAATTTGCAGAGAGACTATTGATAGATACACTGGGCCTTATCGATAGGTCTCCAATATTTGTAATGGAAAGAGCACATAGGATTTCTTTCCGCTCTCCAAAACCAGGGGCATCTTCCCGACCTTTTTTTGATGTGTCTACAAAATTACAGAGATCGGGATCAAATTCTATCAGCAGCCAGGATGAAAGCAGACTTACAATATGAAAATACAATTTTTTCCTGATTACCCTCAGGAGATACAACAGAAAACAAGAGCCTACACTGAAGCACGAAAAAGACTTGGGACACACACGAGGTTTTTTGAAACACCAGATGCTGTGGCAGAGTGGTTGGACACTAGATAACGGCGGTTTGAAACCCCCTCTGTTTTGCTTGTTTGTTTTGGTTGCTGTAAGTTGTGGTGTATTTATTATTTAATTTTCATTTCAATCCTTTTTTTTGGACACATCTATGGATTATGGACTTATCAGATTTTGAGAATGAGAAGAGCACTATAGAATGTATTTCCATCTTTTTTTTGGAATAGATTTTGATAATAACAAAGTATTGATATAGACTGGTTTAGATCCTGATAATAATAATAAGAGTACTACGTACTGATGGTTTATAATGGGGTAATGGGGAAAAATAAAAGAGTTTTTTTTTTTTTTCTTCTTTTTGGGGACATATTATTATTATTATTATGATTATAGATCCCGACAATGGTATTAATGATGGACAATGTAGGACAATGTATTTTTTCTTTCAAGTGACAAAGAGGGGTTAAATGTTTATGGAGAGGGGGAGGAGGGTGCAATTAATAATTATTATTTTTTTAGGATTTTTGGGGTTACGGCATTATGTAATGACACGTGGAATCATATATTATGTGGAGTAAATTGAGGATGTGGGATGAGTCACAAACACGCGGAGGGGGGGGGGTGTCTCCCTCTGTTTTCCTTTTTTTTTGGGTGGGAGGTTTTATAGGGGATATTGAAATCATATATAATGAATGATAAAATAGCACTGAAAAAACAAATATGTGTGAGATATGGAACTACAAAATGACACGGGGAAATATACAGGTTTCAGTAAATTGAAAATGTTGGTTAAGTCACAAACACGTGGGGTGGAGGGGTGCCTCCCCTCCTTTTTTTTTTCCCTTTCCTTTTTCCTCCTCTTCTGGGGAAGATTGTCAATTAGAGGATATCTAAATAAGTAAGAAAGTGCATGTCCTCTTTTTTTTTGCCCGTTTGAAAGAGAAGCTAGATAAAAAGAGTAAAATAGCTTAGATAGGATGTCCCTAAGATTTATGATTGAGAGCCCGCCACACAATGAAATGGAAGAGTGTTTGTTATTTTGGGGTTGAGTTGGGTTATGATGGGTACTGAGTATAGAACAGACGCTATGGTCAGTAAAAAAAAGGGGATAGGAGAAGTCCCTCTCCACTCCCATCCATGAATTGATGGGGTTGTACAATAGAGAGGGGAGTGGAGGAGGATATGGTGGGATGGGAGGGAGGAGGTGGAGTGAGTGCAAGGAGAGAGTATAAATGGGATTTTCGATGGTGTGGTTTAAATACCCTATGGATGCAATCTAAAAAATGGAGATATCTATCCCTCCCATACCCTAGGTACAATGGCAGGAAAAAAATAAAATAATTGCTATTCTGTATTATCCTGGAACTCGAAGTTTAAACGAGCATTACGGTTTCAATATATAAGAAAATATACCCCTCAATTGATTATATTGCAGGAGACACATTTAATGGGAAAAAAAATTAAGCGCGTTAAAAAAAGCTTGGATACAAAAAAAATATCACTCTACCTACTCATCATATGCAAGGGGGGTATCGGTTCTGGTAAATAAATCTTTTCCTGGAGAAATAGAGAAGGCCTACATAGATATAAATGGAAAATATGTTATTCTGTTATATGTGATTGGACAACAGAGGTACACAGTGGCAGTGTATATCCAACCTCCATTTTTAGTGGGAGTTCTGAATGAGATAATGGAAAAAATCATTCAATATCCCACAGCAAAGTTGTTGCTTATTGGAGATTTTAACTCGGTTCTATTGCCAGAGTTGGATAGAGCGAAACCTCCTAAATAACACTCAGCAGATTTGCATAATTGGGGACAGGCGATGGGATTAACAGAGATCTGGAGACGGAAGAACCCCGGAAAAAGAATATATTCCTGTTTCTCTACCTCCTATAAAACGGCATCTAGGATAGATTTAGCATTTGCGGATCCCGCAATGCTAGCAGACATTGCGGAAGCTACATATCTGCCGAGCGGTTTCTCAGACCATTCCCCAATTCCCCAATATATTTGACAGTACGCATTCCTACTCCGAGAAATGCATCCCTGTGGAGAAATTAACTCCGCAGTGGGTGTTATGTCTGGAAAAAGCGGAAACAATTACATCTATAATAATGGAATATTGGGAGAATAATGCTGGATCGACCTTGGTAGATATGGTATGGGATGCGTTTAAAGCGTATTTGCGGGGACAATATATCTCAAATATTTCGGTGGTTAATAAAAAACAGAAAAGTTAAGATACAGGAGCTGCAAATTCAGATAGAACTTCAGAAGGAAAAGTATAGTCAAGATCCCAGTGGTATTAAAGTGGATGTAAACCCACTCTCATCCTTTCTGAACTACTGCCATAGTGCTGATCTATAAGGATATAGATGCCTCCTGCATGTATCATTATCTGTCAAATTACTCCCCTCTGTCTGTTTTAAGAACTGAAAAACTGAAGATTCCATGGGTGGATCTGTTGTCTGGAGCTCGGTGGGTGGAGTCGTGATGTCAGTAGACTCCCCGCCCACCTCTACACTCCCCCCTTGTCAACATGCATTTTCTCCTGTGTCTTCCTTCTACTATGATCACTAACATCCAGTCAAAATCCAGAAAAGTAACCACATGACTTCAGAAAAGGAGTGGGGGTGGGAATTAAAAAATAATGCCCGTCTAAAGTTAGTGCACAAGATATGTAAATAAACCTGTCACTCATAGCAAGAGGGCAGAACGGACAAAGGTTTTTCTCTGTTTGTCCGTTTTATCTCACTGAACAATAAATGAGGATTGCTCAGAGCTGCATTAACTCCAGAGATTTGAGATTTTATCTAAAAAGAGATTTACATCTGCACATGGAGGAAATAACAAGGCTCAAATTGCATAAAAATAGACAGAATATCTTTGAGCAGGGAGATAAAGGTGGGAGATTCCTGGCGAGATTAGCACAACAAGAATACCAAACTACAATTATACCAGAAATCGAGACTTCAAATGGACAGAGAGTAAAAGAACCTCAGGAGATGTTGGAGGCCTTCAGAGAGTACTATAGTTTGTTGTATGCCTCCTCTCGCCCCTCCGACTTTCGCCCAGAGGCTATTGACAGATCTTTTAGACCGGGTAGCCCTTGGGTGGAGGTCAGATGGGGAGAGAAAGGCATTGGTCTGCCCTATTATGACCAAGGAGATTTTGGAGGTTATACGTACGCTCCCGGGGGAGAAGGCACCAGGTCCAGACGGAATTCCGGCGGAATTTTATAAAAAACATGGAGCTTTAATAGCTCCTAAATTAGCAGAAGTATTTACAAGTGGACTATCGAAAAGGGGCCCTCCCAGATTCAATGAGAGAGGCACATATAACATTAATATATAAAAAAACGAAGGATCCAAAATTATGCTCCTCATACAGACCAATAGCATTATTAAATACAGATCTTAAAATGCTGACAAAGATATTAACATTAAGAATACAACCCCTGCTCAGAAATATAATAGATTCAGACCAGACAGGATTTATGCCACAGAGAACAACAGATATCAATCTACGTAGGTTATATACAAATATACATACTCATCATATACAGGAGGGATCCAGGACGGTGGCCACTCTGGATATAGAGAAGGCCTTTGGTTACAATCGAATGGCCTTTTCTATGGGAAATACTCAGAAGGATGGGATTCCCATTAGTATTCATTAAGTGGATCCAAATAATATATGGGAGACCCGTGTCAGCGGTTAAATTGGGAGGAAAACTATCACCTTTTTTTCAGTTATACAGAGGTACGAGGAGGCAGGGTTGCTCTCTCTCTCAAGCACTCTTCGCAATAGCAATAGAGCCAGTGGCAGAGGCTCTTAGGACCTCGCCAAACATTCAAGGACTTTGAGTGGGGGGGCCTGGAGGAGAGGGTCGCCCTGTATGCCGATGATATGCTGTTGTTTTTGAGAGACGCGGGTCCATCTTTAGAGGGAGCTTTAGAATTAAATTCCTTTTCACTTTTTACAGGGCTAAAAGTAAACTGGGGCAAGTCCCTATTGATCAAGGAACACAGAATACTGCAGCCCCAAATATACCATTGAAGTGGGTGATAGAATTTAAATATCTTGGCATAATGATATCTAGGCAGGTTGAGGACTTCCGAACGTTGAATCTGGATCCAGTGGTACAGGAGCTTGGGAGGAAACTAAAGATATGAACAATGTTGCCCCTGTCGTTACTAGGTTACCTGGTGAAGATGAAGATTCTCCCTAAGTTCTTGTATATATTCAGGAATTCTCCACAATGGCTGCCAAAAAGCTCCTTTGTACAGTTACATGGAATGCTCTCCACATTTATATGGGCAAATAAACCTGCCAGAATTAAATTGAGTACACTTATGAGACCGGCAGCACAGGGGGGGGGGGGGGGGGTTGGCCTTTCCAGATTTTCATAGGTACTATTTCGCTACACAGCTGGTGATGGTGAGGAGATGGTTGAACCCTGATGGGTTTGACTCAGCCACTATGCTGGAAGCAGCAGAGGTCCAATCGGTGGAGGCACTGCAGGGATTACTGTATAGGGGGTTAAAATCCCAGCGAGATCGAACCCCTCCAATGATAACAGTTAAAATATGGAAAGCCGCCATAGTAAAAGAGGGATATTCAGAAACCAACCTATCCCCAAATAACCCGTTGTGGAGAAATCCTGAATTGCCACACCTGGATTCTATCCAGGATCCAGGGGTATGGACCAAATACGGGGTGAAAAAATGCAAATACTACAGGGAGATAGATTTCTTTCATTTACAGAAATGAGGCAATGCTGGAATATCCCTGGGAGTTATACCTTTTTTTATTTTTTTAAACAATTTACAGTTTAAACATATTTCTGCAGGTTATAAAGGCAAAACTGTGGAAATGCATATAACAAGGATATGTGGCTTATGTACATGTAAATACAACAAGTCAGGAACTCATACAGGTTTAACCATGTGCTCAGCGAATCTCAATTGGATGGAAACCTTCTGTCTATGCTAATCATGGGTTTCTGGGAGTTCTACTTTTAGATATATCCAACTCATCCATGCCCTATCAGCCCAGTTCCCTGGGGGGACTCCGCAATTAACGGAACTTGATCTGGAGCAAAATGGTAGAAAGTGGAAAAAAGTGAATTTCAATCCTGTATATGTATTTATTAAGGACTACATCGCCAGATATAAGTAAACTAAGTGAATGTTGGAGAAGGGATGTTCCAAACTTGGTGGAGGAGAATTGGGAGGAAGTATGGAGGTCCCCATTTCAGATATTGGCATCATTACGAGATAAATTAATACAATAGAAAATAATCCATAGGAGTCATTATACACCATATACAGTCAGGTCCATAAATATTGGGACATTGACACAATTCTAATCTTTTTGTCTCTATACACCACCACAATGGATTTGAAATGAAACAAACAAGATGTGCTTTAACTGCAGACATTCAGCAGTAATTTGAGGGTATTTACATCCATTTCAGGTGAACGGTGTAGGAATTACAGTTTGTATATGTGCCTCCCACTTTTTAAGGGACCAAAAGTAATGGGACAGATAAACAATCATAAATCAAACTTTCACTTTTTAATACTTGGTTGCAAATCCTTTGCAGTCAATTACAGCCTGAAGTCTGGAACGCATAGACATCACCAGACGCTGGGTTTCATCCCTGGTGATGCTCTGCCAGGCCTCTACTGCAACTGTCTTCAGTTCCTGCTTGTTCTTAGGGCATTTTCCCTTCAGTTTTGTCTTCAGCAAGTGAAATGCATGCTTAATCAGATTCAGGTCAGGTGATTGACTTTGCCATTGCATAACATTCCACTTCTTTCCCTTAAAAAACTCTTTGGTTGCTTTCGCAGTATGCTTCGGGTCATTGTCCATCTGCACTGTGAAGCCCCGTCCAGAGTTCAGAAGCATTTGGCCGAATATGAGCAGATAATATTGCCCGAAACACTTCAGAATTCATCCTGCCGCTTTTGTCAGCAGTCACATCATCAATAGATACAAGAGAACTAGTTCCATTGGCAGCCATACATGCCCACGCCATGACACCATCACCACCATGCTTCACTGATGAGGTGGTATGCTTTGAATCATGAGCAGTTCTTTTCCTTCTCCATACTCGTCTCTTCCCATCACTCTGGTACAAGTTGATCTTGGTCTCATCTGTCCATAAGATGTTCCAGAACTGTGAAGGCTTTTTTAGATGTTGTTTGGCAAACTCTAATCTGGCCTTCCTGTTTTTGAGGCTCAACAATGGTTTACATCTTGTGGTGAACCCTCTGTATTCACTCTGGTGAAGTCTTCTCTTGATTGTTGACTTTGACACACATACGCTTACCTCCTGGAGAGTGTTCTTGATCTGGCCAACTGTTGTGAAGGGCGTTTTCTTCACCAGGGAAAGAATTCTTCGGTCATCCACCACAGTTGTTTTCCCCGGTCTTCCGGGTCTTTTGGTGTTGCTGAGCTCACCGGTGCGTTCTTTCTTTTTAAGGATATTCCAAACAGTTGATTTGGCCACACCTAATGTTTTTGCTATCTCTCTGATGGGTTTGTTTTGTTTCTTCAGCCTAATGATGGCTTGCTTCACTGATAGTGACAGCTCTTTGGATCTCATATTGAGAGTTGACAGCAACAGATTCCAAATGCAAATAGCACACTTGAAATGAACTATGGACCTTTTATCTGCTCCTTGTAAATGGGATAATGAGGGAATAACACACAGCTGGCCATGGAACAGCTGAGCAGCCAATTGTCCCATTACTTTTGGTCCCTTAAAAAGTGGGAGGCACATATACAAACTGTTATAATTCCTACACTGTTCACCTGATTTGGATGTAAATACCCTCAAATTAAAGCTGAAAGTCTGCAGTTAAAGCACATCTTGTTCGTTTCATTTCAAATCCATTGTGGTGGTGTATAGAGCCAAAAAGATTAGAATTGTGTCGATGTCCCGATATTTATGGACCTGACTAAGTTATATAAGATCTCTCCATTAAACCCTCAGAATTGCTGGAGATGTGCAGACATTCCAGGAAATTTCATGCATATATTTTGGTCATGCCCGAAGATAGTGGTATTTTGGAGGGAGGTCCTGAGAATAATTGCTATAGTAACATCAATAGTTTTGGAACAGGAGGCAGAGATCTGTTTGCTAGGATTGGTAGGGAAGAATATTGCCTCGGTGGGAAGGAGAACACAGGTGGGCCTATTATTTTATGCTAGAAAGATGATAGTCGTAAATTGGAAAAAAAGTAGAAGCCCCCTCGGTAGCACATTGGAAAAATCTAGTAAATGATAATCTGCCATTGTACAGGGAGACATACTGCAATAGAGGTCATGGGGAGAAATACGAGAGAGTATGGGCAAGCTGGATAGAAAATCCTATGACAGCTTCAGGTTAAATAGGGTAATAAGGGGAGGATAACCACACCATGGAATAAAGGGAGGGAGATGAGTGTACAAAAGCTATTTGTGTTAGGTGAAATGAATGTTAAGTGGAATTTTATGGAGGCTCTAGAAGAGAGCAGATAAATGTTAAATGTGAAATGTATATGCATGTTTTTTTTGTATGGAAAACTGAAAATTAATAGAGATTTATAAAAAAGAACACGTATCCTG
The DNA here is from genome assembly GCA_029206835.1 of Rana muscosa. Classification (NCBI taxonomy): domain Eukaryota; kingdom Metazoa; phylum Chordata; class Amphibia; order Anura; family Ranidae; genus Rana; species Rana muscosa. The sequence goes on from CM055116.1 coordinate 215,362,426, forward strand.
AGGGGGGGCAGCCAGATCGCATTTATCTCAGCTTAGAATGCTGTGGTGTGTGGCACATTTCCAAAAATCAAAGCATGAACTGCAGTGCTAAAGGACTAGAAAAAAGATAAAAGTGATAAGAATCCAATTGGGCTTTCAACTGAAACAAAGAAACCAGTGTCATAAGCACCCAGCTGGAGGTACAATATTTCCACTTCAAACTGTACATTACATTTGTCTGCTAAAGCTACCTTATTACAGGACACTTTTAAAAAAAAAAAAAACATTTTAAAAACATTTTTGGAGATATTATAGCTAAAAGTAAAAAATATATATATTTTTTTCAAAATTGTTGCTCTTTTTTTGTTTATAGCACAAAAAATAAAAACCACAGAGGTGATCAAATACCACCAAAAGAAAGCCATTTGTGGGAAAAAAAGGACATTAATTTTGTTTGGGTACAGCGTCGGAGGCGATTGCGTCCTCTTGCTGGCTTGGTATGGAGACGAGTTAGGGGAAGATGGCCCCCACCCATCTCCATATCATTGCAGGGCGGAAGCGACATCAAAACATCACTTTCACCCAATGCTCTTAAAGAGACTTTTTTTTTTTTTTCTTCTTCTTCAAAATTACATTTTTTTATTGCATTTTAGTGTAAATATGAGATCTGAGGTATTTTTGACCCCAGATCTCATATTTAAGAGGTCCTGTCATGCTTTTTTTCTATTACAAGAGATGTTTACATTCCTTGTAATAGGAATAAAAGGGAGTGTAAAAAAATAAAATTAAAAAGGTAAAATAAATAAGAAAAAAAAAAAATAATTTTAAACGCGCCCCGTCCCGCCAAGCTCGCGTGCAGAAGCGAACAAATCTCTTGTAATAGAAAAAAAAAGCATGACAGGACCTCTTAAATATGAGATCTGGGGTCAAAAAATACCTCAGACCTCATATTTACACTGAAATGCAATAAAAAAAATATATTATATATATCATTTGAAAAAATAAATAAATATGAAAATGGTGTTCAAACCACACGTGTGAGGCATCAACGCGATCGTTAGAGCGAGAGGAATAATTCTAACCCTGTAACTCAAAACAGGCAACCTGTAGAATTTTTTAAGCGTCACCTATGGAGATTTTTAAAAGGGAAAAGTTTGTCGCCATTCCACGAGCGGCTGCAATTTTGAAGCGTGACATGTTGGGTATCAATTTACTCGGCGTAACATTATCTTTCACAATATAAAAAAAATTGGGCTAACTTTACTGTCGTCTTATTTTTTTTATTCAAAAAAGTGTATTTTTTCCCAAAAAAGTGCGCTTGAATAACCGCTGCGCAAATACGGTGTGACAGAAAGTATTGCAACGACCGCCATATTATTATTATATGTTAGAAAAAAAATATATAATGTTTGGTGGTTCCAAGTAATTTTCAAGCAAACTAAAAAAAAACTGTTTAACTTGTAAACACCAAATCTCAGAAAGAGGCTCGGTCCTTAAGTGGTTAATTAAATGCTCCTTCACACCCATAAACCTGGATCTTTAACAGACATGGTCATCGAATCCTTCAGTGCCGGACAACCAGATCAGGATACAGAGGGGGCTGGGTGGGAACCTTTTACCATCTGATGGAGTTACTATATGAACAAGTGTTCTGTCACAGTCTATATTGAAGACTCTCTTTTGTTATTTTCGCCTATTTAGGCTTCCTAAACAATGGACACCTTAAGTAACACTGATGGAAGTCGTGGTTAATGATTCTATATCCCCATTTTGTTTCATACTACTTATCAGATCAAAGCAATAGACATAGTTGTCTCTGCAGCCTACGACCAGCTGGTTCAGGCACACCACCGGAGAAGAGAATATCTCCCCTTCTAGCATACATTGATTGATCAGAAGTCCGGAGTGAGCATCCAGTATACACAAGCTTCCATCTGTAGAGCCAGCTGCCAGTAGCTCTGTGTTCTTAGTGTGTGGGTTGGGAAACACAAATGGTGTGGCGTATACTCGTGAATTGGCTTTATATTTCCAGAGTAATTCCCCCTCAGCGCTGCAGCAATAAATGAAGCCATCATGTGAGCCAAACATGACATGCTTGGACACAGCGGAGACACACGGTGAAGAAAAAATGGGCCCCTCCGTGGAAAACTGCCACAACTATGAAAAAGAAAAATGCATTATTTTGATAGTAGATAAAGAATCATTTTAAAATTAAACATTGCAAAAGGAACAATGAAATCCAACATTTGTATAATGCACGCTAGAAAAGCAAAGCAAATATCTCAAGCAGTGCTTATGGACGATGCTAAACATAATACAATAGGGGCAAGTGCTGCAACTAAAGGTATTTAGCTCTAAAGCTCTTTTTTTGGCTAGAACATGGATTGGCTGAAACACTTAATGCAAAGAATTTGGTTGGTCTGCATAATTGTGTTTATATCTGCATATATTAGACGGATACCTTGAAGCATCCTAATTCACGCTACTCCCCAGAAGAAGATGACTTGAGAGTAAACAGGGAGTGCAGCCCAGCTGCTCAGTGTTTCAGCTTTTTATCCAGATATTGCTGTAGTACATTAGGCCACTCCATTCCTTCTTTCTCTGTAATCTGAAGATTGAGGTCCCATTTTGCTTACCTATTTGTAATGCTAAAAGGCATATTCAGAAAGACAGCCACTAGACTCCTTTGCTGTCTATCTCATACAGGGAGTCAAAAGTATCAAAACTCTTATCCATAAGGCCCCTTTCACACTGGGGCGGTTTGCAGGCGCTATTTTGCTAAAAATAGCGCCTGCAAACCGAGCCTAAACAGCGGCTCCTGTCTCTTGTGGTGGAGATTTTTCAAATCCATGTTTATAACAAGAAGCTTCAAGGGAACTCTCTAATTAAAAGGATTCTACGTGTATATATGGTTGTATATGTTTTTACAATACTTTATTATTAAGGTGACTTAAATTTATCTTACAATGACTCTATAGTGTTAGAACATGTTTAGAATCAACAGCATACACAGCTGTGGAATTTCATCTGACAAAAGCCTATTATCTGACCATTTGTTGGTAGACTGATGTTACTTCAAAAGGAGGTGGGAGGTGACAATGGAACAGGAAGAACGTGATGATAAAAATGGTAGTTGTGACTGAGTATTTCACCCAAGCTAACAACCCTGCCCCACCCCTTGAGGGAATGCAAGGTCTTAGCATATGGAAAGGGGGGGTGAGGAGGGGAGGGGTTTTTACAAGAGTGTATTTATCTGAATGCAGACCCAATAGTCAGTCTATTTGGCCCTTGATCTGAGCAGCATGGTGACGTAGTAAGCTCTCTCTGTCTCTCTCTCTTTCTCCCTCTCTCTCTCCCTCTGCCTCTCTCTCTCTCTCTCTTGCGAATGAAGATCTGACGCAGACGACATGGTGACGTAATAAGCTCCCTCTGTCCCCCTCTGTCTCCCTCTGTCCCCCTCCCTCCCATAAGGGTGCCGCTGCTTCTCTTTTGCTCTCTTGTTACTATTGGTATTATCATGTAACATTGGTATCATCTTCATCATTAGGTATTATCATGTTTGTCATAGCAATATTCCTATTATGTATCGTGTAACATTGGTATCACCTTGCTATTAGGTGGTATCGTTTCTGTATAAATAAATGTCATTGTTTTCTCTTTTCCCACCGCTATCGTTTGATTTCATTTTATATAGACAAAAGGTTTTTAATCACTTATTGTAAGCATTTAAGCGAGGTTATGACTATCTCCGTAACAGATGTTGCCCGGCGTGTGAGGAAGTTTAAATTTAGGTGAGTATTATTTCTCGTATGGTAGACAGAGCTGGTTCAAACGCCAGAAATACTAAGTGTTTTCTTATGTCTTTTTAACCTGTCTGAATACCTAACAAAAACTTCTCAGAACTTAACTTTTTACCTTTTTGTCTAGGCGAATATTTTGATGAGACTGATTTTTTGAATAATGTATGTATATAGAATGAAATTGCAGCAGGGTATCGGTATGAATGATAAGGGCTCTGTTTGGAATCAATTTCAGTTGACCCTTTGAATAAGATTAGGCCAATCTTTGGGATTGAAACAAACCTGTGCGTATAGGGCTGCGTTTCCACTGGCGCAACTCCAATGTCGTGTGACGTTGAAATGCAGCTTTAGTGCGACTGTGGTGTGGTGTTGAATGCGATTTTGATAGAGTCACTGCAGCTTTGAGTCACATAGATTGGAATGGGTGCTATTGAAATCATTGGTAAGCGATTTGTAATGCGACTTTGTGCCCAAGGTCGCATGGCGAGTTGCATCAGTGGAAACGGAGACTAAATCACACTGAATTAGCTGGATGTATGCAAATCTATCTTTCTGTGTAAACTACTAACGGGGGGGGATTGTAAGCTTCTGGGGCAGATTTTGATGTTTGGCGCGAATGGAGTAGTGCGTTTTTTTTCGGTGTTGCAATCTGATGGAGACTATTTTTTGTTTTCCTGTGTGTGTGGGAACCCATGTGGTATGTACCATGCTGGTTTTGGCGGGAAAAATTGGGCATCATCCACCATTTTGTCATGGTCCATGAGATGTGCGGTGGTCATCCACCATTTTGTTGTGGCTTGGCTTGTCGGCCATCTTGAGAGGCGTTTAGAGTTTGAGATGGGAAGTTCCAGGTTAGCAAACAAAACTGCCTCCTGCACTACAAGCAATCAGAGGGTCTAATCAAGCTTAACGCTTGGGAAGCCCTGTGATACAGTCATTTTTTTTTTTAATACTTTGGAGAAGTCCACGGGGAGATTAAACTATTTATTTTAGTTGGGAAGATCCCCAGGCTAATTTTTTGAAGGACTATAGTCAGAACAGGGATTGTTCGGGCAGGTAGCGAAAAAATATTAGTAACGGCGACAGGGGCAGTACCTGTCGACCCAATCATTGGTCAGAGAGTAGCTAGCTCTGGGAAAAAAGCAACCTATAAGAGGTTTGCGGGATCGTCCGTAAAGGATGGGTAAAAAACAGTTCAAGGTCTTTCGTCCGTAAAGGATGGGTAATAAAATCGCTTCAAAGAGGGAGTCTAACCGTGGGGAACCTTACCACTTGACCCCGAAGGAAGAAAGGATTGATACAGGGGCCTTGAGTTGGGAAATATGCAATGTTGGGAATGGTGGACTGGGAAATTGTATTTAAAAAAAAAATGGTACGGTCAAGCCAAATGCTTGGGAAAGAGATGCTTATTGTGCATGGATGGTAGAGTAATGATGAACAGGGGGACAAGGAGGAACCTGACCAAACAGATGTTATGGGTTTAAGAAGTACAGGTTATGATAGAAAAGATTCTGATTTGTGTGATGTCTAGAGGTCATCTTTGACCAAGTGTGTGAATATGTGTGTGTGGAGACTATGCGAGAGGTGTAGTGCGGATCTGTGACATTATGTTCTCAGCTGCTGACAGCCCGAAATGACGCCCCTTTCTTTCCAACCAGATCTGTGAGAATGTAAAACGAATTGTATTGACATGCAAATGACCTGAGCCAGGCTGTAATAGTTTTTTGTGGAAGTGCTTTTACTAAACTGTGTTTGTGTTACAGAAGACGATTCAGCAAGGGATTGTGTGATGAAGTATTATGATTGGTTGATAAATGGTACTGTTAAAAAGTTTGCTAATTTTTTTTCTCACCATGGTGAATAATTTTTTTTGGAGGATTACTGGTATAAAACACAAACCACGTGGTATTAATGTGTATCATGTAATACATATTAATTAAAAGTTGAGCTCAACAATTTTTGGTATTTTAAAAAAAAAGTGCACGGTTTATGTAATGTAAAGTAATGTATATTTGTGTTTCATATGCTAATGTCTTGTTACTGGAATTGTTTTTTGTAAATTGCAAAAAATGGAATGTTTATCCCTAACTTTTATGGGAATTTTATCCCTCAGAGTCGATAATTGGGTTTTCTGGCTTTCAGAACAAGAGGAAATCTAAGGTATGCTAATGTCCCTAGCTATCTGTGTGTCCCCAAATGTAGTTCAAACCTGTTTTCCTACCGTGTCACCAAGCAATCCCATCTCTCTGAAATAGGGGAAACCAACACTTCTCATAGTTTCCTGCTGGGACTGTTTATGTGGCTATTTGTTACCAATTGCATAATAAATATCTGTGTGTTTCAAGGCACACCGGTCGGCTCGGGTACCCCCTACTGTTCAGTGGTCCCAGCGCCTCAGTGCTGCAAGGGATTTGTCTTAGTCTGCTGGTCAGGTGTGTCTGGTAGCAGCAGTTTCTCAAGCTGGATACACATTATGCAATTTTGTTTTCCCATTTATTTTAGATTTACCTGCAGATGTGTGGTATGAGGGCCTGCCTGCTTGCATACAAGTTGAGAGGGTATAGGTCTGGCCTCATATTGTATAGTTTTGGTTGAGTCTGGGAAAAAAAAACATAGGATTTTTATAACAGCTTACCTGTAAAATCCTTTTCTTGGAGTACATCACGGGACACAGAGCGGCATAGTCATTACTATGTGGGTTATATAGTTTACCTTCAGGTGCTGGCACTGGCAACTTCCAAACCGGAAGTACCCTCCCCTATATAAGCCCCTCCCATCCGGGAGCACCTCAGTTTTGTAGCAAAGCAATAAGTGTCCCCAAAAGAGGGGTGGGAGCTCTGTGTCCCGTGATGTACTCCAAGAAAAGGATTTTACAGGTAAGCTGTTATAAAAATCCTACTTTCTTTCTCGTACATCACGGGACACAGAGCGGCATAGTCATTACTATGTGGGATGTCCTAAAGCAATGCCCAATGAGGGGGGGGATACACCATACATAAGCTGAGCGCTATCAGACATGAGGATCTTTTGCGGCCTGCAACACACTGCGCCCAAAGGCAACATCCTCCTGACTTCTAACGTCCACCTGGTAGAACCTAGTAAACGTATGTACTGAAGACCATGTTGCGGCCTTACAGATTTGAGCCAGGGAGGCCTGGTGATGCACTGCCCATGAAGTTCCAACTGCTCTCGTGGAGTGCGCCCTAACTTTGAACGGAGGCGGTCTCCTTCTCAAGCCATAGGCTTGCATAATGACCTGTCGAATCCACTTGGCTAAAGTAGATTTTGACGCTGCCTGACCCTTTCTGGGGCCTTCCGGCAGAATAAACAAAGTATCCGTTCTGCGAATCTGAGCAGTGGCTTTTAGATAAGCTTTAACTGCTCTTACTACATCCAAAGAATGTAATAACTTTTCCTCTACTGAACTAGGTTTGGGGAAAAAAGAAGGAAGAACCACATCTTGGTTCAAATGAAACCTCGATACCACCTTAGGAAGAAAGGCTGGATGAGGACGTAACACTACTCTGTCCTTATGGATAACCAGATATGGCTCCCTACAGGACATAGCGGCTAATTCCGACACTCTTTTAGCCGAACAAATGGCTACTAGAAAAATCAATTTCCTGGTGAGAAGAACCAGGGAAATATGCTGTAATGGTTTAAATGGTTGTTTCTGTAGAACCGACAGAACCAGGTTTAAGTCCCATGGACATATGGGAATATTAACCGGAGGGCTAATATGCATCACTCCTTGTATAAAGGCTTTGACTAGTGAATGCGAGGCCAAGGGCCTCTGAAAAAATATTGACAAGGCCGAAATCTGACCCTTGATAGTACTCAAGGCAAGCTTCCCATCTACAGCCCATTGTAGGAAGTCCAGAATCCTAACTATTACGTACTTACGTGGATGCCATTTCTTGGCCTCACACCAGGCGATGTACGCCTTCCAGATTCTATAGTAGATCTGCCTGGATACCGGCTTCCTGGCATTGATCATGGTAGCTACCACAGGATTAGAGAGACCTCTCTTTTTTAGAATGTGGGCTTCAATAGCCAGGCCGTCAAACCTAGGGCTGGTAAGGAAGGGTGGTATATCGGTCCTTGCGAAAGCAGGTCCGGACGATGTGGGAGGGTCCAAGGACTCCCCACAGACATTTTTACAATCTCCGCGTACCATGCTCTTCGGGGCCACGCTGGAGCCACCAGAATCACTGGTTTCTTTTCTACCCTGATTCTGCGGAGTAATCAAGGTAACAATTGTGGCGGTGGGAATGCATATATCAGCTTGAACTGATCCCAAGGAAACACTAGGGCATCCGAGCCGCAAGCTAGGGGATCCCTTGTCCAAGAGACAAACCTGTCCACCTTTGCGTTGAATCTGGATGCTAGCAGATCTACATCCGGTGTTCCCCACCGCTGACATATTGTCCGGAAAACCTCGGGGTGAAGGGACCATTCCCCTGGGCATAATTGTTGGCGACTTAGAAAGTCCGCCTTCCAATTCTCCACTCCTGGAATGAATACCGCGGATATGGCTGGGACATATCTTTCTGCCCATTTCAGGATGCAATTTACTTCCCTCTGGGCTGCACGACTCCTGGTGCCACCCTGATGATTGATATATGCCACTGCCGTGGCATTGTCCGATTGAATTCTGACAGGGGACCCTTGGAGTTTGGATGTCCATGCTACTAGGGCATACCGGGCTGCTCGTATCTCTAAGAGATTGATGGGCAGGGCCTTTTCTGCATCCGACCATCTGCCCTGGAGAGACCATTGCTCCAGTACTGCTCCCCAGCCTATAAGGCTGGCATCTGTAGTGACCACCTTCCAAGAAATCGGACTGAAGGATTTCCCTTTTTCCAGATTCTGGGGAACCAACCACCAACGGAGGCTCTTGCGAACGGAAGGGGACAAGGACATTGGTAAGTCTAGGGCCTGAACTTTTTTGTTCCAGGCTGACAGTATAGCCCTTTGCAAATTCCTTGAATGGAATTGACCGTAGGGTACTGCTTCGAATGATGCCACCATTTTTCCCAGCAGCCTCATGCACAGGCGTATGGATGGCTGTCTTTTTGTACCCACTAGGTGGATCAAATCTCTCAAAGACGACACCTTTTCTTGAGGCAAGAAAATTTTTCTCTGGTCTGAATCCAGCCTTAGCCCCAAGTATTCCAGACTTTTGACTGGTTTTAGGGCTGACTTGTCTCGGTTGATAATCCAACCGTGAGATTCCAGATACTCGATTGTCTCGTGAACAACCACTTCTAGTTTTTCCACTGAGTGGTCTATCAGCAACAAGTCATCTAGATATGCCATTATCGTTACACCTCGTGTTCTTAAATTGGCCAATAATGGGGCCAGAATTTTTGTGAACACGCGTGGTGCTGTGGCCAGACCGAAGGGTAAGGCTCTGAACTGAAAATGGCGCCCTTCTACTGCAAAGCGTAGAAATTTTTGGTGGACTGGAAAGATGGGAATGTGCAAATAAGCATCTTTGATGTCGATCGAGGCTAACCATTCCTCCCCTTGTAGGGCAGTGGCCACCGATCGGATCGACTCCATCCGGAAAGTCCTGATATGTAGGAATTTGTTTAGCCCTTTTAGATTTAATATGGGCCTCACGTCCCCGTTTGGCTTCGGGACTGTAAAGAGGTTTGAGTAAAACCCGCACCCCCATTCTTCTAGGGGGACCTCCATAATTACTGCTTGGAGCAATAGTTGTTCTAGTGCCAACAGGAGGGATCCTCTCTTCCGGGGATCCCTTGGCACGTTCGACCTTATAAAATGGGAAGGAGGGGAGTCTTTTAACTCCAATTTGTATCCCAGACTTACTGCGGAGAGCACCCATCTGTCTCTGATCGTGTCCCGCCAGGTCTCTGCGAACAACTGAAGTCTTCCCCCCACCCGATTGAGTGGGGGCAACCCTTCATGCATTTGACTTTGGGGGAGGTTTTGTACCTCTCCTGACCCAGGGCTTCTTGTTACCCTGCGATTGTCCCTGATTTTTACCCCCGGGATTTGACCGAGGAGGCCGTCGGAACTGTTTCACAGCCGATGTCCTACCGACTGGAGAAGCAGGCCTCTTAAAAGAGGGACCTCTAACTCTGTTTTTAACCGGCAAGAGTGTACTTTTACCGCTGGAAATTTTCTGGATATATCTGTCCAGATCTTCCCCGAATAAGCGTTCACCATGAAATGGGAAGCCGACCAGCAATTTTTTACAGGGGGCTTCAGCAGACCAGTTTTTGAGCCATAGAAGCCTGCGCATATGTACTACAGACAGCGTAAGGCGGGAGGCCTGATGGATTGAATCCTTTATAGCGTCAACCGCAAAGCATAAGGCCCTAGGTAGATCAGCTAGGGCAAGGGCCTGCTGATCTGGCAAGTCCCTTAAGACCTGTTTCAACTGATCCTTCACTGCTTGGCAGACCCCAATAGCTGCCACTGCTGGTTGTGTCACCAAGCCTGCTGTAGCAAAATCAGATTTTAATAAGGACTCCAATTTTTTTATCTATTGGGTCCTTGAACATTTGGACATTATCCACTGGACATGTCAGTGATTTATTCACACAAGAGATGGCTGCGTCCACTGTAGGGACCCTCCATTTTTTGATGAACTTATCCTCCATGGGATAGACCACCTGAAATCTCTTGGGAGGAGTAAATATTTTATCAGGATGTTCCCAATCCTGGTAAATGAGCCCTTCCAGTAAAGGATGGATTGGAAAGGAACAAACAGTCTGGAGAGCTTTTAGCGACCCCAACGAGGAGACAGAAGTGGATGATGGCTCCGCAAGGGGCATTTTAAATGCTGATCGGACCATGTTAGTCAAGGACTGAACCCATAATCTTTCAGCATGTGATGCTGAGAATGGCTCTTCCACTGTTGATTCCTCTACAACAGAATCAACCTCATCCTGATCCCCTTCAGGTAGGTCGATCCCTGTATGGGACTGTTGCTCTGCTAACAGGTACTCTGAGGGAGGAGACGGAGATCGGGCGCGCTTTCCCTCTGACAGGGAAGCAGCGATCAATGTTGACAATCTCTCTTCCAGCCCTCCCAGAGCTGAGGAAAAAACCTCCTCTGTTACATACACAGGAGCAGGTACTCCTGAGGGTGCTCTACGGTCACTAACCTCTGATTTTTCAGGGGAGATTGGTGCAGCCGAAGCATGCCCAAGATCCTCAGAGCCCGATGGAGACCCCCTATGCTTCCTGGGATTTTTAGTCCCGGAGTTTTTAGACGGCATATTCCTAAGCCCAAAGCTGAGGTATTCCAGCCGAAATACACCACTTACTGACAATAGTCTAGCACAATTGCTGCTATAAAAACAGTTGGTGTCTACTAATGTGCCTTTCTATGGGGATGCCTGCATCAACCGCTTGCTGTATGCCTTTTTTAAATGTTGCCAGCTCTGTCTCTGCACTCCATAGCCAGCTCACAACACATAATTGTGTCTTTTAACATGCTGGGACGCCCGCACTTGCGCAGAAGCGCTGCGGCGCGCACAGAGCGTCATCCCCCAAGCTCCGCCCCCTTTTCCAGCTCACCTCTATATATAGAGGCGCGTGCCCGCGCGCGGGCACGTGCGCCTTCGGCGCTCTTTTTTGAAAAAGGAAACTAGGGACAGGAGACAGGGCCCTTTTGCCGCAGGTCGGGGGATGGACGAGCATTGCAACATGGCAGAGGAAGCAGTTTCGCACAAGAGAACTCACCATCTGCCTGGACTTGACTCTGATGAAAAGAAAAAGTCCACATGACAAGAAACGTTCCACAGCGGCCTCTAGTGGATTAACACAGGTACCGCGGTCTGTCTATATTTTTTATTTATTTTTTCTTGACCACTATTAAAATTATTACATTTTTTAGTAGTTACAGGCATGCACAGATATTTAGCGGGAATACCGTTAGGTAACAGGCAGAAAGACATATTAGGCTTGGGGGTCCCCTAATAGAACCAAGTTCCTGGGGGGCCCCCCACTTACCTTTTCCCCGCCGCAGGACTCTATTTGGTCCACAGAAGCCCAAACTTCACCTCTCACGGCAGGCATTGTAATTAAACCTTCAGGGACCAGGTTCCCAAGGATTCCACTCCCCTGGACCTGTATAGCACCCTGCACAGAAAGCATCTTAGTCGTGGGTATGACCAGAGCTCTGGATCCCAGGGTCCAGCTCTCCTAAGAGAAGCATTACAGGCAAAACCTTGCTCTTCTCTGCAAGGCCCGGGTACCGACCGTTTAGCTATGAAGCTTTTTTGGTTGGATCCGGAATAGCTTACTGAGGCCCAAAAGAACCTGTACGCAAGCTCAGTGAAAAACACATGTTACTTCTTGGCCAACACCTTAGACACTGGCAAAAAAACTGAGGTGCTCCCGGATGGGAGGGGCTTATATAGGGGAGGGTACTTCCAGTTTGGAAGTTGCCAGTGCCAGCACCTGAAGGTAAACTATATAACCCACATAGTAATGACTATGCCGCTCTGTGTCCCGTGATGTACGAGAAAGAAAAAAAAAAGAAAAAATTGTGCAGGAAGGTTGGATGGGGTGTTACCAGCGCTTGGCTGTTCCAAGAGCCCTCAAGTCCGAGGTATGTGTGGGCATGCCGTATTCTCCTCAGTTTACACCCATAGGTGTCCTTCCTGTCCTAGAGTCCTTGTGTACCTTAACTAGTTGTCTGTGTCTTGCAGGCCAAGAAGACCAGTACCCCAGTGTGGCACTAGGCTCCTGTCATTCATGTGAGTCCTGTCGGAATAGTGTAGGCAGCTTGTGTTGTAGGGGTGAAGTATAACATTGTCTGAATACCGAATTGAAAGAGGATGGAGAAGGTGTGCAGTCTATATGAGGGATTGGGTGTACCTGGTGGCAGGTGGTTTTCAATCCGGGTATCCAGACCATATCCCATATAAAAAAAGAGAGGCTTGATGGCGACTGTCTTTGGAGCGGGAGGCAGGTCACTGGGTACCATAAACACTATGGAGCTGGAGATGATCAGGAACACATTTGGAGGTCCTGGGCTACATATCAGGGAAAGGATGAAATGTTTTTTTGGGGGACAGGTGGGACACTGAATATGGTGCAGGTATCTGCAGTATTCCATCACCACATGGCGCTCCGGCATCTCATAGTGGTTGATGAGAACCTATTATCCTATATGTGCTGAATACACACTGAATCAAGCGTGGTCATGGTACCAGTGGCTTGCTCCCAGAGATGTGCGGACACAGAGTACAGGGCGCTTATCTCGGAGGAATAACCGGAAGAGGAGGGATGTGTTCAGCACTATATGGGGGGGAAAGAGAACCACAGTGTAAAGTGGCTCAAGATTTCATCAACCATGGTGAGAGGTTGGTAGAGAGTGTGAGATGGTACAGGGCAGATATATGTCATTGGCTCTGGTGTGCACACATGGGCAGGTGGAGTTATCAACCAGCATCAAGCTGATTGTACAAATCTCTCTATGAGGGGCAGTGGCCTGATGAGTTAGCATCACCACTCAGTAAGACTGTGCCAAAACACGTCGCCTACACTAATCCAAAGTTTTAGTCGAATGCCTGGATGGGCTGTACTGGTTTGGATTGTGAAAGGTGTTACAGAAATGCAGACTCGGTCTGTAGAGTTGAGTGCACCAGTGGCTTACTGACTGGGGATTCTATCTTGTTGCATTTGTGGCTAAGGAACCCACCTATGATCAGAGGGTACGGAAGCTGGGGGCAGGTTGATATTTCCCTCTGTCAGAGGTGTGAACACAATGTCCCTTGCACGGCCAATACACAGTGGTGAATGTATTTCACGCTGTGTTCTGGATGGGGAGATCATTGCTGGGAAGGAAGCACCTGGGTATTATTTGGGATATAGGCGAGTTTGGTTATTTGACCTAGAGGATACCGATGTGGCGTTAGGTTCAAGAAACACCCTTGTTCCATGACTAACAGTAGGTAGGGGTGCATGATATACCCTGGGCATGGTCACTGGGCCGTTGTGGGTGGGTATAAAATCATTGAGGGAGGACATAAGTTCAAGAATGAACTTCAGGGGGGACTGTGGTGGAGATTTTTCAAATCCATGTTTATAACAAGAAGCTTCAAGGGAACTCTCTAATTAAAAGGATTCTACGTGTATATATGGTTGTATATGTTTTTACAATACTTTATTATTAAGGTGACTTAAATTTATCTTACAATGACTCTATAGTGTTAGAACATGTTTAGAATCAACAGCATACACAGCTGTGGAATTTCATCGGACAAAAGCCTATTATCTGACCATTTGTTGGTAGACTGATGTTACTTCAAAAGGAGGTGGGAGGTGACAATGGAACAGGAAGAACGTGATGATAAAAATGGTAGTTGTGACTGAGTATTTCACCCAAGCTAACAACCCTGCCCCACCCCTTGAGGGAATGCAAGGTCTTAGCATATGGAAAGGGGGGGTGAGGAGGGGAGGGTTTTTTACCAGAGTGTATTTATCTGAATGCAGACCCAATAGTCAGTCTATTTGGCCCTTGATCTGAGCAGCATGGTGACGTAGTAAGCTCTCTCTGTCTCTCTCTCTCTCTCTCCATCCCTCTTTCTCCCTCTCCCTTGCGAATGAAGATCTGACGCAGACGACATGGTGACGTAATAAGCTCTCTCTGTCTCTCTCTCCGCCTCTCTCCGCCTCTCTCCGCCTCTCTCCGCCTCCCATAAGGGTGCCGCTGCTTCTCTTTTGCTCTCGTTACTATTGGTATTATCATGTAACATTGATATCATCTTCATCATAGGTATTATCATGTTTGTCATAGCAATATTCCTATTATGTATCGTGTAACATTGGTATCACCTTGCTATTAGGTGGTATCGTTTCTGTATAAATAAATGTCATTGTTTTCTCTTTTCCCACCGCTATCGTTTGATTTCATTTTATATAGACAAAAGGTTTTTAATCACTTATTGTAAGCATTTAAGCGAGGTTATGACTATCTCCGTAACACTCTCCAATGTGAAAGCCCCGAGGGCTTTCAAACTAGAGCGGTGCGCTAACAGCACTTAAAAAAAAGTCCTGCTAGCCGCATCTTTGGAGCGGTGAGAGGAACGATGTGTTTATCGCTCCTACACCACTCCTTCCCATTGAAATGAATGGGATACCGCGGTAATACCGCCCGCAAACCGCGGCTGTAGCCACGGTTTGCGTGTGGTATTAACCCTTTTTCGGCCGCTAGCGGGGGTTAAAACCGCATTGCTAGCGGCCGAATACCTCTGCAATCCCGACGGTATAGCGCCGCTAAAAATAGCGGCGCTATACCGCCACCGCCCCAGTGTGAAACCGGCCTAAGGATGTTTTGTTCAACCACCAAATTCACACCTGCCTTGTGTTGTGGAAATTTTATGTAGATGTATTTAATATGTATTGTCATAGTGTCTCCCAGTGTTAGTACTCCCGCAGCCCGCTCTAAAGAGCTGACTGGGGCAGACTGACTGGTTGAGTGCCGTCTGGTAGTGAAAAACTTCCTGAGGTTGGAGAAAGGCGTTTGCAGAGTGGGGATATGTCCGCCAGTGAAAGGGCCCCTGTGCAATGCACAGATGTTTATCTCAGGGGATGTGTTCACTCTGCAAATACTTTATCGGTTATAAGCGGATGTACGCTCATGTCACCCCGGTGTGTCTGATCAACACATTTTGGGGCGGCTGTGATGTGCCCCTGCAGATAATCCCCCATCCACAGGAACGGTAGCATAAGCCGGGTATGCGTTGTTCTCTGAACAATGCAGAATAAGGATTCATACCAACGGTAAAACGAGATCTTTTGAATTGTTATGGTCAGGAAGAGTGTCCATGTTTCTTAGCCATGCGGCTTCCTTTGTCTAGTTGAAGAGCATGGCTTCCAAGTAAAGCATACACACTGTCCCTGCACAGACACGCCCAAAAAACTCCTAGGCATTATTCATCCTGTTGGAAGGATTTCCTGTGTTGACACTCATATCCTGCGAGGTAATTTCCCATGGAGGAAGCGATTGGCTGTTGGGGCGATCACTTCCTGTTCGTCATTGCTTTTGTTGTCTTTGAATAAAAGAGCCAGTCCGGTGATCGATGGGGGCAGTCGTGCGATGGAGAGGACGTAAGCGGTGGTCATGTCTGTTTACTTGAGGATATGCGGGAAATAGAGTGATAGGTAAGATGCATTATACTATTAGACGAAATGGGTGCTTATTAGCACAGGAGATATGGATTACGCGTAGCATACAGCCATATTTCGCTAACACTTGGAAGTCTGAATCTCATTGGAGGCACATCAAGCAGAGACAAATTTGCACAGCACTGGCTATGTGACGTTATAAGCTCTGTAAAGTCTTGTTGCAGTGGATTACATAGAACTCTAATTCCAACTTTTGCAAAAAAATATAAAGAATGCATCCCAATTTTTACATTTTAAAAAAAAAAAAAACAGGATTTTTATAACAGCTTACCTGTAAAATCCTTTTCTTGGAGTACACCACGGGACACAGAGCCAGTCATTACATAATGGGTTAAGGGTCACCAGCGGTGATTGGACACTGGCACAACCAATAGAAGACAGTTCCCCTCCATATAACCCCTCCCATCAGGGGAGTACCTCAATTTTTGTAGCAAAGCAGTAAGGTTCCCATAAGAAGGGGGGGACCTCTGTGTCCCGTGGTGTACTCCAAGAAAAGTATTTTACAGGTAAGCTGTTATAAAAATCCTGTTTTCTTTATCGTACACCACGGGACACAGAGCCAGTCATTACATAATGGGACGTCCCAGAGCAATGCTCAATATGAAGGGTGGGAGACCCAGATCCAGCAGGCCGCTTGCGGACAAGAAGCCCTATACTGCTGCCTGCAGCACACTTCGCCCGAAGGCGGAATCCTCATGTCCTTTCACATCTATCGGATAGAATTTGGAAAATGTGTGGACTGAAGACCAAGTTGCAGCTTTACAGATCTGAGCCAATGAAGCCTGGTGGTGCACAGCCCATGAATCACTTATCGCCCTGGTAGAGTGCGCCTTAACAGAAAAAGGAGGAGTCCTGTTCTTTAAACCATAAGCTTGAGCAATTATCTGTCTAATCCACCTGGAAATGGTGGATTTTGATGCCGCTTGGCCCTTCTTGGGACCATCTGGCAAAATAAACAAAACATCTGTTTTACGTATCTGAGCGGTTGCTTGCAGATACACCTTTACCGCTCTCACTAAATCTAGAGAGTGCAATAACTTTTCCCCCGCCGTCCGCGGGTTTGGAAAAAAAGAAGGCAGAACAATGTCTTGATTCAAGTGAAAAGCCGATACCACCTTAGGTAGAAAGGCAGGATGGGGTCGTAGTACAATTTTGTCCTTGTGACAATTTAGATAAGGCTCTTTACAAGAAAGAGCTGCTAGTTCTGATACTCTTCTAGCAGAAGCAATAGCAATCAAAAAGGCCAATTTCCTACTTAATATAATTAAAGGAATATGGCGAATGGGTTCAAAAGGTTGCTTTTGCAACACTGACAATACCAAATTCAAATCCCATGGACACAAGGGAGACCTGACTGGAGGATTTATCCTCAGTACCCCCTGAATGAATGCCCGAACTAGGGAATGAGATGCCAATGGTCTCTGAAAAAATACTGATAGAGCCGATATTTGACCCTTGATAGTACTAAGGGCTAATTTCATATCCACTCCTAACTGGCAAAAGGCAAGAATCCTGCTTATTTCATATTTCTGAGGGTTCCAACTTCTGGATTCACACCAGGAAACATATGCTTTCCAGACTCTATGATAGATGAGTCTGGAGGCTGGCTTTCTAGCATTAATGAGCGTAGAAAGAGCTGGACCAGAGACCCCTCTCTTTTTCAAAATGTGGGTCTCAGCAGCCAGACCGTCAAATTTAGCCTTTGTAAGGAAGGGTGGAATACTGGACCCTGTGACAGCAGGTCGTGTCGAAGTGGAAGCTTCCAGGGCCTTCCTATCGCCATCTTTACGATCTCGGCGTACCAAGGCCTCCTGGGCCAATTTGGGGCCACTAGGATTACTGGTATTCCCTCCTCTTTGATCCTGCGAAGTAGTCTTTGCAAAAGAGGGATCGGGGGGAATGCATAGATTAGTGAGAACTGATTCCAGGGAGTTATTAGAGCATCTGTTCCGTAGGCTAGAGGATCTCTCGTCCTGGACACAAAGTTGTCCAACTTTTTGTTGAACCTGGAGGCTAGCAGGTCTACATCTGGGTTACCCCATCTCAGACATATGGCCTGAAAGACCTCGGGGTGGAGAGACCACTCTCCTGGTAATAGCTGCTGACGACTCAGATAGTCCGCTTGCCAGCTTTCTATCCCCGGGATGAAGATTGCCGAAAGGCAAGGTACATGATCCTCTGCCCATGCCAAAATCTGGTTCACCTCCTTTTGAGCAGCCCGACTGCGGGTGCCTCCTTGGTGATTGATGTAAGCTACTGCAGTAGCATTGTCGGATTGAACCCGAACTGGGTGGCCCTGTAACCTGTATGTCCAGGTTTTGAGGGCTAGATATACTGCCCGGATCTCTAGTACATTGATGGGCAGGATCTCTTGGGTCTTGACCCAGGTTCCCTGGGCAGAAGCCTCTTCGAATACTGCACCCTAGCCCGATAGGCTGGCATCCGTAGACACTACCTTCCAGGAGACCGGGAGAAAGCACTTTCCCTTCCGTAAGTTCTTGGTTTCTAGCCACCAATTGAAGCTTTGGCGCACTTGTGAGGATAGGCGTATGGGTATATCCAGAGCTTTGCTCTTCCTGTTCCAGGCAGCTAAAATATTGCCTTGAAGCAGTCTCGAATGAAACTGGGCGTAAGGGACAGCCTCGAAGGAGGCTACCATCTTCCCCAATAGCCTCATGCAAAGGCGAATAGACGGCCTCTTGTTTGCTTTGACCTTGTGGATCAGGTCTTTCAGAGACTGTATCTTTGGCTCTGGCAGGAATACCCTGTTTCGGGCTGTATCTATGATCATGCCCAGGTACACTATCCTTCTTTGGGCCTGAAGAGAGGATTTTTGTAAGTTTATAATCCATCCTAAATGCTCCAGGTATCTTACTGTAGTGAGCACAGCGTGATCTAATCCCTCCTTTGACTGATCTATCACAAGTAGATCGTCTAGATAGGCTGTTACAGCTATGCCCTGTGTCCTTAGATTTGCCAACAGGGGAGCTAGCACCTTTGTGAATACTCTGGGCGCGGTAGCTACACCAAAGGGCAGGGCCACAAATTGAAAGTGGCGATGTTCTACCGCAAACCTTAGGAACCTTTGGTGAGCGGGGTGGATGGGTATATGTAAAATATGCGTCCTTGATATCTATGGACGCCACAAATTCTCCACCTTGTAAGGTGGCGACCACGGATCGGATCGTTTCCATTCGAAAATGGCAAACGTTCAGAAACCGATTTAGAGATTTTAGATCCAGGATGGGTCTGACGTCTCCATTTGGCTTTGGAATTACAAAGAGGTTTGAGTAAAAACCTGAACCTTGCTCTTTTTGGGGTACCTCTGTAACCACCCCTTGAGACAGTAAGTGATTCAAACCTTTGAAGAAGGATCCTCTTTTTTGTGGATCCTTGGAGAGTCTTGAAACTCGGAACTGAGAAGATGGGATCTCTCGAAATTCCAGTCTGTACCCTGAGGATATTGTGGATACAACCCACTTGTCCTGGGTTTCTGTCCGCCAAGTCGCTGAAAACGGACGAAGCCTTCCCCCCACTCGGCCGAGCGGGGGCGCCCCTTCACTGAGAGGTTTTGGGGTCTTGCTTATTAGCTCTTGCACCCCATGGCTTTTTGTTCCTCTGAGCCTGATTTCCTTTGGCTTTTGAGGGTGGCTGAAAATGCCGTCGCCACTGGCTGGAGGCAGGTTTCCCTGGAGCTGGGGAAAGAGAGCGTTTAAAACAAGGCCTCTTGTTCTTCTTTCTCTCAGGTAAAAGAGTCGTTTTACCACTTGATATCTTTTGTATATATTTTTCTAAATCTTCCCCAAATAGGCGTTCGCCATGGAAGGGGAAACTGGCCAAAAGCTTTTTGCATGGGGCTTCCGCTGACCAATGCTTAAGCCATAGAACTCTGCGCATATGTACCAGCTGGAGTGTAAGGCGTGATGCTTGTATAATAGAATCTCTCATGGCATCCACTGTGAAGCATAAGGCTTTAGGCAAATTCTCCCAATTTTTGGCTTGCTCCGGAGGCAGCTCCTTCAGCCCCTGCTTTACCTGTTTGATGACCTGACACATACCGACTGCTGCTACAGCAGGTTGGGTAACTGAGCCGGCCAAAAGAAAGGAAGATTTAAGTAAAGATTCCAACTTCTTCTCAGAAGGATCTTTAAACACTTGCACATTGTCCACTGGACACGTCAGGTTCTTATTTACACAAGAAATAGCCGCATCTACAGAAGGCAGGCTCCATTTCTTTAAAAATCTTTCCCCCATAGGATAAAGAATGTCAAACTTTTTTGGAGGTGAGAAACGCTTATCTGGGTGTTGCCAGTCTGCGTACATTAGATCCTCTAGTAATGGATGAACCGGGAAAGAGCATGCACCTTGCAGGGATCTTAATGACCCTAGGGAGGAGACAGGTGATTCAGTTACCTCTGAAGAGGGTAACTTAAATGCAGATCGCACTGTTCCTGCATAACATTGCACCTGTGACTTCAAAATCTGGGATGCAGAGAAAGGCTCATCTGATATCCCTGATCCGTCTGACTCCTCATCCTCTGCTGGTGTAGCATCATCCTCATCCTCCTCATCCTCAGATCCTTCTGCAGGGAGGTCAACAACTGGAGATCTGCTTCGCTTATTGTCCTTTTTAGAGGATTTAGCGATCAAAGTAGCAATTCTCTCCTCTAGATTATTTAGGGCAGCTGACAAAGTGTCTTCAGTGACATACGCAGGCCCAGGCTTCACTGGGGAAGCCGCCATACCTGACAGAGGTAATGGCTCATCCTGTATAGCTGCGTCAGGTAATACAGGAGAGGAAGGTACCGAGTTAGCACGGCTAGGGCCTCCTGTCTCAGGCAGCGGTGCTTTTTTATCTTTTTTGTCAGAATTTCTTCCCCTGGAAGGCATACTGCTAAGAAAAAAACAAGGTACCAAAAATGCATATATTACTGTGCTAAGTTTAGCAATTTACATAAAGTATGCAACTTTACAAAAACACACAGTTCTATGCATAAAGTGAATGTCTGTCTAGGAAGTACCCAGCCCAACCACATGGAGTCTTACGTCCCTGTAATGCTGCTGTGTATCCCTGCAAAGAGAGAGAGAGAGAGAAACAAGCTTGCTTGTCCCTGCAGACGTTTTTGTCTTCAAAATTCGCACCGTTTTCACGTGCCTGCGCGAGCGCGTACGTGCCCGCGCACGTGTCCATTTGCGGCCTCCCGCCCGCCCCTCCGATAAAGCGTGCTCCCGCGAGCGCGCGCGGCTCTAGCGCTAATGGCGGTGGTTAACGGTGAAAGGGGAGCTCCCTCTCACCAGCCCCTGTATCCAACTTTACCTGCTCTGCAGGTGTCTGGTCAGCCATCCGAGAGGAGGAGGGAGGTGCCCAAGCAAGCTCAGCAGCAGAGGGACAGACAGTGTACTTGTCGGAACAGACACTGAACAGAGCGAGGTGAGTTAACACTCAGCTCTTTACTCCCCCCAGTGGCGGCATAAGAGAAGACATCCACTGTATTTTCTTTGGAAAGGTCCTTAAACTTAGTTTAGGACTCTAACCTCTTACCTTTATCCTCGCCGCAGGTTTTTTCTGCTGAAATTTTCAGACAGATACAAAACTTCACCCCTCACGGCGGGCTATGTGTGCCAACCTTCAGGGATATGGGTTCCTATTTAAAGGATACCTCTCCCCTGGGCCTTGTACAAGACTCTTACCAGGACTTTTAGCGAAGTAGTGAAAGTGCTGGATCTTAGAGCCCAGTCCTCCGAAGAGAGACATTACAGGCGACGCCTCATGTATGAGGTCCGGATCCCATCCAGTTTTGGCTTAAACTCTTAGGCGTCTTGGATGGGTCCGAAAGCATAGCTCTTTTTACCCCCAGAGGGTCTCTTTGGCAGAGCTTTCCTTTAGCACCTCCTATCGCGTCCAACACCTTTAGACACTGGCGAAAAATCAGGATTTTTATAACAGCTTACCTATAAAATCCTTTTCTTGGAGTACATCACGGGACACAGAGCGGCATAGTCATTACTATGTGGGTTATATAGATACCTTCAGGTGCTGGCACTGGCAACTTCCAAAACCGGAAGTACCCTCCCCTATATAAGCCCCTCCCATCCGGGAGCACCTCAGTTTTGTAGCAAAGCAATAAGTGTCCCCAAAGAGGGGTGGGAGCTCTGTGTCCCGTGATGTACTCCAAGAAAAGGATTTTACAGGTAAGCTGTTATAAAAATCCTATTTTCTTTCTCGTACATCACGGGACACAGAGCGGCATAGTCATTACTATGTGGGAGGTCCTAAAGCAATGCCCAATGAGGGGGGGGGTACACCATACATAAGCTGAGCGCTATCAGACATGAGGATCTTTTGCGGCCTGCAACACACTGCGCCCAAAGGCGACATCCTCCTGACTTCTAACGTCCACCTGGTAGAACCTAGTAAACGTGTGTACTGAAGACCATGTTGCGGCCTTACAGATTTGAGCCAGGGAGGCCTGGTGATGCACTGCCCATGAAGTTCCAACTGCTCTCGTGGAGTGCGCCCTAACTTTGAACGGAGGCGGTCTCCTTCTCAAGCCATAGGCTTGCATTATGACCTGTCGAATCCACTTGGCTAAAGTAGATTTTGATGCTGCCTGACCCCTTCTGGGGCCTTCCGGCAGAATAAACAAAGTATCCGTTATGCGAATCTGAGCAGTGGCTTTTAGATAAGCTTTAACTGCTCTTACTACATCCAAAGAATGCAATAACTTTTCCTCTACCGAACTAGGTTTGGGGAAAAAAGAAGGAAGGAAGAACCACATCTTGGTTCAAATGAAACCTCGATACCACCTTAGGAAGAAAGGCTGGATGAGGACGTAACACTACTCTGTCCTTATGGATAACCAGATATGGCTCCCTACAGGACATAGCGGCTAATTCGGACACTCTTTTAGCCGAACAAATGGCTACTAGAAAAATCAATTTCCTGGTGAGAAGAACCAGGGAAATATGCTGTAATGGTTCAAATGGTCGCTTCTGTAGAACCGACAGAACCAGGTTTAAGTCCCATGGACATATGGGAATATTAACCGGAGGGCTAATACGCATCACTCCTTGTATAAAGGCTTTGACTAGTGAATGCGAAGCCAAGGGCCTTTGAAAAAATATTGAAAAGGCCGAAATCTGACCCTTGATAGTACTCAAGGCAAGCTTCCAATCTACAGCCCATTGTAGGAAGTCCAGAATCCTACCTATTACGTACTTACGTGGATGCCATTTCTTGGCTTCACACCAGGCGATGTACGCCTTCCAGATTCTATAGTAGATCTGCCTGGATACCGGCTTCCTGGCATTGATCATGGTAGATACCACAGAATTAGAGAGCCCTCTTTTTTAGAATGTGGGCTTCAATAGCCAGGCCGTCAAACCTAGGGCTGGTAAGGAAGGGTGGTATATCGGTCCTTGCGAAAGCAGGTCCGGACGATGTGGGAGGGTCCAAGGACTCCCCACAGACATCTTTACAATCTCCGCGTACCATGCTCTTCGGGGCCACGCTGGAGCCACCAGAATCACTGGTTTCTTTTCTACCCTGATTCTGCGGAGTAATCGAGGTAACAATTGTGGCGGTGGGAATGCATATATCAGCTTGAACTGATCCCAAGGGAACACTAGGGCATCCGAGCCGCAAGCTAGGGGATCTCTTGTCCAAGAGACAAACCTGTCCACTTTTGTGTTGAATCTGGATGCTAGCAGATCTACATCCGGTGTTCCCCACCGCTGACATATTGTCCGGAAAACCTCGGGATGAAGGGACCATTCCCCTGGGCATAATTGTTGGCGACTTAGAAAGTCCGCCTTCCAATTCTCCACTCCTGGAATGAATACCGCAGATATGGCTGGGACATATCTTTCTGCCCATTTCAGGATGCAATTTACTTCCCTCTGGGCTGCACGACTCCTGGTGCCACCCTGATGATTGATATATGCCACTGCCGTGGCATTGTCCGATTGAATTCTGACAGGGGACCCTTGGAGTTTGGATGTCCATGCTACTAGGGCATACCGGGCTGCTCGTATCTCTAAGAGATTGATGGGCAGGGCCTTTTCTGCATCCGACCATCTGCCCTGGAGAGACCATTGCTCCAGTACTGCTCCCCAGCCTATAAGGCTGGCATCTGTAGTGACCACCTTCCAAGAAATCGGACTGATAGATTTCCCTCTTTCCAGATTCTGGGGAACCAACCACCAACGGAGGCTCTTGCAAATGGAAGGGGACAAGGACATTGGTAAGTCTAGGGCCTGAACTTTTTTGTTCCAGGCTGACAGTATGGCCCTTTGCAAATTCCTTGAATGGAATTGACCGTAGGGTACTGCTTCGAATGATGCCACCATTTTTCCCAGCAGCCTCATGCACAGGCGTATGGATGGCTGTCTTTTTGTACCCACTAGGTGGATCAAATCTCTCAAAGACGACCCCTTTTCTTGAGGCAAGAAAATTTTTCTCTGGTCTGAATCCAGCCTTAGCCCCAAGTATTCCAGACTTTTGACTGGTTTTAGGGCTGACTTGTCTCGGTTGATAATCCAACCGTGATATTCCAGATACTCAATTGTCTCGTGAACAACCACTTCTAGTTTTTCCACTGAGTGGTCTATCAGCAACAAGTCGTCTAGATATGCCATTATCGTTACACCTCGTGTTCTTAGATTGGCCAATAATGGGGCCAGAATTTTTGTGAACACGCGTGGTGCTGTGGCCAGACCGAAGGGTAAGGCTCTGAACTGAAAATGGCGCCCTTCTACCGCAAAGCGTAGAAATTTTTGGTGGGCTGGAAAGATGGGAATGTGCAAATAAGCATCTTTGATGTCGATCGAGGCTAACCATTCCTCCCCTTGTAGGGCAGTGGCCACCGATCGGATCAACTCCATCCGGAAAGTCCTGATATGTAGGAATTTGTTTAGCCCTTTTAGATTTAATATGGGCCTCACGTCCCCGTTTGGCTTCGGGACTGTAAAGAGGTTTGAGTAAAACCCGAACCCCCATTCTTCCAGGGGAACCTCTATAATTACTGCTTGGAGCAATAATTGTTCTAGTGCCCACAGGAGGGATCCTCTCTTCTGGGGATCCCTTGGCACGTTTGACCTTATAAAGTGGGAAGGAGGGGAGTCTTTTAACTCCAATTTGTATCCCAGACTTACTGCGGAGAGCACCCATCTGTCTCTGATCGTGTCCCGCCAGGTCTCTGAACAACTGAAGTCTTCCCCCCACCCGATTGAGTGGGGGCAACCCTTCATGCATTTGACTTTGGGGGAGGTTTTGTACCTCTCCTGATCCAGGGCTTCTTGTTACCCTGCAATTGTCCCTGATTTTTACCTCCGGGATTTGACCGAGGAGGCCGTCGGAACTGTTTCACAGCCGATGTCCTAGGGACTGGAGAAGCAGGCCTCTTACAAGAGGGACCTCTAACTCTGTTTTTAACCGGCAAAAGTGTACTTTTACCACTGGAAATTTTCTGGATATATTTGTCCAGGTCTTCCCCGAATAAGCGTTCACCATGAAATGGGAAGCTGACCAGCAATTTTTTACAGGGAGCTTCAGCAGACCAGTTTTTGAGCCATAGAAGCCTGCGCATATGTACTACAGACAGCGTAAGGCGGGAGGCCTGATGGATTGAATCCTTTATAGCGTCCACCGCAAAGCATAAGGCTCTAGGTAGATCAGCTAGGGCAAGAGCCTGCTGATCTGGCAAGTCCCTTAAGACCTGTTTCAACTGATCCTTCACTGCTTGGCAGACCCCAATAGCTGCCACTGCTGGTTGTGTCACCAAGCCTGCTGTAGCAAAAGCAGATTTTAATAATGACTCGAATTTTTTATCTATTGGGTCCTTGAACATTTGGACATTATCCACTGGACATGTCAGTGATTTATTCACACAAGAGATGGCTGCGTCCACTGTAGGGACCCTCCATTTTTTGACGAACTTATCCTCCATGGGATGGATCACCTGAAATCTCTTGGGAGGAGTAAATATTTTATCAGGATGCTCCCAATCCTGGTAAATGAGCCCTTCCAGTAAAGGATGGATCGGAAAGGAACAAACAGTCTGGGGAGCTTTTAGCGACCCCAACGAGGAGACAGAAGTGGATGATGGCTCCGCAAGGGGCATTTTAAATGCTGATCGGACCATGTTAGTCAGGGACTGAACCCATAATCTTTCAGCATGTGATGCTGAGAATGGCTCTTCCACTGTTGATTCCTCTACAACAGAATCGACCTCATCCTGATCCCCCTCAGGTAGGTCGATCCCTGTATGGGACTGTTGCTCCGCTAACAGGCACTCTGAGGGAGGAGACGGAGATCGAGCGCTTTTTCCCTGTGACAGGGAAGCAGCGATCAATGCTGACAATCTCTCTTCCAGCCCTCCCAGAGCTGAGGAAAAAACCTCCTCTGTTACATACACAGGAGCAGGTGAACTGAGGACAGCCACAGTACCAGGTACTCCTGAGGGTGCTCTACGGTCACTAACCTCTGATTCTTCAGGGGAGATTGGTGCAGCCGAAGCATGCCCAAGATCCTCAGAGCCCGATGGAGACCCCCTATGCTTCCTGGGATTTTTAGTCCCGGAGTTTTTAGACGGCATATTCCTAAGCCCAAAGCTGAGGTATTCCAGCCGAAATACACCACTTACTGACAATAGTCTAGCACAAATGCTGCTATAAAAACAGTTGGTGTCTACTAATGTGCCTTTCTATGGGGATGCCTGCATCAACCGCTTGCTGTATGCCTTTTTTAAATGTTGCCAGCTCTGTCTCTGCACTCCATAGCCAGCTCACAACACATAATTGTGTTTTTTAACATGCTGGGACGCCCGCACATGCGCAGAAGCGCTGCGGCGCACACAGAGCGTCATCCCCCAAGCTCCGCCCCCTTTCCCAGCTCACCTCTATATATAGAGGCACGTGCGCCTTTGGCGCTCTTTTTTGAAAAGGGAAACTAGGGACAAGAGCCAGGGCCCCTTTTGCCGCAGGCCGGGGGATGGACGAGCATTGCAACATGGCAGAGGAAGCAGTTTCCCACAAGAGAACTCACCATCTGCCTGGACTTGCTCTGATGAAAAGAAACTAGTCCACATGACAAGAAACGTTCCACAGCGGCCTCTAGTGGATTAACACAGGTACCGCAGTCTATATATATATATATATATATATATATATATTTTTTTTTTTTTTCTTGACCACTATTAAAAATATTACATTTTTTAGTAGTTACAGGCATGCATAAATATTTAGCGGGAATACCGTTAGGTAACAGGCAGAAAGACATATTAGGCTTGGGGGTCCCCTCAATAGAACCAAGTTCCTGAGGGGCCCCCACTTACCTTTTCCCCGCCGCAGGACTGTGTTTGGTCCACAGAAGCCCAAACTTCACCTATCACGGCAGGCATTGTAATTAAACCTTCAGGGACCGGGTTCCCAAGGATTCCACTCCCCTGGACCTGTATAGCACCCTGCACAGAAAACATCTTGGTCGTGGGTATGAGCAGAGCTCTGGATCCCAGGGTCCAGCTCTCCTAAGAGAAGCATTACAGGCAAAACCTTGCTCTTCTCTGCAAGGCCCGGGTACTGACCGTTTAGCTATGAAGCTTTTTTGGTCGGATCCGGAATAGCTTACTGAGGCCCAAAAGAACCTGTACGCAAGCTCAGTGAAAAACACATGTTACTTCTTGGCCAACACCTTAGACACTGGCAAAAAACTGAGGTGCTCCTGGATGGGAGGGTCTTATATAGGGGAGGGTACTTCCGGTTTTGGAAGTTGCCAGTGCCAGCACCTGAAGGTATCTATATAACCCACATAGTAATGACTATGCCGCTCTGTGTCCCGTGATGTACGAGAAAGAAAACTGAGGTACTCCCCTGATGGGAGGGGTTATATGGAGGGGAACTGTCTTCTATTGGTTGTGCCAGTGTCCAATCACCGCTGGTGACCCTTAACCCATTATGTAATGACTGGCTCTGTGTCCCGTGGTGTACGATAAAGAAATTGTATTTATTAAATTTTTGCATTAAAACCTACAGAGCATTGCAACTGCAATCAGTGCATCATAGGTGCAATACACAGGTTCCTTCACGGTTTGCATTCCAGCCCCATATAGGGGAACAGATCTTCAGTTATGGGGCTGAAGGAAGTAAAACCTTGACTACACTGCTCTTGTGAGTTCCACTGCCATGGTGGCAGATCCTATGAAGGGATATGTGAGTGGAGGGTGTGGCTGTGCGGGCTAAGCTACGCTCATCTGTGCTAAATTCAAGTAGCAGAAGGAGTATGGGTAATGCAGGCCATACACGGAGCAATTTTTTTTCCTGCAACAGACAGTGTTGACCGGGGACACCCCCCTTGCCAAGTCATTGTATTCTCCCAGCGGGGGGGGGGGGGAGCGGAAGAAGCCGTCCCCGCCGGGAGAAGACCGTGATTATTGCTAGCGGCTTTGCCAGACGTTGGCAAAAATCGCATGCAAAATCTGCAGGTTGGTTGTACCAAAGTTGATCGATCAACTTGGTAGATTCAGCCTGTCCAAACATGGTTTAAATCTCAGCTGGTTACTGCTGAACTGGCCCAGATTCTAACCATCCATGGCAGGCCTAAGCAGCCAAGCTAAGTTGTGGGCATCAGGAAAGGGATCATGTTTTATGTTACCCAGTGTAATATGAAAGATGGTTCCAAAGTTGGACTATGCCTATAAAAAGGTAAACAGTGATGGCATTCTGACTTGAGCACTACTGTAGTGACTGCTGGATAGCATTACCAGGAGAAGAGGGAAGTTATATACTGTAGTTAGTTTCCAGTGGTGAAGGTATTAGTATTTTGGAAGGCCTACTTTAGTGTTCCTCAATGTTTTGTGCCTGTTACAGACATACTAGGAGTTGTCCCACAGCAGGTCATGGAGGTGCTTAAAAGCGGTTGTAAACCTCAGACATAAAATATGAACAAAGCATATCCCTCTATAGTGTGTACTTGTCTTAATTAAGAGCACCAAGTGACGTTTCTGTCTGCTGCTTTGTACCTCTGCTATCAGCCTCACTCACTTCTTACAAGTTTTCCTGACCAAGAGAAAAAAGATAAAGGGAGAGATCTCCAGCTGATTTACAGCCTCATCTCTGTTCCTGTGTGAAGTGGGGTGTGTCCCTTCCCTCCAATTGGCTCTCAGAGCTCTCCTCACTGTGATCTGTGGAGTAACTTAAGCTCTCTGCCCCTTTTTTTATGAACTTAGACAAGCTCTAAATATTCAGCACTTTGAACGCTGTAGAGGAGAGAAGACTGCAGATAAACAGGTACAACATATGTAGGAGAATGTGTTTCCTCTCTGTGTATCACCTGAGGCCAGTCACTTCACTGGGTATATAGAAGGGTTTACAATCACTTTAAATTACATCAGAGAGGGGCACAGGCTGGCATTTGCTGCCTCCTAAAAATTCTGATTACCTGGGTAGGTATTTCTTCAATACTTGCTGATTCACAGACTCAGAACAAGCATGCTATAAATAAGGCCCATACATAATGCAAGCCATGAGTTGAAGGAAAGAAAATTGCTAGATTCCCCCACCCATCCACACAGTCAGTGTGGATGGGGGAATTCTTCCTATTGTGTTCTGCCGGTAGGGAGCCTTCCCCATTGGCGGAATACAATAATTACTGTGGGCAGCTACAGCCACTGGCAGTGATCGGAGAAAAAAAACAAAACAGGCTGGTTGTACTAAAGTCGATCGATGGATCGACTTTAGTACATCCAGCCTGCTTATAGAAGGATCGAAATTCATCCGATTCCTGCTGAATCGGCCGAATCTCAATCAGTCTATGGCTGGCTTAAGTGTCAAAAAAGGTGTGAGAACTATCTCTATACTGTACTGGGTTAGTGACTCAGAAAAGATTGAAGCAGACTTGATGCATTATAATAGAACTCACTGGAGTGTTCCTCACCTTTTCTCCCCGGTGACTGAGACAATAAAATGTTGCATCCACACAGCCAAAGAACACATGCTTGTCGCTGCACTGCAGTGAAGAAAACACAGGCTTCCCAATGTCATTCTTCCACAGAGGCTTTCCTGTGCTCTAAAGTGAGAAGAAATAGAATTCACATACTGCATGGAGCAAAGTGAAAAAATGCTGGTTCACTACAGTACTGCTTTACAAATCCATTGCCAAACACGAGAAAAAAACCAAACACACACACAGTAAGTGTCGGTTCACACAGGGGCAGCACAACTTGCAGCGCAACTTTGCAAGGCGATCTGCACACTACTTCAGTGGCGACTTGCAAAATGACTTCTGTATTGAAGTCAATGCAAGTCGCCCTGAAGTCGTCTTGAAGTAGTACAGGAACCTTTTTCTAAGTCGGAGCGTCTTGAGCCGCTCCTATTAGAACGGTTTCATAGTACAGAACGGAGCTGCTAAGTCGCCTAACAAGTCGCTCCTGTGTGAACCGGCACTAAGACTACATAGTAGAGGACTATTATTTTAAATAAACTATGAGGCTTCATGCACACTGGACGTTAAAATAACGTTATAAAAACGTCAGTAGCTTTGCAGTGAGTTTTTCAACATTTTTGTAAAAGCGTTTTTTTTTTTTTTTTTCCGCTTTAGCTTTTTTTTTCAATGGATCAAAAGCGTCCAAAAGTGTTTTTTGAGCGTTTATCAGCATTAGAGCGTTTTTACAGCTGAAAAACATCTCTCAGAACCCACTCGTTTTTTTTTTTTTTTTACTGCTCAAAAACGCCACTGTCCAAAACTGCTGATAACAGCCTATGTGTGCATGGACACATAGGATAACATGATGGAGAGTTTAATGACTGTAGAAAAAAAACGTCTACTGCCAAAGACAGCTGCAGTAAAAATGTCCAGTGTGCATGAGGCCTTACAGCAACCGTTACTTTTGGCTGTGGCAGACATTCTCATACAAACAATTGTACTTACTGGATTGATGGCCAGCACCAGACCTCCCAAGGTGGCAACATACAAATGATGAGGGTCCAGGTTTATACAAGGAGAAGAAAACACAGCAGAAGCCTGACAGTGAGACTTCCAGACACACTGCTTTCCCTGCAAGAAGATGACATAACTGCATTTAAAGATGAACTGCAGTCTGCTCACATAATTTGTAATAAAAACATCTTTGCCATTCTGAAGCTTCCCTCCAACCACTTATTTTCTATATACTGCGATTCTGTACTTGCCAAATATGCTGCAAAAATCTCCCTCCACTGAGTCTTGCTGCAATCATACAGACACACAGAGGCACAACTCCAGCTCTGCAGCTCTCATTGGCCCTCTTATGACTCATCCCCCCTCACTTCCTGGCAAACTCTCAAGAGTGTGAGAGAGAGAGAGAGAGCTGTGTATGATTTCATAAGCCTAGGCTAATGACCAGACAAGAAAGAGGAAGTGGGCTGTATATAGTATTTACTGGCAGAAAAAAAAAATGTACTATACAAAAGTAAAAACAACAAGGGCAGAAGATTTAATAGATGGAAAGTTGGAAAAAATTACTAAAAGGTCCACGTTAAGCTTATTTAGCAAGTGAGTAGAAGGAGTAAGGATCAAATGCAACAGTTCTATAAACGAAACATCTTCAGATTTTGGAAGTCAAATTAATGAAAGATTATGTTTAGCTGCATGGATTTAAGAAAACCTAAAAAGTATGGAGGCCGTGTACACCTTTTGCAAACAATGGATGCATCACATCATTTTATTTTTTTTACGTTTTAAGTTTTTGCATTGCAACTGCAGTCAGTGCATCATAGGTGCAATGCACACACTCCTTTGGTATTTACATTCCAGCCCCAGGTCTATATAGGAGGAACAGACCTTCAGTTATGGGGCTGAAGGAAAAAAAACGCTTGTCTAAACTGCACTTGTAAGCTCCACTGCCGTGGAAATATTGAGGCTGTCACCGATGATCTCTCATTTGGAAAACTTCTGCTTTTCTGGCTTTCATGCGGATGTGGAACTAATATGCAGATTAGGAGCTCAGAGTTCATTTTAGCTTTCCTGATCTGCATGCTTAATCCAGATCAGTGTCTTAGAGCAGTGTTTCTCAACGCCAGTCCTCAAGGCACCCAAAACAGGTCATGTTTTCAGGCTTTTCATTATTTTTTACAGGTGATTTATTTTATTTATTTAGTTCAGGTACTTATTAATCGATTCAGATTTGAAGAAAATCGTTTTTTTTTTCATTTTTTTTTCTCCCTTCAAAGTTTCCGTAGCAGGGCTGCAGGGGGCGTATCCGGAATGGCACTGGGCGGCATTACCCCAATTACATCTACTCTCCGCCGTCTGCCTACCTGATCAGCGTGTCATGCAGACAGATGGCGGCCATTGCAGTGTTCAAAAGCCGCGCCTCCCGAGTCCTCATCGTCTGTGATAGGCGGAACACTCAATTTCACAGCAGGCAGTGTTCCGCCTATCACGGACATCCTCTCATCCTCGTCTGTGTTATGGAGGATGAGCGGATGTCCATGATAGGCGGAACACTGAATGCAGGGAAATTGAGTGTTCCGCCTATCACAGACGAGGAGGAGGCGCGGCTTTTGAATACTGGAATGGCCGCCGGTGTAGCAGTAAAATCCGTATCCCATGAAAATCTGCATCAGGTATGGGCACAGTGATTGAAGCATGGGCACAGTGAGGCACGGGCACAGTTCAATTCAACTAAGAGTAACCTCAAGATTTTTTGTTGTTTTATTAGCTAAATCCAAATACAGTATTAATAATTTGGATGTTTACCAATCTTTGTTGCACACTGCACACTGACTTTGCAGTTAGAGAAAGGGTTTGCCTTTGCAATTTTGTTTGTTGATGCACTTTAATTAATATAATAAAAAAAAAAAAAAAATCGAATCGTAAATCGAGTTTTTTTATAAAAAAAAAAAAAAAAAAAAAAAAAAAAAAAAAAAAAAAAAAAAAAAAATCGCAGATTTTTTTGGGGGGGAAAATCGCTCAGCCCTAATTTAGCACCATCAATTTACGCAGCGCTTTACATATACATTGTACATCTACAACATGATTTGATCAGTTTCACGGCCTTAGAATTACCACAGCTGTTTCATCTGAGGGAAATTCTGAAAACATGACCTGTTGGGGCGCCTTGAGGACCGGAGGCGAGAAACAGTGTTTTAGAGTATCAATGTTAGAAGGCCAGGTAACTTGTATTTTCAAATGAAAGGCACTATTGGCAGCACCAAGATTACGGTCATCACAGGCTTTCTTTGCTCAAGCAGCCCTACCCAAGAAAAAAAACAAAAACCTTATATTTACCTTACCAGTACTCCCCGCCACTCCTTTCTTCTCTTTAGCCATCCACATTACCCGTTATCTTGGGTATGTAGGAGCATGCACCTCCTTCATTGTGACAGTGTTCTGGTATAGCAGCCAATAGCTAGTCTCTGAGCACTGTCACATGATCAGGGGAGTGACATTACTATCCCCCAGCTTGTCAACCCCAGTTATTTCAGTACCAGCTGTGGAGGAGCAAAGAGCAATGATGGATCATAAAGGTAATGGATTTTAGTGGAGTTTAGGGTTGGCTTGTATAGGCAAGGTGGCGGTGCTCTTTAACCACTTGTCCCCCGCCCACTGTCAATTGACGGCGGGCGGAGGATACTCTCGTTCTGGGAGGACGTCATATGACGTCCTCCCTTTAAAACGAGCTAGGAGGCGCGTGCTCGCCGCCAGCGGCGCGCGCCCGCCGCGTTCACAAGGCCCCGGTGCGCGTGCCCGGTGGCCGCGATTGCCGCCGGGCACCCGCGATTGCCCGGGAAACGAGCAGGAAAGTGGATCTCTGTGTGTAAACACAGAGATCCACGTCCTGTGAGGGAGAGGGGACCGATGGTGTGTCCCTTGTACATAGGGACAACCATCGGTCACCTCCCCCAGTCAGTCACCTCCCCCCACAGTAAGAACACATTGAGGGAACATATTTAACCCCTTCCCACCCCCTAGTGGTTAACCCCTTCCCTGCCAATCACATTTATACAGTAATCAATGCATTTTTATAGCAGGGATCGCTGTATAAACGTGAATGGTCCCAAAAATGTGTCAAAAATGTCCGATGTGTCCTCCGCAATATCGCAGTCACAATAAAAAAAAAACGCAGATCGCCGCCATTACTAATAAAAAAATAAAAATGCTATAAATCTATCCCCTATTTTGTACACGCTATAACTTTTGCGCAAACCAATCAATACGCGCTTATTGCAATTTTTTTTTTTACCAAAAATATGTAGAAGAATACATATCGGCTTAAACTGAGGAAAATTTTATTTAAAAAAAAAAAAAATGGGTATTTATTATAGCAAAAAGTAAAAAATAGTGTTTTTTTTCCAAACTGGACGCTCTTCTTTTGTTTATAGCGCAAAAAATTTAAACCGCAGAGGTGATCAAATACCACCAAAAGAAAGCTCTATTTGTGGGAAAAAAAGGACACAAATTTCGTTTGGGAGCCACGTCGCACGACCGCGCAATTGTCATTCAAAGTGTGACAGCGCTGAAAGCTGAAAAATGGCTTGGGCAGGAAGGGGGTTTTCGTGCACAGTAGAGAAGTGGTTAAAACTGAAGTGCATAAAGTCATGCTTATTGTGGCTATAGAGAAATATATTTAAAACGAGTTGTAAACCCTCACAGCTTTTCACCCGAATGCATGCTATGTATTAAGGTGCAAAACCTGTTGTGCTGCAGCAGCCCCCCTTTTTCTTACCCAAACCCGATCGTTCCAGCGACGGGGAGGAGCACAGCAGCTCCAGCCACTGTCTCGGGTCTCATTGGATAGATTGATAACATTGGCTCCCGCTGCTGTCAATCTAATCCAGTGACACAGGAACCGGGGGGCGGGGCTGAGTCCTGCGGTCTGTGTTAATGGACGCAGCAGCAAGACCCGGGAGTGCACCCGCACGAGTTCTCCCATGGACAGCAGCTCACCGTGGGGGCACTCGATGAAGAGGAGGAGCCAGGAGAACCCCCAGGGGACCCCAGAAAAGGAGGATCGGGCTGCTCAGGCAAGTATAACATGTTTGTTATATAAAAAAAACAAAAAAAAACAAAGCTTTACAATCACTTTAAGTTGAAGCTTTTCTACCCAGTTTTAACGCTTTGTAGTGAATGACTAACTACATATTATAATGCAAGGAAAGTGCTAATTAAATGTGTGCTTATTGGGGGCCTGGACTGATTCATAAGGACAGAGGAATTAGAAATTCACCAATTATCTAGGAAACCAGGTTATGTGATATTCTTAAGCTCCCATTTTTTCTTCCAAGAAGGCTGTTAGAACAATGAAATGTGTGTGCAGTAAAAGACATGATTCACAATAAGCAGTCCATAGATAAGAGCACGTACTTCAATGTCTAAAGCATATAAATGCTGGTCATGTGACCCAATATATACAAGACCGCACACAGGATCAACGGCAGGAGAACTCTTTACGGCATCCCCAGTACTGAAAACCCAGTGCGTTGCCCCATCACTTCTCTTCAGTACATAAACACCACCATCATAGCAACCTGCAAAAAAAAATAATTTAAAATTAGCATATACCGGTAGCATTATTTCTTCCACATTCTGGGATAGGATAACCCACTTTTTTTGCAGTGACGAGGCTTTTCTGGCTGAGCTCTGCTTAATGTGTAGTCAATAAAGTTCAGAAGAAAATGTAGCATGTGTGAAGGCAGAGCACCCATGTGCACAAGATCTTATTGGATTTATCAGCTTATAACAGACTATGGTCATTGAACAGACTGTTTGATTGGCCTTTAATCTCATCATCTGTGTCAACCCCAGTTGCCATAAATGCCAGCGGCATATAACACACCTATGATGTGTGTAATGTGAAAATGATACTCCATTCTGCCAGTTCACACCAAGTACCAACAATAAAACCCACTCAGGTTGTGTGTAAGCAGTTTCCTTCTCTGGCTTTGATAAAAGGGAAGTGTACAATAGAACTGCCAAGCCTTCAAATGGCTAGTGATCCTTTGTGCAGCACAATGACAGCTGCAGATAAACAGAGGCAAAGATGGCTGTAAAGGCTGAAGGGGGGTGTTGGTTCTACTTTAATGTCTAACTTACTACAGACAAAGATTAAAGGTCAGGTACACATGTACCATTACATACTAAAATTTTTCAATTTTGCAGTCTATCATCCATACAGCTGGGCGAGATTTAGTCCCTTAGTCCCTTTTCACACACTGGGCTATTTCAGCTTTAGGCTGTATTGGTTGGTGCCTGTTATTTTATAAGCTCAAATAAGTCAGCACTGCTTACCTTTTTAGAGGGCTCAGTTACAAATTTTTACCAAAGAGAGCTGTAACACAAGCTTCTCTGCTATGCCATTTAAAGGTTCACCTTTCGACCATAAACTGGGCAATGAAGTCAAGGGACCCCAGTATTTTAAAGTGCACTGTGCTGTTTGGAAAGATAATGTTTAATTCAAATGCCATACACGCAAGGCCCTTTCTGTCACCCCTGAAACCTGTCTGAAATACAACTGTTAACATTCCTATGTCCCGAACCCATTTCCAGGACATGACAGACATCGCGGTTGATTTACTAAAACTGGAGTGTGCAAAATCTGGTGGCGCTCTGCATAGAAACCAACAAGCTTCCAGTTTTTTTTTTGTCAAAGCTTAATTGCACAAGCTGAAGTTAGAAGCTGATCGACTAACATGGACAATTTTGTATCTCCAGTTTTAGTAAATCAACCCCATTGGGCACTTACTTCTCTACCTATCCCAGCAACACTGAGCTTAGCTACTGCTGAGATAGGAGGAAAGAACTGCACATGAGCAGCTTTCGAATCGGGAAGCACGGTGATGCTGGGGTGAGCAACCAACATCTGTTGTGTCCTGGAAATAAGTCAGGGCTAAGCAATGTAAAACATGGGGAGTATTTCAATAGCTTATTATTTTTCATTGGGATTATATCAGTCTGGATCATGGGTGATAAAGGCGTCAGGTATGGTATTTGCATTAAACAATCTGGGTTTTTTTTCCCCACACAGCACAGCACATTTTAAAAAATACTGGGGCCTCTTGTCCGCATGGGCCAGTTTTAGTAGAGGGTGAACTTGGCTATTGACCAATAATGTTTTGGAGATACTTTGCCATGCATTAAACTAATTGAATTGTACTTCTCTTGGTATATGACAACTCGTTTTGTACCACCTTTTGTACCAAATAAAAATAGTTTGTAAACAAAAAAATAATAATATGTAATATAAGAAACAGGTGCAAAACCATTATAGGTTCCATTAAAATCCCAGAATTCTGTTAAAACAGAAATTCAGTTATTACCAACAATAATATAGTTTCCACATGCAGATAGTGCAGCAGAGGATTCAATACGATCTCCCAGTATTCTTTCCCATTTGACTGTCCCAGTGAGCAGATCTAGAGCTTGCATCCTGTGCGAGTGGGACCCAATGTATACAGTCACTGTGGAGTCTTCACCGGATGACAAGATGAGGAGAGGAGATGCATCGACACATTTACTTGTATCAGATGCCCATCTTTGCCTCAGAGACAATGTCTGTGTACTGGATGGGAAGGCCTTTGACTGTTTGTGGCCTGGACTGAAGAGCTCTAATAAAGCGGGGTCCTGAATGGGTACAGATATTACCTGACACTGCTGTCCAGCTGGTTCAGTGTATGAACATATGTGCTTAAAGCACTGGCTACCTTTGCTCAGTGATAGGAGAGAAGTCAAGTCTGCTGGTGAAGTGCTGAGAAAATCGGATTTTCTTTTTCTGTGGTACTTGGTGCTTGTATCCACAATAACGTCACTGCTCTCTATCTCGGTTACATGTACCTTGGATTTATCCTCATCGGTTTCTGGGCATATAGATCTAATGACATGCCTGCAAACAGCCACAATGGTATCATTGAGTATCACTTCTAGAAGTCCTGGCACAGATTTACCAACCAAATCCTCCACATTTTCATGAAATTTAATTGCCTTTAAAGAGTCTCCACCACGGAGCAGAAAAAAAGAGTCTTCAGCAACATCTGGAACATCTTCAGGAAATCCCAGACTGGCCTACAAAGACCAAGAGAAGCTATTATTTACTACAAAGAACCAAAACCCCTGACTGGAGAAATTGAAACCATACAAACTAAATCCTACCTTCCAAAGAGTCTGCAAGCTCTTCCAGAAATCATGTCCTGTTTGGGATTTGGGTTTACTCCCATTTTCCTTCATGTGATCATCATACAATAGACTTAAACGTGAGTGGTCTAATTTACCTTAGGAAAATGTAAACAATGTAAGTGTTCGTTTTTTAAATTTTTTCCCACTGCAAAAGATCAAAAAGGTACAAATGAGACGATATTGGCAGCTCATCAGCCAATATTCACATACAGTCTAAGAGCCCATTCACACAGGGACGATTTGGATCCGACTTCAAGTCGCCCCTAGTCGCGCTGCATGAGAAAATCAATGTAAGTGAATGGAGCCGTCTTAATGCACACTACTGCAGTCGCTCCGACTTCAGAAAAGGTTCCTGTACTACTTCAATCCGACTTCTAGGCGACTTGTACCCATTGATTTCAATGGAGGTCGCCTCAGAAGTCGGATCCCCTGTCTTAACAGAAGCAACTTTCCAGGAAGAGAACATACATTTCTCCGGCAAACCCCTCCCCCAGAGCTGATTCTTGTTTGATTGGCCACTGGAAAGTAGCCTGTTACTGGAGGCAACTTCAGTCGTGTTGCAAGTCGCCCCAAGTCACGCTGAAGTCGCCCCAAGTCATGCTGTGATTCAAACTCAAGTCGTGTCCAAGTTGCCTCCCAAAGTCGCGCTGGAAGTCGTGTTGCCCCTGTGTGAATGGGGTCTAAGGGTCCATGCACACTGGCTTAAAAAAACACTGCTTCTAGAGGACATAGAAGGTTATTAGGCTATTGGTTACTAATTTGTTCAAAAAAATTACCTGCTCTGTTTTTATTATAGGCTGAAAAATGTCCATAAAAGTAAAAAAAATAAAAACACATTGTTGAATTTTACTTAATGAATTATTACTTTTATTAAACACAAATCTATCTTACAGCAGTGGTCATAAACCCCTGTTTCTCAGGGCCAACTAACAGGCCAGATTTTATGTATTACCTTGGGAAGAATACTGCAATCACTGAGCAGCAAATGATAGTACCTGTGATGTATTTCAGTTATCTTGCAAACCAATGAGGCTGTGTTAGATGAACTCTTTATATATTTGCCAACAAAAAGGCCAGCTGACATCGATGTAAATTATAAGGTAACTTTTTTTTACCATGTTTTGTAAGAGGTAGTGTGTCTATCAAAATGAGGTCATCAGGTACTGCATGGCTAAGAAGATTGGACTCCACTGCTCTCCATAGGGCTTTCTTGTCTACAGACCCTCTTGGTACAATAAAAAGGATAAGTTGTTCCGCTTTAGACCACATGACTGCACATGCCTCCACTGGTTCAAGTTCTTCTACTACCTGAAAAAGAAATGGTGAAAATCTATTGCAATTTGCTGCCCATAGATGCTAATTTTCAATATGTTATGACTACCGTATTTATCGGCGTATAACACGCACCGGCGTATAACACGCACCCCAAGTTTAGGAGGGAATTTTAAGGAAAAAAACTTTTAGGAGGGAAATTCAAGGAAAAAAAACTTACATTTAAATGCAGCATGCAGCCTTGCCCAGTGTCCATCTGCAGCCTTGCCCAGTGTCCATCTGTCCATCTGCAGCCGTGCCCAGTGTCCATCTGTCCATCTGCAGCCGTGCCCAGTGTCCATCTGTAGCCTTGCCCAGTGTCCATCTGTCCATCTGCAGCCGTGCCCAGTGTCCATCTGTCCATCTGCAGCCGTGCCCAGTGTCCATCTGTCCATCTGCAGCCGTGCCCAGTGTTCATCTGTCCATCTGCAGCCGTGCCCAGTGCCTTTGCGATCGTGTCAGTCCCGGCGGTTTTTAAAATTTGGCGCCGATTTCTGTGGAGAGGAGCGAGCGGGGCCGAGTGTACTTCGGCTGGACTCGGCTCCTCTCGCAGTTCCGCCCATCTCCACTGACTGCGCCGCTGACGGAGAAAGCCGAGTGTACTTCGCCTAGACTCGTGTCTGCTCACAGTCACAGGCAGGACTGCGAGAGGAGCCGAGACTAGGCGAAGTACACTCGGCTTTCTCCGTCAGCGGCGCAGTCAGAGATGGGCGGGACTGCGAGAGGAGCCGAGTAAAGCCGATTGTACTTCGGCTCCGCTCGCTCGTTTTCAGCAGGGGAATTGGGAGTATCGGCGTATAACACGCACCCACGATTTTCCCCTGATTTTAAGGGGAAAAAAGTGCGTGTTATACGCCGATAAATACGGTAACTTAGAGGAAGCAAGACTGATTCTTCCAAAGCAGGCTCAGTTATCAGGCATTAAAGGAAGACCTGCAGATATAAGAACTAACCCTGAACGGATCAGAAACAGCCAGAATAAACAAACAAAAAGGTTCTCTAAACTCTGTAGGTACATTTAGATACATATGTGAAGGTTAACTGAAGCAGAACCAGTAGCACAGTAGTATTTATTATGGTACTGCATTGAACTTCTATGCATTCAGAGATCTCGGCAATCCCCAAATGCTTTGACTTCAACTACATAAAATATATACATAGGAAAAGATGAAAGTCCAATGATTACCATTGGTTGCCAGGTCCAATATATAAAATAAAAAAAATCCACTTTCAGCCAACAGTCACTGAATTCACTTTTTGAATATCTTCAAGGCAAAGCCTTGAGAAAGTTCAATAAGTACCGTATGTGAAATTACTTTTCTTGGAGGCAACCAAAGTTGATGTACATTTACCGATACTTCATACAGGTCAAGAGTCCAACCTGAACACAGCACAGGGAAGCACGAGATGGCCTGGATTTGTTAATGGGGTTATAAACAAAATAATAAGTCACTACTATTTGGCACCTCCCGTACCTGCTGTATATACTCAGTATTAAGCCTCTTGCCATGACGCTTGAACTGGTTGTCCCTCCGTCCTATATAGTACATGTTCCCATCTTGTACCCTCACCCAGTCCCCAGTACTTCTCATCGTTCCACAGGGCAGAATACATTCATCGTCTATAAAGCAGACCCTCTGGCTCCCTCCTGCAGGACCAAGAACAACAATAAAAAATATTACCATCAGCCTTACTAAAGACAAATCATTATATGATGCATCATAAGCAAGTCATTATGTAGGCTAAAGAAAAACTCTTATGAATGTAGTAGAAGCAACAAAGGAAAGTCAACATTTCCATTCATGGTCACAAACAGAAAAGACATGCTTATCCATAGGATTGAAACTAATACTTTATATAAACAATTAAAACTATAACTATAACTAAAGACAAAACTTTTTTTTTTGTTTTGGATAGAGTGCAGAGGGATTAGAACACCTGACAGTTTTTACTGCCATCTGTGCCCCTGCTAAGGACATTCACCCTCTTTATTCATTCTGTTTACCATTATCGCTGAAAGTAAAAGTAAAAGAAAATCCCAAATTTTGGGTTGTCCCCGGAAAAATAATAAAAGGAAAATCTTCCAATGGGGACACTAGTTCTAGTGATCTGGGGCCCCCCCCCCCCAAGGAATTCCACTAATTTGCAGGGATTTCTTCTCGCTTCCTCTTTGGCTATGAAACCAGAAGTGAAGGGAAATCTCCGCAATGGGACACTGAAGGTGAAAAAATATCTGACAGGGGTTATAACCCCCCCTCCCCTTCCCCAGCTTATAACACTAGCGAACAAAGAGCTCATGCACACCAGGCACTATTCTCCTGCATTCCCAGTATTATTGTCATTATTATTATTCAGGATTTATATCGCGCCAACAGTTTGCGCAGCGCTTTACAATGTAGAAAGGGGAACAGTACAATTACAATACAGTTCAATACAGAAGGGACAGTATGACTTAAGCTGGCCATATGTGGATCGAAAACCATCCAAGGCAGGGATCGATTGCACAACCAGCCTGTTGGGTTTTTCCCAAACAATCAGTGCTGCCGGCTTCAACAGGAAACATTGATCATTATATTATTATTATACTGCACAAGAAGAGAACTCCTCATTAAAGATATTATAAGACAGAAAAATATTTTCTCTTCACCTAGGAAAACTTGCCCTTCCCCTTCTTCAATCCTGTTGTTATCCTCATTTCGGACTTCTACTATTGTTTCACACAGTGACCTGCCCAAAGGTACTGGTGGATCACTTCTAAGAAAAAAAAAAGGGATGGGTAGACAAACTTAACACTTGGTATTTCATGGTCATTTTACATCCTATACACGGACAATCTCTGAGCAGCAGGATATGAAAGACTGACAAGAAAGCTAGAGCGGCTTTACTGACTACAGCATTTCTCAAGTAGTAAGCCTACCTAATTGATCTAAATGTTATTTTTTAGGATTCTGCGTTTTCTTTAGGGAGGTGACATAATTGTTATTCTAGCAAGTGTGTATATATATATATATATATATATATATATATATATATATATATATATATATATATATATATATATATATATAATAAAAACCGTCTCTCATGAATTATGCATGTCCAACCTTAGCCAAAGGCTGATCCCAAGTAAAATAATAAATAGATGCCACCAATGTAATACACTTCTCCAAGTCACTTCTGTTCTATATAAAGTCAAATCCTGCAAAAAATTTAAAACAAAGAAACACACCATTATAGTATTGAGCTCCTAAAACATGCTAACTGCCACTCTATGCCCAGAAGGATACCATTATCCCCCAAGTCAGTCCCATCGCGTTTTTTTTGGTCACGTTTCTGCATTTACATAAAGTGACTGCAATTATTTGTGTCGACTGTTACCAGCATATCGTTCTGTCTGCCAGGGTGAAAACACAACCACGCAATATATTTATTGGCTACCAACAGCAGTTCTGGACCTTGCAAAAATAGGATTTTTTTGTACTCACCGTAAAATCCTTTTCTCCATGGACGGACACAGCTCCTTAAATCTTGACTTGACATGTGGGTTATGTTCCTGTTCATAGGAGAGGACTAGGCAGAACATGTTAGTTATCTCTAAAACATGTAACTTTAACAGAGTTGAACAGCCCCGCCCAGGGGGCGGTCCCTCCGTACATAACCCTCCACCCTGCAGTCAGCAGCCTCAGTTCGTAGAAAAGCAGTACAAACTAAAAAAGCAGGGGTGGGTGCTGTGTCCGTCCATGGACGACAGAGAAAAGGATTTTACGGTGAGTACAAAAAAATCCTATTTTTTCTTTTCGGACGGACACAGCTCCTTAAATCTTGACATGTGGGACGTTCCCAAGCTGTGTCAGAAAAAAACGAGGGGTGCAAACAGCAATCAAAAGAAGACTTAACTTCACCCCAAACAAACAGAGCTCCTCAACGGAGGAGTTGCAACCTCAAACAGCCGCCTGCAAAACCTTGCAGCCAAAGGAAGCATCCAAAGATGCACTCACATTAATCTTAGAAAACTTTGAGAAGGTGTGAACAGACGACCAGGTCGCCGCCTTACACACCTGTGAGACAGATACTTGATGTCGGAAAGCCCAGGAGACACCAATTGCCCTGGTCGAATGCGCTGTCACAGGAAAGGGAGGCGCCCGCCCCTTAAGGGCATATGCCTGGATGACGGTCTGCCTGATCCACCTAGAAAGGTAGCCGACGAAAACCGACAGGCCCTACTGTGGACCAGACACCGACACGAACAGTGAATCAGATCTCCGGAACGGAGCAGTAGCAAACAGGTACACCCCCAGGGCACGTACCCCGTCCAAAGTATGTAGCGCAACCTCCAAGGGATGCGAAGGCCGAGGACACAAGGATGGAAGTAGAAAGTCTTCCTTTAGGTGAAAAGCCGAAACTACCTTAGGAATGATTGAGGGCTGCGGGCGCAGCACCGCTTATCCTTATGGAGGACCAAGTAAGGAGACTTGCAAGACAACGCTGCCAATTCAGAACCCCTTCTGACCGATGTAATGGCAACTAGAAAAGCAATTTCTTGAGAAAGCGTTGAGAGAGGAATACTCCCTGGTGTTCCCAAAGGTAGGTTCCAGAAGTACCGAGAGAACCAGATTCAAGACCCACGGAGGAAGTGATGGCCCAATCAGGGGAATCACATTTCGGACCCCCTGTATAAATGTACTTACCAGTGAGTGAGCCGCCAGGGGTCGTTGGAAGAAGACAGCCAAGGCTGAAATCTGCCCCTTAATAGTGCTTAAGGCAAGTTTCTGATCAACTCCGCGCTGCAGCAGGATCCGAGAAACCGAATATGCCCGTGGGCGCCAAGACATCTCTTCACACATATGGCTAATTGGGCATGCTTGGTCAAATCTGATGGC
The DNA here is from genome assembly GCA_029206835.1 of Rana muscosa. NCBI lineage: Eukaryota > Metazoa > Chordata > Amphibia > Anura > Ranidae > Rana > Rana muscosa. The sequence goes on from CM055116.1 coordinate 215,406,714, forward strand.
ACCACATCCCATTTAATAGAATATGAAAAATAAGGGGAAACAATGGATACACTAGGTACCCTGGGACTTTAAATTACGGTGCCAGATAGAGAATAAACACTGGAGTAGAATAATAAAAACTTTTATTTTATACAATACAAATAACAAAATGAGCATAAAATTACCATCCTTGCAGATGTATGGCTAAATAGCCATATGTGCGAAGCGCTGCTATGTTGTCACTCGTCTAGTTTCGCTACATAGAGCTTCCTCAGGAGCGATTGAAACTTAAGCAGGTTACACTGAAAGCACACAATACATGAAATTAATATGGAGGATTGGTTAAATGGTAAATGCATTGCAATTGATTTATTAAGACATAAATAAAGGTTGCAAATCGAGCACAACCTGATTGTAATGGCAAAATGTAATAGAGAAAATGGTTGACATACATGAATATATCATGGTCCAGACTGGACAATAAAGAACACTCACCCACTTGCTAGGCTAGTACATAGTCACGAAAAATAGAACTAGGGGACTTTTCAAAGGTCAACAGGTTATATTCGTTCCACACCGATTAGGCATCCACCTATCCATAAAGACAGTGACCCGCCACTGTGATGGCAACAATAGAGGTTAAGAGCAAAACAGAGCTTAATCTGTAAATTAATACACAAAATGAGCTATAAATTATATAAATTGTACATAAATCAATATACAAGAAAGCAGACTTGGTGGCTGAGGTAGCTCTGCAAAGTCATACCTGAACGATAATGTTGCAAGAAATTGCAACCAAAATGCCAATAAAGATGGTGATCTTTAAAATACTGGTATGTGTAGGTCACACTATTGTTGGAGAGGGCGAATGTAAAACAAATTGGATGATGGAATGGACTACAAACAGCAGGGTAACTGTAAAAAAGAGGGAAGGAGGAGGAACAGGGTAAGCATCATGTCAGCTAAGAAGCTGGTAAATCACAGGGGACATGAGCTCCCACTAAATCCTTACCTAAGGTGCAGCAATCTAACAAATGCCTAAGCTGGGGATAGTGCGTCCAGCTCTCCCTGTGTGGAGAGGAATCCTGGCAGAAGATCGGCGGTGCGGACCGCGCTTCTTAAACCCCCGCCGCGGCGCGGACGTGTCTCTTGGCCTGCCCTATACACAAGCGTGGCCCAATGTTTGGGTCAGAGCGTGCGTCACCAAGGCAACAGACAGGGCGGTGCGTCACAAGTCCGAAGACGTGTGCGCCACCGCTCCCTGCACGGCACAAGCCCACGGCGCCATCTTAGAAAAGGGAAAGGCCAAGTTGACATACTAAATATAAAAATGAAAATGATGAACACAAAAATGAACAATGCCTTTTGTTCATTTTTGTATTTATCTTTTACCAAAAACGGAATTTATCAACTTGGAGTGTATCCATTGATAAGTTTTTTGTTACTAATTCATCTCCATTTCATTTACATAGGTCCCACCCTGCATTCCCCTGTCCAAGATCCAGAATCTGACCCGCCTAAGTGCAACCATACGGACGCCCGGGGGCCCTTGTTTTGATATCATCCTTCATGCCAATCAACTGACTACTCGGGTTCCCCAAAGTCAGCCTGTCCTTGCCAATTAGTCTGCTAGCCCCATTTTTTTTTATATATTTTTTTTTTAATATATTCTCCTTTTTCAGCCATCCTCAAGCGGTTCACATCCGCCTTGCCAGTATGTCAACTTGGCCTTTCCCTTTTCTAAGAGGGCGCCGCGGGCTTTTGCAGTGCAGGGAGCAGTGGCGCACACGTCTTCGGACTTGTGACGCACCGCCCTGTCTGTTGCCGTGGTGACGCACCCTCTGATCCAAACATTGGGCCACGCTTGCGTATAGGGCAGGCCAAGAGACACGTCCGCGTGGACATCAGACGTCGCCGCGGCGGGGGTTTAAGAAGCGCGGTCCGCACCGCCGATCTTCTGCCAGGATTCCTCTCCACACAGGGAGAGCTGGAAGCACTATCCCCAGCTTAGGCATTTGTTAGATTGCTGCACCTTAGGTAAGGATTTAGTGGGAGCTCATGTCCGCTGTGATTTACCAGCTTCTTAGCTGACATGATGCTTACCCTGTTCCTCCTCCCCTCTTTTTTACAGTTACCCTGCTGTTTGCAGTCCATTCCATCATCCAATTTGTTTTACATTCGCCCTCTCCAACAATAGTGTGACCTACACATACCAGTATTTAAAAGATCACCATCTTTATTGGCATTTTGGTTGCAATTTCTTGCAACATTATCGTTCAGGTATAACTTTGCAGAGCTACCTCAGCCACCAAGTCTGCTTTCTTATATATTGATTTATGTACAATTTATAGCTTGTTTTGTGTATTAATTTACAGATTGAGCTCCGTTTTGCTCTTAACCTCTATGGTTGCCATCACAGTGGCGGGTCAGTCTTTTTGGATAGGTGGATGCCTAATCGGTGTGGAACGAATATAACCTTTTCGTGACTATGTACTAGCCTAGCAAGTGGGTGAGTTTTCTTTATTGTCCAGTCTGGATCATGATATATTCATGTATGTCAACAATTTTCTCTATTACATTTTGCCATTACAATCAGGTAATTGTAATGGCAAAATGTTGTGCTCGAATTGCAACCTTTATTTATGTCTTAATAAATCAATTGCAATGCATTTACCATTTAACCACTCCTCTATATTAATTTCATGTATTGTGTGCTTTCAGTGTAACCTGCTTAAGTTTCAATCACTCCTGAGGAAGCTCTATGTAGCAAAACTAGTCGAGTGACAACATAGCAGCGCTTCGCACATATGGCTATTTAGCCATACATCTGCAAGGATGGTTATTTTATGCTCATTTTGTTATTTGTATTGTATAAAATAAAAGTTTTTATTATTCTACTCCAGTGTTTATTCTGTATCTGGTACCGTAATTTAAAGTCCCAGGGTACCTAGTGTATCCATTGTTTCCCCTTGTTTTCCATCTCTTCACACATAGAGATGTATGCCTTCCAAGTGCGATGGTAGCTCTTCCGGGAAGAAGATTTCTGGGCCCTAAACATGGTAGAGATTACCAAATCTGATAGACCATGGTCCCTCAGTACCTGGCTTTCAATAGCATGCCGTTAAAGCCAGCGACTGCAAGGCAGGATGAAGTATGGGACCTTGAGACAGAAAGTCCTCCCGCATTGGCAGGCGCCAGGGAGCATCTGCTACTAGTCTCACGAGGTCGGCGTACCAGGGACGCCGGGGCCAGTCTGGGGCGAATAGAATCACCGGAATCCCCTCGGCCTCTACTCCGCGGAGCAGACGAGGAAGCATTTTCATTGGGGGAAAAGGCAAAAATTTGCCAACACTGACTCCATGGAGCCATCAACGCGTCCGACGCGTCTGCCCAGGGATCCCTGGACCTGGCCACAAACCTCGACACCTTGCGATTGAGTCGAGAGACCAGGAGATCCACATCTGGTGTGCCCCACTTCTGACAAGGAGTTGAAACACCTCCGGGTGTAACAACCATTCCCCGTGGTCCAGCATCTGGCGACTCAGATCGTCCGCCTGCCAGTTATTACGCCCGGAATGTAAGCAGCCGATAGGAGCGTACCGGCTCTTTCGGCCCATCTCAGGATGTGAGCGACCTAGGACGCTGTGGCCGAGCTCCTTGTTTCCTGACCGGATGCCCTTGAAGCCTCTGCGACCACTTGGAGAGGCACAGTCTAATCACTCGAAGTTTGAGGACATTGATCGATGAGAGAGATTCTTCCGGAGTCCGGCGGCCCTGGGCCGACCGAACCCCCCCAGACTCCCCCCCCCCCCCCCCAACCGGTCAGGCTGGCGTCCGCCGTGATCACAGTCCAGTGGATAAGGAAGGAAAGACTTCCCGGGCTGAAGTGCCGGGGATGTCAGCCACCAAGTCAGAGAGGCCCTGACTAGGCGACTTGCCTGAATCAGATGATCCAGAGACAATGAGGATTTGTCCCATATGGACAGAATCACCCTCTGTAGCACCCAAGTATGGGATTGGGCATACGGTACTGCCTCGAAGGAGGCTACCAGGAGGCCCAGGACTCATGAAGAAACGGAGAGACGACCAATTGCGGGATGTGAACGACCTCACTACAGCCTGGAGTGTCTGCAACTTCTCTGGAGGGAGAAGACTCTCGCCTCCGATGAGTCCAGAATCAGCCCCAGGATTTCTAGGCGCTGAATCGGAACGAACACTGACCTCTGGAGGTTTGGTATCCATCCAAATTCTTGCAGCTCTCAGAAGACGATCGTCTAAGAAACCTACGACGGCAATGCCTTGCTGTCTCAGCAAAGCTAGAATCGAGGCGAGCACCTTGGTGAAAACTCTTGGTGCTGACGCTGGCCAAAGGGAAGAGCCACAAATTGATAGTGGTCCTCGCCGATCAAAGCGCAGAAAACCTCTGATGCCTCTCGCATATGGGGACATGCAAGTAGGCGTCCTTGATGTACAGGGACGCCAGAAAATTCCCCAGATGATTTTGGACCCTCACAAAAGGCATTGAGGACTATGGAGGTCCAATATTGGACGAACACATCCACACCTGAGCAAGTCTCGTATTGCTCCCATCAGGCAGACCTACGAGCCGTAAGGAGAGGAAGATTCGAGGGAAAGAATCTGTATGGCGGACAAGAAAGAAACTATCTTGTACCCCGAAGCGTCCACCTCGCAGACCCACTGGTCGGAGAGCAGGGAGGACCACCGAGCTGCAAACTCGCAAAGCCGCCCCCCCACCCCGAGTTGGGAGGGAGCAAAACTTCATGTGGTAGCAAGCTTGTTAGCCATCTTGTTCGGCTCACGCACCCAGGGACACTACTGTCCCCCAGCTGGAGCCCTGTCAGTCAGGGAGGATCTGACGAAAATACCACTTCTGGGCGGAATAGGAGGGCCCCGCTTACGGCGTGGCTCCTTCCCCATAGGAGGACAGTGGGAGAAGTGTGCTCTTATCACCAGTGACATCTTTAATAATGTCGTTCAGCGAGGTACAAAAAGGCCTCCCACCTTGAGGGGCAAGTCTGCCAGAGCTTTTTTTTTTTTTTTTTTTTGGATGCTTGGTCAGCGGACCAGCATTTCACAGGCGGCGCAGTACCACCGCAGATACAGAGGCTTTGGAAATCCAGAGTTGCATCACAGACACACACAAGGCCCTGGACCATTGGTCAGCCAGCCTCATGTACTCTGGAGGAAGTTGATGCTCCCCTACTGTCTATTGCAAAATATACCATTCAGGGAGTGTCGGAGACACCAAAAGCCGCAGCTAATAAATGTCACAACCCTGATCCCAGCATGACGAACATGAAGCGGGTCACAGTTTCAGACCTCCTATCATTAGGGCCTTTAAAGGCAGGGGTCCCCTCTACCCCTGCCTTTAAATAAGTGGTTACCTTATTTAGTTTAAAAAGGCTCTCCCCAAAAGGATAAATGGACCACCATGCGCTGAGGGACCACAAAAGACCTCTGTGGTCGTTCCCATTCCTTATCTACAAACTTATCAAATAAAGTAACATAGGGAAAAACTGTCACAAAACGGTTAGATTTGTGTGACCCAAGGGAGACAGACTCCTCTGCGGAAGTCCAAGCTGCATATACCAGCCTGAGAGTGTCCCTCACAGCATCAAGAAGTGCACTCACAAGTGCCCCATCTTGCACTCCCCAGAAGATGGCGGGGGGGAGGGGGCGCTTTTTTACCCCCCTTACGCCAGCACACCGCTTCTACCCTGGCAACAAATGATTCCAGGACTGCCGACAGCATATCCATGGGAACCGCAGGTGCAGGGGCACCGTTAGCTGCCTCTGGCAAATTAGGGGAAGAAAGGCCAGATACTGACTACATTAACACCCACTGACAGCCCTCAGGGACCAAGTGAAAAATACTTAAAAGGTCACTCCTCCTTGCTGCAATGACTGGGGGGGGGCTGGGGGTAACCATGGGGACAAACCACCCAGAGGTAGACCGCTCTGCACCGCTGCCCGCCTTCCTTATATATACAGCGTAGGAAGAAAACTGAGGAGAATGAGCTGTGCGCCGTACAGAAAGCCAGTGCTAGAGGCCAAAACCCACTCCAAAATGGCCGCCAGACGCCTCAGATAAAATGGCCGCCCGCTATACCAACCTGCTCGCCACAGCGCGGCCACGACAAATTGGCCACCTATGGAAGTTTCAATAGAGAAAGCAAGCACACTAAAAATGGTGGCGGCGCAGCAAAAAATGGAGCCCGAGCCCCGGGATGTGGATGAGAAGGCCGTGCAGAGACTTCCCAGAAGACAGACCCCCCTCACAGAAAGCGGACCCTGGAGCCCCACAAGGACCCGGAGCCCCCCCCCCCACAGGTACACCCCGGTCGCAGCGGGCCCTAGGGCAGGAGGGGAAAGGGCGACAGAGAGCAGGGAAAGGGCGACAGAGAGCAGGGAAAGGGAGGACAGAAGAACCCCTAAATCCCAGGAATGCCAAGCTGTTCCATCCTGCCGAGGCAGGAGGAACCGTACTTACCTGTCTTTGCGAGGACATGCTGGCGCGTCCCTGACAGACCCACAACCGATGGTACGGAGTAGCTGTTGGCCCGGTCCACTGCGAGTGAGAAAGCAAGCAGCCCAGTCATATGTGGACCCCGGAGCATAAGCTCACCGGCCACCACTGGAGCATGTCGTAGCAGAACCAGCGCGTAGCTAAGGACTGGCACGCTCGATGGCCGGACTGGGAAGACTACAAGGATCTATAATATCCAGCCTGTCGCCCAGCCGGCAGTTGATAGAAGAATTCAAAAATAAAATAAATTAAAAATTTCTTCAGGACTCAAAAGGGAGCCACGTCCTTCTCCTCTGCTAGGAAGAAAAAAACAGAGGCTGCTGACTGCAGGGTTATGTACGGAGGGACCGCCCCCTGGGCAGGGCTGTTCAACTCTGTTAAAGTTACATGTTTTAAGATAACTAACATCTTCTGCCTAGTCCTCTCCTATGAACAGGAACATAACCCACGTCAAGATTTAATGAGCTGTGTCCGTCCGACGAAAAGAGAAAAGTACATTTAAAAAGTGTTTGTAAAGGCCAATTAAAAACAAAAACAAACAGGTCATACTTACCTGTTCTGTGCAATCGTTGTGCTCTGTATTGAGTTTGGGCTTAGGTAACAAAAGGGGGGTGGGGTCCAGGCATGTGGGCAGATTACGACTATAGCCTCGTACACACGATCGGATATCCTATGGATTCTGATCCGATGGTTTTGTCCATCGGAAATCCGATGAAGCTGACATCCATCAGTCTTGCCTACACACCATCAGTCAAAAAACCGACCGTTCCAAACGCGGTGACGTAAAACACTCCGATGAGCCGAGAAAAATGAAATTCAATGCTTCTGAGCATGCGTCGACTTGATTCTGAGCATGTGTGGGTTTTTTATCCGATGGACTTGCCCATAGACGATCGGAATTTGCCATCGGTTTTTGATCCATCGGAAAAATTTAAAACATGTTCTATTTTTTAAAACCGATGGAAAAAAGGACTGATGGATCCCATACACGATCAGTTTGTCCGATGAAAAAAGTCCATCGGACTGTTTTCATCGGTTAAACCGATCATGTGTACAGGGCTTCAATGGTCGCAATCCTTCCGAAGCTCAGTGGACCGGCTCGTGACGTCAGCCGACAGCGGGTCTCAGCCTGCTGCGTGCTGAAAATTGGTTTACAGGAGTGCAAAACTAAATGCACTCCTGTGATCCATAGGAGAAGTACAGCCAAACAAGCTCTGGATGTACTTCTCCTTTAAGTCAAATGACTCTTACAATCATTACAGCCTGATTTACTGGTTCAAATGTTACTTTGTTGGTTGAACTGGATGAACGTTTTTTTTTTCAATCAGATTAACTATGTAACCATGTATCAAAAAGTACATTTTTTTTTTCTGAAATGATCTAAAGAGAATAAAAAACACCCATTTCACATACCGTGCATTTGAGTTAAGAAGAGATTCTGGAACCTCATAGCAAGTGGCCCAGCTAGACACTTCTGTTATGCCATAAAGGTTGAAGAGACGTGTCCTATTGCCAGGCTCCATCCAATGTCTCAGGACGCTGACAGGTGGGAACTGCTCCCCTCCAAGAGCCAACACTCTAAGGGATGTTTCTTTGGACAACACTGAGGACTGAGTAGAGTCACAGCTAAATCTTCTCAATAAGGTTGGTGTCACCTGAAAAGGAATAAACGTAGCTAACTATAATCATAATGTGGTCCACTCCTCAAATATGAACTTTTAAAAAAGTATAAGGGTCAGTGGTATCCGCGCTTTAGGACAGTTAAGTGTTGGCTGCTTATAATACAAATGACGGCGCAAAGGAAAGAAACAAAAACCTAACTGATAGATAAATCAAATGAGAATCAATGGGATTTAAAATATGAAAGTCTCTCTATTAGGAAGATCATATAATGCTAAAATACAACAAGTCTTTTAAACATATGCACTGTTGGCAGCAATTGTAGAGCGAAGCAGACTCTGTATACAGTGAAGAAAAGAAAAAAAAATGCGCCTACTAAGTGCAGTATGTTAGAATTTTTTTTAAGAAAAGGTAAAATAACAGCCAAATGGCTACTCACAGGATGGAAGTGGAGTGAAAGCATAAATAGATTTCTCTCTATAAGTTGTCTGCGGAGGGCATGAGTCAATCCGTGCACCTGTAGTCTCCCAGTAATGGAATGCTGCCAAGGTGTGTAAGTGCACTGTAGTGTTGCTGCAGCGATGGGGAGGTAGCAGAAAAGCGGTAGATGTAAAAGGAGCTGTCCCTCTGTACCGGTGTGGACATCAGTTCCCCACGGCATACGGCGTGCGGTTCACGCTGGAGCGCAGTCAGCTTCGGCAACCAGACGTGACGTCAATAGCAGGCGATGACTGATGACGCGTTTCAATGCTTCCGCATTTTCCTCGGATCCGATTGGCGATGGGAGCTGTCAGTCTTATATGTGTTCCACCGAACGGAACCATCAATGTAATGTCATATTACGCTTATTGTGATATTACCAACATCCGGAGATGAGCCGCTTAGAACTGGAGAGGATAAATACATTGGCCTAACTATATTAACTGTTCATTAAGCATATATTAACCCAATAGTAGCATATGTATTTATAACAGAGCAATTATACATAGAAAGTCATAGATTTAAAATATACAATATACAACTGATTAAATTGAATGAGACCTTTGGAGGACTTGCCCTATAATAGATGTATGTATGGCAAAGGAATTTATATATTGACATAGATAGATGCATAAAAAGAATGCATAAAGGGGGTGTGCAAAGAAATACCATAAAAAGTGCATGGACAATGCACAAAAAAAAATTACAAAAAATACAAATACAGAAAATCCAAAAGAATACCTGATAATAATATATAGATATCCCACAAATGTTAAGAGTACATCAGATATCCAGTTATAATGATGGAGACCGCAAGCATATGCACATGTGTACACATCCGCACATGCATGCATCCAATCCAATTGTGTGGATATTGTGCTCACATTAAAAAAATTATATATAATGAAAAATTTATAAAAAAATAATAAAAAATTAGCAATTAAAATACCATCAAAGAGGGAATGTATAGATAATAAGAATATATATATACATATGAAAATATAATAAAACAAAACAGGGTGGGATAAGAGTCCCTTTTTATTGTGATCAGAGGAAAAAAGCTGGGGGAGATAGAGGTATGTGTAGATAAGTGCGCACATACACACACACAAAAAAATGTATGTGTACCTGTGCACACAGATCTATCTTTATCACATGACCGTATTCACCTCAATCTCCTCGTTAAGTCCAAAGGGTGTGAGAGTGTTTAGGATATAAATCCAGTATGTTTCCAGTTTACACAGACGTTGAAATCTCTCTGCTGATGTATATTTATCGGGTATGGATTCCAAGATCCATACTCAAAGTGCAGAGGTGTCTTTGGGATGGTGAATGTTAAAGTGTCTGGAAACACTATATTGTGGACTGCCATCCTTAACTGCTCGGCGATGTTAGCCAAATCTAGCTCGCAGTGTACGTATAGTCCTGCCCACATCCAACAAACCGCATGGGCAGGTTATACAGTAGATGACGAACATAGTGGAACAATTGTAGAAAGAAGTGAAAGTATACAATTTACTGTTAGCAGAGTAGTTATAAATACATATGCTACTATTGGGTTAATATATGCTTAATGAACAGTTAATATAGTTAGGCCAATGTATTTATCCCCTCCAGTTCTAAGCGCCTGATCGCCGGATGTTGGTAATATCACATTAAGCGTAATATGACATTACATTGATGGTTCCGTTCGGTGGAACGCATATAAGACTGACAGCTCCCATCGCCAATCAGATCCGAGGAAAATGCGGAAGCATTGAAACGCGTCATCAGTCATCGCCTGCTATTGACGTCACGTCCGGTTGCCGAAGCTGACTGCACTCCAGCGTGAACCGCACGCCGTATGCCGTGGGGAACTGATGTCCACACCGGTACAGAGGGACAGCTCCTTTTACATCTACCGATTTTCTGCTACCTCCCCATCGCTGCAGCAACACTACAGTGCACTTACACACCTTGGCAGCATTCCATTACTGGGAGACTACAGGTGCACGGATTGACTCATGCCCTCCGCAGACAACTTATAGAGAGAAATCTATTTATGCTTTCACTCCACTTCCATCCTGTGAGTAGCCATTTGGCTGTTATTTTACCTTTTCTTAAATAAATTTCTAACATACTGCACTTAGTAGGCGCATTGTTTTTTCTTTTCTTAAGTGTTGGCTGCTGCCTCCCCTAAAGCCCTGAGCTCAGGGACAAATAAATTGTGAATTCTATAAGTGGGGTGAATATATGAAAAACAAATTAAGCGTGCAAAACAATATCGTTTCTTTAAGGGGTGCTCCAGGGTCACAGGATGCCCCTAATTGGTGAAAAAGTGCTACGTGCGTTAATGCAAATAAAAAGGTAAAAAAAGAGTGAAAGGCCAATAATGGTTGGCCAATTAAACAATCAAGTGAGCCAGTGATGCAACACTGGCAACCGTAGTGTAGGGCCAGAGTTTAACAGGCAAGTGTAGTGCTTAAAGTAAAATAGATTAGCATTCATGGTAATAAATCTCAGCAGCACGTTAATTAAATCCCAGCATCAATTACATTCTCTGAGACCCACTGCAATATTGTTGTGTTAGTCCAGAGCATTAGTGGCAAGTATAGCTTATATTAGGTATATGTCCAAAGCAATAAATATAGAAGCAGATATAGATTTGTATTGTAGGATGATTCAAACAGTGTGTATAGGTGACTTTTGTAAAATCTTTGAGGTTCCTAGCAGTCTCTAGGTGACATTTGTGCTCCCCCTCAAGGTTCCCCACTCACCAAAAGTAGAAACCCCTGCAGGGGTATCAGGCACACAAGTGGGTAGTTGGGTTCCTCGGATCGGCGTGGGCTCCCTCTCCTGTCCTCCGCTCGTTTTCCCGAGTTTCCTCTCCGTCTCCTGGGCTTGCTGTACCAGCTTGCTGCGGTATTCCTCAGGATAATGAAAGAGCAAGTGGCACCATAGCGTAATTCCGTAGGGTTTTATTATAAGGTAAAAAAACATAGTGATTGGTCCTTCACGTCGACGCGTCACTTCCGCTACTCCGGGTGATCTAACACCACAAGACTTTTAAAACTTCACTATTTTACCCGCATGTAATAGACAGCGTTTTTTTACTTTTGTTCTGTTTCTACCTTATAATAAAACCCTACGGAATTACGCTATGGTGGCACTTACTCTTTTATTATCCTGAGGAATACCGCAGCAAGCTGGTACAGCAAGCCCAGGAGACAGAGAGGTAACTGCCTGTTAAACTCTGGCCCTGGACTGGGTGCATACACTACGGTTGCCAGTGTTGCATCACTGGCTCACCTGATTGTTTAATTGGCCAACCATTATTGGCCTTTCACTCTTTTACCTTTTATTTGCATTAACGCACGTAGCACTTTTTTTACCAATTAGGGGCAACCTGTGACCCAGGAGCACCCCTTAAAGAAACAATATTGTTTTGCACGCTTAATTTGTTTTTCATATATATATATATATATATATATATTATATATATTTTTTTTAATATATTTTTTTACCTATTGGCACTTCACTTGGGCAGCGCCATTCACCCCACTTTTAAAAAGGTATGTTAGTCTTTCTGCGGCATGTAAATTTACAGCAAAAAAACACTCCAGGCCCAATACTCAGATCCTGACTGCATGTTCAGGTTACACAATATCCTTTGAAAAGGATACTCAGAATCCAGACTATTATGTGAGATCATGAATCTAAATGCCTATATAAAAAGGGACCCAAAGTGTGCCAAGGAAATATCCCCCACACCATTACACCAACACCACCAGCCTAAACCGTTGATACGCAGCATGGATTCATGCTTTCATGTGTACACCAAATTCTGACCCTACCATCTAAATGTCGCAATTGAAATCAAGACTCATCAGACCGGGTAACATTTTCCCAATCTTCTATTGTCCAATTTTGGTGAGCCTGTGCGGATCATAGCCTCGGTTTCCTGTTCTTAGCTGACATGAGTGGCACTGGGTGTGGTCTTCTGCTGCTGTAGCACATCTGCTTCAAGGTTTGAGGTATTGTGCATTCAGAGATGGTATTCTGCAAACCTTGGTTTTAACGAGTGGTTATTTGAAAATATTATATGTATTAACACAGAGTGGTCCTGTGGATACAAGGGAATAAACAGTGCCGCATCCTAATATATTGAAGGAAAAATAATTTTGGAGATAGGGCTTGGACTTTAGGCACAACCAACCAATTATACAAAAATAAGTTTTTATTGTAGACATAAAAAATTCATATTCTTTTAAAATCCACATTCATATATCAAATCAATGAGCAACTACATGGAAACTTGGAGATGGATAACAGTTATTCCATTGTATTAGTGGATCCAGGAGTATGGTTAAGTTACAGGAGAGCGGTGGAAGGATGTTCAAGGCGCGCGCTCTACATGTTACAGGTGCATTGCGCTTCTTCAGGAGCATTAGAATGATAAATAGTGTGGAACGCAAGGAAAAAATGCAACTTAAAAACAACGAATTAGGGTGCAGTAGGAGGAACACCAGGCAGCTGTTTGAGGGGAGTATATTTAGTAATAATCCTGTCACAATATAACGCAAGGATGGAAAATACCAATATCATAAATAGTTCTCAAAACAAGAAGGCAAGGGAGAAGTTTTTTTTATCACAAAGTCAAAAGAGTGACGGGATCTGTCCCCGATAGGGGGCAATAGATAAGCTGGTCATCAATGCAAAACAGTTGAGCCCATTGACTTCTATAGAACCATGCATGTGGTAATCACCAATACATCCATATGGTAGATAGGTCAGTAACCAACCTTGGTGTAGGAGCCCCCTCTCGTGTAGCAGCCACCACTATACTGGCAACCGCAATAAGGTGTAGCCGAGTGGTTATTTGAGTTACTGTTGCCTTTCTATCATCTCAAACCAGTCTGCCCATTTTCCTCTAAAATCAACAAGGTATTTTCGTTAACACAACTGCCGCTCACTGGATATTTTCCCTTTTTTGGACCATTCTCTGTAAACCATAGAGATGGTTGTGCGTAAAAATTCCAGTAGATCAGCAGTTTTTAAAACACTCAGACTAGCTCATCTGGCACCAACAACCATGCCACTTAAATCCCATTTCTTCCCCATTCTGATGCTCGGTTTGAACTTCAGAAAGTTGTCTTCACCACATCTAGATGCCTAAATGCATTGAGTTGCTGCCATGTGGTTGGCCGATTAGCAATTTGTTACCAAGCAATTGAACAGATGTACCCAATAAAGTGGCCAGTGAGTGTATATATATTTTAACTAAGGCTGGCCATACATTATACAATTTTCCTTTAGATTTACCAAAATCATAATATGGAGGTCAAAGCTAAACACTTTCAATTTGTATGCAATCAGGCAGGCCCTTGCACAACATAGTTGTAGGTAAATCTAGGAAATTGAACAAGAAAATTGTATAATGTATGGCCAGCTAAACAGTAGTGAACATTTAAGCTCTCACTTATCTCTGTAGCTGCAGGCATTCTGAAACAATCAACCTTTAAAATTTAACAGCAGAAGCACTGAAGTAATTTAGGTGATTTTATCAGGACCTTGGTTCCCCCTTCCCAGCAGTGATTTGGCATCCTAATGTAAACACAAGTGTTTCTAAATCCAATTTATTTATTTTTTTATTAAAATAATACATGTTATACTCCTCTGCTCTGGTGGTATTGCACAGAGCTGCCCCCTTCCTCCTCTTCTGGTGCTCAGTGACTTCTCTGTGTTTGCCCCCAAAGCAAGGCGCTTGCTATGAGGGCAGATGTGCAAGATTACTCTCAAACCGCACTGTGTGTGTCTATAGAGACCCACAGCTCGGGTACACCCCTCGCTTTCTGCTCACAAGATTTGACTGCCATTGGCTCCTGCTGCTATACAAACTTCCTGTGAGAAGAGAAAGACAGGGGAGAAGACCTGAAGATGGGCAAAGCACAAGATCAATACAGGAGTCAGGTAAGTGTTTGGGGGGGGGGGGGGGTTACAGTAAGTGGCAAAATGTTTTGTTATCTTAATACAGGGAATGCATTAAGATGAAAAACATTTCAGCTTTAGAACCACTTTTGGTGTTTCTACTGTGAAATTTAGAGGATGAACTGCTCACAGAGCCTGCAGCTTAAGAGGTCAGTGAGTGCTTGTTTTAAAGTTTAAGTGCTTTTCAAGAATATGTACATACTTGGAATGTCCACAGCCTGGCCTAATGTTCATTTTACAACTATAAATAAAACAGGTACTCACTGAATACTTCTTGAGAAATGCATTATTCAGGATTAGAGATACTTTTCATAGGTTCTCAAATGAGATTAAAAAAAAAAAAAAAAAGAAGAAAACCTTCTTGAAGAAGATTAAAATAAAGTTCAAAATACCTCATGGTAATCATTTAAAGAGAGTGTCTAAATAAAGCATTTTTGGGAAATCATAAAAGCAGGAAAGTACCATAAAAATCAGTTATCACCTGAACCTGTAACAAGATATGGGATGTACATTTCAAAAAGCGTTAAAATTCTTGGATTCTAACTTTTTCAACCTCAGCACAGTCAGGGACAAAGATTAAAAAAATTTCACCAAGACATTTCAAACATAGAAAATCAGTAAAAAGGGCAGGTAAAGTTCATGCAGGCTGACCAATGCTGGACCCTGATGCTAAAGGTAAAAATCAGCAGAAAATTGTATCTTTCAATCATTTTTTCCTAAAAATACTTTTAGACAGTCACAGAAAATTGGATCTTTTAATGAACTAGAAAACATTGGCTATAAAAGTACACTTGTGCGTTATTCAAAATACTTGCCTGAAATCATGTTTAAATCTAAAATGAACAAGATACTAAGGCAGGGTTCACACTTGTATGCCACGACAGTCGTACGACTTTGGATCCGACTTTGACCTGCAATTTGAAGTCCGACATCCGACAGTTCTAAAAAACGGCGTGTGTCCCACCCAAAATTCATGCCAGACCCTCATCCGAGCACACAGACGAGCGCCGCAATCCGGAGGCCCCGCCCCTTGTGATGTCACCTCCCCAGCATGCTCCGGGTGGTGACGTCATAAGAGGCAGGGCCTCCATGTGACATTGGGTGGCCCCGCCCCATGCCAATATAAGTAGTGGCACACCGCGCACCTAGCATTAGAGCGGGAGAGAGCATCGAGTCAACATCGGAGGAAGAATAGAGGGACAAGACAGCACAGAGAGGAGACCCGGCAGAAGACAGCGGACAGAAGGAGAAGAACCGGAGAGGGGAGAAGAACTGGCAGAGGCAGAAGACATCAGTGGAGGAGGGAGAAGAGCTGGAGAGGGGAGAAGAAATCGGAAGAGACGCCGGAGCTGCCTTAATAAATTACTTTAAAAACCTGTGTACTGTTTTATTTTTGACACTTTGTTTTAGGTGAATGGGTACATTGTACCCCATACTCATTCATATAGGGTGGGGGGCCAGGATCTGGGGGCCCCCCCCTTGTTAAAAGACGTTAAAAAAAGAGACAGCTGCTGCAGGGGGAAGTTGTTATACAGCACACATTGTTCTAGAGTTAAAAAAATAAATGATAAGATTACGAAAAAAAGTTAAGGCTTTTTACCAAACTGCACCTGCTGCTTATTACAGAATATTAAAAATTCTTAGTTCAAGTTAAAGTCCATCATTGCATCCCAGTGGGCACTCCACAATGTAACAGTTCACTACGATTCAAACCATGATAGTTAGGTTAAAGCTTGAACAGGTATGCCAGCTCAAAAACATACAGAAGCAAAGCCGCAATGGTGAATTTTTTGTACATTTATGTTACACAATTTGGTGAAATTCCTAGATAGATAAAATGGAGGCTCTGTCACAAAAGGTAACTGGACACTTTGCATTTCATCTACCTTTACAAAGTTGTATACCTTACCTGGAGTACTGTAACTCTATGCTGCTGGAACAATATATGGAACAGTTTTCTGGGCATCATTTTAAGATGCTCTGGCACAATTAGTAGACAGGCTCCAGAGGACAAAGCAAGAAACATTTCGATAACAGATGGGTCAAAGGTCAGAGGCGAAGCAAGAAACACAAGATCATCTGGTGACATACCGAAGATGGATCTAAAAACATTAAAAAAGAACGTTCAATTCAGGATCATTAGAGTGGAGCTTCAGGCAAATCTAAAATCACGTCAATATTATTGAATTAAAATAAAAAATCTATCAATCAAGTGGCACTCATGGCCATCATTCGTGCTGTTTATTTAGGAAAACAAGGACCTCGGACTGTACAGGCCACACAAGGAGTAAACAATTTGTAATAAAATCATGCATGTCCTACTGGAAACCAAAAAGGTGCTTATGGTGGAACTGAGATTTAGGACACCTGGAGGTTTTTCTAGTCCAACAACCTTAGGTTGGAGGGATACCAACTAGATCTTCATTAATAACCCTGTATCAGGTGAAATGTAATCTGGACATTGGAAAATATACTTGAGACCACAACTTGAGTAAGCGACGATTATATACCCAACATTCTAACTTGTGCCATTTGAAATGTAAGTTGGTGGGGTCCCTTGATTCTCCAGCGCCAGCCCAGGGAGTGGTGATGCCGTCTCCTTGTGCTCGAGAGGAGTGCTGTAATGCCTTCAATGGCCTTGATGAAGCAAGTCTGGTGAAACACGTCGGCATATGAGGACTTCTAATATCAGCATTCGCTTCTGGTGTTTGAATGTACACAATGATCTATCAGCACTAGTAATGTTTTTAATAAGCAATATGTTCACTGCATACAATTCTTTTAACTTTTGTTATCAATACATTGCATGATTTTATTACAAATTGTTTACTCTTTGTGTGGCCTGTACAGTCCGAGATCCTGGTTTACTTGTTTTCCTATAATAAATAAATAAAAAACAAAAAAACAAAAAGGGGAATAAAACCTTTACTTGCTGTTGTCCACTGAACACCGATTTAATGACAAAAGCTGGTCTCCGGAAAAATCTCCAGAAACAGATACTTCTGGAAGTGTCATTCTCCGGGTCCTTCATCAACAAGGCATAGCAGTGATGTAGAGGGGGCCAGCAACATTTACAATTTATTATCATTTTATTGTAGAGTTGCATACCTTTACCCTCGAGGAATATAAAACTTGAGGCACCTTGGTTTATCCTAGCTGTGGGGACCAATATTCGAGCACAACAATTGTAATTTGGTCCCTTGCCGGGTTTATTTTGGGTATTTCTGTGATGTAAGATTGTACTGTATATCACCAGAATGTAATACTTTATCAGCCATGATGTGATTTTAGGTGTGTGTATTTTATGGTGTACAAATAGATTATATTTTTTTCTATAATACATTGTCAATAGTTGTTGCCTGAAAAGTCCCATTGTAGCGTTAAATATTTGGTAATGTCAAAGTCACTTTAAATGTATTTTTAAAGTACACCTAATCACTAAAAATGTGTTTTACCGTGTTAATTTAAATTCAAAAGTATTTTTCACTACAGTGGACCCTCAGATTGCGAGTAACATGGTTAACGAGCATTTCGCAATACGAGCACTGTATTTAAAAAAATCCTAACTCTGTTTGCGAGTGTTGTCTCACATAGCGAGCAGGATTCAAGCCAAAGCTGTGTGCAATACCGCAATAGGCCTGAGGTGGGGGGGGCGCCGGAGCTGATCGGAAAGACTCTGTTCCTGAGGTTGTCCTCTGGCCTTTCCGTGTGTTTCCGAGGCTCTCCGGAGCCCCCCACCTCTGGCCACATGCGGTATTGCATGCCATTGAAGTCAATGCGGAACGAATTATTTTCATTTCCACTGACTTCAACGGGTAAACTCGCTTTGATATGCGAGTACTTTGGATTACGAGCATTCTCCTGGAACGAATTATGCTCGTAATCGGAGGTTCCACTGTATTTTTAAAACTGCAGCCTTCATAAATAGAATACCTAGGGTTTTCGGTGTAACCTGCCTGGCTAAGCAGTGTGACAGGAAGGTGTAAATCACAAAAGGGTATTTCATCTGGAAAGTTACAGTATGTTCCTGCTCTAGATCTTTCAAACCTATGAAATAAGTTTGATAATAGAGGCAGTATGAGGCATTTCAATGCTTCTGTATTGACAGCACCACAGAAATCATGGCAAGGAAATAAAAGTTTTTCTTTGGTTGCTATGAAACCAGCCCACATACTCAGATTTCAGATGTGCTAAATATTTCGCTCAGAAACATGGTCACGACTCGAAGGTTTCTTTAATATAAAAATGAATACAAAACAGTGAAAATTCTGCTACTTACACACAAAACAGCAAGACTAAACACGGTTATATAGATCTCTAATTGAACTTGGAGTGAAAAAAGCCAAAAGGGCAGCATTTGGATACAAAAACAGCCATTAAAAATAACTAAAAAAAAAATAAAAAAAAATACTGCAGCCCCTTCTGTAAAGTTCTTTATGGTGTTCCAATGACTTTAACTGACAAAAATATGAATATTAGCTCCTATGCTTCAGGCCACTTCTCTGCATATCATACCTGACCAATATATTAAATATTAGCTTGCTTTTCTTATGGACGGTTTTTATTTATTACATGTATTGGAAAATGCAGACAAGTTTATGCCATGCTTTATATTCCCACCAATCCTTGCCCTCAGAGCTTACAATCTAAGATCCCCATCTCACATGCTTTCATACAGATATTAGGGCCAATTCAGACAAAAGCCAATTAATCTACCAGCATGTCTTTGGAGTGTGGGAGAACATCGGAATCCATTGAAAACAAACCCACACAAGCACAGGGAGAATGTGCAAACTCCATGCAGACAGTGTGCTCTTCACAATGCTTTGTGTTGTTGTATGGGAGTGACAAGACCGCTATACAGGTGAGTGTTAGGTTCAAGAAGGCTTCTCTGGCTTTCTCTGAATGAATGGCTTTGAAGACTCTAAAGGCCCGTACACACGATCGTATATTCCGACAATTGTGTGATGGAAGGATTTTGTCGGATAATCCGACCGTCTGTATGCTCGATTGGACAATTGTTGACGGAATTTCCGACAACATATGCTTGATAGCCATGCTCTCAAATTGTCTGACAACAAATGTGTTCCGTCGGATTATCTGATCGTGTGTACACAAGTCCGTCGGACCAAAATCCAAAGTACAAACACGCATGCTCCGAACCAATGCTAACCATCAGACATTAGCAGAAGTTGCCCAAGGGGTGGCACTAAAGAGCTGAAAAGCCACGTAGTTTTGTGTATGTTGGCTGAAAAAGTTCTGCCGTCTGTATGCAGAACAAGTTGATGGCCAACGCCCTTCGGATAAAAATCCACGGATTTGTCCAGTGGAAATCCGATAGTTTGTACAAGACTTTACGTAGAAATTGGGGTCAACATTATGGATGGGCAGAGAAGTCATTCAGATCTGTGGTTTTCCTAAAATTGGCACGTGCCCATACTGCAAAGAGGGAAGAATGATTTTCAGTCCAAAAAAAGGGATTGACACTCATGTCCAAGTAACAAAAAGACATGGGAGGAGCCTTAAATACAATATGGAGTTGATTTACTAAAACTGGAGAGTGCAAAATCAAATCAGCTTCCAGGTTTTATTGTCAAAGCTTAATTGAACGAGCTGAAGTTAGAAGCCGATTGGCTACCATGCACAGGTGCACCAGATTTTGCACTCTCCAGTTTTCGTAAAATCGACCCCAATATTTTAATTGCTAAAACCTTACACACAATGGCTGGGTGGTTGCAGTCAGCCCCATTTACTTGAATGGATTGTATTTGGCACCAGTACTGGTCACCAAATGTGATATGGGCAGGGCTTTTTTCTTAGAAAATTAGGTGCAGGTACTTCCCCTTTTGAGTCACCCCTGGTCACCGGACCCTACCCATCTCCGAGCACTGTCCCTTGGTTCAATCTCCTACCCTCCTCTCTGTACTGCCCCATTTCAAGAGTAAAGAACCAAGTATCATGTTGTGGTTCTAGGTAATTTGTATGGAATTTGTTAACACGAAAAGCAACAAATTGGATCTCCTGCAATCAGCAACAGTAGACCCCCCCCCCCCCCAGCAACAATAAATCCTCCCCTGCAATGGTAGAAAAAAAAGCAGTGAAATAGATCCCCTGCAATCAGCAACAATAGACCCCCCCCCCTCAAGCAACAATAAATCCTCCCCTGCAACAGTAGAAAAAGCAGTGAAATAGATCCCCTGCAATCAGCAACAATAGACCCCCCGCAATCAGCAACAATAGACCCCCCCAGCAACAACACACCCCCCGCAACAATAGATCCTCCAGGAGCAAGCAACAATAGGCTCTCCCTCAAATGTGGATCTCTTCCAGCAACATACGACCCCCCCGCAGCAACAATAGATCACCCACCAGCAACAATAGACCTTCCCAATAACAGACCCCTGGCAGCAATAGCTCCCCCCTGCAATAACAGGTCCCCCAGCAACCAGCATCAATAAGCCCTCCAGCAAAACACAGCACCCCTTGCCATTAACATACATCCAGTGCTGGAGGTGCCAGAACTGCGTTCCCCCACGTTCCCGCTGAAAAAAAAAGCCCAGGATATGGGGTATAACTTTTGCCACGCCTGCTACTTGTGCATTACCCCATCCAGTCACCATGTTCGGTTAAAGTGTTTGTTACCCTCAAAAAAAAACACAGATCCTGTCCCCTTAAAGTGGTTGTAAACCCTCTCTGACCACTTGCACCTACAGGTAAGCCTAGATTAAGGCTTACCTGTAGGTGCAAGAAATATCTCCTTAACCTATACGGTTAAGAAGATATTTGCAGAAAGGACTGCACCGATAGACAACGGCGCAGGCGAACTGAGCGTGCCGGTTTTATCAATGGGACAATGCCGGAACCGCGCGAATGCGCGGGGATCGTGCCTGTCTCGCACACATGCGACGTCATCGCCGCTCCGGCCAGTCACAGCGCCGGAGCGGCGATACACGGAAGGGACTCGTAGGCAACATGGAGGCGGAGGGGAACGAGGAGCGCTTCGATCTCAGGCAAGTCATTCATAATGAGCTAGTATGCTATGCATACTAGCTCATTATGCCTCTCTTGCCGGGTTTTTTTTTCAGAAAAAAATAAAAATAAAAAAAAAGAAGGAGGGTTTACTTCCTCTTTAAAGCATAAATAACTGCACAGTGCTCGTGCTGTGTAATTTGGCCCCTACCATCACCTGAAATACCTGGCTGATCCTGCCTGGCTATGCATTCCCCCTGTAAACTGACCACGGTTTATCATGGCTGCTGAGCCCTGGTCAGTTTACGTGCCTCCGTCATCCGCAGCTCTCCTCTCCCCCGTCCTCTCCCCCCTCCCCTCCCTGCCTGCCTGTCAGTTCCGTCCACTCCTTAGCTCTCCACCCTGCTGCAATCATTACCACAATAAAAACATACAATCCCCTCTGTAAAACAACATTATGTGCCCCGGTGTCTGGTATATAAAAAAAAATAAAAGATGCAGATCTGTACCTTATATCAGAGCAACTCCCGATGCGCATGTGTCTCCTCTGCTCTTTCCTCTCTCCTCCCCATCTGACATCAGCGGGAGTTCTTGGCCCTCACGCTATAGCCGTCACCCGGGGAGAGGAGAAAGCCTAGGAGTTACGTGAGCGCCAGGAGATGCTCTGATATAAAAAGGGATATATAAAAAAAAAAAAAAAAAAAAAAAAAAAAAAAAAAAAAAAAAGGTACAGATCAGCATCTTTTTTTATATATATAAACACATTCACTGGAGCACATAATGTTATTTTAGAGGGGATTGTATGTTTTTATTGTAGTGGCTTAACCACTCTCTTTTTTTTCTTTTCTTTGCTCCTCCTCCCCTGCTGCAAGTATAAACAAGGCCTACCTAAAAATCCAATCAAAACATATACAGTATTTTAGCCCACTTTACTAGATGCTGACATACTGATGTCTACATGATATATAAAATACAAAAATAACAGATTGAATAAAAACATAGTTAGTGAATATAACTTACCCAAGATGCTGAATGTTTGGTACAATGCAGCAGTGAGGTACACTAACTATTTTAGGGTTGCCGGTGGTTCCAGAGGTGTGCAAAACATATGCCAGACAATATCGGTCTCTGTCCAAGTACTCATCACACAGCTGTCTTGGAGGAGGATGCAGGGAACTGGAAGTCTGATCATGGTCATTTTTAATTTTTGTATCTTTATCATTTACTTTCTCGCTTTGCAAAGCCTCAAAAATTGTGATGTTCAGATGCTGAACTTTTGAGGAATCTCTTTCGATCCAGCTCGGGAACAGGTTTCTGAAGACCTAGCAAACAAGGAAGAGCATCATTGAGAAGGCAATCTAGCTGAACCCTGGACTAAACATTATTTTTTTTTTTTATAAAAATAAGAACCACATACATTTAAACATGAATGTTGGCGTCTTGTGTATTTCTTCTAGACCGGTGTAGTAATTCAGCACAAAACAGCTTCTGCACCTGTAATAAGGACCAGTCACTGCTGCTCGCTCTCCTTGTGCAGGGTGTCTTGCATATGCCCCCTTGTAGTTTTCTGCAGCCTTTAGAGAGAGGACCTGCTGGGACCCACCATCAGCCCTGCTCTCAGCACAGCAATAACAAGGTCACCTCTTATTTTACAAGGCAATATCTGAGTTTTCAAAGGCATTGTGGAACACATTTAAATGAAAAGTCTTTATGCTCAGAGTTTAGTTTTAGTTCTGCTTCACTTCCACAATTATGTTTTTCACCTCCAATAAAAATATATAATAAAGAAAAAAAAAGAAGAAAGTATACTGTATATAGTGGGGAAAATTATTGGAACCCCTGCAGATTTTGTAAGTTTGCCCACTTGCAAAGAAATGAAGGTTCTATAATATTTATCATAGGTGTATTTAGAATGATAGAGACAGAATATCAACCAAAAATCCAGAAAAAAAAAAAAAAAACAACACACATCATACAAATGTTATAAATTGAGTGCAGTTCAGTGAGTAAAATAAATATTTGTTCCCCAAGTAAAATAGGATATTTTACTCACCGTAAAATCCTTTTCTCTGAGTCCATGGACCGACACAGCTTCTCTATTGACAAAGTGGGTATTATCCGTTAATTAGGAGTGACTAGGCAGAAAAACTTGTAAAAAGTGTTGCATCACACCTTCTACAGTACCGCCCAGGGGGCGGACCCTCTAGGTATACCCTCTCAGTCTGCATCTTCGCAGATCAGTTCGTCAAAAAGCAGTACAAACTTAAAAGGAGGGGTGGGTGCTGTGTCGGTCCATGGACTCAGAGAAAAGGATTTTACGGTGAGTAAAAAATCCTATTTACTCTTTCGTCCATGGACCGACACAGCTTCTCTATTGACAAAGTGGGATGTCCCAAAGCAGTGTCAGAGAAAAAACAAGTGGTGGTAACAGCATAAAAATAAACTTCACCCCAAACACAAAACAGCACTCCTCCAACGGAGGAGTTGCAACTCTAAACAGCCGCTTGCAAAACCTTGCGGCCAAAAGAGGCATCCGAAGATGCACCTACATCAATTTTGTAGAATTTTGTGAAAGTGTGAGCGGACGACCAAGTCGCCGCTTTACATAATTGGGAAACAGACGCTTGATGTCGGAAAGCCTAAGAGGCACCTATTGCCCTGGTCGAATGCGCCGTGACAGGAAAGGGGGGCGCCTGACCCTTTAAGGCGTAAGCCTGGATTACTATCTGTCGGATCCACCTAGAGATGGTGGCCGATGAGACTGCTTGGCCCATCTTGGGACCAGCCACCGAAACAAACAGTGAGTCTGACTTCCGGAACAGGGAAGTAGCAGATATGTATACTCTCAAAGCTCGGACAACGTCCAAGGAATGCAACGCCGACTCCTTAGGATTCGACGGCTGAGGACACAAGGATGGAAGTACAATGTCTTCGTTGAGATGAAAAGCCGAAACGACTTTCGGAAGAAAGGAAGGCTGCGGCCGCAGCACCACCTTATCCTCGTGGAAAATCAAATAGGGAGCCTTGCAGGACAAGGCTGCCAGCTCAGAGACTCGTCTAACTGACGTAACAGCCACCAAAAAGACCACTTTCTGAGAAAGTGTCAACAGGGGAATATATCTAATATTCTCAAACGGTGCCTTCTGAAGCACAGAGAGGACCAGGTTCAAGTCCCACGGAGGTAACGGGGGACGGACCGGAGGGGCCACATGTCGGACCCCCTGCACAAATGTACTCACGAGAGAGTGAGTCGCCAGGGGTCGCTGAAAAAAAGACAGCCAGGGCAGATATCTGTCCCTTAAATCGTACTTAGGGCAAGCCCTTGGTCCACCCCATGCTGTAAAAACAGCAGGATTCTGGAAACCAAATAGGTACGCGGATGCCATTTCATTTCCTCACACCTGGAGATGTAGGCCCTCCAAGTGCGGTGATAGACCTTCCTAGAGGACGGTCTTCGAGCACTTCTCATAGTAGAGATTACTGAGTCTGACAGGCCCCGGTCTCTCAGTACCCGGTTCTCAACAGCCATGCCGTTAAAGCCAATGACTGTAAAGCAGGATGGAATATGGGACCTTGCGATAGCAGGTCCTTCCGTAGTGGTAGGCGCCGGGGGACGTCTGCTACCAGACGTACTAGATCGGCGTACCAAGGACGCTGAGGCCAATCTGGAGCGATTAGGATCATTGGAATTCCCTCTGCCTCCACTCTGCGGAGCAGAAGAGGAAGAAGCCTTAAGGGAGGGAAGGCATAGATTAGCCGATACTGACCCCACGATGCTACCAACGCGTCCGTTGCGTCTGCCCATGGGTCTCTTGACCGGGCCACAAATCTCAATACCTTCCGATTGAGTCGGGAAGCCAGAAGATCTACGTCTGGTGTGCCCCATCTTTGGCAGAGGAGTTGGAACACCTCCGGGTGTAAGGACCATTCTCCCTGGTCCAGCATCTGGCGGCTCAGGTAGTCCGCCTGCCAGTTTTCCACACCCGGAATGTACACGGCCGACAGTGCCGGTACGCTCCTCTC
Organism: Rana muscosa; assembly: GCA_029206835.1. Classification (NCBI taxonomy): domain Eukaryota; kingdom Metazoa; phylum Chordata; class Amphibia; order Anura; family Ranidae; genus Rana; species Rana muscosa. Next base: position 215,432,299 of record CM055116.1, read on the forward strand.
TGCCCACTTCAGGATGCGAGCGATCTCCGATGCTGCAGCTGAGCTTCTTGTTCCTCCTAGATGATTGACATATGCCACTGCTGTGGCGTTGTCTGACTGGATCCTGACTGGACGCCCTTGCAGTCTCTGAGACCATTTGAAGAGGCACAGCTTGATCGCCCGGATCTCCAGGACATTGATCGGCAGGAGGGCTTCCTCTGGGGTCCAGCGACCCTGCGCCGACTGGACACCCCAGACTCCCCCCCAACCTGTAAGGCTGGTGTCCGTCGTGATCACTATCCAGTAAACCGGAAGAAATGACTTCCCGGCCATTACAGCCGGTGCTGTCAGCCACCATACCAGGGATCTCCTGACTAGGTGGCTCACTCGGATTTGATAATCCAGAGATGAAGGGCATCTGTTCCATCTGGACAGAACTTCCTTCTGTAACACTCGAGTGTGGTATTGAGCATATGGGACCGCCTCGAAGGAGGCTACCATGAGGCCCAACACTCGCATGCAAAAACGGAGTGACGACCAATTCCTGGAAGTCAGCTGCCGTACTGCAGCCTGGAGGGTCTGCAACTTCTCCACAGGGAGGAATACCTTTGCCTCTGAGGAATCCAGAATCAACCCCAGGTACACTAGGCGTTGAGTGGGCACCAATACTGACTTTTGCGTGTTTAGTATCCAACCACAGTCTCGAAGAGTCTGACAGGTAATGGACACGCTTACCTCCAATTCTGAGCTTGAAGGGGCCTTCAGCAGAAGGTCGTATAAGTAGCCTGTGATAGCGATACCCCGCTGTCTTAGAAGTGCCAGAATCGGAGCGAGCACCTTGGTGAACGTCCTGGGTGCTGAGGCAAGGCCCAACAGGAGGGCCACAAACTGGTAGTGGTCTTTCCCGATAGCAAATCGCAGAAACCTCTGGTGTCTGGAGTATATGGGGACATGCAGGTATGCGTCCTTGATGTCCAAGGAGGCCAGAAAGTCCCCCGGATGGAGAGCCGTGACTACAGATCGAACCGACTCCAATCCGAAATCTTTGTAACTTCACAAAGCAATTGAGGGCTCTGAGATCCAAGCTTGGACGAACCCCCTCCTTCTTCGGCACAAGGAACAGATTTGAGTAAAAACCCCGTTCCAGTTCTGGAACTGGATTAACTACCCCGCGTTCCAGTAGACCCTGGACCGCCCCATACAGGGCCTCCCGACGGGTCGGTAGTAGCTGGAGATTGGAGGTGTTGAATCTGTCCGGTGGACAAGAGAGAAACTCTATCTTGTAGCCTGAGGAGATTACTTCGCAAACCCACCTGTCGGAGATTAGTGCTGTCCACTGAGTCGCGAATTTGCGAAGACGTCTCCCCACCCGAGAGCTGGGTGGGGGTGGACCTTCATGCGGACGCAAATTTTGTCCGCAGGCTTATTGGGTATGCGGGAGCAGGGACGCTTTTGTCCTTGGGCAGGCGCTTTATCGGCCTGGGGTCTTTTCCCTGTCGCCCTAGGGGGACGAAAAAAACACTTATGTGCAGTAAAGGAGGGCCCTTGCCCTTGGCGTGGCCCCTTACCCTTGCTAATTTGGGGAAGCAAAGTGCTTTTACCTCCTGTGGCATCCTTGATGATGTCATCCAGAGAAGCCCCAAAAAGTCTGTCGCCCTTAAAAGGCAGATCCAACAGGGCTTTCTTGGAAGTCTGGTCCGCAGACCAGCCTTTTAGCCAGATCAGTCGGCGTATTGCTACTGCATAAACCGAAGTTTTAGACAGCAGGGGAATAGTATTCATGTCTGACTCGCAGACAAACCTAAGGCCCTGGACCAACAGATCGGCCAATGTTATCTCATCAGGAGGAGCATCTCGCTCCTTAACCCCTGGGAGTAGCAATCTTGCCCATTCAGTAAGTGTGTGAGACACTAGGGCCCCCGCCAATGCCGGGCGTACTGCCGAGCCTACCACTGAGTATAGGTAGCAAGCGAGTGCTTCAGCCTTCTTATCCACAGGGTCCTAGAAAACAGGAGCCCCTTCTACAGGAATTGTGGTGGCTCTATTAAGTCTGGACACCGGAGGGTCCACTATAGGGGGGAGAGGTCCATTTCTTCAGAAAACTCTCCTCAAAAGGGGTACCATACCGCAAACCTCTTTGGGGCTGTAAAGACACTCAGTGGGTTCTCCCATTCCTTGTATAAGAGTTTATCAAAAGACACACAAGGGAACACCTTAGCAGTGCGGGCAGGTCTATGAAACCCAAGTGGACCGGAGTCTCTGCTGCTTCTGCAGTATTTTCCAATTTTAGCATATCCCGCACTACAGTAATAAGGTCAGATACCAAAGCCGTCTCGCGTACTGACCTGGACTTTGAGTCATTCTCACTGTCCGGTCACGGTCTGCAGTCTCTGATGCGTCAGAATCTGGGCCCCGAGCCGTAGCTGGACCTGGTTCTGCACCAGAATTATCCCCAGAAGCTTGCAGGGGATGGGGCGTTTACTACCCCCTGTATTCCCGTGTGCTGCTTCCACCCTGGCAGCAAACGCCTCTAGGATTGCAGTCATAGCGTTCATAGACACCTCAGGGGCACCAGCTGCTAAATCTGGTGTTTCAGGGGAGAAGACATCTGGCTCAGATGCCATGCTGACCACACGCTGACACTCACAGGGCTCCAGGCAAGATATCAATAGGCCACCCTCCTGTGCTGCAGAGAGGCCGGGTTACCCAGAGGACTCACCACCCTGGATAGGTACTGCTGTGCTGCGCCTGTGATGCTGTCCCTCTGCTGCTGTGTCAGTCTGCTTCTCTTATCAGCACTTCCTGTGTGAATTTTCACGCCAGTGTAATGCACCCTAGAGGCCGGAGGCTCTCGAAAAATGGTTGCCAAAAACGTCTGTATGGAAGATAATGTGGGCTCTAAGAAAATGGCTGCCGACAGAAGATAGAGGTCAAGCAGCCATAGCCCACAAAAAGATGGCCGCCGAACAGCAATATCTGCATACAGGGTGGACAAACATGGCCGATCAGCTGATAGGGGCCAGTGGGTGTGGCCGAACCACAGGAAGATGGCCGCCGGGCAGTCACAAGAGGCCAAACTTGGCATGGACCACCTCAAAATGGCCGCCGACAGCATGGAGGAGGAAGGACACAAACACAGGTAAGAAAAAATGAAATTTCTTTTAAATGTTAGTTACAGCCAGCCCCGCTCCAGTGGGACCCCCTAGGTGACCCCCAGCACCCTTTAGCTAGAAGCCCAGGGAGGAGGGAAAGGCAGGGAGAGAGGGAAGAAAGGGGCCACAACCACTTACTTGATCTCTCCAGGAATGTCCAGCTAAATCACCCAGCCGAGGCAGGGGAGTTTTACTTACCTATCCTGCATGTATTCTGCTGGAAGACATTCCAAACAGATCATCGTCCGCGCACGGAAGGTGACTGTTGGCCAGGCATGCTGTGATTGGACCCAGAAGGGACGATCATATGTATGCCCTGGAGCATGACGCTCACCGGCCAGGCTGCTGCGACTTGGCCGTAAGGTCAGCCGAAGCTGAGCGGTCCGATGCAGGCCCTGGAGCATAGGCTCACCGGCCACCCGTGGAGCGACAGGCATGTCGTGGAAAACCCAGCGCGTAGCTAGGGTCGGCACACGCTCGATGGCCAAAACTGGGGAGACTACAAGGATCCAGCCTGTCACCCAGTCGGCAGTTGATCGAAGATCGCAGGAAACAACAAATGTAGCAAAAAAAAAAAAAAAATTTATATATATATATATATATATATCTTTTTTCCCCGGACCAATGGGCCCGAAGGGAGCCATGTCCTACTCCTTGCTAGACAGAAAAAAACTGATCTGCGAAGATGCAGACTGAGAGGGTATACCCAGAGGGTCCGCCCCCTGGACGGTACGGTAGAAGGTGTGATGCAACACTTTTTACAAGTTTTTCTGCCTAGTCACTCCTAATTAACGGATAATACCCACTTTGTCAATAGAGAAGCTGTGTCGGTCCATGGACGAAAGAGTAAACATGACTTTGTTCTTGCCATCAAGGGTTTCTCCATCAAGTACTGAGGCAAGACGTTTCTTGTAGTTAATGACCAGGATGCACACATCTCAGGAGGGATTTTGGTCCACTCTTCTTTACAGATCTTCTCTAAATCCTTAAGGTTTCTTGGCTGTCCCTTTGCAACTCGAAGTTTCAGCTCCCTCCATAAATTTTCGATAGGATTAAGGCCTGGAGACCGACTACTCCATGACCTTAATGTGCTTCTTCTTGAGCCACTCCTTTGTTGCCTTGGCAGTATGTTTTGGGTCATTGTCATGCTAAAAGACCCATCCATGACCCATCTTCAGTGTTCTGGCTTGGGGAAGAAGGTTCCCATCCAAGATTTTACACAACATGGCCCCATCCATTGGCCCCTCAATGCGGCATAGTCTGTCTGTACCTTTAGCAGAGAAACAGCCCCAAAGCCTAATGTTTCCATCTCCGTGCTTGACTGTAGGGATGGTGTTATTAGGGTCATAGTCATCATTTTTCTTCCTCCAAACACAGAGAGTCCCCCTCCTCAAAAAAGCACATCTACAGTCACACCAATGAACATCTAAAGAATTCAGAGTAGGATTGGGAGAAAGTGCTGAGGTCAGATGAGACCCAAATTGAGCTCTTTGACATTAACTCGACTCAGTGTTTGAAGGAAGAAAAATGCTGACTTTGACCCCAAGAACACCATCCTTACAGTCAAGCACGGAGGTGGAAACATTATGCTTTGGGGCGGTTTCTCTGCTAAATGTACAGGCCAACTTTGCTGCATTGGAGGGGCCAATGGACAGGGCCATGTATTGTAAAATCTTGGAGGAGAGCCTTCTTCCCTCAGCCAGAACACTAAAGATGGGTCGTGGACGGGTCTTACAGCATGACAATTACCTAAAACATACCGCCAAGGCAACAAAGGAGTGGCTCAAGAAGAAGCACATTAAGGTCATGGAGTGGCCTAGTCAGTCGCCAGACCTTAATCCTATAGAAAATTTATGGAGGGAGCTGAAAATTCGAGTTGCCAGGGGACAGCCAAGAAAGCTTAAAGGATTTAGAGAAGATCTGTAAAGAGTGGACCAAAATCCCTCCTGAGATGTGTGCAAACCTGGTCACCAACTACAAGAAACATCTTACCTCTGTGCTTGCCAACAAGGGTTTCTCCACCAAGTACTAAGTGATGTTTTGCTTGGGGAGCAAATAATTTTACTCACTGAACTGCAACTTAAAGAGGATGTAAACCCACTGTCATCAAATTTAAATCATTAATACAGTTATAATCTATAATGCAATGCTATAATCTATAATGCATGTGTTCTTATATTCTAAAAGTCAACCCCTCACCTGCCAGGAGCCCCGCAAAATTCCCGAATCTGTGGGCGTTTTTTTCGTGATGTCTTAGGACTCCTCCGCCCACTTCTACACTCCCATGCCAGCCAGCGTTGCGAGGACGAGCCTCGCGCCTGTTGAGACTGGCGTGCATGTGCAGGAGTGACAGCGTGTTCTGTGAAGAAGCAGAGCGCGCTCACGGCCCCCTGTCATTTCTGCACACATGTGAATGTCCAGTGACAGTCGGGGATGATTGGTGCAACGGGACAGCTGTGAACACCGCGATCCCCCATGCATGGTTTTCATCAGCCGCTTCTTCTCTCCCTTTCACCTGAAAAGCTATGTACGGGGGGGATCACGGTGTTCACAGCTGTCCCTGCTGCACCGATCATCCCAGACTGTCCTCCATGTCTGCCTCCTCCAGCGCCCCTTCTTCTCTGGCCCCCTCCTTATCCGCCCACTGTGTCTTGCCCCTCCACCCCCCCCCCCCCCCCCGCAGCCGCCAGCTTCCCTCTCCCGCGGGCTGCAAGGGGGGGGAGTCTGTCAGAATGGAGAGCAGAGAAAGGGCCCAATTACCAGCCCCTTTCTGTTCTGAATGGGACACAGAGCGTTCGTTACCGATCGCTTTGTGTCCTGTGACAACTGAGCAGAGTAACCCGTGTGCTACTCTGCTTCAGTTTATGCTCCTCCATTCATCTTCTGTGCAGAGAAAAGGACTGGGGAATCTGTGTCATCTGTCCCTTTCTCTGTCTCAAAAGGGGAGATGTCAGGGGTCTCGGATTAGACCCCTGACATGTCACCAAAGCCCCAAACAGAGCTGATAAAAAAATAAATTAAAAAAAATCCAAAATAAAAACAAAAACAGACAGACACCACAACCCCCCCCCCCCCCCTACGAACACGGTCCAGAGCCCCAAGACCACTGACACCGACAACTGACACCGTCCCCCCACCCCCTTTCCCGAAAGCACTGTGAAAAAATTAATTGTAAAAAATGTCAGGTGACAGATTTGTAGGGACTTGGGCCCAGTTCACACTGGTGCCATGCCAGACATCGCATGTGATTCGCACCGCATTGCTGTTCAGATCACATGCGATGTCTGTGTGATGCAATGTCAGCCATACAAACTGTATGTCTGAAATCGCATTGCATTCAGACCAAACACGCACAGGACCCATTTTTTGGTCCGCACCAGAATCGGATTGCATGGGTGTTCACAGCCATGCAATCCGATTCATGTCCAAACTGTCAGTTTGCAGTGCGATATGCAAGTGGAAATGGGGGTGTCGTTAACAGTGTATGACACTCCCCAGCACTTCGTATATGGCAGTGTGAACTGCCGTGCGAGTCAAATGCGATGAGGGAACGCGCAGTGGAGTCGCAGGGTTCCCGAATCGCACCAGTGTGAACCGAGCCTCAAAGCATACAGCCGACAAATGTCACCTGACTGCTCCCACCAAGGCTCGGTTCACACTGGTGCGATTCGGGAACCCTGCAAATCCACTGCGGGTTCCCACATCGCACCCGACTCGCACGGCAGTTTACACTGCCATATGCCAACTGCTGGGGAGTGTCATACAATGTTAACGACACCCCCTTTTCAGCTCGCATATCGCACTGCGAACTGACAGTTCGGACATAAATCGGATCGCATAGGTGTGAACACCCATGCGATTCTGGTGCGGACCAAAAAAAAAGGGTCCAGTGCGAGTTCGGTCCGAATGCGGTGCGATATCAGCCATACTATCTGTATGGCTCAAATCGCACTGTACGGACACCGCATGTGATTTGCACTGCAAATCACATGCGATCTCGCACAGCGCACTAATGTGAACCAGCCCTAAGCTCATTCAGCCTTACTGGGTGCAATTATAAAAAGTGAGAAATCCACCCCTCCCCCACAAAACAAATCCTGGTGATGGAAAGGAATGTTGCAACTGTGATCAGGTGACCTCAGACACACACACACACACACACACACACACACTGCACTATAACAATAATAAGATCACAGGAGCTTCTCCTCTGCCCGGCTCTGACTAGATACATGTCCCCCCTAATCACTTGTCTATGTATATTCTGCTGGCTGTTCACTGCAGCATACATTTCCTCGTCACCTTGAACTGTGGATAACACCCCATGATGAGAAACATCCAGTCAAAACACAGTAAAGGCAGCCAATCCTGGGAGAGCTGGAGGGGAGGGGAGGGGGGGGGATGTAAATTGTGAACTTTTTACACAGGATGTGCCTCCGTCTCAGGCTAGTGCACGAGATATGTAAATAACCTGTCACTCCCAGCAAGGGGGCGGAACATACAAAGGTTTTTCTCTGTTTGTCCGTTTTATCTCACTGAACAATAAAAGAGGATTGCTCAGAGCTGGATTAACTCTGTGTGGCAAGACTGGGCACAGATGATAGGAAATCTTATACTCTACATTGTGACATAAAATAATAATAATAATTTTTCGGGTTTACATCCACTTTAATTTATAGCATTTGTTTTATGTGTTTCTTATGGATTTTTTGGTTGATATTCTGTCTCGATTATTTTAAAATACACCTATGATAAAAATTATAGACCCTTAATTTCTTTGCAAGTGGGCAAGCTTACAAAATCTGCAAGGGATCAAATAAATATTTCCCCCACTGTATAAACATGTTAACCAATTCCACCTTAACATTTAAAAAATTTCATAACATACATTTTATGTTTAGATATGCATGTGGCAAGTAAACCCAAATCCATTCTGAAACAAAAAAGGAAGCAAAAAAGGCCCATTGCAGCAATTTATAAATAAAAAATACAAAATGCATTTTGTTTCCAGTTTGCACAAGGGGCCTTAGAAAACAATAAGAATCCATTTTCTGAAAAGGAGAGGGAAAGATTGCGGTCTATTCCTCCCACATGAAATCAATAATGGGGTACAATTCCTCCCACTGACACCAATGATGGGGCTTGACTTCTGCTATTGACACCAACTATGGGGCAAAAACTTCTCCCAAAGACACTAATGACAACACACAATTCCCTCCACTGATACCAATGATGAGGGCACGATTCCTTTTACTGACACCAATGATGGGTACAATTCCTTCCACTGACCACAATCATAGGTGCACAGTTCCATCAACTGATATCAGTGACGGGGAACTATTGATTCCATTGACACCAATGACAGGGCCCAATTTCTGCTACTGACACTATTCTTTCCACTGACACCATTGGTGAGACTTTTTCTCCCAATGATGCATACAACGGGGCACTGTTTCTCCCTCTGACGCGAACAATGAGACACATTTCCTCCCACAGAAGCCATTGGTGGGGCATTATTTTCTCCAATAACACAAGGATGGGCATGCCTTCCACTGAAGATGGGTCATTGTTTATTCCCACTATCCGACAGCATTTTCTACTGCCACCAATCAACAGTCATGCCCTTCTAAAGTCTAGATGGATGATAAACATGCTCTTTGTTTAAAAAGTTTGAGGACTTCTGCTTAAAACCATCAATGCTTGTGCAATTTTGGGAGTTGTACAGGAGGAAAGCACATCACAAATGAAGTTGTTGAAGTGTAATTTAAGTTTCATCATACTATAATTTTATCCTCACTTCAGCTTTGTTGTTTTCCACCAACATGTAGCAAATTTTACATCGATCTGTGAGTGAAGATATGAAATTGGATGGGGCGCCAGGGTCTACAGGACAATATGCAGCTGGAACCTGGAGAATCCTATAAAAACAAAAAGTGAAAACAACTCAACTTAAATTCTAAAAAAATTGGGATCATTAAACTGCATCTGTGTCCAGACTATGGATATTAAAAGATATTTACATATTTTAAACAAGCAGCAAAAGTACATTGAAACAACCCATTACTCGCCTCTCTAGCTGCATGTACTAGGAAGTAATTTCACTCTAAAGTTGTTTTTGTAGGTTTTATATTTATACAATTATTATTATTCAGGATTTATATAGCACCAACAGTTTACGCAGCACTTTACAATATAAAAAGGGAGAAAATACAGTTATAATACAAGAGGATTAAGAGGGCCCTGCTCAGAATAGTTTACAATCTAATAGGGTGGGGCAGGTGGGACAAAAGGTTGTAACTGTCCAGAATGAGCTGATGGAAGTGGTAAAAGATTAGTTGGAGGCGTGATAGGCTTCCGTAAAGAGATGCGTTTTCAGGGATCGTCTGAAGGTAGCAAGAGAAGGGGATAGCCAGACAGGTTGAGGTAGCGAGTTCCAGGAGGATGGGAGAGGCGCTGGAGAAATCCTGTAGACGAGCATTGGAGGAGGAGACGAGAGAGCTTGAGAGTAGGAGGTCTTGAGAAGAGTGGAGAGGACGGTTTGGGTGATGTTTGGAGACAAAATTGGTGATGTAGCTCGGGGCAGAGTTGTGAATGGCTTTGTATGTTGTGGTTAGTATTTTGAATTTAATTTGCTGGGCTACAGATACATTTATTGAGGTCCTTGAACATAGTAAATTAATTGGGGAAAGTGGTCGGGGCAAAATTAAGGACTCTAGATAGTAATGATATTTGCCCCAATTTCACTCCCTCTCTTGATTAGATTTTATCTTTGTTATATATTTATTTTTTTATCTCTTTTTTATTCAATTAATGTTTTAAATTGTTCTATTCATACATCTACATCGATCGGTATTATACCATAGATGTATACACATTCTAGAACTTCCTTTTTTTTATTTTTTATTATATATATATATATATATATATATATATACACACACACACACACACACACACACTTTACACTCTTCCTGATACCTCCTGGTCCGCAACATTGTATGTAGTTTTATTCCTGTATGAATATAGCTGTTCCGCCCACTTAGACACTTCCCCTTTGCTCTATATATATCTGACCTCCTGTATGGTCAATTAGATCTGAGGAAACAGCGGATGCTGTGAAACGCGTTATCTGATTGGCCGCCACGCCACTTCCGGTTTACGGAGCTTGAGTTCCACGCTGGGACGCATTTCTGGTTCCTGTCTACAGAGGACATTGACATCACACGGCGTGCAGCCTTTCCAGCCCTCCGGACACAGACAGAGTTACCACAATCACGGATATCCACATTGCCCACCGTGGAATGCACAGTGACCCCGGAACCCCACTTTCTATATGCCTGTTCATTATCTGCCTTTGTGAGTAGCCATTTGGCTTTATTTGCTTATCTCATTAAAAGAATATAATAATACTACACCGAGTCTGGCGCACCCTGTCCTTTTCCTTTTTGCTTCACAGAGTTGTGCTTCACTCCCAAGGTCGCAGCCACCAGTGTAAATTTGAACTGACTACCTATTCATCTTTGGGACTATTATAGACAGTACTAAGTTGATCCTTGTGCCATCTCTCCTTTTCTTGAGTGAATGAGGAGCTTGGTTGTTTCATTTGTTAAAAAGGGGCGAAGTTTAGAGTAGTTACGGAGGTGAATGCTACAAACTTTTGACAACGATTGGATTTGAGGCTGAAATGACAAGTCAGAGTCTAGGATTACACCTAGTACCCTGGCGTGAGGGGAGGGACTGATGGTTGAAATTGTTGATTTTGATGGAAAAGTCATAGAGAGCACGGGCGGAGATATTAATAGCTCGGTTTTAGAGAGATTTAGTTTAAGGAAGTGGTACAACATCCATGCCGACATATCAGTTAGTAATGCGAGAGGAGACTAAAAGGAGTGAGGTGTAGACAGATAGATTTGGGTGTCATCGGTGTATAAGTGGTATTGGAAGCCGTGGGCGGTTATCAAGTGACCAAGGGAGGAGGTGTAGATAGAGAAGAGAAGGGGTCCAAGAACAGAGCCTTAGGGGACCCCCACAGATAGGGGCAATGAATAGGAGGAGACAGAGTTGTAGGCAACACTGAAGGAGCGCTGTGATGGGTAGGCAGAGAACCAGGATAGAGCAGAATCTTGTAGGCCAAGGGAATGGAGTTTATTGAGAAGGAGCGGGTGGTCAACAGTATCAAAGGCCACAGAGAGGTCAAGTAGTAGGAGTATGGAGTAGTGGCCGTTGGTTTGAGCAGTTAGGCAGTTAACCAGCCCTAAGCCCGTGCTGAACACACGTTTTTAAAAGGCTAAAAACGCCAGTTTTGCCACGATTTTAGCGGCTTTTTACCGCGTTTGCGTCTATTTAAGAAACATCATAAGACCCTCCCTAAGCTCAAAAAAGTGTTATTTAACCATTTCAGCCATTTTGGGAGACCAGCACCTGAGAGAGCAGCAGTGTACTTATATTTAGCGTATCACTTGCCACATCATCTGTCACAAGCTGTGGATTGTCCACTTGCCACGTCACCTGGCCACAAGTTGTGGATTGTCCACTTGCCACAAGTTGTGGATTGTCCACCTGCAATGTCACCTGGCCACAAGTTGTGGATTGTCCACCTGCCACAATTTGTGGATTGTCCACCTGCCACGTCACCTGCCACAATTTGTGGATTGTCCACCTGCCACAATTTGTGGATTGTCCACCTGCCACAATTTGTGGATTGTCCACCTGCCACAATTTGTGGATTGTCCACCTGCCACAAGTTGTGGATTGTCCACCTGCCACGTCACCTGCCACAATTTGTGGATTGTCCACCTGCCACGTCACCTGGCCACAAGTTGTAGATTTTCCACGTCACCTGCCACAAGTTGTGGCTTGTCCACCTGCCACATCACCTGCCCACAATTTGTGGATTGTCCACCTGCCACGTCAGCTGGCCACGTTACCTGCCACAATTTGTGGATTGTCCACCTGCCACGTCACCTGGCCACAAGTTGTGGATTGTCCACTTGCCATGTCACCTGCCACAAGTTGTGGATTGTCTACAGTGCAATGCAAGCAATTCGTTCTTTTTTTTGTTTGTTTTTTTATTGGTTTTTTTATCATTTGCCATAATTTGAGATTTCTAATGTAAAAAAAATAGGTCACCTTTAAAAGCGCTTATAAAACGCAAACGCGGCAAAACGCCGGTACCGCGTTTAGCATCTGAAACGTGGAAAACTTTTGCGTCTGAACCCATTTTTTTGCTTCTGGAAAAACGAGGTTAAACGCAACTGCTTGTAAACGCCAAAAAACGAGAGTGTGCATGGACACATAGGATAACATTGAATGGGTTCAGGGGCAGTTGAAAAAAGCGTCCAACTGCCTCTGAACACGCGTTTACCAGCAAATAACAGCGTCTCGTGTGCATGGGGCCTTACCAGTCCTAAGATGGGGTGGCTGCATTTGTTTTCTTTTTCCAGGCTTCTTTCCTTTATTTTAAAATGGTAATCCTGCGATTAATGCAGCCCAAAGTTGATGCAAATTTCTTTCCTGCCACCACGGGTTGCGAGAGAAGACAGTGATTATTGCTAGCGGTTATAGAAGCCGCTTGCGATAATTGGATCAATCAACTTGGTACATTCAAACTGCCCATTAATGGTTCGAATCTCAAACTTTCTGAACCGGCCGAGATTCGAACCATGATTGGCTGGCCTAACACACTTCCTGACGCTTAATATCTACACTTTTTCTCCTCTGTAATCTATGGGGGCAGCCATGATTGTCAGACAGGCTGGAGTTCAGGCATGCCTGCCTTTGTTGAAAAGATTCATGGGCCTGGTAGTTTATACAATAGAGAGATAAGGATGTTTATGCTCTTTTAAAGATCACAAGAAGCAACAAGGACACTGTATTTCTGGTAAAATGAACAGATATTTTCTGTACATGTTGAAAATATTCTTAGCCTGAAAAGTGAAAATCAATGCAGTCACCACAATCAAGAACCGATATGCTGTGATATACAATGTTTTTTTTGTAGTTTAGATACACTTTAATTTTTTAAAAATAGGGCACTTCCAAGATGTCCTTTTATTATTTTTTATACTTCTCATTGGCAATATATTTTGTGGCGTTTACCCAATTCAAATGCACAAGATCCTCACTGCTTGAATTCCTAAATAAGAACCTTCAGTAAAAGTAAATCTGTTGTGAAAATTAAAACCTTAAAAAAACAAACAAACACACACACACACACACACACACACACACAATGCTAGGCATCCTCCAGTCACAGTGCATAAACTTATTTTTAGTGCCACCTCTCAGCGCCTTTATCGCTGCTGTGGTTTATTCAAAATCCAAGTACCTGTGCTATGCCCCCTACAATGCAGTGCTTGGGGCCTGATGAGTGGACAATTACTAGGCCCCTGCATAATCATACAAGGGCCAGGGGGCATAACATTGTGTGTGCAACTATCGACAATACTTGTTTGTTTTACCCAACATTTCATATTCCTGATATGCGTCTGCTGTACCATGTACCCTATTCTCTTTGTATTGCATTCCTTTGCGCAAGATCCCTGGTTCCTGCCAGTCCCTCTGCTTTCCTATTAAAAACTGACCACACTAAGCAGGGGAACACACCATGGTCAGTTCTCAAGCTACGCTGGAACTCAGTCTGCTCTCCTCCAATGATCAGGCTACCCCTGACACCCCCCTCTTGAACAGCCGTTTACTGGCAAGATCAGTGTGATACCGTTTCGCTTCTCCTCCTCCAGCTTTTATGCAGCTGGGAACAGATGGATTGTGATCATCAAAAAAAAAAAAAAAAAGAAGAAGAAATAATAATGTTTTTCTTTATATCTAGACACAAATGTTTTGCCTTTCATTTCAATTTTAACTGAATGGGTTGTTTTACAAGGTGATCGTTTACAATCACTTTAACATTGTGATCAACTGTCAGGGACATTTTGCATGTGGCAGCGGGTATTGAAGTGGTGGAAATTTAAATTAGTTCTAAAGTCAAAGTTTTTTTTTTTTTTACCTTAATGCATTCTAGGCATTAACGTGAAAAAAAAGGCCACACCTCTAAACACTTACCTGGTTCCTCTTACCAATCCAGAGCTGTCCTGTCTACATCACTGCTCCTCCCCTTCCTGGTCACAAAGGTAAGCCAGGCGATTGGCTCCTGATGCTGTCAGTCAAACTCCTGTGAGGAGGGAGTGAATGCGTGGTTTACAAGCGTTGTGTGCGTCTATGGACACACAGAGCCTAGAGTGGAAACTTGCCCACACGGGTGCCCCCTTAGCACATGGCTTGCTGAGAGCGCACCCGCAGGAAGGAGGAACGGACAGCGTCCGTGGAGCACTCCAAAAGAGGAGTTAGGGAACAGCTCCATGCTATATCATTGTACAGAGCCGCAGGTACGTATAACATGTTTTTATTTTAAAGCAAAAAAAGTATACCTTTAAGGTAAGTTAGATGCCCTTCAGTGTCTATCTTTTATGACAGGTTTGCTTCACCTGAAGAGTTTTCACCTCAACTCCAGGCACAAGACAGAAAATACCCTTGCAGTTGAACCCCCCCTATACACACACACACACACACACACACACACACACACACACACACACCCTCCCTCAATCTGTGCGATTGGTTCCTCTGCAGCCTCCTCTCTATTATGCTCCCTGCAGCAGTCATACGCTTGCCTTATGCACATACAATACAGGACTAACAGTCCAATATTGTACGTGAAGACACAAAAAGGAACCGCCCACTGCCCAGAACAGAGAGAATAGGATAGTACCAAACTATCTCAAAGCGGGAAGGGTAAGGCAGCAAATACAACCCATTTCTCTACGGCATACAGCCAATGAGCATGTAACCCTTGCAGTGCAGGGGGGGGGGGGGCACTCCAAGAGTATGTTTTTTTTAGAAGTGGGCTTTAATTCCTGGGCAAAGAGTTAAGAACTAATGGCAATAAAATCTCCAATAACAACTGTAGCTCAAAAGTGCCAGAGGCCAACTCACCCCAAAATCCATGATGGCAGTTGTATACCTGGTTGACAGAAGAGCCCAATCACACAATTTTGCAAACCATTAAGCAGGGATTTAAGGAAACAAGTAAGCTCTTCAGCTAGCAGCATCATCTCCCCATAGGTGTAGAATGTAAGTGGCCCATCGTACGTTTGGAAACATACAGCTTTTCTGTTCTTATAAACAGCAGCCGCCATTATCACCATCTTATGCAGCATGTCTTCCATTTTGAATGTCAGAGGTGAAGAACCTAGTGAAAAGTAAATGATACAGGATTTGTTATTGATACTAGAAAACTGACGCTTACACTGTATGTTCAGATTAAGGACAAAAATTAAGTCATAAGATGCAACGCAGACTTAAAATGAGAACAATTTTTGGGAGGAGTGAGGATGTGTATTAGTCTGTCATTGGCGGAGGCGTCCACACTCTGAGTGATGACACCTGTATAGAGTGCTTTTAACTGTGCACATGTGGAGTAGACATGAATGCATTTTTAAAATGTTTCAATAAGTTTTACGTTTTCTTGTTTAATAGGTTTTATTGGATGACATGAGTATACAGGAATCCTTCTGCAAATAGAAGACAATACAAGGGCTAAAGTTATGACATTACAGCCTACAATGAGGTCAGGAGTGGTGACACTTCACAAAAAAGCTTACACTCTAAAAGGTAAAAGGATAAAAAAAAAAAAAAGAAGAAGCAAGGAGAGATTTGTCATCTATGGATCCTAATGCAAAAATCTGATGCAAAACTGAGCGATCAAGGGCCGCAGATCGCTCAGTTTTTGGTCTTCAGTGATCTGTGCTCTGCCCCTCCAGCGCTCACTGGAGCACCAGGCTGGGGAGGAGGCGGGAGTGCCTGGCTCAGCCTCTCAGATACGAGCTGAGAGGCTTAGACAGCTGCTGCTAAGGCATTTGGGTGGATCCCAACAGTAAAGTCGGGATCTTTCCAGAGCCTAGACCAGCTGAGTGACATCAGCTGACAGCAGAACGAACTGCACTCCTGTGACCCACAGAAGTAGTAAGGCCAAATAATCTTTGGCCCTACTTCTCCTTTTACATGCTTAAAAATCCTAGCCAACTTTCCTCTTCTATGTAATATTAAAGTGGAACTATACCCACCTCCACTCCAGCAATGCAGTCCTTTGCCACCCACTGACGTGTTCAGTTCCTCTTCTTCCGGGTTCTAAACTTTGGCTGTTTTGATAGGCAGGGTCGGGACGAGGTCACTTCTGTGCACGTGCAGGAATTCATTCATCTTGACAGTGCCGAAATTGTACACTGAGTATAAGCAGGTAGGAATACTTTAATGCAGAAGAGACATAGTAAGTAATGAGGCATAGTATGCAGGGCTTTAAAGCATTGCACCCACGATCAGCAGATCATGGGTGCAATGTCAGGCTCCTGCAGACTGTTATTAGAGCTGTCTGCCTGTACTTCTGATACGGGCAGGCAGTTACTGAATTGCAGGGAGATCAATAAACTACCAGAGTGCTTACCAGCACCCTTGTAGTTCGTTGAGAACTACAAGCCGCCGGCCGCAATGGTTGATGGTAGTTGTGGTTAATTAATTCACAAAAAACTATTAATGAATGAATGACATGGCTGTGTGGGTGGAGCCTCCCACACATGTGCTGTTTTTTATTTGTAACAGCAGGCATGATGAGAAGACCCTCAGCCCGCTCTCATAATGGGGGGGAAGTCGGGTCACAGTAGTGGCAGGTGATTTAGTAACATGTTACACCCTAGATATGGGTGTAATATGTAACATTACTAAAGGTGACCTTTATTCAAAAAGTATCCTTTAAGCCTTTATGCATGTTTTGCCTCTTAAAAAAACGTTTAATTCCTCTGAAAAAAATTAAAAATAACTGGATGACATTTTGCTAAAAATGCTTTGTCCTAAATAGCTGCCATGCTTTTTTCCCCCTCAAAATACTATTTTTAACTTTTTTTCTCAGTGATGCTGATCTCCTTCAGCCTCTTTAAGCCACTTCATGTGTACCTTTTCTCACCACCATCACCGATAAGTGCATTGCGCATGTACAGTTTAACTTTTGGGTGTTCTTTCCCGGGTGTCGTACACCGTGTGTATACAGCAGACATCCACCACTAGTGAATCTTGTGATGCCGAGGTGGGTGCCTGCTATGTACACACTGTGCACGACAGCCAGGAAAGAAGATCCCAAGATTAAGCTGCACACATGCAATGCACTTATCAGTAGGTATGGGCTCAGGTGTGTTTGGATCCTAGTGGCAATCCCGCCAGGAAGCTATTACTGCACACCGCCAATCATAGGCAATGAGGCATTTCCCAGCCCGCAGCTGCACATACACATGCCCAGACTAGGCTGCTCATGATTGGCGGTGTGCAGTGACGGCTTCCTGGCGGGATTACTCAGGTGGGGTGGGACTAGTATCCAAATACACCTGAGCCCATAGTGGTGGGAAAAGGTGGAGCTGGGATTTCATGTATTGTGGGTTGAAAAAGGTGAAAACACCAGAAATTCAAGGTGGACACGGAGGGAGGATTTATAGCTATTGCCCTCTAGTGATAATTGGTAAGGCAACATACTCCAGCACCTTCCCCGCCACCCCTGATTCCCCCCACACACACTGCCACATATAAAAACAGTGTGTTTGTGTGGGGGCTCCACCCACATCATCCATTCACAGGAATCTGACCCCGCTGATGATGGACTTGTAGTTTCAATGGGCTGCAGGGGTGCTGGTGATCTCCCTTGTAGTCCACTGACATGTCCTCCAGCTTTCAAACAGAAAGCCTGTAGAGAGGTCCGGGCAGAAAGCCGGAGGACATGTCTGCAGGAGCCCACTGATCACAGGTGCAACGTTCTGCAGGCTCCAGTGCAGGTAAGAATAAATACACCTTTTCCCCCCTGCAAAATAATGAGCATTTACAATTTTTTTGCAGAAAGGTGAACTTATCCTTTAAATACAACAGATAAAGTTTACAAACTGCAAGCGAACACTCCTAGATCTTTGAGCCTTTTATATTACCTTCTCTGCAAGAGGCACCCCAATTGTAATATTTCCAAGCAGCATTCCATTATAGTTCGACACTTATCAGGCCTGGCAGGTACACCTCACTCCATCCGTCAGTCACAACACTTCCCATGCCTCTCGGTAGTAGCACACAGTCTAGCGCACACACAGGTCGTGCATTGAACGCATGCGCAGTCACTTCACTTCCTGCCTTTGACACGCACAGGGACCGGAAACGATCCCTCTCTGCAGAACGCTGCTTTGCTTCTATGGTAACTGAGCGTATCTACCAATCGCCGTGCGCGCGTATTGATGATGTCGGGGCCAGAGCGGAAGCTGTAGCCACATTGTCACTGTGCACTGCAACCTAAGCTAACACTTCACCAGCAATTTGTAACATGAATTTCCAAAGCACGACCCACACAGCGCGGGAAATTTACCTTCAAGTCCTGCACACAATAATCACAGGAGCTTTTCTGGTCCTCAAGTTCACTCACATAACCTCTTCACTTCACTGTGTCTCTATAGGAGCCAAGCCTCGTTCTGAAATCCTGCCCCAGTTCACATGATGGATGCACTTCCTCGTTCCCCTACAGATCCAAGCCTCATTCTGAGATCCAATCCAGGGTGACCAGGACCACTGATCTTTGGAACAAACTTTTGTCCCTCTTACCTCCTCATTTGTCCCTTATTTTTGTCTGATCTATATAGTTGTATATAAAACTCACTACTTATCTATCAAATAGCGTTTCTCAGTGCTAAACCTTTCATTTAAACTATAAATTGCTGCATTTGTACATTTCAAAAGCCAATACTGTATATAAAGGAATAGTAGCAGTAAAAAAAAGCACTTGTGGGTTTAACCAATCATTTTTGTTTTGTACATTTCTCGTTTAGATGGTGGGGGCGGGGGGGTGTCCTAATACTACATACATGCCTCAAAAAGGTATGTATAAGGACCCTTTCACGCATGCGGACCGTATGTCCGTTTTTCATCCATCCGTTTTCGGATGAAAAATGGACATAAATGTATCCCTATAAGATAGCGGAGGAACATCCGCTGACATCCAATCTCATCAGTCTCCGCTATGCTCCGTTTATGCTGACGGAGGAAAATCCTATATTTCCATCCGTCTGCAGATCGGATTGGATGAACACAGACAGACAGACGGTCCGTGTTCATCTGATCCCCCCATAGAGGAGAGCGGAGATCTGACTGGTCCGTCTCTGCACAGGTAAGCCTAAATTAAGGCTTACCTGTAGGTGCAGAGACGGGCTAGTCATCCGCCGGCTCAGCGGGGATCAATGGAGCGATCGCCGCTGAGCAAGCGGATGTTAAAGGAACGGATCCTCGTGGGATCCGTACGTGTGAAAGGGCCCTTAGGGGTGCTCAACTTTTTGAAGAGCGCGGGCCAGTTAAAGAGGAAGTAAACCCTCTGGAAAAAAAAAAACACCCTGCAAGAAAAAGGCATAATGAGCTAGTATGCATAGGATACTATCTTATTATGAATTACTTACCTGAGATCGGAGCCCCCACAGCGGTCCTCGTTCCCCTCCTCTGTCACCGCCATCTCTCCCGGGGGGACTTCCGGGTATCGTGGCTCCAGCGCTGTGACTGGCCGGAGCTGCGATGACGTCACTCCCGCACATGCGCGGGAGCAGCCAGTCACGGCACGATCGCCCTTAGAAGCGCATGCCCCGTAGACATCGGTGCCTGTCTTTTGCAAATATCTCCTAAACCGTGTAGGTTTAGGAGATATTTCTTGCACCTACAGGTAAGCCTTAATCTAGGCTTACCTGTAGGTAAAAGTGGTCTGTAAGGGTTTACAACCACTTTAAGTGATTTGGTAACTGGTCGAGGGTCACAACTAAATGAAATAGTTCAGATTTTAGAATTGTTTATTTTGAATAGCATAATGAAGATTAACCACTTCCTACCAGATGGACATCCCTGGAAGTCCTTGACTTTGAGCCAGGATATCTGAATGATGCCTGCAGCTACAGGCATCATTCAGATATTGTTTTTTAGAGCCGGCGATTCTGTGCACCGTAAGAACAATCATAGTGGCTGTTCCACCGCTTGATCATTCTTATAGGCGGTGAGAGGGGATGCCCCCCCCCCCTCCCGCCACCCTCCGGTGCTTCTACCGACTCACCTGTGCGGTGACAGGATACGGTGACAGGATCCGCCGGCCCCGGCTGCCTACCATAGAGATTTCCGTCAGACCAGATGGTTGCCGGAGTCTCTATGATCGTTCGGAGGCCGGGCGCGATGTTATAATGTCACGCCCGGCCTCTGCATTCAAACGGCGCCGCCTCGGCTAGGAAGCGGTGATCTTTTATTTTTTTATTTCAGGCTTCCCAGCCTAGAGGTGAGATGTGGGGTCTTATTGACCCCATATCTCACTGTAAAGAGGACCTGTCATGCTTATTCCTATTACAAGGGATGTTTACATTCCTTGTAATAGGAATAAAAGTGATCAAATTATTATAATTTTTTTTTAAAGTGTCAAAGTAAAAAGTTTAAAGTAAAATTAACAATATTTTTTTTTATTTTTTTAAAGTGCCCCTGTCCCCGGTAGCTCGCACGCAGAAGCAAACGCATACATAAGTCCCGCCCACATATGAAAACGGTGTTCAGAACACACATGTGAGGTATCGCAGCGAATGTTAGAGCGAGAGCAATAATTCTAGCCCTAGAATCGGATTATGTCATCCAGAGGCCACGCCCCTTGTGACGTCACAGACCCATCATGCCCCAGGTGGTGACGTCACAAGGGGGTGTGGCCTCCGGATGACGTAATCCGATTGCCACGCCCCATCGTTATTTAAGAAATGCAGGACATCAGCGTCAACAGATCAGCGGGACGCAGCATCGGAGGAGCGGCGGGAGCGGCGGCAGAGGAAGAAGAACACTGGACAAAGAAGACAGAAGAAGAGCGGAAGAAGAAGCAGGGGGAGAAGGAGAAGACCGGAGGATGAAGATGCGGGAGAAGATGGAGGAAGACCGGAGGAAGAAGCGGAGAAGAAGAAGAAGAAGAAGATTTTTAATAAAAGAATTGTCAAAAACTGTCTACTGTATTTTTTAACACTACACTACTTTTTTTTTTTTTGTGAAAGACTCATTCACATAGGGGGAGAGGAATCTAGGGGCCCCCTTGTTAAAGGGGGCTTCCAGATTCCGATAAGCCCCTCACATATGTGAACAAAGCACACTGCTGATCTGTCAAGGAGGAGCTGAATCACAATCTTTCTTTTTTCTCCAGTGAATCCACTCCCCCCACAGTTAGAAACACCTCCCAGGGAACACATTTAACCCCATTGATCGCCCCCTTCCATGTCAGTGTCATTTATACAGGGATCAGTGCATTTTTTTAGCTCTGATCACTGTAATAATGTCACTGGTCCCTAAAATGTCTCACTTAGTGTTAGATTTGTCCGCCACAATGTCGCAGTCCTGCTAAAAATTGCAGATAGCCGCCATTACCAGTAAAATAAATAAATAAAAGTCCCCAAATCGATCTGGTTTGTAGACGCTATAACTTTTGCGCAAACCAATCAATATACGCTTATTGGGATTTTGTTTACCAAAAATATGTAGCAGAATACATATTGGCCTAAACTGATGAAGAATTTTTTTTGGATATGTATTATAGCAGAAAGTAGAAAATATTGTTTTTTTTTCAAAATTGTCTGCCTTTTTTTGTTTATAGCGCAAAAAATAAAAACCGCAGAGGTGATCAAATACCACCAAAAGAAAGCTCTATTTGTGGGAAAAAAAGGACATCAATTTTATTTGGGTACAGTGTCGCATGACTGCGCAATTGTCAGTTAAAGCGACGCAGTGCCGTATCGCAAAAAATGGCCTGGTCAGGAAGTGGGTAAAACCTTCCAGGGCTGAAGTGGTTAAATTGATTGTAAAGCCTTAAGGTTTTTCCCCTTAATGCATTCTATGCATTAAGGGGAAAAACCTTCTGTGCTGCAGCTGCCCTCCAGACCCCCCCCCCCACCTTTTCCTTACCTGAGCCCGATCCGATCCAGCGATGTGCATGAACGCATCCGGTTCCAGCGGCTGTCGCTCTCCTCATTGGAAAATATTGATAGCAGCGGGAGCCATTGGCTCCCGCTGCTGTCAATCAAAAGCTGCGACACAGGAGCGGGGGGGCGGGGCTGAGTCCCGCTGTCTGTGTCGATGGATGCAGCAGTGGCACTCGAGAGCGAGCCCGCACAGGTGCCCCCCCATGGAAAGTGGCACCCGATGAAGAGGAGGGGTCTGGAGCACCGGCAGGGAACCCCAGAAGAAGAGGATTGGGGCAGCTTTGTGCAAAACCACTGCACAGAGCAGATAAGTATAACAGGTGTGTTATTTGAAAAAATTTAATAAAACGTTTACAACCACTTTAAATACCACCGAAAGAAAGCTCTATCTGTCTCAAAAAAAATAAATAAAACTTGCACATGAGTACAGTGTTGCATGACCACACATTATTCAAAGTGCGACAGCACTGAAAGCTGAGTATTGGCCTCGACAGGAAGGGGTGCAAATGCCTGGTATTGAAGTGGATAATTCCACTCTCGCACTCAGGTGTGACCAGCCAAACAAGCTCCAAACCAGTGTTGCAGTCTTCAATATATCAGGGTCTTTGCAGCTATCCCTTGAACTGTCAAAACAAGGACAGTGGACAATCTAAACAAAAAAACAACAGACCAGGGAAGCGCATGTTCTGAATGACGCCAACCTAGGGTTGCCACCTCATCCCTTTAAACCCAAACACATATTAATTACACAGGTTCTGTGGCTGATTAAGGTGGTAATTAAACTCACTTGGTGCCTTATCTGCCTTTAATTAGCCTCAGAACCTGTGTAATTCATATGTGTTCGGGTTTAAAGGGATGAGGTGGCAACTCTACGCCAACCTCATCACACAACTGTGAGAATCCACCCTCAGAACTTCTGTATGGATGCCACTGGATGTAATCCACTCAGCTAAAGGCTCCTCTCCCCGTGTGTGTGTCAGAAGAGAATAAGGCTTATCTATAGGTATGTAGCACACCCCCAACTAAGAGAGCCGCTGAATTTGGTCTCAGGCCCTGCACACAATACCGCCAACCCCCGGCAATTCACTCGACCCACTCTGGCACAGTTAGTCTAGGGTAATATCTCTTATACTCTCTAATAGAATTCAGACACCAATGCAAAGCAATTAGAGAATAACGAGTTTACTTTCTCTTGGTATAATAGATCAACAGTTATAACAGATCACACGTGCTTCTTGCAGAGCCCTGCAGCGAACAACATACTACACATTAGTGAAATACAGTAATGGCATACCACGTGTAACGGCCGTTAACTAAGCGCCCTGTGACGCAGCAATTAAACTCTAACGCTTGGTCAGGCCTGACCCAGACTCTAAAACTCAGTCTCTAGGAGATGATTTCTTCGCATGCAAGTCTTTAATGGTGGTGCACATTCAGGAACACATTTGTAATCCACAGATCAAAGTAACAACACTGAACACTTCACTGGAGACCCTTTGACTCAGTTCTGCTATAGATCTCCAGTGGGGTCTCAAATATAAGCGGGTGGGCCATGGCATTCTGTAGGCCTAGCAACAGTATACAGTATATGGACTGAGCATGTGCTCGCTCACCCCCCTGGACACGATCCCAGCCCGGGAATTCCACCTGCTGTGTCTCCACACACAGCGTCTGCAGCGGTCGGGTCTTCGATCCAACAAAGGTTGAGGAATAACAAAGTCAGATGCCACCCAGGCTCGCAGTAGGGTGGAAGGCTCTTTGGTAGCTGCGCAAGGCCCCAGGCTTCAGGCCTTGCACACCAGCAGATCCGCACAGGAGGACTTGTTCACCGAAGTCTCGTTTCCCAAAGAGGCCGAGTTTAGCCTCGCCCCTTCCTTATATAGCCCCACCCATAAGTCTCTGCGGTGGCAACAATGCACCCTGGGTGCCAAATGGGGTTCTGGGTAAGGTAGTCCAGAGAGTCTTAAAGGAGACCCCGCTACAGGTAGTAGAAATATCTCCGAAACGTGCGCAGTTTAGGAGATATTTCACTTGTAGTCTGCCGAAAAACGTAACTGCGCATGCGTGGGGAAGAAACGAAACTAAGTGCCGTTTCTTCCCCAGACTGTGCTGTGAATGGTGGCTCCCGTGCGCATGTGCGGGAGTGACGTCACGCGGCTCCGGCGAATCACAGCGCCGGAGTCAGCGGCCAGAAGGAAGAGGGGACAGAAGATGGACGCTGCCTACTGTGGGGACATCGCTGGATTCTTTTGCAGGTAAGTGGCACATAATGGGCTAGTATGCGATGCATACTAGCCCATTATGCTTTTCATTTGCAGGGAGCAAAAAAGGAAGTAAAACCCATCAGGGTTTACTTCCTCTTTAAGCATGCCTGTTGTAAATCCTGTCAATGTGTAGAAGAGAGGCCTTCATCTAATGCAGAACATATATGTCCATTCCTATTTAAAGGATAACTACACAACAGAGTACTGTTTGTGATACTTAAGGCCCCTTTCACACTGGGGCGGTTTGCAGGCGCTATTGTGCTAAAAATAGCGCCTGCAAACCGTCCCTAAACAGCGGCTGCTTTTTCTCCAGAGTGAAAGCCCGAGGGCTTTCACACTGGAGCGGTGCGCTAGCAAGACGGTAAAAAAAGTCCTGCTAGCCGCATCTTTGGAGCGGTGAGAGGAGCGGTGTGTTTACCGCTCCTCCACCGCTCCTTCCCATTGAAAGCAATGGGAAACCGCGGTAATACCGCCGGCAATGCGCCTCTGCAGAGGCGCATTGCCGGCGGTATTAACCCTTTTTCGGCCGCTAGCGGGGGTTAAAACCGCACCGCTAGTGGCCGAATACCTCCGCAATTCCGACGGTATATCGCCGCTAAAAATAGCGGCGCTATACCGCCACCGCACCCACTGCCCCAGTGTGAAACCAGCCTAATTGTTTGCAGCAACAGTTATAGTGTTACTTAACCCACAACAGTAAAATCAGTCTGTATATGCAGTAAATCATGCTTGTTATGCCGCGTACACACGATCGGAATTTCCGACAACAAATATTCAATGTGAGCTTTTGGTCGGATATTCCGACCGTGTGTAGGCTCCATCCGACATTTGCTGTCGGAATTTCCGACAACAAATGTTTGAAAAATGGTTCTCAATTTTTCCGACAGCAAAAGTTCTTGTCGGAAATTCTGATCGTGTGTATCCAATCCCGACGCACAAAAATCCTACGCATGCTCGGAATCAATTTGACGCATGCTTGAAATCATTGTACTTAATTTTTCTCGGCTCGTCGTAGTGTTGGACGTCTCCGCGTTCTTGACGTTCGGAATTTCCGAGAAACATTTGTGCGACCGTGTGTATGCAAGACAAGTTTGAGCCAACATCCGTCGGAAAAAAATCCACGGTTTTGTTGTCCGAAATTCCGATCGTGTGTACACTGCATTATACTCACTGTGGAACCTAAGGGGTTAATCCTCTGCATTGTGTAAAAAAAGCTGTTTGATCCTGTATGCACAGATCCTCCTCTCCTTCCACTGGCTCCAGAACATATCTGGATAAGACAGAGCCTTTGGAGCCAGGTTGCACATGCTCAATTTGATGTGTATTGTTAGAGAGTTTTTTTCTTTTCTTGGGAGAGTGCATGTGATCAGCACAGGGCCAATCAGCACTGTCCAGACAGAGGGTCAGGGGGCCTGCATCCTGATAGGACAGCTCAGTGCAGTATGAAAACTCTTCCTACAAGCTTTACCAGGAACTGAAGTCATAAACCTGCTATACAGTGGAACCTTGGATTACGAGCATAATCTGTTCCAGGAGAATGCTCGTAATCCAAAGCACTTGCATATCAAAGCGAATTTCCCCATAGAAGTCAACGGAAACTAAAATATTTTTTTCCGCATTGACTTCTATGGCATGCAATACCGCATGTGGCCAGAGGTGTGGGCGCCGGAAAGCCTCGGAAATACTCGGAAAGGCTTTGGGACAGCTCGTATTTCCGAGTTTTTCCGAACGGCTCAAATCAGCTCCAATGCGGTACTGCACACCGCTGTGGCTTGAATCCTGCTCGTTTTGCAAGACAACACTCGCAAACCGAGTCAGGATTTAAAAAAAAAATGCTTGTATTGCGAAACACTCGTTAACCGCGTTACTCGCAATCCGAGGTTTCACTATATACTGCTGATGAAAAAAGGGGTATTTAGCAGTTTATATTTACAAAAATAATTCCATTTTCATGTACTGTGGGAGACCAGATATAGTGAATGCAGAGTCCTGGGTTTAGTAACAATTTAAAATTTCAGGACAAGGTTTTAGGGGGTCTAGATCCTCCTTCTTGATAGTACTACAGTATATGTACCAGAGTAATATGCAAAAGTTTAGCAGAACTGATCGCTGCAGATGCCATTTTGCACAAGTTTTGTGTATTAGTACTGCTTTGACCAAGAAGAAAGACGTGGACCCTCAAAATCTTTTTCTGAAAATGTAACTGTCACACGTGCGTCAATACCCTGTGTTAATGCAGCATTTATTTGTAAAGCCTCATAGCCATAACACACAACTTTCTGAAATGGTAATAAGGGACACCTATTAGAAAAAGTATGTAAGTGAAGCACCCTCTAGTGTGCTAGAGTAGATGTACATAGTTAGTTGTATTGTAGGAAAATTTGGCCTGGCTGAGAGCCAGGCCTGGGTTGAATCCGGATCAGGGCTGAGTGATTCAGAGAGGCTGGATGACTCAGAAAGCAGCATCTCTGGTGACTCCCCCTGCTTTCTGAAACCTTGGAGAAGCTTCCAGAAGTAGAGGGTGGAGTATAGGAGGAGCTGCTTGGAGTATTGATGAGGGCCCCAGCCAATCCCCAGCAAAATGGGCTGGCAGGGGGCAAACCACTTCATAAATACTCATGAGTAGTGATGAGCCGAACACCCCCGGGTTCGGTTCGCACCAGAACCCGTGAACGGACCGAAAGATCGTAACGAACATTAGAACCCTATTAAATACAATGGATGCGAACGTTCGAATTCTAAATTGCTAATTATAACAACTATTATGCATGTTATTGTCCTAAAAAGGGTTTGGGAACCCGGGTTCTGCACCAGGGGACATGTATCAATGCAAAAAGAAGTTTTAAAAACGGTCGTTTTTCGGGAGCAGTCATTTTAATGATGCATAAAGTGAAAAAAAAAAAGTCAAATATTCCTTTAAATATCGTACCTGGGGGGTGTCTAAAGTATGCCTGTGAAGTGCCACATGTTTCCCGTGTTTAGAACTGTCCCTGCACAAAATGACACTTCTAAAGGAAAAAAAAGCCATTTAAAACTGCTTGCGGCTTTAATGTAATGTCTGGTCCCGGTAATATGGATGAAAATCTTTAAGAAAAATGGCATAGCTACCCCATGACCCCCCCCCCCCCCCTACCCCAGCCCATTACCAGCCCCTTTGGGTCTTGTATGGATATTAAGGGGAACCCCGCACATAAGATAAAAAAGGCCCTATATACTCTGAACAGCCGTATACAGGCGGTGCATACAAGACAGGGACTGTAGGTTTGTTCTTATGTAGAATCTGTTTGTAATTTTGAACAGGTACATTGTTTAAGTGTAGCTCCAGCCCAAAAATCTATTTTTAAACTTTTTGGAAAACATAGGTAAGGGTTATCACCCCTGTAACATTTGTTTTGCTGTCTGTGCCCCTGTTCAGAACATTTCACCTCACTTTCCGTCCCAATGACAACTGTTTTTGAAATGTGGTGTTTTTCTTGAAACAAGGATTGCTGATAAAGCATCAGTACAGAGGAGACACCTTTCTCTCATATTAATTCTTACAGGAGAGAATTTTCCTTCCAAGGGGTAGATTTCCTCTCACTTCCTGTTGTCTTCTTGCGTTTGCAAGTAGGAGTCGTTTGTAAGTTGGATGTTTGAAAGTAGGGACCTGCCGTATATACTCTGCAGAAATAGGCCCCTTAGTTGTTGGTGTTGGCACAACACTGTAAGCACTGTCTCACAGTTACTCTTGGTTGGTGCTGGAACGCCCTGCTGTCAACTATTATATCAGGAATTTTAATTACATATAATTGTTGAACAGTGGTAGTAAAAATTGGGCCTTTGATGGTGGTGCTGGTGCCACAACACTGTAAGCCCTGACAGTTACTCTTGGTGGGTGCAGCAATGAGCCCTGCTGTGAATTATTAGATCAAGAATTGTAATTGCATGCCCCTGTTGAACAGGGGCTGAAAAATTGGGCCTTTCGTGGTGGTGGTGGTGGTGGTGGTGTTGCCACAACACTGTAAGCCCTCAGAGTTACTCTTGGTGGGTGCAGGAATGGGCCCTGCTGTGAATTATTAGATCAAGAATTGTAATTGCATGCCCCTGTTGAACAGGGGCTGAAAAATTGGGCCTTTCGTGGTGGTGGTGGTGGTGGTGGTGTTGCCACAACACTGTAAGCCCTCAGAGTTACTCTTGGTGGGTGCAGGAATGGGCCCTGCTGTGAATTATTAGATCAAGAATTGTAATTACATGCCCCTGTTGAACAGGGGCTGAAAAATTGGGCCTTAGGCACTGGTGGCACAACACTACACCCCTCACAGATACTGTACTTGGAGCACAGCAATGAGCCCTGTTGCAAAGTATTGCTTCAAAAATTGTAATGACACGCCCCTGTTAAACAGGGGCTGAAAAATTGGGCCTTAGGCACTGGTGCCACAACACTCCAACCCCTCACAGATACTGTACTTGGAGCACAGCAATGAGCCCTATGGCAAATTATTGCTAAAAAAATTGTAATTACACGCCCCTGTAAAACAGGGGCTGAAAAATTGGGCCTTAGCCACTGGTGGCGGCACCCATAAACAAAAATGATCTTCCAAGCTATCATCATCAATCGTATCATTGAGGACTCGGAGGAGGAGGATAGCCAGTCAACATAACAGCACAGGCACTCAGCATCAGCATCAGTCTTGAAGGGATGTGACATGTTAAAATCAATTAGTCTGTTATATCAGCATCAGGTGTGTGGTAGCTGGTGGTGATCCAAGACTGGTTCATCTTGATGAAAGTCAGTCGATCAACCGAGTCGGTGGACAGGCGCACCCTGTGATCCGTGACAAATCCTCCAGCAGCACTGAATGTGCGTTCCGAAAGAACACTGGATGCAGGACAGGCCAGTAGCTCAATTGCATACTGTGCAAGCTCTGGCCAGTGATCCATCCTCAAGACCCAGTAAGCCAGAGGATTTTCGGTGGGGAAGGTGTCCAAGTCTGACCTTGCCCCTAGATATTCCTGCACCATGTTTATCAGACGCTGGCGATGGTTGCTGGAACCGATCATACTTTGGGGCTGCGGACTAAAGAATTGTCCGAACGCATCGGTCAGACGGCCACCTTCCCCACCGCTCCTTCTTTGACTGGCCGAAGCCTCAGCAACTCGTTGTCCAGGACCAGGAGTTTGTAACCTCCCAGTCTCTGGGAACGCGTTGCACAGACCTTTCTGCAAGGCCTCCCGGAGTTGTCTCATCCTCTGCTCCCTCTGCGACGGTAACATAAGGTCCGCAACCTTACCCTTGTACCGTGGATCAAGGAGAGTGACCAGCCAGTAATGGTCCCTCTCCTTGATCCGAAGAATACGAGGATCCTTCCGCAGACTTTGCAGGATCAGGGAGGCCATGCAGCGTAGGTTTGCTGAGGCATTCGCTCCGGAGTCCTCTGGGTCACTAAGGACGACATGATCCGCAGCCACCTCCTCCCAGCCACGTACAAGTCCACTGGTTTCTTGGGACTGTAAATCATCCCTAAAAGACTGCTGCTGATGATGCTGAGTGCCAGCCTCCACCTCCATGCTGACACAATCCTCCTCCTCCTCCTCCTCCTCCTCCTCTTCCTGTGCGATGGGTGGGACAGAAGGAACACTGTCTGGGTAAAGGGGGCCTTGGGAGGCAAGGAAGTCCTCCTCTTCCTGCCTCTGTTCTGCCTCAAGTGCCCTGTCCATTATTCCACGCAGCGTGTGCTCCAACAGGTGGATAAGAGGTACAGTGTCACTGATGCATGCACTGTCACTGCTCACCATCCTCGTGGCCTCCTCAAATGGTGCCAGGACAGTGCATGCATCCCTGATCATGCCCCACTGGTGTGGAGAAAAAAAACCAAGCTCCCCTGACCCTGTCCTGGTGCCGTAGTCGCACAGGTACTCATTGATGGCCCTCTGCTGCGTGTGCAGCCGCTGCAGCATGGCCAACGTTGAGTTCCACCTGGTGGGCATGTCACATATAAGGCGGTTCTTGGGCAGGTTCAACTCCTTTTGCAGCTCAGCCAGGCGAGCACTGGCATTATAAGATCTGCGGAAATGCACACAGACTTTCCTGGCCTGCCTCAGGACATCCTGTAAGCCCGGGTACCTGCCCAAGAACCGCTGCACCACCAGGTTAAGGACGTGAGCCACACAGGGCACATGGGTCAGTTGTCCCTGTCGGAGGGCGGAGAGGAGGTTGGTGCCATTGTCGCAAACCACCATTCCTGGCTTAAGCTGGCGTGGCGTCAACCACCTCTCGGCCTGGCCCTGCAGAGCAGACAGGACCTCTGCCCCAGTGTGGCTTCTGTCCCCCAAACACACCAGCGCAAGCACGGCATGGCATCTTTTGCCTGCGTACTTGCGTAGCCCCTTGAACGGCTACGGAGCACCGCTGGTTCAGAGGACAAACCACAGGAAGAGGCCATGGAGGAAGAAGAAGAGGAGGGGGTGGAGGAGAGAGGTGTGTCACAACCAGTAGTAGCATTTTGGAGGCGTGGCGGTGGAACAACCTCCAACACTACTGCACCTTGTCCTGCATCCTTCCCAGCTGCCAAAAGAGTGACCCAATGGGCCGTGAAAGAAAGGTAACGTCCCTGTCCATGCCTGCTGGACCATGAGTCAGCGGTAATATGCACCTTACCGCTGACCGCCCTGTCCAGCGAGGCCAAGACATTGCCTTCCACATGCCGGTAGAGAGCCGGAATAGCCTTCCGTGAGAAAAAGTGGCGTTTGGGAACCTGCCACTGAGGAACCGCACATTGCACAAACTCACGGAAGGGGGCCGAGTCTACCAACTGAAAAGGCAGCAGTTGAAGCGCTAGCAATTTAGCCAAGCTAGCATTCAACCGCTGGGCATGTGGATGGCTGGGAGTGAACTTCTTTCGACGGTCCAGCAGCTGGGGCAGGGAAATTTGCCTGCTAGAATCGGACGTCGGTGTACTGCTAGCAGAGTGGCCGCAAGTACTTGGCTGTGACACACCTAATTCTACACCTTCATTCCTCTCAGTGCATGTTTCAGAGAGGACTGAAGTTATAGTGGGGTTGGAGATCCCAGCTGATGCGGTGCAAGGAGAGGTCCGCTTTGTTCTTTGGTGTGGGTCTTTGAGGTAGGCTTGCCAACGAGCTGCATGGCAGGTCAACATATGTCTGGTCAGGCATGTGGTACCCAAGCGGCTGATGTTTTGGCCACGCGATATACGCTTGAGACATATGTTGCAAACAGCAGCTGTGCGATCTGATGCACTAGCCTCAAAAAAGGCCCACACCAAAGAACTTTTTGAATGACGGGCAGAGGCAGCGCCCTGCACAGGCGGAGCTCTGCGGTGTGATTCCGTCGGTGTACTGCCCTTACGCTGGCCACCAAAGGGCATCCTGCCTCGTTGGAGATGTGCCTCCTCCTCATCCTCCTCCTCCTCCTCCTCTCTCCTATTAGGCACCCACGTGGAGTCAGTGACCTCATCATCCCCTCCCTCCTCATCACTGGAGCCAATCTGGCAGTATGCTGCAGCTGCTGGAACATGACTGCCAGATTGGTGTCCTTCTTGAGCATCCCCTCTGTCTGCTCTCACGCTACTGCCTTCCTGTAGCTGGGTTTCATCATCAGACCCTTCGAAACGCTGGGCATCCTCCTGGAGCATGTACCCAACACTGTGCTCAAACAGTTCGGGGGACTCCTCAGGAGGAGGACATGGTGGGTCTAGGGAAGGAGTGACTGATGATGAGTCTGACATTGATACCAGGGAAGAGGACGCTTTGGCAGCTGCTTTGCCAGTACCCTGAGCCTGGGTGAGAGAGGATGAGGAGGAGGAGGAGGGCTTGGTCATCCACTCTACCAAGTCTTCGGCATGATGTGGCTCAACATGTCCAGCTGCCGAAAAGAAGGACAAGCGTGTCCCATGGCCATGTGCTGATGACAATGCACCGCGTCCACGACCAGCACTGTTGCCCCCAGACACAGAGCCTGCTTGCCCTCTTTTATTGCCTCCTGACTGTCTGCCTCTCCTTGTTTGCCTTCCAGACATTCTAATAGATGGCCTGCTGGGAGATGGGAAAAAAGCAATAAGGGCTACCTTCAGGTGTCCTTCTCTGTCCCTTTACTTAAGGATTTCTAAATATGGTTGAGGATGATTGCTTTTGCACAGAATAGCACAACGACAATTTCCCTGACTGTCCAAAAAACAAGGATTTCAAAGATGGTTGATGAGGAATGCTTTAGCACACTATAGCACAAGGAGAATTTCCCTCACTGTCCTTCCCTGTCCCTAGAAACAAGGATTATCACAGTGAAAGAAACTGACACTCTTCCTACCTATAGTTTTCTGTCCCTAGAAAAAATGTTTTTTTAAAGCTGATTGATGATCAATGCTTTAGCACACTATAGCACAAGTAGAATTTCCCTCACTGTCCTTCCCTGTCCCTAGAAACAAGGATTATCACAGTGAAAGAAACTGACACTCTTCCTACCTATAGTTTTCTGTCCCTAGAAAAAATGTTTTTTTAAAGCTGATTGATGATCAATGCTTTAGCACACTATAGCACAAGTAGAATTTCCCTCACTGTCCTTCCCTGTCCCTAGAAACAAGGATTATCACAGTGAAAGAAACTGACACTCTTCCTACCTATAGTTTTCTGTCCCTAGAAAAAATGTTTTTTTAAAGCTGATTGATGATCAATGCTTTAGCACACTATAGCACAAGGAGAATTTCCCTCACTGTCCTTCCCTGTCCCTAGAAACAAGGATTATCACAGTGAAAGAAACTGACACTCTTCCTACCTATAGTTTTCTGTCCCTAGAAAAAATGTTTTTTTAAAGCTGATTGATGATCAATGCTTTAGCACACTATAGCACAAGTAGATTTTCCCTCACTGTCCTTCCCTGTCCCTAGAAACAAGGATTATCACAGTGAAAGAAACTGACACTCTTCCTACCTATAGTTTTCTGTCCCTAGAAAAAATGTTTTTTTAAAGCTGATTGATGATCAATGCTTTAGCACACTATAGCACAAGGAGAATTTCCCTCACTGTCCTTCCCTGTCCCTAGAAACAAGGATTATCACAGTGAAAGAAACTGACACTCTTCCTACCTATAGTTTTCTGTCCCTAGAAAAAATGTTTTTTTAAAGCTGATTGATGATCAATGCTTTAGCACACTATAGCACAAGTAGAATTTCCCTCACTGTCCTTCCCTGTCCCTAGAAACAAGGATTATCACAGTGAAAGAAACTGACACTCTTCCTACCTATAGTTTTCTGTCCCTAGAAAAAATGTTTTTTTAAAGCTGATTGATGATCAATGCTTTAGCACACTATAGCACAAGGAGAATTTCCCTCACTGTCCTTCCCTGTCCCTAGAAACAAGGATTATCACAGTGAAAGAAACTGACACTCTTCCTACCTATAGTTTTCTGTCCCTAGAAAAAATGTTTTTTTAAAGCTGATTGATGATCAATGCTTTAGCACACTATAGCACAAGTAGAATTTCCCTCACTGTCCTTCCCTGTCCCTAGAAACAAGGATTATCACAGTGAAAGAAACTGACACTTTTCCTACCTATAGTTTTCTGTCCCTAGAAAAAAATGTTTTTTTAAAGCTGATTGATGATCAATGCTTTAGCACACTATAGCACAAGGAGAATTTCCCTCACTGTCCTTCCCTGTCCCTAGAAACAAGGATTATCACAGTGAAAGAAACTGACACTCTTCCTACCTATAGTTTTCTGTCCCTAGAAAAAATGTTTTTTTAAAGCTGATTGATGATCAATGCTTTAGCACACTATAGCACAAGTAGATTTTCCCTCACTGTCCTTCCCTGTCCCTAGAAACAAGGATTATCACAGTGAAAGAAACTGACACTCTTCCTACCTATAGTTTTCTGTCCCTAGAAAAAATGTTTTTTTAAAGCTGATTGATGATCAATGCTTTAGCACACTATAGCACAAGGAGAATTTCCCTCACTGTCCTTCCCTGTCCCTAGAAACAAGGATTATCACAGTGAAAGAAACTGACACTCTTCCTACCTATAGTTTTCTGTCCCTAGAAAAAATGTTTTTTTAAAGCTGATTGATGATCAATGCTTTAGCACACTATAGCACAAGTAGAATTTCCCTCACTGTCCTTCCCTGTCCCTAGAAACAAGGATTATCACAGTGAAAGAAACTGACACTCTTCCTACCTATAGTTTTCTGTCCCTAGAAAAAATGTTTTTTTAAAGCTGATTGATGATCAATGCTTTAGCACACTATAGCACAAGGAGAATTTCCCTCACTGTCCTTCCCTGTCCCTAGAAACAAGGATTATCACAGTGAAAGAAACTGACACTCTTCCTACCTATAGTTTTCTGTCCCTAGAAAAAATGTTTTTTTAAAGCTGATTGATGATCAATGCTTTAGCACACTATAGCACAAGTAGAATTTCCCTCACTGTCCTTCCCTGTCCCTAGAAACAAGGATTATCACAGTGAAAGAAACTGACACTCTTCCTACCTATAGTTTTCTGTCCCTAGAAAAAATGTTTTTTTAAAGCTGCTTGATGATCAATGCTTTAGCACACTATAGCACAAGGAGAATTTCCCTCACTGTCCTTCCCTGTCCCTAGAAACAAGGATTATCACAGTGAAAGAATCTGACACTCTTCCTACCTATAGTTTTCTGTCCCTAGAAAAAATTGTTTTTTAAAGCTGATTGATGATCAATGCTTTAGCACACTATAGCACAAGGAGAATTTCCCTCACTGTCCTTGCCTGTCCCTAGAAACAAGGATTCGCACAGTAAAACACACTGACACTCTCCCTACCTATCCTTCTCTTTCCCTAAACTAAAGGAATCCAGGTTAAGCAAGAAAAAATAAATGTCACTGTCCCTGCCTATGCTTCTCTTTCCCTGCTCCGGAACACACTACACTAGGCCGCCGTGCTGGCTGCCTTTTATAGTGTGGGGCGTGTACTAAACACCCTCAGCAATAATTGGCCACAGGCATCCTGCCTGTGGCCAATCATTGCTCTCCTCGCTGCCGGCGCTGTGATTGGCCAAGCATGCGGGGTCACAGTGCATGCTTGGCCAATCACAGCGCCTGGATGACACTGCGATGCCGTAGTGCATTGTGGGCCGTTCGCGTCACTCGAATTAGGCGCGAACGGCCCAAATCGTTCGATCTTCGTCGAACGATCGAACAGCCGATGTTCGAGTCGAACGTATGTTCGACTCGAACACCGAGCTCATCCCTACTCATGAGTCATGCAAGCAGGGGCAGCCGGGTGGAAGATGGAGATAGAGTCCTGAGGAGGCTGCCGGTGGCCCTTGAGGGTGCCCCCTAGTCTGGGGGGGGGGTTGACCTTGGGCCTGGGACTTGGGTGCTGGAGGGACCCTCTACAATACATGGAGAAATCCTTTCTGGAGGCACGGAAGCAAGGGGAGCAGATCAGCACGTCCAGGAGGTCTCCTGAGAAGTCAGTCTAGGAGGACTGTAGAGAAGTAGCCAGGAGGGCTAGTGAAAGGGGCAGCTGCAGCCAGGTGGGTTGGCAGTGCCTGAAGAGGTGGTTCTGGGATCAGTAGCCACAGGAGGAATGTAAGCTGGACACTGGACTTTGCTACACAACCAAGGGGCCCGGGTTCCCTGCTTGTAAAGGGCCTTTGCTTTGATCTGGCTGAGGCCTTGTTCACACGACCGCTTTCCTCGGCAAGAAACGACAAGAAAACTGTTGGGAGAGCTTTCTTGCAGAGAAAACCATGGTTTTTCGTCGAGAAAACTGTCGTGAATCTCGACTAGAAAAAAAGAAAACCTGCTTTATTTTTTCTCGTCGGGAGTCTCATTTTTCTCGACGTGATTCTCGTCAGACTGTTTTTGGACGAGAAAACCATTTGTGTGTATGCTTTTCCGAGTCTTCAAAAACCGCGCATGGTCAGAATCAAGTATGAGACGGGAGCGCACCTTCTTGTAAAACTAGCGTTTGTAATGGAGATAGCACATTCATCACGTTGTAACGAACTGAAAGCAGGAAGACTGAAAAGTGCGAATCGTCTCTCACTAAACTTTTACTAACACGCGGTAACACGAGATCAGCAAAAGCAGCCCAATCGGTGGCGCCATGAGAATGGAACTTCCCCTTTATACTGCCGTCGTACATGTTGTACGTCACCACGCTTTAGACCGACTAGATTTTGGATTGACAGTGTGTATGCAAGGAAAGCTTGACAAGAATCTCGTCAAGCTTGAGAAGAAACCCGTCGAGAAAAACAACGTTTTTTTTGCAACGAGATTCTCGGACGTGTGTACTAGGTTTAAGTGTCCGGTCAGATTCACCAAAAGTGAAAGAGTTTTTCTGCAAGCAAGTGTGCTGGAGGAAGTGAGGAGTGTATACAGACTGTAAATAGGAGAAGTTGTCCCTGAAGTTGTTTGAAGTTATATATCCCCTCAATAAAACAAAAAAACTAAGGGCTGGACCGTTTCTTGACACTGAAGTGACTGTGAAAGTTTGGTGTGCCTGGCTGTGCAGGGTAGAGAACCCCATTTCACCTGCGGCTCCTTTGGGGGTGCACTACATAGGCATAGGGCACAACCCCTGCCACACCCCCTTTAAGGAGAATTATACAAAAAAAATGATCAGCTAAACCCACAAGTGCTTTTTTTACCACTACTATTCCTTATACTGGCTTTTGAAATGTACAAACGCAGCAATTTAGAAATTTGATGAAAGGTTTAGCAGTGGGAAACACTTTCTGAAAGATAAATAGTGCATTTTATATACAACTATATAGTTCAGACCAACATGAGGGACACATGAGGAGAAAAGAGGGACAGAGGGACTTTGTTCCAAATCAGGGACTGTCCCTCAAAATCAGGGACAGTTGGGAGCTATGCTCATAACCACCCTTCAACTCTTGCCATGAATATTACAATAGGCACCACACAGTGCCAGTGGTGGCCCGTCCATAGAGGGCGCGCGGGCACCACCTCTCCTAGCAATGCGTCCGGCCGCCTGATCTACATATTCAGTGGCACCGGACCATGGATTCCAATGCGCGGTGGGTGTTTTTTTTTAAGCACCTGATTAGAGCCAGAGGCTCTAATAGGCTTCAAAAAAGAGTCGGCTCGGAGCACAGAGCATTGCACTCTGAGCCCACCCAGTTGTGTGACGATAGGCAAATAAATTTTTGCTATTATCACACTAAAGTTCCTCCCCGCCAATCAGGAGGCAGTTCTGTGAGACCTGGTTCCCGATTGGCCAAAGCATCAGGCGATCCTATTGGATGCCTAGCGCTTCGGCAGAAGAGGAGACACACTTGAGGAGCGGACACCGGAGCTTCTGCGGCCACTGCCCACACTCCAGGAGAGGAGGAGAGGACACCACAGCCCCGCCACACGAGTGGGTAAGTGCCGGACTTCCCACGCGGGGGGGTTCTGTTTCGTTGCCGTGCCGCCGGGGGAGGTGTTGTTTGTTTGCCACCCCCCCAAAAGAAGAATCCACCAGCCGCAACTGCACAGTGCTGTTCACACAGGAGCGGTAGCATTGCAGCATTTCGCTTTCATGAGGCATCAACGCTTGTCAGCTGCCTCCACTGATTTTAATGGTAACCGCTAGACTTGTGCACAACGGAAAAATTTGTTTAGTTTCGGTTCGTTTTTTGTGCACAACGGAAAAATTCGTTTAGTTTCGGTTCGTTTCTTTTCGGTCCTGTTGATTCGTAATCATTCGTAATTTTGCTAGACGGGATTTTTCGTGTTCGGACTAATTCGTATTTTCGCAAGCGTCATTTTTCGTTGAATTTTTCGTTGATTTATAATTCGTACTTTCGGTAGGGTACGTTGTTTTTCTTTGATTCTGGACAACACTCCTACTTTCGTAACTTTTTTTGGGTTCGTTGATTCGGAATTTTCCGTGTCTCTCTCACAACGACGCTGCCTATTATGCCTAATGTGCTTCGAATGGATTTGTACTTTTCTAAATACATAGCGGTTATTTGTAACGATTTGAAATCTCGTATTTTACTTTCGTTTTTTACATGCGGCTATAGCCTCCGCCCCTGTACACCATTTTGAGAGGGAGTTCAGCATGGTGAGGGAGAAGCAGAGAGCAGAGTGAGTGTTATTGTGCTTCGAATGGATTCGTACATTTGTAACTTTTTTCATAACGAATTATGCCGAAGACATTCGGGCATTCGCTATTTTGCGGTATAATTTATTTCGGATTCGGTTTTATTCGTAATTGCTTTGTTCGGAAATTCGAATGCTTCCGAATGTCCGAAAGTTGCTAAATTCGGACGAATTTCAATTCGTTACGAAACGAATTGCACAAGCCTAGACTAACCGCACCTTAACAGCACCTAGAGCATTTATGGCGTGTTAGTGAAGCATTTATAAAGTGTTAGCTGGGTGCTGGGGGAGAGAGAGTGGAGGCTCCTGTATCCCAGAATGCATTGGAAATAATAGAAAACTAGGACAGAGCAGCTCCAGCCACTTCCTGTTTATAAAGAGCAGCTGTTTGGAGGCAAAAGCATCAATCCAGCCAGCAATACTGACAATGCTAGAGAGGAACAGAGACATAGGTCCAGGTTATGTAGGGGACGTCATCACGCTAGTTCCAGGTACCTAACTCAAGTGTAAGGATGAGCCTAGGATTTACCGCTAACAGAATTGATGTAGATGGAGTTGTAAAGATGCAAGAGAGATCCTTTATGAAATAACTAGCTATTTCTCTACAGATGTTTTTCCTACGGAAGATCTGGAGATAATGGTGAGAATGATAGGAAAAGGGGGAAGGCAGTTTTAGCCCCCCTTCTCCTCATGGGAGAGCGGTGGCAGAGGCGGCTCTAGGCTTTCTGAGGCCTTAGGCAAATCTGAGACATGAGGCCCCATTTACATCCATAATGGGAAAAATAATTCAAGCGATAAAAATAAACTGTATAAATTGCATATATTAAGAGTTTTAAATTCTATGAACTATGAATTCACCGTTTATAGAATTTTCTCTAACCAATTCTTTAGGCAAATTAGGTGGCCGCGAGGTCCCTGTGGGGGCGAGGCCTAAGGCGACCACCTAATTTGCCTAATTAGAGAGCCGCCTCTGAGCGGTGGGAATGGTGGTTTCAAGTCCCCCTGAGGAGCCTGATGCTCTCAGGGGGAACACAGTAAGACTCACGTGGCCTGGGAGAGGGGGTACAGATGACCTCTCCTGGGTCTCGTGTAAAAGCCCGGGAAAAGCCAGTTTAAATTGGACGGAACCGGCCTGTTTATGGCTATAAAACAGGGGTTCCGTCGCTATCAGGCTCATTTGCCTCAGAAGACAGGAGCTGTGGTGTTCTAGGGGTAATCCTCACTGAGCAAACAGCATCTTCTGAGGCTGGAAAATGAGCCTGATGCGTCGGCTGATCGAGCGGGCGGGAGAGGACGGCGGGGAAGCCTGGATTCGCCAGTGCTTGGACCTACCTCGCTCTTCGGGTCAAGAGGCTCCGGTGGGAGCCGCAACAGCAAGCGGTGGATTCGGGACAGCGTCGGCCGCGGAGGAGCATCATGGAGAAGACGTTCGGGAGCCTGCTTAGCACCAAGAGGAAGTCAGTCCATTAATGGTAGAGGAAGTTCCGGGCCAGCGTTGTAGAGGAGGTGCCACCCCCGCTCGCGTCAGTGAGGCAGCAAAGAGGAGGCGCATTCCGCGCAGTGTATACTCCCCCTCCCCTCCCCATGCTGCTTGTGTAAATAGAGCTGGACCGCAGCAGAATGTTGGGGAACGGAGCCAGGGGCGTGTCCACAAGCGGGCTTAATGAATCTCCACACAGGTACAGAGGAGCGTCGAGAGGAAGTTCAGCAGGAGGGGAAAGAGGCGGATCCAGAGGCACGGAAGAAAGCGGAATTGGATCGGAAGAACGGGCTTCATCACAGCAAGCACAGCCGTCTTCATGGCAACGGATGACTCCACCCATCATAGCAGGAGCTGCTTCCAGGTCTGCTGCCATATCTCCCACAGATATCCTACCAGAGAACAGAGATGTCCAGGCGTCCACTACTTCCCTGGGACCTTCAAAACAGCAAG
Source organism: Rana muscosa (assembly GCA_029206835.1). Lineage (NCBI taxonomy): Eukaryota > Metazoa > Chordata > Amphibia > Anura > Ranidae > Rana > Rana muscosa. The sequence goes on from CM055116.1 coordinate 215,472,750, forward strand.
GTATGAGTGAATCATCATCTATTCTAGCCTATTGTTGTCTAATATAGCTGAACTGTTATCAAAGCTTGCAAAAGACTTACATGCTGGCAATGGTAACTCTCATGCCGCGTACACACGACCGTTTTTCATGACGAGAAAAATGCCATTTTTTTATTTGGTCATTAAAAACGATTGTGTGTGGGCTCCAGAGCATTTTTCACGACGTGAAAAATGGCCATTAAAAATTTGGAACATGCTCTCATTTTTCTCGTCGTTTTTTACGTGAATCGTCTCTCACCAAACTTTACTAACACAAGGATCAGCAAAAGCAGCCCAAAGGGTAGCGCCATCCGAATGGAACTTCCCCTTTACAGTGCCGTTGTACATTTTGTACGTCACCGCACTTTGCTCGAGCATTTTTTTTCATGATAGTGTGTAGGCAAGGCAGGCTTGAGAAGAATCACGTCGAGAAAGACGTCGTTTTTTTCAATGACATTGAAAACGGTCGCGTGTACACGGCATTAGGCTATACAAAACTGTACTGTTCCATCTAATGAGCTTTCAGCTGTTAGTGTTTGGTCGCCATCTAGTGGAATTTCTGCTAATTGCGATCAAATTCCTCAAAGTATTACAAACACTGGTTATCATTTAGCTAAATCTCTGAATTTACCAGAGACTTGTTTAAAAGAATCTATTTCATGTGAGGTTACTCCGTTAGGATTCCATTTATCCGCTTTGATTAAAGAAAAAAATTGGCGGGGAGAATTCATTGATATTTTATCTTTACTCCCGTCGGCTAAGGATTTTATTAGCAAAGCGGATAAGAAAGATGAAGATGAGAGACGTAGACCTGTACAAAAATCTTTTAACAATTGGTTGCAGGCTTTTTGTATTTTCTCAGGTACTTTATGTGAAAAATTCCCTGAAAAAAGCGCTGGACTATTTCAACAGTTGGATATTATTATTGAGGCATTTAGGAACTTTGGAGGAGTTGCTTGGTATAGTTATGACGAAGCTTTCCATCAAAAATGATCCGTGCATCCTTCTTTGAAATGAGGAGTGAAAGATGTAGGCCTTTGGCTGAATCTTTTTCTACCCCAAAGACCAGTTTACGCCAAACAAAACACAAGTACACAATTTTCAAGCAATTCCGGTTATAAAAAAGGAATCTGCTTTAATTTCAATGACAGCCAGTGCAGATGGCCAAACTCATGTAAATACAGACATGAGTGTGCCTTCTACACCGGCACTCATTCCGTGTCCAAATGTTTTAAAAAAATGTCTGCAGCAAACCAGCAGTCGGGGAATTTTTCTAAAGGCAGTAACACAGTGATGCTTCCAAATATGCTCCCATGGCTCAGGTTATATCCATTTAAGGTTTTAGCCCACGTTCACACTGGGGCTGCGGGAGTGAAGCCTGCGAGTTCAGCTGAACTCGCACGATTTCACTCCCGCTGGCAGTCCCGATTTTGGCTGCGATTTTAAAGACATCTGAAACAGATGTCAATGTAAATCGCGGCTGAAATCGCAAAAAGTAGTACAAAAACTACTTTTTGTAATCGGTGCAGCGCCGCAGATGCGGCGTCGCACCGATTAGGACGGTGCCATTGGCCGCAATTTGCGGCAAATTTTGCAGATTTGACATGTGATTTGACATGTCAAATCGCACCAGTGTGAACCAGGGCTTAGGGATGGTTTTCTTTTACCAGTTTACTCTGGACAGGGATGTACTTTAGTTAAAAATCTTAAATCAGTTAGTGAATTTCCTGAGATAGTTTTATCAAAAATTTATTTAGAAATTTTAGAAGGAAGAGTAGAAGGTTAATTTATTTCTCCTCCTTTTAATGATTTTAGGATTTCTCCTTTAGGTATTGTTCCAAAAAAAGAGAAAAACTCCTTTAGATTAATACATCACTTATCCTTTCCCAAAGGTCAATCGCTCAATGATAAATTGAGGATAGCTTATCATCAGTCACTTATGCCTCGTTCGAGGATGCCCTTAAAAAACTAAGATGCCTCGGTAGAGGATCCCTTATGGCAAAAGCTGACATTAAGTCGGCTTTTCGCCTCCTCCCGATTAACCCTTTGTGTTTTAATTCCCTAGGTTTTTTCTTTAATGGCAACTTTTATTTTGATAAATGTTTGCCTATGGGTTGTTCTCTGTCTTGTTTTTATTTTGAATCTTTTTCTTCCTTTTTAGAATGGGTGGTTTGTTTTGAAACTAGTTCAGAATTTTTAATACATTATTTGGATGATTTTTTATTTTTAGGCCCGCCCAATTCTCCTGATTGTTCTAAATTATTAGATATATTTTTTAAAATCTGTCTTCACTTCGGTGTTCCCTTAGAATTAGAAAAAATGGTCTGGCCGTCAACTTGTTTAGAATTTTTGGGTATCACCATTGATACTGCTTTGATGGAATTCAGGCTTCCCGAATCAAAGATTGAAAAACTCAAGGATTTACTGTTAACATTAATTCGGAAAAATAAGGTTTTATTAACGGAGATGCAGTCTCTTTTAGGTCTTTTAGCATTTGCTGCCAGGATTATGCCGGTCGGAAAGGTTTTTTCCAGAAGACTATACCTTTCAATTTCTGGGCTTAAATCCCCCTTTTCTCATGTTCGTGTGTCACATGAGATGAGGGAAGACCTATTAGTTTGGCTGCAGTTCCTTTCTCATTTTAATGGTAGAGCTATGTGGCAGGAGGATTTTATTCTGGACAAAGATTTTTTTCTATTTACGGACGCTGCAGGTTCTTTGGGTTTTGCCGCAATTTGGCAGACTCATTGGTGCGCTGACCGTTGGAACCCAAGTTGGCAGGTAAAAGGATATTTAAAAAAAATAGTTCTATTGGAATTATTTCCTATTATTGTAGCCCTCGTAATTTGGGGATCTTTCTTCAGAAACAAGAGGATCTTAGTAAGAACGGATAATAAGGGTGTTATGTATGCCATCAATTGTTTAACATCAAAGTCTCCGCCTGTCATTGTCCTTTTAAGACATATGATTTTTAAATGTTTAAGCCTGAATATTTGTCTAAAAGCTATTCATGTAGCAGGAAAGGACAATGATTTGGCAGACTCATTATCTCGTCTGCAGATGGTATGTTTTTTCCAGTTATTCCCAGAGGCGGACCGGGTGGGACTGTCATGTCCACCCACTTTATGGGACCTGGTTTAAGGCCCATATCTGAGTATATCACTAATTCTGTAGCACCCTCAACCTGGGCGGGATATCAATCAGCCTGGTTATTATATTTAAATTTCTTAAATTTAATCCGAGAACCAGCGGATTCTTTTTCTGAAGGCTTAGCTTTACGTTTTCTGAGTTTCTAAGCATTATTCTTGGTCTTATGTGCAGAAGACTCTGTCCGGAATCTTGTTTTTTCTTAAAATTAATAATTTACCTTCCTTTGTGCAATACTTTTCAGTTAAGCAGGCTTTGAAGGGATATAAAAAAAATAACTTTACAGCTGATCGCCGTAAACCCATCACTCCAAAGGTTTTGGGTGATCTTTGTTCAGTTACGAATAAAGTTTGTTTTTTCGGCTTTTGAATCCATTATTTTTCAAGCATTTTTTTCTGTCATGTTTTTTGCTGCGCTTTAGAGTTTCAGAACTGATTTCCATTAAAGCAACTGACATTATTATCACTAAAAGGTCTCTTAAGATACTAATTGGTAGACTTGTGCACAACGGAAAAATTAGTTCCGTTTCGGTTCGTTTCTTTCCGGTCCTGTTGATTCGTAATCATTCGTAATTTTGCTAGACGGGATTTTTCGTGTTCGGACTCATTCGTATTTTTGCAAGCGACATTTTTCGTTGAAATTTTTGGTGCTTTATAATTCGTACTTTCGGTAGAGTACGTTGTTTTTCGTTGATTCTGGACACAACTCCTACTTTCGTAACTTTTTTTGGGTTCGTTGATTCGTAATTTTCCGTGTCTCTCTCACAACGACGCTGCCTATTATGCCTAATGTGCTTCGAATGGATTTGTACTTTTCTAAATACATTGCGGTTATTTGTAACGATTCGAAATCTCGTATTTTACTTTCGTTTTTTACATGCGGCTATAGGCTCCGCCCCTGTACACCATTTTGAGAGGGTTCAGCACGGTGAGGGAGAAGCAGAGAGCAGAGCAGAGTGAGTGTTATTGTGCTTCGAATGGATTCGAAATCTCGTATTTTACTTTCGTTTTTTACATGCGGCTATAACCTCCGCCCCTGTACACCATTTTGAGAGGGAGTTCAGCACGGTGTGGGAGAAGCAGAGAGCAGAGCAGAGTGAGTGTTATTGTGCTTCGAATGGATTCGTACATTCGTAACTTTTTCATAACGAATTATGCCGAAGACATTCGGGCATTCGCTATTTGCGGTATAATTTATTTCGGATTCGGTCTTATTCGTAATTGCTTTGTTCGGAAATTCGAATGCTTCCGAATGTCCGAAAGTTGCTAAATTCGGACGAATTTCAATTCGTTACGAAACGAATTGCACAAGCCTACTAATTGGTAAGTCAAAAACTGATCAATTTGGTAGAGGTAATTGGTTACATTTGGACACCTGTGATAGTTCTACTATTTGCCCGGTCCATTTGGTGAACAAATACTCTTTGGTTAGACCTGCAGGGAGTTCCAAATTTTTCTTACATCAGTCAGGTTTACCTCTTACTAAATACCAATTTATAAGTGTTTTTAAGAAATGTTTAAAGGCTTTAAAATTAGATCATAAACAGCTCACGTCCCATTCATTTAGAATTGGAGCAGCTACGGAAGCTGCAAGGTTAGGTTTAGATGTTAGTATCATAAAGAAAATAGGTCGATGGAAATCAGATAGTTACTTACTGTACATTCGTCCTAATCAATCTTTTTGATTCATTTCAGGGAATTTTCAAGTTATTTGGATAATCGGACATTCGTTCGTTTATTGGGAACATCTCAGAGCTCAGCACAGAAGTTATACGGTTAATTTAGGTTTAGATTCAAATAAATTTAGGGTTTTTTGGAGTGGTAGGAAAGGCATGTTATGGTCTGATTTAAATTTTGAATTATCACGGCTCCTTCTTCGTTTTCCCCCACCTGATGTTTTAATTATACATCTTGGGGGAAATTACATCGGTAAGCGGAAAACATTGGACATTATATTTAACATTAGGGATGATTTGAAGAGAATTCATCTGACTTTTCCAAATACCGTTGTGATTTTTTCAGAGATAGTGCAAAGGCTGGGTTGGCTTTACCCTTCCTCAATGCGCCCCTTTGAAAAAATTAGAAAACGGGTAAATAGGGCAGTATCAAAACTTCTTGCAGTCCTGGGTATGTTTTCTTTCAGACATACGGAATTGGAAGGAGGTATTGAGGGGCTTTATAGAACAGACGGAGTTCATTTATCGGATATTGGGTTGGATATTTTAAATGCAGACTTAGGCTCCTGTGTTGAATTGGCCGCGGTGTGGGGTGCTGTGGCAGGTGGTCTTAAGACCACCTGCCTTTTGGGAAGTTTGTGTTTGCAGCCTGAGCCATAGTGGCTAGGCTAGCTCAAAGCTTATTTATATCTGAATTTGATTGAATGATTTTATTCACAATTGTTTGAAACCAATATTAAACAACCACGGCCTTTAATATCCAACAATTATCTGCTGTCTATTTATTTATTTAAGGTTTAAGTGTTATTTCCCGTCTGCTGTCCCATGTGCATCTGACATTCACATTTTGGGATAAAAGAACTCCTTTCCTCCTAAAGATCTGTTCTCCGCTCTTTCTCCAGCCAAGGAAACAAACCCCTAAAGCTTAAAGCCGCATGCAAAAAACACCTGTAATACACCTGAAAATGCCTGAAAACATACTTCACAATTATTAGCAATACACACTGCTTACACTCTACTTAGCTGTGAATGCAGAATTAATGCTTGTTTCAGGTCAGTGACGCAAAAAGTATTGAAGCTAAAGCATCAATATGATATCCAGGGAACTAACATTCCTTATACAACTAGTCAACAACACCCGCTGATAAGGAGTGCTGTATTTATTTTCCTAAAATCTAGCCTGTACATACAGACATACGCCATATGTGAGCCATGTTTTGAGGGAAGGTGTCCATAGACATAACATGATACTGAACAGTCAGGCCAATTAGAGAATAGTTCTAAAGTGTAAATTCACCTATTTAGAAAAAATGAACACCCTACACCCCCCCCCCACCCCACCCAACACCCACATGGTCCCTGCTGTTCTTACCTCCATGGCTGATGCACTGTAAGTTCCCATACAGCTGGTGCAGCAGTCCAGGATTTAAAATTCCAGCTCTTCTCCCTCTTCTTTCTGCAGGGCTTTCAGGACTGATCATAGTGATTCTGATTGGTTAGCACCAGCACAGAGCATCGCTTTAAACCCTCCTGGAAGTGCTGCAGAAAGAAGAGGGAGAAGAGCAGGGATTCCAAATCCCCGAACCACTGCACCAGCTGGGTGTGGGCACTGAAGTAAAATCCTCTGGAACATAGGTGTGGAATAATGAAAATAGCAGTATGAATATTTATACACCCCTGGCTAATTCCAGGGAGGGTGGCCCTGAAGGTTGCTGGGAGTATGGATAAAAACTGTGAGACAAGAGCTGGGTATTTGCCTGCAAAGGGGAAGTCCAGCCTAGAGAGCTTTCTGCCCTCTGGACCGCGCTGCCATGTGAATACTTTATGTGAGGCCTCAGATGGGCGACCTAAGTGCCTGGATGCTTAAGCTACAGAGAGCTGACTGAAGGGCTGTGATCTGAAGATCTAGTCTAGCATCACGGGAGAAAGGTGTCACTTTGATGTTGGAAGGAGGCAGCAAACTTTCCAAGGACATTTATGAGTACAAACTGCTGTGAGAAATATTGAAGACTTTTGGGCTGCTGTCAGCCCTCTTGTGCTAGAGAGTCAGCTGTGTGTTTGTTTAAAGGGGATATTGGCTGGTGTCCTGAAGATCTCAGTCTTTATAGTTCTTTGTGAAGGGACTCTGCTCTTATTACTCTAAAGAAGCAGCTTTTACCCTTTTAATGGCTTCTACTACAAAGCCAAGTCCACAGTTTGCTTGTGCAAGGACTTCTGCTTCAGCTTTACAGAAAGGAGTTCACTGTCCTCAACTTGTACATAGTTCTTTTTTTTTGAGTATCTCACTCAATTCCCTCAACCCTATTCCAGTTACTAGAAAAAAAAAAGACAAAAAGAACACCCCTAGACTGTTTTTTGAGCTTAAGAATGACTGATCGTGTGCCTAGCTGCAGGGCAATCTACTCGGAAAAGAACCTGGACATTTTCCAGCAGCTCCTTGGGAGTAGTGCTACACACCAGATAAGAATTAAGGGAAAATCTTCAAAAGCAACACAGACAGAAGTACAGTAAAGATGTTGTTATTTGTAGTTAAGAAGCGAACGCTAAATCCCCTGTCAGATCTGTATTGCTGTCTGCTTCTCTGTTGCAGATTTTTAATCACTTCCTGTATAGTAAAATTATTGTCATCAGGACTGTAAGTGACAAGAACGTTCTCTAACAGTGCCCCGTATAGAGGAAAAAAGACTGTCAGGGGTTTTAATCCTTCCATACTTGATCCACATTTTTTGGCTGGGCCTAAGGCTTCAAGTCTATGGAGATTGCATACAAAACACTGCTACCACTAGGTTATCCAACCAGCTTCCAACCAGTTGTGGACTGCAGAGCCAAAGCATTGCCCAGCTAAAGAATCCGAGGGAAAAAAAAGAGATCTACACATCACTACCGAAGCATGGGAGAGTTTTCTGAAATCAAACAGCACAAATCTGTGGTTATCGTAGAGTGATAATGTATGCCGTTTGGTTTTAAACATTTGGATCTCATACTTTATGGGGATTGCACTTGACTTCCCCAGTCGTTTGTGCTCAGGTAAATCGCTTATTGGCTGCTCAATATTGTTCCTCTGCAACCAGACCATACTACTGAAGATCTGCCATTGCTAATAGACACTTGCTCTGTTTTTTTTCTGCAAAACAAATAATTGAGATATGTATGAGTGAGTGAGTAACTTGAATAGCGCTACAAATGCGAACTGAATCGCCTCAAGGCGCTTTTTATCCAATGTCATCCAGATCCTTCAGAAGAGGTGGGTCTTAAGTTTTTTCCTGAAGGCCCGATGATTTTCTTCCATGCGGATGTTCGTGGGTAGAGCGTTCCATAGCCGTGGTCCTTGGACTGCGAATCTTCGTTCTCCTTTGGATTTGTAGCGGGACTTGGGGATGTGGAGGAGGTTTTGGTTAGTTGATCGGAGGGTGCGATTAGGGGTGTAGTGTTTTGTTTTCTCGCATAAGTATTGAGGAGCGTTTCCTTGTGTGCATTTGTGGGTAAGGCAGAGGGTCTTGAATGTAACCCGATCCTTTATGGCTAGCCAATGGAGAGTCCTCAGGGACGGGGTGATTGATTCCCAGGTTTTTTTTCCCGTTACCAGTCTGGCTGCTGTGTTCTGGACGACTTGTAGACGAGAAATCTGGTATTTGGGTAGTCCTAGGTAGAGGGATTTTGCGTAGTCGAGTCGGGAATTGATGATTGTTCCAACTACTACTGCTGTGTCCTCTTCCGGGATGAAGGGGATGAGTCTAGGCAGCAAGCGGAGAAGATAGTGAGATCCGCTGACTACTGATCCTATTTGTGCATCCATAGTCATGTCTGAGTCAAAGATGACTCCAAGGCTTTTGACTTTGGTGCTTGGGGTGATGGTTTGTCCAAGGATGGTGGGTGGTGTCCATGTCGTCCAAGAGTTTGTCTTTCGGTTTGCGTGGAGAAAGAGGAGTTCTGTTTTGGATCCATTGAGTTTGAGGGAGCTCTACGTCATCCAATTATCTATCAATGTCAGGCATTTTTCTAGTCCGTGATATTGGTCTTTTTTGTGGGTGATGCGAAAATAAAGTTGAGTGTCATCAGCGTAGGAGTGGTAGAGCAGATCCTCTTTGCTGATGATTTTGAGGAGTGGGCAGAGGTAGATGTTGAAGAGCACGGGTGATAGGGGTGATCCTTGAGGGACTCCGCATGTAATGGTGCGCCCTTCCGAAGTGAAGGCTCCTAGTTTCACTGTCTGGGATCGTTTTTTTTCTAGGAATGATGCGAACCAGGGTAGATCTGAGTCTGCGACTCCAGCTACTTCTGTGAGCCGAGTGAGCAGAATTTTGTGGTCTACTGTGTCGAAAGCTGCACTGAGGTCCAGCAGCACCAGGAGACATGATTCTCCATCGTCTGCTGCTTCGAGGGCGTCATCCCATATTTTGAGAAGTGCCGTTTCTGTCCCGTGGCCTGGGCGGAAACCTGATTGTAGTGGGTCCAGGAGTTTGTGGGTGTCCAAATGGAGTTGTAGCTGTTGTACTACTGCTTTCTCAATGATCTTGGAGATAGTGCTAAGGCTTGTTACCGGTCTGTGGTAGTTTGGGTCTTTGGGGTCGAGGTTAGGTTTCTTTAGGAGGGGTTTGATTATGCCTTGCTTGAGGGAAGTCGGAACAATACCTTCTTTGAACGATTGATTTATGAGATGTGTTATGGTGGGTGCCACGATTTCGGTACATTCTTTCAGGAGTTTTGTAGAAATGATGTCGTTTGGTGATGTACTGTCTCGGAGGCTTCTGATGATGCTTTTGGGGATGTCGATGGTGATTGGGACCAGAGTAAATTTAGTTGATTGTAGAATATTTATATTGATGTTTTCTTCTTGCTTTGTCCGAGTGAGGTTGGTTGTTTTTTTCTGCTGAATTATTTCACGAATGTTTTTGATTGTGTCAATAAAAAAATCAGATAGTTCATTGCAGAATTCTTGTGTTTCGTTTGCTGGAGGCTCTAGGCAGGTGGGGTTCATAGTCTGAGCGACTAGTTTGAAAAGTTTGCGGGGACAGTTTAGGGCTTTTGAGATGGTGTTAGAGAAGTGTTCTTTTTTTGCTTTGAAGATTTCTTTGTGGTATTTCTTGGTGAGTAATTTGTAGTTTGTGTGGTTTTCCTTTGTTGAGTTTCTTCTCCAGGCTCCTTTGGCTCGTCTGCGTTCTTGCTTCAGTAATGTAAGAACGTCATTGAACCAGCCGGAATTATTTTTGCGGATGAGTGCTCTGCATCTCGGCGCGACTGTGTCTGCTGTCTGTAGTAATGCTTTGTTAAGGGAGTTGAGTGTTTCTTCCGTTGAGTGGTTTTGATTTATCATTGTTATTTTATTCGATAGTGTGGTTTTGAAGTGTTCTGAGTATAGTTTCTTCTGTGATTTTGTCCAGTGTGTTGTTATTGAATGTGTCGAATTTTGGAAGATGGTGTTGGTGGTTATTTTAAAGTTGATAGCGTGGTGGTCCGTCCATGGTAAAGGCATATTGTCCAGTGTGTTGATTTCCATATTCTGTTTGAAGATGAGGTTGAGAGTGTGCCCCGAAACATGCGTGGGAGTATTTATCAGTTGCTGCAGACCTAATTCTTCCAGTTGGTCGATGCAGGTGGTGGCGATGGGGTCCTGGGTGGAGTTAGCCCAGAGGTTGAAGTCCCAGAGTAGCAGGAGGTGTTTGGTTTTCAAGGTGTATGTCGAGATGAATTCGGTGAAAGGTGTGAGGAGGTGTGTCTTTGGTCCCGGTAGTCTGTAGCATAGCAGTATTTAGACGTGGGGTGTTGTTTGAAGTTGCAGAGTGAGTGTTTCCATGAAAGGCAATGAGTTCTGAAGAGTTGGTTTGATGAGAGAGAGGTGGGATTTGTAGATCACTGCTAGGCCTCCTCCTCTTTGCCCTATTCTATGCTCGGTTAGGATGCAATAGTTCTCGGGCACTAATTCTGCTAGGATGGTGTTACAGTCCGGTGTTAGTCAACTTTCCGTGATAAAGAGGCAATCTGTGTTCTGTTGGGTGATGAAGTCGTGAATTTCCTGTCTGTGCTTAACTGCAGATCTGGTGTTGATCAGGCGCATGATAGGTGTTGTAGTTGAAGTGATGCCATCCTGTTTTTGGTGGTCGATTGTCGATTGATTATTAGCAGGTGTTCTTTCCGTAGTATTTTTTGGATGGAGGCTGGTAGTCTTGCGGCGGTATTCATTAGGCTACGGAGGGTGTCAGCTGAATATTTAATGTTGAACATGGATGATGATGATGGATATGATGATATGGATGATGATGATGATATGGATGATGATGATGATGATGGTGGAACCCCAATCTACCCCCCCCAGTTGATCCAGAAGGGGGCGAAAAACCCCAGCTGAGCACGAGCCAATTTGTTACAGCAGGGGACAAAATTCCTTCCTGACCCCCCGAGAGGCGATCGGGTTGACCCTGGATCAACATCCTATAATTGATTGTGTCCGGTGTACTTACCTAGTTGTCAGGTTAAAAAAGACAGCAAGTCCAGAATGAGAAGCCAATGAAGATGCTCAGGTGATGATGATGAGGGTGAGGATGATTAGGGGTGGGGGGGTGGAAAGAGGATGTCAGGGAGCTAGTGGTGAGAGCGCCGGGGTGTAGCAAGATGGACGCTACTTACCAGGCCGGATCCCCGGTTCGTCCTTCAGGCTGTTGCTTGTGAGTGGCCCTGAGGGGGTTGCGGGCAGTTGGCCAGTACCAGACGAGTCCTGTGGTATGTATCCAGTAGGAATGACTTTGGGGTCGGGAGAAGGTACTTGATGCCGAAGCTGGGTGGACCAAGATGGCTTCCGCGGCCGGATCTAGGCCAGAGCCACGGTCTGTCCTGAGGGACCAGGCAGCTCCAGCTGCGGCTTTGGGAAGCCCGCTGACGGCTGGGGGGAGCTCCGGGGTGGGAAACAGCAAGCGGGCCCGCTGGAGAGAGGATTGGAGGAGAAACATTCTCGGATGGCCGGAGCTAGGCCGCAGCCGCAGTCTGTCCTGTGGGTCTAGCGGTCTAGAGAGAACGCCCGGATGGCGGCAGGCAGCGGCTGCGTGCGGCGCGCAGGTGAGCTGGGGGAGCTGGGTGTCAGGGAAATTCCCCGTTTGTGGTCACCAATCCGTGGTCAGTGCGATTGCGCGGCGCATCGGCGCATGCGCGTGCGCAGCGGGACGGCGCTCCGACGCTCTCGGGTGCGCGCACCGGCGAATCGGCGCACGTACATGCGCAATGGCGCACCAATGGGATTACAGGCATGCCTATTTAAACAGACTCAGTGACTCTGTCTGGTTGCTGGTTTGTCAGCGTTCCTGTGTTCCTAGTGTTCGAATTTAGTACTGATCTCCTGTTTTTGACCCGGACCGGCTTGACCACCCTTCTGCTCTCCTGCACCAGACCTCTTGGCTTGATTAACGGACTTCCACCCTTCTCCAGTGTTTGACCCTCGGCCTGTGACCCGGATCCTCTGCCTATCTCCAACCCTTGACTCTCTGCCTGTACCCGGGACTTCTTGTTGAACCTACCTGAGCTTGCTCTACCCGAACCTGTGCTTGTTGCTTCTCCCCGAACTGGCACCTGCTGTTAACCACTGCCTGGACTAGTACCTCCGCTGCCGGCTGCTGTCCGACCCGGTCCTCCCGTGGTGCTTGACCCTCAGCCTGTTCTCCAGTCAGCTCACCCCTGCCGGACCTGTCAGCAAGACACCTATACCTGCTGGTGGCCAGTGCTCCCTTGTGCTGTCTTCTCCCTGTCTCACCTCCAGGGGGCAGAGTGCGCTTGGGTGCAAGGGTAGACCACTCTCGGCATCTCGGCCTCGGTAAGTACTCACCTGATAGTACAAACCAGCCAGATGTCTGAGGCCGACAGAGTGCGCTCCCCATTTGACACCCTCTGCCAGCAGGTATCCACCTTAACGGACACAGTACAAAGACTCCAAGAGGGGTACACCCAGATTGATGGCCGTCTGCAACAACTCACCGGTCTCCTAGGACCAACCCCTTCAGCTACTACCTCTGCCAGTCCTGCCTCCATCTCCCAAGTACCTACAAGTTTCACAGTGGTGATGGCTACCCCTGAACCCAGGGTCCCTATCCCGGAAAGATTTTAGGGTATCCGCAAAAAGTACCGGGCCTTTAGGAATGCCTGTACCCTCTACCTTGCTCTCCAACCAAGCACCTTCTCTTCAGAAGCGGTGAAAGTAGGGTTTATCATATCCCTCTTGTCGGATGACCCCCAAGCCTGGGCACATGGATTGATGGAGCAGCGGAGCCCAATATTGGATTCAGTAGACACGTTTTTTGAAAACATGGCTCAATTGTATGACGATCCCCAGCGATCAGCCACAGCTGAATCCGTCCTTCACAGTCTGACCCAGGGAAGAAGGCCGGTAGAAGACTACACAGCGGAGTTCAGGAAATGGTCAGCTGACACCGGTTGGAACGAGGTGGCTCTCCGATACCAGTACCGCCAAGGTCTATCCAAGGTTCTTAAGGATGAGCTGGCCAGGATAGAAACCCCCACTACCTTGGAAAACCTGATTCTATCAGCGACACAACTTGACAGGCGTCTGCGTGAACGACGCGCGGAGCGTTTCCAGTCTCCCCGTCCCAAATGGCCTCCATCCAGGACTATGCCTCACTACCCACCAACCTCTCCTCCTGGGACAACACCCCTTCCTGAACCAGAACCCATGCAGCTAGGGTTGGTTCGGCCTCCTCTGACTCCCGAGGAAAGACTGCGTAGGCGCCAGGCCAACCTGTGCCTCTATTGCAGGGGTACCGGCCACTTCCTCCGTAGCTGCCCTGTAAGACCTAGTAAGTCCATTGCTAAAAACACCTTGAACTATCAAATCTCTGACAACCCCCAATCTTACGTTGTTCTCTTTATGTCTCTACAGCTGCCGGAAGGGGCAATCCGCCTCCCGGCAATTATTGATTCTGGGGCCTGAAGCTGCTTCCTGGACTCTGCTCTGGCCACAAGATTCCATGTCCCTATCCAGTCTAAGGACCATTGCCTCCGGATCCACCTAGCAGATGGGTCCCTGCCCCGTTCGGGGCTTATCACACAAGAAACCAAACCCATCCTCGCCACCTCTGACTCAGGCCATCAAGAACTCCTTCGGTTAGACCTTATACCCTCTCCATTGTTCCCTATCATTCTGGGAATCCCCTGGTTTCAGGCACATGAGCCCCTCATAAATTGGGCAGAGAAAGAGGTCAGTTTCATCTCCCCCTACTGTTCTCAGCACTGCCTTGCCTCCACCTCTACTACCTGCGCTTCTATGATCTCCAAGCCAGACAACCTCCAGCATGTCCCTTCAGTCTATCTGGAATTCCAAGACGTATTCGACAAGCAGCAAGCCGACCACTTACCACCCCGTCGGCCCTACGATTGTCCCATTGACCTTCTGCCGGGCTCTGAAGTCCTGTTCGGACGTATTTTCCCACTGTCCGAAACTGAGTTGAGAGCCCTCAAGGCTTACATCGATGAGAACCTTCAGAAAAAGTTCATTCGCACTAGGGTTGTCCCGATACCACTTTTTTAAGACCGAGTACAAGTACCGATACTTTTTTCCAAGTACTCGCCGATACCGATTACCGATACTTTTTTTTCAATGTCATGTGACAGTTTGAAAGATGGGGACTGATAGGTGGCACTGACAGGTGGCTGGCACTGATAGGCGGCACTTATGGGCACTGACTGGTGACTGGCGCTGATGGGCACTAATAGGTGGATGGCACTAATAGGTGGCACTTATGGGCACTGATAGATGGCAATGGTAGATGGCATTGATAGGTGGCACTTATGGGCACTGATAGATGGCACTGATAGGTGGCACTTATGGGCACTGGTAGCACTAATAGGTGGCACTTGTGGGCACTGATAGGTGGCACTGATTGCACTGATAGGTGGCACTTGTGGGCACTGATTGCACCGATAGGTGGCACTGATTGCACTGATAGGTGGCACTTGTGGGCACTGATAGGTGGCACTTGTGGGCACTGATAGATGGCACTTGTGGGCCCTGATAGGTGGCACTGATAGATGGCACTTGTGGGCACTGATAGATGGCACTGATAGATGGCACTTATAGCACTGAAAGGTGGCACTTATAGCACTGAAAGGTGGCACTTATAGCACTGAAAGGTGGCACTTGCGGGCACTGATAGATGGCACTGATTGCACTGATAGGTGGCACTTGTGGGCACTGATAGATGGCACTGATAGATGGCACTGATTGCACCATTAGTGCAATCAGTGCCATCTATCAGTGCCCAAAAGTGCCACCTTTCAGTGCAATCAGTGCCACCTATCAGTACCCATAAGTGCCACCTATCAGTGCAATTAGTGCCATCTACCAGTGCCACCTGATAGGTGGCACTGGTAAATGGCACTGATTGCACTGATAGGTAGCACTTGTGGGCACTGATAGGTGGCTGGCACTGAAATGCTGCAAAAAATGACACAGGATTTATAAAAAAAAAAAAACAACTGCTGCAACCTCCATCTTGGTACACTCTGCACTCGGCTGCAGTAAGCAGCAGCGGACATCTTGTTACACCCAGCCCATATAGCTCGGGCTGGGTGTAACAAGATGTCTGCTGCTGCTTACTGCAGCCGAGTGCAGGGTGTATCAAGATGGACGTTCAGCCGCTGACGGTGACCGAATGTGACAGCACCGGTCACCGATCCTGAGGCGACTACGCCCTGCACCCCTGCCAGCTTACCACGTTCAACTTCAGGTGAGGGACTCGCTCTCCCCCCGCCGACTCGGTCCACTGACTCCGCCCGCCCCAGCCAGACTCCGCCCGCATTTCCTTCAAAGACTCTGCCCGCCCCATCTCCAGCCAAACTCCGCCTGCACTCTCCGTCCACAGGCTCTGTCCGCCCTCTCCAGCCAGACTCCGCCCGCACTCCCCAGCCCTCCCCAGCCACTGACTCCTCCCGCCCTGTCCGGCCACTCTACACTGAAAGAAAAAAAAAAGTATCGGGTGAAGCATCGGGAGCATTTGCGCGAGTACAAGTACTCACGCAAATGCTCGGTATCGGTCCCGATACCGATACTAGTATCGGTATCGGGACAACCCTAATTCGCACCTCTTCATCCCCAGCCGGAGCTGGGATTTTCTTTGTGGAAAAGAAGGACGGCTCCTTAAGACCCTGCATCGATTACCGGGACCTAAACAAAATTACCATCAAAAACAGGTACCCACTGCCTCTTATCCCGGAATTATTGCAACGCCTCCGATCTGCTCGGATCTTCTCCAAACTGGATCTGCGGGGGGCCTACAACCTCATCCGTATCAGGGCCGGTGACGAGTGGAAGACTGCTTTTAGATCTCGCTTTGGACATTACGAGTATTTGGTTATGCCTTTCGGACTTTGTAATGCTCCGGCCACCTTTCAACACCTAGTCAATGATATCTTCAGACAATACCTTGACGATTTCCTAGTAGTGTACCTGGATGACATCCTTATCTTTTCCACATCCATCAAACTACACCGGATCCATGTCATAAAGGTTCTCACCATCCTTAGATAGCACAAGCTCTACCTCAAGGCCGAGAAATGTGATTTCGAAAAAACCTCCGTACAGTTTCTCGGCTTCATCATTTCCGTCAACGGGGTCGCAATGGACCCACAGAAGGTGAAGGCCATCCAGGACTGGCCAGCCCGACCGATAAATGGGGGGTACAGCGGTTTATAGGCTTCGCCAATTTTTATAGGAGATTCATCGTGGGCTTCTCCTCTATCGTGGCCACAATAACCCAACTTACCCGGCAAAACAACCGCTTCCACTGGTCCCTGGAAGCACAAGAGGCCTTCTCCCGTCTAAAGGACGCCTTCACCTCCGCACCAGTACTTCAAAACCCAGATCCTTTACTACCGTTTACCTTGGAAGTGGACGCCTCGGAGACAGCCATTGGAGCCATCCTGTCCCAGAGACGAGGTCCCAAGGCTCTTCTGTATCCGGTAGCCTTTGCCTCCCAGAAATTGACTCCTCCGGAGCGAAACTATGACTTAGGGGACCGGGAATTACTGGCCATAAAATTTGCGCTGGAGGAATGGCGGTACCTCTTAGAAGGGGCCGCACACCCCATCATGATCTTCACAGATCATAAGAACTTAGAATATTTAAGAACAGCTAAGCGCTTACGCCCCAGGCAGGCCCGTTGGGCTCTTTTTTTTACCCGGTTCAATTTTCATATTTCCTATCGACCCGGTTCCAAAAATGGGAAGGCGGACGCTTTATCCAGGATGTTCCCGGAAACACCCCAGTCTGCACAACCAGGTACCATTCTGTCAGCTCAGAATTTCCTGTTGATTCCCCAGGCCGACCTGCTCACCTCCATTCAAGCCGCCTCCAGGCTCTGTTCTGATCCTGTCACGTCTTCCCTGGAAAAACGTGATGATCTATTCTGGTCTCGGGACAAGATCTTCGTCCCTTCAGAAACAAGACCACTGGTTCTGAAGACTTTCCACGATCTTAAATTGGCCGGTCACTTTGAAGTGCGTAAATCATCGGAACTTGTCTCCCGCTCCTTCTGGTGGCCAGGCTGGAGGAAGGATTGTAAAGCCTATGTCGCTTCCTGCATTCAATGCCAACGTAATAAAGGGTTGAACACCAAAAGCTGGGGCCTGCTTAAACCCTTACCCATCCCTGAACGTCCTTGGGCAGACGTGTCCATGGATTTTATTGTTGACCTGCCTCCCTCTGGAGGATTTACCACAATTCTGGTCGTTGTAGACCGCCTTTCAAAGATGGCTCACTTTCTACCCATGATTGGCACACCTTCAGCCTTGGATACCGCCCAAATCTTTTTTAAGGAGATAACCAGGCTTCACGGAATACCCAAGAGCATCACCTCCGACAGAGGTGCCCAGTTCACTTCTAAATTCTGGAAGGAACTCTGTAAATCACTGGATATCAACACATGCCTCTCGTCAGCATATCACCCCCAGAGCAACGGCCAGATGGAAAGAACCAATCAAACCCTGGAACAATACCTCCGTTGTTTCTGCTCTACCTCCCAGGATGACTGGGCGTCCCTACTCCCGTATGCGGAATTCGCCTACAATAACTCAGTACACTCTGCTACCAATCAGACCCCCTTCTGGGCCAATTTTGGCTTCCATCCCTCCTTCCTTCCTGAAAACATCCCGGAAAGTCCGGTCCCCGCGGTCCAGCACCGGGTGGCCTCTGTTCAAGAGAACTTTCTAAGACTTAAAGAAATGATGAGCAATGCACAAGAACCCTACAAAAGATTCTATGACAGGGGAAGGAAGGAAAACCCAGCGTTCAAAGTTGGGGAGGAAGTTTGGCTTTCCACCACCAATCTCCGGTTGCCTATTCCCTCTCGGAAGCTCGGCCCTAAGTTCATCGGGCCCTTTAAGATCAAGCGGGCTATCAATTCCGTGGCCTTTGAACTGGCACTACCTAGTTCCTATAGGATCCACCCAGTGTTCCATTCATCCTTGTTGAAACCCGTTACCCCCAGCTCTTTTCCTGGAAGAGACGAACCTCCTCCTCCACCAGTCGAAGTAGACGGGGAAAAGGAATTTGAGGTGGAATCCATCCTGGGCTGTAGGAAGAGAGGCAGGCAGTTGCAATACCTGGTCCAGTGGAAAGGGTACCCCCCGGAAGACAACACCTGGGAGCCATCCAGGAACTTGCATGCTCCCCGCCTAATCCGAGCCTTCCACCAGGAACATCCAGAACTGATGGCCAGTCTGGGCGTCCGGAGTCCGCCCCTCGGGGGGGCACTGTCAGGGAAATTCCCCGTTTGTGGTCACCAATCCGCGGTCAGTGCGATTGCGCGGCAAATCGGTGCATCGGCGCATGCGCGTGCGTAGCGGGACGGCGCTCCGACGTTCTCAGGTGCACGCACCGGCGAATCGGCGCACGCACATGCGCAATGGCGCACCAATGGGATTACAGGCTGGCCTATTTAAACAGACTCAGTGACTCTGTCTGGTTGCTGGTTTGTCAGCGTTCCTGTGTTCCTAGTGTTCGAATTTAGTACTGATCTCCTGTTTTTGACCCGGACCGGCTTGACCACCCTTCTGCTTTCCTGCACCAGACCTCTTGGCTTGATTAACGGACTTCCACCCTTCTCCAGTGTTTGACCCTCGGCCTGTGACCCGGATCCTCTGCCTATCTCCAACCCTTGACTCTCTGCCTGTACCCGGGACTTCTTGTTGAACCTAAATGAGCTTGCTCTACCCGAACCTGTGCTTGTTGCTTCTCCCCGAACTGGCACCTGCTGTTAACCACTGCCTGGACTAGTACCTCCGCTGCCGGCTGCTGTCCGACCCGGTCCTCCCGTGGTGCTTGACCCTCAGCCTGTTCTCCAGTCAGCTCACCCCTGCCGGACCTGTCAGCAAGACACCTATACCTGCTGGTGGCCAGTGCTCCCTTGTGCTGTCTTCTCCCTGTCTCACCTCCAGGGGGCAGAGTGCGCTTGGGTGCAAGGGTAGACCACTCTCGGCATCTCGGCCTCGGTAAGTACTCACCTGATACTGGGCTGGGGAAGAACCGGGTCTAGGGGGAGCCGTAGACCGGCAGGCAACGCCTGCTGGGGAAGAGAGCGAGAATTGTCCTGGATGGCAGGTGCTGCTACACACACGTCCGTCTGCTGGACCGTATGTGGAAAATGCTTTTGTTCTCTGACCACAAGTGTAAGGTCCCCCGTGTATGGTGCATTGCTACCATCATGTGGCTGAGGGAGAATTGCACAGACCTACCTGAACAGCGTGTCATGCAGACAGACGGCGGCCATTGCAGTTTTCAAAAGCCTCGCCTCCCGAGTCCTCTTTGCCTGTGATAGGCGGAACACTCAATTTCACAGCAGGCAGTGTTCCACCTATCACGGACATCCTCTCACCCTCGTCTGTGTTATGAGGATGAGCGGATGTCCGTGATAGGCGGAACACTGAATGCTGGGAAATTGAGTGTTCCGCCTATCACAGACGAGGAGGACTGGAGGAGGCGCGGCTTTTGAATAATGGAATGGCCACCGGGAGTCGGGACGCCGCCGATCTGAGGTACTGTACACGGGCACAGTGACTGTGAGACTTGGGCACATTGAGGCATTGGGCACAGTGGGGCATGGGGCACAGTGAGGCACAGTGAAGCATGGGGCACAGTGAGGCATGGGGCACAGTGAGGCATGTGGCACAGTGGGGCACAATGAGGCACAGTGAGACATGGGGCACAGTGAGGCATGGGGCACAGTGAGGCACAGTGAAGCATGGGCACAGTGAGGCATGGGGCACAGTGAGGCATGGGGCACAGTGAGGCACAGTGAGGCATGGGGCACAGTGAGGCATAGTGAGGTATGGGCACAGTGAGGCATGGGGCACAGTGAGGCACAGTGAAGCATGGGCATGGTGAAGCATGGGGCACAGTGAGGCATGGGGCATGGGGCACAGTGAGGCATGGGGCACAGTGAGGCACAGTGAGGGATGGGCACAGTGAGGCATGGGGCACAGTGAGGCACATTGAAGCATGGGCACAGTGAAGCATGGGGCACAGTGAGGCATGGGGCACAGTGAGGCATGGGGCACAGTGGGCACAGTGAGGCATGGGCACAGTGAGGCATGGGGCACAGTGAGGCATGGGGCACAGTGAGGCACAGTGAAGCATGGGCACAGTGAAGCATGGGCACAGTGAGGCACAGTACCAATATTATCTATTATTTTTATACACTGAAAAAATTACGTATATATCATCCTTCTACCGCCCCGCCCCCGTGTATATATAATATAACCAATATAGTTACTTTGCTGAGTAACTAATTACTTTTTCAATGTAGTAACTGAGTGAGTAACTCCATTACTTTTTGGAAGAAGTAATTTGTAACTGTAACTAATTACTTTTTTTAACGTAAGATGAACAACACTGTGTGTGTACAAGGCCTGAAGCCTGGGCCTTGTGCTTTTCCAAAGAGCCTTCCGCCCCACCGAGGAGCCTGCGGACCGTCTGATCCTGTTGCTGAGTGCTGTCATCAGGAGGACTGAAGACACGGGTGTCATGGACACTGTGAAGCGAGTCACAGTAACGGAAGTAACGGACAAGGACTAGTCCGGTCGGGTGAGAGAGCACCTGCTCTGAGCTACATTACAATATCTTTAGGCCCATTAACTTTATTCAGGGCCATCACAGTGATTGCAGTTACACTCTGGGGAGACTATCTGCTGAACGGAGTTACTAGTCTCCCTGGCATTACAAAGTTACTGATCATCATTTCTTTGTTGGATTACAATTGTTCCTGAAAGTGCACCACTGTGTTTTGCTAGCGAAGATTTCTTCCACAGAACTATACCCAAATCATAGTCAGGCCTGACTGGGTAGTATAGGACATTGCTGGGCGCCATTTTGCTCACGAGGGAGGATAGCTGCAGAGGGGTCTGTTAAACTGTCTATCATATTGCTGAACGTTTAATGTTTTAACAACTATACCCATATTGCACGGCTCTGCATGTGACATTGCATACTGTTTTATCATTTTAACCTTTACCAACAGTAAAATAATAGAGTTAAGTATATTGGTTGTCAGTGTCATTTACTGGTCTATGCCATTAATGTGTGCCTTACTGTGGGATTGTGTCATAGAGAATATTAGAGCGATTGCAATTCTATCATCCCCTTTACTAACTGTGCCACGAGAGGTTAGAGCCGTTTGCCAGGGGTTGACAGCGGTGCACTACAGGGCCCGAAACAATCAAGGCAGCCCTCTTAACTGGGGGTATTGCTATAATTGCAAGCACTCTTGTATACTCAACTGTTTGTTCTTTGGTTTTGTATACCTGAAAGTGTTTTACTGACAAAATAACCAGGTGAAAATAAAATTTTAAAAAAGATTGAAAAAAGAAATGCAGCCCCCTCTTCTAAGAACTAGTAAGCTGCAATATATTACATTTATGTTGTTGGGTTAAGTTACACTTTGAAGATCTAGGTTCCAGAGCAATATCATACACCATTTTGAAATAGTGCTTGGGAAAATAGAACACTTCTTGATAATAAAAAGTTTATTTGATCTAAAAAGAATTTAACCTGTTAAACCCCAGTAATAGATGTCCATGTGTGTTCTTATAAAATATGCCAGCAATACATGTGAGGTCCTCCTTTACATGACTAAACATTATGGAGATTTGTTCTATAATGGTTGAAGAGGAAAGCATGGATTTCGGAGAACAAGAATGTTTGGGAGGAATAAAGAGGATAGTTCCTCAGATTGGTAAGTATCTGTGTTCTGGGTTTTCCTGTGCCGAGCTGATTGGCCCTTTCAGGGCCATGCCCATTGCCTCCTATGGAATATGGCCAAGAAATGTAATCCATAGGGGCCAATCAGCATGGAGCAGTTTAGTGCATTAATTCTGTTGTTTGCCTAATACATCCATTTTTTTTTCTTTTTAATTCTTTATTTGTTTTTTTTTAGCATACATATGTAGCGTCCTCACCCTCTCTCTCTTCTTTAGCGGTTACTTTGGCTCTGGTCTAGGGGTACCTTGAAGGGGAGAGCGAGGTGCGCCACGGCCCATGTCCTCTAGATTGCAGCATGTAGAGGTGAAGGCCAGCATCTAATTACATTCGGGCTGTGTATACGCTCAGAGCCAAGTCCTGTTCTGCTGATAACCCCCCTTTGCTCCCAGTAATTGGAGTACCACACACTGAAAAAGGTCCAACACGTATTTATTCCATAACGGCAAACAAATAGTCCTTTACGAGCAGACAGTTTGAGACCCATAGAACAGTCCAGTATTGGTGGGGAGTAGGTCAAGGCGCAATCCTCAAAGAAACTAAACCATTGAGGTTTCACCATCGGTTGCTAAGCACAGTGGCTGTTAAATGGACTTTTTAGTTGCAGAGTCTCTTCCAGCGACTCTAGTGAACAGGAACTGGAGTTACCTTCGCTACGTTGCAGCCCCTGTCAGCGGGAAGACATCCCTCCAAGAGAGTTACCAGAGGCCCCGCCGTCACCGGATTAATGCTGTACCGGGCTATTCGGAAGGGTTACACTCCCTGGCCTCCTCGCCTCAGATACGGGTCCCAACACCTTAGGGCCCCTCGGACTCCTCCACCCTCGCGGAACCCAGTCGAAGCCCTGGGCTCCAGGCCTTGGCCGTAGTACCTCACCCCAGGCTTAAGGTGCCTGGGATGGGCTCCATTCCTCGCTCCGGCCAGGTCAAGGGCACCTGGGCCCAGAACTTCGGAACGCCAGCACCCAGGCCGAAGGTGCCTGGGTGCGGCCGTGTCCTCCAACTCTGAACCCCGAGGTCAGGGCGTCCGCCCCTTTTATCTCCTCTCCCTTTGCGTCACGGCGGGTTCCCCGCCCCGCTGTACCGGCGCCAGAAAAGGACAAAAAGGAACAGTCTTGCGGTGCAGGTTCAACTCCAACCCAGGGCGACAACGCCACCTGCAGGCCACAGGGAACCTTGCACCACCAGAGTCCTCCAAGAACCACAAAAGGGATTCTCAGATTCCCTAACAATTAGTACATCTGGGTTAAATGACCCAGATGCTCCCCCCCAAATTTAAATACCCGCTACACATAGAAAAAGATTAATTACTCCATACCATTGACGTTAAGCCTATGTCTTTACCACACATGACAAGGGCACCCATAGGCTTACATATAGAACAAAAAATAAAACAGAACACAGTTAAAACAATAACAAAATAGGCGATGTCCAAAAGACAAGACATGGAAACCTCTCAAAGCAACAATAATTTTGTTGTTTGCTTGATATAGACTACTGACTCATATTACTCTTTGCACCAAGTATTTAAGCCCTATCATGGCATACCTACAGTCAGTGGTGGTGCGTCCTGCCACCTCTCTCGTCCCATAGATAGATTCATGCATTGCATGAATCTATCGATCTATGGTCGCCGCTGCCATCCCCTATTCAGGTGTCCGGCACCTTGTCGGGCGCCGGGCACCTGAATTACAGCGGCAGTTTTTTTTTTGGAAGCACCTGATTAGAGCCGTAGGCTCTAATAGGCGTCCAAAATGGTGAACAGCGGGCGCCATGCTGAGCGATTGCTGTTCACTCAGCGTTGTAGTACAAAAACGAATAGACCGCTTTCCTAACACTGACCCACCTCTCAGCCAATCAGGTGCTCGGGTCTGTTATCTGTCACCTGATTGGCTAAAACAACAGGTGCTGTGATTGGACGCCTGATAGAGAGGACGGGAGAAGACATCAAGGAGCATGGACGTGGACGATGCCCCCGTGACCCGCTGCGAGACAGGTAAGTCCTGGGCGATGCACACTGGCAGCATTTGATGGGGCACAGTAGCGGCAATTGATGGGGCACAGTAGAGGCAATTGATGGGGCACACTGGCAGCATTTGATGGGGCACAGTAGCGGCAATTGATGGGGCCCAGTATCGGCAATTGATGGGGCACACTGGCAGCAATTGATGGGGCACAGTAGCGGCAATTGATGGGGCACAGTAGCGGCAATTGATGGGCACACTGGCAGCAATTGAGGGGACACAGTAGCGGCAATGGATGGGGCACAGTAGCGGCAATTGATGGGACACAGTGGCGGCATTTGATGGGGCACAGTAGCTGCATCTGATGGCACAGTGGTGGCAATTTATGGGTACAGTGGCTGCGTTTGATGGGCACAATGGCTGCATTTGATGGGCACAGTGGCTGCGTTTGATGGCACCGTGGTGGCAATTGATGGGCACAATAGTTGCGTTTGATGGGCACAGTGGCTGCAATTGATGTTTTTTTTTTTTCAGTTTGTTTGCGCCCCCCCAAAAATTTTGAGCACCAGCCGCCACTGCCTACAGTGCTGTAATAGTCTTTAAAAATGGCAGTATGTAACTTTTTTACACTAGGTCCATATTAGGTATTTGGAATTTACCTAGAATGAACCTAAACAAATCACATAAATAAAATTTAGATTTTCTTCTCCTTTGGCAATTGTTATTTTCTAAAACAGGCGAGTCCAGCTGATTAGCTGAAGTAACTGTGACAGAGGATTGGATAGGCTTTATTACTGTCAGGGGCGCCTGAGCAGGTAAATGATGAAAGCACTCCTGGCAGTGTTATAGTTTGTCCCAGGCCTCAGAGCCACTTTTGCATGACTGGTTGGTCAGCATGAAAAAATGGAGGAATCACTATTTATTGGGATATGTTTGAGTTTAAGAGTTATGGGTAGATTCAGGCGTAGCATAGCCCCTTAGAGGACTGCTGAGAATGACCTGCTGATCTGCACGGCCATAACCAAGTGAACCTTCCAACCCACCTGACACTCTGGGTTCAGACATCCTTGCAGCACTGTGTGGTAATAATCAAGCAACTCAAGGTAATTTGGTTCTAAAGATGTTTTACTTGCACCAAATAAAAGTAGAAGTTGTTACAAAGAAAAAGTAATAAATCTGCTGAGCTTTAAACAACAGCGTTAACTCAGCAGAATTCCTCCCAAAGGCACAAGACAGAGTTTAACAACGACAATACTATATACATTTATATATATAGACTTCCTTTAGATATAGTGTCATCCCCTAGTGAATGTTTCTGTTAACTGCTTATACTGTCAAAATATAGAAGATGGAACCTGGCCAGCCTACACACTATCCTAGAAAGGGAGAGCGGGTCTAGGGAGGAATAATGTAGGGGCCTTTCTATAAGTATAGCAATAAAATCCTTGTTGCAGATCTGATGTTCTTCACCGGCTAGTTGGAGCTTGTTAACTGTAATCCGTTTGGGTATAGTGAAAATGGTGAATTTGTCGCTATAATAAAAAAAAAAAAATAAAGGTGTCTGAGCACAGTGTTTAAGTAATGCAGTAAAGTGTTCTTGGAGTAAAGATGTCTGTGCAAAGTGTCTCAATATGATGGTGGTAAAGAATGGATAAAGGTCGAGCAATTTGCCCTCTCACCAACGACTAGACCGCTCTGATGTCCCTTGGGCAGGAACTTGAAATACGACATTCGTGCAGCGGATCTGCTGTCTCGATCTCCCGATGTGAAGCTGCGACACACGCTGACGGGCAGGCGACCGGAGTGGTGCTGGAAAGGATGTCCGACAGCGAACGACAGAGCTAGGCCCCTCAGGCCACGGGTTGGAAGTATGACTCTGCGGGATAGGCCGCGACCTCTCTCTCTCTGTTGCACAGAGAGGTCCGTCTTGCGTCAGGCCCAGGAGAAAGAGACTGTCCATGCAGGCTTTGGTTGCTGTTATAGCTACTCCCAGCAATCTTCCGACGACAGCAAAGAACTCTGGGATATGTAGGCCTGGCACACAATCATGCAAAGCAATTATCTGACCAGGGGAACTAGTCGTCCCACAATCCTTTTATTAGGCACACAAATATGATGTCACTGGATACATTGAGCACTAGAGGGACAGGCAATACCCAGAAATGCTAGAAGGTACGGTGCTTTATGCAAGTGTAAGTTATAGGTTTGATTTAGGGGTAAGGTTAAGATTTTAGGGGTTGGGATTAGGTTTAGGGTTGAGGTGAAAAGTAATTAATTTTCTTAGTATAAGTCTTTAGGTCTAAGGTGTATTGTCTGTGTTGACTTGTTGACTACTATGCCCTAAAGTACCTTGCCATCTTCATTGTCCCAAATGTCATATGCCAAGAAATGCAAGTGGTAGAATTGCTGGCCTATTTAAAAAAGTGCTGCTACCAACTTCAATGCTTTCTTAATTCCTGACCAATGAAAAAAAGAGTGAGATTTTCTTCTGGCTTTCACTTGCTGCATGTTTGTTTTAGGCAGGTAGCTTATAAACCAGGGGTGCCCAACCTTTTGAGGAGCGGGGGCCACTGAAGTGACTTGGTAACCGGTTTGGGGCCAAAATGAGTGGAATGGGCGAATGACAGGTCTGTGTCCACGCTGCATATGCTGAACAGACACGGAAACAGCCAACGCTACTCTATGGGTCCTCCAATTCAATCGGCCCAGACGAAAGGGGACGGATCCCCTTCTGTATTTTTTATTTTTTTTGTAGCGTATCGGATTGGAGGTAAGCGGGGGTAAATGGTCATAGAGGTGAATGGAGAGTCCGATTGGGTCCTAAGGCTGCTTTCACACTGATGCACCACATGCACTTGTGGCTTTCCTGCAGGCTAGCTGCACTTTGCTATAGACTTCTATTATATCCTGCAGGTGTGGTGCAATTTCTGAAAGCGCACCAAACCCACAGGTAACAACAGAAGTCTATGGCTCAGTGTAGGTAACCCGCAGGTGCACTGGGCTGCACCCGGGGATTAGTTTGAAAGCAGCCCTTTAACCACTGCAAAACAGATAAGCCCATATATACCCTGTGATTTCAGTAATAAACTTACCTTTAATTACAGTCTTCCATTCAGTTTTCCCCAGCTGTTGCTGTCCCAGGCAGAGTGCATTTGGTATCGATTGTGACAGGAGCTGGCGCTATACAGGAAGCATCGGCTTATGTGGTTCTGCTCTGTAGCCGCTTGCTTTTTCTACCGCCGGCTTCATTTACAACACTGATGCTCTGGGATGGCGGGTCGGCAACCTGCAATCTGTCCTTGCCAAACCACCATGCCAGAGCAGAAGGTCGCGGGCCACTTTAGAGTACTCCGTGAGCCACATCAGAGGGCTCCGCGGGCCACATCAGAGGGCTCTGCGGGCCACATTAGGCCCCCGGGCCCCTGGTTGGGCACCCCTGTTATAAACTATTGAAGCCCGGAACAGACAGATACTTGGCTTTTTCAGAAAGCAACAAGTTGCAGCCCACCTACAGTATTTCTTTTAGGTGTCTCAGATGTTTTTTATGTAGCTCAGTTTGCGTTTGAAGACCTACCGCAAATGATACATTTTTTGCATAGTTATTTTTTTTTATGCACTTAAAGTTAATTATTTTCAGAAAATGGTAACCTCAAAAATACATAATTCATTAAAACAGTTTAATGTATTATGTCTCTAATATTTATACAATGTGTAATATTAATTGTATAAAGGATATTATTAAAGTAACCCTGTCGCTATACAAAAGATATTCAACTTTCTTGCTGCCCTCCACCTTGATGCTGTGTAATTGTCTCCTGAAGTCAGCTTGGAAACTAATACAGTATTTCCAGAAGTGTTGATGTCTCAATATTGGTTCCTTCCTCTGACTTCTAGTAATTAAAGTGGTTGTAAACCCACATTTAGTTTTTTTTTTTTCCCCCCACCTGTAAGAGAAAGGCATAATGAGCTAGTATGACTAGCATATTAGCTCATTATGTACCACTTACCTTAGATCGGGGCCCCCGAAGCCGTCCGCGTCCCTCCATCTAGCCGCATCCATCGCTGCGGCGATAGCCGGAAGGTTACTTCCGGGTATCGCCGCTGCAGCCAATCACAGCGCCGCTCCGGCGCTGTGATTGGCCGGAGCGGCGGTGACGTCACTCTGCGCATGCGCGCAAGAGCCGTCACAATCGGCTACGCCCAGCTATTGCTGGGAAGTAGCCGATTTTGTGAATGGGATTAACCCCATGAATGCGCCGTTCTCTACGGCGCGCATGCGCCGTAGACACGGAGCAATGTCATTTTTACTAAATATCTCCTAAACCGTGTAGGTTTAGGAGATATTTCTTGCACCTACAGGTAAGCCTTAATCTAGGCTTACCTGTAGGTGCAAGTTGAAAAAGTGGGTTTACAACCACTTTAATGGATACAATAGTGAAGTGAAGGTTAGCAGAAGGAACCAGTGAGAGCTGCAGGGGACTCTTTGGGAAGTGTCAATTTTCCTTGGAACTTTTGGGATGGTTAGACAGCAATGACGGAGCAGGCAGTGGAAAAATGTAATATGAGCTTTTACAGGTATATCTTTGTTGGGTGCATTTATGCTAAAACAGGGTTGCTTTTAAGCTAGGGTGACCAGATTTTTAAAATGAATTCCGGGGACATATTTTTTTTTTCTTACTAGTAATGGCAGCAATCAGCGACTCTCTGCCCATCGCTGCCGCCTCACAGCCTGCAATATCTTACACTCCGGGCCCCCGGGTACTACTGGGTGGGGAGCGGAGGAAGATCACTTCATCAGGGAAGGCAAGGAGATAAGCAGGCAGGCGGCTGGCCGGGACTTGAGCCAAGGCAGAAGAACATGCGAGCGGAGCTGAATGGGCATGCCCCAGAAACTGAAGAAATATTTCCTCTGCTCCGACCAGCACATGATCATCAGAAAGGGGCACAGATATTGGAAAAAAAATACACCCCCCTAAGCTAGTAGGAGCGGCGGAGCGGGGGGTGTGTAATTCAGAATCTTTTTTTTTTTAATTCTGCACTGACTGTCTTTGAAATTGCCCCAGCCCCTGTTCAAATCCAATCCGGGGACAAAACCGGGGACAGACTTCGTCCGGGGACAGTGTCTTCAATCCGGGGACTGTCCCCTGAAATTGGGGATGTCTGGTCACCCTATTTTAAGCTGATCTTCAGGCAAACATAAAACTTTTGCATGTATCCTCATTCCTTCACATTCCAGCCTTCTTGGAAAACTGCCTGCTGTTTTTGGTACATCCTACATGTGGGAGGGGCCCGGCTGTGCCCATGCACGTGGGGTAACACCTCACCCGAAGGTGTGCTCACCAATGCCCGGGACCAGGCAGACGCTGTGGTCATGTGAAGAATCAAACATTAAGGCAGTCCCCAGATTTAGAGATGAGCCACTTGTGTGTAGTGGGTGTACAGAGTTCCTCCTAAAGATGTTTTTTCTCACTTGTACTGATGTATGTGTTGCATTTGGAGGGACATGCAGAGTGAAAAATTCTGCGTACATTTAAATACCTGTTGATCTGCCAACAAAACAGTAAACTTCTTCTTTCCTACTTTAGCGGACAACCCAGTGCATTTTTCTGCACTAAAATTCCAACCAGTTTTACCAGCCTTTATTCTCTTCTCCTGGACTATCAAAACCTAACCCTCTTCCCATCTTTATACAGTGCCTTGCAAAAGTATTTTACTCTCCTTGGCTTTTTACCTATTTTGTTACATTACAGCCTTTAGGTTCAAAGTTTTTTTAATCTGAATTATATGTGATGGATCAGAACACAATAGTCTAAAGCCCTGTACAGACGATCGGATATCCTATGGATTCTAATCCGATGTTTTTTTTCCATCAGAAATCGGATGAAACTGTCTTCCATCAGTCTTGCCCACACACCATCAGTCAAAAACGGACCGTTTCAAACGCGGTGACGTAAAACACTCCGATGAGCCGAGAAAAATTAAGTTCAATGCTTCTGAGCATGCGTCGACTTGATTCTGAGCATGCGTGGGTTTTTTATCCGATGGATTTCCACACAGACGATCGGATTTTGCTATCGGTTTTTTTCCCCATCGGATAAATTTAAAACATGTTCTATTTTTTCACACCGATGGAAAAAAGACCGATGGGGCCCATACACGATCGGTTCGTCCGATGAAAACAGTCCATCGGACTGTTTTCATCGGTAAAACCGATCGTGTGTACGCGGCTTTAGTTGTTGAAGTAAAATTAGAAAAATTTATACTGTGAGATGGGGGTGATTAGCTCTCGTGTTAGATGCATTTTTTTAGTGATTCAAGCCATTTAGGAACATTATTTAAGGGCATGGTAGCCTATTTTTATTAAAAAGGCAAAATAAAAGTCCAAACAAAGGTTTCCCGCACAGGGGGTTCTTCTTCATCAAATACACATAACAGAAAATGCTAGCCCACCTGGCTCTCTGTAGCAGTATCTGTAGCAGTACTTCTGCACTTTCCTGGTCACCCAGACCACGGACTCCTCAAACTAGACGGCTTCCCTTTAGTGTCCACAGCTCTGTCTCTTTCAGTCACCAACTTTCTGGCTGCCTCTTGCAGTCACCAACGTTCTGGCTGTCTCCTACAGCCTCTCTGACTCCTGAAGACCTCCTGTCTCTTGGTTAGGGATGAGCTCGGTGTTCGAGTCGAACATAAGTTCGACTCGAACATCGGCTGTTCGACCGTTCGGCGAACATCGAACGATTTGGGCCGTTCGCGCCAAATTCGAGTGACGCGAACGGCCCACAATACACTGCGCCATCGCAGTGCAATCCCGGCGCTGTGATTGGCCAAGCATGCACTGTGACCCCGCATGCTTGGCCAATCACAGCGCCGGCAGCTAGGAGAGCCATAATTGGCCACAGGCAGGTTGCCTGTGGCCAATTATAGCTCAGGGGGTTTAGCACACGCCCCACACTATAAAAGGCCGCCAGCGTGGCGGCCTTGTGTAGTGTGTTCCGGCGCAGGGAAAGAGTTACATAGGCAGGGACAGTGTCAGTGCTATTTGTACCTCAAACTTGTGTGTAGGGAGAGAGAAGGATAGGCAGGGAGAGTGTCAGTGTCATATTCTTTGCTAAACCTTGTGTGCAGGGAGAGAGAAGGATAGGCAGGGGACAGTGTCAGTGTCACATTCTTTGCTAAACCTTGTGTGCAGGGAGAGAGAAGGATAGGCAGGGAGAGTGTCAGTGTCATATTCTTTGATAAACCTTGTGTGCAGGGAGAGAGAAGGATAGGCAGGGAACAGTGTCAGTGTCATATTCTTTGCTAAACCTTGTGTGCAGGGAGAGAGAAGGATAGGCAAGGAGAGTGTCAGAGTCATATACTTTGATAAACCTTGTGTGCAGGGAGAGAGAAGGATAGGCAGGGGACAGTGTCAGTGTCATATTCTTTGCTAAACCTTGTGTGCAGGGAGAGAGAAGGATAGGCAGGGAGAGTGTCAGTGTCATATACTTTGATAAACCTTGTGTGCAGGGAGAGAGAAGGATAGGCAGGGGACAGTGTCAGTGTCATTGTTGCTAAGCCTCCTGCACATTATACACCTGAAGTTAGCCCGTATTGCTGTGATTTCCTGCTGTGTTACACCAACAGGCATTTGCAGCACTTACAGCGGGCGGAGTGTGCCTCCTGCACCTTATACACCTGAAGTTAGCCTGTATTGCTGCGTTTTCCTGGTGTGTTACACCAACAGGCATTTGCAGCACTTACAGCGGGCGGAGTGTGCCTCCTGATCATATTACACCTGAAGTTAGCCTGTATTGCTGCTTTTTCCTGGTGTGTTACACCAACAGGCATTTGCAGCACTTACAGCAGGCGGAGTGTGCCTCCTGATCATATTACACCTGAAGTTAACCTGTATTGCTGATTTTTCCTGGTGTGTTACACCAACAGGCATTTGCAGCACTTACAGCGGGCGGCGTGTGCCTCCTGATCATATTACACCTGAAGTTAGCCTGTATTGCTGCGTTTTCCTGGTGTGTTACACCAACAGGCATTTGCAGCACTTACAGCGGGCGGAGTGTGCCTCCTGATCATATTACACCTGAAGTTAGCCTGTATTGCTGCTTTTTCCTGGTGTGTTACACCAACAGGCATTTGCAGCACTTACAGCGGGCGGAGTGTGCCTCCTGATCATATTACACCTGAAGTTAGCCTGTATTGCTGCTTTTTCTTGGTGTGTTACACCAACAGGCATTTGCAGCACTTACAGCGGGCGGAGTGTGCCTCCTGATCATATTACACCTGAAGTTAGCCTGTATTGCTGCTTTTTCCTGGTGTGTTACACCAACAGGCATTTGCAGCACTTACAGCGGGCGGAGTGTGCCTCCTGATCATATTACATCTGAAGTTAGCCTGTATTGCTGCGTTTTCCTGGTGTGTTACACCAACAGGCATTTGCAGCACTTACAGCAGGCGTAGTGTGATTCCTGCAAAATATACTCCTGAAGCTAGGCCTTATTGCTGGTTTTCCCATTTCCATGCAGGCCATTAGAATGTCTGGAAGGCAAACAAGGAGAGGCAGACAGTCAGGAGCCAATAAAAGAGGGCAAGCAGGCTCTGTGTCTAGAGACAACAGTGCTGGTCGTGGACGCAGTGCATCGCCATCAGCACGTGGCCATGGGACACGCTTGTCCTTCTTTTCGGCAGCTGGACGTGTTGAGCCGCATCATGCCGAAGACTTGGTAGAGTGGATGACCAAGCCCTTCTCATCCTCCTCATCCTCTCTCACCCAGGCTCAGGGTACTGGCAAAGCAGCTGCCAAAGCGTCCTCTTCCCTGGTATCAATGTCATTATCAGTCACTCCTTCCCTAGACCAACCATGTCCTCCTGAGGAGTCCCCCGAACTGTTTGAGCACAGTGTTGGGTACATGCTCCAGGAGGATGCCCAGCGTTTCGAAGGGTCTGATGATGATACCCAGCTAGAGGAAGGCAGTAGCGTGAGAGCAGAGAGAGGGGATGCTCAAGAAGGACACCAATCTGGCAGTCATGTTCCAGCAGCTGCAGCATACTGTCAGATTGGCTCCAGTGATGAGGAGGGAGGGGATGATGAGGTCACTAACTCCACGTGGGTGCCTAATAGGAGAGAGGAGGAGGAGGAGGAGGATGAGGAGGAGGCACATCTCCAACGAGGCAGGATGCCCTCGGGGGGCCAGCGTAAGGGCAGCACACCGACGGAATCACACCGCAGAGCTCCGCCTGTGCAGGGCGCTGCCTCTGCCCGTTATTCAAAAAGTTCTTTGGTGTGGGCCTTTTTTGAGTCGAGTGCATCAGATCGCACAGCTGCTGTTTGCAACATATGTCTCAAGCGTATATCGCGTGGCCAAAACATCACCCGCTTGGGCACCACATGCTTGACCAGACATATGTTGACCTGCCATGCAGCTCGTTGGCAAGCCTACCTTAAAGACCCACACCAAAGAACAAAGCGGACCTCTCCTTGCACCGCATCAGCTGGGATCTCCAATCCCACTATACCTTCAGTCCTCTCTGAAACCTGCACTGAGAGGAATGAAGGTGTAGAATTAGGTGTGTCACAGCCAAGTACTTGCGGGCACTCTGCTAGCAGTACACCGACGTCCGATTCTAGCAGGCAAATTTCCCTGCCCCAGCTGCTGGACCGTCGAAAGAAGTTCACTCCCAGCCATCCACATGCCCAGCGGTTGAATGCTAGCTTGGCTAAATTGCTAGCGCTTCAACTGCTGCCTTTTCAGTTGGTAGACTCGGCCCCCTTCCGTGAGTTTGTGCAATGTGCGGTTCCTCAGTGGCAGGTTCCCAAACCCCACTTTTTCTCACGGAAGGCGATTCCGGCATGTGGAAGGCAATGTCTTGGCCTCGCTGGACAGGGCGGTCAGCGGTAAGGTGCATATTACCGCTGACTCATGGTCCAGCAGGCATGGACAGGGACGTTACCTTTCTTTCACGGCCCATTGGGTCACTCTTTTGGCAGCTGGGAAGGATGCAGGACAAGGTGCAGTAGTGTTGGAGGTTGTTCCACCGCCACGCCTCCAAAATGCTACTACTGGTTGTGACACACCTCTCTCCTCCACCCCCTCCTCTTCTTCTTCCTCCATGGCCTCTTCCTGTGCTTTGTCCTCGGAACCAGCGGTGCTCCGTAGGCGTTCAAGGGGCTACGCAAGTACGCAGGCAAAAAGATGCCATGCCGTGCTTGCGCTGGTGTGTTTGGGGGACAGGAGCCACACTGGGGCATAGGTTCTGTCTACTCTGCAGGGGCAGGCTGAGAGGTGGTTGACGCCACGCCAGCTTAAGCCAGGAATGGTAGTTTGCGACAATGGCACCAACCTCCTCTCCGCTCTCCGACAGGGACAACTGACCCATGTGCCCTGTGTGGCTCACGTCCTTAACCTGGTGGTGCAGCGGTTCTTGGGCAGGTACCCGGGCTTACAGGATGTCCTGAGGCAGGCCAGGAAAGTCTGTGTGCATTTCCGCAGATCTTATAATGCCAGTGCTCGCCTGGCTGAGCTGCAAAAGGAGTTGAACCTGCCCAAGAACCGCCTTATATGTGACATGCCCACCAGGTGGAACTCAACGTTGGCCATGCTGCAGCGGCTGCACACGCAGCAGAGGGCCATCAATGAGTACCTGTGTGACTACGGCACCAGGACAGGGTCAGGGGAGCTTGGTTTTTTTTCACCACGCCAGTGGGGCATGATCAGGGATGCATGCACTGTCCTGGCACCATTTGAGGAGGCCACGAGGATGGTGAGCAGTGACAGTGCATGCATCAGTGACACTGTACCTCTTGTCCACCTGTTGGAACATACGCTGCGTGGAATAATGGACAGGGCACTTGAGGCAGAACAGAGGCAGGAAGAGGAGGACTTCCTTGCCTCTCAAGGCCCCCTTTACCCAGACAGTGTTCCTTCTGTCCCACCCATCGCACAGGAAGAGGAGGAGGAGGAGGAGGAGGAGGATTGTGTCAGCATGGAGGTGGAGCCTGGCACTCAGCATCATCAGCAGCAGTCTTTTAGGGATCAAACAAAAAAGATTGCGCCAAGAAAAATAAAAAATAAAAAATTAAAAATTAAATTAAATTAAAAATGTGTACAGGGGCTGAGTTGTGTCAAGCAATCACACCAAAAACACTAAACAGCACCAACACTGGCTGGAACTCAGATGATGAGTACCAAGCAAAAAGGATAGCACCTTCCAGATATGGTCATATTATGAAAACAGGTGAAAGTATAAATCATGTATGTCATAAGAAACAATCACATAAATGAGACCATTATACCTTATTAATTATCCTATAAGATTAATAGAATAAAAACAAACAATTAACAAACAATTAACCCACACCAGAACACTAATAAAAATGTATAAATTAATGTTGATGAAAAAGTCCAAGGCTGGTTATGAAATTTATAAATGAACTTAATGTTAGCCTTTAAACAAATCACAAAGGAGATGTGACAGTTTATGTGCCATGAGTCTCAAATGCAACTTGACGATCTCCAAAATTACTAAAAAAGCATATGAAGACAGCCAACACCACTGCGTGATATTCAGACCAACAGTGCCCTCCACCACACGAATTGGCGGCTTACCAGAAATAAGCCCCCGATATGCAGTCAGCTGTGACCCAGCTGCGGCCTTTAATTTGAATGAATGGACTGGAAAACTCCAAATGCACTCCAAATGCACACCCCGTCTCTTTTCCCCGTTCCTCTCGATCATGTGACAACGACCCCGGAACTTTCCTCCTCATGTGTTCATCTTAGAGTGACCCCAACAAAAAGTTGTCACTAAATGATATATTGCTCACACATGCCATGGTTATATGTGGAATTGCACCCCAAAATACATTCTGCTGCTTCTCCTGAGTACGGGGATACCACATGTGTGGGACTTTTTAGGAGCCTAGCCGCGTACGGGACCCCGGAAACCAAGCACCGCCTTCAGGATTTCTAAGGGCGCAAATTTTTGATTTCACTCCTCACTACCTATCACAGTTTCGAAGACCATAAAATGCCAAAATAGCACAAAACCCCCCAAATGACCCCATTTTGGAAAGTAGACACCCCAAGCTATTTGCTGAGAGGCATGGTGAGTATTTTACAGCTCTCATTTGTTTTTGAAAATGAAGAAAGAACATTTTTTTTTTTCTTTTTTTTTTTTCAATTTTCAAAACTTTGTGACAAAAAGCGAGATCTGCAAAATACTCACAATACCTCTCAGCAAATAGCTTGGGGTGTCTACTTTCCAAAATGGGGTCATTTGGGGGGGTTTGTACCATCTGGGCATTCCATGGCCTCCGAAACTGTGATAGGCAGTGAGAAGTGAAATCAAAAATTTACACCCTTAGAAAGCCTGAAGGCGGTGATTGGTTTTTGGGGTCCCGTACGTGGCTAGGCTCCCAAAAAGTCTCACACATGTGGTATCCCCGTACTCAGGAGAAGCAACAGAATGTATTTTGGGGTGTAATTCCACATATGCCCATGGCATGTTTGAGCAATATATCATTTAGTGACAACTTTGTGCAAAAAAAAAAAAAAAATTGTCTTTTTTCCGCAACTTGTGTCAACATATAAAATATTCCATGGACTCGACATGCCTCTCAGTATATAGCTTGGGGTGTCTACTTTCCAAAATGGGGTCATTTGGGGGCGTTTTGAACTGTTCTGGCATTTTATACACAACATTAGGAAGCTTACATCCACTCTTCTAACCACTTGAAGACAAAGCCCTTTTTGACACTTTTTGTTTACATGAAAACATATATTTTTTTGCAAGAAAATTATGTTGAACCCCCAAACATTATATATATATATTTTTAAAGCAAAGGCCCTACAGAATAAAATGGTGGGTGTTGCATTTTTTTTTCTACACAGTATTTGCGCAGCGATTTTTCAAACGCATTTTTTGGGGAAAAAATACACTTTTTTAAATTTTAATGCACTAAAACACACTATATTGCCCAAATGTTTGATGAAATAAAAAAGATGATCTTAGGCCGAGTACATAGATACCAAACACGACATGCTTTAAAATTTCGCACAAACGCGCATTGGCGACAAACTACATACATTTTTAAAACCCTTTAAAAGCCTTTACAGGTTACCCCGTTAGATTTACAGAGGAGGTCTACTGCTAAAATTACTGCCCTCGATCTGACCTTCGCGGTGATACCTCACATGCATGGTGCAATTGCTGTTTACATATGACGCCAGACCGACGCTTGCGTTCGCCATTGGGCAAGAGCAGGGCAGGACAGGGGTGCTTTTTTTTTTTTTTTTATTATTAATTTTGCTTTTTTATTTTATTTTTAAATTGTTCCTTCCATATTTTTTTTTTATCATTTTTATTGTTATCTCAGGGAATGTAAATATCCCTTATGATAGCAATAGGTAGTGACAGGTACTCTTTTTTTGAAAAAAACTGGGGTCTAGACCCTAGATCTTTCCTCTGCCCTCAAAGCATCTGACCACACCAAGATCGGTGTGATAAAATGCTTTCCCAATGGAGCTTTTTATATCCGGGGGGAGGGGGACATTCCCTCCCACTGCTTGTAAAAGCAGTCCAGAGGCTAATTAGCCACTAGGATTGCTTTTACATGAAAGCCGGCCGCTGGCTGAAAAGAATGATACCAAGATGATACCTAAACCCGCAGGCATCAATCTGGTATAACCATTCAAAGTCCAGCAACATACCAGTACGTTGCTGGTCCTTGTTGGACATGTATTGTAATCTTTTTTTTCATGCAGCCTGTTGGCTGAACGAAAAAAGAGATTGATCGGTGGGTATGCCCACCATTAGAATACCGCCCTTCATCCACCCACTTCTAATGATGGGCATACATGCACCATTTATATATGCCAAAGCATGGGGGCATCCTCCCGCAAAAAAGTTATGCCGCACACACATGGTCGGACTTTTCCACGGGCAAGCCTCCGTCGGAATTTCGATCGTATGTACGCGGCATTAGGAGCAAAATCACTCCTCCGCCCCTGCTGCCCCAATGCTTCGGCATATTTGCTTTTTTTTTTTAACTGTGGTGGTGAAATCACCTCCTACAGCACTGGAGTCGCAGGGATCAGGCCTGTCTCTGCGAACGCTGCAGTTATGTGTGTTGTGTTTTGCAAGTGACAGTGATCGATCGATACTGCACTTGGGTGGCCTGGGCTGGACGGAGGGGCAAAACGCAGGTGCTAGCAGGTATCTGGGCTGATCCCGCTAACACTGCGTTTTTGGGAACCCTAAACTGCTGGGGACGCTAGTATAGATCTGATCAGATCAGATATTGATCTGTTCAGATACTATACCACTAAGGGAGGTGTATGCTTCACGCGTGGGTGTTAGCGTTACTGGCACTAACCTGACGCTGCCTGGGGTGTGACGCAGACCCTCTCTGACGCTAAAACCTAATTGATATCACCCGCCGGGTGATCAGGGGGTTAAACCTTTATTGGGTTATATACGGCGGGTGCCCTGACACTATAAAAAGCAAACTAACTAACCAGCGTCACCCGTAACACTTATATGATGATCACTGGTGAAAGGGTTAACTAGGGGCAATTAGGGGGTTAAACCTTTATTAGATAATTTATGGGGGGTACCTGACGCTATAAAAACCTGCGGCGAACCTAAAAAAAATTACTGTCTACCGATCTGCATCACCGACGCTAAGACAGCGATCAGAAAAATGATCGCTTAGCGACAGTGGTGATAGGGGGTGAAAGGGTTACCTGGGGGGCGATCAAGGGGGTTAAACCTTTATTAGATAATTTATGGGGGTACCTGACGCTATAAAAACCTGCGGCGAACCTAAAAAAAATTACTGCCTACCGATCTACATCACCGACGCTAAGACAGCGATCAGAAAAATGATCGCTTAGCGACAGTGGTGATAGGGGGTGAAAGGGTTACCTGGGGGGCGATCAAGGGGGTTAAACCTTTATTAGATAATTTATGGGGGTACCTGACGCTATAAAAACCTGCGGCGAACCTAAAAAAAAATTACTGGCTACCGATCTGCATCACCGACGCTAAGACAGCGATCAGAAAAATTATCGCTTAGCGACAGTGGTGATAGGGGGTGAAAGGGTTACCTGGGGGGTGATCAAGGGGTTAAACCTTTATTAGGGGGGGTTAGGGGGCTACACTGGACCTAAAACTAAATGTAGTGACACTTTTACAGTCACAAATGTCACTGATTGCAGTGATCAGTAAATAAATGGTGACACTGTGACTGGGGGCTGGGGGGTGATCTGGGGGGGGCCTGGGGGGGGGGGGCGATTTATGTGCCTATGTGTGCTGGTGTTAGTGTAGTGTTTGTGCACTAACCTTGATGTCTTCTCTTGTACGGCGCTCGGTATATGTGAGCGCCGCACAGGAGATGACATCACTTCCTCCTGCTTCCTCTGTCTGTGTGTACATTCGACAGACAGAGGGGGCATTTCCATTCGCCGGGAGCGATCGCGGGGGGGTGGCCGGAATCGAACGGCCGTCCCCTCATGTCGGATCGCTCCCCAACGAATTCCGACCGCTCACTGTACAGAAGGGGGGTCCGATCGGACCCCCCAACTGTACAAAGGCAATCACGTATGCTCTACGTGATTGTGCCTGTCAGTGCCATTGTGCCGACGTATATATACAGTGAGCGGTCGTTAAGTGGTTAAAGGCTAACATTAAGTTAATTTATAAATTTCATAACCAGCCTTGGACTTTTTCATCAACATTAATTTATACATTTTTATTAGTGTTCTGGTGTGGGTTAATTGTTTGTTAATTGTTTGTTTTTATTCTATTAATCTTATAGGATAATTAATAAGGTATAATGGTCTCATTTATGTGATTGTTTCTTATGACATACATGATTTATACTTTCACCTGTTTTCATAATATGACCATATCTGGAAGGTGCTATCCTTTTTGCTTGGTACTCATCATCTGAGTTCCAGCCAGTGTTGGTGCTGTTTAGTGTTTTTGGTGTGATTGCTTGACACAACTCAGCCCCTGTACACATTTTTAATTTAATTTAATTTTTTATTTTTTATTTTTCTTGGCGCAATCTTTTTTGTTTGAGTCCTTCTGTGTTTATACCACCATTATTGCTGCCTTTGTAATTTAAGTTTAAATTGTATTCATTAGCGCAGTTTTCCTTTTTTCTAGTCTTTTAGGGATGATTTACAGTCCCAAGAAACCAGTGGACTTGTACGTGGCTGGAAGGAGGTGGCTGCGGATCATGTCGTCCTTAGTGACCCAGAGGACTCCGGACCGAATGCCTCAGCTAACCTACGCTGCATGGCCTCCCTGATCCTGCAAAGTCTGCGGAAGGATCCTCGTATTCTTCGGATCAAGGAGAGGGACCATTACTGGCTGGCCACTCTCCTTGATCCACGGTACAAGGGTAAGGTTGCGGACCTTATCTTACCGTCGCAGAGGGAGCAGAGGATGAGACAACTCCGGGAGGCCTTGCAGAAAGGTCTGTGCAACGCGTTCCCAGAGACTGGGAGGTTACAAACTCCTGGTCCTGGACAACGAGTTGCTGAGGCTTCGGTCAGTCAAAGAAGGAGCGGTGGGGAAGGTGGCCGTCTGACCGATGCGTTCAGACAATTCTTTAGTCCGCAGCCCCAAGGTATGATCGGTTCCAGCAACCATCGCCAGCGTCTGATATACATGGCGCAGGAATACCTAGGGGCAAGGTCAGACTTGGACACCTTCCCCACCGAAAATCCTATGGCTTACTGGGTCTTGAGGATGGATCACTGGCCAGAGCTTGCACAGTATGCAATTGAGCTACTGGCCTGTCCTGCATCCAGCGTTCTTTCAGAACGCACATTCAGTGCTGCTGGAGGATTTGTCACGGATCACAGGGTGCGCCTGTCCACCGACTCTGTTGATCGACTGACCTTCATAAAGATGAACCAGTTTTGGATCACCACCAGCTACCAAACACCTGAAGCTGATATAACAGACTAATTTATTTTCAAATGTCACATCCCTTCAAGACTGATGCTGATGCTGAGAGACTGTCCTGTTATGTTGACTGACTATCCTCCTCCTCCTCAATGATCCGATTGATGATGATAGCTTGGAAGAACATTTTTGTTTCTGGGTGCCGCCACCAGTGGCTAAGGCCCAATTTTTCAGCCCCTGTTTAACAGGGGCATGTAATTACAATTTTTTATGCAATGCTTTGCAGCAGGGCTCATTCCTGCACTCCAACTAGAGTATCTGGGAGAGGTTGCAGTGTCGTGGCACCAGCACCAGTGGCTAAGGCACAATTTTTCAGCCCCTGTTTAACAGGGGCGTGTTATTACAATTTTTTATGCAATGATTTGCAGCAGGGCTCATTCCTGCACTCCAACTAGAGTATCTGGGAGAGGTTGCAGTGTCGTGGCACCAGCACCAGTGGCTAAGGCCCAATTTTTCAGCCCCTGTTTAACAGGGGCGTTTTATTACAATTTTTTATGCAATGCTTTGCAGCAGGGCTCATTCCTGCACTCCAACTAGAGTATCTGGGAGAGGTTGCAGTGTCATGGCACCAGCATCAGTGGCTAAGGCCCAATTTTTCAGCCACTGTTTGACAGGGGCGTGTAATTACAATTTTTGATGCAATACTTTGCAACAGGGCTCATTGCTGTGCTCCAAGTACAGTATCTGTGAGGGGTTGCAGTGTTGTGGCACCAGTGCCTAAGGCCAAATTTTTCTGCCCCTGTTTAACAGGGGCATGTAATTACAATTCTTGATCTAATAATTGACAGCAGGGCCCATTCCTGCGCCCACCAAGAGTAACTGTGAGGCCTTACAGTGTTGTGTCAACACCACCACCACCACCACCAAAGGCCC
The DNA here is from genome assembly GCA_029206835.1 of Rana muscosa. NCBI lineage: Eukaryota > Metazoa > Chordata > Amphibia > Anura > Ranidae > Rana > Rana muscosa. The sequence continues at coordinate 215,514,639 of CM055116.1, forward strand.
AATTTTTCAGCCCCTGTTCAACAGGGGCATGCAATTACAATTCTTGATCTAATAATTCACAGCAGGGCCCATTCCTGCACCCACCAAGATTAACTGTGAGGCCTTACAGTGTTGTGTCAACACCACCACCACCAAAGGCCCAATTTTTCAGCCCCTGTTCAACATAATACAGGAGACGATCAGAGACTGCAGACATAATACAGGAGACGATCAGAGACTGCAGACATAATACAGGAGACGATCAGAGACTGCAGACATAATACAGGAGACGATCAGAGACTGCAGACATAATACAGGAGACGATCAGAGACTGCAGACATAATACAGGAGACGGTCAGAGACTGCAGACATAATACAGGAGACGGTCAGAGACTGCAGAAATAGTACAGGTGTCAGGGATCGGATGGGAGACTGAATTGACGAGGTTGGCCTCTCTTATATCTCCTCTCCTGGCTCCGTTGAGGGTGAGACAGAGGAAGCCGAAGGACAAGAGGGACGCGAGTGCCTGGAGCAGGAGGTCCCGGGAGAACAGCTTGGCAGGGTTCAGCGGACTGGAGTAGACTGTGATGTGCTGAGCAGGAACAGGTAACAGCCAGGCAGGTAGCCAGGGGTTAACAGCAACCAGGAACAAAGACAGGAGCAAGGTCTCAGGAATAGCCAGGTTCGTCAGCAGGCGGGCAGCGAGGTACCAAATCATAGACAGAGCCAGAGTCAGGGACGGAGCCGGGTCAGAGATGGACATCAGTACAGGAACAAGGTCAAGAGCAAGCCGGGTCAAAATACTGGGAAGACAAACAGGATCAGGGCAGGATTCAGGAACACAGCTGAGATCAGTCAGCAAAGCACAAGAGCCCAGACTCCCTTTAAATAGGCTGTCTGGTGCAAAAGGAGAATTAGGCTCGTGTGTGCGCGCTCGTGCTTGTGCACGTCTGTGTGCAAAACGTCTCACAGGAATTCCCTGACATTGCCCCTACCTTAGGGGCAGCCTCCGGATGCCCACAAGAGACCGTTTTTCGGGGTGAAGCTGGAGGTAGGCCTGTATCAACCGGGGAGCATGAACATTAGAGGCTGGTTCCCAGGAATTGTCCTCAGGGCCATAACCCTTCCATTTAATGAGGAACTGAGTCTGACCTTCCCTCTTCCTACAGTCCAGAACAGCCTTAACCTCGTATTCTTCACTTCCTTCAACCAGTAGTGGGGCAGGGGCTTCAGTGCCACGATTTGGGAAGGGGTTAGAGACCATAGGCTTGAGCAGCGAAATGTGGAACACAGGATGAATCTTTAAACTGCTTGGCAAGGATAATTCAAAAGCCACAGGATTGATCCGTTTTTTAATTGAAAAAGGACCCAAGAATTTTGGGCCAAGTTTCTTCCAAAGGCATTTCAATTTTAAGTTAGCTGTGTACAGAAAAACTCTGTCTCCTGGCTTCAAGTTCAGGTTCCCTCTTCTCTTCCTATCAAAAAATTTCTTGTTAGCTGCCTGTGACTTTAGGATAGTCTCACGCAAGAGTAAATTATTGGTGTTGAAAAAGTCCAGTCTCTCTTGCACAGCTGGTACAGAAGACTCCGTGGGTACATCGGGTAGAAAGGAAGGGTGATACCCATAGTTAACATAGAAGGGTGACTGTATGATTGCTGAATGAACAGAATTATTATATGCAAATTCTGCCAAGGGGAGTAGAGACACCCAATCATCCTGAGGGAAGGATGTATTGCTCCAATGACTGATTTGTCCTTTCGGTCTGACCATTGGTCTGCGGGTGATAAGCTGATGAAAGACATAGTTCAATCCTCAAAGCTTTACACATAGGGCCCTCCAAAATTTGGAGGTAAACTGTACTCCACAATCTGAGGTTATGCTTGCTGGAATGCCATGCAATCTTACAATCTCCTTAATAAATACAGAAGCGGTTTCAGAGGCAGAGGGGGTTCCTTTCAAAGGTACAACATTATCCATTTTTGAAAAACGATCCACTATAACAAAGATGGTGGTGAATCCTTCAGATGGGGGGAGTTCCACAATAAAATCCAAGGAAATCATGTTCCAAGGTTTTTCAGGTACAGGAAGAGATTCTAACAACCCCCAGGTCTTGGCACGATCAGACTTGTTTCTGAGACATACGGAGCAGGACCTGACATAATCTCTACAATCCTTCAATAAATCAGGCCACCAAAAGGAATGGGACACTAGGTCAGAGGTCTTGTGAATTCCAAAGTGCCCGGCAAGGGGGTGGTCATTTCATTTCTTGAGGATGTGGACCCTAAACTGCTCAGGAATAAAAATGTGCTCCTTGTGGAAGAGTTCATCTCTTGGTTGAAGGTGCAGATCCAGAGGAGGAGGGTGATTCGCAACTGCCTCCTTGATTTGGGACATCACATCTGCCTGTAGGAGTAGAAAGTTCTTGGCAGGTAAGATAGTGTCAGGTTCAAGAAGTGGGGTTGATTCAGAGAACATGCGCGAGAACGCATCGGGTTTACCGTTCTTGGATCCGGGCGATAAGATGAAAAGTTAAACGTGAAAAGAATAGTGCCCATCTGGCCTGTCGGGGTCTTAGGCGCTTGGCAGTTCCTAAATATTCCAAGTTTTTATGATTAGTGAAAATAAGGATAGGATGCGCAGCCCCTTCCAACAGATAGCGCCATTCCTCTAGGGCGGCTTTGATAGCCAATAGTTCACGATCTCCCACGTCATAATTCTTTTCAGAAGAGTTCAGTTTCCTAGAGAAAAAGGCAATTGGATGAAGTAAAGATTTAGCCCCCTGTCTTTGAGATAGGATAGCCCCAACTGCCGTTTCAGAAGCGTCTACCCTCGAGTACGTAGGCCAGAACAGGGTCAGGGTGTCTTAGAATGGGGGCAGAGGTGAACAAGGTCTTTAATTTTTCAAAAGCATCCTGAGCCTCAGGGGTCCATTTGAAAGAAGCATGCTGTTTAGTTAACTGGGTGACAGGAGCAATGATGCCGGAAAAGTTTTTAATACATTTTCTGTAAAAATTGGCAAAGCCTACAAAACATTGAATGGCTTTCTTATCTTCAGTCGCAGGCCAATCAAGCACAGCAACAACTTTCTGCGGGTCCATAGAGATGCCTTCTGCAGAAATAACAAGTCCTAAGAATTGGATAGAAGATCTTTCAAAGTCGCATTTCTCAGCTTTAGCGTAAAGATGGTGTTGTCACAGTCTTTCAAGTACTTTCTTTACATGACCCCTGTGAAGATCAAGAGAGCTGGAGAATATAAGAATATCGTCCAGGTAGACGATAATGAACAGATCTAAGTAGTCCCGGAAGATGTCATTGACAAGATGTTGAAATGTGGCAGGGGCATTGCAGAGGCCAAATGGCATGACAAGATATTCATAGTGCCCAAAGCGTGTTCGGAATGCGGTCTTCCATTCGTCCCCGTTACGAATTCTGACTAAGTTGTATGCACCCCTCAGATCTAGTTTAGAAAACATGTGTGCCCCTCGCAATCTCTGGAAAAGTTCTGGAATCAGAGGAAGTGGATACCGATTCTTAACCGTTATCTTATTAAGATCTCGATAATCTACACAGGGTCTGAGAGTATGATCCTTCTTTTCGACAAAGAAGATGCCTGCCCCTGCAGGAAATGTGGAATGTCGGATGAAGCCTTTCTCCAAATTTTCGTCAATGTAGTGACGGAGGGCTTCTAATTCAGGCTCAGAAAGAGGGTAGATACGGCCAAACGGAATCTCAGCTTCGGGCAACAGTTCTATGGGGCAATCATAGGCCTGGTGAGGAGGGAGAGAGTCTGCATTCTTTTTGTTGAAAACATCGAGAAAGTCGTGGTAAACTGCAGGAACAAGTTTTGAGGTTTCCGGATCCGACTGGATGACCAGGAGAGGTGTAGTGGTGCGTACCTCGTGCGGAACACAGTGTACCAGGCAGTAAGGTGAAGAGAAAAGGACCTCTCCTGTAAGCCAATTGATGCTGGGATTGTGTGCCTTCAGCCAGGGCATACCCAAGATGATGGGGAACATGGGTGACGAGATGACGTCTAGACGTAGGAACTCTCGATGACTGGCAGAAGAAAGGCAGAGGATGGGGACCGTTTCTTGTGTTACTGGGCCAGACTTGATACCGGAGCCATCAGCGAGGTGTACCACGAACACTTGTTTCTTGGTACAAAGAGGGAGGTCGTGCCGGGCTGCGAAACCAGAGTCCACAAAGCAGCTGCAGGCACCAGAGTCTATGATTGCAGAGCCAGAAATGGTTTTCTCAGCAAGCTGTAGGTGGCAAGGAAGGGTTAGGTGAACCCAATCAGGTCCAGGTGGACGCATTGTGTGGATCCAGTTGGTAGGAGATTTGTGTGGTCGTACAGGACAGCTTTGCAGATAGTGACCGGCATCACCACAGTAGAGGCAGAGGTCAGAGTGCTGGCGATGAAGGCGTTCGGCTGCAGACAGAGGGGACCTCAAAAAACTTTTCCGAGATGGAGTTCGGGGTGAGCTAGTCATGTCACTGGAAAGACAGGTAATGGCATTGTCGGATCTGTGATGAGAAGAGTCTCTGTGGGTCCTCTCTGACTGGCGTTCCCGTAACCGTCGGTCAATCAAAATGACAAGATTAATCAGGTCCTCCAGAACCGAGGGTACCTCCACTCTGGCAAGTTCATCTTTAATACAGTCAGATAGACCAAGACGGAACTGGTAACGAAGGGCTGCTTGATTCCACTCTGTATCGGTACTCCAGAGGCGAAAATCCGTTACATAATCCTCCACAGGTCTCTGACCCTGCTGTAGTTTGCTGAGTTCTTGTTCGGCAGTCTGTCTACAGAAGGGGTCAGCGTACAGCTGGGACATGGCAGAGAAAAAAAGAGTCCATAGAGGCTAGGGCTGGGTCAAGCTGCTCACGAAGCTGAAAGGCCCAGGATTGGGGCTCATCCAGAAGGAGGGAGATAACAAATCCCACCCTGACATCTTGTGTGGAGAAAGTTTGTGGGAGGAGAAAAAAATAAAGTTCGCATGCATTACGAAAAGTCAGAAATTTCCTGCGATCTCCAGAAAAGCATTCGGGGATAGGCACTCGGGGTTCAAGAATAGGGTAGGTTCCACTGGGTGTGTAGGCCTCCGTCTGAGTGGCTACATCTGTAGCAGCAGAGAAATCTAAAAGTGGCAAAGTCACTGTGTCGGTTGGTAATTAATTTTCCATGCGACTTAGATCTGCTTGCAACTTTTGCACGATGTGCGTTAGTGCAGAGATTGATTGTGAATAGTCCTTAGGTGGAGAGGCCTCCCTTTCAGACTCCATTATTGGCTGACTGATACTGTCAGGGATCGGATGGGAGACTGAATTGACGAGGTCGGCCTCTCTTATATCTCCTGTCCTGGCTTCGCTGAAGGTGAGACAGAGGAAGCCGAGGGACACGAGTGCCTGGAGCAGGAGGTCCTGGGAGAACAGCTTGGCAGGCACGGCTTGTGATGTGCTGAGCAGGAACAGGTAACAGCCAGGCAGGTAGCCGGGGATTAACAGCAACCAGGAACAAAGACAGGAGCAAGGTCTCAGAAATAGCCAGGTTCGTCAGCAGGCGGGCACAGCAAGGTACCAAATCATAGACAGAGCCAGAGTCGGGGACAGAGCCGGGTCAGAGATGGATATCAGTACAGGAACAAGGTCAAGAGCAAGCCGGGTCAAAATACTGGGAAGACGCACAGGATCAGGGCAGGATTCAGGAACACAGCTGAGATCAGTCAGCAAAGCACAAGAGCCCAGACTCCCTTTAAATAGGCTGTCTGGCGCCAAAGGAGAATTAGGCTCGTGTGTGCACGCTCGTGCTCGCGCATGTGCACCCGCGATTGCGGGCTCTGGCGCGCATGCGCGCGCCTGTTTGCCATTCTATGGCAAAAACTATGTGCTTGTGCATGTCTGTGTGCAAAATGTCTCACAGGAATTCCCTGACAACAGGAGACGATCAGACTGCAGACATAGTACAGGAGATGGTCAGAGGCTGGCGGACATGCTACAGGAGATGGTCAGAGGCTGGCGGACATGCAACAGGAGATGGTCAGAGGCTGGCGGACATGCAACAGGAGATGGTCAGAGGCTGGCGGACATGGTAGTTTCCTCCTCTGTTCCCCTTCATATTAAATTTACCACCATACTTCAGTCACTCTCATATACTCCCCCTGGCATCTTCTCTCTGAGACTGACTGAGTCACTGTCTATTTCCCCCCCACTCGAGTGAGCACAGCAAACTGAGCAGCAGACCACCCTTCGGTCTCTTTGTGCAAGCTGCACAGTCAGCCATTCACCGTACGACACAGAGCAGGGCACTCCGTGTCTGTACTGGCTGGTGGCTGGGCAGGTTACATGCACCACTCTGCTCCGTCCATCCACCCACAGCTCCTCCTGCTTTTTTTTTTTAAGTCTGGCGGGCTGCGCCGGTGTTCTACCGAATAAGTTCCCCCCCTCCGGCGGATAAGGACCCCCTGTACTGTGCAGGCGCGGCGCTTGCGCAATACGAACCTGAACTGAGCTCCGAAAATAGCCGAACATGTAGAGCTGAGAGTCAGCTGTAGACGGCGCCTGCGCAATGACTACGCACGCTCCCGATGCTAGTGCTACTCTGCAAGGGGCGGGTGCTTTTGCAATGTTGATGTAAATAGTTATTGCAACAGGTCCAGGGCGACGTGGATCTCACTGTAAGTGGCCAGTCAGCCTCATGTCCTCGCTTCGCTCGGACGGCTCGCTCTGCCTCCTGGCTCTTTTTTTAACATGCTCCATGTCCACGGGGATGGTAAGGAATGAGCCTGGATGTCAGAAGTGTAGCACCACCGCCTCGGCAGTACAATTTGGTGTGCGCAGGCGCCGTCTAGAGCTGACTCTCAGCTCTACATGTTCGGCTATTTTTGGAGGCGCCTGCGCAGTACAGGGGGGTCCTTATCCGCTGGGGGAACTTTTTCGGCAAGACACTGGCGGTGTGGCTGACGTCATCATTGGCTGACAGACAGAGGCAGCACTCGTGGAGGATCGGATCTTTTCTGCGATTTCCGCAAACTGCGCATGCGGCTGGGGTCCATCTAGCAAGGACAAACTATCTTAGAATGGTGACAGATACTGCAGGATGTGAGCAGTGAACTATGCAATCAGAAGCTAATGAAGGGGGGAAGGAGGATGTGTGATATAGGTGTAGCACTACCCCCGTAGGAGCTGCTGTTTGTTTGATTTGGGTCTACGTCCTGCCTATCAACACCTGGAAGTGGCTCAAACCTTCCCTTAGCACAACTGATATGAATAAGGAGTGTGAGACCTATTGAGTATTAGGAGACACAATCCTGCATACATCAGACAATAACCTGTAAATGTTATTACCTTTGCTGGTCACTAGTCCTTCTAAGTGACAGAGATACTTCACACAAGTTATATGCTTAATCAAAGGTACCTTTACTCAGTATAAAAGGGAAGGGTAAAGAATCACATTAATACACACAGTTGACTCTGCATGCGCATTGCAGAGTCAATAAACCAATAAGGATAGGTATCACTGAGATTAGGTAATAACAGGAAATAACATCAGCTATATATATGTACATGTATCTATATGTGTCTCTGCACGGCTAACTGGTTGCTCGCGAGCTCCCCCTTTGTTGCAATACCTTGCACGTGTTCATTCCCTATAATAGGTAAGCAAGGCCTATCTGCGTCCCACTCAAAGTTCCTTTCTCCAATGAAGTCTTCGCTAGCCACCGTCGGTGCACAAGTTAAATTGTAATCCACAGGGTTTCAACAAGATGCTGTAATTATCCGCAATATACCTGAGTACTCGTGTGCCTGCCACCCACTAATGACGGATGCACCAATCTCTGATCACATAGTCTCCAGTGAGATACACTAGGCCGCAAGCTGTGGCGTGATAGGTGAAGTGTGGCTGGCACTAACTAAATCACTTTCCTCTAAGGTAGTAGTCAATTCTGGGCAGGTGCCCTTCTCACCAAACAGGCCCGACTTTCAGATAGTCTCCTCTGGCTTGTCCCGGTCACTCGATCTCCACGCTTCTGCTTCAGCTTCCGGACTCCGTCACTAACAGCATATGGTGATGGACGACTCCGGTCTCTGCTGGGCAATCACAGGACGCTGTGGACGATCCTCTGCTGGAAATCACTCAGGCACTCCCGTAATTTAGGCCCAGGCTTCTGGCCTAATCCTTAGGAAGCAGGCCTCCGTGCCAACTTCCTGCTTGATTGAGTGCTGGATCCAGAGAGAGAGACGCTGGCCCCTCCCCTGGTTTAAGTAGTCTGCCCAGAATGCTTTGCGGTGTTGCAATGCACCCTGGGTAATGTAGTCTGTCTTTTACTAAAAGCAACAAAGTCTTTTCTCCTAGCTGATATCTGTCCCAAAGTGCATTAGTTGCATTGTAACACTTATACCACCGGAGGGAGCCGGATTCCTTCTTACATATGGACATCCTGCTACACACTCCCCCCACTTAAAGTCTTTGGTCCCCAAAGAGGACAACAGTATGTAACCTAACACATACTTTGGCAATACCTGCAGGGAAATTTGTTAGTTTATGCATGACAATAAACAACTTGCCTTTTCATAAGCAGGATTTAAACTTAAACAGCTCATATCATAACACAGAGCCGACAGAGGAACCTCCCACCAATTATCACAAGGAGGGAGGTTGTCCTGTATACGGACCACCGACACTTGGGTGTCTGTTTCAGATGTGCTAGGGAGTGAGCTGGGGTTGTCTTCCACTGAATCTGAATCTGGAGTGGAAGAGCTAGACTGATCAATGGTTCTCTTAGAAGTGATGATGGCCTCCTCAGAGCATTCACCCAATTGGTCGTACGTCAGTCTTTTTGGGGGGTGAATTACTCTTCTTTCCCTCTGCTCTTTAGGTATCATATTCTCAAGGACATTGGGGCTGGCTGTTTCTAGAAGCTCTTCAGGGGCTTCCTCATCTAGTTCAGGCATGTTGGGCTCCAGAACTTCAGGAGCGTCCCGCTCTCCTTCAGATAGAGACAACGACCCTTCTTCTGGGTCTTCCATTGACAAAGAGTCTGAGTCATCAGCTAACTCCTCAATGAGAATGTTTGAAGGCACGAATTCAGGAGCTTCTGCCCGAAGAGTTCCATTGTCAACTGTTTTGGGTGAGGTTTGGGAGGTGGTCATGGGTTCTGGCAATTGGGATGACCACAACCAGTCAGATTCTGCTTCTTCATCCTCTTGACCTTCATTGTCAGAGTCTCCATCTCTCACATCTGGAAGCACTGTCTGAGATCGGGTGATGGGTCTGGAACCTTGAGAAGTTGAAGGGGTTTCTTGTGAGTCAGATGCAGGAGGCATGCGAACTGCCTCGGAGAGGGGCAACAAGTGATTCCTGTGCCAGGTCTTTAACGGTCCCACGCTTCCTTCTGGCCTAATTTGGTACACAGGAAAGTTTTCCAGCTTCTTGCAGATACCATAAGGTTGGGATTTCCAACGGTCAGCCAACTTATGTTTTCCCGGAATTCCCAAGTTCCTCAACAGCACTCTATCTCCTGGCTGTAAATCTTGAATTCTGACTCTTAGGTCAAAGTTTCTTTTATTTCTCAGCCCCCGTTGGTCAGATGCTGCTTGGGCCTTTTCAAAAGCTGTCTTCAGACTCTTTCTCAATCGGTCTACATACCCCTTGTGGGATGCTGCTGAGGTATGATCCAGCGATATGCCAAAGGCCAAGTCCACTGGCAACCGAGCCTCCCGCCCGAACATCGAACGGTATGGGGAATACCCGGTGACATCACTGGCAGTGCTATTGTAGGCATGCACTATGGCAGCTACATGCTTGCTCCAATGCTGCTTTTTCTCTGAACTCAGAGTCCCCAACATATCCAAGAGAGTCCGGTTAAACCGTTCAGGCTGAGCATCTCCTTGTGGGTGATAAGGGGTTGTCCTGGTCTTCTGGATGCCTAACAGGTCTAATAACTTCTTTATTAATTTGCTTTCAAAGTCTCTGCCCTGATCTGAATGAAGGCGTTGGGGTAGACCATAGTGCACAAATAATTTTTCTACCAGTACTTTGGCTACTGTTGTGGCCTTCTGGTCTTTTGTTGGGAATGCTTGAGCATATCTGGTAAAGTGATCTGTTATCACCAAGACATTCCCTTGACCACTCAGATCAGGCTCCAGGCAAAGGAAGTCAATGCACACCAGTTCCATAGGTCCCTGACTTTGCAGATGGCCCATTGGGGCTGCTTGACGTGGCAAGGTCTTCCTTTGAATGCATCAGACACAGGAATGGCAATATCCTTCCACTTCAGCCCGCATGCAGGGCCAATAGAACCTATCCCATACAAGGTGAAAAGTCCGTTCGGACCCTAGGTGACCATGGTTGTCATGGAGGGCAGCTAGGACCGCTTCTCGATATTTGGCTGGTAGAAACAGCTGCCACTTCTCTTCTGAGTCGTCAGAGGGGCCCCTTCGGTAGACCACCCCTTGACGTATGTGTAGCCGATCCCACTCCCTGCGCAACAATCGGGCTTCTCTTGGGGAGTCTGTTTCAAGCATCTCGGGACGCTGGCTTTCCAGGGCCTTTATCAGGAGTTTCCCTAAAGAGTCTTCTTCTTGCTCCTTTCTCAAATCCCTTTTTGTCAGCTTGGGCAAGCCCTCCCCTTCGACTTGGGTCACACTGCAATAGCACTTCGGTACTCCAACAGCTGAGACCCCAATTTCTTCGAATCTTGACCCACCTCTGGCTTGAAGTTCTGTCCCCTGATATAGGGCTCGCACTCCCTCTGGGTCTAGTTGGGCCCATTGTTCGGTAGGGTCGGTGGGGGCATGAGACCTCCTGGACAGGGCATCTGCATCCCTATTTCCCACTCCGGGTCGGTACTTCAAGCTGAAGGTGAAGCTTGAAAGGGCAGCCAACCACCGGTGTCCCGTTGCATCCAACTTGGCAGTGGTCAGAAGGTAGGTGAGCGGGTTATTATCTGTCTTCACCACAAACTCCGCCCCATATAGGTAGTCTCTCAGTTTGTCTACCACTGCCCATTTCAAGGCCAGGAATTCAAGCTTGTGGGTGGGGTAATTCTTCTCAGCAGGTATCAGACTCCTGCTCACATATGCGACGGGTCTTAGGTAACCATCATGTTCCTGGTACAGCACCCCACCCAGCCCATCTCGGCTGGCATCTACATGCAGTTCATAAGGCTTCTTTGGATCAGCATAGGCCAGGACTGGTGCAGTGGTAAGACTCTTCTTTAACATCTGGAAGGCTTCCTCGCACTCCCCTGTCCACTGGTCTTGAATCGACTCTTTGGGCCTTCGGGGTCCCATGGTGAGTTTCACTGGTTTGACCAGCTCTGGAACATCATCTTCCCCTTCGTTTCTGAGTAACTCATTCAGGGGTCTGGCAATCTTGGCGAATCCTTCTACAAATCTTCTGTAGTAAGAACAGAACCCTAGGAATGACCGAAGCTCAGTCACGTTGGTAGGTCTCGGCCAAGAGGTGACGGCATCCAGCTTCTCTGGGTCCGTGGCCACCCCTTCTGCAGAAACGATATGGCCCAGGTAATGGACTGAGGACTGGTAAAATTGACACTTCTCTGGGGAGAGTTTCAGGCCCTCTTCACTGAGCCTCTTCAGGACCTTCTCCAGTCTCTCTTCATGCTCTTCTAGGGTTCTCCCGAACACGATGACGTCGTCCAAATATACCAGTACCTCTATTAGATTCATGTCCCCGATGGTTCTCTCCATTAGCCTTTGGAAAGTGGCGGGGGCTCCTGATAACCCTTGAGGCATACGGTTGAACTCAAAGAACCCCACAGGGGTGATGAAGGCTGTCTTCTCCCGATCCTCAGGGTGCATGGGGATTTGGTAATATCCACTTTTTAGATCCATTACACTGAACCACTTGGCCCCTGACAGACTCTGCAGGGCGTCTTCAATTCGGGGAGTGGTGTATTGATCTGGGATGGTCCTTCTGTTTAGTGTTCTGTAGTCGATACACAGTCTCAGCGACCCGTTCTTCTTTCGGACGACCACTATTGGAGAAGCGTAAGGGCTCCTGGATTCTCGAATAATCCCCGTCCTCTTCAGCTCAGCCAACTGTTCCCGCAAGTCTTCTAAGTCACCCAGTGGGACCCGTCGAACTCTCTCTCTAAAGGGCTTATCTTCTTGTAAGCGTATCTTGTGAGTGGCACTCCTTGCGCACCCCACATCGAACTCATCTTTAGAGAAGATCTTTTCCCACCTTGCAAGTTGAGCTTTGGCCCTTTTTCTCCATTCTGGTGGGAGGGCCGTGTCTTCAGAACAGAGCTTCTCTATGGTGACTTCACCCCTTTCTTCTTTCTTCAATTCACACGGGGCAATGGGGGTGGCTGGATTCACCTGGCCCAACAACATTCTGGCCGGCACCTTCACTGGTGTATTAGCAGTGTTCCTTATACTCACTGAAACCCTCCCATGGCTTTTCTGTAGGGCCTTCAATGGGATCACTTCGGGGATTACTTCAATCCCTTTCTGTCTTTCCTGTGGGCCTGGTTCGAAGACAATGAAGGGGCCTGGCTGTTTCCATGTGAGCTTGACAGAAGCCCTCAGGCAAGTCACCTCTCCCGGTTGTAATACCTTCTCCGTCTTGTCTAGCTTCCAAATCTTGCCAACTCCCTCAGCCGGGGCCTTCTGCTCCAGTACCAGGCGCTGGTAGGCTTGCCTTAACATGGGGTGGACTCTTGTGGTCGGGGCTTCTTCCTGTTGGGCCAACGGTGTCAGCAGTCGCCTGACTAGATCAGTGTTGGTCCCTATGATGAGTGAGCTCTTGCTGGCCCCTGGTGGGCGAGGGCACACTACTGCCAGAGTATCGAAGGTCTCTGTCTCCCCAGCCACTGAGGGATCAAAAGTCAACTTGATTGGCAGGTAACCGTCATAGGGAAAGCTCTGAGTTCCAATACCCCATATTTCCAGTTCCTCTAATTTCTGTAGGGGCAGATGTTTAAGATGTTTATCATAGAAATCCCTATACAGAAGAGTCACTTGAGCCCCAGTGTCAAGAATAGCCTTGGTGTAGATCCCTTCTACTTGTATGGAGACTACTGGAGAAGGCCCCACTAACTTGGCAGGGAACTCCTTCAACACAGACTTCTTGCTGGGTTCAGTTACCTGTACCCTCACTTCTTTTTTTCTTGAGTTTCCGGTGGGTCTCAGTCCCTTCTGGGTCTGGTGTGCACTGGCCTTCCGTTCAACAGCAGCCTGAGTTGTGGGATGGGGCCTAATTGGCAGAGGTTTAGGTCCCTGACTCTGATGTTTTGGATCATTGGACTTCTTGAAGGAGTTCGTGGAAACTGGTGGGCGCCCGGCTGACTCCTTCACCGGGGCCCTCTGAAGTTTTCCGCCGGCTTGCGATATCTGGATGCAACTTCATCTGGGCTGGGACACACTGCTCTAACATGCCCGATTCCCCCACAATTGAAACATGTTATCAATCTCTTAGGCTTCTGTACTAGTTCCATATTGGAGCTAGGAGGTTTTTTTGGTTCCTCTGACGTGTTCTTGTGTGGCACAGAGGCCTGGCTAGTCAGCATTGACACCATTTCTACTAGTTGTGACACCTGGGTCTTTAGGAGTTCAACTTCTGAATCACCTTCTTCTGCACTTAACATTCTGACTCGGGCAGTTGGTTCGGTGTGTTGACTCCTCCTTTTGTCTTCCAACATGGCCTCCTCCTCCCTGACTATCCGGATCAAGTCGGGGTATTCCAGGCTGCTCCCGTCCCGCCGGGTGCGTAGCAATAATGCGATGGGGTCCAAGGGTTGAGCTCCCCTCAACACCTGCTGGGCACGGGCCTCATCCACTTTTCTTGGATCGATCCCTTTCTTCAGTAGGATCCGATGCAGGATCTTATCCAGGCGTCCTATGAATTCTGACAGCTTCTCTCCCTCTTTTTGGTAGCAATGCCCCAGCTGGTAAGTGAGTTCAGTGACGTTTTCCGTCCCGCCGAACACATTCTGCAGAATATCCAGATAATCCTGTGCATTGCAGTCCTTCTTGCTTAACTTGAGGTTACGTATGGCCTCCAGAGCAGGCCCCTTTAAGCTTTCCACAATCCGTTGTTTTTTTTGTTGTTCTGGCACCTCCCATTCTTCTAGGGCCTGAGTGGCTCCATCTAGCCACTCTTCAAATCCATCTTCCACTGAAGGTATAGGTTTCTTCCCAGAAAAGGTCCTGAGTTTCCTGTATCCTGACATCAGGTAGTCTGGAGGGTCCTTTTTACACTTGGTCACAATCTCCCCCAGGACAGCGCACAATTCTGAGCTAAGGGTGGTCAATGGTGGTGAACCGGGACCCTTTTGTTGGGCGCTCCCTCCTGTGCTGGGGCCTCCTGAAGTAGTGGATGTGGGGCCATCTTTATTCTCTTCTGGGTGTATCAGGAGGAGTTCTACTTGGTTTGTAGTTTTTATGCTGGCACCCTTGAAGTAGTCAAAGATTCCGTTCCTCCACTCACATAATGCATAGGTGTGGGGATTTACAGTATCTGTCTTTATGTCAATCACCCATGGCTTCCTGTCCGTGGACAATGCTCTCAAGACTGGAGTTAGCTGCTCCTCTACCCAGGCCTCTCTCTGGATTTCAACCACCAGGCCATTTCCGGGTAGGATGCCTTCATCCCTGCACCACCGGGCTACGGCAGCAGGGTCCATTTCTGTGCTGTAAGGGTTCTGTCTAGGGGGAAAGTTGATTGCAGAACCGTAGAATATCCCGGACGAGCCCCCACGTGTAGCACTACCCCCGTAGGAGCTGCTGTTTGTTTGATTTGGGTCTACGTCCTGCCTATCAACACCTGGAAGTGGCTCAAACCTTCCCTTAGCACAAATGATATGAATAAGGAGTGTGAGACCTATTGAGTATTAGGAGACACAAACCTGCATACATCACACAATAACCTGTAAATGTTATTACCTTTGCTGGTCACTAGTCCTTCTAAGTGACAGAGATACTTCACACAAGTTATATGCTTAATCAAAGGTACCTTTACTCAGTATAAAAGGGAAGGGTAAAGAATCACATTAATACACACAGTTGACTCTGCATGCGCATTGCAGAGTCAATAAACCAATAAGGATAGGTATCACTGAGATTAGGTAATAACAGGAAATAACATCAGCTATATATATGTACATGTATCTATATGTGTCTCTGCACGGCTAACTGGTTGCTTGCGAGCTCCCCCTTTGTTGCAATACCTTGCACGTGTTCATTCCCTATAATAGGTAAGCAAGGCCTATCTGCGTCCCACTCAAATTTCCTTTCTCCAATGAAGTCTTCGCTAGCCACCGTTGGTGCACAAGTTAAATTGTAATCCACAGGGTTTCAACAAGATGCTGTAATTATCCGCAATATACCTGAGTACTCGTGTGCCTGACACCCACTAATGACGGATGCACCAATCTCTGATCACATAGTCTCCAGTGAGATACACTAGGCCGCAAGCTGTGGCGTGATAGGTGAAGTGTGGCTGGCACTAACTAAATCACTTTCCTCTAAGGTAGTAGTCAATTCTGGGCAGGTGCCCTTCTCACCAAACAGGCCCGACTTTCAGATAGTCTCCTCTGGCTTGTCCCGGTCACTCGATCTCCACGCTTCTGCTTCAGCTGCAGTCTCCGGACTCCGTCACTAACAGCATATGGTGATGGACGACTCCGGTCTCTGCTGGGCAATCACAGGACGCTGTGGACGATCCTCTGCTGGAAATCACTCAGGCACTCCCGTAATTTAGGCCCAGGCTTCTGGCCTAATCCTTAGGAAGCAGGCCTCCGTGCCAACTTCCTGCTTGATTGAGTGCTGGATCCAGAGAGAGAGACGCTGGCCCCTCCCCTGGTTTAAGTAGTCTGCCCAGAATGCTTTGCGGTGTTGCAATGCACCCTGGGTAATGTAGTCTGTCTTTTACTAAAAGCAACAAAGTCTTTTCTCCTAGCTGATATCTGTCCCAAAGTGCATTAGTTGCATTGTAACACTTATACCACCGGAGGGAGCCGGATTCCTTCTTACATATGGACATCCTGCTACACAGGGAAGGTGTACAGACCTGCATTACACAGAGAGAGGTGAAGTAAAGTTGGAGATTAAAAATGCTGCTGTAAAGTCTCTCAGGACACAGTGATAAAAGCCCCTTCTGTCCCCCTCCCCCTTCAATCCTGGCATGTATTGTACCTGGAGATTTCTGTGTGCACTGCTTGCTTGATGCCGACTCGCCGAGTCTGTGTCACAGGGAGATAAATGGCAGCTGCCTCTGCAAGGACCTATCACTCCCTGTCTGCCCTGAGCAGTTGTTCTTCTGCTGGGTTTCCCCCCTCACTTACTGAAGGAGACAGGCAGCCTGTGAGCCAATGACGCTGCAGGTCTGATTAAAGCCCCACCCTATGGACCCAATCAATTACAAGCACTGGAAACCTAATGCTAGAGGTGGAGTGTTAGGGGCGCTAAGCTTTGCGCCCCGAGCACACTCTAAACTATGCCAATAGAGCTTCTTAGCCCCAATCACGTGTTTACACACAAGTCATGCCTCCAATAGCACCCCATGTCCGGCGCCCTTAACACACCCACTTAAAGGGACACTTAAAAAATATATATATATATTTTTATTTTATTTATTTTTTTAATAAGTAGCTTTGGGGGGGGGGGCGGCACCCCTGCGCCCCCTATTGACGGGCCGCCACTGGACCCCACATCCCACTCTGATCCCCAATGACTGTCTGTGCAGTTTTCTGGGCAATAGTCCTCCGGCTCCAGGCTGTCCTGATTCAGATGTATTCAGTATTTGTGCAAGGCTAGGGGTGCGTGCATCATGTTCCTGACCTGTATAACTAAAACATGCTTCTTGGGCCAAATCTCAGCAGGCTGGTGCTGTGCAATGCATTAACCTGATCTCCCCAGCATGTTATTGTATATGGCTCCAAGGTGGATGGGTGTCCAGGTGTTTTCCTAGCACTGCAGGGACTTGTAGTCCCATACATGGGAGATTGCATGAACCAGAGTCCCAGCAGAAGATGAAGAACTACAAGTCCCAGCAGGTTATAGCATAGGGCTCCAAGTAGATAAGTGGTCATGCGATGCTGGGATTTGTAGTCCCTTACCTAAGAGAATTGCATGAACCAGAGTCTTAGGAGGGAGAGGCTGGAGAACTACAAATCCCAGCAGGCTGGTGTGCAATGCATGATCCTGATCTCCCCAGGAGAGGGTGGAGAACTACAAGTCCCAGCAAGAAATAGCATAGGGCTCCAACATAGATGGGTACACATGTGATGCTGGGACTTGTAGTCCCATACATGGGCTATAGCATGAACCTGCAGAACCTAGCAGAGGATGAAGAACTACAAGTCCCAGCAGGTTATAGCATAGAGCTCCAAAATGGCCGAGTGCCCATGCGATGCTGGGACTTGTAGTCCCTTACCTAAGAGAATTGCATAAACTGGAGTCTTAGGAGGGAGAGAATGGAGAAGTACAAATCTCAGCAGGCTGGCGTGCAATGGGTTAACCTGATCTCTCCAGGAGAGGGTGGAGAACTTCATGTCCCGGCAGGTTATAGTATGGGGCTCCAAGGAGGATGGGTGCCCGTGCGATGCTGGGACTTGTAGTCCCATAATGGGGGATTGCATGCACCAGAGTTCTATGATGCTGGGATTGTAGTCCCACACATACATAGGGAACTAAATCATCCGGGGACCTAGCAGATTATAACTTAAAACTCGAAGGATGATGAGCGGTCATGACTTTTTTTTCCAATGCTGGGACTTGTAGTAGTGTTGTAAGACGAAGAGGCTGTCGCCTGGAGGAGTGTGTCTGTCTGCCCTGCCACCCTGTGCTGGTCTGAGGGGGGGGATGATTGCTGTGTCCTCCACCCCCCTGCCATGTATATAGTGCAGCACTGTAGCTGACCTGATTGGGGGGGGGGGTTGCAGAATGCAGATACATGTGATTTACAGGGGTGCAGAATGCAGATTTGTGCGATTTACAAGTTGCAGATATGTGCGATTTTTTTTTTTTTCCAGGTTGCAAAATGCAGATATATGCGATTTACTAACAGTGTAATTTTTTTAGTTTGTTTGCGTCGATCTGTAAGGCTACGCTATATACCATGATCTGTGATGCTGGGGCTGTATACTCTGTCCTGTGATGCTGATCTCTATACTCCTGACACTATGAGTGGAAGCAAGTGGAATACAGGGGACGGAGTGGGTGGATTATATAAGGGGTGTGGCTTATGAGAAGTGGGAGGGGCCAATGTGGAGGGGCGGGGTCTTGCGCCCCCCATCCTAAAACTTCACCAGCCGCCACTGGCATGCGCAGTTCTGACCCGCCGCTCTCCACCATTTTTAACTGGGGTCGCTGGGGCCCCCGGACAACTGCCCAGCGTGCCCAATGAAAAAGACGGCCCCGAGTGTGTGGGGGAAGGTTGGGTTGGCTGTGGTCAGGGGGAAATTTGGTTGCAGTGTATGTGGGAAGGTTGGTTTAAGGCTGTGGTCAGGGTAAGTTTGGTTGCAGTGTGAGGGAAGGCTGTGGTCAGGGTAAAGTTTAGTTGCAGTGTGTGGGAAGGTTGGGTTGGCTGTGGTCAGGGTGAAGTTTGGTTGCAGTGTATGTTGGCACTGGGAAGTTGTTTGGCTGTGGTCAGGGTAAGTTTGGTTGCAGTGTGAGGGAAGGCTGTGGTCAGGGTAAAGTTTAGTTGCAGTGTGTGTGGGAAGGTTGGGTTGGCTGTGGTCAGGGTGAAGTGTGTTTGCAGTGTGTGGGGGAAGGTTGGTTTAAGGCTGTGGTCAGGGTAAGTTTGGTTGCAGTGTGGGGGAAGGCTGTGGTCAGGGTGAAGTGTGTTTTGCAGTGTATGGGGGAAGGTTGGTTTAAGGCTGTGGTCAGGGTAAGTTTGGTTGCAGTGTATGTGGGCACTGGGAAGTTGTTTGGCTGTGGTCAGGGTAAGTTTGGTTGCAGTGTGAGGGAAGGCTGTGGTCAGGGTAAAATTTAGTTGCAGTGTGTGTGGGAAGGTTGGGTTTGGCTGTGGTCAGGGTAAGTTTGGTTGCAGTGTGAGGGTCCAGGGAAGGCTGTGGTCAGGATAAGTTTGGTTGCAGTGTGAGGGAAGGCTGTGGTCAGGGTAAGTTTGGTTGCAGTGTATGTGGGCACTGGGAAGTTGTTTGGCTGTGGTCAGGGTAAGTTTGGTTGCAGTGTGAGGGAAGGCTGTGGTCAGGGTAAAATTTAGTTGCAGTGTGTGTGGGAAGGTTGGGTTTGGCTGTGGTCAGGGTAAGTTTGGTTGCAGTGTGAGGGTCCAGGGAAGGCTGTGGTCAGGATAAGTTTGGTTGCAGTGTGAGGGAAGGCTGTGGTCAGGGTAAGTTTGGTTGCAGTGTATGTGGGCACTGGGAAGTTGTTTGGCTGTGGTCAGGGTAAGTTTGGTTGCAGTGTGAGGGAAGGCTGTGGTCAGGGTAAAATTTAGTTGCAGTGTGTGTGGGAAGGTTGGGTTGGCTGTGGTCAGGGTAAGTTTGGTTGCAGTGTGAGGGTCCAGGGAAGGCTGTGGTCAGGGTAAGTTTGGTTGCAGTGTATGTGGGCACTGGGAAGTTGTTTGGCTGTGGTCAGGGTAAGTTTGGTTGCAGTGAGGGAAGGCTGTGGTCAGGGTAAAATTTAGTTGCAGTGTGTGTGGGAAGGTTGGGTTTGGCTGTGGTCAGGGTAAGTTTGGTTGCAGTGTGAGGGTCCAGGGAAGGCTGTGGTCAGGATAAGTTTGGTTGCAGTGTGAGGGAAGGCTGTGGTCAGGGTAAAATTTAGTTGCAGTGTGTGTGGGAAGGTTGGGTTGGCTGTGGTCAGGGTAAGTTTGGTTGCAGTGTGGGGGAAGGCTGTGGTCAGGGTGAAGTGTGTTTGCAGTGTGTGGGGGAAGGTTGGTTTAAGGCTGTGGTCAGGGTAAGTTTGGTTGCAGTGTATGTGGGCACTGGGAAGTTGTTTGGCTGTGGTCAGGGTAAGTTTGGTTGCAGTGTGAGGGAAGGCTGGGCTCCCATTCGTTATCAGCAGTCGGCTGGTTTCCCTGGTAACAGAGGCTGGCAGTATGGAGAGAGCGGCGCCATGGACGGAGCCGGAGGTGCGGGCTCTGATAGGGATCTGGTCGGAGGAGAGTATCAGGCGGCAGTTGCAGGGTACTCTGAGGAACAAGGGGCTCTTCATGTTTATCGCCCTCCGCATGAGACAGCTGGGCATCTACCGGGACTGGAAGCAGTGCCGCTCTAAGTACAAGAACCTGAAGTACGAGTACCGAGCCCTGCGGAGCAGCACCCGGGAGCCCGTCCATAAGATCCCTTTCTATGACGAGCTGCACGCCATACTGGGCACGGAAAGCGCCCGACAGGGGGGCCCTGAGGCCGGGATGAAGGAGGAGGAGGAGCCCGGGCCGGAGACACACACAGGTAGCGGAGCCAAGCGATTCCTTCATTAAACCAGCTGGGTCTCCATACACAGCACGGCCTGCCGCTCACTACTCCGACATATAGTGGCCGCTGCCAGGAAGTGCAGGCACATCTCTCCCCATTCATCACTATCGGGGTCATTCCTTCCATTCATGTCTTATGTTCTTATCAGGAATCTTAAAGGCATATCGCACACTTTGGAAAAAACAACAACATAAAAGCACGTACCATAACAGTATAATTTCCTGTGAACTAGGAAAAGTGTGCAGAATAAGTAAGGCTGGGGATTTAAAGTGGTTGTAAACCCCCTTTTTCAACTTGCACCTACAGGTAAGCCTAGATTAAGGCTTACCTGTAGGTGCAAGAAATATCTCCTAAACCTACACGGTTTAGGAGATATTTGCTAAAAATGACAGGCGCCGCTGTCTACGGCGCATGCGCGCCGTAGACAACGGCGCATTCATGGGGTTAATCCCATTCACAAAATCGGCTACTTCCCAGCACTCGCTGGGCGTAGCCAATTGTGACGGCTCTCGCGCGCATGCGCAGAGTGACGTCTCCGCCACTCCGGCCAATCACAGCGCCGGAGCGGCGCTGTGATTGGCTGGTGCGGCGATACCCGGAAGTAACCTTCCGGCTATCGCCGCAGCGATGGATGCGGCTGAAGAGGGAGACGAAGACGGCTTCGGGGGCCCCGATCTAAGGTAAGTGATGCATAATGAGCTATTATGCTAGTCATATTAGCTCATTATGCCTTTCTCTTACAGGTGGTTATGGGGGAAAAAAAAAAATATAGGGTTTACAACCACTTTAAAGAGCAATGCTGACGACATATAGTATGAATAAGAAGTAGAAGCAATTTGTACAATGTGGTGAAGAGATACATTTACATTTTCTAGAAGCAGGAGAGAAGTGCTAAAGGATGTGACTATAGACAGTATGCACAGGAGAGTATTGCCAAAAGGCATGACAACGGGCAATATATGCAGGAGAGTAGTGCAGAGGGTATAAGAGTAGGCAGAATGTGCAGGAGAGTAGTACAGAGGGTATGACAAGGGTCAGGAGAGGAGTGCAGAGGGTATGAGAGTGGGCAGAATGTGCGGGAGAGGAGTGCAGAGGGTAGAAGAGTCTGCAGAATGTGCGGGAGAGGAGTGCAGAGGGTATGACAAGGGTCAGGAGAGGAGTGCAGAGGGTATGAGAGTGGGCAGAATGTGCGGGAGAGGAGTGCAGAGGGTATGACAAGGGTCAGGAGAGGAGTGTAGAGGGTATGAGAGTGGGCAGAAGATGCGGAAGAGGAGTGCAGAGGGTATGACAAAGGTCAGGAGAGGAGTGCAGAGGGTATAAGAGTGGGCAGAATGTGCAGGAGAGGAGTGCAGAGGGTATAAGAGTGGGCAGAATGTGCAGGAGAGGAGTGCAGAGGGTATAAGAGTGGGCAGAATGTGCAGGAGAGGAGTGCAGAGGGTATGACAAGGGTCAGGAGAGGAGTGCAGAGGGTATGACAAGGGTCAGGAGAGGAGTGCAACGGGTATGAGAGTGGGCAGAATGTGCGGGAGAGGAGTGCAGAGGGTATGACAATGGTCAGGAGAGGAGTGCAGAGGGTATAAGAGTGGGCAGAATGTGTGGGAGAGGAGTACCAAAGGGAATGACAAGGGGCAGGAGAGGAGTGTAGAGGGTATAAGAGTGGGCAGAATGTGCAGGAAAGGAGTGCAGAGGGTATAAGAGTGGGCAGAATGTGTGGGAGAAGCGTGACAAGGGTCAGGAGTGCAGAGGGTATAAGAGTGGGCAGAATGTGCAGGAGAGGAGTGTCAAAGGGTATGACAAGGGGCAGTATATGCTAGAGAGGAATACTGGGCAGTATGCACAGGAGAGGAGTGTGAAAGGTATGACAACACTCGGGATATGCAGGAGAGCAGTGCAGTGCATATGATTAAGGGCAGTATATGCAGGGCCGCTGATAGAAATCATGGGGCCCTGTACAGCCTACCTGACGGGGCCCCTTTCAGCTCCACCCCTGGTCCCTCCTTCAGCCCCACCCCTGATCCCCCTCCCCAGACCCTGCCTTGAAACAAAGTCAATATGGCCAATGCCATATTGTGCTGCAGACAGTGCTACCCATGCCGCCAATACCATATTGTGCTGCAGACAGTGCCACCCATGCCGCCAATGCCGTAATGTGCTGCAGACAGTGCCACCCATGACGCTAATGCCATAACACATGTACTATTTGCTGACATTGCCACCCATGACCAGGGTTGCCAACTTTCAGTAAATTTACAAACAGTTTGTAAAATCCATAATTGTTGCATTTGTCCATGAATGTCAGTTACGGATATGCAGCCTACATGTCTGTAATGGACATTCATGGACAGATGCAAAAAGTACGGATTTTACAAACTGTTTGTATATTTACTGAAAGTTGGCAACCCTGCCCATGACGCCAATGCCATATTGTGCTGAAGACAGTGCCACCCAATGCCGCCAATGGCATAATGCTATTGGCAGCATGGGTGGCACTGTCTCTGCAGGCAGCACATGCATTATGGCATTAGCATCATGGGTGGCACTGTCTGCAGCACATTACGGCATGGGTGGCACTGTCTCTGCAGGCAGCACATGCGTTATGGGCCATAACACATGTGCTACCTGCAGATAGTACCACCCATGCCGCCAATGCCATATTGTGCTGCAGACAGTGCCACCCATGCCGCCAATGCCATAATGTATAGATAAGTAAGGGGTGAACTCCCGCGCTGTCTAAAACTCACTAAAGTGGATGCTGGGGCAAATTAACTAGGGGAAACACTGCTGCAAGACACCTGTGAATCTGATTCAGAAAACAAATGATGATGAAAATAAAGTGGTGGTGTCTGCGCTGTGGGGGGCAAGGAGGTAGGGGCTGATAGAACAGCCAATGCGAGGATTTAAATAATGGTGAAACAAAAATAGCAGAGTGATAGTGAAAGAAATCCCCTTTCACAATGTGTGAAAAGTGAATAAGTGACACCTTGATCTAGTAAATGGATCAAGGCAAGTGCACTAAATATACAAACACTATAAACAGTGCATAAATATATACAATTCAAAATCTGAATCAAAAAAAGTCCAAACTCCTGAAATAACTAAGTGCAACAATACATATAAAGTAGTGTCCCCCACCACCGATGTAAGTGAAATGCACACACAATCCTCAGGCCGCGTACACACGACCGGTTTTCTCGGCAAAAAACAACAAGAAAACTGCCGGGAGAGCTTTCTTGCCGAGAAAACCGGCTGTGTGTACGCGGGTTTCAGTTTTCTCATCAAGAAAACTGCCCAGATTCCCCGACGAGAAAAAAGACGACCTGCTGTCTTTTTTCTCGTCGAGAATCTCGTCGGCCTGTTTCTCGACGAGAAACCCGAGCGCGTGTACACTTACCTGTCGCCGTGGAAACCCGCGCATGCTCGAAATGACTTTGACGCATGCACGGTAGCTTCATAGGCATAGGGTGTAGCAAGATGGCGGCGACGGCATCGAATGTGACGATTGCACGCTCGTCGTAGTCGATGACGTCACCGCGTTCGTGCCATTCAAAAGAACGGCGGTTCTTTTGAATCGTACGTGTGTACACTCGACCAGGACAAGTTTCTTGTCAAGATTCTGGTCAGGAAAAACTACGTTTTTTTCCTGACGAGAGTTTTGGCCGTGTGTACAGGGCTTGAGGCTTAGACAATGCTTCAGTGATACACCTCTGTGTCTGCAAGCAGCTCACCTCACTGCTGTTAGATAAACAGCAAATGCAGACCACAGGGTGTAGATGCAGATGGTACAGTATATGTAGCACAGTGTGGAGGTCTCTACTCTGTTGCTGCAGTCCTCTCAAAGGTTAATGCAAACCATGCATAGGGATGTAAACACAGACAGAGTAATCATAGCGTACCCCGGAACCAAAATAGGGATACACGCCAATCTCATATAATAACACTCACTTTGTGTAAATGAGTATAGGCAAAACTCCACGAACCTCGAGTTCATACGCCTTCAATGGTGTATGAGTCAGGTCAGGTCTCCTTCTGTTTCCAGGTTACTCAGTGATAAAGTTGTATAAAGGCTCAAGGGATGATAGGGATGAAAACGAAGGAGACATGCATAGCATAATACTGCTAGACAAACATTTATTGCAATATAAAAATATAAAACTCACATTTAGCATACTGTCCCCCAGTATAATCCCCCCCCCCAGGTCAATCTGTACCCCAGTACATCCCTCCCCCAATTCAGTTTGTCCTGCAGTATAACCACCCCCCCCGATCAGTCTGCAGTGCAGTATACAGTACACACAGAGCAGTATACAGTACACACAGAGCAGTATACAGAGCAGTATACAGTACCCACAGCAGTATACAGAGCAGTATACAGTATACACAGAGCAGTATATAGTACATACAGAGCAGTATACAGTATACAGAGCAGTATACAGTAAACACAGAGCAGTACACAGAGCACTATACAGTACACAGAGCAGTATACAGTACACAGAGCAGTATACAGTAAACACAGCAGTATACAGTACACACAGCAGTATACGGAGCAGTATACAGTACACACAGAGCAGTATACAGTACACACAGCAGTATACAGCACACACAGAGCAGTATACAGTACACACAGCAGTATACAGAGCAGTATACAGTACACACAGAGCAGTATACAGTACACACAGCAGTTTACAGAGCAGTATACAGTACACAGAGCAGTATACAGTACACAGAGCAGTGGGGGGGGGGAGGGGAGGGGGTAACTCAGTTGCAGAGAAGGAGGAAATCGTGCACAGCTCCGATGTCTGTGATGGAGTTCTGGGCAGACTCACTGCTGCTTCTACTTCCTGTGTTCTCCATGCTGCTGAAATTTCTTTCCCTTCACTCACTGCACTGGGACAGACAATCCCGGGCTCTGCACAAGGGGGAGGGTGTGGAGGATCCACATTGGAGGCGAGAAGTATGTGCAGGGAGTAGCGCCCCCTTCCCTTATTGGTAAAAGCTGTGGAAGCCGACAGTGAGGGAGAGGAGGATTGGTGCTGTGGGGCTGTCACTGTGTCCGGTGGGGGACGAACTCTGATCGGTCATGGCTGGAGGATTTATTTTTATTTTTTTAACTTTAATTACATAGCTGTTCAGGTTGCCCTGGCCCCCCTGCTGGCCGGGCCCAGTACAACAGGGCCAGTTGTACTGGCCTATCAGTGGCCCTAAGTATATGCAGGAAAGCAACGTGGAGGGTATGACAGCAGGTAGTATGTGCAGGAGAGAAAAGTGTTGAAGGGTGTAACAGGGCAGTATCTGCAAGAAAGGGCATAAAAATGTGCAGTGTGCACAGGAGAGAAGTACAGAGGGTATAACAGCAGATGGTATGTGTAGGAGAGCTGCGCAGAGGTATGACAGTGGGCAGTATGTGCATGAGAGGAGTATCAAAGGATATGAAAGTGGGAGGTATGTGCAGGAGAGGATTGCTGTAAGGTATGACAGCGGGCATTATGTATGAGGAAGAAGTGCCAGAGATTATGACATTGAGCAGTATGTGTAGGTGAGGGGTGTTAGAGGGTATGACTACAGGCAGTACATGGAGGAGAAAAGTGACAGAGGGTATGGTATGATAGTGAACAGAGTGAGTAGTAGAGGAGTGCTGGAGGGTATGTCAGCAGACAGTGGACTCCATTCACAAAGTGGTATCTACTGCATTAAGATCCACGGTAAAATACCTCTTAGCGTTTTTCTAAATTTTTTTGCAATTCGCAAAAAAAACGCTACTAAAATGCTGCATGAGCTATTTTATGAAGTGATACGGTATTTTAGTACTGAAAGCTAGTGGTATTTTAACGCCTGCTGTTGCCGGCATCCTTAACAACCAGTTAATAACTGTTTTTTAAGGAGCTGCCGACTGCCATGTACTTAACAACCATGACTGATTTTATGTAGGTACCCCTACTCATTCACCAAAAACAATGTGCAAAGTAAAAAAAGAGCCAGTCTTTGCCAAGTCCTTTGTTCAACCCCCCCCCCTTTACCAAAAGATAAAATAATGTCCCCTGAAGTACATCCAATGATGAACGTCAGCCCTTTTCAAAAAACGTCCCACACCAGTGCTTGGCTCCCACCAAATGACAGCTCCACCGCCTACTTATCGCTAAATGAACTAAGTAGAGGGACCACCTGATGACGTCACCATGTGACCTCTTCCCCTTATGACATTGACTGGGGCATGCCGGCTCGATGACGGCATAAGGGGGCGGGGTCACCTATGCAATCTGCTTTAGTGGATTGAGCCCATTATGTACAGAATAGGCATGCTAGATGTTATGCCAGTAGGCATTATATAAAGAAAAGGAGTGCCAGAGGCCATGAGAGGGGGCAGTTTGTGTAGGAGAGGAATGGCAGAGGGTATGACAGTGGGAACTATGTATAGGAGAGGAGGGACAGAGGGTATGACAGTGGGCACTATGTACAGGAAGGGAATGACAGTAGGTAGGCACTATGTACAGGAGAGGAATGACAGCAGGCAGTATGTGCAGGAGAGGAATGACAGCGGGCAGTATGTGCAAGAGAGGAATGACAGCGGGCACTATGTAGAAGAGAGGAATGGCAGGGGGTATGACAGTGGGCACTATGTACAGGAGAGGAATGACAGCAGGCATTATGTGCAGGAGAGAAATGACAGAGGGTATGACAGTGGGCACTATGTACAGCAGAGGAATGACAGAGGGTATAACAGCAGACAGTATGTGCGGAAGAGGAATGACAGTGGGCACTATGTACAACAGAGGAATGACAGCAGGCAGTATGTGCAAGAGAGGAATGACAGTGGGCACTGTGTACAAGAGAGGAATGACAGTGGGCACTATGTACAGCAGAGGAATGACAGAGGGTATAACAGCAGACAGTATGTGCAGGAGAGGAATGACAGTGGGTATAACAACAGACACTATGTGCAGGAGAGGAATGACAGTGGGTACTATGTACAGCAGAGGAATGACAGTGGGTTCTATGTTCAGCAGAGGAATGACAGAGGGTATAACAGCAGACAGTATGTGCAGGAGAGGAATGACAGCAGACAGTATGTGCAGGAGAAAAATGACAGTGGGCACGATGTACAGCAGAGGAATGACAGCATGCAGTATGTGCAGGAGAGGAATGACAGAGGGTAAGGCAATGGACACTATGTACAGCAGAGGAATGACAGAGGGTATAACAGCAGACAGTGTGTGCAGGAGAAGAATGACCGTGGGCACTACGTGCAGGAGAGGAATGACAGCATGCAGTATGTGCAGGAGAGGAATGACAGAGGGTAAGACAGTGGACACTATGTACAGCACTATGTACAGCAGAGGGTATAACAGCAGACAGTATGTGCAGGAGAAGAATGACAGTGGGCACTATGTGCAGGAGAGGAATGACAGCACGCAGTATGTGCAGGAGAGGATTGACAGTGGGCCTATATACAGGGGAAGAGGGCATGATGAGCTGTATGTGCTGGAGGGTATGGTGCTATTTGTGCTAGTGATAGAAGTATGGCAGTTTTCACCCTGATTGTGTGAACGTTTGTTACATGCACACAACAAAAATTTATACATTGTGCTACAACTATCAAAAATGATGATTTGTTTTTCCTCCCTTTGCCAGATCTGCAGAGTCCTGAAGGAGGTAACAGTGATCTGCTACTTGTACCAGCTGTCCATAATGAGGGAGGAAAGCATTGGTCTGCTAGGGAGACGCTAGCACTCATCAACATTTGGTCTGACAAGAGTATAAGGGGGCAGCTGAAAGGAACTGTCAGGAATCAGAAGATTTTTGAGCACATTGCAAGTCTTCTCCAGCAAGCAGGGATAGACAGAGACTGGAGGCAGTGCCGAACTAAGTATAAAAATCTAAAACATGAGTATGCTGTGGTGAAGAAGGCTCATGATTCTGGGAATCGATGGAAGACAATGAAATATTTCAAAGAACTGGATACTATTTTATCAGGCAAACCATCCGGGTACAGAAAGATTAACAATGACAAACCATCATCACTGCCATACCAGAGACCTGTTCCTGCTGCTGTTGCTGCTGACTGTCTGCCAGGTGAGTTGGAGATGTCATTTTAAAATGAAAACGATGGCCTCCATTCATACTATGAATGTTTTATCTAATCTGCCAAATTTTATATTTCATGAGAAACTTTTTGCTGTACAAAATACAAGGAAGTGACAGATAAACAGTAAGCATCTCTTATGCAGCGTACACACGAACGGATTTTCAGTCGGCAAAAACTTGGATGTTTTTTCCGACAGAATTCCGCTCAAGCTTGGCTTGCATACACACGGTCACACAAAAGTTCTCAGAACTTTCGTGCGTTAAGAACGCGGTGAGGTACAACACCACGACGAGGCGAGAAAAAGAAGTTCAATGCTTTCGAGCATGCGTCAAATTGTCTCCGAGCATGCGTGGTTTTTTTTCCTGTCGGAATTGCATACAGACGAATTTTCTGATAGAATTTTTTTCGGCCGGAAAAATAGAGAACCTGCTCTCTATCTAAGTTCGCCGGAAATTCCGACAGAAAAAGTCAGATGGGGCATACACACGGTCAGAATATCCGACGAAAAGCTCCCATCTGACTTTTTCTGTCGGAAAATCCATTGTGTACGCGGCATTAGGGTTTGCAGTAAACTGAAATATCTATCAAAACAACAATGCCTTGTCAAAGTATAAACCTCATCAAAGTACAGTGATACCTCGGTTCATGAGTTCATTCCTTCCACGACACTAGTAGTGAACCGAGGCAATTTTTCCCATAGGGTTTAATGGAAATAAGGTTAATCCGTTCTGAACTTTTTCTTTTGTTTTTGAACCACAAAAACATGAAAACAAAGTACAGTATGAAGAGAGAACACTAACACATTCTTGTCACCTGCATTACCGCTCTGCACTTTCTTTTCAACAACATGCTTGCTCTGAACAGTCTTGTCACCTTCATTACTGCTCCTCACTTTCTTCTTACCACCATGCTTGCTCTGAATTTTCTTTGGAGCCATACTGGATGTCCGGTACAGTACAGTATGTGATAAAAAGCACACAAAAAAAGCTTTACAGCAAGTGTGCACAGGGATGTACAGTACAGTATGTGATAAAAAGCACACAAATAAAAAGCTTTACAGCAAGTGTGCACAGGGATGTACAGTACAGTATGTGATAAAAAGCACACAAAAAAAGCTTTACAGCAAGTGTGCACAGGGATGTACAGTACAGTATGTGATAAAAAGCACACAAAAAAAAAGCTTTACAGCAAGTGTGCACAGGGATGTACAGTACAGTATGTGATAAAAAGCACACAAAAAAAAAGCTTTACAGCAAGTGTGCACAGGGATGTACAGTACAGTATGTGCTAAAATACACACCAAAAAGCTTCTCAATACTGTAAAGCCTGGTACAGACGATCGGATTTTCAGCAGACAAAGCGTAGGACTTTTGTCCGAAGGGCATTGGCCAGGAACTTCTCTTGCATACAAACGGCAAAGAATTGTCGGCCAACAAACACGAAACTACGTGTTTTTTAAGCTCTTTAGCGCCACCCTTTGGGCAACTTCTGCTAATGTTGTGTTATGGTGAGCATTGCTTCTGAGCATGCGTGTTTGTACTTTGGAGTTTTGTCCGACGGACTTGTGTACACACGCTCGAAAAATCTGACAACACACATATGTTGGCGGAAAATTTTAAAGCATGCTATCCCACATTTGTCTGCAGAAAATGACAATTGTCCGATTGAGCATACAAACGGTCGGATTTTCCGACAACAGCCTGTCATCACACAATTCCTGTCGGAAAATCCAATCGTGTGTACGAGGCTTTAGTATCTTCACAGTACACGTTCAGTGTCTCTCTGTGACCGCGATCTCACCTACAGGAAGTCGCGACCACGTGTCAGAGCAGGGAAGATGGCCGCGGCTCGTGTTCGTGAACCAAAGCAAATTTTTGTGAACTCTTCTGTTCGCAAACCCAATTGTTCATGAACAGAAGCATTTGTGAACCGAGGTATCACTGTATAATAAGTAGTATAAGCCTCCTAAAATATCTGTAGAAAAGATGAACATAGCACTACTTTATACCTTTGTATGAGGAGTAAAACGTTTATACAGTCGTTAAAGCCCAGTCCCAGGCACTAGGTTTTTTTTTGTTTGTTTCTTTGTAGTTTCAGTCCGTTTGCACTTTTCCTCTAAAATGCTTTTATGTTATTCTCCTGTAAGCTCATTTTAACTTGAACCTCATAACCTACCCTGATAGCATAGGTGCAGGTTGTGATTTGTGAATGACAAAGCAGAGATCTTGGGAAGAGACACAACACTGGAACTTGTTGTTACACAAGACTTGCTGATGTCGGAGATTGCCCCTAAGTACAGTGGACAGGGTATGATGAGCACGCTAAACAAGACTGTAGGCAAATAACAACATAATAAAGCCACTTTAGAGGAAAAGGGCAAATAGGCAGTAAAATGTTAGAAAAAGGGTTGTAACCCTTTCACTGCCAGAGCCATTTTTGAGTTTTGTGCACAGATTTAAAAAAAATGTTTTAGGCCTGAAGATTGAACCCCCAAAACATTTATATATTTCTTTATCGTACATCACGGGACACAGAGCAGGCTATAATCATGACTACCTGGGTTATGCGCCACCTATAGGTGAAGGGACATTGGCAGACCAAATTTATATAATCCATCCTTATATAATCCCTCTTACTTGGGAAGCTCCTCGTTTTGTTTTTTGCCAGTGTCTTTAGGGTGATGGTCACTGAACTACATCTCTCTGTGTGCTATGGTCATATTCTCAAGTGATTCCAAGAGGGATCAGGAGTTGGTCGGTCATATTCATTCCTATAGCTAAGACGCTTAGATGAATGTAGTCAGATTTTGTCAGGGCTTTGCCTGCAATGCAACCTTTCGGTGTTGTACCCTGCATATACAGAACCCTGCACAGTTAGGTACTGACCAAGGTGTTCCAGTGGGGTGCTGTATAGGTCCAGGGCAGTAGACCCAGAGTTTAAGGGGGAATTGAATCCCTGAAGGTCCAGAGTGACAATGCCCACTATCATGGGTGAAGGTTGGATCCTTGTTTTAACAGGATCCTGCAGTGAGATAATGGTGAGTCTGGCCCTAAGGTATTTTTACTGCCTGCCGGATATTTCCTTAAAAACTACTAGGGGCAACGGGAGGCTCTGTGTCGCTGTGTTGTTATGCCATCATTTCCTTGTGTCATGTGTCCTGTTAGTTGACTATGGGGCTTTGTGTGAGTTCATGTTGTTATTCTTAGGTGTTTGGCTTTTTCTTCATTCTGGCGTGCACATGGTTAGGTGCAGTCTGGCATCCTCAGGGCAGCGTTGTGGCTGGGCTCTGTGAGGACACAGGTTACTAGTCTGTCAGGTTGCAGGGGACACATTGCAGGGGCTGATTTGTTGCCTGGGAACATAAGTGCTGCCTCTGGGAGGGAAGGACACTGGCAGCTGAAAGGATTCTTTGGGCTTCTGTGTGTTGACTTACCCTTGCTGGGAGGGTTGCCAGTTAGGCACAACCTGTTTTTTATCCAGCAGCATGCTTTGGAAAGGCTTCCAGAAAGTGCGCCACCGTCAGGTCCTGAGGACACTAGTCGTCCCGCTGTATTTGCATTTCCCAAGACCAGAGGTGACGGGTGCATCTGAGCCACTGTGTCTGTCTGGAATTGTAGCCATTGCAGGGGCATATTTATGTCACTAAAGATGGCTTGGTGGCTGCTTTGTTGGGCCTGGAAGGTAAAATTGCAGGTATGATTGCCTCCATGGCACAGTGCGGTAAGAAACGGGGGAGAGGTCCCATTCACTACACAGGAGGTAGAAGAGGAATGGGCAGACATTGATGAAGAGGTGTTTGGGGTAGAGCTTAAATAGGGTCAGATGGTGGATTCTACTGGAAATCTGAGCCCTGGGGAAGCGCAGGGGTCCTAGTCTCACAGAAGAAAATGTTAGTACAATCACTCTCTGAAATTGTTCAGGCTGACTTCTGGTTGCCTCTTTGGGCAATAGGACCCTACTGAGTCCTCATTGGTTAGGTATTCCTCTTTGGGGTCTTATGCTGCATCTGTCTCCCGCTGCCTCTGCACGGAGAACCAAGCGATTGAACACAGCCGATCACTTGGTTTTCACAGCTCTGTGAGCAGAGATCTGTAGACTGTCAGTCACAGCTCTCTGCTCTTCTCCCTCCTCGCTCACTAGAGCGCTGAGCTGTGGAGGGGGCGGAGCGGCCGTCTCGTGCTCTCAGCGGCTCACTAAGAGGCTGACATTGGTGACGTCAGCAGAGAGCAGACTTCAGTCCGCTCTCTGCTGAAAACGGGTCACAGGAGTGCAAAAACGAATTGCACTTCTGTGATCCATAGAAGTACAGCCAAACGAGCTTTGGCTATACTTCTCCTTTTAAAGTTCACAAGTTTTTCCTTTTCTGGAAAAATTGTTGTATGCTGAATGGAATCACCCAGGTGGTGTGTTTGTGCCACCAAAGACATTTTCTCTCCTTTTATCCTATGAAGGATTTTTTATTTTTTTTGAAAAGGTGGGAATATGCCCGCTGTGGATGCAGCAGTATCTTGCATCAATAACATTTTGACTTGCCTGGTAGACGATGTACAGCTCTTTAGAGATCCAGCGAACAAGAGACTGGAGACGCTGTTGAAGACTACCTTTGCCTTGGCACATTCTTCTATGCAATTGGCAGTAGCAGCCATTGGTGTTTGCAAAAGCCTTAAAGTGTTACTAAACCCAGGACCCTGCATTCACTATATCTGGTCTCCCACAGTACACAGAACATGGACATGCAGGAGTTTTAGTAAATATAAACTGCTAAATACCTTTTTTCATCAGCAGTATATAGCAGCCTTGTGACTTGTATCAGTGTCTGCTTAAAGTGGTTGTAAACCTCATTCATGAAATCTGACCTGGGCACATATATCTGTAGTGTTTACTTATCATTCTCCAGAGCTCTAAGTCCTGTGTCTTTCTGCTGCTCCGTTCCCTTTATCAGCATGATAACTTCTGACAAGCTCTCCAACACAGGAGATAAAAGCAGCTGGAAATTTGTGTCGGGGAGTGAACTTAGAGATAGATAAGCAGAGAGCTAGTCTTCTGGGCCCTCTTCTTCTAGGCAGCCCTTTTAGTGCTTCCAGGAGACCGGGTCCAGGGGGAAGCGCAGAATTGGGGGCAGAGGAGGCCCTGGCCAGGTAAGGCAACTAAACCAGACTCCAAGTCCACTCAAGGTCCGATCCTTTCGTATGGAGTCAGTGCATTCAGTAGTGGTCTCACTTCAGCTGGGGGACTTTCTGGCATCTGTAGGCATCAGGGATGCTTATCTCCATGTGCCACACATCAAAATTTCTTATATTTTGTGGTGGAGGGTAGGGCTGGGAAAAAAATCGATTTTAATCTTGAATCGAGTTTTGAGCTCAAATCGATTCAGTTTTGAAGAAAATCGATTTTTTTAGATTTTTTTTTTATTTATTTTTTTTTGAAAAAAAAAAAAAAAAAATTTTTTTTTTTCCTTCAAAGTTTCCGAAGCAGGACTGCAGGGGGCGTATCCGGAATGGCACTGTGCAGCGTTACCCCAATTACATCTACTCGCTGCAGCCGCCGTCTGCCCACCTGATCAGCGTGTCATGCAGACAGACGGTGGCCATTGCAGTGTTCAAAAGCCGCGCCTCCCGAGTCCTCGTCGTCTGTGATAGGCGGAACACTCAATTTCACAGCAGGCAGTATTCAGCCTATCACGGACATCCTCTCATCCTCGTCTGTGTTATGAGGATGACCATGATAGGCGGAACACTGAATGCTGGGAAATTGAGTGTTCCGCCTATCACAGACGAGGAGGAGGCGCGGCTTTTGAATACTGGAATGGCCACCGGTGTAGCAGTAAAATCCGTATACCATGAAAATCTGCATCAGGTACGGGCACAGTGATTGAAGCATGGGCACAGTGAGACACGGGCACAGTGAGACAAGGGTACAGTGAGGCATGGACACAGTTCAATTCAACTAAGAGTAACCTCAGGATTTTTTGTTGTTTTATTAGCTAAATCCAAATACAGTATTAATAATTTGGATGTTTAACAATCTTTGTTGCACACTGCAAAAAACAACAAAAGGTCACAAGCGCTAAATTGGTGGATAAAGAAAAAAATATAATGGATGATAATAATAATAATAAGAAAAAAATCCCAAATATTTTGGGAAGTACAAAGTATCCAAAAGGGGGAAAAAACAGGATCCAGCGCAGCAAGAAAAAATCCGTACCCAGAAGTACAAAATACACAACATGCACACAATATAATCCAGCGCTCATGGAACATACATTATTAACTATTGAAAACTCTTGAAGAATTGATAAAAAAGCTTAGCCCATTTATCACAATAAAGAGAGGGATCCAATCCCAAATGTGCAGAGGGCAAATGAATCTTAACTCTCCAGTTGCCAGTGGTGACAAACTTGTTAAACTTTCAGTGACATCCGTGGAGCAAGGAGGGGTTAAAGTCAAAACAAAGCCTGTGGCATGATCTCCGTGTGAGCACAGTACCTTGAATCAGGGCTTGACAAATTTGCTTGGAATCTAGGAGCCAGCTAAAAAAGTTAGGAGCCAGGAACGCGCCCTGTCCCGCCGAGCTTGCGCGCAGAAGCGAACGCATACGTGAGTAGCGCCCGCATATGAAAGCGGTGTTCAAACCACACGTGAGGTATCGCCGTGATCGGTAGAGCGAGAGCAATAATTCTAGCCCTGGACCTCCTCTAATTTAAAACATGCAACCTGTAGAATTTTTTAAACGTCGCCTATGGAGATTTTAAAGGGTAAAAGTTAGTCGCCATTCCACGAGCAGACGCAATTTTGAAGCGTGACATGTTGGGTATCAATTTACTCAGCGTAACATTATCTTTCACAATATAAAAAAAACTGGGCTAACTTTACTGTTGTCTTATTTTTTTATTAAAAAAAGTGTATTTTTTCCCAAAAAAATGCGCTTGTAAGACCGCTGCGCAAATACGGTGTGACAGAAAGTATTGCAGTGACCGCCATTTTATTCTCTAGGGTGTTAGAATAAAAAATATATATAATGTTTGGGGGTTCTAATTAGAGGGAAGGAGATGGCAGGGGAAACAGACAGGGAAACTCCATTAGCATTGCTGGTTGTCATACCAACGACCACCACAAGATGGCGCTAGTTCACAGAAGGAAGCATAGGCCTGCAGAAGGCCGCAAAGCCGCGGCCTCAATTACCCGCGCGCGCGTCGCCCGACGCGATCCCACGATGCGGAGGGGGGGGGGGGCACGGAGAGACAGGATTCCCCAGCTGTGCTGCCCCAGGCGCCAGGTCGCTAATTCTAGTCGCAATGGCGACCTGGCGCCTGGGGTTTGTCGAGCCCTGCCTTGAATGATGGACAACAGGCAGACCAGCGTGTGGAAGGCCCTCCAACCCAAAAGGATGCAGAGCCAGGATCGCAGCAAGGCTGGGACAGAAGGAATCACACACAGAGTTTCAAGAGTTTTCAATAGTTAATAATGTATGTTCCATGAGCGCTGGATTATATTGTGTGTTTGTTGCACACTGACTTTGCAGTTAGAGAAAGGGTTTGCCTTTGCAATTTTGTTTGTTTATGCACTTTAATTAATATAATAAAAAAAAAAAAATCGTATCGAATCGTAAATCGAGTTTTTTATAAAAAAATCGCAGATTTTTTTTGGGGGGAAAATCGCCCAGCCCTAGTGGAGGGCCAGCCTGTTTCAGTTTGTGGCCCTGCTTTTTGGGATACCCACAGCTCATTGGATATTCATTACGTGCTAGCCCCGGTGCTAGGTTTTTTAAGAGGTCAGGGTACTTGCATCCTGGGTTATTTGGATGACCTGTTGGTCAGAGAGTGATTAGCTTTTCAGTTGAGGGAGAACGTGTCTCTCTCACGATTCAGACACCAGAGGGTCTAGGCTTGATTCTCAATCTGGAAAAATCTGAGTTGGAGACAGAGGGAAAAAGCCCTGCACACATTGGATGTAATTCGGGCTGTTCAGGTTTATCTGAAGATGACTGCAGAAGTCAGGCAGTCGGATGAATTATTCGTCCTTCCTGAGGGTCCTAGGAAAGGTCAGGCAGCTGCGAAGTCTACTATTTTCACCACCACACTAGTCCCAGTGTTACCAGACCCGTGTAAGTCAGCAGAAGTGTCCCCAATTGCTGCTACACAAGTCCCTAGTGTCAGCAGACCAGTGCAGCCACTAACAGTGTTCCTGATCACCCCCACAGCAGTGCAGTGTTGGGCCCTGCCTGCCTCCTAAAACCCTGGTCTGTTTATTGACCCCGTTTCTGCCTATTACCTGGACTGGTCCTTTGCCTGTTTGCCTGTGCCCAAACTGACCCATATGCACATCTGACTTATGTGCAGATGTTTCTGCAAGATTCCAGTCCCAGCTATCCCATGCAGACAACTGCACTCCTGGAACCACAGGAACTCTTTTTTGTTCTTCCTTTCTTTAGCCTCCTGTACTTCCTGGCCAGTGAACATTGTATTCTTGGGGCAGCCACATACCAGTAGGCTAGGCTTGCTTGGCTTATAGGAACTAGGACTGCTATAAGTGACGCTCCACTAAGCTATATTTGCTGAGCACTCATATAGAGGTGACCATTACAATACATTGGTTTTGATACAATTGGTTGATTTTGTGTGATACACAGGATACAATGTCAGGTACATAATCAGTTAAAAAAGTGAAAAAGTGTCACACATGCAGGGCTTTTTTTCTGAGAGAATAGGTACAGGAACTCCCCCTTTCTAAATTAATTCTTGTCTCCACCCCCTACCCATCTCCAAGCACCATTTCTTGATTCCACCCCCCACCCACCCCTCAGTCATGCCCCTTTTAGAGAATACAGACGAGTATTTTGTATGGAATTTGGTAATGATAACAAGAAAAGCAGTAAAATAGATCCCCTGCAGCCAGCAGCAATAGGCCCTCCCCAGCAACAATAGATTCCCCCCAGCGAAAATGGACCCCTGCAAAAAAAGACCACCCCAGCAACAATAGACCTTGAGCAGCAACAATAGATCTCCCAGCAGCCAGCATTCATAGACCCCTCCCTCAATAGCAGATCCCTTTCAGCAACAATTGACCCCCAACAATGAATATAAATGAGGGGAAGGGAAGCACTCACAATGCCACATCCGCAATAATACTGAATGAAAAAATAGGGAAAACTCTCGACCCCCAACAATATAAGCCCCCCCCCCAGCAAACCAGCAACAATAGACCTCACCAGCAACAACAGACCTCCATGCAAAAATAGATCCCCTCCAGCAACAATAGATCCCCAGCAGCCAGCATCAATAGACACTCCAGCACACCCCAGCGCCCCTTGTCAATACATTCAGTACCGGAGGTGCCGGAACTGATTTCCCCTGCGTTACCGCTGAAAAAAGCCCTATACACAAGTATCACCATACTCAGAAGGAGTAGCAGAATGTGTTTTTGGTTGTAATTCTAAGTATGCCCATTCTGTTTGACCGGAAATATTTTATTAAATTAACATTTTCTAAAAACTTGTGGTAAAAATTTAAGTCTTTAACCCCTTCCATACCGGGCCATTGTCAAATGACGCCGGCAGGAACCCTCTCTCCCTCCGGGTGGATGTCATATGACGTCCTGGGTTTGAGGGGGGATATCTGAATGATGCCTGCAGCTAGAGGCATCATTCAGATATCCTTCTTTTCAGCCAGCGATCCTGCGCATCATAAGAACGATCATAGCGGCGGTTCCACCGCTTGATCGTTCTTATAGGCGGCGGGAGGGGACATCCCCCCCCTCCCGCCGCTATCCGGTGCTTTTCCGGGCTCCCCGTGTCATCGGGGAGTCGGAGAGAATCGTCCGGCGCCGGTGGTGGGTCACGTGACGAGCATAGAGATGACTGGTGACCAGATGGTCACCAGTCATCTCTATGACCGTCGGAGGCCCGGGCGCGATGTGATGACGTCACGCCCGGGTCCTCAAATGTAAACAAAGCCGCCATTGCGGCTGCAAGTATGAGATCAGTGAAAAAATTTTCACCAATCTCATGCTTTCTAGCCTGGAGGAGAGATGTGGGGTCTTATTGACCCCGCATCTCTCAATAAAGAGGACCTGTCACACACATTCCTATTACAAGGGATGTTTACATTCCTTGTAATAGGAATAAAAGTGATCAAAAAAAAAAAAAAAGTGTAATAAAAAAGTAAAAACAAAAAAAAATAAAAAAATAAAAAATGTTTTTTATTTTAAAACGCCCGTCCCCAATAGCTCGCGTTTAGAAGCGAACACCCACGTAAGTCCCGCCCGCATATGTAAACACTGTTCAAACCACATATATGTGAGCTATCGCCGCGTGCGTTAGAGCGCGTGCAACAATTCTAGCACTAGACCTCCTCTGTAACTCTAACCTGGTAACCTGTAAAAATTTTCAAAGCGTCGCCTATGGAGATTTTTAAGTACCGAAGTTTGGCACCATTCCATGAGTGTGCGCAATTTTAAAGCGTGTCATGTTAGGTATCTTTTTACTCGGCGTAACATAAGCTTTCATATTTTACAAAAAAATTGGGATAACTTTACTGTTTTGTTATTTTTTAATTCATGAAACCATTCTTTTCCCCAAAAAAAGGCGTTTGAAAAAATTTTGCGCAAATACCGTGCAAGATAAAAAGTTGCAACGACCGTCATTTTATTCCCTAGGGTGTCTGCTAAAAAAAACCTATATAATGTTTGGGGATTCTGAGTAATTTTCTAGCAAAAGAATGATGATTTGTACATGTAGGAGGGAAGTGCCAGAATAGGCCCGGTATGGAAGTGGTTAAAAGACTCACCATGCCACTTCGAAAATACCTAGGGGTGTTTACTTTCCATAATGTGGTCATTTTGTGGATGTTTCCACTGTCCTGGTGCTCCCGGGCCTTAAAATTGTAATAGGTAGTCAGGAAATTAGACTTTGTGAAAAAAAATATATATATATATTATTTCTTTTTATAAAAAAATTACAACTTCAAAAATGTACCATGCCTCTTGCTAAATACCTTGGACTGTCCCCAAATGGGTCATTGGGGGGGGGGGGGATTTGTGCTCAGGGCTTGAAAAATTTGCTTTGAATCTAGGAGCTAGCCAAAAAAGTTAGGAGCCAGTTTTTTTGTAACTTACAAAGCTTTATTTTCAACGATAAAACCCCTTCTCTTATGTAGCCCTGATTTGTATCTTTACAGATGCACGACACAGGTTTACACATGGAGAATACACAGAGGGGCGGTATGTGAAGAAGAAGAAAAAAACATTAGCTCTGCTGCAGGTAAGCAGCAGAGGTAAAGTTTATTTTTGTTTTTTTTTTAAATGCTAATCACTTGCCTACCGGGCACTTTCACCCACTGTCTGCTCAGGTAAATTTTCAGCTTTCAGAGCTGTTGCATTTTGAATGACAATTGTGCAGTCATGCAACACTGTACGCCTATGAAACTTCTGCCATGTTTTTGAGACAGATAGCGCTTTCTTCTGGTGGTAATTTAATCACTACTGGGTTTTTTATTTTTTGCTAAACAAATGAAAAAAGACAGAAAATGTTGCAAAATTTAGCAACAGCAACGGTTAGAAAATTTAGCAAGTAAGTAATTTTTCTTCTTCGCTAATGAGGCTGCACGAATTAGGTGGCACTGATGGGTGGCACTGATAGGCGGCACTGATATGCTGCACTGAACGGCTCAGCTGTGATTGGCCACAGCTGATCACATGATAAAGGGCCACAGTGATTGGCTCTTTACCTCAATCTGTGATCAGCTGTGTCCAAAGGACACAGTGATCACAAAGCGTGCTGGGGGACGGGGCTCTGAGAGGTCAATAGACGCCCTCTCAGAACAAGCTGACCGCGTGGTTGGCAACCAGCTACTCGGCACCCAGAACTGCATGTCTGGAGGCTGGGAATGGGCTGACAAAAGCTCAGACGCCGGGACGCAATTTCTAGTCACCATGGCGACTTGGCGCCTGGGATTTGTCAAGCCCTGCTTGTGCTGTTCTGCCATTTTTAGGGCCTCGAGAAATGAGATGGGCAAGTACATCAGGACTGATCTATTTTTAAATATATACTGTATACCATCGTATAACTTCCACACAGACTAAATAATATACACCTGATTTGGATTATTTTACCAAAGAAATGTAGCATAATACGTTTTGGCCTAAATTTTCAAATTTTTGTAATTGTTTGTTTACATAGCAAAAAAATAAAAATAAAAATCCAGCGTACTGGAGGAGACTTTTCAAAGTTGCCACGCCTTTAAATCACACAGATTGGAACAGGTGCCATTGAAATCAATAGGCTGTGACTTGTCTCAAAAAATTAATTTGGGTACAGTGTTGCATTACTAATTGTCATTCAAAGTGTGGCAGTGCTGAAAACTGAAAAAAATGGCCTGGGCAGGAAGGGGGTGAAAGTGTCCAGTATTGAGATGGTTAAGGGGTTACTAAACCCTTGCGTTTAAAAATAAATAAAATAACAAATATGTCATACTTACCTCCACTGTGCAGTTCGTTTTGCACAGAGTGGCCCGATCCTCCTCTTCTGGGGTCCCACAGCGGCGCTAGTAGCTCCTCCCCGCATCGAGTGCCCACGTCGGAGAAGCGCTCTCCTTCGGTGGACACCCGTGCGGGCGCGTTCCCGAGTCCTGCTTCTGCGTCCATCCATACAAAAAGCAGGACTCGGCCCCGCCCCCGCGTCATTGGATTGACAGCAGCGGGAGCCAATGGCTGCGCTGCTATCAATCTATCCAATCAGTACACGAGACACCAGCTAGTGTGCCCGAACTGATCCATCTGGTGTGCTCATCCCTGGTGAGAAGAAAACCGTGTTCAGGTAAGTAAAAGGGGGGCACTGGGGGGCTGCAGCACTACCGAAGGTTTTTCACCTTTAGCCCAGGTTCACACTGGGCTGCGGGAGTGAAGCCGTGCGAGTTCAGCTGAACTCACACGATTTCACTCCTGCCTGTCAGTCCCGATTTCAGCTGCAATTACAAAGACATCTGTGCAGGTTTCTGCACAGATGTCAATATAAATTGCAAAAAGTAGTACAGAAACTACTTTTTGAAATCGGTGCAGCGCCGCAGATACGGCGTCGCACCGATTAGGATGGTGCCATTGCCGGCAATTTGCGGCAAATACCGCCGTTTTGACATGCGATTTGACATGCCAAATCGCATGTCAAAATGCACCAGTGTGAACCAGGGCTAATGCATAGAATGCATTAACCACTCCAATACCAGGCACTTATACACCTTCCTGCCCAAGCCAATTTTCAGCTTTCAGCGCTGTCGCAATTTGAATGACCATTGCGTGGTCATGCTTCACTGTACCCAACCAAATTTTTTATCATTTTCTTCCCACAAACAGAGCTTTCTTTCGGTGGTATTTGATCACCTCTGTGATTTTTATTTTTTGCACAACAAATAAAAGAAGAGCAAAAATTTTGAAAAA
This sequence comes from Rana muscosa, assembly GCA_029206835.1. Classification (NCBI taxonomy): domain Eukaryota; kingdom Metazoa; phylum Chordata; class Amphibia; order Anura; family Ranidae; genus Rana; species Rana muscosa. The sequence continues at coordinate 215,556,531 of CM055116.1, forward strand.
AAACTAAGTTACTCTTTCGTCCATGGACCGACACAGCTTCTCTATTGACAAAGTGGGTATTATCCGTTAATTAGGAGTGACTAGGCAGAAAAACTTGTAAAAAGTGTTGCATCACACCTTCTACAGTACCGCCCAGGGGGCGGACCCTCTGGGTATACCCTCTCAGTCTGCACATCGCAGATCAGTTTTTTTCTGTCTAGCAAGGAGTAGGACATGGCTCCCTTCGGGCTCATTGGTCCGGGGAAAAAAGATATATATATTTTTTATTTTTTTGCTACATTTGTTGTTTCCTGCGATCTTCGATCAACTGCCGACTGGGTGACAGGCTGGATCCTCGATCCTTGTAGTCTCCCCAGTTTCGGCCATCGAGCGTGTGCCGACCCTAGCTACGCGCTGGGTTTTCCACGACATGCCCGTCGCTCCACGGGTGGCCGGTGAGCCTACGCTCCAGGGCCTGCATCGGACCGCTCAGCTTCGGCTGACCTTACGGCCGAGTCGCAGCAGCCTGGCCGGTGAGCTTACGCTCCAAGGCTTGCATCGGACCGCTCAGCTTCGGCTGACCTTACGGCCGAGTCGCAGCAGCCTGTCCGGTGAGCGTCATGCTCCAGGGCATACATATGATCGTCCCTTCTGGGTCCAATCACAGCATGCCTGGCCAACAGTCACCTTCCGTGCGCGGACGATGATCTGTTTGGAATGTCTTCCAGCAGAATACATGCAGGATAGGTAAGTAAAACTCCCCTGCCTCGGCTGGGTGATTTAGCTGGACATTCCTGGAGAGATCAAGTAAGTGGTTGTGGCCCCTTTCTTCCCTCTCTCCCTGCCTTTCCCTCCTCCCTGGGCTTCTAGCTAAAGGTTGCTGGGTGCTGGGGGTCACCTAGGGGGTCCCACTGGAGCGGGGCTGGCTGTAACTAACATTTAAAAGAAATGTCATTTTTGCTTACCTGTGTTTCTGTGTCTCCATGCTGTCGGCGGCCATTTTGAGGTGGTCCATGCCAAGTTTGGCCTCTTGTAACTGCCTGGCGGCCATCTTCCTGTAGTTCGGCCACACCCACTGGCCCCTATCAGGTGATCGGCGGCCATGTTTGTCCACCCTGTATGCAGATATTGCCGTTCGGCGGCCATCTTTTTTGTGGGCTATGGCTGCCTGACCTCTATCTTCTGTCGGCGGCCATTTTCTTAGAGCCCACATTATCTTCCATACAGACGGTTTTGGCAACCATTTTGCGAGAGCCTCCGGCCTCTAGGGTGCATTACACTGGCGCGAAAATTCACACAGGAAGTGCTGATAAAAGAAGCAGACTGACACAGCAGCAAGGGGACAGCATCATAGGCGCAGCATAGCAGTACCTATCCAGGGTGGTGAGTCCTCTGGGTAACCCAGCATCTCTGCAGCGCAGGAGGGTGGCCTATTGATATCTTGCCTGGAGCCCTGTGAGTGTCAGCGTGTGGTCAGCATGGCATCTGAGCCAGATGTCTTCTCCCCTGAAACACCAGATTTAGCAGCTGGTGTCCCTGAGGTGTCTATGGATGCTATGTCGGCAATCCTAGAGGCGTTTGCTGCCAGGGTGGAAGCAGCACACGGGAATACAGGGGGTAATAAACGCCCCCGTCCCCTGCAATCTTCTGGGGATATTTCTGATGCAGAACCAGGTCCAGCTACGGCTCATGGCCCAGATTCTGATGCATCAGAGACTGCAGACCGTGACCGATCGGACAGTGAGGAGGACTCCAAGTCCAGGTCAGTACGCGAGACGGCTTTGGTATCTGACCTTATTACTGCAGTGCGGGATACGCTAAAGTTGGAAAGGACTGAAGAAGTAGCAGATACTCCAGTCCCCTTTGGGTTTCGTAAACCTGCCCGCACTGCTAAGGTGTTCCCTTGTGTGTCTTATTTTGACAAACTCTTATACAAGGAATGGGAGAACCCACTGAGGGTCTTTACAGCCCCAAAGAGGTTTGCAGTACGGTACCCCTTTGAGGAGAGTTTTCTGAAGATATGGACCTCTCCCCCTATAGTGGACCCTTCGGTGTCCAGACTTAATAGAGCCACCACTATTCCAGTAGAAGGGGCTCCTGTTTTCAAGGACCCTGTGGATAAGAAGGCTGAAGCACTCGCTCGCTACCTATACTCCGTGGTAGGCTCAGCAGTACGCCCGGCATTGGCGGGGGCCCTAGTGTCTCAGACACTTACTGAATGGGCAAAATTGCTACTCCAGGGGTTAAAGGAGCGAGATGCTCCTCCTAATGAGATAACTTTGGCCGACCAGTTGGTCCAGGGCCTTAAGTTTGTCTGCGAGTCAGACATGGATACTATTCCCCTGCTGTCAAGAGCTTCGGTTTATGCAGTAGCAATACGCCGCCTGATCTGGCTAAAGGGCTGGTCTGCGGACCAGACTTCCAAGAAAGCCCTATTGGATCTGCCTTTTAAGGGCGACAGACTTTTTGGGGCTTCTCTGGATGACATCATCAAGGATGGTACAGGAGGTAAAAGCACTTTGCTTCCCCAAACTAGCAAGGGTAGGGGACCACGCCAAGGGCAAGGGCCCTCCTTTACTGCACGTAAGCGTTTTTTTCGCCCTCTTAAGGCGACAGGGAAAAGACCCCAGGCCGATAAAGCGCCTGCCCAAGGACAAAAGCGTCCTTGGTCCCGCAGACCCAACAAGCCTGTGGACAAATCTGCGTCCACATGAAGGTCCGCCCCCACCCAGCTCTCGGGTGGGGGGACGTCTTCGCAAATTCGCGACTCAGTGGACTGCTCTAGTCTCCGACAGGTGGGTTTGCGAAGTAATCTCCTCAGGCTACAAGATAGAATTTCTCTCTTGTCCACCAGACAGATTCATCACCTCCAATCTCCAGCTACTACCGACCCGTCGGGAGGCCCTGTATGGGGCGGTCCAGGGTCTACTGGAACGCGGGGTAGTTATTCCAGTTCCAGAACAGGAACGGGGTCAGGGTTTTTACTCAAATCTGTTCATTGTGCCAAAGAAGGAGGGGGTTCGTCCAATCTTGGATCTCAGAGCCCTCAATTGCTTTGTGAAGGTACAAAGATTTCGGATGGAGTCGGTTCGATCCGTAGTCACGGCTCTCCATCCGGGGGACTTTCTGGCCTCCTTGGACATCAAGGACGCATACCTGCATGTCCCCATATACTCCAGACACCAGAGGTTTCTGCGATTTGCTATCGGGAAGAACCACTACCAGTTTGTGGCCCTCCCGTTTGGCCTTGCCTCAGCACCCAGGACGTTCACCAAGGTGCTCGCTCCGATTCTGGCACTTCTAAGACAGCGGGGTATCGCTATCACAGGTTACTTGGACGACCTTCTGCTGAAGGGCCCTTCAAGCTCAGAATTAGAGGTAAGCGTGTCCATTACCTGTCAGACTCTTCGAGACTGTGGTTGGATACTAAACACGCAAAAGTCAGTATTGGTGCCCACTCAACGCCTAGTGTACCTGGGGTTGATTCTGGATTCCTCAGAGGCAAAGGTATTCCTCCCTGTGGAGAAGTTGCAGACCCTCCGGGCTGCAGTACGGCAGCTGACTTCCAGGAATTGGTCGTCACTCCGTTTTTGCATGCGAGTGTTGGGCCTCATGGTAGCCTCCTTCGAGGCGGTCCCATATGCTCAATACCACACTCGAGTGTTACAGAGGGAAGTTCTGTCCAGATGGAACAGATGCCCTTCATCTCTGGATTATCAAATCCGAGTGAGCCACCTAGTCAGGAGATCCCTGGTATGGTGGCTGACAGCACCGGCTCTAATGGCCGGGAAGTCATTTCTTCCGGTTTACTGGATAGTGATCACGACGGACGCCAGCCTTACAGGTTGGGGGGGAGTCTGGGGTGTCCAGTCGGCGCAAGGTCGCTGGACCCCAGAGGAAGCCCTCCTGCCGATCAATGTCCTGGAGATCCGGGCGATCAAGCTGTGCCTCTTCAAATGGTCTCAGAGACTGCAAGGGCGTCCAGTCAGGATCCAGTCAGACAACGCCACAGCAGTGGCATATGTCAATCATCAAGGAGGAACAAGAAGCTCAGCTGCAGCATCGGAGATCGCTCGCATCCTGAAGTGGGCAGAGAGGAGCGTACCGGCACTGTCGGCCGTGTACATTCCGGGTGTGGAAAACTGGCAGGCGGACTACCTGAGCCGCCAGATGCTGGACCAGGGAGAATGGTCCTTACACCCGGAGGTGTTCCAACTCCTCTGCCAAAGATGGGGCACACCAGACGTAGATCTTCTGGCTTCCCGACTCAATCGAAAGGTATTGAGGTTTGTGGCCCGGTCAAGAGACCCATGGGCAGACGCAACGGACGCGTTGGTAGCATCGTGGGGCCAGTATCGGCTAATCTATGCCTTCCCTCCCTTAAGGCTTCTTCCTCTTCTGCTCCGCAGAGTGGAGGCAGAGGGAATTCCAATGATCCTAATCGCTCCAGATTGGCCTCAGCGTCCTTGGTACGCCGATCTAGTACGTCTGGTAGCAGACGTCCCCTGGCGCCTACCACTACGGAAGGACCTGCTGTCGCAAGGTCCCATATTCCATCCTGCTTTACAGTCATTGGCTTTAACGGCATGGCTGTTGAGAACCAGGTACTGAGAGACCGGGGCCTGTCAGACTCAGTAATTTCTACTATGAGAAGTGCTCGGAAACCGTCCTCTAGGAAGGTCTATCACCGCACTTGGAGGGCCTACATCTCCATGTGTGAGGAAATGAAATGGCATCCGCGTACCTATTTGGTTTCCAGAATCCTGCTGTTTTTACAGCATGGGGTAGACCAAAGGCTTGCCCTAAGTACAATTAAGGGACAGATATCTGCCCTGGCTGTCTTTTTTCAGCGACCCCTGGCGACTCACTCTCTCGTGAGTACATTTGTGCAGGGGGTTCGACATGTGGCCCCTCCGGTCCGCCCCCCGTTACCTCCGTGGGACTTGAACCTGGTCCTCTCGGTGCTTCAGAAGGCACCGTTTGAGAATATTAGAGATATTCCCCTGTTGACACTTTCTCAGAAGGTGGTCTTTTTGGTGGCTGTTACGTCAGTTAGACGAGTCTCTGAGCTGGCAGCCTTGTCCTGCAAGGCTCCCTATTTGATTTTCCACAAGGATAAGGTGGTGCTGCGGCCGCAGCCTTCCTTTCTTCCGAAGGTCGTTTCGGCTTTTCATCTCAACGAAGACATTGTACTTCCATCCTTGTGTCCTCAGCCGTCGAATCCTAAGGAGTCGGCGTTGCATTCCTTGGACGTTGTCCGAGCTTTGAGAGTATACATATCTGCTACTTCCCTGTTCCGGAAGTCAGACTCACTGTTTGTTTCGGTGGCTGGTCCCAAGAAGGGCCAAGCAGTCTCATCGGCCACCATCTCTAGGTGGATCCGACAGATAGTAATCCAGGCTTACGCCTTAAAGGGTCAGGCGCCCCCCTTTCCTGTCACGGCGCATTCGACCAGGGCAATAGGTGCCTCTTGGGCTTTCCGACATCAAGCGTCTGTTTCCCAACTATGTAAAGCGGCGACTTGGTCGTCCGCTCACACTTTCACAAAATTCTACAAAGTTGATGTAGGTGCATCTTCGGATGCCTCTTTCGGCCGCAAGGTTTTGCAGGCGGCTGTTTAGAGTTGCAACTCCTCCGTTGGAGGAGTGCTGTTTTGTGTTTTGGGGTGAAGTTTGTTTTTATGCTGTTACCACCCCTCGTTTTTTCTCTGACACTGCTTTGGGACGTCCCACTTTGTCAATAGAGAAGCTGTGTCGGTCCATGGACGAAAGAGTAAATAGGATTTTTTACTCACCGTAAAATCCTTTTCTCTGAGTCCATGGACCGACACAGCACCCACCCCTCCTTTTAAGTTTGTACTGCTTTTTGACGAACTGATCTGCGATGTGCAGACTGAGAGGGTATACCCAGAGGGTCCGCCCCCTGGGCGGTACTGTAGAAGGTGTGATGCAACACTTTTTACAAGTTTTTCTGCCTAGTCACTCCTAATTAACGGATAATACCCACTTTGTCAATAGAGAAGCTGTGTCGGTCCATGGACTCAGAGAAAAGGATTTTACGGTGAGTAAAAAATCCTATTTTTTCTTTGTTTCTATAAATTTTTTTGGTAAATAAGTATGTTTTCTTCTTCAATGACAGGCACTGATATGGCTGCACTGATGGGCACTGATGGGCACCGATGAGGTGGCACCAATAAGTGGCACCAATGAGGTCGCACTGATGGGCACTGATAGGCGGCACTGATAGGCAGCACTGATAGGTGGCACTGGTATGCGGCACTGATGGGCACTCATAGGCGGCACTGATGGGTACTTATGGGTGGCACAAATAGGTGGCACGGATGGGCACTGATAGGTGGGCACGGATGGGCACTGATAGGTGGCACTGATGGACACTGGTGGGTGCCACTGATGACACTGGTGGGTGGCATTGCTGGGCATCACAAAAAAAAATTGTCCCAAGATGGTGCCAGTCAGTGCCCATTTGTGGGCACTGATTGGCATAAGTTAGGCATATAATTATACATGTGGATGGCCATGTGGGACTTACCAGGCCATCCACATGTTAGGTGCTTCCCTGGTGGTCCTGGGCGGCATCCTTGTGGTCCAGTGTGGGCATCCGAGGGGGGGCTGCGCTGATAAACAATCAGCACGAACCCCCCCTGTCAGGAGAGCCGTCAATCGGCTCTCCTCTACTCGCGTCTGTCAGACGCGAGTGAGGAAGAGCCGATCAACGGCTCTTCCTGTTTACATCGTGATCAGCCGTGATTGGACACGGCTGATCACATGGAGGCTCTTTACCGAGATCAGTGTAGCGGTGTGTCAGACTGACACACCGATCGCCGCGATGCGCGCCCCCCTGGGCGCGCAGCGGCTGTTATCCTGCAGGACGTCAATAGACGTCCAGTCAGGATAACACAACCACTTCCTGGACGTCAATCTCCTATTGACCGGGTGGGAAGTGGTTAAGGTGAAAAACCATGAGGGTTTACAACCCCTTTAAAGAGGAAGTAAACCCTGATGGGTTTTACTTCCTCTTTATTTCCCTGCAAAGGTAAAGCATAATGGGCTACTAGAAACGGCACAGCGTGCCCTTTCTATAGTGCGCATGCGCCGAAGACATCAGCGTACGGGGACATTGTAAATATCTCGTAAATCGTGTAGGTTTAGGAGATATTTCCAGCACCTACAGGTAAGCCTTAATATAGGCTTACCTGTAGGTGAAAGTGGTTGTACAGGGTGTACAACCACTTTTAACTGACCCATGCTAGGTCTATGAACAAATGTATGTAAATGGACGTCCGTACGTTCTGCCTATTTACTGTACATCCACCTGCCCGTAGACTAACACTGAGCTTCTAGTCAGATCTGCCATAAAAATTGACAGATTGATCTGATAGAACTGCCTGTGTGATTACACCCTAACAGCTTGGGAACACCTGCTGTGCTTTTACATTAGAGCCTGCCAAGATCCTGGTGCCTTGAAAGTAATGTGATTTCAGTGCCTCTTTTGTGGATTTTAAAGATGAATTTCTCCACAATGCCTGTAGCTGTAGAGATAGTTTTTTTTTTTTTTTTTTTTTTTTTTTTACTTTTACAGCTTATTTCAAATGTATTAATACTTTAGTGTGCATAGTTTGGGCACGGATTCACTTTATTGTTATGAAATTATGTTTCAAGTTTAGCATTCAATCAGACATTTTAACTATTCAAAATGTTTTATTTCTTTTCTTTGCAAAAATGTTCTGTACTAGACTTTCCAGATATCCAACACCATGTTCTACTGACTTGATTTCTTCTTTGTAGAATCCTGCATTGAGATTTATGCTAGCCATACACCAGTCAAAACATTGTTTGAACGTATTTTCCAAAAACAAACATTTTATTGGTCTCTATGGGGGTCATTTACTATAGCGCTAATCGCGATAATTAGTGCTAAAACTGTATTCACTATAGTGCTGGTGAGAAAATACTCCTCATCAGTGAAGGAGAAAACTTGCTTATTTACAAAATTTTATAACATAACAGAAACAAAAGAAAAACTTTTTTTTTTTTTTTTAATGGGACCAGAGGCTGAAAACATATATATTAAACTTTTAATAATAAATAAATACACACAAACTGTAGTATGGATAAAAATGGGCATGGTCCTTTATTATTGGCATAATAATAAACCAATTTATCAATAAAATATTTTCATATAACCATCGTACTAAATTTACACCAACATAGTTTAGCCATCAAAGCTATACAGGTGAAACTCGAAAAATTTGAATATCGTGCAAAAGTTCATTTATTTCACTAATGCAACTTAAAAGGTGAGACTAATATATGAGATATACTCATTACATGCAAAGCAAGATAGTTCAAACCGTGATTTGTCATAATTGTGATGATTATGGCTTACAGCTCATGAAAACCCCAAATCCACAATCTCCGAAAATCAGAATATTACATGCAATCAATAAATCAAGGATTGTAAATAGAACAATATCGGACCTCTGAAAAGTATAAGCATGCATATGTACTCGATACTTGGTTTGGGCTCCTTTTGCAGCAATTACTGCCTCAATGCGGCGTGGCATGGAAGCCATCAGCCTGTAGCACTTCTGAGGTGTTATGGAAGACCAGGATGCTTCAATAGCGGCCTTCAGCTCTTCTGCATTGTTCGGTCTCATGTCTCTTATCTTTCTCTTGGCAATGCCTCATAGGTCAGGCGAGTTTGCTGGCCATTTAAGCACAGTAATCCCACAGTCATTGAACCAGGTTTTGGTGCTTTTGGCAGTGTGGGCAGATGCCAAGTCCTGCTGGAAAATGAAGTCAGCATCCCCATAAAGCTCGTCTGCGGAAGGAAGCATGAAGTGCTCCAATATCTCCTGGTAGACGGCTGCATTGACCCTGAACTTAATGAAGCACAGTGGACCAAAACCAGCAGATGCCATGGCTCTCCAAATCAACACCGACTGTGGAAACTTCACACTGGACTTTAAGCATCTTGCAGTGTGTTCCATTATTCCTCCATACTCTGGGTCCTTGGTTTCCAAATGAGATGCAAAATTTGCTCTCATCAGAAAAGAGGACTTTGGACCACTGAGCAACAGACCAGGTCTGTTTTTCTTTAGCCCAGGTAAGACGCTTCTGACGTTGTTTGTTGTTCAGGAGTGGCTTGACAAGAGGAATTCGACATTTGAAGCCCATGTCTAGGATCCGTGTGTGTGGTGGCTCTAGATGCACCGACTCCAGCCTCAGTCAACTCCTTGTGAAAGTCCCCAACACTTTTGAATGGTCTTTTCCTGACAATCCTCTCCAGGCTGCGGTCATCCCTGCTGCTTGTGCACTATTTTCTTCCACACTTTTCCCTTCCACATAACTTTCTATTAATGTGCTTTGATACAGCACTTTGGGAACATCCAACTTCTTTTGCAATTACCCTTTGAGGCTTTCCCTACTTATGGAGGGTGTCAATGATGGTTTTCTGCACAACTGTCAGGTCAGCAGTCTTTGCCATTATTGTGATTCCTACTGAACCAGACTGAGAGACCATTTAAAGGCTCAGGAACCCTTTGCAGGTGTTATGGCTTAATTATCTGATTAGAGTGGGACACTTTGAGCCTAGAATATTGCACCTTTTCACAATATTCAAATTTTATGAGATTGTGGATTTGGGGTTTTCATGAGCTGTAAGCCATAATCATCACAATTATTACAAATCACGGCTTGAACTATCTTTCTTTGCATGTAATGAGTCCATCTCATATATTAGTTTCACCTTTTAAGTTGCGTTAGTGAAATAAATGAACTTTTGCACGATATTCGAATTTTTCGAGTTTCACCTGTATATAAAATTAATATAACAACAATCCCCTTGCAGCAGAACGGACCAGCCACATAACAAGACCTCGACAAAGGGAGGGGGGGGGGGGATGCCGACCGTTGAAATTCAACTGTCTTCCTATAGGTTCTTCTGGTCACCTGACCTTTTGAGACTTCCAGACTTTTTAATAAAGTTTATTGATAACGGTAGGTAAATAATTATTAATTTACATTAACTGCTTATCTTTTTGTTTCAGTCCCTGTTCCAATAGGCAGGGGTCGCTATTGAGCTTCTCCTGCCTTTCATGGGACCAGAGGCTGAAACATACCGTATATACTCGAGTATAAGCCGAGATTTTCAGCCCTTTTTTTTGGGCTGAAAGTCCCCCCCCTCGGGTTATACTCGAGTCAGCAAAATTTTTACATTGGAAATAGTACCTGTAAAGAAGCTGCGGCGTCCATCGTCCAAATTCCGCGGTCTCTTCCTGTTCCTTCCGTGATAGGCGATTCTCATCAGACACTCTCCGCCTATCACGATCATTCTCTCATCCTCAGTTTCCCAGCAGACGTCTGTGATTGGCGGAACACCCAACACAGTGTCTGCTGGGAAACTGAGGATGAGAGAATGATCGTGATAGGCGGAGAGTGTCTGATGAGAATCGCCTATCACGGAAGGAACAAGAAGAGACCGCAGAATTTGAACGATGGACGCCGCAGCCGCAACTTCTTTACAGGTATTATTTAGAATGTAAAATTATAGGATAGGAAACAGTGAGCTAGGGAACAGCGAGGATAGGGAACAGCGAGGATAGGAAACAGCGAGGATAGGAAACAGCGAGGATAGGAAACAGCGAGGATAGGAAACAGCGAGGATAGGAAACAGCGAGGATAGGAAACAGCGAGGATAGGTAACAGTGAGAATGGGAACAGTAAGGATGGGAACAGTGAGGCATTGTTGACCCTCGGCTTATACTCGAGTCAGTAAGTTTTCCCAGTTTTTTGTGGCAACATTAGGTACCTCGGCTTATACTCGAGTCGGCTTATACTCGAGTATATACGGCATATATTAAACTTTTAATAATAAATAAATACACACAAACTGCAGTATGGATAAAAATGAGCCATGGTCCTTTATTATTGGCATAATAATAAACCAATTTATCAATAAAATATTTTCATATAACCATCATACTAAATTTACACCAACATAACAATAGTTCAGCCATCAAAGCTTGAACTATATTAAACCAATAATAACCAATAGTTCAGCCATTAAAGCTCGAACTATATATAAAATTAATATAACAACAATCCCCAAACTCCAGGCTAAACTTACATAGCCTGGCACACCACCCGGACCACGGCCAATTCCACACAAGTCTGCAAATCCAAGTTTAGTATATCTAGTCCAATATCTGAAAGATGAACCAAATCAGGGCGGTAGAAACCATACAATCCACCTTCCAAATCAACATGCCTATATGAAAAACCCTGAACAGAGGGCATAAATTTAGAAATAATCCTGTTCACCCTCTTTCTGATCTTTTCAATGTATAAGAGATCAGGATTAACTAACCACTTCAATCGCGGAATGATCTCACAAAAAATCAGAACAGAGGCAGGAAAGATAGAATGTAAATACAAAAATTCTGATTTAATTTGCGAAATCAAATCTAATGTTTTATGAACCCCTAAATCATTACCCTCTAAGTGGATAATAATAATATCAGGATGTGAAGAAGAAAGTAATGTAGTCAACAATGGACGGAAATCAAACCAAGGCATGCCACGGTAGCCATGCCAATTAATAGAAAATTCTGAATCGTCCAAATTCAAATTAAGTCCATAAGCTCTTTCAGAGGGCCGAACGTTAGCCCAGTAAATGAACGAATGTCCAATAAGCCATATAAAGTGTGGTGGACCTAAAATTCTGAAAAAAACATAAATTAGGCCTCGCATAAGAACGAAAGCAATTGGATTTCCAACCTCCCAATTTTTTTAATATCAGACTCAGAAAACTCCCTCTTGGCTACCTCAGTCGCTGCGCCAATACCAAAAGAGTGGCTGGTAACATGTAAATGACCTAAATTCAGGAAATTAAGACACTTAAAGGGGTTGTAAAGGTTTGTTTTTTATTTTCTAAATAGGTTCCTTTAACCACTTAAGCCCCGGACCATTTTGTAGCTAAAGGACCAGAGGTATTTTCAGAATTTTGCACTGCGCTGCTTTAACTGGAAATTGTGCAGACATGCAATGTTGTACCGAAACGAAATTTGCGTCCTTTTCTTCCCACAAATAGAGCTTTCTTTTAATGGAATTTGATTGCCTCTGCGATTTTTATTTTTTGCGATATAAACGGAAAAAGACTGAAAATTTTGAAAAAAAATTATATTTTCTACTTTTTGTTATAAGAAAAATCGAATAAACTCAATTTTAGTCATACATTTAGGCCAAAATGTATTCAGCCACGTCTTTAGTAAAAAAAAATGTCAATAAGCGTATATTTATTGGTTATAGCGTCTACAAACTAGGGTACATTTTCTGGAATTTACACAGCTTTTAATTTATGACTGCCTATCTCATTTCTTGAGGTGCTAAAATGGCAGGACAGTACAAACCCCCCCCCCCCCCCCAAATGATCCCATTTTGGAAAGTAGACATCCCAAGGAAATTGCTGAGAGGCATGTTGAGCCCATTGAATATTTTTATTTTTTTGTCCCAAGTGATTGAATAATGACTAAAAAAAAAAAAAAAATACAAAAAGTTGTCACTAAATGATATATTGCTCACACATGCCATGGTTATATGTGGAATTGCACCCCAAAATACATTTTGCTGCTTCTCCTGAGTAAGGGGATACCACATGTGTGGGACTTTTTGGGAGCCTAGCCGCGTACGGGCCCCCGAAAACCAAGCACCGCCTTCAGGATTTCTAAGGGCGCAAATTTTTGATTTCACTCCTCACTACCTATCACAGTTTCGAAGGCCATAAAATGCCAAAATAGCACAAAACCCCCCCAAATGACCCCATTTTAGAAAGTAGACACCCCAAGGAAATTGCTGAGAGGCATGTTGAGCCCATTGAATATTTTTTTTTTGTCCCAAGTGATTGAATAATGACAAAAAAAAAATAAAAAATTACAAAAAGTTGTCACTAAATGATATATTGCTCACACATGCCATGGTTATATGTGAAATTGCACCCCAAAATACATTTTGCTGCTTCTCCTGAGTACGGGGATACCACATGTGTGGGACTTTTTAGGAGCCTAGCCGCGTACGGGACCCCGAAAACCAAGCACCGCCTTCAGGATTTCCAAGGGCACAAATTTTTGATTTCACTCCAGTTTCGAAGGCCATAAAATGCCAAAATAGCACAAAACCCCCCCAAATGACCCCATTTTGGAAAGTAGACACTCCAAAAATTTACACCCTTAGAAAGCCTGAAGGCGGTGCCTGGTTTTTGGGGTCCCGTACGCGGCTAGGCTCCGAAAAAGTCTCACACATGTGGTATCCCCGTACACAGAAGAAGCAACAGAATGTATTTTGGGGTGTAATTCCACATATGCCCATGGCATGTTTGAGCAATATATCATTTAGTGACAACTTTGTGCAAAAAAAATAAAAAATAAAAATTAATTGTCTTTTTTCCGCAACTTGTGTCAACATATAAAATATTCAATGGACTCGACATGCCTCTCAGTATATAGCTTGGGGTGTCTACTTTCCAAAATGGGGTCATTTGGAGGGGTTTTGAACTGTTCTGGCATTTTATACATGACATTAGGAAGCTTACATCCACTCTTCTAACCACTTATAGACAAAGCCCTTTCTGACACTTTTTGTTTACATGAAAACATTTTTTTTTTTTTTGCAAGAAAATTATGTTGAACCCCCAAACATTATATATTTTTTTCAAGCAAAGGCCCTACAGATTAAAATGGTGGGTGTTTCATTTTTTTTTTCCACACAGTATTTGCGCAGCGATTTTTCGAACTCATTTTTAGGGGAAAAAATACACTTTTTTTAATTTTAATGCACTAAAACACACTATATTGCCCATATGTTTGATGAAATAAAAAAGATAATCTTAGGCCGAGTACATAGATACCAAACACGACATGCTTTAAAATTTCGCACAAACGCGCATTGGCAACAAACTACATACATTTTTAAAAGCCTTTAAAGGTTAGATGTACAGAGGAGGTCTACTGCTAAAATTACTGCCCTCGATCTGACCTTCGCGGTGATACCTCACATGCATGGTGCAATTGCTGTTTACATATGACGCCAGACCGACGCTTGCGTTCGCCATTGCGCAAGAGCAGGGCAGGGCAGGGGTGCTTTTTTTTTTTTTTTTTTTTTTTTTTTTTTATTAATTTTGCTTTTTTATTTTATTTTTAAACTGTTCCTTCCATATATTTTTATTTTTTATCATTTTTATTGTTATCTCAGGGAATGTAAATATCCCCTATGATAGCAATAGGTAGTGACAGGTACTCTTTTTTTGAAAAAACTGGACCCTAGATCTTTCCCCTGCCCTCAAAGCATCTGACCACACCAAGATCGGTGTGATAAAATGCTTTCCCAATTTCCCAATGGCGCTTTTTATATCCGGGGGGGGGGAACATTCCCTCCCACTGCTTGTAAAAGCAGTCCAGAGGCTAATTAGCCACTTTTATATGAAAGCCGGCCGCTGGCTGAAAAGAATGATACCAAGATGATACCTAAACCCGCAGGCATCAATCTGGTATAACCATTCAAAGTCCAGCAACATGCTGGTCCTTGTTGGACATGTATTGTAATCTTTTTTTTCATGCAGCCTGTTGGCTGAATGAAAAAAGAGATTGATCGGTGGGTATGCCCACCATTAGAATACCGCCCTTCATCCACCCACTTCTAATGATGGGCATACATGCACCATTTATATATGCCGAAGCATGGGGGCATCCTCCCGCAAAAGTTATGCCGCACACACATGGTCAGACTTTTCCACGGGCAAGCCTCCGTCGGAATTTCGACCGTATGTACGCGGCATTAGGAGCAAAATCGCTCCTCTGACCCTGCTGCCCCCATGCTTCGGCATATATGCTTTTTTTTTTAACTGTGGTGGTGAAATCACCTCCTACAGCACTGGAGTCGCAGGGATCAGGCCTGTCTCTGCGAACGCTGCAGTTATGTGTGTTGTGTTTTGTAAGTGACAGTGATCGATCGATACTGCACTTGGGTGGCCTGGGCTGGACGGAGGGGCAAAACGCAGGTGCTAGCAGGTATCTGGGCTGATCCCGCTAACACTGCGTTTTTGGGAACCCTAAATTGCTGGGGACGCTAGTATAGATCTGATCAGATATTGATCTGTTCAGATACTATACCGCTAAGGGAGGTGTATGCTTCACGCGTGGGTGTTAGCGTTACTGGCACTAACCTGACGCTGCCTGGGGTGTGACGCAGACCCTCTCTGACGCTAAAACCCAATTGATATCACCCGCCGGGCGATCAGGGGGTTAAACCTTTATTGGGTTATATACGGCGGGTGCCCTGACACTATAAAAAGCAAACTAACTATCCAGCGTCACCCGTAACACTTATATGGTGATCACTGGTGAAAGGGTTAACTAGGGGCAATCAGGGGGTTAAACCTTTATTAGGTACTATATGGGGGTACCCGACGCTATAAAAACCTGCGGCGAACCTAAAAAAAATAACTGGCTACCTATCGGCATCACCGACACTAAGACAGCGATCAGAAAAACGATTGCTTAGTGACACTGGCAAAATGGGGTGAAAGGGTTACATGGGGGGGCGATCAAGGGGTTAAACCTTTATTAGGTAATATTTGGGGGTACCCGACGCTATAAAAACCTGCGGCGAACCTAAAAAAAATAACTGGCTACCTATCGGCATCACCGACACTAAGACAGCGATCAGAAAAACGATCGCTTAGTGACAGCGGTGCTAGGGGGTGAAAGGGTTACCTGGGGGGTGATCAAGGGGTTAAACCTTTATTTTAGGTAATATATGGGGGTACCTGACGCTATAAAAACCTGCGGCGAACATAAAAAAAATAACTGGCTACCTAGCGGCATCACCGACACTAAAACAGCAATCAGAAAAACGATCGCTTAGTGACAGCGGTGCTAGGGGGTGAAAGGGTTACCTGGGGGGCGATCAAGGGGTTAAACCTTTATTTTAGGTAATATTTGGGGGTACCCGACGCTATAAAAACCTGCGGCGAACCTAAAAAAAATAACTGGCTACCTAGCGGCATCACCGACACTAAAACAGCGATCAGAAAAACGATTGCTTAGTGACGGCGGTGCTAGGGGGTGAAAGGGTTACCTGGGGGGCGATCAAGGGGTTAAACCTTTATTAGGGGGGGTTAGGGGGCTACACTGGACCTAAAACTAACTGCCCTGACATTTTTACAGTCACAAATGTCACTGATTGCAGTGATCAGTAAATAAATGGTCACTGCAATCAGTGACACTGTGACTGGGGGGCTGGGGGTGATCTGGGGGGGGCGATTTTATGTACCTATGTGTCCTGGTGTCAGTGTAGTGTTTGTGCACTAACCTGACATCTTCTCTCATGCGGCGCTCGGTATATGTGAGCGCGGCATGAGGGATGACATCACTTCCTCCTGCCTGTGTAAACATCACACAGGCAGAGGAAGCATTTGATTCGCTGGGAGCGATCGCGAGGGGGTGGCCAAAATCAAATGGCGGCCCCCTCATCACGGATCGCTCCCGAAGCGATCCCGGCCGCCCACTGTACCGGAGGGGGGTCCGATTGGACCCCCACCCATACGAAGGCAGTCACGTACAGGCACGTGATTGTGCCTGTCCGTGCCATTCTGCCGACGTATAACTACAGTGGGCGGCCGTTAAGTGGTCAAGCTAGTGCATTGTTGGTTCACTTACCTTTTCCTTAGATTTCCCTTCTAAATATTTTTTTTCTTTGTTTTCTTTGTCTGAATTTCTGACTTCCTGTTCCTCCTCAGTAAACTGTTCAGTAAGCTGTTCTGGCTGACTCAACACCACTTAGATGATGGTGTGAAGTTTAGTGAGGAGAAACAGGAAGTGAGAAATTCAGACAAAGAAAAAAAACATTTAGAAGGTAAATCAAAGGAAAAGGTAAGTGAACCAACAATGCACTAGCTTAAAGGAACCTATTTAGAAAATAAAAAACAAACCTTTACAACCCCTTTAAGCACAGCCAAAAACTGCCGTTGGGTAAGAGGAACACCAGGGTTGTGAAGCAACAATTGTGTCGAGCCAAAAGGCCGTGATAGTAAATATTTGGACAAACAGGAAAAGGCACATATAGATGAGTTAGGTGATTGATTTATAACAATCCACCGGCCCTTACCCAACTGATCAGTCTTGCTTAACCTCAAAAATATCCTGATAAAATCAGGACCCATAGAAACGTCAGAAAATAATAAACCGTCCGATGAGGCTGAAGACCTAGGCAGAAGTTCAGAAATATGGAACGCCCCAAAAAAGAGTAAACTAAAAGAAACCTTAAAAAGTAATTCTTCAGAAGGTGTATAACAAACAAAAGAAGAAGCTGATATTAAATGTCGCAAAAGATGTAAAGTAACTGGAACACGGGTATCACTTCGGAAACAACGCTTACGGTAACCTTTGAGGGCCTGCTTCACCAAGAAAAATGAAGAACAGGGAGGAAAACTTCGACATTTGAGAAAGAAGGAAATCCCTGCTAAAATTTTCACAAGATGGGAATAGGAATAAGAGCGGTGCATTAAATTATCCAAGAAACGAAGGACCAAAGATTCAGAGAAACAAAGAGCTCAGAAAGGCCCGCCACAAGGATCATGCAGCGTTGTAATTCGTCCACGTGGAAGGAGCCAAAGAGTTGATCATCGCAGCATTCACGGATTGCAAACCACTGACCACAAGCTCTCCGGGCAATGTAAACCAAGGAGATCCGCCTCTGGGGCCAACAAATTAAATCGATCTAGTTGAAAACGTGAAAGAGAATCAGCAATAACATTAGTATATCCTGGAATGTATTTAACCTTAATCCACAAATTAAGTTCTAAACATTTAAAAACAATACAACGTAACACAGCCAAAACAGGCAATGATTTAGAAGACAAACTAATAATTGCATATGCAACCCCTTTGTTGTCAGAATGAAACAACAAACGAGAATCGCGGAGTCGAGTACCCCAAAGTTCCAAAGAAACTAAAATTGGAAAAAATTCAAGGAGAACTATCTTCTTGGTATAACCCAATGAAATCCAACACTCAGGCCAAGATGAAGCCGACCAATGGCCTTGATAAAAGGCACCATAACCCGAATTACCAGCGGCATCTGTGAACAAATAAATAACCAAAGCATTCTGGAAAGGTACCTGCCAAAAAGAACGCCCATTGAAAGACGTAAAGAAATCATTCCAAACCAGCAAGTCAGAGACCAAAGAAGAAGTGATACGTACAAAATGATTCTGGGACTTATAGCCAGAAATGGCTTTGTACAATCTCTTAGAAAAAACACGGCCGATGGGAATAATAAGGGTAGCAAAGGCAAGTAAACCCAGCAAAGATTGTAACGTGCGAACTGTGACCTTATCACGGGCAGACTAGTACTTACCGATGCCGAGAGCGGTTCACCCTTGTGACTAAGCGCACTTCAACCCCTGGAGGTGAGACAGGGGAGGAATGGCACTAAGAGGCACAGGCTACCCAGCAGGTGCAAGTAGACTTGTATCAGGGTCTTTCAAGTGGTCGAGCAGCTGTGTCAAACTGGCAGGTGCGTGGCTTGCTGGAAGAACTTGATCAGACAGTCCAAAACCAGGCTGAGGGTCAAGCACAGGCAGGTAAGATAGTCCAAACACAGCCGGAGGTACTGTGTAGGGAACACACAAGGCAGGTCACAGGCAAAAGGTCAAGGCAAGGAGACAAGAGGCAAAGTCCGGGTCACAGGCTGAGGGTCAAACACAGGAGACAAGTGGAGTCCGTAATACAAGCCGGGGTCAAGTGCAGGAGAAGATCAGCAGAGTCAGAGGCAATCCGGGTCGCAGCAGGTAATCAAACACAGGAACAAGTCACAGGAAACAGGAAGATGAAGACAAACCAGCAATTCCTCTGAGCACTTGCTGAGCTTTTATAGGCAGCCAGGAAGTCATGTGGTGTGCGAGTGTTTCACTGTCAAATTTTCTGCCATCTAGCGTTCAAATGGAAGTATTTGAAAAGAATAAGTTGACAGATGATGGACTTTATAGGCGTATAAAGTTAAAATTGATGTATATTTATTAAAGATGATACATACAATCATTTAAAAAACACATAATTGACAATAATGACCATTAATAAAAAGGTCTAAGAACACAAATTGCATAACACACCACCTTAGACCTAAAAGGTACAGTAAATTGAAAAGGAGGACACCAAGGTCACTTCCTATAGGTGAAAAACCATATAATATGTGGAAGGCGATGTGTCATGTGTAGCTCAGCTCGACATGTTGCGCGTTATTTGGAATAAAGGCTTCTTCAGGAGCTTATGGCAAGTTCTACAAAATAAAAAGTTTATACAGATAACTTACATTTCAAACGTAAAAAATAGGAAAACAGGCGGAGAATATACTTGTAATCATGGATTGTCAGCAAAAACACAGGAATCAATCCTTTTGTTGCTCCAGGAAGAAGAACAATCTGCGTATAAAAGCCTCTTATTTAGCATGGTAGTAATGGACCAGAGAAGCCAGACAAAAGGACATAAAGGGAGGGAGATTGAGGGTGTGTGGACCACGCACGCATAAAGCCAAAATAATGCTTACCAATAAATACAAATCTGGGAGAGTTCTTGATAGGGGTATTAGCAGGAGCCTTCAATCAGTAAAATGCAGCCCAAAATACAGCCCAGTAGTGGACACTTGTAATAGGGTTCATAAAGTAACTAGGAACATTCCCACCAATTAAGAGATTTGTATGTCCAAAAGGGGGTTCAGGAATTGTATCTGGAATATACAAATAATGTTAAGGAGTTAACTGAGCGGTATCTAAGCAGGCACCCCCCCCCCTCTTCCCTTTCCTCAAGAGATGCTGGTAAAACAGACCTCTCAGACATACGGATTAGCCTGGCATGGTAACCTACCTTCCACAGTGTGTTGACCGGGATTCTCCGCCTGTAGTGACAGTCTCAGCAGCGGGAGATAGCTGTGCATAGTGCCGCCATTGCTCACTATTTGAATGCTGATCCTGGCAGTGACGTTGTGCCGACACGACTGCGAGGGAGCCGTGATTGGCTCCAATACGCATACGTGACTTAGCTAAGCTCACTCGGCGCATCCAATCAGAGCGGCGGGGCGGGCAAAGCACGTATGGATAGCACGCTGTAGAGGAGCAAAAAAGAGAGCACCTCCCATATGAAAGCGTCATCACTGGCTAACCAGTAGTAGACACGCCGCAAGAAGACTGAACAGGGAAGAATTATCAAACACTTGTTGTCACTGGTTCCAAATCGCCTGCGTGACTTGGCCAGCCTTGCCCGTTGCATCCAATCAGAGCGGCTGGGCGGGCCAAGCATATGTAAATAACAAGCAGCAGAGGGACGGGGAAGGCGCCTCCCATAACCAGGGGAATGTCACCACTGGCTGGCTAACAGCAGACCTGCTGCAAGGAATTTGTTTGGGGAAAAAGGGTTGGTAGAAACAAAGCCCATGAATAAAATCAGCCAATAACAACACGGAACAGACACATGGGGAGCTGTGCAGCAAAACAGAAACAGCAAAGACATTAATAGGGTATCTAACAGTTATATTGCAAAGTGCTAAAATTACCTTTCTTCTTACATTTTTTACTTTTTACTTATTCAATCCGGCGGACCGACTGTCTGGTCTCCGACCGTTCAATGCCAGTGGCCACTGTGCATGTCCCAGAATCCGTCGAATGCTCCGCGCCAGAAACCGCAGCGAAAACAGGCTCGGGTGGCGTCATCAAGGGCGGGTTAGCTGCACTGTCAATCACTGATGGAGCCCACGACACTGCAGGAGAACGGACCGGAGGAGGAGCCCGAAGAGGAAGTGATACACCGGAGGGGCCCGGAAGAGAAGGCAGTGCTGAATGATGATGTGGGAAAGAGAGAGTGGGAGAAGGAGGGGAAAAAGAAGATGATGGAACTGGAGGAGTCACAGAAGAAAGGCAGAAGCGCATCCAGGAATCCCCGTCCGGAGCGGAGGCCCGATCCATTATCTGACGCAGCAGATTTTCCATGGTGAGGGGACAAACACAGGAAATGCTTCTTCTTGAAATGGATTTTTGCTGTGATTTGTGGGGGAGAATGAATGATATTTTGCCTATTGACAAACACCCAACTAGGGCTGTTTATTTGCTGAAATTCTTGTGCATTTTTTCAATCAAAAGTGGTTTTATGTGGCCATGCTGTCAATGTTGTGTGTATTGTTCCTGTCTGACCATGCAAACATGGTTTGGGAATATCTGCTGACCTTCTACTCTTTGATCTCATTGCTTAATCGTGTACACAGAAATGGAGCTTCCAGCAGAACATGGTCACCAATGTATGTATGTGTGGATTGTGGGCTGGTGGTGGGTGTTATATTTTGAATAAGTGCCTTTTTTAATATTATGTTGGAATGCTTTGTAAGAATAATGACTACTAAGTATGTTTCTATAATCTTGCAGATAAAAATGTGATGTGTTGCCCGTTATACACTGAAAGTAAAGCTGTGTCCACTCTAAGGTTTTGACAAATTTTAGATTGTAAGCTCCTATGAGCAGGGCCCTTAAAATCCAATTGATAACTGTTTTTCTAAATGTGGCACCATATATCCTGTAGAAATTTTTTTGAAGCTAGTAAATGAATGTACATAATTTTGATTCTGCTGGAAAATAAAAGTATGTTTATTGAGCTTTGTTGTGGGTTTTTTTTCTCTTCTTTCTTTTTAGTTAGTTTTGGGGGCGGTGGTTTTGGGGAAGTGCAATATCTTTTTATATCTTACTATTTCTATATGTATTTGTGCACCAAAAAAACGAATCTCTTCGCCCTGGTTCACATTGATGCTACTTTAATTTGCGCTACTTCACTTGAAGTAGAGCGATTTCAAAGTAGCAGGGTCAGAGCGATTTCAGGTGCTACTTAATAGACAAAAAAAAACTGCATGGGCCCCCCCCCCCCCCTGGTCTATACCATACCCTTTCCCCCCCCCCTTTCCTCCTGAACCGTACCAGGCCACATGTCCTCAACATGGGGAGGGTGCTTTGTGGTCCCCCCCAAAGCACCTTGTCCCCATGTTGATGAGGACAAGGGCCTCATCCCCACAACCCTTGCCTTGTGGTTGTGGGGGTCTGCAGCCAGGGGGACTTATCGGAATCTGGAAGCCCCCATTAACAAGGGAGGGCCCCAGATCCCGGCCCCCCCTATGTGAATGAGTATCGGGTACATTGTACTGATGCCTGGGCCACTGCTCTAAAGCTTGTCTTTTCAGTAAATAACAGAGTCTGTTTGAGGTTGTTAAAATGCTAAATATATTTTTTATATTTAGGTCATATCTCTGAAATTCCAGAAGGAAACCCCATGGTTCATAATACTCCCAGCATAAAGCAGGAGCTTAATTCCATTGGTAAGATGTTACATTTGTTGTCCATGCCTGAAATTATGAGATTTTAAAGCTAACATTCTGTTTTTTATTAAGTGGTACATAAGCCCTTCTCATAACTGCTGATTTCCTGCAAGCACTTCTATCTGTATTATGTATTGTACTGCCGTTTACTTTAGAGACAGTTATTAGAATTGATAAGGATATATTTTACTGTTACATAAGGGAGCATCAAAGGAAAACTAATAAGTGTATTTTCAGTAAGTAGACAGAGATTTTTATTGTAATATTTAGCTGTGACTTCCATATTTCCTTTGTACTTGCATTTGATTGCTGTATTTCTTTAGGCTTTGCTTTACTAGCACATACCGTGCCAGTACGGAGACTTTAAAGCGTATCTAAACCTAAAAAACAAAATGTAATATATTGCAGCTTATCAGTCCCTAGAGGTGGTGGCTGCATTAGTTTGTATTCCAGCTTTGTTTTCCTTTTTTATTTTCAGCTGGTAATCCTGCAAATAACACTCTTCCTGTCTCTTTGTAAATACTCTCATTTCACCACTGTATCCACGGTGCCTTGCAAAAGTATTCACCCACCTTGGCTTTTTACCTATTTTGTTACATTACAGCCTTTAGTTCAATGTTTTTTTAATCTGAATTATATGTGATGTATCAGAACACAATAGCCTAAATTGGTGAAGTAAAATATATACATAAAACTATTTTTCAGAAATAAAAAACTTATAATTAGCATATTCACCCCTTTTGTTATGAAGTCCATAAAAAGCTCTGGTGCGACCAATTACGTTCAGAAGTCACATAATTAGTGAAATGTTGTCCACCTGTGTGCAATATAAGTGTCACATGATCTGTCATTACATATACGCACCTTTTTGAAAGGCCCCAGAGGCTGCAACATTTAAGCAAGAGGCACCACTAACCAAACACTGCCATGAAGACCAAGGAACTCTCCAAACAAGTAAGGGACAATGTTGTTGAGAAGTACAAGTCAGGGTTAGGTTATAAAAAAATATCAAAATCTTTGATCCCTAGGAGCACCATCAAATCTATCATAACCAAATGGAAAGAACATGACACGACCGCAAACCTGCCAAGAGACGACCGCACACCAAAACTCACGGGCCGGGCAATGAGGGCAATAATCAGAGAGGCAGCACAGAGACCTAAGGTAACCTTGGAGGAGCTGAAGAGTTCCACAGCAGACTGGAGTATCTGTACATAGGACGACAATAAGCCGTACGCTCCATAGAGTTGGGCTTTATGGCAGAGAGGCCAGAAGAAAGCCATTACTTTCAGCAAAAAACAAAATGGCACGTTTTGAGTTTGCGAAAAGGCATGTGGGAGACTCCCAAAACGTATGGAGGAAGGTGCTCTGGTCTGATGAGACTAAAATTGAACTTTTTGGCCATCAAAGAAAATGCTATGTCTGGTGCAAACCCAACACATCACATCACCCAAAGAACACCATCCCCACAGTGAAACATGGTGGTGGCAGCATCATGCTGTGGGGATGTTTTTCAGCAGTCGGGACTGCGAAACTGGTCAGAATTGAGGGAAAGATGGATGGTGCTAAATACAGGGATATTTAGCACCACCTGTACCAAAACCTGTATCAGTCTGTGTGTGATTTGAGGCTAGGACGGAGGTTCAACTTCCAGCAGGAAAATGACCTCAAACACACTGCTAAAGCAACACTTGAGTGGTTTAAGGGAAAACATGTAAATGTGTTAGAATGGCCTAGTCAAAGCCCAGACCTCAATCCAATAGAAAATCTGTGGTCAGACTTAAATATTGCTATTCACAAGGGCAAACCATCCAACTTGAAGTAGCTGGAGCAGTTTTGCACAAAGGAATGGGCAAAAATCCAAGTGGTAAGATGTGGCAAGCTCATAGAGACTTATCCAAAGTGACTTGGAGCTGTGATAGCCGCAAAAGGTGGCTCTACAAAGTATTGACTTTAGAGGGGTGAATAGTTATGCACATTTACTTTTTCTGTTATTTTGTTCTATTGGTTGTTTGCTTCAGAATTAAAAAACGTCTTCAAACTTGTGGGCATGTTCTGTAAATTAAATGATGCAAATCCTCAAACAATCCATGTTAATTCCAGGTTGTGAGGCAACAAAACAGGAAAAATGCCAAGGGAGTGAATACTTTTGCAAGACACTGTATGTAGGTAGCCAGGACTGCCACAAAGGCCAGACTTTAATCATGTCTGCATTTGTTAATCTCCATTACATGGTAGTTCATGGGATAAGTAGAGAGAATAAAGGACAGGTCATGCTGACAACATCACTGTATGCACAAGTTTTTGTTTAGAACCACAATGACCCCTTATGTTGACTGCCCCCTCTGCAGTTCACCCAATAGGGCTTAAGCCATGTATACATGGGCCGAATGTCCGGTGGCATCGGACAGTTCAATAAAAACCAGCTGACATTCGGGCCGTGTGTACTGAAGTCGGTATGTCGAAGGGGCATGACTGAAAAAGGTCTGCCAACCCTCTCCCGATCAGCGCTCTCAGCCAATCGATGAGAGCACTGACTGGAGTGTTCTGGCGGAGGGTCGGCCCCCTGTCAGAAAACAATAGCACAGCAGAGGAGATCGCCGTACCAACATCAGATAGTAAGTACAGTGGCTCCGACCTGAGCTGTCTGTTTTTTTTGTTCAGCCCTGCTGGGTTGAAATAAAAAAACTACCAGTGTGTACTAGGCTTTAGTCTATGACTGTCATTTGAGTTGTTCACTGGAATATAACTTGTGCATACAGGGACATCATCGGTGTGCAGGTTGTCTGGAGCATGTACGGCTCTGTTCTATGCCCGCCACCTGGCGTTCAGGTGACCGCAAAAGATCTAGGAGATCGAGCTTGGAGGAGGAAGCTCTTATTTTATTCAAACATGATTGGATTAGTAGGTTACAATAGAAAAATAAGGCTGTTTGTGCTGTCAGTTCAGGTCACAGAAAGTGACAAGGACATTGCATTTCTGGCAAGATCGACAGGTATTTTATGTACTTGCTATGTTCTTGGTCTGAAAAAAACAAAACAAATGCAGCCGCCACATCTTAGGACTAGTATGCTGCAGTATATTAAATATTTTGTTTTTTTCTGGATTTAGATATGCTTTTAAGGCAACAGATATGAAAGTATCCCCCTCCAGAAGGATTATGGATTTCTGAGTAAGGGTATATTTTACATTACAGACCGGTAAGTAAATGCCCTATCGACTAGATGTTTAAGGCAAACACGATCAGAACATTGACCTGTGGATAGTACCATTTTGGCCTGATGAGCTTAATATCCCTTTCACATTTGTGCGACTTTTCCTGTGACTTTGGACATCAGAGTCGCATGACAAGTCGTACCCCATGATTCCCAGTGATAACCATTCATATCTGTGCGACTTAAAAGTAGTCCCTGTACTACTTTGGTCCGACTTTGATGCGAGTTGTGGTCCATAGACCTCAAGTTTAAACAGTGTGACAGCAGGAAGGTAAAGTCACCTGGTTGCATCCAGGGGGGTAGATATATTTCGCCCAGATTCAGGCTTTACGCCGACTTATACAACTAGGTGGAGAGTTGTATAAGGCTAGTGGGCTCATGGATGACTCATACCTCTAGGGAGAGGGCTGGGCGTCGTGCAGACAGGGAGTTGATGAGACCAGCTGAAGCTTGTCAGCTCATTTAAGTCCCTGGTTTTAAATGTCCAAGCAAATAGCCACACAGGCTTTTTCTCACCGCACAGGGGTTCACTCTCCCTAGAGGTATGAGTCATCCATGAGCCCACTAGCCTTATACAACTCTCCACCTAGTTGTATAAGTCGGCGTAAAGCCTGAATCTGGGCGAAATATATCTACCCCCCTGGATGCAACCAGGTGACTTTACCTTCCTGCTGTCACATAAATGCGGGTATCGATTCCGCTACCTCTCGCATTTATGTGACAGCAGGAAGGTAAAGTCACCTGGTTGCATCCAGGGGGGTAGATATATTACGCCCAGATTCAGGCTTTACGCCGACTTATACAACTAGGTGGAGAGTTGTATAAGGCTAGTGGGCTCATGGATGACTCATACCTCTAGGGAGAGTGAACCCCTGTGCGGTGAGAAAAAGCCTGTGTGGCTATTTGCTTGGACATTTAAAACCAGGGACTTAAATGAGCTGACAAGCTTCAGCTGGTCTCATCAACTCCCTGTCTGCACGACGCCCAGCCCTCTCCCTAGAGGTATGAGTCATCCATGAGCCCACTAGCCTTATACAACTCTCCACCTAGTTGTATAAGTCGGCGTAAAGCCTGAATCTGGGCGAAATATATCTACCCCCCTGGATGCAACCAGGTGACTTTACCTTCCTGCTGTCACATACCTGTCTAGATAAATGAGCTGACAAGCTTCAGCTGGTCTCATCAACTCCCTGTCTGCACGACGCCCAGCCCTCTCCCTAGAGGTATGAGTCATCCATGAGCCCACTAGCCTTATACAACTCTCCACCTAGTTGTATAAGTCGGCGTAAAGCCTGAATCTGGGCGAAATATATCTACCCCCCTGGATGCAACCAGGTGACTTTACCTTCCTGCTGTCACAACAGGCATTCCCTGAAATCGTGGCAAAATCATTGCACAACTCTCAAGTCGCAGCAGGGTGAAAGGGGCCTTAACCAGTCTTTTGGATATATATGCACATTAGTCGGGCAACTAGAATTTTCTAAATCAAAAAAAGGATTAATATGGCGCAAAGGAGTAGGTATAATGCACATGAGGCCCCACTTATAGTGCAAAGCGGATTGTTCATGTAAAATGGCACGCTTACAAAAAAACCAAAAAAAAAAGTCCTGGAGTGAGAATAAGTCCACGCATGCAGCATATACCGGTAATGAAGTCACGCAGGTTGGATGAGTAAAACACTCTAGTAGCAGCACCTCCTGACAGGAACAATCTTTGAGAACACAAGGGGGCGCCTACTCAGTGCAGTATCTTTTAGATCAGGGATATGCAAATAGCGGACCTCCAGCTGTTGCAGAACTACAAGTCCCATGAGGCATAGCAAGACACTGACAGCCACAAGCATGAATCCCAGAGGCAGAGGCATGGTGGGACTTTGCAACAGCTGGAGGTCCGTTAATTGCATATCCCTGTTTTAGATGTTTAATGATATTAAATTTGGTTTGAGAAAGAAGCCAATAGAAGCTTTGAAAAGCATTACTGTAGAACACCCCCCCCCCCTGCCCAGAGTGTGATGTCACATTTGCTTCTGCGCTCCAGGGTGGTTCTTCTGATTGGTGGATTTGGCTTCCCAACCAGTGACAGTGTGCTGCTGGCGGCCTCTCAGGGCTCTTCAGGGTGGATTATCTCCCTGCACATGGCTGTATACATGTGGTTTTTCCCTTATTTCCTGTAAGTCAGTGGTTCTCAACCTTTCTAGTGACGTGACCCCTTGATAACATTTCCCAAGTTGTGGGAACCCCTAACAGTAAGATTATTTTCGTAGCGTGGGTTGTCAGCACCCAAGACAAGACAAGTAATTTGTGCCCCTAACCCACGGACATTTAGTGCTCCCTGAGTCCCTTCCACTCGTACAGTATTTAAACCCTTTATGGTACATTTGAGAATGTACCACTTTTTCCTCGTTGTTCTCCTTTCTTTCCCTTTTATCTCTCTCTATCCTAATTTCTTGTTTTTTCCCCCCATCCTTCTCTCTAGCCACTTTTCTTGTTCTTTGTCTCCCTTTTTCTTTGTTCCTCCCCCTCTTTTCCTCTCCCTTCCATGTATTCTCTATTTTTATACCTTCTCTTACTCCTTGGTGGGGGGGTGGAATGAATGGGATGAGTGGCAGTGCTGGCGGGGAGTTGGGGTGAGTGGCAGTGCTGATGGGGAGTGGGATCAGTGGCAGTGCTGATGTGGGGGTGGGATCAGTGGCAGTGCTGAGGGGAGTTCTGATCAGCCAACTTGGGTGCTCTTGATCAAGGTCATCTGCTGATCTGAGAACTGTAGTGGGGACTTTTAATGGCAACTCTAATCACAGGTAGTGTTACTCACTGTGTCTCCGGCTTCACTGTGTCTCTGACTTTGTGGTGTCTCGTAGCAGTGACCTATGCCAAAATCAAGAGATAGGGTCTCCTCCAGCACCTCCCACTTCACATTCCTCACCAGTCAGTTGACCTCTAGTGTCTGCCCCCAGCCATGCCGTGAACTGAATGGACGGCTGCAAAGAGATGAGTGGGTGGCTGCAGGCTCCAGGGACAGCCCTGCTGGGTGGCCACAGGCTCCAGGGACAGCCCTGCTGGGAGGCCGCAAAAAGGCTGGGAGAACCGTGCGGGCTTCAGAAACAGCCCAGGATTTGGTGACCCCAGGCAAATTGTCATTCGACCCCCGAGGGGGTCCCGACCCCAGGTTGAGAACCACTGCTGTAAGTGTATATTTAGCTTTTTATTATTATAAAACATCTAATGATACTGCACTGAGTTGCCATCCCCTTGTGTTCCTTTTTACCTAGAATTTTCTGAAGCTGTCAATAAAGAACGCCTCCGTGTATTTTTAATGTCAGCTACATATCACTAGAGGGAGCATTTCCAAATCGGTATATGCAAATAACCACATCTAAAAAGTCTCTTTGCAACCAAAATCTGTGTTTTCTCTAATATACTCAACATGGATTGGGGATTAGGGAGGTGTGTAAACGGTCCAGTTAAAAAACAGGTCAGCCTGCTTCTGGATTTTGAAACTCACTACTGTGATTCAGGACAGTGACCTTTTATAATGTAGGTAAAGAATAAATTTCCCAACACATGTAACATGCAACATTATACAAGTATCAGCACTTTCCTTGCATAACATATCTCTCCTTCCAGAACAAAGTAGATATTTTAAAGTATAACTAAAGGCAAAACTTTTTTTTTCTTAAGTTTTGGATGGAGTGGAGATGGATTAGAACACCTGTCAGTTTTTATTGCTGTCTGTGCCCCCATTAGGGAGATTCTCTCTATTTGTCCTGTTTACCATTATCATTGAAAGTGAAATTAAAAGAAAATCCCAAATTTTGGGTTGTCCCCAGAAATGTAATTGAAGGGAAATCTTCCAATGAATGCACTAGTTCTGATGACCTGGGGGTCCCCAAGCAATTTACATTATTTGCAGGAATTTCTGCTCACTTTCGGTTTGGCTATGGGACAGGAAGTGAAGGGAAATCTCTGCATTGTGACAAATATGGCAAAAATAGCAGGGGTTATAACAACCCTCCCTTACGCTATCCAAAATGATAAAAAAATGTTTTGCCTATATTTCTACTTTTAAGGTACACGCCTTTTGTAACCACTTTAAATGTAAAGCTAAAATCTTGAGCACTCTGTACTTAACAATCGTTGTAATTTCTGACTTTATACAGGTATTACCAAGCATGAATATAATGTTATTGATACAACACCTGTTTATTTTTAGGCCAATTTCATGAAATAGAGGAACATGCTTTGCCTACTAGAGGAAATGCTGTAGAGACCCACATTAAAGAAGAATCAGCATCTGTAGGTGAGAACTTGCCTTATCTTTTGTATAAGGGTCAGTGATCAGTTATGTGGGATTTTTTTTTTTATAACCACAGCCTAATTATGCATTTTCACCTAAGACTTCTCACAGGGAGAGCCTTACTATAACACATGCGGGCTGCTCTTTAACCACTTCCTTACTGGGCACATAAACCCCATTCCTGCCCAGGCGAAATTTCAGCTTTCGGCACTGTCACGCTTTGAATGACAATTGCGCGGCCGTGCGACGTGGCTCCCAAAAAAAGTTGACGTCCTTTTTTTCCCACAAATAGAGCTTTCTTTTTTTTTTCGTGACTGCGACATTATGGCGGACACATCGAACACTTTTGACACATTTTTGGGACCATTCACATTTATACAGCGAACAGTGCTATAAATATGCACTGATTACTGTATAAATGTGACTGGCAGGGAAGGGGTTAACACGAGGGGGCGAGGAAGGGGTTAAATGTATTCCCTATTGGTGATTCTTACTGTGGGGGGAGGGGACCGACTGGGGGAGGTGACCGATCTGTGTCCCTATGTACAAGGGACACAGCATCGGTCTCCTCTCCCTGACAGGACATGGATTTGTGTGTTTACACACACAGATCCATGTCCTTGTCTGTGTAACCGCCGATCGCGGGTGCCTGGCGGACATTGCGGCCGCCAGGCACGCGCATCGTCATCACAATGACGCGCCGGGCACGTGCGCGCCGCCTGCGGCGCTTGCACGCCCCCCAGTGGCCAAAGAAGCGGAGGCCGTAAAAAGACGGCCTCCCGGATTTGTAGAGCCACCTTGCGGCCGTATATAGTCGTACGGCCAGCGCAAGGTGGATAATTGAAGCACTGGAATTAGATAATAAAAACCCTGCAGCTTTTTTTTATGCTTTCTCTCAGTCCGCCTTGGTTTTCTGTTAGTTCTTTAGAGCTGATCTTACAAGCTAAAACAGTCATAAAACTTATACTAGAGCTGTTATCTGCCAAAGGATTTGTAATTCTGCCCAGCCAGTTCTGAGATTTACACAGCCATGCAAAAGACCACAGGAGAATTGATGAGATCGCTTTGGGGAAATTACATTTTGAATACCTCCCCCAGCCGGTGATTGGTCGACGAAGGGACAGCAGCAGACTCTGCTGTCTCCTTTTATCAGCTTTTTTCTTGTCAGCACAGATGTCCTACTGTTGAATTACAGGAGGCTGATATCACAGTTGATTCAGATGCTTTTTCAGGTACTTACATCAGCAGTGTTTAAAAAGACAATAATTTTTTCCTTGTCAATAATATTTATTGGTTGCATAATAATAAATACATACTTTGGTTATTTATGCAAGGATACAGATAAATAAAATTTACATAAAAATATTCTATAAGTAAATACATAACATAAAATATTTAAATTAAATTAATTAGATCTTCACTAACTAGATGACAATTATTTTTTCAAATAAATACCTAGCTTCATTACCGGTATATCTTTCTGGACTTCAGTTTTCCCATTTTGTATCACTTTGTTTCTAGGATATTTTCCTGTACTTTTACCATAAACCATATTATCAAAAAAGTGTCCCTTCATGTTTGTATGTAAAAGGTTGCACTGCACAAATAGATTCTGACTGTACAATTCTACAAACTTTCATAGATAATGTAGAGGTGCACGATCACACCATGCATATTCCACTGCATCTTTAATCATATACCAGGCATCTTTAATTGGTGGACCGCATCACTATGCAGTCCTCACCGTTGCGCTCACACCACTTAAGGAGCCATTTTCTTAAGGAGTAATTTTAAGGAGCCATTTTCCCCTTCCAGCCTCGCTTCACTGAGTGGAGATAGGAAAGCCACACACCTCTGGAGGGGGGCGAGGTGGGAGCAGGAGCTAACGAGGTTAATTTTTCTTATCAACAAGCTGGCGATTGGTTGCTTGGACTGCCTGCGTCCGAGCAACCAATCACCTGGTGGGTAACTTCCGGCAACTCCCGCTTCTTTTCCAATGTGCCCCCTGCTGTCCATAACTGTGTGGAAGTCTGTGCATCCTCCTAACTATTTGCTCTCTGTGTCCAGGCGTGCAGTGTTGGAAGTAGTCCAGCCTATTGTTAGCTTTTAGTGGAATTGAACGTGGAGTACCTGGAGAGGAGTGCTTCGTGTTTAGTACATGGTGAGATGTTGTATGCATTTTGACGATACTACCAGAAAAGACAGAAAACATTGTTCTGTGTGTGGGCAGAGGATGTGGGTGAGGGGGTTATGTGAATGGGGAGGGTAGAGGAAATGCCTTTTTTATGAAGAGGGGTACAGGACATGGCTGGGGTGGTAGAGAACATGGCTGGGGGGGCGGGGTAAGAGGGTAGAGGACATGGCTATTGGGGGAAGAAGGGGTAGGGGACATGGCTGGGGGAAAGGGGGGTAGGGGACATGACTGTGGGGGGAAGATGGGGGTAGGAGACATGGTTGTGGGGGGAAGAGGGTAGAGGACATGGCTGCGGGGGGAAGGAGGGTAGAGGACATGTCTGTGGGGGGAGGGGGATATGTGAAGGGGATAGAGGACATGGCTGTAGGAGTGATGTGAGGGGGGTAGAGGACATGGCTGTGGGGGGGATGTGAGAGGAGGTAGAGGACATGGGGGGGGTGTAATTGGGGGTAGAGGACATAGTTGTGGGGGGGGAGGGTGTGAAGGGGGGTATAGGACATGGTTGCGGGGGATGTGAGAGGAGGTAGAGGACATGGGGGGTGTAAATGGGGGTAGAGGACATGGCTGTGGGGGGGGTGTGGAGGGGGTAGAGGACATGGCTGTAGGGGTGATGTGAGGGGGGTAGAGGACATGGCTGTGGGAGGAGGGGTTGTGAAGGGGGGGTAGAGGACATGGCTGTGGGGGGATGTGAGAGGAGGTAGAGGATATGGCTGTGGGGGGGATAGAGGACATGGATGCGGGGGGAGGTAGAGGACATGGCTTTAGGGGGGTGTGAAAAGGGGTAGAGAACGTGGCTGTAGGGGTGATGTGAGGGCAGGATAAAGGACATGGGTATGTGTGGGGGGTGGGTGTGTGAAGGAGGGGTAGAGGACATGGCTGTGGGGGGATGTGAGAGGAGGTAGAGGACATGGACATTGGGGGAAGGGGGGCGTACAGGGGGGTAGAGGACATGGTTGTAGGCGGATGTGAGGGGACATGGCTTTGGGGGAGTGAGAAGGGGGTAGAGGACATAACTATGGGGGGAATTGAGGGGAGGTAGAGGACATGGCTGTGGTGGGGTGTAAAGGGGGATAGATGACATGGTTGCAGGGGGATGTGAGGGGATAGAGGACATGGCTGCGGGGGTGTGAAGGGGGTAGAGAACATAGCTGTGGGGGGATGTGAGGGGATAAAGGACATGGCTGTAGGGGGGGTGTGAAGGGGGTAGAGAACATGGCTGTGGGGGGATGTGAGGGGATAAAGGACATGGCTGTGGGGGGGGGGGGGTGTGAAGGGGGTAGAGAATATGGCTGTAGGGGTGATGTGAGGGCAGGATAAAGGACATGGGTGTGTGTGGGGGGTGGGTGTGTGAAGGAGGGGTAGAGGACATGGCTGTGGGGGGATGTGAGAGGAGGTAAAGGACATGGACATTGGGGGAAGGGGGGTGTACAGGGGGGTAGAGGACATGGTTGCAGGGGGATGTGAGGGGACATGGCTTTGGGGGAGTGAGAAGGGGGTAGAAGACATAACTGTGGGGGGAATTGAGGGGGGGTAGAGGACATGGCTGTGGTGGGGTGTAAAGGGGGATAGATGACATGGTTGCAGGGGGATGTGAGGGGATAGAGGACATGGCTGTGGGGGTGTGAAGGGGGTAGAGAACATGGCTGTGGGGAGATGTGAGGAGATAAAGGACATGGCTGTGGGGGGGGGGGGTGTGAAGGGGGTAGAGAACATGGCTGTGGGGGGATGTGAGGGGATAAAGGACATGGCTGTGGGGGGGTGTGAAGGGGGTAGAGAACATGGCTGTGGGGGGATGTGAGGGGATAAAGGACATGGCTGTGGGTGGGGGGGGGGTGTGCAGGGGGTAGAGAACATGGCTCTGGGGGGATGTGATGTGAGGGGAGGTAGAGGACATGGCTTTCGGGGATGTGAAGGGGGGTTCAGAACACTACTGTGAAGGGGAAACTGTCAAGTGAGGGTCTGTGATGTAAAGGGGGTAATTGTGATATGCGGGGGGACTGAGGACACTGATGTAAGAACTCTATTATGATATGGGGGGGGGGGGGGGTGATTTGAAGGATCATGCGATTCAGACCTTTACTGGAAGAAATGTTTACTGATCGGACCCCCATAAGTTGTAATTTATTACCCCTGTCATATACCGATTGTAACAGTCTTATTTTTCTGTGGTTTGATATACATACAGCCTTACCGCACCCAGCATGAAACAAACAGTGCAGTCCGATGTTATATCTATGTGGAAGATACGTGTACGTGGACAAATTGATTCAGGGATTGGTTGGTGCAGTCTTATCCAATTTTTTAGGAACTGGATCTTCGTGACCTCATGTATAGAGATTATAGTACATGCCTGGGTGTGTGACTGTGAGCTTGGTCTCCGAGCAGTTTTTAGGTTATGTACAGGCCTGTTGTATATGAATAGAAAGCTACTGCTTTGTATGCATATTTTTTTTTCTCTGAATTTTTCCACCACTATGTCCAAATCTAAATGAAACAGGGGAAGCCATGGGAACAAAGCCCCTATTCTGCTTTTGTATTTGTAAAATGGCCATTGATCTTCCAGTCCCTGGGTCTGTACATGAATGAAAATGTCATTTTTATGGTGATGTAGTAACAAATCCCTAGCGTACTACAGATATGTGGTGTAAGCATGAGACTTTGGTCATATTTTTTATTGTTACGCTTCTTTAGTGTATTGGATTCACATGCAGTTGATGATAAAGACTGATACAAATGGGTTATATGGTTGTTATTATTATGGTTTGGCAGTAGGGATGCACCAAATGGGTTTTTTGGTACCGAAACCGATACCGAAAACCAATCTTGATTGATCCCGAAAACCGAAAGCCGATACCGAAAAGGCCTGAAACCGAGATATGCTTTTTTAATATATTACCCCAAAAAATTATTGGATATACAAAGATTTGTTACATTCGTATTCGTTATATTATTTATATTCAACTTAATCATTAATTTTAGGAAGAAAAGAATAGTACAATCCAGTAATGTCAAAAAGTACTTTATTAAAGTAACCCACATAAATTGGACAGTGGACACAGAAGATAAAAATAAAATAAGACTGCAGTCAGTGCAAATTGCACCACCATACCAAATAAAACAGGCATAAAATAAAATAAAATAAATAATAATATATAATATTAATAAAATTATTAATAATTAATATAATCATAATATAAAAATGACAAAGACTGACTTTTTTTTATATTTTATTAATTTCCAACTTACATCAGAACTAGTAATTCTGAGTTCTCTCTCCCTAAGGTGTCAGCATGTGCGATAAGTGTATGTATGTAGCTGCGGGTTACATACATATTAGCCATACAGTAGACAGCACTGTGTTCCGGCCCCGGGTATGGGTGGAGACATCCTGGAACACAGACTAGTCTACAGCAGCGGTGCTCAGCCAATCACAGCAAGCAATGTAGACTATTCCGTGTTTCTGGAAGTCTCCGTCCATACCCGGAACACAGTGCGGTATAATATAGTACTGTAGTATGTAGACAGCCACAGATACAGAACATACAGTTTTGCACATGCAGCGGGCTGACAGCTTAGGGAGAGACAATGACATAGTTTGGCCCAACAACAGAATAACAAACTACCGTATATACTCGAGTATAAGCCGAGTTTTTAAGCACAATTTTTTGTGCTGAAAATGCCCCGCTCGGCTTATACTCGAGTCACCTTTTTGCGCCTGATCTCCCGGAATTGGGGAGCCGGTACCGGCCGTCCGTAGGTCCGTAGGTCCGTAGGTCCCCTGGACCCCAAAACACTTATACTCAAGTCTGTGTCCATCTTCATCTTTGTGCGCCTGATCCTGGCCAGCCCCCTGGACCACAAATTTGGCACACATGTAGCCCCACTCTTCCTCTACAAGTGTGCAAAGTTTCTTGTCCGGGGGACCTACGGCCGGGGAGCACCGATTTTTCAAACCCGGGCACCCCTTTCATAGACTCCCATGTTAAACGGTAATTTCTCTGGTGACTTTGGGGACCCGTTACTGGCCGTTCGTAAGTCCTCTGGATGCCAAACCTGGCACACATGTAGCCCCACTCTTCCTCTACAAGTTAGCAAAGTTTCTTGTCTGGGGTACTTACGGCCGGGGAGCACCGATTTTTCAAACCTGGGCACCCCCTCCATAGACTCCCATGTTAAACGTCAGACTAGTCATGGACACAGTGAGGCATGGACACAATGAGGCACACCCTAGGCTTATACTCGAGTCAATAAGTTTTCCCAGTTTTTGTGGTAAAATTAGGTGCCTCGGCTTATATTCAGGTCGGCTTATACTCGAGTATATACGGTATGTATAACTTATTAAAGAACAACTCTCTTGAGAGTCTCAACTAACCATAACAAAATTATGGCAGAAGGCCGTTATTCTGTTTCAGACAGTTTCTGTAAATATAACATAGTACAGTAAAGCCCTGTACACACGATCGGATAACCTATGGATTTTCGTCCGATGGATTTATCCATCGGAAATCCGATGAAACTGTTTTTCATCAGTCTTGGCCACACACCATCAGTCAAAAAACCGACCGTTCCAAACGTGGTGATGTAAAACACTCCGATGAGCCGAGAAAAATGAAGTTTAATGCTTCTGAGCATGCGTCGACTTGATTCTAAGCATGCGTGGGTTTTTTAACCGATGGACTTGCTCATTGACGATCGGAAATTCCCATCGGTTTTTTATCCATCGGAAAATTTTAAAACAAGTTCTATTTTTTCCAACCGATGGAAAAAAGACCGATGGGTACCATACACGATCGGTTGGTCTGATGAAAACCATCCATCGGACGGTTTTCATCAGTCAAACCGATCGTGTGTACGGGGCTTTACAGTTATACTATGCTATAATAAAAAAATTATTTTATTATTTTCTTTCAACTTAAATGAGAACTAGTATTTTTTTCTCCAAGTTCTCTCCCTAAGGTGTCAGCGGCTGGGTATGCGATATAAAAGTGTATGTAATGTATCTGCGGGTTACATACACAGTCATACAGTAGACAGCACTGTGTTTCGGCCCTGGGTATGGGCAGAGACATCCTGGAACACAGACTAGTCTACAGCAGCGGTGCTCAGCCAATCACAGCAAGCAATGTAGACTAGTCTGTGTTTATGGAAGTCACCACCCATACCCGGAACACAGTGCGGGATAATACTGTAGTATGTAGACAGCCACAGATACAGAACATACAGTTTTGCATTTGCACATGCAGCGGGCTGACCGCTTAGGGAGAGACATAGTTTGGCCCAACAGCAACAAAAAAACTATGGTACAGTAGTTCAAAAGCTGAAGTTCTCTCTTAAATTTAAGACAAGTGCAAAAAACTGTAGAAGAACTACAATGAACAACCAACAAATGGCACAAATCGACTGTTGGAACATACTATGTTGTATGTTCCAATTGTCCAATAGCACAGTCCAATACCAATTCATTTACTATGTTCAACATGGTAAATTAATTGGTCTATGCTACAGATTTTTAAATATATTTCAGTAAAAGTGGCAGATTTTGCTTTAGGAACAAAAGTTGTTCAGCTTTCTCACAGAAGAGACTGTTTCTCTTCTCATCAAGAATATGAGATGCTAGACTGAATAGTCTCTCACTCTCTGTACTGGTGCTTGGGGCAGATAAATATCTGCGTGCAATCTGTGCAAGCAAGGGAAAACGTTCTTTGTTGATGCGCCAGTACTCAGGCAATAAGCTGTTCGGCTAAATAAATGTCAAGCTGTTGGGTAGTGCACTTGTTGTGGCACCGCTATGGATTGGGGTGCATTCGTGTAAAATTTCTTCAAACATATCAGATATGGAGGGAGTGTGTTCCTCTTCAGTATGCAACCGTTTCTCACATTCCTGTGTGCGGCACCTCGAAACTCCTTCACTAGATGCTTCCACCACCTCCATTTGTGCCAGTATCATTTCCTGTGCACGCTGCTTTTTCTCCACATTAAAGTAATGCTCTTTAAATCGAGGATCTAGAACTGTTGCAATGCAGTACAGAGGGTTGGACTCGGTGTCTTGAAACCGGTTGGTAACGGCCTCCAGTAGCGTGGTTTTAGCCGTTTTTACGCCATGGTCTGTTTCTACCTCTTTTCCCAGCAGATGCTTCAGTGCAGCAATCAAGGGGATAACTTCAGCAATGCAAGCATTCGTTGAGCTTATTTCTTTTGTTAACTGTTCAAATGGAGATAGAAGAGCCAAACTGTTTTCAACTAACGTCTATCGATGTGCACTCAGTGTTGCTGGCAGCTCGTAATCTGCAATGTATGCAGCTAAAACACGCTTTTGTTCAAAAAGACTTTGTAGCATATAGTAGGTGCTGTTCCAACGAGTGGCTTGCTGCAGTCGTTTCAGTGCCATTCCAAACTGCATCTGCAAAGCTTGTAATCTGGAATAAGCAAGCGGAGAATGCTTAAATTGACCCACAATTTTTCTTCCTTTTGATACGATATCAGATATGGTGCGCTGACTCAGCAATCCTTCATTCACAGCCAATTGTAGTGTGTGTGCCATGCACGGTATGCTTTGAAGTTCACTGTCTTCTATTGTCTTTGCCATGTTCCGCGCATTATCTCGGACAATCAAATGCACTTTAGACTTCTCAATGTGCCAAGTGTCAAGCATGGATTTTAAAGCATCAGATATTGCTGCTGCAGTATGTGATCAAACAAACTCACGTGCGTTAAGTAGGATGTTTTGCAATTGAAATTTGTCATCTATCCACTGCGCTGTCAGGCTGAGCATGCTCCTTGGACTGACATCTGAACTCCAAATGTCGGTAATAAAACTGATTGCTATGATGTCGGTAGTCATGAGCTCCTGAACGTGTTTTTTAACGCTGCTAAACAATTCATGTAGACTGGTATCTGCAAAGTAGCGTCTGCTTGGTATTGAGTAACGCGGCTCAATATGTTGCATGAGCCTACGGAATCCAACGTCCTCCACAACAGAGAATGGCTAGTCGTCTAATGCAATAAATTCCATAATTTTAGCTGTAATGGCACGAGCTTTGGGACTGTCACTTGCATATTTTCTAACCTTTTCAAAGACTGTGGCCACAGGTGGTGTTAAGCCTGAGGATGAGGAACTTTTTGAAAGTGGTGCTGTTTTCTTGTAATCTGAATGCTGAACTGGATGACGTGTTTTCAGGTGGTGTATCAAACCTGTTGTTGAAAAATTATTTGGCACTGTACCCCCTCTTGAAATTTCTTCTGAGCAAAGAGTACAGATTGCAAATTTGGGGTCTTTATCAGAAACTTTAAAACATTTCCACACTGATCATAGAATGATTTATAGTGGGAGTGAAATCTGAGGGGGACGAAATCAATTTAAAAGCTAAACCCCAGGAGGCAGCTTTAAAAAAATAAAATAAAAAAATTGTATCTTTTTTTTTTTTTTTTTTTTTTTTTATGGTGCTGCTCTTGGCATGCAAGGTAGTTATGTCTGCACTGCAGTACATCTGACTTGTACCAAAAAAATATAATTGAACTGAATAAATTTGATTTGAAATGGAATGGATTGCTTGCAAATTGTTGCAATTGTATGCTATTTTATTTTTTGGAGCTATTCTACTTCATGGCATTGTTGTTATTGAATTGGTCACTATAGGGTTGATTTACTAAAACTGTGGAGAGTGAAAAATCTGGGACAGCTGTGCATGGTAGACAATCAGCTTCTAACTTCAGTTTGTTTAATTAAGCTTTGGAAAAAAAAACGGAAGCTGATTGGTTTCTATGCACAGCTGCACCAGATTTTTAATTCTCCAGTTTTTAGTAAATCAACCCCTTTGGCCACTTTCACACTAGCGTTTACGGATGAAAAAGGGACATACATTGGTCCCTATGAGATCGCGGGTGTCAGCGGATGAACATCCGCTGACACCCGATCTCCTCCGTGTCCGCAATCCCCCGATTCTGCAGACGGAGGAAAATCCTATTTTTCTATCCGTCTGCAGAGCGGATCGGGTGAACACAGACAGACGGTCCGTGTTCATCCGATCCCCCCATAGGGGAGAGCGGAGATCTGACAAGGGTGGTCCCTGCACAGTGTGCGGGGACCGCCCTGTCATCCGCCGGCTCAGCAGGGATCAGCGGACTGATCCCCGCTGAGCAAGCAGAGGTTCACGGGGCGGATCCTCACGGATCCGTCCCGTGTTAAATGGGCCTTAGTCTCAGCGTAGTATTAAGTTATACGACACTGTCATGACAGCAAGCGCATACATTTTTTAAACATGACAGTACGCAATAAAAATGTAAATAATTATTATAATATATATATGAATTATGAAATATAATGTGTGTGTGTGTGTATATATATATATATATATATATATATATATATATATATATATATATATATTTACTTATTGCATACTGTCATGTTTAAAATAATTAATGCGCTTGCTGTCATGTCAGTACTGTATAACTTATACTACACTGTCAAAGTAAGTGACACATTCAATAACAGCAAGCGCATGAACTTTATATACTGTATACTACAGAAATGGCTCTAAAAAAAATAGCTTGCAATTTGCAATCCATTCCATTTCAAATCCTATTTAATCACTAATACTGAAACACGTGGGTATATGTCCCTGTTCTCAGGAGAAGATCCAGGCAGAATGTTAGATGTTAGAAACATACATTCTAGAAAAAAACAGAGCTGAACAGCCCCGCCCAGGGGGGCAGTCACTCCAGACATAACCCTCCTACCTGCAGCTAGCAGCCTCAGTTTTTTTCTGCCTAGCAGAAGGAGAAGACGTGGCTCTCTCAGGAGCCAGTCTCCTGGAAGATTTTATTTTTATTCCTTTGGGAATTTTATTATTTTATTTTTGAGACCTTCAATCAACTGTCGGCTGGGCAACATGTTGGTTACACTGGTATCCTCGTAGTGTTCCCTGTCCGACCATCGAGCGTGCTGATCCTCGCCTTGTGTGCGTGAGACTCAGTTCACGACATGCCCCATGACTCCAGGGGTGGCTTTTATGCTCCCGCGGTCCTCACAAGATTGAACAGTACCTGCTGTATCTTTTGCGGTGGACCGGGCCGACAGCTACTCAGTACTACTCTGTGATAGGTCTGTCTGAAACAAGCCAGTGGGTCCCTATGGGATGGGTAAGTAGTCTCTCCTGCTTCAGGTGAGTACATGCTGGCGGTGTTTCTCTGTCTAGGGGGTTTCTCCCTGTACCTTTGCTGTGCTGTGTGGGGGTACTTGGGGGTCACTCTGGCCTGGCGGGGGGCGCTCATATCTGTGTGCGGAGGCTGTGAGGTGTGAGTGTTTGAAGAAGTCACTAGCTGGCATGGCTATTGCTGTTTAAGCTGCGCTCGGCGGCCATCTTGCCGCGGATCATTGGTGCTGCTTACACGCGGCCCACGGCCATTTTCTTGAAGCCGGGGTGCTTTTACTTTCGGTTTTGGCCTCTTTCGCCGCTGCTGCGGCGCGAATCTCCTCACACTCTCCTCAGACTTCACTCGCGCTGGCAGCGCGGTGACATACAGCAGAGCTGAGTGGTCCATACAAGGGTTGGTGAGTCCTCTGGGTATCCCCTCCTCAGCCTCAGCACAGCCAGTGGGTGGACTGTATTATTCACTTTATAGTGTATAAGGTCTCAGAGGGTGGCAAATATGGAGTCTGGTTCACCTGCTTCCCCACTTGTCAGAGGCAACTGGCAGTGCTCCAGCACCTGCGGTCCCTATGGACCAGTTGTCAGCAGTCCTTGAAAATTTTCTTGTCAGGATGGAAGTGGTGTGCGAGCACAAGGGAGCTATAAAGCGCCCTCTCCCCACACACTCTCACACATGGGGAGTGCTCTGATTCAGATATGGGCCTAGCTGCTGCTGCTCAGGACCCTAGCTCTGAATATTTTAATGTTTTTGAACAGGACATTCCTTGTGAGGAAGACTCCAGTTCTGAGTCAGTAAATGACAGGGCGCTTGTAAGTGAACTCACTGCTGTGAGGGACACTCTCAAGCTGGATGCTGTGGCTGAGGTACCTCAGGTACCTCAGGTGGACACTTTCTCCTTTGGTTCTTTTCAAGCTGTTCTTTTACACAGCTTCCTTCCACGCTGCGTCGAGAGCAGCATGGATGATACAGTGGTACACAGTGCCCCCCCCCTTCCTGGTTGGTGCAGCATGGTGGGGGGGGGTCTTTATTCATTTATTTCTATAGTCCCTGTGAGCCTTCTGTGTGATGTCTCTAAGGCAACAACAGGGTCTCTGCACCTGTGGTTTTTCGCCATTTTCTGGAGAACGCTCTGACAGGACCACGGTCTGCGGTGTCAGAGGTTACCTTTTACCTGCATGCTGCTTCGGCAGCACATTTAAGCAGGGAGGTTACCGCTCAGCTGCAGCTGGTGATCTCCTCACAGGATCCAAGACCAAGGGTGCAGCCAATGCATGTAACTATGCAAAAATAGTGAGAGACCTTGGACTGCCGCACTCCAAAAAAATATTTTTTCTTTTATTTAAGATAAAAACAATGAATACATGGCACAGCAAAGGAAACAGCTAATGTGAGCTGGCGCGTTTCGCACTGAACTTCAGCGCTTAGTCATAGCTATGACTAAGCGCTGAAGTTCAGTGCGAAACGCGTCAGCTCACATTAGCTGTTTCCTTTGCTGTGCCATGTATTCATTGTTTTTATCTTAAATAAAAGAAAAAATATTTTTTTGGAGTGCGTCAGTCCAAGGTCTCTCACTATTTTTGCATAGCACATTTAAGCAGGTTGGAACGATACAGAGAAGTTTATGCGCCTCTGCGCCATAATTTAAACTTATCTTATAACTACACTGGATACATTCACAGTGTATGTATGTGTTATTGGTCTCTGTGTCTGCGGGTGTCTTCCGGGTGTTCCGGTGTCCTTTCACGCCTTTGGCTCTCTGCACAGTTTAAACATGTTCCATATGTTTATCACGTATACTATAATACCTACGCGGTATGTGTATGCAGTCTGAAACTTGTGCGATTTGATTATCCACATGCTAACATACCTACACGGTATGTGTGTGCAGTCTGCGTGGGTTTCCTCCGGGTCCTCCAGTTTCCGCCCACGCTACATGACATGCGCGCCTTCGGTGCCATACACAGTATAAACATACACGTTATGTTTATACACAACAGTAAATACATTCACAGTAGATGTATGTATTGTATTCTCTGGGTCTGCGTGGGGTTCCTCCGGGTACTCCGGTTTCCTCCCACGCGCCAACGGTGTGCGCGCCTTCGGTGCTATGCACATATAGACATGTTCAAAATGTTTATCACACATACTATATTACCTACACAGTATGCGTATGCGGGCTGCGTGGGTTTCATCCTGGTGCTCCGGTTTTTCCCCCGCGCTCCTATGGTGTTCGCATTTTCAGCGCTATGCACAGCATAAACATGTGCAATTCATTTATTCGCATGCTAACATGCCTACACGGTTGTGTACGCAGTCTGTGTGGCTGGTTTCCGCCTATGCCCCAATGAGGTGCGCGCCTTTGTCGCTGGCACAGTATAAACGTGTTTAATGTTTATCCACACGTACTAAACGACATACGCCGTATGTGGTTGTACTGTGCTCTTTGTGGCTGAGGGGGTTTCCTCCCACGCTCTAATTGCGCGTTTTGACGCAATGCACAGTATAAACTATGTGTTTGTACAATCAGCATTTATCAATGGAGTAGCTGCTGGATGGAGCATTGTCATATGGATACCTGGTATCAGGGGTACCACCTTCCACCTGCCCTTCGGTGGTGATCAGAAGCACTAGCTTGGACTGTGTTCGCCATGCTGAGGTTAGCGTTACGCCCGGTAGTGGCTGCGTCTCTGGTGTTCCTGAAGCTCAATGACTGGGCAAAAGCCTCTGCTTCATCTATCAGTCGACCAGCAGGTGCACTGCAACTGCTTTAGCCTCTCGGGTCTCTGTGTCCGGGGTGGGTCTGCGCCACCTGTAGAGGCTGAGTTACTGGTCCACTGACCGAGTTTCTAGGGAAGCTCTGTCAGGTTGCCTTTCTTGGCCAACAATTGAGGCACCCCGTAAGCCGGGGCCTCCCTTCTCCGATACATTGCGGGGTCTCCTTGGATTTATCATACCAATCCCGCTGCAGGACGGTCCTGTCGGCCGTGTGCATTCCAGGGGAAGGGTCCTTACATCCGGAGGTGTTTTCACCTCCTTTACCGGAGGTGGGGCACCGGATGTGGACCTTTTGGCCTCTCGACTCACTCGCAAGGTGTAGAGATTGGTGGCCAGGTCCGGGGATCCCTGGGCAGACGCGTCAGATGCGTTGGTGACCCGTGGGGGCAGTATCGCCTGATGTATGCTTACCCTCCGCTACTGTTGTTGCCTCGCCTGCTTCGCAGAGTAGTGGTCAAGGCCATTCCGGTGATCCTCATTGCTCTGGGACAGCGACATTGGTACGCCGATCTAGTTTGGCTAGTCGCAGACGTTCCTTGGTGACTGCCTATTTGGGTGGACCTTTTGTCTCATGGTCCCATACTTCATCCTGCTTTACAGTCCTTGGCTTTGGCACGGCTGTT
Organism: Rana muscosa; assembly: GCA_029206835.1. Classification (NCBI taxonomy): domain Eukaryota; kingdom Metazoa; phylum Chordata; class Amphibia; order Anura; family Ranidae; genus Rana; species Rana muscosa. The sequence continues at coordinate 215,601,184 of CM055116.1, forward strand.
AAAGCCAGGTGCTGGGGGACCGAGGTCCCTCGGATTCGGTCATCTCATCTATGTTGTGGGCACGGAAATCTTCCTTCAGAAAGATCTATTACCGTACCTGGAAGGCTTACATCGCTATGTGCGAGGAGTTTGATGGCGTCCACGGACGTATTCCGTTCCCAAGATTTTGCTGTTCTTACAGCGTGGTGTGACCCAAAAGCTGGCCTTGCGTACCATCGAGGGTTGGATTTCGGCCCGGGCTGTCTTTTTCAACGACCGCTAGCGGGCCATTCCTTGATTAGCACCTTTGTGCAGGGGGTTCGCCATGTGATCCCCCCTGTCAAACCTCCTCCCCCTCCTTGGGATCTGAATTTGGTGCTCTCGGTTCTCCAAGAACATCCCTTTGAAAATATCAGGGAGATTCCTCTCTTGACCTTGTCCCAGAAGGTGGCTTTCTTAGTGGCCATCCTTCTAATCGACGGGCGTCTGAGTTGGTGGCCTTGTCCCGCAAGTCGCCTTACTTGGTCCTTCATAAGGATAAGGCGGTGTTGCGCCCAAGTCCATCTTCCTTTCAAAGGTGGTCTCGGCCTTTCACCTTAATGAGGACATTGTTCTTCTGTCCTTGTGTCCTCACCCATCGCATCCCTGAGAGTTTGCGCTTCATACATTGGATGTGGTACGAGCCTTACGGGTGTACCTGTCTGCTACTGTTTCCATTCGGAAGTCTGACTCACTGTTTGTTTCTGTCTCTGGTCCAAAACAGGGCCAAGCGGTGTCGTCTGCCACCTTTTCTAGGGGGATCAGACAGACCGTTATACAGGCCTATGTCCTTATGGGGCGGGCGCCTCCCTTTACGGTTACCGCGCATTCCACCAGGGCAATTGGTGCTTCCTTGGCTTTCCGACATCAAGCGTCGGTTGCACATGTGTGCAAGGCGGCGACCTGGTCGTCCGTTCATACCTTTTCTAAGTTCTATAAGGTTGATTTGGCTGCATCTTCGGATGCTTCCTTCGGCCGCAAGGGTTGCAGGCCGCTGTTTAAAGTTGCAACTCCACCGTTGAGGAGTTCTGCTTGTTTGGAGTGGAGTTTGGTTTTTCCTTTACTACTGCTCCCACCCTTTTCCGATACTGCTTTGGGACGTCCCACGTGTTTCAGTATTAAAGCTGTGTCAGTCCATGGACGATAAGAGAAAATAGGATTTTTGTACTCACCGTAAAATCCTTTTCTCTGACGTCCATGGACTGACACAGCACCCACCCTTCTTTAAGGTTTGTACCGCTTTGTTACGAACTGAGGCTGCTAGCTGCAGGTAGGAGGGTTATGTCTGGAGGGACCGCCCCCCTGGGCGGGGCTGTTTAGCTCTGTTTTTTTCTAGAATGTATGTTTCTAACCTCTAACATTCTGCCTGGATCTTCTCCTGCGAGCAGGGACATATACCCACGTGTTTCAGTATTAGAGCTGTGTCAGTCCATGGACGTCAGAGAAAAGGATTTTACGGTGAGTACAAAAATCCTATTTTTTTTGCTACAGATCAGATGTACTGCAGTGCAGACACACAGTCATTTTAAATAGTCAGACTCAGTACTAGTACTAATTATCAAGAAATAAAATTACTAGTTTTTCAAGTTTGTTTCTGTCAGTTTAAGAAGGCAAAAGCAGCAATGCTCACCGGCGAATAGTAATGGTAGCCATCCAGGAGTGACAGTGCCCAGTCTTGTACTTGAGTATGCCATGTGCAGCCCTCTATGAAGCCGTATCTTGCTTCCCAGTACCAGTAGTGTCTATAGGGTCTCAGTACCGTCTCTCGGGTCCCAGCAGCGTCTCTCGGGTCCTAGCAGCGTCTCACAAGCACGAGGCACCTTCCCCGCGTCCGCGGGGAAGGTGCCAGGGTCTCAGCAGGGAACGTGCTTACGAGTGCGGCGCTGCGGCGTCTTAACCGCGAGGAACGTGCACGCCGCCCACACAACGAGTGACGTCATCCGCCTATTCTTCCGTCTCTACTACGCATGCGCGGTTTTCGCCGCCAGTATCGGCAAGAATTCTGTTTCGGCTTTTTGACGAAAAGGCCATTATCGCCCGATATGTTTCGGTGGCCGAAATTTCGGTGCATCCCTATTTGGCAGCAAGCTTAGAATGCATTTATAGGCTTCGAAGTTGGCATGCTCACTATGGCAGATTACATGGTATAGTGAGATAGGCCTAAAGAAACAAAAAGCCCCCACATTTGTGTTCCTTTTAGTCCACTTCCTCTTAATGTGGTTGTTTCGTTTTATCAGTCCATTAATCTATTTCATGGAAACCATAGTTGCCATACACTGCACTGATGACATTTAACTAGCTTTATGCAGTTTGGAATAAATAGCTTTATAATTTTGGGCTATATTGGTTGCTTAGGAGGATGGATGTCTTTCCCTTTTTTTACTTTTATCAATATAAATTCTTCATCAAGTTTTTGAACTGGTACTAGTGCAGCTATTCAGACTTTCGGGTGCCTGCCTTTGTCCAAGGCACTCCCTGGACAGCTTATGTACTGGCTTGTTGATGCAGAGTGCATTACAGGTCAAGAGCTATGGTGCAGCCTCTGGTGTGATCTTGATCCCTTCTGGAGGATGCTTGCAGTGTAGGGGTGAAGATTGCCTGGAAATTAACATGTTCACTGGGTTCTGTATCTAGTGCTCTTCTAGTACCATATATACTCGAGTATAAGCCGAGTTTTTCAGCACATTTTTTTGTGCTGAAAATGCCCCCCTCGGCTTATACTCAAGTCTGTGTCCATCTTCATCTTTGTGCGCCTGATCCTGGCCAGCCGTAGGTCCCCTGGACCACAAATTTGGCACACATGTAGCCCCACTCTTCCTCTACAAGTGTGCAAAGTTTGTTGTCCGGGGGACCTACGGCCGGGGAGCACCGATTTTTCAAAGCCGGGCACCCCTTCAATAGACTCCCACGTTAAACGTCAGTCTAGTCCCACAGCGCCGGAGATTGGGCACAGTGAGGCATGGGCACAGTGACAGTGAGGCATGGACACAGTGAGGCATGGACACAGTGAGGCATGGACACAGTGAGGCATGCACATGAACACACTGAGGCAAAGTGAGGCACAGTGAGGCATGCAGATGGACACTCTAGGCTTATACTCGAGTCAATACGTTTTCCCAGTTTTTTGTGGTAAAATTAGGTGCCTCGGCTTATATTCCGGTCGGCTTATACTCGAGTATATGCGGTAATTGGTTACTGTGCTTGTTGGTCACAGAAAGCTCTCCAGGCTTGCAACTGTGGTATGTCTGCAACTTGTCCCCTTATGGGCATGGCACACTATTGCCCTTTATCCTGCAATTACCCTAAAAGGATTAATATGCTGGAGAGTTATGCCGTGCACACACGATCGGTTTTACCGATGAAAACAGTCCGATGGACTTTTCTCATCGGACAAACCGATCGTGTATGGGCCTCATCGGTCTTTTTTTCATCGGTGAGAAAAAATAGAACATGTTTTTAATTTTTCTCCTATGGGAAAAAAAACTATAGCAAATTCCGATCGTCTGTGTGGGACTCCATCGGAGAAAAAACCCAAGCATGCTCAGAAGTATTGAACTTAATTTTTCTCGGCTCGTCGGAGTGTTTTACGTCACGGCGTTTGGGACAGTCGGATTTTTGACTGATGGTGTGTAGGCAAGACTGATGGAAGTCAGCTTCATCGGATTTCCGATGGAAAAATCCATTGGATTAGAATCCATAGGAAATTTGATCGTGTGTACAGGGCTTTAAGTGCATTGTTACCAACAGCTGTGACGCATGACCTTAACACTGTATATTTGGCTTTTCAGTGTGGGTTAGTTTCCTGCCATTGCTTTCATTGCAAGGGTCATCGTCACGGGTATTATCTCGGTTTGTTCTTGCTACTGCTTATCTGTGATAAAGTTACCTTCGAACACATAACGCTCCCTGCTACTGCAAATTATTTTTTGATTACCCCAAATATAAACTGGGTATGTTTAAGTTCCATTAGTGCGTGCATCACGTTGGATCCCTAATGCAGAGGAAACAGCCCTGTCCAATTCGCCCATTTACACTCCAGGCTGTTACAGCTCAAATTTCTGGTTACGTGGTATAAGAAGTTATACAATGGACCTACCTACTTATTCTGCCTGGGACGTCTGTTGGCCAGTCCAGCCCTTGAATTTGAAAGATTTTCCTGACACTTGCCAGTCTGACAGCCTAAGGAGGTTTCCTGGACCAACCTGCCAGTTCGGGGTACTTGGTTGAAGTGTCAGTAAAAATAAAAACTCACCTGAGACAGTCTTTACCTGGAAACAGTGATTGGCCAGCTCCTCGCTACCAATGTCGAAAGCACCTGTTGCACACACCACCGGTACTCGTGATAGCGGATGCTACCTGGTGTGCTCTTGCTTGACCCAGTTTGTATTTGCTTTGTGGATTATTGTGTATAACCCGGCTTGTTCTGATCCTATGCTCCACTTTGATTCTGTACCATTTTGGACTCTGATCTACTTGTGTGTAACCTGGCTTGTCTAGGCTATGCTTCTGCCTGACATTGTATTATTAGACTCTGTTATCTCTTGGTCTGCTCTAACCTGCTCCATCTTTACCCAAAGGTGTTGCAGGATCTGTACAGTATCGCAGGTGGGAACACTGGATGTGAACATCCTAGCCTCCAAGATCAATAACAAACTGCACTAATTTGTCTCCAAGTGGAAGGATCCACTGGTAAAAGCTGAGTTGTATACTGATCGATGGGATTAATATAACCTAAGCTATGCATTTCTTTCTTTAAAGCTCTTTCCTCGTCTGCTCCACAGGATCAAGATGGAGGAAGTTTTTATGATTTTCATCATACCGATTTGGCCCAGGAGACTGTGGAACTTCACCTTCAACAGATCTTACCCCACAGGCCCTTCCAGATTTTGCAGATCCCTTGTTCCAAGGGCGACTCGGTTTTTACAGTCCCTGGCCTTGACAGCATGGTTGTTGAAGCCTAGGTCCCGTGAGGGAGGGTTGTCTTTCTGTAATTTCTATGCTCTTGAAAGCTAAGAAGTCGCTCAAGATATATCATATTACATGGAAAGAATACTTTGCCTGGTGCAAGGTTAGAAAAATGTCATCACAAGAACTAAACCATGGGACAGACCCCGACTTTTCTACCATCCAACCTGGATCAACAAATTGCTTTGAGTACCATTAGGGGCAAATAATGTCTCTTATTTCAAAGGCCGATGCCTTTCATTCCCAAGTTAAACGCCTTTGCACAAGATGTAGCTCACATAGTTTCTCCTGTACAATCTCCGTTGACTTGGATAAAGTTTTCTTGAGGCCCAGAGTTTTCTTTCTTCCCTAAGGTGGTCTCTAATTTAGACCTTAAACATGACATTGTTTTGCCATCTCTCTGTCCTGCTGTGGGTCATCCCAAGGAGATATTTCTCCATTGCTTGGTTAGAGCTGTTTGTATCTACCTCTCAGCTATTACTTTCCTCAGATATACTGCATCTCTTTGTCATTCCAGAAGGTCACTGTAAGAGACAGCCAGCTTCACGTTTCACCATTTTTTGGTGGCTGAGGCAGGTCATTGTGTAAACCCACTGACTTAAAGCATTGGTTACCCCAACATTTCATATTCCTGATATATGCCTGCTGTACCATGTACTTGTATGAGAAAGTACCGTATATACTCGAGTATAAGCCGACCCGAATATAAGCCGAGGCACCTAATTTTACCACAAAAAACTGGGAAAACTTATTGACTCGAGTATAAGCCTAGGGTGTCCATCTGCATGCCTCACTGTGTCTATGTGCATGCCTCACTGTGCCTATGCCTCACTGTGCCCATGCCTCACTGTGCCCATGACTAGACTGACGTTTAACATAGGAGACTATGGAAGGGGTGCCCGGCTTTGAAAAATCAGTGCTTCCCGGCTGTAGGTCCCCTAGACAATAAACTTTGCACACTTGTAGAGGAAGAGTGGGGCTACATGTGTGCCAAGTTTGGGATCCAGGGAACCTACGCCCGGCCGGTACCAGGTCCCCAAATTCACCAGAGAAATGACCGTTTAACATGGGAGTCTATGGAAGGGGGGGCCCGGCTTTAAAAAATCGGTGCTCCCCGGCCGTAGATCCCCCAGACAAGAAACTTTGCACACTTGTAGAGGAAGAGTGGGCTACATCTGTGCCAAGTTTGGGGTCCAGGGGACCTACGGCCGGCCGGTACTGGTTCCCCAAAGTCCAGGAGATCAGGCGCAAAAAGGTAACTCAAGTATAAGCAGAGGGGGGGCATTTTCAGCACAAAAAAATGTGCTAAAAAAAATCGGCTTATACTCGAGTATATACGGTATGTTCTCTTTGTATTGCTTCATTTATGTGAAATCCCTGGTGTTCCTGCTTGTCCATTTGCTTTCCTATAAAAATCTGACCACACTAAGCAGAACATGTGGTTAGTTCTCTAGCTATGCTGTAAATTCAGTGTACTCTCCCTGCAATGATCAGACTTGTCCTGACATGCCCGCTCTGCACAGCGAAGGTCAGTGTGCTGCTGTGTCTCCTCCCTGAGCTTAGTATGCAGCTGAGAACAGAGAGAATGTGATCACTTATAAAAAAGGTATTTATGTTTTTTTTTTTATATCTATAGAAAAAAAATTGCCTTTGTTTTCTATTTTAAACTCAATGGGTTGTTTTACAAGGTGATAGTTTACAATCACTTTAAGAATAAGGTTCTACCCTTTCCAGTCAAGGTGCACTCTTACAAGATCTGTGTTTCCTGGGCTTTCCAGCATGAAGCTTCTGTTTCCCAGATTTTCATGAACAGAGTGCAGACAGAACACTTAAACACCGGGTCAGTGTTAGTTCCTGTTAGTCAGGAACTGACCTAAGTTTAGTTTCGTTTGTGGCGAGCAGATCTTGATATAGTTAGTACTTTTTTCTTTTCAGAACAAACCTCCTTAGACTGTTCCTGGGTGCCCACTTGTGCATGTTATACTGTAAATAATAATAAATATATAATTTTTCTCTTATCATCCATGGACCGACACAGTGGCTCTTAATCACTGAACGTGTGGGGTATATGTCCCTGCTTGCAGGAGAAGACCTAGGCAGAATGTTAAATGTTAAAACATTCTAGAACAAACCAGAGCTGAACAGCCCCGCCCAGGGGGGCGGTCGCTCCGGACATTACCCTCCCACCTGCAGCTAGCAGACCTCAGTTTTTTTCTGCCTAGCAGAAGGAGGAGAAGACGTGGCTCTCTCAGGAGCCAGTCTCCTGGAAGATTTTACTTTTAAATTTTATTCCTTTGGGAATTTTATTATTTTATTTTTGAGACCTTCAATCAACTGTCGGCTGGGCAACAGGTTGGGTACACTGGTATCCTCGTAGTCTTATACAAAAATGTAGCGCTATGCGTAATAACAATATAAGACACCCAAGTGCTCAAGGTGACTAGATCACAATGGATCTAATAATGAGTCCCGATATATGAAAATACAAAACACAAAAAAGAAAAGTATTTGATGACAAGACCGTGAATAAAATTGAAACTGTCCTGTTAAAAAATGGTGAATGTTCAAAGTATTGAGTGACTTGTGACGTGACCACCACCACATGAAAGGGAGGCTTACCGGATGGAGTAGACCCTGTACACATACGTGTAGAGGGTCAAACAGGCTTAGTATGTATATATCCGTACATGTGAAATCCCAGCTAGCACTGCACACATATGTATCCGAGATCCAAACTCAAGGATGACACCAGATATCCAAGCCCAATAGATGGATGAAAATGGCTCACATGGAAATCATGTAGAAGGAAGAAGGAGAGGGCACATAGCGTAATAACGTAAAGGATATTTAATAAACGTAGGTAAGTACACTTACATTCAATCCATGAACATAGCGCTTTGCAAAACACTCAGTGGCAGCAGTGGAGTCTCCCGTCGCGTTTCGCAAAACCTTGCATCGTCTGGGGTATACCTCCACTGTTGCCTGTATGCTATTTATAGGCATCAAGGACCTCCCCTCTGGTCTACCCATTGTAACAGTACTTCCTGAAAAATCAAAAATGGCGCTGGAGCGTGCGTTCCAAGCCTCTCTATGAAACCCCTACATAGAGTGTTGCTACATCCTCATAAAGGGAAGCTGAATTGACCAGATATGGGGGATATCTCTAAATGAATCCACATCGGTGACCTGCTCACCTATGCTTGATGCAGGGCTAAACCAACCTGTCTATGGAAACCCTCATGGAAAGAAGCCGGATGTCCATCGCCACGATCATGGCGCTACACTCAAGCCACATGATAGACTCACGTGACCGTCATGTAACATCACATGACTATCGCAAAACGTCACAAGACATACGGACGTCGCGCCTCACAGAGACGGCGCGATCGCGTCATCAACCGATGGCGCGGCGTCCCCGGAACTGAGGCTCCACCTGGTTGGTATATAGGCTGCGCTGCGCTCCACCGCCGTAAGAAGCACGGAGCGTGAGACACAGCCAATAGCAGGGATGGATTAACTTTGAATGGTCCGCGGAGATATAACAAATCTTCCACTTCGGACCAAAGATGTGGAATCAATAGATGGAAACAAAGCAATAAGAATGCAATTGTGACCACCTACTACAAACATAGAATTGATTTTTAAAGTTCAACTCTAAATAAAAACATCATAAATTTTTTTTAATACTGAATATAAAATATATAAAATTATATAAAATTAGTGTTGGATGACAAAAAAGGGGAGTGAACCTTATTAGCATCAAATCACAGTGTGTATAAATAAGACAACAGTCTCATACGTGAATATAAGTGTCCCATTGACAGGGACAAAACCTCCCCCTCCCAGATGAATCACAGAAGGGAGCCCATAAGCCCCAACAGTGAACTATCCAATGGGCAAACCAGAAGGTGGTCCCAATCACAACACACAATATCGGATCCTCGTAGTCTTCCCTGTCCAACCATCGATCCTCGCATTGTGTGCGTGAGACTCAGTTCACGACATACCCCATGGCTCCAGGGGTGGCCGGGTTGCTTTCATGCTTCCGCGGTCCTCTCAAGATTGAACAGTACCTACTGTATCTTTCGCGGTTGACCGGGCCGACAGCTACGCAGTACGACTCTGTAATAGGTCTGTCTGAAACAAGCCAGTGAGTCCCTCTATTGGCACCGAGGGTGTTCTCCAAGGTGCTCGCGGGACGGGTAAGTAGTCTCTCCTGCTGCAAGGTGAGTACATGCTGGCTGTGTTTCTGTGTGTGGGGGGGTTCTCCCTGTCTCCCCTCTGTTATGCTGCTCTCTGCACCCTGTTCTGCTGCTGTGCTGTGTGGGGATGCTTGGGGGGTCACTCTGCCCCGCTTCATGTCTGTTAATGTGTTTGGAATGTGTTCTGGGAGAATGTGTGTTGTTTTTTCGTGCGCCATTGGCGCGCTGTTTTAAATTTAAAAAGTGCGCAATCGGCGGCCATTTTGCCACGGCTCAAATCACAGTTATACAGGCGCCCGGCGGCCATTTTCTTGTAGCCGCGGCGCTTTCAGTTTCGTTTTCGGCCTCTAGCGGCGCTGCTGAACGGCGCAAATTCCACATCTCCTCACAGATTCTTCATTCTCCTCAGGCTTGCGCTACAGCGCGGCTCAGACAGCGGTACCGAGCGGTCCCTAGGGGTGGTGAGTACTCCGGGTATCCCCTCCTCAGCCCCAGCATAGCCAGTGGGTGGGCTGTATTATTCACTGTATGGTGAATAAGGCCTCAGAGGGTGGCAACATGGAGTCTAGTTCACCTGTTTCTTCACACTTGTTAGAGACAACTGGCAGTGCTCTTGCACCTGCGGTCCTTATGGACCAGTTGTCGGCAGTCCTGGAATCATTCTGCCCAGGAGGGAAGCAGTGTGTGAGCGCAAGGGAGCAAAAAAAACCCTCTCTCCACAAAAAAAAAAGGGGGTGTGCGCTGATTCAGATATGGGCCTAGCCACTACCGTTCAGGACCCTAGCTCTGAATATATTTGATGGTTTTGAACAGGACATTCCTTGCGAGGAAGACTCCAGTTCTGTGTCAGTAAATGACAGGGCGCTTGTTAGTGAACTCATTGCTGCGGTGAGGGACACTGGCAAGCTAAATGCTGCGCATGCAGAACCTCAGGCGGACAGTCTCCTCTGGTTCTTTAGGGCCGGGCCTTCTAAAAAAGCTTTTTTCCATATGTACCTTTTCTTTGACCAGCTCATTGATAAGGTCTGGGGAAAAAGCCGCAGAAGACTTTTATGGTCCCGCTGCGTTTGCCTATCAGATACCCCTTTGAAGATGCCCTACTTAAAACATGGGCTTCTCCCCCAGTGGTCGACCCTCCAGTCGCCCGGTTAAACAAGGCCACCACTCTCCCGATGGAGGGGACTCCTGCATTTAGGGACCCCACTAACAGGAGGTCAGAAGTGGTGAGCAGAGCCATGTTTGCCCTGTTGGGGTCTGCCCTACGGCCTGTGGTAGCGGCGACCCTTGTGTCTCAGACACTTACGGGATGTGCAAAAATTTTGCACCAAACTGTACAGGAGCATAATCTTCCTCCAGACACTTGCTCTGGCCCACCAAATGGTGCAGGGCCTGGTTTATGTTGCAACGCCACGTTAGACGCGGCCCCTTATTACTCAGGGCCTCTGTCTTGGTGGTGGTATTGCGTTGTCTGATCTGGTTGAAATGCTGGTCTGCTGACCTAGCTTCTAAAAAGCCTCTGACGGATCTACCATTTAAAGGTGGTAGGCTTTTCGGCGCTGCGCTGGATGACATCATCAAGGATGTCACGGGAGGTAAAAGCACTTTTCTTCCTCAGGCTAGCAAGGGTAAGGAGGCCGCCGTAAGCAGGGTCCTTCCTTTCCAGCAAAAAAGGGGGTTTTTCGTCAGTCAACGGGGAGGCCCTCCCAGACTGACAGCGGTGCGGCTGGTGGACACAAGCGCCCCTGGGTGCGTAAGCCAAACAAGCCGGCTCCCAAGCCCGCCTCCGCGTGAAGTCTTGCCCCCACCCGACTCTGGGGTAGTGGGGGACGACTTTGTAGGTTCACGGAACGGTGGACCTCCCGAGTCTCCTACCGGTGGGTGTGCGAGGTGATCACCTCAGGTTACAGGATAGGTTTCCGTTCCTGGTCCCAGACAGATTCTTCCCTCGAATCTTCCTCTCCTTCCTGCCCGTCGGGCAGCCCTTTGGGGCCTATTCAGGATTGCTCAGGTCCGGAGTGATTGTGCCGGTTCCGTCACAGGAGAGGTTTCAGGGATTCTACTCAAATTCGTTTGTAGTCCCAAAAAAGGGACAGGGTTCGGCCTATCTTGGACCTCCAGGTCCTGAATGCCTTCGTGACGGTGTAAAAGTTCCACATGGAATTAATTTGCACGGTGATCAGTACACTCCGTCAAGGGGATTTCCTGGCGACCTTGGACATCAAGGACGCCTACTTGCATGTCCCGATCTGCGCAAGTCACCAGAAGTTTCTGCGCTTGCGATCGGCGAAGTCCACTATCAATTTGTGGCTCTTCCTTTCGGCCTAGCCTCGGCACCGAGGGTGTTCACCAAGGTGCTTGTGCCAGTTCTAGCTTGCTGAGACAGCGAGGCATTGCTGTCGTGGGCTATCTGGACGATCTTTTTCTCAGAGCAGGGAATGGCTCAGAATTAGAAGACAGTGTGACTATCGTCAGTCAAACCCTCAGGGACTTTGGGTGGCTCCTAAACATTCAGGAGTCAGTCCTGGTCCCGACTCAAGGTCTGGAGTATCTCGGTCTGATTCTGGACTCCTTGGAGGCAAAGGTATTCCTACCTCCGGGGAAGCTACTGACACTTCAGTCTGCAGTGCGGGTGCTGACATCCCAAAAAATGGTCGTCAATCTGTTTTTGCATGGGAGTCCTGGGACTCATGGTGACCTCCTTCGAGGCCATTCCGTATGCCCAATCACACATCAGGGCATTGCAGAAAGAGATCTTGTTCCCTTGGGACAAATCCCCGTTGTCTTTGGATTTTCCGATCCAGGTGAGTCACCTGGTCAGGGCGTCCCTGACATGGTGGTTCGGGTCTTCGGTCCGGAAAGTCGTTCCTCCCCGTCCAATGGACGGTGTTCACTACGGACGCCAGCCTGAAGGGCTGGGGTGTAGTCTGGGGAGTCCTGTTGGCCCAAGGGCTTGGACTCCGGACGAAGCCCGTTTGACGATCAATGTTCTGGAAATACGGGCCATCAGACTGTGCCTCTCCTCCTCGTGGTCTGAGAGATTGCAAGATCGCTCCATTAGGATCCAGTCGGACAAAGTCACGGCGGTGGCGTATGTCGACCATCAAGGGGGGACTCGGAGCTCAGCTGCGGCTTCTGAGGTCCCCCGTACCCTGAAGTGGGCTAAAGGAAGCGTGCCGGCTCTGTCGGCCTTTCACATTCCGGGCATAGAACTGGCGGACTATTTGAGTCGCCAGACGTTGGACCAGGGAGAGTGGTCCTTGCACCGGGAGGTATTTCAACTCCTTTGCCACACAGACGGTGGGGCACGCTGGAGGTGGACCTGATGGCCTCTCGACTCAATAGTTGTCGAGGTTTGTGGCCAGATCCAGGGATCCTTGGGCGGATGACTCAGAGGCGTTAGTGGCCCATGGGGTCATTATCACCTGATATACGTTTATCCTCCGCTGAAGTTGCTCCCTCGCCTGCTGCGCAGGGTGTCGACCGAGGGAATTCCGGTGATCCTCATTGCTCCGGATTGGTCTCGGCTTCACTGGTACGCTGATCTGGTACGCTTCGTCGCGGCCGTTCCCTGACGGTTGCCAATAAGGGAGGACTTTCTGTCTCAAAGTCATATATTTCATCCTGCCTTTACAGTCTCTGGTCTTAACGGCATGGCTGTTGAAAGCCAGGTGTTGAGAGACCGAGGTCTCTCGGACTCGGTCATTTCGTCCATATTAAGGGCACGGAAGTCTTCCTCCAGAATGATCTATCTCTGTACCTGAAAAAAGCTTACATCGCCATGTGCGAAGAGCTGGACTGACGTCCTCGGACGTATTCCGTCCCTAGAATCCTGCGTTTCCTGCAGCATAGAGTGGCCCAAAGGCTCGCTTTGAGTATCCTTCAGGGTCAGATTTCGGCCTTGGCCATCTTCTTTCGGCGACCACTAGCGGGTCATTCCTTGGTTAGCACCCTTGTGCAGGGGGTTCGCCATGTGCTCCCTCCTGTCAAGTCTCCTCTCCCCCCGTGGGATCGGAATTGGTACTCTCGGTTCTTCAGGAACCTCCTTTTGAGAATATCAGGGATAATCCCCTCTTGACTTTGTCTCAGAAGGTGGCCCTTTTAGTGGCAATCACTTCTGTTAGACGAGTGTCTGAGTTGGCGACCTTGTACTGCAAGTCGCCATATTTAGTCATCCATAAGGATAAGGCGGTGTTGCATCCGCGACTTTCTCTTTTGTCAAGGGTGAGCTTGACCTTTCACCTAAATGAGGACACTGTCCTCCCGTCCTTGTGTCCTCACCCATCGCATCCCAGAGAGTGTGTGCGGCACACTTTGAATGTGGTACGAGCCTTGCGGGTGTGCCTGTCTGCTACTGCTTCTATTCGGAAGTCTGACTCTCTGTTTGACTGTCTCTGGTCAGAAACAGGGCCAAGCGGCTTCGTCTGCCACCATTTCTAAGTGGATCGGACGAACCATCTTTCAAGCCTATGCTCTCATGTGGCGGGCGCCTCCCTTTTCGGTTACGGCGCATTCCACCAGGGCAATTGGTGCTTCCTGGGTTTTCCGACATCAAGCGTCGGTTGCACAAGTGTGCAAGGCGGCGACCTGGTCGTCTGTTCATACCTTTTCTAAGTTTTATAGGGTTGATGTGGCTGCATCTCCGGATGCTTCCTTCGGCCGCAGAGTGTTGCAGGCCGCTGTTTAAAGTGGCAACTCCTCTGTTGAGGAGCTCTGCCTTGTTTGGAGTGAAGTTTTTTTGGTTTTTCCATTTATACTGCTCCCATCCCTCTTGACACTGCTTTGGGACATCCCACACGTTCAGTGATTAAGAGCCGCCGTGTCGGTCTATGGATGATAAGAGAAAATAGGATTTTTGTACTCACTGTAAAATCCATTTCTCGGACATCCATGGACCGACACGGCACCCACCCTTCCTTTTAAGTTTGTACTGCTTTGTTACGAACTGAGGTCTGCTAGCTGCAGGTGGGAGGGTAATGTCCGGAGGGACCGCCCCCCTGGGCGGGGCTGTTCAGCTCTGGTTTGTTCTAGAATGTTTTAACGTTTAACATTCTGCCTAGGTCTTCTCCTGCAAGCAGGGACATATACCCCACAAGTTCAGTGATTAAGAGCCGCCGTGTCGGTCCATGGATGTCAGAGAAATGGATTTTACGGTGAGTACAAAAATCCTATTTTTTTTTTTGTCCTAACAAGAATATATAACATACATCTTCTTGTATCACAGGTCCTCTTGTATCCTGCCATAAATCTGGTCATGCAGAAAAAGTGTTCCTCTCCGGGTTTCTTCCCTTTTTTTGTTTTTTTTGTTCTTGGATACCCAATGTAGTGTGAATGATCTAGAGGAGCCAACAGGTCTTCTCCAGCAGGAAATCAGTACTTGGATATCCTTTCTTTTTTCTTCCTGCTCATAGTAATAGTGCATAATTGAGGCCTTCTGTTCCATGTTGGTGCATGCAGTAGAAAGTGCAGGAGGTATTACCATACAAAAGATCTTCTCACATGGAAGTTGTAAACGATTACTGCTTAATAGCATTGGCTGGACATGACATACTTTTGTTTGTTTTTTTGTCATTTTTAGTATACGTTGCATAACTATCTGTGACTTTAGCCTGCAGACAACAAAAAACAAGAAAACTAAAAGCACCATTACAATATAGTGGTATAAGGGTCTCTTAAGAAAACTAAGCGAGTAACAGCAATATATGCACCACATGAAAACAAAAGATACAGGAAAGGCCAAAAGCCCTAGATACCTAATCCACCTAGGGGCAGTAATCTTAAAAACACTTCAGATTGGAGTAGAGACCCACCCTTCCCCAGCTTTCCAGTGAGCCAGTTGAGGGTTCCTTTACTGAAGCCACTGCTGCAACAAAGTTTCCTTCCCTCTCACAGTATTTTCAGAGTGCTAGTTACTAAGTGTTCAGGTGCTCACATCCATCATCGCAGATGTGAGCTCATTCTCTGATTCAAACCCCCTCTCATGTTCTTTCTTTTCCCTGATGCAATAGGCCTTGAGCTCAGCGTTTCAGAGCTCACTCCTGTGATAGTGGAAGAGAGCAGTAATGACTAGGCCTCTCTTAGCAACATCCTGGGAGTATTCCAGTCAAGCTTCAGGAGGTACTGTACATAAATTACCTACACCTATAGCAGGGGCAAAATTCAACTTTAGTCAGAGATACATAGTTTGTTTTTATCTACAGATGCCCCTTATCTGCATAGGCAGTTTTTGGTAAAGGTAATCCTTTTGGCTGGGTTCACATTGGTGCGATGTCAGACATTGCATGTTATTTGCAACACACTGAAAATCACATGTGATGTCTGTGCGATGCAAACTCAGCCATACAGATTGTATGGCTGAGATCACATCGTATTCGGATCAGTCGTGTAGGACCCTTTTTTTTGTGTTCACACCCATGCGATCCAATTCCTGTCTAAATTGACAGTTCACACTGTTATATGTAAACCGATCTGGGGGTGTCACTAACTTTGTATTGACACTCCCAGCGGCTTGCATAGGGCAGTGTCAACTGCCTGCGAGTCAGGTGCGACGTGGGAACCTACAGTGGTTTTGCAGGGTTTCCTGCATCGCACCAATGTGAACCGAGCCTTAAAGTGGAAGTAAACCCTCCTATCATTTTCAGGCAAAGAAGCTGCCATCTTGGCCTCTGTTTAATCTTCAACTGCCATGATGCTGCACATGTGATCAGTTATGACACCAGCCATTGGATGGTTTGACAGTTTTGGTTGAGAGCACAACCAATGTGACAGTTGGCATTCCCGGCATGCCGGGAATGTAACTGCTTTTTGAAACTGTTAAATCAATGGGTTTACTTCCGCTTTAATCTTTTAAAAGACAAACTGTCTGGGTTGCCCTTTAGCCTTCGATCATCTTCCAACTGTCAGTTCAGTGCAAGTTTGAAAAATTCAGAATTTGTTGGTTGGAAAACTGTGGAAGCTACTTTTAGTGAAGGGAGAGAGAAGGGTGACCCTTTTTTCAGGATGCCCTCTATAATGGTTTTAGGCAAACCAGCCCTTCAAAAATAAATACTTATTTTTAGGCTTAGTCCTCTGATGGCTTATTAAAGGTCTCCATGGGTCTTGATGGTAGCATTTTTCACTTGCCCTACCACAGTTTTGACAGGTCTTCTTTGGTTTTAGACAAAGCAGCAGTGTAATTTC
Source organism: Rana muscosa (assembly GCA_029206835.1). Classification (NCBI taxonomy): domain Eukaryota; kingdom Metazoa; phylum Chordata; class Amphibia; order Anura; family Ranidae; genus Rana; species Rana muscosa. The sequence continues at coordinate 215,617,545 of CM055116.1, forward strand.
ACCCATAGGTACAATAAATCTACCAGGAGGAGCGTGACGTCTTTCTACACACCATGCCAGGACACCACTGTGAAGCGCCATCTTCCTTTTCCATTCTGTTGACTGCCTTGAATCCTACATAGATTCCTATACATTGATGTTGTAGCAATCATCCTTAAAGTGTTTGTTAACCTAAAAAAAAAAAAAAAAATGGATCCCGTCCCTTTAACGCATGTTATACAGCACAGTGCTGTGTAATTTGGACCCCTGTATCACCTGAAATACCTGGCTGACCCTGCCTGGCTATGCCCTCCCCTCTATAAACTGACCACGGTTCATCATGGCTGCTGAGCCCTAAAACCATAGTCAGTTTATGTGCCTCCATCAGCTGCTCTCTCTTGTCTGCTCTCTTTTTTCCCCTCCCTACCTGTCAGCTTGTGAAAGTGCCCGCCCCTGCCCTCCTGCTGCTGAAATAACAGTATGGTATTTTCATACCATCCACACTGTGTCCACCCGTGTGTGATTTTATAAAAAATGCTGATTATACCTCATTTCAAAGCGCTGATTTGCGCTCACGTGACCGTCCGGCTCTCTCCTCCTCTCCTTGTCCCACCTGACATCAGCAGGGGAATCACCCCACCCACTGCAGCTATCAGACAGGGAGAGAAGAGAGCCAGCCGGTCACGTGAGCACAGATCATTGCTCTGAAATGAGGTATAATCAGCATTTTTTTTATAAATCACACACACAGCGGGACACAGTATTAGGACACAGAGCGGATGATATAAATTAGTCAGAGTGGCTTAACAACCACTTTAATACTGCATAGTTTCTGAAAATAATGTTTTCCGAATTGCTCATTAGCATCCTATTAGGTTCAAACCTTAAATGGAGCAATTAAAGAGGAATAAAAGCATACGACTGGTTTCTCTGGGGCAACACTAAGAGCTGTGGAAAATGTAGTGTAACCACACCTCCCATATTCAAAAATATTATACAAACTGAGCAATGAGTGGTACATGCTGATATTGGTGTCCAAAGGTCTAGTGTATATTCACCTAACATACAAATTGTAAATCCTGTACCATCATTTACTTATCCAGATGATACCCCAGATGATCCTGACAATGACTTCAAAATAGTGACTCCAAATGACACAGCAGCGGGCAGGAACTGGAGCGATTATGAAGTCCAATCTCTGCTGCACATCTGGTCAGATGAGATGATATCCCGTCGGCTGGATGGCACCTTCAGGAACAAACAGGTCTTTGAAGAGATCTCACTCAGACTGATGGAGTTTGGGATCAACAGAGACTGGAAGCAGTGCAGAAGAAAGTACAAGAACCTAAAATACGAATATCATTGCATTCAAAAAGACGAAAACCATGAAAACCAACGTACAATGAGGCAAACTGTAAAATTCTTCAATCAGATTGATCACATATTGCGACATCTTCCAAAAGTTACAGCACAGGTTGCTGAAAATGAACCATGTGGTAGCGTCCCAAACCAAGAAATATGTCTAGAGGAGTCCAGATCATTTAGTGGATCACAGAACCTCTCAGGTAAATATAATATTTATTTGGGTTGCGTTAAAGAAGATTAGCCATATGCAGCTTCAGATTTGCAAGCAAGGCAATAGATTTAGGCTTCCCTTTTGCCAATCAGACGATGTACAAGAGTAAGATAAGACGTAATTTGGAGTGTCAGCAGTGCTGATCACCACACGTAAAAAATAAGTCTCTGCAACTGATTACTAATCATTTAAGCTGGGATAAGATTACACTGGGGGTTATTTACTAAAGCTGGAGAGTGCAAAATCTGGTGCAACTTTGAATAGAAACCAATCAGCTTCTAGGTTTTATTGCCAAAGCTTAAAGTGGTTGTAAACCCTAAAAAAAAAAAAAAAAAACCCTGCAAGACAAAGGCATAATGAGCTAGTATGCATAGCGTCTCCCCCTCTGGCTACCGACATCTCTCCCGGCGCTTACTTCAGGGTATCGCGTCTCCGGAGCTGTGATTGCCCGGAGCCGCAATGACGTCACTCCCGCACATGCGCGCGGGAGCCGCCTGTAATGGCACACGGACTGAAGCAACGGCACATAGGTGCCACTGCTTCAGTTTGCCTCAGTGCGCATGTGCTGATGGCATCGGCACATGCAGGGGACAGGGGATATATCCTAAACCGTGCAGGTTTAGGAGATATCATGGGTAGCTACAGGTAAGCCTTAATATAGGCTTACCTGTAGCATAAAGTGGTTGTAAAGGGTTTACAACCACTTTAATTGAACAAGCTGAAGTTAGAAGCTGATTGGCTACCATGCACAGCTGCTCCAGATTCTGAGTTTTAGTAAATCTCTCCCAAAGTGATTAAGGGGATCTCTACACATTAAAAGACTAAGGCCAGCCATAGACGGAGCAATTTCAGTGTTGATGGTGGAATCCCTCCCACTGAGCCATTGTGTTCTCCTGGTGGGGAGGGCTATAACGGCTACTAGCAGTAATTGCATTTTAGCACCTGTACAATATTTCTTTTTGTGAGCTGAACATTTGTGAGAGAAAAGTATTTAGTAGATAAAAAGTAGATAAGCAATTTGTAGAGGACCCAGCCTTCAGACCAGGCTCCTATGCCACTGCTGGGAAGCTTAGGTCTGTATCTTCTCCCACTTGTGGCAGTGGCTTGTTCATCCTATTCTTTCTCCTGAAGGAGTGTTGCTCCTGCTGTCACTGATTTGGTACAGATTTTTACTTGTCTTTTTGATCTCATTCACAACATTTGATCTGTAAATCCTGTATTTCTGAGATCTATTCTTCTATTTTAACAGAAGAAGAAAGTTTAGTGACGCTCAGTAATCAAGCATTATCTGCACTAAAGCGAAAAACTTCCCCCAATGGTGAGACAAGTTTCAATTGTTTTAATATTGATCAACAACTATTCTAATGCTTAAAAGGACCACTATTGAAAAATATGTTGTATTATAAAAACTATATGTGGTTAATACATGTAATTCTATTCTTCAGTATATTTATTTATTTTTTCTCTTTCATGTGGTTTTATTTATTTTTCTTTCTAGCCCATTGAGGGACCCAGGAAGTCTTTAACTTCCAGATTATACTGGGGTTGATTTACTAAAACTGGAGAGTGCAACATCGGGTGCAGCTGTGCATGGTAGCCAATCAGCTTCTAAGTTAAGTTTTAGCCCTGGTTCACACTGGTGCGATTTGACATGTCAAATCGCATGTCAAATCGGTGAAATTTGCCGCAAATTGCGGCCAGTGGCACCGTCCTAATCGGTGCGACGCCGCATCTGCGGCGCTGCACCAATTACAAAAAGTAGTTTTTGTACTACTTTTTGCGATTTCAGCCGCGATTTACTGTTTCAGATGTCTTTAAAATCGCGGCCGAAATCGGGACTGCCAGCGGGAGTGAAATCGTGCGAATTCAGCTGAACTCGCAGGCTTCACTCCCACAGCCCCAGTGTGAACATGGGCTTAGGCTACTTTCACAGTGAGACGCTTTGCAGGCGCTATAGAGCTAAAAATAGCGCCTGCAAAGCGCCCTAAAAGAGACTCTTCTCTCACTTCAGTGTGAAAGCCCAAGTGCTTTCACACTGGAGCGGTGCGCTAGCAGGACGCTCAAAAAAGTCCTGCTAGCGGCATGTTTGAGGCGCTGTAGGAGCGGTGTATACACCGCTCCTAAAGCTCACCTGCACATTGATGCATTGCGGGCAGTTTTAACCCTTTAAGGCCGCTAGCGGGGGTTAAAAGCGCCCAGCTAGCGGCGAAATAGCGCCGCAAAAACTACGGTAAAGCGCCACTAAAAATAGTGGCGCTTTACCGCCGGCGGCGGGACGCCTCAGTGTGAAAGTAGCCTTTAAGTAGAACTATAGGCAAAACTTTTTTACTCTTTTGTCCATGGACCGACACAGCTTCTCTATTGACAAAGTGGGTATTATCCGTTAATTAGGAGTGACTAGGCAGAAAAACTTGTAAAAAGTGTTGCATCACACCTTCTACAGTACCGCCCAGGGGGCGGACCCTCCGGGTATATCACCTCAGTCTGCATCTTCGCAGATCAGTTTTTTTCTGTCTAGCAAGGAGTAGGACATGGCTCCCTTCGGGCCCATTGGTCCGGGGGAAAAAGATATATATTTTTTTGCTACATTTTTGTTTCCTGCGATCTTCGATCAACTGCCGACTGGGTAACAGGCTGGATCCTCGATCCTTGTAGTCTCCCCAGTTTCGGCTATCGAGCGTGTGCCGACCCTAGCTACGCGCTGGGGTTTCCACGACATGCCCGTCGCTCCACGGGTGGCCGGTGAGCCTACGCTCCAGGGCCTGCATCGGACCGCTCAGCTTCGGCTGACCTTACGGCCGAGTCGCAGCAGCCTGGCCGGTGAGCTTACGCTCCAAGGCTTGCATCGGACCGCTCAGCTTCGGCTGACCTTACGGCCGAGTCGCAGCAGCCTGTCCAGTGAGCGTCACGCTCCAGGGCATGCATATGATCGTCCCTTTTGGGTCCAATCACAGCATGCCTGGCCAACAGTCACCTTCCGTGCGCGGACGATGATCTGTTTGGAATGTCTTCCAGCAGAATACATGCAGGATAGGTAAGTAAAACTCCCCTGCCTCGGCTGGGTGATTTAGCTGGACATTCCTGGAGAGATCAAGTAAGTGGTTGTGGCCCCTTTCTTCCCTCTCTCCCTGCCTTTCCCTCCTCCCTGGGCTTCTAGCTAAAGGTTGCTGGGTGCTGGGGGTCACCTAGGGGGTTCCACCGGAGCGGGGCTGGCTGTAACTAACATTTAAAAGAAATGTCATTTCTGCTTACCTGTGTTTGTGTGCTTCCTCCTCCATGCTGTCGGCGGCCATTTTGAGGTGGTCCATGCCGAGTTCGGCCTCTTGTGACTGCCCGGCGGCCATCTTCCTGTGGTTTGGCCACACCCACTGGCCCCTATCAGCTGATCGGCGGCCATGTTTGTCCACCCTGTATGCATATATTGCTGTTCGGCGGCCATCTTTTTGTGGGCTATGGCTGCTTGGCCTCTATCTTTGGTCGGTGGCCATTTTCTTAGAGCCCACATTATCTTCCATACAGACGTTTTTTGGCAACCATTTTGCGAGAGCCTCCGGCCTCTAGGGTGCATTACACTGGTGCGAAAATTCACACAGGAAATGCTGATAAAAGAAGCAGACTGACACAGCAGCAGGGGGACAGCATCACAGGCGCAGCACACGGCAGCATAGCAATACCTATCTAGGGTGGTGAGTCCTCTGGGTGACCCAGCCTCTCTGCAGCACAGGAGGGTGGCCGATTGATATCTTGCCTGGAGCCCTGTGAGTGTCAGCGTGTGGTCAGCATGGCATCTGAGCCAGATGTCTTCTCCCCTGAAACACCAGATTTAGCAGCTGGTGCCCCTGAGGTGTCTATGAACGCTATGACGGCAATCCTAGAGGCGTTTGCTGCCAGGGTGGAAGCAGCACACAGGAATACAGGGGGTAGTAAACGCCCCGTCCCCTGCAAGCTTCTGGGGATAATTCTGATGCAGAACCAGGTCCAGCTACGGCTCGGGGCCCAGATTCTGTCGCATCAAAGACTGCAGACCGTGACCGGACAGTGAGGATGACTCCAAGTCCAGGTCAGTACGCAAGACGGCTTTGGTATCTGACCTTATTACTGCAGTGCGGGATATGCTAAAGTTGGAAAATACTGCAGAAGCAGCAGAGACTCCGGTCCACTTGGGTTTCATAGACCTGCCCGCACTGCTAAGGTGTTCCCTTGTGTGTCTTTTGATAAACACTTATACAAGGAATGGGAGAACCCAGTGAGGGTCTTTACAGCCCCAAAGAGGTTTGCGGTACGGTACCCCTTTGAGGAGAGTTTTCTGAAGAAATGGACCTCTCCCCCTATAGTGGACCCTCCGGTGTCCAGACTTAATAGAGCCACCACAATTCCAGTAGAAGGGGCTCCTGTTTTCAAGGACCCTGTGGATAAGAAGGCTGAAGCACTCGCTTGCTACCTATACTCAGTGGTAGGCTCGGCAGTACGCCCGGCATTGGCGGGGCCCTAGTGTCTCACACACTTACTGAATGGGCAAGATTGCTACTTCAGGGGTTAAGGAGCGAGATGCTCCTCCTGATGAGATAACATTGGCCGACCAGTTGGTCCAGGGCCTTAGGTTTGTCTGCGAGTCAGAAACGAATACTATTCCCCTGCTGTCTAAAACTTTGGTTTATGCAGTAGCAATACGCCGCCTGATCTGGCTAAAAGGCTGGTCTGCGGACCAGACTTCCAAGAAAGCCCTGTTGGATCTGCCTTTTAAGGGCGACAGACTTTTTGGGGCTTCTCTGGATGACATCATCAAGGATGCCACAGGAAGTAAAAGCACTTGCTTCTCCAAATTAGCAAGGGTAAGGGGCCACGCCAAGGGGCAAGGGCCCTCCTTTACTGCACGCAAGCGGGTTTTTTTCGTCCCTCTAGGGCGACAGGGAAAAGACCCCAGGCCGATAAAGCGCCTGCCCAAGGACAAAAGCGTCCTTGGTCCCGCATACCCAATAAGCCTGCGAACAAATTTGCGTCCGCATGAAGGTCCACCCCCACCCAGCTCTCGGTGGGAGGACGTCTTCGCAAATTCGCGACTCAGTGGACAGCTCTAATCTCCGACAGGTGGGTTTGCGAAGTAATCTCCTCAGGCTATAAGATAGAGTTTCTCTCTTGTCCACCGGACAGATTCAACACCCCCAATCTCCAGCTACTACCGACCCGTCGGGAGGCCCTGTATAGGGCGGTCCAGGGTCTACTGGAACGCGGGGTAGTTATTCCAGTTCCAGAACTGGAACAGGGTTTTTACTCAAATCTGTTCTTTGTGCCGAAGAAGGAGGGGGTTCGTCCAAGCTTGGATCTCAGAGCCCTCAATTGCTTTGTGAAGGTACAAAGATTTCGGATGGAGTCGGTTCGATCTGTAGTCACGGCTCTCCATCCGGGGGACTTTCTGGCCTCCTTGGACATCAAGGACGCATACCTGCATGTCCCCATATACTCCAGACACCAGAGGTTTCTGCGATTTGCTATCGGGAAGGACCACTACCAGTTTGTGGCCCTCCCGTTGGGCCTTGCCTCAGCACCCAGGACGTTCACCAAGGTGCTCGCTCTGATTCTGGCACTTCTAAGACAGTGGGGTATCGCTATCACAGGCTACTTGGATGACCTTCTGCTGAAGGCCCCTTCAAGCTTAGAATTAGAGGTAAGCGTGTCCATTACCTGTCAGACTCTTCGAGACTGTGGTTGGATACTAAACACGCAAAGGTCAGTATTGGTGCCCACTCAACGCCTAGTGTACCTGGGGTTGATTCTGGATTCCTCAGAGGCAAAGGTATTCCTCCCTGTGGAGACGTTGCAGACCCTCCGGGCTGCAGTACGGCAGCTGACTTCCAGGAATTGATCGTCACTCCGTTTTTGCATGCGAGTGTTGGGCCTCATGGTAGCCTCCTTCGAGGCGGTCCCATATGTTCAATACCACACTCGAGTGTTACAGAAGGAAGTTCTGTCCAGATGGAACAGATGCCCTTCATCTCTGGATTATCAAATCCGAGTGAGCCATCTAGTCAGGAGATCCCTGGTATGGTGGCTGACAGCACCGGCTCTAATGGCCGGGAAGTAATTTCTTCCGGTTTACTGGATAGTGATCACGACGGACGCCAGCCCTACAGGTTGGGGGGGAGTCTGGGGTGTCCAGTCGGCGCAAGGTCGCTGGACCCCAGAGGAAGCCCTCCTGCCGATCAATGTCCTGGAGATCCGGGCGATCAAGCTGTGCCTCTTCAAATGGTTTCAGAGGCTGCAAGGGCGTCCAGTCAGGATCCAGTCAGACAACGCCACAGCGGTGGCATATGTCAATCATCAAGGAGGAACAAGAAGCTCAGCTGCAGCATCGGAGGTTGCTCGCATCCTGAATTGGGCAGAGAAGAGCGTACCGGCACTATCGGCCGTGTACATTCCGGGCGTAGAAAACTGGCAGGCGGACTACCTGAGCCGCCAGATGCTGGACCAGGGAGAATGGTCCTTACACCCAGAGGTGTTCCAACTCCTCTGCCAAAGATGGGGCACACCAGATGTAGATCTTCTGGCTTCCCGACTCAATCAGAAGGTATTGAGATTTGTGGCCCGGTCAAGAGACCCATGGGCAGACGCAACGGACGCGTTGCTAGCATCGTGGGGTCAGTATCGGCTAATCTATGCCTTCCCTCCCTTAAGGCTTCTTCCTCTTCTGCTCCGCAGAGTGGAGGCAGAGGGAATTCCAATGATCCTAATCGCTCCAGATTGGTCTCAGCATCCTTGGTACGCCGATCTAGTACGTCTGGTAGCAGACGGCCCCTGGCGCCTACCACTACGGAAGGACCTGCTATCGCAAGGTCCCATACTCCATCCTGCTTTACGGTCACTGGCTTTAACGGCATGGCTATTGAGAACCAGGTACTGAGAGACCGGGGCCTGTCAGATTCAGTAATCTCTACTATGAGAAGTGCTCGGAAACCGTCCTCTAGGAAGGTTTATCACCGCACTTGGAAGGCCCACATCTCCATGTGTGAGGAAATGAAATGGCATCCGCGTACTTATTTGGTGTCCAGAATCCTGCTGGTTTTACAGCATGGGGTGGACCAAAGGCTTGCCCTAAGTACGATTAAGGGACAGATATCTGCCCTGGCTGTCTTTTTTCAGCGACCCCTGGCGGCTTAATCTCTCGTGAGTACATTTGTGCAGGGGGTTCGACATGTGGCCCCTCCGGTCCGTCCCCCGTTACTTCCGTGGGACTTGAACCTGGTCCTCTCGGTGCTTCAGAAGGCACCGTTTGAGAATATTAGAGATATTCCCCTGTTGACACTTTCTCAGAAAGTGGTCTTTTTGGTGGCTGTTACGTCAGTTAGACGAGTCTCTGAGCTGGCAGCCTTGTCCTGCAAGGCTCCCTATTTGATTTTCCACAAGGATAAGGTGGTGCTGTGGCCGCAGCCTTCCTTTCAAAAGTCGTTTCGGCTTTTTATCTCAATGAAGACATTGTACTTCCATCCTTGTGTCCTCAGCCGTCGAATCCTAAGGAGTCTGCGTTGCATTCCTTGGACGTTGTCCGAGCTTTGAGAGTATACCTATCTGCTACTTCCCGGTTCCGGAAGTCAGACTCGCTGTTTGTTTCGGTGGCTGGTCCCAAGAAGGGCCAAGCAGTCTCATCGGCCACCATCTCTAGGTGGATCCGACAGATAGTAATCCAGGCTTACGCCTTAAAGGGTCAAGCGCCCCCTTCCCGGTCACGGCGCATTCGACCAGGGCAATAGGTGCCTCTTGGGCTTTCCGACATCAAGCGTCTGTTTCCCAATTATGTAAAGCGGCGACTTGGTCGTCCGCTCACACTTTCACAAAATTCTACAAAATTGATGTAGGTGCATCTTCGGATGCCTCTTTCGGCCGCAAGGTTTTACAAGCGGCTGTTTAGAGTTGCAGCTCCTCCGTTGGAGGAGTGCTGTTTTGTGTTTGGGGTGAAGTTTATTTTTATGCTGTTACCACCCCTCGTTTTTTCTCTGACACTGCTTTGGGACGTCCCACTTTGTCAATAGAGAAGCTGTGTCGGTCCATGGACTAAAGAGTAAATAGGATTTTTTACTCACCGTGAAATCCTTTTCTCTGAGTCCATGGACCGACACAGCACCCACCCCTCCTTTTAAGTTTGTACTGCTTTTTGACGAACTGATCTGCGAAGATGCAGACTGAGAGGTTATACCCGGAGGGTCCGCCCCCTGGGCGTTACTGTAGAAGGTGTGATGCAACACTTTTTACAAGTTTTTCTGCCTAGTCACTCCTAATTAACGGATAATACCCACTTCGTCAATAGAGAAGCTGTGTCGGTCCATGGACTCAGAGAAAAGGATTTTACGGTGAGTAAAAAATCCTATTTTTTTATTTTGGATCGCGTAAGAGAGGCTTAAAACCCCTGCCAGATTTATTTTTTCGCCTTCTAAATCCCATTGTGGAGGTCCTGATGGTTGCCTCATTTGAGGCATTTCATTTGTCTAGTTTCACTCCAGGCCTCTGCAATGCAACATTCTGTCATTGTGGGACAAGTTGATTGAGTCTCTGGACAGACCAGTTTGTTTGTTGCCAAGGCCCAGGTGTCCCAGGTTTGGTGGCTTATGCCTAGTACACACGACCGGTTTTTCCGTCGGATAAAAAAACGAGGATTTTCCCAACAGAATTCCTCTTAAGCCTGCCTTGCATACACACGGTCACACAAAAGTCCGGTGAACTTTTGTCTGCCAAGAACGCGGTGACGTAAAAGACTACGACGAGCCAACAAAATTAAGTTCTACGCTTCCGAGCCTGCGTCAAATTGTTTCCGATCATGCACGTTTTTTTTCCAGGCGGAAAAGCATACAGACAAATGGTTTTCCCGCCAGGATTTTTTCCTGATGGGGAAAAAAAGGATCCTGCTCTCCCGTCAGAAAAACTGCGATGGAGCATACACACGGCCGGGATTCCCGGGCCAAAAGCTCTCATCGCAGTTTTCCCGTCGAAAAAAACGGTTGTGTGTACTAGGCATTAGGAATCCAGCTCTGGAGTCCTTCCTTCCTGTCTTTTTTGAGGATCCTCATGAAAGATGCAAACCTGTTGGGCCCATTCCTCTGTGTTAATGATCATGCTCTTGGCTTCACTGCTTTGCTACAAATTAAAGTGGTTGTTAAGCCACTCTAACCTATACACCATCAGCACTGCCTCCTATGGTAGTATCCCCCTCTGTGTATGATTTATAAAAATAAATGCTGCAAATAACTAATTTCACTGCCGAGATTGCGATCACGACTGGCCAGCTTTCTCCTTTTCTCCTCCTGAGAGATACAGGGGCGGGGCTGAGATTCCTCTGCTGATGTCAGTCTGAAGGGGAGGAAGAGAGAGCTGGCTAGTCATACGATGGCAATCTCGGCTCTTAAATTAGGTATTTACAGCATTCATATTTATAAATCATTCACAATGGGGGACACTGCAATAGGAGGCAGTGCTGATGGTGTATGCTGGTTAGTGTTATGAGAGCAGCAGGAGGGGCGGCTCACACATGACAGAGGCACGTAAACTGACCACGGTGTCTGGTCTCAGCAGCCATGATACACCGTGGTCAGTTTACAGAGGGGTGGGGAGAAACAGGCAGGATCAGCCAGGTTTTTTTTAGGTGTTACAGGGGGCCAAATGACACAGGACAAGCACTGTGTCATATAACATGCTTTAGAGGAGCAAAATTCATATAGTGAATTTAAACATTTGAAACATAATCACGCACAGTTATAAGAATACAATACTTATTACAAGAGTGGTTCTTTAACCACTTCAGTCCTGGAAGGATTTACCCCCTTCCTGACCAAGCCCTTTTTAGCGTTTTCGGCACTGCGTCGCTTTAACTGACAATTGTGCGGTCGGTATTTGATCACCTCTGCGGTTTTTATTTGTTGCGCTCTAAACAAAAAAAGAGCGACAATTTTGAAAAAAAGCATTTTTTTTTACTTTTTTCTATAATAAATATCCCCCAAAAATATATAAAAAAACTAATTTCTTCCTCAGTTTAGGCCAATATGTATTCTTCTACATATTTTCGGTATATTGATTGGTTTGGGCAAAAGTTATCGCGTCTACAAAATAGGGGATAGATTTATGGAATTTTTAATATGAATTTTATTTTTATTAGTAATGTCATCGAACTGCGATTTTTATCGTGACTGCGACATTGCGGCAGACAGATCAGACACTTTTGACACATTTTTGGGACCATTGACATTTATAGAGTGATCAGTGCTATAAAAATGCACTGATTACTGTATAAATGTCACTGGCAGGGAAGGGGTTAACACTAGGGGGCGATTAAGGGGTTAACTGTGTGTTCCCTTACTGTGTGGGGATGGGACTAACTAGGAGAGATGACAGGTTGCTGTTTCTTCTTTGTAGAAACACACGATCTGTCTCCTCTCCTCTGACAGCACAGGCATTTGTGTGTTTACACACACAAATCTCTGTGCTGGCTCTCTAACACGCGATCGCGCGTGGCTAGCGGCAATCACGGCCGCCGGCCACATGCATCGGGTCCCCCACCGTGAAGCGGGCCCTTTGGCGTCTCCTAAAGAGCCGACGTATGGGTACGTGATTTTGCGCACCCGTGCCACTTTGCCAACGTATATCGGCGTGAGCCGGTCGGCAAGTGGTTAATATGTTACAGTTAATATTAATACAGTTAAGATGCTGACGGGCCAAATTACAAAAGAGTTCCAAGATTCAGTTCAGTAAAAAATACACCATAAAAAACCCATAAGAAACTGTATAATTCTTCTGGTCTTAAAGCTGTACTCCAGAAAATTCTCCCTTGCAGTAGGACTGCATCTGCACTGCAACCTTTTACAGCTCATTTAGGTCTAGTGGGCATAAAAAACCCCCGTTAGTCTTACCGATAACGGTATTTCCATGATACTTCCAGGACAGCTACTTGAGAGATTATTGGCCCCGCCCTCTACAGAAACACAAATCAGACACAATTTAAAAGGCCCCTCCCTTTCCTCTGACCCTCAGTTTTTAGAAGATCAAGTAAACCTCCACCAAAAGTTCACTCGGCAGAGGAAAGAAACAGAAACTCATATAAAACAGCACCACCAGGTAAACAAAGTCGACCAGTGAAAACAGAATAGGGTGAGAATATAGACGCTGTCCTGGAAGATTCATGGAAATACCGTTACCGGTAAGACTAATGGGGGTTTTCCCCCCTCATCTTCCAGGACAGCTACTTGAGAGGATAAGCAAGATTCTATACCTTAGGGAGGGACGACAGCCTGAAGCACTTTCCTACCAAAGGAGAGGTCCTGGCTGGAAAGCATCTGAACTCTATAATGTTTGACAAATGCATGACCAGACGGCAGCTTTAGAAATTTCTTCCCATGATGCCCCCGCTCTTTCTGCCCATGACGTGGCCATGGATCTCGTTAAATGAGCCCTAATTCTGGAAGAAGGGGTGCGACCTGACGCTTTGTACGCTTTATATATAGCTCCCCTAATCCACCTAGCAATGGAACTCTTAGACGCTTTGGACCCTTTCTTGGGGCCACTGAACAACACCAACAGTTGAAATTAACTCCTTTTTTTTTTTTACTCTTTATTTTATCAAAATGTATTAAATACAAGGTTATAAAAGACATTTTCCCTTCATAGGGATATACATTAACAACATATTTTATTTCCAATGCTTTATCTACCCTTTCCCTCCCTCCCCCACCCCTCACCCCCCTTCCAACTCATTCCCTCCTTTTCTTCCATCTTCCCTCTTCCTTAATCACTTCTTTCTCCACATCTCTAAGTACACTTAATCTCACTATAGTTCTTAGTTAATTTAAACTTTTTCCACTTTTCCCATCTCTTATCAAACCCCTCTCTGATATCTTTCTGACTGTGTCCTAAGCATTCCATATTATATATTTCTTCTATTTTGTCGAACCACTCTCTGATTTTTGGACTTTCTACTTCTTTCCATTTCTTCGGTATCAGGCTTTTTGCAGCATTCATCATGTGTGCTGTCATTGAATTTCTATATTCCTTAATCGGGATATCTACCCTGTGGAATAGGCATGTCCATGTTTCCTCCGGTAGTTTTATGTTGGTGATCTCCTTAATAAATCTTAATATTTCCTTCCAATAGGTCCGAATCTTGGGGCACCCCCCCCACCATATATAGACCATAGTTCCCATTTGTTTATAACCACTCCAACACTCCGTTGTTTGTCCTATTTGATACTTCCCTAGTATATCTGGGGTTCTATACCACCTAGCTACACATTTATAGTTAATTTCCACCATCCCATTGTTTACTGATGATCCATGTACTAATTTCAATTTTTTTTCCCAGTTCTTGATTCCTTCCTCATTTCCCTAGTTCCCTCTCCCAGTTTTTTATAAATGTTGGGACTTCCAGTTCTTCTACTTCCATTAGGGTTTTATATATCCGGGATATATTCCCCCGTGTTTTTTCGGTGGTACATAGTCGCTCTATTAATGTAAGAGCGTCTCCATCTCTTATTGGATGTGGTAGGGCTGCTATAAAATACTTGAGCTGGAAGCACCTCCACTCATCAATCACCAACATATCCTTTTTTAATTTTAACTTATGCATAGTAGAGCTGCACGATTCTGGCCAAAATGAGAATCACAATTCTTTTGCTTAGAATGAAGATTACGATTCTCTCACAATTCTCGCGGCGTAAAATTTTTCACCTTATACAAAAAAATTGGGCTAACTTTACTGGTTATTTTTTATTTTTTTAATTCATTAAAGTCCTTTTTCCCCAAAGAATTGCATTTGAAAGACCGCTGTGCAAGTACAGTGTGACATAAAATATTGCAACAACCACCATTTTATCATCTAGGCAGGTGGGATGTTCTTCATGTATGAGGAGGAAGGTGTGAGGACACAGGTGGAGGTGTTCTTCGTGTATGAGGAGGAAGGTGTGAGGACACAGGTGGGGGTGTTCTTTGTGTATGAGGAGGAAGTTGTGAGGACAGGTGGGGGTGTTCTTCGTGTATGAGGAGGAAGGTGTGAGGACAGGTGGGGGTGTTCTTCATGTATGAGGAGGAAGGTGGGATCTTCTCCATGCATGAGGAGGAAGGTGGGATTCCTCCTCATGTGTGGAGTCTGGAGAAGTCAGGAGAGGCTGGCAATGAATGGGGCCCTGTGTGACTCACTGAAGTCCAGGAACTACTTCATAGAGAGGGGTGAGGAGGAGAACTTGGAGTAGTAGTCGACCAGTCCCAGGGTGCTGCTGCTGGTGAGGGAGGCACTACCCATGAGGGCCCTGAGCAGCCTCATTGTGTGAGCTGATGGGGTTCTTCTCCTCTCCAGCTACCACATAGGCACACACCGCCTCCCTGCCATAGGCCGCACGTCCCAGGCTCCCTCAGTGTCCTCTCTCCATTACAAGGATGCAGCTTCTCCACTCGCACACTTTCCTCCCGCACTATCCAATCACAGCCACAGGAACGCAGCCAGGGGGTGTGGCTATACGAATAAACAACCATCGCCATGTTCCTCCCCCTGGCCAATCATGTTATCCAAAGAGCTTTCTTAAAACCAATGGAGGACCGTGTCTCACGTCTCTGTCAATTGCAGATTCGTAGAAAAGCAAAGGTAGCTGCTTCCGACCAATCAACAGTAAAGGTGTGTTTAACTATCCCTGTTCCACGCTGATTCCGACGGCTTCTCCTCTGGTCCAGGCTACATTCCGGGAGACCCGAAAAATCGCAGGGGGGGGGTGAATCGAGATTGCGATTATTATACGATTAATCGTGCAGCTCTAATGCATAGTGCAAATTTTTCCCCCTTGTGGAATATCACGTAATTGTACATTTTCTTTTTTTAAAGTTGGGAGGAACTCCTAAACCCACTAGACTTCTCTAGATAAAGACATCTTTTCACGTCTAAAAGACTAAATCTTTCCTCCTCCGCATTTTTGGGAGAGGTACAGAAACTAGGAGGGACTACCTCCTGGGACCTGTGAAAGCTGGAAAAAAATTGGTAAATACAAAGGATCAGGCCTAATCACTACCCTGTCCTCTAAAATCCTCAGGAAGGAGTCTTAACAGGAAAGAGACTCTAGATCAGAAATCCTTCTCCCTGACGTATTAGCCAAAAGGAAGGAAATCTTCAAGGAAATACATTTCAGGGAAAACTCATGCAAAGGCTCAAATGGAGCCCTCGTCAGAGCATTTAACACTAATGACAGATCCCAGGGAGGAATATGTTTAATGACCTTGGGAGTATGTCTAGATCTGGCTGAAAGGAACCTCCTGACCAAAGGATCTTCCGCCAGTCTTCTTTCTGTAAATAAAGATAGGGCAGCAATCTGAACCCTAAGGGTGCTGACAGAGAGTCCCTTTTCCACTCCCCTCTGCAAAAAATCCAATATACAGGGAGTCGAAAAAGAATCTCAACCGGTCTTCCAAACTGTCCCATAGATTTTCCTTGTGACTAACTTACGGCTGTCCAGAACAGTTTGAGTAACCCTCTCTGAACACCCTCTTAACTGTAGAATGCGCCGCTAAGTCCTCCAGGCCGTCAAATGAAAGGTCTGAGGGTTTGGATGAAACACCAGTCCCTGATGGAGCAGATCCTTCCAATCTGGTAGGGGCCAGGGTGGATCTACAGAGAGGGCCCTCAGAGAGGAGAACCAACTCCTCCTGGGCCACCAGGGGGCAATTAGAATAACTTCCGCCCGGTCCTGAATAATTTTCCGAACTACCAGAGGTAAGAGGGGAAAAGGAGGGAAGGTGTAGGCCAGAGTGAAATCCCATGGGAAGGAGAGAGCATCCGTCCCTAAGGACTCTGTCTCTCTTTCCAGCTAAAAGAACGCCGGCAGCTTTCTGTTGAGACTGGAGGCAAAAAGATCCACTGTGGGAAGACCCCATCTTAGCACAACCTCCCGGAATGTGCCTTGATGTAGTTCCCAACTGCTGGAACTGATGCTCATCCTGCTCAGATAGTCCGCCAGGACATTCTCTGTCCCCCTGATTTGGACTGCCCTGACTGAAGTGACATTGATCTCCGACCAGGACAGTATCTGCTGTGTTAACATTAGAAGCGATTCCGAGCGAGTGCCCCCTTGCTTGTTTAGGTACGCCACGGTTGTGACAATGTTTGAGAAAATCAATAGGTCTATTGAATAGACCCTCTCTTTTAGAGACATAATAGCCTTCCCCACAGCTAGTAGTTCTCTGAAATTTGGGGAGCGGCCTAACTCCTCTGGCAACCAGGCTCTCTGGGCCTGCCAGTCTTGTGAGTGAGCACCCCAGCCCCACAGACTTGCGTCAGTGGTAATTTTTACCGGAGCATGTTGTGCCCAGTTCTTCCCTCCCTGCAGATGTTCCTGTTGCTCCCACCATGATAGATTGAGAAAATCCTCTCTTGGTAGCTGCACAAGCTGATCTAGAGAATTCTTCCTGTGATCCCAATGGAGTAAAAGAAACGCCTGAAGGGGCCTGGAGTGCAATTGGACCCAAGGCACCCCTGGGATGGCCGCAGTCATCAACCCTAATAACTGCATGATCCGCCAAAGGGAGGTCTGCGGAAGCAACTTGAAGGTCTGCACGGAGAGAAGAATTTTCAAAATCTTCTCTTCCGGAAGAAAAATCTTTTGGGCAACAGAGTCTATTAGATAAGCCAGGAAAAGTATGCTCTGTGAGGGCACCAGGCAAGATTTTCTCTGGTTGATTTTCCACCCCAATTTCTGAAAGGTTTGTAAAATCAACTACAGATCCTGAACAAGGGACTCTTCGTCTCGGACAAAGACCAAAAAATTGTCTAGATTTGGGACGATCGATGCTCTCTGTATCCAAAAAAAGCCCATGACTTCGGCCATGATTTTTGTAAAAATTCTGGGTGCTGCCGAGACACCAAAAGGAAGGGCTTTGAACTGCCAATGACTTGGCCCGTTCTCCATGAGAACCGCAAATCTGAGGAACCTTCGGGGACTGTGGCAGATTGGTACATGAAGATAAGCGTACTGAAGATCCAGGGTTATCATGAACACCCCTGGCAACAACAGATTCCTAACAGAATAAATGTTCTCCATCCGGAAACGTCTGTAAACTATGAATTTGTTCAGGACGCTTAACTTGATGACCATACGACCAGAAAGACGTGAGAATAAAATCCCCGGAATTTTTGAATTTCTGGAACAGGAGTATTAACTCCCTCCGTTTCCCACAAAGTAATCCGATTCATCATGGCTTGCTGTCTCTCTTGGTCTCTCGGCAGATGGGTAAGAAAAAATCTCTGGGGGGGGGGGGGGGGAAGACTTTTGAATTCCAACCCCTTTCCAATGTTTGAAGAATCAAGCCTAGTACACACGGCCGAGAATCCCGTCAGGAAAAAAACTTTGTTTTTCCTGACGAGATTCCTGGCAAGCTTTTCTTGCAAAGCCGTGCATACAGATGGCCATTCAAAAGAACCGCCGTTCTTTTGAATGGCAAGAACGCGGTGACGTCATCGACTACGACGAGCATGCGCTCGTCCCATTTAATGCCGTCGCCGCCATCTTGCTTCACCCTACACTACCCTTGTAAGCTACCGCGCATGCGTCGAAGTCTCATAGAACATGCGCAGGCTTACCGTAGGACAGGTAAGCTTGTAGCCGCATACACACACACACACACAGTTTTCTCGTCAGGAAACAGGCCGACGAGAAAAAAGAGAGCAGGTTCTCTATTTTTCTCGTCGAGTTTCCCGGCAGTTTTCTCGACGAGAAAACATACACACGACCGGTTTTCTCGGCAAAAAGCTCTGCCAGCAGTTTTCTTGCTGGTTTCTTGCTGAGTAAACCTGTCATGTGTACGAGGCTTAAAGGAATTGTTGGAAATCTCTGCCCATTCCTTGACGAAATGGGACAACCTCCCCCCTACCCCTATCCTGGCGTCACTGGGGATTTTTGGAAGGGGCTGAAGGAGCAAAGAGTGCCCCCCCTTTTTGCTTGTCTTTGTTAACCGCTTCAGCCCCGGACCATTTTGCTGGTCAAAGAGCAGGCCACTTTTTGCGATTCGGCACTGCGTCGTTTTAACTGACAATTGCGCGGTCGTGCGTCGTGGCTCCCAAACAAAATTTACGTCCTTTTTTTCCCACAAATGGTCGGACTTAACCATTGGTTACCCCCCTTTGAGTAATCTTCTATGTTTTCCCCTTGAAATATATGGATGTGGCATTGTGAGTGCTTTCCCTTTTCCCTTTATTATTCATTTGGTGGTATTTAATCACATCTGCGGTTTTTATTTTTTGCGCTATAAACAAAAATAGAGCGACAATTTTAAAAAAAATCAATATTTTTTACTTTTTGCTATAATAAATATCCCCAAAAAATATATAAAAAAAACTTTTTTTCCCTCAGTTTAGGCTGATATGTATTCTTCTACATATTTTTGGTAAAAAAAAAAAAAAAATCACAATAAGCGTTTATTGATTGGTTTGCGCAAAAGTTATAGCATCTACAAAATAGGGGATAGTTTTATGGCATTTTTATTATTATTTTTTTTTACTAGTAATGGCGGCGATCACCAGTTTTTATCGTGACTGCGACATTATGGCGGACACATCGGACACTTTTGACACTATTTTAGGACCATTGTCATTTTTACAGCGATCAGTGCTATAAAAATGCACTGATTACTGTAAAAATGACACTGGCAGTGAAGGCGTTAACCTGTAGGGGGCGCTGAAGGGGTTAAGTGTGACCTAGGGAGTGATTCTTACTGTTAGGGGGCGTGGCACGTCACTGATCCCTGTTCCCAATGACAGGGAACAGATGATCACTGACAGTGTCACTAGGAAGAACGGGGAGATGTTTGTTTACACTTACCTCTCCCCGTTCTTCAGCTCTGTGACCCGATCGTGGGACACCGACGGCGATCGTGTCTTGCGAGCGTGGTCATGGAGCCCCCCGACCCACGGCTAGCATCTTAAAGGGGACGTACCTGTACGCTGGGGCTTATTCCTTTAAGAAGAAGGGAACCGCCTACTCTTCTCAGAGGAACGAGCTAGGACTTCCACTAAGGAGGAACCAAATAAAGGGATTTTTATAACAGCTTACCTGTAAAATCCTTTTCTTGGAGTACATCACGGGACACAGAGCGACTTAGTCATTACTAATGGGTTATATAGTTTACCTTCAGGTGTTGGCACTGGCCAATTCCAAACCGGAAGTACCCTCCCCTATATAAGCCCCTCCCACCCGGGAGCACCTCAGTTTTGTAGCCAAGCAATAAGTGTCCCAAAAAGAGGGGTGGGAGCTCTGTGTCCCGTGATGTACTCCAAGAAAAGGATTTTACAGGTAAGCTGTTATAAAAATCCCTTTTTCTTTTTCGTACATCACGGGACACAGAGCGACTTAGTCATTACTAATGGGACGTCCCAAAGCAATGCCAAATGAGGGGGGGGGTACATAAGCTGGGCGCCATCAGGCATGAGGATCTTTTGCGGCCTGCAACACACTGCGCCCAAAGGCGACATCCTCCTGACTTCTAACGTCTACCTGATAGAATCTAGTAAACGTGTGTACCGAAGACCATGTTGCGGCCTTACATACTTGAGCCAGGGAGGCCTGGTGATGCACTGCCCATGAAGTTCCAACCGCTCTTGTGGAGTGCGCCCTAACTTTGAACGGAGGCGGTCTCTTTCTCAAGCCATAGGCTTGTATTATGACCTGTCGAATCCACTTGGCTAAAGTAGATTTTGATGCTGCCTGACCCCTTCTGGGGCCTTCCGGCAGAACAAACAAAGAATCCGTTCTGCGAATCTGAGCAGTGGCTTTTAGATAAGCTTTAACTGCTCTTACCACATCCAAAGAATGTAATAACTTTTCCTCTACTGAGCTAGGTTTGGGGAAAAAAGAAGGAAGAACCACATCTTGGTTCAAATGAAACCTCGATACCACCTTAGGAAGAAAGGCTGGATGAGGACGTAATACTACTCTGTCCTTATGGATAACCAGATATGGCTCCTTACAGGACATAGCTGCTAATTCCGACACTCTTTTAGCCGAACAAATGGCTACTAAGAAAACCAATTTCCTGGTGAGAAGAACCAAGGAAATGTGTTGTAATGGTTCAAACGGTTGTTTCTGTAGAACCGACAGAACCAGGTTTAAGTCCCAAGGACATATGGGAATACTAACCGGAGGGCTAATACGCATCACTCCTTGTATAAAGGCTTTGACTAGTGAATGCGAAGCCAAGGGCCTTTGAAAAAATATTGACAAGGCCGAAATCTGACCCTTGATAGTACTCAAGGCCAGCTTCCTATCTACAGCCCACTGTAGGAAGTCCAGAATCCTCCCTATCATGTACTTACGTGGATGCCATTTCTTGGTCTCACACCACGTAATGTACGCTTTCCAGATCCTATAATAGATCTGCCTGGATACCGGTTTCCTGGCATTGATCATGGTAGATACCACAGAATTAGAGAGCCCTCTCTTTTTCAGAATGTGGGCTTCAATAGCCAGGCCGTCAAACCTAGGGCTGGTAAGGAAGGGTGGTATATCGGTCCTTGCGACAGCAGGTCCGGACGAAGTGGGAGGGTCCACGGACTCCTCACTGACATTTTTACAATCTCCGCGTACCATGCCCTTCGGGGCCACGCTGGAGCCACCAGAATCACTGGTTTCTTTTCTACCCTGATTCTGCGGAGTAATCGCGGTAACAATTGTGGCGGTGGGAATGCATATATCAGCTTGAACCGATCCCAAGGGAACACTAGGGCATCCGAGCCGCAAGCTAGGGGATCCCTTGTGCGAGACACAAACCTGTCCACCTTTGCGTTGAATCTGGATGCTAGCAGATCTACATCCGGTGTTCCCCACCGCTGGCATATTGCCTGGAAAACCTCGGGGTGAAGAGACCATTCCCCCGGGCATAATTGTTGGCGACTTAGAAAGTCCGCTCTCCAATTTTCCACTCCTGGGATGAAAACCGCGGATATGGCTGGGACATATCTTTCTGCCCACTCCAGGATGCAATTTGCTTCCTTCTGGGCTGCACGACTTTTGGTGCCACCCTGATGATTGATATATGCCACTGCCGTGGCATTGTCTGATTGAATTCTGACAGGGGACCCCTGGAGTTTGGATGTCCATGCTACTAGGGCATACCGGGCTGCTCGTATCTCTAAGAGATTGATGGGCAGGGCCTTTTCTGCTTCTGACCACCTGCCCTGGAGAGACCATTGCTCCAGCACTGCCCCCCAGCCGATGAGGCTGGCATCTGTAGTGACCACCTTCCAAGAAACCGGACTGAAGGGTTTCCCTCTTTCCAGATTCTGGGGCACCAACCACCAATGGAGGCTCTTGCGAACGGAAGGGGACAGGGACATTGGTAAGTCTAAAGCCTGAACTTTTTTGTTCCAGGCTGACAGTATGGCCCTTTGCAAATTCCTTGAATGGAATTGACCGTAGGGTACCGCTTCGAATGAAGCCACCATCTTTCCCAGCAGCCTCATGCAGAGACGTATGGATGGTTTTCTTTTTGTACCCACTAAGTGGGTCAAATTTCTTAAAGACGACACCTTCTCTGGAGGTAAGAAAATCTTTCTCTGATTTGAATCCAGCCTTAGCCCTAAGTATTCCAGACTTTTGACTGGTCTTAGAGCTGACTTGTCCCGGTTGATAATCCAACCGTGATATTCCAGATACTCGATTGTCTTGTGAATAGCTACTTCCAGCTTTTCCACTGAGTGGTCTATTAGTAGCAGGTCGTCTAGATATGCCATTATCGTTACACCCTGTGTTCTTAGATTGGCCAATAATGGGGCCAGAATTTTTGTGAACACTCGTGGTGCTGTGGCCAGACCGAAAGGTAAGGCTCTGAACTGAAAATGGCGCCCTTCTACTGCAAAGCGTAGAAATTTCTGATGGGCCGGAAAGATGGGAATATGCAGATAAGCATCCCTTATGTCGATCGAGGCTAGCCATTCCTGCCCTTGTAGGGCGGTGGCCACTGATCGGATCGACTCCATCCGAAAAGTCCTGATATTTAGGAACTTGTTTAGCCCTTTTAGATTTAATATGGGCCTCACGTCCCCATTTGGTTTGGGGACTGTGAAAAGGTTCGAGTAAAACCCGAATCCGCTGTCTTCCAGGGGAACCTTCATGATTACCCCTTGGAGCAATAGTTGTTCTAGTGCCAGAAGGAGGGATCCTCTCTTTTGGGGATCTCTTGGCACGTTTGACCTCATAAATTGGGCAGGAGGAGTGCCTTTTAACTCCAGCTTGTATCCCAGACTTACTGCGGAGAGCACCCATCTGTCTCTGATGGTGTCCCGCCAGGTCTCTGTGAACAACTGAAGTCTTCCCCCCACCCGATTGAGCGGGGGCAATACTTCATGCCTTAGGGGGAGGTTTTGTACCTCTCTTGATCCAGGGCTTCTTGTTACCCTGTGATTGTCCCTGATTTCTGCCCCCTGAATTTGACCGCGGAGGCCGTCGGAACTGCTTCACAGCCGATGTGCCCGGGACTGGAGAGGTAGGCCTCTTAAAAGAAGGACTTCTACCCTTGTTCTTAACCGGTAAGAGTGAACTTTTACCGGCAGAAATTTTCTGGATATATTTGTCCAGATCTTCTCCAAATAAGCGTTCTCCATGAAATGGGAAGCTAACCAGCAGTTTTTTACAGGGAGCTTCAGCAGACCAGTTTTTGAGCCACAGAAGCCTACGCATATGTACTATAGACAGCGTAAAGTGGGAGGCCTGTTGGATTGTATCCTTTATGGCGTCCACCGCAAAACACAAGGCTCTAGGCAGGTCAGCTAGGGCATGAGCCTGCTGATCTGGTAAGTCCCTTAAGACTTGTTTCAACTGATCTTTCACTGCTTGGCAGACTCCAATCGCTGCTACCGCAGGTTGTGTCACCATACTTGCTGTAGAGAAAGCAGATTTTAGTAAAGACTACAATTTTTTATCTATTGGGTCTTTGAACATTGGAACATTATCTACTGGACATGTCAGTGATTTGTTAACAGAAGAGATGGCTGCGTCCACTATAGGGACCCTCCATTTTCTTATGAACTTATCCTCCATGGGATAGATCACCGGAAATCTCTTGGGGGGAGCAAATATTTTATCAGGATGCTCCCAATCCTGGTAAATAAGCCCTTCTAATAAAGGGTGGATTGGGAAGGAACAGACCGCCTGGGGAGCTTTTAGCGACCCCAGCGAGGAAACCGTAGTGGATGGTGGTTCCGCCAGAGGCATTTTAAATGCTGATCGGACCATGTTAGTCAGAGACTGAACCCATAATCTTTCAGCCTGAGAAGCTGAGAAAGGTTCTTCCACTGTTGATTCCTCTATAAGTGAATCAACCTCATCCTGATCCCCTTCAGGTAGGTCGATCTCTGTGTGGGGCTGTTCCTCCACTAACAGGCACTCTGAAGGAGGAGACGGAGATCGGACGCGCTTTCCCTGAGATAGGGAAGCAGCGATCAATGCTGTTAATCT
This sequence comes from Rana muscosa, assembly GCA_029206835.1. Lineage (NCBI taxonomy): Eukaryota > Metazoa > Chordata > Amphibia > Anura > Ranidae > Rana > Rana muscosa. The sequence continues at coordinate 215,641,554 of CM055116.1, forward strand.
CTCTTCTAATCCTCCCAGAGTTGAGGATAAAACCTCCTCTGTTATATATACAGGAGCAGGTGGACTGGGGACAGCCGCAGCACCAGGCATTCCTGCGGGGTTTCTACGGCTACTGACCTCTGCATTCTCAGGGGAGATTGGTGCAGTGCAAGCATGCCCAATATCCTCAGAGCCCGATGGAGACCCCTTTGGCTTCCTGGAAGATCTATTTCCGGAGCGTCTGGACGACATATCCTTTAAGCACAAAGCTGAGGTATTCCCGTCGTCATACACCAATTTTTGCTGGTAATAGTCTAACACAGGTGCTGCTATATACCAGCTGGTGTCCACTAAAGTGCCTTTCTATGGGGATGCCTGCATCAACCGCCTCTGTGTGCCACTGTTTGTTGCTAGCTCTGTTTGCATGCAGCTGACACTTGTACTGTGTCTTTTAACCATGCTGGGACGCCCGCACATGCGCAGAAGCGCCGCGGCGCGCATCGAGCGTCATCCACCCGCCCCGCCCCTTTTTTTTCATAGGAGGCGCGTGCACGCGCCCGCGCCCGTGCGCCAATGGCGCCCTTTTCGAAAACCAACAGAGGACTAGGAGCCAGGGCCCTTTTTGCCGGAGGGCCTGTGCGGTGGATGAACGCAGCAACAGGGCAGAGGAAGTGGATTCCCTCAGAGAAACTTACCAGCTGCCTGGACCTTTTGAGTTGAGAAAACCAAAGATCCACATTACAAGAAAAATGGACTACAGCGGCCTCTAGTGGTTTAACACAGGTACCGCGGTCCCTGTTTTTTTTTTTTTTCTTGACTACTATTAAAATTTTACATTTTCAGTAGTTATAGGCAAACACAGATATTTAGCGGGAATACCGTTAGGTAACAGACAGAAAGACAAATTAGGCTTGGGGGTCCCCCAATAGAACCAAGTTCCTGGGGGCCCCCACTTACCTGATCCCCGCCGCAGGACTTTGTTTGGTCCACAAAAGTCCAAACTTCACCTATCACGGCAGGCATTGTAATTAAACCTTCAGGGACCGGGTTCCCAAGGATTCCACTCCCCTGGACCTGTATAGCACCCTGCACAGACAGCGTCTTGGTCGTGGGTATGACCAGAGCTCTGGATCCCAGGGTCCAGCCCTCCTAAGAGAAGCATTACAGGCAAAACCTTGCTCTTCTGCTGCAAGGCCCGGGTACCGACCGTTTAGCTATGAAGCTTTTTTGGTGGGATCCGGAACAGCTTACTAAGGCCCAAAAGAACCTGTACGCAAGCCCAGTGAAAACACATGTTACTCTTTGGCCAACACCTTAGACACTGGCAAAAAACTGAGGTGCTCCCGGGTGGGAGGGGCTTATATAGGGGAGGGTACTTCCGGTTTGGAATTGGCCAGTGCCAACACCTGAAGGTAAACTATATAACCCATTAGTAATGACTAAGTCGCTCTGTGTCCCGTGATGTACGAAAAAGAAAAGAGCTTGCTCTCAAAGGGTATGCCACAGAGTTTATTCTTGGAGGTAAGATCACCTTCCCAAGATTTAGGCCAGATAGCTCGCCTAGCTGAATTAATGAGAGCTGCAGACTTTACGGAATCTGCTGCTGCATCAGCCAAAAAAGCAACTGACTTGGCAATAAGTGAAAGAGACTCCCTAATCTCCTCTATAGGGGGTGTCGGATGAAAGAAGATCACCCAGATGCTGAACCCATACGTCTAAATTCCTAGCCACACAGGTGGATGTTACCGCTGGACCCAAAGAAAAAGCCGAAGCATTCCAGGCCTTACAAACCAATGAGTCGGCCTTCCTATCCATTTGATCCTTAAGGACCCCAGATTATTTAAAAGAAAGATCTGACCTTTTTTACACCTGCGACATAGGGGCATCCAACCTGGGACACTTAAAGAAAACTTCCTCAAACTCAGATTGAAAAGGAAACCTTCTTTTGTGTCCTCTGGGACTGGAACAACCTTCTTTCAGGTTCTTTCCACTCAGGAAAAAAACTCTCGACTTCTGCCCCTGAAGACCCCTATACATTTTATCCTGCACAGATTGGGCTTGCTGCGGCACATCAATCTGTTCCGAGGTATATATTGACTTTAGTAGTTCGTCAATGTCTTCAACTGGAAAAATACTTTGTTGAGCTACCCGTATCTTCCCCCTCTGATGCAGACTCCTTATCAGATGAAGAAACCGGATTCTTACCTTCTTCCAGATCAGAAGTATTGCGTGAACTAATGGTTTCAGACACTAACAGAGGAAGGGATCTAGCCGAGGCTAAAGGCTCTTGAGCTATGGGATTAGATGAGGAAGGTCCTATTCCAGCTACCCTGTCATTAAAGGACCGAAAGGAGGCCACTACCCCCTTCATAGAAGACATTAACTCCTTAAAAGCGGTAGACTCTGAACTAGCTTTGGATGGAATACAATCCTCACAAAATAGCTTTTCTTTATCGTACACCACGGGACACAGAGCCAGTCATTACATAATGGGTTAAGGGTCACCAGCGGTGATTGGACACTGGCACAACCAATGGAAGACAGTTCCCCTCCATATAACCCCTCCCATCAGGGAAGTACCTCAGTTTTTTCGCCAGTGTCGAAAGGTGTTGGACGCGTTAGGAGGTGCTAAAGGAAAGCTCTACCAAAGAGACCCTCTGGGGGTAAAAGAGCTATGCTTTCGGATCCATCCAAGACGCCTACAAATGAGCTGAATCTGGATGGGATCCGGGCCTCATCCATGAGGCGTCGCCTGTAATGTCTCTCTTCGGAGGACTGGGCTCTAAGATCCAGCACTTTCGCTATTTCGCTATAAAGTCCTGGTAAGAGTCTTGTACAAGGCCCAGGGGAGAGGTATCCTTTAAATAGGAACCCATATCCCTGAAGGTTGGCACACATAGCCCACCGTGAAGGGTGAAGTTTGGTATCTGTCTGAAAACTTTCAGCAGAAAAACCTGCGGCGTGGATAAGGTGAGATTAGAAGGTCCATAACTAGGTTGGGACCTTTTTCAAAAAGTGGATGTCTTCTTTTTTTCCACCACTGGGGGGAGTAAAGAGCTGAATATACTCACCTCACTCTGTTCAGTGTCGGCTTCGGCGAAGTACACTGCTCGTCACCTCCGCTGCTGAGCTTGCTTGAGCACCCCGCTCCTCCTTCCGGTGGCCGACCAGACACCTGCAGATGCAGGTAAGTGGGAACAAGGGCTGATGAGAGTCCTCGCTCACTATGGCCACCACCATAGCGCTAAAGGCCGCGCGCGCGGGAGCGCGCTTTATCGGAGGGGGGGGCCGAAGGCGTGCGCGGGCACGTGGCGCGCGCAGGCACAGAAACGGCGCCAAATTTAAAAGACTGTCAGTGTAAAAAGCACTGCAGCAGCAAGCAAGCTCGTTAGTTCTCTTGTTCCTGGCAGAGAAACACAGCAGCTATACAGGGACGTAAGACTCCATGTGGTTGGATTGGGTACTTCCTAGAAGACATCCATGTTATGCATAGTTATGTGTTAAAAGTTGCATACTTAATGTATTTGCTAAACTGAACACGGTAGTATATGCATTTAGGTACCTTGTATTTTGTCTAAACAGTAAGTCTTCCAGGGGAAGTAATGCGGACAAAAAGAGATAAAAGAGCACCGCCGCCTGAGACAGGGGGCTCTAGCTGTGCTGACTCGGTACCTTCCTCTCCTGTGTTGCCAAAAGCACCTGTACAGGATGAGCCATTACCTCTGTCAGGTATGGCGGCTTCCCCAGTGAAGCCTGGGCCTGCATATGTCACTGAGGACACTTTATCAGCTGCCCTAAATAATCTGGAGGAGAAAATTGCTACTTTAATCGCTAAATCCTCTAAAAAGGACAATAAGCGAAGCAGATCTCCTCCAGTATTGGACCTCCCTTCAGAAGTACCTGAGGAGGAGGAGGATGAGGAGGAGGCTACATCAGCAGAGGATGAGGAGTCAGACGGATCAGGGATATCGGATGAGCCTTTTTCGGTATCCCAGATTTTAAAGTCACAGGTGCAATGCTATGCAGGAGCCGTGCGAGCTGCATTTAGGTTACCCTCTTTGGAGGTAACAGAATCACCTGTCTCCTCCCTAGGATCATTAAGATCCCTGCAAGGTGCATGCTCCTTCCCGGTTCATCCGTTACTAGAGGATCTATTGTACGCAGACTGGCAACATCCAGATAAGCGTTTTTCACCTCCAAAAAAGTTTAACATTCTTTATCCTATGGAGGAAATTTTTTTAAAGAAATGGAGCCTGCCTACGGTAGATGCGGCTATTTCTTGTGTAAATAAAAACCTGACATGTCCAGTGGATAATGTACAAGTGTTTAAAGATCCTTCTGAGAAGAAGTTGGAATCCTTACTGAAATCCTCCTTCCTTTTGGCCGGCTCAATTATCCAACCTGCAGTAGCAGCAGTCGGTATGTGTCAGGTCGTCAGCCAACAGGTAAAGCAGGGGCTGAAGGAGCTGCCTTCAGAGCAGGCTAAAAATTGGGAGAATTTGCCTAAAGCCTTATGCTTCACAGTGGATGCCATGAGAGATTCTATCATACAGGCATCACGCCTTACACTCCAGCTGGTACAGATGCGCAGAGTACTTTGGCTTAAGCATTGGTCAGCGGAAGCCCCATGCAAAAAGTTGTTGGCAAGTTTCCCGTTCCATGGCGAACGCCTTTTTGGGGAAGATTTAGAAAGATATATCCAAAAGATATCAAGTGGTAAAACGACACTTTTACCTGAGAGAAAGAAAAACAAGAGACCTTGTTTTAAACACACTCTCTCCCCAGCTCCCGGGAAATCTGACTCCAGCCAGTGGCGACGGCCTTTTCAGCCGCCCAAAAAAGCCAAAGAACAGGCTCAGAAGAACAAGAAGCCGTGGGGTTCAAGAGCTAATAAGCAAGCCCCCAAAACCTCTCATTGAAGGGGCGCCCCCGCTCGGCCGAGTGGGGGGAAGGCTTCGTCAGTTCTCAGCGACTTGGCGGACAGAAACCCAGGACAAATGGGTGGTATCCACAATATCCTCAGGGTACAGACTGGAATTTCGAGAGATCCCATCTTCTCAATTCCGAAGTTCAAGACTCTCCAAGGATCCACAAAAAAGAGGATCCTTCTTCAAAGGTTTGAATCACTTAATAGCTCAAGGTGTGGTTACAGAGGTACCCCAAAAGGAGCAAGGTTCAGGTTTTTACTCAAACCTCTTTGTGATTCCAAAACCGAACGGAGAAGTCAGACCCATCCTGGATCTAAAAAATCTAAACCAGTTTCTGAACGTTCGCCATTTTCGAATGGAAACGATTCGATCCGTGGTCGCTACTTTAAAAGGCGGAGAATTCATTGCGTCCATAGATATCAAAGACGCATATCTACACATACCAATCCTCCCCGCTCACCAAAGATTCCTAAGGTTTGCGGTAGAAGATCGCCACTTTCAATTTGTGGCCCTGCCATTTGGTGTAGCCACCGCGCCCAGAGTATTCACAAAAGTGCTAGCTCCTCTGTTAGCAAACCTAAGAACACGGGGCATTGCGGTAACAGCCTATCTAGACGATCTACTATTAATAGATCAGTCAAAGGAGGGATTGGATCACGCTGTAGACACTACAGTAGGATACCTGGAGCATTTAGGATGGATTATAAACTTACAAAAATCCTCTCTCCAGGCCCAAAGAAGGATAGTGTACCTGGGCATGATCATAGATACAGCCCAAAACAGGGTATACCTGCCAGAGCCAAAGATACAGTCTCTGAAAGACCTGATCCACAAGGTCAAAGCAAACAAGAGGCCGTCTATTCGCCTTTGCATGAGACTATTGGGAAAGATGGTAGCCTCCTTCGAGGCGGTCCCTTACGCCCAGTTTCATTCGAGACTACTTCAAGGCAATATTTTAGCCTCCTGGAACAGAAAGAGCCAAGCTCTGGATATACCCATGCGCCTGTCCTCACAAGTACGCCACAGCTTCAATTGGTGGCTAGAAGCCAAGAATTTACGGAAGGGAAAGTGCTTCCTCCCAGCAGCCTGGAAGGTGGTGTCTACGGATGCCAGCCTATCGGGCTGGGGTGCAGTATTCGAGGAGGCTTCTACCCAGGGAACCTGGGCCAAGACTCAGGGGATCCTGCCCATCAACGTGCTAGAGATCCGTGCAGTATATCTAGCCCTCAAAACCTGGACATACAGGTTACAGGGCTACCCAGTTCGGGTTCAATCCGACAATGCTACGGCAGTAGCTTACATCAATCACCAAGGAGGCACCCACAGTCGGGCAGCCCAAAGAGAGGTGAACCGGATCTTGGCATGGGCAGAAGAGCATGTACCTTGCATCTCTGCAATCTTCATTCCAGGGATAGAAAACTGGCAAGCAGACTACCTGAGTCGTCAGCAGCTGCTACCAGGAGAGTGGTCTCTTCACCCAGAGATCTTTCAGGCCATATGTCTGAGATGGGGAAACCCAGATGTAGACCTGCTAGCTTCCAGGTTCAACAAGAAATTGGACAACTTTGTGTCCAGAACGAGAGATCCTCTAGCCTACGGGACAGACGCTCTAATAACTCCATGGAATCAGTTCTCACTGATCTATGCATTCCCTCCGATCCCTCTTCTACAAAGACTGCTTCGCAGGATCAAGGAGGAGGGAATACCAGTAATCCTAGTGGCCCCAAACTGGCCCAGGAGGCCTTGGTATGCCGAGATCGTAAAAATGGCGATAGGAAGGCCCTGGAAGCTTCCACTTCGACACGACCTGTTGTCACAGGGTCCAGTATTCCACCCTTCCTTACAAAGGCTAAATTTGACGGCCTGGCTGCTGAGACCCACATTTTGAAAAAGAGAGGGGTCTCTGGCCTGGCTCTTTCTACGCTCATTAATTCTAGAAAGCCAGCCTCCAGACTCATCTATCATAGAGTCTGGAAAGCATACGTTTCCTGGTGTGAATCCAGAAGTTGGAATCCTCTGAAATATGAAATAAGTAGGATTCTTGCTTTTTGCCAGTTAGGAGTGGATATGAAATTAGCCCTTAGCACCATCAAAGGGCAAATATCGGCTCTATCAGTCTTCTTTCAGAGACCATTGGCATCTCACTCCCTAGTTCGGACATTCATTCAGGGGGTACTGAGGATAAATCCTCCAGTCAGGTCTCCCTTGTGTCCATGGGATTTGAATTTGGTATTGTCAGTGTTGCAAAAGCAACCTTTTGAACCTATTCGCCATATTCCTTTAATTATATTAAGTAGGAAATTGGCCTTTCTGATTGCTATAGCTTCTGCTAGGAGAGTATCAGAGCTAGCAGCTCTTTCTTGTAAAGAGCCTTATCTAATTTGTCACAAGGACAAAATCGTACTACAACCCCATCCGGCTTTTCTGCCTAAGGTGGTGTCGGCTTTTCACTTGAATCAAGACATTGTTCTGCCTTCCTTTTTTCCAAACCCGCGGACGGCGGGGGAAAAATTATTACACTCTCTAGATCTAGTGAGAGCGGTAAGGGTGTATCTGCAAGCAACCGCTCAGATACGTAAAACAGATGTTTTGTTTATTTTACCAGATGGTCCCAAGAAGGGCCAAGTGGTATCAAAATCCACCATTTCCAGGTGGATTAGACAAGTAATTGTTCAAGCTTATGGTTTAAAGAACAGGACTCCTCCTTTTCCTGTTAAGGCGCACTCTACCAGGGCGATAAGTGCTTCATGGGCAGTGCACCACCAGGCTTCGATGGCTCAGATCTGTAAGGCTGCAACTTGGTCCTCAGTCCATACATTTTCCAAATTCTATCAAATAGATGTGAAAGGACATGAGGATTCCGCCTTCGGGCGAAGTGTGCTGCAGGCAGCAGTATAGGGCTTCTGGTCCGCAAGCGGTCGGTTTGATCTGTGTCTCCCCCCCTTCATATAAGCATTGCTCTGGGACGTCCCATTATGTAATGACTGGCTCTGTGTCCCGTGGTGTACGATAAAGAAAATAGGATTTTTATAACAGCTTACCTGTAAAATCCTTTTCTTGGAGTACACCACGGGACACAGAGGTCCCACCCTTCTTATGGGAACCTTACTGCTTTGCTACAAAACTGAGGTACTTCCCTGATGGGAGGGGTTATATGGAGGGGAACTGTCTTCCATTGGTTGTGCCAGTGTCCAATCACCGCTGGTGACCCTTAACCCATTATGTAATGACTGGCTCTGTGTCCCGTGGTGTACTCCAAGAAAAGGATTTTACAGGTAAGCTGTTATAAAAATCCTATTTTTATAACTATCAGAAAGCCTGGCCCTACAGTTCCCACATTTGTTCTTCACAGGTTTGGCCTAGCAGGAAGCAGAAACAAGAACCATACACAAAAAATGGTTTATACAAAAGCCCCCTGCTGTAGAAGCAGCTATTCACAGACAAGGGCCTACCTTGGGGGCAGTATGGGACCCGGATGCCAACGCTGGTTCAATCCGAGCGGGCGTTCCATCCTCAGACCTGTCCTCAAGCTCCATGAGGCAAGCGGAGACCAGCTGAAGAGATTGACTGCCGCTGCACCGCTAAATGCGCCTGTCCGGCGTTTAGCAGACTGTTCCCAAAGCCAGCACGTCCTCATCGTATCTACGCTGTGCTTCCTTAAGAAAACGGTGCCTGGAAGTGCATCATGCGACTTCTGGTTCCGGCGCCATCTTGCCGCGTCACGGGAAGTCCTCCGACTCCATCTTGGTACACCCCGCGGCAAGGCACGAGGAAACAGTCTCTCAACACAGCCAGCGCTGAGAAAAAAGGAAGGGAGTTGCCACCACTCACACCACCAGGCAGGCAAGTATCCCCAAAATAGGGAACCCTTCTGGATACAAAAAATACAGGACCATCACCCAGGACTTGGCCGCAACTAGTCCTGGATAATACCAGAAAAGGGGGGTCCACCAAACACAGTTACCAGAACTTAGAAAACAACAAACATGACAGTGTGCACCTGGTGGGTCTGGAAACACAAAACAACTGAGGGTCAGAAGAAAGGGAGGGGCCTTTCAAATTGTGTCTGATTTGTGTTTCCTGTACTGGGTGGAGCCAATCATCTCTCAAGTAGCTGTCCTGGAAGATGAGGGGGGAAATTAGATTTATTTACTTGACCCTCAGCTCCTGCAGGTTCCTATGGCTGCTAGACTGGTCCCTGTAGCTTCTCCCCAATGCTTTGGCTGTCTACAGCCTTGATGTCAAGACTAATGCAGGATCTATATTCCTGTATTGGACATGAGGAGGCTGAGGGACAGTCCACTGCCGGAGCATGGAGGAGCGCCACCTGTCCGGGGGGACAGAGGATTGAGTAAGAACAATTGCTCTTAAAACCCCCTAGACCAGGGGTCTTCAAACTTTCACTGTCCTTCACACGTTTACTGTCCTTCACACTTTGGGGGGGGGGGGGGCGGACTGTGGCCATTAAAGTAGAAAATTACCCAGCACCAGTAAACAAATGCCCCATCTTTGGTGTCAGTGGGAGGAGTTGTGCCGCATCGCTGGTGTCATTGAGTGGGAAGAACCGTGCCCCATCGTTGGTGTCACTGGGTGGAAATGTGCCCCATTGTTGGTTTCATTGGGAGGAGTTGTGCCCCTTCGTTGGTGTCAGAGGATGAAATATTGCCCAAAGGACCACAGTTTAGAGATCAATACCCTAGACATGGGCGTAGCATAAGGGGTTGCAGGAGTCAAAATTACAACCCAGATCCAGGGGGCCCCTGCAGCCTTCCTGTCATATTATCATATCCTTCACAAAGTCCAGCTCCAATCTGCCCTAGGGCCCCAGTGCCATGTTCCAGTACTGGGCTTCCACTTTGCCTTCCACGGTCCACACTGCTTCTCATTGGCTGGGGAGAAGCTGTGAGACATTTCCTGAATGGAGAGAAGCACGGGGTGAGAACAGCCCAGGATGGGAAAGTGTCTGTGCTGTGTGCTGGCAACATGGAATGGTAACCAAGCTCAGTGTGGCAAGAGGAGGAAAGTGCTGTCCTGTAGCCACGATGGGACAGATATTACTAGTGAGGTAAGACACCGCTCAGTGTCTCCTAGTCACCAGCTGGGATTCTCTGTACCCCCCCCCCACCCGGGGATGTCCGCTTACTCCACTTCCCTGACAACTGGGGAAAAGACGCACACCTCTGGGAGGTGACCTTCCCCCAACACCTACCAACACTGACAGAGAACCTTCATAATTTGCTTTAAACAAATCCCTTAACACCTCCTGAGGGGCTGCAGGCTCCAGATTTTGTGTTACATGGCTTTGCACCCCCAGATCTAAGTTGCGCCCCCCCCCCCCCAAAGCCCCCTGACTACCCCTTCGCCCTGGATGCTATGTCCGGCTGCTGAGCTTCTTTCCCATTACAGCACTCTATACTGCTCCTCCTCCGCAGGACTGAAATCACATTCCTTTACAACACAGCCAGTCAGCCACAATCTGCACAGGTGTATCTGCCTACTGCAACTACACTGCCGTTCCGGCCAGAGAACTTTACAGGTCAGAATGGCAACATAAAAGCCAGATACACCTTGTGAAGGCTGACAGACTGTGTGTAAAAGAATGTGATTTCAGCCCTGTGTAGTGTGGGGGGGGGGGGGGCTGTATACAGTGCTGGAATGGGAAAGGAGTTCTGCCAAGTGACCTGCCAGGGGTCCCTGTCCTCTGATTTTACAACGGTGATCCCTGTCCTCTGATGTAAAGAGGAACTTTGGGAATGCAAAACTCTTAAGCCCCTTTGAGTATCTTGGCGTGCGGTGGGTGTATCTGCATGTACAGTGAAAGTGGTGTGTGGTAGTGGGGAGGGGCCCAGGCCAACTTTTGCATCGGGGCCCACAAGCTTCAAGCTATGCCTCGGACCCCTAGACTGAACAAGCAGGCAACCCTTGCATTGCAGACGCAACCCCACTGCAGGGGAGAATTTAGGTTTCAGCTTTTAAGTGACATTCTATTATTGTTTATCTCTACTACCCCAATGTCACATTGCTGTAGGCAACACCACTGCTCTGCCTTTCTTTCATGCTTGGAGAACAAAACTGTATCTGTCATCTAGTACTAACAGCCAAAGACATGGGGGAGATTTATTAAAACTGGTGCAGCTGTGCATAGTATCTTATCAGCTTCTAACTTTAGCTTGTTAAATTAAAACTAAATTACAATAAAACCTGAAAGCGGATTGCTTACTATGCACAGCTGCACCAGATTCTGGGTGCATCCGTTTTAGTAAGACCACTTTCGCACTGAGGCGCTTTAGGCCGGTTTCACACTGGGGCGACAAACACTCCGACATTCGGAGCTCATGTCACATGACGTGTGAAAATCAATGTTTCCCTATGGGATCCGTCTTAACTGGTCCGACACATGTCGGTCCGACTTTGAGAATGCTCCCTGTACTACTTTGGTCCGACTTCAGCCCATTGACTATCATTGAAGTCGGATCAAAGTCGGACCGCAGTCTTGCATCATCCGACTTTGGCATGCGACTTGTGCTCTGCTGCTCTTGAGGGGGAACTCCACGCCAAATTTTAAATAAAAAACCGGCATGGGTTCCCCTCCAGGAGCATACCAGGCCCTTGGGTCTGGTATGGATTTTAAGGGGAACCCCTACGCCGAAAAAACGGCGTGGGGGTTCCCCCAAAATCCAAACCAGACCCTTATCCGAGCACGCAACCTGGCAGGCCGCAGGGGAAGAGGGGGGTGCGAGAGAGTGGCCCCCCTTCCTCCTGAACCGTACCAGGCCGCATGCCCTCAACATGGGGGGTTTGGTGCTCTGGGGCAGGGGGGTGACCTGCGGCCCCCCCACCCCAAAGCACCCTGCCCCCATGTTGATGAGGACAGGGCCTCTTCCCAACAACCCTGGCCATTGGTTGTCGGGGTCTGCGGGCGGGGGCTTATCGGAATCCAGGAGCCCCCCTTTAATAAGGGGGCCCCCCAGATCCCGGCCCCCCACCCTATGTGAATAGGTATGGGGTACATCGTACCCCTACCCATTCACCTGGTGGAAAAAAAATGTCCATAAAAAACACACACAGCTTTTTAAAGTAATTTATTGCACAGCTCCGGGGGTCTCCAGGGTCGTCTCCGCGCTCTCCGGTTCTTTCTTCTGCCGGGCCTCCGCTATCTTCTTCCAGCTCTTTTGCTAGCGGGGCCCGGTCTTCTCTGTCGCCTTCTTCTTCTCCCGCTCTCCGGTTCTTTCTTCCGCCAGGCCTCCGCTATCTTCTTCCAGCTCTTTTGCTAGCGGAATTAATATAGGCTTCTCATGACGTCACAGTCACATGCTCCCATGACGTCACAGTCACATGCTCCGGGGACACCTTAAGCCTATATTAATTTGGAGCGGAGCGAACAGCCAGTATTACAGCGGGAGGAAGCGACGAGTCAACATCGAGGAGGAGAAGAGAGAAGAAGACGGCGACGGGAAGACCGGCCCCTCCACTAGCAAAAGAGCTGGAAGAAGATAGTGGAGGGGCCGGCAGAAGGACAACGGAAAGCCGGAGACGACGGGAAGACCAGGCCTCTCCGCTAGCAAAAGAGCTGGAAGAAGATAGCGGAGGCCCGGCGGAAAAAAGAACCGGAGAGCGAGAAAAGAACCAGAGAGCGGGAGAAGAAGAAGGCGACGGAGAAGACCAGGCCCCGCTAGCAAAAGAGCTGGAAGAAGATAGCGGAGGCCCGGCAGAAGAAAGAATCGGAGAGCGCGGAGACGACACCGGAGACCCCCCGGAGCTGTGCAATAAATTAGTTTAAAAAGCTGTGTGTGTTTTTTATTGACATTTGTTTTCCACCAGGTGAATGGGTAGGGGTACGATGTACCCCATACTCATTCACATAGGGTGGGGGGCCGGGATCTGGGGGCCCCCTTATTAAAGGGGGCTCCCGGATTTCGATAAGCCCCTTGCCCGCAGACCCCGACAACCAACGGCCAGGGTTGTCGGGAAGAGGCCCTGTCCTCATCAACATGGGGACAGGGTGCTTTGGGGTGGGGGGGCTGCAGGTCGCCCCCCTGCCCCAGAGCACCAAACCCCCCATGTTGAGGGCATGCGGCCTGGTATGGTTCAGGAGGGAGGGGGGCCGCTCTCTCGCCCTCCCTCTTCCCCTGCGGCCTGCGAAGTTGCGTGCTCGGATAAGGGTCTGGTTTGGACTTTGGGGGGGACCCCCACGGCGTTTTTTCGGCGTAGGGGTTCCCCTTCAAATCCAGACCAGACCCAAGGGCCTGGTATGCTCCTGGAGGGGGAACCCATGCCGGTTTTTTATTTAAAACTTGGCCTGGAGTTCCCCCTCAAGATTCATACCAAACACAGTGCCTGCTATTGGCGGGGATCCAAGTCGGATCCCTGTTCATTGAAAGTCGGATATATGTCGGCTTCATGTCGCAGGGCAAAGTCGGATCCAAAGTAGGATGGCTGTCGTGTCGCACTAGTGTGAACCCAGCCTTACAAGCGCTATAGCGCTAAAAATAAAAATAAAAAATGTGAAAGCCCACACTGGAGCGGTGCGCTGGGAGGTCGCTCAAAAAAAGTCCTGCAAGCAGCATATTTGAGGCGCTGTTGAAAAAGCGCTCCTGCCCATTGAAATCAAGCGCTTTTAACCCTTTTTTAGCCATTAGCAGGGGTTAAACGAGCCCCGATAGCGGCCGAAAAGCACCGCAAAAACGCTGACACCCCGGCGCTGCCAGTGTGAAAGTGCCCCAAAGCTCCCCCAGAATGCTGAACTAACTAAAAAACAAAAAAAAAATATATTATCAGCAGGTAGATGATTTTCAATGAGAAATCCAGAAGTAAGATCTCCGGTGGCCCCAGCAGGTTCAGAAAATCAGTCATTAAATGAAATGAAAATCCACCTATAACTGTTACCTACATAAAGTCTTTTTCATAACTGACCTCTAGTCTTGATGATCTTTTGTTAGAACGAAGTGTGTAATTAAAAAATTTCTGCACTTTTTTTCATAGAACTTTATTGTCCAGATCAAAAGAAGCATGCATGGATTCACACGCTAACAAAACAGTCATATCAGTATTCTGCTAACTCATGTGAAATACCTTCAGCACTAAACCTGATCAGCCCTCCTCAGAGTCATGACAGTCCTTGGGAGCCTCAGCCACCAGGCGGTGTATTAGGACAGCCAGGTGTAAATGACCAGGTGAGATATTACCATTTGTTATCACTTGTACTGTAGATCATGTTTACATCAGCACTTTGATGCTGCAGATTTTTTTTTTATTGTTCATTTCTGACCGAGCTAATGACTTCAATGTGATGTCTGCATGGGAGTCAGAAGGAAACAGTTTGATGCTGTCAGACATGCAGCATTTCACAGTAAAACGTATTTTAGTCTGACTGTCATATGACTGTAAACTTGGAACGGGATCACATCTGTACTCCTGAACTGCATTTCAAGTATAACTAAAGGCAAAACTTTTTTCTTTGTTTTGGAAAGAGACGAGAGGGATTAGAACACCTGTCAGTTTTTATTTTTGTCTGTGCCCCCGTTAAGGAGATTCACCCTCTCTATTTGTCCTGTTTGCCACTATCATTGAAAGTAAAAAAAAAATCCAACATTTTGGGTTGTCCTCAGAAAGTAATAGTCGGGAAATATCCTAATGGGGACACTAGTTCTGGTGACCGGGGGGTCCCCAGGGAATTCCCTTAATTTGCAGGGTTTTCTTCTCATTTCTTGTGTGGCTATGGGACAGGAAGTGAAGGGAAATCTCCCCAATGGGACACAGATGGAAAAAAAACTTTGACAGGAGTTACTACCCTCCCGTGCTCTATCCAAAATGAAAAAAAAGTTTTGCCTATAGTTCTTCTTGCTTAACAATTTCATAAATGCGTACATAAGTAACTAACACTGGGGGAGATTTACTAAAACTGTAGCACAGAGTCTGGTGCAGCTGTTTATGGTAGCCAATCAGCTTCAAACTTCCGTTTGTTCAATTAAGCTTTGACAATGAAACCTGAAAGCTGATTGGTTTCTTTGCAGAGCTGCACCAGATTTAGGATGCTGCAGTTTTAGCAAATCTCCCCCTGTGTTTTAATCAAGGATTTTGGTCCTGTCAGTGCAATATTGAGTGGGTTAAGATCTCTGTGCACAGGGCAGGAATATTTTCAGATATCCCCCAAATTTAGAAAACCACTATCTGATTTGAGAGATTGGATGCCTTGTTGACAGTGATTGGAGTACTAAATTTAGATTATTTCAGCTGTATTTTATGTCCATACCACAGGTGAAATAGGGGCCAGGGAAATGTGAGTGCTTGTGGGGATCACAAACAACATTTTCCAGTTTCCTCTTTTAAATATTTTTAGGGTATGTGCATCCTGCTTACTAATAACTGTGTTTTTAATCCTTTTTATTCCTCGTGTTTCTACTAAAAGCAGAAAGGACAGTGCTTCTTCATTCAAGTCTTACTTTTTTGCCAGTCTCTTCACTTAAATGTTAGCCGTGTGTTTTTGGTACATTGCATTTTCTTTCATACCTTAAAACTGCAGCATGCTGCAGTTTTGGTCCTGCTGGCCCCTACAACAAGTGGAAAACAGGTTTCCATTTTCATTCCTTTTTTAATCCGTCTTCATTCATTTTTTTTTTTTTAGGTTTGTGCATCTTCCAGTGAAAAAAAACAGCTAGAAAAAAGGATTGAAAAAAGAATGAAGACTGAATGAAATATGGAAGCATTGTTTAAAAGAAGAATAAAGATTAAAATTATTAAAAAGGATTAAAAACGGCAATATATTTTCATTGCTGTTATTTTTGTTGATGAAAATGAGCCTTGTGCGCATACCCTAGCAGTCGGAAAACAAAAACAGTTTTATTTGCTATGGGCAAATATGTTTTCCTTTCCTTTACAGCTAGCCGACACTTGCCCCCTCTACAGTTTATGGTATGAAAAATAATTTGGATAAATATTTATTCTGGCATTAGATAAGGTTATGCTTACTAATAGTGTTCCTTTCTCCATCAAACGTAGGTGAAAACAAAAGCAATACAGGGGGTCCCCGACTTACGAACAACTCCTACTTACGAACGGGACGCTGCAGGGACTATCTGCTATTCTGCGCAAAGCGGGGCCAGGTGGAACATCAGAAAATGACGGAAATGTTCGTAAGCCATTCGACGGAACATCGGAAATGTTCGTAATTGCCATTTTGCGCATGCGCGGCCATTCGACGGAACATCTGAAAACATCGGAAATGTTTGTAATTGCCACTCTGCGCATGCGCGGCCCGACTTACGAATATTTCCGACTGAAAGTCCCTAATGCGTTCAAAAGTCGGGGACCCCCTGTAGTGGTGAAATATTTGTTCTGTCCTAGGCTCAGTTTGTATACCCTATGAACTGAAAAAAGTTGTGATTTACGCCATGCTAACATTGTATGTTGTGAGAAATGTTTCACAAAAGGCCTTGGAAGCCCACGTACTGCGCAGCCCTCCTGTGACCGGACACAACGGATTACAATTACTGGGCATCATGCGATTGGTTATAGCGATCACATGATAACAATGTAAACAAACTGTCATGAATGGATTTCCATCCATGAACAGCTTGCTTAGGGTTGTGATCTGTGATTGGCCCACAGCACTTGCAAGCTGTTAACCCATTCATGACAGCTAAAACTATTACTTATACAGTGATCATCATTGTATAAGCAATAACAGTGTAAAAAAATATATGCTATGGGGACACTGAACTGCTCTTATGATGACAGTGACAGAATGTACAAAACAAATAGTAAAAAAAAAGTTTAAAAAATCGAATTGCAAATTATTCTTTTTTTTTACATACTGTCACCAGTCAGTATCCCTGATCGCCGCCACCCCAGTCATATGATAACACTGTACTGCACTGGTGACAGTATGTAAAAAAAAAAAAAAATGTGTTTAATTTCTTCATCTTCTAAAAACTTGTGACAAAGAATCACAAATTCTAAAACCTCACTATGCTAAATACCTCAGACTGTCTACTTTACAAAAAGGAGTCATTTTGAGGGGTATATGTACTGTTCTGGCATTTTAAGGGCCTCAAGAAATGAGATAAGCAGTCAGTACATCAGGATTTATCAAATATATATATATATATATATATATATATATATATATCATAGTTTGTAGACTCTATAACTTTCACACAAAACAATTAGGATATCCTTATTGGGATTTCTTTTTACCAAAGACATGTAGCAGAAACTATTTTAGCCTAAAACACTCAATTGTGCACAGACAAACTAGAAGCCACTATGTTTCAAGCTGAGACTGACTACACTGCTGGCCCTACCCCAGATACACATGCTACCTGGTTACATAAATGTAGGGAATATGAGCTTTGACTTCTTAGATTTCATTAAAAAGAAAATGCTATACACTACCCAAAATGTTTTTGAGCTTTGTAACAAGGCTGGTCGTCTTCTAGCATATTTAGCCAAACCCTTTCTGGAGGATAGAGGCATGTCCCTACATCTATCCTCCACATTCAAACCTCCACTGGCCAACTTAGCACCTCACCCCATGAGGTTCTGGATGCCTTCATGTCCTTTGAATCTTTGAATGCCAGTACTGCACAATATCCGGATGACCTTTTATCCAAATATTTGGCACACATTTCTCACCATTCCCTGTCTCACCGGAGCCAAGGACTGGATACACCAATCTCTACTGATGCCATGGAGTTTGTGATTTTACGATTGCTTTCTCATAAAACACCAGGCCTGGATGGTTTCCCAGCCGAATAGTATGCTACATTTATTAAGTCCGTATCTTCTCAGGACCTTCACTGCGGCCTTGGAGGAGGGCATCCTTCCTCCTCTTTGAGGGAGGGGTTAATCATTCCTATCCTAAAGCAGCACAAGGATCGACCTATGTGATTCCTACAGACCCATCTCGTTAATCAATGTTAAGATCTTGGCTAAAGTTCTCGCTAACATTTGAATAAAGTGGTTGCAAATTTAGTAAAGAGTGATTGGGGGGGATTTATTCCTGGAAGATCCTAGGTTGACAATGGCTCATATTCCAGAGTGATTATGAGAGTATTGTAAGTTATGAAAGAGCTTCTGAATAGTCATTTTGGTATTGTAAACTGTGAAAGAGCCTCTGAATAGTCAATGACTATTCAGGGGCTCTTTTTTACAACTTACAATACCCTCGTGATCACTCTGGAATATGAGCCATTGTCAACCTAGGCCTAGTTCACATCTATGCAGGTTGCGGTTAATGCATTTTCCGGGTGTGTTTTTTTGCATTTGATTTTTATGCGTTTGGTATTTTTGGTAGGTGTTTGTTGGCTGCAGGAAAAACAAAGCAAGAATGCAGCAGAAATGCATAAAAAACGCAATCACTGCAGTTTTGATGTGTTCCACTGCATTTCCCTTAAAGTCAATGGAACCAAAAACACAACCTGCTGCAGGAAAAAAGTTCCTCACCCTTTAAAAAAAACGCACAGGTAGAAAATGCACAGATGTGAAAGTGACCCATAGGAAACCATGTTAAATGGACGGCAGTGCGTTTCTGCAAACCTGAAAATGCACTGAAACACGCATAGGTGTGAACCAGGCCTTAGATACTTGTAAAGCCTTCGACAGTGTAGAGTGGCCTGTTTCGTGTACTGCAGCTCGAAAGGCTTTCCTCCTCAGATGATAGCTTAGATATGACTATTATATACCAACCTGGTATCCCAGAGTTCATGTTAATACTGAACCCTACGTACTAAGACTGGGATGCCATTAAATATAGTGTATCTTTAAAAAAACTTGACACAGGTTGTTCCAGGACTCTAAATATATGCGTACTGAGTTGACACATGGTATCCTTAAGCCCCAAGCCTCTCCAGCATCCTGGGAATGTGAAATCACTGCTCTTTTCCCTCTTCACCTTAAAGTGTTTTTTACCCCAGCATTTCATATTCATGATATGTGCCTGCTGTACCATCTACTTGTATGAAAGCCTATCCTGTTTTCTTTGTATTGCTTCCCTTGTGTGAAATCCCTGGTGATCCTGCCAGTCCCCTCTGATTTTCTATCAAAAACTGACCAAACCATGGTCAGTTCTCTAGCTATGCTGGGAACTCAGCCTGCTCTCCTCCAATGATCAGACTTGTCCTGACATGCCCCCTCTGCACAGCCATTCACTGGGAAGCTCGTGTGCTGCTGCTTCTCCTCCCCCCAGCTGTGATCACTTATAAAAAAAAAAAAAGGAAAAATAGGATTTTTTACTCACCGTAAAATCCTTTTCTCTGAGTCCATGGACCGACACAGCCTCTCTATTGACAAAGTGGGTATTATCCGTTAAGTGGTTAACGACCGCTCACTGTATATATACGTCGGCAGAATGGCACCGACAGGCACAATCACGTACAGTGTACGTGATCGCCTTTGTACAGTTGGGGGGTCCGATCGGACCCCCCTCCTATACAGTGAGCGGCCGTTTATCGTTGGGGAGCGATCAGAGATGAGGGGGTGACCATTCGATTTCGGCCACCCCCTCGCGATCGCTCCCGGCCAATGAAAATGCTTCCTCCGCCATGTGATGTAAACACAGGCAGGAGGAAGTGATGTCATCTCCCTCGCGGCGGTCTTTTCGATTCCGGCGCCGAGGAGAGAGGAAGCAAGTTCGTGCACCAACAGTCCACTGACAGGTACACATATCACCCCCCAGTCACCCCCAGATCACCCCCCAGCCCCCAATCATAGTGTCACTGATTGCAGTGATCATTTATTTTACTGATCACTGCATTTAGTGTCATCTGTGATAGTAAAAAGTTGCAGGGCAGTTAGGTTTAGGTCCAGGGTAGCCCCCTAACCCCCCTAATAAAGGTTTAACCCCTTGATCGCCCCCCAGGTAACCCTTTCACCCCCTAACGCCAGCGTCACTAAGCGATCGTATTTTCGATCGCTGTATTTAGTGCCGGTGGTGCCCTAGCCAGTTATTTATTTTTAGTTTCGCTGCAGGTTTTTAGAGCGTCAGGTACCCCCATATATTATTTTAACCCCCTAATTGCCTCCAGAGTTAACCCTTTCACCAGTGATCACCGTATAAGCGTCACTGGTGACACTGGTTACCCAGTTAGTTATTTAGGTAACCCGTCAGGTTTTTATATAGCGTCGGGTACCCCCATATTTAACCTAATAAAGGTTTTAACCCCCTGATTGCCCCTAGTTAACCCTTTCACCAGTGATCACCATATAAAGGTTACGGGTGACGCTGGTTGGTTAGTTTGCTTTTTATAGCATCAGGGCACCCGCCGTATATAACCCAATAAAGGTTTAACCCCCTGATCGCCCGGCGGGTGAGATCAATTAGGTTTTAGCGCCAGAGAGGGTCTGCGTCACCCCAGGCAGCGTTAGGTTAGTGCCAGTAACGCTAACACCCACGCGCAAAGCATACACCTCCCTTAGTGGTATAGTATCTGATCAGATCTATACTAGTGTCCCCAGCGGTTTAGGGTTCCCAAAACGCAGTGTTAGCGGGATCAGCCCAGATACCTGCTAGCACCTGCATTTAGCCCCTCCGCCCAGCCCAGCCCACCCAAGTGCAGTATCGATCGATCACTGTCACTTACCAAACACAAAACACATAACTGCAGCGTTCGCAGAGACAGTCCTGATCCCTGCGACCGCTAACAGGTTTTTTGTAGCGTTTGATATATTTGCTGACGACAGTCAGGTGCTTTTTTTCCTGTAAATCTTACTAGTGTACCCCTAAATTTAGAGCCCAAAATGGCAAGACGAAGGTACACTAGTAAAGAGGCCTACGAGATTCTGAGCATGACAAATAGTGAGGAGGAGGTCACGTATCTGTCAGATTCAGGCTCAGAATATCTTCCCGTAGAAGACAGTGACGTCAGCGGCCCCACGTCAGATAGCTCTGACGACGAAGTTGAGGTCCCTGCTAAGGTCAGGCGTACCCGATCCCGATCTTCTGAGGTTATTGAGGAGCAAGAACTGCAGGGCTCTCGTATCATGGAGCAGAGTAGTACTAGCGCCGCTATTCCTTCTGGTGAATTGGCAAGCACCAGCGGTCTAGTACAGCCTGGGCGTACATCCAGCACTGCAGTATCACTTGGTGACGTGGCGAGTCCCATAAGTGCAGTTCAAGCTGGCGAGGTGGCAAGCACAAGTAGTGTCCCGCTGCCACCAATAAGAAGACAAAGGCAGGCCCGTCGTACCCATAGTGCTCTTCCTGAAGAATTCGCCTATCCTGATTGGGTCCCCACCACTTCTGCAGAACCCGTACTTCCCCCATTCACTGCCCAACCCGGTATTCAGGTGGAAACAGCTGATTTTATGCCAATTGACTATTATTCGCTGTTTTTCACGGAAGATCTCTATAGATCTATTGTGGACCAGAGTAATTTATATGCTGGTCAATTCATCGCTGCTAATCCCCAGTTGCCTTCCATTGCCAAAGATTGGAAACCAATTACGGTTTCCGAATTTAAGACCTTTCTGGGCCTTTCCCTCAACATGGGCACACATAAATTCCCGTCATTGTGTGCTTATTGGTCCACGCACCCAATTGACCACATGCCCGTGTTCTCTGCCTCCATGCCCAGGAAACGATACGAGCAGATTTTGCGGTTCATGCACTTCAACGACAATGAACTTTGTCGTCCACGTGGGGACCCTGAATACGACCGGCTCTATAAAATTCGGCCCCTCATAAACCACTTCAACGAACGTTTTGCAGCCTTGTTTATTCCCGATCAAGTTGTCTGCGTTGATGAGTCCCTGATTAAATTTTCTGGCCGCTTGGCTTTCAAGCAGTACCTTCCCAGCAAGCGTGCCAGATACGGGGTCAAGCTCTATAAGTGCTGTGACAGGGCAACAGGCTATGTATGGAGCTTTATGGTTTATGAGGGAAAAGATAGTCGGGTTGAGCCGGTCAACTGCCCGGATTACATAGGGAGCGCTGGCAAGATAGTGTGGAAATTGGTGTCACCCTTATTCGGAAAGGGGTACCACTTGTATGTGGACAATTATTACACGAGCGTTCCACTGTTTAGTCACTTGTTTGATCATCAGATTGGAGCATGTGGCACCGTGCGACCTAATCGCCGGGGCTTTCCCCAGCGGCTTGTAGATGCCCGTCTTAGGCTGGGGGAGAGAGCCTGCGTAAAGTGTAATAACTTGCTCGCTATGAAGTGGAGGGACAATAAGAATGTTTTCCTTC
The DNA here is from genome assembly GCA_029206835.1 of Rana muscosa. Classification (NCBI taxonomy): domain Eukaryota; kingdom Metazoa; phylum Chordata; class Amphibia; order Anura; family Ranidae; genus Rana; species Rana muscosa. Next base: position 215,663,649 of record CM055116.1, read on the forward strand.
TTACCTCCCTTCATGCAGACACGACAGTCCAAATTCCTACGGCGACTGGTGTTGTGGAGAAACCCCTCTGTGTCCACGAATATAACAAAAATATGGGAGGGGTGGACCTCAACGACCAGTTGTTGGCGCCGTATCTAATTGACCGTAAGGCGAGACGCTGGTACAAAAAAGTGTCTCTATCCTTATTTCAATTGGCTTTGCTGAACGCTCATGTGCTATACAGAGCTTCAGGCGGGACGTTATGTCTTCTAAAATTCCAGAATGAGATTGTCACAGAACTCCTGTATCCAGGCGGTTCTGCACCTCACCATCCCCTACCAAATGCAGTAAGCCGGCTGCATGAGAGGCATTATACGCATGTTCTCCCGAGTACCCCTACCCAACGAGCCCCCCAAAAAAGATGTCGTGTCTGTAGCAAGCGCGGATTTAGGTGTGACACCCGTTATTATTGTCCACTCTGTCCTGACAAACCTGGTCTTTGCCTTGGTGAATGTTTTGAACGCTACCACTCAAAAGTGAAGTTTTAGCGTAGGGTACAGCATTTCACAGACTAGGACACACTTACACAGGGTCTCCCAAGATGCCATTACATTTTGAGAGACCCGAACCATTACAGTTGTTAACCACTTAACAACCACCTGCCGACAAATAACGGCGGCAGGGTGGTTGCTTAACTCTGGGAGGACGTTATATAACGTCCTCCCAGAATCGCGCTCCCGCGCGCCCCCTGGGGCGCGCACACGGGAAACTCCGTGACCGCCGGGTCCAGAGGACCCGGCGGATCACGAATCGCGGTAAATCGCCGCTGATATCGGCCGTTTACCACGTGATCGCTCCGTCAAATGACGGAGCAATCACTTGTAAACAGACCGGCGTCATTTGATGACGCCGGTTCCTCCCTCCCCTCTCTGTACCGATCGGTACAGTGTGAGAGGGGAGGGGGAGGGAGCGGATGGCAGCAGCAGCACTGTGGGCTGGATCTGTGACAATTGCAGTCACAGATCCATCCATCCATCCATCCCTGCTCAGCCATCCCTGTGCTATACCCTGCCAATACTCTGCAATACACCCTGCCAATACTCTGCAAAATACCCTGGTGCAATACTCTGCAATACCCTGGTGCAATACTCTGCAATACCCTGGTGCAATACTCTGCAATACCCTGGTGCAATACTCTGCAATACCCTGCGAAATACTCTGCAATACCCTGCGAAATACTCTGCAATACCCTGGTGCAATACTCTGCAATACCCTGGTGCAATACTCTGCAATACCCTGCACAATACTCTGCAATACCCTGCACAATACTCTGCAATACCCTGCACAATACTCTGCAATACCCTGCACAATACTCTGCAATACCGTGCAAAATACTCTGCAATACCCTGCAAAATACTCTGCAATACCCTGCGCAATACTCTGCAATACCCTGCGCAATACTCTGCAAAATACTCTGCAATACCCTGCACAATACTCTGCAATACCCTGCACAATACTCTGCAATACCCTGCACAATACTCTGCAATACCCTGCACAATACTCTGCAATACCCTGCACAATACTCTGCAATACCCTCCACAATACTCTGCAATACCCTCCACAATACCCTGTGCAATACCCTCCACAATACCCTGTGCAATACCCGTGCAATACCCTGCCATACACCGCAATACCCTGCCATACACCGCAATGCCCGGCAATACTCCGCAATGCCCGGCAATACTCCGCAATGCCCGGCAATACTCCGCAATGCCCGGCAATACTCCGCAATGCCCGGCAATACTCCGCAATGCCCGGCAATACTCCGCAATAACCACTTCCCGCCCTCCGGCCGTCATATGACGTCCTTGACTTTGTGCGGGGATATCTGAATGATGCCTGCAGCTACAGGCATCATTCAGATATCGGCTTTTTCAGCCGGCGATTCCCTAGACCATAAGAACAATCATAGCGGCTGTTCCGCCGCTTGATCATTCTTACGGGAGGCAAGAGGGGATGTCCCCCCCCCCCCCGCCGCCCTCCGGTGCTTCTACCGACTCACCGCTACGATCAAAGCCAGGATTGTTGTTTTTTTTTTTTGTATTTTTTTCAGGCTTCCCAGCCTAGAGGTGAGATGTGGGGTCTTATTGACACCCCCCCCCCCCCTCATATCTCACTGTAAAGAGGACCTGTCATGCCATATTCCTATTACAAGGGATGTTTACGTTCCTTGTAATAGGTATAAAAGTGATCAAAAAAATGTTTAGGGCGGAAAAACATGTCAAACTAAAATAAATAAAGTAAAATGAAGAATAAAATTTTTTTTTTTTTTTAAAGCGCCCCTGTCCCCGTGAGCTCGCATACAGAAGCGAACGCATACGTAAGTCCCGCCCACATATGAAAACGGTTTTCAAACCACACATGTGAGGTATCTCTGCGAACGTTAGAGCGAGAGCAATCATTTTGGCCCTAGACCTCCTCTGTAACTCAAAACATGTAACCAGTAAAAATATTTAAAGCGTCGCCTATGGGGATTTTTTAAGTAGCGAAGTTTGGCGCCATTCCACGAGTGTGTGCAATTTTTAAGGGCGACATGTTAGGTATCTATTTACTCGGCGTAACTTCATCTTTCACATTATGCAAAAACATTGGGCTAACTTTACTGTTTTTTTTTTTTTTTAAGCACAAAACATTTTTTTTCCGTAAAAAACGCGTTAAAAAAATTGCTGCGCAAATATCGTGCGAGATAAAAAGTTGCAACAACCACCATTATATTCTCTAAGGTCTTTGCTAAAAAAACATATATAATGTTTTGGGGTTCTATGTAATTTTCTAGCAAATAAATGATGATTTTTACATGTAGGAGAGAAATGTCAGAATTGGCCTTGGTGCTCCAGAACGCCTGAAGGTGCTCCCTGCATGTTGGGCCTCTGTATGTGGCCACGCTGTGTAAAAGTCTCACACATGTGGTATCGCCATACTCGGGAGGAATAGCAGAATGTGTTTTGGGGTGTAATTTGTGGAATGCATATGCTGTGTGTGAGAAATAACCTGCTAATATGACAATTTTGTGAAAAAAAAAAATCTTGATTTTGCAAAGAATTGTGGGAAAAAATGACAACTTCAAAAAACTCACAATGCCTCTTTCTGAATACCTTGGAATGTCTTCTTTCCAAAAAGGGGTCATTTGGGGGGTATTTGTACTTTTCTGGCATGTTAGGGTCTCAAGAATTGAGATAGGCCGTCAGTACTTCAGGTGTGATCAATTTTCAGATATTGGCACCATAGCTTGTGGACTCTATAACTTTCACAAAGACCAAATAATATACACCAATTTGTACTTATTTTTACCAAAGATATGTAGCAGTATAAATTTTGGCCAAAATTTATGAAGAAAAAATAGCAATTTGCAAAATTTTATAACAGAAACGAAAAAAAAATCATTTTTTTACAAAATTTTCAGTCTTTTTTCTCTTATAGCGCAAAAAATAAAAAACCCAACAGTGATTAAATACCACCAAAAGAAAGCTCTACTTGTGTGAAAAAAAGGACAAAAATTTCATATGGGTACAGTGTTGTATGACCGAGTAATTGTCATTCAAAATGTGAGAGCACCGAAAGCTGAAAATTGGTCTGGTTATTAAGGGGGTTTAAGTGCCCAGTGGTCAAGTGGTTAAAGTTACAAAAAAAAAGTGTAAAAAACAAAAAAAAAAAAAAAAACGTAAAAAACAAAAACACAAAAAAAATATAAAATAAAAAAAAAAAAAATAGTTGTCGTTTTATTGTTCTCTCTCTCTCTATTTTTTCTCTCTATTGTTCTGCTCTTTTTTACTGTATTCCATTCTGCAATGTTTTATCATGCTTGCTTTTCAGGTATGTAATTTTTTGTTTTCAGGTGCGCCATTCAACTGCAGCGCGGAATTATTTATCTTGACAGCAACAGCGTTTGCTCCCACGATACATAAAGCCGTGACTCCAGTGCTGTAGGAGGTGATTTCACCACCACAGTTAAAAAAAGAGCATATATGCCGAAGCATGGGGGCAGCAGGGGCGGAGGAGCGATTTTGCTCCTAATGCCGCGTACATACGGTCGAAATTCCGACGGAGGCTTGCCCGTGGAAAAGTCAGACCGTGTGTACGCGGCATAACCTTTTATGCCGCGTACATACGGTCGAAATTTCGACGAAGGCTTGCCTGTGGAAAAGTCCGACCGTGTGTACGCGGCACAACTTTTTTGCGGGAGGATGCCCCCATGCTTCGGCATATATATATTTTAGGCACAGGTTGTGTTAAAAAAATTTTTTATTTTTTACTAGGTTTTGTTTTGGTATTTGCTTTGCAGGTATGGTATGGTAAGGTCTTACTGTTGTACTGTAATGTTACTTTGTTTTAATGTTAACCATCATTTGCTTAGCAGGTACGCCATTCAGTTGCATAGCGGATTTATTTATCTTGACAGCAACAGCGTTTGCTCCCACGATACATAAAGCCGTGACTCCAACGCTGTAGGAGGTGATTTCACCACCACAGTTAAAAAAAGAGCATATATGCCGAAGCATGGGGGCAGCAGGGGCGATTTTGCTCCTAATGCCGCGTATATACGGTCGAAATTCCGACGGAGGCTTGCCCGTGGAAAAGTTCGACCGTGTGTACGCGGCATAACCTTTTATGCCGCGTACATACGGTCGAAATTTCGACAAAGGCTTGCCCGTGGAAAAGTCCGACCGTGTGTACGCGGCATAACTTTTTTGCGGGAGGATGCCCCCATGCTTCGGCATATATGCCCATCATTAGAAGTGGGTGGATGAAGGGAGGTATTCTAATGGTGGGCATACCCACCGATCAATCTCTTTTTTTCGTTCAGCCAACAGGCTGCATGAAAAAAAAGATTACAATACATGTCCAACAAGGACCAGCAACGTACTGGTATGTTGCTGGACTTTGAATGTTTATACCAGAATGATGCCTGCAGGTTTAGGTATCATCTTGGTATCATTCTTTTCAGCCAGTGGCCGGCTTTCATGTAAAAGCAATTCTAGCAGATAATTAGCCTCTAGACTGCTTTTACAAGCAGTGGGAGGGAATGCCCCCCCCCCCCGGATATAAACAGCGCCATTGGGAAATTGGGAAAGCATTTTATCACACCGATCTTGGTGTGGTCAGATGCTTTGAGGGCAGAGGAAAGATCTAGGGTCTAACCCCCCATTTTTTTTCAAAAAAAGAGTACCTGTCACTACTTATTGCTATCATAGGGGATATTTACATTCCCTGAGATAACAATAAAAATGATAAAAAAAAAAAAAATATGGAAGGAACAGTTTAAAAAAAAAAAAAAAAAAAAGCAAAATAAAAAAAAAAGCACCGCTGTCCCCCCCTGCTCTTGCGCAAAGGCGAACGCAAGCGTCGGTCTAGCGTTATATGTAAACAGCAATTGCATCATGCATGTGAGGTATCACCGCAAAGGTCAGATCGAGGGCAGTAATTTTAGCAGTAGACCTCCTCTGTAAATCTAACGTGGTAACCTGTAAAGGCTTTTAAATGCTTTTAAAAATGAATGTAGTTTCTCGCCGCTGCGCGTTTGTGCGCAATTTTAAAGCATGTCGTGTTTGGTATCCATGTACTCGGCCTAAGATCATCTTTTTTATTTCATCAAACATTTGGGCAATATAGTGATTTTTAGTGCATTAAAAATAAAAAAAGTGTGTTTTTCCCCCAAAAAATGCGTTTAAAAAATCGCTGCGCAAATACTGTGTGGAAAAAAAAATGCAACACCCACTATTTTAATCTGTAGGGCCTTTGCTTTAAAAATATATATAATGTTTGGGGGTTCAACATAATTTTCTTGCAAAAAAAAAAATGTTTTCATGTAAACAAAAAGTGTCAGAAAGGGCTTTGTCTTCAAGTGGTTAGAAGAGTGGATGATGTGTGACATAAGCTTCCTAATGTTGTGCATAAAATGCCAGGACAGTTCAAAACCCCCCCAAATGACCCCATTTTGGAAAGTAGACACCCCAAACTATTTGCTGAGAGGCATGTTGAGCCCATTGATTTTTTTTTTGTCCCAAGTGATTGAATAATGACAAAAGAAAAAAAAAAAATGTACAAAAAGTTGTCACTAAATTATATATTGCTCAAACATGCCATGGTTATATGTGGAATTGCACCCCAAAATACATTCTGTTGCTTCTCCTGAGTACGGGGATACCACATGTGTGAGACATTTTGGGAGCCTAGCCGCGTACAGGACCCCGAAAACCAAGCACCGCCTTCAGGATTTCTATGGGTGTAAATTTTTGATTTCACTCTGCCTATCACAGTTTCGGAGGCCATGGAATGCCCAGATGGAACAAAACCCCCCCAAATGACCCCATTTTGGAAAGTAGACACCCCAAGCTATTTGCTGAGAGGTATGTTGAGTATTTTGCAGATCTCGCTTTTTGTCACAAAGTTTTAAAAATTGAAAAAAAAAAAAAATATGTCTTTCTTCATTTTCAAAAACAAATGAGAGCTGTAAAATACTCACCATGCCTCTCGGCAAATAGCTTGGGGTGTCTACTTTCCAAAATGGGGTCATATTGGGGGGTTTTGTGCTATCTTGGCATTTTATGGCCTTCAAAACTGTGATAGGTAGTGAGGAGTGAAATCAAAAATTTATGCCCTTAGAAACCTTGAAGGCGGTGCTTGAGTTTTGGGGTCCCGTACGCGGCTAGGCTCCCAAAAAGTCCCACACATGTGGTATCCCCGTACTCAGGAGAAGCAGCAGAATGTATTTTGGGGTGCAATTCCACATATAACCATGGCATGTGTGAGCAATATATCATTTAGTGACAACTTTTTGTACATTTTTTCTTTTTGTCATTATTCAATCATTTGGGACAAAAAAAAATATTCAATGGGCTCAACATGCCTCTCAGCAAATAGCTTGGGGTGTCTACTTTCCAAAATGGGGTCATTTGGGGGGGTTTTGTGCCATCTTGGCATTTTATGGCCTTCAAAACTGTGATAGGTAGTGATAGGTAGTGAGGAGTGAAATCAAAAATTTATGCCCTTAGAAACCTTGAAGGCGGTGCTTGGTTTTTGGGGTCCCGTATGCGACTAGGCTCCCAAAAAGTCCCACACATGTGGTATCCCTGTACTCAGGAGAAGCAGCAGAATGTATTTTGGGGTGTAATTTCACATATGCCCATGGCATGTGTGAGCAATATATCATTTAGTGACAACTTTGTGCAAAAAAAATAAAGTTTGTCATATTCCCGGAACTTGTGGCAAAATATAAAATATTCCATGGACTAATCATGCCTCTCAGTAAATAGCTTGGGGTGTCTACTTTCCAAAATTGGGTCATTTGGGGGGGTTTTGTGCTATTTTGGCATTTTATGGCCTTCGAAACTGTGATAGGTAATGAGGAGTGAAATCAAAAATTTGCGCCCTTAGAAATCCTGAAGGCGGTGCTTGGTTTCCGGGGTCCCGCACGTGGCTAGGCTCCTAAAAAGTCCCACACATGTGGTATCCCCGTACTCAGGAGAAGCAGCAGAATATATTTTGGGGTGCAATTCCACATATAACCATGGCATGTGTGAGCAATATATCATTTAGTGACAACTTTTTGTAATTTTTTTTTAATTTTTTTTTGTCATTATTCAATCACTTGGGACAAAAAAAAAATATTCAATGGGCTCAACATGCCTCTCAGCAATTTCTTTGGGGTGTCTACTTTCCAAAATGGGGTCATTTGGGGGGGTTTTGTACTGCCCTGTCATTTTAGCACCTCAAGAAATGAGATAGGCAGTCATAAATTAAAAGCTGTGTAAATTCCAGAAAATGTACCCTAGTTTATAGACGCTATAACTTTTGCGCAAACCAATAAATATACGCTTATTGACATTTTTTTTACTAAAGACATGTGGCTGAATACATTTTGGCCTAAATGTATGACTACAATTGAGTTTATTCGATTTTTCTCATAACAAAAAGTAGAAAATATCTTTTTTTTCAAAATTTTCGGTCTTTTTCCGTTTATATCGCAAAAAATAAAAATCGCAGAGGCAATCAAATACCATTAAAAGAAAGCTCTATTTGTGGGAAGAAAAGGACGCAAATTTCGTTTGGGTACAACATTGCATGTCCGCACAATTTACAGTTAAAGCAGCGCAGTGCAAAATTCTGAATTCACCTCTGGTCCTTTAGCTACCAAATGGTCCGGGGCTTAAGTGGTTAATTAGGAGTGACTAGGCAGAAAACGTGTAAAAAGTGTTGCATCACACCCTCTACAGTACCGCCCAGGGGGCGGACCCTCTGGGTATATCACCTCAGTCTGCATCTCGCAGATCAGTTCGTCAAAAAGCAGTACAAACTTAAAAGGAGGGGTGGGTGCTGTGTCGGTCCATGGACTCAGAGAAAAGGATTTTACGGTAAGTAAAAAAATCCTATTTACTCTTTCGTCCATGGACCAACACAGCCTCTCGATTGACAAAGTGGGACGTCCCAAAGCAGTGTCAGAGAAAAAACGAGGGGTGGTAACAGCATAAAAATAAACTTCACCCCAAACACAAAACAGCACTTCTCCAACATAGGAGTTGCAACTCTAAACAGCCGCTTGCAAAACCTTGCGGCCGAAAGAGGCATCCGAAGATGCACCTACATCAACTTTGTAGAATTTTGTGAAAGTGTGAGTGGACGACCAATTCGCCGCTTTACATAATTGGGAAACAGACGATTGATGTCGGAAAGCCCAAGAGGCACCTATTGCCCTGGTCGAATGCGCCGTGACCGGAAAGGGGGGCGCTTGACCCTTTAAGGCGTAAGCATGGATTACTATCTGTCGGATCCACCTAGAGATGGTGGCCGACGAGACTGCTTGGCCCTTCTTGGGACCAGCCACCGAAACAAACAGTGAGTCTGACTTCCGGAACAGGGAAGTAGCAGATAGGTATGAATAAAGGAAGGCTGCGGCCGCAGCACCACCTTATCCTTGTGGAAAATCAAATAGGGAGCCTTGCAGGACAAGGCTGCCAGCTCAGAGACTCGTCTGACGTAACAGCCACCAGAAAGACCACTTTCTGAAAAAGTGTCAACAGGGGAATATCTCTAATATTCTCAAACAGTGCCCTCTGAAGCACCGAGAGGACCAGGTTCAAGTCCCTCACACCTGGAGATGTAGGCCTTCCAAGTGCGGTGATAAACCTTCCTAGAGGACGGTTTCCGAGCACTTCTCATAGTAGAGATTACTGAATCTGATAGGCCCCGGTCTCTCAGTACCTGGTTCTCAACAGCCCTGCCGTTAAAGCCAGTGACTGTAAAGCAGGATGGAGTATGGGACCTTGCGATAGCAGGTCCTTCTGTAGTGGTAGGCGCCAGGGGACGTCTGCTACCAGACGTACTAGATCGGCGCACCAAGGACGCTGAGGCCAATCTGGAATGATTAGGATCATTGGAATTCCCTCTGCCTCCACTCTGCGGAGCAGAAGAGGAAGAAGCCTTAAGGGAGGGAAGGCATAGATTAGCCGATACTGACCCCACGATGCCACCAACACGTCCGTTGCGTCTACCCATGGGTCTCTTGACCGGGCCACAAACCTCAATACCTTCCGATTGAGTCGGGAAGCCAGAAGATCTACGTCTGGTGTGCCCCATCTTTGGCAGAGGAGTTGGAACACCTCCGGGTGTAAGGACCATTCTCCCTGGTCCAGCATCTGGCGGCTCAGGTAGTCCGCCTGCCAGTTTTCCACACCCGGAATGTACACGGCCGACAGTGCCGGTACGCTCCTCTCTGCCCACTTCAGGATGCGAGCGACCTCCGATGCTGCAGCTGAGCTTCTTGTTCCTCCTTGATGATTGACATATGCCACTGCTGTGGCGTTGTCTGACTGGATCCTGACTGGACGCCCTTGCAGCCTCTGAGACCATTTGAAGAGGCACAGCCTGATCACCCGGATTTCCAGGACATTGATCGGCAGGGGGGCTTCCTCTGGGGTCCAGCGACCTTGCACCGACTGAACACCCCAGACTCCCCCCCAACCTGTAAGGCTGGCGTCCGTCGTGATCGCTATCCAGTAAACCGGAAGAAATGACTTCCCGGCCATTAGAGCCGGTGCTGTCAGCCACCATACCAGGGATCTCCTGACTAGGTGGCTCACTCGGATTTGATAATCCAGAGATGAAGGGCATCTGTTCCATCTGGGCAGAACTTCCTTCTGTAACACTCGAGTGGTATTGAGCATATGGGACCGCCTCGAAGGAGGCTACCATGAGGCCTAACACTCGCATGCAAAAACGGAGTGACGACCAATTCCTGGAAGTCAGCTGCCGTACTGCAGCCCCGAAGGGTCTGCAACTTCTCCACAGGGAGGAATACCTTTGCCTCTGAGGAATCCAGAATCAACCCCAGGTACACTAGGCGTTGAGTGGGCACCATACTGACTTTTGCGTGTTTAGTATCCAACCACAGCCTCGAAGAGTCTGACAGCTAATGGACACGCTTACTTCTAATTCTGAGCTTGAAGGCACCTTCAGTAGAAGGTCGTCCAAGTAGCCCATGATAGCGATACCCCGCTGTCTTAGAAGTGCCAGAATCGGAGCGAGCACCTTGGTGAACGTCCTGGGTGCTGAGGCAAGGCCAAACAGGAGGGCCACAAACTGGTAGTGGTTCTTCCCAACAGCAAATCACAGAGACTTCTGGTATCTGGAGTATATGGGTACATGCAGGTATGCGTCCTTGATGTTCAAGGAGGCCAGAAAGTCCCCCAGATGGAGAGCCGTGACTACAGATCGAACCGACTCCATCCGAAATCTTTGTACCTTCACAAAGCAATTGAGGGCTCTTAGATCCAAGATTGGATGAACCCCATCCTTCTTCGGCACAATGAACAGATTTGAGTAAAAACCCTGACCCCGTTCCTGTTCTGGAACTGGAATAACTACCCCGCGTTCCAGTAGACCCTGGACCGCCCCATACAGGGCCTCCCGACGGGTCGGTAGTAGCTGGAGATTGGAGGTGATGAATCTGTCCGGTGGACAAGAGAGAAATTCTATCTTGTAGCCTGAGGAGATTACTTCGCAAACCCACCTGTCGGAGACTAGAGCTGTCCACTGAGTCGCGAATTTGCGAAGACGTCCCCCCACCCGAGAGCTGGGTGGGGGCGGACCTTCATGCGGACGCAGATTAGTCCGCAGGCTTGTTGGGTCTGCGGGACCAAGGACGCTTTTGTCCTTGGGCAGGCGCCTTATCGGCCTGGGGTCTTTTTCCTGTCGCCCTAGGGGGACGAAAAAAACGCTTGCGTGCAGTAAAGGAGGGCCCTTGCCCTTGGCGTGGCCCCTACCCTTGCTAGTTTGAGGAAGCAAAGTGCTTTTACCTCCTGTGGCATCCTTGATGATGTCATCCATAGAGGCCCCAAAAAGTCTGTCACCCTTAAAAGGCAGATCCAACAGGGCTTTCTTGGAGGTCTGGTCCACAGACCAGCCCTTTAGCCAGATCAGGTGGCGTATTGCTACTGCATAAACCGAAGCTTTAGAGAGCAGGGGAATAGTATCCATGTCTGACTCGCAGACAAACCTAAGGCCCTGAACCAACTGGTCAGCCAATGTTATCTCATCAGGAGCGGCATCTTGCTCCTTAACCCCTGGAGTAGCAATCTTGCCCATTCAGTAAGTGTCTGAGACACTAGGGCCCCCGCCAATGCCGGGCATACTGCCGAGCCTACCACTGAGTATAGGTAGCAAGCGAGTGCTTCAGCCTTCTTATCCACAGGGTCCTTGAAAACAGGAGCCCCTTCTACTGGAATTGTGGTGGCTCTATTAAGTCTGGACACCGGAGGGTCCACTATAGGGGGAGAGGTCCATTTCTTCAGAAAACTCTCCTCAAAGGGGTACCGTACTACAAACCTCTTTGGGGCTGTAAAGACCCTCAGTGGGTTCTCCCATTCCTTGTATAAGAGTTTATCAAAATAAGACACACAAGGGAACACCTTAGCAGTGCGGGCAGGTTTATGAAACCCAAATGGACCGGAGTCTCTGCTGCTTCTGCAGTATTTTCCCAACTTTAGCGTATCCCGCACTGCAGTAATAAGGTCAGATACCAAGCCGTCTCGCGTACTGACCTGGACCTGGAGTCATCCTCACTGTCCGGTCACGGTCTGCAGTCTCTGATGCGTCAGAATCTGGGCCCTGAGCCGTAGCTGGACCTGGTTCTGCATCAGAACTATCCCCAGAAGCTTGCAGGGGATGGGGGCATTTACTACCCCCTGTATTCCGGTGTGCTGCTTCCACCCTGGCAGCAAACGCCTCTAGGATTGCCGACATAGCGTTCATAGACACCTCAGGGGCACCAGCTGCTAAATCTGGTGTTTCAGGAGAGAAGACATCTGGCTCAGATGCCACGCTGACACCCACAGGGCTCCAGGCAAGATATCAATAGGCCACCCTCCTGCGCTGCAGAGATGCTGGGTTACCCAGAGGACTCACCACCCTGGACCGGTACTGCTATGCTGCCGTGTGCTGCGCCCGTGATGCTGTCCCACTGCTGCTGTGTCAGTCTGCTTCTTTTATCAGCGCTTCCTGTGTGAATTTTCGCGCCAGTGTAATGCACCCTAGAGGCCGGAGACTCTCGCAAAATGGCCGCCAAAAACGTCTGTATGGAAGATAATGTGGACTCCAAGAAAATGGCCACCGAGCCGACGATAGAGGCCAAGCAGCCGTAGCCCACAAAAAGATGGCCGCCGAACGGCAATTTGTACATACAGGGTGGACAAACATGGCTGCCGATCAGTTGATAGAGGCCAGTGGGTGTGGACTACAAGAAAATGGCGCCGAAACCACAGGAAGATGGCCGCCGGGCAGTCACTAGAGGCCGAACCCGGCATGGACCACCACAAAATGGCCCCTGACAGCATGGAGGAGGAAGCACACACAGGTAAGCAGAAATGACATTTCTTTTAAATGTTAGTTACAGCCAGTCCCGCTCCAGTGGAACCCCTTAGGTGACCCCCAGCACCCAGCAACCTTTAGCTAGAAGCTCAGGGAGGAGGGAAAAGGCAGGGAGAGAGGGAAGAAGGGGGCCACAACCACTCCTTGGTCTCTCCAGGAATGTCCAGCCAAATCACCCAGCCAAGGCAGGGGAGTTTACTTACCTATCCTGCATGTATTATGCTGGAAGACATTCCAAACAGATCATCGTCCGCTCACGGAAGGTGACTGTTGGCCAGGCATGCTGTGATTGGACCCAAAAGGGACGATCATATGTATGCCCTGGAGCGTGACGCTCACCGGACAGGCTGCTGCGACTCGGCCGTAAGGTCAGCCGAAGCTGAGCGGTCCGATGCAAGCCTTGGAGCGTAAGCTCACCGGCCAGGCTGCTGTGACTCGGCCGGAAGGTCAGCCGAAGCTGAGCGGTCCGATGCAGGCCCTGGAGCGTAGGCTCACCGGCCACCCGTGGAGCAACGGGCATGTCGTGGAAAACCCAGCGCATAGCTAGGGTCGGCACACGCTCGATGGCCGAACTGGGGAGACTACAAGGATCGAGGATCCAGCCTGTCACCCAGTCGGCAGTTGATCGAAGATCGCAGGAAACAAAAAATGTAGCAAAAAAATATATCTTTTTCTTCTGGACCAATGGGCCCGAAGGGAGCCATGTCCTACTCCTTGCTAGACAGAAAAAAACTGATCTGCAATATGCAGACTGAGGTGATATACCCAGAGGGTCCGCCCCCTGGGCGGTACTGTAGAGGGTGTGATGCAACACTTTTTACAAGTTTTCTGCCTAGTCACTCCTAATTAACGGATAATACCCACTTTGTCAATAGAGAGGCTGTGTCGGTCCATGGACGAAAGAGTAAAGGGTATTTAAAATGTTTTTTTTTATATTTATACACAAATGTTTTGTCTTTAATTTCAGTTTTAGGCTTCATTCACACCATGGCACAGAGACATTAGTTTTTCTGCACTTGTTCTGCAAGGGCACAAAAAAAAAACAATGGTTCTCTATGTGCCCTGTTCACACCACAACGTGCAGATTGTTTCTATGCAGGAATCTGCAACATGTATGCAGTTTAAAGCTGGGTTCACAATAGCTGCGGGGTCCGGTGCGTCCCTGTTCACTGTTTCAGGTGCGAATCAGGTCCGAATTTTTGGCTGGATTCGCACCTGAAATGGACCAAAAGACGCACAGGACCCCCTGCAATTTGGACCATGGCCACCCCAGAGATGCGTGAACCGGCTCCATTGAGAGACGGTCACAGTCTCCTGTCATGCGAATTGGACGCGGAGAAAACCCACATCCAATTTACACAGCCCCCCGCACCTCTGGACCCCTTTACATTACACAGCACCCTGCACCCCTTTACATTACACAGCAGCCTGCACCTCTGGACCCCTTTACATTACACAGCACCCTGCACCCCTTTACATTACACAGCACCCTGCATCACTAGACCCATTTACATTACACAGCACAGCACCTCTGGACCCCTTTACATTAAACAGCACCCTGCACCCCTTTACATTACACAGCACCCTGCACCTCTGGACCCCTTTACATTAAACAGCACCCTGCACCTCTGGACCCCTTTACATTACACAGCACCCTGCATCACTGGACCCATTTACATTACACAGCACAGCACCTCTGGACCCCTTTACATTAAACAGCACCCTGCACCTCTGGACCCCTTTACATTACATAGTACCCTGCACCCCTTTACATTAAACAGCACCCTGCACCTCTGGACTCCTTTACATTACACAGCACCCTGCACCCCTTTACATTACACAGCACCCTGCACCCCTTTACATTACACAGCATCGCACCTCTGGACCCCTTTACATTACACAGAAGCCTGCACCCCTTTACATTACACAGCACTGCACCTCTGGACCCCTTTACATTACACAGCACTGCACCTCTGGACCCCTTTACATTACACAGCACCCTGAAGTCTTTGGGTTCACACTGGTGTCCTGGAGTTTGTCGCAGTGTTGGGGTATACGCAGTTTTTCTGCATTTTATCCCCATTTTTAGCTGCAGTCCCACAGACTTCTATTAGCTTGTGTAATTTTACTGTGTTTTCTGAAAGCCCACCAAAGATTCAGTATAGAGGACATTTGGTGCTTTCAGAAAATGTTGCAAAAATGTGTAACCTAATAGAAGTCTGTGAGACTGTAGTGTAAATGCAGGAAAACTGTGTCTACACAGCACTGCAACTGAACCACAGCGCATCAGTGTGATCCCACTTGAGTCCTATTTCACATATATGTGATGTGGGAATCAGCGCAATTCCAGTGTGGATTCCCGCATCGCATGTCGCTTGTTGCCTGTTCACGCTGTCCTTTGCGAACTGCTACGAGGGTCAATGTAAAATGAATGACACCCCCAGATCGGTTTGCAGATCGCAGTGAGAACTGTGAAATGGTGCAGGAATCGGATTGGATAGGTATAAACACCCATCCAATCCGATTCCAGCGCAGACCAAAAAAAAGGGTCCTGCACTGTTTTAGTGCAAATGCGATTTCAGCCTTACAGTTTGTATGGCTGAATTGGCATCACACAGACATGGCATGTGATTTGCACAGCAATGCGGTGCGAATCACATTAGTGAAAACCCTGGCTAAAGGAACATGATGGGGCCAACTATCAGCATAGAGTTCATGAAAGACTCTGCTGGAGGACAACAGAGGAAAGAGGGGGAGTGGAAGACTTGGGAGAGAGGGCGGAGTCTGAACACAGGGACAGTGCTGAGAACTCACTTGGATGGAAAGACTCTGCTGGAGGATAACAGAGGAAAGAGGGGGAGTGGAAGACTTGGGAGAGAGGGCGGAGTCTGAACACAGGGACAGTGCTGAGAACTCACTTGGATGGAAAGACTCTGCTGGAGGACAACAGAGGAAAGAGGGGGAGTGGAAGATTTGGGAGAGAGGGCGGAGTCTGAACACAGGGACAGTGCTGAGAACTCACTTGGATGGAAAGACTCTGCTGGAGGACAACAGAGGAAAGAGGGGGAGTGGAAGATTTGGGAGAGAGGGCGGAGTCTGAACACAGGGACAGTGCTGAGAACTCACTTGGATGGAAAGACTCTGCTGGAGGACAACAGAGGAAAGAGGGGGAGTGGAAGATTTGGGAGAGAGGGCGGAGTCTGAACACAGGGACAGTGCTGAGAACTCACTTGGATGGAAAGACTCTGCTGGAGGACAACAGAGGAAAGAGGGGGAGTGGAAGATTTGGGAGAGAGGGCGGAGTCTGAACACAGGGACAGTGCTGAGAACTCACTTGGATGGAAAGACTCTGCTGGAGGACAACAGAGGAAAGAGGGGGAGTGGAAGATTTGGGAGAGAGGGCGGAGTCTGAACACAGGGACAGTGCTGAGAACTCACTTGGATGGAAAGACTCTGCTGGAGGACAACAGAGGAAAGAGGGGGAGTGGAAGATTTGGGAGAGAGGGCGGAGTCTGAACACAGGGACAGTGCTGAGAACTCACTTGGATGGAAAGACTCTGCTGGAGGACAACAGAGGAAAGAGGGGGAGTGGAAGATTTGGGAGAGGGCGGAGTCTGAACACCGTCACAGTGCTGAGCACTCACTTGGATACTCACACTAGTTCAGTCTGCGGCTCTTTAGCTGTCGGCTACTTGTTTAAATGTTCCCGCCCACACATTCCTCAGACACAGTACACGGGCTGCACGGAGCATGACACAGAAACAGAGGGGAGGGAGGCGGCAGAGCCCAGTTAGTACGCCACTGGATTTACTAAAGGCAAACACTGTGCACTGATTTTCCCAAAGAGCTTAGTAAATAAGGGCCAATGTGAATGGACCGTGACGTAAACTCCGCACTGTGTCCCTCCCGCACTATATTCAGAGGAAAGTGTGCTGAGGCTCCTACTGGCATCTTCTCCCTCCATAGAACCCGAGGAGAGCTCCGAATCCCCCGCCAGCAGCAGCACGACCGTCCTCTGATGTCAGTACGATGAGGGAACACGGAGAGGGGCTCTGAGATTGGGCAGGCGTAAGAGGGCGGGGACAAAGACTTTCCTTACTGGTTCTAGGATTGGACAGAGGGAGGGGCGGGGACCGTGTCCATCGTCCTTACTGATCCTTGGATTGGACCGGCAGAGGGGGCGGGGGCAGAGGCCTTCCTTACTTCTCTGTTCCCCGGCGCTCTGTGCCTACAGTAGTGAGCGGCGGTCTTGCTGTACGGACCTGAGGCGAGGTAATAATATAGCAATGTGCTCCGGCCTGTGTCTGAAGTGATTGGTAGAGGAAGAGGGATGTACATATCTATCGATCTCTATTTAGTGTCCGTGTTCTGACGCTTTGTTGTCTTTGCAGGGAGAAGCGCGCACCAGGGTGAGGATGGAAGCGGTATCAGGTGAGTAGATGAACACGTGTTGTGTGCTCTGTACACACTGGTCATGTGATTTCCTCCTGTGCCCCTCTCTCCTGATCACACTGCTCTGCCTCCTCCATGTGTGGGCAGCAGATGAGCTGACTATTGATATCTGTGTGTTCCCTGATGATTGGTGACAGGTTCCCTTCCTCTGTCTTCTGTAGTCATGTCAGTCACCTGACCCCAGCTCAGTGCTTTCTTCCATACCCTGACAGTGAATAAAACCTATACTCACACTCAGGGTCTGTTCGTTGGATGTACTGCTGTACCTGCATCACTACATGATGATGTGACACTGCAAAACTGTGCTGTGTTTACTACTGCCTAGGGGGGTGTTGGGAACTGCCCCCCCCCCCCCCAGCACACATGTGAACATAGAGTAAGGCCCCTTTCACACTGGGGCGGGCAGGAGCGGTGGCGGTATAGCAGCGCGATTTTCAGCGCTGCTATACCGGCGTTATTACCGCGGTATGCGGTCGCTAGGGGGGTTAATTTAACCCCTGCTAGTGGCCGAAAAAGGGTTAATATTGCCCGCAAATCGCGGCTATTGCTGCGGTTTGCGGGTGGTATTACCGCGCTGTCCCATTGATTTCAATGGGAGACCGCGGTAAAGGAGCGGTGAACACACCGCTCCTTTACCGCTGTAAAGAAGCGGCTAGCAGGACTTTTGGAGCGGTCCTGCTAGCGCACCGCTTCAGTGTGAAAGCCTTCGGGCTTTCACATTGAAGGCACAGGGCAGGATTTTTTCATGCGGTATAACAGCGCTATTATTAGCGCTAAACCGCATGAAAAACGCCCCAGTGTGAAAGGGGCCTAAAGTACAGGAATACAAAACGTGTACTGAAATTCTGGTGTCACTGCGGAGGTGGTTGTGGGGACTCCTGCAGACTTGGTGGCCCTGTAAGGGATGAGGAGAGGGGTCTGGGGTGCACTGCTGAAGGTTGGGGGGCAACATGGCTGGCAGGGGGCTCTGTTCTAGGTTTTGCAGCACAGTGTGGGCTGAGGGTTCTCAGGGGGCACTGCAGTCCTCTATGGGAATTTGGTTAGGGTATCAGCAGCTGCATTAAGGCCCAAAAGGAAGGGGGCACCCCTGTAAAGTGGGATCTGCTTGCTCCGGAGATCTCTTTGCTGATCCCCCCCCCCCCCCCCCTCCCACTGAACAGGCGGATGACCGGTCCGTCTCAGCTATACAAAGCGACCACAGCCCACTCATCTATGGGGCAATCGGATTGGAAAATGACCGCTTATCTGTTTCCATCCCATGCCAGATGGATGGGGAATAGGTTCCCCCATCTGTCTGTTTTTGGTGGACTGGATCAGATGGCGGTGGGTGTCAGCAGAATTGTGTCCGCTGACATCTGCCACTCCATAGAAGAGACTGGAGGGTCCCCCTGAAAAACCGACAGGTGGATCTAATCGGATCGTCCGTGTAAAAGGGGTCGCTTCTCTAAGATAAATACTGCGTACGATTTAGAGTCAAGATCGCTCGTACGGTATTTATCTCAAAGGTAGTTCACTAAAAAACGTGTTTTACCCAAAGCGTTAAATATTTGTTTTGCAATATTACTTTAGTTTGGTGTTTTTACACGCTAACACTGCACCAGAGGAAGCAATAAATGCACACTGAAATACTACGACGCTGAAAACATTCTAGTGTGCTTTCATTCACATAGGGGGTTATTTACGAAAGACAAATCCACTTTGCACTACAAGTACACTTGAAAGTGCAGTCTCTGTCTGAGGGGGACATGCAACGAAAATGAACCGCATTTTTAGCTTGCACATGATTGGATGATAAAATCAGTAGAGCTTCCCCTCATTTCAGACTACACTGTATACTTTTAGGCTTGGTTCACACAGGGGCAACACGACTTCCAGCGCGACTTTGAGAGGCAACTCAGACACAACTTGAGCATGAATCACAGGGCGACCTCAGTGTGACTTGTGGTGATTTACAACACGACTTGAAGTCGCTTCCAGGACAGGAGACATTCCAGTGGCCAATAAAACAAGAATCAGCTCTGTGGGAGGGAGGGGTTTGCCTGAAAAATATGTGCTGTCTTCCTGGAGAGTTGCTCCTGTTAAGACAGGGAATACGACTTCTGAGCGACTTCCATTGAAATGAATGGTTACAGGTCGGATTGAAGTAGTACAGGGACCTTTTTTGAAGTCGGAGCGACCGCAGTCGTGTACATTAAAACATCTCCATTGACTTCAATTAGTTTTAAAAATAGCGCGAGTTGGGGCAACTCGGGGCGACCTGAAGTAGCGTCCGGAGTCGCCCCTGTGTGAACCGAGCCTTACCTTACTGGAAAGTACAGAGTTCCTCATTGTTGTTTTGTCCTTTGCTAAAATACAGACTGCCTACTGGCAGGTGATAAGTAACGTCTGTGTCACGGTTTAATTTACATTGTCCCTTCTATTTTTGTATATGGATGATGGCACTGATTTTAATAATGAAGAAAAAAAAAAAAAATCCTATGTAGCTTTTCCTAATTGATGTGCTGTCACATGATCCAGCTCTTTCCTGGCCTGTCTGCAGGGAAACAAGCAGGATGAGCGTCTGGTCCTCTGCTGCTGGTCACATGTTCAAAAAAACGGCCTTTGTAATAGAGTACAAATAAATAAAATCAAACCGTTTTGTGTGGGTGGATTTCTGCCTGTCACGGGCTATGCCCCTCCAGCCTGTGCCTTAGAATAAGGGGGAGGTGAAGCCTTCATCCAAAAATATATATATATATATATATATATATATATATATATATATATATAATTTATTTATTTTCCCCCTGGCGGGAGGGAGTGGGCTTTCATTTACCACTGTGTATACGTCCACAAGTGACTTTATAGTCACATGGGCTGCTCAGATGTGATAGGGAGGAAATGCTCTGCATAGAAACTCACTGAAAACTGAGCATGTGCAGAGTTGCCACCACAGCTGCAAAATCCCTAGCTAAATTGGGGACATGAACAGAAGTTGATCAAATAAGCAAATTCTCTCATGCAGTAGAGGCCACATTGATCAAAATTTGGCCAGACTTTATGAATTTTTGATAAGTGTATGGCCAGATTTACGGTTCCAGTCGGAGTACTCGGATCACTGCAGGTGGCTCACTTATTCAGGAAAATCTTGCATTCTTTTCAAAGACTGCGCAGCACTGTGATTGGAGGTGGGGAGAAAGGGATGTTTATCCTCTAAGCACAGAGCGCCATGCATTTTATGGAGGGGGGGCAAGATGTTTACTGAATGGTGAAGCTGAAGTGCGAGCAATCCCCCCCCCCCCCCCCCTGTAACTCAGCACCCAGCTGCACTGTACAGGGGTGAGTGAAAGACGAAGGGATACTTGCCATTGCAGCCTAGACACATGGGACATCCTTCATTAGTCAAATAGTTTTTGTCCGGGAGCCGTAATGGGTGCCATCTTACCCCCTAGTATAGCTACACTCTGCAGATCAGGATTACTTCAACCTTACAAAGGGCCCACCAGTGTCTCCAAAGAAGAATTGCCTGTCTTCCTGCCCCAACCCACTAGATAGTATTTCTCTTTGATAATTGGCATCTCGGCCAGATCTGAACTCCTGTTTGGTATAACTTCTGCCAGCAGACAAAAGGTGTTACTCTGGTGATGCGGACCAGGGGCATGCTTGCTGGTGAATTTCCAGAGACCACAAAGGGAGCAGAATTGTGCTGGTGAAGAAAAGCTGATTTAGTGGTCTTGTTCCTTTCTAATGCATTAGGGGCCACACAGAGAAGGAAGAATAACTGTTCCAGCACATCAAGTTGCTCTGTATTAAAGTGAGCTTGGCCTGGTCTAAAACAAGGTAACAATGGGGGTTATTTACTAAAGGCAAATCCACTGTACACTTGGAAGTGCAGTCTCTGTAGATCTGAGGGGGACATGCAAGGAAATAAAAAACAGCATTTTTGCTTGCACATGATTGGATGAAAAAAATCATCAGAGCTTCCCCTCATTTCAGATCTTCCCCCTCAGATCTACAGCGACTGCACTTCTAAGTACACTTGCAGTGCAGAGTGGATTTGCCTTTAGTAAATCAACCCCTTTGTATTGCCGTGTCCCTCTGTCGTTCTTGGTATTGAAATCCTTATGTCTGGGAGCCCCTTGGATCCTACACCCAGTTAATTTTTTCTAAAATGGACTTTCTTATAAAGTGCATATTGGCCACCCTTCTCTTTCCTTCATCTTTAACATTAAGGCTGGGTTCACACCAGTGCGACTTGGATGCGGGTTTCCCTGCATCCAATTCGCATGTCAGGAGCCTGTGACTGGCTCTTAATGGAGCCGGTTCACACATCTTGAGCGGCTCCGGTGCGAATTGCATATTAACCACATAAGGACCGCCGCACGACTATATACGTTGACAGAATGGCACGGACAGGCGCAAGGGCTTACAGGTACGTCCCCTTTAAGAACCCATCCGTGGGTCGCGACCCGGTCCGTAGCTCCAGGTCCGCGGACCTGATCGCCGCCGGTGTCCCGCGATCGGGTCACAGAGCTGAAGAACGGGGAGAGGTAAGTGTAAACAAACCTTTCCCCGTTCTTCCTAGTGGCATGTCAGTGATCGTCCGTTCCCTGTCATAGGGAACGACGATCAGTGATGTCACACGCCAAGCTACGCCCCCCTACAGTAAGAATCACTCATTTGGTCACACTTAACCCTACAGCGCCACCTAGAGGTTAACCCCTTCACTGCCAGTGTCCTTTTCACAGTAATCGCATATTTATAATGACAATGGTCCCAAAAATGTGTCCGATGTGTCCGCCATAATGTCGCAGTCACGAAAAAAATCACTGATCGCCGACATTACTAGTAAAAAAAAAAGTTAATAAAAATGCCATAACTACCCCTATTTTGTATACGCTATAACTTTTGCGCAAACCAATCAAACGCTTATTGCGTTTTTTTTGTTTTTTTTACCAAAAATATGTAGAATACGTATCGGCCTAAACTGAGGAGGATAGATAGATAGATAGATAGATAGATAGATAGATAGATAGATAGATAGATAGATAGATAGATAGATAGATAGATAGATAGATAGATAGATAGATAGATAGATAGATAGATAGATAGATAGATAGATAGATAGATAGATAGATAGATAGATAGATATTATAGCAAAAAGTAAATGTCATTTTTTCAAAATTGTTGCTCTATTTTTGTTTATAGCGCAAAAAATAAAAAAAACAGAGGTGATCAAATATCACCAAAAGAAAGCTCTATTTGTGGGGGGAAAAAGGACGTCAATTTTGTTTGGGAGCCACGTCGCACGACTGCGCAATTGTCAGTTAAAGGGGCCTGGTCCTTTAGCAACAAAATGGTCCGGGGCTTAAGTGGTTAATGTATGTCAACGGACGTCATCGCACATTAAAATGGATGGGAAATGTACTGCATTTTCCATACGTTGTTGCACAAGTTGGTGTGAATTGGCCTTTACTGATACATATGTGGTGCGATTTGAGCCCTTACAAAATGAATAGGCTCAAATTGCACTGCAAAGAATCGCATGTGGTGTGATTACTATCCCAATCGCATGCAGTTTCCTGCACCGCTCCTATGTGAACTGAGGCTGAAGTCAGAGTAGCGGTGGGGAAAACTGCATGTGATTCGGATAGGAATCGCACCGCATCCCTGTTCAAATCGCATGCAATTCTTTCCAGTGCCGTTTGAGCCAATTCATTTTGTATGGGCTCAAATCGCACCGCAAAGCTATTCGTTTTGGGTATCGGAGCATTTGCATGAGAACAAGTACTTGTGCAACTGAGCCATTGTATGTTAACATTATCATATAAAAGATTTCTGATGAGTTTAACAAGCACTGTCTTCTACTTTGGAGAATTTCATTGTATTTTTATAATGTTGAATTTGGAAATTAAAATGTTAATGCAATTTTTTTAAGGGGCATCCATGAGATGTTTGCTCTTGGCCCAACAAGGTCTTCAGCCATGGATGGGGCCTTCCTCTCTAGGCTTCCCAGGACCAGTCATTTAGCAGCCTCTGAAATATAACCTTCCTGGGCACATGCCTCAAGCCTAGAGCAAAGATGGCGATGATCCTCTAGGCCTGTCTCGGCTGTCCTGTAGCCTGGAGGTCATGTTTACTTTGCCAACGAAAATGAATGTTTGTAAATGTTGCTTAACACTTGGGTATTTGATTTGCACAATTTACACAGACCTTATATTTGTATTTAGAACTGAGACTTGGCAAGAAGATCAGTGAGGGCAAAACTAAAGAGGTGTACGAGCTGCCAGATCACCCAGGATGTGTTCTCATGCAGTCCAAGGATCAGATCACTGCAGGGAATGCTGCCAGGAAGGACCACATGGAGGGCAAAGCCTCCATCTCTAACAAGACCACCAGCTGTGTCTTCAAACTGCTTCAAGAGGCCGGTAAGAATTATCACATGGTGTATGTTTGCTGTCTTCCTTTAGTAGCCTTCATTGCCTTATTTATTTATTGACTTATCTTATTGAGTTTGATTTTTCCACTCAAATTTTAGTAGCAAATGGCAGCCAGTCTGGGATTCTTTTGCCGATGAGCTACTCAAATCTCACTGCATCTGCAGGAGCCTACATGATTGGTTTTCAGCTTTTGTCAGCGTAACCCACTAAAATTAGTAGACTACTTTTTAACCTTGACCCTAAAATATATCAATGAATGACCCATGTCCATGTATTTACGTGTGTTTACAAAAAACAAACCTTCATACTTGCCTACATGGCTGCAGCATTGATTTGATGCTGCAGCTTTCCCCTGCTGGCTCTACAGAGAACTGAGCAATCAAAGTCCACTGATCGTTCAGTTCTCGGTCTTCAGTGACCAGAGAGCCAGTCACTGTCAGTCATTAGTGCTTTACTGGAGAGCTGGGCTGTGGAGAGGGTTAAAAGGGTGGCTTCAGCTCTCAGCGGGACGCCGGTCAGGAATCTGGGTGGATCCCAACATTGTTGGGTTCCCTGGCAGAGCCTGGACTGGCTCTGACATCAGCTGACAGCGGGCTTTAGCCAACTGTTGGCTGAATCTGGGACACAGGAGTGCACTCCTGTGATCCCCAGAAGTATGTCCAAAAAAGCTTTGGCCATATTTCTCCTTTACTAATCAGAAATGGACATCAATGGCTCTTTTATTAAAGTGGGTTGTTGGTAAACTTCTAATTGAGATCTGCAGACTGATATAATGGAGCAAGGTTATATCCATCCCTCCACGCTCAATCGTATTGGACAGATGCTGGATGAACTCTCAACACTTTAATGGCTGATTTGAAAAAAGTCATCTTTTTTGGTTGACTTAAGGACATCTTACACAATTGACCCATACAAGAAATCACAAAATGCCTTTTTTATTTCCCTGAAGGAAATGGCTAAATTAGGATCATGTTGTAAGTATCTGCTCGGGACACACAATCTCTTCTGGCAGTGCAGTAATTGAATTACAAGCACACATTTATGCTCGATGTGGGGCAAATGAGTTGATTGTAGCCGTCTAAAGGGAATTTTATTTAATTTATAGCACCATTTTTTAAACTGTTCTTTTGGAGCCATGTGAACCCCAGAAACTGTAATGGTTATCTATGCTATTTCCGACAAACGGCATGGCTCAAAGTTCAGTGTTCTTCTCATTGCTGGCTTAATGCTGAGGCATACCAAAAATGTATACAACACTGGATCCCTTGCCTCCGTTCCTTGACTGGGTTGTACTTCACCCCTTTCCTGCTAGCTGGTGCCATGCATATAGAAAGTGTATATTGGTGGCGCCACCAATTAGAAAAGGCATTTTAAGAGGTTGCAAGTTTTGATGCCAATATAACTACCTACCTCTCCTGAAAGAGAAATCCTAACTTGTGCCGTCAGGTTTGCCAGGGGATTTATGTACTGTGGTCATGCAAATCTGTACTGTGCATTGTTTGACGCAAAGTGTAGGTTTTATTTGGAAATTTATCATTTCTATTTAAAGTGGGAGGAAGTTTCCATCTGACATTCTTTTACCTATAAGTAAGCCTATAATCAGGCTTGCCTATAGGGTACTGTAAATATCTCAAACATGCACTGTTTAGGAGATATTTACAGTACATACAGCTGGTGACTTCACCGGAGCATGCGCTCTGAAGGAACGACCAACCAGGCCGTTCTTTCAGAGTCCTGTGCCATAAACAGCAGCTCCTGTGCAGAAGTGACGTCATCGCAGCTCCGGCCAATCACAGCTGGCGTCTGCGGACTTGGAAGAAAGTGCTGGGCGAAGATGGAAGCCCCTGCAGTGGTGACAGCTTGGTGCTGAAAGGCTTCCGTTTTTAGGCAAGTTTAACATGTGCTAGTATGCGATGCATACCAGCACATTATGACAAACTCTCAGGTTAGAAAAACAACTCCCAGCGGTTTACTTACTGCTTTAAAGGAAATGTTTGCTGCTTTGTATATGGTTTTAATGGTTGGAACTAACCCAAGATAAAAAAAATAAAAGTTTACCAGGCTGAAAATATTTAAAACGCTCAGTGGCTCAAGCTTATACTTGCACACAGGAATGAGTTTTTTTGTAAATTCCCCCTCTCTCCCTGCCTCTTCAGACTCTATGGAGCATCACATTTTGGAAGTGAAAAACAAATGTTCAGAAAACCTGTAGTGCTGACATCAGTAAAACGCATAATATGTGTTTTTGAAATTGTATACAGTTTAAAATAAAAAGTAAATAAAATGTTAATGAAAACCATTTAGTTTACATTTTAAGGAACTTTCAGAACACTTGATTGTTCTGCACTGTTCTCTGGTGGCCTTGCATTCTTGCTGAGTTATGTGTTGAGTGGTCATACATGTTATACCTATTTGAATCGATGTAGAGAAGACTGTAGACAAGTCCAGAATTTATAAATTTTGTTTGTGCTGTCAGGAAACTGGGTGGAGAGCTGAAATTACATACTGTAGAGCTCAGTTTGGAGGGAAGAGACTCTCCTCCCTTCACAGAGCACACGGGAACAGAGCTCCTGCATCGGTTACCATTTTTTCTCTTGGTGTCAGGAAAACTTGTCGGATGTGATCAATGCAGATAGCAGAAGAATAAAGCAACAGACAGAAACTACAATTAGTGCTCCGATTGAGAAAAGTACACACTATAGAGGGATTTTTTTCCATGTGTTTTTTTTTTTTTTTTTTTCTCTGGTCAGATTTCCTCATAGGAAATAAAAAATAACCTTGGCGGTTTGTTTCTTAGGTATTAAGACTGCATTTGTCAAGAAGTGTAGTGAGACGGGATTCATTGCCACCCATTGTGAGATGATTCCTATTGAGTGGGTATGCAGGAGAATAGCCACTGGCTCCTTCCTCAAGAGAAATCCTGGAGTCAAAGAAGGATACAAGTTTTATCCCCCCAAAGTAGAGATGTTCTTCAAGGTGGGCTAATTTTCTGTTTGCTTTTAGCAACTGCAGTCAGTAGTCCTTGTTCTTAATGCCACTAATGTATGCATTGCTTTTAACTGCAGGATGATGCCAATAATGACCCGCAATGGTCTGAAGAACAGCTAATTGCTGCAAAGCTTACTGGTGCTGGTCTTGTGATTGGTCAGGCGGAGGTGGACATCATGAAGCATTCCACAGTGGCCATCTTTGAGATTCTGGAGAAGGCATGGTCTACACAGGACTGTACCCTGGTGGACATGAAGGTGCGTGTATGCCTTTTGTATGGAAGATGGGATATTTTTGGAATTCTGACATGCTTTTTATTTTTGGAAAACTAGACTATACAGTACTGCACAGTAACTGCTTTATTGTAATCCCCATTGGTCAGGGATTGGTGTAACTGAAAACAAAAAGCCTTGAAATACGGGAGTACGTGTTCAGTACTTTTATTTTTATCCATGTGTGCCTTTAGCACTCCAAGAATCCTGCTGGTGTGGTTTTTTTTTTTTTTTTAAGGCATCAGAATGGCCACACCGCAGGCTCCACGATACAGCCTGCATTTTTGTGGCATATAGTGGGTAGTGATATCCGTTAAGTGTTGCTATGGAGAGGCCCCTTACTGCCCAAATCAAATTTTAAAATGCTATAAAAGGTTGATTGTGGCGGTATCAGAGGCTAAGGAGAAGTTGCAGACCCCCACTCATACATGGGCTTTCTGGAATCTGGCTGCTCTGCATGGGTTTTAGAATTCAGTAATGATGAACTTTCTGATATTGGTACAGTTGCAGTTTTCCTTGGTGGGCTGTTTTTATTGCTTGAAATTTGCTCTTTAAACTACTCTGCTAATCAGATTCCCCAATATACAAAAGATCACTTAAAAGTGTTTACTAATTTATATATGAAATCTAACAATACAAAACCACAAGGAAAAGTGAGTCATGCCAATATCTTTCTTGTAAGTGTCGCTTGTTTATACTGACCGCTTCCTTTTGTACTTAGTATTTTTTAAATGTATAATTGATCATCAAGTAATCTTTTTTTTTTTTTTTTCTATTTTCTGTATCTACACTAGATTGAATTTGGTGTTGATGTAACCAAAAAAGAGCTTGTTCTTGCTGACGTGATTGACAATGACTCGTGGCGTCTGTGGCCTTCAGGAGATAAGAGCCAACAGAAGGATAAACAGGTAATGGAAGGCTTGTACATGAAGCTCTGAGGACCTATTCCTTTGAGTTTGGGCTAATCCGCAAAGACCCTTACGGTGTGCAAGCGCCATTTGTGTATGTCTGGAGCTGCATGCAGGCAGCTTATGTTGGCCAATGGAAATGCGACGGCTGTATAGACTCTTCCACACATCTGAGTTGACAGAAATGAGTTTGTTCTTAGATTTGGATAGGCTTTTTGGGCTCATTAATTTGGGTGCAGAGGCCCATGCAGTATGCAAGAGCCGTTTGTTTAGGTGTCTGGAGCAGTGTTGAGCTGCATGTAGACAGCCTATGTTAGTCAATTGAGACGCAGCAGATGTACGGACTCACCAGCACATCTAAATTCCGATGTGCTGGTGAGTCCGTACATCTGCTGCGTCTCAATTGACTAACATAGGCTGTCTACATGTAGCTCAACAGATGTGCTGGTGAGTCCGTACATCTGCTGTGTCTCAATTGACTAACATAGGATGTCTACATGCAGCTCAACACTGCTCCAGACACCTAAACAAACGGCTCTTGCATATTGTATGGGCCCCTGCACCCAAATTAATGAGCCCAAAAAGCCTATCCAAATCTAAGAACAAAAGCTAAATGTGTTGGCTTTCCTTCAATGTAGTGAATGAATTTGTTACTAACCGGTATTGAACATTTCCTAAAGGTGGCAGATCCTGGCTTTTCTACAAGCCAGGTGTGTGATGCCCAAGGTGAGAATAGTCTACAAATAGGTTTAGATCTCCCTTGTAAGCTAGCTCGGTGTGTTCCAGGTCTGAAAAAACAACTGAAAACTACTTTAAAATCCTATTTAGGTGAAAATTTGTGTTCTGTTAAACCTTTGCAGTACACTGCTTTTTGAGCCGGTCCTTAATATCTGTCCCTAAAATGTGCAATAAAGTTTGAGGGGTGTGGGGTTTTTTTTATAAATATTCCTAAAGTAGTCCTAGAGGATGTTTATGGTGATCTGTGTGTTTGCTGCAGACCTACCGGGATCTGAAAGAAATCACCCCAGAAGCGATGCAGGTGGTGAAACGCAACTTCGAGTGGGTTGCTGACAGGGTGGAGGTAAGAAATGGTTGCTATCAGTACATTGTATTTGTACAGTTGTGAAGATGGGAATTATTCTGCCAGTGATTAGAATGGCAAAGGTTTTTGTTGGCTCTTGCCAAAAATACAGTGCGATTTATTTTTATTTTTTGTTAATGCTGAGAATGTAACTTGCCAGGTCTTCTACAATAGAAATGTTCCCAACCTCCTGTTTTGCCTTCCATGACCTTCAGGCTAAAGTCCAAACTGCTAAGTTCAGTCAATACTTTGACTTTGTGATTTGCACATGTGCTACACTACATTGGCAGGCAGGTTACACACATTCCTGGTTCAGTAGCGTGGCTTCATGTGTCGCCTTCCCACCTCCAGCCATCTCTTCATAAGAGATCTGAAATGTTGTCTAAGGAGTCAGTAAACTAAATTGCAAGGTGGTGTGACCTGGCTGTGGAGTGTAGTAGATGCAATATACATTACAAGAATTGAAGCTGAACATGGTTGGATCATTTGGCTGTAATCACTAAACATACTGTATGTGTGTGTGTGTGTTATCTGCAGTTGGAGTTTTCATTATGTTGCTGCTGATTGAGAGGACTAACATCTGTCTTTACAGCTCTTACTGACCAGTGTGAGCCAAGGAAGGGTGGTTGTGCTGATGGGTTCCATTTCTGACTTGGTGCATTGTGAGAAAATCAAGAAATCCTGTGCAAACTATGGCATTCCATGTGAACTCAGGGTGACTTCTGCCCACAAGGGTCCTGATGAAACTCTGAGAATCAAGTCTAAATATGAAGGTAAGAATTCCCACTTTGCTAGAGTGGGGTCTCTTCATTCACCTCCCTAAGAAGTGCGTGGTGTTTTTGTTTAATTCCCCCCCCCCCCTTACCTGCAAGGCAAAAGAATGTGCTAGTATACATTTCATACTAGCACATTATGTGAAACTTGCCTCAAAATGTTGCCTTCATGTGATGTCATCGCTGGAGACAGCTTTCATCTTCACCGTTCTTGCTTCCAAGTAAACTGCTAAATTCAGTCAAAACTTTGAGTATTGGTTTGACTTTTTGTAATTCTGTGTAGTTTTGTACACATGTGTTACACACATTCCTGGTTCAGCAGTGCAGCTTCATATGTTGCCCTCATCTTCACCATTCTTGCTTCCATATTCGTGGACTCTGTGGCTGGCCGGAGCCGCCAGTCACGGCACAGGGTTCTAAAGAAACTGCACGGGTGAAAAAAGAAAATTACCGCTCAGATGTACCTGATTGATTTTTTCACTTTTATCCCAAGCCACGGGTGCAGGCAATGCATATAATGATGCGAAAAATGGAAGGAAACTATTGGACAGCCGCACTCCAAAAACAGTTCCTTTGTTGGAAAATCACAGAAATCCACGCCACAGCAAAAAATAAGAGCAGACAAGCTGACGCGTTTCGCACTAGTTTCAGTGCTTACTCATAGCTAGTTTACATGACAAATGCACATCAAATTTATACTTTCAAACACATGATCATTTAAAAAGTTAATTGGAAATAAGGTGAGTTAATTATCTAATTAGATGATTGGAGCAGCTAATAGGTGTTCCCTATGTGTGTGACTCCAACAAGACTGTTTTCGAGATAGACAATCTCATATTAAACACCTGTGTTATGCATAAGTGATAGGTATGTGAAACATATGTGCTAAAATAAGATAACAGAAACCTTATCTTCACAATAAATATATATATATATAATATATATATATATATATATATATATATATTTTTACCAAAAATCTCGTGTTAGAGTGCTTCGCTATTTGTTTTGCGAAAAGATGTATACATATATTATATACATATATTACTTGTGATACGTGAAAATATAATGGATGAACTAAAGCACAAATTATTGTATATAGTGAATATATGAAAAATCTTTATTTTCCGTTTTTTGTGTAGCACTGTGTATGAAGTGAAATGACGAATAAAGGTGATGAAATGATGAAGTGTAAATTTATATAGTGAAAAAATAAATAAATAAAAATGTGAAAAATTAGGAAAAAGGAATAAAGAATAAAAGAACAGTGAATAACAACTTATCAC
This sequence comes from Rana muscosa, assembly GCA_029206835.1. Lineage (NCBI taxonomy): Eukaryota > Metazoa > Chordata > Amphibia > Anura > Ranidae > Rana > Rana muscosa. The sequence goes on from CM055116.1 coordinate 215,694,728, forward strand.
TTATGCATAACACAGGTGTTTAATATGAAATTGTCTATCTCGAACACAGTCTTGTTGGAGTCCCACACATAGGGAACACCTATTAGCTGCTCCAATCATCTAATTAGATAATTAACTCGCCTTATTTCCAATTAACTTTTTAATGATCATGTGTTTGAAAGTATAAATTTGATGTGCATTTGTCATGTAAACTAGCTATGAGTAAGCACTGAAACTACAGTGCGAAACGCGTCAGCTTGTCTGCTCTTATTTTTTGCTGTGGCGTGGATTTCTGTGATTTTCCAACAAAGGAACTGTTTTTGGAGTGCGGCTGTCCAATAGTTTCCTTCCAAACTGCACGGGTGGCCGTTCCTTCAGAGCTCATGCGCCAGTGATTTTACTGGCTGCAACTACACTAAATATCTCCTCGGTGCACGTTTTAGGAGATATTTACACTAATAGGTAAGCCTCATTATAGGCTTACCTATAGGTAAAATTAAAAGATGGAAGTTTACTTCCTCGTTAAGTAAATGATGGGAAGATCAAGGATGTCATACTTTATGAAGACTTTAGGGTATTTTTGTTTTCTTAGGTTATTATGCAAAAGAGACGATTGGTTTTACCCCTACCTCATGGCATGCTCCAGTTAAGGTCAGAACTTAAAAAGTGGGGAAGGTATGGAAACCCTGTCAGGTTTTTATTGCAGCCTTTGGCTCGTACTGTAAAATTTCTCCTTTCCTGGAGGGAAATCTCTCCAATGGGGACAAGACTGAATTTTTATTTTTCAGTAAAATGGGAGGGGCATTTTGGAAACGGTCAGGTTATTACTGGCTTTTGTGTTCCTGCACCAGAGACTCCCACTCCCATCATTTCTTGTTCTGTCAGAGGAACAGGAAATTGGATCTAAATCTTACTAGCAGGTTCACAAACGCCAATATACTGTGAGGGTCCATTCACACTAGGAACCTCATGTGAATCGTACAGGAATGCTGTGCAGTTCCTGTAAGATTCATATGCAGTTCTGTGCAGTGCGATTTCAGCCCCAACTCATTTTGAATGGGCTGAAATCGCACCACGCCGCCCCAAAAGTAGTGCATGCGCTACTTTTTGAAACACATGGACACTACATCACATGGTACTTTTTGTACAGTGCGGGCCAACACTGTTTGCGATCTGTGTTTGGGGTGTTAACTTTGCACTGACATTCGCAGCAGATTGCAAGGGTAGAGTGATTGGAATGCAGTGCAGGAAGCTGCACAGGAACATGGCTTTCCCACACTGCATTCTAGTGTGCATGGGCTCTAAGGTTGAATTTTTGCCACGTCTATGCAAAAAAAAAAGTTTGGAGTTTGACTTATTCTTATGCTCGGCCTCTTGTTTTAGGTTATGTTGTGGAACATCTGGTGTCACAATAGGCAGATGTGAATAATGCCAATTAAGCATGCTGTGGTAACTCTTTTAGGATACAAGAAACTAGAGTATGACCCATTCTAAAATACAAATCTTGACGAAGTCCTCCGCTCCTTACACTACATTTTTATGTTGCAACATTTTATTTGATTTTTAGGTTTTCAATAATAAAGCAATTGGTATATTTTTATCAAAACATATATTTTGTTACTTGCTTGTTCAATGGGTTCCTTTATAGCCCCGTGTGTGTTTTTTTTTTTTTTTTTTTTTATTTGTTCTTGAGTTGTCAAATTCTGTATTCACATTTTAGTTCTGTGCTGAACAGAATTCTGAAACTTACTTAGTGCTGCAATGCCTTACACATTATACACTTCCCTCTTAGGCGATGGCATTCCCACAGTGTTTGTGGCAGTTGCTGGCAGAAGCAATGGCTTGGGTCCTGTTCTTTCTGGAAATACTGCATATCCAGTAATTAACTGCCCCCCTCTTACGGCTGACTGGGGGGCTCAGGATATCTGGTCTTCCCTGAGGATGCCCAGTGGTAAGGGATGCATGCACACTGCTGAAAAGCAGCCAACCAGTTCTTATAAAAACATTGTTTTTAATGTACCATAAAATTGTTTAACTTTCTTGCACCCCTCTATCCTGCTGCAGGTCTTGGATGTTCTACAGTTCTGTCCCCTGAGGCAGCAGCTCAGTTTGCTGCTCAGATATTTGGGTTGAACAATCACCTGATATGGTCCAAGCTACGCTCCTGCACCCTGAACACTTGGATTTCTCTTAAACAAGCAGATGTGAAGCTGAGAGAGTGCAGCATGTGACCCCCCCCCCCCCCATTCCTAATGCACTGTTCTGTCTTGCTTAATTAAAGCACTTGGTTTTTCTACACCTGTTTGGGTTTTTTTTTTTTACTAAGTTTAATTTTAGAAGTGGTCTAGTGTGCTATCTGGTCACCACCTTCCTGGGTTCAGAACATCAGCACTGGTATGTCACTGAACTATTTCTCAAGTAACAAGGATGTGAAATTTGGGGTGCAAAAAAGCGCACAAGTTACAATGATGACACATGATTAGACATGATCACTAAACATTGGAGCAAAGGTAAATGGTAAGGTTGCACCGATATCGATCGGTATCTGTGCCGATACTAAGCATTTGCAAGAGTATCGGTACTCTTGCAAATGCCCCGATACTCCAAAACCGATACCTTCGGGCTCTGTACTTTCAGTTGTCAGCAGGAATTCCCCGCTAACAGCTGAAAAGTTAAGAAAAAAATGCTGGCAATTATTAGTTGTTAAGGAACAGGGCCGCGGCGTCCTTAACAACCAATCACGTGTCCTTTGTGATTTCCCTCCCCTCCTCCTCCTCTCTCGCCAGCTGTCACCAGGCTTGGGACTGCATATCTGTGGAAACTTCCTGCATTAGAGGTGAGCAAGCCCAGCTCCCCCCATTCCACTGTCCTCCCCCTCCTGCCGGGTGCAGCTCTCACATTCAGCTCTGCTCATCGCGGCTCCGCTAATTCTGTCACAGTCTGGTGAGCAGGAAGTCCTGTGTGATCTCCGCACAGATCTGACTTTTCCCTGGCAGCTGCAAGGCTATGCACACAGCGAGGCTTCTCCCAGTGCCCTGAGTGTCCGTACTGAGCCTGGTGGAGCCTCCCTCTCTCCAGCAAGCAGAGGCACAGACACACGGCCAGCATCACTGCAGCAGGTCAGTGTGTGATTAGATCCCCCCCCCCCCCCTGATGTGTCAAATACTAATTATCTACATAGTGTTAAATACATGAAACTGACATAAAAAAGTGAATCCTAATATCAATGCCTTAATATATCTTGGAGTGTTATAATCTAAAAATTTCAGATAGTTCAGGCTGGGTGTAACAAAATGTCTGCTGCTGCTTTTATGTGGCCAAGTGCAGGGTGTAGCAAGATGGACGTTGCAGGCAGCATAGAAAAATAGTTTAGGTTCCTTTCATGTCGTTTATTTCAGTGCCTGCCCATAAGTGCCATCCGTCAGTGCCCATCCATCAGTACCAGCTATTCATCAGTGCCCATCCATCAGTGCATGCCATCTATCAGTGCTATCTTTTCGTGCGTGCCACCTATCAGTGCCATCTTTTCGTGTGTGCCACCTATCAGTGCCATCTTTTCGTGCGTGCCACCTATCAGTGCCATCTTTTCGTGCATGCCACCTATCAGTGCCATCTTTCTGTGCATGCCACCTATCAGTGCCATTTTTCAGTGCCAGCCATCAGTGCGAGCCACTCATCAGTGCTGCATAATTTCCCATCCATCAGTGCCACTGCCAGCCATCAGTCAGTGCCACCTTTTAGTGCCCATCAGCGCGTCACATGACATAAAAAAAAAAGTATCGGTATCGGCGAGTACTTGAAAAAAAGTATCGGTACTTGTACTCTGTCTTAAAAAAGTGGTATCGGGACAACCCTAGTAAATGGATGTTGACTACAGCAGAATTTGGTTGTTAAACAATGGGAGGAATTTATTAAGACTGGAGTGAACAGAATCTGGAACGGAACCACTATTCATAGTATTTGCCTTGTCTACAACTGTATGAGCTCCTACCTCACTGACAATAACCTTCTCGATCCAGCTTTCGCCCACAACATTCCATTAAACTGCCCTACTAAAACTCGCCAACGACTTAACTGCTAAAACTGATGGCCATAACTCTATACTCACTCTTGGAGCTTTCTGCTGTCTTTGACACAGATGACTGACCACTCCTCCACAACAAACTCCACTCCCTTGGCCTCTGATTCTGCTCTTTTCCTGGTTCTCCTATCTCAGCGCACTTTCAGTGTAGCATACAACACAATCTTCTTGGCTCCATCCTTGGGGCCCCTCCTGGCCTCCCTGTACCTCTTCCCTGGGCCAGTTGATAACCTCCGATGGCTTCCAATGCCACCTCCTATGCTGATGACACAGATCTATCCCTCCACTTATCAACTCACTCCCTCAATCTCCTCATATATCACAAACTTGCTGAGCAACACATCAGTATGAATGTCGCACCACTTCCTTAAACACCATTTTTCTAAAACTGAGCTTGTAATATTTCTCCCTCCCCACTTTACCATTGAGATCAATGGCACAACCATTGGTCCCTCCATACACGCCAAGGTGCTGGGTGTAATCCTAGTCTCTGACCTCTCCTACAGCCCCCACATCCAATCACTGGCTACGTCTTGCCTCCGCAACAGTTCCAGAATTTGCTCCTAACGACCTTGCATAACAACTTGGTCACTCCTTGGTTATTTCCCACCTTGACTACTGCAACTCATCACTGGCCTACCTTTACCCAGGCTACCCCCCCCCCCCCTTCAGTCCATTATGAATGCTGCTGCTAGACTGAAACGCCCTACTAATCTGTGACTGCTGCTCCTCTCTGCTAATGCCTACGCTGGCTTCCCCCTACTAAAAACTCAAATTACTAAAATTGCTTAGCTGTTGTGAGCGGTTTCTTATTAGCTGGCCACTGACTGCAAAAAATGATACTGAGGTTATGGCTGAAATCTTCAGCCATAATCCCAGCAAGTGTGTGTATCTGTGTGTGATTTTTTTTTTTTTTTTTTTTATATGTATTATTGTGTAATTTTAAAAGTGGTTTAGCGATAGTCACCTTCCTGGGTTCAGAACATTAGAACTGGTATGTCACTGAACTATTTCTCATGTAACAAGGATGTGAAATTGTGGTGCATAAAAACGCAAAAAAAAACTGCTTGTTGGTTACAATGGCAAATGATTCATGATCACTAAACCTTGGCGCACAGGTAAATGGATTTTGGAACAACTCACACTTTTTTACAAATCTGGAGCAACAGTTGCTAGTCCAATTAGCTTGATAAGATTAGAAAAGTTTTTTGCTCCGGTTTGATAAATTTCCCTCCCAAACAGATTTTGTTTTCTGTGTGCGCTTCATCTAGTTTAAAAGAGGTCAACCTGAAATTTTTTATTTATTTTTTTCAAATGCCGCTGACTTTTAAAAAATTAAAAAATGGACACTTGTCTGCCGACATCGCGGGAGTGCTGGACAGGTGAGGCTGAGCAATTGCTCGGTCCTCGGATGCTGCCGCCATGCTCTGTGTGGGAATCGGGAAGTGAAGCTTTGCGGCTGGTGGTGTGGGTCACCTGACTAATGGGGTGGGTGCACTATTCGCTGCCCCCCACAAAAAATTGCCCCCAGCGATCACTGCTTCCTGGTGATGTCTGGAACCACGCCTGAGGAGACACACTGCCCATGATTGCCACCCCGTTAATAGAAGGCAGAAGAAGGCTATAGGTACAAATTTTTTTTTTTTTTTTTTTTTTCCCCCCCTCTGAGATGATACAAGGAGGCTATAAAACACACAATGGTTGTCATCCTAATAATTTAAAGGATAAGTTCACCTTTTTGTTCACTTTTATTTATTTTTTTCTAAATTCCAGCTCCCTTATGTAACAATATAGCATTAATGTACTTATTTTGCAAAAATATCAGCTTTGCAATAAATCTACAGAAATGTGCTTCACTTGTTCTCATCCGTGTTTCCAAACATATACATTAGCAATGTCTTACTTCCTGGATAGACTTTAGGGCATGGCACAGGAAGGAGTTGACCGCCTTGGCACACACCCTGCATCATCCACCCTTTTACCTACCCACCCATTCTTTGCTAGCTGCATGTTTTTTTATAAATGAAATGCAATCAGTGATCATCCTTCTCACTGTATACACAATCAGATTGCATAGTGTATGACCATCTTTATACAAGTACATAGGAGGGAGTGGACAGAAACACTCGGCTGCATTTCTCTCATCGTCCATGGACCGACGCAGCTCTCATACTGATTACATGTGGGTATTTCTCTTGTCATCCATGGACTGACACAGCGTGTCTTATACACCTTTACACGTGGGTTATGTCCCTGCTTGCAGGAGAAGACCTAGGCAGAATGTGAGATGTTATACATACATTCTAAACAGCCAGAGCTGAACAGCCCCGCCCAGGGGGGCGGTCCCTCCGGGCATAACCCTCCCACTGCAGTCAGCAGACCTCAGTTTTTTTCTGCCTAGCAGAAGGAGAAGACGTGGCTCTCTCAGGAGCCAGTCTCCTGACCTATTTTTATTCTTTTGGGAATTTTTTTCCTATTTTATTTTTTTATTTTTTGAGATCTTCTATCAACTGTCGGCTGGGCAACAGGTTGGGTACAAGATATCCTCGTAGTCTTCCCTGTCCGACCATCGAGCGTGCTGATCCTCACCTTGTGTGCGTGAGACTCAGTTCACGACATGCCCCACGACTCCAGGGGTGGCCGGTGGGCTTCCAGCTCCGCGGTCCTCTCAAGATAGAACAGTCCGGCTGTATCTTTCGCGGTGGACCGGGCCGACAGCTACTCAGTACCGCACTGTGATAGTTCTGTCAGAAACACACCAGCGGGTCCCTCAGGGGACGGGTAAGTAGTCTCTCCTGGCTGCAGGTGAGTACATGCTGTGTGTTTCTTGTGTGGGGGGATTTCCCTGTCTCCCCCTGTGTTTTTAATGTCACTCTCTGTTCACTAGGCTGGCGCTGTACTATGGGGGGTGCCTGGGGGCCATACTGTCCTGGGGGGGGCTCATGCTGCTCTGCACTCGCTGGGGCTGTTTTGTTTTTGGAGGTGAGGGGCCCGGGCGCCGTTCGGTGCCATGTTTTGTGTGTGTGCTGATTTTTACATTGGCGGCCATCTTGCCGGGGCCCGCCGGAGCACATTGCGGCGGCCATTTTCTTGTAGCCGCACGTCTTTTCTGGCACTAGTTTGGCCTCTAGCGCCGCTGGAAACGGCGCGAATCTCCTCACACTCTCTCAGCTCACTCACGCTGAGCAGCGCGGCGCAGTGAGACAGAGCGGCGGAACCGAGCGGTCCTGGTCAGGTTGGTGGGTTCCCTGGGCATTCCCCTACTTCAGTCTGCGCGGGCTGTGGGTGGTCTGAGAGGGACATTATGGAGTCAGTCACCAGCTTCCCCTAACATGCCAGAGGCAGCAGCCAGTGCTCCAGCACCTGCGGTCCCTATGGACCAGTTGTCGGCAGTCCTGGAATCATTTCTGACCAGGATGGAAGCTGTGTGTGAGCAAAAGGGAGCAAAAAAGCACCCTCTCCCCACTTTATCTCCACAAGGGGAGTGCTCTGCTTCAGATATGGGCCTAGCTATTGCTGCTCAGGACCCTAGCTCTGAATATTTGGATGGTTTTGAACAGGACATTCCTTGTGAGGAAGACTCCAGTTCTGAGTCCGTAAATGACAGGGCGCTTGTTAGTGAACTCATTGATGCTGTGAGGGACACTCTCAAGCTAGATGCTGCGACCTCAGGCGGATACAGTCTCCTTTGGTTCTTTTAAGACCAAGCCTTCTAAAAAGGTTTTTCCATATGTACCTTTCTTTGACCAGCTCATTGACCAGGTCTGGGAAAAGCCGCAGAAGACTTTTATGGTCCCGCGGCGTTTGTCTATTAGATACCCCTTTGAAGACGCCCTGCTTAAAAAGTGGGCTTCTCCCCCGGTGGTCGACCCTCCAGTCGCCCGTTTAAACAAGGCCACCACTCTCCCGATGGAGGGGACTCCTGCGTTTAAGGACCCCACTGACAGGAGGTCAGAAGTGGTGAGTAGAGCCATGTTCGCCTTGTTGGGATCCGCCCTACGGCCCGTAGTAGCGGCGACCCTTGTGTCTCAGACACTCACGAAATGGGCAAAATTTTGCACCAAACTGTGCAGGAGTATAACCTTCCTCCAGACACTATTGCTCTGGCCCACCAGATGGTGCAGGGTCTGATATATGTGTGCGACGCCACGTTGGACGCGGCCCCTTTAATATCCAGGGCCTCTGTCTCGGCGGTGGTATTGCGTCGTCTCATCTGGTTGAAATGCTGGTCTGCTGACCTAGCCTCTAAGAAGCTCCTGACGGATCTACCTTTTAAGGGTGGTAGACTTTTTGGTGCTGCTCTGGATGACATCATCAAGGATGTCACGGGAGGTAAAAGCACTCTCCTTCCTCAAACTATCAAGGGTAAGGAGGCCCGACGTAAACCGGGTCCTTCCTTTCCAGCAAAAAAGGTTTTTTTTCGTCCGTCAGAGTCCACGGGTAAGCCATCCCAGACTGACAACAGTGCGGCTGGCGGGCACAAGCGCCCCTGGGTGCGTAAGCCGAACAAGCCGGCTCCCAAGCCCGCCTCCGCGTGAAGTCTTGCCCCTGCCCGTCTCTGGGGTGGGGGGACGACTTCGCAGGTTCACGGATCGGTGGACCTCCCGGATCTCCGACCGGTGGGTGTGCGAGGTGGTCACCTCAGGATACAGAATAGAGTTCCGCTCCTGGCCCCCAGACAGATTCTTTCCCTCAAATCTCCCTCTCCTTCCTGCCCGTCGGGCAGCCCTCTTGGGGGCTGTACAGGATTTGATCGGGTCCGGAGTAATTGTGCCGGTTCCGTCCCAGGAGAGGTTTCAGGGGTTCTACTCGAATCTGTTTGTTGTTCCAAAAAAGGACGGGGTTCGGCCGATCCTGGACCTCAGGGCCCTGAATGCCTTCGTGAAGGTGCAAAAATTCCGCATGGAATCCATTCGCACGGTGGTCGCTACACTCCGTCAAGGGGATTTTCTGGCATCCTTGGACATCAAGGACGCCTACTTGCATGTTCCGATCTGCGCAAGCCACCAGAAGTTTCTGCGCTTTGCGGTCGGCGAAGTCCACTATCAATTTGTGGCTCTTCCCTTCGGCCTGGCCTCGGCACCGAGGGTGTTCACCAAGGTGCTTGTTCCGGTCCTAGCTTTGCTGAGACAGCGAGGCATTGCTATCGTGGGCTATCTGGACGATTTCCTTCTAAGAGCAGACAGTGGCTCAGAATTGGAAGAAAGTGTGACTATCGTCAGTCAGACCCTCAGGGAGTTTGGGTGGCTCCTGAACGTTCAGAAGTCGGTTCTAGTCCCGACTCAGCGTCTGGAGTATCTAGGTCTGATTCTGGACTCCTTGGAAGCAAGAGTCTTCCTACCTCCAGACAAACTACTGACACTTCAGTCTGCAGTACGGGTGCTGACGTCCCGAAAATGGTCGTCAATCCGCTTTTGCATGAGAGTCCTGGGACTCATGGTGGCCTCCTTCGAGGCCGTTCCTTATGCCCAAGCGCACACCAGGGCCTTACAGAAAGAGATCTTGTCCACTTGGGACAAATCCCAGTTGTCCTTGGATCTTCAGATCCAGGTGAGTCACCTGGTCAGGGCGTCCCTGACGTGGTGGTTGAGGTCCCCGGCTCTTCGGTCCGGGAAGTCGTTCCTCCCCATCCAATGGACGGTGATCACGACGGACGCCAGCCTGACGGGCTGGGGGGGAGTCTGGGGAGTCCTGTCGGCCCAAGGGCTTTGGACTCCGGACGAAGCCCTCTTACCGATCAATGTGCTGGAGATACGGGCAATCAGACTGTGCCTCTCCTCATGGTCGGAGAAACTACAGGGTCACTCCATCAGGATACAATCGGACAACGCCACAGCAGTGGCGTATGTCAACCATCAAGGGGGGACTCGGAGCTCAGCTGCGGCTTCCGAGGTCGCCCGCATCCTGAGGTGGGCCGAAAGAAGCGTGCCGGCTCTGTCGGCCGTCTACATTCCGGGCGTAGACAATTGGCAGGCGGACTATCTAAGTCGCCAGACGCTGGACCAGGGGGAGTGGTCCTTGCACCCGGAGGTCTTTCAACTCCTTTGCAGACGGTGGGGCACGCCGGATGTGGACCTGATGGCTTCTCGACTCAATCGCAAGGTGTCGAGGTTTGTGGCCAGATCCAGGGATCCCTGGGCGGATGCCTCAGATGCGTTGGTGGCCCCATGGGGTCAGTATCGCCTGATATACGTTTATCCTCCGCTGCAGTTGCTCCCTCGCCTGCTCCGCAGGGTAGCGACCGAGGGAATTCCGGTGATCCTCATTGCTCCGGATTGGCCTCGGCGTCACTGGTACGCCGATCTGGTACGTCTCGTCGCAGACGTTCCCTGGCGGTTACCGATACGGGGGGACCTTCTGTCTCAAGGTCCTATATTTCATCCTGCTTTACAGTCTCTGGTTTTAACGGCATGGTTATTGAAAGCCAGGTGCTGAGAGACCGAGGTCTCTCGGATTCGGTCATTTCGACCATGTTAAGGGCACGGAAGTCTTCCTCCAGAAGGATCTATCACCGTACTTGGAGAGCTTGCATCGCCATGTGCGAAGAGCTGGACTGGCGCCCACGAACGTATTCCGTTCCCAGAATCCTGCATTTTCTGCAGCGTGGCGTGACCCAAAAGCTTGCTTTGAGTACCATTAAGGGTCAGATTTCGGCCTTGGCCATCTTCTTTCAGCGACCGCTGGCGGGTCATCCCTTGGTTAGCACCTTTGTGCAGGGGGTTCGCCATGTGCTCCCCCCTGTCAAGCCTCCTCTCCCCCCGTGGGATCTGAATTTGGTGCTCTCGGTCCTCCAGGAACCTCCCTTTGAAAATATTAGAGATATTCCCCTCTTGACTTTGTCTCAGAAGGTGGCCTTCTTGGTGGCCATTACTTCCATTAGACGAGTGTCTGAATTGGCGGCCTTGTCCTGCAAGTCGCCCTTTTTGATCATCCATAAGGATAAGGCGGTGTTACGTCCGCGACCTTCCTTTCTGCCAAAGGTGGTCTCGGCCTTCCACTTAAACGAGGACATTGTCCTCCCGTCCTTGTGTCCTCACCCATCGCATCCCAGAGAGTTTGCACTACACACTTTGGATGTGGTACGAGCCTTGCGGGTGTACCTGTCTGCTACTGCTTCTATTCGGAAGTCTGACTCACTATTTGTGGCTGTCTCTGGGCCAAAACAGGGCCAAGCGGTTTCGTCTGCCACCATTTCTAGGTGGATCAGACAAACCGTCATTCAAGCTTATGCTCTCAAGGGGCGGGCGCCTCCCTTTCCGGTTACGGCACATTCCACCAGGGCAATTGGTGCTTCCTGGGCTTTCTGACATCAAGCGTCGGTTGCACAAGTGTGCAAGGCGGCGACCTGGTTGTCTGTTCATACCTTTTCTAAGTTTTATAAGGTTGATGTGGCTGCATCTTCGGATGCTTCCTTCGGCCGCAAGGTGTTGCAGGCCGCTGTTTGATGTTGCAACTCCTCCGTTGAGGAGCTCTGCCTTGTTTGGAGTGAAGTTTTTGGTTTTCCATTTATACTGCTCCCATCCCTCTTGACACTGCTTTGGGACATCCCACGTGTAAAGGTGTATAAGACACGCTGTGTCAGTCCATGGATGACAAGAGAAAATAGGATTTTTGTACTCACCGTAAAATCCGTTTCTCTGGCATCCATGGACTGACACACCACCCACCCTTCTTTTTAAGTTTGTACTGCTTTGTTACGAACTGAGGTCTGCTGACTGCAGTGGGAGGGTTATGCCCGGAAGGACCGCCCCCCTGGGCGGGGCTGTTTAGAATGTATGTATAACATCTCACATTCTGCCTAGGTCTTCTCCTGCAAGCAGGGACATAACCCACGTGTAAAGGTGTATAAGACACGCTGTGTCAGTCCATGGATGCCAGAGAAACGGATTTTACGGTGAGTACAAAAATCCTATTATGTCCCTGCTCGCAGGAGAAGACCTAGGCAGAATGTTAGAGGTTAAAACATTCTAGAACAAGCCAGAGCTGAACAGCCCCGCCCAGGGGGGGGCGGTCCCTCCTGATATTACCCTCCCACCTGCAGCTAACAGCCTCAGTTTTTTTTTCTGCCTAGCAGAAGGAGAAGACGTGGCTCTCAGGAGCCAGTCTCCTGAAACATTTTACTTTTGAATTTTATTCCTTTTTGGAAATTTTTATTTTTGAGACCTTCAATCAACTGTCGGCTGGGCAACAGGTTGGGTACACTAGTAACCTCGTAGTCTTCCCATCGAGCGCGCTGATCCTCGCCTTGCGTGCGTGAGACTCAGTTCACGACATACCCCATGGCTCCAGGGGTGGCCGGGTTGCTTTCATGCTCCCGCGGTCCTCTCAAGATTGAACAGTACCTACTGTATCTCTCGCGGTTGACCGGGCCGACAGCTACGCAGTACGACTCTGTGATAGGTCTGTCTGAAACAACCCAGTGAGTCCCTCTAATGGCACTGAGGGTGTTCTCCAAGGTGCGGGACGGGTAAGTAGTCTCTCCTGGAAAGAAGGTGAGTACATGCTGGCTGTGTTTCTGTGTGTGGGGGGTTCTCCCTGTCTCCCCCCTGTTATGCTGCTCTCTGCACCCTGTACTGATGTGTGGGGATACTTGGGGGGTCGTTCTGCCCTGGGGGGGGCCGCTCTATGCTGTTTTTACTGATGGAAAGTATTCTGGAGGACTTGTGTGGTGTTTTTGCGTGCGCCATTGGCGCGGTATTTTAAATTTAAAAAAATGTGCCATCGGCGGCTATTTTGCCGCGGCTCAGGTACAAGCGCCCGGCGGCCATTTTCTTGTAGCCGCGGCACTTTAAGTTTCGGTCTCTAGCGGCGCTGCTGAACGGCGCGAAATACTTTCTCCTCACAGCTTCCTCACTCTCCTCAGGCTTCACACCACGATACAGCGCGGCTCATACAGCGGAACCGAGCGGTCCCTAAAGGGTGGTGAGTCCTCCGGGTATCCCCTCCTCAGCCTCAGCGCAGCCAGTGGGTGGACTGTACTATTCACTGTTATAGTGAATAGGGTCTCAGAGGGTGGCAAAAAATGGAGTCTGGTTCACCTGCTTCTCCCCACTTGCCAGAGGCAACTGGCAGTGCTCCTGCACCTGCGGTCCCTATGGACCAGTTGTCGGCAGTCCTGGAATCATTCCTTGTCAAGCTGGAAGCGGTGTGCGAACGCACGGGGGCTGTAAAGCGCCCCCTCCCCACACAATCTCCACATGGGGAGTGATCCGAGTCAGATATGGGCCTAGCTACTGCTGCTCAGGACCCTAATTCTGAGGAGGTTGATGTGTTTAGTCAGGACATTCCTTGTGAGGAAGACCCCTGTCTTGAACCACCAACTGACAGGGTGCTTGTAAGTGAACTCATTGATGCTGTGAGGGATGATCTTAAGCTGAATATTGAGGCTGAGGAACCTCATGTGGACACTATGACCCCTTTGGTTCTTTTAAAGCCGTGTCTTCAAAAAAGGTTTTTCCATATGTGCCTTTTTTTGATACATACATTGACCAGGTCTGGGATAAGCCGCAGAAGACTTTGACGGTCCCACGGCGCATAGCCTTACGGTACCCCTTTAAAGAGGACCTGGTTAAGAAGTGGGCTCAACCCCCGGTGGTCGACCCCCCGGTTGCCCGTTTGAATAAGGCCACTATGCTCCCAATGGAAGGGACTCCTGCATTTAAGGATTCTGCTGACAGAAGGTCAGAGGTGGCGTGTAGAACTATGTTCACCTTATTGGGGGCAGCCTTACGCCCTATAGTGGCGGCAACGCTGGTGTCTCAGACACTCACAGGCTGGGCACGGATATTGCACCAGACGGTGCAGGAGCATAATCTCCCTCCTGAAGCCATTGCCCTGGCTCAACAGCTTGCGCAGGGTTTGGTCTTCGTGTGCGATGCCACTGTGGATGTGACACCTTTTAATCACAGGGGCCTCCATTTCGGCTGTGGTGGTGCGTCGCCTTATCTGGCTGAAATGCTGGTCAGCCGACCTAGCTTCCAAAAAGCTCCTGGCTGACTTGCCCTTTAAGGGTGGTAGACTGTTTGGAGCCGCCCTGGATGACATTATTAAGAACGTCACAGGAGGTAATGGCATCTTCCTTCCCCAGTATATTAAGGGAAAGGAGCCCCACCGCAGGCCGGGCGCTTCCTTTCCGGCGAAGAAGTTTTTTCGTCAGTCAGTTTCCACGGGCAAGCCCACCCAGACTGAAAAAAGTGCGGCTGGGGGACAAAGACGTCCCTGGGTGCGTAAGCCTACCAAGCAAGCTCCCAAGTCCACCACCGCATGAAGTCTTGCCCCTGCCCGACTCTGGGGTGGGGGGACGCCTTCGCAAGTTCTCGGTGCGGTGGACCTCCTGGATCCCCGACCGGTGGGTGTGCGAGGTGGTCACCTCGGGATACAGGATAGAGTTCCGCTCGGGGCCCCCAAACAGGTTTTTTCCTTCGAACCTCCCTCTCCTTCCGGGCGGCCCTCTTGGGGGGCCGTACAGGATTTGCTCGGGCATTGAGTAATTGTGCCGGTTCCGTCACAAGAGAGGTTTCAGGGGTTTTACTCAAACCTGTTTGTTGTCCCGAAAGGACGGGGTTCGGCCAATCCTGGACCTCAAGGCCTTGAATGCCTATGTGAGGGTCCAAAAATTCAGGATGGAAACCATTCGCATGGTGATCGTGACCCTCCAACAGGGGGATTTTTTGGCGTCCTTGGATATCAAGGACGCTTACTTGCACATCCCTATCTGCTCAGGCCACCAGAAGTTTCTGCGCTTTGCCATAAGCGAAGTCCACTATCAGTTCGTGGCCCTTCCCTTCGGCCTGGCATCAGCACCACGGGTTTTCACCAATGTGCTGGCCCCGGTTCTAGCTTTGCTGAGACAGCGAGGAATTGTTATCGTGGGCTATCTAGACGATCTCCTTCTCAGAGCAGAAAATGGCTCAGAATTGGAGGAAAATGTGACGATATTCAGTCAGACCCTCCGGGACTTCGGATGGGTTCTGAACACGCAGAAGTCGGCTCTAGCCCCGACTCAGCGCTTGGAGTATCTGGGTCTGATCCTGGACACTTCGGCAGCAAAGGTGTTTCTACCCTCGGAGAAGTTACTGACACTTCAGGTCAGCAGTACGGGTTTTGTCGTCCCGAAAGTGGTCGTCAATTCGCTTCTGCATGAGAGTCCTGGGACTGATGGTGGCCTCCTTCGAGGCGGTTCCGTATGCCCAATCACACTCTCGGGCATTGCAGAAGGGAATTCTGTTGGTTTGGGACAAGTCCCCATTGTCTTTGGATCTTCAGATCCAGGTGAGTCACTCTGTCAAGGCGTCCCTGACATGGTGGCTGAGTTCCCCGGCTCTTCAGGCCGGGAAGTCGTTCCTCCCCATCCACTGGACGGTGATCACAACGGACGCCAGCCTGACGGGCTGGGGAGGAGTGTGGCGAGTCCTGTCAGCTCAGGGGCTCTGGACTCCAGCTGAATCTCGTCTCCCAATCAACGTCCTGGAATTGCGGGCGATCAGACTGTCTCTCTGCTTGGTCAAAGAGGCTACAGGGCCACTCGGTCAGGATCCAGTCAGACAACGCCACGGCCGTGGCGTATGTCAACCATCAGGGGGGCACTCGGAGCCCGGCTGCGGCATCCGAGGTTGCCCACATCCTAAGATGGGCGGAAAGAAGCGTGCCCGCGCTGTCGGCCGTTTACATTCTGGGTGTAGAAAACTGGCAGGCGGACTATCTGAGCCGCCAGTCCCTGGACCAGGGGGAGTGGTCCTTGCATCCGGAAGTGTTTCACCTCCTTTGTCATTGATGGGGCACTCCGGATGTGGACCTGATGGCGTCTCGACTCAATCGCAAGGTGTCGAGGTTTGTGGCCCGGTCCAAGGACCCCTGGGCGGATGCCTCGGACGTGTTAGTTACCCTGTGGGGTCGGTATCGCCTGATATATGTCTACCCTCCGCTGCAGTTGATTCCTCGTCTGCTGCGCAGGGTAGCGGCTGAGGGTATTCCGGTGATCCTCCTTGCCCCGGCGTCATTGGTACGCCGATCTGGTACGTCTCATCGCGGACGTCCCTTGGCGCCTGCCCTTGAGGGAGGACCTTCTATCTCAAGGTCCTAGCTTTCATCCTGCTTTAGTCTCTGGCTTTAACGGCATGGCTATTGAGAGCCAGGTGCTGAAAGACCGAGGTCTGTCTGATTCGGTAATTTCAACCATGATTAGGGCACGGAAGTCTTCTTCTAGGAAGATCTACCACCGTACCTGGAGAGCTTACATCGCCATGTGCGAGGAACGGGACTGGCGTCCACGGACGTACTCCGTTCCCAGAATCCTGAGGTTCTTGCAGCGTGGGGTTGCTCAAAGGCTGGCTTTGAGCACTATTAAGGGTCAGATTTCAGCTTTGGCCGTTTTTTCTTTCAAAGACCCCTAGCTGGTCATTCCTTGGTTAGCACTTTTGTGCAGGGAGTACGCCATGTGGTTCCACCCGCCAAGTCCCTGCTCCCTCCTTGGGATCTGAACTTGGTGCTTTCGGTTCTTCAGGAATCTCCTTTTGGGAATATAAGAGATCTTCCTCTTTCAACTTTGTCCCAGAAGGTGGCTTTTTTTTAGTGGCCATCACTTCTGTTAGACGGGTGTCTGAGTTGGCAGCTCTGTCATGTAAGTCGCCTTACCTGGTCCTTCATAAGGACAAGGTGGTATTGCGACCACGACCGTCTTTTTCTTCCTAAGGTGGTTTCGGCTTTTCACCTTAACGAGGACATTGTCCTTCCGTCCTTGTGCCCTCAACCATCGCATCCTAGGGAGGTTGCACTTCACAATTTGGATGTAGTGTGTGCCTTACGGGTATACCTGCCGGCTACCGCTCCTATTCGGAAGTCTGACTCGCTGTTTGTGTCTGTCTCTGGTCCGAAACAGGGCCAGGTGGGGTCGGCTGCCACCATTTCTAGGTGGATCAGACAGACTGTTATACAGGCCTATGCCATTACGGTCATGGTGCATTCCACCAGGGCAATCGGTGCTTCCTGGGCTTTCCGACATCAAGCGTCAGTTGCACAAGTGTGCAAGGTGGCGACCTGGTCGTCCGTTCATACCATTTCAAAGTGCTACAAGGTTGATGTGGCTGCATCTTCGGATGCTTCCTTCGGCCGCAAAGTGTTGCAGGCCGCTGTCTAATGTTGCAACTCCTCCGTTGAGGGGCCCTGCTGGTTTGGAGTGAAGTTTTGGTTGTTCCTTACTTTTTTTGCTCCCACCCATTTCTTATACTGCTTTGGGATGTCCCACATGTAATCAGTATGAGAGCTGCGTCGGTCCATGGACGATAAGAGAAAATAGGATTTTTGTACTCACCGTAAAATCCGTTTCTCTGACGTCCATGGACCGACGCAGCACCCACCTTTCCTTTTAAGTTTGTACTGCTTTGTTACGTACTGAGGCTGTTGGCTGCAGGTGGGAGGGTAATGTCTGGAGGGACCGCCCCCCTGGGCGGGGCTTTTCAGCTCTGGCTTGTTCTAGAATGTTTTAACCTCTAACATTCTGCCTAGGTCTTCTGCGAGCAGGGACATATACCCACATGTAATCAGTATGAGAGCTGCGTCGGTCCATGGACGTCAGAGAAACGGATTTTACGGTGAGTACAAAAATGCCTATTTTTCACTCATCACACACAGGGCAGCTCATTCACCTGAATGGACTGCCCTACACACAGCATGGACTTTCCCATTAACCTGGTCTGGCTATAGATTTATGTTTATCCCAAGCATGTTAGCTTGCTGACAGTTAACGGCTTCAATGTATTTTTAGGTGATCAATGATCCTTCTTGTCAGGAGTCATTCCATTAACTTGACTACAATTGACCAGCAGAGAGAGCCCCTCGTTGACTGCCCTAGACGAATCTGGTTGTCCAGGGAAGCTGGAGACTTGCCTTATGTAACAGGATTTCCCTCTGCAGAACTCTGTTAAGGAACTATGCATATGGGCCCACCTTGAAGGCAGACACCATAAGACCCAGAGCCTGCATTCAAGACTGCAGGAAGGACCGCTTGGGGGACAAGAATAGTTGAACTGCAGTCTGAAACTTTCAGAGCTCATCCACCAGGAAAAACAATGTGGCCTGCTTCAAGACGAGACTCAGCCCCAGACCCTCCAGCCCCCTGGCCAGGACAAACTTCTTGAGGTTTAGGAGCTATCTAAAGTCCTGGAGGGAGTGCATTGTTTCACTGCAAACCCCATTGTCCCAGCAACACCAGGACTGGGGTCACCACCTTGTAGAAATTCCTGGGGGACCGAGGCCAACCAGAAGGGGAGTGCCACAAAATGATTATTTGCATCCTCCACTGCAAAGCGAAGTAACCGCTGATGTCCCTCATAGATGAGAGTGCAGGTATGCATCCTAATGTCTGTGGATACCAGAACCCCCCCCCGATGAAGGGAAGCCACCGCCAATATCATCTTGAATTTCTGCACCTGTACAAGGCAATTTAGGGCCACGGAGGTCTAAAATCAGGTGAACCCCATCCCTTTTTTTTTGTACCATGAATAGGTTGGAGTAAAACTCTGAGAACTGCTCAGGCACAGGGACTATCTCCCTGGTGCAGCAGAGCCTCCTACACTGCCTGACACAGGGTCAGAAGGTGAAAGGTGAATATTGAGGGGAAAGAATTTCTCTGGTGAATAAGAAATACATTTTATCCTGTAGCCACGCCCCTGAAGATGCACGCTGGTGACCCAACGTCGGGTGGATTGAGGGTCGTGTGACGCACTGGAGCAGACGGAGTTTACAGCCACCATCTTGTTGGTAGGAAGCGCTGGACGCTTTCCTTTTGCTTATTACCTTTTCACACAATGTGAGTTTTTATGTCTAGCATATACCTAATAAATGTTCTAGTCTTTGGATGTCTGCGCAATGAGCGTTTTTTCTTTCCATCCTCTATACATGTGACTACTGAGCGTCATCTCTGGAGTGAATGTGTAGCCAAGTTTGCTGGGATCATAGCCAAGCATATCTGGTGTGCCATTTCAAGCAAGTTCCCTTACTGCTGTATCGGTTGGTCGTTGGATAGGAGGAGCCGTGAATATTGCCTTGGTTTACTCAATGCTGATACCCTATGTATTTCTGGTAAGGGTCAGTTTTAATGGGTGTTGGTGAGGGCTTCATACCTTCTTCATCTCACTGATTTCGCTATGTGGATCTTGGTATGAACTTTTGCCATCTTCAAACCATTGAATTTTATTTATGAACTTTTTTTTTTTTTACTACCTATTTTTTTAGCGCTACACCTTTACCCCATATTTTGTTTATTGCACCCAACAATATTGTGTCAGCAGCTTTTAGTTTTATTATTAATTTCTTATCAGTGCAACAGATCTCTCATTCAGTTTTATCCTGTAGCCAGACACAACCAGTTTGCAGACCCACTTGCCTGGAATGAGGTCCACGGGTCCAGTGAAGACTACCTCCCACCCAGGAAACATTTGGGGCAAACCTTCATACTGAAGAGGACTTGTTTGGTGGACTTGTGTGTCCAGGAGCACTTGGCACCACTTGCTATCTGGCCAGGGGGGGAGAAGGGGACCCCACAGGACTGACCTCCCCAGGGAGTACCTGCACCCCACACTGAATCTGGGGAGGGAAGGGGGGGCATATATTAACCAATCCAGCAATGCTTGCGGGTTAGGCTCCCATGACAGATCCTCCTCCATGGACTCTGTGCCCAGTCATATGTGTCACTGTGAGAAGCATAAGTTGCTGGCTGCCCCAGTCCAGAATGGGGCTGTCAGAGCCGACTCAGCATGTAGCTAGGTCTGCGTGGGCTCCTTGGCCAGACCAGGGTGACCACTGGCTCTAGATTATCCAGCCCGGCTGTTGATTAAAGATCTCCACAGGAAAAAAAAATCCCAGGGAAAAAGGTAGGGAACCACAGGTTCCAGCAGGGAACTAGGTCTTTACTCCTGAAACACTAGGCAAAAATAACTGGCTTGAGGGTGTGGCTTGATGGCGGACCAAGCGGCAGCTTAACTCAGCGGCTCCGGCACTCCCTACTCATCCTGCAATGGGTCTTCGTCTAACCTGCTCAGTGTTTTTTCTCCCGGGGGCGGGCACCTCTCTGAGTGGTTGCCATGGTAAAAATCAGGCAGACCACGGCTCCATCGATAGCCAAAAAGCTGTCTAAATTTCTCAGGCAAGATAGTGCTGGTTCTTCAATTCTGTCCTCCTCCACGCTGCCATCTCTCCTCTTCTCCCAGGGCGATTCTTCTGAGCTGGGAAGTGATCTCCCTCCTGACTTGCATACAGAACCTATGTGTCACGGTCTGGAGTCAGGCTCAGAGGCCAGTAGCTATAGCAGCAGAGCAGGTATTCACACAGGTCACCCTGGCTGATGACACGGTTTCACCCGGAGGTGTGGGGTCTAAGCACTGACCGGTATTTTACCAGGGCTCCTAAAGGTGGAGATGGGCTTCGCTGCGTGTCAGTGCCAGGTTGCGGTCCTCAGATTAGCCCCACCAGGGGGTGAGCAAGCCGGGGTCCAGAAACAGATAATACAGGTAGGGATCAAGCAGAAGCGTAGTCGGGGACGAGCCAAAAGTTGGTAACAGATAGTTGCAGGTTGGGATTCAGCAGAAGCGTAGTCGGGGACGAGCCAAAAGTCGGTAGTGAGTGGTAGCAAAGATGCGGTCGGTAGCAGTAGACAGGAGCAAGATATTGGCTGGTGAAGACACAATATTCTGGCAACCAGGAAGTGCAGGGACATGGCTTAAATCAGGAAGTTCCTGGGAGGAGCAAAGGGTTCAAGGCAAACAAGATTCAAGACAAGAAAGATCATTCAAGGAATTGTCTAATGAACTATCCAAGGAGCTATCCAGCATTCCAGGTGGCTCAGCAAGTAGAGTCACCACCAGACACACCAGAGGTCCCAGGTTCAAGCCCAGGTCCTAACAGTACTTCCCTCCTTCCAGGATGTCCCCTGGACGTCTTAGGGCCAGGTTTCTGAGGAAACCTCTGGTGGAATTCCCTTGTTAATCTAGGGGCATGAACATTCTTTTCAGGCTCCCAAGAATTTTCTTCTGGCCCATATTCTTCCCATTGAACCAAATATTGCAATTTGTTCCTAGAGATCCTGGAGTCAAGAATTTTTCCCACCACATATTCTTCTTCACCCTGTACCTCAACAGGTGGAAGAGGAGGATGAATTCTTCCAGAAAAAGTATTTTCATGAAACTGCTTGAGTAGCGATATATGAAAAACAGGGTGAATCTTCATATTGTCAGGAAGTTTTAGGCGAAAAGTGACCGGGTTGATTTGAGCAGAAATCTCAAAAGGTCCCATAAACTTTTGACCCAACTTAGCACATGGAACCTGAACCTTTAAATTTTTGGTACATAACCAAACTTTGTCACCTACCTGAAAGGTGGGAATAGACCTACGGTGTCTGTCAGCGGCCTTCTTGTAATATTCCTGCGCCTCCTTCAATGTATCAGTCAATCTCTCCTGGATCTCATGTAATGAAGTTAGTCTGTTGGTAACAGCAGGAATTGAAGTTGAGATAGGGAGATCAGGAATAAAAACTGGATGATACCCGGTGTTTAAGAAAAATGGGCTTTGGGAAGTGGAGCTATGTTTAGAGTTATTATAAGCAAACTCTGCCATAGGAAGGTAGTCCACCCAGTCATCCTGGAGATAACTCACAAAACATCGAAGGTATTGCTCCAGAGTTTGATTGGTCTGACCATTTAGACTGTGGATGAAAAGCTGAGGACAGATTAATTGTTACACCCAAAGCTGAGCAAAAACTTCTCCAAAATTTTGAGGTAAACTGTACCCCTCTGTCAGACACCACATCATCAGGAATTCCATGAAGTTTAAAAACTTCTCTAACCATTACCTCAGCAGTATGTTCGGCGGAGGGTACCCCCTTAACTGGAATAAAATGAGCCATCTTAGTGAGATGGTCAACGACTACCAGAATGGTTGTCATCCCTTTTGAAAGAGGAAGGTCGACCACAAAGTCCATAGAAATTGACCCCCATGGCCTAGATGGAACAGGCAGTGGTAGAAGTAACCCCAGAGGAGAAGATCGGGGTGTCTTATTGCGAGCACAGGTTAGACATGAAGCCACATATCTCTTTACATCTTTCTTGTACCCAGGCCACCAAAAGGAACGTGATAAGAGTTCTTCTGTCTTAGAAACCCCAAAATGACCAGCAAGTTTAGAGTCGTGTACCAACCTGAGGGCTTCTACCCAAACTGATTCAGGTACATAGAGGCAATGCGCTTGAGTCCAAAAACCATTATTGTACTTGAGGTTTATGTCTTTAGGAGGGTTATTAAGAAGCGGGTCATTCTCATACCCCTCCTTGAGGAGATTAAGAAATGTCTTTGAACTCGTGGCCCCTAGAAAGTTCTTTGGAGACAGGATTGTACATTCAGAGTTGTTTTCCTGGAGAGGCCCAGGCAACATCCGTGATAGGGCATCAGCCTTACCATTCCTTGACCCAGGGCGGTATGAGATAACAAAATTGAACCTGGAGAAGAAAAGGGTCCAACGTGCTTGTCTAGATGACAACTGTAGCAAAATACTGAAACTGAGAATATGGTTTGGATCACTTCAGAGGTGACAGCAAAGATTCATTCCAGGAAATGTAGAGACAGAATGTCTACTGATGTCTGAATAAGTAAATTGGGTTAATTGGGGGTCTGAGGTAGCGTTCCATTCATCTATTGTCAGTATGTTAATGACCATCTATTATCTGCTACGGGATGTAATTACACTCCTAGTAATGTGTCTGGCACGGTTTCATTGTTATGGGTAAATATGCAGAGACCAACGTCTCACACATCCCAGGTGGTTAGAAATAGTCCCAGGTAATTAAATCACTGTCATCTGTTAATTGTTGAAGGGAATGCCCCTGTAAAATGAGTTAAGAAAACCCTTGCATGGGAAATGATATAAAAAGCCAGCCTGGGCAAAATAAAGCGTTGATTTACTCCCAGAACTGTGTGTCGTCCAGTTACTGGGGGGGTAACAGGTTGCCTTGGATAAGTCAGTACTTCCTCAGCTTCAAGGATTTCCCAGCGGACGTTGGAGCTCCGCAACACTGGTTGGCAGCGGTGGGATTAAAGCCTTGCAGCAAGAGGAAGCAGCATTCATGCAAATTCGGCTACACGAATGGAAGTGTGAATGGAGACAAACTATGCTGGATTAAAACGAGCGACGTTAAAGGATTTGCTGGGAGCAAGAGGGAAGAGCGCCAGCACTAAAACCAAAGCAGAGCTGATTGCAGAACTGACCGAGGGAGATCGGGCACACAGTATGTCTACAGAAGCCATGGAGACCGAGTTTAACCAAGAAGTTAAACGCAGGCTAGCGTTTTATGGAGAAAACCCCTCCACCGAGCTGGTACAGGCAACGTTAGCCCAAGTGGATGCCTTTATCACGGCGAGAGAAGAAAGGGAGACCCAACTCCGGCTGGCGGAACAGCATGCCTCTGAGAGACTGCTAACGACTACACCGGCACCAGAGACAAAACTAAAAGTACCCCATGATGCCTTTAAAAAGTTTATGGAAGCAGAGGAAGAGATCGATAGCTTCCTGCAAGATTTTGAACGGCAATGCAAGCTGTACCAGGTACCCCAGACAGACTGGGTACGGATCTTAGCTGGTAAGCTGTCAGGCCGTGCAGCAGAAGCCTACAGAGCCGTGCCAGAGGAGGAAATCGCAAGCTATAGCCGGGTAAAGGAAGTTATTTTGGCAAGGTATGCCATCACCCCAGAAGCATACAGGAGACGCTTCCGGGACACAAAGAAACAGGAGAAGGACTCCAACACCGAATGGGCTTGCCGAATGCAGAGGGCAGCCCTAGCTTGGCTACAAGCCAGTCAGGCTACCACAGCAGACGCGATCACCCAGCTGATTTTACTGGAGCAATTCTTTAATGGACTAAACCCAGAAGTACAGGAGTGGGTAAGGGATCGCAAACCTACCACTCTCTCGGAAGCGGCCAGGCAAGCTGATGAATATCAAGATGCCCGCCGGCCATCACAGACTAGCTTCCGACCAAGCACCAGACCACTGAACCATAACCCAGGGCCCCCAGCTACACAACGACCCGGGCTAATTCCTAACTCCCCTGCAAATCGATACCTCGGGCGCAAGGGAGTGCAGTGCTATTCATGCAAGCAATTTGGGCACTATCAGAGAGACTGCACTCAGAACCAGGATCAAGCTGCATGGATTTGACCAGGGCCACCCCCTCCAGCACGGGCTGCTGCTCATTGCTATCACACGGAAGCGGCCCCGGTCAACCGAGGAGCAGGAGAATTGGAGGAACACTGGAGTATCCTACACGAGGCTGACCCAGTACAGGCGGCTACCGACAACAGGCAACACCATCGCCAGTCAGTACAGCTGAACGGGAAGACTGCTCAAGGTCTACGAGATTCCGGCGCCACCCTCACACTGGTCAAACGTCACCTGGTTTCAGAGGCCGACCACACCGGGAGTTCCGTAGTTGTGCGGGTTGCAGGGGGAGCAGTACACAGGCTACCCACGGCAAGAGTACACCTGAACTGGGGTGCCGGCTCCGGATTAATTAAGGTGGGGTTGATCCAGGAACTTCCCGCTGATGTCCTGCTGGGGAACGATCTTGGCCAGTTGACTTCTGCTTTTGCATCAGCCCCGGTTACCAACGAGATCTACCCCGTTACCACCCGGTCCCAGGCCCACACCACGGAAAACAGAGCATCCTCTGAGGCTCGGATGCTTCAATGTTTGGATTGGGCGCGGTATTGAGCCAGGTTGGAGCAGATGGCGGAGAACACCCCGTAGTTTACTTGAGCAGGAAGCTTCTCCCCAGGGAAGTGAGCTACGCCACCATAGAAAAAGAATGCCTGGCTGTGGTGTGGGCCCTAAAGAAGCTTCAGCCCTACTTGTACGGACAACAGTTCACCCTACTCACAGACCACAACCCGTTGGTATGGCTAAATCGAGTGGCTGGGGACAATGCCCGGTTGTTGCGCTGGAGTCTGGCGTTACAACCGGATGACTTTACTATCCACTACCGCCCCGGGAAACAGAACGGCAATGCTGACGGATTATCGCGGCAAACTGAACTGGAAAAGTGATCCGTGAGTACTCCCCGGACATCCCCAAGCCGATCCGTTAAGGATCAGACTGTGTATGCCGGCTTGTGGGTAAGGGGGAGCAGTGTAGCAAAATACTGAAACTGAGAATATGGTTTGGATCACTTCAGAGGTGACAGCAAAGATTCATTCCAGGAAATGTAGAGACAGAATGTCTACTGATGTCTGAATAAGTAAATTGGGTTAATTGGGGGTCTGAGGTAGCGTTCCATTCATCTATTGTCAGTATGTTAATGACCATCTATTATCTGCTACGGGATGTAATTACACTCCTAGTAATGTGTCTGGCACGGTTTCATTGTTATGGGTAAATATGCAGAGACCAACGTCTCACACATCCCAGGTGGTTAGAAATAGTCCCAGGTAATTAAATCACTGTCATCTGTTAATTGTTGAAGGGAATGTCCCTGTAAAATGAGTTAAGAAAACCCTTGCATGGGAAATGATATAAAAAGCCAGCCTGGGCAAAATAAAGCGTTGATTTACTCCCAGAACTGTGTGTCATCCAGTTACTGGGGGGTAACAGGTTGCCTTGGATAAGTCAGTACTTCCTCAGCTTCAAGGATTTCCCAGCGGACGTTGGAGCTCCGCAACAACAACCTTTTAGCAGACCTAATAAATTCTAAATTTCTATGATCGGTGAGAACGGTTACAGGGTGCTTAGCCCCTTCCAGCAGATGCCTCCACTCAGAAAATGCTTCCTTAATTGCCAGCAGTTCCTTGTTTCCAATGTCATAATTCTTCTCGGCTGGAGACATCATTCGAGAGAAATAAGCGCAAGGATGAAGCTGCATTTTTTCTCCAATTCGCTGAGAAAGGATAGCTCCCACAGCAGAATTAGAAGCATCAACTTCTAGGATGAAAGGTAGTTCTAGATCTGGATGTACCAGTATTGGTGCAGAAGTGAAGAGTGTTTTCAGTTTACTAAAGGCAGTCTGTGCCTCAGGTGACCACAAAAAGGGTATCCCTTTCTTTGTCAGCTGTGTAATTGGAGCAATTACCTTGGAGAAATTCCTTATAAATCTTCTGTAAAAGTTGGCAAATCCAACAAATCGCTGTATCTCCTTAACATTCCTAGGGACAGGCCAATCCACCAATGCTTTGATCTTATCGGGATCCATGCTTACCCCTTCAGAAGAGATTATGTATCCCAAGAACTGGATCTGAGTTTGTTCAAACTCGCATTTCTCTAGTTTGATGTAAAGTTGATTCCGCCTTAGTCTCTCGAAAACAATACAGACATGCTTGCGGTGTTCTTCCAAAGTATCAGAGAAAATGAGAATGTCATCCAAATATGCTATTACAAACTGATCAAGCAATTCTCGAAAAACATCATTAATAAAATGTTGAAAAGTTGCAGGAGCATTGCAGAGCCCAAAGGGCATGACCAAAGACTCAAAATGTCCATATCTGGTTCTGAAAGCAGTTTTCCATTCATCTCCGGGACGAATGCGGACAAGGTTGTATGCCCCCTGTAAATCTAATTTAGTAAAGAGCTTGGCGGAGCCGAGTCTCTCAAGCATTTCTGGAATCAGTGGGAGTGGATAGCGATTCTTAATTGTGATCCTATTTAAATCTCTGTAGTCAATACACGGACGCAGGGTGGAGTCCTTTTTCACCACGAAGAATAAGGCTGCCCCAGCAGAAGAGGTTGAGTGTCTGATAAAACCCTTCTCTAGATTCTCATTAATCCACTCCCTGAGCACCTTCAGTTCAGGTTCTGATAAAGAATAAAGGCGCCCAAATGGTATTTCTGCCCCTGGAAGCAATTCAATGGGACAATCATAAGAGCGATGAGGAGGCAGCTGATCTGCGTTCTTTTTATCACAAACGTCGCGAAACTCAAGATATTGTGGAGGTAGCTTGTCATATGGCTTGGTAGTTGCCAAAACTGCTTGTAAATCTTGGGTTGGTGGAGGGCTTATTTGATAAGATTCTTTGCAATGTCTTTTGCAATGGTCAGATGTAAAGCTTAAAGAACGTGTTTCCCAGTTGATGGAGGGATTATGGATAGAGAACCAAGGGATGCCCAGGATAATAGGGAACTTGGGTGATGTGATCAGCTCAAAGCTGATAGTCTCCTGATGGTCAGTCTCGATTAGGAGTTTAAGCGGGATGGTCTCGTGGGTAACTGAACCTGAAGACAAAGGTGAGCCATCAACAGTTTCCATATCAATAGGGGCAAGCTTATTTCTTATTTGAAGGTTATTACTTTGGGCAAATTCGATGTCCATGAAGTTTCCCCCGGCCCCTGAGTCCAGCATAGCAGTGCAAGATATTTCATTGCTTTCCACAATAAGCCTTATTGGGATGACAAAGTGAGTTGATAAAGAATTAACTTTATTTGCTTCCTGAATCAAAGGAGAGACGGAATGAGAAATTGAGTTTATTTGTTCAGATACTGTAACATCCATTGCTGCAATTGTTCTTTTAAATTTATTGGGACAATTAACTGCATAATGTCCAGAGTCTCCACAATAAAGACACAAGTTCTCTGAACATCGTCTTTCTTTCTCCTGAGTGGTAATAGATCTTTTAATAGCATCCACCTGCATAGGTTCAGGAGTGTCAGAATCAGGAAAAACTCTTGGACCCTTAGGAGGATACTGAGTAATAGAAAAACGCATGCCACCATTACTGCCTAGGATTCCCAGTCTCTCCTTTCTCCTTTCAGTAAGTCTCTGATCAATTCGAATACATAATTTAATAAAAGCCTCAAGGTCGTCAGGACTTTCTACTCTGGCAAGCTCATCTTTTACTTGCTCTGAGAGTCCTTGACGGAACTGACTTTTTTGTGCTGCTGGATTCCAATTGGTATCTGAGATCCAACGTCGGAATTCAGTTGTGTACTCTGCAACAGAGCGTCTACCCTGCCGTAAATTGTGCAATTTTTTGCCTCAGCAGTAGCACAGCGGTTAGGATCATCAAAAACTTGGTTCATTGCAGCCACAAAAGAATCAAAATCATCCAGGACGACATCATCTTTCTCCACATAAGGGGAGGCCCAGGCTAACGCTTCCTAAGTCAGGAGGTTGATAATAAACAGCACCTTTTTCCTGTTAGAAGTAAATGCAGCAGATTGCATCTGAAAGTATATACGACATTAAGGAACCCTCTATAATGGCGGCGGTCTCCATTAAACTTAAGTGGTAGGGGCATTCGTGCATTAGTATCTACGGCAGCAGTATCTCGGGCACGAAAATCCCGCAATTGTTTATTCAGATCAAGGATTTCCCCTTGTAGTGCTTTCACTTCAATCTGTAACTCAGAAATTTTTTCCTGGTAGTTAACACCAAATGTCTGCAACTCAGCGATTTGCACCCTGAGAGGAGCTACAGCAGCTGCTACAACGGCCTCCATGTTTTGGGCCAGAATATTCTGTCACGGTCTGGAGTCAGGCTCAGAGGCCAGTAGCTATAGCAGCAGAGCAGGTATTCACACAGGTCACACTGGCTGATGACACGGGTTCACCTGAGGTGCGGGGTCTAAGCACTGACCGGTATTCACCAGGGCTCCAAAGGTGGAGATGGGCTTCGCTGCGTGTCAGTGCCAGGTCGCGGTCCTCAGATTAGCCCCACCAGGGGGTGAGCAAGCCGGGGTCCAGAAACGGATAATACAGGTAGGGATCAAGCAAAAGCGTAGTCGGGGACGAGCCAAAAGTCGGTAACAGATAGTTGCAGGTTGGGATTCAGCAGAAGCGTAGTCAAGGACGAGCCAAAAGTTGGTAGTGAGTGGTAGCAAAGATGCGGTCGGCAGCAGTAGACAGGAGCAATATATTGGCTGGTGAAGACACAATATTCTGGCAACCAGGAAGTGCAGGGACATGGCTTAAATCAGGAAGTTCCTGGGAGGAGCAAAGGGTTCAAGGTTCAAGGCAAACAAGCTAAACTAAACTAGATGATTTGGAAAATTGTTCCTGCACCCGGAGCACTTCCTTTATTTCTGGCTGAAGGAGGCACTTGGGGCTGATGCACTACCCTCCACTTTTTTTTATTAAGCAGGCCCACTGCTAAATTCCAGCTCTCCTATGTACCTATATAGCATTCATGGACCGACACAGCTTCTCTATTGACATAGTGGGTATTATCCGTTAATTAGGAGTGACTAGGCAGAAAACTTGTAAAAAGTGTTGCATCACACCTTCTACAGTACCGCCCAGGGGGCGGACCCTCTGGGTATATCCCCTCACTCTGCATCTCGCAGATCGTTTTTCTCTGTCTAGCAAGGAGTAGGACGTGGCTCCTTTCGGGCCCATTGGTCCGGGGGAAAAAAAATTTTTTTCTACATTTTGTTTTTTGTATCCTGCGATCTTTGATCAACTGCCGACTGGGTGACAGGCTGGGTCCTCGATCCTTGTAGTCCCCCAGTTTCAGCCATCGAGCGTGTGCCGACCCTAGCTACACGCTGGGTTTTCCACGACATACCCGTCGCTCTACGGGTGGCCGGTGAGCCTAGACTCTAAGGCCTGCATCTGACCGGTCAGCTTCGGCTGACCTTACGGCTGAGTCGCAGTAGCCTGTCCGGTGAGCTTACGCTCCAGGGCTTGCATCGGACCGCTCAGCTTTGGCTGACCTTACGGCCGAGTCGCAGCAGCCTGTCCGGTGAGCGTCGAACTCCAAGGCATGTATATGATCGTTCCCTAGGGTCCAATCACAGCATGCCTGGCCGACAGTCACCTTCCGTGCGCGGATGATGATCTGTTGTGGAATGTCTTCCAGCAGGATACACGCAGGAAGGGTAAGTAGCTCCCCTGCTTCAGCAGGGTGACTTGGCTGGACATTCCTGGAGAGATCAAGTAAGTGGTTGTGGCCCCTTTCTTTCCTCTCTCCCTGCCTTCCCTCCTCCCTGGGCTTTGAGCTAAGGGTGCTGGGGGTCACCTAAGGGGTTCCATCTGGAACAGGGCTGGCTGTAGCTGTCATTTAAAAAATTTCATTTTCTGCTTACCTGTGTGTGCTTTTCCCCCTCATGCTGTCGGCGGCCATTTTGCGGTGGTCCATGCCTGTTTCGGCCTCTAGTGACTGTTCGGCGGCCATTTTCTTGTGGTTTCCCGCCAATATGTGTATATCACCGCTCGATGCCTCTTTCTTGTGGTTCACACCCGCTTTGGCCTCTATCGACTGTTCAGGCGGCCATGTTTCCTAGGATTCACGCTGTATGTATATACCGCCACTCGGCGGCCATCTTTTTGTGGTCGAAGAAAGAAAGAAAGGTCTTCTGGACGCAGCACTCCGGTTAAAAAGCCTTTATTCCAAAAAAAGGTTCAGGAAACCAAAAACACTCTGCACAACACAACAAACTGATCTCGTCTGGCTGACGCGTTTCACACTATTTAAAGTGCTTACTCATAGCTGCATTTGCATTTGCCTGCACCCTTGGTTGCTGGGAGGAGGTAATTCCAGGGACTTCCACACCTGAGCGGCTTCCTTTCTCCTGCATCTTTTTGTGGTCCACGGCCGCTTTTGCCTCTATATTCGGCTCGGCGGCCATTTTCTTAGAGCCCACAGTGTTTCCATACAGCCGCTTGGTGGCCATTTTGCGATAGTCTCCGGCCTCTAGGGTGCATTTGCACTGGCAAAAATTCACAAGGAAGCGCTGATAAAGAATCAGACTGACACAGCAGCGATGGGATAGCATCACAGGCGCAGCACACGGCAGCATAGCGGTACCGTTACAAGGGTGGTGAGTCCTCTGGGAGACCCTGCATCTCTGTATCAGCTATGGGGGTGGCCTATTGATACCTTGCCTGGAGCCCTGTGGGTATCTGCGCATGAGTCAGCAGGGCGTCTGAAGCAAACTTTTTTTTTTTTCCCTGAAACACTTGAATTGGCAGCTGGTGCCCCTGATGTATCTGTGGACGCTAGGTCTGGTGCCAGGATGGAAGCGGCACACGGGAACACGGGGGGTAGCAAACGCCCCCGTCCCTTGCAATCTTCCGGGGATAATTCTGATGCCGAACCAGGCCCAGCTATGGCTCATGGCCCGGATTCTGATGCATCAGAGACTGCAGACCATGACCGGTCGGACAGTGAGAATGCTCCAAGTCCAGGTCAGCACGCAAGAAGGCTTTTGTATCTGACCTGTTTACTGCAAATAGAAACTGCTGCAGAAGCAGCAGAGACACCGGTCCCTTTTGGGTTCCCTAAAGCCAGCCCGCAGTGCTAAGGTGTTTCCTTGTGTGTCTTATATTGATAAGCTCGTGTACAAGGAGTGGGGAAAAACCCACTGAGGTTTTTCCTTTTTTCAGCCCCAAAGATGTTTTTTATTTATTTTTGGGCGGTCCGATACCCCTTGAGGAGAGTTCCTGAAAGGATGGACCTCTCCCCTGATAGTGGACCCCCCTGTGTCCAGACTTAACAAGTTACCACGATTCCAGTGGAAGGGGCTCCTGTCCTCAGGGACACTTGCTACCTATACACAGTGGGGGACTCAGAGGTACGTCCAGCATGGCTGGGGTTTTTTATGATGCCTTAGACACTTACTGAGTAGGATAAGATGCTACTCCAGGGGTTAAAAGCACGGGAGGCTCCTCTGTACGAGGTAGCTCTGGCCGACCAGTTGGTACAGGGCCTTGAGCCTGTCTGCGAGTCAGACTTGGATCCTATCCCCTTGCTGTCTTGGACCTTGGGTTATGCGGTGGCACCACGCCACCTGATCTGGCTAAAGGTGCTGGTCTGCGGACCAATCTTCCAAGAAGGCCCTTTTGAATCTGCCCTTTTAGGGCGACAGACTTTTTGGGGCCTCGCTGGATGACATCATTTAAAGATGCCACAGGAGGTAGGAGCACATTGCTTCTGCAATCCAAAGAAGGTAAGGAGCCACGCCATAGGCTAGGGCCCTCCTTCACCGCGCACAAATGGTCCCTTTGTCCGCCTAGTGCGGCAAGTAAACGACCTCAGGCTGATAAAGTGCCTGCTGAGGGACACAAGCGTCCCTGGGTTTGCAAGCCCAACCTTGCTTGCCTACTGAACAGAATTTTTCCCTCTTAACCGCCAGCTTCTGCCGACTTGTCGGGAAGCCCTATATGGGGCGGTACAAGACCTGCTGATACACAGGGTAGCCTTCCTGTCTTAGTACAGGAACTGGTTCAGGGATTCTACTCAAATCTGTTCGTAGTACTGGAGGGGGGTTCGTCCAATCTTGGATCTCAGGACCCTCAACTGCTTTGTGAAAGTACAAAGATTCCGGTAAAGAGTTGGCTCGGTCTGTTGTCGCTGCCCTCCATTCAGGGGATTTTCGGCATCCTTGATCTTCAAGGACGCATACTGCATGTCTCCATATGCACCAGGCATCAGAGATGTCTGCATTGGCGGCCGGGGAAGACCACTGCCAAGGGTGGCTCTCCCCTTTGGCCCTTCATTGGCACCAAGGGTGTTCACCAAGGTGCTTGTCCCGATTCTAGCCCTACTAAGACAGCGTGGCTTCGCTATCAGGGGCAACTTGGACGATCTTCTTCTGAGGGTCACTTCAAACTAAATTTAGAAGTGAGTGTGTCTATACCCGTCAGACCCTGCGATACTTGGCTGGGTGCTGAACACTCAGAAGTCAGTATTGAAACCGTCCCAACTCCTAGTGTGTCTAGGGTTGATTCTGGACTCCTCAGAGGTGTACGTTTCTTTCCCCCTAGGGGAAAGTTGCAGACCCTTCGGGCTGCGGTGCGGCAGTGGGCATCCCAAAGTTGGGCTGTCACACCACTTTTGCAGGCTAGTCCTGGGCCTCATGGTAGCCTCCTTCGAGGCGGTACCATAGGCGCTATTTCACACAAGTGTTACAGAAGGTAAATCTGTCCTGAAAGGTCAAGTGCCTCAATTCAATCGGAAGGTATTTAGGTTTGTGGCCAGGTCAAGAGACCCATGGGCAAAACCCGACAGATGCGTTGATGGCACTGTAGAGTCAGTACCGACTAATCTATGCCTTTCCTCTTCGGAAGCTCCTTCCTCATCTGCTTCCCAGACTGGAGGCAGAGAGGATTACAATGGTCCCAATTGCTCCGAATTGGCCTTGGCGTCCTTGGTACGCCGATCTAGTGCGTCTGGTAGCAGACGCCTTTTGGCATCTACCGTAAGAAGGACCTGCTGTCGCTAGATCCCGTACGCCATACTGTTTTTACAGTCACTGGCTTGAGGGCATGGCTTGAGAGCCAGGTGCTAAGAGACCAGGACCTGTCAGACTCTGTGATCGCTACCATGAGGAGTGCTCGGGAATCATCCCCTAGGAGGATTACCATCGCACTTGGAAGACCTGCATATCCTATTGCGAGGAGATGAGGTGGCATCTGCGTACTTATTGGTTCCAGAGTCCTTCTGTTCTTCAGCAGGGAATGGGCCAAAAATGTTACTTTAAGTACAATTAGGGGGCAGGTATCTGCCCTGGCTGTCTTTTTCAACACCCCCCTGGTGGCTCACTCTCTAGTGAGAACGTTTGTACAGTGGGTTCGGCAGGTGGCCCCTCCGGGCCACCCTCCACTACCTCCGTGGGGCTTGTGTAGCAGACGTCCTTTCGGCATCTACCACTACGAGAGGACCTGCTGTTGCAGGATCCCATATGTCATCCTGCCTGCAGTCGATGGCTTCAAAGGCATGGCCTCTAAGTGTTTCAGAAACCACAGTTTGAGACATCAGGGAGATTCCCTTGTTGACACTTCCTTAGAAAGTGGTCCTTTTGGTGGCTGTTATGCCAGTTAGGACGGGTTTCTGAGTGGGCAGCCTTGTCATACAAGCCTCCCTATCTGATCTTCCACAAGGATAAGGGCAAGGCTCCTTATCTGATCTTCCACAAGGATAGGTGGTGCTGCGTCCGCAGCCTTCTCTTCTTCCTAGGGTCTTTCGACCTTCCTCCAAGGAAGACATATACTGCCATCCTTGTGTCCTCATCCATCGAATCCTAAGGAGACGACGTGGAATTCTTTGGACATTGTCCAAACTCTGAGAGAATGCTTGTCTAGCACTGCTCCGTTCCGGAGTCCAGGCTCACTGTTTGTTTCAGTGGCTGGTCCCTAATAGGGCCCAGCAGCTTTGTCGGCCACCATCTCTAGGTGGATCCTACAGATTGTGGTCAGGCTTACGCCATTAAGGGTGGGGCGCCTCCCTTTCCCGGCGCATTCGACCAGGGTATGAGGTGCCTCTTGGTTTACGTCAGTTAGACGGTTTTTCTGAGCCAGCAGCCTTGTCATGCAAGGCTCCTTATCTGATCTTCCACAAGGATAGGTGGTGCTGCGTTCTCAGCCTCCTTCCTAGGGTCGTTCGACCTTCCATCTAGGAAGACATTGTACTGCCATCCTTGTGTCCTTATCCGTCAAATCCTAAGGAAACAACGTTGTATTTCTTGGACACTGTCCGAGCTCTGAGAGCATCAAGCGTCTGTTTTCACCAGGTGTGTAAGGCGGCAACATGCTCGTCTGTTCACACTTTCACTAAACTTTACAGGTTGATGTGTGTGCATCTTCGGATGCTTCTTTCGGCCGCAAGCTATTGCAGACGGCTGTTTAGTGTTGCAACTCCTCTGTTTTGTTTTGGGGTGAAGTTGTTTTAATGCTGTTACCACCCCTCGTTTTTTTCTCTGACACTGCTTTGGGACGTCCCACTATGTCAATAGAGAAGCTGTGTCGGTCCATGAACGAAAGAGTAAATAGGATTACTCTTTCGTCCATGGACTGACACAGCTTCTCTATTGACAAAGTGGGTATTATCCGTTAATTAGGAGTGACTAGGCAGAAAAACTTGTAAAAAGTGTTGCATCACACCTTTTACAGTACCGCCCAGGGGGCGGACCCTCTGGTTATACCCTCTCAGTCTGCACATCGCAGATCAGTTTTTTTCTGTCTAGCAAGGAGTAGGACATGGCTCCCTTCGGGCCCATTGGTCCGGGGAAAAAAGGATATATATATATATATATATATATATATATATATTTTTTTTTTTGCTACATTTGTTGTTTCCTGCGATCTTTGATCAACTGCCGACTGGGTGACAGGCTGGATCCTCGATCCTTGTAGTCTCCCCAGTTTCGCCCATCGAGCGTGTGCCGACCCTAGCTACGCGCTGGGTTTTCCACGACATGCCCGTCGCTCCACGGGTGGCCGGTGAGCCTACGCTCCAGGGCCTGCATCGGACCGCTCAGCTTCGGCTGACCTTACGGCCGAGTCGCAGCAGCCTGGCCGGTGAGCTTACGCTCCAAGGCTTGCATCGGACCGCTCAGCTTCGGCTGACCTTACGGCCGAGTCGCAGCAGCCTGTCCGGTGAGCGTCATGCTCCAGGGCATACATATGATCGTCCCTTCTGGGTCCAATCACAGCATGCCTGGCCAACAGTCACCTTCCGTGCGCGGACGATGATCTGTTTGGAATGTCTTCCAGCAGAATACATGCAGGATAGGTAAGTAAAACTCCCCTGCCTCGGCTGGGTGATTTAGCGGGACATTCCTGGAGAGATCAAGTAAGTGGTTGTGGCCCCTTTCTTCCCTCTCTCCCTGCCTTTCCCTCCTCCCTGGGCTTCTAGCTAAAGGTTGCTGGGTGCTGGGGGTCACCTAGGGGGTCCCACTGGAGCGGGGCTGGCTGTAACTAACATTTAAAAGAAATGTCATTTTTGCTTACCTGTGTTTGTGTCTCCATGCTGTCGGCGGCCATTTTGAGGTGGTCCATGCCAAGTTTGGCCTCTTGTAACTGCCTGGCGGCCATCTTCCTGTGGTTCGGCCACACCCACTGGCCCCTATCAACTGATCGGCGGCCATGTTGGTCCACCCTGTATGCAGATATTGCTGTTCGGCGGCCATCTTTTTGTGGGCTATGGCTGCCTGACCTCTATCTTCTGTCGGCGGCCATTTTCTTAGAGCCCACATTATCTTCCATACAGACGTTTTTGGCAACCATTTTGCGAGAGCCTCCGGCCTCTAGGGTGCATTACACTGGCGCGAAAATTCACACAGGAAGTGCTGATAAAAGAAGCAGACTGACACAGCAGCAAGGGGACAGCATCACAGGCGCAGCATAGCAGTACCTATCCAGGGTGGTGAGTCCTCTGGGTAACCCAGCATCTCTGCAGCGCAGGAGGGTGGCCTATTGATATCTTGCCTGGAGCCCTGTGAGTGTCAGCGTGTGGTCAGCATGGCATCTGAGCCAGATGTCTTCTCCCCTGAAACACCAGATTTAGCAGCTGGTGTCCCTGAGGTGTCTATGGACGCTATGTCGGCAATCCTAGAGGCGTTTGCTGCCAGGGTGGAAGCAGCACACGGGAATACAAGGGGTAATAAACGCCCCCATCCCCTGCAATCTTCTGAGGATATTTCTGATGCAGAACCAGGTCCAGCTACGGCTCATGGCCCAGATTCTGATGCATCAGAGACTGCAGACCGTGACCGATCGGACAGTGAGGAGGACTCCAAGTCCAGGTCAGTACGCGAGACGGCTTTGGTATCTGACCTTATTACTGCAGTGCGGGATACGCTAAAGTTGGAAAGGACTGAAGAAGTAGCAGATACTCCAGTCCCCTTTGGGTTTCGTAAACCTGCCCGCACTGCTAAGGTGTTCCCTTGTGTGTCTTATTTTGACAAACTCTTATACAAGGAATGGGAGAACCCACTGAGGGTCTTTACAGCCCCAAAGAGGTTTGCAGTACGGTACCCCTTTGAGGAGAGTTTTCTGAAGATATGAACCTCTCCCCCTATAGTGGACCCTTCGGTGTCCAGACTTAATAGAGCCACCACTATTCCAGTAGAAGGGGCTCCTGTTTTCAAGGACCCTGTGGATAAGAAGGCTGAAGCACTTGCTCGCTACCTATACTCAGTGGTAGGCTCGGCAGTACGCCCGGCATTGGCGGGGGCCCTAGTGTCTCAGACACTTACTGAATGGGCAAAATTGCTACTCCAGGGGTTAAAGGAGCGAGATGCTCTTCCTAATGAGATAACTTTGGCCGACCAGTTGGTCCAGGGCCTTAAGTTTGTCTGCGAGTCAGACATGGATACTATTCCCCTGCTGTCAAGAGCTTCGGTTTATGCAGTAGCAATACGCCGCCTGATCTGGCTAAAGGGCTGGTCTGCAGACCAGACTTCCAAGAAAGCCCTATTGGATCTGCCTTTTAAGGGCGACAGACTTTTTGGGGCTTCTCTGGATGACATCATCAAGGATGCCACAGGAGGTAAAAGCACTTTGCTTCCCCAAACTAGCAAGGGTAGGGGACCACGGCAAGGGCCCTCCTTTACTGCACGTAAGCGGTTTTTTCGCCCCCTTAAGGCGACAGGGAAAAGACCCCAGGCCGATAAAGCGCCTGCCCAAGGACAAAAGCGTCCTTGGTCCCGCAGACCCAACAAGCCTGCGGACAAATCTGCGTCCACATGAAGGTCCGCCCCCACCCAGCTCTCGGGTGGGGGGACGTCTTCGCAAAATTTGCGACTCAGTGGACTGCTCTAGTCTCCGACAGGTGGGTTTGCGAAGTAATCTCCTCGGGCTACAAGATAGAATTTCTCTCTTGTCCACCAGACAGATTCATCACCTCCAATCTCCAGCTACTACCGACCCGTCGGGAGGCCCTGTATGGGGCGGTCCAGGGTCTACTGGAACGCGGGGTAGTTATTCCAGTTCCAGAACAGGAACGGGGTCAGGGTTTTTACTCAAATCTGTTCATTGTGCCAAAGAAGGAGGGGGTTCGTCCAATCTTGGATCTCAGAGCCCTCAATTGCTTTGTGAAGGTACAAAGATTTCGGTTTGGAGTCGGTTCGATCCGTAGTCACGGCTCTCCATCCGGGGGACTTTCTGGCCTCCTTGGACATCAAGGACGCATACCTGCATGTCCCCATATACTCCAGACACCAGAGGTTTCTGCGATTTGCTATCGGGAAGAACCACTACCAGTTTGTGGCCCTCCCGTTTGGCCTTGCCTCAGCACCCAGGATGTTCACCAAGGTGCTCGCTCCGATTCTGGCACTTCTAAGACAGCGGGGTATCGCTATCACAGGTTACTTGGACGACCTTCTGCTGAAGGCCCCTTCAAGCTCAGAATTAGAGGTAAGCGTGTCCATTACCTGTCAGACTCTTCGAGACTGTGGTTGGATACTAAACACGCAAAAGTCAGTACTGGTGCCCACTCAACGCCTAGTGTACCTGGGGTTGATTCTGGATTCCTCAGAGGCAAAGGTATTCCTCCCTGTGGAGAAGTTGCAGACCCTCCGGGCTGCAGTACGGCAGCTGACTTCCAGGAATTGGTCGTCACTCCGTTTTTGCATGCAAGTGTTGGGCCTCATGGTAGCCTCCTTCGAGGCGGTCCCATATGCTCAATACCACACTCGAGTGTTACAGAAGGAAGTTCTGTCCAGATGGAACAGATGCCCTTCATCTCTGGATTATCAAATCCGAGTGAGCCACCTAGTCAGGAGATCCCTGGTATGGTGGCTGACAGCACCGGCTCTAATGGCCGGGAAGTCATTTCTTCCGGTTTACTGGATAGTGATCACGACGGACGCCAGCCTTACAGGTTGGGGGGGAGTCTGGGGTGTCCAGTCGGCGCAAGGTCGCTGGACCCCAGAGGAAGCCCTCCTGCCGATCAATGTCCTGGAGATCCGGGCGATCAAGCTGTGCCTCTTCAAATGGTCTCAGAGACTGCAAGGGCGTCCAGTCAGGATCCAGTCAGACAACGCCACAGCAGTGGCATATGTCAATCATCAAGGAGGAACAAGAAGCTCAGCTGCAGCATCGGAGATCGCTCGCATCCTGAAGTGGGCAGAGAGGAGCGTACCAGCACTGTCGGCCGTGTACATTCCGGGTGTGGAAAACTGGCAGGCGGACTACCTGAGCCGCCAGATGCTGGACCAGGGAGAATGGTCCTTACACCCGGAGGTGTTCCAACTCCTCTGCCAAAGATGGGGCACACCAGACGTAGATCTTCTGGCTTCCCGACTCAATCGGAAGGTATTGAGGTTTGTGGCCCGGTCAAGAGACCCATGGGCAGACGCAACGGACGCGTTGGTAGCATCGTGGGGTCAGTATCGGCTATTCTATGCCTTCCCTCTCTTAAGGCTTCTTCCTCTTCTGCTCCGCAGAGTGGAGGCAGAGGGAATTCCAATGATCCTAATCGCTCCAGATTGGCCTCAGCGTCCTTGGTACGCCGATCTAGTACGTCTGGTAGCAGACGTCCCCTGGCGCCTACCACTACGGAAGGACCTGCTATCGCAAGGTCCCATATTCCATCCTGCTTTACAGTCATTGGCTTTAACGGCATGGCTGTTGAGAACCAGGTACTGAGAGATCGGGGCCTGTCAGACTCAGTAATCTCTACTATGAGAAGTGCTCGGAAACCGTCCTCTAGGAAGGTCTATCACCGCACTTGGAGGGCCTACATCTCCATGTGTGAGGAAATGAAATGGCATCCGCGTACCTATTTGGTTTCCAGAATCCTGCTGTTTTTACAGCATGGGGTAGACCAAAGGCTTGCCCTAAGTACGATTAAGGGACAGATATCTGCCCTGGCTGTCTTTTTTCAGCGACCCCTGGCGACTCACTCTCTCGTGAGTACATTTGTGCAGGGGGTTCGACATGTGGCCCCTCCGGTCCGCCCCCCCCGTTACCTCCGTGGGACTTGAACCTGGTCCTCTCGGTGCTTCAGACGGCACCGTTTGAGAATATTAGAGATATTCCCCTGTTGACACTTTCTCAGAAGGTGGTCTTTTTGGTGGCTGTTACGTCAGTTAGACGAGTCTCTGAGCTGGCAGCCCTGTCCTGCAAGGCTCCCTATTTGATTTTCCACAAGGATAAGGTGGTGCTGCGGCCGCAGCCTTCCTTTCTTCCGAAAGTCGTTTCGGCTTTTCATCTCAACGAAGACATTGTACTTCCATCCTTGTGTCCTCAGCCGTCGAATCCTAAGGAGTCGGCGTTGCATTCCTTGGACGTTGTCCGAGCTTTGAGAGTATACATATCTGCTACTTCCCTGTTCCGGAAGTCAGACTCACTGTTTGTTTCGGTGGCTGGTCCCAAGAAGGGCCAAGCAGTCTCATCGGCCACCATCTCTAGGTGGATCCGACAGATAGTAATCCAGGCTTACGCCTTAAGGGGTCAGGCGCCCCCCTTTCCTGTCACGGCGCATTCGACCAGGGCAATAGGTGCCTCTTGGGCTTTCCGACATCAAGCGTCTGTTTCCCAACTATGTAAAGCGGCGACTTGGTCGTCCGCTCACACTTTCACAAAATTCTACAAAGTTGATGTAGGTGCATCTTCGGATGCCTCTTTCGGCCGCAAGGTTTTGCAGGCGGCTGTTTAGAGTTGCAACTCCTCCGTTGGAGGAGTTCTGTTTTGTGTTTTGGGGTGAAGTTTGTTTTTATGCTGTTACCACCCCTCGTTTTTTCTCTGACACTGCTTTGGGACGTCCCACTTTGTCAATAGAGAAGCTGTGTCGGTCCATGGACGAAAGAGTAAATAGGATTTTTTACTCACCGTAAAATCCTTTTCTCTGAGTCCATGGACCGACACAGCACCCACCCCTCCTTTTAAGTTTGTACTGCTTTTTGACAAACTGATCTGCTAGATGCAGAGTGAGGGGATATACCCAGAGGGTTTGCCCCCCCCCCCCCCCCCCCCCCTGGGCGGTACTGTAGAAGGTGTGATGCAACACTTTTTACAAGTTTTCTGCCTAGTCACTCCTAATTAACGGATAATACTCACTATGTCAATAGAGAAGCTGTGTCGGTCCATGAACTCAGAGAAAAGGATTTTACGGTGAGTAAAAAATCCTATTTTTTTGCAAAAATATCAAAGGTCTCCATAAAATTTACAGACACTTACCTTATTGTCCTCCGTCCATGTTTCCAAACACATCTATTGCTTCTGTCTTACTTCCTTACAGACTATAGGTTGACACAGGAAGGAGTTGACCAGCTGACCTCATTAGCACACACCCTGCATCATCTACCCACCCATTCCCAGCTGCACATTTTTTACATGAAATGCAATCAATCAGTGATCAACTTTCTCACTAAATGCATAATATACAATCAGATTGCATAGTGGTGTATGGCCATATTTATAAAAGTACATAGAAAGGAGTGGATAGAAACACTCAGCTGTCAAGGTGAAATTGGTGTGTTAACACAAGAATAATGAGGCTCCATTCACATCTTTGCGTTTCCTTGCATTTCAGAAATTTTTAAAATCTGCGTAAAAAACGCACTAGCTCCGCAAAAAAAGTTCTTAAGCTTCTTTGGGGCAATTGCTGTGTGTAGGGCAGCCTATTCAAGTGAATGAGCTGCCCTATGCGTGATGAGTGAAAATGCTCCACCAAAATGCGAATCACTTCCGAACTCTGACATCACAGCAGTGTGAACTGCCCCTTAAACACAATATTTGCGGTGGACAGCATGCACAGCACAAAACTGGATAATAATATATAAATAAATGACAAAAAGAGCCCGAAGGCCAACGCTGCGCTAGAACTAGTGGTAAGGGATTATAATCAAAAAGAGGTATTTTCTCCTATCACCTTCCAGGACAGCACACCTGAGAGATGATGGCTCCTCTCTACAGGAAACACAATCAATTGACAGCTTGTTATAAGTCCCCACCCTTCCCCTTGATCCCCAGTATTGATTATGTTTCTCCCGAACACAGCTACGTTTGTTTTGTTTGAAAACCTATAGACCGGGGAGGGTCTGATGTTACCGCTGTTGAGACAGGTTTTTAGGGAGGCCGGGGAGGGCTGAACTAACCTGTAGGCTTCGGTCTTTCTCACAGGTCGCCCTAAGTATGGACCAGCGCTCTGGCCGCGGGGAGTGCGCGCCATCGCTGTAGTTCAAAAATGCCGCCATCAAGCAGCTCTCCTCACTTCCAGATTCCCTATACAGGAAGCACTGTTCTCCAAGCCTCGTTCTAAACAGCCGCGTCACAGGAAGTGGGCGGCACTGCTGACACAGTGCAACCCGGAAGTGCTAGACACCGCGGAGAGCGGCGTGGAAAGGGTCGGCTTACGGTACCAGCCGCGCTAGCGGTACTCACAGCCCAGGACCCAGCCAACCTCCTCATAGAACAAGAGGAAGGGAAGGCCACTGCAGAACAGGAACTCAACTTCACTTCTTGCTTACCCTTTCCCCTCCCCAGTACAAACCTGCTGTCAGGGAAATCCGTCCAACAGCGCCAATCAGCGCCCAATGCGCACGCACGGCGGAATGATGCTTCGGCGTGTGTGCGGGATGGCGCTTCTACGTTCTCGGGTGCGCGCGCCGACGCAGCGGCGCACCAATAGGAATCCAGGCGGGCCTATTTAAAGAGACCCAGTTGCACTGACAAGTTGCTGGTTTGTCAGCTTTCCTGTATACCCAAGACTCTGGAAAACTATCTTGAAAATCTCCTTGTGACCCGGACTGGCTTGATTCCTCTGATCTCTCTCCTGGACCTGACCCTCGGCTTGTTATACGGACTTCTGCCTTCTCCTGTGTTTTGACCCTCGGCCTGTGACTCGGATCTGCTGCCTGTCTACAATCCTTGACCTCCTGCTTGTACCTTTGGACTTCCGCGTTTCCTTTGAACTCCTGCCTGGTTCCCGCTATTCTCTGGACTTGTTACCTTTTGCTGTGCTAGACCCCCAGCCGGGACTGTTACCTTTGCAATTGCAACCCGGACTCAACCTGCACCGGCTTCAATTGTCTCCTGCTGTTTGAACTTTACCAATCCGGCTAGTTCCTGCTTGAAGCCTGTTCTTCAGTCTACTCAGCACTACCGGACCGTCTACAAGTACCCACCACCTGCCGGTAGCCGGTGCCGCTTCTCGCCATCCACTCCCTGTCTCAACTCCAGGGGGTGGAGTGCGTCAAGTCGCAAAGGTGAACCACTCTCGGCATCTCTGCCTCGGTAAGTACATACCCTTACACCTGCGGTTCTAAGGAAAGACAAAGCAATGTTATGTGTATTATATCTCTTGTCTTTCAGAAACCCCCAGCGGAACCCAGGAGGCCTCAGTACAACCTCCTGCCGCAACAGGGAATAGTTCCTCTAAAAGATGTGGGAACTGCGGGGAGAAACACCCTAAGTCCCACTCAAAGGCCCTTTGCTATAAGTGTATAAACAATTTAGCAGAGAAGGAGGCTTCTGCAATGATGAAAAAGTTCCTCGCATCTATGCAGACGGAAATGCTGGCAACAGTTAAAGCTTTCCGTGAAGCCGCTGGACAGTCAGCATCCCAAGGTCCTGACACAGAGGAGCTTACCCCTAGAGAAGGCACATCTTCCCAAGAAAACCGCTTTACAGGGGGGACCCATTTCCCTCCTCCCACCCTCACAACCACCTCCTCTAGAGCAGGTAGAGCAAGCAGAGGAAGAAAGGGGGAGATAGAAAGTCTAGCCAGATCTGGTCACAGCTCAGAGGGGGAGTTGGATATAGAATCCTTAAGCCAGTCTCAGGAGGAGATAAGACTAAGGAGACACCTCTTCGCTGTAGAAGATCTGGATGGACTCTTACAGGCAATATATGCCACAGAAGAGATTCCAGAAACCCCTAAAGTAACCTCAGCACAGGACAGGGTCTATAGGGGACTAGGAAAATCTGAATCTAGGGTGTTCCCACTCCATCAATCCCTTAAAGACTTAGTCTTACAGGAATGGAAGGAGCCTGAAAGAAGGATTGTCAGACAAAAGACCTGGAAAAGGAGATTTCCCTTTAACCAGACTGACGAAGAGACATTTTTTAAGCTCCTTAAGTTGGATGCATCTTTGTCTCAAGTCACTAAGTTGTCTGACCTCTCCTTTGAGGACGCAGGCAGTATTAAAGATTTAATGGACCGCAGAGCAGAATCCCTTCTTAGGAAGGCCTGGGAGGCTAACACATCAGCCATGGGTCCAGCCTTAGCGGCAGCCTGCGTAGCCAGGAACACAGATTCCTGGGTGGAGAAGCTTACCAAGCATATATCCCAGGGAACCGAATAAGAGGATGTCTGTGATTCCCTGATAGTCATAGGAAGAGCTGTTGCTTATCTTGCAGATGCTGCTATTGAGTCAGCAAGAGCTTTAGCTAAAACGGCAGCCTTAATCAATTCAGCTAGGAGAGCTGTCTGGATTAAGGCTTGGGAAGGAGATATGACTATGACGATATCACGCACTGGACACACGAATAGCGTAGCTAGGTGTCCATTTTGTTTGTGAGCCGTACGGCATCCATGGCAGTTTTTGGCTAACAGTGTACATTTGAATTGAACTCTCTCACCCCCTTCCTCATCCTGAGTTCCTGGCCTGTCGTAAAGATGTCACCCTTTTCACCTCAGAGTTTTAACAGACCCTGATCGTAAATTCCTTAGTACTCATCAAGCTTTAAGCTGGGATTAAGTATGAAAATTCAACATGTTTCATAACTTCCAAATAACAAAACGCACTGCCATAACATGGACATATTTAGTTTCCTCAGAGAATTTGTAACGTTTCAAGTCCAGACATCAATATGATCGGTCATATGGAAAGCCCTGGGTAACCTTTATCCACCCCCTAGGTCAGCTATAAATGACAGAAGAGTCATGTCTGTACTTGTTTTAAAGGTAAAATCACGCTGAACGATAATATGAATGTTGTTGGTCTGTAAACCTTAGAGATGCAGAGATATGAATCATAATCACAGAAGTGTACATGAGGTTGGCATGAGTGGGACACCTCCCAGTGCCCAACCCCTACATTAGGAGGACCAGCCGATTGGTCACTGGTCACTGTTAACACCCCCTTGAGTTTGACAGGAAAAGGCAGATGCCAAATTACAGTTAGTTCTCTCTGTCCATCGAAGCAGTAACATCTGCGGAGTTCTCTCTGTCCATCGAAGCACTAACATCTGCGGAGTTCTCTCTGTCCAT
The DNA here is from genome assembly GCA_029206835.1 of Rana muscosa. Taxonomy (NCBI): domain Eukaryota; kingdom Metazoa; phylum Chordata; class Amphibia; order Anura; family Ranidae; genus Rana; species Rana muscosa. Next base: position 215,739,683 of record CM055116.1, read on the forward strand.
CGAAGCAGTAACATCTGCGTAGTTCTCCTTTTGACATCGAAGCAGTAACATCTGCGGAGTTCCCCTTTTGATTTCAAGCAGGAACTTCTGCAAGTTTGAGAACCGGATTCATCGATCGAACTCTGAGCAACCCTTGGACATTAATTGCAAGCATTCTTCTTCTTCAATTCTACCTTATTTCTTTGTGGCTGTATATTGTTATCTCTTGAAACATATTTTTCTGTAACATTTTATTGCACCAACATTGCCCTTTTCAAAATAAACCCTTATGTTGAAAAGTGTTAACCTTGTCTCTAAAACTCTTAATGCAAGCTATAAACGAACCTGCCTCTTGAAGAGCGCTACTGTTGTAGGATAGGGCTCTGAGCAGACCTGTCTGTGGTGACAGTGTATGCTGCAGACGCTTATTCCAAAATCATAATTGGTATTGCTAATTAATGGGAATACCAACGCTTCCTTATCAAATGTTGGTGGTGGCAGTTAAAAGGGTTAATTGTGTTATTAGTCCAGTAACAATCGCTCTCAGGCTGCTGGCACTTAGATTGTGGTCCCGCAAGCTGGAAAATCTTTGTGCTAGACACAGCTGAGAGGGGCATTGTTACGCAAGTGACAGCGCAGTGTGAGGTTGGCCGGTCCTTCGTCACGAGTTAGCGCGAAGGGCGGGGATCTGACACCCACGTTCATCACAATAACATCTAAGGGTAAACTATGTGGCCTTCCCTTTCAAGGTTCACTGCTGTTTGGCCAGGGCCTAGTCGATGTTCTGTCAAGGTCATCCGAAAAGGGTAAAAAGTTTCCAGTAAAACCCCAAAAAATAAAGATTTAAGAAAAAATTTTGAGGCCCCCTGGGGCAACAACAACAACAGCAGCAGCATAGAACCAAAAAGGAACCCAACAAACGGTGGGGTTATGGCAGGGGGAAGCCAAAGAACAATCTTCTGTTTACCTCCCCCAAAGTTGGTGCCAAAGAGTCTAAGTGACGCCAAGATCAGAGTGGGGGGTCGACTGTCCCACTTTGTTCCTCATTGGGAAAAGATTTCGGACAGCATTTACATTTGCCAGATCCTGCGAGAAGGTTATCGGTAGGATTTTCTGGCCCCCCTCTATGATCACTCTGACACATTTTGGGTTTGCCCATCACTCCCATTGAATTAGCAATATCTTTCCCATAACCAAGATGGCGACGTCCTGTCATCCCGCACTTCAAATCGAGGCTTGGTTTATGGAAATAGCTATTTAGAGCGGTACGTCAGAACGCCGCCCGTATCCCGTGAACACGTCTGTTGATGACGAAACGCGTAGGGAGGAGCCACATTCTGACGTCATCGCGCCCACGCTACCCGGAGACATACGGGCTGCATTTTCTTTGAAGCCGGCCGGCTATTTACACGCTCGTTTTATTCTGCATAACTGTAAGTGTGCATTCGTTTTTTATAAATAAATGTGTAAAAGGTTTCACACTATTTGTCCACCCCTTTCTTTATTTACGGGGACCTTGGGTTCTATCCATGTGAGTGGTTGATCATCTGCCCAGAGACGCCATCCCGCAGACGCTGTATGCCCCATACCCCTGGCTGGGGAATAGCCACAGGCGTTCTTTGATCCCCTGTGACAAGGGATCCATCTTTTTCGGTAAGAGGCAGCATTTTTACTGGTGGAGGCTGTCCTATACTGCACTTGTTCTTGGTGTACAACTTACTCTGGATCATACCCGTCACGGTGGAGGATTTACATTGGTTACACACATTCATATGAACTTGGTTTCGTTGATGGACATTACTAGTGGTTTATGGACATTATATATCATCAGGATTATTTTCAGTCACATCTATCACCGTATATCTTACATCATTACAAACTGGTGTGCTTATTGATTTATGTTTATTCACCTTATTCACTATATTATTAATTTGTCACTTATTTAGCGCAACCTTTTTCTTTTTACTACTTGTTTTGGTGTTGTATAACACTTATTGTTGCAGCTTTTTTTATTTTGATTCATCAGCGCAGTTTTTTTCTTTACAACTCTGACACATCCCCCCAGGGATGCCCTAAAAAGATCTGCCCTCTTGGAAGGTATCCAGGAATTGGTAGAACAGCGACTGGTGGTACCAGTACCAAAAGAACAATACCAAGGATTCTATTCCCACGTATTTGTTGTTCGCAAACCATCAGGGAAGTACCGGCTAATAGTAAACTTAAGAAACCTGAATAGGTATCTAGAATACAAAAAGTTTACTATGGACAGTATCTACTCGGTACGTAAAAACCTCATGAAAGTAGCCTTCACGACGACCCTGGACCTCAAGGATGCCTACCTGCACGTGCCAATTCACGTGGAACATCAGGCATACGTGAGGTTTGCAGTAGTAGTTAAAGGAGAGATTTTTCACTGGCAATTCAAAGCCCTCACATTCGGGCTAACAGCCAGTCCAAGGATTTTCACAAAAATCCTAGCAGAGGTAGTAGCCTTTCTACATCTCCAGGGTATATCTCTAATTCCTTACCTGGACGATCTACTGATCTCCGGACAAACTGCCCCCCAGGTCAGGTTGGATACCAACAAAGCTATTTCAGTCCTGGAAAACCTGGGTTGGATAATCACTACAGAAAAATCCTCCCTCGAACCAGAACAGGTCAAGACCTTTCTAGGCTACATAGTGGACACCAGGCTGCAGAGGCTCTTCTTACCAGAAGACAAAGTGACAAAAATAACTTTGTCAGTAGGGGATCTGATAAAAACCCTGTCACATTCCAGAAGGGAAGTATTAAGAACCTTAGGCCTAATGTCGGCAAGTATACCAGCAATAGTCTAGGCACAACTCCACTCAAGGACGCTCCATTTCTTCCTTCTGTCCTCAAGGGACAAAAGGAAGGAGTCTTTGGATCAGGAGATACTGCTAACCCCTCAGGTCCTGTCCTCCCTGGAGTGGTGGACAATCCCCAAGAACCTGAAAGGAGGCAGTCCGTGGGCCCAGTGGAATCTGGCAAAGGTCACCACGATGTCAGTTCCTGGGGGAGGGGAGCCCACCTGGGAAAAGAAAAGGCCCAGGGGCAATGGAACAACTCACTAAGTCGGATGTCATCCAACTACAGGGAGCTCAAAGCAGTAGGGGAAGCCCTAAAAGCCTTTCAGAAAAACATCACGGGCAAGGAGGTTCAAGTAAGTACAATGCCACGGTGGTAGCCTACCTGAGTCACCAGGGAGGCACCAGGTCCAGACCCCTGTTAGAACTATCCAAAGAGATTCTGCCATCCACATAAAGGGGATAAGCAATACCAAGGCAGACTTCCTCAGCCATCAGACGATAAGGCAAGGGGATTGGGAACTAAATCCCAAGGTATTTCAAAACCTGGTACAGTGCTTTGGAAATCCGGAAATAGTCCTGTTTGCCAACCGGCAAAACAGAAAAGTAAAGAGAAACTTCTCAATTTCCCAAGAGAAGGAATCAGAAGGTCTAGATGCACTGACTCAGACCTGGAATTGCAGGCTGGCATACGCCTTCCTGCCCTGGGCCTTGATTCCGCGGTGCCTTCAGAAGCTCAGCAGATCTCCAGGTCAGATCAACCCGATAGCACCCTGATGGCCAAGGAGAGCTTGGTTTGCAGGCCTGAGATCCATGGCAGTAGTGGAACCATTGAAGCTCCTGTACAGGACAAATCTTCTCAGACAGGGGCCAGTACTACACCCAAGGCCAGAATTTTTCCAGCTGACGGCCTGGTTAGTGAGCGCCAGATCCTGAAACGTAAAGGCTGCTCAGAGAAAGTAATAAATACCCTCCTGAGTAGAAAGATTTACTCAAACGTTTGGAAGACTTTCTGCTCCTGGGATAAGGAAAGACAGATGACCTCCATTTCTGTTCCGGTTATCCCGGAGTTCCTCCAAGACGGAGTAGACAAAGGCCTAACAGTCAGTACCCTTCGGGTTCAAATAGCGGCCCTCTCAGTCTATCTTGAGAGACGACAGGCAAAAGAGGACCTCATAAAATGTTTTCTGTTAGCAAGGGAAAGGTTTCCCACTTTGGGACTTGACTACGGTGTTAGAGGCGTTATCTAAGCACCCACTTGAACCTATAAAAGAGGTTCCCTTTAAGTTTCTAACCTTAAAAATAGCATTTTTGTTAGCAAATACTACAGCCAGGAGGGTAGGGGATTTGCCGGGACTGTCCATGAAGGAACCATTCCTACTGGTACAGTCAGACAGAGTCACTCTCAGAGCAGATCCCTTGTATCTACCATAAGTGGCATCCTTATTTCATAGGACGCAAGGCATAATATTGCCGTCCTTCTTTTGTGATGAACCAAAAAATGAGAAAGAAAATACATTTCATTGTCTTGATGTAAGAAGGTGTCTCCTTACCTATCTACAGAGAACAAAAAGTTTTAGGAGATCTAATCATCTACTCATTTTGTACACTGGACCCAGGAAGGGGCTTCAGGCCTGTAAAGCTTCAGTTTCCAGATGGATCAGAGAAGCTATTTCTAAAGCTTATGAATGTTCTGGGAAGCAAGCACCAGCTAAAATCAAAGCTCATTCAACCAGATCACTAGCAGCTTCCTGGGCTGAAAAAGCAGGGGCCTCCTGGGAACAAATCCACAGCGCGGCCACCTGGTCCAGTCAACATACGTTCCTGAAGCACTATCGTGTGGAAGTGTTGTCACAGCAAGACTTGGCCTTCGGCCGGAAAGTCCTACAAGCTGTGGTCCCACCCTGAAGGTAGGCCTGTGGTAACCTGATTATCCTCTCAGGTGTGCCGTCCTGGAAGGTGATAGGAGAAAACCTACGTTAGACTTACCGGTAACAGTATTTCTACAAACCTTCCAGGACAGCAGGCCTACTTCTCGCCCTATGTGGAGGGAAAGATAAGCTAAACGCTAGGTGGTAAGTACCTATTTGGAGCTATGTCCCTTGTGAACCAGTTTGGGATTACTTTATTGCATACTGGGGATCAAGGGGAAGGGTGGGGACTTATAACAAGCTGTCAGTTGATTGTGTTTCCTGTAGGGAGGAGCCCTCATCTCACAGGTGTGCCGTCCTGGAAGGTTTGTAGAAATACCGTTACTGGTAAGTCTCACGTAGGTTTTGTCAAAAAAAAAAAACAAATAAGTGATAGTGACAAAAAATATTAAAGCAGCCAGCATCAAAAAGTCCAGTAAACAAACTTCAAACAAGATATATATAAAAGTGAATGCAGCGCTAAAAATCGTTATTACTTAAACTAAGGTTATCAAAGTGAAAAAATAAAAAACTAAAGCAAAGTCCCATCACATGAGAAAATCCATAGGTGTCTATTTAAAGTCCATTCATAGAAATAGGGAATAAAACGAAAAAAATGTATATAGTCTTCACACACAATGTAAATGGTGCATCCGACTTCGCACACCCAAGGTGATATAATAATTTGCTTACCAGATGGCGACGACTGCCACAGCAGTCTCGCCCAGCACAGGGATTTCACGGTCTCCCCAAAGCCTAGGTAGTGTTCGGAGCTTCCAAGTAGTGATTCCTAGTGTTGCCAACTAGTGGATCATAGCGTTTTTGTGATAAAATTTAGAATTTGCTCTTCTTTTTGAAAATCCAATTGTAAGAATTTTCAGATTTATGTCATGTTTCCGAGCTCTATTCTTTAGGAAGTTCAAATATTTACTAGTTGTAACTCGTGGCAACGTTGAATCTCTTAAAGAGCGATCTGACACCCTTCTGGCATCTTCCAGAAAACGATAATGGCTCAGCAGATTTATGTCACCAAATTTATTTAGGGGCACAAAGGCTGTCTTGTCTCGGACTCCGTTGCACACAGACTCCACTTTGTGGTTGTTTACACAGGGTAAGCTGCATGAGTACTTCATACAGCATGGGCATTAATACTTCGCTTCTTCACTTCCACAGGTCTCATAGCTGCACAGGGATATCTTCCTCTTGGGTTGTAAAGACACCTCCGGCTCCCCATCCAGCCCCATCATGCCCCAATAAAATATATATGTATAAAAAAAGAGCGATTACACTCGCTTCCTTGCATGGATGGCCTTTTTATGTTAATGTTTTAGGATTTATGTTCAAATATTTGGGAACAGTACACAGTGGTGTTAGTATATTTGTAGAAGTATATTGATATATATATATTGTGTTTGCGCTGGCTATCTATACATATAAGTTTAATATACTTACACCACAAGTTGCATCAATCATGTTCAGGAAGGCTAGCTTGCGTGACAGCAAGTCTAATGGGATTTCCTTAATAAGTTCAAATGGTTGTTTCTGTAACACAGACAGCACTAAGTTCAAGTCCCAAGGACACATAGGTGACCTAATAGGGGGAAGCAAGCGAGTTGCCCCCTGCATAAAGGTTCGGACCAGTGAATTGGAGGCTAAAGGCCTTTGGAAGAATACAGATAGGGCCGAAACTTGACCTCTGCTTGTACTCAAAGCCAATTTGATTTCCACAGCTGACTGTAGGAAAGAGAGAATTCTCCCACTCACGTATTTCAGGTGATGCAATTTTTTGGCTCCACACCAAGCAATACAAGTCTTCCAGACATTATGATAGCTCTTCCTAGTGACAGCATTCACTAGGGTAGACAACATTGGTTCCGAGATGCCACGGTCCTTCAACAACCTGGCTTCAATAGACATGTCGGCAAATTTAGAGACTGTAAATTGGGGTGGAATATAGGACTTTGAGACAGTAGATCAGGGCGCTGTGGAAGCGTCCATGGCCCGTCTATTGTCAGTCTCCGGGAACCTTCTGGGCCAGGCTGGTGCCACCAGAATGACGAACTCCCTCTCTCCGAATCCTGCGCAACAAATGTGGCTGCCAAACAAACTGCTAAGTCCAGCGGCGCTTCTGTGAATGCAAGTGCGCCACGAACGATCGTGCGCCATCACACAGGTAAGAAAACAGTCAGACACAAGCAAAAAAAGGTACACTTTGCAAACACCCGCAGCTAGCCCAAAAACTCCCCCGTATGGTCACTGCACACAGGTGTCCAGCCTCTAGCTAGCTTGACTGATTGTTACAATCACTGGGACACCCCACAATAAGTAAATAAGGGGGTTTCACTTATCCGTCCAGGCGCAGGGCAGCTTAGAAACTACAAGCCCAAGCTTCACCCTTCGGCGGGTTCCTGTCACTTGAGGACCTTCAAGGATTGGGTACCCTTTTCATGTTTAGGGTCCACTCACTTGGACCTGTACAGCACCCTGCAGGAATGCCTTAGCGCTGTAGTGTCCAGGATTCCACTTCGCAGGTTCCAGCACCCGAAGGCCACATTACAGGCAAAACCTTGCAGGATCTTGAGTCTTCTTTGCGAGGCTCGAGTACCATTTCTCTAAGCATATAAAGCCTGTGTCAAATGGATCCGATCGGTCAATCCCTTGATTAATTTAAGAACGTTTGTGGGACTAGAGACCTGGAGCTCAGAGAGCTCAAACAACCGCGCCATCCACCTTGAAGACACTGGTAAAAAAAAAAAACTGAAGTAACTTCCTGTATGGGAGGGGTTAGATAGGGGATCACTTCCTGTCTAAAGACCTTTGGTCTATCAGTGTCCATTCACCTGATGAAGTATAACCCTGCAGGTAATGAATATTAGCCTAACTCTGTGTCCCATGATGTATGAAAAAGAAATGCAGAATATGAGCTCCGGCTATTAGACCTTACTAAAAAAGAAGATGCTTTATACTACCCAATTTTTTTTTTCAACATGGTAACAAAGCTGGTCGTTTACTCACCTATTTAGCTAGACCTGATTAAGTCCCCACTTCTATTCCCTGTATTCAATTATCTACCAGTCTGATTGCCACTGCTTCTCATGAGGTTCTGGATGCTTTCCTGTCCTTTTATACGAACCTTTATGCTTCCACGATTCAATACTTTGATGAACAATTATTTGGCTTCGGCATCCCTCCCTACTTGTAGAAGTGTACGCACCTATCTCCACTGAGGAGTTTGACATTCGCAACTACCTGCCGATGAAACTCCAGGCCTTAATGGCTTCCCAGCTGGATAGTATGCTCATTGTAAACAGTTACTGAGTCCCTTTTTCTGTACAATCACTGAGGCACAGGATGCAGGTGTTCTCCCTCCATCTATGCGGGAAGCTTTGATTGTTCTTTTGAAAGCTCACAAAGATCCTCTTAAATGTGACTTATAGACCAATTCCTCAAATTAACGTAGACAAAGATTGTAGCAAAAGTATTGGCAAATCGGTTGAGTAAGGTGGTTGCGCAGTTGGTGAAAGGGGACCAAGGTGGGTTCATACCTTGTCGCTCCACTAGAATGAACATTCACAGATTTCAAAACTTGCAATAGCCCCATGATTACCATCTGTGTTATTGTTTCTTTAAACACCTGTAAGGCCTTCGATAGTGTTGAAGGGCCTAGCTTTTTCATGTACTGCAACTTTATGGCTTTGCACCCTGTATGATAGCTGGGATACATCTTATACTAACCCTGTAGCAAGAATTCAAGTAAACTTCCATATTACTAATATATGTCGTGGCACTGGGCAGGGGTTCCCTCTGTCCCTCATGCAAAACGGAAAATTTATTACCAAATACTTACCGTAATTTTCCTTTCCTGATAGACTCCATGGCAGACTACGTGTGGGTTAACCCCGCCTCCTCTCCACTGCTATAGGACCCCCTACCCATAAATTTGAGCTCACCTCCATGGACTGTGTTCCGTAACTAGCCGACTCATAGTCCAACTCTCATATTCTTATTCTTGGGTGGGAACTCCGTCTGCCATGGAGTCTATCAGGAAAGAAAAATTACGGTAAGTATTTGGTAATAAATTTTCAGTTTTCATGGCAGACTACGTGTGGGAAATAACTAGCCAATCCACACGGGAGGGTATGCTGAACAAAAATATTTAATCTTTCCCGTCAACTGACAAGATTCTCAGACCAAAATTAACAGGAAAGGGAAGCAGGTTCTATACAATGAGACATAAAAGTGTTGATCGAAGACCACGAAGCTGCCTTGCATATCACATCAGGAGCCACGTGTCGAGCTGCTGCCCATGAGGCAGCCACGCCTTTGGTGGAATGAGCCATCACCGCCTCTGGAGGAGCCAAGCCCTTTGCCCTGTAAGCTTGTTGAATAGATTGAACAATCCAGGCCGCTATATTCTAGAGGAAGCCCATTTACCTCTGTTGCTGCCAGTGTGTAACAAGAACAGATGAGTGGAACTTCTAAACAATGAAGTGACTCGTAAGTATTCTTTGCGTTTCGCCCCCTCACCCAAGGGATGAGCTTCTGTGGATTCCAGAGAATCCAAAGTAGGAAGCACTATCTCCTAGTTTTCGTGAAACACAGAAGTAACTTTTGGCTTAGATCCAAGCATGGGAATAAGGACCACTCAGTCTGGGAAGAAAGTAAAAAAAAAAAAAAAAAAAGGTTCCCGACAACCCAGAAAGCTTATTTCTGAAACTCTTTTGGCCGAAGTGATGGCTACCAGAAAAATAGGATTTTTTACTCACCGTAAAATCCTTTTCTCTGAGTCCATGGACTGACACAGCCTCTCTATTGACAAAGTGGGTATTATCCGTTAATTAGGAGTGACTAGGCAGAAAACTTGTAAAAAGTGTTGCATCACACCCTCTACAGTACCGCCCAGGGGGCGGATCCTCTGGGTATATCACCTTAGTCTGCATCTCGCAGACCAGTTCGTCAAAAAGCAGTACAAACTTAAAAGGAGGGGTGGGTGCTGTGTCGGTCCATGGACTCAGAGAAAAGGATTTTACGGTGAGTAAAAAATCCTATTTACTTTTTTTGTCCATGGACCGACACAGCCTATTGACAAAGTGGGACGTCCCAAAGCAGTGTCAGAGAAAAAACGAGGGGTGGTAACAGCATAAAAATAAACTTCACCCCAAACACAAAACAGCACTCCTCCAACGGAGGAGTTGCAACTCTAAACAGCCGCTTGCAAAACCTTGCGGCCGAAAGAGGCATCCGAAGATGCACCTACATCAACTTTGTAGAATTTTGTGAAAGTGTGAGCGGACGACCAAGTCGCCGCTTTACATAATTGGGAAACAGACGCTTGATGTCAGAAAGCCCAAGAGACACCTATTGCCCTGGTTGAATGCGCCGTGACCGGAAAGGGGGGCGCTTGACCCTTTAAGGCGTAAGCCTGGATTACTCTGTCGGATCCACCTAGAGATGGTGGCCGACGAGACTGCTTGGCCCTTCTTGGGACCAGCCACCGAAACAAACAGTGAGTCTGACTTCCGGAACAGGGAAGTAGCAGATAGGTATACTCTCAAAGCTCGGACAACGTCCAAGGAATGCAACGCCGACTCCTTAGGATTCGACGGGTGAGGACACAAGGATGGAAGTACAATGTCTTCGTTGAGATGAAAAGCCTAAACGACCTTCGGAAGAAAGGAAGGCTGCGGTCGCAGCACCACCTTATCCTTGTGGAAAATCAAATAGGGAGCCTTGCAGGACAAGGCTGCCAGCTCAGAGACTCGTCTAACTGACGTAAAAGCCACCAGAAAGACCACTTTCTGAGAAAGTGTCAACAGGGGAATATCTCTAATATTCTCAAACGGTGCCTTTTGAAGCACCGAGAGGACCAGGTTCAAGTCCCACGGAGGTAGTGGGGGACGGACCGGAGGGGCCACATGTCGAACCCCCTGCACAAATGTACTCACGAGAGAGTGAGTCACCAGGGGTCGCTGAAAAAAGACAGCCAGGGCAGATATCTGTCCCTTAATCGTACTTAAGGCAAGCCCTTGGTCCACCCCATGCTGTAAAAACAGCAGGATTCTGGAAACCAAATAAGTACGCGGATGCCATTTCATTTCCTCACACATGGAGATGTAGGCCTTCCAAGTGGACGGTTTCCGAGCACTTCTCATAGTAGAGATTACTGAATCTGATAGGCCCCGGTCTCTCAGTACCCGATTCTCTACAGCCATACCGTTAAAGCCAGTGACTGTAAAGCAGGATGGAGTATGGGACCTTGCGATAGCAGGTCCTTCCGTAGTGGTAGGCGCCAGGGGACGTCTGCTACCAGACGTACTAGAACGGCGTACCAAGGACGCTGAGGCCAATCTGGAGCGATTAGGTTCCATCTGGACAGAACTTCCTTCTGTAACACTCGAGTGTGGTATTGAGCCTCGAAGGAGGCTACCATGAGGCCCAACACTCGCATGCAAAAACGGAGTGACGACCAATTCCTGGAAGTCAGCTGCCGTACTGCAGCCCGGAGGGTCTGCAACTTCTCCACAGGGAGGAATACCTTTGCCTCTGAGGAATCCAGAATCAACCCCAGGTACACTAGGCGTTGAGTGGGCACCAATACTGACTTTTGCGTGTTTAGTTTCCAACTACAGTCTCGAAGAGTCTGACAGGTAATAGACACGCTTACCTCTAATTCTGAGCTTGAAGGGGCCTTCAGTAGAAGGTCGTCCAAGTAGCCCATGATAGCGATACCCCGCTGTCTTAGAAGTGCCAGAATCGGAGCGAGCACCTTGGTGAACGTCCTGGGTGCTGAGGCAAGGCCAAACAGGAGGGCCACAAACTGGTAGTGGTTCTTCCCAAAAGCAAAATTGCAGAAACCTCTGGTGTCTGGAGTATATGGGGACATGCAGGTATGCGTCCTTGATGTCCAAGGAGGCCAGAAAGTCCCCCGGATGGAGAGCCGTGACTACAGATCGAACCGACTCCATCCGAAATCTTTGTACTTTCACAAAGCAATTCAGGGCTCTGAGTTTCAAGATTGGATGAACCCCCTCCTTCTTCGGCACAATGAACAGATTTGAGTAAAAACCCTGACCTCGTTCCTGTTCTGGAACTGGAATAACTACCCCACGTTCCAGTAGACCCTGGACCGCCCCATACAGGGCCTCCCGACGGGTCGGTAGTAGCTGGAGATTGGAGGTGATGAACCTGTCCAGTGGACAAGAGAGAAATTCTATCTTGTAGCCTGAGGAGATTACTTCACAAACCCACCTGTCGGAGACTAGAGCTGTCCACTGAGTCGCGAATTTGCTGGGTGGAGGCGAACCTTCATGCGGACCCAGATTTGTCCGCAGGCTTGTTGGGTTTGCGGGACAAAGGACACTTTTGTCCTTGGGCAGGCGCCTTGTTGGCCTGGGGTCTTTTCCCTGTCGCCCTAGGGGGACGAAAAAATCGCCTGCGTGCAGTAAAGGAGGGCCCTTGCCGTGGCCCCTTACCCTTGCTAGTTTGGGGAAGCAAAGTGCTTTTACCTCCTGTGGCATCCTTGATGATGTCATCCAGAGAAGCCCCAAAAAGTCTGTCGCCCTTAAAAGGCAGATCCAACAGGGCTTTCTTGGAAGTCTGGTCCGCAGACCAGCCCTTAAGCCAGATCAGGCGGCGTATTGCTACTGCATAAACCAAAGCTTTTGACAGCAGGAGAATAGTATCCATGTCTGACTCGCAGACAAACTTAAGGCCCTGGACCAACTGGTCGGCCAAAGTTATCTCATTAGGAGGAGCATCTCGCTCTTTTAACCCCTGGAGTAGCAATTTTGCCCATTCAGTAAGTGTCCGAGACACTAGGGCCCCCCGCCAATGCCGGGCGTACTGCCGAGCCTACCACTGAATATAGGTAGCGAGCGAGTGCTTCAGCCTTCTTATCCGCAGGGTCCTTGAAAACAGGAGCCCCTTCTACTGTAATAGTGGTGGCTCTATTAAGTCTTGACACCGGAGGGTCCACTATAGTGGGAGAGGTCCATTTCTTCAGAAAACTCTCCTCAAAGGAGTACCGTACCGCAAACCCCTTTGGGGCTGTAAAGACCCTCAGTGGGTTCTCCCATTCCTTGTATAAGAGTTTGTCAAAATAAGACACACGAGGGAACACCTTTGCAGTGCGTGCAGGTTTACGAAACCCAAAGGGGACTGGAGTTTCTGCTGCTTCTGCAGTATTTTCCAAATTTAGCGTATCACGCACTGCAGTAATAAGGTCAGATACCAAAGCTGTCTCGCGTACTGACCTGGACTTGGAGTCATCCTCACTGTCCGATCGGTCACGGTCTGCAGTCTCTGATGCGTCCGAATCTGGGCCATGAGCCGTAGCTGGACCTGGCTCTGCATCAGAATTATCCCCGGAAGATTGCAGGGGACGGGGCGTTTACTACCCCCTGTATTCCCGTGTGCTGCTTCCACCCTGGCAGCAAACGCCTCTAGGATTGCGGACATAGCGTTCATAGACACCTCAGGGGCACCAGCTGCTAAATCTGGTGCTTCAGGGGAGTAGACATCTGGCTCAGATGCCATGCTGACCACACGCTGACACCCACAGGGCTCCAGGCAAGATATCAATAGGCCACCCTCCTGTGCTGCAGAGATGCTGGGTTACCCAGAGGACTCACCACCCTGGACCGGTACTGCTATGCTGCCGCGTGCTGCGCCTGTGATGCTGTCCCACTGCTGCTGTGTCAGTCTGCTTCTTTTATCAGCGCTTCCTGTGTGAATTTTCGCGCCAGTGTAATGCACCCTAGAGGCCGGAGACTCTCGCAAAATGGCCGCCATAAACGTCTGTATAGAAGATAATGTGGGCTCTAAGAAAATGGCCGCCGAGCCGAAGATAGAGGCCAAGCAGCCGTAGCCCACAAAAAGATGGCCGCCGAACGGCAATATATACATACAGGGTGGACAAACATGGCTGCCGATCAGTTGATAGAGGCCAGTGGGTGTGGACTACAAGAAAATGGCGCCGAAACCACAGGAAGATGGCCGCCGGGCAGTCACTAGAGGCCGAACACGGCATGGACCACCACAAAATGGCCACCGACAGCATGGAGGAGGAAGCACACACAGGCGGCAAGCAGAAATGACATTTCTTTTAAATGTTAGTTACAGCCAGCCCCGCTCCAGTGAATCCCCTTAGGTGACCCCCAGCACCCAGCAACCTTTAGCTAGAAGCCCAGGGAGGAGGGAAAAGGCAGGGAGAGAGGGAAGAAAGGGGCCACAACCACTTACTTGGTCTCTTCAGGAATGTCCAGCCAAATCACCCAGCCGAGGTAGGGGAGTTTACTTACCTATCCTGCATGTATTATGCTGGAAGACATTCCAAACAGATCATCGTCCGCGCACGGAAGGTGACTGTTGGCCAGGCATGCTGTGATTGGACCCAAAAGGGATGATCATATGTATGCCCTGGAGCGCGACGCTCACCGGACAGGCTGCTGCGACTCGGCCGTAAGGTCAGCCGAAGCTGAGCGGTCCGATGCAAGCCTTGGAGCGTAAGCTCACCGGCCAGGCTGCTGCGACTCGGCCGTAAGGTCAGCCGAAGCTGAGCGGTCCGATGCAGGCCCTGGAGCGTAGGCTCACCGGCCACCCGTGGAGCGACGGGCATGTCGTGGAAAACCCAGCGCGTAGCTAGGGTCGGCACACGCTCGATGGCCGAAACTGGGGAGACTACAAGGATCGAGGATCCAGCCTGTCACCCAGTCGGCAGTTGATCAAAGATCGCAGGAAACAAAAAATGTAGCAAAAAAAATATCTTTTTTACCCGGACCAATGGGCCCGAAGGGAGCCATGCCCTACTCCTTGCTAGACAGAAAAAAATTGATCTGCGAGATGCAGACTGAGGTGATATACCCAGAGGGTCCGCCCCCTGGGCGGTACTGTAGAGGGTGTGATGCAACACTTTTTACAAGTTTTCTGCCTAGTCACTCCTAATTAACGGAGAATACCCACTTTGTCAATAGAGAGGCTATGTCGGTCCATGGACGAAAGAGTAAGCCAGTTTTATTGATAAGTCCTTAATTGAAAGATCCTTATTGTTGAGGGCTGACAGTGCATCAAGGACGAGTGGAAGATCCCATTTGGGGAACCTAGGTTTCCTCAGAGGCCTGATTCTTGATGCCCCACAAAAGAACTGCTGTATCAGTGGGTGAGTTGCCCATGATGTTCCCGAGAATGCTGACAAAGCTGAAAGTTGCACCCTAAGGGAACTAACAGATAAAGGAAGATCCAGGCCAGATTGGAGAAAACTCTGAATATCTTGGACTCCAGGATCTCTACATGATTTGCCTGCAGAAGTAGAGAAGTTGACAAACTTGGACCATATTCTACCGTAAACTCTGTATTAGGCTTTCTGGAACTCATGAGGGTAGAAATTACCCTCGAAGCACACCCGAGAGACTCTAGCCTCTCCCTCTCAAGAACCAGACCATCAGTATCGCCGGACAGGGGTGCAGGGTCGCCCCCTGAGAAAGAAGGTCCGGCCTGAGAGGGAGAGGCAATGGGTCCCGGAAGCTTATCTGGTTTAGGAGGGGAAACCACAGCCTGCTCGGCCAGTAGGGTGCCATTGTCACCACTTCGACTGTCTCTAACTGAAGCCTCTGTAGGAATTTGAGAATGATTGGGGGTGGAGGGAAGATATACGCCCTGTTGAAGTTCCACTCGTTAATGCATCCACTCTGAAAGCTTGACTGCACCGACCTCGATGGGTAGTATTTGTTGATTTTGTAGTTGCAGGGGGATGCAAACAGATCCACCTCGGGATCGATTCCCAACGATAGGATCCACTTGAATGTCTGTGGATGCAGTGACCACTCGTTGTCCAGATTGCTGCGGGACAGGAAGTCCGCTTGGATGTTCTGCTCCCCTGGAATGAAGACTGCTGATAAATTCAGTAGATTCCTCTGAGCCCAGGTCATGATGGGCTCGACCTCTTGGAGAAGGGTGGAGCTCCGAGTGCCCCCTTGCCTCTTCACATATGCCACAGCTGTGTTGTCCATTTTGAGTAGGACCGACTTCCCTTTCAGGAGGTGGGAAAAGACTTGCAGGGCACACCATGCCGCACGTAGTTCCAAAATGTTTGAACCTGGAATGTGGAGACGGACATCCCATTTGCCCTGAGCTAGTTCTGCCCCACAATGGGCCCCCCAGCCCGCATTGCTGGCTTCGGATGTGACAGTCCCCCAATGGATGGGAGCAAGGGAGTGGCATGTTAACAGGTTTTTGCATTGAAGCCACCAAAGGAGACTTTTCCTCATCAACCGAGTTATCCGAATCAACTGATTGAGGTTGTCTGACCTCCACTGCTGAAGGAAACCTGCTTGAAAAGGACAAAGCCTCCACATTGCCCATTTGACCATAGGGGATGTGGCAACCATCGTGCCGACAATTTTTAGGCACTCTGAAGACCTCAGGTGTGAGGAGTCTAGGGCTAGGGAAATTCTTTCCCGAATGACCGAGATTTTCTCTTACGGAAGGGAGATCGTATTCTCTACGGTGTTGAACCATAATGCCCGTTTTGCTGTGACCGAAGATGACATAGATCTAGCTAGCAGACGGATGAGGTCAGTTGATGCCTCCCCCAAAAAGGCAACTGCCATTTTAAGTTCTTGTACTGCTGAACTTTGTGCTAGGTCCTCTGAAACGCCTTTCAGAACAGAATCTACATTTTCTACCCAGGCCTACATAGCTTTAGAAGTAACTGAAAGAGCTAGGGCAGGTTTGCAGGCCATTTCGGCCAAGCTATAAATTCTTTTGAGGTCTTGGTCAATTTTACATTCCAGGCCATCTTTAAAAGATACCGTATCTTCTAGCGGAAGGGTAACATGCTTCGCTAGGCGCATCACTGCTGCATCAACAAGGGGAGCATTTTCCAAATGCTTTACATCCTCGGCTTTAAAAGGGATATATAGTCTAGAGGTTTTGTTTAGCATAGAAACATTCTTATCTCCCTTGCCCCATTCTTCCTCAAAAACATCTTTCAGCTCAGAGGGAAGTGGAAAGTTGGAGCGTTCTTTCCCCAGTTGCTTAAAAAGTTCTTTGTTTCTCTGGGGGGGGGGGGGGGGGGCAGTAGTATCCTCCAATTTTAAGGTCTCCTTGACTGCCTTAGTGGGGAGACTTAAGCCCCGTACACACGGTCGGACTTCCATCTGACTTTTCCGTGTTTTTTTAGTCCGAACGGAGTTGGTCGGGAACACCCATAGCATACACACGCTCGGACTTTTCTGCAAACTTTCCCAAAACTTTTTGCAACATCACGTGGTTTTTCTGCTCTTTACCGCCACCCTTGGGTCAACTTCTGCTATTGTTGGTTGAGATTAACATTAGTTGTTTTGTCCATCGGACAAAAGTCCGATGGTTTTCTGTACACACGGTCAGACTTTGCTCCATCAGACTTTTGTTGGGCAAAAGTTTGTCCGTTTGTAGACCCAACTTTTGTCCGATGAAAACAAGAAAAAAAAGCAAAAAAAGTTTGTCCGATGGAGCGTACACACGGTGGGATTGTTGGTCCAACTTGCTCAAAATGAAGTTTGTTGGCCAAAAGTCCGACCGTGTGTACAGGGCTTAAGGCATAGTCGAAGCCCACAGTAGACTCATCTCCCTATGCAAGGAATCATAGGAGGCATCATGAGGCTGGAATTGGCCGGGATCCTCCTGGGCCTCGTCAGCCATGGAGCCAGACAGGGTGGTGGACTGGCTCCTCGTGTGGGAGGTGTCTATTTCCTTCGTAGAATGTTGCACCACACGTTTAACAAGAGACTCAAGGTTTTGTTTTTCTGTCTCTTTCTCACCGACTGCTTGGGCATAGCATTGGTCGCATAGCGATTTGCCCTCCAGGATTCTGGTCTTACATCCCCAGCAGACACTGTGATCAGAGCGACTATCGCGGTGGTGGTGGCAGTGACTAGAGGAATGGGAACATCTCCTATACTTAGAGGGAGAACGTGAACGTCCCCTGTGATGATGATGTTACTATACTCTAAACACCCATCATTAAATGCCCAAAATTATTATTATTTTTTAGCTCCTCCCCCTCAGGGTCACGAGACCAGTATGCCAAGCCTACCTTGCCCACAGTGGTACCGTGCTCCGGGATTCTGCCGCTCGAACGCCCACAGGTACCCCACCTGTATAGGGCTCCCCAGCGGTTTAAATTACCTGCCGGGAGGACGTCACGGCTGGTCTCAGTCGCGCGCCTGCGCCGAGGAGACCAATCCTACTGCGCCTGTGCGGCCTCGGGCCGATGCGCGAAAACCAAGCCTCGGTTTCACCGTGGCTCGGCGCATGCACAGACGAGCGACGACCAGGGACCCGGAAGGAGTGCAGCTCTCTGGAACGCAGAAGCGTTCCACATGCTGGGAAGATACGGAAGCAAGAAAAAAAGACAGACATATGCACATACAAAAACTTGTCTGCCATGACAGAAAGAAAAAATAAGGATCTTCAGACCTGGCCAGCCTGAGACTCCTGTGACCGACGTCCATTCTGGTACTCTGGGGCCACATCCCTTCCACCATAAGGTGGTATCAGCCCTGAAAACCACTTGCCCGCTTATAGCTGGGCCCTGGGTGCACCGCAGATCAAAGTACCAAATATCCAAACATCCTGGACATCGCACAGAATCGCAAGATGAAGGGTCCATGTGAGGAGGACAAAAAAGGAACAGTCCATGGAGGTGAGCTCAAATTTATGGGTAGGGGGTCCTATAGCAGTGGAGAGGAGGTAGGGTTAAACCCACACGTAGTCTGCCATGGAGTGTCAAGAAATGGCCTCTTGCTATTCGTATCCATTACGCTTCCACAATTAGAGGTCTTCCCATTGGTATGATAGAGGAGTGCATTTCTCTCTATGCATACGATACTTTGGTATGCTTAGCTGATCACATAACTCCTTATATTTTCTACAACAAAGAAATTACTACATTTGGCGATTCTGGCTTTCGGGTGAACTGGGCCAAATCTAGCTTATTACCCTTGGACCAGGTGGCTATGTCTATGATTCATCTGGAATCCAGATTGCAGGTTGTAACCTTATTTATGTACTTGGGTGTTGTCAAGGTTCAATTACCTTTATATATATTCTCTACAATAATGTGTGTCCTTTAATATCCCAGTTGCAACTTCAAACCAGGCAGTGGACGGACGTACCATTAGATCCAATAGGCAGGGTCAATATTCGTAACCACTCCAGCCCTGGAAGAATTGACCCCCTTCTTGACCAGAGTACTTTTTGCGATTCGGTACTGCGTCGCTTTAACGGACAATTGCATGGTCGTACGATGTGGCTCCTAAACAAAATTGAAGTTTTTTCCCCCACATAGGAGCTTTCTTTTGGTGGTATTTGATCACCTCTGCGGTTTTTATTTTTTGCGCTATAAAACAAAAAGCGTAAATAAAAAAAAAAAAAAGGAATATTTTTTACTATAATAAATATCCCCAAAAAAAGATTTAAAATAATCTTTTTTCTCAGTTTAGGCAGATATTAAAAAATAAAATAAAAAATGTAGAATACATATCTGCCTAAACTGAGAAAAAAGATTTTAAATCTTTTTTGGGGATATTTATTATAGCAAAAAGTAAAAAATTGCTTTTTTTTCCCCAAAAAATATTGCAATAAGCGTATATTGATTGGTTTGCGCAAAAGTTATAGCGTCTACAAAATAGGGGATCAGTTTATGGCACTTTATCAAATTTTTTTATTAGCAAGGGCGGCGATGTGCGATTTTTATCGTGACTGCGACATTATGGCGGACACATCGGACACTTTTAATGCTATTTTGGGACCAGTCATTTATACAATCAGTGCTATAAAAATGCACCAATTACTGTGTAAACACTGGCAGGGAAGGGATTAACCACTAGGGGGCGAGGAAGGGGTTTAGTGTGTCCTAGGGAGTGATTCTAACTGTGGGGGGCTAGGCTACCAAGGACACGACATTGATCACTGTTCCCGATGACAGGAAGCAGTAGATCAGTGTCCTGTCAAGGCAGAACAGGGAAATGCCTTGTTTACACAGTCACGGAGCTTGCGTACCTCTACGTTGCTTTGCGCAGCCGTGCCATTCTGTGTGTGTATGTGTGTGTGTGTGTATGTGTGCGCGCGTGTATGTGTGTGTGTATGTGTGTGCGCGCGCGTGTATGTGTGCGCGCGTGTATGTGTGTGTATGTGTGCGCGCGTGTGTGTGTATGTGTGCGCGCGTGTATGTGTGTGTGCGCGCGTGTATGTGTGTGTATGTGTGCGCGCGTGTATGTGTGCGTGTATGTATATATATATACACACACACACACACACATGGCGGTTGGCAAGCGGTTAAAATGATTCATCTTCCTAAACTGTATGTTCTAGCCAATTCCCTTTTAAGATACCCAAATCAATTTTCAAACATCACCCTCCTAGAATGGCACTTGAGATTTGGCGGGGCTTGCCTTCCCTAACTTTTATTTGCATTATTTGGCATCTCAATTAGTGCACAATTATGATTGGCTGCGTACCACCACTGACGTGGCAATTGCCTTCTTGCTGGAAACCCTTCATAATATCTCCTAGCATCAAGTACCTGCTCATCCAGGTACTACAATGTTAAACACCCGCTTTCATTGTTTTGCAAAGTATTGACCCGTATCGCCAAGTCATCTTGGATGACATCTCCCAATAACGCTTTGTGGTTTAATCCTACTCTAGATTAGCTATATTCCTTACCTGACCCCAAACGGTGGTCCTCCCAAGGTTAAATACCTATGCCATCTTTTTACTGTGCAAGGCTTTAAGTCCTTACAAAAGTTACAGAAGGACTTTAATTTACCCTTCAACTATTTTATTATCAGCGCCACCATGCAATACATGTACAATTAGGGTCTGTGGACAACCCCATACAAGTGACACCCTTAGAAATGTATTTATTTTTTTCTTATGATGGCCTGATCCTACTAAAATTTCTGCACTTATGACCGATTCCAATTCTAGGTTCATCGCTGCTCAGGCAAACGAGGCTTCATAGGATATACCATTTACAGATGCAGATTGGTCTGAATTTAGTGTCCCCTACAGCAAAAGTCTGTTATTCTCTCCAAAGATAGAAATTATTCAGCTTAAAGTTTATCACTCTCAGCTTACGCCTACTTGATTACATAAGATGGGTTTGTGCCCTCAGTGGATTGTTTCAGAAGTTGTGGTCAGGTTTCAGATTTCCTACATATTTTCTGGTCTTGCCCAGTGGTCCAGGAATTTTGGGAGGAAGTAGGCTCCTTTATTTCTTTCACGCTGGGCTTAGCTAATATTTTACATCCCAAAATGGTCTTCTGGGATTCTTTGGGGAATCGTCTCGGTATGTGAAAAGATTATGCATACTATACATTTGAGATTGGGTTTCTCCATTTACCCTTTTGCTAAAACACAATAATCATTAAAAAAACAAAAAAAACACTGGCTTGTCTATAGCAGGAGGTTTATACCAGCTAGTACTGTTCATAGGCGGTGCAGTGTTTTTTCTGCCTAGTGTTAGACACTTGTAGGTGAAGATATAAGCCCTAAGGTCAAGAAACAGAAGCACGGTGTCCATCAATGAACGCAAGAGAAATAGATTTCAACCATTTTCAATTATATTGTTATTTGGGACACTAAATAAAAGTCTCACTTTTGAGGGTTGAGGTGGAACTTCTATGCCATGTGCAATATTTTAAAGTGCATCTAATTTCTCAATGTGTGGATGGTGCATTACCCTACAGTGATATTCTCAGCTCCCTGGAAGCACCATCCAAAAAAAATAGTACCAAAGCATAGAAAAATTTACTGTGTGCTTCTAGACAACTCGTACAATACACATCAAGTCAGAAATATTTATTGATTGCATGAGATAAAATTTATATATTCCTTCTTTTAAAAAAATAAAAACAAACACCATTTTTGCTTTAAGTGTTCACATGCAACCACAATGGTCAACACATTTTGCAGATACGTGACATAGCATGCTTAAAATGTTATCTTGTATCTACAAGTTAAAAACATTCACCAAAAAGTTGTTACTTACAGATCTTCTGACAAACAATTTCTCTCAACATAACAGAAGCTCTCGTGATATCTATAGCGTCATCTTGGGGGACTCCCTACCCCCCAAAAAGGGGCTACTAGGTCCAGATATTAAAGAACCAAAAACAAGATGGCACAAGACAACCAAAAAAAAAAAAAGGCAGTTTTTCCACTGGGGATAACCTCAACATTGGTGCCAGAGGTGGTTGAACAAGGCATATGAGGAGGCTCTAGGGTACAAAACTGACACATGTAAAACAGCCCACCTGCTCATACTAACTTCTCTCCATACAGTATACCAGGGATATGCAATTAGTGGACCTCCAGCTGTTGCAGAACTACAAGTCCCATGAGGCATAGCAAGACTGACAGCCACAAGCATGATACCCAGAGGCAGAGGCATGATGGGACTTGTAGTTTTGCAACAGCTGGAGGTCCGCTAATTGCATATCCCTGCTGTATACTGTACCCCAAGGTGGAATGCACTGGAGGCCTCCCCAAGCACATGCGCCGCAAACAAGCAGCACACTGCTCAAGATATAAACAGCAAGGACAGGATAAGATATCCACATATAGGGCATCATGCACAAGGGGTGGAAGCAGACACACAGGACTGACACCCTCCAGAAGGCAAGGACACAGGCCATAAGGGCACATCCACCACCACTCAATGCACAAAGAGCATGAAAAATGTCCAAAAAAAAAAAGGAAAGAAAACAGAAGGAAAAAAAGATAATGGAAAGGAAGCAGGAGACCAAGGAAAGAAGAAAAAAATAAGATGTTAACCATTAGGAAAAAACCTCCTACCCCAGAAATCACCAAGGCAGCATCAGGATGCGCTATTCCCAATCTAAATTCAAATACATATCAAACAAAACTGAAAAACGCTAGTGCGAAAATGTGGCAAAACTGACTTTTTAATACGGCCTTCTACAGCTAAAGCTACTGCATTTTTAGAATGTCCAGTGTGCATGAGGCCTAAAGTTATTGTGCATCTTGTAGACAGTTGAAACTTGATCATTACCTTACAGTACCGATTCTCTTCAGTTCTGAAGCAGGGGTTTGCTTGGTGTGGAGTGCATCTGTAAAACTTATTGACCCTTGGTGTTTAAGTTTATAATTTTCCAAAAAGAAGAAATATGAATTTTACCCTCTTGTAAATAAATTTGATTTTTAAATGTATGTATTGTGTAAATGTGCCTGCTGCCTGGAAGCAACATGTAAAGATTATTTTTCAAGGTTAGTTCCAGGCAGCTCCTGATCAGAGCCCTTCTCAAGACGGGTGAGCACTGACAGCTTTCCTACTTCCCAAAATATGGATTATCGTCATATGCATAAGGAGCGCAATGTACAGAAAGCTAGAGACTTTGGCAAGCTTTTGTAAAGCATTTGTGAAGCTCCTGGCAAGTGTCTAGCAGCTTTGTTGAAGTTTAATTCTACAATTCCAGTTTGGAAACTTTAAAATACATTGTAATAGAAATGCAGACTCTCTAAACAAGCTGCTAGCTGGCTTTCAATAAAATTCATAGTGCTCAAACTAAAGCCTAGTACACACGGCCAAGAATCTCGTCTGGAAAAAACCCGTCGTTTTTCCTGACAAGATTCTCGACAAGAATCTTGTCCCGGCCGAGTGTTCTTTTGAATGGAACAAACGCGGTGACGTCATCGACTACGACGAGCATGCGCTCGTCACATTTGATGGTGTCGCCACCATCTTGCTACACCCCAACTATGCCTAGGAAGCTACTGCGCATGCGTCAAAGTCATTTCGAGCATGCACGTGTTTGCACAGCAACAGGCAAGTATACACTCTCGGGTTTCTCGTCGGGAAACAGGCCGTCAAGAATCCGGACGAGAAAATAGAGAGCAGGTTCTCTATTTTTCTCGTCGAGATTCTGGGCAGTTTTCTCGACAAGAAACCTGAAAGCCTCGTACGCACGGTTTTCTTGGCAAGAAAGCTCTGCCAGCAGTTTTGTCGTTTCTTGCCGAGAAAACCGGTCGTGTGTACGAGGTCTTAGAGTCTGCTAGCAATTAAATTTGTTAAAATGAAAGCAACCTCTGTAAGATCCGTGTTACACTACCAAACTGGAATGGTACTTTGAAGCTTGTTTAAAGATCAGCAAATTCTTTACAGAATTTGCTGAGCTAAAAAAACAAACAAAAAAAAAAAGAAGTGTAAAATCTTATACATACAAAACTCCTGCAATGAACCACCACTGCCCATAGTGCTGCAACTGTGCAGCAGCCAGTTTAAGCGTTTGTCCTAAATGACTCAGTGCTCCTCAAAAGACTCCGCAAGCACAGGGCTGATCACCCAGCTTTATAATTGGGAAATGCCCAATGACACTGCATGCGAGTGAAAAATAGAGGCACCAGCCTAGGCACAGCAGGAAAGAAATCCTCCACTGTACCACCACTATGGAAAGGGGAGAATTAAATCTTCCAGCAACCAGCCCACATATTGGGTTAGAGGGGTAAAATTAGAAGACAAAAACCTGCATCAACCTTCTGCAGTGCTTGTTACAGTATCCAAATTTAATTCAGAATCACTTGAATAGGCAAGGTAGGGCTGCTATGGCTCCATGCACACTGGACGCTAAAAAAGCTATAAAAAACGCCAGTAGCTTTGCAGGGAGCCTTTCAAAGTTTAGCGTTTTTTGCAATATCGTTTATTAGCGTTTTTGCTTTTTTTTTCTCTTCCCCCCAATGTATTAAACGCTAAAAAAACACTGGCGAGCTGCGTTTGAGCGTTTTTCCCGCCGAAAAACTGCACTTTGAACGCAAATTTCTTGCATTCAGAAAAAAGACCATAATCTCCACTGCTCATTAACGCTAAAAACAGTGTTATTACCTGTTAACTACTTTTTCCAGGAATCTTCCAGGACGGCTTACAGAGAGATAGGCTCCTCCCACCTAGAACAGGAAACACATGATCCACATCATAAAAGTCTTACTCATGCATTAGCACCTCAGTATTTAACAAATAACCGAAGGCGTCAGAATCATTAAACCTGGATCAGCGTAGCTCTATCCTTATATATGCTTTACATTGCTACTCACCTCATAAAAAGGGAGGGAACTGACGCCGTCCTGGAAGATTCCTGGAAAAAGTAGTTAACAGGTAATAACACTGTTTTTCCAAGTCATCTTCCAGGACGGCTTACAGAGAGGACAATATAGTACTACCTGATCAGGGCGGGACCACAGCCTGCAGCACTTTCCTGCCGAAAGACTGGTCCTGGCTGGCAAGCAGGTCCAGTCTGTAATGCTTCACAAAAGTCTGGAAACTGGACCAGGTTGCGGCCTTGCAGATCTGGAGGGGAGATGCTCCTGCCCTTTCAGCCCAAGAAGTAGAAACCGCTCTTGTGGAGTGAGCATTTATACCTAATGGAGGTGTGCGGGAGACTGCCTTGTATGCCTCCGCCATGGCCGACTTCATCCACCTGGCGATGGTACCTTTGGATGCCTCTTCCCCTTGTTAGGACCTGCGAATAAAACAAACAAGCTGGTGGAGCGTCACCACTCCTTGGTGTGCTCTATGTAGGCAATCGGGCATCTCCTGACGTCTATTTTATTAAATCCTGCTTCCTTCTCATTCTTTGGATTTCCGCAGAATGATGGTATCACTATTTCTTCTGACCTATGGAAGTTAGACGATACCTTGGGGAGAAAAGCTGGGTCAAGCGAGAGGATAATTTTGTCTTGTAAAATGGTGCAGAAAGGCTCGATCACTGAAAGTGCCTGGATCTCACTGACTCTCCTAGCCGAGACTAGGGCCACCAAAACTACTGTCTTCAGGGTTAACAGTTTTATGGGTAGTTCATCTATAGGTTCAAATGGTGCCCTACCGAGACCCTGTAATACTGATAAGTCCCAGGGAGGGAACCTCCTTGCTTTGGGGACTCATTTCCGGCTGATGGACACAAGAAATCTTTTGATCAGTGGTTCTTCTGACAGTCTTTGATTTAAAAAGTTGGACAGGGTGGCCACCTGAACCTTAAGAGTACTAACTGCAAGGTTTAGATCTGCTCCGGCTTGGAGGAAATCTAGAACCGCCGGGACCATGGCACCTGACACTCTGTTGTCGAGTCTGCGCCAGTCCCCAAATCTCTTCCAAATTTTATTATAAATTGTGTTGGTGGATGGCTTTCGGCTGCTAAGAATGGTATCGATTACCTTGGCCGATAACCCTCTCAGCTCTAACAGCTCCCTTTCAGAAGCCAAGCCGTCAGAGAAAGAGAGCTCAGTTCTGGATGATTCGCTTCTCCCTGGTATAAGAGGTCCGACCTGTAAGGTAGTCTCCAAGGTTCTGCAATGCTGAGTCTTAGAAGACCTGAGAACCAAGACCTCCTCAGCCAAAATGGCGCGATCAGGATGACCCTTGTGTTGGACCCTTTTATCTTCCGGATAATCCTCGGAATGAGGGCAAACGGTGGAAATGCGTATACCAGATCTGCCTCCCAAGACTGGGATAGGGCATCTAGGCCCCGACTGAGAAGATCTCTCTGTAGGGAATAGAACCGTTTCACCTGCCTGTTGTGTCTTGTAGCAAAAAGGTCTATCTGTGGGTCTCCCCACTTCTGCACTATTTCTTCGAACACTGTTCGATTCAAGCACCATTCTGTCGAAGACAGCGTCTCTCTGCCTAGGGCATCTGCCAGAGAATTTAATTCCCCTTTTAGGTGAATGGAAGATAGGGATAACAGGTTTTCTTCTGCCCATTGAAGGATCTCTCTTGCTATCCTCATCAGACCCGGGACTCTCGTACCCCCTTGCTTGTTGAGGTAACAAACCGTGGTAATGTTGTCCGAAAGGACCTGCACATGTCTTCCCCTTAGGGATGGGCAAAAGGCTACTAGGGCCTTTAGAACCGCCTTCATCTCCCTCGCATTGGAGGAGAGGCCGGCTTCCTGCCGGTTCCAGAGCCCCTGGGCTATCAGAGTGCCTGAATGGGCCCCCCAGCCCTGCCCGCTGGCGTCCGTGGTGACTGCCAGAGGACAGTGTTGGGACCAGAGTCGGCCAGCCGAGAGGTTTGCAGGGATCAACCACCATTCTATTGAGAGCTTTACTTCCTGCGGAATTTCCGTCTGTCTCTGAAGTGAATTTGTTTGTCCATCCCAGAGAGAAAGCATGAACGCCTGAAGCGCTCGAGTATGGAACTGAGCCCACTGGACTCCTGGGATGGCCGCTGTCATTAACCCAAGGACCCTCATACTCTGAATTGAGGTCCTTGAACAAGTGCAGAGGTTCCTCACCTCTGTCAAAATTGTCTCTACCTTTTCCTTTGTCAGGAATATCTTGGACTTCCTTGAGTCTATCAGGTATCCTAGGTATACAATGCTCTGAGTAGGTACTAATTGTGACTTCTCCTGATTTACCAGCCACCCTAGTTGCTGAAGGTGTCTGGTAGTTCTGCTCAGGTTCCGTCTGACTTCTTCTGCTGAGTCTGCAAAAAAACAGTAGGTCGTCCAGATAGGGGATAATCTGAATTCCCTCTGATCTCAGAGTCCCTAGCGCTTCTGCCGGTATCTTCGTAAAAATGCGTGGAGCTGACGCTAGTCCGAAGGGCAGAGCATTGAATTGAAAATAGAGGGTTCTGAACCCTTTTCTTACTGCAAATCTGAGAAATTGTTGGGACTCCTCTCGAATAGGGACGTGAAGATAGGCGTCCCCTAGGTCCAATGAGACCATGAAGACCCCAGGGGTTAACAGCTCTCTGGTGGAGTAGATTGATTCCATCTTGAAACGTCTGTACTTTACGTACATGTTTACTTGTCTCAGATTTAGAATCAGTCGAAATTTTCCTGATGATTTCTTTATCAGAAAAACTTGAGAGTAGAATCCCTCTTTCCTTAGAGATGGGGGGATGAAGCTTATCACCTTCTCTTCCAGCATACTCTGCAGGAGGGAAGACATAGCTGTGGCTTTTTCCGCGTCTCTTGGGAGACTTGTTATGAAAAGTTTTTGAGGGGGGCAGCCTAAAAGTTCTATCCTGTACCCTGATGCGATCAGATCTAGGATAAAACGGCTGCTGGAGATGGTCTGCCACTGTGGAAGGGAACCCTTTTTATCGGCCGACCTCTCTAGGACGGATTCCAGCTCCTTTCCAAAGAGCAGATCTCCATCAAACGGGAGGGAACAGAGTCTTGTCTTTGAGACAGAGTCTCCTCCCCAGGTCTTCAGCCAGATAGCCCTCCTGGCTTCATTAACCAAGGCTGTGGATCTGGCCGAGAATGTGACCGACTCCGTGGATGCATCCGCTATATAGGCCACTGCCTTACTTAGCGTGGGTAAAGCATCCAGAATCTCTTCCCTAGGAGTGTCTGACTCCAGAAGAGTGCGGAGCTGTTTAAGCCATAAGTCAAGTGTACGCGCCACGCATGTGGTGGCTAGTGCGGGTCTAAAGTTGGCGGAGCAAGCTTCCCACTCCTTTTTTAAATAGCCCTCCGCCTTTCTGTCCATTGGGTCCTTCAGGATACCTGTATCCTCAAAGGAAAGTTCTGAAGCTCTAGAGACCTTGGCTATGGAAGCGTCCAGTCTGGGACATCTATCCCACAGCTTTGTATCCTCTTCCTTAAAAGGGGAACCTTCTCTTTAAATTTTTAGGGAAGAATACTGCTTTCTCCGGCTTCCTCCATTCATGAAGTATGGTCTCCCTTAGGGATCCATGCACCGGAAAGGTTCTGCCCTGTCTAGGCTGAAAGCTTTCATATAGGAGGTCATGCACTGACAACTCCTGGTTCTCTGGGGACTCCAGTTCCAGGGTGTCGTAGATTGCTTTCAGGAGCTCCTCTGTCTCCTCTGAAGGAAAAAGGAATTTTTGCATCTTTTCTGGCCCTTCCTCGCTCGGGTCTATCTCCTCAGGGTCTGAGGCTGAGCCTGAGTTGTCCTCCCCGTCCTCCAGGACTCGATGCTGGTGGACTGCCCGTACCTGGGCCCTAACTTCTGGCCTCACGGTAGTACTGGTGCCTGAAATACCTGGGCTGGGTTCAGCAAGTGTCTCTTGCTGTGTGGGCTTAAAGGACTGAAACGTCTGTTTCATCCCTGACTTTAATGAGTCCATAAAGCCTTTGAGAACAGGGCCTGTTTCTCCCTTGATAAGTCTGTCTATGCAGTCCTGACAAGCATTCTCTTTCCACCCAATTTGCAACTTCCTGGTACATATTGGGCATCTTTTTCTAGGTGTTTCTGTTTTATCTCTGGGCTCGTGGGTCCTGTCCTGTAATACAGTAAATGACAAGCGCCTGCATATTACTTACACTGAAGTAAACACCCAAACCAGAAACACCACGTGGACTCTCTTATTCTAGTCTAAGAATTATGAGAAGTACCCACCACCAGAGCCTATGCTAGAATATGTGACGTCTGCCACCATCAGCATAGGAGAAACAAACGGTCTCTGGAATAAACAGACTCCCCCTGTGCCGCCCCCACAGGAGGGTAAGAAAAGGAAAGAAGCGGTCTGCCCCTTATTTTCTTACCTTAGGGCCCGATGCGACCGATGGCGCCTCCAGATCTGGGTCCTTCCATGTTGCGCGGCGCCATCTTTAGGTCCGGGTCCCTTAAATATGAGAGGAGTGGAGGTCCGGAGCGGCGCTGTGGATCCGACGCCGCCCCACGGCACAGCACGCCTGTTATTTTCAACTAGGCTTCCAAATGGGTGTACCAAGATGGCCGCCGCGGGACTTCCTGTCGTGTCACTTCCTGTTTTCTGCGCCGGAAGTGACACACTAGCTGTGCGCCCAGCTCCATGCTGTCCTGGAGCTAGAGACCCCCCTCTGTAGATCCATCTGTCCGGGAAGGATACCGGCTCTACGGCTGCCCGAGCCTCCGCCAGGAGGATACCCTGCTGTGCCGCGGCTGGACCCACTGGATCACCTCCTCCACCCTCACAGGTAACCTCGCTGAGGATACACCCGACTTGGGAGGTGGGGTCCCATACCATCACCCATGACCCCTGTTTCGGGTCTCCTGGGTGGCCCCAAACTGACTCATACCCCAGGGGAACTACCCCTGTTGACTGGGTATGGACGTCGGGGGGGCCCCTGCCGCCTGGCACGAAGGCCCAAAAAAATAACAAACATCCCTTGGATAGTGCCTGTCTAGCCTGAGGAAACACAAATACTGAGGTGCTAATGCATGAGTAGGACTTATGATGTGGATCATGTGTTTCCTGTTCTAGGTGGGAGGAGCCTATCTCTCTGTAAGCCGTCCTGGAAGATGACTTGGAAAAAACGTCCATGTGTGCAACAGAGTTCAGTTTATGGGCTTTTAAAAAAACGCCCAAATGCCAATAAACTGCAGTTTTAGCTTCAGTGTGCATGGAGCCTATATAGCTAGTCTTTTCCAGCTGGGGCTTGGCAAGAGTGCCCCATATCCCACCAATACAAATATGGTTACTAGTTTTTATCACTGCTGAATAAAATGGCAAGAAAAAATATTTGATTGTGTGCCGCAAACTTTGTGGCATTTTATAATTTTGCATTTCAACTTGGATATGCAGGCAATCTGGAAATCTAGAGAATAACTAGCCGACCGCATTAAAAAGTAAAAAAAAAAGTTTTATTGCCAGCCTTCCAGATGTTAGAGGACAAAAGGAAGGAGAAGCAGACATCTGCACTATAGAAAAACCATAGAGAACACAGAATTCATACTGTACAGGTAAAGTGGTCAACTCTACAGAACAAACATTAAAAAAGCAGAGTATTTTCTGTGCGTCTTTCAGCATAGGGAAAAAAACAAAAAAACAAAACAAAAAAACGGTTTTGTTGGCATTGATGCCTTTTGAAGCAGCTGTCCATCAGATACAATAAATAAACCGTCCAGTGGGGACAGGTCACACGTCCCGTAACGAAGATGAAATTCACCATTCGAGTTCCACTGGATACTCTCCTGTGAGACAAGCTGTACAGTGGCCACCTGAAGATGGATGAGACGACGTACCATTCAATCCGTTTTGTTGGTCTTTGAAGGATTTAACGCCCTCGCGTACCGCAGAAGTTAATCCTTCCACAGACAAGTAAACCACGCTGTTCGCACCTGGAAGGAAGAGAACATAGAATAGAATAATTTAACTGGCATTGACATGTTTACTGTTCATTTAGTCAGGATTGCATTTCATACACTAATGCCCCGTACACACGAGCGGAATTTCCGTCGGAAAAAAGTTGGATGGTTTTTCCATCAGAATTCCGCTCAAGCTTGGCTTGCATACACACGGTCACACAAAAGTTCTCTGAACTTTCGAGCGTTAAGAACGCAGTGGTGTACAACACTACGACCAGGCGAGAAAAAGAAGCTCAATGCTTCGAGCATGCGTGTTTTTTCCCCCGTCGGAATTGCATACAGACGATCGGATTTCCAGATACGAATTTTTTCAGTCGGGAAAATAGAGAACCTGCTCTCAATCTTTTGCCGGTGGGAATTCCGACAGCAAAAGTCCAATGGAGCATACACACGGTCGGAATTCCCGTTCAAAAGCTCACAATCGGACTTTTTCTGTCGAGAATTTCGACCGTGTGTACCTTGACATTCAACAGTACACTTAGGATCCTTGCTGAAAAGTCACAAGGACTTTACAAAAGATAATTTTTAATATAATTAGTGTGAACCAATTTTTTTTTTCCCCTTGTCTAAGGGGGTTTAATAATTTTTCTTATTTTTCTTACACTTTATTAGCACTGATGAAAATATCACTAGAGATTGGGTGAAATCCCCCCTTCCCCCGGGTGATTGTTGTTTTTTTTTAGACTTTATTAGCACTGATGAAAATATCACTAGAGATTGGGGGAATTCTCCCCTCCCCCGGGTGATTGGGGATTCCCCCCCCTTCTCTCTCCCCTCTCCCTTTCTCCGCCCTCTTCCTCCCTATATGGGTGTCTCTAACAAGTGTCTAAAATACAGGTAGATATTAGATAGGGTAAAATATAATATAGGATATTTAGATCTTTCTTATAGTACAACGAATCTGAATGGTACCAGTATAGTATATATAGGTAGGGGATGAATTGAGACCGAGAAATTGTATTATGTATATATGTTTTAATGTTTATGTATAACTGTATGTAATATACGTTGTAAAATTTTTTTCAATAAAGAGGATTTAAAAAAAACAAAACAAAAGCAAACCAATGCAAGAGGCAATTAGAATGCACACAAGAACACACATTCATATAGAACCACAAATATGTGCATAAGACTATTTTGAATTATCAAATTGACATAAAAATAGTTTCTCCTATACTTAAAGCGGAGCTCCACCCTAAAGTGGAACTTCCGCTCATCGGAACCCCCCCCCCCTTCGGTGTCACAATTGACACCTTTCAGGGGGGTGAAGATACCTGTCTAAGACCGGTATTTGCACCCACTTCCGGGAGTCCTCTTTGTGGGAAATCTGCGGGAAGCACGTCACTTCCTGCAGAGTACCCATTGTGTTCTGGGAGACACTCGGCTCCCAGAACACACGGGGACCAGTCAGAACAGCGCAAGGCTTCACTTCCTAGTTCCCTCACAGAGGATGGCAGTGGGGGCAGCAGAGTGACGAGCGATTGCTCGTGCTCTGAGGGGGACGTCGCTGGACTCCAGGACAGCCAAGTGTCCTAATATTAAAAGTCAGTAGCTGCTGGCTTTTATTTTATTTTCGGCAGAGCTTCGCTTTAACTCTTCCAGTTTATAAGAACAGTATGATATAGCCTTGGCAGACTTCAGTGGCCTGACTTCACTCCCACTGTGTTTAAGCCGACATTCCAAGACAATTATACATTAAACTGTAGTTATCGGCCTTATGATTATGTAGCAAAAACCACACAAAGAAATAAAAATAATCCTGAATAGAACATTGAAAGTAAGGGGCCACTGAGGGGGATCAAAAAGAAAGAAGGTGCACTCTATCCTGCCAGTATATAGACCGTCTACACCCTCTCAAAAGGGGGCTCAAAAGATACTTAACCACTTGCCGTACCAGGCATCACCCCGATATCTTTTTAAAAAACAAATTTAAGAGTCGGTGGTCAACTCTTGTAATAGCAATCGGAGCAGCTGACTAGCCACTTGATTGCTATTACAAGTAGCACGAGGGGACGTCCGCCACCCTCCACGGCTTGCTCGGCTGTCCCACCAGGGGACCCGAGCAACCAGCTACCACATCCACCTGCTGGCTGAGCAAAGTAAAGCCATAACTGGAGGAGCGTCCTTGATAATCCCTGGATCCCCCTTCTACCTAAAGGCCGCGGCTGGGTCATAGCCGACTGCGTTCTTCTGGCTGCTATCTGGTAAGCAGGCACTCTTTATGGTGTTGGTGTCTAGCAGGATGTGCTAGCATACAGGACTGTGGATCAATTATAGCTCATTGTCCTTTTTTTGGATTCTCTCTATCCGGAGGATACATTATTGGACGTTTATATCCCATTAGGATATTTTTATCTCTTGGCGCAGTTTTTTCCTTATTTATTCGATCTATGTTATTGCTGCTGCCTATTATTGTTTACTAGTCCTAGCGCAGTTTTCTTTCCTTAAAGCCGGGGTCAGCTTTGATTGGCTGTTCGTAACAGTATACCGGAAGCGACGACATCACTGGTTTACCAATCTAAATAAAAAAATAAATTAAAAAACCCACATCTTGGCGTTTTGAATGCTTTTAAGTGCAGAAGGGACTTTGGGGTTTTATAGACCAAATATATCCATATAGAGTACCTGTCACATGCCTATTGCTGTCTCAAGGAGGTATACATGCCTTGTGACAGCAATAAAAAAGGACAAATATTAACAGTAAAAATCCAACACAAAATGTCAGATCATGGGCAGTAATTCTAGCACCAGACCACCTCCTGTAAATCGAAAGTGATAACCTGTGAAGGTTTTTAAAGCGTCGCTTATGGATAGTAAAACATATGTAGTTTGTCGCCAATGCATGGTGTGCGCAATTTTAAAGTGTGACATGTTTGGTATTCAATTACTTGGCGTAACATTATTTAAGTTTTACAAAAATTGTTCCGTTTTGTGTTTTTACTATTATATAATTCAAGAAAATGTTTTCCCCCCCAAAAATTGTGTTTGAAAAAATATTGCGTAAAACCCACCAATTCTCTAGGGCCTCTGCTTCAAAAATGATGTGTGTGCATATACATTATGCACACACAAAAGTTAGTACACCCCTCATTTTTTTGTAAATATTTTATTATATCTTTTTATGTGACAACACTGAAGAAATTACACTTTGCTACAATGTAAAGTAGTGAGTGTACAGCTTGTATAACCATGTAAAATTTGTTGTTCTCTCAAACAGCCATTAATGTCTAAACCACTGGCAAAAGCTGGCGGTCGGGGTAAAATAGTGCTAACGCCTATGTGTTTTACTGCGTTATTCATTTCAATGGAGATAGGAGTTTTTACAGCGCTATTTTTACCACGAATATGCGGTAAAAACGCCTCAGTGGGAAAGGGGCCTAATCCAGGGATCCCAGGTTTCAAAAAAAGCCAACCTTTCATTTAGGGCCCCGTTCACACCTATACGAATTGGTTGTGGCTTAAACCGCATCCAATTCGCATATTATAAAATACATTGATTTTAATGAGGCTGGTTCACATATGTACGATGCATTCGCATTGCCCAAAAAACGTGTGCGTTTTCTAGGCATTGCGGTGCGGCTCAGGTGCAAAATCAGGGCCATTATCTTCTATGGGAACGCATCTGATTCACAGATGTGTTCAGTTCTCATCAGGATTTCTCTCCTTCTCACTTCACTTGACTAAAATAGTATGCATTTAGTCAATGAAATTAACACTGATAACCAGGTCCACTTGCAATGAAGGGATATCCAATTTATGGCCTTGTTAGATGGTGACTAACCACACACCAAAAGTGCCAGTGGTTCCAGTCTCCTGGTTTATATAGAAGTTACTTTGATAAAAAGAACTAAATTAAAGGAAGTCAAGCCTGAGCTTCCTATGGGTCACAGGAGTGCAATTCATTTGCACTCCTGTGAACCATTTTGAGCAAAGAGCGGTCTGAAGTCTGCTCTCCGCTAATGTCACTGGAATCAGTCCAGGCACCACGTCATCGCGACAATGAAGTCTGGAACCCGCCAGGTGCCTGGACTGATGCCCGTCTCAGCCTCTCAGTGATCGGCTGAGACGGCCGATCCCCATCCCTCCACAGCTTAGTGCTCCAATGAGCGTGGAGTAGAGGAGAGCTGCTGATTTACAGTCAGCAGCTCTCCTCTAGGGGATCTGTGATAACTGAGCCATCGGCAAAGTTCGATGGCTCGGTTCTCAGTGTAGAGACGCCGGGGGAAAGATGCAGCATCGGTCCCATGCTGCATCCACCTAGGCAAGTATAAAAAGGTGGGGGGAAAAAAAAAAAAAACACACCCTGCCAGCACAGTTTTCTGACAAAAATCTAGATCTGCAAAGTTTAATCCGCTTTATGAAAGACATTACTACATGGTTAAATGCTTGTTGTGCCATCTAATCCAGACACATTTCATGTACATATCCGTTAACTAGCACTGTGTACGCACAAGTACATACACAGAATATAAAAGCTTAATTCGTTGCAGAACCACATGAAGGGTGCACGATATAGAAAACAAATTCCAGAATTAAGTTACCACTGATTATCCATCTGCCAGCAAAATGTTCAAAGTTTGCTTACCAATGTAGCCAGCCAAGTCATTGAATTCTGGACGATTTGCAATCAGCTCCTCTTTGGTTGGAATGTTAATTCCCATGTAGCAGGGATATCGGATAGGTGGGGAAGCCACACGAATATGCACCTGGACAGAATAAAATAAAAAAAAAATATTGAAGCCTGCAAAGATCAATGGGGGGGAAAAAAAAAAAAAAAAAAAAAAAAAAAAAAAAAAAAGCTACTCGTCAGCAACAGCCAGTTAAAAAAAGAAAATGCCAAGCGAACTACGATGCATTCGTTACATTTTAGCAAGCTTGCTATAACCCCTGTAACATCTATATATGCACAATGAGATGATTCGATGCCAACACTGCTACACA
Source organism: Rana muscosa (assembly GCA_029206835.1). Taxonomy (NCBI): domain Eukaryota; kingdom Metazoa; phylum Chordata; class Amphibia; order Anura; family Ranidae; genus Rana; species Rana muscosa. Next base: position 215,775,438 of record CM055116.1, read on the forward strand.
GTTTAGGACTTCTGTTAACTGACAGTTGCTCCCCCCACCTACCCAACATGGCTTTGTGCCCAGTGAAAAAAGGACTCTTAAGCCTCATACACACAATTGGACTTCAAACTTTTCCGTGGATTTTTGTCCGAAGGGAGTTGGCCCGGGAACGCCCATAGCATACACACGACAGGACTTTTTCAGCCAACAAACGAACATAGTGACGTAATTGACGTACTACGTGATTTTTCTGCTCTTTACCGCCACCCTTTGCTCAACTTCTGCTATTGTTGGTTGATTTTAACATTGGTTCTGAGCATGCGTATTTGTACTTCGGCCAAAAGTCTGATGGATTTTTGTACACATGGCAGGACTTTGCACCATAGGACTTTTGTTGCCGAAAAGTTTGTCCGTTTGCAGAGCGAACTTTTGTCCGATGAAAACCAAAAAAGTTTGCCCGATGGAGCGTACACGCGCATAATGTACATGCTAGGCACTTAAAGGATATGTACACGTCTAAAACTGAAAAAAAACGACATTTTTTTTGTAGGTTAAAAAAATGTGCATTTATATATTTTTGTAGTAGGATTCTGTAAAGCATTGCACCAGCAATCACCAGATTTCTGATGCCATGCAGGTCTCCGGCACAAGTAAGCCAATACTCCCTGACCGGAAGATTCAATGGACTACCACAGCGCTGTGCTAGTTCATCAAGAACACAGCCATCACTGCAGGATGGTTTACTACTATGAGTGCTGCTGACCGGGGGATACTTTATCAGGTCCAATAATTGTGACTGGATGTCACCACAGCCGTTTGGCTTATTCCAATAGGATTATATGGGATACACTATTGTTTCCTCGCTACACCCACTCTAATGCTGGATAGGATTCCAATGCATGGTTAACATCAGCTGGAGCTATTTTGGCCAATTAGCTTAGCGTTGCAAAATTAATTTAATAAGGAAAAATCCCCTTGTTCTCAGCACCTCATCCTCCTGCAGTTGTGTGTACTATATTATATTGCTGGCTGTTTATTACCTTAGCAATACTACTCTATACTCCACATCTACATGCTATGCTCCTGAAGAAGCGTGACTGCACGCGGAACTTGTCGAGCGAATATATCATTCAACAACTCCTACCTCATTTATCCCTTGGAATGTGTACTGAATAGCAGTGTTTCCCAACTCCAGTCCTCAAGGCGCCCCAACAGGTCATGTTTTCAGGATTTCCCTCAGATGAAACAGCTGTGGTAATTACTAAGGCACTGAAACTGATCAAATCACCTGTGCAAAATAATGGAGAGCCTAAAAACATGACCTGTTGGGGCACCTTGAGGACTGGAGTGGAGAAACACTGCTGTATAGAATAATTTTGTAATTCCTTTATCATCCCATTGAGGGCTATGGTTTCTTTTTAGAATGGCGGTAGGGCCGAAACAACTAATCGATTACTAATCGATTATGAAATTAATCGATTACTATTTTCATAATCGATTAATCGGCCAGTAACATAATGTGGTTAAAAAAAAAACTAAAATTAGCCCTTTACAGTACAAAAAGAGCAAATCGCTACTGTAAATATTACTTTCACTGTCCCAGAGTAAAAAATGAACCCCTTACAGCGATTTGCTCTTTTTGTACTAAACATCTGGCCTGGGTCACACCTCTGTTTTTTGGTGCTTTTTGCAGAAACACACTACAGGTCATTTACATGGTTTCCTATGGACACGTTCACATCCATGATTTTTTCAGCTGCTGCTTATTTGGAAAGGGCAAGTACTTTTTTTAACGCAAAACGTTGCCATTTTGTTTTTTTGGTTCAATATACTTCAATAGAGAAGCTGCAGAAAAGCATGTAATAATGTGTTTTTGCAGCAATTTGTGTTTTTTAGTCTGCCCAACAACAAAAATGCAGCAAAATAACTTTTTTTACGGTTATTAACCGATTCAATAATCGGCCAACTAATCGATTATGAAAATAATCGTTAGTTGCAGCCCTAAATGGCGGTATTGCTGCATCGATCTAATGATGTGGGCTTTAACAAGGTTGTTTATATTATCTATGCTCAATAAATTTATACCTTTTTAACCAATTTTCGTAGTACTGTGCCTAAAAAGTCCAAGTCCCAAATATCTTCCATTATTCAAGAACTACAAGCCGACAGCTGCTAAGCATGTTGGGGCTTGTAAGTTCATTCACACACAGAGCTGTTATGAATGACGCGGCCATGTGGGTGGAGCCCCGCATGGCCGCGCTGTTTTCAAAACATTGACAGCTGGTATGGGGAACTTCTCCCTGTATGGCAGCTGCAGCACTGAGAACATGTTCCACCCTAAAATAGGATGCAACATGTTCCCAAAAAATGAACTAATCCTTTAAAGCGGCACCAACGTCTTCATTAAATAAACGGTGAGCAGGCAGGTTATTTCAGGAGAAACACGAAATGTCTTCTGCAATATAATAAACCTACCTGCCTGCAGTCATCTATAGAACCTACCTTAAGTTGCCTCTATGCCGGTATGACTGTACACATGTGCATGCACAGCTGTACAGTGCACCCACCCACACTGACCCAAGACTGCCGAAGCAAAGCCAAGTATTGCGACTTTACCTACATCTAATGGACATTACTGCATGAAGAGTATTTGGAAGCCAATCCCTCTACCCCACTCTTGCATGGCAGGAAGAGTACTCATGGTCCTCCATTTGTGAGCAGAGCTGATACAGCTTATTCAGATTTGATATACTACTGCATTGCAGCCAGGTAAATGGCTTCCGACAGCATTCTAGGTACACAAGATTAGATCCAACCACAAATCAGGTAGTCTGCAAGCAACCGTCTCACACATCATGAAATGTACCCTCTTCTCCCACACTTGCCTCTTTTGCTCCAGAATCCTTCAGCAGCTTAATGATCGGAGAGATGGTGTTCCCTCTCACAATGGAATCATCAACAAGCACTATTCTTTTCCCAACAAAGTTATCTGACAGGACGCCAAACTTTTTTGCAACCCCAAGCTGTCGTAATCTCATGTTTGGCTGAATGAAGGTACGTCCAACATAGCGATTTTTGCACAGTACTTCAATATACTGAATGCCACACTGGAAAGTTGTAAAGGGAAATTAGCACATATATTCTGATAAAAAGGTAGGAGGGGGAAAGAAAAATGTAAAGACCAAAATGATTACCTTCTCAGCATAGCCCAAGGCGGCAGGGGTTGCAGACTCTGGCACAGTGCTGACTAGGTCAGCTTCAACTGGAGCTTCTATAGCCAACTGCTGACCGCACCGCCTTCTAACTGAATACACCATCTGTCCTAGAACACAAAATTAAATAAATTAAAATCTGTATTTTTTATTATTTATCTGGTAGGACCTACAGAGAAAAATCAGGAGTACAATATCCCACCTAATCACCACGTTGCATTGTATGCATCCATTTCCTACTAATTCACTTGTTTTGAAGGAAAAATAATAAACACCTCAGGCTGGCATCATGATCCATTGGGATCATTATAAGGTTAATGAAAGGATGCTCATTGTCAAATCTTAATTCTTTTGCTACCCATCTTAAGTTCTCATTCTGTTATTTGGTATCCAACAGCGGGTACCTAGAAAACCACGCAAGTCGTATTCCTCTATAAATGCAACCAAAATTAATCCTGGAACTATCAGCCGTATGTGGACATCTGCACTTCTCAAAAGGACAGCTTAAAGTGGAATGTATTGTGGTTTTCTGTTTAACACACACTTTTACCCAACAACTGACCCAACACTATTACAAGCCCAGTGAATATTTTACTCATTGCCCCACAGGAAGACTCATTCATATGCCTACCTTCAAAAATAGAGTCTGGCCGTGCAAAGTAAACATATTCAAATATACAGAAAGCAGATGGGTCCTTCTCTTTATGTCTGGGGACAATATCCAGCGTTTGTATCCCAGTCTGAGAAATCTTCACTATTTCTCCAGGCAAGACTTCTCTGTAATATCTAAAAATGGACAAAGATAAAATGTAGGCATTCTAGTCAACCAGATGGCACATGTTGCCCTTTGTGCAGGAATGAACATTCACTACAGATATTTAGGTGCCAATTACTATATGTACGAAGAGATTTGTATTTCTGCCCATGCATTTTGAGGCTTTCCAATTTGAGGACCCAACTCCCCACTACCAGCCTAAAATTCGGGAGGGAGGGAGCTCATAGTATTGCCGCTGATCCCATTATTCCCTCTGCTCTCCCCTCCAGTTAGCATTGCCTTGTCAGAACCTATAGATGTAGTGCACCCAATTGTATCAGAATACTAAATCCTGGTACAGTTTTTGTTCAATTAATCACAACAAACTAAAACCAAGCCAAAAATTACGTACTTTTTAGTTGTATTTAAAAAAAAATATGTTTCTTGAACGTATACAGTAAATTCATTCATTCATTTGCAATTTGCATTTCAGCTTTAAAGCAGTATTCAACCCAAAACCAAAAAGGTTATACAGTATATTGAAGCTTACCAATCAGGTGTGGTGGCTGCTACAGTTTAGAGGTGGTCCCCATGTTACAAGATAGGGATTGTAGGCTTGTTCTTAAGTTGAATATGTTTGCAAGTCAGAACAGTTAGTTTTTTTGGCTGAAGCTACGCTTAATTTTTATTTTTAAGCTTTTTGGATAGAATTGGGAAAGGTCAACACCCCTGTAACATATGTCTTGCTGTCTGTGCCCCTGTTCAGAAGATTCCACCTCACTTTGTCCCAATGACAATCGGATTTTAAAAAAATTGGATTGTTCTGGAAACAAGCCTTGGTGATAAAGCATCAGTGGAGGAGACACCTTTTCCCATAACTCTTACAGGAGAGAATTTCCCTTCCTAGGGGTAGATTTCCTCTCACTTCCTGTTGTCTCCCTCTGTTTGTAAGTAGGAGTCGTTTGTAAGTTGGATGTTTGTAACCAAGGGACCGCCTATACTTTGCATTGGCTGCTTCCCCTCCATTTTCACCCGGGATCTAGCCAGTAACACACCTCCTGTATTAGGACAACTTTGGGGATTGCGCACAGGAGGCACATCAGGCAGCACAGCATTTATTGTCAGTCTGGATCACCAGATAAAATAGAAAAAAAGCCTAAGAAAAGACAATCGTCACATCTAATAATTGGTAAGCTTCAATTTAAATCGCTTTTGGGTTGAATATGGTTTTCAGGTGATTTAGTGGTTAAGCAATGGCCTTGGTTACTTTAATGTTAGAGTGAAGTTAAAGTGCTACAATTTTCTACACCAAGGCCTAAAAGCAGAGGCAGTGTGAACACATCCATTCAATATCACATTCTGCCCGGTGTACAAATTGGCATACGCTGGCTCCAATGTCTCGTGTAACACAAGGTTACAAAATCACGGTCGTTGGTTTCCATCCAGAACAACGCCAGTCCCTGTATAATGTGGGATCTTGCATAAAACTAATCTCTAAATATTAACAAAAATGTCTCATTTAGTTGGACAAAAACGTATGAAAGCAGAATTTGCTTCAACTTGAGACCCGATCAGAACGATCCAAAGCCATCCTAATTATAAAGTTTGACTACACCAAAATTGCTTAGTGTTCTGCAGTCTTGGTTTGGGAAGCGGTTTCAGAAATTTGTCACCTATCATGCTTGTGCTCAATATGACATTTACATTCTCAGTTTCATGTGTACAATTCTATACTAATACTTACTCTGCACCAATAGACAAAAAGCTACAGGATTCAGAGGAGACCACCCAGCCTTCTGTCTCTGATCGATTTTTTGCTAAGAAAAAGAAATCTTTAAAATCAGTAAAATAATCTGGAAATGCAGTACAGCATAGTGTCTATAGGAAGGACATTTCATAGATTTCCCAACTGTATTATCACAGTGATGCACCTTCTAGACTAGAGCACTGAGGGAAAAAGTTTGTCTGCTGCATATTTTCAGTGCCGAAAACTAAAAACTAAAAATTAGTACAAGTCAATTGTCAACTCCAATTTTCATTTGGTCAACTAAAATCTCCAGTACATTTTTGTAGACTAAAATGCAATGGGTTTAAAAACTGTAATGCGTTTTTAAGCATTCCTTTAGAAGTTCCATATTCATTACATACTCCTTGGGAAAAAAAACAACGAACATTTATGATATGGTTTGAACACGCGCTACAGACACAGGATTTAGCCATTGATATACAGCGTATTTATAAATAAAACCAAGTTTCATAAATGAACAAAAATATTGCATTTTTGACAAAAACGGAAGTGCAACCTTAAAAATCAATAAAAAATCCCAAACTGTAAACTCTATTGGCTGTAATGCCAGACTGCAAGTGGGGGTGGGAAGTAAATTGGAGCGAGGGAGTGCACAGGGCAGGGTGCATTATAATGTACTGGAAATTTTAGTCGACCAAAATACAACTAAAAAGGCATTTTCGTCATTGGAATGACTAAAACAAAATCAAAATTGGTCAAGATGAACATTGGGGCTCAGGTGGATAGGGGGGAACTGACCTAATGACCGATTTACTTCATTCATGGGTTTATGTAAACCTAATGTACTGAATACTTTAGCTGAAAGATCTGATGTTTTAAATGCAGAAAGCCAAACCCCACAACAGAATATCTAACCTATGCATATGAGGTTCGATAGTCATGATAGAGCTGGGCGATTTTTTCTCCTAAAAAAAAAAACAGATTTTTTATAAAAAACGTGATTTATGATTCAAATCGACGCCCCCCCTTAAAACGAAATAACTGGAGGGTGTGTTGAAATGTCTGCACCCGGAAAATGGACACCGCGCCAGTCCTGAGGAGCTGCGGGCAGGTGTTTCTAGGAGTGGCTGTGGCTTTGGCCTAGTCCGCAGCCTTTTCCCAGGATCATGGCAGATTGACTTCTCCCCCACACACCCCAGATAGAGGCCTTCAAGGCAGGAGGGACACAGGAGGGTCAGTTGTGAGGGTCCGCACCTGGTAGCAGGAGGACTCTAGCGCCGGTCCTGAGGAGCTGCGGGCACGATTTTTTAGGGGAGGCCACGGCCGGCCCTTTCCCGGGATCGCGGCTGACTGACTGCAAAATGTATTGTACGCTTACGCTATACTGAAGAGGGGGGGGGAGGAATCTATTTTTTGAAAATATGAATCGATTTGACCTACCAACTCGATTTCTAAATCTTATCGATTTTTTCCCAGCCCTAAGTCATGATAGTCACTTAAAGCCAAACTATGTAAAATCACTCAAGCAAAAGATGTAAAATGCAGTCCAGCCTAAAGCCAAGTTTTGCACATCAAGCGTTTGGGTATTCGCTCACGCTATTGGCCAGAATGTTAATTTTTCTATCCACAGGAATGAATGAACATGCTAAATACTCTCCTGAACATGCAATGGATTTTCTTTATTTTTCCTCCTCTAAACACCTGTGTGCATGGACACATCCTATTCCCTTCAGATCCCCCCCATGGTACACTTATCCCCTTTAGGACCACCTCATGTAGAGATACTGCAGCAAAGTGGCCCTTTAGCGAAAAATTGCCTACCTGAACGCGAGATTGTTTTTTCCCGGCTCTTGGGCACGCCCAGCTCCCACTGCGATTGGAAACAGCGGGAGGCAAATTAGGAAACCAGACGCTCATTCGAGAGGCAGAACGGCGGTCTGTCTATGTTACCAAGGCAGGTCGCTGTTTCGCTAGTAAGGAAGACCAAGATCTTGTTTTTCTGCTAAGCAGGAACACGGATCTCTGTCTTCCTTCAGTTAAACCATCCTCCACAGGAAGAAAGCACTCCCAAGGAACACATTTAACCCTTTGATTGTCCTAGATGTTAAACCCTTCCCTGCCAGTGTCATTAGTACAATGACAATGCATTTTTTTTTTTTAGCACCGATTATTATTAGCGTCACTGGACCGCCAAAAGTGTCAGTCAGGTGTGTGATTTGTCCACCACAATCTTTCAAATACCACCAAAAGAAAGCTTAATTTGTGGAAAAAAAAAAAAAAAAGGACAACTGTATTTGGGTACAGTGTTGCGTGCCCGCACAATTGTCAGTTAAAGCAACGCAGTGCCGTATCGCAAAAAATGGCCTAGTCATGAAAAGGGTAAAGGACAAACCATTCCACAAACACGCTAAAGAGGATAAGCACAGATCAGAGAGAAGAGACATATCATGGTCACAACTGCATTGTTGTCTCAGGGCTTACAGCAGAGTTGCTTGCTATTGGTAAACTGAAGTTTGTTCTACTAAAATGCTGAACAATTTGTGAGGCAAATACAGGAGATAAGATTAGAGGGAAGAAAAACAACCCAACACCATGAAGGTCACCAAATATTAGCAAGTAACACGGTGCCTTGGTGTCCTTCCAATTCTGCTAAAACTGTCTAAAAACACAAATGGACAAATGGTGACATTATAAGGGCTCCAAAAAGCAAGACAGATCAGATCAGAATGGTCTCCAAAAAGTGCATTAAACCCAAGAATAAAAATGTATTGCATCTATCCAGGCCAGGGTGAACATAAATCAATGATAAAAAAAAAAAAAAAAAAAAAAAAGAATCAGATTTTTTTTGATTTCAATAGTTTAATTTGTATAAATTTTTTTTAACAACATGCTTTTGGAGTAAAAATCTATCTAAAGATAGTTTTCTATTTAATATACATTAATATAGTTTAGTCAGCATGAAATGGAGCTTAGTTATGTCGCATGAGGCTGTATATTCTGCAATATTTACATTTTTGGTAAACTCGGTCAATGAATCCAAGCTCTGCAAGCTGAGATAACATGCACTGCATTCACACAATTTCACAGTAACTATGAGGTAAAAGTTCAGGAATATTCCTTTATCCCATGGTTTTGCACATCTATGTACACTACAAACTGTACGATTGAATAGGTTCCAATATAGCTGTTTTACTAACCTGACAGCTTATTCTAAATAGGAAAACTTTGTTTTGTTTGAAAATATTAACGATTCTATCTACCAGCAAGAATAAGTCCTTAAATGTAAGGAGCACCTGTCAATTCAGAGCCATCATGGCAGTGCCTGTTAGTGGCATCCACTCACCTACTGCCGCCACGTCCCTCACCTTGTTGTGTCACTGCCGCATCACCAGCCGTCCCATTAAAGTGAATGGGACTTTCGGTGAGTCAACAGCGTGTCAGGAGGAGCCACTGCAGGACAGATGACGGTTGCTCTTTAAAATTAGGATTTAAAATCGAGTCGATTTAAATCAAGCTTAGTGATTTAAGTAGACTTGATTTAAATCAAATCCACCCCGATTCAGGCCATGGCTGCATTAAGATGATATTTTCAGGCTCGTTTTCACCTGGTGATCCTGCCAGCAATACACCTATCCTAGGGCGACAACACACTTTCCATACAATGGAGGAGCAGCAGTCACCCTATTGCAGAAGGATGTTGGGATCAACTTCTCTCATCGACGCAATATGGGGGAGGTGCGCTGTAGTTCAGAGGCGAAATGAGCAGGGCTGATAACAGCGATTGAGATTTCAGTGCAGCATTGTCACTACAGGACTAAGAGCACACACAGGAAGCAGCTGCAGTCTCTCCTCTGTAAAAAGGTTCTCCAATCAGCAAACCACAACAAATAGGAGTTCAGACTTTACTTGCTGCATACTTGATTGCTCTTATCACAAAATTTTAAAAACCAGAGACAGCCAAGCAACTCGTTTTTCATCAATTATTTTTTTTTTTAAACAGAGAGCACTGTTACAAAAGAAGTATATGAACATAGGTATATATGCTGATTTTCCCTCTATGGTAGGCGATTAGACAAATCACTGCAGGGATAATCATCAATTTAATATTTTAGATTGATACATTGTATGCAGTAAGCCAATACTTCCAAACCATGCCCGTATAGTTACACACTACACAAATACTAAAAATAAATTAAAAAAAAAGTGTATGAACGCATATCAAACAGTTATACCATTATGACCTCCCACCCACCATAACACTTTGAGGCATGGAACTCTAGATCTCTGAAGGTATGGTATCTGGCACCAAGCCCTATAAGTTGCAAGGTGGGGCCTCCAAGGGCAAGACTGTTTTTTCCAGCACATCCCAGATATTCAATTGGATTGAGATCTGGAGAATTTGAAGGCCAAGTGAACACCTCAACTCATTAAAGTGGTTGTAAACCCTCTTTTACAACTTTGTTACAGGTAAGCCTATATTAAGGCTTACCTGTAGCTAACAAGGATATCTCCCAAACCTGCACGGGTTAGGAGATATCCCTGTATTTGCATGTGCCGACGTCATGCGGCACATGCGCACTTAAGCCAACTGAAGCAATGGCACTATGTGCCGCTGCTTCGGTTTTACTGTGCCGTGCATGCACGGGCGTGACGGCATCGCGGCTCTGGCCAATCACAGCGCCGGAGCCACAAGACCCGGAAGTCACTCCAGGACAACATGTTGACAGCCGAAAGGGGACACCTGGACCGCTACGGGGGCCTCGATCTGAGGCAAGTATTACATAATCAGCCGATGCATACTGGCTGATTATGCCTTTGCCTTGCAGGGTTTTTTGCCCTTTCGGTTTCTTTGGGAGGGTTTACTTCCTCTAAGTTCCTGAATCAGACCAGGCCACCTTCTTACTTACAGGAAGAGTAAAGCCTGGTACACACTAGTATTTTGTTCAACCCAGCAGGGCTTAACAAAAAAAAAACCCCGACAGCTCAAGAGCTGTTAGTACATCCATCTCCCTTGCTGTTCTATTGTGTTCCAACGGGGATGTCTGGATTCTCCTCTCCCCCCCCCCCCTGCCAGAAACACTCCGGTCAGCGCTCAGGAGTCAGGAGCCGTTCTGCAGAGCTTTTTTGGGTATACACCACATTAAACGGACAGCTTTTGTCGGACCCACGGGCCAAAGGTCGGCTGGTTACCATTAAACCCGTCGATGTCGTCTGACATTCAGCCCATGTGCGCTAGGCCGCTAGGCTTTAGGCAATCCTATAAAGGCCAACAGCTGGGCTATTGTGTGATGACATTTGTATGTAAATTACCTTTTCTTTCATAGTTCATTGGGGTGAGCCTTCCAATGCATAGAGGTCTGTTGCCATAGGGGTCACGTACCGCATAGATGACATCATTATGCATAACCAGCAAGGAGTAGGATGTTGGAGTCTCATTCATTAAGTTCCTAATTCTGAAATAAAAATCATTGAATATAAAAACTCACACCACACACAAATCTATGAATGACCAACATTTTGCTTGGGCAGAATATGAAAAGCTGGCTTGTAGCAGGGTGAATTAGGGATAATTTCCCCCAATGTCTGCTTTAGGGCCTATTCAGAGCTATGCAGGTGCATTTTTGGAAAAATTTGTCCAACTTGCTAAAGCAGCTGGTTCATTTGGTAGCAGTCACCAAGACATGAGACCGCCATTGAAAACTAGAAGGAACAAGTAGCTTGAAAAGAGATACAAACTTTCCTAATGCTTCTCCTCTCAAAAGGGGGTTATCATGGGAAACGCACACTTTAACCCCCTGTCAACTGCTCACTGTAAAGATACTGAGTGCAGGCTTGCCAATGTACATTGCTGGCTTGTTTCTAGGTTTGGGGCACACGTGCGTGCCCCCTGCTGACCTGTGCTGTGATTGGGCACAACACAAGTTTGGTAGCAGATTTCAGCTGAAACCTGCTGATCAGTTATATCCAATCCAACTGTACAGTGAACATCGATCTGACCCTTTCTTCTCCCTGAAAAGCAGGGAGAAAAATAAAAAAATCAGCCAGATGAGTAAAAGCAGCACAAATTACACATTGTTAGGAACACGGTTAAACCCTTGATTGCCCATAGACGTTAACTCCTTCCCAGACAGTGTAGTTTTATCACTGATCATTGTATTAGTCACTAGCAGTGACCCTCTCAGCCAGTGCACATTAGCGCCAGATTGCCTGCCACCCCATCACAGTCTCCGATCACCACCATTGACGTAAAGTGTCTATTAGGTGCACACATTCCAGTATATATTTCACGTAGATACCATTTATAACGAAATTTGATCGCATAGGCTTTATGACAAAGTAGAAAATTATTGAAAAATTTCAGACAATTGTATGATAAAAAATAAACTTTGTGGTGATCAAATACCACCAAAAGAAAACCATTTGTGTAAAAAAACTATATACAGTTAAGTCCATATATATTTTGGACACAGGCACAATTTTATTTTTCAGTTATTTAGTAGAACATTCAAGCGATAGTTCTATAATGGATATGGGCTGAAAGTGCACACTCAGGTTTAATTTGAGGGTATGTACAACCAAATCAGAGTAAGGTGTAAACCCACTCTCATCCTTTCTAAACTACTGTCATAGTGCTGATCTATAAGGATATAGATGCCTCCTCTGCATGTATCCTTATCTGTCCAATGTCTCCCCTCTGTCTGTTATAAGAACTTAAAAACTTCAGATTCTGTGGGTGGATCTGTTGTCTGGAGCTCGGTGGGTGGAGTCGTGATGTCAGTAGACTCCCCGCCCACCTCTACACTCCTTGTCAACATGCATTTTCTCCTGTGTATTCCTTCTGCTATGATCAATAACATCCAGTCAAAATCCAGAAAAGTAACCACATGACTTCAGAAAAAAGTGTGAGGGTGGGAATTAAAAAATAATGCCCGTCTAAAGCTAGTGCACGAGATATGTAAAGAACCTGTCACTCAAAGCAAGGGGGCAGAACGGACAAAGGTTTTTCTCTGTCAATTTCATCTCACTGAACAATAAAAGAGGATTGCTCAGAGCTGAATTAACTGTGGCAAGACCTGGTACAAATGATAGGAAATCTTATACTCTACACCAGTGATATGCAATTAGCGGACCTCCAGCTGCTGCAAAACTACAAGTCCCATCGTGCCTCTGGGTATCATGCTTGTGGCGGTCAGACTCTTGCTATACCTAATGGGACTTGTAGTTCTGCAACAGCTGGGAGGTCAGCTAATTGCATATCTCTGCGCTACACCGACAGCAAAAACTAAATAAAAATGTTCGGGTTTGCATCCACTTTAAGGAATTACAACCCCCCCTTTTTTTTCTAGTGACCAAAAGTAATTGGACAATTGAATCAAAAGCTATTTGATGTGGACTATTTTTTTGCTTTTCTTCATCAATTAAGCAGATAAAAAAGGTCTGGAGTTGATTCTTAAGCCCCATACACACCATTAGTTTTTCTGCAAATTTTTGTCTTCAAATTTACCAAAACCATGTAGTGCAAGGGCCTGCCTAATTGCATACAAATTGAAACTCTTCAGGTTTGACCTCATATGGTTTTGGCAAGTCTGAAGAAAAAAATCTGCAGAAAATCTAAGTGTGTATGGGGTATAAGTGTGGCATTTGCATTTGGAATCTATTGCTGTGAACCATGCAAGTGAAACAGGCCATTGTAAGGCTTCAAAAGTAAACAAATCCATCAGAGATAGCAGCAACATTAGGAGTGGCCAAATCAACAGTTTGGTACATTCAGAGGAAAGAACGTACTGGCGAGGTCGGCAAAATAAAAAGGCCCGGATGTTGTACGGAAAACAGTGGTAAATGACCACAGGATCCTCTATGGTAAAGAGACACCCATTCACAACATCCAGACGAGGTGGGCGTATCATTGTCAAAGTTTACAATCAAGAGAAGACATCACAAGAGCAAATACAGAGGGTTCACCACAAGGTGGAAAACATTTAATAAGCCTGAAGAATAGAAAAGCCATATTGGACTTTGCCAGAGAAAAAAAAAAAACCATTAAAAAAAGCCAGATCAGTTCTGGAAAAGCATTCTTTGAACAGAGGAGGCCAATATTAATCTGTACCAGAATGACAGGAAGAAAAAAGCTTGGAGAAGACTTGGAACGGCTCATGTTCCAAAGCACACAATGTCATCTGTGGTCACATGGTGGAAGCAGTGTGATGGCATGGGCATGCATGGCTTCCAGTGGCAACTGGGTCATTGGTGTTTGACGTGACAGAAGAAAAAAAGCAGTATGATAAATTCTGCAGTGTTTAGAGAAATACTGTCAGCCCAGATTAAGCCAAGTTGATTGGATGGCGCTTCACAGTACAGATGGACAATGAGCCAAAAACACACTGCAAAAGCAGCCCAGGAGCTTTTGAAGGAAAAGAAGTGGAATATTCTGCAATGGCCGAGTCAATCACCTGATCTCAACCCAATTGAGCATGCATTTTACTTGCTGAAGGCAAAACTAAAGGCAGAAAGACCCACAAAAGAACTACGAAGCCTGGCAAAGCATCAGAAAGGATGAAACAGTGTTTAGTAATGTCCATGGGTTCCAGACTTCAGGCGGTCATTGACGCTAAAGGATTCTCAAAATATTAAAAATGAACATTTTATTGATTATATTTATTTGTCCAATTACATTTGAGCCCATGAAAATAGGGGGACAGTGTATAAAAATGGTTGCAGTTCCTAAAATCTGTACTTGATATTTATGTTCAACCACTTGAATTAAAGCTGAAAGTCTGCACTTCAAATTCATTTGGATCGTTTTGTTTTAATTTTATTCTGGTGGCATACAGAGCCAAAAGGTATGAAAATCATGCCTGTGTCCAAATATATATGGACTTCGCTGTACATTGAATTTGCATACAGTGTTGCATGACCGTGCAATTGCCAGTTAAAGTAGCGCAGAGCTGAATAGAAAAAACTGCCCTGGTCATGAAGGGGGTAAAACCTTCCAGAGGTCAAGTGGTTAAGTGGATGGGGGACTATAAACCCATCACAGCTGATGTCTTCCGTTAACATGGAAATACTGTAGCCAACCTGGAGTTATATTTCCGGATGAACCGACATTAAACTTGTAGTTCTAACTGAACTTTAGTAGCTGTGCTGACAGCAGATAGAATTCTATATTGGAAAGATGGCAATATATCCACATAACAGAAGCCAAACAATGTTGTAATATCACAAATCATTGCAGTGTAACAGATTTTAAAACAAAGCCTCATTCACACTAACTTCAGAAAAACTGATGTGCAGATTTCACTTGGAGACATGAGTTTACATCAGTGTGCCTGTATGTTTCAGTACGTTTTATATGTGTGGCAGATTCCTGCACAGAGAAAAATCCACACGCAATACCAGTGTTGGTGTGAACAGGGCACATAGTGAACAATTATTTTTTTGTGCCCTTGCAGAAAAATTGACATCTCTGCACCATGGTGTGAACAACCTAAATGTACAATGCCATCAGGGCCTACTCACCATATATATGTGCTTGGTTGTCCTGGGCACCCTTTTTTAAAACCTGCAGTTGATATGGGTTTTACTCCCCTCTAAACACTCTCCTTTATGCTGCAGCCACAATGCATTGCAGCAAAAAATTATTATTAACCATCCACCTCAATGCCTGTCAAACACCCTCTGAAGAATGTTCTACTGTGGTTAATTCTTCAAAGGGCAAAGTGTCATTGAGCCCCATGACCATGCACTAAACCACCACCCTACTAACAGGCCACTTCATAATGTGTGCAAGGACTCCTGCGGCTCATTTGAAGAGTTCTAGAGTGCCTCTTGAGATAGAACAGGAGGGAGCCTTCCAATTGCCGGAAAAACTTCAGCTAAAAACAGAAGTGAAAACTAACCTTGCTATCCAATCAGGTGTGTGATCATCTTCCTGGGGAGGTGTAAAGGCCAGAAGCTGAGTAATGAGTTCACTATCGGAACTTGTAGACAAGCCAATTCCATGCCGCATCAACTATAAAGAAAAGAAAAAAAAAAAAAAAGTGTTAAACCAGGGGCTCCACACAAAACTAAATATTGCCAAGGCCTATACACCATGAATGAGCAGTGTGTGTGTGTGTGTGTGTGTGTGTGTGTGTGTGTGTGTGTGTGTGTGTGTGTGTGTGTGTGTGTGTGTGTGTGTGTGTGTGTGTGTGTGTGTGTGTGTGTGTGTGTGTGTGTGTGTGTGTGTGTGTGTGTGTATATATTAGGGCTGTGGAAATTAACTATTAATTCCTCGATTAATTGTTTTGATCGATCAAAATTCTTTGGGCTTGCCGTGTCCATCTGAAGTGCTCCTTTGCTGTGCCTTCATATCTGCATGCCGGCGGTACCTTACTATCTGCCACACGCAAGGGCTGTTACACTTCCCTCTATCAACCTGGGATTCTACAGCCATCCACTGGGAGTTGTGATAGTTCCCTTCACGGGACATCTACATGCCGACGGACTGATGTTAGCCCCTTCTCATCTGGATTCAGCAGTGGTATCGTTGTACACATTTTTATACCAGTATCATACTTAGCTACATGTTTTTATGACTGCTTTTGCTACCGTTTGGTATTACTCGCACCATTTTTACAGTTTATGTAGCTACATCGATTTTATCTCCAGTGCAATATTTATTTTGTTACCTACTTGAAGGCTATAAAAGTTTTAATGCTATTCCCATCGAGCGCTGCCTTTGTGTGTTTTTTGTATCCTGCTATCCATTTTTCAAGTGGTTGGTAGCTGCACTGGGAATCGGTCTGCAAGGAGATCAGCTAAAAGTAGTTGGATCTGTATGCGCGTTATAATTAATCGAAATTAATCGTTTAAAAAAGAAAAAAAAAAAAAGATTAATCGAACACGAAAATTGTAATCAGTAACAGCCCTAATATTTTTATATATATATATATATATATATATATATATATATATATATATATATATATATATATATAAACTGCTGGCAGACGCCCTGCCAGCTGCCCGACAAATTACAGCCTAACAAATTACCGTAGCCACCTTATTCCTACCTAAAACCAGATGCAGGGGCTGATTTTTTTTTTCCCGGGCGCCGCCCCTTTATTTTCATCTGGCAAGTCTGTAAATCGCACACTTGCTCGTCTCTGGGCGGCTCCATTCATACACCATCTATTGATGGATAGGGGCGGAGCGAAACATGTCAGGGGTGTGGCCTGGCTGGAGTCCAGGCTGAGGCTGCGATTCATCTCACTTCATGCGCATGGGTCTGCTTCTGCTTTTGACATTGCTGCAGCTTGGAGCTAGAACGAGCTCCCTGTCTCTGCCTGCATGCACAGCTGTCAAGTTGGACTTGCCTCTCTACCTGAGTGGCACCTAAATTGTCATTTTGGGTCATCTATGGGTGGAGCCATTGCATTCAGCACAATTACATGGTGGATTGATGGGAATGGTAGTTTATACAAGAAAATATTTCAGCTTCCAAGTAGTGACAATTATATGACTTTTCTGGTAAAATCGACTGGTGTTTTATAAAATTTATTAAAAAAATGTTCTTAGCCTGAAAATTAAAAAAAAAAAAACAATGCATCTGCAAAATCTAATAAGCTAAAGCTTTTAAAGCTGCATTAGGTTGCCTCTACTCTGGATGAAGGAGCACAGGAGGGACCTTTGGACAGCAGACTTGTCAGTCTGATGAGGGGGGGTGGAGTGTTATATGTACTAGCGAGCCGACTAAAAACATTAAATTAGAGGTCAACCTCCAGCTAACACTGTAGTTGCACAAGCAGTTAAAGCAAGTTCCCTCCTTTTGGAAGAAATGTGTCACACAAGTACCGTATATACTCGAGTATAAGCCGACCCGAATATAAGCCGAGGCAGCCAATTTTACCACAAAAAACTGGGAAAACGTATTGACTCGAGTATAAGCCTAGGGTGTCCATCTGCATGCCTCACTGTGTCCATGACTAGACTTACATTTAACATGGGAGTATATGGAAGGGGTGCCCTTCTTTGAAAAAATAAATAAAATAAAAAATTGGTGCTCCCCGGCCGTAGGTCCTCCAGACAGCAAACTTTGCACACTTGTAGAGGAGAAATTGGGCTACATGTGTGCCAGGTTTCGGGTCCAGGGGACCTACGGCCGTCCGGTACCGGGTCCCCAAAAATTACCGGAGAAATTACTGTTTAACATGGGAGTCTATGGAAGGGGTGCCCGGCTTTGAAAAATTGGTGCTCCCCGGCCGTAGGTCCCCTGGACAACGAACTTTGCACATTTATAGAGGAAGAGTGGGGCTACATGTGTTTCAAGTTTGGGGTCCAGGAGACCTACGGCCGGCCGGTACCGGGTCCCCAAAGTCCAGGAAATCAGGTGCAAAAAGGTGACTTGAGTACAAGCCGAGGGGGGTATTTTCAGCACAAAAAAAAAAAAATGTGCTGAAAAACTTGGCTTATACTCGAGTATATACGGTAAATAAAAAAGCTGGCCATTGCTTAATCACCCCAGCCAGTGGTAAATGGTTTGTCTCAATGCTCTAAACTGCTACATTTACAGGACAGCCTTTTCTGTTGAAAAACAGATAGTCAGGCAAGCCTAAAGAAAGAAGACTAATGCAGCCATCACAAAAATTGTCAGCTGCAATAAAAAAAAATTAAATGTATATGAATACAATAAAGGCGCCATGACCTTGGTTTTTTTTCTAAAACTATGCATTAAAATCTGCTGAAGTTGGTCTTGTTTGTATTCAAAGGTGGTTTAACGTTCATTTAGAAAGTCAGTGAAATGTACTTTTGTACTGAACAGTTCATATACTAGATTATGAAAACAACCTCATCACAGGAGATGTAATAGCAGGAACAGGAGTGGCATAGATTATACAGATTAGAGTTTAACATGCATGTATCCAGCCATGCCCAATTCATGTAGTCTTATGCAAGTCACATTTTTGCCCAAAGGCGACAATTACCAAAGCAAGGATTTCAGATTCTGGAATGTAGAGTGCTGATTATACTAAAGTCAGTCCTAGTAAATATATAAAACAATTCAGATTAAAGAATGTAGGGCATGTGAGCCAAGCAGTGCTCCTCCAACATGAACAGTTATTACATGACTAGCCTAAGAATTTGGGGTCTGCAGGTGCACCAAATGTGAAATTGTTACCCAATACAGTCATCTAATATTTATGGGAACCATTCATGTCTGTAGCTCTACATTTCACTTAGTTGCCGCTTTGATTACATGCATGTAAAAATGTAGCTGTACAAGATCTAGGCTCTTTAAAGCGATTGTACAGGTTCTACTTACCTGCTCTGTTGCAGTGTATTTGCACAGAGCAGCCTTTTCTCGGGTCCCTCTTCAGTGCTCCTGGCCCCTCCTGTTAAGTTCCCCCCACAGCAAGCAGCTTGCTTTGGGGGCGCCACAGCTCCTTGTGTCCATTCAGACATGGAGCTGCGACCCAGCCCTGCAACCTTTCTATTCTTATTGGCTGACTGTCTTTGACAACAGCAGGAGCCAATGGCGCCACGCTGCTGTCTCAGCCAATGAGGGGGGGGGGGGGGGGGGGGGGGGGAGGTCCAGAGCAGCCAAGACATTCCTACAACATTGCTGGATCTAGATGGGGCACACGCAAGTATCAGAGGGGGCTGCTGCACACAAGGCTTGTTATCCTAATGCATAAAAATAATAAAAACCTTCTGCTTTTACAAACACCAAGCTACGGTTGACACTAGCGCGAACTCCGATGCGCTGCAAATGTGCATTGAGCGTCCATTGCCATGAATTCACATGTGTTTAAGCGACAACCCACACAAACCCCATGCTTTGCCATATTTTGGAGACGCACATCGCCATAATGGCATGCTAATCGTAATTGGGGCGTCACTACCAATTAGGCTGCATTCACAGCGGCGTGTTTCCGAATGCACAGCAACCTGCACAGAGAACACGATTTGCTGCGTGTTGTGGAAACGCACTGCAAATGTGCATTGCACTTGTGTTGCCATCATGGCAATGCAAGCGTGATGCAGGTCTGTGCCACGTTTCCAAAATGCGTGGCAAAAAGCATATTGTGTGTGGGTTGATGCGCTTTTGGAAACGCGCAGATACGAACGCAGCCCAATTGACAACTTGATTGCAGTTAGCAGGCGCTAAATGAGCTACAAACACACTGAAAAACGTGCAACACGCCACAACCAAAAAGGTTCTTGAGCTACTTTGGGGCTTTTTTGCACATAGGGCAGCCCAGTCAAGTGAATGGGCTGCCCTGTGCATGACCCTTGCCGGATGCAAGTGGGATCTCAGTTTCTGCCAAGCTAGGGTGTCAATGGAATGTGCTTGGAAGGAGTTTATAGGCAAAAAGGATGAACTGGGAGAGAACAAAAAAATAAAATTAAAAACCCACACATCTTAGGGGTTTATTTACTAAAGGCAAATCCACTGTGCATTACAAGTGCACTTGGAAGTGCGGAGGGGGAAGCTCTGATGATTTATATCATCCAATCAAGTAGAGGCGGGTCCCCAGTTTACAAACCAGATAGGGTCTGTAGGTTTGTTCTTAAGTTGAATTTGTAAGGTCGGAACAGGTACATTTAAGTGAAGTTCCAGCCAAAAAAAATAAAAACTTTTTTTCTAGATAACCCTTTTCTATGCCAACACCCCTGTAACATTTGTTTTGCTGTCTGTGCTCATGTTCAGAAGATTTCACCTCACTTTGTTTCTGTGAAAACTGGATTTTGAATTTTGGGTTGTCACAGACACAAGGATCAGCGATAAAGCTTCAGTGGAGACACCTTTTTTCATATGAAAACTTTTACAGGAGAGAATTCCCCTTCCTATGGGTAGATTTCCTCTCACTTCCTGTTGTCACCCTCAGTTTGTAAGTAGGAGTCGTTTGTAAGTCAGATGTTTGTAACTCGGGGACCACCTGGTACAAGCAAAAATGCCATTTTGATTTTCTTTGCATGTCCCCTTCAGATCTACAGCAAGTGCACTTCCAAGTGCACAGTGGATTTGCATTTAGTAAATAATCCCCTTAGTCTCATAGGAATGATTTCTCATCTTATGTGACTTCCGTGAGTAAAGTGGCAAGCAAGTCACAAAAACTACAGAGAATGGTGCCTTAGAGGGACATTCATGACAAGACATAGCAGGAGCATGGCCAGATGCCTTGCTGCTGGTTTTTAAAAATCGCATTTCACCCCCTCATGAGGTTCAAATTAAAATATGGGTCTGAAATGTACTACTCTATTTGGAGCGTTTCCTCCTTGCCAGACATTTCCTACATAAGCACATTATAACTATCTTGTGATAGTCGTCCTGTTTTGTGGGTGAGACGAGGACAGCACAAGTCTGTGGGTTTGCGCGTGATTTTAATTCTGCCCAGACACGAGTCTGAATTTAGCATGCTGCCTGACAGTGTACTGAGCCACAGGTCAGCAAGCCAATAATCTGGTATATATACTCCGCAGACTGTCCCCCACAGCAACTGTAAAATGTAAATTTCTAGCCTAAAGTGGGGTACACAAAAAAAAAAAAAAAAAAAATCGGGCGAACATTCGTCTGATTTTTTGATGATCCACAGCAAATCGGAACCGATGAAAGAAAATTTGTACGAATATTCTCATACGACAAAGGCTTGTTTTTTAGGGTTTCTGATCATGCGCAGTCTGATTTCTCTAGTATGAAAATCGTACGAAAATGGTACACATTGAAACAGAAATCGTTCAGTTATCGTATGAGAAATTTTTTACTGTTCGTCCCTTAGGGAAATTTTGTACAAAAATTCAGAATCGGATGTTGTAAGTGTACACACCATACAAAAATGTTTGCCTGACTTTCTTAGTGTGTACGAGCCTTTAGAATACTTGTGGGGGATCACTGCAAGTTTTGGGACAAGGCCAAACATGGCATGAAGAGTTCTTGCCCATTAATACATGGGCTGCATAGGCCCCTTTACCAAAAGTCCTTGTTCTGCATTCACCTCACTCACTAACCGCAGTTCTACTACAGTCTGATTTCTGGGAACAAATCACAATTTATGGCCCTTATCAAATAAATATAAATAAAATGCTAAGGCAAGGAGGACATTCTCAATTTTCAAGGTCTGCAAAAGCCCTCTAAGGAGCACAATATTCTCTAAAGACATCCTGACCGATGTGTGAAAGGTGTATTTTTTAGCTCTGAGGTGTAAGAACATCATTTAGATCACCAGTGTAATGTCCCTCATATAAAAAGGGGGCTGAAACAACTGTACCAGTAAAGATTAAATAAAAACCATAGCAAGACTGAATTGGAATTAAAGATAAAACTTTTTTTAGTTTTGGATAGAGTGACACCTGTCAGTTTGTACTGCTGCCTCTGTGTTAACAGTAAATCGGACAGATTCGGGGGGGCACAGAGTGAAAGCCCACCAATTTGGGTCACCGGAAGCAGAGGGTAAAGAAGGAAAATCTTCCAATGGACATACTGTTCCTGATAACCCCGTTGGGTGACAAACAGGGTTTCCCTCACACTTCCTGTTTTGGCTATGAAACAAAGTGAAGGGAAATCTCAATGAGGAGAGCAAAAATAAAAAATCTTTTGCATTTTCCAAAATAAAATTAAAAAAGTTCCACTTTATTTAAAGTCATTTATAGTGGTGCAAGTTTTACTTTTAGCAGGGGGTGGGCAACCTATGCCACCTCAGCTGTGGTGAATCTACAAGTCCCATGAGGCACTGCAAGACTGACAGCCAGGCATGGTTCCCAGAAGCATGGTGGGATTTGTAACGTCACCAGAGCTGAAGGGCTGCGGCTGCCTACCCCACTCTTTAAATGGGCTTAATTAAAGCTTACCTATGTTTTTCACAACAGCCTTTAGGCCCGCTTTACCTCATGGGATCGCAGCATTGGCATTTTAGACATCAAAATAGGGTTTTTAATGGGGCTCATTTTAATTGGTCAGTTAGGGTCAGCTGACCAAGTAGGGTTCTGGAATGTTAGGTAGGGACTAGTCAGTTGAGGTCAGATGACCTTTCAGAACCCTTAAGGCAGCGCACGGAGCTCCACTCCCTAACACCTCCCCCCCCTGCTAGTTTATGTGGTGTAGTAAAGCAAAGGGGAGATTCAATGAAATGGTTAAGGATGAATGCATAGTCTGAGTGGCTGGGCTGAGTATTGTTTATTTTTGAGTAATTTTGGTGAAAAAATTATTTGGATGTGAATAAAGTTGATGTTTCAATTAAATATTTTGTTTAAACCAATAAAGCAGGCCGCGGCCAATCCTAAAATTTTTGGTGTTGGTTGTTTTTATTATATTCTGTGCACGTTTGCTTGTCATTGCCTGGCGCCTGCGATCCCATGGTTTGTGGGATAGGGTCTTTGTGTGCTGATTTGAACTGGTTTGACTCCTATTCAGAGAAAAGCTTAATCTTTTAGTCAACCCTTAAAATTGATTAACATACTTAGGCCCCATGCACACAGGGTGTTTTTACAGCCGCGTTTTTTACAGCTTAAAAACGCCTGTCCATGTTTTGTAAAAATTTTTTGACCTTTTTTAAAAAAATAAAAAAAAAATCCTGGAGCTCAAAAAAACGCAAATCGCTGCGTTTTTGCGCATTGGGCGTTTTTGCAGCTCAAACCTGGACCTCCAGAACGCACTGGAATTGGGTTTTTTTTGCAGCTGGAAAACGCCTATGCCACTTGGAGCTCATAAAAGCTCTATGTGTGCATGACACAATAGAATAACATGGATGGGCGTTTTGCAGCTGTAAGAAAAACGTCTAACGCTGCTGTTAGGAGCTGCAAAAACGCCCTGTGTGCATGGGGCCTAAAACTTATAATATTGTTTTCAAGGAGCGTTCAAGACAGTTGCCCCTGGGCAGTCCTAGTTGACACAATTCAGATTCCCTTTATGCAATAATAAAAAAAAAAAATCTACCTAAACTTAAGCTTTGGTACAATGGTCTGGACCAAAGTATGCACATCTCTTACCCGATTTCTGTACTTCACAAATCACTGTAGTAGTTACTGCTACTACAGCGAAAGTGGCAGTCTTCCATGTCCAGTGCCAGACAGCTGCCTTTTTGCATATTGAACACATGGGAATTGAAAAAAACACACAGTATGGCCCAGATGGACAAATTCATCAGGAAAAGTCCATTCAACTACACACGGGCCATCTATTGTGCATCACTTCTGTACCAAGCATTCAGCTAAAAAATACCAGGTGGACATACAAACAGCATTTTTAAGTGGATCTAATGTGAGCTTTAACAGATTACCTTTCGCCTAAGTCGAGCTGCATTTATTAGTTCTCCATTATGTGCCACAGCAATCTTTCCATGGAGCGTTTCAACGACAAACGGCTGACAATTCTCCAATGCAGAATTTCCCGATGTCGAATACCGTGTGTGCCCAATTCCCAGGTTGCTCATGTTCAGTTTCTTCAAACTTTCCTCACTGAACACGTGATTGACCAAACCCATTCCCTGTAGGAGAGATAAAAGCATGAGCATAGCACTTGAAGATTTAATGGCCATCCAAACCATAGTTCTACTACACCAACATCCCCAAAGCTAGTCCCTATATGGAGAACAGATGGCAGTCTGAGCATAGCACTGAAGACTGTATGAAAGTCTACAGTATTTGTACTCCACAGTCCCAAAGCTATTCGCCGTAAAAGGTGAGAAACGCCAATTCTAGCTCATCATTCCATTCAGCAGTGGTGGTCAGGTATCTTGATACAAGGGGCTCCAAGTGCAACCTTATCACCAAAGGGCCACCCATAGCAGTGTGTGAATGTAATTCTCTCAAAAGCCATCAGACATACTCCAAAAAGATGGTCAGACTGCAGATATGCTTTAGGAGTTGGAGATTTGGACATGCTTTGGGAGACAGTCGTAGCCTGGAGAAACATAACATGACTGCTGGAGACTGTCTATTCTAGCCCCTGAAAGCCATGCTTCCACATGTGTTCCCTACATCCCACTACTTGTGACACAGCAAGATCTAATAAAGATTAGAGGAAATAAAACCACAAAAAAAAAGTTCAATAGTATGAAAGATCCACGAACAACCCTACCACAGGTTCTCCACTTAATTCAAGGTTTTAAACAATTTTCAGAATTCAAGGTTCTTGATCGAAAGCACTTTTTTTTTTAATTCAACGAGAACCCCTCTTTACCACCTGACTGCCCACTGCAGATCATATCTAAATTTAGATATCTGGGTAATGATATTCAACTATCGTGGTTTTAGGATAATAGTTTGGCCCCTTGCATTGCTCAATGGGTTAAACTCTTTCTTTGATAAGACGAGTGAACCCATTTGAAATAGTCTTTCTTCCCAAATTTTTATATATACGGTCAAACTACAGAGTTTATGTTCCAAGATAATTTTTAAAGATTAACTCAATTCTTAGTTTTTGTGGCACCCAAAGTCTCCCAGAGAGTCGTTGGCTACCTTTCAATTGCCTACTAATTGAGGTTTGGCACTTCCCAATCTTCACGCGTATTAATATGCAGCCTAAATCATTTATGTACATTGGTGGATGTTTCCACAACTTAAAGAATACGTTTACCTTTTGGGAACAAGTTACATGTTCGGTTTTAGAGTGCAACATGAGCTGCTGCCCAATCCCTGCACGCCCTGTGACAGCAGTATGGGGAGAAGATTGCCCATACTAGCTGTCACTTTTTGAAAACAGCCCACACGGCCACATCATTCATTCACACCACTGTGTGCATGAACTACAAGCCTGGACATACTTTGCGGCTGTTTGCTTGTAATTCTCAATGAACTACCACAGCTCTGGAGCGCCATGCTTGTAGATCATTAATTCTTCCTGTCAGATTGTATTCGCTTGTCCGTATGGAATGTATGGGCACACAAATACACTGGCAGATCTGCTGGAGACCTGCATGGCACCAGCGATTTGCTGATCACTGGTACAATGCTTAACTGGCTCCCAAAAAAAAAAAAAAAAAAAAAAGGGTAGCATGAAATAAAGCAAACCCTTTAAGCTACTGAAACCTAGGTCCGTAGACATTTTTCTTCAGTGGTCTGAGTAAATACCTAGGTAAGGTAAACAGACTGTCTTCAGAGGGCCACAAAAGTGGCAAAAGGGGTGCAGATTGGGCACCGGGGCAATAGGGTTTGCCTTATGGAAAATTAAAGCAAAAAACTGCAGAGGGAACGATGCTGCACATTTTCTGGGACTGTCCCAAACGCCAACCTTTCTGTCTGGAGGTGACCCGCACAATCAAGCGCTTAACTAATGTTTCTCTGGAGGGGAACCCCGCGGCCTGCCTGCTTCACCTTTCAGAGCGACCCATCAAGAAATACAAAACCTCCCTCGCCATCCAGCTACTGAATGCTGCCAAGGCATGCATCCCCCTCTGCTGGAGATCGGAGAACCCGTCTGCGAAATCCTTGTGGTTTTCCAAAGTGAACGAACTAAGACATGGAGGATCTCACCGCCACCTTGCACAGTAGGGAGGAGACCTTTCGAGAGACCTGGAGACCCTGGCAGCATTTCATCTATACGGACAACTATCTCCGTGAGGTTGCGCAGTTTGGCTGACCTCTTGGACTTGCCTTGCTCCCTAGTCAGGGGTCGCTACCCTATTCTACTCTGCCTCACTTTCCACCATCTACCGTTACGTCCAGCTGCTCATCTATCTTTTTACACCCCCCCTCTCACCTCCTAGCTCTCCTTTTTCCCTTCCCAATCTTTCCGCCTCCCCTCTTTCTCCAAGAGACATCCTGTCTACTAACCTTTCCCTTTTGAACGCACCCCTTTCCCCTAGTTCTCACCCAGTCATGGGCTGTCTTGATCAGATACTGTGAATATCCGAATGTACACAACCTGCTTTGCGAGTCCCATGTCTGGGCTTGTTGGCCATCGGGCTGCTCTGCCTCCCGAACAGCTGTGAAAGTTTAGGTTTTGGGTCGTGCAAGCCATTGTCCGAATGCCTCCCCGGCCTCGTACATAGATATTATCTTGATACCGCACCATTTTGCTGTGCTTTACTGTGTATAGCCGGGATATCTGATATGCTTACCACATCATACGACCCCTTTTGATCCCATTACCTGTTTTTTTTTGTTATGTATCTTTGCTATTTGTATTGACTGTTAATTGCACGGTCTTTGAAAATAAAGAATTACAAAAAAAAAAATTTTACGCAAAAATTGTCTAGTCTCAAACTATAGAGCTTTCACTTTTCCATGTGTGAACAGAATGCCAGGGAGTAAAGAGCAGGCAGGTATAAGCAGCTCATTGAAAACACATAACTTTGCTCTGCATGGGCAAAGCACAACTCGCTTTCCGCAACATCTCCAGAAGGCTGAATATTCTTTGTAACAATGCAGCTTTCAATCTTCTCAAAATACTTGTCAAACTTCTGTATGTACTTCCAGAATATCATAGGGAGCACCTTTATGTGCAATATACATTTACAGGCATGTAGAAATCATGTGCCAGTATGGTCTACAGAAACCCTTGGAATTTGGCGCTACACAAGGCTGAAACCCCATGGGAAATCACTGGGTACCAGGTCAGCCAATCACCTGCACTGTCATGTGGAAGGCAGGGAGCAAGTCACATGCTCTTAAATACCTAAATGTATCAGGTACGTCACTTTGCTTCGCTGAATGAAGAGATCATTTTTGAAAGTCCCTTGGCAATCATGGGTGTCAGTGGGAAACCCAGGTACCCATGCTAATGAGACAGTCAATGCAAACCTATGGCTTCTAGGGAGAATTGGGACTGCCCAAGTCAAACCAAAGACATTACACCAATTTAAGTTTTTGGGGTTGGCTTTTAGACTTTGGGAGGTCTCATAGGCCTGGCAGACATGGCGTCTATTCTTAAAAACATAAAGATGATCAATTTTACCTTGTGCATTTTGTATGTTGGAGCAGCACTTCCATCACTTGTCACAATGCCGGCACTTTCCTGTCCCCTGTGAAGATTAAATCAAACAAGCATTAACAAATTAGATATTTAAACATTGGTATACTTCTCTGCATTTCATGTCCTCACACATTTGTAATGATCAGTTTTCTGATAAAACACACAAATGTATTAGGTAAAAATGGTGGCAAGATGGCACTCAAAGATGCAAATTTTAGGGAATTTTTTTTTTGCATTTCTAAAGTTGAACTTATCCTTTAAACTATGCATTATATTTAAGAATAAAGATACAAATGTTTGAGTTATTGTTGTTGTGTTTAGTGTTAACTTTAATGACCTTTACATTTTTACGTGCCCAAGTGTTTACAATTTCCTTTTACATTGTGATATTCTTGCCATTCCATATTTTTATTGTATTAAATTTATAACTACCGTATGCAGATCAGTGACTAGAGAAGGCAGCTTAGATTTATCACCCAGTCTTCCTTCTAAACTTAGACTTACATTGTGAGAAGTAGTAAAGGGTCACCACAGGAGCAGAAAGCACAATCTGTGTAATAAGCAAATATGGCTGCCCTCAATCACATTCATAAAAACACTAAAACAAGATTTGTAAACCATTTTAACAAACAACCTATCAGATTTACGTATATGAATCAGGAAGGTAGTCTGCGAGATTGTAGTAAGTGACTTGAGAAACGCACCAAGGTGGACATTGACATCGTTTGAGTGCCTCCTGTTCATTTAATAAGCCTAATGATCCTCCGCATACACTCTCATGGACCTGCGTTTCAATTCAAGTTCCAGTGGGGCCAGGCAATGTTCTTGCACTGGGGTCCTCCATTCAAATCCAATCCAGGACACTATCTGCATAGAGTTTCCATGTTCTTTCCGCCCTCACTCCCAAGACATTCTAGTAGGTTAAAGCTAAATTTCGTGTACAGTGATGCTTGCGGTCCGAGTCCTGTGTCGAGCAGCTACCCTGCGGCATACTGAACACATGTTGACACCATTCAAAAGACGCCTTACTTTTTTTTCCACAAATAAATGCAAAGCATTTTCTGATCAGATGAGGTGGCGATTGGGACCTCACCACCTTGTTTCTGCACCTCAACCAGAGGACGATTTGCATTCATTGAAAAAGTGCAAGGCATTCTCTGAATAGTATGGCACATGCATACAGACATTGGTCCAAGCTGGACGAATCTCTCTCTGGTTTTAACACCACTAGCCCAGCCATATTTGATGGGTGATCCACTTTCAGTACCACTTCACAGGCCTAGGACTCAGAGCCGACCTCTGACCAGTATCAAGATAGCAGTCCATCTTGGGAAGGTCATGTGGTTTTCATGGTCAGCGCCATTTTGTTTGTCACAGAAGGTTGTCAAAGATCATGAAGTGTCTATGCTAGTAACCTGATCTAGTGTGTGTGTGTGTGTTAGTGCTGCAACAACGTAATCGATTAAGTTGACTACGGAAATACGTTGTCATGCGTGAAAAGGAGTCGACGCATCACACTCATCTCGCGACCGCCCCAGCCTGGAGCCTGGTTGTGAATGTAAACACTGCCAGGCAAAGGGCGGAAGTGCGGGGATCATCACACTGAAATGGTAAGCCTAGTCTCCATCCACACTGGGCAGTGAATAGAAATCACGGAAACCAGTGTGCAAGTCTGTACAACCATACAATTAATGCACTTCAAATACGGAGACATTGAAAAGGGTTTGGGATTTTAAAATTCAATCCAAAACACTATAAAGTGGGCACTATATTCACTTCCTTCTGATGGTTAAGAATGCAAAGCATGTTTTCAAATGTGTTTAAAAGAAGCTCTATGGAAATGACTAAATACCACGGTCTGATCCAAGTAGTAACAACATATATATATATATATATATACACACACATACACGTACGTACATATATATATATATATATATATATATATATATATATATATATATGTGTGTGTGTGTGTGTGTGTGTGTGTGTGTGTGTGTGTGTGTGTGTGTGTGTGTGTGTGTGTGTGTGTGTGTGTGTGTGTGTGTGTGTGTGTGTGTGTGTGTGTGTGTGTGTGTGCGCGCGTGTGCGCGCACACATACTAGGGCTGGGAAAAAAAAATCGATTTTAATCTTGAATCGAGTTTTGAGCTCAAATCGATTCAGATTTGAAGAAAATCGATTTTTTTTTTAAATTATTTTAATTTTTTTCCTTCAAAGTTTCCGTAGCAGGGCTGCAGGGGGCGTATCCGGAATGGCACTGGGCGGCGTTACCCCAATTACATCTACTCGCCGCAGCGAGTAGATGTAATGTAACACTAACCGCAAGCCGCCGTCTGCCTATCTGATCAGCGTGTCATGCAGACAGACGGCGGCCATTGCAGTGTTCAAAAGCCGCGCCTCCCGAGTCCTCGTCTGTGATAGGCGGAACACTCAATTTCACAGCAGGCAGTGTTCAGCCTATCACGGACATCCTCGTCTGTTTTATGAGGATGAGCGGATGTCCATGGTAGGCGGAACACTGAATGCTGGGAAATTGAGTGTTCCACCTATCACAGACGAGGAGGAGGCGCGGCTTTTGAATACTGGAATGGCCGCCAGTGTAGCAGTAAAATCCGTATCCCATGAAAATCTGCATCAGGTACGGGCACAGTGATTGAAGCATGGACACAGTGAAGCACGGGCACAGTGAGACACGGGCACAGTTCAATTCAACTAAGAGTAACCTCAAGATTTTTTGTTGTTTTATTAGCTAAATCCAAATACAGTATTAATAATTTGGATGTTTAACAATCTTTGTTGCACACTGACTTTGCAGTTAGAGAAAGAGTTTGCCTTTGCAATTTTGTTTGTTGATGCACTTCAATTAATGAAATTTAAAAAAAAAAAAAAAAAAAAAAAAAAAAAAATCGAATCGAAAATCGAGTTTTTTTATAAAAAAAAAATTGCAGATTTTTTTTGGGGGGAAAATCGCCCAACCCTAATACATACATTATATATATATATATATATATATATACACACACACACACATATATAATCTCCCTACTGACTCCGCTATATGGCTATACACAAACCATTAGCTATGGGAGACTGGGTAGATCCATATGGCCTCATGTTTTGCAAACGTAAATATACATTTGAATCTATATTTACATCAGATTAGGTTGGTACCCAACTCAATAGGAAAACAGCAAACTTCTTAAATCAAAATAATCGTTAGAGTAGTCAACTAATCGAATAAATAATCGCTAGATTAGTCGACAGAAAATAATCGTTAGTTGCAGCTCATATATATATATATATATATATATATATATATATATATATATATATGTGTGTGTGTGTGTGTGTGTGTGTGTGTGTGTGTGTGTGTGTGTGTGTGTGTGTGTGTGTGTGTGTGTGTGTGTGTGTGTGTGTGTGTGTGTGTGTATATATATATATATATATATATATATATATATATATGTGTGTGTATATGTATGTGCGTGTACGTACATATATGCACACACACACACACACACAGAGAGATCTTTCTAAAGAAATGGAGGGGATGGAAACATCCTGGGTTAAACCCAAGCCTTCAGAAGTATACAGGCGGGGAGGGAGACTTTGCTCCTGTTTTTGGTAACAGGGCGATTGTAATGGTAATTCAGCCACCGGCCAGTACTGGATCACAAGTCATTGACAAGGACGGGGTGGGGTGTTGGGTTAGGATCTTTCCTGTCCTGCTAGAATGCCAAACAAAAGCAGTGGTCAGTACAGTGAACCGAATCAGGTAGAACTAAAAACAAACTCTGCCTTAGGAGAAATAACCGAGGAAACAGCCAACAGCATTGTACACACGCCGAGTGGACCATCGGAGATTTGCCTACAAACATTCCCAATTGTTTGACACCGCAATGGAAACAACCCATTTAATATGATCCAGATTGACTTCACCAGGAGCAATAGTTACATTTTTGATCAAAATTGGATCTATTGCATCAGTTTTTCAGTGGAGTCAATTATTGAAAAAAATGCAACAACTTCATAAAGTGATCACTATAGTGAAAACTATGCATGCATAATATAGATTATTCATTAACCCCAATGCACGCTAGTATTATGGATGATCTAGAAGGGTTGAATCTTACTGATCATATCACCTTTATAATGCAATCCATGTTTTAAAGAGCCAACCACTTCATCAAAGTGATTATACTGATCATTCCTAGGCATACACGATAGATTTGAAATAAAACCTTCTGCTAGCACATGTATGTCCAGCATTATAGATCAGCTATACAGGCTGTATCCTCTGATTGGATCACCTTTTCAGTACAACCACTTCATCCAAGTCACCACTATACTGAATAGTCCAATGCAGGAATCCTATGGATGCAGGATTTCATATTATAAATAACCCCAGTGCATGCACGCTAGTATTATGGATGAGCTACAAGGGCTGTATCCTCCTATTGGTCAGATCACCTTTATTTGTTTGCAAACTTTTATTTGGGTCAAAATGGTGGTACAAACAGTAGATCATCATACACTGAGAATGCATTAGAATTTTTTTTAGAATATAAAAAAAAAAAAAAAAAACACTCAAGACAATGTGTTACATTAAGCATTAGACTGGAATATCGCTGAGGATGACCAGCACCAAATCCAATAGATCATTGAAAGAGGTCATTAGCGGGCAGCTGATAATGGCATCAAATGGTAAGTGGCATCTGATCATGGGTTCAAAGAGTATTTACTGAACCAAGGGTCACATTTATTATATATGAAAAAAAAAAAAGTATAGAATATTTTTTTCCATGAGATTAATATTGTTTATTCTCATGAAATCAGTTTTTGAAAGATCCAACCACTTCATCGGTGATGATTGTACTAAACAATCCTATGCAGCATGACATAAGTCCCACACATGCACAGTTAGCATTATAGATCCTCCCCCCTCCCCCCATACATGTAGAGTCGTGTCTGTGCAAAGTTCACTCATCTGAAAACAGATCCAGCCTAGGACAAGCCTGACCCCTCACAGTGAGGTTCTGCAGCAGCTGAGGCCCATCACCAGATCTGTACAGGATGATCACATCTAACAAGCAGCCAATGCACAAGGCAGCCAATGAGGTTCTGCAGCAGCTCCCTATATATAGATCCCATTCACGTGCTCCCCCCGCCCCCATCGCACACAAGGGCCCGGTTACCTGTGCTGCAGCCCCACCAGCCCCAGGGTGATGACATGGGGTACATCCAGCTGGGTGGGCCATGTATCGGAGGCGATGCAGCCGAACACCCCGCACTCCTCCCCGATCCCGAGCTCCTCAAACTCCATGCCGAACACGTGGATCTCCGAACACAAATACTTCCTGGGCAGCGGCGGGGGCCCGGGCCGGGCTATTTAAATGTGGGGGGTGGGGAGGGGGAGAGGCTCCTCCCTGGAGGGAAAGGAGGGGGGAGGGTCTGGAAATCGGAGTACAGGGCCATGTGAGAGGGGTGGGGGAGGAGCTGAACACCGGCCTGTCTGTGCATTGCTCACACTATGCTGACTAATAAACTCATCAGCTCCGCACAGTGATAGGAGGAGTGAACGTCCACACTATCCAATAGGCAGGGCCGCTGTTAGAAAACACAGGGCCCTGTACAGCCTACCCGACGGGTCCCCCTTTAACCCCGCCCTCGACCCCACCCCAGGCTCCTCCCCTCACCCAACCTCTGCAGATTTGTCACCGTTTACATAGGCATGCATACTGTGTCTCAGGAACTAGATGTTGCTGCTCACATCTTTAATGGGACCCTCGATTACACGGGAGACTCAGTAAAGGTGATGGAGGGACGGTGGTGGAACCCCCTTCCACTGCCTGTAAAAGTAATCCAGGGGCTTCTTAGCCGCTAGGATAACTTTAACTTTGTGCAAACTCATTGGGGCTAAACAATGATATCTTGATTATTGCTGCAACAATGACCAAGATAATCACCCTTCCAATCCAGCAATGTACCAGTATGTTGCTGGACAGGAAGCGGTTAAAGGGAGTGGTTGGGGGGCACATGTTTACTGCCCGCTCCCCTCCCAAACGCAAGTGTAAAGTAGCATCTCACTGCGTCTTATGATTATCAGCATTATGAAAATTGCACAGGCAGCACAGTCTGCCTGTGCTCTGTCATGGATCTCACAGTGTCACATGGCTTTTGGGATCTGACTTTATGGCTGTATTGTGTGTTACAAACTATAACCCAGTACAGCCATAAAAAAGTAAGCACCAAACAGCAATAGGACACACTGTAACAGATCCATGACAGAACACATGCTGACTGTGCTGCCTGCATGAGTATCATAATGCTGATAATCATGAGCTGCTATGCTGTATGTTAGCCGAAAGCCTCGTATACACGTTCTTTTTGCCAACAAACTTCATTTTGAGCAAGTTTGACAAAAAATCAGACCGTGTGTACGCTCCATCGGACAAACTTTTTTGGTTTTCATCGGACAAATGTTCGGTCTGCAAACGGACAAACTTTTCGCCAACAAAAGTCCGATGGAGCAAAGTCCGACCCAGGGGCGGATCCAGAGTCTTTTCTCGGGAGGGGCACTGCCAAAAAATATGTTTTTTTTGTGGGAAATTTATCGGGAAAATGGCTGGTGTCGGCGCTTCAATCATCCCGACACCATGGTTGTTATGGTGTCAGGATGATTGAAGCGCATTATTTCTATTATTACATTGTAATATAAAATTAAATAGTTCAATGCAGAATCTGTGGGAGCCCCGAGTGTGTCACTTGCCACCGTCACCTGCAATTAGTGGGAGCCCTGAGCGTGTCACTTGTCACACGTTGCGGATTGTCACTTGAAACGTCACCTGCCACATCTTCTGGATTGTCACTTGCCACACCTTGTGGATTGTCACTTGCCACATCACCTGCCACACCTTGCGGATTGTCACATGCCACGTCACCTGCCACACCTTGCTGATTGTCACTTGCCTGCCACCAGATGCAGATTGTCATTTGCCATGTCACCTGACACAATTTGCGGATTGTCACTTGCCACATCGCCTGCCACACCTTGCGGATTGTCACTAACTTGCCTGCTAAGGTGTAGTTTTGGTTGTCTCTTGCTGTGTCCCAGACTCCCAGAGTCAGGCAGCAGAGAGATAATGTAATCTCTCTGCTGTCTGCACAGTGAGGGCGGAAGTCACTGCAGGAATGCAGGGCAGGCACGGGTGGTGAGAGATGATCTCATCTCTCTGCTCCCCCGCTCCCCGGCTAGCTGATTGGCCAGCTGCCACACTGAGCCTGCTCTCTCACTCTCACCTGCGCTGCCAACACACTGAGCAGCACGGTCTGCCCACGAACCGCGCCGCCCCCCGACAACAAACCGCGCCGCAAGCGGAGCCGCCCGCTTTCTTACCCGTCTGTGGAGCCGCACGCTATTGCACCTGCCTGCAGAGCGGCCTGACGTGACTCACTGACGTCACTCGTTGCTAGACGCCAAGCGGCCCAGGCGTTAGCAGCAAGTGCAGGGAAGAGGCTCCACCCACCTCCTCCTCCGCTCCTGGTATCGTGTCAGTGCACCGCGTAACTACATTAGACGAGTCTCTCTCTTGGCGCCGCTGATCGGCTGATGTGAGAAACTGAGAGAGAGACTCAGAGAGGCAGCGGCAGCCACAGAACAAGTACTGTATATACTCGAGTATAAGCCGACCCAAATATAAGACGAGGCACCTAATTTTACCCCAAAAAACTGGGAAAACGTATTGACTCGAGTATAAGCCTAGGGTGTCCATGTGCATGCCTCACTGTGCCTCACTTTGCCTCACTGTGCCCATGCTTCACTGTGCCCATGCTTCACTGTGCCCATGATTAGACTGATGTTTAACATGGGAGTCTATGGAAGGAGTGCCCGGCTTTGAAAAATTGGTTCTCCCCGGCCGTAGGTCTCCCAGACACCAAACTTTGCACACTTGTAGATGAGACAGGGGGCTACATGTGTGCCAAGTGTGGGGTCCAGGGGACCTATGGCCGGCCAGTACCGGGTCCGCAAAGTCACTGGAGAAATGACCGTTTAACATGGGAGTCTATGGAAGGGGTGCCCGGCTTTAAAAAAACAGTGCTCCCCGGCTGTAGGTCCCCCAGACACCAAACTTTTCACACTTGTAGAGGACACATGGGGCTATGTCCGGCCGGTACCGGGTCCCCAAAGTTCGGGAGATCAGGCGCAAAAAAAAACAGAGCAAGCAAGTGAGTGTGACAGATAGTCTCAGGGGGGGGGGGCAATTGCCTTGTTGCCCCTCCCCTGGATCCGCCCCTGGTCCGACCGTGTGTACAGAAATCCATCGGACTTTTGTCCGATGGACAAATAAGCATGCCCAGAACCAACAATAGCAGAAGTTGACCAAAGGGTGACGGTAAAGAGCAGAAAAGAGCAGAAAAACCACGTGATGTTGGAAAAGTTTTGGGAAAGTTTGCAGAAAAGTCAGAGCGTGTGTATGCTATGGGTGTGCCCGGCCAACTCCCTTCGGACAAAAATCCACAGAAAAGTTTGTTTAAAGTCTGACCGTGTATACGAGGCTTAAGTGAGACACAGTGAAGGATTCTATCTTCTGTTCTCCACTCACTGTGTGCAGTGCATGTGCAGCCACGTGTCGCTGTCCTCCAGGTTCTTGCTCCCTCTCATCCACGGAGCTGCCTGTCTCCTCGCCTGAGTCTCGGCAGTCGGCACCTGATCACGGGAGGCAGGAGCTAAGCGGAGCCTCCTAGTATCACTCCGCCAGGGAAGGCAGCGGCAGCCGGGACTAATTAACTAGCAGAGCAATGTGCGGGGCGGCTTTATGTACATGCACCCGAAAAAGGAAAAATAGTCCGAACGCTGCGCTCATCTCCTGGGCCCCTCTGTAGACCAGATGGGGCCTGGGAAAATGTAATTACAACCCCCTCCCCTTCTCTAAGCAAGTAGTAGCGGGGGTATGGTTTCAAAATTTTAACATGCATAAATTAACTGTAAAGTTGCCCGGGCCCCCCTGTGGAGCTGATGAGGGCCAGGCCCTGTACAACAGGGCTGTCTGTACTGCCCTATCAGCGGCCCTGACTGGGGGGACTATCATCTGATCTACATAGACTCATCCATAGAAACAAACGCTTGTGGGGTGCAAAGCCAGGGACCTAATGTGTCAGCAGGGGTGAAGCTTGAGGAGTATCTGAGTGCCAAGCCAGGGACCCAGCAGGGAAGCGGGGTGAAGCTTGAAGAGTATCTATGAGTGCCAAGCCAGGGACCAAGCAGGGGAGAGGGGTGAAGCTTGAGGAGTATCTGAGTGCCAAGCCAGGGACCCAACAGGGAAGCGGGGTGAAGCTTGAAGAGTATCTGTGAGTGCCAAGCCAGGGACCCAGCAGGGAAGCGGGGGTGAAGCTTGAAGAGTAGAAGTAAAAAGGGGAGGTGAAGAAAGCATTTTTGCTACTGGCACTGCTTGATGTTATTTGCACATTTGAACATTTGGATTGCAACAAATATATTTCTCTTTTGTTCCATTGCTTATTGGACATTCTTTTGCACTTTTAGCACTTAATTGCACTCTTGCAATCAGCAATTTCACCTTTACACATTCCATTGCCTTGCAATCTGCAGGCTATTCATTTGTTTACACTTTGTTTGCACATTTAGCAAATTTGCACATCAGTGTTGACATTGTTTTATATATTTTTATTTTATGCACTTTGCACTTTTTTTATCATTGATTCATTGATTTATTGATTTATGGTTTTAGTAATCCATCCACTACTGTAATTCATGGTTTTAATTATTCTTGAGTATTTATTTATGTATTACTGGTTTTTAGCCATTGTGCACTACAGTTATTTATAGCCAGTACACCACTTAATAGAAACAGCGCAGCACCACCTCCCCTTTTTACTTCTACTCGCATATGCGTTTGGATTAACCCTTTCGGTGCTTGCGACAGTTTCCACAACCCCCCTTTTTTCTGTTTCTGGTAGCGCAGGATTAATCACCTACATTATTAAGCTTGAAGAGTACCTGTGAGTACCAAGCCAGTGACCCAGCAGGGAAACGGGGGTGAAGCTTGAAGAGTACCTGTGAGTGCAAAGCCAGTGACCCAGCAGGTAAGCGGGGGTGAAGCTTGAAGAGTACCTGTGAGTGCAAAGCCAGTGACCCAGCAGGGAAGCGGGGGTGAAGCTTGAAGAGTACCTGTGAGTGCAAAGTCAGTGACCCAGCAGGGAAGCGGGGGTGAAGCTTGAGGAGTATCTGTGAGTGCTAAGCCAGGGACCCAGCAGGGAAGCTTGAAGAGTATCGGTGAGTGCCAAGCCAGGGACCCAGCAGGAAAGCGGGGTGAAGCTTAAAGAGTATCTGTGAGTGCCAAGCCAGGGACCCAGCAGGGGAGAGGGGTGAAGCTTGAAGAGTATCTGTGAGTGCCAAGCCAGGGACCCAGCAGGGGAGAGGGGTGAGGCTTGAAGAGTATCTGTGAGTGCCAAGCCAGGGACCCAGCAGGGAAGCAGGGGTGAAGCTTGAAGAGTACCCGTGAGTGCCAAGCCAGTGACCCAGCAGGGAAACGGGAGTGAAGCTTGAAGAGTACCTGTGAGTGCAAAGCCAGTAACCCAGCAGGGAAGCGGGGTGAAGCTTGAAGAGTACCTGTGAGTGCAAATCCAGTGACCCAGCAGGAAAGCGGGGGTGAAGCTTGAGGAGTACCTGTGAGTGCAAAGCCAGTGACCCAGCAGGTATGTGGGGGTGAAGCTTGAAGAGTACCTGTGAGTGCAAAGCCAGTGACCCAGCAGGGAAGCGGGGGTGAAGCTTGAAGAGTACCTGTGAGTGCAAAGCCAGTGACCCAGCAGGGAAGCGGGGGTGAAACTTGAGGAGTATCTGTGAGTGCCAAGCCAGGGACCCAGCAGCGAAGCTTGAAGAGTATCTGTAAGTGCCAAGCCAGGGACCCAGCAGGGAAGCGGGGTGAAGCTTGAAGAGTATCTGTGAGTGCCAAGCCAGGGACCCAGCAGGAAAGAGGGGGTGAAGCTTGAAGAGTATCTGTGAGTGCCAAGCCAGTGACCCAGCAGGGAAGAGGGGGTGAAGCTTGAAGAGTACCTGTGAGTGCAAAGCCAGTGACCCAGCAGGGAAGCGGGGGTGAAACTTGAGGAGTATCTGTGAGTGTCAAGCCAGGGACCCAGCAGGGAAGCTTGAAGAGTATCTGTAAGTGCCAAGCCAGGGACCCAGCAGGGAAGCGGGGGTGAAGCTTGAAGAGTATCTGTGAGTGCCAAGCCAGCGACCCAGCAGGGAAGCGGGGGTGAAGCTTAAAGAGTATCTGTGAGTGCCAAGCCAGGGACCCAGCAGGGAAGCGGGGTTGAAGCTTGAGGAGTATCTGTGAGTGCCAAGCCAGGGACCCAGCAGGAAAGCGTGGGTGAAGCTTAAAGAGTATCTGTGAGTGCCAAGCCAGGGACCCAGCAGGGAAGCGTGGGTGAAGCTTGAAGAGTATCTGTGAGTGCCAAGCCAGGGACCCAGCAGGGAAGCAGGGGTTAAGCTTGAGGAGTATCTGTGAGTGTCAAGCCAGGGACCCAGCAGGAAAGCAGGGGTGAAGCTTGAAGAGTATCTGTGAGTGCCAAGCCAGGGACCCAGCAGGGAAGCGGGGGTGAAGCTTGAGGAAGATACTGAGTTCTACAGTGAAGGAGCTCTAGGGATCCAGTGGCTATTGGATCTGAAGTCTCGTGAGAGAGACTGGGAGCTCGTTGAGTGAAGACCCACAGTGAGTGAGTGTGGGGTAAAGAGAACTGTTCGTGTTGCAGATGGTTGAATACCATTACCGTTAGTAACAGCCAGTACAGCCATCAGACATTTTTTGGCCCCTTACACAGCTTTAAAGAAACACATCTCACCTCCTCTTGTTCAGCTTCGCTCTCCCTGATGTCTGTGAACATGGGTATTTGAGCTTATGATCTCCTTTTTCAAGGAAATTCCTTACGCCCAGTTTGACACTAGGAATCAAAACATCATGGCCAAAGATACAAGCCACTCCTTTTTCTAAGGAAGAGCATTATCCTGTCTACTCAGACCAAGCTAGAAATACTGTTAGGCCCCTTTCACACTGGGGCGGTGGGTGCGCCAGCTGTAAAGCGGCTCTTTCAGGCGATTTGCAGGCGCTATTTTTAGCGTTATAGCGCCTCAGTGTGAAAGGGGTCTTAATCTAACAAGCTGCGTTCCATATTGCATGCCACTAAAGTGTGCATGCGCCGTTGTCTACGGCGCATGCGCCATAGACATCGGCGCAAGTCTCTATTGTAAATATCTCCTAAACCATGTAGGTTTTTTAACAGGTAAGTAAACCATGTAATAAAAAGTAATACTGCGCTAATGTGAACAGATGAAAATATCGTGCTTATTAGCAGCTAGGCTGCGACATAAAAAATATGTGAAACCATATCAAGTAAATAGGAATTAGAAAATGTCGCGCACAGACATGTGAAAAGAGTAAAACACTGATGAGAGTTCCTCTAAAAAAGTGAAAAATATATATGAGTGAAGGTGAATAAATTAATATGTATATAAACACCAAAAAATAAATAAGCAAAACAGGGACTCAACCCCTACTCAGAATACTAAAATAGTGATCAACTTAATATGTGATATTAAAATGAAACATATAAGGCACAATACTGTTGTCAAGTATTACTGCAATAGTGCTCTAAATATTGAAAAGACAGAAGAGGGAATAGTCTATTCCTTGATAGTTCAAATGAGGTCCAATATAGCAAACAGTTCCAATGCGACAAACAGTTGCTTCAGATGAAAAAACAGGGGGTTGTGAGGAGATGTTTGGAAAAAGATAGAGCCCAAGATGAATCCACAGAAAGTATAGAAGAACTGCATCCACCACGGTGTATAGGGAATCAAGATGGGTACCTTACCACAAAAGGTGGACCTCCACTGTGGCAAGGTCAGAAGAGCCTGCAGATATCACCCTCTGCGGGGTATTGGTACTGATCCTGGGGGTGTCACGACTCCGGAGTCATTATATTCCCTCTGCCTCTCGTTGTACTGTTTCCTCCACTGGTGGCTGGTATAATCCAATCATTTAAAAAGAACCAACAGACCTCCAGTGTAGATACCTTCCTGCAATGTGCTCTGCCTCCTGATTCTCCCAGCACACGGCACTGCTGATGGGGGAGCAAGTAAACCATGTAGGTTTAGGAGATATTTCTAGAACCTACAGGTAAGCCTTAATCTAGGCTTACCTGTAGGTAAAAGTGGTTGTACAGGGTGTACAATCACTTTAATTTACAAATTAAGGTCTTTTGGCATAAATGATATTGTATGTACCTGGATAGAAAACTGTTTGCAGGAGCGTGTCCAAAGGTGTGGTGTGGTGTGATATTTAACGGCATATTTTCTGAATGGTCTAGAGTTGTGAGCAGGGTACCCCAGGGCTCTATATCCTTGGACCATTTTGTTTAGCTAGACAAGAAGCGGTTGGATCTCAAACTGCATAAGGGGTTCTTTACTATTAGAGCGGTAAGGATGTGGAACTCCCTTCCATAGTTAGTGCAGTCCAACAATGGCAGTATAGTGGCTTACATAAATCATCAAGGAGGAATCAGGAGTTAGATGGCAGGAAAGTAGGTGGCTTATGTCCTGAAATGTCAGGTTCCAGCTCCATACCTCCCAACTTTTGAAAATGACACTGCGGGACAAATGAATCAGACATCGAAGTTGGTGAGCGGGGGGGAAGGACGAAACAGATGAAATCCACACATTGGTTGGCACTTGCTTACCTCCTCCTCCTCCTGTGCTGCCTCCACTCACTGGCTCCTCTTCTGTGAGGGAATACTGCCTCTATCGCGGGAATGCAGGAGGTAAGTGGCTGTGCGGGATCATTCCGCAGAATTCGTGCAGGTTGGGAGGTATGCAGCTCTGTTAGTGGTCCACATTTTGAGAATGAATAATTGGATTGTGAACTTTCTAAGCCACCAATAGGATCAAGGAGAATGAACTCTACATCAAAATGTGTTTTGGTAAAACTGTCCCTGGTAAAGAACAACAGATATGGGCCCCATGATGTCAAGCCACAATGAAGGATCAAAGTCTCCAAGCCTTGTCCAGAGACCCTTTATGTAGATGCAGTCAGCACTCTTGTCTAGTTAACTCTGTATTCACTGATATACATGTAGCACCCTGTTACTTTTAAATAGGCGCTATGTGTAAATTTAGGGGTATCTGAGCTGTTAATAGCTCAGAGTGATTATGTAAATTTATTTGGGTTCTGTTCCAGCTTTGGCTGTGTTGTCTGCATTTCCCACTGTGGCCAGTAGGTGTCACTGTTGTCACAGGCCAGTGTGAGAAATACACCGAGCTGAAGTGTATTGGATATTCTTTCCCCAGAAAACAGCCCAATCAGAAGCTTCTTTGTAGCTGGGCATGCTGGGGAATGATTTTTAAGGGGCAGTGCCATGTGCTTCAGGGTCCTTCTTGCCTAATGGCCCTCCAGGCCTATGGCTATGCCGCTGTGTTGCTGCAAGTAGGCCCAGAAGCCTGTCTGGGGCCTACTTAACTGAATGTGATCCGCTGCTGTCTTGCCTGCGGGAAGAAGCCACTCAAACTGAGAAGATTCCAGGGGAGGACTTTACTGGAGAGGACCGAGCTGAAGGCTGGTATCTCAGGAAGGGCCTGGTGACTCGTTTGGAGGATGCACCCAAGTTAACCTACCTCACAGTACTGCCGGATGGCTTAAAGGTTCTGGTACTGTGTAGCTGACCTAACTAACTGACTACTGGCTAAACAATCCTGTGGCAGAGGATTATCCAGGTGTTTCCACTTATCACTCAAGTCTGTGGCAGAGACTTTGTCCGTGCTTCATACTGGCTGCTAGGTCGGTGTGAGAGGCCTATCCGTTTGTCGCAAGATGCAGAGACAGAAAGCTGTTGCCATCTGGATTCAAGAACCGCATTAGTGATCTGCAAAACCAAGGTATCTGAACTTCCCCTAACCCTCTATCCTTCTACCTGAAGTTGTTTAATAAAGCAATTGAGAAAAAGACTGAAGTGACTTTCAAAACTACTTAACATAGACTCTTAAGTTCTGGGACGGTTAACGGCAGGACCCAAAATTAATCCAGCAGCTCTTTCGGGGGTATCGCTACATACATAATCCCTCTTCTTCTTTTCTCAAGTTGATTCTGGAAACTAGAAGGGATGCCCAAAAGGTTCTGGTATTCAGAGGTAGTATGTTTGGTAGTAGACACACGTTGGCTTTTGCCAAACCATCTAGATCTTTTCTTAAAGGAACTGACTCTGCATACTGCTTCTTAGTATTTGGTGCACTGAAACATGGCTATGCAGTTTACATCTAAAAAAAAAAAAAAAAAGATTGCTTTCACAGGCAGAACTGATTTCACA
The DNA here is from genome assembly GCA_029206835.1 of Rana muscosa. Lineage (NCBI taxonomy): Eukaryota > Metazoa > Chordata > Amphibia > Anura > Ranidae > Rana > Rana muscosa. The sequence continues at coordinate 215,818,390 of CM055116.1, forward strand.
ATGTAAATTGGACAATGGAAGTAAACAGTGATGCTGCTCCACCTTCTGTGTTTTTATCTTCACAGCTGTCATTCTTTCAAACTCACACTCAAACTTTTTTTCATCAGAGGCTCAATCTACATACAGATCTAAAGGTGCAACATTCTTGAGATACAGAAGGTGATTTCATTGTTGATGTTAGTGGTGAAGATGTACACCTTGATGATGTGGAAAGTCCATGTCCACGTGAATCTGGAACTGCTCTCTCTTTCACACTTCATAAGCAGACTGAAGCCTCGTACACCCGGCCGGTTTTCTTGGGAAGAAAGCTGCTGGGAGAGCTTTTTGCCGAGAAAACCGGCCGTGTGTATGGTTTCTCGACAAGAAAACTGCCGGGAATCCCGATGATAAAAATAGAGAACCTGCTCTCTATTTTCTCGTCGGGATTCTCGGCAGAGTGTTTCCTGCCGAGAAAACCGTGAGTGTGTATGCTTACCTGTCCCAGGTAAGCCCACGCATGCCCGATGAGACTTCGACGCATGCGCGGTAGCTTACAAGGGTAGTGTAGGGTGTAGCAAGATGGCGGCGACAGCATCGAATGTGGCGAGCGCATGCTCGTCGTAGTCGATGATGTCACCGCGTTCTTGCTATTCAAAAGAACGGCGGTTCTTTTGAATGGCCGTGTGTACACTCGGCGAGCATGGAAAGCCGACGTTTTTTCCTGACGGGATTCCCAGCCGTGTGTACGAGGCTTGAGGCTGTATAAATTTACTTCAGAGCCACTTCTTGGGACTGGGAGTTAGGGCTCATTGTCAGAAAGTTTGTTACCCCTTTAATGGGCAGTAAGATGACTCTAAAATTCTCTATTAGTGGCCAGCGAGGTCTCCAAGTACTTAAACGGGAGCCTCTCATTGGCTAATTGCTTTTTCAGAAGTTTAGTTTCATATCCTACACTTCATCCATTACTTTTTTACTTTCCATGTTTCTAGCCGTTAGTAGCCACCTGCATATTTGCTCTTTGCTAGAATCCAACTTTACGTACAGCTCTCTGACTGGTACTACATTAGACAGATTCAAAGGCTTTTCACCTAGTTGAAGTCTCAGTTGCCCCTTTAATTTGAACATTGGTTTAGACATGGACTATAGCTTAATAAGCCTGGTGAGCATTCATGTGCTCTGACTTCGTTCTTCAAATATTCTACTCTTTCTTGCAGATGTCCTCTATCTGTATCAATTGACAGCAACTACATTTTTACAGAGCTACTCTCCCCCACAGCATAATGGGGGTGTAGCGGGTACTTACTTTCCCGGGTGCATTTTTTGAATCTAGCTGTGACATCAGTGCTATGTTCCCTGGGTCCACCAGGTGGCGCTGCCACCGTGGCCGGAGGGACGAATGTCACTGTGTGTCGAGCCTCCTATTTTTGTCCTCTCTCGGTAGCGGTATGGTGGGGCGGGGAACCCGCCGTGCTTGCTGGGAGAGGGGATAAAAGGGGCCGGCCATTTTGGTCACGGGGTCTTCGTCCCAAGCACCTTCAGCTTGCGGACGTGGGTTCGTGCTAGTCCCCTAGGAGGCCTCGGCCTAGGGGACCATTGGAGATCGTGTTCCACCCCAGGTACCTTCAGCCCTGGGGTGAGGTACTTGCAAGAAGGTCCGGAGCTCAGTGCCCAACACTGAGTTCCGTGAGGGAAGGGTCCTAAGGCACTTCGGGGATGGAGGCCTGAATCTGAGTAAGATGCAATGGACCGGGGAGAGCTCCTCACTCGAAGACCCGGTGCAGCAGACTGCCGGTGACGGGTGAGTCTCTTGTCGGAGACCGTCCAGAAGGATCCCCTTCACCTCGTGCGGAGACCATAGCCCACTCTCCAGGAGGAGAGTGGAGGACCGAATTTGTGTCTGGGCCTATTCACACTCACACCTCCTTTTCTGTTCTATCTGTCAAGGAAGTCCCTGTATGGTGTGTTCTAATAAAGGAGTGTTGGACTTTAATGGTGTGAGGCTCACCTCCTGGCGGACGAAGTTCACGGTGACTCTTGTAGGGAGGATCCGGGTGTACAACACAGACCCGAAGGTAAATGAGACATTGCTGATACCACAGGTATTCTACACGTGGTGGAAGCTAGGCGTAGCCCACCCGCTCTCTCTCTCTCCACCTTACCAGATACCCCTAGACAAGAGACAGTGCGAGCCGCATGGAGAGAGAAGAGGGGCAGGCGCTACAGGGGTTATTTACGAAAGGCAAATCCACTTTGCACTACAAGTGCAAAGTGGATTTGACCAGGGGAGGCGGAGACAAGTGGGTGCTGCAGCTGAACAGAGAGGCTCAGGATCTGTAGGAGAAGTTTGGCCCTCCTCTCTGCTGCTGAGACGGGGGAGAGGGGGACAGAGACGTGGCTGCATGGAGAAACGCAGGATCTAGTGGAGAAATTCTGTCCTTTTCTCTGCTGCCAACTGCTAGACAAGGTGGGAGGGGGGGGGGGGGGGAGACGCAGCAGCAGGAGAGTTGCGAATGCCACATGAAGTGGCCTGGAAGGCCAGATTCAGCCCGCAGTCCTTGTGTTTGGCACATGTGCTTTAGATGGATGAATTCTTTACCTGAAGAGCTGCTTTTACACAGAGGAGAGAGATCTCTCCTAACCACTTCAGCCCCGGAGGATTTGGCTGCCCAATGACCGGGCCAGTTTTTGCGATTTGGCACTGTGTCGCTTTAACTGACAATTGCGCGGTCGTGCGACGTGGCTCTTAAACAAAATTGACGTCCTTTTTTTTCCACAAATAGGGCTTTCTTTTGGTGGTATTTGATCACCTCTACAGTTTTTATTTTTTGCGCTATAAACAAAAAAAGAGCGAAAAGTTTGAATTTTTTTTTTTTTTTTTTACTTTTTGCTATAATAAATATCCCCCAAAAATATATAAAAAAACGAATTTCTTTCTCAGTTTAGACTGATATGTATTCTACATATTTTTGGTAAAAAAAATCGCAATAAGCGTATATTGATTGGTTTGGGCAAAAGTTATAGCGTCTACAAAATAGGGGATAGATTTATGGCATTTTTATTAATATTTTTTTTTACTAGTAATGGCAGCGATCTGCAATTTTGTTTCGTGACTGCGACATTATGGCGGACTTATCGGATACATTTGACGCTATTTTGGGACCATTGTCATTTATACAGCGATCAGCTATAAAAATGCACTAATTACTGTGTAAATGACACTGGCAGGGAAGGGGTTAACCACTAGGGGGAGAGGAAGGGGTTAAGTGTGTCCTAGGAAGTGATTCTAACTGTGTGGGGGCTGGGCTACCAGTGACATGACATTGATCACTGCTCCCGATGACAGGGAGCAGTAGATCACTGTCCTGTCACAAGGCAGAACAGGGAAATGCCTTGTTTACACAGGCATCTCCCTGTTCTGCAGCTCCGTGACACGATCGCGGGACACCAGCGGACATCGAGTCAGCGCGTCCCGCGGGCACGGAGCATGCGGCAGGGGCGCGCGCTTGCTCGCTCGCTTTGCGCAGCCGTGCCATTCTGCTGACGTATATGTGCAGGAGGCGGTTGGCAAGCGGTTAACTGTGACCAGTTTACTCTGGGCCTGCTCATAAAGCCCACGGAACTTGTTCCCTTACATTTGTAAAACTTTTATATTGGACTGAATCTTGATGATGTGCTTTTCAAACCTATCCAGCACCTCCTGCAGCTCATATCTTTCCCTGGGGACTCGCCAAAGATCAGCATTATATCCTGTTCTTTTGTCTGGGGAGTTGTGTATTCTGCTTGTCTCCAGCCATGCTTTATAATGATTTTGTTCTTCTAAAGTTTTCACAAAAGAGTCCAGCCTAGAAGGTGCACTATCAGTACACAAAATACTATACAGTGGAACCTCGGATTGCGAGTAACACGGTTAACGAGCGTTTTGCAATACGAGCAATTATAAAACAAAAAAAAAAATCCTTACTCGGTTTGGGAGTGTTGTCTCGCAAGACGAGCAGGATTCAAGCCACTGCAGTGTGCAGTACCGCATTTGGCCAGAGTTACAGGGGCGCCGGAGCCGATCGGAGCCGTTCGGAAACACTCAGAAATACTCTGTTCCCGTGTGTTTTTGAGCCTTTCTGAGGGTTTCCGAATGCAGCCGAACGGTCTCCGAGTATTTCTGAGTCTCTCCGGCACCCCCGCATCTCTGGCCACATGCAGTATTGCATACCATAGAAGTCAATGTGGAACAAATTGTTTTAGTTTCCATTGACTTCTATGGGAAAACTCGCTTTGATATGCGAGTGCTTTGGATTACAAGCATTCTCCTGGAACAGATTATGCTCATAATCCAAGGTTCCACTGTACTGTGTCCTCATCTTGTTTACTTCTAGGACAAACACTTGTTCTGTCAGTATACCCCCACCACTAGTCCACTACTGGAAAATGGTGGTTTACTTTCATGATGTGGAGGGCTTGTTGGTGGATATGACAATTTTGAAGTGCCAAACCTTGCAGTTGGAACGGGAGCCACCCTTGTTGTGGAAGCTGAGCTGATAACACAAAGGATATTCCCAGAGGAAGGGGCCAAGACTTCTGCTTTGTTAGTGTCCAACCTGCTAGGGGCCGGGTATGTTTCTGCAGGACTCTACCATAGCCCCACTGAAAAAAAAACTAAAAAACAAAACAAAACGCACAATTGTTTTTCTTTGTTTTTGTTCTTAAATCAAAATGGCACTTCTTTTCGAATAAATGTTATTTTTTGCATATTGTAACAATAGAGCGTTCTAAATGTCTTCCTAGCATTAAACTGCAATTTATAGATTTAATTTTGCTCTAAATTGATATTACTTTCTTATTCTTTGCATGCTGTGCATTCTCTTTTAATGATATTTATTTGAATTTACATTATGGATGTGACTATATCAAATGTGAACACCTATTCCCCCCCCCCCCCCCTGTTCCAGCGCTGCAACTTCTAAAATGCCCTTTAGTATTCAACACATCTAACATATATAACTGTAAAGCCTTGTACACACGACCGAGAATCTCGTCAAGAAAAAACACGTTGTTTTTCTTGACGAGATTCTTGGACAAGAAACTTGTCCCGGCCGAGTGTACACACACTCCTTTCAAAGAACCCGCGGTTCTTTGAATGGAGCGAACGCGGTGACGTAATCGACTACGACGAGCGTGCGCTCGTCACATTCGATGCCGTCGCCGCCATCTTGCTACACCCTACCTATGCCTAGGAAGCTACCGCGCATGCGTCAAAGTCATTTCGAGCATCAGCGGGCTTCCCGGAGGACAGGTAAGTGTACACACACACACTTTTCTCGTCGAGAAACATGCTGACAAGAATCTCGACGAGAAAATAGAGAGCAGGTTCTCTATTTTTCACGTCGAGATTCTTGTCGGTTTTCTTGACGAGAAACATGATAGCCGCGTACACACGACCGATTTACTCGGCAAGAAAGCTCTGCCAGCAAGTTTCTTGCTGGTTCTTGCAGAGAAACTCGGTCGTGTGTACGAGGCTTAAGTTATAAATACCCATGTTCCCCACCATGTGCTATGGTTTCATCCCCTGGAACCCTGTTCTGCCCAGCAACCATCACCCCTGCTGTCATTCTCACATCTTTGGACGGAGTGTGGGAAGTAGGGTGACCACATTTCCAAACTACCATTCAGGGACACCCTCCCTTCCCAAAAATCAGCTTGTACTGTAACGAATCACAGCACAGTGATTGGACACAAGAGGCGAGATTTAGGATTTCTCCAATCACAAGCAGGGGGCGGGGATTGTGCTCCTCCAGGCATTCCTGGCCAGGACAAGTACTGTCAGTGAGTAAAGCGGTGATGTGGCGGCCTTTTTTGGGGGCATCAGATTGGCCCAGGGGGTGGCTGTGTCAGTTTCATTCCGGGACACTGTATTGTCCTGGAATGAATGTGCCCGGGACAGACCTGCAAAATGCGGGACTGTCCCGGGCAATCCGGGACGCGTGGTCACCCTATGTGGGGGGCTGCCTGAGTTTAACAAGCAGGTGACTGGTTGCTTGGACTCAAGGCAGTTCTAGCAACCAATCACCTTACCAGCTTACAGATTCTGCCCTCCCTCCGCCCTGTCTGGCAGGAAGGGGGGCAATGTGAAGGAGGAAGTATGATGTGAAGGGGAGGGAACTGTGCTGTGCAGTGGGGACTGAGGACACTGATGTAAGAATAGGATTGTGACATAAGGCTCAGTTCAGTTCTGTGCATTTGCACATGTACAACTCAGGCAGGGCAGCCCATTCATTTTAATGTGCTGCCCCACCCACAAGAAATGCAAGGAAAGATGTCCTGATTCTTTTTTTTTTTTTTAATATGCACCACATGCGAAAATGTGCCATAGGTGCCTGATGCGTGGGGTGCTATTAAGAATTATTAGCACCCCCGCACATCTGCTAAAGTGCAGCATGTTTCTCTGTTGGTCGAGAACACATACTACAGTATTTTGCGCATGTTCCCCAGCCAAAGAGATGTGAACCTAGCCTATGAGGAGAGGGGGGCTGTGATGTGAAGGATCTGAATCATTGCACAAACATGTAATTCAGACCTCTGGTTGAAGAATATTTTACTGACTTTGCCATAGATTTTAATTCAATACCCCTGCTATAAATAATATACATCTGTTTTGGTAGCCCCTGAGTCTGCACCACCACTAATTCAAGCAAACTGTAAATGGAGGAGCTCTCTAAACACGTTAGAAACACAGCTGTGGGGAAATATAGGTCAGGGCTGGGTTATAAAAAATGATCCCAAACTTTGAACAGTCTAAACAGATTACCATTAAATCCATTATAACAAAATGAAAATAATATGGCTCCATTATAGACCTGTTGATACAAAAACTAAAACCTGCGCTAAAGGAATGTGCAGTGATAAATCTAAAAAATATTATTGTGAAAAATAAATAAATACGCAGCTGCCGCAACAAAAGGTCCTAACACCTCAACAAAATATAAAAAAACAAATATTTGCAGCGCTGGCAAGGATATGTGAAAACAAACAATTAGATCATTAGGAAGTGACTCATAAACACTTATATGAAATTAGCTTACAATCGTTATTGCCACATAACGTATTAATACACCTGGTTATCCATTAGTGTTGCCACTGTGCTCATTAATGAAAATAAATTGTAAACAAATAAGTGAAAAATTTATAAATTGGAAATGTCAACTGTGTCAATTTTAGAAAACTGAGTGTTTCCACAGCAGAGACCAAATAGTTAATTCCTTTAGACAATTCCCCTCTTGTGGCCCCACTCACCAGAAAGAGGGTGAGAAATAATATGCAAGATCACACCAACTTGGATTCAATAAGTTCATCACATAGACTCCATCATATCAGCAGAGGCAGAAAGGGGATGAGAAACAACATGTGAGATCATACCAATTTGGATTCAATAAGTTCATCACATAGACTCCATCATATCAGCAGAGGCAGAAAGGGGATGAGAAACAACATGTGAGATCATACCAATTTGGATTCAATAAGTTCATTACATAGACTCCATAATATCAGCAGAGGCATTGGTAAACATATGGGAAAAAGAAAAAAACATCATGTGAAGTACCGCTTATGAACATCCAGCATGGCGCTGCTAGCAAAGAGACTCACGAGACTGCGATGTTAAACAAGCGTCAGTGTTGTTCCGGGTACACAGCGTGCATTCCACGGAAACCAAAAGTAGCGTCACTGGTTCTGGGTTGGCCGGAAATTGCGTCAACGCGTTTCGCCCCTCCTCCAGGGCATCATCAAGGACCTTATAGACCTGACCAGGGAAGCCTGCTCACCAAAACTCACACACCGGGAAAGAAGGGCATTAGAGATTAAAAAGATAAAATAAAATAAATAAATAAAGATAACACTGAAGGAACTGCAAAGATCTACGGCAGAGATGGGAGTACCTGACCATAGGACCACTTTAAGCGAGGCTTTATGGAAGAGTGGAGAAAAAAGGCAGAGCTTTAGGGGGGAAAAACACACACATTTGAAGCACGCAACAGACTCTCCAAACATATAGAAAAAGTTCTCTGGTCAGAGGAGCCTAAATTTGAACTTTTTGGTCATCATGGGAAACACCATATGTGCAACAAGCCCAATGCTTCGAATGTACCCAAGGACATCATCCCCCCCAGTGACACATAGTGATGGCAGCATTAACAGGGACTTGAAAAACTGGTCATAAGATGGATGGTACTGAATACAGGGAACTTCTTGAAGAAAACCTGTTTCACTCTGCCAGAGATTTGAGACTGGGGCAGAGGTCCACCTTCCCAGCAGGACAATGATCCTAAACATACTGCTAAAACTAAACTGGAGTGGTGTAAAGGGAAACATTTAAAAATATTGTGGAATAACCAGGTAAAAGCCTGGTTTATCCAATTGAAAATCTGTGGCCTGAAGATTGCTGAACACCAATGCAAACTATCTAACTTGTAGGGTGGGGGTGTATGTCTGTTTTTTTTTTTCTTAATTATTGTTTGTGTAACAATAAAAAGATTTTGCACCTTCAAAGTTGTGGACATGTTGTGTACACCACATGGTACAAAGCCCCCAAAAATAAAATTTTAATTTAAGGTTGTAATTAGGGTTGTCCCGATACCACTTTTTTAAGACCGAGTACAAGTACCGATACTTTTTTTCAAGTACTCGCCGATACCGATTACCGATACTTTTTTTCAATGTCATGTGACAGTTTGAAAGATGGGGACTGATAGGTGGCACTTATGGGCACTGATAGGTGGCACTTGTGGGCAGTGATAGGTGGCACTGATTGCACTGATAGATGGCACTGATTGCACTGATAGATGGCACTGATTGCACTATCAGTGCAATCAGTGCCATCTATCAGTGCCCACAAGTGCCACCTATCAGTGCAATCAGTGCCCATAAGTGCCACCTATCAGTGCAATCAGTGGCATCTACCAGTGCCACCTGATAGGTGGCACTGGTAGATGGCACTGATTCCACTGATAGTACCCACAAGTGCTACCTGATAGGTGGCTGGCACTGAAATGCTGTGGGGGGTGAGGGGAAATGACACAGGATTTAAGAAAAAAAAACTGCTGCAACGCCCATCTTGGTACACCCTGCACTCGGCTGCAGTAAGCAACAGCAGACATCTTGTTACACCCAGCCCATATAGCTCGGGCTGGGTGTAACAAGATGTCTGCTGCTGCTTACTGCAGCCGAGTGCAGAGTGTACCAAGATGGGCGTGGGGACGTTCAGCCGCTGACGGCGACCGAATGTGACAGCACCGGTCACCGATCCTGATGCGGCTGCGCCCTGAACCCCTGCCAGCTTACCAGGTTCAACTGCAGGTGAGGGACTCGCTCTCCACCCGCGGACTCCGTCCACCGACTGTGCCTGCCCTCTTCAGCCAGACTCCGCCCGCACTTTCCTCTCCCGCCCTCCCCAGCCACTGACTCCTCGCGCCCTCTCTGGCCAGACTCCGCCCTCACTCCCCCGCCCTCTCTCCTGCCCTCCCCAGCCACTGACTCCTCCCGCCCTCTCCGGCCACAAAAAAAAAAAAAGTATCGGGTGAAGCATCGGGAGCATTTGCGCGAGTACAAGTACTCGCGCAAATGCTTGGTATCGGTCCCGATACCGATACTAGTATCGGTATCGGGACAACCCTATTTGTAATGCAAAGGAAAAAAAGAATAGACAAACTGGGACAGCACCAAGCACTTTTGCAAGGTGCTGTGTATAGATATACTGTATATACAGTGCTCAGCATAAATGAGTACACCCCTTTTGAAAAGTGATGCCGCGTACACACGATCATTTTTCCCGTTGTTTTTTTAACACGAAAAACGACCGTGTGTGGGCTTTTTGTCATTTTTCCAGACGGGAAAAACGGCATTAATCACGACGAGAAAAATTAGAACATGCTCTAATTTTTCTCGTCGTGATTCCCGTCGTTTTTTTTTTCGCGGCAGTTTTCCCATAGGGAAACACTGCCACGGAGCCCACACACGATCGTTTTTCTCGACCAAAAAAAAAATGTCGGTGTTTTCACCGTCGAGAAAATCGATCGTGTGTACGCGGCATAAGATTTGAATCAATATCTTAATGAACACAAATTTCCCAAATTTTTACAAAACAGGGTTTTATAGAACATTTGCTTAGCTCATTACATGAAAGTAAGGTTAATAATAAACCTTATGCCCCATACACACGATCATTTTTCATGCCATTTTTTAAACCGACGTTTTTCTTGTCGTTTTTTTTCATGTTTCCTCTCAAGCCTGTCTTGCGTACACACGATCATTAAAAAAAACGCTCGAGCAAAGCGCAGTGACGTACAGAACGTACAACGGCACTATAAAGGGGAAGTTCCGTTCGAATGGCGCCACCCTTCATGTTAGTAAAGTTTGTTGAGCGACGATTCGCGCTTTTCAGCCTCGTGCTTTTCAGTCCATTACTGTGTGATGAATGTGCTATCTCCATTACGAACGCTAGTTTTACCAGAACGAGCGCTCCCGTCTCATACTTGATTCTGAGCATGCACGTTTTTTTTCACGTCGTTAAAACCTACACACTATCGTTTTTCACGTCGTTAAAAAAAACGACATGAAAAACGACGTGAAAAAGTAGAGCATGTTCGAAATTTTTAATGGCCGTTTTTCCTGACAGACTCCATGGTAGACTACGTGTGGGTTAACCCCGCCTCCTCTCCACAGCTATAGGACCCCTTACCCATAAATTTGAGCTCACCTCCACAGACAGGTGTTCCTTTTTTGTCCTCCTCACATGGACCCTTCATTATGCAATTCAGGTGCAGTCCAGGATGTCTGTCGGATCAGGTACGAGTTGTGCGGTGCACCCAGGGCCCAGCTATGAGCAGGTGAGTGGTTTTGGGCTGATGGATACCCCTATGGTGGAAGGGATGTGGCCCCAGCGTACCATGACGGACGGTGGATCTCAGCTGGCAAGGTCTGAAGACTTTTTCTATTTCCATGGCAGATAGTTTTTGTTTGTTTGTTTGTTTGTATGTCTTTCTCTGCTGTTTTTTCTCTGTCATACAGCGCCGCTAAGCTTAGTATATGTGTGGAACGCTTTTGCGTTCCAGGATGCCATTCCCTTCCTGATCCCAGCCTGTTGATCGTCTGTGCATGCGCAGAGCCACAGTTAAAACGAGGCTTGGTTTTTGCGCATGCGCAGTATGGCGGAGGGGTCAGGGGCCGCGCAGGCGCAGTAGGTTCGGTCCCTCCGATGCATGCGCACAGCGGGACCGGCCATGACGTCATTCCGGCGGGTGATTTAAACCGCTGAGGAGCCCTATACAGGTGGGATAACCTGTGGGCATATAGCAGCAGCCTCCCGGAGTCTCAATACTACCAGGACGGGGTAAGCACTTCTTGGCAATGTAATGCATGTAATGCTTAGTGTCTCTTAAAGGGACAGTTTAAAAAAAAAAAAAAAAAACTTTTTTTTTTCTGCGCTGTTCTTGCATTGATTTGCTTATCCTTAGTCTAGGTAGTGGAGTTACGCATCATTGTGTGTCTTCCTCGTCATGGACTCATCTGCACCGCCGTGTGGCCAGCCCTCCCGCACAAGGTCTGTGCGGAGTGGGTAGGGGGTTGGTGTCTTTGGTGTAATTTTTTTTCTGGTGGTTGCTAACGGTTACAACCTGCCCACCTTCCTCCCCCTCCCTTTGTCTGTATTATCTCTTACAGCCCGGCTACATCAGTTCATCGGTCACAGGATAGGGACCTTGCCAGGCTGCACCATCATCATCACCATCATCATCACCATCACCAATCATCCTCCAGGTCCAGACGTGACACTCCGTCTGGGACCCACTATCATAGGGGACGCTCACATTCCCCCTCTAAATATAGGAGATGTTCCCATTCCTCCTCAAGTCACCGCTACCACCACCGCTATGATCGCTCTGATCACAGAGCCTGTTGGGGATGTAAAACTAGAATCCCAGAGGGCAAATCGCTGTGTGACCCATGCTATGCCCGAGCGGTCGGTGAGAAAGAGACCGAAAAATCAAAATCTTGAGTCTCTTATTAAACGTGTGGTACAGCAGTCTATGATGGAAATAGATGTCCCCCCCACACGAGGAGCCAGTCCACCACCTTGTCTGGCTCCTTGGCTGACGAGGCCCAGGAGGATTCCGGCCAATTCCAGCCCCATGATTCCTCCCATTATTCCTCGCAAGACGAGATGGAGGGAGATGATTCTGTGATTCCTCCCATGATTCCTCGCAAGACGAGATGGAGGGAGATGATTCTGTGATTCCTCCCATGATTCCTCGCAAGACGAGATGGAGGGAGATGATTCTGTGATTCCTCCCATGATTCCTCACAAGACGAGATGGAGGGAGATGATTCTGTATTGGGATTCGACTACGCTTTAGTCTCTCCACTGATCAAGGCAGTGATGGAAACCTTAAAGTTGGAAGATACCACTGCCCCCCCCCCCCCCAGAGAAACAAAGGAACTGTTTAAGAAACTGTCCCCCCCACACGAGGAGCCAGTCCACCACCTTGTCTGGCTCCTTGGCTGACGAGGCCCAGGAGGATTCCGGCCAATTCCAGCCCCATGATTCCTCCCATTATTCCTCGCAAGACGAGATGGAGGGAGATGATTCTGTGATTCCTCCCATGATTCCTCGCAAGACGAGATGGAGGGAGATGATTCTGTGATTCCTCCCATGATTCCTCGCAAGACGAGATGGAGGGAGATGATTCTGTGATTCCTCCCATGATTCCTCACAAGACGAGATGGAGGGAGATGATTCTGTATTGGGATTCGACTACGCTTTAGTCTCTCCACTGATCAAGGCAGTGATGGAAACCTTAAAGTTGGAAGATACCACTGCCCCCCCCCCCCCCAGAGAAACAAAGGAACTGTTTAAGAAACTGGGGAAAGAATGTTCCAATTTCACACCGAGCTGAAAGGAGTGTTTAAGGAAGAATGGAGCAAGGGGGATAAGAAGGTTTGGAAAATGCTCCCCTCGTGGATGCAGCAGTAATGCGCCTAGCGAAGCATGTCACCCTCCTGCTAGATGACACTGTATCTTTTAAAGATGGTCTGGATTGAAAGATTGACCAAGACATTAAGAGAATATATAACTTGAACGGTATGGCTTGCAAACCAGCCCTAGCCCTTGCAGTCACCTCCAAAGCAATGGAGGCCTGGGTGGAAAATGTTGACTCCGTTCTGAAAGGTGTCTCGGAGGAATTGGCACAAAGTTCAGCAGTGCAAGAACTTAAACTGGCTATCGCCTTTTTGGGAGAAGCTTCAATTGATCTCATCCGCTTGATGGCTAGATCCTTGCTATCTTCGGTCACAGCCAAACGAGCACTATGGTTGCGCCCCTGGCTTGTTGATCCTGCCTCAAAGCAGGCATGGTGCAAAATTCCGTCTGAAGGAACTTCCTTGTTTGGAAACAAACTGTATAATGCCATTTCAAAGGCTACAGGCGGAAAGTCGGGATTCCTCCCTCAGGACAAACGTCTGTTTAACCAAAGAAAACCTCAGCAGAGACGCAGTACAGAGCGTTCAAGAGAGGCATGCTCCTATAGGCCCGGACGGGATTTTAGGGGAAGCTGGAACTGGAATAGGCAGATATCTTTCCCAAAAATCTGGCAAGAAACAGACGCCCGGTGGGCGCGAGCCAACCAAGTCCTTTTTGAGATTGGGCCTGCCCAAGCGGTCGGGTAGGGGCTCGCCTACGTCTCTGCCGGCACGTCTGGGTGACCTTGATCTCAGATTATTGGACCATCAAAACGGTCTCAACAGGTCACGCATGGTCCTTCACCAAAGTCCCTCCATGCAGACCAATGCAATCTTCACTGCCTCAATCAGAAGAAAAACAACAAGTTCTTCTTTCATATGTGAATGCCCTGAAAGATCAAGGAGCAGTGGTGCCCGTCCCAAAGGACGAGGAATTCCAGGGGGTATACTTCCCCCTCTTCCTAGTACAAAAGAAGAACGGCTCTTGGCGTCCAGTTATAGATCTCACTTTCCTGAACAGGTACATAAAGCACGAGAAATTCAAGATGGAATCACTCTCATCCATCCAAAAAGTCGTTCAACCAGGCGACTGGTTGATCTCAATAGATGTTAAGGACGCGTATTTTCATGTTCCCGTGGCAGAAGAATTCCACAAATACCTTCGATTTCAGGTCGAACGAGAGCACTTACAATTTATTTGTCTTCCATTCGGACTAACGACCTCTCCAAGGGTCTTTTCCAAGGTACTGTTGGTAATTGTGTCTCTTATCAGAATACAGGGTGTGCGTCTGTATCATTACCTGAACGATCTGCTACTACTGTCCCAAGACAAGCAGCAGCTGCTGATCCACAAAGATCAAGTGATCTCTACATTGATAGAGTTCGGATGGCTCTTAAACCGACAGAAAAGTCAGCCAGAACTGACCCAACGCCTAACCTACCTAGGAGCTCAATTCGACACAGTAGAGAATACCATCTCTCTTCCGGAAAAAAAAATCCCGGTCATTCGGGTAAGAATATCTTTAGCCCTAGACTACTCTAACCTAAGGGCGTCACAGTGCCTGAAGATAATCGGCACGATGGTGGCCACGTTCCCCATGGTCAAATGGGCAATGTGGAGGCTTCGGCCTTTTCAATCAGGATTCCTTCAGCAATGGAAGACAGACGATCGCAATCAGCTGATCAGGACTACTCAGTCAATGAGGAACAGTCTTCTCTGGTGGCTTCAACACAAAAACTTGTTAACATGCCACTCCCTTGCTCCCATCCAATGGATGACTGTTTCATCCGATGCCAGCAATGCAGCCTGGGGAGCACATTGTGGGGCAGAACTGGCTCAGGGCAAATGGGATGCCCATCTCCACATTCCAGGGTCAAACGTTCTGGAATTGCGTGCGGCATGGTGCGCCCTTCAAGCCTTCTCCCACCTTCTGAAAGGGAAGTCGGTCCTACTCAAAATGGACAATACCACCGCCGTGGCATATGTGAAGAGACAAGGGGGCACTCGGAGCCCCACCCTTCTCCAAGAGGTCGAACCTATCATGACCTGGGCTCAGAGGAATCTACAAACTTAACAGCAGTCTTCATTCCAGGGGAACAGAACATTCAAGCGGACTTTCTGTCACGCAGCAACCTAGACAACAACGAATGGTCATTCGTTGGGAATCGATCCAGAAGTGGATCTGTTTGCATCCCCCTGCAATCACAAAGTAGACAGATACTACACTCGAGGTCGGTGCAGTCAAGCCTTCGGAGCAGATGCATTAACAAGCCAATGGAAATTCAACAAGGCATATGCCTTCCCTCCACCTCCGATCATGCAAAAATTCCTGCAGCGGCTCCAGTTGGAGAAAGGCGAAGTGATAAAAATAGCACCATACTGGCCGAACAGGCCATGGTTTCCTCTCCTGAATCTGATGAGCTTCAGGGACCTGCTAGAGTCTCTTGGGTGTGCTTTAGGGGTAATCTCTACCCTTATGAGCTCCAGAAAGCCTAACATGAACAAAACCTACAACAGAATCTGGACCAGGTTTGTCAGCTTCATGACTTCTGCTGGAAAATCTTTCAGAAATCCTGGAGTTCAAGACGTTTTAAGTTTTCTACAATCAGGCTTGGATCTTCCTTTGTACTCTGAGGGAACTGATTGACAAGTTTCAGCCTTATCGGCATTTTCAGGAACATCATGGGCAACTCATCCCCTGGTTCAACAATCCTTTCAGGGGGCTTCGAGAATCAGGCCTCAGAGGAAACCTAGATTCCCCAAATGGGATCTTCTGCTCGTCCTTGATGCTCTTTCAGCACTCAACAACAAGGATCTTTCTATTAAGGACTTATCAATCAAACTGGCCTTACTAGTGGCCATTACTGCAGCCAAAAGGGTTTCAGAAATAAGCTTCCTGGGTTGTCAAGAACCCTTTTTGACTTTCTTCCCGGACCGAGTGGTCCTTATTCCCATGCTTGGGTCTAAACCAAAAGTCAAGTCAGTTTTTCACGAGAATCAGGAAATAGTCCTTCCTACTTTCAATTCTCCAGAATCAGCAGATGTTCATCCCTTGGATGTAGGTGAGACTCTGAAAGAATATTTGCGAGTCACTTCATCTTTAAGAAGCTTGAACTACCTGTTCTTGTTACACACTGGTAGCAACAAAGGAAAGAGGGCTTCCTCCAGAACAATAGCAGCCTGGATCGTCCAATCTATTCAACAGGCTTACAGGGCAAAGGGCTTAGCTCCTCCAGAGGCGTGATGGCTCATTCCACCAGAGGCATGGCAGCCTCATGGGCAGCAGCTCGACACGTGGCTCCTGAAGTGATATGCAGGGCAGCCTCGTGGTCTTCTATTCATACATTTATGTCTCATTATTGTATTGAGCCTGCTTCCCTTTCCTCTGTTAATTTTGGTCGAAAAATCCTGTCAGTTGACGGGAAAGATTAAAATATTTTTTTTGAGCAAGCATACCCTCCCGTGTGGATTGGCTAGTTATTTCCCACACGTAGTCTGCCATGGAGTCTGTCAGGAAAACGGAAAATTTATTACCAAATACTTACCGTAATTTTCCTTTCCTGATAGACTCCATGGCAGACGGAGTTCCCACCCATGAATTAAAAATATGAGAGTTGAAATTTGAGTCGGCTAGTTACGGAACACCTGTCTGTGGAGGTGAGCTCAAATTTATGGGTAAGGGGTCCTATAGCTGTGGAGAGGAGGCGGGGTTAACCCACACGTAGTCTGCCATGGAGTCTATCAGGAAAGGAAAATTACGGTAAGTATTTGGTAATAAATTTTCCGTTTTCACGTCGTTAAAAATGCTCTGGAGCATACACACGATCGGTTTTAATGGCCATTTTTAAATAATGGCATTTTTAACGGCATGAAAAACGATCGTGTGTATGGGGCATTAGATGACAAAATCTTCAGTTTTACTCAAATTAGTTGATGCAAAAACGAATACACCCCACAACAAAAACTACTACATCTAGTATTTTGTATGACCTTCATGATTTGTAAGGACAGCACCAAGTCTTCCAGACATGGAATAAACAAGTTGGCGACATATTGCAGCCTCTGTCTTTTTCCATTCTTCAAGAATGACCTTTTAGAGCCTGGATGCTGGATGGAGAGACATGCACAACTTGTCTCTTCATAGGTGTTCGATTGAGTTCAGATCAGGAGACATACTTGGCCACTCAATAACTTTCACCATGTTCTACAGAAGTGCAACAGTGGCCTTATGCCTCGTACACACGACCGGTTTTCCCAACGGGAAAACTGCCATGTTTGCATTTGGTCGGGAAAACCGGCCGTGTGTATGCTCTATAGCAGTTTTCCCGACAGGAAAACTGCGAGCAAAAAAATTAGAACTTGTTCTCTTTTTTCCCGCTGCGATTCTCTGCGTTTTTTTGCTCGGCAGTTTTCCTATGGAAAACACTGCGAGGAAGCATACACACGGCCGGTTTTCCCGACCAAAGCTGTCATGGCAGTTTTCATGTTGGGAAAACCGGCCGTGTGTACACGGGGGAAAAGTAACTGAGCAGGTTCTCGGTTTTCCCCTCGGTTTTCCCGGCGGACTTTTGACCGCTGGGAAAAACGATCATGTGTACTAGGCATCAGATGTTTGTTTTGGATCATTTTCATGTTGGAAAACTGCACGACCACCAATGACATGGAGTGATGGTAGCATCTTCTCTTTTAATATAGAGCAGTACATCTGTGAACTCATGATACCATCAATGAAATGCAGCTCCCCGACACCAGCAGCCCTCATGCAGCCCCACAGAAGGACACTGCCACCACCATGTTTCACTGTAGGCACCGTGCATTTTTCTTTGTACTCCTCACCTTTGCAACACCATACAGTTTTGAAGCCATCCGTTCCAAAAACATTTATCTTGGACTCATTACTCCAGAGTACAGAGTCGCAGTAGTTTTCCTTTTATTCAGCATGGGCCCTGGCAAATTCTAGGTGGGATTTTCTGTGCATGGGCTTTAGGAGAGGGTTTCTTCGTGGACAACACCCATGCATACCATTCCTCTGCAGTGTATGCCATATTGTGTCACGGGAAACAATCACCCCAGTTTGGCTTTCTACTTCTTTAGCTAACTGCAATGAACTTGCATGGTCAATTTTCTTCAACCCTTCTCATCAGAAGATGCTCCTGTCGAGGTGTTTTTTTTCCGTGGACTGCTTGGACGTCTCTGTCAGATGATTGCAGTTCCAGTTTTGTTACATTTTTGTATCACTTTTGCTACAGTATTCTGACTGATAAGTAAAGCTTTGCTGATCTTCTTATAGCCTTCACCTTTCTTGTGTAAAGAAATGATTTTCTTTCTCAGGCTTTGCGACATTTCTCTTTCATGTGGTGCCATTGCTAAAAGCATGAAATGGGAAATGCTTTTCTTTGTTAACGACTTCAGCTCCAGAAGGTTTATGATCAGGCCATTTTTTGCGATACGGCACTGCGTTACTTTAACTGACAATTGCGCGGTCATGCAATGCTGTACCCAAATAAAATGTATGTCCTTTTTTCCCCACACTCAGGCCTCGTACACACGACCGAGTTTCTCGGCAAGAACCAGCAAGAAACTTGCTGGCAGAGATGTCTTGCCGAGAAATTCGTTTGTGTGTATGATTTCTCGTCAAGAAAACCGACAAGTAATCTCAACGAGAAAATAGAGAACCTGCTCTCTATTTTCTCGTCGAGATTCTCGTCAGCCTGTTTCTCGACGAGAAAAGTGAGTGTGTGTACACTTACCTGTCCTCCGGGAAGCCCGCGCATGTTCGAAATGAATTCGACACATGCGCGGTAGCTTCCTAGGCATAGGTAGGGTATACCAAGATGGCGGCGACAGCATCGAATGTGACGAGCGCATGCTCGTCGTATTCGATGACGTCACCGCGTTCGCTCCATTCAAAGAACCGCGGGTTCTTTGAATCGAGCGTGTGTACACTCGGCCGGGACAAGTTTCTTGTCCAAGAATCTCGTCGAAAAAAACGACATGTTTTTTTCGACGAGAATCTCGGCCGTGTGTATGAGGCTATAGAGCTTTCTTTTGGTGGTATTTCAGAGGCATAACTAGAATCTTCAGGGCTAGGGATGAGCTCGGCGTTCGGCGAACAACGAACGATTTGGGCCGTTCACGCCAAATTCGAGTGACGCGAACGGCCCACAATACACTGCGCCATCGCAGTGTAATCCTGGCGCTGTTATTGGCCAAGCATGCACTGTGACCCTGCATGCTTGGCCAATCACAGCGCCGGCAGCGAGGAGAGCAATGATTGGCCACAGGCAGGATGCCTGTGGCCAATTATAGCTGAGGGGGTTTAGTACACGCCCCACACTATAAAAGGCCGCCAGCGCGGCGGCCTTGTGTAGTGTGTTCCGGAGCAGGGAAAGTGAAGGATAGGCAGGGACAGTGTCAAATCTTGTCAAATCTATTCTTTGCTAAACCTTGTGTGTAGGGACAGAGAAGGATAGGCAGGGAGAGTGTCAGTGTCATATTCTTTGCTAAACCTTGTGTGTAGGGAGAGAGAAGGATAGGCAGGGAGAGTGTCAGTGTCATATACTTTGATAAACCTTGTGTACAGGGAGAGAGAAGGATAGGCAGGGGACAGTGTCAGTGTCATATTATTTGCTAAACCTTGTGTGCAGGGAGAGAGAAGGATAGGCAGGGAGAGTGTCAGTGTCATATACTTTGATAAACCTTGTGTACAGGGAGAGAGAAGGATAGGCAGGGGACAGTGTCAGTGTCATATTCTTTGCTAAACCTTGTGTGCAGGGAGAGAGAAGGATAGGCAGGGAGAGTGTCAGTGTCATATACTTTGATAAACCTTGTGTGCAGGGAGAGAGAAGGATAGGCAGGGGACAGTGTCAGCGTCATATTCTTTGCTAAACCTTGTGTGCAGGGAGAGAGAGAAGGATAGGCAGGGAGAGTGTCAGTGTCATATACTTTGATAAACCTTGTGTGCAGGGAGAGAGAAGGATAGGCAGGGGACATTGTCAGTGTTGCTAAGCCTCCTGCACATTATACACCTGAAGTTAGCCCGTATTGCTGCTTTTTCCTGGTGTGTTACACCAACAGGATTTTGCGGCACTTACAGCGGGCGGAGTGTACCTCCTGACCATATTACACCTTAACTTAGCCTGTATTGCTGCTTTTTCCTGGTGTGTTACACAAACAGGATTTTGCGGCACTTACAGCGGGCGGAGTGTGCCTCCTGACCATATTACACCTTAACTTAGCCTGTATTGCTGCTTTTTCCTGGTGTGTTACACAAACAGGATTTTGCGGCACTTACAGCGGGCGGAGTGTACCTCCTGACCATATTACACCTTAACTTAGCCTGTATTGCTGCTTTTTCCTGGTGTGTTACACCAATAGGATTTTGCGGCACTTACAGCGGGCGGAGTGTACCTGCTGACCATATTACACCTTAACTTAGCATGTATTGCTGCTTTTTCCTGGTGTGTTACACAAACAGGATTTTGCGGCACTTACAGCGGGCGGAGTGTGCCTCCTGACCATATTACACCTTAACTTAGCCTGTATTGCTGCTTTTTCCTGGTGTGTTACACAAACAGGATTTTGCGGCACTTACAGCGGGCGGAGTGTGCCTCCTGACCATATTACACCTTAACTTAGCCTGTATTGCTGCTTTTTCCTGGTGTGTTACACAAACAGGATTTTGCGGCACTTACAGCGGGCGGAGTGTGCCTCCTGACCATATTACACCTTAACTTAGCCTGTATTGCTGCTTTTTCCTGGTGTGTTACACAAACAGGATTTTGCGTCACTTACAGCGGGCGGAGTGTGCCTCCTGACCATATTACACCTTAACTTAGCCTGTATTGCTGCTTTTCCCATTTCCCTGCAGGCCATTAGAATGTCTGGAAGGCAAACAAGGAGAGGCAGACAGTCAGGAGCCAAAAAAAGAGGGCAAGCAGGCTCTGTGTCTAGAGACAACAGTGCTGGTCGTGGACGCGGTGCATCGCCATCAGCACGTGGCCATGGGACACGCTTGTCCTTCTTTTCGGCAGCTGGACGTGTTGAGCCGCATCATGCCGAAGACTTGGTAGAGTGGATGACCAAGCCCTCCTCATCCTCCTCATCCTCTCTCACCCAGGCTCAGGGTACTGGCAAAGCAGCTGCCAAAGCGTCCTCTTCCCTGGTATCAATGTCATCATCAGTTACTCCTTCCCTAGACCAACCATGTCCTCCTGAGGAGTCCCCCGAACTGTTTGAGCACAGTGTTGGGTACATGCTCCAGGAGGATGCCCAGCGTTTCGAAGGGTCTGATGATGATACCCAGCTAGAGGAAGGCAGTAGCGTGAGAGCAGAGAGAGGGGATGCTCAAGAAGGACACCAATCTGGCAGTCATGTTCCAGCAGCTGCAGCATACTGCCAGATTGGCTCCAGTGATGAGGAGGGAGGGGATGATGAGGTCACTGACTCCACGTGGGTGCCTAATAGGAGAGAGGAGGAGGAGGCACATCTCCAATGAGGCAGGATGCCCTCGGGGGGCCAGCGTAAGGGCAGCACACCGACGGAATCACACCGCAGAGCTCCGTCTGTGCAGGGCGCTGCCTCTGCCCGTTATTCAAAAAGTTCTTTGGTGTGGGCCTTTTTTGAGTCGAGTGCATCAGATCGCACAGCTGCTGTTTGCAACATATGTCTCAAGCGTATATCGCGTGGCCAAAACATCACCCGCTTGGG
The DNA here is from genome assembly GCA_029206835.1 of Rana muscosa. Taxonomy (NCBI): domain Eukaryota; kingdom Metazoa; phylum Chordata; class Amphibia; order Anura; family Ranidae; genus Rana; species Rana muscosa. The sequence continues at coordinate 215,840,075 of CM055116.1, forward strand.
CACCACATGCTTGACCAGACATATGTTGACCTGCCATGCAGCTCGTTGGCAAGCTTACCTTAAAGACCCACACCAAAGAACAAAGCTGACCTCTTCTTGCACCGCATCAGCTGGGATCTCCAACCCCACTATACCTTCAGTCCTCTCTGAAACCTGCTCTGAGAGGAATGAAGGTGTAGAATTAGGTGTGTCACAGCCAAGTACTTGCGGGCACTCTGCTAGCAGTACACCAATGTCCGATTCTAGCAGGCAAATTTCCCTGCCCTAGCTGCTGGACCGTCGAAAGAAGTTCACTCCCAGCCATCCACATGCCCAGCGGTTGAATGCTAGCTTGGCTAAATTGCTAGCGCTTCAACTGCTGCCTTTTCAGTTGGTAGACTCGGCCCCCTTCCGTGAGTTTGTGCAATGTGCGGTTCCTCAGTGGCAGGTTCCCAAACGCCACTTTTTCTCACGGAAGGCGATTCCGGCTCTCTACCGGCATGTGGAAGGCAATGTCTTGGCCTCGCTGGACAGGGCGGTCAGCGGTAAGGTGCATATTACCGCTGACTCATGGTCCAGCAGGCATGGACAGGGACGTTACCTTTCTTTCACGGCCCATTGGGTCACTCTTTTGGCAGCTGGGAAGGATGCAGGACAAGGTGCAGTAGTGTTGGAGGTTGTTCCACCGCCACGCCTCCAAAATGCTACTACTGGTTGTGACACACCTCTGTCCTCCACCCCCTCCTCTTCTTCTTCCTCCGTGGCCTCTTCCTGTGCTTTGTCCTCGGAACCAGCGGTGCTCCGTAGGCGTTCAAGGGGCTACGCAAGTACGCAGGCAAAAAGATGCCATGCCGTGCTTGCGCTGGTGTGTTTGGGGGACAGGAGCCACACTGGGGCAGAGGTTCTGTCTGCTCTGCAGGGGCAGGCCGAGAGGTGGTTGACGCCACGCCAGCTTAAGCCAGGAATGGTAGTTTGCGACAATGGCACCAACCTCCTCTCCGCTCTCCGACAGGGACAACTGACCCATGTGCCCTGTGTGGCTCACGTCCTTAACCTGGTGGTGCAGCGGTTCTTGGGCAGGTACCCGGGCTTACAGGATGTCCTGAGGCAGGCCAGGAAAGTCTGTGTGCATTTCCACAGATCTTTTAATGCCAGTGCTCGCCTGGCTGAGCTGCAAAAGGAGTTGAACCTGCCCAAGAACCGCCTTATATGTGACATGCCCACCAGGTGGAACTCAACGTTGGCCATGCTGCAGCGGCTGCACACGCAGCAGAGGGCCATCAATGAGTACCTGTGCGACTACGGTACCAGGACAGGGTCAGGGGAGCTCGGGTTTTTTTCACCACGCCAGTGGGGCATGATCAGGGATGCATGCACTGTCCTGGCACCATTTGAGGAGGCCACGAGGATGGTGAGCAGTGACAGTGCATGCATCAGTGACACTGTACCTCTTGTCCACCTGTTGGAACATATGCTGCGTGGAATAATGGACAGGGCACTTGAGGCAGAACAGAGGCAGGAAGAGGAGGACTTCCTTGCCTCTCAAGGCCCCCTTTACCCAGACAGTGTTCCTTCTGTCCCACCCATCACACAGGAAGAGGAGGAGGAGGAGGAGGATTGTGTCAGCATGGAGGTGGAGCCTGGCACTCAGCATCATCAGCAGCAGTCTTTTAGGGATGATTTACAGTCCCAAGAAACCAGTGGACTTGTACGTGGCTGGGAGGAGGTGGCTGCGGATCATGTCGTCCTTAGTGACCGAGAGGACTCCGGACTGAATGCCTCAGCTAACCTACGCTGCATGGCCTCCCTGATCCTGCAAAGTCTGCGGAAGGATCCTCGTATTCTTCGGATCAAAGAGAGGGACCATTACTGGCTGGCCACTCTCCTTGATCCACGGTACAAGGGTAAGGTTGCGGACCTTATCCTACCATCGCAGAGGGAGCAGAGGATGAGACAACTCCGGGAGGCCTTGCAGAAAGGTCTGTGCAACGCGTTCCCAGAGACTGGGAGGTTACAAACTCCTGGTCTTGGACAACGAGTTGCTGAGGCTTCGGTCAGTCAAAGAAGGAGCGGTGGGGAAGGTGGCCGTCTGACCGAAGCGTTCAGACAATTCTTTAGTCCGCAGCCCCAAGGTATGATCGGTTCCAGCAACCTTCGCCAGCGTCTGATATACATGGTGCAGGAATACCTAGGGGCAAGGTCAGACTTGGACACCTTCCCCACCGAAAATCCTCTGGCTTACTGGGTCTTGAGGATGGATCACTGGCCAGAGCTTGCACAGTATGCAATTGAGCTACTGGCCTGTCCTGCATCCAGTGTTCTTTCAGAACGCACATTCAGTGCTGCTGGAGGATTTGTCACGGATCACAGGGTGCGCCTGTCCACCGACTCTGTTGATCGACTGACCTTCATAAAGATGAACCAGTCTTGGATCACCACCAGCTACCAAACACCTGAAGCTGATATAACAGACTAATTTATTTTCAAATGTCACATCCCTTTAAGACTGATGCTGATGCTGAGAGTTTGTCCTGTTATGTTGACTGACTATCCTCCTCCTCAATGATCCGATTGACGATGATAGCTTGGAAGAACATTTTTGTTTCTGGGTGCCGCCACCAGTGGCTAAGGCCCAGTTTAACAGGGGTGTGTTATTACAATTTTTTATGCAATGCTTTGCAGCAGGGCTCATTCCTGCACTCCAACTAGAGTATCTGGGAGTGGTTGCAGTGTCGTGGCACCAGCACCAGTGGCTAAGGCCCAATTTTTCAGCCCCTGTTTAACAGGGGCGTGTAATTACAATTTTTTTGATGCAATTCTTTGCAACAGGGCTCATTGCTGTGCTCCAAGTACAGTATCTGTGAGGGGTTGCAGTGTTGTGGCACCAGTGCCTAAGGCTCAATTTTTCTGCCCCTGTTTAACAAGGGCATGTAATTACAATTCTTGATCTAATAATTCACAGCAGGGCCCATTCCTGCGCCCACCAAGACTAACTGTGAGGCCTTACAGTGTTGTGTCAACACCACCACCACCACCACCACCAAAGGCCCAATTTTTCAGCCCCTGTTCAACAGGGGCATGCAATTACAATTCTTGATCTAATAATTCACAGCAGGGCCCATTCATGCGCCCACCAATAGTAACTGTGAGGGCTCACAGTGTTGTGGCAACACCAACATGTAAGGGGCAAATTTCAGCAGAGTATATACGGCAGGCCCCTACTTTCAAACATCCAACTTACAAACGACTCCTCCTTGCAAACGGAAGGATACAACAGGAAGTGAGAGGAAATCTACCCCTAGGAAGGCAAATTCTCTCCTGTAAGAGTTAATATGGGAAAAAAAGTGTCTCCTCTCCACTGATGCTTTATCACCAATTCTTGTTTCAATAAAAACCCAAAATTTTCAAAAAACATTTGTCATTAGGACGGAAAGTGAGGTGAACTGTTCTGAACAGGTGCACACTGCACAGACAGCAAAACAAATGTTACAGGGGTGATAACCCTTCCCTATGTTTTCCAAAAAGCTTAAAAATAGATTTTTTGCCTGGAGCTACACTTAAACAATGTACCTGTTCAAAATTACAAACAGATTCTACATAAGAACAAACCTACAGTCCCTGTCTTGTATGCACCGCCTGTATAGTATATAGGGCCTTTTTTATTTTGTGTGCGGGGTTCCCCTTAATATCCACACAAGACCCAAAGGGGCTGGTAATGGGCTGGGGTAGGGGGGGGGGTGTGATGGGGTAGCTATGCCATTTTTCTTAAAGATTTTCATCCATATTACCGGGACCAGACATTATATTAAAGCCGCAAGCAGTTTTAAATGGCTTTTTTTCCTTTAGAAATGTAATTTTGTGCAGGGACAGTTCTAAACACGGGAAACACGTGGCACTTCACAGGCATACTTTACACACCCCCCAGGTACGATATTTAAAGGAATATTTGACTTTTTTTTTTCACTTTATGCATCATTAACCACTTAAGCCCCGGACCATTTGGTAGCTAAAGGACCAGAGGTGAATTCAGAATTTTGCACTGCGCTGCTTTAACTGTAAATTGTGCGGACATGCAATGTTGTACTGAAACGAAATTTGCGTCCTTTTCTTCCCACAAATAGAGTTTTCTTTTAATGGTATTTGATTGCCTCTGCGATTTTTATTTTTTGCGATATAAACGGAAAAAGACCGAAAATTTTGAAAAAAAAATGATATTTTCTACTTTTTGTTATAAGAAAAATCGAATAAACTCACTTGTAGTCATACATTTAGGCCAAAATGTATTCAGCCACATGTCTTTAGTAAAAAAAAATGTCAATAAGCGTATATTTATTGGTTTGCGCAAAAGTTATAGCGTCTACAAACTAGGGTACATTTTCTGGAATTTACACAGCTTTTAATTTATGACTGCCTATCTCATTTCTTGAGGTGCTAAAATGGCAGGGCAGTACAAAACCCCCCCAAATGACCCCATTTTGGAAAGTAGACACCCCAAGGAAATTGCTGAGAGGCATGTTGAGCCTATTGAATATTTTTTTTTTTGTCCCAAGTGATTGAATAATGACAAAAAAAAAATTACAAAAAGTTGTCACTAAATGATATATTGCTCACACATGCCATGGTTATATGTGGAATTGCACCCCAAAATACATTCTGCTGCTTCTCCTGAGTACGGGGATACCACATGTGTGGGGCTTTTTAGGAGCCTAGCCACGTACGGGACCCCGGAAACCAAGCACCGCCTTCAGGATTTCTAAGGGCGCAAATTTTTGATTTCACTCCTCACTACCTATCACAGTTTCGAAGGCCATAAAATGCCAAAATAGCACAAACCCCCCCCAAATGACTCCATTTTGGAAAGTAGACACCCCAAGCTATTTACTGAGAGGCATGATTAGTCCATGGAATATTTTATATTTTGCCACAAGTTGCGGGAATATGACAAACTTTATTTTTTTTGCACAAAGTTGTCACTAAATGATATATTGCTCACACATGCCACGGGCATATGTAAAATTACACCCCAAAATACATTCTTCTGCTTCTCCTGAGTACGAGGATACCACATGTGTGGGACTTTTTGGGAGCCTAGCCGCGTACGGGACGCCAAAAACCAAGCACCGCCTTCAAGGTTTCTAAGGGCATACATTTTTGATTTCACTCCTCACTACCTATCACTACCTATCACAGTTTTGAAGGCCATAAAATGCCAAGATGGCACAAAACCCCCCAAATGACCCCATTTTGGAAAGTAGACACCCCAAGCTATTTGCTGAGAGGCATGTTGAGCCCATTGAATATTTTTATTTTTGTCCCAAATGATTGAATAATGATAAAAAGAAAAAAAAAGAAAAAATGTACAAAAAGTTGTCACTAAATGATATATTGCTCACACATGCCATGGTTATATGTGGAATTGCACCCCAAAATACATTCTGCTGCTTCGCCTGAGTACGGGGATACCACATGTGTGGGACTTTTTGGGAGCCTAGCCGGGTACGGGGCCCCAAAAACCAAGCACCGCCTTCAGGATTTCTAAGGGCGTAAATTTTTGATTTCACTCCTCACTACCTATCACAGTTTCGAAGGCCATAAAATGCCAAAATAGCACAAAACCCCCCAAATGACCCCATTTTGGAAAGTAGACACCCCAAGCTATTTACTGAGAGGCATGTTCAGTCCATGGAATATTTTATATTTTGCCACAAGTTGCGGGAATATGACAAACTTTGTTTTTTTTTAACAAAGTTGTCACTAAATGATATATTGCTCACACATGCCATGGGCATATGTGAAATTACACCCCAAAATACATTCTGCTGCTTCTCCTGAGTACGGGGATACCACGTGTGGGACTTTTTGGGAGCCTAGCCGCGTACGGGACCCCAAAAATCAAGCACCGCCTTCAAGGTTTCTAAGGGCATAAATTTTTGATTTCACTCCTCACTACCTATCACAGTTTTGAAGGCCATAAAATGCCAAGATAGCACAAAACCCCCCAAAATGACCCCATTTTGGAAAGTAGACACCCCAAGAAAATTGCTGAGAGGCGTGTTGAGCCCATTGAATATTTTTTTTTTGTCCCAAGTGATTGAATAATGACAAAAAGAAAAAAAAAATGTACAAAAAGTTGTCACTATATTGCTCAAACATGCCATGGTTATATGCGGAATTGCACCCCAAAATACATTTGGCTGCTTCTCCTGAGTACGGGGATACCACATGTGTGGGACTTTTTGAGAGCCTAGCCGCGTACGGGCCCCCGAAAACCAAGCACCGCCTTCAGGATTTCTAAGGGCACAAATTTTTGATTTCACTCCTCACTACCTATCACAGTTTTGAAGGCCATAAAATGCCAAGATAGCCCAAAACCCCCACAAATGACCCCATTTTGGAAAGTAGACACCCCCAAGCTATTTGCCGAGAGGCATGGTGAGTATTTTACAGCTCTCATTTGTTTTTGAAAATGAAGAAAGACATTTTTTTTTCTTTTTTCAATTTTTAAAACTTTGTGACAAAAAGCGAGATCTGCAAAATACTCAACATACCTCTCAGCAAATAGCTTGGGGTGTCTACTTTCCAAAATGGGGTCATTTGGGGGGGTTTTGTGCCATCTGGGCATTCCATGGCCTCCGAAACTGTGATAGGCAGTGAGGAGTGAAATCAAAAATTTACACCCATAGAAATCCTGAAGGCGGTGCTTGGTTTTCGGGGTCCTGTACGCGGCTAGGCTCCCAAAATGTCTCACACATGTGGTATCCCCGTACTCAGGAGAAGCAACAGAATGTATTTTGGGGTGCAATTCCACATATAACCATGGCATGTTTGAGCAATATATAATTTAGTGACAACTTTTTGTACATTTTTTCTTTTTTTTTCTTTTTGTCATTATTCAATCACTTGGGACAAAAAAAAAAATATTCAATGGGCTCAACATGCCTCTCAGCAAATAGCTTGAGGTGTCTACTTTCCAAAATGGGGTCATTTGGGGGGGGGTTTGAACTGTCCTGGCATTTTATGCACAACATTAGGAAGCTTATGTCACACATCATCCACTCTTCTAACCACTTGAAGACAAAGCCCTTTCTGACTAGTGATGAGCCGAACACCCCCGGGTTCGGTTCGCACCAGAACCCGCGAACGGACCGAAAGTTCGAACGAACATTAGAACCCTATTAAATACAATGGATGCGAACGTTCGAATTCTAAAGTGCTAATTATAACAACTATTATGCATGTTATTGTCCTAAAAAGGGTTTGGGAACCCGGGTTCTGCACCAGGGGACATGTATCACTGCAAAAAGAAGTTTTAAAAACGGTCGTTTTTCGGGAGCAGTCATTTTAATGATGCATAAAGTGAAAAAAAAAAAGTCAAATATTCCTTTAAATATCGTACCTGGGGGGTGTCTAAAGTATGCCTGTGAAGTGCCACGTGTTTCCCGTGTTTAGAACTGTCCCTGCACAAAATGACACTTCTAAAGGAAAAAAAAGCCATTTAAAACTGCTTGCGGCTTTAATGTAATGTCTGGTCCCGGTAATATGGATGAAATTCTTTAAGAAAAATGGCATAGCTACCCCATGACCCCCCCCCCTACCCCAGCCCATTACCAGCCCCTTTGGGTCTTGTATGGATATTAAGGGGAACCCCGCACATAAAATAAAAAAGGCCCTATATACTCTGAACAGCCCTATACAGGCGGTGCATACAAGACAGGGACTGTAGGTTTGTTCTTATGTAGAATCTGTTTGTAATTTTGAACAGGTACATTGTTGAAGTGTAGCTCCAGACCAAAAATCTATTTTTAAACTTTTTGGAAAACATAGGTAAGGGTTATCACCCCTGTAACATTTGTTTTGCTGTCTGTGCCCCTGTTCAGAACATTTCACCTCACTTTCCGTCCCAATGACAACTGTTTTTGAAATGTGGTGTTTTTCTTGAAACAAGGATTGCTGATAAAGCATCAGTACAGAGGAGACACCTTTCTCCCATATTTATTCTTACAGGAGAGAATTTTCCTTCCTAGTGGTAGATTTCCTCTCACTTCCTGTTGTCTTCTTGCGTTTGCAAGTAGGAGTCGTTTGTAAGTTGGATGTTTGAAAGTAGGGACCTGCCGTATATACTCTGCAGAAATAGGCCCCTTAGTTGTTGGTGTTGGCACAACACTGTAAGCACTCACAGTTACTCTTGGTTGGTGCTGGAACGCCCTGCTGTCAACTATTATATCAGGAATTTTAATTACATATAATTGTTGAACAGTGGTAGTAAAAATTGGGCCTTTGATGGTGGTGCTGGTGCCACAACACTGTAAGCCCTGACAGTTACTCTTGGTGGGTGCAGCAATGGGCCCTGCTGTGAATTATTAGATCAAGAATTGTAATTACATGCCCCTGTTGAACAGGGGCTGAAAAATTGGGCCTTAGGCACTGGTGGCACAACACTGCAACCCCTCACAGATACTGTACTTGGAGCACAGCAATGAGCCCTGTTGCAAAGTATTGCTTCAAAAATTGTAATTACACGCCCCTGTTAAACAGGGGCTGAAAAATTGGGCGTTAGGCACTGGTGGCGGCACCCATAAACAAAAATGATCTTCCAAGCTATCATCATCAATCGTATCATTGAGGACTCGGAGGAGGAGGATAGCCAGTCAACATAACAGCACAGGCACTCAGCATCAGCATCAGTCTTGAAGGGATGTGACATGTTAAAATCAATTAGTCTGTTATATCAGCATCAGGTGTGTGGTAGCTGGTGGTGATCCAAGACTGGTTCATCTTGATGAAAGTCAGTCGATCAACCGAGTCGGTGGACAGGCGCACCCTGTGATCCGTGACAAATCCTCCAGCAGCACTGAATGTGCGTTCCGAAAGAACGCTGGATGCAGGACAGGCCAGTAGCTCAATTGCATACTGTGCAAGCTCTGGCCAGTGATCCATCCTCAAGACCCAGTAAGCCAGAGGATTTTCGGTGGGGAAGGTGTCCAAGTCTGACCTTGCCCCTAGATATTCCTGCACCATGTTTATCAGACGCTGGCGATGGTTGCTGGAACCGATCATACTTTGGGGCTGCGGACTAAAGAATTGTCTGAACGCATCGGTCAGACGGCCACCTTCCCCACCGCTCCTTCTTTGACTGGCCGAAGCCTCAGCAACTCGTTGTCCAGGACCAGGAGTTTGCAACCTCCCAGTCTCTGGGAACGCGTTGCACAGACCTTTCTGCAAGGCCTCCCGGAGTTGTCTCATCCTCTGCTCCCTCTGCGACGGTAACATAAGGTCCGCAACCTTACCCTTGTACCGTGGATCAAGGAGAGTGGCCAGCCAGTAATGGTCCCTCTCCTTGATCCGAAGAATACGAGGATCCTTCCGCAGACTTTGCAGGATCAGGGAGGCCATGCAGCGTAGGTTTGCTGAGGCATTCGCTCCGGAGTCCTCTGGGTCACTAAGGACGACATGATCCGCAGCCACCTCCTCCCAGCCACGTACAAGTCCACTGGTTTCTTGGGACTGTAAATCATCCCTAAAAGACTGCTGCTGATGATGCTGAGTGCCAGCCTCCACCTCCATGCTGACACAATCCTCCTCCTCCTCCTCCTCTTCCTGTGCGATGGGTGGGACAGAAGGAACACTGTCTGGGTAAAGGGGGCCTTGAGAGGCAAGGAAGTCCTCCTCTTCCTGCCTCTGTTCTGCCTCAAGTGCCCTGTCCATTATTCCACGCAGCGTGTGCTCCAACAGGTGGACAAGAGGTACAGTGTCACTGATGCATGCACTGTCACTGCTCACCATCCTCGTGGCCTCCTCAAATGGTGCCAGGACAGTGCATGCATCCCTGATCATGCCCCACTGGCGTGGAGAAAAAAAACCAAGCTCCCCTGACCCTGTCCTGGTGCCGTAGTCGCACAGGTACTCATTGATGGCCCTCTGCTGCGTGTGCAGCCGCTGCAGCATGGCCAACGTTGAGTTCCACCTGGTGGGCATGTCACATATAAGGCGGTTCTTGGGCAGGTTCAACTCCTTTTGCAGCTCAGCCAGGCGAGCACTGGCATTATAAGATCTGCGGAAATGCACACAGACTTTCCTGGCCTGCCTCAGGACATCCTGTAAGCCCGGGTACCTGCCCAAGAACCGCTGCACCACCAGGTTAAGGACGTGAGCCACACAGGGCACATGGGTCAGTTGTCCCTGTCGGAGGGCGGAGAGGAGGTTGGTGCCATTGTCGCAAACCACCATTCCTGGCTTAAGCTGGCGTGGCGTCAACCACCTCTCGGCCTGGCCCTGCAGAGCAGACAGGACCTCTGCCCCAGTGTGGCTTCTGTCCCCCAAACACACCAGCGCAAGCACGGCATGGCATCTTTTTGCCTGCGTACTTGCGTAGCCCCGTGAACGGCTACGGAGCACCGCTGGTTCATAGGACAAACCACAGGAAGAGGCCATGGAGGAAGAAGAAGAGGAGGGGGTGGAGGAGAGAGGTGTGTCACAACCAGTAGTAGCATTTTGGAGGCGTGGCGGTGGGACAACCTCCAACACTACTGCACCTTGTCCTGAATCCTTCCCAGCTGCCAAAAGAGTGACCCAATGGGCCGTGAAAGAAAGGTAACGTCCCTGTCCATGCCTGCTGGACCATGAGTCAGCGGTAATATGCACCTTACCGCTGACCGCCCTGTCCAGCGAGGCCAAGACATTGCCTTCCACATGCCGGTAGAGAGCCGGAATAGCCTTCCGTGAGAAAAAGTGGCGTTTGGGAACCTGCCACTGAGGAACCGCACATTGCACAAACTCACGGAAGGGGGCCGAGTCTACCAACTGAAAAGGCAGCAGTTGAAGCGCTAGCAATTTAGCCAAGCTAGCATTCAACCGCTGGGCATGTGGATGGCTGGGAGTGAACTTCTTTCGACGGTCCAGCAGCTGGGGCAGGGAAATTTGCCTGCTAGAATCGGACGTCGGTGTACTGCTAGCAGAGTGGGCGCAAGTACTTGGCTGTGACACACCTAATTCTACACCTTCATTCCTCTCAGTGCATGTTTCAGAGAGGACTGAAGTTATAGTGGGGTTGGAGATCCCAGCTGATGCGGTGCAAGGAGAGGTCCGCTTTGTTCTTTGGTGTGGGTCTTTGAGGTAGGCTTGCCAACGAGCTGCATGGCAGGTCAACATATGTCTGGTCAGGCATGTGGTACCCAAGCGGCTGATGTTTTGGCCACGCGATATACGCTTGAGACATATGTTGCAAACAGCAGCTGTGCGATCTGATGCACTAGCCTCAAAAAAGGCCCACACCAAAGAACTTTTTGAATGACGGGCAGAGGCAGCGCCCTGCACAGGCGGAGCTCTGCGGTGTGATTCCGTCGGTGTACTGCCCTTACGCTGGCCACCAAAGGGCATCCTGCCTCGTTGGAGATGTGCCTCCTCCTCATCCTCCTCCTCCTCCTCCTCTCTCCTATTAGGCACCCACGTGGAGTCAGTGACCTCATCATCCCCTCCCTCCTCATCACTGGAGCCAATCTGGCAGTATGCTGCAGCTGCTGGAACATGACTGCCAGATTGGTGTCCTTCTTGAGCATCCCCTCTGTCTGCTCTCACGCTACTGCCTTCCTCTAGCTGGGTTTCATCATCAGACCCTTCGAAACGCTGGGCATCCTCCTGGAGCATGTACCCAACACTGTGCTGAAACAGTTCGGGGGACTCCTCAGGAGGAGGACATGGTGGGTCTAGGGAAGGAGTGACTGATGATTTGTCTGACATTGATACCAGGGAAGACGACGCTTTGGCAGCTGCTTTTCCAGTACCCTGAGCCTGGGTGAGAGAGGATGAGGAGGAGGAGGAGGGCTTGGTCATCCACTCTACCAAGTCTTCGGCATGATGTGGCTCAACATGTCCAGCTGCCGAAAAGAAGGACAAGCGTGTCCCATGGCCATGTGCTGATGACAATGCACCGCGTCCACGACCAGCACTGTTGCCCCCAGACACAGAGCCTGCTTGCCCTCTTTTATTGCCTCCTGACTGTCTGCCTCTCCTTGTTTGCCTTCCAGACATTCTAATAGATGGCCTGCAGGGAGATGGGAAAAAAGCAATAAGGGCTACCTTCAGGTGTCCTTCTCTGTCCCTTGAAACAAGGACTTTCACAGTGAAAGAAACTGACACTCTCCCTACCTACAGTTTTCTGTCCCTAGAAAAAATGTTTTTTTTAATCACAATATAGCACAAGAACAATTCACTCACTGTCCTTACAGGTCCCTGGAAACAAGGACTTGCAGAGTGAAATAAACTGACACTCTCCCTACCTACAGTTTTCTGTCCCTAGAATAAATGTTTTTTTTAAGCACAATATAGCACAAGGAGAATTCACTCACTGTCCTTCCAGGTCCCTGGAAACAAGGACTTGCAGAGTGAAAGAAAAAAAACACTCTCCCTACCTACAGTTTTCTGTCCCTAGAAAAAATGTTTTTTTTAATCACAATATAGCACAAGGACAATTCACTCACTGTCCTTACAGGTCCCTGGAAACAAGGACTTGCAGAGTGAAATAAACTGACACTCTCCCTACCTACAGTTTTCTGTCCCTAGAATAAATGTTTTTTTTAAGCACAATATAGCACAAGGACAATTCACTCACTGTCCTTACAGGTCCCTGGAAACAAGGACTTGCAGAGTGAAAGAAAAAAAACACTCTCCCTACCTACAGTTTTCTGTCCCTAGAAAAAATGTTTTTTTTAATCACAATATAGCACAAGAACAATTCACTCACTGTCCTTACAGGTCCCTGGAAACAAGGACTTGCAGAGTGAAATAAACTGACACTCTCCCTACCTACAGTTTTCTGTCCCTAGAATAAATGTTTTTTTTAAGCACAATATAGCACAAGGACAATTCACTCACTGTCCTTACAGGTCCCTGGAAACAAGGACTTGCAGAGTGAAAGAAAAAAAACACTCTCCCTACCTACAGTTTTCTGTCCCTAGAAAAAATGTTTTTTTTAATCACAATATAGCACAAGGACAATTCACTCACTGTCCTTACAGGTCCCTGGAAACAAGGACTTGCAGAGTGAAAGAAAAAAAACACTCTCCCTACCTACAGTTTTCTGTCCCTAGAAAAATTTTTTTTTTAATCACAATATAGCACAAGGACAATTCACTCACTGTCCTTACAGGTCCCTGGAAACAAGGACTTGCAGAGTGAAAGAAAAAAAACACTCTCCCTACCTACAGTTTTCTGTCCCTAGAAAAAATGTTTTTTTTAATCACAATATAGCACAAGGACAATTCACTCACTGTCCTTACAGGTCCCTGGAAACAAGGACTTGCAGAGTGAAATAAACTGACACTCTCCCTACCTACAGTTTTCTGTCCCTAGAATAAATGTTTTTTTTAAGCACAATATAGCACAAGGAGAATTCACTCACTGTCCTTCCAGGTCCCTGGAAACAAGGACTTGCAGAGTGAAAGAAAAAAAACACTCTCCCTACCTACAGTTTTCTGTCCCTAGAAAAAATGTTTTTTTTAATCACAATATAGCACAAGGACAATTCACTCACTGTCCTTACAGGTCCCTGGAAACAAGGACTTGCAGAGTGAAATAAACTGACACTCTCCCTACCTACAGTTTTCTGTCCCTAGAATAAATGTTTTTTTTAATCACAATATAGCACAAGGACAATTCACTCACTGTCCTTACAGGTCCCTGGAAACAAGGACTTGCAGAGTGAAAGAAAATAAACACTCTCCCTACCTACAGTTTTCTGTCCCTAGAATAAATGTTTTTTTTAATCACAATATAGCACAAGGACAATTCACTCACTGTCCTTACAGGTCCCTGGAAACAAGGACTTGCAGAGTGAAATAAACTGACACTCTCCCTACCTACAGTTTTCTGTCCCTAGAATAAATGTTTTTTTTAAGCACAATATAGCACAAGGACAATTCACTCACTGTCCTTACAGGTCCCTGGAAACAAGGACTTGCAGAGTGAAAGAAAAAAAACACTCTCCCTACCTACAGTTTTCTGTCCCTAGAAAAAATGTTTTTTTTAATCACAATATAGCACAAGGACAATTCACTCACTGTCCTTACAGGTCCCTGGAAACAAGGACTTGCAGAGTGAAAGAAAATAAACACTCTCCCTACCTACAGTTTTCTGTCCCTAGAATAAATGTTTTTTTTAAGCACAATATAGCACAAGGACAATTCACTCACTGTCCTTACAGGTCCCTGGAAACAAGGACTTGCAGAGTGAAATAAACTGACACTCTCCCTACCTACAGTTTTCTGTCCCTAGAATAAATGTTTTTTTTAAGCACAATATAGCACAAGGAGAATTCACTCACTGTCCTTCCAGGTCCCTGGAAACAAGGACTTGCAGAGTGAAAGAAAAAAAACACTCTCCCTACCTACAGTTTTCTGTCCCTAGAAAAAATGTTTTTTTTAATCACAATATAGCACAAGGACAATTCACTCACTGTCCTTACAGGTCCCTGGAAACAAGGACTTGCAGAGTGAAATAAACTGACACTCTCCCTACCTACAGTTTTCTGTCCCTAGAATAAATGTTTTTTTTAAGCACAATATAGCACAAGGACAATTCACTCACTGTCCTTACAGGTCCCTGGAAACAAGGACTTGCAGAGTGAAAGAAAAAAAACACTCTCCCTACCTACAGTTTTCTGTCCCTAGAAAAAATGTTTTTTTTTAATCACAATATAGCACAAGGACAATTCACTCACTGTCCTTACAGGTCCCTGGAAACAAGGACTTGCAGAGTGAAAGAAAATAAACACTCTCCCTACCTACAGTTTTCTGTCCCTAGAATAAATGTTTTTTTTAAGCACAATATAGCACAAGGACAATTCACTCACTGTCCTTACAGGTCCCTGGAAACAAGGACTTGCAGAGTGAAATAAACTGACACTCTCCCTACCTACAGTTTTCTGTCCCTAGAATAAATGTTTTTTTTAAGCACAATATAGCACAAGGAGAATTCACTCACTGTCCTTCCAGGTCCCTGGAAACAAGGACTTGCAGAGTGAAAGAAAAAAAACACTCTCCCTACCTACAGTTTTCTGTCCCTAGAAAAAATGTTTTTTTTAATCACAATATAGCACAAGGACAATTCACTCACTGTCCTTACAGGTCCCTGGAAACAAGGACTTGCAGAGTGAAATAAACTGACACTCTCCCTACCTACAGTTTTCTGTCCCTAGAATAAATGTTTTTTTTAAGCACAATATAGCACAAGGACAATTCACTCACTGTCCTTCCAGGTCCCTGGAAACAAGGACTTGCAGAGTGAAAGAAAAAAAACACTCTCCCTACCTACAGTTTTCTGTCCCTAGAAAAAATGTTTTTTTTAATCACAATATAGCACAAGGACAATTCACTCACTGTCCTTACAGGTCCCTGGAAACAAGGACTTGCAGAGTGAAATAAACTGACACTCTCCCTACCTACAGTTTTCTGTCCCTAGAATAAATGTTTTTTTTAAGCACAATATAGCACAAGGACAATTCACTCACTGTCCTTACAGGTCCCTGGAAACAAGGACTTGCAGAGTGAAAAAAAAAAAACACTCTCCCTACCTACAGTTTTCTGTCCCTAGAAAAAATGTTTTTTTTTAAGCACAATATAGCACAAGGACAATTCACTCACTGTCCTTCCAGGTCCCTGGAAACAAGGACTTGCAGAGTGAAAGAAAAAAAACACTCTCCCTACCTACAGTTTTCTGTCCCTAGAAAAAATGTTTTTTTTTAATCACAATATAGCACAAGGACAATTCACTCACTGTCCTTACAGGTCCCTGGAAACAAGGACTTGCAGAGTGAAAGAAACTGACACTCTCCCTACCTACAGTTTTCTGTCCCTAGAATAAATGTTTTTTTAAGCACAATATAGCACAAGGACAATTCACTCACTGTCCTTCCAGGTCCCTGGAAACAAGGACTTGCAGAGTGAAAGAAACTGACACTGTCCCTACCTACAGTTTTCTGTCCCTAGAATAAATGTTTTTTTTAAGCACACTATAGCACAAGCACAAAACACACTGACACTCTCCCTACCTATCCTTCTCTTTCCCTAAACTAAAGGAATCCAGGTTAAGCAAGAAAGAAATAACAGTCACTGTCCCTGCCTATGCTGCTCTATCCCTGCTCCGGAACACACTACACTAGGCCGCCGTGCTGGTGGCCTTTTATAGTGTGGGGCGTGTACTAAACACCCTCAGCAATAATTGGCCACAGGCATCCTGCCTGTGGCCAATCATTGCTCTCCTCGCTGCCGGCGCTGTGATTGGCCAAGCATGCGGGGTCACAGTGCATGCTTGGCCAATCACAGCGCCTGGATGACACTGCGATGGCGTAGTGCATTGTGGGCCGTTCGCGTCACTCGAATTTGGCGCGAACGGCCCAAATCGTTCGATCTTCGTCGAACGATCGAACAGCCGATGTTCGAGTCGAACGTATGTTCGACTCGAACACGAAGCTCATCCCTATTTCTGACACTTTTTGTTTACATGAAAACATTTTTTTTTTGCAAGAAAATTATGTTGAACCCCCAAACATTATATATTTTTTTAAAGCAAAGGCCCTACAGATTAAAATAGTGGGTGTTGCGTTTTTTTTCCACACAGTATTTGCGCAGCGATTTTTCAAACGCATTTTTTGGGGGAAAAACACACTTTTTTTTATTTTTAATGCACTAAAAAACACTATATTGCCCAAATGTTTGCTGAAATAAAAAAGATGATCTTAGGCCGAGTACATGGATACCAAACACGACATGCTTTAAAATTGTGCACAAACGCGCAGCGGCGAGAAACTACATTCATTTTTAAAAGCATTTAAAAGCCTTTACAGGTTACCACGTTAGATTTACAGAGGAGGTCTACTGCTAAAATTACTGCCCTCGATCTGACCTTCGCGGTGATACCTCACATGCATGATGCAATTGCTGTTTACATATGACGCTAGACCGACGCTTGCGTTCGCCTTTGCGCAAGAGCAGAGGGGGACAGCGGTGCTTTTTTTTTTATTATTATTTATTTTGCTTTTTTATTTTATTTTTAAACTGTTCCTTCCATATTTTTTTTGTATCATTTTTATTGTTATCTCAGGGAATGTAAAAATCCCCTATGATAGCAATAAGTAGTGACAAGTACTCTTTTTTTGAAAAAAAAAATGGGGGGTTAGACCCTAGATCTTTCCTCTGCCCTCAAAGCATCTGACCACACCAAGATCGGTGTGATAAAATGCTTTCCCAATTTCCCAATGGCGCTGTTTATATCCGGGGGGGGGGGCATTCCCTCCCACTGCTTGTAAAAGCAGTCTAGAGGCTAATTATCTGCTAGAATTGCTTTTACATGAAAGCCGGCCACTGGCTGAAAAGAATGATACCAAGATGATACCTAAACCTGCAGGCATCATTCTGGTATAAACATTCAAAGTCCAGCAACATACCAGTACGTTGCTGGTCCTTGTTGGACATGTATTGTAATCTTTTTTTTCATGCAGCCTGTTGGCTGAACGAAAAAAAGAGATTGATCGGTGGGTATGCCCACCATTAGAATACCTCCCTTCATCCACCCACTTCTAATGATGGGCATATATGCCGAAGCATGGGGGCATCCTCCCGCAAAAAAGTTATGCCGCGTACACACGGTCGGACTTTTCCACGGGCAAGCCTTCGTCGGAATTTCGACCGTATGTACGCGGCATAAAAGGTTATGCCACGTACACACGGTCGAACTTTTCCACGGGCAAGCCTCCATCGGAATTTCGACCGTATATACGCGGCATTAGGAGCAAAATCGCTCCTCCGCCCCTGCTGCCCCCATGCTTCGGCATATATGCTCTTTTTTTAACTGTGGTGGTGAAATCACCTCCTACAGCGTTGGAGTCACGGCTTTATGTATCGTGGGAGCAAACGCTGTTGCTGTCAAGATAAATAAATCCGCGATGCAACTGAATGGCGTACCTGCTAAACAAATGATGGTTAACATTAAAACAAAGTAACATTACAGTACAACAGTAAGACCTTACCATACCATACCTGCAAAGCAAATACCAAAACAAAACCTAGTAAAAAATAAAACATTTTTTTAACGCAACCTGTGCCTAAAATATATATATGCCGAAGCATGGGGGCATCCTCCCGCAAAAAAGTTATGCCGCGTACACACGGTCGGACTTTTCCACGGGCAAGCCTCCGTCGGAATTTCGACCGTATATATGCGGCATTAGGAGCAAAATCGCTCCTCCGCCCCTGCTGCCCCCATGCTTCGGCATATATGCTCTTTTTTTAACTGTGGTGGTGAAATCACCTCCTACAGCACTGGAGTCACGGCTTTATGTATCGTGGGAGCAAACACTGTTGCTGTCAAGATAAATAATTCCGCGCTGCAGTTGAATGGCGCACCTGAAAACAAAAAATTACATACCTGAAAAGCAAGCATGATAAAACATTGCAGAATGGAATACAGTAAAAAAGAGCAGAACAATAGAGAGAAAATAGAGAGAGAGAGAGAACAATAAAACGACAACTATTTTTGTTTTTTTATTTTATATTTTTTTAGTGTTTTTGTTTTTTACGTTTTTTGTTTTCTTTTTTACACTTTTTTTTTTAAACTTTAACAACTGTAATGGTTCGGGTCTCTCAAAATGTAATGGCATCTTGGGAGACCCTGTGTAAGTGTGTCCTAGTCTGTGAAATGCTGTACCCTACGCTAAAACTTCACTTTTGAGTGGTAGCGTTCAAAACATTCACCAAGGCAAAGACCAGGTTTGTCAGGACAGAGTGGACAATAACAACGGGTGTCACGCCTAAATCCGCGCTTGCTACAGACACGACATCTTTTTTGGGGGGGCTCGTTGGGTAGGGGTACTCGGGAGGAGATGCGTAAAATGCCTCTCATGCAGCCGGCTTACTGCATTTGGTAGGGGATGGTGAGGTGCAGAACCGCCTGGATACAGGAGTTCTGTGACTATCTCATTCTGGAATTTTAGAAGAGATAAAGTCCCGCCTGAAGCTCTGTATAGCACATGAGCGTTCAGCAAAGCCAATTGGAATAAGGATAGAGACACTTTTTTGTACCAGCGTCTCGCCTTACGGTCAATTAGATACAGCGCCATCAACTGGTCGTTGAGGTCCACCCCTCCCATATTTTTGTTATATTCGTGGACACAGAGGGGTTTCTCCACAACACCAGTCGCCGTAGGAATTTGGACTGTCGTGTCTGCATGAAGGGAGGTAAGAAGGAAAACATTCTTATTGTCCCTCCACTTCATAGCGAGCAAGTTATTACACTTTACGCAGGCTCTCTCCCCCAGCCTAAGACGGGCATCTACAAGCCACTGGGGAAAGCCCCGGCGATTAGGTCGCACGGTGCCACATGCTCCAATCTGATGATCAAACAAGTGACTAAACAGTGGCACGCTTGTGTAATAATTGTCCACATACAAGTGGTACCCCTTTCCGAATAAGGGGGACACCAAGTTCCACACTATCTTGCCAGCGCTCCCTATGTAATCCGGGCAGTTGACCGGCTCAACCTGACTATCTTTTCCCTCATAAACCATAAAGCTCCATACATAGCCTGTTGCCCTGTCACAGCACTTATAGAGCTTGACCCCGTATCTGGCACGCTTGCTGGGAAGGTACTGCTTGAAAGCCAAGCGGCCAGAAAATTTAATCAGGGACTCATCAACGCAGACAGCTTGATCGGGAATAAACAAGGCTGCAAAACGTTCGTTGAAGTGGTTTATGAGGGGCCGAATTTTATAGAGCCGGTCTGTCAGGGAAATAGCCGAAGAAGGACTGGCAATTCTGCCCAAGACAATCATGGCTGCCATGGTGCACAGCATGACTAAGGTGGGCGGTACTTCCTCCTTGTAACCTGAACAGATCACATGACTAACTTCCTGGTCTATTTAAGCCTGCTGCTGGAGCTGCTCATTGCTGGATTATCTCTTCAGTCTCCTGTGTACCTTGACCTTGTCTCCTGATCCGTGCTTATCCGTTGTGACCCGGCTTGCCTGACCTCGCTTCCTGTTCTCCTGTGTTTGACCCTCGGCCTGCTTCTGGACTCTGCTTCTGCTTCCTGACCACCCGGCTTGACCCTCGGCTTGTACCTGGACCCTGCACGTGTATGACCCCGGCTCGCCCCTGTATATGCTCTGGACTGATCTCCTGTGTTTGACCCCCGGCCTGGCTTCCGATATCTCCGTTCATCCGAATATAACAAGCTCAGTTCTGCCTGCCTCCGCCATCCCTCAGTGGCTGAGCTCATCAGACTGCAAGCAAGCACCTGGCCAACCGTGCTTCTGTGGGCACCGCGCTCCCTGTTCCCAACTCCAGGGGCGCGCTGCACTCAGCCGCAAGGGGAGCCCTCTTAGCATCTCGATCTCCATACTCGTTCCTGACACGGTCGTATTCAGGGTCCCCACGTGGACGACAAAGTTCATTGTCGTTGAAGTGCATGAACCGCAAAATCTGCTCGTAACGTTTCCTGGGCATGGAGGCAGAGAACACGGGCATGTGGTCAATTGGGTGCGTGGACCAATAAGCACGCAATGACGGGAATTTATGTGTGCCCATGTTGAGGGAAAGGCCCAGAAAGGTCTTAAATTCGGAAACCGTATATGGTTTCCAATCTTTGGCAATGGAAGGCAACTGGGGATTAGCGGCGATGAATTGACCAGCATATAAATTACTCTGGTCCACAATAGATCTATAGAGATCTTCCGTGAAAAACAGCGAATAATAATCGATTGGCATAAAATCAGCTGTTTCCACCTGAATACCGGGTTGGGCAGTGAATGGGGGAAGTACGGGTTCTGCAGAAGTGGTGGGGACCCAATCAGGATAGGCAAATTCTGCAGGAAGAGCACTATGGGTACGACGGGCCTGCCTTTGTCTTCTTATTGGTGGCAGTAGGACACTACTTGTGCTTGCCACCTCGCCAGCTTGAACTGCACTTATGGGACTCGCCACGTCACCACGTGATACTGCAGTGCTGGATGTACGCCCAGGCTGTACTAGGCCGCTGGTGCTTGCCAATTCACCAGAAGGAATAGCGGCGCTAGTACTCCTCTGCTCCATGATACGAGAGCCCTGCGGTTCTTGCTCCTCAACAACCTCAGAAGATCGGGATCGGGTACGCCTGACCTTAGCAGGGACCTCAACTTCTTCGTCAGAGCTATCTGACGTGGGGCCGCTGACGTCACTGTCTTCTACGGGAAGATATTCTGAGCCTGAATCTGACAGATACGTGACCTCCTCTTCACTATCTGTCATGCTCAGAATCTCGTAGGCCTCTTTACTAGTGTACCTTCGACTTGCCATTTTGGGCTCTAAATTTAGGGGTACACTAGTAAGATTCACAGGAAAAAAAGCACCCGACTGTCGTCAGCAAATATATCAAACGCTACAAAAAAAAACTGTTAGCGGTCGCAGGGATCAGGACTGTCTCTGCGAACGCTGCAGTTATGTGTTTTGTGTTTGGTAAGTGACAGTGATCGATCGATACTGCACTTGGGTGGGCTGGACTGGGCTGGGCTGGGCGGAGGGGCTAAACGCAGGTGCTAGCAGGTATCTGGGCTGATGACGCTAACACTGCGTTTTTGGGAACCCTAAACCGCTGGGGACGCTAGTATAGATCTGATCAGATACTATACCACTAAGGGAGGTGTATGCTTTGCGCGTGGGTGTTAGCGTTACTGGCACTAACCTAACGCTGCCTGGGGCGACGCAGACCCTCTCTGGCGCTAAAACCTAATTGATCTCACCCGCCGGGCGATCAGGGGGTTAAACCTTTATTGGGTTATATACGGCGGGTGCCCTGATGCTATAAAAAGCAAATTAACCAACCAGTGTCACCCGTAACCTTTATATGGTGATCACTGGTGAAAGGGTTAACTAGGGGCAATCAGGGGGTTAAAACCTTTATTAGGTTAAATATGGGGGTACCCGACGCTATATAAAAACCTGACGGGTTAACTAAATAACTAAATAACTAACTGGGTAACCAGTGTCACCAGTGACGCTTATACGGTGATCACTGGTGAAAGGGTTAACTCTAGGGGCAATCAGGGGGTTAAAATAATATATGGGGGTACCTGACGCTCTACAAACCTGCGGCGAAACTAAAAGTAAATAACTGGCTATCTAGGGCACCACCGGCACTAAATACAGCGATCGAAAATACGATTGCTTAGTGACGCTGGCGTTAGGGGGTGAAAGGGTTACCTGGGGGGCGATCAAGGGGTTAAACCTTTATTAGGGGGGGTTAGGGGGCTACCCTGGACCTAAAGGGGCCTAAACCTAACTGCCCTGCAACTTTTTACTATCACAGATGACACTAAATGCAGTGATCAGTAAAATAAATGATCACTGCAATCAGTGACACTGTGATTGGGGGCTGGGGGGTGACCTGGGGGGTGATCTGGGGGTGACTGGGGGGTGAAATGTGTGCCTATGTGTACCTATGTGTCAGTGGACTGTTGGTGCACTAACCTGCTTCCTCTCTCCTCGGCGCCGGAATCGAAAAGACCGCCGCGAGGGAGATGACATCATTTCCTCCTGCCTGTGTTTACATCACATGGTGGAGGAAGCATTTTCATTGGCCGGGAGCGATCGCGAGGGGGTGGCCGAAATCGAATGGTCACCCCCTCATCTCTGATCGCTACCCCAACGATTAACGGCCGCTCACTGTATAGGAGGGGGGTCCGATCGGACCCCCCAACTGTACAAAGGCGATCACGTACACTCTACGTGATTGTGCCTGTCGGTGCCATTCTGCCGACGTATATATACAGTGAGCGGTCGTTAAGTAGTTAAAATGACTGCTCCAGAAAAACGGCCGTTTTTAAAACTTATTTTTGCATTGATACATGTCCCCTGGTGCAGAACCCGGGTTCCCAAACCCTTTTTAGGACAATAACATGCATAATAGTCGTTATAATTAGCACTTTAGATTTCGAACGTTCGCATCCATTGTATTTAATAGGGTTCTAAAGTTCGTGCAAACTTTCGGTCCGTTCGCGGGTTCTGGTGCGAACCAAACCCGGGGGTGTTCGGCTCATCACTATTCAGGGCCCCGGTGCAGGAAACCATGAAGGGCCCCCACCTGGGGCGTTGCTAGGTCTACAAAAGATCTCGGGCTAGAGCCCATAGCAGTAAAGTAAAGAAAGTCATACGCTTGTATAATATACATGTGTATGTATTTATGTATATATGTGGCGCCCTGTTCCTAAAGAATAGGGGCTATGTTGTAAATTTAGTTTGGCTGAGCTGTACACAGCTCAGATTTATTGTACAAAGTTAAATTAGCTTCTGTTCCAACTTTGGTTGTGTTGTGCAATTCTCACTGTTGCCAGTAGGTGTGACTGTTACCACAGGCCAGGATGAGAAATACAGCAAACTAAAGTGTACTGAATATTCTTTTCTCCAGAAACAGCCCAGTGGGAGCGTTCTTGCTGCTGTGCATTCTGGGGGAAGGTATTTAAGGGGCAGGCGCCATGTTTCATTCTCTCTGACCTCATGGCCCTCCTGGCTTAAGGCTGTGTCATTCTATTCTACCTTGGGGGCCTGCTGGCCCGAGGCCGTGTTGCTGCGAGTAGGCCCAGAAGCCTGTCTGGGGCCTACTAATCCGGAGGTGGTCCTGGGTTGTCTTGCCTGCGTGGAAGAAACCAAGCCAAGCTGAGGAGATCCAGGGGAGGACTCTTGCTGGAGAGAACCAGGCTGAAGGCTGGTCTCTCAGGAAGGGCCTGGTAACTCGTTTGGAGGACGCATAAGCTAATCTACCCTCACAGTACTGCCGGATGGCTTAAAGGTTCTGGTACTGTGAAGCTGTTCTACAGTTAACTACCGTATTTATCGGCGTATAACACGCACCGGCGTATAACACGCACCCCAAGTTTAGGAGGGAATTTTAGGGAAAAAAACTTTTAGGAGGGAAGTTTAAGGAAAAATAACTTACATTTAAATGCAGCCTTATCAGTGTCCATTGCAGCCTTGCCCCAGTGTCCATTGCAGCCTTGTCAATGTCCATTGCAGCCTTGTCACAGCATCCATTGCAGCCTTGTCAGTGTCCATTGCAGCCTTGTCACAGCGTCCATTGCAGCCTTGTCAGTGTCCATTGCAGCCTTGTCACAGCATCCATTGCAGCCTTGCCCCAGTGTCCACTGCAGCCTTGTCACAGTGCAGCCGTGCAGCCTTGTCACCGTGCAGCCTTGCCACAGTGTCGCCTTGCCCCCAGTGTTTATTGCAGCCTTGCCAATTTAAAATTGGCGCCGCTGAGACTGCGTGAAGCGGGGCGAACGCCGCCGAGAACGCCGCCGAGATACACTTTGCCGAGTGTACTCGGCTCTACTCGGCTCTTCTCGGCCCCGCTCACAGTCACGCCGAGTCCCGCCCTATGATGAACATAACACAGGTCCAATGGCGGGACTGGGCATGACTGTGAGCGGAGCCGAGAAAAGCCAAGTAGAGCCGAGTACACTCGGCTATGTGTATCTCGGCGGCCAACCCCCCCGCTCCGCTCACAGTCAGCGGAGATCGACGGGGGATAGGTGGGTATCGGCGTATAACACGCACCCACGATTTTCCCCTGATTTTAAGGGGAAAAAAGTGTGTGTTTTACGCCAATAAATACGGTAACTGCTGGCTACAAAGTACTGTGAGAGAGGATTATCCAGGAGTCCACCGATCGCTAAGTCCTGTGAGAGAGGCTTAACTAGAAACACAACCGGCTGCTAGGTCTGTGTGAGAGGCCTATCCGGGTGTTCAAGATCTGTTGAAGAAACAGTTTGTCCTTTGGATCGGAAGGAATCCATTAGTGATCTGCTAAAAGGTATCTGAAACTTTCCCCTAACCCTCTATCCTACTGCTACTTCAAGTTCTTTTATTAAAGCATTGGAAAAAGACTAAAGTGACTGTTGCTCGCATCTATTCTGCATCTCTCATCATTGTTATAGACTCTTAGTACTGGGGATAACGGCAGGACCAAAAATATTCAGCAGCCCTCTAGGGGGTATCGATATATACAGTGGGGCAAAAAAGTATTTAGTCAGCCACCAATTGTGCAAGTTCTCCCACTTAAAAAGACGAGAGAGGCCTTTAATTGTCATCATAGGTATACCTCAACTATGAGAGACAAAATGTGGAAACAAATCCAGACAATTACATTGTCTGATTTGGAAAGAATTTTTTTTTGCAAATATGGTGGAAAATAAGAATTTGGTCACCTACAAACAAGCAAGATTTCTGGCTCTCACAGACCTGTATCTTCTTCTTTAAGAGGCTCCTCTGTCCTCCACTCATTACCTGTATTAATGGCACCTGTTTGAACTTGTTATCAGTATAAAAGACACCTGTCCACAACCTCAAACAGCCACACTCCAAACTCCACTATGGTGAAGACCAAAGAGCTGTCGAAGGACACCAGAAACAAAATTGTAGACCTGCACCAGGCTGGGAAGACTAAATCTGCAATGGGCAAGCAGCTTAGTGTGAGAGCCTCCCCTTACATCAGGACCCCCAGAGAGCCTCCCCTTACAGCAGGGTCCCCAGAAAGCCCCCCTTACATCAGGGTCCCCAGAGAGCCTCCCCTTACATCAGGGTCCCCAATGAGCCCCCTTACATCAGGGTCCCCAGAGAGCCCCCCCTCCAGAGGTTCCCCCTGCACCTGGCTGGTCTCCACTAACTGTACACCTCCAACCCCCAGCACATATCTGTACCCCCCACCTGGGGGAAGGGCAATCGGCAGCTCTGTGGTGCCCATGGACCACGGGAGCTCCCTGGGGCTAGTAGTTTGCCCCCTTACATCAGGGTCCCCAGAGAGCCCCTCCTTACATCATGGTCCCCAGAGAGCATCCCTAATTACATCAGGGTCCCCAAAGAGTCTTCCCCCTTACATCAGGGTCACAGAGGGCCCCCATACATCAGGGGCCACAGAGAGCCTCCCTACTTACATCAGGGTCCCCAGAGAGCCTCCCCCTTAAATCAGGGTCCCCAAAGGACCCCCCTTACATCAGGGTCCCCAGAGGGCCCCCCATACATCAGGGTCCCTAGAGAGCCTCCCTACTTACATCAGGGTCCCCAAAGAGCCCCCCATACATCAGGGTCCCCAGAGAGCCTCCCCTATACATCAGGGTCCCCAGAGAGCCTCCACCCATACATCAGGGTCCCCAGAGAGCTCCCCTTACACCAGAGTCCCCAGAGGGCTCTCTTACATCAGGGTCCCCAGAGAGGCTCCCCTTACATCAGGATCCCCAGATAGCCCCTCCTTACATCAGGGTCCCCAGAGAGCCCCCCTTACATCAGGGTCCCCAGAGAGCCCCCCTTACATCAGGGTCCCCAGAGAGCCTCCCCTATACATCAGGGTCCCCAGAGAGCCTCCGCCCATACATCAGGGTCCCCAGAGAGCCCCCCTTACACCAGAGTCCCCAGAGGGCTCTCTTACATCAGGGTCCCCAGAGAGGCTCCCCTTACATCAGGATCCCCAGATAGCCCCTCCTTACATCAGGGTCCCCAGAGAGCCCCCCTTACATCAGGGTCCCCAGAGAGTCCCCCTTACATCAGGGTCCCCAGAGAGTCCCCCTTACATCAGGGTCCCAAGAGAGCCCCCCCTTACATCAGGGTCCCCAGAGAGCCCCTCCTTACATCAGAGTCCCCAGAGTGCCCCCCCATACATCAGGGTCCCCAGAGAGCCTCCCCTTACATCAGGGTCCCCAGAGAGCCTCCACCATACATCAGGGTCCCCAGAGAGCCCCCCCTTACATCAGGGTCTCCAGAGAGCCCCTCCTTACATCAGGGTCCCCAGAGAGCCCCTCCTTACATCAGGGTCCCCAGAGAGCCCCTCCTTACATCAGGGTCCCCAGAGAGCCTCCCCTTACATCAGGATCCCTAGATAGCCCCCCCTTACATCAGGGTCTCCAGAGAGCCCCTCCTTACATCAGGGTCCCCAGAGAGCCTCTCCTTACATCAGGGTCCCCAGAGAGCCCCTCCTTACATCAGGGTCCCCAGAGAGCCTCCCCTTACATCAGGATCCCTAGATAGCCCCCCCTTACATCAGGGTCTTCAGAGAGCCTCCCCCTTACATCAGGGTCCCCAGATAGCCTCCCCTAACATCAGGGTCCTCAGATAGCCCCTCCTTACATCAGGGTCCCCAGAGAGCCCCTCCTTACATCAGGGTCCCCAGAGGGGCCCCCCTTACATCAGGGTCCCCAGACAGCTTACCCCCTCCAGAGGTTCCCCCTGTACCTGGCTGGTCTCCGGTGTCTGTGCACCTCCAACCCCGAGCACATCTCTGTACCCCCCACCTAGGGAGAGGTGGGAGGGGGCAATTGGCAGATCTATGGTGCCCGTGGACCGCAGGATCTCCCTGGGGCTAGTAGTCTTCTTCCCGAGTGTAAACAGTGGAGGTGCCTGTGACACGGGCAGGTATCAGCAACAGTGTACAAGCAGAGCGACTCACTTGTACACTAGGGTGACCACATTTCCAAACTACCATTCAGGGACACCCTCCCTTCCCAAAAATCAGCTTGTGCTGTAACGAATCACAGCACAGTGATTGGACACAAGAGGCGGGATTTATGATTTCTCCAATCACAAGCAGGGGTCGGGATTGTGCTCCTCCAGGCATTCCCGGCCAGGACAAGTACTGTCAGTGAGTAAAGCAGTGATGTGGCAGCCATTTTTGGGGGCATCAGATTGGCCCGGGGGGGGGGGGGGGGGTGGCTGTGTCAGTTTCATTCCGGGACACTGTATTGTCCTGGAATGAATGTGCCCGGGACAGACCTGCAAAATACGGGACTGTGCCGGGCAATCCGGGACATGTGGTCACCCTATTGTACACTGAAGAGTGAAACTGATACATGCCCAGGTCAGAGGCCCCTCCCCTTTCCACTGTATACACTCGGGAGTAGAACTACAAGCTACAAGCCCCAGGGAAATCCCGCGGGCACCATAGAGTTGCCAATCGCCGCCACCCAGGGCCGATCCTAGATATGGTGCGGGGGTGCAGTTCACCCAGGCGCCACAGAGGTGGGGGCGCTGAAGCGCCAGAGTGCTCCCCTCTATTCTCCACCTCCTCTCCTTGTCCGTGCCAGTTGCCGCCGCCGATGTGTTTTTCAAACCTAAGCCCGGCGTCCCCCCCTCCCTCCTCCCTCCTCCTTCCTCCTGTCAGAGGAGGAGAGTGAAGCAGAGCTCAGAGCGGCTCTCTCTGTGTGGAGAGAGACAAGCCGCGCAATGCCGTCGCTGAGGGGGCGGTCCGTGCCTTCTCCTCCTCTCTGTGTCTTAGCTCCTGCCTGCTGCTGCTGTGATCTGTGCTCCACCCGGGTGGCGCGGCTGCACATTGTCCTCTCCTCTTCAGCTGCCGCCGGGTGTTTTTATGTATGTAATGGGGGGGACTAATGGAGGGGGCCGGAGGGGGGGTTTGTCCTGGGGGGAGTCTGTACTAATAGGGGGGTTTGTCCTGGGGGGGTTTGTCTTGGAGGGGTCTGGACTAATGGGGGGGTTCTTCCTGGGGGGTCTGTATTAATGGAGGGGGGTTTGTCCTGGGGGGAGTCTGTACTAATAGGGGGGTTTGTTCTGGGGGGGGTTTGTCTTGGAGGGGTCTGGACTAATGGGGGGGTTCTTCCTGGGGGGTCTGTATTAATGGAGGGGGGTTTGTCCTGGGGGGAGTCTGTACTAATGGAGGCGGGGTTTGTCCTGGGGGAGTCTGTACTAATGGGGGGGTTGTCCTGGAGGGGTCTGTACTAATGGAGGCGGGGTTTGTCTTGGGGGGAGTCTGTACTAATGGGGGGGTTGTCCTGGGGGGTCTGTACTAATAGAGAGGGGGGTTTGTCCTGGGGGGAGTCTGTACTAATGGAGAGGGGGGTTTGTCCTGGGGGGGTCTGTACTAATGGAGGCTGGGTTTGTCCTGGGGGGTCTGTACTAATGGAGGGGGGTTTGTCCTGGGGGGAGTCTTTACTAATGGGGGAGTCTGTACTAATGGGGGGGTTGTCCTGGAGGGGTCTGTACTAATGGAGGGGGGTTTGTCCTGGGGGAAGTCTTTACTAATGGGGGGGTTGTCCTGGAGGGGTCTGGGCTAAGGGGGGGTTTGTCCTGGGGGGTCTGTATTAATGGAGGGGGGTTGTCCTGGGGGAGTCTGTACTAATGGGGGGGTTGTCCTGGAGGGGTCTGTACTAATGGAGGCAGGGTTTGTCCTGGGGAGAGTCTGTACTAATGGGGGGGTTGTCCTGGAGGGGTCTGTACTAAAGTTGGGGGGTGGTTTGTCCTGGGGCAGTCTGTACTAATGGAGGGGTGGGTTTCTCCTGGGGGGAGTCTGTACTAATGGGGGGGGTTTGTCCTGGGGGGAGTCTGTACTATGGGGGGGTTGTCCTGAAGGGAGTCTGTACGAATGGAGGGGGGGTTTGTCTTGGGGGGGAGTCTTTACTAATGGGAGAGTTTGTCCTGGGGGTCTGTGCTAATGGGGGGGTTTGTCCTGGGGAGTCTGTACTAATGGAGATGGATTGGTTTGTCCTGGGGGGGTCTGTACTAATGGAGGGGGTGGTTTGTCCTTGGGGGTCTGTACTGAGGGAGGGGTTTATACTTAGTGGGGAGTCTGCACTGTCGGAGGGGGTCTATACTTAGTGGAGGGGGTCTGTACTGAGGGGCGACTATAGGTGGTGGAAGGGGGGTGACACCATGTTTTACCACACCGGGTGACACCAACCCTAGTGACGCCACTGCAGCTGCGGGCTCTTCTTTCCCCCCTCCCTCTCCTCCTCGCACGCAATGCTGTCCCACTATGTTTCTATGTTTCTTCCCCCCACCTTCATATCGGCCAGGGAAGAAATAGAATAGAAAAAGGAGCAGAGAAGAGGATTGCGGGACATGTAGTTCGAGGACTGGCAGCCCCACTGTAACAAAGAAACTGCAGCCCACACAGCATGCCCAGCTGAATGGGAGAGAGAGAGAGAGCCAGGAGCCCAGGAAAGCTTTCAGGGAAGTGCACCCAGGACTCCAGAGGGAGTGGACAGTGCTGAGAGAACACCATCAGAGAGAGAACCCCGCTGCCCTGCGCCACCAGAGTGAAAGCCACACAGCCTGGCGCCATCCCTGGTGTAAAAAAGAATGGAGTCATTGCCAGAATACAGACCTGGGCTCTACCCAGCGGAGTCGCTATGGGCAATTCAGAGTGAGCTGACTCCTGATCAGAGGAACCGTTGTTGCTGTATCGCTGGGTCAGGTGAGAGGGCCGATCG
This sequence comes from Rana muscosa, assembly GCA_029206835.1. Taxonomy (NCBI): domain Eukaryota; kingdom Metazoa; phylum Chordata; class Amphibia; order Anura; family Ranidae; genus Rana; species Rana muscosa. The sequence continues at coordinate 215,870,280 of CM055116.1, forward strand.
GCCATTATCTACTAGCGTCCATAGGAACTGCAGTCTCTGACCATCTCCTGTATTATATCTCCAGTCTCTGACCATCTCCTGTAGTATGTCTGCAGTCTCTGACCATCTCCTGTAATATGTCTGCACTCTCTGACCGTATCCTGTAATATGTCTGCACTCTCTGACCATCTCCTGTACTATGATTGCAGTCTCTGACCGTCTCTTGTATCATGTCTACAGTCTCTGAGCATCTCCTGTAGTATGTCTTGGGGCACTCTCTAACAGAAGCCCTCTCTGTGTTCATCAGAGAGACTCCCCTCCAGGTCTCATTAGTGTACTCTCTTCCAGAATTTTCTTAATTGTTAAAAGATCATGGGAGGATCCTAGGGTAATGAAGACTTCTTAGGGGAGCATCTCTGTGTTTGAGTCGTTGCCCTAGAAACATTTGTAAAGGGGAGGAGTTGGTAAGATGGTGACCACGCCCATGTGGGGGCGCCAGAAATATTTCTGCACCCAGGCGTCTGTGACCCTAGGATCGGCCCTGCCGCCACCTCCCACGCCCCCCCCCATTACATCCCTAACTGACAACCAGAGGTGCAGGGGGAGATGCTGGGTCTTGGGGGTGCCCCCACAGCAGCAGAACGCCAGGGCCCAGTCGCAAGTGCGACTGCTGCGACCCTGAAAGTTCCGCCACTGTGGTATTTGATCACCTCTGCGTTTTTTTTGAAAAAAAAAAAAATTATTTTACTTTCTGCTGTAAAACACATCCAATAAAAACTGTAAAAAATCAAATTTCTTCATCAATTTAGGTCAATATGTATTCTGCTACATATTTTTGGAATAAAATACCAATAAGCGTAATCTTAATTGGTTTGCGCAAATGTTATAGCGTCTACAAACTATGGGATATTTTTATGGAATTTTTATTTTACTAGTAATGGTGGTAATCAGTGACTTATAGCGGGATTGCGGAGGATAAATCAATGAATTGGACACTAAGTGACACTTTTTTGGGGACCAGTGACACTAATACAGTAATCAGTGCTAAAAAATATGCACTGTCATTGTACTGACACTGGCAGGGAAGGGGTTAACATCAGGGCGATCAAAGGGTTAAATGTGATCCCTGGGAGTGCTTTCACTGGGGGAAGACAAAATCCTGCTTAGCAGAAACACAGGATACTCGTCTTCCCCTCTCAAAGAACTGCAACCCGCTGATTGGCTCCTGCTGTATTCAATCACAGCAGGCGCAGGTCACCGGCAGCACGCATGCGCACCCTAGATCTGGAAAAGAAGATGACGCACGTGATTTTGCGCTGAAAAGCCGCCCTGCCACAGTACATGTATGTGAGGCGGTCCGGAAGCGGTTGAAGAGGAAGTAAACCCTAATGGGTTTACTTCCTCTTTGTTTCCCTGCAAAGGTAAAGCACAATGGGCTACAATGCATCACATAGTAGCCCACTGCGTCACTTACCTGAAATCAAAGCCTGCGATGTCCCCGATTTCCTCACCGGCTGGAAGCGTCCATCTTCATTCCGGGGTCGCGGACTCCGGCTCTGTGACTGGCCGCATGCGCGTGGGAGCCGGACTTGGAACAGCACGGTGTGAGATTTCTAAAGTGCGCATGCACCGAATACGTCAGCACATGCGCATTAGAAATCCATTAGAAATCCTCGTACGGGGAATTGTAAATATCTCCTAAACCGTGTATGCTTACCTGTAGGTAAAAGTGTGTTGTAGGGGTTTACAACCACTTTAAGTAAGTAGTTGAATTCATGTTAATTAGGATTTTGTTGTCTAAAATTTAGCTTTGCCCCTAATATTTTTATTGGGGTGGATTTATTTTTGCAACATGGTCTTGAATGAATTTTTTAGGAAAAACCTATGGTAGACTTACCGGTAACTGTATTTCCACAAACCTTCCAGGACGGCACACCTGAGAGACGAGGGCTCCTACCTACAGGAAACACAATCAATTGACAGCTTGTTATAAGTTCACACCCTTCCCCTTGATCCCCAGTTTGTAATAAAGTAATCACTAGGGATGAGCCGAACACCCCCCGGTTTGGTCCTCATCCAGAACATGCGAACGGACCGAAAGTTCGCACAAACTTTCGAACACCGTTAAAGTCTAAAGACTCGAACGTGAGAAATCAAAGTGTGAATTTTAAAGGCTAATATGCAAGTTATTGTCCTAAAAAGGGTTTGGGGACCCGGGTCCTGCCCCAAAAAAGTTTTAAAAACTGAAGTTTTTTCAGGAGCAGTGATTTTAATGATGCTTAAAGTGAAAAAATAAAAGTGAAATATTCCTTTAAATGTCGTACCTGGGGGTGTCTATAGTATGCCTGTGAAGTGACATGTGTTTCCTGTGTTTAGAACAGTCCCTGCACAAAATGACATTTCTAAAGGAATAAAAGTAATTTAATTTAAAACTTCGTGCGGCTTTAATGTAATTTTGGGTCCCGGCAATATAGATAAAAATTATTGAGAAAAACGGCATGGGTACCCCCCTCCCCCTCCCCCCCAGCCCATTACCAGGCCCTTTGGGTCTTGTATGGATATTAAGGGGAACCCCGCACCTAAAAAAAAGGCCAGGGGCCCCCATGCCCTATATACTCTTCTTAAAGCGGAGCTCCACCCTAAAGTGGAACTTCCGCTCATTGGAACCCTCCCCCCTCCGGTGTCATATTTGGTACCTTTCGGCGGGAGGGGGGTGCAGATACCTGTCTAAGACAGGTATTTGCACCCACTTCCGGGAGTCCTCTCTGCGGGTATTCTGCGGGTAGTACGTCACTTCCTGCAGAATGCCAGTTGTGTTCTGGGAGACACTCGGCTCCCAGAACACAACAGGGACCAGTGAGAACGGCGCAGCGCGACTCGCGCATGCGCCGTAGGGAACCGGGCAGTGAAGTCGCAAGGCTTCACTTCCTGGTTCCCTCACCGAGGATGGCGGTGGGGGCAGCAGAGTGACGAGCGGTTGCTCGTCTTCTGCTGCCGACGTCGCTGGACTCCAGGACAGGTAAGTGTCCTAATATTAAAAGTCAGCAGCTGCAGTATTTGTAGCTGCTGGCTTTTAATATTTTTTTTTCAGGGGAAACCCAGGAAAGACAGGGACTGTAGGTTTGTTCTTAAGTTGAATCTGTTTGTAATTTGGAACAGGTACATTTTGTAAGTGTAGCTCCAGCCAAAAAATCTATTTTTAAGCTTTTTGGATATCCTAGGGAAGGGTTATCATCACCCCTGTAACATTTGTTTTGCTGTCTGTGCCCCTGTTCAGAAGATTTCACCTCACTTTCTGGCCCAATGACAATTGGATTTAGAAAATTTGGGGTTTTTAGGGAAACAAGGATTGGTGATAAAGCATCAGTGGAGACACTTTTTTCCCATATTAAAGCGGGATTCCACCTGCGATTTTTTTTTACATTAAAGTCAGCAGCTACAGTGTTTAATAGGGCACTTACCTGTCCTAGGCGCCTGCGATGTCAGCCCCCCCCAAGGCCGACCCCTTGATCGTGAAGGGTCCCGGCACCGCCATCGTCAGTAAGGCCTTGCGGCTTCACTGCCCGTTTCCTACTGCGCATGCGTGTAATGCTTTACGTCTATCTATTAAGTTCTTGTGGTAAAAACAAGGAAGCCTAAACTTCTGTAGTGTATCAATGCATTACTAAACAAGGAATAATCTGCACATACAACTGTAGGATGCACAATACAACACAACTTATAGCTTACAAAATATATGCCTACAAATATATAAGCATGTACAACATGTACCGTACACATTAAGTAAACTAAATAATTACTCAACTTAGAGGTCAAGATGTAATGTCCAAAGTTCCTTGCTCAGTCCAACTCCCAGACTTTTGCTTTGTCCCTGGAAGGCTGCAACATTACTTTTGAGCAGGGTTAATGTCTTTGGCAGTTTGTTTAAAGAAAGTCCCAGATGAAAGTCTGTTGTCCTCTTGGTCATAAGGAAATGCTCAGATGAAAGTCCACTCCAATTCACCCATTCTGCATCTTCATCAGGCTCTCTTCTGGTCTTCCTCCTCCCATCCAGCATGGTCGTCTACTCTGCCTGCTCCACCTCTCGATGCTCAATATCTGAAAAGAGTAAGAGACAAAAGCAGATTATATGTTCATTTCCAACTGTGCCAAAAACATAGCTCACTGCTCACATTTCTCTATCTGCCCATTTCTAACTGCAAAACTATTGTAGGGTGCCCACTGTTGCCTTGAAACACTTTCACTGAAAGGCATTGACTTCCAACGTAATGAATAAACTTGCATGTCTCTCCGTGCCGTCCTTGGAAGAACAGAGGCCTGCTGCTTCACAGTATGGCACATTTTAGCAAAATGCCCCATTTTGTGGCAACAGAAACACTTAATGTGACTGAATCTACCATTCCCAACCATTTGCTTCCACTTCTTAAACAATGCTGGTGTAGGAATCCCATCTATTTCCTCTCTAGGGACCCGCACCTTAAGTAGATCAATCCACAAGTGTCTCCTGGAGATCATAGGCCTTGTCTTCCTTGTATCTGAATCAACTCTGTAATTTGAGCTGATCAAATCCTCTGCTTCCCTCTTATGGGAAGTAACAGTAGCACATGTCCTACTTCTGCTTACAGGCTTTGGGCCTTTGTCCTTTGTTAGAGCATCATTAGTTTTATTCATGAGGGCTGCACACCGCTCATTCAAATCTTCAGCTCGGCCTACAGCGGTTTGAACACTCTTGGAAGCCACTGCAGGTTTAACTTTGATTACCCTACTTTCTAAATCTTTTGCCTTGCTTGCAGTTTCTTCCAAACACTTGGATGCCACTGCAAGCTGCCCCTTAATTAAATCTCTTTCTAATTCTGCCTTTTCCCTCTTTTCAGATTCAATATGTAGAGCATGCAGGAAATGCAAACCAAACACAGCAACTGCCCGCATCTCTCCCTTACTGAACCCAAAACTTTTGAGGCTAAAAGCTGAAGAAAGATCAGAGACTCCATCCCCCCAAGCTCTGTTCAAAGGAGAAGCATATCCAGCCAGCTCCTTTGCAACAGACATCCACTGACTATTTCTGGCCCAGATAGGAAGGGTGCACACCTTCAAGTCCTCCTGGACACCAGAAACCTTTGCAGCTTTACTCTTCCTAAACAGTGTACGCACCCTTTTCCCCCCAGCACAAGAAAAAAATACACACCACAGAAAACAGGTCAGCTTCTGTTGAAATTTTAGCACAAATCCCAGACAAGCCCCCATTGTAATGCTGTAACGTACCTTAGGTGTGAGCCTGACGTGCGGAGAGGGACCTCCCGTACAACCCCGGCTCGGAGACCACTGGAGTGGGGACAGTGGTGGTAAGAGCACGGTGAGGTAAGGGTGCCTGTCTGATCCTCACTGCTTGGAGTGGTGGAGCCGAGTGGAGACTGGAACGGCTGGTTCCGGAAGCAGCGGATGCAGGTCAGCAGGTTCAGCTTGCAGAGCAGAGGATGCAGGTCAGCAGGTGCCGGTTTGCAGAGCAGGGATGCAGGTCAGCAGGTGCAGGTTTGCAGAGCAGGGATGCAGGTCAGCAGGTGCAGGTTTGCAGAGCAGGGATGCAGGTCAGCAGGTGCAGGTTTGCAGAGCAGGGATGCAGGTCAGCAGGTGGAGGTTTGCATTGCAAAGGATGCAGGTCAGCGTGTGCAGCTTGCAGAGCAGAGGATGCAGGTAAGCTGGTGCAGGTTTGCAGAGTCAGACAAGCCGGGTCATACACATCAAGGTAAACATCACAAGTGGCAGGCAGAGAGTAGTCAAAGTCCAGGCCGAATCTTGGCAACAGGCAGACTGGCAGATAACTGAGCAGGGTCAAACGAGCCGAGGTCAGGACTGGGGACAGAAGCGTGGTCAGGAAGCCGGGTCAAACACAGGAACAGGATACAAGCACAGAATCAGGAACTCAGGGAACAGAAGCAGATCAAACCGCAAGGGGCAACATCTCTGGAATGTCTTTTATAGGAAGTACATGGGAGGAGCAAGGGGTTCAGAGTTCAACAGTAATCAGACACCAAGCAGAGTAGTCTAATGGATCAGATAGGTTATCCAGCAGATCAGGCAGGGAACTGTCCAGCATCTCAGATAGCTCCGCTGGTAGAGTCAATGCCAGACACAGACGAGGTCCCAGGTTCAAGCCCAGCACGTCCCTGACAGTGCCCCCCCCTTAAGGGCAACCTCCGGGTGCCCAATAGAGCTCTTTTCTGGGGGTGACTGCGAAAAAAAGCCTGGATTAACTCTCGGGCGTGAATGTTCTGTTGGGGTTCCCAGGAGTTCTCCTCCAGACCGTACCCCTTCCACTTGATCAGGAATTGAAGCTGGTTCCCTCTTCTTCGGCAGTCCAAGACGGCCTCCACCTCGAACTCCTCATCACCGTCAATGATTACAGGCTTTGGTGGTCCCGATCCCCTGTCTGGGAATGGGTCGGGCACTGCGGGTTTCAGCAAGGAAACGTGAAAGACTGGGTGAATCTTCAATGACTCCGGTAAGGCAAGTTCATAGGAGACCTCGTTTAATTTCCGTTTTACTGGGAAAGGACCGATGAACTTGGGTGCCAGTTTCCTTGCGGGGCAAGCCATCTTAAGGTTGGTGGTCGATAACCATACTTGGTCACCCTGTTGCAGGCATAATTCACCTCTCCTTTTCCTGTCAAAGATCCTTTTATTGGCTGCTTGTGCCCTAGTCATGGCTTCCTGCAATATCCTGCTGTTACGGGTCAGGAAATCAACAATACTCTGGACCGCTGGGACTGTTGAATCAGGGATGAGATCAGGTAAGGTCGGGTGAAACCCGTAGTTGGCAAAAAATGGCGATTGACCTGTAGCCGAATGACTGGCGTTGTTAAAGGCAAACTCTGCCAACGGTAGTAAAGCTACCCAGTCGTCTTGAACGAAGGTGGTGAAGCATCTGAGGTACTGTTCGAGCGTCTGATTCGTTCTTTCGGTTTGCCCGTTAGTTTGGGGGTGATAGGCCGAGGACATGGACAACTCAATCTTCAGGACCTTGCACAAAGCCTTCCAAAAGCGAGAGGTGAACTGCACCCCTCTATCCGAAACGATGTCCGCAGGGACCCCATGTAGCCTTACTACTTCCCTAATGAAGACCTGGGCAGTTTCCATGGCAGAGGGCGTGCCTTTGAGAGGCACGAAGTGGGCCATCTTGGATAGACGGTCAACCACTACAAAGATGGCTGTGCAACCTTCAGACGGGGGGAGTTCCACTATGAAGTCCATGGCAATCATTTTCCAGGGACGGTCAGGGACTGGTAAGGGTCTGAGCAGACCCCAGGCCTTGCTTCTAGTGGTCTTGCTACGGATACAGGTGGCACATGAACCTACATATTCCCTGCAGTCTTTTTCAAGATCCGGCCACCAAAACGTGCGTTGAATCAGTTCAAGGGTTTTATGCATTCCGAAATGGCCTGCCAGGGGATGATCATGACACAAGTTTAACACTGTGACTCGAACTTCTTCTGGCACAAAGATTTTGTCATTCTTCCAAAGTAACCCGTCCTTGGGTACCAGAGTGATTTCAGAGGGACCAGACACACCTGTAGAAGCTTGCTTCAAGACAGACATCAGGCTAGTTTGTAAAAGTAAGAAGTTGCCTTCCGATAGAATGGTATCTGGAGCTGACTCCTCTTTTGGATCATCAAACATGCGGGAAAGAGCGTCTGGTTTGGTGTTCTTGGAGCCTGGCCGGTAAGTTATGTGGAACGAGAACCTAGAGAAAAATAGTGCCCAACGTGCCTGGCGTGGTCTCAGACGTTTGGCAGCTCTCAGATACTCTAGGTTCTTGTGGTCTGTGTAAATGAGCATAGGATGCGCTGCTCCCTCCAACAAGTACCTCCACTCCTCAAGGGCAGATTTAATGGCCAGGAGCTCCCGGTCTCCAACATCATAATTCCTCTCGGATGGGGTAAGCTTACGGGAGAAGAAGGCTACCGGGTGTATCAAGTCCTTGAGACCTTGGCGCTGGGAGATAACAGCTCTAACCGCTGTCTCTGAGGCATCTACCTCAAGTAGATATGGTAGGGCAGGATCGGGATGACTTAGGATAGGAGCAGACGTAAAAAGTATTTTTAGGTTTGTGAAAGCAGCCTGTGCTTCAGATGTCCACTGGAATCGAGCATTTTGCTTCGTTAGCTGCGTAATCGGGGAAATAATAGCAGAGAATCCCTTGATAAACCTCCGATAAAAATTGGCAAAGCCAACGAAGCGCTGCACCCCCTTTTTATCTGAAGGTGCAGGCCAATCCAGAATGGCTGAAACCTTCTGTGGGTCCATCTTGAATCCCTCTGTAGAGATCACTAGGCCAAGGAACTGGATACTCTGTCGCTCGAATTCACACTTTTCTGGTTTTGCGTACAGTCCATGCTGGCGGAGACGACAGAGTACACTCTTGACGTGTTTCCGGTGCTGCTCAAGAGAGGAGGAAAAAATCAAAATATCATCAAGATAGACAACTACATAAATGTCCAGACAGTCTCTGAAAACATCATTGACTAGATGCTGAAAGGTGGCAGGGGCGTTACATAGGCCGAAGGGCATTACTAGGTATTCGTAATGGCCGAACCTGGTACGAAAGGCAGTCTTCCATTCATCCCCTGCTCGGATGCGTACCAGGTTGTACGCCCCCCGCAGGTCTAATTTGGTAAACACAGAGGAAGTCCTGAGTCTTTGAAAAAGTTCAGGTACCAGAGGCAGAGGGTACCGGTTCTTGACCGTGATTTTATTTAATTCCCGGTAATCTACACAGGGCCGAAGAGAATGGTCTTTTTTCTCCACAAAGAAGATTCCTGCCCCTGCTGGAGAAGTGGAAGGACGGATGAAACCCCTCTTAAGGTTCTCATCAACGTATTCTTTCAGTACCTCAAGCTCCCGTTCAGATAGGGGGAAGATCCGTCCGAAAGGAATCTCAGCACCGGGAAGAAGCTCGATTGGACAATCGTAAGGACGATGAGGCGGGAGGACTTCGGCCCCTCGTTTGCTGAAGACGTCCAGGAACTCATGATATTGTTTGGGTACAGAAGATCGTATCTCTGGATCTGAATCCAGGCATAACAGAGGCCCCAAGGTGCTGGGACATGGAAGCATGCAGTGGCGTTGACAGTATGGTGACTGGAACTTAATACTTCCGGTTCCCCAATCAATCTGTGGATTGTGTGCCTGAAGCCAGGGTAGACCCAGGATAACTGGAAACATGTGAGATGCAATAGCATCCAAAGTCAATAGTTCCTTATGGTCCATGGAGGTGATCACAGGCAAAGGAGGGGTCTCCTGGGTCACTACTCCAGACTTGATGCGAGACCCATCTGCCAGGAAAATGGAAAGTCCCTGAGTCTTAGGTTGGAGTGGGATGTGTTGTTGTGCTGCAAAGTCTAGATCGACAAAACAACTACATGCCCCTGAGTCGATTATTGCAGTTACTGGTATTGTCCTCCCTGGTAGTTGGAAAGAGATAGGAAGAGCCAGGTGAGTAGCATTGGTAGATGGAGGTGAGTAGTTGGGAGAAGAGGTAGCCAGGACCTTGCGCAGCTTAGCAGGATAAGAAGAGACATAATGACCGGGTTCACCGCAATACAGGCATAGATAATTCTGCAGCCGACGAAGTCGTTCCTTGGCCGATAGGGAATGTTTCATTAGTCCAAACTGCCCTGGCTTGATGGTCTGGTTGAGGGGTGAGGGTTCAGTTGGAACCGTACTGGCACTGGCAGGGTACACAGGGGCTCGTATCCGGGGTAGCATCCAAGCTGGGCGGAGCTGTTGGGTAGAACTTTCTGTTCTGCGCTCCCGGAGTCGTCGGTCTATCTGGATAGACAAATTAATTAAAGTCTCTAGAACATCAGGAACACCGACCCGTGCTAACTTATCCTTCAGGCTTTCAGAGAGACCAAGACGGAACTGATGCCGCAGAGCCGCCTCATTCCACTGGGTATCCGCGCTCCAGCGTCTGAAATCAGTCACATAGTCCTCGACCGCTCGGCGGCCTTGCTGGAGCGCATGGAGAGCAGCCTCGGCAGTAGAAGTCCGCTGTGGATCGTCATAAAGTCGGGCCATGGCATCAAGAAAAGAGGGCAGAGAGTCTAGAACTACATGGCGGACTTCAAGTAGGTGATGGGCCCAAGCTTGAGGTTCCCCCTGCAGCAAAGCGATAACGAAGCCCACCTTGGTGGCTTCAGATGAAAAAGTCAGAGGTAGCAACGAAAAGTAAAGTTCACATGCGTTGCGAAACGCACGGAATTTACTCCGATCCCCGAAAAACTTCTCAGGAACAGGGACCCTGGGCTCAGGAGATGGTAACATTCCAATAGAGGAAGTTGGGGTTGGAGGTGAATCTGCAGAGGTGGCTTGAGTTTGTGTCTGCTTATCCATTCGGACATGGCTGCCCTGCAGAGACTTCACGATCTGAGTGAGAGCTGTAAGGTGTTGATAGACATTGTCCATAGGCAAGGTATCTCCTGCAGGCTCAGGCATGGCGGTTTGATACTGTAACGTACCTTAGGTGTGAGCCTGACGTGCGGAGAGGGACCTCCCGTACAACCCCGGCTCGGAGACCACTGGAGTGGGGACAGTGGTGGTAAGAGCACGGTGAGGTAAGGGTGCCTGTCTGATCCTCACTGCTTGGAGTGGTGGAGCCGAGTGGAGACTGGAACGGCTGGTTCCGGAAGCAGCGGATGCAGGTCAGCAGGTTCAGCTTGCAGAGCAGAGGATGCAGGTCAGCAGGTGCCGGTTTGCAGAGCAGGGATGCAGGTCAGCAGGTGCAGGTTTGCAGAGCAGGGATGCAGGTCAGCAGGTGCAGGTTTGCAGAGCAGGGATGCAGGTCAGCAGGTGCAGGTTTGCAGAGCAGGGATGCAGGTCAGCAGGTGCAGGTTTGCAGAGCAGGGATGCAGGTCAGCAGGTGCAGGTTTGCATTGCAAAGGATGCAGGTCAGCGTGTGCAGCTTGCAGAGCAGAGGATGCAGGTAAGCTGGTGCAGGTTTGCAGAGTCAGACAAGCCGGGTCATACACATCAAGGTAAACATCACAAGTGGCAGGCAGAGAGTAGTCAAAGTCCAGGCCGAATCTTGGCAACAGGCAGACTGGCAGATAACTGAGCAGGGTCAAACGAGCCGAGGTCAGGACTGGGGACAGAAGCGTGGTCAGGAAGCCGGGTCAAACACAGGAACAGGATACAAGCACAGAATCAGGAACTCAGGGAACAGAAGCAGATCAAACCGCAAGGGGCAACATCTCTGGAATGTCTTTTATAGGAAGTACATGGGAGGAGCAAGGGGTTCAGAGTTCAACAGTAATCAGACACCAAGCAGAGTAGTCTAATGGATCAGATAGGTTATCCAGCAGATCAGGCAGGGAACTGTCCAGCATCTCAGATAGCTCCGCTGGTAGAGTCAATGCCAGACACAGACGAGGTCCCAGGTTCAAGCCCAGCACGTCCCTGACAAATGCTTTACGTCTATCTATTAAGTTATTGTGGTAAAACCAAGGAAGCTTAAACTTCTGTAATGTATCAATGCTTTACTAAACAAGGAAAAATCTGCACATACAACTGTAGGATGCACAATACAACACAACTTATAGCTTACAAAATATATGCCTACAAATATATAAGCATGTACAACATGTACCGTGCACATTAAGTAAACTAAATAATTACTCAACTTAGAGGTCAAGATGTAATGTCCATAGTTCCTTGCTCAGTCCAACTCCCAAAAGCGTCTCCAAAGTTATCCAGCTTCAGGCAGCCATGTCTTCTTCCTTTGTCCCTCCAAACACTAACTGTTGTTCAAACACACATGTCTCTCCCAACCCTTTCCAAGCTCCTCCCACCCATTTCCTGCTTCCTGCAAAGAACGTCCAGACATATCAATGGAGGGGGGGAAGGGTCACTGTAACTAATCCTAAACTCTATATTATTATCATAAAGTCACTATAGAAATTGCCATAGCAACACAATGCGCGAGTCTCGCACTGATTTGTGAATGGGCGGCTGCTTTCTGGGATACACAGTTCCCAGAAGGCAGCGCTCCACATTCCCCAGAAGACACTGCGACGGAGGACGAGGAAGAAGACCTGCCACGGTGGATGAAGAGGCAGATCAGCAAGTTCCGCTTAGCAACCGCCCTTTCTGGTGAGTAAAAATGTTTTTTTTTTTTTTAAATTCTATTTATTTAATGTATTTTCGTGTATTTTTTTTTTTTTTTTAGGGTGGAACACCACTTTAGCTCTTACTGGAGAGAATTTCCCCTTCCCAGGGGTAGATTTCCTCTCACTTCCTGTTGTCTCCCTCTTTATGTAAGTAGGAGTTGTTTGTAAGTTGGATGTTTGAAAGTAGGGCACCGCCTGTATATACTATACGGCCTGCCCTATATACTCTGCAGAAAATTGGGCCTTAGGTGTTGGTGGTACCAGAACACTGTAAGCCCTCACAGTTACTCTTGGTGGGTGCTGGAACAGGCCCTGCTGTGAACTATTATATCAAGAATTGTAATACATGCCACTGTTGAACAGTGGCAGAAAAATTGGGCCTCGTGGTGGTGGTGGTGCCACAAAACTGTAAGTCCTCACAGTTACTCTTGGTGGGCACTGGAACGGGCCCTGCTGTGAAATATTATATCAAGAATTGTAATTAATGAATATACTGCAGCTACCTGAATCAACTGCCTGCCTGTAGTATATTAGGGAGAGAACAGGAACGCTCTGCAGTGAGGTTTAGCTGCACACTGTGCCCAAGATGCAGTTTACTGACTGAATATACTGCAGCTACCTGAATCAACTACCTGCCTGTAGTGTATTAGGAAGAGAACAGGAACGCTCTGCATTGATCTAGCTGCACAAGATACAGTATACTGACTGAATATTCTGGCGCTAACTGAATCAACTGCCTGCCCGTAGTATATTAGGAACAGTACACCAGGAACGCTCTGCAGTGAAATCTAGCTAAACTGTATACAGTATATATATATATATATATATATACACACACAAAGCCTGGAATGCATGCATATATATATATATATATATATATGTGTGTGTAGCGGGGTCTCCTTTAAGGCCCCAGGACTACGTTACCTAGAACCCCGTTCAGCACCCAGAGTGCAATTAGCCACCGCAGAGACTCATGGGAGGGGCTATTTAAAGAGGAGGCGAGGCGGAGCTCTGCCTCTTTGGACATCGCGCTGCAAGCAAGAGTTTCTTCCTGTGCAGATCTGCTGCAGTGCAAGGCCTGAAGCCTGGGCCTTGCGCAACTTCCAAAGAGCCTTCCACCCCACTGCAGAGCCTGGGTGGCACCGGACTTGTCGAGTGAGGACATCAGATGGATCGGGGACCCGATCGTTGCAGACGCTGTGTGCGGAGACACAGCAGGTGGAAGTCCCGGACTGGGATCGCGTCCGGAGTGGTGAGCGAGCACTTGCTCAAGCCAATAGACTGTACCGTGTTAGGCCTATAGACCTCCTTGGCCCACCTATCGTTGTTTGTTGTTCTATTAGGAGACCCGTAGCAGGACAGAGTTGAAGGGTCTCCAGTATAGTGTTCCTTGAGACTGCCTACTTGTGGATTACAAATACTATTTCATCAAGTGCACCACCGAAAGTTTGCATGCGAAGAAATAATAGAGTGAAAAGACTGAGATTTCTTCTATGTCAGGCCTGACCAGGGAGGGGAGATAGACTATTGTTTAGTGCGCCACAGGGCGCACACACCATAATAGCTGCGCACGGTGGGTTACCGCGCTGGGCCATTGTTGTGTGATACACCTATTGCTGCAGGGCTCTCTAAGCAAGTTGCATGTGTTCTGTTCTGCCTATGCTTTTGATATAAAGTAAAGCCGTTGCATTTGATCTCTCGCCTCAGTGTGTTGTCTTACTGTAAAAGAGATTGCCCCTTACAATATTACTGAATGTCATATAAGTTTAACCCTAGACTAACTGTGCCAGAGTGGGTCGAGTAAGATTGCCGGGGGTTGACGGTGCTGTATGCAGGGCCCGAAATCAAACCAGCGGCTCTCTTAACTGGGGGTAGCGCTACATATATATATATATATATATATATATATATATATATATATATATATACTAAATATACTGATCTAACTGAATCTACTGCCTGCTCTATCTAGCTAACGGAAATAACCTGAAAAAACACCCGAAGGACTCCAAGATGGTGAGAAATAAGATTCTCTGGTCTGATGAGACCAAGATAGAACTTTTTGGCCTTAATTCTAAGCGGTATGTGTGGAGAAAACCAGGCACTGCTCACCACCTGTCCAATACAGTCCCAACAGTGAAGCATGGTGGTGGTAGCATCATGCTGTGGGGGTGTTTTTCAGCTGCAGGGACAGGACGACTGGTTGCAATCGAGGGAAAGATGAATGCGGCCAAGTACAGGGATATCCTGGACGAAAACCTTCTCCAGAGTGCTCAGGACCTCAGACTGGGCCGAAGGTTTACCTTCCAACAAGACAATGACCCTAAGCACACAGCTAAAATAACGAAGGAGTGGCTTTACAACAACTCCGTGACTGTTCTTGAATGGCCCAGCCAGAGCCCTGACTTAAACCCAATTGAGCATCTCTGGAGAGACCTAAAAATGGCCGTCCACCAACGTTTACCATCCAACCTGACAGAACTGGAGAGGATCTGCAAGGAGGAATGGCAGAGGATCCCCAAATCCAGATGTGAAAAACTTGTTGCATCTTTCCCAAAAAGACTCATGGCTGTATTAGATCAAAAGGGTGAAAATACTAAATACTGAGCAAAGGGTCTGAATACTTAGGACCATGTGATATTTCAGTTTTTTAATAAATCTGCAAAAATTTCAACAAATCTGTCATTTTCTGTCAATATGGGGTGCTGTGTGTACATTAATGAGGAAAAAAAATGTACTTAAATGATTTTAGCAAATGGCTGCAATATAACAAAGAGTGAAAATTTAAGGGGGTCTGAATACTTTACGTACCCACTGTATATATATATAACCACTTCTCTACTGTGCACGAAAACCCCCTTCCTGCCCAAGCCATTTTTCAGCTTTCAGCGCTGTCACACTTTGAATGACAATTGCGCGGTCGTGCGACGTGGCTCCCAAACGAAATTTGCGTCCTTTTTTTCCCACAAATAGAGCTTTCTTTTGGTGGTATTTGATCACCTCTGCGGTTTTTATTTTTTGCGCTATAAACAAAAGAAGAGCGTCCAGTTTGGAAAAAAAACACTATTTTTTACTTTTTGCTATAATAAATACCCATTTTTTTTTTTTATAAAATTTTCCTCAGTTTAGGCCGATCCGTGTTCTTCTACATATTTTTGGTAAAAAAATAAATCGCAATAAGCGCGTATTGATTGGTTTGCGCAAAAGTTATAGCGTCTACAAAATAGGGGATAGATTTATAGCATTTTTATTTTTTTATTAGTAATGGCGGCGATCTGCGATTTTTTATTGTGACTGCGATATTGCGGCGGACACATCGGACACTTTTGACACATTTTTGGGACCATTCACGTTTATACAGCGATCCCTGCTATAAAAATGCATTGATTACTGTATAAATGTGATTGGCAGGGAAGGGGTTAACCACTAGGGGGCGGGAAGGGGTTAAATATGTTCCCTCAATGTGTTCTAACTGTGGGGGGAGGGGACTGACTGGGGGAGGTGACCGATGGTTGTCCCTATGTACAAGGGACACACCATCAGTCTCCTCTCCCTCACAGGACGTGGATCTCTGTGTTTACACACAGAGATCCACTTTCCTGCTCGTTTCCCGGGCAATCGCGGGTGCCCGGCGGCAATCGCGGCCGCCGGGCACGCGCACCGGGGCCTTGTGAACGCGGCGGGCGCGCGCGCGCGCCGCTGGCGGCAAGCGCGCGCCTCCTAGCTCATTTTAAAGGAAGGACGTCATATGACGTACTCCCAGAACGAGAGTATCCTCCGCCCGCCGTCAATTGACAGTGGGCGGGGGACAAGTGGATATATATTGTGAGGGGGTTAGCTCGGCAGCGGGTGTGTGTGACCCCCGGGATGGGCTCCCCACACAAAAGCAGGCCCAGCAGACGGAGGTTGTGGTTTTCAAAATCAAAAAGGTGCCGTTTATTTTCTATTTACAGTGACAAAAACACAGCAAAGCAAAAGAAACAAACAAAATAAATCCTGGTCAACTTGACCTCTGACTAAACTTACAGGTTTCCTAACTAACAACTGGGATCAGCCTAGTGCTGTCCTAGTCCCTGGTTTTAAATGTCCAAGCAAAATATAGCCACACAGGCTTTCTCTCACCGCACAGGGGTTCACTCTCCCTAGACAGTCCACACAGGTCTGCTTCCAGGCATGAGCTAACATCTAATGAATCTGGGAGTTTTTATAGAGGCCTTAAACGAACTGACAGGCTTCAGCTGGCCTCATCAACTCCCTGCCTGCACGACGCCCAGCCCTCTCCCTAGAGGTATGAGTCATCAATGAGCCCACTAGTCTCAGCTGGGCTTATACAACTCTCCACCTAGCTGTATAAATCGGCGTAAAGCCTGAATCTGGGCGAAATATATCTACCCCCCTGGATGCAACCAGGTGACTTTACCTTCCTGCTGTCACATACCCCCCCCTCTTGTTTTAACCTCGGGGTTGGAACACCAGCAATCAGGCATTCATGTACTCGAGACAAAGCATCCACATTCCCCATTTGAACGCCAGGGCGATGCTTTACTGTGAAGTTGAATTCCTGGAGGGCCAGGAACCACCTATTCACTCTTCTATTTGTTTCCTTGTTTTGAGCCATCCACTTTAACGGAGCGTGATCCGTAACCATGTCAAAGTGCCTACCTAGCAGGTAGTACCGAAGGGAATCTAGAGCCCACTTCACCGCTAAACACTCCTTTTCAACGGTGGCGTAATTTACCTCATGGGACTTCAACTTCCTGCTGAGGTAAATGACTGGGTGCTCTTCCCCGTTCCAGACCTGGGACAATACTGCTCCTAACCCCACATCTGACGCATCACTTTGTACGACAAAGTCTTTAGAGAAGTCGGGTGAGTACAACACTGGCTGGCTACATAAGGCTTGTTTCAAGAATTGGAATGCTGCCTCAGCCTCGGGGGTCCATTTAATCATGACCGACCCTTTCCCCTTCGTCAGGTTGGTTAGGGGCACAGCCTTAGAAGCAAAGTGGGGAATGAATCGCCGATAATACCCAGCGATTCCCAGAAAGGCTCGTACCTGCTTCTTGCTGTTGGGACGTGGCCAACTCTGGATGGCCTCGACTTTGTTGAGTTGGGGTTTTATTACTCCCCTCCCAATGGTGTACCCAAGATATTTGGCCTCCTCCTGCCCAATGGTACACTTCTTGGGGTTAGCCGTAAACCCTGCTTCCCGAACAGAGTCCAGGACTGCTTGCACTTTTGGCAGATGTGAGGCCCAATCTGTGCTATGGACAATTACGTCATCCAGGTAAGCCGCAGCATACTTCCGATGGGGCCTCAGCATCTGGTCCATTTTCCGCTGGAATGTGGCCGGCGCATTCTGTAACCCGAACGGCATTCTTTTATATTGGAACGCCCCGTCTGGGGTTACAAATGCGGTTTTCTCTTTGGCTGACTTGGCCAGGGGGATTTGCCAATACCCTTTTGTGAGGTCAAGAGTCGTCATGTATCGGGCTGTTCCCAGCCGGTCGATCAACTCATCTATACGTGGCATGGGGTAGGTGTCAAATTTTGTAACTTTGTTCAACTGACGAAAATCGTTACAAAATCGCCAGCTCCCATCCGGTTTAGGCACCAACACAATGGGACTAGACCAATCACTTTGGGACTCCTCTATCACCCCTAAGTTCAGCATTTTCTGTACTTCCTCCCGTATTGCCTCCCGTCGGGCCTCTGGGATCCGATAGGGTTTTAACTTCACCCTTTCACCGGGCGGGGTAATAATGTCATGCTCTACCCCAGATGTTTGTCCCGGCAGCTCAGAGAATACCTCCTTGTTGCGAAGCACAAACTCCTTAACCTCCTGTTGTTGGGGTTGTGACAAGGTGGCTGCGATTCCAACCTCAGGAATCACGCAACCAGTTTGAGCTGGTGACCAAGTGTCTGCGACTAGAGACTCTCTATCCCTCCAGGCTTTCAACAGATTAACGTGATAGATCTGTTCGGGCTTTCGCCTTCCTGGTTGTCTGACCTTGTAATTCACTTCGCTCACTTTTTCCATTATCTCGTAGGGGCCTTGCCATTTGGCAAGGAATTTACTTTCAACCGTAGGGACAAGTACCAATATCCTATCCCCCGGGGAAAAGGTACGGGTCTTGGCTCCACGGTTGTACACTCTCTGCTGTGCCAACTGCGCTTGGGCCAAATGTTCCTTCACGATGGGCATTACCTGTGCAATTCGATCTTGCATCAGGGCGACATGCTCAATCACACTCCTGTGGGGAGAACTCTCACTTTCCCAAGTTTCCTTGGCAATATCCAACAGCCCTCTTGGGTGTCTCCCATACAGTAACTCAAAGGGGGAGAATCCCGTAGAGGATTGGGGCACCTCCCTAATAGCAAACATCAAATAAGGAAGTAGACAGTCCCAATCCTTTCCATCCCTATCCACCACTTTCTTCAACATTTGTTTTAGGGTTTTGTTGAATCTTTCAACCAGCCCATCGGTTTGGGGGTGATACACAGATGTACGTAATTGCGTCACTTTGAACAATTTACACAGCTCCTTCATAACCCGGGACATAAAGGGTGTACCTTGGTCCGTAAGCAGTTCTTTACAAATACCCACCCGGCTAAAAACAAGAGATAGCTCTTTGGCTATGGTTTTGGCCGAGGTATTTCTGAGAGGGATCGCTTCTGGATAACGGGTGGCATAGTCCATTATAACCAATATGTACTGGTGCCCCCTAGCGGACTTGATTATAGGACCTACCAAATCCATTGCGATTCTCTCAAACGGGACCTCAATGATGGGTAGAGGGACCAGCGGGCTACGGAAGTGTGGCATCGGGGCCGACCTCTGACACACAGGGCAGGAGGAACAATAATTTTCTATGTCCTTCATCACCCCAGGCCAATAGAATCTCTGTAATACCCTCTCTCGGGTTTTCTCTGTCCCCAGATGACCTCCAAGAATGTGCCCATGGGCCAACTCCAACACCAACTTCCTGTAAGGTTTGGGCACCACAAGCTGCTCAACGGTTTCTTCTGCCCTTTTTGCCACCCGATACAGTAGGTCCTTCTCTACGCTGAAGTATGGGTAAGTGCAGGTATTATCTGGGTTCACTAACTCGCCATCTATTTTCACTACGTTTTCCCGTGCCTTTATTAGGGCGGGGTCTTTCAACTGTTCTGTGGCAAAGTTTTCCCTGTGAACCTCAAGATCAGAAAACTCCACAGACGGTAGGTTTTCGTCTGAGGAGGTGGGCTCCTCTCCAGTTTCTTGAGTCTCCCCTGCCAATACTGACAAGGGAAATTCGGGAGAGTCCTCACCACTCTCAGAGGAGTTCTGGCTATCATATTCCTGGTACATAGGGGCACCAGTGGGGGGCTCAGGATCATCCCACAGTTCCCAGAACTTCGGAAAATCCCTTCCCACAATGGCGTCATGCGGTAACTGAGACACTAAGCCCACTGGATGAGAAAGGGTACCTTTGGGGGTCTCGAAACACACTGTAGTCACTGGATACTCTCGGGTGTCCCCATGCACACAAATAACAGCTACCTTGCTATTCCCAGAGACCTCTGTTTTAACTAATTCAGCCTTTATCAGGGTCACAAGGCTACCTGAATCCAGCAATACCACAACATTTCTACCATTAATACACATTTTGCATAAATGTTTCTCAGTTCCCCGAATGGCAGTGCATGCGACTGTCGCACACAGCGACTGACGTCTGCCCGTCAGAAAGTCACACTGCATGGGTTCCTCCAAAACCGGGCAATTTGCTGCAATATGTCCCGCTTGCCGGCAGCGGTAGCAAATGATCCTTCTTGCCGCCTCTTGAGCCGCTGATTTCCCAGGCTGTTCTCGCCAAACTTGGGGTAGAGCTCCCACCCTCTCACTCTCTCCACCCTTACCCCTTGGAATCATCTTATCCGCCCCTGGGGATGGTCTGGTCTTAGGGTGGAAAGTCCGAGTGTCTCTGGAAGAGGCCGTCAGGTTCTCTGTAGCCAAGTATTTCTCCACACGATCCACAAGACCATCGGCCGTCTCTGGGTCTCCATGGCTTACCCACTTTTGGATGGCAGTAGGAAGAGCTCTCAAAAACCGATCCATTACAACACGTTCCACAATCTTTGGTGCGGACAAAGTCTCTGGCTGTAGCCACTTTCTGCTCAGGTGAATGAGATCATACATTTGAGACCTGGGGGGTTTTCCAAGCTGGAAAGTCCAGTTATGCACACGCTGAGCCCGGACAGCCAGGGTGACACCCAGCCTTGCCAATATTTCAGCTTTTAGCATCACATAGTCTTTTGCTTGGTCAGGCTCTAGGTCATAGTAAGCTTTCTGCGATTCACCCGTTAACAGAGGAGCCACTAGTCCAGCCCACTGCTCCTCAGGCCACTTTTCTCTTTCAGCAGTCCTTTCAAACGTGGTCAAAAATACCTCTGGATCATCCTCTCCAGTCATTTTTGTCAATAAACGACTCACCCCAAAGGACGCGGTATTAGTGGGACGGCTTTCCTCACTGGTCTGCGGACGTTGCTGCATTACTGCTTCCATTTGTTGTAGTCTCTGCTCTTGCTTCTGTAATAGGTCTATGAAGCGGGCCTCAGATCGTTGCTGGGCTTGTTGCTGAGCTTCCAGACTCTGTTGGTGAGCTTGCTGCTGGGCTGCAAGGCTCTGTTGATGAGCTTGCTGCTGGGCTGCGAAGTTCTGTTGTTGAGCTGCAAGGCTCTTTTGCAAACCTGCATTTGTCTGCTGTTGATTGGCATTTGCTAGAGCCAGCTGTTTCAGTATCTCCTCCATGCTGGCTTAAAAAAAAACTGCCACTGGTTCTCCACCAACTGTGAGGGGGTTAGCTCGGCAGCGGGTGTGTGTGACCCCCGGGATGGGCTCCCCACACAAAAGCAGGCCCAGCAGACGGAGGTTGTGGTTTTCAAAATCAAAAAGGTGCCGTTTATTTTCTATTTACAGTGACAAAAACACAGCAAAGCAAAAGAAACAAACAAAATAAATCCTGGTCAACTTGACCTCTGACTAAACTTACAGGTTTCCTAACTAACAACTGGGATCAGCCTAGTGCTGTCCTAGTCCCTGGTTTTAAATGTCCAAGCAAAATATAGCCACACAGGCTTTCTCTCACCGCACAGGGGTTCACTCTCCCTAGACAGTCCACACAGGTCTGCTTCCAGGCATGAGCTAACATCTAATGAATCTGGGAGTTTTTATAGAGGCCTTAAACGAACTGACAGGCTTCAGCTGGCCTCATCAACTCCCTGCCTGCACGACGCCCAGCCCTCTCCCTAGAGGTATGAGTCATCAATGAGCCCACTAGTCTCAGCTGGGCTTATACAACTCTCCACCTAGCTGTATAAATCGGCGTAAAGCCTGAATCTGGGCGAAATATATCTACCCCCCTGGATGCAACCAGGTGACTTTACCTTCCTGCTGTCACAATATATATATATATATATATATATATATATATATATATATATACAAAGCCTGGAATGCATATACAGTCAAGTCCACAAATATTGGGACATCGACACAATTCTAATCTTTTTTACTTTCAAAGTATTTTATTTTCAAGAAATAAAAAAAAACATCATACATACATTAGGTAACCTACAAGAAATTAAAATACAAATCAGTATTGACCAATGTCTTCCCGGAGAAAAAACTAGTGAAGGATAATAAGGATAATTAGCAAACCAATTACTAATATATTACAGAAGATGAAAGAAAAAGAAGTGATATATATGTAATAAATTGATTAGTACATCTTAAAAAAGAGCTTAACCCAAAATCTACATCGAGAGGCCTCAGCGGAAATGTCCCCTGGGGGGATGGAAGCCCCTGCCCCTCCGAGGCACCCCAAAAGGGATCAAGCTGTGCCCGAAGGGAGGACTCCCACAAGGACTCAAATAAAGACTATCATTGCCTCTTCTTGAGAAGAATGAATAAATTAAAAGATAAAATAATGTATCTAATAGAACTAAATGATACATCTCCAAAGTTATTCTATATTGGTTTAACAATGAAAAGATATTATCCCGTACAAAGGATCCAATAACACTTCTCCGGGAAGTCTCGATAAATAATAATAAAACATAAATAAAGAAGGGAAAAAAGAAAAAGAGAAGGAAAAAGAGGTTAGAGAGAAGGAAGAGCAGGAAAGAGAGGAAGGAAAGTACTAGAAAGTAAGTACATGCCTAGTTTGATAAGATTAGGGCTAAGTATAATGGAAAAAGGACCTAATAAATTGGAACTCCAACATAGTTAGCCCATGGATCCCATATTTTACCATACTTCACGGTGGTGTTGTTAAGAATACTGGCTAATTTTTCATGAATCATTATCCAAGACACTTTTCGAATAACATCAGAAAGGAAAGGTCTAGGTTTTTTCCAAGCCTTGGCGACTGTAATTTTAGCCCCTGTGAGTATAAAATGAATAAGAATTTGAGAAAATTTAGGAATATTGGGGATACGGGCATTTAGCAGAGCAACACACGGGGACCTGGGAACCTGGTATTCAGTAACCTTGGAGATCAAAATAAAAACTTTTTTCCAAAATGAACGAATCCTCGGGCATTCCCACCATATATGGGCCATTGATCCAGAAAGTCGGCATCCTCTAAAGCAGAGAGGATCCAAGGTAGGATATATGGCGGCCAATTTAGTGGGGGTAAGATACCACCTAGTTAACACCTTAATATTTGCTTCTGTTAAACATATGTTTAGAATACCTTTAAAGGACTTGGAGCAAGCCCTGTGCCAGGTCTCCAGGTCCCAGTTGAACCGAAAGTCCGTTTCCCAAGCTATCATATAGGAAGATTTCTCCATTGAGTGAGAGAGGGACAAATAGACCACTGAAATGCCTCCCCTTGGATCCATATTTTGACCACACCACAATTCGTATTTAGTGAATTGGAGAGGCAACGGTTTGTCCTTCCAAAGAGTAATAAGATATTGAGAGATTTGAGAGAAGTATAATCCCTCTGAGTCTGGGAGTTTCAATCTAGTAACACAGTAATTAAGAGTGATGGGACTCCTAGAGACCACAAAGTCTCCAATACGGTATAGCCAATTCTAATCTTTTTGGCTCTATACACCACCACAATGGATTTGAAATGAAACTAACAAGATGTGCTTTAACTGCAGACTTTCA
This sequence comes from Rana muscosa, assembly GCA_029206835.1. Lineage (NCBI taxonomy): Eukaryota > Metazoa > Chordata > Amphibia > Anura > Ranidae > Rana > Rana muscosa. Next base: position 215,893,577 of record CM055116.1, read on the forward strand.
GCTTTAATTTGAGGGTATTTATATCCAAACCAGATGAACGGTGTAGGAATTACAACAGTTTGTATATGTGCCTCCCACTTTTTAAGGGACCAAAAGTAATGGGACAATTGGCTGCTTAGCTGCTCCATGGCCAGGTGTGTGTTATTCCCTCATTATCCCATTTACAAGGAGCAAAAAAAAGGTCCAGAGTTCATTTCAAGTGTGCTATTTGCATTTGGAATCTGTTGCTGTCAACTCTCAATATGAGTTCCAAAGAGCTGTCACTATCAGTGAAGCAAGCCATCATTAGGCTGAAAAAACAAAACAAACCCATCAGAGAGATAGCAAAAACATTAGGTGTGGTCAAATCATCTGTTTGGAACATCCTTATAAAGAAAGAACGCACCGCTGAGCTCAGCAACACCAAAAGACTCGGAAGACCACGGAAAACAACTGTGGTGGATGACCGAAGAATTCTTTCCCTGGTGAAGAAAACACCCTTCACAACAGTTGGCCAGATGAAGAACACTCTCCAGGAGGTAGGTGTATGTGTGTCAAAGTCAAAAATCAAGAGAAGACTTCACCAAAATAAATACAGAGGGTTCACCACAAGATGTACACCATTGGTGAGCCTCAAAAACAGGAAGGCCAGATTAGAGTTTGCCAAACATCTAAAAAAGCCTTCACAGTTCTGGAACAACATCCTATGGACAGATAAGATCAACGTGTACCAGAGTGATGGGAAGAGAAGAGTATGGAGAAGGAAAGGAACTGCTCATGATCCAAAGCATTTCACCTCATCAGTGAAGCATGGTGGTCGTAGTGTCATGACGTGGGCATGTATGGCTGCCAATGGAACTGGTTCTCTTGTATTTATTGATGATGTGACTGCTGACAAAAGCAGCAGGATGAATTCTGAAGTGTTTCGGGCAATATTATCTGCTCATATTCAGCCAAATGCTTCAGAACTCATTGGACGGCGCTTCACAGTGCAGATGGACAATGACCCGCAGCATACTGCGAAAGCAACCAAAGAGTTTTTTAAGGGAAAGAAGTGGAATGTTATGCAATGGCCAAGTCAATCACCTGACCTGAATCCGATTGAGCATGCATTTCACTTGCTGAAGACAAAACTGAAGGGAAAATGCCCCAAGAACAAGCAGGAACTGAAGACAGTTGCAGTAGAGGCCTGGCAGAGCATCACCAGGGATGAAACCCAGCATCTGGTGATGTCTATGCGTTCAAGACTTCAGGCTGTCATTGACTGCAAAGGATTTGCAACCAAGTATTAAAAAGTGAAAGTTTGATTTATGATTGTTAATCTGTCCCATTACTTTTGGTCCCTTAAAAAGTGGGAGGCACATATACAAACTGTTGTAATTCCTACACCGTTCACCTGATTTGGATGTAAATACCCTCAAATTAAAGCTGTAAGTCTGCAGTTAAAGCACATCTTGTTTGTTTAATTTCAAATCCATTGTGGTGGTGTATAGAGTCAAAAAGATTATAATTGTGTCGATGTCCCAATATTTATGGACCTGACTGTATATACTAAATATACTGATTTAACTGAATCTACTGCCTGCTCAATCTAGCTAACTGAAATAAAATTACACTCTCTCTCTCTCAGAACGCCGCAACACACTACACAAGGCCGACGCGCAGGCGGCCTTATATAGTGTGGGACGTGTACTTAGTTCCCCTGAGCCATGATTGGCTTTGGCCAATTATGGCTCTCTGTGCTGACGGTGCTGTGATTGACCAAAGCATGCGGGTCATAGTGCATGCTTGGCCAATCATCAGCCAGCAATGCACTGTGATGACGTAGTGCACTATGGGCCGTGACGCGCCGCTCAAATTTGTCGCGAACGGCCCATAATGGTCGAAATTCGGCGAACGATCGAACAGCCGACGTTCGACTCGAACTCGAAGCTCATCCCTAGTAATCACGAAGCAGTTCACAAGGAGAATCATTCCACATAGGTACTCACCCACCTAGTGTTGAATCCATTTTCCCTCCAGCAGCGTTTTGAGGGCTCCGATGATGGTACCCAGCTTGAGGAAGGCAGTTACGTGAGCCCAGAGAGAGGGGGTGCCCAAGAAGGACAGCAAACTAGCAGTCATGTTCCCCCAGCTGCAGCATACTGCCAGGTTTGCTCCAGTGACGAGGAGTGAGGAGATGATGAGGTCACTGACTCTACATGGGTGCCTGATAGGAGAGAGGAGGAGGAGGAAGCACATCTCAAACGAGGCAGGATGCCCTCCAGGGGCCAGCTTAAGGGCAGCACACCGACTGCATCACACCGCAGATCTCCGCATGTGCAGGGCGCTGCTGTCTCTGCGCGTTATTCCAAAAGTTCTTTGGTGTGGGCCTTTTTTGAGTCGAGTGCATCAGATCGCACCGTTGCTATTTGCAACATATGTCTGCTTGCGTGGCCAAAACATCAGCCGCTTGGGCACCACATGCTTGACCAGACATATGTTGACCTGCCATGCAGTCCGTTGGCAAGCATACATAAAAGACCCACACCAAAGAACAAAGCGGACCTCTTCTTGCTCCTCATCAGCTGGGATCTCCAACCCCACTATACCTTCAGTCCTCTCAGAAACCTGCACTGAGAGGAATGAAGGTGTAGAATTAGGTGTGTCACTGCTAAGTTCTTGCGGGCAATCTGCTATCGGTACACCAACGTCCGATTGTACCAGGCAAATTTCCCTGCCCCAGCTGCTGCACTGCCGAAAGAAGTTCGCTCCCAGCCATCCACATGCCTAGCAGTTGAATGCTAGCTTGGCTAAATTGCTAGCACTTCAACTGCTGCCTTTTCAGTTGGTAGACACTGCCCCCTTCCGTGAGTTTGTGGAATGTGCGGTTCCTCAGTGGCAGTGTCATTGACGCACACCTCTTGGACCCGCAACAAGGCTCAGGCGCATCCCTGCTAGCAGGCTTCCAACTGTAAACAGACGTGCGCTATTGCGCACACGCATGCGCCAAACGCGGAGATCACGCACGCGCATGCGCCAAACACGGAGATCGTGCACGCGCACACAGTGATGCTGCCTTGGCGCCCAGTGGCCTTTAAAAAGGGCTTATTCTGTCCAGACCCTTGCTGTCTGATCTGCAGCTTATCCTGTGACTTGGCCCTGAACCTGCACCTGTTCTTACTCTGACCCGGCTTCCTGACCTTGCTGCTATCCCCAGTCCTGACCTTTGGCTTCCTTGACCTTGTTCTGCTCATCTGTCTGCCTGATCCTCCGTTGCCTGATCCAGCCTGAACTCTGACCATCCGCTGCCTGATGCTCCAGCCTGTATCTGATCCGCTGTGCATTACCTGGCTCGGCTGACCTGCATCTTCTGACCTGCATCTTCAGAATTCTCCAGCGGTCTTCTCATCCAGTCCAGGAGAACCCAGCAGACACTCATACCCCACTGTGCTCCTTCGGTCACTGTCCCAACTCCAGTGACCCGGGAACCAGGGCTGTACGAGAGGTCTCCCTCTGCACGTCAGGCTCACCTCCAAGGTACGTGTCAGTATCAGACAGGCATGTCTGAGCCTGCAAGAGGGACCTCTTCTACCGATGAGATCTGCCAACTCCTTTCTGATCTCACTCTAGAGGTGAAATCTCTCCAGGACGGTCATAAACGCTTAGAGGGACAAATGCAATCCCCGGCTACCACCACAGATCCTCCTGCCAGGACACTCACAGAAGCCACCTCTGCACCTTCTGTAACGATTTTGCCTCCAGAGCCAAGTGTCCCAATTCCGGAGAAGTTTTCCGGGGATCGAAATAAGTTTCGGACATTCCGCAATGCATGCAAGTTGTACTTCTCCCTGCTACCCCTAACGTTCTCCCAGGAGACCACCAAAGTGGGGTTTGTCATCTCGCTCCTGCTGGGGGAACCTCAGTCCTGGGCACATCAGCTGCTTGAAGAACGCCATGTTTCACTGGACTCTTTGTCATCCTTTTTCAAGGCCATGTCGCTCCTTCATGATGACCCCCAACGGACTTCCACTGCCGAAGCAGCTCTTCATGCGCTCCAGCAAGTCCGCAGAGCGGTCGAGGACTATATAACAGACTTCAGGCGCTGGAGTGCAGATACTCAATGGAACCATGTAGCTTTATGGCATCAGTTTTGTTTAGGCCTGTCTGAAAGATTAAAGGACGAACTGGCCCGAGTTGGCATACCAGACTCTTTGGAGAACCTATTGGCATTGACTATCCAGATAGACCGGCGCCTTCGGGAGCGCACCGCAGAGAAAATGAACCAGCAGACTCGTCCCACCTGGATGTTACCCCGTGTGGCCACGACCACGCGTCCTGCTTCCACCAGACCTGTCTCAGCTAGATCTGTACCAACCTCCTCTGAACCAGTGCAAGTCAGTTTAATAAGACCCTCGCTATCCGCTGAGGAAAGCTCACGCCGGCAACAGCTCAATCTCTGCCTGTACTGTGGGGGAGCCGGCCACCTTGTACATTCATGCCCAGTAAAACCTCAAAGATGTTTGTCCATCTCACCTACCAGTCAACCAGCACCCTCAGCCAATACTACTCACCTGGCCCTTTGCATCTCCTTCCAGCTTCCAGGTAGGACCGTGCCTGCTACTCCAACTAGAGTATCTGTGAGGGGTTGCAGTGTTGTGGCACCAGCACCTAATGCCGCGTACACACGACCGTTTTTAATGACGAGAAAAATGCCATTTTTTAAAATAGTCATTAACCACTTCCATACAGGGCTTTTTATACCACTTCAATACCGGGCCTATTCTGGCACTTCTCTCCTACATGTACAAATCATCATTCTTTTGCTAGAAAATTACTCAGAACCCCGAAACATTATGTAGCGATACCTTCAACTAAGAAGGCCGCAGATTTAGTTTGGGCCCTGAAAACAGCTCCGCCAACCCCCGGCAATGTACTCGACCCCCTACTGGCACAGTTAGTTATGGCAGCAATATATATATATATCTTATACTGTATGAGTAAACCCAGACACCAAGGCAATAATGAAAGGGGGGTATAAAATTTACTTTAAGCTTTTGGTAAGAAAGGTTAACAGTGGTAACAGTTCACAGGTAATAAATTGCAGAGCCCTGCAGCAATAAACATACTATGCATTAAAATGAACAGTAAAGGGGCGCCGCGTGGGCGGCCGTTAACTAGGCGTCCTGTGACGCAGTAACTAAATGAACTAACTAGCTGGCCAGGCCTGGCTCAGATACCTAAAACTCAGTCTATAGGGGATGATGGTTTCTTCACCGGCAATTCTTTAAAGGTGGTGCACATTAACAGAATACCATTTGTAATCCAATGGGAAGGTTGTGATGAAATAAACACTTTACTTCATGAACTCTAAGTTCCGCTCTGATATGGATCTCCAGTGAGAGTATCAGATATAAACTTGTGGCCCACGGCAGTCTATAGGCACATTAGCAACAGTATATGGTCTGAGCATACGCCCTCTCACCCCTCTGGACGCGATCCCAGTCCGGGAACTTCCACCGACTGTGTCCTCACACACACAGTGTCTCCAGCGATCGGGTCCCCGATCCAACCAAGGTTGTAGACAAGCGAAGTCAGATGCCACCCAGGCTCTAAGCGGGGTGGAAGGCTCTTTGGTGCTGCGCAAGGCCTCAGGCTTCAGGCCCTGCACTCCGACACATCCGCACAGGAGGATCAGTCACTGAAGTCCCGTGTCCCAAAGAGACCGAGCCCAGCCTCGCCTCCTCCTTTTATAACCCCTCCCATGAGTCTCTGGGGTGGAAACATGCCGAAAGGGATTCTGGGCAAAGTAGTCCCGAGAGTCTTAAAGGGGACCCCGCTACACACTTCCCCAACTTAAATTCAGTAAGTACAACCCCAGACAACATTGCATAAGAGGTTGGCATAGGGAATTCCCACCAAAACCGAGGGGTTGGATTCCCTTTGCCACAGGTCATACTATCCTGAGTGACCTGCCTAACTGTGCCAGAGAGTGAGTGGGGGTTGCCCTCTACCAAATGTACAGTGGAGGGGTCTGGATTCTCTACACTCCTCCTAGCAGTGATCACAGAATCTTCTGAGCTCTTCCCCATTTGGGGGTAGGTCAACTTTCTGGGAGGCCTTATGACTCTGCGGGCCCTTTGCTCCCTTGGGGTTTCTGGCTCTGGCGCCACATGCTCTTCTTCTGTAACAGGCTCAGGCAACACGGCAGGCTCTGTAACATCTGCTTCAGGAGCCGAGGGATACATAGAGTCTCTAGGGTCCTGTTCAGGGTAAACATCACGGGCATCTTCCCAGTAATCAAATGAAGGACTATATGGGATTAGGGATGAGCCGAACACCCCCGGGTTCGGTTCGCACCAGAACCTTCGAACGGACCGAAAGTTTGCGCGAATTTTCGAACCCTATTCGTTATAATGGACGCGAACGTTCGAAATCAAAATTGCTAATTACAACGGCCAATATGCATGTTAATGTCATAAAACAGGTTTGGGGACCCGGGTCCTGCCCCAGGGGACATATATCAATGCAAAAAGAAATTTTAAAAACTAAAGTTTTTTCGGGAGCAGTCATTTTAATGATGCATAAAGTGAAAAAAAAAAAGTGAAATTTTCCTTTAAATATGGTACCTGGGGGGTGTCTAAAGTATGCCTGTGAAGTGGCATGTGTTTCCCGTGTTTAGAACTGTCCTTGCACAAAATGACATTTGTAAAGGAAAAAAAGAAGCCATTTAAAACCACTTGCGGCTTTAATGTCATGTCTTGTCCTGGCCGCCATATGGCTGAAAATCCTTGAGAAAAATGGCATGGCTACCCCATCACCCCCCCCCACCCCAGCCCCTTTGGGTCTTGTATGGATACTAAGGGGGACCCCGCACCCAAAATAAAACCCTATACCTACAACCCTATATACTCTGAACAGCAGTATATAGGTGGTGCAAACAAGACATGGACTGTAGGTTTGTTCTTAAGTAGAATCTGAACAGGTACATTATGAAGTGTAGCTACATCCCAAAAAAATCAATTTTTAAGCTTTTTGGAGAACATAGGGAGGGGTTATCACCCCTGTAACATTTGCTGTCTTTGCACATCTGTTCAGAACATGTCACCTCACTTTCCGTCCCAATGACAAATGTTTTTGGAAAAGTGGGGTTTTAATTGAAACAAGGATTGGTGATAAAGCATCAGTAGAGAGGAGATACCTTTTTCCCAAATTAAATCTAACAGGATAGAATTTTCCTTCCTAGGGGTAGATTTCCTCTCACTTCCTGTTTTCTCTTGCCGTTTGCAAGTAGGAGTCGTTTGTAAGTTGGATGTTTGAAAGTAGGGGCCTGCCGTATATACTCTGCAGAAATTTGCCCTATTAGATGTTGGTGTAGCCACAAGACTGGTGGGCACAGGAATGGGCCCTGCTGTGAGTTAATAGATCAAGATTTGTACTTGCATGCACCTGTCGAACCGGGCAGAAAAATTGGGCCTTTGGTGGTGGTGGTGGTGGTGGTGGACGGTGTTGCCACAAGACTGTAGGCCCTCATAGTTACTCTTGGTGGGCGCAGGAATGGGCCCTGCTGTGAACTATTAGATCAAGATTTGTAATTACACGCCCCTGTTAAACAGGGGCTGAAAAATTGTGCCTTAGGCATTGGTGCTGGTGCCACAACACTGCAACCCCTCACAGATACTGTACTTGGAGCACAGCAGTCACACCTGTTGCGAAGCATCTTTTTAAAAAATTGTAATTACACGCCCCTGTTATACAGGGGCTGAAAAATTGTGCCTTAGGCACTGGTGCTGGTGCCACAACACTGCAACCCCTCACAGATACTGTACTCTGAGCACAGCAATGAGACCTGTTGCAAAGCATTGCCTAAAAATTGTAATTACACGCCCCAACAGGGGCTGAAAAATTGTGCCTTAGGCACTGGTGCTGGTGCCACAACACTGCAACCCCTCACAGATACTGTACTCTGAGCACAGCAGTCACACCTGTTGCGAAGCATCTTTTTAAAAAATTGTAATTACACGCCCCTGTTATACAGGGGCTGAAAAATTGTGCCTTAGGCACTGGTGTGGTGGCATGGATCATTGAGGAGGAGGAAGAGGATAGTCAGTGAACATAACAGGACAGTCACTCAGCATCAGCATAGGCAGTCTTGAAGGGATGTGACATTATAAATTATTCCGTTATATCCGCTTCAGGTGTCTGGTAGCTGGTGGTGATCCAAGACTGATTCATTTTTATGAAGGTCAGTCGATCAACCGAGTCGGTGGACAGGCGCACCCTATGATCGTTGACAAATCCTCCAGCAGCACTGAATGTGCGTTCGGAAAGAACGCTGGATGCAGGACAGGCCAGTAGCTCAATTGCATACTGTGCAAGCTCTGGCCAGTGATCCATCCTCAGGACCCAGTAAGCCAGAGGATTTTCGGTGGGAAAGGTGTCCAAGTCTGACCTTGCCCCTAGGTATTCCTGCACCATGTATATCAGACGCTGGCGATGGTTGTTGGAACCGATCATACCTTGGGGCTGCGGACTAAAAAATTGTCTGAACGCATCGGTCAGACGTCCACCTTCCCCACCGCTCCTTCTGCTACTGACCGAAGCCTCAGCAACTCGTCGTCCAGGACCAGGAGTTTGTAACCTCCCAGTTTCTGGGAACGCGTTGCACAGACCTTTCTGCAAGGCCTCCCTGAGATGTCTCATCCTCTGCTCCCTCTGCGACGGCAAGATAAGGTCCGCAACCTTACCCTTGTACCGTGGATCAAGGAGAGTGGCCAGCCAGTAATGGTCACTCTCCTTGATCCGAAGAACACGAGGATCCTTCCGCAGGCTTTGCAGGATCAGGGAGGCCATGCAGCGTAGGTTAGCTGAGGCATTCGGTCCGGAGTCTTCTGGGTCACTGAGGATGACATGATCGCCAGCCACCTCCTCCCAGCCACGTACAAGTCCACTGGTTTGTTGGGACTGTACATCATCCCTAAAAGACTGCTGCTGCTGATGCTGAGTGCCAGGCTCCACCTCCATGCTCACACAATCCTCCTCCTCCTCCTCTTCCTGTGTGATGGGTGGGACAGAAGGAACATTGTCTGGATAAAGGGGGCCTTGAGAGACAAGGAAGTCCTCCTCTTCCTGCCTCTGTTCTGCCTCAAGTGCCCTGTCCATTATCCCACGCAGCGTATGCTCCAACAGGTGGACAAGAGGTACAGTGTCACTGATGCATGCACTGTCACTGCTCACCATCCTCGTGGCCTCCTCAAATGGTGAGAGGACAGTGCATGCATCCCTGATCATGCTCCACTGGCGTGGGGAAAAAAAGCCAAGCTCCCCTGACCCTGTCCTGGTGCCGTAGTCGCAAAGGTACTCATTGATGGCCCTCTGCTGCGTGTGCAGTCGCTGCAGCATGGCCAACGTTGAGTTCCACCTGGTGGGCATGTCACATATTAGGCGGTTCTTGGGCAGGTTCAGCTCCTTTTGCAGCTCAGTCAGCCGAGCACTGGCATTATAAGATCGGCGGGAATGCACACAGACTTTCCTGGCCTGCCTCAGGACATCCTGTAAGCCTGGGAACCTGCCCAAGAACCGCTGCACCACCAGGTTGAGGACGTGAGCCATACAGGGCACATGGGTGAGCTGCCCCTGTCGCAGGGCGGAGAGGAGGTTGGTGCCATTATCAGAAACGACCATTCCTGGCTTAAGCTGGCGTGGCGTCAACCACATCTCGGCCTGCCCCTGCAGAGCTGCCAGAACCTCTGGCCCAGTGTGGCTCCTGTCCCCCAAACACACCAGCGCAAGCACGGCATGGCATCTTTTTGCCTGCGTACTCGCGTAGCCCCTTGTACGCCTACGGAGCACCGCTGGTTCCGAGGACAGAGCACTCGAAGAGGACATGGAGGAAGAAGAAGAGGAGGGGGTGGAGGAGAGAGGTGTGTCACAACCAGTAGTAGCATTTTGGAGGCGTGGTGGCGGAACAACCTCCAACACTACTGCACCTTGTCCTGCATCCCTCCCAGCTGCCAATAGAGTGACCCAATGGGCTGTGAAAGAAAGATAACGTCCCTGTCCATGCCTGCTGGACCATGAGTCAGCGGTAATATGCACCTTACCGCTGACCGCCCTGTCCAGCGAGGCATGGACATTGCCTTCCACATGCCAGTAGAGAGACGGAATCGCCTTCCGTGAGAAAAAGTGGCGTTTGGGAACCTGCCACTGAGGAATCGCACATTGAACAAACTCACGGAAGGGGGCCGAGTCTATCAACTGAAAAGGCAGCAGTTGAAGTGCTAGCAATTTAGCCAAGCTAGCATTCAACCGCTGGGCATGTGGATGGCTGGGAGTATACTTCTTTCGACGGTCCAGCAGCTGGGGCAGGGAAATTTGCCTGCTACAATCGGACGTCGGTGTACTGCAAGTACTTGGTTGTGACACACCTAATTCTACACCTTCAGTCCTCTCAGAGCAGCTTTCAGAGAGGACTGAAGATATAGTGGGGATGGAGATCCCAGCTGATGAGGAGCAAGGAGAGGTCCGCTTTGTTCTTTGGTGTGGGTCTTTTATGTGTGCTTGCCAACGAGCTGCATGGCAGGTCGACATATGTCTGCTCATGCTTGTGGTGCCCAAGCGGCTGATGTTTTGGCCACGCGAGATACGCTTGAGACAAATATTGCAAATAGCAGTGGTGCGATCTGATGCACTCGTCTCAAAAAAGGCCCACACCAAAGAACTTTTGTGATAACGTGCAGAGGCAGCGCCCTGCACAGGCGGAGCTCTGCGGTGTGGTACAGTTGCTGTGCTGGCCTCTAGCTGGCCTCCAGGGGGCATCCTGCCTCGTTGGACATGTGACGCTGCATCCTCCTCCTCCTCCTCCTCTCTCCCTTCAGGCACCCACGTGGAGTCAGTGACCTCATCATCCCCTCCCTCTTCACCACTAGAGCAAACCTGGCAGTAAGCTGCAGCTGGTGGAACACTACTGCCAGATTGCTGTCCTTCAGCATCCCCTCTCTCTGCGCGCACACTACTGACTTCCTCAAGCTGGGTATCATCATCCGAGCCTTCGAATCGTTGGGCATCCTCCTGGAGCATGTACCCAACACTGTGCTCAAACAGTTCGGGGGACTCCTCAGGAGGACATGGTGGGTCTAGGGAAGGGGTGGCTGATGATGCCATTGAGTACGCGTTGGCAGCTGCTCTGCCAGTACCCTGAGCCTGGGTGAGAGAGGATGAGGAGGATGAGGAGGGCTTGGTCATCCATTCTACCAAGCCTTCGGCATGATGCGGCTCCACATGTCCAGCTGCCGAAAACAAAGACAAGCGTGTCCCATGGCCACGTGCTGATGACGATGCATGACCACGTCCACGGCCAGCACTGTTGTCTCTAGAAACAGAGCCTGCCTGCCCTGTGTTCTTGCCTCGGCACGCTCTGCCTCTCCTTGGCGGTCTTCCAGCCATTGTAGTCGGTAGTGTATATAGTATAAAAAATAGAACTCCTATGTGTGCTCACAACACACTGTAGGTCCTATGGGTGCTGACACTAACACACTATAGGTACTATGTGTGCTGCTGACAAGAAAATATAGGAGCTCTGTTTGCTGCCACTAACACACTAGAAGTCCTATTGGTGCTTCTGAGATGAAAATATAGGAGCTCTGTGTAATGCCACTAACACACTAGAAGTCCTATGGGTGCTGCTGAGAAGAAAATATAGGAGCTCTGTGTGATGCCACTAACACACTAGAAGTCCTATGGGTGCTTCTGAGATGAAAATATAGGAACTCTGTGTGATACCACTAACACACTAGAAGTCCTATGGGTGCTTCTGAGAAGAAAATATAGGAGCTCTGTTTGCTGCCACTAACACACTAGAAGTCCTATGGGTGCTGCTGAGAAGAAAATATAGGAGCTCTGTGTGATGCCACTAACACACTAGAAGTCCTATGGGTGCTTCTGAGATGAAAATATAGGAGCTCTGTGTGATGCCACTAACACACTAGAAGTCCTATGGGTGCTGCTGAGAAGAAAATATAGGAGCTCTGTGTGATGCCACTAACACACTAGAAGTCCTATGGGTGCTTCTGAGATGAAAATATAGGAGCTCTGTGTGATGCCACTAACACACTAGAAGTCCTATGGGTGCTGCTGAGAAGAAAATATAGGAGCTCTGTTTGCTGCCACTAACACACTAGAAGTCCTATGGGTGCTGCTGAGAAGAAAATATAGGAGCTCTGTGTGATGCCACTAACACACTAGAAGTCCTATGGGTGCTGCTGAGAAGAAAATATAGGAGCTCTGTTTGCTGCCACTAACACACTAGAAGTCCTATGGGTGCTGCTGAGAAGAAAATATAGGAGCTCTGTGTGATGCCACTAACACACTAGAAGTCCTATGGGTGCTTCTGAGATGAAAATATAGGAGCTCTGTGTGATGCCACTAACACACTAGAAGTCCTATGGGTGCTGCTGAGAAGAAAATATAGGAGCTCTGTGTGATGCCACTAACACACTAGAAGTCCTATGGGTGCTTCTGAGATGAAAATATAGGAACTCTGTGTGATGCCACTAACACACTAGAAGTCCTATGGGTGCTGCTGAGAAGAAAATATAGGAGCTCTGTTTGCTGCCACTAACACACTAGAAGTCCTATGGGTGCTGCTGAGAAGAAAATATAGGAGCTCTGTGTGATGCCACTAACACACTAGAAGTCCTATGGGTGCTTCTGAGATGAAAATATAGGAGCTCTGTGTGATGCCACTAACACACTAGAAGTCCTATGGGTGCTGCTGAGAAGAAAATATAGGAGCTATGTGTGATGCCACTAACACACTAGAAGTCCTATGGGTGCTTCTGAGATGAAAATATAGGAGCTCTGTGTGATGCCACTAACACACTAGAAGTCCTATGGGTGCTTCTGAGATGAAAATATAGGAGCTCTGTTTGCTGCCACTAACACACTAGAAGTCCTATTGGTGCTGCTGAGAAGAAAATATAGGAGCTCTGTGTGATGCCACTAACACACTAGAAGTCCTATGGGTGCTTCTGAGATGAAAATATAGGAGCTCTGTGTGATGCCACTAACACACTAGAAGTCCTATGGGTGCTGCTGAGAAGAAAATATAGGAGCTCTGTTTGCTGCCACTAACACACTAGAAGTCCTATGGGTGCTGCTGAGAAGAAAATATAGGAGCTCTGTGTGATGCCACTAACACACTAGAAGTCCTATGGGTGCTGCTGAGAAGAAAATATAGGAGCTCTGTTTGCTGCCACTAACACACTAGAAGTCCTATGGGTGCTGCTGAGAAGAAAATATAGGAGCTCTGTGTGATGCCACTAACACACTAGAAGTCCTATGGGTGCTTCTGAGATGAAAATATAGGAGCTCTGTGTGATGCCACTAACACACTAGAAGTCCTATGGGTGCTTCTGAGATGAAAATATAGGAACTCTGTGTGATGCCACTAACACACTAGAAGTCCTATGGGTGCTGCTGAGAAGAAAATATAGGAGCTCTGTTTGCTGCCACTAACACACTAGAAGTCCTATGGGTGCTTCTGAGAAGAAAATATAGGAGCTCTGTGTGATGCCACTAACACACTAGAAGTCCTATGGGTGCTTCTGAGATGAAAATATAGGAGCTCTGTGTGATGCCACTAACACACTAGAAGTCCTATGGGTGCTTCTGAGATGAAAATATAGGAGCTCTGTGTGATGCCACTAACACACTAGAAGTCCTATGGGTGCTTCTGAGATGAAAATATAGGAACTCTGTGTGATGCCACTAACACACTAGAAGTCCTATGGGTGCTGCTGAGAAGAAAATATAGGAGCTCTGTTTGCTGCCACTAACACACTAGAAGTCCTATGGGTGCTTCTGAGAAGAAAATATAGGAGCTCTGTGTGATGCCACTAACACACTAGAAGTCCTATGGGTGCTTCTGAGATGAAAATATAGGAACTCTGTGTGATGCCACTAACACATTAGAAGTCCTATGGGTGATGCTAAGAAGAAAATATAGGAGCTCTGTTTGCTGCCACTAACACACTAGAAGTCCTATGGGTGCTGCTGAGAAGAAAATATAGGAGCTCTGTGTGATGCCACTAACACACTAGAAGTCCTATGGGTGCTTCTGAGATGAAAATATAGGAGCTCTGTGTGATGCCACTAACACACTAGAAGTCCTATGGGTGCTGCTGAGAAGAAAATATAGGAGCTCTGTGTGATGCCACTAACACACTAGAAGTCCTATGGGTGCTTCTGAGATGAAAATATAGGAACTCTGTGTGATGCCACTAACACACTAGAAGTCCTATGGGTGCTGCTGAGAAGAAAATATAGGAGCTCTGTTTGCTGCCACTAACACACTAGAAGTCCTATGGGTGCTTCTGAGAAGAAAATATAGGAGCTCTGTGTGATGCCACTAACACACTAGAAGTCCTATGGGTGCTTCTGAGATGAAAATATAGGAACTCTGTGTGATGCCACTAACACATTAGAAGTCCTATGGGTGCTGCTAAGAAGAAAATATAGGAGCTCTGTTTGCTGCCACTAACACACTAGAAGTCCTATGGGTGCTGCTGAGAAGAAAATATAGGAGCTCTGTGTGATGCCACTAACACACTAGAAGTCCTATGGGTGCTTCTGAGATGAAAATATAGGAGCTCTGTGTGATGCCACTAACACACTAGAAGTCCTATGGGTGCTGCTGAGAAGAAAATATAGGAGCTCTGTGTGATGCCACTAACACACTAGAAGTCCTATGGGTGCTTCTGAGATGAAAATATAGGAACTCTGTGTGATGCCACTAACACACTAGAAGTCCTATGGGTGCTGCTGAGAAGAAAATATAGGAGCTCTGTTTGCTGCCACTAACACACTAGAAGTCCTATGGGTGCTTCTGAGAAGAAAATATAGGAGCTCTGTGTGATGCCACTAACACACTAGAAGTCCTATGGGTGCTTCTGAGATGAAAATATAGGAACTCTGTGTGATGCCACTAACACATTAGAAGTCCTATGGGTGCTGCTAAGAAGAAAATATAGGAGCTCTGTTTGCTGCCACTAACACACTAGAAGTCCTATGGGTGCTTCTGAGAAGAAAATATAGGAGCTCTGTGTGATGCCACTAACACACTAGAAGTCCTATGGGTGCTTCTGAGATGAAAATATAGGAACTCTGTGTGATGCCACTAACACATTAGAAGTCCTATGGGTGCTGCTGAGAAGAAAATATAGGAGCTCTGTTTGCTGCCACTAACACACTAGAAGTCCTATGGGTGCTGCTGAGAAGAAAATATAGGAGCTCTGTGTGATGCCACTAACACACTAGAAGTCCTATGGGTGCTGCTGAGAAGAAAATATAGGAGCTCTGTTTGCTGCCACTAACACACTAGAAGTCCTATGGGTGCTGCTGAGAAGAAAATATAGGAGCTCTGTTTGCTGCCACTAACACACTAGAAGTCCTATGGGTGCTGCTGAGAAGAAAATATAGGAGCTCTGTGTGATGCCACTAACACACTAGAAGTCCTATGGGTGCTGCTGAGAAGAAAATATAGGAGCTCTGTTTGCTGCCACTAACACACTAGAAGTCCTATGGGTGCTGCTGAGAAGAAAATATAGGAGCTCTGTTTGCTGCCACTAACACACTAGAAGTCCTATGGGTGCTGTTGGGGTGCAATGCTGTGCTAACAGCACTGCGGTTGGTACTACTGCAATACTGTACTAACAGTAAGCACGCACCAGACTAATCCCCAGCAGCAGCTAATAACACGCTAACTGTGCAATCAGCAGCAATGAACGATCAATGACTTAGGTAGCAATGGTTTAGCAAAGAAATAGCCAATGGTTTAGCAAAGAAGAGTAAATCTTTCAGTATCAAGCAAAGACAGAATCAGCAGACTGATCTCTCCTAAAGCCGGAACTCATGTGACCGGGGCCGATGGCGTGGCGGCCTTTTAAATGGTGGGGCATGTACTAAAGCCCCTGAGCTGTAATTGGCTACAGGCGTCCTGCCTGTAGCCAATTATTGCTCTCCGAGTTTCGGGCGCTGTGATTGGCCAAGCATGCGGGGTCACAGTGCATGCTTGGCCAATCATCAGCCAGCAATGCACTGCGCCGGCCGCGCCGGCCGCAATGCATTGCGGGGCCGCTCGCATCACACGAATGTGATGCGAACGGCCCAAATAGTTCTGGGCTCGACGAGCGAGCAAACGCCCGGTGCTCGATTCGAACATGGGTTCGAATCGAGCACCGGGCCCATCCCTATATGGGATGAATTCAACGGCTTCTGCATTCAGCTTGGAGCTCACTGAAAGTGGTGGGCACCCGGTTGACTCCTTCACCGGGGCCATCTGGAGTTTCCCGCCGGTTTGCTGTTGTCTGGTTTCTTCTTCTTGGGACTGGAACATGTAGCTGCAATATGGCCAATTCCTCCACAGTTAAAGCAGACTATATCTCCCCATTCTTGTAAAGATGCGGGTGCTGAGGCAATTGGGAATAATTCCTTCCTTGTTACTTCTCTCTTGGGACCCTCTGTGTCTTTTGCCATCAGAGAGGTCAACATCTCTAACACCTTGGACATTTGAGCTTTTAGAGTGTCTACCTCTGAGTCTCTTTCAGGGGTCATCACTGGATTGACTAGCACCTGCGCGGGTACAACATTTGCCTTAATCATTTGCTGGTCCTGTTGTAGCGCCTCCTCATCTCTGATGATTTTTATCAAGTCAGCATAAGTCAGTAGCGTTCCTCCTCCCGAGGTCTTCAGGTGCAGCCAGACTGGATCCGAGCGCAATGCTCCCTTTAAAACTTGTTTCATTCTTGCCGCATCTGTATCTTGGGGCTTCATTCCCTTCTTTAACACAATCTTGCACAGCAACCTGTTCAGTCTTCTAACATACTCTGAAAGTTTCTCCTTCGGTTGTTGGAAAGTATGTTCAAATTGGTAGACCATCTCTGTCACCTTTTCCAATTGACCAAACTCTTCCTGTAGCATGGCTAGACAGTCTTGAGCCGTGCAATCTGCATTCCCAAACCAAAAACTTTTTACTGCTTCTGCTGCTGCGCCTTTTAAGGTTTTCTATCACTCGTTGCCTCTTCTGCACTTCAGGCACCTCCCATGACTCTACTGCCTGCAATGCCTGCTCCACCCAGGTGTCAAAATCTTCTTCCCCTGCAGGGACAGGGAGCTTCCCCGAGAATGTCTTTAGTCTCCGGTAGCTAGTCTCTACATGGACCGTGCTTGTCTTCTGACACTTGGTCAGCAGATCCCCTATTGCATTTATCAGTTCTGGTGATATAGCAGTGACAGGTGTAGGCGCCACCGGAGGCGTCGCCCTGTCTCCTCTTTCAGGTGGGGTACGGGCCGCAGCCTGCGGTGATCCCGTCGGTGATGGCTCCTTCTTAATTGCGTGCGCCAACCTATAGGATCTATTATCTGGCGTCTGTACACAGTTGCGCTTACAAGCCTCTGGCATCCCGTCCAAGTATTCCACTAGTGCATACTGGTATGAGATGTCTGGGTCTGACTTTATTCCCATCACCCACGGTGTGTGATCTGGGGTCACTGACTTCATTAACTCCTCTATCGTTTCAATTGACCATTCCTCCCCTGGTAAGTTGATGACCACTGACTGGCTTGGGTCTGTCTTAGCCACTTCGCACCACGCTCTTATTCCTTGCGGGTCCATGACGGCACCTCTGGCGTTTAATTGCTGTATCAGGATCCCGGACGAGAACCCCTACGTGTAGCGATACCTTCAACTAAGAAGGCAGCAGATTTAGTTTGGGCCCTGAAAACAGCTCCGCCAACCCCCGGCAATGTACTCGACCCCCTACTGGCACAGTTAGTTATGGCAGCAATATATATATATCTTATACTGTATGAGTAAACCCAGACACCAAGGCAATAATGAAAGGGGGGTATAAAATTTACTTTAAGCTTTTGGTAAGAAAGGTTAACAGTGGTAACAGTTCACAGGTAATAAATTGCAGAGCCCTGCAGCAATAAACATACTATGCATTAAAATTAACAGTAAAGGTGCGCCGCGTGGGCGGCCGTTAACTAGGCGTCCTGTGACGCAGTAACTAAATGAACTAACTAGCTGGCCAGGCCTGGCTCAGATACCTAAAACTCAGTCTATAGGGGATGATGGTTTCTTCACCGGCAATTCTTTAAAGGTGGTGCACATTAACAGAATACCATTTGTAATCCAATGGGAAGGTTGTGATGAAATAAACACTTTACTACATGAACTCTAAGTTCCGCTCTGATATGGATCTCCAGTGAGAGTATCAGATATAAACTTGTGGGCCACGGCAGTCTATAGGCACATTAGCAACAACAGTATATGGTCTGAGCATACGCCCGCTCACCCCTCCGGACGCGATCCCAGTCCGGGAACTTCCACCGACTGTGTCCTCACACACACAGTTTCTCCAGCGATCGGGTCCCCGATCCAACCAAGGTTTGGTAAACCCAAAGTGAGTACAAAAAAGTAACTTTTAATTTGAATCCCTCTATTTCTTAAAGGGGGATACGGGGGTGCTCTTACCCACCGTAACACATTAGGGTTGTTAGAACCCTTTTGCCTTTTTTTTTTTCTTTTTCTCGGCTCGGTGGGGGAGATGGAGGAGCTGAGAGTTATCTCTCTAAACTCTAAGGGGCTTAATACCCCAGAAAAAAGGAGGATGCTCCTTCAAGACTTGAAACGACTAAAATCGGATGTGGCATATATTCAAGAAACACACTTTAGAGAGGGCAGAGCACCAATTTTGAAAAAAAATTTTTTTCCATTGGTATACCATGCCTTTAATAGGGCAAGTAAATCTCGAGGGGTATCTATATTAATAGCAAGACAAGTACATTGGAAATTAATAGATCAAAGAATAGACACAGAGGGCAGATTCTTGTTTCTTAAAGGCATGATTGAGGGTAACAAAGTGACCTTGGCTACGATATATGCACCTAATACTAATCAAGACCAATTCATTTGCGCCACCCTTAATAAACTTATGAAATTCACAGAAGGGAAACTACTCCTGGGAGGAGACTTTAATCTCCCCCTAGATCCTAAAATGGATACCTCAGCAGGAAGATCCTCGGTAGCTAAAGGCCTTCGTAAGAGGGTATTACAGACCTTCCATAATTTTCAACTTACCGATGCCTGGAGAGCGTACCACCCAGATGAAAAGGACTATACCTTCTATTCAACTCCACATAAGGGTTACTCTAGGATTGACTTATTTATTGTCCCATACAATATGGCAATGGAGATCAAAGAAATAGAGATAGGGAGTATCACATGGTCTGACCATGCTCCGATTACCATGACAATAAGTATGAATAAACAGTCGGAGGGAAAGATGAGACAGTGGCGACTGAATGAGAACCTGCTTGAGGATGAGGTAACGGTTCAAGAGGTAATGAGAGAAATTGAATATTATTTTCAATATAATTTTACACCAGAGATAGATGCAGGGATAACATGGGAGGCGCATAAAACTGTAATAAGAGGGATTCTTATTAAGCATGGCTCTAGGATAAAGAAGGATAGGGAAAAACAACTGAATAAATTACTTACAGACATACAAGTATTGGAGACCAAACACAAACAAGACCTGAGAGGAACAGGAGAGAGGGAACTTTTAGCCCTACATAGACAAGTGACGGATCTATTGCATTATAGAGCTAAGGCAGCAGTACAGAGATGCCGGAGATATTATTATGAATCAGGAGACAAATGTGGTCGAACATTGGCTAGAGCTATACAAGAACAGAAAACCCAATCATATATCCCTTATTTGGTGGATTCGAAGGGGAACAAGATATATCTCCCTACTCAGATAGCTATGACTTTTCGTAAGTTTTATCAGACTCTATATAATCTGCCTATTACAATGCAACCCCAAAATAATAAAAACAAGATAGAGGAATATATAGCATCGTCAGGTATCCCCCAATTATTAGAACAGACTAGAGAGGACATGGAAGCGCCTATCACATTAGAGGAACTACAGGAGGCCATTAAGTCAGCTAAACCAGGTAAAGCCCCGGGTCCAGATGGATTTACATATAAATACTATCAGAAATTTTTTCCACTCCTAGGAAAGCAGATGGTACAAATATTTAATACAATAGGACAAGGGACAAGGTTTACACCAGAAACATTGAAATCACATATCACTCTCATACCTAAGGAGGACAAGGATCCATCAGCATGTGGCAGTTACCGCCCTATCTCTTTACTTAATGTAGACTTAAAAATTTTCACTAAAATACTGGCCATGCGTATCCAACCACACCTAACAGATTTAATACATCCAGATCAGGTAGGTTTTATACCAAGTCGAGAGGCTCGAGATAATACTATTAAAATCCTGAACCTTATCCATGTAGCCAACCTCTCAAACATGCCTACTGTGTTCTTAGGAACAGATGCCGAAAAGGCATTTGATCGGGTTAGTTGGCCTTTTGTGTTCTCAGTGTTACGATATGTTGGGATGGGGGAGAGGATGGTTGGATGGATATCGAGTTTATATACAAGATTAGAGGCACAAATTAAAGTAAATGGATTCATATCTGATCCCTTTTCTATTTCTAATGGCACCCGACAGGGATGCCCCTTATCACCCCTACTTTTCGCGCTATCGCTTGAACCCCTACTTTGTACAGTAAGGCAAAACCCCGATATATCGGGGGTAAGAACTGGAGATACGGACTATAAGGTCTCCGCTTATGCGGATGACCTTTTGTTTTCTTTGACGAAACCAACAATATCAATTCCGAACTTGATGGGAGAATTGGATCGATATGGTACCATATCTAATTTCAAAATTAATATGATAAAATCAGAAGCAATGGGGGTATCTATGTCAGTATTACAAACCAGTACCTTGAAAACAAACTTTAAATTTAGATGGTCTTCGACGGCCATTAAATATCTGGGCACCTATATGCCACCCAAATTAGATCAAATTTTTTAATTGAATTTTTTACCCCTATTAAGTAAAGTCAAAACCCTATTGGCTAAATGGGACAAGGGTACCTTTTCGTGGTTTGGCAGATGTAATATAATTAAAATGTCAATCATGCCTAAATTAATATATTTATTTCAAACACTGCCAATCCATGTACCTGTAGAATTTTTTAAACGGACGAATGCTCTGATAGTAGATTTTGTCTGGGGGCATAAGAGGCCAAGATTACAACGTCGAATACTGACTATGCCTAAACAATTTGGGGGGGTAGCAGTTCCTGACATTCAGAAATACTATCAAGCGGCCCATATGGTGAGAGTAATAGACTGGTGTAGGCATACAAGTCTTAAAATATGGTCAAAGATTGAGCAATCACAGTGCAGAGTCCCAATGCGTTGAGCGGTTTGGTGCTTTGGAGACCTTAGTTCTGATCTCAAAAAGCACCCAACCTTGGGCCCTACCCTGCGGATTTGCTCTCAAATATGCACCACCACCGGACTATCATCAGCCAATTCCCCCCTGTACCCCATCGTGGGGAACCCACGCTTCCCTATGGGACTACAGGAGGGACCATGGAGAAGACTTTTAGACTTACAGATATTTCAGGCTTCGCATTTCGCGCAAGGAAGGACGATTAATTGGCCCTCATTTATGGAATTAACTTCACCTAACGATCGCTTTGGCCTCGATTTCTGGAGTGGAGCCCAACTGAGACATTTTTTTAATACCCTACCACCCCTGGAGGGTTTCCTAAGACCATTGACTCCTTTAGAAAAGTTGTGTGAAGAAACAGGCCCCTGTTACCATACACTTTCGAAAATATATGGATTATTGATTGCCCCTCCAGAAGATTATGTCCCCCCATATAGAAGGAAGTGGGAAACAATATTGGACAGGACATTTACGCAGGTACAACATAAGCAGATTATAAAGTGGGCGCTAAAATCATCCATATGTACGAGGGCCCAAGAAACGAACTTTAAAATCATGACGAGATGGTATCAAACACCATCACTGCTTAATAAATATTTTCCGGTGATCTCAGATAAATGTTGGAGATGCCAAGAAGAAAGAGGGACATTGCTCCACGTGTTTTGGTCATGCTCGAAGTTAGCACATTTCTGGAGGGAGGTACGTCAGATAGCACAAAAATTTAATGATTATAATATACCAGAAGACCCGGCTTTATTCTTGTTGCATGTTTCTGAAATACCAGGGGAAATATACAGTAAATCAATTGTACGTCATCTTATTAACGGTGCTAGAGCATGTATTGCCCGGCAGTGGAGAGATACGAATCCCCCAACAATCTTTCTATGGTTTAATAGAATTGAAGAAGTAAATAGGATGGAGGACTTGACACTCTCACGTCAAGACCGTCATGAGATTTATTCTAAAACCTGGGCACAATGGAACATATTTAAATACTCGGAAGAAGGGAAGACCCTTTTTTGTAACCCAAGAAGAGGAGGGGGGAGCTAGGGCTCATCTACCTCCCTGTCCGACCCGAGAGAAATTGTTTTTTTTTTTTGTTTTTTTTTTGGGGGTTAAGGTGAGGTAACTAAAGTTTTTCAGAAGGTGGTGGGTAATAGGAGGGGATGAATCAAAGGAACAGGAATATGCCAATAGAATTAGATTTATGTCCTATTTAAGATCATAAGAATGTGATATATGGTTTAGGCCCGTGTGGCATTTATTGGTTTAAACTGAAACGTAAATTGTGCTATTTGATTACTTCCCCTGTATGTTGGATAAAACAGATAAATAAAGAAATTGAACAACCAAGGTTGTAGACAAGCGAAGTCAGATGCCACCCAGGCTCTAAGTGGGGTGGAAGGCTCTTTGGTGCTGCGCAAGGCCTCAGGCTTCAGGCCCTGCACTCCGACACATCCGCACAGGAGGATCAGTCACTGAAGTCTCGTGTCCCAAAGAGACCGAGCCCAGCCTCGCCTCCTCCTTTTATAACCCCTCCCATGAGTCTCTGGGGTGGAAACATGCCAAACGGGATTCTGGGCAAAGTAGTCCCGAGAGTCTTAAAGGGACCCCGCTACTATTATATATGTTTTTTTTAGCACACACCCTAGGGAACAAAATGACGGTCGTTGCAACTTTTTATCTTGCACGGTATTTGCGCAATAATTTTTCAAACACCTTTTTTTGGGGAAAAAAATGGTTTCATGAATTAAAAAATAACAAAACAGTAAAGTTAGCCCAATTTTTTTGTAAAATATGAAAGCTTATGTTACGCCGAGTAAAAAGATACCTAACATGTCACGCTTTAAAATTGCGCAGTCATGGAATGGCGCCAAACTTCGGTACTTAAAAATCTCCATAGGCGACGCTTTGAAAATTTTTACAGGTTACCAGGTTAGAGTTACAGAGTAGGTCTAGTACTAGAATTGTTGCACGCGCTATAACGCACGCTGTGATACCTCACATGTGTGGTTTGAACGGCGTTTACATATGCGGGCGGGACTTACGTGTGTGTTCGCTTCTAAGCGCAAGCTATTGGGGACGGGCGTTTTAAAAAAAAAAAAAATATTATTTTTTTATTTTATTTTACTTATTTTTTTTTTTATTGTTACTTTTTTTTTTTGATCACTTTTATTCCTATTACAAGGAATGTAAACATCCCTTGTAATAGGAATGTGTGTGACAGGTCCTCTTTATAGAGAGATGTGGGGTCAATAAGACCCCACATCTCTCCTCCAGGCTGGAAAGCATGAGATCGTGAAAAAAAATTCACTGATCTCATACTTACAGCCGCAATGGCGGCTTTGTTTACATTTGAGGACCCGGGCGTGACGTCATCACATCGCGCCCGGGCCTCCGACGATCATAGAGATGACTGGTGACCATCTGGTCACCAGTCATCTCTATGCTCATCACGTGACTCCACCACCGGCGCCGACGATTCTCTCCGGATCCTTGATCACACGGGAGAGCCCGGAGAAGCACCGGATGGCGGCGGGAGGGGGGGATGTCCCCTCCCACCGCCTATAACAGGGATATGCAATTAGCGGACCTCCAGCTGTTGCAGAACTACAAGTCCCATGAGGCATAGCGAGACTCTGACAGCCACAAGCATGACACCCAGAGGCAGAGGCATGATGGGACTTGTAGTTTTGCAACAGCTGGAGGTCCGCTAATTGCATATCCCTGGCCTATAAGAACGATCAAGCGGCGGAACCGCCGCAATGATCATTTTTATGGTGCGCAGGATCGCCGGCTGCAAACAAGGATATCTGAATGATGCCTCTAGCTGCAGGCATCATTCAGATATCCCCCCTCAAACCCAGGACGTCATATGACGTCCACCCGGAGGGAGAGAGGGTTCCTGCCGGCGTCATTCTGCTATGGCCCAGTATGGAAGGGGTTAAAAATGATCGTGTGTGGGCTTCAGAGCATTTTTCACGACGTGAAAAATGGCCATGAAAAAATTGGAACATGCACTAATTTTTCTCGTTGTTTTTCACCTCGTCGTTTTTCTCGTCATGAAAAACGGCCGTGTGTAGGCTTTAACGACGTGAAAAAAAAAATGCGCATGCTCAGAATCAAGTATGAGACGGAAGCGCTCGTTCTGGTCAAACTAGCGTTCGTAATGGAGATAGCACATTCGTCACGCTGTAACGGACTGAAAAGCATGAGGCTGAAAAGCGCGAATCGTCTCTCAACAAACTTTATTAACATGAAGGGTGGCGCCATCCAAATGGAACTTCCCCTTTATAGTGCCGTCGTACGTGTTGTATGTCACCGCGCTTTACACGATAGTGTGTAGGCAAGGCAGGCTTGAGAAGAATCACGTAGAGAAAAATGCAGTTTTTTTCAATGACATTAAAAACGGTCGTGTGTACGCGGCATTAGGCCCAATTTTTCTGCCCCTGTTTAACAGGGGCGTGTAATTACATTTTTTGCTGTAATACTTTGCAGTAGGGCTCATTCTTGTGCTCCAACTAGAGTATCTATGAGGGGTTGCAGTGTTGTGGCACCAGTGCCTAAGGCCCAATTTTTCTGCCCCTGTTCAACAGGGGCATGTAATTACAATTCTTGATCTAATATTTCACAGAAGGGCTCATTCCTGCGCCCACCAAGAGTAAATGTGAGGGCTTACAGTGTTGTGGCAACACCACCACCACCACAGGCCCAATTTTTCTGCCCCTGTTCAACAGGTGCATGTAATTACAATTCTTGATATAATATTTCACAGCAGGGCCCGTTCCAGCGCCCACCAAGAGTAACTGTGAGGACTTAGTGTTGTGGCACCAGTACCACCACCACCAAAGGCCCATTTTTTCTACCACTGTTCAACAATGGCATGTTCTTACAATTCCTTTTTTTTTTTTTTTTTGGAAAGATTTTATTTGGAATATAAGAAACCGAGTCATACAGTCACAAGAAAGTTAACAGGTGATACAAAAGTGCGGGCGAAGCTGCTGATGAAAGCAAACATGTGGCAGTAAGCCACTCCAGAAAGTGGTGATCAAGTCAAAGAAGGCAAAGTAAAACATGCAAGAGTGTCAGTATTCGCTGTAATATGTTTTGAAAACATTACACACAGTTGGAATACGATAAAACAGTGAAGAGTAGGTTTTTTGATTACTTATTTGTCTAACTGGGGGTTGAATGTAGTCATGTTGAGAACAGGTGTAAAATGTATAGTCAGGACAGAATGAAAAGAAGTAGAGTATATTGGGGGTCAAAGTACGTTGTGTCTTACAAGAACGGGGTGAGTCTGGGGGGGCGATCCAGCCTGCTTCCACAGCTCTCGTGTGTCAATTAGGTCAGGACCTTTTTGTATTCACCCATGGTAGTAAAATGGTCCCAACACGACCATGTTTTGGTAAATTTGGTTGGGGTGTCACGTGCCTGATGTATTAATTCCTCCATTTCCGCCGTTTTTTGTACACGCCTGAACCAGTCTGCTAGCGATGGTGGGTCAGGGGAGCGGCATTTGAATGGTATACACATTTTCGCCGCATTCACCATGTGCATGGCCAGGGAGCGGAGGTAGAAACGGGACAGTGTCGGAGCATGGTGGAGCAGGAATTGTGCTGGCGTGTAATCTAGTGTGTACGTGGAGATTTGAGCAATCAGCCTGTGAACCTCAATCCAGAAGGGTTGAAGTTTGGGGCAAGTCCACCAGATATGCAAAAGCGAGCCTATCTCAGTCTTGCATCTCCAGCACTGCTGGGGAAGGGAGGAGTAAATGCGATGCAATTGGAGAGGCATTCTGTACCACCTGGAAAATACTTTGAATGCGTTCTCCTGCGCATTCACATTGACCGTTCCCTTATGTATGTGTGTGTGTGTAGATATTCTCCCATTTCGTTTCCGTAAGATCGATCGACAGGTCTTGTTCCCATTTCTGGTTGACCCAGTGTAGTTTGGGATTGTGGTCAGAAAATAATAGGGCATAGGTGTATGATATCAGATGCCTCTGGGGTTCTTCTTTCAGGCAGATTCAAACGGGGTGGTGCATCTAGACCAATCGGGTCTGGGCTTATCAAAGAAGTGTCTAAGTTGAACGTATGTCCAGAAGGGGAATAAGGCTGTGGTCATTTTGGAGGCTAATTCTGCATGGGATAAAAAGCGATTTTCATCGAAGAAGTGTTCTGCCCTGATAGTTGGGTGCGGCCAGCCATCTGACAAGAAGGAAGTATGTGCCCCCGTCGTGAACTCTGGGTTGTATTTAAGTGGGGTCATCGGACCGTGTAACGATGAAATATTGTGCTAATTGCATGCGTTGTGGCAACACCAACACCTAAGGCCCAAATTTCTGCAGAGTACATAGGGCAGGCTCCTACTTTCAAACATCCAACTTACAAACGACTCCTACTTACAAACGGAGGGAGACAACAGGAAGTGAGAGGAAATCTACCCCTAGGAAGGGAAATTCTCTCCTGTAAAAGTTAATATGGGGAAAAAGGTGTCTCCTCTCCACTGATGCTTTATCACCAATCCTTGTTTCCCTAAAAACCACAAATTTTCAAAATCCAATTGTCATTGGGACAGAAAGTGAGGTGAAATCTTCTGAACAGGGGCACAGACAGCAAAACAAATGTTACAGGGGCGATAACCCTTCCATATGTTTTCCAAAATATTAAAAATAGATTTTTTGGCGGGAGCTACACTTTAAAAATGTACCAGTTCAAAATTACTAACAGATTCTACTTAAAGGGGTTGTAAAGGTTCGTTTTTTATTTTCTAAATAGGTTCCTTTAAGCTAGTGCATTGTTGGTTCACTTACCTTTTCCTTAGATTTCCCTTCTAAATAATTTTCTCTTTGTCTGAATTTCTCACTTCCTGTTTCGCCTCACTAAACTTCACACCATCATCCAAGTGGTGTGGAGTCAGCCTGAACAGCTTACTGAGGAGGAACAGGAAGTGAGAAATTCAGACAAAGAAAAAAAATAATTTAGAAGGGAAATCTAAGGAAAAAGGTAAGTGAACCAACAATGCACTAGCATAAAGGAACCTATTTAGAAAATAAAAAACAAACCTTTACAACCCCTTTAAGAACAAACCTACAGTCCCTGTCTTGTTTGCACCTCCTGTATACTGCTGTTCAGAGAATATAGGGCCTGGGGGCCCCACGCCCTTTTTTTTAAATTTGGGTGCAGGGTTCCCCTTAATATCCATACCAGACCCCAAGGGCCTGGTAATGGGCTGGGGGGGGGGGGGAGGGACCCTTGCTGTTTTTCTCAATGATTTTCATGCATATTGCTGGGACCAGACATTACATATAAAGCCGCAAGCAGTTTTAAATTACTTTTATTCCTTTAGAAATTTCATTTTGTGCAGGGGCAGTTCTAAACACGGGAAACACGCGCCACTTTACAGGCATACTATAGACACCCCCCAGGCACGATATTTAAAGGAATATTTCACTTTTATTTTTTCACTTTAAGCATCATTAACCACTTAAGTCCCGGACCATTATGCAGCTATATGACCAGGTAACTTTTTGCGATTCGGCACGGTGTCGAGTTAAAACTGAGTTAAATTTCCTTTAACTGACAATTTGTGCGACGTGGCTCCCAAACAAAATTGGCGCCCTTTTTTCCCACAAATAGAGCTTTCTTTTGGTGGTATTTGATCACCTCTGCGGTTTTTATTTTTTGCGCTATAAACAAAAATATCCCCCAAAAATATATTTAAAAAAACATTTTTTTTCCACAGTTTAGTCCGATACGTATTCTTCTACATATTTTTGGTAAAAAAAAAAAATAAAAAAAAAAATCGCAATAGGCGTTTATTGATTGGTTTGCGCAAAAGTTATAGCTTCTACAAAATAGGGGACTATTTTATGGCATTTTTAATAATATATATATATTTTTACTAGTTATGGCGGCGATCAGCGATTTTTATCGTGACTGCGACATTATGGCGGACACATCGGACACTTTTGACACCATTTTGGGGCCAGTCATTTTTACAGCGATCAGTGCTATAACAATGCACTGATTACTGTGAAAATGACACTGGCAGTAAAGGGTTTAACCTCTAGGTGGCGCTGTAGGGGTTAAGTGTTCCCTAGGAAGTGATCCTTACTGTAGTGGGGTGTGGTTACATGTTACACATCACTGATCGTCTGTTCCGATGACAGGGAACAGACGATCACTGACATGCCACGGAGAAGAACGGGGAAAGGTTTGTTTACACTCACCTCTCCCCGTTCTTCAGCTCTGTGACCCGTTTGCGAGACACTGGCGGTGACCGGTTCCGCGGGCGCGGTCACGGAGCTCAGGACCGGGTCGCAAGTGCGCCGCCGGCGGCGCGCGCGCGACCCACGGCTGGGCTCTTAAAGGGCAACGTACCTGGACGTTGATGTGCCCAGCCGTGCCATTCTGCCAACGTATATCGGCGTGAGGCAGTCCTTAAGTGGTTAAAATCACTGCTCCTGAAAAAACAGACGCTTTTAAAACTGTTTTTTGCATTGATTCATGTACCCTGGGGCAGGACCTGGGTCCCTCAACCCTTTTTAGGACAATAACTTGCATATTAGCCTTTAAAATTCGCACTTTTGATTTCTCACGTTCGAGTCCCATAGACTTTAACAGGGTTCGAAAGTTCGCACGAATTATCGGTCCGTTCGCATGTTCTGGATGCGAACCGAACCGTTCTGCTCATCCCTACTCCTAAACTCCTTTGTTCTTTGTAAATAGGTAAGAAGACACCTTCTTACATCCAGGCAATGAAATGTAATTTCTTTCTTGTTTTTTGGTTTATCACAAAAAGGACGGCAATGTTATATCTTGTGTCCTATGAAATAAAGATGCTACCTTTGGTGGATAGAAAGGGTCTGGCCTGACGGTCACTATCTGGCTGTATCGATAGGAAGGGTTCCTTCATGGACAGCCTTTCTAGATCCCCAAGCCTCCTGGCCGTGGTAATTGCTAACAAATTTCATAATTTTAAGGTTAGAAACT
Organism: Rana muscosa; assembly: GCA_029206835.1. Lineage (NCBI taxonomy): Eukaryota > Metazoa > Chordata > Amphibia > Anura > Ranidae > Rana > Rana muscosa. Next base: position 215,922,924 of record CM055116.1, read on the forward strand.
TAAAAGGAACCTCCTCTATAGGTTCAAATGGGTGTTTAGATAACGCCTCTAATACCCTTGTCAGGTCCCAAGGTGGGAAACTGCCTTTGGAGACAGGGGAAACCCTTTCCCTGGCCACCAGAAATCGTTTAATGAGGTCTTCCTTTGCTAGCCTTGTATCAAGGTAGACTGAGAGCGCTGCGATCTGTACCCGAAGGGTGCTGACCGCTAGGCCCTTTTCTACTCCGTCCTGGAGAAACTCCAAGATAACAGGGATAGTGGTGGAGGTCATCTGTGTTTCTATACCCCAGGAACAGAAAGTCTTCCAAATTTTTGAGTAGACTTTCTTAATCACTGGTTTTCTGCTCAGAAGGAGAGTACCTATCACTCTCTCTGAGCAGCACTTACACTTTAAGATCTGGCACTCACTAGCCAGGCCATCAGCTGGAAAAATTCACCATTCCGTTCTGTCAGTTGGAGAACAGATCTATTTCCAGAGTTCCGAAGTGCTGCACCAGGGTTTGAAATACCTCAGGGTTCAGCTCCCATTCCCCCTGCCTTATCAGCTGACAACTGAGGAAGTCCGCCTCTGTGTTGCTTGTCCCTTTTATGTGGACAGCTGAGATGGAGAGGACCTTCCATTCGGCCCAGTCCAAGATCTCCTTGTATAATTCCAGGAGGGGTCTGGACCTGGTGCCTCCCTGGTAATTCAGGTAAGCTTCAACAGTGGCATTGTTGGAGCTGACCTGAATCTCCATGTTTAGGATGCTTTCTTGAAATGATTTCAGGGCTTCTCCCACCTCTTTGAGCTCCCTGTAGTTGGATGACATCCAACCAAGTGAGCTGTTTCTATTGACCTTGGGCTTTCTCCTTTCCTAGGTGGGCCCCCCACCCCCAGGTGCTGGCATCAGTGGTCACCTTGACCAGATCCCACTGAGCCCATAGTCTGCCGCCTTTTAGGTTGTTGGGCACTATCCACCACTCTAGGGAGGATAGGACCTGGGGGGTGAGTACTATCTTCTGGTCCAGGGACTACCTCTATTTGCCCCAGGAGGAAGAACTGAAGGACTCTTGAGTCAAGTTGCGCCCAAACAATGGGCAGTATACTTGCCAACATCAGGCCCAGGGTTCTTAGCACCTCACTTCTGGAGGGTTTTTATCAAGTCCCCCACTGATGAAGCTAGTTTTGCCACCTTGACCTTTGGCAAGAAGAGCTTCTGTAGTTTGATGTCTACTACAGTGTTTCTCAACTCAAGTCCTCAAGGCGCACCAACAGGTCTTGTTTTCAGGATTTTCCTCAGATGAAACGGCTGTGGTAATTACTAAGGCAGTGAAACTGATTAAATCACCTGTGCAAAATAATGGAAAGCCTGAAAACATGACCTGTTGGGGTGCCTTAAGGACTGGATTTGAGAAACACTGGTCTGGATCCACCTCCACATCTGACCCCTTAGAAGCCAGAGTCTCTCACCCCTCCTTTACAAGGGGGGGTGTGGTTTACTCACTGGGCCTTGACCTGGATCTGCCCGCAGTTGTAGTAGCCATCCCTTCCACCTGTTTCACGAGGAGGTTGGCCTGGTTCTGGGCTGCTGGTACTGCTGAGAGCTTAGTACAATGAGCCGACGCTGCTCGCCACCTTGCGCTGTCTCTCCTTCCCCACACCGGTCTCAAAACGTTTTAGAGGTACTTCCGGGTCATGCTGCTCCACCAAAATGGCTTTTTCCTTATAAGGAAGAGAGCAGCTGGCAGTGGCGTTCTTTTGCACTTACAGCGATGGCACGCACTCCCTGCGGCCAGAGCGCTGGTGTAGCCTTGAGGGCGACCTGTGACGACAAGCCTGCAGGTTAGTTCAGCCATCCCTGGCTTCTCTAGAACCTGTCCCAACAGGGGACCATCCGACCCTCACCGGTCATTTGGTCTCAAACAAACATGCTGCTGTGTTTGGGGGAAAAAAACACAATCAATACTGGGGATTAAGGGGAAGGGTGGGGGACTTATAACAAGCTGTCAATTGATTGCTTCCTGTAGGGGAGGAGTGCTCATCTCTCAGGTGTGCCACTCTGGAATGTGACAGGCTAAAATAGTGTGAGTGTGTGTGCGCGCGCGCGCGCAAATTAAAAAATCTTGGTTGCAATCAGTGGCCCACATTTGGGGGAGAAATTTGTAGTAGTGTCCCATAGAAAATGTTGATTCTGAAAGCAAAGGGTTTTCTGACAAAGCTGTTGGGGGTGTACTCATTTATGCTAAGCATTGTATACAATGCGCACATCTATAAATGGCTGGCTGGGATATGTAGACAAGATTTGTAGTAGCCAAGGTGGAATTGGGACTTAACCACAAGAGTACAACTTGCAAAGACGTACTTTATTGCGTGCCCAACTAAAGTCCACTGAAATATCAGACCTACAATAAACTGCTTCTTTGTAAGGTCCAGAGTGTGCATCAACTTTAACCAATTCTGTCTAGGTAGAGAAGTGGCAAGAATAGCCTAAGAGGATGCTAGAAGACAGTGCCAACCCACTTTACTATTCCTTTTGTTCATAGTACCAGCCGTTTAGTGCTCATAACACTGGGAAAACTAAATATCAAAACAAAAATAGACGAGGGGGAAAAAAAAAAAGGCAATCAGAAGGTACTGTTAACACTTTATTAATGGAACACAATCAAAACTGTGTTTCACTTTAATTTGAAATACAGAATTCCACAGTACCCATACTGTGTGGGTAAATTAGAGTCTTTACACATGACTGAGCTGGCTGCTTTCTGAATCACAGGATTTCAAATAAAATCCTGAATTAAAAAAAAATGAAATAGGACCTGTACTAAATAAACAAAACATTCACAACATGTTGAAGTAGTAGGGAAAAAAAAAAGTGCACAGTGGTTTCTCTAACTGCATGAGCCTCCTGAATTCAGGTGTATAAAACTTATTAACATGTGCAATTCGTTTAGTTTCAAATTCGTTTAACAAATTTTGAAATTAAAAAATAAAAAATTTGGAAAGTTGAATTAAAAAACAAAAAACAATTTTTCAAAATTTCCAAAAAAAAGCAAAAAAATTAATGTTAACGAAAACAAATCTTTCGGCAGCACACATGTCTATAACTTATACCTAACAAGTGCGTGTCCCTTTGAATAAATCTGATTGTATTCCCTGAACAGATAAAGAAAAAAAAATTAAAAAAGGTAATAAACATTTGTCTTGATTTCAGATTACCTGTATAAACCTAGCACAAGCTTACCTTGTAACATACAGAATTGTTGTACATAACCTTCTCCTTTCCCCCACAGCAAGGGAAATGATTAGCTCCCTGGCAAACAGATTTTCCAGCTTGTTGGAAAATCTGTGTGTCAAAGAGCTCCTCTCTTATTAGAAGAGCTTGTCATCAACCTCTACAGAAGCCAAAATAATGGTGTGATCCTCACAGAAGTGCTATGTTAGCATGATATTATAGTTGTGCAAAAATCACCATTAAAGTTGTTGTAAACCCACTTAGGCAACTTGCACCTACAGGTAAGCCTAGATTAAAGGGGTTGTAAAGGTTCGTTTTTTATTTTCTAAATAGGTTCCTTTAAGCTAGTGCATTGTTGGTTCACTTACCTTTTCCTTAGATTTCCCTTCTAAATATTTTTTTTCTTTGTTTTCTTTGTCTGAATTTCTCACTTCCTGTTTATCCTCAGTAAGCTCTTCAGTAAGCTGTTCTGGATGACTCCACACCACTCGGATGATGGTGTGGAGTTCAGTGAGGAGAAACAGGAAGTGAGAAATTCAGACAAAGAAAACAAACCTTTAGAAGGTAAATCAAAGGAAAAGGTAAGTGAAGCAACAATGCACTAGCTTAAAGGAACCTATTTAGAAAATAAAAAAAAATGTACCTTTACAACTCCTTTAAGGCTTACCTGTAGGTGCAAGAAATATCTCCTTAACCGACACGGTTAAGGAGATATTTACTATAAAGTCAGCGCCGATGACGTCACACGCATGCACACTAGCGGGCCGGCACCCTTGCCGGTTTTCTGAATGGGATCTTGCCGGCCCGAGCACGCATTCGTGTGACATCATCGCCGCTCTGGCCCATCACAGCGCTGATACACTGACGGCAGGGACGGGGCATCGAGACAAGACCGAGGACTTCAATCTCAGGTAAGTTATTCATAATGAGCTAATATGTTATGCATACTAGCTCATTATGGCTTTCTTTTGCAGGGGTTTAAAAAAACAACTTGCGTTTACTTCCTCTTTAAAATAAAACCTGTCAGGTTTAAAATATTGTAGCTACTATTGTTGACCGTTTTTTCCAGGTGAATGCTCCAGGAAGTTTATCCTCATCCTGGCTTCATATTTAGTGATATATGAAATTTATGTGCACATCAAAACGATACAACTAATTACCAGTCACTGACACACAGGTAGAGAAGAAAGGATAAAGCTGGGAGTCCCAATAATGTACACCTTCACAATCAGGTCAGTTTTGCAGCTCCCTCATTTCATTCATGATGTACTTTTCAAAAGGGTCTACAAACAACGTAAACAAAATATGCAACTTAGGCCAGCCATAGACAGTTTGAATCTCAGTTCAGCAGGGACCAGCCAAGATTCAAACCATGCATGGGAATGTACCCAAGTTGATCAATCAATTTGGGTACAAAGAACCTGTCGCATTTTATAATGCAATTACTGCTAGTGGCTGTTATAGCCACTAGCAATAAAAATTGCAGGGATGGCTTCCCTCGCCAGGAGATCTTAATGGCTCTGCAGGAGGAATTCTCCTCCCATCAAGTCCAGTAATTTTCTTTACTGCAACACATTGCTAGCATCAATTTTAAAAATTACCCTTTTTCCCCCTCTTTAAATATTTTAGATGTTTTCTATTGTGAACAATGGGTTTACAAGATTTGCAAATCATCGCATTCCTTTATGTAGATTTTACACATTGTCCCAACTTCATTGGGGTTGAAGGTAGATCTAAACCTTAACAGCACAGCATTCAGATTGATGACTTTTTCCTTGCCACCAATTTTCTGTAGGCCCTTTCAGCCACTTCCTGTCCCCATGCACTTGCTTCAGCAATGGGACATGTTTTCTGAAAGCAACAATGACCATGCCTGTATTATTCGTGACAGAATTGCCACATGTAATCACTGGCGGATATGTGATGTGAAAACACAAGTAGAATTTGGAATAAGTTGATGCCCATATAAAGAAGTACTCGAACAAGAATCATGGCAGGATCACCAGGTATTAATGTAGGGGGAAAACTGCTTTAAAAAGACTAAAATGCTTTTGGAACTGCGTTAACATGTTAAATAAAGCCTATATGAAATTTTACCAATTGAGTTTAGAGCAGCATTAAAATTCTGCACAAAAAAAAAAAAATCATCCAGTAACACTCTATTTCAATATCCAATCACTTGATTACAGAATTGTGGAAGCATCACAACAGATGCCAGTGTCCAAAAAGCCATGAGCTAGCTTCACACTACATAGCACTCCTGGGTCATCTACAATGGTATCCAGCACACAAATACAGAAAACATCATTGCTGTACATTCAAAATGAATGGGTTGCCTAATGCAACACATAGCAGGGGACATGTAAAAGGGACCTTTATTCAGAAATTCAGAGGAGACATTGCAGAGTAAATAGGCCCTCTGGATGTCCAAAGGCTATTGCCCCATACACACGACCGGTTTTTCCCATCAGAAAGACTGCAATGAGAGCTTTTCTTCGGGAATCCCAACCGTGTGCATGCTCCATCTGACTTTTTCCCCCCTCAGGAAAACCGTTCGACTGCATGCTTTTCCAACAGGAAAAGAAACATGCATGCCCAGAAGCATAGAACTTAATTTTGTCAGCTCATCATAGTCTTTTAAGTCACCGCGTTCTTGGCAGTCAAAAGTTCAGACTTATGTGACCGTGTGTATGCAAGGCAGGCTTGAGGGGGAACACCATCAGGAAAACCATCGTTTCTCTTCTCCTCCTCCCCCTCCCCACCGTCAGGAAAACCGGTCCTGTGTACGGGGCATTAGAGATTTAGGTCAGTCATATTGCTAGTGCCCATTAAAATCAACAATCTGTAATACAAGCTCAGGCCTGATAAACAACAATCACTTAGTGCAGTTCAACCTGAGAAGTAGAAAATGGAAATAACAGTTTCTTTGTACCACAAGGCATCATTCCAACTTTGTGTAAACCAACAAATGGGGGTCTACTTAAAATGTGAACATGTAAATATTTCACACATTTATTTTTGAGAAAACAAACCCATTAAAGCGGCACTCGAGCCTGCTATGCAATTTTTTTTTTTTGCATATACACACACCCCCATGATTCCTACTGTATAATTTGTAGGAGTGTCCTCATGCCCTGTAGTGAAATCACTGGCCTGACACCATTGCTAAAGTGGGCATCTACAGCCCATTTCCAGGATACCCACCATGCCTGCCTGTGCAGCAAAAACACTGCCACATACTTCGTTGATTATAGGTTGCAATGGCACCATCAGCAGAAGTAGCCAGCCAGTTTTTATGACAACCTGGGAAGTCCAATAACTAAACATTTTGATTGACAAAGACTCCTGGGATAGATGACATAGATAACCCAAGAGTCCTTGGGCATCACCTAGACGGGCAGAAGCGCCACCTACATACATTTCCAACTGTAGAAAATTGCGAACATGTCAAAGTAGACCACCTTAAGTTTCTAATTTTTTTTTTTTTTCTATAAAATGTAAAATCAAATATGTGCAATATCCTTTAAGAGATGTGGAAAGCCAAGAAACAAATACTGCATAGATAAAAATCAGAAAAAAAAAAAAAAAAAGACAGCCAGGTAGAGAAATATCTCATTCACAATATCATGGACTGAAAGCAGCAAAAACGACACTTGGAAGTATCATAAATTCAAAATAAACTAAGTTAATTTACATATTTAAAAATAAAAAACCTTTATACATAGTGCAATACAAGTTATGCAACTCAAAAAAATAAAACCCTCAAGTTTTTTTCACACTTTTCTTTTTTACAAGGTGTAGTTCCAGCTGGTGGAGATCCACAATAGTCCAAGTTGCTCAAGCAAATGTCAAATGTGCAAAGACAGCAAAAACTGCAGCTGTGATCACAGTCAGCGCTGGGTAAGTTTTCAGGAAGCTCCAGGCGGTTAGTCATTTGGATTGGTCTCTGGAAAAATAAGTTAATATGTGCTGGATTTTCAGGAGACGATCCTGTAGTGAGCTCATGGACAGAACCGAGAGCTGATACCGGGGATCCACAGGCAATACAGCTAGAAGCCACCAGCACCAGGCCGGTCCATTTGGGGCTACCTGAAAATGGGAGAGAGAAAAAAAAAAAAAAACTTCATTATAAGCTTTCTGGTATTTGTACCATAATTTAAAGCTCAACTCTGGCCACAGAAACCCAATTCAATAGAAACTACTTTTTAGAAGTAGCAGTGACATCACTGTGCTGTTCTAAGCTTATGCAGAGTCCTGGGAAGGACCCAACAGCCTCTGCTCACTACAGGCTGCCTGCAGAAGCTACAAGAGGTAAAGATAAAAGAGAGCAGTCACCCTGCAAAGAGGTGACGCAGCAGTAAATGTTCTTCATTGGGATTATCCTGGACTCTAAACTATCCTTTCAGCTCCACATTTAATGAATGGCTAAAGCTTGCCACCTCAACACCTCCAAAATACACCCCTTCCTAACCAACGGATACCACAAAGCTCCTAGTTTATTCCCTGGTTATCTCTCGCCTCAACTACTGCAACTTCTTCCTCATTGAATTTAATTTGTTGGGCGAGGGTAAGCCAAAGTACTAACAAGAACTTACAAAGCCATCTACAACTCAGCCCCCAGCTACATCATTAACCTAGTCTCAAAAGCCCATCCAAAAATCGTTTTTGTTCCTATCAAGACCTCCTGCTCTCCAGCTCCCACGTCACCTGCTCGCCTACAGGACTTTGTCAATCCTTTGGAATTTGCTATCCCCAACTCTATCCACTTTTAGGTGATCCCAGAAAACTTCTCTTCAGAGAAGCCTGTCCTGCCTCCACCTAACAACTGTACTTTTAATTTTCTCCATCAGCACAGCCCCAATAGTTCTTACCTTTTGTATCACTTGACCCTCCCTCCTAGATTGTAAGCTCTAATGAGCAGGCTTCTTCAATTTCTCCTGTATTGAATCTGTACTGTTTGCCCTAACGTTTTAAAGCGCTGCCCCAAACTGTTGGCTCTATATATAAATCCTGAATAATAAATAAGACAAAGCCAACCATCTCTCCATGGCAGAGAAAGGAGGTTAGAAGTCATTCACACCCACAAGATCCAGAGATGACGCTCTTTAGAGGAGGGAATAGTACTTGATTTACTGAAATACAAGTGAGGAAGGGATAGAACCCATTTTTGAGGGTTATTGCCATCTGTGACTCCATAGAGATTTTCCGTCGCAGCCTGTTCTGCCAACAGTGGTGTCACCAGACAAGCGAGGATAAATACCTAAAATCACAAGGTGGGAGTAGGCAAAAATCCCTTGGTCTGGACATATATTAAAGCGGTGCAATAGTGGAGCTGCAGTATAAATAAAACAAAAAAAACACCCACACACCCCAGAAAGCTGCAAGTTTAAAAAAAATGCCATAGAATGTACAAGTATCTCTGAAGCATAGTAAATGTAGCAGACATTTTAAAATCTGCCTGCATAACAAAGAAAAAAAAGTCGATACAAGCTAAAATTCAATATAAAAAAAAAACAAAAACAAAAAAAAAAAAAAAAAAACACAGGTATGCAACAACTGGCCACCTGACCAATGCCTTGGAATGGGTTGCACAGATGGGGAGCATTTTGGGAAACTGAAGTCATGATTCTGCATGGCTAACACTAAGAAATATCTTATTTGTACTCCCAAGGTTCTCTAGTAGAGCAAGCTTTTTAATCTATAGCACCGACTTCCCTTGTATGAAGCAGCCTGTAGTCATTAAAAACGTCACCTTTACAACATCTTTTTAATGCAACTCGGTCTACCGGGTCCAAATGAAAGGGCGATCAGCTCTCAATAAAGGCTGCCAAGACAATAGTTTGGGACATTCAAGTCAAAAGACAAAAGACAAACCTGTATGTTGTCCTCCCTTTCTGGCATGGAGCCAAAATGATGTAGGATCTGGCTCCGGAACCTGTATCTCAGATTCTGGAACCAGTGACAGGCCTGAGTGTAGACTGCATTATGGAGCTCCTGGAGCAGCTGGACTTTCTCCATACCAACCTGAGTTATACACAAATGCAACACATTAATACAATACAGTAGACAGCTTTATACAATACATCTGATTCTTAAAGTAATTAATTACCGTCAAGCCCATTACTACTATAGTTCTCTCTACCATGGCCAAATGTAGAAGTGCCTTGTACACACATGGCTTTCTGTGAATGGCAGCAAAGCCAAGTGAGCAACAGTCAGTGTGCAATGGAGCAGCCATTTGGCTGCCAGCTTCCACAGCAGTCCCTTGGGTATGAAATATGCACACTTTTATTGGTCAAAGCTGGATCAACACAAGTAAGCCATTAATAACTGGAGATGATACCTGGAGTTCAGCTTTAATGAGGGAGTTTAACACTGGCACTGTCTGCTGCACAGCAATCAACATCCTCCAAAGCATAGTCTTTGCAAAGCAGGGCTGTTTTACATTGAAGATTAGCAGCTCTCTGAAATTATGATAGCCTCGGAGCTTGTCAGTGGCCTTGTTGAAGAGCAGTTTGTCTGGGAACCCCAGACTTTAAAACCGTCTAACCGTTATTACTGAGATTATGGTGAAAACGATAGTTTAAATAAAAAATAAAATAAAAAAGTACCTGAATGTCGATTAGATATTCAATGTTTGCAGTGCAATAACCATCTCGCATTCCTCTTTTTAAAACACGAAATCTCTTTACACCAATAGTGTCAACTACAGAACGTCCGTCAGGCAAGAAATGGACATTACGGATCTGCAGCATGCAACCATAATCTGCAAAACTAAAATAGTGAAAAAGACAAAATTTCAGAGAATTTATAATGAACTAGTGATTCAATATAGCTCTTGAATAATAACATACACACATAAACCCACACAAACCAAACTGCAAAAAAAGGAAATAGAATTACAGCCACAAACTGTCAAGGGCCATAAATCCAAAAAGAACATGGAGGGGATAGACCAAGCTGCCTTCAACTACAAAATTATACGATTACAATTAGTTGTACAACAGTGTAGGGATGGAGTTGCATGGCAGAGAAAAAAAAAAAAAAAAAAAGTACATTTGAAGTGTAGACTCGAGACCAAAGAGGTGTTAGGAGTTTTATCAGGTACAAATATGGTGCAGGATATTTCTTGGATTTAATGTGTGCGTAATAAATATAAATATATATATATATTTTAATTAGTGTGCGTATACATACGTTATACTGAGCTGATGGTTTTGCACAGAGCAGCCCTGGACCCCCTCCTCTCTTCCTACTTTTTGTAGCTGCCGACTTAATAAACTAAAAAAAAACAGTGGAACTCCGCTTTAAAAAGAAGCCTACTACTGCAGGATTTGGTCAACAAACCTAGGACCCAAACTTCACCCATCATGGTGGGTTATGACCCTTTGGACGCCAAGGGAACCGCACAACACCCTACCTCAAAAACACTTTGGTCAGTAGTAACTGCACAAAGTTCAGCATCCGCAGGTTCCGCTGCCATCTGGCCACAATTTAGGCAATCCCCGCTTAAATGCCCAATCCCATGGTAGCGAGACCAGGTACTGATGTCTGCTGAAATCAATTGAGAATCTGGTTCTACCATGCAGAGAGCGCAAAAAAATAAAAAATAAATTTGAGGAATAATGGAGCAATTACCAAAAGGGAAACTACATCTACACACAAAAAATTATTAACCCTCAGTGTTTACTCACCATTAATCTGGATTTTTGTTTTACAAAACGCTCCATAGCCAGGCTTTACTACAGACAAAAGCCTTAGCCAACACCTCTGCCCATGCATGACCGTGCTCAGGCCTGGCTGTTGAGACATGTAGCACACCAGAAGTGGTAATGAGCACATGTGTTCTCTCACAATCAGAAACTGTATTTCACAAAAGTGAGTACACCCCTCACATTTTGGTAAATATATTATATCTTTTCATGTGACAACACTGAAGAAATGACACAGCTGTATAAGTGTACAGTTGCTGTCCCCTCAAAATAATGCAACACACAGCCATTAATGTCTAAACCGCGGCAACAAAAGGGAGTACACCCCTAAGTGAAAAATTACCAAATTGGGCCCAAAATGTAAATATTTTGTGTGGCCACCATTATTTTCCAGCAGTGCCTTATTAATCCTCTTCGGCATGGAGTTCACAGGTTGCCACTGGAGTCCTCTTCCACTCCTCCATGACGACATCACGGAGCTGGTGGATGCAAGAGACCTTGCGCTCCTTCAACTTCCATTTGAGGATGCCCCACAGATGCTCAATAGGGTTTAGATCTGGAGACATGTTTGGCCAATCCATCACCTTTACCCTCAGCTTCTTTGTGAAAAGCAGTGGTCTTCTTGGAGGTGTTTGGGGTCGTTATGTTGAAATACTGCCCTGTGGCCCATTCTCCCAAGGGAGGTGGGATCATGCTCTGCTTCAGTATGTCACAGTACATGTTGGCATTCATGGTGCCGGCAGCACTTATGCAGCCCCAGACTATGACACTCCCACCACCATGCGTGACTGTAGGCAAGACACTTGTCTTTGTACACCTCACCTGGTTGCTGCCACACACACGCTTGACACCATCTGAACCACAGGGCATGGTTCCAGTAATCCATGTCCTTAGTCTGCTTGTATTAAGCAAACTGTTTGCAGGCTTTGTGCAACATCTTTAGAAGAGGCTTCCTTCTGGGACAACAGCCATGTAGACCAATTTGATACAGTGTACGGCGGCGTATGGTCTGAGCGCTGACAGGCTGACCCCCCCCCCCTCCCTGCAGCAATTCTTTGGTCAACCATGGTGAGGCCTGTTCTGAGTGGAACCTGTTCTGTTAAACCGCTGTATGGTCTTGGCCAGTGCTGCAGCTTTGTTTCAGGGTCTTGGCCATCTTCATGTAGAGCAACAATTCTTTTTTTTCTGAGCCTCAGAGTTCTTTGCTATGGGAGGTGCCATGTTGAACTTCCAGTGACCAGTAAGAGTGAGAGCGATAACACCAAATTAAACACACCTGCTCCCCCATTCACACCAACGAGGCACGTGACACTGGGGAGACAAAATGGCCAATTGGGCCCAATGTGGACATTTACACTTAGGGGCGTACTCACTTTTGTTGTGTGTTGAGTTATTTTGAGGGGACAGCAAATTTATATTGTTATACAAGCTGTACACTCACTACTTTACATTGTAGCAAAGTGTCATTTCTTCAGTGTTGTCATATGAAAAGATAAAAATATTTACAAAAATGAGGGCTGTACTCACTTTTGTGAGATACTGCATTTCTCAGAGCCCCAACAGCTCAGGGCAGCAGGGGGAACGTGGGTTGAGCACACAGCCTGCCTATGGTCCCCTCTATAAAGCTAACCTGTCACTTTTCCACTCAGTTTAGGATCAGACACTGGATTAAAACTCTGTTTGTAGAACATAAATCACAATTTAGCACAAAGTGTTGAATGTATTTTCTCTCTTCATACAAGTTTAAAGTTCCTATTTTATGTACAACACTAATAATTTCTAATTAAAGCCACATACCCTTTTTCTGGATCACTGATGCACATTCCAAACTGCCTTGTACCAGTTTCCATACACCTTCGAATCATCAGTCGATACCGAGGTTCAAAAACATGCAGTGGGCAAGGCACAGTAGGATATGCCATTGTGCATACAAACATAGGCACATCTTGAGTTAAACTAAAATGAAGAAAGAAAATAAAATTGAAAGCAACATTAACAAATGCAAAAAAATAGCCTTTTACCAAAATAATGAACAGGTCTAAGAAATGGGGTGACAAGTTATAAAAATAACTAACTGTGTACACACACACTTGAGGACTACCCCCCCCAAACTTCTTGCTTATTGGACAAGCAAACCTCTACTAGCGGTTCTGTGGGGGAAATTAAACCAGTCAGAAAACCTGTTCCAATAACAGCTATTAACTCCTACAAAATTTCAGTGCATGGTGTCTTGCTTTATCCTAGTTTTGTCTTCTCCCGTCAGTCTAGACACCATTGCAATCGTGAGAGCCTAGTATTCACTATTATGAAAGGAAATGGCTCAGCCATATGTTGAGGGCAATCAGATTCCCCCTTATGTCTCATGTCCTCCATTAGACATATTGTTAGCTTGCAAATCAAATATACAAACAGCACACAGCTTAAAATATAGCATACGATATTTACTTTGATAGTTCAAGTGTTTCTTCTTCATGTATTATTTTTCTCTCCGACAGCTGTTCAGGAAGATACTGCTTGATGAATTCTTCCAGCAAGTAGGTTACATTGTAGCTTCTACATGCTAGATACTAAGAAAATAATAATAAATTAACTCTTCGCACCATCACTTGACAATACTACATTTACACCATTGCAAGACAGTACTACTTTTTTTATTGAAATGAAACTGTCTCATTGAATCTCACCTCTGTCAAGCTCTGCTTACATAAGGGACACTGAGGTGTGTGATCCAGGCAGCGCTCCAAACACTTTTTACAGAAGGAATGTCCACAAGGTGTAGTAACAGGTTCATAAAACAACCTGGAAGCACATTGTAAAAGATAACTATGTCAATACATACATGCAATAATTAACTGGTGCAGAGACAGAGATTATCCAACAGACGGGGTTATTTCCAAAGGGCAAATTCACTTTGCACTACAAGTGCAAAGTTCACTTGAAATTGCACTGGAAATGCAGTCGCTGTAAATCTGAGGGGTAGATCTGAAATGAGGTGAAGCTCTGCTGATTTTATTATCCAATCATGTGCAAGCTAAAACGCTGTTTTTTATTTTCCATGCACGTCCCCCTCGGATCTACAGCGACTGCACTTTCAGTGCAATTTCAAGTGCACTTTGCACTTGTAGTGCAAAGTGGATTTTGCCTTTAGTAAATAACCCCCATAGTGTCCCTGTATTCCTTGTGCAAGATAAAAAAAATCTGTATGTTACCAACCTCATACAAAGGGAGCATTCAAAATCACTTCCATCAATCAAGGCATTTAGGATAGTGTTTTCGGCTGATGAAACGGCTGGATCGGACAGTTCTAGAGAGGGAGAAAAATTGTTTTTACTCTAAAAATTACCAAAATGTTAATTTTTTTCCTCAAATACATCTCACGTGATTTTGATAAGAGGTGGTCTTTAAAAAGCAGAGGTTGACCTCTAACATTTTTCTTTTTGTAGAACTTGAGGGGGGGGGGGGGGGGGAATGAGGTAGAGAGGATCCCAGCTTGCTTTACCACTGTTTAGGCAGAGCATTTCGGCCGCAAGCAGGGTGCTTTTAACCCCCGCTAGCAGCCGAAGGGGTTAAAGCGCCAATGTTGCAGTGCTTCCAAAGCGCTGGCCATTCATTTCAATAGGCAGGGTGTTTCGGGTTCGCTACAGTGCTCCCAAACCACTCCAAAGTTGCTGCTTGCAGGACTTTCGAACATCCCACAAGCGCCCAAGTGTGAAAGGTCACACTGAAATGAATGGGGAGGTGGTTTTCAGGCACCATTTCCAGCGCTAAAACGACTGAAAACCGTCTCAGTATAGAAGCAAAGACTGAGGACCTCATTGTACCGGTTGCCCGACTTTCAGCATGCACACGTGGGTCAAAAATGTGCTGAAAACATGACCACAGTACATTTGACACGTTTTCAATTCATTTTAATGAGGAGCCCCGTGTTTTGAAAAGCGCTCAAAAAAAATAAAATAAAAAATGGACGCTAGCAGGACTTAAAGAATGCAGCTGACTGGTGTGAAGAGAGTTCCATAGGATTTAAAGGAATGCATTTTTATGAAAAAAATTCAGTGTGAAAGGGCCCTTACACTAACTTTTCTGATCTGCAAAAATGGTCTTGGTCAGACATGCAGGTTCTTACCTCCCTGCTTTATGTACTTCTTTGGACCATCTTCACACACATTTGTGTCTTGCTCAGAAAGAGAGAACTTTCTTTTAAGTAATATGCCATTCTCCTTGCTGGATAGGAAAGGCTCCGAAGACACCCTTTTTAAGCCAACTTCGCTGGCAGTTTTATCAAAGCGCAGGGTGTGCACAGACTGTGCACGGTGTAAATTGCTACTGGATGTGCTGGTGCGCTTCACTGATCTTTCTGTACCGTCATCCTGAAAAAACAGAAAATTGATTAAATCCTTGACCTAAAACCCTTTTTTTTTTTTTGATGAACCGAGTAATGTCAAGCAGTGCAACATCACCCAGTAAATTTTTTCCTAATATCTGTGCCAAAACAAAATGCATCCACACCTGCTAGCTCCAGGTCGTCAGTGCCACTCCCCTCCCTCCTGAAGTTCAGGGTAGTGGTGGGTGCAATGGTTGCAGGCCCAGCAATAAATGGGGGGGGGGGGGGGGGAAAGACACCTGAAAACAAGGTGTAAGCTGAGGTCTACTGCACATTTTTTTTTTTAGGTTTAATATTTCAAGGGCTTTTTTATAGCCAATTATACACAGCCTTGTGGTATAGGAAGTGTCCTCTGCAGTAAAACCAGGCATGTCAAATTTAAGGGAGTCTGGGATTTGCCAAGGTCTTCACATTAAAAAAAAAAAAAAAAAAAAAAGGAAAAGAGGTGCTTATAGGAGATGCCAAACTAAAATTGCTAATGGGGATATTTGTGATAAAGTAGAATGAAGTCTCATAATACCTGCTCCAGACTTGGCTGCATATGATATGTAGTTTCACTCTTGTCTGATCCCAACGCAAAAGGTTTCAATGGTAAATTTGGCAAAGTTGTCATTTCAAGATCCTTTAGTATACCTTCAACTGTCTCTTGTCCAGGTGAGAGGAAGTCACATAGAATCTGCATAGTGAACAATATATAAAGATAAAGGTCCACTTCATAGTTCGTTCTAAAGCATCTATAATAGTACATTGACGCTGAAGATTAATTTTTTTCTATTTACAACTCTCACTAAAAAAGTGTTTTTTTATTTTTAAACATAAAGCTAAAGTTGAAATTTGTTCTTGGGATACAGCACCAAACACATTAGTTGTGTGTAATCGTATGTATCCCCACCCCCTTCTGCCCTCTCCACCATACACAGGACTCCTATTGATCCACATGATCCTCGTGCTGTCCACGTCAAGCATACATGCGGGAAAAGAGAGGGTGGGCTTTAATGGCCGCACATGGACAGACGGCATTTCTGAGGTTCAAGCGTGCTCACTGCACAGTCCCAGCACTGACTGAGCTGTCATAGGCAGCTCTCAGCACCTAGTCATTAACAGGAGCCAGCAGAACTGACTCCAGATCGCATGACTACTGAGCCAACCACATTGGTCACATGATCGGGAAAGTCTGTCCTAAATCATTCCTCTCCCTCCACAGGTGTAAAGACCCAGTTTAAAATTAGATCAAATTTCTACTCGGGAAACCACCACATAAAAGTTTGTGGGAGTTTCCCTATAAAATGGAATTGAAACAGTCAGGCACAGTACCTTTTCGATCTCTGTTCTAGCAGATAGAAACTCTTCATCCAGTCCCAAGCACTGAAGATAACATCTTAGGGACTCATACAGATTTCCCGTGTCCTGTAGCATTTTGGCTTTTCTGTAGTGCACCTAAAATAAATAAAAACACTTTAAAGCATGTTTGACAACAGATGTTGTCACTTTGCAAAGCAAGAATTTTGTTATATTTGGAAATGTTGGACTGTGAATGTGTTAAGCAAAGGGTTGCCAAATGCAGTCTTCATAGCACCAAGTTAAACTGAATTTGAGTACCAAGTCCTGTCTCATTCACGCACCACCATTAAACAATCCCAACACCAGAGCGCCTTGGGGCTCACTCAGAGTGCACACCTGGGAATGGGGGTTTTAGGTTGCATGAAATGCAGTTTAAAGATAAACATACCTCAGTTTTAAAGGGGAAATTCACCTTTTAGAGAAAAAAGGTCAACTAACCTCAAATATCCTGGCCACCCCTCCCGGCCCTGCATCCATGAGGCCCGCTTTTCCAGTGTAGCAATCCGCACACTGCAATACACAGTCCCGGAGTGAGCAGCCACCATAATGTTCACAATGGCAAGTACCCATTGACCACCAGAGCCATGTGTCTGGGATGATGAATAAGTGCATCTGATCTCCCCCCTCAGTAAGGTGCTCCAGAAGAAAGAAATCACTTATTGGTCAGTGCAGTCACATGGTTGACTGCCTGCCATTGCCAGCATTATGATGAATACACCCTCTGGGGCCATTGCGGCATGTATTGCAGCATACAATCCACTACACAAGCAGAACATGGCATCGCGGCTACTAAGTGCAATGGGATCAGGAGGGATGGCCAGGATATGAGTTAGTTCACCTTTAGGCGCCAACAAAGCTTTTGTGGAATGGGTAATGGGGGAGGAGGAAGGGCACACACACACGGATCACAGGACTAGCCACAATTGCATATCCTTCAGCATGCAACAGCTGATATATATGTACAGTAGATAAACTGAGTTTATCAGTTTGCCTGGAGTTCAGGGATATATACTGATCACATCTCAATTTTATAGTTGGTAAGGTTCAGTAAAGACACCAATCAATCTATTTCAACCAGTTAAATCTTGACACATTGAGGTCACAGGAAGAAATGGCTAGTTGGACGATTTTAACTCTATTCTTTTGTTCAGTTGGCGACTTTTTTTTTTTTATTTACTCTCACTTTTACTTCTGGCGACAGTGGTGATCAGGACAATTAGGAAGTGAATCCTCCTAATAACAGATTGCAGTTTAAACCCGTCAGGGGTTCTAATCCTTCACTGTTCTATTGAAATCTAGGGAGTTTTTCTTTATACGAAAGAAAAATGGGAATGAGATCTCAGCAAATGAATCAACTTGTTCCAAGGTTTTACTGGTACCACATCCTTTTAATACAAGACACTGAAAAATAGCAAGTTCCCTACAAAAAAATAAAAATGCACTGGGCTGCATAAAGACCGCACCAAAAACGCACATGCAAAAAAGCATCCGGAACGCCATTCTATGGTGTGAACTGGCTCTAAATGAATAAGCTAAAGCCCACTGTCAGTTGAAGTCACAGAGCTGCTTCAGGCTCTGGAAGGATCCCAACCATATTGTCAGGATCCACCCTGCTGCCAGTTTGACAGTTGGGTCCAACTCTTAAAGGGCTGAAGAGGGGGGCAGGCACAGCTGGTTCCCAGCCACATCCAGCTGTACCCACTCTTTTTCCAGCCTGGCACTCCAGTAAATGCTGGGGGGCAGTGTGGAGAGCAGTGACTGACAGTCACTGCTCTGAAAAGGAAGATGCTTATTACTTACCTATTCTCAGTGCACTCTAATCCGGTCATGTGATTTCTCCAATAGTTGGCTTCCGGGGAGTAGAGAGCACCATACCTTCTCTTACCCTAGGAGCCAATCATGTGAGCAGACCGGAGCACCCTGAGAATAGGCAAGCATAAGCCTCTAGTTCGTACAGGAGTTAGGAGGGTGTGAGCCGTTTTAGGCTTAGAGCCGGGAATTCCAATTTAAGTCCATTTAGAATGACATTAGTACTGATAAACAAGAACAATTAGGATAGTCACCTCTGGCCAGTTGTGCCGTTTTGAAAGGATAAAGTCCAGTTCCTCAAGAGCTTTCCCAAATTCAAACAGTGCAGCCAAGGACTCCGCTCTGTAAACACGCAGTATCAAATCATTAGGATCTGCAAGGTGAAACATGTATATTACTTCAATAAATTATTCACAGACATTTGCTTTAGTGGTCAGTTCTCTTGCAAACAAAAAATAATAATATATTGTATATAGTCAGGTAATTTTGAAGTCCCAGCTTTACTATACTGTTCATTGTATACAGGAGACAGACACATACATCTATTACACACAAAAAGGAAAAATCAGACTACTACCCTGGAGTAAGAAGAAAATTAAAACAGTAGGCAACAGCTTTAAGACTTCTCTCTGCCTGTGTGTGACCTCAGATTACTGTTATAACACTGCATTATCCTTATGAGACCATGCACATGTCAGCAGAGGGTACATACCGGTAAATAAATACGTTCCCTACCAAGAACTGTTTTACCACCCCTGACAAACAGCAGTGTTGGCTGCTCCCTCCCACTCCACCCGTTCCATAACAGTTAGGTATGCATGCTTGTTGTGTAACGCATGACATCAGAAGTGGCTCGTTTCATAACCACAAGTCATGTGACCATAAAGGGGCGTAGCCCTTCAATTGCAGAATAATGAGAATGTTTTTTTAATCCCTTTATCCGATTCCTTATCACAGGGCATTCAGTCACAAACCAGGGAAACAAAGCTAAACCAACAGACACGCAGGAAAATGCATGAACAAGCTTCTATGACTGCACTTGGAAAGCTTGAATTATATCTGTATATTCCCCATTATATTCTATTTCTAGACTAAGGAAATCTGACCAAAAGTGGAATGTTACAACTGTAGCCTTCAGGCATGTTGCGCAGCAAAAAATTGAAAATCAATACATTTATAGATATATAAAAAACAAAAAAACACACAAAAGTCACAAGGAATAAGCATTCCAGGATCTCAATGGAGGCTTGGTTTAGCTGCATGGCCAAGACTGTTGCGCCCCTGAAAAAACGACAGGTGGCAGACAGTGAGGCTCTATATGGCGTCTCCATTCCACCTGTTTTAACCCTATAAATGCTGCTTCACCACACTAAATCAGATTCATGGACACATGGTTGCAGCATGGCTCCACTCCTTTTGAATTGGTTGCGTTCGGCAGCAATAGTACCTGCTGAACATGCCCGGGGGGATATTTTAATAAATATTGGTTGGATAATGCACTAGGCCAGTGCGCACTTATTTGCACCATTTTCAGCACCACCCGACGGCAAGGGTGAATAAGAGTTTTTTGGGGAAGGTAACATTTACAGAATAAAATAGAAATGTCTACCATATGACCAAGGTTACCTCTTACAGGGAAACCTTTAAATACATTTTTTTAGAGCCAATGTTTTAGATTTCATTCTTTTAACCACTTCCAGCCCAAGGACATCATATGACGTCTGACATTCACTGGGAATATCTGAATGATGCCTGTAGCTACAGACATTCTCGTTTTCAACCGGCGATTCTGTGCACCATAAGAACGTTCATATCGGCAGTTCCGCCGCTTAATCGTTCTTACAGGAGACACCCCCCCCCCTCCTGCCGCCATCAGGGACCCAGAGAAAGAATCGGTCACTGCCAGATGACGACCATAGAGATTTCTGGTGAACAGATGGTCACCAGTCATCTCTACGACACTCAGAGGCCCGGGCGCGACATTATGACGTCATGTCTGGGCCGCAGTTGTAAACAAAGCCGCGATCGCGGCTGGCAAGCATGGGGCCGTGAATATTTTTTCTTCCCCTGATCTCATGCTCTCCAGCCTGGAGGAGATATGTTGGGGTCTTATTGACCCCCCACATCTCTACATAAAGAGGACCCGTCATAAACAATTCCTATTACAAGGGATGTTTACATCCCTTGTAATAAGAATAAAAAAAGGGATGTAAAAATAAAGTAAATACATTTTAATTTTTTTTAAACACCCCTGTAGCTCACGCTCAGAAGCGAATGCACGCGCAAGTCCCGCCCACATATGTAAACGCTGTTCAAACCACACGTGAGGTATCACAGCATGTGCAAGAGCGCAAGCAACAATTCTAGCACTAGCCCTCTAACTGTAAACTGGTAACATGTAAAAAAAAAAAAAAAAAAACAATTTAAAGCATCGCCTATGGAGATTTTTAAGTACTGAAGTTTGGCACCATTCCACGAGTGTGCGCAATTTTAAAACGTGACATGTTGGGTATTTACTCGGCGTAACATCATCTTTCACATTATACAAAAAAATTGGGCTAACTTTACTGTTTTGTTAGTTTTTAATTCATGAAACTTTGTTGCGCCAATACCGTGCAAGATAAAAAGTTGCAATTTTATTCCCTAGGGTGTCTAAGAGAAACACACACACAGTATGGACGTGGTTAAACTGAGGTTTACTATATCTATACAAATTTTGCCTAAATTTATAGCAACTTAGCCATTGATCTTCATCCATTCTGCTGGCTAAAATCTTCTGCATTTGACAGACTTCCGGATGTGATAGATGCTTGGTCCCATCTGTCATCCCCTCATGTCACTATTGTTTCCCGTAGTTGTTGGCAGATGAACCGCAACACGAAGAGGGGGACCAATCACCAGTCACTTACAGAAAGGTCTGATGCTGAAGAATCTTCAGCAAGCTTAGCTCTGCAAAAGAGGTCTGTTAACCCTTTTCTTTTTTAAAGCCATTTTATTTAGAGATAGTCACATTAACATATGACAAAGGATTCCCAGAGTACTGAGGGTTAAATATCTAAAGAAACCAAGCTAAAGCTCCTGCCATTGGACTTTGACTAAAATCTCTGCTAGAACCCTCCTTTAGGAAAAACAAACACCATCCATTGTCAGAATTGTAAAACATTATGAAGTTGTAAAATTCATAAAAACCGTGATGAAATAAAGGAAGGATTCTTTTCATCTGGCCTGTCACACGACAGGTACTCCTATTCCAAGGCCTAGTAAATATCAAGGTGAAGTCCATCAATTTTCCTTTCATTTTTGATGCAGTGGCAAACTTGTTAGAACTTCATTGAAAAGCAGTCCCTGCTGAACCAGACACATTTTGATCCGTCTATACAAAAACATACATACTAGCCCATGGAGTCCAGTGTCACCTTCTTTGCACCGCTAAGTTGAAAGTCCTGTTCCTGTCTGGTTTTGGTCCCATGTATGTGCAAACATGCAGCAGGTCTACACATACATTGGAACTGCACAGTGCTTCTAAAGCACTGCCTTCTGGGGGGGGGGGGGTTGACAAACCTTCCAGGAGGCAGCAGGCAGCCGGCCACTACGTCATCCTTGCCTAGGCAAGCAGAAGTTACGGCTGCACAGAATAAATGGGATTTACCACCAAAACAATGTTCACAGACGTGCAAGAAGGAAGAGGAGGAGGGAGGAAGCTCACCCCATGGGTGAAGGTCCCCTTAAAGTGGTTGTAAACCCACTTTGTAAACAAACACCTACAGGTAAGCCTAGATTAAGGCTTACCTGTAGGTGCATGAAATATCTCCTAAACCTACACGGTTTAGGAGATATTTGCAAATAAAAGACAGACAACGGTGCATTCACAGGGTTAATCCAATTCAAAATTCCGGCTCTGCTGGAATAGACAGCTCCCGCGCGCATGTGCGGAGTGACATCTTCGCCGCTCCGGCCAATCACAGCGCCGATACCCGGAAGTAACCTTCCGGGTATCTGAGGAGCGATGGCGGGGGACGAGGATGGCTTCGGGGGTCCTGATCTAAGGTAAGTGATGCATAATGAGCTAGTATGCTAGTCATACTATCTCATTATGGCTTTGTCTTGAAGGTGATTTAAAAATAAAAACATTTTTATCTGGGTTTACAACCGCTTTAAACCAGAGAAATACTTTCCGGAAATGATCACTATCTGGCTGCAATACTTCTGGAGTGCACACTGCACTGCCAAGAGTAGAAAAAAAAAAAATCTGAATTAGGACCGAAACAACTAATCGATTATGAAATTAATCGATTACAATTTTCATACTCGATTAATCGGCCAGTAACATAATGGGGTTAAAAAAAAAAAGTACAAAAAGAGCAAATCGCTACTGTAAATATTACTTTCCCTGTCCCACAGTAAAAAATTAACCCCTTTCAGTAGCGATTATTTGCTCTTTTTGTACCAATTTTAGTTTTTTTAACCCCATTATGTTACTAAACATCTCAGGCCTGGGTCACACCTCTGTTTTTTGGTGCTTTTTGCAGAAACACACTACAGTTCATTTACATGGTTTCCTATGGGACACGTTCACATCCATGATTTTTTCAGCTGCTGCGTATTTAAAAAGGGCAAGGACTTTTTTTTAATGCAAAACGGTGCTATTTTAGTTTTTTGGTTTAATATACTTCAATGGAGAAGCTGCAGAAAAGCATGTAAGAATGTGTTTTTGCAGCAATTTGTGTTTTGTAATCTGCCCAACAACAAATTGGGCAAATTTTTTTAAAAAAAAATGCAAATCGCAGCAAAAATACCTTTTTTTTTTTACGTTTATTAACCGATTAGTCGATTAATCGAAACAATAATCGGCCAACTAATCGATTATGAAAATAATCGTTAGTTGCAGCCCTAATCTTAATGCTACCCTACATTGCCAGGGAACTAGCAGTTTCAGAAGCTGTGGTCACAAACCTGTATTCCTCACAGTAGCAGCCTAGTTTTAAAGTGTGATGTTCCCTCAATTACCATCCACCTAAACCCTGATATATACAAGACATACTCCCCCTTACATCATCCAAGAACCTAAAAAAAAAAAAAAAAAAAAAAAAATTAACTAAATTGAAATTTGACTTAAAAATGATCACTGGTCTATAGTGCATGTTCATACCTCAATAACATAAATAATACGATATTAGATTTTTCATTCCAGCAGTATATAATGAGTTTGGAAATTGTAGAGAAAGGTTAACTAATGCATTACAATTTAATTACACTCATTCAATTTTAGTCGACTAAAATGTAATGGAGATTTGGGAAGACTAAAATGGGAAGACTAAAATGGGAAGACTAAAATGGGAAGACTAAAATGGGAAGACTAAAATGGGAAGACTAAAATGGGAAGACTAAAATGGGAAGACTAAAATGGGAAGACTAAAATGGGAAGACTAAAATGGGAAGACTAAAATGGGAAGACTAAAATGGGAAGACTAAAATGGGAAGACTAAAATGGGAAGACTAAAATGGGAAGACTAAAATGGGAAGACTAAAATCTAAAATGCCATTTTAGTCCCAAGACTAAAACTAAATCGAAATTTGCTGCCAAAATTAACACTGCCAGTGACCAGGACTGAGGTGTGCGGATGATCAGGATACACAATGAAAAGTAGAACTCCAGACTGGAAAAAAATAACTCCAATGACATCACATTACTTCCTGTAATCACTACATACCCAACCTGTGTCCCCAATACTGACACTGCCAATGTCATAGACCAGAGGCCTAGAGAGAGGACAGACATGACCCCCCCCCCACATTATATGGGAGGACAGACATGACCCCCCCCCACCATTATATGGGGAGGACAGACATGACCCCCCCCCACCATTATATGGGGAGGACAGACATGACCCCCCCCCACCATTATATGGGGAGGACAGACATGACCCCCCCCCACTATATGGGGAGGACAGACATGACACCCCCCCCCCCTATATGGGAAGGACAGACATGACACCCCCCCCCCTATATGGGGAGGACAGACATGACACCCCCCCCCCTATATGGGAAGGACAGACATGACACCCCCCCCCCCTATATGGGGAGGACAGACATGACACCCCCCCCCCCTATATGGGGAGGACAGACATGACACCCCCCCCCCCTATATGGGGAGGACAGACATGACACCCCCCCCCCCCTATATGGGGAGGACAGACATGACACCCCCCCCCCCCTATATGGGGAGGACAGACATGACACCCCCCCCCCTATATGGGGAGGACAGACATGACACCCCCCCCCCCTATATGGGGAGGACAGACATGACACCCCCCCCCCCTATATGGGGAGGACAGACATGACACCCCCCCCCCCTATATGGGGAGGACAGACATGACACCCCCCCCCCTATATGGGGAGGACAGACATGACACCCCCCCCCTATATGGGGAGGACAGACATGACACCCCCCCCCTATATGGGGAGGACAGACATGACACCCCCCCCCTATATGGGGAGGACAGACATGACACCCCCCCCCTATATGGGGAGGACAGACATGACACCCCCCCCCTATATGGGGAGGACAGACATGACACCCCCCCCCTATATGGGGAGGACAGACATGACACCCCCCCCCCTATATGGGGAGGACAGACATGACACCCCCCCCCTATATGGGGAGGACAGACATGACACCCCCCCCTATATGGGGAGGACAGACATGACACCCCCCCCCCCCTATATGGGGAGGACAGACATGACACCCCCCCCCCTATATGGGGAGGACAGACATGACACCCCCCCCCTATATGGGGAGGACAGACATGACACCCCCCCCCTATATGGGGAGGACAGACATGACACCCCCCCCCCCTATATGGGGAGGACAGACATGACACCCCCCCCCCACATTATATGGGGAGGAGACAGACATGACACCCCCCCCCACATTATATGGGGAGGACAGACATGACACACCCCCCCCCCCCACATTATATGGGGAGGACAGACATGACACCCCCCCCCCCCACATTATATGGGGAGGACAGACATGACACCCCCCCCCCCCACATTATATGGGGAGGACAGACATGACACCCCCCCCCCCCACATTATATGGGGAGGACAGACATGACACCCCCCCCCCCACATTATATGGGGAGGACAGACATGACACCCCCCCCCCCCCCCATTATATGGGGAGGACAGACATGACACCCCCCCCCCCATTATATGGGGAGGACAGACATGACACCCCCCCCCCCCACATTATATGGGGAGGACAGACATGACACCCCCCCCCCCCACATTATATGGGGAGGACAGACATGACACCCCCCCCCCCACATTATATGGGGAGGACAGACATGACACCCCCCCCCCCATTATATGGGGAGGACAGACATGACACCCCCCCCCCATTATATGGGGAGGACAGACATGACACCCCCCCCCCATTATATGGGGAGGACAGACATGACACCCCCCCCCCCACATTATATGGGGAGGACAGACATGACACCCCCCCCCCACATTATATGGGGAGGACAGACATGACACCCCCCCCCCCACATTATATGGGGAGGACAGACATGACACCCCCCCCCCCACATTATATGGGGAGGACAGACATGACACCCCCCCCCCCACATTATATGGGGAGGACAGACATGACACCCCCCCCCCCCACATTATATGGGGAGGACAGACATGACACCCCCCCCCCCCACATTATATGGGGAGGACAGACATGACACCCCCCCCCCCCACATTATATGGGGAGGACAGACATGACACCCCCCCCCCCACATTATATGGGGAGGACAGACATGACACCCCCCCCACATTATATGGGGAGGACAGACATGACACCCCCCCCACATTATATGGGGAGGACAGACATGACACCCCCCCCCACATTATATGGGGAGGACAGACATGACACCCCCCCCCCACATTATATGGGGAGGACAGACATGACACCCCCCCCCCCCCCACATTATATGGGGAGGACAGACATGACACCCCCCCCCCACATTATATGGGGAGGACAGACATGACACCCCCCCCCCACATTATATGGGGAGGACAGACATGACACCCCCCCCCCCCCACATTATATGGGGAGGACAGACATGACACCCCCCCCCCCCACATTATATGGGGAGGACAGACATGACACCCCCCCCCCCCACATTATATGGGAGGACAGACATGACACCTCCCCACATACCTGAGTGGATGGCCAGGCGGAGTGTGTGTAGCGCCCCCCGGTGGTCTCCGTCCTCCATCCTCCGGGTAATGTCTCGGTGTAGCCGGCTCCCCCCCGGGGGACACTTGTCGGTTATCTGTCGGAGAAGCACACAGCTCCGGTGGGGCGGGCAGCCCAGCTCTCCGTGACACAGGCGGCAACGTCTCCGGTGCTCCCCCTTCAGGCAGTGCCAGCAATAGGTGTGTCCGCACTGCACGGTCACCGGTTCCCTCAGGAAGCCGTCACAGCCCGGACACACGAGCCTGGTCCCGCCGCCGCCCCCGTCCACACCGCTCCGCCGGTACTGCCGCAACAAGCACTCCAGCAGTCCGTCCAGCTGTAATGGTCGCGTCGTGTCCCGGGCCTCCTTCACAGCGGGGGTCACCCCACACACAGCTCCGTCCTGAGAGGACATGACTAGCTGTATCCTCCGTTCATACCAGCCCGGAACTCTCCGTCTGCTTCCTTTACACTCCCCTCCACACACTCCTTACATAAAGACCAGCACGGCCGCCGCATCATGTGACCCGCCCCGACACTTCTCATTGGCTGCGGCGCACAGAAGGTTATAAAACACAGCGCGTCTGCCAGCCACTTTCGTAACACAGGAGGTCACGTCACTCACATAGCAGCCAGCCAGCCAGTCTGTCTACACCCCAACCCCCCTACTCACTGCCAGTGCCTACAGAACGGCCTCTGTCATCGTGTCACCCTCACCCTTATGTAACACAATGGACAGCCTGGCACACAGCAAACCTTTCTCTTTCATGTTGGATAAACTTATATCCCTTGTCAGGATTTTACCATCTGTGTCCCATTGGGGAGATTTCCTTTCACTTCCTGTCCCATAGCCAAAACAGGAAGTGGGGGGAGGGATCCCTGGTTGTCACCAGAACTAGTGTCCCTATTGGAAGATACCTCTTTGTGTTCCTGTTGTGATCACCACATAATCAGAGAGGAGGGATCTCCCACATGGCAGCCACACACTTTAATAAATGATCAAATTCTTTTCTCATGAATAATCCATTAATAGCCAACAATGAGATCAACAGATAATACCACACACAGGGAAGTGGAATTCAATCAAACAGAAGTTACCACCATGCGACCTCCTAATCCAGACATCTCAAGTCTCCCGCGAGGTGCGGAAGACTCCCGCATTTCTGCGGCGGCTCCCGCCCACCCGCAAGCACAGCCCCTCACAATCTCCCGGGAATGCTTGGTGCGGCGGGAGGGACAGCTGTGAACACCAATCTCCTAGCTGACAGCCGTTTCTCCTTCTCTCCCTCCTGCGGCTGTCAGCTAAAAAGCTATACAGAGAGATCGGTGATCACAGCTGTCTCTCCCCCCCAGCTGTCCCTCCAGTGCAGCCTCATCAATGCCCATCAGTGCAGCCTCATCAATGCCCATCAGTGCAGCCTCATCAATGCCCATCAGTGAAGGAGAAAACTTACTTCCCAGCTGTTTCCAGTGTGCTCCTCCCCCCAGCCTCCTCCTGTCCTTCTCCACCCCCCTGTTCTCCTCTGCCCCCCCCCCCTCGTATCCCCGCAGCCGGATCCCCTCCTCTCCTCTCCCGCCGGCTGCAGGGGGAATAGTCAGGAGTTGGACAGAGTGAGCGAGATCACTCCTGTGTCCTGTGATAACTCAGCAGAGTAAACTGTGTTAGTTTATGAACGCAGAGGAGCCTCTGTCTCCTGTCCATTCATCTTTAGTGCTGAGAAAGGGACTGGGGAATCTGTGTCCTTAGTCCCTTTGTCTTTCTCAAAGGGGAGATGTCAGGGGTCTGTTTAGACCCCTAACATCTCACCAAAGCCCTCCAAAAATATAAAAGTAATTATTGTAAAAAAATAAATAAATAAAAAAGTGTAAAAAATAAAAATAAAAAAAACTAACACCACTCTCCCCTGCCCTACCAACACTGTCCACTATTATCTATTAGGGATGGGCCCGGTGCTCGATTCGAACCCATGTTCGAATCGAGCATCGGGCGTTCGCTCGCTCGTCGAGCCCAGAACTATTTGGGCCGTTCGCATCACATTCGTGTGATGCGAGCGGCCCCGCAATGCATTGCGGCCGGCGCGGCCGGCGCAGTGCATTGCTGGCTGATGATTGGCCAAGCATGCACTGTGACCCCGCATGCTTGGCCAATCACAGCGCCCGAAACTCGGAGAGCAATAATTGGCTACAGGCAGGACGCCTGTAGCCAATTACAGCTCAGGGGCTTTAGTACACGCCCCACCATTTAAAAGGCCGCCACGCCATCGGCCCCGGTCACATGAGTTCCGGCTTTAGGAGAGATTAGTCTGCTGATTCTGTCTTTGCTTGATACTGAAAGATTTGCTCTTCTTTGCTAAACCATTGGCTATTTCTTTGCTAAACCATTGCTACCTAAGTCATTGATCGTTCATTGCTGCTGATTGCACAGTTAGCGTGTTATTAGCTGCTGCTGGGGATTAGTCTGGTGCGTGCTTACTGTTAGTACAGTATTGCAGTAGTACCAACCGCAGTGCTGTTAGCACAGCATTGCACCCCAACAGCACCCATAGGACTTCTAGTGTGTTAGTGGCAGCAAACAGAGCTCCTATATTTTCTTCTCAGCAGCACCCATAGGACTTCTAGTGTGTTAGTGGCATCACACAGAGCTCCTATATTTTCTTCTCAGCAGCACCCATAGGACTTCTAGTGTGTTAGTGGCAGCAAACAGAGCTCCTATATTTTCATCTCAGCAGCACCCATAGGACTTCTAGTGTGTTAGTGGCAGCAAACAGAGCTCCTATATTTTCTTCTCAGCAGCACCCATAGGACTTCTAGTGTGTTAGTGGCAGCAAACAGAGCTCCTATATTTTCTTCTCAGCAGCACCCAT
Source organism: Rana muscosa (assembly GCA_029206835.1). Classification (NCBI taxonomy): domain Eukaryota; kingdom Metazoa; phylum Chordata; class Amphibia; order Anura; family Ranidae; genus Rana; species Rana muscosa. Next base: position 215,952,476 of record CM055116.1, read on the forward strand.
AGGACTTCTAGTGTGTTAGTGGCATCACACAGAGCTCCTATATTTTCTTCTCAGCAGCACCCATAGGACTTCTAGTGTGTTAGTGGCAGCAAACAGAGCTCCTATATTTTCATCTCAGCAGCACCCATAGGACTTCTAGTGTGTTAGTGGCATCACACAGAGCTCCTATATTTTCTTCTCAGCAGCACCCATAGGACTTCTAGTGTGTTAGTGGCAGCAAACAGAGCTCCTATATTTTCTTCTCAGCAGCACCCATAGGACTTCTAGTGTGTTAGTGGCAGCAAACAGAGCTCCTATATTTTCTTCTCAGCAGCACCCATAGGACTTCTAGTGTGTTAGTGGCATCACACAGAGCTCCTATATTTTCTTCTCAGCAGCACCCATAGGACTTCTAGTGTGTTAGTGGCAGCAAACAGAGCTCCTATATTTTCTTCTCAGCAGCACCCATAGGACTTCTAGTGTGTTAGTGGCATCACACAGAGCTCCTATATTTTCTTCTCAGCAGCACCCATAGGACTTCTAGTGTGTTAGTGGCAGCAAACAGAGCTCCTATATTTTCTTCTCAGCAGCACCCATAGGACTTCTAGTGTGTTAGTGGCAGCAAACAGAGCTCCTATATTTTCTTCTCAGCAGCACCCATAGGACTTCTAATGTGTTAGTGGCATCACACAGAGTTCCTATATTTTCATCTCAGCAGCACCCATAGGACTTCTAGTGTGTTAGTGGCATCACACAGAGCTCCTATATTTTCTTCTCAGCAGCACCCATAGGACTTCTAGTGTGTTAGTGGCAGCAAACAGAGCTCCTATATTTTCTTCTCAGCAGCACCCATAGGACTTCTAGTGTGTTAGTGGCATCACACAGAGCTCCTATATTTTCTTCTCAGCAGCACCCATAGGACTTCTAGTGTGTTAGTGGCAGCAAACAGAGCTCCTATATTTTCTTCTCAGCAGCACCCATAGGACTTCTAGTGTGTTAGTGGCAGCAAACAGAGCTCCTATATTTTCTTCTCAGCAGCACCCATAGGACTTCTAATGTGTTAGTGGCATCACACAGAGTTCCTATATTTTCATCTCAGCAGCACCCATAGGACTTCTAGTGTGTTAGTGGCATCACACAGAGCTCCTATATTTTCTTCTCAGCAGCACCCATAGGACTTCTAGTGTGTTAGTGGCATCACACAGAGCTCCTATATTTTCTTCTCAGCAGCACCCATAGGACTTCTAATGTGTTAGTGGCATCACACAGAGTTCCTATATTTTCATCTCAGCAGCACCCATAGGACTTCTAGTGTGTTAGTGGCATCACACAGAGCTCCTATATTTTCTTCTCAGCAGCACCCATAGGACTTCTAGTGTGTTAGTGGCAGCAAACAGAGCTCCTATATTTTCTTCTCAGCAGCACCCATAGGACTTCTAGTGTGTTAGTGGCAGCAAACAGAGCTCCTATATTTTCTTCTCAGCAGCACCCATAGGACTTCTAGTGTGTTAGTGGCATCACACAGAGCTCCTATATTTTCATCTCAGAAGCACCCATAGGACTTCTAGTGTGTTAGTGGCAGCAAACAGAGCTCCTATATTTTCTTCTCAGCAGCACCCATAGGACTTCTAGTGTGTTAGTGGCATCACACAGAGCTCCTATATTTTCTTCTCAGCAGCACCCATAGGACTTCTAGTGTGTTAGTGGCAGCAAACAGAGCTCCTATATTTTCTTGTCAGCAGCACACATAGTACCTATAGTGTGTTAGTGTCAGCACCCATAGGACCTACAGTGTGTTGTGAGCACACATAGGAGTTCTATTTTTTATACTATATACACTACCGACTACAATGGCTGGAAGACCGCCAAGGAGAGGCAGAGCGTGCCGAGGCAAGAACACAGGGCAGGCAGGCTCTGTTTCTAGAGACAACAGTGCTGGCCGTGGACGTGGTCGTGCATCGTCATCAGCACGTGGCCATGGGACACGCTTGTCTTTGTTTTCGGCAGCTGGACATGTGGAGCCGCATCATGCCGAAGGCTTGGTAGAATGGATGACCAAGCCCTCCTCATCCTCCTCATCCTCTCTCACCCAGGCTCAGGGTACTGGCAGAGCAGCTGCCAACGCGTACTCAATGGCATCATCAGCCACCCCTTCCCTAGACCCACCATGTCCTCCTGAGGAGTCCCCCGAACTGTTTGAGCACAGTGTTGGGTACATGCTCCAGGAGGATGCCCAACGATTCGAAGGCTCGGATGATGATACCCAGCTTGAGGAAGTCAGTAGTGTGCGCGCAGAGAGAGGGGATGCTGAAGGACAGCAATCTGGCAGTAGTGTTCCACCAGCTGCAGCTTACTGCCAGGTTTGCTCTAGTGGTGAAGAGGGAGGGGATGATGAGGTCACTGACTCCACGTGGGTGCCTGAAGGGAGAGAGGAGGAGGAGGAGGAGGATGCAGCGTCACATGTCCAACGAGGCAGGATGCCCCCTGGAGGCCAGCTAGAGGCCAGCACAGCAACTGTACCACACCGCAGAGCTCCGCCTGTGCAGGGCACTGCCTCTGCACGTTATCACAAAAGTTCTTTGGTGTGGGCCTTTTTTGAGACGAGTGCATCAGATCGCACCACTGCTATTTGCAATATTTGTCTCAAGCGTATCTCGCGTGGCCAAAACATCAGCCGCTTGGGCACCACAAGCATGAGCAGACATATGTCGACCTGCCATGCAGCTCGTTGGCAAGCACACATAAAAGACCCACACCAAAGAACAAAGCGGACCTCTCCTTGCTCCTCATCAGCTGGGATCTCCATCCCCACTATATCTTCAGTCCTCTCTGAAAGCTGCTCTGAGAGGACTGAAGGTGTAGAATTAGGTGTGTCACAACCAAGTACTTGCAGTACACCGACGTCCGATTGTAGCAGGCAAATTTCCCTGCCCCAGCTGCTGGACCGTCGAAAGAAGTATACTCCCAGCCATCCACATGCCCAGCGGTTGAATGCTAGCTTGGCTAAATTGCTAGCACTTCAACTGCTGCCTTTTCAGTTGATAGACTCGGCCCCCTTCCGTGAGTTTGTTCAATGTGCGGTTCCTCAGTGGCAGGTTCCCAAACGCCACTTTTTCTCACGGAAGGCGATTCCGTCTCTCTACTGGCATGTGGAAGGCAATGTCCATGCCTCGCTGGACAGGGCGGTCAGCGGTAAGGTGCATATTACCGCTGACTCATGGTCCAGCAGGCATGGACAGGGACGTTATCTTTCTTTCACGGCCCATTGGGTCACTCTATTGGTAGCTGGGAGGGATGCAGGACAAGGTGCAGTAGTGTTGGAGGTTGTTCCGCCACCACGCCTCCAAAATGCTACTACTGGTTGTGACACACCTCTCTCCTCCACCCCCTCCTCTTCTTCTTCCTCCATGTCCTCTTCGAGTGCTCTGTCCTCGGAACCAGCGGTGCTCCGTAGGCGTACAAGGGGCTACGCGAGTACGCAGGCAAAAAGATGCCATGCCGTGCTTGCGCTGGTGTGTTTGGGGGACAGGAGCCACACTGGGCCAGAGGTTCTGGCAGCTCTGCAGGGGCAGGCCGAGAGGTGGTTGACGCCACGCCAGCTTAAGCCAGGAATGGTCGTTTCTGATAATGGCACCAACCTCCTCTCCGCCCTGCGACAGGGGCAGCTCACCCATGTGCCCTGTATGGCTCACGTCCTCAACCTGGTGGTGCAGCGGTTCTTGGGCAGGTTCCCAGGCTTACAGGATGTCCTGAGGCAGGCCAGGAAAGTCTGTGTGCATTTCCGCCGATCTTATAATGCCAGTGCTCGGCTGACTGAGCTGCAAAAGGAGCTGAACCTGCCCAAGAACCGCCTAATATGTGACATGCCCACCAGGTGGAACTCAACGTTGGCCATGCTGCAGCGACTGCACACGCAGCAGAGGGCCATCAATGAGTACCTTTGCGACTACGGCACCAGGACAGGGTCAGGGGAGCTTGGCTTTTTTTCCCCACGCCAGTGGAGCATGATCAGGGATGCATGCACTGTCCTCTCACCATTTGAGGAGGCCACGAGGATGGTGAGCAGTGACAGTGCATGCATCAGTGACACTGTACCTCTTGTCCACCTGTTGGAGCATACGCTGCGTGGGATAATGGACAGGGCACTTGAGGCAGAACAGAGGCAGGAAGAGGAGGACTTCCTTGTCTCTCAAGGCCCCCTTTATCCAGACAATGTTCCTTCTGTCCCACCCATCACACAGGAAGAGGAGGAGGAGGAGGAGGAGGAGGAGGAGGATTGTGTGAGCATGGAGGTGGAGCCTGGCACTCAGCATCAGCAGCAGCAGTCTTTTAGGGATGATGTACAGTCCCAACAAACCAGTGGACTTGTACGTGGCTGGGAGGAGGTGGCTGGCGATCATGTCATCCTCAGTGACCCAGAAGACTCCGGACCGAATGCCTCAGCTAACCTACGCTGCATGGCCTCCCTGATCCTGCAAAGCCTGCGGAAGGATCCTCGTGTTCTTCGGATCAAGGAGAGTGACCATTACTGGCTGGCCACTCTCCTTGATCCACGGTACAAGGGTAAGGTTGCGGACCTTATCTTGCCGTCGCAGAGGGAGCAGAGGATGAGACATCTCAGGGAGGCCTTGCAGAAAGGTCTGTGCAACGCGTTCCCAGAAACTGGGAGGTTACAAACTCCTGGTCCTGGACGACGAGTTGCTGAGGCTTCGGTCAGTAGCAGAAGGAGCGGTGGGGAAGGTGGACGTCTGACCGATGCGTTCAGACAATTTTTTAGTCCGCAGCCCCAAGGTATGATCGGTTCCAGCAACCATCGCCAGCGTCTGATATACATGGTGCAGGAATACCTAGGGGCAAGGTCAGACTTGGACACCTTTCCCACCGAAAATCCTCTGGCTTACTGGGTCCTGAGGATGGATCACTGGCCAGAGCTTGCACAGTATGCAATTGAGCTACTGGCCTGTCCTGCATCCAGCGTTCTTTCCGAACGCACATTCAGTGCTGCTGGAGGATTTGTCACCGATCATAGGGTGCGCCTGTCCACCGACTCGGTTGATCGACTGACCTTCATAAAAATGAATCAGTCTTGGATCACCACCAGCTACCAGACACCTGAAGCGGATATAACGGAATAATTTATAATGTCACATCCCTTCAAGACTGCCTATGCTGATGCTGAGTGACTGTCCTGTTATGTTCACTGACTATCCTCTTCCTCCTCCTCAATGATCCATGCCACCACACCAGTGCCTAAGGCACAATTTTTCAGCCCCTGTATAACAGGGGCGTGTAATTACAATTTTTTAAAAAGATGCTTCGCAACAGGTGTGACTGCTGTGCTCAGAGTACAGTATCTGTGAGGGGTTGCAGTGTTGTGGCACCAGCACCAGTGCCTAAGGCACAATTTTTCAGCCCCTGTTGGGGCGTGTAATTACAATTTTTAGGCAATGCTTTGCAACAGGTCTCATTGCTGTGCTCAGAGTACAGTATCTGTGAGGGGTTGCAGTGTTGTGGCACCAGCACCAGTGCCTAAGGCACAATTTTTCAGCCCCTGTATAACAGGGGCGTGTAATTACAATTTTTTAAAAAGATGCTTCGCAACAGGTGTGACTGCTGTGCTCCAAGTACAGTATCTGTGAGGGGTTGCAGTGTTGTGGCACCAGCACCAATGCCTAAGGCACAATTTTTCAGCCCCTGTTTAACAGGGGCGTGTAATTACAAATCTTGATCTAATAGTTCACAGCAGGGCCCATTCCTGCGCCCACCAAGAGTAACTATGAGGGCCTACAGTCTTGTGGCAACACCGTCCACCACCACCACCACCAAAGGCCCAATTTTTCTGCCCTGTTCAACAGGTGCATGCAATTACAAATCTTGATCTAATAACTCACAGCAGGGCCCATTCCTGCACCCACCAAGAGTAACTGTGAGGGCTTACAGTCTTGTGGCAACACCGTCCACCACCACCACCACCACCACCACCAAAGGCCCAATTTTTCTGCCCGGTTCAACAGGTGCATGCAAGTACAAATCTTGATCTATTAACTCACAGCAGGGCCCATTCCTGTGCCCACCAGTCTTGTGGCTACACCAACATCTAATAGGGCAAATTTCTGCAGAGTATATACGGCAGGCCCCTACTTTCAAACATCCAACTTACAAACGACTCCTACTTGCAAACGGCAAGAGAAAACAGGAAGTGAGAGGAAATCTACCCCTAGGAAGGAAAATTCTATCCTGTTAGATTTAATTTGGGAAAAAGGTATCTCCTCTCTACTGATGCTTTATCACCAATCCTTGTTTCAATTAAAACCCCACTTTTCCAAAAACATTTGTCATTGGGACGGAAAGTGAGGTGACATGTTCTGAACAGATGTGCAAAGACAGCAAATGTTACAGGGGTGATAACCCCTCCCTATGTTCTCCAAAAAGCTTAAAAATTGTTTTTTTTGGGATGTAGCTACACTTCATAATGTACCTGTTCAGATTCTACTTAAGAACAAACCTACAGTCCATGTCTTGTTTGCACCACCTATATACTGCTGTTCAGAGTATATAGGGTTGTAGGTATAGGGTTTTATTTTGGGTGCGGGGTCCCCCTTAGTATCCATACAAGACCCAAAGGGGCTGGGGTGGGGGGGTGGTGATGGGGTAGCCATGCCATTTTTCTCAAGGATTTTCAGCCATATGGCGGCCAGGACAAGACATGACATTAAAGCCGCAAGTGGTTTTAAATGGCTTCTTTTTTTCCTTTACAAATGTCATTTTGTGCAAGGACAGTTCTAAACACGGGAAACACATGCCACTTCACAGGCATACTTTAGACACCCCCCAGGTACCATATTTAAAGGAAAATTTCACTTTTTTTTTTTTCACTTTATGCATCATTAAAATGACTGCTCCCGAAAAAACTTTAGTTTTTAAAATTTCTTTTTGCATTGATATATGTCCCCTGGGGCAGGACCCGGGTCCCCAAACCTGTTTTATAACATTAACATGCATATTGGCCGTTGTAATTAGCAATTTTGATTTCGAACGTTCGCGTCCATTATAACGAATAGGGTTCGAAAATTCGCGCAAACTTTCGGTCCGTTCGAAGGTTCTGGTGCGAACCGAACCCGGGGGTGTTCGGCTCATCCCTATTATCTATTATTAAAGATAAAAAAACACTGCCACTGTCCACTGCCACATACCACCCACCCCCTTCCCCAGAAGCACTGTGAAAAAAATATTGAAAAGGTGATTTAAAAAATATTTTGCCGCGGGGGGTGTTGCGGGCGTGGCGTGAAGCGCCACCTCGCTGAAATGAGTGAGTATGATGTGACTGGACCGGAGCACTCCCATAATAGGTGAGTATAGGCATCTTCCTCAGGTAGTTAGAAGGGTGGAAGTTTAAAGTATAAGTAAAGGCAAAACTATTTTTTATTTTGGATAAAGTGGAGATGGTAAGGGAGATTCATCCTCTTTATTTGTCCTGTTTACCATTATCATTGACAGTAAAAGAAAAATCACAAATTTTGGGTTGGCCCCAGAAAAGTAAAGCCAGTTTTTTTTTTGTGCAACCCAGAGCCACTGTACTAATCATGCGAGGTTAGTCCAGAGATCTCCCCAGCTGAGCAGGAGGATGCCCCCCCCCGCCAGAATACTCTGATTAGTGCTCTCTGCCATAGGTTGAGAGTACTGATCTGGAGTCAGTCAGCTGCTGGTTTTCCAGCATTTATATCCAAAAGACCAACATACAACACAGGCAAAATGTCAGCTTTTTTTTTAACTGGCAAATTCCGCCAGGACCATCAGGGATGCCCACCAGGTATGCCACCCTGGACCACCAGGGATATGCCAATCAGTGCCCAGGCAGATGCCAATCAGTGCCCATCAGCAATAAGTGCCGCCTATCAGTGCTGCCTATGAGTGCCCATCAGTGCCGCCTATCAATGATCATCAGTGCTGCATATCAGTGCCAATAACCAGTGCCCATTAGTGCCACCTCATTGGTGCCGCCTTATCAGTGTCCGTCAGTGCAGCCTCATCAATGCCCATCAGTGCAGCCTCATCAATGCCCATCAGTGAAGGAGAAAACATACTTATTTACAACATTTTATAACAGAAACAAAGAAAAACTTTTATTTTTTCAAAAGTTTTGGTCTTTTTTTATTTGTTTAGCAAAAAATAAAAACCACAGAGGTCATCAAATACCACAAAAAAAAGCTCTATTTGTGGGAACAAAATGACAAAAATTTTGTCTGGGTACAGTGTAGCATTACCACGCAATTGTCATTTAAAAAGTGACAGCGCTAAAAGCTGAAAATTGGCTTGGACAGGAAGGGGGGAAAGTGCCTGCTATTGAAGTGGTTAAAGACGGCCCTGCCAATGGGTACACTAGTTAATTTTCTGAGAATCTGGGTGTCACCAGGGGGTGATCTGCGAACCGATCTGGGGGTGTCATTAACTTTGTATTGACACCTGCAGCAGTTCGCATAGGACAGTGTGAACTGCCTGCTGCCTGTGAGTTGTAGGAGATGCGAGAACCCATGCAAATCTAGTACGGGTTCCCGCATTGCATACAACTCACAGGCAGTTCACACTGCCCCATGCGAACCACTGCAGGTGTCAATACAAAGTTAATGACACTCCCAGATCGGTTTGCATATCGCAGTGCGAACTGTCAATTCGGACAGGAATCAGATCGCATGGGTGTTCTGGTGCGGACTAAAAAAAGGGTCCTGCACAACTTTGGTCCGAATGGGATACAAATTCAGGCATACAATCTGTATGGCTGAATTCACACCACACAGACATCACATGCGATTTGCACAGCAGTCTGACATCGCAGCAGTGTGAACCCGGCCTAAACGTTGATTCAACTGCTCCGAACCTGGTCTGAAGTTATACAAAGGAGTGCATCTGAGGTCTAGGTATACTACTAAAGAATTTGGGTCTGCAACCACAGTAAGGGGTATGTGTAACATCGCTACAGCAAAGGTTCATGAGAATTACAAGGAAAACAGCAACCAGTCACAGCAGTGTGAACCGAGCCTTACTGTAAACTTGGCAACATGTATAACATGTAATAACATTCCGTTCCTAACTGAACCTAACTGTGGCTGCCCCAGGTTACCTGCATAGGTGAAAGACCAAACTTAGTGGTGCTCTAACAAAGAAGTCCATTTGCAGGGTTCTTCAGACTATTCGGCGTTCCAGCAAGTCTTTTTTCCCAAGCGTTTTTCAAGTGTTCCCCATAGCCCCCCCCCCCCCCCCCGGGACTGTGGGATCCGGACCGCTTCCCTTTTATATAACACGGGAGGGAGGCTGGACCAAAGGGAAAGCCAGTGAGCACCAGAGAAAGACGACAAAAAACATGAACCCCTTCCCCCTACCAAGGGCAGCTGGGAGCTGACTATACATACAGTAGGCAACCTGCCTACACTCGGTGGTGATTAAAAATCACCAAAAGCAATCTTTATTTTCATGAAAAAAATTATATACATTGCATTTGCATACAGTGGTGCATGACCAAGCAATTACCAGGTAAAGTAGAACAGTGCTGAATAGCAAAAAATGTCCTGATCATGAAGAGGTATAGCTCCCAACTGTCCTTGATTTTGAGGGACTGTCCCTGATTTGGATCAAAGTCCCTCTGTCCCTCTTTCATCCTCATTTGCCCCTAATTTTGGTCTGATCTATATAGTTGTATAAAAAATGCACTACTTTGGGATTAGCAATTTTTTTTAATAGTTCTCCTTTAAGGGGATGTGGCAGGGGGTGTGTACTAAGCCTACATACTTTTGCTAATAGGTGTCCCTCATTTCCATCTCAAAAGGTTGGGAGGTATGAAGAGGGTAAAGCCTTTCTGAAGGTAAAGTGTGAAAAAGAGTCAGTTCATGGGTGGAGGATGGTAACGTCAGTTGTGGTAAACTTATGTAGCGGACCCCCAAAATTGGGGTCGCTATGTTTTAAATTTAAGGGTAGCCTGAGCAATAGTTTAGCTCAGGTTCTCCAATTCTGTTTAGTTTGGACTCTGCTCTGCTGTAGTGTTGCCTGGAGTATAGTTCCCTTTGACCTGTGGGTGGCGCTGTTGCTCAGGTCTTGAGGAGAACCACAGGTGGCGTTGCGGTGTGATTGGGTGTCCTCTCTCGGCTGCCATGCGGTGGGCGGATTCTGCCTGCTGTGAATGCCGGGAGAGGGTACATAAAGGGCAGACGCCATGATCTGGGGTGGTGTGCCGGGGGGATTCCAAGGAGGACCCTTGGTGGCGAAGTCGTGCCCTTTGGCCCTGCTGGCCGGGGGGTGCGTGAACTGGTCGAGGAGTCTCGGGCACCTTTAGCCCAAGGCTACAGAGTTCCAGGTAGGCCCAGTACCTTTAACTGGTTCTACAAAAAAACAACCACTGGAGTCCCAGGGAACCTGAGGGAGGGTGGCCCGCTCTGAAACAGAGGAAACCGGGGGAGGACCTGTCCGATGGATCGGTAAAGGAAGTCACGGTCTCGGGGAGGCCTGGTTGCCTATCAGAGGGAAGGATTCGTGAGTTGCAAGATAGCTCCTGTAGCGTGCCCCATTGGCACCTATGGTCTCTATATATAAACGAGAGAACCCTCGCGCTAGCTAAATAGTGGGACTTATGTGAGGTGGTAAAAAAGATGAAAAAGGGGGAATAGATACTGCAGCAGTCACCGAGAGGTCTGGTCCAAATCGACAGTGAAACAATGAAAATCGTGGTGGTGGCTGCGCTGTAGTGAATAAAGTAAAGTGAATGAAAAAAATGAATAAAAGGGAGGGGAGGGGGGGGGCGGAGAAAGGAGGCGGAAGACTGGGAATGTGAAGGGAGGGAAGAAAAAGGGGGGTGTATTAAATAATCGCTGGCTGGAAACCAGCTAAGTAGTAATAATGTGCAATGTGCACAGTGACACAAATAAGCGTAAACTAGATAAATAAACAGCTACGGCAGCAGTCACAGAGTTTGAACTCCCATATCGCTCATTGGGATGCATATGAAAAAAACACAGAAGAAAGGGACATCAATAGCGCAACTCTGTGAATGCAGCAGACTGAATCGCAAATAGGTGCATTCACACACTCACTTAATATGTAGTGAGCGTGGACCTCAATCCAAACGAGCACCGCGCTCGTGCCAATGGGAGATGGATTGGTATGTGTAATGCACTCAGTGCGATCCTCAGATGGCGGCGGCGGCAGTCACAGAGTTTGAACAGGATAAAAGAAAAAATATATAGTGTAGATCGATGACCACAGAGTGGCGTTTATTAAAAGCAGGTAAAACACTCACATTTGAGAAATGCAAAGTGGGTACAATATCCTACGAGCGGCGAGCTCGTCTCCTCTCGGTTCGGCTGGTGGTGTGTCTGTGCTACGTCCTGACGCGTGTCGTCATATCACATGACTTCATCAGAGGCATCTGTGTTTTTTTCATATGCATCCCAATGAGCGATATGGGAGTTCAAACTCTGTGACTGCCGCCGCCGCCGCCATCTGAGGATCGCACTGAGTGCATCACACATACCAATCCATCTCCCTATGGGACTTTCTGTATATATGACTGTATTCACATGTAATATTCATCTAGAACACAAACTTTTTCTGCAACATTTGGAAGCTCTATTAGGAGCCTCTACCAGGATCAGGAACCCTCCTTCCTCACTTGTTTTACTCACTTATGTTTGTAGTACTTTTATGTTGTTCATAGACATTGTTTTGTCTGACTATTGCATTTACCTTAGTGATTTACGTTTGCTTTAAGGTTGTATATTATCAGTCACGTTTGCGCATCACAGGATTGCCCAGACACTCGTTTCTGCTATCAGTGGCCCTTTGCACATTATTATTTCATACATATCTGTGTCACTGGGCATATTGTACACCTACCACATAGTTGGTCTCATAGGATCCATTTTGTAACCAGTAGCTGTTTATTTATCTAGTTTACGCTTATTTGTGTCACTGTGCACATTGCACATTATTACTACTTAGCTGGTTTCCAGCCAGCGATTATTTAATACACCCCCCTTTTTCTTCCCTCCCTTCACATTCCCAGTCTTCCGCCTCCTTTCTCCGCCCCCCCTCCCCTCCCTTTTATTCATTTTTTTCATTCACTTTACTTTATTCACTACAGCGCAGCCACCACCACGATTTTCTTTATGGTCTCTATAATCTACAGGCGTTAGGAAGTTCTAAATTCAGGAACTAAAGGATTCTGTGTCAGAGGATCTCCTGAACTTGTCCGTGAAGGGGACTAAAACTAAAGTGTCATGTTCGTGCTTCACTCCGGCTGCTAGAACTGTGAGAGGGATCTATCCGGGTGAGCAATACCCAACTCAGGCTTGAGTGGAGAATAGGGTGACTGGGTGCCGTGTGCCTGAACCTATTTCCCTACCAAATCCCATTGCTATTTTCAACCCTTTTCCCAAATCTGTTTCAAGCAAAGAAAATAAACTCATCTGTTGGAGTTTAAACACTGTCTGGACATTGGCCTTCTTTCGGGGAAGAATAGACTTTTCCCTACACTCTAGGGACGAGAACCAAGCCGGAGGGAGATAACTCGCTGCAGGATCCAAAATTGCAAGAACACTGCTCAACCTCTTATACCAGGAGGATACGGGCATGTGGCATGGTGTGGAAAGTGAAGGTAGGCAGGAAAAAAGGGTCTGTGTGCTACACTTATAAGGAATGGTAAACTGTTGCCCTTTGAGACCTTGAAACCCCTGACATGGAGGTTCTTAAATAGATTTCTAGAGGTACAGACAATTAGACCACTTTTTCGAAGTACATGGTAGATCTCTAATGCCGCGTACACACGATCGATTTTCTCGACGGTGAAAACACCGTCGAGAAAATCGACGGGAAAAACGTGGAACGGCTTGTTCCCCTACACACGGCCGTTTTTCCCGTAATTTTTTCTCTTGGTCGAGAAAAACGACCGTGTGTAGGCTCCCCGGCAGTGTTTCCCTATGGGAAAACTGCTGCGGAAAAAAATGCCGTGAATCACGACGAGAAAAATTGGAGCATGTTCTAATTTTTCTCGTCGTGATTAATGCCGTTTTTCTCGTCGGGGAAAAATGACCAAAAGCCCACACACGGTCGTTTTTCTCGTCAAAGAGAAAAAATGTAATTTTTCCAGACGAGAAAAATGGTCGTGTGTACGCGGCATTAGAGTTATTACTTCTCTTACATCATTCGAAGAACTTTTTGTAGCCGATGAGCCTATACTTTTATGGTCGCTGAACTTTACCAACTACTGGGGTCTGCTGCCTCTGTCACCAAGTCCACCCCGGGCCTGGGAAAAGGACCTTGGGTCAGAGTTGACCGCTGCTCAGCTGACCCACCTGTACCAGCTCACACACACTCCAGCTCCATCGACTCCAAAATGCAGGAGACAAATTTTAAGATCCTGTCACACTGGTACCATGTGCCCGTTGACCTGGCAGAGATTTATCCCTCTACCTCTGAGCTATGTTGATGGGCTGCGGAGGTCGTGGTAAACTTTTGCATCTATGGTGGGACTGCCCCATGACAGGACCCTTCTGGATGGACATTAGGGCTCAGATTAAAGAAATTCTAGGCCTTGAAATCCCCTTCTCCCCGATTCATTTTCTCCTGCATATTCCTCCCATGCCGATTCGTCAATATAAAAGGAGCGTGTTGCCCCACTTGTTGAACGCAGCCAAGTGGTTGCTCCCAATCTATTGGAAGCGAGCACAAATTCCCAGTGGGGAGGAATGGGTATGGCAGATGAATGAGATCAAGGAGGCTGAGGACTGGATTGCGACTTGTAAAGGTACCCGTGGAATGTTTCGCCAGCACTTAGTCATTATGGTTGGACCACATTCGTGATTCAGACCATGTATCCTCCAGTCTAGACTTGGCACTGCTGGAACTGGTGGAACCATCTCTTAGACAGCGTACTCAACCCTAGTGGTAGTGGGACTAGATTTACTCTAAGTAAAGGCTGTGACAATAATTATCTACTCTCCTTGCTACGGAAGACATCTTTTATACTCGATGGTGAAGGGCTTGGCGTGGACGGCGACAGCTTTCATGTGATTTCAGGTATGAACCAGATTTTTCCTTTTCTTTTCCTTCTTGCTAATCCTTTTCTCTCTTTAAAATTGTTATTACTTTGAAAGTTGGTTTATATGTTTTCTTGTGTATGTATTAACCTGACAAGCGATACCAATTTCTTGCCACTATAGGGAAACCCATCTGTCGTTTAGATGGTATTGTTTTTCTTCCCCTTGGTGGCTTAAGAGTGCTCGGATATGTTTCTGGCCTGGGTATTGTGTTAGAGGAGGCCAGCTGGTGGCGAGTGGCGACCATTGCCCCCCTCCTCTGATGTATGGCCCAGGAGGAACCATCCTAAAGTCAAGCTAGACCGTTTGCCAACCTGGGCTAGTCTTGGACTGGTGAAAGGTTTCCTTGCTAAGAAGTTTATATATACCAGTCTGTGATAATATATGTAGCGGTGCCCCCATAAGGGCTGCTAATAGACTCTGTACCCCATTGGTTACCTCGACTCATCAAATCCTCTCTTACCTCTGACAGCTTGGGTTCCATTATGTCACCAGCTGTGATAGTAAATAGAGACTCACACAATATTACCAAAGCAAGTCAGATATGTTTACTGAGACAACAAACACAAAGAAATGCATAAGTACTTCAACTTTTGAATAATAATGAATATATTCCCTTGTTTTATTATGCATGAATAACAATATAAATGCACTACTGAAAACCTATGTGAACAGGTGAGCAGAAGAGTAAACACCCGACACTATATCTCACGTGTCATGTCTCTCCCCTCTGCCCCCTCAACAAACAGACCAGCAACAATGTAAAATATTACAATATACCCAAATAATATCTTATAGGACGGCTCCCTGTAACAGTTCAATTAAATTTATGCAAACGGGCAGAGGAAGTTGTGAACAAAAAAGGGGAAAAAAGGAATTGTTCCTTAAGTTCCAGATGTCTTCAGCTAGCCTGTCTTCTTAGTTGTAAAAGAAAATAGTAACCCAAAGTGTAAAGTACAGCAAGAATGAGCTAAGCTGTGACTTTTCCAAAGAAAATGGTGTATCTTCCTCTCTTTATTGATATCCTAAGGATATCCTCAATTCTTATTATAAGAGACAGTAATGTGTATTGAACAAAGGCGTCTGCTGTTTGTGGCCTGTATAGCAGTAGGTTTCACTTCCGTGGAACTACAAGTACCACCAGCCAGTCTGTGTATATGTTATTCAACAGTACTGTACTTATCACAAGGGCTATGCCCTCTCACCACTAGGAACGTCAGATGAATGGATCAGTTGAGAAGAAGGTTCCAGCCGGAATTCTCTGTATCTTTGTTCTGTAAAATGGCGGCGCCGCGCCAAGCTGCAGTTCACTGTAAACTGGATTGCAGGTACCCCTGGACGATCCGGAACACATGCCGGTCCGCTGCACTGAAGTAGCGATGCTGTCCTCAGAGATCCCTCTGGGTCTAGCTGTCCGGCTCCCCGCTGTGTAGGCCGCAGATTCGTCAGCACTCCCTGTCACACAGACCTCCTGCTGGCAGGGTCAGAATGGCGTCCAGAGAGAGCGATCTAGGCCGCAGAAGCCCCTTTTATCTCCTCTCCCAGTAGGCTGTTCTGTGCACACAGAGTTCTGTTACCTGCAGTTCAGATTAGTCCTGCTGGCAGTGTCACTGCCTCTTTCCGAACTACATGTTCCATAATGCTTTGCTCTGAATCCTCACACAGGAAGAAAAAAAACACACACAGAGTCCAGCATACACTAGAGGGAGCCGACCCCATTATAACCATAAATAAATTGTCCCTTAAAGCGGAGTTACACCAATATAAAAGTCAGCAGCTACAAAAGGTGTCGCTGCTTACTTTTATTAATCGGACACTCACCTGTCCCAGGTTCCAGCGATGCGGGTGTACGAAGCCCCACTCATCCCCCCCTCCTCTCTGCGGCGCCGGCATCGTGACTGTGGGCACCCGGCTGTGGCTTCACAGCCGGGCATGCACTGCGCATGCGTGAGCCGCGCTGCGTGCTGTGACGGGTCCCAGATGATTGCCGAGAGGGAGGGGGGGAGAGGTGAACTTCCTTCCGGCAACGCGGAGCTCCGGTAGGAAGTGGGAGCTGGAACCCCCTAAAAAGAGGGTTTCTGCCCCCCCCCCCAAAAAAAAATTACATGCCAAATGTCAGGCGGTCACCTTCCCTTAAAGCGGAAGTTCCATTTTTGGGTGGAACTCCGCTTTAACTTGTAAGCACAGTAGCTGACCCTGGCTACATATAGCAGTAGTCACCCCGAGTCTTTAAAGGGGTGAACACTGGAGCTATTATGACGTATAACCATTTAATTTTCCCTATTCCCTTTGTGTTATACCTCTCTTTGCTACGCATATGTCAACTGAGCACTGATATATTGACTATTCAGAAAATGTTTGTTATGACATGTGTTCCTGCTCTAAATAAGGATTGTATAAAAAAGTTCAGCAAAGTAAAATTCCAAATTTGCTGTAAATACTGCATAGAAGATAATTAAAGCATTTGCAAAGCCAACATTTCCTATTGCTGATATGTTCCTGCTGTACCATGTACTTGTATGGAAAAGTATCCTGTTTTGTTTGTATTACTTCCTTTGTGTAAAATCCCTGGCGTTCCTGTCAACTGTCTGCTATCCTACTTAAAGTGACCACACTAAGCAGATAAACGCATCGTGGTCAGTTTTATAGCTATGCTGGGAATTCAGTGTGCTCGCCTCCAATAATCAGACTTCTCCTGACATGCCCCCACACAAAGCCATTCATTGGGAAGATCACTGGGAAAAAAAAGCTATTTTTAAGGTTTTTTTATATATCTATACACACATTTTGACTTTCATTTCTATTTTAAACTGAATAGGTTGTTTTACAAGGTGAGGGTTTACAATCACTTTAAGTGGAAGTCCTGTCTTTTCCTAGCCAAGATTAAACCGACTCCCACCCTCCTTATAACTCCTACACTAACTACCCTATAGATTCAGAGATCTCCAGCTGTTGCGGAACTACACGTCCCATGAAGTATTGTAAAACTCTAACATTCACAGACATGACTAGGCATGATGGGAATTGTAGTTTCTGAACAACTGGAGGGCCATAGTTTGGAGACCCCTGTGGGGAAGATGCTTATACTTACCTAATCTAAGGGCACTCTGGCCCAGTCACATGTTTGGCTACCAGCAATAGCTTCAGTGTAGAGTAGGGTTGCCACCTGTCTGGGATTCACCCGGTCTGAGTTTTGAATCATGTGTCTGGGTTTCAGTCCACCTGAAACCCGGACACATTATTCAGACAGGAATGTGACTCAGAACAGGGCCTGACAGGAGGGTGAGGGGCACTATGTGCGCTGCATTACTAATCTCTTTGGAGTGCCCAAAGGTGTCCTATGTCTGTTACAATCCTATAGTGTATGTTAAAAACAAAAAAGTCTGTGCAAGCCCTAAAGTTTTCGGGTTTGGCTTGAAGAAAAAGTGGCAACCCTAGTGAAGAGGAGGGACAGCCAATGATAGATGCCCCATAGTAAGCCCATGGATGACATCCCTGTCCAGGCATTTCAGCTGTTGTTGGCCAACTGTCCTCTGCCCTGAAGGCAGATGATGGGGAGATCACATGAATGAACCGGAGCGCCCTGAGAATAAGTAAGTATACTCATCTTCCTTCTACAGTGTAGTTAGAATAGGAGTTAGAAGAGGGGGGGGGGGGTGGCAGCAGGTTTAAGCTCAGTTAGGAAAGGCCTGGACTGAAGCTCTGATTATCAGTGCAGCCCCATCAGTGCCAATCAGTGCAGCCTATCAGTGCCCATCTCTGCCGCCTATTTGTGCCCATTAGTGCCGCCAATCCGCGCCCATCAGTGCTGCCTATTAGTGCCCATCAGTGCTGTCTATCAGTGCCGCTTCATCAGTGCAGCCACATCAGAGCCTCCTCATCAGTGCCCATTCATGCAGCTCATCAGTGCAGCCTCACTAGTGCCCATCAATGAATCATCATCAATGCACCTCAGTGCCACCTATCAGTGCCCATCAGTGCTGCCTATCAGTGCCCATCAGTGCTGTCTATCAGTGCCGTCTATCAGTGCCCATCAGTGCTGCCTATCAGTGCCCATCAGTGCAGTCTATCAGTGCCCATCAGTGCAGTCTATCAGTGCCCATCAGTGCAGTCTATCAGTGCCCATCAGTGCAGTCTATCAGTGCCCATCAGTGCTGCCTCATCAGAGCCTCCTCATCAGTGCCCATCAGTGATGCCTCATCAGTGCTGTCTCATCAGTGCAGCCTCACCTGTGCCAATCAGTGTAGCCTCACTAGTGCCCACAGTGCAGCCTCACTAGTGCCCATCAGTGCATTATCATCATTGCACATGAGTGTCACCTATCAGTGCCCATCAGTTCTGCCTATCAGTGCCCATCAGTGCTGCCTATCAGTGCCCAGTGCTGCCTATCAGTGCCCATCAGTGCTGCCTCACTAGTGCCCACCAGTGCAGCCTCACTAGTGCCCACCAGTGCAGCCTCACTAGTGCCCACCAGTGCAGCCTCACTAGTGCCCATCAGTGCCCATCAGAGCAGTCTATCAGTGCCCATCAGTGCTGCCTATCAGTGCCCATCAGTGCTGCCTATCAGTGCCCATCAGTGCAGTCTATCAGTGCCCATCAGTGCTGCCTACCAGTGCCCATCAGTGTTGCTTATCAGTGCCCATCAGTGCAGTCTATCAGTGCCCATCAGTGCTGCCTAATCAGAGCCTCCTCATCAGTGCCCATCAGTGATGACTCATCAGTGCTGTCTCATCAGTGCAGCCTCACCTGTGCCCATCAGTGCAGCCTCACTAGTGCCCATCAATGCAGCCTAACTAGTGCCCATCAGTGCAGCCTCACTAGTGCCCATCAGTGCAGCCTCACTAGTGCCCATCAGTGTACAAGAGTGCCACTTATCAGTGCTGCCTATCAGTGCCCATCAGTACTGCCTCACTAGTGCCCATCAGTGCAGTCTATCAGTGCCCATCAGTGCTGCCTATCAGTGCAGTCTATCAGTGCCCATCAATGCTGCCTCATCAGTGCCCATCAGTGCTGCCTCATCAGAGCCTCCTCATTAGTGCCCATCAGTGATGCCTTATCAGTGCTGTCTCATAAGTGATGGGCAGTGCAGTCTATCAGTGCCTATCAGTGCTGCCTATCAGTGCCTATCAGTGCAGTCTATCAGTGTCCATCAGTACTGCCTCACTAGTGCCCATCAGTGCTGCCTATCAGTGCCCATCAGTGCTGCCTCATCAGAGCCTCCTCATTAGTGCCCATCAGTGATGCCTTATCAGTGCTCTCTCATAAGTGCAGCATCACTAGTGCCCATCAGTGCAGCCTCACTACTGTCCATCAGTACATCATCATCATCAATGCACATCAGTGCACCTATCAGTGCCAATCAGTGCTGCCTATCAGTGCCGATCAGTGCTGCCTATCAGTGCAGCCTCATCTGAGCCTCCTCATCAGTCCAGCCTCATTAGTGCCGATCAGTGACATCTCATTAGTGCAGCCTCATTAGTGCCCATCAGTGCAGCCTCACCAGTGCCAGTCAGTGCAGCCTCACAAGTGCCCATCAGTGCTGCCTATCAGTGCCCATCAGTGATGCCTCACCTGTGCCCATCAGTGTTGTCTCATCAGTGCAGCCTCACTAGTGCCCATCAGTGCAGCCTCACTAGTGCCCATCAGTGCAGCCTCACTAGTTCCCATCAGTGCAGCCTTATTAGTGCACATGACTAGTGCTCATCAGTGCATCCTTACTAGTGCTCATCAGTGCCGTCTATCAGTGCTCACCAATGCTGCCTATTAGTGCCCATCAGTGCCACCCATCATTTAGCAGCTTATCAGTGCAGCCTATCAGTGCCCATCAGTGCCACCCATCATTTAGCAGCTTATCAGTGCAGCCTATCAGTGCCCATCAGTACAGCCTTATCAGCGTAGGAGAAAAATTACTTATTTAAACATTTTGCTGATAGAAGCTAAGAAAAACTTTTTTTTTTTCAAAATGTTTTCATTTTTTTTTGCATAAAAAAAAAGCGAGTGGTGATTAAATACCACCAAAAGAAATCTCTATTTGTGTGAAGAAAATGATAAAAAATAAATATGGGTACAGTGTTGCATGACTGCGCAATTGTCATTCAAAGTGTGACAGCACTGAAAGCTGAAAATTGGCCTGGGCAGAAAGGGGGTGAAAGTGTCCTGTATTAAAGTGGTTATATATATTAAAGGCAGTTTTTTTTTTTAAAATAACAAACATGTCATACGTACCTACTCTATGCAGTGGTTTTGCACAGAGCAGCCCCAATCCTCCTCTTCTTGGGTTCCCCGCTGGCGCTCCTGGCTCCCCTCTTCTGCTGGGTACCCCCATAGCAAGCGCTGTCCGTCTATTTACACGGAGTGCAAGGCGGCCCCGCCCCGATCTTTCCTCATTGGCTCACTGGCTGTAATTGACAGTTGCAGGAGCCAATGTCTCAGCCAATGAGGAGGAAGAGACCAAGGAGAGCCGCTGCTTTTTGGATCAAGATGGGACTCAGGTAAGTATTGTGGCGGCATGAGGACAGAAGGTAAAAAAACCTGGAACCTTTACAACCACTTTAACTTTTTTGAAACTGGAGTACAGCCAATCAGCTTTAACAATTACTTTTCTGAGCTGTGTGGAGAAAAATTAAATATAGAAACAGATTGGTTTCTATAGGCAACAGATGAGATGGAACCTATCTCACCCATGTTTTTTTATTCGTTCTCCCCTTTTGTGTCTTTCTACTATTTCTCTGACATATAGCAGGGGGTAAAGGATCATTGTATGCTGTGTACATCTTACACTGTGTAATAAATGTAAATAGCAGAACAACAAAATCAGTGAATTCAAGACAAACATATGTTCATCTATGAGAGTTCATTTACGTAAATGTCTGTCTCACGTTTACAGCTTGCCTAATGCCGCGTACACACAACCGTTTTTAATGTCATTGAAAAAAACTGTATTTTTCTCAACGTGATTCTTCTCAAGCCTGCCTTGCCTACACACTATCGTGGAAAAAAATGCTTGAGTAAAGCGCGGTGACGTACAACACGTACGACGGCACTATAAAGGGGAAGTTCCATTCGGATGGCGCCACCCTTCATGTTAGTAAAGTTTGTTGAGCGACGATTCGCGCTTTTCAGCCTCGTGCTTTTCAGTCCGTTACAGCGTGACGAATGTGCTATCTCCATTACGAACGCTAGTTTTACCAGAACGAGCGCTCCCGTCTCATACTTGATTCTGAGCATGCGCATTTTTTTTCCCGTCGTTAAAGCCTACACACTACTGTTTTTCATGACGAGAAAAACGACGATGTGAAAAACGACGTGAAAAATTAGAGCATGTTCCAATTTTTTCATGGCCATTTTTCACGTCGTGAAAAATGCTCTGAAGCCCACACACGATAGTTTTTAATGACCATTTTAAAAAATTGCATTTTTCTCATCATTAAAAACGGTCGTGTGTACGCGGCGTTAGTTTTAGGAGTATAGGGTTATGTTAGGTTGGTGCTAGGGTTACAGGTTTTTCTTTTTGTCACTATGATTTAAAGTGATACTAAAGTCTTTTTTTTGTTTAAAAATAACAAACATGTTATACTTACCTGCTCTATGAAGTGGTTTTGCACAGAGCAGCACAGATCCTCCTTTTCTCAGGTTCCTCGCCGGCGCTCGTGGACCTTCCCTTCCGCCAAGTTTCCCATAGCAGCTTGCTATGGGGCACCTGAGCCAAGCCGCTGCTCTGTGTGTCCATTCAGACACAGAGCCGCAGCTTAGCCCCATCCCCTCTCTCTCCTCATTGGCACATTGACTTTGATTGACAGTAGCGGGAACCAATGTCTCGGCCAATCAGGAGGAAGCGTCCCGAACAGCTGAGTCTCTCGTTCAACATCGCTGGATCCAGATGGGGCTCAGGTAAGTATTAGGGGGGCTGCTGCACACAGAAGTTTTTTTTTTTATCTTAATGCATAAAATGCATTAAAAGCGGTAGTAAACCCTCTCTGACATGTTTTACCTACAGGTAAGCCTAGATTAAGGCTTACCTGTAGGTGTTTGCAATATCTCTTAAACCTACATGGTTTAGGAGATATTTGCCACAAAGAATGCACCGATGTCTACGGCGCAGGCGCACTGAGAATAGCCATTCATAAAACCGGCAATGCCGGCTTTGATGGCTCCCACGCGCATGCGCGGAGTGACGTCTTCGCCGCTCCAGCCAATCACAGCGCCGGAGCGGCGATACCCGGAAGTAACCTTCTGGAGAGATGTCTGCGGCCGGAGGGGGAGACGAGGACAGCTTGGGGGGCTTCAATCTAAGGTAAGTAATTCATAATGAGCTAGAATGCTAGTCATACTAGCTCATTATGCCTTTGTCTTGCAGGTTTTTATTAAAAATAAATTTGGGTATACAACCGCTTTAAGTTAAAAAAGCCTTCTGCTTTTAGAACCACTTTAACTCTAGGGGGTTTCCACCATAGACTAACGGTCTACTTTTTTAGATGGGGTAATAAATCAATGTGTTTCTGATGTTCTGGCCCACAGTTTGAAGCCAGAATCCAACTTGTCATGCTGATAGGAGACCAAAATAACAAGGGCGGCCTCTCTTCTATCTCCGGCCAAAGTACCCCTGGAGGTGGAACAGGTGGACGGTGCCCAAGGACAGGAAGGAACACAAATGCCAGAAGATGTTACTTGCTGAACCTCGGACTGAACCTTGGATGCTGACCAGGATTATTCAGCAGAGTTTGCAGCCAGGAGTGTCAACCATGTGATCATCAGAAGCAAGGCAAACCAGCAGAAGTTGAAGATGGGCTATGGTCAAGGCTGGGACTAGGGGTTTGCAGTAGGGACAGCTGCCCCAGGCGCAGTAAAGCAAGGGGGCATAGAATGGATCCACGGTGGCACAATCATTCTACAGCAAATATTAAAAGTGGGGGAGGGGGGTGCAATTCTTGATCCTTGACCTGGGCACTGGATGGCCCTGTCCTGGTACTGACTATGGTTATGTCAGAATGGTAAAGTCCACCAATAATCCCAGCAGGCAGGCCAGGGGCAAGAATACACATAGATGATTGCATCTGCTTTTTAGTGTAGTACGCACCGTACCAAGTGATAGCATAGGATGGAATCAGAGGCAATAGCAGATTAAAGAGCGAGCTGAGGTCAGCAGCGAGTGGGCAGCACAGTGCCAAAACACAAGTTGAATCAAGGTCGAGGTCAGGAGCTAGTAAGCAGCAGTACAGAGCAGAATCCAAAATAAGGTCAGGAGAAAACAGGGTCAGTAATAGAAAGCATACTGTATATAGGGCACAGGTCAAAACACACGGAACAAGCTGAAGACCAGTTAGCACTGACACTCAGTTAGACCCCATTCAAACCTGCTTGATGTGCTTATGCACTTTTTTGCACTTATGCGCATTTTTCTTTATACCTTTGTAGTGTGACAGCATAGGGCAGCCCATTCGCTACGCGCAACAAATGTACCACAAGTAGTTTCTGAAATGTATTTGCGCAGTGAGCCTTGCATGTTTTTACATTGCATGTCTTCACGTGTTTTCTGCGCATTTTGTCATGCAACAAAACTTTCCTCTGCCAGCCATGTTTAGGCAACTGTTACAAAATAAAGGCACTGCTAGCGTGATGCACGTTTTGACGCATTTTCTGTGTGCATTCCTAGAATGCACGGGTGTGAATGGGGCATTGGAGTATCCATAACTAGGCCATTTTGTGCCAATGCGACCTTTGGGCCCGCACACATGTCTGCATGCACTTCTGCGTGCACGCATGTGCCTGCCTAGCCACAACTCTGCGGAGAAGCGCAAGCAAAGATATGCACGTTTCCAGCTACCTAACAGGAATTCCCGGATACATCTACAACTAGAGAAAAACTGCTCCCGGAAAAACAATATACACTCCATTTAGGGCCCTATCAAGTGTACTGGTAATACTGTATATAACACATGTGTGGTCATATTGCATGCCGCAGAAGCCTCTTATGTTCTAAAATTAATTTGTACATTACGGTATTTATTTGGGTGTCTACTATTGTAAAGCCGGCCATAGATAGTTTTAATCCTGCTTAACCAGCCAAGATTTGAACCATGTATGGGCAGGCTGAATTAATCCAAATTGATCGATCGATCAACTTGAGTACAAGCAGCCTGCCAGATTTTAGATGCAATTATTGCTAGCGGCTGGTATAGAGAGATGACTGTGTTGATGGGGGAATCAAGCGTTTTCTTTCCTGCAACAAAGAAAATTGCTCCGTCTATAGGCGGCCTTACTGAAAATAAATATGGAATCCCATTTTTATTTTACAGAGGGAAGAGTACAGTCTAAGCGCGTATTGAATAATCATTTGGCAGCCTAGAGCTTTTACATATATGTTTAGGGGCTATAAATGTGAGTAAATGTTAAAAAATGTAAGGGAAACCAAAGCAGCTCCCTGGGTAGTATGCCAAGAAGATAACTGCAGAACCATGCAAGCCACATAGGCAGCAGTGGGTGAAGAAGTTTGTTGGCTGATCTAAAGACTGTAGTAGGGACAAGGGTGTTGCCAGGATTGTAAAACACCTGGGGCACCCTTGGGCACCTTGAAGTAGGCAATGATGTGCCATAGCTCTCTGATGTGAACGCTTCCCCCCACATTAGACACATATATACCACAAGCTCCTACACTGGTCAACTAAAATATCCAAAAACAGACAATGATCATGGTATGAAGCATGCAGACAGATAATTTATAAATAAAGTTTATCTGAAGTCAAATAATTTTTCTTAGTTTAGGTTAGAGTTGGGAGATGTTATGCCCCGTACACACGGTCGGTTTTCCCGTCAGAAAAAGTCAGATGAGAGCTTTTGGTCGGGAATCCCAACCGTGTGTATGCTCCATCGGACTTTTTCCAATGGGAAAACTGCCGGAAAAAGATAGCGAGCAGGTTCTCTATTTTCCCGTCGGGAAAAAATCTGATCGGAATTTCCTATCGTGTGTACAAATCCCAACGCACTAAATTCCGACGCATGCTCGGAAACAAATCGACGCATGCTCAGAAGTATAGAACTTAATTTTATCGGCTCGTCGTAGTCTTATACGTCACCGCGTTCTTGGCAGTCAGAAGTTCACCAAACTTTTGTGTGACCGTGTGTATGCAAGGCAAGCTTGAGCGGAATTCCGTCGGAAAAACCATCCAAGTTTTTTCCGAGGGGAATTCCGCTCGTGAGTACAGGGCATGAGGCTTCATGCACATGCGTGCTTGAGACTGTACAACATAAATAGCGGGCATATTTCCATGCCACAGGCACAGCTGCAGTATACAGCTGCCAATAGTAATTAATGGCTGTAGGCTAGCTCTACGCCTTGCTTGGGTGGACTTGGGCACAGACATGAATCCCTAAATGCATGCAAGCTGCGTTCAGGTATTTATGTGCATGTGCGAATCTACCCAAATATGACATATACCTGCAAACAGATAGCGTACAACTATTCATTACCACGAATGGCACCGGCTGTAAACTGCAGATCTTTCCCCAGGGTGTGGAAATATGCCCGCAATTTATGTTATATATGCAACTCATGAGCCCTGTCCTGTTTAGTTTATACTGCTGTCTCTTTTCCCACTGGTGAGATTCACTCTTTTTGTTCTAGTTGTCAGTGGGACAGAAAGTAGGGAAGAGTCCAACATTTTCTTATGTAACAGGAACATAGGGTAAAGGCCCATACACACGATCTGACTTTTCGACAACAACGGTCCGACGGATGTGTTTTATCGGGAAATCCGACCGTCTGTATGCTCCATCGGAGAACTGTTGTCGGTTTTTCAACGGACAAATGTTCGCTGTGCATGCTCTCAAACTTTCCGACAACAAATGTCCGATGAAGGATCATCCAATCGTTTGTACACAAGTCCATCGGACTAAAATCCAAAGTACAAACACGCATGCTCAGAACCAATGCTAAACATCAGACAACAATATCAGAAGTTGCCCAAAGGGTGGCGGTAAAGAGCTGAAAAACCACGTGATTTGGTGAATGCTGGCTGAAAATTTTCTGCCGTGTGTATGCAGAACAATTTCACGGCCAACGCCCTTCGGAACAAAATCCACGGAAAAGTCAGTTGGAAGTCCAATCGTGTGTATGAGGCTTAAAGCCTCGTACACACGAACGAGTTTCTCAGCAAGAAACGACAAGAAAACTGCCGAGATAGCTTACTTGCCGAGAAAATCGTTCGTGTGTATGGTTTCTCGTCAAGAAAACCGACAAGAATCTCAAAGAGAAATATAGAGAACCTGCTCTCTATTTTCTCGTTGAGATTCTCGTCAGCCTGTTTCTCGACGAGAAAATTGTGTGTGTGTACACTTACCTGTCCTCCGGGAAGCCCGCGCATGCTCGAAATGACTGACGCATGCGCGGTAGCTTCCTAGGCATAGATAGGGTGTAGCAAGATGGCGGCGACGGCATCGAATGTGACGAGCGCACGCTCGTCGTAGTCGATGACGTCACCGCGTTCGCTCCATTCAAAGAACCACGGGTTCTTTGAATCGAGCGTGTGTACACTCGGCCGGGACAAGTTTCTTGTCCAAGAATTTTCGGCAGTGTGTACGAGGCTTTAGTCTTACAATAGGGACACCTGCTGCAGCGACTACTGAGAAAGGATTTTTTCCACTTGAGAGATTTAGAAAAAACAGAGAGCAGTTTTATACCCTCCCCCCTCTATTGTTTTGACTTTAGATATACTTTAGGCCCCATTCACACTTGGCGATTCCTCCCGCGATTCCAAATCAAGTGGCAATCGCTGCAAAATGTGCGATGTGTGTTTGGGTGCCATTCATTCAAAATGGCACCCCAAAAAAAGTTCTATTTTGCCATGATTGTTGCACAACAAGATCGCATTGTAATTGCAGGAAACGCGTCTTTAAAACTCTTATGAAATCTTTATCAGATTCGTGTGGGTGAAAAAGCATCCACGCCTGTCCTATTCATATCTGGCACTGGCAAAAACTCAAGGGGGCATGGCCTTCCCGAACCCTCTGCGATACTACCAGGCAGTTCACCTTGCCAAGGTATTAGCATGGTGTAGAGATGAGGGACATAAATCGTGGGTATTGATTGAACAATCCTGTATGGAGATTCCTTTACAATGTCTGCCATGGCTATGCCCAAGATCTTTTGGAACCTTACGGCATCATCCACTTATTGGGGCGACTCTTATGCCGCATACACACGGCCGTTTTTAATGTCATTGAAAAAAACAAAGTTTTTCTTGACGTGATTCTTCTCAAGCCTGCCTTGCCTACACACTATCGTGAAAAAAAATGCTCGAGCAAAGCGCGGTGACGTACAACACGTACGACAACACGTACGACGGCACTATAAAGGGGAAGTTCCATTTGGATGGCGCCACCCTTTGGGCTGCTTTTGCTGATCTTGTGTTAGTAAAGTTTGGTGAGAGACGATTCGCGCTTTTCTGCCTCGTGCTTTTCAGTCCGTTACAGCGTGACGAATGTGCTATCTCCATTACGAACGCTAGTTTTACCAGAACGAGCGCTCCTGTCTCATAACTTGCTTCTGAGCATGCGCGTTTTTTTCCCGTCATTAAAGCGTACACAGAAAACAAAAACCGCTCAGGTGTGGACGTTCTGCAGGTGATTGCTTCCTCCCAACAGCCAAGGGTGCAGGCAATGCAAACTCAGGCAATAACAAAAGAACAAATCTTCTGGACAGCAGCACTCCAATAAAAGCCTTTATTTTGTAAAATCTTCCAAAAAATCCAAACAACACATGGCAAGTTACATAGTTACATAGTTACATAGTTAGTCAGGTTGAAAAAAGACACAAGTCCATCCAGTTCAACCGTAAAAATAAAATAAAATAAATAAAAATAAACATATATCGTACAATCCCATATACCCAATTCTATACCCACAGTTGATCCAGAGGAAGGCAAAAAAAAACCACAGAGAACGATCCAATTTGCTACAGCAGGGGAAAAAATTCCTTCCTGATCCCGAGAGAGGCAATCGGATATTCCCTGGATCAACTTTACCTATAAATGTCAGTACCCAGTTATATTCTGTACATTTAGGAAAGTATCCAGGCCCTTATTAAAGCAATCTACTGAGCTGGCCAGAACCACCTCTGCAGGGAGTCTGTTCCACATTTTCACAGCTCTTACTGTGAAGAAACCTTTCCGTATTTGGAGATGAAATCTCTTTTCCTCTAGACGCAAAGAGTGCCCCCTTGTCCTTTGTGTTGACCGTAAAGTGAATAACTGAACACCAAGTTCACTATATGGACCCCTTATATATTTGTACATGTTGATCATATCCCCCCTTAATCTCCTCTTCTCAAGAGAGAATAAATTCAGTTCCTCTAATCTCTCCTCATAGCTGAGCTCCTCCATGCCTCTTATCAGTTTGGTTGCCCTTCTCTGCACTTTCTCCAGTTCCCCAATATCCTTTTTGAGAACTGGGGCCCAAAACTGAACTGCATATTCCAGATAAGGTCTTACTAATGATTCACAAAGAGTCACAAAACTCTGGTCAAAGCTGACGCGTTTCACACTGTCTTAGTGTTTAATCATAGCTGCCTAATGTACAAATGATTCCCATAATATAACCCAAAAGGAAGGGTCATATGACCCAATCACAGATTGTGAATAATTAAGCGCTAATTAAGTTCGAATTGAATGCTGACTAAACCAGTGGTCAAGGGATAAGTGTTATAAAATATGTAGTGTTAATCAACTGTGAAAATACAATATCCCGAAAAGGTAGTACAGGTAAGGTAGTACAGCAAAAGTGAATGAAAGAATGAACAATTTAGTGAAAAAGTTCTGTAATGGGTATAAAGAAACAAGGAATGTGTAAAAATAAATGTGAATATATGAAACAAAATAGATGAACAAACATATATTGTGTATGTAGCGGGGTCCTCAAATTGATGGGATACACCTGGGCAATAGTGTGACCCAGGTGTATAATTGTGTTAGGATTCAGACCCCTTTTTGTTTCGTGGAGGATTGGAGGATGTAATATTCTCCTTTGCCTGTGGGTGGCGGGGTACCCACAGGCTTCAGGTAGAATCATCTTCGCAGTGCTCCCTGTTTTGTCCCTTCCCGGAGATGGTATGGCTGGGGCGGGGAACCCGCCGGGCCGTTGATGGGAGGAGATAAAAGGGGGGAGACGCCCTTACCACGAGGTGGTCGTCGTCGTCGTCTGGCGGAGAAGGAGGTCCTCGGAGGAGGAGGGTTGCGGTCCGCACCCAGGGCCCTTAGGCCTGGGTGCGGGAGATCCAGGAGTCTGGTCCAGGTGCCCATGGCCTGGCCCGGAGTCATGTTGGCGTCCATCCCAGGCACCTTTAGCCTGGGGTGAGGTACTATCGAGGAGGCCTGGGGCCCAGTACCTTCCGAGGGTCCCTGAGCGGAGGGACTCGTACCTGAGGTGAGGAGGCCGGGGAGGTTACCCACTGGAGACCCGGAGCAGCACCAACCCGGTGACAGTGGGCCTCTGGGAACTCTCTTGGGAGGACACATCCCCCTGATAGGGGCCACAGCGTATCGAAGAGGGCTCCATTGCTGTTCATAGGGGTTGCTGGAAGAGACCCCATCTTTCCTGTTCTGCAACAGCCGGATTGGCTTAGGCGCCGCTGATCATAGTACAGTGGCATAGAACTGAAACGTTAGGAAGTGCCTTGATCTGCTCATCCCACCGTTGGCAAGGTTATAGGTCCCAACCAGTTTGCTGAAAAAAGAACTGTTTATCGTGCTTTGCTATTGGAGTGCCAAATAAACAAGTGTTGGACCTTTCTCCGGTGTGTGAACTCCAGTTACTGGAAGCAAAGGGGAGGCTGGTGAGCTTGCAATTTCAGACTCAGTGCATTCACAGAACACACCGGCCCGAGGAAACATCAGGAAGTGGCCTTCACCTCCCTACTACAATGGGGAGGACATGGGCCGTGGCGCATCTCACTCTCACAACCCAGGAACCCCTAGACATGAGTTGGTGTGTAACCGATAAAGATGGAGAGAGGGTGAGGCCGCTACATGTACATAATAAGTGTACGATATACTAGTATAAGTGCATAAACAAATATGTGCATAACGTACAAATAGTAAAACGTGAAACTTAGTTATTTGTTTGTCTAAAGTGTCATAATATAGTGTGGATGAAAAATTAACCATAAGAAATTGATATTTATAAATGACCGACCAACAACCCTATAATGTGCAATTTGCACTTGTGTGTGCTGCAATGGTTGCCAAAGTGGACTGTGGACACCCCCCCCCCCCCTCACACCTGTTACGAATCTGGGCGCCGCCAGCTGGAGTTTGGAGAGGAGAGCAGCGTCACAGCGTGCAGCCGCGCCGCCCGGTTGGAGAAAGTACTGTGTGTGTAGGGTAGTGTAGTGAGTGACATCATCATCACACAGTGCAGTGTGAGATGTGACAGGCTGAGGCTCGCTGGCTCAGTAGATTAGGGAGGAGGAAGAAGAAGGAGGAGGACACTGCACACACCAGGCGCAGCCGCGGCGCTGGAGGTGTTGTTCCAGCCCAGCGGGCTGCAGAGTGAACGAACGGGTCAACTGTCCAAAAAAAAAATCTTTCGTCACCGTCGGGAGGATGTTACCCCTCTAGCGCACCCCCCGCACCCCCCTAGCAACGCCTCTGATGTTGGCTTATTCTTTATCACACCAATGTTTTATGGGATATAACAACTCATTATATAAATTTAATTTAATTTTAAGTTTATTACTACTTTGAAGTTATTCCCTGCACGATCTTTTAATAAGGCTGCCATACTTTGGCAACCATTGCAGCACACACAAGTGCAAATTGCACATTATAGGGTTGTTGGTTGGTCATTTATAAATATCAATTTCTTATGGTTAATTTTTCATCCACACTATATTATGACACTTTAGACAAACAAATAACTAAGTTTCACGTTTTACTATTTGTACGTTATGCACATATTTGTTTATGCACTTATACTAGTATATCGTACACTTATTATGTACACAATATATGTTTGTTCATCTATTTTGTTTCATATATTCACATTTATTTTTACACATTCCTTGTTTCTTTATACCCATTACAGAACTTTTTCACTAAATTGTTCATTCTTTCATTCACTTTTGCTGTACTACCTTTTCGGGATATTGTATTTTCACAGTGGTTAGTTGATTAACACTACATATTTTATAACACTTATCCCTTGACCACTGGGTTAATCAGCATTCAATTAGAACTTAATTAGCGCTTAATTATTCACAATCTGTGATTGGGTCATATTGGGACCCTTCCTTTTGGGTTATATTATGGGAATCATTTGTACATTAGGCAACTATGATTAAACACTAAGACAGTGTGAAACGCGTCAGCTTTGACCAGAGTTTTGTGACTTGCCATGTGTTGTTTGGATTTTTTGGAAGATTTTACAAAATAAAGGCTTTTATTGGAGTGCTGCTGTCCAGAAGGTTTGTTCTTTTGTTATTGCCTGAGTTTGCATTGCTTGCACCCTTGGCTGTTGGGAGGAAGCAATCACCTGCAGAACGTCCACACCTGAGCGGTTTTTGTTTTCTGTGTACGCTTTAATGACGGGAAAAAAACGCGCATGCTCAGAAGCAAGTTATGAGACAGGAGCGCTCGTTCTGGTAAAACTAGCGTTCGTAATGGAGATAGCACATTCGTCACGCTGTAACGGACTGAAAAGCACGAGGCAGAAAAGCGCGAATCGTCTCTCACCAAACTTTACTAACACAAGATCAGCAAAAGCAGCCCAAAGGGTGGCGCCATCCAAATGGAACTTCCCCTTTATAGTGCCGTCGTACGTGTTGTACGTCACCACGCTTTGCTCGAGCATTTTTTTTCACGATAGTGTGTAGGCAAGGCAGGCTTGAGAAGAATCACGTCAAGAAAAACTTTGTTTTTTTCAATGACATTAAAAACGGCCGTGTGTATGCGGCATAAGAGTCGCCCCAATAAGTGGATGATGCCGTAAGGTTCCAAAAGATCTTGGGCATAGCCATGGCAGACATTGTAAAGGAATCTCCATACAGGATTGTTCAATCAATACCCACGATTTATGTCCCTCATCTCTACACCATGCTAATACCTTGGCAAGGTGAACTGCCTGGTAGTATCGCAGAGGGTTCGGGAAGGCCATGCCCCCTTGAGTTTTTGCCAGTGCCAGATATGAATAGGACAGGCGTGGATGCTTTTTCACCCACACGAATCTGATAAAGATTTCATAAGAGTTTTAAAGACGTGTTTCCTGCAATTACAATGCGATCTTGTTGTGCAACAATCATGGCAAAATAGAACTTTTTTTGGGGTGCCATTTTGAATGAATGGCACCCAAACACACACCGCACATTTTGCAGCGATTGCCACTTGATTTGGAATCGCGGGAGGAATCGCCAAGTGTGAATGGGGCCTAAAGTATATCTAAAGTCAAAACAATAGAGGGGGGAGGGTATAAAACTGCTCTCCGTTTTTTTCTAAATCTCTCAAGTGGAAAAAATCCTTTCTCAGTAATCACTGCAGCAGTACACCGACGTCCGATTGTAGCAGGCAAATTTCCCTGCCTGTCATGGAGATCCTGCCAGAAACAGGCGCCCCGGACTTCCTGGTCTCCGTTCGCGCGTGCGTCCAGTGGGTGGCACCAGAGAGACTATTTAAACCTGTCAGTTACAGACAGTCCCTGCTGTCTGCTCTACAGCATTGTGTGCTAAACCCTGATCTGAGACCATACCTGTGCTAAAAGACCCGGCTTACCTTGACCAACCTGTTATCTGCCTGCACCCAACCCCGGCTTGTTGTGACTACCCTTTGCCTGCACCCTGTACTTCTGCTGCCCGCCTGATATCTGACCTGGCCTGTTTACTACACTGTTCCTGGTTCCGATCCAGTTTGCTTAACCGATCCAGTCTGCTGAGCTGTCTCAGATCCAGCCTGCTAAGCTGAACCTGCCTGCTGATCCCGTCTGCTGTGCTTCTTCCGATCCAGTCTGCGAGACCGATCCAGTCTGCTGAGCTGTCCCAGATCCAGCCTGCTAAGCTGAACCTGCCTGCTAGCTGATCCTGTCTGCTGTGCTTCTTCTGATCCAGTCTGCGAGACCGATCCAGTCTGCTGTGCTACTTCCGATCCAGCCTGCTAGCCGTTCCAGTTCCGGTATTCTGCAAGGAAGCTTCCGGGTGTTTGAATCACCACCTCACCACAGTTGATCCTGCCAGGCACCCGTGCCACTCCTTACTCCTGTGCCAACTGTCACCTTACCAGGGGGCCAGGAGTGGGGGCCGTAAGGGAGGCCGTCCCCTGCAATTCGGGTTCACTACCATCAGGTACGTGACACTGCCCCAGCTGCTGCACCGTTGAAAGAAGTTCACTCCCAGCCATCCACATGCCCAGCGGTTGAATGCTAGCTTGGCTAAATTGCTAGCACTTCAACTGCTGCCTTTTCAGTTGGTAGACTCGGCCCCTTTCCGTGAGTTTGTGCAATGTGCAGGTTCCCAAACGCCACTTTTTCTCACGGAAGGCGATTCCGGCTCTCTACTGGCATGTGGAAGGCAATGTCCATGCCTCGCTGGACAGGGCGGTCAGTGGTAAGGTGCATATTACCGCTGACTCATGGTCCAGCAGGCATGGACAGGGACGTTACCTTTCTTTCACGGCCTATTGGGTCACTTTTTTGGCAGCTGTGAAGGATGCAGGACACGGTGCAGTAGTGTTGGAGGTTGTTCCGCCGCCACGCCTCCAAAATGCTACTACTGGTTGTGACACACCTCTCTCCTCCACCCCCTCCTCTTCTTCTTCCTCCATGGCCTCTTCCTGTGCTTTGTCCTCGGAACCAGCGGTGCTCCGTAGGCGTTCAAGGGGCTACACAAGTACGCAGGCAAAAAGATGCCATGCCGTGCTTGCGCTGGTGTGTTTGGGGGACAGGAGCCACACTGGGGCAGAGGTTCTGTCAGCTCTACAGGGGCAGGCCGAGAGGAGGTTGACGCCACGCCAGCTTAAGCCAGGAATGGTGGTTTGCGACAATGGTACCAACCTCCTCTCCGCACTCCGACAGGGACAACTGACCCATGTGCCCTGTGTGGCTCACATCCTTAACCTGGTGGTGCAGCGGTTCTTGGGCAGGTACCCGGGCTTACAGGATGTCCTGAGGCAGGCCAGGAAAATCTGTGTGCATTTCCGCAGATCATATAATGCCAGTGCTCGGCTGGCTGAGCTGCAAAAGGAGTTGAACCTGCCCAAGAACCGCCTTATATGTGACATGCCCACCAGGTGGAACTCAACGTTGGCCTTGCTGCAGCGGCTGCACACGCAGCAGAGGGCCATCAATGAGTACCTGTGCGACTACGGCACCAGGACAGGGTCAGGGGAGCTCGGGTTTTTTTCACCACGCCAGTGGGGCATGATCAGGGATGCATGCACTGTCCTGGCACCATTTGAGGAGGCCATGAGGATGGTGAGCAGTGACAGTGCATCAGTGACACTGTACCTCTTGTCCACCTGTTGAAGCATACGCTGCATGGAATAATGGACAGGGCACTTGAGGCAGAACAGAGGCAGGAAGAGGAGGACTTCCTTGCCTCTCAAGGACCCCTTTACCCAGACAGTGTTCCTTCTGTCCCACCCATCACACAGGAAGAGGACAAGGAGGAGGAGGATTGTGTCAGCATGGAGGTGGAGCCTGGCACTCAGCATCAACAGCAGCAGTCTTTTAGGGATGATTTACAGTCCTAAGAAACCCGTGGACTTGTACGTGGCTGGGAGGAGGTGGCTGCGGATCATGTTGTCCTTAGTGACCCAGAGGACTCCGGACCGAATGCCTCAGCTAACCTACGCTGCATGGCCTCCCTGATCCTGCAAAGTCTGCGGAAGGATCCTCGTATTCTTCAGATCAAGGAGAGGGACCATTACTGGCTGGCCACTCTCCTTGATCCACGGTACAAGGGTAAGGTTGCGGACCTTATCTTGCCGTCGCAGAGGAAGCAGAGGATGAGACATCTCCGGGAGGCCTTGCAGAAAGGTCTGTGCAACGCGTTCCCAGAGACTGGGAGGTTACAAACTCCTGGTCCTGGACAACGAGTTGCTGAGGCTTCGGTCAGTAGCAGAAGGAGCGGTGGAGAAGGTGGCCGTCTGACCGATGCGTTCAGACAGTTTTTTAGTCCGCAGCCCCAAGGAATGATCGGTTCCAGCAACCATCGCCAGCGTCTGATATACATGGTGCAGGAATACCTAGGGGCAAGGTCAGACTTGGACACCTTTCCCATCGAAAATCCTCTGGCTTACTGGGTCTTGAGGATGCATCACTGGCCAGAGCTTGCACAGTATGCAATTGAGCTATTGGCCTGTCCTGCATCCAGCATTCTTTCGGAACGCACATTCAGTGTTGCTGGAGGTTTTGTCATGGATCACAGGGTGCGCCTGTCCACTGACTCGGTTGATCGACTGACCTTCATAAAGATGAACCAGTCTTGGATCACCACCAGCTACCAAGCACCTGAAGCTGATGTAACAGAATAATTTATTTTCAAATGTCACATCCCTTCAAGACTGCCTATGCTGATGCTGAGTGACTGTCCTGTTATGTTGACTGACTATCCTCTTCCTCCTCAATGATCCGATTCCTGATGAAAGCTTGGAAGAACATTTTTGTTTCTGGGTGCCACCACCAGTGCCTAAGACCCAATTTTTCAGCCCCTGTTTAACAGGGGCGTGTAATTAAATTTTTTTATGCAATGCTTTGCAGCAGGGCTCATTCCTGCACTCCAACTAGAGTATCTGGGAGAGGTTGCAGTGTCGTGGCACCAGCACCAGTGCCTAAGGCCCAATTTTTCAACCCCTGTTTAACAGGGGCGTGTAATTAAAATTTTTGATGCAATACTTTGCAACAGGGCTCATTGCTGTGCTCCAAGTACAGTATCTGTGAGGGGTTGCAGTGTAGTGGCACCAGTGCCTAAGGCCCAATTTTTCAGCCCCTGTTTAACAGGGGCATGTAATTACAATTCTTGATCTAATAATTCACAACAGGGCCCATTCCTGCGCCCACCAAGAGTAACTGTGAGGGCTTACAGTGTTGTGGCAACACCACCACCACCAAAGGCCCAATTTTTCTGCCCCTCTTCAACAGGGGCATGCAATTACAATTATTGATCTAATAATTTACAGCAGGGCCCATTCATGCACCCACCAAGAGTAACTGTGAGGGCTGACAGTGTTGTAGCACCAGCACCACCAAAGGCCCAATTTTTCCTACCACTGTATAACAATGGCATGTAATTACAATTCCTGATATAATAGTTCACAGCAGGGCGTTCCAGCGCCCACCAAGAGTAACTGTGAGGGCTCACAGTGTTGTGGCAACACCAACATCTAAGGGGCAAATTTCAGCAGAGTATATACGGCAGGCCCCTACTTTCAAACATCCAACTTACAAACGACTCCTACTTGCAAACTGAAGGAGACAACAGGAAGTGAGAGGAAATCTACCCCTAGGAAGGGAAATTCTCTCCTGTAAGAGTTAATATGGGAAAAAGGTGTCTTCTCTCTGCTGATGCTTTATCACCAATCCTTGTTTCAATAAAAACCCCACTTTTCAAAAACATTTGTCATTGGGACGGAAAGTGAGGTGAAATCTTCTGAACAGGTGCACAGACAGCAAAACAAATGTTACAGGGGTGATAACTCTTCCCTATGTTTTCCAAAAAGCTTAAAAATATATTTTTGGGCTGGAGCTCAGGGATGAGCTGAACACCCCCCTGTTCGGTTCGCACCAGAACCTGCGAACAGACAGAATGTTCGCGCAAACTTTAGAACCCTATTAAATACAATGGACTCGAACGTTCGAAATCTCAAGTGCTAATTATAAAGGCTTATATGCAAGTTATTGTCCTAAAAAGTGTTTGGGAACCCGGGTTCTGCCCCAGGGGACATGTATCAATACAAAAATAAGTTTTAAAAACGGCCATTTTTTCGGGAGCAGTGATTTTAATAATGCTTAAAATGAAAAAATAAAAGTGAAATATTCCTTTAAATTTCGTACCTGGGGGGTGTGTATGATATGCATGTAAAGTGGCGCATGTTTCCTGTGCTTAGAACTGTCCCTACATAAAATGTCATTTTTGAAGGAAAAAAAGTCATTTAAAACTCACTCGCGGCTATTAATGAATTGTCGGCTCCCGGCAATACATACAAAAGTCATTGATAACAAAAAAAAAAAGCGTGGGGGTCCCCCAGAATTCAATTACCAGGCCCTTCAGGTCTGGTATAGTTATTAAGGGGAACCCCGCCGCAAATAAAATAAAAAAAAGGCGTGTGGTTCCCCCAAATATCCATACCAGGCCCTTCAGATCTGGCATGGATTTTAAGGGGAACTCCACCCCAAATTAAAAAAAAATGGCGTGGAGTCCCCCCAAAAATCCATACCAGACCCTTATCTGAGCACGCAACCTGGCAGGCCGCATTAAAAGAGGGGGGGACGAGAGAGCGCCCCCCCCTCCTGAACCATACCAGGCCACATGCCCTCAACATGGGGAGGATGTCCCTATGTTGATGGGGACAAGGGCCTTATCCCCACAACCCTTGCCCGGTGGTTGTGGGGGTCTGCGGGCGGGGGGCTTATCGGAATCTGGAAGACCCCTTTAACAAAGGGGACCCCCAGATCCCGCCCCCCCTGTGGAAGCTCATCCCTACTGGAGCTACACTTAAACAATGTACCTGTTCAAAATTACAGATTACAGATTATACTTAAGAACAAACCTACAGTCCCTGTCTTGTTTGCACCGCCTGTATACTGCTGTTCAGAGTATATAGGGCCTTTTTTTATTTTGGGTGCGGGGTTCCCCTTAATATCCATACAAGACCCAAAGGGGCTGGTAATGGGCTGGGGGGGGGGGGGGGGTGATGGGGTAGCCATGCCATTTTTCTCAAAGATTTTCATCCATATTGCCAGGACAAGACATGACATTAAAGCCGCAAGCAGTTTTAAATGACTTTTTTTTCTTTCAAAAATGACATTTTGTGCAGGGACAGTTCTAAGCACGGGAAACATGCGCCACTTTACATGCATATCATACACACCCCCCAGGTACGAAATTTAAAGGAATATTTCACTTTTATTTTTTCATTTTAAGCATTATTAAAATCACTGCTCCCGAAAAAACTGCAGTTTTTAAAACTTCTTTTTGCATTGATACATGTCCCCTGGGGCAGAACCCGGGCCCCCAAACCCTTTTTAGGACAATAACATGCATATTAGTCATTATAATTAGCACTTTAGATTTCGAACGTTCGCGTCCATTGTATTTAATAGGGTTCTAATGTTCGCGCAAACTTTCGGTCCGTTCGCAGATTTTGGTGCGAACCGAACCCGGGGGTGTTCGGCTCATCCCTATTGATGGGTTTTCCACAGTTAGACAACCGGAGAATGTCTCTCACCTCTATTTTCAATAAAGACAAGTCCTTGTATCCCCACAGTAACTTGAATGTCCACACCAGCTGCACTCCAACGTAGAGATTTATTTCTTATAAAACACAGTCTCTGACAGAATAGGTTGGAGGGAGAACATACAAGCTCATTATGCCTTTTCCTTTACAGGTGTAAAAAAAAAAAATAATGCGGGTATACAACCGCTTTAAGAGGTGGATGAGGTCCAGGCACAAACATTACACAATTCACTGCTCCGATTCTCAAGCAGACTCAGCCCATTTGGATAGTCTCCCTAGCTTGGGACTAGCAGCCGAAATGATGCTCAAACTTTACCCTTGGTCTCTGCCACAGACCTGGTGAACTTGGTCTCTGACACAGACCTGGTGAACTTGGTCTCTGTTTAAGGAGAAGACATCCCTCCAGAGAGTTACCGGGACCCTTCCTTCACTGTGACTTCCACACCAGTCCTTCGGAGCGGTTCCTCCCCCGGCCACCTCATCTATGATACGGGTCCCCTCGCAAGGCGGCACCCTGAGATTCCTCGATCACCGATGGGCTCCAGCCGAAGGTGCTGGGCCCAGACCTTTGGCGCAGTCCCAGGGCTAAAGGTGCCTGGGACCCTTGACAAGGAACCACAGACCCCCCCCCTGGGCTAAAGGTGCCCAGGGCGGACAGGAACAAGAACCCTGGGATAGGACCCCCGACAACGACCCCTCAACAGGCAGCGTCTGCCCCTTTTATATCCTCTCCCAGCATGCCCAGCAGGTAGACCACACCCACTGTATGGTTCCCGAGAGGGGACACACAAGGCACAGCACTGTATCAGCGGTTCAACCCTAGCCTACTATGGCAGCGCCACCTGCAGGCCACAGGGAACTGTACACCAATACTCCACCTGTGGACAAAAATGGTTTCAAGAACTCGATCAATTAGGGTGTTTGGGCATTACTACCACCCAAACACTTCCCCTAAATTTAGCACCCCGCTACAAATGTAACAAAAAAATGGACCAACTGGTCCCTTTTTACCTGTTTCAAGGACTATGGCCATGCACTAGTAGAGGGGGAATAAGTTTTTTTTTCTTTTTTCTTCTTCTTCTTTTCTCTCCCTTTCCCTCTTTTTTCTTACTCTCTTTTTTTTCCTCCCTATATAGATTTATGTTATAGCGGTGTTTTGTGTGTAGCGCTACCCCCAGTTAAGAGAGCTGCTGGATTTGTTTCGGGCCCTGTGTACAGCACCGCCAACCCCCGGCAATCTTACTCGACCCACTCTGGCACAGCTAGTCTAGGGATTCTACTTGTATCACAAGCAAACAGTATTGCAAGGGTAACCTCTTTGCTCCAAGACAACACACTGATGCGAGAGATCAAGTATAACGGTTCTACTTTTGTATTAGAAGGCATAAGCAGAACATAACACATACAACTTGCTTACAGAGCCCTGCAGCATTTGGTATAGCACACAATAATGGCGCAGCGCGGTAATCCACCACGCGCAACTATTATGGTATACGCGCCCTGTGGCGCACTAAACAATCGTCTATCTCCCCTCCCTGGTCAGGCCTGACACAGAATAAATCTCAGTCTTTTCATAAAGGATTTCTTTGCATGCAAACTTTCGGTGGTGCACTTGATGAACAGTATTTTGTAATCCACAAAGTAGGCAGTCACAAGGAACACTATACTGGAGACCCTTTAACCCTGTCCTGCCACTGGTCTCCAGTGGAACAGCAAACAAACGATCGGTGGGCCAAGGCAGTCTATAGGCCTAAACACGGTACAGTCTATTGGATTGAGCAAGTGCTCGCTCACCACTCCGGAGGCGATCCCAGTCCGGGGTCTCCGCACACAGCGTCTGCCACGATCGGGTCCTCGATCCAACTGATGTCCTCACTTGACAAGTCGGATGCCACCCAGGCTCCGCAGTGGGATGGAAGGCTCTTCAGAAGTTGCACAAGGCCCCAGGCTTCAGGCCTTGGACTGCAGCAGATCCGCACAGGAAGAAATTGTTGCTTGCAGCGCGGTGTCCCAAAGAGGCCGAGCTCTGCCTCGCCTCCTTCTTAAATAGCCCCTCCCATGAGTCTCTGCGGTGGGCAATTGCACTCTGGGTGCCGAACGGGGTTCTGGGTAACGTAGTCCCGGGGCCTTAAAGGAGACCCTGCTACACACTCCCCCCACTTAAACTCTCTGGTCCCCAAAGAATAACATAACATTAAATTACAGAACGTACAACATCAACCAAAGTTGCGTATGATGTTGGCAGAGGAAATTCCCACCAAAAACGAGGTGGTGAACTTCCCTGCCCACAGGTCACACCATCATTAGTGTCCTGCCTAACTGTGCCAGAGAGTGAGTTGGGGTTGCCCCCCACTAAATGAACAGTGGGAGGATTAGGGTCTTCCATACTCCTCCTGGCAGTAACCACAGTGTCTTCCGCACTCCTCCCCATCTGTGGGTAAGTTAATCTTCTGGGAGGCTTTATGGCCCTCCGCTTCCTCTATCCTCTTGGGCTTTCTGTTAAAACAGGCTCCTCCTCTGGAACCGACTTAGGAATTTCCTCTGGTTCAGGAGCACTGGACTCCGGAGCAGGGAGCTACATGGATTCCCTTGGATCTTCTTCTGGGAGTAAGTCACAGGCACTCTCCCAAGAATCTGACAAAGGACTGGACGGGATGAACTCAGTAGCTTCTGCATTCAGTTTGGAGCTCACTGGAGATGATGGGCACCCGGTTGACTCCTTCACCGGGGCCCGCTGAAGTTTTCCGGTGGCTTGCGGTTATTCATCTTTTTTTTCTTTGGACTGGCACACACTTTGGCGAGATGGCCAGCTCCTCCACAATTGAAACAAATCACATCCCCCCAATCTTCCAAGGATGCGGTCGCTGAGGTATTGGGAAACAGCTCCTTCCTCGGATTTTCCTTCTCTGGTTCCCTTGACTTCTTTTCCATCAGGGAGGTCAGCATCCCCAATACTTGGGACATCTGCGACTTCAAGGTATCCACCTCTGAGTCTCTTTCCAGGGTCATGGCCGTCCTGACCATCACCGGAGGGGGATTTACCGACTCAACTGGTTGGTTCCTCTTCTTCTCCTCCAGCATAGCTTCTTCCTCTCTGACTACTCGGATCAAGTCAGGGTACTCCAGGCTCTTCCCGTCCTGCCTGGTGCGTAGCGCCAATGCGATGGGGTCCAGGGGCTGAGATCCTCTCATCACCTGCTGAACACGGGCCTCATCCACCTTCCGCGGGTCAATCCCCTTCTTCAGGATCATCTTATGCAGGATCTTATCCAGGCGCCTCATGAACTCTGACAGTTTCTCTCCTGTCTTTTGGTAGCAGTGTTCCAGCTGGTAAGTGAGCTCAGTGATTTTCTCTGTTCCACCGAACACATTCTGCAGAATGTCCAGATAGTCCTGTGCATCACAGTCTGTCTTGCTCATCTTGAGGTTGCGTATGGCCTCTAGAGCAGGCTCCTTCAAGCTCTCAGCAATTCTCTGCTTCTTTCTGTGGTCTGGGAAATCCCATTCTTCTAAGGCCTGAGTGGCACCGTCTAACCACTCCTATACCTATTATGGTATACGCGCCCTGTGGCGCACTAAACAATCGTCTATCTCCCCTCCCTGGTCAGGCCTGACACAGAATAAATCTCAGTCTTTTCATAAAGGATTTCTTTGCATGCAAACTTTCGGTGGTGCACTTGATGAACAGTATTTTGTAATCCACAAAGTAGGCAGTCACAAGGAACAGACCCTTTAACCCTGTCCTGCTACTGGTCTCCAGTGGAACAGCAAACAAACGATCGGTGGGCCAAGGCAGTCTATAGGCCTAAACACGGTACAGTCTATTGGATTGAGCAAGTGCTCGCTCACCACTCCGGACGCGATCCCAGTCCGGGACCTCCACCTGCTGTGTCTCCGCACACAGCGTCTGCCACGATCGGGTCCTCGATCCAACTGATGTCCTCACTCGACAAGCCAGATGCCACCCAGGCTCCGCAGTGGGGTGGAAGGCTCTTCAGAAGTTGCGCAAGGCCCCAGGCTTCAGGCCTTGCACTGCAGCAGATCCGCACAGGAAGAAACTGTTGCTTGCAGTGCGATGTCCCAAAGAGGCCGAGCTCTGCCTCGCCTCCTTCTTAAATATCCCCTCCCATGAGTCTTTGCGGTGGCCAATTGCACTCTGGGTGCCGAACGGGGTTCTGGGTCACGTAGTCCCGGGGCCTTAAAGGAGACCCCGCTACATGTTTTTTTTTTGGATCATCATATAGTCAGGACAGCAGAGACCTCAGAGTCTGTTAATTTAGTTATTATAACATGTAGCGACCTCACCCCATCTCTTTCTTCTAGGGGTATCACACACGACAGGGTGAGATGCGCTACGGCCCATGTCCTCCCCATAGCTGTGGGTGAGGTGAAGGCCAGTACCAGATATTTCCTCGGGCCTGTGTGCTTCTGTAAAGGATTAAGTCCTGCTGTGCCAACACTTCCCTTTGCTCCCATTAACCAGAGTTCCACACACCGATCACAGTCCAACTCTTGTTTTATTGCATCTCTCACAATAAACAGTGCTTCAGTAGCCAACTGGTTGAGACTTGATAACATTCTGATACAGGGGATGAGCAGGTCGAGGCACTGTCCTAATTATCAACTAAACCACTGCGATCTCGCCAGTGGTTACTATAGCCTTAGCTAGAAAGGACTTAGAACTTGAGAGTCTCTACCAGCGACTCAAGAGGACATAATTAGAAGTACCTTTGCTGCGTTGTGGCCCCTGTCAGGGAAAGATGTCCCTCCAAGGGAGTTACCAGAGGCCCATCCGTCACTGGGTTGATGCTGCTTCAGACTCTCCGAACGGGTAACCTCCCCGGCCTCCCCACCTCAGACACGGGCCCCATCCACCCCAGGGACCCCCGGACTTCTCCACCCTCGCGGGACCCAGTCGAAGTCACCGGGCCCCAGGCCTCCTGGTCTAGCACCTCACCCCAGGCTGAAGGCGCCTGGGACGGACTCCAACTCCACTCCGGCCAGGCCTAGGGCACCTGAACCGGAACCGCCCGCACCCAGGCCCAAGGTGCCTGGGCGCGTGACGAAGGACCTCCAGAAGAGCAAGACCTCATGACCAGGGCGTCTCCCCCCTCCATCCCCCCCTCCGACGCCACGGCAGGTTCCCCTCCCTCGCCGCACCATCCCCGAGAAGGGACAAAAAGGACAGCACTATGGCAGTGAATCTACCTTGGGCCTGCGGGTACCTCGCCACCCACAGGCCAAGGAGATCACTACACCGCCCAATCCTCCACGAACACAAATGGTCATTACTCCCATACCTACACACCTGGACTTCCACCCAGGTGTACCCCACCTAAACCCAAAGACCCCGCTACAAACGCAAAGAATATGACTTTCTGATTTTTTGATTTTGTGTGACAATTTAGGAAATCATTTGTGTTTCAGTTGTATCTTATGATATTCACGTAATTATTTCTCCTATGTTCTGCCTGTATGAAAAGCATTATTTTTTTTAAAGAAAAAAACAAACAAGAGAAAATAAAGAGTATAATTTTTTTTTAAAAATCTTATGAAAGCTTGTCGCCAAAAAGGAGCAGCAGCTTCTATTCACTTCAATAGCCTGGCCTATGCGCGAGTCGCGACACGCAGACTCATGTGAAAATAGCCTGCCCAAAATCGCAAGTAGGATTGCGAGTTTCCCCTACGCAAAGTATGAATAGGGTCTTTATATGAATTAACAGCTTCCACTATCAGCTACCTATTGCAGATGTTAGTCCTGTTATGTTATTTTATCTAGAAGAAGCTTTGGGGACAACAATTTTCATTTAAATATATCATCAATAGCCACAAAGGACATACATTCACTTTGTGAGCTTTTTGTACCTTGCAAAACTAGCAGCGACAGCATCACTGTGCTGTGTGTAGACTGTGCAGAGAACAGG
The DNA here is from genome assembly GCA_029206835.1 of Rana muscosa. NCBI lineage: Eukaryota > Metazoa > Chordata > Amphibia > Anura > Ranidae > Rana > Rana muscosa. The sequence goes on from CM055116.1 coordinate 215,996,888, forward strand.
GCTTTGGGAGGGACTCAGCAGGCCTCACCCACTACAGATTGCTTGTGTTAAACTACAGGAGGGGGTGGAGACAAGACCAGTTACCCTGCACAAGGAGAGAGAGAGCAGCAGTGATTGGTCTTCATTGAAGGAGGCTCCTGTACAGAGGTCAGGTTTCATGCTGGGTTGGTGCACAGACGTGGAAAAAAATACACAAAGCACATCAAGATTCAAGTATAAATACACATTCCTCTTGTATTTAGTCACTATTTGCTATTCTGGCGTTCAGCTTTATACAACTTATTTTAAAGGGGAAAATATTGTCCAATAATGGCACCTATGGTTTACGATTTTTAACCGTTTGCTAACCAGCCGCCGTCATTATACGGCGGCAGGTTGGCACAGCTGCGCGAATCGCTGTATGTGTACATTGGCGGCTTTAAGAGCAATAGGGGGCGGTCGCGCAACGCCGGAGTTGACGGCCCCGATGTCTGCCGGCCACCCGCGATCGCTGCTCAGAGAGCCAAAACGGGGATCTGTCAATGTAAACAGACAGATCCCAGTTCTAACAGGGGAGGAGAGAGAGAGAGATCTGCTGTTCCTAGTGATCAGGAACAGCGATCTCTCACTACTCCCTGTCAGTACACTCCCCCCCACAGTTAGAAACACCTCCCTAGGGAACACTTAACCTCTTGATAGCCCCCTAATGTTAACCCCTTCTTTGCCAGTGACATTTATACAGTAATCAGTAGCCATTTTTAGCTCTGATCGCTCTATAAATGTCGCTGGTCCCAAAAAACTGTCAAAAGTGTCAAATCTGTCCGCCGCACTGTCGCAATCCCGCTAAAAATCGCTGATCACTGACATTACTAGTAAAAAAAAAAAAATGCCATAAAGCTATCCCCTATTTTGTAAACGCTATAACTTTTGCGCAAACCAATCAATATACGCTTATTGCGATTGTTTTGTTACCAAAAATATGTAGAAGAATATATATTGGGGGGGGGGGGATATTTATTATAGTAAAAAATATTGTTGTTTTTTTTTTCAAAATTCTGGCTTTTGTTTATAGCGCAAAACAAAAAAAAAACGCAGAGGTGATCAAATACCACCAAAAGAAATCTCTATTTGTGGAAAAAAAAAGGACCTAAATTTTGTTTGGGTACAACGTCGCAATTGTCAGTTAAAGCGATCCAAAAATGGCCTGGTCATTACAGGGGCAAATACTTCCGGTCCTTAAGTGGTTAAATTAAATACTTTGTTCAAACAAGCAATAGATTAGCAGCTGCTTCTTATTACTGTATTCATCAGTGCTGTAATGGCTGGAATCAGATCTTTACTAATTTATGTGTGACACATCATGAACATGTAAATGAATCATTAAAAAGAACATTATTTTGCTTGCTCTTCTTCACAGGCACGCACAGAACAGTTTTAGTAGGTAAAATGGGTAAAGGGATTACAACTGTAATTCTATTAGTGGATTTCTTTAAGCAGGAAATCTTCTGTGTAAATGCTGCATGAGCTAAACACAACTGCTACTATGAGGCTCAGTTCACATATATGCAAATCGGATGTGTTAGAACGGCATCCGATACGCATAACACATGAACCAGACCGCCTTTCAATGGAGCTGGTTTACATATATGCAGGACGGTTGCGGTGCAAATCTTAAAAGGGTCCTATGCGTTTTTCAATCCGGTTTAATGTTAATTAGCGGGAGTCATATATTTCTGCATAGAGCTGAATTACTGTTCAGCAATCTTTAGACATTGCCAACTGCTGCTTCTTAGCTCCATTTATCCTAAATTGGCAGATAACAGAGAAGAGCTTCCAATGCAGCAAAGTTCCATGAATGTCAGATGTCTCATTTATTGCATAGAAATAGGATGTTTTACATATGAAAGGTCATTTGTAGCTGATATCTTAAAAGAACTGCTGCATTATATGCGTGTGTATAAGGGTGATTGTTCCAAATGCATAATGTTCATATGTTGAAAAGTGCAGATTAAAAGAAGGATCACATTTGCTAAGTATGAAAGCACATACTGACGTAAAAATGTAAATCTTGTGACACAGGGTCACATAAGTCTTTAGTCCATACCATGGCAGCTAATTGGCTTAGTGTGTCCAAGGTCATTGTTACGTTCTTTGCTTTCTTTTTATGTGCTTTCCTCAGAGTTTGGCCTACAACTAGTGGTTATGTTTGCATGTACCAAGTGACAGCTAGGAAGACACTAATGACCTGGATTTCCCACTTAAAGTTGAGCTCCAAGTATATATTTTTCTTTCTTCAGTTTGGATCAATGTAAGTTTACATATTTGTAGCGGGTATACACTTTTCTGTGTATTTAAAACTGGCAGAGACACCAGTGATGTGCAGTTCCCTGCAGCCCAGCGGGTGGCGCTGTCGCCTTGGGTTGGGGTTGAACCATTGCTGTGTGCTGTGCTCCCTTTTTGTCCTCCCTCGGCAGCGGTATGGTGGGGCGGGGAACCCGCCGTGCTTGCTGAGAGAGGGTATAAAGGGGCCGGCCATCTTTGTCACGGGGTCGAGTCCCAGGCACCTTCAGCGGAGGACGTTCGGAGGTCGTGTTCCATCCCAGGCACCTTTAGCCTGGGGTGAGGTACTCGGATGGAGGTCTGGAGCTCAGTGCCCAACACTGAGTTCCGCGAGGGAAGGAGATCCTAGGGGACCCTGGGAGTGGGTACCCGAATCCGGAGGGCGTAATGGACCGGTGGGAGATACTTGCTTGAAGACCCGGTGCAGCATATTGCCGGTGACAGGTGAGCCTTCCATCGGAGACCGCCTGGAAGGAAATCCCCCTTCGCTCGGAGACCGCAACCCACTTTCAGGAAGGAAAGTGGAGAAGTCATTGTGCCTGGGCCTACTCACATCCACACCCCCCCCCCTGTCTGTTCTGTTCGTTGAGGGAGTCCAACTGTCTGTGCATTAATCTGTCATTGGAAGAATAAAGGAGTGTTGAACTTTTATTGGTGTGGGGCTCTTTTACTGGCAGACACTGTTCCACAGAAGAAGCGGAGGCTCCAAACACCGAACACCGACCCGAAGGTAAAGAAACTTTGCTCACACCACACAAACATCTGCGGTGAAAGCTTGGCGTGGTGACCCCGCACTCTCTCCTTCAGAGTACCCCTAGACAAAAGCCAGAAGAATAGAGAGGAGAGAGTGGAGGCCGCTACATATTCCATACCAGGCTAATCCCTGTGGAGGTGGAGAATCACTGTAGCTGTATTCACTACAGTGATCCTGAATGTCTTCATATTCCCATGCCTAATGGCTGCCTGGCTTCATAGTAACCACAGAGGAGCACTCGTTTAGAATTCAGAGAACGCTTTGTATTTTTCTTAGTGAATACAGGGCATTTTATGAGTGGACAAGGTGGAGAGGTGAGATGGTAATGTCAGGATCAGATAATCAATTATAGAATGCTTTGCTATCATTGAGAAAAACACAAGGCGTTTTCCGAATGGCACCCATGTCAAGTAAGCGTCCCCCTATGGTTACAAAGCAGGACAACCACTCAGCCGAATTGGACCTATGTAAAAAAAAAAAAAAGCATCCCTAGAGTTCGGCTTTAACTTTTTGCTTAACAATTCTCAAGTTAATGTTCTAATAAAAAAAAAAATTAACTTTCGCATGTCAACTATTCTAAACAGAGCTATTCAGTATGGGCAAAGTCCAAAATAAATACAACCACTTGCCTGTTTACTGACCATGTATCTGCCTGCAGCCTGGACTGACCTTTTGCCTGTGTACTGAACATGTCTCTGCCCAATGCGTGGACTGACCCATCTGCATGCTCCTGCTTGGGCACCAGCTTCTGCCATCCTCTACAGACATTTGTATCTCACAGTTCCAAGGGTACTTTTTGTTTTCCCGTTTGCTCAGCCTCTTGTGCTACCAGGTTTGTTAATATAGCCTTGTGTAATAGGTCCTGGAGCAACCAAGTACCGCTAGACCTTCTTGTCTTAAGGGAAAGGAGGTAGCTATAGGTGGAGCTACACAAGCCAGATTTATTCTCTGATCTCTTGTACAGGAGCAAGCATTACATTATAACAAGTGAGCACTGGTGAGCCAGCTCTGCAAGCTCACCTGCCAAGTAAAGGAACTTAGGCTCTTTAAATTGGTCACCATTTTTAAAAGGAGAAAATTCATGGAAGACACATTGCAGAACAACTAATATTGGACTTTTTGGGGACTGATTTCACACATTACTATTGGTGGTGGCATTTTGTTTTTTTACTTCAACTTAAGATGAAGCTATTGATAAAATGGATTATGTGGAGGATCACTACTGAACTTATGTTTGTACACTACACAGTATATATCATTTTATTTAGGGTGGAGGCGGAGCATTCATTTTTTTTTTTTCAAGATCTGTAGTCAAGTTCCAGAGGAAATTATTTTCCTGTGGATTATTACAGTAATTTACGAGGATATGTTGTAGTTATCCCATCCCTCTAAGAGGAGTTATCATTATTGCATTTTTTTTTATTTTAATTATGTTCATATTGGGATTTTATTTGGTAATGAATTGATAGCAGGTAGTTCACATGAAGGAAGAGTGCACTGACTGGGTGTATTGTAAGCAGCGCAACACATATGTTGTTGTTTGACCTATGGCTTTCAGTTTGTGTTTTGCAATAGCTTCTAAAGCGGAAGAGTGTATTGATCTCTTCAGATAAGGTTCATCTGGAAGCACAAGTGAAATAGTACATAATCTTTCTCATAAAGACCATGAGCTCTGTATCACCTTAGGCCCGTAAGTGTGGAATATGTGAAACTAATCTACTTATATATAGGTTTTTACTAATTGTTGTACACGGAGATCTAACTGGAATAACAAGTATGGGTCTAAAGTATGCTTAGAAAGGAAGCCATCTTTTTCAGAGAACATTGCAACCCATAATTTTCCCTCATACCAGTTTCATGTGTATTTATAGTATTTGTATAAAGATTTTATATATGAATACATTAAATAAAAATAAAAAAATACATATGTTTTTAGAAAATTAGAAACGTAAAAAAAAAAAAAAAAAAATTGCCCCAAACCATTTTAGAAAGAATTAGGGAGATCGTGGGTATAGCGCTGCTCTTTGCTTGTGGTGGGTGTATATTTTAACAAATATTAAAAGTGCTTTGTGCTACTATATAAATCATCACATTCAATTAAATAAATACAGATACAATCCATAAAAAAAGTAAATAAAAACATAAGGTGACTGGTGTTCTATTAAAAATAAAAGGTAAAATCAACACATTCAATTAAATAGATGCAAAACCAATCAATAAAATATGAAAAAAAACGTAGTATTAGACCAAAAAATAAAACCTCAATACTTGGATTAAATATACAGTTATTAAAGTGGCAGATGCAACATATACTGAACATAGAACAGAGTTCTATGTTTACACTAGCCCACCTGCAGGCAACCACCTGCAGCCGGATCGCACTGCTCTTGTGTTCTGAATGGCACCCCTACGCATCTAACCCTGCAGAGCGATCGCAAGTGCGGAAACTGCAGGGAAACCGCATGGTCAAAAAGACCATGTGATTTCGCTTTGGCTGCCTTTTTAAAAAGGTGCATGCACCTTTTATGTGCCATCCACATGGCACAGCAGCCCATTCAAATGAATGTGCTGTCGTGCCTGAGTAAACACGGGGCGCACAGCCCGCACTAGCCTAAAGATCTCCTTTTTTCCTAAACCCAGAAGCAGGTAGTACATTGCTTTGTCTACACAAGCCTGCCATCCGCAGTACATTGTGGGCGGGTGGTCCTTAAGTGGCTATGGATTGATAAACTGTATATTACAATTTTGGCTTTGAGTCTAGATACGCTTTAGGATATTTATAGACATCATATAATTGTTGCCTGTGATAAGATATTGAGCATGATATCTGTAAATTGTTTCAGACAAGCTCAGACATCCCCTCCAACTATAGATTTATGACAGAAAAGCCCATTGATTGGAGTGGAATACTAGAGTCACAGCAATAAAATCAGAAACCCCACTCCATTAAAGAAAAAAAACTGACTGCTTGTTTCCTGGCTGTCATGCTCATCTTCTGTTTTGAACTCTGCCGGAGGCTGAGCCAAAAATTCAGGCTGAAATCGGACCTGAAAAGGTGAACAGAGACGCACCGGACCCCTGCTGTGAGCAGCTCCGTGCTGCGGTGTGAACCCAACCTTAGGCCCCTTTCACCCGGACAGGCTGTCTGTTTTTCGTCCAATCTCCCCATAGAGAACAGCGGGGCTCTGACAGGTCCGTCTCTGCACCGTGAACAGAGAGGGACCTGTCATCTGCCTTCTCAGCAGGGATCAACAGGGCGATTTCCTGCTGAGCTAGCGGAGTCCATCCAACGGATCTGCCCTGTGTGACGGGGACCTAAAGCCTGGTACACACGATCGGATTTTCCGTGGACTGTCACGTACCTGATGGTTGTGAGCCCGAATTGCAGAGGACGGCCTCCCTTATGGCTCCCACTTGCGGCCCCCTGGTAAGGTAACAGTAGGCACAGGAGTAAGGAGTGGCACGGGTGCCTGGCAGGATCAACAGAGGTGAGGAAGTGGATCAGACACCTGGAAACTTCCTTGCCGGAACTGGGATACAGGAACTGGATCAGCTTAGCAGACTGGATCAGGAACAGCTTAGCAGGCTGGATCGGCTTAGCAGGCTGGATCGGCTTAGCAGGCTGGATCAGGAATAGCTCAGCAGACTGGATCAGCTCAGCAGACTGGATCAGCTCAGCAGACTGGATCAGGAACAGCTTAGCAGTCTGGATCAGCTCAGCAGACTGGATCAGGAACAGCTTAGCAGACTGGATCAGCTTAGCAGGCTGGATCAGCTTAGCAGGCTGGATCGGAACCAGGAACAGATAGAACCAACACAGGGATAGTCAGACAGGCTGGGTCAGTTATCAGGCGGGCAGCAAAGGAACAGAGGTGCAGGCAAAGAGTAGTCACAAACAGGCCGAAGTCAGATGCAGGCAGATAACTGGATGGTCAGAGGTAAGCCGGGTCTCAACACAGGTAACAGTCTCAGATCAGGGTTTAGGGCACACAACGCTGTAGAGCAGACAGCGGGGACTGCTTGTGACAGGCAGGCTTAAATAGCCCGCCTGGCACCAACAGAGGTGCGCGCGCTGGCACCCGCGACCGTGAACCAGGGAACCTGGAGCGCCTGTTAGTGGCACCATCTTCATGACATGGACAAAGCGTAGGACTTTTTTCCGTAGGGTGTTGGCCAGGAATTTGTCTTGCATACAAATGGCACACAATTGTTGGTCAACAACACAAAACAACGTGGTTTTTCAGCTCTTTAGCACCACCCTTTAGGCAACTTCTGCTAATGTTGTGTTATGGTTAGCATTGCTTCTGAGCATGCATGTTTGTACTTTGGAGTTTTGTCCGATGGACTGGAGTACACACGATTCGACAACAATTGTCCGATGGAGCGTACAAATGATTGGATTTTCCGACAACAGTCTGCCATCACAGAATTCCCATCGGAAAATCCGATTGTGTGTATGAGGCTTAAGTCTTCAAGGTGAAACAGCTACGGTATGCAAATGTGTGGTTCTGACTCACCAAATACTTGTTCTGGGCCTCACAGAGGGCAGATGATGACTTTAGTACTGAAGAGCAACGTATGGAGAGCTAGGAATAGCATTTTCAGATGGAGGTAAGCAATGACAACTCCTAGTAGTTTTCTCGTGAAAATGTTTCTTTTAGTTAGTATGCAACATAGAGCACATCCTGAGTGGATATAAGGATATACATAACAACTTTCTGGTAGTTTAAATCACTTACAATCAGCCTTTGATCACAGAAAATTATGTAGCACTACCCCCGTAGGAGCTGCTGTTTGTTTGATTTGGGTCTACGTCCTGCCTATCAACACCTGGAAGTGGCTCAAACCTTCCCTTAGCACAACTGATATGAATAAGGAGTGTGAGACCTATTGAGTATTAGGAGACACAATCCTGCATACATCACACAATAACCTGTAAATGTTATTACCTTTGCTGGTCACTAGTCCTTCTAAGTGACAGAGATACTTCACACAAGTTATATGCTTAATCAAAGGTACCTTTACTCAGTATAAAAGGGAAGGGTAAAGAATCACATTAATACACACAGTTGACTCTGCATGCGCATTGCAGAGTCAATAAACCAATAAGGATAGGTATCACTGAGATTAGGTAATAACAGGAAATAACATCAGCTATATATATGTACATGTATCTATATGTGTCTCTGCACGGCTAACTGGTTGCTCGCGAGCTCCCCCTTTGTTGCAATACCTTGCACGTGTTCATTCCCTATAATAGGTAAGCAAGGCCTATCTGCGTCCCACTCAAAGTTCCTTTCTCCAATGAAGTCTTCGCTAGCCACCGTCGGTGCACAAGTTAAATTGTAATCCACAGGGTTTCAACAAGATGCTGTAATTATCCGCAATATACCTGAGTACTCGTGTGCCTGCCACCCACTAATGACGGATGCACCAATCTCTGATCACATAGTCTCCAGTGAGATACACTAGGCTGCAAGCTGTGGCGTGATAGGTGAAGTGTTGCTGGCACTGACTAAATCACTTTCCTCTAAGGTAGTAGTCAATTCTGGGCAGGTGCCCTTCTCACCAAACAGGCCTGACTTTCAGATAGTCTCCTCTGGCTTGTCCCGGTCACTCGATCTCCACGCTTCTGCTTCAGCTGCAGTCTCCGGACTCCGTCACTAACAGCATATGGTGATGGACGACTCCGGTCTCTGCTGGGCAATCACAGGACGCTGTGGACGATCCTCTGCTGGAAATCACTCAGGCACTCCCGTAATTTAGGTCCAGGCTTCTGGCCTAATCCTTAGGAAGCAGGCCTCCGTGCCCACTTCCTGCTTGATTGAGAGCTGGATCCAGAGAGAGACGCTGGCCCCTCCCCTGGTTTAAGTAGTCTGCCCAGAATGCTTTGCGGTGTTGCAATGCACCCTGGGTAATGTAGTCTGTCTTTTACTAAAAGCAACAAAGTCTTTTCTCCTAGCTGATATCTGTCCCAAAGTGCATTAGTTGCATTGTAACACCTATACCACCGGAGGGAGCCGGATTCCTTCTTACATATGGACATCCTGCTACAATTATAAAATGGATCAGGGCAATTTACTCCCAACAGTTTTCATATTTCTGTGGTAAGGACAGTGATAAATTTAGTTTATTTGTTCTGTCCTTTTACAGTCTAATGCTGGCTGAAATTACCTGTCTAAGGGCTTATTTATGTGAGTGTACTGATCCTTATATAGCAAGGTGTCATTATTGAACGTACTTTAACAGACTGCAATTGATACCCAATTAGCAACTTGGCTCCCTTTTGGTGCCCGTTTTGCGTTATATTATTGAAGTTGTTTGGTTCAGTCATGTCAAGAACAAAACATTATGGGTATGGTAGTGCAAGAGGCAGAGACTCTATTGCCGTGGGTTGGATTGAGACTACAATACCCACAAATCCCAAGGTACTACAAAAATGCAGTGTGCTACGCACAGCCTGCTGGGAGAACTGATTTAAGGAACAGGAGGGGCCTCAGCCGCTCTCTCGGGACGCCATCTTCAACAGGCAAGAGGCCTGCTGTGAGCGCGCCTAGACCGGAGAAGCCTGGGCCTAAAGTTACAGAGAGAGTGGATCGCTTGACGAAGATATCCTTGTGGACAGCCTCGCTGATCGACCAGAGAGGGACCGGTCTACACTTCAAGGCATCCATCCACTGGCACCTTGTGAGCGGCTGCGCGGAGGATCAGGGGCCTTGTGTTACGGAGAGACTGAGAACAAAGAGAGGTTCCAGACGGAGTGTACCGGCGAGGCGAGGCCTCATTTGGTGAGAAGGCACTTGCCTATCAACAATAGTTAATGGAATAGGGAAAAAAAACTGCGCTGAAACCCAAAAATGTACAAGCTGCCAGCACTCAAATAAAGTAAAGTGAAAATGGGGATAAACAGTGCAGCGCTGAAACTAAAATAGTGATATGGGGTACCACTATACACTAAAGTGATAACCGGAGCTCCAAGTGGTTAAAGGTGAAACTCAAAAACAAATAAAGGTGTACGACAGTGATAAAAGTCTCCTATGACTTAGGAAGTCCACATACATGAACACACTTTCTGTCACTGGAGGTGAGTACCTTAAATGAAAATTGCATATAGTCCAAAATATACAATAATAATGTAAAAGTCTTCTGTGATTAGAGAAGGATCCATAAACCACAAATACACTCAAGTGATATTCTTCCCACAAAGTGTTCAGAATGACAGGAACAACAATTTGACCGTTGAATCAGGTATAAAGGATAATGACTAGATGGGGTACTCTTACCGCAACAGGTGGACTCATCAGTCATACGACAGTGAGTCAGATAGACTTGGGGTCTCAATGACCGGAAACTGTGGACCAGGATCTCTGTGGGTGACGTGAATGTCTCAACCGAAATCCGTAGAACACGATCTTTAAGAATGCCGTAAACGTCTCAAGTAGTCCTGGAGAGGATGATCCAAATGGATTGGGATGCAGGTGCAAATATCCTCCAGCGTGCAGACTCCAAAAGACAGAATATGGGAACAAAAATAGAAACAAAAGAGAAGCTCCCAATGGTGCAGGTCAAAAAACCTTTGATGGTTTATTGAATAAAAATGTCATACACCTGCACCATTGGGAGCTTCTCTTTTGTTTCTATTTTTGTCTTTTGGAGCCTGCACGCTGGAGGATATTTGCACGGTAATTTCTCTGGTGAATTTGTGGACCCGGTACTGGCCGGTCGTAGGTCCCCTGGACGCCAAACTTGGTACACATATAGCCCCATGTCTCCTCTATAAGTGTGCAGTCTGGGACACAGCAAGAGACAACCAAAACTACACCTTAGCAGGCAAGTTGGTGTCTGGGAGACCTACAGCCGGGGAGAACCGATTTTTCAAACCCGGGCACTCCTTCCATAGACTCCCATGTTAAACATCAGTCTAGTCATGGGCACAGTGAGGCATGGGCACAGTGAGGCAAAGTGAGGCACAGTGAGGCATGCAGATGGACACCCTAGGCTTATACTCAAGTCAATACGTTTTCCCAGTTTTTGGGGGTAAAATTAGGTGCCTCGGCTTATATTCGGGTCGGCTTATACTCGAGTATATACAGTACTTGTTCTGCGGCTGCCGCTGCCTCTCTGAGTCTCTTTCTCAGTTTCTCACATCAGCCGATCAGCGGCGCTGAGAGAGAGACTCGTCTAATGTAGTTACGCGGCGCACTGACACGAAACCAGGAGCGGAGGAGGAGGTGGGTGGAGCCTCTTCCCTGCACTCGTTGCTAATGCCTGGGCCGCTTGGCGTCTAGCAACGAGTGACGTCAGTGAGTCACGTCGGGCCGCTCTGCGGGCAGGTTCGATAGCGTGCTGCTCCACAGACGGGTAAGAAAGCGGGCGGCTGCGCTTGCGGCGCGGTTTGTGGGCGGGCGGCGCAGTTCGTGCTGCTCAGTTTGTTGGCAGCGCAGGTGAGAGTGAGAGAGCAGGCTCAGTGTGGCAGCTGGCCAATCAGCTAGCCGGGAGCGGGGGAGCAGAGAGATGAGATCATCTCTCACCGCCCGTGCCTGCCCTGCATTCCTGCAGTGACTTCCGCCCTCACTGTGCAGGCAGCAGAGAGATTACATTATCTCTCTGCTGCCTGACTCTGGGAGTCTGGGACACAGCAAGAGACAACCAAAACTACACCTTAGCAGGCAAGTTGGTGTCTGGGAGACCTACAGCCGGGGAGAACCGATTTTTCAAACCCGGGCACTCCTTCCATAGACTCCCATGTTAAACATCAGTCTAGTCATGGGCACAGTGAGGCATGGGCACAGTGAGGCATGGGCACAGTGAGGCAAAGTGAGGCACAGTGAGGCATGCAGATGGACACCCTAGGCTTATACTCGAGTCAATACGTTTTCCCAGTTTTTTGGGGTAAAATTAGGTGCCTCGGCTTATATTCGGGTCAGCTTATACTCGAGTATATACAGTACTTGTTCTGCGGCTGCCGCTGCCTCTCTGAGTCTCTTTCTCAGTTTCTCACATCAGCCGATCAGCGGCGCAGAGAGAGAGACTCGTCTAATGTAGTTACGCGGCGCACTGACACGAAACCAGGAGCGGAGGAGGAGGTGGGTGGAGCCTCTTCCCTGCACTCATTGCTAATGCCTGGGCCGCTTGGCGTCTAGCAACGAGTGACGTCAGTGAGTCACGTCGGGCCGCTCTGCGGGCAGGTGCGATAGCGTGCGGCTCCACAGACGGGTAAGAAAGTGGCCGGCTCTGCTTGCGGCACGGTTTGTGGGCGGGCGTCGCGGTTCGTGCTGCTCAGTGTGTTGGCAGAGCAGGTGAGAGTGAGAGAGCAGGCTCAGTGTGGCAGCTGGCCAATCAGCTAGCCGGGAGCGGGGAGCAGAGAGATGAGATCATCTCTCACCGCCCGTGCCTGCCCTGCATTACTGCAGTGACTTCCGACCTCACTGTGCAGGCAGCAGAGAGATTACATTATCTCTCTGCTGCCTGACTCTGGGAGTCTGGGACACAGCAAGAGACAACCAAAACTACACCTTAGCAGGCAAGTTAGTGACAATCCGCAAGGTGTGGCAGGCGACGTGGCAAGTGACAATCCGCAAATTGTGTCAGGTGACGTGGCAAATGACAATCTGCATCTGGTGGCAGGCAAGTGACAGCAAGGTGTGGCAGGTGACGTGGCAAGTGACAATCCGCAAGGTGTGGCTAGTGACAATCCGCAAGCTGTGGCAGGTGATGTGGCAAGTGACAATCCGCAACGTGTGGCAAGTGACACGCTCAGGGCTCCCACTAATTGCAGGCAACGGTGGCAAGTGACACACTCGGGGCTCCCACTGATTCTGCATTGAACTATTTAATTTCATATTACAATGTAATAATATAAATAATGCGCTTCAATCATCCTGACACCATAACAACCAAGGTGCCGGGATGATTGAAGCGCCGACACCAGCCAATTCCTGCGATAAATTTCCCACAAAAAAAGCATATTTTTTGGCAGTGCCCCTCCAGAAAAGCCCGGAGCAAGGAATGCAATGAATGGGTGGAGGGCGAACATGACAAGGGAAACAGGGACTTATGTGAAGGATTAGGGGATTGGTGGGGTAAGGCTGAGGAAGAGGGGATAAGATTGGTGGGTTAATTTGTGTGGGAGGGGGCATTGAGGGTATAAAGGAAGACTCCGCCCCCTCCCCAGATAACATGCGGCGCAGAGAAAGTTCAGGATGGCAGACTTGGAGCAGCTCCTGGCCCAATTGCGGGCAGAAACAGCAGCGCGAGGCCCGCGGTGGGCCCAGGAACATTTAGGGCCTTTGCTCGGGCGTCCGGTGGAGGAAGAGGTTAATGGGGGGAGAGTGTCAGCGCGAGCTCGGCAGTCAAAACCGCCGGAGCGCTTCTCTCCTGACCTCTCCTCCGGAGCTCGCAGACACATAGGGAATCCCCATTCGCGGGCCCCTTCGGGTCCTCCCGCTAAGCGAGCTGCTGACGCCGGGTTGGACGCCGGAAGGAATCCCCAGCAGAGTCGGAGCTCCGCGGGCGGCCGTTCCGGGAGTTCCGGAGCGGCCACCAGGCCCGCTCGGCGATTGGAGTCGGAGGCAGCGGGCCCCGCCCCCAGAGTGATGTCACCGGGGACGGCGCCTCGGCGGGGGAGATCCAGTGTGGCGGTGGCCGGGCCTTCCACTGCGGCGGCCGGGGACCTTACGGCGGAGGAGCAGAGGGAAGAGGCAGCGGATGTCGGCGACAGGGCTGGACGGAGCCCCCCGGCCTGGGCAAGGCAACGAAAAAATCGGTGGGCGGGTCCAGAACACGAAGAAGGAGTCGGTGGGGAGCGGGACCCTCGGCATCCAGGGATCCTTCTCCTGGAGGGCTTGCATCGGGAGCTGAAGGGGAGGAGCAACGGTCGGACGGTGCAGGGTCGGAATCGGAGGTGGAACGTGAGCCTCTCGGAAGGTCAGCATCGATGGAGGCGGGACGGTCGGCTGGTGGGTCGCTTCCTAGGCAGCCCGGTAAGTTTGTTTTTCCTTTATCTTCACTGGGTCAGTCACAGGTGTTGGGTGCTGAAGGCTGCAGTGGTAGGGGTGATGCTGGGACGTCAGTGTGGGGGTGCTCGGCTGGGGATGGTGACTTGGCAGACCGGGGTCAGAGGTCGGTAGTAGGGATGGATACAAGTATGAGGGGGTTTTTAGCAGGGATCAAGGAATTGGTGGACAGGTTTGAAAATTCAGCAGGTGGGGCGCCATGCCCGGCAGAGGCATGGGTTTCCCCGGTGGGGGGGATGGCAGGAGCGGGGTGGCAGGGGCAGCGGTGGTGGTGCCACAGCAGGGGGGGACGGACAGTCCTCCGCTAAGGAAGGAGGGGGTTGATACGCCTGCGGCAATGGGGGAGACGGGCAGGCAGGACCTGGTGAGGTTGGCTGACGCGGCGATGTGCGAGGTCTATATCTGTTTTGAGGGACCGTTGGGAGCGCATTTAAAGGTGGAGGTACGGGACAAGATTTGGAAAGGTGAGTATGTGGAGATATTCTCACTGCTGCCGTTGGGGAAGTTCAACTTGGAAAGAGTCAAGCCGGATGACTCTAAGAAGGAAGATGAGGAGAAGCGTAGGTATCGACTTATCCCTCGGACATTTACAAATTGGCTGCAGGCATTTGGCATTTTGGCAAGTGTGATAGGGGTAAAGAAGCCGGAGTTCTGCTCTGCTCTGTTTTGCTACCAGGATGCTATAGGGCAAGCATACAGAACCTTCGGGGGCACGGCTTGGTTGAGGTACGACGAGCAGTTTCGCCAGAGGATGGCGATGCGGCCGGAGTTGAGATGGGACCACAAAGACATTAGTTTGTGGATGCGATTGATGACTTCGGCGAGGGCCCCGAACCAGTTTTTTCAGGGGGGGGCCGGTGGATCGTCTTCCCCTGGACAACCGGCCGGTAAGGCAAAAGGGGTGTGTTGGCAGTTTAATTCGGGTACATGCAAGTTTGGAGGAACGTGCCGTTTCAAACATGAGTGTTCTGGATGCGGGGGTTCCCACCCCTCGTCTAGATGCTTTAAGCAAGGGAAGAACCGTTCCGGAGAACTTACGAATAAGAGGGAAGACGCCGGTGATGGTGGAAAGGATGCGGCCGTTTCTAGGTAGGTATCCGGACAGGGCGGCTGCGCGGTTGTTGGAAAGGGGGTTTGCGGAGGGTTTTCGTATTCCATGCTCGTTGAGGGAGGTCCCCCCCGTGCCGCGCAATTTGCGATCGGCGTTGCTACATTGCGACGTAGTTTCGGAGAAACTACGAAAGGAAGTGGCGTTGGGCCGCATGAGCGGCCCTTTTCCAGTTCCCCCATTAAAGGATTTGGTGGTCTCTCCGCTGGGTGTGGTGCCAAAAAAGGAGCCGAATAAATTTCGGCTCATTCACCACCTTTCTTTTCCAAAAGGGGGGTCGGTTAATGACGCCATTGAGCCGGATGCTTGCTCGGTGAGTTACACATCATTCGATGCAGCAGTGGTTTGGGTCCGGCATTATGGAAGGGGGGCTCTAATGGCAAAATCAGATGTGGAGGCGGCCTTTCGGCTTCTTCCGGTTCACCCGGATAGTTTTCGATTATTGGGGTGTCACTGGAACGGGGAGTTTTATGTGGACCAGTGCCTGCCTATGGGCTGTTCCATATCATGTGCATTATTTGAGGAGTTTAGCTCCTTTCTGGAATGGGTGGTCAGGGACGTGGCAGGGGTAAATTCGGTCATACACTATCTGGATGACTTCCTCTGCGTGGGCCCGGCTTCATCCAGGGATTGTGCGATTCTGTTAGCAACGCTGGAGCATATGGCGGATCGTTTTGGCGTCCCATTGGCGCCGGACAAGACGGAGGGGCCAAGAACGGTCATTACGTTTTTTGGGGATAACGCTGGATTCTGAAGCCATGGAATGCCGTTTACCGGAAGATAAGCTTGCGGCTCTGAAAGAAGAAATTAAACTGATGTTGGGTTTGCGTAAGGTACAGCTGCGAACGCTGCAATCTTTATTGGGGAAGCTGAATTTCGCCTGTCGCATTTTGCCGATGGGGAGAGCGTTTTGCCGACGGTTGTCGGCAAGTACGGCTGGGGTGCAGTCGCCGCGACATTTTGTTAGGCTGGTACGTTCCCACAGGTCTGATCTGCAGGTCTGGCATACATTCTTGGAGTCCTTCAATGGTAGGGCACTATGGATGTCGGGCCCGGTCAGCAACTTTGATATGGATCTGTTCACGGACGCTGCGGGCTCAGCAGGTTTTGGGGCTTTTTTCCAAGGCCGATGGAGTGCGGGTTCGTGGCCACAGAGTTGGGTGGAGGCGGGCTTCATAAAGAATATGTTGCTGCTGGAACTGTTCCCAGTAGTACTGGCAGTGGAACTATGGGGCGAGGCTTTCCGGGATCGGAAGGTGCGTTTCCACATCGACAACATGGGCGTGGTGCAGGTGATTAACAGAGCATCGGCGGCATCGCCGCCGGTGGTTCGCCTGCTACAACAGCTGGTGTTGAGATGCCTACAGTTAAACATCTTCATGTATGCGGTTCACCTTCCGGGAGTGGACAATGTGGTGGCTGACGCTTTATCTCGCTTTCAGTGGGACAGGTTCCGAGAGTTGGCACCGGACGCGGAGCAACGAGGGGTACCTTGTCCAGACTGGCTGTGGAAGATTGCGTTAGATTAGTCGCCGGATGGATCAGCAATTCGGTGAGTGAGACGACGTGGGCTGCATATCAGAAAGTTTGGTTGGAATGGGCGGATCTGGGTAGAATGGCGGGAGTGGATATTGATGGTCCGGAGGTGAGGTTGCTAGTCTTGTACTTTATCTCCAGGAGCATGGAAGCAGGGGTGTCGGTATCCGCGCTGGATAAAAAGGTTGCTGGGTTGGCATTTTTGTTTAAATGGCAAGGTTTGCCTGATTTCACGAAAGACTTCTGGGTTCGACAAGCGCTCAAAGGTTATAGGCGGGTTAGGCCGTTAAAAGACACCAGACGCCCTGTGTCCTTTGGGGTCCTGAGGGGGGTGTTGGCTAAGCTACCGGAGGTTTGCACCTCGGAATTCGAGGCTGCCTTGTTCCGAGTGGCATTTTCCTTGGCATTTTTTGGGGCGTTCAGGATTGGCGAGCTGGTTAGCTCGTCTAAGAAAGTGCATGGGGGGATTGGGGCTAATGAAGTGCGTTGCCAGGAGGACAGAGTGTCCTTGTGGTTACGTAGATCAAAAACGGATCAAAAAGGGAGGGGCAAGAGAGTTCAGATCTTTTCGTTGCCGGGCTCACCGCTTTGTCCGGTTGGGGCCGTTCGGGGTTTTCTGGCGGTACGCCCAGGGAACGTGGGGTCCTTTCTGATACATGCGGATGGGTGTCCGTTGTCCAGGTTTCAGTTCATATCGGTTTTCCGAAAATGTTTGGGGTGCGTAGGTTTAGAGGCGAAAGAATTTTTGTCACATTCGTTCAGAATTGGGGCGGCTACGGAAGCGGCTCGAAGTGGGTTGGATAGTGAGTCGGTCAAGTGCATTGGGAGATGGGAATCGAGGAGATTTCGCTCTTACATTCGCCCTCACTGTGGTAGGGGTGTGAGGAGAATGGGAGTAAGGGTATGAGGAGAGTAGGAGTGGGGCTGATTGGAGTTTAAAAAAAAAAAAAAGGAAATAAAATAATGAGGTTACGTTGACAGGCTTGGCTGTGGTTACGGTGGATACATGTTTTTCTCTCTTTCAGGTGTGGCGCCGGCGTTGGTCTGGATGCTGGAGCACTCTTACGTGTGCAGGGGGGGTAAGAGGGCTGAGGCAAGACCGGAAGGTCGGCAATTGGGGTTTCCAAGGCAGGAGGCCCGGATTCGCTGGCTGGGAATTCCGGGAATGTTATGGAGTAGGACGGTTCCAGAAGTGCATCGTTATGCGCGACTGGACCGCCCACCTGACGTTTTAATTTTGCACGTAGGTGGGAATGACTTAGGTGTTAGATCTATGCTGGATGTGACGAAGGATATCAAATTTGTTATTCTTCGTCTTCGTATGGCATTCCCGGAAATGGTGATAGTGTGGTCCGACATGGTGGCTCGTACTTCATGGCGGACGGCTAGATCCATAGAAGGCATCAATAGGGCGCGGAGGAAAGTTAATCGGGATGTGGCCAGGTTCATGGTTAGGAATGGGGGGTTGGTGATACGTCATTTTGAGCTGGAGTTGGAGACATGGCGGTACCTTCGGGGTGATGGGGTACACCTTAGTGATGTGGGTATAGACCTATGGGCGTTAGGGTTACAGGATGGTATACAGAGGGCTCTCAGGGTGTGGAGGGGCACCCAATTGTAAAGGCTTTTACATTCGGGTGCTGTGGCGGGTGTCTGTTCTTTGCAGGGGAAGGATGATACCTCGGAAAGAAGGGTTCAGGACCTGTCGTTGGTATGGGTCCTGACGGTGGGCTTACAGTTAACGGAGGTTTAGCTTGAAGCATTGGGATGGTGCACTGCGGTCATGGTTGTCTCTGAGCCAGCATGTCGGCTTGAGGCCTATTAGCGGATTTTGAGAAGTACCGCAGTGCAATAATAGACACAAATGTTAATAGAGGTTCCTGCAGAGATCGACACCAGTAATTTACTGAGGGTCCTTTAGGACAGAGTTTATGGTTACTGTTAAAAAAAGTTATACAGCGTTTTAATAAATAAGGCTGCTACAGCCTATATATATTTCTCCAACTCCTGGTGTGGTCTCGTTTACTTAGTCATAAGTAAGATAGTAAATAAGGGGTGTATAATAAGGACATCTGTTATACGATAGTCAAGAAAAGCCCGGAGCAAGGAATGCAATGAATGGGTGGAGGGCGAACATGACTAGGGAAACAGGGACTTATGTGAAGGATTAGGGGATTGGTGGGGTAAGGCTGAGGAAGAGGGGATAAGATTGGTGGTTTAATTTGTGTGGGAGGGGGCATTGAGGGTATAAAGGAAGACTCCGCACCCTCCCCGGATAACATGCGGCGCAGAGAAAGTTCCCGCCCACCCTCCCCTGAATTTGGACGGAGTTGGGGAGGTTGTCTTTACATTTTGTTTTACAGGTACAAGTGGGGTCATTGCAGATGTCGTGGCAGTGGCGGGTGTCTGTTCTTTGCAGGGGAAGGATGATACCTCGGAAAGAAAGGTTCAGGACCTGTCGTTGGTATGGGTCCTGACGGTGGGCTTACAGTTAACGGAGGTTTAGCTTGAAGCATTGGGATGGTGCACTGCGGTCATGGTTGTCTCTGAGCCAGCATGTCGGCTTGAGGCCTATTAGCGGATTTTGAGAAGTACCGCAGTGCAATAATAGACACAAATGTTAATAGAGGTTCCTGCAGAGATCGACACCAGTAATTTACTGAGGGTCCTTTAGGACAGAGTTTATGGTTACTGTTAAAAAAAGTTATACAGCGTTTTAATAAATAAGGCTGCTACGGCCTATATATATTTCTCCAACTCCTGGTGTGGTCTCGTTTACTTAGTCATAAGTAAGATAGTAAATAAGGGGTGTATAATGAGGACATCTGTTATACGATAGTCATGAGAAAAGACTCTGGATCCGCCCCTGCCACTGGTTAAGCTACATCTTGTGTGGGACTCTGTCTGTTGCAGCTGTAGGACAGGTGACCAGCACCAAGGTAACAATATTTAAATATATATATATATATATATATTACTGTGTGGTATTATTGTGGTCCCCTATTGCCATTGGGTTCCACAATCATATTATTGTCCAGTTGTGCCAAGGAGGGGATCGAGCCAAACTTCAGGGGTGGACAGGCAGAGTGCAGACCCAAAACAAAAACCAGCAGCTCCTACAGGGGTAGTGCTACACTTACATCCAAGCAAAGGGCCATCTTCACCTGTGTGGGATGCACAGGTCTCCAAGCGCACCCCCCCCAACTGTACATCTGCCAATGCATGGAGGAGAACACAGACAGATGGAGTTCTAAACATCGTTTGCTCGCACCTGGGGAGTCTCAGATGGGGGTGCAGATGGCCATAAAAGAAAATCGCTCTACACCCTGTACTTGCAATGCTGATGCTTCCACATTCAATGAAATTTGTTGCATGCACACCCGACTTAAAGGAAGGGAGACAACAGGAAGTGAGAGGAAATCTACCCCCAGGAAAGGAAATTCACTCCTGTAGGAGTTATTATGGGAAAAAGATACCTCCACTGATGTTTTATCACCAAGGCTTGTTTCCACAACAACCCAAAATGTTTTAAATCCAACTGTCATTGGGACAGAAAGTGAGGTGAAATCTTCTGAACAGGGGCACAGACAGCAAAACAAATGATACAGGGGTGTTAACCCTTTTCTATGCTATCCAAAATGCAAAAAAAAATCATTTTTTGGGCTGGAGCTACATATAAAAAATGTACCTGTTCTCAGGGCAGGACTTAGGGTGGTGGGGGCCCCTGGGCTTGAGTCACTTTCGGGCCCTACCTTCTATACAATACAAAAAATGGGCGTGGTTCACGCAAAATAGTGGGCGTGGCTCAAATGGGCGTGGTTCGGAAGGGGTGTGGTTAGAGTCTGAGCTGAATGAGGGATGGAGGGAGAAAGAAAGCAGAGTCATGGGGGACGCCGGTCAAATGCACCTTGCACTGAGAGGGTCATTAGACACTCATACATTATATAGCGATGCATGGCACTTAGCGAGGCATGGTGGCACTGACCCTAAAGTGGCACTGACAGGGGCATGGGGGCACTGACCATAAAGATGCACCCTGCACTGACAGACAACGGACACCGACCATTATGTTGCACATTGGAGTGAGTGAGGCATGAGGCACATACCAAAAGGTTGCACTGAGGGGGGCACTAACCACAAAATAGCACCTTGCACCGAGCGAGGCATTGGGCACTCATGCAGTATATAGTTATGCATGGCTCTTAGCGAGGCACTGACTAGGGCATGAGAGCATTGGTCATAGAGTTGCACCTTGCACTGACAGAGGCATCAGACATGGACTACTATAAAGTTGCACCTTGCACTGAGTGAGGAATGAGGCACTAACCATAAAGTAGCACCTTGCACTAACAGAAGCCTGAAGCACTTACCATAAAAAAGTTCCACCTAGCACTGAATGAGGCATAAAGTCACACTGACAGAGGCACTGAGGATAAAATTGCAATGAGTAAGGTATGAGGCACTGACCTGGAGCAGTATATAACGTTATGCATGACACAGAGAGAGGTATGAGGGACTGATCTGCAGTATAGAAAGTTATGCATTGCACTAATATAGGCAGCACTGACAGAAGTATGAGGCACTGTCGCTGACCTGGTGCTGGTGATATAGGTAGGTATTTAGGGTGACTTTCCTTGTTGATCACTCTTCCGAGTCTTCCGTCCCCTACTACAAGCATGACTCAGGAGAAGCCGACTGTCCACTTTGAGCGCCCGCCCTGCAGTGCATTCTGGGAGGTGTAGTCTCTGCAGCGTGTAGGCACAGCCCGGCCGAGTCTAATGTGTGCTGTTGAGAACTACATCTCCCATCATGCAATGTGGTGGCAACTAGGACAGCAGTGGAGCCTGCTATTAGCTGCTGCCGCTGATGGGGGTGTAACGGGGGGGAACTTTTAATGTGTGTCGGCGGATATGTTCTTTCTGTCACGCTAATCTGACAGAACTCCGGCCCGCTCGCGGCTCACCCCGCCAGTCTTTGCCTAATTAGAGAGCCGCCTCTGCAGGCAGGGGCCCCCTAGTGGACGGGGCCCATGGGCTTGAGCCCAGTCAAGCCCGAAGGTAAGTCCGGCCCTGCCTGTTCTGACTTATAAACAGATTCAACTTAAGAACAAACCTACAGACCCTGTCTTGTCTGTAACCCAGAATCACCCTTACAGGGGCATCCAGCCACTTATGCCTAAGCCTGCTGTATATCCTACCTGCAGCTCCCCGATCACTGGAAATTGTCATGTTTTTTTATGCTGGGCATAATAAGAGATAATAAGTGGCGCTCAACTACATGATGATAGAATTCATGCAACATCCTTTCATGATAGATGTCAAAAGATGGAAATCTCTGCACAATCTTCAATGTGAAGAATGGATACACACAGCATCACAGTGATGAGGCAAATATCCTTACTATAGGAAGTAGACCCTCAAATTATAGGGTGGTCTATAATGTTTTAATGCTGTTAGTAACAAACTTCCAATCAGGAATCTGCACCAAACATCAATTGGGAACCTTAATGATAGCCTCGGGTCTAAGGTGAAAAAGCCATGCTCTTAATGAATATCCATAGGCATCAATAAATAATCCTAGCGACCAGTACTTTCCTCGATATTCACGTCTGATACTTAAATCAATTTACCTGACAAAGGCATAAACAAAAGTGACCTCTGTTTTTAATAAGAACCTACTGCACTATGGTACTTGTATATAGTCAGAATGCGCATTCAAAAAACAAACTTCCAAAGATGGCGGCGGCGTCCACCGTGCATGCGTCAAGGTCCTGGCTTACGCATTTCATCGTAAAATTACGTGATCAGAGGCATCTCTGATGTCATTTTATGCCGAAATGCGTAGTTGAGCACCGCATATTATCTCACTATATTTTCATTTGTAATCAACAAATTGTTGCTGGCTGCTTATTTTTTATAAGTGTGTAGCGATACCCCCAGCTAAGAAAGCCGCTGAAATGATTTGTTTGGGCCCTGTAATGCACTGCTGTCAACCCCCAGCAATTGGCTCTAAACTCTCCTGGTACAGTCAGTAGGGGATGGCAGGATTGTGTAACCTATAACTCTCAGAGACACAATCCTGCAATAAACACAGCAATAGGGTATGGCTATCAATAACCGTCTCTTCTGCACAGTAAATGACACAAAACACAAGTGTACTTAACCCTGGCACTTTTACTGAGAGTGTTGGTTAAGCATAGAAAAGTATACATGAACACATGCAGAGCCCTGCAATGAAAAGTGTACTTTTGCAAACAGACAGATATAATAAAAGAACTAACAGTCCCCGCTGCTGCTATTCTACCTTGTGGGTAAAAATGGCGCCCAGAAATGTCTACGCTACGAAGTCAGGCCTGACTGTACTATGTAGAAGTTCTATAGAGGAAAATCTTCGCTAGCAAACGGTGGTGCACTTTTGAAGAAACAAGTTATAATCCACAAAGAGGAAAAGGGTCTTGAACTTGGTGAACACAGGATAAGTCTTAGAGAATCCTAGATACTCAAGGCGCTGTCTCTCCGGTGTATGACTACAAGCACTAGAGTTAATTCTGAACAACAGTTATCTGGCCTAGGGGATCCTGTGTTTGTCTCTGAGCAGGTGCTCTCTCACCGAACCAGACCAGTCCATGTCCGTATCTTCCGTTGCTGTGTCTTGGTACACAGATCCCACGACACCCGGATCTTCGGTCTTCCTCGCAACAGCACAGCAGCAGTCGGATGATGTCCCGCAAGCTCCTATGTCAAACGGAAGGCTCTTTGGAGAAAAGTCCCGGCTTCAGGCCTTGTCACACAGCAGACTTGAACAGGAGTTCCACTTGCTGGGCGGGCGGTGTCCAAAGAGGCCGAACTCAGTCCCACCCCCCAGTTAAATAGCCCACCCCAGCAGTCCTTGCCTGGGGCGATGCACCTTGGGTGTCCCGTGGCATTCTGGGTACGGTAGTCTCTGAGGCCTAAAAGCAATACCCCGCAAGCAAATCTGCGCTTGAGTGTAAATACACCACTATAAGCTTCTGCGCACTATGTCATAATACTTGACTTTACAAAACATAAATATAAACAGTGCAGCGCTAAAACATCACACACAATAAGTGAAAAAACTACACAAAATAAGAGGTTGTGGCAATGGTGACTTCTGCTCCAGAAAGAATAATATATATATATTGTGACAGCAGGAAGGTAAAGTCACCTGGTTGCATCCAGGGGGGTAGATATATTTCGCCCAGATTCAGGCTTTACGCCGACTTATACAACTAGGTGGAGAGTTGTATAAGCCCAGCTAAGGCTAGTGGGCTCATGGATGACTCATACCTCTAGGGAGAGTGTGGGGCGTCGTGCAGACAGGGAGTTGATGAGACCAGCTGAAGCTTGTCAGCTCATTTAGGCCTCTATAAGAACTCCCAGCTTCATTAGATGTTAGCTCATGCCTGGAACCAGACCTGTGTGGACTGTCTAGGGAGAGTGAACCCCTGTGCGGTGAGACAAAGCCTGTGTGGCTATTTGCTTGGACATTTAAAACCAGGGACTTAGGGACTAGGACAGCACTAGGCTGATCCCAGTTGTTAGTTAGGAAACCTGTATGTTTAGTCAGAGGTCAAGTTGACCAGGATTTATTTTGTTTATGTTTCTTTTGCTTTGCTGTGTTTTGTCACTGTAAATAGAAAATAAACCGCACCTTTTTGATTTTGAAAACCACAACCTCCGTTTGCTGGGCCTGTTTTGTGTGGGGAGCCCATCTCGGGGGTCACACACACCCGCTGCCGAGCTAACCCCCTCACAGTTGGTGGAGAACCAGTGGCAGTTTTTTTTTTAAGCCAGCATGGAGGAGATACTGAAGCAGCTGGCTCTAGCAAATGCCAATCAACAGCAGACAAATGCAGGTTTGCAAAAGAGCCTTGCAGCTCAACAACAGAACTTCGCAGCCCAGCAGCAAGCTCATCAACAGAGCCTTGCAGCCCAGCAGCAAGCTCATCAACAGAGCCTTGCAGCCCAGCAGCAGACAAACGCAACTTTGCAACAGAGTCTGGAGGCTCAGCAACAAGCCCAGCAGCAATCTGAGGCCCGCTTCATAGACCTGTTACAGAAGCAAGAGCAGAGACTACAACAACAGATGGAAGCAGCAATGCAGCAACGTCCGCAGACCAGTGAGGAAAGCCGTCCCACTAATACCGCGTCCTTTGGGGTGAGTCGTTTATTGACAAAAATGACTGGAGAGGATGATCCAGAGGTATTTTTGACCACATTTGAAAGGACCGCTGAAAGAGAAAAGTGGCCTGAGGAGCAGTGGGCTGGACTGGTGGCTCCTCTGTTAACTGGGGAATCGCAGAAAGCTTACTATGACCTAGAGCCTAACCAAGCAAAAGACTATGCGATGCTAAAAGCTGAAATATTGGCAAGGCTGGGTGTCACCCAGGCTGTCCGGGCTCAGCGTGTGCATAACTGGACTTTCCAGCTTGGAAAACCCCCCAGGTCTCAAATGTATGATCTCATTCACCTGAGCAGAAAGTGGCTACAGCCAGAGACTTTGTCCGCACCAAAGATTGTGGAACGTGTTGTAATGGATCGGTTTTTGAGAGCTCTTCCTACTGCCATCCAAAAGTGGGTAAGCCATGGAGACCCAGAGACGGCCGATGGTCTTGTGGATCGTGTGGAGAAATACTTGGCTACAGAGAACCTGACGGCCTCTTCCAGAGACACTCGGACTTTCCACCCTAAGACCAGACCATCCCCAGGGGCGGATAAGAGGATTCCAAGGGGTGAGGGTGGAGAGAGTGAGAGGGTGGGAGCTCTACCCCAAGTTTGGCGAGAACAGCCTGGGAAATCAGCGGCTCAAGAGGCCGCAAGAAGGATCGTTTGCTACCGCTGCCGGCAAGCGGGACATATTGCAGCCAATTGCCCGGTTGTGGAGGAACCCATGCAGTGTGACTTTCTGACGGGCAGACGTCAGTCGCTGTGTGCGACAGTCGCATTCACTGCCATTCAAGGAACTGAGAAACATTTATGCAAAATGTGTGTTAATGGTAGAAATGTTGTGGTATTGCTGGATTCAGGTAGCCTTGTGACCCTGATAAAGGCTGAGTTAGTTAAAACAGAGGTCTCTGGGAATAGCAAGGTAGCTGTTATTTGTGTGCATGGGGACACCCGAGAGTATCCAGTGACTACAGTGTGTTTCGAGACCCCCAAAGGTACCCTCTCTCATCCAGTGGGCTTAGTATCTCAGTTACCGCATGACGCCATTGTGGGAAGGGATTTTCCGAAGTTCTGGGAACTGTGGGATGATCCTGAGCCCCCCACTGGTGCCCCTATGTACCAGGAATGTGATAGCCAGAACTCCCCTGAGAGTGGTGAGGACTCTCCGGAATTTCCCTTATCAGTATTGGCAGGGGAGACTCAAGAAACTGGAGAGGAGCCCACCTCCTCAGACGAAAACCTACCGTCTGTGGAGTTTTCTGATCTTGAGGTTCACAGGGAAAACTTTGCCACAGAACAGTTGAAAGACCCCGCCCTAATAAAGGCACGGGAAAACGTAGTGAAAATAGATGGCGAGTTAGTGAACCCAGATAATACCTGCACTTACCCATACTTCAGCGTAGAGAAGGACCTACTGTATCGGGTGGCAAAAAGGGCAGAAGAAACCGTTGAGCAGCTTGTGGTGCCCAAACCTTACAGGAAGTTGGTGTTGGAGTTGGCCCATGGGCACATTCTTGGAGGTCATCTGGGGACAGAGAAAACCCGAGAGAGGGTATTACAGAGATTCTATTGGCCGGGGGTGATGAAGGACATAGAAAATTATTGTTCCTCCTGCCCTGTGTGTCAGAGGTCGGCCCCGATGCCACATTTCCGTAGCCCGCTGGTCCCTCTACCCATCATTGAGGTCCCGTTTGAGAGGATCGCCATGGATTTGGTAGGTCCTATAATCAAGTCCGCTAGGGGGCACCAGTACATATTAGTTATAATGGACTATGCCACCCGTTATCCAGAAGCGATCCCTCTCCGAAATACCTCGGCCAAAACCATAGCCAAAGAGCTATCTCTTGTGTTTAGCCGGGTGGGTATTTGTAAAGAACTGCTTACGGACCAAGGTACACCCTTTATGTCCCGGGTTATGAAGGAGCTGTGTAAATTGTTCAAAGTGACGCAATTACGTACATCTGTGTATCACCCCCAAACCGATGGGCTGGTTGAAAGGTTCAACAAAACCCTAAAACAAATGTTGAAGAAAGTGGTGGATAGAGATGGAAAGGATTGGGACTGTCTACTTCCTTATCTGATGTTTGCTATTAGGGAGGTGCCCCAATCCTCTACGGGATTCTCCCCCTTTGAGTTACTGTATGGGAGACACCCAAGAGGGCTGTTGGATATTGCCAAGGAAACTTGGGAAAGTGAGAGTTCTCCCCACAGGAGTGTGATTGAGCATGTCGCCCTGATGCAAGACCGAATTGCACAGGTAATGCCCATCGTGAAGGAACATTTGGCCCAAGCGCAGTTAGCACAGCAGAGAGTGTACAACCGTGGAGCCAAGACCCGTACCTTTTCCCCGGGGGATAGGATACTGGTACTTGTCCCTACGGTTGAAAGTAAATTCCTTGCCAAATGGCAAGGCCCCTACGAGATAATGGAAAAAGTGAGCGAAGTGAATTACAAGGTCAGACAACCAGGAAGGCGAAAGCCCGAACAGATCTATCACGTTAATCTGTTGAAAGCCTGGAGGGATAGAGAGTCCCTAGTCGCAGACACTTGGTCACCAGCTCAAACTGGTTGCGTGATTCCGGAGGTTGGAATAGCAGCCACCTTGTCACAACCCCAACAACAGGAGGTTAAGGAGTTTGTGCTTCGCAACAAGGAGGTATTCTCTGAGCTCCTGGGACAAACATCTGGGGTAGAGCATGACATCATTACCCCGCCCGGTGAAAGGGTGAAGTTAAAACCCTATCGGATCCCAGTGGCCCGACGGGAGGCAATACGGGAGGAAGTACAGAAAATGCTGAACTTAGGGGTGATAGAGGAGTCCCAAAGTGATTGGTCTAGTCCCATTGTGTTGGTGCCTAAACCGGATGGGAGCTGGCGATTTTGTAACGATTTTCGACAGTTGAACAAAGTTACAAAATTTGACACCTACCCCATGCCACGTATAGATGAGTTGATCGACCGGCTGGGAACAGCCCGATACATGACGACTCTTGACCTCACAAAAGGGTATTGGCAAATCCCCCTGGCCAAGTCGGCCAAAGAGAAAACCGCATTTGTAACCCCAGACGGGGCGTTCCAATATAAAAGAATGCCGTTCGGGTTACAGAATGCGCCGGCCACATTCCAGCGGAAAATGGACCAGATGCTGAGGCCCCATCGGAAGTATGCTGCGGCTTACCTGGATGACATAATTGTCCATAGCACAGATTGGGCCTCACATCTGCCAAAAGTGCAAGCAGTCCTGGACTCTGTTCGGGAAGCGGGGTTTACGGCTAACCCCAAGAAGTGTACCATTGGGCAGGAGGAGGCCAAATATCTTGGGTACACCATTGGGAGGGGAGTAATAAAACCCCAACTCAACAAAGTCAAGGCCATCCAGAGTTGGCCACGTCCCAACAGCAAGAAGCAGGTACGAGCCTTTCTGGGAATCGCTGGGTATTATCGGCGATTCATTCCCCACTTTGCTTCTAAGGCTGTGCCCCTAACCAACCTGACGAAGGGGAAAGGGTCGGTCATGATTAAATGGACCCCCGAGGCTGAGGCAGCATTCCAATTCTTGAAACAAGCCTTATGTAGCCAGCCAGTGTTGTACTCACCCGACTTCTCTAAAGACTTTGTCGTACAAAGTGATGCGTCAGATGTGGGGTTAGGAGCAGTATTGTCCCAGGTCTGGAACGGGGAAGAGCACCCAGTCATTTACCTCAGCAGGAAGTTGAAGTCCCATGAGGTAAATTACGCCACCGTTGAAAAGGAGTGTTTAGCGGTGAAGTGGGCTCTAGATTCCCTTCGGTACTACCTGCTAGGTAGGCACTTTGACATGGTTACGGATCACGCTCCGTTAAAGTGGATGGCTCAAAACAAGGAAACAAATAGAAGAGTGAATAGGTGGTTCCTGGCCCTCCAGGAATTCAACTTCACAGTAAAGCATCGCCCTGGCGTTCAAATGGGGAATGTGGATGCTTTGTCTCGAGTACATGAATGCCTGATTGCTGGTGTTCCAACCCCGAGGTTAAAACAAGAGGGGGGGGGTATGTGACAGCAGGAAGGTAAAGTCACCTGGTTGCATCCAGGGGGGTAGATATATTTTGCCCAGATTCAGGCTTTACGCCGACTTATACAACTAGGTGGAGAGTTGTATAAGCCCAGCTAAGGCTAGTGGGCTCATGGATGACTCATACCTCTAGGGAGAGTGTGGGGCGTCGTGCAGACAGGGAGTTGATGAGACCAGCTGAAGCTTGTCAGCTCATTTAGGCCTCTATAAGAACTCCCAGCTTCATTAGATGTTAGCTCATGCCTGGAACCAGACCTGTGTGGACTGTCTAGGGAGAGTGAACCCCTGTGCGGTGAGACAAAGCCTGTGTGGCTATTTGCTTGGACATTTAAAACCAGGGACTTAGGGACTAGGACAGCACTAGGCTGATCCCAGTTGTTAGTTAGGAAACCTGTATGTTTAGTCAGAGGTCAAGTTGACCAGGATTTATTTTGTTTATGTTTCTTTTGCTTTGCTGTGTTTTGTCACTGTAAATAGAAAATAAACCGCACCTTTTTGATTTTGAAAACCACAACCTCCGTTTGCTGGGCCTGTTTTGTGTGGGGAGCCCATCTCGGGGGTCACACACACCCGCTGCCGAGCTAACCCCCTCACAATATATACACACACATATATACACACACACACACATACACATACATATATAAAAAGTCACAAATCTCCAGAATCCGAATTGTTAAGTAAAAGACTGACAGTCCCGCCAGCCATGCTCAAGAGGGGAAGATCATGAGAATAACCAAAGTGTCACCAGAGAGAGCTCCTATTGCACTTACCAGAACTCGTGTGACCCCTCAATTAAAAGTGGTTAAATCACGTTCCTATTCAAGGGACACAGATCCACCATCCAGGTTAAAGAGAAATCCTATCCTCCTCCTCCAGGTAACCGAATGCTAAGGGGGCTTGATATCTGCTGTCACTAAATCCACTATGACTCAGGTGGCCTGTAATGAAGAGCGCAGGGGCGCTGCCCCCCTATTCAAGCATCCGGCCCCCTAATCTACATGCGGGGCACCGGACACATGAAATCCAATGGGTTTTTTTTTTCTTTAAGCACGTGATTAGGGCCAGAGGCTCTATTAGGCTTCAAAAAAGGGTGGACTCGGGGGCCCTGAGCACTGAGCCCCAAGCACACCCAGTTGTGTGAGAATAGAGAATAAATAAATATTCACTATTGTCACACTGATTCTCCTCCTGGCCAATCAGGAAGCGGATCTTGAGACCTGTTTCCTGATTGGCCTGAAAGGAGAAGCGATCCTATTGGCGGAGGAGGAGGTAGGAGATGCAAGGCTGGTGTGATGCAGGGGAAGCCGCCGCTTGTCGCCATAGATGTGGTAAGTGCGGGGTGGGTGCGATTGACCTGACCCACGGGGGGGGGGGGGATGCGTGCAGGTGACCTGACTGACCAGGGGGTGGGGGGTTTATTGTGGGTGCATCGTTTGCCGCCCCCCCCCCCAAAAAAAAACACCAGTCGCCACTGCTGGTGTTTTAGCAATATCCTCCTGTGTAATCCAGTGATATTTCCCATTTACCTCCTTCTTCGCTGTTTGTTCTTTGCCTTAGGCTCCATTCACACTTGCACATTCTGGGAACGCAAGCAGATAATGTGAGAAAAATGTGTCAAAAAAAGTTGCGTTTGCGGTGCCATTATTTGGTAAAAGCACCCCAAATGCATGCCAAAACATGATGTAAAAAATGGCGCAAGGCTCAACACTGGAAAGGGTCCTGGATAAGGATGACCCCTGGCGTGTTTGCATAGAACACGTGCAGAGCTCACCAGGAAGTCGGCACCGCGCTGCGCTAATCACAGCCAGGGAGACATTTCCCGATCTCTGCAGCCGTGAATCGGGAAATGTCTCCCTGCCTGTCATTAGCGCAGCGCAGAGCCGACTTCCTGGCGGGCTCTGCACGTGTACTATGCGAACACGCCGGAGCTCATCCTTAGTCCTGGAGCTCTCGAACACAAAACATACAAAAAAAAAGCTTGAAAAAGACCTGATAATTCTGGGCTATAGCCTGTTTCATTATCTTTCAAACAAAATAATAAGGATTTGGAACAGAAGTCAGATTATGTCACTTTCGTAGCGGCTGCAAATCACTTTGCCTTTTCCCTGGTGATTTGTAGACAATGAATTGTTGCACCATAATCACCAGCAGCTGCCTTGAATGAATCTGGCAATTCTCCATCCAGCGAGCTCCAAATACTGTACAATGTTAGTCTCTCAGCAACAAATACCAATTGCTAGAATGGTTGTAAAACAGACTTGGCTAAAATAGTTTTCTTTTTTTTACTAACAAAATGCTGATGAAAGCAATTCTGTAGCCGCTCCATATCACAGCTATCAAATCACTAGCATTATCCAGACTTGACATTTATTACTAATTGTTTTTTTATTGTATTGTTTGATTGACAGTGCCGATGCAGCCCCTCAGCAGGCAGTACTGTCACATTTCCCGAAGCTGGGCTTTAAAAGATTCTATCACTACCATAAATGACAATAGATTCTGTAACTAACTGGGTAAATAGGAAGCAAGACATTTTACATAATGTGTTGCTACAAAAAGGCCAGTTCTAAAATGAAGAAGAAAATTGAATTATATAAATAAACACATTTTATATAACAAATGGTTATATAACTTTTTCTCTGTAAAGCTATACAGATACAAGTTGAGACCTGACTGCAACAGAATCAAGCATGAAGACGTTATGCAAGCCGATCGTTTACCACGCCCATTACAATAAAAAACAAATAAAAAAATAAAACTGGAAGGTTCCTGCATGCCTTGCCAAGGAGTTACAAAAGCAGTACAAATGCAAAACTGCATACTCTGACATATAATACAAGGGGAACCGGGGGGAAGCAAATAATGGCAGTATGTATCTTGTTGTATGAATGTGTTTTTTTTTTCAATTTTAGAGAAAATGTCTGCAGTCAGTATCGGTGGTGTAAGTAGCATATCCGGCATACAGGGCCAATCACTTTTTTAACATCCCTTTCACCCCCCCATATATATGACCAAACTGCACTAACAGTGGCAGGGGCCTGAAGAGGAATAAACCCTGAGTCTAACCACTGCATACACGGCACACATATATTACTGTTCAGTTACCAGCAAATATGCTTTAAATACTGCACAACAAGCGAGAGTCTTACAAACCTCACTACAATCATTTTTTTATTATCTCCGGGGTGGCTACAGAATGCACTGCACAGAAACGTGCGTCTTTAGCTCCATTTCAGGGCCGAATTCAAGCAAAGATTCAGCCCTTATTCGTCCCTGAACTGGAGAATGGGGACGCACAGCGTTCCTGTGCGATCCGAAGTTGGTTACAGTGTGAACCGAGCCTAAAGAACTTCTGGAGTATATAGGTAGTTAGAATGATGTGGTAAGGAGTAAAAAAGTATACAATATGGTGTCTATAATGCAGGGCTCAGAAGTGTGTGAAGCGCAAAGTACAGGGGACAGGAGTGCAAAGGTTACAAGTAGGAAACACACAGAGTGCAGAGGCCAGGAGTGCATATAGTGCAAAGTGTAGGGGGTCAGGAGTACATAATGCACAGAATGCAGAGGCCAGGAATGCATAATGCACAGAGGGCAGGGGTCAAGTGTACATAACACACATAATGCAGGGGCCATCAGTGCATAATGCATACAGTGCGGGGGCCAGGAGTGTCTATTGCATAAAGTGCAAGGGTCTGGAGTACATTATGCACAGAGTGCAGAGGCCAGGAGTGCCTATTGCATAAAGTGCAAGGGTTAGGAGAACATATTGCATGGAATGCAGCGTCCAGGAGTGCATAATGCACAGATTGCAGGGGCCAGGAGAGCGTAACGCACAGAGTGCAGGGGCCAGGAGTGTGTATTGCACAGAGAGCAGGGATCAGGAGTGTGTATTGCATAGAGTGCAGGGGATAGGAGTGCGTAATGTGCAGAGTATAGGGGTCAGAAGTTTGTGTCACACAATCAGGGCCGGTGCTACCACTAGGCAAACTAGGCAGTCGCCTAGGGAACACTACTGCCTAGGGCGCCGGCCGCTGGTTTCCCTACTCTCCGTCTCCACAGCCACGCTATGTACGTTTTCTGTGCTGTATTATAAATACCCCTGTAACAATGTTATAACCTCCAGTGGACTCAGGCACTGCTGGCTGGGATGAAACGTGCACATCTAGGAGGGATGCAGGGGATGTTTCTGGTGTTTGTAACTCAGGCAGCCACTCCACTCCGTAATGTCATTATAGAGACGCAGCATTGACATGTCCCAGCGGAACGGAAGCAAGCATCCCCTGCACGCCTCTATGATCAATGACCTGTCTGTCTCTGGTGAGTCATGTGACCCCCCTCCCCCTCCTGCACTGGAATAGGGTGTCTGTCCATACATTGCTTAATATGGATAGGTGATGTAATGCTATGCTGCTGGGGCCTGTTCTCCTATGTAGGCCGCCTCCTCCTCCACAAACAGGATGACCTTCCCAGCTGTCATCTGTGCCCAGCTGTTGAGGAGTGTAGGCCTCCACACAGAAACACACAATGCATGCCTTACAGCAGAGGTGCCCAACCGCTGGCACCCTCTGATGTGGCCCACTACCTCCTGCTCTGGGATGGTGGGTCGGCAAGCCCAGATCGCGGGTTCCCTACCCGCCCCCCGATAGGGTGACCACATTTCCAAACTACCATTCAGGGACACCCTCCCTTCCCAAAAATCAGCATGTGCTGTAACGAATCACAGCACAGTGATTAGACACAAGAGGCAGGATTTATGATTTCTCCAATCACAAGCAGGGGGCGGGATTGTGCTCCTCCAGTCATTCCAGGACAAGTACTGTCAGTGAGTAAAGCGGTGATGTGGCGGCCTTTTTTGGGGGCATCAGATTGCCCCGGGGGGTGGCTGTGTCAGTTTCATTCCGGGACACTGTATTGTCCTGGAATGAATGTGCCCGGGACAGACCTGCAAAATGCGGAACTGTCCCGGGCAATCCGGGACACGTGGTCACCCTACCCCCCGAGCATCAGTGTGAAGAATGGAGTCAGCACTAGAGGAAGCAGAGCCGATATTTCTTGTATAGCACCGACTCCTGTCACATGGGCAGGGCAAAGGGGGTGGAGATACAGATACAGCTGCAGTTCACAGACCTCAGAAGAAGCAGCAGTTTAGAGTGAGGAGATGTCCTCCTTTCAGCTGTGTGTGAGTGACCATAAAAAGGATAAGGATCTGATTAACACCACTTATGCATATTGTATTATGACACTAAACGGTACAGTAAACTAAATCTGGTGGTCTTGGTGAAATCACTCTTTAAGGCCCCTTTCACACTGGGGCGGGCATATGCAGTGGCGGTATAGCGGCGGGATTTTCAGCGCCGCTATACCGTCGTGTTTACCGCGATATTCGGCCGCTAGCGGTGCAGTTTTAACCCCCGCTAGCAGCCGAAAAAGGGTTAATACTGTCCGCAAACCGTGGCTATAGCCGTGGTTTGCGGGCGGTATTACCGCGGTGTCCCATTGATTTCAATGGCAAGGAGCGGTAAAGGAGCGGTATACACACCCCGCTCCTTCACCGCTCCAAAGATGCGGCTTGCAGGAGATTTTTTTGTCTCCTGCCAGCGCACCGCCTCAGTGTGAAAGCCCTCGGGCTTTCACATTGAGAATGCTGGGGCAGGAGTATTTCAGGCGTTATTTATGCGCTATTTTTAGCGCAAAAACGCCTGAAATACGCATCAGTGTGAAAGGGGCCTTAGTTTTGTAGTGGATTCGGAGGTGTTGAATGAATGAGCACAACTTGCCCTGTACATTCCTTGTATTTATAGGATGAATTAGGGCATTGTTTACCATTTGTTTAGGTACAAAATAGAACCAGATAGTACAGTAGCTACGTTGGTTGGGCATCTGTTGGGGTCCATATTTCAATTTAACCACTTCCCGCCCAGTCAATAGCATATTGACGTCCGGAAAGTGGTTCTGTTATCCACACTGGACATCATATGACGTCCTGCAGGATAACAGCCGCCGCGCGCCAGGGGGAGGCTTTTTACCACGTGATCAGCCGTGTTGAATCACGGCTGATCAGGATGTAAACAGGAAGAGCCGTTGATCGGCTCTTCCTCACTCGCGTCTGACAGACGCGAGTAGAGGAGAGCCGATCGGCGGCTCTCCTGACAGGGGGGGTTAGCGCTGATTGTTTATCAGCGCAGCCCCCCCTCGGATACTCACACTGGACCACCAGGGAAGCCCCCCAGGACCACCAGGGAAGCCCCAAGCATGTGGATGGCCCCCATGGCCATCCACATGTAGTAAAACAAAAAAATATATAAAAAAACATAAAAAAAATGCCAATCAGTGCCCACAAATGGGCACTGACTGGCACTATCATGGCACGACCACAATGTGTGGTGGCTGGCATTGCTGGGCATCAGTGTCACCAGTACCCCCTACTCGTGTCCATCAGTGCCACCTATCAGTGCCCATCCCTTCCCATCTGTGCCAATAAGTGCCCACCTATCAGTGCCCGTCTGTGCCACCTATCAGTGCCACCCATAAGTGCCCATCAGTGCCGCCTATAAGTGCCCATCAGTGCCGCCTATGTGTGCCAATCAGTGCCACCTATGAGTGCCCATCAGTGCCTCATACCAGTGCCACATATCAGTGCCCATCAGTGCCGCCTATCAGTGCCCATCATCAGTGCCACCTCATCGGTGCCACCTCATTGGTGCCACCTTATCGGTGCCCATCAGTGTCGCCTTATCAGTGCCCTTCAGTGCCGCCTTATCAGTGCCCGTCATTGAAGTAGAAAGGGTACTTATTTACAATTTTTTTTTACAGAAACAAGGAAAAACATATTTTTTTTCAAAATTTTCGCTCTTTTATTATTTGTTGTGCAAAAAATTAAAATCGCAGAGGCGATCAAATACCACCGAAAGAGAGCTCTATTTGTGGGAACAAAATGATAAAAAATTTGTTTGGGTACAGTGTAGCATGACCGCGCAATTGTCATTCAAATTGTGACAGCGCTGAAAGCTCAAAATTGGCTTGGGCAGGAAGCTGTATAAGTGCATGGTATTGAAGTGGTTAAGATATTTTAATGCATACAGTATATCAAAATTAGTGATGAGCCGAACACCCCCGGGTTCGGTTCGCACCAGAACCCGCGAACGGACCGAAAGTTCGTACGAACATTAGAACCCTATTAAATACAATGGATGCGAACGTTCGAATTCTAAAGTGCTAATTATAACGACTATTATGCATGTTATTGTCCTAAAAAGGGTTTGGGAACCCGGGTTCTGCACCAGGGGACATGTATCAATGCAAAAAGAAGTTTTAAAAACGGTCGTTTTTCGGGAGCAGTCATTTTAATGATGCATAAAGTGAAAAAAAAAAAGTCAAATATTCCTTTAAATATCGTACCTGGGGGGTGTCTAAAGTATGCCTGTGAAGTGCCACATGTTTCCCGTGTTTAGAACTGTCCCTGCACAAAATGACACTTCTAAAGGAAAAAAAAGCCATTTAAAACTGCTTGCGGCTTTAATGTAATGTCTGGTCCCGGTAATATGGATGAAAATCTTTAAGAAAAATGGCATAGCTACCCCATGACCCCCCCCCCCCCCCTACCCCAGCCCATTACCAGCCCCTTTGGGTCTTGTATGGATATTAAGGGGAACACCGCACACAAAATAAAAAAGGCCCTATATACTCTGAACAGCCGTATACAGGCGGTGCATACAAGACAGGGACTGTAGGTTTGTAATTATGTAGAATGTGTTTGTAATTTTGAACAGGTACATTGTTTAAGTGTAGCTCCAGCCCAAAAATCTATTTTTAAACTTTTTGGAAAACATAGGTAAGGGTTATCACCCCTGTAACATTTGTTTTGCTGTCTGTGCCCCTGTTCAGAACATTTCACCTCACTTTCCGTCCCAATGACAACTGTTTTTGAAATGTGGTGTTTTTCTTGAAACAAGGATTGGTGATAAAGCATCAGTACAGAGGAGACACCTTTCTCCCATATTAATTCTTACAGGAGAGAATTTTCCTTCCTAGGGGTAGATTTCCTCTCACTTCCTGTTGTCTTCTTGCGTTTGCAAGTAGGAGTCGTTTGTAAGTTGGATGTTTGAAAGTAGGGACCTGCGGTATATACTCTGCAGAAATAGGCCCCTTAGTTGTTGGTGTTGGCACAACACTGTAAGCACTCACAGTTACTCTTGGTTGGTGCTGGAACGCCCTGCTGTCAACTATTATATCAGGAATTGTAATTACATATAATTGTTGAACAGTGGTAGTAAAAATTGGGCCTTTGATGGTGGTGCTGGTGCCACAACACTGTAAGCCCTGACAGTTACTCTTGGTGGGTGCAGCAATGGGCCCTGCTGTGAATTATTAGATCAAGAATTGTAATTGCATGCCCCTGTTGAACAGGGGCTGAAAAATTGGGCCTTTCGTGGTGGTGGTGGTGGTGGTGGTGTTGCCACAACACTGTAAGCCCTCAGAGTTACTCTTGGTGGGTGCAGGAATGGGCCCTGCTGTGAATTATTAGATCAAGAATTGTAATTACATGCCCCTTTTGAACAGGGGCTGAAAAATTGGGCCTTTCGTGGTGGTGGTGGTGGTGGCGTTGCCACAACACTGTAAGCCCTCAGAGTTACTCTTGGTGGGTGCAGCAATGGGCCCTGCTGTGAATTATTAGATCAAGAATTGTAATTACATGCCCCTGTTGAACAGGGGCTGAAAAATTGGGCCTTAGGCACTGGTGGCACAACACTGCAACCCCTCACAGATACTGTACTTGGAGCACAGCAATGAGCCCTGTTGCAAAGTATTGCTTCAAAAATTGTAATGACACGCCCCTGTTAAACAGGGGCTGAAAAATTGGGCCTTAGGCACTGGTGGCACAACACTCCAACCCCTCACAGATACTGTACTTGGAGCACAGCAATGAGCCCTGTTGCAAAGTATTGCTTCAAAAATTGTAATTACACGCCCCTGTTAAACAGGGGCTGAAAAATTGGGCCTTAGCCACTGGTGGCGGCACCCATAAACAAAAATGATCTTCCAAGCTATCATCATCAATCGTATCATTGAGGACTCGGAGGAGGAGGATAGCCAGTCAACATAACAGCACAGGCACTCAGCATTAGGGATGAGCTTCGTGTTCGAGTCGAACATACGTTCGACTCGAACATCGGCTGTTCGATCGTTCGACAAAGATCGAACGATTTGGGCCGTTCGCGCCAAATTCGAGTGACGCGAACGGCCCACAATGCACTACGCCATCGCAGTGTCATCCAGGCGCTGTGATTGGCCAAGCATGCACTGTGACCCCGCATGCTTGGCCAATCACAGCGCCGGCAGCGAGGAGAGCAATGATTGGCCACAGGCAAGATGCCTGTGGCCAATTAATAATGAGGGTGTTTAGTACACGCCCCACACTATAAAAGGCCGCCAGCACGGCGGCCTAGTGTAGTGTGTTCCGGAGCAGGGAAAGACAAGCATAGGCAGGGACAGTGACATTTATTTCTTTCTTGCTTAACCTGGATTCCTTTAGTTTAGGGAAAGAGAAGGATAGGTAGGGAGAGTGTCAGTGTGTTTTACTGTGCGAGTCCTTGTTTCTAGGGACAAAGAAGGAAAGTGAGGGGATTTCTCCTTGTGCTATAGTGTGCTTTAAAAAAAAAAAATTTCTAGGGACAGAAAACTGTAGGTAGGGAGAGTGTCAGTTTCTTTCACTGTGCCAGTCCTTGTTTCTAGGGACAAAGAAGGAAAGTGAGGGGAATTCTCCTTGTGCTATAGTGTGCTTTAAAAAAACATTTTTTCTAGGGACAGAAAACTGTAGGTAGGGAGAGTGTCAGTTTCTTTCACTGTGCCAGTCCTTGTTTCTAGGGACAAAGAAGGAAAGTGAGGGGATTTCTCCTTGTGCTATAGTGTGCTTTAAAAAAACATTTTTTCTAGGGACAGAAAACTGTAGGTAGGGAGAGTGTCAGTTTCTTTCACTGTGCCAGTCCTTGTTTCTAGGGACAAAGAAGGAAAGTGAGGGGATTTCTCCTTGTGCTATAGTGTGCTTTAAAAAAACTTTTTTTCTAGGGACAGAAAACTGTAGGTAGGGAGAGTGTCAGTTTCTTTCACTGTGCCAGTCCTTGTTTCTAGGGACAAAGAAGGAAAGTGAGGGGATTTCTCCTTGTGCTATAGTGTGCTTTAAAAAAACATTTTTTCTAGGGACAGAAAACTGTAGGTAGGGAGAGTGTCAGTTTCTTTCACTGTGCCAGTCCTTGTTTCTAGGGACAAAGAAGGAAAGTGAGGGGAATTCTCCTTGTGCTATAGTGTGCTTTAAAAAAACATTTTTTCTAGGGACAGAAAACTGTAGGTAGGGAGAGTGTCAGTTTCTTTCACTGTGCCAGTCCTTGTTTCTAGGGACAAAGAAGGAAAGTGAGGGGATTTCTCCTTGTGCTATAGTGTGCTTTAAAAAAACATTTTTTCTAGGGACAGAAAACTGTAGGTAGGGAGAGTGTCAGTTTCTTTCACTGTGCCAGTCCTTGTTTCTAGGGACAAAGAAGGAAAATGAGGGGAATTCTCCTTGTGCTATAGTGTGCTTTAAAAAAACATTTTTTCTAGGGACAGAAAACTGTAGGTAGGGAGAGTGTCAGTTTCTTTCACTGTGCCAGTCCTTGTTTCTAGGGACAAAGAAGGAAAGTGAGGGGAATTCTCCTTGTGCTATAGTGTGCTTTAAAAAAACATTTTTTCTAGGGACAGAAAACTGTAGGTAGGGAGAGTGTCAGTTTCTTTCACTGTGCCAGTCCTTGTTTCTAGGGACAAAGAAGGAAAGTGAGGGGAATTCTCCTTGTGCTATAGTGTGCTTTAAAAAAACATTTTTTCTAGGGACAGAAAACTGTAGGTAGGGAGAGTGTCAGTTTCTTTCACTGTGCCAGTCCTTGTTTCTAGGGACAAAGAAGGAAAGTGAGGGGAATTCTCCTTGTGCTATAGTGTGCTTTAAAAAAACATTTTTTCTAGGGACAGAAAACTGTAGGTAGGGAGAGTGTCAGTTTCTTTCACTGTGCCAGTCCTTGTTTCTAGGGACAAAGAAGGAAAGTGAGGGGAATTCTCCTTGTGCTATAGTGTGCTTTAAAAAAACATTTTTTCTAGGGACAGAAAACTGTAGGTAGGGAGAGTGTCAGTTTCTTTCACTGTGCCAGTCCTTGTTTCT
Source organism: Rana muscosa (assembly GCA_029206835.1). Classification (NCBI taxonomy): domain Eukaryota; kingdom Metazoa; phylum Chordata; class Amphibia; order Anura; family Ranidae; genus Rana; species Rana muscosa. Next base: position 216,037,042 of record CM055116.1, read on the forward strand.
AGGGACAAAGAAGGAAAGTGAGGGGATTTCTCCTTGTGCTATAGTGTGCTTTAAAAAAACATTTTTTCTAGGGACAGAAAACTGTAGGTAGGGAGAGTGTCAGTTTCTTTCACTGTGCCAGTCCTTGTTTCTAGGGACAAAGAAGGAAAGTGAGGGGAATTCTCCTTGTGCTATAGTGTGCTTTAAAAAAACATTTTTTCTAGGGACAGAAAACTGTAGGTAGGGAGAGTGTCAGTTTCTTTCACTGTGCCAGTCCTTGTTTCTAGGGACAAAGAAGGAAAGTGAGGGGAATTCTCCTTGTGCTATAGTGTGCCAAAGCATTCCTCATCAACCATCTTTGAAATCCTTGTTTTTTGGACAGTCAGGGAAATTGTCGTTGTGCTATTCTGTGCAAAAGCAATAATCCTCAACCATATTTAGAAATCCTTAAGTAAAGGGACAGAGAAGGACACCTGAAGGTAGCCCTTATTGCTTTTTTCCCATCTCCCTGCAGGCCATCTATTAGAATGTCTGGAAGGCAAACAAGGAGAGGCAGACAGTCAGGAGGCAATAAAAGAGGGCAAGCAGGCTCTGTGTCTGGGGGCAACAGTGCTGGTCGTGGACGCGGTGCATTGTCATCAGCACATGGCCATGGGACACGCTTGTCCTTCTTTTCGGCAGCTGGACATGTTGAGCCACATCATGCCGAAGACTTGGTAGAGTGGATGACCAAGCCCTCCTCCTCATCCTCATCCTCTCTCACCCAGGCTCAGGGTACTGGCAAAGCAGCTGCCAAAGCGTCCTCTTCCCTGGTATCAATGTCAGACTCATCATCAGTCACTCCTTCCCTAGACCCACCATGTCCTCCTCCTGAGGAGTCCCCCGAACTGTTTGAGCACAGTGTTGGGTACATGCTCCAGGAGGATGCCCAGCGTTTCGAAGGGTCTGATGATGAAACCCAGCTACAGGAAGGCAGTAGCGTGAGAGCAGACAGAGGGGATGCTCAAGAAGGACACCAATCTGGCAGTCATGTTCCAGCAGCTGCAGCATACTGCCAGATTGGCTCCAGTGATGAGGAGGGAGGGGATGATGAGGTCACTGACTCCACGTGGGTGCCTAATAGGAGAGAGGAGGAGGAGGATGAGGAGGAGGCACATCTCCAACGAGGCAGGATGCCCTTTGGTGGCCAGCGTAAGGGCAGTACACCGACGGAATCGCACCGCAGAGCTCCGCCTGTGCAGGGCGCTGCCTCTGCCCGTCATTCAAAAAGTTCCTTGGTGTGGGCCTTTTTTGAGGCTAGTGCATCAGATCGCACAGCTGCTGTTTGCAACATATGTCTCAAGCGTATATCGCGTGGCCAAAACATCAGCCGCTTGGGTACCACATGCCTGACCAGCCATATGTTGACCTGCCATGCAGCTCGTTGGCAAGCCTACCTCAAAGACCCACACCAAAGAACAAAGCGGACCTCTCCTTGCACCGCATCAGCTGGGATCTCCAACCCCACTATAACTTCAGTCCTCTCTGAAACATGCACTGAGAGGAATGAAGGTGTAGAATTAGGTGTGTCACAGCCAAGTACTTGCGGCCACTCTGCTAGCAGTACACCGACGTCCGATTCTAGCAGGCAAATTTCCCTGCCCCAGCTGCTGGACCGTCGAAAGAAGTTCACTCCCAGCCATCCACATGCCCAGCGGTTGAATGCTAGCTTGGCTAAATTGCTAGCGCTTCAACTGCTGCCTTTTCAGTTGGTAGACTCGGCCCCCTTCCGTGAGTTTGTGCAATGTGCGGTTCCTCAGTGGCAGGTTCCCAAACGCCACTTTTTCTCACGGAAGGCTATTCCGGCTCTCTACCGGCATGTGGAAGGCAATGTCTTGGCCTCGCTGGACAGGGCGGTCAGCGGTAAGGTGCATATTACCGCTGACTCATGGTCCAGCAGGCATGGACAGGGACTTTACCTTTCTTTCACGGCCCATTGGGTCACTCTTTTGGCAGCTGGGAAGGATGCAGGACAAGGTGCAGTAGTGTTGGAGGTTGTTCCACCGCCACGCCTCCAAAATGCTACTACTGGTTGTGACACACCTCTCTCCTCCACCCCCTCCTCTTCTTCTTCCTCCATGGCCTCTTCCTGTGGTTTGTCCTATGAACCAGCGGTGCTCCGTAGCCGTTCACGGGGCTACGCAAGTACGCAGGCAAAAAGATGCCATGCCGTGCTTGCGCTGGTGTGTTTGGGGGACAGAAGCCACACTGGGGCAGAGGTCCTGTCTGCTCTGCAGGGCCAGGCCGAGAGGTGGTTGACGCCACGCCAGCTTAAGCCAGGAATGGTGGTTTGCGACAATGGCACCAACCTCCTCTCCGCCCTCCGACAGGGACAACTGACCCATGTGCCCTGTGTGGCTCACGTCCTTAACCTAGTGGTGCAGCGGTTCTTGGGCAGGTACCCGGGCTTACAGGATGTCCTGAGGCAGGCCAGGAAAGTCTGTGTGCATTTCCGCAGATCTTATAATGCCAGTGCTCGCCTGGCTGAGCTGCAAAAGGAGTTGAACCTGCCCAAGAACCGCCTTATATGTGACATGCCCACCAGGTGGAACTCAACGTTGGCCATGCTGCAGCGGCTGCACACGCAGCAGAGGGCCATCAATGAGTACCTGTGCGACTACGGCACCAGGACAGGGTCAGGGGAGCTTGGTTTTTTTTCTCCACGCCAGTGGGGCATGATCAGGGATGCATGCACTGTCCTGGCACCATTTGAGGAGGCCACGAGGATGGTGAGCAGTGACAGTGCATGCATCAGTGACACTGTACCTCTTGTCCACCTGTTGGAGCACACGCTGCGTGGAATAATGGACAGGGCACTTGAGGCAGAACAGAGGCAGGAAGAGGAGGACTTCCTTGCCTCTCAAGGCCCCCTTTACCCAGACAGTGTTCCTTCTGTCCCACCCATCGCACAGGAAGAGGAAGAGGAGGAGGAGGAGGAGGAGGAGGAGGAGGATTGTGTCAGCATGGAGGTGGAGGCTGGCACTCAGCATCATCAGCAGCAGTCTTTTAGGGATGATTTACAGTCCCAAGAAACCAGTGGACTTGTACGTGGCTGGGAGGAGGTGGCTGCGGATCATGTCGTCCTTAGTGACCCAGAGGACTCCGGAGCGAATGCCTCAGCAAACCTACGCTGCATGGCCTCCCTGATCCTGCAAAGTCTGCGGAAGGATCCTCGTATTCTTCGGATCAAGGAGAGGGACCATTACTGGCTGGCCACTCTCCTTGATCCACGGTACAAGGGTAAGGTTGCGGACCTTATGTTACCGCCGCAGAGGGAGCAGAGGATGAGACAACTCCGGGAGGCCTTGCAGAAAGGTCTGTGCAACGCGTTCCCAGAGACTGGGAGGTTACAAACTCCTGGTCCTGGACAACGAGTTGCTGAGGCTTCGGCCAGTCAAAGAAGGAGCGGTGGGGAAGGTGGCCGTCTGACCGATGCGTTCAGACAATTCTTTAGTCCGCAGCCCCAAAGTATGATCGGTTCCAGCAACCATCGCCAGCGTCTGATAAACATGGTGCAGGAATATCTAGGGGCAAGGTCAGACTTGGACACCTTCCCCACCGAAAATCCTCTGGCTTACTGGGTCTTGAGGATGGATCACTGGCCAGAGCTTGCACAGTATGCAATTGAGCTACTGGCCTGTCCTGCATCCAGCGTTCTTTCGGAACGCACATTCAGTGCTGCTGGAGGATTTGTCACGGATCACAGGGTGCGCCTGTCCACCGACTCGGTTGATCGACTGACTTTCATCAAGATGAACCAGTCTTGGATCACCACCAGCTACCACACACCTGATGCTGATATAACAGACTAATTGATTTTAACATGTCACATCCCTTCAAGACTGATGCTGATGCTGAGTGCCTGTGCTGTTATGTTGACTGGCTATCCTCCTCCTCCGAGTCCTCAATGATACGATTGATGATGATAGCTTGGAAGATCATTTTTGTTTATGGGTGCCGCCACCAGTGGCTAAGGCCCAATTTTTCAGCCCCTGTTTTACAGGGGCGTGTAATTACAATTTTTTTAGCAATAATTTGCCATAGGGCTCATTGCTGTGCTCCAAGTACAGTATCTGTGAGGGGCTGGAGTGTTGTGGCACCAGTGCCTAAGGCCCAATTTTTCAGCCCCTGTTTAACAGGGGCGTGTCATTACAATTTTTGAAGCAATACTTTGCAACAGGGCTCATTGCTGTGCTCCAAGTAACGTATCTGTGAGGGGTTGTAGTGTTGTGCCACCAGTGCCTAAGGCCCAATTTTTCAGCCCCTGTTCAACAGGGGCATGCAATTACAATTCTTGATCTAATAATTCACAGCAGGGCCCATTGCTGCACCCACCAAGAGTAACTCTGAGGGCTTACAGTGTTGTGGCAACGCCACCACCACCACCACCACCACGAAAGGCCCAATTTTTCAGCCCCTGTTCAAAAGGGGCATGTAATTACAATTCTTGATCTAATAATTCACAGCAGGGCCCATTCCTGCACCCACCAAGAGTAACTCTGAGGGCTTACAGTGTTGTGGCAACACCACCACCACCACCACCACCACGAAAGGCCCAATTTTTCAGCCCCTGTTCAACAGGGGCATGCAATTACAATTCTTGATCTAATAATTCACAGCAGGGCCCATTGCTGCACCCACCAAGAGTAACTGTCAGGGCTTACAGTGTTGTGGCACCAGCACCACCATCAAAGGCCCAATTTTTACTACCACTGTTCAACAATTATATGTAATTAAAATTCCTGATATAATAGTTGACAGCAGGGCGTTCGAGCACCAAGCAAGAGTAACTGTGAGTGCTTACAGTGTTGTGCCAACACCAACAACTAAGGGGCCTATTTCTGCAGAGTATATACGGCAGGTCCCTACTTTCAAACATCCAACTTACAAACGACTCCTACTTGCAAACGCAAGAAGACAACAGGAAGTGAGAGGAAATCTACCACTAGGAAGGAAAATTCTCTCCTGTAAGAATAAATATGGGAGAAAGGTGTCTCCTCTGTACTGATGCTTTATCAGCAATCCTTGTTTCAAGAAAAACACCACATTTCAAAAACAGTTGTCATTGGGACGGAAAGTGAGGTGAAATGTTCTGAACAGGGGCACAGACAGCAAAACAAATGTTACAGGGGTGATAACCCTTACCTATGTTTTCCAAAAAGTTTAAAAATAGATTTTTGGGCTGGAGCTACACTTAAACAATGTACCTGTTCAAAATTACAAACAGATTCTACATAAGAACAAACCTACAGTCCCTGTCTTGTATGCACCGCCTGTATACGGCTGTTCAGAGTATATAGGGCCTTTTTTATTTTGTGTGCGGTGTTCCCCTTAATATCCATACAAGACCCAAAGGGGCTGGTAATGGGCTGGGGTAGGGGGGGGGGGGGGTCGTGGGGTAGCTATGCCATTTTTCTTAAAGATTTTCATCCATATTACCGGGACCAGACATTACATTAAAGCCGCAAGCAGTTTTAAATGGCTTTTTTTTCCTTTAGAAGTGTCATTTTGTGCAGGGACAGTTCTAAACACGGGAAACACGTGGCACTTCACAGGCATACTTTAGACACCCCCCAGGTACGATATTTAAAGGAATATTTGACTTTTTTTTTTTCACTTTATGCATCATTAAAATGACTGCTCCCGAAAAAGGACCGTTTTTAAAACTTCTTTTTGCATTGATACATGTCCCCTGGTGCAGAACCCGGGTTCCCAAACCCTTTTTAGGACAATAACATGCATAATAGTTGTTATAATTAGCACTTTAGAATTCGAACGTTCGCATCCATTGTATTTAATAGGGTTCTAATGTTCGTACGAACTTTCGGTCCGTTCGCGGGTTCTGGTGCGAACCGAACCCGGGGGTGTTCGGCTCATCACTACTCAGCATCAGCATCAGTCTTGAAGGGATGTGACATGTTAAAATCAATTAGTCTGTTATATCAGCATCAGGTGTGTGGTAGCTGGTGGTGATCCAAGACTGGTTCATCTTGATGAAAGTCAGTCGATCAACCGAGTCGGTGGACAGGCGCACCCTGTGATCCGTGACAAATCCTCCAGCAGCACTGAATGTGCGTTCCGAAAGAACGCTGGATGCAGGACAGGCCAGTAGCTCAATTGCATACTGTTCAAGCTCTGGCCAGTGATCCATCCTCAAGACCCAGTAAGCCAGAGGATTTTCGGTGGGGAAGGTGTCCAAGTCTGACCTTGCCCCTAGATATTCCTGCACCATGTTTATCAGACGCTGGCGATGGTTGCTGGAACCGATCATACTTTGGGGCTGCGGACTAAAGAATTGTCTGAACGCATCGGTCAGACGGCCACCTTCCCCACCGCTCCTTCTTTGACTGGCCGAAGCCTCAGCAACTCGTTGTCCAGGACCAGGAGTTTGTAACCTCCCAGTCTCTGGGAACGCGTTGCACAGACCTTTCTGCAAGGCCTCCCGGAGTTGTCTCATCCTCTGCTCCCTCTGCGACGGTAACATAAGGTCCGCAACCTTACCCTTGTACCGTGGATCAAGGAGAGTGGCCAGCCAGTAATGGTCCCTCTCCTTGATCCGAAGAATACGAGGATCCTTCCGCAGACTTTGCAGGATCAGGGAGGCCATGCAGCGTAGGTTAGCTGAGGCATTCGGTCCGGAGTCCTCTGGGTTACTAAGGACGACATGATCCGCAGCCACCTCCTCCCAGCCACGTACAAGTCCACTGGTTTCTTGGGACTGTAAATCATCCCTAAAAGACTGCTGCTGATGATGCTGAGTGCCAGCCTCCACCTCCATGCTGACACAATCCTCCTCCTCCTCCTCCTCCTCTTCCTGTGCGATGGGTGGGACAGAAGGAACACTGTCTGGGTAAAGGGGGCCTTGAGAGGCAAGGAAGTCCTCCTCTTCCTGCCTCTGTTCTGCCTCAAGTGCCCTGTCCATTATTCCACGCAGCGTGTGCTCCAACAGGTGGACAAGAGGTACAGTGTCACTGATGCATGCACTGTCACTGCTCACCATCCTCGTGGCCTCCTCAAATGGTGCCAGGACAGTGCATGCATCCCTGATCATGCCCCACTGGCATGGAGAAAAAAAACCAAGCTCCCCTGACCCTGTCCTGGTGCCGTAGTCGCACAGGTACTCATTGATGGCCCTCTGCTGCGTGTGCAGCCGCTGCAGCATGGCCAACGTTGAGTTCCACCTGGTGGGCATGTCACATATAAGGCGGTTCTTGGGCAGGTTCAACTCCTTTTGCAGCTCAGCCAGACGAGCACTGGCATTATAAGATCTGCGGAAATGCACACAGACTTTCCTGGCCTGCCTCAGGACATCCTGTAAGCCCGGGTACCTGCCCAAGAACCGCTGCACCACCAGGTTAAGGACGTGAGCCACACAGGGCACATGGGTCAGTTGTCCCTGTCGGAGGGCGGAGAGGAGGTTGGTGCCATTGTCGCAAACCACCATTCCTGGCTTAAGCTGGCGTGGCGTCAACCACCTCTCGGCCTGGCCCTGCAGAGCAGACAGGACCTCTGCCCCAGTGTGGCTTCTGTCCCCCAAACACACCAGCGCAAGCACGGCATGGCATCTTTTTGCCTGCGTACTTGCGTAGCCCCTTGAACGGCTACGGAGCACCGCTGGTTCAGAGGACAAAGCACAGGAAGAGGCCATGGAGGAAGAAGAAGAGGAGGGGGTGGAGGAGAGAGGTGTGTCCCAACCAGTAGTAGCATTTTGGAGGCGTGGCGGTGGAACAACCTCCAACACTACTGCACCTTGTCCTGCATCCTTCCCAGCTGCCAAAAGAGTGACCCAATGGGCCGTGAAAGAAAGGTAACGTCCCTGTCCATGCCTGCTGTACCATGAGTCAGCGGTAATATGCACCTTACCGCTGACCGCCCTGTCCAGCGAGGCCAAGACATTGCCTTCCACATGCCGGTAGAGAGCCGGAATAGCCTTCCGTGAGAAAAAGTGGCGTTTGGGAACCTGCCACTGAGGAACCGCACATTGCACAAACTCACGGAAGGGGGCCGAGTCTACCAACTGAAAAGGCAGCAGTTGAAGCGCTAGCAATTTAGCCAAGCTAGCATTCAACCGCTGGGCATGTGGATGGCTGGGAGTGAACTTCTTTCGACGGTCCAGCAGCTGGGGCAGGGAAATTTGCCTGCTAGAATCGGACGTCGGTGTACTGCTAGCAGAGTGGCCGCAAGTACTTGGCTGTGACACACCTAATTCTACACCTTCATTCCTCTCAGTGCATGTTTCAGAGAGGACTGAAGTTATAGTGGGGTTGGAGATCCCAGCTGATGCGGTGCAAGGAGAGGTCCACTTTGTTCTTTGGTGTGGGTCTTTGAGGTAGGCTTGCCAACGAGCTGCATGGCAGGTCAACATATGTCTGGTCAGGCATGTGGTACCCAAGCGGCTGATGTTTTGGCCACGCGATATACGCTTGAGACATATGTTGCAAACAGCAGCTGTGCGATCTGATGCACTAGCCTCAAAAAAGGCCCACACCAAAGAACTTTTTGAATGACGGGCAGAGGCAGCGCCCTGCACAGGCGGAGCTCTGCGGTGTGATTCCGTCGGTGTACTGCCCTTACGCTGGCCACCAAAGGGCATCCTGCCTCGTTGGAGATGTGCCTCCTCCTCATCCTCCTCCTCCTCCTCCTCTCTCCTATTAGGCACCCACGTGGAGTCAGTGACCTCATCATCCCCTCCCTCCTCATCACTGGAGCCAATCTGGCAGTATGCTGCAGCTGCTGGAACATGACTGCCAGATTGGTGTCCTTCTTGAGCATCCCCTCTGTCTGCTCTCACGCTACTGCCTTCCTCTAGCTGGGTTTCATCATCAGACCCTTCGAAACGCTGGGCATCCTCCTGGAGCATGTACCCAACACTGTGCTCAAACAGTTCGGGGGACTCCTCAGGAGGAGGACATGGTGGGTCTAGGGAAGGAGTGACTGATGATGAGTCTGACATTGATACCAGGGAAGAGGACGCTTTGGCAGCTGCTTTGCCAGTACCCTGAGCCTGGGTGAGAGAGGATGAGGAGGAGGAGGAGGGCTTGGTCATCCACTCTACCAAGTCTTCGGCATGATGTGGCTCAACATGTCCAGCTGCCGAAAAGAAGGACAAGCGTGTCCCATGGCCATGTGCTGATGACAATGCACCGCGTCCACGACCAGCACTGTTGCCCCCAGACACAGAGCCTGCTTGCCCTCTTTTATTGCCTCCTGACTGTCTGCCTCTCCTTGTTTGCCTTCCAGACATTCTAATAGCTGGCCTGCAGGGAGATGGGAAAAAAGCAATAAGGGCTACCTTCAGATGTCCTTCTCTGTCCCTTTACTTATGGATTTCTAAATATGGTTGAGGATGATTGCTTTCGCACAGAATAGCACAATGACAATTTCCCTGACTGTCCAAAAAACAAGGATTTCAAAGATGGTTGATGAGGAATGCTTTAGCACAGTATAGCACAATGAGAATTTCCCTCACTGTCCTTCCCTGTCCCTACAAACAAGGATTAGCACAGTAAAACACACTGACACTCTCCCTACCTATAGTTTTCTGTCCCTATAAAAAATGTTTTTTTAAAGATGGTTGATGATGAATGCTTTAGCACAGTATAGCACAATGAGAATTTCCCTCACTGTCCTTCCCTGTCCCTACAAACAAGGATTAGCACAGTAAAACAGACTGACACTCTCCCTACCTATCCTTCTCTTTCCCTAAACTAAAGGAATCCAGGTTAAGCAAGAAAAAAAAATGTCACTGTCCCTGCCTATGCTTCTCTTTCCCTGCTCCGGAACACACTACACTAGGCCGCCGTGCTGGCGGCCTTTTATAGTGTGGGGCGTGTACTAAACACCCTCAGCAATAATTGGCCACAGGCATCCTGCCTGTGGCCAATCATTGCTCTCCTCGCTGCCGGCGCTGTGATTGGCCAAGCATGCGGGGTCACAGTGCATGCTTGGCCAATCACAGCGCCTGGATGACACTGCGATGGCGTAGTGCATTGTGGGCCGCGAATTAGGCGCGAACGGCCCAAATCGTTCGTTGTTCGGCGATCAAATGAACAGCCGATGTTCGAGTCGAACGTATGTTCGACTCGAACACCGAGCTCATCCCTAATCAAAATATGTCATAAACAGAGATCGGTGAAAGAGAAAGTGGTGGGGGAGAAAGGGGAAAGGGGGAGCATACTTACAATGTACTTTTGGGATGTGTAGATACAGTGGCGGCTGGTGCGTAAAAAAAACTGAAAAATTAAACTGTTAGGAATGCAGGGCTGTAAATAGCCATTTATCCGGTGATTATGTATAATTACTGCTAGATAAAACTGTGCCCATCACATGCAGCCTCATTGTGCCCATCACATGCAGCTTCAATGTGCACACCAATTTCAGCCTCACTGTGCCCATCAATTCCAGCATCACTGTGCCCATCAAATGCAGTCTCACTGTACCCATCAATTGCAGCCTCACTGTGCCCGTCAAATGCAGCCTCACTGTGCCCGTCAAATGCAGCCTCACTGTGCCCATAAAAATTAAGCCTCACTGTGCCTATCACATGCAGCCTCACTGTGCCCATCAAATTCAGCCTCACTGTGCCCATCCATTTCAGCCTCACTGTGCCCATCAAATTCAGCCTCACTGTGCCCATCCATTTCAGCCTCACTGTGCCCATCCATTTCAGCCTCACCGTGCCCATCCATTTCAGCCTCACCGTGCCCATCCATTTCAGCCTCACCGTGCCTGTCAATTTCAGCCTCACTGTGCCCGTCAAATGCAGCCTCACTGTGCCCGTCAAATGCAGCCTCACTGTGCCCTTCAATTGCAGCCTCACTGTGCCCATCAATTGCAGCCTCACTGTGCCCATCAAATGCAGCCTCACTGTGCCCATCAAATGCAGCCTCACTGCGCACATAATTTGCAGCCTCACTGTACCCAACAGTGGCGGCTGATGCTCAAATTTTTTTGGGGGGGGGGGCACAAAAAAAAAAACTGAAAAATTCAACTGTTAGGAATGCAGAGCTGTAAATAGCCATTTATCTGGTGATTATGCATCATTGCTGCTAGATAAAACTGTGTCCAGCACATGCAGCCTCACTGTGCACATTAATTTCAGCCTCACTGTGCCCATCATATGCAGCTTCAATGTGCACATCAATTCCAGCATCACTGTGACCATCAATTCCAGCATCACTGTGCCCATCAAATGCAGCCTCACTGTGCCCGTCAATTGCAGCCTCACTGTGCCCGTCAATTGCAGCCTCACTGTGCCCGTCAATTGCAGCCTCACTGTGCCCGTCAATTGCAGCCTCACTGTGCCCGTCAAATGCAGCCTCACTGTGCCCGTCAAATGCAGCCTCACTGTGCCCGTCACATTCAGCCTCACTGTGCCGGTCAAATGCAGCCTCACTGTACCCATCAAATGCAGCCTCACTGTGCCCATCAATTGCAGCCTCACTGTACCCATCAAATGCAGCCTCACTGTGCCTATCAATTACAGTCTCACTGTGCCCATCAAATTCAGCATCACTGTGCCATCATATGCAGCCTGAATCCATGTCCAGACCAGCTGAGGCCCACGAGCGGTACTGAGACGAATGGATCAGTGCTGCTTAGCTAAGTTATTAGCTTACCCGTCCGTTCCATCAGGCAAAGGATGCTGCCCTTATGGCTTTTGGAGTCACACCCACTATAGGGGTTGCCCAGGTAGTGGGGACAGATTCCCTTCATCAAGAGTATTAGGATATAGAAACTTTAATTCAGTTGCAGAACCTGTCCTCTGACTAAGAGAAGGATACGTGGATTAAATGTAATGCTACCCAAAATGAGCAGGGCCTGTGAAGCGCTGAGAACAAGTGGTGTCTACCCAGGAGTTTGTTCCCAGTTTTAGCACAACTGGCACATGGTGTCAGACCCCTTATACCCACCATCTCCCCTAGCCCCCAACTTACTAGTAATAGACACCCATTGTACTTATTTCCCCACAGATACAACAACCATGCATCAGCCCCTGAGGAAGCGAGTGGTATCTCGTGAAACGCGTAGGGAACCAATGATGCGTTCTGTATATCTGCCATTGTTGAGGACTTTGTTCTTCACAATTCATCTACCACTGGTTACACACAATACCACCTTTTCTAGCAAATTTGCCTGTGTGCATGTACCCACTGGCTCAGCCTTTTGTATCATCATTATTGTTCATGGATGTACCATATATGCTATTTATTTACAATTATTGCACCTATGTTGTTCTACATGGGCCACTATGCCTGGTGACGCACAATTACTGTTGTCTCCGCTTCGTTTTTACAGCATCGGTTACCAATAAATAGTTTTTTATTTTTAAATTTTTTGTGAATATGTGCCCAACTCTCGTACCTCACTCAAAGTTCCAGGGCAATCTGCACTTTTGTGCTTTTGCAGTCATCTTGCTATGGGCGCGATGGTGGCACTTAGGCCCCTTTCACACTGGGGCGGTTTGCAGGCGCTATTTTGCTAAAAATAGCGCCTGCAAACCGAGCCTAAACAGCGGCTCCTTTCTCTCCAATGTGAAAGCCCCGAGGGCTTTCACACTGGAGCGGTGCGCTAACAGGACGTGAAAAAAAGTCCTGCTAGCCGCATCTTTGGAGCGGTGAGAGGAGCGGTGTGTTTACTGCTCCTCCACCGCTCCTTCCCATTGAAATGAATGGGATACCGCGGTAATACCGCCCTCAAACCGCGGCTGTAGCCGCGGTTTGCGGGTGGTATTAACCCTTTTTCGGCCGCTAGCAGGGGTTAAAACCGCACCGCTAGCGGCCGAATACCTCTGCAATCCCGACGGTATAGCGCCGCTAAAAATAGCGGCGCTATACCGCCACCGCCCCAGCGTGAAACCAGCCTTACTGACTGCTGTTGGATAGCACCTGGATTTTGTGCACTTGCAGCCAGGTTTTGTGCTTTATGTCTCACTTGTGCTCTGTACAATGCAGGGAGGCCGGTCCATGTTCCCCAAAAGCATTCTCCTAAGCAAGATTTCCCTTTCCAAATAATTCAAATATACTACATTCAGATGCCCAGAATGGGCACCTATGAGTACGCTCTAGTGAGCGTTGACATGTTTTCAGGCTGGCCTGAGTGCTGGCCAGTAATTAAAGCAAATGCAAAAACAGCAAAGAAAATAGTTTGTAGATATGGAGTTCCTGAAACTATTGAGAGTGACAGAGGAACCCATTTTACTGGGGAAGTAATGAAAGAAGTACATGGAAGCCCTTCACATACAGCAAGCTTTCCTTATCCACAAAAGTAGTGGTAAAGTTGAGACTTCATTTTGAAAAACATATGTGCATAAATTAAAGCAGATACAGGAAAAGGATGGGTGGAAGCTTTGCCAATAGCCCTATATTCTGTATGAGCTACCCCTAAACAACCACATGGGCTGTCCCCCTATGAGATATTTTTTGGAGGGCCACCCAAAACAGGGCTATATTTTCCCCAACAGTTGCAGGCATCTCACGCTATTCTGTTAGAATATGTTCAGATTTTGCAAAGAACATTGAATAAAATATATAAAGGTGTTTACAAATCTATCCCCGACCCAGGTTCTGTTTCAGGTGTTCACAGAATCCAACCAGGTGACTGGGTGGTGATCAAGCGACACATCAGAAAACCGCTAGAACCAAAATTTGACGGACCACATTTGGTGCGTTTGACAACTGGTTGCGCTGTCAAGTTGGAAGTAAAGCCCAGCTGGATACACGCCAGTCACTGCAAGAAAATCCTCAAGTGATGATATCCTTTGAAAAAAAAAAAAAGATGTTTCTTTTCCTGTTTGTGAGAACTGAGACATGGAAAAATAACCCTTTTGTCCAAATGTTAAAATTGTATGCAACCCATAGCAACGCTAGTAACTGCTGGGTGTGTTCTCACTTACATCCCCAAACGGGAACGATACCCATGATAGCAATGCCTCTCATTTTCACTGATCTAAACAGAAGCAGAATAAATGGCTCATACATAGTTTCCACAGCCAATGAGCACAGATCAGTAACTTTGATGGTTACAAAACACATAGACACTTCACAGATTTGTCTAAACATCACATGCCCGTTTAACACTAAATGTACACGGTTGGGCAATTCAAAGGGGTTTAAAGCGTCTCCTATGGATAATTTTAAGCACCGTAGTTTGTCGCCATTCCACGGGCAGATGTAATTTTAAAGCGTGACATGTTGGGTATCTATTTACTCAGCGTAACATCATCTTTCACATTATCCAAAAAAATTAGGCTAACTTAAGTGTTTATTTTTTTTTTTAATTCATGAAAGTTTTTTTTTCAAAGAAATTATGTTTGAAAAAACGCTGCTAAAAAAAATACAGTGTGAAATAAAAAATGGCAACACCCACCATTTTATTCTATAGGGTCTCTGCTAAAAAAAATTCTACAATGTTTGGGAGTTCAAAGTAATTTTCTAGCAAAAAAAAAGTAGATTTGTACATGTAAGAGCGTAGTGTCAGAAATGGCTCGGATGTTAAGTGGTTAAGAAAGCACCTGAGATCTGAATGACTATGGCGCCAGTGGCCACTAACTGACCTGGTGCTGGAACAGACACTGGTGAGTGTGAAATCTTTCAGGCCTTGACCTTTCCACCAGGGGCGGATCCAGAGTCTTGTCTCAGGAGGGGCACTGCCAGAAATATGGTTTTTTGTGGGCAATTTGTCGGGGCTGGTGTTGGCACTTCAATCATGAGCGCAGCATGGTTGTTATGGTGTCAGGATGATTGAAGCGCATTACTTCTATTATTACATTGTAATATAAAACCGTCGCCTGCCACACGTTGCGAATTGTCACTTGCCACCAGATGCAGATTGTCACTTGCCACACCTTGTGGATTGTCACTTGCCACGTCACCTGCCACACCTTGCGGATTGTCACATCACCTGCCACACCTTGCGGATTGTCACTTGCCTGCCACCAGATGCAGATTGTCACTTGCCACGTCACCTGCCACACCTTGTGGATTGTCACTTGCCACAATTTGCGGATTGTCACTTGCCACGTCACCTGCCACACCTTGTGGATTGTCACTTGCCACATCACCTGCCACAATTTGCGGATTGTCACTTGCCACGTCACCTGCCACACCTTGCGGATTGTCACTTTGCCACATCACCTGCCACACCTTGCGGATTGTCACTTGCCTGCCACCAGATGCAGATTGTCACTTGCCACGTCACCTGCCACACCTTGCGGATTGTCACTTTGCCACATCACCTGCCACACCTTGCGGATTGTCACTTGCCTGCCACCAGATGCAGATTGTCACTTGCCACGTCACCTGCCACACCTTGCGGATTGTCACTTTGCCACATCACCTGCCACACCTTGCGGATTGTCACTTGCCTGCCACCAGATGCAGATTGTCACTTGCCACGTCACCTGCCACACCTTGCAGATTGTCACTTGCCACGTCACCTGCCACACCTTGTGGATTGTCACTTGCCATGTCACCTGCCACAATTTGCGGATTGTCACTTGCTACGTCACCTGCCACGCCTCTCTCTGTTCCCCCGCCCCCTGGCTAGCTGATTGGCCAGCTGCACGCTCACACGGAGCCTGCTTTCTCACTCTCATCCGTCCACACACACACTGAGCCACCTGGCAAACCGGCCCGCCCACCCACAAACTGGTATTGGTCAGTGAGTTTAAGACCCCTTTCACACTGGGGGGGTTTGCAGGCGCTATTGCGCTAAAAATAGCGCCTGCAAACTGACCCTAAACAGCGGCTGCTGTTTCTCCAGTGTGAAAGCCTGAGGGCTTTCACAATGGTCCGCTCCTCCACCGCTCTTTCCAATTGAAAGCAATGGGAAACCGCGGCTATACCGCCCGCAATGTGACTCTGCAGAGGCGCATTGCGGGGGGTATTAACCCTTTTTCGGCCGCTATCGGTAGTTAAAACCGCACCGCTAGCGGACGAATACTGCCGCTATACCGCCAGCGCACCTCCCGCCCCAGTGTGAAAGGGGCCTAAAGGTAAAATGTCTATTATAATAATAGAATTTTAAACCCCAACCAAGGGCCACAGACTATTTTTCCACACTTTGGATTCCTGGTATTCTTTATTATTGTTTTTTTTTATTTTGGAGAGGTTGTTTGTGCGGTTGTCCACTCTCCTGACCCCAGATATACACTGCAAAGGGTGCACATGCCATGACGTGTACATACAAAATGAACAAATGTAAGGAGTATCGGGTAAAGTTTTTTTTGTTTTTTGCAACAGAGATGTTGCATGTTTCTATTTGACATAAAATGCTAGCTCCTTGCAATTTTTTATAGAAATCACATCACAGTGCTATTTTTCAAAGCCCCACAGGACTCTCTGTGACACCAAAAATAGTAGCTTGCTGCAGTTTTGCCATCTTTAGGTTTTTGGCGCCATCTAGTGGGAAAGTTACATAAATCTATCCAGCAAGATAAAACATTTTTTAAGCCAAACAATGACTTAAAGTGGGAGCTCTGCCTGGGTAAAAAAATAAATAAAAGTCAGCAGCTACAAATACTGCAGCTGCTGACTTTTAATATAAGGATACTTACCTGTCCTGGGAGCCCGCAATGTCAGCACCTGAATCCGACCCGTCCCTCAGCTCCGATTGCAGGTGCCGGCATCAATACTAAGGGAAACAGAAAGTGAAGCCTTATGGCTTCACAGCCTGTTTTCCTACTGCGCATGCACATGTCTCCCAGAAGGCAGCGGGGGGAGGAGGAGGGGCCAGACATTACGTAGTTCCCCGCACAGTGATCTCTTCCCAGAAGTGGGAGCAGATACCTGGATTTGAGGAATCCGATCAGCGGAAGTTCCCTGTCAGGGAAGGGTTCATCCGTTGGCGGTGTCGTTGATCCTGTAGATCGCAGTATCGGTGTCCACCAGCGGGTGTCTTCTAACAGCCAGGATCTGCATTAAAAAGGTTTCACCTGCTGGTGGCACGGTTAGATCCGTGGGCTGTAGTACCGATGTCCACCAGCGGGTGCTTCCCGGCAGTGTGGAGCTGACATGTTCTCCTGCAATCAGGCGTCACCTGAGCCTGATTTCAGGAGATGTGTATAAATACCCGGCAACATACACACACAAGTTGCTTTGGTATCGTCCTTGTGCCCTGACCTGCGAGCCTGTTACCTGTACCTGTGCCCGAGCCTCAGCCTGTACCCGATCCTGATCCTGTCCCTCCTGTGTTCCTGTTTCCTTGCATCCCTGCTCTGCTGCCTGATCTACCTCTTCCTCTCCTGTCCTGTTCCTGGCCCCATCTGCTGATCTCTCGTGTATGACCCTGGCTTGGCTACGTTTATGATCCTGGTATTCCCCATCTCTTGTATATACTGGTTTGTTATTTGTGGGTCACTATTTGGTTGTTGGTTGTTGTATACTGTTTTGCATTGGAGTTGTTTGCATATATATTATCATTTATCTTAATAAACTTCTTTATTTTCACTTTACATACGTTTGGTTTCCTCTGTTGCAGTCCACACAGTTCTGGTCACACCTGTTACTGACATTCCCTTTATGAGTGGAACTTCACTTTAAACCTCGTATACACGATCAGATTTTTGGACGACCGTTCGTCCGTTTTTTATTGCATGCTAATCTCATGTCGAAAGTGAAGAGGTTACTTACCATACGAAAATTTTCATACGACAGAATTCAACTTCAGAAGTGACGTAATGTGTTGAATAGTTTTGTATGTATTCTTTCGTTTCTGAGCATGCGTAGTCTTGCTCTTATGATTTTTTTCGGATGAAGACCGTATTAAAATGAAAATCGGATGTTGAGTTTACGTACGCCAAAAAGTTTTTAGTCTGCACATTCAGCTTTTGTCGGACAAAAAACTGTAATTGGCTGTCGAAAGCACCGTACTAACGATTCTAAAATCGGCTGATCGTTCGTCGGATGAAATTTTACTTCCGACTTTCGTATCAAGTGTACGGGCCTTAATGCATAGCAATGGGCGTCTGCACACACCACAGGGGGTCCTGGGAATGTCATTACAAAGGCTCTGCATGCTGTTTGTCGCTGTATGCCCATGTGCATGAAGCATTAAAGGTGACCTTCACCCCCTGAATGCACTGGGCATGATTACTCTATTTCCTTCTCCACAATCTAAAACAGCATGATTTTTTAGTATTCCTTTTTTTTCAAATATTTTATGGTCCACAATGCCTCCCCGGCTGCCATTCTTGCCTAGGTGAGAATGATGTCTCCTCTGTGTTGAAAGTCCCTGAGACAGGTGTAGCGGGGTGTTCCCCTTTAATGCAGAGAGACTACATTACCCAGAACCCCATTCGGCAATGTTCCGCCGCAGAGACTCATGGGAGGGGTTATAAAAGGAGGAGGCGAGGCTGGGCTCGGCCTCTTTGGGACATGAGACTTCACAGACTGATCCTCCTGTGCGGATGTGTCGGAGTGCAAGGCCTGAAGCCTGAGGCCTTGCTCAGCACCAAAGAGCCTTCCACCCCCTCTGCGAGCCTGGGTGGCATCTGACTTTGCTCAGCTACAGCCTTGTTGGATCGGGGACCCGATCGCTGGAGAGACTGAGTGTGTGTGTGACACAGTCGGTGGAAGTTTCCCGGACTGAGACCGTAGTCCGGGCGGGTGAGAGGGCATACGCCCAAACGATATACTGTTACTACATATAGGCCTATAGACTGTCGTGGCCCACCAGTTGTTCCTGATACCCTTATTGAAGAGCCGTACCATAGCTGAACTTACAGTTCGTATAGCCAAGTTCCCACCCATCTTTACCTACCCCATTGGATTACAAAGTTTGTACTCTGTTAATGTGCACCACCGTTAAAGATCTGCCGGTGAAGAAAAAAGGACTAAGTTATAGATCTCAGAACCAGGCCTGGTGGGGTTTCTAATGTGTTTTGGGTTACTGCGCCATAGGGCACTTAACTAATGGTCGCCCGTGTGGCGCACTTGTTGCATGTCAGCTCTTTAGTGTGTTAGCGTTGCAGGGCTCTGCATTACCAATGATTATTCTGTAAACTGTGATTACTGTTATATCTTTCTTACCAAGAGCTTAAGTAAAACCTTATACTTATTTAAATTTAGTATTGTCTCAATGCTCTCTTATTGATAAAGTATAAGATATACAATTTACTGTCAATACTAGCTGTGCCAGTAGGGGGTAGAGCCTATTGCCGGGGGTTGGCGGAGCTGCCATCAGGGCCCAAACTAAATCTGCGGCCTTCTTAGTTGGAGGTATCGCTACACAGGGAAGATTCTACATCCCTGTGTCTGACTACCTCACTTCCCTTTTTTCCCTTTATGTTAGTTCCTTATTCATTCTTTCTTGCATGGCCTTCGGTTTTGCATGCTAGTCCTCCAGCCTTCAAGTCTGACTGAATAATTATTAATATACAGTATATACACAGGTATGTCTCATATTTATTTCTTTTGTACAATTGTTTTATATATAGCACAGAATCTCATATTTTGTCTTATAATGCAATGGACCTTGAAATCCAATGAATACAGTAAAGAGTTATTTGACCCAAAAAAATCTAATTCTGTTTTGCTGGGTAGTGCTGGCAGGGCCACCTATGGCTCAGATTTTGTCCGATTTACAGGAATTATTGAGAGGAATTGTTTAGAGTGTCCGTAATATATAAAGTCATGTGACCAGTGATGCAACACAATGGGAACAGTGGCTGCATATTTTGGGCACAGAGGCTGAATATGATGGACACATGTAGCGGGGTGTCACTTTATAGTGTGTTAAAGACTGTTATCTCAAGAATTTACCCCAGCTCCCTCCGGAGTCTCCTTAGAATATTACAGTGACTGATTGTTTAACTGTATGGAACGGTGCATTGTGGAACTTGTGGTACAGTGAGGAAGGGACTTCATTGCCATGGGTATCAAATAGACCAGGGGTCCTCAAACTACGGCCCGCCAAGGCGATTTAGCCGGCCCGCGGCACGTACTGCCCCTTTAATAAGATCGCAGCACTTCCCCCTCTCCTACCTTATTCACACAAGACGCAAAGCACGGCAGGTCCAGACAAAGGGCGGAACTTTTCAAGTTAAGAAGCGGGTAATTGGTTACTAGGCAGCGGGGCGGTCCCAGCAATCAATCATCTGCCTTTCACTTGAAAAGTCCCGCGCTTTGTCCGGACCTGCCGTGCTTTGTGTCTTGTGTGAATAAGGTAGGGGAGGGGGGAGTGCTGCGGAGGGGAAGTGCTGTGGAGGGGAAGTGCTGTGATTTAATGGAAGGGACACTGTAATATCGCTGGAGGGATCTGTGATGGGGCTTTATGATTGGGGGATCTGTAATGGGGGAGTCTGTGGTGGGAGGGATCTGTGATGGGGAACTTTGTGATTAGGGGGCTCTGTGATGGAGAGGAGTCTGATGGAGGGATCTGTGATGGGAAGAGTCTGTGATGGGAGAGGGGTCTGTGATGGGGGGGGGATTTGTTTATATTTTTTTCAAACTAGTCCGGCCCCCCAACAGTCTGAGGGACCGTGAACTGGCCCCCTGTTTAAAAAGTTTGAGGACCCCTGAAATAGACTATGGTACCCACAGTGCAGCTGTACTCCCAAAGTGCATTGCATCTTCGCACAGCTTTCTGGGGAGGTTACTTAAAGCAAGGGAGGAGCTACGCTCGCTCTCTCTGGACTTCACCCTTGATCAAGCAGGAAGCCTGCGTTGAGGCCTGCTGCCAGAGCGTCTAGGCCTGAAGCCTGGGCCTACAGCTGTCGAGTAAGACCACTTAGCCGAAGGAGGGATCCTCTCCCGTGTGTTCAGCTCTCGCTTGTCAGAGACCGGAGTCGTCCATCTACCGACATCCAGTGCGGCTGTGTGAGGAACCAGAGACTGCAAGTTGCGGAGAGACAGCGGATTGGGACACCAACAGCGGAGCGTACCGGAGAGACAAGGCCTACTTTGGCTGAAAGGGCACCTGCCCGGATTTCATTAACTGCTGTGTAGGCCTGTGACTTATTGAAGGCCCGCCATTATTAGAGTGGTGTGCCACACGGAAGGCCATTGTGCATCTCGCAGTGGCCGCATGGTCTAAAGTTGGTGTTTGCACCGCCCGAGAGTTTCACATCCATAAACCTTGTGGAAGTTCAGTTTTCTTTCTTTTAATCACCCTGTGGATTACAAATGTTATGTGCACCAACGATTGCTAGCGAAGACTACTAATATTGAAGGAACTGTACATTGAATTTAGTCAGGCCTGACTAGAACGGTTAGTGACGGGACGCAGGTGTAATATTGCCCATTAGGGAAAGCTCGCGAGCATAGGTAGTTTACTTATGTAGAAAGTGTGCGTTAATGCTGTGTTTTATTGACACACACATATATATATATATATATATATGTAGCGATACCTTCAACTAAGAAGGCCGCAGATTTAGTTTGGGCCCTGAAAACAGCTCCGCGAACCCCCGGAAATATACCCGACCCCCTACTGGCACAGTTAGTTATGGCAGTAATATAATTTTTATACTGTATGAGTAAACTCAGACATCAAGGCAATAATGAAAGGGGTATCAAATTTACTTTAAGCTTATGGTAAAGAAAGGTTAACAGTGGTAACAGTTTACAGGTAATAAGTTGCAGAGCCCTGCAGCAATAAACATACTATGCATTAAATGAACAGTAAAGGTGCGCCGCGTGGGCGACCGTTAACTAGGCGCCCTGTGGCGCAGTAACTAAATGAACTAACTAGCTGGCCAGGCCTGGCTCAGATATCTAGAACTCAGTCTATAGGGGATTATGGTTTCTTCACCGGCAATTCTTTAAAGGTGGTGCACATAACAGAATACCATTTGTAATCCAGTGGGAAGATTGTGATAAAATAAACACTTTTTTTTTCATTTTCATATCTTTATTAAACCATTTTCTGTTTCATAATACATTCAATCCCCTTTCCCTCCTCCCCCCCCTCCCCCCACTTCCCATACAAAACAAATAATTAATAATATCATCTTAAAACCAACCCCTCTTCCCCTAGACCTCGAACCGCTCCTTTCATACTCCTTCCCTCCACTGATTTTCCCTAATCCCTCATTCTCACCCCTTC
Organism: Rana muscosa; assembly: GCA_029206835.1. NCBI lineage: Eukaryota > Metazoa > Chordata > Amphibia > Anura > Ranidae > Rana > Rana muscosa. The sequence continues at coordinate 216,059,104 of CM055116.1, forward strand.
CATCCTTCCATCTTCCCACTCATCCCTCCCTATCTTCAACATCTTTTCTTCCATTTAATTAGTGTTTTTTCTCCTGCCACGGTTTCCAGATTTTTTCAAATCTTTTTAGTGCTCCTTGTCTAATATATGTCGTCCTTTCTTTTAATAATGTTAAGTTCATGTTTTGCTCCCAGTCCTTGCTAGATGGTGGGGAGACTGATTGCCATTTCTGCGCTATCAGCCTCCTAGCTTGAAATAGGGATCTTATGATGGCTAACTTGGTGTTGTCATTTGTCCCCTCTCCCTCCACCCAGCCCAGTACGCATTGTAGGGGATCTAACTCTATATGTACCTCAAAAATCTGCTCTATTTTTCTCACTACCTCCCTCCAGTACCGATAGAGTTTCGGACATCGCCAAAACATATGTATCATGTCCCCCCTTTCTCTTCCACACCTAGGACAAGTATCGTCTAGTCTAAGCCCAAAGCGAAAAAGTTTATACGGCGTATAATATACTCGGTTTAGCAAAAAAAGGTGGGACATCCTCTGAGAGGGGGACAGTGAGACCGCCGGGGCGAGCTCCAGGATTCTTCCCCATTGTTCTTTAGTCAGATTACCCAGGTCTTTTTCCCATTTCTTCCTATCTGCTTGACCTTGGGTTTCTTCTTGGCTCCCCTTATGTAAAAATTGATAGCTTTTTGATATTGAACCCTTAGATGATTTCGTGTTAATGATTTCCTTTAAGAGAGGTATCTTGCTCCAGGTCATTACTACTCCTTTATATTGTTTTTCTAGTGCATGCCTTATCTGCAGATATTTATAGAAAGATTTATTTGGGAGTTTATATTGTTCTTTCAATGTCTGAAAAGTTTTTAGTGTGCCATCCTGATACAGCTGGGAGATATGTTTTATGCCCTGTCTTTCCCATTCCTTAATTGTTCCCATCTTCTGTATTTCAATTAAGTTGACATTCTCCCATATAGGGGTATACTCATTAATGCCACTATATCCCAGCACCCTCTTCACTTCTTTCCATGTTCTAATCATAAGGTCTAAGGTGGGGGAGTTCATAGGGAATGAAGCCCGATTCCACAGCTTCTACTAAGGTATCGTGACTTAGGTTCTGTATTAATATTCTCCTTTTTATTTCTCCTCCTTCCATATTGCTGCCCCTCATGTATTGAATCTGGGCTGCAAGAAAATAACTGAACGGGTGTGGGAGTGGTAACAGTTTACAGGTAATAAGTTGCAGAGCCCTGCAGCAATAAACATACTATGCATTAAATGAACAGTAAAGGTGCGCCGCGTGGGCGACCGTTAACTAGGCGCCCTGTGGCGCAGTAACTAAATGAACTAACTAGCTGGCCAGGCCTGGCTCAGATATCTAGAACTCAGTCTATAGGGGATGATGGTTTCTTCACCGGCAATTCTTTAAAGGTGGTGCACATAACAGAATACCATTTGTAATCCAGTGGGAAGATTGTGATGAAATAAACACTTTACTGAATGAACTCTGAGTTCAGCTCTGATATGGATCTCCAGTGAGAGTATCAGATATAAACTTGTGGGCCACGGCAGTCTATAGGCACATTAGCAACAACAGTATATGGTCTGAGCATACGCTCGCTCACCCCTCCGGATGCGATCCCAGTCCGGGAACTTCCACCAACTGTGTCCTCACACACACAGTGTCTCCAGCGATCGGGTCCCCGATCCAACCAAGGCTGTAGACAAGCAAAGTCAGATGCCACCCAGGCTCGCAGTGGGGTGGAAGTCTCTTTGGTGCTGCGCAAGGCCTCCGGCTTCAGGCCTTGCACTCTGGCACATCCGCACAGGAGGATCAGTCACTGAAGTCTCGTGTCCCAAAGAGGCCGAGCCCAGCCTCGCTTCCTCCTTTTATAGCCCCTCCCATGAGTCTCTTGGGTGGAAACATGCCAAAAGGGATTCTGGGCAAGGTAGTCCCGGGAGTCTTAAAGGGGACCCCGCTACATATATATATATATATATATATATATATATATATATATATATATATGTAGTGGGTATTTGAATTTAAGGGAAGCATCTGGGTGGTAGTGTAACCCAGATGCGCTGATTGCTAGGGAATCCGAGACCCTTTCTTATGGTTCTTGGAGGACTCTGGTGGTGTGAGGTTCCCTGCGGCCTGCAGGTGGCATTGTCGCCCTGGCCGGAGTTGAACCCACACCGCAAGACTGCTTCCTTTTTGTTCTTTTCTGGCGCTGGTACAGCGGGGCGGGGAACCTGCTGTGACGCAAAAAGGCGAGGGGATATAAGGGGCGGACGCCCTGACCTTGGGGTTCAGAGTCGGAGGACGCAGCCGCACCCAGGCACCTTCAGCTTGGGTGCTGGCGTTCCGGAGTTCCGGGCCCAGGTGCCCTTGGCCTGGCCAGAGCGAGAGATGGAGTCCATCTCAGGCACCTTTAGCCTGGGGTGAGGTACTATGGCGGATGCCTGGGGCTCAGTACCTTCGACTGAGTTCCGCGAGGGCGGAGGAATCCAAGGGGGCCCTAACTCCTTGGGTGCCAGTGTCTGAGGTCGAGGAGACTGGTGAGCGGAACTTCTCTGGAGAGTCCGGCGCAGCATTTGCTGGTGACAGAGAGGCCTCCGGTGACTCCCTTGGACGGATATCCTTCCCCTGACAGGGGCTGTGCTAGCGAAGGTAATTCATGTTCTACCTCATATAGTCAGTGGCAGTGACTATTTGCCATTGGTGACACCACAGTGGTTAGCGATACTTTAAAGGATTGTGCCTCGAGCCACTCCCATTAATACTGAACTGTTGCAAAGGTCTCAACTTGGCTGTGCTGTATGTTTATTCGCTGAGAAGAATAAAACTGTGTTGGACATATTCAGTGTGTGGAACTCTGGTTACTAGGAGCAAAGGGGAGTGAATCCGAGGAAAGGATTTGACTCTGAGACACATACACAAAGCCCGATCTTTCTGGCCTTCACCTCTTCACTATGGAGGACATGGGCCGTGGTGTATCTCATCCCTCCCCCCGGTACTGACACCCCTAGACAGAGACAGACAAGCCGAGAATGAGAAGGTGTGAGAGGGGTGAGGTCACTACATATATATGTAGCGGGGTGGTCAATTTAAGGGAAGTCTCTGAGTGGTAATTAGGCTCAGACACCTTGATTTGTTAGTGGCTATGGACCATTTTTGTCCTCAGGGGATAATGCTGGTGATGAGTTCCCTGTGGCCTGCGGGTGGCGCTGCCATTCTGGGCCGGGGTTGAACAATGAGCGTAGTGCTGTGCCTTTTGTGTCCCCTCTCGGCAGCCGTACAGTGGGGCGGGGAACCTACTGTGCATGCCGGGAGAGGATATAAAAGGGGCAGACATCTCCTGATCGAGGTCCACCCCCAGGCACCTTCAGCCTGGGAGTGAGTGCGGTTCATCTCCGGGTGCCCTAGGCCCGGAGGCTGTGTTCCTGTTCCATCTCAGGCACCTTTAGCCTGGGATGAGGTACTACCCTGCTGTCCTAAACGTCTGGGTATGAAGACCTTCGGCTGGGGTCCGCTAGGGATTGATGAGTCCAGGGTGCTGCCTTGCGAAGGGACCTGCACTCTCAGAGAAGGGAGGATCATTCTGAAGGACCGATGCGGGAGTCACGGTGAAGGAATTGTCTGTTGACTCTCTGGGGGGACATCTTCTCCTTGATAGGGGCCATGTTATAAGAAGGAAGTTCACGTTCAACAGGTCAGTGGCAGTGGCCTTATTCACCGGGTCTGTGGCAGAGACCAACCTCACGGTCTGTGGCAGAGACTGTGCGCCTATTATACTGCTTGAGAATCTGAGTAGTACAGTGAAGAGCTACGTTTGTGCCTGGACCTCCTCCACACCTTGAGCTGTTCTGTTTCCTTTGCTCCAACCTTTTTCCTATCCAAGAGACTGTGTATTGTGAAGCGAGAATAAATCTGAAGTTGGAGCTTCAGCTGGTGTGGACATTCATGTTACTGGGGAAGTTAAGGACTTGCCTCTACTCACAGTAGAGGCGAGAATCATTCTCGGGAGGATTCTGGCCTGGCTGCAAACAAGACCCAACAATAACACCGCTCAACCTTTTGCACAAGAGGGTACGGGCTGATAGCGCGGTGTGCCTTTCTCCCCCTGCGAGGAGCCAAGTTAAATGCAGGCTGGGGGATAGGTCCATGCGCTAGATAGATAGATAGATATGTAGCGCCTTCCCCTCTTCCCTCTCCGTGCGGCTCGCACTGTCTCTTGTCTAGGGGTATTCGATGGTGGAGAGAGAGAGAGAGCGGGTGGACTACGCCTAGCCTCCACCACGTGTAGACTACCTGTGGTATCAGCAATGTCTCGTTTACCTTCGGGTCTATGCTGTGCACCCGGATCCTCCCTCCAAGAGTCACCGTGAACTTCGTCCGCTAGGAATTGAGCCTCACACCATTAAAGTCCAACACTCCTTTATTAGAACACACCATACATGGACTTCCTTGATAGATAGAACAGAAAAGGAGGTGTGAGTGTGAATAGGCCCAGACACAAATTCGCTCCTCCACTCTCCTCCTGGAGAGTGGGCTATGGTCTCCGCACGGGGTAAAGGGGATCCTTCTGACAAGAGACTCACCCGTCACCGGCAGTCTGCTGCACCAGGTCTTCGAGTGAGGAGCTCTCCCCGGTCCATTGCGTCTTACTCAGGTTCAGGCCTCCATCCCCGAAGCACCTTAGGACCCTTCCCTTGCGGAACTCAGTGTTGGGCACTGAGCTCCGGACCTTCTTGCAAGTACCTCACCCCAGGACTAAAGGTGCCTGAGGTGGAACACGATCTCCGGTGGTCCTCTAGGCCGAGGCCGCCTAGAGGACGAGCATGAACCCACGTCCGCAAGCTAAAGGTGCTTGGGACGAAGACCCCGTGACCAAGATGGCCGGCCCCTTTATACCCTCTCACAGCAAGCATGGCGGTTTCCCCGCCCCACCATACCGCTGCCGAGAGAGGACAAAAAGGAGACCCGGCACACAGTGATATTCGCCCCTTCGCCCACGTTGACAACGCCACCTGGTGGACCGCCGGGAACATAGCACTGATGTCACCGCCAGATTCAAAAAATGCACCCGGGAAAGTAAGTACCCGCTACAGATAGATATCTATCTATCTATCTATCTATCTATCTATCTATCTCATTGACTTTGTAGGGCCTGCATAAGTCAACTGCACCTCTGTTTAACTCTGCTACCTTTTACCATTGAGTAAACTTGATTATTGGTTAAACAGAATACTGTGTGGAGTTCTCTGTTACACTGCTGGATGAGCGGTTATACCAGGTAACAATTTTATGTACCATTTTACTGTTGTGTGGTATTATTGTGTTCCCAACCATCAGTGGGTTCACAATTTCAGTACAGACCAGTTGTGCCAAGGGAGGGTTCGAGCCAAGTTTTTTTGGGGTTGATAGCTAGGGTACAGACCCAAAACAAAACCAGCAGCTCCCTTAATCTGGGGGTAGTGCCACATATATATATATACTGTATATACACTCACCGGCCACTTTTTTAGCTACACCTTGCTAGTACCCTTGCTAGTACCAGGTTGGACACCCCTTTGCCTTCAGAACTGCCTTAATTCTTCGTGACATAGAGTCAACAAGGTGTTGGAAACATTCCTCTGAGATTTTGGTCCATATTGACACAATAGCATTACACAGTTGCTTCAGATTTGTCGGCTTCACATCCATGATGCGAATCTCTCATTCTACCACATCCCAAAGGTGCTCTATTGGATTGAGATCTGGTGACTGGAGACCATTGGACTACAGTGTCCTCATTGTCACGTTAAAGAAACCAGTGGTGAAATAATTTGAGCTTTGTGACATGGTGCTATTGAACATCTGTAGGGCATCCTCAAATGGAAGGTGGAGGAGCGCAAGGTCTAAAATCCACCAGCTCTGTGATGTTGTCATGGAGGAGTGTAAGAGGACTCCAGTGGCAATCTGTGAAGCTCTGGTTAACTCCATGCCCAAGAGGATTAAGGCAGTGGTGGAAAATAATGGTGGCCACACAAAATATTGACTCTTTGGGCCCAATTTGGACATTTTCACTTACGGGTGTACTCACTTTTGTTGGCCGCGGTTTAGACATTAATGGCTGTGTGTTAAGTTATTTTGAGGGGAAAGCAAATTTACACTGTTATACAAGCTGTACACTCACTACTTTACATTGTAGCAAAGTGCCATTTCTTCAGTGTTGTCACATGAAAATATATAATAAAATATTAGCAAAAATGTGAGGGGTGTACTCACTTTTGTGAGATACCGTGTGTGTCATATATATATATATATATATATATACACACACACACACACACACAAAGGAGATGGGATTGCTGCACATAAAAATATTTATCGAATATATAAAATTACATCAAAGATGCATGGTATACATGGTGATGTTTCGGCCTAACATGGATAAAGCCCTTCTTCAAAACCACATACCTACAAATGGCCACATACATGGAAGACTATATAGCTCATTATCATCATCATCACATGATTAGATAATTAAATCATTGAACAATCTGGAATCATATATATATATATATATATATATATATATATATATATATATATTTTTTTTTTTGGGAAAGGTCTTTATTTTTCAAAAGGCAAACAAAAATAGCTTATCTTCAGCATAAATCAACAACACAGTCCATCATCTCTGGTAGAAAAGCAACACTTCAGCTCACTGCAAGCATAAACTTGTCCCAAAGTTCCACCCATTTAAAAGTCAGCAGCTACAAAAAGTGTAGCTGCTGACTTTTAATAATCAGACACCTGTCCCATGGTCCAGCGATGCGGGCGCATGAAGCTGCGCTCCTCTCAGCTGCGACAATGTTGTAACTGTGGGCACAGGGCTGTGGCTTCACAGCCGGGCGCGCACTGCGCATGTGCGAGCCACGCTGCGCACTGTGAATGGCCAGGCAATCTTCTGGGACCTGTGACATATCCCGGAAGATTGCAGGGAGGGATGGGGGAGAGGTGATCTTCCTTCTGGCGCCAGGGAGGAAGTGGGAGCTGGGTGCCCATAAAAACAGGGTACGCGCTCCTCCCCAAAAAAAATTACATGCCCAATGTGGCATGTCAGGGGGTCACCTACACTTAAAGCAGAAGTTCCATTTTTGGGTGGAACTCCGCTAGTTCCCTAGACTTCCTGAAGAGCCAATCACGGCAAAACATATGTTGGAGCAGAGGATCCATCATTTCCGGGTCCATATTTGATACCCCACATCAGGCTTTGCCCTTCGGAGCGAGATGTGGAACGCACGCCACCCCCAGGGATCAGCTGTCTCACACACGCTGTTTACACCTAGTGCCAGGCCAGGCACTATTACATCCCCTTCCTGAGTGGCCATTGGAGTGGATTTATGCCATCAGCGGAACCAATCTGATGTTCACAAAGCGTTTTTTGACCGTCATGTAAAAAAGGGGTCAAACAGCTCTGGTGAGTGGTCATCTTCATACTGAGCACTCGTGGTGGAAGATCTAGAAGTTTTATCTCAGAGCATTCAGTTTTGGTGTTGGGATTTATCCACTTATGGACTTTATGCTTGCATATTTTTTCATTAATGTGCACATTTAAGTTTGATGCAGTGTTTTCTTTGTGCCAGTTTTTTACATGAACATGTATAGCGCCTTATTTTTTACTTTATAATACTTCAAAGTTCCCACCTGCTTCAGAGTCCAGTGAAGAGGTCATCATGGCTCAGCAGTCTCTCAACAGACAAAAAGCTGCTATGTCCTGTTTCACACCACACTTCATAGACACCTGCTGGCTGCTTCCTAGCTGATTGCTGCCCTTTTCCAGCTCTCTCTCGCAGATGGGTTAACCCCTTTGGTTCACACTAGTGCGACACGACAGCCGTCCTACTTTGGATCCGACTTTGCCCCGTGACATGAAGCCGACATATGTCCGACTTTCAATGAACGGGGATCCGACTTGGATCCCCGCCAATAGCAGGCACTGTGTTTGGTATGAATCTTGAGGGGGAACTCCAGGCCAAATTTAAAATAAAAAACCGGCATGGGTTCCCCCTCCAGGAGCATACCAGGCCCTTGGGTCTGGTCTGGATTTGAAGGGGAACCCCTACGCCGAAAAAACGGCGTGGGGGTCCCCCCCAAAGTCCAAACCAGACCCTTATCCGAGCACGCAACCTGGCAGGCTGCAGGGGAGGAGGGGGGGTTGAGAGAGCGGCCCCCCCTCCCTCCTGAACCGTACCAGGCCACATGCCCTCAACATGGGGGGTTTGGTGCTCTGGGGCAGGGGGGCGACCTGCGGCCTCCCCACCTCAAAGCATCCTGTCCCCATGTTGATGAGGACAGGGCCTCTTCCCGACAACCCTGGCCGTTGGTTGTCGGGGTCTGCGGGCGGGGGGCTTATCGGAATCCGGGAGGCCCCTTTAATAAGGGGGCCCCCAGATTCCGGCCCCCACCCTATGTGAATGAGTATGGGGTACATCGTACCCCTACCCATTCACCTGGTGGAAAAAAATGGCAATAAAAACACAACACAGCTTTTTTAATTAATTTATTGCACAGCTCCGGGGATCTTCTTCCGACTTCGGGGGTCTCCGGTTCTTTCTTCTGCCGGGCCTTCGCTATCTTCTTCCAGCTCTTTTGCTAGCGGGGCCCAGTCTTCTCCGTCGCCTTCTTCTTCTCCCGCTCTCCGGTTCTTCTCCCGCTCTCCGGTTCTTTCTTCCGCCGGGCCTCCGCTATCTTGTTCCAGCTCTTTTGCTAGCGGAGGCCCGGTCTTCCTCGTCGTCTCGTCCAGCTCTCCGTTGTCCTTCTGCCGAACCCCTCCACTATCTTCTTCCAGCTCTTTTGCTAGTGGAGGGGCCGGTCTTCCCGTCGCCGCCGCCGCCGTCGCCGTCGCTGTCTTCTTCTCTCTTCTCCTTCTCGATGTTGACACGTCGCTTCCTCCCGCTCTAATGCTGGGTGTTGCGGTGCACGCCGATTGATATAGGCTTCTCATGATTTCACAGTCACATGCTCCGGGGCCACCCGGAGCATGTGACTGTGACGTCATGAGAAGCCTATATTAATTCGGAGCGGAGCGAACAGCCAGCATTACAGCGGGAGGAAGCGACGAGTCAACATCGAGAAGGAGAAGAGAGAAGAAGACGGCGACGGGAAGACCGGCCCCTCCACTAGCAAAAGAGCTGGAAGAAGATAGTGGAGGGGCCGGCAGAAGGACAACGGAGAGCCGGACAAGATGACGGGAAGACCGGGCCTCTCCGCTAGCAAAAGAGCTGGAAGAAGATAGTGGAGGAAGAAAGAACCGGAGAGCGGGAGAAGAACCAGAGAGCGGGAGAAGAAGAAGGCGACGGAGAAGACCCCCGGAGCTGTGCAATAAATTAATTTAAAAAGCTGTGTTGTGTTTTTATTGCCATTTTTTCCCACCAGCTGAATGGGTAGGGGTACGATGTACCCCATGCTCATTCACATAGGGTGGGGGGCCAGGATCTGGGGGCCCCCTTATTAAAGGGGGCTCCCGGATTCCGATAAGCCATCCCGCCCGCAGACCCCGACAACCAACGGCCAGGGTTGTCGGGAAGAGGCCCTGTCCTCATCAACATGGGGACAGGATGCTTTGGGGTGGGGGGGCCGCAGGTCGCCCCCCTGCCCCAGAGCACCAAACCCCCCATGTTGAGGGCATGCGGCCTGGTATGGTTCAGGAGGGAGGGGGGGCGCTCTCTCATCCCCCCTCTTCCCCTGCGGCCTGCCAGGTTGCGTGCTCGGATAAGGGTCTGGTTTGGACTTTGGGGGGGACCCCCACCACGTTTTTTCAGCGTAGGGGTTCCCCTTCAAATCCAGACCAGACCCAAGGGCCTGGTATGCTCCTGGAGGGGGAACCCATGCCGGTTTTTTATTTAAAATTTGGCCTGGTGTTCCCTCTCAAGAGCAGCACAGCACAAGTCGCATGCCAAAGTCGGATCATGCAAGACTGCGGTCCGACTTTGATCCGACTTCAATGATAGTCAATGGGCTGAAGTTGGATCGAAGTCGGACCGAAGTAGTACAGGGAGCATTTTCAAAGTCGGACCGACATGTGTCGGACCAGTTAAGACGGCTCTCATAGGGAAACATTGATTTTCACACTTCATGCGACATGAGCTCCCAATGTCGGAGCGTTTGTCGGACAAGTGTGAACCCGGCCTTAGAGCCCAAATAGTCAAGGTTGGAGGCTCTTTCCCACCCAACATCTCCGGGCCCCATATCAGGACCTAAATCCTCCTATCGTTTTCAGCCAAGGAAGCTGCCATCTTGGCCTTTGTTTCATCTTCAACTGCCATGATGCTGCACATGTGATCATTTATGACACCAGCCAATTGATGGTTTGACATTTTGGTTGAGAGCACAACCAATGTGACGGGAATGTAACTGTTTTTTAAAATGATTAAATCAATGGGTTTAGTTCCACTTTAATAATCCAGGGTACACTGAAAATTAGCCTTCCCTTTCCTCAACAGATCATGCATGGGTGAGAATTCACGAGCACTCCGGGAGGGGCACTGCCAGAAAATATGTTTTTTTGGGGGCAATTTATCGGGGAAATGGCTGCTATTGGCGCTTCAATCATCATGGCACCAGGGTTATTATGGTCTCAGGATGATTGAAGTGCATTATTTCTATTATTACATTGTAATATAAAAATAAATAGTTCAACTCACAATAATGCAGAATCAGTGGGAGCCCCGAGTGTGTCACTTGCCACGACGCCTGCCACCAAATGCGGATTGTCACTTGTCACTTGCCACGTCGCCTGCCACCAAATGCGGATTGTCATTTGCCACGTCGCCTGCCACCAAATGCGGATTGTCACTTGCCACGTCACCTGCCACCAAATGCGTATTGTCACTTGCCACGTCACCTGCCACCAAATGCGGATTGTCACTTGCCACGTGTCCTTCCACCAAATGTGGATTGTCATTTGCCACGTCACCTGCCACACGTTGCGTATTGTCACTTGCCACGTCACGGATTGTCACTTGCCACGTGTCCTTCCACCAAATGCGGATTGTCACTTGCCACGTCACCTGCCACACGTTGCGTATTGTCACTTGCCACGTCACGGATTGTCACTTGCCACGTGTCCTTCCACCAAATGTGGATTGTCACTTGCCACGTCACCTGCCACACATTGCGTATTGTCACTTGCCACGTCACGGATTGTCACTTGCCACGTCGCCCACCACACATTGCGGATTGTCACCTGCCACCAGATGCAGATTGTCACTTGCCACATCACCTGCCACATGTTGCAGATTGCCACCTGCTGTGTCACTTTCCTGCTAAGATGCTCTGTCCCAAAGTCAGACAGCAGAGAGATGATGTAATCTCTCTGCTGCCCATGGCTGCCTGCACAGTGAGGGCAGAACTGCAAGGATGCAGGGCGGACGCTGGGAGATGATGTCATCTCTCTGCTCCCGTGCCTGCCGGCTCCCTGATTGGCCAGCAGCGCTCACACACCGAGCCGCCCAGCTGCCCCCCTCTCATCTGTCCACTCATCGACCGCCCGCTATCTCGCCCGCGGAGCCGAGCCGCCCGCACACCCGCGGAATCATAAATCCCGCCTCTTGTGTCCAATCACTGTACTGTGATTCGTTACAGTACAAGCTGATTTTTGGGAAGGGAGGGTGTCCCTGAATGGTAGATTGGAAATGTGGTCACCCTAGTATTATCTAGGGCAGTCCGTATATAAATGCAGCCTGCCCAAGAAGTCCCACTCCTTCAGGCTGGCATCCACACATCAAAGTAGTATAATATTTGCATACCTCCTCCCCCAGAGACAACCCACTTCTTGCATCAGTACGCTGAGGGCTATTCAGAGGAGTACTGGGGCTGGTTTCTTTTGTGCTTTCAGGAAGCTATGTGCAGCACCATCCTGTCCCATACCATACCTCCCAACTTTTAAAAGTCCCACCGCGGGACATTCAGATCGCGGGGGGGGGGGGGGGGTGCCGCCGATCGCGGGGGGGCTCAGAACACAATTTTTTCCACCAATCGCAGGGGGGGGGTCTTACCTGCTGGTTGCTGTTTCCTCCTCTTCATGCTTCCTGCTGTCTGTGCGGGAAAAGGGACACTCTCGCGGGACTGCGGGAAGGAGGAGCCTATGTGGTTAAAACCCGCGGAATCCGTGCCAGTTGGGAGGTATGCCATACCATCTCCATGATCTGCCTGCAAAGCACAGAGAAGCATAGAGACCCAGTAATGGCATCACTGGGTCTAAAACGAGGTATGTAACAAAAAAGGAAAGGTTTTATTTAAGCATTACATAGCATGTTAATGAAGGTGGAAAGAATGAACCAGGAAAGGCAAAATGTAAGCAGATTAAACATAAAGTGGCTGTAAAGCTTAAACATTTTTTACCTTAATGCATTCCTTGCATTAACCTCCCTGACGGTATGATTTTTGAATGTCGTCAAAGCGGTACATTGTTTTGCATGGAAATTTGTTGTTTTATATTGTAAGCCTGTAATTCTTAGGAATACCTCACTTAAATCTGTCCAAACAAGAGTCTAGTAGACATCCCGGGTATGATAAAGTTTGAAACACGAAATCATAAATTATAATATAATAAATAAGTATAAAAAATAATATTTTAATAATAATACATTTTATTCAATAATGTAATCAAAAACACTGAAATCTGTCCAAACGAGGGTGCAATATTACTAGTAACTGTAACTAGACACTGCATATTGGTTTAGTAAACACCCTGGGTATGAAAAATTTTGAAACATGAACTGCACAAAGTCCAGCGTCACAATCAGGACAATGGAAAGCGTCCCTCTACGTCAAAAGTGGTTTTAGACCGGCTAGAAAGCAGCGATAGTGAATTAGAATCACTTGCAGAATTGAGCGATAGCGATTTGTGGGGAAATTCATCATCAAACACTGAAACTGACGACCGTGATAATTCTGCAACTGAGCTCAGTGATGTGCGAACATGGTGCTCTATTGACTCTGGTATGGATCACGCAGCATTGAGCTCAGTCGCAGAATTATCGCCGTCATCACTTTCTGTGTCTGATGAAGAATTTCCCCACAGTTCACTATCGCTCACTTCTGCAAGTGATTCTAATTTATTATCGCTGTTTTCTAGCTGGTCTAAAACCTCATTTGACGTAAAGGGACACTTTTTGGATGCTATGGACATTCTCAAGTTTCCAGGCAGAAAGAATTGCAGAAAGAATGGTAAAAGTGCAGGCAGGGCACTGGACAAAGTACTAGGGACAAAACTGAGGTGAAATGATTTGATACAGAAATGTAATCTACAGATTATGCCTAGTATAAGGTGACCAGATCTTTAAAATGAAATCCGGGGACATATTTTTTTTTTACTAGTAATAGCGGCAATCAGTGACTCTCTGCCCGTCGCCGTCGCCCGCCTCACAGCCTGTCAAGTCTTACTCTCCGGGCCCCGACTACTACTGGGTGGGGTGCTGAGGAAGATCACACCGCCAGGGAAGGCAAGGAGATAAGCAGGCAGGCGGCTGGCCATGACTTGAGCCAAGGCAGAAGAACATGCGAGTGGAGCTGAATGGGCATACACCCGAAACTGAAGAAATATTACCTTCGCTCCGACCAGCACATGATCATCAGAAAGGGGCACAGATAATGGAAAAAATACACCCCCCTAAGCTAGTAGGAGCGGCAGAGCCGGGGTGTCTAATTCATATATATATTTTTTTAATTCTGTACTGACTGTCTTTGAAATTGCCCCAGCCCCTGTTCAAATCCAATCCGGGGACAAAACCGGGGACAGATTTGGTCCGGGGACAGTGTCCTCAATCTGGGGACTGTCCCCTGAAACTGGAGAAGTCTGGTCACCCTAGCCTAGTACACACGCGCTGTTTTTCCGTCGGATAAAAAAAACAACGGTTTTCCTGACAGAATTCCTCTCAGGTTGCCTTGCATACACACGCTTAGACAAAAGTCCACCCATCTAAAGCATGGTGACGTACAACACGTACGACGGCACTATAAAGGGGAAGTTCCATTCCAAGGGCGCCACCCTTTGGGCTGTTTTTGCTGATCCTCACGTTAGTAAAAGTTTGGTGAGAGACAATTCATGCTTTTAAGCCTCGTTCTTTTCAGTCCGTTACAGCGTGATGAATGTGCTATCTCCATTACGAACGCTAGTTTTACCAGAAAGAGCGCTTCTGAGCATGCGCGGTTTTCTGCCCGTCGGAAAACCATACAGACGGACGGATTTCCCTCTCGGATTTTCGGCCTGATGGGGAAAAAAGAGATCCTGATCTCTTTTTGTCCGGCAGTTTTCCCGTCGGAAAAACTGCGATGGAGCATACACACGGCCGGGATTCCCGACTAAAAGCTATCATAGCACAAGGCATTACAATGTGTTATGTTTTTTTGTACTTTTTTGAATTTGCAGCTGGGCTCCTCCGCAGAGAACAGAGTCGGTACACTGATACATCAGGCGGAGGATACAGCAGGAGGACATCACAGGATCCTAGGGACATGGTAAGTACCTGTACCTGGATACTGTGATGCAATCCCGAGTGTGGCTTGGAGTTACTGCTTTTGGTACTGAAAACTAACCCCCAAGCCACACTCGGGATTACTGCTAGGGATGTTAAGGTAAAACATTTTTAGGTGTCAGCATTCCCCCCACCCCCCCCCCCTTTTACTAACCTGACCCCTTATTCAATCCAGCGCTGTGCACGTCTGCAGCTTTTCTCTCCTCTCACTTCCGGGTCTCGCTGGGACACTGGGAGCCACTGGCTCCCAGTGCTGTCAATCAAAGCCAGTGATGAGGGAGCGGGGCCGAGTCCAGCTGTCTGTGTCAATAGACGTAGCAGCAGGGCTCGGGTGTGAGCATGCACATTTGCCCCTGATCCGTCAGATTAGGCGAACCCGTCAGAATGTGTAATGGAAGTGAAGTTCCGTCGCCGCCATCTTGCTACACAGTAACGATACACTGAGAAGGGGGCAAGCTGACATCTTGTTACACCCACCAGAGTTTTGCATTTCACACTTATTTTTAACAGGAAACGGAGCATATATGGTCAAATATAGTATTTAGAAATCCCACGGACTGTTTACATGTTGAATTATAAAAGTAGCGGTGTTCTGTCACATTAGCAAACCTGTGAGATCAGCAGGTTTGCCGCTGCTTTTAAAATTCAACATCTAAACAGCCCATCCGATTTCTAAATATTCTATTTAAATGTATAAGCGCTGTTTACTGTTAAAAATAACAGTGAAATGTAAAACTCCGGTGGGTGTAACAAGATGTCCGCTTGCCGCCTTCTCTGTGTATCATTACAGTGGAGGAGTGTGGGGTGTAGCAAGATGGTGGCGATGGAACGTTACCAATTCTGACGGGTCGCCATATCAGGACCTAAAGCGAATCTAAATCCTCCTATCGTTTTCAGCCAAGGAAGCTGCCATCTTGGCCTTTGTTTCATCTTAAACTGCCATGATGCTGCACATGTGATCATTTATGACACCAGCCAATTGATGGTTTGACAGTTTGGTTGAGAGCACAACCAATGTGATGGGAATGTAACTGTTTTTTAAAAAGCATTAAATCAATGGGTTTAGTTCCACTTTAATAATCCTGGGTACACTGAAAATCAGCCTTCCCTTTCCTCAACAGATCATGCAAGATCATGCATGGGTGAGAATTCACGAGCACTCCACATTGTCTTTGATGTCCCCCTTAATAAAGACACCACAGGCCAAACATTGGAGACACATATCTCACATCCTGCACCCAACCCTGGCATCCTGTTCAATACAGGGGCGGATGCAGAGTCTAGTCTCGGGAGAGTCTTGTCACTTGCCACGTCACGGATTGTCACTTGCCACGTGTCCTTCCACCAAATGCGGATTGTCACTTGCCACGTCACCTGCCACACGTTGCGTATTGTCACTTGCCACGTCACGGATTGTCACTTGCCACGTCGCCCACCACACATTGCGGATTGTCACCTGCCACCAGATGCGGATTGTCACTTGCCACATCACCTGCCACATGTTGCAGATTGTCACCTGCTGTGTCACTTTCCTGCTAAAATGCTCTGTCCCAAAGTCAGACAGCAGAGAGATGATGTAATTTCTCTGCTGCCCATGGCTGCCTGCACAGTGAGGGCAGAACTGCAAGGATGCAAGGCGGGCGCTGAGAGATGATGTCATCTCTCTGCTCCCGTGCCTGCTGGCTCCCTGATTGGCCAGCAGCGCTCACACACCAAGCCGCCCAGCTGCCCCCCCATCACCTGTCCACTCATCGACCGCCCGCTATCTTGCCCGCGGAGCCGAGCCGCACACCCGTGGACTCGCGGAGCCGCCCGCACACAAAATTAATCCAGCAGCTCCTTCGGGGGAATCGTTACATGTGGGGGATCGTAGTCCGGGATTGCCGTTACCCATAGCAACCTAAGGAAAGTCATTCACCGAGAGTTGATGCTAAAGAGGGCCTTGGACTTTGTTACTTTTCCGGTACAATAGGGGTTAAGTTCATATCAACTTTCCTAACTGCTTGGCAGGGGCGGAGCCAAGAAAGCCCGGGAACTACGTGAATAAAATCTAGCAAGGTTCCATTTTGCAATGTAGATATAGACTACAGTTTGACAATTAAGAAGGAACTTAGCTCCCTCCGGTGTTCAATTTGTTATATTGCAGTAGCTTATTCGCTTCAATGATATTAAAACAGTGCATTGTGAATCAGACTATACTACCCACAGTGCAGCTGTGCTACCAGGATGCACTGCATCACCGCACAGCCTGCTGGGAGAGGTTATTTAAAGGAAGGGAGGAGTTACATTCTGTCTCTTGGGACGCGATCATCTATCAAGAAGGAAGCCTGCATTGAGGCCGGCTTCCAGTTTGTCTAGGCCAAAGAAGCCTGGGCCCACCGTCGCCAGAGCCTGCCTGTCTAATCTCGTGAGAGGGATCCTCATCATGGGTATCCAGCTCACACTCCACAGCAACCAGAGTCGTCCATCCATCGACACCTACTACAGCTCTGCGGAGGATCGGAGGCTGCAAGTTGCAGAGCATACCGGAGAACCGAGGCCTTGTTTGGTGAGAAGGGCACCTGCCCAACGACAATTAACTGAATCGCAGGGAGGTGGGCCTTATAGGCTTGCCACCATTGTTTCTTTGGAAAGTTAACACGCCACGTGCAAGGACACATTGCATCCCGCATTGTATTTAAAGTATTGGCGCCTGTGTCGCCCGCAAGTCATATACATTGGTAATTACTTCGGATGTAGTTTCTGACTTTCCCATACTTGTTAGATTACAAATATTATGTGCACCAACGATTGCTAGCGAAGACTCCTACTACTGAAGGATCTGTACACTGAACTTAGTCAGGCCTGACTAGAACTGATAGTGACGGGACACGGGTACAATATTGCCCATTAGGGGGAGCTTGCAAGCATAGGTCTGTTACTTATGTAAAAAGTGTGCATTAAGACTGTGTTTTATTACTGTCATATATATATTTACATCATTGACTTTGCAGGGCCCTGCACAAGTCAACTGTGCCTCCGTTTAGTTTTTCTGTCCTTTACCACTGAGTAAAATTGATTCTGGTTAAGCAGGAAACTGTGTGGAGTTCTCTATTACTCATTGTGGACAAGTGGCCAGCATAAGGTAACCATATCTAATTGTAAGTTATATCATTTTATGATATCATTGTGGTTCCCAGTCAACCGTGGGTTTCACAATCATTGTGTGGTCCAGTTGTGCCAAGGGAGGGTTCGAGCCAAACTTTGGGGTTGATAGGCAGAACGTAGACCCAAACAAAACCAGCAGCTCCTTCGGGGGTAGTGCTACACGTGGGGGCTCATCCAGGATTTCTACGGTTCTGCAATCAACCTCCCCCTAGACAGAACCCCTGTGAGTACAGCAATGGACCCTGCTGCTGCAGTCCGGTGGTGTAAGGAGGAAAACATCCTCCTTGGCAACGGTCTGGTGATTGAAATTAAAAGAGAAGTTTGGACAGAGGAGCAGCTACTCCCAGTCTTGAGAACACTGTCCACAGACAGGAAACCATGGGTGATTGATATAAGGACAGACACTATCAATCCACACACTTATGCATTGTGTGAATGGAAGAAGGGAGTTTCTGATCACTTCAAGGGCGCTAGTATAAAGACTGCCAATCAAGTAGAATTCTTCCTGATCCATCCAGTAGCTTCAGGAGAAGGCCCTACCTCCACTAGCCAAGAAGACCCCAGCACAGGGGAAAACGGCCAAAAAGAGGGTTCCAGCTCATCACCATTGACTACCCTTGGGCCAGAACTATGCGCTGTTCTGGAGGAAATTGTAGCTAAATGTAAGAAGGATTCCTCAGACTACCTGATGACTGGATACAGGAAGCTCAGGACTTTCTCTGGGAAGCAGCCAGTGCCTTCAGTGGAAGATGGATTCGAAGAGTGGCTAGATCACGCCACTCAGGCTCTGGAAGAGTGGGAAATACCCGAACAACATAAGAAGCAAAGGATCAAAGAGAGTTTAAAGGGGCCTACCCTAGAGGCCATACGTAACCTCAAGCTCAGTAAGAAAGACTGCACTGCACAGGATTACCTGGATATCCTGCAGGATGTGTTTGGCCCAACTGAAAAAGTTACTGAACTTCTCTACCAACTGGAGCACTGTTACCAGAAGGAGGGAGAGAAACTGTCTGAATTCATAGAGCGCCTGGACAAAATCATACATCAGATCCTGTTAAAAAAAGGGATGGACCCTCGGAGAGTGGATGAGACCCGTGCACAACAGGTTTTAAGGGGTGCCCAACCTTTAGACCCCATTGCCATACTGTTGCGAACCCGTCAGGGCGGTGGCATCCTGGAGTATCCTGACCTGATCCGGATGGTCAGGGAAGAAGAGGTCATGTTGGACAACAAAAAGAAGAGCCAACAATCTGAACCAACTGCCCGAGTCAGAGTGATAAGTGCTGAAGAAGGTGATTCTCCGGTTGAGCTCTACCCAACAGAAACGCACCCGAGGAGCCCAAGAAGTCCCTCAACTTCAATGCTGAGCCAGTGCAGAAACCTAAGAGACTAATAACTTGCTACAATTGTGGAGGAGTGGGACATGTCAGAAGTATGTCCAAGCCCGGATAAAGCTGCATCCCAAAACCGCAAGCCGGCAGAAAACTTCAGAGGGCCCCGGTGAAGGAGTTAACCGGGTGCCCACCAGTCTCAGCTAACTCCAAGAAATTCAACGACGCAAGGAGCCAACGTCGGGGATACAGACCTTTGCCAAACACCCCCGTTATTGCCTCTGCGCGACCCAATGCCTCCCGTTCTACGGATCAAACTGTTCAACGGCGGGAGATCAGAGCATGCAACAGGGGTTGAGATCCAGCAAATACCCCAAGAAGAAAGGAGTAATGCCGCGTACACACGACCGTTTTTAATGTCATTGAAAAAAACTGCGTTTTTCTCGACGTGATTCTTCTCAAGCCTGGCTTACCTACACACTATCGTGAAAAAAAATGCTCGAGCAAAGCGTAGTGACGTACAACATGTACGACGGCACTATAAAGGGAAAGTTCCATTCTGATGGCGCCACCCTTTTGGCTACTTTTGCTGATTTTGTGTTACCGCGTGTTAGTAAAAGTTTGGGAAGAGACGATTCGTGCTTTTCAGTCTTCGTGCTTTAAAGATCGTTTTCTGGTGTTCAGTTTGTGCTTGTGGGTTCGTATCTGTCTTTCAGTGCTTGTAGTCAGTTCGTATCTGTTTTTGCAGTGCGTTCTTGTCCACTCGTTACTGTTTTTCAGGACGTTCTTCAGAGGCCTTGCTGTTCTTCAGTGCGTTCTTTTAGTTTGTTCTGATTAGACGACCGTTTTGTAGCCATGTTGCGGGTACGTTCTTGTCGCCGAGATCGTGCTGTGCTTGGTGCTGGGATTGTTGCTTTATCCCAGCTCAGGTCCATGAACAGGGTAAGGAGGAGTTCATGGACCAAGAATTGGTTGCTCCAGCAGGACCAATTCTGTCATATGCCTCTGTTGCGGGAGATCCAGGAGAATAATCCTGATGACTACAGGAATTTTCTTAGGATGTCTGATCCCGTTTTTCAGCAGCTTTTGGCTTTGGTGTCCCCCTATATCACCAGGCAGGACACCGTTATGCGGGAAGCCATCACTGCTGAGCAAAGGCTTGTTGCTACGTTGCGCTACCTGGCAACAGGGAGAAGCTTGCAGGACCTCAAGTTCTCGACAGGCATCTTCCCCCAGGCTCTGGGCGTCATTATCCCAGAAACCTGTTCTGCCATAATCCAAGTCCTGCAGGAGGACTATATTAAGGTAAGTTTTGTCCTTTAACCTCACATTTTATGTATTTAATGCTTGCTAATGTCTAGTATTTTTTTAAACAGTCCCTAATTACCATGATTGTAATATGCTGTGAATGTCCCCTTTGTCCCCATGCATGTTGTAAGCTTTTAATGCTCCTTTTTTTTGGCCTACATGCATATTTCCAAAAACCAACCTCTCCAGCATTCTATCCTGGGCCCAAACACACCTAGCCTAGTCACTTCCCAATGTTTTTTGTCAGCTCCATTGTAGTGCTTGACCATAGGCATGCGCACAGGGTGTGCCAGGTGTGCCCAGGCACACCCTAATCACACTGTGCAGCACAGATTCCCCCTACTGCCCTGGCTCCCCCCTCCTTCCCCTTGCAGCGCTTCCAGCTTCCCTACTCTCCTCTCCCACCGGCTGTTGCTGCTGGGGATATTTTAGGATGAGTGGGGGAAGGGGCAGGTAAATATGTAACTTACCGGCCCCTTCCCTTTCATCGTGAGTGATCGGTAGTATATGTAGAGCTTTGGGGTGCACACCCTAATGCCTGGGTGCTCAACCTGTGGCCCTCCAGCTGTTGCGGAACTACAAGTCCCATGAGGCATTGCAAGCCACTGACAGTTACAAGCTTGACTCCCAAAGGCAGAGGCATGATGGGAATTATAGTTTTGCAACAGCTGGAGGGCCACAGGTTGAGCACCCATGCCCTAATGCAATAGGCTGCGCACGCCTATGTGCTTGACCCTCCCCCCCCAAAAAAAATTTGTGGAGTTTATATGATTTAAAAAAATTCTGACAGCGTGCTAGAGCCTTTATTTATGATGTCCCCAACTCATCTCAACCCCCCCATAAAATAATTTAATTGGTCCATCAGAGGGGGTGCTGAATCTGATTCTTGCTCATTTTTAGCTCTTATTAAAATACTCCTTCAAAATTAATGTTATATTGATGTTTTTCCAAGAATGTATTGTGATAATCTGATTGCACTGTTTAGGTCTCAAAGTATTCATTTTATTTTTTGGTTTGACTCCACAGTTCCCTTCTACACCACAGGAATGGCAGAATGTGGCATCTGAGTTTTCTCAGCGTTGGAACTTTCCCAACTGTGGAGGAGCCATTGACGGCAAGCACGTCCGCATCGTGCCACCACCCCGTTCGGGATGCTTTTTTTTTTTATTACAAAGGGTTCCACAGTATTGTGCTGATGGCGGTGGTGTCTGCCAATTATGAGTTCCTTTATGTGGATGTTGGGAAAAATGGGCGGATGTCTGACGGTGGAGTTTTTGCCCAGACAGATTTCGCTGACCGGCTTCAATCAGAAGACCTGGCATTGTCACCTGCGGCAGAGAATGAAGATGGACTACCCTTTGTTTTCATCGCAGATGAGGCGTTTGCACTAGGTCCCCATCTGATGAGGCCTTTTCCACAAAGGACCCTCACCCCTGAGAGGAGGGTCTTTAATTATAGGCTGGCCAGAGCGAGAAGGGTGGTAGAAAATGCCTTTGGCATCATGGCCAGTCGTTTCCACCTTTTTCAGACATCTCTAAATATGTCAGAGTACAAGTGGAACCACATAGTAATGTGCTGTTGCATACTCCACAATTTTTTAAAAAGACACTCAACTAATTATCTCTCTTCAGTTGGCCTTCAGGCCACACGGTACTCTGATGGAGCATTGCCAGCCCATGAAGCTGGCCCTACAGGCTTGGCCCCCCAAAGCGGGCGTGATGTGCGCCAACGCTACGTAGAATATTTTATGGGTAGGGGGGCCATTGCAATGCCTGATGACCTTTGAAACTTTCTTTGTAATAAAAATATACTTTATAATGAAAACTTCTTGTTTTGTTTTATTTGGGTTGATTTGATCTTTCTCCTAGGTCAGTGATGGTGAACCTTGGCACTCCAGATGTTTTGCAAATACATTTCCCATGATGCTCAACTACACTGCAGAGTGCCTGAGCAACATGGGAAATGTAGTTCCAAAACATCTGGGGTGCCAAGGTTCACCATCACTGTCCTAGGTTATCCTAGTGCACTTGTAGTGCCATGTGTATTTTTCATAAGTAAATAACCATCATTGTCAGTGTAAACACCCCCATTTTTTTTATGTTTTTGCCAACATTGATATAAGAAGCCACACATTGTTGATTATAAAATATTTTTAATAGTAGCACATTTTAAATTTTTTGATTTTTATAAAAATAAAAAATGGTATACTTTTTGGATATTTTTCTTGCTAAAACGAATGAACCATATGTAACTTGTAAAGTTCAACATGTACAATAGTACTAAAAACAATTAAAACTTTACAAAACAAAACATCAAAACAACAAACAAAAATCAAACTAACATTTTTGGCCATATTAAAGATTTAAACCCTCCCAAGAACATCTCAGATTTTTTTAATTCTTTGCTCCAGCTGCTTGGTCTTTTCTTTTGCCTGATCTGGAGCAAGTTTTCGTTCATATGATCCAGGTCACGAGACCAGACCATGAGTTCTTGGATCACCATCTGGGCACTGTGACTGGTGAATCTTTCTTGGGCCACAGGCAGAAAGGCACCTAAAATTTTGAAACACACAATGTCTTATAAATATGCAGGCCTACATCTATTACCTGAGGCTGTGGTGTATGACACTAACCTGTTGTGTTGCCATTTTCCACTTCTTCCTCCACATCCTGCGGTTGTGGGTCTTGGGTTGGTGGTGTGGGGTTCCTAGCCTCCTGTCTCAAAGCTCTTAAAGCCCTATGAGATTGAACCAAAAGGTATACTTGAGTAAATAAATATTTTTAGGCCTGAAAGAGGAATATTAATCATTTTTGGAAGTGTGGTACAATTGTCTGTTTTGTCAATAGTTCTAAGCTAGGGTTGCCACCTTTTCTTCAAGTCAAACCCGAACACTTTAGCGGCACACAGCACTTTTTGGTTTAAAGTATAAACTATTCATATATTTTGCTATTAAATAACATTTCTAATCATATGAATTTAATAACAAGCGTCCCCCTTTACATCAGAGTCCACAGAGTTCCACTTTTAAATCTGAATTCGCAAAGTTCCCCTTTTACATCTGAACTCGCAGAGTTCCCTTTTACTGTAAGGAGAGACTCTGCAGACTCTGATGTAAGGGAGAACTCTAACATAGGGGATGCTCTGGGAACCCTTATTTAAGGGGGAACACTGGGAACTCTGATGTATGGAGAGGACTCTGATGTAAGGGGTGACACTGTGGCCTCTGGTGTAAAGGGGAACTCTGATGTAAGGGGAGCTCTGAGAACCCTGAATTACCTTAGTGTACTTACTAAGAGGCAGGAGAGAAGGGGGGAGAGGGAGACTTCAGTCACAGCCAGGAATGGATGGTGAGCCCACTCACCCCTTGGCAGTCAGCACCTCTCATCCAGATGTGTCCGGGTTTCAGGCAGTCTGAAACCTGGACACATGATTTGGAACCCGAACTGTCCTGGTGAATCCCGGACAGGTGGCAACCCTATTCTAAGCTGAACACATGATTGTATCCATTACCAAAGCTGGTAGATTGATCTATTTTGGTCAAGTTTCACACATGGAAACACAACAAGTATCCACTGGATCACCTGTGTGTGACACCATAAAAAGGTTGTTCTTGTGGCCCACACTTGTGCTAATGAGTCCAGATATGTAACCAGCTGCTGAGCATACTCTCCTTACCGTACACTGAATCCAGTTACATTAGTTAAATATATTTACCAACACATCTACACAACCATTTTTTAAAAATATTCTCACATAAACAGTTCAAGATGTCAAGTTTCATGTTCTTGGGCACAATAATCAGTCGTAGGAATCATCATTCAATAATTAAATTACGATGTTTTGGTCTGATACAGTGTTAACTAAATTTGAACATGCCTATTTAGGAATGATCAAATTTAGTTAACACTGTATCCTAAAAAAAACATTGTATTATTGCGAATGAACGATGATTTCTACGATTGATTCTTGTGCCCAAGAACATGAAACTTGACATCTTGAACTGTTGTACTACATTAAAGAAAAAGCACACTGTATCCTAAAAAAAAACATTGTATTATTGCGAATGAACGATGATTTCTACGATCGATTCTTGTGCCCAGGAACATGAAACTTGACATCTTGAACTGTTGTACTACATTAAAGAAAAAGCATATGCAGCACCATTCTAGTAATAATTATCTGAGTAACTGTAAATCTACTTACTTTTTCTAATTACTTTTTTGATTTTCCTGTATTGCTCCAGCTCCCTCAACTTGATGTCAGACCATCTTTTGCGGAGCTGTTCTTTTGATCTGATCTGATTTGACCATTTGGAGCCAGGTATAGTATTTAGCTAAAGATTTCTTGTACTAAAAGTATAATGATGTCAAAGAGATGTTAAACTTGTGTGAAAAATTTGACCATTTACCAAAAAGTGTTTGACATATCGATAGACAATAGTGGCCAAAAATGATGGGGACAAGAATTAAAAATGCTGGGGTCAGAATGATTGTCTTTAAGATTTATTAGCATTCAATTTGCAACTGTCATGAGGTGACAAATGTGTGTGATAGATGAAGCCAAAAATTTAAATATGTACCTTTTTTATACAGGATGAGGAGGGAGCAAATTTGACCCAGGAGGAGGCAGGCCCCAGTGGGACCCAGGAGGAGGAGGGAGGCCCCAGTGGGACACGGCGTAAAACCAGGCCCCAGATACCTCCTCTGCGTATTCCACAAAAAAGGGCCAGGAGGATTATCCAGATGGAGGAGGAGACCCAGGCCCTAATTAGGGAGGCTACTGCGGCCCTCAGAGAGCCCCCCCACCGCTGCAGAGGGATTTGCTGCCCTTATTGGGCACAAACTGCCACAAATGGACAAGGGCCAGCGTCTCCGATGTGAGACCATCGTCCTGAAGGAAGTCAATATGGGCATGATGGGTAAGCTGAACGATTTCACTGACCTTGTGGATATTAGGTATGTTCATGCTCCTGCTCCAGTCCCTGCTCCAGTCCCTGCTCCTGCTCCAGTTTCTGCTCCTGCCACAAGATCATCTCCACGGACACAGCCTCCAAAGAAGAGCAAAAAATAAGTACATGATATGTCCTTCTGATGGTCCCAATTTTCTTCTTGACATCCTTTGTTTGCTGTGGTGATCTGTGTCTGCACTAATTCAAGCAGGGTCTCCAGTGCTGTCTTCCTGGCTTCTTTATTTTCCGTTTACTTGTGGTTTTGTTTTGCCTTAGGCCCCTTTCACACTGAGGCGCTTTGCAGGCGCTATTGCGCTCTAAATAGCGCCTGCAATGCGCCCCAAAAAAGCCTCTCAATACTATCCAATGTGAAAGCCCGAGGGCTTTCACACTGGAGTGTTGCGCTTGCAGGAGGCTCCAAAAACTCCTGCAAGCCGCATCTTTGAGGCGCAATAGGAGCGCTAAAAATAGCGCTCCTGTAGCACCCCTGCCCATTGAAATCAATGGGGTAGCGCCTCTAATACGCCCGCAAAACGCCTCAAAGAGGCGTTATTGCGGGCGTTTTTAACCCTTTTTCGGCCGCTAGCGGGGGTTAAAATACCCCCGCTAGCGCCCGCAAATCGCGGCAAAAAAAACGGTATAGCGGCGCTAAAAATAGCGCCGTTATACCGCCAGCGAATCCAGCGCCTCAGTGTGAAAGTAGCCTTAACCTTTAATTTGTTTTTATGCCAGAATAAATGGATTTTTTGTTTACTGCCAAAAATTGAACATTTTCTTCAAAATAGAGTTTGCTAGTGAGTAGGCAGGGACATTTCAAAAAAACATTTTGAATTTACCAAGGGACACTAACCTCCTTGAGGGTAAATTGTAAAAAATAATAATGTTGTTGTGGTAACTTGACACACTCAAAAAAGTTTTTTTAGGGAGATCTGGCTTGCAAAAAAAAAAAAAGATTAATCATGAGATCACAATAAATAATAGAGAAAAAAGTTTGTAATAACACTGAGAATATCCGCAGCAAAAGAATTGGATTATTGCAGCATTATAACGAAGAAAAGAATGCGCTGCATTAAACGATGCAATAATTTACAGCATGACGAATGTGCTATCTCCATTACGAACGCTAGTTATACCATAACGAGCGCTCCCATGTCATCACTTGCTTCTGAGTATGCGCGCTTTTTTCACGTCGTTAAAGCCTACACACGGCCGTTTTTCATGACGAGAAAAACGACGAGGTGAAAAACATTGAGAAAAATTAGAGCATGTTCCAGTTTTTTCATGGCCATTTTTCACGTTGTGAAAAATGCTCTGAAGCCCACACACGATCATTTTTAATGACCATTTTAAAAAATGGCATTTTTCTCGTCATTAAAAACGGTCGTGTGTACGCGGCATAAGGGTGCAGATAACAGAGCCAAACACAAAGGCCACTCCAAGGAAACTTCCTGCCAAATTAGTGGGGCCCTCCCCAGTAGTCTCAATCTAGGTAGAAGGAATTTACACAAAGGCCCTCCTAGACACTGGAGCTCAAGTGACTCTTCTGTATAGAGACTTCTATAACAAGCACCTCAGACATCTGCCACTACAGAAGCTGGAAGATCTGGAGATATGGGGCATTGGGACACAGTTTCCCCTATGATGGATACCTTCCAATCAAACTAACCTTTGACCCCTCAGTGGCGGGAGGAGCAGAGACCTTTGACACCTTGGCAGTGGTCTGCCCTCGGCCACCAGGAGCCAGCAAGAGTTCCCTCATCATAGGAACCAACACTGACCTAGTCAGGAGACTGCTGACACCTTTAGCCCAGGAGCAGGATACCTCAACAACAAGAGTCCACTCCATGTTACAGCAAGTCTACAAGCGGCTAGTGCTGGAGCAAAAGGCCCCAGCTGAAGGGGTTGGAAAGATCTGGAAGCTGGATAGAATGGAGAAGGTATTACAGCCAGGAGAGGTGACTTGTTTAAGAGCTTCTGTCAAACTTACCTGGAAACAACCAGGCCCCTTTATTGTCCTTGAACCGGATCCACAGGAAAAACAAAAAGGGATATAAGTAATTCCCGAAGTGGTCCCATTGAAGGCCCTAAAGAAAAGTCATGGGAAGATCTCAGTAAGCATCAGGAATATTGCTACCACACCAGTGAAGGTACCGGCCAGGATGCTGTTGGGTCAAGTGAACCAAGCCACCCCAGTTGCTCCATCTGACTTAAAAAAAGGAGAAAGGGGCGATGTCACAGTAGAGAAGCTCTGCTCTGAAGATGAAACCCTCCCACTGGAATGGAAGGAAAGGGTCAAGGCCCAACTTGCTCGATGGCAGAAGATATTCTCTAAGCGAAAGAGTCCGACGGGTTCCCCTGGGTGACCTAGAAGACCTGCGTGAGCAATTGGCAGAACTAAAGAGGACAGGGATTATCCGAGAGTCCAGGAGCCCCTACGCCTCTCCAATAGTGGTAGTCCGGAAGAAAAATGGGTCACTGAGGCTGTGTATCGACTACCGAACACTGAACAGAAGAACCATTCCTGATCAGTACAGCACTCCCCGAATAGAAGATGCTTTACAGAGTTTTTCAGGGGCCAAGTGGTTCAGTGTGATGAATCTAAAGAGTGGATACTATCAGATTCCCATGCACGCTGAGGATGAAGAGAAAACAGCCTTCATCACCCCAGTAGGTTTCTTTGAGTTCAACCGCATGCCCCAGGGGTTGTCAGGAACCCCAGCCATTTTTCAAAGACTGATGTAGAAAACGGTGGGAGACATGAATCTGATCAAGGTGCTGGTGTATCTGGACGACATTATAGTGTTTGGTAGAACTCTAGAAGAGCATGAAGAGTGGTTGGAAAAGGTCTTAAAGAGGCTCCATGAAGAAGTCCTGAAGCTT
Source organism: Rana muscosa (assembly GCA_029206835.1). Lineage (NCBI taxonomy): Eukaryota > Metazoa > Chordata > Amphibia > Anura > Ranidae > Rana > Rana muscosa. Next base: position 216,087,236 of record CM055116.1, read on the forward strand.
TCTTTAGAGAAGTGCCAATTCTACCAGCCCTCAGTTCATTACATAGGCCACATCGTATTTGCGGAGGGGATAGCCACAGACCCTGAAAAACTGGATGCTGTTACCTCTTGGCCAAGACCCACTAATGTGACCGAGCTTCGGTTGTTCCTGGGGTTTTGCTCCTACTACAGAAGGTTTGTGGAGGGCTTTGCCAAGATTGCCCGGCCCCTCAATGAATTACTAAGGAGCGAAGGAGAAGATGATGCCCCAGAACCGGTCAAACCAGTGAAATCCACCATAGGGCCCAGGAAGCCTAAAGAGTCTATCCAGGATCAGTGGACCACAAAGTTTAAAGAGGCATTCATCCAATTGAAGAAGAGCCTAACCACTGCCCCTGTTTTGGCCTATGCAGATACCACGAAATCCTACGAATTGCATGTTGATGCCAGTAGAGATGGACTGGGTGGAGTACTATATCAAGAGCACGATGGTCACCTGCGGCCTGTTGCCTACGTGAGTCAGAGTCTGGTCCCAGCTGAAGAAGGCCTACCCAAGCTGTCCAAAAAGGATCTGAGGAAGGACCAAATGGAAGATCCTCTTGGAAGATCTTGAAGTATGGAAGGCCCTGGAGGACCGATGTCCTGATATGCTTCTCACAGACTCTCCAAAAGAGGCTCAACTGTTACACAGAGAGTGGGACCAATTGCAACTACATCAAGGGGTGGTCTACCGAAGGGGCCCCTCTGATGGTCCGGAAGAAAAGTAAATGGCAGTTGTTTCTGCCCAGGAAGCACAGAGAAACAGTCTTAACTGCTCTCCATGACAATCATGGTCATCTGGGTCCTGAAAGAACCTTCCATCTAGTGAGAGACAGATTCTACTGGCCCTGCATGCGGGCTGAAGTTGAAGGTTACTGTCACTCCTGTATCCGGTGTATTCAGAGGAAGACCCTACCTCACTGAGCTGCCCCAATGGGCCATCTTCAGAGTCAGGGACCCATGGAACTGGTGTGCATTGATTTCCTTTGCTTGGAGCCTGACCTGAGTGGACAAGGGAATGTTTTGGTAGTAACCGACCATTTCACCAGATATGCCCAAGCATACCCAACAAGAGACCAGCAAGCTTCAACAGTGGCAAAAGTCCTAGTAGAGGAATTCTTTGTCCACTATGGATTACCCCAACGTATCCACTCAGATCAAGGGAGAGACTTTGAAAGCAATCTCATAAAGAAGCTGTTGAACTTGCTGGGCATCATGAAGACTAGAACCACTCCATATCACCCCAGGGGGATGCTCAGCCTGAGCATTTTAGCCGAACCCTTCTGGACATGTTGGGAACTCTAAGCTCGGAAAAGAAGCAGCACTGGAGCAAGCATGTAGCTGCCATTGTGCATGCCTACAACAGCACTGCAAATGATGCAACTGGATACTCCCCATACCGTTTGATGTTTGGACGAGAAGCTCGACTACCAGTGGATCTGGCCTTTGGTGTATCCCTTGATCATGCATCAGCAACTTCCCACAAGGGGTATGTAGATCGGTTACGGAGAAGTCTGAAAACGGCCTATGAGAAAGGCCAAGCTACGTCAGACCAAAGGGGGCTGAGGAATAAGAGAAACTTCGACCTCAAGGTAAGAGTACAAGCCTTGCAGCCAGGGGACCGAGTGTTACTAAGAAATCTGGGTATCCCTGGAAAACATAAGTTAGCTGACCGCTGGAAGTCACAGCCATACATCTGCAAGCGGTTACCAGGCCTCCCAGTATATCAGATCAGACCAGAAGGGAGTGTAGGCCCACTAAAGACTTGGCACCGGAATCACCTGTTGCCCCTCTCTGAAGCAGTTCGCCTACCTCCAGTGTCAGTTTCACAAGAGTCACCCTCAACCTCTCGAGGGTCTCAACCAGTCACCAGATCTCAGTCGACACTTCAGGACATAGAAGATGAATACCCTGAGGATGAATGGGTAGAGCCAGATTGGTTGTGGTCTTCTCAACAATCAGAATCCATGACCTCTCCTCTACCCTCACCTGAAGTAACTGACAGTAGAACTCTCCGACCAGAGGCCCCTGAGTTTGTGCCTCACAGTATGCTCACTGAGGAATTAGAGGACAATGTGGAGTCCCTGCCAATGGGGGACTCCAAAGAGGTCTCATCTTTTTCAGAAGAGGAACTGGATACTCCAGCGGACATAGAGTCCAGTGTACTTGAACAAGAAGAAAAAGAAACAAAGCTTGGTGGGGGGGTTCCTCTGCCTGGTTCTTTTACAAATGTGAACTGTCTTGCAGCATGTGTATATTTATATATATATATATACTAACTGAATTTTTCTCCCCATGTATTGACAAAGCATGTACCAGGTTACAAACTGTTGTCGTCTTTGGGGACCAAAGATTTTAAGTGGGGGGAGTGTGCAGTAGCTTATTCCCTTCAATGACATTAAAACAATGCATTGTGAAGCAGACTATACTACCCACAGTGCAGCTGTGCTACCAGGGTGCACTGCATCACCGCACAGCCTGCTGGGAGAGGTTATTTAAAGGAAGGGAGGAGTTACATTCTGTCTCTTGGGACGCGGCCATCTATCAAGAAGGAAGCCTGCATTGAGGCCGGCTTCCAGTGTGTCTAGGCCCAAGAAGCCTGGGCCCACCGTCGCCAGAGCCTGCCTGTCTAATCTCGTGAGAGGGATCCTCATCGTGGGTGTCCAGCTCACACTCCACAGCAACCAGTCGTCCATCCATCGACACCTACTACAGCTCTGCAGAGGATCGGAGGCTGCAAGTTGTGGAGCATACCGGAGATCCAAGGCCTTGTTTGGTGAGAAGGGCACCTGCCCAACGACAATTAACTGAATCGCAAGGAGGTGGGCCTTATAGACTTGCCACCATTGTTTCTTTGGAAAGTTAACACGCCACGTGCAAGGACACATTGCATATCCCACAGTGGCAGTGTATTTAAAGTATTGGCGCCTGTGTCGCCCGCAAGTCATATACATTGGTAATTACTTTGGATGTTGTTTCTGACTTTTCCATACTTGTTGGATTACAAATGTTATGTGCACCAACGATTGCTAGCGAAGACTCCTACTACTGAAGGATCTGTACACTGAACTTAGTCAGGCCTGACTAGAACTGATAGTGATGGGACACGGGTACAATATTGCCTATTGCCTATTAGGGGGAGCTTGCGAGCTTAGGTCTGTTACTTATGTAGAAAGTGCGCATTAAGACTGTGTTTTATTACTGTCATATATATATATATATATATATATATATATATATATATATATATATATATATATATACACATCATTGACTTCACAGGGTCCTGCACAAGTCAACTGTGCCTCCGTTTAATTTTTCTGTCATTTACCACTGAGTAAAATTGATTCTGGTTAAGTAGGAAACTGTGTGGAGTTCTCTATTACTCATTGTGGACAAGTGGCCAGCATAAGGTAACCATATCTAATTGTAAGTTATATAATTTTATGATATCATTGTGGTTCCCAGTCAACCATGGGTTTCACAATCATTGTGTGGTCCAGTTGTGCCAAGGGAGGGTTCGAGCCAAACTTTGGGGTTGATAGGCAGAACGTAGACCCAAACAAAATCAGCAGCTCCTTCTGGGGTAGTGCTACAAAAAGAACAAGGGGGAGGAGTTCCCGCCTGTTGCTGCGTGAAGCGCGTGTGTGTGTCTGGCGCTGAAGAGACAGAGGATCACAGTTCAGCCATGTCTGCATTTTCTTGATGCAATCTGCGATGGGGCCCAAGATGCTTCCTATTAGCCCCGCTGCAATTGCCATGCTGTCCGGAACCCTGCTGACGGATACCGGCATCCGCCTGAAGCCGCATAGACAGTTTGTGTTATACACGATCGGAGACCTGGAAGCGCTGGGTATCATATGCCCCAAGTCTGAGGGACTGGTCATACATCCCCGTCCATTTATCTGGTGCCTGCATTGTGGGGAGTACCTGTTCGCAGTGGAGCAACCTACCATGTCACCCCGTGCCTACCGAGTAGACTGGGCCACGGGTATTGCTACAGTAGAAGCTGCTGCCCTTGCTCCTGGGGTGAAACCTGCACTCACCACGCCTGCTACGGTGAGTGTTCCTGTTGCAGAAGATGTCTCTGCTATTGCTACCAAAGAGCCATCAGCGGACATCGCCCCTGCTACTGCCTCCGCTACACCTGTCCCCGCTGCACCTGTCCAGAGGAAGGTGGGATATGTGAAGGCATCCCGCGGCTGCGGTAGCGGCCTACCCCACAGACTACCAGAAGCGGAGCCAGAGGAAGGCCTGACCCCTGGAAAATCCACGACAGGAACTGGTGAGAGATCTGGGGAAAACATGTCTGGGACTATATGCAAATATTTGCCTGCGGAGGAATTAAGGGACTCTGAGTAAGACTCCCTGTCAGATGTTTCTGAAGATGATGATTTATTTGAGACTATGTCACAAGAACTGTTGTGGGCTAATGGGGAGGATGTTGCTTCTGCCTTTACCTTCTCAGAATGGGTAGCATTAGATTCGGGGAAGACAACACCCAGTGTGGAACCCCCCGGTATTATTAGAGAGACTTTGTCAAACCCCAACAGCCCAATTGCACCTGAGAAATCATCTGCCAGATCCATGGTGCAGAAGTCACCAAATCCATGTGTGCTTCCTGGATTGGGAAACACTAGAGCTTTGCCAAAACTTGCCCGTTTGCAAAGAGTGCTCATAAAGAGAGTTGTCACAGAGCAATAGTGTATTTAGATTTTGTGCTGCCCTAGGCCTGACTAAACTCATGCACCCCCTAATTTAAACATGACACACCCCTTCCTGTCAAGGCCACACCCCTTTCTGTTTACGACCCGCCCTGAAATTTTCGAGTGGGGACACTAGTTCTGAGGGCCTGGGGGAGGGGGCAATGGATTCCCTTAATTTGCATATATTTCCTCTCACTTCCTGTTTGGCTATGGGGCAGGAAGTGAAGGGAAATATCTGCAATGGGACAGGGATGGTAAAAAATAAACTGACCGGGGCTATAACCCTCCCTTACTCTATCCAAAATGAAAAAAACGTGTTGCCTATAGTTCTACTTTAAGCACACATTTCTGATAATTTTATGGAGAGGACTAAGAAGATATAACCATGCCAGTGGTGCAGCAGAAAACATATACCACAGTAAGGAAGGTTTGTGGTCCAGGATGATAGGACAGTCAAAATTAGAAGCAGCGCCCCCCCCCACAGTTGTGGAATGCCGGCCGTCCACATACCGGAAGCAGTGCGGCCACTTTATGGAGGCGCTAGACTAATTTGCCTCTCAGCCCAGTCAGCCTCATAAGACTGGCGCTACACTAACAGTGTAGCGCAAGCCGGCAGGGACTCTTTCCCTGCTGCCCCCCTGCAAAGTGCTGCCCTAGGCCTGGGCCTTGTTGGCCTAGGCCAGGATACAGCATTGCCACAGAGTATGGTCTGGAGTTTCCTTATGTCCCCAAAGAGCTCATGCAGGAAATTGAGTCCAAATGAGAACAATAGTACAGTGAATCTATTTGGGATCATCTGTCTGTGCCAAAACCTTTCAGAAAAGCTGGATATTCCCTTGCTATGGATGAGCGTTTCAACAGATGCTTGCTGCATTGGAACTATGGCCGGCACATCTATGCTGATAAGGTGGTCACCCGCAGACCAGGGAAAGACAATGTTGTCTATTTTGTTACCACTGTGGATAGCCAGGGAAAAACCACTGACCTTGCCGACCCCCAGTTCTATTGGTGATCATTTAAAAAGAAAAATTACTGTTCTAACTTTAGTTCTGCAAAGAGACTGAAAAAAAAAATGATCTTACTAAAAATGGACTATGGGATACATAGCTAGATAGTGTCAGGTGTAAAGGACTAGCATCAAATGTAGAACTTGAAGGACACCGCCACTCGCTGGTTCTTCTTTTTAAGGGCTTTGTTTGCCCATTTTTATTAAAAGAAGTTCAAAACAAAATGAAAGGTTTCCCTCGCAGGGTTTTCAGCACTCCTATTCATCAACAAAAATGTCATTTAGCCTCCTGGCTTATACATACAGCAGTGCTGCTCAGGCCTTCCACTTCAGGCTTTCATCTGTCTCCTACAGACTCTTCCCTTGCAAAGACCATCCGTTTAGATAGCAGCCCCTCACTGCTCTGATCCTCAGACTTGGGTCCACTGCTCTGACCCTCAGACCTGGGTCTCTGGCTTCCAGTGTGCACACAAGCACTCTCTGGCTTCTCCAGTGCACACCTGCACTCTATGGCCTCCCCAGTGCACACCTGCACTTGTCGGGAGGGTGGAGCCCAGAATGCTGGTCCTGACTCTACTATCAGGCCCACTCACACCTGAACAATCAGTGTGCAGTTGAGTCTCAAAACCCGGATCCAGGACTGGGGATTTCATCCCACCCGGATCTCTAAGAAATCCCCAAGCTCCAGGTCCCAAAGTGGACTTTAGTAAAACATGAGGAAATTGAAAAGCCAGTTTCCTCCAAAACAAGCAAATACCCTGGAGCCCCTCAACCTGCCTGGTTGAGAATCCTGTATTTATACACTGGTGGGGTACCACACTACCACACAGGTTAGAGAACTTTGTGGTCAAGATTTCTTTACCTGCTCCAGTACATTGCTATTAAGGACTTTCTTTTTGTGTCATATTGATTTTCTGCCACTAGGTGGTGGAAGTTTGCTCATAGCAAGGGCTGGACTTTCAAGTTTACTGTTTAGTCTTATTTTACATTTAAAGCTGGACGGAAGCTTCATTTCCCCAGGGGAGTGAGGCTTTGCTCCTATGTTAATCAGGTGTTAGACATGTGCAAATCGTTTAGTTTCTAATTCGTTTTTCACGAATTTAGAGAAATTTGTTAATTCAGAAATTTCCGAATTTCCAAATTTTTCAATTTCCGAATTTTCGGATTTCCGAAATTTCGAATTTCCGAATTTTTCAATTTCCGAATTTTCGGATTTCCGAATTTTTCAATTTACGAATTTTCGGATTTACGAATCTTGGAAATTTCGAAGATTCGAAAATTCGAAATTGCAAAATTCGAAAATCTAAAATTCGGGAAATTTGGAAAGTTGAATTTCCGAATTCCGAATTTTTAGAATTTCCGAAAATCTGAATTTTTTTTTCGTTTTTTTGCTTTTTTTGGAAATTTGAAAAATTTGTTTTTTTAGTTTTATTCGTTTTTTTGGAAATTCGGAAATTCGATAATTCGGAATTCGGAAATTCCGAATTTCCCGAATTTCCGAAAAAGAAAAAAAAAATGTTTTTGAATTTCCCAAATTTCCGAAAAAAAACGAAAACGAAAAAAACAAATTTTTCGGCAGTGCACATGTCTATCAGGTGTGCTGTTATTTTTGTGTGTGCATAATTTTGTTTTCCAGGTGAACCAGATCTCCTATCAAGCTGCTGGAGAGTGGGTGGTTAGATAGAGAGTGAGGGTTGGTAACATATGTGATGTAATTTTACTCTGTGTGTTCATGTTAAGTCTGTAACTATTCTTCTTACTACCTCACCCTTCCCTTCCCCATTCCAAGTTTTTGTGGTTCAGATACCGACTCTCAGGATTGAGAGTCATTTTTTTTCCATACGATGGGGACATCGCCTATTGTAGTGGAGGGAGTGTGTAGAGCCTTGTTACTTTTGAACAGGCGCTATTCTGTAAATTTAGGGGTATCTGAGCTGTAAATAGCTCAGAGTGATTATGTAAATTGTTGGTTTCTGTTCCAGCTTTGGCTGTTTGGGGCGTTTTTCCCTACCGCCCAGCCCCCCTGCAACTCAAAGCCCCTTGGGGTACCTTTTCTTTCTTCCAAGTCATTATCAGGGGTGTGCAGCACCTTTAACCCACAGCCAGTATCGCTTTTCCTTTGCCAGCAAACTGTTTGCGGGATTTCTTGTACATCATCTTTAGTGTGCAGCGTATGGTCTGAGCACTGACAGGCTGACCCCCACCCCTTCAACTTCTGCAGCAATGCTGGCAGCACTCATACGTCTATTTCCCAAAGGCAACCTCTGGATATGATGCTAAGTGCGTGCACTCAACTTCTTTGGTAGACCATGGGGAGGCCTGTTCTGAGTGGAACCTGTCCTGTTAAACCGCTGTATGGTCTTGGCCACCATGCTGCAGCTCAGTTTCAGGGTCTTGGCAATCTTCTTATAGCCTAGGCCATCTTTATGTAGAGCAACAATTCTTTTTTTAAGATCCTCAGAGAGTTCTTTGCTATGAGGTGCCATGTTGAACTTCCAGTGATCAGTATGAGAGAGTGAGAGCGATAACACTAAATTTAACACACCTGCTCCCCATTCACACCTGAGACCTTGTAACACTAACGAGTCACGTGACACTGGGGAGGGAAAATGGCTAATTGGGCGCAATTTGTTGCCAGTGGTTTAGACATTAATGGCTGTGTGTTGAGTTATTTTGAGGGGACAGCAGATATACACTGTTATACAAGCTGTACACTCATTACATTACATTGTAGCAAAGTGTAATTTCTTCAGTGATGTCACATGAAAAGATAGAATAAAATAATTACAAAAATGTGAGGGGTGTACTCAGTTTTGTGAGATATTATATATATATATATATATATATATATATATATATATATATGAGTATCTCACAAAAGTGAGTACACCCTAACATTTTTGTAATATTTTAACAACACTGAAGAAATGACACTTTGCTACAATGTAAAGTAGTGAGTGTACAGCTTGTACAAGGTCCCTTTCACACGATAAGCCCTAATTTCTTCAGTGTTGTCACATGAAAATATAGAATAAAATATTTACTAAAATGTGAGGGGTGTACTCACTTTTGTGAGCTACTGTTATATATATATATATATATATATATATATATATATATATATATTAGTAATGACACAGATTTATATCTGGCATCAAACAGGGTCTACCAGCGTAGGATTTTTTTTTACTTATGGAGTCATAATAGAGGGTCTGCTGTTGTTTTTATTTTTTTGTACTGGCAGCTAGTGATGAGCCGAACACCCCCGGGTTCGGTTCGCACCAGAACCCGCGAACGGACCGAAAGTTCGAACGAACATTAGAACCCTATTAAATACAATGGATGCGAACGTTCGAATTCTAAAGTGCTAATTATAACAACTATTATGCATGTTATTGTCATAAATAGGGTTTGGGAACCCGGGTTCTGCACCAGGGGACATGTATCGATGCAAAAAGAAGTTTTAAAAACGGTCGTTTTTCGGGAGCAGTCATTTTAATGATGCATAAAGTGAAAAAAAAAAGTCAAATATTCCTTTAAATATCGTACCTGGGGGGTGTCTAAAGTATGCCTGTGAAGTGCCACGTGTTTCCCGTGTTTAGAACTGTCCCTGCACAAAATGACACTTCTAAATGAAAAAAAAGCCATTTAAAACTGCTTGCGGCTTTAATGTAATGTCTGGTCCCGGTAATATGGATGAAATTCTTTAAGAAAAATGGCATAGCTACCCCATGACCCCCCCCCTACCCCAGCCCATTACCAGCCCCTTTGGGTCTTGTATGGATATTAAGGGGAACCCCGCACATAAAATAAAAAAGGCCCTATATACTCTGAACAGCCGTATACAGGCGGTGCATACAAGACAGGGATTGTAGGTTTGTTCTTATGTAGAATCTGTTTGTAATTTTGAACAGGTACATTGTTGAAGTGTAGCTCCAGCCCAAAAATCTATTTTTAAACTTTTTGGGAATCATAGGTAAGGGTTATCACCCCTGTAACATTTGTTTTGCTGTCTGTGCCCCTGTTCAGAACATTTCACCTCACTTTCCGTCCCAATGACAACTGTTTTTGAAATGTGGTGTTTTTCTTGAAACAAGGATTGCTGATAAAGCATCAGTACAGATGAGACCCCTTTCTCCCATATTTATTCTTACAGGAGAGAATTTTCCTTTCTAGGGGTAGATTTCCTCTCACTTCCTGTTGTCTTCTTTCGTTTGCAAGTAGGAGTCGTTTGTAAGTTGGATGTTTGAAAGTAGGGACCTGCCGTATATACTCTGCAGAAATAGGCCCCTTAGTTGTTGGTGTTGGCACAACACTGTAAGCACTCAGTTACTCTTGGTTGGTGCTGGAACGCCCTGCTGTCAACTATTATATCAGGAATTTTAATTACATATAATTGTTGAACAGTGGTAGTAAAAATTGGGGCTTTGATGGTGGTGCTGGTGCCACAACACTGTAAGCCCTGACAGTTACTCTTGGTGGGTGCAGCAATGGGCCCTGCTGTGAATTATTAGATCAAGAATTGTAATTACATGCCCCTTTTGAACAGGGGCTGAAAAATTGGGCCTTTCGTGGTGGTGGTGGTGGTGGCGTTGCCACAAGACTGTAAGCCCTCAGAGTTACTCTTGGTGGGTGCAGCAATGGACCCTGCTGTGAATTATTAGATCAAGAATTGTAATTGCATGCCCCTGTTGAACAGGGGCTGAAAAATTGGGCCTTAGGCACTGGTGGCACAACACTACAACCCCTCACAGATACTGTACTTGGAGCACAGCAATGAGCCCTGTTGCAAAGTATTGCTTCAAAAATTGTAATGACACGCCCCTGTTAAACAGGGGCTGAAAAATTGGGCCTTAGGCACTGGTGCCACAACACTCCAACCCCTCACAGATACTGTACTTGGAGCACAGCAATGAGCCCTATGGCAAATTATTGCTAAAAAAATTGTAATTACACGCCCCTGTAAAACAGGGGCTGAAAAATTGGGCCTTAGCCACTGGTGGCGGCACCCATAAACAAAAATGATCTTCCAAGCTATCATCATCAATCGTATCATTGAGGACTCGGAGGAGGAGGATAGCCAGTCAACATAACAGCACAGGCACTCAGCATCAGCATCAGTCTTGAAGGGATGTGACATGTTAAAATCAATTAGTCTGTTATATCAGCATCAGGTGTGTGGTAGCTGGTGGTGATCCAAGACTGGTTCATCTTGATGAAAGTCAGTCGATCAACCGAGTCGGTGGACAGGCGCACCCTGTGATCCGTGACAAATCCTCCAGCAGCACTGAATGTGCGTTCCGAAAGAACGCTGGATGCAGGACAGGCCAGTAGCTCAATTGCATACTGTGCAAGCTCTGGCCAGTGATCCATCCTCAAGACCCAGTAAGCCAGAGGATTTTCGGTGGGGAAGGTGTCCAAGTCTGACCTTGCCCCTAGATATTCCTGCACCATGTTTATCAGACGCTGGCGATGGTTGCTGGAACCGATCATACTTTGGGGCTGCGGACTAAAGAATTGTCTGAACGCATCGGTCAGACGGCCACCTTCCCCACCGCTCCTTCTTTGACTGGCCGAAGCCTCAGCAACTCGTTGTCCAGGACCAGGAGTTTGTAACCTCCCAGTCTCTGGGAACGCGTTGCACAGACCTTTCTGCAAGGCCTCCCGGAGTTGTCTCATCCTCTGCTCCCTCTGCTACGGTAACATAAGGTCCGCAACCTTACCCTTGTACCGTGGATCAAGGAGAGTGGCCAGCCAGTAATGGTCCCTCTCCTTGATCCGAAGAATACGAGGATCCTTCCGCAGACTTTGCAGGATCAGGGTGGCCATGCAGCGTAGGTTTGCTGAGGCATTCGCTCCGGAGTCCTCTGGGTCACTAAGGACGACATGATCCGCAGCCACCTCCTCCCAGCCACGTAAAAGTCCACTGGTTTCTTGGGACTGTAAATCATCCCTAAAAGACTGCTGCTGATGATGCTGAGTGCCAGCCTCCACCTCCATGCTGACACAATCCTCCTCCTCCTCCTCCTCCTCCTCCTCTTCCTGTGCGATGGGTGGGACAGAAGGAACACTGTCTGGGTAAAGGGGGCCTTGAGAGGCAAGGAAGTCCTCCTCTTCCTGCCTCTGTTCTGCCTCAAGTGCCCTGTCCATTATTCCACGCAGCGTGTGCTCCAACAGGTGGACAAGAGGTACAGTGTCACTGATGCATGCACTGTCACTGCTCACCATCCTCGTGGCCTCCTCAAATGGTGCCAGGACAGTGCATGCATCCCTGATCATGCCCCACTGGCGTGGAGAAAAAAAACCAAGCTCCCCTGACCCTGTCCTGGTGCCGTAGTCGCACAGGTACTCATTGATGGCCCTCTGCTGCGTGTGCAGCCGCTGCAGCATGGCCAACGTTGAGTTCCACCTGGTGGGCATGTCACATATAAGGCGGTTCTTGGGCAGGTTCAACTCCTTTTGCAGCTCAGCCAGGCGAGCACTGGCATTATAAGATCTGCGGAAATGCACACAGACTTTCCTGGCCTGCCTCAGGACATCCTGTAAGCCCGGGTACCTGCCCAAGAACCGCTGCACCACCAGGTTAAGGACGTGAGCCACACAGGGCACATGGGTCAGTTGTCCCTGTCGGAGGGCGGAGAGGAGGTTGGTGCCATTGTCGCAAACCACCATTCCTGGCTTAAGCTGGCGTGGCGTCAACCACCTCTCGGCCTGGCCCTGCAGAGCAGACAGGACCTCTGCCCCAGTGTGGCTTCTGTCCCCCAAACACACCAGCGCAAGCACGGCATGGCATCTTTTTGCCTGCGTACTTGCGTAGCCCCGTGAACGGCTACGGAGCACCGCTGGTTCATAGGACAAACCACAGGAAGAGGCCATGGAGGAAGAAGAAGAGGAGGGGGTGGAGGAGAGAGGTGTGTCACAACCAGTAGTAGCATTTTGGAGGCGTGGCGGTGGGACAACCTCCAACACTACTGCACCTTGTCCTGCATCCTTCCCAGCTGCCAAAAGAGTGACCCAATGGGCCGTGAAAGAAAGGTAACGTCCCTGTCCATGCCTGCTGGACCATGAGTCAGCGGTAATATGCACCTTACCGCTGACCGCCCTGTCCAGCGAGGCCAAGACATTGCCTTCCACATGCCGGTAGAGAGCCGGAATAGCCTTCCGTGAGAAAAAGTGGCGTTTGGGAACCTGCCACTGAGGAACCGCACATTGCACAAACTCACGGAAGGGGGCCGAGTCTACCAACTGAAAAGGCAGCAGTTGAAGCGCTAGCAATTTAGCCAAGCTAGCATTCAACCGCTGGGCATGTGGATGGCTGGGAGTGAACTTCTTTCGACGGTCCAGCAGCTGGGGCAGGGAAATTTGCCTGCTAGAATCGGACGTCGGTGTACTGCTAGCAGAGTGGCCGCAAGTACTTGGCTGTGACACACCTAATTCTACACCTTCATTCCTCTCAGTGCATGTTTCAGAGAGGACTGAAGTTATAGTGGGGTTGGAGATCCCAGCTGATGCGGTGCAAGGAGAGGTCCGCTTTGTTCTTTGGTGTGGGTCTTTGAGGTAGGCTTGCCAACGAGCTGCATGGCAGGTCAACATATGTCTGGTCAGGCATGTGGTACCCAAGCGGCTGATGTTTTGGCCACGCGATATACGCTTGAGACATATGTTGCAAACAGCAGCTGTGCGATCTGATGCACTAGCCTCAAAAAAGGCCCACACCAAAGAACTTTTTGAATGACGGGCAGAGGCAGCGCCCTGCACAGGCGGAGCTCTGCGGTGTGATTCCGTCGGTGTACTGCCCTTACGCTGGCCACCAAAGGGCATCCTGCCTCGTTGGAGATGTGCCTCCTCCTCATCCTCCTCCTCCTCCTCTCTCCTATTAGGCACCCACGTGGAGTCAGTGACCTCATCATCACCTCCCTCCTCATCACTGGAGCCAATCTGGCAGTATGCTGCAGCTGCTGGAACATGACTGCCAGATTGGTGTCCTTCTTGAGCATCCCCTCTGTCTGCTCTCACGCTACTGCCTTCCTCTAGCTGGGTTTCATCATCAGACCCTTCGAAACGCTGGGCATCCTCCTGGAGCATGTACCCAACACTGTGCTGAAACAGTTCGGGGGACTCCTCAGGAGGAGGACATGGTGGGTCTAGGGAAGGAGTGACTGATGATGAGTCTGACATTGATACCAGGGAAGAGGACGCTTTGGCAGCTGCTTTTCCAGTACCCTGAGCCTGGGTGAGAGAGGATGAGGAGGAGGAGGAGGGCTTGGTCATCCACTCTACCAAGTCTTCGGCATGATGTGGCTCAACATGTCCAGCTGCCGAAAAGAAGGACAAGCGTGTCCCATGGCCATGTGCTGATGACAATGCACCGCGTCCACGACCAGCACTGTTGCCCCCAGACACAGAGCCTGCTTGCCCTCTTTTATTGCCTCCTGACTGTCTGCCTCTCCTTGTTTGCCTTCCAGACATTCTAATAGATGGCCTGCAGGGAGATGGGAAAAAAGCAATAAGGGCTACCTTCAGGTGTCCTTCTCTGTCCCTTGAAACAAGGACTTTGACAGTGAAAGAAACTGACACACTCTCCCTACCTACAGTTTTCTGTCCCTAGAAAAAAATGTTTTTTTTAAGCACAATTTAGCACAAGGAGAATTCACTCACTGTCCTTCCATGTCCCTGGAAACAAGGACTTTGACAGTGAAAGAAACTGACACACTCTCCCTACCTACAGTTTTCTGTCCCTAGAAAAAATGTTTTTTTTAAGCACAATTTAGCACAAGGAGAATTCACTCACTGTCCTTCCAGGTCCCTGGAAACAAGGACTTTGACAGTGAAAGAAACTGACACACTCTCCCTACCTACAGTTTTCTGTCCCTAGAAAAAATGTTTTTTTTAAGCACAATTTAGCACAAGGAGAATTCACTCACTGTCCTTCCAGGTCCCTGGAAACAAGGACTTTGACAGTGAAAGAAACGGACACACTCTCCCTACCTACAGTTTTCTGTCCCTAGAAAAAATGTTTTTTTTAAGCACAATTTAGCACAAGGAGAATTCACTCACTGTCCTTCCAGGTCCCTGGAAACAAGGACTTTGACAGTGAAAGAAACTGACACACTCTCCCTACCTACAGTTTTCTGTCCCTAGAAAAAATGTTTTTTTTAAGCACAATTTAGCACAAGGAGAATTCACTCACTGTCCTTCCAGGTCCCTGGAAACAAGGACTTTGACAGTGAAAGAAACTGACACACTCTCCCTACCTACAGTTTTCTGTCCCTAGAAAAAATGCTTTTTTTAAGCACAATTTAGCACAAGGAGAATTCACTCACTGTCCTTCCAGGTCCCTGGAAACAAGGACTTTGACAGTGAAAGAAACTGACACACTCTCCCTACCTACAGTTTTCTGTCCCTAGAAAAAATGTTTTTTTTAAGCACAATTTAGCACAAGGAGAATTCACTCACTGTCCTTCCAGGTCCCTGGAAACAAGGACTTTGACAGTGAAAGAAACTGACACACTCTCCCTACCTACAGTTTTCTGTCCCTAGAAAAAATGTTTTTTTTAAGCACAATTTAGCACAAGGAGAATTCACTCACTGTCCTTCCAGGTCCCTGGAAACAAGGACTTTGACAGTGAAAGAAACTGACACACTCTCCCTACCTACAGTTTTCTGTCCCTAGAAAAAATGTTTTTTTTAAGCACAATTTAGCACAAGGAGAATTCACTCACTGTCCTTCCAGGTCCCTGGAAACAAGGACTTTGACAGTGAAAGAAACTGACACACTCTCCCTACCTACAGTTTTCTGTCCCTAGAAAAAATGTTTTTTTTAAGCACAATTTAGCACAAGGAGAATTCACTCACTGTCCTTCCAGGTCCCTGGAAACAAGGACTTTGACAGTGAAAGAAACTGACACACTCTCCCTACCTACAGTTTTCTGTCCCTAGAAAAAATTTTTTTTTAAGCACAATTTAGCACAAGGAGAATTCACTCACTGTCCTTCCAGGTCCCTGGAAACAAGGACTTTGACAGTGAAAGAAACTGACACACTCTCCCTACCTACAGTTTTCTGTCCCTAGAATAAATGTTTTTTTTAAGCACAATTTAGCACAAGGAGAATTCACTCACTGTCCTTCCAGGTCCCTGGAAACAAGGACTTTGACAGTGAAAGAAACTGACACACTCTCCCTACCTACAGTTTTCTGTCCCTAGAAAAAATGTTTTTTTTAAGCACAATTTAGCACAAGGAGAATTCACTCACTGTCCTTCCAGGTCCCTGGAAACAAGGACTTTGACAGTGAAAGAAACTGACACACTCTCCCTACCTACAGTTTTCTGTCCCTAGAAAAAATGTTTTTTTTAAGCACAATTTAGCACAAGGAGAATTCACTCACTGTCCTTCCAGGTCCCTGGAAACAAGGACTTTGACAGTGAAAGAAACTGACACACTCTCCCTACCTACAGTTTTCTGTCCCTAGAAAAAATGTTTTTTTTAAGCACAATTTAGCACAAGGAGAATTCACTCACTGTCCTTCCAGGTCCCTGGAAACAAGGACTTTGACAGTGAAAGAAACTGACACACTCTCCCTACCTACAGTTTTCTGTCCCTAGAAAAAATGTTTTTTTAAGCACAATTTAGCACAAGGAGAATTCACTCACTGTCCTTCCAGGTCCCTGGAAACAAGGACTTTGACAGTGAAAGAAACTGACACACTCTCCCTACCTACAGTTTTCTGTCCCTAGAAAAAATGTTTTTTTTAAGCACAATTTAGCACAAGGAGAATTCACTCACTGTCCTTCCAGGTCCCTGGAAACAAGGACTTTGACAGTGAAAGAAACTGACACACTCTCCCTACCTACAGTTTTCTGTCCCTAGAAAAAATGTTTTTTTTAAGCACAATTTAGCACAAGGAGAATTCACTCACTGTCCTTCCAGGTCCCTGGAAACAAGGACTTTGACAGTGAAAGAAACTGACACACTCTCCCTACCTACAGTTTTCTGTCCCTAGAAAAAATGTTTTTTTTAAGCACAATTTAGCACAAGGAGAATTCACTCACTGTCCTTCCAGGTCCCTGGAAACAAGGACTTTGACAGTGAAAGAAACTGACACACTCTCCCTACCTACAGTTTTCTGTCCCTAGAAAAAATGTTTTTTTTAAGCACAATTTAGCACAAGGAGAATTCACTCACTGTCCTTCCAGGTCCCTGGAAACAAGGACTTTGACAGTGAAAGAAACTGACACACTCTCCCTACCTACAGTTTTCTGTCCCTAGAAAAAATGTTTTTTTTAAGCACAATTTAGCACAAGGAGAATTCACTCACTGTCCTTCCAGGTCCCTGGAAACAAGGACTTTGACAGTGAAAGAAACTGACACACTCTCCCTACCTACAGTTTTCTGTCCCTAGAAAAAATGTTTTTTTTAAGCACAATTTAGCACAAGGAGAATTCACTCACTGTCCTTCCAGGTCCCTGGAAACAAGGACTTTGACAGTGAAAGAAACTGACACACTCTCCCTACCTACAGTTTTCTGTCCCTAGAAAAAATGTTTTTTTTAAGCACAATTTAGCACAAGGAGAATTCACTCACTGTCCTTCCAGGTCCCTGGAAACAAGGACTTTGACAGTGAAAGAAACTGACACACTCTCCCTACCTACAGTTTTCTGTCCCTAGAAAAAATGTTTTTTTTAAGCACAATTTAGCACAAGGAGAATTCACTCACTGTCCTTCCAGGTCCCTGGAAACAAGGACTTTGACAGTGAAAGAAACTGACACACTCTCCCTACCTACAGTTTTCTGTCCCTAGAAAAAATGTTTTTTTTAAGCACAATTTAGCACAAGGAGAATTCACTCACTGTCCTTCCAGGTCCCTGGAAACAAGGACTTTGACAGTGAAAGAAACTGACACACTCTCCCTACCTACAGTTTTCTGTCCCTAGAAAAAATGTTTTTTTTAAGCACAATTTAGCACAAGGAGAATTCACTCACTGTCCTTCCAGGTCCCTGGAAACAAGGACTTTGACAGTGAAAGAAACTGACACACTCTCCCTACCTACAGTTTTCTGTCCCTAGAAAAAATGTTTTTTTTAAGCACAATTTAGCACAAGGAGAATTCACTCACTGTCCTTCCAGGTCCCTGGAAACAAGGACTTTGACAGTGAAAGAAACTGACACACTCTCCCTACCTACAGTTTTCTGTCCCTAGAAAAAATGTTTTTTTTAAGCACAATTTAGCACAAGGAGAATTCACTCACTGTCCTTCCAGGTCCCTGGAAACAAGGACTTTGACAGTGAAAGAAACTGACACACTCTCCCTACCTACAGTTTTCTGTCCCTAGAAAAAATGTTTTTTTTAAGCACAATTTAGCACAAGGAGAATTCACTCACTGTCCTTCCAGGTCCCTGGAAACAAGGACTTTGACAGTGAAAGAAACTGACACACTCTCCCTACCTACAGTTTTCTGTCCCTAGAATAAATGTTTTTTTTAAGCACAATTTAGCACAAGGAGAATTCACTCACTGTCCTTCCAGGTCCCTGGAAACAAGGACTTTGACAGTGAAAGAAACTGACACACTCTCCCTACCTACAGTTTTCTGTCCCTAGAAAAAATGTTTTTTTTAAGCACAATTTAGCACAAGGAGAATTCACTCACTGTCCTTCCAGGTCCCTGGAAACAAGGACTTTGACAGTGAAAGAAACTGACACACTCTCCCTACCTACAGTTTTCTGTCCCTAGAAAAAATGTTTTTTTTAAGCACAATTTAGCACAAGGAGAATTCACTCACTGTCCTTCCAGGTCCCTGGAAACAAGGACTTTGACAGTGAAAGAAACTGACACACTCTCCCTACCTACAGTTTTCTGTCCCTAGAAAAAATGTTTTTTTTAAGCACAATTTAGCACAAGGAGAATTCACTCACTGTCCTTCCAGGTCCCTGGAAACAAGGACTTTGACAGTGAAAGAAACTGACACACTCTCCCTACCTACAGTTTTCTGTCCCTAGAAAAAATGTTTTTTTTAAGCACAATTTAGCACAAGGAGAATTCACTCACTGTCCTTCCAGGTCCCTGGAAACAAGGACTTTGACAAAGAAAGAAACTGACACACTCTCCCTACCTACAGTTTTCTGTCCCTAGAAAAAATGTTTTTTTTAAGCACAATTTAGCACAAGGAGAATTCACTCACTGTCCTTCCAGGTCCCTGGAAACAAGGACTTTGACAGTGAAAGAAACTGACACACTCTCCCTACCTACAGTTTTCTGTCCCTAGAAAAAATGTTTTTTTTAAGCACAATTTAGCACAAGGAGAATTCACTCACTGTCCTTCCAGGTCCCTGGAAACAAGGACTTTGACAGTGAAAGAAACTGACACACTCTCCCTACCTACAGTTTTCTGTCCCTAGAAAAAATGTTTTTTTTAAGCACAATTTAGCACAAGGAGAATTCACTCACTGTCCTTCCAGGTCCCTGGAAACAAGGACTTTGACAGTGAAAGAAACTGACACACTCTCCCTACCTACAGTTTTCTGTCCCTAGAAATTTTTTTTTTTTTAAGCACAATTTAGCACAAGGAGAATTCACTCACTGTCCTTCCAGGTCCCTGGAAACAAGGACTTTGACAGTGAAAGAAACTGACACACTCTCCCTACCTACAGTTTTCTGTCCCTAGAAAAAATGTTTTTTTTAAGCACAATTTAGCACAAGGAGAATTCACTCACTGTCCTTCCAGGTCCCTGGAAACAAGGACTTTGACAGTGAAAGAAACTGACACACTCTCCCTACCTACAGTTTTCTGTCCCTAGAAAAAATGTTTTTTTTAAGCACAATTTAGCACAAGGAGAATTCACTCACTGTCCTTCCAGGTCCCTGGAAACAAGGACTTTGACAGTGAAAGAAACTGACACACTCTCCCTACCTACAGTTTTCTGTCCCTAGAAAAAATGTTTTTTTTAAGCACAATTTAGCACAAGGAGAATTCACTCACTGTCCTTCTAGGTCCCTGGAAACAAGGACTTTGACAGTGAAAGAAACTGACACACTCTCCCTACCTACAGTTTTCTGTCCCTAGAAAAAATGTTTTTTTTAAGCACAATTTAGCACAAGGAGAATTCACTCACTGTCCTTCCAGGTCCCTGGAAACAAGGACTTTGACAGTGAAAGAAACTGACACACTCTCCCTACCTACAGTTTTCTGTCCCTAGAAAAAATGTTTTTTTTTAGCACAATTTAGCACAAGGAGAATTCACTCACTGTCCTTCCAGGTCCCTGGAAACAAGGACTTTGACAGTGAAAGAAACTGACACACTCTCCCTACCTACAGTTTTCTGTCCCTAGAAAAAATGTTTTTTTTAAGCACAATTTAGCACAAGGAGAATTCACTCACTGTCCTTCCAGGTCCCTGGAAACAAGGACTTTGACAGTGAAAGAAACTGACACACTCTCCCTACCTACAGTTTTCTGTCCCTAGAAAAAATGTTTTTTTAAGCACAATTTAGCACAAGGAGAATTCACTCACTGTCCTTCCAGGTCCCTGGAAACAAGGACTTTGACAGTGAAAGAAACTGACACACTCTCCCTACCTACAGTTTTCTGTCCCTAGAAAAAATGTTTTTTTTAAGCACAATATAGCACAAGCACAAAACACACTGACACTCTCCCTACCTATCCTTCTCTTTCCCTAAACTAAAGGAATCCAGGTTAAGCAAGAAAGAAATAAAAGTCACTGTCCCTGCCTATGCTGCTCTATCCCTGCTCCGGAACACACTACACTAGGCCGCCGTGCTGGCGGCCTTTTATAGTGTGGGGCGTGTACTAAACACCCTCAGCAATAATTGGCCACAGGCATCCTGCCTGTGGCCAATCATTGCTCTCCTCGCTGCCGGCGCTGTGATTGGCCAAGCATGCGGGGTCACAGTGCATGCTTGGCCAATCACAGCGCCTGGATGACACTGCGATGGCGTAGTGCATTGTGGGCCGTTCGCGTCACTCGAATTTGGCGCGAACGGCCCAAATCGTTCGATCTTCGTCGAACGATCGAACAGCCGATGTTCGAGTCGAACTTATGTTCGACTCGAACACGAAGCTCATCCCTACTGGCAGCTCATTTCCATTTAGCATTTTCTATCACCATGGGTCCTTAATGGATGCGAGTGTCAAAAATCACTGATTTACAGCCTAGCTACAAAGGCAGCCAGCAAGCAATAAACGATCAGAGGCAGATGTCACTGACTGAACAAATACATTTACTCCTACATTTGGTTTATTCTCCATCATAGTGGAACATCGTGTCTTTTGCTCAGTTAGCTTTACGCAATCAGCTTCTCTGTATGAGTGCGTCCTTATCTTCATGTTTAATGTTCAGCTTTGTTTCCATACTGTTGCTGTACCGACAATTATTCCCAGGAAGCTGATTCATTCTTCACATTATACAAACACTATACTATTATGAAGTGCCAATCATTTCCCTTTTCTGAAGGGCATGTAATGTTTTCTGTTGCCATAGCGGCAAAATGGGCCATTGGAGAAGCTGGAATAATAAACATCTTGTTCTATTATAAAAGCTGAAGAGGTTCAGCCAGACCTGTAATACTAACGCCTTGTGATTTGGAGATATTGTTCGGTTTACTTGATCACCCACGAAGAGTACCTTGTGCCGTACACACACGGGCCCCAAGTATGGTGATACATGCATTCAGAAGATCTCGAAATTCGTACTTTTTACATTTATATCTCATTGTCTTCTTCCTACGCACCTTCCAGCAGTGCGTCATTTACTGTTACAGCCTTCTTTGATCAGTGGAAAATCTAGTTTTAAAAACTGAGATCACTGATCAGTAAACTAAGTTACTCTAATGCCGCGTACACACGATCGGAAAATCCGACAAGAAAACCGTGGATTTTTTTACGACGGAATGTTGGCTCAAACTTGTGTTGCATACACACGGTCACACAAAATTCCGACCATCAAGAACGCGGTGACGTACAAGACGTACGACGAGCCGAGATCAATGAAGCTCAATAGGCAGTTTGGCTCTTCTGCTTGATTCAGAGCATGCGTGTTTTTTTGCCCGTCGAATTGCATACAGACGATCGGAATTTCCGACAAGAACTTTTCTTGTCGGAAAATTTGAGAACCTGCTCTCAAATTTTTGTTGTCGGAAATTCTGACAGAAAAAGTCAGATGGAGCCTACACACGGTCCGACCAAAAGCTCACATCGAACTTTTGTCGGAAATTCCGACCGTGTGTACGCGGCATTATAGGTATTTGGCCACATAAAAAGTTCTATATCATTGAGAAGAAGCATGTGAGAACAGTGTGTAGGAATTTCCAGGCATTGGAGGCTGTTTTGTGGGCGATATTGTTATTTGTAATGTGATTTATTATGTGCAAGTTTACCTTTTGTAGTAGCGTGTAATGAACCAAACTTAAACTTTACTCTCCCAATCAACATTGATTATTTTTAATCCTCATGCTGCTAGCATTAGTAAATAGATAAAAAAGTATATCATATTTACTTGTTTTAAACTTTTTTTTTTTTAACATTTCTTCAGTTACTTCCTGTTTTTTTTTGCCTAGGCAAATGATGTCATACATCCCAGGAGTCTTCAGGAGGGGAGGAGGAGTTTTCCCAGCTAATCACACTCTCCTGCTTGCATGCTTGAGCTAAGGGCAGATGGATTCCGGGAAGTAAATGTTACATTAATCATCTGCCCTTACTCAAGATGGCCATGGCCATAAATGCTAGCGAGTCACATGACACCAGGGAGGGAAAATGGCTAATTGTGCCCAATTTGGACATTTTCACTCAGGGGTGTACTCACTTTTTCATCCTTTGATACGTTTGCTATCAGTTTTTAAAAAACGTTTTTTTTCCCTTCCTTTTTCTGACACTTTTTAAACAGCTTTTTTTTCTTTCTGCTAATTAAGGGGAGTGGTTAATTGTTCACAGGCAGGGCCGCCATCAGGGGGGTACAGGCAGTGCACCTGTAAGGGGCCCAGAAGTCCCCAGGGGCCCGGATGGCCCCCCTTTTTTTTAATAATTTTTTTGTAAGGGGCCCAGGGCCCCCGAATGTCAACCCTCCTTTTTTTATTTTTATTTTATATATTTTTTTTTATTATTCATTTTTTTATTTAATTAGTTTTTTTTATTTATTTAATTTATTTTATTTTATTTTATTTTTTGTAAGGGGCCCAGAGGTCCCCAGAGGCCCGGAGGTGCCCAGGGCCCCGGATGGAAACCTCATTTTTTTTATTTATTTTTTATATAAAAAAAAATATTATTTAATTTTTATTTATTTATTTATTTATTTTTTGTAAGGGGCCCAGAGGTCCCCAGGGCCCCGGATGGAAACCTCCCTTTTTTTAAATATTTTATTTTTATTTTTATAAGTGTCTATACAAACTCCCCTAGGAGCTGGCTCCCTGCTGATGGTGGCTTGCATGTGGATTTTGTGAACATAAGTGGAATTTTGAACTAAAGTGGAGAGTTAATAACAAGGAGTTGAAAACAGGAGTTAACCACTTAAGCCCCGGACCATTATGCAGCTAAAGGACCAGGCCACTTTTTGCGATTCGGCACTGCGTCGCTTTAACTGACAATTGCACGGTTGTGTGACGTGGCTCTCAAACAAAATTGACGTCCTTTTTTCCCCCACAAATATAGCTCTCTTTTGGTGGTATTTGATCACCTCTGCGGTTTTTATTTTTTGTGCTATAAACAAAAATAGAGCGACAATTTTGAAAAAAATGCAATAATTTTTACTTTTTGCTATAATAAATATCCCCCAAAAATATATAAAACATTTTTTTTCCACAGTTTAGTCCAATACGTATTCTTCTACATATTTTTGGTAAAAAAAAAAGTCGCAATAGGCGTTTATTGATTGGTTTCCGCAAAAGTTATAGCTTCTACAAAATAGGGGACTGTTTTATGGCATTTTTAATAATGTTTTTTTTTTAACTAGTTATGACGGCGATCAGCGATTTTTATCGTGACTGTGACATTATGGCGGACACATCAGACACTTTTGACACCATTTTGGGGCCATTGTCATTTTTACAGCGATCAGTGCTATAAAAATGCACTGGTTACTGTGAAAATGACACTGGCAGTGAAGGGTTTAACCTCTAGGTGGCGCTGTAGGGGTTAAGTGTTCCCTAGGAAGTGATTCTTACTGTAGGGGGGCTACACGTTACACGTCACTGATCGTCTTTTCCGATGACAGGGAACAGACGATCACTGACATGCCACGGAGAACGGGGAAAGGTTTGTTTACACTCACCTCTCCCCGTTCTTCAGCTCTGTGACCGGATCCCGGGACACCGGCGGCAATCGGGTCCGCGGGTCCCGCGGGCGCAGTCACGGAGCTCAGGACCGGGTCGCGCGCGCGACCCACGGCTGGGCTCTTAAAGGGCAACGTACCTGTACGTTGATGTGCCCAGCCGTGCCATTCTGCCGACGTATATCGGTGTGAAGCGGTCCTTAAGTGGTTAAGACAGGAGTCTTCTAACCTGTAAGTAACATCTTAAACTTCCTACAAGTAATTATATTGTACCTGGGAAATGAGTGCTACCAGGGTTGAAGGTTTTGCTCAGTGCACAGTGTGCCACATGTGACAGATGTGAGCGGGTTGCCCTTCTGGAAGCTTGCATTAGAGATCTGGAGAAGCAAGTTGCAACACTGGGCAGAAAGGACAACCTTGAAAGGGGTCCTCTGCTCACTAAGCAGGTGGTCAGTATTGTTGATTTGGAGGGTGGAGGGGCAAGTCAGGATTATCAGATAGGAAGATGGGTTAATGTAGTTAGAGGGAGTGGAAGAGGCTTGCAGGAAAGGAAGGCCAGTCCTGTATTTGTGCATCAAAACAAATTTGCCAAGTTGGGTGAAGATGTGGAGGTGGCGAACACAGAGGATGTCAGCCCTAGATGTCACTGCTACCCCTAACAGCCAGGAGAGCAGCCCATCTAGTAAAGGTGGTGAGTACAGGTAGGCCTAGACAGTTGGTGGTAATAGGGGATTCTATAATCAGAAGGACTGATAGAATAATTTGTCGCCAGGATCGCCTCAACCGAATGGTTTGCTCTCTCCCTGGTGCCAGGGTTTGGCATGTGGTGGACCGGGTGGATAAATTACTGGGAGGGGCTGGGCATGACCCAACTGTCTTGGTCCACGTTGGAAACTGCCACCGGAGCTATTCTCTCCCAGAGACAGAGTCCCAAAGCTCTCCTCCATCCTGTGGCTTTTGCTTCCCGGAAACTAAGCCCCCCGGAGAGAAAATATGACGTAGGAGACCTGGGAGCTGCTAGCCATCAAGTTTGCTCTAGAAGAGTGGAGATATCTGCTGGAGGGTGCGTCTCATGCCATCATGATCTTCACTGATCACAAAAACTTAGAATATCTCAGGAAAGCTAAGTGCCTAAGGCCCAGGCAGGCCCGGTGGGCTCTTTATTTTTCTAGATTCAATTTCCACATTGCCTACAGGCCTGGTTCCAAGAATGGTAAAGCAGACGCACTCTCCCAGATGTTCCCTGAATCTCCTCAGTCCACAGAACCAAGTACCATCTTATCTCCACAAAATTTTTCTTTACTTACACATACTGACCTGATGACTACCATTAAGCTGGCATCCAATCACTGTACTGACCCTGAACTACCCTTGTTAAAATAACAGGATGATTTGCTTTGGTCCCGGGGAACATTTTTTGTCCCACTGAAGGCAAGACCACCTACTTTAAAAATGCTCCATGACCATAAATTGGCTGGTCACTTCGGCACACGAAAAACTTATTTTGGTGGCCTGGTTGGAGACTGGACTGTAAGAACTACGTCAGGTCATGTATTCTGTGTCAACGCAGTAAGGGGACAAATACCAAGTCCTGGGGATTACTCAAACCCTTACCCATTCCAGAGAGGCCTTGGGCAGATGTCTCAATGGACTTTATTGCTGACCTACCTCGCTCGGAAGGGTTCACTACTGTCTTGGTGGTTGTCGACCGCCTATCCAAGATGGCACACTTCCTACCCATTGTGGGCACTGGATACAACCTCTGCTCTGGATACAACCAAAGTGTTTATCAAAGAGATAATAAGGCTCCATGGATGCCTGTCAGCATTACCTCTGATAGGGATGTTCAATTCACCTCCAAATTTTGGAGGGAGCTCTGCAACGCACTAGAAATCAAAGTTTGCCTTTCTTCCGCATATCATCCCCAAAGCAATGGCCAGACAGAGAGAACAAATCAAACTTTGGAACAGTATCTCCGCTGCTTTTGTTCCGGCTCCCAGGATGATTGGTCCTCTCTGCTTCCTTACGCAGAATTTGCGTATAACAATTCAGTCCATACTGCCACTAACCAAACACCCTTCTGGTCGAACTTTGGGTTCCATCCTTCCTTCCTCCCAAACTCTATTCCTGAAACATCAGTTCCTGCGGTACAGGAACGGATAACCGCTATCCAAAGGAACTTTCAGGAAATTCAGGACGCTCTACAGAAAGCCCAAGATAATTACCAGAAATATTACAACAAAGGAAGAAAGGAGAACCCAGTTTTTTAAGACTGGCGACAAGGTGTGGCTATCAGCAGCAAACTTCAGGTTACCCTGTTCCTCACAGAAATTGGGCCCAAAATTTATAGGGCCTTTTGAAATCAAAAGAATGATAAACTCTGTGGCTTTTGAATTAGCCCTACCCACTTCCTACAGGATTCACCCAGTTTTCCATGCATCCTTGCTGAAACCGCTGACTCCCAGTTCTTTTCTAGGAAGAGAGGAATCACCAGTCAAAGTGGATGGGGAAGAGGAGTTTGAGGTAGAGGCCATTTTGAATTGCAGGAAGAGGGGTAGACAACTACAGTACCTGATCAAATGGAAGGGGTATCCCCTGAAAAAATACCTAATTCAGGCTTTTCATCTGGAGCATCCGGAATTGATGTCCAGCTTGGGCGTCCAGAGGCCGCCCCTCGGAGGGGAGGGGCACTGTCAGGGAAGTAAACAGCTTCTATCTGTTCAGCGTGTCACATGACATCCTGGCTGCTTGTCAGGAAGTAAACAGCTTTCATTTGTTCAGCGTGTCACATGGCATCCTGGCTGCCTATAAAAGCTGAGCAAATCCCCAAGCAAATTGCTGTTTTGTCTTTTAGCTTCCTGTGATCCAAGTTCCTGTTTCCTGCCTGTTTGATCTTCTGCTGTGACCCGGATTGCCTTGACCACCCTGATCTCTCCTAAACCTGACTCCTGGCTTGCTTATTGGACTTTGCTGCTCTCTCCTGTGTTTGACCCTCTGCCTTGTGACCTGGACTTGCTTTCAGTCTCCTGCACCTGACCTTCTGCCTGTGACCCGGATTGTCTCTAGTCTCCAGCGTCTTTGATCCTTTTGCTTGTCTTGGACTCCTCTCTGGTGTTTGACCCCCGGCCTTCTTTGGACTTTCTGCTAAATAACACCAGCTGAGCTCTGCTACCTGTCAGTGTCTACACAAGCCCTCAGAGACCTTCACGCAAGTCCTGTCCTGCCTGCTGGTAGCTTGTGCCTCTTGGTACCATCCACCCTCTGTCCCATCTCCAGGTGGTGGAGTGCGCTTAGTTGCAAGAGTGAGCCGCTCTCTGCATCTCGGCCTTGGTGAGTACCCTTATCTGACAGCAACACAGACAAGGCTGGGGGAGATTAGAGAGCTGAATGCATGGCTAAAGACCTGGTGTCAGGAGGAGGGATTTGGGTTTCCAGAGCACTGGGCTGACTTTTTATTGTGGTGCAACCTATATGCTTAACGGTTTGCACTTGAATGGAAGGGGGTCTGCTGTGCTGGGGGAGAGGTTTATGGGAAGGCTGGAGGAGTATTTAAACTAGGATTGAGGGGGGGGGGAACTAGAATTACATCGGGCAGACAGGTCAGTTAGGGGTCAGACATTAATGGAGGGTGGAATGGGGATAGATGGGGGGAGGGTTATGGCAGGTGACAAGAAAGTTCCCATGTTGCAAACAGCCATTGGAAACTATAGTGCCATTTGTACTACTAAAAATTATATGAAAAACACCAGAGCAAAATGTAATGATACATTAAAGTGTTTGTTCACCAATGCCAGAAGTCTGCCAAGCAAAATAGGTGAGTTGGAAGCTCTGGTGCATGATGAGAGCTATGATGTAATCGGTATTGCTGAAACTTGGCTTCAATCTTCACATGACTGGGCTATTAATATTCCTGGCTATGCACTCTTTCGGAGAGACAGGGTAAATAAGAAAGGTGGCGGGGTCTGTCTCTATGTGAGAAGTGACCTCAAAGCAAGCGTAAAAGAGGACCTGGTTGATAAAGAGTGTGATGAGTCTGAAGCATTATGGGTGGAACTGCATACAGTTGTGCGTAGTTCAAAGTTAATCATTGGAGTTTATTATAGACCACCCAATGTTAACGAGGAGGTGGAGACTTAGCTCCTTGCACAGATGGAAAGGGCTGCAAGGGCTGGGACGGTGATAAAAATAGGGGATTTTAACTACCATATTTGCCGGCGTATAAGACGACCCCCTATTTTTCCAGTGAAAACATAGGTTTTGGGCTATACTCGCCGTATAAGACTACCCCCCTTCTGAGGCAACACCATTTAAAAAAAAAACATTAGAAACTTTAAAAAACACAAAGCAAGAATGCCAGGTACTCATCTGCCATGCTGGGATATGTCATACAGTAAATCAAACATTAATAACACAGACAGAGATCTCTTGAATGCCACACCTCTGGAAAGTAGAATTTTCACTAACCAAACCTATGCCACTTTTGGGTTACATTCTATGGGTATTGTCCACCAAAATGCATTTAATAAATGTATTAAAATTCACCAGTAATACAACCACACCCTGTCCTATGCTCCAGATTCACCTGTTTCTCTTGGATGCCTGGGACATCAAAGGCAAACAGCAGGATATATAGTAGTGGGAGATCAGTGAATGGATTTACCCTGTGAAGTATGGTGAGCGATGTATTCTTTTAATGAATACAAAGCCTGCTTGGATTGGCAGAGGCTGTAGCATCATCAGCCAGTGCCCCTCTCTCTCTCTCTCTCTCTCTCTCTCTCTCAAAGCCAATCCGAGCAGGCTACTGTATGTAGCCTGCTCAGATTGGCAGAGGTTGTTACTTCAATCCGAGCAGGCTCTGTATTCATTAATAGAATACATCGCTCGCCGGGATTGGCTCAGCGGCGAATACTGTATGTGGCTGAAGCCACATACAGTATTACCGGACATCCAGGGGGCTGACATCCATCGGGAAGCATTCTATACCCGGCGTATAAGACGACCCTCGATTTTTGGGCATTTTTTTTAAGTGTAAAAGGTAGTCTTATACGCCAGAAAATATGGTACCCAGAAATTGACTGGAGTAAGGGCACTGCTGGGACAGTTAAAGGGCAAAAATTTACAAACCTATTACAGGACAATTTTATGGTCCAGTTTATTAGGGCCCCAACTAGGAGCAATGCTCTGTTGGACCTGGTAATCTCAAACCATGCAGAGCTTATTACTAATGTTCATATAAAGGAACACCTGGGTAGCAGTGGTCATAACATGATTTTATTTGATGTTAGCTGTAAGCAAGAAATACATACGGGAAAGATAAAAACACTTAACTTCAAGAGAGCAAATTTTCCAAGGATGAGGGCTGCTCTCCAGGACTTAGACTGGGAAGGAATATTGGCTTCGATGAACACAGAACAGAAATGGGATTTCTTCAAAAAGACTGTTTGGGACCTCACTGCAAAGTATATTCCCATGGGCAATAAATTTAAAAGGCTAAAAATAAAACCTATGTGGCTCACGGTCAAAGTTAAAAAAGCTATAAACAATAAGAAAAGAGCTTTTAAAAAATATAAAAATGAAGGAACACTAGTGTCGTTTAAATGTTACAAAGAATTTAACAGAATATGTAAAAAGGAAATCAAGGATGCAAAAAATTCAAAACGAAAGACAGATTGCAAAAGATAGTAGGACAAACCCCCAAAAATTCTTCAAATATATTAATAGTAAAAAGGTCAGGTCTGAGCATGTTGGCCCTTTACAAAATATTCTAGAGTGGGTGACTGGGGACAAAGAGAAGGCTAATTTATTAAATACTTTCTTCAGCTCTGTGTATACAAAGGAGCATGGGGGAGTTCATGTCCATAATGGGGGTGGTAGTGACACAGCCCCAAATAATCCACAATGGCTCAAAAGTGATATGGTCCAGAAATATTTAGACAGAATAAAGGTGGATAAAGCACCTGGACCAGATGGCATACACCCACGGATCCTAAAAAAATTGAGCTCTGTAATTTCAAAGCCATTGTATCTAATTTTTAGGGACTTATTAATGACAGGAATAATACCACTGGATTGGCGCAGGGCGAACATGGTGCCTATATTTAAAAAGGGAACAAAGTCTTTACCAAGTAACTATAGACCTGTTTAACTTCTATAGTTGGGAAGTAACTGGAGAGTTTAATAAAAGACCACATAGAAGAGTTCTTGCTGGGAAAAAAAACGATTTAAGCAACAGACAGCATGGATTCATGAAAGACAGATGTTGTCAGACAAACCTGATTTCTTTTTATGAAGAGGTAAGTACAATCTTGGACAGAAGGGTGGCGTGGACGTGGTATACTTGGATTTTGCAAAAGCGTTCGATACAGTTCCCCACACACGGCTCATGTGTAAGGTAAAGTCTACAGGATTGGAAATATCAGTTTGTAAATGGATAGAAAACTGGCTAAGAAACAGAATTCAGAGAGTAGTGGTTAATGATTCTTACTCTGAATGGTCTAAGGTTATCAGTGGTGTACCCCAAGGTTCAGTGTTGGGACCCTTACTTTTTAATATCTTTATAAATGATATAGGGTCTGGGATCAAAAGTAACATTTCTGTCTTTGCAGATGACACCAAGCTATGCAGTGGAATAACGTCCTTACAGGAGGACAGCCGCACTCCAATCCAACGTGTGTTTAATGAACAGGCACTACAAAAACCAGCTAGAACAGGATAGCTGACGCGTTTCGCACAAAATTAGTGCTTACTCATAGCTTATCTTATTTTTTCCTCAATTGCTACGTGCATTGCCGGCACCCAAGGTCTCCGAGAGAAGTACCTCCCTTATCCTATCTGCCCTGAGCGGCAATTTTTGTTTTTGTCTTTGCATCATACATACTAGGGGGAGTACAACTGGGGGAATCCGTAATGGAGAAGGATCTGGGGGTTTTGGTAGATCATAAGCCTAATAATGGCATGCAATGCCAAGCTGCGGTTTCCAAAGCGAGCAAAGTCCTTTCTTGTATTAAGAGAGGTATGGACTCCAGAGAGAGAGATATGATTTTGCCCCTGTTCAAATCATTAGTAAGACCTCATCTGGAATATGTAGTTCAGTTTTGAGCACCAGTTCTCAAAAAGGATATCGGGGAACTGGAGAAAGTGCAGAGAAGGGCAACCAAACTGATAAGAGGCATGGAGGAGATCAGCTATGAGGAAAGATTAGAGGAACTGAATTTATTCACTCTTGAGAAGGAGATTAAGGGGGGGTATGATCAACATGTACAAATATATAAGGGATCCATATAGTGAACTTGGTGTTGAGTTATTCACTTTACGGTCAACACAAAGGACACGGGGGCACTCTTTGCGTCTAGAGGAAAAGAGATTTCATCTCCAAATACTGAAATGTTTCTTCACAGTAAGAGCTGTGAAAATGTGGAATAGACTCCCTCCAGAGGTGGTTCTGGGCAGCTCAGTAGATTGCTTTAAGAAAGGTCTGGATACTTTCTTAGATGTACATTATATAACTGGGTACTAACATTTATAGGTAAAGTTGATCCAGGGAAAATCCGATTGCATCTCAGGGGATCAGGAAGGAATTTTTTCCCCTGCTGTAGCAATTTGGAGCATGCTCTGCTGGGGTTTTTTGCCTTCCTCTGGATCAACTGTAGGTATAGAATTGGGTATATGGGATTGTACGATATTTTTTATTTTATTTATTAATTTTTTATGGTTGAACTAGATGGACTTGTGTCTTTTTTTAACCTGACTAACTATGTAACTTTTGTTGCCAGCAGTTTAGACATTAATGGCTCCGTGTTGAGTTATTTTCAGGGGACAACAAATTTACAACAACAAATTTACACTGTTATACAAGCTGTACACTCACTACTTTACATTAGGGATGAGCTTCGAGTTCGAGTCAAACCCATGTTCGAGTCGAACCCGTGTTCGACTCGAACATCGCCTGTTCGGCTGTTCGCCGAATTTCGAACATTATGGGCCGTTCGCGACAAATTCGAGTGGTGCGTCACGGCCCATAATTCACTGCGGCATAATTCACTGAGTCCCTGGCGGCATAGTTTGTTACTGATAGTAGCCTTTGTTACGTTGGTCCCAGCTCTCTGCAGGTCATTCACTAGGTTCTCCCGTGTGGTTCGGGGATTTTTACTCATCGTTCTTGTGATCATATTGAGATCTTGCATGGAGCCCCAGATCGAGGGAGATTATCAGTGGTCTTGTATGTCTTCCATTTTCTAATTATTGCTCCCACAGTTGATTTCTTCACACCAAGCTGCTTGCCTATTACAGATTCAGTCTTCTCAGCCTGGTGCAGGTCTACAATTTTGTTTCTGGTGTCCTTCGACAGCTCTTTGGTCTTCACTATAGTGGAGTTTGGAGTGTGACTGTTTGAGGTTGTGGACAGGTGTCTTTTATACTGATAACAAGTTCAAACAGGTGCCATTATTACAGGTAATGAGTGGAAGACAGATGAGCCTCTTAAAGAAGAAGATACAGGTCTGTGAGAGCCAGAAATCTTGCTTGTTGTAGGTGACCAAATACTTATTTTCCACCATAATTTGCAAATAAATTCTTTCCAAATCAGACAATGTGATTGTCTGGATTTGTTTCCACATTTTGTCTCTCATAGTTGAGGTATACCTATGATGACAATTACAGGCCTCTCATCTTTTTAAGTGGGAGAACTTGCACGATTGGTGGCTGACTAAATACTTTTTTGCCCCACTGTATATGCATCCTAGGTGTTGTATCTATATTTATACACTGTATTCAGTTTAGCTAGATCCGTTCCTGTTATTCTCTATACTGACAGGCAGGCAGGTGATTGTGCTAGCTGCAGTGTTTCACTTAGTGTACTGTGTCCTTTGCACAGTGGCAGGGAGCTGCAGTCTTTTGATTTAGTGTCCTTTGCACAGTGTGCACCAAAAGCTTACCTGAATACAGTTGCTGCTGTTCTGATACAGATACATGCAGGGACCTGCAGTATTTTTCTTTAGTGTCCTTTGCACAGTGTGCACCAAAAGCTTACCTGAATACAATTGCTGCTGTTCTGATACAAATACAGGCAGGGATCTGCAGTATTTTGCTTTAGTGTCCTTTGCACAGTGTGCACTTAAAGCTTACCTCTACAATTGCTGGTGTTCTGATACAAATACAGGCAGGGATCCACAGTTTTTTGCTTTAGTGTCCTTTGCACAGTGTGCACCTAAAGCTTACCTCTACAATAGCTGCTGTTTTGATACAAATACAGGCAGGGAGCTGCAGTATTTTGCTTTAGGGTTTTTTGCACACTGTGCACCTAAAGCTTACCTCAATATTCTCATACAAATAGCACAGGCAGGGAACTGCAGTATTTACAGTTAGTGTACTGTGTCCTCTGCACAGTGTGCAACTAAAGCTAACTGAAGACGATTGCTTGTGTTCTCATACTAATAATACTACAGGCAGGCAGTTGAGACACGCTTGTCCTTTTCAGCAGCTGTCCACGTTGAGCCGCAACATGCCGAAGACTTGAGCCATCATCATCCTCCTCATCCTCTCTCACCCAGGCTCAGGGTACTTTGTCTGGCAAAGCAGCTGCCAAAGCGGCCTCTTCCCTCGGGTCAATGGCATCAGTCACTCCTTCCCTAGCCCCACCATGTCCTCCTGAGGAGTCCCCCGAACTGTTTGACCACAGTGTTGGGTACATGCTCCAGGAGGATGCCCAGTGTTTTGAAGGCTCCGATGATGGTACCCAGCTAGAGGAAGGCAGTAACATGAGCCCAGAGAGAGGGGGTGCCCAACAAAGACAGCAATCTGGCAGTCATGTTCCCCCAGCTGCAGCATACTGCCAGATTTGCTCCAGTGATGAGGAGTGTCGTGGAAGAATTCCCTTGGGCTTTGTACGCAAATCCACACCGCGCCTAAATGTGGACTTCCAGCGTCTAAATGCACACAAAGCACAAAACAATTCCTTCGTGCTTAAAAGCACGTTTGTATCAAGCTCTTTGGTACAAGGAATTTGAAGTACTTCAATGGCACCAGGTAGAATCAGAAACGATGCTGCTTCAAGCTGGAGTCTCAAGCGTCTGGGCAGAGCTCAGCCACCCGGATTCTTTTATTCATTGGAAACAAAAGGATAACAAAACAGGAAGTGATGGCCCCAACAGCCAATCACTTCCCTTAATACAAAATGACATCACAGGAAATGACAAACAGTAAAGGGGAGGGCACTCACAGGAGGGAAAGGAGAGGAAGTGCACACCCCCATCTTAATCAGCATGGAGCCCACACAATACTGTTCAAAGTAAACAGTATCTAGTGAGATCATTCTACTTGTTCTTATAGTTTTGGGACAATCTGCGGGGACATTGCTACTGCTGTTGTCAATATACGGAACAAGTACACCGACAAGGCAGATATCAATGTCCTCTTATAAATACAGATATGTATCCATAAAGCGGATAACGAAGTCCGCAAGAGAGAATTAATAGGTTTCTCTCATTATGCGGACTTCGCTTCTCTAAAGTGTATAGCCATTGGAAAGCATGCAGTCCAGCACATTGCGCTTGATATCTACAAACCAACAAACGCCCACACACGCAGAGAACACGTTTCAATCCCATAAGAAGGTTTTCATACTGACCGTTTTTACCGCTGGTCTCGATACAACCCAAGTGCGCTCTGCTAGAGCGCTCCTCGATTAA
Source organism: Rana muscosa (assembly GCA_029206835.1). Classification (NCBI taxonomy): domain Eukaryota; kingdom Metazoa; phylum Chordata; class Amphibia; order Anura; family Ranidae; genus Rana; species Rana muscosa. Next base: position 216,121,925 of record CM055116.1, read on the forward strand.
ACATCAGACACAGGGAGACAGATGACAATCTATAAAACGCACATCCTAGAATAAAATGTCCACATAAATCTTATATAATAAAATTTCCACAACAGTCCCTCCTTTTTGTCATATGCTCCCATGTGTCTCTCAAAACTTGATCTTCTTACACCTGGAAATGAATCAGTCCTTACAATCCATAAAAAGGAAAACGCGGCTTGACATGTAGATTCTGTTCTTCAGGAGACATGACTTATAAGGAGGGTACGAAATGGTGAGCTGTAGTAATCGCTGATCGGTCTGGAATCCTCTGCATCTGATACGTTGGTTGGGCTTCGGGGCGTCTTATCTCATTGAGGAAAATGTGGTCATCTGCTCGGGCTCTGGTCACGCGTCCAATCAGGCAACAGGAGCACCTCATCACGACATATAGAAGGAACAGAAACAAAAATGACATGAGTATATACACCCCTACTTCCTTCAACCACGATCCAATGGAAAATAAAAAATCCCCAAAGTTTCCCAAACCCTTAAAAGGATTCCAACCCTCACTAGCTATAGCTCTGGCTTTGCCTTGCAGGGATCTAGCCTTATCCATATGGGCCTGAACTTTGTCATTGGTATCCTCAATCCAGGTACAACAATCTTCACCTATGAATTCACAGAAACCCCCCTTGGATGCTAACAGATAATCAAGGGCCATCTTTTCCTGTAAAAGAAGGGTCCTGATCTGCCGTTGTTCCTGTGAGATTTCCCTTACAGCCTCTACGGTTTCATTGAATATCCCATCCACAATGGATGAGAAATTATTCAATCGTTTCATAAGTTCAATCCCCCAACCCGTCCAAGCAGGAAACCATGCCCAGGCCTGGTCAGAGTTGGTGAACAATTCCCTTCTAGCTTTTCCTGACGTTCTTACCTTCTCTCGTGCCATCAGATCCTCTCGATCATCCGCGATGTAAGATGCTGGGACTAGTTTAACCAGGACACATGAACCTCTTGCATTAGGGGGGATTACCTTATAAGCTGAGGTACCGCATAAGAAGTAGTAGGGGCCAGTCAGAGTCGCACAGGGGGAACCACTCTGACGGTTACGTGCATTGAGTAGTAACAGGATAGACTGGGGGATTGCTCCCTCGGTCTGAACGTCACACCCTTCCTTCCAACAGATGTAATCTGGTCTATTAGTGTTATTAAAGAAGACAGGGGTTTCGTTGGTTAGATTAACTGTTATACCTTCTTTACAGGTGGTGGACCCAACAAAGTTATCCCCTCTACCGAAACTAAAGTTGAAGCACACTTGTGGGCTACCTAGTTGTCCCGATACCCATACTGGTTTTGTGAGGGAGGGGCAAAAGCCAGAGCTAATGTTAAAACTATAACTAATTTTACCCTCTAGGAATGTATCATTAAGTTCTATTGACAAGTGTCTGTTTGGAGTCTTTAGTTTCCTCATACCGATACGGACATCATATATCGCATGTACTGCAGCCATTGCCGGGGCATCAAGGCTTGGTGGAGGTTTGGAGCATACCCAGCAGTTGGTCCTGTTCACCATTTTTGCCAGCTGGAGATGCATTTTAAACAATAAATTGGGATGCTTTTCATCATTACCCTTGCTAAAATACACTAAACTAAAACTATAAATAAAGAAGATACTCCTCATTCTTTGATGTAGTTGAGCAGCTTCTTGCAGTGGCTGGCGTGGATCCAGTTGTCCCGTTCTTCAAGCTTTAGTGAGGTCGGCGTGGTCAGCTGAACCTGGAATGGTCCAACGTATCTCGATTCTAGTCCCGTCCTCTGGTATTTCTTTACAACGACCCAGTCACCTGGTTGGATAGAATGTAAACCGGTTATTGAGTCAGGGTCTGGAAGGGACTCATGAACCCTGTGGTGGATTTTTTTTAGCTCACGTTGCAGTGACTGCACATACCCTGTCAGCTGAGAATGTAAAGACGACAGCTGCTGGGGAAAGTACAACCCTGTTTTTGGTTGACATCCAAACAAAACCTCATATGGAGATAACCCGTGAGGTCGTGTAGGTGCATTTCTGATGGAGTGGAGAGCTATGGGGAGACATTCAGGCCAAGGTTTCCCAGTATCAGCTAATATTTTGGAGATTTTGTTTTTAAGGGTTCCGTTTAACCTTTCAACCTTACCACTACTTTGGGGGTGATAAGGAGTGTGTAATCCCTGATTGATATGGAGGGCTTTACACACTTCTGCAAATATTTCACCAGTAAAGTGGGAGCCTCGATCCGACTCAATCGTTTCAGGTAGGCCCCAGCGACACACTATTTCGACACAGGATCTTTTTGGCTGTGGTTGTGGCGTTTGCTTTCTGAACCGGCCATGCCTCCGGCCAACCTGAAAACATATCTACACAGACTAAGACGTGTTCGTACGGCCCACTCCTTGGCAATGTAATGTAGTCTATCTGGATGCGCTGAAATGGATATTCTGGTCGGGGGGAATGTCGTTTGGGTACTGGTACCGTCCTACCTGGATTGTGCAATGCGCAAACCAGGCAGGCTGCTGCAAAATTAGCAGCTGCAGTAGTAAATCCAGGGGCGATCCAATGCTCATCCACCTGCGCACACATAACCATCTTTGACTGATGCCCTGGATAATGAGCCGAATGGGCCATCATTGGAAAAAGCGATCTTGGCAGACACCATTTTTTACCAAGACCCCAGATGTCATCTGGACCTCTCATGGCCCCTAGTGCTGTCCATCTCCTCTTTTCATGTAATTCCGCTTGTGACTGTAGTCTCTTAAACTCTTCCAGAGACACATCAGAGGGGATGGCTAGCATCAGGGTTTTCACAGGAGGGTGCAGAGCACCTTCTTTGGCAGCTCTATCTGCCAAGGTATTGCCATCGGCCTCCAAAGTCCTATCAGTCGTGTGGGCCTTAACTTTTAGAATGGCTATCTCACGCGGCAGGTTGAAAGCAACGAATAACCTGTTGATTAACTGAGCATGTTTCACGGGCTTCCCTGAACTAGTCAGAAAGCCTCTTGCTTTCCAGATAGGACCAAAATCATGGGCTATCCCAAAAGCATACCTAGAATCCGTGTAGATATTGATCCTTTGACCCTCTTGGGTCTCACAGGCTCTTGCCAGTGCCCACAGCTCAGCTTCCTGTGCAGACATGTTGGAACTCAATGAACCCTTTTCCACAATTTCACTGACTGTAGTCACTGCATAACCTGTGTGTGGCTTACCATCTGGGGTGTAATACCTGGAACCATTGACAAAAAGGTTTTTAGCGTTTGGGATGGGGGTCTCCTTCACCGGGCTGATGATTGTTGACTCGAGTTCCATCAGAGAAACACAGTCGTGGTGATCATCAGCATGTTGTCCTTCTAAATTAACAAGTTGGTTAGAGGTAGAGAGGTTGGTATTGTTAGTCTGGAAGGTTTGAGTATCATTTTTAACACCATTATCTCCCCCCTTCTCTTCCTCCTCAGTAGGAAGAAGAGAGGCTGGGTTTAAAATGGTGCATCGTCTTAAAGTCAGGTTAGTAGGGGTTAGGAGAGCCACTTCGTACTTAGTCAATCTGGCAGCAGAGAGGTGTTTTGTCTGAACTTGATTTAGGATTTCCTGCACTGAATGGGGAGTATAGAGGGTCAGTGGGGGGTCCAAGACTATGTCACCTACCTTCTGTAACAATACAGCGCAGGCGGCTACGGCTCGTACACAACCTGGTGAACCTCGAATGACTGGATCTAGGGCAGTTGATAGATACATGATGGGTCGGTACCTGGACCCATGTAGTTGGGTCAGTACTCCAGTGGCGTGGCCTTTGCTTTCATAGCAGAAAAGGTAGAAGGGGAGGTCATAGTTGGGCAAACCTAAAGCAGGTGCTTTGGAGAGTTCTTGGATCAAGTCCTGTAGGGTTGACCAGTTATCATCAGTCAGTTGAAAGGGAGTTTGGGATAGGATTTCGTAAAGGGGTCCTAAAGTCGAAGAGATGTTAGGGACCCAGTCTCTACAGTAGTTGATAAGACCGAGAATGGCTCTCGTTTGTCGTGCGTTTCGGGGTTTCGGGAAGTCTTTCAGTGTCTGAATTCTCTGGGTTGTCAGGTGTCGAGTACCCTGAGATATACAATGTCCTAAAAAGGTGACCTTCTCCCTACAAAACTGCAATTTCTCCTTGCTAGCTTTATTCCCCGTGGACGCCAGATGGTTAAGCAATGAGACAGTATGCTGATAACAGACATCCCTTGCAGGGCAACAAAGCAGCAAGTCATCAACATACTGGATCAGCACCACCTCTGGATTCGTTGGGGTCCATTGATCCAACACTATTTTAAGTTTGCAACTGTACTCCGAGGGACTAGTCACAGACCCCTGAACGAGACGTGTCCAAGTCAGTTGTCGACCCTGGAATGAAAAAGCAAAAAGGTACTGGCACTGGGGGTCCAGTGGTACAGAAAAAAATGCATTAGTCAGATCAATAGCACTGAAGAAAATTGTGTTAGGTGGTATAGAGGCCAACAAGGTGTGTGGGTTGGGTACCAAAGGGGCATCGCTGATAATGATTTTATTGATAGCCCTTAAATCATGTACTAAACGGAAAGTTGTTTCCTGACCCTTGACAGACTTTTTAGCCACTGGAAACAAAGGGGTGTTACAGGGGGATTTGGTTGGCGTAAGAACTTTTATCAGCAGGTACCGGTCTATTTGGATTTTAAGGCTATCCATCTGAGCCACACTCAAAGGGTATTGTGGTAATTGGGGCAAAATACTCCCTGGTCTGATGTTTACTGTGGTTGGCGGGACCGGCAGAAGACCCACATCATACTTTTCAAACGCCCAAAGTTTGGGATCCACTTCTGCTAGCACATCCAACCCCAGAAAACAACCAGGTTCTATCATATACGGTAGAGCCACCATTGCACATAGGCGCTCATCTGTCAATGCACTGCTAACCACAACACCTGTTGGAGTGTACTCAATGACCGCTTGTATCTCAGATAAAATATCAGCTCCCAATAGGTTGATGGGAGCATCATCCGATACCAGTACCGACTTAATGGCTTCTGTGTGTTGGCCCAACCTACAATGGAGTGGTTTGGTGGTATGTAGAGACACTGTCTGACCTGTTAGACCCACAGTGGGTATAGTCTCCCCAGAAAGGGGAACCTTGCCTCTGAGATCTTTGGATCTCAGAACAGTTCGAACGCCACCGGTGTCAATGAGGCAAGGGAGGGGATATTTTAATTCCTCGATAAACAGGTTGATATGTCCTGACACCGCTTTGCCAACGTCCTATGAAGAATCATAGTCGTGGCTGGCCATCGCTACAACTGAAGTTGTTGGATCGCGTGAGCCTGGTACCGGATCGTCTGGGATGAACTGCCACTTACCCTTGGGTCTGTTAGGGCAGTCGCGCCTTAGATGTCCTTCCTTTCCACAGATGTAACAAGTTTGGGCTTTCCAGCGTTGTGTCTTTTTCCCACCATCCTGGCCCGTTTGTCCTGCAGAAGGGGCTTGAGACACAAGGATTTTGGATGCTTTGTCCTGTTTCTTCCTATCCATCTCTCTCTCTATAGCGGAGAGAGTGGATAGAATGGCAGGTATTGTCATTTCATTAAATTCGGGTCTGGCTAATAATAGCCGGTCTCGAATTTTCATATGGATGCCTTCTAAAAATTTGGCTCTTAGCAAAAGGTGAATGGTGGATAACTTACCTCCGTCGGTTGGCACATCCGGACCAACCTCCAGATCTGCATCCAATGCAGCTTGTTTCAGGCGACGCCAGAAACAAGCACATTCCTCGCCTTGGTTTTGACTGAGTTTCATCACATCTGTGGTAGAAGATGCACCATACAACTCTGGAAGTTTGGCTAGCAGGGCTACACAGAATTGCATACCTCCAGAAGTGGCTTGTTCGTGGGTGACAATGCCGCAATGGGAGATTATAACCCCTGCCAGTTCTTCTCCTACTTTCGCCCTCAGAACCTGGGCACAATCTGTTCCACTCATGCCGTAGCTAAATTGATTTTGACAAAACATTCTCGCGAACCCTCGTGGATTTGTTCTATAGTCAGGCAGTTCGGCCAGTATGGTCCTGATTTCTGAGGAAGCAAAAGGGACATGCCATACCACCCTTTCCCCCAAAGTCCTTTCACCGTTGGTATTTGGAACACCCTCATATTGTTGCACCCGGACTGGGTAAGTACCAGGTTCAGTGACATAAGTGGGGCTAGGTGTGTACTTTGGAGGTTGTGGCTTCATTGGTTGGCTAATGTGTGCTACCCTGCCCACAACGTTCCCTGTCTGGAAGCCAACCAATGAAGGGTAGATGGTAGGTATGACTGAGTCAAAAGCTCTCAGCGCAGTTATGCAATCCCCACGGTTCCTTAGTCTGGTCTCAATTCCCTTAGACTCACATAGCATCTGTAGATCACCAGTTGAAAATGATTCATAATCAGCCGCAATCGGCGGAGAAAATGCCCCAGATATGGGGAAAGGCGACTGATAGAGAGGGTTAGCTTGAGGTTTAGCGTCAGAGGTGACATGGTTAGATGGAGACGTGGGAGAGAGAGAGATGTTAGTTGGAGAGTGTAGAGTAGGGTTGGTTAGATTGGTGATGGCAGAAGCATCAGAGGAAACTACAACAGATCTAGTGTTGGTGGATCCAGCCTGCCTCAGCAGAGTTAGCCCAGAAAGAACCTCTTCCGCTTCCAGCATTGGATCACCAGTCACTGCTATCCCCTCAGGCCAGGTGTACATAATGTGTTTCTTCCGGACTGAAACTGCCTTCTGTATACCCTGCCTGCTTACCATAATAGACTTCTGAAGCCACAGCTCAGCTACATCTAAGGTTTTTGCTGCCCAGAGCCTGGGTTTAAACTCAGCTATGAATTTCTCCCACCTCCAGGCATCAAATGTCCCCTCTAGAGGAATAGCCCAAGTAGTATCCTTGGACCAACTATGCCATTCCTTTAGAGGTTTCATGACCTTTGCCCCAAAGCTAGATTTCATGTACTGTGCAGCCGTCTGACTCTGGGAAGCCTCACATTCCTTCCCTTGCATGGACTTCAAATTGCCCATGGCGATTCGAATCGGCTTATAGTCTTATTCCTGCGTCCAGGAAAAACCCCTGCACCAATTTAGGAGAGCACCGTCAGGTGCCTTCTTCTACGGTGGATTGACGAACTGCAACCACTATATCTGGTCCAGTCCCCCAACTAGAAAACCTAACCGAGGTGTTATTAACTCTATGGCTTGTTGCCCCAACACTTTTGGCACAAAACTACAGAGTACTACTCTTTTACACCGCAATACTCGTAATAACTATGCCCAATGATTAGTCAACAACCACAGACCACCCCCCGAATTATGTCTCTACCCCTTACAGTGTATGCATACATACCTCTGTACGACTGTACACTGCGTCGTCAGATTAAACTGCACAGCACACTTCCATTTATTTTCGCTACAGAGCAATGTGGCTTCTCTAAATAATCACAAAAATAAAATAAAAAAATTAAATGGGGATAGCTTTCTGTTGTCTATTTCAGCAGTTGTACGATGTCTCAGTAGTTACACGATCAAACTAATAAACTAACCGTCTGAGCGTGAACAAAAAATTGACTACTTGCTGCGCAAAAGTAACTCAATTAACAATAAAAGTGAATATAAAGCGAGTTTTAAAACCAAAGCCTTTCTTTCCTACCGCAAGCTATACAATAAAAGATGCAGCTCTAAAACCAAAAACAATGGGGGAGGGGCATGAATTGCCTTCTGAGAAACTCAAAGAAAATGCCCAAACAATTAAAAATTAAAATAAAAAATTAAAACACACACCCCGTTAAGAGTACAAAAACTCAGTTAAAGTTAGTTTTACTATCTATTGAAATTCAGTGTAAAGCAAAATTTTCACTTTAAACTGAAATTAAAACCAAAAGAAAACACAATCGTTTTACAAAAAAATATGCAAAAATAACCAAACCTGAAGATTGGGTTCATACAAAGAAAAACAAAAATGGTGACTCAGACCACATGGCTGAACAAACACAAAGGAAAACAAAATAGTGTCTTCAAAACAAGATGGTGTCCTCAGGCCACATGGCTGAACAAACACAAAGGAAAACAAAATGGTGTCTTCAAAACAAGACCAAACTGTGCCTCTTACAAACAAAAATCACTGTTTTAACACAAAACAGACTGTGCTACTTAACTCATACTAAACGTTAGACGAACTATAATGGCTACACACTTTACAAAAGTTATTTCACACGGTGACCAGCACTATGAAATAACTCAGACACACAATGTTTTGTCATTCAATCTCTGCCGCACATTTAAAACATCAACTAGCACACTCCATGCATACCGTCACGTTGTACTACAGGAAATGGTTTTACATTTAACATAAACCCCATACAAGGACCCTCTAGGCTGTATTGACTATGGGGTCTACACAGAGGACAGTAATATAGACTTCTATCCCAAGCCAATACAGCTATCCCTCCCAGTACAAATATAAATCCCCGTCCTTGTACACAAAGAGTGAAACCGCAAAAATTTGTTCTTTTGCTAAGCGGAGTTACCTGCAACAGCGAGCAGAGAGACCAGATTCCGGTTCTAGAACAACAAAAATTTCAAAAGTTGAAATGGAGTCTGTCTTACCAAACTTTGCCGGCCTTTTCCTGTCCCAGAACCGCGGACCCAATCTCTCCTCTCGGATCGCTGTGCTGGAACTACGTTGGCTCCTACCTGGCTCGCCAAAATGTCGTGGAAGAATTCCCTTGGGCTTTGTACGCAAATCCACACCGCGCCTAAATGTGGACTTCCAGCGTCTAAATGCACACAAAGCACAAAACAATTCCTTCGTGCTTAAAAGCACGTTTGTATCAAGCTCTTTGGTACAAGGAATTTGAAGTACTTCAATGGCACCAGGTAGAATCAGAAACGATGCTGCTTCAAGCTGGAGTCTCAAGCGTCTGGGCAGAGCTCAGCCACCCGGATTCTTTTATTCATTGGAAACAAAAGGATAACAAAACAGGAAGTGATGGCCCCAACACCCAATCACTTCCCTTAATACAAAATGACATCACAGGTAGTGATGAGCCGAACACCCCCGGGTTCGGTTCGCACCAGAACCCGCGAACGGACCGAAAGTTCGTACGAACATTAGAACCCTATTAAATACAATGGATGCGAACGTTCGAATTCTAAAGTGCTAATTATAACAACTATTATGCATGTTATTGTCCTAAAAAGGGTTTGGGAACCCGGGTTCTGCACCAGGGGACATGTATCAATGCAAAAAGAAGTTTTAAAAACGGTCGTTTTTCGGGAGCAGTCATTTTAATGATGCATAAAGTGAAAAAAAAAAGTCAAATATTCCTTTAAATATCGTACCTGGGGGGTGTCTAAAGTATGCCTGTGAAGTGCCACGTGTTTCCCGTGTTTAGAACTGTCCCTGCACAAAATGACACTTCTAAAGGAAAAAAAAGCCATTTAAAACTTCTTGCGGCTTTAATGTAATGTCTGGTCCCGGTAATATGGATGAAAATCTTTAAGAAAAATGGCATAGCTACCCCATGACCCCCCCCCCTACCCCAGCCCATTACCAGCCCCTTTGGGTCTTGTATGGATATTAAGGGGAACCCCGCACATAAAATAAAAAAGGCCCTATATACTCTGAACAGCCGTATACAGGCGGTGCATACAAGACAGGGACTGTAGGTTTGTTCTTATGTAGAATGTGTTTGTAATTTTGAACAGGTACATTGTTGAAGTGTAGCTCCAGCCCAAAAATCTATTTTTAAACTTTTTGGGAAACATAGGTAAGGGTTATCACCCCTGTAACATTTGTTTTGCTGTCTGTGCCCCTGTTCAGAACATTTCACCTCACTTTCCGTCCCAATGACAACTGTTTTTGAAATGTGGTGTTTTTCTTGAAACAAGGATTGCTGATAAAGCATCAGTACAGAGGAGACACCTTTCTCCCATATTTATTCTTACAGGAGAGAATTTTCCTTCCTAGGGGTAGATTTCCTCTCACTTCCTGTTGTCTTCTTTCGTTTGCAAGTAGGAGTCGTTTGTAAGTTGGATGTTTGAAAGTAGGGACCTGCCGTATATACTCTGCAGAAATAGGCCCCTTAGTTGTTGGTGTTGGCACAACACTGTAAGCACTCACAGTTACTCTTGGTTGGTGCTGGAACGCCCTGCTGTCAACTATTATATCAGGAATTTTAATTACATATAATTGTTGAACAGTGGTAGTAAAAATTGGGGCTTTGATGGTGGTGCTGGTGCCACAACACTGTAAGCCCTGACAGTTACTCTTGGTGGGTGCAGCAATGGGCCCTGCTGTGAATTATTAGATCAAGAATTGTAATTGCATGCCCCTGTTGAACAGGGGCTGAAAAATTGGGCTTTTCGTGGTGGTGGTGGTGGTGGTGGTGTTGCCACAACACTGTAAGCCCTCAGAGTTACTCTTGGTGGGTGCAGGAATGGGCCCTGCTGTGAATTATTAGATCAAGAATTGTAATTACATGCCCCTTTTGAACAGTGGCTGAAAAATTGGGCCTTTCGTGGTGGTGGTGGTGGTGGCGTTGCCACAACACTGTAAGCCCTCAGACTTACTCTTGGTGGGTGCAGGAATGGGCCCTGCTGTGAATTATTACATCAAGAATTGTAATTGCATGCCCCTGTTGAACAGGGGCTGAAAAATTGGGCCTTAGGCACTGGTGGCACAACACTACAACCCCTCACAGATACTGTACTTGGAGCACAGCAATGAGCCCTGTTGCAAAGTATTGCTTCAAAAATTGTAATGACACGCCCCTGTTAAACAGGGGCTGAAAAATTGGGCCTTAGGCACTGGTGGCACAACACTACAACCCCTCACAGATACTGTACTTGGAGCACAGCAATGAGCCCTATGGCAAATTATTACTAAAAAAATTGTAAGTACACGCCCCTGTAAAACAGGGGCTGAAAAATTGGGCCTTAGCCACTGGTGGCGGCACCCATAAACAAAAATGATCTTCCAAGCTATCATCATCAATCGTATCATTGAGGACTCGGAGGAGGAGGATAGCCAGTCAACATAACAGCACAGGCACTCAGCATCAGCATCAGTCTTGAAGGGACGTGACATGTTAAAATCAATTAGTCTGTTATATCAGCATCAGGTGTGTGGTAGCTGGTGGTGATCCAAGACTGGTTCATCTTGATGAAAGTCAGTCGATCAACCGAGTCGGTGGACAGGCGCACCCTGTGATCCGTGACAAATCCTCCAGCAGCACTGAATGTGCGTTCCGAAAGAACGCTGGATGCAGGACAGGCCAGTAGCTCAGTTGCATACTGTGCAAGCTCTGGCCAGTGATCCATCCTCAAGACCCAGTAAGCCAGAGGATTTTCGGTGGGGAAGGTGTCCAAGTCTGACCTTGCCCCTAGATATTCCTGCACCATGTTTATCAGACGCTGGCGATGGTTGCTGGAACCAATCATACTTTGGGGCTGCGGACTAAAGAATTGTCTGAACGCATCGGTCAGACGGCCACCTTCCCCACCGCTCCTTCTTTGACTGGCCGAAGCCTCAGCAACTCGTTGTCCTGGACCAGGAGTTTGTAACCTCCCAGTCTCTGGGAACGCATTGCACAGACCTTTCTGCAAGGCCTCCCGGAGTTGTCTCATCCTCTGCTCCCTCTGCGACGGTAACATAAGGTCCGCAACCTTACCCTTGTACCGTGGATCAAGGAGAGTGGCCAGCCAGTAATGGTCCCTCTCCTTGATCCGAAGAATACGAGGATCCTTCCGCAGACTTTGCAGGATCAGGGAGGCCATGCAGCGTAGGTTTGCTGAGGCATTCGCTCCGGAGTCCTCTGGGTCACTAAGGACGACATGATCCGCAGTCACCTCCTCCCAGCCACGTACAAGTCCACTGGTTTCTTGGGACTGTAAATCATCCCTAAAAGACTGCTGCTGATGATGCTGAGTGCCAGCCTCCACCTCCATGCTGACACAATCCTCCTCCTCCTCCTCCTCCTCTTCCTCTTCCTGTGCGATGGGTGGGACAGAAGGAACACTGTCTGGGTAAAGGGGGCCTTGAGAGGCAAGGAAGTCCTCCTCTTCCTGCCTCTGTTCTGCCTCAAGTGCCCTGTCCATTATTCCACGCAGCGTGTGCTCCAACAGGTGGACAAGAGGTACAGTGTCACTGATGCATGCACTGTCACTGCTCACCATCCTCGTGGCCTCCTCAAATGGTGCCAGGACAGTGCATGCATCCCTGATCATGCCCCACTGGCGTGGAGAAAAAAAACCAAGCTCCCCTGACCCTGTCCTGGTGCCGTAGTCGCACAGGTACTCATTGATGGCCCTCTGCTGCGTGTGCAGCCGCTGAAGCATGGCCAACGTTGAGTTCCACCTGGTGGGCATGTCACATATAAGGCGGTTCTTGGGCAGGTTCAACTCCTTTTGCAGCTCAGCCAGGCGAGCACTGGCATTATAAGATCTGCGGAAATGCACACAGACTTTCCTGGCCTGCCTCAGGACATCCTGTAAGCCCGGGTACCTGCCCAAGATCCGCTGCACCACCAGGTTAAGGACGTGAGCCACACAGGGCACATGGGTCAGTTGTCCCTGTCGGAGGGCGGAGAGGAGGTTGGTGCCATTGTCGCAAACCACCATTCCTGGCTTAAGCTGGCGTGGCGTCAACCACCTCTCGGCCTGGCCCTGCAGAGCAGACAGGACCTCTGCCCCAGTGTGGCTTCTGTCCCCCAAACACACCAGCGCAAGCACGGCATGGCATCTTTTTGCCTGCGTACTTGCGTAGCCCCGTGAACGGCTACGGAGCACCGCTGGTTCATAGGACAAACCACAGGAAGAGGCCATGGAGGAAGAAGAAGAGGAGGGGGTGGAGGAGAGAGGTGTGTCACAACCAGTAGTAGCATTTTGGAGGCGTGGCGGTGGGACAACCTCCAACACTACTGCACCTTGTCCTGCATCCTTCCCAGCTGCCAAAAGAGTGACCCAATGGGCCGTGAAAGAAAGGTAACGTCCCTGTCCATGCCTGCTGGACCATGAGTCAGCGGTAATATGCACCTTACCGCTGACCGCCCTGTCCAGCGAGGCCAAGACATTGCCTTCCACATGCCGGTAGAGAGCCGGAATAGCCTTCCGTGAGAAAAAGTGGCGTTTGGGAACCTGCCACTGAGGAACCGCACATTGCACAAACTCACGGAAGGGGGCCGAGTCTACCAACTGAAAAGGCAGCAGTTGAAGCGCTAGCAATTTAGCCAAGCTAGCATTCAACCGCTGGGCATGTGGATGGCTGGGAGTGAACTTCTTTCGACGGTCCAGCAGCTGGGGCAGGGAAATTTGCCTGCTAGAATCGGACGTCGGTGTACTGCTAGCAGAGTGGCCGCAAGTACTTGGCTGTGACACACCTAATTCTACACCTTCATTCCTCTCAGTGCATGTTTCAGAGAGGACTGAAGTTATAGTGGGGTTGGAGACCCCAGCTGATGCGGTGCAAGGAGAGGTCCGCTTTGTTCTTTGGTGTGGGTCTTTGAGGTAGGCTTGCCAACGAGCTGCATGGCAGGTCAACATATGTCTGGTCAGGCATGTGGTACCCAAGCGGCTGATGTTTTGGCCACGCGATATACGCTTGAGACATATGTTGCAAACAGCAGCTGTGCGATCTGATGCACTAGCCTCAAAAAAGGCCCACACCAAGGAACTTTTTGAATGACGGGCAGAGGCAGCGCCCTGCACAGGCGGAGCTCTGCGGTGTGATTCCGTCGGTGTACTGCCCTTACGCTGGCCACCAAAGGGCATCCTGTCTCGTTGGAGATGTGCCTCCTCCTCATCCTCCTCCTCCTCTCTCCTATTAGGCACCCACGTGGAGTCAGTGACCTCATCATCCCCTCCCTCCTCATCACTGGAGCCAATCTGGCAGTATGCTGCAGCTGCTGGAACATGACTGCCAGATTGGTGTCCTTCTTGAGCATCCCCTCTGTCTGCTCTCACCCTACTGCCTTCCTGTAGCTGGGTTTCATCATCAGACCCTTCGAAACGCTGGGCATCCTCCTGGAGCATGTACCCAACACTGTGCTCAAACAGTTCGGGGGACTCCTCAGGAGGAGGACATGGTGGGTCTAGGGAAGGAGTGACTGATGATGAGTCTGACATTGATACCAGGGAAGAGGACGCTTTGGCAGCTGCTTTGCCAGTACCCTGAGCCTGGGTGAGAGAGGATGAGGAGGAGGAGGAGGGCTTGGTCATCCACTCTACCAAGTCTTCGGCATGATGTGGCTCAACATGTCCAGCTGCGGAAAAGAAGGACAAGCGTGTCCCATGGCCATGTGCTGATGACAATGCACCGCGTCCACGACCAGCACTGTTGCCCCCAGACACAGAGCCTGCTTGCCCTCTTTTATTGCCTCCTGACTGTCTGCCTCTCCTTGTTTGCCTTCCAGACATTCTAATAGATGGCCTGCAGGGAGATGGGAAAAAAGCAATAAGGGCTACCTTCAGGTGTCCTTCTCTGTCCCTTGAAACAAGGACTTGCACAGTGAAAGAAACTGACACTCTCCCTACCTACAGTTTTCTGTCCCTAGAAAAAATGTTTTTTTTAAGCACAATATAGCACAAGGAGAATTCACTCACTGTCCTTCCAGGTCCCTAGAAACAAGGACTTGCACAGTGAAAGAAACTGACACTCTCCCTACCTACAGTTTTCTGTCCCTAGAAAAAATGTTTTTTTTAAGCACAATATAGCACAAGGAGAATTCACTCACTGTCCTTCCAGGTCCCTAGAAACAAGGACTTGCACAGTGAAATAAACTGACACTCTCCCTACCTACAGTTTTCTGTCCCTAGAAAAAATGTTTTTTTTAAGCACAATATAGCACAAGGAGAATTCACTCACTGTCCTTCCAGGTCCCTGGAAACAAGGACTTGCACAGTGAAAGAAACTGACACTCTCCCTACCTACAGTTTTCTGTCCCTAGAAAAAATGTTTTTTTTAAGCACAATATAGCACAAGGAGAATTCACTCACTGTCCTTCCAGGTCCCTGGAAACAAGGACTTGCACAGTGAAAGAAACTGACACTCTCCCTACCTACAGTTTTCTGTCCCTAGAAAAAATGTTTTTTTTAAGCACAATATAGCACAAGGAGAATTCACTCACTGTCCTTCCAGGTCCCTAGAAACAAGGACTTGCACAGTGAAAGAAACTGACACTCTCCCTACCTACAGTTTTCTGTCCCTAGAAAAAATGTTTTTTTTAAGCACAATATAGCACAAGGAGAATTCACTCACTGTCCTTCCAGGTCCCTGGAAACAAGGACTTGCACAGTGAAAGAAACTGACACTCTCCCTACCTACAGTTTTCTGTCCCTAGAAAAAATGTTTTTTTTAAGCACAATATAGCACAAGGAGAATTCACTCACTGTCCTTCCAGGTCCCTGGAAACAAGGACTTGCACAGTGAAAGAAACTGACACTCTCCCTACCTACAGTTTTCTGTCCCTAGAAAAAATGTTTTTTTTAAGCACAATATAGCACAAGGAGAATTCACTCACTGTCCTTCCAGGTCCCTAGAAACAAGGACTTGCACAGTGAAAGAAACTGACACTCTCCCTACCTACAGTTTTCTGTCCCTAGAAAAAATGTTTTTTTTAAGCACAATATAGCACAAGGAGAATTCACTCACTGTCCTTCCAGGTCCCTGGAAACAAGGACTTGCACAGTGAAAGAAACTGACACTCTCCCTACCTACAGTTTTCTGTCCCTAGAAAAAATGTTTTTTTTAAGCACAATATAGCACAAGGAGAATTCACTCACTGTCCTTCCAGGTCCCTAGAAACAAGGACTTGCACAGTGAAAGAAACTGACACTCTCCCTACCTACAGTTTTCTGTCCCTAGAAAAAATGTTTTTTTTAAGCACAATATAGCACAAGGAGAATTCACTCACTGTCCTTCCAGGTCCCTGGAAACAAGGACTTGCACAGTGAAAGAAACTGACACTCTCCCTACCTACAGTTTTCTGTCCCTAGAAAAAATGTTTTTTTTAAGCACAATATAGCACAAGGAGAATTCACTCACTGTCCTTCCAGGTCCCTGGAAACAAGGACTTGCACAGTGAAAGAAACTGACACTCTCCCTACCTACAGTTTTCTGTCCCTAGAAAAAATGTTTTTTTTAAGCACAATATAGCACAAGGAGAATTCACTCACTGTCCTTCCAGGTCCCTAGAAACAAGGACTTGCACAGTGAAAGAAACTGACACTCTCCCTACCTACAGTTTTCTGTCCCTAGAAAAAATGTTTTTTTTAAGCACAATATAGCACAAGGAGAATTCACTCACTGTCCTTCCAGGTCCCTGGAAACAAGGACTTGCACAGTGAAAGAAACTGACACTCTCCCTACCTACAGTTTTCTGTCCCTAGAAAAAATGTTTTTTTTAAGCACAATATAGCACAAGGAGAATTCACTCACTGTCCTTCCAGGTCCCTAGAAACAAGGACTTGCACAGTGAAAGAAACTGACACTCTCCCTACCTACAGTTTTCTGTCCCTAGAAAAAATGTTTTTTTTAAGCACAATATAGCACAAGGAGAATTCACTCACTGTCCTTCCAGGTCCCTAGAAACAAGGACTTGCACAGTGAAAGAAACTGACACTCTCCCTCACTGTCCTTCCAGGTCCCTGGAAACAAGGACTTGCACAGTGAAAGAAACTGACACTCTCCCTACCTACAGTTTTCTGTCCCTAGAAAAAATGTTTTTTTTAAGCACAATATAGCACAAGGAGAATTCACTCACTGTCCTTCCAGGTCCCTGGAAACAAGGACTTGCACAGTGAAAGAAACTGACACTCTCCCTACCTACAGTTTTCTGTCCCTAGAAAAAATGTTTTTTTTAAGCACAATATAGCACAAGGAGAATTCACTCACTGTCCTTCCAGGTCCCTGGAAACAAGGACTTGCACAGTGAAAGAAACTGACACTCTCCCTACCTACAGTTTTCTGTCCCTAGAAAAAATGTTTTTTTTAAGCACAATATAGCACAAGGAGAATTCACTCACTGTCCTTCCAGGTCCCTAGAAACAAGGACTTGCACAGTGAAAGAAACTGACACTCTCCCTACCTACAGTTTTCTGTCCCTAGAAAAAATGTTTTTTTTAAGCACAATATAGCACAAGGAGAATTCACTCACTGTCCTTCCAGGTCCCTAGAAACAAGGACTTGCACAGTGAAAGAAACTGACACTCTCCCTACCTACAGTTTTCTGTCCCTAGAAAAAATGTTTTTTTTAAGCACAATATAGCACAAGGAGAATTCACTCACTGTCCTTCCAGGTCCCTGGAAACAAGGACTTGCACAGTGAAAGAAACTGACACTCTCCCTACCTACAGTTTTCTGTCCCTAGAAAAAATGTTTTTTTTAAGCACAATATAGCACAAGGAGAATTCACTCACTGTCCTTCCAGGTCCCTGGAAACAAGGACTTGCACAGTGAAAGAAACTGACACTCTCCCTACCTACAGTTTTCTGTCCCTAGAAAAAATGTTTTTTTTAAGCACAATATAGCACAAGGAGAATTCACTCACTGTCCTTCCAGGTCCCTAGAAACAAGGACTTGCACAGTGAAAGAAACTGACACTCTCCCTACCTACAGTTTTCTGTCCCTAGAAAAAATGTTTTTTTTAAGCACAATATAGCACAAGGAGAATTCACTCACTGTCCTTCCAGGTCCCTGGAAACAAAGACTTGCACAGTGAAAGAAACTGACACTCTCCCTACCTACAGTTTTCTGTCCCTAGAAAAAATGTTTTTTTTAAGCACAATATAGCACAAGGAGAATTCACTCACTGTCCTTCCAGGTCCCTAGAAACAAGGACTTGCACAGTGAAAGAAACTGACACTCTCCCTACCTACAGTTTTCTGTCCCTAGAAAAAATGTTTTTTTTAAGCACACTATAGCACAAGCACAAAACACACTGACACTCTCCCTACCTATCCTTCTCTTTCCCTAAACTAAAGGAATCCAGGTTAAGCAAGAAAGAAATAAAAGTCACTGTCCCTGCCTATGCTGCTCTATCCCTGCTCCGGAACACACTACACTAGGCCGCCGTGCTGGCGGCCTTTTATAGTGTGGGGCGTGTACTAAACACCCTCAGCAATAATTGGCCACAGGCATCCTGCCTGTGGCCAATCATTGCTCTCCTCGCTGCCGGCGCTGTGATTGGCCAAGCATGCGGGGTCACAGTGCATGCTTGGCCAATCACAGCGCCTGGATGACACTGCGATGGCGTAGTGCATTGTGGGCCGTTCGCGTCACTCGAATTTGGCGCGAACGGCCCAAATCGTTCGATCTTCGTCGAACGATCGAACAGCCGATGTTCGAGTCGAACGTATGTTCGACTCGAACACGAAGCTCATCCCTAATCACAGGAAATGACAAACAGTAAAGGGGAGGGCACTCACAGGAGGGAAAGGGGGGGAAGTGCACACCCCCCATCTTAATCAGCATGGAGCCCACACAATACTGTTCAAAGTAAACAGTATCTAGTGAGATCATTCTACTTGTTCTTATAGTTTTGGGACAATCTGCGGGGACATTGCTACTGCTGTTGTCAATATACGGTACAAGTACACCGACAAGGCAGATATCAATGTCCTCTTATAAATACAGATATGTATCCATAAAGCGGATAACGAAGTCCGCAAGAGAGAATTAATAGGTTTCTCTCATTATGCGGACTTCGCTTCTCTAAAGTGTATAGCCATTGGAAAGCATGCAGTCCAGCACATTGCGCTTGATATCTACAAACCAACAAACGCCCACACACGCAGAGAACACGTTTCAATCCCATAAGAAGGTTTTCATACTGACCATTTTTTCCGCTGGTCTCGATACAACCCAAGTGCGCTCTGCTAGAGCACTCCTCGATTAAACATCAGACACAGGGAGACAGATGACAATCTATAAAACGCACATCCTAGAATAAAATGTCCACATAAATCTTATATAATAAAATTTCCACAACAGGAGGGAGGGGATGATGAGGTCACTGACTCCACATGGGTGCCTGATAGGAGAGAGGAGGAGGAGGCACATCTCCAACGAGGCAGGATGCCCTCCAGGGGCCAGCTTAAGGGCAGCGAACCGACTGCATCACACCGCAGTGCTCCGCATGTTCAGGGCGCTGCTGTCTCTGCGCGTTATGCCCCATACACACGATCATTTTTCATGCCGTTAAAAATGCCATTAAAAAAAATGGCCATTAAAAATGATCGTGTGTATGCTCCAGAGCATTTTTAACGACGTGAAAAACGGGCATTAAAAATTTCGAACATGCTCTCTTTTTTCACATCGTTTTTCATGTCGTTTTTTTTAACGACGTGAAAAACGATAGTGTGTATGCTTTAACGACGTGAAAAAAAATGCGCATGCTCAGAATCAAGTATGAGACGGGAGCGCTCGTTCTGGTAAAACTAGCGTTCGTAATGGAGATAGCACATTCGTCATGCTGTAACGGACTGAAAAGCACTAGACTGAAAAGAGCGAATCGTCTCTCAACAAACTTTACTAACATGAAGGGTGGCGCCATTCGAACGGAACTTCCCCTTTATAGTGCCGTCGTACGTGGTGTACGTCACTGCGCTTTTCTTGAACATTTTTTAAAATGATGGTGTGTACGCAAGACAGGCTTGAGAGGAAACAAGAAAAAAAATGACAAGAAAAACGTCAGTTTTAAAAATGACATTAAAAATGATCGTGTGTATGGGGCATTATTCCAAAAGTTATTTGGTGTGGGCCTTTTTTGAGACGTGTGCAGCAGATCGCACCATTACTATTTGCAACATATGTCTGAAGCGTATCTCGCGTGGCCAAAACATAAGTCGCTTGGGCACCACGTGCTTGACCAGACATATGTCGACCTGCCATGCAGTCCATTGGTAAGCATACAAAAAAAACCCACACCAAAGAACAAAGCGGACCTCTCCTTGCTCCTCATCAGCTGGGATCTCCAACCCCACTATACCTTCAGTCCTCTCTGAAACCTGCACTGAGAGGAATGAAGGTGTAGAATTGGGTGTGTCACAGCCAAGTACTTGCGGGCAATCTGCTATCGGTACACCAACGTCGGATTGTACCAGGCAAATTTCCCTGCCCCAGCTGCTGAACCGCCGAAAGAAGTTCGCTCCCAGCCAACCACATGCCCAGCGGTTGAATGCTAGCTTGGCCAAATTTCTAGCACTTCAACTGCTGCCTTTTCAGTTGGTAGACTTTGCCCCCTTCCGTGAGTTTGTGGAATGTGCGGTTCCTCAGTGGCAGGTTCCCAAACACCACTTTTTCTCAAGGAAGGCGATTCCGGCTCTCTACCGGCATGTGGAAGGCAATGTCTTGGCCTCGTTGGACAGGGCGGTCAGCGGTAAGGTGCATATTACCGCTGACTCATTATCCAGCAGGCATGGACAGGGACATTACCTATCTTTCACGGTGCATTGGGTGACTCTGCTGGCAGCTGGGAAGGATGCAGGACAAGGTGCAGTAGTGTTGGAGGTTGTTCTGCCACCACGCCTCCAAAATGCTACTACTGGTGATTCTGACACACCTCTCTCCTCCACCCCTCCTCTTCTTCTTTCTCCATG
The DNA here is from genome assembly GCA_029206835.1 of Rana muscosa. Lineage (NCBI taxonomy): Eukaryota > Metazoa > Chordata > Amphibia > Anura > Ranidae > Rana > Rana muscosa. Next base: position 216,142,536 of record CM055116.1, read on the forward strand.
GCCTCTTCCTGTGCTTTGTCCTCAGAACCAGCGGTGCTCTGTAGGCATTCAAGGGGCTACGCAAGTACGCAGGCAAAAAGATGCCATGCGATGCTTGAGCTGATGTGCTTGGGGGACAGGAGCCACACTGGGGCAGAGATTCTGTCAGCTCTGCAGGGGTAGGCTTAGAGGTGGTTGACGCCACGTCAGCTTAAGCCAGGAATGGTGGTTTTCGACAATGGCACCAACCTCCTCTCCGCCCTCCGACAGGGACAACTGACCCATGTGCCCTGTTTGGCTCACATCCTTAACTTGGTGGTGCAGCGGTTCTTGAGCAGGTACCCGGGCTTACAGGAGGTCCTGAAGCAGGCCAGGAAACTCTGTGGGCATTTCCGCCGCTCATAAAATGCCAGTGCTCGGCTCGCTGACCTGCAAAAGGAATAGAACCTGCCCAAGAACCGCCTAATCTGTGACATGCTCAATAGGTGGAACTCTACGTTGGCCATGCTTCAGCGGCTGCACACGCAGCAGAGGGCCATCAATGAGTATCTGTTGCAATATGGCACCAGGACAGAGTCAGGGGAGCTTGGATTTTTTTCCCCACGCCAGTGGGCCATGATCAGGGATGCATGCACTGTCCTGGCACCATTTGAGAGGTCACGAGGATGGTGAGCAGTGACAGTGCATGCATCAGTGACACTGTCCCTCTTGTCCACCTGTTGGAGCACACGCTGCGTGGAATAATGGACTGGGCACTTGAGGCAGAACAGAGGGAGGAAGAGGACTTCCTTACCTCTCAAGGCCCCCTTTATCCAGACAGTGTTCCTGCTGGCCCACCTATCACACAGGAAGAGGACGAGGAGGAGGAGGAGGATTGTGTCAGCATGGAGGTGGAGCCTAGCACTCAGCATCAGCAGCAGTCTTCAAGGGATCAATTACAGTCCCAAGACACCCATGGACTTGTACGTGGCTGGGAGGAGGTGGCTGTGGATCATGTCGTCCTGAGTGACCCAGAGGACTCTGGACCGAATACCTCAGCAAACCTATGCTGCATGGCCTCCCTGATCCTGCAAAGCCTGCGGAAGAATCCTCGTATTCGTGCTATCAAGGAGAGGGATCATTACTGGCTGGCAACCCTCCTTGATCCACAGTACAAGGGTAAGGTTGCGGACCTTATCTTGCCGTCACAGAGGGAAGAGAGGATAAAGCATCTTCGGGAGGCCTTGCAGAAAGGTCTGTGCAACGCATTCCCAGAGACTGGGAGGTTACAAATTCCTGGTCCTGGACAACGTGTTGCTGAGGCTTCGGTCAGTCAAAGAAGGAGCGGTGGAGAAGGTGGCCATCTGACCGATGCTTTCAGACAATTTTTTAGTCCGCAGCCCCAAGGTATGATCAGTTCCAGCAACCATCGCCAGTATCTGGTTTACATGGTGCAGGAATACCTAGGGGCAAGATCAGACTTGGACACCTTTCCCACCAAAAATCCTCTGGGTTACTGGGTCTTGAAGATGGACCACTGGCCAGAGCTTGCACAGTATGCAATTGAGCTACTGGCCTGTCCTGCATCCAGCGTTCTTTCGGAACGCACATTCAGTGCTGCTGGAAGCTTTGTAACCAATCACAGGGTGGGCCTGTCCACCGACTCGGTCGATCGACTGACCTTCATAAAAATGAATCAGTCTTGGATCACCACCAAGCACCTGATGCTGATGTAACAGAATAAATTTCTTTGAAATGTCAGATCCCTTCAAGACTGCCTATTCTGATTCTGAGTGACTATCCTCTTCCTCCTCAATGATCATGCTGATAACATGTAAGAAAATTTTTGTTTCTGGGCACCGCCACCAGTGGCTAAGGCCCAATTTTTCAGCCCCTGTTTAACAGGGGCGTGTAATTACAATTTTTATGCAATACTTTGCAGCAGGGCTCATTGCTGCGCTCCAACTAGAGTATCTGTGAGGGGTTGCAGTGTTGTGGCACCAGTGCCTAAGGCCCAATTTTTCTGCCCCTGTTCAACAGGGACATGTAATTACAATTCTTGATCTAATAATTCACAGCAGGGCCCATTCCTGCGCCCACCATAAGTAACTTTGAAGGCTTACAGTGTTGTGGCAACACCACCACCACCAAAGGCCCAATTTTTCTGCCCCTGTTCAACAGGGGCATGTAATTACAATTCTTGAATTAAAAGTTTAAAGCTGGGCCCATTCCTGCGCCCACCAAGAATAACTGTGAGGACTTACAGTGTTGTCGCACCAGCACCACCACCAAAGGTCCAATTTTTCCTACCACTGTTCAACAATGGCATGTAATTACAATTCTTGATATAATAGTTCACAGCAGGGCGTTCCAGCGCCCACCAAGGGTAACTGTGAGGGCTTACAGTGTTGTGGCAACACCAACACCTAAGGGCCAAATTTCTGCAGAGTATATACGGCAGGCCCTTACTTTCAAACATCCAACTTACAAACGACTCCTACTTGCAAACGGAAGGAGACAACAGGAAGTGAGAGGAAATCTACCCCTAGGAAGGGAAATTCTCTCCTGTAAGAGTTAATATGGGAAAAAGCAGTCTCCTCTCCACTGATGCTTTATCACCAATCCTTGTTTCACTAAAAACCCCAAATTTTCAAAAAACATTTATCATTGGGACGGAAAGTGAGGTGAAATGTTCTGAACAGGTGCACAGACAGCAAAACAAATGTTACAGGGGTGATAACCCTTCCCTATGTTTTCCAAAAAGCTTAAAAATGGATTTTTTGTCTGGAGCTACACTTAAAAAATGTACCTGTTCCAAATTACAAACAGTTAACTAACACATAATTGTCTTTTTTTTTTTTTTGTGTGTGTGTGTCTATTGCCTTTTTTCAAGCTTCACCATTAAGCTGGGAATACCAGCCTTCTCGATTTAACTAACACACAAAAAAAAAAAAAGAAAAGAAAAAAAGACAATTGTGTCTTTTTTTTTTTCTTTTTTTTTTTCCTCACTATTAGGCTGAAAATATCAGCTTTCTTAAATCTAATCAACATCTCAATAGTCAAATTTGAAATTAGTCGTTTGAGACTAGTACAAGTATTATGTGGTGTTTTTTTTTTTTCTCTTCCTCCTTCTGTTTCCTCTCTCCCCTCGTCCGAGGCCTCCTCTATGTCTCTCTCTCTTCTCCCCCCCCCCTTTTCCTTCTTCCCTCTTCTTCCATCCCCTGGTACCCCCGTCCTTTCCTTCCTCCTCTTTTCTGATTTATGGATTGTCCAAAAACTACTAGACTAAGAACAGAGGGGATATATGCTGGATATATGCCATATAGATGAGTAGACTTTCTAGGATACTTATTAACAATGCTATGAATGGGTTTTTAGTTAGGGTTTAAATTGAGACCAAACAAGTGTTTTATGTTTATGTATGTAATTTTAATGTACTTGTATTGAAATGTAAGTAATGTTATGTTGGAAAAAAAACAATAAAGAAAGATAAAAAAACAAAAAAACAAACAAATTACAAACAGATTCTACTTAAGAACAAACCTACAGTCCCTGTCTTGTTTGCACCGCCTGTATACTGCTGTTCAGAGTATATAGGGCCTTTTTTTAATTTGGGTGCGGGGTTCCCCTTAATATCCATACAAGACCAAAAGGGGCTGGTAATGGGCTGGGGGGCGGGGGGTGTACCCGGTACCCATGCCATTTTTCTCAATGATTTTCATCCATATTGCCAGGATCAGACATTACATTAAAGCCGCAAGCAGTTTTAAATGACTTTTTTTCCTTTAGAAATGTCATTTTGTGCAGGGACAGTTCTAAACACGTGAAACACGTGCCACTTCACAGGCATACTATAGACACCTCCCCCAGGTATGATATTTAAAGGAATATTTCACTTTTTTTTCACTTTAAGCATCATTAAAATCACTGTTCCCGAAAAAACTGCAGTTTTTAAAACTTATTTTTGCATTGATATATGTCCCCTGGGGCAGGACCCGGGTCCCCAAACCCTTTTTAGGACAATAACTTACATATTAGCCTTCATAATTACCACTTTTGATTTTGAACGTTCGAGTCCCATAGAATTTAATAGGGTTCTAAAGTTTGCGCAAACTTTCGGTCTGTTCGCAGGTTCTGGCGCGAACCGAAATGGGGGGTGTTCGGGTCATCCCTACTTTACATTGTAGCAAAGAGTCACATTCGGCTCCCCATCACAGATTGCTCCAGAAGTGCCGTTTTGTCGCCGCCATCTTGCTACACCCCACACTCCTGCACAGTAATGATAGAGTGAGAAGGGGGCAAGCGGACATCTTGTTACACCCACCAGAGTTTTAGATTTCACAGTTATTTTCAACACAAAACAGAGCTTATATGCTTAAATACAGTATTTGTACATCCGACGGACTGTTTAAATGTTAAATGTGAAAATCAGAGGTGTTCTGTCACATTAGCAACCATGTAAGGTCAGCAGGTTTGCTGCCGCTTTTAAAATTTAACATCTAAACAGTCCGTCGGATTTCCAAACACTGTATTTAAGCATATAAGCTCCGTTTTGTGTTGAAAATAACTGTGAAATCTAAAACTCCGGTGGGTGTAACAAGATGTCCGCTTGCCCCCTTCTCATAAAAGTGTTAATAAACAAAAAGACAAAACTTATGTTTATTTGTCTTGTTTTTTTTTTTTTTTTGCTGATCCGAAAAATTATCTGATCCGTGACTCTGATCCGAGGAACGATCCGAACCGTGAGTTTTTTGATCCATTGCACCCCTACAGTACACTAGGCAGCACTCAGCTAAGCTGGCCTGAACTCACTACAAGATCAAAAAAATACAAAATGTAAATTTGGAAAAAAAATATAGTGCAGTGAAAAAGTATTCATACCCCTTAACATTTCCCACATTTTATCATATTACAACCAAAAAATGTAAATGTATTTTATTGGGATTTTATGTGATAGACCAACACAAAGTGGCAAATAACGGTAAAGTGGAAGGAGAATGATAAATGTTTTTCAAATTTTTTTTTACAAAGAAAAGTGTGCCGTGCATTTGTATTCAGCCCCCTTTACTCTGATAACCCTAACTAACTAAAATGTAGTGGAACTAATTGCCTTCAGAAGTCATCTAATTAGTAAATAGAGTCCACTTGTGTGTAATTTAACCTCAGTATAAATACAGCTGTTCTGTGAAGCCCTCTGAGGCTTGTTAGAGAACCTTAGTGAACAAACAGCATCATAAAGGCCAAGGAACACACCAGACAGGTCAGGGATAAAGTTGTGGAAAAGTTTAAAACAGGGTTAGGTTATAAAAAAAAATATCCCAAGCTTTGAACATCTCACAGAGCACTGTTCAATCCATCATCCCAAAATGGAAAGAGTATGGCACAACTGCAAACACACCAAGACATGGCCTTCCACCTAAACCGACAGACCGGGAGGATTAAGGAGAGCATTAATCAGAGAAGCAGCCAAGAGGTCCATGGTAACTCTGGAGGATCTGCAGAAATCCACAGCTCAGGTGGGAGAATCTGTCCACAGGACAACTATTAGTCGTGCACTAGACAAATCTCACCTTTATGGAAGAGTGGCAAGAAGAAAGCTTTTGTTGAAAGAAAGCCATAAGAAGTTCCTTTTGCAGTTTCCGAGAAGCCATGTGGGGGACACAGCAAACATGTGGAAGAAGGTGCTCTGGTCAGATGAGACCAAAATTGAACTTTTTGGCCTAAAAGCAAAACGCTATGTGTTGCAGAAAAGTAACACCGCACATTACCCTGAACACACCATCCCTACTATGAAACATGGTGGTGGCAGCATCATGTTGTGGGGATGCTTTTGTTCAGCAGGGCCAGGGAAGCTAGTCAGAGTTGATGGGAAGATGAATGGAGCCAAACCCAGAGCTACAATGGAATGGTTTAGATCAAAGCATATTCATGTGTTAGAATGGCCCAGTCAAAGTCCAGACCTAAATCCAATTGAGAATATGTGGCAAGACTTGAAAATTGCTGTTAAACAGATGCTCTTCATCCAATCTGACAGAGCTTAAGCTATTTTGCACAGAAGAATTGGCATAAATGTCACTCTCTAGATGTGCAAAGCTGGTAGAGACATCCCCAAAAAGACTTGCAGCTGTAATTACAGTGAAAGGGGGTTCTACAAAGTATTGACTCAGGAGGGCTGAATACAAATACATGCCACACTTTTCACATATTTATTTGTAAATAAAATGAAAATAATTTTCCTTCCACTTCAGGGTAAGACCGCGCTATATTAAGATACCTCTCAACTCAACTTCACAATTATGTGCCACTTTGTGTTGGTCTATCACATAAAATCCCAATGAAATACATTTACATTTTTTGGTTGTAACATGACAAAATGTGGAAAATTTCAAGTGATATGCATACTTTTTCAAGGCATAGTACAGCCCTATATAAGTGAATGCTGACTGTTGTATGTCCACCTCCCCCCCCACAATGTTTTATGGTATATTCTACCCTCTGTATTTGTACCGTTTGCTGCACAACTTGGTCTGCATGCAAGTGTGGATAAAAATGTAAAAGGCATGTTAAAAATGTTTTTATATATTGTCAGAACATTTGGGGTTAAAAGAATATATATATATGTGTGTATATATATATATATTGTGAGGGGGTTAGCTCGGCAGCGGGTGTGTGTGACCCCCGGGATGGGCTCCCCACACAAAAACAGGCCCAGCAAACGGAGGTTGTGGTTTTCAAAATCAAAAAGGTGCGGTTTATTTTCTATTTACAGTGACAAAACACAGCAAAGCAAAAGAAACATAAATAAAATAAATCCTGGTCAACTTGACCTCTGACTAAACATACAGGTTTCCTAACTAACAACTGGGATCAGCCTAGTGCTGTCCTAGTCCCTAAGTCCCTGGTTTTAAATGTCCAAGCAAATAGCCACACAGGCTTTGTCTCACCGCACAGGGGTTCACTCTCCCTAGACAGTCCACACAGGTCTGGTTCCAGGCATGAGCTAACATCTAATGAAGCTGGGAGTTCTTATAGAGGCCTAAATGAGCTGACAAGCTTCAGCTGGTCTCATCAACTCCCTGTCTGCACGACGCCCAGCACTCTCCCTAGAGGTATGAGTCATCCATGAGCCTACTAGCCTCAGCTGGGCTTATACAACTCTCCACCTAGTTGTATAAGTCGGCGTAAAGCCTGAATCTGGGCGAAATATATCTACCCCCCTGGATGCAACCAGGTGACTTTACCTTCCTGCTGTCACATACCCCCCCCTCTTGTTTTAACCTCGGGGTTGGAACACCAGCAATCAGGCATTCATGTACTCGAGACAAAGCATCCACATTCCCCATTTGAACGCCAGGGCGATGCTTTACTGTGAAGTTGAATTCCTGGAGGGCCAGGAACCACCTATTCACTCTTCTATTTGTTTCCTTGTTTTGAGCCATCCACTTTAACGGAGCGTGATCCGTAACCATGTCAAAGTGCCTACCTAGCAGGTAGTACCGAAGGGAATCTAGAGCCCACTTCACCGCTAAACACTCCTTTTCAACGGTGGCGTAATTTACCTCATGGGACTTCAACTTCCTGCTGAGGTAAATGACTGGGTGCTCTTCCCCGTTCCAGACCTGGGACAATACTGCTCCTAACCCCACATCTGACGCATCACTTTGTACGACAAAGTCTTTAGAGAAGTCGGGTGAGTACAACACTGGCTGGCTACATAAGGCTTGTTTCAAGAATTGGAATGCTGCCTCAGCCTCGGGGGTCCATTTAATCATGACCGACCCTTTCCCCTTCGTCAGGTTGGTTAGGGGCACAGCCTTAGAAGCAGAGTGGGGAATGAATCGCCGATAATACCCAGCGATTCCCAGAAAGGCTCGTACCTGCTTCTTGCTGTTGGGACGTGGCCAACTCTGGATGGCCTCGACTTTGTTGAGTTGGGGTTTTATTACTCCCCTCCCAATGGTGTACCCAAGATATTTGGCCTCCTCCTGCCCAATGGTACACTTCTTGGGGTTAGCCGTAAACCCCGCTTCCCGAACAGAGTCCAGGACTGCTTGCACTTTTGGCAGATGTGAGGCCCAATCTGTGCTATGGACAATTACGTCATCCAGGTAAGCCGCAGCATACTTCCGATGGGGCCTCAGCATCTGGTCCATTTTCCGCTGGAATGTGGCCGGCGCATTCTGTAACCCGAACGGCATTCTTTTTTATTGGAACGCCCCGTCTGGGGTTACAAATGCGGTTTTCTCTTTGGCCGACTTGGCCAGGGGGATTTGCCAATACCCTTTTGTGAGGTCAAGAGTCGTCATGTATCGGGCTGTTCCCAGCCGGTCGATCAACTCATCTATACGTGGCATGGGGTAGGTGTCAAATTTTGTAACTTTGTTCAACTGACGAAAATCGTTACAAAATCGCCAGCTCCCATCCGGTTTAGGCACCAACACAATGGGACTAGACCAATCACTTTGGGACTCCTCTATCACCCCTAAGTTCAGCATTTTCTGTACTTCCTCCCGTATTGCCTCCCGTCGGGCCTCTGGGATCCGATAGGGTTTTAACTTCACCCTTTCACCGGGCGGGGTAATGATGTCATGCTCTACCCCAGATGTTTGTCCCGGCAGCTCAGAGAATACCTCCTTGTTGCGAAGCACAAACTCCTTAACCTCCTGTTGTTGGGGTTGTGACAAGGTGGCTGCTATTCCAACCTCAGGAATCACGCAACCAGTTTGAGCTGGTGACCAAGTGTCTGCGACTAGGGACTCTCTATCCCTCCAGGCTTTCAACAGATTAACGTGATAGATCTGTTCGGGCTTTCGCCTTCCTGGTTGTCTGACCTTGTAATTCACTTCGCTCACTTTTTCCATTATCTCATAGGGGCCTTGCCATTTGGCAAGGAATTTACTTTCAACCGTAGGGACAAGTACCAGTATCCTATCCCCCGGGGAAAAGGTACGGGTCTTGGCTCCAAGGTTGTACACTCTCTGCTGTGCTAACTGCGCTTGGGCCAAATGTTCCTTCACGATGGGCATTACCTGTGCAATTCGGTCTTGCATCAGGGCGACATGCTCAATCACACTCCTGTGGGGAGAACTCTCACTTTCCCAAGTTTCCTTGGCAATATCCAACAGCCCTCTTGGGTGTCTCCCATACAGTAACTCAAAGGGGGAGAATCCCGTAGAGGATTGGGGCACCTCCCTAATAGCAAACATCAAATAAGGAAGTAGACAGTCCCAATCCTTTCCATCTCTATCCACCACTTTCTTCAACATTTGTTTTAGGGTTTTGTTGAATCTTTCAACCAGCCCATCGGTTTGGGGGTGATACACAGATGTACGTAATTGCGTCACTTTGAACAATTTACACAGCTCCTTCATAACCCGGGACATAAAGGGTGTACCTTGGTCCGTAAGCAGTTCTTTACAAATACCCACCCGGCTAAACACAAGAGATAGCTCTTTGGCTATGGTTTTGGCCGAGGTATTTCGGAGAGGGATCACTTCTGGATAACGGGTGGCATAGTCCATTATAACTAATATGTACTGGTGCCCCCTAGCGGACTTGATTATAGGCCCTACCAAATCCATGGCGATCCTCTCAAACGGGACCTCAATGATGGGTAGAGGGACCAGCGGGCTACGGAAATGTGGCATCGGGGCCGACCTCTGACACACAGGGCAGGAGGAACAATAATTTTCTATGTCCTTCATCACCCCCGGCCAATAGAATCTCTGTAATACCCTCTCTCGGGTTTTCTCTGTCCCCAGATGACCTCCAAGAATGTGCCCATGGGCCAACTCCAACACCAACTTCCTGTAAGGTTTGGGCACCACAAGCTGCTCAACGGTTTCTTCTGCCCTTTTTGCCACCCGATACAGTAGGTCCTTCTCTACGCTGAAGTATGGGTAAGTGCAGGTATTATCTGGGTTCACTAACTCGCCATCTATTTTCACTACGTTTTCCCGTGCCTTTATTAGGGCGGGGTCTTTCAACTGTTCTGTGGCAAAGTTTTCCCTGTGAACCTCAAGATCAGAAAACTCCACAGACGGTAGGTTTTCGTCTGAGGAGGTGGGCTCCTCTCCAGTTTCTTGAGTCTCCCCTGCCAATACTGTTAAGGGAAATTCCGGAGAGTCCTCACCACTCTCAGGGGAGTTCTGGCTATCACATTCCTGGTACATAGGGGCACCAGTGGGGGGCTCAGGATCATCCCACAGTTCCCAGAACTTCGGAAAATCCCTTCCCACAATGGCGTCATGCGGTAACTGAGATACTAAGCCCACTGGATGAGAGAGGGTACCTTTGGGGGTCTCGAAACACACTGTAGTCACTGGATACTCTCGGGTGTCCCCATGCACACAAATAACAGCTACCTTGCTATTCCCAAAGACCTCTGTTTTAACTAACTCAGCCTTTATCAGGGTCACAAGGCTACCTGAATCCAGCAATACCACAACATTTCTACCATTAACACACATTTTGCATAAATGTTTCTCAGTTCCTCGAATGGCAGTGCATGCGACTATCGCACACAGCGACTGACGTCTGCCCGTCAGAAAGTCACACTGCATGGGTTCCTCCACAACCGGGCAATTGGCTGCAATATGTCCCGCTTGCCGGCAGCGGTAGCAAACGATCCTTCTTGCCGCCTCTTGAGCCGCTGATTTCCCAGGCTGTTCTCGCCAAACTTGGGGTAGAGCTCCCACCCTCTCACTCTCTCCACCCTCACCCCTTGGAATCCTCTTATCCGCCCCTGGGGATGGTCTGGTCTTAGGGTGGAAAGTCCGAGTGTCTCTGGAAGAGGCCGTCAGGTTCTCTGTAGCCAAGTATTTCTCCACACGATCCACAAGACCATCGGCCGTCTCTGGGTCTCCATGGCTTACCCACTTTTGGATGGCAGTAGGAAGAGCTCTCAAAAACCGATCCATTACAACACGTTCCACAATCTTTGGTGCGGACAAAGTCTCTGGCTGTAGCCACTTTCTGCTCAGGTGAATGAGATCATACATTTGAGACCTGGGGGGTTTTCCAAGCTGGAAAGTCCAGTTATGCACACGCTGAGCCCGGACAGCCTGGGTGACACCCAGCCTTGCCAAAATTTCAGCTTTTAGCATCACATAGTCTTTTGCTTGGTTAGGCTCTAGGTCATAGTAAGCTTTCTGCGATTCACCAGTTAACAGAGGAGCCACCAGTCCAGCCCACTGCTCCTCAGGCCACTTTTCTCTTTCAGCGGTCCTTTCAAATGTGGTCAAAAATACCTCTGGATCATCCTCTCCAGTCATTTTTGTCAATAAACGACTCACCCCAAAGGACGCGGTATTAGTGGGACGGCTTTCCTCACTGGTCTGCAGACGTTGCTGCATTACTGCTTCCATTTGTTGTAGTCTCTGCTCTTGCTTCTGTAACAGGTCTATGAAGCGGGCCTCAGATTGCTGCTGGGCTTGTTGCTGAGCTTCCAGACTCTGTTGGTGAGCTTGCTGCTGGGCTGCAAGGCTCTGTTGATGAGCTTGCTGCTGGGCTGCAAGGCTCCTTTGCAAACCTGCATTTGTCTGCTGTTGATTGGCATTTGCTAGAGCCAGCTGTTTCAGTATCTCCTCCATGCTGGCTTAAAAAAAACTGCCACTGGTTCTCCACCAACTGTGAGGGGGTTAGCTCGGCAGCGGGTGTGTGTGACCCCCGGGATGGGCTCCCCACACAAAAACAGGCCCAGCAAACGGAGGTTGTGGTTTTCAAAATCAAAAAGGTGCGGTTTATTTTCTATTTACAGTGACAAAACACAGCAAAGCAAAAGAAACATAAATAAAATAAATCCTGGTCAACTTGACCTCTGACTAAACATACAGGTTTCCTAACTAACAACTGGGATCAGCCTAGTGCTGTCCTAGTCCCTAAGTCCCTGGTTTTAAATGTCCAAGCAAATAGCCACACAGGCTTTGTCTCACCGCACAGGGGTTCACTCTCCCTAGACAGTCCACACAGGTCTGGTTCCAGGCATGAGCTAACATCTAATGAAGCTGGGAGTTCTTATAGAGGCCTAAATGAGCTGACAAGCTTCAGCTGGTCTCATCAACTCCCTGTCTGCACGACGCCCAGCACTCTCCCTAGAGGTATGAGTCATCCATGAGCCTACTAGCCTCAGCTGGGCTTATACAACTCTCCACCTAGTTGTATAAGTCGGCGTAAAGCCTGAATCTGGGCGAAATATATCTACCCCCCTGGATGCAACCAGGTGACTTTACCTTCCTGCTGTCACAATATATATATATATATATATATATATATATATATATATATATATAGGCATTTATATTATGCATATTATGTATTTTTCATATTTTTCCTATTCATGTATATTATGAATGAGAGAGAGACCATTTTGTCTCTAAAGTTTAAGTTCATAACTAATGATATGCTATAAACAATACTAAAGCCATTTTGGTTTCTACGTTCTCTTTAAGAGGTTAACCCAAATTCACTATCTTTAAAAGTTTAAATTAGATTCATAGGCATAAATAGGCATTGTTCTTATGTCTCACTAAGGAGTCTGACTGTACCAGTCTCCCCAGGTTGTAACTCAAAGGTTTGGACACTTAGAAAAATAAACAAGATAAGGAGCTTGTAAAGGTATGTACTTACCGAGGCCGAGATGCCGAGGGTGGTTCACCTTTGCGACTTGACGCACTCCACCCCCTGGAGTTGAGACAGGGAGTGGATGGCGAGAAGCGGCACCGGCTACCGGCAGGTGGTGAGTACTTGTAGACGGTCCAGTAGTGCTGAGTAGACTGAAGAACAGGCTTCAAGCAGGAACTAGCCGGATTGGTAAAGTTCAAACAGCAGGAGACAATTGAAGCTGGTGCAGGTTGAGTCCGGGTTGCAATTGCAAGGTAACAGTCCCGGCTGGGGGTCTAGCAGAGCAAAAGGTAACAAGTCCAGAGAATACCAGGAACCAGGCAGGAGTTCAAAGGAAACGCGGAAGTCCAAAGGTACAAGCAGGAGGTCAAGGATTGTAGACAGGCAGCAGATCCGAGTCACAGGCCGAGGGTCAAAACACAGGAGAAGTCAGAAGTCCGTATAACAAGCCGAGGGTCAGGTCTAGGAGAGAGATCAGAGGAATCAAGCCAGTCCGGGTCACAAGGAGATTTTCAAGATAGTTTTCCAGAGTCTTGGGTATACAGGAAAGCTGACAAACCAGCAACTTGTCAGTGCAACTGGGTCTCTTTAAATAGGCCCGCCTGGACTCCTATTGGTGCGCCGCCGCGCATGTGCGCGCGTCGCTGCATCGGCGCGCACACCCGAGAACGTAGAAGCGCCATCCCGCGCATGCGCCGAAGCATCATTCCGCCGCGCGTGCGCATTGGGCGCTGATTGGCGCTGTTGGACGGATTTCCCTGACAGAGCTCTTGTTTCAAGGGAGCCTGAAAATCTTAATTAGTATTTCAGAATAAGCTACGAAACTATAGGGCTTATTCAAAATTCCTGTTGTATTGTATATCTTAAATTGTTTCTTTCAAATATCTTAACAAAATATCTGTATTAGTAATCCATATATAAACCCGTTTAATACATATATATGATTATGGTAGAAGGGTCACAAGTATATGATCTTGTGAAAAGTGTGAAAGCATTAGTAACTGTTTTGCTTAGAGTTGTATTCTAATGACTTTAATCTTGAGGAATGTTACTGTCCATTAGCTAATATGTGGGTGGATTTTCCCAAGACATTAATCTGAGCCAGTCGCCGGTATGACTGAAGAACTTGACATGTGTTTGACAGTTTTTGACAATTAATGGTGTTTTGTGAATCTTAAATCACAGGGTGTCGTAAATTGTCTTTGACTCGAATGGAAATAATATTAGAAATTATTTCTAATACGCTACTGCCCTCTGGTGGTAAAAATAGTTAATTGTTCAAGATGATGTGATATTTGATTGCTATGGCAACCATCAAAACACAGCATCATTTGACGTCGGCAGTTAGGTAGTAATGAGACACACACCTACTTTTAGGAGTAAGATAAAAGTAGCAGCTGATATAGCAGTAGAGGGTACTCTCACTCTATCTCGGAGGACTGTCTCTCTGAAAGGATCTCTGAAGGAACACCTCGCTATCTCTCTCGGGAGACTGAAGCTGGAAGGAGGAGATCTTGAACGCAAAAATGTAGGGGTTAGAAGAGGAGTCCTTATGGGACTCATCATTACCTTACGGGAAACTTCTCAACAGACAGGTAACGTATTCGTTTATTTATTTTACCTGTTTGGTAATGGAATAGTTTTTGCATACACATAACTAAAACTATTTAAATATATATAGCCTAGTGTCAGAGTTGTATTATTTTTAACTGCAGTATGAAATAATTATATTCCAAATATTAAGAGACATATACCAATTTGGTTGTCTTTATAAGGCTAGAGCTAAGTTTGTACAATGGTTTTATCATGATATATGTGTAAAATAGATTCTTTCTAAATTTGAAATAAGCCTTGATTGTATTGTCAAGCTGTATGCATAATCTAAAAAAAAAATTAAGAAGTGTAAGCAGGAGATCTGTTTGTTTTGAGAAGGAAACCCTGTGCTAAAGTAAACAAAATTTGTTTACACCTTCCGTGAAGTAACGGAAAGACATTTTACAAGAGTTACCAAGTTTTAAATGTACAAGTATCTTTTAAGTATTGAACTGTGAATATGTCTTGTAAAATAGAGCTTGCATAGAAATGTATGTAAATATTATCTGAACATTAACCATCATTTATCTCTGATTGTAGAAGTATATCATTTATTTGTTTTATCACAAATTATACCTGATTTTAATTTGCACTGTACTTTAGTTAATATATATATATATATATATATATATATATATAATTTTAAATATTCATTTGTGTTACTTGTCTTCAAACTAGCACGGATAAAGAACTTTGGATATCTTGTTTGATATTGTAGGGAGTTGTGAATCTCCCAAATCATAGATTTGCTTATTTCCATAAATACAATAATATTTTAATATTTCAGTATAAACATTCTGACAATATTGAATACTATCCTTACAGCAGGTATTGATCCCATACAGTTACCAAATTCAATATTTTTTGCTCTAGTGGTCCTCTAAAGTCAAGGTATTTTCTAAAGTTGGAAAGCTGCTTACATTTTCACATGCAACCATATAACTTGGCAGTGGCAACTGGTGCTCAACATTTTTGTGGGGGCGCAAACAATCTGAAAAATTCTGGGAAAAAAACATCAATTGCAGCCTCACTGTGCCCATAAAATGCAGCCACTGTGCCTCAAAAACTGAAGCCACTGTGCCCCATAAAATTAAGCCACTGTGCCCCATAAAATGAAGCCACTGTGCCCCATAAAATGCAGCCACTGTGCCCATTAAATGCAGCCACTGTGCCCATCAAATGCAGCCACTGTGCCCATCAAATGCAGCCACTGTGCCCATCAAATGCAGCCACTGTGACCCATAAAATGCAGCCTCTGTTCCCATCATATGTAGCCGCTGTGCCCATCATATGCAGCCTGTGTGCCCATCATATGCATCCTCTGTGCCCTTCATATGCAGCCTCTGTGCCCATCATATGCAGCCTCTGTGCCCATCATATGCACCCTTTGTGCCCATCATATGCAGCCTCTGTGCCCATCATATGCAGCCTGTGTGCCCATCATATGCAGCCTGTGTGCCCATCATATGTAGCCTGTGTGCCCATCATATGTAGGCTCTGTGACCCCCCGCTCGCTGTCTGACCAGCACACACTTACTCCATCCTGGGGGCAGCGAGCTGTGGGACATGCAGCAGGTGATGGCAGCGAGCTCCTGTGTCCTCCATGGCTCTCTGGTATCCCGGTCTTCCGTTCCAATAGGTGTCCAATCAGTACGCCTGTGCCTTTAGCCAATCAGGTGACGGGTATTAGATCCGCGCCTCCTGATTGGCTGAGAGGCAGCTCAGTGATAGCAAAGCAAATATTAATTTGCTTTGCTAACCCACCTGTGTGAATTGCGAGTGCAATGCTTTGCGCTTGCAGTTCATCTTTTTTGAAGTCTATTAAAGCCTACGGCTCTAATCAGGTGCACCAAAACCCCCCCAGCCTCTATAATTTAGGTGCCCGGCGACCAAAAAGGGGGCGGTTGCCTGAATAGAGGGTGTCTACAGCGGCCACGGATAGCTTCATGCAATGCATGAAGCTATCCATTCTACACAGAGAGGGGTGGCTGGAGAGAGGGGTCGGTGCCCATGCGCCCTTATGGACGCACCGCAACTGTAACTTGGTTGATGACTAAACACGGAGCCTGTACAAAATGTGGTCTTTATAAAATTGTGACTCCATCTGGTATTAGCTCAATAGAATATTACAGCACCATCATTAACATGTGCTTGGACTACATGATTACAAGATGAAGCCTTGCATTTCACATCAAACCCTTGGCCGTATTCCCTTTCTTCGTAACAGAGCATTTACTTGTGAAATAAATCCTATTATTCTTTTGGAATTTAGAAGAGCAGATCCATTCAGATTTCTTAAATTACTTTTCATTCAGCAGAAAGTGAAGCAGGTTCTGTGTGTGGGTGTAAGTGGAAACCAGTACAGGGTGTTTATCAGCCAAAGGATAATCAAGTTTGCAGTAGTAATCAGAGGGTGAATTTAATTCAACATGTTCTTTTTATTTTTAGAATGTTTTCAACCACAATTTGTTGAGAAGTGCTGAGCTGGAACAGGGCTGGATTGGTGAGAGGAGCCAGGTACAGTAAGTGTTTAGGGGCAGAGATGCTTGGACAGGTAGCGGAGCGTTCTTTTTACGTTAATGCATAGAACGCATTAGGGTAAAAAAAGTTTTGACTTTAGAACTACTTTAAGGTGGTATTAAAGCTTTTGCTTTGTTTATTAACAAACATGTTATACTTACCTGCTCTGGGCGGTGATTTTGCACAGAGCAGCTCCAGAGAAAGCCGCTTGCTCTAGGACACATAGAGCTGCTGCTCGACCCCCCCCCCCCCTCTCTACTTATTGGCTCACTGGCTTGAATGACAGCAGTAGGAACCAACGGGCTCCCGCTGCTTTTTCAGTCAATGTGGAGGAAGAGTCCCGGGACAGCCGAGACTATTTTAAAAAGATTATGTCAGAAAAATAAAGAGACCTATCAGCAGAACCTGAGCTCATCTAGGAGAGGGCAGGGTCAAGACGCACTCTGTGGGGGTTATTTACTAAAGGCAAATCCACTTTGCACTACAAGTGCAAACTAAAAGTACAAAGTGCACTTGAAATTGGAAGTGCAGTCGCTGTAGATCCGTGGCGGACATGCAAGGAAAATAAAAAACATTATTTTAGCTTGCACATGATTGGATAATAAAATCAGCAGAGCTTCTCCTCATTTCATATCTACCCCTCAGATTTACAGTGACTGCACTTCCAAGTGCACTTTCAGTGCAATTTCAAGTGCACTTTGCATTTGTAGTGCAAAGTGGATAACCCCCTGTGTGTCTATGGACACATTGAGCTTGTTTGGGAGCGAGCCCGCACTAGTGCTCCCATAGCGAGCTGCTTGCTATGGGAACACTTGACAGGGGTGGGAGGTGCCGGGAGCACCGGCAGGGGACCTGAGGAGAAGAGGATCAGAGCTACTCTGTGCAAAACCATTGCACAGAACAGGTAACTATGACATGTTTGTTATTTAAAAAAAAAAAAGTAGGGGTTTATAATCACTCTAAGTTTGAAGAAGATTAACAGCAGAAATTAGTGACTTTAGGCTTCCCAGGATGCAACAGATGCGAGGCTACATAAACTACATTGGAAGCCAACTGAACATCCCAAGAACTGACAGTAACCAGGTCAAAAGAAGAGAAAGAGGAGAAGCAGAAAAATGAGAAAAGGATAGAGACAAGGTAATAAAAAGGGAGGGAAGGGGGAAAGGGGCAAAGGGGAAGCACCAGGTATGTTCCCTATATATTACAGTTTTAAAATGGGCTTTATTAATAAGGTTAGAGGAATAAGGTAGAGGAAACAGAAGACTGAAACTTACAGAAAATTACAGTAACCCATATGGACCAATCATTTTATTGGAGTCGGAGCGCTGAGAGATAAATTCTGATTTGCTGACATGATGATAGGGAAGTTGCATATGACATATTTCCTTATTATAATTGTGGCTCACTAATGCATTCTAAGCCTCCAAATCTTGGTTAAGAAGGCCATATAATGACATAAGCATTGCTTTACCTTATACCAAAGGAATGTGATTGTTAACTGACCCATTTTCTTCTTTACGGTTGGCCATTTCCTTACATTCAAGACCTATATACCCTAGGTAGAACTTGTAGGTTTTGTCTAACTCACAACTGCCATGAGGCATGTGTCTGATCCTGATCCACAGCGCCATGCCGTATAATGGAGGGACCCATGGCGGAAACAGCATTTTTAGCTAAGTATTATTGTTATATTTTCTAATATTATCTGTATCTGTCATTACTTGTATTAAATGTTACACTTGCAAGTATTTGTGTGATCTCTTTTTGCACATATCGAACAACCCCAAAAATCTAAAATATCACGTGACCGTGATAAAACACATGGGTTACTGCACGTTAAATTATCCTTTCCTCCAACTCCAGGCCAGGCAACCCATTTCTTAATTAGAAATATATTTTTGCCTGCGATCTTCCATCTGATAATGTGATAGCTCTTCCTCATTCAGCAGTGGGTGCTGCAGGTAACAGTAGCTAAAATCATCAGCTCTGATTCCTGCAGCATTCTCCTGTAAGTCTATAGCGTGACCCAAAATTCGCCCATGGAATAATTAAATGTTCTACCAAGTAAGTTTCCATGGGATAGTGCTTGCATCGTCTCGCTTACCCTATTTACAATAGAATGAATGTACGCAAGACGAATGCAGCATCTGGCAAACAGACATTGAAACTCACATGTAGCGTATCAGTGAGGATGCGTGTGTTAAAATACATGGGTAATTGTTGCAATACACAACAAACTGTTGCAATATCCAATCAATAAAATACACCAAACAGTTGATACAAAAAAAGCTGTGATGAAATACACCAAAAATTACAATGCACAAGCAGGGCCATCTTAATGCAAGGGCCCTCCTGGGCACTGCCCAGGAGCGCCAGAATAATCTTACATTACATCATACATGCCAACTGTCCCGGATTTGCTGGGAACAGTCATGCTTTTTACTAAACTGTCCTGATATGGTCGTGTCCCGGGAAGCATCCCAGAACCTATACTGTGCCCTCCTGTTCTCAGTATTGTGCCCTCCTGACCACTCCTGTACTGTGCCCCTCTGCATTCCCCTCTGTACTGTGCCCTTTGTGTTGACTAGTCTTTGATTTATGGAATGTTTTTCTTTCGTAAAATCGATTTTATTGAAAGTTCTAATGAATATATGTTTAATTCTATCAACTATTTATACTTTATTTCTTGAAAGTAGGTGTGTAAATTGGGGCAAGTTGGTAGGGGCCCCAGTGCATTACTTTGCCCAGGGGCCCATGATGCTATTAAAGTGTTTGTAAACCCACTTTTCATGCGCGTGTGAGCCGCCAGTCACGGCACGGCCTCCTTTAGGAACGGCAAGATCGCCGTTTCTAAAGTGTGCCTCGCCCGTCATTATTGTAAATATCTCCTAAACCGTGGAGGTTTAGGAGATATTTCTAGCACCAACGGGTAAGCCTTAATCTAGGCTTACCTGTAGGTAAAAGTGGTTGTAAAGGGTTTACAACCATTTTAAGATGGCCCTGTACACAAGAAGTAAAATACATAGACTTTGTTGCAACGCACAGGAAGTAAAGTGCACATGCAACTCTTTTAACATACAGCTAATACAACACTCAGACAATGAATGTGCACAGGTGATCTAACACACAATACATTTTTGTATTACAAAGGTGGTAAAACAAATAGTAATCTGTGCAATTCACAGGCTATAAAATACATAGAAAATTGTTGCTGGATATGTACTGGAGGAAAAGATGTCAACCTTTGCTCCTCCTGGCTCCTTTCTCCACATATTTTCTATATAGATTTTATCATAGGCCCAGGTTAAAATAATAATTCTCCAACCCTAACTAAAATGGTTTGTGTGTAGTATATCTTATGATAATGGAACCACTGGCTTTGACCTAGATCAGTGTTGTGTAAATGGGCTTATTGCAGTCACACTGTAGATGAATGGTATTCGTGAATATGCCCATTGATGTGGAAAATATTGTGTCTCTAAGGATAGAAATCATTTCATGCATTCTAGTTTTTTCATATGTTTCAATTCCATTTCTTTGCATCATTTTTAAGTACATCAATATTTCCTATTTATGTTTGTTGACAATCTATCAAGCTGAATAAATCATGAATTCAGTCACGTGCCCTCTCCAATATTAGTATAAACCAATAAATATGTATGTGTAGAGAGACTGATATGTAGGATTAGTTATGCATGTTTTGTATTATTAATCTGAACATGATTCATGGCTGCAGTCTGCATTATAAATAATGACTACTGACATAGATGGTAAGAATCACATGCTTTCAACTAATTTGTGTTTTTTTGAATTAACAGAAGAAGATATGACAAACCCTCCTTGCAGATAATATTCCTCTGCTAAGGATTCATCTAAGTGTAGCGCCCTCCTCACTCCCCTCTTCGTCTTCAGCTCGTCTGTCTCTTGTCTAGGGGTACCTTAGAGGGGAAGGGAGCGGGGACACCACGCCTGGCCTTCACCACAGGTGTCAGTGTGGTATAAGCAAAGTTCTTTTACCTTCGGGTCAGTGCTGTGCACCTGGAGCCTCCACCAAGAGTTACCTTGAACAATGTCTGTCAGGAAATGAGCCCCACACCATTAAAGTCCAACACTCCTTTATTCTTCTCGAATGAACACAATCAGTTGAACTCCCTTGTAGAAACAGAACAGAAAAGGAGGTGTGGATGCGAGTAGGCCCAGACACAATGTGTTCTCCACTCTACTCCCTGAAAGTGGGTTGCGGTCTCCGAGCGAGGGGGGAATTTCCTTCCAGGCGGTCTCTGATGAGAGGCTCACCCGTCACTGGCAATATGCTGCACCAGGTCTTCAAGTAAGGAGCTCCCCCCGGTCCATTACGCCTTCCGGATTCGGGTTCCCAACCCCTGGGTTCCCTAGGATCTCCTTCCCTCGCGGAACTCAGTGTTGGGCACTGAGCTCCAGACCTCCATCCGAGCACCTCACCCCAGGCTAAAGGTGCCTGGGATGGAACACGACCTCCGGCTGTCCTCTAGGCCTAGGCCGCCTAGAGGACCGACACGAACCACCGCCCACAGGCTGAAGGTGCCTGGGACTCGACCCCGTGACAAAGATGGCCGGCCCCTTTATACCCCCTCCCGGCAAGCACGGCGGGTTCCCCGCCCCACCATACCGCTGCCGAGGGAGGACAAAAAGGGGGCACGGCACACAGCAATGATTCAACCCCAGTCCAGGGCGACAGCGCCACCTGCTGGGCTGCAGGGAATTACACATCACTGATGTCTCTGCCAAGTTCAAATTACACCCGGGAAAGTACATACCCGCTACACTCTCCCCCTGGTGGTTTGACACTGGTCCCCAGTGTCTGGAGTAAATCATGCCCTCAACGGCTGACATAATCCAATCCAGAAACCGACTAACAATTGTACAAAAATAAAACTTTTAGAAAAACAATACCCAACTGAAACATTGTGTCTGAGCCCTGTAATAAAAAGGGAAAAAGAAACAACAGCATTTAACCATAACTTTGAATCACATATTCACATTATACTTTCCCCACCCATCCTGACTAAGACCCACCCCATACTCAGTGGTCTTGATGGGATGCTCTCCTGCAGAGGGAAAAGAAAAGGGTTTCATTAGGATAAACCGTGTTTTTTGACATTTCCGTGCATATTTTACCTCTTCACGTGTACATGTGCATTTTACCATGCCTTTACTTTTTTTTACTAACTTCCAGAATCTTTGCAAACCCTCCTCCTACCCATTAGCTGACAGCTGCTTGACCAGGCCCTTAGCATTCCTTGTCAAAAAAAATACTCTTAGCTGTGTGCTGTGTCATATGTATGTGTAGCGGGGTGTTTCCCTTTAATGCAGAGAGACTACATTACCCAGAACCCCGTTCGGCAATGTTTCCACCGCAGAGACTCATGGGAGGGGTTATAAAAGGAGGAGGCGAGGCTGGGCTCGGCCTCTTTGGGACACGAGACTTCAGAGACTGATCCTCCTGTGCGGATTTGTCGGAGTGCAAGGCCTGAAGCCTGAGGCCTTGCGCAGCACCAAAGAGCCTTCCACCCCTCTGCGAGCCTGGGTGGCATCTGACTTCGCTCGACTACAGCCTTGTTGGATCGGGGACCCGATCTCTGAAGAGACTGCGTGTGTGTGGGACACAGTTGGTGGAAGTTCCTGGACTAGAACCGTAGTCCGGGCGGGTGAGAGGGCATATGCCCAACCGATATACTGTTACTGCATATAGGCCTATAGACTGCCGTGGCCTACGAGTCATTCTTGGTACTCTTATTGAAGGCCCTTGTCAGAGATGAACCTACCATTTGTATAGCCAAGTTTTTACCCCATCTTTACCTACCCCATTGGATTACAAAGTTTGTACTCTGTTTATGTGCACCACCGTTAAAGATCTGCCGGTGAAGAAAAAGGACTAAGTTGTAGATATCAGAACCAGGCCTGGTGGGGTTTCTAATGTGTTTTGGTTACTGCGCCATAGGGCACTTAGCTAACGGTCGCCCGTGTGGCGCACTTGTTGTGTGTTAACCCTATAGTGTGTTAGTGTGGCAGGGCTCTGCATTACTAATGATTATCCTGTAAACTGTTATTAATGTTACCCCTTTTATTACCAAGAGCTTAAGTAAAATCTTATACTTATTTCAATTTAGTATTGTCTCAATGCTCAGTTATTCATACAGTATAAGATATACAATTTACTGTCAGTACTAGCTGTGCCAGTAGGGGGTAGAGCATATTTCCGGGGGTTGGCGGAGCTGTCTTCAGGGCCCAAACTAAATCTGCGGCCTTCTTAGTTGAAGGTATCACTACATGTGGGAGCTCGTCCGGGATCCTGACGCAGCAAGTGAACGCCAGATGTGCCGGCATGGACCCCATGGATCCACGAGCGGTAGAAGAGTGGTGCAAAGCCGCTAACACAGAGCCAAAGCAGTCGATTGCCATTAGCCTCCCTGGGGAGGAATGGTCGAGTGAGATGGTAGAAGAATTAATGAAATCAGTGACTCCAGATCACACCCCGTGGGTGATGGACATAAAGAGAGACCCAGATATCTCATATCAATATGCATTAGTGGAGTACGGGGACGGGATGCCAGAGGCCTGTAGGCGCAAGTGTGTGCGGACGCCAGACAACAGAACATATAGGTTGGCGCACGCAGTAACTGTAGAGAAGGAACCATCCCCTACGGGATCACCGCAGGCTGCGGCCCGTGCCTCACCGGAAAGAGAAGACAGGGCGACACCCCCGGTGGCGCCTGCAACTGCCACTGCTATATCACCAGAACTGATAAATGCGATAGGGGATCTGCTGACCAAATGTCAGAAGACAAGTACGGTGCATGTAGAAACCAGCTACCGGAGACTAAAGACATTCTCAGGGAAGCTCCCTGTCCCGGCAGGGGAAGAAGATTTTGATACCTGGGTGGAGCAGGCATTACAGGCAGTGGAGGCATGGGAGGTGCCTGAAGCACAGAAGAGGCAGCGAGTGATAGAAAGCCTTAAAGGCGCAGCAGCAGAAGCAGTGAAAAGTTTTCGGTTTGGGAATGCAGGTTGCACGGCTCAAGACTGTCTAGCCATGCTGCAGGAAGAGTTTGGTCAGTTAGAAAAGGTGACAGAGATAGTCTACCAATTTGAACATACTTTCCAACAACCAGAGGAGAAACTTTCCGAGTATGTTAGAAGACTGAACAGGTTGCTGTGCAAGATTGTGTTGAAGAAGGGAATGAAGCCCCAAGATACAGATGCGGCAAGAATGAAGCAAGTCTTAAAGGGAGCGCTACGCTCGGATCCAGTCTGGCTGCACCTGAAAACCTCAGGAGGAGGAACGTTGCTGACTTATGCTGACTTGATAAAAATCATCAGAGATGAGGAGGCGCTGCAACAGGACCAGCAGATGATTAAGACAAATGTTGTACCCGCACAGGTGCTAGTCAATCCAATGATGACCCCTGAAAGAGGATCAGAGATAGACACCCTAAAAGCTCAAATGTCCAAGGTGTTAGAGATGTTGACCTCTCTGATGGGAAAAGACACAGAGGGTCCCAAGAGAGAAGTACCAAGGAAGGAATTATTCCCAATTGCCTCAGCACCCGCATCTTTACAAGAATGGGGAGATATAGTCTGCTTTAACTGTGGAGGAATTGGACATATTGCGGCTACATGCTCCAGTCCCAAGAAGAAGAAAACAGACAACCGCCAGCCGGCGGGAAACTTCAGAGGGCCCCGGTGAAGGAGTCAACTGGGTGCCCATCACCTTCAGTGAGCTCCAAGCTGAATGCAAAGCAAAAGAAAAAAAAAGGATAAAACACCAAAGGGGAAACGCAATGCACCTCAACAAAGCTATACCCCAGGAAGAAGGGGCGAGACCCCTCAAAAGAGGCACAGCACTCCCCAAAGGGGGTGCCCACCTAAGAAAAATAATAACATCCCTCAGCGGGTTCCTACACCCAATAATAGGGGGGAAGTCAATGCATACCAGGCTCAAGGAAAGTTCAAGTCTAAAGGGAATAGGACGAGAGAGAGTCCAAAAGGGAAAGGTCAGAAGAAGGTGACCCCTGCCGGCCCATATCCAGAGAAGTTGGTAGGCCCATCTCCTATAGTGTCCATTCAAGTGGAGGGAGTCTACACCAGAGCAATCTTGGATACTGGGGCACAAGTGACCCTGCTATACAGAGACTTCTACGATAAGCACCTGAGTCACATACCCATCCGGAAGATGGAGGGACTGGAGATATGTGGGATTGGAACCCAGAACTTCCCCTATGATGGCTATCTGCCTGTCAGAATGATCTTTGACCCGTCGGTGGCTGGAAAAGCCGAAGTGTTTGACACCCTGGCGGTTGTATGCCCTCGGCCGCTGGGAACCAACACGAGTTCCCTTATAATAGGGACGAACACGGACCTGGTCCGAAGACTTCTGACCCCTATAGTGAAGGAAGAAGGGGATGCGGCCACCAAGATCCACCCCATGCTGAGGACGGCTTACCAACGGCTGGTCTTGGAGCAGAAGACCCCAGGAGAAGGGATAGGGAAGGTGTGGAGACTTGGAAGAGGGGGGACAGTACTGCAGCCCGGCCAAGTAACCTGTCTCAGAGCCACTGTGAAGCTTGCTTGGCAGCAGCCTGGACCCTTTGTCATGTTGGAATCTGACCCAAGAGAAGGGGCCCACGGTCTGGAAGTGATACCAGAAGTGATTCCGCTTAAGGCTCTGAAGAAAGCCCATTGTAGAGTCCCAGTGAGTGTTAGGAACAATACAGATGGCCCCATGGAAATCCCAGCCAGGATGCTGTTGGGCCAAGTGAGCCCCGCTGCCCCTGTCAGCCTGTCAGAGGTGGGTGAAGGAGGAGACACTTGGGAGAAGATATCCATGGAAAACCCGAATCTGTCCAGGGCTTGGAAGGAGAGAGCCAAGGCCCAGTTGAATAGATGGGGGAAGATCTTCTCTAAGGATGAGTTCGATGTGGGGTGTGCAAGGAGTGCCACCCATCGGATCCGCCTCCAGGAGGACAAGCCCTTCCGAGAGAGGGTCAGGCGGGTCCCCCTAGCAGATCTGGAGGATCTAAGGGAACAACTTGCAGAACTCAAGAGGACTGGTGTGATACGGGAGTCCAGAAGCCCCTATGCCTCTCCCATAGTGGTGGTCAGAAAGAAGAATGGATCCTTGAGGCTCTGTATCGACTACAGGACTCTTAATAGGAGAACCATACCCGACCAGTACACCACTCCGAGGATAGAAGATGCCTTACAGAGCTTGTCTGGAGCGAAATGGTTCAGCGTTATGGATCTCAAGAGTGGGTACTATCAGATCCCGATGCATCCAGAAGACAAGGAGAAGACCGCTTTCATAACCCCAGTGGGGTTCTTTGAATTCGACCGGATGCCCCAAGGTCTGTCTGGAGCCCCAGCTACTTTCCAACATCTCATGGAGAAGACCGTAGGAGACATGAACCTTATCGAAGTCCTTGTATACCTGGACGATGTCATTGTCTTTGGGAGAACCTTGGAAGAACATGAAGAGAGGCTGGAAAAAGTGTTGAGAAGACTCAGTGAGGAAGGACTCAAGCTTTCGCCTGAGAAGTGTCGGTTCTACCAGTCTTCTGTGAACTATCTGGGGCACATAGTGTCTGAAGAAGGGGTGGCCACAGACCCCCAGAAATTGGAGGCAGTTACCTCCTGGCCACGGCCCACCACAGTAACAGAACTCAGCTCCTTCTTGGGCTTCTGCTCCTACTACAGGAGGTTTGTGGAGGGATTCGCCCGAATTGCTAGACCATTGAATGAACTGCTCAAGACTGAGGGGGAAGAGGATGACTCAGGTCCCAGGAAGCCGGGAGAGTCTATCAGAGATCAGTGGAATCAGAAGTGTGAAGAGGCCTTCCAGGCGTTGAAGAAGAGCCTGACCACTGCTCCAGTCTTGGCCTACGCAGACCCAACCAAACCCTATGAACTACATGTAGATGCTAGTCATGACGGTCTGGGAGGAGTACTTTATCAAGAACACGAAGGACAACTGCGACCTGTTGCCTACGTGAGTAGAAGCCTGACCCCCTCTGAGAGGAACTACTCCACCCACAAGCTGGAGTTCCTGGCCCTCAAGTGGGCGGTAGTAGACAAGCTCAAAGACTACCTGTATGGGGCGGAGTTCACTGTGAAGGCTGACAACAACCCCCTTACCTACCTTTTCACCACGGCCAAGCTGGACGCCACTGGACACAGGTGGCTGGCCGCACTGTCTGGGTTCAACTTCAGCCTAAAGTACAGGCCAGGGGCCGGGAATCGAGACGCAGACGCTCTGTCCAGGAGATCTCATTCCCCCACCAGTGACGTAGAAGATTGGACCCAAGTGGCCCCGGACGGGGTGCGGGCCCTTTGTCAAGGAGCGGAATTCCAAGCCAGAGGAGGCTCCACAGCAGAGGAAATAGGAGTTACCATGGTGGGAGTCCCCAAACACTACTGTGGAGTAGCTCAACTGGAAGAGGACAACCTGCCGAGACTGTCCAAGAAGGAGTTGAGGTGTGACCAATTGGAAGACCCCATGGGGAGATTGGTCCTGGAGGCCCTGGAGAATCAGGATCCAAGCAGACTCCTGTGTCACCCCTCAAAGGAAGCTCACCTGTTGAGGAAAGAATGGGACAGGTTGCAGTTACATCAGGGAGTGGTCTACCGAAGGGGCCCCTCTGATGACTCGGAAGATAAATGGCAACTGTTCCTCCCAGAGAAACATCGAGAGACTGTTCTAGTTGCCATGCACAACAATCATGGCCACCTAGGAGCTGAAAGGACCTTCCAACTTGTCAGAAGTCGGTTCTATTGGCCCTGCATGAGGGCAGAGGTAGAAGAGTACTGCCACTCATGTGCACGATGCATCCAGAGGAAGACTTTACCCCATCAAGCTGCCCCAATGGGCCATCTACAAAGTCAAGGCCCAATGGACCTGGTATGCATTGATTTTCTCTGCCTCGAACCCGACCTGAGTGGACTAGGAAATGTTCTGGTGATAACCGACCATTTCACCCGGTATGCTCAGGCTTTCCCAACCAAAGACCAGAAGGCCTCCACCGTAGCCAAGGTACTTATGGAGAAGTACTTTGTCCATTATGGGCTGCCACAGCGACTTCATTCAGATCAAGGAAGGGACTTTGAGAGTAAACTGATCCGGAAACTCCTGGATTCGTTGGGAATCAAGAAGACTCGAACTACACCTTACCACCCACAAGGAGATGCTCAGCCGGAAAGGTTTAACCGAACCTTGCTCAACATGTTGGGGACTCTGGAAAGTGAGAAAAAGCAACATTGGAGCAAACACATAGCAGCCCTAGTACATGCTTACAACTGCACCATTAGTGATGCGACAGGCTACTCCCCATATCGACTCATGTTTGGGAGAGAGGCGAGACTACCTGTAGACTTGGCCTTTGGCACCTCTCTGGACCATTCCTCAGCCACATCCCACAAAGGATATGTGGACAGGCTCAGACACAGCCTGAAGGTAGCCTATGAACAAGCTCAAGCGGCCTCAGATCAAAGGGGAGCTCGAAACAAAAGAAATATCGACTTGAAGGTCCGGGTACAAGACCTACAGCTCGGGGATCGAGTACTGTTACGCAATCTGGGGGTCCCTGGGAAGCACAAACTTGCAGACAGATGGAGATCTGAACCCTATGTCATCTGCAGGAAGTTGCCGGGCCTACCTGTCTATAAGTTGAAGCCAGAAGGAAAGGTGGGCCCCCTGAAGACGTGGCATCGAAACCACCTGCTCCCACTTGCTGAGGCAGTCAGAATACCTCCCGGGAGAGACTCCCCTGAACCGGCCTCTATCCTGGATACTCCTAGGCCGAACACTCGGTCACAGACCTCCCGAGCCGAAGATGGGGAGGCCTCTCAACTTAGTGAAAATGAAGAAGGAGAACTTGATTGCTTGTGGCCTTCCCCAACTCCAGGAACGTCCACTATAGATCTTCCAACCACTGAAGATACTCCAGATGGAACACTGAACCCAGAAGCCACAGAGTTCATCCCATCTAGTCCTTCAGCAGATTACTGGGAAGATGCCCATGATGGTTGCTCAGAGGAAGAGGAGCCTGTGGCACCAGAGTCAGAAACCCCAAGAGAGCAAAGGGCTCGAAGGGTCATCCAGCCTCCTAGGAAGCTAACCTACCCACAAATGGGGAATAGCTCAGAGGACTCTGTAGTTACCGCTAGGAGGAATGCTGAAAATCCGTATCCCTCCACTGTCCATTTAGTGGAGGGCAACCCCAGCTCACTCTCTGGCACAGTTAGGCAGGCCACCCATGATAATGTGACCTGTAGGCAAGGGAATTCTACCCCTCAGTTTTGGTGGGAATTCCCTATGCCAACATCGTTTGCAGAATTGTCTAGAGTTGTACATAGCTTTTGTTAAGGTTTGTCTTTGGGGACCAAAGAGTTCAAGTGGGGGGAGTGTGTAGCGGGGTGTTCCCCTTTAATGCAGAGAGACTACATTACCCAGAACCCCGTTTGGCAATGTTTCCACCGCAGAGACTCATGGGAGGGGTTATAAAAGGAGGAGGCGAGGCTGGGCTCGGCCTCTTTGGGACACGAGACTTCAGAGACTGATCCTCCTGTGCGGATGTGTCGGAGTGCAAGGCCTGAAGCCTGAGGCCTTGCGCAGCACCAAAGAGCCTTCCACCCCTCTGCGAGCCTGGGTGGCATCTGACTTCGCTCGACTACAGCCTTGTTGGATCGGGGACCCGATCGCTGAAGAGACTGCGTGTGTGTGGGACACAGTTGGTGGAAGTTCCTGGACTAGAACCGTAGTCCGGGCGGGTGAGAGGGCATATGCCCAACCGATATACTGTTACTGCATATAGGTCTATAGACTGCCGTGGCCTACGAGTCATTCTTGGTACTCTTATTGAAGGCCCTTGTCAGAGATGAACCTACCGTTTGTATAGCCAAGTTTTTACCCCATCTTTACCTATCCCATTAGATTACAAAGTTTGTACTCTGTTTATGTGCACCACCGTTAAAGATCTGCCGGTAAAAAAAAAGGACTAAGTTGTAGATATCAGAACCAGGCCTGGTGGGGTTTCTAATGTGTTTTGGTTACTGCGCCATAGGGCACTTAGCTAACGGTCGCCCGTGTGGCGCACTTGTTGTGTGTTAACTCTATAGTGTGTTAGTGTGGCAGGGCTCTGCATTACTAATAATTATCCTGTAAACTGTTATTAATGTTACCCCTTTTATTACCAAGAGCTTAAGTAAAATCTTATACTTATTTCAATTTAGTATTGTCTCAATGCTCAGTTATTCATACAGTATAAGATATACAATTTACTGTCAGTACTAGCTGTGCCAGTAGGGGGTAGAGCATATTGCCGGGGGTTGGCGGAGCTGTCTTCAGGGCCCAAACTAAATCTGCGGCCTTCTTAGTTGAAGGTATCGCTACATATGACTGGCAAAAAATAGGGCACAGAAGCTGAGGAAGGGAACATAATGAAAATGGAAAGCGACAGCTTCATTTTAACTGTGACCCTACAGTTTATTAAAGTGGTTGTAAACCTAGTTACACCACTTTTACCCACAGATAAGTCTATAATAAGGCATACCTGCAGGTACTGGAAATATCTCCTAAACCTGCACGGTTTAGGAGATATTTACCATATACACTTGCTCCAACATCATCGGGGCATGCGCACGGAGGAAAGGGCACGATCGTGCCATTTCCAAGGGGCCCGTGCTGTGACCGGCGGCTCCCGTGCGCACGCGTATGAGTGACGTCATGCGCCTCCGGGGAGTCACGGAGCCGGAGTCCACGGCCCCGGAAGGAAGAGGGTGAAGATGGATGCGGCCACCAGCGGGGACATCACAGGCTTCGTTTTCAGGTAAGTGAAACATAATGGGCTAGTATGCGATGCATACTAGTCCATTATGCTTTTACTTTGCAGGGGAAAATAGAGGAATTAAGTTTACTTCCTCTTTAAAGCGAAGTTCCACCCAAACGTGGAACTTTCGCTCTTCTGATTCCTTCCTTCTGATTTCGGGGGGAGGGGGGACAGGATATCTGTCTTTGACAGGTATCCTTTCCCACTTTCGTGAGTCCGGGCCGCGGCCCGTGACGTCACCGCGGGGCTTCCTCCTCCTCCCCCGGCCGCCGGGCCAGTAGAAGAGAGGAGCGGGCTTTGAGCAAGCGCAGTAGGGTTCCCGGTGAGAAGCCAAAAGGCTACACTGCCGGGTTTCCTTACCCGCAATTGCGGCAGCAGCACCCAACATCTGATGGAAACATCAGCTGCGGGTGCCGACATCGCTGGACTCTAGGACAGGTAAGTGTCCTATTATTAAAAGCCAGCAGCTGCAGTATGTGGAGCTGCTGGCTTTTATTTTTTTGGGGCGGAACACCGCTTTAAGTTTCTTACTTCTGCTTCCCTGTTTGATTGCCAGGAATGAAGCCTGTTAGCCTTGTGTAAGCTTCAAGTTGAGGACTCTTTCCCCATCCTCATGTGACAGAGCTGGGTGAGTGGCTAAGTACAGTTGTTGTCACGTGGCATCGAGGGGTGTATGTCACCTGCTCCCCATAACTTAAAGGACTGCCTGTTTTAATTCTAAGCTTGAGGCTGTCAATAAAAATAACAAAGGGAAAGCTGAACTTCACCCCTAAAAACATGTTTTGCCTTCTTGTTTCTTTACTGTTCATAATAAAAAAAATAGGGTGTTTATTTACATACAAAAAGGTTTATTACCTTTTTGTGCTACACCGCGGTCCTTCCTGCTTTCTGACCTAGGCCAGAATGACGTTACTCCCCACTGCCTTCTGGAATTTTCCATAGTTTAATGCAGGGGTCTCCAAACTTTCTTAACAAAGGGCCAGTTTACTGGTCTTCAGACTTTAGGGGGGCTGGACTGTGGCCAGTGGGAGTAGAAAATGCTGCAGAAATGGTGCCCCATCATTAGTGTCAGTGGAAGGATTGGTGCCGCACTGATGGTATCAGCGGGAGGAAAAGTGCCCTATCTTTAGTGTTAGTCGGAGTAATAATGTTCTATAGTTTATATCAGTGGGAGGAGTTAATTTCCCAATATTGGTGTTAGTGAAGGGAATGGTGCCCCATCTTTGGTGTCAGTGGGAAGAATAGTTCCCCAAATGCTGGATAAAGGCAAGCAAGGGGCCTCATTTGGCCTGCGGGCCGCAGTTTGGAAACCACTGGTTTAATGCAAGGCTCATGCATTCAAGATATTGTGTTTGCGCAGATGTATAGTAGGTCTCTAGGACCTGGCAGAGACCCATGGCACATCTGAACAAGTGCAAAGCATTTCCACACATGTGCGAACAACCCACAACTAAGGATGGCTGCCAGAATCCAGCACAGTATGGAAGGAAATGCCCCGTGCATGTGCAGATGTGCTGTGAGTCTCTGCCAAGTCCTAGAGACCTGCTACACATCTGCACATGCGCCAGATAATTAGGGATTGCGGCACCAATAACAAGTGAGGGGATAACAATATCCACGGGTGAAGCTTCACTTGACGTTCACAAATTTCAAGCATTGCTTGTGATTAACGGGCCATTTGTAAAACACACTGAGAGGGCATTAATGAGTACCTCAGGAAGTTGGATATACTTAACCACTTATATAGGGCACTTTCACCTCCTACCTGCCCAGGACAATTTTCATCTTTCAACGCTGTTGCACTTTGAATGACAATTGTGCGGCCATGCAATGCTGTACCCAAACAACATTTTTTATCATTTATCATTTTTTTGAGACAGAGCGTTCTTTTGGTGGTATTTAATCACCACTGGGTTTTTTATTTTTTGCTTAACAAATGAAAAAAAAAAATGAAAAAAAAAAAGGTTTTATTTGTTTTGGTTATAACATTTTGTAAATAAGTCATTTTTCTCCTTCACTGATGTGCGCTGATGAGGCTGTACTGATGAGGTAGCACTGATGGGCACTGATGAGGAGGCACTAATATGCAGCACTGATGGGCACTGAGAATCAGCACTGATGGGCACTGATAGGCAGTACTGATGGGTGGCACTGATGGGCAGCCTTTATGGGCACTTATAGGCAGCAATGATGGGACTAATGATTGCTTTTAATGGCAGAACATATCTTACAGCATGGAACAGGAACATGGAGCATGCAAGAACATGCTTAGATACAGAAGGTGCATCCTGTGACTACATTACCACAGAAAATACACACTATAACACTGCAATGCCACCTGCTGGATAGATAGGTATAATGCATACACTATACTGTATATAGTTCACAATACTTTACATTACATGTTGTTGCTCTTCCAACAAATACATGGTCCAGGGGTGGTCAATACAGCTGATGCTAGCTGGGTTATTTGTAGGATTGCAGGGTTTTTCAACTATTTGGGACTAAATAATGTGAACATGCCTTTTAATTTTCAGGGGAGGGTGTGCAATGAACTGCCATGGTACAGTGAGGAACACTCACATATAAAGGGCCCTTTAAAATTCCACTTAAAACAACAAAACGTTTAAAGAATAAAAATGCATTTGTCTAGGAAAAAAAAAAAGTTTAACGAAAAAACAAAAATTAGGAATATCATTGTTTCTCTTCTTGTTCGTTGTTCAGAATATGAAGCCATAAACAAAACCTTGTACCTGGTCCCTGCGGAGAAGTAAGCCAGAAAACCATTAATTTCTGATGTTACATTAGATTTCCTTGAAAGTTCTATTTCCTCTACTATTTGTATGAGGAGAGCCAGCAAATTGTCCAGACATGTGGATTGCCAGCAGGAGGTAGGTAAGAGGCTTTGTGCGGGAACAGATAAGGAAAGAGTAGCAGTTTGGTCACCTGAGACACAGTTGTTATTATAGTCTGCAAACAACAGGATGTCTTTGTACAAGAAAGAGCTTTCAGAACATTGGACCGAAGAGGCTTTTAAACGTACTGATCTGTCAATAGAGACCGATGAGTTTAAATGACTGATAGTGTTTAATAATACACACTATCAACTTACTTAAACAGCAACCCACTCATGTCAGAACTCAGCAGAATGAATCAGCAGAATATTCATACAGACTAATGGGCATTGAGAGAACATTTTAAATATAACACATTCCAATGAACTTTTGGTTGTATGCCTGATAAAATGCAATATATGTACTATAATGTATGATGTAATTTTGTAGTGCCTGTGTTGAAAGTGTATCCATGGCCAATTTTTGGTTTCAGATAGAGTAGGGAAGGGTTAAAGTGATTGTAAAACTCAAGGTTACTTACCTTCAGGCATTTGTGCAACAGCCCCCCAGCCCTCCCAATACTTAGCCGAGCCCCATCTTGATCCAGCAATGTGCACGAGAGCAGCGGCTCTCGCAGGTCTCGCGCTTCGTGTGTGAATGGACACACAGAGCAGCGGCTTGGGAGTGAGCCTGCTCAGGCGCCCCATAGCAAGCTGTTTGCTATTGGGGCACTCGGCAGGAAGAAGGGGCCAGGAGCACCACAGAAAAAACGGTTCAGGGCTGCTTTGTGCAAAACTACTGCACAGAGCAGGTTAAGTATGACATGTTTGTTATTTAGAAAAAAAATCACTTTAAAACTCCTGCTGTTTTTTTTTTTTAGTAAAATACCTACATTTTTTACAAATAAATATGTCAAAAGTGTGGCGTGCATTTGTATTCAGCCCCCCAATACTTTGAAGAACCACCTTTCACTGCAATTACAGCTGCAAGTCTTTTTGGGGATGTCTCTACCAGCTTTGCACATCTACAGAGTGACATTTTTGCCCATTCTTCTTTGCAAAATAGCTCAAGCTCTGTCAGATTGGATGGAGAGCGTCCTGTGAACAGCAATTTTCAAGTATTGTCACAGATTCTCAATTGGATTTAGGTCTGGACTTTGACTGGGACATTCTAACACATGAATATGCTTTGATTTAAACCATTCCATTTGTGGTGAGTGAATTTTAGCCTAAGATAACATTATTGCAATAAGATGAAATCTGGAGTGTGTGCTTATTTAGCACAAGGCAAGATGGTGTGTGCTATGCATACAACCAAAATCTTGCCACAACAGTTTTGGCGAGCCAGGTAGGAGTAAATTACGGCCTCTTTGAGCATCAGATCAGCAGAGGGGGAGTATGGATGCACGATCTGATGAGTGGGGAGGCTGTGCTTTGTAAAAGAACAAATTTTTCGTCTTTTTGAAATAATGCTGTAAGTTTGCAGTATGTGTGTGTGTGTGTGTATGTCTGTGAATCCGATCGTGTGTGTGTGTGTGATTTTGTTGGGAGAGAGATCGTATGCCTGTGAATCCGATCATGTGGGCCTGTGTGTGGATGTCTGTGAATCCGATCGTATGTTTGTGATTTTGTCATGGATCGTTTGTCTGTGTGCCCTTGGTATGAGAGATGCCTGTTGTGTGAGAGTGTAGCTGATGGTTCAAATGTTTGCTGCCATGTGCTTTGGTGGGGGGGGGGGGGGCAGGCAGCATGGCCATGAGTTACAATTTGGTGGATCTCTGTGTATCTTTTGACTACAAGTTTGATGCATATGGAGACTGTATATTGTGGATGAAATGTAGGTATAGATGTGGGATTATTCAGCCTGCAATGTGTGTGTTTGGCTGAGCTGTTTGTATTTCTCAAAGTCTTGTTCCTGTGCACCATGAGGTTTAGTGGGGGAGGGGCAGGCAGCATGGCCATCAGTAAAAATTTGGTGGATAGTTCTGTGTATCTGTTGACTTTCCAAGTTTCAGAATAAAATTATGTGTAATATCTTTGTGATCTATATGAAAAATAGAAATGGATAAATTGTGATTTTTACCTTTTGTATGGGACCAAGACACATGTCCTCATAATTGTAAAAATATTTTAAGTAAAGGGTCTGGTTTTAAGTTGAAAATTCCTGCCGCATATTCAAGTGGCCAGGCATTGTTGGAAGCCAGACAATAGTAGCTGTTTGTTGAAAGGAATACGCCCTTTGAATGGTTGCAGGCTGTTTTGGATGCTAGCATTGAGGAGTTATATTTCTCAATGGCTTGTTATGGAAGCTGATGCCACAGTGTGTATGTGTAGAGAAAAGTGTTGTTTTAATGTTGTGCATGTATAACATTTTTGAATGTGCTGCTTAGTGGCCAAAGGGTCTTAAAATGCTTTAGTGCTCATGTGGTATCTCAGGTGTGTGGCTTTGTGGAGATGGCATGAGCCTTGTGGAGTGTAGCTGACTCAAGACACACATTTTTCAGTGGATTTTGATGGTCATTTAGAAAAGTTCCAGTGTTTATGGAGATGTTTTGGCTAGTAGTGAAGAGATGCTGGTTTTGGCGGGAAAAAGTACATACATTAATGTAGCCATTCCTGGCTTTTGTTGTTGGCCATGTGGTTTGTCTGCCATCTTGAGGCGCAGTGTTTCCTTAGCCTGTGGGTATCCTATAGGGGAACGCACAGCCACTTTTCCTTTGGGTGTGATATCATGTGACCGTGCTGTGGCATTTGTCGGCTATTTTGCTGGTGGAATTTCTCAGCTTTTGGGGCAGATTTTGATGTTTGGTGCGAACTGAGTAGTGCGGACTTTTCTGTGTTGGAATCTGGTGGAGACCATTTTTGTTTTGCTTTGTGTGTGGGAACCCATGTGGTCTTGCGTTTTTATATTTAAAATGTAAGTGTTCATTTGATGTCCCATGTTTTTCAGTTGTTGGCTGGTAGGGAAGTTTGTGCTGATTTTGACTAAATCAAAAACTGCATTGCATGCGTTAATGGCGCCATTTTGTTGTTGTGGCCTGGCTTGTCGGCCATCTTGAGAGGCAGTTTAAGGATTTTGTATCGTTTGTCCTGTGGGTTGTCCTAGAGAGGAAGCTGCTCCAATTCCTTTGTGTGTGTGTGTGCAATCTGTTCTGTTTAAAAAACTGATTTAGAGGCGCAGTTCCTAACGTTCTTATCCGGGAGAACCCACATTTTGAGGGATTTTCAGTTTGGCCTGTGGGTCGTCCCAGAGTAGTGAGACACCAAGGTGACATACTGAGAGGCTCTTTTTATTTAATGTTAAATTTGCTAGTTTAAATAGTTTTTCTAAGCATCGCCTTTTAAGTTGAGTAGAGTGGTATCTTGATATAGCGCGGTCTTACCCCGAGGGGTCCCGACGCGCTTGCGGACACATGCACATGCTGGGGCCTATTTATGGATGAGATCTGGTTGAACTACCAGCATGTCTTTGGAGTGTGGGAGGAAACCAACGCAGACACAGGGAGAACATGCAAACTCCATGCAGATGGTGTTAGGATGGGGATTTTTTTGTTTTCATTTAAGTGAATGTAAGCTATTGCAGGGTTAGCTGACTTTGCAGTGTATGAGCGGTTTTTGTATTGGATTTTGGTTGTAAGTGAAATCCCTACTTTACACTGAATTTTGATAGATTGTAAGACTAACTTTAACCGAGTTTTTGTACAGTGGTGTGTGTTTTTATGTTTAAATATTTGGGAGTTTCCCAGAAGGCAATTCATTGTTTTTGAAGCTTGTACTGTATAGCCATCTTTTGGCAGGAGTTTGTATTTGAGTCTCAACTTGTGGTTTGACTTACAGGGGATGTGTGGGTCAGGGGGGATTCCCTCCCATTTGCAAAAGGGGGTTTTATTCCATCATTTCCTTGACAAAGGTTTTTTTTTAAATTGTTGAAATATATATGATGTTTAGCCATGGATTTGTTTTGGTAGACAAGGCGATGGGGCTAGGCTTCCCCCCTCCCCCTCCCTCTTCCTGTACAAATGATATGTAAATAAACCAGTAGGGGTTTTAAGTAGCTGAGCATGTAACAGGAGGTTCTTTTCAGCATTTATGTATCAGAAGAAAGTTGGTGGGAGGAGCTTGGGGTTGTCTGAAAGGTTGGCCAATGAGATTTGTGTTTGGAAGGAAAATGGAAAGCATTTTGGCATTTGAAAAATCATGTTTTATATTTTGTTCCAGTTTTGTGAAGTTTTGTACTGTAATACAGTTTTGGGTAGAGAGCAAACAGGGGGGCATCACCATTGTTTTATCATCTGGATACAGAGAGAAGCCACATTGTTCTGCAGGTGGTAAGCGGGCGTAAGTGTTCTATGTGGTTTAGTCTGGCGACGCAGTGTATGGGTGTATAGCGGAAAACGCTTGTGTATGCATACACTGTGAGGGGTAGAAGCCTAATTTGGGGGGGTGATAACGCCTCGGTTAGGGTCTCTAGTTGAAGGACTTGACCAGATAGTGGTTGTAGTCCTTCAATCCACCGTAGAAGAAGACACCGGGCGGTGCTCCCCGAAATGGGTGCAACGGTTTCTCCTGGACGCGGAAGTAAGACGATAAGCCGATTCGAATCGCCATGGACACAAGGAGGTCTGTGCAAAGGGAAGGAATGGAGGCTTCCCACAGTCAGACGGTCACACGGTGCACAAAGCCTAGTTTTGGGGCAAAGGCCTTTGAACCCCAAAAAGATTAACATAGGTGGTCCAAGGATACTATTTTGGGTATCCCTCTGGAATGGATGTAGTTCAGCTGTGGCTTCAGAAATCTGTAATGATGAGTGTGTTGATGGAGTTGTAGTACACATTTTTGTGATTCTCAGAGGAGGAACGGTGGTTAAATTCTAATGCCGTTTGTTTGAACTTTGTATGGCTGGTCCATGCAAGGTTCTCGAGCTGCTCTCATGTTTGTCCCATTGTATTTTTTTCTATTGCTGAAAGAGTGAAGGGAGAATTCTGGCTATTTTTTGTTTTTTTCATTTTTGGTTTTGGAAACTATAAAGTATCTCCCCCACATTTGTATCTGAATGTTTGTATGTAGTAACGTGAATATGTTTTGAACTTACCGCGGCGATCCTCCGATGCGTCGCGGCTGTTGTATTTTTGTAGGAACAGGAAAAGTAAGGCTACTTTCACACTGAGGCGCTGGATGCGCTGGCGGTATAGCGGCGCTATTTTTAGCGCTGCTATACCGTCGTTTTTGCCGTGATTTGCGGACGCTAGCGGGGTGAATTTAACCCCCGCTAGCGGCCAAAAAAGGGTTAAAAACGCCCGCAATAACGCCTCTTTGCGGCGTTTTGCAGGCGTTTTGGAGGCGCTACCCCATTGATTTCAATGGGCAGGGGCGCTATAGGAGCGCTATTTTTAGCGCTCCTATTGCGGTTTAAAGATGCGGCTTGCAGGAGTTTTTTTACCCTCCTGCAAGCGCAACGATCCAGTGTGAAAGCCCTCGGGCTTTCACATTGGATACAATTGTGCAGCTTTTTGGGGGCGCATTGCAGGCGCTATTTTTAGCGCAATAGCGCCTGCAAAGCGCCTCAGTGTGAAAGGGGCCTTAGGGTTACAGAGGGTTTTGTTTGAATCGGTTTTAAAGAATGTCATTGACAATTTACCAATGTACAGGAATGTCATTTTTGTTTACCATTCTTTGCAGGTTAAATATGAAGGATAGAGTAATGATTTTGCTTATAAGTATTTTTCAGATCCAAAGGAGCTTCTGAAAGTGTATGTACATAGAGAGCAGGTGTATGTAGATAGCTATACATATGGATAAATATAAGTCTAAGGAGGTAAAAGTATCATGGGCTATTTTATTGTTTCTTTTTTCCTGCACTACGCATTTCTTCCTTCAGTCTGTAATGAGGAAGAAAATGGGGGGAGAAGTGATAAATGTAAGAATGACAGTTTTTTTTGTCAAACAAATAATGTTAACCTCTGTAATTCTAACCAAGTTTGTGCCAAGATTGTCTTTCTTTGATAGAATTTGAATCGGCAAGCAGCAGTCTGGTGAAGTAGGTTCCCATCCCAGAGGCTAAGAACCTTTTGTCAATGATTCCAGGTATTGTAAGCCACGCACAGGTTATGCAGTGACCACAGTCCCGATGTCTGGGTTATTGTCATATGAGGGTTGTTTGGAGGTCAATCAAAACCAGAGTCGTACTTTCCTCATTAGCTGTGACTTATATTCTCGGCTGATGGGGTGGGTGCGATCGCTGTGACATGAACTTCAAAATGTCCACCACAGGGTTCACGAGTCCCTCCTGGACCCTGACACAATAACCAGTTTACATTCTTTCTAACCAGGTGACTGGGTCGTTGTAAAGAAGCTTGAGGGATGAGACCACGCCAGCCACTGCAAGAAGCGACTCAACCACACCAAAGAATGAGGAGTATCTTTGTTTATTTATATTTTTGTTGTTTAGTAAATTTTAGCAAGAGTAACGATGAAAAGCATCCCAAGTTATTATTTGAAGTGTATTTTCTGACTAGCTCAGAAAGCAAACAGGACCGATTACTGGGTCTGTTCTGAGTCTCCACCGAGTTTTAGTACCCCAGCGATGACAGTGGTACATGCCATTTATGATGTTATTATGGGTATGAGAAGTTTTGACAAACTGGTGAAGACTCCGAACAGACACTTGTCAATGAAATCTAGCGATGCATTTTTAGAGGGTAAAATTTGTTAGTTTTAATGGCTCTGTCTCTTGTCGGTTTGGGTATCTAGGCAGCCCACAAGTGTGTTTGAACTTTAGTTTGGTGCTTATGCGGATCTGCAGCTTATAAGGTAATTCCCCCAAAGCAAGAGGTTCATGCGTGATGGTGAAGCTGTCCCAGCATCTTATGTCGCGGCCGATCGCGAGGTTCTGATGGCACGAGAAATTAAGAATGGCAGCTAGAAGGGAATTGTTCACCAACCCCGACCAGGTCTGGGCATGGTTTCCTGCATGTACATGGTGGGGGGGGGGGGGGGCTCGAACTTAGGATACGATTGAACAATTCTCATCCATTTAGGGATAGGATTCTTCATGTAACTGTTGAAGCCAGAGCTATAGCTAGTGAAGGTTGGGAGTCCTTTTACGGGTCTGGGAATCTTTGGGGATCTAATTTTTATTTTACAGCGGATCGTGGTTAAAGGAAGTGGGAATATATATACTCATGTCGTTTTTATTTCTATTCTTTCTATGTCGTGACGAGGTGCTCCTGTTGCCTGATTGGACGCGTGACCAGAGCATCCTTGATGAGACGCCCCAAAGCCAGACCCACGTACAAGACACAGAGGATCACAGACGGATTGGCGATTACTACAGCTCACCATGTCGTGTCCTCCTTTATAAGTCATGCTCCTGAAGAATAGAGTCTACATGTCAAGCCATGTTTTCCTTTTTATGGACTCGTATGGACTGTAAGGACTGATTCATTTCTAGGTGTAAGAAGGAGATCAAGTTTCATCGATGGACATGGGGTGCATATGACAAAAAAGGGTGGACTGTTGTGGAGAATTTTATGAAGATGTATTTAATATGTATTGTCATATTGTCACCCAGTGTTAGTACTTCCGCAACCCGCTCTAAAGAGCTGACTGGGGCAGTCTGAGGCTGGTTGAGATAAACTTCCTGATTTGGAGAAGGGTGTTTGCGGAGTGAGGCCTCTCTGCAAACACATTATCGGTTTAGCAGATGTGTGCTCTTGTCATCTCTGTAGTGCCTGATCAGCACTTGAGGTGGTGACGTGAGCGCACACCTGCGGATAAGCTCCCCTCATCAGGAACTGTGCTCATTAGTTATTGTATTATTATTGTATTATTATTGTATTGAATCCTTTAAGCTATATTTCTTGTGTTGTATTCTGAGTGGAGCTCCTGTGAGCTCACTTCCCGTGGAGGAGGTCACATGTTGTGACATCACTTCCGTCTGGGAGTTTAATAAAAAGCTTTTATGGGCATCGGCATGGCAGTGAGGCTGTGATGACGAGATGAGAAGGACAGGGTGGTGATGCTTCCTTCTTTGAATGAATGGCAAATCAAATGAATGGTGAGTGAATTTTAGCCTAAGATAGCATTATTGCAATAAGATGAAATCTGGAGTGTGCTTATTTAGCACAAGGCAAGATGGTGTGTGCTATGCATACAACCAAAATCTTGCCACAACACATTGTAGCTCTGGCTGTATGTGTTTAGGGTCTTTATCCTGATGGAAGGTGAACCTCCGCCCCAGTCTCAAGTCTTTTGCAGGCTTTAACAGGTTTTCCTCTAAGATTGCCCTGTATTTGGCTTTATCCATCTTCCCATCAACTCTGACCAGCTTCCCTGTCCCTGCTGAAGAAAAGCATCCCCACAACATGATGCTACCACCACCATGTTTCACGATGGGGATGGTGTGTTCAGGGTGATGTGCAGTGTTAGTTTTTAGCCACACATAGCGTTTTGCTTTTAGGCCAAAAAGTTAAATTTTTGTCTCATCTAACCAGAGCACCTTCTTCCACATACTTGCTGTGTCCCCCACATGGCTTCTCACACACTGCAAATGGGACTTCTTATTGCTTTCTTTCAACAATGGCTTTCTTCTTGCCACTCTTCCATAAAGGGCAGATTTGTGGAGTGCACAACTAATATTTGTCCTGTGGACAGATTCTCCCACCTGAAGCCTCATACACACAACCGGTTTTCTCGGCAAGAAAGCTGCTGGGAGAGCTTTTAGCCGAGAAAACCGTTCGTGTGTATGGTTTCTCGTCGGGAAAACTGCCGGGAATCTCGACGAGAAAAATAGATAACCTGCTCTCTATTTTTCTCGTCAGGATTCTCGGCAGAGTGTTTCCTGCCTAAAAAAACGTGAGTGTGTATGCTTATCTGTCCATGGTAAACCCGCGCATGCTCGAAAAGACTTTGACGCATGCCCGGTAGCATACAAGGGTAGTGTAGGGTGTAGCAAGATGGCGGCTCCGGCATCGAATGTGACGAGCGCGGGCTAGTCGTAGTCGATGACGTCACCGCGTTCTTGCCATTCAAAAGAACGGCGGTTCTTTTTGAATGGCCGTGTGTACACTCGGCGTGCAAGGCAAGCCTGCCGGCAATCCCGTCGGGAAAACCAAAATTTTTTTTCCTGACGGGATTCCCACCCGTGTGTAAGAGGCTTGAGCTGTGGATCTCTGCAGCTCCTCTAGAGTTACCATGGGCCTCTTGACTGCTTTTCTGATTAATGCTCTTCTTGCCCGGCCTGTCAGTTTAGGTGGATGGCCATGCCTTGGTAGGTTTACAGTTGTGCCATACCATTTCCATTTTCAGATGATGGATAGAACAGTTCTCTGTGAGATGTTCAAAGCTTGGGATATTTTTTTATAACCTAACTCTGCTTTAAACTTCTCACAACTTTATCCCTGACCTAGCTGGTGTATTTATTGGCCTTCATGATGCTGTTTGTTCACTAAGGTTCTCTAACAAATCTCAGAGGGCTTCACAGAAGAGCTGTATTTATACTGAGATTAAATTACACACAGATGGACTCTATTTACTAATAGAAAAAACAGCAAATGCTAGCGCTCAGGATGCCTGCATAGTAAATCACAAGTTCCATTTAAAAGCAATAATACAAGTCTAAGAACCAAATCCAGGTAGCAGGGCGGATGTCCAATTAAATAAAATAAAATGGTTGAATGGTTCAATGATAATCAATCTTGAAGGAAGAAAATACTAGATGAGCAGTCTAATTGGAGTGAACAGCTCTTCTCAGGAGTGAAGCCAGCTCAGGAAACCATGGAGAAAAAACAAATAAAAAAGTGCCTCTGAGTAAACTGTTTAATATAGTGACAGAAATATGTAGCCAACACTTACATAAAGGTAAATGAAGAGATGCTCATATGAAGAGGGATCAATGCCATGTCAGGTGTATAGTCCAGGGTCTATTGTTGCGTCCAGAGAAGTCCCAAATCCCGGGTATGAAAGCCGAAAGGTACCGGAGAGGAAGCCGGCTGTATCCATGAATGGAGATGGTGACTGTGTGCTCGTGGAACAGCATGTGACGTCAGCTGGATGCAATAAATGGGAGAAACACAACGCGTTTCAGAGCATGCGCGGGTCTGGAATAGAGCATGCGCGCTCCTTTGTCAAGCTGACGTCACACGCTGTTCCACGAGCACACAGTCACCATCTCCATTCATGGATACAGCCGGCTTCCTCTCCGGTGCCTTGCGGCTTTCATAGCCGGGATTTGGGACTTCTTTGGATGCAACAATAGACCCTGGACTATACACCTGACATGGCATTGATCCCACTTCATATGAGCATCTCTTCATTTACCTTTATGTAAGTGTTGGCTACATATTTATGTCACTATATTAAACAGTTTACTCAGAGGCGCTTTTCTATTTGTTTTTTCTCTATTTACTATTAAGGTGACTTTTGAAGGCAATTGGTTCCACTAGATTTTAGTTAGGGGTATCAGAGTAAAGGAGGCTGAATATAAATGCATGTGAATGAGTAGGGGTACAATGTACCCCATACTCATTCACCTAGGGGGAAGGGATCTGGCCTTATGCCAAAGCACCCACCCCCCATGTTGAGGGCACATGGCCTGGTATGGTCCCGGAGGGGAGGGGTGCTTGCTTGTCCCCCCCTTTTCTGACCTGCCGGGCTGCATGTTTGGATAAGGGTCTAGTATGGATTTTGGTGGGGGACCCCGCGTCTTTTTTTTTTATTATGGCATGGGGGTTCAACTTAAAATCCATACCAGACTGAAGGGGGGTGGAATTTCCCTCAAGAGGCATAACAGACTCAAAGTCGGATCCCGTTCATTGAAGTTGCATGGAAGTCGGACATGAAGTCGCAGGGCAAAGTCGGATCAGAAGTCATGCAACTTCCGTGTCGGAACAGTGTGAACATAGCCTAATTCCGCAGACCGATGGACTTTTTTCATCGGACAACCGATCGTGTGTGGGCCCCATCGGTCTTTTTTCCATCGGTATAAAAAAATAGAACATGTTTTAAATTATACCGATGGAAAAAAAAAACGATATCAAATTCCGATCGTCTGTGGGGAACTCCATCGGAGAAAAATCCCACGCATGCTCAGAATCAAGTCAACACATGCTCAGAAGCTTTGAACTTAATTTTTCTCGGCTCTTCGGAGTGTTTTATGTCACAGCGTTTGGGACGGTCGGATTTTTGACTGATGGTGTGTA
The DNA here is from genome assembly GCA_029206835.1 of Rana muscosa. Lineage (NCBI taxonomy): Eukaryota > Metazoa > Chordata > Amphibia > Anura > Ranidae > Rana > Rana muscosa. The sequence goes on from CM055116.1 coordinate 216,187,118, forward strand.
GGCAAGACTGATGGAAGTCAGCTTCATCGGATTTCCGATGGAAAAATCCATCAGATTTTATTCCATCGGAAATCCGATCGTGTGTACAGGGCATAATTGCTACAACACATAGCAATATTTACCATTTTCTTTTTTTTTCTCATTTAAGCCCAGGTATACAGTGCACCGATTTGGCATTCGATTTGACATGTCAAATCACATGCTACATCTGCGGCTATTGCCGGCAATGGCACCGTCCGAATCGGTGCGACACCGACTTTGCGGTGCCGCACCGATTCCAAAAAGTAATTTCTGTACTACTTTTGGCGACTTCGGGGTGCGATTTGTATAGACATTTGTGCAGCAACCCGCACAGATGTCTCTGAAATTGCCCCCGAAGTCGGGACTGACATGCAGGAATGAAATCGTGCAAGTTCAACTGAACGACTTAATTCCCGCTGTCAGTGTTAGCCTAGGCTGAATGCCACTAAATTACATTTCATTTAACTCTATGCACTGCAAGGTGTTGATGTACCCTAGATTGCACTGCATAAAAAGGCAGACATGATTCTTCTTTATGCCATGTACTGCAATGCACTGCATCGCAGTTTTAAGGTGTTAACGGGGCACAATTTATTTTTATTTTTTTGGTCTTGTGTTCTTGTGTTGATCCTGATCAATGCAGATCAACCTTGCTCAATCTGGTGTAAACAAGCCCTTAGGTATGAAAGTATACAATATACAGATAAAATTCTGTTATTTGTTAATTATGTTATCATTTCGTTTTTTACAGTTATATATAATATATTTAATTAATAAGATTAAATCCCGTACTTTTGATTAGATGTAAAATTGGATAATGAAATTGGGCTAGTATTCCGTTATTATATTGTATATCATTAACTGGATTACCTAATGAGGGACACAACCTTGATGTTGCTATGTGTTCTAATGAAAAATCTGGCTATTAAACTGATCCTAATACTTTTTTTCTTAATTAGGAGGTAATTAAGTCTTATCTGTAACCAAAAAAAAAGAAAAATTGGTATTGTATGAAAAACATTTTTTAAGAAAAACATTTTAATTAAATGTATTCTACTCATGTAGCCATGTTAAGCATTTGGAAATCCACTTATTCAGTATAACCTTGAATTATAAATTCAGGCAATTTAAAATGAACTAACAAGAAAAATATGCAGAGGTGATATCCAGTTAAGGCCCCTCTGTCAAGGCATATAAGCAGATAAATCTATATACAAATCATGACTTATCCTACCCCTTCCCACTGTTAAGCTTTCTTGTTTGTCAGTGAGATTACCCATTACATTAAAGGCCCAACAGGCAGGCACAAGTGGGCTGAATCAAGGAAATATTGAGATTTGCATATAACATCAATTGCTCATATCTGTGGATTGCCTAATTGGTTTGACATCGGTAACCTTTGCATTGTGAATTTTTTTCATCGTATACTGAATAGTCCAAGTTCTTGATGAGTTTATTCTAATGCTATCATGGATAAATGGTATGCCAAATACTTAACATGGCTTCCATTTTTTAGCCAGTTTATTTATAGATTCAAGGAGTCTTTTCGCTTTCCTTCCTATTGTTAACATCCTCTGTGCTGGCCATTTCCGTACACTGAACAAACTGCATTAACAGTTTCCTGGAAGACTTTCTATAATGAGCACAGTTCTTATATAGTACTGTATTTGGAATTTTAGATTTAGTGCTTATATAGTACTGTATTCAGAATTTCAGATTTTAATGCTTATATAGTATTCAAATTTTCAGATTTAGTGCTTATATAGTATTTGAATTTTCAGATTTAGTGCTTTATATAGTATTCAAATTTTCAGTTTTAGTGCTTGTATAGTATTCAAATTTTCAGATTCAGTTACAATTCTACAAGTCAACAAGTAAGTTAGCTTTTGTTCTTCATTAGGATTCTATACATCAGAATTCTATACATCAGTATTTTATAAATAAGAACAAAATAAGCTTTAAAGCGGGGCTCCACCCTATTTTAACACTTCAGCTTAATAACATTGCAACCTCGAATAAAGGTAGAAACTGAACTTTTTTATTTTATTTGTTGTGACAGTACCTGTGTTAATTTTTCACTCTCCTTCCTGTCTCTGTTAGCTGCGGGTACTGTGCGGGTAGTGTGTCATTTCGCTTTCCCGCATTGTCTCCTGGGAGCTTTTGTCATTGCTCCCAGGAGTCATTGCGGAGGCTTGCTGTGAGTTATCGCGGTATTTCCTAAAGCGACGCCGCCCGTTGTGATGGCAACCCTGCTGATGTCCCTGCTCGCCGTAAAGACTGAGCAACGAGTGGTGAATGCTGGGAGATGAGCATTCACCGCAACAAGGAAGTGAGTGCTTGTGGGCTTCACAATGCCCACAAGCAAAATGGAAATCTAGTTAAACTCATTATATAAGTTATAATTTCATACATATTCGGACAGAGGATGCTTTTAAAGACCGGAACAGTGAGTACTGTTTTACAATGTAATAGTTAAATTAATGAAAAAAAAAAAAAACGAATGGCCGCGGTACATCCGCTTTAACATTTATAAAGAGTTTATTATAGGATTTTGACAATAAAAATATTACAGCACATAATTCCCTTTTTCACTGCACACGCATTGGAAGGTGACATCTATGTGACATCTAGCAACCAAACAATTCACCTAATGAGCTCTATCATTCTTGTTATACTGAATTTCCATTAGACCCAGAAATATTACTATACAAAACAAGACCTCTGGATTCATTAAATATCTTTCTATTCATCAGATATAGAGGGGGAAAACAAAAGCATATACAGTGAAACATGCCTGGGAATATATTAATTCATATAGGAACACTTATAGCTATATAACAAAAAAATAGACCCTGGATATTTATGCAACATGGACTCGCCACCCACAGGTTTATCTAATAGCTAGTACCAAGATAATCAGATTAAAGTGTAGAGTGAGCAGTCAAGTCAATGGAAGTAACAGTGAAAGAGGGCTCAGATGTTGCCATTTTGAAAAGGTGAGAATTTTGTCTTATAATTTGGTGCACAGAGGGGGGATTTACTAAAGGCAAATAGACTGTGCACTTTGCAAGTGCAGTTGCACTCTGCAAGAAAACGTCCCACACTCTGCTTGAGTGCTTTCGTCATATACCGCTTCCTATCAGTCTGAATATAGATATCAGATATTCCCACCGCTCACAAGCACAAAACGAGACAATACTTGTTTGTCTGCTGAACATGGATTATTTTAGAACCAGAATACAAGTCTTATATACAGTAGAAGAGGAAGTGCATACCTCATGCTGATATTACTCTACAATACATTTGTAACCAGAAACATAAATAAACATGAGCTAATTAACTAATCCCTTATGCAGCCGATGTGACTTACTAACTACAATACACATTATCATACATATCAACACAGAACTCCTTCATACAATTGCAGGGTCAATTAGCACAAGCAACAATGGGTGAAAGACCCTTAGAAGTTATACTAGACTCATTTACATTATAACAGACAGACAGGTGGCTGGAGTTGACATCAGCGTCTCCTAACAGTATGTGTGCCAACAGTATGAATCAGTCACTCTTTGTAATATGACATATACAGGGTTCCCAGAGTCTGTGTGTCTTGGGGGGACATTAGCGGTGCAACGGATCAAAAAACTCACGGATCGGATCGATCCTCGGATCAGGGGTCACGGATCGGATCATTTTCGGATCGGCAAAAAAAAACAAAACACAAATCTTGTTACCCCCAAAAATTTCACAGTTATTTTCAACACAAAATAGAGTTTATATGCTTAAATACATTATTTGTAAATCCAACAGACTGTTTACATGTTACATTTTAAAAGCAGCAGCAAACCTGCTGACCTTACATGGTTGTTAATGTGACAGAACACTAAATGTTAAATGTGAAAATCAGAGGTGTTCTGTCACATTAGCAAGCATGTAAGGTCAGCAGGTTTGCTGCTGCTTTTAAAATTTAACATGTAAACAGTCTGTTTGATTTACAAATAATGTATTTAAGCATATAAACTCCATTTTGTGTTGAAAATAACTGTAAAATTTAAAACTACGTTGGGTGTAACAAGATGTCCGCTTGGCCCCTTCTTACTATCATTACTGTGCAGGAGTGTGAGTGGAGCAAGATGGCGGCGACGAAACGTCATTACAGCGGCGCCGCCGGGTGTACCAAGATGGCCGCCGCTCCGGAGCTAGGCCGAAGCCGCGGCCTTTCCTATGGCCGAGGCTCCGGAGCGCTCCGCGGATCGCGTGGTGATCCGATCCGAACAGGCTGACCAGTTCGGATCACAGATTACCACCGATCCATTGCACCACTAGGGGACATGGACCTGAATCCAAAGTAACACCACCTCAAGGGTCCCCAGGCATACAGTTTATAAAGAGCACCTTCCCTCCAAATGCCAGGGCCCATGATCGCAAGGCAAGAGGCTAGCATTCAGTCCCCTCCAAAAGACTCTGTCCCGGTGAGTTTGTCACATTTCTCCCCCATCAAAAGTTGACTAACAAGGTCCCAGACCTCCACCTGGTCTGGACATGCGTTAGTCGGGCAAAGTGAACTCACATAGTCAGTCCACATGATCTCCAATCTTGGCTGCAAGGAGTAGTGGACATCAGTAGGTTTGGGGCAGAGGTCATTGACTCTCTGTCTGGCTGCCAGCGCTTCAGCTGGGTGATTTTTAACATTCCGGGGTTTGGTCTGCTGCTGGGCAGAGGGGCCGATCGCCCCAGCTTCCTGAAGCTCTAGAGACACTGTTGGTGCTAGGCAGAGGCCAGCGGCGCTCTGCCCTGTTGCCAGTGATTCAGCTGGGAGTAGCAGCTTCACTACATCAGCTTGTCGCTGGAGAGAGGGACTAACTGCCCCGGCTCCCTGGATCTCCACAGTTGTTGCCGGCGCTGGGCAGAGGTTGGTAGCACTCTGCCCTGTTGCCAACACTTCTGCTGGGGACTCCACATCATCCGCTTCGACTAACCATTGGGGAAGGAGGCTGGATTCCTCCACTCCCAAACTGTGTAGCTGCCATTGGGGAGGTGAGCTGGCTGCTTCCTTTTCTGTTTCCTCATCTGGCTGCTGGGACGACATGTGTGTGGAACTGTCTCCCAGGTGCACAGATCTTTGCTGGGGAGGAAAGACCGCTTCCTCCACCCTGGCTGACTGTTGGGGAGGGACAACGAGCACCTCCTCTCCCTTCTCCCCCTGTCTCTGCTGCTGGGAAGTGATCGCCACCTTCTCACCCTTAGCCTCGGGAACTGCCACATGTGTGGGGCAGAGGTCTTGGACCCTCTGTCCGGTGACCAGCGCTTCAGCTGGGGAAGTTCCTTGCAACTCCACAGATACTGCTGTTGGTGCTGGGCAGAGCACAGTGAAGTTTGGCCCTGATCCCAGCTCTTCTGCTGGAGGCTCATCAGGTTGTTCTTCCTCAGCAGAAAAGTCTATCAAATCCCCTGTCTCTGCAACTGGTGTCTGGGGATAGAGGTTCACCATCTCCTGTCCGTAGAACCCAGAAGATGCTATCAGTGCTGGGCAGAGGTTAGCAGCGCTCTGCCCTGTTGTCAGCATTTCAGCTTTGGGGATGGCAATCTCCATATTTTCCACTGGCGATTCTCTGGCATACTGCTGGACAGGCACATTCCTCCATCCAAGATCATCCCTTGCAGAAACAGGATCTTCAAGGTCAGTCAGCACTTGCTGCATCTGCCATAAGACCTCCGCGTCCATAGCTGCGGGGGCAGGTGGGCAAAGCACACTGTTACTCTGCCACATTGCTGACTCTTCAGCCAGGATTTCAGAGTTGTCAACTGGTATTTCCTGATAGTCCCAGGCAAAGGGAGCCCAGCCCTGGCGCTGAGCAGAGTCTAGCAGCCGTCTGTAGGCGATCTCCAACTCCCATTCCTGAACGGTCAGAAAATCTATATCTTCCAGTGCCCAGTGCACTTCCGAGACGTTCAGTAGCCCTTCTCTGAAATCTATGATTTCGTCCAACGGCAACTCCAAATCACTCCCAAAGTTAGGGTCCCCTGTCAGCTTCACATACAATAGTCCCAGGCTTCCGTAGCCAAAGCCTTCCATTGGGCTGTCATCTGCTATCCAGGGACATGCTTGGGATACATGCCACCAAAGGGCTCTGTAGCTCTCATCCGGCCGCATCTCTGCCCAGACCAGCCTGCTTAATTCAGCTGTCTGCTCCTTGTGCAGTATTTCTCCCAAAAACAGCACCCGTAATCCATACTGCGACCAGTACCTTTCCTGTTTGGAGGGGAGAACTTTTCCCTGGTGATGCTCACGGGCTAGCGCTTCCTTCCAGAGTTCGCAGCGGATAGAATCCAACCATCACAGCAAGACCTGCTCTGATACTGGTCCTCTGTGCTGTATCTGCATCTCTCGCAACCTCCTTCTGAATTCCTCTTCCATGGCGGCTGGTATCTGTACCTCTCCTCTCCTCTCCTGTTATCTGGACATTGGATCCAGGTGGAGGTTTGGATGTCCCAGATTGCAGGAAGCGACCCACTGCTTGCCACCAATGTAACGAAACGTCCCACACTCCGCTTGAGTGCTTTCCTCATATACCGCTTCCTATCAGTCTGAATATAGATATCAGATATTCCCACTGCTCACAAGCACAAAACGAGACGATACTTGTTTGTCTGCTGAACATGGACTCTTTTAGAACCAGAATACAAGTCTTATATACAGTAGAAGAGGAAGTGCATACATCCTGCTCATATTACTCTACAATACATTTTTAACCAGAAAAATTAATTAACATGAGCTAATTAACTAATCCCTTATGCAGCCGATGTGACTCCCTAACTACAATACACATTATCATACATATCAACACAGAACTCCTTCATACAATTGCAGGGTCAATTATCACAAGCAACAATGGGTAAAAGACCCTTAGACGTTATACTAGACTAATTTACATTATAACAGACAGACAGGTGGCTGGAGTTGACATCAGCGTCTCCTAACAGTATGTGTCCCAACAGTATGAATCAGTCACTCTTTCTAATATGACATATACAGGGTTCCCAGAGTCTGTGTGTCTTGGGGGGACATGGACCTGAATCCAAAGTAACACCACCTCAAGGGTCCCCAGGCATACAGCTCACAAAGAGCACCGTTCCCCCAAATGCCAGGGCCCATGATCGCAAGGCAAGAGGCTAGTATTCAGTCCCCTCCAAAAGCCTCTGTCCCGGGTGAGTCTGTCACACACTCATTTTCCGCAATGCTTATGTAGCGCTACCCCAACAGGAGCCAGTTTAATTTTTGTGCCCGGGTCTCCTACTGATTAATCCACAGCCAGTTACATGGTATTTTTACACAGCCAGGTGCACAGGAGAACTTGGATAGAGAAGGGATTGAGTAGGATACTCCAAATTAACTTTTTACAAGCGAGGAAAACTTTCTCAATAGAACTGTGTAGCAGACTGTCAGTAGAACTATGCAGCAGGCTGTACAAAATAAAGCAAGTCCCTTTGCAGCAGAAGGAATTTAATGGACTTGGCTTCTTCAAGACACTAGCCATTGTCCCCTTTAGCTTACACTCAGTATGCTGACTTCTAGCACCAAGAGGGGGATATTAGCAACAACATTCTCTAGGATCCCTTTAGGGGGTCTGTACTCACAAGGCCCTGGCCACAGGTCAACTTCCTACCAGACAGGATCCATGGACATCCTCCCTCAGTCAGCTTCAACAAGAACCATGGATTGCAGCTTCAGTGTTTCAGGCCCTCAGGTCGACCACTTGAAGCCGCATGGTAGCCTATGCTGGGGAGAGGCAGAAGCACCCTCCCCACCTGGACCTCTCTCTTCAGAGGAAGACTGGACGACGAGCCCGTGTGCTCTGCAGATATAAATACGGGTACCCAGCATGCCTATACTATATGTGGTAAAGCTTCACTTTGTAAAAAATTCTCAACAAGGTGCAGTTACATAGTTTGAAAAAGACACAAGTCCATCTAGTTCCCTGATGCCCAATCTGCGGCCTGAGGGCAGCATGCGGTCCTTTGGTATATTGTGTGTCCCTCGAACCTCAGCAGTCTGCAGTGGGAACATTGATTAGGGTAACAGAATTAATCTCTACTAGCCTCATGTAACATGTTCCAAGTTTCGTATTGTCTTCTGTAGCATATCCCCAGCCAGAAATGTAGCATGGCCACACTCTCTGACCCTCATTTCCTCTATTAGGTCCTCTCAAGCATTACATATATTGAATATTATGTCCTTTGGTAATGTCATGGGCTGCATTTGAGGCCCCCTTTATCTCATAGTTTGCCAACCACTAATCCAGTTCATCCAATAGCGGAAAAAAAGTTATTATTAGAAAACCAAATTTTAGCTGGTTCCTGAGCAACTAGCCGAAATTCTCTACGTGCTTGGCTCTATTGGCCACCTTCTCCCTGGCATCCTTCAACTGAAAAATTAAAGGAGTTGGATGAAAAATGATTGTCCAAACAGCAAATGCATCCAATCAGATGCAGCAGTTGCCTAGATATTCTGACAAGCAGTCAGACTATAGTAGCCACAGTGGGAGATTCCTTTATTCACGCTATATAACCTAGATGGGGAATCAGTTTGGATATTTTTGTTCAGCTTGCAGGTATACCGGTAAACTAAAATAATCTACTGTATGTGTGTATACTTAGCATAACTCAAGTTTAAGCACAAATGAATTGTCCTGCACCAGTTAACCACTTCAGCTCCGGAAGATTTTACCCCCTTCCTGACCAGAGCACTTTTTACAATTTGGCACTGCGTTGCTGTAACTGACAATTGCACGGTCATGCAATGCTGTACCCAAACAAAATTTGCGTCCTTTTTTTTCCCCACAAATAGAGCTTTCTTTTGGTGGTATTTGATCACCTCTGTGGTTTTTATTTTTTGCGCTTTAAACAAAAAAATTGTGTCAATTTTGAAAAAAAATATATATTTTTTTTACTTTTTGCTATAATAAATATCCCCAAAAATGTTTTTTTAAAAAACAAATGTCTTCATCAGTTTAGGCCAATATGTATTCTTCTACATATTATTGGTAAAAAAAAAAAATCGCAATAAGCATATATTGATTGTATACGTTATAACTTTTGCGCAAACCAATCTATGGGAAAGATTCATGGCATTTTTATGGCGTTTTTATTATTTATTTATTTTTTACTAGTAATGGCGGTGATCTGCGATTTTTATCGGTATTGCGACATTGCAGCTTACAGATCGGACACTTTTGACGCATTTTTGGGACCATTGACATTAATAGAGTGATCAGTGGTATAAATATGCACTGATTACTGTATAAATGTCACTGGCAGGGAAGGGGTTAACACTAGAGGGCGATCAAGGGGTTAAGTGTGTGTTCTAACTGTGTGGGGAGGGGAGTAACTAGGAGAGATGACAGATCACTGTTTCTACTTTGTAGAAACACACGATCTGTCTCCTCTGACAGCACAGGGATTTGTGTGTTCACACACACAAATCCCTGTGCTGGCGATTGTGCACGCGATCGCGCGTGGCTGGAGGCGTTCACGCCCGCTGGCCATGCGCATCGGGTTCCCCGCTGTGCAGCAGGCCCACGCGCATGCCTCCAGCTGTGTTTGTGCGCCCTCAGGTGGCTCTCCTGGGTAAAGCCGTATATGTACGGGATTTCACCCATGAGAGCCATTCTGCCGCAGTATATCTGCGTGAGCCGGTCGGGAACCGGTTAAGAAAGCAGGTCTTCCTGCAATACTCCCATTACCTCCTGCTTTATCCCACACAGGCTGACCACTCTGTGATCCAGCACCAGTCCTTATCTGGGTTGAATGAAGCCTAGGATGTCTAGGGTCCATCCTCAGGGGGTACATTATCAGACCACTCTGGGCTCAGAGGAACATGCTGTAGAGTCTAGCACTACATCATTAGATAACTCAATTCTCCAGAACATTCAGGAATTACCAAGTGCCAGAGGAAGAAGAGGAGGAAGAGGACATGTGGAAATTAAGAAGACCACAGACTAGAAAAAAAAGCATTGCTTTACGTTTTTTTTTACCTAATAGGAAAGTATGACAGTTCTGTTCATGGAATGCGACTTTGATACGACTTTACATCTCTGGCACAAAAGTAGCATCAAAGTAGGCTAGCATCAAAGTAGTGCAGAAACCTTTATGTGTCCAAAGTACACACAACCGTTTTTCATGACGAGAAAAATGCCATTTTTAAAAATGGTCGCGAAAAACGGTCGTGTGTATGCTCCAGAGCATTTTTCTCGACGAGAAAAATGCCCGCAAAAAAATTAGAACCTGCTCTATTTTTTCTTGTCGTTTTTCACGTCGTTCTTTTTAACATCGTGAAAAACGGTTGTGTGTATGCTTTTACGAGGGGGAAAAAATGCGCATGCTCAGAATCAAGTATGAGACGGGAACGCTCATTCTGGTAAAACTAGCGTTCATAATGGAGATAGCACATTCGTCACGCTGTAACGGACTGAAAAGCACGAAGACTGAAAAGCGGGAATCGTCTCTCACCAAACTTTATTAACACAAGGATCAGCAAAAGCGTCCCAAAGGGTGGCGCCATTCGAATGGAACTCCCCTTTATAGTGCCGTCGTACGCGTTGTACGTCACCGCGCTTTGCTCAAACTTTTTTTTTCATGAACGTGTGTATGCAAGGCAGGCTTTAGAGGAAACACGAAAAATCACGTCGAGAAAAACTTTGTTTTTTTCCATGACATGAATAACGGTCGTGTGTACGCGGCATTACATTTAACCCTAACATGGGACATTGGACACATAAAGGTTCCTGCACTACTTTGATGTGACTTTGATGTTACTTGAGTGCCAAAGAGTGTAAAGTCGCATCAAAGTCACACGCAATGAACAGAACTGTCATACTTTCCTATTAGCCAAAACAAACCTCACATAACGCACCAAAAATGCAAAATGCACCTCAAAACATGCCAGAAACACGCATCAACCCACAACCTGCATAGATGAAATCCTAGCCTTAAGGTCAGGTCAACACCATTCCTGCATGTTGGAAATGTGTGCAAAATTGTGCGCTTTCCTGACACAGAAATATGCTGCCATTCAGCAGCCGCACGGCGGTGCCATTAATTTATTTTCAGCACCATGCGGTTTGGTGCAGCTCGATTTAGAAAAGGGTCATGCACGTCTTATGCACGTTTCTCGTGCTTAGCCCAGCCCACTGAAATGAATGTGATGTGCGCATGAACACGCAACACGCGGAAACATGTGCGTTCTCCGTCGCATGAACAAAGTGTGAGCCTAGACTAGTATGTATGTCAACTGAAGTGGCATGGAGACAGGTAAGTGTTTAAGGCTGGGGGTGGGGGGTAATTGGACATGTAGTTGGGCTTTTTTTACTTTAATGCAGAGAATGTAATAAATTTAAAGTAGAACTATAGGCAAAACTTTTTTTTTTTCATTTTCATTTTTTTTTTCATTTTGGACAGAGCAAGGGACAGAGCATAACTTCTATCAGATATTTTTTTTTCCACCTGTGTCCCACTGGGAGAGCTCCCTTCACTTCCCATCTAATAGCCAAATAGGAAGTGAGAAGAAATCTCTGCAAATTAAGGGAATTCAATGGGGACCCCCAGGTCTCCAGAACTAGTGTCCCCATTAGAAAATTTTCCCGCTATTTACTTTTCTGGGGACAACCCAAAATTTGGGATTTTCTTTTACGTTCAATGATAACGGTAAACAGGACAAATAGAGATGGGGAATCTCCCTAACGGAGGCACAGACTGCCATAAAAATTAGCATTCTACTCAATCTCCCCTCTATCCAAATCTAAAAAAAAAGTTTTGCCTTTAGTTATACTTTAAGTGCAACCTTAAGCGGGCCATTTTTTATTAAATCTTCTGCCCTTGTTGTTTTAACTTTGGATAGTAAAACAATTTTTTCTGCCAGTAAATTCCTTATACAGCCCACTTCCTGTTTCTTGTCTGGTAAAAAGCCTAGGCTTATGACATCATACACAGCTCTCTCTCTCACTCTGGTGAGAGTTTGCTAGGAAGGGAGGGGGTGAGTGATAAGAGGGCCAATGAGAGCTGAAGAGCTGGAGGTGTGCCTCTGTGTATATCCAGGAAGTGAATAGGCAGCAGCTTCAGCTGCCCACAGTTAAAATGGTTGCAGCCAGACTCAGCAGAGCGATATTTATGCAGCATTTTTGGCAATTACAGAATCACATTATATATAAAATAAAATGCAAAGTGGTTGAAGGGAAGCTTCAGAATGGCAAAGATGTTTTTATTACAAATTATGTGAGCAGACTGCAGTTCCTCTTTAACTCTAAGCGAATGAGCTGTAAAGCTTTTTAAAGCATCACCTATGATGCTTTAAAAATCTCATCGTTTATATTTTACAGAAAAAGTAGAGATTATCTTGTGTTTTCTTGTGTATTATTTTTTTTTATTGAAAATATAGATTTGATAAACAGTTGCCTAATATTGTGCAACATACAAAATTGTAACTATTATCTTATAAATCATTGGGCCTATTGGGTTTTATGTGGCCCATTGGGTTTTTACTCATTAATAAGTGACACAAATGTTAGCATGTGTGCGTTCCGGCAGAAAAAAGTGACTTAGCAGGTATTCTGATAAAGCAAGAAGAAAAAAACAGGTGTACTGTTTAATGAATCTACCATTCACACCTATAATTCTCACATACCAAAGGATTATATTACACCATGACAATGACAGAACTGCCTAAGGTGAGCAGGGATTACTGCATGAACAGCAGCTATGTCATCTTTAACTATTTTGATTATATACTCATATATTTATTTCTATTGTATTCCTGCTATATTTAGATAAATGATGATATAACTACACCTCTTAAAAATAGTCTACCCCAACCTCAGGTAGGCAAACACAGGGCTGGACCGAGGCCAAAGAGGCACCCGCCTTGGTCCAGTATCCTCCCTGCCTCTGCATCACCTTTCCACCTCCTGCAGTGTGCAGAACTAAACTGTCAAACTGATAGCTCAATCCTGCAGATTTATCATGTAGATCGTAGCTCTCCCTTTACAACCAGCGCAACTCCCCTCTGAACCCGCCCCTCCGTGTCTTTTTTAGGTGGGCAGGAAGGGGTGGTATAACCGTAGCTCAATCGCCTGCTTTTACAGCCTCCTGGCCGCCCGCCCCTGTAAATGAGCCCTAATGCCGCGTACACATGACCGTTTTTAATGTCATTGAAAAAAAAACGTTTTTCTCAACGTTATTCTTCTCAAGCCTGCCTTGCCTACACACGATCATGAAAAAAAATGCTCGAGCAAAGCGCGGTGACGTACGAAATGTACGACGGCACTATAAAGGGGAAGTTCCATTCAGATGGCACCACCCTTTGGGCTGCTTTTGCTGATCCTTGTGTTAGTAAAGTTTGGTGAGAGACGATTTGCGCTTTTCAGCCTCGTGCTCTTCAGTCTGTTACAGCGTGACGAATGTGCTATCTCCATTACGAACGCAAGTTTTACCAGAACGAGCGCTCCCGTCTCATCACTTGATTCTGAGCATGCACATTTTTTTTCACGTCGTTAAAGCCTACACACGGCTGTTTTTCATGACGAGAAAAACGACGACGTGAAAAACGACAAGAAAAATTAGAGCATGTACCAAATTTTTAATGCCCATTTTTCACGTCGTGAAAAATGCTCTGGAGCCCACACACGATCGTTTTTAATGACCAAATTAAAAAATGGCATTTTTCTCGTCATGAAAAACGGTCGTGTGTACGCGGCATTAGTGTGACAGCGCCACGTTTTTTTTAAAAAACAACCTTTTAGCCCTTAGTGAGCCATTTTAGATTTTTTTTTTTTTTTTTTTTTTTTAGGTACAATCACTTAACATTTTGCTTTTTGCTTTTCCTGATTTTTTTTTTTGGTTTGTATGTTTGTGTTTATTCATGTTTGTAACGCCAAATATAAAAAAAAAGCTTTGTACCAAAAACCTGATTCTAGTGCCTTTTATAAAAAAGGGAAATATCACAGATTAAAATCTGTAGCTAAAGCAGAGTTCCAATAATTTTTGTGTTTATTAACCGCTTGGCGACCAGCTCACGAACATTTACGGCTGCACAAAGCAGCGTATATATACGTCGCTTTGAATTTCGTGCCACGCGCCCCTGCCTAGGGCTCCGTGACGGTGCCCGTGGGACCCGTGGACTCGATGTCCGCCGGTGTCCAGCGATCGTGTCACAGGGCTGCAGAACAGGGGGATGCCTGTGTAAACAAGGCATTTCCCTGTTCTGCCTTGTGACAAGACACTGATCTACTGCTCCCTGTCATCGGGAGCAGTGATCAGTGTCGTGTCACAGGTAGCCCAGCCCCCAAAAGTTAGAATCACTCCCTAGGACACACGTAACCCCTTCCTCGCCCCCTAGTGGTTAACCCCTTCACTGCCAGTGTCATTTACACAGTAATCAGTGCATTTTTATAGCACTAATCGCTGTATAAATGACAATGGTTGCAAAATAGCATCAAAAGTGTCCGATGTGTCTGCCATAATGTCACAGTCACGATAAAAATCGCAGCTAGCTACCATTACTAGTAAGAAAAAAAATAAAATAAAAATGGCATAAAACTACCCCCTATTTTGTAGACGCTAAAACTTTTGCGCAAACCAATTAATATACGCTTATTGCGATTTATTTATTTTTTACCAAAAAATATGTAGAAGAATACGTATTGGCCTAAACTGACGGATTTTTTTTATATATATATTTTTGGGGGATATTTATTATAGCAAAAAGTAAAAAATACTGCTTTTTTTTCAAAATTGTCGTTCTTTTTTTGTTTATAGCGCAAACAATAAAAACCGCAGAGGTGATCAAATGCCACCAAAAGACAGCTCTATGTGTGGGGAAAAAAGGACGTAAATTTTGTTTGGGTACTGCACAATTGTCAGTTAAAAAATGACGCAGTGGCGAATCGTAAAAAATGGCCTGGTCATTCAGCAGCCAATTCTTCCGGGCTGAAGTGGTTAAAAGTCAGCAGCTACAAAAAGTGTAAAATAAACACACACTCACCTGCCCCACGGTCCAGCGATACGGCCAGCCCGAACCCTCGCTTCTCTCCCTCTCCGCAGCGCAGGCATAGCAAGTGTGAGCACCTGGCTGTGACAGATTGCGGCTTCACAGCCGGGTGCGCACCATGCATGCGCGAGTAGCGCAGCGCCTCCCTGTTGGTCGGGAAATCTTCTGGGACCTGTGATGTGTCCCAGGAGATTGCAAGGAGGAAGGGGGAGAGGAGAACTTCCGCTAGGTGGCTCGAGCGGAAGTGGGAGCAGGTACCTGCTCCCCCCCCAAAAAAAATGACATGCCAAAGGTGGCATATTTAGGGGGGAGGAGTGCTTAAAGCGAAACATCCTCTTTTGGGTGGAGCTCCTCTTTTTATTCTGGATTGTCCCTAATTCATATATGCACTTGTCCATAGATTCTGTGATCTGCTGTTTTTCAGGTGTTACAGCTTGGTTCCCACACCGCCATCTTTCTCTCTGATGTCATCAGGAGTCAGCCGCCTCTTTCAGACGTTGGCCTATGATGGCCGATTTGTGTCCTGCTTCCTGCATATCCTAGGAGGCCTAAGTGAGGAGGAAACGTCACTTTTGCCTAGGTAAGAATGGCGACCAAGGGGTGGGGCAAAAAAAAAAAATGCCAATAACATTTTTTTGGATTGCAGAGGAGGGTAGGAGTGCAGTGTTGCCTAGTGCAGACTCACAGAGTGGGTTTGGGTTATCCAGGTATACACTATAATAAGGGTCCATTTATAATAGGATTCACTGTGCAGATGAATAAGCATTCATACAAAAATCACTAATAAAAAGCTTGCTGATGTTTTTAATATGTAAAAAAATGTTTGTAGCCATTTGCTTGGCGAGCGAAAGAGGCAGATTTAGGACACTGTGCTGCAGTGCTCTCTGTGCCCCCCAATGGACTTCAGCTGAATGGGTTAACATACCTCACCTCCATCCACCAGGGGGAGCTGATAAGCAGAAGGAGCTCAAGAGATCAGATGGTTGGCAGCATTGAGTCCTAGGAGATGAGGTTCCGGAGATAAACTATAATCTAAGAAACAATGTCAGTCTATGGACCGTTGGACTACAATGCCCAATGCAAGCTGGGTGTAAGGGGAGAGGCTGAATACTGAGGAACTTTCTCTTTGCTGTGAGGTATCGCTGCTCCTGTGTGCACAAGCATGCAACCATGTGCTGAGGAACAGAGTTGCTCCAGGCAGATCCAGAAGTGAGTTGACATCTGAACACATGGACCCCTGTGGCTGTATCACTGGGACTGGTGAGAGGACAATGCTGCCATTAACCTGTTTCTGCTAGCAGAGACCAAGCACATAGGGACTGGCCATTTAACTAGCAGCATTATTTACTGCATGCAAGTTTTACTGGGACTGTGCTCATCTGCACCACCATAAAGACTGGGCCCCAACAATTGCCAGCTCAAGAACTAGGGCTAAATACTGCTCAGTCAGATGATAGCTGCTTTACAAGAACTTTGCCTATTGTCCACAGTAAGAGGTACCTCTTTAGGAAGTTTTAAATATAATCTCTGCCATTCATATAGAGTGTACTCTAAAGTGAATATAGCCTACTGTTTACAGAGGAGTTATCGCAGTATTGATTATCATTGCTGTTACTCCTTTCTAATGCATTACTTATTGTTGACCGGGTTTACTCAAATTTTGCTGCATGGAACTCAATTCTATGCTGCTATAGCCTAGGGAACATATTGTCTGGTGAACTGTGATTTACTTACTCATTTATGTGCATACCGCTATTCACTGTAACCCATGACAATATATTGGTTTCATTAACCACTAACCAGTCTGATGTTTGCTTTTTGAAACGGAACCCTCTTTGTGTGCAGGGTATCTATAATATTTGTGTTCCCAGTAGCAGTGCAGTATCCATTTGTTTAAAGATTATAGCATGTTTTCCCCATGTAGTGGGGCTGTGCCCACATTGCATGGGTAATCGTCTAGGGGATTGCAGAGCGGAGATATACTTACCTAATCCGCTGATCCTCCCAATGCAAGACTGGTCCCTGCTGCTCCTGCCCCCCTGCAATCTAGCAGTCTTGTGCGGTGGACTGTTCCTGACATCATTCCGCCCATAGACTGGCTCTAGACGTGAGGATGGCAGGAACAGTCCACCGCTGGACATGGGGGAGTGCCATTTATTTGAGGATCAAAGGTTTGTGTGAGTATAAGCTCTGCATTCACGGCTAGACAAAATGAGCAGTTCATTCTTAAATTCTGCTTTAATTTGGTGTGTCAGTGGGGCTGAGGTTGTTCTCAGAGCTATGGCAGAAGAACAGAGATCCCAATCTACCAAGTGGCTCCTTTGGGGGGTAGCACCTTCACTCAGTGGATGCACTAGATATCATTGCACTCTTTACCATCAAAAATGAAGGAAAAAATGTTTCATAAGTGGAAGAAAAGTCTAAGGCAGCCCATAGATGACTTGCTATCTTTCCTTCCATCACAGGTGAAAGGAAAGAAAATTGCTTGATTCCCGAATGCCTCCCGCAGTGCTACTGTGTTCTGCTGGCAGGGAAGGGGGGGGTGCCTTCCTGGCTGCCAGAACACAATGATTACTGCTAATGGATACAGGTGCTGAAAGTCGCAAGTGGGAAAATCCGTCAGGCTGTTTGTACCCAAGTCGGTCGACTCACCGACTTGTGTACAATCAGCCTGCCCATACATTGATCGAATCTCGGACCGTCCCTGCTGATTTTCTTCAATCTTAAAAATGCTCCCTACCCTCTCCTCCTACCTATCCTGAGTAACCTGTGTAGACTGAGCAATGGGAGCATATGGTTGATGTCATGGCTCTCAGAATTCCCAGCTGTTGTCCAGCGCTCCCTCCTTTCCCCTGCAGCAGCTGCTCACTAACACAGGGGAGCCGGAGATGCAAAATCACAGGAGGAGAGTGACCGTACTGAAATGGATTAAAAATGGGTAAGTACACAGATCTTTTTTATACAGGTCAGGCAGGATAGGCGGGGGTAGGGAAATTTTTTAAGAATAGTTAGACAAGTGGTTGTAAATGCTGAAGGTGCATGAAGGTAAAAAACCTTCTGTGTGCTTCTCCACCCACAGTCCCCCCCTTATACTCACCTGGGCCCCCTCTTGATCCAGCGGTGTGCATGAGAGCCTTGGCTGTGTCAGGGCTCTTTTTCCTCACTGGCTGGGACTGAGTCAATCACAACCAGCGAGCCAATGAGGACGAGAGTGCGGGGGGTGGGGCCGAGCCACGGCTCAGGATCTAGCATGCACCAGTGCCCCCATAGCAAATGGCTTGCTATTGGGGGCACAGGTCAAGGGGGAGGAGCCGGGAGCGCTGGTGGGGGACCAGAGAAGAAGAGTCTCGGGGCTGCTCTGTGCAAACTCACTGCACAGAGCAGGTAAGTATAACTTTTTTTTTTTTTTTTTAAAGCCAAACCTTTAAAGTGATACTAAAGGTTTAATTTTTTTTTTTTTTAAATAAGAAACATGTCATACTTACCTCCACTGTTCAGCTCATTTTGCACAGAGTGGCCCCGATCCACGTCTTCTGGGGTCCCTCAGCGGCTGCCTTGGCTCCTCCCCACATCCGATAACCCCCTCTGGGAAGCGCTTTCCCAAGGGGGTTACCTTGCGGGCGCGCTCCTGAGTCCAGCATTTGCGCCAATAGACACTAATGCAGGACTCGGCCCTGCCCCCCGGCGCCCGCGTCATTGGATTTGATTGACAGCAGCGTGAGCCAATGGCTGCACTGCTATCAATCTATCCAATGAAGAGCCAAGAAGACCGGGCCGAGATCCAGCGCGTTCTCAACGCGGGACTTTCGAGGGCTCAGGTAAGTAAACCGGGGGGCTGGGGGGCCTGTAATTATCAGATGTTTTTTCACCTTAATGCATAGGATGCATTAAGGTGAAAAAACAGGAAGGTTTACAACCCCTTTAACGCCGAACCTGCACACTGCAGCTTGAAAAAGCTCAGCACAGCTTTTTTTTTTTTTACTGAGCTAAAATACAGCCCATTAATTGTAATGCACTTATGCACACAGGCGCGTAAACAAGCGTTGTGCATTGTTCACTAAAAAAAAAAAAAAAAATAGAAAAATCTGCATTTTTGGAAAGTAATTTGAGCTTCATGCACGCAAATATGCGCAAGTGTGGACAGATGTCCATTTGCATGTTGTACAGAATGAGAATGCGAGAATAAATTTGCGTGAAAATGCACGAAGGCATATACGTGAAAGTGCGCGTAAATACACAAATACGTACAAAAAAAAAACGCCTGAAATTATTTCTGAAAAAGTAGATGCTCAAACAATAGTATCATGTGCAAGAGGCCTAAAAGCACTTTAACCACTTTCCGCCCAGTCAATAGCGAATTGACGTCCGGGAAGTGGTTGCAATATCGATACTGGACGTCATATGACGTCCTGCAGGATATTGCCTTGCGCGCGCCCGCGGGGGCGCGCAGCGCGGTGATCGGGGACGGCATGTGTCCCTCGGACACAGCGCTACCCCGATCACGGTAAACAGCCAATTTCATTGGCTGTTTACCATGTGATCGGCTGTGTCAAAGTCACAGCCGATCACCTGTCAAAACAAACTCGGCGGCGCGCACGGCTTGCAGAGCGGGGATCGGGGAAGGCGAGTGTCCCTTGGACACAGCGTGTCCCCGATCAGAGTAAACAGCCAATGAATTGGCTGTTTACCACGTGACCGGCTGTGTCCAATCACAGCCGGTCACAAATGTAAACAAACTCCACAGGAGTTACTACCTGATCCCTGCTCTCTCCTCACACACCGATCTGTGTGGAGAGAGAAGAGATCAGTAAGTTAGCTCAGTGTAGTTTGTCTACATAAGTTTACAGTGCACAACACGCCCCCCCCATAAAGAGGATCTGTCACACAGCCCAGCACATCAATCAGCCCAGCCAATCAGCCCATCTGTCAATCAGCCCATCTGTCAATCAGCCCATCTGTCAATCAGCCCATCTGTCAATCAATCAGCCCATCTGTCAATCAATCACCCCACCTGTCAATCAATCACCCCATCTGTCAATCAATCAACCCATCTGTCAATCAATCAATCAGCCCATCTGTCAATCAATCAGCCCATCTGTCAATCATCTGTCACAGGCCCACCTCCATCGGTACCGCCATTGGCACTGCCACACAGGCTACCAGTACCGCCATCGGTACCAGTACCACCACCAGTACCGCCACCAGGCCCAGCATCTATACTGCCACACAGGCCTGCTACCAGTATCACCACTAGTGCCGCCATCGGTACCACCACCAGTACCACCACCCGTACCACCGTCGGTAGTGCCACCACCACCTGTACCACCACCTGTACCGCCATCGGTACCATCACCACCCGTACCACCACCACCTGTACCGCCATCGGTACCACCACCACCTGTACCGCCATCGGTACCACCACCACCCAAACCTCCATCGCTAACACCACCACCCGTACCGCCACCGGTACCGCCGCCACCACCACCACCCGTACCGCCATCGGTACCACCACCACCTGTACCGCCATTGGTACCACCACCACCCATACCGCCATCGGTACCACCACACAGGCCCACCACTAATACCTCCATCGGTACTACCACACAGACCGCCACCACTACCACCAGCAGTACCATTACACAGGCCCACCAATAAGCACTGCCATAATGTCCCAAAGGGTTTACACACCTGAGGAGGCATATGCCATTCTTGCCATGTCGGATGATGAGAGCAGCGGGGAGCTCCCATTATCCGATTCTGGTTCGGAATACGAGCCAGTGGAGGATAGTGGCTCAGAGTCCGAGTCCCCGGAGGAAACCGTCCCTCCCAAAAGAATGCGATCGGCACCAAGATCAGCACCAAGATCAGCACCAAGATCAGGAGAACTGCCCACCACCAGCAGCGCCATACCCCAGGAAGAGGAGCCCAGTACAAGCAATGGAAATGCACGCCCAACCCGAAGAATCCAGCCCCAATCCTACCTTCCCGATGCCCTGGCAAACCCCTTATGGTTGCCTGCCAACTCAGGATCCGCTATCATCCCCCCTTTCACCGCACAGCCAGGTGTGCAGCCCGACACTACAAATTTTTCTAAATTTGATTATTTTTGTTTATTTTTCCCACAAGATTTGCTGCAGAATATAGTGGATCAAACGAATCTGTATGCATCCCAATTTATTGCTGCCAACCCCAATTCTTCCTACGCCCGCATGTTCCAGTGGCGGCGTCTAACATTGGAGGAATTTAAATTATTTTGGGCCTTATGTTCAATATGGGGCTTACAAAAAAGAACGAAGTCCATTCATATTGGTCCAAACGCCCCATCCAACACATGCCCATATATTCCGCTGTCATGTCCAGGAAAAGATACGACATGATTATGCGCTTTCTCCACTTCAATGACAATTCACAGTGCCCTCCCCGAGATCATCCCAACTATGACAAATTGTACAAGATACGCCCCCTAATCAATGCCTTTTCCCAGCGATTTGAAGACGTTTTCATCCCAGACCAAAAAATTTGTGTGGACGAGTCCCTCGTACATTTCACCGGCCGACTGCAGTTCAAGCAGTACATACCAAGCAAGAGAGCCAGGTATGGGTAAAAATTAAATACATTATGTGATCGAGCCACTGGATACGTCTGCAAATTCAGGATCTACGAAGGCAAAGACTCCCAGCTCCAGCCCCGTGATTGCCCCACATATATTGGAACCAGTGGGAAAATTGTCTGGGAGTTGGCATACCCCCTGTTCGGAAAAGGTTACCATTTATATGTTGATAATTATTATACCAGCCTGCCCCTTTTTCGCCACCTTTACAGTAAACAAACCCCGGCCTGCGGTACCTTAAAAAAAAAACGGAAGGGATTCCCACAAAATTTATTGACAAAAAAATTGCGACCTGGAGAATCGGCATCCATGAGGAACGAGGAGGTGTTGGCCATGAAGTGGAGGGACAAGAAAGATGTCCACATCCTCTCTACGATCCACAATGACACCATGGTGGAGATCCCAAGAAGACGCGGCTCCATTGTAAAGCCTGAATGTGTCCACGACTACAATTTGTACATGGGGGGGTGGATTTAAACGACCAGATGCTACAGCCCTACTTATCAACCAGAAAGTCCCATTATTGGCACAAAAAAGTTGCGTTTCACCTGTTTCACATGGCCCTTTTTATTTCGTTTGTCTGCTACCAAAAAGCAACTCAAAATCACCGACTCCACTACCTCCAATATATCGAAGATATCATCGATAGGATAGGATAGGACACCTCTGCCTGCTACCTGGACCTGTGCTTTGGCTGTGCTCTGGCTGTGCTGACAGTATCTCTGCCTGTGCGAACTATGGACAGTATTCCTGCCTGCTGCCTGGATGATTGCTTTTGCTGTCGCTGACCTCATCCCTGCCTGCTGCCTGGACCGATGCTCTCCTCTGTGGACCACTGCACTTCTAAAACCACAGGTAATCTTTTGTTATTTGGTATGTACCTGCTATGTGTTAGATATATGAAGGGCCTTCAAAAATGTGATCGGTAGTCAGAAAATGATATGTGCAATTAATGCTGCTAGAATGCCTGGAGGTGCTACTTGGATGTTGGGCCTCTGTATGTGGCCAGGCTGTGTAAAAATCTCAAACATGTGGTATCGCCATACTCAGGAGGAGTAGCAGAATGCATTTTTGGGTGTAATTTTTGCTATGTACATATTATGTGTTAGAAATATCTTATAAATTGACAACTTTGTGTAAAAAAAAATGCATTTTAATTTTTTCTCCACATTTTCCAAAACCTTCTGGAAAAAAATGAACCGTTCAAAAGACTCATAATGCCTCATAGATTATACGTTGGGGTGTGTGCTTTCAAAAATGGGGTCATTTTGTGGAAAATTCTATTGTCCTGGTGCTCCAGGGCCTTCAAAATTGTAATAGGTGGTTGAGAAAGGATATGTGCGATTTATGCTTGTAGAACGCCTGAAAGTGCTACTTCAATGTTGGGCCTCTGTATATGGCCAGGCTGTGTAAAAGTCTCACACATGTGGTATCGCTATACTCAGGAGGAGTAGAAGAATGCATTTTGGGGTGTTATTTTTGCTATGTATATGCTATGCGTTAGAAATATCTTATAAATGGACAACTTTGTGTAAAAAAAATGCATTTTCATTTTTTCTCCACATTTTCCAAAACCTTCTGGAAAAAAATAACCGTTCAAAAGACTCATAATGCTTCATAGATTATACGTTGGGGTGTGTGCTTTCCAAAATGGGGTCATTTTGTGGAAAATTCCATTGTCCTGGTGCTCCAGGGCCTTCAAAAGTGTAATAGGTGGTTGTGAAAGGATATGTGCGATTTATGCTTGTAGAACGCCTGAAAGTGCTACTTCAATGTTGGGCCTCTGTATATGGCCAGGCTGTGTAAAAGTCTCACACATGTGGTATCGCTACACTTTGGAGGAGGAGCAGAATGTATTTTGGGGTGTAGTTACAATTATGCATATGCTGTGTGAGAGAAAAAAACTGTTATTATGACCAGTTTGTGTAAAAAAAAAAAAAAAAAAATTAATTTTCCCAAGAATTGTGGGAAAAAAATACAACTTCAAAAAAC
The DNA here is from genome assembly GCA_029206835.1 of Rana muscosa. Classification (NCBI taxonomy): domain Eukaryota; kingdom Metazoa; phylum Chordata; class Amphibia; order Anura; family Ranidae; genus Rana; species Rana muscosa. Next base: position 216,210,784 of record CM055116.1, read on the forward strand.
TCACCACGCCTCTTAGTAAATACCTTGGACTGTCTACTTTCCAAAAAGGGGTAATTTTTGGGGTATTTGTACTTTCCTCGCTTGTTAGTGTCTCAAGAAATGAGATATGCCTTCAGTACATCAGGCGTGATCAGATGTGATAAATTTTCAGTGATTGCCACCATAGTTTGTAGACTCTATAACTTTCACAAAGACCAAATAATATACACGAATTTGGGTTCATTTTACCAAAGATATGTAGCAGTATACATTTTGGCACAAATTTATGAAGAAAAATTACTTATTTGCAAAATTTTACAATAGAAACTAAAAAAAAGTGTTTTTTTTAAAAAAAAATTGCTGTTTTTTTGCTTATATCGCAAAAAATAAAAAACCCAGTGGCGATTAAATACCACCAAAAGAAAGCTCTATTTGTGAGAAGAAAATGATAAAAATTTTGTTTGGATACAGTGTAGCATGACTAAGTAATTGTCATTCAAAGTGTGAGAGTACTGAAAGCTGAAAATTGGTCTGGGCGGGAAGGTGCATAAGTGCATGGTATTGAAGTGGTTAAGCTTGTGTTTATATGTTTATTTATTTATTTGATCAGCCGGTGGGCTACATGGGGAAAAAATATTAAGCGAGGTGGATAGATTAATCCTCCCCGCTGCGACATTGTCAGCATACACTGATCAGCAGCTGCTTAGGGGGGGGGGGACTGGACGTGAGTGGACCGAGGCTTCCCATTTGGTTTTCCTAGGGAGGGTCTGCCCCCCTGTACCCTTTTCTCCCAGAGTTGTTTGGGCTGCCCTTTGATGATCCTATAGGGTGGGTGATGGTGTTAGGATGAATTATGTATAAATTGTGTTTATTAAATTGTCATGTCATTTAGATTGTATAAAACGTTTTTTCATTGGCTCCTGAGGAAGTGGACCATGTCCGGGAAACGCGTAGAGCCTCTATGATTACCAGATATGACAAGATAAAATACAATGATAAATTCTGGCTGATGTCTAGTAGAGCTGCACGATTAATCGTTAAAAAATTGCAATCTCCATTCAACCCCCTCACAATCTTAATCTGGCATTTCCGCAATTTTATGTTAACAGTGCAGAGCCATTCTCTGCTCACTCACAGCTGTCAAAAAAAAAAAAAAAAAGCCTCCACCAAATATTTATCAACATTTCTCAGCGCTGAGAGATAACTATAAACAATGTAAGTTTGGTTCTTTTAGATCAAAGGGATGGACTTCGATCTGTAAATGAGGGCAGTTTAACCACTTAAAGCGGAGTTTCGCCCTACTTCAAAGCCGGTTTCCTACTGCGCATGCGCGAGTCGTGCTGCTTTCTGAATGGTCCCTGCTGTCTTCTGGGACCTGTGTGTCTCTCAGAAAGCAGTGGGGGGGGGGAGGGGCTGGACATGGTGTAATTAACCGCACAGATTGCGGCGATCTTTCCAGATTTGACAGGTATCCACTCCCCCTCCCCCTTAAGGTGCAAAATGTCCGATCCGTGGAAGTTCTTTCTGGGTGGAACTCCGCTTTAAAGACTAAGCCTCTTAGGCCCCTTTCACACTGAGGCGCTTTGCAGGCGCTATTGCGCTAAAAATAGCGCCTGCAAAGCGCCCTAAAAAAGCTGCTACTTTGTATCCAGTGTGAAAGGCCGAGGGCTTTCACACTGGAGAGTTGCGCTTGCAGGAGGGTAAAAAAACTCCTGCAAGCCGCATCCTTGAGGCGCAATAGGAGCGGTAAAAATACCGCTCCTATAGCTTCAATGGGGTAGCACCTCCAAAACGTCCGCAAAACGCCCCAAAGAGGCATTATTGCGGGCGTTTTTAACCCTTTTTTCGGCTGCTAGCGGGGGTTAAAATCACCCTGCTAGCGCCCGCAAATCGTGGCAAAAATGACGGTATAGCGGTGCTAAAAATAGCGCCGCTATACCGCCAGCACATCCAGCGCTTCAGTGTGAAAGTAGCCTTACTGATATTTGTTGCTTACAAATTAAAATCATTATTTTTTGCTAGAAAATTACTTAACCCCCAAACATTATATACCCTAGAGAATAAAATGGCGGTTGTTGCAATATTTTATGTCACACTGTATTTGTGGTCTTTCAAAACGCAATTTTTTGGGAAAAAAAAAAACTAAACAGTAAAGTTAGCCGCATTTTTTTGTATAATGTGAAAAGTGATGTTACGCCGCGAGAATCGTGATCTTTATTCTATGCAAAAAAAAAAAAACGTAAATCTCATTTTTTCCAGAATCGTGCAGCTCTAATCACTAACCATGTATTGCAATATGAAAACGTTTTTGTCAGATTTTTCTACATTTTATGAAAATGAATAAAGATTGTATTTTCAGGATAAGGATGAATTCTTCTGAGTTTTGGATGGATTGGTCGGACATGAAGGGACACACACACAGATCGAAATGTATCTGGTTCATCAGGGACTTTGGATCGGTCTGTTGTGACCACTTTAGGGAGCATTCTTCCCTTTATTTATAGTATAGGAGGAGGAGGGGGAGTGTAAGGATACATTGTATCAGACAATGACATTTGTCACATTAGGAAGGTGATCTGTGTGTGGATCATGTGATGTCCATGTAGTATGGATGGACACACACTGGCCGATGTGTGATGGAATGGACCTGTCACGTCCTGTCACCTTGCAGAGCTGATCATCACACAGGCAGGAAAAGAGAAGCGAGGTCACATGAGCAGCCCTCCCCTCCCCCCTCCTCCCCGATCGGCTGTGTGATGAAGCCGGGACTGGAGGAGACACATCTGGACCGAACCTCGTCCATCCGACCGACACCGGCCACAGCCTGACCTTCATCCGTCCACCGAGGGGGGGCGATCGGCGTCAGCTATGGAGGGGCCACCTACCTATCCGTGCGGGCACCATGCTGGCCACTGACCGTCCAATCCATCCGCCGCAGGTAAGTCACAGCCGGCTTCTACTGATCTGGATGGGGGACGAGGACACATACCGCTCCTGGGACCACACAGCACCGCACACTGATCATCACCCCCAACTTTTCATTCATTTCCCGGAGTTCAGGAGCTGAGCAGGACATGGCAGTCCTCTGTACCGGGGAACACATAGGGAACACACAGAGAATACTGACATAGGGATCACTGACATAGGGATCACTGACATAGGGATCACATAGGGAACACATAGGGAACACACAGAGAATACTGACATAGGGATCACTGACCTAGGGAACACATAGAGAATACTGACATAGGGATCACTGACATAGGGATCACATAGGGATCACATAGGGAACACATAGAGAATACTGACATAGGGATCACTGACATAGGGATCACATAGGGATCACATAGGGAACACATAGAGAATACTGACATAGGGATCACTGACATAGGGATCACATAGGGAACACATAGGGAACACACAGAGAATACTGACATAGGGATCACTGACATAGGGATCACATAGGGAACACATAGAGAATACTGACATAGGGATCACTGACATAGGGATCACATAGGGATCACATAGGGAACACATAGAGAATACTGACATAGGGATCACTGACATAGGGATCACATAGGGATCACATAGGGAACACATAGGGAACACATAGAGAATACTGACATAGGGATCACTGACATAGGGATCACATAGGGAACACATAGGGAACACATAGAGAATACTGACATAGGGATCACTCACATAGGGATCACATAGGGATCACTGACATAGGGATCACATAGGAATCACTGACATAGGGATCACATAGGGATCACTGACATAGGGATCACATAAGGATCACTGACATAGGGATCACATAAGGAGCACTGACATAGGGATCACATAGGGAACACATAGAGAATACTGACATAGGGATCACTGACATAGGGATCACATAGGGAACACAGAGAATACTGACATAGGGATCACTGACCTAGGGATCACATAGGGATCACATAGGGAACACATAGAGAATACTGACATAGGGATCACTGACATAGGGATCACATAGGGATCACATAGGGAACACATAGGGAACACATAGAGAATACTGACATAGGGATCACTGACATAGGGATCACATAGGGATCACTGACATAGGGATCACATAGGGATCACTGACATAGGGATCACATAGGAATCACTGACATAGGGATCACATAGGGATCACTGACATAGGGATCACATAAGGATCACTGACATAGGGATCACATAAGGAACACTGACATAGGGATCACATAAGGAACACTGACATAGGGATCACATAGGGATCACTGACATAGGGATCACATAGGGATCACTGACATAGGGATCACATAGGGAACACTGACATAGGGATCACATAGGGAACACTGACATATGGATCACATAGGGAACACTGACATAGGGATCACATAGGGAACACTGACACACAGACAGATCACATAGGGATCACTGACATAGGGATCACATAGGGAACATATAGGGAACACTGACATAGGGATCACATAGGGAACACTGACATAGGGAACACTGACATAGGGATCACATAGGGAACACTGACATAGGGATCACATAGGGGACACTGACATAGGGATCACATAGGGAACACTGACATAGGGATCACATAGGGATCACATAGGGAACACTGACATAGGGATCACATAGGGAACACTGACATAGGGATCACATAGGGAACACTGACATAGGGATCACATAGGGATCACATAGGGAACACTGACATAGGGATCACATAGGGAACACTGACACACAGACAGATCACATAGGGATCACTGACATAGGGATCACATAGGGAACATATAGGGAACACTGACATAGGGATCACATAGGGAACACTGACATAGGGAACACTGACATAGGGAACACTGACATAGGGATCACATAGGGAACACTGACATAGGGATCACATAGGGAACACTGACATAGGGATCACATAGGGAACACTGACATAGGGATCACATAGGGATCACATAGGGAACACTGACATAGGGATCACATAGGGAACACTGACATAGGGATCACATAGGGAACACTGACATAGGGATCACATAGGGATCACATAGGGAACACTGACTTAGGGATCACATAGAGATCACATAGAGATCACTGACATAGGGATCACATAGGGATCACATAGAGATCACTGACATAGGGATCACATAGAGATCACTGACATAGGGATCACATAGAGAACACTGACATAGGGGATCACATAGAGATCACTGACATAGGGATCACATAGAGAACACTGACATAGGGGATCACATAGGGAACACTGACATAGGGGATCACATAGAGATCACTGACATAGGGGATCACATAGACAACACTGATATAGGGGATCACTGACATAGGGATCACATAGAGATCACATAGAGATCACTGACATAGGGATCACATAGACAACACTGACATAGGGATCACATATAAAGATCACTGATCACATAGAGAGTACTGATCACATATAGAGATCACTGATCACATGAAGGTCACATAGAGATCACTGATCACATGAAGGTCACATAGAGATCACTAATCACATGAAGGTCACATAGAGATCACTAATCACATGAAGGTCACATAGAGATCACTAATCACATGAAGGTCACATAGAGATCACTAATCACATGAAGGTCACATAGAGATCACTGATCACATGAAGGTCACATAGAGATCACTAATCACATGAAGGTCACATAGAGATCACTAATCACATGAAGGTCACATAGAGATCACTAATCACATGAAGGTCACATAGAGATCACTGATTACATGAAGGTCACATAGAGATCACTGATTACATGAAGGTCACATAGAGATCACTGATCACATGAAGGTCACATAGAGATCACTGAATACATAGGGATCACATATAGAGATCACTGATCACATGAAGGTCACATAGAGATCACTGATTACATAGGGATGACATAAAGCACCGTTGAGCTCCAGTCCTGGGAGAGGAGCAGGGAACTCTGGGTATTTCCATCAGATGACAGCTGACATACATCCCCATCCAGTGACATTCTAAATATGAAATTGCTGTATATGTCACTGGTAAGTGCGCATGTTTGGATGTGTGCCCCGGGGCAGACGACAATCTATTAGATTGTAAGCTCTTTTGAGCAGGGTCCTCTTAACCCTCTTGTATTATATGGTATTGTAACTGTACCGTCTCCCTTTTTACATTGTAAAGCACTGTGTAAACTGCTGGCGCTATATAAATCCTGTATAATAATAATAATGACAGCTGACATTCATCCCCATCCAGTGACATTCCCAGTATGAATGTGCCATTGGAATGTCACTGTGTTTGGATGCTCGCTCCGGGGTGTTCAGTGAGATGGGAAATGGAACGATCACGATGAGTAAATCTTATTTATCTGCCTAGCCATATCCTAAAGGGCACCATTTACACTTCCAGTTAATAAAATTATGTTCTATATGTTATCAGAAATATTAACCCCCTCAGAGCCAACATGTTTCACCCCCTTCATTACCCAGCCATGTATCAGTTTTCACGGCTGTGATCCCTTGACTGACAATTACTGTACTCTAATGGATTTTATCTTATTCTTTTAAACACATTCTCATAGAGATCTGCTGAGCCCCAGTTCTGGGAGAGGAGCAGGGAACTCTGGGTATTTCCTTCTGATGACAGCTGACATACATCCCCATCCAGTGACATTCTAAATATGAATGTGCCATATGTGTCATTGGAACATGCGTGCTTTTGAATCTGTGCCCCGAAATGCGTTCATTGAGATGTGAAATGGAATGAGTCCAGTCTAATGGGAAAAGATCATGGTGGGCAAGTGTCATTTATTTACCTAGCCATATCATAAAGGACAGTGTTTAGAGTCCCAGTTAATGAATATGTTATCAGAATCATTGACCATCTCATTACCGCCATGTTTCACCCCCTTCATTGCCCGGCCATTGGGCAGTTTTCTGCACTGTGATACTTTGACGGACAATTACTCAGTCATACAGCACTGTACTCTAATTGAGTTTATATCATTTTTAGAGACACATGGAGCTTTATTTTGGTGGATTAAAACCACCAATTGTATTTTATGTTTTTTACTTTATAAAGAAAAAAAGACAAAAAAAAAGTCAAAAACACAGTTAAGTCTCTGCTAAAAACAAAAACAAAAAAAAAACCAAATGAAAATGCCAGGACAGTTCAACCCCGCCCCCCCATGCCCATAGCAAATAAAATGCCAGGATAGTACAACCCCCGCCCCCTCCCCATAGCAAATGAAAATGCCAGGACAGTTCAACCCCGCCCATAACAAATAAAATGCCAGGACAGTACAGCCCCGCCCGCCTGCCCATAGCAAATAAAATGCCAGGACAGTACAACCCCCGCCCCCTCCCCATAGCAAATGAAAATGCCAGGACAGTTCAACCCTGCCCCCCTGCCCATAACAAATAAAATGCCAGGACAGTACAGCCCCGCCCCCCTGCCCATAGCAAATAAAATGCCAGGACAGTACAACCCCCGCCCCCTCCCCATAGCAAATGAAAATGCCAGGACAGTTCAACCCCGCCCCCCTGCCCATAACAAATAAATTGCCAGAACAGTACAACCCGCCCCCCTTGTAACATGACAAAATGTGATAAATTTCAAGGGGTATGAATACTTTTTCAAGGCACTGTACTTGAATAGAAATATTATTTTTCAAGTAGAGTTTAGTGTCACCTAAAATGTACAGTTTATGTGGCTTTATTTGGTCAAGATGTCACAAACAGGGGCGGCCCGTCAATTAAGGGTACTGCCCTTCCCCCCTCTCCATCACCGCCTCCCCTTTCAGGACACCGGTGCATGGATTCCAATGTGGAGGGGTTGTTTGTTTTTTGAAGCACCGATTAAAGCCAGAGGCTCTAATAGGCTTTAATATAGGGTGGGCTTGGGTCGCAGAGTGCGCTCCGAGCCCACCCCTGTTGTAAAACTGATCTGCCTCCCGGCCAATCAGCAAGCGGGTTTTGACACCGGTCACCCGATTGGCTGAAAGGACAGGCGATCCTATTGGATTCATAGGGGGAGGAGCTGGAAGCCACTATGGAGGAGAGGACTCGGAGCCAAGCTGCTGCACCACGTTGCCTGCCACCCGCCACGATTGGGTAAGTGCCGGACTGACCGGCAAACAGCGGAGGGGGGGTGGTTGCCGCTCAGGGGGGATGGGTGGTTGTTTGCCACCCCCCCCCCCCAAAAAAAAAAAACACCAGCCACCACTGGTCATGAGCATCCTTGGCCCTTTGTTATGTGCAGCTGCTGGGAGTCTTCTGATCATAGCTCATAGGGCCAGCGGGGATGTGATCATGACCAAATAAATGAAGTAACGCTAAACAAAATAAATAAAATAACAGCTGCTAGCAAAAAAGGCAATATAGCCAATCCTCCAAAGTAATAAACATAAAATACGCAGCGCTGCATATTTTTATGTTTATTGCTTTGGAGGATGTGATCATGTGACAGTTTCCTGCGGGTTCAGGTTGAGTTCTGATCTAAACCCAGCTCCCCTGGTCCCAGCAATATATACTTTCCTTTATTTCCTACTGCTCCACTCAGAATCGGGTGCCTAAGGAAATACTAGGTGCCTCTGAGTGGGGTTGGCATAGCTCTGGGCATTGCCTGGAACTGATCACGTTTTATAGATACGCTGGAGATGAGTTACTGGAACTGGAGCAGAAATCAGAATGGGGCTCCGATGTCTGGAGCCGACATTCTGCAGCTGCTATTTTCAGTGCTGATCCCAATAACTATCATACATTTTAAATAACGTAGGTCAGAATGTAACATTTTCTAATACAATAACAAATGTCTGGATAGTGGATTGCTGTGTGCTCACCATTGGACCATGTTAGTGTATTACACCTTCATGTAAATTTGTTACAATACATTTAAACCAAAAAAGAGAAAACAAATGTATCCATAACATCTAAGGATTGATGAGCTGCAATATATTACATTTTTGTATTTGGGTTTAATACCGCTTTAACCACTTGCTGTTTGGGGCAATTTTTAAATTTTTCACATACGTTAAAATCACAGTTTTTTTTTTCTCTCTTGAAAATGATTTAGAACACCCAGACAATATATATTTTCTGAAGGCAGAAGCAGTTTATCAAGCGCAAATTTTCAGGAAAATGTGCACAATTTTTTTTTTTATTGTACACAAACACAATATAATACCCAATTTTTTCGTAAAATATAAAAGATTATGTTGTGTCGAGTGAATAGATACCCAACATGTGAATACTGAGAATTGCTTGCACCTGAGAAATGGCGACAAACTACAGTACCTACTGTAACGGCACCCCAAGTATGAAAGGGGTTAACGCCGTTTAGGATATTCCCTCTCCGAACACACATCCGCTACCGACACTCCACAGTCAGGCAACCGCTTTCCATAGGAATAATTCTTCCAGAAATACGAGACAAACGCTCTGTATGAGGTTTCCAACTGGTCTGACAATCTTTAATGAGAGCAGGCTCTTTTTATACACCAAAATAATGCTGCATTAATCTAAATGAACAATGGTCCAACTCCACCCACAACATAACGAGGCCCAATATACATTATTTTGACGTCTCTTAGCAGACAACAGGTGAGTTCATTAGCTAATCCCTTTTCAGTTTAAATGACTATGCATGACCTTTATGTTCCCCAGACTGTCTGTCTGCTAATTTACAATACCCACAATTACAGAGTTAATTATCACTCTTTACAATGAAAGGATCTCTAGCAGCTAGCCGGGACTCTCATTTACATTACACAGGCAGCCAGGTGGCACATCAGCATCTCTCAATTAACTTGTTGAGTTCAGAATCAAACAACCAGTACATATTGTGGATTAATATTACTATCCCAATTTAGGTAGTCCAAGATATATTTCCTCAGTCACCCTATGCCCAAAGTGACCCCTGTCACACCTACATTTTTCATAGGCGAGGTTATCAGTGTAGAGTTGACAGCCCTAGAATTATTGCTCTCATTCAGGCTTTTGCGGTGATACCTCACATGTGGGGTGCAATCGCTGTTTAAATACTGTGTGTATTTGCATTTGTGTGTATGGACAGGGGTGCTTTAAAACCATTTTTAAACTATTTTTATTTATTTTATTAAAATTTATATAATTATTTTTTTTTTTTTACACCTTTTTTTATTTTTTTTTCCAAATAAACTTTATTGCTTTTACAAGGGGGCTAACAAGCGCACAGTTGTCAAACTGGCGACTCTCCAGCTGTTGAAGAACTACAAGTCCCATGAGGCTTTGCAAGGCTGACAGTTACAAGCATGACTCCCAGAGGCATGATGGGACTTGTAGTTCCGCAACAACTGGAGGGCTGCCAGTTTGACACCCCTATGTCGTAGCTTTGGGCAGGTGATAGGTACTCTTTATGGAGACAGAGGTCTATTAGATCGCCAAAGTCTTCCCTGCCCTCCAAAGCAACTAAAGAAGCACAGATCATGCTGGATTAGCTGTAACAACCAGGGGATGACAACTCTGAAACCTGAAGTAACAAAATCATTACAAGACCAATCTCCTGCGCTCAAGAGAAGTGCATTGGCCAAAGACAATCTGCTTTTTAGGAGATCCAATTTTTGCACTGGTTTTGCTGCCCCCTGCAGGCCGGGGAAACCTAAAGGAAATACTGCAAGAACAAGAAACTGAGGGCGCACCAACCTAGCACATTACCTTTTGTGATAGCCAGGGCTTTTTTTCCTCGAAGAATAGGTGCAGGTACTCCCACCCTTCTGAGTCACTGCTTTTCTTTGCCCCTTACCCACCATCGAGCACTGTCCCTTGGTTCTACCCCCTACCCACCTCCTAGTATCACCCCCTTTTGGAAAATACGAACCAAGTATCATATTGTGGTGCTACGGAATTTGTATGTAATTTGTTAATGATAACAGGGGAGCAGTAAAATAGATTCCCTGCAGCCAACAGCATTAGACCCCCCACAAATAATAGATCCCCAGCAACAATAGATCCCCCCCCAGCAAAAGTCCTACTGCCAAAAACAATACCTCCCCCCAGCAAGATAGATCCACCCCAGCAAAAATAGATCTCCCAACAGCAAACATCAATAGACTCCTCCCTCAATAGTAGAACCCTCCCAGCAACAGAAGACCACCCACCATCAACAATAGTCCCCCTGCAACAATAGATCCTCTCCAGAGATAACAGACCCCCTAGCAGCCAGCAATAGACCCTCCAGCACCCCTTGCCATTACATGCATTCAGCACCAGAGGTGCCGGAACTGCGTTCCCCCGCGTTCCCGCTGAAAAAAAGCCCTGGTGATAGCTTTATTCTGTCTTTTTTACACAAAAAAAAGCTATCACAAAGGTAATGCGCTAGTTTGGTGCGCCCTCTGTTCATTGCTTTTCAATGAACAGAGGGTCGCTTCCACCTTTATTAGTCACAAAGAAGATGGGGGATCGGATGTTCCTCCATCTCCTGTGTGAAGCCGTCCTGGCCATATACCAACGGGAGGTGGTAGGAGGAGTAGGCGGCACTCAGTTCTCAGGGGGGCTTGTTATTGAACCATAACAAGCCAGATCTTGTACGGCAAAGGTGTAGGATCAGGCGCAATGTCATCGGTGGGCCAGAACAAAACAAGAAAGAAGAAGCTATCTGCTGATTATGTCATCTTCTGAAAATGGTGGCACGGGCCACCTGAGGGGAAATATTAGCTTGAGGCCACACAGAAGGAGGAAGCAAGCATTGAATGAGTTTATATATTTACAGTGCAGTAATGGTGTTAGTAATAAATGGGAAGCGGGGGGGTTCACGTTAAGGTCTACCTGCAAACATTTTGCATTGGAGGTTGTTTTTTGGGGGGTACAATGCTGTACAATTCAACAAATATAAGGCAGACAGTCTTCAAAAATAAGTTAGTAAAAAACAAAACAAAAAAACCCTGCAAGACAAAGGCATAATGAGCTAGTATGCATAGCATATTAGCTCTGTATGAATTACTTACCTTACATCGAAGCACCAGCAGTGGTCTGTGTACCCCCCTCCGGCCGGCGACATCTCTCCCTGAGTTACTTACGGGTATCGCAGGCTCCGGCACTGTGATTGGCCGGAGCCCCGATAACGTCACTCCAGCGAATGTGCGCGGGAGCCGCCGGTAACAGCACACTCACTGAAGCAACGGCACATAGGTGCCATTGCTTCAGTTTGCTTCAGTGCGCATGTGCCGAAGACATCGGCACATGCACATACAGGGAAAATCTCCTTAACTGTGTTTAGGAGATTTCCTGGGTAGCTACAGATAAGCCTTATTATAGGCTTACCTGTAGCAAAATGTGGTTGTAAAGGGTTTACAAGCACTATAAAAGCAATACTTGCCTCTTGTGTGGAGCTGCCCATACACAGTAGCAGCATTGTTTAATGTACTTCCTCTGACCCCACTCGGTCATTGGCCCACACCAGCCTGTAACTGGACAGTGAAAAAAGAAGCAGCACAGTGATGATCTCATCTCCCAGTCTCTGTTTTGTCTTTCTATCAGCATGCTCCTTGTCAGCACATGAGCTAATTGGCTCCTTGTGCTGCTTCTCCTTCTCAAACTCTGCTATACAATGACTGCCCTGCTTGCCTTTAGAAAGTTCATTTAATGATGTATTAATGATTTTTTTTCTTTTACAATCTTCCCAAAATTTAGCTTTAAAGTGCTTGTAAACCCACTTTTCGAAAAAAATAAAATAACACCCGCAAGAAAACGTACTAGCTCATAATGTGGCACTTACCTCTGATCTAAGCCTCTGCCGCGCTCCTCGTCCCCCTGCGCCGCCATGTCCGCTCCGACCGTCTTCCTGTTATCGCCGCTCCGGCGCTGTGATTGGCGTGCGGGGCCGTCATTCTCCATTGAGAAAACCGTCAGTCTCCATTGAGAGAACCGGCATTGCTCAGTACGCCTGCGCAGTTTTCTAGCAGTTTTCTACGGCGCGCATGCGCCGTAGACATCGGTGCAGGGTTTTCTGCAAATATCTCCTTAACCGTGTAGGTTAAGGAGATATTTCTTGCACCTACAGGTAAGCCTTAATCTAGGCTTACCTGTAGGTGCAAGTTGTGTGGTTGGGTTTACAACCACTTTAATAGCATAGGTGTGCGCAGCCTATTACATTAGGGTGTGCACCCCAAAGCTCAAACACACATGCGTGTGTGTGTGTGTGCATGTGTATATATACAATTTTTTTTTTTTAGGAGCCCCATTAGGGGGCTTTTGTGAAATATCAGTGGTCTAACAGGGGGAACCTGCACCACACAGAATGATTAGGATGTGCCCAGGCACACCTGGCACACCCTGTGCGCACGCCTATGTTTAATAGCACATGCGATACTATCACTATATACTGTGTGTGTGTGTATATATATAATATTTTTCATTTTATTTTATTTTTTATTTTTTTTTAAGCCTTGATGTCTGGTTAATGTTATGTACTATTAAATCCCAAACTAAGAAGACTTCTCTTGTGAGGACAAACAAGGATTACAGATTCATGCTGCCAGCATAGAACAATTTATCTTTCATGTTCTTCTCCTATAAATATATTCTACTTTTATCTGCTTCCTGCATGTCCCAGAAATACATTAGGGCCTGAGAAATGCCTCTGAATGACACATAGGTTTTGTTTGGTCTGTCACGTTTGAGCAATCCATTTAGTATTGAGCAATTTATTGTTTGGAGGTAAGCAGTTTGTTTGACAAGATAAAAAAAAATAAAAATTGTGCAAACAAAAGGCTATAGATGGAAAAGCCAAGCACACCATAGAAGATGAAATGCGGAAAGTCTTGGCAGGAGGATGGTGTGCGCTATGTAACCTTATAATCTTCTCAGTTGCAGAAAGCCTGGTGTCTCAGTGCTGGTAATTAAAAGTCACCCCTGAAGACTAAGTGTGCCCTATATTGTGAGACGTGATGCCATTATTCGCCCAGCTCATTCCCTCTGCACTTTGTTTTTTTCCATGGAATTTATATTGTCATTATATGGAAGCTTTAGGTGAGCTGATTGATATTTGCTGGTCCTGTATAGTAAAGTTCCGATAATTGGCTCTTCCGCTAAACCCCAAGAGATTTTTCTACATACTTAAAATAACCTAAGAAGGTGATATGCGGAGAGTAGAAGAATCAATTTGAAACAGCAGCTCATTTGTAGGGAAATGATTGGTGTATAACAGGGGGATTGAATTAAAAATCAAGGAGCTTCGGTCAGTAGGGATGAGCCGAACACTCCCCGGTTCGGTTCGCACCAGAACCTGCGAACGAACCGGAATTTTGGGCAAACGTTAGAATTCTATTAAATGTCCCGTTACAAAATGTTTTTGGAAAGAGGTTTTTCTTATCCTCTCTACCTTATTCAAAAAAACAATCAAACCTGACCCTTCAATTGCACTACTAAATCTAAAACCGACTTCTATTTCCCACACTCAATTCAAACTCCTTCTACAAATCACTACTGCAGCAAAGCAGACAATCGCCAAAGCGTGGAAAACCCCAACATTAATGATCTCAGAAACCAAAACCAGAATAAACCAAGCCATGACCCACTCAAAAACGGAAGCCATTACCAATGATAATATTGGAAAATTTGAAAAAATCTGGAATCCTTGGGTGACTAATTTTTTCCCTCCCAACTTTGACATCACATTATTAAGACCTTGGTAATATAACTACTAATAGCTATTTAATATACTAATATTATCAGACCAACATTATAAGATACCCCGGGGACCTTTTCGACCTTTTCTATCTTTTCTACCTACTATCTTTATTTATTTTTCTCTTCTTCTTCTTACCCTTCCCTCTCTTCTATCTTCGCTCTTTAGCTCTTTTTTTTTTGTTTTTTCTTTCTTAGCATATATTGTTATTATATGCAAAAATGGTAGCAACATTTTTTTTTTTTTTAATGTTTTTTATTTATCAGTATATTTCAGCTTTAGAGCTCCTTTGAAACAATACAAACCTTATATATTACAATAACATTATATGAGGTCTAGAAATTATGACCCTTCATTTTTTCTTTATAAATCCTTATATTACCTTACATGTTATATATTATTACTAAATCTGGTTTGTAATTACTAAATTCAACACTAAGCATATATTTTAGCAAGTCTCCAGATAATGGTCAACATATGTTAAACTTAAATTACTGTTTTTTTTCTCCTCTTCTGTTGTTGTTGCCTTCAAAAATCACTTGAGCTTGATAGTGACTATGTTTATTGACAATATATGCTTGTCATTTTGAAAATTTAATAAACAAATTTGACAAGAAAAAAAAAAAAAGAATTCTATTAAATACAATGGACGCGAACGTTCGAAATCTAAAGCGCTAATTATAACGGCTAATATGCATGTTATTGTCCTAAAAAGGGTTTGGAGACCCGGGTTCTGCCCCAGGGAACATGTATCATTGCAAAAAGACGTTTTAAAAACGGACGTTTTTTCGGGAGCAGTCATTTTAATGATGCATGAAGTGAAAAAAAAAAAAGAGTGAAATATTCCTTTAAATATCGTACCTGGGGGGTGTCTAAAGTATGCCTGTGAAGTGGCATGTGTTTCCCGTGTTTAGAACTGTCCCTGCACAAAATGACATTTCTAAAGGAAAAAAAGCAATTTAAAACTGCTTGCGGCTTTAATGTAATGTCTTGTCCTGGCAATATGAATGAAAATCTTTGAGAAAAATGGCATAGCTACCCCATCACCCCCCCCCCCACCCCAGCCCATTACCAGCCCCTTTGGGTCTTGTATAGATATTAAGGGGAACCCCGCTCCCAAAATAAAAAAAGGCCCTATATACTCTGAACAGCAGTATACAGGCGGTCCAAACAAGTCAGGAATTGTAGGTTTGTTCTTAAGTAGAATCTGTTTGTAATTTTGAACAGGTACATTGTTTAAGTGTAGCTCCAGCCAAAAAAATCTATTTTTAAAGGGGTTGTAAAGGTTTGTTTTTTATTTTCTAAATAGGTTCATTTAAGCTAGTGCATTGTTGGTTCACTTACCTTTTCCTTAGATTTCCCTTCTAAATATTTTTTTTCTTTGTTTTCTTTGTCTGAATTTCTCACTTCCTGTTCCTCCTCAGTAAGCTGTTCAGTAAGCTGTTCTGGGTGACTCAACACCACTCGGATGATGGTGTGAAGTTTAGTGAAGAGAAACAGGAAGTGAGAAATTCAGACAAAGAAAAAAAACATTTAGAAGGTAAATCAAAGGAAAAGGTAAGTGAACCAACAATGCATTAGCTTAAAGGAACCTATTTAGAAAATAAAAAATGAACCTTTACAACCCCTTTAAGCTTTTTGGAAAACATAGGGAAGGGTTATCACCCCTGTAACATTTGTTTTGCTGTCTGTGCACCTGTTCAGAACATTTCACCTCACTTTCCGTCCCAATGACAAATGTTTTTGGAAAAGTGGGTTTTTTATTCAAAACAAGGATTGGTGATAAAGCATCAGTAGAGAGGAGACACCTTTTTCCCATATTAACTCTTACAGGAGAGAATTTCCCTTCCTAGGGGTAGATTTCCTCTCACTTCCTGTTTTCTCCTTCCGTTTGCAAGTAGGAGTCGTTTGTAAGTTGGATGTTTGAAAGTAGGGGCCTGCTGTATATACTGTGCTGAAATTTGCCCCTTAGATGTTGGTGTTGCCACAACACTGTGAGCCCTCACAGTTACTCTTGGTGGGCGCTGGAACGCCCTGCTGTGAACTATTATATCAGGAATTGTAATTACATGCCATTGTTGAACAGTGGTAGGTAAAATTGGGCCTTTGGTGGTGGTCCTGGTGCCACAACACTGTAAGCCCTCACAGTTACTTTTGGTGGGCGCATGAATGGGCCCTGCTGTAAATTATTAGATCAAGAATTTTAATTGCATGCCCCTGTTGAAGAGGGGCAGAAAAATTGGGTCTTTGGTAGTGGTGTTGCCCCAACACTGTAAGCCCTCACAGTTACTCTTGGTGGGCGCAGGAATGGGCCCTGCTGTGAATTATTAGATCAAGAATTGTAATTACATGCCCCTGTTGAACAGGGGCAGAAAAATTGGGCCTTAGGCACTGGTGCCACAACACTTCAACCCCTAACAGATACTGTACTTGGAGCACAGCAATGAGCCCTGTTGCAAAGTATTGCATCAAAAATTGTAATTACACGCCCCTGTTAAACAGGGGCTGAAAAATTGGGCCTAAGGCACTGGTGCTGGTGCCACGACACTGCAACCTCTCCCAGATACTCTAGTTGGAGTGCAGGAATGAGCCCTGCTGCAAAGCATTGCATAAAAAAATTGTAATTACATGCCCCTGTTAAACAGGGGCTGAAAAATTGGGCGATGGTTGCTGGAACCGATCATACCTTGGGGCTGCGGACTAAAAAATTGTCTGAACGCATCGGTCAGACGGCCACCTTCTCCACCGCTCCTTCTGCTACTGACCGAAGCCTCAGCAACTCATTGTCCAGGACCAGGAGTTTGTAACCTCCCAGTCTCTGGGAACGCGTTGCACAGACTTTTCTGCAAGGCCTTCCGGAGATGTCTCATCCTCTGCTCCCTCTGTGACGGCAAGATAAGGTCCGCAACCTTACCCTTGTACCGTGGATCAAGGAGAGTGGCCAGCCAGTAATGGTCCCTCCTCCTTGATCCGAAGAATACCAGGATCCTTCCGCAGACTTTGCAGGATCAGGGAGGCCATGCAGCGTAGGTTAGCTGAGGCATTCGGTCCGGAGTCCTCTGGGTCACTAAGGACGACATGATGCGCAGCCACCTCCTCCCAGCCACGTACAAGTCCACGGGTTTCTTGGGACTGTAAATCATCCCTAAAAGACTGCTGCTGTTGATGCTGAGTGCCAGGCTCCACCTCCATGCTGACACAATCCTCCTCCTCCTGTGCGATGGGTGGGACAGAAGGAACACTGTCCGGGTAAAGGGGGCCTTGAGAGGCAAGGAAGTCCTCCTCTTCCTGCCTCTGTTCTGCCTCAAGTGCCCTGTCCATTATTCCACGCAGCGTATGCTCCAACAGGTGGACAAGAGGTACAGTGTTACTGATGCATGCACTGTCACTGCTCACCATCCTCGTGGCCTCCTCAAATGGTGCCAGGACAGTGCATGCATCCCTGATCATGCCCCACTGGCGTGGTGAAAAAAACCTGAGCTCCCCTGACCCTGTCCTGGTGCCGTAGTCGCACAGGTACTCATTGATGGCCCTCTGCTGCGTGTGCAGCCGCTGCAGCATGGCCAACGTTGAGTTCCACCTGGTGGGCATGTCACATATAAGGCGGTTCTTGGGCAGGTTCAACTCCTTTTGCAGCTCAGCCAGCCGAGCACTGGCATTATATGATCTGCGGAAATGCACACAGACTTTCCTGGCCTGCCTCAGGACATCCTGTAAGCCCGAGTACCTGCCCAAAAACCGCTGCACCCCCAGGTTAAGGACGTGAGCCACACAGGGCACTTGGGTCAGTTGTCCCTGTCGGAGGGCGGAGAGGAGGTTGGTGCCATTGTCACAAACCACCATTCCTGGCTTAAGCTGGCATTGAGTCAACCACCTCTCGGCCTGCCCCTGCAGAGCTGACAGAACCTCTGCCCCAGTGTGGCTCCTGTCCCCCAAACACACCAGCGCAAGCACGGCATGGCATCTTTTTGCCTGCGTACTTGCGTAGCCCCTTGAACGCCTACGGAGCACCGCTGGTTCCGAGCACAAAGCACAGGATAAGGCATGGAGGAAGAAGAAGAGGAGGGGGTGGAGGAGAGAGAAAAACACAAGGAGAGAGGCGCCTCTGGGTGTAGCAGTATTAAAACAATTTATTAGGCAGTGAACAAAAGCCACTCACATTTGGTTGGTAAAAACAGGCATGTATAAATTCCCAATCAGGGGAAAGGAGGGATCATCAGATGTGTCAGTCCACTTCTATTCCTGCTGGGGCGCTAGGGTGCTATGGATTTGCTCGCACCACTGACAGATGGATAAGGAAGGCTAGCTGCGGTGGAGGAGGAGATCCACCGCAGCTAGCCTTCCTTATCCATCTGCCAGCGGTGCAAGCGAATTCATAGCACCCTACTGCCCCAGCAGGAATAGAAGTGGGCTGACACATCTGATGATCCCTCCTTTCCCCTGATTGTGAATTTATACATGCCTGTTTTTACCAACCAAATGTGAGTGGCTTTTGTTCACTGCCTAATAAATTGTTTTAATACTGCTATACTCAGAGGCACCTCTCTCCTTGTGTTTTTCCTGCAGAACTGGAACATGGTCTCTGTTCCCCTTTGACAGCAGCCCTGGGAATGTAACTTTAACCCCTGAAATACTCTTCACCTCCAGTCTTTGGACTTTTCATGCTAAAGCCTCGTACACACGGCCGAGATTCTCGTCGAAAAAAACATGTCGTTTTTTTCGACGAGATTCTTGGACAAGAAACTTGTCCCGGCCGAGTGTACACACGCTCGATTCAAAGAACCCGCAGTTCTTTGAATGGAGCGTACGCAGTGACGTCATCGACTACGACGAGCATGCGCTCGTCACATTCGATGCCGTCGCCGCCATCTTGGTATACCCGATCTATGCCTAGGAAGCTACCGCGCATGCGTCAAAGTCATTTCGAGCATGCGCGGGCTTCCCGGCGAAAAGGTAAGTGTACACACACACAATTTTCTCATCGAGAAACAGGCTGACGAGAATCTCGACGAGAAAATAGAGAGCAGGATCTCTATTTTCTCGTCGAGATTCTTGTCGCTTTTCTTGACGAGAAACCATACACACGAACGAATTTCTCGGCAAAAAATCTCTGCCAGCAAGTTTCTTGCTGGTTTTTGCCGAGAAACTCGTTCGTGTGTACGAGGCTTCAGAACTAACTTTTTACCTAAGTCTACTAGTTGTGCTAATCACTATGTACACTTAGTTACTACCATATTGTTTTGATATTTGAGTCTCTGGTATTTTGCGCATCTTTACTTGTATGGTGGAGGAGAGAGGTGTGTCACAACCAGTAGTAGCATTTTGGAGGCGTGGCGGCGGAACAACCTCCAACACTACGGCACCTTGTCCTGCATCCTTCCCAGCTGCCAAAAGAGTGACCCAATGGGCCGTGAAAGAAAGGTAACGTCCCTGTCCATGCCTGCTGGACCATGAGTCAGCGGTAATATGCACCTTACTGCTGACCGCCCTGTCCAGCGAGGCATGGACATTGCCTTCCACATGCCGGTAGAGAGCCGGAATCGCCTTCCGTGAGAAAAAGTGGCGTTTGGGAACCTGCCACTGAGGAACCGCACATTGCACAAACTCACGGAAGGGGGCCGAGTCTACCAACTGAAAAGGCAGCAGTTGAAGTGCTAGGAATTTAGCCAAGCTAGCATTCAACCGCAGGGCATGTGGATGGCTGGGAGTGAAATTCTTTTGACGGTCCAGCAGCTGGGGCAGGGAAATTTCCCTGCTACAATCGGACGTCGGTGTACTGCTAGCAGAGTGCCCGCAAGTACTTGGCTGTGACACACCTAATTCTACACCTTCATTCCTCTCAGTGCAGGTTTCAGAGAGGACTGAAGGTATAGTGGGGTTGGAGATCCCAGCTGATGAGGAGCAAGGAGAGGTCCGCTTTGTTCTTTGGTGTGGGTCTTTAAGGTACGCTTGCCAACGAGCTGCATGGCAGGTCAACATATGTCTGGTCAAGCATGTGGTGCCCAAGCGGCTGATGTTTTGGCCACGCGAGATACGCTTGAGACATATGTTGTAAATAGCAGCGGTTCGATCTGATGCACTCGACTCAAAAAAGGCCCACACCAAAGAACTTTTGGAATAACGGGCAGATGCAGCGCCCTGCACAGGCGGAGCTCTGCGGTGTGATTCAGTCGGTGTGCTGCCCTTACGCTGGCCCCTGGAGGGCATCCTGCCTTGTTGGAGATGTGCCTCCTCCTCATCCTCCTCCTCTCAGGCACCCACGTGGAGTCAGTGACCTCCATCATCCCCTCCCTCCTCATCACTGGAGCCAATCTGGCAGTATGCTGCAGCTGCTGGAACATGACTGCCAGATTGCTGTCCTTCTTGAGCATCCCCTCTCTCTGCGCTCACGCTACTGCCTTCCTCTAGCTGGGTATCATCATCAGACCCTTCAAAACGCTGGGCATCCTCCTGGAGCATGTACCCAACACTGTGCTCAAACAGTTCGGGGGACTCCTCAGGAGGACATGGTGGGTCTAGGGAAGGAGTGACTGATGATGACATTGATACGAGGGAAGAGAACGCTTTGGCAGCTGCTTTGCCAGTACCCTGAGCCTGGGTGAGAGAGGATGAGGAGGATGAGGAGGGCTTGGTCATCCACTCTACCAAGTCTTCGGCATGATGCGGCTCAACACGTCCAGCTGCCGAAAATAAGGACAAGCGTGTCCCATGGCCACGTGCTGATGACGATGCACCGCGTCCACAACCAGCACTGTTGTCTCTAGACACAGAGCCTGCTTGCCCTCTTTTATTGGCTCGTGACTGTCTGCCTCTCCTTGTTGGCCTTCCAGACATAGTAATGGCCTGCAGGGAGATGGGAAAACCAGCAATTGGGTAGTGTATATTTGTGCTGGAGGCACACAACACCCACTAACTCCTGCAGATGCCTGTATTAGAGAACACCAGCAATAAAGGGTAGATACAGGTGAATACTGTGCTGTGCTGGAGGCACACAACACCCACTAACTCCTGCAGATGCCTTTGTTAGAAAACACCAGCAAAAAAGGGTAGATACAGGTGTATACTGTGCTGGAGGCACACAACACCCACTAACTCCTGCAGATGCCTTTATTAGAAAACACCAGCAAAAAAGGGTAGATACAGGTGTATACTGTGCTGGAGGCACACAACACCCACTAACTCCTGCAGATGCCTGTATTAGAGAACAGCAAAAAAGTGTATATACAGGTGTATACTGTGCTGGGGCACACAACACCCACTAACTTCTGCAGATGCCTGTATTAGAGAACAGCAATAAAGTGTAGATACAGGTGTATACTGTGCTGGGGCACACAACACCCACTACCTCCTGCAGATGCCTGTATTAGAGAACAGCAAAAAAGTGTAGATACAGGTGTATACTGTGCTGGGGCACACAACACCCACTAACTCCTGCAGATGCCTGTATTGGAGAACAGCAATAACGGGTATATACAGGTGTATACTGTGCTGGGGCACACAACACCCACTAACTCCTGCAGATGCCTGAGAAAGGAACACACTAGCCCTGCCTATCTAGCTTAGAGAACAGCAATAAAGTGTAGATACAGGTGTATACTGTGCTGGAGGCACACAACACCCACTAACTCCTGCAGATGCCTGTATTAGAGAACAGCAAAAAAGTGTAGATACAGGTATATACTGTGCTGGGGCACACAACATCCACTAACTCCTGCAGATGCCTGTATTGGAGAACAGCAATAACGGGTATATACAGGTGTATACTGTGCTGGGGCACACAACACCCACTAACTCCTGCAGATGCCTGTATTAGAGAACAGCAAAAAAGTGTAGATACAGGTGTATACTGTGCTGGGGCACACAACACCCACTAACTCCTGCAGATGCCTGTATTGGAGAACAGCAATAACGGGTATATACAGGTGTATACTGTGCTGGGGCACACAACACCCACTAACTCCTGCAGATGCCTGAGAAAAGAACACACTAGCCCTGCCTATCTAGCTTAGAGAACAGCAATAAAGTGTAGATACAGGTGTATACTGTGCTGGAGGCACACAACACCCATTAACTCCTGCAGATGCCTGAGAAAAGAACACACTGTAGAACACACTGTCCCTGCCTATCAAGCTCTTTCCCTGCACGCCGGAACACACTACACAAGGCCACTGCGCTGGCGGCCTTTTATAGTGTGGGGCCTGTACTAAACCCCCCTGAGCTATAATTGGCCACAGGCATCCTGCCTGTGGGCAATTATGGCTCTCCTCGCTGCCGGCGCTGTGATTGGCCAAGCATGCGGGTCACAGTGCATGCTTGGCCAATCACAGCGCCGGCAATGCAGTGCGATGGCGCAGTGCATTGTGGGCCGTTCGCGTCACACGAATTTGGCGCGAACGGCCCACAAAGTTCTGGTTTTGCCGAACAGGCGATGTTCGAGTCGAACATGCGTTCGACTCGAACACCGAGCCCATCCCTATCGGTCAGTAAAACCTTCTTTTAGTCTGAATCTCATGTTTGTGCTATGATTCAGATCTTAGTACAGTTGTGTAAAAAAGTATTTGCCCCCTTTCTGATTTTTTTGCATATTTTTTCACACTTGAATTACTCAGATCATCAAACACATTTTATTATTTCACAAAGATAACCTGAGTAAATTCAAAATGCAGTTTTTAAATGATGGTTTCATTTATTAAGGCAAAAAAGCTGTCCAAACCAGCCTGGCTTTATGTGAAAAAGTAAATTGCCCCCTAAACCTAATAACTGGTTGTGTCACCCTTGGCGGCAACAACTGCAATCAAGCATTTGCGATAACTGGCAATGAGTCTTTCACATTGCTGTGGAGCAATTTTGGCCCACTCTTCTTTGCAGAATTGTTTTAATTCAGCCACATTGCAGGGTTTCCCAGCATGAACGGCCTGTGTAAGGTCATGATACAGCATCTCAATTCGATTTAAGTCTGGGCTTTGACTATGCCACTCCAAAACTTACATTTTGCTTTGTTTGAACCATTTGGAGGTGGACTTGCTGTTGTGTTTCGGTTCATTTTCCTGGTGCATAACTCAAGTGCACTTGAGCTTAAGGTCCCAAACTGATGGCCGGACATTCTCCTTTAGGATTTTCTGGTAGAGCTCAGAATTCATGGTTCCATCAGCCCCAGACCATCATGCTACCACCACCATGTCTGACTGTTGGTATGATGTTCTTGTTTTGAAATGCTGTATTTGTTTTATGCCAGATGTAATGGGACGCACACCTTCCAAAAAGTAAAATTTTTCACTCGTCAGTCCACAGAATATTTGCCTAAACGTTTTGGGGATAATCAAGATGTTTTTTGGTAAATGTGAGATGAGCCTTTGTGTTCTTTTTGGGCAGCTGTAGCTTTGGTCTTGGAACTCACCCATGGATGCCATTTTTGCCCAGACTCTTTCTTATTGTTGAATAATGAACACTGATCTTACCTGAGGCAAGTGAGGCCTGCAGTTCTTTAGGTGTTGTTCTGGGTTCTTTTATGACCTCCTGGATGAGTCGTCGTCATGCTCTTGGAGTAATTTTTGTAGGCCGGTCACTCCTTGGAAGGTTCACCACTGTTCCTTCCAAGTTATATCCATTTGTGGATAATGGCTCTCCCCGGGGTTCACTGGAGTTCCAAAGCCTTAGAAATGGCTTTGAAACCCTTCCTAGACCGATACATGTTTGTTTCTAATCTGCTCTTGAATTTTTTTCGATTGTGGCATGATGTGTGTTTTTTTGTGATCTGTTAGCATGCTTCACTTTGTCAGACAGCTTCTATTTATGTGATTTCTTAATTCAACAGGTCTGGCAGTAATCAGGCCTGGGTGTGGCAAGTGAAATTGAACTCAGCGTTCCAAAAATTTGTGGTTAATCACAGTTCATTCATGATTCAGCATGGGAGGGGGCAATTACTTTTTCACATAGGGCAAGGCAGGTTTGAACAGCTTTTTTCCCTTTAATAAATGAAATAATTAAAAAACTGCATCTTGGATTTACTCGGGTTATCTTTGTGTAATATAAAAATTTGTTTGATGATCTGAATAATTTAAGTGTATGCAAAAAAAAAATAATAAAAAAACAGGAAGGGGGCAAATACTTTTTCACACAACTGTATATAGTCCTTTTCCAATTATATTGATTGTCAAATTTTAGTGTGTCCCCTTACATCAGGCGCCCCCTTAAAACAGGCGTTCCCATCAGTGTGCCCATTTATATCAGGTTTTCCTTTCAGAGTGCCCTCGTTACACTGGGTGTCCCCATCAGAGTAACCCTCCCCTTACATCAGGCGTCCCCATCAGAGTTTCCCCCCTTACATCAGGTGTTCCCATCAGACCACCCACTTTACCTCAGATGACCCCATCAGAGTGCCCTCATACATCAGGCGTTCCCATTAGAGTGTCCCCTTACATCAAGAGTCCCCATAACAGTGCCCTCATACAGCAGCTGCCCCTTAGAACAGGTGTTGCCATCAGAGTGCCCATTTATATCTGGTTTTCCCATCAGTGTGCCCTTCTTACACCAGATGTCCCCATCAGAGTCCTCCCCCTTACATCAGGCATCCCACATCAGAGTTCCCCCTTACATCAGGCGTCCCCATCAGACACCCAGGTGTCGCCATGGCAATTTGGTAGTCAGGGGGTTGCAGCAAATTAAATTTGACAACTGGATCAGTCATAAGCACAGTTATTTGGTGAAGGCTCTTCAGTGCTCATAGATATTTGTTTGTGACTTTGGTTTCTACCTTTAGACGGCCTTTGGCATCTAATCATTTCAAGCCTATAATTGTTTTAATGCGTGAAACTAATCCCCCGCTTTCTGTTGTTTTGGGTGTTATGATAAAGATTTGTTCACACATTTTTATGTAAAAGTATGAATAACGACACAGTTCCTAGTTATTTGTAGATTTCCATTATAAAGTGCTAATATCTTAGCCTTTTTTTCCAGGGGCATATTTTCATTTTGTTCAATGTATTTAGTATAGTAGCTTACCTATATCATCTCCCAGTCAGATGCCCATGGGTATGTCACAGGTTATGGGTGCCAACTAATATGGGTATGTCACAGGTTATGGGTGCCAACTAAAAGGATGAATAGGAAAAATCTAAGTAATGTACCAGTTAATTTTTTTTTTCCAGGAGTCTTCCACGATAACAGGTATAGCTGCTGACTTTTCAAGAAAGATACTTACCAGCCCATAGAGTCCAACACAGTCGATTTTTTTTAATGGGATGACCCTCCCTGGCACCGCCATCTTGGATTTGGGATCTGGCTGTGATTTTCTGATGTTTCCAAGCCGGCTCCCCACTGTGTAAGCGTGAGGCACAACAATGATGTCCTGCAGGCTCCTATAACGTGTCCCAAGAGAGTGTGGGCAGGGAGGTCATTCCAAATGGACATCATTCTTGCCTAGGCGAGTATTGAAGAACCACTTGACCCCCGGAAGGTTTTACTCCCTTCATGGCCAGAGCATTTTTTGCTGGTCAGCACTGTGCTATTTTAACTGGCAATTGTGCATTCATGCAACACTGTACGCACATTTTATTTCACACAAATAGAGCTTCATTTTGGTGGTATTTAATCACCACTGGGTTTTTTATTCTATGAAAAAAGACCAAAAATCTTGAAAAAAATATATTTTCTACCTTCTGTTATAAAACATATCCCAAAAAAAGTTTTTTCATTAATTTAGGCCAAAATGTCCTTCCATGTAGATAAAGTCAGGAACCAGGTGAGGTCAAAAATAATTTCTTTACTTCACCCAAGGAGTACACATGTTCCACTAGTATTAGCACTCTTTGGGACATGTGTACTCCTTGCATGAAATAAAGAGAAATTTTATTCATCCTCACTTGGTTGCTGTCCTTATCTACATAGAAGGCCTATTGTGTTGCAGGGTGGAAACCACAAGTCTGGCACGGTGAGTGGAAACAGAGAGCTCTTGCCAGCCCTGATCGCATGATTGGGTTGCAGTGCCATTATCTTGCATGTGTGTTTAGGCAAAAAGTATTCAGCTACATGTCTTTGGTAAAAAAAAAAATCTCAATTAGTGTATAAAAATTGGTTTGTATGAATGTTATAGAGTCTATTGTTAGAGGTATATGGTATATATGTTTAACAATTGATAAATCCAGATGTACTGGCGGCCTACCTAATTTCTTGAGGCCCTTGAAATGCCAGGACAATACAAATACCCCCCAAATTACCCCTTTTTGGAAAGTAGACAGGCTGAGGTATTTAGTAAGAGGCATGGCGAGTTTTTTGAAGTTGTAATTTTTTTGTCCCAATTTTTTCGATTATAAGTCAATGAAATAATAAATTTTTTATTTTTATTTTTTTACATACCATCACCAGTGCAGTACAGGGTCATCATATCACTGGTGGCCATTAGGGATACTGACTGGTGACAGTACGTACAAAAAAAATCGATTCATTTTTTTTTATATTTTTAAAACATTTTGTTTCTTTTTTTTCACCTTTTCTTCTTTTTTTCTTTTTTTTTTACATCCTGTCATTAGAGTAGTTCAGTGTCACCATAGTGATTTTTATTTTTTACACAGTTATAAGCAATAGTTTTATCTGTCATGACTGGGTTAACATTCATGACAGCTTAGTTACCGTTGACATTCTGTGATTGGCTACAGCTAATCACATGGTACAGATAGGTACCATGTGATAGCTGTATGCCAATCACAGCTTCACAACACTAAACAAGCAGTCATGAATCGAAACCATTCATTACTGTTTTGTTTACATTGGTCATAGTTATCATATGATACCCCGGTCGCTCCTAGCGGCCAGGTACTGGTAACGGTAATCCGGTACCCCAGGGGGCGGGCACAGCTGGCGTATATGTATGTGACTGTATCTGATGCCTGCTCGCAGTATAATTACTTTGAGCCATTGGCAGGAGGTTTAAGGCCCCTTTTAAATTTGTGGTCTGATCAGATCCATCTATCATTTTCTCAGGTGGATCTGAACAGAAGCTCCTTATTTTAGTCAATGGGCAGGCAGATGGGCATCCAGTTACTTTCGAGTCCTATCTAGGTCCAGAAAAAAAAAGGAAAAGGTCTGTTTTATCGGACATGACAGATCTGAGATAGACAGATGTAAACAAACGTACATCTGTTTACATCTGCCTTCCCATAGACCTAACATGGGTCCTTTACTCTTCAGGAGGTAAAAACTGAAGAGACATGGATTTCATAAAAGTGACTTCTGTACTGTCTAGCTTGGAATCAGCAGGGGTTCTCTTTTTTAATCCCTTGCTAATCGAAACGGAGACGGTCAGTGTGAATAGAACTTTATACTATTATTTGTATCATGTATGGAGGGCGTAAAGAAAAGTATAGCAACAAAGATCAGGGCTCACAAGGTAAAACAATAAACGGGGAGTTCATCAGTGAAGTCCTTGAGCCTGGGTTCACACTTGTGCGGTGCGGGACACTGCATGTGATTCGCACAGAAATCGCACTGCATTCCTGTGCACATCACATGAGATGTCTGTGCGATGTGATTTGAGCCACGCTTTTTGTATGGCTCAAATTGCATCACATCCGCACCTTGTTTTTCGCAACTGAACTTGTGAACAGCCATGCAATGCGATTCTGGCGATCGCACTGCGTTTTGCAATCTGTTTCGAGATATTGTTAATCTGAAACCCACAGTGCAATGCGGGAAAACACAGCAAATATTGTGCGTTTCATGAATTGCATCAGTGAAGCCCAGGAAGCACAATTTGCACTGTATATATCGCCTTGTGATTCTGTTTTGTAATTACATTTAAAGATTGTGCGTGGAAAAGAGAAGAAGTGCAGAACGAGTGAGATAGTATGTTGTTGTTAATGCAAAGACATACCCATTGTCCCTAGAAAGACATGCATTAGAGGGTTGTGAGAGAAGGGTGGATCAGGCTTTGCTTCTCTCATGTCTATTTCTGGCAGGCTTCAGTGGACAGCATGCTCGCTACGTGATTAGCGCTCTTGCCTTATGCCGCGTACACACGACCATTTTTCTCGTCGGGAAAACAAGTAATTTTTTCACTTGGACGAGAAAAACGGCCGTGTGTAGGCTCTCCAGCAGTTTTCCCGACAAGAAAACTGCAGAGAATCACGACGAGAAAAATTAGAACATGCACTAATTTTTCTCGTCGCGAATCGCGGCATTTTTTTCCTTTGCAGTTTTCCCATAGGGAAACACTGCTAGGGAGCCTACACACAGCCGGTTTTCTCAACCAAGAGAAAACATGTCGTGAAAAACGGGCGTGTGTAGACTGGGAAAAGGGGACCAAGCTGGTCCTCGTTTTTACGGTCGGGTTTCACGGCAGTGTTTTTTTTACCGCAGAGAAACTCGGTCGTGTGTATGCGGCATTACACTGGGTTCATTTCATGATCTCTGCATGGAGTTTTAATGTTCTACCTGTGTTTTATTTTTAATTTCATTGGTGTTTTTTTTTAGTTTCACTCTACATTTCCTGGCCCTCCTACTATAGTGTTTTACCCAGTACAGTACCAGATTTTACACATGTACACCGGTTCCCATGGCTGCTGGATTTTACCATTGAAATGAAGGATGAAGAAAGCCTGCAATTGTAATCTTCCCCTTTTTGTGAAAATCCTCTAACAGGTGTACCCTTTCTTCTCTTTGAAATGTTATAGGATATGCAATTCTAGAACACAAAGGTAAGTTAATCTGTTTCTGACTAATTTGGCGCCAGCGTTCTGTTGTTGGAATTTTAGATTGTAAGCTCTGATGAGGGCAGGGACTGATGTGAATGGTTCTATATATGACCAAACTTTCTCTTTAGGAATGGGGAGAGAGGCTTTTTTCCAGTCTTTTTCAATTGCTCCTCCTTCTGAGATTCCTCACCCAGCGTTGGTGATCAAAACCCATAGACATGATCCAAATATAAAATGGTGTGACTGGAGATCCTTCAATGCCGATCCCAAAAGAAATATAGATTAAAAAATGTAAGGTGGCAGGGATGTTAAAGGGCAAAAACACACACGATTATAAAAAAAAAGAGAACTTATTTATTAAACATGTAGTAAACTAAAAACGCATAGAAAACACAGGCTTATAATTAAGGTGTGAACAATAACCAAAGGCTCAAAAAGAGCCAGTTGACCATATGATGTAATACAGAACCCCGTAATGTAGCAGAGGCTGGGGATAAAACAAACAGGCGCCACTCTAAGTGCAGTATAACAATAAATTTAATGCACAAAACTGATATAAGTACTCACAAGAGTAGGGTAATAACAGGCATTTTTGGCGTCCGACAAGAGGGTGCATCCGTGGAGCTGCTTGCTGGTGACTCAGAGCGGGTTGCACCGGTGGTCGCCGACACTTCCTGGATCTGGAACACACAGGGAGCCAAGGAATGATGTCACTTCCGGATTGTGGAGAACCAATAGGTGACGCGGTTACGGAGCATGCACTCCTTCTTCAAGGCCTGAAGAAGCGCCAAATTTATCCAATGAGGCTGGGGAATTGGTTATAATCATTTTGTTCCTGTTGCTGATAATATTGTTTCCTACCGCAGCTCTCATGGATCTGTGTTGGCATTGCCTGGTCCTGCCTGTTGGCCTTTCCTCGCTGTTGGCTTGATTAAGCACATGCGTATCACACAATATGCTTTTTTAAGAATTTCTCACAGGCTTTATCCTTGTGATCCTTAACCATGCTCCTGAATCTTGTAAGTGATGAACATAATGTTTCATGTTTCACATTGATAATCGTATTAATCGGGATTGATCAGTGTCAATTTTTGAATGCCAAGGTTCTGGGACTGTCCCTGAAAAAGAGCTTCAATCTCAAAATGCTTTGGACATTGGAACTACACTATCTGGATTATAACCAGCTCACCAGCCTACAGTGAGGGGAAAAAAGTATTTGATCCCCTGCTGATTTTGTATGTTTGCCCACTGACAAATAAATGATCAGTCTATCATTGTAATGGTAGGTTTATTTCAACAGTGAGCGACAGAATAACAACAAAAATATCCAGAAAAACGCATTTCAAAAAAGTTATAAATTGATTTGCATTTTAATGAGTAGAATAAGTATTTGACCCCTTCGCCAAACATGACTTGGTACTTGGTGGCAAAACCCTTGTTGGCAATCACAGAGGTTAGACGTTTCTTGTAGTTTGCCACCAGGTTTGCACACATCTCAGGAGGGATTTTGTCCCACTCCAAGTCATTAAGGTTTCGAGGATGACGTTTGGTAACTCGAACCTTGAGCTCCCTCCACATATTTTTTATGGGATTAAGGTCTGGAGACTGACCAGGACCTTAATGGGCTTCTTCTTGAGCCACTCCTTTGTTGCCTTGGCTGTGTGTTTTGGGTAATTGCCATGCTGGAATACCCATCCACGACCTATTTTTAATGCCCTGCCTGAGGGAAGGAGGTTCTCACCCAAGATTTGACGATATATGGCCCCGTCCATCATCCCCCCCCCCCAAAGCATAATGTTTCCACCTCTGTTTGACGGTGGGGATGGTGTTCTTAGGGTCATAGACAGCATTCCTCCTCCTCCTCCAAACATGGCGAGTAGGGATGAGCTTCGAGTTCGAGTCGAACATTGCCTGTTCGCCCGTTTGCCAAACAGCGAACAATTTGGGGTGTTTGCGGCAAATTCGAAAAGTCTATGGGAGAAATTGCTAATTTTAAAGGCTTATATGCAAGTTATTATCATAAAAAGTGTTTGGGGACCCGGGTCCTGCCTCAGGGGACATGTATCAATGCAAAAAAAAGTTTTAAAAACTGAAGTTTTTTCAGGAGCAGTGATTTTTATAATGCTTAAAGTGAAACCATAAAAGCGAAATATTCCTTTAAATTTCGTACCTAGGGTGTGTGTATAGTATGCATGTAAAGTCGCGCTTGTTTCCCGTGCTTAGAACTGTCCCTGCACAAAGTGTCATTTCTGAAGGAAAAAAAATAAAATGTAAAACTCGCTCGCGGCTATAATGAATTGTCGGCTCCCGGCAATACATTGAAAAGTCATTGATAAAAAAAAAAAAAAAAGTGTGGGAGTACCCCCAAATTCAATTACAAGGCCCTTCAGGTCTGGTATAGATTTTAAGGGGAACTCCACCCCAAATAAAAAAAAATGGCGTGGAGTTCCCCCCCAAAAATCCATACCAGACCCTTTATCCGAGCACGCAACCTGGCAGGCCGCAGGAAAAGAGGGGGGGACGAGAGATGTCCCCATGTTGATAGGGACAAGGGCCTCATCCCCACAACCCTTGCCCAGTGGTTGTGGGGGTCTGCGGGCAGGGGGCTTATCGGAATCTGGAAGACCCCTTTAACAAAGGGGACCCCCAGATCCTGCCCCCCTATGTGAATTAGTAAGGGGTACATTGTACCCCCTACCATTTCACGAAGAAAGTGTAAAAAAAATGTAAAAAAAAACACACAGACACCTTGGAAAAGTCCTTTTATTAAAAAAGAAATAAAAAATCATTCCAGCAATGAAATCCAGTGTCTCGCGGCGATCCGATGTCCAGCGCTGTCCACACGAGACGTCATTGGCTGAGCCTGAGCGGACCTGATGGGGAACTTCCTCTGCAGTGTATTAAATTAATAGAAAATAACAAAAAAATGTAGCGCTGAACGTGATGAATCAAAAAGTGAGTAACACCCAAGTGATGGAGTGAGAAGCAATATAAATGTCAATCAAAATTAAATTAAACAATAGACGTGATGAACAAAAGTCTCTAATGGTAATCCAGTAATGAATTAACAATCCAATGTGAACTTGTGATCTTCAACGAAAATCAAGTGACTGTAGGATGACCACCACCGCATGAAAAGGAGGCTTACCGGAATGAATGGACCCAATAAACGTATGTCTATGGGGTCAATTCATAGCTGAAGGGCCTGGTATGGATATTTGGGGGAACTCCACGCATTTTTTTTCTTTTAAATTTGTGGCAGGGTTCCCCTTAATATCCATACCAGACCTGAAGGGCCTGGTAATTGAATTTGGGGGGACCCCCACACTTTTAAAAAAATTTTTTTATCAATGACTTTTCTATGAATTGCCGGGAGCCGACAATTCATTATTTCCGTGAGTGAGTTTTAAATGACTTTTCTCTTACCATCCATGGACTGACACGGTGTCTCTTTACACTTTACACGTGGGTTATGTCCCTGCTTGCAGGAGAAGACCTAGGCAGAATGTGAAATGTTCTACATACATTCTAAAAGCCAGAGCTGAACAGCCCCACCCAGGGGGCGGTCCCTCCGGACATAACCCTCCCACTACAGTCAGCAGACTTCAGTTTTTTTCTGCCTAGCAGAAGGAGAAGACGTGGCTCTCTCAGGAGCCAGTCTCCTGACCTATTTTTATTCCTTTTCTGGAATTCTTTTTTATTTTATTTTTGAGAATTTTCTATCAACTGTCGGCTGGGCAACAGGTTGGGTACAAGATATCCTCGTAGTCCTCCCTGTCCGACCATCGAGCGTGCTGATCCTCGCCTTGTGTGCGTGAGACTCAGTTCACGACAGGCCCCATGACTCCAGGGGTGGCCGGGTTTGCTTTCATGCTCCCACGGTCCTCTCAAGACTGAACAGTTCCTGACTGACTGTATCTTTCGCGGTGGACCGGGCCGACAGCTACTCAGTACTGCACTGTGATAGTCCTGTCAGAAACACACCAGTGGGTCCCTCAGGGGACATGGTGGTTGAGATCCTCGGCTCTTCGGTCCGGAAAGTCGTTCACCTCCCATCCAATGGACGGTACTCACGACGGACACCAGCCTGACGGGCTGGGGTGGAGTCTGGGGAGTCCTGTCGGCTCAGGCCTTGGACTCCGGACGAGCCCGTTTACCAATCACTGTTCTGGAAATACGGGCCATCGGACTGTGTCTCTCCTCAGGTCGGAGAGAGTACGGGGCGCTCCATCAGGAGCCAGTCGGACACCGCCACGGCGGTGGCGTATGTAAACCATCAAGGTGGAACTCGGAGCTCAGCTGCGGCTTCCGAGGTAGTCCGTATCCTGAAGTGGGCCGGAAGAAACGTGCCGGCTCTGTAGGCCATTTTACATTCTGGGCATAGACAATGGGCAGGCGGACTATCTGAGTCGCCAATCGCCAGACACCGGACCAAGAAGAGTGGTCCTTGCATATTTCAACTCCTTTACCGATGGTGGGGCACGCCGGATGTGGACCTGATGGCCTCTCGACTCAATCGCAAGGGTCGAGGTTGTGGCCAGATCCAGGGATCCTTGGGCGATGCCTCGGATGCGTTGGTGGCCCCATAGGGTTCTTATCGCCTGATATAAACTCCGGCGATCCTAATTGTTTCGGATTGGCCTCAGCATCACTGGTACGCTGATCTGGTACGTCTCGTCGCGGACGTTCCCTGGCGGCTGCCGATGAGGGAGGACCTTCAGTCTCAAGGTCCTATGTTTCATCCGGCTTACAGTCTCTGGCTTTAACGGCAGGGCTGTTAAAAGCCAGGTGTTGAGGGACCGAGGTCTCTCAGACTCGGTCATTTTGACCATGTTAAGGACACGGAAGTCTTCCTCCAGGCAGATCTATCACCGTGCCTGGAAAGCTTATATCGCCATGTGCGAAGCGCTGGACTGGCGTCCTCGGACGTATTCCGTCCCCAGAATCCTGCGTCCTCTGCAGTGTGGAGTGACCCAAAAGCTTGCTTTGAGTACCATCAAGGATCAGATTTCGGCCTTGGCCGTCTTCTTTCAGCGACCTCTAGCGGGTCATTTTCTTGGTTAGCACCTTGTGTTGGGGGTTCGCCATGTGCTCCCTCCTGTCAAGCCTCCTCTCCCACCGTGGGATCTGAATTTGGTGCTCTCGGTCCTCCAGGAACCTCCTTTTGGGAATATCCGGGATATTCCCCTCTTGTCTTGTCTCAGAAGGTGGCCTTTTTAGTGGCAATCACTTCTGTTTGACGAGTGTCTGAGTTGGCGGCTTTGTCCTGCAAGTCACCATATTTAGTCATCCATAAGGATAAGGCGGTGTTGCATCCGCGACCTTCCTTTTTTGCCAAAGGTGGTGTCGACCTTTCACCTACATGAGGACATTGCCCTCCCGTCCTTGTGTCCTCACCCATCGCATCCCAGAGAGTTTGCGCTGCACATATTGGAGGTGGTACGAGCCTTACGGGTGTACCTGTCTGCTACTGCTTCTATTCGGAAGTCCGACTCACTGTTTGTGACTGTCTCTGGTCCATAACAGGGCCAAGCGGTTTCGTCTGCCATCATTTTTAGGGGAATCAGACAAACCGTCATTTAAGCCTATGCTCTCAAAGGGCGGGCGCCTCCCTTTCCGGTTACGGCGCATTCCACCAGGGCAATTGGTGCTTCCTGGGTTTCCCGACATCAAGCGTCGGTTGCACAAGTGTGCAAGGCAGCGACCTGGTCGTCTGTTCATGCCTTTTAAGGTTCATGTGGCTGCATCTTCGGATGCTTCCTTCGGCCGCAGGGTGCTGCAGGCCGCTGTTTAAAGTTGCGACTCCTCCGTTGAGGAGCTCTGCCTTATTGGAGTGAAGTTTTGGTTTTTCCATTTATACTGCTCCCATCCCTCTTGACACTGCTTTGGGACATCCCACGTGTAAAGTGTAAAGAGACACTGTGTCAGTCCATGGATGGTAAGAGAAAATAGGATTTTTTGTACTCACCGTAAAATCCTTTTCTCTGACATCCATGGACTGACACGGCACCCACCCTTCCTTTTAAGTTTGTACTGCTTTGTTACGAACTGAAGTCTGCTGACTGTAGTGGGAGGGTTATGTCCGGAGGGACCGCCCCCTGGGTGGGGCTGTTCAGCTCTGGCTTTTAGAATGTATGTAGAACATTTCACATTCTGCCTAGGTCTTCTCCTGCAAGCAGGGATATAACCCACGTGTAAAGAGACACCGTGTCAGTCCATGGATGTCAGAGAAAAGGATTTTACGGTGAGTACAAAAAATCTTATTTTTTCCTTCAGAAATGACACTTTGTGCAGGGACAGTTCTAGGAACGAGAAACAAGCGCAACTTTATATGCATACTATACACACACCCCAGGTACGAAATTTAAAGGAATACCGTATATACTCGAGTATAAGCCGACCCGAATATAAGCCGAGGCACCTAATTTTACCACAAAAAACTGGGAAAACTTATTGACTCGAGTATAAGCCTAGGGTGTCCATCTGCATGCCTCACTGTGCCTCACTGTGTCCATGTGCATGCCTCACTGTGCCCATGCCTCACTGTGCCCATGCCTCACTGTGCCCATGCCTCACTGTGTCCATGCCTCACTGTGCCCACGCCTCACTGTGCCCACGCCTCACTGTGCCCTTGACTAGACTGACGTTTAACATGGGAGTATATGGAAGGGGGTGCCCGGCTTTGAAAAATCGGTGCTCCCTGGCCGTAGGTCCCCCAGACAGCAAACTTTTCACACTTGTAGATGTAGAGGAGAACTGGGGCTACATGTGTGCCAAGTTTCGGTACCGGGTCCCCAAAGTTACCAGAGAAATTACCGTTTAACATGGGAGTCTATGGAAGGGGTGCCCGGCTTTGAAAAATCGTTGCTCCCCGGCCGTAAGTCCCCAGGACAACAAACTTTGTACACTTGTAAAGAAAGAGTGGGGCTACATGTGTGCCAAGTACCAGGTCCCCAAAGTTCGGGAGATCAGGCGCAAAAAGGTGACTCGAGTATAAGCCGAGGGGGGCATTTTCAGCACAAAAAAAGTGCTGAAAAACTCGGCTTATACTCGAGTATATACGGTATTTCACTTTTATTGTTTCACTTTATGCATTATTAAAATCACTGCTCCCGAAAAAACTGCCGTTTTTTAAAACTTTTTTTGCATTGATACATGCTCCCTGGGGCAGGACCCGGGTCCCCAAACACTTTTTAGGACAATAACTTGCATATTAGCCTTTCTAATTAGCACTTTTGATTTTGAACGTTTGAGTCCATTGTATTTAATAGGGTTCTAAAGTTCACGCGAACATTCTGGCTGTTCGCAGGTTCTGGTGCAAACCGAATAGGGGGGTGTTCGGCTCATCCCTAATGGCGAGTTGAGTTGATGCCAAAGAGCTCGATTTTGGTCTCATCTGACCCACAACCCGTTCACCCAGTTCTCCTCTGAATCATTCAGATGTTCATTAGCAAACTTCAGACAGGCCTGTACATGTGCTTTCTTGAGAAGGGAGACCTTGAGGGGGCTGCAGGATTTCAGTCCAATTGGTAACGTGTCGTGTGTTACCAATTGTTTTCTTGGTGACTATGGTCCCAGCTGTCTTGAGATCATTGACAAGATTCTCTGTCCTGTGTAGTTCTGGGCTGTATCCTCACCGTTCTCATGATCATTGAAACTCCACAAGGTGATGTAATGCTTTACGTCTATTAAGTTCTTGTGGTAAAATCAAGGAAGCTTAAGCCCCGTACACACGGTCGGACTTTTGCCCAACAAACTTCGTTTTAAGCAAGTTGGACCAACAATCCGACCGTGTGTACGCTCCATCGGACAAACTTTTTTTCGTTTTGGTTTTGTTTTCATTGGTCAAAAGTTGGGCCTGCAAATGGACAAACTTTTGCCCAACAAAAGTCCGATGGAGCAAAGTCCTACCGTGTGTACAGAAAACCATAGGACTTTTGTCCGATGGACAAAACAACTAATGTTAAAATCAACCAACAATTTCAGAAGTTGACTAAAGGGTGGCGGTAAAGAGCAGAAAAACCACGTGATGTTGCAAAAAGTTTTGAAAAAGTTTGCAGAAAAGTCTGAGCGTGTGTATGCTATGGGTGTTCCCGACCAACTCCGTTCGGACAAAAAACTACGGAAAAGTCCGATGGAAGTCCAACCGTGTGAAGTGTATCAATGCTTTACTAAACAGGGAAAAATCTGCACATACAAACTGTAGGATGCACAATACAACATAACTCATAGCTTACAAAAATATGCCTACACATATAAGCATGTACTATATGTATGCATTAAGTAAACTAAACGATTACTCAACTTAGGGGTCAAGATGGTCCTTTGCTCGGTCCAACTCACAAAGTTCTCGAGCTCCTTGCATCCATGTCTTCCTCTTTCTCCTTCCAAACACATCTCTGTTGTCCAAAACATGTTTCTACAAACGCTCTCCAAGCCCCTCCCACCCATTTCCTGCTTCCTGCAAATAACTTCTGGTCTCAGTTATTTACATATCAATGAAGGGGGAGGGAAGGGCCTCTGTAAACATATGCTGTTACTAAACCTAACTCTATATGATTGCAAATAAAGGCACTATAGAAATGGCCGTAGCAACACAGGTGAGATCTTGCATGAAGCCCCAGACCGAGGGGATTGACAGTTATTTTGTGTTTCTTCCATTTGCGAATAATCGCACCAACGGTTGTCCTCTTCTCAACAAGCTGCATGGCGATTGTCTTGTAGCCCATTCCAGCCTTGTGTAGATCTACAATCTTGTCCCTGACATCCTTGGACAGCTCTTTGGTCTTGGTCATGGTGGAGAGATTGGAGTCTGATTGATTGATTGCTTCTGTGGACAGGTGTCTTTTTTTTATACAGGTAACAAGCTGCGATTAGAAACACTCCCTTTAAGAAAGTGCCCCTAATCTCAGCTCGTTGCCTGTATAGAAGACCCCTGGGAGCCAGAAATCTTGCTGATTGATGGGGGATCAAATACTTATTTGACTCATTAAAATGCAAATCTATTTTTAACTTTTTTGAAATGTGTTTTTCTGGATATTTTTGTTGTTCTGTCTATCACTGTTAAAATAAACCTACCATTAAAATTATAGACTGATAGACCAACACAAAGTGGCACATAATTGTGCAGTGGAAGGAAAATGATAAATGCTTTTTATTTATTTGTTTACAAATAAATATGTGAAAAGTGTGGCATGCATTTGTATTCAGCCCTCCTGAGTCAATATTTTGTAGAACCACCTTTTACTGCAATTGCAGCTGCAAGTCTTTTTGGGGATGTCTCTACCAGCTTTGCACATCTAGAGAGTGACATATTTTCCCATTCTTCTTTGCAAAATAGCTCAAGCTCTGTCAGAATGGATGGAGAGCGTCTGTGAACAGAAATTTTCAAGTCTCGCTACAGATTCTCAATTGGATTTAGGTCTGGACTTTGACTGGGCCATTCCAACACATGAATATGCTTTGAGCTAAAATTAAACCATTCTATTATAGCCCTGGCTGTATGTTTAGGGTGGTTGCTCTGCTGGATGGTGAACCTCTGCCCCAGGCTCAAGTCTTTTGCAGACTCAGGTTTTCTTCTAAGATTGCCCTGTATTTGGCTCCATCCAGTCTCCCATAAGCTCTGACCAGCTTCCCTGTCCCTGCTGAAGAAAAGCATCCACACAACATGATGCTGCCACCACCATGTTTCACGGTGGGGATGGCGTGTTCAGGGTGATGTGCAGTGTTAGTTTTCCGCCACACATAGCGTTTTGCTTTTAGGCCAAAAAGTTAAATTTTGGACTCATCTTCTTCCACATGTTTGCTGTGTCCCCCACATTGCTTCTCGCAAACTGCAAATGGGACTTCTTATGGATTTTTTTCAACAATGGCTTTTTTCTTGCCACTCTTTCATAAAGGCCAGATTTGTGGAGTGTACGACTAATCGTTGTCCTGTGGACAGATTCTCCCACCTGAGATGTGGATCTCTGCAGAGTTACCATGGGCCTCTTGGCTGCTTCTCTGATCAATGCTCTCCTTGCCAGACCTGTCAGTTTAGGTGGACGGCCATGTCTTGGTAGGTTTGCAGTTGTGCCATACTCTTTCCATTTTCTGATGATGGATTGAACAGTGCTCTGTGAGATGTTCAAAGCTTGGGATATTTTTTTATAACCTAACCCTGCTTTAAACTTCTCCACAACTTTCTCCCTGACCTGTCTGGTGTGTTCCTTGGCCTTCATGATGCTGTTTGTTCATTAAGGTTCTCTGAGGGTTTCACAGAACAGCTGTATTTATACTGAGTTTAAATTGCACACAGGTGGACTGTAATTACTAATTAGGGGACTTCTGATGGCAATTGGTTCCACTATATTTTAGTTAGGGGTATCAGAGTAAAGGGGGCTGAATACAAATGCACACCACACTTTTCAGATATTTATTTGTAAAAACAAATTGAAAACCATTTATTATTTTCCTTCCACTTCACAATTATGTGCCACTTTGTGTTGGTCTATCACATAAATTCCCAATAAAATACATTTAAGTTTTTTGGTTGTAACATGACAAAATGTGTAAAATTTCAAGGGGTATGAATACTTTAAGGCACTATATATTATATGGTCAACTGGCTCTTTTTTATCCTTTGGTTATTTTTCACACCTAACTATAAGCCTGTGTTTTCTATGTATTTTTAGCTTAATACATGTTTAACCACTTTCCCACCCGTATGATGTCATATGATGTCCTCCGGTTGAAGTGGTTATACCGGGATGATGCTTGCACCTGCAGGCACCTGCAGGCACCTGAACGGCCCGCCCGTGTGAAAGGGGCCTTAGGGTCTAATAGACCCCAGATCTCTTCATAAAGAGAACCTGTCACAGCCCATGCTTTCACAAGGTATGTTGTTAATCCTTTGTGAAAGCATTATGCGGCGTATACACGATCGTTTTTCATGCCATTTTTTCATGTTTCCTCTCAAGCCTGTCTTGCGTACACACGATCATTTAAAAAAACGTTCAAGCAAAGCGCAGTGATGTACAACACGTACGACGGCACTATAAAGGGGAAGTTCCGTTCGGATGGCGCCACCCTTCATGTTAGTAAAGTTTGTTGAGCGACGATTCGCGCTTTTCAGCCTCGTGCTTTTCAGTCCGTTACAGCGTGAGAGGCGCAATACAGGTCACGCAATTGACGTCACTTCCGGTCCCGCTGGTTGTCTGTTCCATAGAGGTGGAACGCACGCCAATATCCACAGGTCCGGGACTGCCATTTGATATTACCCACGCCTTACAGCCTCAGTGCCGGGTCGGGGCACACACTAATGTAAGCACGTTTTTGGCTTTTATATTTTTGTATGCAATAAATGGTATTACACCATTGTTTGCTTCTCCTCTCCTGATTACATAATACCGGAGCTTTTTCGAATCCCAGTGTGTATCGCTGCCTACATAGTGGACATCATTTCCTTGGTATCTAGCAAGCTGGAACTTGCTGAAAGCCTGCTTGACCTCTTTTTTAGTTAAAAGGGTCAATACGCTGTGGTAAGCTGCCATCCTTACTTAAAGCACTATCGGGTGTTATTGTTTTTGGTGAAGGTGGATCCGTAATTTACAAGGATTTATTGGATTTTACACATCACGTTTATTGAAGACATTTGCAGAGAAATCTGGTGTTCACTACTATTGTGGGACATTTTCTTGTGTTCAAAAACTTTTTGTGTTTATTTATTCGGACTTTGATGCACTATTCGGTTAATAGTTTATATACGATTTTGGTTTATTTGCAGTTCACTAATTGTTTTGCTCAATTAATTTTATTGGTACGATCACTTATTAATTTATTTTTCACATATAGCACTAATTAATTTATGTGGGTGCAATATAATATTTTGGATTTCATATTTTATTTAATTTACGCTCCTTTTTAGTTTATTTAATTTTATATATTATCAATCAGCGCCCTCTCCTCTCACTATATTCACTATTGATTTCAGCTTTCACTGAACTTGGAGGTGCAGCTTTCTCATAGCAATATTTTTAATTTTGGCACAGGTTTTATTTATATCGTTACAGCGTGACGAATGTGCTATCTCCATTACGAACGCTAGTTTTACCAGAACGAGCGCTCCCGTCTCATACTTGATTCTGAGCATGCGCGTTTTTTTTTCACCTCCTAAAAGCATACACACTATCGTTTTTCATGTCGTTAAAAAAAACGACATGAAAAACGACGTGAAAAAATAGAGCATGTTCGAAATTTTTAATGCCCGTATTTCACGTCGTTAAAAATGCCCTGGAGCATACACACGATCGGTTTTAATGCCCAGTTTTAACGGCATGAAAAACGATCATGTGTATGGGGCATTAGAGTTGATCAAAAAAAAAAAAAAAAGAGACCGTGTAAAAAAAAGTTTTGAATTAAATAAATAATAATAATAAAAAAAAATTAGAGTGCCCCCTCCCCCCATGCAAGTCCCGCATGCATATGTACACAGGGATCACACCATACATGTGAGGTATCGCCACGAATGTCAGAGCGAGAGCAATAGTTTTAGCTCCAGACACCCTGTGTAACTCTAAACTGGTTACCTGTAAAGGTTTTTAAAGCATCACTAATAGACATTTGTAGGTACCGTAGTTTGGCGAGGTTCCATGGTACGTAATTTTAAAGTGTGACATGTCCAGTATCTATTTACTCGGCTTAACATCATCTTTTATATTTTAAGAGAAAATTGGGTATTATATAGTGTTTGTGTGCAAAAAAAATAAATACAATTTTATTTTTTTTCTCCCAAAAAAAATGCATTTGAAAAAAACGCTGCACAAATCCCGTGTGACGTAAAAAATTGCAACACGCACCATTTTATTCTCTAGCTTGTATAAAAAATATATAATTTTTGGGGGTTCTAAGTAATTTTGTAGCAAAAAAATACAGATTTTTACATGTAGGAGAGAAATGTCAGCTTAAGCCTGGGTAGGAACTGGCTAATAAAAGAGTTGTCTTTTTTTATAATCGTGTGTGTTTTTGCCCTTTAACATCTCTTCCACCCTACATTGGTTTGACCCAGAGACATGAGATGACCATCACTTTAGGCAGTATCAGGCAATGAACACATGTTTAGAATCTGATTGCATGTTTGGCATTCCACTTTCCATGGTGTTTGGGGAAAAATAGGATTTTTTGTACTCACCGTAAAATCCTTTTCTCGTTCGTCCATGGACGGACAAAGCCTTCTCAATTCTTGACGTGTGGGTTATGTTCCTGTTCATAGGAGAGGACTAGGCAGAACATGTTAGGTAATTAAAAACACATGTTACAATAATCAGAGATGAACAGCCCCGCCCAGGGGTGGTCCCTTCAGACATAACCCTCCGCCCTGCAGTCAGCAGCTTAGTTCGTAGCAAGCAGTACAAACCTAAAAAGGAGGGGTGGGTGCTGTGTCCGTCCATGGACGAAAAAGGATTTTACGGTGAGTACAAAAAATCCTATTTTCTCTTTTCGTCCATGGACGGACACAGCCTTCTCAATTCTTGACGTGTGGGACGTCCCCTAGCAGTGTCAAAAAAACGAGGGGTGGGAACAATATCAAAAAACAACTAATTTCACCCCAAACCAGCAGAGCTCCTCAACAGAGGAGTTGCAACCTCAAACAGCCGCCTGCAAAACCTTGCGGCCGAAGGAAGCTGCACTCACATCAACCTTGTAAAATTTGGAAAACGTGTGCACGACCAAGTCGCCGCCTTACACACCTGTGAGACAGACGCTTGATGTCGGAAAGCCCAGGAAGCACCAATTGCCCTGATTGAATGTGCCATGACCGGAGAGGGAGGGAGGTGCCCGCACCCTAATGGCATAGGCCTGGATGACGGTCTGCCTGATCCACCGAGAAATGGTGGCCGACGAGACCGCCAGGCCCTTTTGTGGACCAGGCACCGACACAAACAATGAGTCAGACCTCCGAAATGGAGCCGTAGCAGACAGGTACACCCGCAAGGCACGTACCACGTCTAAGTTATGGAGCGCAGCCTCCCTGGTATGTGATGGTCGAGGACACAAAGACGGCAGCACAATGTCCTCATTCAGGTGAAAAGCCGAAACCACCTTCGGAAGGAAGGAAGGCTGCGGGCGTAGCACCGCTTTATCCTTATGGAGGACCAAGTATGGTGACTTGCAAGACAAGGCCGCCAATTCTGAAACCCTTCTGACCGATGTAATGGCCACTAGAAAGGCCACCTTCTGAGAAAGTGTCAAGAGAGGAATCTCTCTGATGTTCTCAAAAGGAGGTTACTGAAGAACTGAGAGCACCAGATTTAAATCCCATGGAGGAAGAGGTGGTCTAATAGGGGGAGCCACA
The DNA here is from genome assembly GCA_029206835.1 of Rana muscosa. Classification (NCBI taxonomy): domain Eukaryota; kingdom Metazoa; phylum Chordata; class Amphibia; order Anura; family Ranidae; genus Rana; species Rana muscosa. The sequence continues at coordinate 216,254,459 of CM055116.1, forward strand.
TGTCGAACCCCTTGCACAAAAGTACCCACCAGGGAATGGGACATTGAAAGAAAACAGCTAAGGCTGAAATCTGACCCTTAATGGTGCTCAAGGCAAGTTTCTGAGCCACTCCACACTGTAAAAACAGCAGGACCCTGGAAACCGAGTACTTTCGTGGACGCCACTCCATCTCTTCACACTTAGAGATGTAAGCCTTCCAAGTACGATGGTAGATCTTCCTGGAAGAAGATTTCCGTGCCCTCAGCATGGTTGAAATGACCGAATCCAAAAGACCTCGGTCCCTTAGTACCTGGCTTTCAATAGCCATGCCGTTAAAGCCAGCAACTGTAAAGCAATATGAAGTATGGGACCTTGAGACAGAAGGTACTCCATCATTGGCAGCCGCCAGGGTGCATCTGCCACCAGGCGTACGAGATTGGCGTACCAAGGACGCCGGGGCCAATCTGGAGCGATTTAGAATCACCGGGATCCCCTCGGTCTCCACTCTGCGGAGCAGACGAGGAAGCAACTTTAGTGGGGGATAGACATAAATTAGCCGATACTGACCCCACGGGGCCACCAACGCATCTGACGCGTCGGCCCAGGGATCTCTGGACCTGGCCACAAATCTCGACACCTTGCGTCCGGCGTGCCCCACCTCCGGCAAAGGAGCTAAAACACCTCAGGATGTAATGACCATTCCCCCTGGTCTAGCATCTGGCGACTCAGATAGTCCGCCTGCCAGTTTTCTACGCCCGGAATGTAGACGTCCGACAGAGCAGTCACGCTTCTTTCCGCCCACCGTAGGATGTGAGCGACCTCGGATGCTGCAGCCGAGCTCCTTGTTCCCCACTGATGGTTGGCATAAGCCACTGCCGTGGCGTTGTCTGACTGGATCCTGACTGGACGCCCTTGTAGTCTCCGTGACCACTTGGAGAGACACAGCCTGATCGCCCGAAGTTCCAGGATATTGATCGGCAGACGGGATTCGTCCTGAGTCCAGCGACCCTGGGCCGACTGGACTCCCCAGACTCCCCGCCCAACCCGTGAGGCTGGCGTCCATCGTAATCACAGTCCAATGGAAGGGAAGGTGTGACTTCCCGGACTGAAGAGCCGGGGATTTCAGCCACCAGCTCAGAGAAGCCCTGACCAGGTGACTTACCTGAATCTGACAATCCAGAGACAATGGAGATTTGTTCCATTTGGACAGGATCTCCTTCTGCAAGACTCGAGTGTGGAATTGGGCATACGGTACTGCCTCAAAGGAGGCTACCATGAGACCCAGAACTCGCATGCAAAAACGAAGAGACGACCATTTGCGGGATGTCAACAACCTCACCGCAGACTGGAGAGTCTGCAACTTTTCCAAGGGAAGGAAGACTCTCGCCTCCTTGGAGTCCATAATTAAACCTAGGTACTCCAGATGCAGAGTCGGTGTCAGGACCGACTTCTGAATGTTTAACGCCCAACCAAATTCTCGAAGGGTCTGAATGGCTATAGACACATCTTCCTCTAACTCTGAGCCAGAAGCTACTCTCAGAAGAAGATCGTCTAAGTAGCCCACGATGGCAATGCCTCGCTGTCTCAGCAAAGCTAGAATCGGTGCGAGCACCTTGGTGAAAACCCTCGGTGCTGACGCTAGCCCAAAGGGAAGAGCCACAAACTGATAATGGTCTTCGCCGATTGCAAAGCGCAGAAATCTCTGGTGTCCTGCGCAGATGGGGACATGCAAGTATGAGTCCTTGATGTCCAAGGATGCCAGAAAATCCCCCGGATGGAGCGCAGCAACCACCGAACGAATAGATTCCATGCGGAACTTCCGAACCTTCACAAAGACATTCAAGGCTTTCAGGACCAAGATTGTACTGACTCCATCCTTCTTCGGGACCACAAACAGATTTGAATAAAAACCCTGAAACCTCTTTCCCAGTGGTACAGGTAGAATCACTCTGCACCTTGGCAAGTCCCGCACTGCCCCCATTAGGGCAGACCCACGAGCCGGAAGGAAAGGGAGATTTGAGGGAAAGAATCTGGTGGACAAGAAAGGAACTCTATCTTGTACCCCGAGGTGACCACCTCCCAGACCCACTGGTCCGAGAGCAGGGAGGTCCACCGAGCTGCAAAGCCGAGAAGCTGTCCCCCACCCTGGAGTCGGGCGGGGGCAAAACTTCATGCGGTAGCAGGCTTGTTTGCTGGCTTGTTGGGCTTGCGCACCCAGGGACGCATCCTGTCCCCCAGCTGGACCTTTGTCCGCTTGGGAGGGTCTTCCGGCAGGTCCTGACTGACGAAAATACCGCTTCTGTGTGGGAAAGGAGGGCCCCGAGTTACGGCGCGGCTCCTTCCCTTTAGTGGACTGAGGGAGAAACGTGCTCTTGCCTCCAGTGACATCCTTAATAATGTCATCCAGCGAGGCACCAAAAAGTCCCCCACATTTTGAAGGGTAAGTCTGCCAAGGCCTTCTTGGAAGCCTTGTCAGCGGACCAGCATTTTAGCCAAATTAGGCGGCGCATTACCACCGCAGATACAGAGGCCCTGGATATTAAGAGGGCCGCATCCAGAGTGGCATCAGAGACATACACAAGGCCCTGCACCAACTGGTCGGCCAGTGTTACACACTCCGGAGGGAGCTGATGTTCCTCCACAATCTGGTGCAAAATCTTTGCCCAGGCAGTGAGTGTCTGAGACACCAAGGTTGCAGCCAAAATAGGCCGCAACGCAGACCCCAGCAAGGTGAACATGGTCCTGCTCAGCGCCTCAGACCTCCTATCAGTATGGTCCTTAAATGCAGGGGTCCCCTCTACAGGGAGAGTGGTTACTTTATTTAACCGAGCGACCGGGGGGTCAACAACCGGAGGAGAAGCCCATTTTTTCAAAAGGCTCTCCTTAAAAGGGTACCTGACCGCCAGACGCTGAGGGACCGCAAAGGTCCTCTGCCGCTTTTCCCATTCCTTATCTATGAATTTATCAAAGAAGGACACATAGGGAAAAAACCTTTACAGAACGGGTCAATTCGTGCGACCCAAAAGAGACTGACCCCTCTGTGGAAGCCTCATCTGCGTCCAGCTTAAGGGAGTCTCTTACAGCATTGATAAGTTCACTAACAAGTGCCCTGTCTTGCGCTGACCTGGACTAGGGGGTCCTCCTCACAAGGAAGGTCCTGGTCCGCCTCTTCTGACAACCCAGAACCGGGGTCCTGTGCCGCAGCCAGGCCCGGGTCTGAGTCAGAGCCTTCCCATGGCGGGGGAAGGGGACGCTTTTTACCCCCCCCCTGCGCTCAAACGCCGCTTCCACCCTGGCAACAAACGATTCCAGGACTGCCGACAAAGCATCCATGGTAACTGCAGGTGCAGGGGCACCAGCTGCTGCCTCTGGCAAGTTTGGGGAAGAAGGGCCAGACACTGACTCCATGACACTGCTGACAGCTCTCAGGGATTCAGTCAAAAAAATTAACTGAAAAGTTCCACCCTCCTTGCTGCACTGACCGGGGGGGGGGATTACCCAGGGGACTCACCAACCCAGCAGGGGACCGCTCAGCACCGCTGCCCGCCTTCCATCTCCACATCGTGTGTGAGGAAGAAAAAACTGTGAGGAGAATTGCGCTGCGTGCCATCCAGGAAGCCAGCACTAGAGGCCAAACCCACACTAAAATGGTCGCCAGACGCCTCAGAGACAAAAAGGGCGCGACCACAAGAAAATGGCCGCCCGCAATAACAACCTGCGCCGTGCCGTGGCCACGGCAAAATGGCTGCCAATGGGAATTACAATGGAAACCAGTAGGCATACAAAAAATGTCGTCAGCGCTGCAAAAATGGCGCCTAAGCACCGCGATGCGGACGAGAAGGCCTAGGCAGGGACTTCCCCAGAAAAGAGCACATCCACAGAAAAAACGGGCCCGACACACCACGGTCCCCCACTGAGAACCAGAGTCCCCCCACAGGTACGCCCTGGTCGCAGCGAGCCCTAGGGCAGAAGGGGATAGTGATGGAGAGCAGGGAAAGGGAGGACAGGAGAACCCCGCAATCCCTCGGACACCCAGCTGTTTCCACCTGCCGAGGCAGGAGGAAAAGTACTTACCCGTCCATGCGAGGACCCGCTGGTGCGTCCTAGACAGACCTACAACCGTGTGGGAGTAGCTGTCGGCACGGTCCACTGTGAGTGAGACAACAAGCAGCCCAGTCATATGTGGACCCCGGAGCCTGTGCTCACCGGCCACCCCTGGAGCCATGGGGTATGTCGTGGTCAGAACCAAGCGCGAAGCAAGGGACTGGCACGCTCGATGGCCGGAACTGGGAAGACTACAAGGATCTATATATCCAGCCTGTAGCCCAGCCGGCAGTTGATAGAAGATCACAAAAAAATAAAATAAAAAATTCTTCTGGACTCTGGGCCCAAAGGGAGCCACGTCCTTCTCCTCTGCTAGGCAGAAAAAAACTGAGCTGCTTACTGCAGGGCGGAGGGTTATGTCTGGAGGGACCGCCCCCTGGGCGGGGCTGTTCATCTATGATTATTGTAACATGTGTTTTTAATTATCTAACATGCTCTGCCTAGTCCTCTCCTATGAACAGGAACATAACCCACACGTCAAGAATTGAGAAGGCTGTGTCCGTCAATGGACGAAAAGAGAAAAAAGGTACGTTCAGTTCACCTGGAGGTCTTCTTCAGTGAAGGTACTCACAGACAATTTGATCATCTTAAATATGAAAAATCCATGCATTTTGGGCAATGATCATCCTATGTCTGTGACTACTTCCAGTGTATAGGATATACTGTAAGTGAATCAGATCCCCTCCTTAGTATCAAGTTCCTGTAGCTATTTGACAGATCACAAAGACCTTTCTTTCAATGACAATCCAGTGAATTATTCTACATGTATAATTCCTGTGAAGACGTAACATGGGAACAAGGTCAACTGAATTATGTCACGCCACTTCACAGCTGTCAGTCGTGCCGTCCCTTGGGCAAATATGCATTTATCTTGAAAATACAGGAAAGTGTAAAGGAAAAAGAAATCAATATTGTGCATTTGTGGAGGATTCCGAGTGCTTTGCTTGCCACAGCTATTTGGTCTTGCAGGACACGGCTGTTCAAGTGGAAGTCCATCTGTCTGATAAAGCTATTACACAATTTCTTGTCAGGTCCTTCCAGCTATAACATTTTTCAGAATTATAGCCATTTTCTTATATTGGAGCTATTAAAAAAAAAAAAAAAAACGAGACAGAAATAGGTTTGAAGAAGCATGTGTATTTATTTAAATGTATTAGTATTTATAGATCCTTCCAAATATATTAGGCATAGGAAAAGGTGAATTATTTGTCTCTCACCAGAAATAATAAAAAAAAAACGAAGTAGTTCACTCTGTACAATCAACTAGATTTTATTTGGGACCCCATGTGTTACGGCGGACATGAACTAAAAAATAAATTAAAGTTTTATTATCCTATAGGGAACATCTAAAAATGTTCCTTTGCCTATGCAGTACTCTGAAAGATTTACTCTTTAATTCCTCCTAAAAAAAATTGCAGTGCTCTTCCTAAAACGTGACTGTTAGGTGTAAATCTGCAGTATGAGTCCATTTAAAGCCGGGGTCTCAAACTGGTGGCCCTCCAGCTGTTGCGAAACTACAAGTCCCACGAGGCATTGCAAGGCTGATAGTTACAAACATGACTTTCACAGGCATGATGGGACTTGTAGTTTTCGCAACAGCTGGAGGGCAGCCAGTTTGAGACCCTTGATTTAAAGCTTGCTGCCTTTGGCTGCTAGTATTATGAGACTTGGAGTGAGATTTTCTGGTGAAACTAATGTGCCACAAAAGTTGGTTATGCACGGGTTGAATTTTGGCCAATTCATGCAAAATTTGCTGTAATTCACTCTGTGGATGGACCTGTCGGCAACATATGGACCAACAGAAGTCAATTACGCAATATACTTTTGTTGAAGGATCGGGGTGGAAAGTTGTGAGCCAGACGGCACCAACACCCAATCAGATGCAGGCACTGTTTGGGTACTCTGATAGTCAGCACCTCTGTCAGGAATGAGTCATCTGTAAAGGCCCCTTTCACACGGGGCGGACTCTGGCTGCAATCCACTTGCTTAGCAGGGGATCTGTCCATTGATCCCCACTGAGCAAGTGGATAACAGGTCTGTGTCCCCTGCGCTTATGCAGAGCAGACACAGACACAACCCGCTCTCCTCTATGGGCGATGGGATGTAAACGGTCTGTTTGTATAGACCCGACTGCCATCTAATCCAATCCGCTGGATGGAAGGGGAATGAATCCACATCTGTCTGTTTTTAGCAGATTGGATTTAGGCAGGTGTAGATGGACACATGTCCGTTTCTACCCACTGCTCCATAGATGAGAATAGAGGTTCCAATCAGGTCTGCCTGAAAAAAGGACAGGCGGACCCAATTGCGATATTCTGTGAAAGGGGCATTAGATTGCTTTTGTCCAGCTTTCAGGCTGGAAATCTAAAGGTAGATGGGCAGCTTAAGGCCCCTTACACACCAGCGGACCGTATGTCCGCTTTTTCATCTGTCCGTTTACGGATGAAAAAGGGACATACATTGGTCCCTATGAGATCGCGGGTGTCAGCGGATTAACATCCGTTGACACCCGATCTCATCCGGGTTCGCAATCCTCCGATTCCGCAGACGGAGGAAAATCCTATTTTTCTATCCGTCTGCAGAGCGTATCAGATGAACACGGACAGACAGAGGGGAGAGCAGAGATCAGACAGGGCGGGGACCGCCCTGTCATCCGCTCGCTCAACAGGGATCAGCGGAGCGATCCCCGCTGAGCAAGCGGAGGTTCACGGGGCAGATCTTCACGGATCCGTACCATGTAAAAGGGGCCTTACTGTTCTCCTGGCTGTAGGAGAAGCTATGGATCTGAAAAAGTGTAGCGCTATTTATGTATACAAGTGTAAATGTTTCTATAATTGCATAAACAATATATAAAAAACACTCTAAATGTAAAAAAACAGCTATAGCTGGAGACATGCAGTTCAGGGAAGGAGTTAACATCAGGGGCAATCAAAGGGTTATATGTGCTCCTAGGGAGTGCTTTCTAACTGTGTGGGGGATGCTTTGACTCTGTGTGGGGGATGCTTTTGAGATCAGTGTTCCTGCTTAGCAGAAACACAAGATCTCCATCTTCCCCTCTCACACAACGGCGGTCTGCCTCTCCTGAGAATGATCCCAGGGTGCTGGTGAACATCGGGTCCGCCGGGCCCACTGATTGGCTCCCGCTGTGTCCAATCACAGCGAGAGCGGGTCGCTGGTTGCGTGCGCGCGCACCCCAGACTCAGTGCACAAAATCACATACAGGTACGTGATTTCATGCAGGAGGGCCGCCCTGTTACAGTATATCTGCGTGGGGTGGTCCAGAAGGGGTTAAACAATAGCATACTAGTAATCAGATTACCATTTATCAGGGGGCAGATCTGACATGAGGAAGCAAAGCCCTGCTTCTACCAACATGGCCGCCTCCACATGGATTCATTGTGAAACAAGGCATGGTGAGCCAGTAATTGGTGGAAAAAACAGGAATTCCACAGGTGATTCTGGTGAACAATTGCTTACCTTCTCCTTGCCTTTCTTGGGTCCCACTGTCACAGTTCAGGTCCTCATTAAGGCCCCTTTCACACTGGGGCGTTTTTCATGCGGTTTAGCGCTAATAATAGCGCTGTTATACTGCATGAAAAAATCCTGCCCTGTGCCTTCAATGTGAAAGCCCGAAGGCTTTCACACTGAAGCGGTGCGCTAGCAGGACCGCTCCAAAAGTCCTGCTAGCCGCTTCTTTACAGCGGTAAAGGAGCGGTGTGTTCACCGCTCCTTTACCGCGGTCTCCCATTGAAATCAATGGGACAGCGCGGTAATACCGCCCGCAAACCGCGGCAATAGCCGCGGTTTGCGGGCGGTATTAACCCTTTTTCGGCCGCTAGCGGGGGTTAAATTAACCCCCCTAGCGACCGCATACCGCGGTAAGAACGACGTTATAGCAGCGCTGAAAATCGCGCTGCTATACCGCCACCGCACCTGGCCGCCCCAGTGTGAAAGGGGCCTAATATTCCTCTGGTAGGGACACAGTTTGCCCTGAATGTGAATCCCAAAGGGATTTCACAGAATTTGTGCCATTTTGGTAATGAATAAAGAAAAAAGTAAATATAATAGTTTAAATCTAACTATTGATCATGTCGTAGATGATTTTGAATCTTTCTTGATACTATTAATATTGAAGCCGCCAACACCTACGTCATTGGGGCTTGATGTCTGTGAAAGCTGTGCCAAGTATGCCAGCGGTAATACCCAGTAATATATTCAGCGCAGCAGGTTCTATTTCCATTCTTGGCTCCTCTGTCACAGATTCTGAGGTTCATGGAAATAATACATTTAGTTTTTTTTATTCTTTTAATAGCTGTGATCTCAAAGGTTGTCAAGGTAGCACTTGGAGGGTCATTTTGCATCAGTTGAATGCATTAAAATAGGACATTTTCTCACCACGAACTATGCCACTGTTCTGGAATTTTTGTGATTTTTGATCTGTTAACATTATATAGGGGCCGTTTCGTGTGGTCATCTGAGCCTCTCCACCAAAAAAAGATTGTGGAACTTTGTGATACCAAGTGAAAGGAGCATGTGGAGATAGATCATGGATCTTCAGCAGCTACAAACACTGTTTTAATATAAGAACACTTCCCTGTCCATCAAGGGGACCGGGATTGCAAGTAAGGGAAGACTTCCCTGGCGGTTTCCTACTGGGCATGCGCGAGTCGCGCTGCGCTTTCTGAATAGTCCCGCCATTTTCTGGGACACACACAGGTCACAGAAGTCAGCGGGGGGGGGGGGGGAGAGGGGCCGGACATGACGAAGATCACCATGTGGTGATCTTACCAGGAAGTGGGAGCGGGTATCTGTTAAAATCAGGTACCCGCTCCCCCCCCAAAAGTGCCAAATGTGGTGGTGGGGGGGGGGGGTGCGAACAAGCGAAGCTTCCCCTTCAGGGTGAAACTTCGCTTTAATGAATTCAAGAGCTTGTTGTGCTATTTGTCAGTATTGTGGTTGTATTACTTAACTGCTTGACGACCAGCCGCCGTCATTATACGGTGGCAGGTGTCGGCTCGTTCCCGCAAATCGCCGTAGCTGTATATCGGTCCCTTTTAGCTATAGCAGACATGTTGCACAGCAGGGGAGCTGATGTGTGTGGCTGGAGGCCGCTATGTCCGCCGGCCACCTGCAATCGCTCCACAGAGAGCCACAACGGAGATCTGTCAATGTAAACAAACAGATCCCTGTTCCCGACAGGGAAGTGATTGTCTGTTCCTAGTAATTAGTCTCCTCCCTCCACAGTTAGAAACACCTCCCAGGGAACACACGTAACCCCTTGATGGCCCCCTAGTGTTAACCCCTTCCCTGCCAGTGACATTTATACAGTAATTGGTGCATTTGTATAGCACTGATCGCTGTATAAATGTCACTGGTCCCAAAAAAGTGTCAAGTGTCTGATCTGTCTGCCGCAATGTCGCAGTCCCGCTAAAAATTGCTCATCTCAGTTAAAAAAAAATTATAATAAAAATGCCATTAAACTATCCCCTATTTTGAGAACGCTATAACTTTTGTGCAAACCAATCAATATACGCTTATTGCAATTTTTTTTTAACATAAATTTGTAGAAGAATACATATTGGCCTAAACTGATGAAGAAATTCGTTGTTTTTTTTTTGGGGATGTTTATTATAGCAAAAAGTAAAAAATATATATTTTTTTCATAATTTTTTGTTTATAGCGCACAGTTCCGTATTGCAAAAAAGGGCCTGGTCATTATGGGGGAAAATCTTCCGGGGCTGAAGTGGTTAAAATAGGTTTACACCTGGCCATGCAGTGACACCTTTTGTTTGATGGTTTTGTTGTAAAGAGTTATGTAGCGGGGTCTCTAAATTTACGTGGGACACCCGGGTGCGAAGTATGGGAATAGTGGACCATTTGTGTTCGTGGAGGATTGGATGGTGTAATAATCTATTTGGCCTCTGGGTGGCGGGGTACCTAGAGGCTCAAGGTAGATTTGCCATGATAGTGCTACCCTTTTTGTCCCTTTCCGGAGATGGTACGGCGAGGGCGGGGAACCTGCCGTGGTGTCGATGGGAGGGTATAAAAGGGGGAGACGCCCTAACCACGAGGTCGGTCTGTCGGTCTGTCTGTCTTCAGGAGGAGCTTCTTCACGCGCCCAGGCACCTTAGGCCTGGGTGCGGGCGGTTCCGGCCCAGGCGCCCTAGGCCTGGCCGGAATGGAGTTGGAGTCCATCCCAGGCACCTTCAGCCTGGGGTGAGGTACTAAACTAGGAGGCCTGGGGTCCAGTGACTTCGACTGGATCCCGCGAGGGTGGAGACGTCCGAGGGTCCCTGAGGTGGATGGGGCCCATGTCTGAGGTGAGGAGGCCGGGGAGGTTACCCGTCCGGAGAGTCTGGAGCAGCATCAACCCAGTGACGGATGGGCCTCTGGTAACTCCCTTGGAGGGACATCTTCCCCTGATAGGGGCCGCAGCGCAGCGAAGGTACTTCTATCTATGTTCTCTTGAGTCGCTGGTAGAGACTCTCAGATTCTAAGTCCTTTCTAGCTGAATGCTATAGTAACCGCTGGCGAGATCGCAGTGGTTTAGTTACTAACCAGGATAGTGCCTCGACCTGCTCACCCCTGTATCAAAATGTTATCAAGTCGCAACCAGTTGGCTACTGAAGCACTGTTTATTGTAAGATGTACAATAAAGCAAGAGTTGGACTGTGATCGGTGTGTGGAACTCTGGTTAATGGGAGCAAAGGGAAGTGTTGACACAGCAGGACTGTATTCCAGACAAGAACACATTGGCCCGCGGAAGATACTGATACTGGCCTTCACCTCACCCACAGTTATGGGGAGGACATGGGCCATAGCGCATCTCACCCTGTCGTATGACATACCCCTAGACAAAAGAGATGGGGTGAGGCCGCTACAGTTATGTGAAGGGTCAGTTGTATAATTACTTGCTTCATTTGCACTGTAAAGTAGATTTGGTGCCACAATCCAAGCAATAGCCATCTTAATTTTGGACAGAAATACAAATTCTTTGGCGGGTAAAACAGCTGTCATGTACAGAATGTATTTGGCTTGTGTATTTAGCGCTTAATTGGGAGTTGGGCTTTAAAGCCTAACTCCCAGGAAAGGAATTATTTTTTCTTTTGAAAAAGGGTTGCCCCCATACGGCAAACTGTAAATTCTTGTTGCTGTCTAGGGGACCCTGAACAGCAAATTCTCTGCTTTCCTGGCAGCTGGCAATCTCTTCTATCCCCCTACACTCCAGCAGTGGGCTGCCCCTCTGCGTCCTTACATCCAATGGCTGTGGGCTCTGCATTGGAGTTGACACAACGGCTGGAGCGTAGAACAAGCATTTAGAGTATTGCAGTGCGGCCCCACTGCAAGGGGCATTTTTCCTTTTCCTGGAGTTCAACTTTAGGCATTTTTTTTTCATCATATTCTTAGCTCAATGTTTCAAAGTTTGTTACCCCAACACTTCATATTCCTGATATGTGCCTGTTGTACCATGTACTTGTATGAGAAAGTATCCTGTTCTCTTTGTATTGCTTCCTTTATGTGAAATCCCTGGTGATCCTGCTAGTCCCCTTGTTTTCTTATTAAAAAACTGACCACACTAAGCAGGAGAGCACACCATGGTCAGTTCTCCAGCTCAGTGTTTCTCAACCTTTTTTTAGTCAAGGCACCCCTCCAAAATTATGGACAGTCTGGAGGCACCCCTCCAAAATTATGGACAGTCTGGAGGCACCCCTCCAAAATTATGGACAGTCTGGAGGCACCCCTCCAAAATTATGAACAGTCTGGAGGCACCCCTCCAAAATTATGGACAGTCTGGAGGCACCCCTCCAAAATTTTGGGCAGTCTGGAGGCACCCCCAACTGTTCTAATAGTATTACACAATGCAGCAACATCCACACGTAGCACACCCACCGTTGGAGGTGATTTATCATTCCAAAGCAAATACACTTTTGCAAACTGGTACTGACTAGTATTCCAATGTTTCTCTTCTCCCTGAGACTCGGGTGATCACAGATCGGAGTAAGGGGCCGGCCCCTTACCACATGATCAGCTGTCAGCCAATGACAGCTGATCACGTGATGTAAACAGAAGCTCGGTAATCGTCGGCTTCTGTGCAAGGGACATCGGTCCCGAAGAGGAAGAGGCACATCCGCCTCATCTGTGCCAACCAGTACCGCCTGCCAGTGCCCACAGTGCCACAAATCAGTGCCCACCAGTGCAAAACAGTGCCACCTATCAAAGCCCATGAGCGCCACCTATCAATGCCCACCAGTGGTGCCAATCAGTGTCACCTACCAGTGCCGATCAGTGCCCATCACTGCCACCCATCAGTGCCACCTATTAGTGCCACCTCTCAGTGCCACCTTATCGGTGCCCATCAGTGCAGCCTATCGGTGCCCATCAGTGCAGCCTCATCAGCGTTCATCAATGAAGGAGAAAAATTACCTGTTTGCAAAATTTTATAACAAAATATAAAACGGTTTTGTATTTATTTTATTTTTTTATTCGGTCTTTTTAAAAACCGCAGAGGTGATCAAATACCACCAAAAGAAAGCTCTATTTGTGGGAATAAATGATTCATTTGGGTACAGTTTTGTATGCTCGCGCAATTGTCGTTCAAAGAGTGCATCCGCGCTGAAAATTGGTCTGGGCAGGAGGGGGGTTTAAGTGCCCAGTAAGCAAGTGGTTAAAAAAATGGAAAAAATGTATTTATAAAAAATTTTTTTTTTTAATCTATAAAATTTTTTTTGCTTTCTATTTCTATTTTAAACTGGGTCGTTTTATAAGGTGATTGTTTACAATCACTTTAACAAATCAAGTGCCTATGGACATATTTTGGTATGTAAGAGCATCTTTGCTTTATTTTACCTTGCTTGGTCATCATTGGACACTTGTGAATAAATTTAGGAGTGGAGGAGAAGTGGGAAGTAAAGAGAGGGACGGACTACTACAGTGCAGGTTAAAGTAGTTGTGAACGTACAATGCTGTAGACATTTTCTAATACAGGTATAATTATTGTATGCAGGCACCAAACTGCTTTTGCTTAGTTTAAGTGGTTATAAAGGCTAAACTTTTTTTTTTTTTTACCTTAACCACTTAAAGTGGTAGTAAACTCTGTACTACCACTTTTACCTACAGGTAAGCCTATAATAAGGCTTACCTGTAGGTAAAAAGAATATCTCCTAAACCTGTACGGAGATATTCCCCTCGCAATGAGCCGCTGACTGCAGCGGCGCATGCGCAGCAGGGATTTTCGGCTAAAGGCCCGCCAGCCGCCAGACCTTGCCGGAAAGAAGTCTCCCGCGCGCATGCGCGGGAGTGACGACATCGCTGCTCCAGCCACTCACATCCCTGGAGCGGCGATACCCGGAAGACATGCCGAGGGAAAATGACATCTCCCTCAGCGTGGACCAGGTAAGTTACCGACGCCTCGTTCTAAAGGTAAGTATTTCATAATGAGCTACTAGCTCATTATGCCTTTTGCCTTTCAGGCATGTAAAAAAAAAAAAGCAGCAGCGGGGTTACTACCGCTTTAAGCCCCAGACCATTTTGCTGGTCAAAGACCGGGCCACTTTTTGCGATTCGGCACTGCGTCGCTTTAACTGACAATTGCGTGGCCGTGCGATGTGGCTCCCAAACAAAATTGACGTCCTTTTTTCCCCACAAATAGAGCTTTCTTTCGGTGGTATTTGATCACCTCTGCGGTTTTTATTTTTTGCGCTATAAACAAAAATAGAGCAACAATTTTGAAAAAAATGCAATATTTTTAACTTTTTGCTATAATAAATATCCCCCAAAAATATATTAAAAAAACTTTTTTTTTCCTCAGTTTAGGACGATACGTATTCTTCTACATATTTTTGGTAAAAAAAAATCGCAATAAGCATTTATTGATCGGTTTACGCAAAAGTTATAGCGTCTACAAAATAGAGGATATTTTTTTTACATTTTTATTAATAATTTTTTTTTACTAGTAATGGTGGCGATCAGCGATTTTTTTTATCGTGACTTGGGACATTATGGCGGACACATCGGACACTTTTGACACATTTTTTGGACCATTGTCATTTTTACAGCGATCAGTGCTATAAAAATGCACTGATTACTGTGAAAATGACACTGGCAGTGAAGGGGTTAACCAGTAGGTGGGCGCTGTAGGGGTCAAGTGTGCCCTAGGGAGTGCCTCTTACTGTAGGGGGGATGGGCTGTGTGTAACAACACCGTGATCATCGCTTCCGATTACAGGAAGCTGTGATCACTGTCATTGTCACTAGGCAGAGCGGGGAGATGCTTGCTTACATCAGCATCTCCCCGTTCTTCCTCACCGTGAGACGATCGTGGGTATCCCGTGGTCGGGCTCGCGGTGGCGCCCGCGCGCCCACAATGCCGCTTCCTTAAAGGGGACGTACAGGTACGTCCTTTTGCCCAGGAGTGCCATTCTGTCGACGTATAAGTGCGTGCGGCAGTCGGCAAGCAGTTAAAGTGATTTTTTTTTTTTTTTAAATAACAACCATATTATACTTGCCTTCTTTGTGTAGTGGTTTTGCACAGAACAGCCCAGATCCTCCTCTTCTTCGGTCCCTCTTTTATGCTCCTGGCCCCTCCCTCCTGTCGAGTGCACCCAAAGCCAGCAGTTTAAATGTGTGTTAATTCAGATACTGAGCTGTGGTTCGGCCCGTCTCCTCTCTCTCCTGATTGGCTAACTACTGACTTTGATTGACAGCAGCGGGAGCCAATGGCGCCGCTGCTGTGTCTCAGACAATCAGGAGAGAGAGTCCCAGACAGCTGAGGGACTTGTGGACATCACTGGATAGAGATGGGGCTCAGGCAAGTATTCGGGGGACTGAGGGCGGCTTCTACACACAGGTGGCTTTTTATCTTCATGCATAGAATGCATGAAGATAAAAAAAACGTCTGCCTTTACAATCCCTTTAATGCATTTGTTGCATTAAGTTAAATAATGTTTAGGCATCAGTATCCCCCCTAACCCCCCCCCCCCACCTCTTTTTACTTACCTGAGCCTTTCATTGGATCCAGCGCTGTACCCATCTGCAGCTTTTTTCTTCCCTCACTTGCTTATCTCACTGGCTTTGCTGAGGCAGCGGGAGCCATTGGCTCCCATTGTTGTCTATCAAAGCCAGTGATGAGGAAGCAGGGGGCAAGTCCCACTGTCTGTGTCAATAGATGCAGACAGGGCGGCTCAGGAGTGAGCCTGCATGAATGCCCTCATAGAAAGCGGGTTTCTATAGAGGCACTAACTGGAGGGGAGGAGCCATTGGCGGGGGACCCGAGAAAAGGAGGTTCGGGGCCGCTCTTTGCAATTCCATTGCACAGGGCAGGTAAGTATAGACCAGTTTGTTATTTTAAAAAATAAAAAGAGACTTTACAATCACTTTAAGAAATTATCCTTCTTACATTTTCAGACACGCACTCTGCCTGTATTCCATAGTCTGTGCAGTCTGAGGCAAGATGTGTTTCTGTACAGTGTCCTGTACCTCTGAATGGCCAGCCAAAGAATGAAGCTTGTGTGCTTTGTGTGTTCAGTTTAGAACAAGGAAGAAAGGTGACTGGCAGGATCAACCAGGTACTATAGATGGAAGAGGTACATGGGAAAATATAGAGACTATCAGCCCTGGTTCGCACTAGTACGGCTTTGAAATCACACTGCTTCAGCGCAATTCCAAAGCCGCAGATCAGAGCGATTTGTACCACCGATTTCATCGCGGCTTGCGACTTAATTTAAAAGAAGTCTGTGCAAGTCGCAATGAAATCCCCAAAAATAGTGTAGGGACTTTTTTCGAAGTCGCTGCTACGATTTGAATGGTTCCATTGCCGGCAATGGGGTGTGACTTGTCATGGGATTTTGAACTGTCAAATTGAATGACAAATCCACCAGTGTGAACCAGGGCTGATTTATAAAATAACGATATGTGAACGCACACATGGGAAAAATATATTTAGAGTAACATGCAGTTTAAACACAGCCATTGGGGTTGATTTACTAAAGGTAAATAGACTGTACACGTTGCAAAGTGAAGTTACTCCAGAGCTTTGTAAATAAGCAAAAGCTCTGCTGGCTTCCATCATCCAATCATGTGCAAGCAAAAATGCATTTTTTTTTTAATTTTCTTTGCACATGATTGGGTATTGTTTGCAAAGTACCTCATTTACTAAGCTCTGGAGCAACTGCAAAGTGCAGTCTATTTGCCTTTAGTAAATCAACCCCATTGTCTCTTATTGGTTCTTTAGCCCAATAATGCAGGCTGTTTCCAGAAACACATGCATGATTTACTTTTAGTCATAGTTCACACTGATGCGATGTGGGAAACGCACAAGGTTCACTGCATTTTACTGCTACAGGGCCACACCTGTGCACCAGATCATCGAATATATATGTGATCCGACACTTCCGGATAGAGGGAACGCATGCGCTTCGCAGGCAGCTCGCTTCCGCTGTGATTACACACAGCGGAAGCCAATTGGCGGGTGCAGGGTAACCGATGTCCTCCGGAACCCGCCGATCTTCAGGCAGAGACTCAGAACTATATAGTAAAACACTGGCTAGGCACACTGTTAACTAATGTGTCATTAGTACAGTGACAGTTAATTTTTAGCACTGATATTAGTGTCGGTGTCAGAATGTCCGTACCAATATTGCAGTCCCGCTATAAGTTACTGATCGCCGCCATTACTAATAAATAAAAATATAGTTTGGTTTGCGCAAAAGTTATACCATCTACAAACAATATACGCTATATGTAGCAGGATACACACTGGCCTAAATTAATGAATTTTTATTTTATTTTTATTTTTTTTTGGATGTATTTTAAGGCCTCTTGCACACTGCAGCTTGAAAAAGCTCAGTACAGCTTTTTTTTTTTTTAACTGAGCTAAAATGCAGCCCATTAATTGTAGGCCGGCGTGTAAACAAGCGCTGTGCATTCTTCAGTAAAAAAAAGAATAGAAAAATCAGCTTTTTTGGTCAGTAATTTACACCTCATGTGCGCAAATACCTATTTACATATTGTGCAGAATAAGAATGTGAAAAATATATTTTTTACTTTCTGCTTTAGGCCTCTTGCACATGATACTCCTGTTTGAGCATCTACTTTTTCAGATGTTTTTTGTATGTATTTTTGCGCATTTACACGCATTTTTGCGTATATGAATTTGCACATTTTCGTGCGCACTAGTGCATTTGCACGCAAATGCGTGAAAACTTTTTTTTTTTTTCAAAATTGTTGATCTTTTTTTGTTTATAGCGCAAGAAATAAAAAACGCAGAGGTAATCAAATGCCACCAAAAGAGAGCTCTATTTGTGGGAAAAAAGAACATCAATTTTATTTGGGTATCGCGCAATTGTCATTTAAAATAACGCAGTGCTGTATCGCAAAAAATGGCCTGGTCGTTAAGGGGGTAAATCTTTCGGAGGTCAGGCGGTTAATGACACCCCAAAACAGTGTGAACACCCATGCAATGCGATTCGGGTGCAGAAAACAAAAGGGTCCTGCACCATTTTGGTTCGAATGCGTTTTGAGCCATACAAAATGTATGGCTCAAATCACACTGCACAGACATTGCAAGTGATGTGCAGAGGAATGCGGTGCGATTCCTGTGCGAATCACATGCGGTGCCTGCAACGCACAAGTGTGAACCCAGGCTTAATTGTAGCTTTTTTGAGGCATCTGTGACTTGAATCTTGTATTTTCATATTAAAGCACAAAAGAAAAAACATCTTGAAGGTGTTTAGCAGAGTACTTTAACCACAGTGCCATGCTGAATAAATAAAGAAGATCATGAAGAGTGTTGGTAATAAATCATGATCTGTTTATTATATGTGCTAATTGTGCATCCTCCTCTTGCTGTTCTATAAAGCTCACTGTGAAGGTTAAAGCCTCCTTATATAAGATGACTATTCCTCAGTGTGCCCTGCTTAGAACTGTACTGGGGACGTTTCATTCAAGCAGAACAAGTTTATTGATTTCATGTTTCTGGAATAAAGAATATTCTCCATGGAGTACACCGCAGGTTTTACCTTTGTAGACTTGCGTGCCATTTTTTTTCAAATCATTTAAAAATATGTGATGCTAGCTAAAGAATGCACTACTTTTGCCCATTCAAGAAAATGGGACAGGTTCTCTTGTTAGGGCACTTTCCCTACCCACTGCTCCTAACCTTTGATGCCACCCCCAGGACTCCCTAGGACATAGACATTGACAGATAGATGGATTGGCATTAATGCTGCTCTGTTACACCCAGTGCCTCATATCTCTCTGTTAAAAGCAGTTTCCTTTAAACTTCTATTTCTTGCAGTGTCTTTTACCTCTATTTCATGCAGTGTCTTATACCTCTATTTCATGCAGTGTCTTATAACTCTATTTCATGCAGTGTCTTATAACTCTATTTCATGCAGTGTCTTATAACTCTATTTCATGCAGTGTCTTATACCTCTATTTCATGCAGTGTCTTATACCTCTATTTCAATCAGTGTCTTATACCTCTATTTCATGCAGTGTCTTATACCTCTATTTCATGCAGTGTCTTATAACTCTATTTCATGCAGTGTCTTATACCTCTATTTCATGCAGTGTCTTATACCTCTATTTCATGCAGTGTCTTATACCTCTATTTCATGCAGTGTCTTATACCTCTATTTCATGCAGTGTTTTATACCTCTATTTCATGCAGTGTCTTATACCTCTATTTCATGCAGTGTCTTATACCTCTATTTCATGCAGTGTCTTATACCTCTATTTCATGCAGTGTCTTATACCTCTATTTCATGCAGTGTCTTATAACTCTATTTCATGCAGTGTCTTATAACTCTATTTCATGCAGTGTCTTATACCTCTATTTCATGTAGTGTCTTATACCTCTATTTCATGCAGTGTCTTATAACTCTATTTCATGCAGTGTCTTATAACTCTATTTCATGCAGTGTCTTATAACTCTATTTCATGCAGTGTCTTATAACTCTATTTCATGCAGTGTCTTATACCTCTATTTCATGCAGTGTCTTATACCTCTATTTCATGCAGTGTCTTATACCTCTATTTCATGCAGTGTCTCATGCCTCTTCTGCATATATACAAAGCTGTCTTATGCTTCACTACTACATTCAGTGCCTCATGCCTTTCTACACGGTGCAGACATCCCAACCTGCAAAAACTCATTTCAGGGAAGTGGCGCTCTGCAGCCCCCCCCCAGGCCGATTTGTGGGCGTGGCTTTAATGGCGCTACATATTGGGCATGGCTTAAAGGGCTTAAAAGTCTGAGATGACTTATATAGTGCAGAATGCAGAAATGCTAAATAGGGAATGTACAGTGCAGAGTGTCCGGCGGTGGGTTGTATGTGCAGGAGAGAAGTACGGAGTGTATGTAGGTGGGTATATTGTGTAGGTGATGAGTGTACAACGGTGGGTAGTAAGTGCAGAATGGTGTCAGTAGGGCAGTGGATGGTGTCAGTACAGCAGTTCTTTATTTTTATTTTTTTACTATTTAATTTTTAGTATTTTTATATATATATATATATATATATATATATATATATATATATATATATATATATGCTTTTTGGGGGCCAGTGGACATTGTCAGTAGAGCAGTGGATGGTGTCAGAATTTTTTTTATTTTTTTACAATTTAATTTTTTATTTATTTTTAAAATTTATGTGTAGCGGGTATTTGAATTTAGGGGAAGCATCTGGGTGGTGGTGTAACCTGAGTGCACTGATTGCTGGGGAGTCCGAGACCCTTTTTTATGGTTCTTGGGGGACTCTGGTGGTGTGGGGTTCCCTGCGGCCTGCGGGTGGCATTGTCGCCCTGGCCGGAGTTGAACCCTCACCACAGGGCTGCTTCCTTTTTGTCCTTTCCTGGCGCTGGTACAGCGGGGCGGGGAACCTGCTGTGACGCAAAAGGCGAGGGGATAAAAGGGGCGGACGCCCTGACCTTGGGGGTTCAGAGTCGGAGGACGCAGCCGCACCCAGGCACCTTCAGCTTGGGTGCTGGCGTTCCGGAGTTCCGGGCCCAGGTGCCCTTGACCTGGCCGGAGCGAGAGATGGAGTCCATCTCAGGCACCTTTAGCCTGGGATGAGGTACTATGGCGGATGCCTGGGGCTCAGTACCTTTGACTGAGTTCCGCAAGGGTGGAGGAATCCGAGGGGGCCCTAACTCCTTGGGTGCCCGTGTCTGAGGTTGAGGAGACTGGTGAGCGGAACTTCTCTGGAGAGTCCGGCGCAGCATTGCTGGTGACAGAGAGGCCTCCAGTGACTACCTTGGACGGATATCCTTCCCCTGACAGGGGCTGTGCTAGCGAAGGTAATTCATGTTCTACCTCATATAGTCAGTGGCAGTGACTATTCGCCATTGGTGACACCACAGTGGTTAGCGATATTTTAAAGGATTGTGCCTCGACCTACTCCCATTAATACTGAACTGTTGCAAAGGTCCCAACTTGACTGTGCTGTATGTTTATTCGCTGAGAAGAATAAAACTGTGTTGGACCTATTCAGTGTGTGGAACTCTGGTTACTAGGAGCAAAGGGGAGTGAATCCGAGGAAAGGATTTGACTCTAGGACACCTACACAAAGCCCGATCTTTCTGGCCTTCACCTCTTCACTATGGAGGACATGAGCCGTGGTGTATCTCATCCCTCCCCCCGGTACTGACACCCCTAGACAAAGACAGACAAGCCGAGAATGAGAAGGGGTGAGAGGGGTGAGGTCGCTACATATGTTTGTATTTTTTGTTTTTCACAATGATTGGGAGTGGAGGAGAGGGGTAGTGTACAGTGTCAAGAGAGCAGTGGACGGTGTCTGGGTATTTTTTTTTTTTATAATTTTTTATAGTTTTGTTGTTTGCTTTTTTTTTTTATCATATTTTTCACAGTGCTTCTGGAGAAGGGGGTGGGGGGTATGTGGCAGTGGGCAGTGTCAGTAGGGCAGTGGACGGTGTCAGTAAGGCACTGGATGGTGTCAGTATTTTCTTTATTTTTACGTATTGATTTCTTTACAATTTTTTTTTTTCACAATGCTTTTTGGGGGAAGGGGGTTGGGGCAGTAGACAGTGTTGGTAGGGCAGGGGGGAGTGTTGTCAGTAATTTCTAGTACCATGTACAAGATGTATCAGTGCAGAATATGTTGTGTACAACGCACTGTGTAGAGCCACAGAAGTCGATCGTTAGATTGACTTCTTTAGACCAGGCATGTTGGAAAACTATTGTCGATAGATTGGCTACAGCCACTGATCAGTGCTTCTTGACAATGGAGAGTCTTGCTACATACAATGTCCTGGCGGGAGGAATTCCTCCATCCACCTTGCTTGTGTGGATAGAGGAATCTGTTTAATTTTTTTATTCATTCACTCGCTGGCTGAATGAAAAAAAGCACTAGGGATCGGCTTATTGGAAGAGCATTTTTTTTTTTTTTTTTAGCGCTTCAATCATTCTGACACCATTTTTGATATGGTGTCAGGATAATTGAAATTCATTATTTCTATTATTACATTCTAATGAAATCGTTCAACTCACCATAATGCTCACTGTAGCCTGCCACCAGATGCATGGTGTCGATTATCACTGTAGCCTGCCACCAGATGCAGCATGTTGCTGGCCTGCCACAGTCCTGAGGTGCAGCGTGTCCCAAACAGGGCCCAGACCGGCACTGGTCCACAGCCCAGGGGTTGGGGACATGGAGTGCGGGAGTCTGGAGTATATCATTTATAGCACAGTGTACAGAGTCAAGTTGCCTAGAGTAGTGTTTCTCAACCATTTTTCAGTCAAGGCACCCTTTAAAATTATGCAAAATCTTGAGGCACCCCATTCTAAAATATAAAAAAATTGAAATAGTTTTACATAATGCAGCAACATCCACACACATACGACACCCAACGTTAGAGGTGATTTATTATTCCAGAGCAAACACACCTTTGCACATTGATACTTACCAGCATTCCAATGTTTTTCTTCTCCCTCACTTATCTAATGTGACCCCAATGCTAATAGCATGGGTAGGAGAGGGGCAAACAAGGATGCTGTGCAGGCGCCCAACTTCGTTCTTATCAACTGATGACATCATTGGTTGGTTGTTTGGGTGCCAGCAGGTATAAGGTTCTAATGGTGCGCAAGGAAAAATGTGGCTTTGTGCAACTAAAAGGCAAGCTTGATCCACCCGCTGGCTTGTATACAATTTTTTGGCAGGTTTTATGCATTTTGCCAAGGCACCCCTGAAGAAATCTGAAGGTACCCCAGGGTGCCAGGGCAAAAATCTGGCTTAGAGTACCGTATATACTCGAGTATAAGCCGACCCGACTATAAGCCGAGGCACCGAATTTTACCACAAAAAACTGGGAAAACGTATTGACTTGAGTATAAGCCTAGGGTGTCCATCTGCATGCCTCACTATGCCTCACTTTGCCTCACTGTGTCCATGTGCATGCCTCACTGTGCCCATGCCTCACTGCGCCCAATCTCCCTACCTGATCTCCGGCGCTGTGTGATTAGACTGACGTTTAACATAGGAGTCTATGGAATGGGTGCCCAGGTTTGAAATTTCGGTGCTCCCCGGCCGTAGGTCCCCATGACAACAAACTTTGCACATTTGTAGATAAAGAGTCGGACTACATGTGTGCCAAGTTTGGGGTCTAGAGGACCTAGCGCCGGCCAGTACTGGGTCCCCAAATTCCCCGGAGAAATTACCGTTTAACAAGGGACTCTATGGAAGGGGTGCCCGGGTTTGAAAAATCGGTGCTCACTTGTAGAGGAAGAGTGGGGCTACATGTGTGCCAAGTTTGGGGTCCAGGGGACCTACGGCTGGCTGGGATCAGGCGCACAAAGGTGAAGATGTACACAGACTCGAGTATAAGCCGAGGGGGGCATTTTCAGCACAAAAAAGTGCTGAAAAACTCGGCTTATACTCGAGTATATATAGTATATCCTGTACAGCATAATGTATAAATGTGTCTCCTGGCACTCTCCAAGTCTCTGTAATTCTCTAACTTCACATTGCATTAACAGCTTCTTACTTCTGGTTTTCCCTCGATGGATTGCCATTCTGATAGTATGCTTACACAGTGTTATGCTCCTTAACCACTTAACGACCGCCCACTGTAATTATACGTCGGCAGAATGGCACCGACAGGCAGAATCACGTATATGTACGTGATCGCCTTTGTATAGTTGGGAGGTCCGATCGGACCCCCCATCTGTACAGTGAGCGGTGGTTAAGTGTTCGGGAGCGATCCGGCATGAGGGGACGGCCGTTCGATTCCGGCCACCCCCTCTCGATCGCTCCAGGCGAATGAGAGAGCTTCCCCTGCCTGTGTAATGTAAACACAGGCAGAGGAAGTGATGTCATCTCTCCTCGTGTCGGTCTTTTCGATCCGGCACGAGGAGAGAAGACATCTAACAGTAAGTGCACCAACAGCCCACTGACACCAGTACACGTAGGCACACTTACACCCCCCAGTCACCCCCAGATCACCCCCCAGATCACCCCCAGTACCCCCAGTCACAGTGCACCGTTTGCAGTGATCATTTTTTTTACTGATCACTGCAATCAGTGTCATTTGTGACTGGAAAAAGTTGCAGGGCAGTTAGGATTAGGCCCCTTTAGGTCCAGGGTAGCCCCCTAACCCCCCCTAATAAAGGTTTAACCCCCTGATCACCCCCCAGGTAACCCTTTCACCCCCTAACGCCAGCGTCACTAAGCGATCGTTTTTCCGATCGCTTTTTTCTTGTCGCTGGTGCCCTAGATAGCCAGTTAATTATTTTTAGGTTCGCCGCAGGTTTTTATTAGCATCGGGTACCCCCATATATTATTTTAACCCCCTGATTGCCCCTAGAGTTAACCCTTTCACCAGTGATCACCGTATAAGCGTCACTGGTGACACTGGTTACGCAGTTAGTTATTTAGGTAACCCGTCAGGTTTTTATATAGCGTCGGGTACCCCCATATTTAACCTAATAAAGGTTTTAACCCCCTGATTGCCCCTAGTTAACCCTTTCACCAGTGATCACCATATAAAGGTTACAGGTGACGCTGGTTGGTTAGTTTGCTTTTTATAGCATCAGGGCACCCGCCGTATATAACCCAATAAAGGTTTAACCCCCTGATCGCCCGGCGGGTGATATCAATTAGGTTTTAGCAGCGAGAACCGCAGGTCTCTCGTATCATGGAGCAGAGTAGTACTAGCGCCGCTATTCCTTCTGGTGAATTGGCAAGCACCAGCGGCCTAGTACAGCCTGGGCGTACATCCAGCACTGCAGTATCACGTGGCGAGTCCCATAAGTGCAGTTCAATCTGGCGAGGTGGCAAGCACAAGTAGTGTCCCGCTGCCACCAAGAAGACAAAGGCAGGCCCGTCGTGCCCATAGTGCCCTTCCTGCAGAATTCGCCTATCCTGATTGGGTCCCCACCACTTCTGCAGCACCCGTACTTCCCCCATTCACTGCCCAACCCGGTATTCAGGTGGAAACAGCTGATTTTATGCCAATTGATTTTTATTCGCTGTTTTTCACGGAAGATCTCTATAGATCTATTGTGGACCAGAGTAATTTGTATGCTGGTCAATTCATCGCCGCTAACCCCCAGTTGCCTAAAATTGCCAAAGATTGGAAACCAATTACGGTTTCCGACTTTAAGACCTTTCTGGGCCTTTCCCTCAACATGGGCACACATAAATTCCCGTCATTGCGTGCTTATTGGTCCACGCACCCAATTGACCACATGCCCGTGTTCTCTGCCTCCATGCCCAGGACACGATACGAGCAGATTTTGCGGTTCATGCACTTCAACGACAATGAACTTTGTCGTCCACGTGGGGACCCTGAATACGACCGGCTCTATAAAATTCGGCCCCTCATAAACCACTTCAACGAACGTTTTGCAGCCTTGTTTATTCCCGATCAAGTTGTCTGCGTTGATGAGTCCCTGATTAAATTTTCTGGCTGCTTGTCTTTCAAGCAGTACCTTCCCAGCAAGCGTGCCAGATACGGGGTCAAGCTTTACAAGTTCTGTGACAGGGCAACAGGCTATGTATTGAACTTTACGGTTTATGAGGGAAAAGATAGTCAGGTTGAGTCGGTCAACTGCCCGGATTACATAGGGAGCGCTGGCAAGATAGTGTGGAACTTGGTGTCACCCTTATTCGGAAAGGGGTACCACTTGTATGTGGACAATTATTACACGAGCGTGCCACTGTTTAGTCACTTGTTTGATCATCAGATTGGAGCATGTGGCACCGTGCGACCTAATCGCCGGGGCTTTCCCCAGCGGCTTGTAGATGCCCGTCTTAGGCTGGGGGAGAGAGCCTGCTTGAAGTGTAATAACTTGCTCGCTATGAAGTGGAGGGACAATAAGAATGTTTTCCTTCTTACCTCCCTTCATGCAGACACGACAGTCCAAATTCGTACGGCGACTGGTGTTGTGGAGAAACCCCTCTGTGTCCACGAATATAACCAAAATGTGGGAGGGGTGGACCTCAACGACCAGTTGTTGGCGCCGTATCTAATTGACCGTAAGGCGAGACGCTGGTACAAAAAAGTGTCTCTATCCTTATTCCAATTGGCTTTGCTGAACGCTCATGTGCTATACAGAGCTTCAGGCGGGACGTTATCTCTTCTAAAATTCCAGAATGAGATAGTCACAGAACTCCTGTATCCAGGCAGTTCTGCACCTCACCATCCCCAACCAAATGCAGTAAGCCGGCTGCATGAGAGGCATTATCCGTATGCCCTCGAGAGTACCCCTACCCAACGAACCCCCCAAAAAAGATGTCGTGTCTGTAGCAAGCGCGGATTTAGGCGTGACACCCGTGTTTTTTGTCCACTCTGTCCTGACAAACCTGGTCTTTGCCTTGGTGAATGTTTTGAACGCTACCACTCAAAAGTGAAGTTTTAGCGTAGGGTACAGCATTTCACAGACTAGGACACACTTACACAGGGTCTCCCAAGATGCCATTACATTTTGAGAGACCCGAACCATTACAGTTGTTAAAGTTACAAAAAAAAGTGTAAAAAAGAAAAAAAAAAACGTAAAAAACAAAACACAAAAAAAAATATAAAATAAAAAAAACAAAAATAGTTGTCGTTTTATTGTTCTCTCTCTCTCTCTCTCTCTCTCTCTCTCTCTATCTCTATTTTCTCCTCTATTGTTCTGCTCTTTTTTACTGTATTCTATTCTGCAATGTTTTATCATGCTTGCTTTTCAGGTATGTAATTTTTTGTTTTCAGGTACGCCATTCAGTTGCAGCGCGGATCTATTTTTCTTTCTCGTACATCACGGGACACAGAGCGGCATAGTCATTACTATGTGGGTTATATAGATACCTTCAGGTGCTGGCACTGGCAACTTCCAAAAC
The DNA here is from genome assembly GCA_029206835.1 of Rana muscosa. Classification (NCBI taxonomy): domain Eukaryota; kingdom Metazoa; phylum Chordata; class Amphibia; order Anura; family Ranidae; genus Rana; species Rana muscosa. Next base: position 216,280,875 of record CM055116.1, read on the forward strand.
TGGAAGTACCCTCCCCTATATAAGCCCCTCCCATCCGGGAGTACCTCAGTTTTTTGCCAGTGTCTAAGGTGTTGGCCAAGAAGTAACGTGTTTTTCACTGAGCTTGCGTACAGGTTCTTTTGGGCCTCAGTAAGCTATTCCGGATCCGACCAAAAAAGCTTCATAGCTAAACGGTCGGTACCCGGGCCTTGCAAGAGAAGAGCAAGGTTTTGCCTGTAATGCCTCTCTTAGGAGGGCTGGACCCTGGGATCCAGAGCTCTGGTCATACCCACGACCAAGATGTTTTCTGTGCAGGGTGCTATACAGGTCCAGGGGAGTGGAATCCTTGGGAACCCGGTCCCTGAAGGTTTAATTACAATGCCTGCCGTGATAGGTGAAGTTTGGGCTTCTGTGGACCAAACAGAGTCCTGCGGCGAGGAAAAGGTAAGTGGGGGCCCTCAGGAACTTGGTTCTATTGGGGGACCCCCAAGCCTATTTTGTCTTTCTGCCTGTTACCTAAGGTATTCCCGCTAATATTCTGTGCATGCCTGTTACTACTAAGAAAATGTAAAAATTTTAATAGTAGGCAAAAAAATAAAAATGTAAGACCGCGGTACCTGTGTTAAACACTAGAGGCCGCTATGGTTCTTTTTCTTGTAATGTGGATTTTTTTCTTCCGAAGTCAAATCCAGGCAGTTGGTAAGTTCTCTTTGGGAAGCTATCTCCTCTGCCCTGTTGCTGCGCTCATCCATCCCCGGGCCCTGCGGCAGGGACCCTGGCTCCCATCTAGCTCCTTATTTTTTTTTCAAAAAAGGCGCCGAAGGCGCACGTGCCCGTGCACGCGCCTCTCTATATAGAGGCGATCTGGAAAAAGGGGCGGGGCGGGTGGATGACGCTCGGTGTGCGCCGCGGCGCTACTGCGCATGTGCGGGCGCCCAGCATGTTTAAAAGCACAATCACAGCTGGCTATTGAAGTGCACAGACAGAGCTAGCAACAGTAAAAAGGCACACAGAGGCGGTTGATGCAGGCATCCCCTAGAAAGGCACTTTAGTAGACACCAACTGTTATATAGCAGCAATTGTGCTAGACTATTCTCGGTAAAAGTGGTGTATTACGGCTGGAATACCTCAGCTTTGGGCTTAGGAATATGCCGTCCAGAAGCTCCGGAACTAAATCTTCCAGGAAGCATAGGGGGTCTCCATCGGGCTCTGAGGATCTTGGGCATGCTTCTGCTGCACCAGTCTCCCCTGAAAATTCAGAGGTTAGTGACCGTAGAGACCCCGCAGGAGTACCTGGTACTGTGGCTGTCCTCAGTTCACCTGCTCCTGTGTATGTAACAGAGGAGGTTTTTTCCTCAGCTCTGGGAGGATTAGAAGAGAGATTGTCAACATTAATCGCTGCCTCCCTGTCACAGGGAAAGCACGCCCGATCTCCGTCTCCTCCTTCAGAGTACCTGTTAGCGGAGCAACAGTCCCATACAGGGATCGACCTGCCTGAAGGGGATCAGGAGGAGGTTGATTCTGTTATAGAGGAATCAACAGTGGAGGAACCTTTCTCAGCATCTCAAGCTGAAAGATTATGGGTTCAGTCTTTGACTAACATGGTCCGATCAGCATTTAAACTGCACCTTGCGGAACCATCAACCACTACTGTCTCCTCGCTGGGGTCGCTAAAAGCTCCCCAGACTGTCTGTTCCTTTCCACTTCACCCTTTATTGGAAGGGCTCATGTACCAGGATTGGGAACATCCTGATAAAATATTTACTCCCCCCAAGAGATTTCCGGTGGTCTATCCCATGGAGGAGAAGTTCATCAAAAAATGGAGGGTCCCTACAGTGGACACAGCCATCTCTTGTGTGAATAAATCACTGACATGTCCAGTGGATAATGTCCAAATGTTCAAGGACCCAATAGATAAAAAATTGGAGTCCTTATTAAAATCTGCTTTTTCTACAGCAGGCTTGGTGACACAACCAGCAGTGGCAGCTATTGGGGTCTGCCAAGCAGTGAAGGATCAGTTGAAACAGGTCTTAAGGGACTTGCCAGATCAGCAGGCCCTTGCCCTAGCTGATCTACCTAGAGCCTTATGCTTTGCGGTTGACGCCATAAAGGATTCAATCCATCAGGCCTCCCGCCTTACGCTGTCTGTAGTACATATGCGCAGGCTTCTATGGCTCAAAAACTGGTCTGCTGAAGCTCCCTGTAAAAAATTGCTGGTTAGCTTCCCATTCCATGGTGAACGCTTATTCGGGGAAGACCTGGACAAATATATCCATAAAATTTCCAACGGTAAAAGTACACTCTTGCCGGTTAAAAACAGAGTTAGAGGTCCCTCTTTTAAGAGGCCTGCTTCTCCAGTCCCTGGGGCATCGGCTGTGAAACAGTTCCGACGGCCTCCTCGGTCAAATCCCGGGGGTAAAAATCAGGGACAATCGCAGGGTAATAAGAAACCCTGGGTCAGGAGAGGTACAAAACCTCCCCCAAAGTCAAATGCATGAAGGGTTGCCCCCACTCAATCGGGTGGGGGGAAGACTCCAGTTGTTTGCAGAGACCTGGCGGGACACGATCAGAGACAGATGGGTGCTCTCCGCAGTAAGTCTGGGATACAGATTGGAGTTAAAAGACTCTCCTCCTTCCCATTTTATGAGGTCAAACGTGCCAAGGGATCCCCGGAAGAGAGAGTCCCTCCTGTTGGCACTAGAACAACTATTGCTCCAAGGAGTAATTATGGAGGTTCCCCTGGAAGAATGGGGGTTCGGGTTTTACTCAAACCTCTTTACAGTCCCGAAGCCAAACGGGGACGTGAGGCCCATATTAAATCTAAAAGGGCTAAACAAATTCCTACATATCAGGACTTTCCGGATGGAGTCGATCCGATCGGTGGCCACTGCCCTACAAGGGGAGGAATGGTTAGCCTCGATCGACATCAAAGATGCTTATTTGCACATTCCCATCTTTCCAGTCCACCAAAAATTTCTACGCTTTGCAGTAGAAGGGCGCCATTTTCAGTTCAGAGCCTTACCCTTCGGTCTGGCCACAGCACCACGAGTGTTCACAAAAATTCTGGCCCCATTATTGGCCAATCTAAGATCGCAAGGTGTAACGATAATGGCATATCTAGACGACTTGTTGCTGATAGACCACTCAGTGAAAAAACTAGAAGTGGTCGTTCACAAGACAATCAAGTATCTGGAATCTCACGGTTGGATTATCAACTGAGACAAGTCAGCCCTAAAACCAGTCAAAAGTCTGGAATACTTGGGGCTAAGGCTAGATTCAGGCCAGAGGAAAATATTCTTGCCTCGAAAAAAGGTGTTGTCTTTGAGAGATTTGATCCACTTAGTGGGTACAAAAAGACAGCCGTCCATACGCCTGTGCATGAGGCTGCTGGGAAAAATGGTGGCATCATTTGAAGCAGTACCCTACGGTCAATTCCATTCAAGGAATTTGCAAAGGGCCATACTGTCAGCCTGGAACAAGAAAGTTCAGGCCCTAGACTTACCAATGTCCTTGTCCCCTTCCGTTCGCAAGAGCCTCCGTTGGTGGCTGGTTCCCCAGAATCTGGAAAAAGGGAAATCCTTCAGTCCGATTTCTTGGAAGGTGGTCACTACAGATGCCAGCCTTATAGGCTGGGGAGCAGTACTGGAGCAATGGTCTCTCCAGGGCAGATGGTCGGATGCGGAAAAGGCCCTGCCCATCAATCTCTTAGAGAAACGAGCAGCCCGGTATGCCCTAGTAGCATGGACATCCAAACTTCAAGGGTCCCCTGTCAGAATTCAATCAGACAATGCCACGGCAGTGGCATATATCAATCATCAGGGTGGCACCAGGAGTCGTGCAGCCCAGAGGGAGGTAAATTGCATCCTGAAATGGGCAGAAAGATATGTCCCAGCCATATCCGCGGTATTCATTCCAGGAGTGGAGAATTGGAAGGCGGACTTTCTAAGTCGCCAACAATTATGCCCAGGGGAATGGTCCCTTCACCCCGAGGTTTTTCGGACAATATGTCAGCGGTGGGGAACACCGGATGTAGATCTGCTAGCATCCAGGTTCAACGCAAAGGTGGACAGGTTTGTCTCTTGGACAAGGGATCCCTTAGCTTGCGGCTCGGATGCCCTAGTGTTCCCTTGGGATCAGTTCAAGCTGATATATGCATTCCCACCGCCACAATTGTTACCTCGATTACTCCGCAGAATCAGGGTAGAAAAGAAACCAGTGATTCTGGTGGCTCCAGCGTGGCCCCGAAGAGCATGGTACGCGGAGATTGTAAAAATATCTGTGGGGAGTCCTTGGACCCTCCCACATCGTTCGGACCTGCTTTCGCAAGGACCGATATACCACCCTTCCTTACCAGCCCTAGGTTTGACGGCCTGGCTATTGAAGCCCACATTCTAAAAAAGAGAGGTCTCTCTAATCCTGTGGTATCTACCATGATCAATGCCAGGAAGCCGGTATCCAGGCAGATCTACTATAGAATCTGGAAGGCGTACATCGCCTGGTGTGAGGCCAAGAAATGGCATCCACGAAAGTACGTAATAGGTAGGATTCTGGACTTCCTACAGTGGGCTGTAGATAGGAAGCTTGCCTTGAGTACTATCAAGGGTCAGATTTCGGCCTTGTCAATATTTTTTCAGAGGCCCTTGGCTTCGCATTCACTAGTCAAAGCCTTTATACAAGGAGTGATGCGTATTAGCCCTCCGGTTAATATTCCCATATGTCCATGGGACTTAAACCTGGTTCTGTCGGTTCTACAGAAACAACCTTTTGAACCATTACAGCATATTTCCCTGGTTCTTCTCACCAGAAAATTGATTTTTCTAGTAGCCATTTGTTCGGCTAAAAGAGTGTCGGAATTAGCCGCTATGTCCTGTAGGGAGCCATATCTGGTTATCCATAAGGACAGAGTAGTGTTACGTCCTCATCCAACCTTTCTTCCGAAGGTGGTATCGAGGTTTCATTTGAACCAAGATGTGGTTCTTCCTTCTTTTTTCCCCAAACCTAGTTCAGTAGAGGAAAAATTATTACATTCTTTGGATGTAGTAAGAGCAGTTAAAGCTTATCTAAAAGCCACTGCTCAGATTCGCAGAACGGATACTTTGTTTATTCTGCCGGAAGGCCCCAAAAAGGGTCAGGCAGCATCAAAATCTACTTTAGCCAAGTGGATTTGACAGGTCATAATGCAAGCCTATGGCTTGAGAAGGAGACCGCCTCCGTTCAAAGTTAGGGCGCACTCCACGAGAGCAGTTGGAACTTCATGGGCAGTGCATCACCAGGCCTCCCTGGCTCAAATCTGTAAGGCAGCAACATGGTCTTCAGTACACACGTTTACTAGGTTCTACCAGGTGGACGTTAGAAGTCAGGAGGATGTCGCCTTTGGGCGCAGTGTGTTGCAGGCCGCAAAAGATCCTCATGTCTGATAGCGCTCAGCTTATGTATGGTGTATCCCCCCCCTCATTGGGCATTGCTTTAGGACATCCCACATAGTAATGACTATGCCGCTCTGTGTCCCGTGATGTACGAGAAAGAAAATAGGATTTTTATAACAGCTTACCTGTAAAATCCTTTTCTTGGAGTACATCACGGGACACAGAGCTCCCACCCCTCTTTTGGGGACACTTATTGCTTTGCTACAAAACTGAGGTACTCCCGGATGGGAGGGGCTTATATAGGGGAGGGTACTTCCGGTTTTGGAAGTTGCCAGTGCCAGCACCTGAAGGTATCTATATAACCCACATAGTAATGACTATGCCGCTCTGTGTCCCGTGATGTACTCCAAGAAAAGGATTTTACAGGTAAGCTGTTATAAAAATCCTATTATCTTGACAGCAACAGCGTTTGCTCCCACGATACATAAAGCCGTGATTCCAACGCTGTAGGAGGTGATTTCACCACCACAGTTCAAAAAAAGAGCATATATGCCGAAGCATGGGGGCAGCAGGGGCGGAGGAGCAATTTTGCTCCTAATGCCGCGTATATACGGTCGAAATTCCGACGGAGGCTTGCCCGTGGAAAAGTCTGACCGTGTGTACGCGGCATAACCTTTTATGCCGCGTACATACGGTCGAAATTCCGATGGAGGCTTGCCCGTGGAAAAGTCCGACCGTGTGTACGCGGCATAACCTTTTATGCCGCGTACATACGGTCGAAATTCCGACGGAGGCTTGCCCGTGGAAAAGTCCGACCGTGTGTACGCGGCATAACTTTTTTGCGGGAGGATGCCCCCATGCTTCGGCATATATATATTTCAGGCACAGGTTGCGTTAAAAAAATGTTTTATTTTTTACTAGGTTTTGTTTTGGTATTTGCTTTGCAGGTATGGTATGGTAAGGTCTTACTGTTGTACTGTAATGTTACTTTGTTTTAATGTTAACCATCATTTGCTTAGCAGGTACGCCATTCAGTTGCATCGCGGATATATTTATCTTGACAGCAACAGCGTTTGCTCCCATGATACATAAAGCTGTGATTCCAACGCTGTAGGAGGTGATTTCACCACCACAGTTAAAATAAAGAGCATATATGCCGAAGCATGGGGGCAGCAGGGGCGGAGGAGCGATTTTGCTCCTAATGCCGCGTATATACGGTCGAAATTCCGACGGAGGCTTGCCCGTGGAAAGTCCGACCGTGTGTACGCGGCATAACCTTTTTGCGGGAGGATGCCCCCATGCTTCGGCATATATGCCCATCATTAGAAGTGGGTGGATGAAGGGAGGTATTCTAATGGTGGGCATACCCACCGATCAATCTCTTTTTTTCGTTCAGCCAACAGGCTGCATGAAAAAAAAGATTACAATACATGTCCAACAAGGACCAGCAACGTACTGGTATGTTGCTGGACTTTGAATGTTTATACCAGAATGATGCCTGCGGGTTTAGGTATCATCTTGGTATCATTCTTTTCAGCCAGTGGCCGGCTTTCATGTAAAAGCAATTCTAGCAGATAATTAGCCTCTAGACTGCTTTTACGAGCAGTGGGAGGGAATGTCCTCCCCCCGGATATAAACAGCGCCATTGGGAAAGCATTTTATCACACCGATCTTGGTGTGGTCAGATGCTTTGAGGGCAGAGGAAAGATCTAGGGTCTAGCCCCCCCAATTTTTTTCAAAAAAAGAGTACCTGTCACTACTGATTGCTATCATAGGGGATATTTACATTCCCTGAGATAACAATAAAAATGGTAAAAAAAAAAAATATGGAAGGAACAGTTTAAAAATAAAAGAAAAAAGCAAAATAAAAAAAAATAAAAAAAAAAGCACCGCTGTCCCCCCCCCCTGCTCTTGCGCAAAGGCGAACGCAAGCATCGGTCTAGCGTCATATGTAAACAGCAATTGCATCATGCATGTGAGGTATCACCGCGAAGGTCAGATCGAGGGCAGTAATTTTAGCAGTAGACCTCCTCTGTAAATCTAACGTGGTAACCTGTAAAGGCTTTTAAATGCTTTCAAAAATGAATGTAGTTTGTCGCCGCTGCGCATTTGTGCGCAATTTTAAATCATGTCGTGTTTGGTATCCATGTACTCGGCCTAAGATCATCTTTTTTATTTCATCAAACATTTGGGCAATATAGTGTTTTTTAGTGCATTAATTTCCCCCAAAAAATGCGTTTGAAAAATCGCTGCGCAAATACTGTGTGTAAAAAAAAAAATGCAACACCCACTATTTTAATCTGTAGGGCCTTTGCTTTAAAAAAATATATAATGTTTGGGGGTTCAACATAATTTTCTTGCAAAAAAAAAAATGTTTTCATGTAAACAAAAAGTGTCAGAAAGGGCTTTGTCTTCAAGTGGTTAGAAGAGTGGATGATGTGTGACATAAGCTTCCTAATGTTGTGCATAAAATGCCAGGACAGTTCAAAACCCCCCCAAATGACCCCATTTTGGAAAGTAGACACCTCAAGCTATTTGCTGAGAGGCATGTTGAGCCCATTGAATATTTTTTTTTTTTTTTGTCCCAAGTGATTGAATAATGACAAAAAAAAAAAAAAAAATGTACAAAAAGTTGTCACTAAATGATATATTGCTCAAACATGCCATGGTTATATGTGGAATTGCACCCCAAAATACATTCTGTTGCTTCTCCTGAGTACGGGGATACCACATGTGTGAGACATTTTGGGAGCCTAGCCGCGTACAGGACCCCGAAAACCAAGCACCGCCTTCAGGATTTCTATGGGTGTAAATTTTTGATTTCACTCCTCACTGCCTATCACAGTTTCGGAGGCCATGGAATGCCCAGATGGCACAAACCCCCCCAAATGACCTCATTTTGGAAAGTAGACACCCCAAGCTATTTGCTGAGAGGTATGTTGAGTATTTTGCAGATCTCGCTTTTTGTCACAACGTTTTGAAAATTGAAAAAAGAAAAAAAAAATGTCTTTCTTCATTTTCAAAAACAAATGAGAGCTGTAAAATACTCACCATGCCTCTCAGCAAATAGCTTGGGGTGTCTACTTTCCAAAATGGGGTCATATTGGGGGGTTTTGGGCTATCTTGGAATTTTATGGCCTTCAAAACTGTGATAGGTAGTGAGGAGTGAAATCAAAAATTTGTGCCCTTAGAAATCCTGAAGGCGGTGCTTGGTTTTCGGGGGCCCGTACGCGGCTAGGCTCTCAAAAAGTCCCACACATGTGGTATCCCCGTACTCAGGAGAAGCAGCAAAATGTATTTCGGGGTGCAATTCCACATATAACCATGGCATGTTTGAGCAATATATCATTTAGTGACAACTTTTTGTAAATTTTTTTTTTCTTTTTGTCATTATTCAATCATTTGGGACAAAAAAAAAATATTCAATGGGCTCAATATGCCTCTCAGCAAATAGCTTGGGGTGTCTACTTTCCAAAATGGGGTCATTTGGGGGGGTTTTGTGCCATCTTGGCATTTTATGGCCTTCAAAACTGTGATAGGTAGTGATAGGTAGTGAGGAGTAAAATCAAAAATGTATGCCCTTAGAAACCTTGAAGGCGGTGCTTGGTTTTTGGGGTCCCGTACGTGGCTAGGCTCCCAAAAAGTCCCACACATGTGGTATCCCCGTACTCAGGAGAAGCAGCCGAATGTATTTTGGGGTGTAATTTCACATATGCCCATGGCATGTGTGAGCAATATATCATTTAGTGACAACTTTGTGCAAAAAAAAAAAAGTTTGTCATATTCCCGCAACTTGTGTCAAAATATAAAATATTCCATTGACTGAACATGCCTCTCAGTAAATAGCTTGGGGTGTCTACTTTCCAAAATGGGGTCATTTGGGGGGGTTTTGTGCTATTTTGGCATTTTATGGCCTTCGAAACTGTGATAGGTAGTGAGGAGTGAAATCAAAAATTTGCGCCCTTAGAAATCCTGAAGGCGGTGCTTGGTTTCCGGGGTCCCGTACGTGGCTAGGCTCCCAAAAAGTCCCACACGTGTGGTATCCCCGTACTCAGGAGAAGCAGCAGAATGTATTTTGGGGTGCAATTCCACATATAACCATGGCATGTGTGAGCAATATATCATTTAGTGACAACTTTTTGTAATTTTTTATTTTTTTTTGTCATTATTAAATCACTTGGGACAAAAAAAAAAAATATTCAATGGGCTCAACATGCCTCTCAGCAATTTCCTTGGGGTGTCTACTTTCCAAAATGGGGTCATTTGGGGGGGGGGGGTTTTGTACTGCCCTGCCATTTTAGCACCTCAAGAAATGAGATAGGCAGTCATAAATTTAAAGCTGTGTAAATTCCAGAAAATGTACCCTAGTTTGTAAACGCTATAACTTTTGCACAAACCAATAAATATACGCTTATTGACATTTTTTTTTACTAAAGACATGTGGCTGAATACATTTTGGTCTAAATGTATGACTATAATTGAGTTTATTCGATTTTTCTTATAACAAAAAGTAGAAAATATCTTTTTTTTTCAAAATTTTCGGTCTTTTTCCGTTTATATCGCAAAAAAAAAAAATCGCAGAGGCAATCAAATACCATTAAAAGAAAGCTCTATTTGTGGGAAGAAAAGGACACAAATTTCGTTTGGGTACAACATTGCATGTCCGCACAATTTACAGTTAAAGCAGCGCAGTGCAAAATTCTGAAATCACCTCTGGTCCTCTAGCTACCAAATGGTCCGGGGCTTAAGTGGTTAAGATGCTCTCTTGGCTCCATCTCTACGTTTGTGCTCATAGGTTCTCTTCAACAATCTTATAAATCATGGATCACCTAATTGCTTTACTCCTCTGAGCACTCTAGGTCTGTTATATCACCATGCAGTTTTCTGACTCTAGAGTGTGTGTGTGTGTGTGTGTGAATACTTAATATACTGTATGTAGTGTAATAACCATTTATATAGGTAGAGAACATGCATCTTAATCGTTTATATATTTTGTGCATTTTTTTTTATTAGCTTTTGTTTTAATACATTTTTCTATTTTATAAAAAAAAATTCAGAACTTTTGCACTGTCAAAGGAGGCTGATGTGACGAGCCTTATTTGACTGTAGACGCCTAGATTCATGATGCCTCTTCTGCATCCAGCCAATGCTGATTGGAGACACAGAGCCCTGAACTGCAGTAATTCTGGCGATTTTATGAGCCAAACTCTAATTTTTCATGTGAAACATTTGCTTCCCTTTTCCCTGGGTTTTGATGCATATACAGTGCAACCTTGAATTACTAGCATTATCCGTTTCAGGAGAATGCTCGTAATCCAAAGTACATATCAAAGCGAGTTTCCCCATTGAAGTCAATGGAAACGAAAATAATTTGTTCCGCATTGACTTCAATGGCATGCAATACCGCATGTGGCCAGAGGTGGGGGTGCGACGGAGAGCCTTGGAAACACACAGAAAGGCCCGAGGACAGATCGGCTGACCTCGGCAAACCTCGGAAAGGTTCGGGAACGGAGTATTTCCGAACGGTTCTGATCTGCGCTGTTCGGCTCCGGCGCGCCCCCCCCCCCCACCTCAGGCCAAACCCGGTACTGCACACCGCTTTGGCTTGAATCCTGCTCGCTATGTGAGACAACACTCGCAAACCGAGTTAGGATTTTTAAAAATACAGTGCTCGTATTGCGAAAATCTTGTTAACCGCGTTACTCGCAATCCGAGGTTCCACTGTACTGTACTTGTGTGCTTCTCTGGACCATTGGTGTTCCTTTCTATCCCTGCTACTTTGTTGGCTTTTTAGTAAATAAGAGATGAAGAAGAAAAGCTATGTGTGAATCTTGTGTGAAAACATTTATAAATTTACCCCTATGAATATCTAGTGTGCTAGTACTAATGCTGGACTGCAACATATTTCATGATTAAAAGGTGGCCCCAGACTGAGATGATTTTTATTCTCAGTCTCGGTCTCCCTAAAAATGTGTAACATGTCACTTGGTTTGTTAAGCCTTTTAGATCTGTCTGGATTCTGTCTTTTTTCTGGGAGAGAACCTAAGAGCATAACCTTCTAAAAGGCATTACGATGATCTATATTTAGAATGAATGGAAAAAAATCTCTTTTTTTTTCTTTTCTTTTTTTTTCTCAGTGGTGCATTAAAATGAGTCAGAAATAAAAATGTCAGGAAGGACAAGTACACATAAGCTTCAGGCAAGAAAAGGAGGCAGCAGAAATTGTATATTCTGAGAGGATGAATAAAAATGAAACCTGACCCATTTTTGAAGGAGTGAGAAGATGTGAGGATGATGAATTTTATCTGAGCTATGTCTGGAGGAGAAACAAGAAAGATATGTGAATAGGACAAATGACACCTGACCCATATCTGGAGAAGAGAGGGAAGGAGATGTGAGGAGGACAAATGACACCTGACCCATATCTGGAGAAGAGAGGGAATGAGACGTGAGGAGGACAAATGACACCTGACCCATATCTGGAGAAGAGAGGGAAGGAGACGTGAGGAGGACAAATGACACCTGACCCATATCTGGAGAAGAGAGGGAAGGAGACGTGAGGAGGACAAATGACACCTGACCCATATCTGGAGAAGAGACAGAAGGAGACGTGAGGAGGACAAATGACACCTGACCCATATCTGGAGAAGAGACAGAAGGAGAAGTGAGGAGGACAAATGACACCTGACCCATATCTGGAGAAGAGAGGGAATGAGACGTGAGGAGGACAAATGACACCTGACCCATATCTGGAGAAGAGAGGGAAGGAGATGTGAGGAGGACAAATGACACCTGACCCATATCTGGAGAAGAGAGGGAAGGAGATGTGAGGAGGAAAAATGACACCTGACCCATATCTGGAGAAGAGACAGAAGGAGACGTGAGGAGGACAAATGACACCTGACCCATATCTGGAGAAGAGAGGGAAGGAGACGTGAGGAGGACAAATGACACCTGACCCATATCTGGAGAAGAGAGGGAAGGAGATGTGAGGAGGACAAATGACACCTGACCCATATCTGGAGAAGAGAGGGAAGGAGATGTGAGGAGGACAAATGACACCTGACCCATATCTGGAGAAGAGACAGAAGGAGACGTGAGGAGGACAAATGACACCTGACCCATATCTGGAGAAGAGAGGGAAGGAGATGTGAGGAGGACAAATGACACCTGACCCATATCTGGAGAAGAGAGAAGGGGATGTGAGGAGAACAAATGACACCTGACCCATGTCTGGAGAAGAGAGGGAAAGAGACGTGAGGAGGACAAATGACACCTGACCCATATCTGGAGAAGAGACAGAAGGAGACGTGAGGAGGACAAATGACACCTGACCCATATCTGGAGAAGAGACAGAAGGAGAAGTGAGGAGGACAAATGACACCTGACCCATATCTGGAGAAGAGAGGGAAGGAGATGTGAGGAGGACAAATGACACCTGACTCATATCTGGAGAAGAGAGGGAAGGAGACGTGAGGAGGACAAATGACACCTGACCCATATCTGGAGAAGAGAGGGAAGGAGACGTGAGGAGGACAAATGACACCTGACCCATATCTGGAGAAGAGAGGGAAGGAGACGTGAGGAGGACAAATGACACCTGACCCATATCTGGAGGAGAAGAGAGAAGGAGATGTGAGGACAAATGACACCTGACCCATATCTGGAGAAGAGACAGAAGGAGACGTGAGGAGGACAAATGACACCTGACCCATATTTGGAGAAGAGAGGGAAGGAGACGTGAGGAGGACAAATGACACCTGACCCATATCTGGAGAAGAGAGGGAAGGAGACGTGAGGAGGACAAATGACACCTGACCCATATCTGGAGAAGAGAGGGAAGGAGACGTGAGGAGGACAAATGACACCTGACCCATATCTGGAGGAGAAGAGAGAAGGAGATGTGAGGACAAATGACACCTGACCCATATCTGGAGAAGAGAGGGAAGGAGACGTGAGGAGGACAAATGACACCTGACCCATATCTGGAGAAGAGACTGAAGGAGACGTGAGGAGGACAAATGACACCTGACCCATATCTGGAGAAGAGAGGGAAGGAGACGTCAGGAGGACAAATGACACCTGACCCATAACTGGAGAAGAGAGGGAATGAGACGTGAGGAGGACAAATGACACCTGACCCATATCTGGAGAAAAAGACTGAAGGAGACGTGAGGAGGACAAATGACACCTGACCCATATCTGGAGAAGAGAGGGAAGGAGACGTCAGGAGGACAAATGACACCTGACCCATATCTGGAGAAGAGAGGGAAGGAGATGTGAGGAGGACAAATGACACCTGACCCATATCTGGAGGAGAAGAGAGAAGGAGATGCGAGGACAAATGACACCTGACCCATATCTGGAGAAGAGAGGGAAGGAGACGTGAGGAGGACAAATGACACCTGACCCATATCTGGAGAAGAGAGGGAAGGAGACATGAGGAGGACAAATGACACCTGACCCATATCTGGAGAAGAGAGGGAAGGAGATGTGAGGAGGACAAATGACACCTGACCCATATCTGGAGAAGAGAGGGAAGGAGACGTCAGGAGGACAAATGACATCTGACCCATATCTGGAGAAGAGAGGGAAGGAGATGTGAGGAGGACAAATGACACCTGACCCATATCTGGAGGAGAAGAGAGGGAAGGAGACGTGAGGAGGACAAATGACACCTGACCCATATCTGGAGAAGAGAGGGAAGGAGACGTGAGGAGGACAAATGACACCTGACCCATATCTGGAGAAGAGAGGGAAGGAGACCTGAGGAGGACAAATGACACCTGACCCATATCTGGAGAAGAGAGGGAAGGAGACATGAGGAGGACAAATGACACCTGACCCATATTAGGTAGAGAAGATAGCGAGAAGGAGATGTGAATAGTACAAATGACACCTCTCCCATATCTGGAGGAGGAGCGAGAAGGAGATGTGTGGAGAACAAATGACACCTGACCCATATCTGGAGGAGGGGAGCGAGAAGGAGACGTGAGGAGGACAAATGACACCTGACCCACATCTGGAGAAGAGAGGGAAGGAGACATGAGGAAAAATGACCCTGACCCATATCTGGAGTAGAAGAGGGGGAAGGAGATGTGAGGAGGACAAATGACACCTGTGCCATATCTGGAGGAGGAGCGAGAAGGAGATGTGAGGAGGACAAATGACATCTGACCCATATCTGGAGGAGAGGAGAGAGAAGGAGATGTGAGGAGGACAAATGACCCTGACCCATATCTGAAGCAGAAGAGGGGGAAGGAGATGTGAGGAGGAAAAATGACACCTGTCCCATATCTGGAGGAGAAGAGAGAAGGGGATGTGAGGAGGACAAATGACACCTGACCCATATCTGGAGGAGAAGAGAGAAGGGGATGTGAGGAGGACAAATGACACCTGACCCATATCTGAAGGAGAGAAGCGAGAAGGAGATGTGAGGAGGACAAATGACACCTGACCCATATCTGGAGGACAAATGACACCTGACCCACATCTGGAGGAGAAGGAGATGTGATGAGGACAAATGACACCTGACCCATATTTGGTAGAGAAGAGAGAGAACGATATGTGAATAGTACAAATGACACCTCTCCCTTATCTGGAGGAGGAGAGAGAAGGAGATGTGAGGAGGACAAATGACACCTGACCCATATCTGGAGAAGAGCGAGAAGGAGATGTAAAGAGGATGGGTAACACCTGTTGTGTCTAGAGGAGACATGAAAAGGAGATCTAAGGAGGATGAATGACACATGACCCATGTCTGGGGAAGAAGATGTGAGGAGGACAGGTGGAACCTGACCCATGTTTACAGAAGAAGTGGAAAAGGAGATGTGAGGAGGACACAAGTGACACCTGACCCATATCTGAAGGAAAAGGGAGAAGGAGATGTGAGCAAGATTAGTGACACCTGACCCATATTTCAAAAAGAAGTGAGGAACAGTGGCAGATGGTGCTTAATATATTGGGGGGGGAAGGGGCAAACCAACAACAAACCCTGCCTCCCCCCACGAGAGACGGCAGGGAATGCGGCGATCGCCCCCCCCCCCCGGAGATGGACGGGAATAAGGCGACCGACCCCCCCCCCACAGGAGACGAATGGGGTGGCGGCGATCAGGGCATTACCTTTTGGAGTCAGGGGGAATGAAGTGCTGGGCTGTTGATTTTCCCGGGGCGAACAGGAGTGTGCCCTAAGACTTCCTGGCCAATCGGGTCACAGGAACTGCTTCCTGATGTGTCGGGAGGAGAATCAGGAAGACAAAAACAAATATTCACTATTGTCACACAACTGGTTGGGCACTGCGCCCTGAGCCCACCCTTTTTTAAAACCAATTTAGAGCCTCAGGCTCTAATCACATGCTTAAAAAAAAAAAACATTGGAATCCTTGCATGTAAATTGGGGGGTGGCGTTCTGTGCCCCTAATGGAGCTGCCACCACCAGTGAGGAGGATAAGTTACACCTCACCCATGACTGGAGGAGACATGAGGAGGAATTTTGAAAAGGACAAGTAACAATTGACCTATTTCTGCAAGAGAAGTAATAAGGAGATGTGTGGAGGATGAGTGACACTTGGCCCATATTTGGAGGGTAAATTACTAAAATTGACTCTGTTGTGTGAATGGACAGGCTCTGGTTTCCCCTGACACCCTGTGTGCGAGTGGTGGTGGAGAGGAGTTGCTTAGAGGAGAGATTCGCTTTTCAATAAACTCAAAATTATATACTTTTCATCAACATATATATTTTTGAATTTTAAACTGTGTATCTTTGTTTATTAATGTTGGTACAAATTCCCTACCCCCCTTAGGCCCCTTTCACATGGGATGGATCAGTCATGATCCGCCCTGTGAACCTCCGCTTGCTCAGCGGGGATCGCTCAGTTGATCCCCGCTGAGCCGGCGGATGACTGGGCGGTCCCCGCACACTGTGTAGGGACCGCCCTGTCAGATCTCCGCTCTCCCCTATGGGGGATCGGATGAACACGGACCGTCTGTCCGTGTTCATCCGATCCACTCCGCAGACGGATAGAAAAATATAAATTTTTCTATCCTGAAAAACGGAGCATAGCGGACACTGGTGAGATCGGGTGTCAGCGGATGTTCATCCGCTGACACCCGCTATCCCATAGGGATACATGTATGTCCGTTTTTCATCCGAAAACGGATGGGTGAAAAACAGACATACGGTCCGCCCGTGTGAAAGGGGCCTTACTCTCTTTTGGTAATTGAATGTGCTATTTTTACCCTTTATAATATAATTGGACAGATTAGCTTTTGGAAGGAATGAATGATGGGGGTTAACCTTGTGACCCTTGAGGACAAAATGACTAAAAAGGTTACATAAGTGCCTGGCTCTTCAGCATTCTTCTGTGAGTCCAGGACAAGGCTTGACTGGGATAACACACCCTCATAGGGCTCACAGGACACGGGAAAAGGACTGGTGCAGGACCATATAGGATGTTGGAGGGTTGGAGAAGAGATGGTGTGTAGTGTTTTTTTTTTTCTCAGAAAGACAGGAGGGGGAATCTACAAAAAAAAAAGTAAGTTGGGCTTTTTAGCTGATGTTTCCCTTTTACTGAGCAATAGGGATGAGCCGAACACCCCCCGGTTCGGTTCGCACCAGAACCTGCGAACGGACCTAAAGTTTGCGTGAACTTTAGAACCCTATTAAATACAATGGACTTGAATGTTCAAAATCAAAAGTGGTAATTATCAAGGCTAATATGCAAGTTATTGTCCTAAAAAGGGGTTGGGGACCGGGGTCCTGCCCCAGGGGACATTTATCAATGCAAAAAAAGTTTTAAAAACGGACGTTTTTTCGGGAGCAGTGATTTTAATAATGCATAAAGTGAAACAATAAAAGTGAAATATTCCTTTCAATTTCTTCGTACCTGGGGGGGGGTGTGTATAGTATGCCTGTAAAGCAGCGCTTGTTTCCCGTGCTTAGAACTGTCCCTGCACAAAGTGTCATTTCTGAAGGAAAAAGTCATTTAAAAGCACTCACAGCTATAATGAATTGTCGGCTCCCGACAATACAGAGAAAAGTCACCCCGCCCCCTCTGATGCAACAGAAACCTTGCGTCAGAGGGGGATGGGGTCACGTGATGGGTGGCACTGCCCTCAGCTACTTAAGAGCTGTCACTGGCTGAAGCCGCGTCATTCCCGGGGTATCTCCGCTCCGGTGAAGAGAGGACCGTGTGCTGTTCCTCGCTGCGCTGGACATCATCGTTGGAGCCTGGACCTGGAGAGGAGATCATCCATCGCAGGATACCGAGAGTGGATTAACACCGCTGGAATCTTTTTTTTTTTTTTTTAATAAAGGACTTTTCCCAATGGTGTCTGTGTTTTTTTATTTTTATTTTTTACACTTTTTTTTGTGATATGGTAGGGGTACAATGTACCCTTACCAATACACATAGGGGGTGGGGATCTGGGGGTCCCCTTTGTTAAAGGGGTCTTCCAGATTCCGATAAGCCCCCCACCCGCAGACCCCCACAACCACCGGGCAAGGGTTGTGGGGATGAGGCCCTTGTCCCCATCAACATGGGGACATGGTGCTTTGAGGGGTCACATACCCCCAAAGCATCCTCCCTATGTTGAGGGCATGT
Source organism: Rana muscosa (assembly GCA_029206835.1). Classification (NCBI taxonomy): domain Eukaryota; kingdom Metazoa; phylum Chordata; class Amphibia; order Anura; family Ranidae; genus Rana; species Rana muscosa. The sequence continues at coordinate 216,298,822 of CM055116.1, forward strand.
GGCCTGGTACGGTTCAGGAGGGGGGGGCGCTCTCTCGTCCCCCCCTCTTTTCCTGCGGCCTACCAGGTTGCGTGCTCGGATAAAGTGTCTGGTATGGATTTTTTGGGGGAACTCCACGCCATTTTTTTAAAATGAAGGGTCTGGTATGGATATTTGGGGGAAGTAATTTTTTTTTTAAATTTGACGCAGGGTTCCTGGTAATTGAATTTGGGGGGACCCCCATGCGAGTGCTTTTTAAATGACTTTTTTTCCTTCAGAAATTACACTTTGTGCAGGGACAGTTCTAAGCACGGGAAACAAGCGCTGCTTTACAGGCATACTATACACACACCCTAGGTACGAAATTTAAAGGAATATTTCACTTTTATTGTTTCACTTTAAGCATTATTAAAATCACCGCTCCCGAAAAAACTGCAGTTTAAAAAAAAAAAAATTGCATTGATACATGTCCACTGGGGCAGGACCCGGGTCCCCAAACACTTTTTATGACAAACTTGCATATAAGCCTTTAAAATTAGCACTTTAGATTTCTCCCATAGACTTTTACAGGGTGTTCCGCGGCTTTTCGAATTTGCCGCGAACACCCCAAATTGTTCGCTGTTTGGCGAACAGGCAATGTTCGAGTCGAACTCGAAGCTCATCCCTACTGAGCAATAAGTATTTGGAGTAGCCTTCATTAAATGGCAAAAGGCCGACCGTCAGCGCACCAGTCTGCAGCGACCAATCCCCGCTGCTGAGCAGTCATTAATTGCTCGGACCACTGCTGTCCCAGCAACCAGTGATGTCACATGTGCATCCTGCCCCTTGTAGCAAGTTTTTCAGCCCAGCTCCTACCCCCTGCAGCTAGTTCCTTCTGCCAGCTTCTGCCCCCTGAAGCTCCTGTCTTCTCCCATCTCACTCCCGTGCCTTGGATGGTTTTTATAGGTGCACTCTGATGGGCACATATGGTGTAAAGGGGCACTCTTGTGGGCACATATGGTGTAAAGGGGCACTCTGATGGGCATAAATGATGGAGAATGGTGCTCTGATGGGCACATATGATGGAAAGAGGACACTCTTATGGGCACATTTGATGAAAAGGGGACACATTCTGATAGGGACATATGATGGAACTGAGCATTCTGATGGACACAAATGATGTAAAGAGGCACTCTGGTGGGGTCAACTCGTATAAAGGGGCACTCTGATGGAGAAATATGATGTAATGGGAGCTATCTAATGAGCACATATGATGAAAAGGGGCACTCCAATGGGGACAATTGATGTAATGTAAGAATGTTGTAACTGAAACTTGACAATAAATATGGTTGAAATGCTATAGAAATTGTACATTTCTCAGTTTTTGATAGACATACAGAGACTACAATCTTTGGTCAGTGACACAGGATGTTGGTTTTGGAGTAGTGTATATGCAGACAAAGAATTATGTTTATACTGGGCAGGATTATTGTTGGGGTTAGAGGAAGGGTTGGTGTGAGGCTACTATTGGTAGGGCATTGCAGCCTGAGCTCTGCTTATAAAAAAACATCAGCGCAAAATCCCCCAAAATGCAGTGTTTGCTACCTTAGAGGCTAGTTGTCAGGGTGGAGCACAGTCAGGTGAGGGCATTGGGAATGTATAATTGGCTGCAAACACCAACTTTCAGAAAGTCAGCCCTTTTCTCATCAGCAGTATATAGCAGTTTTGTGACTTCTGTCAGTGTCTGGTTAAAGCTTGTATGAGTTTGCATTCTTCTCTGACTGTCCTTTGAGGCTGCATGACACCTGACCCTCTGCCTGGACAGTGCTGATTAGCCCTGTGCTGATCCCATGCACCCACTCCCTAGCAATACACACAAAACTGCGCATGTGCAGAGTGCCTCCTAGGGCTCTGTGCTATCAACAGAGGGATTGGGGACAGTAAAAGAAGGTGTAGATCAGAGAAGACAGGATCAAACTGCCTTTTTACACAATGCAGAGGAATAATCCCTTAGGTTCCACAGTGAGTATAACAAGCATGCTTTACTGCATATACAGACTGATTTTACTGTTGTGGGTTTAGTAACACTTTAAATCCAACTCTTTATCAGTATCTTATTTTTCTTTTTTGCTTCCAGTATTGGTGTCTGTGAAAACAAATGCCAAACAAGTCAGTGTAATTAATATAACTTTTTTCTGTTTAATGAAGGGGATTATTTTGGCTGGTTTAGGCAGGCTTGCTCTAGATGAGATGTATTTATCTATGATGTTTCTGTTCTAGCCTTTTCTTTCATACTTAAACTAAGCGATGTTTGGCTGTTCTCTTTCAGCATGGACTATGAAGCTGCCCAGCTGGAAAATCAACATGTGCACAGCGTCTATGAGAGCACAGCTCCGTACTTCAATGAAGTGCAGAGTAAAGCTTGGCCGAAGGTTCGACAGTTTTTGCTGGATCAAAAGCCAGGCAGTCTCATTGTGGATATAGGTAAGGTTCTCACTGTGGTATTGCTACAGTAGATTTATCCTGCTAAAGGATTTGTATTTTTGTTCATGGGGTCCTGAAATTTATACAGCTCTGCCACACGACACAGCATTGCCTGGGCAGGACAAGAGAGCTCATTTTTCTATGCTGCAGTTCCATATACCCAGTGAAGTGACTGGCATCAGGTGATACACAGAGAGGAAATAAATTATCCTACAAAAACTTTAACTGATTATATGCAGTTTTATCTACAGCTGTTCAAAGTCCAGCATTTATAAAGCTTGTCTGAGCTGTCAGAAAACAGAGTGGAGAGCTGAAGTTACACTCTGCAGAGCTCAGTGAGGAGAAATCTGAGAGCTGATTGGAGGGAAGAGACACACCCCCTTCACACAGCACACAGGAAGAGAGCTGAGGCTGTCAATCAGCTGGAGGTCCCTTGCCTGTTACCTTTTTTTCTCTCTTGGTGTCAGGAAAAGTGATTCGTGCTGATAGCAGAGGAACAAAGCAGCAGACAGAAATGACACTATGTGCTCTTAAGTGAGACAAGTACACACTATAAATTTCATATTTTAGGGCTGAGGTTTGCAACCACTTTAAAGTGACACTAAACTCTGTATTTTTTTTTATCTTTTCAAGTATATATTCATAACTCATAGTGCCTTCTATTGCTCTCAGCCTCCTCCATGAATCTCCTAATTCCATTTTTTTTTTAGCTCTTGTGATCTGACTTCCTACTAGAGGGTGGCTACATTCATTCTAAAGGGCCCAGCTGTATGTAGGAACGTAGCCACCCTCTCTTGGTCACTCAAGAGATGGACTATGGGATTTGTAGTGTGCTTTGGTCGGTGCTGTAACTAAAGCTCACTGCACATTTACAAGACACAAAAGTACAAAAAAGAGGTTCAGGGAGCTCACAGAGGATATTACAGGGTAGTAGAAAAAAAACAGTAAAAAATTGGAGGTGTATGGATTAATTTTGGAAAATGAGGATATTCAGTGCCACTTTAGGTAACACTTTGAGTTTTCCGCAGTGGTCCATGGTGGATCACTTTTTAGAGGGCTGATGACAGGCGGCCAGGAGGTGCGGTTGAGGTCGCCCCCTCACCTCTTTTTCACTCTGCTCTTTCCTTTTATCAATACAAAGAGAGAGAGAGCGCAAAGGCTACCTAGTGTAACACTGTTTTTATTGTAAATTAGCAATTAAAAATACGAGGATTGCACTCACAGACATATGATGTGTATTCACATATACAGCTCGATTCAGGCCTCCTCTCCTGGTCTATATAGATCGATTGGCTCACAAGGCAGCGGTGTTATATGGAGATGTTGGTGTATAAGCTGGGAGTCTGCTTCCTCATCTCATGTGCTGTTCAGCACTTGCACGGACCAGCTGGCTCAGCATGACGTCACTCGTGGCCTGGAGAGGGAGTCGTGGTGGATGTGCTGTCTCCTCTAACACACGTACACTTCATACCTGAAGAAGGAGGCCACGCCTCCGAAACATGTTGTCATAGCAACTGCGTGTACGTGTATTAGAGGAGACAACACATCCACCACGACTCCCTCTCCAGGCCACGAGTGACGTCATGCTGAGCCGGCTGGTCCGTGCAAGCGCTGAACAGCACATGAGATGAGGAAGCAGACTCCTAGCTTATACACCAACATCTCCATATAACACCGCTGCCTTGTGAGCCAATCGATCTATATAGACCAGGAGAGGAGGCTTGAATTGAGCTGTATATGTGAATACACATCATATGTCTGTGAGTGCAATCCTCATATTTTTAATTGCTAATTTACAATAAAAACAGTGTTGCACTAGGTAGCCTTTGCGCTCTCTCTCTCTTTCTATTGTTTCAGATTCATGTCCGACACCCAGTGGATTTGTGAGAGAGCTGCAGCACCTAGGACAAGAGAACTTTTCATATACCGTATTTTCCGCACTATAAGGCGCACCTAAAAGCCTAAAATTTTCTCAAAAATCGGCCATGCGCCTTATAGTCCGGTGCGCCTTATGTGTGCACTGAGTTCCAAAATCTGTAAAAATTTTGTTGTGCGACTTTGGTAAGCACTCCGCTTGGTTAACTGTCGGACCATTTCCCACTGACACAGGGACGTAATACGTACACTACGTACGCTGGCAGCGATAAACCAGTCAGAGAACATTACGTAATATGTACAGCACGTTAGCAAGGTATCTGCTTTAACTGTTGTCCGAGCTTTTGCAAAAACCGGCATCATTGCTTAACAGCCGCCTGGCAACGAGACTGAAAAATAATGTGAGTGTATTGTTAAATAGTAGAATAAAGTTCAACTAAACTCACTGTTTTGCTTCCGTTAAATTTCTTTTTGTAGACCGTATGTTTTAGCATGCGCCTTATAGTCCAGTGCGCCTTATGTATGGGTTAAGTACAGAAATAGACCCGTAATTGAGACTGCGCCTTATAATCCGGTGCGCCTTATAGTGCGGAAAATACGGTAGACTTTTATATAGACTGTAATTGGTGTAGAAGTGTGTATGGGGACAGCGCTGTTTTTTTTTTGTGTGTGTTTGGTCTTTCCTTATCAGCATGCCTCTTGTTAACACATGAGCACTACTGCACAGCTGATTGTCTCCTTGTGCTGCTTCTCCCTCTCCCAGGAGTTCTGTTGTACAGAGCAATGTAATAGACTGATACCATATCAAACTCCGGTACCTACATTGCTTCCATTTAAAAAAAACATTTAATTAGTTATTAATGAATACAAATCTGTGTCTTTTTATATCTGCGTGGAGTTCAGTTTTAAGGGTCCATTCACACTTGCCTGCACACTAAACCAGAGAAGTTTAGTGTGGGCAGCAGTGAAGTGCAGCAGGGGACGGTGTGATGCACATTTTACACAGCTCCCCTTTTTCTTTTTTTTGGGAACTTTATTTGAAGTGTACAATGTGACACTATATCCATGTCACCGCACAGCAGCAGTGCTATGCAGTGAAATGCGATATTATGCAACATGTCTGCATATTATCGCATCTCATGGCACCGCAGCTCTGAGCTGCATTGTAGTGAGAACAGGATACATAGAAAAACATTTGCTTTCTATGTGCCCTAGCGATGACTGATGAACTTCCAATGTTAAAAAACGCCAGTCACTACTCTAGTGTGAATGGGCCCTAATAGCAAATACCAAGACAAATTTGTAATAAACATTTATTACAAATCTTCTGTGCATTTTTGGAACCTCAGATACAGGTATACAAGGTTCGAATCTTGGCCAGTTCATGTTATTGTTAACAAGAGGTAGAGCGTCGGTCCAGAGTTTGGACGTAACTATGTAAAAATAAACTTCAGGTCTCCCACAGTAACTCATAGACACAAAGCCAAACATTATTAATGTACAAAAAAATCTTTATTCCCATAATTGTACCCCGCATACCCCCCCCCAATTAAAATGATATTAACCACATCACCAGGAACTGATGAGTAGAACTGCAAACTCAGCAATAATCAAAGAATTCCAATAATAAAAATAAATCCATACGCATAAATATGATTTTCCTTACTGGAAATTTTACTACTAATTGAGTGGACAGTCTGGACACGGCCTCTACTTTGGATGGGGTGAAGTATAACCAACCGGCTCTGGTTATCTGGTTATATGGCTTTAACTTGGCGTTGAATACTTTCCTGTTCCAAGTTTGATGGATAATAACTCATGTATACTTGGATGGCATACTCTGTTTATCCTTTGCATCATGAGGCTTCTCCTAGATAGATGACCTGCATATTATTGAGTTAGCAGCACACCTCCAATACCGCTGTAACAAGTTGACTGTTGCCTATTATCATACAGCTTCAATCACACAGTTCTAACACTCTGGGGAGGTCTGTTTGCTAATTAAGTGGGTTCATCTGGCTCATTAGGTATTCATAGCATATGGAGTGATTCCTCGGTGTGATGGATGTTATTGAATGCTCTATTTGGAGAATGCTTCTATGAGTGTATTTTCAATTATTCCTGCACGTGTTTATGTGCAAACCATGCAAGTGGCTTATCCGTCTTGGGTTTGTTTTGTAAGATCCAAAACCCATGTTTGCCAGTTGTAGAAACCTATTTAAATGATCGCCTGTTGGAATTATCTTTGATGTCTAGCTTATTTCCACTCCAGAACTTTATTACATGCAATATTCAGTTATGCTGTGTGCTCAATATTTATTAGGTCAGTGATTCCTTTTGAGTTTGTCCTCAGATTAAACCTTTAAACAGGATCACTATATTGCTTTCTAGTAATACTATATTGGCAGAGGCGGCTCTAGGATTTGTGAGGCCTTAGGCAAAACTAAGACATGAGACCCCACTCATGCCCTTAATAGGAAAAATAATGAAAGCGATCGATAAAAATAAACTGTATTAGTAGGGTACAGTATAGGGGGAGGGTAGGTGGACAGTACACGGGTCAGGAGGGTACAGTACAGGAGGGTAAGTGGACACAGTACAGGGGGCAGGAGGATACAGTACAGGGGGAGCAGGAGGGCACAGTACAGGAGGTAGGTAAGTGGACACTGTATAGGGGCATGGGGAAAAAAAAGAGCCCTGGACTGCCGCACTCTGTATAAATGATTTATTTTCAAAATTCCAAAATTAAAATCCAAAGTTAATCCATAGATTCAAAAGTCCAAAAACAGACAAAAACAGAAAACTGACATGCAGGGGTGGAAAACTGACGCGTTTCACATCAAAGATAGATGCTTACTCATAGCTGAAGTGTATGGGGGACCCATCAGAATATATGGGAAATGAAGCCAACTTTGCACCAATCAAATTCACTGAACACAGTGGAATAGAATGAGCTTCTGATTGTCTCCAACACACTCCAAGTAGGAAAAGCACCTGTGTAGAAAGCAAAAATTATATGTAATTGTTCATATCTCCTACAAATCTCCATGATCTGCAATTTTTGAAATCCTGCAACCTTTTTCTAGTTTAGTGTTTGACTTTGGCTCTGATGTTGTTGCAAGTCGGCAACACTTTTGTATGACTGTCATATCCTAGCAATCATGCCATGCATTTTGTTACTTTTACTATTTTTAGCACTATTGGATCTCTCTGTTTTACTTTTGGTTTTTTGATTCTGTGACTTTTTTCGCTAATCATTGTAATTACCACATGAGATAAACCATTTCAGCTAAAATAGCTTTTCTAACACCTTTCAGATCAGTGAGTCATAGGGTTCGGCTCCCAATATATCAGTCACCATATATATTCCAATTATACATACACATTGTATGGATATATTGCAAAGACACATTCTTGTCTTTTTGCTAAATAAAGCACGGTGACTCATATATATATATATATATATATATATATATATTTTTTTTTTTAAATGGTCATTTTAATAACCAGAGTAACATGACAATAAAGTTTTTTAGATCTGGATTTATACTGGATTCAAACTTGGACATTATAAAATGGCCCCTCTTGGACACACATGCCTTCTACCATCATGCATGTTTAATCACCACCATACTAGCATACATTTGAAAATGCATCGGCTGACCTATGTGTATATATATATATATGTGTGTGTGTGTGTGTGTGTATATATATATATATATATATATATATATATATATATATATATATATATATACTGTGACAGCAGGAAGGTAAAGTCACCTGGTTGCATCCAGGGGAGTAGATATATTTCTCCCAGATTCAGGCTTTATGCCGACTTATACAACTAGGGAGGGAGTTGATGAAGCCCAGCTGAGGCTAGTGGGCTCATGGATGATTCATACCTCTAGGGAGAGTGCTGGGCGTCGTGCAGGCAGGGAGTTGATGAGACCAGCTGAAGCTTGTCAGCTCGTTTAAGGCCTCTATAAAAACTCCCAGCTTCATTAGGTGTTTGCTCATGCCTGGAACCAGACCTGTGTGGACTGTCTAGGGAGAGTGAACCCCTGTGCGGTGAGACAAAGCCTGTGTGGCTATTTGTTTGGACATTTACTAAACCAGGGACTTAGGGACTAGGACAGCACCAGGCTGATCCCAGTTGTTAGTTAGGAAACCTGCATGTTTAGTCAGAGGTCAAGCTGACCAGGGTTTATTTTGTTTATGTTTCTTTTTGCTTTGCTGTGTTTTTTTGTCACTGTAAATAGAGAAATAAACCGCACCTTTTTGATCTTGAAAACCACAACCTCCGTCTGCTGGGCCTGTTTTTGTGTGGGGAGCCCATCCAGGGGATCACACACACCCGCTGCCGAGCTAACCCCCCCACAGTTGGTGGAGAACCAGTGGCAGTTTTTTTTTAAGCCAGCATGGAGGAGATACTGAAACAGCTGGCTCTAGCAAATTCCAATCAACAGCAGACAAATGCAGGTTTGCAAAAGAGCCTTGCAGCTCAACAACAGAGCTTCGCAGCCCAGCAGCAAGCTCATCAACAGAGCCTTGCAGCCCAGCAGCAATCTGAGGCCCGCTTCATAGACCTGTTACAGAAGCAAGAGCAGAGACTACAACAAATGGAAGCAGTAATGCAGCAACGTCCGCAGACCAGTGAGGAAAGCCGCCCCACTAATACCGCGTCCTTTGGGGTGAGTCGTTTATTGACAAAAATGACTGGAGAGGATGATCCAGAGGTATTTTTGACCACATTTGAAAGGACTGCTGAAAGAGAAAAGTGGCCTGAGGAGCAGTGGGCTGGACTGGTGGCTCCTCTGTTAACTGGTGAATCGCAGAAGGCTTACTATGACCTAGAGCCTGACCAAGCAAAAGACTATGTGATGCTAAAAGCTGAAATATTGGCAAGGCTGGGTGTCACCCTGGCTGTCCGGGCTCAGCGTGTGCATAACTGGACTTTCCAGCTTGGAAAACCCCCCAGGTCTCAAATGTATAATCTCATTCACCTGAGCAGGAAGTGGCTACAGCCAGAGACTTTGTCCGCACCAGAGATTGTGGAACGTGTTGTAATGGATCGGTTTTTGAGAGCTCTTCCTACTGCCATCCAAAAGTGGGTAAGCCATGGAGACCCAGAGACGGCCGGTGGTCTTGTGGATCGTGTAGAGAAATACTTGGCTACAGAGAACCTGACGGCCTCTTCCAGAGACTCTCGGACTTTCCACCCTAAGACCAGACCATCCCCAGGGGCGGATAAGAGGATTCCAAGGGGTGAGGGTGGAGAGAGTGAGAGGGTGGGAGCTCTACCCAAAGTTTGGCGAGAACAGCCTGGGAAGTCAGGGGCTCAAGAGGCAGCCAAATGGATTGTTTGCTACCGCTGCCGGCAAGCGGGACATATTGCAGCAAATTGCCCGGTTGTGGAGGAACCCATGCAATGTGACTTTCTGACGGACAGACGTCAGTCGCTGTGTGCGACAGTCGCATGCACTGCCATTCGGGGAACTGAGAAACATTTATGCAAAATGTGTATTAATGGTAGAAATGTTGTGGTATTACTGGATTCAGGTAGCCTTGTGACCCTGATAAAGGCTGAATTAGTTAAAACAGAGGTCTCTGGGAATAGCAAGGTAGCTGTTATTTGTGTGCATGGGGACACCCGAGAGTATCCAGTGACTACAGTGTGTTTCAAGACCCCCAAAGGTACCCTCTCTCATCCAGTGGGGTTAGTATCTCAATTACCGCATGATGCCATTGTGGGAAGGGATTTTCCGAAGTTCTGGGAACTGTGGGATGATCCTGAGCCCCCCACTGGTGCCCCTATGTACCAGGAAGGTGATAGCCAGAACTCCTCTGAGAGTGGTGAGGACTCTCCAGAATTTCCCTTGTCAGTATTGGCAGGCGAGACTCAAGAAACTGGAGAGGAGCCCACCTCCTCAGACGAAAACCTACCGTCTGTGGAGTTTTCTGATCTTGAGGTTCACAGGGAAAATTTTGCCACAGAACAGTTAAAAGACCCCGCCCTAATAAAGGCACGGGAAAACGTAGTGGAAATAGATGGCGAGTTAGTGAACCCAGATAATACCTGCACTTACCCATACTTCAGCGTAGAGAAGGACCTACTGTATCGGGTGGCAAAAAGGGCAGAAGAAACCGTTGAGCAGCTTGTGGTGCCCAAACCTTACAGATAGTTGGTGTTGGAGTTGGCCCATGGGCACATTCTTGGAGGTCATCTGGGGACAGAGAAAACCCGAGAGAGGGTATTACAGAGATTCTATTGGCCTGGGGTGATGAAGGACATAGAAAATTATTGTTCCTCCTGCCCTGTGTGTCAGAGGTCGGCCCCGATGCCACATTTCCGTAGCCCGCTGGTCCCTCTACCCATCATTGAGGTCCCGTTTGAGAGGGTCGCAATGGATTTGGTAGGTCCTATAATCAAGTCCGCTAGGGGGCACCAGTACATATTAGTTATAATGGACTATGCCACCCGTTATCCAGAAGCGATCCCTCTCCGAAATACCTCGGCCAAAACCATAGCCAAAGAGCTATCTCTTGTTTTTAGCCGGGTGGGTATTTGTAAAGAACTGCTTACGGACCAAGGTACACCCTTTATGTCCCGGGTTATGAAAGAGCTGTGTAAATTGTTCAAAGTGACGCAATTGCGTACGTCTGTGTATCACCCCCAAACCGATGGGCTGGTTGAAAGATTCAACAAAACCCTAAAACAAATGTTGAAGAAAGTGGTGGATAGAGATGGAAAGGATTGGGACTGTCTACTTCCTTATTTGATGTTTGCTATTAGGGAGGTGCCCCAATCCTCTACGGGATTCTCCCCCTTTGAGTTACTGTATGGGAGACACCCAAGAGGACTGTTGGATATTGCCAAGGAAACTTGGGAAAGTGAGAGTTCTCCCCACAGGAGTGTGATTGAGCATGTCGCCCTGATGCAAGATCGAATTGCACAGGTAATGCCCATCGTGAAGGAACATTTGGCCCAAGCGCAGTTGGCACAGCAGAGAGTGTACAACCGTGGAGCCAAGACCCGTACCTTTTCCCCGGGGGATAGGATATTGGTACTTGTCCCTACGGTTGAAAGTAAATTCCTTGCCAAATGGCAAGGCCCCTACGAGATAATGGAAAAAGTGAGCGAAGTGAATTACAAGGTCAGACAACCAGGAAGGCGAAAGCCCGAACAGATCTATCACGTTAATCTGTTGAAAGCCTGGAGGGATAGAGAGTCCCTAGTCGCAGAAACTTGGTCACCAGCTCAAACTGGTTGCGTGATTCCGGAGGTTGGAATAGCAGCCACCTTGTCACAACCCCAACAACAGGAGGTGAAGGAGTTTGTGCTTCGCAACAAGGAGGTGTTCTCTGAGCTGCCGGGACAAACATCTGGGGTAGAGCATGATATTATTACCCCGCCCGGTGAAAGGGTGAAGTTAAAACCCTATCGGATCCCAGAGGCCCGACGGGAGGCAATACGGGAGGAAGTACAGAAAATGCTGAACTTAGGGGTGATAGAGGAGTCCCAAAGTGATTGGTCTAGTCCCATTGTGTTGGTGCCTAAACCAGATGGGAGCTGGCGATTTTGTAACGATTTTCGTCAGTTGAACAAAGTTACAAAATTTGACACCTACCCCATGCCACGTATAGATGAGTTGATCGACCGGCTGGGAACAGCCCGATACATGACGACTCTTGACCTCACAAAAGGGTATTGGCAAATTCCCCTGGCCAAGTCGGCCAAAGAGAAAACCGCATTTGTAACCCCAGACGGGGCGTTCCAATATAAGAGAATGCCGTTCGGGTTACAGAATGCGCCGGCCACATTCCAGCGGAAAATGGACCAGATACTGAGGCCCCATCGGAAGTATGCTGCGGCTTACCTGGATGACGTAATTGTCCATAGCACAGATTGGGCCTCACATCTGCCAAAAGTGCAAGCAGTCCTAGACTCTATCCGGGAAGCGGGGTTTACGGCTAACCCCAAGAAGTGTACCATTGGGCAGGAGGAGGCCAAATATCTTGGGTACACCATTGGCAGGGGAGTAATAAAACCCCAACTCAACAAAGTCGAGGCCATCCAGAGTTGGCCACGTCCCAACAGCAAGAAGCAGGTACGAGCCTTTCTGGGAATCGCGGGTTATTATCGGCGCTTCATTCCCCACTTTGCTTCTAAGGCTGTGCCCCTAACCAACCTGACGAAAGGGAAAGGGTCGGTCATGATTAAATGGACCCCCGAGGCTGAGGCAGCATTCCAATTCTTGAAACAAGCCTTATGTAGCCAGCCAGTGTTGTACTCACCCGACTTCTCTAAAGACTTTGTCGTACAAAGTGATGCGTCAGATGTGGGGTTAGGAGCAGTATTGTCCCAGGTCTGGAACGGGGAAGAGCACCCAGTCATTTACCTCAGCAGGAAGTTGAAGTCCCATGAGGTAAATTACGCCACGGTTGAAAAGGAGTGTTTAGCGGTGAAGTGGGCTCTAGATTCCCTTCGGTACTATCTGCTAGGTAGGCACTTTGACATGGTTACGGATCACGCTCCGTTAAAGTGGATGGCTCAAAACAAGGAGACAAATAGAAGAGTGAATAGGTGGTTCCTGGCCCTACAGGAATTCAACTTCACAGTAAAGCATCGCCCTGGCGTTCAAATGGGGAATGTGGATGCTTTGTCTCGAGTACATGAATGCCTGATTGCTGGTGTTCCAACCCCAAGGTTAAAACAAGAGGGGGGGGTATGTGACAGCAGGAAGGTAAAGTCACCTGGTTGCATCCAGGGGGGTAGATATATTTATCCCAGATTCAGGCTTTATGCCGACTTATACAACTAGGGAGGGAGTTGATGAAGCCCAGCTGAGGCTAGTGGGCTCATGGATGATTCATACCTCTAGGGAGAGTGCTGGGCGTCGTGCAGGCAGGGAGTTGATGAGACCAGCTGAAGCTTGTCAGCTCGTTTAAGGCCTCTATAAAAACTCCCAGCTTCATTAGGTGTTTGCTCATGCCTGGAACCAGACCTGTGTGGACTGTCTTTGTGCGGTGAGACAAAGCCTGTGTGGCTATTTGTTTGGACATTTACTAAACCAGGGACTTAGGGACTAGGACAGCACCAGGCTGATCCCAGTTGTTAGTTAGGAAACCTGCATGTTTAGTCAGAGGTCAAGCTGACCAGGGTTTATTTTGTTTATGTTTCTTTTTGCTTTGCTGTGTTTTTTTGTCACTGTAAATAGAGAAATAAACCGCACCTTTTTGATCTTGAAAACCACAACCTCCATCTGCTGGGCCTGTTTTTGTGTGGGGAGCCCATCCAGGGGATCACACACACCCGCTGCCGAGCTAACCCCCCCCCCACAGTACATAGATATTTTTTGTTTGCTTATTTTCCAGTTTATCTTTATTTTTCACTTTTATATCCATTTATGTCCATTTTCAGTTTATGTGTATATTCAGCTTCAGACCATATTTAAATCTACTGGCTCCAATATCCCAGATGGATCATTTTTGGTGGACTTGTTTTGCATTTTCTGTATCCACATTTATGCTTACATTTACGTTTACATATATGGATACACTTTACACATATACTGGAATAACACATATGGATTTTTTGGTCATACAAATGTAGCGGGGTTCCTTTAAATGCTCTCGAACTACTGTTCCCAGAACCCCACTGGTTCCCAGGATGTTTTGCTTCTGCCCCAGAGACTCATGGGTGGGGATATATAAGGAAGGGGCGAGGCCTGGGTGGCATCCGACATCTCTACTTACAGCCTAGATTGGATCAGGGACCCGATCGCAGCAACTGCTGTGGGCGAGTGAAGTCACAGCCGGTGGAAGTCCCGGACGGAGATCGTGTCCGGCGGGTGAGCGAGCGTAAGCTCATTCCCTAACCTGTTTGCTAGTACTGTGCCTATAAACTGCCGAGGCCTACTACCTCATGTTAAAGACTCTCACTGGAGATCCACAGCAGGACTGATCCAGAGGATCTCCAGTGAAGTGTTGTCAGTTATCAACTTTTCCTTTTCCTGGATTACAATTGTTGTTTATTCTTAAGTGCACCACCTCTACAGATACCGGTGAAGAATCCATCATTCATACAGGACTGAGTTCTAGAATTAGGAATCAGGCCTAATTCATTAGGGACCTAGTTTAGTTATTGCGCCACAGGGCGCCTAGTTAACAGTCGCCCCACGTGGCGTCTCCTTATCCACCCCCCCCTTCTCCATGGTGTAGTGTGACTGATATTGTAATATTGCAGGGCTCTGTGAATATTCTAATGGACAAGTTGTTATCACTGTTCATTCCCTTTGCATAGCTGAAAGTAAAATCTGTTATTCCTTTATAACTAGTCCGTGTCTGAGTCTCTCATAAAGTATAAGTATTAAATGTGTATACCCCTAGACTAACTGTGCCAGAAAGGGTTGAGTAGATTGCCGGGGGTTGGCGGAGCTGTATTCAGGGCCCAGACCAAATCTGCGGCCCTCTTAGTTGAGGGTATCGCTACACGTGGGGGTTCTGGTCCGGGATCCTGATAGAGCAGAAAACCCGCCAAGAGGTACCGGCATGGACCCGAAAGACATCAGAACGTGGTGTGGAGTAGCTAAGACAGATCATAGCCAGTCAGTGGTCATTAACATGCCCGGTCAGGAATGGTCGACCGAGACGGTGGAAGGATTAATGAAGTCAGTGACCCCAGATGGTACACCGTGGGTGATGGGAACAAAGTTAGACCCAGACACCTCACACCAGTATGCACTAGTGGAGTATTCAGATGGGAAGCCAGAAGTTTGCAAGCGCAAATATACGCAGACGTCGGATAACAGATCTTATAGTCTGGCGCATGCTATTAAGAAGGAGCCACCCCTAACGGGACCACCGCAGACTGCGGCCCGTACCTCACCAGAGAGGAGAGATGGAGCGACACCTCCGGTGACGCCTGAACCTGCCACGGCCATATCACCCGAACTGATAAAGGCGTTAGGGGACCTACTAACAAACTGTCAGAAGGCAAGCACGGTGCACGTAGAGACTAGCTACCGGAGACTAAAGGCATTCTCGGGGAAGCTTCCCGTCCCTGCGGGGGAGGAAGATTTTGACACTTGGGTGGAACAGGCATTACAGGCAGTAGAGGCATGGGAGGTGCCTGAGGCACAGAAGAGACAGCGAGTCTTGGAAAGTCTGAAAGGTGCCGCGGCAGAAGCGGTAAAGAGCTTCCGGTTTGGAAATGAAAACTGTACAGCTCAAGATTGCCTGGCCATGCTGCAGGAAGAGTTTGGTCAGCTGGAGAAGGTGTCAGAGATGATCTATCAATTTGAACACACTCTCCAGCAGCCGAATGAGAAACTGTCAGAATATGTTAGAAGGCTGAACAGGCAGTTATGCAAGATTGTACTGAAGAAGGGAATGCTGCCCAAAGATGCAGATGAAGCACGCATGAAGCAGATCATGAGGGGAGCGCGGCGCTCAGACCCGGTCTGGCTGCACCTGAAAACCTCAGGAGGAGGAATGTCACTAACCTACTCTGATCTAATAAAAATTATTAGGGACGAAGAGGCGCTGCAGGAAGATCAGCAGGTGGCCAAGGCGAATGTCACACCTGTACCAGTGTTGGTCCATTCGGTCAAGTGCCCGGAAAGAGATGCGGAGGTTGACACTTTGAAATCGCAAATGGCCCAAGTGTTGGAGATGCTGACCTCTTTGATGGAGAAAGATCAAAGAAGACCAGAGAAACCAAGCCCAAGAAAGGAGTTGTTTCCGAACACCCCAGCACCGGCCTCCCTACAGGACCGAGAAGGGGTGATTTGCTATAACTGCGGAGGGAGTGGCCACTTTGCTAACGTATGCTCCAGCCCAAAGAAGAAGAGAACAGATAATTGCAAGCCGGCGGGAAACTCCAAAGGGCCCCGGTGAAGGAGTCAACCGGGTGCCCATCATCTTCAGTGCGCTCCAAACTGAAAAAAAAGGCCAAGAATGGAGGAGACAAAACTCCTAGGAGGAGGTATAGTACTCCCCCACCAAGATGTACCCCAGAGGGAGGGGGCAAGACCCCTCAGTGGAAATACAGCACCCCGAAGAAGGAACATCCACCTAAGAGGAACAATAACATCCCTCAGCGGGTTTGTGCCCCCATTGAGAGGGAGAAGGTCAATGCATGCCAGGCTCAGGAAAAATTAAAGTCCAAAATGAGCAGGGCAAGGAAAAGCCCAAAGAAGAAGGTGACCCCAGTCCGGCCATACCCAGAGGAACTGGTGGGCCCGTCTCCTACTGTGCCCATTCAAGTGGAAGGAGTCTATACTAAAGCTCTTCTGGACACCGGAGCACAGGTGACTTTACTATACCGGGACTTCTATGATAGGCACTTGAGTCATCTGCCTATCCAGAAGATAGAAGAGCTGGAGATATGGGGACTTGGAACCCAGAGTTTCCCTTACGATGGGTACCTGCCCATAAAGATGACTTTCGACCCATCCGTGGCTGGGAAGGCTGAAGTGTTTGACACCCTGGCAGTTGTGTGTCCTCGGCCTTCTGGAGCCAGCAAGATTTCCCTGATCATTGGGACAAACACGGATCTAGTCAGGAGACTCCTGACCCCTCTAGTGAAAGAGAGAAACCATTCAGCCACCAAAATCCATCCCATGCTAAAGACGGCCTACCAACGACTGGTCTTAGAGCAGAAGACCCCGGGAGAGGGGATAGGGAAGGTATGGAGACTTGGCAGAGAAGGAGTAGTGCTACAGCCCGGAGAAGTAACCTGTCTTAGGGCCACTGTGAAGCTTACGTGGGAACAACCTGGCCCCTTTGTCATGCTGGAATCCGACCCAAGGGAAGAGTCCTCAGGCCTGGAAGTGATACCAGAAGTGATTCCGTTCAAGGCCATGAAGAAGGCCCATGGCAGAGTTCCGGTGAGTGTTAGGAACACTACGGGAGGGCCCATGGAGATTCCTGCCAGAGTGTTGCTGGGCCAGATGAGCCCTGCTGCCCCGGTCACTTGGTCCGAAGTCAAGGGGACGGGTGACGGAGGAGATGTTTGGGAGAAGCTGTCCGTGGAAAACCCGAACCTACCCAGGGCTTGGAAAGAAAGAGCCAAGGCCCAGCTGACCAGATGGGAGAAGATCTTTTCTGAAGATGAATTCGATGTGGGGTGTGCAAGAAGTGCCACCCATCGGATCCGCCTCCAAGAAGATAAGCCCTTCCGAGAGAGGGTCAGGCGGGTCCCCCTGGCAGATCTGGAGGATCTGAGGGAACAACTTGCAGAACTAAAGAAGACTGGTGTGATCCGGGAGTCTAGAAGCCCCTATGCCTCCCCAATCGTGGTGGTCAGAAAGAAGAATGGATCGTTGAGGCTTTGTATCGATTACAGGACTCTCAACAGGAGAACCATCCCTGACCAATACACCACGCCAAGGATAGAAGATGCCTTACAAAGTTTGTCTGGAGCCAAATGGTTTAGTGTGATGGACCTCAAGAGTGGGTACTATCAAATCCCTATGCACCCAGAAGACAGGGAGAAGACAGCCTTCATAACCCCGGTGGGATTCTTCAAATTCAATAGGATGCCTCAGGGTCTGTCTGGAGCTCCTGCTACCTTTCAACGCCTTATGGAGAAGACTGTTGGAGACATGAATCTTATAGAAGTCCTTGTGTACTTGGATGATGTCATTGTCTTCGGGAGAACCTTGGAAGAACATGAAGCCAGGCTGGAGAAAGTATTGAGAAGACTCAGCGAAGAGGGACTTAAGCTTTCCCCCGAGAAGTGTAGGTTTTCCAGTCTTCTGTGAACTATCTGGGGCACATAGTGTCTGAAGAAGGGGTGGCCACAGATCCTGAGAAGTTGGAAGCAGTCACCTCCTGGCCACGACCCACCACAGTAACAGAGCTCAGATCCTTCCTGGGGTTCTGCTCCTATTATAGGAGGTTTGTGGAGGGGTTTGCTCGGATTGCCCCGCCCGTTGAATGAATTGCTAAAGGCAGAAGGGGAAGAGGATGACTCAGGGCCCAGGAGGCCTGGTGAGTCAGTTCAAGATCAGTGGAACCCAAGGTGTGAAGAGGCCTTCCAGGCCCTGAAGAGGAGCTTAACCACTGCCCCAGTCCTGGCCTACGCCGACCCTACCAGACCTTATGAATTACATGTAGATGCCAGCCATGAGGGTCTAGGCGGTGTGCTCTACCAAGAACATGAAGGACAACTGCGACCAGTGGCCTATGTGAGCAGGAGCCTGACCCCCTCAGAAAAGAACTACCCCACTCATAAGCTGGAATTCCTGGCCCTCAAATGGGCGGTAGTAGACAAGCTAAAAGACTACCTGTATGGGGCAGAGTTTACTGTGAAGACAGATAACAACCCCCTGACCTACCTCTTCACCACCGCAAAACTAGATGCCACCGGACACAGGTGGTTGGCCGCATTGTCTGGATTCAACTTCAGTCTGAAGTACAGACCAGGAGCTGGAAATAGGGATGCAGATGCCCTGTCCCGGAGGTCTCATGCCACGACAAATGACTGGGAAGATTGGACCCAAGTGGCACCGGACGGGGTGCGGGCCCTTTGTCAAGGGGCTGAATTCCAAGCCAGAGGAGGCTCCAGAGCAGAAGAAATAGGGGTTACCATGGTAGGAGTCCCCAAACACTATTGTGGAGTAACTCAACTGGAAGAAGACAACCTACCGAGACTGTCCAAGAAGGAGTTGAGGTGTGACCAATTGGAAGACC
The DNA here is from genome assembly GCA_029206835.1 of Rana muscosa. Classification (NCBI taxonomy): domain Eukaryota; kingdom Metazoa; phylum Chordata; class Amphibia; order Anura; family Ranidae; genus Rana; species Rana muscosa. The sequence continues at coordinate 216,317,839 of CM055116.1, forward strand.
CCATGGGGAGATTGGTCCTCGAAGCCCTGGAGAATCAGGATCCCAACAAACTCCTACATCACCCCTCAAAGGAGGCTCGCCTGTTGAGGAAGGAATTGGACAGGCTGCAGGTGCATCAGGGAGTGGTCTACCGAAGGGGCCCCTCTGATGACTCAGAAGATAAGTGGCAGTTATTCCTTCCAGAGAAGCACCGAGAGACTGTACTAATTGCCCTGCATGACCATCATGGTCACCTAGGGGCAGAAAAGACCTTCCAGCTTGTCAGAAATCGGTTCTATTGGCCCTGCATGAGGGCAGAAGTAGAGGAGTATTGCCATTCCTGTGCACGATGCATTCAGAGTCAAGGCCCAATGGATCTGGTATGCATTGACTTTCTCTGCCTCGAACCCGACCTGAGTGGATTGGGGAATGTTCTGGTAATAACCGACCATTTCACCCGCTATGCTCAAGCTTTCCCAACCAAAGATCAGAAGGCATCCACCGTGGCCAAGATACTTATGGAGAAGTATTTTGTCCATTACGGACTACCACAGAGACTCCACTCAGATCAAGGAAGGGACTTTGAGAGTCGGTTGATCCGAAGACTTTTGGATTCATTGGGAATAAAGAAGACCAGAACCACACCTTACCACCCACAAGGAGATGCTCAGCCGGAGAGATTTAACCGGACCCTGCTCAACATGTTGGGAACCTTAGAAACAGAGAAGAAGCAACACTGGAGTCAACACATATCAGCCCTAGTACATGCCTATAACTGTACCACAAGTGACGCCACTGGCTACTCCCCTTATCGATTTATGCTTGGGAGAGAAGCAAGGCTACCCGTGGACCTGGCCTTTGGCACTTCTGTAGACAATACCTCAGCTACATCCCACAAGGGATACGTGGACAGACTTAGACGTAGCTTGCAGGTGGCCTATGAACAAGCCCAGGCGGCTTCGGATCAAAGGGGAGCCCGCAACAAGAGAAATTTTGATCTGAAGGTTCGAGTACAAGATCTGCAGCCCGGGGACCGAGTACTGCTACGCAATCTGGGGGTCCCTGGAAAACACAAGCTTGCCGACGGATGGAGATCTGAACCCTATGTCGTCTGTAGGAAGTTGCCCGGTTTGCCTGTCTACAAACTAAAGCCAGAAGGAAAGGTGGGTCCACTGAAGACGTGGCATCGAAACCACCTGCTCCCACTTGCTGAGGCAGTCAGAATACCTCCCGTAAGAGACTCCCCTGAACCGGCCTCTATCCTGGATACTCCTAGGCTGAGCACTCGGTCCCAGACCTCTCGAGCTGAAGATGGGGAGGCCTCTCAATTGAGTACAGATGAAGGTGGAGAACTGGACTGGCTGTGGCCTCCCTCGACTCTGGGAACGTCCGCCATAGATCTCCCAAATGGAGGGGATACCCCAGATGCAACGCTGAATCCGGAGGCTACTGAATTCATACCCTTCAGTCCCTCAGCTGATTACTGGGAAAGATGTTCCTGACACTTGCGCAGAGGAGGACCCTAGAGATTCCATACGTCAGTCGACTTCTGAATCAGAGGTTCCAGAACCAGCAATGTTACCTGAACTTACTCCTGAAGAAGAGCCTGTGGTGCCAGAGTCAGAAGCACCAAGGGAGCAGAGGGCTCGCAGAGTCATCAGGCCTCCCAAGAAACAAACTTACCCCCAAATGGGGACGAGCTCAGAGGACTCTGTTGTAACGGCTAGGAGAAGTGTTGAGCAACCTGATCCCTCCACTGTCCATTTGGTGGAGGGCAACCCCAGCTCACTCTCTGGCACAGTTAGGCAGGCCACTCATGGTAGTGTGACCTGTGGGCAAGAGAGTTCCATCCCAAAGTTTTGGTGGGAATTCCCTATGCCAACATCATACTCGACACTGTCCAAAATGGTAAACAGTATTTGTTGAAGTTTATCTTTGGGGACCAAAGAGTTTAAGTGGGGGGAGTGTGTAGCGGGGTTCCTTTTAAATGCTCTCGAACTACTGTTCCCAGAACCCCACTGGTTCCCAGGATGTTTTGCTTCTGCCCCAGAGACTCATGGGTGGGGATATATAAGGAAGGGGCGAGGCCTGGCTCGGCCTCTTTGGACACGGGACGGCAGAGACTGATACACCTGTGCGGACCTGTGCTGGGTAAGGCCTGAAGCCTGGGGCCTTCCGCAGCCGACCAAAGAGCCTTCCACCCCACTGCGAGCCTGGGTGGCATCCGACATCTCTACTTACAGCCTAGATTGGATCAGGGACCCGATCGCAGCAACCGCTGTGGGCGAGTGAAGTCACAGCCGGTGGAAGTCCCGGACGGAGATCGTGTCCGGCGGGTGAGCGAGCGTAAGCTCATTCCCTAACCTGTTTGCTAGTACTGTGCCTATAAACTGCCGAGGCCTACTACCTCATGTTAAAGACTCTCACTGGAGATCCACAGCAGGACTGATCCAGAGGATCTCCAGTGAAGTGTTGTCAGTTATCAACTTTTCCTTTTCCTGGATTACAATTGTTGTTTATTCTTAAGTGCACCACCTCTACAGATACCGGTGAAGAATCCATCATTCATACAGGACTGAGTTCTAGAATTAGGAATCAGGCCTGATTCATTAGGGACCTAGTTTAGTTATTGCGCCACAGGGCGCCTAGTTAACAGTCGCCCCACGTGGCGTCTCCTTATCCACCCCCCCCTTCTCCATGGTGTAGTGTGACTGATATTGTAATATTGCAGGGCTCTGTGAATATTCTAATGGTCAAGTTGTTATCACTGTTCATTCCCTTTGCATAGCTGAAAGTAAAATCTGTTATTCCTTTATAACTACTCCGTGTCTGAGTCTCTCATAAAGTATAAGTATTAAATGTGTATACCCCTAGACTAACTGTGCCAGAAAGGGTTGAGTAGATTGCCGGGGGTTGGCGGAGCTGTATTCAGGGCCCAGACCAAATCTGCGGCCCTCTTAGTTGAGGGTATCGCTACACAAATATATTCATATTTTCACTATTAAGTATATATTGTGACAGCAGGAAGGTAAAGTCACCTGGTTGCATCCAGGGGGGTAGATATATTTTGCCCAGATTCAGGCTTTACGCCGACTTATACAACTAGGTGGAGAGTTGTATAAGCCCAGCTGAGGATAGTGGGCTCATGGATGACTCATACCTCTAGGGAGAGTGTGGGGCGTCGTGCAGACAGGGAGTTGATGAGACCAGCTGAAGCTTGTCAGCTCATTTAGGCCTCTATAAGAACTCCCAGCTTCATTAGGGGTTAGCTCATGCCTGGAAGCAGACCTGTGTGGACTGTCTAGGGAGAGTGAACCCCTGTGCGGTGAGACAAAGCCTGTGTGGCTATTTGCTTGGACATTTAAAACCAGGGACTTAGGGACTAGGACAGCACTAGGCTGATCCCAGTTGTTAGTTAGGAAACCTGTATGTTTAGTCAGAGGTCAAATTGACCAGGATTTATTTTGTTTATGTTTCTTTTGCTTTGCTGTGTTTTTGTCACTGTAAATAGAAAATAAACCGCACCTTTTTGATTTTGAAAACCACAACCTCCGTCTGCTGGGCCTGTTTTTGTGTGGGGAGCCCATCCCGGGGGTCACACACACCCGCTGCCGAGCTACCCCCCTCACAGTTGGTGGAGAACCAGTGGCAGTTTTTTTTAAGCCAGCATGGAGGAGATACTGAAACAGCTGGCTCTAGCAAATGCCAATCAACAGCAGACAAATGCAGGTTTGCAAAAGAGCCTTGCAGCTCATCAACAGCGCCTTGCAGCTCAACAACAGAACTTCGCAGCCCAGCAGCAAGCTCATCAACAGAGCCTTGCAGCCCAGCAGCAGACAAACGCAACTTTGCAACAGAGTCTGGAGGCTCAGCAACAAGCCCAGCAGCAATCTGAGGCCCGCTTCATAGACCTGTTGCAGAAGCAAGAGCAGAGACTACAACAACAGATGGAAGCAGTAATGCAGCAACGTCCTCAGACCAGTGAGGAAAGCCGTCCCACTAATACCGCGTCCTTTGGGGTGAGTCGTTTATTGACAAAAATGACTGGAGAGGATGATCCAGAGGTATTTTTGACCACATTTGAAAGGACCGCTGAAAGAGAAAAGTGGCCTGAGGAGCAGTGGGCTGGACTAGTGGCTCCTCTGTTAACTGGTGAATCGCAGAAAGCTTACTATGACCTAGAGCCTAACCAAGCAAAAGACTATGTGATGCTAAAAGCTGAAATATTGGCAAGGCTGGGTGTCACCCTGGCTGTCCAGGCTCAGCGTGTGCATAACTGGACTTTCCAGCTTGGAAAACCCCCCAGGTCTCAAATGTATGATCTCATTCACCTGAGCAGAAAGTGGCTACAGCCAGAGACTTTGTCCGCACCAAAGATTGTGGAACGTGTTGTAATGGATCGGTTTTTGAGAGCTCTTCCTACTGCCATCCAAAAGTGGGTAAGCCATGGAGACCCAGAGACGGCCGATGGTCTTGTGGATCGTGTGGAGAAATACTTGGCTACAGAGAACCTGACGGTCTCTTCCAGAGACACTCAGACTTTCCACCCTAAGACCAGACCATCCCCAGGGGCGGATAAGATGATTCCAAGGGGTAAGGGTGGAGAGAGTGAGAGGGTGGGAGCTCTACCCCAAGTTTGGCGAGAACAGCCTGGGAAATCAGCGGCTCAAGAGGCGGCAAGAAGGATCGTTTGCTACCGCTGCCGGCAAGCGGGACATATTGCAGCAAATTGCCCGGTTGTGGAGGAACCCATGCAGTGTGACTTTCTGACGGGCAGACGTCAGTCGCTGTGTGCGACAGTCGCATGCACTGCCATTCGAGGAACTGAGAAACATTTATGCAAAATGTGTGTTAATGGTAGAAATGTTGTGGTATTGCTGGATTCAGGTAGCCTTGTGACCCTGATAAAGGCTGAGTTAGTTAAAACAGAGGTCTCTGGGAATAGCAAGGTAGCTGTTATTTGTGTGCATGGGGACACCCGAGAGTATCCAGTGACTACAGTGTGTTTCGAGACCCCCAAAGGTACCCTCTCTCATCCAGTGGGCCTAGTATCTCAGTTACCGCATGATGCCATTGTGGGAAGGGATTTTCCGAAGTTCTGGGAACTGTGGGATGATCCTGAGCCCCCCACTGGTGCCCCTATGTACCAGGAATGTGATAGCCAGAACTCCCCTGAGAGTGGTGAGGACTCTCCGGAATTTCCCTTGTCAGTATTGGCAGGGGAGACTCAAGAAACTGGAGAGGAGCCCACCTCCTCAGACGAAAACCTACCGTCTGTGGAGTTTTCTGATCTTGAGGTTCACAGGGAAAACTTTGCCACAGAACAGTTGAAAGACCCCTCCCTAATAAAGGCACGGGAAAACATAGTGAAAATAGATGGCGAGTTAGTGAACCCAGATAATACCTGCACTTACCCATACTTCAGCGTAGAGAAGGACCTACTGTATCGGGTGGCAAAAAGGGCAGAAGAAACCGTTGAGCAGCTTGTGGTGCCCAAACCGTACAGGAAGTTGGTGTTGGAGTTGGCCCATGGGCACATTCTTGGAGGTCATCTGGGGACAGAGAAAACCCGAGAGAGGGTATTACAGAGATTCTATTGGCCGGGGGTGATGAAGGACATAGAAAATTATTGTTCCTCCTGCCCTGTGTGTCAGAGGTCGGCCCCGATGCCACATTTCCGTAGCCCGCTGGTCCCTCTACCCATCATTGAGGTCCCGTTTGAGAGGATCGCCATGGATTTGGTAGGTCCTATAATCAAGTCCGCTAGGGGGCACCAGTACATATTAGTTATAATGGACTATGCCACCCGTTATCCAGAAGCGATCCCTCTCCGAAATACCTCGGCCAAAACCATAGCCAAAGAGCTATCTCTTGTGTTTAGCCGGGTGGGTATTTGTAAAGAACTGCTTACGGACCAAGGTACACCCTTTATGTCCCGGGTTATGAAGGAGCTATGTAAATTGTTCAAAGTGACGCAATTACGTACATCTGTGTATCACCCCCAAACCGATGGGCTGGTTGAAAGATTCAACAAAACCCTAAAACAAATGTTGAAGAAAGTGGTGGATAGAGATGGAAAGGATTGGGACTGTCTACTTCCTTATCTGATGTTTGCTATTAGGGAGGTGCCCCAATCCTCTACGGGATTCTCCCCCTTTGAGTTACTGTATGGGAGACACCCAAGAGGGCTGTTGGATATTGCCAAGGAAACTTGGGAAAGTGAGAGTTCTCCCCACAGGAGTGTGATTGAGCATGTCGCCCTGATGCAAGACCGAATTGCACAGGTAATGCCCATCGTGAAGGAACATTTGGCCCAAGCGCAGTTAGCACAGCAGAGAGTGTACAACCGTGGAGCCAAGACCCGTACCTTTTCCCCGGGGGATAGGATACTGGTACTGGTCCCTACGGTTGAAAGTAAATTCCTTGCCAAATGGCAAGGCCCCTACGAGATAATGGAAAAAGTGAGCGAAGTGAATTACAAGGTCAGACAACCAGGAAGGCGAAAGCCCGAACAGATCTATCACGTTAATCTGTTGAAAGCCTGGAGGGATAGAGAGTCCCTAGTCGCAGACACTTGGTCACCAGCTCAAACTGGTTGCGTGATTCCTGAGGTTGGAATCGCAGCCACCTTGTCACAACCCCAACAACAGGAGGTTAAGGAGTTTGTGCTTCGCAACAAGGAGGTATTCTCTGAGCTGCCGGGACAAACATCTGGGGTAGAGCATGACATTATTACCCCGCCCGGTGAAAGGGTGAAGTTAAAACCCTATCGGATCCCAGAGGCCCGACGGGAGGCAATACGGGAGGAAGTACAGAAAATGCTGAACTTAGGGGTGATAGAGGAGTCCCAAAGTGATTGGTCTAGTCCCATTGTGTTGGTGCCTAAACCGGATGGGAGCTGGCGATTTTGTAACGATTTTCGTCAGTTGAACAAAGTTACAAAATTTGACACCTACCCCATGCCACGTATAGATGAGTTGATCGACCGGCTGGGAACAGCCCGATACATGACGACTCTTGACCTCACAAAAGGGTATTGGCAAATCCCCCTGGCCAAGTCGGCCAAAGAGAAAACCGCATTTGTAACCCCAGACGGGGCGTTCCAATATAAAAGAATGCCGTTCGGGTTACAGAATGCGCCGGCCACATTCCAGCGGAAAATGGACCAGATGCTGAGGCCCCATCGGAAGTATGCTGCGGCTTACCTGGATGACGTAACTGTCCATAGCACAGATTGGGCCTCACATCTGCCAAAAGTGCAAGCAGTCCTGGACTCTGTTCGGGAAGCGGGGTTTACGGCTAACCCCAAGAAGTGTACCATTGGGCAGGAGGAGGCCAAATATCTTGGGTACACCATTGGGAGGGGAGTAATAAAACCCCAACTCAACAAAGTCGAGGCCATCCAGAGTTGGCCACGTCCCAACAGCAAGAAGCAGGTACGAGCCTTTCTGGGAATCGCTGGGTATTATCGGCGATTCATTCCCCACTTTGCTTCTAAGGCTGTGCCCCTAACCAACCTGACGAAGGGGAAAGGGTCGGTCATGATTAAATGGACCCCCGAGGCTGAGGCAGCATTCCAATTCTTGAAACAAGCCTTATGTAGCCAGCCAGTGTTGTACTCACCCGACTTCTCTAAAGACTTTGTCGTACAAAGTGATGCGTCAGATGTGGGGTTAGGAGCAGTATTGTCCCAGGTCTGGAATGGGGAAGAGCACCCAGTCATTTACCTCAGCAGGAAGTTGAAGTCCCATGAGGTAAATTACGCCACCGTTGAAAAGGAGTGTTTAGCGGTGAAGTGGGCTCTAGATTCCCTTCGGTACTACCTGCTAGGTAGGCACTTTGACATGGTTACGGATCACGCTCCGTTAAAGTGGATGGCTCAAAACAAGGAAACAAATAGAAGAGTGAATAGGTGGTTCCTGGCCCTCCAGGAATTCAACTTCACAGTAAAGCATCGCCCTGGCGTTCAAATGGGGAATGTGGATGCTTTGTCTCGAGTACATGAATGCCTGATTGCTGGTGTTCCAACCCCGAGGTTAAAACAAGAGGGGGGGGTATGTGACAGCAGGAAGGTAAAGTCACCTGGTTGCATCCAGGGGGGTAGATATATTTCGCCCAGATTCAGGCTTTACGCCGACTTATACAACTAGGTGGAGAGTTGTATAAGCCCAGCTGAGGATAGTGGGCTCATGGATGACTCATACCTCTAGGGAGAGTGTGGGGCGTCGTGCAGACAGGGAGTTGATGAGACCAGCTGAAGCTTGTCAGCTCATTTAGGCCTCTATAAGAACTCCCAGCTTCATTAGGGGTTAGCTCATGCCTGGAAGCAGACCTGTGTGGACTGTCTAGGGAGAGTGAACCCCTGTGCGGTGAGACAAAGCCTGTGTGGCTATTTGCTTGGACATTTAAAACCAGGGACTTAGGGACTAGGACAGCACTAGGCTGATCCCAGTTGTTAGTTAGGAAACCTGTATGTTTAGTCAGAGGTCAAATTGACCAGGATTTATTTTGTTTATGTTTCTTTTGCTTTGCTGTGTTTTTGTCACTGTAAATAGAAAATAAACCGCACCTTTTTGATTTTGAAAACCACAACCTCCGTCTGCTGGGCTTGTTTTTGTGTGGGGAGCCCATCCCGGGGGTCACACACACCCGCTGCCGAGCTACCCCCTCACAATATTTACACTTTTTGGTCCAATATACAGTTATTATAAATGTCGGTTTAATTTAACCACCTAACAACCACCTGCCGACAAATAACGTCGACAAGGTGGTTGCTTAACTCTGGGAGGACGTTATATAATGTCCTCCCGGAATCGCGCTCCCGCGCGCCCCCTGGGGCGCGCACACGGGAAACTCCGTGACCGCCGGGTCCAGAGGACCCGGCGGATCACGAATCGCGGTAAATGGCCGCCGATAGCGGCCGTTTACCACGTGATCGCTCCGTCAAATGACGGAGCAATCACTTGTAAACAGACCGGCGTCATTTGATGACGCCGGTTCCTCCCTCCCCTCTCTGTACCGATCGGTACAGTGTGAGAGGAGAGGGGAGGGAGCGGATGGCAGCAGCAGCTCTGTGGGCTGGATCTGTGACAATTGCAGTCACAGATCCAGCCATCCATCCATCCCTGCTCAGCCATCCCTGGTGCAATACCCTGCCAATACTCTGCAATACACCCTGCCAATACTCTGCAAAATACCCTGCGCAATACTCTGCAAAATACTCTGCAATACCCTGGTGCAATACTCTGCAATACCCTGGCGCGATACTCTGCAATACCCTGGCGCAATACTCTGCAATACCCTGCGCAATACTCTGCAATACCCTGCGCAATACTCTGCAATACCCTGTGCAATACTCTGCAATACCCTGCGCAATACCCTGCAAAATACTCTGCAATACCCTGTGCAATACTCTGCAATACCCTGCGCAATACTCTGCAATACCCTGCGCAATACTCTGCAATACCCTGCAAAATACTCTGCAATACCCTGCGCAATACCCTGCGCAATACCCTGCGCAATACCCTGCGCAATACTCTGCAATACCCTGCGCAATACTCTGCAATACCCTGCGCAATACTCTGCAAAATACTCTGCAATACCCTGCGCAATACTCTGCAATACCCTGCGCAATACTCTGCAATACCCTGCGCAATACCCTGCAAAATACTCTGCAATACCCTGCGCAATACTCTGCAATACCCTGCGCAATACTCTGCAATACCCTGCACAATACTCTGCAATACCCTGCACTACCCTGTGCAATACCCCGTGCAATACCCTGCCATACTCCGCAATACCCTGCCATAGTCCGCAATACTCCGCAATGCCCTGCAATGCCCGGCAATACTCCGCAATACCCTGCAATGCCCGGCAATACTCCGCAATACCCTGCCATAGTCCGCAATACTCCGCAATGCCCTACAATGCCCGGCAATACTCTGCAATAACCACTTCCCGCCCGCCGGCCGTCATATGACGTCCTTGACCTTGTGCGGGGATATCTGAATGATGGGTGCAGCTACAGGCATCATTCAGATATCAGCTTTTTCAGCCGGCGATTCCCTACACCATAAGAACAATCATAGCGGCTGTTCCGCTGCTTGATCATTCTTACGGGAGGCGAGAGGGGATGTCCCCCCCTCCCGCTGCCCTCCGGTGCTTCTACCGACTCACCGCTACGATCAAAGCCAGGATTGTTGTTTTTTTTTGTTTTTTTTTCAGGCTTCCCAGCCTAGAGGTGAGATGTGGGGTCTTATTGACCTCATATCTCACTGTAATGAGGACCTGTCATGCCATATTCCTATTACAAGGGATGTTTACGTTCCTTGTAATAGGTATAAAAGTGATCAAAAAATTTTTTGGGGCGGAAAAACATGTCAAACTAAAATAAATAAAGTAAAATGAACAATAAAAAAATATATATTTTTTTTAAAGCGCCCCTGTCCCCGTGTGCTCGCATACAGAAGCGAACACATACGTAAGTCCCGCCCACATATGAAAACGGTTTTCAAACCACACATGTGAGGTATCTCTGCAAACGTTAGAGCGAGAGCAATAATTTTGGCCCTAGACCTCCTCTGTAACTAAAATCATGTAACCAGTAAAAATATTTAAAGCGTCGCCTATGGGGATTTTTTTAAGTAGCGAAGTTTGGCGCCATTCCACGAGTGTGTGCAATCTTTAAGGGTGACATGTTAGGTATCTATTTACTCGGCGTAACTTTATCTTTCACATTATGCAAAAACATTGGGCTAACTTTACTGTTTTTTTTTTTTTTTTTAAGCACAAAACATTTTTTTTACGTAAAAAACGCGTTAAAAAAATTGCTGCGCAAATATCGTGCTAGATAAAAAGTTGCAACAACCACCATTATATTCTCTAAGGTCTTTGCTAAAAAAACATATATAATGTTTTGGGGTTCTATGTAATTTTCTAGCAAATAAATGATGATTTTTACATGTAGGAGAGAAATGTCAGAATTGGCCTGGGTGCTCCAGAACGCCTGAAGGTGCTCCCTGCATGTTGGGCCTCTCTATGTGGCCACGCTGTGTAAAAGTCTCACACATGTGGTATCGCCATACTCGAGAGGAATAGCAGAATTTGTTTTGGGGTGTAATTTGTGGTATGCATATGCTGTGTGTGAGAAATAACCTGCTAATATTACAATTTTGTGGAAAAAAAAAAAAGAGAAAAAAAATCTTGATTTTGCAAAGAATTGTGGGAAAAAATGACAACTTCAAAAAACTCACAATGCCTCTTTCTAAATACCTTGGAATGTCTTCTTTCCAAAAAGGGGTCATTTGGGGGGTATTTGTACTTTTCTGGCATGTTAGTGTCTCAAGAAATGAGATCGGCCGTCAGTACTTCAGGTGTGATTAATTTTCAGATATTGGCACCATAGCTTGTGGACTCTATAACTTTCACAAAGACCAAATAATATCCACCAATTTGTACTTATTTTTACCAAAGATATGTAGCAGTATAAATTTTGGCCAAAATTTATGAAGAAAAAATAGTAATTTGCAAAATTTTATAACAGAAACGAAAAAAAAATCATTTTTTTACAAAATTTTCAGTCTTTTTTCTCTTATAGCGCAAAAAATAAAAAACCCAACGGTGATTAAATACCACCAAAAGAAAGCTCTATTTGTGTGAAAAAAAGGACAAAAAATTCATATGGGTACAGTGTTGTATGACTGAGTAATTGTCATTCAAAATGTGAGAGCACCGAAAGCTGAAAATTGGTCTGGTTATTAAGGGGGTTTAAGTGCCCAGTGGTCAAGTGGTTAAGCACCTCAGCATATATATCAGTATGGTTTGTATAGTTAATAACACTAAAACAAAGGTTTTCATGTTTTACTTATTTGACACCAACAACATTATATGCTAGCATTTTTTTTATTTTTTATTATTATATACACCTTTTTGATCACACATACACACTTGTTGTCTTACCACTTAATTAGCCTTTTTCTTTAAACACAGGTGTGTATATATACACATAGTGGCGTTCTTTGATATTATGGCTTTTTAATTTATTTTCACCTTTCCACTTGTATAAAAATGACTAGACCTTGATTATACTCTCTGTCTTGTTCACATATTCTTGGATTCACATGTATGTTCAACACAATATGTTTATGTCACTTTATTCATTTACATATAATTTTTGCTTTCTACACAGGTGCTTTTCCTACTTGGAGTGTGTTGGAGACGATCAGAAGCTCATTCTATTCCACTGTGTTCAGTGAATTTGATTGGTGCAAAGTTGGCTTCATTTCCCATATATTCTGATGGGTCCCCCATACACTTCAGCTATGAGTAAGCATCTATCTTTGATGTGAAACGCGTCAGCTATCCACCCCTGCATGTCAGTTTTCTGTTTTTGTCTGTTTTTGGACTTTTGAATCTATGGATAAACTTTGGATTTTAATTTTGGAATTTTGAAAATAAATCTTTTATACAGAGTGCCGCAGTCCAGGGCTTTTTTTTTCCCCCCCATGCATTAGTACAGAGCCAGCACCTGTTCCAGTATCAGGGCGGGAGCATTCCTTGGAGCTTCACAGCATGGAGTGGTACACACCTTTCACTGTATAGGGGCAGTAATGAATGTTACAGATATGGTCTCCTCAAGCAGAGCTGCACAGGGAAGCTGCTCTCACAGATCCCACCTATTCTGTCAGGCTGACAACTCCCCCTCTACCTTCCCCTCCAGAGTTTTTTGCTCTCTTGCGGCACTTTGCAAGGGTTAAGGAAGGACCCTGAGGTGGAACATCTTATTAATGCTGCTGCGTGTGTGGGTGGGATGTGTACTGCACCAATCACATGGGATGAATAGCAGAGGAGGATCAGCAGGGATTGGTGCAGCACACATCCCTCCCACACAAGCAGCAGCAATAGTAAGATGCTCTGCCTCTGGGTTCTTTCTTAGCCCCTGAAAAAAATGTGAGTGGGGGATGGGGCTGGGAACCATGGGGTAGGGGAGTAGGAGAAGGGTTGAAAAAGGGGGAAGTGGGTAGGAGATGGGGGTTGGGTAAAGGAGAACTGGAGTGGTCAGGGGAGAAAGAAAAAAATTGAAAGAAAGCAAAAAAAATTGAAAGAAAGAAAGACAGAAAGAAAGAGACAGATAGATAAAGGGAGAAAGAAAGAAAGAGATAGATAGATAAATAAAAGGGAGAGAGAAAGATAGATAGATAGATAGATAAAGGGAGAAATAAAGAAAGATAGATAGAAAGAAGGGTGAAGAAAGAAAGAGAGAGAGAAGGGAAGGAAGGGCACCCCTACATCAGTGTACAGTGTGTACTCACTTGGAGGCAGGAGGGACTGGATGGATGGATCAGACAGACTCCACTTTTTTTTATGTCATGTGACAGTGGCACATGTGGCAGTACTTTTGTTTTTGTTTTTACTTTTTTTTATTTATTTTTTTTACTATTTTTTGTTATGTTTTTTTTTACAGTGCTTTCTTCTTTTATTTTTTAGGGGGGGGGGGGGGTGGATTGTGTCAGTGTGTTTTTTTATTTTAATTTTTATTATTTTTTACAATTCTATTTTTTTTTTATTGCAAATTTTTTTTCTTTTTTTAGCGCTGTTGGAGGGCTTTGGTGAGATTTCAGGGGTCTTAACAGACCCCTGACATCTCCCCGTTGAGACAGAGAAAGGGACTAGGGACACAGATTCCCCAGTCCCTTTCTCTGCAGCCTCAGATAAAATGAATGGACAGGAGGCTCCTCTCCATTCATAAACTGAAGCATCGTAAACACAGGTTACGATGTTTCAGTTATGTGAATGGACAGAGTCAGTGATCACTGACTCTGTTCATTCAGAAAAGGTAGGAGCCGGATTTAGCGGCTCCTACCTCCGCTCTCCATTCTGACAGATCAAGGACAGAGGGAGTGGAGGAGGACATGGAGGGGGACACGGAGCGCGGAGGGGGAGAGCAGCAGGAGTGGGACATGGAGCGCGGACAGCAGCACGGAGGGGGACAACGAACCCGGAGGGGGAGAGCAGCATGGAGGGGGACACAGAATGCGTAGGGGGAGAGCAGCATCACGGAGAAGGACACGGGACACAGAGCATGGAGAAGGACAGCAGCAGCAGCACGGAGGGGGATACAGGGACAGTCAGCGGTGATCGGTGCGGCTTTGGGGGGAGTTTAGAAGCACTGATCACCGATGTATATATTTTGCTAAAGCAGCTGAAAAGGGGGGGGTCTGGGGGGAGAAACTGTCAGGCTGTATTGAAATGTATACAGGCAGATCAGTGCTTGAAACTCCCCCCGCCGCATCGATCATCCCTGACTGCCCAGGTATCGGGTGAAGCATCGGAGCATTTACCCCCGAGTACAAGTACTTGGGAAATGCTCCGTATCGGTACCGATACTAGTATCGGTATCGGGACAACCCTAATACATACCTTTTTGGAAGCCAATTTGACCTGCTCCGACTCGATCTCCAGCGGCGGAAGCTCTGCAGAGGACACGGCCGACAACGGCTGTGAAAATTAATGGGAAGTGATCTCACTCATAGACTTATTATGAGGCTTCTGTTGTTGTCCGTCTCCTCTGCACCCACCTACACAGAGAAGCCGCGGCTGACAGCTCAGCGTGGGATTGGGTCAGAGTGGGTCAGATCGGCTTCCAAAAATGTATGTATACTCGTTTTTTCTTTACAGGGATAGAGAGGTTAGTGTTAGGTCGGTGGTGTCTCTAAATGCAGGGATTTTTGTTTTTGCATGGACTTCCACTTTAAAATATTGAGTGTGTTACAGTACTTTGATCAAAACACAATATTTTTCTTTTTTTTTTTTTGCTTAGTTTGCAGTTCTACTCCTTCCAAGAAATGTGGTGCTATCATTATCTTTGCACAAATGTACAATCAAAAGGACTATGCATTCAGAACAACTCATACAACTCTTCACAATATAAATCAAATGCATACAAAATAATATCATACAGAAGCAAAAAATATATCACCCCCAGTATAAAATATCCCCTTCTAAGCTGTTAACCCTTTATTTCCATCTATATATTCATTTAAACTCTCAAATAATAACTGTTTAATTTAAACATGATGGAATGCTAGCTTGTATTAGAGAAAGATTTAACATCTTTGTGAATACCCCAGTAAGTTGGTTGCAGGGGCTTTGACTATACTCCTTTGGATTCACAGTGCTAAGCACCATGTTCTTTGAATGTAGTAGCGGCTTCACAGGGCCCTGCTGCGCTTTAGAAAAAATGAAGATAAACCACAGTTTTTGTGCGGGCTAGCTGCGCATTCACATAGACTTAAATTATGTCCTGCGGTATTGATGCGCTGTCAAAAAGTGCACCAAAACTTCTGCTCTACAGAACTCCAAGAAGTGCATGCTCGGATAAGGGTCTAATATTGATTTAAGGGGAGGACCTCACGCCATTTAAAACCTTTTTTTGGCATGGAGTTCCCATTAAAATCTATACCAGACCTGAAGGGCCTGGTATGGATTGGCGGGGGACCCCCCCTTTTTTATTTTAATGCCGGTGTTCTGTCAAATTCTCCAACCCGTCAGAAACTCCAACCACTTAACGTCCGGTTTCTTTAAACCAACAGTAATTAGAGTTTTTGACGAATTGGTGGTTGGACACAACACTGGCAAAAAGAGTCCGGTGCAGGATATTATGAGTGGAGATTCTTACTCTGCTCTGATACCAAATGGCCGCCTCCGAGGCGGCGACAGCTTTGTCCTCGTTGCTCTCAAAACAGCTCAATCTTCAAAACTGACATTCCTATTGCAGGAAGTGCCTTAAATGTGATTTGTAACTTAGTGCAGACTGCTGTGAAAAGAAAAAAATCACACAAGCAGGAAATTACATTTCTGGGAGCATTCTGTAAAGAACGCCTCTAGGTAGGCGTATTGCATTGAATTTTCAAGAAATTTACAGGGCCTGTAGATTGAAATTGAAAGGTAATTTTTAATAACATTAAATTACAGGGGTGAAATGCTGATATATCTGCCCATTGGGAGAAGCAGGGACGATTGATTTAAAAGTGTTGCGTGATCTTCGGATGTGTCATGCTTATGCTTTTAATTTGTTTGTGAGCTTTTTTATGATCAATACATTTTAAACATTTATTATGGTAATGCACTATGGAAGCTTTTTATATTTGTGGAATTTATGAATGGGAAGTATTTGAAGCACGTGAAACATCCAGGAAACAGATGAAATATTGGTACTAGTGTTTTATCCAAATGTTATTTGACGAGCATTTATTTGTGTTTGTCTGGTGAGTTATTCACACAAAGGGGGCTCGGTGGAGCACTTTGGGTGACTTTTGAAGAGAGAGATCTTCACGTGGGATTTTCTTTGACACTAATATCACCACTCTTCATTTCTTGTTTGGCTCTTAGAATTTTGAAAGATTTCTTGTTTTATCAAGATTAAAATACAATATGGATTGACTAGCAATTGTATGTGCTAGATTATTATTTATTTTTTATTTTCTGTATTTATTCCATGAAAGTGTTTCCCTTGCCTGATTTAAATCCCCTAGCATTAATAATAACTCAATCAAGATAATCCCTTTCGTTTGTGGTGTTACGTAAGTGGTCAAGAGCTGCTCTAGAATTTGCATCTGGGGGGTGTATATTTAGAGCTGTAACAATTACTACTGTCAAAACTCTCAGCAAATAGAATGGTCTACACTACAATGTTCTACTGACAGAGATTCTAGATCAGCAAAATAATGGCAATTTTTTTTTACATTTTACTATCCATATGCCGGTCATTTAACATACAAATACAACCCCACCCCTCCACTCTTTCCAGAGTCTTTGTTCCTTTCCTGTAATTGTTCCCTCTAATGTAACTTTCTATTATTGTTAACTTTTCCCCACGTTGTACCAACTCTTTTTTGGTTCATCAGGAAACCTGCAATATAGTACAAGTTCTGTTGAAGGTTCTCATTTTCCCTGGAGCCACAGAAAGTCAAGGAGTGTGCCAGGCTGACATGCATTAAACTATTGGGATTTTTGGACAAGCAGTTCAAAAACAATTCAAGGGGCATCAAAACTTTTTTTTTTTATAAATTTATTTTTATTGAAAGTTTTTATTTTTGTTTACAAAAGTTTTATTTGGAAGATTCAAAAATAATTTACAAAACTGTGAGGAAGTATTACAGTAGAAGATATAATGCAATATGATATATACCATGAGAATAAAGGAGTTTAAGATAGAAAACAAAGAAGTTCCTGAGATTTGGAGGGCATATGAATCAATCATTAGACCAGTACATCCATTTTGAATTAAAGGTGTGAATGCTATCAGTTAGGGTATGATGGATTCTTTCGGATAACTGTAGATTTTTCATTCTGGATAAAACCTGGGGCCAGGGTAGGTTATTGGATTTCCAATTGAGAGCAATCATCCATTGAATTGAGCTTACTAGTGAATGGATCAGTCTAACACAGGGTGGGGGGATATCTGGGATATTAGCATAGAGAATACATATTTGTGGGGAGAGGGTAATTCTCTTTTTGACTATTGTTTCTATTTTCAATTCGGCGTGTCTCCATATTGTTTCTAAAAATCTACAACTCCAGAAAATGTGAGTGTATGTGCCAGTTTCTATGCAACCTCTGAAGCAGCATGGAGAAGATGATGGGTAGAATGAGTGAATTTTTTCAGGAGTTAGATATAGTCTAGTAAATAGTTTCATTGGGGATTCTCTGTATGCTGGAGCTATGTTGCATTTGCGGAGATTGTCTATCATAGTGTTCCAGGATTCAATGGGGATGAAGCAATCTAGTTCTGATTCCCAGTGTAACATTTGGATAGATTTGTCTGGCATCGAGGAGCTGTTGAGGTCTTTATAAAAAAGGGAGATTAGGCCCCTATCTCTCGAGGAGTTTAAACAAACGTGTTCGAATATCGTCGTAGGGGGATGAATACATAAAGAGTAATGCTCGTTGAAAAAGTTTTTGATTTGAAAGTAGTTTGTGAGTTCCGAGGATGGGAGATCGTATTTAGATTGGAGAGCGGGGAATGTGAGGAATGTATTGTTAGAGGACAATGATTTTAGGGAGGACAAGTTATTATTTCGCCATAGGGGGAACGAACGTATATTATTCAAGTTCTGTGTAAGTCTGGGGTCACTTAAAAATGAGGCAAGAGGGGGAGTGTCAGATGAAAGTTTGAGGGTTTTAGTAAGTGTAAGCCATAGTCGGAGAAAATGGGCAACAATAAGGTTATGTTTGAGAAGTTTTTGGTGATGAATACAGTTAGACCAGATGATGCCTTGTAGGTGGTATGGAGCAATGGAGAAGGATTCGAATTTAAGCCATGGGAGCTGTGGAGTGGGAGCATGCCATTGGGCCATCTGTGAAAGTTTAGTGGCAATAAAGTAGTGCCAGATATTGGGGAGGCCTAGGCCGCCCTTATTTTGGGGTCTAAACATGAGAGGGTAACCACATCTTGGTTTTTTTGATGACCAGATAAATTTGTTAATCTCCCTTTGAAGGGATTCAATCCTTGTTTTGGGGACATTGATAGGTAAAGCTCTAAAAAAGTATAATAATTTTGGAAGGAGGGTCATTTTAAATGCGCAGATCCTACCGAGGAGTGAAATGTGGTACGTGGACCATATTTTAAGTAGAGAGCTAATCTGTTGGAATAGGGGGATAAAGTTGGTAGTATATAAGGTTTTGTGATGGGAAGTGATGAGGACACCTAGATATCTAAATGATGTAGAGCACCAAATAAAGTTAAAGTTTTTTTGTAGGGTAGTGGTCAGGTCAGTGGGGAGGTTGATAGGGAGGGCGGAACATTTATTGACATTAATACCTAAACCAGAGATGTTGTGAAACGATTTAAGTTCAGAGATAAGGTTTGGTAAAGATGTTAAGGGGTTCGAAAGAAACACCAGCGCGTCATCAGCGTAGAGGCTAAGTTTGAATTCATGTGGGCCTTTGTTATACCCTTTGATGTTTGGGTTGTTTCTTAAGGCTTGTGCTAGAGGTTCAATTGCTAAGGTGAATAAAAGTGGGGAGAGGGGGCAGCCCTGTCTGGTACCTCTGCTTAAGGGGAAGAAGTCAGAGTTGTGGCCTGGGATTTTGATTCTGGTCTGGGGGTGGTGGTAAATGGATAAATTTGTCTGTGATGCCGAATTTAGGGAGGAGAAAGTTAAGATAGGACCAATTTACACTATCAAATGCCTTATGAATGTCGAGACTAAGGAGGCATAGTGGGCTGGAGGAAAGATTAGCATCTTGGATGATATTGGTAACAAGTCGGATGTTGTCTGTGATTTGACGGCCAGGGATGAACCCTGATTGGTCAATATGGATAAGGGGGGTGATGACAGATGCTAGTCTGTCAGCAAGGAGTCGGCCAAAGATTTTCAAATCATTATTAAGGACTGATATTGGGCGAAAATTTTGGGGAAGGGAGTGGTCTTTAAGAGGTTTGGAAATAAGAGACAAATTTGCAAGGAGCATGTCTTCTGGGAAATGGCCACCTGTGAGGATATGGTTAAAAAGTTTAGTTAATCTAGGTGCTAAAAGGGGAGCAAATTTTTTGTAGTATAATGTGGAGAAGCCATCAGGACCCGGCGCTGTCGAAGTTATTGAAAGTTTTTAAAATGCATGCGTAAAGCTTGGTCAAACAGCATGGTCAAACAAACTAGCAGAAAACATTGTCATCTGCGACTAGTACAGCATACTCCTCATCCTAAATTGAAATAAGGCTATACCTATACAGTAAAATAAATTCCAAGAGTCCAGAGCCATCTCCAGGGTATAACGAACAAAAGCATCTGATTCAATAGAACATATACTGAGGTTCAGGAATAGACAGTCAAATTAACTGTAGATTTCAGAAATAGTGCAGCGCATAAATATTAACTAAAATTTAGATAGCATAAAGTGCTTATATAATGACAAAAAGATGCCACTAAATTGGTAAATAGTCCAAAAACACATCCAGGTAAGTAATTTCATGCATCCAATATGTGGAGAAAAACACAGTAGTATTCCTCAGGTGACACGGCAAGCAGATACTGAAATGTTGAACAATCTCCCTCCACCACAGATAATACAGCCTCTCACCTCCTTGATTCGACCTGCAGCAGGTCACTAAACCAATACAACCACTCCTGGGATACTGGTATAAAGATCCACGGACCGTTGTTACTCCACAGCATATGTTTTTAAAAAACAAAAAGGAACAATCTAGTGCTCTCTGTATAAAATCCAGTTTATTAATCCATGTATGAATAAAATTGTATACTCACAAGCAAAGCACTCTAAGATCGAGTGCGGATGTACAAGCTAAAGGGTTGTTTCCAACCAGAAAGATGGCCGTGGGTGAAGTCAAATATGGCTCCTCCCCCCCGTACGCGTTACGTCATATGGGCGGGGACTTCTTCAGCACGGGGACGAAAGCACGTCGACGGCCCACAATAGCCCTTAATATGTATTGTAGCAACCAATCATCAACAAGTCACGCTCTCAGACTGGGCGGACCAAACATCCCC
This sequence comes from Rana muscosa, assembly GCA_029206835.1. Taxonomy (NCBI): domain Eukaryota; kingdom Metazoa; phylum Chordata; class Amphibia; order Anura; family Ranidae; genus Rana; species Rana muscosa. Next base: position 216,338,328 of record CM055116.1, read on the forward strand.
GCAATTTTATGAACAAATTTCAATTCCAGGAGAGCCGTTCATTGACGAATGATTCAATAGGTATACTTAACATTACACATGGGAGAAATACAATAAAAATAAGATAAAAATACCAGAGGAGAGGACCAGTATTACCAATCAGCAGGTTTATGAGTAAACTTTCCACACTTCTCACTACAATCCACGATAGGCATATATGTCCAAACAAAATCAATGATGCTCCTACTAAAAGACCAGTCTCTATTAAAGGGGCTGATACATAAATTCTCAATGGAATTTGTTCAATAAAATAAATAATAATAAGACTGGCGTCAGTCCGCCACCATCTTTCTTGCATACATTACATATAAATACATTAATATAAATACATCACTAATAAAATCTCTTTATATAAAAAATTATACAAAAAAATTTTCATTAAATATATACCCACTGTACCTGAACAATAAAAATTGTGTAAAAAATTTAAATTTTTATTTATTTTCAATTTATAGAAACAACTTATTATGTTATCTGTTGGAAATTAAGCAATTGAGGTCAAATTCTACATTCAAGCCAGCCGGCGACATTAACTTAGTCTCAAAAATCCAAAACGATTCTCTACGGCTTAACTGACGAATGTAGTGACCTCCTCGCCAATGTCTAGGGACTTTTTCAATACCCCAGTTTTTGAGATGTCTCGGATCACGCTGGTGGCAAGTCCTAAACTGTCTAGAGACACTATGGGTCTTAATACCTCTCCTGATGTTACTTATGTGCTCACCAACACGGACATGCAATGCCCTGGAAGTCCTGCCAATATTTTGGAGTCCGCAATCACACTCGAGCTTATAAACCACGCCCTCGGTCGCGCAAGTGATCAGATTTTTGATCTGATAACATTTTTGCGTGACCGATGAGCTAAACTCTTTTCGCCTTTTGACATGGTTTCTGGCATGTTTGCAAGTGGCACACCTACCGCATGCATAAAAGCCAGAAAGAAAACTATCTGCTATCTTTGGTGGGTCAATGACCCCTGGTGCCAAGCTGTCTCGTAACGAAGGTGCTTTGCAAGAAATAAATTGTGGACGATTAGGTAAATGAGGACCCAGGACACAATTGTATTTCAAAATTGGCCAATACTTTGCCACAATTTTTTCGAACTTCTTGTGCTGTATGCTGTAGTCCATAACCATCTTAAATTGTTTTATTATTTACCGATTCGTCAGGATTTTTAACTTTATCAGCTATAATAGAACCCCTATCCATAGCTTTCACTCTGACTATCTCTTTATTAATAGCAGGAAATTAATAACCTTTCTGTCTAAATCTGGTTGCTAATACTTGTGACTGAGACAAAAATTAATCTTCAGACGTACAGTTAAGTCAAATTAACTGCAATGTATTCTGAAACACAACCGTAAGAACATACAGTAGTGCAAAAGGGTTAATCCTAGACAGAAGAGGCAGAAACCTTATCAAACTTGGAAGTTACACCTCTATTTGAGAATATGGCTTTGTATACGGGAAGAGCTCTATTCACCAAGGTCTCCCAGGCTGCAAGAGTAGGCTCAAAAGCCTTCTTCCAGGACAGGATAATGAGTTTCCTTGTGTAGTAGAGCAACAGTGTAAGCAAAGTACAAATGACTATAGTAGATGCCATAGTGTCTACCAAACGTAAGTGCTATACCTCGATAGAGGGAGGAAGAGGAATAGTGGTGATCGACTGTATACAGGCCAGTACATCTACCCAATACTGCTGGATAACTGGGCAGTCCCAGAAAATGTGAATGAGATTAGCATTGGCATGAGAACAATGCCAACGGGAGGAGGGTCGATCTCAGTAAATTCTGGCCAGTTTAACCATGGCCAGGAAGACTGTGCAGAAATTTATAATAGATCAATTGGTCTCTAGCTGATACTAGTCATGTAAAGGGGGTTTCCCAAAATTCATCCCAATCATCAACATTTAATTCAGGGTCATCAGTCACCCATGTTGCTCAGTGCTGCTCATACCTACAGCAGCCTACCAGGGAATAATTGTTTTTATATAAGAGACATTGGCTTAGTAAGGCCATCATCCCTCAACATTTGTTCAAGGCTGGTTGGCTGAAAGGAGACCAACCTGAAAGGAGATAGCAAAAAAAGTAAGAGAGAATTGGTATAAGGGCAAGCTAAGGTTTGTCCACAGTGGAGAGTGGGAGCCACCAAACACCATCCCATGAACCACTCGCCAGCTAATAACAGATCTCATGGAGCAGGTTTGAGTATGTGGAGACTTCAAGCTCTTATGTACCAGATCTGTCAGGGCTTCATAGGAACCATGCTGATTCATCAAAAGGAGTGTTTAGCCATCGATGGGTGAAAACCAGTTGACCAGCCAGAAAGTATTTATGAAAATTTAGCACTACCAGACTTCCTATCTTCCAAGGTTGCTGCAGGACTGCTGTCAGGGTCACCTGTGGCCAGGTGACAGATGCACACCGTAGGGGGACAGGAGTGCACCGCGAGGTAGTGAACCCTATGGCTGGCTTCTGCGGATAGGAAACTTGGTGGTTGTGGAAAGCGGAACCAGAGGAGCACAACCGGGATCCAAACGGAAGCTAGAGCCAAGATTCCCCAGGGCGCGGAGTCTAAGACCCAGCTGGTCTTCTCCAGGGCCTCTAGTGGTGAGGATGTTAGCTGCAGGCTGGGACCAGGTCGCGGCCCCTGGAGTTTCCTAGCTCACGCCCCGTAGGATAAGGGGAAAAGAGGGGAAGCAGCAGCACACGATAAGAGAGAACCGAATAACAAGCTGAAGGTCAGGGGCCACAAGCAGACAAGGATAACGAAGAACGAGCCGAAGGTCAAGGGTCACGAGCAGACAGGGATAGTCGGGGACAAGCCAATAACGAAACAGAGAGACAGACGTAGCACACGGCAGGCAGGAACCCAAACACACAATGCCTAACAAACACGTTGATCAGCAAAGCAGGCTTGCAGTGCACAGGTTAATATAGTGTTCAGTGATAGGGCCTGGGGTGGAGTCAGGCTGGGAGGAGATTATAAAGGAAGCCAGGTGAAAGGGCTCAGGCCTCTAAGATGAACACATGGGAAGGAAGGTAAGCTGACAGACAAACACTACTGCATATCCATGACAGTACCCTCCCTCTTAAGGGCCCTCCCCCGCCTGGACCCAGGCTTAAAGGGAAATCTCTGATGAAACCTTCTCAACAGATGAGGTGCAGCGACATCAGATGCAGCGATCCAAGACGCTTCCTCAGGACCAAAACCTCTCCAATGCACAAGGTACTGAAGAATGCCTCTGCAGAGCCGAGAATCCAGAACTTGTCTAACCTCGTACTTAAGATTATCCTCAGAGACCGAAAACGAGGTAGGGAGATGACAAGAAGATCTATTGAGGACCAAAGGCTCTCTAGGAATAAGCAAGGGCATGAGAGGATCAACAGGAATCTGGGCAGATGTCAGTGGAACCCTGAAGTCAGGTTGGTTAGAAGGTGACATGTCGCAGGAGTCAAGCTGAATAGCTGAAGGACAAGCAGAATGTCCCAAACAAGAAAAAGTAGGAGGCTCACTGGGCATGGGCTGGACTGGCATAACTAGTACAGAGGCAGAGTGAATAGCTGAGTCAGGTGTAGCGACTACCTGAATCGCATCGCAAGACGTAGCGACTGCAGGACTTGTAGACAAGCTAGCCTGGCTGTGCGTCCAAGGGTGGTTAGGGACAGAGAAATGTAAATGGTTATGCAACCTGGAATGAATGACCAGCTCAGATTCACAGGGGGCAACCTTGGGTAGGCAGGACGAGGAACAGGAGGGACCCCAAGCCAGGATCTGTCCAGTAGTCCAGTCCACATAAGGAGAATGGAGCTGTAACCATGGGAGACCCAAAATTATAGGCGTTGAGGCCTTGGGTAAGATAAGGAAGGATATCCACTCCTGGTGGAGTGTCCCTACCGACATCTTAACAGGGAGGGTCTGGAAGCGGATAGGTCCCCCTGGGAGAACAGTACCATCAATCGCCAAGACCACCAATGGCGTGGTGAGGGGCAAAAGAGTAAGTCTCATGGACGATGCGATTTCCCAGTCCATGAAATTACCAGCGGCTCCGGAATCCAGATATGCTGAGACCGAATGAGAAGAAGCACCAACATGAAGGAACACAGAAAGCAGAAGACGAGAAGGGGAAGGTGATATTTCTGGGTCCAATACTCCACTTTCCAGATGAAGTGGACCCGAACGTTTTTCTGGACAAAGAGAGCAAGTGTCACGAAAATGACCTTTGCCCCCACAGTAAAGACACAGACCAAGAGTTCTGCGCCTAGCACGTTCCTCGGGGGATAGCCTGGTCCGACCCAGCTGCATGGGTTCCTCAGCTGGTAGGAGATGCTCTACGGGTCGAAGAGAGGGGAGCTCAGGCTGACTAAGAACCAAGGAGTGCTGACGTTGCTTTTCTAAGGTCCTCTCCTGAAAGCGAATATCGATGTGGTTACACAAGGAGATAACGCCGGCCAGATCAGTGGGGATGGTTCTTCCTGCTAATTCATCCTTCACTCTATCAGACAGGCCATGCAAAAAGGTTGCGACTAAGGCCTCATTGTTCCAGCTCAACTCAGCCGACAGTATGCGGAAATGAAGGGCATACTGTCCCACAGAAGCAGACTCTTGGCGGAGACGTAAAAGGGCGCTGGCCGCTGAAGAGACACGAGCCGGTTCTTCGAAGATATTCCGAAAAAGTTTCAAGAAGCCAGACAGGCTAGAAACCACTGGATCATTCAGTTCCCACAGAGGGGCTGCCCAGGCTAAAGCTTCACCAGAGAGGAGGGAAATGATATAGGCTACCTTAGCCCGATCAGACAGGAAGTTTTGGGGCTGGAGCTCAAAATGAATCGTGCATTGGCTAAGGAACCCCCTGCAAGCCTTGGAGTCCCCAGAGAAACGGGACGGAGCTGGCAGTTGTAGTGAGTGTGTGGCTGCGACTGGTGCAATAGGTGCAGCCGCTGATTGTATTTGAGGTTGCGGATTCAGGGTTCCCAAGGAGGCCTGAAGCTGCTCGAAGCGAGAAGCCAGATCCTGGAGGAATCGCATCACCTGAGTCTGATTCGATTCCTGGGTTTCAAGTCTGCAAACTATGCCCTGCAATGGATCATCCGCGGGTAGCGGGATGTCAGCCGGGTTCATGGCTGATCAAACTCTCAGGGTCACCTGTGGCCAGGTGACAGATGCACACCGTAGGGGGACAGGAGTGCACCGCGAGGTAGTGAACCCTATGGCTGGCTTCTGCGGATAGGAAACTGGGTGGTTGTGGAAAGCGGGACCAGAGGAGCACAACCGGGATCCAAACGGAAGCTAGAGCCAAGATTCCCTAGGGCGCGGAGTCTAAGACCCAGCTGGTCTTCTCCAGGGCCTCTAGTGGTGAGGATGTTGGCTGCAGGCTGGGACCAGGTCGCAGCCCCTGGAGTTTCCTAGCTCACGCCCCATAGGATAAGGGGAAAAGAGGGGAAGCAGCAGCACACGATAAGAGAGAACCGAATAACAAGCTGAAGGTCAGGGGCCACAAGCAGACAAGGATAACGAAGAACGAGCCGAAGGTCAAGGGTCACGAGCAGACAGGGATAGTCGGGGACAAGCCAATAACGAAACAGAGAGACAGACGTAGCACACGGCAGGCAGGAACCCAAACACACAATGCCTAACAAACACGTTGATCAGCAAAGCAGGCTTGCAGTGCACAGGTTAATATAGTGTTCAGTGATAGGGCCTGGGGTGGAGTCAGGCTGGGAGGAGATTATAAAGGAAGCCAGGTGAAAGGGCTCAGGCCTCTAAGATGAACACATGGGAAGGAAGGTAAGCTGACAGACAAACACTACTGCATATCCATGACAACTGCAAGTTTGATCCTAGGTGTACCTCTCTGTCAAAGAAAGTCAATTATTAATCCATTCATTGTTTTAAAAATAGTCTTTGGAATTCATACTGGGGAGTTACAGAAAACATACAGAAAAAGTGGACGACTGCTCCAGGCATTTCGTTTAGAAAAGAGAGTAAGGGGAAACATTCAAAGGAATAAAGTCAGGGACTTATCTGGTAAGGGTGATACCAAGGTACTTAATTTGGGTTACCCACTGAAGAGGGGCAATGGAGATTTAGTTGTGGGGGGGGGCACTATTGCCAAGTGGTTAAATCTTTGATTTGTTCCAATTGACATGCAGGCTCGAGAAAGTAGCAAAGTTATCAAAAATATAGATGGCAGCTGACACAGATGACTTGGAATGATCAAGAAATAGAACCAGGTCATAGACATATAAATATATTTTTCTTCAACACTGCCCTCCTGAATACCCTGAACTAAGGAGGATGTGTGCAGTGCCAGGGCAATGGGTACCATCATTAGGGCAAATAACCCTGGGGATAGGGGGCAGCCCTGTCTGGTGCTCCTAGATACTGGAAAAAATCCGGAGAGCATTGGGTGTGTGGATGATAATATAAGTCCAATCTACTGAGGCAAAGGCTTTTTCTAGGTCCAGGAATGACAGGACTCCTCTGGTAGACTCAACAGAACCCAACTGTGTGTACGTAAATAAAAAAGGCCTACAAGAAGCACAAAACAAGGGATTCCCATCTGGCTTGGTAAGCAGTACCACATGGGTCTCATAGAAGGATGGGGGCAATATGCTATGTTCTTGACACTTTGTGTAAAGATAATTCGCCATTTGCATACACATGCACCGCTTTTTTGTTCACTTGCATTTGTGGGTGTGCGCAGGGCCCTTTCAATTTTTATCTTTTTTAAATTTTGTTTAGCTTATTTATTGATTTTTTTCATTTAACTTTATTGCATTAAAATCAATGGACTGCGAATTGTCATGCAACTCAATGTGTCCTAAGTCGCATGACAAGCCGCACAAGTGGGGGAGGGATGATATCCTTATTTTCCAAAAATAATCCATACACATCTACTACTTAATGGTTCTGTATCTGTTTTTCATTCAATAATTTCTTACTCTGAGCAATTAAGTTGGTCCATGAAGAATGAAAGTGCCACCCTCTAACAGGGGGTCGGATCAGAGAAGCAAAGAAAGGAATTTGGAGGAGGCAGAGAGAAATAGAAGGTACGATTTTAAGTTAAGAATGCGTACTTGTTTTCTCTTTTCAAACCAGAGTTTGTTGTCACTGTAAACTACAGTTTGTAGCCTTTCATCCCCTGGTACTGGTATGGACGATCCGTCTCACAGAAACACTGCTCTTCTTGGTTGTGTTGCCTCCCCTCTTTCCACCACACTTAGCTACTTCTGGTTTTGCATTGTATATGATCTTAAGGGCCAGTAGCCACTGGGAAGGTGAAATGCAGTGTATATAAAAGTATTATGCGTGAAATAAATGTACTGCATATTCGGTAAATAAACCAAACTTGCTTTTGAATGTCTTTAGGGCACCTCTGGCATGCAAGGATGTGTTTTGCATAGAGGGAAAATAAATGAAAACATTTCACTGTATGCGGATGACGCATTATTGTTTCTTGGAGATACGGATAAATCACTGATTTCATTAATGACCCTTATAAAAAAAATTGGTTCATTTTCAGGCTTTATCATTAACTGGGATAAATCGGTCCTTTTCCCACTGGATGATGATAGCTTGGATATACCGGAAGAGGCTCAACAAGTTAAAAGTCATGAAGTTCTTTAAATACCTAGGAATATGGATATATCCAAAGATGAAAGAGTATTTGCAGTATAATTTAACCCCTTTTCTGAATACATTTTAAAAAAAAGAGCTTAGCTTGGTCTAAACTGCCATTATCAGTGGTGGGCTGAGCAAATCTTATAAAAATGATATGGGCCCCACAGTTACTTTATTTTCTACATAATTTACTAGTATGGATCCCGTTAAAATGGTTTAAAAAAAATAGAATTTCTATTTTGTGAGTTAATATGGAAAGGCAAAAGTTTGAGGATCAGATTGTCTATTCTTCAGAGGGTTAAAGAAGAGGGGGGCTAGCAGTGCCACAGCCAAGAATGTATTTAATAGCTTCCCAATTGCAGTATTTTGCGTGGTGGGGGACGATAGATTGTAAAGACCCAATACAAGCTGTGCTATTGAGCCAATGCTCGCGCTATAATCCTATGACAGTTGGAATCAGGATCATTTGCCTACACCAAAACCAGCCCAACAATGATACTTATGAATAAAGTGTGTCAGGAAATGGGACGAATAATGCAATATGAAGGGGTGTCAGATTTTTCATTAATATGGGGGAATAGGCATTATGAGGAGTTACGTAAACTAGAAGGGTTTGAATACTGGCGCTCTAAAGGAATACAATATATTCCGCAGCTTTTTGCTCAAAATGTTATACGGTCCTTCCCGGAGATACAGGAGGTATATAAAATGCTGCATAATAATTTTTATAAATATCTGCAACTACGACACGCGGTTTACTCTCAGTTTAAAGGAAGCAGGCTGAATATAAGACCAATGCTGTTGGTATCTCTATTAGCAGGGATGGAGAAAAAAAAAAGGTTTAATATCGTTAGTATATAAGCAACTTATGGTGAACTATCAAGACATCATGGATAATCCAGGTAGAAAGAGATGGGAGATAGATTTGGGGGTTATACTGGAGGAGGAATGGCAAAGTATTCTGAAGAGGGCCCCGTTGGTATCCTTATCATCTACACAATGCTTATCACAATTGTTTATCATATATAGAACATATAGGACTCCGGTAAAACATATAAGTGGAGACAGAGGGAAACTTCAGAATGCCCACGGTGTGGGAAACCTCAGGCGGACCTGCTCCATATGTTGTGGAAATGCCCTAAACTGGGGAGATATTGGGGCGTGTCCGGATGTAGAGCGAGGAAGACGTGCTGCTGAGGAGCTCCGCACATCCTGATTCCATCTGATGCCATCCTGCCTTCCCACCGCCCTGGTAAGCCCCCAAACTTACCCAGTGGGCTCCTGAACATCCCCTGCCTCGGCCCCAGCTGCTATTTTCTGCCCTGGTCACCCGATTGTGCCGCTACAGGGACCTGCGGCTGGCTCTGTGCCCCTGGGATCCGCCGCCATCTTGCGGCCTGCTGACACTCCCGGATCCCCTGAGCTAAATTGCCGCGATTCGCTGGGCTAGGGGGCCTCATCCACACACACCAAGGGCGCCTGTGGCGAGGAGGGTGCTCCGGTCCGGCGCTGCGACCACCGGGGGGCCTCGGGAGGTTGATTGCCCCGGCCTGTGGCCTCCAGCCATCTTGCGGCCTACCGCACTTCCTGCAGCCTCCGGCCTCAATTACTTTATGCCGCGGGACGAGCGGCGGACATCCACATCCTCCGGTAGTACCATCCGTGCGGGGGGGGTTGGCAGTGCATCCGAGGACTTTTAGAGAGCTGCTCCCCCGCACCCACACCTGCGGCCCGCTGCCATCTTGCGGCCTGCAGTGCCGGCCCCATCCACCGGACACAGTCTTACCTTCCCTCCTCCTGTGATCCTTGGCTAACTGACTGCTCTGCAACACTGCGGGGGGGGGCTGTCCCTCTCCTGCACCTCCCCACCTTGTCATTACTACAGCCTCCATCCTCCCCCTTGAACTGAGCCCCCTGCCCACGAACCCTCCCCCCCAAACTCCCCTTAATCTTGGGGTAAGGCTTGGATGGGCCGCCCTAAGACCCGCTACTCCACAAACAAGGGCCCGAAGGCTCCTCATATCCCCCCGTCAGCGGTTGCTTCGTCTGAACGGCGCTCCTCAGCTGGGATGGCGGCTAATACACAGAGGGCTGCGGAGTCCGGGGTGGCGGCGCCCCCCACGGGAGTGGAGATCCTGGCGGCCATCACATCCTGTAAGGAAACTCTGACATCTAAGATCGACTTCTTGACAGTGGATGTCGGTCTCATCCGTCAAGATATGGATAAATTTCGCTCTCGCATCACGGAGGTGGAGGACAGGGTCTCCATGGTGGAGGATACGGTCCGGTCAGACTCCAGGGAGGTGCGGGCCCTCCAACTTCAAGTGAAAGCGCTGCAGGAGCGCGCAATAGATACCGAGAACCGCCTCAGGCGGAACAACATCCGCATAATTGGACTGCCCGAGAGGGCTGAGGGCTCTAGACCTGCTGAATTTACTGAGCAATTACTGACCACCCTGTTCGACCTGGGTGCCACGCCATCTACCTTTGTGGTCGAAAGAGCCCACAGGGTTCCGCCGCTCCCTCCGAGACCTGGGGCCCCACCGCGCCCGTTCCTGTTACGAATGCTGAACTACCGGGACCGGGACCGCATTCTGGCGGCGGCACGCATCATGCCTGAAATTAAATATGAGAATACCAGATTACTTTTCTTCCCAGACTTCTCTCAGGAGGTACAGCAACGTCGCAAGTCCTTTACTGATGTGAGACGCCGGCTCCGAGAGAAGGGAATACGCTTTGGCCTGTTGTATCCCAGCAGACTGCGAATCACAGATGGTAGCAATACTCACTTCTTTGACACCCCGGAGGCGGCAACGGCGTGGCTAGACGCCCGTTAACTACACAAAGCCGAGGACCCATGGTGGAATACACCCGGCAGGGAGCGGATGCGCATCAACTATCCCATCAATGGACGTCTCTCCTGTCTCATGGTGAATCCCTGCAATACCCTCTTTTGTATCCCCAATCCTGTTTATCCCTGCTGACTTCCACCTTTACTCCATCTACATAAGTGTTAACTTCTGCTGGCTAGACTGCTACTTACTCCTGCCTAAGGAGCTCCAACAGCAAATACTGAACTGCCCCGTCCGTGAACCGAGGTGATCCGAGTTGTCCCTTGTCCATGCTTTGGACCCCCACCCAGAGTCGAGACGGACTTCCCTGGAGACTTCTTCTTCACCTGCGGTCCTACGGGCCGACTTCTTGAGGTCGCAGTGACCTAAAGATTTGATGTTTTTTTCAGTTATGGGACGAAACCCTGCATCAGTTTTTATGGCTCTTGGGCCCCTTTTTTTTTGGCCCTTGAAGCTAGGTTTGTATGATGTTTGGGTAGGGTGTTCTATGTTCTGGGGAGGAGGGTTTCATTGTTATGACGGTCCAGACTATTACTGTGTTGCTCAATTGACTTATGGGTCTCTGACCCTATTGAATAGGTGTGCCAATGCCAAGTTTAATTATATGTGTTGGGTTAAAGGGCTCATCCTGCTTCTATTTCCCCCTGGTGCTCCTTGATGGCTCCCCCGCACGCTGAACTCCTGACCATTCTGTCATGGAATGTTCGGGGGCTCAACTCAAAATTTAAAAGGTCACTATTATTCCAATATTTGAAATTACATAATCCCCATATAGTGTTACTGCAGGAGACACATTTAACCGGTAGCAAGGTTCTGGCTCTGAAGAAGCCCTGGGTACAGAGGGCGCTTCATGCGACCTACTCTTCGTATTCTCGTGGGGTGTCTATCCTGATTAGCAAACGTATACCGTGTGTGATTCATTAAGTTCATCTGGACCCCCAGGGAAAATTTGTTATGGTTGTGCTAAGTGTATATAACAAAAAGTATGTTATTGTGAATGTTTATCTGCCTCCCCCGAGTCAGATACAGACTTTGTACACTCTCTATGAGAGGCTGGCTCCGCATTGCCCAGCACGGGTTCTGTTCATGGGAGATTTTAATGCTACACTGTCCCGTGACCTGGGCAGGCCTTCCCCCCAGTCCAATTTTAGTTCTGATCTCGGAACGTGGGCTCAGGCCACGGAGTTCCAGGAGGCGTGGAGGTGGCTTCATCCCCATGATAGAACGTATTCATGCTTTTCGACCACATTTCGAACCTCCTCCCGCATTGATCTGGCTTTTGCCAATTCCACCATGCTGGCTAACATTCAGGAGGCATGTTACCTTCCCTCTGGCCTCTCTGACCATCACCCACTTAAATTGACCATTAGGACCACCAGGTCGCGGAACAATACCCTTTGGAGGTTACAACCCCATTGGATCAACAATGATGCTGTACATGACAAGGTTCTCTCTCCCCTGGGGGAATATTGGGCACACAATGCGGGGTCGGCTTCTCTGGAGATGACCTGGGATGCCTCCAAGGCTCACAGCAGGGGTCAGTACATCTCGGCTGTGGCGGCGGTAAAGGCGGAACTAGGAGACGGGGTGTCTGACCTGCAGCGTAGGGTGGACGAGGCACTGAATCGGTATTCAGCCTCGCCAACGGTCTCCAATTTTGAGCACCTTTCATCGCTTAAGCGAGAACTACATCTCCATGTTTCAGATACCACTAGGCTTGGTATACAAAGTAGCAGACAGGAATACTTTGAACATGGAGACAAAAACAGCAAACTACTAGCGCTGCTAACGCAGCAGGACAGGCCCTCAGTGGTTATACCGGAGATCCTCACGACAGATGGCGCTTTAGTCACCTCTCAGGAGGATATTCTGGCTGCGTTCACCACATTTTACACCTCCTTGTATGTCTCTTCACTTCCTGACGGGTTTGACCCTACACCTATGATCTCCCTACTAGACACGCTCGCCCTGGGATGGCTCTCTGACACGGAGAGGCAACTCCTTGTCTCGGAAATCACTCCAGAAGAGGTCACATTGGCCATTAAGTCTTTTCCGGCAGGTAAAACCCCAGGGCCGGACGGCCTGCCCATTGAGTACTACAGGGCCCACACAGAATTGCTTGCCCCCAAACTAGCTCAGATGTTTCAAACTTGCTTGAACCAAGACTCCTTACCGCCCTCTATGAGAGAGGCCCACGTAGTTCTCATTCCAAAGCCTCATAGAGACCCTAAGTTATGCGCCTCTTACAGGCCAATTGCACTTCTCAACTGTGACCTTAAAATCTTGACCAAGCTATTGGCCACTAGACTTAACGTAGTAATAAAATCCCTGATTGACTCTGACCAAACGGGCTTTATGCCCGGTAGATCTACAGACATTAACATACGCAGATTATTCACTAATATTCATGCTCCTCATACTAACCAAGGCACTAGAACCATTGCCACCTTAGATATAGAGAAGGCATTCGACACAGTGGAATGGGTCTATCTATGGGAGGTGCTTAGAAGAATGGGGTTCCCGTTAAAATTCATAGGTTGGATACGCACACTTTACACTGGTCCCACGGCATGCATTAGGCTGAATGGCTCCCTGTCTCCTCCGTTCCCCCTGCAGAGGGGCACCAGACAGGGATGCCCTCTCTCCCCGGCTCTGTTCGCCCTGGCCGTGGAGCCTATTGCTGAAGCCCTTAGGAGCTCGGCCGAGGTCCGTGGTCTTAAGGTGGGCTGGCTGGAGGAGAGGGTGGCTCTTTACGCGGACGATATGCTCCTGTTCTTGAATGACGCTGGTGACTCTCTGAGGGGCGCACTTAGTATAATGGATACCTTCGCCGCCTTCACGGGGCTGAGAGTGAACTGGCACAAGTCGCAGTTGTTTCCAGTGGATGCGGGGGCCAGGTCCTCCTCACCCTCCTCTCTCCCGCTTCAATGGGTTGAGCAGTTCACCTATTTGGGAATTGTTGTCTCAAGAGAGAGTGGGGACTTTGTGCGGCTCAATCTCGACCCTGTCTTGGTAGCCATTAAAGCCAAACTTAAGGCGTGGAGTAATCTCCCCCTTTCGCTCATTGGGCGTATTAACTTGCTCAAGATGAAAGTCCTCCCTAAACTCACATACATTTTTCGGCACTCCCCTCACTGGCTGACTAAAGTTTTCTTTAATTCCCTCAGGCAACTCTTCCTCTCCTTTATTTGGGGGTCCAGGCCGCCTAGATTCAAATATTCCACCTTGACCAGGCCTGTGGACAATGGAGGCCTGGCCCTCCCTGATTGTTACAAGTATTATTTAGCCACTCAGCTTGTGACTGCCCATTGGTGGTTACGACCGGACCTGACCAACTCTGCAACGGTGCTGGAGGCAGCCATAGTGGGGTCCTTGGAGGCACTGGAGGGGCTGCTGTTCAGGGGGCCTAAAGCGCCTCACAATCTCACCCCTTCGATGCGTACCACTATGCGGGCATGGAAGGCGGGTGAGGCGCTGAGGACACCCCAGCCGAACTCTTGGTCTCCTCACACCCCCTTGTGGCTGAATCCTAACCTATCGCAATTCCACACTATCCCAGATCCGCAGGCCTGGGCCAAATACAAAATACTGACCCTCAAACATATCATCACCAACGGAGATCTCACCCCCTTTCACACATTATGCGCCAAATTTAACGTGCCTGAACGAGCCCACTTTAGATATCTCCAAATTGCACATGCCTACAGGTGCCAATTTTTGAGCAGGCCAGTTGAACTGGCATACTCCGAGCTAGAATCTACCATCCGGGTGAAAGACCTGGAGAAGCCTACGTCTCAGATCTATGGATCCCTGCTGGTTGCTGCTATCCCCGAGCTGTCTTCCCTTCGCAGGAAATGGGTGGAGGACATACCGGGGCTGGACGACGACGACTGGCGGGAGGTTTGGGATTTTCCCTTCTCCCCACTGGTCTCAGCGAGGGATAAATTAGTCCAATATAAAATTGCACACAGAGCTCACTACACACCTCACAGGCTTCACCAGATGTCGCCGGAGCATTCTCCGGAGTGCTGGCGTTGCTCCTACCAACCAGGGGGTTTCTTCCACATTTTCTGGGCTTGCCCAGCAATCGTACACTATTGGAATGAAGTGCTACGGGTGATCACTAAGGCCACTGGGACTTGCGTCCCATATGAACCTATATACTGTTTGCTAGGACTAGTTGATCAACTGCCAATGATCAGAGCCAGGAAAACACTCATATCCCTGCTACTATACTATGCGCGCAAAGCCATTACGATGAACTGGAAACAACCGTCTCCCCCCTCTGTTAAATTCTGGAAAAGATTAGTTAATGCCAGTTTGCCCCTATATAAAGCCACTTACTCGTCCAGAGGTTGTCCGCACAAATTTGAAAAGGTGTGGAGTTGTTGGCTAGAGGACAGAAACACGGCAAGTGAATAGTGACCAATGCCTAAACTTGTAACGTATCACTAGGTTATCATTTTCTTAACCCAAACAATTTTTTCAGGCTACCATCCTCTATTGATATCACTTTGAGCATGACTTATCTTGAATGGACCCTCTCCCCCAGTCTGAGGTTACAGTGTAAGTTAAGTTAAAGTGTATGTGTTATTTGTGGCCCTGTGTCGGTATGTTGCCGACACAGGGTAACGGCCCCTACGTGGGCAGATGTTGTGCCTATGTGTGGGCAAAATGTGTGTGTCTATAAAAACTTCAAAAACTTCAATAAAAAGATTTTACAAAACTGGGGAGATATTGGCAAGAGGTGATGTCCACAATTAATGGGGCTTATAATACCCAGATAGAAATGGAACCAAAAACCTGTTTATTAGGGTATCTGAAAGAAGGGCTATATTCAAGGGAATTGCTAATCGCAATTGGTAGATTGCTATTTATAGCACGTAAGCTAATAGCTAGAAAATGGATGTCCCCCAGTGTACCAGTTTTTGAGGAGTGGCGTTCCCAAGTAAATGAGACAATATTAATGAAACAACTGGCCTATCACAATAGGGGTACACCGGATATATTAATTAAGTTGTGGGGTCCGTGGTTAATAACTCCAGGGTTGGCCGCATTTTCTTTGACTACAGATAGAATAATATAGAATGAAGTATAGAATGAAGGTGGTTAAAATATAGGATGGGAGTGGAGGGTATGGGAGGTTCTGTAGTGATAGTTTGGAGGGGTAAGGGAGGGAGGCGAGGGGGAGGCGCTCCCCCAAGAGAGAGGAAGGGAGAGAAAGCCTTTTTATGTTTGTTTGTTTTTTTGTGTTTTGTTTATCATGTTTTAATGTTTTAGTGTGTAAGTATTCTTATTTACTATATTTTTGATATTATTGGGGATTGTATGAAAAATAATTTATAAATATGCATTCTGATATATTGGTGTTAAGCTTGTTGTATGTTTGAGTGTTGTAAAACTGAAAAAGTTTAAATAAAAATTTAAAAGTGAAAAAAAAGGATGTGTTTTGTCATCCTTGTAGCATTTGGAAAAGTATATTTCTTCTCACAATTTTTGCAATTTGCAGCTTTACTTTCAGCAGAAATTGCACTGTGGAAATCTTTCCAAACTCTAGATGTTGATCTTACCATTTTACTGAGAGGAGGAAATGAAAAACCAATTTACTGACCAGACTATAGGGAAAAATTATGCTGTGATGGTGGAGAATATTAAAGCGGCCTTCCACCCAAAAATAGAACTTCCACTTTTCAGAACCCTCCCCCCCTCCGGTGACACATTTGGCACCTTTCAGGGGGGGGGGGTGCAGATACCTGTCTAAGACAGGTATTTGCACCCACTTCCGGGCATAGACTCCCATGGGAGTCTACGCCACTTCCCATCCCCCCGCTGTCTCCTGGGAAACACACTGTTCCCAGGATAGAGCGGGGACCCGTGACGGCACGCCGCGCTACTGGCGCATGCGCAGTAGAGAAACCGGGCAGTGAAGCCGCAAGGCTTTACTTCCTAATTCCCTCACCGAGCATGGCGACGGCAGCATCCGAGGACCGAGCGATTGCTCAGCCTCGTCTGCCGACATCACGGGCGTGCTGGACAGGTAAGTGTCCATTTTTTTAAAAGTCAGCAGCTGCAGTATTTGTAGCTGCTGGCTTTAAAAAAAAAAAATTCGGGTGAACCTCCCCTTTAATAGGAACCATTTAAAGGTTATAACGATAAACACACATCAGACAAATTTACCCTCTTACCTGTCAATTAAGGCCTGAGAGGACAGAAACTAGCGGCAGAATGCATATTTCTCTTGTTTGGGAACTGCATTGAGAAGTACAGTGTTACTTGTACTGTATTCCAGGATTTGCTTGTCTTCAGCTGTGAGAACCTGCAATAATTTTATTTAGTAAAAAATTACATAAAGTATCAGAAATCTTTCATTAAGGTCTTCATGTTATATAGCAGTGATGGCAAACCTTGGAACTACATTTCCCATGATGCTCAAATACACTGCAGAGTGCATGAGCATCATGGGAAATGTAGTTCCAAAACATCTAGGGTGCCAAGGTTCGCCATCACTGTTATATCGTTTGAACACCATGTCATAGATCTGTCATTTACATTGTAAAAGAACATATTCCACACTTCTTTCTCTTTTTCTTTTTTCTTTTCCCAAATTTTCTGTTTTTTTGCAGGCTTTTCCATCCCTTGGTGGTGACACCCTTGTGTAGTTTTTTATAAGCTTACTGGAGTTCAGATTTAAAATGAAACACCACATGTCATCTGCTTGCAGTGGCGGCTGGTGCTCAAAATTTTTGGGGGGGCGCAAACAAACTGAAAAAAAAAAATCAATTGCCGCCACTGTGCCCATTAAACACAGCCACTGTGCCCAAACGCCACCAGTTTGCCCCCCTCAAATACAGCCAGTTTGTTTCCATATACAGCCAGTGTGCCCCCATATATATATATATAACCAGTGTGCCCCCATATATACAGCCAGTGTGCCCCCATATATATATAGCCAGTGTGCCCCCATATACAGCCAGTTTGTCCCCATATATATAGCCAGTGTGCCCCCATATACAGCCAGTGTGTCCCCATATATATAGCCAGTTTGTCCCCATATACAGCCAGTTCCCCCCAAATGCAGCCAGTTTGTCCCCCATATACAGCCAGTTCCCCCGAAATGCAGCCAGTTTGTCCCCCATATACAGCCAGTTTGTCCCCCATATACAGCCAGTTCCCCCCAAATGCAGCCAGTTTGTCCCCCATATACAGCCAGTTCCCCCCAAATGCAGCCAGCGTGTCCCCCATATACAGCCAGTTCCCCCCAAATGCAGCCAGTTTGTCCCCCATATACAGCCAGTTCCCCCCAAATGCAGCCAGCGTGTCCCCCATATTCAGCCAGTTTGTCCCCCATATTCAGCCAGTTTGTCCCCCATATACAGCCAGTTCCCCCCATATTCAGCCAGTTTGTCCCCCATATTCAGCCAGTTTGTCCCCCATATTCAGCCAGTTTGTCCCCCATATACAGCCAGTTCCCCCCATATTCAGCCAGTTTGTCCCCCATATTCAGCCAGTTTGTCCCCCATATTCAGCCAGTTCCCCCAATATTCAGCCAGTTTGTCCCCCATATTCAGCCAGTTCCCCCCATATTCAGCCAGTTTGTCCCCCATATTCAGCCAGTTCCCCCCATATTCAGCCAGTTTGTCCCCCATATTCAGCCAGTTTGTCCCCCATATTCAGCCAGTTTGTCCCCCATATACAGCCAGTTCCCCCCATATTCAGCCAGTTTGTCCCCCAATGTTCAGCCAGTTTGTCCCCCATATACAGCCAGTTCCCCCCATATTCAGCCAGTTTGTCCCCCATATTCAGCCAGTTCCCCCCATATTCAGCCAGTTTGTCCCCCCATATTCAGCCAGTTTGTCCCCCATATTCAGCCAGTTCCCCCCATATTCAGCCAGTTTGTCCCCCATATACAGCCAGTTCCCCCCATATTCAGCCAGTTTGTCCCCCATATTCAGCCTGTTTGTCCCCCATATTCAGCCAGTTTGTCCCCCCATATTCAGCCAGTTTGTCCCCCCATATACAGCCAGTTCCCCCCAAATGCAGCCAGTTCCCCCCAAATGCAGCCAGTTCCCCCCAAATGCAGCCAGTTTGTGCCCCATATTCAGCCAGTTTGTCCCCCATATTCAGCCAGTTTGTCCCCCAAATGCAGCCTGTTCCCCCCCAGCCCTGCACTTGCCTTCCTCGGTCCGTGCCGTCCTCGATGTGTTCTCCCGCCCTCGATGTCGCTTCAGCCAATCAGGTTACCGGTAACCAGATCCGGTGAACCTGATTGGCTGAAACCTCCACACAGTCTTCTCCCAGGAACGCACCCCCGTGCGTACCTGGGAGGAGTTTTTGGAAGCCGAATACAGCGTGAGAGCTTTATTCGGAAAGCCTATCAGAGCCGCTGGCTCTGATAGGCACTTCCAAGGTACACCCACCGCCGGCCGCCGCTCTAATTCATATGGCCGGCGCTCACCAGGAGGCCGGCCATATGTATAGTGGGCAGCGTGGCAGCGGTGACAATACACAGATTCATGCAATGCATGAATCTGTGTATTGTCTTTCAGTGGCGGTGCGGGAGCGAGAGGGGGCGGCGCCCTCTATGGACGCACCGCCACTGTCTGCTTGTCCCCTGCCTGATTCTTGTAATCAATGACATGGGCAGCGCATAAACAGTTGGCAGAATATGTTTTAATACGTAATATGCATTCTTAGTAAAGTTTTTCCATTCTGTAAAAATAAATGGATGTGATTTGCACAGTGACATGAAAATGAAGATCTCATAAAGCAAATACTGCTAATGAGTGTGATGATTTTTATAGCCTTGCATACTTAACACTTCAATATATCAGCCTGTGTTCGTAGGAATTCTCTCTTAAAAGCCTCCCCTGTATTAATCGTCTCCCACAGCCCTGCAGAGACTTGCTAGGTCTTGGACTATTAATGGCTTTTGGTTTCTTCACACATTACTTTTGTTTCCAATTAACATAACTTGGGCTAAAGTGTTTAAACATCTATATTCAGTTTCAGGGTTTTATTGGCCATTGATTTTCATTCATGATTTATCAGTGCCAGTATACTGCTAGAGGTGAATAGGGTGTGTATAGGGACCTTTGCTGAAGATATTAACAGTGTTTTTTACTACATTTTGCTCAAGTGATCCTGACACATAATGAATAGGGATGGGCCCGGTGCTCGATTCGAACCCATGTTCGAATCGAGCATCGGGCGTTCGCTCGCTCGTCGAGCCCAGAACTATTTGGGCCGTTCGCATCACATTCGTGTGATGCGAGCGGCCCCGCAATGCATTGCGGCTGGCGCGGCCGGCGCAGTGCATTGCTGGCTGATGATTGGCCAAGCATGCACTGTGACCCCGCATGCTTGGCCAATCACAGCGCCCGAAACTCGGAGAGCAATAATTGGCTACAGGCAGGACGCCTGTAGCCAATTACAGCTCAGGGGCTTTAGTACACGCCCCACCATTTAAAAGGCCGCCACGCCATCGGCCCCGGTCACATGAGTTCCGGCTTTAGGAGAGATTAGTCTGCTGATTCTGTCTTTGCTTGATACTGAAAGATTTGCTCTTCTTTGCTAAACCATTGGCTATTTCTTTGCTAAACCATTGCTACCTAAGTCATTGATCGTTCATTGCTGCTGATTGCACAGTTAGTGTGTTATTAGCTGCTGCTGGGGATTAGTCTGGTGCGTGCTTACTGTTAGTACAGTATTGCAGTAGTACCAACCGCAGTGCTGTTAGCACAGCATTGCACCCCAACAGCACCCATAGGACTTCTAGTGTGTTAGTGGCAGCAAACAGAGCTCCTATATTTTCTTCTCAGCAGCACCCATAGGACTTCTAGTGTGTTAGTGGCAGCAAACAGAGCTCCTATATTTTCTTCTCAGCAGCACCCATAGGACTTCTAGTGTGTTAGTGGCAGCAAACAGAGCTCCTATATTTTCTTCTCAGCAGCACCCATAGGACTTCTAGTGTGTTAGTGGCAGCAAACAGAGCTCCTATATTTTCTTCTCAGCAGCACCCATAGGACTTCTAATGTGTTAGTGGCATCACACAGAGTTCCTATATTTTCATCTCAGCAGCACCCATAGGACTTCTAGTGTGTTAGTGGCAGCAAACAGAGCTCCTATATTTTCTTCTCAGCAGCACCCATAGGACTTCTAGTGTGTTAGTGGCAGCAAACAGAGCTCCTATATTTTCTTCTCAGCAGCACCCATAGGACTTCTAGTGTGTTAGTGGCAGCAAACAGAGCTCCTATATTTTCTTCTCAGCAGCACCCATAGGACTTCTAGTGTGTTAGTGGCAGCAAACAGAGCTCCTATATTTTCTTCTCAGCAGCACCCATAGGACTTCTAGTGTGTTAGTGGCAGCAAACAGAGCTCCTATATTTTCTTCTCAGCAGCACACATAGTACTTCTAGTGTGTTAGTGGCATCACACAGAGTTCCTATATTTTCATCTCAGCAGCACCCATAGGACTTCTAGTGTGTTAGTGGCATCACACAGAGCTCCTATATTTTCTTCTCAGCAGCACCCATAGGACTTCTAGTGTGTTAGTGGCATCACACAGAGCTCCTATATTTTCTTCTCAGCAGCACCCATAGGACTTCTAGTGTGTTAGTGGCAGCAAACAGAGCTCCTATATTTTCTTCTCAGCAGCACCCATAGGACTTCTAGTGTGTTAGTGGCAGCAAACAGAGCTCCTATATTTTCTTCTCAGCAGCACCCATAGGACTTCTAGTGTGTTAGTGGCAGCAAACAGAGCTCCTATATTTTCTTCTCAGCAGCACCCATAGGACTTCTAGTGTGTTAGTGGCATCACACAGAGCTCCTATATTTTCTTCTCAGCAGCACCCATAGGACTTCTAGTGTGTTAGTGGCAGCAAACAGAGCTCCTATATTTTCTTCTCAGCAGCACCCATAGGACTTCTAGTGTGTTAGTGGCAGCAAACAGAGCTCCTATATTTTCTTCTCAGCAGCACCCATAGGACTTCTAGTGTGTTAGTGGCATCACACAGAGCTCCTATATTTTCTTCTCAGCAGCACCCATAGGACTTCTAGTGTGTTAGTGGCAGCAAACAGAGCTCCTATATTTTCTTCTCAGCAGCACCCATAGGACTTCTAGTGTGTTAGTGGCAGCAAACAGAGCTCCTATATTTTCTTCTCAGCAGCACCCATAGGACTTCTAGTGTGTTAGTGGCAGCAAACAGAGCTCCTATATTTTCTTCTCAGCAGCACCCATAGGACTTCTAGTGTGTTAGTGGCATCACACAGAGCTCCTATATTTTCTTCTCAGCAGCACCCATAGGACTTCTAGTGTGTTAGTGGCAGCAAACAGAGCTCCTATATTTTCTTCTCAGCAGCACCCATAGGACTTCTAGTGTGTTAGTGGCAGCAAACAGAGCTCCTATATTTTCTTCTCAGCAGCACCCATAGGACTTCTAGTGTGTTAGTGGCATCACACAGAGCTCCTATATTTTCTTCTCAGCAGCACCCATAGGACTTCTAGTGTGTTAGTGGCAGCAAACAGAGCTCCTATATTTTCTTCTCAGCAGCACCCATAGGACTTCTAATGTGTTAGTGGCATCACACAGAGTTCCTATATTTTCATCTCAGCAGCACCCATAGGACTTCTAGTGTGTTAGTGGCATCACACAGAGCTCCTATATTTTCTTCTCAGCAGCACCCATAGGACTTCTAGTGTGTTAGTGGCAGCAAACAGAGCTCCTATATTTTCTTCTCAGCAGCACCCATAGGACTTCTAGTGTGTTAGTGGCAGCAAACAGAGCTCCTATATTTTCTTCTCAGCAGCACCCATAGGACTTCTAGTGTGTTAGTGGCATCACACAGAGCTCCTATATTTTCTTCTCAGCAGCACCCATAGGACTTCTAGTGTGTTAGTGGCATCACACAGAGCTCCTATATTTTCTTCTCAGCAGCACCCATAGGACTTCTAGTGTGTTAGTGGCAGCAAACAGAGCTCCTATATTTTCTTCTCAGCAGCACCCATAGGACTTCTAATGTGTTAGTGGCATCACACAGAGCTCCTATATTTTCTTCTCAGCAGCACCCATAGGACTTCTAGTGTGTTAGTGGCAGCAAACAGAGCTCCTATATTTTCTTCTCAGCAGCACCCATAGGACTTCTAGTGTGTTAGTGGCAGCAAACAGAGCTCCTATATTTTCTTCTCAGCAGCACCCATAGGACTTCTAGTGTGTTAGTGGCAGCAAACAGAGCTCCTATATTTTCTTCTCAGCAGCACCCATAGGACTTCTAGTGTGTTAGTGGCAGCAAACAGAGCTCCTATATTTTCTTCTCAGCAGCACCCATAGGACTTCTAATGTGTTAGTGGCATCACACAGAGCTCCTATATTTTCTTCTCAGCAGCACCCATAGGACTTCTAGTGTGTTAGTGGCAGCAAACAGAGCTCCTATATTTTCTTCTCAGCAGCACCCATAGGACTTCTAATGTGTTAGTGGCATCACACAGAGTTCCTATATTTTCATCTCAGCAGCACCCATAGGACTTCTAGTGTGTTAGTGGCATCACACAGAGCTCCTATATTTTCTTCTCAGCAGCACCCATAGGACTTCTAGTGTGTTAGTGGCAGCAAACAGAGCTCCTATATTTTCTTCTCAGCAGCACCCATAGGACTTCTAGTGTGTTAGTGGCAGCAAACAGAGCTCCTATATTTTCTTCTCAGCAGCACCCATAGGACTTCTAGTGAGTTAGTGGCATCACACAGAGCTCCTATATTTTCTTCTCAGCAGCACCCATAGGACTTCTAGTGTGTTAGTGGCAGCAAACAGAGCTCCTATATTTTCTTCTCAGCAGCACCCATAGGACTTCTAGTGTGTTAGTGGCAGCAAACAGAGCTCCTATATTTTCTTCTCAGCAGCACCCATAGGACTTCTAGTGTGTTAGTGGCAGCAAACAGAGCTCCTATATTTTCTTCTCAGCAGCACCCATAGGACTTCTAGTGTGTTAGTGGCATCACACAGAGCTCCTATATTTTCTTCTCAGCAGCACCCATAGGACTTCTAGTGTGTTAGTGGCAGCAAACAGAGCTCCTATATTTTCTTCTCAGCAGCACCCATAGGACTTCTAGTGTGTTAGTGGCAGCAAACAGAGCTCCTATATTTTCTTCTCAGCAGCACCCATAGGACTTCTAGTGTGTTAGTGGCATCACACAGAGCTCCTATATTTTCTTCTCAGCAGCACCCATAGGACTTCTAGTGTGTTAGTGGCAGCAAACAGAGCTCCTATATTTTCTTCTCAGCAGCACCCATAGGACTTCTAGTGTGTTAGTGGCAGCAAACAGAGCTCCTATATTTTCTTCTCAGCAGCACCCATAGGACTTCTAGTGTGTTAGTGGCAGCAAACAGAGCTCCTATATTTTCTTCTCAGCAGCACCCATAGGACTTCTAGTGTGTTAGTGGCAGCAAACAGAGCTCCTATATTTTCTTCTCAGCAGCACCCATAGGACTTCTAGTGTGTTAGTGGCAGCAAACAGAGCTCCTATATTTTCTTCTCAGCAGCACCCATAGGACTTCTAGTGTGTTAGTGGCATCACACAGAGCTCCTATATTTTCTTCTCAGCAGCACCCATAGGACTTCTAGTGTGTTAGTGGCAGCAAACAGAGCTCCTATATTTTCTTCTCATTAGCACCCATAGGACTTCTAGTGTGTTAGTGGCAGCAAACAGAGCTCCTATATTTTCTTCTCAGCAGCACCCATAGGACTTCTAGTGTGTTAGTGGCAGCAAACAGAGCTCCTATATTTTCTTCTCAGCAGCACCCATAGGACTTCTAGTGTGTTAATGGCAGCAAACAGAGCTCCTATATTTTCTTCTCAGCAGCACCCATAGGACTTCTAGTGTGTTAGTGGCATCACACAGAGCTCCTATATTTTCTTCTCAGCAGCACCCATAGGACTTCTAGTGTGTTAGTGGCAGCAAACAGAGCTCCTATATTTTCTTCTCAGCAGCACCCATAGGACTTCTAGTGTGTTAGTGGCAGCAAACAGAGCTCCTATATTTTCTTCTCAGCAGCACCCATAGGACTTCTAGTGTGTTAGTGGCATCACACAGAGCTCCTATATTTTCTTCTCAGCAGCACCCATAGGACTTCTAGTGTGTTAGTGGCAGCAAACAGAGCTCCTATATTTTCTTCTCAGCAGCACCCATAGGACTTCTAGTGTGTTAGTGGCAGCAAACAGAGCTCCTATATTTTCTTCTCAGCAGCACCCATAGGACTTCTAGTGTGTTAGTGGCATCACACAGAGCTCCTATATTTTCTTCTCAGCAGCACCCATAGGACTTCTAGTGTGTTAGTGGCATCACACAGAGCTCCTATATTTTCTTCTCAGCAGCACCCATAGGACTTCTAGTGTGTTAGTGGCAGCAAACAGAGCTCCTATATTTTCTTCTCAGCAGCACCCATAGGACTTCTAGTGTGTTAGTGGCAGCAAACAGAGCTCCTATATTTTCTTCTCAGCAGCACCCATAGGACTTCTAGTGTGTTAGTGGCAGCAAACAGAGCTCCTATATTTTCTTCTCAGCAGCACCCATAGGACTTCTAGTGTGTTAGTGGCATCACACAGAGCTCCTATATTTTCTTCTCAGCAGCACCCATAGGACTTCTAGTGTGTTAGTGGCAGCAAACAGAGCTCCTATATTTTCTTCTCAGCAGCACCCATAGGACTTCTAGTGTGTTAGTGGCAGCAAACAGAGCTCCTATATTTTCTTCTCAGCAGCACCCATAGGACTTCTAGTGTGTTAGTGGCATCACACAGAGCTCCTATATTTTCTTCTCAGCAGCACCCATAGGACTTCTAGTGTGTTAGTGGCAGCAAACAGAGCTCCTATATTTTCATCTCAGAAGCACCCATAGGACTTCTAGTGTGTTAGTGGCATCACACAGAGCTCCTATATTTTCTTCTCAGCAGCACCCATAGGACTTCTAATGTGTTAGTGGCATCACACAGAGTTCCTATATTTTCATCTCAGCAGCACCCATAGGACTTCTAGTGTGTTAGTGGCATCACACAGAGCTCCTATATTTTCTTCTCAGCAGCACCCATAGGACTTCTAGTGTGTTAGTGGCAGCAAACAGAGCTCCTATATTTTCTTCTCAGCAGCACCCATAGGACTTCTAGTGTGTTAGTGGCAGCAAACAGAGCTCCTATATTTTCTTCTCAGCAGCACCCATAGGACTTCTAGTGTGTTAGTGGCAGCAAACAGAGCTCCTATATTTTCTTCTCAGCAGCACCCATAGGACTTCTAGTGTGTTAGTGGCATCACACAGAGCTCCTATATTTTCTTCTCAGCAGCACCCATAGGACTTCTAATGTGTTAGTGGCATCACACAGAGCTCCTATATTTTCTTCTCAGCAGCACCCATAGGACTTCTAGTGTGTTAGTGGCAGCAAACAGAGCTCCTATATTTTCTTCTCAGCAGCACCCATAGGACTTCTAGTGTGTTAGTGGCAGCAAACAGAGCTCCTATATTTTCTTCTCAGCAGCACCCATAGGACTTCTAGTGTGTTAGTGGCAGCAAACAGAGCTCCTATATTTTCTTCTCAGCAGCACCCATAGGACTTCTAGTGTGTTAGTGGCAGCAAACAGAGCTCCTATATTTTCTTCTCAGCAGCACCCATAGGACTTCTAATGTGTTAGTGGCATCACACAGAGCTCCTATATTTTCTTCTCAGCAGCACCCATAGGACTTCTAGTGTGTTAGTGGCAGCAAACAGAGCTCCTATATTTTCTTCTCAGCAACACCCATAGGACTTCTAATGTGTTAGTGGCATCACACAGAGTTCCTATATTTTCATCTCAGCAGCACCCATAGGACTTCTAGTGTGTTAGTGGCATCACACAGAGCTCCTATATTTTCTTCTCAGCAGCACCCATAGGACTTCTAGTGTGTTAGTGGCAGCAAACAGAGCTCCTATATTTTCTTCTCAGCAGCACCCATAGGACTTCTAGTGTGTTAGTGGCAGCAAACAGAGCTCCTATATTTTCTTCTCAGCAGCACCCATAGGACTTCTAGTGTGTTAGTGGCAGCAAACAGAGCTCCTATATTTTCTTCTCAGCAGCACCCATAGGACTTCTAGTGTGTTAGTGGCATCACACAGAGCTCCTATATTTTCTTCTCAGCAGCACCCATAGGACTTCTAGTGTGTTAGTGGCAGCAAACAGAGCTCCTATATTTTCTTCTCAGCAGCACCCATAGGACTTCTAGTGTGTTAGTGGCAGCAAACAGAGCTCCTATATTTTCTTCTCAGCAGCACCCATAGGACTTCTAGTGTGTTAGTGGCATCACACAGAGCTCCTATATTTTCTTCTCAGCAGCACCCATAGGACTTCTAGTGTGTTAGTGGCAGCAAACAGAGCTCCTATATTTTCTTCTCAGCAGCACCCATAGGACTTCTAGTGTGTTAGTGGCAGCAAACACAGCTCCTATATTTTCTTCTCAGCAGCACCCATAGGACTTCTAGTGTGTTAGTGGCAGCAAACAGAGCTCCTATATTTTCTTCTCAGCAGCACCCATAGGACTTCTAGTGTGTTAGTGGCAGCAAACAGAGCTCCTATATTTTCTTCTCAGCAGCACCCATAGGACTTCTAGTGTGTTAGTGGCATCACACAGAGCTCCTATATTTTCTTCTCAGCAGCACCCATAGGACTTCTAGTGTGTTAGTGGCAGCAAACAGAGCTCCTATATTTTCTTCTCAGCAGCACCCATAGGACTTCTAGTGTGTTAGTGGCAGCAAACAGAGCTCCTATATTTTCTTTTCAGCAGCACCCATAGGACTTCTAGTGTGTTAGTGGCAGCAAACAGAGCTCCTATATTTTCTTCTCAGCAGCACCCATAGGACTTCTAGTGTGTTAGTGGCATCACACAGAGCTCCTATATTTTCTTCTCAGCAGCACCCATAGGACTGCTAGTGTGTTAGTGGCATCACACAGAGCTCCTATATTTTCTTCTCAGCAGCACCCATAGGACTTCTAGTGTGTTAGTGGCAGCAAACAGAGCTCCTATATTTTCTTGTCAGCAGCACACATAGTACCTATAGTGTGTTAGTGTCAGCACCCATAGGACCTACAGTGTGTTGTGAGCACACATAGGAGTTCTATTTTTTATACTATATACACTACCGACTACAATGGCTGGAAGACCGCCAAGGAGAGGCAGAGCGTGCCGAGGCAAGAACACAGGGCAGGCAGGCTCTGTTTCTAGAGACAACAGTGCTGGCCGTGGACGTGGTCGTGCATCGTCATCAGCACGTGGCCATGGGACACGCTTGTCTTTGTTTTCGGCAGCTGGACATGTGGAGCCGCATCATGCCGAAGGCTTGGTAGAATGGATGACCAAGCCCTCCTCATCCTCCTCATCCTCTCTCACCCAGGCTCAGGGTACTGGCAGAGCAGCTGCCAACGCGTACTCAATGGCATCATCAGCCACCCCTTCCCTAGACCCACCATGTCCTCCTGAGGAGTCCCCCGAACTGTTTGAGCACAGTGTTGGGTACATGCTCCAGGAGGATGCCCAACGATTCGAAGGCTCGGATGATGATACCCAGCTTGAGGAAGTCAGTAGTGTGCGCGCAGAGAGAGGGGATGCTGAAGGACAGCAATCTGGCAGTAGTGTTCCACCAGCTGCAGCTTACTGCCAGGTTTGCTCTAGTGGTGAAGAGGGAGGGGATGATGAGGTCACTGACTCCACATGGGTGCCTGAAGGGAGAGAGGAGGAGGAGGAGGAGGATGCAGCGTCACATGTCCAACGAGGCAGGATGCCCCCTGGAGGCCAGCTAGAGGCCAGCACAGCAACTGTACCACACCGCAGAGCTCCGCCTGTGCAGGGCGCTGCCTCTGCACGTTATCACAAAAGTTCTTTGGTGTGGGCCTTTTTTGAGACGAGTGCATCAGATCGCACCACTGCTATTTGCAATATTTGTCTCAAGCGTATCTCGCGTGGCCAAAACATCAGCCGCTTGGGCACCACAAGCATGAGCAGACATATGTCGACCTGCCATGCAGCTCGTTGGCAAGCACACATAAAAGACCCACACCAAAGAACAAAGCGGACCTCTCCTTGCTCCTCATCAGCTGGGATCTCCATCCCCACTATATCTTCAGTCCTCTCTGAAAGCTGCTCTGAGAGGACTGAAGGTGTAGAATTAGGTGTGTCACAACCAAGTACTTGCAGTACACCGACGTCCGATTGTAGCAGGCAAATTTCCCTGCCCCAGCTGCTGGACCGTCGAAAGAAGTATACTCCCAGCCATCCACATGCCCAGCGGTTGAATGCTAGCTTGGCTAAATTGCTAGCACTTCAACTGCTGCCTTTTCAGTTGATAGACTCGGCCCCCTTCCGTGAGTTTGTTCAATGTGCGGTTCCTCAGTGGCAGGTTCCCAAACGCCACTTTTTCTCACGGAAGGCGATTCCGTCTCTCTACTGGCATGTGGAAGGCAATGTCCATGCCTCACTGGACAGGGCGGTCAGCGGTAAGGTGCATATTACCGCTGACTCATGGTCCAGCAGGCATGGACAGGGACGTTATCTTTCTTTCACGGCCCATTGGGTCACTCTATTGGTAGCTGGGAGGGATGCAGGACAAGGTGCAGTAGTGTTGGAGGTTGTTCTGCCACCACGCCTCCAAAATGCTACTACTGGTTGTGACACACCTCTCTCCTCCACCCCCTCCTCTTCTTCTTCCTCCATGTCCTCTTCGAGTGCTCTGTCCTCGGAACCAGCGGTGCTCCGTAGGCGTACAAGGGGCTACGCGAGTACGCAGGCAAAAAGATGCCATGCCGTGCTTGCGCTGGTGTGTTTGGGGGACAGGAGCCACACTGGGCCAGAGGTTCTGGCAGCTCTGCAGGGGCAGGCCGAGAGGTGGTTGACGCCACGCCAGCTTAAGCCAGGAATGGTCGTTTCTGATAATGGCACCAACCTCCTCTCCGCCCTGCGACAGGGGCAGCTCACCCATGTGCCCTGTATGGCTCACGTCCTCAACCTGGTGGTGCAGCGGTTCTTGGGCAGGTTCCCAGGCTTACAGGATGTCCTGAGGCAGGCCAGGAAAGTCTGTGTGCATTTCCGCCGATCTTATAATGCCAGTGCTCGGCTGACTGAGCTGCAAAAGGAGCTGAACCTGCCCAAGAACCGCCTAATATGTGACATGCCCACCAGGTGGAACTCAACGTTGGCCATGCTGCAGCGACTGCACACGCAGCAGAGGGCCATCAATGAGTACCTTTGCGACTACGGCACCAGGACAGGGTCAGGGGAGCTTGGCTTTTTTTCCCCACGCCAGTGGAGCATGATCAGGGATGCATGCACTGTCCTCTCACCATTTGAGGAGGCCACGAGGATGGTGAGCAGTGACAGTGCATGCATCAGTGACACTGTACCTCTTGTCCACCTGTTGGAGCATACGCTGCGTGGGATAATGGACAGGGCACTTGAGGCAGAACAGAGGCAGGAAGAGGAGGACTTCCTTGTCTCTCAAGGCCCCCTTTATCCAGACAATGTTCCTTCTGTCCCACCCATCACACAGGAAGAGGAGGAGGAGGAGGAGGAGGAGGAGGAGGATTGTGTGAGCATGGAGGTGGAGCCTGGCACTCAGCATCAGCAGCAGCAGTCTTTTAGGGATGATGTACAGTCCCAACAAACCAGTGGACTTGTACGTGGCTGGGAGGAGGTGGCTGGCGATCATGTCATCCTCAGTGACCCAGAAGACTCCGGACCGAATGCCTCAGCTAACCTACGCTGCATGGCCTCCCTGATCCTGCAAAGCCTGCGGAAGGATCCTCGTGTTCTTCGGATCAAGGAGAGTGACCATTACTGGCTGGCCACTCTCCTTGATCCACGGTACAAGGGTAAGGTTGTGGACCTTATCTTGCCGTCGCAGAGGGAGCAGAGGATGAGACATCTCAGGGAGGCCTTGCAGAAAGGTCTGTGCAACGCGTTCCCAGAAACTGGGAGGTTACAAACTCCTGGTCCTGGACGACGAGTTGCTGAGGCTTCGGTCAGTAGCAGAAGGAGCGGTGGGGAAGGTGGACGTCTGACCGATGCGTTCAGACAATTTTTTAGTCCGCAGCCCCAAGGTATGATCGGTTCCAGCAACCATCGCCAGCGTCTGATATACATGGTGCAGGAATACCTAGGGGCAAGGTCAGACTTGGACACCTTTCCCACCGAAAATCCTCTGGCTTACTGGGTCCTGAGGATGGATCACTGGCCAGAGCTTGCACAGTATGCAATTGAGCTACTGGCCTGTCCTGCATCCAGCGTTCTTTCCGAACGCACATTCAGTGCTGCTGGAGGATTTGTCACCGATCATAGGGTGCGCCTGTCCACCGACTCGGTTGATCGACTGACCTTCATAAAAATGAATCAGTCTTGGATCACCACCAGCTACCAGACACCTGAAGCGGATATAACGGAATAATTTATAATGTCACATCCCTTCAAGACTGCCTATGCTGATGCTGAGTGACTGTCCTGTTATGTTCACTGACTATCCTCTTCCTCCTCCTCAATGATCCATGCCACCACACCAGTGCCTAAGGCACAATTTTTCAGCCCCTGTATAACAGGGGCGTGTAATTACAATTTTTTAAAAAGATGCTTCGCAACAGGTGTGACTGCTGTGCTCAGAGTACAGTATCTGTGAGGGGTTGCAGTGTTGTGGCACCAGCACCAGTGCCTAAGGCACAATTTTTCAGCCCCTGTTGGGGCGTGTAATTACAATTTTTAGGCAATGCTTTGCAACAGGTCTCATTGCTGTGCTCAGAGTACAGTATCTGTGAGGGGTTGCAGTGTTGTGGCACCAGCACCAGTGCCTAAGGCACAATTTTTCAGCCCCTGTATAACAGGGGCGTGTAATTACAATTTTTTAAAAAGATGCTTCGCAACAGGTGTGACTGCTGTGCTCAGAGTACAGTATCTGTGAGGGGTTGCAGTGT
The DNA here is from genome assembly GCA_029206835.1 of Rana muscosa. Classification (NCBI taxonomy): domain Eukaryota; kingdom Metazoa; phylum Chordata; class Amphibia; order Anura; family Ranidae; genus Rana; species Rana muscosa. The sequence continues at coordinate 216,369,805 of CM055116.1, forward strand.
TGTGGCACCAGCACCAGTGCCTAAGGCACAATTTTTCAGCCCCTGTTGGGGCGTGTAATTACAATTTTTAGGCAATGCTTTGCAACAGGTCTCATTGCTGTGCTCAGAGTACAGTATCTGTGAGGGGTTGCAGTGTTGTGGCACCAGCACCAGTGCCTAAGGCACAATTTTTCAGCCCCTGTATAACAGGGGCGTGTAATTACAATTTTTTTAAAAGATGCTTCGCAACAGGTGTGACTGCTGTGCTCCAAGTACAGTATCTGTGAGGGGTTGCAGTGTTGTGGCACCAGCACCAATGCCTAAGGCACAATTTTTCAGCCCCTGTTTAACAGGGGCGTGTAATTACAAATCTTGATCTAATAGTTCACAGCAGGGCCCATTTCTGCGCCCACCAAGAGTAACTATGAGGGCCTACAGTCTTGTGGCAACACCGTCCACCACCACCACCACCACCAAAGGCCCAATTTTTCTGCCCTGTTCAACAGGTGCATGCAATTACAAATCTTGATCTAATAACTCACAGCAGGGCCCATTCCTGCACCCACCAAGAGTAACTGTGAGGGCTTACAGTCTTGTGGCAACACCGTCCACCACCACCACCACCACCACCAAAGGCCCAATTTTTCTGCCCGGTTCAACAGGTGCATGCAAGTACAAATCTTGATCTATTAACTCACAGCAGGGCCCATTCCTGTGCCCACCAGTCTTGTGGCTACACCAACATCTAATAGGGCAAATTTCTGCAGAGTATATACGGCAGGCCCCTACTTTCAAACATCCAACTTACAAACGACTCCTACTTGCAAACGGCAAGAGAAAACAGGAAGTGAGAGGAAATCTACCCCTAGGAAGGAAAATTCTATCCTGTTAGATTTAATTTGGGAAAAAGGTATCTCCTCTCTACTGATGCTTTATCACCAATCCTTGTTTCAATTAAAACCCCACTTTTCCAAAAACATTTGTCATTGGGACGGAAAGTGAGGTGACATGTTCTGAACAGATGTGCAAAGACAGCAAATGTTACAGGGGTGATAACCCCTCCCTATGTTCTCCAAAAAGCTTAAAAATTGATTTTTTTGGGATGTATCTACACTTCATAATGTACCTGTTCAGATTCTACTTAAGAACAAACCTACAGTCCATGTCTTGTTTGCACCACCTATATACTGCTGTTCAGAGTATATAGGGTTGTAGGTATAGGGTTTTATTTTGGGTGCGGGGTCCCCCTTAGTATCCATACAAGACCCAAAGGGGCTGGGGTGGGGGGGGGGGGGGTGATGGGGTAGCCATGCCATTTTTCTCAAGGATTTTCAGCCATATGGCGGCCAGGACAAGACATGACATTAAAGCCGCAAGTGGTTTTAAATGGCTTCTTTTTTTCCTTTACAAATGTCATTTTGTGCAAGGACAGTTCTAAACACGGGAAATACATGCCACTTCACAGGCATACTTTAGACACCCCCCAGGTACCATATTTAAAGGAAAATTTCACTTTTTTTTTTTTCACTTTATGCATCATTAAAATGACTGCTCCCGAAAAAACTTTAGTTTTTAAAATTTCTTTTTGCATTGATATATGTCCCCTGGGGCAGGACCCGGGTCCCCAAACCTGTTTTATAACATTAACATGCATATTGGCCGTTGTAATTAGCAATTTTGATTTCGAACGTTCGCGTCCATTATAACGAATAGGGTTCGAAAATTCGCGCGAACTTTCGGTCCGTTCGAAGGTTCTGGTGCGAACCGAACTCGGGGGTGTTCGGCTCATCCCTAATAATGAACAGGCTTCATGTAGAATTATCCTAGAGAAGCTTATTGCTGCCATCTTACTGTATATTATACAATGCTCTGTCTCTTTCTGCATCATCCTCTTCTCTACCAATAATTGTGTTACAATATATAATTCTCAAAAGCAAGGTCAACAGAATGTTAGCCCAATAATTGACATATGAAAAATGTGTACATAATAAGCAAAATATACATATAAAAAAAACGCGAAGTAAATAATAGCTGCATGGCAAGCAGTGACTTCTCTTTTTGCTACCTTGCAGATGCCTGTGTCTCCAGCTGTGTGCTGTACTTGTCTACACTGGCCACTATGCCATCCTGTGCCCTTTAGAGCCTATTCACACGCCTGGGCTGGGTCAACGGGGTTGTCTTCGGTAAACCATGTGTAGCGCCCTGCTCCTGTTGGGTAGGCGCAATGTGTTAAATTTAGTTGTCTGAGCTGTAGTTCAGCTCAGAAAGAATTATGCTAAATTGGTGGATCTGTTTCAGTCTAGCTGGGTTGCATGTTTTCCACTTGACAGTAGATGTCACTGTCACCACAGGTCAAGGTTGGAAATGCAGCAGGCTGGATGAGTTGGGTATTTTTTTCCCAGAAGTAGCTTAGGGGGCGTGGTTAACCCGCTGTGCATTCTGGAAGGGGGTATTTAAGAGACCGAGACCGCTCTATCGGGGTTCGTTGCCGGATCCTGATCTGAGGGCCCTCCTGGCCTCAGGGATGTGCGAGCCATTTTCGGCCTCGGGGCCTGCTGGCCCGAGGCTTTGCAACTTAGAAGTAGGCCCAGGAGTGTCTGGGGCCTACTAGTCCAGGGATGGTCCTACGCGGTCTTGCCTGCAGGAAGAAGCGAAACAATTGGGGACTCAATTGAAGGGCGCATCCTGGCCAGTTTGCCTCACGGTGCTGCCGGCTGGCTGAAATATTCTGGCACCGTGAGCTGTGTACTCAATTGAAGGAACTTTTGAAAAGTGTCAGTGTGGTTACATAATCTTGTGGCGGAAGATTGTGGAACGACTAGATGACACTCATCAAGTCTGTGGCAGAGACTTTGAGCGAGCTTCATACCGGTTGCTAGGTCGGTGAGAGTAGGCCTATCCATTGTTTGCTGAATCCAGCATGGAATTGATTTGTCCTCTGGATCTAAGATTGTGCCCGTGATCCACAAAGCAAGGTACCTGAACCTCCCCTATCCCTCTACCCCTCTGTTGGAACTGTTTATAATAAAACTCTTGAAGAAAAAGAAACCAAGTGTTGGTGTGGACATTCATAAGAGCTCTTCAAGAGGAACCCCTAAGATGAGTGTGGTGAAAGGAAAGGTAACGGCAGGCCCAAATCTTAAACCAGCGACCCCTTCGGGGGTATTGCTATATGTGGGGGCTCGAGTCTGGGATTTGCCGTTACCTATCGCAACTAAAGTAAAACTGTTCATCTGGGACTTATGCTATAGAGGGCTCTGGACTGTGTAATTTTTTTTCCCGTCAAGGAAAAGGGGGAGAACTTTGCAATCAATTTTGAGCCGCGTGGGCTGTGGGCGGAGCCAAGAAAGTAAAAAGCCAGTGAGCTACATGCCAAAAAGAACAAGGGGGATGAGTTCCCGCCTACTTGCCGCGTGAGACGCTGAGTGTGTGTCCAACATTCGGAAAGAAACGGAGCACCGCCATGTCTTCAATTTGGTCAACGCAGTCTGCTATGGGGCCCAGGATGTTTCTTTTGGGTACCGCTACACGTGTCATACTGCCGGGGACTGTGCTGACGGATACTGGCATTCGTCTGAGACCGCATGGGCGGTTTGTACTTTACACAATCGGTGATGTAGAGGCTTTGGGGATGCTGTGCAACAGATGCGAAGGACTGGCTATTCACCCCCGTCCATTTGTTCGATGTCTAGGTTGCGGGCAATACCTGTTTGCTGTGGAGCAAGCCACCATGCTACCTCGTGCCTACAGAGTGGACTGGACCACGGGCAATGTAACAGAAGAAGTTGCTGCCTTTGATTCAGTGGTTAGGCCTACATCTGCCGCATCTGCTGTCGTGAGTAATCCAGAGGGGGATGGCGCTGTTACTGCTATGGGAAAGTCACCAGCGGACATCGCTGTTGTTACCTCAACCGTATCTACCTCTGCTACACCTGTTCTTGCTGCAACTGTCAGAAGAAAGGTGGGATACGTGAAGGCCTCCCGCAGCCGTGGTCAAGGCCTACCCCAGAGACTACCCGAACCGGACCCGAAGAAAAGTCTGATTTCCAAGAAGTCCACGACAGGAACGGGTGAGAGATCTAAAGGGAATATGTTGGGGACTGTGTGTAATTATCTGCCGGCGGAGAAGCTGGGAGATTTAGAGATAGACTCTTTGTCAAACATATCCGGGGATGATGATTTGTTTGAGACTATGTCGCAAGAACTATTATGGGCAAATAGCGATGATGTCGCCTCGGCTTTAACTTTCTCTGATTACGCAGCTATGGACTCGGGGGATACAACACCCAGGGTGGAGCCCTTGATTGTTACCGATGAAGTCCTGGCCCACGGTACCAGTTCGCTGGGTCCAGGAAAACTTTCTGCAAATGCTATGGTGCACAAGTCCACAAATTCGTGTGTGCCTCCTGGATATGGAAGTACCAGATCCCTGCCAAGACTTGCCCGGTCACAAAGGTTATTTAACAAATGGGTGGAAAAAGAATATGGACTGGAATTTCCCTATGTTCCCAGGGAAATTATGCAAGACATTGAGTCTCGTAGAGAACAGTGGTACCACGAGGCTGTTTGGGACTATCTCTCAGTGCCAAAACCATACCGGAAAATGGGTTTTTCCCTTGCCATGGATGATCGTTTCAAGGGGTGCTTGCTACACTGGAACTATGGTAGACATATTCACGGAGACAAAGTGGTCATTTGCCGACCAGGGAAGGACGATGTGGTCTATTTCATCACTACCCTTGATAAGCAAGGAAAACCCCTAACTTTACCTAATCCACAATTTTACTGGTGAAAAATTTTGGTGACTGTTCTGGTTCTTTGTTTTACACCTTGCCAAAAGAGAGGAAGATTTTCTTTCTGAAAGGACTGTGGGGATGTAGTTAGGTAGTGCTAGGTTGCCGGAAGATGTTGGAGTCAAGATCTCGTCTATGGGTCCAGTACTTAAAACTCAGGACTTTATGTTATATTTCTGCCACTAGGTGGTGGGAGTTTGCTCAGCAAAACTGGACTCTTGTACTTTTATCCTTAACTGCCTACACCCAATAATGTATATACATATGCAGAGAAAGAGAGGCTAATTTCTCCAGGAAGTGAGGCTTTGCTTCCCAAGAGATATTTTATATTATTGCCTATGTCTGTCTGTTTGTTCTTTTTCAGGTGCATTGGAATCTTCTATCAAAAAAAAAAAAACACATACACCGGAGAATGGGTGGGTTAGATAGAGAGAGATAGGAATACTGTAATGTGTTTTGATGTGGTTTTATTGTGTGTATGTTAAAACTTATGCTTCCTTGTACTGTTTTACCCCCCTCCCTTCCCGTCCAAGTTTTTTTTTTCTGGGTTTCAGGTACTGACTCTCAGGAGTGAGAGTCATATTTTTCTCGACGATGAGAACATCGTCTTTTCGCGGTGGGGGAAGTGTGTAGCGCCCTGCTCCTGTTGGGTAGGCGCTATGTGTTAAATTTAGTTGTCTGAGCTGTAGTTCAGCTCAGAAAAAATTATGCAAAATTGTTGGCTTTGTTTCAGTCTAGTTGGGTTGCACGTTTTCCACTTGACAGTAGGTGTCACTGTCACCACCGGTCAAGGTTGGAAATGCAGCAGGCTGGATGAGTTGGGTATTCCTTTCCCAAAAATGGCTCAGGGGGAGTGGTTAACCCGCTGTGCATTCTGGGAGGGAGTATTTAAGAGACAGAGACCGCTCTATCGGGGTTTGTTGCCGGATCCTGACCTGAGGGCCCTCCTGGCCTCAGGGATGTGCGAGCCATTTTCGGCCTCGGGGCCTGCTGGCCTGAGGCTTTGCAACTGAGAAGTAGGCCCAGGAGTGTCTGGGGCCTACTAGTCCAGGGATGGTCCTACGTGGTCTTGCCTGCAGGAAGAAGTGGAACAATTGGGGACTCAATTGAAGGACGCATCCTGGCCAGTTTGCCTCACGGTGCTGCCGGCTGGCTGACAGATTCTGGCACCATGAGCTGTGTACTCAATTGAAGGAACTTTTGCAAAGTGTCAGTGTGGTTACACGATCTTGTGGCGGAAGATTGTGGAATGACTAGACGACACTCCAAGTCTGTGGCAGAGACTTTGAGCGAGCTTCGTACCGGTTGCTAGGTCTGTGAGAGTAGGCCTATCCGGTGGTTGCTGAATCCAGCATGGAACTGATTTGTCCTCTGGATCTAAGATTGTGCCTGTGATCCACAAAGCAAGGTACCTGAACCTCCCCTATCCCTCTAACCCTCTGTTGGAACTGTTTATAATAAAACTCTTGAAGAAAAAGAAAGCAAGTGTTGGTGTGGACATTCATAAGAGCTCTTCAAGAGGAACCCCTAAGACGAGTGTGGTGAAAGGAAAGTAACGGAAGGCCCAAATCTTAAACCAGCGCCCCCCTTTGGGGGTATTGCTACACATGTTACATGTGTTTGTGTGCTGCAGTGTCATTAATTGTTAACCGCCCCCTCACCCGCCTATTGTGCGTAGTCTTGTGCTGCGCTAGCAAAAATGCTGCATGATTGATTTTTGGTCTGTTGCAAAGCCCAATCAAATTAACGGGTGGGGTAACATGCACTTACATGCATGTACTTGTAAACCCTGATTGTACATAGTACTAACCTGCTGTCTCAGGGGACTGGACACTCCCAAACATTCTGTAAGGTCAAACAGAAAAAGGGTTTGAAAATGGTTGAACGGAGTGCTCATGCACAATATAATGTTATTGAATGTGAATAAACCAACTACAGCTTCGTCATCAAAAATAACCCCCAAATAATATTTAAAAAATGCTCAAAGATGCTACGCTCAGATGTAAATGCAGTCTTAGAAATATTTGGGGCATGCTGTACAAACAGCTTCCTCTTGAGAAAGGGGTATGATACTCTTTAAATTATTGGGGTTCTGCACCTCTTATTCCAGAATTTCCCACTTGAAAAAGAGGTGTGATACACACTGACATATTGGGGTTCTGGAGCTTTCATCCTTGACTACACTGCCACTGATTTTAATCTCCTTTGTGTTTATGCACATGTCCGGGCTGATGTTGAATATATATTTTTTATTTTATCTTTTGTATATTTTTTATCGGTACATATGCATTTATGATGTTATTGTTTTTATTCTCCGGAAAGGGACAGAATCCTACTAAACTTGCACTGTTTAGGACTTGGATTTTTTTGTGTTTTCAGGAAACTTTTATTAAATGTGCTGTACTGCTCAAAGATTTAATAAAAAAAAAATGAATCTGGTAAAAGGGTCTCTATAAGAAGCAGATGATTAGTTGTGGGTGCTGACATCTCATCGCCAGTATGTTGTCATTCTATGTACTGAGTGATAGGGGGTGCTCTTGTCTACTTGTTGGGAATTTACATTACGATGTGATCCTTTTCGGCAGTCAAGTATATGAAACATTATGAAGCATCTCTGGACTGTTAATACAATGCCCCCCACACACTTCTATTCACTTAACTTTGTGATTCTTATTCTTAATTTGAAACTGTTTTTAGCCAAGCCGCATTTTAGAAACCTCTTATTGAAGCAGACATTTCCTGACCTAAAGGTTATTCATTTTACTTGCCGTGAATTGGAAAAAGGATTACTTCGCTGGCAATGACTTCTTCCATTAGAAGCTTCTGAGAATGGTCTTCTCCTTGTGACAGGTTTCTTATCTTCCTGGCAGACAATACACAGACAGACATTTGGATGTAGACATAGGTGTGCACAGCCTATTGTATTAGGGTGTGCACCTCAAAGCTCAAGCACATACGGTATGTGTGTATATATACGGATGGTGTCACTTGTTTTTCTTTTCATTATTTCTTACAATTTTTTAGGAGCCCTGTTGGGGGGTTTTGGTGAAATATTAGGGAAACATGGATTGCGCCCTTGGGACTTTGATTGAGGTGTACAATAAAATTGACAAATGTAAGTACAGCAAAGTATTTATTACAGAAATAGTCACACATAAAAAAGTAACATACACAGGCAAAGCCGATACAATATTGCACATAGTTAAAGATTGCATTGCATTTAAAGTACATGAGTATACATGACATCTATAACACCTGACACGTTTCGCGATATGTGGCTCGCTTTTCAGGGGTGGATGCATGTGGGATATATCTGGAAATGAATAATCAAAAAGTAATGTAACGCATGAATAAATGATGGACAAATGGTAAGAGGGGGTCTCACAGAAAAAAGAAAGACCCCATACTCTCCAAACAGCAAAGCCTAGGTGCCTGTGGCTGTGTTCACTAAGGATGACTGCAATATATGCTTGGGAAGGGAGCTGAGGAAGCGGTGCCACCAAAAAAAAACGGACCAAGAAACAATGGGAAGGCGGACATGGCATGGGTAGAAATGAGTGACCTTGGAGATTCCAAGTAATCCGTTCAGGTGTCAGCAAAAATGTGATATGTATATATTGGTGAAATATTAGGGGTTTAAACGAGGAATCTGCACCACAAAGGGTGATTAGGATGTGCCCAGGCACATCTGGCACACCCTGTGCGCACGCCTATGAATACAGAGCTGAAGAAGACTGCTGTATAAATCAATCTATATGATGCATCCAGTCTGTAAAATAACACAAGAAATGTTTTCTTTTTGCAGGTTGCGGTACAGGCAAGTACCTAAGTGTGAATGCCGAGACGTATAATCTGGGCTGTGATTACTGTGAGCCTCTGGTGGAGATTGGTAGGAATAACAACCTTGAGGTCATGGTGTGTGACAACCTGAATCTACCTTTTAGAGACCAGTGCTTTGACACTGTCATCTCCATTGGAGGTAAGTCTAACACATTTGTCTCCATTTAGACCAGATTAATTCCATTTGGACAGATTTTAGTAATAGCTAACGAATTACATGTATTTATTTTCAACTTGTTTGGAAATATTCCCTGAAGTTGTTGCACAAGGGAATTTATGTAGAAACATAATTAGTGTTCCAAGAAAAAAAATAAGGTAAGGAATATTATGCCTTCAGATACAGATCTGGGATGCCCCTTGAATATAGATATTTATGAATCAGAGGACACCTAATCGCTGTGGGCCAAGTATCTGCACTGGAAGGGTGAGAGAGCATATCAGTGCTGCACATCGTCAATGCAACATTGTGTGCCCACAATACATAGTATAGAGTTGGTAAACTGATGCAATATACAGCACTGATAGATCTGTTTAGGGATTTGGTCATTGGTAATACAAAGCCATGTTATTTCTGTTAATGGAAACATAGAATTGGTATTGCCCTTGAGTTAAAAGAAGGCAGGTCTTCTAAAAAGAGAAATATTATAGGGATAAAAATATATATTTCGATTTGAAAAAGGAGTTTAAAGAAAATGACAGTATGTAAAAATTGGTCCAACATTGGGCAAAATCGTTTATTTGTTTAAGAAGTATAATGTTTGGGGCTGTTTAGCTCAAGTGTAGCACCCGCTAGCGAGAACAGTCCCACACAAATGTTTCTTTTTGAGGGCTTGTTGGCCCACTTTTATTAAAGAAAATCAAACAAAGTTCCAGAAATGAAGCCTGCACTCTCTAGCTACTCCAGCTTCTCTAGCTACTCCAGTGCACACCTGCACACACTGGGTTCTCCCTTGCAAGCCTGGTCTCCTCGGGAGGGTGGAGCCCAGAACCATGGTCAGGTGTCTACAAATAGGCCAGCACACACCTGACCAGTCAGTGTGTTGGTAAATCTCAAAATCTGGACCCAGGACTGGGGATTTCATCCCACCCGGATCTAAGAAATCCCCGGGCTCCAGGTCCCAAAGTGGACTTTATTAAAGAATGAGGAAACTGAAACGCCAGTTTCCTCTGTACATTATAAACTCCCTGGAGCCCCTCAACCCGTCCAGTTGAGAATTCTGGGTCACTACACTGGTGGGGTACCACACTACCACAGAAGGTATTGAACTTAGTTTGAACATATATTATATCTTATATTAAACATATTTTGATATTGTATCACTGGTCCAACAGAAGCCGGCCGTTTTGGCCAATGGATGAGAGAGCTGATTGGAGTGTTCTGGCGGGGGGTCATCCCCCTGTCAGAACACAACAGCTCAGCGGAGGAGATCACAGTACTAAAGTCAAAACTATTAGTGTGAGTAGACTGGCAGTTCCTTCGACTATCCCTGCAACAAATAGGCGTGGGAACCAATATGATGGCGAGAATAATGTCCCTTTACTCCTCTTCATATGCTAGGATTAGACTAAATGGCTCGCTATCTCCAGCCTTCTCTGTATCTAACGGGACGCGACAGGGATGCCCACTGTCCCCCCTCCTCTACGTTCTCACTATGGAACACCTAGCTATTGCTCTACGTAACAATTCTTCTATCCAAGGCATAACAGTCGGGCCCACACATACTAAACTTGCCCTCTTTGCAGATGATCTGCTCCTGTTCGTGACACACCCTCACACATCCTTGCCCTTGGTATTGCAGGAGTTTCGGAAATTTGGAGAAGTTAGCAACTTCAAGGTCAACTACAATAAATCGGAAATCCTCAACATATCTCTGCCTACGTCGGCCCTGCGAAGACTATCGTCTTCTTTCCCCTTCAAAACTGGTTCCTCCTCCATAAGGTATCTCGGAATTCAAATACCGGCAGATGCTTCCCAACTTTTTTCCTTGAACTTTGCCCCCCTACTTCTTAGGACCCAGGCAGATTTAATCAATTATGCATCCAAACAGCTCTCATGGCTAGGTAGAGTGAACGCCCTGAAAATGGATGTTCTCCCTAGGTTCCTGTATTTGTTTCAGACCATCCCTATTCACATACCTAATTCGTACTTTAAGAAAATACGCCAACTGTTTTCCAAATTTATTTGGAATGCGGCCCGCCCCAGGATACGGTATGAAACACTTTCTCTTCCAAAGGCTCGGGGGGGGGGGCTGGAGCCCCAGATGCCTCCCTATACCATAAAGCAGCGGTGCTCACCCGCATACTAGATTGGTTCCATCATTCTTCAACCAAGCTTTGGGTTCAGTTGGAAAGCCACATGAGCCCAATTGAGCTCTCCGCTCTCCCCTGGACCTTGCCTACGGTACGGGGGGGTTCGGGCCCTCTTAATGACCTTACCCATCAAACAATCCAGATTTGGGATCACATGCTGTCCAGAAGGGGCTTATCAAACCGCATGGGGCCTATGACTCCCTTCTTTGGGACCCCGGCCTTTCCGCCAGCTATGTCGGTAGCAAGATTCGGACCATGGCGAAGAGAGGATCATAGGCGACTTGCCCAGGTCCTTCGTGCAGACCCCACTTTGAGGTCAGATACCTCTACCGGTCTGACCTCCCGTCACCCCATGCAGTGGCTTCGGAGGCAACAGACTGCCTCCTACATCCGGACTTTCCCATCTATTACAGACATTTTTGCTGAACCGACGGGATTCGAGGAACTGCTCCTGCAGGTGGAACCTCCAACGCATGTTGTATCGCAACTATACTCCCTTCTGCTCGATGTTTACTCCCCTGGCCTCCCACCGTTTACGGTGGCCTGGGAGACAGACCTCCGTCACACTATCTCCCCTATTGACTGGCAGAAATGTTTTACCCTGACGCACAAATTGTCCATAGCCACCAAGACCCAGGAGAAGGGGTTTAAACTGTTAACAAGATGGTACAGATGTCCATCAACTCTTCACCACTTCAATCCGGAGGTGTCGGATGCCTGCTGGCGGTGCCTCGGCTCCAGGGGAACCATGCTCCACATCTGGTGGGAGTGCCCTCCTGTGCGGAAGTACTGGCTGCGGATCTTCACACTCTACTGCAAATTGATGGCGACCTCTATCCACCCTTCACCTGAGGTGGCTCTCTTGTCTATTATCCCAGGATCATTTAAATCCATCAGAAATGATGTCTTGCGACACTTTCTGGCGGCGGTCAGGGTAGTGATTCCCCATCATTGGAGAACGGCAACCATGCCTTCCCTGGGGGATTGGGCTGTTGAGGTGGACCGCATTAGGGACCTTGAGCGCCTGGTGGCGGAGGAAAATGACAAAAGTGAACAGTTCTCTCTCACATGGACTTCGTGGTCCGTGTTTCGGTACTCCTCGGAGTTTATCTCTTGGGCGGAGTGTGCCCTGGACGAGACCACTCTCGGACCTTGATGGAGTGATTCTGATCCCTGTCCCCTATCTGTGTACCCCTGCTATTTGCCCCTGACTCTGACTCTTTCTCTTCTCTCTACACATAAATACACCTCTAAGAACCCAGTAGGATAACGTACCAGGGCTTCAATTTACCTACTACCTACAACCCGTTGAGTGACCCTACTTCATACTCTCCAAATAGGTTTGTGTATACCTTCATCTGATGGTACTTAGCCCTGCTCTGTTCTGACACACATGATGCCTGTTGAGGATGTATCCTATTAATGTTTGTAATGTTTAAGACAATGTATGTCTTTTTCTGTCGTTTCATTGCATAAACAAATAAAATAAGATTGAATTAAAACTATTAGTGTGTACCAGGCTTAACCCTTCCCCTTTGTTCAAAGTGTTTGCAGGCTTCATTTACACAGAAACCAAGGTGCTAAAGAATAAAGCAGAATCAGCAATTATAGCTGTCAAGCAAGAACAGTAGGGAGTTCTCCTTGGTCTTATAATGTACATCCTAGGTGTTTCTATTAATGTTTTTTGAGCACCTCTTATACACTCGAGGTCACCTGATATGAGGGAAAACCAAGAGGAGATGGCAGAAACCATGATGGGGGGAATGCAGACATCGCATCGTTGGAGTAGGGCACTTTGGGAGGCAAGTTTGCTATAATGTAAAAGTATGCTTTATACACGGGTATTATGTAATGAGCCCTGGAGACCTGCAGTAGCATAGTTCCACCTTAAGAAGCATTTTTATTTACAATCCAGGGAACTAATTAAGCTTCATTTGCCATTAGAGTGGCACAGGAAACTGTCAGGAGTGACATGCAGTACCTTAATGAAGCAGGTAAACCCATTTCAGATCTATCTGCACCACCTGCACCAGTTCCCAATTCAGAGTGGAATAGAAACTAGTGCTTCCCCTAATTAACAGAGGGAATACAGCAGTTTTACATGTAGAAGCTGTCAACAGATGCTTACATTCCCCTCTCTGCTCGTGCAGTGATTATACAACAGGAGCAGAGTCTGCAGGGTTAACCACCTGCCTACCGGGCACGAAAACCCCCTTCCTGCCCAAGCCATTTTTCAGCATTCAGCGCTGTCACACTTTGAATGACAATTGCATTGCGTGACGTGGCTCCCAAACAAAATTTGCGTCCTTTTTTTCCCACAAATAGAGCTTTCTTTTGGTGGTATTTGATCACCTCTGCGGTTTTTATTTTTTGCGCTATAAAAAACAGAAGAGCGTCAAGTTTGAAAAAAAACACAGTATTTTTTACTTTTTGCTATAATAAATATCCATTTTAAAAAAAAAGTTTAAATTTTCCTCAGTTTAGGCCACTACGTATTCTTCTACATATTTTTGGTAAAAAAAAATCGCAATAAGCGTATATTGATTGGTTTGCGCAAAAGTTATAGCGTTTACAAAATAGGGGATAGATTTATAGCATTTTTTTTATTTTTTACTAGTAATGGTGGCGATCTGCGATTTTTATTGTGACTGCGATATTGCGGCGGACACATCGGACACTTTTGACACATTTTTGGGACCATTCACATTTACACAGCGATCCCTGCTATAAAAATGCATTGATTACTGTATAAATGTGACTGCCAGGGAAGGGGTTAACACTAGGGGGCGAGGAAGGGGTTAAATGTGTTTTCTAGATGTGTTCTAACTGTGGGGGGAGGGGACTGACTGGAGGAGGTGACCGATGGTTGTCCCTATGTACAAGGGACACACCATCAGTCTCCTCCCCCTGACAGGATGTGGATCTGTGTGTTTACACACACAGATCCACTGTCCTGCTCGGTTACTGGACAATCGCGGGTGCCCGGCGGCCATCGCGGCCGCCGGGCACGCGCATCGGGTCCCCAGCGAAGCGGCGGGCGCGCGCCCCCTAGCTGCTTTTAAAGGCAGGACGTCATATGAAGTCCTGTCAGAACAAGAGATTCTTCCGCCCGCCATCATTTGACTGTGGGAGGTAGACAACTGGTTAAAGTGATTGTAAAGGTTTGTTTTTTTTGTACAATAACGAACATGTTATGCTTACCTTCTCTGTGCAAGGGTTTTGCACAGAGCGACCTCAAACCTCCTTTTCTGGGGTGTTTCGGCGGTGCTTCTGGATCCTCCTTCATCGGGTGCCCCCACGGAGGGGCGGTTTCCATGGGGGCAACCGTGCGGGCGCTCTCCTAAATCCTGTTGCTGCGTCCATCAACACAGGCAGCAGGACTCGGCGCCGCCCCTGTGTCCTTGGTTTTGATTGACAGCAGTGGGAGCCAATGGCTCCTGCTGCTATCAATCTATCCAATGAGGACCCGAGACAGCGGCTGGAGCTGCTGGGCTCGTGCTCGTCGCTGGAGCGATCGGGTTCAGATAAGTAAATAGGAGCTCTGGGGGGCAGCACAGAAGGTTTTTCACCTTAATGCATAGAATGCATTAAGGTGAAAAACTTTGAAGGTTTACAACTCCTTTGATAACCCTCCTCCCTCCCACTGTGAGCTGGGCAAGGATGGCAGAGCAATTGAAGCATGCAGCTCCAGCTCTCATGTTCTCTGTGCTGCCTCTCACAAACACGGCAGAAAAGAGAACTGATCAATCCTAATTAACAAAGGTGCTTATGCCCCTTTTGTTAATTAGGAACAGCATCTGCTCCATTTTATGTTTAGAAGAACGATGCAAGCATTGTGCTTGCACCACTTTTTGTTAATTCCTCCCAGTATGTTTTACAGAGACATATGGGCAAAGCTCCTGTAATGGCTAAACTATCTTGTAAATAACAGACATTTCAATTTTCAATTTTTGGTACTGTCATTGGCAAGTATATGTCATCATTTCCTACCTGTTAGCAGCCACCATAAAAAATAAATTGTGTGACAGCACAGTATTCTACATTACATTTCAGTCCTGGTCTGTCACTAAGTTCGCTAGTTAGTTCCACTGTTCTTTATACTGCTGACTTATTGCAAAGGATTCATGTATTGTCACTCTTCATAATGTGCATCAAGGTAAGCAATTTGACAGTTTGCTGGTTCTCCCCTGGGAAAATGGCTGCTGTCAGTGCTGATGGTTATAAAATGTTACTGAATCGTCTTTCAAATATAGATTGAAGTTCTATTTTGTAGAGTAAAAATGCATTGTATATAATGACAGTGAATATTTTGTCTGGGCTAAGATTCGGGCACTCTATAGAACTGAAGAAGCTGTTTAGATAAGCAGAAAATATCTTCAACATTACAGAAGTTGTTCATTTAAAGTTGACTAATACTAGCTAACATAATGGGCCCTCTTCGTACATAGGAATTTTTTATGTAATTTATCATTACCTTTAATTTTCACCCTAAAGAACAACTCTTTTTGGTGTCTTTAGATATACTTGTGAAATTGATCAATCTCATATAGATAAATCCATCAATGTTATAGTGTATAGTTTGAAAATCTGTATGTACATGGGGGTATCCATATTTGTTCATTATGCCTCCTGATTATGCCTTGGTGATCCTTTTATATTACAGCAAGTCCAGATCAGTTTCTTTTAATGGCTGAATCTTATGTGTCCACCTGTTGCACTTTCCGTTGTCCCCACCGCCTGCCTCTTTCTGTATGTCTTCCCTTTCTTGCAGTCATGTCAGCCTCACTGCATTCCATGTTTCTTTGTGTTCTGGCACAAGTGGACTTGCCCCATTTATACAGCGGTGCTACATACCCTGGCAGAATTTATGATTTCTTGGCCATTTTTCAGAGAATATGAATGATAATACAAATACTTTTATTTCACTCATGGTTAGTGTTTGGCTGAAGCCATTTATTATCAATCAGCAGTGTTTACTCTTTTTAAATTATAATGGCAACAGAAACTGCCCAAATGACCCTGATCAAAAGTTTACATACCCCAGTTCTTAATACCGTGTATTGCCCCCCTTTATGACAGCTTGAAGTCTTTTGTGGTATTTGAGGATGAGGCTCTTTATCTTCTCAGATGGTAAAGCTGCCCATTCCTCTTGGCAAAAAGCCTCCAGTTCCTGTAAATTCTTGGGCTGTCTTGCATGAATTGCACGTTTGAGATCTCCCCAGAGTGGCTCAATGATATTGAGGTCAGGAGACTGAGATGGCCACTCCAGAACCTTCACTTTATTCTGCTGTAGCCAATGACAGGTCGACTTGGCCTTGTGTTTTGGATCATTGTCATGTTGGAATGTCCAAGTACATCCCATGCGCAGCTTCCTGGCTGATGAATGCAAATGTTCCTCCAGTATTTTTTAATAACATACTGCATTCATCTTGCCATAAATTTTGACCAAATTTCCAGTGCCTTTGTAGCTCACACATCCCCAAAACATCAGCGATCCACCTCCGTGTTTCACAGTAGGAATGGTGTACCTTTCATCATAGGCCTTGTTGACTCCTCTCCAAATGTAGCATTTATGGTTGTGGCCAAAAAGCAAAATTTTGGTCTCATCACTCCAAATGACTTTGTGCCAGAAGGTTTGAGGCTTGTCTCTGTGCTGTTTGGTGTATTGTAAGTGGGATACTTTGTGGCATTTGCGTAGTAATGGCTTTCTTCTGGCGACTCGACCATGCAGCTCATCTTTCTTCAAGTGCCTCCTTATTCTGCGTCTTGAAACAGCCACACTACATGTTTTCAGAGAGTCCTGTATTTCACCTGAGGTTATTTGTGGGTTTTTCTTTGCATCCCAAACAATTTTCCTGGCAGTTGTGGCTGAAATTTTAGTTGGTCTACCTGACCGTGGTTTGATTTCAACAGAACCCCTCATTTTCCACTTCTTGATTAGAGTTTGAACACTGCTGATTGGCATTCTCAAATTCCTTGCATATCTTTTTATATCCCTTTCCTGTTTTATACAGTTCAACTACCTTTTCCCGCAGATCCTTTGACAATTCTTTTGCATTCCCCATGACTCAGAACCCAGAAACTTCAGTGCAGCACTGGATGAAAGATGCAAGGGTCTGTCAGGAGTCCAGAAACTCATTGACCTTTTATACACACACACACACACTAATTACAAGCAAACAGATCACAGGTGAGGATGGTTACCTTTTAAAGTGGTTGTAAACTCACTTTGACAACATTCACCTACAGGTAAGCCTAGATTAAGGCTTACTTGTAGGTGCATGAAATATCTCCTTAACCTACATGGTTAAGGAGATATTTGCAGATAACACTGCTCCGATGTCTACAGTGCATGCGCGCCTTAGAAAACGGCGCACTAGCGGGCCGGCTTCTTGCCGGTTTTCTGAATGGGATCTTGCCGGCCCGAGCGCGCATTCGTGTGACGTCATCACCGCTCCGGCCAATCACAGCGCCGGAGCGGCGATAACAGGAAGGGACATTGAGGCAAGTTGCCGGCCCGAGCACGCATGCGTGTGACGTCATCGCCGCTCCGGCCAATCACAGCGCCAGATCGGTGATAACAGGAAGGGACATCGAGGCAAGATGGCGGCGGAGGGGAACGAGGAGCAGTTCAGGGGCTTCGATCTCAGGTAAGTCATTCATAATGAGCTAGTATGCTATGCATACTAGCTCATTATGCCTTTCTTTTGCAGGGTTTTTTTTTTATTTTTATTTTAAATCAAGAGTTTATTTCCTCTTTAATAGCCATTTAAACCCCTTTGTGTCAACTTGTGTGAATGGTATCAGGCCAAAATCAAACTTTTGATCAGGGTCATTTGGGTAGTTTCTGTTGTCATTTAAATGATTTAAAGAAGAGTAAACACAGTCGATTGATAACTGGCTTCAGCCAAACACTAAACAATGAGTGAAAGAAATGTTTTTGTGTTATCATTCATATTCTCTGAAAAATGGCCAAGAAATCATAAATTCTACCAGGGTATGTAAACTTATGAGCACAACTGTATATTCAGGTGGGCTGTGCACATGCACAGGCATGACTAAAAGCATTTCTTCTGTATGCTCTATGCTTCTTTAAAACTCAAATATTCATACGCCAATTCTGGTATAGTCTTAGGGCCAGTTCACACATTGACCAGTGTTTTTCCACAATGGAAGAATGCAAGTGACTGCTAGGACACACAGAAAGCAATTATGTGTTTTACCCTATTCATACTAAAACTCAGCCCAGAGCAGTGCTACAGTGATCTACGATAAAATGCAGACATGTTGCATTTTATCACAGCACACTGGACAGGATCACATTTCACTCTACAGCAGTGCAACGCAACATGCTGCTATACAGTAACATTAATGAAATGTCGCTTTTGTGTGCTTTAAATAAAGTTTGCTTGAAAAAAAAAAGGCAGCTGTGATGTGCTGAATCACGCACAACATTGCCCCTTACCGCCACCTTAATGCACCTGGAACAGACAGACAGCTGGTAGACAGCAAACTGCTGTGGTTCACTGTGCGACAGCTGCTTATGTGTGAATGGGCCCTAAAGCTTCCTGATTTCCCAGTTTGTTTTCACTCCTGATTTCTGCCTAGTTATAGTCCCTGCTATCTGCCTTGCCTGACATCTCAGACTTGCACAGAGCGACCTCAAACTTCCTTTTCTGAGGTGTCCCGGCTTGGAAAGGTGGTTTCTAAAGGTAAAGCTCACTTGCACCTGTGGTTATCAGACCTTAACAGAAGTCCAGCCATTAATTTGGGTTCCCAAATTTCTCCTGCATTGCATGGGAACATGATAATGAAATTTGACATTGTAATAGCTACAGCTGGGGGGTAGAACTGGGCATTCTGGAGGAGATATCTCAGCAGTGGAGCCCTGAATAAGCACTTGAGATGCTGAATAAGATGATATCCTGTGATTCAACTTTACAACCACCATGCAGAACTGAAAAATTGTTGTGGAGTGGAGCTGGCTTTTAATTTTAAATCCAATTTATATAATCCTGTGAAAAAAACTATTTATTATCCTTCATTAAACCATATTTCTTGTTCATACATCACGGGACACAGAGCTCCATTCATTACATCATGGGTTAGATAGCCACCTTCAGGTGTTGGACACTGGCAACCCTAATTGTAAGGAGTTCCTCCCCTATAAAACCCCTCCCATATGGAGAGTACCTCCGTTTTTTCGCCAGTGTCTAAGGTGTTTGGTCACGATGCAAGATGTGCTTAGAAGAAAGCTCTGTTTGACGGTCCCTGCGGGGTTCTAGGAGCTACACAAACCAGATCCATACCTCTGGCCAATTAATATCGCCTAAGATGGATGGTACCCGGGCCTTGTGGGAGAAGAAACAAGGTTTTTCCTGTAATGTCTTTCTCTGAGGACTGGGCTCTGGGAACCAGTACTTTTGGGCACATATTATTGTATGCACAAAGTTTTCTGGCAGAGTCTTCTACAGGTCCAGGGAAGAGGCTCCTGTAAGTAGGAACCCAGAACCCTGAAGGTTGGCACTACACTACCTGCCATGATGGGTGAAGGTTGGGTCGAGCTGTTCTCAGCAGTGCCCTGCGGCGGGGATAAGTTAAGTGAAGCAATCCTAGGTGAACATCTGAGCTTCTTTGAGTTATTGCATGTCTTGCCTATTTTCTGCCACTAGAGGGAGTAAGAGTACATGCCTGGTGTTACTTACATGCCTTCCAGAAGATACAGCTCAGTGAAGCCTCTCTATCAGTCGCTCACCTCCTCTGCTGCAGGCTCTGCCACGTAGAGATATTCAGGGATCCCACGAAGTTTGGGGGTCCCCGCATAGCCTCCCGGTCTTCTCCTTGGCCCTCCTCGCCCCCGGCCGCCGCCATGATTACCCTACGAGCGCGCGCAGGGGGCACGTTTTTACGGTGAGCACGGCAGGGAAGGAGGGGGGCGTGGTTGCTAGCGCCGTACACGTGCGGCGTGTACGGCGATTCACTGCACAGGCGCGAGGTGCTTGTTTTAAAAAGCCCAGGTCGCCAGGAGTCTGTAAGCGGCAGGACACAGAGCTGGGGGCAAGTAAGCATCTCATGTGGATAGCATACAGGCACACCCAAGACAATAACTCCGCATCAGGTTGTGCATTCTAAGCAAACACTAATATTGTAAGCTAGGCACAACAATGTATGCAGTACATTTTTAGTACCTCTGCTTTGTCAGCTTAGGACTATGTCTCCCCGCAAAAGGGTTTTAGGGGCAAGTAAAAATGGCACCAAAAATATCATCGTCGGGGTCTGGGGACTCTAGACGTGCCTGCAGGGTAACATCCCCCCCTGAGAGACTAGAGGCAGCAACGCAGGATGAGCCATCACCGCTGTCAGGCATTGCTGCCTCTCCCAATATTGCAGCCCCTGCATATGTTACTGAAGATGCTATGGAGGCAGCATTGGGTGGTTTGGAACAAAGGATTACTGCTTTAATCATGGCATCCTTAGCAGATAGCAGAAAACGGGGTAGGTCCCCTTCCTCTGCTCTGGGTTCTCGATCAGACGACCAGCAGTCTGATGATGATGATGCAACACTGTCTGGGGACAAGGAGCACGAGCAGTCGGACAAATCAGAGGATGAGGAAAAGCCCTCTTCTACCTCACAGGCTCTCAAGCTGCAGGTGCAATATTATACAGAAATGGTACGTACCACATACAATTTGCCCTGCAGTGAGCCAGCCGTGTTTCCTGTGTAAATATAGGTCCTGTAGACAATGTTCAGGGGTTTAAGGATCCAACTGACAAAAAGCTGGAGTCATTACTTAAACCCTCCTTTGCCCTGGCAGGCGCTGTGGTCCAGCCTGCGGTTGCAGCAGTGGGTATCTGCCAATATTTGAAGGAGCAGGTAAAACAGGTAGTTAATTTTCTTCCTGTTGAGCAAGTTTAAGACTATGCAGCTCTCCCGAGAGCCTTATGTTTTGCAGTAGATGCTATTATGGATTCTGTCCAGCAAGCTTCCCACCTTACTCTTCTGCTGGTACACATGCGTAGATCCCTCTGGCTTAAACATTGGGCAGCTGAAGCCTCATGCAAAAGGTATTTAGCTGGGTTCTCATTTCATGGGGAACGTTTGTTTGGGGATGATCTGGACAAATATATCCAGAAGATTTCCGGTGGCAAGACCACCTTATTGCCGGTAAAAAAGAAAGATAAACGTCCTTTTTTTAAACGGTCTCTTTCCCCAGCCCCGAGTACCTTGGCCTCTAGGCAGTGGCGACGGCCTTCCCAGTCCAGTACAAGAGGGAAGGTCCAAGGCCAAGCCCATGGGCAAAAGAAACCTTGGGGTCAAAAATCTACTAAACAGAATACCAAAGCCTCTTTGTGAAGGGGCGCCCCCGCTCAGCCAAGTGGGGGGAAGGCTGCAGTGTTTTGCAGGCATTTGGCAGAAAGAGATTCAGGACAAATGGGTATCCTCCACCGTGTCTCTAGGGTACAAGCTGGAGTTTCGGAAATTCCGGCCACCTCGTCTTCTCTGGTCGGGCGTTCCAGAGAAGGACCCAGAGAAAAGGAGACCCTTGTTTCTGGCTCTGGATCGCCTATTATCACAAGGAGTGATCATAGAGGTGGCTCAAGGGAAGCAAGGCGCAGGGTTTTATTTAAACCTCTTTACAGTCCCGAAGCCAAACGGAGATGTCAGACCCATTCTGGATCTGAAGGATCTAAATGAGTTCTTAAACATTCGCCCGTTCCACATGGAGTCCATTCGCTTGGTGGTTTCCACCCTTCAGGGGGGAGAATTCTTGGCATCAGTAGACATCAAAGATGCGTATCTACATGTGCCAATTTTTCCCGCTCACCAGAAGTTCTTAAGGTTTACGGTAGAACAGCGTCACTTCCAGTTTGTGGCCCTACCTTTCAGCCTAGCCACGGTGCCTCGAGTGTTCACAAAGGTTCTAGCTCCGCTCCTGGCAAAGCTAAGGGATCCGGGCATAGCAGTTACAGCTTATCTAGACAATCTACTGCTGGTAGAACAGTCCAGGGCACGGTTGAAGCACAATGTGCTAAACCCTGTCAAATATTTTGGAGTACCTAGGCTGGGTCCTCAACCTGGAAAAATCTCTATTACAGCCCCTAAGGAGGCTGGAATATTTGGGCATGGTCATAGACACAGTCCAAAGCAGAGTGTTCTTACCCAAGGCAAAATTCAAAGCCATAAAATATTTGGTCCGGCTAGTCAAGGCCAGAAAATATCCTTCTATTCGTCTCTGTATGAGATTATTGGGGAAGATGGTAGCCTCATTCGAGGCTGTTCCTTACGCCCAGTTCCACACAAGAACTTTACAAAACAGCATTTTGTCGGCTTGGAACAAAAGGATTCAAGCCTTGGATCTTCCAATGTGCCTGTTACCCGCAATGCGCCTGTTACCCGCAATGCGCCAGAGTCTCAATTGGTGGTTACTAGACAAGAATCTACAGAAGGGAAAGTCCTTTGTTACAATTGTTTGGAAAGTCGTAACTACAGATGCCAGCCTCTCTGTCTGGGGAGCAGTTCTGGAGGATGCCTCGATCCAAGGCAAGTGGTCCAGAACTGAAGGGTCCTTACCCATCAAAATTCTGGAACTTCAGGCAGTCCGTCTGGCCCTGAAGAGACCTGGACAGGCAGGCTGCAGTCCGACAATGCCACAGCAGTGGCCTATATCAATCACCAAGGGGGCACCAGAAGTCTGAGTGCCCAGAGGGAGGTAAACCACATCCTCACTTGGGCAGAGACGCATGTTCCTTGTCTATCTGCAGTTTTTATTCCGAGGGTAGAAAATTGGAAAGCAGATTTTCTGAGCCGCCAGCAGCTGGATCCAGGAGAATGGTCGCTACACCCCGCCATATTTCAGGCAATATGCCAGAGATGGGGTACACCAGATGTAGACCTACTAGCTTCCAGGTTCAACAACAAGTTGGACATCTTTGTATCAAGAACAAAGGATCTTCTAGCGCTAGGTTCGGATGCCTTGGTAGTTCCGTGGGATCAGTTTGCTCTGATATATGCATTCCCTCCAGTTCCGCTTCTTGCTTGGTTAATTCGCAGGATCAAGACAGAAGGGAAACCTGTGATTCTAGTAGCCCCGGCTTGGCCCAGGAGGTCTTGGTATGCGGAGATCAGGAGGATGGCGGTCGGAAGTCCATGGTCGCTCCCACTGCGACCAGACCTGTTCTCGCAAAGGCCAAAATTCCATCCTTCCTTACGAAGTCTGAATTTGACGGCTTGGCTGTTGAGACCCACGTCCTGAAAAAGCGTGGACATTCTGGTCCAGTTCTAACTACTCTGGTTAAGGCCAGGAAGCCGGCCTCCAGGCTCATTTATTACAGAATCTGGAAGGCATAGGTCTCCTGGTGTCCAAAATATGGCATCCTAGAAGGTTTGCTATTGATAGAATTCTTGCTTTTCTTCAATTAGGAATAGAAATTAAGCTGGCCTTGAGCACTATCAAGGGTCAGATCTCGGCCTTATCAGTATTGTTTCAGAAACCACTTGCCTCTCATTCCCTAGTCCGGGCCTTTACTCAGGGGACACTGCGTTTAAATCCACCAGTCAGGCCGCCCGTGTGCCCATGGGATTTGAATTTGGTTCTGTCTGTTTTGCAAAGACAGCCTTTTGAACCATTATGCCATGCTTCTTTGTGTCTTTTGACCAAAAAATTGTTTTTTCTTGTTGCCATATCCTCTGTCAGGAGGGTATCAGAGTTAGCGGCCTTTCTATGTAAAGAGCCGTATTTAATTATTCACAAGGACAGGGTGGTGTTGTGTCCTCACCCTGCTATCTTACCTAAGGTGGTATCAGAGTTCCACCTAAACCAAGATGTGGTCCTACCATCCTTTTTTCCAGATCCGCAATCCGAGGAAGAAATATTGTTACAATCTGTAGATGTTGTTAGAGCAGTCAGGATTTATCTGGAAGCAACTGCTCAGATACGAAAGACTGATTCTCTGTTTATACTGCCAGACGGTCCCAAAAAGGGTCAGTCAGCGTCTAAAGCCTCGTACACACGACCGGTTTTCTCGGCTAGAACCAGCAAGAAAAAAGAGCTTTCTTGCCGAGTAAACCGTGCGTGTGTACGAGGCTTTCAGGTTTCTTGTCAAGAAAACTGGCCAGAATCTCAACGAGAAAAATAGAGAACCTGCTCTAACCTTCTCCTTTTTTTCTCGTCTGGATTCTTGTCGGCCTGTTTCCCGACGAGAACCCCGAGAGTGTGTACGCTTACCTGTCACCGTGGAAACCCGCGCATGCTCGAAATGACTTTGAGGCATGCGCGGTAGCTTCCTAGGCGTAGGTAGGGTGTAGCAAGATAGCGGCGACGGCATCAAATGTGACGAGCGCACGCTCGTCGTAGTCAATGACGTCACCGTGTTCATTCCATTCAAAAGAACGGCGGTTCTTTTGAATCGAGCGTGTGTATGCTCGGCCGGGACAAGATTCTTGTCAAGAATCTCGTCAGGGAATAACAACGGGTTTTTTCCTGACGAGATTCTCGGTCGTGTGTACTAGGCTTCAGTCCACTATAGCTGGGTGGATTCGACAAGTTATTGTTCAGGCCTATGGTTTGGAAAAGAAGGTTCCTCCTTTTCATGTTAAGGCACACTCGACTAGAGCAGTAAGTGCTTCCTGGGCAGTGCATCACCAGGCCTCCATGGCTCAGATCTGCAAGGCTGCAACTTGGTCTTCAGTCCATACATTCACTAGATTTTATCAGGTGGATGTTAGAGGGCATGAGGATGCCGCTTTCGGGCGCAGTGTACTGCAGGCAGCAGTGTAGGTCTTCACGTCCAATGGCGGTCATATTATGATCTGTGTCTCCCTCCCCTCAAATTGGGCATTGCTTTGTGACGTCCCATGATGTAATGAATGGAGCTCTGTGTCTTGTGATGTATGAACAAGAAAATAGGATTTTTTAAAACAGCTTACCTGTAAAATCCTTTTCTTAGGATTACATCACGGGACACAGAGCACCCGCCCCTCTTCGGGATTTATATATGTATATATGCATCGGGATACTTATTGCTTTGCTACAAAACTGAGGTACTCTCCTCATGGGAGGGGTTATATAGGGGAGGAACTCCTTACAATTAGGGTTGCCAGTGTCCAACACCTGAAGGTGGCTATCTAACCCATGATGTAACGAATGGAGCTCTGTGTCCCGTGATGTAATCCCAAGAAAAGGATTTTACAGGTAAGCTGTTTTAAAAAATCCTATTATTTAGTTTAATGTCTTATGCAAAGATTTATCTTTTTTTTTTTTTTTTTTTTTTTTAGAATATCATTTTGATTTGTTACCTTAAACGATAAATGTAATTATTGCAGCTATAATGAGAATTATGAAAATGGTGACAAACAATTGCTAGTCAGTTCTTGGTTCACAACGTTCTCATGTTGTAAGCAATCAAGAAAAAATATATTTTAAAAGCAAAGTGAAGAACATTTAATAAGAAGTTGACAGATAATGCTGGGTTCTGTTTTTTTGTTCTAGTTATTCATCATTTTTCCACCAAACAAAGAAGAATCCGTGCAATAAAAGAAATGTCCAGAATCCTGCTTCCAGGTGGTCAGATAATGTTATATGTATGGGCCATGGAACAAAAGAGCCGCAGGTTTGAAAAACAAGACGTGTTTGTGCCATGGAACAAAGCATTGCTGACTCGATGCACCTCTGACACAAGCCAATGTGAAAGCAAACAGAACTTTTCTTTGAATTCAAAGCAGCACAACACAGCCTTGAAGTCAACGAGAGAGAATGAGACCATTAACTTGCATAATCTGAAACAAACACTGGAATCTAAACAAGCACACAATTCTGGCAACTGTATAGCAGCTGAATCATGCTGCATTAAGTTTTCTAATGAAGAAACAAGACTCTACAGTGCCATAGGAAAATCAATCCGGTCCTGGTTCTTCTCTCGATCCCTTGATGAGTCCTCCTTAAGGAGGCAGATTGACAAAATGAAGTCTCTGAGCCCTGTCAGTGGTTGGGTGAATAGTACTGTATCTGTGCAGCCTTCTCGACACTGCAGTCTAGATCTTGGACATCAGAGAATAATACTCAAGGAGCACAGTTTTGATGATGATGATGTCTTCATTAAAAACGATTCCCATGAAAAGCAGCAGTGGTTCCTAACTTTAGATTCCTCAAAAACAGGAAATGGACTGGCTCAGGATGGCACAAAGCAAGCCGGTTTTCAGACCGATTCTAAGCACTGCACTTGCATTTGTAGCGATGAGAGTGATAAGTGTACCCAAAGCAGAGTTTTAAAGAGAACATCTACGACTGAGTCCAGCGATTCAGTTCTGGATGAAACAGTAGCTGCCAGCGATCAGGAGGCTGATACTTTAGACTCCAAGGAATTTTTGAGATATTACCATGTGTTCCGTGAGGGAGAATTACGGAGTCTTTTGGAGAGTGATGTCCCAGAACTGCATGTTATCAGTTGCTGCTTTGACCATGGCAACTGGTGTATAATTGCAGAAAAGAAGTTATCTTGTGTTGCAGACAGCTAATATTTACCAAGTTAGCTTGAAAGGAATATGAGATCACTCATTGCTGAATTGCTTTTTGAGGTACAGTACATGGTCCTGGGATGTCATCCTTATCCTTTCTTGTGTGACATTGATTAATTAGCATAATTGTATGTGTAAAGCAATCCCTTAAAATGTGTATCTTTAGCATTTAACTCCCAATTAAATGCAGCAGAGCACTTCTAAGTGATAGTGTCAAGGTTCCCCTCCTCTTCCAGCCTTACAGGTGGCTATCATGCGAAAAGCAGCAGCTTCTCAACCTACATAAACTAATGACAGACTAACACTGGCTGCTGCTGTTTGTAGCCGCACACCAAGCATTTACCTACAGACATCCGCTGTCAGCCTGTCATTAATGTATATAGGCTGGGCAGGCGCTGCTATTTGCATGATCTGGTCATTCCTGCTGCAAGGATCTGCTGCTGGTATCCAGAGAATCGGTAGCGGCTGGTGGTTTATTTTGGGGGGCAGCAAACAATCACTTACCCCATCTTGTGGGCAGCACTCCAGGTGGCGGGGCTGTGGGCGGCTGCTATCTCGATTCTCCAGCGTCTCCACCGTCATCCTGGCGGCCAATCCGATCGGATCTCCTTTCGGCCAATCGGGTGACGGGCCTCATGACCCGCTTCCTTATTGGCCGGGAGGAGAATGCATTTTACAACCGCGTGTCTATTTATATGCTATTGTCGCACAACTGGGTGGGTTTCGGGCGCAGTGCTCTGCGCCCCGAGCCCACCCTTTTTTGAAGCCTGTTAGAGCCTCTGGCTCTAATCATGTGCTTCAAACCCCCTCTCCCCCCTCCATTGGAATCCATGCGTCTGGCGCCTTGCATGTAGATCAGGGGGCCGGATGCATGGATGGGGGGGCAGCGCCCGTGTGCGTCTACTGGATGGGCCGCCACTGCAGAGAATGCACCTAACCAGCCATGTGAAGGAGGCCTTATACTGATGGCATCTACAGAGGGCCAGATTTTGGAACAGAAAGAGCTTCCCATTCATAGCTTGTGCCTCCAATATGGTGGTCTGCACACAGCAATGCAGATTAAATGACAAAGTGGGCAATAGAACATCTGTAGTGTGCTTACTGTAAATGCTATATCATTCACAACTGACGTGCCTCACACTGTTTGAATGATGAGGTTGATTAGACTAGGTCAATTTTCTGGTGTCCTAACACCTGATACTGTATATACGTGCTTTTTCCAAGTCAATGACTAACCAAGTAGTAGGAAGAATAAAGATGACAGCCCTGGACCATGTTTAGATATATCT
This sequence comes from Rana muscosa, assembly GCA_029206835.1. Classification (NCBI taxonomy): domain Eukaryota; kingdom Metazoa; phylum Chordata; class Amphibia; order Anura; family Ranidae; genus Rana; species Rana muscosa. Next base: position 216,397,530 of record CM055116.1, read on the forward strand.
ATATCATCTGTTCTAGACAGGTTGTATTTAACATGTCATTAGGTCAGTAGTTTTTGAAAATGTGCAAGTGCCGATATCCACAGTAGAAAATTGGCATTTTTGAATTTATTTTGACTTCATGCTGCTGATCCAATTACATTTTAGGCTCATCTGGAGGATACAATGGCATACCTTCATTATCGCCTAAACACTCTGGAAGTTTCTATGGTGTATATGGTACATGGCTTCAGGTATGCATGCTCAGCCCAAATCAAATTGTGAGCTTGTGAGAGATTTCTTCACTTCCCTTGAAAGGTTCAGTTAGTATGCTTCATCTGAACTCAATTTTATAGTTCACCTGAAGGTGAGTTCTCACATTGCTGCACAATCATTGAGATATAATGTTATTCTACTGGCACAGTTCTATGTGAAGACTTGACTTCAGACCACCAAGCAGTATAAACAATCCCCGCTTTCACTTGCAAGTGTTCAGTATGATCTATGGACCGCTCTGTCACTGTACAGGTTCAGAAGCAATCAACAGACTTTAGTTTACCCCACAAATAGTATTTTTAATAACTGTAAACCTATCTTTTGTTTTAACATAAATTCAAAGATGAGTATGTATTTTAATGTATTTTGTTTTTGTATGGTAACATCACTATTTTGTTATTTATTTAATTTGCTATTAGTGCATACAACAATACTTGAAACTATTTTATACAAATTAGCCATTTGCTCATTATCATTTTTACTATGCATGTTTCTCTACTGTAAATTTTCATTTATTTTAATACAAAAAAATGAGTATTAAAGCAATACTATGTGTGAAAAATATTGTCATTCTCATATCCACAATTGTAACTTATTATTAGTTATGGTGGTTTTGTCCAGACATGTGTTCAACATAACTACAGGTATTGCATCATTTTGAATACAAGTTAATTTGCTATTATGTATTAGGTATTTTATTTTGCTGAATATTAAAAAATTAAAGTGGATGATGTTCATAACTGTCAGCATTGCTGTATTTATTGCATGGCGTGTTAGTAGAATATTCGGGTAGGCAAAATAAATACATTTCCGGAATAACAATTTTATGATGAAAACCAGTAGTTGGAGAAATATGGCTGCCCTCCTTTTGAAAATGCTAGTTGCCTGGGAATCACTAACAGTAATCATTTCTAAATCTCTGATGGGGACTAAGTAAGTGATGCATTTAATTCTATATACAGCGGGTAAAATAAGTATTGAAGACGTCACCATTTTTCTAGGTAAATATATATCTAACGGTGCTATTGACATAAAATGTTCACCACGTCGGTTACCAGCCAATGCAATCCGTACTGTGAAGGACTAGCATCAAAAGGTAGAGCTTGAAGGACACCGCCACTTGCTGGTTCTTCTTTTTAAAGTGGTTGTATACCCACAAATATGAAATGCACCTACAGGTAAGCCTACATTAAGGCTTACCTGTAGGTGCTTGCAATATCTCCGAGACCTACACGGTCTCGGAGATATTTGCAAAAAAGAGTGCACCGCTATCTACGGCGCATGCGCGCCGTAGATAACGGCGCAGGCGCACTGAGCGCGGAGGCTCTTTGAATGGCAGTCTGCCGGACACTGCCGGAATTCGCGCATGCGCGGGGATCATGCCGTTCCCCGCGCATGCGCGGGAGTGACGTCATCGCCGCTCCGGCCAATCACAGCGCCGGAGCGGCGATACCCGGAAGTCACTCCGGGTATCATGGATGCGACGGAGGACGTGTCCGAGGACCGCTGCGGGGGCTTCGATCTAAGGTAAGTGATTGATAATGAGCTAGTATGCTAGTCATACTAGCTCATTATGACTTTGCCTTGCAGGTTCTGAAAAAAAAAAAAAAAAGTTTTGCCGTATGCAACCGCTTTAAGGGCTTTGTTTGCCCATTTTTATTAAAAGAAGTTCAAAGCAAAATCAAAGGTTTCCCTCGCAGGGGTTTCAGCACTCCTTTTCATCAACAAAATGACATTTAGCCTCCTGGCTTATACATACTGCAGTGCTGCTCAGTCCTTCTACTTCAGGCTCTCGTCTGTCTCCTACAGACTATTCCCTTGCAAAGACCATCCGTTTAGATAGCAGCCCCTCACTGCTCTGATCCTCAGACTTGGGTCTCTGGCTTGCACTGTGCACACATGCACTCTATGGCTTCCCCAGTGCACACCTGCACTCGTTGGGAGGGTGGAGCCCAGAATGCTGGTCCTGACTCTACTATCAGGCCCACACACACCTGAACAATTAGTGTACCGGTGAGTCTCAAAACCCTGATCCAGGACTGGGGATTTCATCCCACCCGGATCTCTAAGAAATCCCTGGGCTCCAGGTCCCAAAGTGGACTTTAGTAAATCATGAGGAAACTGAAAAGCCAGTTTCCTCCAAAACAAGCAAATACCATGGAGCCCCTCAACCTGCCTGGTTGAGAATCCTGTATTCATCCACTGGTGGGGTACCACACTACCACAGTACATACAAAGAAACCAAAACAAATAAATTCAGAAATTAAGTTACGTGGCAATAAAATGGAATTTGATCTTTAGTTCTTTCCATAGATTTTCTATTGGATTCAAGTCAAGTGATTGGCTGGGCCATTCTAGCAGCTTTATTTTCTTTCTTTGAAAACCATTTGAGAGTTTCCTTGGCTGTGTGTTTGGGATCATTGTCATGAATCTGCAGTAATGTTTCATGCCGTCTGTTTGCTTACCTCTCTGGACTGTGTATCAGCTTAGGGACCGTGCTCTCACACCTGCATGTTTAAGTAATCTTCTCTTAGCATGGCTCCACCCAAGCCTCTAACAGGAAACACTATTTTACTCCGTGCATTGCAAGCTAGCTGTCAGGGAAGGTTCCATCCAGCAGGTGTCTCCTGGCAGTCTGGAACTGCCAGAGGAGCTTTCCCCTGGTGATGGTATTATGTGATCTTTGGGCCGCAGTACTGATGTCCACCAGCGGGTGGTTCCTGGCAGTGTGGGGCCGACATCATCTCCAGCAATTAGGCATCACTTGAGTCTGATTGCAGGAGATGTGTATAAATACCTGGCAGACACACTCTTACTTTGCCTTGGTATCTCTCCTTGCGCCCTGATCCTGAGAAGCTCTGTATTTGTACCTGATCCTGTTCCTGTCTGTTACCTGAACCCTGAGCCTTGTACCTGTACCTGTCCCTCCTGTGATCCATCCATCCTCTCCTTGTCCTGTTTGTTTTCCCTTTCCCCAGCTGCTGATCTCCCGTTGATGACCCTGGCCTGGCCCTGTTTATGATTCTGGTTTTGTCATTTGTCTGTTACTGTTATTATTTGTGGGTTCTGTTTGGTATTGGTTGTTGTGCACTGTGTGGTATTGGAGGTGGTTGTATCTATATTATTTCACTTATCTTTAATAAATCATTATATTTCACTTACACACGTTTTGGGTTTCCTCTGTTGCAGTCCACATAGTTCTTGTCTTATCTTATACGTGACACTAGCTTTGCTCGAGCAACAGTTGTGTTTAGGCTTATGGTGTGGCGTCCTGCTGTATGTTATCTCTGACTTCCATGTACCGACCGTGGCGTGTCCTTCTGACCATTCCTGTCTGCTAGTAACCCCGACCTTGGCGTGCCTTCTGACCATTCCTGTCTGCTAGTAACCCCGACTTTGGCATGCCTTCCTAACTATCCCTGTCTGCTAATTGCCCCAACCTTGGCTTGTTCTCCTGACAGCTGCTTCTTCTCTATCCACCAGGGCCAATCCGTGAGCATGAGCTGAGAGGCCCCGGGGGCTGCAACCTGGAGTCAGCTGCAGCCAAAGCCATCCTCGCCACTAGAGGCTCTGGTGAATACCTGCTGGCTCTTAGACTTTGCTCCCTGGGGAATCTTACTCTCTAGCTTCATGTTTGGTCTGTGTCAGTGTTCAGGTGGAGCTTCTTTCCTGAACCACCCAGAGCTCCATCCGCAGAAATCAGCTGTAGGGTCCACAACCTTATCGGTGTGCTCCTAAACCCAGCGGTGTGCTTTTGTCACCTAGCCTCAGATGACCTGACAATCATTGTCTTGCTGAAATGTCCACCTCCGTTTCAGCTTCATCATAATGGTAAATGGCAGCTGATTTTTATCAAGAATGTCTTGGTACATTTTTCCATTCATCCTTCCTTCAATGATATGACATTTGCCAGTACCGTATGCTGAAAAACAGTCCCACACCATGATGTTCCCACCTCCAAACTTCACTGTTGGTATGGAGGTGTTTTTGGGGTGATGTGCAATGCCAACAGTCTGTGTTAAAAACAGGGGTTTAGTTAGCACGCATTTGCAAACGCATGCATAGGCTGCAAGGCCTCTTCATGGCACCCTGTGTATGCTTGGAGTCCTAAACACTACTGAATTTATGAGCGTCTCCACAGTGGGAGCACATGCATTCAATAGATAGATGAGGGGCAGGTGGGCCTGGAGGCAGCCCAATCTTCTTAAAGGAACAGGAGCACACTGGACACCCAGCACATAGCACAGTGACAGCAAAGGTGCCCAGTGTGTCCCCGGACCATATTTACACCAGTAACAAACAAATGGCCCCTGCCCCCACCTATAACTGGCCTTCACAGCAAGGAGCACAAGTCGGGGCAAACGCATAAAAGACAAAAACAGAACATTTCATAGCTCAACTCACCAACAAGACTATATTCTCCCAGTATTTCACAAGTTTGTCTAAATGTTGCGCAGCAAACTTTAAACAAGCTTCTATATGCTTTTTCTTCAGCAAAGGTTGCGTGGTAAGCGTGCATACAGGCCATGGCGGTTGAGTGCATTTCTTATTGTTTTCTTTGAAACAATTGTACCTGCTACTTCTAGGTCTTTCTGAAGCTCTCCACAAGTGGTCCTTGGCGCTCGGACAACTCTTCTTATAATTATTTTCACTTCTCTGTCAGAAATCTTGCGAGGAGCACCTAGTCGTGGCCGGAGAAATTGGTGAATGGTGAAATTTATGTTCTTTCCACTTCTGGATTATGGCCCCAGCAGTGCTCACTGGAACATTTAAAAGTTTAGAAATCTTTCTGTATCCATTGTCATCAGTATGTTTTGCAACAATAAGAGTGCAAAGGTCTTGAGAAAGCCCTTTGCTTTTACTCATCATGAGATGTTTTTTGTGTGCCACCATGGTAATAAGACAAGTTTTTAGAGGCCATCAGTTTAGACTGAACCAGCTGATATTAATTTGTACTGGCAAGGGGCAGGATTCCTTTCTATTTACTGATGGATTTCAGCTGGTGTCTTTGCTTTCCATGCCCTCTAGAAGACTCCTGGGTTATATGACATATTGTGCCTAGGAACAAAAAACTGAAACCAAGAAACCAGGAAGGACGGTAACTTAAGAAACTTACAAAATAGTTTAAAACAAGTAATAGGCCATAAGGTGAACTAGAAAAAAGCGAATTTTCGCTCTCACACTTGGGCACTACTTTTTAAATGCATTTTTGCATAGACGACACCCCTATGGACTTTATGTTAAAAGTTCTCCACAAAATATCCTGCAGTTTTTTGTCACGATGTATAAATGTATGTAATTGTGAACCAAAAAACCCCCCAAAATTTTATGGCGCTGGTTTTGCTTGTAATTTTATTCCTATTCATTTTAGCAACACAAAATATCTCTCAAACTGACATATACACATGTGCGTAACATTTGAGACAGGTATTGGTGCATTAATATATTTAAGAGTGAATGTAGACCATGAAATATGGTAAAGTTGTAGAATATATTCTTCAGATTGGCACCAAGAAAAATTAAACATACACAATGTAAATGTATCAAAACTGTGATGTTTTTATTCATCAGCATTTTTAGTAGACACTGTGTAATCAAAGAAAGTAGCACACTTTGCCACAAGTTGCCTGAACTTACTCAAAATGCAACCCCATCCCCCTCAATGCCACCTAATGCCAAAAATGTAAAATTCAACAATAGATTCATTACAGCTCAAAAATCACCCTAAAATATGAAAAAGTGTCTTCACTCATCAGTCTCATCCATATCACTGTCATCAGAGCTATCGTCCAATGTAGCTCCTTCCTCTTTTTCTTGGGAAACATTCACCAACATAAATCGGTACAAGAAAGTCTTGTCGACATACAGGAACCCATACATACAGGTCACCCGCCCCCTATCCGGTCGGGTCATCGGCACCCACCCCCCTGGTTGGTCGGTTACGAGTCTGGCACTTACCCCATCTATGGCGCGAACAGCAGTTCCCTCTGGGTAGCGGCTCCCGCTGTGCGTCTCCTCCCACCTTTTCCTAGGCCAATTGGAATGCTTCTTCTTTCAGAGGAGGAGAATCAGTGTGACAATAGCGAATATTCACAACACCCTTTTTTGAAGCCTATTAGAGCCTCTGGCTCAAATCACGTGCTTCAAACAAATAAAATAAAAAAATCCTATTGGAATCCATGCGTCCAGCACCCCGTATGTAGATAAGGGGGCCGGACGCATGAAAAGGGGAGGCGGCACCTGTGCGCCCTGCATTACAGGCCGCCACTGTTCTTATGCCTGTAAGCTGAGGTAAATGAGTGATGTTTAATGCTAGAATAGGTCTATCCAGCATCTTTATATTAGTCTTGTTCATGGTACTATTGCAAATTACAACAGGTATAGTCTCTGTCTGGTCCATGTATGTTTATATTCCATTTACTGAAAACTGCCCAATATGTTTTATAGTTTGCTTCGTAGAATAAGTTGACCAGATTTTGAAAATTAAATCAAAGGACACCCTATTAACCATGCTGACTTTTATTGTCCGTGAGGCATGCTACACCATATGTTTGGTGTGGTCAATTTTGCTAACAGTGGGAGTTTCTTAAAGGGGTATGGTTTAATAACACCTAAGCCTACTTTACTCTGGGTCAAGAGTGCGTAACACAGAATATAGAGGCCAAAAGTAAGTAAAGCACCGAGTGTTTCCCAAACAAACATTCCTCCCTCCTCCCAATAGAATTCTCCCCATAGCACCTTTACAGCTGCAGAATTCACCATATTATTATTATTATACAGGATTTATATAACAGTTTGCACAGCACTTTACAATATAAAGGTAGACAATACAGCAACAATACAATTCAATACAGAAGGGTTAGGGGAGCCCTGCTCCTGCAAGCTTACATTCTAATAGGAAGGGACTGGTGAAACAAAAGGTAGTAACTGTGAGGGATGAACTGAGGGAAGTAGAAGATTTCGTAAGCCGAAGGCAGGATAGGCCTCCCTGAAGTGATGGGTTTTCAGGGATCGCCTAAAAGTGGACAGAGTAGGAGATAGCCGGTCAAAGTGGGGTAGCGAGTTCCAGAGGATGAGAGAGGCTCTGGAGATGAGCATGGGAAGAGGAGACAAGGGAGCTAGAGAGTAGGAGGTCTTGGGAGAAGCGAAAATAAAGGTTTGGGTGATATTTAGAGACAAGATTGGTGATGTAGCTCGGGGCAGAGTTGTGAATGGCTTTGTATGTTATTGTTAGTGTGTTTAATTTCATTCATTGGGCAATGGGAAGCCAGTGGAGGGAGCATTCATGATAGACTGAAGAGAGTATAGCCTGCGGGGAGGTAGGCCAATGAGGAGGGAGTTACAATAGTCAAGGCGAGAGATAACAAATGAGTGAATAAGTTGCTTAGTGGTTTCAATAGATCAAAAGGGGTGTATTTTGGAGATGTTACAGAGGTAAAGTCTGCAAAACTTTGGATTTGGGTCTGAAAGTATAGGTCAGAGTCCAGGATTACACATAGCACCTTTGAATAAGGGGAGGGACTGATGGATGTATTATTGATCCTGATGGAGAAGTCAGGGGAGGGGGCACAGGCCAGAGAAAATATTATGAGCTCAGTTTTAGAAAGATTGAGTTTGAGGAAGTAATGTGACATCCATACTGATATGTCCCTTAGTAAGTTAGTAAAGCGCCATATGCTTGCAGGATGGGGAGAAGTCTGTGGCATCAGATGGAGCATGCCACCTCTCCAGCAGCCCTTTGCCTTTCTCTGCACAGGCAGTTGCCAACATGCTCATATGGCAGGTCATGTCCCAGGCAGCTTTTAAAAGTGTCTGCCAGCAGAGGGCTCTCCAAGTAACAATCCATTTCAGTATAGTACTGTCACAAAGTGCCATTGGAGTCTACTGCTACTGATTTACTGCTTAACATGGCACCCCCTCTTCCTCCTTCCCCCACATTAAAACACTGTGCACAGGGCAGCTGCTCCTTATTGTTGCCCACCCATCCCCCTGTTCCAGCCCTGTACCCTAGTGTAGTGTTGACTTACGGTCTCCAGGCCTACCACTGCGAGTCACCATCACAAAGAAGAGCAATGTGGCAAATAATCCATATTCTTAACCTCCTGTAAATTGTTGACACAAGCTTGGGGGGGCGGGACCTGATAGACCACTTGATATCAGCATTTGGCATCATTAATAACCCTGGACCTGGACATACACTTCTCCCCTCCTCTTCCTGCTCCAGGCCAATCACAGAAATGTTGCTAAGACATATTTCCCTGTATGCACCTGGGCCGGGGACACTATTAAAGCTGCAAAGAAATCTGATTCTTTTAACATTCTTCTAATGGGGACAAAATCTGGGACACTGTTTCCCAGGGACAGCCTACTAAAATCATGGACTGTCCCCTGAAACTGGGGCTGTCTGGTCACGCTACTGTACAATCACTGCTAATCTTTCTCTATACTAAATTCACATCACTCCCAGTAAATTAAGCGGTAGTGCTTGCAGTTTAAGGTGGTACAGAGGAGCAATAATTACACATTTCAGGAGAGGGTGTAGGCACCCTCTAGCTGCAGCATATAGCTGAACCCTTCAGCCAGTGGTCTACAGGAAAATGAGCCACCTAGGGGTAGGATTGTTTAGCTCGTTTCTAGCCCAGGCATTACATGCAGACTGCCATGTCTGTTACATGTGCACGGATGTGACCTTTTCCACTACCTTCCTTTTAATCTGTATTAATGTTAAGTCCTTTTTAGGCCTGGAGCACGCTCTCACTCAGGACCCTGCATTCTACACTTGGTTGAAGGTTCTCTGTAGGTCCAACCAAACGGGAAGGGGGATCTCTTCCCTTACCCACAACCATCTCCTAGGCAGATCAGGTTTGAACTCGTCACATAAAGACACACTTTCCCAGGTATTAGCTGTCCATATTAAACTACATCTTTAGACCCACACATTATTCCTTATTCATGACATCACTCTACTTGGAAACTTATTTTTGTGATTAAATTCTTCACATGAAAAGTTGTAAATTGTCCATGGCAATAGGATGAGCACAGTTCCAATTATATGGTAAACTGTAGCATTAAAACTGTCAATAGAAATGGCCAGCAGGCCCAAGCAAAGGTGGTTCTCTTACAATGTCCAGTACAATTCCAGGGGGAAATTAGGTGCTCACAATTACTATTGCATCAGCTTCTTCTTAGTTCCTATTCTACAGCCACCTCTCCCTTGAAGGTTAAAACACACACCCAGCTTCTCTTCTACATCTTGGGTACTCTTTTGCTTCAACCTCCCACCTCTAAGTCTCTCCCATACCTAAGAACTTTGGGAAACCTCTCTCTTTGCCTACAGGATGGATTTTACAGTGGAAAGGAAATAACCCTTTCCTACACATTGGTGGGGTGCTTTGCTAGTACAGTTGTAGTTGAGGCCTGTCAAAAAGCAGGTTATATCCTATATAGAGAAATACAATAATTTCACATTACATAATCCTTCATCCTGTATAACCTAAAAGAGAAAATTATATTATGTTTTTTATCAGAAGTATTTTAGATGTCTTACACCCATTCAGCTTTACACCATCAGGGAGCGTTCTCTGCTCTCTTTAGTGTGGAACTCCTACAAACCTCCACCCCTGTTCTTCCCATGTTGTGTAATCCTTCTCCTGGAGCTGTGTATTTACAGGCTGCTGCAGATAGACACTGAGGGATCTTTTACTTTTATGGAGTAACAGCGCTGGTTGTTCATTCATAAGAGTAAAAGAACAGTCCGCTTAAAGAGGGGACAGTAGCTCAGTGCTGGTTTGTGCCTCTCCCACGTGAACGCCTATAAATTGGGCTTCAGAATGGGGTGGAGCTAAAGCCTGAAAAAGAGGTGCCTTTAATCCACAATGGGGCCACTGATTGGATCAGGACCAAGTGCAAATCAAAAAAAAATGTTTGGGAGAATTCTCTTGGGGTCCATGCACACTGGGCATAAAAACTGCTGCTTATCCAAGTGTTTTGTGTTTTTTTCTTCAGCCTGTGGAAGCAGCTCTATATTAGCCTATGTGTCCATGCACATTAGGGAGTTTACGAGCATATTTTCAGAGGAGTGTTTAGAGGCAGAAAAAAACCCCCTTCAGAAGTGCATTTTTGGGAAGAGCTTTTGAGCAGAAAAAACACTTAAAGTGATTGTATACAATCACCTTGTAAAACGACCCATCCAGTTTAAAAGAGAACTAAAAGGCAAAACATTTTTGTATAGATATTAAAAAAAAAAAATACCCTTTTCCCTTTTTTTTTAAGTGATCATATTCCCTCTCTTTTCAGCTGCATAGGAGCTGGGGGGAAGAGGAGCGTCAGCACACTGAACTTCCCAGTGAATGGCTTGCAGGGGGAGGGGGCGGGGGTGTCAGGACAAGTCTGATCATTGGAGGAGAGCAGGCTAAGTTCCCAGCACAGCTACAGAACTGACCATGCCTTGCTCTTCTGTTTAGCACGGTCAGTTGTTAATAGAAAAGCAGAGGGACTGGCAGGAACACCTGGTATTTCACACAGGAAGCAATACAAAAAGAACAGGATACTTTCTCATACAATACATGGTACAGCAGGCACATATCAGGAATATGAAACGTTTGGGTAACAAACACTCTTATGCCCTGTACACACGATCGGATTTTCCATTGGAATTCCGATGAAGCTGACTTTCATCAGTCTTGCGTACACACCATCAGTCAAAAATCCGACCGTCCCAAACGCCATGAAGTAAAACACTCCGAAGAGCCAAGAAAAATTAAGTTCAATGCTTCTGAGCATGCATCGACTTGATTCTGAGCATGCGTGGGTTTTTTCTCCGATGGAGTTCCACACAGACGATCGGAATTTGCTATCGTTTTTTTTTCCATCTGTAAAATTTAAAACGTTCTATTTTTTTATACCAATGGAAAAAAGACCGATGGGGCCCACACACGATCGGTTTGTCCGATGAAAAAAGTCCATCAGCCTTTTTTCATCAGAAAAAACAATCGTGTGTACGCAGCATAACGCTTATAAAGATGGCATTTAGAAGCATTTAGCTTTTTTAAGTGTAGATTAAAAAATGAGCAGAGGGGAAAGTTTTTGAAAAAAAACTTATAAAAAGCAAATGCCCATAAACTCTTCTAAACTCTTGTGCAATACGAGCCACTATGAGCATTTTTAAACCTGTTTTTTTTCTGCTAGAGGTCATTATTTTTGCTCCTGTGCATGGACCCTTATGCGCGTACACACGATCGATTTTCTCGACGGTGAAAACACCGTTGAGAAAATAGACGGGAAAAACGAGGGAACGGCTTGGTTCCCTACACACGACCGTTTTTCCTGACATTTTTTTTCTTGGTCGAGAAAGACGACCGTGTGTGGGTTCCGTGGCAGTGTTTCCCTATGGGAAAACTGCCGCGGAAAAAAATGACGGGAATCACGACGAGAAAAATTAGAGCATGTTCTAATTTTTCTCGTCGTGATTAATGTCGTTTTTCCCGTTGGGAAAAATGACAAAAAGCCCACACACGGTCGTTTTTCTTGTTAAAATTTTTTTAAATTTTTTTTCCTGACGGGAAAAATGATCGTGTGTACGCGGCATAAGTCTGGAAAGGTACGCTTTCAGATGTTTTTATTAAAGGTAGAAACTGGAGATTATCCACAATACAAAGCTATGGTATAGAAAACGTCTCCTGTATATATTGTGGTAACACCTGGGTGATATGTGTAATAGACTGTGTCTGTCATATTAGGAAGGATTAGAATCTGAAACAGTCTAGAATGTTCCACTCGTCATCACTAGGGGCTTGACCTATTTACGGCTTTTCACTATTAACTACCTTGTTTTACAGTCTCATATAGTCTTCACTGCATTTCAGAGCACAGCAAAGGGTTTTTGTGTGGGGAAAGCCTGACATTATGTCAAGGGCTCACATTGTGTTCATCATTGGATTTTATTGCTGTTAAGTCTTCCCTCAAACAGACATTTTAGCATATTTGTGGACAGACAGATGACAGAAGTGTGTTTTTCAGTCATTGGGGAAACATTCAGGTGGTTATGCATTTGCCCACGCTTGTTTTCCAGCTGAATTTAACTAAGACTGGTCAGAGCATGCCTTCCATACACAGTCATGGTGGCAGATTATTTTTACATGTATGAATACAGCAATAAGAATGTACGACTTGCAGTTGATAGCATAAAAACTTTCAATGGGCCCAATGATTCACCATGTGGTGACAACAGAGACCAAACAAGTGAGTCCAAAAATAAAAAATATGTATATAAATAAAAACTACACCAAAGTCCAACAACTGCTAATAATCAAATGAATGAAGCCAGTTTCCTAAGGGGTTAAATTCCAATGAGGTAATTTACGGTGATCATCCATGGTTAATAAAGTCTCTCATAAAAATAATGAAAACCAACTCATCCGACATTCAATCTTCCAGCTGGTCAATGAAATGTAACCTTAATTCATAATTCCATCACTGTCATAGTAGACACACTCCCCTTAGGTAATGTACTCACCAGACATAAGATGGTAATGCGATTGTAAGCTCCTCACTAGGTATTCCGTCAGCTCCCCTCAGGATATCCAGTGGCTCCAGTCAGCAAGTGTATGCGTGCAGCAGTGCGGGCATGTAAAACAAGGGAAGCTTCACATAGTGTAAAACCCTTTTATTGGTTAAAATAAAGTTGCCCCCATATACAAGAAATGCTTACTAGAAATAAGTAAAAATACAGCATATCACCAGGGCAGATTCGTCAGCTCACTCAGATGTGAAATGTTCCCGACATTTAAAACGTTTGTGAGTCCCGGGTAGACGATCGTTCCCGTGATGTGATTGGTCGTGTGGTCACGCCCTGATGCGTTTCGTGATTGGCTCACGTCTTCAGAGGGCGTGGCCACACATCGCGACTGCTCGTTTAAATAGGCCAGCGGGCTCCGACGTGTCTGCATACATACGCAGACACGTCGCTGCCTAATCATACTACAACACAGATGGGAGTGTCCTCAAGCTGGCTGACAGTTTTGGAAGCCTCCACTGGACTAATCTAGCTGTCAATCACACAAGCGTCAGGCCCTCTCAACGGGGATGGGCTGGATGCGCTGCGATATTGACACACTGCTGCCATATGTGAGTGCCGTCTGATCCAGCTCTCAGTGAAGATCTGTTTCTAAGGCACATGGATCCTAAAAGCAAAGTATGGATCTAGGTCACTCTGATATACCGTCCTTTATATTAAAGTTTCTTAAAGGGCACCTTAAAGGTAATAGAGACGGCATATATAATATCATTGCAATTTAAAGTTGCAGTCACATTAATAAATATGGGTGCAAGTCCAAATGCCATATTCATAGAGTATGAAGTCTACAAAAGTATGATGTCTATGATGTATGAAGTATGATGTCTACAAAACATCCATTAAATCTAAAATGTACAAACCTATATGCATATAAAACATATGTCATTAAATGTCTCATCAAAGTAAAATTAAAATAATAATATAAAATGGACCCTATATATATATATAAATATATATATCTATATAGCAGTCAAAAATCAAATAAAATATCTACTGCTAGACAAGTATACCTATATACTAATCAGATGTATATACACACAGGTTTGATCAAATACCCTATTAGTTTCAAATAAACATTATCATGTTCTCTCACTTAAATGAAACCAGATACTTTTATACTGGCCCTGAAGGCTTCCTTAACTAATAATTACTGATGAAACAGTTAAGGTCTAGGTCTATATTTAAACCATTAGGGCTAAGTGTATTTGTAAGATATAACCACTGCGTTTCGAGTTTGGAAATTTCCCGCACCATATTGGCCCCCCTCCATCTATGGTGAGCTTTATCAATGCCCCAAAATTTCAGACCAACTGGGTCCCTATGATGCTTCTCCCTGAAATGTAGGGACACACTGTGTTCTTTGTATCCAATGGTAATATTATAGATATGTTCCGACACCCATTTGGAAAGTGTTCTTTTAGTGCGGCCTATAAACATAAGGCCGCATGGGCATTCGAGGGCGTATACTACGTGTGTAGATGCACACGTAATACATTCTTTTATTTGGAATTCTTTTCCATTGACAGTGGATACAAAACTCGTGAGACCTCGAGTCGTAAATGTGTGGACACCTGTTGACAGGCCTTACAACGTCTACAGGCATAAAAGCCTGTCCTGTCCCAAAACATTTTAACTTGTTTGGGAGGGTCTAACACTTTTTTGACTAATTGGTCACCAAAAGATGTAGTTTTTCTATAAATGAAAGGTGGTACAGGAGGTAAGGCTGTCTTCAGTACCTTATCCATTGCAAGAATGTTCCAATGCTTCTTAAAAATACCTTCTATCTCACGATATTGTTCGTGGTAGCCCGATATAAAACCCCATTCATGTTTTTGATTAATAGGTCTAATTTTGGGAAGAAGCATTGATTCTTGGGAGTTAGTGCCTACTTGTTCTAACAAGTGGGTCAGATGTTGTTCATTGTACCCTTTCTCCACAAAACGCTGCTTAATCAGTGTCGCTTGAACTCGATAGTCTATGTCTTGTGTGCAGTTACGTCGTATATATATTTATATCTGTATATCATTGGTGGGATCATTATTTCCATTCAAGCACTGTTAATGTTTTATTTTATTGAAACATATTTCCTTATATTTCTTGTACTCAGTTTATAACAGCAGCTATTTTGCAGGATACCTATATATATTTCCTTTGAGCGCTAGGATCAGATACACCTTGGTGACTATTCTGATACATTGATATACAAGAATGTACGACTAAAGCAGAACGCTTGGACGGTGCATTGTTTCATTATTCTGTTACTATTTCACATTTACTATGAAAATTTATTTATGTTAGACATTAGAGGGCAGTCAGATATGATGGTTCAGTTATTCACTTGCATGGCCAGTTCACCCATACAGCTTGACTTAGCATTTATGTTTATGGGTGTAGAGAAAGTGGAAGAAGACTGCAAAGGCAAGAAATTCCGCTCAATCAAGAGCAGTCAAGTTGTGGTCATTCGGCTGACCTATGAACATGAGATCATTGGCCCATCCATCTCTCCAAATGGAATTAAGGGTAAATCTTTCCAAATAGCAGATAAAAACTGACAACAGTTCTAGCCTTTCCAATAAAAGCTTGGTTGCATTACAGCCTTTTGTATGCTACTATTAGTACTGTTTTTTTTAAATTAGGGGCAGAAATTATTCCAGTAATATGTGAGATTTTTCCTCCTACCATCTAATGCCTGTGTTCCGTCAGATTAGGCGACCCCGTCAGATTTTGTAACAGAAGTGATGTTCCGTCTCGGGCCATCTTAGTACACCCTGCATTTGGCCACACTAAGCTTACAGTCAGTCTCAAGTCGCCAAGCGGACATCTTTTTACACCCACCGAAATCTTGCATTTCAAACTTATTTTTACCACTAAACTGAGCTTATATAGTGAAATACAGTATTTAGAAGTCCGTGACACTGTTTTAATGTTGAATTTTAAAAGCAGCGGCAAGCCTGCTGATCTCACACGTTTGCTAATGTGACAGAACACTGCTGCTTTTAAAATTTAACATCAAAACAGTGTCACGGACTTCTAAATACTGTATTTCTAGATATAAGCTCAGTTTAGTGGTAAAAATAAGTGTGAAATGCAAGACTTCGGTGGGTGTAAAAAAATGTCCGCTTGGCGACTTCAGACTGTAGGCTTACTGTGGCTGAGTGCAGGGTGTACCAAGATGGCCGTGACGGAATGTCACTTCCGTTACAAGTTTTGACGGGTCGCCTTATCTGACGGAACACCTGCATTGTCCAAGTGATATCGGGGAGACCACCTCTAATGACAGCAGGAAATGGGTGGTGCTGGGAATTGAAATGTACACGAAACAAAAAAATGTAACAAGACATTGTGCTTGTTACATTTATTTGGCTGTTAGCTTCCTTATTTTCTGACTGTTTCTGAACCAAGACACATCTAGTGCTCAGGAACAAAGGATATGCAGTGTAGAAACATGTAACGGTAATCTGAAAGATCACCCTTTAAAAATAATAATGAATTCAGCTAGAGATTATATTTGAAATAAATTCACATATTCTTTTAAATAGTTTTAGACCTCTCTGACCTCTTTAGCTGTATGTACTGTGAAGTAATTCTTCCTAAAGATCACAATAGTTGGGTTTCAGTTGGATTCTAGCATCTTACAGCACCTACTTTTTAGTTTAGAAGGCTTACAGACTTTGGAAGTCTCTGCTGTCAAAAAGGACAAAAGAGCTGCAATTTCAGTGCCTCTGCTGTGAAATTTAAAAATTTATTTTCCACAGTGCCTGCCTACAGAGGTCAGTGATGCCTTGTATTAACCACTTCAGCCCCGGAAGGATTTACCCCCTTTCTGACCAGAGCACTTTTGGCGATTCGGCATTGTGTCACTTTAACTGATAATTGCGCGGTCGTGCGACGTTGCACCCAAACAAAATTGATGTCCTTTTTTCCCACAAATAGAGCTTTCTTTTGGTGGTATTTGATCACCTCTGTGATTTTTATTTTTTGCGCTATAAACAAAAGAAGAGCGACAATTTTGAAAAAAAAGCAATATTTTTTACTTGTTGCTATAATAAATATCCCAAAAATATGTATAAAAAAACAAATTTTTTCCTCAGTTTAGGCCGATGCGTATTTTTCTACATATTTTTGGTAAAAAAACCCCGCAATAAGCATATATTGATTGGTTTGCGCAAAAGTTATAGTGTCTACAAAAGAAGGGATAGTTTTATGGCATTTTTATTATTATTTTTTTTTACTAATAATGGCGGCGACCTGCGATTTTTATCATGACTGCGACATTATGGCAGACACATCAGACACTTTTGACGCTATTTTGGGAACATTGTCATTTATACAGCAATCAGTGCTATAAAAATGTCCTGATTACTGTGTTAATGACACTGGCAGGGAAGGGGTTAACCACTAGGGGGCGAGGAAGGGGTTAAGTGTGTCCTAGGGAGTGATTCTAACTGTGGGGGGGCTGGGCTATGAGTGACACGACAGCGATCACTGCTCCCAATGACAGGGAGCAGTAGATCACTGTCCTGTCACTAGGCAGAACAGGGAAATGCCTTGTTTACATAGGCATCTCCTCGTTCTGCAGCTCCGTGACACGACCGCAGGACACAGGCGGACATCGAGTCCGTGGGTCCCGCGGGCACGGTCACGAAGCTCACGGCAGGGGCGTGCGCGCCCGCACGGCGGCAGATTCAAAGGGACGTACAGGTACGTCCCTTTGCGCAGCCATGCCATTCTGCTGACGTATATCTACAGGCGGCGGTCGGCAACTGGCTAAAGCTCATTTACTGCTTGTTAAAAATATGTAAATACCAGAATATCCTTAGTCTGGGCAAAGGTTTATTTTAAAATTGAATTCCAGGTATCGTTTTTTGCATAGTTACATTGGTCCAGCTTGGACCAATGTAATTATGCATATTCTATACCTGTGGGATCCCTGTGGAAGTAAGGTATCACTGTAGCAGTCAGCATGCAGCAAGGCAGCTGCTTGGCATGGGACTTGAAAAATAACGAGAATCACTGTTGTAGTATTATGGTTCACCCTTACAGTGATCCCCCCCCCCCATGGGACTCGGAAGATAATGAGGATCACTGTAGTAGCGGTGACAACTACAGTTATTCTCTGCTTCCGCAGGAATACCACAGGTATGGCTTATGCATACCTAAATTGGTCCAAGCTGGACCAATATAACTGTGCAACAAAAAGTCATAACTTAATTTCCCTTAAAGTGGTTGTAAACCTTTGTGTTTTTTCACCTTAATGTATCTCATGCATTAAGGTGAAAAACACCTTGCAGTCACCGCCTCCCCCCCCCCTGAGCCCCTGTTTTACTTACCTGAGCCCCAAATTTCAGTGTGCCCGATCCCGCGTTGCTTTCCCCAGGTCTTGTTTGGCTCTACATTGGATAGATTGATAGCAGCGCAGCCATTGGCTCCCGCTGCTGTCAATTAAATCCAATGATACGGCTGCCAGGGGGGCGGGGACGAGTCATACAATCGGCAGCTATGGACGCCGATAGTATGGCACAGGAGCGCGCCCGCAAGCTAACCCCCTCGGGAGAGAGCTGTCCAGAAGGGGTTAGCTCCTGCGGGGAGGAGCCGCGGGAACGGCCGTGGGACCCCAGAAGCGGACGATCAGAGCCACTCTGTGCAAAACGAACTGCACAGTGAAGTAAGTATGGTAAGTACACGTAAGTATGATATGTTTGTTATTTTAAAAAAAACGAAGCTTTAGTACCACTTTAACTCTGAATTTCAGGTGATTTTCCTACTTGAGCACAGCTGCAGGGTTTACTGTATAGCATCATCGGTGTTCATGCATTTATTTTACTAGCTGTCTAAAGTGCAGAGTCCCCAAGGCATGTGGTTGGTGATTCAGCCCAGTTGCTTTCATCCAAAGTGAAATATTATTTTTGTGTAACATGTCCATTTAAAGCCAAGAGCAAAAATATGTTTTCTTTTTTTTTTTATATTTAGCCCTGATGAATTAGTCAGGCATCAGAGGATATACCAGATGTTCATTACAAGGACTTCATATCATCCTACCACAGCATGAACTAGAATGTGTTTCCTTCCTTGCTTTGTTTTAGTTTGTTTGGGTGAAGCTAATTCATATACAGAATGCAATCATTAATTCGATTTTTGTATTATCACAGAAAAGAATAACATAACTATAGATGAGTCTTTGAAGAAAGCAAGCATATACAGTTACATGGAATGCACAGTCATTTCTGGAATTTGGTATTTGGGCTGAAATGTAAAACGTTATTAAGTATTTTCTTGGCAAGATAAGCAAAACAAATTATGAAATAAAACATCAAACCACTCATATTTTCTGCTGACATGTGTGAAATATATTTAATGTGGACCTGTCATAGGAGAAATATGTAGGCTGTTTTGTTGACCTCCTTCAGTATATGCTAATTAACAGGCTGCTAGGCTGACCTGGTGGCATTAAAAGCAGTGCGTAATGGTATTTTGTACACAGTGTATTCCTTTTTTATTTTGGCCATGGCTAATTATAAGATATTTAAAATATATAAGATATATTTTTAAAGCAGGTAAATATGAAATATTGAATATTAATATATTGCAGTCTTCTATTCAGCCAGTAGTTGGAGATTTAAGCTCCCTTTTACACATTTTTCTTTAGCCTTCGTAAAAAGCCAGAATTGAAAAGCAATTTAAAATACGAAGTAAATAAATCAAAGGAGTGACGTATCCCTTATTGGTTTGCTTTTGCCGAAAAAGGTTTCAATCCGACAGAATGAGCCTGAAGGCAGGGAGCTTCTGCTTCGCTGTCTGCTGTCTTAGATAACCCATAGTGCTTTAGAAGGACCTTTGTGATGCACTATTGAAGTAAAAGTAACCATTAAAAACACTGACTGCATCACATTAGAGAGTTTGAATACCTTTATTCAAATTCAATAATAAGTACCCAAATCAGCCACGATGTCAAATAAAATTTTTACAATTTATTAATAACATGTACAGTTATATAAAACATTCAATGGAAAACCAAAGCTAAATAGCATTACTGTACACATAGGTGAATACTCTATATTGATCAGTACTCATTTGTACAAATGACCTCGTATATCCTCCTCTCAGTAAACTGTGAATGTGTTAATTGGCCTGGGGAAGACATATTCATTGTTATTCTTGTTAGAACTCACGTCTGGGACTCCCTTCTCACCCCACTACCCTTTACCTTCACTGTTCTCTAACAAATTGCTAGGTTTATTAAATTACTGTATTTATTGGCGTATAACACTCACTTTTTTACCCTGAAAATAGAGGGTAAACTGTGCCTGTGTGTTATACACAGGGGGCTGTGGAACATTTTTTTTCTGAAACTTCCCTCTTAAAGTTAGGGTGCGTGTTATACGCCTGTGCGTGTTATACGCCGATAAATACGGTATATATAAAGCCTCTAAAATACTCTTTTAGTTTGCTAAACATGTTCCAATTTTTTGGAAAGCTGAGTTAAATTTCACTTGCCACATCCAGGCCTGATTACTGGCAGACCTGTTGAATCAAGAAACCACATCAATAGAAGCTGTCTGACAAAGTGAAGCACGCTAACAGATCACAAAAAGCCACACATCATGCCACAAGGCTTTGGAACTCCAGTGAACCACGAGGAGAGCCATTATCCACAAATGGAGATAACTTTGAACAGTGGTGAACCTTCCCAGGAGGGGCCGGTCTACAAAAATTACTCCAAGAGCATGACGACGACTCATCCAGGAGGTCATAAAAGAACCCAGAACAACATATAAAGAACAGCAGGCCTCACTTGCCTCAGGTAAGATCAGTGTTCATTATTCAAAAATAAGAAAGACACTGGGCACTGGGCAAAAATGGCATCCATGGGAGAGTTCCAAGGCCAAAGCCACTGCTGCCCAAAAAAAACACAACAGCTCATCTCACATTTACCAAAAAACATCTAGATTATCTCCAAGACATTTAGGCAAATATTCTGTGGACTTATGAGGTAAAAATTTAACTTTTTGGAAGGTGTTCTTCCCGCTACATCTGGCATAAAACTAATACAACATTTCAGAACAAGAACATCATACCAACAGTCTGACATGGTGGTGGTAGAGTGATGGTCTGGGGCTGCTTTGCAGCTTCAGGACCTGGACGACATACCATAATTGATGGAATCATGAATTCTGAGCTCTACCAGAAAATCCTAAAGGAGAATGTCCGGCCATCAGTTCGTGACCTCAAGCTCAAGTGCACTTGGGTTATGCACCAGGACAATGATCCGAAACACAACAGCAAGTACACCTCCAAATGGTTCAAACAAAGCAAAATTTAGGTTTTGGAGTGGCCTAGTCAAAGCCCGGACTTAAATCCAATTGAGATGCTGTATCATGACCTTACACAGGCCGTTCATGCTGGAAAACCCTCCAATGTGGCTGAATTAAAACAGTTCTGCAAAGAAGAGTGGGACAAAATTGCTCCACAGCAATGTGAAAGACTCATTGCCAGTTATCGCAAACGCTTGATTGCAGTTGTTGCCGCCAAGGGTGGCACAACCAGTTATTAGGTTTAGGGGGCAATTACTTTTCACACAACTGTAGCTATCTCAGTAGATCCCCCACTTTCAATTAGGTAAATATCAGCCCTATCTGAACCATACTAAAAAGTGTCAAAGAAGAAAACAACCCAAAATAAAAAATTATACTACACCAATATTCAAATAATAATAAAAAACACACCCAGTGTGAAGTTAAACAAATCACAATAACAAAGTCCACATAAAAGTCCACTTTAAATAATCTCCAAAAAATATTTTTTGTAAGTATCTTCTATTATATCATGCAATATTCACACCACGCCTCGTGTTTGATGTGCCACCACTTCCCCATAAGACATGCACTCACCAAATTAATTTGCCTTACACTCTCATGTCGGCACCACCATCCACAATGTCCTGATCACGTTTTATAAGCTGAGACTAAAATCACTAATGTCTCCTTTTTTTCTATTGAAGGCTTTCTGCCCACAGCAAGTATAATCCTAGCGTACTCCTAGTGTACTTCTCAGTGTGGCAGAGAGTCTCTTGAATAGTGATTTTATTCAAGGCTTATAAAACGTGATCAGGAGATTGCTGATGGTGGAATGATTAACCTCAGGGTTAAAAGCGCAATTGGCCAAACATGAGAGTGTAAAATTAATTTGGTGAGTGCATGCCTTATGGGGAAGTGGTGGCACATCAAACACAAGATTGCATGATATAATAGAAGATACTTACAGAAACAATTTTTTTGGAGATTATTTAAAGAGGACTTTTGTATGGACTTTGTTATTGTGATTAGTTTCACTTCACATTCATCACTGGGTGTTTTTTTTTTATTCCTATTTCAATATTGGTGTAGTATCATTTTTATTGTTTTTATTTTTGTGTTGTTTTTTCTTTGATACTTTTTAGTATGGTTCAGATAGTGCCACTATTTACCTAATTGAAAATGGTGAATCTACTGAGATACTCTAGTCGTTTTTAAATCGGGAGTAAGTTTGGGTCCGTACCGGACTTTTGGGTTCTTGGTGCCCGGACAACTTACTGTATGTTCGGGTTCGGCGTTCGGCAATGTAATGGCGCGCTGCAGGGCAGCCAATCAACATTCCTTTAACTTGTGTGCCCTTAGAAGCCATCACAGCCATGCCTACTAATGGCATGGCTGTGATTGGCCAGTGCAGCATGTGACCCAGCCTCTATATAAGCTAGAGGCACATAGCACAGCACGCCACTCTGCTTTAGATAGTGTAGAGAAAGGTTGTTGCTGCTGCTTTGAGGGAGAGAATTAGATAGGAGTCCTGATTCAGAAATCAAATTACTCAGCGATCTACCTTGATTTTGTTGTGTGGGTGCAGTGCACAATCTTTTTACCCTGCCCTGAGCCCAGTGCCAGAGAAAAGATAACTTTTATCCGTCTGTTAGGTTGGCGTCGGCGGACATTTTATGCAAGCTTAGTGCACCAGCACTGCATATGTTACTGTGAGATACACCCTTTAGATACTATTGCTCTATTCTGCTATTCAAAAATCACCCATTTAGGGCAAAAAAAATTATTTTGCAGTGTTTCCTGCATATATGTATGTGTGAGATACACACTTTAGATACTGTTCTTCTATTCTGCTATTCAAAAATGTTTTATTTAGGGCAAATAAAAATGTTTTGGTGCGTTTCCTGCATATCTACCTCGTCCTCCTCCACCGCTGCTTCCACCTACACTGCCACATCCACCGCCACCTCAACCTCCTACTCCATATGGACCTCGTCCTCCTAGGTCAAGATTATTATTTTTTGTTTTTATGTATTTTATGTTATTTTAAGTTATTTCCCTATACACATTTGTTTGCAGAGCACTTGCCATGCTCTTAACAACATTTTGCTGCCATTTGCAGCCCTCTAGCCCGTTCCATTACTTTTTTAGAGCCATTTTAGTCCTCAAAAGTTCGGGTCCCCATTGACTTCAATAGGGTTCGGGTTTGGGGTCAAGTTCAGGTCAAGTTCGGGTCCCGAACTCAAACTTTTTTGCGAAGTTCGGCCGAACCCGTCGAACCCGAACATCCAGGTGTCCGCTAAACTCTAATCATGATTAAGATTTGTTAATTTTTTGTGATTTATAGTATTTCATCTGTGGCACATTGGTGGGATTGGTGTACAATAGGTGATGGCTCACAATTCCTTTGAGAGGTAATATAATTAAGTACTATTCCAATAATATATTTGGATTTTTTGAAAAATCTATTATTTTTCATATTTTTATTTTTTATTTCCTTCGGAATTGTTCGGATTAATGCCCAAAAATCTTGCCCATTTAGCATAATAACTTTGGAAGGAGCGTATATTTTGATGCACCTCAGTCACACTTTTAGGAGGAAATCAATTACTCTATCTGCATGCTTTCATAGTGTAGAAGAAAACATGATTACCTGGGGGAAACCTACTTAATCATTTGGGTAACATAGCAACCCTGTGCAGAGTGTTCCTTGTGGGAGCTGAACTTACAATATTAGCAGTCTTAACCATTAAACGAGAAGAACGGGATTATAAAAAAAACATACATACTTCCAGATTGCAGCATCTACAGGCTTCATCTGCCCCACACTGGTTTTAAGACCTAGAACTGAGTGAGCACATGGCCGCTGATTGCTCTGCTCTTGGTCTACTCCAAGCAGAGAGCAGTGATTGTCAGTCACAGCTCTCCACTCTGCTCCTCCCATGCTCACTGGAGCACCAGTCTAGGAAGGGGGAGGGCATGGTTGGCTCTGGCTCTCAGCCGCACGCCGAAATGCAGAGGCACCACTCAATCATGCAGCTTGATATTGTTAGAGTCCTTCCCAAGCTTGGCTCTGCCCCATCAGCTGATAACAGGCAATAGACCACTATCAGACAATTCTGGATCACAGGAAAACATAAGAAAATGCACTCCTGTGACCCTAATATTGTCCAAACTTGTTACAATAGCATCTGTCACAGTACTAGAATTATTGATTGAAACCACAATTAAACTTCAAAGTGTATGTAAGCCCTAACAATGAACTTCCCTTATTTGCTCCCTTTTGGTCTTTTAACCACTTGCCAACCTGCCGCCGTCATTATACTGCGGCAGGTCGGCATGATGTCGCGAGCCGTCCTAGCTGTGTGTCGGCTCCTTTAAGTGGGATAGCAGGTGCGCGGGGGTGCCGATACAGGTGATCGTGACCGCCGGCCACGCGCGATCGCAGGCACGAGAGCCAGAACAGGGACGTGTGTGTGTAAACACACATCCCAGTTCTGAGGAGAGCAGAGAGAGATTGTGAGTTCCTACTAGCTAGGAACCCCGATCTCTCATTTCCTCCAGTCACTCCCATCCCCCTACAGTTAGAACACACACTAGGGAACACAGTTAACCCCTTGATCGTCCCTGGTGTTAACCCCTTCTTTGCCTGTGACATTTACACAGTAATCAGTGCATTTTTATAGCATTGATTGCTGTATAAATGGCAATGTTCCCAAAAATGTGTAAAAAATGTCCGATCTGTCCGCCATAATGTCGCAGACTCGATAAAAATCGCAGATCGCCGCCATTACTAGTAAAAAAAAAATTTATAAAAATGCCATAAATCTATCTTTTATATTTTGTAGACTATAACTTTTGCGCAAACCAATCAATATACGCTTATTGCGATTTTTATTACCAAAACAATGTAGAAGAATACATATCGGCCTAAACTGAGGAACAAATTTCCTTTTTTTTTTTTTTTTAAATTGGGGATATTTTTTATAGCAAAAAGTACAAAATATTAGTTTATAGCGCAAAAAACTAAAAATCGCAGAGGTGATCAAATACCACCAAACAAAATCTCTATTTATGGGGAAAAAAGGATGTAAATTTTGTTTGGGTCCAGCGATGCACGACCGCGCAATTGTCAGTTAAAGCGACGCAGTGCCGTATCGCAAAAAATGGCCTGGTTATTGAGCAGCCAAATCTTCCGGGGCTGAAGTGGTTAAATATACCACTGAAAGCACTTTGTTTATGTTTGATAAGTGCAAACAAATATCTGTCCTGCCAAAAATCCAATGCTGTCCTGTACCCCCTGCTGTGCTACCTC
Organism: Rana muscosa; assembly: GCA_029206835.1. Classification (NCBI taxonomy): domain Eukaryota; kingdom Metazoa; phylum Chordata; class Amphibia; order Anura; family Ranidae; genus Rana; species Rana muscosa. The sequence goes on from CM055116.1 coordinate 216,422,962, forward strand.
AAATAGTTTTATCAGCCCTGCCCAGGGTACCTATGTGAATATAGAACACCTTCCCCTATGTAATGAAGATAAGCAGAGGGGAGGTGTTCTGTTGTTCTAACAAAAACCCTGTCCTAGGGTGACTCCTCCATAAATACAATATAATGAGTGTTGGCACCCAAGGATAAGAAGTGTGTTACTTGCAGGATCACCAAAAAATAAAACAAATATAGCCACCAAATCTAAGGACTGGTAAGCTGCATTATTTTACATTGCTGTTCTTGAGTTCAGATACACTTTAAAGCCAACTTGGTATCATATGAGACAAAATTTAGGTAATATAACTTCTGCACAGCAGAAATCACTTAAAGGAGAAGTCCAGCCTGGGCTCGTTTGGCTGGGCTTCTCCTCTGGGTCACAGGAGTGCAATTCGTTTTGCACTCCTGTGACCCGTTTTCAGCGGAGAGCGGTCTGAACTCTGCTCTCCGCTGACATCACTGCCATCAGTCGGGGCAGCGCGTCATCATGACTTCCAAGTCGGGATCCGCCAGCTGCCCTGATTGATGGCAGTCTCTGTGAGAACCGAGCCAGCGGCGGTGTTCGGTGGCTCGGTTCTCAGTGCAGAGACGCCGGGGGACAGATGGAGCATTAAAGTGGCTGTATACGTAATGTGCAGCAATTAGCAAAGACATGCACCATGTTTTAGCTTTTGTAATACAAATCCAAAGCGCATTTGTTTTACCTCTGTGGGCCAGAACTGTGGATGCAGAGTGGTGACGTCACTGGACTCTCCTCCCATCCTCTCCTCCCATCTGTGCATTCCCCCCGGCAATCACACTAGCTTGGCTTAGCTTGAGTCTGCTCCTAATGTCTGTCAAAGGTGATGGGGTGTGGTGCCACCATTTTTTTGCTGGAAAAATTTAAAGTCAGCAACTATAAATACTGAAGCTACTGACTTTTAATATTGGGACACTTACCTGTCCACTTATCCAGCAGTGTCTTCACCCGAGCCAATTTTTCAATTGGCTCTTGGGTGCTGCCGCCGCCATTTCGGGTTAGGGAAACCAGCAGTGAAGCCTTGAGGCTTCACAGCCAGTTCCTTACTGTGCATGTGCGAAGCACGCTGCGCTTTGTGAATGTCCCAGCTGCGGGGGAAGGAGTAGGGAGGTTGAACTTCCGGATGTCTTTGCCGCAAAAGAGGGGTAGGAGGCAAATAAGGAGAGCTTACCCTTTTAGGTGGAGCTCCGCTTTAAGCTTTTGAAAGAAAATGTATATTGGTTTTACATATATTTTCTGTAATATGGTCAGGACTAAAAGTTACAACTTTTTTTTATCTGACTCTTCCTGTCTGTTGGAAATTGCCATTGTATAGGGAGCTCAACAGCTCAAGCTGAAATTTACACAACTGATTGAGTTAAAGTAGTGACACTTCTCCCTCCATCTTCCTGGCCTGCTCTCTTTGTACTGGACTGTACATAGTTTCAACTGGAAGGATAAAGCTTGAAGGCAAACAGCTTCTGCTGTTCTTTCTTTGAAGAAAACTCATATTACTCTATGAATTCAGTTGAGTGTATGTTGTAATAATTATCGATTTTAAATTTCAAAGAATATTAACAACCAAATCAATACAGCTTCCCCTTAAATTGATGCTGCCTTTGCCAGTTGTTGAGCAGCTCTTTGAGGCCCTTGCAGAAAGCTGAATAGAAGCAGCAATAGAGTTGGAGCTGCAGATGTTGCTCTGTACTTTTATGCTTCGGATAATTATTCAGCAAGGTTGCTCCAAGATTTATTTCCTTTGCTACACTGTAAATGTAATCTGTATTGGAAACACATTAGTGAAATGCTGCATTTTCAAATGCTCTTTTGTTTGTGACAGATTCCCTTTATGCTATTGAAGAAGACCTCCATTTACCTTTGTGCTCAGCTGCCCAGACTTAGAAAAGTATAGGTGCATGGTATCCAATATCTGAATAAGTGAACTCTGATCTCCACCTGTGTCTTAGTGGTGAAGATATGAATTGTTGAGATGAAATGTATATGATAAAGAGGATCAAGAGACATAGGAAATGAAAGGAGCTCTTTAAAGCTGGATATTTGAGACCGAAAACTCACTCGTCTTGAAGCAGCAGGATGAGAGAAACAATAAAAGCTCTAATGGCTGAGCAGTCTTCAGTAATCAATACAGAGTGAACAGAATGCCAATGCAGTTCAATGTGTTCACAAGCAAAAATCAATGCTGAAGCAGAATGTATAACGTGTATATATACAGAGTGTGTATATACAGTGCCTTGAAAAAGTATCCATACCCCTTGACATTTTCCACATTTTATCATGTTACAACCAAAAATGTAAATGTATTTTATTGGGATTGTATGTGATAGACCAGCACAAAGTGGCACATAATTGTGAAGTGGAAGGAAAATGATAACGTTTTTTCAAAATTCCTTACAAATAAATATCTGAAAAGCGTGGCGTGCATTTGTATTCATCCCCCTTTAATCTGATACCTCTAACTAAAATCTAGTGGAACCTTATTAGTAAATAGAGTCCAACTGTGTGTAATTTAATCTCAGTATAAATACAGCTGTTCTGTGAAGCCCTCAGAGGTTTGTTAGAGAACCTTAGTGAACAAACAGCATTACGAAGGCCAAGGAACACACCAGACAGGTCAGGGATGAAGTTGTGGAGATGTTTAAAGCAGGTTTAGGTTATAAAAAAAATATCCCAAGCTTTTAACATCTCACAGAGCACTGTTCAATACATATTCCGAAAATGGAAAGAGTATGGCACAACTGCAAGCCTACCAAGACATGGCCATCCACCTAAACTGACAGGCCAGGCAAGGAGAACATTAATCAGAGAAGCAGCCAAGAGGCCCATGGTAACTCTGGAGGAACTTCAGAGATCCACAGCTCAGGTGGGAGAATCTGTCCACAGGACAACTATTAGTCATGCACTCCACAAATCTGGCCTTTATGGAAGAGTGGTAAGAAGAAAGCCTTTGTTGAACGAAAGCCATAAGAAGTCCCGTTTGTAGTTTGCAAGAAGCCATGTGGGGGACACAGCAAACATGTGGAAGAAGGTGCTCTGGTCAGATGAGACTAAACCTGAACTTTTTGGCCTAACAGCAAAATGCTATGTGTAGTAGAAAACTAACACTGCACATCACCCTGAACACACCATCCCCACCGTGAAACATGGTACTGACAGCATCATGTTGTGGGGATGCTTTTCTTTAGCAGGGACAGGGAAGCTGGTCAGAGTTAATGGGAAGACGGATGGAGCCAAATACAGGACAAACTTAGGAAAAAACCTATTAGTGTCTGCAAAAGACTTGAGACTGGTTCACCATCCAGCAGGACAACGACCCTAAACATACACCTGGAATGGTTTAGATCAAAGCATATTCATGTGTTAGAATGGCCCAGTTAAAGTCCAGACCTAAATCCAATTGAGAATATGTGGTAAGACTTGAAAGATCCTGTTCACAGACGCTCTCAATCCAATCTGACAGAGCTTGAGCTATTTTGCAAAAAAGAATGGACAGAAATTTCACTCTCGAGATGTGCAATTTGGTAGAGACAAAAAGACTTGCAGCTGTAATTGCAAGGAAAGTTGGTTCTACAAAGTATTGACTCAGGGGGGCTGAATACAAATGCGAGTCACACTTTTCAGATATTTATTTGTAAAAAGTGTTGAAAACCACTATACAGACACATATATATATATATGTAGCGGGGGTTAACATTTAGGGGGAGTATCTGGGTGGTAGCATGGCCCAGATACACTAATTGTTAGTGATCTGTGACCAATTTGATTTGTGGAGGATATAATGGTGTTCAGTTCCCTACGGCCCCTGGGTGGCGCTGTCGCCTTGGGCTGGGGTTGAACCATCATTGTAGGGCCGTGCCCTTTGTGTCCTCTCACGGCAGTAGTACGGCGGGGTGGGGAACCCGCTGTGCCTGCTGGGAGAGGGTATAAAGGGGGCGGACATCTTGTGCACAAGGTCCGAGCCCCAGGCACCTTCAGCCTGGGGGCTGCTGTTCTGTCGTCTGTGCCCAGGTGCCCTCGGCCTGGGTGCGAGGGAGTTCGAGTTCCATCCCAGGCACCTTAGGCCTGGGGTGAGGTACTAGCCAAGACCTGGGGCCCACCGAGTGAGGGGACCCGAGTCTCGGGCGATGAGAACCAGGGAGGTGACCTGGCCTGAAGACCCAGCGCAGCATTGGCTGGTGACAGTGCAGGCCTCTGGGGACCGTCCGGGATGGATCATCTCCCTAACAGGGGTCGCCATTAGAAGGTAGTTCATGTTCTATGGTCTTTGCAGAGACCCAGCTACATCAGGTCTGTGGCAGAGGCCTATTCTAAGGTCTGTGGCAGAGACCTCATCGTTCACCAGGTCTGTGGCAGGGACCAACCTCACGGTCGGTGGCAGCGACCGTGCGCCAAAAGTTGTTGTGAACTCCTAACAGCTTCTCTGATCCGAAAGGATTGTGCCTGAACCCTCTCCCCACCAAGTTTGTGTTTGTATCTACCTGTCTGCTTGCAAAGAGGCATATTTATCTCTGCGGAAATAAATATAGATGTTGTACTGTCACCTGGTGTGGGCTTACTTTTCTGGGAGCAAAGTGTTCTACATTAACCTATCTACTGGTCATTTTTGAAGTGGAATCTCTGGACAGGGACACAGACCCGAAGGTAAAGATGTTAGCTTTAAACCTCTACACACATAAGAGGGGCAAGCTGGTGGCAGCACCTCACCCCTCTCTCTGCCCCCCCCCCCCTAGATGAGTAAACCAGCCGAGAAGAAGAGAGAGAGAGAGCGGGTGGGACCGCTACATATATATATATATCAGGGACGTGCAGTCAGGGAAGGCAGGTAAAGCAGAGCCTCACCTGCCATGAACATAAAAAATAAATAAAAAAAATCGACGTGGAGGGTCGTAGCAAGGGTCAGAATGGAGTTTGGGCCAGCCCCCAGGCAAAAGGCCTGGCAGGGTGGCTGAACCAGCTCATAAATATGGCGAAGCCTAAACAACAGGGATTCCGGTGGAAGATGGAGTGTTGAAGAGGTTGTCGCAGGGACGTGCAGTCAGGGAAGGCAGGTGAGGCAGAGCCATGAACATAAAAAAAACGATCAAGCTTCGAGGGTCATAGCTCATCGACCTTGGGTCATAGAGACCCCAAATAGGGGGTAGGTAGCCAAAGTCCTACCCCACCACTGGTCAAAATGTGGGTCTCCTAGGACCTATGGTTCCGGAGAAACGGGGCTCCTTGTGCAGCCTGTGAGAAGCTACATACAGAGCGACCAGTTTAAATACAAGCTGGCACACTCTGTTTGCAGCAGACTGAGAGGTTGACTGACAGTGCCTCTCCTCTCTTCTTGTCAGAGGCACTGAGCTTAATAAACAGCTTGGAGTCTTGGACCAATGGTAAAGTACCATTGGCCCCAGCTGTCCACGCCTCTGACTGCAGTGTCATAGAAGGGGAATGTGTCCCATGTTTTTCTCACACAGTTAAGAGGGAAAATTAGAATCTGCTGCTGCTGAAAAGTTACAAGCTAAATCATATATTATTATGCTATATGTTATAATAATTTATTCCTTATCTATTTACTGTGAAATTACTGGTTGAAAGTTATAACTTCAAACTTCAGTAATTTGTCTATTAAGCCACCTGCTTGAGTACAGTTTTTGAAAATATAGTAAATTACCTTAAAAACAATATATAATATTTATTTGTATATTACTTATGGTAATTAATCCCTTGCCACCCAGGCCAATTCTGACACTTCTCTGCTACATGTAAAAATCATATATTTTTTTGCTAGAAAATTACTCAAAACCCCCAAACATTATATATATTTTTTTAGCAGACACCCTAGGGCAGTGATGGCGAACCTCGGCACCCCAGATGTTTTGGAACTACATTTCCCATGATGCTCATGCACTATGTAGTGTAGTTGAGCATCATGGGAAATGTAGTTTGAAAACATCTGGGGTGCCGAGGTTCGCCATCACTGCCTTAGGGGATACAATGGTAGTTATTGCAAATTTTTATGTTACACAGTATTTGCGCAGCAATTTTTAAAATGCATTTTTTTTTCGAAAGAAACTGTTTCATGAATAATAATAAAAAAAAACACTAAAGTTAGCCCAATTTTTTTGTATACTATGAAAGACGATATTACGCAGAGTAAATAGATACCCAACATGTCATGCTTTAAAATTGCGCACACTTGTGGAATGGCGCGACACTTCAGTAGTTAAAAATGTCCATAGGTGACGCTTTAATTTTTTTTACAGATTACCGTATATACTCAAGTATAAGCCGAGTTTTTCAGCCCTTTTTTTAGGGCTGAAAATACCCCCTGGGCTTATACTCGAGTCAGTGTACCTGAATTCTTGACAGGCGTCCATTTTTTAAAAAGTCGCGGCTTCCTCCTGGCGTTCCGTTCCGTGATAGGCATTTGACACTGTGTTCCGCCTATCACGGAGGTCCTCTCATCCTCGGACAGTTCCCCAGCAGACTTTGTGTTCAGTGTTCCGCCAATTATGGATGTCTTCTTGTCCGAGGATGAAAGAATGTCCGTGATTGGCGGAACACTGAACACAGTGTCTGCTGGGAAACTGAGTCCGAGGATGAGAGGATCTCCGTGAATGGCGGAGCACAGTATCAAATGCCTATCACGGAACGGAACGCCAAGAGGAAGCCGCGACTTTTAAAAAATGGACGCCTGTCAAGAATTCAGGTACTCGGGCACAGTGAGGTTGCAAATGGGCATAGTGAGACTGCAATGGGCACAGTGAGGTATGGCACAGTGAGGTTGCAATGGGCACAGTGAGGTATGGCACAGTGAGGTATGACACAGTGAGGTATGGCACAGTGAGGTATGGCACAGTGAGGTTCCAAAGAGCACAGTGAGGTATGGCACAGTGAGACTGCAATGGGCACAGTGAGGTTGCAAATGGGCACAGTGAGGCTTGCAAATGGGCATTGTTGACCCTCTTTTCCGCTTACAGTAGCTGCTGCATTTCCTACCCTAGGCTTATACTCGAGTCAATACGTTTTCCCAGTTTTTTTGTGGTAAAATTAGGTCCTCGGCTTATACTCAGGTCGGCTTATACTCGAGTATATACGGTACATGTTTAAAGTTACAGAGGAGGTTTAGTGCTAGAATTATTGCTCTCGCTCTAACATTCATGGCGTATGTAACCTGTGTGTATCTGGCTCTGATACTAGCCAGTGTCTCACCAGTCACTGACCCCACCGCACGCCCTTGATATACAGTATATATAAATATATATGCAGTATATGAAAATGTATTTCTAATTGGTTGTTAACACAGGATAGTGGCTTTTTCTCTTTTATGAAATGCATGTATTTCTCTCTCTGTAACATCTTACTGTAGGATATGTATTTAGCTTGTCCTTACAACACTGCCTTATACTATGAATGTTTAAAGTTCTTTTATGGTCTAACATCCTGGTGCCTAACCCGCAGCCCTCTGGCACAGCTCCTACATCATATTCACAGTCTCTGATAGTCTCCTGCAGCATGTCCGCAATCTCTAGCCATCTCTTTTATCATGCCCATAGTCTTTGGCCATCTCTTGTATCTTGTTTGTGCTGTTTGTAGGAAAATAGCCACACTCTCTTGTTCTCTCTTATGATGGACTATGGGATTTGTACTGTGCAAAATTCGAGTGGCGCATTACGGCCCATAATTCACTGCGGCATCGCAGTGCATTGCTGGCTGATAATTGGCCAAGCATGCACTATGACCCGCATGCTTTGGCCAATCACAGCGTGGAAAAAACGGAGAGCCATAATTGGCCAAAGCCAGGATGGCTTTGGCCAATTATGCCTCAGGGGATTTAGTACACGCCCCACACCATATAAGGCGGCCTGGAAGTTTGCCTTATGTAGTGTGTTGCGGTGTTGGTTAAAATACAGACGGAGAGAGAGAGAGACAGTGTATTTTGATTTGAGTTAAATAGAGCAGGCAGGCAAGTCAGTTAGCTGCAGTTACAGTGTGTAGAGGATATATATGCATCCTAGTTGTTGTATATACATTTATACACTGTATTCAGTTTAGCTAGATCCGTTCCTGTTATACTGTGACAGGCAGGCAGGTGATTGTGCTAGCTGCAGTGTTTCACTTAGTGTACTGTGTCCTTTGCATAGCGTTCACCTAAAGCCTACCTCAATACAATTGCTGGTGTTCTGATACAAATAGAGGCAGGGAGCTTCAGTATTTTGTTTTAGTATCCTTTGCAAAGTGTGCACCTAAAGCTTACCTCAATACAATTGCTGGTGTTCTTTATACAAATACAGGCAGGGAGCTGCAGTATTTTGCTTTAGTGTCCTTTGCACAGTGTGCACCTATAGCTTACCTGAATACAATTGCTGGTTTTCTGATACAAATACAGGCAGGGAGCTGCAGTATTTTGCTTTAGTGTCCTTTGCACAGTGTGCATCTAAAGCTTACCTCAATACAATTGCTGGTGTTCTGATACAAATACAGGCAGGGAGCTGCAGTATTTTGCTTTAGTGTCCTTTGCACTGTGTGCACCTAAAGCTTATCTGAATACAATTGCTGGTGTTCTGATACAAATACAGGCAGGGAGCTGCAGTATTTTGCTTTAGTGTCCTTTGCACAGTGTGCACATAAAGCTTACCTGAATACAATTGCTGGTATTCTGATACAAATACAGGCAGGGAGCTGCAGTATTTTGATTTAGTGACCTTTAAACAGTGTGCACCTAAAGCTTACCTGAATACAATTGCTGGTGTTCTCATACTAATACCATAGGCAGGGAGTTCAAATTTACAAATAGATTCTACGTAACAACAAACCAACAATCCCTGTCTTGTTTGCACCGCCTGTATACTGCTGTTCAGAGTATATAGGGCCTGGGGGCCCCACGCCTTTCCTTTTTTTAATTTGGGTGCGGGATTCCCCTTAATATCCATACAAGACCCCAAGGGGATGGTAATGGGCTGGGGGGGGGTACCCATGCCATTTTTCTCAATGATTTTCATCCATATTGCCGGGACCAGACATTACATTAAATCCAGCAGAAAAAAACTACGCCAGTGATTGCTAGTGATTTGCTCCTAAAGAGCATCAAGGTGAATAGTTCAAAGTTGTAATCCACATTGGAGGGGAGAGATCCAATCTCACAGGGATTCCAAACTTGCAGTGTATTGAAAGTTCATTAACATACACTAAATGTAGTCCTCACCATGTGAAATGGCTCCTTACCACAAACAGATGATATCATGCAGGTGGCTTTAGCCCAGCCAAGGCCCTTGTCCCTGGAAAAGGATCCGAACCGGGTCCCCAGACAATCCACCAATTAAAAATTAGTTGTACTTACAAAAGCGAAGCTTCAATAAGCATAAAAAATGTGTGCCGGCCGGCATACACAAGTGCCCTTCCGTACTAGAGCTGCGTGGTGACGTCACTGCGTTTTTCTCAGACGCGTTTCGTCATATATGACGTTCTCAATGGGCTTTTATTACATTAAATCCGCAAGCAGTTTTAAATGACTTTTTTTCCTTTAGAAATGTCATTTTGTGCACGGACAGTTCTAAACACGGGAAACACGTGCCACTTCACAGGCATATTATAGACACCCCCCAGGTACGATAATTAACCACTTCAATACAGGGCTTTTTGTACCACTTCAATACCGGGCCTATTCTAGCACTTCTCTCCTACATGTACAAATCATCATTCTTTTGCTAGAAAATTACTCAGAACCCCCAAACATTATATATGTTTTTTAGCAGACACCCTAGGGAATAAAATTACGATCATTGCAACTTTTTTTCTTGACGATATTTGCGCAATAATTTTTCAAACGCCTTTAAAAAAAAAAATGGTTTCATGAATTAAAAAATAACAAAACAGTAAAGTTAGCCCAATTTTTTGAGAAAATATGAAAGATGATGTTACGCCGAGTAAATAGATACCTAACATGTCACGCTTTAAAATTGCGCACACTCATGGAATGGCGCCAAACTTCGGTACTTAAAAATCTCCATAGGCGACGCTTAAATTTTTTTTACAGGTTACCAGGTTAGAATTACAGAGCAGGTCTAGTGCTAGAATTGTTGCACGCGCTCTAACGCACGCCGCGATACCTCACATGTGTGGTTTGAACGGCGTTTACATATGTGGGCGACTTACGTGTGCATTCGCTTCTTTTTTTTATTATTTGTTTTTACTTATTTATTTTTTTACAATTATTTTACATTTTTTTTTTGATCACTTTTATTCCTATTACAAGGAATGTAAACATCCCTTGTAATAGGAATGTGTGTGACAGGTCCTCTTTATTGAGAGATGCAGGGTCAATAAGACCCCACATCTCTCCTCCAGGCTTGAAAGCATGAGATCAGTGAAAAATTTTTCACTGATCTCATACTTACAGCCGCAATGGCGGCTTTGTTTACATTTGAGGCCCAGGCGTGACGTCATCACATCGCGCCCGGGCCTCCGACGATCATAGAGATGACTGGTGACCATCTGGTCACCAGTCATCTCTATGCTCATCACGTGATCCACCAACGGCGCCGGAAGATTCGCTCCGGGTCCCCGATCGCACGGGAGAGCCCGGAGAAGCACCGTATGGCGGCATGAGGGGGGGCTGTCCCCTCCCGCCGCCTATAAGAATGATCAAGCGGCGGAACCGCCTCTATGATCATTCTTATGGTGCACAGAATCGCCGGCACTTTAAAAGGATATCTGAATGATGCCTCTAGCTGCAGGCATCATTCAGATATCCCCCTACAAAGCCGAGGACGTCATATGACGTCCACCCAGGATGGGAGATCCCATCTGTGGACGTCATTTGACTATGGCTGGGTAGGGAAGTGGTTAAAGGAATATTTCACTTTTTTTTTTCACTTTATGCATCATTAAAATTACTGCTCCCGAAAAAACTTCCATTTTTAAAACTTCTTTTTGCATTGATACATGTCCCCTGATACATGTCCCCAAACCCTTTTTAGGACAATAACTTGCATATTAGCCTCTATAATTAGCACTTTTGATTTTGAACGTTCGAGTCCATTGTATTTAATAGGGTTCTAAAGTTTGCGCAAACTTTCGGTTCGTTCGCAGGTTCTGGTGCGAACCGAGCCGGGGGGTGTTCGGCTCATCCCTAATGAGGAGGCGTAAAAACACAGTAAGGAAAGATTTCATGAAAAATAGATTTCAGTACGGATGATTTTCGGAGGCTAAAGATATCAATTGTTGTTTATTTGTGATGTGCGTTGCCCTTCCATGTGCACCTTACTGCAAAGGCTAGTGTAGCAGTACCCCCATAGGGGCTGCTGGTTGTTGTGGTCCGTCTGTCATCCTGCCCAGCCAAGAACACAGTCTACAGAAATTCAGCAGTCATAAAACAGTCCAAGCACTTTGTTTTTTATGTTTTATTGGGGGAATTAAACTTGGGGGACTGAGAACTATATACATCTCCAGTATATACAGCACATCCTCTTTTCCTCCAGCACAAAACTTGCTTTCAGATTATCACTATCCTAGCACTGAATACAGGCCTGACACTGGCTGAGCCAGGCCCAAAGCAAAAGCCTTTTGCAGGCAGGGAACGCCGGCCCCTTTGGTGTAGCAAAAATGAAGGTAGATCCAATGCTTGCTGTTTCACGTGGCCACTGATCCCAGTACCACCTCTTCAGGTCTTGCCAGCTCTATGGCTGCAGCTTCCTCTCTCCACTGCCCGTACCACCACAGTCCACTCCACTGGCTCTGCACCTATTTGACTGCAATCTCCCAGTCCTCTCAGGTGTGCCTCCCCAGTCCTCCTGACTGTGTGTCACTCACCAGCCCTTCTGGCCGTGGCCAGTTGTTTTTCACTGGAGACTTTCCCAGCAGTGCTCTCCTACTGTCCTCTCCTTGCTCTCGTGCCTCCTGTCCAGTACACCTCTTGTGTTGTGAGAAGGTCCTGTCAGCACCCGAGCCCAGGCCCAAGTATAACTTCCCTTCCGCTTTGATAAAACTGAGTTGATTATCCAGGGCAGAATATTATCAATTGTTTAGATCAATCTACAGCACTGGGATAATTTGTTCATGAATACAGTCCTATTTCGACAATTCAGTTTATGAGTTTAAATCAGAGGTAGGCAACCTGGGGCCCTCCAGCAGTTGCAGAACTACAAGTCCCATCATGCCTCTGGGAGTAATTGTAACTGCCAGCCTTGCAATGCCTCATGGGAAATGTAGTTCCACAACAGCTGGAGGGCCCCAGGTTGCCTACCTCTGGTTTAAATGATGAAAACAAAGATGTGATTGATAACGATTGCAAGTGCATCTATGGTCAAAATTTAAAATTAGATATTAATTTCTACATTGTATTTCAATTATTTTTAGCCTTTTCCTATTAATCTGAATGATCTTGAAGTTTGTAAACTTACTTTGGGAAGATCCCCAAGCATTTACTTCCTTGAATTGTGTGACATGTATTCAATATGACCTGTGAGTAGGCACTGCTGTATCATATCTATCACAGAGCCTGTCTTCTGAACTACAGAGGTGCTGAGAGGAGGAGTTTTGGGATGCGGGGTAAGTTCAGGAGTCACAGCTTGTAGGCAGCAAGGTACCATGGGATATGTAGTCCTTAGATATTGAAAATAAATTGCAGAGCAGAAGCTGAAAAGCATGCAGGGAATCCAAGAAGTTGTGGAAAGAAATGGCAAACACAGACAGAACTCAAAACATGAAAGAAGATTTTTCAAGTGAGCTTATACTGGAATTGTAAAATATAACTACTGTTTGTATTGTTATTACAATGCTTATGTTCTAAAATGAAAGTGTATCATATGACCATAGATCTCCTTTAACTTTTGATCAAAACCCAATTCCCTGTGTGTGACATCTATTAGGATGTTGACTACAGATCAGTTATTCCTATTGAAAGAGATCAATTGGAAAAAATAAATAAAAAATTATTATTAAGTGAGTATGCGCCCCCCTCCCGCCAATTACACGTAATACTGAAAATCAAACAAAATCAATGCACTGTGATAAAACTAATTGGTGATATCTTGGCCCTTACTGAGGGCACATCAGCTACTATTATATTGTGACTGGTTAAAACTCTTGGTGCAAAGTTTGTGGATATCTGCACTGTGCAAAATGTTGTTTGTTCAGATAAAATACGTTTGATGGTGATCATATTGAACAAACAGGACAAGGAATTTTCAGCACAGGTGAAAAGATTTTCACTGTAATGGCTTTGCCTTTAGAGAAGTACTATGCTAAGTACACAAGACAGTAAACCACTAAAAGAGTACAGGCTGTTAGTAAAGGGAATGTTAGTAATTAAGGTGAACCTGTATTTACTTTAAATGCCTAATCATGCGCAAATTAAATAAAAAAACAGGATTTTTGCAAGCACGTGGTTCTGTTAATTTAAGTAAACACGGCTTCATGGCTTATTTTTCAAGTGAACAATCCATGTTCCTTTAGTAAATGAACCCCAATGTCTACGAGACAGGTAGTACAGTCTGCCGGAGGATTAGGTAAGTAAAAGGCTTTTTCCTCTCCCCTAGACTTAAATGAGCAATTAACCCTTGCAGTGCATGCATAGTCGCACCGCAAGGGAGCTTTTTCAAATTTCCCACAGGCTTTAATCATTTACATCTGTGTCTTAATCCTTCTTTCTACATATTGTTTGCTGTGTTAGCATTGTGTCCTCACTACAGTTGCAGATTTATAAGACTGACACTAGGTGGCCCCATAACCCCACATGTAAATTACAATGATTCCACCCTAATATCTCTGAATACATCTATTGTATGACAGGAAGATTTTATGAGAATAATTCATGCCATTTAAAATGCATGTATTTATTCTTATGCTACATGCTGCATAAAACATGATAAAATAATACTTATGTACGCCAGATTATGCACAGATGAGTTCCAACAATGGCTCTTTTGAATGTATTTGTGATTATACTCAGCAGATGGTTCTAAACAAGGTTTTTAAAAAAGAAAGAAGTGCATATTCCTTTCTGTAGCACTACCCCCGCAAGGGCTGCTGGTAACTGGTTCCTCTACTCCTGCACAGCCAGGCAACATGCATTTCCAACTTGAATCCAAACACAAGAAATCAGTCCATGGGCTTGCTTTGTTGTTTTATTGGGGAAAACAACTTGGATAGGCTATTGGGCTTATGGGATGCCCGACTTGACTTGAAGAACACAAATGAGGACAACTTTCTTCCAATGTACAGAGAAAAGATCCTGGTCTGCTCTCCTTGCTAGAAACAACCAGTCTCTTGGATCAGTGGCAAAGGACCTTACACGTCAGGAGCTCTCAGCCCTATTTGGAAAATAGCCCAAAATGTTGCAAAACTGCATGCAGAAGTATCTCCTCTCCTCTTATAGAACTGCTCCCAGCTCCACTGCCTGCAGGTACTACCAGCCCTCCTGGCTGCTTGTCTACCAGCCCACCCGGATGCTCCAAAGATCAGGGTTAAGCACAGCCAGTGGCGTTGATAGGGGGTGGCTACTGGGGCTATAGCCCCAAATCTGGGTCCCATAGCCTCGAGTCTCTTACATAGGGTTCTCTCTGGGCTTCATCTGCTCAGCTAGTGGCCGGGGGAGGAACATGACTAGTTAATGTTATCAAGCACAAGTTATTATCTATATTCAGCAGTTCCGACAATTTAATAATTGTCCTGACGTCCACTTCTATACCAATCTGCCGGGCAATGTAATTGTCAGGAACTGCAGCACAAGGATTACTCTTCTGGGACTATTTAATGATTTTTGGGCTCAGGCGGAGTAATCCTCGTGCTGCAAGTTCCCGGCAATTACATTGCCCGGCAGATTGGTATAGAAGTGGACGTCGGGACAATGACCAAATTGTCTGAACTGCTGAATATAGATAATAACTCATGCCTGATGACATTAACTAGTCGTGTTCCTCCCTCGACCACCAGCTGAGCAGATGGAACTCAGAGCCCAGTCCGGTCTGGATATATATATATATATATATATATATATATATATATACACACTGCTCAAAAAAATTAAAGGAACACTTTGAAAACACATCAGATCTCAACGGGCAAAAATCTCATGCTGGATATCTATACTGATATGGACTGGGTAATGTGTTAGGAATGAAAGGATGGCACATCATTTGTTGGAAATGAAAATGATCCACCTACAGAGGGCTAAATTCAAAGACACCCCGAAAATCAAAGTGAAAAAATTATGCAGCAAGCTAGTCCATTTTGCTGAAATTTCATTGCAACAACTCAAAAGTCCTCAGTAGTTTGTATGGCCCCCAAGTGCTTGTATGCATGCCTGACAACATCAGGGCATGCTCCTAATGAGACAACGGATGGTGTCCTGGGGTATTTCCTCCCAGATATGGAACAGAGCATCACTGAGCTCCTGAACAGACTAAGGTGCAACCTGGCGGCACCGGATGGACAGAAACATAAGGTCCCAGAGGTGTTCTTTTGGATTTAGGTCAGGTGAGCGTGGGGGCTATTCAATGGTATCAATTTCTTCATCCTCCAGGAACTGGCTCCATGCTCTCGCCACATGAGGCCCGGCATTGTCGTGCACCAGGAGGAACCCAGGACCCACTGCACCAGCGTAGGGTCTGACAATGGGTCCAAGGATTTCATCTTGATACCTAATGGCAGTCAGGGTGCCATTGTGTAGCCTGTAGAGGTCTGTGCGTCCCATGGATATGCCTCCCCAGACCATCAATGACCCACCACCAAACCGGTCATGCTGAAAGATGTTACAGGCAGCATAAAGTTCTTTGCGGCTTCTCCAGACCCTCCACGTCTGTCACATATGCTCAGGGTGAACCTGCTCTCATCTGTGAAAAGCATGAGGCACCAGTGGCGGACCTGACAATTCTGGTGTTCAATGGAAAATGCCAATCGAGCTCCACAGTGTCCGGCAGTGAGCACAGAGCACACTAGAGGACGTCGGGCCCTCAGGCCACCCCCATGAAGTCTGTTTCTGATTGTTTGGTCAGAGACATTCACACCAGTGGCCTGCTGGAGGTCATTTTGTAGGGCTCTGGCAGTGCTCATCCTGTTCCTCCTTGCACAAAGGAGCAGATACCGGTCCTGCTGATGGGTTAAGGACCTTCTACGGCTCTGTCCGGCTCTCCTAGAGTAACTGCCTGTCTCCTGGAATCTCCTCCATGCTCTTGAGACTGTGCTGGGAGACACGGCAAACCTGCCAATGACACGTATTGATGTGCCATCCTGGAGGAGTTGGACTGCCTGTGCAACCTTTATAGGGTCCAAGTATCGCCTCGTGCTATCAGTAGTGACACTGATCCTAGCCAAATGCAAAACTAGTGAAAAGCAGTCAGATGGGTAGGGAAAAAAAATGTCAGACACCTCCACCTGAAAAAACATTCCTGTTTTGGAGGTCGTCTCATTGTTGCCCATCTAGTGCACCTGTTGTTAATTTAAATTAACAGCAAAGCAGCTGAAACTGATTAACAACCCCCTCTGCTACTTAACTGACCAGATCAATATCCCAGGAGTTATTTTTTAGCAGTGTATATATATATATATATATATATATATATATATATATATATTATATACACATACACACACATACATACACAGATGTATATTATATACATGCGTATACCCGCCCAAGCATATGACTTTCTTTACTTCGATGCTTTGAGCTCTAGCCCCAGATCTTTTAAAGACCTAGCAATGCCCTTGAGCACAGCACTATCCTTTAAAACCTTGCTACATCACATACGTGTCACACCACTTCCTCTCACAGGCCCTTTTTCTTACAGTGTCATTGACTCTTTACGGTCTTCCCTTTTCTACCATACCTACTCACCTAACAATGGCATTTAAAATTACATCTATGAATGTGAATGGCTTGAACAGCCCACAAAAGAGGCATATGCTGTAGAAGGAAGCCCGTGCTCAAAATTGTGATGTATTCTGCATCCAGGAGACTCATTTTAAAGCGCACAATAACCCAACTCTAAAGCATAACCTGTATCCACATACTTTTGTGGCATGTGCCCCTTCCAAAAAGAGAGGTGTAGCTATCTACGGTAGAGTTCAAGGTACTTTCTAGTCACTGTGATGAGGAGGGTAGATATAATATTCTTTCCTGTGAAATTAATGGCGTACCATATACAATAGTAAATATCTATGTACCAAATTCTAGACCAGTGTTTCTCAACTCCAGTCCTCAAGGCGCACCAACAGGTCATGTTTTCAGGATTTCCCTCAGATGAAACAGCTGGGGTAATTACTAAGGCAGTGAAACTGATTAAATCACCTGTGCAAAATAATGAAAAGCCTGAAAACATGACCTGTTGGGGCGCCTTGAGGACTGGAGTTGAGAAACACTGTTCTAGACAACTGCATTTCCTGAACAGACTCTGGAAAATAATTAAGAAACATGGTTCGGGGCACGTCATACTTTGTGGTGACTTGAACTCCATATCTGATCTTCAGCTAGATAATTCTAATGCCACTATCAGGAAAAGCATCAGACATACATTATTGAACTTTCTCAGCTCAAACAGCCTTTATGATATTTGGAGATGTCAGCACTCTAACGAGAGGGACTTCACTTTTTTTTCCCAGGTCCACTTGTCCTACTCGAGGATTGATATGTTTCTGACGGACAAGTTTTTACTGCAAAAAATTTCACATTCGGACATTGGTCATATCACGTGGTCTGACCATGCTCCAGTGTCTATCCCTGTGGGGAGGCGGGGGCTTACAACCCGGGCAAATAGATGGAAAAATGATGTCCATTTATTCTCGGACCCAATAATTGCAAAGGACATTGAGAAATCATTGTTAAAATTCTTTGCCAATAATGATACCACAGGGGTTGACCCATTCACATTGTGGAATACCCATAAAGCTTTTGTCAGAGGGTTACTCATGAAGCATAGTGCTTCGCTAAGGAGAAAGAGGGGGCAGCACATGGATTCCATTCTGAGGGATATCTCGGGCTTGGAGGCTCAAAAAAAATCTTCCCCTACTGTAGAAATTAGCAATAAATTAGCTGTGGCTCGAGATGACCTTCAAACCTTGCTTCTAACACAGCATGTACGTAATACCCACAAATTTAGGTCTAACTTTTACACGCATGGTAATAAGGCTGGTAAGTTACTAGCGAACCAAATTAAAGTCATGAAACAGAAAATTCCACACTTATACCACCCCAAAAGTGGATCTAAATTGACCAACCCTAAAGATATAGCAGATGCGTTTAGCAGTTACTACGGCACCTTGTATAACCTACAGGAAGATGCAGGGATACCCCAACCTACCCCGGAACTCATAGACAGTTTTTTACGAGATATATCCCTTCCTCAGCTGTCCCAAGATGATTTAGATTCCCTGAATTCTCCAATATCTATTCTAGAAATTACGGATACCATTTCGAACCGTTATCGCCTATATTACTTTGGGTATTCCATGCTGCTGCCTCCTCTGCCCCATTCCCTTCAGAAATGTTACAGGCCATGCTGGTGACATTACCTAAACCAGGGAAGGAGCCGGACAGAGCACAGAATTTCAGGCCTATTTCACTTATGAATGTTGACCTAAAAGTATACGCCAAGACTTTGGCCAATAGAATTGCATGCCTGCTCCCCACGCTGATTAAACCCGACCAGGTTGGGTTTGTGGCAGGCAGGCAGGCTACGGATGCCACAAGGTGGATCCTAAATTCAATACATTCATCATCTACTTCTAAGAGACCCTCAGTCCTTCTGTCATTGGACGCAGAGAAGGCCTTTGACAGGATCCACAGGATCTATCAAAAGTTCTCACAAAGTTCGGATTCTCAGTCAACATAAGTTCAGCCATTTCTGCTTTATACTCAAACCCCTCAGCTATGGTTTTCACGGAAGGCATATTCTCTGAACAATTCTCTATTACGAACGGCACAAGACAGGGGTGCCCTTTGTCACCCCTGATCTTTGCTCTCGTGATGGAGCCTTTGGCTGAAAAAATTTGAACCAACCCCCAAATTAATGGAATTCACCTAGGAAAAGAAGATCACACAATTACGCTGTTTGCGGACGACGTGATTCTGTCGCTCTCCAATCCGGCTCAGTCCCTGACAATAGTGCACAAAATATTAGAACTATTTATTACAGTGTCATATTATAAGGTAAATACTACTAAATCAAGTATATTGAACTTAGGTGTCGATAGTAAAACGAAATCTCTCATACAAGAAATGTTACCATATCCCTGGGCAAAGAAAGCAATTCAATATCTAGGCATTACATTGACTCCCTCAATTTCCCAATTATATAGCTCTAATTTTGAACCCCTAATAAGTAAGTTTACGCAGGAAATGCTTAGATTTAAAAGATTCTATCTTACCTGGTCAGGTAGACTAGCAGCATACAAAATAATCTTACTTCCCAAACTGCTGTACTACTTTAGAGCCCTCCCGATCCAACTACCTAGCTCATTTTATGCGGCTATGCAACGAGCCTTATCACAATTCATTTGGGAAGGGAAGAGAGCCAGATGCTCTCATAACATTCTCATGAAACACAGAAAAGCAGGGGGGACGGGGGTCCCCAATATTAAGGATTACCATGTGGCAGCAATCCTAGATCAGGCCAAATCATGGTTCAATACTTCAGATCCGATCCATTGGTGTAGAGCAGAACAAGCGCAGATAAGTCACGGTGAGCTCCAAAACCTATTGCTAATTACACCCTCAGATAAAACATCACCCTGTAAAATACTCCCAACTGTAGCGGCCACATTACTAGCATGGGAATACTTCTTAACGAATAAGAATCCCTACACTGTTCATAAAAAGATACCAATCCCGGAGACAGCACTCTCATTCCTCTCCCCAAACCTAGATATACGACATTGGGAGCGCTATGGTATAAAACATATATTGGATATGTTCAACCAGGGCCGTATCAAAACTTTCTCAGAGCTACGGACTAAAAATTCTATCCCTGAGAAAGAATTTATGGAATATGCTAGAATCACCAGTATCATATCTGCTATTAAGACACAACACATAGAAATCCATGAAACCATTTACGAATTATGGCACTCCTTTCCCAAACCCAAAAAAGGAATAATGGAATTTTACAATCTCCTACACAGTAAACTCCACTTTGTAATCCTGAAGCAGCTCTTGAAATGGGAAACAGACTTAAATATATCCATCTCCCAGGTACAATGGAAACGAGTAATAAAGGCAAACTATACTCATACTAAATGTTCAAATTACAGGGAAGTTGCACAGAAAATACATTTAAGGTGGTACAGAACCCCCTATATATTGGCAAAATTAGCTTCTGGGCTGCAATAGCTTGGTTGATAGCTAAATTGACAGGAATACTTAATAAATTGAGAGTGGAACAAGCTTTACTGAGTATTGACATGGATATCTACCCGACGCCCTACCGAACAATGGTGTAATGCACATACTATACGCAGCTAGGCTGGTGTTGGCCCGTAAATGGAAGTCATTGGAACCTCCCACAGTAGGGGAAGTACTGAAATATGTGGGTGACTCTTATTCATATGAGAAATCCATTGCATTCAAAGAAGGGAAACTAAAGGAATTCACAAATAACTGGCACTTATGGGGAAATTACAAGTCTGATGGATAATGCAGGATGCATAAGGTTACAGAGTTTGCGCTTAGTACTGCACAGGTACTTCTTGAAGTCTACTTTTCTATTTTTATATATAAGACCAAAGAACAGAAACTGGTCAATGTTTGCCAAATGTTGTTTCGGAGAATAGGTCTCCAAATCTATCTTTACGATGGATGGTTATACAATGATTTTGAGTACAATGTAAAGTGGGCGGATATATAAACTACAGCTAGTTTTGCTCAACTGTCTTGATTATTTCTGTAGATGTATAACGGGATAATATTACTGGTATTTGAGTTACATTACTATGTAAATTACTCTATTGAAACTGTACTCTATGGATCTGTACTTGATATAACTTTATAACCCAATACAAATTATTTTCGAAAAAAAAACAAAAACCTTGCTACATGTGGCAGTCTTTCCCCTTGGGAATCCCTGGGTGTGCTAATATACTCACTCTGTCCTCCTTACTCCCTGCTGCTCTTCGGCAAGATTCCTTCTTAAACAGAATGCTAAAAGGATTCTTCCAAGCCAGCTTGGGCCCCCCCCCCCCAGGAACCGTGGGTCCCCTCCTAGGCCACTGACAACCCAGGGATGTGAGGTCAGTGGCTGGTGAGACACTGGCTAGTATCAGAGCCAGATACACACAGGTTATATACGCTGCGAACGTTAGAGCAAGAGCATTAATTCTAGCACTAGACCTCCTCTGTAACTCTAAACATGTGTAGCGGTGTGTTGCCACTAGTTACTAACATCCACGCATATTCACCCTGCTCCCAGACATCCATACGTCACACTTGTAGACAATGAAAAGTCTTCCACTTTGTTTTGTGGTTTTATTTGTGGAATTTAACTTGGTTGGGGAAAAGGGATATGGGATGCCCATAGAACAATTGGTATTTGCAATGCTGGAGCTGATACGGCTTCACATTGGCAAATAATCTTCACAAAGCAAAAATGGTGAACTCTAATCTTAACAGACTTTTTCACCTCAGAACTTCTCCCGACTCTGCACTCTCCCTGCAGACTTCTACCTCCAGGACTCTTCACCTCCTGTGCAACACTTCCCTGTCACAGCATTAGACATCCTGTCCCACCACCTTGAATAGGATAGGCCTCACTCTGAATAATTTCTAGCTGAAACTTCTCTTGATGAACAATAGGCCAGGGTCCTGCAGTACCCCTTCTTGATGGCCCTGAACAGTTAAAGCATACTTGATGATGGACTACTGATGCCAGCAAGCCCGACTTGCAAATCCTGAGTCCTCAGACTGCAGCGACTTGACACAAAGCCCCACAGTCTCTCCTCTGGCTCTGCACCCAGCTCCCCTGGCAAGATCTCCACTGTGCCTCACTCACCGACTCCTGTCCTGAGTCCTTCTAGAAAGATTTACCCTTACCGTGCGGACCAACTGCTCCTCCAGCTCCTGTTCCAGGACACCTCTCCATGACCGTGTAAGAAGAGGCTCCCTCCCAGCTCCCTCCACCGAATCCACACCCCCTCTGATGGGGGTGTCTCTCCAGCACGCAGTCTAGCACCCCATATTTCAATTCACCCAGCCGAAAACTCCTCCCCAGCAGGCTGACTGTGAATATATGTAGGAGGCCTGTCCCCTGCCAATCCTAGTTGGGAAATGGTCAGGGCTCCTCACATGTACTCCATGCCACTCCAGCCCTCAGCCCTGCCCCTCTTCCAGAACATTCTCACTGAAAGCAGGGGAGGCGCCCAAGAGCTGAAGCACATGTCAGTCACACCCACTGCTACACTAACCACTCCCTGCCCCCTGATCAAAAACAAACAGGCCTAGCTTGCAGCATTAGGTCTGTTAAAATTTACCTGCGCTGACAGAACCTTAAACACTACACATCTAGCACCTACCTATGGTAGATGGTGCTACACATGTAACCTGTAAACATTTTTTAAAGCGTTGCCTATGGAGATTTTTAAGTAGTGAAGTTTGGCGCCATTCCACGAGTGTGCGCAACTTTAAAGTGTGACATGTTAGGTATCTATTTACTCGGTGTAACATCATCTTTCATAGTAAATAAAAAAATCAGGCTAACTTTAGTGTTTTTTATTATTTTTTTATTCATGTAACAGTTTCTTTCCCCAAAAAACTGTTTAAAAATTGCTGCGCAAAGGCCGTGTAACATAAAAAGTTGCTATGACCACCATTTTATTCCCTAGGGCAGCGATGGCGAACCTTGGCACCCCAGATGTTTTGGAACTACATTTTCCATGATGCTTATGCACTCTGCAGTGTAGTGGAGCATAATGGGAAATTTAGTTCCAAAACATCTGGGGTGCCAAGGTTCACCATCACTTCCCTAGGGTGTCTGCTAAAATATATATATATATATATATACCGTATTTATCGGCGTATAACACGCACAGGTGTATAACACGCACCCTAACTTTAAGAGGGAAGTTTCAGGAAAAAAACTTTCCACAGCCCCCTTCGTAAAACACGCAGGCACAGTTTACCCTCTATTTTCAAGGTAAAAAAGTGAGTGTTATACGCCAATAAATACAGTATATATATATATATATATATATATATATATATATATATATATGTATATATATATATATATATATATATATATATACGTATATACACAGTATATATTTTTATATATAGTGTTTGCGGGTTCTGAGTAAATTAAGATTTTTACCCGCTGCTTAGGCTCAACCATATTTATGGGCTCGTTCAGCCACCCTGCCAGGTCCCTTGACTGGGGATTGGCCCAATCAACATTCTGACCCAGCCTCTTTACCTCCACCCGCTAGCTTTTAGAAATTTCCAGGGACCTCCAGAACCAGGGGGAGATGATAGAGGACTGGTCTGCAGAGCCTTACAGACTTACACAGTTACCATGAGTCATACCAAAATAAATGTACCTACACTAACACTAGTTGCACACTAGAGGGTGCTACAGGGGTGGCCCATCCATTAAGGGCGCACGGGCGCTGCCCCCCCGTCCATCACTGCCTCCCCCTATCCATGCATCTGGCCCCTTGCAGGACGCCAGATGCATGGAGTCCAATGGGGAGAGGCTCTAATAGGCTTCAAAATAGGGTGGGCTCGGGGCGTAGAGAATGCGCTCGAAGCCCACCCAGGTGTGTTACAACAGCGAATCAATATTCGCTATTGTAACACTGATCCTCCTCCTAGCCAATCAGGAAGCAGGTTTTGAGACCCATCATCCGATTGGCTGAAAGGACAGGCGATCCTATTGGATGCGTAGGAGGAGGGGAGGGACCGCATGCTGGAAGCTGCTGATGGAGGAGAGGACATGGAGCCGCTGCCCGCTGCCCGCCACCTGCCTAAATGACAAACAGCGGGGGAAGGGGGGTTGCTGCTGGCCGCTCGGGGGTGTGGCTGTTTGCTACCCCCCCCAAAAAAAACACCAGTCGCCACTGGGGTGCTATATTTCCATACACTTGGAGGCAAGATTCAAATTTACAAGATCTATGAGCAGCCTTTCCTCCTGCAAATTCAGCACACACTTTGCATTCTGGATATTACCATTTAATGATTTTCTTGATGTTACTTATCAGACTGTTCTTTTAGAGTCTTATGCAAGAGTATCTCATCCTCTCCTACATTACTCTGTCAACATGGCTCAAAGTTTAGTTACTTTTTACACCTCTCTTGGCAGACTGATCTCTTTCATTGGCATTCAATACCACTTGTTCCCAGATTATACCAAGATCAACTCACCCATCCCTCACCCTCTCCGCTCTGTTCTAAATTTTATTTTATACTATCATACATATCTTTTTGGATATCTGAGCTGTGCCTAAAAGTCAAGCTGTATAAAACTGGGTTAAAGTATGCATAGACCTGAAGTGAATAAAAGTTTTATTTTCTTAAGCACTGTGCACTTACCATGTTTTTTTTTTAAAGAAAATACAAATTTCACCTTTTTTCATCATGTTGCATCTTAGTGCAGTTGCTTTGCAGCCACTTTTTGTCCATATTCATGCACTCCAGCAAGGCTGTTCCTTGATGGTGAGTACAGTGAATGATACCTGCAAAATATATGTTGGAAGTCCGTGTCACCCTATAACAAGAAATGCCTGAACAAGAACCTTCTTGGTAGAACAGCAAGGTATTATTTTAATAAAAGCTGCAGATTTAAATATATAAAAAATACTTTTGAAATTGCACTCACATGTTAAAGCCTGTATGGGCTTTTAATAAGCTTTAATCCACCATTACTTCCCAAGCCATCGCTTGAGATGTCTCTAACCGTAATTGGTACCAGCAATCTAGTTACCTCACAAGTTCATCCTTGTCTCTTTCCCTACCTTCACTCCTTACATCTCCAATTCCTGTAAATTCTACTTATGCATTACTAGAATATGCCCCTTCCAATTCCAAAGACCTCCAAAGTCATCGTAGACTATTGGCTACTGCAATATTTTCCTCTAGGAGTTTCCACTAACCAGAGAACATTTCAGTACTAATTGTATCTAGGCTTGTCACCCTGCCCCCCTGCCTAATCCTTACTCTGGTAAACAATTTTTTGATTGGAATGGAATTTTTCCATACTTTCACTATTGTTTTCCCCTGATAAAGATACCCAGGGCTTCTCCCTCCTCCTTTGCCTAATTCAAACTTGCATGTTTGTACAAACACAGTTCTTTGGAATAGTTGGCAGGATCTGGGGGTACTTAACCAGCCATCAAAGTGTGTAGGTTTTTTTACAGTATTTATCCCTCCCATTACTTCTTATTTACTGTCCCTGTTTGCATATCACTTAAATAGCTTCAAAAGATACTAATCTTTATCTTCAAAACACTTTGAGAAGATCTAAAAAAATAGGGTATGCAAAGAATTTAACCACCTCAATACTGAACACTTTCACCCCCTTCCTGCCAAGGCCAATTTTAAGCTTTCAGCGCTGTCACAATTTGAATGACAATTGCGCGGTCATGCAACACTGAACCCCTAAGACATTTTTTTTTTTTCACACAAATAGAGCTTTCTTTTGGTTTTAAAAGGGAAATCACCACTGGTTTTTTTTTCTTCTTTTTTTTGCTCTCTAACCGAAAAAAAAAGGAAGATTTTCTTAGTTTCTGTTATAAAATTTTGCAAATAAGTATTTTTTCTTCATACATTTTGACCAAAATGTATACTGTTAAATTTCTTTGGCAAAAATAACCCAAATCAGTGTATATTATTTGGTCTGTGTGAAAGTTACAAGCTATGGTATCAATCATTGAAAATTTATCACACCTGACGTACTGACTGCCTATCTCATTTTTTGAGGCTCTAACAAGCAAGGACAGTACAAATATCCCCCAAATGACCCCTTTTTTTTAAAGTAGACAGTTCAATGTATTTAGTGAGGCATGGTGAGTTTTTTGAAGTTGTAATCTTTTCCCACAATTGTTTGGAAAATAAAGAAATTAATTTTTTTATTTTTTTTTCACAAAAATTTCATATTAACAAGTTATTTCTCACACACGGCATAGGCATACGTGCAAATACACCCCAAAATTAATTCTGCTACTCCACCTGAGTATGGTGATACCACATGTGTACAGCCTTGTACACAGGGTCGGACTTTTTGCCAACAAACTTCAAAATGAGCAAGTTTGACAAAAAATCTGACCGTGTGTACGCTCCATCGGACAAACTTTTTTGGTTTTCATCGGACAAATGTTCGGTCTGCAAACGGACAAACTTTTCGCAAACAAAAGTCTGAGGGAGCAAAGTCCGACCGTGCGTACAGAAATCCATCGGACTTTTGTCCGATGGACAAATAAGCATGCCCAGAACCAATGTTAAAATCAACCAACAATAGCAGAAGTTGACCAAAGGGTGGCGGTAAAGAGCAGAAAAGAGCAGAAAAACCACGTGATGTTGGAAAAGTTTTGGGAAAGTTTGCAGAAAACTCCTGCCGTGTGTATGCTATGGGTGTGCCCGGCCAACTCCCTTCGGACAAAAATCCACAGAAAAGTTTGTTTGAAGTCCGACCATGTGTACGAGGCTTAAGACTATTTCAAAGCATAGCTACATAGAGAGGTCCAACATCCAAGGAGCCCCTTCAGGCATTATCTACTTTAAGACCAGGTCTTCTTCTAACATTTTTTGTTCACAAGTAAAAATCTGTATTTTTGCTCGAAAATTACTTAGAACCCCCAAACATTATATATTTATTTTTACAGAGGCCCTAGAGAATAAAATGGTTGGTTTTACAGTTTTTTATACCACACGGTATTTGTGCAGCGGTTTTTGAACGCAATATTTTGGGAAAAAATACACTTGAATGAATTTTAGTATACACAAATACAATATAATACCCACTTTTTGGTAAAGTATAAAATATGGTGTTGCACCGAGTAAATAGATAACAAACATGTCACGCTTTAAAAAAATGGAGAACACTTGTAGAATGACGCCAAATTATGGTATTTAAAAATCTCCATAGGCGATGCTTTATAAGCCTTTATAAGACTTTATGGGTTACCAGTTTAGAGTTACAGAGGAGGTCTGATGCTAGAATTATTTCTCTTGCTCTGATGTTCACAGCAATACCTCATATGTGTGGTACGATTGCCGTTTACGTATGTGAACGTGACCAAAGCATGGAAGGACAGGGGTGCCTAAAATATTTTTCTTCTTTTTTACACTGTTTAAAAATTTGTCTTATTTGGTACACTGTGACATATGTTTTTGTGCACTGTACACTGTGACAGATGTTGATGTTGATGTGCACTGTGGACAGGTTTTTTTTTGAAAAGCCAGTGCACACACATAAAGAGTGAAACACAAAACGTGCAATGGGTGTTACACTGTCCTCCACTAGGAAGGACCTTACCCTGATCCCCCGGGGCGTTAGGCTCCTGACGGGGACTGAGGTACTTCACTTGGTCCATCTGGCCGAAACCAGACGGACCCCTTTCTCTGGAGGATCTGCCGAAACAGACCCACCCAAGTACTTGGTGGGACTCCCCCGAAGGGAGACCCCATGAGAGAGGGCGAACTAAGCCAGAAGGCCATATCCACCCCCTCCCAAGACGTTCAGGGTAGGCCCGAGGACCCACACCCTACTAATCACACAGTGACAAACGTGTAGACAACCAACAAAAAAATACAGGTACAGATAGTGCTTGGTGCACTGTTGGCAGTCTGTGTGATCTGTGTGTAGCTGAACAGTAAAATCATCAGCTACACACAGATTGCTGACAGGCTACAGTGATCCCCCACTCTCCCTCTGAGCTCAGGAGAAGAGCTGACACAGAGGCATGTGCCTCTGTTTACATTGTGTGATGTCCGTGATTGGACACAGCCATCACATGATTGGGAGGGCCAATCAGAGAACCCATATCCCGATCTGTGATGTGTTGTGTTTGAGGGACATAGCGATCATGAGGTTGCGCCAGCGTGTAGCCACACTTCTGACAGGACGTATGGGTACGTCCAGTCAGAACGGTGCTTATCCCACCCGGCCAGGTGAGAAGTGGTTAAAGGCTGCAAATATCTATACACATTGTACGGGACGCCAGTAATGGACCCTTGACATCTGGTATATTTTCCTACTATTTGGATCGTGGTTTCTTAACCTCCCTGGCGGTATGATTCTATCAGATTTTAGGTGCTGAAAGCCGTCCCATTATTCTGCATGGAAATTTGGCGTTTTATATTGTAGGCCTGTAATTCTTAGGAATAACTCACTTAAATGTGTCCAAACAAGAGTCTAGTAGACATCCCGGGTATGATAAAGTAAAAAAAAAAAAAACATAAATTATAATATAATAAATAACTATAAAATAATTATAACAAATAATAATATAATAATAATAAAAGTGTTTTTCAGTGTTTGATGACGAATTTCCCCACAAATCGCTATCGCTCAATTCTGCGAGTGATTCTAATTTATTATCGCTGTTTTCTAGCTGGTCTAAAACCACTTTTGACGTAAAGGGACACTTTTTGGTTGCTATGGACAATCTCCAAATTCCAGGCAGAAAGAACAGTTTTTATTATATAAAAGTGCATGCAGGACACTGGACAGACCACTAGGGACAAAGGGGATGTGTAATTATTTGATACAGTACTGTAATCTGTAAGATTACAGTGTACTGTATGTGTACTGTGTTTTAACTTTTTTGTATTTAGCGCCGATCTCCATCCCCGAGCGTCGTAACGTCGCAGGGAACGGAGCTCGGCGGCACTCGGGCACTGTGTGAATCGAGCGAGGAGACAGCTCGATCACACAGCGGGGAAGCATCGCAGGATCCAGGGAACAAGGTAAGTAACTCTGCCTGGATCACTGCGATGCAATCCCTAGTCTGGCTCGGGGTTACCGCTTTTGGTGCTGAAATTTAACCCAGAGCCAGACTCGGGAATACCGCCAGGAAGGTTAAGGCATCATGGTTTGAAGATAATTTTAAATACTCAGGGGTTCTCACCCATGCAGGGTGTGGGGTTCCAGGGTAGTCCGAGTGGAGAGGATTGATTTTCAGCCTTAAAGGGGTTGTAAAGGTTCATTTTTTATTTTCTAAATAGGTTCCTTTAAGCTAGTGCATTGTTGGTTCACTTACCTTTTCCTTAGATTTCCCTTCTAAATATTTTTTTTTCTTTGTTTTCTTTGTCTTAATTTCTCACTTCCTGTTCCTCCTCAGTTAGCTGTTCAGTAAGCTGTTCTGGCTGACTAAACATCGCTCGGATGATGGTGTGAAGTTTAGTGAGGAGAAACAGGAAGTGAGAAATTCAGACAAAGAAAAAAAACATTTAGAAGGTAAATCAAAGGAAAAGGTAAGTGAACCAACAATGCACTAGCTTAAAGGAACCTATTTGGAAAATAAAAAACGAACCTTTACAACCCCTTTAATTAGGGACCTTCAGCCCTAATTAAGGACCT
This sequence comes from Rana muscosa, assembly GCA_029206835.1. Classification (NCBI taxonomy): domain Eukaryota; kingdom Metazoa; phylum Chordata; class Amphibia; order Anura; family Ranidae; genus Rana; species Rana muscosa. The sequence goes on from CM055116.1 coordinate 216,452,481, forward strand.
TAAATGAAAATGTCCCCCTGAAGAAGATACGACGCCCCCTGTATCGACACGCGTTGGGGAGGGGACAGGACGGCAGGAGAGTTTGTTTGTGGCTGTGGAGGACCTTAACTATATCCCGGTACCTATATCGTTATGTGCCTTTCATAGAGTGGTGCACTATCGCACCTGTGCTGTGTAAGTACCCCGGCAGGGGATTTCGCTCATTTAAATAAAAGTTGCAAAACGTTATTTGCACCATCTAGTTTCTCTTATTTTTACATGATCTGGAGACACATATTAAGGAGACCAGGAACCCAGGATTGACCAATAGAACCCAGGTGTGGTTCATAAGCGTGCGTAGACTAAGCTTAGTTGCAAAGTCGCACGCTCTAAGGTGAGCGTCCACTACCATAGGGGAGCACCTGTGTGATTGCACCTTGGCATGTTTTTTGGATCACTCAATGGGCCGTGTGTTACTTATGAACTGCATTGAACATCATCCCCTGGAACCATAGGTGTGCGCAGCCTATTGCATTAGGGTGTGCACCCCAAAGCCCAAACACACACTACCGATCACTCACGATGTTCATTCAGAAAGGGAAGGGGCCGGTAAATTACATGTTTACTGGCCCCTTCCCCACTCCTAAAACATCCAAGCAGCAACAGCTGATAGGAGAGGAGGGAAGCTGGCAGTGCCACGGGGGGAAAGATGAGAGCCAGGGCAGTAGGGGGAATCTGTGCTGCACAAGGTGATTAGGGTGTGCCTGGGCACACCTGGCACACCCTGTGCGCACGCCTATGCCTGGAACGCTGTCACTGATTACTACATGCACTGAATCACTTTGGAATATTTATATATGGACTTGTGTGTCATTATCTTTTTTAAGGATTGTATTGTTTACCACTATTATTCACAATTTTTGATTACTATTTTTCATATGCATGTTCATGCACTATAGAACTTTAGTGTGTTGTGGATTTATACGTATCTGTACTGGCATATTTAATTTCACTTAATTTATTTATTTTGGTTTGCACATTATTTATACAATACCATACTGGTATTTGGCACAATTTATGAGACGTGTTTCACGCTAGCAGCTTCAATTTAACATTTAAGCATCTAGGAGTGGTGTCGCAGGATTTATTTTATTTTTTTAATTAAAGAGGTTTGAAAAGTTTTGGGTGGGAAGAACCTCTAAACCCTGATTACAAGGACTCTGCTCCTAAACAGGTTAAGCTACATGTAAGGAAAGTCCTGAAAAGGAACAGAAAACAGTTGCACCTGGCTGTGAGAGAGATAGAGAGAGAGAGAGAGATAGAGAGAGAGATGGACACACCAGTGAGCAGGTTGAATTGAGCTTGGGAATGAGCCATGGTTGTTGAATTGTGGAAACCTCTTCTATCAGACCCCTGAAGCAGCAGGGACAGCCCAAAACCCCAGTGTTGGATCAGTAGAGCGGCAGTGAGCCATTACCTTGATTTCCATTTGAACTGGAGTTATATAATGTTTTGTGTTTGTTAGCTGAGGTGAGCTATTTTGTTTTCTTAACTGTTTGTCTATTTGGAGAGACCAATAAAGACTACTTACTTTTACAAGCTGCTTGCTAGTGATCTTGGGCTACCATTTGATATTATCTATTTGTCTAAACTAAACATTTGTAAAGGGGCCTTTGTAGTAATTATAATTTTTTTTGATAAGGGTCGTTCTCTTCATGAATCTCCACCTAAATGTTTTACTTTGTACACATACAATACAATTTCCAAATTGTCAATCTTCCACTGCCCTACTCATGTCCTTCTCACTCATTACATCATCCCATGCATGCTTACAAATCTAGCAATCCCTATCCTCTATTCTTCTTTAATCTTATTTTATTAGATTAGCATATAGCTTTAAAATCTTTAAATCGTTTCTTAACCACTTGAGACCCGCGCTATAGACAAAAGACGTCTGCAGCGCGGCTCTCAAGTGCTGAGTGGACGTCCATGGACGTCCTGCTGTTTCTCTCCCCCTGCGCGCCGCCGAGGGCGCGCAGCGGGGGAACAGCTGTGCCTGCCGCGGTCACGTGATGCCGATGCGCGTGCCTGGCGGCCGCGATGTCCGCCAGGCACCCGCGATCGGCTGTGACAGAGGCAGGACGTGGATCTCTGTGTGTGAACACAGAGATCCATGTCCTGTCAGGGAGAGAGGAGACTGATGCTGTGTCCCTTGTACATAGGGACACAGATCGGTCACCTCCCCCTGTCAGTCCCCTCCCCCCACAGTAAGAATCACAAATAGGGAACATAGTTAACCCCTTCCTCGCCCCCTAGTGTTAACCCCTTCCCTGCCAGTCACATTTATACAGTAATCAGTGCATTTTTATAGCACTGTTCGCTGTATAAATGTGAATGGTCCCAAAATAGTGTCAAAAGTGTCCGATATGTCCGCCGCAATATTGCAGGCCTGACAAAAATCGCAGATCGCCGCCATTACTAGTAAAAAAAAAAAATATAATAAAAATGTCATAATTCTATCCCCTATTTCGTAGGCGCTATAACTTTTTCGCAAACCAATCACTATACGCTTTTTGCAATTTTTTTTACCCAAAAAATATAGAAGAATACGTATCGGTCTAAACTGAGCAAAAAATAGTTTTTTTAAAAAAAATTGGGATATTATTATAACAAAAAGTAAAAAAATATTGTGTTTTTTTTCAAAATTTTCTGTCTTTTTTTTGTTTATAGCGCAAAAAATAAAAACCGCAGAGGTGATCAAATACCACCAAAAGAAAGCTCTATTTGTAGGGAAAAAATGATAAAAATATCATTTGGGTACAGCGTTGTATGACCGCGCAATTGTCATTCAAAGTGCGTCAGCACTGAAAGCTAAAAATTGGTCCGGGCACGAAGGGGGTTTAGTGCCCAGTTGTCAAGTGGTTAAATTCTACCTACATATCCATGTTCTATGCTGCTAAACTGTAATGCCGCGTACACACGATCGGATTTCCCGTTGGAAAAAAATCGGATGATTTTTCCGACGGAATTCCACTCAAGCTTGGCTTGCATACAAATGTAGCGCCCCCCCCCAATATTTGGGGGTGCTATGTGTCTATTTATGGGTAGTCTGGGCCAGTAGTTGGGATCAGACCAATTGATGTTTTATTATTGCTTATGCTCTGGGTGTGATACTGCCTGGCAGTGGTGTTCCCTGTTTGCCTGTAGGTGGCACTGTCATCACCGGCATAGGTTGAACTATGGGGTGTATCACAGCACCTTTGGTGTCCTCTCTCGGCAGCTGTCCAGTGAGCGAAATGAGCCTGCTGTGCATGCTGGGAAGAGGGTACATAAGGGGCAGACCCCATGGGGATTGGTGCATTCCGGGGAGTCGTTCCTGGGGACACATTGGTCCTGTGTGTGCGCGCCTCGTGGCCCGTATGGCACGGGGTGCACGTGTTTTGGTCCCGGGCACCTTCAGCCTGAGGCCGCATCGCTGCTTCGTAGGCCCGGCTCTGCTGGATGGGGCCTATGTTTCAAGAAGGGATCCCAAAGCTACCCACCTGCGGGGAGCCACGGCTTAGGAAAGGAGTCCAGGGGAGGATCAGTCCCAGAGGAGACTAACGATGGTACTGCTGTCTCGGGAAGAGGCCTGGAAACTTGCTTAAGGAGGGATCCATCATTACAAGGCCCTGCAATACGCCAATCTGGCAACAAAGGTTCTCTTCATTATTGCCTGGCTGGGAGGTTCGGGACTTTTAATCCTGTGGCAGAGGGTTCCTGATCGTATCCTTAATAACAAATATAAAGGAAAGATTGATACGTGCTACACCCCGGCTGCTAGGACCGCTCATAAAGGGACTATCCGGGTGAGCAATACTCACTCAGGCTTGAGTGGCGACGAGTGCTGTTTAAGTGTTGCGTTCCTGAACTTTCCCCTGTGTATTTCTCTCTCATGTCCTACTCTTCTTCTAAGTTCACCCAGCAAAGAGAAAAATAAAGCCTGATGCCGCGTACACACAGCCGTTTTTTTTCGTTGAGAAAAACGAAATTTTTCCCATTCGACGAGAAAAACGATCGTCTGTGGGCTTTCTGTCGTTTTTTTCGACGAGAAAAACGGCATTAAAAACGACGAGAAAAATTAGAACATGTTCTAATTTTTCTCGTCGTTTTTTTCGACATGTTTTCCGCGGCAGTGTTTCCCATAGGGAAACACTGCCACGGAGCCCACACACGGTCGTTTTTTTCGACCAAAAAAAAAAATGACATTTAAAACGACCGTGTGTGGGGGGAACAAGCTGTTCCTCGTTTTTAACGTCGATTTTCTCGACGGTGTTTTCACCGTCGAAAAAATCGATCGTGTGTACGCGGCATGACTGTTTTGGGTTTTACATGGTGTGGACATTGACTTTTTCTGAAGACCTTTCTTACACCCCTGACAACGGAAGCCATGAGGTAATTCGCAGACCCAACAAAACCAGCCGGTCCCTTAAATGGGGGTAAGTTGTACACACACGCTCACACAAAGAGAAAAATGAAGTTCAATTCCGACCATGCGTCGAATTGATTCTGAGCATGCGTGGTTTTTAGGAATTACATACAGATGGAAAAATAGAGAACCTGTTCTCTATCTAAGTCCGTTGGAAATTCCGACAGAAAAAGTCCGATGGGGCATACACACGGTCGGAATATCCAATGAAAAGCTCCCATCGGACTTTTTCCATCAGAAATTCCGACCGTGTGTACGCAGCATAAGGGAACAGTAGTGAACAGAAAAGTTTTTAAATTACTTCCTCTAAAGTCCTGTACACACGATCGGATTTCCTATAGATTCTAATCTGATGGATTTTTCTATCGGAAATCCAATGAAGCTGATTTCCATCAGTCTTGCCTACACACCATCAGTCAAAAATCCGACCGTCCCAAACGCTGTGACGTAAAACACTCCGACAAGCCGAGAAAATTTAAGTTCAATGCTTCTGAGCATGCGTTAACTTGATTCTGAGCATGCATGGGTTTTTTGTCCGATGGAGTTCCACACAGACGATCGGAATTTGCTATAATTTTTATTCCCATTTTTATTTCCGTCGGATAAATTTAAAACATGTTCTATTTTTTCTCACCGATGGAAAAAAGACCGATGGGGCCCATACACGATCGGTTTGTCCGATGAGAAAAGTCCATCGGACTGTTTTCATCGGTAAAACCGATCGTGTGTACACGGCATAAGAGCACTTGGATGGACATATGCTGTCACCAGTTGTAAAATCAAGCTTAAAACAGCTGTCATCTCTTTTCTATGGTCAACTTTTTCTTTGCCCATGATGGAGTTCAGACTTCACTCTTGGGTGCATTCCTATATTGGCTATTGTCTTCTCTGTTTAACCTTGACTTCTGATCTCTTAAATTTTAGCCATCCTCAGTGATACTTTGCTGTCTGATGCCGCGTACACACGATCTGAATTTCTGACAACAATGTGAGCTTTTGGTTGGATATTCCAACCGTGTGTAGGCTCCATCGGACATTTGCTGTCGGAATTTCCGACAACAAATGTTTGAGAGCAGGTTCTCAATTTTTCCGACAACAAAAGTTCTTGTCGGAAATTCCGATCGTGTGTATCCAATTCAAATCCACAAAAATCCTACACATGCTCGGAATCAATTCAACACATGCTCTGAATCATTGTACTTAATTTTTCTCGGCTCGTCTTAGTGTTGTACGTCTCCACGTTCTTGACGTTCGGAATTTCCGAGCAACATTTGTGCGACCGTGTGTATACAAGTTTGAGCCAACATCCGTCGGAAAAGAAAACACGGTTTTGTTGTCAGAAATTCCGATCGTGTGTACGCGGCATGACTGTTTGCTGTTTGGTTGTGGTCTTTTTTGTGTCTGACTTTGGCTCATACCATTTTTGAATTACCTTAACTGCTGTTTTCCATATTCTTTAATCCCTGAGGGTCACCAAACAACAGTAGGAATATCAAGCTGCTAATAGTGCAGACTGCAGCTAGATTAGTCTGAATTAATTTAGTGGAGAAATTAAAAATTGGGTAGGAATTTGCATTCAAACAGAGAAAACACTTACTAGAGCGGAGTTCCGACCCAAAAATTGAACTTCCGCTTTAAGTGATGGTGACCCCCTGAAATGCCACATCTGGTATGTCATTTTTTTTTGGTGGGGGGGGGGAGGTGTGGATACCCTCTATTTAGAGGCAACCAGCTCCCACTTCCTCCCGGGGCTCCGTGGCGCTGGAAGGAAGTTCACCTCTCCCCCCTCCCTCCCTGCAATCTTCTGGGACACGTCACAGGTTCCAGAAGATTGCCCGGCCGTTCGCAGCGCAGCTCGCGCATGGGCAGTGCGTGCACGGCTGTGAAGCCACAGCCGGGTGCCCACAGTAAGAATGCTGGTACCATGGAGGAGGAGGGGGAGAGGAGCAGGGCTTCGTACGCCCGCATCGCTGGGCCATGGGACAGGTGAGTGTCCAATTATTAAAAGTTAGCAGCTACACTTTTTGTAGCTGCTGTCTTTTAAAAAAAAATTCCGGCGGAACTCCACTTTACGATGGTTACTTGCCCATAAAACTGACCTTCGACCCCTCAGTAGCCGGGAAGGCTGAAGTGTTCGATACCCTGGCAGTGGTGTGCCCCCGACCGCCTGGAGCCAACAAGAACTCCCTAATAATAGGGACCAACACGGACCTGGTCCGAAGGCTCTTGGCCCCTCTAGCACGAGGGAAGAATCCCGCAGTCACCAGAATCCACCCAATGTTGAAGACAGCCTACCAGCGACTAGTCTTAGAACAGCAGGCATCAGAAGAGGGGGTGGGAAAAGTCTGGAGACTGGTGAAGAAAGGAATAGTATTGCAGCCCGGTGAGGTAACCTGTCTCAGGGCCACTGTGAAGCTTACTTAGGAGCAACCTGGCCCCTTTGTCATGTTGGAACCAAAACCCAGGGAAGAATACTCAGGCTTAGAAGTGATCCCAGAAATGGTTCCAGTAAGAGCTTTGAAGAAGGCACACTGTAAGGTGCCGGTGAGCGTCAGGAATACCCCCATGGAGATCCCCGCCAGGATGTTGCTGGGCCAGGTGAGCCCTGCTGCCCCAATTGTCATATCAGATGTGGAGAAGACAGAGGGAGAAAGGACTATCTGGGAGAAGCTCTGCATGGAGAACCCGAACCTGCCAAGGGCCTGGAAAGAGAGAGCAAAGGCCCAGTTGACCAGATGGAGGAAGATTTTCTCCAAAGATGAGTTTGATGTAGGGTGTGCGAAGAGTGCCACCCATCGAATCCGCCTCCAGGAAGACAAGCCTTTCAGTGAGAGAGTCAGGCGAGTTCCTCTAGCCGACCTTGAAGACCTGAGAGAACAGCTCGCCGAGCTCAAGCGAACCGGTGTTATCCGGGAATCTAGAAGCCCCTATGCCTCTCCAATAGTGGTGGTCAGGAAGAAGAATGGGTCGTTGAGGTTGTGTATAGACTACAGGACTCTCAACAGGAGAACGATACCCGACCAGTATACCACCCCGAGGATAGAGGATGCCCTACAGAGTTTGTCTGGAGCCAGGTGGTTCAGTTTTATGGACCTTAAGAGCGGATACTATCAGATCCCCATGCATCCGGAAGATAGGGAGAAGACAGCCTTCATAACCCCTGTGGGATTCTTTGAATTTGACCGGATGCCCCAAGGTCTGTCTGGAGCCCCTGCCACCTTTCAACGCCTCATGGAGAAAACCGTAGGAGACATGAACCTTATCGAAGTCCTAGTGTACCTAGATGACATCATTGTCTTTGGAAAGACTCTGGAGGAACATGAGGAGAGACTGGAAAAAGTCTTGAGAAGGCTCAGTGAAGAGGGACTAAAGCTTTCACGAGAGAATTGCCAGTTCTACCAGTCATCAGTCAACTATCTGGGGCACATAGTGTCCGAAGAAGGGGTAGCCACAGACCCCGGGAAGCTGGAGGCAATTACCTCCTGGCCACGGCTCACCACTGTGACAGAACTCGGGTCCTTTTTGGGGTTCTGCTCCTACTCTAGGAGGTTCGTAGAGGGGTTCGCACGGATTGCCAGACCCCTGAATGAACTGTTAAAGACAGAGGGAGAAGAGGATGACTCGGGCCCCAGGAAGCCGGGGGAGTCAGTCGAAGATCAGTGGAATGGGAAGTCTGAAGAGGCCTTCCAAATGCTGAAGAAGAGCTTAACAACTGCCCCTGTCTTGGCCTATGCAGACCCAAAGAAACCCTATGAACTCCATGTAGATGCCAGTCATGACGGTCTGGGAGGAGTGCTCTACCAGGAGCATGAAGGACAACTGCGACCCGTTGCATATGTGAGCAGGAGTTTGACCCCCTCTGAAAAGAACTACCCCCCTCATAAGTTGGAGTTCCTGGCCCTCAAGTGGGCTGTAGTCGATAAACTTAAAGACTATCTGTATGGGGCAGAATTCACCGTGAAAACTGACAACAACCCCCTTACTTATCTTTTCACCACAGCAAAGTTGGATGCCACAGGCCATCGATGGCTGGCTGCACTGTCTGGATTCAATTTCAGCCTGAAATACAGACCTGGGGCTGGCAATCGGGATGCAGATGCCCTGCCTAGAAGGTCTCATGCTCCCACTAGCAGCACAGAAGACTGGACCCAAGTGGCACCGGACGGGGTGCGGGCCCTCTGTCAAGGGGCGGAACTCCAGGCCAGTGGGGGGGTCCAGAGCGGAAAAGATAGGGGTCACAGTGGTGGGGGTCCCCAAACAATACTGTGGAGTAACTCAGATAGAGGAAGATGACTTACCAAAGCTGTCCAAAAAGGAATTGAGATGTGACCAATTGGAAGACCCTTTGGGGAAATTGGTCCTGGAGGCCCTGGAAAGTCAGGATCCAGATAGACTTTTGCATCACCCTTCAAAGGAAGCTCGCCTGTTGCGGAAGGAGTGGGACAGGCTGCAGGTGCATCAAGGGGTGGTCTACCGAAGGGGCCCCTCTGATGACCTGGAAGATAAATGGCAACTGTTTCTACCCGAGAAACACAGAGAGACTGTCTTGGTCGCCTTACACGACAACCACGGTCATTTAGGAGCTGAAAGGACCTTTCAACTCGTCAGAAGTCGGTTCTATTGGCCCTGCATGAGGGCTGAAGTAGAGGAATACTGCCACTCATGCGCACGCTGCATTCAGCAAAAAACTTTACCCCATCAAGCTGCCCCAATGGGCCACCTGCAAAGTCAAGGCCCGTTGGATTTGGTATGCATTGATTTTCTCTGCCTCGAACCCGACTTGAGTGGACTAGGAAATGTTCTGGTGATAACCGACCATTTCACCCAGTATGCCCAGGCCTTCCCAACCAAGGACCAGAAGGCTTCCACCGTGGCCAAAGTACTTATGGAAAAATACTTTGTGCACTATGGGCTACCACAGCGTCTCCACTCGGATCAAGGGAGGGACTTTGAAACTCGGCTGATCAGGAAACTCCTGGACTCCTTAGGGATCAAGAAGACCCAAACCACCCCCTACCACCCACAAGGGGATGCTCAGCCGGAGAGGTTCAACCAAACCCTACTCAACATGCTGGGGACTTTAAGTAGCGAAAAGAAGCAGCACTGGAGCAAGCACATCGCAGCAATTGTGCATGCTTACAACAGTACAACAAGTGACGCTACAGGGTACTCTCCCTATCGACTTATGTTTGGGAGAGAAGCAAGACTACCCGTAGACCTGGCCTTTGGCACCTCCATAGACCATTCCTCAGCCACTTCCCACAAAGTATATGTGGACAGGCTGAGGCACAGTTTAAAGTTGGCCTATGAGCAGGCCCAAGCAGCTTCGGATCAGAGAGGAGCCCGCAACAAGAGAAACTTTGACCTGAAGGTCCGGATTCAGGATCTGCAACCTGGGGACAGAGTGCTGCTACGGAACTTAGGAGTCCCTGGGAAGCACAAGCTTGCAGACAGATTGAGACCTGAGCCGTATGTTATTTGCAAGAAGCTGCCCGGCCTGCCAGTCTACCAACTGAAGTCGGAGGGAAAGGTGGGGCCATTGAAGACTTGGCACCGGAACCACATACTCCCACTTGCCGAAGCAGTTCGGATACCCACTGTAAAGGATTCCCCTGAGCCAACTTCCATCCTGGATACTCCTAGGCCAAATACCCGGTCCCAGGCATCTCGGTCTGAAGAAACAGATGTCTCTGAACCTAGTGAGGATGAGAGGGAAGAGCTAGAATGGCTATGGCCTTCCCAGGCCCCAGGGACTTCTGCTATAGTTCTTCCACCTTTGAAAGACACCGTAGACAGTACACTGAATGCAGAAGCTACTGAGTTCATCCCGTCCAGTCCTCTATCAGACTCATGGGAAGATGCCTTTGACTCACTCCCAGAGGAGGATCCAAGATGTTCCATGTATCTTCCTGCTCCTGAGTTAAATGTTTCAGAAACGGTGAAAGCTGCCATGTCTGTTCCAGAAGAGGGACCTACAGTGCCCAAGCCAGAAATCCCAAGAGAGCGGAGGGTGAAAAGGACCATAAGGCCTCCCCGAAAGTTGACTCGACTCGACTCGACTCCGAGAGCTCGGAGGACACTGTGGTAACCGCCAGGAGGAGTGCAGAAAGCCCTGATCCCTCCACTGTTCATTTGGTGGAGGGCAACCCCAACTCACCCCCTGGCACAGTTAGACAGGCCACTTATGACAGTGTGACCTGTGGGCAAGGAAGTTCACCCTCTCATTTTTGGTGGGAACTTCCTCTGCCGACATCATACGCAACTTTGTCTAATGTTGTGCGTAGTGTATGTTGACAATTATCTTTGGGGACCAAAGAGTTTAAGTGGGGGGAGTGTGTAGCGGGGTCTCCATTGAGGCCCCATGGACTACGTTACCCAGAACCTCGTTTGGCACCCAGCGTGCATTGTGCCGCCGCAGAGACTCATGGGTGGGGTATAAAAGGGGAGGGCGAGGCTAAGCCCGGCCTCTTTGGACACCGCACTGCTAGCAAGAGGACTCCCTGTGCGGACCTGCTATGAGTGTAAGGCCCGAGGCCTGGGCCTTGCGCACATCCAAAGAGCCTTCCACCCCACTGCGGAGCCTGTGTGGCACCTGATATCTACTTGCCTCGCGGACATCAGTTGGACCAGAGACCCGGCTGTTGCAGACCCTGTGTGCGGGGACACAGCGGTGGGAGTCCAGGACTAGGATCGAGTCCGGAGGGGTGAGAGAGCACCTGCTCACAACTATAACCGAGTACATTTGTTAGGCCCTTGGCCCATCGTGTTATACTTGCTGTCCTGACAGGAGACTAGTTGCAGAACTGAGATATATAGTCTCCGCACAGTTGTTTCTATCACTACAAACCGTTATTGGATTACAAATTACTGTTCCTGTATGTGCACCACCGATCATCTTGCATGCAAAGATTCTTCACTGTAAGACTGAGCTTTAACTGGGTCAGGCCTGACTGGGAGTGTAGAACTTTATTGAGCGCCATATTGCTCACGGGGAGGATAGCTACATGTAGTGTGAATATCTTTATATACTATAGTTGACTAGTGTCATTATTACTGCAGGGCTCTGCATGTATGTGTTGTATTGTATTGATCGTTAACTTTTATATCCGAGTAAATCTACTATAGTTAATCATTCCAGTAGTAGTGTCCATTACTATACCTTACAACTGTTTGGATTATTGTGGGATTGTTCATGAACAGGTATAGAGCAGGTATAGAGCCATACTAATATACCACCCCTAGACTAGCTGTGCCAGAGGAGGGTCGAGTAGATTGCCGGGGGTTGGCTGTGCTGTGTACAGGGCCCGAAACAAAACCAGCGGCTCTCTTAGTTTGGGGGTATCGCTACAACTACATATGAAGTATTTTAGTTTTTATATAGAATAAAAATCACAGCCGTGTAAGAGTTTGGTTGATGAGAATGAGGAAATGACACTGTCCATACATAATTCCTTTTCCTCATATAGAATTTCACAAAATGTACTAATGCTTAACAGCAGTGAATTGACCTCTGCAGCCCATATTCACTGGAAATTGCCAGATCCGTTACTGAGATCATTCTGGGAATAGCTAAAATTTAAATGAGCACTCACATTTGAACGTTCAAGAGCAGATGGGCCAGTTAGCTCAGAATAAACAAATCATGATATTACGTTAAAATGTTAAGCAGCATGTATCACATAGTGACTTCATTTGGGCTCCAGGGTATCACTGAATGTTGGATAGGGATGATATCATCAAGCTTACCAACAGACCCTCAAACCATGAATTACTTTATACTCTGCCCCTGAAACTCCCACTACTTGGAGAGAATCTGCTGCTATGTCAGCAAACCCTTTACAAGAGTTGACTGGTTACAAAAGATTGCAATCAGGAAAGCAAAAAAAAAATCAGGAGTAAAATAATTTTGTTCTCAAGAAAGCAAAAGTTATGGCCACAAAAAGTCTCCACATAAAAACAGTCACTGTTGGGTAATCTCCGGGCTCAATTCCATTTCGTGACCTTGGATTAATCAGCGCTTCTTATAGTCCTATATAATTCAATCCAAATGCGATTAAATGCAAGGCCGTCTTAATAGCATCATGGGCCCCTGGGCAAAGTAATGCATTGGGGCCCCTACCAGCTTCCCCCAATTTACACACCTACTTTCAATAAAGTCAATTTTACAAAAGGAAAAAATTCCATAAATCAAAGAATAGCCAACACAAAGGGCACAGTACAGGGGGGGATGCAAAGGGGCACAGTACAGGGGGGTCAGAAGGGCACAATACTGAGATCAGGAGGGCACAGTATAGGTTCTGGGACACTTCTCGGGACACAACCATATCGGGACAGTTTAGTAAAAACCATGACTGTTCCCAGCAAATCCGGGACAGTTGGCAAGTATGATGTAATGCAAGATTATTATGGGGCCCGCCATGTACCTGGGGCCCCTGGGCAGTGCCCAGGAGTGCCCTTGCATTGAGATGGCCCTGATTAAATGTACACTGGAAAATGTTCAATTGAAAACATGTAAGATACATAGCACAACCTACACTCACAGCTACTTTTAGTTTTTTTTTTATCCAGGCAGTAATGTAGTGCACCAATCTACCTTGGTCCCTTGTAAGTAGTATATTGAGATAAAAAAATCCTGCTTGTGATGCAGGAGACACATCCACTTTGGGATCCTTGCTGACTGTCACATTCAGAAAGCTTGCCAAAGTCAATGCCTTACCTCCACCAATCAAGCTCCAACCTGCTTTGGTAGTTTGTTGTGACTGGTGGTAATAGGAGCAAAAGGAATGGAAGCTGTTCAGCACATGCTTTAGGAAATATACTCCCAGTGACCCAGTGAGGCATTTTCTGGATTGTGTCAAAAGTTATGTAATGGATTACACAAAACTAGTATAACTACACTATTACAGTGTACAAAAGTTCTAATAAAGTACACCTAAAGCCATAACTTTATGTCAATTTTGGATAGAGTGGGGGATGGTTAACACTCTGGTCAGTTGATTTTATCACCCATATTGCTTTAGATATCCCTTAATTTCCTGTCCTGTAGACACAACAGGAAGTAAGATGTAATCTCTCTTTTCTTTTTTTCCAAGCCCATTTGCTTTATTTTCATCCGATAATCTTGCAATGTCCTTGGGTAGCTACGTCACTCCCAGTTTCTGTAGAGGAAGCAATGGTTGTAACCAATGCTGCTCTCCTGATCTGAACTAAAAACATGTCCATATCCCTTCATCACCATTAAATTGGAGGCAAGGCACTCAGTAATTTTCAGAGGATAGCTATGAAGGAAGGTATTTGTCAGTGCAGCTCACAGGAAGTGACAAGGACACTACATTTCTGGCAGGAACAACAGGTATTTTCTGTATTTGCTGAACCTGGGTGACGTGCCATTCCATTGGTGGTTAAATTAATGTGCTGTTAGGACTTTTTTTTTTATTGATTGACAACATTTTTTCATGTATTGGGTTGGAGGTAATTTGTGTTTCTTTTTTGAAAATAGTGTTACAATAACTTTTGAATGATTTATTTTGTAACTTAATAAAATTTTAATTTTTATGGTCAAACCACATGGGGCCTATTGTAGCGCCTACTTTTTTAGGAAGTCTGTTCCTTACCATTATTCATATTAGTTTTAAAGTGCATAGTCTGCGCCGATATTTACGGTTGAGTCAGTGGACCTATAATACTTGTGCTTTCCCTTTTTCTTGGTCCCTGCTAGGATCATTTCATTTTTGAACTATCAAAATACCTTATTGCCTTACCTTATTAATGAAAGCAAGCTAAAAAAAAAATCCTTTCTTCCAATCATTACTATAGTTGAGGACTGACTGGCAAACTGTAAGCCTCATTCGAAAACTCAATTTCGAAAAACACTCTAGAACGGTTGGTCAAAATATCCATTATTTCTTTTTATGACAATTTTGACACATCAGTAAGACTGAGTGCATAGTGTTTGGACCTCCAGGAGCTGTAAAAAAAGCTTTGTGTGTAATAGTCATATGAGGTGACATGAGTTGTGTTGGTAGACTAAAGCCATCAGTCACCACCTAATCTTTATGGTGATGGAGCAGCACATTGAGAATTGCTTTGCAATGTGCTACATGACCTCCTACCACTTGAATAACAGGATTAAATACATTCCGATGAGGTTTATTCTAGCTTAAAATTGCATTAATTGCCATTAACCTGTAGGATCAAGCCTGACATATCTTATCATATCCTCACACCAAAGAGGGGCATTGCATATTACTATGAAATATGAGATTTTCAAAGCTCTACAGACTCCTCACTTAATTCACAAACACATAAGGCTCTCTTGTATTTTCCAACTCACACTTGCTTCCTCTTTGCTTTGCTTTATTTTAAAATGTCATTATGAGAATGGTGGAAGTGGGCAAGATGTGGCTAGTATGATCTGTCAGGATAACATACTTGAATGAGAGGATTTTCATTTGCAGCACAAATTGGTAATGATGTAGATATTGCATTATTGCGCTTAGAATGTCATTTATTAGTAACATTTATATGTAAATCTGTTCTTTGTTCATGTACTGCAAGAAATGGGCTTACTTAAATGCCCCCCCTCTGCTCAACAGTACATACTCACCTTTCCAATTCATTTAACCACTGGCAGTGAGAACAATGCTAATTACTTACTGGGGAGCATGTGAATCTCTACATATGACAATGCTGCTGCTCAGCGATTGGCACACTTAGCTTTTGGAATATCCAGGGCTTTTTTTCAGTGGGAATTTACCGGAACTTCTGGCAGTCAAAGACCTCTGATCAGTGGACATTCATTGTGACAGAGAATGCAGCCAATCACTGCTCTCACAAATGTAAACAAAGACCCAGGGCAGAGGATCTTACAGTACTCACATAATTTGTTGGGCTGGGACTGATGACATCCTCTAATGCAGATTTCAGCTGAGGAATGAAGTAATGGAAGTGCGTTCCCTGTTCCATCACACTTCATTCAATATGCCACGCTGTACAGTTCCTATTCTGCACCTCCTCATGCCATATGCTATGCCATGCACTATTCTTGCCACTGGAGAAATTTATTTTTCCTGCTGGGGGATTCATTGATGATGTTGTGGGATTTATTGTTGCTGCTGGGGAAGTTGGTTTTGCTGCTGGGGCATTTATTGATGGTGCTGGGGGGATTTATGGTTGATGCTGAGGGATTTATTCTGTAAAAAGTGGTGGTGCTGGAAGGTGAGTAGAGACAAGATCAAGGAGGTGTTACTTAGAGGTGGCAAAGGGGCAAGAACAGGAGTGACCCAATGGTGGGTGGGGAGGGGGGGGTTCTTGCACCTATTCTCTGAGAAAAAAAGCCCCGGAAACATCATAAACCACCCAAGATCTAAAAATGCTGCATGATAGCATCCTTTCCACTAGGCAAAGCTAAGGCCGGTCATACACAGAGCTAATTTTTAATAATCATAAATCTAGAAATAATCATAAAAGCTAATGAACAAAATATAATAGCCCTTGTAAGCTGGTTACATTGAAAATCATCAAAAAAAATACTGTCACATACATTACATACATTAAATGACAATATAATAAATGAATATTAAATGGTGAATGACAATCAAAATAATAGTGCTCCCAAAAAAACTTGACGTGAAGTGACCACCACCAATCGATTGTAGAAAAGGCTTACCGGAGAGAGTGGACCCCAAAAACATACGTTCAAAGGGTCAACCAGGCAAGGGTAAGCCACTGTGAACAGCAAATCCTCAGCAACAATTCAAACGGGAACCACAAGCTTCAATCCAGGATGGAAAAAAGTAATCGCTCCTGTCCGAATGTGCGATGAAACTTACGGACAGTGTCCGATTGGGACCAGGTAGTGTTACCAGATGAGTTGCAAAAAAGTAAAGGAAAGAAAAGGCACATAGCGTGATACTGTATAAAAGGGTAATTTAATGTAGGTAGGAACACTTACATTTAAAAGAGTATAACAGCGCTTGTCAAATAGTCAAAAATGGCAACAGTAAGGTCTACCGACCCGTTTCGCATCCTAATGCATCATCTGGGGACCCCAGATGATGCATTAGGATGCGAAACGGGTCGGGAGACCTTACTGTTGCCATTTTTGACTATTTGACAAGCGCTGTTATACTCTTTTAAATGTAAGTGTTCCTACCTACATTAAATTACCCTTTTATACAGTATCACGCTATGTGCCTTTTCTTTCCTTTACTTTTTTGCAACTCATCTGGTAACACTACCTGGTCCCAATCGGACACTGTCCGTAAGTTTCATCGCACATTCGGACAGGAGCGATTACTTTTTTCCATCCTGGATTGAAGCTTGTGGTTCCCGTTTGAATTGTTGCTGAGGATTTGCTGTTCACAGTGGCTTACCCTTGCCTGGTTGACCCTTTGAACGTATGTTTTTGGGGTCCACTCTCTCCGGTAAGCCTTTTCTACAATCGATTGGTGGTGGTCACTTCACGTCAAGTTTTTTTGGGAGCACTATTATTTTGATTGTCATTCACCATTTAATATTCATTTATTATATTGTCATTTAATGTATGTAATGTATGTGACAGTATTTTTTTTGATGATTTTCAATGTTATATAATTCTCATCCCGGTGGATTGTTTGATTTAATTTTCATCACGGTGGATTATCTGAACATTTTCACATATCTGTGTTAGATGTCATGTTGATTGTTTAATCACATATCACTGTTTATACTGCACTTGATCAAAGTGCAGTCCTCATTTAGTTTAGCGCTACACTTTTTTGTTTTTGTTTGTTCTCACCATTTTCAACTGGTTGTGTGAGCTGCTATTCCACTAGGCGGTGCGGAATTTTTTTGTATTTGGTTTTTTTATGTTATTGTATTCCAACTTCTTAAAAGGTTCATAGTATGTATACAAAAGCACAAATAATTTTTCTTCAAATGAAAGGACCAGTGACGTGTGGACCCCCACCACACCTAGCCTCCCCTAGCAAAGCCTGTGTCCCTTTCCTCTGTACTTATTTCTAATAGGTGTTCTTCTTTCTCATCTCAGAAAGTTGGGTAGATAGTCAAGCATATCAACACCAGCAAGAAAATATAAAAAAAAAACACAACACAAAACCCCAAAAAGGAAAAAAATAACACATAAATCTTTAAACTGAAAGTAATAGTTTAGCTAAAAATACCATATGTTTACAGCCTTAGTCAAGGGTCTACAGCAGCCCTCAAAACTTCCACTAGCCTGCTCGCACTTGGCAAGTGGAATTTAGCTGAGGGCAAGTATGGAGCCACATCGGGGGGGCAGGGGCCAACTCTCCTCCCAGTGATCAGCCAGAAAACCGTGGGGAAGGAAGAGGAGAGGAAGTGGAGGGCCGGCCGGATCACACAGAGAGGGGAACTCCGCTGTCAAAGTCCCGCCTCCTGGACCAGCTCTTATAATAGACAGCAAACTGGTCCAATGCCGGGAAATTTAAGTAGTGTGACGTCTATCATAGGAGCCGGTGCAGAAGGCGGCACTTTGTTTGACAGAGGCTGTTGTTTCAGATCCAAGTTGAGTCACAGAAGGAGATCCCCTCCATGTGATCTAGCCGGCTCTCCTCTTCCTCTCCTCTCCCTTCCTCACAGTTTGCTGGCTGATCGCAGGGAGGAGAATCGGCTCCCATGAGGCTCTATTGATGGGCACTGATAGGCTGCATTGATGGGCACTGATGGGCACTGATAAGGCTGCATTGATGAACATTGATAGGCTGCACTGATGGGCACTTATAAGGCTGCACTAATGGGCATTGATAAAGTTGTTAATTCTGCATAAAACATTTAACAGTATAATTTCATGAGATAATTTACAAATGCATGTTTAGGGGCAGAATTAGGGGCAGGGTAGGGGTTGGGTGGGGCAACTGGTGGCGAGGCTGCATTGATGGGCACTGATGGGCTGCATTGATGGGCACTGATGTGCTGCATTGATGGGCACTGATGGGCTGCATTAATGGGCACTGATAGGCTGCATTGATGGGCACTGATAGGCTGCATTGATGGGCACTAATGAGGCTGCACTTATGGGCACTGGTAAAGTTGTTGTTAATATTTATTTGTGTAACTTAATTCTGCATAAATCATTTAACAATGTAATTTCATGGGATAATATACAAGGGCATGTTTAGGGGCGGAATTAGGGACAGGCAGGGTAGGGAATGGGTGAGACAACTGGTGGCGAGTAACTCATAAAGCCTGGCTCCTAGCTCAGGACTTGAAATTTTGAGCCCTGGTCTACAGAATATACCCATTGTACATCACATGCCTCACACAGCAATAATATTTTTTTGTATGTTAGTTCTCCATTTAATGGTGGTGTGTGCTTTGCCTACATACTTTTTGCTAATAGGTGTCCCACTTTCCCATCTTAGAAAGTTGGGAGGTATGCCGTCCGTATTTTAGCCAAGCAAAGCTGGGCTGCAGCAAAAGGGGCCATGAATAATTTGTATGAAAGAACAGTGTAATTGTTGTGTAAGCAAGTGCAACTGAATTATAAAAGATAACATTTTATTAACACACAACACCAGTACAGCACCCAGCACCAATAAAATAATCACAGCTTTTCTTGTTATTAAACACTCCGCGTCCCTGGTTGTTAAAATGTTTGTGACAATACTGACTGCATTGACAGAATGAGTCAAAGCAGATTCATTCTTAGTAAATCTTCTTATCCATACTATGCATCATGCCTTGACTGTGATTGCAGGCCCTGCTTTGTGCACCTCATGCTCCATAATACTTTGATTTCAATTCATCAATATATGCTGATTGAAGAGTGAAAGCCATGACTGACACAATTTTCCATACTTTGGTTGAAGCTTTTCAAGCATCTTAGCACCCTTTCACACCTTACAGAAACATGGAATGGAAATGTGCAGGAACCATCTTGCCTCTTGTTTCTCACATGGGCCATTATGGCATTCCAACAACAGCAGATTTCATATAATGCACATACCATATAATAAAGTATGTCAACTGCACAATTACTAAGGGGCCTTTCAAGCTGGACTCTTAATCCTGTCTAAATAGAAGAGATTGCATATTTCATTATAGTTTTTGAGCAAAACTCCTGGATGCGATTTCACTTGATGTGGTCCCTATTCTGCACCACTTATTTATTTCAGGATATGTTTCTGTTAATTTGACATTTTCATTATTATATCAGCAGTTTACATTAAAACGGTTCGGTAAAACTTTGACTGCCCCCATCCAATATTCTATGTCATAAATGTTCATATTTTGATTTGGAAGTCTGCCTATTGCTGCCTACTGTCATCTAAGGCAGAAGACCTTCAATCATCAAAAATATAGTAAAGGCACCTTTAAAAATCATTGTAGAAAGTCAATAAAAACACATAATTACCGTTCACTGCAGGCTTTAGTTTCTTGCAATTCTTTAAAGCTGAATATACATATTTCTGCATAGTTACATTGATCCAGGTTGGCCCAATATATGTATGCATGTGTCATACCTGTCTGATCCTTACAGAACTTGCTAGCTCCTGGGTCCGGTGCTGAGCAGCTGTAAACACACAATGGTTCACTCTATTCAGAGAACACTTTCTCCAAAAATTCAAAGCATCCCCTTTACTATATGTACTGGTGATGGAGCATCTGACCACAGCCATTCGGAAAAATTCAGATATACAAGGAATAAAGGTTAAAGGAGTAGAATACAAAATGTCTGTATATGCAGACGATTTGCTGCTATACATATCAAATCCAACAATATCCATACCAAATTTAATCCAAGAGTTTAACCGTTTCGGTAAAATTAGCAACTTTAAAGTAAATTATGACAAGACAGAAGCTTTAAATATTACACTCTCAAGTAAGGATATAGACCTTTTGCAAAAAAATGTTTCCTTTAAGTGGCAGAAGGTAGCGGTTAAGTACTTGGGAATCTATATCCCTAAGGACTTAACGAAACTTTAAGAACTGAATTACTTACTAATAATACAAAAAACAATTAAGATGCTCCAAAAATATGATAGAACGGTTTTCTCCTGGATTGGTAGGATTAATATTATAAAAATGGATATACTTCCGAAACTTTTATATACAGGTCCTTCTCAACAAATTAGCATATTGTGATAAAGTTCATTATTTTCTGCAATGTACTGATAAACATTAGACTTTCATATATTTTAGATTCATTACACACAACTGAAGTAGTTCAAGCCTTTTCTTGTTTTAATATTGATGATTTTGGCATACAGCTCATGAAAACCCAAAAATCCTATCTCAAAAAATTAGCATATCATGAAAAGGTTCTCTAAACGAGCTATTAACCTAATCATCTGAATCAACTAATTAACTCTAAACACCTGCAAAAGATTCCTGAGGCTTTTAAAAACTCCCAGCCTGGTTCATTACTCAAAACCGCAATCATGGGTAAGACTGCCGACCTGACTGCTGTCCAGAAGGCCATCATTGACACCCTCAAGCAAGAGGGTAAGACACAGAAAGAAATTTCTGAACGAATAGGCTGTTCCCAGAGTGCTGTATCAAGGCACCTCAGTGGGAAGTCTGTGGGAAGGAAAAAGTGTGGCAGAAAACGCTGCACAACGAGAAGAGGTGACCGGACCCTGAAGAAGATTGTGGAGAAGGACCGATTCCAGACCTTGGAGGACCTGCGGAAGCAGTGGACTGAGTCTGGAGTAGAAACATCCAGAGCCACCGTGAACAGGCGTGTGCAGGAAATGGGCTACAGGTGCCGCATTCCCCAGGTCAAGCCACTTTTGAACCAGAAACAGCGGCAGAAGCGCCTGACCTGGGCTACAGAGAAGCAGCACTGGACTGTTGCTCAGTGGTCCAAAGTACATTCGGAAATCAAGGTGCCAGAGTCTGGAGGAAGACTGGGGAGAGGGAAATGCCAAAATGCCTGAAGTCCAGTGTCAAGTACCCACAGTCAGTGATGGTCTGGGGTGCCATGTCAGCTGCTGGTGTTGGTCCACTGTGTTTTATCAAGGGCAGGGTCAATGCAGCTAGCTATCAGGAGATTTTGGAGCACTTCATGCTTCCATCTGCTGAAAAGCTTTATGGAGATGAAGATTTCATTTTTCAGCACGACCTGGCACCTGCTCACAGTGCCAAAACCACTGGTAAATGGTTTACTGACCATGGTATTACTGTGCTCAATTGGCCTGCCAACTCTCCTGACCTGAACCCCATAGAGAATCTGTGGGATATTGGGAAGAGAAAGTTGAGAGACGCAAGACCCAACACTCTGGATGAGCTTAAGGCCGCTATCGAAGCATCCTGGGCCTCCATAACACCTCAGCAGTGCCACAGGCTGGTTGCCTCCATGCCACACCGCATTGAAGCAGTCATTTCTGCAAAAGGATTCCCGACCAAGTATTGAGTGCATAACTGAACATAATTATTTGAAGGTTGACTTTTTTTGTATTAAAAACACTTTTCTTTTATTGGTCGGATGAAATATGCTAATTTTTTGAGATAGGATTTTTGGGTTTTCATGAGCTGTATGCCAAAATCATCAATATTAAAACAAGAAAAGGCTTGAACTACTTCAGTTGTGTGTAATGAATCTAAAATATATGAAAGTCTAATGTTTATCAGTACATTACAGAAAATAATGAACTTTATCACAATATGCTAATTTTTTGAGAAGGACCTGTATATTCCAAACAATTCCAATATATTTTCCAACTAATTTAAAACGTCAACTCCGAAGAGAACTCCTAGGGACATTCATATGGGCACATAAAACGCCTCGAATCAGAAGAGATATACTGATTAGGGCCAAAAAAGATGGAGGTCTAGCACCCCCAGACTTTTCACTATATCTGCGTTCGGTATTCTTGGGTAGAATAGTGGACTGGTTTCACAGTGCAAATACCAAACAATGGGTGAAATTAGAAGAAGATGTCACTGAAATAAAACTTAAATCATTACCATGGATAAATCGTAATCTACGACCCCCCATGAGAGAAATGCCTATGTTGGTATCCTCCACATTAAAGGCATGGGAGGCAATGTTAAAAAATGAGAAATGGTCCACGCAGATTGGGCCAATGACACCCCTGTTTGGAAACCATGAGTTTCCACCAGCAGTGAATGCTCTGACCTTTTTAAAATGGAACAGAAATGAGGATAAAGAGTGGTCCAGACCCTGATTGAAGGCAAAATACCCCCGATAGATTCCCTGGGTTCAGAATGCAGAAATATGTGGATACAATATCAACAACTTCGAACCTATATTCAATCACTAGTAAAAAATGGGGTATTAGATAGACCAGCTATGGAATTTGAGCAGCTATTAATACAGGAGGAAAGATCAACACATGTATTATCTGTAATATATCAATACCTCCTCCCAAAAAATATTCAAGGGTTAGAGAGCTCCGGCCCCACCTCAGTTCGGTCAGAAGAAGAACTTTTATTTATAAATAGATGGGAGGAAGAACTAGGCAGGATCATTCCCAGATTGGAATGGGAAAGAGCTTTCCTTATAACACATATTTTATCAATATCTAGTAGGCATCAGGAAATACATTTTAACAAGATGGTATAGATGCCCAGTAGATATGCATAAAATGAATAGGGAAAACGACGAGGCATGCTGGAGATGTCAAAAGGTACAATGTCTCATATATGGTACTATTGTCTGGAAGCGTTGATATTTTGGACCAAGATTTACAAGATACATCATAAAATTACGGGGATTAGTATTCAACCAGATGTACTAGTTTCTCTTTGTTCTATGATTCCCGATTCTATAAAAACTATAAAGAGAGGTATTCTAAGATACATGTTGGTAGCAGCGCGTACAATAATAGCTCGGAATTGGAAGAAAACGGGGATGCTTTCAATAGGAGAATGGATATGCGAAATGAGTGAGATGCATACTCTGGAGATGACGATAGTATCAGAAGTGGGCCTTAAAGAACAAACTTTGAGGACATGGCAGCAGTGGGTAGAAATTAGAGCCTCCACATTAGTATCAACATACATATAGAGTTCTATGTCAAGGAATATCCCACTTCTTTTTCCCCTATACCCCCCCCCAACCCTTTTTTTCCTTTTTTTTTTTCCTCTCTCTTTTTTTTCTTTTTTGGGTTTCCTGTGTTGTTGTGTAGATGGAATGTTAGGACATAGGGAAGTATGAGTGTAGGAATGCAATTGTATGGGTGTGATAAATTGTAAGGGGATTCTTCCAATTAATGCCTAGGTAATCTGATAAGATTAAATTTATGTGTATATTAAAACATTGAATGGATGTGAATTGGGTTATGCTAGATATTGTACTATTTGTATTGTTTTGTGTAAAATTAAATCTTATAAATAAAGATTATAAAACAATAAATTTTTTTAATTCAAAGCATTCTCTGATTGGACATGGTGGAGATTTTGATGTCACCCGCCCACCTGTCCACCTTGTCCAATCAGAGAACACTTTGTATTCATCAAGAAAATGGCTCTATATGTTGCCAGTGCTGAGCAAGCAACTATGATATTCACTAAGCAGCAGGGCAGTTGTTTGGCATGGGACCCAGAAACTAGCTATGATTACTGTAGTAGCAAAGACTACTACAGTGATTTCCAGCATCCATAGGGATTGGCCAGGTATGACCATTGCATACTTATATTGGTCCAAGCTAGACCAATGTAACTAGGCAAGATTATGCATATCTGAAATTTATTTCTAGCACTTTTCCCATACCTCCCAACAGGCACGGATTCTGCAGGTTTTTCCCGCATAGCCCCCTCCTTCCCGCATTCCCGCGAGAGTTCAGTTATTCCCGCAGAGCAGGAAGGCACAGCAGGAAGTGAACGAGAACGAACGAGCCAGAGTGGAAGCAGGTAAGCCCCCCCCCGCGATCGGCGGTAGCGGCGAAACAATGTCCCGCGGCACCCCCCCTAGAACCCCCCCCCCCCGCTCAACAACTTTTGTTGCCAGGGGCCAGGGGAGAGCATTGGACTGAATGTCCCGCGGTGGGACTTTTAAAAGTTTGGAGGTATGCTTTTCCCCAGGTGACCATATCTGGAAAGGGCAGAAGATTCCCTTTCCTTTAACTTCCTGGAGTTATAATCTGATCCCCTATGACAATGCACATAAACAGACTGATGAACTACAGGATTTTGTTTATTTATCAATAGCTTTGTGTCTATTTCCTTATGACATGTGACAGGACGCTTCATCTGAGAGAAAAAGAAAACTTCCCCTGGAAGACACTGGTGATGTAGCCTCCCTGGGGACACGTGTGAGTCCCTGGCTATGTCAACTGCACAATAAAGTATGTCAACTGCACAATTGCTAAGGGGCCTTTCAAGCTGGACTCTTAATCTTGTCTAAATAGAAGAGATTGCATATTTCATTATAGTTTTTGAGCAAAAATTCTAGATGCAATTTCACTTGATGTGGTCCCTATTCTACACCACTTATTTATTTCAGGTAGGTAGGTAGCACTTACCCCATCATCAGCGACTTCCCGGCGGCCTCCCGTTCTCCTGCTCATAATCGGCCAATCGAAAAACGAATTACACACCGCTTCTGATTGGCCGTATTGAGGATCAGTGTTCCAACAGCGAATATTCATTCGCTGTTGTAACACACCTGGGTGGGCTCCAGTCGAATCCTCTGTTTACCCAAGCCTACCCTATTTTGAAGCCTATTAGAGCCTCTGACTCTAATCAGGTGCTTAAAAAAAAAAAACCCGTCCGCTGTAATTCATGCGCTCGGTGCCCTGAAAGGCATGAATCTATCCATTATGCATATAGGGGGTGGCAAGGAGAAAGGGGGCGGCGCCTGGGTGCCCCTAATGGACTGGTCGCCACTGGTCATATGTAAAAAAGGCCTTGACATTGTAGAGGAGAAATTGCTAATACAGTATATAGCGTCACTAGAGTCAACAGCGGAATATCAAGTTTGGAGCTTTTTAAAATCGGCATTTTTACGAAAGCTGTAAATAATTTGGAGATTCTGACACTGTTTTGTACTTGGATCCTGCAGATAACTGTTCAGAATGGAGTAAATTTAGTATTATGCTTTAGGTTCCATGCACACTGGCTTAAAAAATGTTGCTTCTACAGGAGTTTTGTGTTCTGCCTGTACAAGCAACTCAATGTTATCCTATGTGTTCATGAACATTAGGACGTTATGACGTCCTAATGTTATGACGTTAAATATATAACGTCATGACGTTAAAGGCATATTTTGAGTTTAGAGGCAGAAAAAAAAACCTTCTGGTTCACGTTTCTGATTGGAGCTTACTGGCAGAAAAAAAAAGTAAAACTCTTCTAAACTCGACTAGACTTTGTACAAAAAATGCTCTATATGAGCCTTTTTTACTCCCAAAAGAACGGACTTTTTTTAAACCCAGTGTGCATGAAGCCTTAGAGTTCACACTGGGGCGGCACGACTTTGGCGGCGACTCGGCAAGGCGATCTCAAGACGACTTGAGAGGCAACTTGCAAAATGACTTCTGTATTGAAGTCAATGCAAGTCGCCCCGAGTCGCCCCCAAAGTCGTACAAGAACCTTTTTCTAAGTTGGAGCGACTTGTGTGCTCCTATTAGAGCGGTTCCATTGAATAGAGCGGAGCACGACTTGTCAGGCGGCTGAGTCGCCCGACGAGTCGCCCCAGTGTGAACCGGCTCTTAATGTTCTACCAGACACAGATGTTACATTATCTAATTATTGGGCTGCAGCCTGTACAAATGTACTTTTCTTTTTGAGCTGTACAAAGCTATACTGCAACTTTGTCACAGTCATAAAAGCCCTGATATATATATTGTTGCACAATTTAGACTTACCACACGCTGTTAGATTATATTACCAATATCAATAGGAAGGAAAGCAAATGAAAAGACATCGTTATCAGACAGAACAACCTGTATATTTCGCAACATTCTCCTTCCTTCTCTATCAGAATTTAAAACTTTTTACATGGCCCAACTGCAGGAAATCCATTGATTGCTTGAATTTACAACTTCCTCCTCTAAATAGCCATTGTGGCAACTGTCTGTTTTATTTCATTCCTACAGCGATCTAGGGTTCTTCATATACAGTGCCTTAAAAAAGTATTTACACCCCTTGAAATTTTCCACATTTTGTCATGTTACAACCAAAAACGTAAATGTATTTTATTGGGATTTTATGTGAAAGACCAACACAAAGTGGCACATAATTGTGAAGTGGAAGGAAAATAATAAATGGGTTTCCAAAATCTTTACAAATAAATATCTGAAAAGCGTGGCGTGCATTTGTATTCAGCCCCCTTTACTACTTACTACTTTACTAACTAAAATCTGGTGGAACCAATTGCCTTTAGAAGTCACCTAATTAGTAAATAGAGTCCACCTGATACAAGGCACTGTATCTCAAGGAGACTCTTTTATTTGAGATCCGCACACCTTCCACAAGTGGCGGCTGGTGCTCAAAATTTTTGGGGGGGCACAAACAAACTGAAAAAAAAAAAATCAATTGCCGCCACTGTGCCCATTAAACGCAGCCACTGTGCCAAAACACCACCAGTTTGCCCCCTCAAATACAGCCAGTTTGTTTCCATATACAGCCAGTTTGTCCCCATATACAGCCAGTGTGCCCCCATATATATATATAACCAGTGTGCCCCCATATATACAGCCAGTGTGCCCCCCATATACAGCCAGTGTGCCCCCATATACAGCCAGTGTGCCCCCATATACAGCCAGTTTGTCCCCATATATATAGCCAGTGTGCCCCCATATACAGCCAGTTTGTCCCCATATATATAGCCAGTGTGCCCCCATATTCAGCCAGTTTGTCCCGCATATACAGCCAGTTTCCCCCAAATGCAGCCAGTTTGTCCCCCATATACAGCCAGTTCCCCCCAAATGCAGCCAGTTTTTCCCCCATATACAGCCAGTTCCCCCCATATTCAGCCAGTTTGTACCCCATATACAGCCAGTTCCCCCCAAATGCAGCCAGTTTGTCCCCCATATACAGCCAGTTGCCCCCAAATGCAGCCAGTTTGTCCCCCATATACAGCCAGTTCCCCCCAAATGCAGCCAGTTTGTCCCCCATATACAGCCAGTTCCCCCCATATTCAGCCAGTGTGTCCCCCATATACAGCCAGTTCCCCCCCCCAGCCCTGCACTTACCTTCCTCGGTCCGCGCCGTCCTCGATGTGTTCTCCCGCCCTCAATGTCGCTTCAGCCAATCAGGTTACCGGTAACCAGATCCAGTGAACCTGATTGGCTGAAACCTCCACAGTCTTCTCCAAGGAACGCACCCCCGTGCGTACCTGGGAGGAGTTTTTGGAAGCCGAATACAGCGTGAGAGCTGTATTCGGAAAGCCTATCAGAGCCGCTGGCTCTGATAGACACTTCCAGAACACACCCACCGCCGGCCGCCGCTCTAATTCATATGGCCGGCGCTCACCAGGAGGCCGGCCATATGAATAGTGGGCAGCGTGGCAGCGGTGACAATACATAGATTCATGCAATGCATGAATCTGTGTATTGTCTTTCAGTGGCCGTGCGGGAGCGAGAGGGGGCGGCGCTCCGGCGCCCTCTATGGACGCACCGCCACTGCCTTCCACCCCACTTATGAGTACGGTAGTTCCCAATCTTCCTGAAGCATTCTAAATATATTGCATATTGTTAAAGCGGAACTCTAGCTATGTAAAAAATACTGGCTCCCCTGTTTCTCCAGATCTTCTGATGCCTAGTAAAACTAACCTTAAAGTATAACTAAAAGCAAAACTTTTTTTTTTTTGTTTTGGATAGAGTGGAGAGGGATTAGATCATCTGTCAGTTTTATGGCTGCCTGTGTCCCTGTCAGGGAGATTCATCCTCTCTAACAAAAAATCCCAAATTTTGGGTTGTCCCCAGAAAAGTAATAGATGGGAAATCTTCCAATGGGGACACTAGTTCTGGTGACCTGGGGGTCCCCAAGGAATTCTCCAAATTTGCAGAGATTTCCTCTCACTTCCTGTTTGGCTATGGGACAGGAAGTGAAGGGAAATCTCTACAATGGAACACAGATGGCAAAAAAAAATCTGACAGGGGTTATAATAACCCTCCCTTGCTCTATCCAAAATGAAAAAAATGTTTTGTCTATAGTTCTACTTTAATATGCAGTCCCATGACAGGCGGCACCCACGTCCTCAGCCCTTCAGGTTGAGAATGTGGTGGATACTTTTAGCAGGGCTCATCAGGGCAGCCTGTCCATTAATGGCGCATGGGCGGCGCCCCCCCCATCCATGAATCCGGCCCCTTTCAGGACCCCGAATGCATGGACTCCAATGAGGGGTGAGTGTTTTTTTGAAGCACCGATTAGAGCAGAGAATGCGCTCGGAGCCCACCCAGGCGTGTGAGAATAGCGAAGTAATATTCACTATTCTCACACTTAATCTCCTCTCCACCAATCAGGAAGTGGGTTTGATACCCGTTTCCCGATTGGCTGAAAGGAGAAGCGTTCTGATTGGCCGCCGAGGAGGAGGGAGGAGACAGAAGCCACTGAGCAGGGGAAGGAGAAGCTGCTCGTGATGCCCGCTGCTGTGATGCCCATGGAGGAGAGCAGGGGAACCCGCCCGGGATGCCTGCCATGGATAAGGTAAGTGCACCGATCGACCAACCTGCCTGGGGGCTCATGTCCCATTCTGAAGACATGGATGTTGGTCTTTTATAGATTACAGTTTGGTGTGCTGTTTTGATGAGCGGGGCAGCACCAAAACTGGTTTGAGTCCAGCATTGGCAGAGCAATGACCACAACCATAACTATCAGGGTGGAAGATCATTGGAGAATTACTGGTTGTTAAAACACTCATATGAAAGAATGAGCTACAAATTGATGAGGACCCATGGTAAAGGGGGCCAGCAACTTTTATGACAGCCATTTGGTTTTTCCCAGTTACAGATGTAGCGGGTATGCACTTTCCCGTGTGTAAATTTGAATCTGGCGGTGACACCAGTGATGTGTGATTCCCTGCGGCCCTGAAGGTGGCGCTGTCGCCACGGGCTGGGGGTTGAACCATTGCTGTGTGCCGTACCTCTTTTTGTCCTCCCTCGGCAGCTGTATGGTGGGGCGGGGAACCCGCCGTGCTTGCTGGGAGAGGGTATAAAGGGGGCCGGCCATCTTGGTCACGGGGTTCGTAGTCCCAGACATCTTTAGTCCCGCGGACGGTGGTTCGTGCCGGTCCTCTGGGTGGCCTAGGCCTGGAGGACCACCGGAGATCGTGTTCCATCTCAGGCACCTTTAGCCTGGGGTGAAGTACTTGAATGGAGGTCCGGAGCTCAGTGCCCAACACTGAGTTCCGCGAGGGAAGGAGTTCCTAGGGAACCCAGGGATTGGGTACCCGAATCCGGAAGGCGCAATGGATCGGGGGGAGCTCCTCACTTGAAGACCCGGTGCAGCATATTGCCGGCGACGGGTGAGTCTCTCGTCGGAGACCGCCTGGAAGGAAAATTCCCCCTCGTGCGGAGACCGCAACCCACTTTCAGGGGAGAAAGTGGAGAACGATTGTGTCTGGGCCTATTCGCATCCACACCTCCTTTCCTGTGCTGTTCTTCAAGGGAGTTCAACTGTTTGTGTTCATTCGCATGAGAATAAAGGAGTGTTGGACTTTAATGGTGTGGGGCTCATTTCTGACGGACATTGCTCAAGGTGACTCTCGGAGGGAGGATCCAGGTGCACAACACTGACCCGAAGGTAAATTAAGAACGTTGCCTATACCGCACTGATACATGTGGTGGAGGCCTGGCGTGGTGTCCCCGCTCTCTCCCCTCTGAGATACCCCTAGACAAGAGACAGACGAGAAAGAGCAAGAGAGGGGAGTGAGGGTGGCGCTACACAGACAATAAGCACTGACAGTCAGTTTACCAACCTTTTTTTCGCTGATAATCCCCATAACATCTTGATTAAAAATATGTAGGGCTGTGGAAATTAACTATTAATTCCTTGATTAATCAATAAATTTTTTTGATTGATCAAAATTCTTTTGATCGGTACTCACCTCTCTGCCGGGTTCCGGGTCTTCAGGGAGTTCCGTCGGAGATCCGTTGATGTCACGGACACCGGTGGGGCTTGCCGTGTCCATCTGAAGGGCTCCTTTGCTGTGCCTTCATATCTGCATGCCGGCGGGACCTTACTATCTGCCACACGCAAGGGCTGTTACACTTCCCTCTATTAACCTGGGATTCTACAGCCATCCACTGGGAGTTGTGATAGTTCCCTTAACGGAACATCTACATGCCGACGGACTGATGTTAACCCCTCCTCATCTGGATTCAGCAGTGGTATCGTTGTACACATTTTTATACCAGTATCATACTTAGCTACATGTTTTTATGACTGATTTTGCTACCGTTTGGTATTTTTACAGTTTATGTAGCTACATTGATTTTTATCTCCAGTGCAATATTTATTTTGTTACCTACTTGAAGACTATAAAAGTTTTAATGCTATTCCCATTGAGCGCTGCCTTTGTGTGTTTTTTGTATCCTGCTATCCATTTTTCCAGTGGTAGGTAGCTGCACTGGGAATCTGCCTACAAGGAGATCAGATAATGTAGTTGGATTTGTATATGCGTTATAATTAATCGAAATTAGTCGATTAATCAATTAAAAATAAATTCGATTAATCGAACACGAAAATTGTAATCAGTAACAGCCCTAAAAATATGACATACTGTAATTCAAACTTGAAGCAGAAAGCAGTACCTGTTTTCTATAGAGTTACTATGGTGAAATATGTCAGAAATGAAAAGCATATTATTATTAATCAATTGCTCATCAGACCTGTTAAAAGCCTGACTCCAGGAAACTTTAAAATCATCCCTTTCAAAAGGGCTATGCCCACACAAGGGATAAGGCGGCTTAAGCAGCCAACTTGGGGGGGTTGCGGTAAAATCTGAATTGGATTTTTACAGTGCTGCATAAAGAGAACCTGTCACCTATATGCTATCACATAGGGAGCTGTTGTCCCCTATGTGATAGCAATAGCAGTTATGTAAAAAAATTAAAATAAAAATGAAACCAAAATTTTTTTAAGCAGAAATACATTAAACTATTTTTAGAGCCACACTCGCACACCTACAAAAATGCGTGTGTTGGGGCACCTACGTATGAAAACGTTGATTGTCCTACACATGTTATATGCCATGCCAGTGAGAGCAATAATTGTAGCACCAGAGCTCCTGCCCTACTCTGATGAACTGTAGGGGCTTTTAAGGCATTGCCAGGGCACGCAATTTTAAGGTTTGACTTAGCACAACCTCATCTTTTATATTTTACCCCCCAAAAAATTGGTAAAAAATTGCATTTTTGTCCCACGAAATGTACTTAACCACTTAAGCCCCGGACCATTTGGTAGCTAGAGGACTAGAGGTGAATTCAGAATTTTGCACTGCGCTGCTTTAACTGTAAATTGTGCGGACATGCAATGTTGTACCCAAACAAAATTTGCGTCCTTTTCTTCCCACAAATAGAGCTTTCTTTTAATGGTATTTGATTGCCTCTGCGATTTTTATTTTTTGCGATATAAACGGAAAAAGACAGAAAATTTTGAAAAAAAATGATATTTTCTACTTTTTGTTATAAGAAAAATCGAATAAACTCAATTGTAGTCATACATTTAGGCCAAAATGTATTCAGCCACATGTCTTTAGTAAAAAAAATGACAATAAGTGTATATTTATTGGTTTGCGCAAAAGTTATAGCGTCTACAAACTAGGGTACATTTTCTGGAATTTACACAGCTTTAAATTTATGACTGCCTATCTCATTTCTTGAGGTGCTAAAATGGCAGGGCAGTACAAAACCCCCCAAAATGACCCCATTTTGGAAAGTAGACACCCCAAGGAAATTGCTGAGTGGCATGTTGAGCCCATTGAATATTTTTATTTTTTGTCCCAAGTGATTGAATAATGACAAAAAAAAAAAAAAAAAAATTACAAAAAGTTGTCACTAAATGATATATTGCTCACACATGCCATGGTTATATGTGGAATTGCACCCCAAAATACATTCTGCTGCTTCTCCTGAGTACGGGGATACCACATGTGTGGGACTTTTTAGGAGCCTAGCCACGCACGGGACCCCGGAAACCAAGCACCGCCTTCAGGATTTCTAAGGGCGCAAATTTTTGATTTCACTCCTCACTACCTATCACAGTTTCGAAGGCCATAAAATGCCAAAATAGCACAAAACCCCCCCAAATGACCCATTTTGGTAAGTAGACACCCCAAGCTATTTACTGAGAGGCATTATTAGTCCATGGAATATTTTATATTTTGCCACAAGTTGCGGGAATATGACAAACTTTGTTTTTTTTGCACAAAGTTGTCACTAAATGATATATTGCTCACACATGCCATGGGCATATGTGAAATTACACCCCAAAATACATTCTGCTGCTTCTCCTGAGTACGGGGATACCACATGTGTGGGACTTTTTGGGAGCCTAGTTGCATACAGGACCCCAAAAACCAAGCACCGCCTTCAGGATTTCTAAGGGCATCAATTTTTGATTTCACTCCTCACTACCTATCACTACCTATCACAGTTTTGAAGGCCATAAAATGCCAAGATGGCACAAAACCCCCCCAAATGACCCCATTTTGGAAAGTAGACACCCCAAGCTATTTGCTGAGAGGCATGTTGAGCCCATTGAATATTATTTTTTTTTGTCCCAAATGATTGAATCATGATAAAAAGAAAAAAAAAAGAAAAAATGTACAAAAAATTGTCACTAAATGATATATTGCTCACACATGCCATGGTTATATGTGGAATTGCACCCCAAAATACATTCTGCTGCTTCTCCTGAGTACGGGGATACCACATGTGTGGGAATTTTTGGGAGCCTAGCCGGGTACGGGGCCCCAAAAACCAAGCACCGCCTTCAGGATTTCTAAGGGCGTAAATTTTTGATTTCACTCCTCACTACCTATCACAGTTTCGAAGGCCATAAAATGCCAAAATAGCACAAAACCCCCCCAAATTACCCCATTTTGGAAAGTAGACACCCCAAGCTATTTACTGAGAGGCATGTTCAGTCCATGGAATATTTTATATTTTGCCACAAGTTGCGGGAATATGACAAACTTTGTTTTTTTTGCACAAAGATGTCACTAAATGATATATTGCTCACACATGCCATGGGCATATGTGAAATTACACCCCAAAATACATTCTGCTGCTTCTCCTGAGTACGGGGATACCACATGTGTGGGACTTTTTGGGAGCCTAGCCGCGTACGGGACCCCAAAACTCAAGCACCGCCTTCAAGGTTTCTAAGGGCATAAATTTTTGATTTCACTCCTCACTACCTATCACAGTTTTGAAGGCCATAAAATGCCAAGATAGCACAAAACCCCCCAAAATGACCCCATTTTGGAAAGTAGACACCCAAAGGAAATTGCTGAGAGGCATGTTGAGCCCATTGAATATTTTTTTTTTTGTCCCAAGTGATTGAATAATGACAAGAAAAAAATAAAATAAAAAATGTACAAAAAGTTGTCACTAAATGATATACTGCTCAAACATGCCATGGTTATATGCGGAGTTGCACCCCAAAATACATTTGGCTGCTTCTCCTGAGTACGGGGATACCACATGTGTGGGACTTTTTGAGAGCCTAGCCGCGTACGGGCCCCCGAAAACCAAGCACCGCCTTCAGGATTTCTAAGGGCACAAATTTTTGATTTCACTCCTCACTACCTATCACAGTTTTGAAGGCCATAAAATGCCAAGATAGCCCAAAACCCCCACAAATGACCCCATTTTGGAAAGTAGACACCCCAAGCTATTTGCCGAGAGGCATGGTGAGTATTTTACAGCTCTCATTTGTTTTTGAAAATGAAGAAAGACATATTTTTTTTTTTTCTTTTCTCAATTTTTAAAACATTGTGACAAAAAGCGAGATCTGCAAAATACTCAACATACCTCTCAGCAAATAGCTTGGGGTGTCTACTTTCCAAAATGGGGTCATGTGGGGGGGTTTGTGCCATCTGGGCATTCCATGGCCTCCGAAACTGTGATAGGCAGTGAGGAGTGAAATCAAAAATTTACACCCATAGAAATCCTGAAGGCGGTGCTTGGTTTTCGGGGTCCTGTACGCGGCTAGGCTCCCAAAATGTCTCACACATGTGGTATCCCCGTACTCAGGAGAAGCAACAGAATGTATTTTGGGGTGCAATTCCACATATAACCATGGCATGTTTGAGCAATATATAATTTAGTGACAACTTTTTGTACATTTTTTTTTTTTTTGTCATTATTCAATCACTTGGGACAAAAAAAAAAAAAAAATATTCAATGGGCTCAACATGCCTCTCAGCAAATAGCTTGAGGTGTCTACTTTCCAAAATGGGGTCATTTGGGGGGGTTTTGAACTGTCCTGGCATTTTATGCACAACATTAGGAAGCTTATGTCACACATCATCCACTCTTCTAACCACTTGAAGACAAAGCCCTTTCAGACACTTTTTGTTTACATGAAAACATTTTTTTTTTTGCAAGAAAATTATGTTGAACCCCCAAACATTATATATTTTTTTTAAAGCAAAGGCCCTACAGATTAAAATAGTGGGTGTTGCATTTTTTTTCCACACAGTATTTGCGCAGCGATTTTTCAAACGCATTTTTTGGGGGAAAAACACACTTTTTTTATTTTTAATGCACTAAAAAACACTATATTGCCCAAATGTTTGATGAAATAAAAAAGATGATCTTACGCCGAGTACATGGATACCAAACACGACATGCTTTAAAATTGCGCACAAACGCGCAGCGGCGAGAAACTACATTCATTTTTAAAAGCATTTAAAAGCCTTTACAGGTTACCATGTTAGATTTACAGAGGAGGTCTACTGCTAAAATTACTGCCCTCGATCTGACCTTCACGGTGATACCTCACATGCATGATGCAATTGCTGTTTACATATGACGCTAGACCGACGCTTGCGTTCGCCTTTGCGCAAGAGCAGGGGGGGACAGCGGTGCTTTTTTTTTTTTTTTTTTTTTTATTATTTATTTTGCTTTTTTATTGTATTTTTAAACTGTTCCTTCCATATTTTTTTTTTTTTATCATTTTTATTGTTATCTCAGGGAATGTAAATATCCCCTATGATAGCAATAAGTAGTGACAGGTACTCTTTTTTTGAAAAAAAATGGGGGTTAGACCCTAGATCTTTCCTCTGCCCTCAAAGCATCTGACCACACCAAGATCGGTGTGATAAAATGCTTTCCCAATTTCCCAATGGCGCTGTTTATATCCGGGGGGGGGCATTCCCTCCCACTGCTTGTAAAAGCAGTCTAGAGGCTAATTATCTGCTAGAATTGCTTTTACATGAAAGCCGGCCACTGGCTGAAAAGAATGATACCAAGATGATACCTAAACCTGGAGGCATCATTCTGGTATAAACATTCAAAGTCCAGCAACATACCAGTACGTTGCTGGTCCTTGTTGGACATGTATTGTAATCTTTTTTTTCATGCAGCCTGTTGGCTGAACGAAAAAAAGAGATTGATCGGTGGGTATGCCCACCATTAGAATACCTCCCTTCATCCACCCACTTCTAATGATGGGCATA
The DNA here is from genome assembly GCA_029206835.1 of Rana muscosa. NCBI lineage: Eukaryota > Metazoa > Chordata > Amphibia > Anura > Ranidae > Rana > Rana muscosa. Next base: position 216,488,483 of record CM055116.1, read on the forward strand.
TATGCCGAAGCATGGGGGCATCCTCCCGCAAAAAAGTTATGCCGCGTACACACGGTCGGACTTTTCCACGGGCAAGCCTTCGTCGGAATTTCGACCGTATGTACGCGGCATAAAAGGTTATGCCGCGTACACACGGTCGAACTTTTCCACGGGCAAGCCTCCGTCGGAATTTCGACCGTATATACGCGGCATTAGGAGCAAAATCGCTCCTCCACCCCTGCTGCCCCCATGCTTCGGCATATATGCTCTTTTTTTAACTGTGGTGGTGAAATCACCTCCTACAGCGTTGGAGTCACGGCTTTATGTATCGTGGGAGCAAACGCTGTTGCTGTCAAGATAAATAAATCCGCGATGCAACTGAATGGCGTACCTGCTAAGCAAATGATGGTTAACATTAAAACAAAGTAACATTACAGTACAACAGTAAGACCTTACCATACCATACCTGCAAAGCAAATACCAAAACAAAACCTAGTAAAAAATAGAACATTTTTTTAACGCAACCTGTGGCTAATATATATATATGCCGAAGCATGGGGGCATCCTCCCGCAAAAAAGTTATGCCGCATACACACGGTCGGACTTTTCCACGGGCAAGCCTTCGTCGGAATTTCGACCGTATGTACGCGGCATAAAAGGTTATGGCGCGTACACACGGTCGAACTTTTCCACGGGCAAGCCTCCGTCGGAATTTCGACCGTATATACGCGGCATTAGGAGCAAAATCGCTCCTCCGCCCCTGCTGCCCCCATGCTTCGGCATATATGCTCTTTTTTTAACTGTGGTGGTGAAATCACCTCCTACAGCGTTGGAGTTACGGCTTTATGTATCGTGGGAGCAAACGCTGTTGCTGTCAAGATAAATAAATCCGCGATGCAACTGAATGGCGTACCTGCTAAGCAAATGATGGTTAACATTAAAACAAAGTAACATTACAGTACAACAGTAAGACCTTACCATACCATACCTGCAAAGCAAATACCAAAACAAAACCTAGTAAAAAATAAAACATTTTTTTAACGCAACCTGTGCCTAAAATATATATATGCCGAAGCATGGGGGCATCCTCCCGCAAAAAAGTTATGCCGCGTACACACGGTCGGACTTTTCCACGGGCAAGCCTTCGTCGGAATTTCGACCGTATGTACGCGGCATAAAAGGTTATGCCGCGTACACACGGTCGAACTTTTCCACGGGCAAGCCTCCGTCGGAATTTCGACCGTATATACGCGGCATTAGGAGCAAAATCGCTCCTCCGCCCCTGCTGCCCCCATGCTTCGGCATATATGCTCTTTTTTTAACTGTGGTGGTGAAATCACCTCCTACAGCGTTGGAGTCACGGCTTTATGTATCGTGGGAGCAAACGCTGTTGCTGTCAAGATAAATAAATCCGCGATGCAACTGAATGGCGTACCTGCTAAGCAAATGATGGTTAACATTAAAACAAAGTAACATTACAGTACAACAGTAAGACCTTACCATACCATACCTGCAAAGCAAATACCAAAACAAAACCTAGTAAAAAATAGAACATTTTTTTAACGCAACCTTTGGCTAAAATATATATATGCCGAAGCATGGGGGCATCCTCCCGCAAAAAAGTTATGCCGCATACACACGGTCGGACTTTTCCACGGGCAAGCCTTCGTCGGAATTTCGACCGTATGTACGCGGCATAAAAGGTTATGGCGCGTACACACGGTCGAACTTTTCCACGGGCAAGCCTCCGTCGGAATTTCGACCGTATATACGCGGCATTAGGAGCAAAATCGCTCCTCCGCCCCTGCTGCCCCCATGCTTCGGCATATATGCTCTTTTTTTAACTGTGGTGGTGAAATCACCTCCTACAGCGTTGGAATTACGGCTTTATGTATCGTGGGAGCAAACGCTGTTGCTGTCAAGATAAATAAATCCGCGATGCAACTGAATGGCGTACCTGCTAAGCAAATGATGGTTAACATTAAAACAAAGTAACATTACAGTACAACAGTAAGACCTTACCATACCATACCTGCAAAGCAAATACCAAAACAAAACCTAGTAAAAAAATAAAACATTTTTTTAACGCAACCTGTGCCTAAAATATATATATGCCGAAGCATGGGGGCATCCTCCCGCAAAAAAGTTATGCCGCGTACACACGGTCGGACTTTTCCACGGGCAAGCCTCCGTCGGAATTTCGACCGTATATACGCGGCATTAGGAGCAAAATCGCTCCTCCGCCCCTGCTGCCCCCATGCTTCGGCATATATGCTCTTTTTTTTTTAACTGTGGTGGTGAAATCACCTCCTACAGCACTGGAGTCACGGCTTTATGTATCGTGGGAGCAAACGCTGTTGCTGTCAAGATAAATAATTCCACGCTGCAGTTGAATGGCGCACCTGAAAACAAAAAATTACATACCTGAAAAGCAAGCATGATAAAACATTGCAGAATGAAATACAGTAAAAAAGAGCAGAACAATAGAGAGAAAATAGAGAGAGAGAGAGAGAACAATAAAACGACAACTATTTTTGGTTTTTTTCTTTTATATTTTTTTTGTGTTTTGTTTTTTACGTATTTTTTTTTATTTTTTACACTTTTTTTTTAAACTTTAACAACAATGGTTCGGGTCTCTCAAAATGTAATGGCATCTTGGGAGACCCTGTGTAAGTGTGTCCTAGTCTGTGAAATGCTGTACCCTACGCTAAAACTTCACTTTTGAGTGGTAGCGTTCAAAACATTCACCAAGGCAAAGACCAGGTTTGTCAGGACAGAGTGGACAATAATAACGGGTGTCACGCCTAAATCCGCGCTTGCTACAGACACGACATCTTTTTTGGGGGGCTCGTTGGGTAGGGGTACTCGGGAGGAGATGCGTATAATGCCTCTCATGCAGCCGGCTTACTGCATTTGGTAGGGGATGGTGAGGTGCAGAACCGCCTGGATACAGGAGTTCTGTGACAATCTCATTCTGGAATTTTAGAAGAGATAACGTCCCGCCTGAAGCTCTGTATAGCACATGAGCGTTCAGCAAAGCCAATTGGAATAAGGATAGAGACACTTTTTTGTACCAGCGTCTCGCCTTACGGTCAATTAGATACGGCGCCATCAACTGGTCGTTGAGGTCCACCTCTCCCATATTTTTGTTATATTCGTGGACACAGAGGGGTTTCTCCACAACACCAGTCGCCGTAGGAATTTGGACTGTCGTGTCTGCATGAAGGGAGGTAAGAAGGAAAACATTCTTATTGTCCCTCCACTTCATAGCGAGCAAGTTATTACACTTTATGCAGGCTCTCTCCCCCAGCCTAAGACGGGCATCTACAAGCCGCTGGGGAAAGCCCCGGCGATTAGGTCGCACGGTGCCACATGCTCCAATCTGATGATCAAACAAGTGACTAAACAGTGGCACGCTCGTGTAATAATTGTCCACATACAAGTGGTACCCCTTTCCGAATAAGGGTGACACCAAGTTCCACACTATCTTGCCAGCGCTCCCTATGTAATCCGGGCAGTTGACCGGCTCAACCTGACTATCTTTTCCCTCATAAACCATAAAGCTCCATACATAGCCTGTTGCCCTGTCACAGCACTTATAGAGCTTGACCCCGTATCTGGCACGCTTGCTGGGAAGGTACTGCTTGAAAGCCAAGCGGCCAGAAAATTTAATCAGGGACTCATCAACGCAGACAGCTTGATCAGGAATAAACAAGGCTGCAAAACGTTCGTTGAAGTGGTTTATGAGGGGCCGAATTTTATAGAGCCGGTCGTATTCAGGGTCCCCACGTGGACGACAAAGTTCATTGTCGTTGAAGTGCATGAACCGCAAAGTCTGCTCGTATCGTTTCCTGGGCATGGAGGCAGAGAACACGGGCATGTGGTCAATTGGGTGCGTGGACCAATAAGCACGCAATGACGGGAATTTATGTGTGCCCATGTTGAGGGAAAGGCCCAGAAAGGTCTTAAATTCGGAAACCGTAATTGGTTTCCAATCTTTGGCAATGGAAGGCAACTGGGGATTAGCGGCGATGAATTGACCAGCATATAAATTACTCTGGTCCACAATAGATCTATAGAGATCTTCCGTGAAAAACAGCGAATAATAATCGATTGGCATAAAATCAGCTGTTTCCACCTGAATACCGGGTTGGGCAGTGAATGGGGGAAGTATGGGTTCTGCAGAAGTGGTGGGGACCCAATCAGGATAGGCGAATTCTGCAGGAAGAGCACTATGGGTACGACGGGCCTGCCTTTGTCTTCTTGGTGGCAGTGGGACACTACTTGTGCTTGCCACCTCGCCAGCTTGAACTGCACTTATGGGACTCGCCACGTCACCACGTGATACTGCAGTGCTGGATGTACGCCCAGGCTGTACTAGGCCGCTGGTGCTTGCCAATTCACCAGAAGGAATAGCGGCGCTAGTACTCCTCTGCTCCATGATACGAGAGCCCTGCGGTTCTTGCTCCTCAACAACCTCAGAAGATCGGGATCGGGTACGCCTGACCTTAGCAGGGACCTCAACTTCGTCGTCAGAGCTATCTGACGTGGGGCCGCTGACGTCACTGTCTTCTACGGGAAGATATTCTGAGCCTGAATCTGACAGATACGTGACCTCCTCTTCACTATCTGTCATGCTCAGAATCTCGTAGGCCTCTTTACTAGTGTACCTTCGACTTGCCATTTTGGGCTCTAAATTTAGGGGTACACTAGTAAGATTCACAGGAAAAAAAGCACCCGACTGTTGTCAGCAAATATATCAAACGCTACAAAAAAAACTGTTAGCGGTCGCAGGGATCAGGACTGTCTCTGCGAACGCTGCAGTTATGTGTGTTGTGTTTGGTAAGTGACAGTGATCGATCGATACTGCACTTGGGTGGGCTGGGCTGGGCGGAGGGGCTAAACGCAGGTACTAGCAGGTATCTGGGCTGATCCCGCTAACACTGCGTTTTTGGGAACCCTAAACCGCTGGGGACGCTAGTATAGATCTGATCAGATACTATACCACTAAGGGAGGTGTATGCTTTGCGCGTGGGTGTTAGCGTTACTGGCACTAACCTAACGCTGCCTGGGGCGACGCAGACCCTCTCTGGCGCTAAAACCTAATTGATCTCACCCGCTGGGCGATCAGGGGGTTAAACCTTTATTGGGTGATATATGGCGGGTGCCCTGATGCTATAAAAAGCAAACTAACCAACCAGTGTCACCCGTAACCTTTATATGGTGATCACTGGTGAAAGGGTTAACTAGGGGCAATCAGGAGGTTAAAACCTTTATTAGGTTAAATATGGGGGTACCCGACGCTATATAAAAACCTGACGGGTTACCTAAATAACTAAATAATTAACTGGGTAACCAGTGTCACCAGTGACGCTTATACGGTGATCACTGGTGAAAGGGTTAACTCTAGGGGCAATCAGGGGGTTAAAATAATATATGGGGGTACCTGACGCTCTAAAAACCTGCGGTGAAACTAAAAATAAATAACTGGCTATCTAGGGCACCACCGGCACTAAATACAGCGATCGAAAATACGATCGCTTAGTGACGCTGGCGTTAGGGGGTGAAAGGGTTACCTGGGGGCGATCAAGGGGTTAAACCTTTATTAGGGGGGGTTAGGGGGCTACCCTGGACCTAAAGGGGCCTAATCCTAACTGCCCTGCAACTTTTTACTATCACAGATGACACTAAAAGCAGTGATCAGTAAAATAAATGATCACTGCAATCAGTGACACTGTGATTGGGGGCTGGGGGGTGACCTGGGGGGTGATCTGGGGGTGACTGGGGGGTGAAATGTGTGCCTATGTGTACCTACGTGTCAGTGGACTGTTGGTGCACTAACCTGCTTCCTCTCTCCTCGGCGCCGGAATCGAAAAGACCGCCGCGAGGGAGATGACATCACTTCCTCCTGCCTGTGTTTACATCACATGGCAGAGGAAGCATTTTCATTGGCCGGGAGCGATTGCGAGGGGGTGGCCGAAATCGAATGGTCACCCCCTCATCTCTGAACGCTCCCCAACGATAAACGGCCGCTCACTGTATAGAAGGGGGGTCCGATCGGACCCCCCAACTGTACAAAGGCGATCACGTACACTCTACGTGATTGTGCCTGTCGGTGCCATTCTGCCGACGTATATATACAGTGAGCGGTCGTTAAGTGGTTAAATGTATTTTTAACTAAAATGTTGCCTTTCATAAACAGTTGCGCTAATGTCATGTAACATAAAACATTATAACTACCCACATTTCATTCTCTGGGTATTTGCTTTAAAAAAAAAAATAATAATAATAATATTTTGTGGGTTTTAAGTAATCTTCAGGCCCAAAAATGATTTTTAAAACAAGTGTAGCGGCCTCACTCTCTCTCCATCTTCTTCATCGGTTACACGCCAACTCATGTCTAGGGGTTCCTGGGTTGTGAGAGTGAGATGCGCTACGGCCCATGTCCTCCCCATTGTAGTAGGGAGGTGAAGGCCACTTCCTGATGTTTCCTCGGGCCGGTGTGTTCTGTGAATGCACTGAGTCTGTAATTGCAAGCTCACCAGCCTCCCCTTTGCTTCCAGTAACTGGAGTTCACACACCGAAGAAAGGTCCAACACTTGTTTATTTGACACTCCAATACGCAAAGCACAATAAACAGTTCTTTTGCAGCAAACTGGTTGGGACCTATAACCTTGCCAACGGTGGGGCGAGCAGATCAAGGCACTTCCTAAAGTTTCAGTTCTATGCCACTGTACTATGACCAGCGGCGCCTAAGCCAATCCGGCTGTTACAGAACAGGAAGGATGGGGTCTCTTCCAGCAACCCCTATGAACAGCAATGGAGCCCTCTTCGATGCGCTGTGGCCCCTATCAGGGGGATGTGTCCTCCCAAGAGAGTTCCCAGAGGCCCACTGTCACCGGGTCGGTGCTGCTCCGGGTCTTCAGTGGGTAACCTCCCCGGCCTCCTCACCTCAGGTACGAGTCCCTCCGCTCAGGGACCCTCGGACAGTCCACCCTAGCGGGACCCAGTCGAAGGTACTGGGCCCCAGGCCTCCTCGACAGTACCTCACCCCAGGCTAAAGGTGCCTGGGATGGACGCCAACATGACTCCGGACCAGGCCATGGGCGCCTGGACCAGACTCCTGGATCTTCAGCACCCAGGCCTAAGGTGCCTGGGTGCGGGCCGCAGCCCTCCTCCTCCGAGGACCTCCTTCTCCGCAAAACGACGACGACGACCTCGTGGTCCGGGCGTCTCCCCCTTTTATCTCCTCCCTTCAACGGCCCGGCGGGTTCCCCGCCCCAGCCATACCATCTCCGGGAAGAGACCAAACAGGGAGCACTGCAGGGGATGATTCTACCTGAAGCCTGTGGGTACCTCGCCACCCACAGGCAAAGGAGAATATTACATCCTCCAATCCTCCACGAAACAAAAAGGGGTCTGAATCCTAACACAATTATACACCTGGGTCACACTATTGCCCAGGTGTATCCCATCAATTTGAGGACCCCGCTACACAAGTAAACAAAAAAATGTAAAAAATGACTCCTGGACCCCTTCCTTACACACAGCCACTGTGGGGGTGATGGGAGGACAGTGAGGGGGCATCAAAATACACCTTCACCTGAGTAGACAAGAATCCTTGGACCGGCCCTTGAGACGGCACTCCTTCACACTCTGGTGGGGGACTGTCCCTTGGCATCATCACGTTGAATGCAGAGCACTGGTTTTGATGACGTCAGGACCTTAGATCATTGGAACATGAGGGGAAAGACACTGTTGGGATCAGTCTAGCAACAAGGAAAATCAGAAGATCACATAAGTAAATATCATTTTCTGTGTCCCTTAGACTTTAGACCTAAAAAAGCAATTAACCTCTGCAATTCAAGCGCAGGCCCTACTGAAAGGCATAACTTTAAAGCTTCTCTGAGATGGGCTGTAACAGTTACACAGGTTAAGGCTGGGCTCACATTGGTGTGCTGTGCGACTTTGCATGTGATTCGCATCGTACTGCTGTGCAAATCACATGTGATGTCTGTGCGATGCGAATTCAGCCATACAGATTGTATGGCTGAATTTGCATTGCATTCGAACCAAAGTCGTGCAGGACCCTTTTTTGGTCCGCACCAGAAACGGATTGCATGGGTGTTCACACCCATGCAATCCGTTTTCTGTCCGAATTGACATTAACTTTGTATTGACACTCCCAGCGAATCGCATAAGGCAGTGTGAACTGCCTGCAAGTCAGGTGCGATGCGGGAACCCGCAGTGGATTCGCAGGGTTCCCACATCGCACCAATGTGAACCGAGCCTTAAAAGCCACTCCAATTTTCTTGTCCCAAATGCCTTGGGACTGCGACGTCATAAGGGGGTGGGGTCACCGAGTGACATCACCCGGTGACCACGCCCCATGCCTATATAAATCATTGCGCACGTGCACACGGCATTACAGCAGGAGAGATCGTCGTGTCAACATCTCAAGAAGAGAAGAGGGAAGAAGACGTCAAAGAAGACCGGGCCACCGCTAGCAAAAGAGCTGGCAGAAGATAGCGGAGGAGCCTGGCTAGTGTGTTTTTTTTTCCCCCCAGGTGAATGGGTAGGGGTACTCATTAACATAGGGTGGGGGGCCGGGATCTGGAGGCCCCCTTATTAAAGAGGGCTCCCGGATTCCGATAAGCCCCCCGCCTACAGACCTCGACAACCAACGGCCAGGGTTGTCCGGAAGAGGCCCTTGTCCTCATCAACATGGGGACAAGGTGCTTTTGGTGGGGGCACCACAGGGCGCCCCCTGCCCCAAAGCACCCACCCCCCATATTGAGGGCATGCGGCCTGGTATGGTTCAGAAGGGGGGGCGCTCGCTCGTCCCCACCCCCCTTCCTGACCGGCCGGGCTGCGTGCCCAGATAAGGGTCTGGTATGGAGTTTGGGGGGACCCCCACGCCGGTTTTTTGGCGTAGGGGGTTCCCCTTAAAATCTATACCAGACCGAAGGGCCTGGTATGCTCTTGGAGGGGAAACCCATGCTGGTTTTTTTATTTAAAGTTTGGCGTGGAGTTCCCCCTCAAGATTCATACCAAACACAGTGCCTGGTATTGGCGGGATCCAAGTCGGATCCCCGTTCATTGCAAGTCGGACGTATGTCAGCTTCAAGTCGCAGGGCAACGTCGGATCCAAAGTAGGACGAATGTCGTATCGCACAAGTGTGAACCCAACCAAATACAACTATTCTGTGAAGCCCTCAGAGGTTTGTTGGAGAACCTTAGTGAACAAACAGCATCATGAAGGCCAATTAACACACCAGACAGATAGGTCAGGGATAAAGTTGTGGGGAAGTTTAAAGCAGCATTGGGTTATAAAAAAATATCTCAAGCTTTGAACATCTCTCGGAGCACAGTTTAATCCATCATCCGAAAATGGAAAGAGTATGGCACAACTGCAAACCTACCAAGACATGGCCGTCCACCTAAACTGACAGACCGGGCAAGGAGAGCATTATTTAGAGAAGCAGCCAAGAGGCACATGGTAACACTGGAGGAGCTGCAGAGATCCACAGCTCAGGTGGGAGAATCTGTCCACAGGACAACTATTAGTTGTGTACTCCATAAATCTGGCCCTTATGGAAGAGTGTCAAGAAGAAAGCCATTGTTGAAAGAAAGCCATAAGAAGACCCATTTGCAGTTTGTGAGAAGTCATTTGGGGGGCACAGCAAACATGTGGAAGAAGGTGCTCTGGTCAGATGAGACCACAATTGAACTTTTTGGCCTAAAAGCAAAACGATATGTGTGGCGGAAAACCAACACTGCACATCACCCTGAACACACCATCCCCACCGTGAAACATGGTGGTGGCAGCATCATGTTGTAGGGGTGCTTTTCTTCAGCAGGGACAGGGAAGCTGGTCAGTGTTAATGGGAAGATGGATGGATCCAACTACAGGGCAATCTTAGAAGAAAACCTTTTAGAGTCTGCAAAAGATTTGAGACTGGAGAAGACGTTCACCTGACAGCAGGACAACGACCCTAAACATACAGCCAGAGCTACAATGGAATGGTTTAGATCAAAGCATATTGATGTGTTAGAATGGCCCAGTTAAAGTCCAGACCTAAATCCAATTGAGAATCTGTGGCAAGACTTGCTGTTTACAGACGCTCTCCATCCAATCTGACAGAGCTTGAGCTATTTTGTAAAGAAGAATGGGCAAAAATTTCACTCTGTAGATGTGCAAAGCTGGTAGAGACATCCCCAAAAAGACTTGCAGCTGTAATTGCAGAGAAAGGTGGTTCTACAAAGTATTGACCCAGGGGGGCTGAATACAAATGCACACCACACTTTTCACATATTTATTTGTAATAAATGTTGAAAACCATTTATCATTTTCCTTCCACTTCACAATTATGTGCCACTTTGTGTCGGTCTATCACATAAAATCTCAATAAAATACATTTATGTTTTTGGTTGTAACATGACAAAATGTGGAAAATGTCAAGGGGTATGAATACTTCTTCAAGGCACTGTATGTTGGTGGTCGTTTGGAGAAGGACTAGCTTACATTGGAAGCTTAAAAGATCATTGGTGTCCTTTGGTACTTTATCTGAGGGCCAGAAATGGCTCAACTCTCAGGGGACCCCTAATATATTCTTGTGTATTCTTTGCACACCTGCCCTACAAATCTCTAACATTCACTCAATTTTTGACTACTCTTGAAAGCAAATTTCTTTCAGTTGCAAGATGTTTGTGGGTTTCCTCGCATTAACTACCCATTTGAAATCTCCCCACAACATTTAAATGGGATTCAGCCCAAGGCTTTGGCTAGGCCAGTCTATAACCCTGCATTTTCTATTTTTTAGCTATTTTTTGGTGGATTTGTCAATGTGCTTTGGAACATTTTATCTGTAGGCACTTTTTGAATGAAGATCTAACATCTGCCTGTTTAAATATGTTGAAAAACATCAACTATTTTAATAGGGTGTGCTTATGGTTTGTCCACATGTTGATGTTACAGAATTACCAGGGTTTTCAAACTCTACTTTTACTACAATATATGTTGCACAGCAGAAGTATGTAATGTGGGCAGAACCTGCTGGGCCAATCAACATAATAAATAAAATCTAATTCTGTATACACTCCGCTAAGGTCATATTCTGTACTGTCCCAGTGTCACTGAAAAATCTTGACCTGTGTGAAAGGTAAATTCAGTACATTTACCCTTGGAATTTAAATACAAATATTACATGTTCATTTAAAGCTCAAGTAAAAAGCTTGCTTTTAAACTTCATGCCAACCTGCCGTTATACTCCCTTTACATGAAAACGTCTTCATGGCCCAGGGTCATGCAGGAAAAAGGTATGCATGGGAGCAGGTAAGCATATCTGACTATAATGTAAGGCCGGCCATACACTGTGCAAATTTCTCTCCTGCAACTACGGGTTTCCCATCAACACAGACAGTGCTGACAGGGGAATCATCAATTTTCACCTCCCGGTGGGCAGGGAAAGCCCCCCCTCCCCAGGAGAAGACAGGGATTATCGCTGGCAGCTATAGCAGCTGCTTGCGATAATCGGAAGCGAATCCAGCAGGCTGGTTGTACCCAAGTTGATTGGTCAATCAATTTGGTACATTCAGCCTGCCCATTAATGGTTCAAATCTCGGCCAGTTCAGCAGGAACCGGCCGAGATTCGAACCGCGTACGGCCGGCCTAAGTAGGGCTGATCTAATCATATTTATAATTTCCGGACTGCACTTTTAAAAGCTTGGCAGCTGTGTTCTTCCTGCCCAGGCGATATTTCAGCTTTCGGCACTGTCACGATTTGAATGACAATTGCGCGGTCGTGCGACGTGGCTCGCAAACAAAATTGACGTCCTTTTTTTCCCACAAATAGAGCTTTCTTTTGGTGGTATTTGATCACCTCTGCGGTTTTTATTTTTTGCGCTATAAACAAAAAAGACCGACAATTTTCAAAAAAAACACAATATTTTTTGATTTTTGCTATAATAAATATCCCGATTTAAAAAAAAAATAAAAAAAAAAATTTCCTCAGTTTAGGCCGATACGTATTCTTCTACATATTTTTGGTTAAAAAAATCGCAATCGGCGTTTATTGATTTGTTTGCGCAAAAGTTATAGCGTTTACAAAATAGGGGGTAGTTTTATGGCATTTTTATAATTATTTTTTTTTTACTAGTAATGGCGGCGATCAGTGATTTTTTTCGTGACTGTGACATTATGGCGGACACAGCGGACACTTTTGACACTATTTTGGGACCATTCACATTTATACAGCGAACAGTGCTATAAATATGCACTGATTACTGTATAAATGTGACTGGCAGGGAAGGGGTTAACACTAGGGGGCGAGGAAGGGGTTAAATGTATGCCCTGGGAGTGATTACTACTGTGGAGGGGAGGGGACTGACTGGGGGAGGTGACCGATCTGTGTCCCTATGTACAAGGGACACAGCATCAGTCTCCTCTCCCTGACAGGACATGGATCTCTGTGTTTACACACAGAGATCCACGTCCTTGTCTCTGTACCGGCCGATCGCGGGTACCTGGCGGACATCGCGGCCGCCAGGCACGCGCATCGGCATTACAGTGACGCGCCGGGCACGTGTGCGTGTGCCGCCGGCGGCGCTCGCACGCCCCCCAGTGGCCAGAGGAGCGGAGGCCGTAAAAAGACGGCCTCCCGGCATTTGAGAACCACCTTGCGGCCGTACATAGTCGTACGGCGGGCGCGAGGTGGTTAAAGGATTAGGCAGATAAAAAAAGAAAATTTGAATGAACGCATGGCACTAATATTTGGAAGCTGAATTTCCAACACATTCATGAAAGTGTCACTAAAGGCAACATTTTTTAGTTTAGTTTTGGATAGAGAGGAGATGGATTAAAACTCTTGTCAGGTTTCTGGACCTCCACTGGTCCTGTTATCAAATGCTTTCCCCGTATGGGGCGAAAGCAGAAAGGATAAATGCTTCACAGTCAAAATCATCAGATGCTCCAGGTAATGTTCTAGTCAATGTTTTGCCAAGGTCTCAGTTGTGTATTAAGCCACTCTGAATAGTCCATCTTTTTAAACCGATCCAAGAAAGCACAGCACCTGTTTTTTTCCCATATAGAAGGAACATAGCACTGGCACATGAAGGTAACAAAGGCATCCTTAGCCCTGGGTAAGCTCAGACCAGAAGCAATTTGGAGCTTACACAGGGTTTCACAGTCTTCTGGTGATTGGTTGCTCGGACCGCCTAGCAACCAATCACCAGCTTGTTAATAGGAAAAGTTAACTTTGGCAGCTCCCGCTCCCCTGTCCAGTGTTGTGCTCCACTGCAAGTGTGTCTGAACGCCTGCCTTTACACGCACATAAACATTAATGGCATCCCAGTCTTAGTCCGTAGGGTTCAATATTGAGTTGGCCCATCCTTTGCAGCTATAACAGCTTCTACTCTTCTGGGAAGGCTGTCCACAAGGTTTAGGAGTGTGTCTATGGGAATGTTTGACCGTTCTTCCAGAAGTGAATTTGTGAGGTCAGGTGCTGATGTGGACGAGAAGGCCTGGCTCGCAGTCTCCACTCTAATTCATCCCAAAGGTGTTCTATCGGGTTGAGGTGCAGGCCAGTCAAGATCCACCACCCCAAACTCAATAATTCATGTCTTTATGGACCTTGCTTTGTGCACTAGTCCAAATCATTTGGTGGAGAGGGGATTATGGTGTGGGGTTGTTTTCAGGAGTTGGCCTTAGTTCCAGTGAAGGGAACTCTTAAGGCATCAACATACCAAGCCATTTTGGACAATTTTATGCTCCCAACTTTGTGGGAACAGTTTGGGGATCGCCCCTTCCTGTTCCAACATGACTACGCACCAGTGCACAAACAAGGTCCATAAAGACATGGATGAGCAAGTTTGGGGTGCAGGAACTTCACTGGCCTGCACAGAGTCCTGACCTCAACCTGTTAGAACACCTTTGGGATGAATTAAAGTGGAAACTGCGAGCCAGGCGTTCTCGATACAACATCAGTACCGGACCTCACAAATGTGCTTCTGGAGGAATGGTCAAACATTCCCATCGACACACTTCTAAACCTTGTGGACAGCCTTCCCAGAAGAGTTGAAGCTGTTATAGATGCAAAGGATGGGCCAGCTCAATATTGAATCCTACGGACTAAAGCCTCGTACACACGGCCGGTTTTCGGCAAGAACCGACAAGAAAACTGCTTGCAGAGCTTTCTTGCCGAGAAAACCGGCCGTGTGTACGAGGCTTTCAGGTTTCTCGTCAGGAAAACTGACCAGAATCTCGACGAGAAAAAAAGAAGACCTGCTTTCTTTTTTCTCGTCGGGATTGTCGTCAGCCTGTTTCCCGACGAGAAACACGAGTGTGTGTACATTTACCTGTCGCCGTGAAAACCTGTGCATGCTCAAAATGACTTTGACGCATGCGCGGTAGCTTCCTAGGCATAGGTAGGGTGTAGCAAGATGGCGGCGACGGCATCGAATGTTACGAGCGCACACTCGTCGTAGTCGATGACGTCACTGCGTTCGTGCCTTTCAAAAGAACGGCGGTTCTTTTGAAAGGTACGTGTGTACACTCGGCCGGGACAAGATTCTTGTCAAGAATCTCGTCAGGAAAAACGACAGTTTTTTCCTGCCGAGATTCTCGGCCGTGTGTACAGGGCTTTAGACCGGGATGCCATTAAATTTCATGTGCGTGTAAAGTCAGGCTTCCAGAGAGACTTGCAGCGGAGCACAGCACTGGACAGTGGAGCAGGAGCTGCCAAAGTTAACTTTTCCTAATAACAAGCTGGTGATTGGCTGCTGCGGGGCGAGAACGAACCCCAATCAATGGCGTCTGCCCCTTAAGTATCCCCTCCCAGCAGGCACAGCGGATCGACCACTCCCACTGTACCGTTGCCGAGAAGGGCCACTCAATGCACCATGGCTTGCCCATGTTCCAACAGGCGCCTGAGGTGGCAACGCCACCTACAGGCAATAAGGGAAAAATACTGTCGGGCAAACCACAGCTGAAACAGAGGTAAAATTAAACGCAATTCAACCGTCTGAGCCCAACTACTGGCTCAGACATCCCTCTAACTTTAAATAGCATCCTAACCTTTTTGGGTGGGCGCTACATATATATTCACCCACAGCTATCATACGGACCACACACACGTTTTTCCCTGTGAGAGTTTGACAGATTATTAGAAGACAAGAGGTAAATGTGCCAGGAAGCAGCTGGTTACAGGAAGAGTGTGAGCTGAGAGGATGCTGTGCGACAGAATGTAATTATTGTTATGTGCGTATCTCACTTCTATCCTCTGCAGCACTGAACAATGGCGACTACATGGCATTTCACAGACAAACATAGACACAAATGGGCCCTATTTACACATTGTCAGTAGAGTGAAAAAGACACCTACTACTGCCTTGAGCAAGTGATAATTATTTAACAAGCCTTTCATTACCCTGGTACACATATCCTTACTGATCTTATAATGAACTGGAAAAAAGACCATTTACATATAATATATGGAATGTTTACTTATCTAAGGAACCATTCACACCTGTTTGTTTTCCTGCAGTTAACCATACATTTTATTGCATGAAAAAGTGTTTGAAGTAGAAACCCCATTAAAATATTATGCAACTAGTTTACAATACCACTACAGTCAAGCACATTTTTTTTATAAAATAGGAAATGCAATTTTCCAGGCGTTAAAGTGTAGGTCCAGTCAAAATGATTATTTTTGGATTGAAATGGAGTGGAAGAGGATTGATTTGGTATTTTAAGTGAACATAAGTTTCCTTTATTTGCTAAGCTAAATGAATATTCTTTAACACTTTAGCAGGTAACCTAACAAGAAAATGGGAAATCCAACATCAATCACATTGTCCAGCGGTCTAGATTCATTGTCTGTCATAATGACCTGTGAACACAACGATGGTCTTCTCCCTCCAGACTCCTGTCGCAAATGACAGCTCCCTGGTCAGCTGCTGAAAGCAAACAAACTGGCTGGGGATGCTGGCCGATGTCACTGACCACGTATGATCATGACCACATGTGATCAATTATGTTACCTGGTATCCCATGGAACAGAATTGGGCCAGTAATGAAACTGACATTTAGTGGCAATAGTTTTTTTTTTTTTTTTAAATGTCTCT
This sequence comes from Rana muscosa, assembly GCA_029206835.1. Classification (NCBI taxonomy): domain Eukaryota; kingdom Metazoa; phylum Chordata; class Amphibia; order Anura; family Ranidae; genus Rana; species Rana muscosa. Next base: position 216,504,584 of record CM055116.1, read on the forward strand.
TTTGCTAGAGTACACCCTACAGTGCACCACTTCACATACAGGTTTAAAGCAACCCCCAAACATGCAATTTAAAGGTATTGTGTATTTTTATTGTTGCTCTTTAGGCCCCAGGGCTTTTTTTCAGCTGGAAATTGGTGGAACACAGTTCCACCACCTCTGGCCCAGGCCCTCTGCTCCCTGCTGACCACTATTACTTGAAAACACAAAAGTCCGGCTTCTATGCTTACAAGTGACAGCTTGTTCCTCAACAGCTCCCACAGATCAGATCTCTTGAGTGGCTCCCACTGAGTAAAGGATGGAGACAAGGGAGATGCAGGTACATGGGGTGAAGTGCAAATACCAACATCACCACTGGATGATATCCCCGCACGTGAGAGAGGTGGAGCCAACTACAGTATGCGGGGAGGTACTAGAGCTGGTTGGGTGCTTCAGCTTAATACAGCAACAAAAATAAGACACGTGCAAGATGGTGGAGCTTTTAAGGAGATGGGGAGAAGATGGTAGAGGGGGGTTGCATGCAGAGGTCAGAGCTGAAGAGGGGTAAACGTGAAATGTGGATGGGGGATGCAGAGGTAAGAAGCTGTGGGAGAAGGCTGAATTCTCCACACTGTGTGTACTGCACACCTGAACTCTGCACTCTGTATGCAGCGCACCCCTGAACTCTGCACTATTTACATAGCACACCCTGAACTCTGCACTCTGTACATAATGCACTCCTAGTATTTAATGACCCTGTTAAGACCCTCCCACTGTTACTGAAATTTGACCATGAGGGTATGTGTAAGGGACGGGGAGCGTCGTGATTGAGTTCCTGTACCTATTTTCCTGAGAAAAAAAATCTCTGTTAGGCCCTATTATAAGACCCAGAGCTTGCAAGTGACCTTGAAAAATAAAAAAATAAAAAAACTTGGCTCCCATATAATTCAAATGGGTTCGGGCACAATGTTCGAGGTTTGCAGATTTGTGGATCCTCCTGAAATAACCATTAGCTACTGCCTTGTGCTGTTCACACTGTGCTGTTTTCAGGGATATTTTTTAGATCAGTTTAGGCCCCTTTCAAACATGCGGACCGTTTATTCTTTTTTCATCCATCCTTTGATGGATGAAAAACGGACATCAATGCATCTCTATGGAAAACAGATGTAAATGAATGATCATCCATTTCCGTCAACTCCCATTTTTTGGAACGGATCAAAAACCTATTTTTCTTCCGTTTAAAAAAACATGACTGAACTGATCAAACGGATGGTCCGCAAGTGTGAAAGGGGCCTTACTAGGGTGACCACATTTCCAAACTACCATTCAGGGACACCCTCCCTTCCCAAAAATCAGCTTGTGTTGTAACGAATCACAGCACAGTGATTGGACACAAGAGGCGGGATTTATGATTTCTCCAATCACAAGCAGGGGGGCAGGGATTGTGCTCCTCCAGGCTTTCCCGGCCAGGGCAAGTACTGTCAGTGAGTAAAGCAGTGATGTGGTGGCCTTTTTTGGGGGCATCAGATTGGCCCAGGGGGTGGCTGTGTCAGTTTCATTCCGGGACACTGTATTGTCCTGGAACGAAGGTGCCCGGGACAGACCTGCAAAATGCGGGACTGTCCCGGGCAATCCGGGACACGTGGTCACCCTAGGCCTTACAGTCCTATACTTCTGTTCATACAGATCTCTGTCTAGGTGTACCTTTATATTATATACTGCCCTCTACTATACCTGTAGTTTATGCTGTTTTTGTCTAGAGGTACTTTTATATCAGTTACGGCTTTCTGCTATTGTTCACACTGTTCTCTGACCATGTTGTCACCCCCCTAGATGTAATGTGATAGCAGACACGAGTCTAAACAAGGCTTGGGTCAGGAAAAGGCCACTCTACAGATTTGTTAAATAGTATATTTAGAAAACAGTAAAAAATCTTTCTTCCTTTATCTTTGTCTCTTCAGTTCTGAATCGCACTTCCTCAGTATCTACTGCTGCAGGGCAAATTGTTTGACAAGGCTATTCCTTTACTTATCTGATGACCCTAAGCTGGCTCAAGGTGCTGAAAAAGTTGTATGTCCTTCCTTTTGAAGATCTACAACATTGTCAGATATCTAGAATACATGTCCTGAACATGACACCCTTTATATATACACCACTAGCCACTACGTTTCTTCTGTATAAAGTCATGGCTCTAATAAATCATCACTGTCGCTGAATATAACTCAGAGTACTTTTGTAATGCAAACTATGTTATATACAGTTAAGCTGGCCAATACATATATCTGAACTTCTGAACTATCTGCTGAACCAGCCAAATTTCAATCCATGTATGGACAGGCTGCTTGTGCAGAAGTCAATCTACTGATCAGCTTCTGTACAACCACCCTGTTGTATTTTTGCTGCTCGAATGGCTCCGCTGGCTATAACTGATTAGTGTATTCTGATGGCAGGGAAATCTCCCCTATCAGAATACAAAGACTTAGTGGGTAGGATTCCTTCATCCACCTCAAATGTGTGGATGGGTGAATTGAGTCATTTTTTTTGTTCAACCTGCTGGTTAAAATAAAATAAATACTAATCTTTGGACAGCTTTAGAAGTGAAAATGTTCTATTTAGAAATATTGGCAATAGCAGGGGTGATCACATCAGTATATATGATGTACTAAGATTTCCAGCACGTTGATTGTGATTAGTCTAGATCAGCAGTCGCCAACCAGTGGTTTGTGGGCCACTGTTGGCCCATGAGAACGTTTTGGTGGTCCCCAGGAGTTCTTCCGCAAATTAACAAATACCGCCCAATGTTGTTTCCAGTGTTGTTCTCAATGCGCGCTTACAGTCAATATTGTCAGTGCAGATTGATATCTGATGCCTCCTCTGTAGTTCCAGCTCCTGTGAACTCAGAGGAAGGTGCCAGGAGTAGTGCAGAGAGCAGGAGGTGAAAAAGGAGGCAACTTCCAATGGTGCTGATCTGTAAATGTGTGACTGTGGGAGCGACCATGGAGCTTTAACACATGGCTGGATAAGGAGGTGAGCTTTAATGATGACTCTGTGTAAGGCTGATGTTGGGGAGAGGGGGGGCAGAGAGACAGAACATTGTAAGTATAAGGCAGCAGTGTGATCCAAGGGAAGGGGGGCAGAGAGCCGAAGCATTCTGTGTATGTGTCCGCAGGATTAAAAATTGTGAGTTTAGTGGTCTGTGAGGTCTGAAAGGTTAGTGACCATTGGTCTAGATTGGTGGTCTCTAAGCTGCAGCCTAAGGGCCAGACGTGGCACTTTGACAATTTTTTTTTCGGTCCTTGAGACACTATTCCTCCCACTTATTTGCTAACAATGTCAGTAACAGTGGGGCAATGGGCATTATTCTTCCTTGTAATACCGATGATGGGCATTATTCTTCCTTGTAATACCGATGATGGGGCACTATTCCTCCTTCTAATGATCACAGGTATTATGTAACTGATGTTGAGCTTGGGACATTTTCTACCCCCACTGGCCACAATCCGGCCCCCCTAAAGTCTGAAGGAAAGTAAACTGGCCCTTTGTTTGAAAAGTTTGGAGACCCCTGATCTAGATGGTGGGACACATACATTTGTAACAGGTCCATTTTTGTTGCAGTTTTATTTTCCTAGTCCATAATTCAGGCTCAGTGAATTGTATACTCTTGTGAACATAGGGGTTTATTTACTAAAGTTAGAGCGTGCAAAATTTGTCACAATTCTGCAGAGAAACCAATCAGCTTTCAGGTTTTATTGCCAAAGCTTAATTAAACAAGCTATGGTTAGAAGCGGATTGGTTTCTCTGCAGAAATGTGACTAATTTTGCACCACTAACTGCCCTTTCTTTCCATTGCAGAAACACTGTGATGCATTAGTGATATGACAATCACATTGAATGTTCTTATCTTGTTATTTCGTGGTTCATGTAAAACATGTATTTATTTCCTCAGAATGGTGTCACTTTAAGTGCTTTATGTTTGCAGTTTACGACAATGTATTCAGTTGCTGACTTGTTAACTGCCGAAGGGGATAAATAACTATTTCCTATGTCCATCTCCAATGATACACTTCATTACATCAGTCCTGTCTTGTGCAAGAAAAGACTCTTAACGCCCATCACTCACCAAGTACTCCAGAGAGGCTGCAAAGCTCAGTTGTAATGCCAAGACAGAGGGAAAACATTGCAATGATTTATTCAATACATTTGACAAAGTCATGCTCCTAGTTTAAGTGGTTTGGCGCAAGGGTTCCTAAAAACATGAGACATCTTTTATTCCTAGGAAAGACAATGCTGTTGACATTCCAGGTTGACTTTCTGACAACTGAAGCAGCAAGTAAAGAGCTGGAGGGAAATACCTGAAATCCTTTTGTAATAATCCCTGTAAGGAATATGGGATGCTTTCTGAATGATTTCACTGCAAAGTCTTCCGTTGCTACAGGGACACATTTCTGCTATGTGCTCATTCACTGCAGCTATGCAAAGTATTTCTTTCTTTCTTTTTTAAGATATGCAATGACTTTTAATGACATTTAAATCAGACTCCTGAGGGCCTCTGTGCAGAAAAAAAGACTTGCTTTCAGTTATGTTACTGTTGTCCCAGTTGTCTACCATCTTGGAAAGTTGCCCCTTCTCAGGATGCATGTGTCGCAGACATCTACATTTTTTCCTTCTCGTGTCTTATAATCAGGACCAGAATCATATTTCCTGGCCAGCTGTCTTGTGCTGTCTCCTTTCTAGCTCAGTTGGTTGGCTAGCCTTATTGTAACACTAACTGGATCAGCCACCATAACCAAGCAAGCATAGACATGTGCAGGGGGTGTGCTGGGTGTGCCCGGCATACCCTAATCACCCATGAAGTGCAGATTCCCCCTGCTCCCCCCCTCCCCCGTGTTCCCTGTTTCCGCAGTGATGCAAGCTTTTCTCCCGCTTGCTGCTGCTGTGGGCACACAGGGTGATGTTTCAGGATGGAAAGCGGCCCCCTCCTTTCCTGAATGAACAGTAAGGCCTCATTCACACGGGTCATCTGTCTTCATCCATCTTCCGTTCTATTAACATCTGTTTACATCCGGCAATTTACCTGTTTACATCCGTTTTTGCATCCATTTTGATCTGTTTACAGCAGTTTCTGTGGCTTTGATGACATTACCCAGAAAACATTGCTCCTCCCATGCTGCATTGCAGTTTTCAGTGAGTGACTTGTCCTTTCTGTGTCCTTGCTTTGTCCTTGTTCTTGTGTGTGCTATCTGTGTAGTGCAATGGATTCCAACAATTTTGCCACTTTGTCAATGTGGTCCCGACATGTTGAGTCCCACAAGCCTGGCCTTTCATACGCCAGGTTTATTAGTTGCTCCTGGGAGACATCTCTGGCCATGTTTCTCCTTGGGGATGTACTTCCTATTGTCCAACTACTGCCTGGGTCATGGGTTGAGTACACAAATAAACCCCAAAATTATTTTTTTTGCTTCAAAACGGATCTTAACTGATCAGATGTTAACGGACATTGTCCGTTAATGTCAGTTAATATCCATTTTTATGGATCTTGATGAAGCCTTGTACGTTCAAAACAATGGACAAGATCAGAAGCGGAGGTTAACGGATGGTAACGAATGGTCATTTGTTTGCCCATAGGAATGTATTGTCGTCCGGATTGTTGACGGATGGATGAAAAACGGATAGACGTTCCGATCGCGTGAAAGGGGCCTAGGAGATCGTGTGTGTTTAAGCTTTAGGGTGCACACCCTAATGCCAAAGGCTGTGCACACCTATGCACACAAGACACATTGAGGTAGCGGGCAGATGGCCTGAAAGACAGTTTTCTTACTCTGTCACTGAACCTAAAAACATTGGAGTTTATTTACTAAAACTGGACAGTGCAAAATCTAGTGCAGCTCTGCAACGAAACCAATCAGCTTCCAGGTTTTTTGGCCAAAGCTTACTTGAACAAGCTGAAGTTAGAAGCTGATTGGCTACCATGCACATCTGCAAAAAATATGGTTGCGCTAACCCTATAGAAGTAACACAATTAAGTGCATGTTAATGCAGGAACATTGTGAAACATCAACATCAACATAAATGTGAATAAGTGTAAACACAATAATTAATAAACAATTGTGATTGGAAATATCCTAGATGAGTTGATATACACCTCAAATGTGACAATAATAGGTGGCACAAATGGGAATGACAGAAATTCCAAGTGTGCCACATAAAGAAATTATAGTCCAAAAAATAATATTGTGACCCTGGTCAAAGGGTTAAAATGAATAGAAATGATCAAACCACAAATTAGTGACTGTAATACATAAATTGGAAGATGGGTACACCCGTGCAGGAAAAAGTCTAGAATGAAATTCCTCCGTAGAAAAATCGTCTCATTGGGAAGAAAGAAACAGTGAAATCCACCACCGAATTGAAGGTAATGCCTGCTTACCAGAGCTCCATGACCCCCCACAACAGAGGATCAGGAGAAGCTTTGAATGAAAAGCACGATCTGCTCCAGATAAACCCAAAGAGGAGCTCTGGTAAGCAGGCATTACCTTCAATTCGCTGGTGGATTTCACTGTTTCTTTCTTCCCAATGAGAGGATTTTTCTGCGGAGGAATTCCATTATAGACTTTTTCCTGCACGGGTGTACCCATCTTCCAATTTATATATTACAGTCACTAAATTGTGGTTTGATCATTTCCATGAATTTTAACCCTTTGACCAGGGTCACAATATTATTTTTGGACTATAATTTCTTCATGTGGCACACTTGGAATTTCTGTCATTCCCATTTGTGCCCCCTATTATTGTCACATTTGAAGTTTATATCCACTCATCTAGGATTATTCCCATTTATGTTGATGTTTTAACATGCACTTAGTTGTGTTACTTCTATAGGGTTAGCGCAACCATATTCTTTCCATTTGTTTTCACTGTTTTTGTTTGCAGAAGGTTTGCTGCTTCCCAACATTTATCCCATTTATAACATTTATTTTGGGATCTGAGACCAACCATTTCTCAGCGCAGTTTATTTTCCCAATTTTCCATACCATGCACATCTGCACCAGATTTTGCACTCTCCAGTTTTAGTAAATCCACCTCATTATCTAGCATAGTGGGATATTTTTTGTACTGCAGTTTGGTGTTAGGTTAATTTTCCCAGAGTAATGAACTAAGCCCCCGCTCACACCGGTGCGACTTTGAAATTGCGCTACTTCAGTGCGATTTCAAAGCCGCACATCGGTGCGATTTGCAGTGCCGATTTCATTGCAGCTTGTGACTTCATACAACAGAAGTCTATGCAAGTCACAATGAAATCGGCAAAAAGTAGAGTAGGAACCTTTTTTAAAGTTGCTGCGTCATAAGCCGCTTCTATTCGAATAGTTCCGATGCCGACACTCGGGTGAGACTTGTCATGCGATTTGCAACTGTCAAATCGCATGACAAATCGCACTGGTGTGAACAGGGGCTAAGTTGGCTATGCAGAAATCTGTCCCTGCTTGTAATGCCTTTTGAGCATATCAGCACTGAGTGGGATAGACTCAATTGTTCTCCTCTAAAATTCTGATAGGGTAAGGAAATTTACTGACCATTGAAAAAAAAAACTCCTTGCAATTAATCGAACTGGCCAGCTCAGAAAACCTAAAGCCCCGTTCACGCGGACCAAATGTCGGGAGACATCGGCCAGTTCAATAAGAACCAGCCGCCTTTCGGGCAGTGTGTATGTCCGTTGGTCCGACAGAAGCTGGCCGTTTGGAAAACCAGCAGCGGATCGGCTCCCGATCAGCTGCCTCCCGATCAGCTGTCTCTTGATCAGCGGTCTCCAACCAGCTAATGCCAACAATAAAACAAAGGCATCAGTGGATGATATGTTATGTTATGCTTCATGGAGTAAAACAGATTTTGCATTGCTTTAAAGATTCTTAGCTTTACACTTCTATTCTTTTGCTGATCTCCAGATCGGTCGCCATTGAGCCAAAGCTGCACTGATCCTTTTCATTCTACAGCCCTTTGTGGGTGAACTGGCCTAGCAGAACCATCTTGGTGCCTTCCAGGTTGCTGAATCACGGAATTTTGTACGGCCATGCATAGCCATCTTTAATGTTGATTGGACCCTGGGCAAAAATTTTCTTGGGGCCCCCCCATGCAATTTTGCTCTCCGCCTGCTCTGAGACATACAATAAATATCAGCTAGACTTAAAATCAGTTTACTGTATCAGATCAGGCAGTGATTGCCAGAGGTTACAGCATATCATTACCACTTACTGACTGGTTGCTAGAGGTTACAGCACACATTACGGCTCACTGATTAGTTGCTAGAAGTTACAGCACATGATTTCTTCTTGTTGATTGGTTGCTAGAGATTACTGTACAGTAATACTGCTCACTAATTGGTTGCTAGAGGTTACAGCACATCATCTCTTCACTGCAGAGGGGCATGATATACATATAAATGCCGCCTTTATTTACATATGAATGCTGCCGACCTCAGCTATTTACATATGAATCCCATCGCTATTTACATATGAATGCTCCCGTTATTTACATATGAATGACAGTTATTTACATGTAAACACAGGTTACGCAGGTGAGTCATCTGTACACAACAATAGGGCAGAGCTGGGCAGCATTAGTAGCAGCACTTCACACTGAGATATCAGGACACAGCACAGGACTAAAACTTCAAGGGACAAAGGAATTTAAACTGGGATAGTTGGCAAGTATGAGGCAGCTGCTTTGGACCCCACAATAATGACAGGGCCCAGGGCAGCGGCCCCTTTTGCCCTGCCTTAAAAACGGCCCTGCGGCCATAATCTACTCAGTCAGGAAACAGTCTCTTGCTGGTCTGTGAGACTGCCTTCTGCGTTGCAGCTCATGCCTGCTCATGGTGAACCTGTACTTGCACATTGGTCAGTGCCAACTGTTTAACCAGCTCTTCCATTGAATTTTCTCTGGGTTTTAACCCTTTTGTTGCCACCAACATATGCCATTGTAGCTCTAGCCCTGCAGGAGCTGCTGGAAAGGATGGGTTCTCTGATCTTTGCCTTGACCTCCCAAATTACATCAGCCCCTCTGACACTCTAGGTTAATCATACACAGTTTCAATAGCATTGTATTCACCCAAAGCTGTACCAAATAATAACACTGCGTCAGGAAACAGACACCGAACAAATTGGTAAAGGCCAACCTCAAAATTTTAGAACATGGTACGAATGATAACTACAGAGGCATAAAACTAGGCAAATAATAATAGTTAGATCAATTTATGATTGAAACAGTAGTCAACAGAAAATATCTCACAACACTATGTACCTGGGTCAGCATAACCTGTAGCAGGTCACCTTGAGTGATACAATGGACAGTATGAGGTTAGATTTACTATGTTCAGGAGAATATACTGTTAAAGTGCATTAAGGGCGACTGTGCTAGACCTAGGTTTATTGTGAGGAGGTACCTGTTAGGTGGATGAAAAGTAAAGGGTGGGGGGGACTGGTGAAATGGCTCAATATGGGGCCAGTTCTTTATGATGTTCTTCTGCCAACTATAGTTGGGGCCCTTTAGTAATGTTGGTGCATTTAACAGCAGTCCTAGTGGTCTAGCGTACAGTTTAGGTGTAGTCCTATGTGTAATGTGGGCACATTATGGGTATGTTGTCGTGGTATTGACACAGTACATATGTGGCATTGTTGCAGTATGGGCGCTAGATGTTCTGCCCTCAGCAAGCTCAGTCACAGATTAACAGTATTTAAGAGCTGGGTGATCTGCCCTCTCACTAGTCCTTGGGACACAACTGCAAAGTTCCAGCAGTAGAAAGGGGCCCCAATATGTGATCACACAGGTGTTTCCAGCATTCAGTGGGAGGGGAGAATGAAAGAATGCTGGATTGGCATCTGCGGCAAGTGCAATGCCAATCCAATCGCTGGAGTCCCCGCTGGACCTCAGGGAAATCAGGGGTTTAAACCAAGTGTAGCGCCCTGCTCCTGTTGACCAGGCGCTATTATCCAAATTTAATGGGATGTCTGAACTGTAGTTAGTTCAGATTCTATGTTTTGGCTAAATTGGCCTATGTTCCAGCCTTGGCTGAGTTGGGTGTATTTCCCGCGGTTACCAGCAGGTGTCGCTGCCACCTCTGGTTCATGTTGGAAGGTACAACAAGCCGAGGCATATTGGGTGCTTTTTCCCAGAGGCTACCTAGCGGGAGGTTGATACCGATGGGCATGCTGGGAGAGGGTACTTAAGGGGCGGACGCCATTTTTGGAGGAGCTCTTTTACTTCGTGGCCACCCTTGCCCGGAGGCATGTGACAACTCCTCTTCTGCCTCAGGGCCTGCTGGCTCGAGGTTTCGTTACTGGAGGTAGGCCCAGAAGCTATCTGGGGCCTACTGGTTCGAGGGTGATCCTGTGCTGTCTGTCCTGCAGGAAGAAGCCGAGCAGTTGAAGGAACCAGGAGAGGACTCATCTTGGAGAATACGCAGCGGAAGGTTGGTATCTCGAGAGGAGTCTGGGGCCTCAATTGGAGGATGCATCCAAACAAGTCTGCCTCACAATATTGCTGGGTCGGCTTAAAGGATTTTCTCATACTGTGCAGTCGTGCTTGAACTTTGAAATTCTGATTACCAAGTCTGTGGCAGAGACTTTTCATTTGTCCGTGCATCATCTCGGCTGCTAGGTCGGTGAGAGGGGCCTATCCGGGTGAGCAAGATCCAACGACAGTGAGTATACCTGTCTCCAGGATCTCAAGTTTTCTCAGTGATCTGCATCAGCTACCTGAACTTCCCGTAACCCTCCATCCCTCATTCTGCTAACGTTGTGTTTAATAAAAGAAGCATTGGAAAAGACTCAGTGACTGGCAACCGTGTTTTATGCAACTTTAACCCTAGACTTTGAGCCAACACGGAGAACAGTGGGGTAACGGCAGATCAAAACTAACCAGCAGCTCCTACGGGGGGTAGTGCTACACAAGTGTTGAGATCAGAGGGGAAAACTGGTGTTTGCAATACACTTCTACAAACTTAAAGCGAAAGTAAACCCATCAATTTAACAGTTTAAAAAAACAGTTACATTCCTGGCACATGACAGAAATGTAGCTGTCTCATTGGTTGTGCTCTCAACCAAACCGTCAAACCATCCTATTGCTAGTGTCATAACTGATCACATGTGCGGCATCATGGCACTTGAAGATTAAACAGAGGCCAAGATGACAGCTTCCTTGGCTGAAAATGATAGGAGGGTTTGCTTCCACTTTAAAGTTCACTTTAATTGTCAGCAAACACAAAAACAGGCTTTTCATTGTGCATCAAGGCAAACAAAACATATAGAAGTTCCTTTTTTTTGGCATGACATAGTCTCTAAACACAACAAGGTATATCTGGTTTGCTTCAGAACAGATTTCAAACTTTAGGACATATACCAGCCAGGAGAAAGTCAAATAGACGTAAGTATTTCAGGCACCCCAGTGTGGCAGCTTTACCATGGGATGCAGGCTTTCAAAAGTGCTATCTCCCCTTCACACACAACCATATTCCTGCTTCTCTGAGCTCACCTGTGTAGCACTTACCCCCATTTAAGGGACCGGCTGGTTTTGTTGGGTCTGCAAACTACCTCCAAGGCTTCCGTTGTTAGGATGTGAGAAAGTCTTTAGAAAGGCCAATGTCCACACAATGTAAAACCCAAACAGTCAGGCTTTATTTTTCTTTGATAAAGTAGAAAACTTTAGAGGAAAGTAGGAAACGAGAGAAACACAGGGGAAGTTTCAGGCACGCAACACTAAAGTCCCAATCGTCGCCACTCAAGCCTGAGTGGGTATTGCTCACCCGGATAGTCCAGTTTAGTGGTCCTAGCAGCCGGGATGAAGCACGAATCAATGTTTCTAGGGATACGATCAGGAATCCTCTGCCACAGGATTGTTAAAAGTCCCGAACCTCCCAGCCAAACAATAGTGAAGAACCTTTAAGCCGGATTGGCGTATTGCAGGGCTTGTAATGATGGATCCCTCCTTAGGTGAGCTCCAGGCTTCCTCCCAAGACAGCAGTATTGTCACTAGTCTTCTCCGGGGCAGATCCTCCCCTGGTCTCCTTCCCTAAGCGTGGCTTTCCTCAAGTGGGTAGCTGAGGATCCCTTTTGAAAAGTATAGGCCTCAGCCAGCAGAGCTGGGCCTATCATGCAGCGATGTAGCCTCGGGCTAAAGGTGCCCGGGCCAGAACACACACAAGCACCCTGTGCCATGAGGGCCACGGGGCGCACACCGACGGGTGGGCTCCCAGGGCGAAACCCCAGAACAGGACCCCAATTAATGATGTCTGCCCCTTATGTACCCTCTCCCAGCATGCACAGCGGGTAGACCACGCCCACTGTACGGCTGCCGAGAAAGGACACCCAAGGTGTTGTGATACCCCCTGTGGTTCAACCTATGCGGGTGATGACAGTGCCACCTACAGGCAGACAGGGAACACTACTGCCAGGCAGTATCGCACCCAGAGCAGAAGCAAATCCAGAACAATCAATTGGTCTGAGCCCAATTACTGGCTCAGACTACCCTAAATATACACATAGCGCCCCTAAATATTGGGGGGGGCGCTACACCTTTTTAACCACTTGAGATCCGTGCTATAGCCAAAAGACGGCGGCAGCGCGGCTCTCAAGTGCCGAGTGGACGTCCCCAGGACGTCCTGTTCTGTTTACATCCCGCCGCGCGCAGCCGAGGGCGCGTGGCGGGGAACAGCTGTGTGCTCTGCATCACGTGATGCCGATGCGCGTGCCTGGCAGCCGCGATGTCCGCCAGGTACATGCGATCGGCTGTGACAGAGGCAGGACATGGATCTCTGTGTGTAAACACAGAGATCCACGTCCTGTCAGGGAGAGAGGAGACCGATGCTGTGTCCCTTGTACATAGGGACACAGATCGGTCTCCTCCCCCAGTCAGTCCCCTCCCCCACACAGTAAGAAACACTAATAGGGAACATATTTAACCCCTTGATCGCCCCCTAGTGTTAACCCCTTCCTTGCCAGTCACATTTATACAGTAATCAGTGCATTTTTATAGCACTGTTCGCTGTATAAATGTGAATGGTCCCAAAATAGTGTCAAAAGTGTCCGATATGTGCGCCGCAATATCGCAGGCCTGACAAAAATCGCAGATCGCCGCCATTACTAGTAAAAAAAATATATATAATAAAAATGTCATAATTCTATCCTCTATTTTGTAGGCGCTATAACTTTTGCGCAAACCAATCACTATACGCTTATTGCAATTTTTTTTACCAAAAATAAATAGAAGATACGTATCGGCCTAAACTGAGAAAAAAAAAAAAAATTGGGATATTATTATAACAAAAAGTAAAAAAAATATTGTGTTTTTTTTCAAAATTTTCTGTCTTTTTTTGTTTATAGCGCAAAAAATAAAAACAGCAGAGATGATCAAATACGACCAAAAGAAAGCTCTATTTGTGGAGAAAAAATTATACAAATATCATTTGGGTACAGTGTTGTATGACCGCGCAATTGTCATTCAAAGTGTGTCAGCACTGAAAGCTGAAAATTGGTCTGGGTGTGAAGGGGGTTTATGTGCCCAGTAAGGAAGTGGTTAATAGGCAGCACTGTAAATTATCTGTACTCTCAAATTAACCTCCATCCCCAGCCTGACTTTCCAAATATAAATCTATTAGAAGCTTGACACCACCAAGCTTCTAATTCACTCCCTGGTTTTCTCTCGCCTCGACTACTGCAACTCCCTCCTCATTGGATTACCTTTACATAGACTATCCTCCCTTCAGTCCCTAATGAATGCCACTGCAAGACTCATCCACCTTACCAACCATTCAGTGTTCTCCACCCCTCTCTGCCAATCCCTTCATTGGCTTCCACTCACCCAACGAATAAAATTCAAAGTAGTAACAATAATTTACAAAGCCATCCATAACTCTGCCCCCAGCTACCTCACTAACCTAGTCCCAAAATACCAACCAAGCCGCTCTTTTCGGTCCTCCCAAGACCTCCTGCTCTCTAGCTCACTTGTCACCTCCTCCCATGCTCGCCTCCAGAATTTCTCCAGAGCTTTTCCCATCCTTTGGAACTCCTTACCCCAATCTGTCCGACTGTCCCCTAATCTATCCATCTTTAGACGATCCCTGAAAACCCTTCTCTTTAAAGAAGCCTGTCCTGCTTCTAACTAATACACTGTTTTACTTCCTCCATAAGCTCATCCCCCACAGCTATTTACTTTTGTATCAATTGACCATCCCTTTTTAGATTGTAAGCTCTAAAGAGCAGGGCCCTCTGATTCCTCGTGTACCAAATTGTAATGTAACTGTAATGTCTGCCTACATTTTGTTAAACGCTGGGAAACTGTTGGCGCTATATAAATCTTGTATAATAATACAATAATAATAATAATAATAATAATAATATTACATTTCCATTTCTAGTTTTAAAGCGATCAGAGCAGCTGCAATTGTTGCTTTTTTTTATGCACCTATTGATCCCGAATCCTGAACCTATCTAGCTGATCACATACTGATATTCAATATGTTTAGTGCAGTCCTAGTTTGCTGTGCATATTAAACATCCAAATAAAACCTACTCTTCCTAAAATGTTCACGAGAACCTTGCATGTTTTTCTGAAAAGCGATAAAAAATAACAAATGTAACTGGCTCACTAAGTATTTACATTTACTAGCACCAAGCTAACCAGCATGTCCAAAAGCCCCTGCTACGCTGTTGGAGGAAAAAGGCAATGTATGGACAGGTATTTATTGTATTTATCACTGGAATCTCTTATCCAAGCACATAAAATCTCATAATCTAGCTGGTGATAGAATTGCTGTGCATCAATAATACAATAACCCTCCATGTATGGCTCACTCAGACTTTTTTCTACCGACTCCTTCAATGACAGATACTTGATACAGTTTTATTCCTACATTTAAAAATGGTAGCAATGGCTAGACAAACAACATTAGAGAAAAATCATATTTTAGGCACACCTTAGCTGCTGCTTGTTCTGCTTGTTCGTTTTGCGCTGCTGGTGCGTACATTCTACAGCAAATCACACTTTGTAAATTCTGCGTTTAGCTGTAGCCTGTGCTTATGAATATATGTATTACGCATTTGGTTGCTTAGTAAATTCTGGAAGCATATGATTTTTTTTCGTTTTAGAGTGATCGATGCATTAGTGTACATGTACTGTATATTCTTTAATAAATCAGGTATTCTAGAAAGTGCATCAAGATTACCCTGTATTTTGTAGAGTAAAGAACTATCATATGACCTCCAATTCCTTTCTTTTGATTCACATCCAGGTGAGGGGACAGCCATCTAATTAGTCTGAAATGATGACCCGACAGATAATACTTTAGAGACTTAAGTACCCACTTAATAGCTAAGCAGTCTCTCTCTCCAGTATTACAGTATTTCAGCATGAAGTATGCTTTCTGTTTAAGCATACCACTGGGTGTTTCTCCCCACTGGCTACTTGTGACAGTACTACTCTAAAAAGCACATGTTTCTACTAGGATTTCTTTAATTCATCAAGGGAATTTACATAGGGCTGACTTTACAGGCAAATTATAATGGTTTTGGGTCGATTTTATTTAATTATTTATTGTTTTAAAACTGATATCCTATTTGTATAAGAAAAATTACATAGTTTGTTTTGTACTGTATAGTAAAAAATTTATTTGGTGTAACAGAGCATTATGGGGTTTCTAAAGAGAGAGCACAGCAGAAGCTATTTGACTTCAGGCTCTTTCTCTGATTGAAGGTTCTAATGAAGCTATTTGAAAAGAGCAGGCAAAAAAGGAGGGATGATCAACAGCACAGCATTGTTTTGCTTTAAAGTAAAACAGTGATGTAATTATAGCCATCTCGCGTGGTTGCCTTTGGGGCTTGAGGATTTTTGAGGTGCCCCATTATTGGGGCTTTTGATGTAAATTAAACATAAAAATCCTGTGTGTATATACTCATAATATAAATCCAATACTGTAATTGTAAGGGTTGGAGTGGTTGACAACTTGATGCTGACCCTAAACCTCTTTGAATTCTCCAGTGAAGAGGGGCTGACATCAAACACCCAGGATGAGTCTTCAGGATCATCTCACAGATCATAAATAACCTTTCCCCAATCAGAATTAAAAACAGGACAACGTTGTCCTACTTTTAATTGTAAACAAGAAAAAGTATTATAATTTTGATCTTTAAAAATAAATTATTTATAATATTCAAAAGAAATTGCTACTCACTTGTGGTGCCACAGTCACCATATCTTTTTTGCAACATGTGTATTTGTGGTGAAGGCATCTACCATGGAATTTTTAATCAATGAGACCCTTTCCTTGAACAAATTGATATCCACTGGGTTATACATACTTTTTTTTATTTGTGTATAAACAGCAGATAAGATGCCAGGGAGTCTGGGGTATGGAATTGCACTTTATTGCAAGGCTGTCTTTTTAATGTTATTCATATTCAGCCTGGCCCCCAACTGAACACTAATGTCCTACAGTTTTCACCACTGTCCCCCTTTTCCCCCTCATGAACACTAATGTCCTACAGTTTTCACCACTGTCCCCCTTCTTCCCCTCATGAACACCAGTGCCACCACCCAACAAATACAAACACACACACGCTAAACACCAATGCTTTTCTCCTCCTGAAAACAGAGCATTTCTTCCTCCTACTCACCGGCATTGTTTGACATTTTTTTCTCCCCCTGTCCTCAGACGTTGAGTAATTTTTCCTCTCGCTGACCACTGGGGCCTGGCCTGGCACTATGTCATATACTGCTGAACACTGTACTGTACATTATGTTGTACATTACTTAACACCAACAATTTTATTTTATGTAATTCTGAACAAAATGCAGTGTCATTCCTGGGGGTAGGGACAACGGCAGGCTCAGTCTGCTCTGGTACCACCACTTTTAAACAGTGTGTTGGTGCAGTTGACGGTGAAATGCAGAGTAGCAGCAGTGTGCCAGATGCTGGAACTCAAAAGTATTCCACCAAAAAATATATATTCTTTACCATGTATTTTTGTCACACAAATATGCTCTTCATGTCATATCTTCAGGACACACTAGTCAAGCAAATAGTAACAAGCCCTTGCCAGTGCAAAGCTCTATTTGCTCAATAGAAAGAGGGCAACTAGCAGAAGTTATGACACAAATCAAGGTTTTTAGCTCCTTGTAGCCTGCTTCTTTGCTTTCATCTACACCACTCTACACGTAATCTGCCCCAATCCTTTAAGGTTCCTTCTCTTCTCTCTCACAATAAGAACAAGCTTACTGGTTTCCACAAAAGAGGTAGAGGCACACAGAATAGTAGGCAAACAATCCTCAGCTGTCAGAACATTCTCAGCATTAGCTACAATTGTTCACCCAATTTAAGGTTTGCAGGGCTCCCCAACTTCTGCAGACTTACAGGTAGGACCCTCAAAAACAGGTCCATTTTGACCCTCTCCACAGTTTGTGAACTGGATAGCGATGCAGGGTGTAACTTCTTCCTTACAAGATGCAAGAAGTCAATCAATTGTGAAAGGCACAATTTATCTATCTGATTACTTCACTTGTGCATATGCCAGGTGGGACCATGCAGAGTTAGTAACACCTATCCAAGTATTTATATTTTATATTTTCCGTAGTCCTTGGAAAAGGCCTTCTTTTTAATAGTTCATTCAAACATATGAAGAAAGACATTTTGATTCATCATGTGGTGTCAGTGGTGGCTGGTGCTTAATATTTTGGGGTGGGGCAAACCAACGCCAATTCCCCCCCCCGCGCGCGGGAGACAGACAGAAAGGCGGTGATTCCCACACCCCCCGCAGGAGATGGACGGGAAGACGCCAATCCCCCAATTTGCTATAGTCACACAACTGGGTGGGGTCAGGGTGCAGTGCTCTGCACCCTGAGCCCACCCATTTTTTAAGCCAATTAGAGCCTTATGCTTTAAATACATGCTTCAAAAAAAAAACCCAGTTGAAATCCATGCGTCCGGCGCTCTGCATGTAGATTAGGGGCCGGGCGCATGGATTAAATGGGCGGCGCCCCTGCGCACTGTATGGATGGGCCACCACAGTGCGGTATGATCTTCTGTAAGAGTTTCTTCCCTGGGTTGCCTTGTAAGGCTGGGTTCACACTGATGTGAATTGGATGCGGATTTCTCCGTATCCAAATCACATGACAGGAGACTGTGACCGGCTTTGAATGGAGCCGGTTCACACAGCTCCGTGGCGCCCATTGAGCGGATAGCACAAGGGTCCTGTGCATCTTTGACTCAGTTTTAGGTCCAAATTCAGGCAAAAATTCCTGCCTGATTCGTCCCTGAAACGGAGAACAGAGACGCACCAGACCCTTGCTGTGAGCCACATCCAAAGACCATGTGAACCCAGCCTAAAGCTGCAGGTTTAACTTAATTCTTGGTGGTCAACTTCTGCACCACCTTGGCTAAAATGTTTAGGGCTTTCTCTGCTATTCCTGCAAAAGCTTGCTCAGAGACTAGCTGGGCAGCCAGCTGCTTATTGGAGGCACGGCATTTTAGACACAGTTAGTAAATGGAATTATAGCCCTTTAAATGTTTCTGTGCTTTTACATTTTTGTGCCTTACTCATATGTGCAAGATCAACTTCAAATAGAAAACAGAAACAGTAGGATCAATCCACAGAGTCTTGCCATTGTCTAAGCAATTCCAGATTTCCACATGCAATTTATTATAAGGAGATCACAGCTCAAGTGCATAACAGAAGCTGACTGGCAACAAAACAGTTTAACAACAACAAAAAACAACCTTCAAAGCGAAAATAAATTATGCTGGTCCGAGCAGTAACTAAACATACAGGTTTCTTCAGGAACATTTTAGGACATGGGTGGGCCCAGAATAAACATCTCATGAAGATGCAAAGTCTTTGAGATCCATAATTTTAAGGTGGGGACGGGAAGGCAAGACCACCATGTAAATTGCTAAGGGGTTTTGGTTCCCTTTACCATTACACTAAGCAGACTGGATTTTCTGTCAGATTGGTGTGTTGCAGTAAGCAAACCCTGAATGAGGTGATTCACACTCTTTAAAAGGTAAATTGTAACAGCCTGTCTGCTTTAAGTGGACCTAGACTGGGCAAACTTATCTTTCAAATAATCTGAGAATTACTGTTAACTAAGCATTCTGGAACTGCTCTTTTAACCAGACTTACTTTGACATCCATTGGAGAGTGTCTATGAAACGGCTCTTCCTGGTCCTAGACCCACTGGCTTTTTTCGGGAGCAGTTATTTTAATAATGCTTAAAGTGAAACAATAAAAGCAAAATATTCCTTTAAATTTTGTACCTGGGGGGGGGGGGGTGTATAGTATGCCTGTAAAGTAGCGCATGTTTCCCGTGCTTAGAACTGTCCCTGCACAAAATGTCATTTCTAAAGGAAAAAAAGTCATTTAAAACTACAGATCAAAGTCATTGTAAAAAACGGCAGGGGTTCCCCCCCCCTCAGTCCATTACCAGGCCCTTTGGGTCTGGTATGAATATTAAGGGGAACCCCGAACCAAAAAAAAAAGTGTGGTTCTCCCCCAAAAAATCCATACCAGACCCTTCAGGTTTGGTATGGATTTTAAGGGGAACCCTGCACCAAAATAAAAAAAATGGCGTGGGGTCCCCCCAAAAATCCATACCAGACCCTTATCCGAGCACGCAACCTGGCAGGCCGCAGGAAAAGAGGGGGGGGGAAGAGAGAGCGCCCCCCCCTCCTGAACCGTACCAGGCCACATGCCCTCAACATGGGGAGGATGTCCCCATGTTGATGGGGACAAGGGCCTCATCCCCACAACCCTTGCCCGGTGGTTGTGGGGGTCTGCAGGCGAGGGGCTTATCGGAATCTGGAAGCCCCTTTAACAAAGGGGACCCCCACATTCCGCCCCCCCATGTGAATTTGTAATGGGTACATTGTACCCCTACTATTTCACAAAAGAAAGTGTCAAAAATTAAAAAAAAACACACAGACACAGTTGGGATAAGTCCTTTATTAAAATTACAAAAATTAAAAAAAAAAAAACATTCCAGCGATGTAATCCATTCTCGATGTCCCGCGGTGATCCATTCTCCAGCGATGCTGTGGTTACCCAATGACGTGGACGGGTGACCCTGCCCCGTGATGTCACGGGGCGGGGTCACCTGTCCCGTCATTGGGCAAGCCAGGGGTTACCCAATAACCGGGATGGGTGACCCGCCCCCTCTTACGCGTCATGGGGGTTTCGTGTGGAGTGGAGACTGGAGCATCGCTGGAGAATGGATCACCGCAGGACTTGGAGAATGGATTACAACCCTGGACAGACTGAATTACATTGTTGGAATGTTTCTTTTTATTTTTTATTTTTTTATTTTTAATAAAGGACTTATCCCAACTGTGTCTGTGTGTTTTTTAAAAATTTTGACATTTTCTTTTGTGAAATGGTAGGGGTACAATGTACCCCGTTACCAATTCACATGGGGGGGCGGAATCTGGGGGTCCCCTTTGTTAAAGGGGCTTCCAGATTCCGATAAGCCCCCTGCCCGCAGACCCCCCAACCCCCGGGCAAGGGTTGTGGGGATGAGACCCTTGTCCCCATCAACATGGGGACATCCTCCCCTTGTTGAGGGCATGTGGCCTGGTACGGTTCAGGAGGGGGGGCGCTCTCTCGTCCCCCCCTCTTTTCCTGCGGCCTGCCAGGTTGCGTGCTCGGATAAGGGTCTGGTATGGATTTTTGGGGGGAACCCCACGCCATTTTTTTTTAAATGGTGCGGGGTTCCCTTTAATATCCATACCAGACCTGAAGGGCCTGATATGGAATTTGGGGGGACCCCCACTCTTTTTTTTAATTTTGGTTCAGGTGCAGTTTTTTTCAATTAATTTGATCTGTATTGCCGGGACCCGACAATTCATGAATAGCCGCAAGTAGTTTTAAATTACTTTTTTTTTCCTTTAGTAATGACATTTTGTGCAGGGACAGTTCTAAGCACTGGAAACATGCACTACTTTACAGGCATACTATACACACCCCCCAGGTGCGAAATTTTGAGGAATATTTCACTTTTATTTTTTAACTTTAAGCATTATTAAAATCACTGCTCCTGAAAAAACTGCAGTTTTTAAAACTTTTTTTGCATTGATACATGTCCCCTGGGGCAGGACCCGGTTCCCCAAACACTTTTTATGACAATAACTTGCATATTAACCTTAAAAATTTGCATTTTTGATTTTTCATGTTCGTGTCCCATAGACTTTAACGGTGTTCGCGTGTTCGAACAAATTTTTTGCCTGTTCGCATGTTCTGGTGCGAACTGAACCGGCGGGTGTTCGGCTCATCCCTAGTGCTGACCAAGAGACTTTACTGAAGCTTGGCAATTGCCCTGTGTGTGCTGATTTTCTATTTATCTTAAAGGGGCCCAGTAGTAGCCCCCAGCTCTGCTGATCCCCCACTCAGTAGTAACTCCCAGCTATGCTGATCCTTTGGTTTGCTGATCTTTCTCTCTCTCCTGTCCCTGCTCACCTCCTGCCTACACTGCTCACCACGTGTCACATCTCCTTCTCTGGTCCCCCAGCTCTGCTGATCTTCTACCGCTCAGTCCTCTCCCTCCAGTCCAAGCTCACCTTCTGCTATGGCATACCTATGTTGCACATCATGTGTGCCATCTGCTCCTCTCCCGTGTGAGCCACGCTCACCTTCCAGCTGTACCACACTGCACAGCGGATGTGACACCTGCACCAGACACTTCCAGAACATATACATATGAAGTGACTTCTGATGACATATTTACGGTTTGATTGTTAGTTTCCCCAGTGCATCCTGGGATATCTCATACCTGCAATACCTCCAAAACAAAGTGAAGCTAACGCTGAATTAAAATGCTCCTCAAAAGTTTCAGGTGCTATAAGCAAGCATTGTCATAGACTTCTGGGGAGGCTGTGGAAACACTTTGAAGCACCATGAAAGCGACAGTATACTTTTTGAAGCAAAGCAAATGGAACACATGAACAGAACTGTAAGGTACCCATTTAATTTAGTGACAGGAGCTTTGATTGGTATTCAGAGTGCTTTAAAAAAGTGTGTCCAATGCCACATTCTGAAGCAAGTGTAAACAGACCCTAAAATAAACTGACTGGTGCATAAAAGCAAGTAAAAGACTAAGGTGCAAAGAAAGACACAGAAGTGATGGAAGACGAAATGTAGGTCAGAGTGCACAGAGAGACAAGAATAGGATACCGAATGAGGAACACAAAGCTGAGACACACTGGGACATGCTGGGAACTCACCGGGCTGTAAACAGGCTGGATATACTGGAAGCAAAAGGCTGGAATTTAGATGGGACATTATAAAGACACTATGAATGCTGGGAATCACTGGTGGTACAGAAAAACATTTGATGAGAACAGTAGAGTGAGAGGCAGAAAGTGTCAAGTCAGGGACTGTACTATCTAGCACCAAACAGCAGGAGAGACAGGGGAACATATCAAGGGCACAAATATGAAGAAAAAAAACAGGTTGCTGTGACAGCACACTCCCTGCCTGGTATCAGTAGATACCACTATAATAATGCAATTACATTATAACAATATGAAATATCACATAAAAAAAATCAATGAATGTTAATGATGGACCTAAAAAACATAAAAGAAAGAGAAAGGTATACAAACATATTTACATAAGTCCAAAAAGGAAGGATAATGTTTCAGATAAGTCTTTGGTTTCCTGAACATGGCACATCCTGGAACAGTCCATGAAGACATCACGTCTCACTTCTCCATAGGTGGTTAAGCTTGCAAGGTCCATTATGGGTAGAAGTAAGATAGACTCTCTAGTTGGTTGAAGGAACATCTTGACAAGTTGATCTTTAGGAGACTCTGCTTCCTGTTTGCGAAGAAAAATACTTTTACAATGGCTGGTGTAGGTGACACTAAAAAGCATCGTATGCCTTTCATGGGTAGCATTGGTGTGATACTTGAGCTGTCAGCTGTATCAATTTGGGTCTTGACTGATGTATCTGTAGCTGAATTACAGCTTAGGTCAAGACTGTTGTAGTAATGTAATGTCAAAGTCTTTGGAGCTCTCACTGGGACTCTCTAAGTGAAGACATGTAGTTGTTTTGTAGTTGACAGCTTTTGCTTCATCAATGACAGGACTAGCCTGAGGTTACAGTTGGTCCTCTGAGCAATTCTGTAAAATCTACTGAATTAGACAGTGATTTAGATTAACTAGTTACACAGTTCATGAACAGATGGACATCAGAATTGTCATGCAGGATTTTGATATTAGTAGATTCCTGGTCACCTGTTGAAGGTTTAGTCCTGCTACTGTCAGTGGCAGTTTGAGATGTTGTCTTA
Source organism: Rana muscosa (assembly GCA_029206835.1). NCBI lineage: Eukaryota > Metazoa > Chordata > Amphibia > Anura > Ranidae > Rana > Rana muscosa. The sequence goes on from CM055116.1 coordinate 216,527,877, forward strand.
GGCCGGGTTCACACTGGTGCGACAAACGCTCCGACATTGGGAGCTCATGTCGCATGACGTGTGAAAATCAATGTTTCCCTATGGGAGCCGTCTTAACTGGTCCGATACAAGTCGGTCCGACTTTGAAAATGCTCCCTGTACTACTTTGGTCCGACTTTGATCCTACTTCAGCCCATTGAATATCATTGAAGTCGGATCAAAGTTGGAACGCCGTCTTGCATGCTACGACTAGTGATGAGCCGAACACCCCCGGGTTCGGTTCGCACCAGAACCCGCGAACGGACCGAAAGTTCGTACGAACATTAGAACCCTATTAAATACAATGGATGCGAACGTTCGAATTCTAAAGTGCTAATTATAACAACTATTATGCATGTTATTGTCCTAAAAAGGGTTTGGGAACCCGGGTTCTGCACCAGGGGACATGTATCAATGCAAAAAGAAGTTTTAAAAACGGTCGTTTTTCGGGAGCAGTCATTTTAATGATGCATAAAGTGAAAAAAAAAAAGTCAAATATTCCTTTAAATATCGTACCTGGGGGGTGTCTAAAGTATGCCTGTGAAGTGCCACGTGTTTCCCGTGTTTAGAACTGTCCCTGCACAAAATGACACTTCTAAAGGAAAAAAAAGCCATTTAAAACTGCTTGCGGCTTTAATGTAATGTCTGGTCCCGGTAATATGGATGAAAGTCTTTAAGAAAAATGGCATAGCTACCCCATGACCCCCCCCCCTACCCCAGCCCATTACCAGCCCCTTTGGGTCTTGTATGGATATTAAGGGGAACCCCGCACATAAAATAAAAAAGGCCCTATATACTCTGAACAGCCGTATACAGGCGGTGCATACAAGACAGGGACTGTAGGTTTGTTCTTATGTAGAATCTGTTTGTAATTTTGAACAGGTACATTGTTGAAGTGTAGCTCCAGCCCAAAAATCTATTTTTAAACTTTTTGGAAAACATAGGTAAGGGTTATCACCCCTGTAACATTTGTTTTGCTGTCTGTGCCCCTGTTCAGAACATTTCACCTCACTTTCCGTCCCAATGACAACTGTTTTTGAAATGTGGTGTTTTTCTTGAAACAAGGATTGCTGATAAAGCATCAGTACAGAGGAGACACCTTTCTCCCATATTTATTCTTACAGGAGAGAATTTTCCTTCCTAGTGGTAGATTTCCTCTCACTTCCTGTTGTCTTCTTGCGTTTGCAAGTAGGAGTCGTTTGTAAGTTGGATGTTTGAAAGTAGGGACCTGCCGTATATACTCTGCAGAAATAGGCCCCTTAGTTGTTGGTGTTGGCACAACACTGTAAGCACTCACAGTTACTCTTGGTTGGTGCTGGAACGCCCTGCTGTCAACTATTATATCAGGAATTTTAATTACATATAATTGTTGAACAGTGGTAGTAAAAATTGGGCCTTTGATGGTGGTGCTGGTGCCACAACACTGTAAGCCCTGACAGTTACTCTTGGTGGGTGCAGCAATGGGCCCTGCTGTGAACTATTAGATCAAGAATTGTAATTGCATGCCCCTGTTGAACAGGGGCTGAAAAATTGGGCCTTTCGTGGTGGTGGTGGTGGTAGTGGTGTTGCCACAACACTGTAAGCCCTCAGAGTTACTCTTGGTGGGTGCAGGAATGGGCCCTGCTGTGAATTATTAGATCAAGAATTGTAATTACATGCCCCTTTTGAACAGGGGCTGAAAAATTGGGCCTTTCGTGGTGGTGGTGGTGGTGGCGTTGCCACAACACTGTAAGCCCTCAGAGTTACTCTTGGTGGGTGCAGCAATGGGCCCTGCTGTGAATTATTAGATCAAGAATTGTAATTGCATGCCCCTGTTGAACAGGGGCTGAAAAATTGGGCCTTTCGTGGTGGTGGTGGTGGTGGTGGTGTTGCCACAACACTGTAAGCCCTCAGAGTTACTCTTGGTGGGTGCAGCAATGGGCCCTGCTGTGAATTATTAGATCAAGAATTGTAATTACATGCCCCTTTTGAACAGGGGCTGAAAAATTGGGCCTTTCGTGGTGGTGGTGGTGGTGGCGTTGCCACAACACTGTAAGCCCTCAGAGTTACTCTTGGTGGGTGCAGCAATGGGCCCTGCTGTGAATTATTAGATCAAGAATTGTAATTGCATGCCCCTGTTGAACAGGGGCTGAAAAATTGGGCCTTTCGTGGTGGTGGTGGTGTTGCCACAACACTGTAAGCCCTCAGAGTTACTCTTGGTGGGTGCAGCAATGGGCCCTGCTGTGAATTATTAGATCAAGAATTGTAATTACATGCCCCTTTTGAACAGGGGCTGAAAAATTGGGCCTTTCGTGGTGGTGGTGGTGGTGGCGTTGCCACAACACTGTAAGCCCTCAGAGTTACTCTTGGTGGGTGCAGCAATGGGCCCTGCTGTGAATTATTAGATCAAGAATTGTAATTGCATGCCCCTGTTGAACAGGGGCTGAAAAATTGGGCCTTAGGCACTGGTGGCACAACACTACAACCCCTCACAGATACTGTACTTGGAGCACAGCAATGAGCCCTGTTGCAAAGTATTGCTTCAAAAATTGTAATGACACGCCCCTGTTAAACAGGGGCTGAAAAATTGGGCCTTAGGCACTGGTGCCACAACACTCCAACCCCTCACAGATACTGTACTTGGAGCACAGCAATGAGCCCTATGGCAAATTATTGCAAAAAAAATTGTAATTACACGCCCCTGTAAAACAGGGGCTGAAAAATTGGGCCTTAGCCACTGGTGGCGGCACCCATAAACAAAAATGATCTTCCAAGCTATCATCATCAATCGTATCATTGAGGACTCGGAGGACTCGGATAGCCAGTCAACATAACAGCACAGGCACTCAGCATCAGTCTTGAAGGGATGTGACATGTTAAAATCAATTAGTCTGTTATATCAGCATCAGGTGTGTGGTAGCTGGTGGTGATCCAAGACTGGTTCATCTTGATGAAAGTCAGTCGATCAACCGAGTCGGTGGACAGGCGCACCCTGTGATCCGTGACAAATCCTCCAGCAGCACTGAATGTGCGTTCCGAAAGAACGCTGGATGCAGGACAGGCCAGTAGCTCAATTGCATACTGTGCAAGCTCTGGCCAGTGATCCATCCTCAAGACCCAGTAAGCCAGAGGATTTTCGGTGGGGAAGGTGTCCAAGTCTGACCTTGCCCCTAGATATTCCTGCACCATGTTTATCAGACGCTGGCGATGGTTGCTGGAACCGATCATACTTTGGGGCTGCGGACTAAAGAATTGTCTGAACGCATCGGTCAGACGGCCACCTTCCCCACCGCTCCTTCTTTGACTGGCCGAAGCCTCAGCAACTCGTTGTCCAGGACCAGGAGTTTGTAACCTCCCAGTCTCTGGGAACGCGTTGCACAGACCTTTCTGCAAGGCCTCCCGGAGTTGTCTCATCCTCTGCTCCCTCTGCGATGGTAACATAAGGTCCGCAACCTTACCCTTGTACCGTGGATCAAGGAGAGTGGCCAGCCAGTAATGGTCCCTCTCCTTGATCCGAAGAATACGAGGATCCTTCCGCAGACTTTGCAGGATCAGGGAGGCCATGCAGCGTAGGTTTGCTGAGGCATTCGGTCCGGAGTCCTCTGGGTCACTAAGGACGACATGATCGGCAGCCACCTCCTCCCAGCCACGTACAAGTCCACTGGTTTCTTGGGACTGTAAATCATCCCTAAAAGACTGCTGCTGATGATGCTGAGTGCCAGCCTCCACCTCCATGCTGACACAATCCTCCTCCTCCTCCTCCTCCTCCTCTTCCTGTGCGATGGGTGGGACAGAAGGAACACTGTCTGGGTAAAGGGGGCCTTGAGAGGCAAGGAAGTCCTCCTCTTCCTGCCTCTGTTCTGCCTCAAGTGCCCTGTCCATTATTCCACGCAGCGTGTGCTCCAACAGGTGGACAAGAGGTACAGTGTCACTGATGCATGCACTGTCACTGCTCACCATCCTCGTGGCCTCCTCAAATGGTGCCAGGACAGTGCATGCATCCCTGATCATGCCCCACTGGCGTGGAGAAAAAAAACCAAGCTCCCCTGACCCTGTCCTGGTGCCGTAGTCGCACAGGTACTCATTGATGGCCCTCTGCTGCGTGTGCAGCCGCTGCAGCATGGCCAACGTTGAGTTCCACCTGGTGGGCATGTCACATATAAGGCGGTTCTTGGGCAGGTTCAACTCCTTTTGCAGCTCAGCCAGGCGAGCACTGGCATTATAAGATATGCGGAAATGCACACAGACTTTCCTGGCCTGCCTCAGGACATCCTGTAAGCCCGGGTACCTGCCCAAGAACCGCTGCACCACCAGGTTAAGGACGTGAGCCACACAGGGCACATGGGTCAGTTGTCCCTGTCGGAGGGCGGAGAGGAGGTTGGTGCCATTGTCGCAAACCACCATTCCTGGCTTAAGCTGGCGTGGCGTCAACCACCTCTCGGCCTGGCCCTGCAGAGCAGACAGGACCTCTGCCCCAGTGTGGCTTCTGTCCCCCAAACACACCAGCGCAAGCACGGCATGGCATCTTTTTGCCTGCGTACTTGCGTAGCCCCGTGAACGGCTACGGAGCACCGCTGGTTCATAGGACAAACCACAGGAAGAGGCCATGGAGGAAGAAGAAGAGGAGGGGGTGGAGGAGAGAGGTGTGTCACAACCAGTAGTAGCATTTTGGAGGCGTGGCGGTGGAACAACCTCCAACACTACTGCACCTTGTCCTGCATCCTTCCCAGCTGCCAAAAGAGTGACCCAATGGGCCGTGAAAGAAAGGTAACGTCCCTGTCCATGCCTGCTGGACCATGAGTCAGCGGTAATATGCACCTTACCGCTGACCGCCCTGTCCAGCGAGGCCAAGACATTGCCTTCCACATGCCGGTAGAGAGCCGGAATAGCCTTCCGTGAGAAAAAGTGGCGTTTGGGAACCTGCCACTGAGGAACCGCACATTGCACAAACTCACGGAAGGGGGCCGAGTCTACCAACTGAAAAGGCAGCAGTTGAAGCGCTAGCAATTTAGCCAAGCTAGCATTCAACCGCTGGGCATGTGGATGGCTGGGAGTGAACTTCTTTCGACGGTCCAGCAGCTGGGGCAGGGAAATTTGCCTGCTAGAATCGGACGTCGGTGTACTGCTAGCAGAGTGGCCGCAAGTACTTGGCTGTGACACACCTAATTCTACACCTTCATTCCTCTCAGTGCATGTTTCAGAGAGGACTGAAGTTATAGTGGGGTTGGAGATCCCAGCTGATGCGGTGCAAGGAGAGGTCCGCTTTGTTCTTTGGTGTGGGTCTTTGAGGTAGGCTTGCCAACGAGCTGCATGGCAGGTCAACATATGTCTGGTCAGGCATGTGGTACCCAAGCGGCTGATGTTTTGGCCACGCGATATACGCTTGAGACATATGTTGCAAACAGCAGCTGTGCGATCTGATGCACTAGCCTCAAAAAAGGCCCACACCAAGGAACTTTTTGAATGACGGGCAGAGGCAGCGCCCTGCACAGGCGGAGCTCTGCGGTGTGATTCCGTCGGTGTACTGCCCTTACGCTGGCCACCAAAGGGCATCCTGCCTCGTTGGAGATGTGCCTCCTCCTCATCCTCCTCCTCCTCCTCTCTCCTATTAGGCACCCACGTGGAGTCAGTGACCTCATCATCCCCTCCCTCCTCATCACTGGAGCCAATCTGGCAGTATGCTGCAGCTGCTGGAACATGACTGCCAGATTGGTGTCCTTCTTGAGCATCCCCTCTGTCTGCTCTCACGCTACTGCCTTCCTGTAGCTGGGTTTCATCATCAGACCCTTCGAAACGCTGGGCATCCTCCTGGAGCATGTACCCAACACTGTGCTCAAACAGTTCGGGGGACTCCTCAGGAGGAGGACATGGTGGGTCTAGGGAAGGAGTGACTGATGATGAGTCTGACATTGATACCAGGGAAGAGGACGCTTTGGCAGCTGCTTTGCCAGTACCCTGAGCCTGGGTGAGAGAGGATGAGGAGGAGGAGGAGGGCTTGGTCATCCACTCTACCAAGTCTTCGGCATGATGTGGCTCAACATGTCCAGCTGCCGAAAAGAAGGACAAGCGTGTCCCATGGCCATGTGCTGATGACAATGCACCGCGTCCACGACCAGCACTGTTGCCCCCAGACACAGAGCCTGCTTGCCCTCTTTTATTGCCTCCTGACTGTCTGCCTATCCTTGTTTGCCTTCCAGACATTCTAATAGATGGCCTGCAGGGAGATGGGAAAAAAGCAATAAGGGCTACCTTCAGGTGTCCTTCTCTGTCCCTTTACTTAAGGATTTCTAAATATGGTTGAGGATTATTGCTTTTGCACAGAATAGCACAACGACAATTTCCCTGACTGTCCAAAAAACAAGGATTTCAAAGATGGTTGATGAGGAATGCTTTGGCACACTATAGCACAAGGAGAAATCCCCTCACTTTCCTTCTTTGTCCCTAGAAACAAGGACTGGCACAGTGAAAGAAACTGACACTCTCCCTACCTACAGTTTTCTGTCCCTAGAAAAAATGTTTTTTTAAAGCACACTATAGCACAAGGAGAATTCCCCTCACTTTCCTTCTTTGTCCCTAGAAACAAGGACTGGCACAGTGAAAGAAACTGACACTCTCCCTACCTACAGTTTTCTGTCCCTAGATATAATGTTTTTTTAAAGCACACTATAGCACAAGGAGAATTCCCCTCACTTTCCTTCTTTGTCCCTAGAAACAAGGACTGGCACAGTGAAAGAAACTGACACTCTCCCTACCTACAGTTTTCTGTCCCTAGAAAAAATGTTTTTTTAAATCACACTATAGCACAAGGAGAAATCCCCTCACTTTCCTTCTTTGTCCCTAGAAACAAGGACTGGCACAGTGAAAGAAACTGACACTCTCCCTACCTACAGTTTTCTGTCCCTAGAAATTTTTTTTTTTAAAGCACACTATAGCACAAGGAGAATTCCCCTCACTTTCCTTCTTTGTCCCTAGAAACAAGGACTGGCACAGTGAAAGAAACTGACACTCTCCCTACCTACAGTTTTCTGTCCCTAGAAAAAATGTTTTTTTAAAGCACACTATAGCACAAGGAGAATTCCCCTCACTTTCCTTCTTTGTCCCTAGAAACAAGGACTGGCACAGTGAAAGAAACTGACACTCTCCCTACCTACAGTTTTCTGTCCCTAGAAAAAATGTTTTTTTTAAAGCACACTATAGCACAAGGAGAATTCCCCTCACTTTCCTTCTTTGTCCCTAGAAACAAGGACTGGCACAGTGAAAGAAACTGACACTCTCCCTACCTACAGTTTTCTGTCCCTAGAAAAAATGTTTTTTTAAAGCACACTATAGCACAAGGAGAAATCCCCTCACTTTCCTTCTTTGTCCCTAGAAACAAGGACTGGCACAGTGAAAGAAACTGACACTCTCCCTACCTACAGTTTTCTGTCCCTAGAAAAAATGTTTTTTTAAAGCACACTATAGCACAAGGAGAATTCCCCTCACTTTCCTTCTTTGTCCCTAGAAACAAGGACTGGCACAGTGAAAGAAACTGACACTCTCCCTACCTACAGTTTTCTGTCCCTAGAAAAAATGTTTTTTTAAAGCACACTATAGCACAAGCAGAATTCCCCTCACTTTCCTTCTTTGTCCCTAGAAACAAGGACTGGCACAGTGAAAGAAACTGACACTCTCCCTACCTACAGTTTTCTGTCCCTAGAAAAAATGTTTTTTTAAAGCACACTATAGCACAAGGAGAAATCCCCTCACTTTCCTTCTTTGTCCCTAGAAACAAGGACTGGCACAGTGAAAGAAACTGACACTCTCCCTACCTACAGTTTTCTGTCCCTAGAAAAAATGTTTTTTTAAAGCACACTATAGCACAAGGAGAATTCCCCTCACTTTCCTTCTTTGTCCCTAGAAACAAGGACTGGCACAGTGAAAGAAACTGACACTCTCCCTACCTACAGTTTTCTGTCCCTAGAAAAAATGTTTTTTTAAAGCACACTATAGCACAAGGAGAATTCCCCTCACTTTCCTTCTTTGTCCCTAGAAACAAGGACTGGCACAGTGAAAGAAACTGACACTCTCCCTACCTACAGTTTTCTGTCCCTAGAAAAAATGTTTTTTTAAAGCACACTATAGCACAAGGAGAATTCCCCTCACTTTCCTTCTTTGTCCCTAGAAACAAGGACTGGCACAGTGAAAGAAACTGACACTCTCCCTACCTACAGTTTTCTGTCCCTAGAAAAAATGTTTTTTTAAAGCACACTATAGCACAAGGAGAAATCCCCTCACTTTCCTTCTTTGTCCCTAGAAACAAGGACTGGCACAGTGAAAGAAACTGACACTCTCCCTACCTACAGTTTTCTGTCCCTAGAAAAAATGTTTTTTTAAAGCACACTATAGCACAAGGAGAATTCCCCTCACTTTCCTTCTTTGTCCCTAGAAACAAGGACTGGCACAGTGAAAGAAACTGACACTCTCCCTACCTACAGTTTTCTGTCCCTAGATATAATGTTTTTTTAAAGCACACTATAGCACAAGGAGAATTCCCCTCACTTTCCTTCTTTGTCCCTAGAAACAAGGACTGGCACAGTGAAAGAAACTGACACTCTCCCTACCTACAGTTTTCTGTCCCTAGAAAAAATGTTTTTTTAAATCACACTATAGCACAAGGAGAAATCCCCTCACTTTCCTTCTTTGTCCCTAGAAACAAGGACTGGCACAGTGAAAGAAACTGACACTCTCCCTACCTACAGTTTTCTGTCCCTAGAAATTTTTTTTTTTAAAGCACACTATAGCACAAGGAGAATTCCCCTCACTTTCCTTCTTTGTCCCTAGAAACAAGGACTGGCACAGTGAAAGAAACTGACACTCTCCCTACCTACAGTTTTCTGTCCCTAGAAAAAATGTTTTTTTAAAGCACACTATAGCACAAGGAGAATTCCCCTCACTTTCCTTCTTTGTCCCTAGAAACAAGGACTGGCACAGTGAAAGAAACTGACACTCTCCCTACCTACAGTTTTCTGTCCCTAGAAAAAATGTTTTTTTAAAGCACACTATAGCACAAGGAGAATTCCCCTCACTTTCCTTCTTTGTCCCTAGAAACAAGGACTGGCACAGTGAAAGAAACTGACACTCTCCCTACCTACAGTTTTCTGTCCCTAGAAAAAATGTTTTTTTAAAGCACACTATAGCACAAGGAGAAATCCCCTCACTTTCCTTCTTTGTCCCTAGAAACAAGGACTGGCACAGTGAAAGAAACTGACACTCTCCCTACCTACAGTTTTCTGTCCCTAGAAAAAATGTTTTTTTAAAGCACACTATAGCACAAGGAGAATTCCCCTCACTTTCCTTCTTTGTCCCTAGAAACAAGGACTGGCACAGTGAAAGAAACTGACACTCTCCCTACCTACAGTTTTCTGTCCCTAGAAAAAATGTTTTTTTAAAGCACACTATAGCACAAGGAGAAATCCCCTCACTTTCCTTCTTTGTCCCTAGAAACAAGGACTGGCACAGTGAAAGAAACTGACACTCTCCCTACCTACAGTTTTCTGTCCCTAGAAAAAATGTTTTTTTAAAGCACACTATAGCACAAGGAGAATTCCCCTCACTTTCCTTCTTTGTCCCTAGAAACAAGGACTGGCACAGTGAAAGAAACTGACACTCTCCCTACCTACAGTTTTCTGTCCCTAGAAAAAATGTTTTTTTAAAGCACACTATAGCACAAGCAGAATTCCCCTCACTTTCCTTCTTTGTCCCTAGAAACAAGGACTGGCACAGTGAAAGAAACTGACACTCTCCCTACCTACAGTTTTCTGTCCCTAGAAAAAATGTTTTTTTTAAAGCACACTATAGCACAAGGAGAAATCCCCTCACTTTCCTTCTTTGTCCCTAGAAACAAGGACTGGCACAGTGAAAGAAACTGACACTCTCCCTACCTACAGTTTTCTGTCCCTAGAAAAAATGTTTTTTTAAAGCACACTATAGCACAAGGAGAATTCCCCTCACTTTCCTTCTTTGTCCCTAGAAACAAGGACTGGCACAGTGAAAGAAACTGACACTCTCCCTACCTACAGTTTTCTGTCCCTAGAAAAAATGTTTTTTTAAAGCACACTATAGCACAAGGAGAATTCCCCTCACTTTCCTTCTTTGTCCCTAGAAACAAGGACTGGCACAGTGAAAGAAACTGACACTCTCCCTACCTACAGTTTTCTGTCCCTAGAAAAAATGTTTTTTTAAAGCACACTATAGCACAAGGAGAATTCCCCTCACTTTCCTTCTTTGTCCCTAGAAACAAGGACTGGCACAGTGAAAGAAACTGACACTCTCCCTACCTACAGTTTTCTGTCCCTAGAAAAAATGTTTTTTTTAAAGCACACTATAGCACAAGGAGAAATCCCCTCACTTTCCTTCTTTGTCCCTAGAAACAAGGACTGGCACAGTGAAAGAAACTGACACTCTCCCTACCTACAGTTTTCTGTCCCTAGAAAAAATGTTTTTTTAAAGCACACTATAGCACAAGGAGAATTCCCCTCACTTTCCTTCTTTGTCCCTAGAAACAAGGACTGGCACAGTGAAAGAAACTGACACTCTCCCTACCTACAGTTTTCTGTCCCTAGAAAAAATGTTTTTTTAAAGCACACTATAGCACAAGGAGAAATCCCCTCACTTTCCTTCTTTGTCCCTAGAAACAAGGACTGGCACAGTGAAAGAAACTGACACTCTCCCTACCTACAGTTTTCTGTCCCTAGAAAAAATGTTTTTTTAAAGCACACTATAGCACAAGGAGAAATCCCCTCACTTTCCTTCTTTGTCCCTAGAAACAAGGACTGGCACAGTGAAAGAAACTGACACTCTCCCTACCTACAGTTTTCTGTCCCTAGAAAAAATGTTTTTTTAAAGCACACTATAGCACAAGGAGAATTCCCCTCACTTTCCTTCTTTGTCCCTAGAAACAAGGACTGGCACAGTGAAAGAAACTGACACTCTCCCTACCTACAGTTTTCTGTCCCTAGAAAAAATGTTTTTTTAAAGCACACTATAGCACAAGGAGAATTCCCCTCACTTTCCTTCTTTGTCCCTAGAAACAAGGACTGGCACAGTGAAAGAAACTGACACTCTCCCTACCTACAGTTTTCTGTCCCTAGAAAAAATGTTTTTTTAAAGCACACTATAGCACAAGGAGAAATCCCCTCACTTTCCTTCTTTGTCCCTAGAAACAAGGACTGGCACAGTGAAAGAAACTGACACTCTCCCTACCTACAGTTTTCTGTCCCTAGAAAAAATGTTTTTTTAAAGCACACTATAGCACAAGGAGAATTCCCCTCACTTTCCTTCTTTGTCCCTAGAAACAAGGACTGGCACAGTGAAAGAAACTGACACTCTCCCTACCTACAGTTTTCTGTCCCTAGAAAAAATGTTTTTTTAAAGCACACTATAGCACAAGGAGAAATCCCCTCACTTTCCTTCTTTGTCCCTAGAAACAAGGACTGGCACAGTGAAATAAACTGACACTCTCCCTACCTACAGTTTTCTGTCCCTAGAAAAAATGTTTTTTTAAAGCACACTATAGCACAAGGAGAAATCCCCTCACTTTCCTTCTTTGTCCCTAGAAACAAGGACTGGCACAGTGAAAGAAACTGTCACTCTCCCTACCTACAGTTTTCTGTGCCTAGAAAAAATGTTTTTTTAAAGCACACTATAGAACAAGGAGAATTCCCCTCACTTTCCTTCTTTGTCCCTAGAAACAAGGACTGGCACAGTGAAAGAAACTGACACTCTCCCTACCTACAGTTTTCTGTCCCTAGAAAAAATGTTTTTTTAAAGCACACTATAGCACAAGGAGAATTCCCCTCACTTTCCTTCTTTGTCCCTAGAAACAAGGACTGGCACAGTGAAAGAAACTGACACTCTCCCTACCTACAGTTTTCTGTCCCTAGAAAAAATGTTTTTTTAAAGCACACTATAGCACAAGGAGAAATCCCCTCACTTTCCTTCTTTGTCCCTAGAAACAAGGACTGGCACAGTGAAAGAAACTGACACTCTCCCTACCTACAGTTTTCTGTCCCTAGAAAAAATGTTTTTTTAAAGCACACTATAGCACAAGGAGAATTCCCCTCACTTTCCTTCTTTGTCCCTAGAAACAAGGACTGGCACAGTGAAAGAAACTGACACTCTCCCTACCTACAGTTTTCTGTCCCTAGAAAAAATGTTTTTTTAAAGCACACTATAGCACAAGGAGAATTCCTCTCACTTTCCTTCTTTGTCCCTAGAAACAAGGACTGGCACAGTGAAAGAAACTGACACTCTCCCTACCTACAGTTTTCTGTCCCTAGAAAAAATGTTTTTTTAAAGCACACTATAGCACAAGGAGAATTCCCCTCACTTTCCTTCTTTGTCCCTAGAAACAAGGACTGGCACAGTGAAAGAAACTGACACTCTCCCTACCTACAGTTTTCTGTCCCTAGAAAAAATGTTTTTTTAAAGCACACTATAGCACAAGGAGAATTCCCCTCACTTTCCTTCTTTGTCCCTAGAAACAAGGACTGGCACAGTGAAAGAAACTGACACTCTCCCTACCTACAGTTTTCTGTCCCTAGAAAAAATGTTTTTTTAAAGCACACTATAGCACAAGGAGAATTCCCCTCACTTTCCTTCTTTGTCCCTAGAAACAAGGACTGGCACAGTGAAAGAAACTGACACTCTCCCTACCTACAGTTTTCTGTCCCTAGAAAAAATGTTTTTTTAAAGCACACTATAGCACAAGGAGAATTCCCCTCACTTTCCTTCTTTGTCCCTAGAAACAAGGACTGGCACAGTGAAAGAAACTGACACTCTCCCTACCTACAGTTTTCTGTCCCTAGAAAAAATGTTTTTTTAAAGCACACTATAGCACAAGGAGAAATCCCCTCACTTTCCTTCTTTGTCCCTAGAAACAAGGACTGGCACAGTGAAAGAAACTTGACACTCTCCCTACCTACAGTTTTCTGTCCCTAGAAAAAATGTTTTTTTAAAGCACACTATAGCACAAGGAGAATTCCCCTCACTTTCCTTCTTTGTCCCTAGAAACAAGGACTGGCACAGTGAAAGAAACTGACACTCTCCCTACCTACAGTTTTCTGTCCCTAGAAAAAATGTTTTTTTAAAGCACACTATAGCACAAGGAGAATTCCCCTCACTTTCCTTCTTTGTCCCTAGAAACAAGGACTGGCACAGTGAAAGAAACTGACACTCTCCCTACCTACAGTTTTCTGTCCCTAGAAAAAATGTTTTTTTAAAGCACACTATAGCACAAGGAGAATTCCCCTCACTTTCCTTCTTTGTCCCTAGAAACAAGGACTGGCACAGTGAAAGAAACTGACACTCTCCCTACCTACAGTTTTCTGTCCCTAGAAAAAATGTTTTTTTAAAGCACACTATAGCACAAGGAGAAATCCCCTCACTTTCCTTCTTTGTCCCTAGAAACAAGGACTGGCACAGTGAAAGAAACTGACACTCTCCCTACCTACAGTTTTCTGTCCCTAGAAAAAATGTTTTTTTAAAGCACACTATAGCACAAGGAGAATTCCCCTCACTTTCCTTCTTTGTCCCTAGAAACAAGGACTGGCACAGTGAAAGAAACTGACACTCTCCCTACCTACAGTTTTCTGTCCCTAGAAAAAATGTTTTTTTAAAGCACACTATAGCACAAGGAGAAATCCCCTCACTTTCCTTCTTTGTCCCTAGAAACACGGACTGGCACAGTGAAAGAAACTGACACTCTCCCTACCTACAGTTTTCTGTCCCTAGAGAAAATGTTTTTTTAAAGCACACTATAGCACAAGGAGAAATCCCCTCACTTTCCTTCTTTGTCCCTAGAAACAAGGACTGGCACAGTGAAAGAAACTGACACTCTCCCTACCTACAGTTTTCTGTCCCTAGAAAAAATGTTTTTTTAAAGCACACTATAGCACAAGGAGAATTCCCCTCACTTTCCTTCTTTGTCCCTAGAAACAAGGACTGGCACAGTGAAAGAAACTGACACTCTCCCTACCTACAGTTTTCTGTCCCTAGAAAAAATGTTTTTTTAAAGCACACTATAGCACAAGGAGAATTCCCCTCACTTTCCTTCTTTGTCCCTAGAAACAAGGACTGGCACAGTGAAAGAAACTGACACTCTCCCTACCTACAGTTTTCTGTCCCTAGAAAAAATGTTTTTTTAAAGCACACTATAGCACAAGGAGAATTCCCCTCACTTTCCTTCTTTGTCCCTAGAAACAAGGACTGGCACAGTGAAAGAAACTGACACTCTCCCTACCTACAGTTTTCTGTCCCTAGAAAAAATGTTTTTTTAAAGCACACTATAGCACAAGGAGAAATCCCCTCACTTTCCTTCTTTGTCCCTAGAAACAAGGACTGGCACAGTGAAAGAAACTTGACACTCTCCCTACCTACAGTTTTCTGTCCCTAGAAAAAATGTTTTTTTAAAGCACACTATAGCACAAGGAGAAATCCCCTCACTTTCCTTCTTTGTCCCTAGAAACAAGGACTGGCACAGTGAAAGAAACTTGACACTCTTCCTACCTACAGTTTTCTGTCCCTAGAAAAAATGTTTTTTTAAAGCACACTATAGCACAAGGAGAATTCCCCTCACTTTCCTTCTTTGTCCCTAGAAACAAGGACTGGCACAGTGAAAGAAACTGACACTCTCCCTACCTACAGTTTTCTGTCCCTAGAAAAAATGTTTTTTTAAAGCACACTATAGCACAAGGAGAAATCCCCTCACTTTCCTTCTTTGTCCCTAGAAACAAGGACTGGCACAGTGAAAGAAACTGACACTCTCCCTACCTACAGTTTTCTGTCCCTAGAAAATTTTTTTTTTTAAAGCACACTATAGCACAAGGAGAAATCCCCTCACTTTCCTTCTTTGTCCCTAGAAACAAGGACTGGCACAGTGAAAGAAACTGACACTCTCCCTACCTACAGTTTTCTGTCCCTAGAAAAAATGTTTTTTTAAAGCACACTATAGCACAAGGAGAATTCCCCTCACTTTCCTTCTTTGTCCCTAGAAACAAGGACTGGCACAGTGAAAGAAACTGACACTCTCCCTACCTACAGTTTTCTGTCCCTAGAAAAAATGTTTTTTTAAAGCACACTATAGCACAAGGAGAATTCCCCTCACTTTCCTTCTTTGTCCCTAGAAACAAGGACTGGCACAGTGAAAGAAACTGACACTCTCCCTACCTACAGTTTTCTGTCCCTAGAAAAAATGTTTTTTTAAAGCACACTATAGCACAAGGAGAATTCCCCTCACTTTCCTTCTTTGTCCCTAGAAACAAGGACTGGCACAGTGAAAGAAACTGACACTCTCCCTACCTACAGTTTTCTGTCCCTAGAAAAAATGTTTTTTTAATGCACACTATAGCACAAGGAGAAATCCCCTCACTTTCCTTCTTTGTCCCTAGAAACAAGGACTGGCACAGTGAAAGAAACTGACACTCTCCCTACCTACAGTTTTCTGTCCCTAGAAAAAATGTTTTTTTAAAGCACACTATAGCACAAGGAGAAATCCCCTCACTTTCCTTCTTTGTCCCTAGAAACAAGGACTGGCACAGTGAAAGAAACTGACACTCTCCCTACCTACAGTTTTCTGTCCCTAGAAAAAATGTTTTTTTAAAGCACACTATAGCACAAGGAGAAATCCCCTCACTTTCCTTCTTTGTCCCTAGAAACAAGGACTGGCACAGTGAAAGAAACTTGACACTCTCCCTACCTACAGTTTTCTGTCCCTAGAAAAAATGTTTTTTTAAAGCACACTATAGCACAAGGAGAAATCCCCTCACTTTCCTTCTTTGTCCCTAGAAACAAGGACTGGCACAGTGAAAGAAACTTGACACTCTCCCTACCTACAGTTTTCTGTCCCTAGAAAAAATGTTTTTTTAAAGCACACTATAGCACAAGGAGAATTCCCCTCACTTTCCTTCTTTGTCCCTAGAAACAAGGACTGGCACAGTGAAAGAAACTGACACTCTCCCTACCTACAGTTTTCTGTCCCTAGAAAAAATGTTTTTTTAAAGCACACTATAGCACAAGGAGAAATCCCCTCACTTTCCTTCTTTGTCCCTAGAAACAAGGACTGGCACAGTGAAAGAAACTGACACTCTCCCTACCTACAGTTTTCTGTCCCTAGAAAAAATGTTTTTTTAAAGCACACTATAGCACAAGGAGAATTCCCCTCACTTTCCTTCTTTGTCCCTAGAAACAAGGACTGGCACAGTGAAAGAAACTGACACTCTCCCTACCTACAGTTTTCTGTCCCTAGAAAAAATGTTTTTTTAAAGCACACTATAGCACAAGGAGAATTCCCCTCACTTTCCTTCTTTGTCCCTAGAAACAAGGACTGGCACAGTGAAAGAAACTGACACTCTCCCTACCTACAGTTTTCTGTCCCTAGAAAAAATGTTTTTTTTAAAGCACACTATAGCACAAGGAGAATTCCCCTCACTTTCCTTCTTTGTCCCTAGAAACAAGGACTGGCACAGTGAAAGAAACTGACACTCTCCCTACCTACAGTTTTCTGTCCCTAGAAAAAATGTTTTTTTAAAGCACACTATAGCACAAGGAGAAATCCCCTCACTTTCCTTCTTTGTCCCTAGAAACAAGGACTGGCACAGTGAAAGAAACTGACACTCTCCCTACCTACAGTTTTCTGTCCCTAGAAAAAATGTTTTTTTAAAGCACACTATAGCACAAGGAGAATTCCCCTCACTTTCCTTCTTTGTCCCTAGAAACAAGGACTGGCACAGTGAAAGAAACTGACACTCTCCCTACCTACAGTTTTCTGTCCCTAGAAAAAATGTTTTTTTAAAGCACACTATAGCACAAGGAGAATTCCCCTCACTTTCCTTCTTTGTCCCTAGAAACAAGGACTGGCACAGTGAAAGAAACTGACACTCTCCCTACCTACAGTTTTCTGTCCCTAGAAAAAATGTTTTTTTAAAGCACACTATAGCACAAGGAGAATTCCCCTCACTTTCCTTCTTTGTCCCTAGAAACAAGGACTGGCACAGTGAAAGAAACTGACACTCTCCCTACCTACAGTTTTCTGTCCCTAGAAAAAATGTTTTTTTAAAGCACACTATAGCACAAGGAGAATTCCCCTCACTTTCCTTCTTTGTCCCTAGAAACAAGGACTGGCACAGTGAAAGAAACTGACACTCTCCCTACCTACAGTTTTCTGTCCCTAGAAAAAATGTTTTTTTAAAGCACACTATAGCACAAGGAGAAATCCCCGCACTTTCCTTCTTTGTCCCTAGAAACAAGGACTGGCACAGTGAAAGAAACTGACACTCTCCCTACCTACAGTTTTCTGTCCCTAGAAAAAATGTTTTTTTAAAGCACACTATAGCACAAGGAGAATTCCCCTCACTTTCCTTCTTTGTCCCTAGAAACAAGGACTGGCACAGTGAAAGAAACTGACACTCTCCCTACCTACAGTTTTCTGTCCCTAGAAAAAATGTTTTTTTAAAGCACACTATAGCACAAGGAGAAATCCCCTCACTTTCCTTCTTTGTCCCTAGAAACAAGGACTGGCACAGTGAAAGAAACTGACACTCTCCCTACCTACAGTTTTCTGTCCCTAGAAAAAATGTTTTTTTAAAGCACACTATAGCACAAGGAGAAATCCCCTCACTTTCCTTCTTTGTCCCTAGAAACAAGGACTGGCACAGTGAAAGAAACTGACACTCTCCCTACCTACAGTTTTCTGTCCCTAGAAAAAATGTTTTTTTAAAGCACACTATAGCACAAGGAGAATTCCCCTCACTTTCCTTCTTTGTCCCTAGAAACAAGGACTGGCACAGTGAAAGAAACTGACACTCTCCCTACCTACAGTTTTCTGTCCCTAGAAAAAATGTTTTTTTAAAGCACACTATAGCACAAGGAGAATTCCCCTCACTTTCCTTCTTTGTCCCTAGAAACAAGGACTGGCACAGTGAAAGAAACTGACACTCTCCCTACCTACAGTTTTCTGTCCCTAGAAAAAATGTTTTTTTAAAGCACACTATAGCACAAGGAGAAATCCCCTCACTTTCCTTCTTTGTCCCTAGAAACAAGGACTGGCACAGTGAAAGAAACTGACACTCTCCCTACCTAAAGTTTTCTGTCCCTAGAAAAAATGTTTTTTTAAAGCACACTATAGCACAAGGAGAATTCCCCTCACTTTCCTTCTTTGTCCCTAGAAACAAGGACTGGCACAGTGAAAGAAACTGACACTCTCCCTACCTACAGTTTTCTGTCCCTAGAAAAAATGTTTTTTTAAAGCACACTATAGCACAAGGAGAAATCCCCTCACTTTCCTTCTTTGTCCCTAGAAACAAGGACTGGCACAGTGAAAGAAACTGACACTCTCCCTACCTACAGTTTTCTGTCCCTAGAAAAAATGTTTTTTTAAAGCACACTATAGCACAAGGAGAAATCCCCTCACTTTCCTTCTTTGTCCCTAGAAACAAGGACTGGCACAGTGAAAGAAACTGACACTCTCCCTACCTACAGTTTTCTGTCCCTAGAAAAAATATTTTTTTAAAGCACACTATAGCACAAGGAGAAATCCCCTCACTTTCCTTCTTTGTCCCTAGAAACAAGGACTGGCACAGTGAAAGAAACTGACACTCTCCCTACCTACAGTTTTCTGTCCCTAGAAAAAATGTTTTTTTAAAGCACACTATAGCACAAGGAGAATTCCCCTCACTTTCCTTCTTTGTCCCTAGAAACAAGGACTGGCACAGTGAAAGAAACTGACACTCTCCCTACCTACAGTTTTCTGTCCCTAGAAAAAATGTTTTTTTAAAGCACACTATAGCACAAGGAGAATTCCCCTCACTTTCCTTCTTTGTCCCTAGAAACAAGGACTGGCACAGTGAAAGAAACTGACACTCTCCCTACCTACAGTTTTCTGTCCCTAGAAAAAATGTTTTTTTAAAGCACACTATAGCACAAGGAGAAATCCCCTCACTTTCCTTCTTTGTCCCTAGAAACAAGGACTGGCACAGTGAAAGAAACTTGACACTCTCCCTACCTACAGTTTTCTGTCCCTAGAAAAAATGTTTTTTTAAAGCACACTATAGCACAAGGAGAAATCCCCTCACTTTCCTTCTTTGTCCCTAGAAACAAGGACTGGCACAGTGAAAGAAACTTGACACTCTCCCTACCTACAGTTTTCTGTCCCTAGAAAAAATGTTTTTTTAAAGCACACTATAGCACAAGGAGAATTCCCCTCACTTTCCTTCTTTGTCCCTAGAAACAAGGACTGGCACAGTGAAAGAAACTGACACTCTCCCTACCTACAGTTTTCTGTCCCTAGAAAAAATGTTTTTTTAAAGCACACTATAGCACAAGGAGAAATCCCCTCACTTTCCTTCTTTGTCCCTAGAAACAAGGACTGGCACAGTGAAAGAAACTGACACTCTCCCTACTTACAGTTTTCTGTCCCTAGAAAAAATGTTTTTTTAAAGCACACTATAGCACAAGGAGAATTCCCCTCACTTTCCTTCTTTGTCCCTAGAAACAAGGACTGGCACAGTGAAAGAAACTGACACTCTCCCTACCTACAGTTTTCTGTCCCTAGAAAAAATGTTTTTTTAAAGCACACTATAGCACAAGGAGAATTCCCCTCACTTTCCTTCTTTGTCCCTAGAAACAAGGACTGGCACAGTGAAAGAAACTGACACTCTCCCTACCTACAGTTTTCTGTCCCTAGAAAAAATGTTTTTTTAAAGCACACTATAGCACAAGGAGAAATCCCCTCACTTTCCTTCTTTGTCCCTAGAAACAAGGACTGGCACAGTGAAAGAAACTGACACTCTCCCTACCTACAGTTTTCTGTCCCTAGAAAAAATGTTTTTTTAAAGCACACTATAGCACAAGGAGAATTCCCCTCACTTTCCTTCTTTGTCCCTAGAAACAAGGACTGGCACAGTGAAAGAAACTGACACTCTCCCTACCTACAGTTTTCTGTCCCTAGAAAAAATGTTTTTTTAAAGCACACTATAGCACAAGGAGAAATCCCCTCACTTTCCTTCTTTGTCCCTAGAAACAAGGACTCGCACAGTAAAACACACTGACACTCTCCCTACCTATCCTTCTCTTTCCCTAAACTAAAGGAATCCAGGTTAAGCAAGAAAGAAATAAATGTCACTGTCCCTGCCTATGCTTGTCTTTCCCTGCTCCGGAACACACTACACTAGGCCGCCGTGCTGGCGGCCTTTTATAGTGTGGGGCGTGTACTAAACACCCTCAGCAATAATTGGCCACAGGCATCCTGCCTGTGGCCAATCATTGCTCTCCTCGCTGCCGGCGCTGTGATTGGCCAAGCATGCGGGGTCACAGTGCATGCTTGGCCAATCACAGCGCCTGGATGACACTGCGATGGCGTAGTGCATTGTGGGCCGTTCGCGTCACTCGAATTTGGCGCGAACGGCCCAAATCGTTCGATCTTCGTCGAACGATCGAACAGCCGATGTTCGAGTCGAACGTATGTTCGACTCGAACACGAAGCTCATCCCTAGCTACGACTTTGGCATGCAACTTGTGCTCTGCTGATCTTGAGGGGGAACTCCACGTCAAATTTTAAATAAAAAACCGGCATGGGTTCTCCCTCCAAGAGCATACCAGGCCCTTCGGTCTGGTATGGGTTTTAAGGGGAACCCCCTACGCCAAAAAAAACGGCTTGGGGGTCTTCTTCCGACTTCGCGTGTCTTCTTCTGACTTCTCTGCTCTCTTCTCCTGCTCTCCGGTGCCTTCTGCCTTCTGCTGGGCTCCTCTGCTATCTTCTTCCAGCTCCTGCTCTTGGAGGGGGAACCCATGCCGTTTTTTTATTTAAAATTTGGCGTGGAGTTCCCTCTCAAGATCCATACCAAACACAGTGCCTGGTATTGGCGAGGATCCAAGTCGGATCCCCGTTCATTGAAAGTCGGACATATGTCGGCTTCAAGTCGCAGGGCAAAGTCAGATCCAAAGTAGGACAAGTGTCGTATCTCACCAGTGTGAACCCGGCCTTACCGATTGATGCTGCTGTTGGAAGATTCCTTGATTTCTCATGGGAAGTCTCATTTTCAGAGTGGGTGTCATGTAGTATAAGTTTTGTGAGATGAAATGGGTGTCTTGAAGGTGTAGGATATTATTTCTCTCTTTTCAATACACATTGAAGGAGTAAAGTGGCAAATGAATGAAGGCATCGGTTGTCTAAAACAACATACATCCTGACAGCTTATTCTGGTTGTCCCCGAGTAAACACTTTCACCAGAAATATTTTAGCACTGGCTTTCTCTAAACTCACTGCATTTCTGAACTTCACTGCTCTACTAGTCATGGTCTGAAATGGATGTAAGATCTTCACTGGACAGTCCAAGGCTGAAGTGTGAATGTCAATATCACTTTCTGAGCACTTAATTGTAGTCTTGAAGTCTCTTGGGAAGGGCTCTGTGGACGCACAACATCTGAAGCAAATGGTATGGCTTCTAAGAAACGTTTTGCATTCTTTAAAGGACTTTCTCTTAAAATGATTTATTTTTTTACATAACAACCATGTTATTCTTACCTCCTCTGTACAGTTGGTTTTGCACAGAGCAGCTTGGATCCTCCTCTTCTCGGATCCCTCTTTGCTACTCCTGGCCACTCCCTCCGATTGAGTGCCCCTCAGCCAGCAGCTTTCTATGGGGGCACCCGAGCCAAGTCAGAGCTTCGTGTATCCATTCAGACATGGAGCCCCGACCCGGCCCCGCCCCCTCTCTCCCCTGATTTGCTGGCTGACATTGAATGACAGCCACGGAAGCCAATGGCACCTCTGCTGTGTCTCAGCCAATCAGGAGGAGTGTCCCGGACGGCTTAGACGCTCATGGACATCACTGGAGAGAGAAGGGGCTCAAGTAAGTAAATGGGGGGTGCTGTTGGGGCTGCTACACACAAAAGTTTTTTTTATCTTAAATGCATTAAGATAAAAAACCATTCTGCCTTTACAACCCCTTTAAACATGCAACATTTTCTGAGAGGGTGTAGTTTGTTTTGAATGGGACAGTTTGGGTCCTTTTTTTGCCGATGTTGTTGATAGTGAGTGTAACTTCAGTCCTCCTAAATTAGACCAAGAAGATCAGAGAAGACAGGATCAAACAGCCCTTTTACACAATGCAGGGGATTTACCCCTTAGGTTCCACACTAAGGGGTATAACAAGCATGGTTTACTGCATATACAGACTGATTTTAGTGTTGTGGGTTTAGTAACACTTTAATCATTCACCTGGGGTGGCATCTTTATTGTTAACATAGTTTTCCATATTTCAATAAGCCCCCATCCACAGACCACGTTACCCACCACCACACATTTGTGGGGAAAAGACCCTTGTCCTCTCAACATTGGAATAAGTTGCTTTGTCAATGCAGGTGTTTGGAAGTTGGCAGTGGGTTATAGGGGGGATGAGGATGACAGGGGGTAGGGTGTTAGCAAGGTGGCAGTGGGGTGCCAGGTGTGATGAGGATGGCAGGAGGTAGGGTGTTAGCAAGGTGGCAGTGGGGTGCCAGGTGTGATGAGGATGATGATGGCAAGGGGTAGGATGTTAGCAAGGTGGCATTGGGGTGCCAGGTGTGATGAGGATGACAGGGGGTAGGGTGCTAGCAAGGTTGAAGTAGGGTGCCAGGTGTGATGAGAATGAGGATGGCAGGGGGTAGGTTGTTAGCAAGGTTGCAGTGGGGTGCTGAGTGTAATGAACATAAGGATGAGGATGACAGGGGGTAGGGTGTTAGTGTACCGCCCTGCTCCCAATGAGGGTGCGCTATATGTTAAATTATAGTTGTCTGAGCAATAGTTTGGCTCAGAGGGATTGTGTTACAAATTGCACTCTGTTTCAGTTCAGCTGGTTGTGTGATTTCCCTCCTGACAGTAGGTGTCGCTGCCACCGCTGGTCAGGATTGGAAAGGCTACAGGTTGGACGTATTGGGTACCTCTTTCCTAGCAAGCAGCCCAGGGGGGCGTGGGGAACCCGCTGTGCATGCTGGGAGGGGGTATTTAAGTGACAGACGCCATTAGGGCAGAGAGAGATTCTGGGGTCGTGTCTTCGGTCCCCACCTGAGGGCCCTCATGGCCTCAGGGAAGTGTTGGCAGTTTACGCCTCGGGCCATGTTGGCCTGAGGCTCCGTTACTGACAAGTAGGCCCAGGAGTTGCTGGGGCCTACTGATCCAGGGATGATCCTGTGTCGCCTTACCTGCTGGAAGGGACCAAGCAATTGAGGACTCAATTGGAGGATGCATTGGGATCGTGATCTACCTCACAGTGCTGCCGGAACGGCTTAAAGATTTTAACACTGAGAGCTGTATTCTTCGTTCAGAAGATAACCCAAGTAAAGGTTACTCCAAGTCTGTGGCAGAAACTGTTCTATTTACTCCAAGTCTGTGGCAGAGACTGTTCTATTTACTCCAAGTCTGTGGCAGAGACTGTTCTATTTGCACCAAGTCTGTAGCAGAGACTATACGTAAACGAGCTGTAAAACGGTTGCAAGGCCGGTGAGATTGGGCCTATCCGGTGTTTGCTGAGTCCAGTGTGGAGACAGTTGTTCCTCTGGACCTAGGAGAAACTCTTATGATTCGCAACTAAGGTACCTAAAGCCCTGTACACACGATCGGATAACCTATGGATTTTCGTCCGATGGATTTGTCCATAGGAAATCCGATGAAGCTGACTTCCATCAGTCTTGCCCACACACCATCAGTCAAAAAACCGACCGTTCCAAACGCGGTGACGTAAAACACTCCGATGAGCCGAGAAAAATGAAGTTTAATGCTTCTGAGCATGCATCGACTTGATTCTGAGCATGCGTGGGTTTTTGATCCGATGGACTTGCCCATAGACGATCTGAGTTTTCGATCGTTTTTTTATCCATCGGAAAAATTTAAAACATGTTCTATTTTTTAAAACCGATGGAAAAAAGACCGATGGGTCCCATACATGATCGGTTGGTCTGATGAAAACCATCCATCGGACGGTTTTCATCAGTCAAACCGATCGTGTGTACAGGGCTTGAGTCCTCCCCATCCCTTCATTCCCTCTGTTGAAACTTTTATTCAAATAAACCCTTGAAAGAGACTTTTGTGTTGGTGCACACTTTTTCTAGACAACTCTTCAAGGAGAATCCCTGAGACGAGCATACGGAACAGTGAGGTAACGTGCAAGGCCCAAAATCAAACTAGCGGCCCGCTACAGGGGTATTGATGTATTAGAAAGGTGGCAGTGGAGTGCCAGGTGTGATGAGAATGATGATGACAAGGGGTAGGATGTTAGCAAGGTGGCATTGGGGTGCCAGGTGTGATGAGGATGACATGGGGTAGGGTGTTAGCAAGGTTGAAGTAGGGTGCCAGGTGTGATGAGAATGAGGACGACAGGGGGTAGGTTGTTAGCAAGGTCGCAGTGGGGTGTTGAGTGTAATGAACATGAGGATGAGGATGACAGGGGGTAGGGTGTTAGCAAGGATGCAGTGGGGTGCCAGATGTGATGAACAGGATGAAGATGACAGGGGATAGGGTTTTAGCAAAGTTGCAGTGGGGTGCCAGGTGTGATGAATATGAGGATGATGGGGGGGTAAGGTGTTAGCAAGGTTGCAGTGGGGTGCCAGGTAGTGATAAAGGTGAGGATGACAGAGGGTAGTGTGTTAGGAAGGTTGCAGTGGGGTGCCAGGTGGGAGGAGGATGAGGTTTACATGGGGTAAGGTGTTAGCAAGGTTTCAGTGGCATGTCGGGTGTGATGAACAGGATGAGGATGACAGGGGGTAGGGTGTTAGCAAGCTTTCAGTGGTATGACAGGTGGGAGGAGGATGACAGGGGGTAGTGTGTTAACAAGGTGGCAGTGGGGTGCCAGGTGGAATGAGGATGACAGGTGAGAAAGAGAAAAGGCACAGAAAGAGAAAGAAGGATCACAAATATGAAAAAAAGAAAACAACACATTTTTTGCACAATCTGTATTATTTGTGAATTTAGAAATTGGGAAATAAATGTATTTTTCAAAGTTTAGAAATATCTATTCCCTCATATGCAAATCTGCAGGCTGTAACTGATGCTTGGGGGGGTAAAAAAAAGAACAGTGCAGTAGCATGTATAGTGGTGTTATTTAGTTCATGAGAATCACTGCCTCTTGAAATCCACTATAGCCTCATGCTGTTATGGGAGGCGAAGCATCCATCAATCAAGATGTGACATCCCACTTACTGTTTTCCTTTTTAGTTACTGGGCATGGAGGAGGAGGGAGGGACTGGGCTGTCATTTAGGATCTGTATACACACCCAAATGGGTGATGTCAATATCATGTGACCTGAAAAGCTCAACTGAAACTGGAAATGTTCTCTCCAGCAATAGAGACCAAACTGAGCATTTGCAGCAGGAATACTCTGACCGTGTCTTATCTGGACTTGTCCAGAGTGACCCTGCAAGAGAGGGAGGATCTGTGCATACAGGATCAAACAGCCCTTTTACACAAGCATGCTATTCTGCATATACTGTTGAGGGTTTAGTAACACTTTAAGCTTTAAAAATGAAGGATAATATAGAAATCATGGAGTCCCTAATGGCACGTCTGACTGATAAGGTAGACCGTCACCGTGCAGTTTGGGAACCCTGGCATCTCAGAGAGATGTCTACCTTACTTCTGTCTACCTTACTTTCGTTTCCTCTTATTTCTTTTCCTCGCTGCTTTCTGGATTTCTTATATGAGAAACTAGTTGGCATCTGATGATCTCCTTTGGGTTTGAAGTTATTAGGAACACTTTCCTCAGGAAACTAGTTTGATTGACTTTCCTGTAGTTTACGCACTATACTGTAGCTGACCCTAGCTGCAGATTTGAAGGCTTCATTCATGATCTAAGTGAATCAATGTAAGTATTCCATAACAGGCTGCTATTGTATTCTTGTAAGATTTCCAGTGCTTGTTATTCTTCTCCTTTTTTATATTGAAAAAAGACAAAAATGTAATAAAAATTGTCAATTATAAAAGAAAAAAAAATGAAGGATAGAAGCTTATTGATTGCCATGCCCAGCTGCTCCAGCTGTGCTCTAAAGGGGGTTTTGGTTAGTGGCAGAAAACAAAGCTGGAGTGATAAATAAATATGTACATCAGGGCATCCATATTTGCTTAATGCATATGCGTAAGGCCTCATGCACACTGGACGTTATATAAAAACGCCAGTAGCTCTAGCTGTAGAAAACTGTAGCTGTAGAATGAGTTCTGCAACACGTCCGAGATGAAGCTACGCCATTAGACAGCGAAACGCGTTGTCCTATGACGTTCCCCATGCGGAGAGAGCTACGAGTTGTGAGACACTCACGAGTTTGAGTTGCGGCTCTGGCGGGGACTGCAGAGGCGATTGTGTGAAGCGGCGTTAGGGAAAGCCGAACATATCAGCTGACGCTGCCAAAGCCGTTGAATTCCTCTCCCTCTCTGCCACTACTTGAGTGACAGTATGTCGATAGCAATTGGGAACTGCCGTCACGCTGACTGACAGATACGACTGACACTGAGCCGTGAACCAGCGGGGTGGTAACATATGACCACACCTACTGAGCATTTTCCAAATACCGCTTGAAGCTACTAATGTTAATCCAATTGTTTTGAGCCGCACACTCGCCCTGCATGCATACAGTAACTTTGTGATGGAGAGATAATGTTGTTAAGTCTTGACATATTACCTGGCTAAAACAAATGATAATGAACTTGTTGCTGACCGAATTAGTGATATGCATTTCTAGTGCCTTGGAAGTTGTTATGAAAAGGATGAAATTACATGGATGAATCAAATACTTTCTATAATCAATGCAACCTAGATGGATGCTTCTAGTGGTGCTGTTGCCTTTTTCTATTCCTCCTTGTGCTTTCCAGTATATGGATCAACCTAATCAATGCTACTGTCGTTTTTTTTTTTTTAGCCAACCTTGTCAACAATTTGGACAAAGCTAATTTTTGTCCATTCCCTCCAAATGATGAATGTTACTCCATGCCTCGCCACCCCTCCCCTCTCCCACTTGATTCAACACAGTTTCAACCATTAAGAAATTGGTTGACTTAGGGAACGTTTTTGATCCCACTCTATCAATTTAAATTGCCTGAATGTATGGTTGTCATGGGCTAAATCAATACTTCCGGACTTGCACAGTGTTATATGTATTGTTTTATATTTCTCCTGTTTGTTAAAGGAACACTAAAGGCAAATTTTTTTTTTTTTTTAAATAACAAACATGTTATACTTACCTCCACTGTGCAGCTCGTTTTGCACAGAGTGGCCCTGAACCTGGTCTTCTGGGGTCCCTCGGCGGCTGTCTGGGCTCCTCTCCGCAAGAACCATTCACCTTCATGCAAGCTCTCTGGCATGGTGGATTGTTCTTGCGGGTGCACTCCCGTGATACAGCCGGCAGCTGTAGCCGCTCACTGTATTACTCGGCCCCGCCCCCAGCGTGCCGCGTCATTGGATGTGATTGACAGCAGCGCGAGCCAATGGCTGCACTGCTTTCAATCAACCAATGAATGAGCCTGGCCGAGAAGCCAGTGCGTTCAAGGCGCGGGACTTTCGAGGGGTCAGGTAGGTAAACGTGGGCTCGGGGGGGCCGCTAATCCTCGGATGTTTTTTTCACCTTAATGCATAGAATGTATTAAGGTGAAAAAACTTGTACCTTTACAACCCCTTTAATTTGTCCATGGTGATTAATTCACTTGTCTGATTGTATTCAATCAGTTTTAATTAACTGTACTAATCTAGTAAGTTTTTGATACAATATTTAATTATTATAGAAATTAAGTTTTTTCGCATTTTTGATTCCATTTCGTTTTGTCAGTAATTGTTGCCCATAGTAACCCCTTTCTTGGCCTTTTCTATACCAGGTAATCTTCCTTTTTCTTTTCAATCGTTTTTGCAGTACCCCTTTTTCAGCGTTTTTTAGCTTTTTCTTAGCAAAACTATACTTCCACAAAAGGTTATGGCTCAAAAACGCTGATAAGCGCAAAGAAGCCGTGCTTTTCAGCATTTTTTTAGAGTTAGAGAGTTTTTACAGCTGAAAAACTCCTCTTAAAACCCACTATTTCTGGGGGGTTTTCCAGCCAGAAAACGCCCATGCCAAAAAACGCTGATAACAGCCTATGTGTGCATGGACACATAGGATAACATGCTGGGGAGTGTGCTGGCTGCGAAAAAAAAAAAAGCCTGAAGCCAAAAATAGCAGCTGTAAAAACGTCCAGTGTGCATGAGGCCTTATGCCGCGTACACACGATCATTATTCACGGCGGTTAAAAAACCGCTGTGAATAATGACACACGGTCGTTTTTTCACGTTATTTTTTCTCTTGACGAGAAAAACGACCGTCTGTGGGCTCCGCGGCAGTGTTTCCCTATGGGAAAACATGTCGAAAAAAACGACGAGAAAAATTTGAACTAATTTTTCTAGTCGTTTTTAATGCATTTTTTCTCGTTGAAAAAAATGGCAAAAAGCCCACAGTCGATCGTTTTTCTCATCGAAAGGAAAAAATTTCGTTTTTCTCGACGAGAAAAACGGCCGTGTGTACGCGGCATTATGGTTGTATTTTCATGCTCCTTTTCACAATGCAAATCTAGGAGTCAATTGAAAACAATTCACTCCCTGTGCAGCTAACATGTTTCAACAAAGTGTTATATTTAAAACAATAACAAAAATATTGAAATAAGAGATCTGGTAAATATTCTAGTCATATCACAAGCTATTTCCTTCACACTGCATGCCTACAGAAGGCATTCTTTGGACTGTAAAGCCTCATACACACGATCAGATTTTCTGCAGACAAAGCATAGGACTTTTGTCCGAAGGGCGTTGGCCAGGAACTTGGATTGCATACAAACGGCAAAGAATTGTCGGCCAACAAACACGAAACGATGTGGTTTTTCAGCTCTTTAGCGCCACCCTTTGGTCAACTTCTGCTAATGTTGTGTTATGGTTAGCATTGCTTCTGAGCATGCGTGTTTGTACTTTGGAGTTTTGTCTTGCGTACACACGATCGGATAATCCGACAACACATATTTGTTGTCGGAAAATTTTAAAGCATGCTATCCAACATTTGTTGGCGGAAAATCCGACAACAATTGCTTGATGGAGCATACAAACGGTCGGATTTTCCGACAACAGCCCGCCATCACACAATTCCCGTCGGAAAATCCGATTGTGTGTACGGGCCTTTACGCTAATTTAATGCACACTATACCATTTATACTTTTTTCTCTCCAAAATCCTATTGTGTATGATAAGGAACTGTGCCGTGATTGATAAGTAACAGCAATTTGTCAGAAGCAGGATACAGTTCTGTTGACTGAGAAGAACTTGTATTATTACCATGGAGAGGTGATAGAGAAAAGCTTTGTTTTTTTGCCAATGACTACCATCTCCCAAGGTGCTGATAGGAGCACTATGGCACACCATGTGAACTCCTTTAACAAAGGACTTTTTTTCAGATGGAATTATTGTTGATAGACTACAGACAATGTTCTGCCTCATGAACTGCTGAGTGCAGGGAGGGCTGTGCTGCCACTCTGAATCATTACTGCACACCTCTAGAAGTTGAAACCTCTCCAAGACTATCTAGTTACAGCTAAAGCTTGACATGAGCCATTTAGGAAGGGAATCACAAGGGGCACTGATAAAAATCTAAAACACTGCTCGTCTATTATTTTCCAGTGCCTTAAATATTAGGTTGCATTTATTTAAAGTGTAATCTTACATCCACACTTCTAGGATTTGTGTTGAAAAATACAAGATAAATGCTATTTTCCTTACAAGTGCTGATAGTGCTGGCATGTATGCAATTGTTCAAAATGTTTTATTAAAGAAAATAAGAAGGTCAGGGTCTGCAATGGAGCCAGAAAATATTGTGTTCTTAATAAACATTTGCACAGTGTAAGTACAGTTGGTGTGTGAGATGGTGACAAGAAAGCGATGGAAGGAAGTGACATCTCTAGGATGTTATCATGTATAAAATACTCTCCAGAAAGTAAGGCCCCTTTCACACCAGCGGACCGTATGTCCGCTTTTTCATCTGTCCGTTTACGGATGAAAAAGGGACATACATTGGTCCCTATGTGATCGCGGGTGTTGGCGGATGTTCATCCGCCGACACCCGATCTCATCCGGCTCCGCAATCCTCCGATTCTGCAGACGGAGGAAAATCCTATTTTTCAATCCGTCTGCAGAGCGGATCGGGTGAACACGGACAGACGGTCCGTGTCCATCTGATCCCCCCATAGGGGAGAGCGGAGATCTGACAGGGCGGTCCCTGCACAGTGTGCGGGAACCGCCCTGTTATCCGCCGGCTCAGCGGGGATCAGCGGAGAGATCCCCGCTGAGCAAGCGGAGGTTCACGGATCCGTCCCGTGTGAAAGGGGCCTAATAGGTGGTGACAAAACATTTCGTTTTTTTAGGTGTTTGGCTTTAAAGGCATAGTAAGCGTACCTACTGGGGCCTTAAGTTTTTCACCTGCATAAGATGTGCATTAAACGTGTAGTGTTATTTGTTGCCCTATACTCACAGCCTATAGTAAATGTTCACATCCCTGTATCAGCAGATCCAGCTTGTGCTGAAACATGAGGCATTTTCTAGCACACCATGGATCAACAAGATAGCATCCAAACAGATTGTTTATTGCATGATCACATCACAAGAACAGTGCAAGGTTTCGGAGTCACACAGGACCCCTTCGTCAGGCTTATGCCTGGCGAAGGGGTCCTGCAGGACTCCGAAACAGTGCACTGTTTTTGTGATGTGATCATGCAATAAACAATTTGTTTGGACACTATCTTGTTGATCCATGGTGTGCTGGCAAACATCTCCTTTGTGACTTTCTGAACCAGTTTCCAGCTGGTGTTGCTGAAGCACCCAAACTTTTAAGAGCTTATCCAGGAACGTGTGCGATGGGAACATGGAGAATTATATAAAACATGAGGCATAACGCATGGCACGGCACAGGTTAATGCATGACCTTTGTCTGTAGGGGCGGATCCAGAGTCTAGTCCCGGGAGGGGCACTGCCACAAAATAAGGTGTTGCTTACAGAACTGTATTTAATGTATCATACAATCCTAACCTTGTTTAAAACAGTGACACGTTGATCATTCCAGATTTGATTATTACATTACAAGCTTTATTATTACACTTGTCCCCCACTATTGTCACCTTTATTCTTCAATACCGTCACCCACTTGTGTCACCTTTCTTCTTCATTACTGTCCCCTACTTGTGTCACCTTTCGTCTTCATTACTGTATCCCATTTGTGTCGTGTCACCTTCTTCTTCATTACTGTCCCCCACTTGTGTCACATTCTTCTTCATTACTGTCCCCCACTTGTGTCACCTTCTTTTTCATTACTATCCCCCACTTGTGTCACCTTCTCCTTTATTACTGTCTCCCGCTTGTGTCACCTTCTCCTTTATTACTGTCCCCACTTGTGTCACCTTCTCCTTTATTACTGTCCCCACTTGTGTCACCTTCTGCTTCATTACTGTCACCCACTTGTGTCACCTTCTTCTTCATTACTGCCCCCTCCCCCACTTGTGTCACTCACCTTCTCCTTCATTACTGTATACTACTATTCCACCCAATCCTCACCATGTCCGCTCTCTGGGGCTGGGCTTTGGTAAGTGGTCCACTCTGGTCCCTTAGACAGACGCTCGGGCAGGCCGTGGGCAGGAGGAGGAGAACTCGGGGCAGCCGTGGATCTGAGTCAGCCCAGCCAGCAGTGCAGCAGCAGCACACAGACAGAAAATGTCAGTCCAGCTGTTGCAAGTCACTCTCTCTGCATGCAATGCCGCCGGGTGGCGTAATGTGGTGGACCGCGGGCGCCGGAGATGGAGCGAAGCAGTGGGGACACTGGCATGAAGAAGATCACACACACACACACACACACGGACCATTCCCTTCCTACTGCCAAGTCACTCCCTCTCATGACGCTGCGCGCCGAAGAAGGAGGAGGTGGGTGGAGACAGCTGTGAAGTGCACTCTGAGTGGACTGTGACATCACTGGTTGCTAGATGCCAAGCGGGGCGGCCCTAGCAACCAGTTTAGAAGGGTGGCTGTGTCTTTGAGTCAGTAATAGTGGGGGAGGCAATTTCCCCGTTGCCCCCCCCCCGATCCACCCCTGGTCTGTAGTGTATGAACTAACACTTCCTGTGAAAAAAAAAAAACATATTCCACAATCCATGGGTCTCTCAGTCCAGCACTGGTGCAAGTAAGTGTTGCACAGTTATTAGATCTGACAAACACAAGCAGGCAGAGTATTCACTGGCACACAGTGCAGTTTGGAGATGATGTGTTTCATCATATCAGCACTCCCACATTTTGTAATGCAACACAGAGGGGATGAAGAGGCAAGCATTGGACGCTGTGTTACCCAGAATAGGAAGTTGCTCTGTCACTTTAATGGATAGGGACCAGTTAGCTGAAACAATGCATGGACATAAGGGAATTCATCAGCCGTGACACTACGAACTGCAGCCAAAACATGTGAGCCCATCATTACAAGGAAAGGCAAACAAACAACACCAGGATTTATAACTACACTAAGGCCCCATGCACACGAGACGCTGTTATTTGCTGTTGAACGTGCGTTCAGAGGCAGTTGGACGCTTTTTTCAACTGCTCCTGAACCCATTCAATGTTATCCTATGTGTCCATGCACACAGTCTCGTTTTTTGGCGTTTACAAGCAGTTGCGTTTAACCTCGTTTTTCCAGAAGCAAAAAAATGGGTTCAGACGCAAAAGTTTTCACGTTTCAGACGCTAAACGCTGCTAAACGCGGCTAAACGCGGCTAAACGCGGTACCGGCGTTTTGCCGCGTTTGCGTTTATAAGCGTTTTTAAAGGTGACCTATTTTTTAACATTAGAAATCTCAAAAATGATGGCAAATGATGAAAAACTTAAAAAATATAAAAGAAAACTGTAATTGCTTGCATTGCATTGTGGACAATCCACAACTTGTGGCAGGTAACGTGGCAAGTGGACAATTCACAACTTGTGGCAGGTGACGTGGCCAGGTGACGTGGCACGTGATGTGGCCAGGTGACATGGCAAGTGGACAATCCACAACTTGTGGCAGGTGACGTGGCAAGTGGACAATCCACAACTTGTGGCAGGTGACGTGGCAAGTGGACAATTCACAACTTGTGGCAGGTGACGTGGCAAGTGGACAATCCACAACTTGTGGCAGGTAACGTGGCAAGTGGACAATTCACAACTTGTGGCAGGTAACGTGGCAAGTGGACAATTCACAACTTGTGGCAGGTGACGTGGCAAGTGGACAATCCACAACTTGTGGCAGGTAACGTGGCAAGTGGACAATTCACAACTTGTGGCAGGTGACGTGGCAAGTGGACAATCCACAACTTGTGGCAGGTAACGTGGCAAGTGGACAATTCACAACTTGTGGCAGGTGACGTGGCCAGGTGACGTGGCACGTGATGTGGCCAGGTGACATGGCAAGTGGACAATCCACAACTTGTGGCAGGTGACGTGGCAAGTGGACAATCCACAACTTGTGGCAGGTGACGTGGCAAGTGGACAATCCACAACTTGTGGCAGGTAACGTGGCAAGTGGACAATTCACAACTTGTGGCAGGTGACGTGGCCAGGTGACGTGGCACGTGATGTGGCCAGGTGACATGGCAAGTGGACAATCCACAACTTGTGGCAGGTGACGTGGCAAGTGGACAATTCACAACTTGTGGCAGGTGACGTGGCAAGTGGACAATCCACAACTTGTGGCAGGTAACGTGGCAAGTGGACAATTCACAACTTGTGGCAGATGATGTGGCAAGTGATACGCTAAATACAAGTACACTGCTGCTCTCTCAGCTGCTGCTACTCACTCTGGTCTCACAAACTGGCTGAAATGGTTAAAATTTACTGTTTTTTGAGCTTAGGGAGGGTCTATGATGAAACGCTTATAAACGCAAACGCGGTAAAACGCCGCTAAACGCGGCCGCAAACGCGGCAAAACGCGTGTTTATAAACGCCGGTTTCAGCGTTTAAAAACGTGTGTTCAGCAGAGTTTGCACCTGCGTCTCGTGTGCATGGGGCCTAATGCCTAGTTAAAACAACAAAAACAATTGAAAATGAATTCCAGCCTTACCAGTCTACAGTATCTCACAAAAGTGAGTACACCCCTCACATTTTTGTAAATATTTTATTATATCTTTTCATGTGACAACACTGAAGAAATGACATTTTGCTACAATGTAAAGTAGTGAGTGTACAGCTTGTATAACAGCCATTAATGTCTAAACCGCTAGCAACAAAAGTATGTACACCCCTAAGTGAAAATTTCCAAATTGCGCCCAAATTGTCAATATTTTGTGTGGCCACCATTAATTTCCATCACTGCCTTAACCCTCTTGGGCATGGAGTTCACCAGAGCTTCACAGGTTGCAACTGGAGTCCTCTTCCACTTCTACATAATGACATCACTGAGCTGGTGGATGTTAGAGACCACAGATGCTCAATAGGGTTTAGGTCTGGAGACATGCTTGGCCAGTCCATCACCTTTACCCTCTGCTTCTTTAGCAAGGCAATGGTCATCTTGGAGGTGTGTTTGGGGTCATTAGGATGCTGGAATACTGCCCTGTGGCCCAGTCTCTGAAGGGAGGGGATCATGCTCTGCTTCAGTATGTCACAGTACATGTTGTCATTCATGGTTCCCTTAATGAACTGTAGCTCCTTAGTGCGGGCAGCACTCATGCAGCCCCAGACCATGACATTCCCACCACCATGCTTGACTGTAGGCAAGACACACTTGTCTTTGTACTCCTCACCTGGTTGCCGCCACACACGCTTGACACCATCTGACCCAAAAAAGTTTATCTTGGTCTCATCAGAACACAGGACATGGTTCCAGTAATCCAGTAATCCAGTAATCCATGTCCATAGACTGTGATTTCATACCACGCAGTATGAAATCACAGTAGTTTTCCTTTGCATTGTTTAGGCCTTGAGCTTTACTACCTGCTGCTTTATTATTATTATTCACCATTCGTCACATTGCACTGTACATATATTATTTTTGATTATCACATTTCCAGGGTCCGTAGGCTGAAGGGGTTGTGGATCCCTTCCTATTTTCATGTCCATAGTCTGTTTGTCTTCAGCAAACTGTTTGCAGGCTTTCTTGTGCATCATCTTTAGAAGAAGCTTCCTTCTGGGACGAAAGCCATGCAGACCAATTTGATGCAGTGTGCGGCGTATGGTCTGAGCACTGACTGGCTGACCCCCAACCCCTTCAACCTCTGCAGCAATGCTGGCAGCACTCATACGTCTATTTCCCAAAGACAACCTCTGGATATGACGCTGAGCATGTGCACTCAACTTCTTTGGTCGACCATGGCGAGGCCTGTTTTGAGTGGAACCTGTCCAGGTAAATGGCTGTATGGTCTTGGCCACCATGCTGCAGCTCAGTTTCAGGGTCTTGGCAATCTTCTTTTAGCCTAGGCCATCTTTATGTAGAGCAACAATTGTTTTTTCAGATCCTCAGAGAGTTCTTTGCCATGAGGTGCCATGTTTAACTTCCAGTGACCAGTATGAGAGAGTGAGAGCGATAACACTAAATTTAACACACCTGCTCCTCATTCACACCTGAGACCTAGTAACACTAACGAGTCGCATGACACCAGGGAGGGAAAATGGCTAATTGGGCCCAATTTGGACATTTTCACTTAGGGGTGTACGCACTTTTGTTGCCAGTGGTTTAGACATTAATGGCTGTGTGTTGAGTTATTTTGAGGGGACAGCAAATTTACACTGTTATACAAGCTGTACACTCAGTACATTACATTATAGCAAAGTGTAATATCTTCAGTGCTGTCACATGAAAAGATATAAAATATTTTCAAAAATGTGAGGGGTGTACTCACTTTTGTGAGATACTGTATGTTTTATATATATATATATATATACACACATACATACACACACACACATATACTGTACATACACAGTATATATACAAATACAATGTAATATAAAGTCATGGCCAAAAATATTGGCACCCCTGCATTTCAGTCAGATAGCGCACCACTTCCCCCAGAAAATTGTTGCAATTACAAATATTTAGGCATTCTCATGTTTATTTCTTTTGTTTGTATTGGTATGAAACAAAAAGCCCAATCTGACACATTCCACACAAAACTCCAAAACTGGACTGGCCAAAATTATTGCCACCCTCAATTTAATATTTGGTAGCACACCCCTTGGAAAAAATAACTGAAATCAATTGCTTCCTGTAACCATCAATTAATTTCTTATACCTCTCATTACCTCTCAATTAATTTCTCATTTCTTATACCACTCTACTGGAATTTTGGACCACATTTCTTTCGCCAACTGCTCCAGGTCTCTCAGATTAGAAGGGTTCCTTTTCCCTACTGCTGTTTTGAGATTTCTCCACAGGTGCTCTATAGTATTTATATCTGGACTCATTGCTTGCCAGTTCAGTACTGTCCAGCGCTTTGTCTTAAACCATTTCTGGGTGCTTTTTGGCATGTGCTTTGGGTCATTGTCCTGCAGTAAGACTCAAGACTTATACATTTTTTTTAACACCCTAGAGAATAAAATGGCGGTCATTGCAATACTTTTTGTCACACTGTATTTGCGCAGCGGTCTTACAAGTGCAATTTTTTTAGAAAAAATTAACATTTTTTAATTAAAAGATAGGACAACAGTAAAGTTAGCCCAATTTTTTTTATATTGTGAAAGATAATGTTACGCCAAGTAAATTGATTCCCAACATGTCACGCCCACTTGTGATAAATTGATACCCAACATTGCACCCGCTTGTGGAATGGCATCAAACTTTTACCCTTAAAAATCTCCATAGGCAACGTTTAAAAAATTCTACAGGTTGCATGTTTTGAGTTACAGAGGAGGTCTAGGGCTAGAATTCTTGCACTCGCTCTAATGTTCGCGGCGATATCTCACATGTGTGGTTTGAACACTGTTTTCATATGCGGGCGCTATTCACGTATGCGTTCGCTTCTGCGCGCGATCTCGTCGGGACGGGGCGCTTTAAAAAAATCTTTTTATTTTTTTTTATTATTTATTTTACAAAATTTTATTTATTTTTACACTGTTTAAAAAAAAATGGGTCACTTTTATTCCTATTACAAGGAATGTAAACATCCCTTGTAATAGAAAAAAGAATGACAAGTCCTCTTAAATATGTGATCTGGGGTCAAAAAGACCTCAAATCTCATATTTAGACTAAAATGCAATAAAAAAAAATATATAAAATTTGTCATTTGAAAAAATGACAAAGATAAATTGACCCTTTAAGACGTATGGGCGGAAGTGACATTTTGACGTCGCTTCCGCCCTGCTATGGTATGGAGATGGGTGGGGGCCATCTTGCCCTCACTCGTATCCATACCCAGCCACAAGAAGGACCTGATCGCCTCCGCCACTCCCGACGGCTCCGGTAAGCGGCGGAGGGTGCGGGAGAGCGGAGGGAGGGGGGCCCCTCTCCCGCCGCCGATAACGGTGATCTTGCGGCGAATCCGCCGCAGAGACCACCATTATCGTTTACATACAGGACTGCTGCCTGAAGAGATGGATACCTCGGTTGTGGCAGCAGCTGCTGCCATTACCGAGATATCCCTCTTCAAAAAGAGGACGAATATAGTCGTACGGCGGGGCTTAAGTGGTTAAAGGCCTCATTTCTTTTTTCTAAAAACTGTAGAATGATTGAATTTACCAAAAAGCTGTAATTTTGTTTCGTCTGTCCACAGCACATTCTCCCAAAAGGATTTTGGTTTCCTCAGGTAAGTTTTGGCAAACTCTTTGATCAATTTTTTTTTGTCCAGGGAGATTAACTACAGTGCCATGGGCTGTAAACTTCTCGACAATGTTGTGCACAGTGGACACAGGAACATTAGGATCTCTGGAGATGGACCTTGGGATTGTCCATGCTTTTCCACACTTTTTTCCATGTGGCACACAGAGACACACAATAGAAAGGTTAAGAAAAATTTTCACCATTTTAACTGGTTGCCAGTGTAATTTTTATGTTGCCAGCATCTGTTAATTGATACAGGTGAGTTTAATTACAAATTACAGAAGCATCACAAACTTGGAATGCAATTATTTCTTATGCCGCGTACACACGTCCTGTTTTAATGTCATTTTTAAAACCAACGTTTTTCTCGTCGTTTTTTTTCTTGTTTCCTCTCAACCCTGTCTTGCGTACACACGATCATGAAAAAAAACGCTCGAGCAAAGCGCAGTGACGTACAACACGTACGACGGCACTATAAAGGGGAAGTTCCGTTCGAATGGCGCCACCCTTCATGTTAGTAAAGTTTGTTGAGCGACGATTTGCGCTTTTCAGCCTCGTGCTTTTCAGTCCGTTACAGCGTGACGAATGTGCTATCTCCATTACGAACGCTAGTTTTACCAGAACGAGCGCTCCCATCTCATACTTGATTCTGAGCATGCGCTTTTTTTTCCCTTCGTAAAAGCATACACACTACCGTTTTTCACGACGGGAAAAAAAACGACATAAAAAACGACATGAAAAAATAGAGCAGGTTCTAAAAATTTTTAGGCCGTTTTTCACGTCGTTAAAAATGCTCTAGAGCCTACACACAATCGTTTTTAATGCCCAAGTTAAAAAATGGCATTTTTAACGACGTGAAAAACGATCGTGTGTACGCGGCATTACAGTTTTGGGAAGGTGACAATAATTTTGTCCAGTCCATTTTTGTCATTTTATGTGGAATGTGTCAGATTTGGCTTTTTGTTTTTCCACTTTTTTGTGTCATTCCAATACAAACAAAAGAAATAAACATGAGAATGCCTAAACATGGGTGAAGTGGTGCATTATCTGACAGAAATGCAGGGGGGCCAATCTTTTGTTCATTACTATATATATATATATATATATATATATATATATGTAAATAATAATATAAAAAACAGCGCAAACAAAACAATTTAAAGCAAGCTGATAATTCATCAAGTTGATCTTTTTTTTTACAATTTTATCAATAAATTTCTAAATAAAAGCTATCCATTTCTTTTAAAGCATTCGTTTTTCAACCTTAGGCAACAGGCACTGAGACTGTCATTGTCTGAGGATTCAAGGAATTCTGGGTGTTTAAAACTACTTTTTTTTTAATTAATAAAGTGAAAATTATCTTAAAGTGGAGTTTCCACCAAAAATACAATATAGCATTAATGTGCATATAATACCCTGAAAAAAAAAACAATTGGATATATATATATATATATGTAGCGCCCTCCTCACTCCCCTCTTTTTCCTCAGCTCGTCTGTCTCTTGTCTAGGGGTACCTTCAGAGGGGAAGGGAGCGGGGAACACCACG
Source organism: Rana muscosa (assembly GCA_029206835.1). Taxonomy (NCBI): domain Eukaryota; kingdom Metazoa; phylum Chordata; class Amphibia; order Anura; family Ranidae; genus Rana; species Rana muscosa. The sequence continues at coordinate 216,567,233 of CM055116.1, forward strand.
CCTGGCCTTCACCACAGGTGTCAGTGTGGTATAAGCAAAGTTCTTTTACCTTTGGGTCAGTGCTGTGCACCTAGAGCCTCCACCGAGACTTACCTTGAACAATGTCTGTCAGGAAATGAGCCCCACACCATTAAAGTCCAACACTCTTTTATTCTTCTCGAATGAACACAATCAGTTGAACTCCCTTGGTAGAAACAGAACAGAAAAGGAGGTGTGGATGCAAGTAGGCCCAGACACAATGTGTTCTCCACTTTCCTCCCTGAAAGTGAGTTGCGGTCTCCGAGCGGGGGGGATTTCCTTGATCCCTTGTAGGAAAGGTGAAGAACAAAAGGAACAGTCTTTCATTCCTCTGGGCACAAAAGCAACGGGCCCCAGAAAGTTCAGCAGCATAACAAGAACAGAGTCTTTTCTCTCCTACAGGTAAAAGCAGGGATGCGGCAGAACAAGTGGCTTCAAGTGTTGATCCATGGTCTCCAGATGATACTCCACATCTTCTCCCTCCTTGCGCCGGATCAACACCTTGTCTGCATGGATTTGCCATCCCAACATCCACTCTGCCTTGCAGTCTTTAAAATGTTGAGAGGCCTTTGGGGAGCATGCCAGGTACCTGCGGGCGTGTGGAATCTGAAGGTGGGTCCACACAAAGTCATTGTACCAGCGCTCCCGGTACACTTCCACCTCATAGAGCAACTCCTTGGACAAGAACGGATACTCCCATCCGTACTCTGCAGCAACCTTCTGGCCAAATAGGCGTTGTAGTCTCGCCAAAGGAGGCATGGTAGCTTTGTCCCAGCCCTTTTCGGCAAACAGTTCATCTATTGCAACGTCATCTCCCATGTCCGAGAGCGACTCTAGGTCAGAGGTGTCACACTCCTCCGCGGGCAGGTAGCCTGTAGTGGAGACTGAGTTTTCACCTCTTCCCACACACCAAATCTCACCGCCTGGCTTACCTCGGCCTTTACTTGAAGCGGGACGTCCGGAACTCTTGTCGACGGATCCATCCAGGCCGGGCGTAAGCGGGCGAGACAGTCCACCACAACCGCTGGTCGGAGCTACCATACCGGTCTTTCTCTTCGGTGGTGGACGCTGCGAGACAGTGGTGACCGAGTCAGCATCCTCGGATTTCTCCCGTTAATTTTTCACGACCTCCTCCGCGGTCGCTGCAGTGTGCGCAGGGATGGCTGTCAAAGCAGTGATTCCTCCTCTCTGAGTGGTGTTGCCTGTAGCACGGCCGGGGTAGATGGTTCTCGGATTCTCAACCGCCGGATCCACTTCGAACAGGAACTCCCCACAGGCCTCACATCACCCGAATGGCTTCAGTTGGCACACCAGTCCCGAACACCCGGGACAAATCACACCCAGGGCCTCAACGTCCATGCACGAATACAGGGCGAATCGACCCCTTGGCTTTAGCCGGATCCCTGTATCTGTTACCGGAGCAGCAGCAGTCAATGTCGTGGTGGAAGGGTGAACTGGAATCCACAATGTATGTCCGAACATGGCGACCTGTTGCTGATCCATCGCACACTGCAAAGTTTTTGCGCCAACGTCCCACGTGTAGTCCTTCACACGTATTGGACTCCTCCCCTTTGCTCCAGTTCTCGGGCTTTTCCCCAATCCCTGGGTACCCTAGGATCTCCTTCCCTCGCGGAACTCAGTGTTGGGCACTGAGCTCCAGACCTCCATCCGGGTACCTCACCCCAGGCTAAAGGTGCCTGGGATGGAACACGACCTCCGGCTGTCCTCTAGGCCTAGGCCGCCTGGAGGACCAACACGAACCACCGCCCACAGGCTGAAGGTGCCTGGGACTCCTCCCGTGACAAAGATGGCCAGCCCCTTTATACCCTCTCCCAGCAAGCACGGCGGGTTCCCCGCCCCACCATACCGCTGCCGAGGAAGGACAAAAAGGAGGCACGGCACACAGCAATGATTCAACCCCAGCCCAGAGCGACAGCGCCAACTGCTGGGCCGCAGGGAACTACACATCACTGATGTCTCTGCCAAGTTCAAATTACACCCGGGAAAGTACATACCCGCTACACTCTCCCCCTGTTGGTTTGACACTGGTCCCCAGTGTCTGGAGTAAATCATACCCTCAACAGCTGACATAATCCAATCCAGAGACCGACTAACAATTGTACAAAAATAAAACTTTTAGGAAAAAACTACCCAACTGAAACATTGTGTCTGAGCCCTGTAATAAAAAAGGGAAGAAAGAAAGAAGAGAAAAACAACAGCATTAAACCATAACTTGGAATCACATATTCACATTTTACTTTTCCCACCCATCCTGACTAAGACCCACCCCATACTCAGTGGTCTTGATGGGATGTTCTCCTGCAGAGGGAAAAGAAAAGGGATTAGCACACATAACCCTGACACATGTATGCGTGTGAGAGAAAAGAAACTTCTCCTGGAGAAATCCCTTTTCTCCAAAGAGTGAGTGCATGAAAGTGTTTAACGTTGCGCAACACTGCCACCTGGTGACAGCACCGCGGTAACTGCACTCGTGGAACTTTTCCTCTTCTCTTTGGCCCTATCTACCCAGAGTCCATGATCTCTTGTAGGAAAGGTGAAGAACAACAGGAACAGTCCTTCATTCCTCTGGCCACAAAAGCAACGGGCCCCAGAAAGTTCAGCAGCATAACAAGAATGGAGTCTTTTCTCTCCTACAGGTAAAAGCGGGGATGCGGCAGAACAAGTGGCTTCAAGTGTTGATCCATGGTCTCCAGATGATACTCCACATCTTCTCCCTCCTTGCGCCGGATCAACACCTTGTCTGCACGGATTTGCCGTCCCAACATCCACTCTGCCTTGCAGTCTTTAAAACGTTGAGAGGCCTTTGGGGAGCATGCCAGGTACCTGCGGGCATGTGGAATCTGAAGGTGGGTCCACACAAAGTCATTGTACCAGCGCTCCCGGTACACTTCCACCTCATAGAGCAACTCCTTGGACAAGTACGGATACTCCCACCCGTACTCTGCAGCAACCTTCTAGCCAAATAGGCGTTGTAGTCTCGCCAAAGGAGGCATGGTAGCTTTGTCCCAGCCCTTTTCGGCAAACAGTTCATCTATTGCAACGTCGTCTCCCATGTCCGAGAGCGACTCTAGGTCAGAGGAGTCACACTCCTCCGCGGGCAGGTAGTCTGTAGTGGAGACTGAGTTTTCACCTCTTCCCACACACCAAATCTCACCGCCTGGCTTACCTCGGCCTTTACTTGAAGCGGGATGTCCGGAACTCTTGTCGACGGATCCATCCGGGCCGGGCGTAAGCGGGCGAGACGGTCCACCACAACCGCTGGTCGGGGCTACCATACCAGTCTTTCTCTTCGGTGGTGGACGCTGCGAGACAGTGGTGACCGAGTCAGCATCCTCGGATTTCTCCCGTTGAATTTTCACGACCTCCTCCACGGTCGCTGCAGTGTGCGCAGGGATGGCTGTCAAAGCAGTGATTCCTCCTCTCTGAGTGGTGTTGCCTGTAGCACGGCCGGGGTAGATGGTTCTCGGCTTCTCAACCGCCGGATCCACTTCGAACAGGAACTCCCCACAGGCCTCACATCGCCCGAATGGCTTCAGTTGGCACACCAGTCCCGAACACCCGGGACAAATCACACCCAGGGCCTCAACGTTCATGCACGAATACAGGGCGAATCGACACCTTGGCTTTAGCCGGATCCCCGTATCTGTTACCGGAGCAGCAGCAGTCAATGTCGTGGTGGAAGGGTGAACTGGAATCCACGATGTATGTCCGAACATGGCGACCTGTTGCTGATCCATCGCACACTGCAAAGTTTTTGCGCCAACGTCCCACGTGTAGTCCTTCACACGTATTGTACTCCTCCCCTTTGCTCCAGTTCGCGGGCTTTTCTTCTTTTCTGTTTCTGAGTCACGCCCACGAACTAAGCGATGGGGGTGTGCCTGGTGGCGCAGTGCAATAGAAGCCCCCACGTGTACTACTTCACACGGCTGAGCTTCCCCCTTTTTCCACTCTTCTGCTCGGGCCTTTCCCTTCATTGGGTCATGTCCACGACTTCGGGCAGGGATGTACTTCGGCCAATGAAGGCCTGCCTACTCGCGTAACTCCTCCAGCAGACACGTTCAATTCCGTGGTGCACAAACACTATGCTGGACCAGAGCCCCCACGTGTAGCGCCCTCCTCATTCCCCTCTTTTTCCTCAGCTCGTCTGTCTCTTGTCTAGGGGTACCTTCAGAGGGGAAGGGAGCGGGGACACCACGCCTGGCCTTCACCACGTGTCAGTGTGGTATAAGCAAAGTTCTTTTACCTTCGGGTCAGTGCTGTGCACCTGGAGCCTCCACCAAGAGTTACCTTAAACAATGTCTGTCAGGAAATGAGCCCCACACCATTAAAGTCCAACACTCCTTTATTCTTCTCGAATGAACACAATCAGTTGAACTCACTTGGTAGAAACAGAACAGAAAAGGAGGTGTGGATGCAAGTAGGCCCAGACACAATGCGTTCTCCACTTTCCTCCCTGAAAGTGAGTTGCGGTCTCCGAGCGGGGGGGGGGATTTCCTTCCAGGCGGTCCATTACGCCTTCCGGATTCGGGTACCCAATCCCTGGGTACCCTAGGATCTCCTTCCCTCGCGGAACTCAGTGTTGGGCACTGAGCTCCAGACCTCTATCCGAGTACCACACCCCAGGCTAAAGGTACCTGGGATGGAACACGACCTCCGGCTGTCCTCTAGGCCTAGGCCGCCTGGAGGACCGACACGAACCACCGCCCATAGGCTGAAGGTGCCTGGGACTCCTCCCGTGACAAAGATGGCCGGCCACTTTATACCCTCTCCCAGCAAGCACGGCGGGTTCCCCGCCCCACCATACCGCTGCCGAGGAAGGACAAAAAGGAGGCACGGCACACAGCAATGATTCAACCCCAGCCCAGGGTGACAGCGCCACCTGCTGGGCCGCAGGGAACTGCACATCACTGATGTCTCTGCCAAGTTCAAATTACACCCGGGAAAGTTCATACCCGCTACATATATTTTTATACTCACCTGGAAATACCTGTTGCTATGTGGTCCCACGAAATCTGCCTTCTGAATCACCTCGGATTGTGTCGTCATCTCCCTCGGCTCCTCAGCGCGCTACTGCTCCTGGGAAATGTGTGTCATCATTTCCCAGGATGCAGTGCGCAACCCCTAGCGCTGGAATCGCGGTACTTCGAAACAGGAAGTGACGCGATTCAATGAAGATGTTTTCATCTGCTTTCATTTTAGTATACTTTAGCTTCCGGCTTGATACACTGTTCTTCTTTGTTGATGTTGGTTGCCATCACAACGGCGGGCACTTCCGCCGCTACCGCCTGTTGTGATGGCAACCCGAGTGGTTGACGATGCTGCGCTGCTGTTACAAGGCGGTCCGTGTTCATCCGATCCCCCCATAGGGGAGAGCGGAGATCTGACAGGGCGGTCCCTGCACAGTGTGCGGGGACCGCCCTGTCATCCGCCAGCTCAGCGGGGATCAACGGAGCGATCCCCGCTGAGCAAGCGGAGGTTCACAGGGCGGATCCTCACGGATCCGTCCCGTGTGAAAGGGGACTAACTCTGCAGATCGGTGGCGGTTTTGAAAATCGTAAGTGAACTTAATTGTACAATTCTACTGCATGATGAAATAGCACACTTTTAAAAATTGAAAAATGTCATTGGAACCCCGCTTTAATGTCCCATGCCTCTACATAACTGATGACAAACACAACAGGAAAAGCCAAACACACAATAAACTGTAAACCTCACTGAAAGCTTTGAGACTCAAGCCCCATACACACTATCAGTTTTCTTGCAGGTTTTTCTCTTCAGGTTTACCAAAACCATGTAGTGCAAGGGCCTGCCTGATTGCATACGAATTGAAACTCTTAAGGTTTGACCTCATATTAGATGGTTTTGGTAAACCTGAAGAGAAAAACCTGCAAGAAAACTGATAGTGTGTATGGGGCTTCAGTCAAGGAGAAAAGTAAGAAGATTGACTTGAAGAGCAAATTTCATGGCTACGCACAATATTTTAAAATCTTCTTTTCACCACATCAAGCAATTTGCCTCTTTTTTTTTTACTTTAGACGGTGGAATGATGTGGTCATGATTGAACTTCTAAAGATGCCATAGCAAAGAACTGTCTCTCTAGGGATTATTGTATGTTCTCATACAATGTAATGGTCTAATGAGTGCAAGCTGGTCCAGACTGTGAGAGAAATCTGGTTTACAGCTCATATTTCATCTGGTCAAAGCAAGCTATCCCCTCCCTTGTACTAACTTGTATAATTGCAGCATTCTGATCCGTTAAGCCATGCATTACAGATTTACATTATAAATATACAATTGTTTTCCTAGAAACAGAGCCAGTGTTTAAATGTATTATAGAAATGTTTTCTCACAGTAAAGAGAAATTAAATTTTCATAAGGCTTGGTGTAAAAATGTCAATAGTGGCCCAAAAAGGGCCAGTAAACATAAGCGAAATACAGATTTGCTTTGTTTTCATATATCTGTAGAAATGTTCCAAACGCATGGATATATACAATGCATCCAGAAACTATTCACAACGCTTCACTTTTTCCTCATTTTGTGATGTTATAGCTAGGGTTGTCCCGATACCGATACTAGTATCGGTACCGATACCGAGCATTTGCCTGAGTACTTGTACTCGGGCAAATGCTCCCGATGCTTCACCCGATACTTGTACAGTCAACGGTGAATAGTGCGGTGGGGGAGTTACAAGCACCGATCACCGCTGTATAGATTTAAAAGTAGTTTCTCCGTTTCTCTCCCCCCGCGCAGCTTTCAGCTGCTTTAGGCTTCATGCCCACAGACGTTTTTAACAGCTGCGTTTTTTACAGCTTAAAAACGCCTGTCCTTGTTATTGTAAAAAAAATTTTTTTTTGAGAAAAAAAAAAACGTCGGAGCTAAAAAACGCGACCGCGCGTTAGTGCGCGTTTTTGAGCGTTTTTTGACGCTCGCTTTTTTTTCTGCCTAACTCCGACGCTGAGGAACGCACTGGTCCTGTTTTTTTTTTACAGCTTAAAAACGTCTATGCTGTTTGCAGCTCAAAAATGTCTAGGTGGGCATGAAGCTATAGACTAACATGGACAGGCGTTTTTAAGCTGTAAAAAACGCTCAAAAACGCGGCTGTAAAAACGTTCGTGGGCATGAGGCCTTAAAATAAGCGGTGATCGGTGCTTGTAACTCCCCCACACACGATCACCGCTGATTGTCCCCGTATCCTCCTCCAGCCCCCCTCCATTTTGCTGCTGTCTCCCTCCCTCCGTGTCCCCCTCCATGCTGCCGTCTCCCTCCGTGTCCCCATCCATGCTGCTCTCTCCCTCCATGCTGCGGTATCCCTCCGTGTCCCCATCCATGCTGCTCTCTCCCTCCATGCTGCGGTATCCCTCCGTGTCCCCCTCCATGCTGCCGTTCCCCTCAGTGTCCCCCTCCATGCTGCCGTTCCCCTCTGTGTCCCCATCCATGCTGCCGTTCCCCTGTGTCCCCATTCATGCTGCCGTTCCCCTCTGTGTCCCCCTCCATGCTGCCGTTCCCCTCTGTGTCCCCCTCCATGCTGCCGTTCCCCTCTGTGTCCCCCTCCATGCTGCTCTCTCCCTCCGTGCTGCTGTCCCCCTCTGTTCTCCTCCTCCACCCCCTCGATCTGTCAGGATGGAGAGCGGAGGTAGGAGCTGGTAAATCCGGCTCCTTACTGTTTGGAATGTACAGAGTCAGTGATCACTTTGTTTACAATGTTTCAGTTTATGAATGAAAAGGAGCCGCTGTCTTCTCTCCATTCATTTTCAGGGCAGCTGAGGCTGCTAAGAAAGGGGCTGGGGAATCTATGTCCTTAGTCCCTTTCTCTGTCTCAAAGGGGAGATGTCAGAGGTCTGTTAAGACCCATGATATCTCACCAAAGCCCCCCAACAGGGCTGATAAAAAAAAAAGAATAAAATAAAAATAAAAGAAAAATGAATTGTAAAAAATAAAAGAAAAAACACACTGACACTGTCCACCCCCCCCCCCCCCCCCTTAAAAAAGGAAAGCATTGTAAAAAATAATAAATAAATAAATAAAATAAATTGTAAAAAATTAAAAATAAAACTACTGACACATGTGCCACTGTCACATGAGATTAAAAAAAAGTATCAGTAATCGGTATCGGCGAGTACTTGAAAAAAAGTATCGGTACTTGTACTCGGTCTTAAAAAAGTGATACTGGGACAACCCTAGTTATAGCCTTATTCCAAAATTGATTAAATTCACAATTTTCCTCAACATTTTACAAACAATATCCCGTAATGACAACATGAAAGAAGTTTGTTTGAAATCTTTGCAAATTTATAAAAATAAATAAATAAATAAATAAATTAAAAATCACATGTTCTGTAAGTATTCACAGCTTTTGCTCAAAACTTTGTTGAAGCAAATTTGGCACCAATTACAGCTTCAAGCCCTTTTGGGTATGATGCTACAAGCTGGGCACACCTATTCTTGGGCAGTTTCTCCCATTATTCTTTGCAGGACCTCTCAAGCTCCATCAGGTTGAATGGGCAGCGTCGGTGCACAGCCATTTTCAGATCTCTCCAGAGCAGTGTTGCCAACCATCAGTATTTTTACTGACAGACAGTAAAAAATGGGCACTTTTCTCCTGCCAGTAAGAGGAAAAGGTTGCCAGTAAAAAAATATGTCTGTGATACTTGGCTCGGAACTGCGCTTGCGCAGCTCGGGTCCGGAGGCGGCCGAGACGGGAGGAAGGTCTGGTGGAGGTGGCGCCTGAGCATGTTGTGTGATGTCATGGTGCAAGGGAGCCGAGCCGAGTGGCTAGAACCTCATGTGCAGGTCTGCCGGATTGGAGCAAGGCAAGCTGGGAATGGGACTGTCATTGCTATTTGGACTGGAAGGGACTCAAGAAACCACCTGGCATGGCGAGAGACCAAACCACCTGGCATGGCGAGAGACTGTTAATAACTGTGACTCAGGAGGGGACGTGTTGGTGATCTGTGCTGCTGCACACTACTGAATTTCAGGTGTGTGTACCTGTCCATTCTATTTTCCTGCCCTCCTTAGTCCTGTTCCTGAGCCACTTACTTACTATGTTGAAAATAAAATAAGAAATATGCTTTTTGCCTTAATATCTACCTTAAATCACATTGATAATTGCATAGTGCACTTATTTGTAGCCTAAATACTTAAATTTGTAATTTTGTAACTTTTGGAAATGCCAGTAAATTTCAATCTGGTAGGTTGGCAAAACTGCTCCAGAGATGTTCAATTGAGTTCAAGTCTGGGCTCTGGCTGGACCACTCAAGGACATTCAAAGACTTGTCCTGTAGCCACTTCTTTGTTATCTTGGCTGTGTGTTTAGGGTCGTTGTCCTGTTGGAAGATGAACCTTTGCCACAGTCTGAGGTCCAGAGCACTCTGGAGCAGGTTTTCTTAAACAATGTCTCTGTAAATTGCTGCATTCATCTTTCCCTCAATCTTGACTAGTCTTTTAGTTCCTGCCACTGAAAAACATGCTCACAGCATGATGCTGCCACTATTTGCGTTACTATAGGGATGGTATTGGGCAGTTGATGAGTGGTGCCTGGTTTCCGTCAGACATGACGCTTGCCATTCAGGCCAAAGAGCATTGTTTCTCATGGCCTGAAAGTGCTTCAGATGCTTTTTGGCAAACTCCAGGCGGGTTGTCATGTGCCTTTTACTGTGGAGTGGCTTCCGTCTGGCCACTCTACCATATAGGTCTGATTGGTGGAGAGCTGCAGGGATGGTTTTTCTTCTGGAAGGTTCTCTTCTCTCCACAGAGAAACACTGGAGCTCTTTCAGAGGGACCATTGGGTTCTTGGTCACCTCTCTGACTAAGGCCCTTCTCCCCCAATTGCTCAGTTTGGCTTGGTCGGCTTGCTCTAGGAAGAGTCCTAATGGTTCCAAACTTCTTCCATTTACGGATGATGTAGGCCACTGTGCTCATTGGGACCTTCAATGTGGCAGACATTTTTCTGTACCCTTCCCTAGATCTGTGCCTCAATGCAATCCTGTCACGGAGGTCTACAGACAATTCCTTAGACTTCATGGCTTGGTTTGCGCTCTGACATGCACTGTTAACTAAGGGACCTTATGTAGACAGGTGTGCCTTTCCAAATCATGTTCAATCAACTGAATTTACCACAGGTGGACTCCAATCAAGTTGTAGAAACATCTCAAGGATGATCAGTGAAAAGAGGATGCACCTGAGCTGAATTTTGAGTGTCATGGCAAAGGCTGTGAATACTTATGTACATGTGATTTTTATTTTTTTTATTTTTAATAAATTTGCAAAGATTTCAAACAAACTTCTTTCACGTTGTCATTATGAAGTATTGTTTGTCGAATTTTGAAGAAAATAATGAATTTAATCCATTTTGGAATAAGGCTGTAACAACAAAATGCAGAAAAAGTGAAGCATTGTGAATACTTTCCGGATTCAATGTAAGGTAAAGTTGGCACTGTAAGCTTAGTGAGATATTTTGTCCATTAATTCCATTGAAAATGTTTTAGATCTGAATGAATATCTGCAGATAGGATACATAATTATTTTACCCAAGGGCAGAAGCAATACAACTCCCTGTGCTAGCTGCCCACCATTTGTGGTCTTCCACAGCTTTGTTTACCAGACGTCTAAAATCAAATGCAATCAAAATCTTTTGTAACCATTCTAAAGTAGTGTGATGATTTGAAATTCTTTGTGGTGGTCATAGAGCAGGGTTGCCAACTTTCAGTTAATATTCAAACAGTTTGTAAAATCCATACTTTTTGCATCTGTCCATGAATGTCCATTACAGACATGTAGGCTGCATGTCCGTAACTGACATTCATGGACAGATGCAACAATTATGGATTTTACAAACTGTTTGTAAATTTACTGAAAGTTGGCAACCCTGTCATAGAGGGGTGCTGGATATGGGATTTTCATGGGTTATCAAAATGTGGACAAAGTCATTACTTGAGCCCAGTTGGCCTGCAGATCACCACAAATACAGGGATCCACCAGGAGAGGACATTCACCTGAATTGAGAAATCCAAGTGTAAAGTCAAAGAAAATGCCAAATGAAAAATCTTTAGGAGTCCAAAATCTTTATAGTTCAACTGGTTACACCAAGCAGGGCAAAAGACAGCCAATGCATTTTGGGGTCCATACAATCCTCCATCAAGGCTCAGTAAGATTGCAGAATGTTAAAGGATAAGTTCACCTTTGGAACATGTTCCTGGCCCCATCTCCCCACTGATTCCCCCCTCACTTTTTAAAAACAGCATAGCTGTATGGGGCTCCACCCACACAGTCATGTCATTATTTTACAGTATCCTGTGAATGAATAAACTACAAGTACCATCTTGCACCATGGTTTCAATTGGCTGCAGGGTGCTGATGGGCACTCTCATAGTCCACTAACATGTCCTCCTGTTTTCAAATAGAAAGCCCATATACAGTAACAGCCTGAAAGCTGGTGGACATGTCTGCACTCTGCAGGAGCTCACATTGAACCCATGATCTACTGATCACGGGTGTAATGGTTTTTCAGGCTCCTGCAGGAAAAAATAATAAATGCACATTTTTTTTTCTGCAAAAATGCATGCATTTTATTATATTTTCTGTAAAAATTAATTCAGCTTTTAAATGGACTCACATGTAGTCTTAGGCAGTGTGACAGCAGGAAGGTAAAGTCACCTGGTTGCATCCAGGGGGGTAGATATATTTCGCCCAGATTCAGGCTTTACGCCGACTTATACAACTAGGTGGAGAGTTGTATAAGCCCAGCTGAGGCTAGTGGGCTCATGGATGACTCATACCTCTAGGGAGAGTGTGGGGCGTCGGGCAGACAGGGAGTTGATGAGACCAGCTGAAGCTTGTCATCTCATTTAGGCCTCTATAAGAACTCCCAGATTCATTAGGTGTTTGCTCATGCCTGGAACCAGACCTGTGTGGACTGTCTAGGGAGAGTGAACCCCTGTGCGGTGAGACAAAGCCTGTGTGGCTATTTGCTTGGACATTTAAAACCAGGGATTTAGGGACTAGGACAGCACTAGGCTGATCCCAGTTGTTAGTTAGGAAACCTGTATGTTTAGTCAGAGGTCAAGTTGACCAGGATTTATTTTGTTTATGTTTCTTTTGCTTTGCTGTGTTTTGTCACTGTAAATAGAAAATAAACCGCACCTTTTTGATTTTGAAAACCACAACCCCCATTTGCTGGGCCTGTTTTTGTGTGGGGAGCCCATCCCGGGGGTCACACACACCCGCTGCCGAGCTAACCCCCTCACAGTTGGTGGAGAACCAGTGGCAGTTTTTTTTTAAGCCAGCATGGAGGAGATACTGAAGCAGCTGGCTCTAGCAAATGCCAATCAACAGCAGACAAATGCAGGTTTACAAAAGAGCCTTGCAGCTCATCAACAGAGCTTCGCAGCCCAGCAGCAAGCTCATCAACAGAGCCTTGCAGCTCAACAACAGAACTTCGCAGCCCAGCAGCAAGCTCATCAACAGAGCCTTGCAGCCCAGCAGCAGACAAACTCAACTTTGCAACAGAGTCTGGAGGCTCAGCAACAAGCCCAGCAGCAATCTGAGGCCCGCTTCATAGACCTGTTGCAGAAGCAAGAGCAGAGACTACAACAACAGATGGAAGCAGTAATGCAGCAACGTCCGCAGACCAGTGAGGAAAGCCGTCCCACTAATACCGCGTCCTTTGGGGTGAGTCGTTTATTGACAAAAATGACTGGAGAGGATGATCCAGAGGTATTTTTGACCACATTTGAAAGGACCGTTGAAAGAGAAAAGTGGCCTGAGGAGCAGTGGGCTGGACTGGTGGCTCCTCTGTTAACTGGTGAATCGCAGAAAGCTTACTATGACCTAGAGCCTAACCAAGCAAAAGACTATGTGATGCTAAAAGCTGAAATATTGGCAAGGCTGGGTGTCACCCAGGCTGTCCGGGCTCAGCGTGTGCATAACTGGACTTTCCAGCTTGGAAAACCCCCCAGGTCTCAAATGTATGATCTCATTCACCTGAGCAGAAAGTGGCTACAGCCAGAGACTTTGTCCGCACCAAAGATTGTGGAACGTGTTGTAATGGATCGGTTTTTGAGAGCTCTTCCTACTGCCATCCAAAAGTGGGTAAGCCATGGAGACCCAGAGACGGCCGATGGTCTTGTGGATCGTGTGGAGAAATACTTGGCTACAGAGAACCTAACGGCCTCTTCCAGAGACTCTCGGACTTTCCACCCTAAGACCAGACCATCCCCAGGGGCGGATAAGAGGATTCCAAGGGGTGAGGGTGGAGAGAGTGAGAGGGTGGGAGCTCTACCCCAAGTTTGGCGAGAACAGCCTGGGAAATCAGCGGCTCAAGAGGCGGCAAGAAGGATCGTTTGCTACCGCTGCCGGCAAGCGGGACATATTGCAGCCAATTGCCCGGTTGTGGAGGAACCCATGCAGTGTGACTTTCTGACGGGCAGACGTCAGTCGCTGTGTGCGACAGTCGCATGCACTGCCATTCGAGGAACTGAGAAACATTTATGCAAAATGTGTGTTAATGGTAGAAATGTTGTGGTATTGCTGGATTCAGGTAGCCTTGTGACCCTGATAAAGGCGGAGTTAGTTAAAACAGAGGTCTCTGGGAATAGCAAGGTAGCTGTTATTTGTGTGCATGGGGACACCCGAGAGTATCCAGTGACTACAGTGTGTTTCGAGACCCCCAAAGGTACCCTCTCTCATCCAGTGGGCTTAGTATCTCAGTTACCGCATGACGCCATTGTGGGAAGGGATTTTCCGAAGTTCTGGGAACTGTGGGATGATCCTGAGCCCCCCACTGGTGCCCCTATGTACCAGGAATGTGATAGCCATAACTCCCCTGAGAGTGGTGAGGACTCTCCGGAATTTCCCTTATCAGTATTGGCAGGGGAGACTCAAGAAACTGGAGAGGAGCCCACCTCCTCAGACGAAAACCTACCGTCTGTGGAGTTTTCTGATCTTGAGATTCACAGGGAAAACTTTGCCACAGAACAGTTGAGAGACCCCGCCCTAATAAAGGCACGGGAAAACGTAGTGAAAATAGATGGCGAGTTAGTGAACCCAGATAATACCTGCACTTACCCATACTTCAGCATAGAGAAGGACCTACTGTATCGGGTGGCAAAAAGGGCAGAAGAAACCGTTGAGCAGCTTGTGGTGCCCAAACCTTACAGGAAGTTGGTGTTGGAGTTGGCCCATGGGCACATTCTTGGAGGTCATCTGGGGACAGAGAAAACCCGAGAGAGGGTATTACAGAGATTCTATTGGCCGGGGGTGATGAAGGACATAGAAAATTATTGTTCCTCCTGCCCTGTGTGTCAGAGGTTGGCCCCGATGCCACATTTCCGTAGCCCGCTGGTCCCTCTACCCATCATTGAGGTCCCGTTTGAGAGGATCGCCATGGATTTGGTAGGTCCTATAATCAAGTCCGCTAGGGGGCACCAGTACATATTAGTTATAATGGACTATGCCACCCGTTATCCAGAAGCGATCCCTCTCCGAAATACCTCGGCCAAAACCATAGCCAAAGAGCTATCTCTTGTGTTTAGCCGGGTGGGTATCTGTAAAGAACTGCTTACGGACCAAGGTACACCCTTTATGTCCCGGGTTATGAAGGAGCTGTGTAAATTGTTCAAAGTGACGCAATTACGTACATCTGTGTATCACCCCCAAACCGATGGGCTGGTTGAAAGATTCAACAAAACCCTAAAACAAATGTTGAAGAAAGTGGTGGATAGAGATGGAAAGGATTGGGACTGTCTACTTCCTTATCTGATGTTTGCTATTAGGGAGGTGCCCCAATCCTCTACGGGATTCTCCCCCTTTGAGTTACTGTATGGGAGACACCCAAGAGGGCTGTTGGATATTGCCAAGGAAACTTGGGAAAGTGAGAGTTCTCCCCACAGGAGTGTGATTGAGCATGTCGCCCTGATGCAAGACCGAATTGCACAGGTAATGCCCATCGTGAAGGAACATTTGGCCCAAGCGCAGTTAGCACAGCAGAGAGTGTACAACCGTGGAGCCAAGACCCGTACCTTTTCCCCGGGGGATAGGATACTGGTACTTGTCCCTACGGTTGAAAGTAAATTCCTTGCCAAATGGCAAGGTCCCTATGAGATAATGGAAAAAGTGAGCGAAGTGAATTACAAGGTCAGACAACCAGGAAGGCGAAAGCCCGAACAGATCTATCACGTTAATCTGTTGAAAGCCTGGAGGGATAGAGAGTCCCTAGTCGCAGACACTTGGTCACCAGCTCAAACTGGTTGCGTGATTCCTGAGGTTGGAATAGCAGCCACCTTGTCACAACCCCAACAACAGGAGGTTAAGGAGTTTGTGCTTCGCAACAAGGAGGTATTCTCTGAGCTGCCGGGACAAACATCTGGGGTAGAGCATGACATCATTACCCCGCCCGGTGAAAGGGTGAAGTTAAAACCCTATCGGATCCCAGAGGCCCGACGGGAGGCAATACGGGAGGAAGTACAGAAAATCCTGAACTTAGGGGTGATAGAGGAGTCCCAAAGTGATTGGTCTAGTCCCATTGTGTTGGTGCCTAAACCGGATGGGAGCTGGCGATTTTGTAACGATTTTCGTCAGTTGAACAAAGTTACAAAATTTGACACCTACCCCATGCCACGTATTGATGAGTTGATCGACCGGCTGGGAACAGCCCGATACATGACGACTCTTGACCTCACAAAAGGGTATTGGCAAATCCCCCTGGCCAAGTCGGCCAAAGAGAAAACCGCATTTGTAACCCCAGACGGGGCGTTCCAATATAAAAGAATGCCGTTCGGGTTACAGAATGCGCCGGCCACATTCCAGCGGAAAATGGACCAGATGCTGAGGCCCCATCGGAAGTATGCTGCGGCTTACCTGGATGACGTAATTGTCCATAGCACAGATTGGGCCTCACATCTGCCAAAAGTGCAAGCAGTCCTGGACTCTGTTCGGGAAGCGGGGTTTACGGCTAACCCCAAGAAGTGTACCATTGGGCAGGAGGAGGCCAAATATCTTGGGTACACCATTGGGAGGGGAGTAATAAAACCCCAACTCAACAAAATCGAGGCCATCCAGAGTTGGCCACGTCCCAACAGCAAGAAGCAGGTACGAGCCTTTCTGGGAATCGCTGGGTATTATCGGCGATTCATTCCCCACTTTGCTTCTAAGGCTGTGCCCCTAACCAACCTGACGAAGGGGAAAGGGTCGGTCATGATTAAATGGACCCCCGAGGCTGAGGCAGCATTCCAATTCTTGAAACAAGCCTTATGTAGCCAGCCGACTTCTCTAAAGACTTTGTCGTACAAAGTGATGCGTCAGATGTGGGGTTAGGAGCAGTATTGTCCCAGGTCTGGAACGGGGAAGAGCACCCAGTCATTTACCTCAGCAGGAAGTTGAAGTCCCATGAGGTAAATTACGCCACCGTTGAAAAGGAGTGTTTAGCGGTGAAGTGGGCTCTAGATTCCCTTCGGTACTACCTGCTAGGTAGGCACTTTGACATGGTTACGGATCACGCTCCGTTAAAGTGGATGGCTCAAAACAAGGAAACAAATAGAAGAGTGAATAGGTGGTTCCTGGCCCTCCAGGAATTCAACTTCACAGTAAAGCATCGCCCTGGCGTTCAAATGGGGAATGTGGATGCTTTGTCTCGAGTACATGAATGCCTGATTGCTGGTGTTCCAACCCCGAGGTTAAAACAAGAGGGGGGGTATGTGACAGCAGGAAGGTAAAGTCACCTGGTTGCATCCAGGGGGGTAGATATATTTCGCCCAGATTCAGGCTTTACGCCGACTTATACAACTAGGTGGAGAGTTGTATAAGCCCAGCTGAGGCTAGTGGGCTCATGGATGACTCATACCTCTAGGGAGAGTGTGGGGCGTCGGGCAGACAGGGAGTTGATGAGACCAGCTGAAGCTTGTCAGCTCATTTAGGCCTCTATAAGAACTCCCAGATTCATTAGGTGTTTGCTCATGCCTGGAACCAGACCTGTGTGGACTGTCTAGGGAGAGTGAACCCTTGTGCGGTGAGACAAAGCCTGTGTGGCTATTTGCTTGGACATTTAAAACCAGGGACTTAGGGACTAGGACAGCACTAGTCTGATCCCAGTTGTTAGTTAGGAAACCTGTATGTTTAGTCAGAGGTCAAGTTGACCAGGATTTATTTTGTTTATGTTTCTTTTGCTTTGCTGTGTTTTGTCACTGTAAATAGAAAATAAACCGCACCTTTTTGATTTTGAAAACCACAACCCCCGTTTGCTGGGCCTGTTTTTGTGTGGGGAGCCCATCCCGGGGGTCACACACACCCGCTGCCGAGCTAACCCCCTCACAGCAGATTATGTTATAAACAACAATCAGTGCTAGTAGAAGTGGCAAGAGGCGCCTTGCCACTTCAAATTTTCTTTGCCCTATTAAAGTTTTATGAAACTGTTGGCTATTTGATGTAGCATTGCAATATTGCTCAGTTTTGTGTATTAGATTTCTTTTAAGGCTTAAAGGGAATGTCTTTTTAATGTACCTTTTCATATATCCATATAAAGAGATCAGCTTAGTGTATATACTTTCATCAGATATGTAAATGTTCTGAATATGTATTAAATCTAACACCCCAATGGGCCATGAGAGACCACCATTGCAGGTTTTGACGCACTGCAATAATTTTAAGGATTGACACTGCTGCCTACAAAGTCCTATATCTCTAGGAACCCAAGGATTAATCCAATTTTTTTATATTATGAAGAATGCAGCAGGAGATGCTGGAACACATAAAGATGGGTAGAAACACCCAAAAACCCCTGATTTTTGTGGTTATATAGGTAAATGGGGGTGGACATATTTGCTCATTTAATATGCAAGCTGAATCTTGCTTTACAGTCATGCATTATAGATGTGCTCTACTGCTCCTTCTGACAATACAAGTGATTTAACTAGCTCACTGAAAGCAATGCCCTCCATCTGGTTGATATCCTATCCCAACATTTGTTAAAGTATGGATGTAATTGTAACTGAACATTATTATAATATTGAATTCCCCCATTGCCTAAGCTAAACTGTACTAACCCCAGCTGCTTACTTACCTCCATTGCAGACTCACAGCCTCCTTTAGCCTTTGTAATAAAGATATTTTTAAAAATAAGAAAGAAGAAGCAGGTACAAACATGAAAATCCTACTGTAGCGATACCTCCAACTAAGGAGGCCGCAGAATTAGATTTGGGCCCTAAATGCAGCGCCGCCAACCCCCGGCAATAGGCTCTACCCCCTTCTGGCACAGCTAGTACTAACAATCAATGATATGTCCTATGCAATAGAATAACTAAGCAAGGACACAGTAATGAATTGTAATAGGTAAAGTGTTTTACTCATTTTTCTCAATATGGATAAAGGGGTAACAGTAATCACAGTTCAAGATAATCACTCCTAAGGGCAGCGTCCTGCCACTCTAACACACTATATAGTAACACACGCTACAGGTGCGCCATACGGGCGACCGTTAACTAAGTGCCCTATGGCGCAGTAATCAAACACACTAGAATCCCCACCAGGCCTGGTTCTAATATTTAGCTTAGTCCTTCTTTCTTCACCGGCAGGTCTGTAATGGTGGTGCACTTTAAACAGAGTATAACTTTGTAATCCAAGGGGTATGAAAATAACTTGTAGGCCACGGCAGTCTATAGGCCTATATACAGT
Source organism: Rana muscosa (assembly GCA_029206835.1). NCBI lineage: Eukaryota > Metazoa > Chordata > Amphibia > Anura > Ranidae > Rana > Rana muscosa. The sequence continues at coordinate 216,585,936 of CM055116.1, forward strand.
AACAGTATCTTAGCTGGGCTTACGCCCTCTCACCCGCCGGACTACGAATCCAGTCCGGGAAACCTCCACCGGCCGTGTCACACACACTCGATCTCTCCAACGATCGGGCCCCCGATCCGACAAGGCTGTAGCTCACAAAGTCAGATGCCACCCAGGTATCAAGAGGGGAGGGTGGAAGGCTCTTTGGTGCAGAGCAAGGCCTCAGGCTTCAGGCCTTGCACTCCGACACATCCGCACAGGAGGATCCGTCTGTGAAGTCTCGTGTCCCCAAAGAGGCCGAGCCCGGCCTCGCCTCCTCCTTTTATAACCCCTCCCATGAGTCTCTGCGTTGGAACATCACAAGAATGGGGTTATGGGTAATGTAGTTTCTTCCCAATATAGGGGAATACCCCGCTACACACTCCCCCCACTTAAACTCTTTGGTCCCCAAAGATAAATTTTAGCAACAACTATATATAACATTGGACAATTCTGAAAACGATGTTGGGATAGGGGATTCCCACCATAACTGAGGGGTTGAATTCCCTTGCCCACAGGTCACATTATCATGGGTGGCCTGCCTAACTGTGCCAGAGAGTGAGCTGGGGTTGCCCTCCACCAAATGGACAGTGGAGGGATCCGGAATCTCAGCATTTCTCCTAGCAGTGACCACAGAGTCTTCCGAACTGTTCCCCATCTGGGGGTAGGTCAGCTTCTTAGGAGGTCGAATGACTCTTCGAGCTCTTTGCTCTCCTGGAATCTCTGGCTCTGGCGTCACAGGCTCCTCTTCCTCGGAGCAACTATCATGGGCATCTTCCCAGTAATCTGCTGAAGGACTGAAAGGGATGAACTCTGTAGCCTCTGGGTTCAGTGTTTCATCTGTGGTATCTTGGGTGACTGGAAGATCTATGATAGAAGTTCCTGGAGTTGGGGAAGACCACAGCCAATCAAGCTCTCCTTCTTCATCTCCACTAAGTTGGGAGGCTTCTCCATTTCCAGCTCAGGAGGTCTGTGACCGAGTGTGCGGCCTAGGAGTATCCAAGATAGAGGCCGGTGCAGGGGAGTCTCTCACGGGAGTTATTCTAACTGCCTCCGCAAGTGGGAGCAGGTGGTTTCGATGCCATGTCTTCAGTGGGCCTACCTTTCCCTCTGGCTTCACCATGTAGACAGGTAGGCCCGGCAACTTCCTGCAGATGACATAGGGTTCAGATCTCCATCTGTCTGCAAGTTTGTGCTTTCCGGGGACTCCCAGATTGCGCAACAGTACTCGATCCCCGGGCTGTAGGTCTTGTACCCGGACCTTCAAGTCGAAATTTATTTTATTTCAAGCTCCCCTTTGATCTATGGCCGCTTGAGCTTGTTCATACGCTACTTTCAGGCTGTGTCTGAGCCTGTCCACATATCCTTTGTGGGATGTGGCTGAGGAATGGTCCAGTGAGGTGCCAAAAGCCAGGTCCACCAGTAGTCTCGCTTCTCTCCCAAACATGAGTCGATATGGGGAATAGCCTGTAGCATCACTGATGGTGCAGTTGTAAGCGCATGTACTATGGCTGCTATGTGTTTGCTCCAATGTTGCTTTTTCTCGCTTTCCAGAGTCCCCAACATGTTGAGCAAGGTTCGGTTGAACCTTTCCGGCTGAGCATCTCCCTGAGGATGGTAAGGTGTAGTTCGAGTCTTCTTAATTCCCAAAGAATCCAAGAGCTTCCGGATCAGCTTACTCTCGAAGTCCCTCCCTTGGTCTGAATGGAGTCTCTGTGGCAGCCCATAATGGACAAAGTACTTCTCCATAAGTACCTTGGCCACGGTGGAGGCCTTCTGATCTTTGGTGGGGAAAGCCTGGGCATACCGGGTGAAATGGTCGGTTATCACCAGAACATTTCCTAGTCCACTCAGGTCGGGTTCGAGGCAGAGAAAGTCAATGCACACCAGGTCCATGGGCCCTTGGCTCTGTAGATGGCCCATTGGGGCAGCTTGATGGGGCAAAGTCTTCCTCTGGATGCATCGCGCACATGAGTGGCAGTACTCCTCTACCTCTGCCCTCATGCAGGGCCAATAGAACCGACTTCTGACAAGTTGAAAGGTCCTTTCAGCCCCTAGGTGGCCATGATTGTCATGCAAGGCAATCAGAACAGTCTCCCGATGTTTCTCTGGGAGGAACAGCTGCCACTTATCTTCTGAGTCATCAGAGGGGCCCCTTCGGTAGACCACTCCCTGATGTAACTGCAACCTATCCCACTCCTTCCTCAGCAGGCGAGCTTCTTTTGAAGGTTGACGCATGAGTATGTTTGGATCCTGATTTTTCAAGGCCTCCAGGACCAATCTCCCCATGGGGTCTTCCAATTGGTCACACCTCAATTCCTTCTTGGACAGTCTTGGTAGGTTGTCCTCTTCCAATTGAGCTACTCCACAGTAGTGTTTGGGGACTCCCACCGTGGTAACTCCTATTTCCTCTGCTCTGGAGCCTCCTCGGGCTTGGAATTCAGCTCCTTGACAAAGGGCCCGCACCCCGTCCGGTGCCACTTGAGTCCAATCTTCTATTTCAATGGTCGGGGAATGAGATCTTCTGGACAGAGCGTCTGCGTCTCGATTCCCCACTCCTGGTCTATACTTAAGGCTGAAGTTGAATCCAGACAGTGCGGCCAGCCACCTGTGTCCAGTGGCATCCAGCTTGGCCGTGGTGAACAGGTAGGTAAGGGGGTTGTTGTCGGTCTTCACAGTGAACTCTGCTCCATACAGATAGTCTTTGAGCTTGTCTACTACCGCCCACTTGAGGGCCAGGAACTCCAGCTTGTGAGTGGGGTAGTTCTTCTCAGAGGGGGTCAGGCTCCTACTCACATAGGCAACAGGCCGCAATTGCCCCTCATGTTCTTGGTAAAGTACTCCTCCCAGACCATCATGACTAGCATCCACGTGCAGTTCATAGGGTTTGGTTGGGTCTGCGTAGGCCAAGACTGGTGCAGTGGTCAGGCTCCTCTTCAATTCCTGGAAAGCCTCTTCACACTTCTGATTCCACTGATCTCTGATGGACTCTCCTGGCCTCCTGGGCCCCGAGCCATCCTCTTCTCCTTCAGTCTTGAGCAACTCATTCAATGGTCTAGCAATTCGGGCAAATCCCTCCACAAACCTCCTGTAGTAGGAGCAGAAGCCCAAGAAGGATCTGAGTTCTGTTACTGTGGTGGGACGTGGCCAGGAGGTAACTGCCTCCAATTTCTCAGGGTCTGTGGCCACCCCTTCTTCAGACACTATGTGCCCCAGATAGTTCACAGAAGACTGGTAGAACCGACACTTTTCAGGCGAAAGCTTAAGTCCTTCCTCACTGAGTCTTCTCAACACTTTTTCCAGCCTCTCTTCATGTTCCTCCAAGGTTCTCCCAAAGACAATGACATCGTCCAGGTATTAAAGGACTTCGATCAAGTTCATGTCCCCTACTGTCTTCTCCATGAGGCGTTGGAAAGTAGCTGGGGCTCCAGACAGACCTTGGGGCATCCGGTCGAATTCAAAGAACCCCACTGGGGTTATGAAAGCTGTCTTCTCCTTGTCTGCTGGGTGCATCGGAATCTGATAGTACCCACTCTTGAGATCCATAACGCTGAACCATTTGGCTCCAGACAAGCTCTGTAGGGCATCCTCTATCCTCAGAGTGGTGTATTGGTCAGGTATGGTTCTCCTGTTGAGAGTCCTGTAGTCGATACAGAGCCTCAATGATCCATTCTTCTTTCGGACCACCACTATGGGAGAGGCATAGGGGCTTCTGGACTCCCGTATCACACCAGTCCTCTTGAGTTCTGCAAGTTGTTCCCTCAGATCCTCCAGATCTGCTAGCGGGACCCGCCTGACCCTCTCTCGGAAGGGCTTATCTTCCTGGAGGCGGATCCGATGGGTGGCACTCCTTGCACACCCCACATCAAACTCATCCTTAGAGAAGATCTTCTCCCATCTATTCAACTGGGCCTTGGCTCTCTCTTTCCAAGCCCTGGACAGATTCGGGTTTTCCATGGTCAGCTTCTCCCAAACATCCCCTTCTTCACCTGTCCTCTTCACTTCTGACAGGGTAACAGGGGCCGCCGGGCTCACCTGGCCTAGCAACATTCTGGCTGGGATTTCCATGGGGTCTTTGGTAATATTCCTAACACTCACTGGAACTCTATAATGGGCCTTCTTCAGGACCTTCAGCGGAATCACTTCCGGTATCACCTCCAGGCCTGAGGACTCACCCCCTGGGTCTGACTCCAGCATGACAAAGGGACCAGGCTGCTCCCAAGTAAGCTTCACAGTGGCCCTGAGACAGGTTACTTCACCGGGCTGCAACACTACCCCTTTTCTTCCAAGTCTCCACACCTTCCCTATCTCCTCTCCAGGGGTCTCCCGCTCTTGGACCAGCCGTTGGTAGGCTGTATTCAGCATGGGATGGATCTTGGTAGCTGCTTGTCTTTCTTCTGTCACGAGAGGGGTCAGGAGTCTTCGGACCAGGTCCGTGTTTGTCCCTATTATAAGGGAATTCTTGTTGGCTCCAGGCGGCCTAGGGCACACAACTGTCAGGGTGTCAAACACTTCGGCCTTCCCAGCCACGGATGGGTCAAAGGTCATTTTGATGGGAAGGTAGCCGTCGTAAGGGAAACTCTGGGTTCCAATTCCCCATATTTCCAGCTCTTCTATCTTCTGGATAGGCAGATGACTCAGGTGCCTGTCGTAGAAGTCCCGGTATAGTAAGGTCACTTGTGCCCCGGTATCCAGGAGGCCCCTGGTGTAGACTCCCTCCACTTGAATGGGCACTATAGGGGATGGGCCTACCAGCTTCTCTGGATATGGTCCGGCAGGAGCCGCCTTCTTCTGACCTTTTCCCTTTGGACTCTCTCTTGTCCTATTCCCTTTGGACTTGAACCTTTCTTGAGCCTGGTATGCACTGACTTCCCTCCTTTTAATGGGTGTAGGAACCCGCTGAGGGGTACTATTATTTTTCTTGGGTGGGCATCCCCTTTGGGGGGTGCCGTGCTTCTCCTGAGGGGTCTCCCCCCTTCTTCTTGGAGTATAGCTTTGTTGAGGGGTATTGCGTTTCCCCTTTGGTGTTCTATCTCTCTTTTTGTTTTTCTTCGCATTCAGCTTGGAGTTTACTGAAGATGGTGGGCACCCGGTTGACTCCTTCACCGGGGCCCTCTGGAGTTTCCCCCCGGCTTGCGGTTGTCTGGTCTCTTCTTCTTCGGACTAGAACATGTGGCTGCAATGTGGCCAACTCCCCCACAGTTGAAGCAGACTATATCTCCCCATTCTTGTAAAGGTTCGGGTGCTGAGGCAATCGGGAACAATTCCTTCCTTGGACTTTCCTTCTTCTTGGGACACTCTGTGTCTTTTGCTATCAGAGAGGTCAATATCTCTAACACCTTGGACATCTGAGTTTTTAGGGTGTCTATCTCCGCCTCTCTTTCAGGGGTCATTACTGGATTGACCAGCACCTGTGCGGGTACAACATTTGTCTTATCCTTCTGCTGGTCCTGTTGCAGCGCCTCCTCATCTCTGATAATTTTTATTAAATCAGCATAAGTCAGCAACATTCCTCCTCCCAAGGTTTTCAGGTGCAGCCAGACTGGATCGGAGCGTAGCGCTCCCTTTAAGACTTGCTTCATTCTTGCCCCATCGGCATCTTGGGGCTTCATCCCTTTCTTTAACACAATCTTGCACAGCAGCCTGTTTAGCCTTCTGACATACTCGGAAAGTTTCTCCTCCGGTTTTTGGAAAGTGTTTTCAAACTGGTAGACCGTCTCTGTCACCTTGTCTAATTGACCAAACTCTTCCTGCAGCATAGCTAGACAATCCTGCGCCGTGCACCCTGCATTCCCAAACCGGAAACTTTTCACTGCTTCTGCTGCTGCACCTTTAAGGCTTTCTAACACTCGCTGCCTCTTCTGTGCCTCCGGCACCTCCCATGCCTCCACCGCCTGTAATGCCTGCTCCACCCAGGTATCAAAATCTTCTTCCCCTGCCGGGACAAGGAGCTTCCCTGAGAATATTTTTAGTCTCCGGTAGCTAGTTTCCACATGCACCGTACTTGTCTTCTGACATTTGGCTAGCAAATCCCCTATTGCATTTATCAGTTCTGGTGATATAGCAGTGGCCGGTGCAGGTGCCACCGGGGGTGTCGCCCTGTCTTCTCTTTCAGGTGAAGTTCGGGCCGCAGCCTGTGGCGATCCCGTAGGGGATGGTTCCCTTTCTACAGTTATTGCGTGCGCCAGCCTAAATGTTCTGTTGTCTGGCGTCCGCAGACACTTGTGCTTACAGGCCTCTGGCATCCTGTCCCAATATTCCACTAATGCGTATTGGTATGAGATGTTTGGGTCTGTCTTCATGTCTATCACCCACGGTGTGTGATCTGGGGACACTGAACTCATCAGTTCCTCTACCGTCAAACTTGACCATTTCTCGCCAGGAAGGCTAATGGCTATCGACTGTTTTGGCTCTGTATTAGCGGCTTTGCACCACTCTTCTACCGCTCTTGGATCCATGGGGTCCATGCCGGCACTTCTGGCGTTCGCTTGCTGCATCAGGATCTCGGACGAGAACCCCCACGTGTAGCGATACCTCCAACTAAGGAGGCCGCAGAATTAGATTTGGGCCCTGAGTGCAGCTCCGCCAACCCCCGGCAATAGGCTCTACCCCCTTCTGGCACAGCTAGTACTAACAATCAATGATATGTCCTATGCAATAGAATAACTAAGCAAGGACACAGTAATGAATTGTAATAGGTAAAGTGTTTTACTCATTTTTCTCAATATGGATAAAGGGGTAACAGTAATCACAGTTCAAGATAATCACTCCTAAGGGCAGCGTCCTGCCACTCTAACACACTATATAGTAACACACGCTACAGGTGCGCCATACGGGCGACCGTTAACTAAGTGCCCTATGGCGCAGTAATCAAACACAGTAGAATCCCCACCAGGCCTGGTTCTAATATTTAGCTTAGTCCTTCTTTCTTCACCGGCAGGTCTGTAATGGTGGTGCACTTTAAACAGAGTATAACTTTGTAATCCAAGGGGTATGAAAATAACTTGTAGGCCATGGCAGTCTATAGGCCTATATACAGTAACAGTATCTTAGCTGGGCTTACGCCCTCTCACCCGCCGGACTATGGATCCAGTCCGGGAAACCTCCACCGGTCGTGTCACACACACTCGATCTCTCCAACGATCGGGCCCCCGATCCGACAAGGCTGTAGCTCACAAAGTCAGATGCCACCCAGGTATCAAGAGGGGAGGGTGGAAGGCTCTTTGGTGCAGAGCAAGGCCTCAGGCTTCAGGCCTTGCACTCCGACACATCCGCACAGGAGGATCCGTCTGTGAAGTCTCGTGTCCCCAAAGAGGCCGAGCCCGGCCTCGCCTCCTCCTTTTATAACCCCTCCCATGAGTCTCTGCGGTGGAACATCACAAGAATGGGGTTATGGGTAATGTAGTTTCTTCCCAATATAGGGGAATACCCCGCTACACTACTAAATGAAAACATTGCAATAATAATTCAAACTTATGCTTGTTGAAAATACATTATATTTTTCCTTACATGCATAGATTTCTTACTGTCCCTGATATCCAGTACCAGTTTTTAAGATTTGTTCCTAGAAATTACATCCGGATGGGTCATGAGAGACTGCCATGGCAGGTTGTGACACTCTGAAATCATGGACATACTAAGTCTACAACTAAGTAAATCATCTCTGGGAATCAATGGACTAATCCCATTAGAAAAAATAAATTAAAAAAAACTGTCACAAAAAGTCAGTTTGTCAAGATTGGGTTAACTCTTGTAAATGGTACTGGTATAAAATGATTAACGGTACCAATAGACTTATTGGTGCGATCAAGTGATAATCCTCATGACTATGGGTGCAGGCAAACTACACCAAAAACCACAAAGCAGACCAAGTTTGAGGGACCATATTGGATGTTTTCAGCTACATTTTATGTTTCCCCCAGGTTAGGATAGGGCTGGAGGTGTGTCACGAGGGCCACGTACCTAAGGTGAGACTGAAGTAGTGGGGAGGCCTCCCTCGCACCTCGGGTCCTTGAAGCCTCTGGAGATAGAGAAAGAGACTTGGTGGATACCGAGTGGCACGGGTGCCAGGGGTGCAGAGCACCGTGCAAGCCTTAATCCGAGATCCGAGCAGAGGTCAAGTCCACTCTGGCAATGAAGTACAAAAGGGTTAATCAGAAGAAGAATGATCGAGATCCAAGCCGGGGTCGCTTCCAATCTGGCAGCTGAGTACAAAAGGGGCAAAGAAGTAGAATGGTCAAGGTACAAATCCGAGGTCAAAGGCAAGCAGCAATCAAGAGTAGTCAAATAGGTTTCCAGGTCACAACAAGTTCAGACAGATCACACAGTAGCACAGAAACAAGGGGGGGCTGAAGATAATCCAGCAATTTGCCAGTATCTGGGCTGGGCTTATATAGGTAAGTTTGAGGTCACTTCCTGTGCACCTCCTGGGCATTTTCCCAACTTTTTTCTATCAGGGTGAGGTCACTTCCTGTGCGCCTCCTGGGTATTTTTCTGCTTTTTTCCATCAGGTTGAGGTCACTTCCTGTGTGCCTCCTGGGAATTTTCCTGCCTTTTTCCATCAGTTCTTCTGCGCAGGTGCGGGTGGCGCACTGAGGCGTCTTTGGCGCATGCTCAGTTGGCACAGATTTCCTCTTGCGGCAACGCGCCATTGGTGAATGCGTAGTAAGCCCTCGACTCTTACAAGGTATCAAGCTAGGCTATGCATTTAATGGATTAGTCTGCCCATTCTGATATTTTAGTTTTTTTTTGTAAATGCTATGAAGTAAACTCTTTCATTTGTCTGCTGGGAATTCAATTTCTGTACTTGAACTTCTAGTTCATAACACCTGCTGTGTCCATTATGCTGGGCACAACTTGCCCTGTTGTCTTTTTGCATTTATTTATATTATAGAGAATTCAGCAGGAGATGCTGGAACACACAAAGATGGGCAGGAACACACACAATTCCAAGATGGACTGGGAATTATGACAGGGTCATCTCCCTGCTGGGACGATCGAATGTAAGAAGGCAGGGGTTAATTCAGCCCATGAAGATCCACCAATTGGTGATAAAATATAATTTTTAGATGGATTAACCCTTAAGCACACATATTTAGGTCAGTATCTGTTTGCAAGGAATTTTGTGTCATCTGGGTCATATCTGCACATGTCAGTTTTTCTGTGCTCTCCTTTTAACAAATCTTAAATGATTTCCTTTTACACATCTGCTTAATATTGGTTTGCTGTTTATAAGTCAGCCCCGCTGCTGGCTCTTGTGTGCACTGATTGTGATTTTAGGTTGAAGCAACATCTTGTGTGTACTTCATCCAAAACAAATTCAAATGAAATGAATGTTTGTGTTTCAGCAGGGAAAACCCATACATGTAATTCTTGGTGTTTCCTGAGGTTACGTGTTGTTTTCCTACAAGGAATTCCTGGCAAATTGCAGTTCTGCTTATGATATCTTTCCATCTTGCTGTGTTCCCCAGTATATCAACATCCCTCTCTATTAGGGCAAGGATAGCTTACCTTGTTGAGGAAGCACATTTTAAATAAACCTTAAATGTCACTTATTTGAAAGGTAAAACAAGGAATGACCACATTAAAATGTAAAATGACTGTCCCATACCTCCCAACTTTGTAAAGTCCCTTCGCGGGACATTCTGATGTCCCCTCTCCCCTGCCAACCAGAGTTGTTGAGCGGGGGGGGGGGGGTGAGGGGAATGGGCAAAAAAAAACGGGAATTGCCACAGAAGTTGTTGAGCGGGGGGGGGGGCTGGGGGGGCGCCGGAACATTTAAAAAAAAAAAAAGATTTTTAGGCGGGGGGCCGCCGATCGGGGGGGGGAATACTAGTGCGCCGATCGCGGGGGGGGGCTCTTGCCTGCTGCTGCTGCTCCTCTTCTTCTCTTCATGTTTCCTGCTGTGCGGGAAACATGATAGTCTCGCGGGAGTGCGGGAAGGAGGAGCCTCTGCGGGTAAAACCCACACAATCCGTGCCAGTTGGGAAGTATGGTAGTTCCTCCTATGAAAGTAAACTCTTCTGGCATTCCCATGTTTCCTACTACCACCCACATATGCAGGGATCTGATGTTCTGATTCTATATGCAGCTACTTTTCCTTATCTCAGCGTGTTCAAGTTGGTCTGAGCTACAAAATCAAACAATGATGCAAGAAGAGCTTCCCCTATTCCTTGATTTTTACACAACATACTCCTCTAATTAGACCATAGGGGTCTTAGTTCAAAGTCAACCTGACTGCCTTTTAAGACCATGAAAACTTTCCGATGCGTGTCTCTCTTAAATCATACCTCCCAACTTTCTGAGATGAGAAAGAGGGACACTTTTTTAACCACTTCAGCCCCGGACGATTTGGCTGCCCAATGACCGGTCCATTTTTTGCGATTCATCGCTGGGTAGCTTTTACTGGCAATTGCGCGGTCGTGCGACATGGCTCCCAAACAAAATTGACGTCCTTTTTTTCCCACAAATAGAGCTTTCTTTTGGTGGTATTTGATCACCTCTGCGTTTTTTATTTTTTTGCGCTATAAACAAAAAAGCGTCAAATTTGAAAAAAAAAGCAAAATAGGGGATAGTTTTATGGCATTTTTATTATTAATCTTGGCAATTTATTATTAATCTTTTTTTTATTAGAAATGGCAATGATCTGCGACATTATGGCAGACACATCGGACACTTTTGATGCTATTTTGGGACCATTGTCATTTATACAGCGATCAGTGCTATAAAAATGCACTGATTACTGTGTAAATGACACTGGCAAAGAAGGGGTTTCCCACTAGGGGGCGAGGAAGGGGTTAAGTGTGTCCTAGGGAGTGATTCTAACTGTGTGGGGGATGGGCTTACTGTGACATGACACTGATCGCTGCTTCCGATGACAGGGAGCAGACGATCAGTGTCCTGTCACTAAGCAGAACCGGGAGATGCCTTGTTTACAACGGCATCCCCCGTTCTGCCGCTCCGTGACACGATCGCGGGACACCGGCGGACATCGAGTCCGCGGGTACCGCGGGCGCGGTCATGGAGCTCAAGGCGGGCGCGCTCACCGCCGGCGGCGCGCGCGCGCCTGCAAGGCGGCTTTTTTAAAGCAACGTACGGGTACGTCCATATGCGCACAGGAGCCATTCTGCCAACGTATATCTTCGTTACACGGTCGGCAAGTGGTTAAGAGAAAGTATGTAGGCAGAAGACATGCCCACTTTATGTGGATTCTGAAAAATTAATAAACCAAAAATTATAGCTTAAACCAATAAGTACAAATTCTTTACACTTACTTTTCCTTTATATGTTTTTAAAAGCAATAAGTGCTATAAAATAGAGGCTGAATAAAAGATTTAGTGTATAAAACTTTTGGCAGTTAAATAATGCAGTCCGTATATGAGACCAAAAAAAGGAAATAAGAGCAGAGAGACTTGGTACCAAAAGAGGGGCAGTCTCTGCAATTGGTGGACCATTGAGAACAATGCTTAAACTAGTATTACTTTGCAAGGTCTAAGCCTTGTCCACAGCTACCCCACTGTCCTATGACAGTGCTTTGGTGGCCAGTATAGACACTATAAATGTATAGGGGAATGGCAGTTGGGGGGACAGATTTAAAATAGCTGACTGGTTTGTTTTAAGTACACAATAGTAGGCTGCACTAGGTTATATACCACACATTAAAAAAGCTGCTGGAAACACAACATAAGAAAAACTTTTATATCATAGGTGCAGCGGTAAAAAAACAAAATCTTTATTCTGCATCAAAATTAATTGAAATAGCAATCAGCACGGTTAGAGACAAAGTATATCCAATGAAAAGCCGTCACCAACACCTGTTCACACTGCCTCTTACTCCTCAGTATGGACCTTAACCAAGGAAGGTCAGACATGCATTTTCCAAAGCAATCCTAGAAAAGCTAGTACACTCACTTGGTTAAAATCAGAAACCAGCAATATAGAATGAAATGGAAGTTTCCAACAAAATTGATGCCATGTCCCGATGCACAATAACGTGACGTGTGACGTCATCACGCATCAGGACGCGGCGGCCATTTTGTTAGTTAGAAACTTCAGTTTTATTCTATATTGCTGGTTTCTGTGTACTTCACCTAAAAAATACTACAGTATGGTACGCTCCTTCTATTTTTCCTATCTGTGAGTGATTAACCACTTAACGACCGCTCACTGTATATATACGTCGGCACAATGGCACCGACAGGCACAATCACGTAGAGTGTACGTGATTGCCTTTGTACAGTTGGGGGGTCCAATCGGACCCCCCTTCTGTACAGTGAGCGGTCGGAATTCATTGGGGAGCGATCTGACATGAGGGGATGGCCGTTCGATTCCGGCCACCCCCCCGCGATCGCTCCCGGCGAATAGAAATGCCCCCTCTGTCTGTGTAATGTTTACACAGACAGAGAAAGCAGGAGGAAGTGATGTCATCTCCTGTGCGGCGCTCACATATACCGAGCACCGTACAAGAGAAGACACACAGGTCAGTGCACAAACACTACACTGACACCAGCACACATAGGCACATAAATCGCCCCCCAGGCCCCCCCAGATCACCCCCCAGCCCCCAGTCACAGTGTCACTGATTGCAGTGACCATTTATTTAGTGATCACTGCAATCAGTGACATTTGTCACTATAAAAGTGTCACTACATTTAGTTTTAGGTCCAGTGTAGCCCCCTAACCCCCCCTAATAAAGGTTTAACCCCTTGATCACCCCCCCAGATAACCCTTTCACCCCCTAGCACAGCCGTCGCTAAGCGATCATTTTTCTGATCGCTGTCTTAGCGTCGGTGATGCAGATCGGTACCCAGTAATTTTTTTTAGGTTCGCCGCAGGTTTTTATAGCGTCGGGTACCCCCATAAATTATCTAATAAAGGTTTAACCCCCTTGATCACCCCCAGGTAACCCTTTCACCCCCTATCACCACTGTCGCTAAGCGATAATTTTTCTGATCGATGTCTTAGCGTCGGTGATGCAGATCGGTAGCCAGTATTTTTTTTTTAGGTTCGCCGCAGGTTTTTATAGCGTCGGGTACCCCCATAAATTATCTAATAAAGGTTTAACCCCCTTGATCGCCCCCCAGGTAACACTTTCACCCCCTATCACCACTGTCGCTAAGCGATCATTTTTCTGATCGCTGTCTTAGCGTCGGTAATGCAGATCGGTAGCCAGTAATTTTTTTTAGGTTCGCCGCAGGTTTTTATAGCGTCAGGTACCCCCATAAATTATCTAATAAAGGTTTAACCCCCTTGATCGCCCCCCAGGTAACCCTTTCACCCCCTATCACCACTGTCGCTAAGCGATAATTTTTCTGATCGCTGTCTTAGCGTCGGTGATGCAGATCAGTAGCCAGTATTTTTTTTTTAGGTTCGCCGCAGGTTTTTATAGCGTCAGGTACCCCCATAAATTATCTAATAAAGGTTTAACCCCCTTGATCGCCCCCCAGGTAACCCTTTCACCCCCTATCACCACTGTCGCTAAGCGATCATTTTTCTGATCAATGTCTTAGCGTCAGTGATGCAGATCGGTAGCCAGTAATTTTTTTTAGGTTCGCCGCAGGTTTTTATAGCTTCAGGTACCCCCATAAATGATCTAATAAAGGTTTAACCCCCTTGATCACCCCCCAGGTAACCCTTTCACCCCCTATCACCACTGTCGCTAAGCGATCATTTTTCTGATCGCTGTCTTAGCGTCGGTGATGCAGATCGGTAGCCAGTAATTTTTTTTAGGTTCGCCGCAGGTTTTTATAGCGTCAGGTACCCCCATATATTATCTAATAAAGGTTTTAACCCCCTAATTGCCCCTAGTTAACCCTTTCACCAGTGATCATCATATAAGTGTTACGGGTGACGCTGGTTAGTTAGTTTGCTTTTTATAGTGTCAGGGCACCCGCCGTATATAACCCAATAAAGGTTTAACACCCTGATCGCCCGGCGGGTGATATCAATTAGGTTTTAGCGTCAGAGAGGGTCTGCGTCACACCCCAGGCAGCGTCAGGTTAGTGCCACTAACGCTAACACCCACGCGTGAAGCATACACCTCCCTTAGTGGTATAGTATCTGAACAGATCAATATCTGATCTGATCAGATCTATACTAGCGTCCCCAGCAGTTTAGGGTTCCCAAAAACGCAGTGTTAGCGGGATCAGCCCAGATACCTGCTAGCACCTGCGTTTTGCCCCTCCGTCCAGCCCAGGCCACCCAAGTGCAGTATCGATCGATCACTGTCACTTACAAAACACAACACACATAACTGCAGCGTTCGCAGAGACAGGCCTGATCCCTGCGACTCCAGTGCTGTAGGAGGTGATTTCACCACCACAGTTAAAAAAAAAAAGCAAATATGCCGAAGCATTGGGGAAGCAGGGGCGGAGGAGTGATTTTGCTCCTAATGCCGCGTACATACGGTCGAAATTCCGACGGAGGCTTGCCCGTGGAAAAGTCCGACCATGTGTGTGCGGCATAACTTTTTTGCGGGAGGATGCCCCCATGCTTCGGCATATATAAATGGTGCATGTATGCCCATCATTAGAAGTGGGTGGATGAAGGGCGGTATTCTAATGGTGGGCATACCCACCGATCAATCTCTTTTTTCGTTCAGCCACCTGGCTGCATGAAAAAAAAAAATTACAATACATGTCCAACAAGGACCAGCAACGTACTGGTATGTTGCTGGACTTTGAATGGTTATACCAGATTGATGCCTGCGGGTTTAGGTATCATCTTGGTATCATTCTTTTCAGCCAGCGGCCGGCTTTCATGTAAAAGCAATCCTAGTGGCTAATTAGCCTCTGGACTGCTTTTAGAAGCAGTGGGAGGGAATGTCCCCCCCGGATATAAAAAGCGCCATTGGGAAATTGGGAAAGCATTTTATCACACCGATCTTGGTGTGGTCAGATGCTTTGAGGGCAGAGGAAAGATCTAGGGTCTAGACCCCAGTTTTTTCAAAATATAACAATAAAAATGATAAAAATGATAAAAAAAAAAATATGGAAGGAACAATTTAAAAATAAAATAAAAAAGCAAAATTAATAATAATAAAAAAAAAAGCACCCCTGTCCTGCCCTGCTCTTGCCCAATGTTGAACGCAAGCGTCGGTCTGGCGTCATATGTAAACAGCAATTGCACCATGCATGTGAGGTATCACCGCAAAGGTCAGATCGAGGGCAGCAATTTTAGCAGTAGACCTCCTCTGTAAATCTAACGGGGTAACCTGTAAAGGCTTTTAAAGGCTTTTAAAAATGTATGTAGTTTGTCGCCAATGCGCGTTTGTGCGAAATTTTAAAGCATGTCGTGTTTGGTATCTATGTACTCGGCCTAAGATCATCTTTTTTATTTCATCAAACATTTGGGCAATATAGTGTGTTTTAGTGCATTAAAATTTAAAAAAGTGTATTTTTTCCCCAAAAAATGCGTTTGAAAAATCGCTGCGCAAATACTGTGTAGAAAAAAAAAATGCAACACCCACCATTTTATTCTGTAGGGCCTTTGCTTTAAAAATATATATAATGTTTGGGGGTTCAACATAATTTTCCTGCAAAATAAAATATGTTTTCATGTAAACAAAAAGTGTCAAAAAGGGCTTTGTCTTCAAGTGGTTAGAAGAGTGGATGTAAGCTTCCTAATGTTGTGTATAAAATGCCAGAACAGTTCAAAACGCCCCCAAATGACCCCATTTTGGAAAGTAGACACCCCAAGCTATATACTGAGAGGCATGTCGAGTCCATGGAATATTTTATATGTTGACACAAGTTGCGGAAAAAAGACAATTTTTTATTTTATTTTTGCACAAAGTTGTCACTAAATGATATATTGCTCAAACATGCCATGGGCATATGTGGAATTACACCCCAAAATACATTCTGTTGCTTCTCCTGAGTACGGGGATACCACATGTGTGAGACTTTTTGGGAGCCTAGCCGCGTACGGGACCCCAAAAACCAATCACCGCCTTCAGGCTTTCTAAGGGTGTAAATTTTTGATTTCACTTCTCACTGCCTATCACAGTTTCGGAGGCCATGGAATGCCCAGATGGCACAAAACCCCCCCAAATGACCCCATTTTGGAAAGTAGACACCCCAAGCTATTTGCTGAGAGGTATTGTGAGTATTTTGCAGATCTCGCTTTTTGTCACAAAGTTTTGAAAATTAAAAAAAAAAAAAAAAAAAAAAAAATGTCTTTCTTCATTTTCAAAAACAAATGAGAGCTGTAAAATACTCACCATGCCTCTCAGCAAACAGCTTGGGGTGTCTACTTTCCAAAATGGGGTCATTTGGGGGGTTTTGTGCTATCTTGGCATTTTATGGCCTTCGAAACTGTGATAGGTAGTGAGGAGTCAAATCAAAAATTTGTGCCTAGAAATCCTGAAGGCGGTGATTGGTTTTCGGGGTCCCGTACGCGGCTAGGCTCCTAAAAAGTCCCACACATGTGGTATCCCCGTACTCAGGAGAAGCAGCAAAATGTATTTTGGGATGCAATTCCACATATAACCATGGCATGTGTGAGCAATATATCATTTAGTGACAACTTTTTGTAATTTTTTATTTTTTTTTGTCATTATTCAATCACTTGGGACAAAAAAAAAAATATTCAATGGGCTCAACAGGCCTCTCAGCAATTTCCTCGGGGTGTCTACTTTCTAAAATGGGGTCATTTGGGGGGGTTTTGTGCTATTTTGGCATTTTATGGCCTTCAAAACTGTGATAGGTAGTGAGGAGTGAAATCAAAAATTTGCGCCCTTAGAAATCCTGAAGGCGGTGCTTGGTTTCCGGGGTCCCGTACGTGGCTAGGCTTCTAAAAAGTCCCACACATGTGGTATCCCCGTACTCAGGAGAAGCAGCAGAATGTATTTTGGGGTGCAATTCCACATATAACCATGGCATGTGTGAGCAATATATCATTTAGTGACAACTTTTTGTAATTTTTTTTTTATTTTTTTTTTGTCATTATTCAATCACTTGGGACAAAAAAAAAATATTCAATGGGCTCAACATGCCTCTCAGCAATTTCCTTGGGGTGTCTACTTTCCAAAATGTCATTTGGGGGGGTTTTGTACTGCCCTGCCATTTTAGCACCTCAAGAAATGAGATAGGCAGTCATAAATTTAAAGCTGTGTAAATTCCAGAAAATGTACCCTAGTTTGTAAACGCTATAACTTTTGCGCAAACCAATAAATATACACTTATTGACATTTTTTTTACTAAAGACATGTGGCTGAATACATTTTGGCCTAAAATTGAGTTTATTCGATTTTTCTTATAACAAAAAGTAGAAAATATTATTTTTTTTCAAAATTTTCGGTCTTTTTCCGTTTATATCGCAAAAAAAAAAAAATCGCAGAGGCAATCAAATACCATTAAAAGAAAGCTCTATTTGTGGGAAGAAAAGGACGCAAATTTCGTTTGGGTACAACATTGCATGTCCGCACAATTTACAGTTAAAGCAGCGCAGTGCAAAATTCTGAATTCACCTCTGGTCCTTTAGCTACCAAATGGTCCGGGTCTTAAGTGGTTAAGGAAACTGCAGGGAGCGAAGAAGTATTCCAGCAGGAAGAGCATGGTGATTCATTTCCAGAGACACCAGTTCAGGATTGCTTTGGAAAATGCATGTCTGACCTTCCTTGGTGAAGGTCCATACTAAGGAGTAAGAGGCAGTGTGAACGGGTGTCGGTGATGGCTTTTCCTTGGATCCACCTTATCTCTATCCATTCTGATTGCTATTTCAATTAATTTTGATGCAGAATCAAGAATAATTTTAATGGACTGTTAAGTCATATGAAAATCAGACTTCACGGTTTGTTTTAAGGGTTGGTCAAAATGCCCCTTTTAGCCAGGAAATTGCCTCTGTATGAGAAAAACTTACACTTTACTTAAGTAAAGAACCACACATATAAAAAGTATATAAATATTGTGACACAACATATTTAAATTAAAGTATAACTGAAGGTAAAAAATTTTTTTGTTTTAAATAGAGTGGGGAGGGATTAGAACATCTGTAAGGTTATTATTGCTGCCTATGAACCCGTTGGGGCGATTTACCCTCTCATTTTGTGAGGTTTACTAAAACTGGAGCTCAGAGAATCTGGTGCAGTTGTTCATAGTAACCAGTCAGCATCTCAATTCAGCTTGTTCAATGAAGCTTTGACAATAACACCTAGTAGCCGATTGGTTGCTATCCACAGGTGTTCCAATTTTAGTAACTCTCCCCCTATATGTCCTTTTTACCATTTTCACTGAGAGTAAAAGTGAAAGAAAATCCCAAATTTTGGATTGCCACCAGAACAGGTAAAGAAAGTAAATTTTCCAATGGGGACACTAGTTCTGGTGACCCTGGTGACAACCATGGATTTCCTCACTTTGAAGGGATTTCGTCTCACTTCCTGTTTTGGCTATGGGACAGGAAGTGAAAGAAAGTCTCCCAAATGTGGGCATAGAGGGCATAAACAAACTGACAGGGTTTATACCCCTCTCTTATTCAATCCAAAATTAAAACAAAACATTTAGCTTTTAGTTCTACTTTAACTGTGCACTGTGCACATTTAAAGTAGATGTAAACCTAACTCAATATTGGATATGATAAATAAAAATAAAATAAAATATTTATTTTCTCCTTTTTTTCACCCATTACTGCATTACAGTCCTGCTAATCTCCCATAGAACCTATGCAACAACGTCTTGTCTACATACAGTATGCTTCAGTGATGGCTGAATGGCATTTCTCATGGTTGGTTCCCCGATGGTGGCAACAGTGAACCCTGAGTAATGATTGTTGAAACAGACACTTTTGTCCGTCCAATGTGATAGGGTGACAACAAAAGGGGACAATTTGAAGTTAGGAATAGAGCATTATTCTATTAGAGGAGATGTCTGAACAAGGACTATCTTGGCAGCATTAACAGGTATTATTTTACTAAAAGCAGCAAATTTTTAAATATTGAAAACTACTTTTAGAATTCCATTAGCACGTTAAAGTATATGAGATTTTAGTGATTGGGTTTATGAAAAAATAAATAAAAAAAATTATATATATATATATATTGTGACAGCAGGAAGGTAAAGTCACCTGGTTGCATCCAGGGGGGTAGATATATTTCGCCCAGATTCAGGCTTTACGCTGACTTATACAACTAGGTGGAGAGTTGTATAGGCCCAGCTAAGGCTAGTGGGCTCATGGATGACTCATACCTCTAGGGAGAGTGTGGGGCGTCGTGCAGACAGAGATGAGGAGACCAGCTGAACCTTGTCAGCTCATTTAGGCCTCTATAAGAACTCCCAGCTTCATTAGATGTTAGCTCATGCCTGGAACCAGACCTGTGTGGACTGTCTAGGGAGAGTGAACCCCTGTGCGGTGAGGCAAAGCCTGTGTGGCTATTTGTTTGGACTTTTACTAAACCAGGGACTTAGGGACTAGGACAGCACTAGGCTGATCCCAGTTGTTAGTTAGGAAACCTGTATGTTTAGTCAGAGGTCAACTTGACCAGGATTTATTTTGGTTATGTTTCTTTTGCTTTGCTGTGTTTTGTCACTGTAAATAGAAAATAAACCGCACCTTTTTGATTTTGAAAACCACAACCTCCGTTTGCTGGGCCTGTTTTGTGTGGGGAGCCCATCCCGGGGGTCACACACACCCGCTGCCGAGCTAACCCCCTCACAGTTGGTGGAGAATGCGGGCAGTTTTTTTAAGCCAGCATGGAGGAGATACTGAAACAGCTGGCTCTAGCAAATGCCAATCAACAGCAGACAAATGCAGGTTTGCAAAAGAGCCTTGCAGCTCAACAACAGAGCCTTGCAGCCCAGCAGCAGACAAACGCAACTTTGCAACAGAGTCTGGAGGCTCAGCAACGAGCCCAGCAGCAATCTGAGGCCCGCTTCATAGACCTGTTGCAGAAGCAAGAGCAGAGACTACAACAACAGATGGAAGCAGTAATGCAGCAACGTCCGCAGACCAGTGAGGAAAGCCGTCCCACTAATACCGCGTCCTTTGGGGTGAGTCGTTTATTGACAAAAATGACTGGAGAGGATGATCCAGAGGTATTTTTGACCACATTTGAAAGGACCGCTGAAAGAGAAAAGTGGCCTGAGGAGCAGTGGGCTGGACTGGTGGCTCCTCTGTTAACTGGTGAATCGCAGAAAGCTTACTATGACCTAGAGCCTAACCAAGCAAAAGACTATGTGATGCTAAAAGCTGAAATATTGGCAAGGCTGGGTGTCACCCAGGCTGTCCGGGCTCAGCGTGTGCATAACTGGACTTTCCAGCTTGGAAAACCCCCCAGGTCTCAAATGTATGATCTCATTCACCTGAGCAGAAAGTGGCTACAGCCAGAGACTTTGTCCGCACCAAAGATTGTGGAACGTGTTGTAATGGATCGGTTTTTGAGAGCTCTTCCTACTGCCATCCAAAAGTGGGTAAGCCATGGAGACCCAGAGACGACCGATGGTCTTGTGGATCGTGTGGAGAAATACTTGGCTACAGAGAACCTGACGGCCTCTTCCAGAGACACTCGGACTTTCCACCCTAAGACCAGACCATCCCCAGGGGCGGATAAGAGGATTCCAAGGGGTGAGGGTGGAGAGAGTGAGAGGGTGGGAGCTCTACCCCAAGTTTGGCGAGAACAGCCTGGGAAATCAGCGGCTCAAGAGGCGGCAAGAAGGATCGTTTGCTACCGCTGCCGGCAAGCGGGACATATTGCAGCCAATTGCCCGGTTGTGGAGGAACCCATGCAGTGTGACTTTCTGACGGGCAGACGTCAGTCGCTGTGTGCGACAGTCGCATGCACTGCCATTCGAGGAACTGAGAAACATTTATGCAAAATGTGTGTTAATGGTAGAAATGTTGTGGTATTGCTGGATTCAGGTAGCCTTGTGACCCTGATAAAGGCTGAGTTAGTTAAAACAGAGGTCTCTGGGAATAGCAAGGTAGCTGTTATTTGTGTGCATGGGGACACCCGAGAGTATCCAGTGACTACAGTGTGTTTCGAGACCCCCAAAGGTACCCTCTCTCATCCAGTGGGCTTAGTATCTCAGTTACCGCATGACGCCATTGTGGGAAGGGATTTTCCGAAGTTCTGGGAACTGTGGGATGATCCTGAGCCCCTCACTGGTGCCCCTATGTACCAGGAATGTGATAGCCAGAACTCCCCTGAGAGTGGTGAGGACTCTCCGGAATTTCCCTTATCAGTATTGGCAGGGGAGACTCAAGAAACTGGAGAGGAGCCCACCTCCTCAGACGAAAACCTACCGTCTGTGGAGTTTTCTGATCTTGAGGTTCACAGGGAAAACTTTGCCACAGAACAGTTGAAAGACCCCGCCCTAATAAAGGCACGGGAAAACGTAGTGAAAATAGATGGCGAGTTAGTGAACCCAGATAATACCTGCACTTACCCATACTTCAGCGTAGAGAAGGACCTACTGTATCGGGTGGCAAAAAGGGCAGAAGAAACCGTTGAGCAGCTTGTGGTGCCCAAACCTTACAGGAAGTTGGTGTTGGAGTTGGCCCATGGGCACATTCTTGGAGGTCATCTGGGGACAGAGAAAACCCGAGAGAGGGTATTACAGAGATTCTATTGGCCGGGGGTGATGAAGGACGTAGAAAATTATTGTTCCTCCTGCCCTGTGTGTCAGAGGTTGGCCCCGATGCCACATTTCCGTAGCCCGCTGGTCCCTCTACCCATCATTGAGGTCCCGTTTGAGAGGATCGCCATGGATTTGGTAGGTCCTATAATCAAGTCCGCTAGGGGGCACCAGTACATATTAGTTATAATGGACTATGCCACCCGTTATCCAGAAGCGATCCCTCTCCGAAATACCTCGGCCAAAACCATAGCCAAAGAGCTATCTCTTGTTTTTAGCCGGGTGGGTATTTGTAAAGAACTGCTTACGGACCAAGGTACACCCTTTATGTCCCGGGTTATGAAAGAGCTGTGTAAATTGTTCAAAGTGACGCAATTGCGTACGTCTGTGCATCACCCCCAAACCGATGGGCTGGTTGAAAGATTCAACAAAACCCTAAAACAAATGTTGAAGAAAGTGGTGGATAGAGATGGAAAGGATTGGGACTGTTTACTTCCTTATTTGATGTTTGCTATTAGGGAGGTGCCCCAATCCTCTACGGGATTCTCCCCCTTTGAGTTACTGTATGGGAGACACCCAAGAGGGCTGTTGGATATTGCCAAGGAAACTTGGGAAAGTGAGAGTTCTCCCCACAGGAGTGTGATTGAGCATGTCGCCCTGATGCAAGATCGAATTGCACAGGTAATGCCCATCGTGAAGGAACATTTGGCCCAAGCGCAGTTGGCACAGCAGAGAGTGTACAACCGTGGAGCCAAGACCCGTACCTTTTCCCCGGGGGATAGGATATTGGTACTTGTCCCTACGGTTGAAAGTAAATTCCTTGCCAAATGGCAAGGCCCCTACTAGATAATGGAAAAAGTGAGCGAAGTGAATTACAAGGTCAGACAACCAGGAAGGCGAAAGCCCGAACAGATCTATCACGTTAATCTGTTGAAAGCCTGGAGGGATAGAGAGTCCCTAGTCGCAGACACTTGGTCACCAGCTCAAACTGGTTGCGTGATTCCTGAGGTTGGAATAGCAGCCACCTTGTCACAACCCCAACAACAGGAGGTTAAGGAGTTTGTGCTTCGCAACAAGGAGGTATTCTCTGAGCTGCCGGGACAAACATCTGGGGTAGAGCATGACATCATTACCCCGCCCGGTGAAAGGGTGAAGTTAAAACCCTATCGAATCCCAGAGGCTCGACGGGAGGCAATACGGGAGGAAGTACAGAAAATGCTGAACTTAGGGGTGATAGAGGAGTCCCAAAGTGATTGGTCTAGTCCCATCGTGTTGGTGCCTAAACCGGATGGGAGCTGGCGATTTTGTAACGATTTTCGTCAGTTGAACAAAGTTACAAAATTTGACACCTACCCCATGCCACGTATAGATGAGTTGATCGACCGGCTGGGAACAGCCCGATACATGACGACTCTTGACCTCACAAAAGGGTATTGGCAAATCCCCCTGGCCAAGTCGGCCAAAGAGAAAACCGCATTTGTAACCCCAGACGGGGCGTTCCAATATAAAAGAATGCCGTTCGGGTTACAGAATGCGCCGGCCACATTCCAGCGGAAAATGGACCAGATGCTGAGGCCCCATCGGAAGTATGCTGCGGCTTACCTGGATGACGTAATTGTCCATAGCACAGATTGGGCCTCACATCTGCCAAAAGTGCAAGCAGTCCTGGACTCTGTTCGGGAAGCGGGGTTTACGGCTAACCCCAAGAAGTGTACCATTGGGCAGGAGGAGGCCAAATATCTTGGGTACACCATTGGGAGGGGAGTAATAAAACCCCAACTCAACAAAGTCGAGGCCATCCAGAGTTGGCCACGTCCCAACAGCAAGAAGCAGGTACGAGCCTTTCTGGGTATCGCTGGGTATTATCGGCGATTCATTCCCCACTTTGCTTCTAAGGCTGTGCCCCTAACCAACCTGACGAAGGGGAAAGGGTCGGTCATGATTAAATGGACCCCCGAGGCTGAGGCAGCATTCCAATTCTTGAAACAAGCCTTATGTAGCCAGCCAGTGTTGTACTCACCCGACTTCTCTAAAGACTTTGTCGTACAAAGTGATGCGTCAGATGTGGGGTTAGGAGCAGTATTGTCCCAGGTCTGGAACGGGGAAGAGCACCCAGTCATTTACCTCAGCAGGAAATTGAAGTCCCATGAGGTAAATTACGCCACCGTTGAAAAGGAGTGTTTAGCGGTGAAGTGGGCTCTAGATTCCCTTCGGTACTACCTGCTAGGTAGGCACTTTGACATGGTTACGGATCACGCTCCGTTAAAGTGGATGGCTCAAAACAAGGAAACAAATAGAAGAGTGAATAGGTGGTTCCTGGCCCTCCAGGAATTCAACTTCACAGTAAAGCATCGCCCTGGCGTTCAAATGGGGAATGTGGATGCTTTGTCTCGAGTACATGAATGCCTGATTGCTGGTGTTCCAACCCCGAGGTTAAAACAAGAGGGGGGGGGTATGTGACAGCAGGAAGGTAAAGTCACCTGGTTGCATCCAGGGGGGTAGATATATTTCGCCCAGATTCAGGCTTTACGCTGACTTATACAACTAGGTGGAGAGTTGTATAGGCCCAGCTAAGGCTAGTGGGCTCATGGATGACTCATACCTCTAGGGAGAGTGTGGGGCGTCGTGCAGACAGAGATGAGGAGACCAGCTGAACCTTGTCAGCTCATTTAGGCCTCTATAAGAACTCCCAGCTTCATTAGATGTTAGCTCATGCCTGGAACCAGACCTGTGTGGACTGTCTAGGGAGAGTGAACCCCTGTGCGGTGAGGCAAAGCCTGTGTGGCTATTTGTTTGGACTTTTACTAAACCAGGGACTTAGGGACTAGGACAGCACTAGGCTGATCCCAGTTGTTAGTTAGGAAACCTGTATGTTTAGTCAGAGGTCAACTTGACCAGGATTTATTTTGGTTATGTTTCTTTTGCTTTGCTGTGTTTTGTCACTGTAAATAGAAAATAAACCGCACCTTTTTGATTTTGAAAACCACAACCTCCGTTTGCTGGGCCTGTTTTGTGTGGGGAGCCCATCCCGGGGGTCACACACACCCGCTGCCGAGCTAACCCCCTCACAGTTGGTGGAGAATGCGGGCAGTTTTTTTAAGCCAGCATGGAGGAGATACTGAAACAGCTGGCTCTAGCAAATGCCAATCAACAGCAGACAAATGCAGGTTTGCAAAAGAGCCTTGCAGCTCAACAACAGAGCCTTGCAGCCCAGCAGCAGACAAACGCAACTTTGCAACAGAGTCTGGAGGCTCAGCAACGAGCCCAGCAGCAATCTGAGGCCCGCTTCATAGACCTGTTGCAGAAGCAAGAGCAGAGACTACAACAACAGATGGAAGCAGTAATGCAGCAACGTCCGCAGACCAGTGAGGAAAGCCGTCCCACTAATACCGCGTCCTTTGGGGTGAGTCGTTTATTGACAAAAATGACTGGAGAGGATGATCCAGAGGTATTTTTGACCACATTTGAAAGGACCGCTGAAAGAGAAAAGTGGCCTGAGGAGCAGTGGGCTGGACTGGTGGCTCCTCTGTTAACTGGTGAATCGCAGAAAGCTTACTATGACCTAGAGCCTAACCAAGCAAAAGACTATGTGATGCTAAAAGCTGAAATATTGGCAAGGCTGGGTGTCACCCAGGCTGTCCGGGCTCAGCGTGTGCATAACTGGACTTTCCAGCTTGGAAAACCCCCCAGGTCTCAAATGTATGATCTCATTCACCTGAGCAGAAAGTGGCTACAGCCAGAGACTTTGTCCGCACCAAAGATTGTGGAACGTGTTGTAATGGATCGGTTTTTGAGAGCTCTTCCTACTGCCATCCAAAAGTGGGTAAGCCATGGAGACCCAGAGACGGCCGATGGTCTTGTGGATCGTGTGGAGAAATACTTGGCTACAGAGAACCTGACGGCCTCTTCCAGAGACACTCGGACTTTCCACCCTAAGACCAGACCATCCCCAGGGGCGGATAAGAGGATTCCAAGGGGTGAGGGTGGAGAGAGTGAGAGGGTGGGAGCTCTACCCCAAGTTTGGCGAGAACAGCCTGGGAAATCAGCGGCTCAAGAGGCGGCAAGAAGGATCGTTTGCTACCGCTGCCGGCAAGCGGGACATATTGCAGCCAATTGCCCGGTTGTGGAGGAACCCATGCAGTGTGACTTTCTGACGGGCAGACGTCAGTCGCTGTGTGCGACAGTCGCATGCACTGCCATTCGAGGAACTGAGAAACATTTATGCAAAATGTGTGTTAATGGTAGAAATGTTGTGGTATTGCTGGATTCAGGTAGCCTTGTGACCCTGATAAAGGCTGAGTTAGTTAAAACAGAGGTCTCTGGGAATAGCAAGGTAGCTGTTATTTGTGTGCATGGGGACACCCGAGAGTATCCAGTGACTACAGTGTGTTTCGAGACCCCCAAAGGTACCCTCTCTCATCCAGTGGGCTTAGTATCTCAGTTACCGCATGACGCCATTGTGGGAAGGGATTTTCCGAAGTTCTGGGAACTGTGGGATGATCCTGAGCCCCTCACTGGTGCCCCTATGTACCAGGAATGTGATAGCCAGAACTCCCCTGAGAGTGGTGAGGACTCTCCGGAATTTCCCTTATCAGTATTGGCAGGGGAGACTCAAGAAACTGGAGAGGAGCCCACCTCCTCAGACGAAAACCTACCGTCTGTGGAGTTTTCTGATCTTGAGGTTCACAGGGAAAACTTTGCCACAGAACAGTTGAAAGACCCCGCCCTAATAAAGGCACGGGAAAACGTAGTGAAAATAGATGGCGAGTTAGTGAACCCAGATAATACCTGCACTTACCCATACTTCAGCGTAGAGAAGGACCTACTGTATCGGGTGGCAAAAAGGGCAGAAGAAACCGTTGAGCAGCTTGTGGTGCCCAAACCTTACAGGAAGTTGGTGTTGGAGTTGGCCCATGGGCACATTCTTGGAGGTCATCTGGGGACAGAGAAAACCCGAGAGAGGGTATTACAGAGATTCTATTGGCCGGGGGTGATGAAGGACGTAGAAAATTATTGTTCCTCCTGCCCTGTGTGTCAGAGGTTGGCCCCGATGCCACATTTCCGTAGCCCGCTGGTCCCTCTACCCATCATTGAGGTCCCGTTTGAGAGGATCGCCATGGATTTGGTAGGTCCTATAATCAAGTCCGCTAGGGGGCACCAGTACATATTAGTTATAATGGACTATGCCACCCGTTATCCAGAAGCGATCCCTCTCCGAAATACCTCGGCCAAAACCATAGCCAAAGAGCTATCTCTTGTTTTTAGCCGGGTGGGTATTTGTAAAGAACTGCTTACGGACCAAGGTACACCCTTTATGTCCCGGGTTATGAAAGAGCTGTGTAAATTGTTCAAAGTGACGCAATTGCGTACGTCTGTGTATCACCCCCAAACCGATGGGCTGGTTGAAAGATTCAACAAAACCCTAAAACAAATGTTGAAGAAAGTGGTGGATAGAGATGGAAAGGATTGGGACTGTTTACTTCCTTATTTGATGTTTGCTATTAGGGAGGTGCCCCAATCCTCTACGGGATTCTCCCCCTTTGAGTTACTGTATGGGAGACACCCAAGAGGGCTGTTGGATATTGCCAAGGAAACTTGGGAAAGTGAGAGTTCTCCCCACAGGAGTGTGATTGAGCATGTCGCCCTGATGCAAGATCGAATTGCACAGGTAATGCCCATCGTGAAGGAACATTTGGCCCAAGCGCAGTTGGCACAGCAGAGAGTGTACAACCGTGGAGCCAAGACCCGTACCTTTTCCCCGGGGGATAGGATATTGGTACTTGTCCCTACGGTTGAAAGTAAATTCCTTGCCAAATGGCAAGGCCCCTACGAGATAATGGAAAAAGTGAGCGAAGTGAATTACAAGGTCAGACAACCAGGAAGGCGAAAGCCCGAACAGATCTATCACGTTAATCTGTTGAAAGCCTGGAGGGATAGAGAGTCCCTAGTCGCAGACACTTGGTCACCAGCTCAAACTGGTTGCGTGATTCCTGAGGTTGGAATAGCAGCCACCTTGTCACAACCCCAACAACAGGAGGTTAAGGAGTTTGTGCTTCGCAACAAGGAGGTATTCTCTGAGCTGCCGGGACAAACATCTGGGGTAGAGCATGACATCATTACCCCGCCCGGTGAAAGGGTGAAGTTAAAACCCTATCGAATCCCAGAGGCTCGACGGGAGGCAATACGGGAGGAAGTACAGAAAATGCTGAACTTAGGGGTGATAGAGGAGTCCCAAAGTGATTGGTCTAGTCCCATCGTGTTGGTGCCTAAACCGGATGGGAGCTGGCGATTTTGTAACGATTTTCGTCAGTTGAACAAAGTTACAAAATTTGACACCTACCCCATGCCACGTATAGATGAGTTGATCGACCGGCTGGGAACAGCCCGATACATGACGACTCTTGACCTCACAAAAGGGTATTGGCAAATCCCCCTGGCCAAGTCGGCCAAAGAGAAAACCGCATTTGTAACCCCAGACGGGGCGTTCCAATATAAAAGAATGCCGTTCGGGTTACAGAATGCGCCGGCCACATTCCAGCGGAAAATGGACCAGATGCTGAGGCCCCATCGGAAGTATGCTGCGGCTTACCTGGATGACGTAATTGTCCATAGCACAGATTGGGCCTCACATCTGCCAAAAGTGCAAGCAGTCCTGGACTCTGTTCGGGAAGCGGGGTTTACGGCTAACCCCAAGAAGTGTACCATTGGGCAGGAGGAGGCCAAATATCTTGGGTACACCATTGGGAGGGGAGTAATAAAACCCCAACTCAACAAAGTCGAGGCCATCCAGAGTTGGCCACGTCCCAACAGCAAGAAGCAGGTACGAGCCTTTCTGGGTATCGCTGGGTATTATCGGCGATTCATTCCCCACTTTGCTTCTAAGGCTGTGCCCCTAACCAACCTGACGAAGGGGAAAGGGTCGGTCATGATTAAATGGACCCCCGAGGCTGAGGCAGCATTCCAATTCTTGAAACAAGCCTTATGTAGCCAGCCAGTGTTGTACTCACCCGACTTCTCTAAAGACTTTGTCGTACAAAGTGATGCGTCAGATGTGGGGTTAGGAGCAGTATTGTCCCAGGTCTGGAACGGGGAAGAGCACCCAGTCATTTACCTCAGCAGGAAATTGAAGTCCCATGAGGTAAATTACGCCACCGTTGAAAAGGAGTGTTTAGCGGTGAAGTGGGCTCTAGATTCCCTTCGGTACTACCTGCTAGGTAGGCACTTTGACATGGTTACGGATCACGCTCCGTTAAAGTGGATGGCTCAAAACAAGGAAACAAATAGAAGAGTGAATAGGTGGTTCCTGGCCCTCCAGGAATTCAACTTCACAGTAAAGCATCGCCCTGGCGTTCAAATGGGGAATGTGGATGCTTTGTCTCGAGTACATGAATGCCTGATTGCTGGTGTTCCAACCCCGAGGTTAAAACAAGAGGGGGGGGTATGTGACAGCAGGAAGGTAAAGTCACCTGGTTGCATCCAGGGGGGTAGATATATTTCGCCCAGATTCAGGCTTTACGCTGACTTATACAACTAGGTGGAGAGTTGTATAGGCCCAGCTAAGGCTAGTGGGCTCATGGATGACTCATACCTCTAGGGAGAGTGTGGGGCGTCGTGCAGACAGAGATGAGGAGACCAGCTGAACCTTGTCAGCTCATTTAGGCCTCTATAAGAACTCCCAGCTTCATTAGATGTTAGCTCATGCCTGGAACCAGACCTGTGTGGACTGTCTAGGGAGAGTGAACCCCTGTGCGGTGAGGCAAAGCCTGTGTGGCTATTTGTTTGGACTTTTACTAAACCAGGGACTTAGGGACTAGGACAGCACTAGGCTGATCCCAGTTGTTAGTTAGGAAACCTGTATGTTTAGTCAGAGGTCAACTTGACCAGGATTTATTTTGGTTATGTTTCTTTTGCTTTGCTGTGTTTTGTCACTGTAAATAGAAAATAAACCGCACCTTTTTGATTTTGAAAACCACAACCTCCGTTTGCTGGGCCTGTTTTGTGTGGGGAGCCCATCCCGGGGGTCACACACACCCGCTGCCGAGCTAACCCCCTCACAATATATATATATATATATATATATACACACACACACACACACACACAGTATATAATAATAGTCCACCTCCTCTTTCTTCCACCTCAATTTGAATCCATAAAAAAATAAAAAAATGCACCAGTGAATATTCTAAATAAGTCATTACTACAGTGCTTCCAAACAGGCTACTTACCTCAGATTTTGACCTATTGCAAATTAGGTCATTATGCAAACTTTCACTTCATCCAGTGCACATAGAAGCGATTGCCTCTTTAAACAAGCATTACCCTCTTAACGTTAGACTTTGGCTCTCCAAGGTGGGTTAAATTGTCTATAAACCTCCTATAAAACAGCAATTCAGGCTTCCTTGAGTGGAACACATGCCTGTCTTCCCACTCACTCATGAACAGGTTAGCAAGGGTTGGCGCAAATTTCACACCCATCGCCACCCCGCTTTTTTGTTGGTAAAACACACCAGAATACCAAAAATAATTGTGTGAAACAAAAATCCCAAATGTTACCTAATAAAACTTTTTGGGGGCGTGGGATATCATCCCTTTTGCTGAGCGCCCAATTAAGGGCTAGCATGGCATTATCATGATCAATCACAGTGCACAATGATGCTACATCGTCTGTTAACAGCCATACAAGCTCACTTCTCTGCAATTGCACTTTATTAATTTTCTAAATTCTTTAGTATCTTTAAGATAGGCTTTTGTCTGCAGAACGCTGATTTGTAAAAAATGTATCTAAGTACTCCCCCAATCTTGCGGACACTGATCCAATTCCATTCACAATCGGTTAGCCTGGAGCAGCCTCAGCATTTTTAGGAATCTTTGGTAATGTATAAATCCCCGGAATTCTTCAGACACTAGGAATTAAATAACGCTTTTCTTTCTTTGCTAGTATATTATTTCTGTATCCATATTCTACTAATGGCTTAAATAGTTCTTGCTATGCACATGAATGGCAGCCAGAGTGTTAACTCGCTGCAGGGGGAGGATATTTAAGTACAGTCACTGCACCGTGCAGCCACCCCCTGTGACGAAGTTGGAAGTGACGAAACACGTCAGTATATGGCTACACGACGACTGTAGGAGACACCAGGATAAAGATAATGAGTGTCCGAAGTTGGCGAGATTAACTAATCTAGCTCCAACACGGTACCTGATGCTAGTCTCATAGCCAAAGCGCTTGAATTTTTTAACGAATGTGAGTGGATTTCTAATTTTTAAATAAATATTGTGGTGTGGTTATTGCACCATTGGAAGTCTCTTTTTCTCTTATATGACAACTGGTCATTCGTGATCCAAAGGGAGGCATTGAAAAACACTTATATGGAACCAGAGTAGGTGTATTAATATACAAAGCTGTTTTTCCAACTATGAGAATGGGAGGCAAGTTGATTTGGTTAGTTCTTTTCTGATGGGGAGAGGGATCACTGGTGCATGCAAGGAGGTGTTTTTGGTTTGAGGTTACTTAAATCAAGAAGGAAGATTGCACTATTTTAAATTAAAGAAATATGAGCACTTTGGTGAATTTCACTAATATCAACACTGGGAAATGTCTGCTTATGGACTCTTTTCTTGGACTTTGTCATGAATTATGTTTATTTTAATTAAAGTTTTTAATTTTTATGAATAATATATATATACCGGTATATATATATAATGTGGGCATAGACGGCATAAAAAAACTGACAGGGTTTATACTAGGTTTGTCCCGATACCACTTTTTTAAGACCGAGTACAAGTACCGATACTTTTTTTCAAGTACTCGTCGATACCGATTACCGATACTTTTTTTTTATCTCGTGACAGTGGCACATGTGTCAGTAGTTTTTATTTTTTATTTTTTACAATTTATTTTATTTATTTTTTACAATGCTTTCTTTTTTTAAGGGGTGTGTGTATATATATGTCAGTAGTTTTTATTTTTTATTTTTTACAATTTATTTTATTTATTTTTTACAATGCTTTCTTTTTTTAAGGGGTGTGTGTATATATATATATATATACACACACACATACACACATACTGTATGTACACATCACAGCACTACTTTTAAAAGTGAATCGCTTTATACTTAATAATTTTTGTATATGTTTGTATTACATGGTGGCAGCAGTGAAAATATTTTATGTTTATAATTTTTGCTTGAAACACACAGATAAAATTGAGATATAGTTGTAATAGTTTGGAAGATTTGCTCTTTAGTGCTGAGTTTTTTTACACATTATTAAAATTAACATGTATTCTACATGAAAAAGAGGTTATATTCAATGAAAAATAAAAAATGTGTGGAGAATTAATTGTATATACTCCCTGGGTGAAGAGTAACTCCTGCGAGAGGGCCAAACATTTTTTTTTACTTTTTTACACTTGTTTTTGTATTAAACTTTTTCTTCGTCAACTTTTTTTTAGTTCCATGACCCCTAGAAAATCAATATACTATACACATTGATTTACAAAACAGTGAATTTGACTGACAGTAAATTCCAGATCAACATTCTGTGCACAGGTAAAATGAGTATAGAGGTGAATGTGTATTTAGTCCAAAGAAAAACAACAGAGAAAAATACAGAAAAAAAACCCCATTGCCTGCATGTAGCCCTTCCCCTGTATTTGCTCTTCTGTATTCCTGAACTGAACAATGGACCTTCTTTTGGGAAAGACAACTACTGGAAGTTTTTTGTTTGTTACATCAGTAGGCAGCACACTATAAGCCTGACCGCGCATGGACAGATTTCTCATCGACCATTAAGTAACGATCATAATGCATCTGAATCTATAGTAACTTTTATCTTGAATTGTACTTTTTTTTTTTTTTAACAGGGGCATTTCCAAGGACAAATCTTTCAAATCAGGGAATGCCTCAAACTTCAGGACAATTGGCAGCCGTGACAGCATCATATCTGCAATTCCCAAACCTCAGGATTACATAGAACAGAGTAGGAAAGGTTATTCTAGCACATGTGCTCAACACAGAACTAGTTGTTCTGTCCCTGTTCCTTTGTTGCTCAATATCAGATATTAACTGGATGTGACAACAATTTAACTCTTATATATGAAAAGCTTTTGCAGATTGCGTCTTAGGCTCCATTCACACCAATGCATTTTTTCATGCTTTTTGCAGAAACGCAGGACATTTTTTTAATATGGGTTCCTATGGAAAACGTTCAAATCACAGAATTTTTGTGCCTCTGCGTTTTTGGAAAGGGTCAGGGACGTTTTTGGTTCAATAGACTTCAATGGAGAAGCTGCAGAAAAGCATGTAGTGCCTTTTTACTGCGATTTTGCCGCGATTTTACGGTTTTTAAGATCTGCCCTACAACAAATTTGCCCAAAAAAAGAATAAAAAAGCGGAATACAAATCGCCTGGTACACACAATGAGATTATCGGGCGAATGATCGTCCGTATTTTTTTACATGCTAATCTCATATCGAAAATGAGGAGGTTACTAAGGTTACGAAAATTCTTGTATGGCAGAACAAAAATTCGGAAGTGATGTAATGTATTTGTATTGTATTTTTGGACGAAAACTGTACTGATTAAAATGAAAATCGTGAACTCAACTTTCATCCCCTACTGAAAACAGTTAAAACACTACTGAACCAATGGCACATGGGCCTACATTCCTGGATGGGCCGCTGCAACATTCTGAAAATGTAGATTCTCCCGAAATTCCTCTACCTTATGCAAGCCCTACCTATCCACATACCTGCATCCTACTTTAAACAGGTACAATCAACATTCACAGAGTTCGTGTGGGCCAGGAAAAGACCCCGGATCTCTCACAAACTACTAGTCCTCCCCAAGCAAAATGTGGTCTGGCACTACCGGATTTTCGCTCTTATCACCAGGCAGTACACCTGGGGAGGCTGATAGACTGGTGCCACCACCAAGAGACCAAGCTCTGGACTCAACTAGAGCAGAATCAAAGCATAGTTCCCCTTAATAGGGCCCCATGGTGCTATCCGTCCCTACCAGCAGGAATCAAACGTCACCCATTGATTGGAAACTCATCACGAGTCTGTGCACGACTCATTTCTCAGGCATCCCTGTCCTCCCCCAACTCCCCTCTGTATCCCATATTGGGGAACCCAGAGTTCACGCTGGGCATGCATGATACGGTCTTTCGGGGTCTGAGCGCCACGGGCCTACACCAAGCCTCTCACTTTAGCTCTAAGGGCGTTGGAAAATGATCACAGAACTCTCTGACCCCGCAGGCCCATTCCACTTGGACTTCTTGAGATCTCTCCAGTTGAGCCACTTCCTTAACTCCGTACAGCCCCCAATGGAAAGCAGCCAACCACTCACAACACTGGAAGAACTTTGTAACACCTCAGGAGCACTAACACACACACTCTCCCTAGCCTACAGCCTCTTAAATATGCCACAGGCAGACTTCCTGCCCCTGGGATTACTCAAATGGGAAATGGAACTAAATTGCCAGCTCAAAGCAAACAAGAGACAGCGCATCCTAAGATTTATACATAAATCCTCCATTTGTGCCAAAACCCGGGAGACCAATTATAAAATTATTTCACGATGGCACAGAACCCCTGCATTACTACACAAGTTCTTCCCGACAGCGTCCGACCTTTGCTGGCGCTGCCGGGCAGACAAGGGAACCCTATTACATATTTTCTGGTCATGCCCTAGTCTCACTCACTTCTGGCGAGTGGTCCGGGAGCTAGTGCAGAAATTTACCGAACGTACACCGTCCCAAAAGACCCAGCATTCTTCCTCCTGCATGCATCAGACATCCCAGAGAGACTATATAAGAAATCCTTGATTCACCACCTGCTTGATGCAGCAAAAGCCTGCATTCCGCTCCACTGGAAAGCCCCACTTCCACCGACTATTGATTTATGGCTCAAAAAAGAGGAGGAAATTAAAGGGGTTGTAAAGGTTCGTTTTTTATTTTCTAAATAGGTTCCTTTAAGCTAGTGCATTGTTGGTTCACTTACCCTTTCCTTAGATTTCCCTTCTAAATATTTTTTTTCTTTGTTTTCTTTGTCTGAATTTCTCACTTCCTGTTCCTCCTCAGTAAGCTGTTCAGTAAGCTGTTCTGGGTGACTCAACACCACTCGGATGATGGTGTGAAGTTTAGTGAGGAGAAACAGGAAGTTAGAAATTCAGACAAAGAAAAAAAACATTTAGAAGGTAAGTCTAAGGAAAAGGTAAGTGAACCAACAATGCACTAGCTTAAAGGAACCTATTTAGAAAATAAAAAACAAACCTTTACAACCCCTTTAAACGCATGGAAGACCTCATCCTCACAGCGCAAAATAGCCAGGAGACATTTTCCAAAACCAGGCACAGTTCATTTATGATTGCATATAGTTTACCCTGACTCATAATTATTTTTCATTTCTGGACTGTTTCTACAGGCAGGTGAGGGGCACAGTGATGGGGGCTAGGTTCGCTCCCAGTTATGCTAATTTGTTCATGGGGTATTGGGAACTTAAATACATCTGGGCCAATAACCCCTTTGGGAGGAACCTAGTCCTGTACTCACGGTACATTGATGATGTTCTCATCATCTGGAATGGTACCGATGAAAAACTAGATGGGTTCCTGTTGCATTGTGCGGGAAACCTATTTTTAACTCTTAATTCTTTCATATGAAATCATGTATTGTATTGTACTATTTCATTTATACATTTCTATCTATTTATGAATTTTATGAATTTTATGTGTATGGACCTTATAGTGTAGTATTGCCCTATTGTGTATGCATTTTAGTCCACTAGAGGTTTTTTATTATTTATTAATCCCCAATATTTGGGTTAGTATAGATCTAATAGTTTTTTAATTATTTGTTTCATACCCCCCCAGGGGGTTCCACCCACTGTGTGCACCTACAGCCTCCGTTCTTGTGTGTGTGGTCATGCTTTGAGGATCATTCAGCCAGCTCTGCTTTGTGACCCTTGGTTTGCATTTAGCTCCAGTATAGAGGTCTGTGTCATTTGTGTTTTTGGCCACTAGAGGGAGTGACGCCGTTTGGCTGGTCACACCACTGCATTGGCCATAGACTGAGAGACTAGCGGTGGGAGGCTCCTAGACGGACCAGAAGTGGCGGGTGGAACGCAAATACACCCGCACTTCCTGGTACCGTGGTTAGAAGTGTGCTGTATACAGGGGAAGCGGAACTGATGTCTCGGCACAACCGGAAGTGCGGATTGGAACGCAGGAGGCACCCGCACTTCCTGGTCGCAAGACAGCGTGCGTCCCAATGGACTTGCGGGGATGTTAGCTGTGACAAGTACAGCTACCGCTTATGTTGCGTCATGACGAGCTGCTTCTGCTTCTGCTTTGGGGTAAGATCCTTTGGTTCCCACCATCCTATACCATGTATGTTGGTGTCTGTCTACGCCATTACCCCTCCTTACACACACCCCCTGCATATGGGGAGATCACATCTTAATAGGCTATGCCTATGGAGGACATACATTGCTGCACTGGTGGTCGGCACCACTAGAGGACATAATGTTGTACTAATAGTCAGCATTGCTAGAGGGTAGTGCTATGGTGTCCACTTTTTCCTCTTATTCTCCACCCCCCCCAGGTACTTTTGATCAGTCATTGGGCTGCCTTCTATTTGTGTGTGGGGGGGCTAGTAGAAGCCCCACCCACATGGGTGGGGTCAGCTAAGAGCAGGAGGCGGGGCTTGCTAATTGGTGGACACCTGAGCTGAGGCCTCCGCACATGTGCACACACATATATAATGGAGGGCTTTGTGGGTGAGAGCTATCATGGACCATCTAGGCTCTGAGGAAAGGGATGCGCCCCGAAACGCGTCAGCTATCTAGATGTTTGAGGTATTGTCCGACCCTCTCTGTCATCGAGTTCAGTCGGCGGGTGCCAAGAAATTCCAGCTCATTTGTCCGATAAGATTTTACCTAAGCTCCGTCTGTGAGTAAGATTATTGCTTTTTATTCATATTTTAATAAAACTTTTAAGTGGTAATGCACTAGGTCGGTGCCCCCCCCTTTCTTCTTTCTTTTTTCTAGCCATATGAACACCCATTGTTCTGAGGAGGGCTGCAAGACTTTAGACTTTGCCTTTAGACGGAACCACACTACCCGTGTTTTGACGATACACCGAGAGCGCAGGAGATTTTTGTTTAACTGTGGAACATATTCATATTTTCGGCGGAGGGCCAGGCCCTGCGAGAGCCTGCCGCTGATGTATGAGTGCGCGTACACAACCCCCCCACTTTCTGACAGCAATGATATTGCATCCTATAGTTGCACCCGGCACTCCATGCTCATGGGAACACACTTTCCCCCCCCATTTCTTCCCCCCCTCTACCGTCTTACCATCTTTTCTCTATATATATATATATATATATATATTTTTTTCTTCTTTTTATTCTCTCTAGTTTTCCGCTGTAGGTTTCACCTACTTTATCTTTGTGTTTTTAACCCCTATATAGAGGGGGTTTCTTTTGGAAAAAGGAAAAGAAGGGACTGAGCCCATGGGGCAACAACATTTCACCACACCATACCTTTGGCATACATATGATCTCTTCCAAGACGGAGGACTTTCTGTCATAACCATAAACCCCGCAAGGGTGTGATTCTCGAGCTGACACAAGAGGTACGAGAGAGTGTATAGACATGATACAAAACTTGTGCCTCCTAGGAGGTAAACTAATGTCGGCATTACTGTTCATTGATGTTATGTTTCAAGTTCTGTTTATGTGATGATATCCTGTTATATGCATTGCTTTGTATCATGACCGTCCATGTGGACCTCTTCCCTGTTATAAATAAACAATAAAAAAAATAAAAATAAAAATCGTACGATTTTCCTGCTTGTCCCATGGGATAATATCGGATGAATCGGATGGCTCTGCAAAACTGTGTACTAATGTTCAGATTATCATAAGATCGCTTTGAACGTGGTATTTTCGTAGGATTTGTAAAGCGATGCGAAAACTGTTGGTGCTATATAAATCCTGTATTATAATTTTCTGATCGTGTGTACAGGCTATAATGTATTATCCTTCCTCTATAAGAGAAGCTTATACAGATTATATAATCGTTGTTTGACTAACCTGATTTCTGCTGTGTTGGACAGCAAGTGCCAGTTTAGTACCGTATTTTCCGGTGTATAAGGCGACCAGGCGTATAAGAGGACCCCCCTAATTTTACTGTTTTTCTACAGTTTTTGCCTATACTCACTGTATAAGACAACCCCCCTTCCGAGGCTTCATATTTCCTATATTTCCTTGTTCTTGCTGGAGCTGGAGCCATACCGCTCTGAGCCAATCGAGGCGAGCGATGTATCCTATTAATAAATACGAAGCCTGCTCAGATTGGCAGAGGCTGTAACATCATCAGCCCGCACCTCTCTGACTCTCAAAGCCAATCCAAACAGGCTACTGTATATAGCCTGCTCAGATTGGCAGAGGTTGTTACTCCAATCTGAGCAGGCTCTGTATTCAGTAATGGAATACATCGCTACCCGGGATTGGCTCAGAGGTGTATACTGTATGTAGGCGAAGCTACATACAGTATTACTGCACATCCGGCGTGCTGACATACAGATGGCTGCATTTTATACCCGGCATATAAGATGACCCCTGCTTTTTGGCCGTTTTTTTTTTTAAGTGCAAAAAGTCGTCTTATAAGCCAGAAAATACGATACTTTATAAAAAAAAAAACCCTACTAATCTTTTCTGGTGGGAGAAGTTGATCTGTTGCAGTGCATTTTTCAGCAAATCTCTACTGTTTCCTTGGGATAAAAGTAGCACTGGGTTGTTTGCTTAGTACATAGGCATACAATTTTAAGTGAATTACTGGTCAGGATCCATTCTGAACTTCATTTGTATGTCTGGGGTGCATGTAATTCTGTATGCATTTAATAACTAAAATCCAAACCATAGTACATAAATATTAGTAAGCCCTGTCATTTAGAAATAGGCACCATGTGATGGTGTTGGAAAGTATGATCTTTCATGTCCCTAGGGTGTAGAAGATGTGTTTGACTGCAGGGAAGAATGTGGTGTACATTAAATGCCTCTATTGTAAAAGGTTTAGTTCTGTGAGCTGGTCACTGCTCTTTATTCTCCTGTGTAGAGATGATGTCTGCTGATCCCTTCAACCTTTATTTTAGCTGTTTGATGACATGTAATGTGGTAGCCTTTATTTTTATGGTTGTTCCTGGAACACTGGGGGCTTTGCTGCAGGGTCTCTCTGTGTTTTGATCTTTTATAGTAGAAGGATACGGTTGCACAGCTGAAGCGGTGTGTCTGTTTGACATCTGCTCTCTCTTTCTCTCTCTATTTCTGCACACACAATTTCCTAATATACAGAAACTTCAAAAGTGATACTCAACACACACTGTTCCTTCTATTTCTGGATATGGATGACGGCACTGTGATTATTTTAATAAACAAAAATCATCAAGTACCTTTTTCCTAATCGACAGATTACATTACTTTATCAAATCATTTCACATCCCTTTTGTCCCTAGTGCTTTGTCCAGTGTCCTGCATGCAGTTTTATAATATAAATACTGTTCTTTCTGCCTGAAAACTTGAGAATGTCCATAGCATCCAAAAAGTGTCCCTTTACATCAAAAACAGTTTTAGACCAGCTAGAAAACAGCGATAGTAAATTAGAACACTTGCAGAATTGATCGATAGCGATTTGTGGGTAAATTTGGCATCAAACACTGAAAGTAACAACAGCAGCAATTCTGCAACTGAGCAAATTTCAATGTTTTTGATTTGATTACATTATTAAATAAATGTTATTATTATATTTGTAGCGGGGTCCTCAATTTAAGGGAAGTGTTTGGGAGGTAGTATGCCCAAACATCTTGATTTGTCAGGGTTTACAACCATTTTATCCACAGGGAGAGTATTGGTGTACAGTTCCCTGTGGCCTACGGGTGGCGCTGCCATAGTAGGCTAGGGTTGAACCACTAGTACAGGGCTGTGCTTTTTGTGTCCCCTCTCTGCAAACGTACGGTGGGGCAGGGTTAACCTGCTGTGCACGCTGGGAGAGGAGATAAAAGGGGCAGACGCTGCCTGTTCGGGGTTAGTCGGTGGGGTCCTACCCCTGATTCTGGTTCCAGTCCGTCCTGGGCGCCCTAGGCCCAAGGGCGGGTGTTCTCTGTTCCAGTTCCATCCTGGGCACCTTTAGTCCCAGGGTGAGGTACTACTCTGCTGTTCCTGGCCGTCCTGGATGCGAGGACTCGGGAATTGCAGCAAAGGCCTGGGCCCAGCACCTTTGGCTGGGGCCCGTCGGGGATCGAGGAGTCTCAGGGTGCCGCCTTGCGAGGGGACCCGTATCTGAGTAGAGGAGGCCGGGTGAGGAACCCTTCCGAAGGACTGATGCGGTAGTCACTGTGAAGGAAAGGGTCCCGGTAACTCTCCGGAGGGATGTCTTCTCCCTAGGCCAAGGTCAAGTTCACCAGGTCTGTGGCAGAGACCAATTTCACCAGGTCTGTGGTAGAAACCAATTTAATCAGGTCTGTGGCAGAGAACAATTCCATCAGGTCGGTGGCAGAGACCTTGAGTAAAGCGTGAGTGTCATTTGGCTGCTAGTCTTGTTCTAAGTAGACTATCCATTTGAGGCTGAGTCTGTTCAAGAAGCTGGACAGTGAGGTGACTAAGATTGTGCCTGGTCCTTTCCCCACATCTTGTGCTATCCTTTTCTTGCTCCAACCTTTGTTCCTATCAAGAGACTGTTATTTGCTGAAAGAAGAAATAAACTCTCTGTTGGAGTTATAGCAAGTGTGGACATTCTATTCACTGGGGGAAGCAAGTATTCAAATCTGTTATCCTCAGAGGTGAGGAAACCATTCTCTGGCTCAACTGTGAAATGACCCACCAACACCACCGCTCAACCTCTTAATACAGGAGGGTACGGGCTTGTGGCATGGTGTGCCCCTTCTTTCTGCGAAGAGCCGAAGAACAAGGCAGGTAAAAGGGGGTCTGTGTGCTACATATTATTTTTGTTATAATTATTTATAGTTATTTATTATATTATAATTTATGATTTAGTGGTTTCAAACTTTATCATACCCAGGATGTCTACTAGACTCTTGTTTGGACAGATTTAAGTCAGTTATTCCTAAGAATTGCAGGCCTACAATATAAAACGGCAAATTTCCATGTGAAACAATGTACCGCTTTGAGAAACAAAAATCTGACATACCGCCAGGGAGGTTAATAAACTGTTCTAAATTTTCATACAAATATATATTTGAAATAAAATATTTATTATTTTTTGGCAATAATATGGTGTGGGAGGATTTCTGCCAGTCACAGACTGTGTCACGGCTCTCCAGCCTCCATTACATTACATGTAATATCCCACCCCCAACCCCCATTGTGTTTAGCTGGTTAATGGGCATGGGGGAGGAGGGAGGGAGTGGACTGTCATTTACCACTGTGTATACGCCCCCATGTGTGACTCTATAGTCACATGGGATGTTCAGATGTGATTGGGAGGAAATGTACAGAAAAGTCACTGAAAACTGAGCATGTGCAGAGTTGCCACCAAAGCGGCAAAATCTCTAGCTGAATTGGGGACGTGAACAGAAGGTGGAGACAGAGAACAGCAAGATAAACCATTTGTTTTTGCAGAATACAGAAAACAAATCTCATAGTAACTGCGTGAGTATGAACAGCATGTAATAAATACATATTTATTGGTAGTTTTTTATAATGTGGGTTTAGAGACGCTTTAAGTTAAAACTCTTTTCCCATTTTAAGAACTAAGGTGCAGGGCGCAGGTCTTCACCAGGAAGTCTTGCTGTCTTTAGCCTCTGCAGTCACTGTATATTCTACAAGAGAGTTTGCATTCTTTCCATGGGTCTTAGAGGAAAACGGAGCATTTATCCCTGTGTATGAATAATTTAAGTTGCTTCAAAACACACCTAGTATGGTGCTAATCAGATTTTACACTCAATACAAAATCAGGCATTGCATAAAAGGGGCAGAGGTTGTACAATGTAAGCTTTAACAACTGACAGACAAGGTTGTCCATGAAGGATTTTCATTTTAAAGGAGAAGTATGACCAAAG
Organism: Rana muscosa; assembly: GCA_029206835.1. Classification (NCBI taxonomy): domain Eukaryota; kingdom Metazoa; phylum Chordata; class Amphibia; order Anura; family Ranidae; genus Rana; species Rana muscosa. The sequence goes on from CM055116.1 coordinate 216,627,607, forward strand.
CTCTTTTGGCCATATATCTCCTGTGGCTCACAGGAGTGCACTTAGGCAGATCATAGCGAGTGATGTTAAGGAAAAAAGAATTTGCATGATTCCCCCATCAACACAAACAGTGCTCACAGGGGATTCCCTCTTGCCTCTGCATTGGGGTTGATTTACATTGGGGAAGGCAAATCCACTTTGTACTACAAGTGCACTGCAAGTGCACTTGGAAGTGCAGTCACTGTAGATCCGAGGGGAAGATCTGAAATGAGGGGAAGCTCTACTGATTTTACCATCCAATCATGTGCAAGCTAAAATGCTGTTTTTCATTTTCCTTGCATGACCCTCTCAGATCTACAGCGAATGTACTTCCAAATGCACTTTCTGTACACTTGTAGTGCAAAGTGGGTTTGCCATTAGTAAATAACCCCCATTGTCTTCTCTGGGAGAAGACAGAGATTATTGCTAGCGATAGTCTTAAGTAAATCCAGCACACTGGTTGTATCCAAGTTGATCGATTGATCAACTTGGTACATTCAGTCTGCCCATACACCGTTCGAATATTGGCTGGTTCCTGCTGAATCGGCCGAGATTCGAACCGTCTATGGCTGGTCTTAGTTAGGGCTAAAGTCCACTGATGGCAGATGTCACAGAACCGGTCCAGGCTCTGCAGGGATCCTGAAAATAATGTTCGGATCCACCCAGATGCCTGACCGGCAGCTTGCACAGCCTTTCGGCCTGTAGCCACTGACAATAATCGTATGATAAAGTCAATCGATGGATCAACTTGAGTACAATCTGCCTGCCCATACATGGTTTTGAATCCCGGTTGGTTCCTGCTGAACCTGCTGTGATTCAAACCGTCTAGATTGTTGGCTTAAGCTGCAGTGAGGTCCTCCAGGATGTCCAAGACCAGTGTGTGCTGTCTGATAAGGATGCCTAGATGGCAATTAGCAATGAAATACATTGAGAGGTAAAGTGACATGGTGAAATTATAAACTAAGGTGAAATCAGTAATTGAGCAGAAAAATCATCCATAATGACAAGTTTTGCTGAACAGAATTACAAGCCACTTACAACAATTACAAAGGCATGTCAGCTTACATATATTTGTTCAAACTCTGTGTAGCGGCCTCACCCGCTCTCTCCCTTCTTCTTTACGGCTAGTCAGCTCGTCTAGGGGGACCAGGGAGAGGGGTGAGGTGCTGCCACCAGCTCGCACCTCGTATGTGTGTAGAGGTTTGAGATAAGATCTTTACCTTCGGGTCTGTGTCCCTGTCCGGAGCTTCCACTTCAAATATGACAGGTAGATAGGTGAATGTAGAACCCTTTGCTACCAGAAAAGTAAGCCCACACCAGGTGACAGTACAACATCTATATTTATTTCCGCAGAGATAAATATGCCTTTTTGCAAGCAGACAGGTTGATACAAACACGAACTTGGTGGGGAGAGGGTTCAGGCACAATCCTTTCGGATCAGAGAAGCTGTTAGGAGTTCACAACAACTTTTGGCAACCGTGAGGTTGGTCCCTGCCACAGACCAGGTGAACGATGAGGCCTCTGCCACAGACCTTTGGATAGGCCTCTGCCACCGACCTGATGTAGCTGGGTCTCTGCAAAGACCAAAGAACATGGACTACCTTCTAATGGCGACCCCTGTTAGGGAGATGATCCATCCTGGATGGTCCCCAGAGGCCTACACTGTCACCAGCCAATGCTGCGCTGGATCTTCAGGTCAGGTCACCTCCCTGGTTCTCCTCGCCCGAGACTTGGGTCCCCTCACTCGGTGGGCCCCTAGGTATCTTCTCCCATACGGGACCCAGTCGAAGGTACTGGGCCCCAGGCCTCGGCTAGTACCTCACCTCAGGCTTAAGGTGCCTGGGATGGAACTCGAACTCCCTCACACCCAGGCCAAGGGCACCTGGGCGCGGACGAACAGAACAGCAGCCCCCAGGCTGAAGGTGCCTGGGGCTCGGACCTCGTGCGCAAGATGTCCGCCCCCTTTATATCCCCTCCCAGCAGGCACAGTGGGTTCCCCGCCCCGCTGTACTACTGCCGCGAGAGGACACAAAGGGCACGGCCCTACAATGGTGGTTCAACCCCGGCCCCAGGCGACAGCGACACCCAGGGGCCGCAGGGAACAGGACACCATCATTATCCTCCACAAACCAAATTGGCCATAAATCCCTAATAATTAGTGTATCTGGGCCATGCTACTGCCCAGATACTCCCCCTAAATCTTTATACCCGCTACATCTGTATTTAGCTTTTTACCTGGAGTATTAATGCACGCAGATTCTGCATTTACTAATACTAGGGAAATGAACACAGAAAAAACTAACGAGGAACGTCTGAGTGATGTAATGTCATTAAAGGGAAAGAAACCAAGAGTTCACAGATCCTCTGCATTTTTGATGTCAAGACTAATAATCAGTTTCAAATAGATCTCAGGATATTCTTCTCACTTGTTTTGACTTTAATCAGAGGTGTCACGTATGCCGCACTTTTCAACATATTTTCCAATTTGTTATTTAGATGACAAAGAATGCAAGTGTTTCCTGAACTGTCACCATGGCTTCCTGATAAGTGTGAGACCTGTCTAAACGTGTTCTTTTATCTCCGCTGAGCTTTGTGTTTTTCATTCCTTTATTGAAATGTTTATGATTTTTGTAACTGGATAGACATTGCAATGTATAGGATGTTTCTCATTCTATATATTAAAAAAAGGTCAGGATTTTCATTGTGTCTGCACAATCACTGATCCTTTAACCATGTCTGCTCCTCTCAATAAACAACCACCAAAAAGCTAAATTTGGGTATTTCCAGCAGACTTGTTCTCTTTTGGTCTACCGTTGTCACATGATCACTGAATCCCTTGGAGAGGTTAGGAAACCCTTGTTTTAGGTCCCCATGCACCCCCTATGTCAAAGTCACCCTGTGTCCATTTGAGGCACAGGCTGACTGAGAAAATGTGGCTTGGATTACTTAAAATGGGACGTTCCATTAAATTAGTGATTAAACAGCTGTCCATCATTTTTCTCAGTCACCCTGTGCCCCTAATGGACACAGGATAACTTAGACATAGGAGGTGCATGGGAAGCTGAAACAAGGGTTTCCCAACCTCTCTAAGAGATTCTGGGTTCCATGGGCCCTCCGCCCAAAGTGACTTCCGTCTAGGGTTGTCCCGATACCGATATTAGTATCGGTATCGGTACCGATACCAAGCATTTCCCCGAGTACTTGTACTCAGGGAAATGCTCCGATACTTCACCCAATACCTGCCCCCTTTTCATCTACTTTAGTGAAATCTATGCAGCGGTGATCGGAGTTGTAACTCCCCCCAAAGCCGCACCGATCACCGCTGACTGTCCCTGTATCCTCCTCCATGCTGCTCTCCCCCTCCGGGTCCTTGTCCCCCTCCATGCTGCTGTCCGTGCTCCGTGTCCCCCCTCCGTGCTGCTCTCCCCCTCCGGGTCCTTGTCCTTGCTCCGTGTCCCCCCTCCGTGCTGCTCTCCCCCTCCGGGTCCTTGTCCATGCTCCGTGTCCCCCCTCCGTGCTGCTCTCCCCCTCCGGGTCCTTGTCCATGCTCCGTGTCCCCCCTCCGTGCTGCTCTCCCCCTCCGGGTCCTTGTCCATGCTCCCTGTCCCCCCTCTGTGCTGCTCTCCCCCTCCGGGTCCTTGTCCCCCTCCGTGCTGCTGTCCATGCTTCGTGTCCCCCTCCTGCTGCTCTCCCCCTCCGGGTCCTTGTCCACCTCCGTGCTGCTGTCCGTGCTCCGTGTCCCCCTCCTGCTGCTCTCCCCCTCTGCGCTCCGTGTCCTCCTCAATGTCCTCCTCCACTCCCTCTGTCCTCGATCTGTCAGGATGGAGGGCGGAGGTAGGAGCCGCTAAACCCGGCTCCTACCTTTTCTGAATGAACAGAGTCAGTGATCACTGACTCTGTCCATTCACATAACTGAAACATTGTAACCTGTGTTTACGATGCTTCAGTTTATGAATGGAGAGCAGCTTCTGTCCATTAATTTTAGCTGAGGCTGCAGAGAAAGGGACTGGGGAATCTGTGTCCTTAGTCCCTTTCTCTGTCTCAAAGGGGAGATGTCAGGGGTCTGTTAAGACCCCTGATATCTTACCAAAGCCCCCAACAGGGCTAAAAAAAAGATAAAAATGTGCAATAAATAAAATAAAATATAATTGTAAAAAATAATAAAAATGTAAATAAAAAACACACTGACACAATCCACGCCCCCCCCCCCCCCTAAAAAAAAAAGAAAAAAAGACAAAAAGAAAGCACTGTAAAAAAACATAACAAAAAATTGTGTAAAAAATAAATAAAAATACTGACACATGTGCCACTGTCACCTGACATTAAAAAAAAGTATTGGTAATCGGTATTGGCGAGTACTTGAAAAAAAGTACCGGTACTTATACTCGGTCTTAAAAAAGTGGTATCGGGACAACCCTACTTCTGTCACAATCACTTTTGGAGCACCTTCAGAATTTATCTGCTTAGAATTTTGTTGCAGTGAATGCAGTTGCTAAGTAATTACATTTTTGCAGCTTTTGAATCTAGCTGCAAAATGGCCAACTTCAGTAGCTGCTAGCATTATTTAACCGCTTAGTGACCACCCACTGTAGATATACTGCGGCAGGGTGACTGCTCTGCACCAGATCAAGTACCTGGTACGTGATCTGACGCGTCTGGCTGTGGGGTGCTCGTGCACGCTGCCGGCGACCCGCTTCCGCTGTGATTGGACACAGCAGGAGCCAATCGGTGGGTCCAGTGGATGCAATGTCCGCGGGGACCAGCCGATCGTTCAAGTGAAAGGCAGAATAGCAGTCTGCCTATGTAAATAAGGCACACCGCCATTCTGGGAGAGGGGAATGTGCTGATCCTGTGTTCCAGTCAAAGCACCTCCCCCCACACAGTTAGTAATCACTCTTATGGACTATATTTAACCCTTTGAACGCCCCTAATGTTAACCCCTTCCTTGCCAGTGTCATTAGTACAGTAACAGTGTTCTAGACTGTAAGCTCTAACAAGCAGGGCTGCATTGGCGGATTAGCAAATTTTGTGTTACCAAGCAATTGAACAGGCGTACTTAATAAAGTGGCCAGTTAGTGTATATAGTGTTGTAATTAGTGATGAGCCGAACACCCCCGGGTTCGGTTCGCACCAGAACCCACGAACGGACCGAAAGTTCGCACGAACTTTAGAACCCTATTAAATACAATGGATGCGAACGTTCGAAATCTAAAGTGCTAATTATAACGACTATTATGCATGTTATTGTCGTAAAAAGGGTTTGGGAACCCGGGTTCTGCACCAGGGGACATGTATCAATCCAAAGAAAAGTTTTAAAAACGGCCGTTTTTCGGGAGCAGTCATTTTAATGATGCATAAAGTGAAAAAAAAAAAGTTAAATATTCCTTTAAATATCGTACCTGGGGGGTGTCTAAAGTATGCCTGTGAAGTGCCACGTGTTTCCCGTGTTTAGAACTGTCCCTGCACAAAATTACATTTCTAAAGGAAAAAAAGGCATTTAAAACTGATTAATGGCATTAATGTAATGTCTGGTCCCGGTAATATGGATGAAAATCTTTAAGAAAAATGGCATAGCTACCCCATCACCCCCCCCCCTACCCCAGCCCATTACCAGCCCCTTTGGGTCTTGTATGGATATTAAGGGGAACCCAGCACACAAAATAAAAAAGGCCCTATATACTCTGAACAGCCGTATACAGGCGGTGCATACAAGACAGGGACTGTAGGTTTGTTCTTATGTAGATTCTGTTTGTAATTTTGAACAGGTACATTGTTTAAGTGTAGCTCCAGCCAAAAAATCTATTTTTAAGCTTTTTGGAAAACATAGGGAAGGGTTATCACCCCTGTAACATTTGTTTTGCTGTCTGTGCAGTGTGCACCTGTTCAGAACAGGTTTCCGTCCTAATGACAAATGTTTTTTGAAAATTTGGGGTTTTTATTGAAACAAGAATTGGTGATAAAGCATCAGTGGAGAGGAGACACTTTTTTCCCATATTAACTCTTACAGGAGAAAATTTGTCTTCCTAGGGGTAGATTTCCTCTCACTTCCTGTTGTATCCTTCCATTTGCAAGGAGGAGTCGTTTGTAAGTTGGATGTTTGAAAGTAGGGGCCTGCCGTATATACTCAGCTGAAATTTGCCCCTTACATGTTGGTGTTACCACAACACTGTGAGCCCTCACAGTTACTCTTGGTGGGCGCATGAATGGGCCCTGCTGTGAATTATTAGATCAAGAATTGTAATTACATGCCCCTGTTAAACAGGGGCAGAAAAATTGGGCCTTAGGCACTGGTGCCACAACACTGCAACCCCTCCCAGATACTGTACTTGGAGCACAGCAATGAGCCCTGTTGCAAAGTATTGCATCAAAAATTGTAATTACACGCCCCTGTTAAACAGGGGCTGAAAAATTGGGCCTTAGCCACTGGTGCTGGTGCCACGACACTGCAACCTCTTCCAGATACTCTAGTTGGAGTGCAGGAACGAGCCCTGCTGCAAAGCATTGCATACAAAATTGTAATTACATGCCCCTGTTAAACAGGGGCTGAAAAATTGGGCCTTAGCCACTGGTGGCGGCACCCAGAAACAAAAATGTTCTTCCAAGCTATCATCATCAATTGGATCATTGAGGAGGAGGAGGATAGTCAGTCAACATAATAGGACAGTCTCTCAGCATCAGCATCAGTCTTGAAGGGATGTGACATTTGAAAATAAATTAGTCTGTTATATCAGCTTCAGGTGTTTGGTAGCTGGTGGTGATCCAAGACTGGTTCATCTTTATGAAGGTCAGTCGATCAACCGAGTCGGTGGACAGGCGCACCCTGTGATCCGTGACAAATCCTCCAGCAGCTCAATTGCATACTGTGCAAGCTCTGGCCAGTGATCCATCCTCAAGACCTAGTAAGCCAGAGGATTTTCGGTGGGGAAGGTGTCCAAGTCTGACCTTGCCCCTAGGTATTCCTGCACCATGTTTATCAGACGCTGGCGATGGTTGCTGGAACCGATCATACCTTGGGGCTGCGGACTAAAGAATTGTCTGAACGCATCGGTCAGACGGCCACCTTCCCCACCGCTCCTTCTTTGACTGACCGAAGCCTCAGCAACTCGTTGTCCAGGACCAGGAGTTTGTAACCTCCCAGTCTCTGGGAACGCGTTGCACAGACCTTTCTGCAAGGCCTCCCAGAGTTGTCTCATCCTCTGCTCCCTCTGCGACGGTAAGATAAGGTCCGCAACCTTACCCTTGTACCGTGGATCAAGGAGAGTGGCCAGCCAGTAATGGTCCCTCTCCTTGATTCGAAGAATACGAGGATCCTTCCGCAGACTTTGCAGGATCAGGGAGGCCATGCAGCGTAGGTTAGCTGAGGTATTCGGTCCGGAGTCCTCTAGGTCACTAAGGACGACATGATCCGCAGCCACCTCCTCCCAGCCGCGTACAAGTCCACTGGTTTCTTGGGACTGTAAATCATCCCTAAAAGACCGCTGCTGATGATGCTGAGTGCCAGGCTCCACCTCCATGCTGACACAATCCTCCTCCTCCTCCTCCTGTGCGATGGGTGGGGCAGAAGGAACACTGTCTGGGTAAAGGGGGCCTTGAGAGGCAAGGAAGTCCTCCTCTTCCTGCCTCTGTTCTGCCTCAAGTGCCCTGTCCATTATTCCACGCAGCGTATGTTCCAACAGGTGGACAAGAGGTACAGTGTCACTGATGCATGCACTTTCACTTCTCACCATCCTCGTGGCCTCCTCAAATGGTGCCAGGACAGTGCATGCATCCCTGATCATGCCCCACTGGCATGGTGAAAAAAACCTGAGCTCCCCTGAACCTGTCCTGGTGCCGTAGTCGCACAGATACTCATTGATGGCCCTCTGCTGCGTGTGCAGCCGCTGCAGCATGGCCAACGTTGAGTACCTCCTGGTGGGCATGTCACATATAAGGCGTTTCTTGGGCAGGTTCAACTCCTTTTGCAGCTCAGCCAGGCGAGCACTGGCATTATAAGATCTGCGGAAATGCACACAGACTTTCCTGGCCTGCCTCAGGACATCCTGTAAGCCCGGGTACCTGCCCAAGAACCGCTGCACCACCAGGTTAAGGACGTGAGCCACACAGGGCACATGGGTCAGTTGTCCCTGTCGGAGGGCGGAGAGGAGGTTGGTGCCATTGTCACAAACCACAATTCCTGGCTTAAGCTGGCGTGGCGTCAACCACCTCTCGGCCTGCCCCTGCAGAGCAGACAGAACCTCTGCCCCAGTGTGGCTCCTGTCCCCCAAACACACCAGCGCAAGCACGGCATGGCATCTTTTTGCCTGTGTACTTGCGTAGCCCCTTGAACGCCTACGGAGCACCGCTGGTTCCGAGGACAAAGCACAGGAAGAGGCCATGGAGGAAGAAGAAGAGGAGGGGGTGGAGGAGAGAGGTGTGTCACAACCAGTAGTAGCATTTTGGAGGCGTGGCGGCGGAACAACCTCTAACACTACTGCACCTTGTCCTGCATCCTTCCCAGCTGCCAAAAGAGTGACCCAATGGGCCGTGAAAGAAAGGTAACGTCCCTGTCCATGCCTGCTGGACCATGAGTCAGCGGTAATATGCACCTTACCGCTGACCGCCCTGTCCAGCGAGGCCAAGACATTGCCTTCCACATGCCGGTAGAGAGCTGTAATCGCCTTCCGTGAGAAAAAGTGGCGTTTGGGAACCTGCCACTGAGGAACCGCACATTGCACAAACTCACGGAAGGGGGCCGAGTCTACCAACTGAAAAGGCAGCAGTTGAAGCGCTAGCAATTTAGCCAAGCTAGCATTCAACCGCTGGGCATGTGGATGGCTGGGAGTGAACTTCTTTTGACGGTCCAGCAGCGGGGGCAGGGAAATTTGCCTGCTAGAATCGGACGTCGGTGTACTGCTAGCAGAGTGCCCGCAAGTACTTGGCTGTGACACACCTAATTCTACACCTTCATTCCTCTCAGTGCAGGTTTCAGAGAGGACTGAAAGTATAGTGGGATTGGAGATCCCAGCTGATGCGGTGCAAGAAGAGGTCCGCTTTGTTCTTTGGTGTGGGTCTTTAAGGTAGGCTTGCCAACGAGCTGCATGGCAGGTCAACATATGTCTGGTCAAGCATGTGGTGCCCAAGCGGGTGATGTTTTGGCCACGCGATATACGCTTGAGACATATGTTGCAAACAGCAGCTGTGCGATCTGATGCACTCGACTCAAAAAAGGCCCACACCCAAGAACTTTTTGAATAACGGCAGAGGCAGCGCCCTGCACAGGCGGAGCTCTGCGGTGTGATTCCGTCGGTGTGCTGCCCTTACGCTGGCCCCCTGAGGGCATCCTGCCTCGTTGGAGATGTGCCTCCTCCTCATCCTCCTCCTCCTCCTCCTCCTCCTCTCTCCTATTAGGCACCCACGTGGAGTCAGTGACCTCATCATCCCCTCCCTCCTCATCACTGGAGCCAATCTGGCAGTATGCTGCAGCTGCTGGAACATGACTGCCAGATTGGTGTCCTTCTTGAGCATCCCCTCTCTCTGCTCTCACGCTACTGCCTTCCTCTAGCTGGGTATCATCATCAGACCCTTCGAAACGCTGGGCATCCTCCTGGAGCATGTACCCAACACTGTGCTCAAACAGTTCGGGGGACTCCTCAGGAGGACACGGTTGGTTTAGGAAAGGAGTGACTGATGATGACATTGATACCAGGGAAGAGGACGCTTTGGCAGCTGCTTTGCCAGTACCCTGAGCCTGGGTGAGAGAGGATGAGGAGGATGAGGAGGGCTTGGTCATCCACTCTACCAAGTCTTTGGCATGATGCGGCTCAACATGTCCAGCTGCCGAAAAGGACAAGCGTGTTCCATGGCCACGTGCTGATGGTGATGCACCGCGTCCACGACCAGCACTGTTGTCTCTAGACACAGAGCCTGCTTGCCCCCTTTTATTGGCTCCTGACTGTCTGCCTCTCCTTGTTTGCCTTCCAGACATTCTAATGGCCTGCAGGGAAATGGGAAAACCAGCAATAAGGCCTAGCTTCAGGAGTATATTTTGCAGGAATAACACTACGCCTGCTGTAGGTGCTGCAAATGCCTGTTGGTGTAACACACCAGGAAAACGCAGCAATACAGGCTAACTTCAGGTGTATAATGTGCAGGATGCACACTCTGCCCGCTGTAAGTGCTGCAAATGCCTGTTGGTGTAACACACCAGGAAAACGCAGCAATACAGGCTAACTTCAGGTGTAATATGATCAGGAGGCACACTCCGCCCGCTGAAAGTGCTGCAAATGCCTGTTGGTGTAACACACCAGGAAAACACAGCAATACGGGCTAACTTCAGGTGTAATATGATCAGGAGGCACACTCCGCCCGCTGTAAGTGCTGCAAATGCCTGTTGGTGTAACACACCAGGAAAACGCAGCAATACAGGCTAACTTCAGGTGTAATATGATCAGGAGGCACACTCCGCCCGCTGTAAGTGCTGCAAATGCCTGTTGGTGTAACACACCAGGAAAAAGCAGCAATACAGGCTAACTTCAGGTGTATAAGGTGCAGGAGGCACACTCCGCCCGCTGTAAGTGCTGCAAATGCCTGTTGGTGTAACACATCAGGAAAACACAGCAATAAGGGCTAACTTCAGGTGTAATATGATCAGGAGGCACACTCCGCCCGCTGTAAGTGCTGCAAATGCCTGTTGGTGTAACACACCAGGAAAATACAGCAATACAGGCTAACTTCAGGTGTAATATGATCAGGAGGCACACTCCGCCCGCTGTAAGTGCTGCAAATGCCTGTTGGTGTAACACACCAGGAAAACGCAGCAATACAGGCTAACTTCAGGTGTATAAGGTGCAGGAGGCACACTCAGCCCGCTGTAAGTGCTGCAAATGCCTGTTGGTGTAACACACCAGGAAAACACAGCAATATGGGCTAACTTCAGGTATATAATGTGCAGAAGGCTTAGCAACAATGACACTGACACTGTCCCCTGCCTATCCTTCTCTCTCCCTGCACACAAGGTTCATCAAAGTATATGACACTGACACTCTCCCTGCCTATCCTTCTCTCTCCCTGCACACAAGGTTTAACAAAGAATATGACACTGACACTGTCCCCTGCCTATCCTTCTCTCTCCCTGCACACAAGGTTTATCAAAGTATATGACACTGACACTCTCCCTGCCTATCCTTCTCTCTCCCTGCACACAAGGTTTAGCAAAGAATATGACACTGACACTCTCCCTGCCTATCCTTCTCTCTCCCTGCACACAAGGTTTAGCAAAGAATGTGACACTGACACTCTCCCTGCCTATCCTTCTCTCTCCCTACACACAAGTTTGAGGTACAAATAGCACTGACACTGTCCCTGCCTATGTAACTCTTTCCCTGCGCCGGAACACACTACACAAGGCCGCCGCGCTGGCGGCCTTTTATAGTGCGGGGCGTGTGCTAAACCCCCTGAGCTATAATTGGCCACAGGCAACCTGCCTGTGGCCAATTATGGCTCTTCTAGCTGCCAGCGCTGTGATTGGCCAAGCATGCGGGGTCACAGTGCATGCTTGCCCAATCACAGCGCCGGGATTGCACTGCGATGGCGCAGTATATTGTGGGCCGTTCGCGTCACTCGAATTTGGCGCGAACGGCCCAAATCGTTCGATGTTCGCCGAACGGTCGAACAGCCGATGTTCGAGTCGAACGTATGTTCGACTCGAACACCGAGCTCATCCCTAGTTGTAATTGAGAGTTGATCTAAAAATTCTATATAAGAAAGGCAATGCAGTGCTTTTTAGTTTTAGAACAGAGTGAATTTTGGTCCTATTGACCCCTCACGGTTATCTTTCTGACTATTAAGTGTTCCCCAGTTTTGCAGATCTGCTCTATTAACCATATGATACTCTGCATTAAGAAAGCAAACATGCCTCGGGCAATATTCATAGTAACAATAAAGTAAATAATGAGTCAACAAAGAAATAGCAGATGACTAAAAAAAATTGTAAGTATTGTCATCCATTCAGATCATTCCACATTTTCAAGCTCAAAGTTCAATCCAAGTTTAAATTAAATGCATGTATCATGAAGAATTATTCGTAGCATTGAATTTCAGTTCTAAAAAACCTTCCTAATAGTGATAGGCAAACTAGTATTCGATTCACAGGAGGTTCAGCAAACCTAAAAAAAAAAATCTGTTAAACCTGAACAAAGCACGAAACCCGCTAGTCTATGAGAGCCACATTTTAATGGACAGAAAGCTTTTGGTAAAAAGGGCATAGGTAGCTGGGAACTGCCATGGGAGGACATCTATCAATGCACAAGGAATTAAAAAGAAAATACCATTTAGCAGAGAGACAGACTTTTAATGCGGCTTAAACATAACAAAAAAAAAACATTTATCATGCAACACTGTACCCAAATTACATTATTAGCATTTTTTTCACACGAATAGTGCTTTCTTTTAATGGTATTTAATCACTACAGGGTTTTTTATTTTTTGCTAAACAAACAAAAATATTTAAAAAAATAAATAAATAAATAAACATTTTTCATAGTTTGTTTTTCCAAACAGGTAATTTTTCTCCTTCACTGATGTGCGCTGATGAGGCAGTACTGATAGACTGCACTGATGGGCCCTCATAGGTAGCACTGATGGGCACTGATGAGGTCACTTTAACCACTTCAGTTCCCGAAGGTTTTACCCCCTAAATGACCAGTGTAACGCTGTACCGAAACAAAATTGAGGTCCTTTTTTTTTTCCAACAATAGAGCTTTCTTTTGGTGGTATTTGATCACCTCTGCGGTTTTTATTTTTTGCTCTATAAACAAAAAAAATATTAAAATTTTGAAAAAAAAATTTTTTTTTTACTTTTTGCTATAATAAATATCCCCCCCCCCCCCAAAAAAAAAAAACAACGAATTTCTTCATCAGTTTAGGCCAATATGTATTCTTCTACCTATTTTTGGTAGAAAAAAAACGCAATAAGCGTATATTGATTGGTTTGCTCACAAAATAGAGGATAGATTTATGGCATTTTTATTATTCTTATTTTTTTACTAGTAATGGCGAGGATCAGCAATTTTTAGCAGGACTGCGACATTGCGGCAAACAGATAGGACACTTTTTTGGGACCAGTGACATTTATACAGCGATCAGTGCTAAAAATAGTCACTGATTACTGTATAAATGACACTGGCAGGGAAGGGGTTAACATTGGGGGGCAATCAAGGGGTTAAGTGTTCCCTAGGGAGGCGCTTCTAACTGTGTTGGGGGGGGAGGACTGACTGGGAGTAGAGAGAGATCGCTGTTCCTGATCACTAGGAACAGCAGCTATCTCTCTACTTCCCTGTCAGAATGGGGATCTGTCTGTTTACACTGACAGATCCCCGTTTTGCCTCTCTGTGGTGCGATGGCGAGTGGCCATGGGACATGGCGGCTGCCGGCCACGCTCATCGGCTTTGGCCACGCATGCGCCTGCTATAGGCTTTAAAGGGACCGCCGTACCAGTATGGCGATTTGAGCAGTATAACTGCGGAGGCTGGTCAGGAAGCAGTAAAGGTCCTCATAGAATTAATTTTTTTATTTTTTATTAAAGGACTTGTACCAAGCTGTCTTTGTGTTTTTTTACCTTTTTTTGACACTTTTGTTTGTGAAATAGTAGAGGTACATTGTACCCCGTTACCAATTCACATAGGGGGGAGCCGGAATCTGGGGGTCCCCTTTGTTAAAGGGGGCTTCCAGATCACGATAAGCTCCTCACCCGCAGACCCCCACAACCACCGGGCAAGGGTTGTGGGGATGAGGCCATTGTCCCCATCAACATGGGGACAAGGTGTAACGCTGTACCGAAAAAAAACATTTTTTCTCTGTATTGTCGGGACCGACAATTCATGAATAACCGCGAGTAGTTTTAAATGACTTTTTTTCCTTCAGAAATTACATTTTATTGCATGGACAGTTCTAAACACGGGAAACATGCGCTACTTTACATGCATACTTTAGACACCCCCCAGGTATGAAATTTAAAGGAATATCTCACTTTTATTGTTTCACTTTAAGCATTATTAAAATCACTGTTCCCGAAAAAAATCAGTTTTTAAAACTTTTTTTTGCATTGATACATGTCCCCTGGGGCAGGACCCGGGTCCCCAAACCATTTTTAGGACAATAACTTGCATATTAGCCTTTAAAATGAGCACTTTTGATTTTTCATGTTTGTGTCCCATAGACTTTAACGGTGTTCGTGTGTTCGAACAAATTTTTTGCCTGTTCGCATGTTCTGGTGCGAACCGAACCGGGGGGAGGGTGTTAGGCTCATCCCTACTCACCGGCTCCTGTTTGTAAACAAACTGGCGGGGATTCTAGGTCACCTCATTGACCAAATATGGTTATGATGTGGAGCTACCTTGCTGGACAACATGATTGATGCTGAATTTTCAAATTCTAAATACTTTGCAGTCTCCCAGATCCCTTTTGAGGGACAGGATGAGGGGAAGAGGCCTTTGTCTCCATCAACATGGGGACAAGGTGCCTTGCAAGGCTTTGCTGCCTCCCCTTGCAAAGTACACTACAAATATTGAGGAAATGTGGCTTGCTATGGTTCAGGATGTGGAAGTCATACACTCACTGCCCCCTCCTCCCTTTTTTGGACAGTCGGGCTGCATGCCTAGGTAAGTTTTTTTAAATTAATTTTAGGGGGAGCCCACACTTTTTTTGTCAGCTCACCATTTAAATAAATATTGATGTCGGGTTCCCCTACAAATTCATAAAACACTCTTATCCAGGCATGCAACCTGATTGGCTAGGAAAAAGCATGCAGGTCCCCTTCCCGGACAATACCAGGCTACATGCTCAACTTTGGGAAGGCATGTGGTACAGAGGCCTCCTCCCCAGATCATGTGCACAAAAATAATGTAGGGGTCTTCAGGGGAGATTTATTGGAATCTGGAACTCTCCTTTAGAATTATCATCCCTCAGATATTCGACTCCCCTTAGTATCCAATACTTTGTATGAGAAAAGAACAAGTTAATTTTGAAGATTACTCATGGTCCCTATAGTACTGTAAAGTCGGCAGCATTCCAAACCAACATAGAAGGCTAAAATCATATAGTATGAGTTTTAATTAAAAGATTCAGAAAAATCCCAATAATTACCCAACGTCTAAGAATATCTCAGGGAGGGACATAGTTAAACACATGGGAAACCATATATTCTTAACCAGAACATGCACTTCTATGAGTGGTTAAATACATCTCTCATGTGAGTCGGAGATGTATCCAGGATCGTTTCCTTAATGATTTGTTTTAAATCTATCTTTTTCTTTCCTTCAGAGCGAGCTAAGCTTTTTTTTTTTTCTGGTCCCACGGGCATTGTGATTGATAATGGATCTACACTGGAGGGACACTGTTTTTTATTTTTTAATAAAGAACTTGTCAGAAACGCGTGTAGTGTCTTTATTCACTTTTTACACTTTTTTAGTGAATAGGTAGAGGTACTATGTACCCCAGACTCATTCGCGTAGAGGAGAATCTGTGGGGGGGGCACTTATTAAAGGGATATTCCAGATTCCGATAAGCCCCCAGACCCCCATCACTACCAGACAGAGATGTGGGGGAAGAGGCCCTTGTCCCCATCAAAATGGGGCCCCAAAGCACCCCCCATTTTGAGGATATGTGGCCTGGTATAGTTCAGGAGGGGGGGCGCTCGCTCGTCCTCTCCCTTTCCTGACCTGCCAGGCTCCATGCTCGGATAAGAGTCCAGTATGAATTTTGGGGGGGGAACGCCACACAATTTTTTTTTTACATTTTGGCATGGGGTTCCCGTTAAAATCTATACCAGACCTGAGATGCGTTTTTTTGCTGATTTTTCTTTCTGCCGGGAATGCTTGTTTTTACATTCAGCTATCAGCGGGGAAGCCCGCTGACAACTGATGACTCATCGGTTATTAAGGCTGTGGTGGATTCCCAGCTTCCCAAGCTATACAGTTTGTTAAAGAGAAAAAAATGCAAAGCGCATCGGAAACGCATTTACAAAACTGCAAAATGCACTACCAAATGCACTGTAGAATGCATCAGTCGCAAACTGCATAGATGTGGACCGAGACCCAAAATGTTCAAATAAAGAAAATCCAAGATGAAGCATTTATGAGTGGCTGCTATGTTTTTTCTGGCTGGTGTAGATACTCACAGGAGGTGTTTTAGGGCATGTGTACACTGGATTTTGTTTGCATAAGAACTGCTTTTCTCCCCATACAAATCTATGGACATTGCAAAATCAGCTTGATGCAGCTTAGAAGGAGGGCAAATGCAGATCATAAGGAGGTCAACTGCAATTCATACGCAGATGTAAAGGAACTCTGACTTATTTCAGAAGAGCCTCAAACTAATCTAAAATGCAAGATGAATGCATTTGAATCCAATACTTATGGGGGTGGGGTCTGCACTGAGGGGGTGGGGTCTGCACTGAGGGAGGGGGTCAGTACTTAGTGGGGTGTCTATACTGAGGAAAGGGGGTCTGTACTTAGTGAGGGGGAGGTCCATACTGAGGGAGGGGGGTCTGTACTGAGAGCGAGGTCTATATTGATGGAGGGGGGGGTCTGTACTTAGTGGGGTGTCTATACTGAGGAATGGGATCTATATTTAGTGGAGGGGGGTCTGTACTGAGGGAGGACTATAGTTGTTGGAGGGGGGGTGAGGCCTATTTTTTTCCACACCGGGTGACACCAACCATAGTGACGCCACTGGTTGTGCTGATTGTAAGGTGATATATGGTTGTATTTTTTCATCTCATGGCAACCAATGTACCATTAAATTTATTACAAGTGTCTCAAATTCTTATGTTGTAATGACACTATAAACCTTAAATAAAATTAATAAAAAAAATAAAAAAATAAAAATGTACTAGTGCATCTCTACTTACAGTTTTCTCCTTTGTTGCTATTGAGCAATAGTGATGGACGAACATCAGATGGGACGGTTCGCGAACCCGATCGCGCGCAAATGTTCGCGAACCGCGAGGCCAGGCTATGAAGGGGGTGCAGGAGATGATCCTGCTATTGGAAAAGTTGCCATACATTTTTTATTTTTTTTATAAGTTATAACAATCGTTTATACCTTTATAACGTGTATTTTGTTTTTTGTAATATTGCTCGGTTTTAGTGTAATAGCTCGGCCTAAATCAGCCAGAACTGACAGCAGCCGGTAAATACATATCAAATACATATAGGGTCCATTCACACGTCTGTAAAATGGGTCCACAATTTAGCGGAACGTTTACAGACCCATTGATTTTCAATTCCAGTCTGAAAAATTAGGCATTCACAGCCTGGATAAAGAAGTAAGTGTCGGCCAGTACAGACCCCAAAAATTAGCCAACAGGCGTTAGCCTGACAGCAAAGAACTTTGTATTCTGTGGCTGGAGGTACATTAGGCATTCACAGGATAAATACGTTTCGGCCATTACAGGCCCCCAAAATTAGTCGTTAACTGCACATTTCTGCTGGAGCAGCCTATCAAGCATATACAAGGCTGAGTTCCATCGCATCGGGCAGTCACAAATAAGACGTCTGATGGGCAGATTGTGTCACCGCTGAATGTCAGCAAGGCGAGCCATGGCCTCTGAAATGGGCCGAGATTTTCCTTTTCCTTGCCTGCCGCAAGACGTCCTGGACCCCAGGGTATTTGACAACAAATCGGTGCACGACCAAGTTCAAGACGTGTGCCATGCATGGCACGTGTGTAATTTTGCCCTGTTTCAACGCGCTCAGCAGATTACCGTTGTCGCACACCACTTTACAAACTGTCAAATTGAGCGGTGTTAGCCACTGACCTGCCTGTGAACGCAAATTTGAAAGGAGTGCAGGGCCAGTGTGGCTCTTGGCTTCCAGGCACAACAGACGCAGCACAGCATGGCAACGTCTCACCTGGCATGTCGAATAGGTTCTGGGGATCTTGGGCGGCACAGCGGAAGAGACGGTAGCAGCGGAAAAGGAGGAGTTAGCCGAGGAGGAGAGGGAGGATGGAGTAGGAGGAGGAGAAGAAGAGGCAGGCCTGCATGCAATCCATGGCGGTAAAACCAAATCTACACGGGTTCCACGGGTTACATGCTTGACGGCCGTCAGAAGGTTCACACAGTGGGCAGTAAAAGTTATATACCTTCCCTGCCCGTGTTTGCTAGACCACGTGTCTGTGGTCAGATGAATCTTGGCACCGACACTGTGTGCCAGAGATACATTCACTTGCCGCTGAACATGGCCATATAGCTCTGGGATACCCTTCTGCGAGAAATATTTCCTTCCTGGGACCTTCCATTGTGGTGTTCCAATGGCCACAAATTTTCGAAAGGCCTCCGAGTCCACCAGTTTATATGGCAGTAGTTGGTGGGCTATCAGTTCCGACAAGCCAGCGGTCAACCGTTGGGCAAGAGTGATATCCGGCGTCATCATTTTTTTACACTCGAACATTTGGCCAACGGAATCCTACCTTTTTCCAGAAAAACGCGAGGACGGCATGATGGAAGGTGGAGTGGAGGACAATTGTGAGGAGAGAGGAGAAGGAGAAGTAGAAGAGGCTGGACGGTGAGAGCCTGGAGTGTGGCTTTGTGGGTTCTGACGGTGTTGCTCCCACTGGGCTCGGTGATAGGAGTTCATGTGCCTTCTTAAGGCGGTCGTCCCTAGGTGAGTGTTGGGCTTACCGCGACTTATGCGTTGACTGCAAAGGCTGCAGATGGCAACACTATTGTCAGCAGCGGACACGTTAAAAAAAGCCCACACTGCGGAGCCATGTGCTGGCGTCCTGGGAGCGCCAGATGTGATCGTACATGGTTGATGGCTCGCTCCTGATACATTAGCAGTCTGGTTTGTCCCTCCTGTGCAATGTAAGTTCGGCCTGCTTCTCCTCCCTATCTGCTGGACCATCTCTCCCTCTGAACTCCCCTCCTCTTCCTCTCTTGTGGGCACCCACGTGGCATCCATAGACACGTCATCATCGATGTCACCTTCCCCACCACTAACATTAGAGATCTCGGAGTAGGCAGGAACAGAGGGGACCAACCTCCTTGGGCTGATCTGGGTACTGTCGTCAGACTGCTGAGTGGCGGTTGTTGCTACCTCCTTTTCCTGATCCAATGCCAAGAATGGCTGCGCATCGGAAATGTCTTGTGATGGATCGGAAAATAATTCCTTTGACTCAAGCGGAGGGTATATGGTGGTGGTGGTGTTGGTGGTAGTGTCTTTGGAGGTGCACACAGCAGAGAGTAAAGAGGGTGCAGATAGAGAGGATGAGGAGGGTGCAGAAGAGGAAGGCTGAGTGAGCCACTCAACCAAGTCTGGTGCGTCCTTTGACGTAATCGAACGCACCTTCTGCAACTTCACACTTTGGCTCCGGCCTGCCTCTTCCTCTGCCTGTCATTTTTTAAATGACCCTGTGACAAAAGTCTCTAGAGAAGCGCAGTATATGTGGAAGAAGGTATATAACACCCCGCTTCAATCTGTCGTTTTGGGGGGCCACTGGTCTATCACACCAGTTATAATACTTTTTTCTAATTGCGTTTGTCACTCTTTGTAGTTGTAGTATCGCTGCAGAACCGCTCAGCAGTCACAATGCTGCACAATACAAATGCACTATAATATGCTTTCTATATTTGAAAGTATATTATAAGTGTATTACACCCCTATATACTGCACACCAAACAATAGTACACCTATACCAGTCCTTAAAAGGACTTTTGTGGACCTATTAGTTAGTGATTTGTGTCACTACAGTGTGTCCCTGCTCCACACAGCAACCTCTCCCTACACTGACAAAAGACAGAATGTGAAATGGCAGGCAGATCAGGTCTATTTATAAGGTAGGGGGTATGTCCATGTGCTGAAGTGTTGGATATATATATATATATATATATATCCAACACTTCCTTGGTCTTGGACATGGTCCACCAATTTGCTGACCCGTGCGTCTGCAATCCTGGCAACACAGGCGGAAGCCAATGCAGGCCCCATAGCTTCTGCATTGGTGTCCCAGCAGGGTTACCGACCTCCTATCCATTTGATCCCGGAATCTTCGAAGAAGAGGTCCGAGTGCTTGAACACCTGAGCTAGGGAGGCACCCAACCGCGGTACCTTAAAGAACCTTTCTTCTTCCTCCTCTCCGAAGGGACATCTGCGCTTCCACGTCTTGAGCCTTAGTACCTTTGCTTGGGTTCCTTCCACTCTCTCGTGATTATGTTCTTGAGAGATTGGTGGACCGGAAGGGACTTTGCCTGAGGTCTGCACAGCCACTCTATCCTGAGCCGAGACCTGCATGGATGGTTGCTGAATATCCTCAGATGCATAGATTGCTTTGAGGAGACCCTCCATGTCTATGGCTGAGAAGAGGTGCCTTTCAGACCTAGCTTCCTCGCTACCCTTGACTATCCTGGTCTGAATCTTCCCCCTCCTCCGGAGAGCTCTGCTCTGAGGCCTCTGCCTCCTCCTCATCAGAGTAACAAGGAGCAGGTGCTCTTTGAAACCCCCCTGTGTTACTTGTCGAGGTTCCCTCCTGAGAGGGGGAGCCCCCCCTACAGGAAGGGGCCTCCGCCTGCTGACTGGCTCCCGACTGTAGACTTGAATGTCTGGAGAGTTGCTAGCATCTCACATTGCAGAGCAAGGCACTCTTTCATGGCCTGTGCCGTCTCCTTGCCCGCTAACGTATGGATGCACTTGAAGCAAAATGGCTTGGTGTGGTCCTGCGGGAGTTTCTCATTGCAGTACCCACAATGCTTTGACCTAGAGGGACCCTTGGACTTGCTGGCAGTTCCCTGGGCAGGGCATTCTGTTTCTGTAAAAATAAACACAGACAAATCCCCATAAGCTTAGCACCCCTTTAAGGTGTCCTGCGGGGGTGAGGAAATAGGGCCACCCCTAACCTTACTCCCACATCAGCTGGGTAGATGCACCCCCTGTGGTCTCCTCAAGTGCTGTGGCCGCACTTGGCCCGTCCTCCTTCTCCATATGTCCCAGGCTAATCTGACCGTGCAGAGAAGGCTCGCCTTAGGTAGTCTTGGAAGGCACCAGGACCTCAGACCCCCCGCTCCACTGCCGCCTTATCGCTTGCCTAATTGCGCTGTCCGCCACCATTTTACTGGAGCCTCCGTCCCTGGAAATTACCTGGTGGAAGTGATGCCGTGCGTGTGCTCCGCCCCTCCGTCCGGCATTCGGACCTGCGTAGTAGCTCCGGCAGAATGCCGAACAGGCCATGCCAGGGATCCTTAACGATCCCGGGAGCCTCTCGCCCCCCCCGGGCAGATGGGGGTCTGCAGAGTGGCTCCTCCCTCCCATCCACCACTGTCAGGTAGGAGGAGAGAGTAGGAGCTTTGGCCACACTTTCACTGTGTCCAGGGGCCTCCAGTTTTCAGGGGGACTCTTCTGGATCCTTCTGCCCTGGGGAGTACTATTTGGGGACAATAGCCCCCCTGGGCAAAGCAAAGCTGCCTAGGGTCTAATGCCCAGGGGGGGACCTCAGCCCCAAGCCTTGGTCCGGAGGAAAAAAAAATAAACAAAGGTTTTGCTGCATCTTGTGGGAAACACAATCAAGAACTGAGGGACAGAGGGAAGGGTGGGGCCTTTTAAACTCTGTTGTTGATTGTGTTTCCTGTCAGGTGAGACCAGTCATTTCAGGTGTGCCGTCCTGGAATATGACTGGAGAAAGCAGCCTTAACGAGGCCTCAGAACAGTGCTGCTTCCCTGAAAAGCGATCAGAGTATGTTTGACAGGTGCTAAGGAGGCAATATTTTGACTCCTCACGCCCTGATTTAAACCCATGATTGCCATGCAATGCATGCGATTGCTACGCGGTAGTACGCCAGTTAGAGGTTTAAATCAGGTGTGAGGCGGCGACACTGTGCCTGGTGGTCTTTGGCTTCTACCATGTTGTTCAGGAAGATCTCCACCTCTTTAAGGTTGCCTACCCCTGGTTTATACTATGTCCATTGTGGAATGATGAAGAACGTATTCATAAATTTTACCTACAGATAAGCATGTAGATAGAATGCAAGTGTCAGTAAACCTCTAATAATACTCCCAGTATTAAAGTGTTTGTTAACCTAAAAAAATAATAATAATTGGATCCTGTTCCCTTAAAGCATGTTATACAGCACAGTGCTTGTGCTGTGGCATTTGGCCCCCTGTAACACTTGAAATACCTGGCTGATCCTGCCTGGCTATACCCTCCCCTCTGTAAACTGACCACGGTTTATCATGGCTGCTGAGCCCTGACACTGTTGTCAGTTTACGTGCCTCCGCCATCCACAGCCCTGCTCTCTGCTCTTCTCTGTGCTCCTGTGTCCTCCTCCCCGATCCCCTCCCTGCCTGTCAGCTCGTACCAGTGCCTGCCCGCCCGCGCCGCCCCTCCCGCTGGAGTCCCCACTCACCTATGATATACACTAGACAAAAGTAGTGATGAGCCGAACACCCCCGGGTTCGGTTCGCACCAGAACCCGCGAACGGACCGAAAGTTCGTACGAACATTAGAACCCTATTAAATACAATGGATGCGAACGTTCGAATTCTAAAGTGCTAATTATAACGACTATTATGCATGTTATTGTCCTAAAAAGGGTTTGGGAACCCGGGTTCTGCACCAGGGGACATGTATCAATGCAAAAAGAAGTTTTAAAAACGGTCGTTTTTCGGGAGCAGTCATTTTAATGATGCATAAAGTGAAAAAAAAAAGTCAAATATTCCTTTAAATATCGTACCTGGGGGGTGTCTAAAGTATGCCTGTGAAGTGCCACGTGTTTCCCGTGTTTAGAACTGTCCCTGCACAAAATGACACTTCTAAAGGAAAAAAAAGCCATTTAAAACTGCTTGCGGCTTTAATGTAATGTCTGGTCCCGGTAATATGGATGAAAATCTTTAAGAAAAATGGCATAGCTACCCCATGACCCCCCCCCCCCCACCCCAGCCCATTACCAGTCCCTTTGGGTCTTGTATAGATATTAAGGGGAACCCCGCACATAAAATAAAAAAGGCCCTATATACTCTGAACAGCCGTATACAGGCGGTGCATACAAGACAGGGACTGTAGGTTTGTTCTTATGTAGAATCTGTTTGTAATTTTGAACAGGTACATTGTTTAAGTGTAGCTCCAGCCCAAAAATCTATTTTTAAACTTTTTGGAAAACATAGGTAAGGGTTATCACCCCTGTAACATTTGTTTTGCTGTCTGTGCCCCTGTTCAGAACATTTCACCTCACTTTCCGTCCCAATGACAACTGTTTTTGAAATGTGGTGTTTTTCTTGAAACAAGGATTGGTGATAAAGCATCAGTACAGAGGAGACACCTTTCTCCCATATTAATTCTTACAGGAGAGAATTTTCCTTCCTAGGGGTAGATTTCCTCTCACTTCCTGTTGTCTTCTTGCGTTTGCAAGTAGGAGTCGTTTGTAAGTTGGATGTTTGAAAGTAGGGACCTGCCGTATATACTTTGCAGAAATAGGCCCCTTAGTTGTTGGTGTTGGCACAACACTGTAAGCACTCACAGTTACTCTTGGTTGGTGCTGGAACGCCCTGCTGTCAACTATTATATCAGGAATTGTAATTACATATAATTGTTGAACAGTGGTAGTAAAAATTGGGCCTTTGATGGTGGTGCTGATGCCACAACACTGTAAGCCCTGACAGTTACTCTTGGTGGGTGCAGCAATGGGCCCTGCTGTGAATTATTAGATCAAGAATTGTAATTGCATGCCCCTGTTGAACAGGGGCTGAAAAATTGGGCCTTTCGTGGTGGTGGTGGTGGTGGTGGTGTTGCCACAACACTGTAAGCCATCAGAGTTACTCTTGGTGGGTGCAGGAATGGGCCCTGCTGTGAATTATTAGATCAAGAATTGTAATTACATGCCCCTTTTGAACAGGGGCTAAAAAATTGGGCCTTTCGTGGTGGTGGTGGTGGTGGCGTTGCCACAACACTGTAAGCCCTCAGAGTTACTCTTTGTGGGTGCAGCAATGGGCCCTGCTGTGAATTATTAGATCAAGAATTGTAATTACATGCCCCTGTTGAACAGGGGCTGAAAAATTGGGCCTTAGGCACTGGTGGCACAACACTACAACCCCTCACAGATACTGTACTTGGAGCACAGCAATGAGCCCTGTTGCAAAGTATTGCTTCAAAAATTGTAATGACACGCCCCTGTTAAACAGGGGCTGAAAAATTGGGCCTTAGGCACTGGTGGCACAACACTCCAACCCCTCACAGATACTGTACTTGGAGCACAGCAATGAGCCCTGTTGCAAAGTATTGCTTCAAAAATTGTAATGACACGCCCCTGTTAAACAGGGGCTGAAAAATTGGGCCTTAGGCACTGGTGGCACAACACTCCAACCCCTCACAGATACTGTACTTGGAGCACAGCAATGAGCCCTGTTGCAAAGTATTGCTTCAAAAATTGTAATTACACGCCCCTGTTAAACAGGGGCTGAAAAATTGGGCCTTAGCCACTGGTGGCGGCACCCATAAACAAAAATGATCTTCCAAGCTATCATCATCAATCGTATCATTGAGGACTCGGAGGAGGAGGATAGCCAGTCAACATAACAGCACAGGCACTCAGCATCAGCATCAGTCTTGAAGGGATGTGACATGTTAAAATCAATTAGTCTGTTATATCAGCATCAGGTGTGTGGTAGCTGGTGGTGATCCAAGACTGGTTCATCTTGATGAAAGTCAGTCGATCAACCGAGTCGGTGGACAGGCGCACCCTGTGATCCGTGACAAATCCTCCAGCAGCACTGAATGTGCGTTCCGAAAGAACGCTGGATGCAGGACAGGCCAGTAGCTCAATTGCATACTGTGCAAGCTCTGGCCAGTGATCCATCCTCAAGACCCAGTAAGCCAGAGGATTTTCGGTGGGGAAGGTGTCCAAGTCTGACCTTGCCCCTAGATATTCCTGCACCATGTTTATCAGACGCTGGCGATGGTTGCTGGAACCGATCATACTTTGGGGCTGCGGACTAAAGAATTGTCTGAACGCATCGGTCAGACGGCCACCTTCCCCACCGCTCCTTCTTTGACTGGCCGAAGCCTCAGCAACTCGTTGTCCAGGACCAGGAGTTTGTAACCTCCCAGTCTCTGGGAACGCGTTGCACAGACCTTTCTGCAAGGCCTCCCGGAGTTGTCTCATCCTCTGCTCCCTCTGCGATGGTAACATAAGGTCCGCAACCTTACCCTTGTACCGTGGATCAAGGAGAGTGGCCAGCCAGTAATGGTCCCTCTCCTTGATCCGAAGAATACGAGGATCCTTCCGCAGACTTTGCAGGATCAGGGAGGCCATGCAGCGTAGGTTTGCTGAGGCATTCGGTCCGGAGTCCTCTGGGTCACTAAGGACGACATGATCGGCAGCCACCTCCTCCCAGCCACGTACAAGTCCACTGGTTTCTTGGGACTGTAAATCATCCCTAAAAGACTGCTGCTGATGATGCTGAGTGCCAGCCTCCACCTCCATGCTGACACAATCCTCCTCCTCCTCCTCCTCCTCCTCCTCCTCTTCCTGTGCGATGGGTGGGACAGAAGGAACACTGTCTGGGTAAAGGGGGCCTTGAGAGGCAAGGAAGTCCTCCTCTTCCTGCCTCTGTTCTGCCTCAAGTGCCCTGTCCATTATTCCACGCAGCGTGTGCTCCAACAGGTGGACAAGAGGTACAGTGTCACTGATGCATGCACTGTCACTGCTCACCATCCTCGTGGCCTCCTCAAATGGTGCCAGGACAGTGCATGCATCCCTGATCATGCCCCACTGGCGTGGAGAAAAAAAACCAAGCTCCCCTGACCCTGTCCTGGTGCCGTAGTCGCACAGGTACTCATTGATGGCCCTCTGCTGCGTGTGCAGCCACTGCAGCATGGCCAACGTTGAGTTCCACCTGGTGGGCATGTCACATATAAGGCGGTTCTTGGGCAGGTTCAACTCCTTTTGCAGCTCAGCCAGGCGAGCACTGGCATTATAAGATCTGCGGAAATGCACACAGACTTTCCTGGCCTGCCTCAGGACATCCTGTAAGCCCGGGTACCTGCCCAAGAACCGCTGCACCACCAGGTTAAGGACGTGAGCCACACAGGGCACATGGGTCAGTTGTCCCTGTCGGAGGGCGGAGAGGAGGTTGGTGCCATTGTCGCAAACCACCATTCCTGGCTTAAGCTGGCGTGGCATCAACCACCTCTCGGCCTGGCCCTGCAGAGCAGACAGGACCTCTGCCCCAGTGTGGCTTCTGTCCCCCAAACACACCAGCGCAAGCACGGCATGGCATCTTTTTGCCTGCGTACTTGCGTAGCCCCTTGAACGGCTACGGAGCACACCTGGTTCAGAGGACAAAGCACAGGAAGAGGCATGGAGGAAGAAGAAGAGGAGGGGGTGGAGGAGAGAGGTGTGTCACAACCAGTAGTAGCATTTTGGAGGCGTGGCGGTGGAACAACCTCCAACACTACTGCACCTTGTCCTGCATCCTTCCCAGCTGCCAAAAGAGTGACCCAATGGGCCGTGAAAGAAAGGTAACGTCCCTGTCCATGCCTGCTGGACCATGAGTCAGCGGTAATATGCACCTTACCGCTGACCGCCCTGTCCAGCGAGGCCAAGACATTGCCTTCCACATGCCGGTAGAGAGCCGGAATAGCCTTCCGTGAGAAAAAGTGGCGTTTGGGAACCTGCCACTGAGGAACCGCACATTGCACAAACTCACGGAAGGGGGCCGAGTCTACCAACTGAAAAGGCAGCAGTTGAAGCGCTAGCAATTTAGCCAAGCTAGCATTCAACCGCTGGGCATGTGGATGGCTGGGAGTGAACTTCTTTCGACGGTCCAGCAGCTGGGGCAGGGAAATTTGCCTGCTAGAATCGGACCTCGGTGTACTGCTAGCAGAGTGGCCGCAAGTACTTGGCTGTGACACACCTAATTCTACACCTTCATTCCTCTCAGTGCATGTTTCAGAGAGGACTGAAGTTATAGTGGGGTTGGAGATCCCAGCTGATGCGGTGCAAGGAGAGGTCCGCTTTGTTCTTTGGTGTGGGTCTTTGAGGTAGGCTTGCCAACGAGCTGCATGGCAGGTCAACATATGTCTGGTCAGGCATGTGGTACCCAAGCGGCTGATGTTTTGGCCACGCGATATACGCTTGAGACATATGTTGCAAACAGCAGCTGTGCGATCTGATGCACTAGCCTCAAAAAAGGCCCACACCAAAGAACTTTTTGAATGACGGGCAGAGGCAGCGCCCTGCACAGGCGGAGCTCTGCGGTGTGATTCCGTCGGTGTACTGCCCTTACGCTGGCCACCAAAGGGCATCCTGCCTCGTTGGAGATGTGCCTCCTCCTCATCCTCCTCCTCCTCCTCTCTCCTATTAGGCACCCACGTGGAGTCAGTGACCTCATCATCCCCTCCCTCCTCATCACTGGAGCCAATCTGGCAGTATGCTGCAGCTGCTGGAACATGACTGCCAGATTGGTGTCCTTCTTGAGCATCCCCTCTGTCTGCTCTCACGCTACTGCCTTCCTGTAGCTGGGTTTCATCATCAGACCCTTCGAAACGCTGGGCATCCTCCTGGAGCATGTACCCAACACTGTGCTCAAATAGTTCGGGGGACTCCTCAGGAGGAGGACATGGTGGGTCTAGGGAAGGAGTGACTGATGATGAGTCTGACATTGATACCAGGGAAGAGGACGCTTTGGCAGCTGCTTTGCCAGTACCCTGAGCCTGGGTGAGAGAGGATGATGAGGAGGAGGAGGGCTTGGTCATCCACTCTACCAAGTCTTCGGCATGATGTGGCTCAACATGTCCAGCTGCCGAAAAGAAGGACAAGCGTGTCCCATGGCCATGTGCTGATGACAATGCACCGCGTCCACGACCAGCACTGTTGCCCCCAGACACAGAGCCTGCTTGCCCTCTTTTATTGCCTCCTGACTGTCTGCCTCTCCTTGTTTACCTTCCAGACATTCTAATAGATGGCCTGCAGGGAGATGGGAAAAAAGCAATAAGGGCTACCTTCAGGTGTCCTTCTCTGTCCCTTTACTTAAGGATTTCTAAATATGGTTGAGGATGATTGCTTTCGCACAGAATAGCACAACGACAATTTCCCTGACTGTCCAAAAAACAAGGATTTCAAAGATGGTTGATGAGGAATGCTTTAGCACAGTATAGCACAAGGAGAATTTCCCTCACTGTCCTTCCCTGTCCCTAGAAACAAGGATTAGCACAGTGAAAGAAACTGACACTCTCCCTACCTATAGTTTTCTGTCCCTAGAAAAAAAGTTTTTTTAAAGATGGTTGATGATCAATGCTTTAGCACAGTATAGCACAAGGAGAATTTCCCTCACTGTCCTTCCCTGTCCCTAGAAACAAGGATTAGCACAGTGAAAGAAACTGACACTCTCCCTACCTATAGTTTTCTGTCCCTGGAAAAAATGTTTTTTTAAAGATGGTTGATGATCAATGCTTTAGCACACTATAGCACAAGGAGAATTTCCCTCACTGTCCTTCCCTGTCCCTAGAAACAAGGATTAGCACAGTGAAAGAAACTGACACTCTCCCTACCTATAGTTTTCTGTCCCTAGAAAAAATGTTTTTTTAAAGATGGTTGATGATCAATGCTTTAGCACAGTATAGCACAAGGAGAATTTCCCTCACTGTCCTTCCCTGTCCCTAGAAACAAGGATTAGCACAGTGAAAGAAACTGACACTCTCCCTACCTATAGTTTTCTGTCCCTAGAAAAAATGTTTTTTTAAAGATGGTTGATGATCAATGCTTTAGCACAGTATAGCACAAGGAGAATTTCCCTCACTGTCCTTCCCTGTCTCTAGAAACAAGGATTAGCACAGTGAAAGAAACTGACACTCTCCCTACCTATAGTTTTCTGTTCCTAGAAAAAAAGTTTTTTTAAAGATGGTTGATGATCAATGCTTTAGCACACTATAGCACAAGGAGAATTTCCCTCACTGTCCTTCCCTGTCCCTAGAAACAAGGATTAGCACAGTGAAAGAAACTGACACTCTCCCTACCTATAGTTTTCTGTCCCTAGAAAAAATGTTTTTTTAAAGATGCTTGATGATCAATGCTTTAGCACAGTATAGCACAAGGAGAATTTCCCTCACTGTCCTTCCCTGTCCCTAGAAACAAGGATTAGCACAGTGAAAGAAACTGACACTCTCCCTACCTATAGTTTTCTGTCCCTAGAAAAAATGTTTTTTTAAAGATGGTTGATGATCAATGCTTTAGCACACTATAGCACAAGGAGAATTTCCCTCACTGTCCTTCCCTGTCCCTAGAAACAAGGATTAGCACAGTGAAAGAAACTGACACTCTCCCTACCTATAGTTTTCTGTCCCTAGAAAAAATGTTTTTTTAAAGATGGTTGATGATCAATGCTTTAGCACAGTATAGCACAAGGAGAATTTCCCTCACTGTCCTTCCCTGTCCCTAGAAACAAGGATTAGCACAGTGAAAGAAACTGACACTCTCCCTACCTATAGTTTTCTGTCCCTAGAAAAAAGTTTTTTTAAAGATGGTTGATGATCAATGCTTTAGCACACTATAGCACAAGGAGAATTTCCCTCACTGTCCTTCCCTGTCCCTAGAAACAAGGATTAGCACAGTGAAAGAAACTGACACTCTCCCTACCTATAGTTTTCTGTCCCTAGAAAAAATGTTTTTTTAAAGATGGTTGATGATCAATGCTTTAGCACAGTATAGCACAAGGAGAATTTCCCTCACTGTCCTTCCCTGTCCCTAGAAACAAGGATTAGCACAGTGAAAGAAACTGACACTCTCCCTACCTATAGTTTTCTGTCCCTAGAAAAAATGTTTTTTTAAAGATGGTTGATGATCAATGCTTTAGCACAGTATAGCACAAGGAGAATTTCCCTCACTGTCCTTCCCTGTCCCTAGAAACAAGGATTAGCACAGTGAAAGAAACTGACACTCTCCCTACCTATAGTTTTCTGTCCCTAGAAAAAATGTTTTTTTAAAGATGGTTGATGATCAATGCTTTAGCACAGTATAGCACAAGGAGAATTTCCCTCACTGTCCTTCCCTGTCCCTAGAAACAAGGATTAGCACAGTGAAACACACTGACACTCTCCCTACCTATAGTTTTCTGTCCCTAGAAATTTTTTTTTTTAAAGATGGTTGATGATCAATGCTTTAGCACAGTATAGCACAAGGAGAATTTCCCTCACTGTCCTTCCCTGTCCCTAGAAACAAGGATTAGCACAGTGAAAGAAACTGACACTCTCCCTACCTATAGTTTTCTGTCCCTAGAAAAAATGTTTTTTTAAAGATGGTTGATGATCAATGCTTTAGCACACTATAGCACAAGGAGAATTTCCCTCACTGTCCTTCCCTGTCCCTAGAAACAAGGATTAGCACAGTGAAAGAAACTGACACTCTCCCTACCTATAGTTTTCTGTCCCTAGAAAAAATGTTTTTTTAAAGATGGTTGATGATCAATGCTTTAGCACAGTATAGCACAAGGAGAATTTCCCTCACTGTCCTTCCCTGTCCCTAGAAACAAGGATTAGCACAGTGAAAGAAACTGACACTCTCCCTACCTATAGTTTCTGTCCCTAGAAAAAATGTTTTTTTAAAGATGGTTGATGATCAATGCTTTAGCACACTATAGCACAAGGAGAATTTCCCTCACTGTCCTTCCCTGTCCCTAGAAACAAGGATTAGCACAGTGAAAGAAACTGACACTCTCCCTACCTATAGTTTTCTGTCCCTAGAAAAAATGTTTTTTTAAAGATGGTTGATGATCAATGCTTTAGCACAGTATAGCACAAGGAGAATTTCCCTCACTGTCCTTCCCTGTCCCTAGAAACAAGGATTAGCACAGTGAAAGAAACTGACACTCTCCCTACCTATAGTTTTCTGTCCCTAGAAAAAATGTTTTTTTAAAGATGGTTGATGATCAATGCTTTAGCACACTATAGCACAAGGAGAATTTCCCTCACTGTCCTTCCCTGTCCCTAGAAACAAGGATTAGCACAGTAAAACACACTGACACTCTCCCTACCTATAGTTTTCTGTCCCTAGAAAAAATGTTTTTTTAAAGATGGTTGATGATCAATGCTTTAGCACACTATAGCACAAGGAGAATTTCCCTCACTGTCCTTCCCTGTCCCTAGAAACAAGGATTAGCACAGTAAAACACACTGACACTCTCCCTACCTATAGTTTTCTGTCCCTAGAAAAAATGTTTTTTTAAAGATGGTTGATGATCAATGCTTTAGCACAGTATAGCACAAGGAGAATTTCCCTCACTGTCCTTCCCTGTCCCTAGAAACAAGGATTAGCACAGTGAAAGAAACTGACACTCTCCCTACCTATAGTTTTCTGTCCCTAGAAAAAATGTTTTTTTAAAGATGGTTGATGATCAATGCTTTAGCACAGTATAGCACAAGGAGAATTTCCCTCACTGTCCTTCCCTGTCCCTAGAAACAAGGATTAGCACAGTGAAACACACTGACACTCTCCCTACCTATAGTTTTCTGTCCCTAGAAAAAATGTTTTTTTAAAGATGGTTGATGATCAATGCTTTAGCACAGTATAGCACAAGGAGAATTTCCCTCACTGTCCTTCCCTGTCCCTAGAAACAAGGATTAGCACAGTGAAAGAAACTGACACTCTCCCTACCTATAGTTTTCTGTCCCTAGAAAAAATGTTTTTTTAAAGATGGTTGATGATCAATGCTTTAGCACAGTATAGCACAAGGAGAATTTCCCTCACTGTCCTTCCCTGTCCCTAGAAACAAGGATTAGCACAGTGAAAGAAACTGACACTCTCCCTACCTATAGTTTTCTGTCCCTAGAAAAAATGTTTTTTTAAAGATGGTTGATGATCAATGCTTTAGCACACTATAGCACAAGGAGAATTTCCCTCACTGTCCTTCCCTGTCCCTAGAAACAAGGATTAGCACAGTAAAACACACTGACACTCTCCCTACCTATAGTTTTCTGTCCCTAGAAAAAATGTTTTTTTAAAGATGGTTGATGATCAATGCTTTAGCACACTATAGCACAAGGAGAATTTCCCTCACTGTCCTTCCCTGTCCCTAGAAACAAGGATTAGCACAGTAAAACACACTGACACTCTCCCTACCTATAGTTTTCTGTCCCTAGAAAAAATGTTTTTTTAAAGATGGTTGATGATCAATGCTTTAGCACACTATAGCACAAGGAGAATTTCCCTCACTGTCCTTCCCTGTCCCTAGAAACAAGGATTAGCACAGTAAAACACACTGACACTCTCCCTACCTATAGTTTTCTGTCCCTAGAAAAAATGATTTTTTAAAGATGGTTGATGATCAATGCTTTAGCACAGTATAGCACAAGGAGAATTTCCCTCACTGTCCTTCCCTGTCCCTAGAAACAAGGATTAGCGCAGTAAAACACACTGACACTCTCCCTACCTATCCTTCTCTTTCCCTAAACTAAAGGAATCCAGGTTAAGCAAGAAAAAAAAATGTCACTGTCCCTGCCTATGCTTCTCTTTCCCTGCTCCGGAACACACTACACTAGGCCGCCGTGCTGGCGGCCTTTTATAGTGTGGGGCGTGTACTAAACACCCTCAGCAATAATTGGCCACAGGCATCCTGCCTGTGGCCAATCATTGCTCTCCTCGCTGCCGGCGCTGTGATTGGCCAAGCATGCGGGGTCACAGTGCATGCTTGGCCAATCACAGCGCCTGGATGACACTGCGATGGCGTAGTGCATTGTGGGCCGTTCGCGTCACTCGAATTAGGCGCGAACGGCCCAAATCGTTCGATCTTCGTCGAACGATCGAACAGCCGATGTTCGAGTCGAACGTATGTTCGACTCGAACAACGAGCTCATCCCTAGACAAAAGTATGAGGACTACATCTTCCAGCTAGCTGGACAAAATGGCATAATATGAAGTTTGGGTATTTTAAATATCCCCATCTCCTCATGACCTTCCCGGATTCAGGATACATGAGGAAATTCATTTACTTTCACAAATATATTTAATGATTTAACGCCTGGAAATAAGAGAATTGATTTGTGATTTGCTGCAGTTGGTGTAGATATGATACGTCCCAGGTTCCAGTCACTGCAATCTATGGATTCTGTGATTTGTAGCATATCGGATGAAGAAGCACAGCGATGGACTGGCCATCGGGAGTACCGGGAGATTCCTGATGGCCCGATCGGCAGCGGGCCGCCTGTCAATCACTGTCAGTGTCTCTGAGTGATGTCAGTAACTATTTATGCGAATTGAGCTCTGCACGCACCTGGTGGTGGTGGCGCCAGGCCGCCAGCCAATAACCATCTCCGCTGTGCTGTGCTTCCTCCACGACACTTCCCTCCGGCTCCTCCTATGTTTGCAGCGGCCCTGCCCCCCTCCCAGCGGCGTGACGTGTCTCACGGGTCACAGCCATAGGCGGGAGGGGATGGGAGGAGGAGCCGAGGAGAGCGAGCTGCCTGGCCCGGTTAACATGGAACTGGGATATGGGAGGAAGCGGAGCCGAGCCTGAGGAGAGCTGCTGTGCTGTTCAAGTTCCAACAGGAGGCAGAGCCAGCACCGCCGAGGAGGAACAAGAACGATTGGAACCAGTGCCACCATTGCCAACAACTTCATCTTCTTCGTACAACAGTCAGAACACAGTGTCACATTCTATCACAAGTAAGAAACAAACTACTACGCTAATGCCATACGGAATGTTATGCAGCCATCTGACTGCAGTGCAGTATATGATGTATGAAGAGATTATGAACTGTCATTTTGATTTTTTTTAAATGCAGCATGGCGGGGGGAGGGGGGGGGATGTACTGTCTGTCTGCCACCCCACTGGTCATAGTAACTGATTTAATAATGTGACATGTGTATGAAGATTATGAACTGTGACTGTCATTCTGATTTTTTTAGTATGCAGCATGGCGCGGGGAGGGGGGGATGTACTGTCTGCCACTGGTCATACTAACTGATGTAATAATGTGACATGTCCTGCAGTGGCGGCTGGTGCTCAAATTTTTTTGGGGGGGGCGCAAACAAACTGAAAAAAAAAAAATCATCAATTGCCGCCACTGTGCCCATTAAACGCAGCCACTGTGCCCAATATACAGCCAGTTTCTCCCCCATAATGCAGCCAGTTTCTCCCCCATAATGCAGCCAGTTTCTCCCCCAATATACAGCCAGTTTCTCCCCCATAATGCAGCCAGTTTTTTCCCCCATAATGCAGCCAGTTTCTTCCCCATAATGCAGCCAGTTTCTCCCCCATATGCAGCCAGTTTCTCCCCCATATGCAGCCAATTTCTCCCCCATAATGCAGCCAGTTAATCAACCATAATGCAGCCAGTTAATCCCCCATAATGCAGACAGTTTCTCCCCCATAATGCAGCCAGTTTCTCCCCCATATGCAGCCAGTTAATCCCCCATAATGCAGCCAGTTAATCCCCCATAATGCAGCCAGTTTCTCCCCCATATACAGCCAGTTTCTCCCCCATAATGCAGCCAGTTAATCCCCCATAATGCAGCCAGTTAATCCCCCATAATGCAGCTAGTTTCTCCCCGATAATGCAGCCAGTTTCTCCCCCAATATGCAGCCAGTTTCTCCCCCATAATGCAGCCAGTTTCTCCCCCATATACAGCCAGTTTCTCCCACATATGCAGCCAGTTTCTCCCCCAATATACAGCCAGTTTCTCCCCCAATATACAGCCAGTTTCTCCCCCATATGCAGCCAGTTTCTCCCCCAAATGCAGCCAGTTTGTCCCCCATCCCCCCCCCCAGCCCTGCACTTACCTTCCTCGAGTCAGCGCAGTCCTTCTTCCGTCCTCGATGTCTTCTCCCGCCCTCGATGTCACTTCAGCCAATCAGGTTACCGGTAACCAGACGCGGTGAACCTGATTGGCCAGGGAACGCACCCCTGTGCGTCCTCTCATTAGATATTTAGAAGCCAATTTAGAAGCCCTCAGGCTGTAGTCGGGAAGCCTATCAGAGCCACTTCTAAAGGCCAATCAGACGCTGTGATTCAGATGGCCGGCGCTCAAGGGGCCGGCCATCTGAATAGTGGGATGCATGGCAATGCATGAACCTATGTATTGTTGTGAGTGACGGCCGGGCGCAGAAGCGAGCGGTAGCGGCGCTTCTGCGCCCACTATGGTCGCGCCGCTATGTGTAAAAAAAAGACATTTAAAAAAAAAAAAACTCTTAAAGGGCCCGTTTTTCTTTTTTGGTGACCACAGGAGGGGGGGGCGGCGCCCGGGCGCCCCCTATGGACGGGCCGCCACTGATGTCCTGCACTGGTCACGGTCACAGACGAATGAATGTACTGCCACTGCTGGTCATGGTCACTGATGATGATTCAATGTACTGCCACTGGTAAACCAATAATGCATCAGTGGCAGTACATTCATTCATCAGTGACCAGTGGCAGTACTGGCAGTCTTGGCAGCAGCACACTGCTTGGGGAATAACTGCTGGGTTGGCTGAGAGCTCTGCTGAAGTGCTCATTCACTACTGAGCTGATCTCTCCCTGGAAATGGGTAAACAGGACACTTCTGGAGGGCTCTCCTTCTCTGGGCTGCAGTCCTCTTCTTTAACCACTTGCTTACTGGGCACTTAAACCCCCCTCCTGCCAGACCAATTTTCAGCTTTCAGCGCTCTAACTCTTTGAATGACAATTGCGTGCTCATACAATGCTGTACCCCAATGAGTTTTTATAATTTTTTCCCACAAATAGAGCTTTCTTTCGGTGGTATTTGATCACCTCTGCAGTTTTTATTTTTTGTTAAAAAAAAATTAAAATACAAAACCATTTTATATTTTGTTATAAAATTTTGCAAATGTGTAATTTTTCTCCTTCATTGATGTACGCTGATGAGGCTGCACTGATGGGCACCGATGGGTGGCACTGATAGGCAGAACTGGTGGGCATTGAGAGGCGGCATTGGTGGGCACTGAGAGGTGGCACTGATGGGTGGCACTAAAGGGCATTGATAGGTGGCACTGAGAATTGGCACTAATAGGTGGCACTGATAGCTGGCAGTGATGGGAACTGATAGGTGGCAGTGATGGGCACTGATTGGTGGCAGTGATGGGCACTGGTCAGCACTGGTAGGTGAGACTGATGAGGCACTGATTGGCAACACTGGTGGGCATTGATAGGTGGTACTCATAGGCATTGATAGGTGGCACTGTGTTTGCACTGGTGGTCACTGTGGGCACTGGCAGGGGGCACTGGCAGGCGGTACTGGTGGGCACCACTGATGAAGCTGATGTGCCTCTTCCACTGGGGACCGATGTCCATTACACAAAAGCCGGTGATTGGCTTTTTTTTCTCCTCATGCTGTCAGCGTGAGAAAAAAAAAAGATTACCAAGCTTTGTTTACATCACGTGATCAGCTGTCATTGGCTCGGTGATCACAGTGTGCGCCGCGCACGCCCTGCAGGGGGCGCATGCAAAGAGGAGGACGTCTATTGATGGCCTCCCGGAAATTCAGGTCCGCGCTGTGGTCGTCATTTGGCCATAGCGCAGACGGCAAGTGGTTTATATTGGCTGGGGTATGGCTGGAGAAGTAGCTGCC
The DNA here is from genome assembly GCA_029206835.1 of Rana muscosa. Classification (NCBI taxonomy): domain Eukaryota; kingdom Metazoa; phylum Chordata; class Amphibia; order Anura; family Ranidae; genus Rana; species Rana muscosa. The sequence continues at coordinate 216,664,142 of CM055116.1, forward strand.
ACTGCTACCATTGCTGTTGCTGCCACACTCTGGAGCTTCTTGCATCTTGGAGTAAAAGGCTAGTTTCTGTGTAATATAATCTGACAACAACCACCTGCCAATTTGTAATTCATTAAAAGAGAAGTATGTTTTTTTTTTTTTGGTTATTTGCTGTTTTATACTTACCTAGATGGATGCTGCATCTGTCCCCCCAGCGCATTTCTTCAGTTTGGGGTGCATGCCCATTCAGCTCCGCTCCCATGTTCTTCTGCCTTGGCTCAAGTCCTGGCCAGCCGTCTGCCTATCTGGAGCCTTATCTGGCGGAGTGATCTTCCTCTGCTCCCCAACCAGTAGTAGCCGGGGCCCGGAGAGTAAGAATTGACAGGCTGTGAGGCAGGCAGCAGCGGCGGCGATGGGCAAGAGAGTCGCTGATTGCCGCCATTACTAGTAAAAAAATAAAATATGTCCCCGGATTTCATTTTAAAAATCTGGTCACCTTAGTTTAGGAGAGTTTGCGAAATGCGGCTGGCCTGGAAAGTATCAGAACTACATAATTCGCCTGTTTTTCAAACTGAATTTCCTTTCTCTGCTTATTGGTTGCTATGGGCAGAACTCCAGTTTTCCTTCCCCCAGATCTTAGATATCAGCCCCTGGGTTGCACACAGAATTTCCTCACGCCTCGAGATTAGCAGCAAGCTAACATCTGGAGCCTGAGAAAACATTCCACACCAGTGAGACTGTCAGGTGTATTACATCACGTCAGTTTCCTTGGCAGGCCTGAAATGATTGATTTCACACTCCTTCACAATGAAATCTGCTAATTATCATTGCATGTTCCACATGTTGTAATAAAACCATGCTGTCAGAAGAAAAGCAGGCAATTTGCTTACTAGATGTGTGAGAGGACGCACAACACAAATGTGGATGGATGGGTGGATGAGAGCTCACTGAAGGAGTCTATTCCCTGAGGGGTGGGTGGCCAAATGAAAACTTGAATATAGATTACATAAATGTCATGCATATGTTATTGAACACAATGTGCACATTGTATAGTTGTTACACCAAGCACCAGTAAAGCTGTGAGCTTTATGAAATATTATAGTGTAAAAGAGCAATACTCTTCAGTAACCCAGCCAAAGTTCATTGTAACTACACCAAATGAGACCAATAAGACTCATTCTTAAGCCCCGTACACACGGTCAGACTTTTGGCCAACAAACTTCATTTTGAGCAAGTTGGACCAACAATCCGACCGTGTGTACGCTCCATCGGACAAACTTTTTTTGCTTTTTTCTTGTTTTCATGGGACAAAAGTTGGGTCTGCAAACGGACAAACTTTTGCCCAACAAAAGTCCGATGGAGCAAAGTCCTACCGTGTGTACAGAAAACCATTGGACATTTGTCCGATGGACAAAACAACTAATGTTAAAATCAACCAACAATAGCAGAAGTTGACCAAAGAGTGGCGGTAAAGAGCAGAAAAGAGCAGAAAAACCACGTGATGTTGCAAAAAGTTTTGGGAAAGTTTTCAGAAAAGTCAGAGCGTGTGTATGCTATGGGTGTTCCCGACAAACTCAGTTCGGACAAAAAAAACACGGAAAAGTCCGATGGAAGTCCGACCGCATGTATGGGGCTTTATTTTCATTGGTTGCCATGGCTCACAGTAAGACATTATTTTGCACTATACTTTCAACCCTCATATAATTTCAATAATTTTTTTCTTTGGCTGTTAAACAGATCTGAACATGTCTAAAGACGTTACAATAAGAAGCATTTTGATGAAGGTGGTGCCAGATAAGATAGAACAATTATTTAGCTGTACCCAGACAGGGGAAAAAAAAGATGACTGTGTGTGGATATACAGTGTATATATTTTGTGACATGTGTTTATACAGTGAATTCACGGCAGGCGGGAACTAAGGACCTGGTAGTCCATTTTTATTAAAAAGGCAGAATGCAAAAACATCAGTCCAACAAAAAGTTTACCATGCAGGGGATCTTCTCCAACTTCAGAAGAACATAAACACTGGAAAGTGTCAAGACGCCTGGCTCGTAAGCTCACTCAGTTTTCACTGCAGTGTCACGCTGCACCACTTACCAGTATCTCTGTGTTGTCCAGCTCTCCTAGATACTTGGCTCTCTAAGCCTTTAGTCACAGCGTCCCGCTGCACAGCCTATGTATTGGGGTTCTCCTGACACCCCGATAGGAGCCAACCTGACTCCTAAAACGAGACCTGCCATCTCCTGGCTGGGGCACCTCTGACCCGTCAGTGAGACTGTCTCTCTTGGCTGGGGCACCTCTGACCCTCAGTGAGACCCTCTGTCTCTTGGCTTCTGGCTGGGGCCCCCTGACCCTTGGGTGAGACCTTTAGTTTCCCAAATTGGGAGCTGTCTTCAAACTGAAAGCTCTGAGCTATCCTCAGGCTGGGTTCACACTAGTGCAACACGACATCTGTCCTACTTTGGATCCGACTTTGCCCTGCGACATGAAGCCGACATATGTCCGAACTTTCAATGAACGGGGATCCGACTTGGATCCCCGCCAATATCAGGCACTGTTTGGTATGAATCTTGAGGGGGAACTCCAGGCCAAATTTTAAATAAAATACCGGCATGGGTTCCCCCTCCAGAGGCATACCAGGCCCTTGGGTCTGGTCTGGGTTTGAAGGGGCGCCCCTACGCCGAAAAAACGGCGTGGGGGTCCCCCCCAAAATCCAAACCAGACCCTTATCCGAGCACACAACCTGGCCGGCCGCAGGGGAAGAGGGGGGACGAGAGAGCGGCCCCCCCTCCCTCCTGAACCGTACCAGGCCGCATGCCCTCAACATGGGGGGTTTGGTGCTCTGGGGCAGGGGGGCGACCTGCGGCCCCCCCACCCCAAAGCACCCTGCCCCCATGTTGATGAGGACAGGGCCTCTTCCCGACAACCCTGGCCGTTGGTTGTCGGGGTCTGTGGGCGGGGGCTTAAAGGAATCCGGGAGCCCCCTTCAATAAGGGGGCCCCCGGATCCCGGCCCCCCCACCCTATGTGAATGAGTATGGGGTACATTGTACCCCTACCCATTCACCTGGTGGAAAAAAATTGCAATAAAAAAACCACACAGCTTTTTAAAGTATTTTATTGCACAGCTCCGGGGGTCTTCTTCCGACTTCGGGGGTCTCCGGTGTCGTCGCCGCGCTCTCCGGTTCTTTCTTCCACCGGGCCTCCGCTAACTTCTTTTTAGCTCTTTTGCTAGCGGAGGCCCGGTCTTCTCCGTCGCCTTCTTCTTCTCCCGCTCTCGGTTCTTCTCCCGCTCTCCGGTTCTTTCTTCCGCCGAGCCTCCGCTAACTTCTTTTTAGCTCTTTTGCTAACGGAGGCCCGGTCTTCTCCGTCGTCTCGTCCGGCTCTCCGTTGTCCTTCTGCCGGCCCCTCCACTAACTTCTGTAGCTCTTTTGCTAGTGGAGGAGCCGGTCTTCCCGTCGTCGCCGTCGGCGTCTTCTTCCCTCTTCTCCTCGATGTTGACGCGTCGCTTCCTCCCGCTGTAATACTGGCTCTCCGCTCCGCATTAATATAGGCTTCTCATGACGTCACAGTCACATGTTCCGGGGCACATGGCACCGGAGCATGTGACTGACGTCATGGGAACATGTGACTGTGACGTCATGGGAAGCCTATATTAATGCGGAGCGGACAGCCAGTATTACAGCGGGAGGAAGCGACGCGTCAACATCGAGGAGAAGAGGGAAGAAGACGCCGACGGCGACGACGGGAAGACCGGCTCCTCCACTAGCAAAAGAGCTAAAGAAGTTAGTGGAGGGGCCCGGCAGAAGGACAACGGAGAGCCGGACGAGACGACGGAGAAGACCGGGCCTCCGTTAGCAAAAGAGCTAAAAAGAAGTTAGCGGAGGCCTGGCGGAAGAAAGAACCGGAGAGCGGGAGAAGAACCGGAGAGCGGGAGAAGAACCGGAGAGCGGGAGAAGAAGAAGGCGACGGAGAAGACCGGGCCTCCGCTAGCAAAAGAGCTAAAAAGAAGTTAGCGGAGGCCCAATGGAAGAAAGAACCGGAGAGCGCGGCGACGACACCGGAGACCCCCGAAGTCGGAAGAAGACCCCTGGAGCTGTGCAATAAAATACTTTAAAAAGCTGTGTGGTTTTTTTATTTCAATTTTTTTCCACCAGGTGAATGGGTAGGGGTACGATGTACCCCATACTCATTCACATAGGGTGGGGGGGCCGGGATCCGGGGGCCCCCTTATTGAAGGGGGCTCCCGGATTCCGTTAAGCCCCCCACCCGCAGACCCCGACAACCAACGGCCAGGGTTGTCGGGAAGAGGCCCTGTCCTCATCAACATGGGGGCAGGGTGCTTTCGGGTGGGGGGGCCGCAGGTCGCCCCCCTGCCCCAGAGCACCAAACCCCCCATGTTGAGGGCATGCGGCCTGGTACGGTTCAGGAGGGAGGGGGGCTGCTCTCTCGTCCCCCCCTCTTCCCCTGCGGCCGGCCAGGTTGTGTGCTCGGATAAGGGTCTGGTTTGGATTTTGGGGGGACCCCCACGCCGTTTTTTCGGCGTAGGGGCGCCCCTTCAAATGCAGACCAGACCCAAGGGCCTGGTATGCCTCTGGAGGGGGAACCCATGCCGGTTTTTTATTTAAAATTTGGCCTGGAGTTCCCCCTCAAGAGCAGTACAGCACAAGTCGCATGCCAAAGTCGGATCATACAAGACTGCGGTTTGACTTTGATCCGACTTCAATGATAGTCAATGGGCGGAAGTCGGATCAAAGTCGGACCAAAGTAGTACAGGGAGCATTCTCAAAGTCGGACCGACATGTGTCGGACCAGTTAAGACGGCTCCCATAGGGAAACATTGATTTTCACACGTCATGCGACATGAGCTCCCAATGTCGGAGCGTTTGTCGCCCCAGTGTGAACCAGGCCTCAGACCCAAATATATAACGACCCTGCACACCTGTGTACTCAGACAGGTTGCAGGCATCTAGCAAAACCCAGACACAGGATTGAATGTTCAGATCCAGAACTACAAAATCCAGAGAAAGCCAAATACACTATTCTGGAACATCGCAGTTACCCTAAATGCGAATCATGTGTCACATTTTCCTATATTCAAAAGGCCCGTACACAAGATCGGATTATCCAAAGGGAATTGTGTGGTGACAGGCTATTGACGGATAATTCAACCGTTTGTATGCTCCGTCGGACAATTGTTGTCGGATTTTCCACCAACAAATGTGGGATAGCATGCTTTAAAATTGTCTTCCAACAAATGTGTGTTGATGGATTATCCGATCGTGTGTACACAAGTCCTTCGGACAAAACTCCAAAGTACAAACACGCATGCTCAGAAGCAATGCTAACCATCACACATTAGCAGAAGTTGCCCAAAGGGTGGTGCTAAAGAGCTGAAAAAACACGTAGTTTTGTGTTTCTTGGCCGACAATTCTTTGCCGTTTGTATGCAATGCAAGTTCCTGCCCAATGCCCTTTGGACAAAAGTCCTACGCTTTGTCCGTAGAAAATCTGATTGTGTGTATGAGGCTTTACAGTGACAGGGCCTCTCAGTAACTTTATATATATATAAATAAAATCTACTATAGGGTAATTGACCTATACGTGTTCCCCCACCTTTTGAAGGTGGACGATATCTGTTTGAATACTTACAAGCCTATGCTGTTTGTGCAGTGTAATAAAAAAAAACACATCAGCACTTGTATAACTCCATTTGTGCAAATACCGAGTGTCTGGATCAATCAGATTATCATCCTCATGAATAGCCTCAGAGGAGTTTTAGGATCACAACATACACTTTCATTTTATAACATCAGCATTGTAATAACAATACAAACAATAGTTATTTTTGACAATCCAATAAAAGCTTATGTAGCGGGTATTTAAATTTGGGGGGGGGGAGCATCTGGGTTATTTAACCCAGATGTACTAATTGTTAGGGAATCTGAGAATCCCTTTTGTGGTTCTTGGAGGACTCTGGTGGTGCAAGGTTCCCTGTGGCCTGCAGGTGGCGTTGTCGCCCTGGGTTGGAGTTGAACCTGCACCGCAAGACTGTTCCTTTTTGTCCTTTCCTGTCGCCGGTACAGCGGGGCGGGGAACCCGCTGTGACGCAAAGGGAGAGGAGATAAAGGGGCGGACACCCTGACCTCAGGGTTCAGAGTTGGAGGACGCGGCCGCAGCCAGGCACCTTCGGCCTGGGTGCTGGCGTTCCGGAGTTCTGGGCCCAGGTGCCCTTTACCTGGCCGGAGCGAGGGATGGAGTCCATCCCAGGCACCTTAAGCCTGGAGTGAGGTACTACGGCCAAGGGCTGGAGCCCAGGACTTTGACTGGGTTCCGCGAGGGTGGAGGAGTCCGAGGGGCCCTAAGGTGCTGGGACCCGTAACTGAGGCGAGGAGGCCAGGGAGTGTAACCCTTCCGAATAGCCCGGTACAGCATTAATCCGGTGACGGCGGGGCCTCTGATAACTCCCTTAGAGGGATGTCTTCCCCCTGACAGGGGCTGCAACGTAGCGAAGGTAGCTCCAGTTCCTGTTCACTAGAGTCGCTGGAAGAGACTCTGCAACTAAAAAGTCCATTTAACAGCCACTGTGCTTAGGAACCGTTGGTGAAACCTCAACGGTTTAGTTTCTTTGAGGATTGTGCCTTGACCTACTCCCCACCAATACTGGACTGTTCTATGGACCTCAAACTGTCTGCTCGCAAAGGACTATTTGTTTGCCGTTATGGAATAAATACGCGTTGGACCTTTTTCAGTGTGTGGTACTCCAATTACTGGGAGCAAAGGGGGGGGGGGGGGGTTAGCAGCAGAACAGACTTGGCTCTGAGCGTATACACAGCCTGAATGTAATTTTCTGCTGGCCTTCACCTCTACATGCTGCAATCTAGAGGACATGGGCCATGGCGCACCACGCTCTCCCCTTCAAGGTACCCCTAGACTGAAGCCAAAGTAACCGCTAAAGAAGAGAGAGAGGGTGAGGCCGCTACACTTACTTAAAAAAAAATCTCCTTTTCATTCTGCGTGTCTGCTGGCCATCTCTGTCTACATCTTCTTGGATTCCCGGCATGCTTTGCAGCTTCTCCTCTGCGGTTTTACTTTCAATTTCTATGGACTACATGTCCTACGGTACCTTTGCTGCCTGCAAGCAGTAATTCCTTTACTCACTCCTGAAACTCCTTCCTCTCAGCACCTCTATATTTCAGAAGACAGGCTCTGTGAAATGTGTGACACAGCAGTGCCTACTCACAGGGCATATTGATTACATGTCACAGAATTCAAGACGGTAAATGTGAATGGATTTTCACTAAGTGAGTTTACAATCTTCAAGGTAATTCAGATTAATAGGAGTAGGCTAAAAATATTTGAAATACAATGTGGAAATTAATATATGATTTTACACTTTGAACATAGATTCACTTTAATTAAAAACTGCTTTTCTATTTATTATGTATAGCAGTCTCTCTTTTTCCCATATTATTTAGTCTTAGGCTACTTTCACACTGAGGCGCTGTGCAGCTTTGCCTGCAAAGCACCCTGAAAGAGCCTCTCCTTTCACTCCAGTGTGAGGCGCCGTAGGAGCGGTGTATACACCGCTCCTAAAGTGCCCCTGCCCTTTGAAATCAATGGACAGCGCCGCCGAACCTCCGGGAAAGGGTGAGGGCAGACCTTCATGCTGAAGGAGTCTTGTCAGTGGATCCGGAGAAGCCTGCCCTAGGCTTACCAGACCAAGATTGCTTGGAACTTCCCGGGGAAGACTTGATAGATCTTTTTCCTTTATCTGCAGTCCCGGGAGCCCGGAAGAATTTCTTATGGGCTGAGAAGGAAGACCCCCGTCTGCAAAGAGGATCCTTCCCTTTCCTAGATTGAGGCAGGAAGGTACTTTATCCCCCTGTGACACCCTTAATGATGTCATCCAGGGTGGCCCCAAACAGGCGGTCACCTTGAAAGGGCATATCAATAAAAGCTTTTTTTTAGAGGCTTGGTCTGTCGACCAATTCTTAAGCCACAGCACACGTCTAATCACAACCGCTGAAACAGAAAGCTTGGACAGCACAGGAGCTGCATCACAAATATACTGCAGCCCATGGACCAACTGGTCCACTAAATCAACATAAGCAGTGGGACCCTGCTCACTACCCAGACCCTGGCGCAAAATCTTGGCCCATTCAGGTAGGGTCTGCGATACCAGGGCCGAGGCCAAGACTGGACGCAATACCGACCCAACCATAGTAAACATGCTGCGTGCCACAGCCTCCGCTTTCCTGTCAGCCAGGTCCTTAAAGGATGGGGATTTCTCTACTGGGATCATGGTTGCGTTATTCAACCTAGAAACAGGAGGGTCCACCACTGGTGCGGGTAGTCCACTTTTTTAAAAGTGATTCTTCAAAGGGGTAGCGTACTGAAAAACGTTTAGGGACCACAAAGGGTGATTTAGGTTTACCTATAAGGAATGGGAACAACCAATCAAAATAAGGCATATGAGCAAACACACCCTTGGTGTGTTAAGTGACTTATGCGTACCAAAAGACACAGCCACATCTGTGGCCCTGTCAGCCGCATCCTCCATCTTTAGAGTCTCCCGCACCGCAGTAACAAGTGCGCCCATCAGCGCTTTTTCACTCGCTGCTGAGACCGTAGAGGACTCATCCTCACTATCGGACAGGTCTGGGGGCGAGATATTAAACCCCCCTGGACGGGCCACGTCCCCGGCGGCATCAGGCTCAGAATCAGATGAGACAGACTGAGCAGGGGAAGGCGGGGACACTTCCTCCTGGGTCTTTGCCCACACGCTACTTCCACCCGGCATACCAATGACTCAAGGACTGCCACACAACCATGGGAAGCTGGGGTTCCGAGGGACCTGCCACCTCCATTAGGGGATGAGGGGTGAGGTGTGACCCTGAGGCTCCATGGGGAAGAAAACCCTGTAGTACAAAGGAACTTTGGCACCACTAAGGGGCACCCCAATGGTCAGGGTAGAGAGGGAGATACACAAGGACCCCCAAAGACTCACCGTACCAAATGGAGGAGCGCCGCAATTCAGGCCCAGCTACACCAATGTCGGCATCCATTTCATATATCCCGGGACAGGAACAGAAGCATAGGGGAGGGGCAGGAAGAGGAAGAGCTCTGGCATCTCCACGAGGTTCCGGCCGTTCACTAGACTGACGAAAAATGGCCGCCATGACATCATCGCATACACAAACATGGCCGCCGGCCGGAGATCAGCCAGACCAAGGGAAAATGGCCGCCGTGATAACATCAGACCACCCAAACATGGCCGCCAGCCGTTTGACATGCTCAAGCATGCTGCCAGGATCCTCTGTGCCTTCAACATCGCTGCACCCTCTGCATAGGGGGCCCCCTTCCAAAAAGGTACTGTACTCCCCAGGTGAACATTTATGGGGACACCGCTGTGAACTCTGCACCGGGACCCCTAAACTGCACACTACCTCATACTGCGCACACACAGCAGGGCATGTGCACTGGAACCCCCCCCCCATATCGCCAAGGCAGGCCACACACCACCCAGAAGGGGAATGGCGGGAGAGACCCCCGGGGGTCTCTGCTGCCTGCCCTAGGACTCCCACTAAACTGTGGGGGGAGGGGGAAGCCCAGTTTAACCAAGAGACTTTAGGATGGGAAAAGGGATCCTGCAGGCAGGTCCGACCATCCCTGGAGGGTACCCGCATCCATCCCAAACCACACAGAGGAGGAAAGGGGGGACTGTACTTACCGATCCATGGTGCGGGTGACCCTCCAGACAGAACTCCTCGCCACCGAAGTGGGAGGCTGTCGGCCAAGGGACCGCTGTGACTCAAACCAGAGCCCGTTCGGATGCGACCCTGCAAGATGTTTAACTCGCGGGCCAGCCTTTGTCCATTGAGGCTATGTCGCGGCCGACATAGCACGTAGCTGCGGTCTGCACGTGCTCACTGGCTGGACTGGAGAGACCACTGGATCTATATTATCCAGCCCATCACCCAGTCCAGAAGTTGATTGCAGATCTTCCAGGAGTAAATGCATGGAAGAAAGAAACAAAAGGTAAAATTTGCTAGGACCAAAAGATCCCAGCAAGGAGCTAGGTCCTTACTGCTGACCAGACAGAAACAAACTGAATACCTAGAGCGGGGAGGGGGTTATATACTGACTGAGGACAGCTCATGGGCATAGCCAGATGTTTTTTGTTCTGCCTAGTCCTACTCCTGCAGAGGCAATATAACCCAATGGTCATGATTAAGGAGACGCTGTGTCTGTCAATGAACGAAAGAGAAAATAATTTTTAGCATAGGTTTCCTCAAACCAGAAAAATATTTAAGGGTACCTTCAGGCTGGGTTCACACCGCAGCACGGAGTAGCTCACAGCAGGGGTCCGGTGCGTCCCCGTTCACCGTTTCAGGTCTGATTCCAGCCCAAATTTTTAGCTGAATTCGGACCTGAAACACACCAGAAGACCCACAGGACTCCTGTGCAATTCACACCATAGAGAGCCAGTCACAATCTCCTGACATGCGAATTGGATGCAGAGAAATCCAATTCGCAATAGTGGAAACCCAGCCTCAGGGCAAAAAGGTGAAAGACTGGAATACAGCATTCCTCTGCTTCTATTAGAAGAACTTCAGATAATGACCTGAGAAATGGCAACCCAGACTGTGTACTTGAGCTTGTTTTCATTTAATATATCTATTACTCATTGCAGTTGGAAAGAGTACTGACCATATTCTTTGGATTAGCACTTTAATGTTTACCTCTAGATTCGTTTCTTGCAGAGTATTTCGGACCCCTATAAAAACAGGGGTTCTTTGACAGGCAAACGTTAATCACCTCCTATGGTTGCTGACTCTATGCCTCTCTCTCCAGTCACTATTGGTTAGTGGAGCTAACTGTAGAGGCATTCAAATTAGGCAGAAGGGGTGGGGGCAGAGTCATCTCCTATAAGTAGTAGTTGCCACTTGCATGTCAGAGTTGATCTGAAGTAAACAACAAATGCATTTGGGTACCTGGAATGAGGAACTATTGATAGTTTTTTTGGTTTGCTTTAAATTGAACCAGAATATGGACATTTAAAGTGGTTGTAAACCCTTACAGACCACTTTTACCTACAGGTAAGCCTAATAAGGCTTACCTGTAGGTACTGGAAATATCTATTAATCCTGCACGGTTTAGGAGATATTTACCATATACGCATGCGCACTAAAGAAAGGGTCTGTGCCGTGACCATCATCTGCCACGCGCATGCGCGGGAGTGACGTCACATGACACTGGCCAGTCAGAGAGCCAGAGACCACTGCTCCGGAAGGAAAAGGGATGGAGATGGACGCGGCCACATCGCAAGCTTCGTTTTCAGGTAAGTGGCACATAATGGGCTAGTATGCAATGCATACTAGCTCATTATGCTTTTACTTTGCAGGGGAATAAAGAGGAAGCAAAACCCATCAGGTTTACTTCCACTTTAAAGGCATTGTACAATTTCAAATTATTTTGTTGTTTTAAATATTAGTGTAGTTCTATTCCCTGTGTTGCTTGCCTTACTTTGTAATGATAGGCTCACATGTAGTGGCTGCAGTTTGTAGTGTCATAGCTGATCTTACCCCAATGCTCATGTATTCATTCACCTAGCTTGTCCCTATTCACTCAAAGGATAGGTAACGTCTTGTTCTGAGTCACAATTCATGCCTAACAATTTCTTCTATGTGGAATCACAAAAGTGGGAGTGCTAATGTCATTAAAACTGCATGGTGAGCTCTGGTAAAACCGGTAATTTCTCTGCCTGATTGTCTATATGGGTTCTTTCACATGGCGGTCCACCCGGCAGACTCCGCTTTGCGCAGCGGGGATCGATCCGCTGATCCCCTCTGACCAGGCATGCAGGCCAGTCAAGTTTCTCCACCCCATTTGGTGGAGGGGGATTATGGTGTGACGTTGTTTTTCAGTTATAGTTTACTGTAGTTCCAGTGAAGGGAACTCTTAAGGCGTCAGCATGCCAAGAAATTTTGGACAAGTTCAGGCTCCCAACATTGTGGGAACAGTTTGGGGGTGGCCCCTTTCTGTTCCAACATGACTGCACACCAGTGCACAAAGCAAGGTCCATTACACAAGGTCCTTGCACAAATGATGACTGCAAACTAAATTTGAATTTCTGGTGGTGTTCCAATGTTCATCAGTAACTGGTTCGGTGGTGACAGAAAATACACTGCATGCAGAAAACCGGTTCTCTCTGCTGTGGAACGTTGTCCACCCCCCAAATGATTACATTTTAGTCTCATCTGACCACCTTAAATGCAGCTCACCATCCAAACAACACCATTCCTACAGTAAAGCATAGAGATGGTAATATCCCGTTATGGGGGTGCTTCTCTGTAGCAGGGACTGGAGCACTCGTAAGGATAGAGAAAAAATAGATGGGGCGAAAAAACATCAAATTCTTGAGGAAAATCTGCCGCCCTCTACCAAAAAGTTGTCAATGGGAAGGTTTACCTTCCAACGTGACAATGACTCAAAGCACACATTAAAAATTACCACACAGTGGTTGAAGGAGAAAAAGGTGAATGTCCTTGTATAGCTTAGTCAGAGCCCAGAGTTAAACCCCATTGAAAATCTGTGGAATGACTTGAAGACTGCACAAATGATCACCATCAAATTTAACTGAACTTGAACACTTCTGCAGAGAAGAGTGAGCAAATATTGCAAAATCTAGATGTGCAAAGTTAGTAGAGACATATCCCAGCAGACTAAAGGCTATAATTGAGGGACATTTTTTTCCAACTCAGTGATTCTGTTTTTGATTTTTTTTTCTGACATGTTGGTGTTATATCTTTTATTTGGATTGTAGCAGCCGGCCTCACCCCCTCTTTCTGGTCTAGGGGTATGTTGTAGGTGAGGGTGAGATGCGCTACGGCCCATGTCCTCCCCATTACAGCAGGTGAGGTGAAGGCCAGTACCAGTTATTCTTCTCGGGCCTGTGTGTTTCTATTAAAAACCAAGTCTTGCTGTGCTGACACTCCCCTTCACTCCCATTAACCAGAGTTCCACACACCGATAAGGGTCCAACACTTGTTTTATTGTAGCACACAATTAAAACAGTTCTTTATCAGCCGATAGGTTGAGACCCATAAACAGTTCAATACGGTGGGGTGAGCTGGTCGAGGCACTGTCCTAACAATTAACTAAACCACTGTGGTTTCACCAGCGGTTGCTATAGCCATTGGCTAGAGAGAGAAACTTGAAACGTGTGAGTCTCTACCAGCGACTCTGAAGAATATGAATTGGAGTACCTTCGCTGCGTTGTGGCCCCTGTCAGAGGGAAGATGTCCCTCCAAGGGAGTTACCAGAGGCCCCTCCGTCACCGGGTTGATGCTGCTCCGGACTCTTCAGACGGGTAACCTCTCCGGCCTCCTCACCTCAGACATGGGCCCCATCCACCTCAGGGTCCCTCGGACTCATCCGCCCTTGCGGAGCCCAGTCGAAGTCACTGGGCCCCAGGCCTCCGGTGTAGTACCTCACCCCAGGCTTAAGGTGCCTGGGATGGATGCCAACTCCGCTCCGACCAGGCCTAGGGCGCCTGGGCTGGAACTCCGGACCGCCCACACCCAGGCATAAGGTGCCTGGGCGCCGGATGCAGAAGACCTCGTGGCGAGGGCGTCTCTCCCCTTTATCTCCTCCCGTGACGCCACAGCAGGTTCTCCGCCCCACTGTACCACCGCCGTAACGGGACAAAAAGGACAGCACTGCGGCAGTGATTCTACCTCGACCTGTGGGAACACCGCCACCCCAGGCCAAGGGGAATAGTACACCACCAAAGTCCTCCACGACTGAAATTGGTCCAAATCCTCTTATAATTTATACACACCTGGGTCATACTACCACCCAGGTGTACCCCCTAGATTTAGACCCCCGCTACACTCTCCCCCCAGTGATTTGACGCTGGTCCCCAGCGTCTGGTGCAAACCCATGTCTCCCAAGGAGTGGTAACATAAGCTTGACCCCAGAGGCCATCCCTCAAATTTGAATCCTAATTGTGCCAAAACCTGCTCAAAGGAAAGGGAACATAAAATAATAAAACTTTTCAAATAAAACCATCTGACCATGTACACATATACAATCCCTCTCATCACTGTCTAAGAACCACCCCATACTCAGCAGTCTTGACAGATGAATCTCCTGCAGAAGGGAAACAAAACACAACATCCTAACATTTTGTGTTAATTTGGAATGAATGGGTCTATCAGCCGAGAGACCCATTTGCTCCAATGAGTAAGGTGGTGCAAGTGTAAAAAAAAAAAAAAACAACCGTTGCGCAACACTGCCACCTGGTGACAGTGCCGCGGTAATGACACTTGGAGGAATCTTCCAGGCAACCTTCCTTCTACCTGTTTCCCTACTCTGATTCCACCCCAAGTCTTTGCCTCTGATGTATGAAGAAAGAGAGAACAAAACAAACAGCTCTCATTCCTTCAAAGAGTAGAAAAGCCCAAATAAAAAAACTAGGGCCCAGTTCTGATATTCTGGCAAAAACACTTCCAGAAAGCTCAGCAACAGAAAGAACATACAGGAGAGTTTTTTTTTCTCTCTTCACAAATAAAATTTCGGATGTGGCAAGAACAGGGGCTTCAGATGCTTATCAAAAGTTTCAACCGAATAATCAATGTCCTCTCCATCCTTCCGGCAGATAAGCACCTTGTCTGCATGGATATGACGGCCCCACATCCATTCTGCTCTGCAGTCCCTGAATTGTTTGGTCACTGATGGTGAGCAGGACAAGTACCGGCGGGCATGCGGCACTTTAAGCTTCTCCCAAACAAACTCGTCATACCATCTCTGTCGTAGGACTTCGACCTCAAAAAGTAAGTCCCAAGGCAAGTAAGGATATTCCCATCCGTACTCACGGGCGACCCTCTGGCAGAAGAGCCGCTGCAGTCGGGCCAAAGGAGGCATTGTGGCCCGCTCACCTTCTCCTGGCGGAACAAGGGCCTCTGGATGCCGAGGTACTTTCACTACCTCCGTCGGTTTGAATCTTGGTGCCCGCAGTGATGCGCGCTGTGTCCCCGCCACCGGAAGGGGTGATGCTGTGGGGTGATGAAATGACAAGCGAAGGACTAGGCTTCCTCGTGAGCTCCGGGGCTTCCGCCCGTGGCGTGCTGTCTCCCGTGGACATAGGCAGATCCCGTCGTGTACGTAACACAGGCAATGGCATTTTGTCCCAGCCTTTGCGGTGAAAAAGTTTGTCTATTTCACTGTCCTCTCCACAGTTCGACAGCGATTCTAGGTCGGAGGTGTCGTACATCTCTGCGGGTAGGTAGTTCCCAGTAGACACGGAACTACCCTCCCTAGCGGGCTCCACCGGCTGTGGACTCCCGACACCTCCAACCACCACCACAGTCCCAGCCCCTGGCTCACCTTGACCTTTCAAAGAACTGGGATGTCCAGGACTCTTCCAACCGGATCCATCCAGGCCCGGCAAGCGACAGGGTGAAGCTCGACCACAGGACGCCTGTACCAGGCCGACTTTCTTCTTCGGAGGTGGGAGCAGGGAATCTGTGGTGACCGAAGCAGCATCCTCAGATTTTTCTTTCTCAGTCTCTGGTTGGGCAGTCACGTCGCCCTGGTCAGTGCGTACGGGGATCTCCACAAAGGCCTGGATCTCCCCTTCCGGAGTAGCGGTACCTGTGAGGCAGTTGAGGCGAAGGGCCCGGGGCCTTACTGTGAATGGCTCCACCTCGAATAGAAACTCCTTGCATGCCTCGCAACGCCCGAATGGCTTCAGGTTGACCACCAGTCCCGAGCACCCGGGACAGATCACGCCGAGGGCCTCCGTGTCTCTGCAGGTGTACAGAGCCAACTGCCCTCGGGGTCGAAGTCTTATCCCCGTGTCTGTAAGGGGAGCAGCAAAAGCAGTCATCTTTGTGGGGTAGGGAACCGGAATCCACAGGGAACTTGAGGTCATCCCGACTATCTGCTGCTCCATCACGCACTGACCACGCGCCGAAGTCCCCACGTGTATCTCCTCACATGGCCAGACTCCTCCCACAACTTGCACGTTTTTGCGGGCTTCCACCAGTCTCCGCCCACAAACAGCACAGCTATGGGGTGCCTCATGGCACAGTGCAGTAAAAGTCCCCACATGTAGTACGTCACACGGCTGAACTTCTCGCTCTTCTGCATGGGCCTTTCCCGTCTTAGGGTCATGTCCACGACTTTGAGCAGAGATGCACTTTGGCCGATCCCATGGCCGACCCACTCGGAACTCCTCCGGGCAGCAAAGTTCAAACACAGCCGTTCTCAGTTCCATGGTTAAAACACACATCATCCCGGATTTACGAGCCACCACGTGTAGCGGCCTCACCCCCTCTTTCTGGTCTAGGGGTATGTTGTACGTGAGGGTGAGATGCGCTACGGCCCATGTCCTCCCCATTACAGCAGATGAGGTGAAGGCCAGTACCAGTTATTCTTCTCGGGCCTGTGTGTTTCTATTAAAAACCAAGTCTTGCTGTGCTGACACTCCCCTTCGCTCCCAATAACCAGAGTTCCACACACCGATAAGGGTCCAACACTTGTTTTATTGTAGCACACAATTAGAACAGTTCTTTATCAGCCGATAGGTTGAGACCCATAAACAGTTCAATACGGTGGGGTGAGCAGGTCGAGGCACTGTCCTAACAATAAACTAAACCACTGTGGTTTCACCAGCGGTTGCTATAGCCATTGGCTAGAGAGAAACTTGAAACTTGTTAGTCTCTACCAGCGACTCTGAATAATATGAATTGGAGTACCTTCGCTGCGTTGTGGCCCGTCAGGGGGAAGATGTCCCTCCAAGGGAGTTACCAGAGGCCCCTCCGTCACCGGGTTGATGCTGCTCCGGACTCTTCAGACGGGTAACCTCTCCGGCCTCCTCACCTCAGACATGGGCCCCATCCACCTCAGGGTCCCTCTGACTCATCCGCCCTTGCGGAGCCCAGTCGAAGTAACTGGGCCCCAGGCCTCCGGTGTAGTACCTCATCCCAGGCTTAAGGTGCCTGGGATGGACGCCAACTCCGCTCCGACCAGGACTAGGGCGCCTGGGCTGGAACTCCGGACCGCCCGCACCCAGGCCTAAGGTGCTTGGGCGCCGGATGCAGAAGACCTCATGGCGAGGGCGTCTCTCCCCTTTATCTCCTCCCGTGACGCCACAGCAGGTTCTCCGCCCCGCTGTACCACCGCCGGAACGGGACAAAAAGGACAGCACTGCGGAAGTGATTCTACCTCGACCTGTGGGAACACCGCCACCCCATGCCAAGGAGAATAGTACACCACCAAAGTCCTCCACGACTGAAATTGGTCCAAATCCTCTTATAATTTATACACACCTGGGTCATACTACCACCCAGGTGTACCCCCTAGATTCAGACCCCCGCTACAGGATGTTATACTTTGCACTAGTAAATACAGCTGGATAAAACAAAAACGGCATCAGTCTTCATAGCAACAAAATCTGATTAATTTTAAAAAGGAGGGCGATTCTTTTCTATACCCACTGTATATATATTTTATTACTTATTTTGCATATTATATTGCATTTTATTGTAGCTATAAAAAAATATATAAAATCTAGGTTTTTAAACAAAAACTGTTGGTACAATGAGTACAGTTTACATTCAGTGTGTGTTTTTAGTAAGTTGTGTCTCACATCAAAGGAAGTGCTATGTACAACTGATACTTCTGTCTCAATTTCACTTGTTGCCTGGAAATGCTCTTTGTATGGGCCCTAACCTCAGATTGATCTATTCATGGACATGAAAATAAGAAATGACACTACAGATATTTATTACCTCTTGAAGGCTCTCCCTGATGCCTTCATCTTTCCTCCTCTCCAAAAGGCCAACACATTTAATTAGACATTCTGTACTAAGTTGATGGCCCAGATGGCACAGTCTTGTAAATTCTGACATCTGTGAAGCTTCCTTACCCTTACATATGAAAGACATTAAACACATCCTCCTACATAGGTTGTACATGTTTATCTGCGGTCTCCTCTACTGTTCAAAGTGCAGAATTTATAAAGTTTGTCTTAGTTTCCAGAAAAAAGGGGCAGAGAGCTGAAGTTACACACTGCAGAGCTCAGTGAAAGTTTATTGGAGAGGACACACCCTCCTTCGCACAGCACACAGGAACAGAGCTGAGACTGTCAATCGGCTGGAGGTCCCCTCCCCGTCACTTTTTTTCTCTTGGTGTCAGGAAAACTTATCAGAAGTGAGTCATGCTGATGGCAGAAAAATGAAGCAGCAGACAGAAATGTCACTTGGTGCTCTTAATTGAGACAAGTACACACTATAGGAGGGATATGCTTTGTTCATATATTTCATGTATAGGGTTTCCAACCACTTTAATGTCCTCTAAAACCTCTCACCGTGTAAGGTGCCACAAAACTGATGAAAATACTTTCTTCTGTCCATTTTTTTCATAAATATGTATTTTTGGGAAAAATTATACTGTTGCTTTGACATATCATGGTGGGAAACTGCAGTCCTCCAGCTGTTGTGGAACTACATGTCCCGTGGAGCATTGCAGAGGCATGATGGGACTTGTAGTTCTGCAACAGCTGGAGGACCGCAGTTGCCCACTCCTGTTGTAAAGCAGCGGAAAAATCTGCTTTACCATGTATGTATTTGTAAAATTCTCACTACAAGCATATGTACCCAGCAATCACTCCTGTAGCATGGTTTGACTTAATAAAAGACTGCAAGAAAGCTTCTTTTGAGACATTTAATAGTGCATTTGGCTATATTTTATAAAGACATATGCATCAAGATATAAATCTATTCTCTATGCTCTTTCACTTTAATGTTTACCATGTTTAGCATATTTAACCTTGAGGGAATGTATCCAGGTACAAAAATGAAACATATTTGAGGTATAAATACACGTATATCTTAAATAATTACCTTTGCCATGCATTTACTATAATGAACATTACACATAACATTAAAGTGGTATGTACAGTGAGGCTTTTATACAGTCAAAAATATTACAATGCCTATACAAGGTTTAGATATTTATGATATATATAGAAACACTGATAATGAAAACACTATTATTTTGCCCATTACATAAAACAAAATTCTTCATTAAAAAGCATTTCAATTAATACTGACAATGGTAAAAACACGTCTTGCAACAACTTTCATTCACCAAGGTTCTCTGTTCAGTCTCCATACAATTAAATTACCTTAAAGTTTCAACATTCCTCTTCTACCTGTACAATTTAGCTCAGTGGCTCCTCCCACATCCAGAGCCTCCTTCCACTTCATTTAGCCCTCCGCTACCCCAGTATTTGCTGCACGTTAAAAGTTATATTTCAGATTAGCAACTACAGCCGCTATTAACACAAGCAACCCCATAAAAGTATCTAAATTGGAGATAAGAAATTAGTATAGTACTCACGAGCCAGCATGGCCTATCTGAAGGCCAATAGGCATTTATGAGCAACTAGGGAATATGTACTCCTACTGACAAACTACAGCTATAGAAAAGGCTTAAAAATATTTAAAAGGTAGCCAAAATGTATCTGGGGTATTGCCTACCTTACTCCGGGACATGTCCAACTCTATTCTGAATAAACCTTTGCCTTGTTGAGCCTAATTTTAGCACAATAAACATTAACCTCATACAAATAGATGAGATTTTTCTTCACCCATACTTGCCAACATCCATGCAAAAATGTAACGGAACTATTCACATGTATGCATTTTAACACTTGTCAACGTATGTACCCATTTAAGCCATAGTTTTAAAATGGTGTTCGTTCACATAGATCTACTTAGGTGTATGGGCAATACACATCACCAATTGAGGACAATTGCAGCATGTAAAAATGCATATCTGTTGATAATGCACATAACGCACATGGAACAGTGTAAGCTGTTCAGTTTTAAATCAAAATTCTAGGACTTGCCACACTTCCACGTTGATGGCTTATAACGCATTAAGTCCAAGAAGGTGTATATCACCTCATGGACTTTTTATTTGCATTTTACATTATTACTGAGCGCCACTTTTAGCATTCCAACACTGGAGCTTACAGCAGCTACAGAGTCGACTGCAGCTGCCTGCCCCTCCTCTTAAAAATATTCTGTGAATGAAAATCAGAAGGGCGGGCAGTCTCACAGCAGCCATATTTTTCCGTCAGAGCATCGGGAGCATAGCAATAGCTGTACTCCTAACGCTCAGTAAAAAAAATTAAATAATTAAGAGAGATCAGACCATGAGGTAGCATACATCTTGGTGGACTTAAACCCTTATAAGCCAGCAGATTTTTTAAAAGTGCTGCAATTCCTTCTTATTTTTTTTCCTTTTACAACAGTAACGACAGGAAGGGAGGGAAAATCTCAAAAAATCTCTTAAAAAAAAAACAATAGACTAGTTCACAATTTATGGTTCTCTGCTTTGCTAGAATTTTTTTTTTAAACCTCTCAACTTGTTATTGCAGCCTGTGTCCCTCCAAAGTCATGCTACTCATGGTGCGACTTTGACAGGTGACTCGAGTACTACTTTGATGTGACTTTCAGGGAATGCCTGGGAAATCAACCTGTAATGTCGGATCCAAATCACATCAATATAGATGAGAATCCAACTTCCATTAAAGTCTATGGGCACAAGTCAGATAGAAGTCGCCTTGAAGTAGTACAGGAACCTTTTCTAAAGTCGGAACGACTTCAGAAGTGCCAATTAAGACAGCTCTCATTGTCTAACATGGGATTTCACGTCATACAACTTGGGGTCTCACAAGTCGGATCCCAAGTTGCAGCAGTGTAAACCAAGCCTTAGAGAGACTTACGCTTTGTTGGGACACCTGTCAAGATGCGAAGAGACAGCTCCTCAATGGGGACACATACTATTAAAACTTAGGTTTGGCAGGAGTTCGACTTATGTTATGTCGAAGTGTTCCAAGTCAGCATGGGGGTTTTGCGAGTTAAAACAAATACCAGAACCTCAGATCAGTTAAACAGGCTTCAGTGAAACCATAGACACCTGCGTGCCACCAAGAACTTGGGTTTTACATCACATATACTGTAGAATGAAGTTAAGAAGCCATAGATATTTCACATCCTGGATGCCAAGAAAGATGAACAGTGTTCCTAAATGGCCAGAGATAAATAATTCAGGCTGATTAAATATGGAATTGCATGGAGGCTGGCTGCCTATTCACATATAAAGTGTGCTAAATCAAAAAAGCAGTGCCAATGGCAATAATAATAATAATAATGCATGGAGCCCAGTGACACTTGGCAAACAATACGATTTCAGATTCCTATCAGAAGACTTAAATTATATATTCTAGATGTCTGCTGTGGATAACTGCACTCTGCATTACTTCATTAACTTAGTTAATAAACCCAAGGTAAGCATGGTTCCACTTGGTTTGAATGTTGGAAAGTATGGGTTTATCGTGCAATGAAAAAATAAAAAAAAAGTCAGTTCATCAAGTTATTTTGTATATATGCAATTTAAAGAGCGTTCACAGTCCTGATATGGAACAGCAAGACGGCTCAGTCAAGGGACCCCGAGATGAAATGTAAAACAACAGCAATTAGTAAATGTGCATCAGACTTGTGTCATACAGAAAGAATAGTTTGACCACTTTCATAACTCTAACCATTACAACGAAACCTGAGATTAAAACCATTACAAGTAATCAGTGTACCAGACACTAGATGACTGGACTCAATTCACAAGGGGGACACACATTCACACATGTTCACTGTGCAAATATTTCTCTTCTGAACATACAAACTTTATAGATATGCATATAAGCGTAAGTACCAATTATTCCAGTGGATACACCAGTCCCTCAGTATGCTTAATAATTAACACAATGACAATATACAAGATAACTGCATATAGGAATGTGGCATTATTTTAACAATACATACTTTCCAATAAAATCCTCTTGCTTCTCAGAAGCAGTTAATTGATATGTACTAACACATATAGGATGATATACGATGGAAGCCTAAAGGCTGATGAATTCTAGTCCATGGCACCAAGCACCATAAAAAGACAAAAGCAGCTTCATTTCTTGGATTTGACTTTTTTTTCCAAGCATCTTTCAAAAGTCCAGGATCTTCCATTTTGCCCTGACATCTTTCATTTCACTTTCTTGGGAACCCTGTCGAGACAATTGTGCGATGTCACCTTGACTTCCCGTTATTGCTTTCTGGTTGTGGATTGATAAACGAGTCTCGAATCCTAACTACCTCTGCGGCGCATAACTGTCCAAAAACTTTATTGTACCATTCTGGCATGTGGCCCCTGAAACATGAAAGAAGAGGTCTGATTAAATCTCCATATTCAGCATAAAAGCCAATATGCATTTATAAGTCAACAAAGCTAGCGTGGAAAAAAAAAAATGAAATTTAAAGCTGAATTTTAGATATAAAAAAGATACAAATTAATGTAGCAATGTAATCATTAAAATGTCATTTTTGGCGAGAGTTCTGCTTTCACCTAGCCTTATAAAGTTGTATGATTCGAATGATCGAGAAGATAAGAACCACTATTTAATTCTGCTGATAAATTCTAATTACAACTGGATATGGAAATTCAACGAAAAGAGTATTTTAAAGAGAGTTTGTTGGCTGAAATTATGTGACCGAAAAATTTATGCATGTTGGCGCTTTTGTGGCAAGTTCCTTGCAAGTAGATCGATAGAGCGGCAATGGCCATCGTTAGAGGATTCCCACACTGTGCTGGGCAAACCAGTTATTTTATTGAGGGTAACTGCAGCACTGTTATGCCGTGTACACACGACCGTTTTTAATGACGAGAAAAATAAAAAAACATTTAAAATGGTCATTAAAAATGATCGTGTGTGGGCTTCAGAGCATTTTTCACGACGTGAAAAATGGACATGAAAAAATTGGAACATGTTCTAATTTTTCAAGTTTTTTTACATCGTCGTTTTTCTCGTCATGAAAAACGTCCGTGTGTGGGCTTCAACGACGTGAAAAAAAATGCGCATGCTCAGAATCAAGTATGAGACGAGAGCGCTCGTTCTGGTAAAACTAGCGTTCGTAATGGAGATAGCACATTCATCACGCTGTAACGGACTGAAAAGCACGAGGCTGAAAAGCGCTAATCGTCGCTCAAACTTTACTAACATGAAGGGTGGCGCCATCCGAATGGAACTTCCCCTTTATAGTGCCGTCGTACGTGTTGTATGTAACCGCGCTTTACTCGAGCCTAGTGTGTAGGCAAGGCAGGCTTAAAAAGAATCACGTCGAGAAATATGACATTAAAAACGGTCGTGTGTACACGGCATTACTCTTTGGCAGGATGGTAGCAGAGCAGGATAAAACGAGTAGAGAGGTCTCAGAATCTTGTGATTGCTGGACTATCAGTTTCTGCTGAACTTTAACCCTACTCTGCTGGCAGTCAGCACATACCCCACCTCACTGAATCCTGACAAGATTCCTGAAGAAAGTATAGTCTATATCTAGACGTAGACAGTTTGAAAATACAGAAGGTACTCAGGAGGTGAAGCATGCGATGAGGGATGCTTGTGACAAGCCTAGTCATGTGGACTGAGTGAAAGACACTCTAAGGAAGTCTCATTCATATAGCTGGAAGTGCCAAACCAAATACAAGATTAAGTCAGTCACATTTTTTTTAAATAACATGTTCCCTTGGAGACAACTGACTGCTTACACAAGTGCAAATTTGTTACGTCACTCTTGCAAAGAATGTAACGTGATTTTGCTTGAACACAGTAATGCTAACAAATCCTTCGGAACCCTAGCAAATAGTTTTTTATGAAATTTCTTTTGAATCCAAACGGGTATACATAGAGTGTGTACCTGGACAAAAGTAAATATTAAATTTTTTCTAAAAAAAATTTAAACTCCAGGTTATCTGGAAAACTCAGTGACCTATGGTGGAGCGGAACATGCAGCTTACACCAAGACTTTGAAGGGATGCCACAACAGAGTGTTTGCACAAACATTATTGAAACACTCAAAACTGGGATTCCTAAGAGCCATTCAAGCTTGCTGAATAAAAGGGGTTTTCTACTACTTTAAAAGTAGAAAACCAGAAAATTGGGTGTCTAGACATTTACTGAGTGGTGCTTACCTCAGATCAGCTCTGCACAGGTAGGTAAGCTTGGATTTTCCCGTGCCACAAGGCTCAATGAGGTATTTGGACTGAAGTACATTGACTCTTACTCCAAGTAAAGGAGCTTGTTCATGGTCGACTGAAATAAGCTGTAGTATGCAGGCTCCTTTTGGTAAATTGCTTCTCCATGATCTGTAGAAATTAAAGTAAGCATATATATATATATATAAACTTTTAAATTCCATAATACACTGGAATAAAATGCCAAAATTCTTAAATACAGGTACACAATTTTAAACCCAATGGACATAGCAGGATAAAATTTGGGGCACAATGAGGCTGCAATTTTTTTTGCCTATTCAAAAAAATGATCCGATCCGTGACTCTGATCCGAGGAACGATCCGAACCGTGAGTTTGATCCGTTGCACCCCTAATTTTAGTGTGAAATTAGGGGTGCAACGGATCAAAAAACTCACGGTTCGGATCGTTCCTCGGATCAGAGTCACGGATCGGATCATTTTTTGGATCAGCAAAAAAAATTGCAGCCTCATTGTGCCCCAAATTGTAGCCACACTGTGCCCCCATTGCAGCCTCATTGTGCCCCAAATTGCAGCCTCGCCAGGGCAGAGGAAGTGAGAGGGCGGCCAGCAGGGCCGGATTTGCGCTCCCTGCCGCCCCAAGTCCAGGTTCCTCACCAACCGAACCACCCCCCCACTTATTTTTATTTGTAGCTTGTCGTTTACTTTTTTTTATTTTTGTATAATTTTCTTATTTTTTATATTTTTTTTATTCTTTACTTTTTAATTACTTTATTTTATTAATTTCATTATTATTTCTTTTTTTTTTATATACATTTTTTTCACTTAACTTTATTGCTATCACACAGGAGAAAACAATCCCCTGTGTGATAGCAATTGGAGGAGACTGGTTCTCTTTATTGGCACTGTGCTGGAACTCCTGTCCCAGCTGAAATGGGAAGAGCAAAGCTCACCCCTCTCACTGTGTACATAGGCAGCAGGGACAGGAGACAGACTCTGCAGCCGGGGGGGGGGGGGAGGGGGGGGACGGTGTCCCGAAGACAGAGCCAGCCAAGAGAGGTATGTGGGGGGGGGAGGGGAGGACGGATGGCAGCACGCATTTTCTGCTAGAAAGCAACTCACCGCCTGTATGTTGAAACTGGCTCCGCTCTGCTCGTACACAGCCCCGCCTCCTCCTAACCCTGCGCTGTGATAGAACACATCCCAGCGTGGGGTTAGGAGGGGGCGGGACTGTGTGCGAGCAGAGCGGAGACAGTTTCAATGTGTGTTTTACCGCTCTGCCATCCCGCGGCGTGCCGCGGATCACGTGTGTGCCGATCCAAAGTCATTGATCCATGCGGATCACGGATCAATGACGATCCGTTGCACCACTAACTGAAATGCTAAGTGACATGTCTTTAGCAGGTGTACACTGGAATTTTCTATGTGGCCTTTTTATTTGTTAATGGATTCATGGATGACTACAGTAGATACTGGATGTTCACCAAAAATGGTTTGATTTTGTGAACACTCACCTTAAAACAACAAAGTCTCTAGCTGGATGTGGAGCCATGTTGTTCTGTACATATTGATAAATGTCGGTGTTCTCATCTAAGGTCTCTACAACTTTTGAGTCCAACAGATCCTCGTCCCATAGATGCTGCTCCCTCAGTAGGCGCTGAAGGACATCCTCTGGCTGAGCTGCAATCTCGATAGTGCTTTTCCACAGACGTAGGGGAGGGCCATCAGGGACCTGAGAAATAAATACATTGTGGTAAGAAATTGGGAAACAACTTACTCGATGACTATTAAAAACTGTATGATGCTGGTGAGACAAGTCACTACATAACTATCAGTCATCCATTCTACTGTATGGTAGCTATGCTAGGATAGATATGAAATGCAATAGCAAAGCAAAACCTGGTTAACTGCATCTTAGGGGCAGAGGAGTAAGCTTTTGACTTTCGTCATAACGGAAAATTATACATATTGCAAATAGGAACTGTGTTGTGGGCTACAGGGTGCATTTTCTTTTTTAGATGATACTAGTTGTATTACTGACACACAGGATTAGATGTACTTTAATCCCAAAGTTTAAAAAGCATGACTCACTTTTTTGTAGGCAAGGTCAGCCTGTTCTGATGTGGAGCAGCTGACCCAGCCTTTGAACTTGTCCTTGGCTTCTTTCAGCAAACTATCAATGCCCTCCTGAAGGAAAGCCTTATAGTCACAGAGCCCCTCGTTATTCCCATTGACCAGCTCATCCAGGCACACTGGCCTAAGGTCCTGTTCCATGTATGAATTACGACACTTGCTCATTTCTTCAGGAATCTGAGTGGGAAAAAAAATAGAAATAAATCAAGACCAGATTAGCTAAGCCATCTAACAATAACACAGTTGTAAAGATCGAATGTGTTTAGGATAAGATTGAGAACATACTTAATAAATCACTGACATACGATTATTATGAGTACAGTAAACCCCTGTTATATCGCGGTCCCGGTATATTGCGTTTTTTTCTGTAAGCCCTATTAACATTATTTTATTGATTAAATAATTGTTAATTAAATATTTTTGTGTTTTCCATTGCTCTTGCCATGTCTCTCAGCATCTTTTATGTGTTTAAATGTGTTTCTATTGTTTTAAAAGTGTGTTTAAAGACCTTAAAATGCTTTTAAAAGTACAGTGAAAGTTATAAAAACATGCCCAGTGTGTATTTAAATAGGGTATTTCTATTTCGCAGATTTTCACTTATTGCGGGTGGGTCTGGAACGTAACCCCCACGATGGAGGGGGGTTTACTGTACATAGTGAAAAGTATTGGACAGTGTACTGTGTGTGGCATTGCATAATGATGCAACAATTCAGTTAATCCAGGACTTTTAAGCCATTATGTAAGCAGAATGGAAGAAACAGGTTTAGAAAATAAAAAAACAAATTGTAACACTGAATTCTGGTGACTAGGCATGCAGATTTAGGAAGTAATCATAAAGCAGGGGATGGTATTAATTTGCAGTTATACAATACGCTACGAAGATTAGAGCAACTCTAAACACAAAGTGACAGCTGGTACCTGAAAAAGTTTCTTGCACTCGGCAATCATATGTGCCAGGCCTTGGGTGGCAGCAAGGTTTTCATTCAGGTCTTTCTGATCAGGTTTCCCCAAGCTTTGTTTCCGCTGCATGACCCTGGAACAATGTACACACAAAAAGTAAAAGTTTATATTTTGTGACCGATACAAATCAGTTACTTCAATATGTCAGTACCATGTGGGAATTAGAATGTGCATAGATCAATAACCCAACCATTCCTAAATGTAAACCCCAACAATGAACATCTTGTATTTACCCGCTTTTGTTCAGTTAACATTACAATCAAAAGAGTTTTGTCATATCTGTTTGCCAAGTGCAAAGAAATACCCACAAATCCTGCCAGAAATGTACATCATCAGGAAATATGTTAGGACTACAGAAACTACCCTCCATGTTATTAGGAGAGGGGAGGGGTTTGTGATCCTAGCACTTCCTGCCCTGGGATCACAATGTTGCTCTTCCATAGATATTGTACAGTAGGTACGTGCAGTCAGCCTAGGACAGGATGTGTGTTACTAGCAAGGCCACTAAGTGAAAGTAAGCTTGAATAAAAAGAGAACCAGTTCACCAAACGCATCTATGGACTGGTAAACGCCAATAATAAACTTTTTGCTTTGGGTTTAGATACGCTTTTCCCTCTCTAACTAGAGCAGACTGAACTGGCACCAGATGCTTTTCTCTTTGCATGTGGGCACTGCTATGTAGTGGAGAACTGGATGGAGATGTTGATATACATTTTTAAAGAATATGTTAACCCAACATATCATATTCCTAATATGTGCCTGCAGTATCATGTACTTGTATTAAAAAGTATCCTGTTCTCTTTACATTGCTTCCTTTGTGAGAAATCCTTGGTGTTCCTGCCAGTCCTCCTGATTTCCTGTTTTAAACTGACAATGCTAGCAATAGAAGCACATCCTTCCTAGCGTGGTAAGTTTTCTGGCTGTGCTGGGGGAATAGCCTTTCTTTTTTTTTTCATTGGAGAAGGACGCAGCAATTCACTGGGAAGATCAGCGTACTGCTGCTTCTCCACTCTGCTCTCCAAGTCCCTTCTGCAGGTCTGAATAAATATGTGACCGCTTCTAAAAAAAGGTAGATATGATGGTTTTATATACTAAAATATGCCAGTCATGATGGTTTTATAAATCAAATAGATACAGAAAGAGCTGAGCACTAAGCACTAAGATTCTACCAGAGTAGACAGTGCTCAATTTTATTTTCCAATACCAAACACAAGTAAACACAATGTCCTACTAAAAATATGAATATCTGAGCCTGCTTGTAGATTGATAGGTTCACTTAGTGTAATAAGGTAGTGCAAAGTGCAGTAAACCATAGCAACTAGACCATCAGTTTATTGCAAATGATAAGAAAGGAAACTATATCTGCTTGGTTGCCGTGTGTTAAAGCAAATTTAGATTGCCTTAAAAAACAAAACCTGTATCTTTCTTCATAGTGCTCTGTAAAGAACTCAATATATATTCCTTACAATTACTGCAAATTTTATAGCAAAGCTCTGCTAGCTTTGTATCATTTTGAAAAATAAAGTTTATACAGCGCAAAAAGTCAAGCCAGTTCTATTATACATCATAGGCATGAAGACAGGTGTAATTGCTGCAATTACATGCTAAACTGTAACATTATTTCACTGATGCTTTTAACGCAATAACTCTCTGCAGCTGCATCAGTGTCCTGCTCATCACCGCTATTGGAGGCAACCATTCTGTGGGAAGAGGCTACCAAAGTACATCGCTGGACAAATTGACAGAAAGTCGTTGTAAACAACATACCTAGGAGAGGAGTTCTCTCTCTTTAGGGTATTGAGGTGGAACAGAGAAGGAGCCAAACATACAGCCAGATTGGTGGGTGTCATCTGGTTTTCATCCACAGCTGCAGCAACATCGCTCAGGAAGTACAAGAGAGTCTGCAAAACCTCCCTGTTCTCATCAGGCAACAGCATAATGGCAGCCTTGATTGCCTGGAGACGCTGGTCTTTTGGAACATCTACAGAGAAAACCACAAAAAAAAAAAAAAAAAAAAGTAGAACACCACATCATGCATACAGCTGTGCACAAGAATACACCACGCATGTGGCATCGTAGGCCTGATACAATGGTTTCCATTCATAAAAATAGGTCTTAAAAACAAAAAATGGATTAATCTATGGAAGCTCCTTCTTAGCATGTCATAATAGAGCTACCCGAACCAGGAAAAAACTAAAGATGAGGTGACTGTCTATCATTCTACATTGAAGCTGTGTGTAGCCACAGCAGTGAATGGGAAAGGTGGGCACAGACATATTTTGTCAGGGTGTGAAGTGTAAAATTGCTCACCTGTGGCAAAGAAAGTAGGTAAAAGTCTTAATATTTATTGATTCCAATAATTTTTCTTTTTTTTCCCCCAGGAGATCAGACTTCCATTTTAAGAGAACACAATCACATGTAAAATTGCAATTGCTCAACTTGGGTACATTAAGCCTGCCCATACATATTTCCAATCTCGGCTTGTTCCTGCTGAACAGCCAGAGATTTGAACAGTCTATGCCCGGCTTAAGGCTCAAGTAATCAGCTATGACAATCAGTCCCTAGGAAAGTGCTCCTTTCAAAAGTGCTTACCGATACATTTCCATCTGTTTAGAACCAATTCCTCGCTTTACCGAGGAGAAAATGGAAGGAAATGCTCAACACATATACAAAATCATAGCTGTAGCAATATTGCTGTGCCTGCCATAGGATTCAAAAACAGACAGGTCTCACCACCTGTCTATGGGCACCCTTAGACAGGGATATATTCTAAAGGCCAGGTTTTATTTATATCCTTGTCAGCTCTGGAGTCAAGAATATTTTTAGATTTGCAGTTATTTGCACATCTGGTCAATTTCTATGAAAATGTATAACAAAAACTACTTACATTGATAGATTTGAAGAAAGGTTTCAGAGAGTTTGTTGGTGAGTAGAGGTTCAGGTAGATCCCTGAAATACTGCTTCAGCATGTCAGCCACATCATAAGCAGACTGTCCCTCATATAAGGACCCATCGGCATTGCTCTCAATTATCTCTCGCAGTGCCAGGATCCGAGACTTGACTCCTGATTTTCGAAACAGCCCCACCTTTAAGAAAAAAGCAACAATTTAGAGATATTCCTATGTATACTTAAAGGGGAACAACAACTACTCTAATAACGTTCCCTGAGACACACCTGATCCAAGCACTGACTACGCAGGTAGCGCATGGCTTGCTGTATGCACTGTGGCAATGGCTGGCCAAACCTTTGTACATTGATCGTTAGCGGAACACCAAACACATTCTTGTCCTTATAGTCTGGAACTCTAACCCGTTTCATAAACTTTGGTACAGCCCTATGTAACAAAATCAGTAAAACAAAAGTTAGATTACACAATAAATGCACATTTAAAAAATTTAATTTATACTAAAAGTAAGGGCAAAATTACTAAGAATATTTAATGTTAAAGCAAAGTTCCACCCGTTTTTTTAGTTCATTAAAAGTCAGCAACTACAAAAAGCATAGCTGCTGACTTTTAATAAACCGACACTTACCTGCCCCACGGTCCAGCGATGCCGCCGCCCGGAGGCTTGCTCCTCTCGCCCTCCTCTCATCAGCGCCGTCATCGTAACTGTGGGCACCTGGCCGTGACAGCTTACGGCTTCACAGCCAGGCGTGCACTGCGCATGCGCGAGTCGCGCTCTCCTTTTGGGCAGCCGATCTTCTGGGACCCGAGTTGTGTCCCAGAAGATCGCCAGCAGGGAGGGACCGCCTAGGGTGAGAGGAGGAGTCGCCTAGACGGCCGGAGATAGGAAGCAGGAAGTGGGACAAAAAGTCCCACTAAAAGTAAGGTAAACACCCCCCCCCCCCAAAAAAAAATGACATGCCAAATCTGGCATGTCAGGGGGAGAGGAGTGCTTAAAGCGGAAGTTCCACTTTTGGGTGGAACTCCGCTTTAAGAGTACTGCCTGTAATACCTTTTTTTATTTTTTATTTGCATTAACAGTTAAATCTACAGAACAACCTTTCAGGGGTACAGTATCTGAATACACAAATATTAATACTGCTTAGACTAAGATGGAAGGAGTAGGTCCCTGAAAAATTGTCCTAAAAACTTGAACTGTTGGTTGAAATAACAAAAGTATCATTGAGAGGACTCAACTGTGTTATTGCATCTACACCATGTTTTTGCTACAATCTCTTTAAGAATATTGAAGGAGAAACACAATCTTCATATCTTTTGTCATTGGCAAACACTCAAGAAGAGGAACAGTCAATTGGCCTGATTGGGCGTTTTCAGTTGATTGCTACCGTTTCCTCTCATATTAACGCTGCCAAACCCCCCTTAATATCATACATTTATAATGATGCTTTACCCCCTTTAAATATAAAATTAAAGCATAAAAGCAGCTATAAATCACATAATCTCCAAAATTGAGTAAACATTTAATTTTTCAGGATTCTATTTAGGCAATTAATTTCAGAGCTCGCTTAGGAGTTTCAGCTAAGCTTCTAAGAAGAAGATACTGTTCTATTAACTGTGGCAAATAATGAAGGCTGTGCAGAAGCCAAAAGGAAAGTCAATAAATCCTGCTGCGAAAGACCCCTAATAATGTCACTTCTTCACTCTTCTCTTCATGAAGTCAAAGTAGCCGAGTTAACAAAAGGAGGTTTGTGCATCCAGCTCTGCCTTCAACAAAGCCTCAAAGTGAGGTCTGCCACCCAGTACTATGCAGAACAGCAGGAATCTGGTGTAAAGCTTTAGGGGCTGTCAGCCAGAAACATCACTTCTACAAATGAGTTCTTTGAAAAAGAAGAAGGCAATTGAAAGAAACATGACCAGTGTCACAGTAAAACAATGTTCAATAATTCCCTTTTATGTTTGGAACAATTTAAATTGCATCCAACACTTCAGTGTTCAACAAAAAAAAAAAAATTAGAATAGAACTAAAGACTAACTGAAATCTCTCTTCTTGGACGGTCATGTTGGTTCATACTAGAATTACTGAAAGGGAATAAATGTTCCCTTTGTACATGGAGTAAAAGCTCACAACATTAGGAGTCATATTGGGAATCTTAAACATGCATGAACTTTTTACAAATCCCCTGTATTGTGACAATGACCGCCTTTCTGGGAATTCAGATAATTATGACTTTGAACGTTGATGCCGTGGGTTACACATATTTGTGGTGAAGAGGAAGATGGGACACTTACTTGGATTTATTGTGCCACTGGCAAACCCATGAGCAATTTGCAAGTTATCCACACTTACTCTGACAATTATGTATCTAAAACAATAGGCTTTATTTTGTAACAAAGTATTACTGCGATGCATTCCATAGCAGCCCATGCCGAATACTACGTTAATCTGGATCTGGTGGACAGATTACTGGGAGGGGCTGGGGAAGACCCAGCTGTCATGGTGCACGTTGGCACCAATGACAAAGTCAGAGGCAGATGGAGTGTCCTAAAGAACGATTTTAGGGACTTGGGAGCTAAATTGAGGAAAAGGACCTCCAAGGTAGTATTCTCGGGAATACTACCGGTACATCGAGCCACACCAGAAAGGCAGAGGGAGATTAGGGAAGTGAACAAGTGGCTGAAGAGCTGGTGTAGTAAGGAGGGGTTTGGGTTCCTGGAGGACTGGGCCGACTTCTCAGTCGATAACCAGTACTATAGAAGGGACGGACTGCACCTAAATGAGGAGGGTGCAGATCAGCTGGGAATAAGGATGGCCAAAAAGTTAGAGGGGTTTTTAAACTAGGTGACAGGGGGGAGGGTCCAGAGATAGTGAGAGTCAGCGGGGAACATATTCTAAAGGGTAGTATTAGGGGCATTAGTGGTAGGGTAACCAAAGAACATAAACCCAAGGTAAGTATAGTAGCAAGTCCTAGTTGCAATCTGGGAACACCCAAGAGGATAGTATGTGACCGGTCAAATAATATTAATACATTAAAGTGTCTGTTCACCAACGCCAGAAGTCTGCCAAGCAAAATAGGTGAGTTGGAAGCTCTGATGCATGAGGAGAGCTATGATGTAATCGGTATTGCTGAAACTTGGCTTCATTCCTCACACGACTGGGCTATTAATATTCCTGGCTATGCACTCTTTCGGAAAGACAGGGTAAAAAGGAAGGGTGGAGGGGTCTGTCTCTATGTGAGAAGTGATCTCAAAGCGAGTGTGAAAGAGGACCTGGTGGATGGAGAGTGTGATGAGTCTGAAGCATTATGGGTGGAACTGCATACAGATGTGCGTAGTTCAAAGCTAATCATTGGAGTTTGTTATAGACCACCCAATGTTAATGAGGAGTTAGAGACTCAGCTCCTTGCACAGATGGAAAGGGCTGCAAGGGCTGGGACGGTGATAATAATGGGGGATTTTAACTACCCAGAAATTGACTGGAGTAATGGAACTGCTGGGACAGTTAAAGGGCAAAAATTTATAAACCTATTGCAGGACAATTTTATGGTCCAGTTTATTGAGGCCCCAACTAGGAATGATGCTCTGTTGGACCTGGTAATCTCAAACCATGCAGAGCGTATTACTAATGTTCAGATAAAGGAACACCTGGGTAGCAGTGACCATAACATGATTTCATTTGATGTTAGTTGTAAGCAAAAATCACATACAGGAAAGATAAAAACACTTAATTTCAAGAGAGCAAATTTTCCAAGGATGAGTGCTGCTCTCCAGGACTTAGACTGGGAAGGAATATTGGCATCAATGGGCACAGAACAGAAATGGGAATTCTTCAAAAAGACTGTTTGTGAACTCACTGCAAAGTATATTCCCATGGGCAATAAGTTTAAAAGGCTAAAAATAAAACCTATGTGGCTCACTGCCAAAGTTAAAAAAGCTATAAACTATAAGAAAAGAGCTTTTAAAAAATATAAAAATGAGGGAACACTAGTGTCATTTAAATGTTACAAAGAATATAACAGGATATGTAAAAAGGAAATCAAGGATGCAAAAATTCAAAATGAACGACAGATTGCAAAAGATAGTAGGACAAACCCCAAAAAATTCTTCAAATATATTAATAGTAAAAAGGTCAAGTCTGAGCATGTAGGCCCTTTACAAAATAATCTAGAGTGGGTGACTGGGGACAAAGAGAAGGCTAATTTATTAAATACTTTCTTCAGTTCTGTGTATACAAAGGAGCATGGGGGAGCTCATGTCCAAAATGGGGGTGGTAGTGACACAGCCCCAAATCCACAATGGCTCAAAAGTGATATGGTCCAGAAATATTTAGATGGAATAAAGGTGGATAAAGCACCTGGACCAGATGGCATACACCCACGGATCCTAAAAGAATTGAGCTCTGTAATTTCAAAGCCATTGTATTTAATTTTTAGGGACTCATTAATGACAGGAATAGTACCACTGGATTGGCGCAGGGCCAATGTGGTGCCTATATTTAAAAAGGGAATTAAGTGTTTACCAAGTAACTATAGACCTGTTAGTTTAACTTCTATAGTTGGGAAAATACTGGAGAGATTAATAAAAGACCACATAGATGAGTTCTTGCTGGAAAAAAACTATTTAAGCAACAGACAGCATGGATTCATGAAAGACAGAAGTTGTCAAACAAACCTGATTTCTTTTTATGAAGAGGTAAGTAAGACCTTGGACAGAGAGGTGGCAGTGGACGTGGTATACTTGGATTTTGCAAAAGCGTTCGATACAGTTCCCCACACACGGCTCATGTGTAAGGTAAAGTCTACAGGATTGGAAATATCAGTTTGTAAATGGATAGAAAACTGGCTAAAAGACAGAATTCAGAGAGTAGTGGTTAATGATTCTTACTCTGAATGGTCCAAGGTTATCAGTGGTGTACCCCAAGGTTCAGTGCTGGGACCCTTACTTTTTAATATGTTTATAAATGATATTGGGTCTGAGATCAAAAGTAACATTTCTGTCTTTGCAGATGACACCAAGCTATGCAGTGGAATAACGTCCTTACAGGATGTCGCCAATTTACAAGCCGACCTCAATGCTCTGTCTAATTGGGCGACTATGTGGCAGATGAGGTTTAATGTTGATAAATGTAAAGTTATGCACTTGGGGGCTAATAATATGAATGCATCATACATACTAGGGGGAAGTACAACTGGGGGGATCCGTAGTGGAGAAGGATCTGGGGGTTTTGGTAGATCATAAGCTCAATAATGGCATGCAATGCCAAGCTGCGGTTTCCAAAGCGAGCAAAGTCCTTTCTTGTATTAAGAGAGGTATGGTCTCCAGAGAGAGAGATATCATTTTGCCCCTGTTCAAATCATTAGTAAGACCTCATCTGGAATATGCAGTTCAGTTTTGGGCCCCAGTTCTCAAAAAGGATATTGGGGAACTGGAGAAAGTGCAGAGAAGGGCAACCAAACTGATAAGAGGCATGGAGGAGCTCAGCTATGAGGAGAGATTAGAGGAACTGAATTTATTCTCTCTTGAGAAGAGGAGATTAAGGGGGGATATGATCAACATGTACAAATATATAAGGGGTCCATATAGTGAACTTGGTGTTCAGTTATTCACTTTACGGTCAACACAAAGGACAAGGGGGCACTCTTTGCGTCTAGAGGAAAAGAGATTTCACCTCCAAATACGGAAAGGTTTTTTCACAGTAAGAGCTGTGAAAATGTGGAATAGACTCCCTGCAGAGGTGGTTCTGGCCAGCTCAGTAGATTGCTTTAAGAAGGGCCTGGATTCTTTCTTAAATGTACATAATATAACTGGGTACTGACATTTATAGGTAAAGTTGATCCAGGGAATATCCGATTGCCTCTCGGGGGATCAGGAAGGAATTTTTTCCCCTGCTGTAGCAAATTGGATCATGCTCTTCTGTTTTTTTTTTGCCTTCCTCTGGATCAACTGTGGGTATAGAATTGGGTATATGGGATTGTACGATATATGTTTATTTTATTTTTTTTATTTAAATTTTTTTACGGTTGAACTGGATGGACTTGTGTCTTTTTTCAACCTGACTAACTATGTAACTATGTAACTATGTAACTATGTTAATGCAGACCGACCAATAATATGTAATGAAATGCTGTATATTTGCATGTATGCTCCTCTTAAACATTTTCTTAGTTGTTCCAGGATATATAATTTGCAACAAAAGCTTTTTTTTTTTTTAGCTCGTCTTGAATGGCCATGCAAATTTTGTACTTGTTTTGTACAAAGTTTGTATGACACACTGCTAACTTCTGAGATTGAGCGTTATGTTCTTCACATAGTGAATGCCTGCAGGAAACAGGTGAGTACTTAAAAGAGAAGTAAAGTTTTATTGTTTTTCAGATTCATACATTTCTAGGTGGATACAGCATCGGTCCGATGCTGCATCTCTCTCTCTCCCCTGGCACCTCTGCACTGAGAACCGAACGATCGAACACCCCCGATCGCTCAATTTTCAGAGCTCCGTGAGCAGAGAGCTGTAAACTGTCTCTGTTCTGCTCCCTCCTCGCTCACTTGAGCGCAGGGCTGTGGAGGGGGCCCGAGTGACCAATCCCCAAAGATGGACGTGAACAAATGCCTTGGAATCTGGTCCTGAAACCAGCAGCAATGATAGACCGCAGCAGTGGTTTCTGCATTAAAAGATATTTCATGGTTTTTGTCACCTTTTGAGACATAAATGGAGCAGGTCAGTAGGGAGTTTGTATTTGGCAATATCTCCACCTTAAAGAGCTTTAAATAGAAGTTGCTCTAGCCATGATCCAACAGACCCAAAATGTTGTTTCCCCAGTAATAAAAACGCCAACATCTGTATTTTCTATGCTTTTCAGCACAATAAAAAGTTTTCACATTATTATTCTTTCCATCTTTCAGAATTTAAACATGGCAAATTAAAGAGGAACTTGGGGGGGGGGGGGGGGAGTAGGTATCTGGTTTTGACAGATGTGAAGATCCAAGTGTAAGTTTGGCCCCCCTCCTTCTTCCTCAGCCTTCTGGGACACATCTTAAGTCCCAAAAAGCTGCGGGGCTCATTCATGCGTGGAGCAGAACAGCCGGCTACCCGCTACCCAAATTAAACATACCGGCGCCTGGACCCGAAGGTAGCCGACGAACCGGCTTGGGTGAGGACAGCACTGCATTCCTGGACAGGTAAGTGTCCTATTATTACAGTCCTACAGCTACAGTATTTGTAGCTGTTAACGTTTAATTTTTTGCTTTCAGGGTGAAGAACCAATTTAAGTAAAAATGTTTAAGTGAATACCATAGAAGGTACACAATAGAGTTTAAGGCAAAAAAAAAAAAAAACACAAAAACTATTCCTAACTTTGGGCAGCTCCCAACCTCTCTCCTGGTCTATTATGTCATATATGCCATTTACTTACCAGCTGAATACATGTTTATTTGAAGGGGTGTACTTCTCCAGGAGTGCAGTTAACTTCAAAAGTGAGAACTTCTGTAGTAAATTGATTTGAGTCACCGACTGGCTGTTTATTTGCAAAGATGCAGATCTCAAGCTGGGGCGGTGTGAACTTTGGAAGCTATGCCATCTAAATCGATGCCTGCAGCGTATAAAGACATAATATGAATGTGAGTGGAGCCTACAGTTCTCAGGATATTTGCCATGATTAGGTTAACAAGCCTCAGCATACATGTATGAATCACTCTGACTGATCACCATGGAATTCCCATAAGAACGCTCTACCCAACACAGTCTGGAGTTCAGGTAATAGTAAAGTATACTAGAATGCAAGCTAGGGCACAGATGTTTATAAAGGCTGCCAGACATGTCCCAACATTCACTAGTGGTGTGACTGATCTGGGCATCATTGGAGATATATTGGCAGTGTGTGGGTTAACTCCTGAGTAACCACGAGCAATGTGGCAAGTGTGCCGTAGATTGGCTTAGACAAAGAAAATGGATCACATCTCAGTGGTGTGTGGTTTCAGAGATGCCAAGCAAAACTCTCACCAGCTGTCATTGTATGCTCTGGTTTACACAGGCTTCGGCATGAAAACATTTGTCTGAAGAGCAATGTGTAGAGCTAACACTTAAAGGAATTTCAGCAAGTACTGAGCAGCTTTTAGAATACCATAAAGAACTCTTCAGCACCAGTTTGGGAGTATTTACCATAATTGCACTGCTGGCTGTCACTTTAAACAAGCCGTTAGTAGACATAACAGCACTGCTTGTAGCTTGTTTGAAACAACAGCTAGTGCTCCCACAGAGTTTTGTGTTCCATATTTCAGATGAAGAATGTTTACAGGGACACGTTTACAGGTCTGCAATTGCTAAACTTCTTTCAGCTAGCTCCCTGTGTGTTATACCTGTTTCAAATCAGTGACTCAGACAGCATTGACCTAAAACATCAGCTATAAGGATAAGGAATTCTCATTTACAGAATGCTTGTTCTTTGTCTGGTACTCAAGAATACAGAAGTCAGGCACAGAAGGAAACTAGCATTCCCAAAACGAGGCCAATAATGATAGCTCCCCCATATTCACTTTAAAAAGACTTCAAGAATGCTGCTTAAAGTCATTCCTTTATATAATGCCTTGTAAATAGTTGCTGCATACACCACTTAAAATAAAAGTGCGAGATAAAAATAAATAAATCACACTCATCTAGGTGAATGCAGCATCAATCCAATGCTGCATCTGTCCTCCACCGCCTCTACACTGAGCGATTAAAGACTGCTGATCGCTTGGTTCTTGATCTTCAGTGAGCCGAGAGCCGGTGATGGTTTAACCAACCCTCTGCTCTGCACCTCCAGCACTCACTGGAGTGCCAGGGCTGTGGAGGGGATGGGAGTGGCTGACTCAGGCTCTCCGCCGCGCAGAGGCTGAGCCAGCTGCTAGTCCAGGCATCTGGGTGGATCCCTACATTAAGGTCGAGATCTCTCTAGAGCGGCTCATAGGCATCAGTTGACAGCTGGCTATCGGCTGAATGCGCGTCACTGGAGTGCAGAACAAAGTGCACTCCTGTGACCCCCAGGAGAAGTAGGGCCAAAAGAGTTCTGGCCCCATTTCTCCTTTAAAAAACAATCTTGACTCAGAGACACTTTCTGTAATACACTTTAATCTAGTGTATTACAGTAAGGGCTGGGCTGTCAACGCACCATAATGCAGCACACTGTGCTTCCTGCACTGCAGCAACATGCGTTACTACTGCAAGGTATTACAAAGTACTGGTATAATTGGGCAGCATGTAAGAAACAGAGAACTGTGCGTATTAGGTCTGAGAGATATACCTATATAATTGAAAGCATAGTGGCAAAACAAAAATTCCTGTATCCCACTCCCTTTATACATTTACAGACTTTAGATACAGAAAGGTTAGTGGTTTCACAATCATGGCCAGCCAAAGCCTATGAAGAATGTACATTCTGTGGCATGGGGGCTATGCACCAAAATATTGCACATCTGTCATTGAGAATTTTGGGGTGACATAATTCTTGAGTGCATGAGTCCCAGCAATCATGGGCAGACACCCAGTTAACCTTCAATAAGCCAGCACCAGAGATATCCAGCCAAACTCTCTCTCTGTTCTTAAGCCATAGAAACACACATTTTGGTAATCTGAATGTTTATATCGGTCTTAAACGCAACACATTGATCATGCTTGCACATTCTACCTCTATATATTTTTTTTTTTAGGACAGCTAAAGATATACTTGGCAAAGCAATTTGTTCATCGTCAAGGAGGTCCCACTTTGTTCTTCCTGGCGGTACACTATCAATTCCTGTTCTGCAAACAGGAAGTCAAGTGAGCAAGGTCATGATGCTTTCCTGACAGATAACCCTGGTTTCACATATTTCACACGAGACTTATAAACATTTCCACTTTTAACAGCATATGTATCCATGTTACAATTAGCCCTATGGGAAACAGCTGCTTTAAGTCAAGTTAGCGTTCCATATATTCTAAACTTCATTCAAGACTAATGTTACACATGTGTAGGTAGCTTTCTTCTCGGAAGAATATTTGTTGCTGTACCAAAGGATTACCAAGCACCAAGAAAAGCAAGTAAACCTTCCAACACATGCGAGTTTCCTCCTTGTGCTCTACTAAATAGAATACATTTCAGATCTACTTTTTACAGTCAAATGTTGGCACAGTGAAAAGCCCATCACACCCGACCACTGTTTGTATGAACATAATTGGTAGTATATTGCTGTTCAAGTTTTAATGATTTTGTTGAAGGGACAGCCTTTTCTGATTGTTACCCAATTATGTACAGATTAATTCAAGAAAGTCCTTATTGCCTATGAAACTTTGAGCACAAGGCAGCAATGCTTTATTTACTATCATGTCTACTTTTCTCCTACCAGTGTGATGGATCTGAACATTAGTATCTAAAGGCAAGTTATAGGTGGCACGGAGTGCTCAAATCCAATATTTCATAACTGTTCATTTTCATGTGAAATAGATACTGCACTTCCTCTGTGCAAAATGTATTTTGGCTCCTGGTTATCTTTGCAAAAATGGCAGATAATTTAGTCATTAAACTGGTCTGCTTCCCTGTACCAGGGTTAAGGTACAGGGAAGGTGAGGAAAAACCACACAGCAGTAAACTATTCCAAACCACAAATCCATGTGTTGAGACCGGAAGTGACATCACACTGATAAATCCTAGCTTGTTTATAATGTTTTACTCCACCAACAGAGCTTAATCAAAGCGCATCCACGTACAACAGAAGAATAGGTGGACTGAAATACCAGGAGGAGGGGGCACTTGGCAAAGCAGGGTTCCTTAGTGCAATGTAATCTAATATCACAAAACTCAGACTGAGGAAAGTAAGGCAGCATGAAGAGCCAAAGAGTCAGATGTGCAGTAGCAGTGGAAAGAAGAAAGAGCAGAGTGACAGACTTCCATCTGCTGCTTCTCCATTCATTGTTCAGTCACAGGCTGGAAGTGGGAAGGAGATCTGTAACTGCTACCCTAAACTGCAGCAGAGAGATTTCAGATTCCCTCCCCTTCCAGGGCCATATAAACCTCAGAACCAGGTGGACAGAAATAGAAATGCTTTGGCAGGCAAAATAGCTCCTTTATAATGTAAGTTTGTTATTTGTGTATTTAGCTGTTTACCAGGAAACCTGTTTTAAAGTAGCTTAATACAACACATAGGATGATTTAGAGTATTAGCCAGCTACGGCTAATCAATGTAAAAAAAAAAAAAAAAAACACAACCCACCTGTTGGATCGAGTCAAGGATGCCACTCCAGAATCCCTCCTTCCTTGGATTACGGTTGTCTCATCACATTCATTCAGCGAGTTCCCAGTGCTGTCCAGATCACTAAGCACACTGCAGTCATTATCAATATCTAAAAGGATCTGCTTTGGAGAAGAAGGGCAAGGAGACACAGAGTCTAGAGCAGAATCTGAATCCCCCTCATCATAAAATTTCTCTGTCCACTGGTTGACTATCCTCTGCATTCCTTTTACATGATATAAGATGTCATCCAGCTCTGGGAAAATATCCTCACTTTCCAGATCAGCCATATCACTGTTAATAGAGTACAAAAAAGTGCCTGGGACATTGTCATAGATACTCAAGCGGTTACCTTCAGAACAACAAGAATTGCGCCTCCTGCTACTGAAAGAACTTTTGCAACTGTTGACGCTGGTGACGCTGTTTTCCCTTGTGAAGTCATGTCCATGAAAACTGCCATTTCTCCAGCTTAAAGAACTGGTGTCCGTAGGAGACAAATTTCCATTAGAAAGTGCTTTGGGAAAGGTTCCAGGTTTGTGGTCATCAGGAATAAAAAAAACATCCTCACCAAAACTCTGGTTCTTAAAGTTTTGCTCCAGAACATCACTGAAAGTTGATTGGTTGAATGGATCAAAGCCTTCCAGGTACATTCCAACTCTCTTGTGGCATGCGCTTAAGCTTCGTGTTCTTGTAACTGGACTAGGAGTGCTAACTGCA
Organism: Rana muscosa; assembly: GCA_029206835.1. NCBI lineage: Eukaryota > Metazoa > Chordata > Amphibia > Anura > Ranidae > Rana > Rana muscosa. Next base: position 216,706,191 of record CM055116.1, read on the forward strand.
CTGCTGGTCTCAGACTGACTACTACTGCTGCTCGTCTGTGTGGAGTTTGATATACTCCTCTTACGGACTTTTGGGGCATTTATATGATTCCCATTCAGAGAAGAAATTTCCACACAGTTGAGTTGTTTTAGCTTATCGTCGTCAACGCCTTCTTGTAAGATAGGTTCGCTTATTGTTATACCAGTTTTAGCCTGAGATTTCTTTTTGCTGTGAGACGTTTTGATTTTAAGACTTTCCATTCTCTTTAGAAGGCTCTTTGTTCTAGACCTTGAGTTCTTTTCATTTGCTTTGATGTTGAAATTAAAACTGGAAAGTTCTTTCGGTGATGGAAGGCTACCAAATGAGTCATCATTGGCAAAAAGGTTTCCAGATGAACATACACTGACGACGGAGTTTGTTCTTGTGTTGCTTGCCTCACTGGGAACATGTGCTCTTTGGCTGTCACTGCTGGTACTGTGAATGGAAGAAACTTCTTGGTGTTCACTTAAATCTGTTAGAATGCTATCTTGGCTTGCTGCATTTGCCAGCTGGTGTGATTCTCCAAGTAATGCTTTATGTCCCTGAAACACATCAAGTTCTTCCAATCTCGACCACCTCTTGCTATCCCTCTGGAATGTCCATTTACCACTGATTGCACAAGGCTCATCTTCATCTGAATCTTCACTCTGTGTAGTGAGCAAGAAGAAAAAATATATGAAAACTGGAAAAAAGAGTGATGTCCATAGTAAATAGATGTTCTATAACATGTTATATAACCCTTTCTGTGATGTAACTGCAATTTGTTTGATCTGTTGGACATTTTTTTGCTGCGTTTTTAACCTACAATTTTAAACCGGTTGAAATTACGTACTTTTGTGTCAAATAGATAGACCAAGAGACATTTTTGTATCGCTCAGTGTCCTGTCCTACCCATGTGCACTTTTTTGTTCTACTTTTAAAGTTACCTGCAATTGTTTTACAGTCTAAAATATTACACACACACACAAAGTAGGATTACTAAAACCTTGTTGAAAAAGGGATCTCTTTTATTGACTAGATGAGAATGGCTTGCTGAGATAAAGTATTGATCTGTACCAAAACTACCCCTACAACTAACAGCATCAACAACTAATGTATTAGAGGCTACATTAAAGTGATTGTAAAACTTTCATTTTTTGCAGTAGAATAACAAACATGTCATACTTACCTGCTCTCAGGAACAGCTTTACTCATTTGGGTGCCCATTTTGAGTGCTGCCATTGGAAGCCACTTCCTATGGGGGCACTTGTATGTGCTCGATGCAGAGCAGGCTGTTTTTGACTATTCGGAAACAAAGCCTGTCTCAGCCCCATTTACAGCTCACAGGTTTTGACTAACAGCAGAAGGAGCCAATAGCCAAGTCTTTGAGACCGGGAGATGGGAGAAGAGGAGCAGCAGACGTGCACAGCGTTGGATTGAGAATGGGCTCAGGTGAGTATTTAGTGGTGACAAGGGGGGAGTGACTATTAAAAAGGATTTGTACCTTAATTCAGAGAAATTAGAATATAAAAGGTAAAAGATTATTTTACCATAATGCAATCAGCTACAAAAGATGGAGAAACACCCACATACTGACTATATACACATTTGTCCCTGAAATGTAACTATTTAATTATGAACAGTTAGTTGGGACCTTAGTCTTTATTAAGATCCAGGGAAGGTTTGACCTACTCATCTAAAAAAGTACCTACAGCCCAAACTGCCCCACTAGGTGAAATTACAAAATTTTCCCTTGGGACTACTTTTACCAGGACAGGAATATAGGGAAAATCCAAAGTTCTGAACTATTACCGGAAATGGAATGGAGGGGGAACTCTTCCAAGGTACAAAATGGCTCCTGTGACAACCATCTAAGAGGGGATTTCCTCTCACTTGCTGTTGCAAGTAAAGGAAAAATCACCCCAATGGAACACAGATGACAAAACTCACACAGGTTTTAACCTTGCTCTACTCAAAGCAAAATGAAGAAAAAAAAATGTTTTGGCTCTAGATATATGTAAAAATTACTAAGATCACACACTTTATGAATGTTAGACAGGCCTCATGAATACTTGTTAGGATAAGAGAATAAAGGGATTTTTATAACAGCTTACCTGTAAAATCCTTTTCTTGGAGTACATCACGGGACACAGAGCGACTTAGTCATTACTAATGGGTTATATAGATTACCTTCAGGTGTTGGCACTGGCCAATTCCAAACCGGAAGTACCCTCCCCTATATAAGCCCCTCCCACCCGGGAGCACCTCAGTTTTGTAGCCAAGCAATAAGTGTCCCAAAAGAGGGGTGGGAGCTCTGTGTCCCGTGATGTACTCCAAGAAAAGGATTTTACAGGTAAGCTGTTATAAAAATCCCTTTTTCTTTTTCGTACATCACGGGACACAGAGCGACTTAGTCATTACTAATGGGACGTCCCAAAGCAATGCCAAATGAGGGGAGGGATACATAAGCTGGGTGCCATCAGGCATGAGGATCTTTTGCGGCCTGCAACACACTGCGCCCAAAGGCGACATCCTCCTGACTTCTAACGTCTACCTGGTAGAACCTAGTAAACGTGTGCACCGAAGACCATGTTGCGGCCTTACATACTTGAGCCAGGGAGGCCTGGTGATGCACTGCCCATGAAGTTCCAACTGCTCTTGTGGAGTGCGCCCTAACTTTGAACGGAGGCGGTCTCTTTCTCAAGCCATAGGCTTGTATTATGACCTGTCGAATCCACTTGGCTAAAGTAGATTTTGATGCTGCCTGACCCTTTCTGGGGCCTTCCGGCAGAACAAATAAAGAATCCGTTCTGCGAATCTGAGCAGTGGCTTTTAGATAAGCTTTAACTGCTCTTACTACATCCAAAGAATGTAATAACTTTTCCTCTACCGAGCTAGGTTTGGGGAAAAAAGAAGGAAGAACCACATCTTGGTTCAAATGAAACCTCGATACCACCTTAGGAAGAAAGGCTGGATGAGGACGTAATACTACTCTGTCCTTATGGACAACCAGATATGGCTCCTTACAGGACAAGGCGGCTAATTCCGATACTCTTTTAGCCGAACAAACGGCTACTAAGAAAATCAATTTCCTGGTGAGAAGAACCAAGGAAATGTGTTGTAATGGTTCAAACGGTTGTTTCTGTAGAACCGACAGAACCAGGTTTAGGTCCCAAGGACATATGGGAATACTAACCGGAGGGCTAATACGCATCACTGCTTGTATAAAGGCTTTGACTAGTGAATGCGAAGCCAAGGGCCTTTGAAAAAATATTGACAAGGCCGAAATCTGACCCTTGATAGTACTCAAGGCAAGCTTCCTATCTACAGCCCACTGTAGGAAGTCCAAAATCCTCCCTATCACGTACTTACGTGGATGCCATTTCTTGGCCTCACACCACGTAATGTATGCTTTCCAGATCCTATAATAGATCTGCCTGGATACCGGTTTCCTGGCATTGATCATGGTAGATACCACAGAATTAGAGAGCCCTCTCTTTTTCAGAATGTGGGCTTCAATAGCCAGGCCGTCAAACCTAGGGCTGGTAAGGAAGGGTGGTATATCGGTCCCTGCGACAGCAGGTCCGGACGATGTGGGAGGGTCCAAGGACTCCTCACTGACATTTTTACAATCTCCGCGTACCATGCCCTTCGGGGCCACGCTGGAGCCACCAGAATCACTGGTTTCTTTTCTACCCTGATTCTGCGGAGTAATCGCGGTAACAATTGTGGCGGTGGGAATGCATATATCAGCTTGAACTGATCCCAAGGGAACACTAGGGCATCCGAGCCGCAAGCTAGGGGATCCCTTGTGCGAGACACAAATCTGTCCACCTTTGCGTTGAATCTGGATGCTAGCAGATCTACATCCGGTGTTCCCCACCGCTGGCATATTGCCTGGAAAACCTCGGGGTGAAGAGACCATTCCCCCGGGCATAATTGTTGGCGACTTAGAAAGTCCGCTCTCCAATTTTCCACTCCTGGGATGAAAACCGCGGATATGGCTGGGACATATTTTTCTGCCCACTCCAGGATGCAATTTGCTTCCCTCTGGGCTGCACGACTCTTGGTGCCACCCTGGTGATTGATATATGCCACTGCCGTGGCATTGTCTGATTGAATTCTGACAGGGGACCCTTGGAGTTTGGATGTCCATGCTACTAGGGCATACCGGGCTGCTCGTATCTCTAAGAGATTGATGGGCAGGGCCTTTTCTGCTTCTGACCACTTGCCCTGGAGAGACCATTGCTCCAGTACTGCCCCCCAGCCTATGAGGCTGGCATCTGTAGTGACCACCTTCCAAGAAACCGGACTGAAGGGTTTCCCTCTTTCCAGATTCTGGGGCACCAACCACCAATGGAGGCTCTTGCGAACGGAAGGGGACAGGGACATTGGTAAGTCTAAAGCCTGAACTTTTTTGTTCCAGGCTGACAGTATGGCCCTTTGCAAATTCCTTGAATGGAATTGACCGTAGGGTACCGCTTCGAATGAAGCCACCATCTTTCCCAGCAGCCTCATGCAGAGGCGTATGGATGGTTTTCTTTTTGTACCCACTAAGTGGGTCAAATCTTTTAAAGACGACACCTTCTCTGGAGGTAAGAAAATCTTTCTCTGATTTGAATCCAGCCTTAGCCCTAAGTATTCCAGACTTTTGACTGGTCTTAGAGCTGACTTGTCCCGGTTGATAATCCAACCGTGATATTCCAGATACTCGATTGTCTTGTGAATAGCTACTTCCAGCTTTTCCACTGAGTGGTCTATTAGTAGCAGGTCGTCTAGATATGCCATTATCGTTACACCCTGTGTTCTTAGATTGGCCAATAATGGGGCCAGAATTTTTGTGAACACTCGTGGTGCTGTGGCCAGACCGAAAGGTAAGGCTCTGAACTGAAAATGGCGCCCTTCTACTGCAAAGCGTAGAAATTTCTGGTGGGCCGGAAAGATGGGAATATGCAGATAAGCATCCTTTATGTCGATCGAGGCTAGCCATTCCTGCCCTTGTAGGGCGGTGGCCACCGATCGGATCGACTCCATCCGAAAAGTCCTGATATTTAGGAACTTGTTTAGCCCTTTTAGATTTAATATGGGCCTCACGTCCCCATTTGGTTTGGGGACTGTGAAAAGGTTCGAGTAAAACCCGAATCCGCTTTCTTCCAGGGGAACCTTCATGATTACACCTTGGAGCAATAGTTGTTCTAGTGCCAGAAGGAGGGATCCTCTCTTTTGGGGATCTCTTGGCACGTTTGACCTCATAAATTGGGCAGGAGGAGTGCCTTTTAACTCCAGCTTGTATCCCAGACTTACTGCGGAGAGCACCCATCTGTCTCTGATGGTGTCCCGCCAGGTCTCTGTGAACAACTGAAGTCTTCCCCCCACCCGATTGAGTGGGGGCAACGCTTCATGCCTTGGGGGGAGGTTTTTTACCTCTCTTGATCCAGGGCTTCTTGTTACCCTGTGATTGTCCCTGATTTCTGCCCCCTGAATTTGACCGCGGAGGCCGTCGGAACTGCTTCACAGCCGATGTGCCTGGGACTGGAGAAGTAGGCCTCTTAAAAGAAGGACTTCTACCCTTGTTCTTAACCGGTAAGAGTGAACTTTTACCGGCAGAAATTTTCTGGATATATTTGTCCAGATCTTCTCCAAATAAGCGTTCTCCATGAAATGGGAAGCTAACCAGCAGTTTTTTACAGGGAGCTTCAGCAGACCAGTTTTTGAGCCACAGAAGCCTACGCATATGTACTATAGACAGCGTAAAGCGGGAGGCCTGTTGGATTGTATCCTTTATGGCGTCCACCGCAAAACACAAGGCTCTAGGCAGGTCAGCTAGGGCAAGAGCCTGCTGATCTGGTAAGTCCCTTAAGACTTGTTTCAACTGATCTTTCACTGCTTGGCAGACTCCAATCGCTGCTACCGCAGGTTGTGTCACCAAACTTGCTGTAGAGAAAGCAGATTTTAGTAAAGACTCCAATTTTTTATCTATTGGGTCTTTGAACATTGGAACATTATCTACTGGACATGTCAGTGATTTGTTAACAGAAGAGATGGCTGCGTCCACTGTAGGGACCCTCCATTTTCTTATGAACTTATCCTCCATGGGATAGATCACCGGAAATCTCTTGGGGGGAGCAAATATTTTATCAGGATGCTCCCAATCCTGGTAAATAAGCCCTTCTAATAAAGGGTGGATTGGGAAGGAACAGACAGCCTGGGGAGCTTTTAGCGACCCCAGCGAGGAAACCGTAGTGGATGGTGGTTCCGCCAGAGGCATTTTAAATGCTGATCGGACCATATTAGTCAGAGACTGAACCCATAATCTTTCAGCCTGAGAAGCTGAGAAAGGTTCTTCTACTGTTGATTCCTCCATAACTGAATCAACCTCATCCTGATCCCCTTCAGGTAGGTCGATCTCTGTGTGGGGCTGTTCCTCCACTAACAGGCACTCTGAAGGAGGAGACGGAGATCGGACGCGCTTTTCCTGAGACAGGGAAGCAGCGATCAATGCTGTTAATCTCTCTTCCAATCCTCCCAGAGTTGAGGATAAAACCTCCTCTGTTATATATACAGGAGCAGGTGGACTGGGGACAGCCGCAGCACCAGGCATTCCTGCGGGGTTTCTACGGCTACTGACCTCTGAATTCTCAGGGGAGATTGGTGCAGTACAAGCATGCCCAATATCCTCAGAGCCCGATGGAGACCCCTTTGGCTTCCTGGAAGATCTATTTCCGGAGCGTCTGGACGACATATCCTTTAAGTACAAAGCTGAGGTATTCCCGTCGTCATACACCAATTTTGCTGGTAATAGTCTAACACAGGTGCTGCTATATACCAGCTGGTGTCCACTAAAGTGCCTTTCTATGGGGATGCCTGCATCAACCGCCTCTGTGTGCCACTGTTTGTTGCTAGCTCTGTTTGCATGCAGCTGACACTTGTACTGTGTCTTTTAACCATGCTGGGACGCCCGCACATGCGCAGAAGCGCCGCGGCACGCATCGAGCGTCATCCACCCGCCCCGCCCCTTTTTTTTCATAGGAGGCGCGTGCACGCACCCGCGCACGTGCGCCATTTTCGAAATCAAACAGGGGACTAGGAGCCAGAGCCCTTTTTGCCGGAGGGCCTGTGCGGTGGATGAGCGCAGCAACAGGGCAGAGGAAGTGGATTCCCACAGAGAAACTTACCAGCTGCCTGGATCTTTTGACTTGAGAAAACCAAAGATCCACATGACAAGAAAAATGGACTACAGCGGCCTCTAGTGGTTTATCACAGGTACCGCGGTCCCTGTTTTTTTTTTTTTTTCTTGACTACTATTAAAATTTTACATTTTCAGTAGTTATAGGCAAACACAGATATTTAGCGGGAATACCGTTAGGTAACAGACAGAAAGACAAATTAGGCTTGGGGGTCCCCCAATAGAACCAAGTTCCTGGGGGCCCCCCACTTACCTGATCCCCGCCGCAGGACTTTGTTTGGTCCACAGAAGTCCAAACTTCACCTATCACGGCAGGCATTGTAATTAAACCTTCGGGGACCGGGTTCCCAAGGATTCCACTCCCCTGGACCTGTATAGCACCCTGCACAGACAACATCTTGGTCGTGGGTATGACCAGAGCTCTGGATCCCAGGGTCCAGCCCTCCTAAGAGAAGCATTACAGGCAAAACCTTGCTCTTCTGCTGCAAGGCCCGGGTACCGACCGTTTAGCTATGAAGCTTTTTTGGTGGGATCCGGAACAGCTTACTAAGGCCCAAAAGAACCTGTACGCAAGCCCAGTGAAAACACATGTTACTCTTTGGCCAACACCTTAGACACTGGCAAAAAACTGAGGTGCTCCCGGGTGGGAGGGGCTTATATAGGGGAGGGTACTTCCGGTTTGGAATTGGCCAGTGCCAACACCTGAAGGTAATCTATATAACCCATTAGTAATGACCAAGTCGCTCTGTGTCCCGTGATGTACGAAAAAGAAATGTTCTTTATGCAATCTATGCTCTACTATTATCTTGGTTTTAGCCATCATACTTTAACCTCACAAGCAAAACTGGTCAACGGAAAGAACCAGGACATCATTTTGATACACATTTTAGCTTTCCCTATCTTTTACACCTAACTGGAAGCCACTTAGATCGTATATGTCATTTGAAGTTTTCATCTTCCTGCTGTGCTTTCACTGGTGTATTTCCCCCACACCCCCTCCTCCCAACTTGAATTAAAAACCATCTCCTTATCTACAGAGGGTTCATTAAGGTTCTTGTAAAATTAGAAGGTGATTTCAAACATGACAAGCCATTTCATTTGCATTTCAATCTAAAATGGATTATCACTTGTAAAGGGAACCACCAATTAACTAGCTAACCATAATATGGAGAGGTTACATTCTTCATTAAAAAGGCTATCAATGGTTTTAGGCCTTTTTGTAAAACTTACCCTTTTTCTGTTTGGGCTGATTTCAAGTTTCATCACTGCACACTTATTCAGAGTGTTTAGCCGCCTGCAAAATAATTAAAAGATATAAATATAAAATGCTTTCTTTCTATAAAATAAAAAGTAATAGACGTGTTGACCGGTCAGGCATTGCTAGTAGGGCTTTTTAAAAAGTATAGAAAAGAATATAGAAAAGTATTATTTTATTAAACAAAATATTTACATGACACCTAATCCATCTCCCAGAGGGCAGCTAAAAAATTCTGCCTAAGAAAAAAAAAACCCTCAAAGATTTTTCGGCATAACACACACACACTTAGTAAGCGACTACATTTTCTGGGGCTTTTCTACAGCATTTAAAATAGAACGTCTGTACACCTAAAATGCCCGCTTTTAAATGCACTCAAACATGTAACTATACAAATGACTTCAAAAAAGCTCATTAGCTAGGAGGCAACTGGCAATACAAATCCCCTTTAAGACTATTTAAAAAAAACCTTCGCAATTGCCAAAATAAGCAGCCCTATGTTTAAGGAAATCTCTCTCTATTTACAGATAAAATATGCTGGACTAGCAAAAATCTTAATATCTTTGTACGAGAAGGCAAACCGGCATTGGGTTAAATTCTTTACAATGAATACACACTACACAGCTTACAGTGCTCTTTATACTCCTTAGCTTTCATATTTTCCCCGTCAAGTTCAGAGCTATGCTCTTACAGGATTTGTATATCTAACTGGCCAAGCAAGTCCCAGTTGCATTCAACAGGGGATTAAATTGCAAAATTCACAAACTTATTTTTTGTTCAAAAATGTTACTACTTTTACTTCCAAGAAATAATCCATGATGTTTATCCCTACTGAACCTCAGAAGAATATTAGTGGTCAGTAAGTGAGTAGGATTGTGTTATACAAAGGTCCTTGCAGTACAAAGGTTAATATGTTTATGCTTTTCAGTAGGTGAAATGTTATGAGGGTATCTAAAGTAAAGTTGGACAAATCCATCAAGACCGGTTTTCTAACTCGGTATTGTGAATACTAATCACTTGTCCAGAATCTATTCTTTATGGTGAGCACACATGATTCAATATGATTGTATTATAATTAAATTTCTATACTCCAATCACAGTTAAAAAATAGACAATTAAAGTGTATAAGCCTTATACAATCTTCTTTTACGCAGAATCAACTAGAAAACTAAACAGGTTGGAAAATGTAAACCTGATGTTTGTAACGTGTAGAATACATTCGTTTTATTTTACTTTTTACAAAAATATAAAATTTATTTATGAAAATTTTTATGAAATTGACTGCAACTTGATCTGATCAAATCTAAAAGAAATCAACGTGCATCCACCATCAGAGAAAGCTTTAGCTGTTCTTTACATCGATGGCAGCATGCAAGTTTGGATGCAACTACTAGGAGAAAAGATATCTAGCTTTAAAAAAAAAAAAAAACAACAAGTACACAAGCAAACAAACCACATTTCTCTGACATTATTCCCTACTGGTAGCAAGAAGATGGCTCCAAAATTCACAGTCTATGCTTGCATCCACTAACAAGCATAAATTGCTACAAAAGGTGTTGATGGAAAGATCCAACCACTATCTGAAGTTTTTTCACTTTTGGTTTTAGAATTTTTTAAAAGGTTAGGAAAAACTGAGCCTGGGTTATCACTTTTGGGTGAACATGTATAATTTTTACCTATATATATTCATTCCGTGCTACTGTATTAAGTTAGAGCTCAACTCCAGGCAAATGGCTGAATACAAAGATGACAAAAAAAATTGTATTTATGTACATCCAGTCAGACATTTACACAGCCCATGTGGATAACACCACTTTGGTAATGTTATAGAAGGAGCTGTAAAAGGAATACAGTGGTGTCCCTTCTCCAGCTCAATAACTTACTAACTGAACAGTGAAAGAGCAGCAAGCAGACTGTCAAGGTCTTCCCTTTGCTCTCACCTCCTATCTGCATGTTCTTCTTTTCAACACACTGGAGAGTAAAACACCTGATTGTCTACCAGTCACCCAGTTTGAGTGCTGCTATATATGGGATTAGGAAGATACTTAGGATATGGTAATGTGGAGATCAGAGCTGGGAGGTAGCTGGTTTTAATATGCAATATACAGGGACTAAATAAGACTGGACCCTTGACACAAGTTTTTTTATCATCTCTGTATTATTAAAATATAAAAAAACTTACTTAAATAATGTACACGTGACCTTTAGATCTGTTTAAATGGCACACTTTAGCATCTACAAACATGTTCATTTATCACAGGGAAACATTTTCATTTTGTACAGAGAAAATGTTGGCCCCAAGACGTCAGTCTCTAGAATATATAGGATACTCACAAAAAGCACAGACTGGCCTTTCTTCCACATTTAAACATCCAAATGCTAAATCCTAAGCAAACAAGTTGTGTGGTTGATTCATGTTTTTTCCCCTGCCAAATATATACAAACTATTTCAAATATGCATTTGGTATGCACAGCAGAAAAAAGGCCCTTTTATTACTTTTTTAAAAAGTCAAAGTAATCGCTGAAATAGAACATGGATGAGTTGCCTGGCGCTACACTGAATGTATCCTTATTTCCTTGATTAGACCAAGAATTTTGTGTTCAATGAGCGGAAGATGGGATGACCAGCTAGTGCTGACCTTTTACCATCTGATAACCTGGCCAGTGCTGTAAACGTTAATGAGTTCTTGCAACAAACTTTATTTTGCTTTAGGGGAGAGCTGCACGTGACATACTTGTTAAGACTGCTTTTAGTCTCTAATGGAAACCTTATAATTAGATAAGCTGATTTTCTTCCAACTTGAGCTGGTCAAACACTACACAACCCTTTTCATCTGAATTCAACAGATCTGGCATTTATGGAATCCCATATTCACCACATAGCAACATGTAGAACATTGTTCTTTTAACGCATATCTTCTTAAAATGTCACCATTAACAAATTAGAACTTATTTTTATTTTCACTACTGTTATGAAGACTAGACCTAGGATGGCCCAAGACCCCCTAGATAGGTCTGTCCATTTGCCATAATGTGTTGCCACTGACAAACTGTTATCCTGATCAGCTCCTGGTGATTTTAACAATCATAGAGCCACTGTCTGAAAAGTCTAGACTCCCACCTTATATACTTGCTTTGGAGGGTCAGTGGTAGTAACACCATGATTAAGAGGACAGCACTAAAGCCTGGCAATGGCCATGCTGATATTTCCATTATCGAAGGTTTACTTAAACCTCTGTCCAGCCGTTCTATCTTTTTCAGCGGCTTGGCTGACATATGGATGCACAGTAGCTTCTGCATGCAAGTTCTTCTGATTTGCTGCTATAAAGGTCACCGGACACAAGCATCTGCTGCCCAACATCTCCTTCTACATAGGGAGCCCGCACCAGCTGAGCATGAAAAAAGTAGATGCCACATCAGTAGTTTGCGGTGAGCATAATTCCAGTGAGCATGAAAAGTGCTGTAACCCAGACCAACCAACGATTCATAAGTCATTGTTCTGATTACAACAGTCGACATCTAATTTGTTTCTTTAGGGTGCTGTGCTTTGTGCGTCAATGTTCATTTGACTATGTTACTAAAAAATAAGCACTCAGATTTCAACACTCCTTGCCAAGATTTTGAAAATAAATATTTTAGGCACAGCAAAACCAAGTCTGGCCTGTCATGTGAGGTCGTTCTTACCACTTGAAAATTAAGAACAATTCCACCCCAATTCATTAAGATTCTTAAACTGAGGCATAGCTATGCAAACCATTAAAAGGACAACAGTAGGGAAAAAATAAATAAAAAATCTTAAACCACATAGGTTATTTAACCTTCCCACAACTGTACAAGGTAACAGAAATGTAACAATGTACGATGTTTTAACAACTGGAAATATCTAGTCCCATCCAGCTGCACACAATTCGCTTCCCCAACCTGCACGATAACTTTGATCTGCAGTAGAGAATCTTCAGTCTTGCTGATAAGGCCATCTAATCTCTGCAAGACTTTAATATTAATGTGTCTACACAATGAAACTGCACAGTTGGCTGAAAAAAGATATGGCCCAGTCTGTTTCCAGGAAGATAAACTTTTACTGTTGGAAGTGTAACTGAATAGTTCTGGAAATCCAAGTTAAAATCTGTCTGATACGCCTGGTGTCAGTTACAAGAAAAACCATGTCTGCCCAGATTACATTTCTGGTGTGTCACATTTTATGGGTACCAAAAAGCAAAACAAGGGAAGCATGTTGTCTTTTTGTGACCTTCAGTATTGTCCAGGCAGCTCTGAAGAAACGTGAGTCAATCCTAAACATTAGTTCATAACATTGTTTTAAAGCAAAAAAAGGAGTAGAAATTTAGTTAGAATTCCCTAATCTTTGTAAAAAAAAAACCCACAGAAATCTCAAGTAGATAGGAAAGATTTATACCAGCACAAATTGAGGAATGAACTGCAGTCTCCAACTATAAATTTAGCACAGCATCATCATAAAAAGGAAGACATACTTTTTTGGGGTTCCCCAAGCTCTGTCAACAGTCTCATTATACTAGCGAAGGATAAGCACAGGAAACGCCTGTGCATCAGCGTCTTAAGAAAAATTCCCTTTTAATAACTGTAATGCATACGAATCTAGTTAGTGTGGCAACTACACTTTACTATCAAAAGTCTAGGATAAAAAAAGTTATGACAAAGCCGTTAAAAGTGCTTATTTTTCCCAACATGGAAGTTCACAAGGCAAAGCATGTTAGATAAGCTCCCTAGAATGTATGGTACAATGTATTTGGTAATTTCATTCCATCAGGCAAGAAAAACCCAAGAACCTCACAGAATATTCTAGACCAGGGATATGCAATTAGCGGACCTCCAGCTGTTGCAAAACTACAAGTCCCATCATGCCTCTGCCTCTGGGTGTCATGCTTGTGGCTGTCAGAGTCTCGCTATGCCTCATGGGACCTGTAGTTCTGAAACAGCTGGAGGTCCGCTAATTGCATATCCCTGTTCTAGACCATTTACATGAGGCAAAAAAAAGACTAATTGTCTAATTGGTTGAGCGGAGCTGCCAGATTGCTATGAGATGTGTAGTACGTTTTCATCTTCCAACAGTTAAATTAAATGAGATCTACAAAAAGGGTAGATATCCCTGTGACTTGAATACCAAATCTGAACACTGGAATGCAATAGGAATAAAGCTCAAATTAGCGTTCAATATATTATGGAACGGTTGGTAGCAGTTTTTAAATGTAGCTAGCAAGGGATTAGGTAAAGCCAAAAGCACCATCACAGGCAGTACTGCATTAAAAAAAAAAGTCTGTTGAGGGGCTTTGGCTAATGAACGTAATTTATGACAGAAGAACTAAAACCAAACACAAATACTTCTTTATGCCTTCGTGTGACAAGGGTCAGCGGTTTTCAATATGGGACACCTTAGGTCCTTGCTCAGGCATTCTTGGAGAGTTTGCACACAGATCATCTTAAGACACATGACCGGCTACTTCTTTATAGCCATTAGGCAATGAAACTATTCTACCCAGTAAATGTATGCCTGAAAGGCTACCAGACTTTTAACATTCTTTCCCTGTGGGGATTGTTGGTTTCTACAAATACACATGAAATCAGTCTTTTGCTATAATGCAGACAGCGCGATAACATCAGTTAAGGTTAGTACAATTTAATACCTGCTCAAACAACAGCTATAGTGATAATATGAACAAATGCCTTCCATTTCCAATAAATTACCCGGTAAGATGCTGTGTTATGCATGGTTAACAAATGACTGACCATAAAAGGCATCAATTAAATGGAATTGTCCGTGTTAGATTTTAGTTCGTTTTTGCTTGGAGAGTAATTTACGAGCTATACACAGGAGTGGAACTTAGCCAATTAGAAATGTTGTCTTCGGCCCACATTACTGGTTTATTTTGGAACGGTGTTACTTTTACTTGTGGTAAGGATTATCTGTATGTGGCGTTATAACTTAGTTATTTTGGGCCAAGTATCAGTCCATCTACTAATCGGCAAAAAAGTAATAACCAGTGTTAATATAGGATAAGAGAGAACTTGGCTTTAATCAAATTATATATATATATATATATATATATATATATATATATATATTCCCCCCCCCCCCCCCCAACGAAAAAAGTTTTTCCATTAGTACACACCTGCATAAGGCTTCGATTGCATCTCTATCCAGGAAATCATGGTCCTTTTTCACAGCAGAGATGTCGATGGGAAACAGAAGATCTGAATGAGGTACAGATAAACAAAAAATATAGTATCTTAAAAGATGGATCTTGTCCCTCAGATAATAAATGATGGTACTAAATATTGCAATCCATTATAAAAAATAAATCACATATGTGTAAAACATGTCTGTACACCCAGCCTCCTGTGGAAGTTATCGACCAATTTCCCTGCTAAACTTAGATCTTAAGCTTTTTACTAAGGTTTTGGCGAATAGTTTCCAGCAGTATATCCCGGAGCTGATACATTTAGACCAGGTGGGATTTGTCCCTACACGTGCGTGAAGCCCGTGATAACACTAAGAATGCTCTTAACCCAATACAGATAGCGAATACAACACAGACGCAATGTGTATTTTTAAATACGGATGCGGAGAAGGCCTTCGACAGGGCGAATTGGAGTTTTATGCAGGCAGTCTTACAGCATGAAGGCTTTGGTAGTAAGATAATACAGTGGATTTTTTCCATTTACTCCTGTCCAACGGCTCAAGTACGGGTCAATGGAATACTATCAGACATTCCAGATTTATAATGGGACACAACATGGTTGTCCCCTGTCCCCACTCCTCTTCGCCCCTGTCACTGGAACCGTTTCTCTGTATGGTGCTTCTAAATCAGAACATCTCAGGAATTCAAATAGGGAATAATCTTTGCAAAATCTCAGCCTATGCGGATGATATGTTATTCACTCTAACAAACCCTTTGATCACAATCCCTAACCCGATGAGGGAGTTTGAGAGATATGGTTCTCTTTCGAACCTCCACATCAACTTTAATAAGTCTGAAGCTATGGGGGGGTTAACCTACCACAAATATCGATGACACAGTTGAAACAAAACTAAGTTTAAATGGACTTCGAGAGCTCTAACATATCTAGGTACTCAACTCCCAACAAATGTAGCCAAGATCTTCGACCTCAATTACCCACCGCTACTGCAAAAAGTCAAGATGCTATTAGATAATTGGAATTTGGGGTTTCATACCTGGCTAGGACGCTGTAACATTATTAAAATAAACATACTCCCCAAATTCCAAAGGTTAATTTTTGAGTTTATATGGGCACATAAACACCCCCGGATACAAAGGAAACAACTAATGCTCACTAAGAAACAGGGAGGACTTGCAGTCCCAGATATACAGAAGTATTATTATGCAGCACATTTAAATAGAGTAATTGACTGGAACAGACATACTGTACAGATACCAAGTTGTGGGTACAAATTGAACAAGCTCAATCATCAGTACCCTTAAGTAGAGCGCCATGGTGCTTTGCGTCACTCCCTAAAGAAGGGATTAAGAAACCTTTTTTTTTTTTTTTTACTGCTTTAAAGTAGATCTAAATCCTGGTTGGGTGACATTTAGTCGGCAAAAAGGATCATGTATCAAACAATTGCCATGTTTTCTCTTTTTTTATAAAATAAAATGTTATCATTTTTGCGTTGCTCTTCTCCAGCAGCCTCTTTTAGACACTTTCTGTCTACATGTATGCACTTTGATACTCCATTGTTCCACGCTGATGAACAAGTGACAACTGTAGACCATGCCTGCACAATATTTCAGCACTGCCATTTGCACTGCCTACCAGGGGAGCATGTGACAGCCGACTCTCAAGCCTCGTACACATGGACGGTTTTCTCAGCAAGAACCGACAAGAAAACTGCTTGCAGAGCTTTCTTGCTGAGAAAACCGGCCGTCAGTACGAGGCTTTCTTTTCGTCAGGAAAACTGACCAGAATCTCGACGAGAAAAAAAGAAGACCTGCTTTCTTTTTTCTCATCGGGATTCTCGTCGGCCTGTTTCCCGACGAGAAATCCGAGTGTGTGTACACTTACCTGTCGCCGTGGAAACCTGCGCATGCTCGAAATGACTTTGACGCATGCGCGGTAGCTTCCTAGGCATAGGTAGGGTGTAGCAAGATGGCGGCGACGGCATTGAATGTGACGAGCGCACGCTCGTCGTAGTCGATGACGTCACCGCGTTCGTGCCATTCAAAAGAACGGCGGTTCTTTTGAAAAGGTACATGTGTACACTCGGCCGGGACAAGATTCTTATCAAGAATCTCGTCAGGAAAAACAACGGGTTTTCTACCCCAATTTGTAGCAATATTCTGTGTGACTGGCCCATTCCTTCTTTAAATGAGAAAAGGAAAACAACATGTTAACCTATTATATTCTGCTTGGTGAGTTCAGGCGATATAAATGACAGGCAAATCTGCTCATCTGTTGTCCTCAGGGAGACAGCTGCCCATCAACATTATATCAAATATTTCAATTTCTGAAGTGCATATAGGAATTTTTACATATTTGTAAAAAAGGTATCAGCAGCTGTATAAGATCCTTCGGTTAAGTGTGTACTCGGAAATGATTGTCTATGACTATATGTTGGAAAAACAAAAAAAACATTTAGGGTCCATGCACACTGGGCTTAAAAAACGCTGCTTCTACAGGAGTTTTTCAGTTTTTTTTTATCCTGCCTGTAGAAGCAGCTCAATGTTATCCTATAGGTACATGCACATTAGGGCATTTAGAGGCAGGAAACAAAAAAATAAAACTCTTCTGTATGTGTTTGAGAGAAACTTTCAAGCAGAAAAAACACTTAACGCTCCTAACAATGCTCCTAAACGCAGTGTTTAGGAGCGTTTGCATTTTTAAGTGAACACTGAAAAATGGGCAGAGGAGAAGGTTTTGGAAAAAAATGCTTGTAAAAGAAAATGCCCAGAAACGCTCCTAAACTTTTGGGCAATATGAGCTTTTATGAGCCGCTTTCTCTGCCAGAGCTTCTGGCATTTTTTTCTGCTCCTAGTGTGCATGGACCCTTAAAGTGAAGACGGATGTCCAAAGTAATGACAACTTTCAGTGAGAACTTTATAATTCTGTAAAGAGTTAAAGGAACCAGATGCTTCCTGGACACAACTATGAAAGAGAAAAGAAGTAGGAAAAAACTCCAAGATAAATGATGGCTGGTGCCATCTCAAATACCACTGCTGAAGCATAACTTCATAAGGATGGCGCCTTTACACACAGCCTTGATAAAACTCACATGGGACACGGTGGAAAGGTCACTGAAGCTGGGCAAAGCAAAAGATAAAAAGCCAAGAGAAAGGGAACAAGCCAGCTGAATTTAAAACATCTGCAAATGATCAAAAGCTTAATATGATGCTATATATCCTACTTGAAGATAAATATTTGCCCCCAGTGTGACCACATGTTCCTAGTATCTTGCAAAACAAAACAATCAGCAATCAATTATTTACCACACAAGCGGGACAAGTTGGAAAAAATTCTAGCAGAGGGAGTACACAACCTTTAGGGCTCCAGATGTAACTGAACTACAACAACTTTTGACTGTTAGCTGCTACAGAATTCTAGAAGGCGTACGTCCTATAAATAAAGGAATTACATAGCACGGGCAAGGGGGACAAGTGCAGGAGGAAATTAATAAAATGGCTACATTATTAAAGGGGTTGTAAAGGTTTGTGTTTTTTCACATTAATGCATCAAGGTGAAAAAACACCTCGCTGTCATGGGCCCCCAACCCCCCCAGTTTTACTGACCAGAGCCCGTTCACCTGCTGTGCGCGTCCCCCGGTGTCCTCTTCTCCACTGAGTATGGCCGCTGATTGGATTGATAGCAGCGCAGCCATTGGCTCCCGCTGCTGTCAATCACATCCAATGACGCGGCCACCCGGGGGGCGGGACCAAGTCATACACTTGGCGTCTATGGACGCCAAGTGTATGACACGGGAGCGCGCCCGCAAGCCAACCCCCTCGGGAGAGAGCTTCCCAGAGGGGGTTAGCTTTAGCGGGGAGGAGCCGAGAGAGCCGCCATGGGACCCCAGAACAGGAGGATCGGGGCCACTCTGTGCAAAACGAACTGCACAGTGGAGATAAGTATGACATGTTTGTTATTTAAAAAAAAAAAAAAAACAACCTATACAACCCCTTTAAGAGGTCTGGATAATCTACTGGTCTTCCTTACTTTTCCAGTAACCAGCTTTAATAAACAACCTCACGTGCATGATTATATTATATAAAGTAATGTTTTGAGCACTTGAACACCTCAAAGGAAATGAACCTGTCAAGCACTAGAAGGCAACTACAGCTTAGAACTACCATTTTAATAGAAGATGACACCAATGTTGCCAATTTCTCATTTTCATTATTTTCATACAGATTTTGATGCACCAAATAAAAGAGCAACCTCCTCGCCAAATTTATGAAAAAATTATCGGTAAATTGAAGAAAAAAAAAATCCCTTCTACAATAATTATTTAGAAATCTGGAAATCAGAACCTCATTAAGAGTAAGGATCAGTAAGTGTTTTAGATTAAACAATAAAATATACAGTAGAAATATAAAAAATATAAAAAACCCTTGGTCAATGCTTGTATTCCTTTAAAAGTCATAAAATAACTATGGAAATCAGCTAAAGTAACTATCTTAAAGTGTTAACGTGAGAAGTTTTTTTTACCTTGCATTACCTGCATTAAGGTAACAAATCTTTCACTAGTTGTTTGCTTCACCCCTTCCTAAATACCTAAACAAGTCCTGTATCGATTCAGAGTTGTGCCCATCTGCAGCAGGGCTGGTCTCTGTTCCTGGTCTCACAGGACAGATTGATGGCAGTGTGCCCCCATAGCAAGCGGAGAAAAAAAGGAGTAGACAAAGCCAGCGGAGGACCCCAGAAGAGGGGGATCAGGGCCATTCTGTGCAATACCAGTGCACAGAGCAGGTAGGTGTAACCTCTTATTTTAGGTTAAAAAAAAAAAAGGGAGCCTTTACAAATCACTTTATACTGAGTAAAATAAAGTATGAAAATTAGGCTTAAGGTGGGGGGTGCACTTGCTCTGTAATTTGATGAGTGGGAGTTAACAAGTTTTAGGAAGGACGGAGCTTAACCTTGCTTATTCTGCGTGGTAACAATGAAGTCCCTACTGGGCAAAACATGTTAGAGGGGGTCCTCCTATGGGTAGGAGACCAAGTTGAATCAATTTTTTACTAAGAGGAGCTCATTATATGCAGAGTGCGGATGGGCATTATATGTGCGGATGAGTGCTATTTTGTTGTAGTTCTCGATGTGTCTTATAAACTAGGAATTAACTACAAAAAAAAAAAAGTGTTCTCACCCACCTTATACTATGCAGAGTAACAGTACAGCAAAAGTGCGTGTAATATTTCATTTCCTAAAAAAAAAAAAAAAACTTTTTGCAAGTGAAAAATTAGTTTTGGTTGCATAGAATCTTTTTATGGCTGGAGTAAACCTTTAAATTAAGTTTATTTGGTTGCCATAAACAATAAATTTCCCTATCCATACCTAATACACAAAACCCACCTGGGCAACAATATAACACACAGGTGTCAAACACAAGGCCCGCGAGCTGAATCTGGCCCTGCAGCCCATTTCATGTGGCCCTCGCACCTCTCCTGCAGCTACAGGAGAGCTCCAGCACTCCTCCAGACCCCTTACTTTCTGCTTTCAAGCGATGCATCCAGCTTTTTCCCAGCAGCAGCATAAAGAAAGGGGGTGCACTGTGATGTAAGGGAGAGTAGGGGACTCAACATCTGATTGTACGGTGGCTCCTGACATCTAAATGTAAGGGGAGGGGATGCGCTGGACATCTAATCTTACAGATATAAGCGGCCCTTTTGAAGACAATCATAATGCTGATGCGGCCCACAATGAAATTGAGTTTGACACCCCTTGTTGTGTTACACTATGTGATTATTCTTGCTCTGTGTCTTTAAGATCTGTCCCCTTCTTTCTAGCTGAACTCTCTCTCTCACCGTAGTTCTTTATATATCTCCTCCACTTCCTGATTCTAGTCATTACTCCTGTATATCTTCCATGCTAAACAACTTACATGTGGCTTACAACTGCAACGTTTTTCTACCTATGAATATCCATCATTAAACGGAACATACGAAAGGATTCATCGTCTGTCGTCCTAACTGTGAGTTTATTCATTGAGTTAAACTGCCTGTATCGATGCAAGGGATGAATATCAAACCAGCTTGAGTAAGGCCTACTTAAACCTGAGATGAACTTTATCGCTTTGTAGTTGAGACAGAACAGTAGAAAAACGGAGTTTCACAGCCTAATTACAAGATTTCTGCATGTCAGTACTGAAACAGACGACAAGATTTACTGCCCTCATAGCAAGACAGAAGGGACAGAGCAGCACATGGCAGCCTTATAGCCTGAGACAATCTGCACAGTGTCATATTTCAGCACACAGATCCTGCCTGCTTTCACAGTCAGTCTGCTATCACGAGTGACCAAGCTTCTGCATGTGAACTCACATCTCCTTCCTCACAAGTTCCTGAAGTAACTGAGTTACCCAAACGCTCAGTTTAACCCACTTGGAAAGTAATGGAGAATTATGAAGCTTCAAGGACTGAATTGTCAAATAGCTTGGAATTAGTCTGGGAGAAAATCCTTGCTGAAGCCAATACAGTGTCTGTTGAATGTGCACTACTGACACTAGAGGGCGCCATTAAACAACTTTCTGCCTCATATGAGCTTTATCAGCTTACCAGCATCAAATTCACTAATGTCTTACAAAACATGAATACAGAAAGTGCGATGATGCAATTAAACCACGTCAACAGTCTTAATATTGAAAGAGACAGTTTTATCCAGCAAATCAGATTAAAGGCAGAAGCAAAAATAAAGCTGTTACAGGACACTGCATCTCACAGATCTGTTTCCACCAGATGTTCTAAAAACTCGTCAAGATCACATAGTTCAAGATACTCAACACTCAGTGAGCGACTTATTAATGCCCGCGCTGAAGTGGAAGCCAGCAAAGTGCAGGTGACATATGCAGAAAAAAGAGCAGAGTTGGAAGCGCAGTCAGCACGACAAAGAGCAACAATGGAAATCTTAAATGAACAGTGTAAACATGACACAGCTATGGCAAAGCTAAGGGTCCTACAGCAAGCTATCAGTGCAGACGAAGGTGCAAGTGAGAAAGACAGCATTAACCTAAACATAGCAGATATGGAAGACCCCCTCAAACGCACTAAAGACTATGTCCTAAGCCACTGCAGTGCACACTCCATTGTCTCCAATGCTTCCGACTACATAGAGACTCCTTCACAGCTTCAAGTTAAAGAGGTTCCAGCAACTTCCTGCACTCAAAATCACTCCACTGCATTTCCTACCTGCCTACCTTGCCTGCCTTCATACGTCACAGAGCATCAGCGCAAGCTTCAGGCAAGTCATCAATCTCCAGTCATCGGTACAGCCTTGAATCAACGTACCATTGGAACAACTGACTTCAAGCAAGCAACTCACCTGGATGCATCTGCTGCACCATATTTTCCTGTGTCCTTTAACAACAATGTCAAAGATAACGCAATCAGCACCATACAGCCAACAGCATCTCACATAAAGGCGGAGACAACTGAGACAGAAGAGTTTGTGAGGTACATGCTTCGCAGAGAGCTCACAAAGACTGGTCTTACAAGTTTTGATGACCAACCTGAGAACTACAGAAGTTGGAAATGTGCCTTCAGAACTACAATCAGCAATATTGGCATTACAGCTGATCAAGAATTGAATCTGCTGATCAAATGGCTTGGTCCTCTATCTGCTGCACGTGTTAAGCCATTAAGATCGGTTTTCATGGACAATCCTACTGCAGGCCTCACAGCTGCATGGGAGCGACTAGAGCAAAGTTATGGCAGTCCAGAAGCTATAGAAAATGCTTTGTTCATGCGTCTGGAAACTTTCCCAAAGATATCCGGTAAGGACAACAAGGAGTTCCAGAGACTGAGTGACCTTCTCCTTGAGCTTCAGCTAGCCAAGACAGACCCAAAACTACCTGGACTCAGTCACCTTGACACTCCAAGAGGGGTAAACCCAATTGTCTCCAAGCTCCCGTATGGTTTGCAAGAGAAATGGACTGCACTAGGGTCATCATACAAAAGAGAGAACAAGGTTTCCTTCCCTCCATTCTCTTTCTTCTGTGAATTCATCAGGAACATTGCAGAGACCAAGAACGATCCAAGTTTTTCCTACGGTGAGTACAGCCTCTTCTCACCCTTTCCTAAGAGTACCAGTCTTCAGGGCAACTATAGAAACCATAGAGGCCCAGTGTCCGTGAAAAAGAC
Source organism: Rana muscosa (assembly GCA_029206835.1). Classification (NCBI taxonomy): domain Eukaryota; kingdom Metazoa; phylum Chordata; class Amphibia; order Anura; family Ranidae; genus Rana; species Rana muscosa. Next base: position 216,728,968 of record CM055116.1, read on the forward strand.
TGACATCCTTCCCACTCCTACCACAGTTCTGGCCACGAACAAACAGAGTAGGAAGATTGAAAACCCTAACAGAGAGTGTCCCATACACAAGAAGCCACACCCCCTCAATAAATGTATCGGCTTTAGAAAAAAGCCTCTGGAAGAGCGCAAGGAGCTTTTAAAGACATTTAGGGTATGTTTCAGGTGCTGTGCTTCTACAGAACATTTTGCAAGGGACTGTAATGTGTCCATCAAGTGCATAGAGTGTGGCTCTGAAGAACATGTGCAAGCCCTCCATCCTCTTGAGCCCAGCTCTGCACAACCTGCCAACGCTTCTCCCAGGTTAACGCATGGCGGGGAGAATACAGACCAAGTGCCTAATTCTACCATCATTTCTTCATCCTGCACTGAAGTTTGTGGAGAAGACCGCTGTGGTAAGTCCTGTGCTAAGATATGCTTGGTGAACATATACCACAAGGATCAACCAGAAAAGTCTCTAAAGGCATATGCTATCTTAGACGATCAGAGCAATCGATCACTTGCAAAATCGGAATTGTTCAATCTATTTGAAATAAAAGGCGAAGCTCATCCTTACACCTTGGGTACCTGTAGTGGAACTATAGAGGTTTCTGGAAGAAGGGCTCATGGACTCATGGTATCTTCTCTCAAAGGTAACTTGCAATTACCCTTACCTACACTTGTTGAGTGCAATCAGATACCTGCTAACAGGGAAGAAATCCCTACTCCAGCTGCTGCTTTCCATCACCCTCATCTCAAGGTAATAGCAAATGAGATACCGCCGCTTGACAAAGATGCTCAGATCCTTCTTCTGTTAGGAAGAGACATTCTAAGAGTTCACAAGGTACACAGACAAGTCAGTGGACCCCCCGATGCCCCATTTGCCCAGCGCACGGATCTAGGGTGGGTCATCATAGGCAATGTCTGCATAGGCAAAATGAAAAGACCTACCAACATTTCGTCAGTCAAGACAAATGTTCTGCCAAATGGCCGAAACACTTACTTTGAGCCATGCCCACATCACTACTGGGTGAAAGAGAAGATAGCCAGCCACGAATGGCAACATGGTATCTCAGGTGACACAAGCCCTTTCTCCTGCCATGATGGAGACTTCGGCTCTACAGTGTTTAATGCAACCAGTGAAGATGACATATTGGCTCCTTCAATGGAAGACAAAGAATTCATCAAGGTAATGGACAAGGAGTTCTTTCAAGATGACTCCAATAACTGGGTAGAACCCCTACCCTTTCGTCTCCCAAGAGAGAGATTGCCCAACAACTTACAGCAGGCCATCCGTAGATTCTCCTCCTTAAAGCGAAACTTAAGCAGAAAACCAGAGATGCAAAAGCACTTTGTGGACTTTATGCAAAATGTATTTGACAGAGATCATGCAGAGCCTGCTCCCCCACTAAAGGAGGGAGAAGAATGCTGGTACCTTCCATCCTTTGGCGTGTATCACCCACGCAAACCAGACCAAATCAGAGTTGTCTTTGATTCCAGTGCTCAGCACGAAGGTGTTTCTCTTAACAACATGCTCCTTACTGGACCCAACTTGAACAACAGTCTAATAGAAGTCTTGATTCGTTTCAGACAAGCGCCTGTAGTAGTAATGGCCGACATTCAACAGAGGTTTCACTGCTTCATCGTCAGAGAAGACAACAGAAACTACCTCAGGTTTCTATGGCACAAGGATAATGACCTCAACAAGGAAATTATAGATTATCGCATGAAGGTACATGTCTTCGGTAACCGTCCTTCCCCAGCAGTGGCAACTTATGGGCTAAGGACAACAGCTCAGACTGGAGAAGTTGAATATGGATCTGATGCACGTCAATTTGTTGAAAGAAACTTCTACGTTGACGACGCACTCAAGTCCTTTCCAACTGCTAAAGAAGCAATTGATCTTCTCACCAGAACAAAGGAGATGCTGTCTGTAGCAAACCTTAGACTGCACAAGATTATATCCAACAGCCAGGAACTTATGAATGCCTTTCACTCTGAGGACTATGCCACTAGTCTAAAAAACCTTGACTTAGGTACAGATGTGCCTCCTGTACAGCGAAGTCTGGGTTTGTTGTGGAACATTAAGCAAGACAAATTCACCTTCCAAGTGTCAACTTGTGACAAACCCTTCACTAAGAGAGGAGTCCTATCCGTGGTGAATAGCATCTATGACCCACTGGGTTTCCTTGCTCCAGTTACCATTCAAGGTAAGATTTTACTAAGACAGTTGTCTACTGAGAACATAGACTGGGATACTCCCTTGCCTAGTGAGAATCAACACAAGTGGGAAAGGTGGAGATATTCTTTGAAGTCACTAGAAAAACTTCAGATTCCCCGTAGCTATGTTCCAGGATCCACTTCAACCGCTAACCGGAGAGAGATTCATATTTTCTCTGATGCATCAGTTGAAGCTATTGCTGCAGTAGCCTATTTGAAGACCTCTGAACTGAATGGCGAATCACACTGTAGTTTTGTCCTAAGCAAGGCAAAACTCACACCCAAGCCTGCACATACCATACCAAGACTTGAACTTTGTGCAGCCGTGCTAGCAGTAGAAATTGCTGAGGTCATACGAAGTGAAATGGACACTAGAATTGATTCTTTCACCTTCTATACAGACAGTAAGGTAGTACTTGGTTACATAAACAACCAATCAAAACAATTTTATGTGTACGTCAGCAACAGGGTTGAACGTATCAAGAGATTCTCTCTACCAAGTCAATGGCATCACGTTCCCACTGAACTCAACCCAGCTGACTGTGGAACCAGAGCCGTGTCACCTGCCACTCTTCAGGACAGCTTATGGCTGTCACCTCCAAGGTTTCTGTGTGAGGACTTTTACTTACTCCCTATTGACACCACCTATGGGCTAGTAAACCCTGAAGATAAGGAAATAAGAACTGTGAACACCTCACTCCACACTTCTGTAAGTACAAAACAGAAGCTGCGGTCACACCGTTATGAGCATCAATGGAAGCAGATGCAGCATCTAGCCAATGCGCTCTGGCATCGCTGGAAGAAAAAGTATCTTCACCACCTTCAAGGTCGTAACAAATGGCAAGCATCTAAGCCGAATCTTAAGGTTGGAGACCTCATCCTTCTAAAAGACAAGGAAGTTTGTCGGAATGAGTGGCCTATGGGTCTTATTACTAAAGTTATGCCCAGCGACGATAACAAAGTTAGGAAGGTAGAAGTCAAGGTAACCAAGGGAGGATCGACACAAACCTTTAGTCGACCAATTACAGAGTTAGTACTCCTTTTGCCAGGTGAGTGACTTGTGCAAGGACTAGTCATGCTGTTTGCACGGCGGGGAGTACATTGCTGCCATCTACAGGTTCTACTCAGAACTTTGGAATTATTTGAAGACATCATACTGTGACTTTATGTTCTTCATCCTGTTGAACTTACGCTTATTATTTGCTTGTTGCATGTTTTTTATTACAGGTTCCAGGACATTCGTCAGTATTGGACTTATTGAAAAAATATATATTAGTTTAAGGTTATGAAATCTAAAGATTTCAGACGGGGAGTGTTGTGTTACACTATGTGATTATTCTTGCTCTGTGTCTTTAAGATCTGTCCCCTTCTTTCTGGCTGAACTCTCTCTCTCACCGTAGTTCTTTATATATCTCCTCCACTTCCTGATTCTAGTCATTACTCCTGTATATCTTCCATGCTAAACATCTTACATGTGGCTTACAACTGCAACGTTTTTCTACCTATGAATATCCATCATTAAACGGAACATTCGAAAGGATTCATCGTCTGTCGTCCTAACTGTGAGTTTATTCATTGAGTTAAACTGCCTGTATCGATGCAAGGGATGAATATCAAACCAGCTTGAGTAAGGCCTACTTAAACCTGGAGATGAACTTTATCGCTTTGTAGTTGAGACAGAACACCCCTGATATAACAGAAAGAAAGAAAACAAGTGGAGGAACAGCTCAGTGAATGTAATGAGAATTTTGTTGTTTTCTGCTGCACCCAGAAAAAAAAAAAGGCAAAACTGGGAATGGCAATAAATTTGCCTGATAACCATCTTAAATATAAAAATAAAAAGCTTAGAACTTGCTTGTTTGCTACATAATTACTATGACGTTGTAAGCAGACTAGTTCTATTCTTTTAAAAGGATAGCTCATTTGGTAAGTATTCCCATATGGATACACAACTCTATTTATATAATGTTCAAATTTTGAAAACTGTAAAAGTCATTTCAGTAATTGCGTTCCATCCGGGTTTACCGACCATCCCATATGTTTCCTTCTTTTTATGTGATGTTTGGGTAATCTATATTCACACTTCCTCTTATTGATGGTTAAAAGCTTTTGCTGCAGAATGAATTTTACGTGATATACTTGGCAGTAACCAAACTTTAAACAGCTGGTTAAAGCATTTGTCAAGCTCTGAAAAAGCATAATACATAGCAATGGGTTTGTATGGACAGTGCGGAAAGGGGCAGCAGAAAAAGAGAGAGTGTATTAGAAGGAATGAGGAATACTGGTCTGTTACCTTGGGTATGGCTTCACAACAGTGAACACTGCAACTATGATTCTCTGCCAAGTCAACTTAAAATAAGAGAGTCATGTGGCATACATCATAAGGTCTATTAGAGATCATGACAAACCTTGTTTTCCTGTGTCTGCCATGCACTTGAAGCACATGCCAAACACAGAAGTCTGCAGAAATGACTTTAATGGTGTCGTATGGAACAATTCCAATGCCAGACATGCACAGATAAAGCAGAGGTTCCGCGGTCCATGTTTTTTTTTTGTGTGCATTCAATGGGGTTTAAGATCACAACTTAGTACTCACTTGTTTGGTGATTAAAACCATCCCCCGTCCATTTTCGTTTAAAAGTTATACTTATAAAAACCGATCCTGGCATTTTCCATTTTGCTTGTGGGCATTGTGAAGCCCACAAGCACAGACTTCCTGGAAGCGGTGAATGCTCGTCTCCTGCCATTCACTGCGCTTTAGCAGTCTCTACGGCGACCTGCGCCGTAAACTTCATTGTTGCCCTTATTTAACATGGCAGAATTAGATGCGCCCTCGTCACGTGACCGGCTTGATGAGTCACGTGACGAGTGAAATCTCAAGAGATTTCGCTGGACGGCGTTCTGCATTGTCTCCTGGGAAGCATGACACTGTGCTCCCAGGAGACATTGCGGAGACCTCCCAGCAAACACTGCGGCGCCGGGGAAAAGAACAGATACGCCTACTCCCGCGGGAGGAAAACCCGGAAGTCCACCTTTACACAGCTGTTTCACGGTATTTAAATCAGCCCAAAAAAAAAAATCTTTAGGTATATGTATATGGTGCAATGATCTGGATAACAATGTTGATATTTTGGGTGAACCTCCGCTTTAAATATTTTTCATTCGGCTGAACCCCAAAAAATAATAACGGATTCCTCAATCCATGCTATACTGCACAGACGAAAACTTCCACTGCTACTATTGTATTTGGACAGCTGGTTTCAGCGGCTGTCTGAATACAATACCCAAACAGCAGCTGCATCTGAATGGATGAAAATGCTGCTCAGCCAACAACTTTCCATCCAGAACCTTGAAAAATCAGGAGGAGGGTTGGCAACAGGAGAATCCACGTAGCAAATTTTGTCCGGTTCCTCAGGAAATAGACAAACTTTGCATAGTGTATGGCCAGTTTTAGGCTGTGTTAGACCTGCTTTGCATTGCATTATGAAACAGGTCCAGTTGAGATCGGTTTGCATTTTAGGCAAAGCAGGTCAAATGCAGCTGTATGTTGTATTTTGCCTTCAAATGCATACATTTGAGCAGAGCTGTTTTTAAAATGCAAAAGGTAGCATTCAACAATGCTTTTACACGAGCCCTAAGCATTATTCAAAAACAGCAGTATTCTATTGCAACCAACACTGCACATCAGCACCTATTTCTCAATTTTTGGGCAAACATCAATATCTGCTTAAAGGGACTCTGTCACAAAAAACTAAATTGAAAAAAAAGAGGGTGGCATTTTCCCTTCAGCAGCCTCGGCTATGGTCCAATGCCAAGCTGTTATGAACAGGCAAAACTCCTAGTGGTCATGGTGGCAGTGGTGATGGTGGGAGGAAGGGAGAAGCCCAGCATTAGGACATAGCAGTGAAAGCGGTCACAGGTAGGTGCAGGAACCTCTAGTGATAGCAACAGAAACTCTTTAAGAAGTTGTGTGAGGCTACAAGAGGTCATGCTCACGTTTTGCAAAATAGCCAAGTGTTTAATAACTTTACAAAACAGTCAAGTGTATGTATAATACCATTAGTTAGGTTTAACAGACTCAAACCACAGGGGTAGGTGGGAAACTATAATTATCAGGACTCCAAGCATAAAAACTTGCTGCTCCCTATAGTATAAAAATATAACTTTAGAATACTATTTTAAATCATAATCTTCCGTATCTAATCTGTAGAAAACATATCATGTGACAACAAATGCAGACATTTAAAACGTTAAGCTTTTATTCTCAGCGGCAAAGGGCTGCATCCCTCTGAACTGGAAACAGACTCAGCCTCCAACGGTGGCCAGTTGGTTGAAAAGAGTGGTGGATATACATGCAATGGAGGACTTGGTAGCCACGGAGAAAGGCCTAAATGAAAATTTTTCAAAAACATGGTTCCACTGCCACGAATTCTACTACTCTGAGGAGTACGGACAGCTGGTGGCTCGGTCCCCCTTTTTTTTCCTCTTCTTTCTTCTTCCTCTTTTCCTTCCTCCCCTTCCCTGTGCTCTCTGTTTAATTTTCTTTTGCTTTTTCGGATCTGTCTTTATTGTCAGCACAAAAGAGCTGTGCCTTTTAGAGTCGGTCGCCAATGGGCTCGAATTTCTATTTTCAATAAAAAACAGCAATTGCCGCAAAAACTTGTTATGCGGGGTACAGAGGACTCCTATTCCCTCGATATGCGCTGCGACTCCCCTCTGATAGCAGATTCCTCCTCTTTACAGTGCGATCTATGTATGGGTTTATGGGAATCGTCTAATTTATGGTGAGAAGCATCAGCGTGTTCTCTGTATTTCCGCATGCTCTTTTCTTTCAAATATTTTATTCTCAAGGTCAAAGTAATAAGTATCCAATTGAGTTGCAGCCCATTTTTCTAGTTTATTCAATATGCAGGGAATACAAAGTAACATCATGAAATAGCAACTGTTTAGAGCATAGCAAAAAGAGCATCAAAACTGTTACTTTGTATTTATTTCTGAAGCATTGTCACGCTATTAACCTGCAAATGCTGCTTCCTACAGATCGTTCGTGTGTGTGTGTGTGTGTGTGTGTGTGTATTATGCAATTTTTTAAGGATTCGTTGCTACTGCCACATAGTCATTTAAAATTAAGTAGGTATATTTTCTGATACAGTTTGACATAGAAATAAACTCCATTATCATTCAATATTCAGCAAAAAACAATAGAATGGGAGAGAGTTATTTTTAACAAAAGGAAAGCCCATTGAAAAGCTCTACAGTTAAAGCCTTGTCCAGGAAGTGGCCTTTACTGACCTACATCTGCAGGCACATCTCCCTTCTTAGTTATTTTTGGCTCACGAGACGTTGTTAACCTCTTCCCAGCATGAAAGATTTCCAGGATTTACAAGGTCCATTCTTCCCTTCAGTTTAGGGAATTTCAGCTGTTCTAAAAAATTACTTTTAATAAGGTCTCAAAAGATTAAAAGAAAAAAAAAATACTTCTCTAGAAAGAATGTCCAAGAATTTAGTCACTTCCGACAAACTGCATAACAGTTTTCCACTAAGTCAAACTATTAACCCAAGAGCCCGTTTCTTTAATGATTGGGTATAATTGTAGGAAATGAGGTTTTTCTTCTCCCGCAGAGCTGGCAAGTACGTTCATTGACACACACAAACGACCACCTCTGTGTGTCCCACTATCCTTTGTGTACGAGGAAGACATGGAGTAGACACAACAGAGGAAACTAAACCTGGACTACAGGTATTTGGCTACGCTGGACATCCCAGGGATCCAAGAATGCATCCGTTTCACGTCAAACTAATTATTTGTGTTAGAAATGCTTATTGTGTAGCAATTCATTTTTGAAATGCTATCATTCAGTTGCTAGAGCAAAACTTGTATTTCTCACGGTTGAACCTTGCCAAGCGTACAAGAGCAGAACTATTAAAAAGAGAATACTGTGAAGTCTGCTCAAGTCTTACAAAAGAAAAAAACATGTTTTTTTTTCTCAATTTTTCTAAAGCTAGAAGCTGCATTACCCGTTTGTAGCTAGTTCAGAGGTTAAAGTTTGTCATACAAATGTAGATTTCTCTTATATAGTGTGGATTGAGAGATCTCCCCTGCAGACTAACAGTCAGCAGCCATTGCTATCAGAATTCCCAATCAATAACTGCATCTGACTGTATGTAGTCACTACTCAATCTTCCACCTGGCTCATTCGACAAAAGTCGATTTTTCAATAGACTTTTGTCAAGCCACAGTTGGAGCCACCACAGCTCATATTCCGTCCAATGAAGCACAAACTGGTCAAAGTTTGAGCCATCCATGGCAGTCTTTTAAAAAGGCACAATATGTATTGCTTTTAACTGCCCAACTCTGAGTAACAATAATACGTATCCAATTTCAGAAGTTTTTTGTGTAAAACAAAAGCCCGACTGTCCTGGTGTCAATGAGACTCCCAACGTGGTTGTCAGGATGCATTTAAGTGTCACAATACCAGTCTGGATAAAGCCAGGTAAACACTGACAGTCTTTTTTTCGGGGCAACCCCCTGACAGCTCCGGTTGGGAGCCGCTGTACTAACCATGCAAAGTTTGTTCAGCGATCTCCCTCGATGAGCCCCCCCCACCAGAACACACTGATCAATTTGCCATTGGCAGAGAGTGCTGATCGGGAGTCGGTCGGCTGCTGGCTTTCCAGCATGCACGTCCGACAGAAGCAGTCTGACATACACACAGGCCGAATGTCGGCTGCCTTTTTATGAACTGGACGTGGTCTCCTGACATTTGGCCCATGTGTGGGGGGGCTTAAGTCACATTTGGCCCATAGATGGATAGTTGTAAACAAAAGTATGACTCAAATTATCTATAGTTACCAAGATAAAAACAGAACTAACCAAGCTTTTTTTTTTTTTTAACAAGATTTAATGTTACTTAGTTTTTAACAGTTTTATTAGACATGTAATATTAGTGTGAGGATTTAGTAGGACCTCAGGAGAATACTTCTCAATTAAAGCCAATACAAAATAAATTTGACCATTTATAAAAAATAAATAAAATACAGTTCTTTTAAAAATTTTGCATATCCATGCTATACAACACCAACCTTCATAAAGTTGTGCATACTGAGGAAATCCTGCTGCCCGCAGCCAATCACATGCTTCCTTTGCTTCTATTTCTGCAAGAAAACAAAACGAAAGAGACCCCACTGTTAGCGATTTGCAGAGTAACAAGTTCTTTAGCACAACTCCTACTCTCTCTATAGAAACAGTATTAACATGCAAATGTGCTACAAGGGGGACATAGCTTTCTCCATTGTCATTCATAGTAGTGTCTCTTTTTAAAAGGGGGGGGGGGGAATACTTTTCACCATTTCCTTCATTAATTAAATCACATTTTAAACACGTGTCCCGTAACAGTGAATATCATTCAGTTTTTTTCAACAGTCTGACAAATGCTTAAAGGCTTTATAAAAAATCTGACTTTGCTTAAGGATGTAGCTGGCAACAAACATTAATAAAAAGCTGTACTATCTTGTAAATAAATGTTAATGTATGATGAACCTTGTAATAACTGGAAGATTTACAATAAAGGCTTTAAACAAGTTTTAAAGACCCAAGTAAGAGTACAGAGCGCTTGTATGAACTGTATAGGACAACACAAGGCTTAAAAAAAAAAAAAAAAAAAAAAGTTGAAGTAGTGAATCATAGGCCAAGACAACCAATCATCAATTTTTTTAGAATTCAAAGACACCCATAGACACAGATGAGTGGTCAGCTGTGCAGTTTTAACTTGAAAACCAAGAGAGCAGAGTGCCCCATAAAGTGTATGTCTCACTTTGGGAGCCATCTTCAGATATTAGGAAAGGTTAACTAGCCTATCAAATTAATGTTCCCGCAAAAGGGGATAACAAACTGGTGTCTGTCCATCCCCAAATATAAGAAAACGTTGTCTCATCCAGGCAAAAATTTTCAAAATGAGCATCTACCGATGTATGTTTTTTTTGCTGTAATCATAAAAACATTTTTAAATGCTGCTAAAATAGGGGAATAAAATGCGTTTTTATTAGCAGTCCATGATCAAGCTCTCTTGTACTGTAGTTATACTGGGGTTTGTAAATCATAAGAACTGCTGCATAAAGCAGAGTTTTTAAACAGTACAAACGATTCACTTACATGTATTTCAACTGTGTGCTCAGTTATTTGGATAGAGTTCAGCTTTAAAGCATTAATATGCACTTTTTATTTTAAAATAAATAAGAAACAAAAATATACATGTGTGCCCCTATGTATAGTGCAGGTAAACACACAGCACATAGGTGCATGAATGTGGTAAACATATGAGCTACAATATTTAGTAACATTACATGTATTTTTTTTACAATGCACAGATTAAAAATTGTACCGGAAATGCTAAATGAGCCCTAAAGCTGGCTATACACTAGTAGAACCTAATTTGAACTTTTTAGCTTTCAGAATATTTGTTCGATTTTCTAATTGTTAATGGGGTCAACTTGGCGTTTGTTATTGACCATAGTAAAAAGGGAAAATTTTCTGTCAGTCAAATTTTGTGACGAAGGAGCAGGGGATGGGGTTGAGCCGCACTGTCTGTGTTTATAAACGCAGGCAGTGTGGCTCGAGATCAGGTCCACAGGTGTGGCACAATAGGAAGCAGCTTCATATGGTGGCACACTGAGAAAAGAAGAAGGAGCCAGGAGGGCCGGCAGGGGACTCGAGAAGAGGAAGACAGAGTCTGCTCTGTGCAATGCTATTGCACAGAGCAGGTAAGTATACCATGTTTTTTTTTTTTTTTAATAACAAACACATACACACACACACTTTAGAAATTACGTTAAGATAAACCAATTTAAACAAAATGAGAAAAAAATCAAAAGCCTGAGCAGAGATTCTTAGCTTCAATGCCAAAGGAAAAAGATGCTATTATGACAGATAAGGCAAAGAAGGAATTCAGTCTGTTGAATCATTGGAATGAAGGTCAAGAGTTTTTTTTTTTTTTTTTAATATTGCACTAGTTTGAAAAAAATTGCCAGCCAGTATTTGAAAGCAATGTCATTTGAAATAAAAAGTGAAATATAGGACTCTCAGGAGCCAAACTACCAAAGCATGTGAAATATTATTGCTGGTGCCCGAGGGTGAATTCGCTCTTGAGAAGGTGCATCTAAATTCACGGTTCATTTTTGCCAATTAAGCTATTTAAATACAGTGTGAGTGCTGCAGTGTATTCAGAATTTCACTTTCAAACTGTTGCCTGTAAAATCATTCATTAAGTGTAGCGAGAACTACAAAGTACACAAATTACTCTAGAAACTTGTGCATATTTTTCAGCAAAAATGTGAATGGTACTTAAAGTGACACTTAAGTCTGTTGTTTTTCTTTAAAAATAACAAACATGTTATACTTATCTGCTCTGTGCAGTGGTTTTGCACAGAGCAGCCCAGATCCTCCTCTTTTCAGTTCCCTTGTCTGCGCTCCTGGCTCTTCCCTCCTGTCCAGTTCCCCCAGAGCAAGCAGCTTGCTATGGGAGAAGACCTAGCCGAGCCCCACCCCCTCTCTCTCCTGATTGGCTGACTGATTGACAGCAGCGGGAGCCAATGGCACCATACTGCTGTTGCAGCCAATCAGAAAGGAGAGTCCTGGACAGTCACGCACATTGCTGGATAGAGTTGGGCACAGGTAAGTATTGAGGGGGCGGGGCTGCAGCACACCCAAGTTATTTTTTATCTTAATGCATGAAGATGAAAAACCACCTGCCTTTACAACTATTTAAAGCCTCATACACACAATGAGAATATGAGACGAATTATCTTTTTTTTTTGCATACTAGTCTCATATCGAAAATTAAGAGGTTATTAAGTTACGAAAATTCTTGTACGACAGAATACGACTTCGGAAGTGAGGTAATGTATTCTAATGGTTCTGAGCATGCGTGGTCTTGGTCTTCTGCTTTTTTCTAGATAAATACTGTACTGATTAAACGAAAATCGAACGCTCTGGTACCATACAAGAAAAAGTGTTGCGTTTGTCCCTTCGGATCATCTCACATGAACTGCCGTGATTGGCTCTTAAATGCTGTGTACCAGTGATCAGATTATCTTACAATTGCTTCAGAAGCGTTATTTTTCATCCGATTTTCTGATCAAGTGTACTAGGCATTACACTTCCTTGTCCTCCACGGAAGCAAATGTTCCTTGGCTACTAGTAGACTGTAGAGAGGGCAAAGGGCAAATTGATGAATTCAGGACCCCGTTTAAAAACATGAATATCCAAAAGGGAGTTATAGCCAGTTCACACAGGGGCGACTCAGTCTCCTGACAAGTCGCGCTCCGCTCTGTTTATTGGAACCGTTCTAATAGGAGCAACTCAAGTCGCTCAGACTTAGAAAAAAGGTTCTTGTATGACTTTGGGGCGACTCGGGGCGACCTGCATTGACTTCAATACAGAAGTCATTTTGCAAGTCGCCTCTGAAGTCGTCTCGAGATCGCCTTGCCGAGTCGCCCCCCAAGTTGTCCCACCCCTGTGTAAACCGGGTCTTAGGGGATGCACTACTAGAATAAACTTACTAGCCACATGTAGAGAAAGTTAGAAAAAAAAAATATTGGTGTTTTAAAGGCTTGTTCCACTTTTTGTTCCTTCTAACAAATTGAAGAACAATTTATCATTTTGGAGGATAAGTTGACCCTCCACATTTCTCTTTTCTCTGTAGCTTCTACCACCTACCATTGAAGTAAACAAATGCTAGATGTCAACCTTGATAACAGAATGCATTGCATTCAGTTCAATGTGCCTGGGTGTACCAACTTTAAAAAAAACAATTAAGTATATGTTTTCCAATAAATTTTTTTTTTTGTATAAAATAATAAAAAAAAATCAGGTGATTGTTTTTTGAAGGCAATTGCATTCAAATATCTGTCCTCCAGATTTTATATACCAAGGCTTCGTAGGAGTAATGACAAAATCTGTGGATTTAAGCCAAGCCTGTGGTATGGTGTAAAGTAAATTTCTATTGAGTGAAATGAACACTGACTCTTTCACATTTTGCTTAATCAAGCAAGCAGGTGGTGAGCAATCAAATTCACAATGTTTATCCAGCCTTGACTACATTCAGTTTTCTTGATGGGCCAGAACAAAAAGACTTAATTAGACACAATTGACTAGACAATTTTACCACCTACTTGGTTAGGATAAGATTACTGGCCAATGTATGCGAATGACACTTCACATTTTCCAACACAATCATGTTCGGGGCTAAAGAAAACCCCTCAGACATTTGACCTTTCAAATCGAACACTTAAAATATTTAATAATGGGCAGGTCAAGGTCAACTAACTTGTAAGTCTACAGAATGCTACAAAAGCAGAATTGCGGTCGTTCTAAATGATCTAGCCCTAATTAGCATGGTGGATTTGCACAGTACAGAAAGTGTTGTAGTAATAATCCCTGGTTTGGGGTTCCAGCTCAGCAGCTAAAATGATTTACACCTTGGACAAGTCATTAGAGAAAATGGAGGATTGAACAGGCTTCTAAAGAACAGACAAGTATTTACAGATTTTCTGCCGTTTACTCCTGCCTCGGGTTAAAAAAAAAAAAAAAAAAAACACATGAGAAGTGGCACGTAGGACTTCTGCATGGACATCACTATTGAAAATTGTCCCATTCTAGGAGTTACGACAAATGAAGAGAAAAGACCTAGGAATTCTATTTAGGCAGTCTGTAGAAATACGTGAAAAGAAAAATAGAGAGCCAGGAAAGGAAAATAAAAATTTACAAGACAGAATTTCTTCGTGGATTACAGCCAACAGTGTAGGTAACGGACAAAAACTCTCCGATTGTACAAACAGGAAAATACTTGAGCATTTCCACCAGTTGGTATTAGATTCTCCTCTGCCACAACTACAGTCAACCCACACCAAATCTTTTTTTCTTTTAGCCAAGAATAGAATGGAGGAGAAAGACACAAATGATAATATGGGGGGTTCACCATTTAGAATTAAAGTATTAAATGGAAAAAAAAAAATTTGGAAGTTGATAATTGCACACTGGAGCTGCTATGGTACACAATCAAAATCAAAGCTACTATCCATAATACTGCTTGCTATCTCCTGAATATTAAATTACCTTTCAGTATTTATAAAGGTACAAATGCTTCTTTAGCCCTGATAAGATAGAGCACCAAAACCATGCACATCAATGTCCTGGGCCATACAGAAATTCCTCCACATTTGATAAAACATTTTAGAATATGCTATCCTCTTTAGAATCTGAAAACTAGATATGCCCTACAGTATGTTCTGTTTTTAATTTCAAACTAAAGGGATTTCTAAACCGCAGAGCGGTTTTAAATAGGTAAAGAATGCTTATGGTGGACAGGACACATTTGTGAATGTTTTAAAAAATATATATTAAGAAGCAAAGGTTTATGGATGATGTACAATTCTTGGCCCTAAGAACACCCGGTCTGCAAATCCTTACATTAGATTTATATCTTCCATATTGGAATGTGGCAGATAACATCTCATTGTGTGAACAGGAATTCTGGAAGATGCAGCACGGTGCATGCAGCAGGAAATCTCTCACGTAATGTTGTATTGTAAAAAGCATGCAACAGGCACAGGAGGGGGAAGGAAACAGGAAATTTTTATTGGAAGCAGCCTTGTTTGTTAGCTGGGTTCACAAAGATGTCCTGCTTGTTTCAATGAAGGTTAGCAGATCTCCTTTGTATACAGAGCTGGGAACCATTAGGCAATATCAAGCTATTTCCGTGGACTTTAGCATGCAATTAATCTAAAGGATAAAAACATTTAGGTATTTCATCAGTAAACGGCACTCCTCCCGGCCTCTAAAATACCAAAGTACACTGTCTGGGTATGTAAGGGTTAATGAGAGCACTCACATCAAACAGATGGCCCTACAACCTTGGAACTCAGACATCCTCCTGGCCATCCTGGCTCCCAAGAACAGCAGGGGAAGCTTTTCTTATCAGCACCTCTGGCTCTATTAGGGACATTGCCCTGCCAGCTGCTGTGAGGATGTGCAGAGTCACTGCTGTGTAATATCAGTCTACCTCACCAGGTGTTAAAAGTGTCACCATGAACATAACTAAAATTTCAAACAGTGGAGAAACCCATCTGTCAAAAACAAACTACAAAAATGATTTCCAAGTTGAAGCTACAGTTTGCTTTAACCAAAAAACACAGTGGCTATTAGGGATTGACCGATACGATACCAATATTTCTGCAACATCTCAGGCCAATACTGTCTGCCAATATTTTGTACATTTAAAAAAAATATATATATTATTTTTATATTACTGTTATTGCTGTCACAAGGAATGTAAACATCCCTTGGGACAGTAATAGGCAGTGACAGGTACTCTTTAAGGAGAGATCGGGGGTCTACAAGATCCCAAACCCCTTCACTTGAAAATATTCCAAAACGTCAAAATCTGTTTTTGAATTATTAATTTTTTTTTGGCGCCTTTAAGATGGAAGTGATGTAATGACATTGCTTCCGGGTTACTAGATCCGAGACCCGAATGAAGCATCGGCTTTGTTTGGGTCTTTGGCTAGCCGGCGGACGTGCCAGCTGGTTGTTCGGACCTCCCGGTGGGACAGGAGAGTGCAGGCGAGCCCAGAAGGATGTCTCCTCCCGCTGTTTGTAATAACAGCCAAGCGGCTGCTGAGCTGCATCGGTTGTTATTACAATAAAGCCGTCTGTCCGCGCTAAAGAATGGTACCGGGGTGATGCCCGACACCAGTAAAACCCCTTGAAGCAATATTGGTAATATGGGTCTAGTTTGCGAACGATATTAGCATTTTCCCAAAAAATCGATATCACCCTGCAATAATCGGCCTTACCGATAATTGGTCAATCCTTAGTGCCCACTTTTCAAAATCCAATAGGGTCTACTGTTTTTTGGTTTACTTTCAAAAGTTGGCCAAAGATGGATCGAAATTCCTCCAGCTCAGCAGGGACCAACCGAATTTCAATCAGTGCGTGGCTGTCCATGTTTGACAGAATTTGACCATAAGCAACTTCAGTTGAACAGACAAGTTGGAAAACTATTGGCCATTAGCAGCTGCAGCTTGTTGGTGTAAATGAAGGAATCCATGGCCAGCTTTATAAACATGCTATTTAATGTGTGCATATTTATCACATTTACATGTGCCCTAAATTTGATCTCTTAGCTCAAAAAATTTCCCAGCACCTATGAAGAGTGAGGGACTGCCTAACGGAATAATTATAAAATGTTTGTCTAAAGCAAACTAGTTAACAGTGGGTGCCTTCATGGTTAGCTCTGGGGTGCTCAACTGGAATCCTGGACAGGATGCTATCTGCATAGACTTTGCATGTTTCCCTGTGTTTGTTTGGGTTTCCTCCGGGTATTTCATATTCGAAGACATGCTGGGAGGTTTCTTGGTTTCAATCCAAATTGACCCTAATATGTATGCAAGTGAGTTAAGAACCTTGGACTGAGGGTATGAACTGGCTTGTTGGCAAATTTTTGCTCGATCAGCGCACAAAGCTAAATCAGCTGCAGTGCTCATCAGTGTATTCGGACAGCTGGGAAGTCCTGCTGTCAGAATACAATGACACTATGGGGGGTATGTGGATGGGGGGGGGGATCGTTTCAGTCTTTTTTCATTTATCTGGCTAAACAAAAAAATTGAACCTTGTATGGTCAGCTTACAAGGGAAATGTATGATACACGATCAGCCTCTTCCTTAGGCAGCTGCTCAGATCAAATCAATTAGCTGCATAGGAGGTCCATTGTTTTCAATGCATCTGTGAAGACTCAAGCCAAGTACACGCGATCAGAAAGTCAAAACAAAAAATACCACTTTGGAAGAGATCGTACGATAATCTGATGGTTAGTACACAGCTTTCGGCCGAAATTATCCGAAGGGACAAAAATCTAAATTTATCTCATACAATACCTGGTCGTAAGATTATCATTTAATCAGTGCAGTTCTTGTCTGAAAATACAATGCAAATACATTACTTCCAAATTTTCATGCTGTCGTATGAGAATTTTCGTAATTTAGTAACCTATTCCTTTTCGATATGGAGACTAGCATGAAAAAACAAAAACAAAAAATAAAACAGACGATCATTCGTCCAATCTCATCAGGTGTAGTAGGCTTAACAACCTTGAAATGACAGAAAGAAAAAGTAAAGCAGTCACAGAATAAAACAAGGTCTACATGTATTAAGAGGAAGTATGGTTGCCCCCTGGTACACATGGATTTGCCTTCACATTTTGTACTGGTGACAAAGATGTAGGGATCGACGATTATCGGGAAGGCCGATTATCGGCGGCCAATAGCATTTTCTGAAAAAACAAACAAATCAGTATTGGTCTCAAACTAGACCGATATTACGGATATTGCTTCAAGGGGTTTTACTGGGGTGATGCATGCAGCTGCATGCATCATCCCGCTACTGTTTAGAGCAGATGGTCGGCTTTATTGTAATAACAACCAATGTGTTTCAGCAGCCGCTTGGCTGTTATTGCAAGCAATGGGAGGGGACATCCCCCCTTCCACCGCTCACCTGGGCTCTCCCGTCCAACCGGGAGGCCTGAGCACCCAGCCGACACGTCCACCGGCTGGCCAAAGACCCGAACAAACCTGATGCTTCGTTTGGGTCTCAGATCTAGTAATCATGACATCACTTTCCGATTACTGGCATCTTAAAGGCACCAGTATTAAAAAATAAAGTATTCAAAAACGCAGATCTCGGCATTTGGAATACTTTGAAGTGCAAAAGGAGGGGTTTGGGGGTCTTATAGGCCCCCAATCTCTATATAAAGAGTACCTGTCAACGCCTATTACTGTCACAAGGGATGTTTACATTCCTTGCGACAGCAATAACAGTGATTAAAAACATAAAAATGCTAAATCGGCAGGAGAGGTGGCCAAAATATCGGTATCGGATCATCACCCAAAAAAACTATATCGGTCGATCCCTAAAAAAATGCCAACCCTTTCTGACCGCACCAAAGATTTAGAAAAATTAGAAAATTTATGGAACAAAAAAATAAAAATAAGAAAAATGGTTTTGCTGAAATTCTGCTTTTGGTAAATTAGTTTATATTTTTCATTATAAAAAAGACAAAAAACTAAAAAAAAATTGCTATTACAGGTGGACTCCAGAACACAATTAAAAAAATGAACAGATGCCGAAAAAGTGTACATAAATGGAATATATTTTTTTTTATGCAGAGCTCTGGACAACTCAACTCTTCATGACCCCCTTTGGAAACCACCCGATTCTAGGGATACAATTCTGCTTAAGAATGCCTAAGATTGCTGATAATTTTCCCCAATATGCTAGAAAGCCAATGTTTTTTTTCTGACATTTCCTATCCGTTTCCTTCTACTCCTTTGTACTTGAGCATACTTATGATGAGATTAGAGATTTCAATAAAAGGGGCTTTTGTATGCCTTTGAGAGTCAGATGTGCAGAGCCAGCTCCTGGAAGAGGAAGGCACACTCTAATAACACGATCCCTAGAAGGAGATGGCATGCCAGCCCTTTCACAGAAACGTGATGACAGTTGAAGAATTACTTCATTTGCATCAATGACTGCGGCTTTTGTACACAAAGCTGACATTTTCAAAAGCTACCCAGGCATGTAAAGCTTTCTAGCAAGACTGTACGTGTACAGTTGAAAGTAGACAACAAAATGAATGCTATACAGTCCAATGTGTAAGGAAGTTTGCATACCACTGTATTACAGCTACTCGACACCAACTCTTACAATGGGAAGTGTCTGATGAACATTGGTAACTGCGTATAGAAACGCGTTCAGGATAAAATGCAATAAAAGAACAGTAATGCACATAACAACCAGAGTTCAAGACAAAATTAAGATGCTAGGGGTTACTGCACTTGCAGCATTGCTGCACTACACTGTTAAAGATGCCTAACATTTTGCAAAATACCTACATACATTTTTTTTTTGGTACAAAAAAAAAAAAAAAAAAAAAAACAACACACAATATACTAACCTCCATTCATAAAGCTATAACAAATGCCATTTGCCACAAAAACGATTATAAGCATTTTTTTTGTACTTGAAACTACTGTAAAAAGCACATGAATGTTTAAAGTGTATATCAAGGCAAACCCCTCCCATAAAACAAAAGAAAAACAAACATGCCGTTCATGCACATTCTGCTAGGTTTTGCAATACAAAAAAAAACTCTTCATTATTATATAGCGTCAGTCTGCACAGTGCTTTACAACACGAGGGCAGACAACCAGACAGAAATGCACTCATTTCTTAGGTTCTGTTGGACAAAGTGTTTTCAGCCCTTCCCAAACTACTCGACATATACAACAGAAAGGCTAATAATTCTGTAGCTGTAGGACAAGGACTTTTTCTTTTTTTTTTTGCAACTACCAAAATGCTTCCAATGGTATATTTAAAATACCGGGAGGGAACATATCAGAGAAGTTAAATGTTGGGGGGTTATCAAGTGTTCCTGTTGCATGTATCCAGCCATTTTATCCATTCAACCAATACTCCTTCAGAATTCTCACAAACCACAACTTCCTGGTGAATTCGCAGTGTTCTCCGAAATATTGATTTAGCTCTTTAAAAGGCTATATATGCTATTGAGCTGCTTTTGGAGTGACACAGACTGGAAACCTTAAAAGGACAACCAACTTCCTGGAGAAAACTTTGCATGGCTAAGTACCCCCATGTCAACACAATCTGGCCATCCTCTCGAGGGCAGAGGGCTCCAGGAATATTCCAGATGAATTCTCCAAAATGACCGACAGACTTTTGCCAAACCCAAGACAAAACTTTGGCAAAAGAGACACCAAATGCAACATTCAATTACTGCCTAATTAACAGCATTGCAAGCATTTCCCAGTAGGCATCTAATGAATAGCCAACACCATGCTCATTGTTAGCATGTTGTGACAATCTCTATGCTCAATTACCAACACATTGATGCATATTCAGAAAACAAACACAGAAACTCCAGGGATATTTTTCTGCTGCTCTCACCTGGGTTAAAACTGATACTTTGCACATTTTGGCTTTGTATAAATAGAACTGGACCTTGCAGTAAAATTTTAAGTTCTGCTTACACTGTTCAGGTCCCCTCCCCCTTCACAAATCATCTATTACTAGTAGTTCTAAAATGTACCTGTGAAAAAAAAAAAAAGAAGAAGAAGAAGAAGAAGAAGAAGAACGTAGGGCTTATACTTGCCTTATCCCCATTTTCTGCCTGTGGCACCTAGGCAAAGATGACATTGCCCTCTTCCCAGCTAAATCCTGGGGAATACAGAGCAGCTGGGATTTTGTGAGAAGACTTTCCTGCAATGATCGGGTGCGTCTTCTCCTAAGATTTTGCTTGCTCTGCATTGTCCAGGAGTCTTCTGGAAGAATTACAGATACATTTTTCATCTACTAACAGTGGGTGATTTGTACAGTGGTGTGGGGGGGTGCAGACAATTTGAGTAGACCTTGCATTTTACTATAAGGTCCACTCTAAGCCTGCAACACACACACACACACACACACACACACACAGTAATTTAGCCAGTGCTGTGCATAGCCAGAAAACATCCACAATGACCAGTACTGAGGCTATTGTGACTAAGGTGATCCCTTCAAAGCACACTGATAACCTGGGGGGGGGGGGGGGGAGGGAGGGAGAGAGAGTGAAATATGTCCAAATGACACTGAAAACCATCCGGCCAATTGGCCTTGGCAACAAATGGTTTGCCTACTCCGCCTAAGCACATGGTTAAACTGCTGTCATTTGCCAAGTATCGTTTTGAGATTACAAACTTTGCAGAATTTTTTTTTTCAACCTGGATATAAATATTATTACAGACATGAGATTGTAGCGTTAAGATACATCCATTAAAAGGCAGGATCATTTAAGCCGAATATGACACCAGACACCCCTGGTACTGGGCTGTACTAGAATAAAAAAAAACAAAAAAACAGTACTGATCACTTTTTAATACCCTGGCCTGACACAGTGATAACAGGACATACGACTTTATTCCTGCTAGGATCGTTCCTGGCCGAATTAGGCTATGATTATATTTATGGGTAGCCTGTGTGAAGGATATTATTCAGATATTAATTTTTTTTTGTATACAACCAAGGACACAAGGCTGGTTGTAAATATGTCAGAATGCACTAGGTCTCCCATTCCGTAATGGGACAGATTTTCATTGCCATAACTGTGTGATACACTGGATGGTAACATTCTTTAGAAACCATTTGCATGGGCTGGTGAAAGCAGGAAGTCATTCACTTGCAACACAGATATCAGTGTTTTCAATAACCCACATAGAGGAATAGGACAAATAAACAGAGCCATTCATTGAGCTGCCAGGCCCTGTCCACCCATTCATTCTTCATTAGCCCCTGCCCTCCTTTCTGCCGACTCATAGTGTCTGTCACTGCTGGAGGGGAGTGCCTGCCTAGACTGAGAGGAGCCAGGTGTTTGGGCTTACATGCTTCCTGGAGAGGCTCCACAGCCAATGTCCAACCATCTTGAACTAATGAACATGACAAAGGCCAATACAGATTAAAATGTTTCACTACCCTTTACTAACAAATTTAAGGATCAATGGCGAACCCCCCTTTTATCCACCAAACACCCAACTCTGTTATTTGAAGGAAGTATTTCTCTAAGCATCTTCATCTATTAGGTCTCCAACATTTAGGCCCCCTGCACACTGGGTAATAAAAGCGCCACTTTTAGGAGCATTCGATTTTTTCCCCTCAGTGTTAAGCCTGTGTGTCTATGCACACAGGCTTGGGTGTTAAACTAGACTAAATCAATTTTTTTTGATAAAAACAAAGCTTTATGTTTATGATACAAAATTACCATTTTTCTTTATTGTAGTATTAGTTAAAGTATAACTTTTTTTACTTTTGGATAGAGTGGAGAGGATTAGACCCCCTGTCCGTTTGAATTGCTGTCTGTGTTCCCATCAGGGAGATTCACCCTATTTGTCCTGTTTAAGCATTGTCATTGAAAGTGAAAGAAAAATCACACATTTTGGGTTGTCCCCAGAAGAAGAGAAATCTTCCAATGGGGACACTAGTTCTGGTGACTTGGGGGTCCCCAAGAGATTTCCTTAATGCAGGGAATTCCTCGCACTTCCTTTTTTGGCTATGGGACAGGGAGTGAAGGTATAATCTCCCCAATGGGACAATGGGGGCAAGAATAAACCTTACAAGGGTTTTTTTTAAACCTCCCTTTCTCTCCAAAACTGAAAAAAAAAAAGAGTTTTGCCTATAGTTCTACTTTAAAGATTGTGACCTTTATTGATACGTTGTACATTACATTGCCTGAATGGTCATTATACACTCCCTCTACGCAATTGTTCCTATTAAGCTTGAATAAAAAGATTGAAATATAAAATCTCAATAGAAAAAGGAAACTCGCATCCCCCAAAGTTACGCTAAGCACTATTTTAAAGGGGAAAATTAAAACAAAGCTCTGAAATAGCCATCTCACTTCCCACCGTGATCTCCCAAAAGCCTTAGTATCTGGTACTTCCCAGAAAGCCCCAGCCTAAAGCTGACCATACATTAGTCATTTTTTTCCTTTTGCTTTGACTCAATTTCCCTATCCACACGCTCAACGTGGATGGAAAAATCCTCCCCTCTGAACTATGGTATTCCGAGAGCAGGTAGACTTGCCAGCTATCAGAATACACTGATCAGTTCTGCCAGCGGTGCTGATCGAGCGGAAATTTTCCAATAGGGCGGTTGTACACAAGTTGCTTGGTAGATTGACTTCTGTACAACCACCCTGTCCATTCATGGATCAGAATTCGGCCAGTCCCTGGTGAACTGGCCAAATTTTGATCCATGTACGGCCGGCCTAGGATAACGCTAACAGCGTGGATGGAGAAATCAGCCTGAATAACTTAGCAGTGACTGAATCTCATTGGATGAAGGCTGTTTGTCCAAGAATCTCTTGTCCAGCTCTTTCAGCAGAATATCACCCAAACATTAGACCATTTTATGCAATAAGCATATATGTAACATTTTTTTAAATAGAAAGTAACATGTTTATGGCAAATACATCAGGCTTAAAATATGCCTTAGAGCTCTCTACTAAAATTAAAAATGACAACGTTCCACAGTTTTGAATAAGTATGCCTAAAAAAAAAAAAATAGTTCAGTAAGAAAGCAATGGAGTAATATAGTAGATGTAGGTCACAGAATTCCGCAATGGGTGAACTAAAAAGCCAGGAGATGCTTTTCTCTTGGCACCGATCTGCTAACTCAAATAGTCCCGTAGAAATCTCACAGCTACAACATTCTTCCATATTCGTCAACCTTGCGGTCAAACATAATAAACAATAAGAAAAGACAATCCTGACATCCTGTGCACCACACACATGGTTATTTACACTACACCGCGCTTCCCTGTCTGTCAATGTTTAAGAACAAGAAAGAACTATTTTAGGAATGACAGAGACCAGCAGGATTTAGGATGAGTTTAAAGAATAGAATAAAAGTAGTCTCCTGTAATCTACAAAATACGGGAGACAGATTTTTTTTATTTGTTTGGCAATAAATTTTGTCATCTGAAAATCAGGGCACTTAGGAGATACTGATCAGACAATAATGAGATCCACAGTGCGTTATTAACAGGAAGATTAACAAAGAAAACCTTGGAAAGTGTCAGCCACACATTTTGGCTGATGGATTGTACTTTAAGTACATTTACCACCAGTATGTTCACCAGATCGGGTCTCATTCACTGCAAATCTGGTATTTCCTTTTTTTTTTGTACGGGAATGCAAGCCTCTTTTTGGGCTCGTTTACACCATATGTAGTCAACCATGTTTTTAAACTCCGTACAACTGCATATGTAAGAAAAATGAATTTCAACAAGCCTAGTTTACACAATTATGGAGCTTGCACATGCATTGAAAGAAAGCACAGCATTGTGTATTTTTTGTTGCACTGGGACACACATGAATGCATAGCAAATGCAAGTAAACGCAACTCAGTTAAAAAAACAAACAAAAAAAATAAACAACAAATGCACCAGAAACACATGTAAACGTGCATGCAGAACCCCACTTTTGAGGGGATTGTGGTGTAAACAAGTCCTTGGAGAGCAAATTGTTAATGACGTTTATCAGTGATTTTTCCATTGAATATTTGACACTAGCATGTTCTCTAGAGCAGGTTCCATTCATGGTAAAGCTGAAATTTGCAGTTTTTTTAATGCAGATCTCAGTAAAATCAGGCTAATGTCACAGTCACTGGGCTGATCCTTATTGACCATTTAAGCCTTGTACACACAATGAGAATATCGGACAAATTATCCCGTTTTTTTTTTTGCATGCTGAAAATGAAGAGGTTTCCCAACTTAAGAAAATTCTCATACAACAGAATACAACTTCGGAAGTGATTTAACCACTTGCCGCCCGCCCTATAGCGGATTGACGTCGGCAAAGTGGTTCTAAAATCCTGACTGGACGTCATATGACGTCCTCAGGATTTTAAGCCGCTGCGCGCCCCCGGGGGCGCGCATCGCGGCGATCGTTGTTGCAGGGTGTCAGTCTGACACCCCGCAACTCCGATCTAGGTAAAGAGTCTCCGTCGGAGACTCTTTACCACGTGATCAGCCGTGTCCAATCACGGCTGATCACAGTGTAAACAGGAAAAGCCGGTCATCGGCTTTTCCTCACTCGCGTCTGTCAGACGCGAGTAGAGGAGAGCCGATCGGCTGCTCCTCTGACAGGGGGGGGGTTTGTGCTGATAGATTATCAGCACAGCTCCCCCGAGGATGCCCACTAGACCACCAGGGAAGCCACTAGACCACCAGGGAAGCCACTAGACCACCAGGGAAGCCACTAGACCACCAGGGAAGCCCACCATTAATGGTATGCCACCCTAGACCACCAGGGATAATGGATGCCAATCAGTGCCACAATGGATGCCAATCAGTGCCCACAATGGGCACCACTGATTGGCAGGCATTGTTTGGCACTGATTGGCATCCATTAGTACAGTGCCACCTATCAGTGCCCACCCATGCCACCTATCAGTGCCCACCCATGCCACCTATCAGTGCCCACCCATGCCACCTATCAGTGCCCATCAGTGCCCACCCATGCCGCCGATCGTTGCCCACCCGTGCCGCCGATCGTTGCCCACCCGTGCCGCCTCATTGGTGCCCATCCGTGCCCATCAGTGCAGCCCCATCAGTGAAGGAGAAAACTAACTTATTTACAAAGTTTTGTAACTGAAACAAAAAAAAACTTTTTTTTTTTCAAAATTTTCGGTCTTTTTTTTATTTTTTAGCAGAAAATAAAAATCCCAGAGGTGATCAAATACCACCAAAAGAAAGCTCTATTTGTGGGGAAAAAATGATAAAAATTTCGTTTGGGTACAGTGTAGCATGACCGCGCAATTGTCATTCAAAGTGCAACAGCGCAGAAAGCTGAAAATTGGTCTGGGCAGGAAGGTGTATAAGTGCCCTGTATGGAAGTGGTTAATGTGTTGTATTCTTTTTTGCATGCATGCTCTTCCAATTTTTTTCAGGTGAATACTGTACTGAGTAAACGAAAATCGCATGATCTGGTATTGTTCGAGAAATATGTTCGTGTTCATCCCTTTGGATAATTTTGTATGAACTGCCGTGATCGGCTCTTGAAAGCTGTGTACTAAGGATCAGATTATCGTACGGTCGCTTAGAAAGTGGTATTTTTCGTCTGATTTTCTGATCGTATGTATTAGGCTTTAGGGGGGAGAAAAATTTTGATATCCATCAGTGATTTGTCCATTGACCACCATGGAGGGCCCACTGTGCTTGCTCCCAAGTTCAACTTATGCCCACATTCAACTGAACAGATGTTCAGGTCAAGATGATAAGCTCAAAACGACCAGTGGCATTTGCCTCCTGCTCCATATCATAAAAGCAGTGCAAGCTATAGGATGGGATGCTGCACTCGTATAGCTGGACTAGTTCACAGCCTGTGAAAATGCCAAGTGGGGGGAGGGAATATTCAACAGTTGTCTGTGTAGAGCCTCTACTGATCTGTGCCACTGATAACCTGGAAGTAATGGTCTCTCATGCAGCCAAACATAATCCAGGTGGCCTGTCTGCTGCACAATACACATATGGCGGATGGTCTCATGTAGATTTATACTGTTAATTGGAAATATTCAGTGTGAGTAAATAAAGGAAAGGGTAGTTTAGCAGCTAAAAACCACAGGTTGCCCAAACGAAATTTAAGTCCACAGTTGGAACTTTTGTTGCTTTTGTTGACAATTTCACCTCCTCCTCAATAGGGCTCCTGAACACAACAATTTACTTGCAATGTATTTCACTGGGTGCAAAAAGCGACTGTTGCCATTATTCAGGCTAAGAAGTCATTGACGCAAAGAAAACAAACAAAAAAAATTGTATAACAAAAAGGTAACTAAATTAATCCCAATATTAAAAATGCACGCATCTTAATTTGTACTTGTACAAAAACAACGTTTGGTCCATTTGAAAAACCTACTCAAGGGTAAAACCTTGGATCTCACAAGCACAATATAATGCATTTTACACATATATTCCCCATCACACCACCAGGCCCAGTCAAACAATGTCCACTTAGAATCAGTGCTATGCTATCCAAAAAGTACCATGGATCCCAGAGTACGTAACAAGCAGGAAGGAAACCGTCCAGTCACCAGACTGTTTTCCTTCGTGGTCTTGCTCATGCCAGAAACATGCAGAAGACTTCTAGAACTACATCACAAAGGGCTTCCAAGGGCATGTCTTAAGACCCTCAAGGGAGTTTCATACCCATACATTTTCCCAAAATAATTCCTACTTATCTCTGCATCAAGCTGCAAACTAGAACAGGCCTAGCCTATGCAGAACAGGCTTAATCTAAACATCCGCATTTAGTACAGCCTGGTATAGATGAACTCTAACACAATGTAGCGCATAGGTGACTGGAATTTGGGTGGTTGCCATATTGCTTTCCATGAATCTTTTTTTGTGGGTATTAGCATGTAATTTTTATTTTTTTACAATCTCTGTGCAGTTGAAAGTGCATGTTATGGATCCCTACATGGACCAATAGCCAACGTTCCAGCAATGTCTGAAACAGCTGCCTTGTTGGTCATATACAGCTGAAATTTAGACAAATTCCTGTAAATTGATCAAGGTTTAGGCTAGGGTTGTCCCGATACCACTTTTTTAAAACAGAGTACAAGTACCGATACTTTTTTTCAAGTACCCGCCGATACCGAATACCGATACTTTTTTTTTGTGTCATGTGACAATGGCACATGTGTCAGTATTTTATTTATTTTTTTACTATTTTGTGTTATGTTTTTTTACTTTACATTGAGTGGATGGTGTCAGTGTTTATTTTTTTTATTGTTAGCCCTGTTGGGGGGCTTTGGTGAGATATCAGGGGTCTTAATAGACCTCTGACATCTCCCCTTTGAGACAGAGAAAGGGACTAAGGACAGATTCCCCAGTCCCTTTCTCAGCTGCACTGAAAATAAATGGAGAGGAGACAACGGCTCCTCTCCATTCATAAACTGAAGCATTGTAAACACAGGTTACAATGTTTCAGTTATATGAATGGACAGAGTCAGTGATTACTGACTCTGTCCATTCGAAAAAGGTAGGAGCCAGGTTTAGCGGCTCCTACCTCTGCTCTCCATCCTGACAGAGGGGAGCGGAGGATGATATGGAGGGTGACACGGAGCGAGGAGGACAGCAGCAGAGCGGAGGGGGAGAACAGAACAACGGAGGGGGACAGCAGCAGCACGGAGGGGGGACACGGAGCGTGGGGGGAGAGCATAACGGAGAAGGACAGCAGCAGCATGGAGGGGGGACACGGAGCGCGGGGGGGAGAGCAGAATAAGGGAGAAGGACAGCAGCAGCATGGAGGGGGGACACGGAGTGCGGGGGGAGCATAACGGAGAAGGACAGCAGCAGCATGGAGGGGGGACACGGAGCGCGGGGGGAGAGCAGAATAACGGAGGAGGACAGCAGCAGCACGGAGGGGGGGACACGGAGCGCACGGGGGAGAGCAGAATAACGGAGGACAGCAGCAGCATGGAGGGGAAACACGGAGCGCGGAGGGGGGAGAGCCTCACGGATGGGGGAACTGGAGGAGGATACAGAGACAGTCAACGGTGATCGGTGCGGCTTTGGGGGGGGAGTTACAAGCACCGATCACCGCTGTATAGATTTCACTAAAACAGCTGAAAAGAGGGGGGGGGGGGTCGGGGGAGAAGGCGTCAGGCTGTATTGAAATCTATACAGGGAGATCGATGCTTGTAACTCCCCCCGCCGCACCGATCATCCCCGACTGCCCAAGTATCGGGTGAAGCATCGGAGCATTTTCCCCCGAGTACAAGTACTCGGGGAAATGCTTGGTATCGGTAGCGGGGTCGGGTGGAACAAAGTTGGCCAAACAGTAATTGCACCCAATCAGCTGCAAATGTTGGAGCGGTCTGAAAACAATAGCCGACAGGGGAGATTTGTACATCCACATTGTTTAGCATTGATAGGAGACTCATTGGATTTCTTGTATGACCTGCTTAAATCTTAGACCTCATGCACACAGGACATTTTTTTTTTTTAATGCTCTAACCATTACCCACTAACTCCAAGAGAAATTAAAAGTTTGGGAGTTTTAAACCAACGATAAACCCAAAAATGTAATATACTGCAGTGTGGTGGTTGCGATAGTTTTACATAAATCATTAAAAGCTGAACGTTGTGTAGCCCTCCCTTCTACACAGGCTCTGACCTTGTCCTATCCAAGTTGAGGCTTTTGCGGTGACAATTGTAGGCCTCCACCCTCACAATAACATTTTCCGCTTACTATTCGGATGCTACCAATCAAGACTTGCCTAGGAATCAGATTAGAATTCTACAAAATAAGGCTTGGTTTTCTACTTGCTATATGGCAGCCAGGAGAGCAATTCTCAAAAAATGGACATCCTTCTACCATTACAGACTTGAAAACCGACCTATTGAACCTCCTCAGATTGGAGAGGCTGGACCAAGTCTCCCCTACCGACCAGAAATCTCTACGATTCGATCATAAACGGGCCGCTTTTATTGATAAAACTCTTACACTGGCAGACCGATAGGCCATTACGGACTTACCATACAACACAAGGAAGTCACAACAGGCATAGTGTCTTTTTGGTTCTTACGGCAAGGCCACATCTATACAAACGCAATCATTAAACCAGTTTTACACATCTTTAAAATGAGACGACTCCATAACTACTGCCGTATACCTACTAAGAATTTGATGGTGGAATCGCAAGGAAACCTCTCTTGAAACCATAAGAACCAATGTTCTAAGTCCCACTTCATAAGGGGTGGGTGAGCAAAGGGGGGGGGAGTGAACCCTGGCCAAGTTCACATCACCTGAGCCATCGGGGAGCTCGGGTAGTGCAACATATGTTCATAAAGACATTTATGCATAACTTGAAAGTATGAAGTGGGACTTTTAAGTTATGCATAAATGTCTTTATGAACATATGTTGGACTACCCGAGCTCCCCGATAGCTCAGGTGATGTGAACTTGGCCAGGGTTCACACCCCCTTTACCATTTCCTCATGCAAACCCTCACTTTTATAATGTTGTATCAGGTATCAATCACATCACATGTTGAGATTGAACCGCTTTATTGAAAGAAAAAAAAAAAAAAAAAGCTGAACATTGTAACCACCTCTGTCAGTGTTAAATGGTTTGTCTCAAACCTCTAACTACTACATCTGCAGGACAGCTTTTTTTAATGAAAAATAATAGGACTTGATAGGCTGGATCACCAGGTGAAAAGAAAAAGCCTCAAAAAGAAAAGTAATGCAGCCATCAAATAGAAGTATTGGTAAACTGCAATATAAGAAATGTTTGCTTTTGGGTTTAACACCGTTTTAAATTCACTTTAACAATCACAAACATGTACTGCAGGCAAGAAAGATTATTGTATGTGGCCATTAGTTTTTGATTTATGAATGCAGTCGGTCCAGTGTGTTCTATTATACCAGCAAAGGAAAAGGAAACATCTGAAGTTATTATTACTGCGTGTTTAGAATGCTTTTTTGTCACATACATTGCATGTTAGGGTGGATCTGGCATTGTCTGGAGCCGCTAGGAGTCCAAAAGCATTGGCTCATTTCCTTCTTCCTGTCACTAGGGAGGACACAAGTACAAGACCCCCTTGTTTACCTCTGCTGATCATCCTGTTCAAAGCAGCATCCTAATTTCCAAGCCAAAACAGAGACACCACCCAAAAGCTGAATGCTGTTACTAGTCACAATAGGACATAGACATCATGGTACCATTAATGACGGACACAAACGTAACAGGAGGCCGACTACAAACCCAGCAGGAACTGCCTTATACTACACAAGTGCAAAGAGCACACTGCTACGTGCCTAATTAAAGAATTTACGTTTAAAGGAAACCTGCCAAGTGAGAAATATGTAGGCAGCCATTGCTGACCTCTCCGTCTGATAAGGCTAATTGGCTGCCTGTCTCTGGGTTCAACGCTAGGAGCCAGTGACCCAACACAAAACAGCAGCAACTGAAGTCAAAGTGAAGTCAGAATTGCTAATCTGCATCCTTCTTCTAGGTCAGCGACTCAGAAAACATTGAATTCAGAAGATCAGGATTACAGCCAGACCAACAGCATTTTAGCAGGCAGGCAGCAATAGCAGACATAGGTCTTAAAGAGGAGTTCCAGCCTGTATTAAAGGAAAATTACAAGTCAGCCGCTACAAATACTGTGGCTGCTGACTTTTAATATAAGAACACTTACCTATCCAGGGAGCCCATGATGTTGGCACCCGAAGCCTACCCGTCCATCGGCTTCAGGCACCGGCATCCTTATGAAGGAGAACAGGAAGTGAAGCCTAGCAGCTTCACAGCTTGTTTCCTACTGCACAAGCGCGAGTCGCGCTGCACATTCTGAATGGCCCCACTGTCTTCTGGGACTTGTGCGTGTCTCCCAGAAGGCAGCGGGGGATGGAGGAGGGGCCATAAATTACGTAGGTAAACGCAAGCGCCCTTACACGGAAATGGGAGCGAGTACCTGTTCTTGACAGGTATCCAAATGTGGCACCAGGGGGAGGGGAAGCAGTTAAGCGGAGCTTCCACTTTTGGGTGGAACTCTGCTTTAAGTCAGCCATAGATTAATTTATTATTTTTGCAACTATTTCCAGCGACTTTAGCCCCTAGCAGTAATAGTTCTGCCGGCCATGAAGGCTCCCTGCCAGTAGAACACAATAGCGCTGTGGGAGGGATTTCCCTCAACACTGTGTTTGATGGGGGACATGGGCGATTTTCTTTCCTTTCACCCATGGTTGCAGGAAACAAAATCAAAATGATCTATGGCCTACCTTAAGGCGCTGATCGAATAAAAGTATTCCAACACTCCAGTTAATGAAAAGTCGATCGTTAGATCTGTCAAGCGAGACTGGCCATAAATGGATAGAAATCCATCCAGTTTCCCATGAGCCAGCTGAATTTTAAATCCATTTAATTTTAAATCCATAAACTGTGAAGCTTGGCCACCTTTTCTATACGGCACACAAAAGGAATCTTAAGCCTCGTACACACGGTTGGACTTCCATCGGACTTTTCCGTGTTTTTTTTGTCCGAACGGAGTTGGTCGGGAACACCCATAGCATACACACGCTTGGACTTTTCTGCAAACTTTCCCAAAACTTTTTGCAACATCACTTGGTTTTTCTGCTCTTTACCGCCACCCTTTGGTCAACTTCTGCTATTGTTGGTTGATTTTAACATTAGTTGTTTTGTCCATCAGACAAAAGTCCGATGGTTTTCTGTACACACGGTTGGACTTTGCTCCATCGGACTTTTGTTGGGCAAAAGTTTGTCCGTTTGCAGACCCAACTTTTGTCCGATGAAAACAAGAAAAAAGCAAAAAAAGTTTGTCCGATGGAGCGTACACACGGTCGGATTGTTGGTCCAACTTGCTCAAAATGAAGTTTGTTGGCCAAAAATCAGACCGTGTGTACGGGGCTTTAGAGTGATGATTTACACGGTCCTATCCACTCCTGAAAAAAAATCAAAAGCTTTTCTTGGCTTCTCAGGAGGAATAATGACAGCAAGGCAGCCAACAATTTCAGGAGGGGGTCAGGCATGGTGGTAGCCTCCATTTTTTCTCTGTACAGGTTTCCTTGAGAAGAAAAAAAAAAAACACTAACATTTCACTGTAGGTACTGTACAATATACATACATGTAGCTCTTTTATGGTTCTACGAATTCTTAGTCATTCAGACATGGATTGGCCGATACGTGCTCACGTTTAGGTGGAGTGTGACTCAGGTACATATGGCATGGGCTGCCGTTTATCCCAAGATCTCACTAGGCCATCAGCATGTAAAGACAAAATGGTAACTGAACCACATGCTTGGTGCTTACGCTACGCAACTAACCCATTTAGATAGACAACCTTACAAATTAATCAACTTGGGTACAACCAGCCTGCTGGATTCTCTTGCGATTATTGCAAGCAGAGGCTATCGCCGCTAGCGATAATCACAGTCTTCTAGCAAAAACGCCATCCGCTGCCCACCCGTGGCCCCCGCCGGGAGACCATAATGGCCCGTGGTTGCAGGAAAGAAATTTGCTTTGTGTATGGCCGGCCTTAGAAGAAACCTAAACAATTTTAAAAATACCTATAGCCTGGTTGGTGTGTTGATCCAAAAGGCATTATAAATGTATTTCCCGGATTTGACATATGTACATGGATCAGCTGTTTTTCTGGCTTTCCTCTGACTTCTCAAGGCGCATGCTTGTTACCAGTCAGTGACTCAACATACTTAAAGCGGAGTTCCACCCAAAAATGGAACTTCCGCTTTTTGGAACCCTCCCCCCCTCCGGTGTTCACATTTGGCACCTTTCAGGGGGGAGGGGGTGCAGATACCTGTATAAAACCGGTATTTGCACCACTTCTGGGTATTGACTCCTGCGGGAGTCACGCCCCTTCGCGTCACCCCCCCCGCGCTGTCTTCTGGGAAACACACTGTTCCCAGGAGAGAGCGGGGACCAGTGACGGTGCGCCGCGCTACTCGCGCATGCAATGTAGGGAACCGGGCAGAGAATCTGCAAGGCTTCACTTCCTGATTCCCTCACCAAGCATGGCGGCGGCAGCATCCGAGGACCGAGCGATTGCTCAGCCTCACCTGTCCAGCACGCCCACGATGTCAGCAGACAAGTGTCCATTTTTTAAAAGTCAGCAGCTGCAATATTTGTAGCTGCTGCCTTTTAAAAAAAAAATAAAAAAAATCGGGTGGACCTCCTCTTTAAGTCAAAGAGGCAAAAACTGGTATTTTCAGAAGGAGGTTCCCATTGGCAGCCTCTGAATTTCTCACAGTACAAGTTTCCTTTGTATTCACTAAATTGGTCTGAACAGTTATACAAAGCGGTTGTCTGTAGTCTGATCCTATATTACTCATTGACTGCTGTGGAATTATACACATACAGCCAATTAGTCAGACTGGAATTATACATTTTGCATTTGGAAAAAAAAGGGATTAGACTGATATAAGCAAACATCCAAGTCATATATTTTTTGTTACTTTATGATTCTTTGTTACGATAAGAAAAGGAAACATTGTATACTAAAAATGAAACCTAAAACACTAAATAATTAAAAAGTGGAAAGAAACAATGCCCCTAGTGGACAAACTACTGAATAGCATTAACACTGGTCTTTCCTAATGAAATACTAATTAACAGTTTTGTTTGTTTTTTTTGTAAACCAGCCCTGTGAAAAAGTTTGATACATCGTCACAATCAAAACACAAGAAAATAAAAAGTAAAAAAAAAAAAAAGCAAAAAGCTAAATTTCACATTGCAAGTACTGAAATCTGAGAAACATAGTAGGAACATACCATATTTTTACAGAAGTAGCGATGATAAATGCTTGTTAAAATCTAAAAAGAGGAATGCGATGTAAGCACATCTGCTAAACATTTTCTACCATTCTTTTCATGCCAGACCTGTCACTGACATGCATGGAGGAGAGGGGCCAGGTAAAGTGAGAGACACTGCCACCATCTGCTACCATACAAAAGGGCAACGTGGCAGAACAAAGTTGGCCAGTTAAAGTGAAGTTAAAGACATCACCTAACACCAATTAGCCACGCTAAGAGCTAGCGATGGCCTGTGGACCAGATGGATGCCGAATTAGGTAACCCCTCCAGACCTGCTGACAGATTTATACTTGGAGGATGATCTACAATCTGTTACGGTATTATTTTTCCCTTGGTTCAGACAAGGCACACAAAAATGATGTGACAAGCTGCACCCCATCCTCTGCTGGGAATAGAAAGGCTTACAAATGCACATAAATGTCCTCAGACAAGCAAAGAAAAAAGTCGTTATTTATAGAGTGACCACCCAATTCAAACCTTGGCATAAAGTAATGATGAAGAACAATGCAGTAACCTAAAGCAACCAATCAGATTTTACCTTTCATCACTCTAGAGCCGTGCAGGCAATAAAGCGAGGTTACCTGAAAACAAGCCACCTACCACCCACGATTGATTGAACTGGGCTATAAAATGACAGCAGCAATATGAGATATTGGAAAATATTGATTGAACCCAGAAAGACTCTACAGCAATTTCGGCAAAAGTGATCATTTTTTTTTTTTTTTAGGCTGGGCTTGATGAAGGCAATATCAGTCTGATGTCCTTCCATGCTCAAGCGGTGCTGGACCAAAATGGTTAAAGCCGCTGCCATGTGTATGGTGGGATGAGTGTTAATTGGCTGCTGCATGTTGTTCTACTCTTTTACTTAAACTGGATAGAATTTCAAATGGAAAATTCTTAGGAAAAGTCTGACAAATTAGTAAAAATCTTGGAATATTCTCAGAACATTTAAAGTGAAGCTCCACCCAGAAGGGGGAAGCTCTGCTTGTCTACCTCCTCCCCCTCTCCGCTGCCATATTGGGGGGGGGGGAGCAGTTACCTGGTTTTGACAGTTACCTGCTTCCACCTCCGGGTGAGTTTGCTGCAGCAAACTCAGC
Organism: Rana muscosa; assembly: GCA_029206835.1. NCBI lineage: Eukaryota > Metazoa > Chordata > Amphibia > Anura > Ranidae > Rana > Rana muscosa. Next base: position 216,764,234 of record CM055116.1, read on the forward strand.
CGGAAGCTCGGCCCCCTCCTTTCCCCACCACTGGGCCACCAACAGTTTTCCTTAGCTGAGATGGCCATGGCAGCACCCGTGATCCGATTGAAAAATCGGCTCAGGTGAAGACGCGCTGGATTTGTGGACAGGTAAGTGTCCTAATATTAAATGTCAGCAGCTAGCTGCTGACTTTACATTTTTTCTGAAGGAGCCTGGAGCTCTGCTCTAAATATCGTTCAAAAGATTTTGTGGGGTTAATTAAGGCTGGTCATACACAGAGCAATTTTTTTTCCTGCTAAATAAATTTGCTCAATTCCCCCATTAACACAGTCCGTGTTGATGCAGGAATCCCCCCCTACTGGGCCATTGTCTTCTCCTGGCGGGGGAGCAGGGGAAAGCCGTCACAGCCGAGAGAAGACAGTGATTATCGCTACTAGCGATAGCAGCTGCTTGCGATAATCGCAAGCAAATCTGGCAGGCTGGTTTTACCCAAGTTGTTCGATCAACTTGGTACATTCAGCCTGCCCAATAATGGTTAGAATCTCAGCCAGTTCAGCAGGAACCGGCCGAGATTCATATCATGTATGGCCTTGGCCTTACCTAAAGTGCAAAATCTGGTGCAGCTCTGCATAGAAACCAATCAGCTTCGATAATTTTTTTCAAAGCCTAATTGAACAGGCTGAAGTTAGAATCTGATTGGCTACCATGCACAGCTGCACCAGATTTTGCACCCTCTAGGTCAGTGATGCGAACCTTGGCACCCCGGATGTTTTGGAACTACACTTCCCATGATGGTCAGCTCTGAAGTGTAGTTGAGCATCATGGGAAATGTCGTTCCAAATCATCTGGGGTGCCAAGGTTCGCCATCACTGCTCTAAGTTTTGGTAAATCATCCCGTGTGCCTTCAACATTTGATTTTGGAATGACAAAAGTGGGGTACACACTGAGTAAAATCAGAAGACAAATGCCATACGAGGCGTGATTGTTCAATATTCGTATAGCGTGTATACAACTTTCGACATCCGAATTTCTGAAGGGACAAACTCAAAAATGTCTCTCGTACGTGAACAGAACTAATGATTTTCATTTAATGTGTACTGTTTTCGTAAGGTCTTCGCATGAGAAAAGAATCTGATACGAAAGACTACGCATGATCAGAACAAAAAAAAAAAAGCCTTTGTTCAAGAATTTTCATACCATTTTCATACCATCCTCTGTTTTGACCTGCTGTGAATCATCAAGGAAACATCGAGGAAAACTGGACGATCATTTGTCCGATTTTCACGTACCGGGCTTAATACTACAAACTGCCATTTGAGAAAAAATTTCCATCTTGCTTTTAAAATGTTCCCATCACTGTGGTCTAAAAGGAAAGTCAATTAGACCCACTAATGCTTAGAAAAACGAATTTGCTTTCTTAGAATCTTCTTTTCCCAAGAATTCTCATTCGAAAGTCTACCCATCTATGGTCAACTTTATATTACAAGCCCAATAATGGTTCAATTTCCAAGCCATTTACCTGATGATGCTTCCAAGAACTACACCAATGAATCTTAGTAGTTAGATACTTTTCGCAATTATTTACTTTTCTCTGAAGAAAGGGAACAAGCATTTCATCACTCATGCTGATAACACTGGTTGGACCCAACCGTCCATTCAATTGAAATCCTCATAGCTGTCACAATCTCCTTTTAGGCTTATCACCAAGACTGGCCACCTTAAAAGATCGTGTCTTCGATACTGGCTCGAAGGCTGGCCCATTGACTAAAGCCTCGTACACATGGCCAAGAATCTCGTCGCAAAAAAGACGTTTTTCTCGACGGGGTTCTTGTCAAGCTTGACGAGATTCTTGTCAAGCTTGACGAGATTCTTGTCAAGCTTGACGAGATTCTTGTCAAGCTTGACGAGATTCTTGTCAAGCTTGACGAGATTCTTGTCAAGCTTTCCTTGCATACACACTGTCAATCCAAAATCTCGTCGGTCTAAAGCGCGGTGACGTACAACACGTACGACGGCAGTATAAAGGGGAAGTTCCATTCTCATGGCGCCACCCCTTGGGTTGCTTTTGCTAATCTCGTGTTAGTAAAAGTTTAGGGAGAGACGATTTGCGCTTTTCAGTCTTCGTGCTTTCAGTTTGTTACAACGTGACGAATGTGCTATCTCCATTACGAACGCTAGTTTTACAAGAAGTTGCGCTCCCGTCTCATACTTGAGTCTGACCATGCCCGGTTTTTGAAGACTCGGAAAAGCATACACACGAACGGTTTTCTCGTCCAAAAACAGTCTGACGAGAATCACGGCGAGAAAAAATGAGACTCCAACGAGAAAAAAGACCGCAGGTCTTCTTTTTTCTCGTCGAGATTTTGGCCAGTTTTTTCGACGAGAAAGCATACACACAAACGGTTTTCTCGGCAAGAAAGCTCTCCCAACAGTTTTCTTGTCGAGAAAACCGGTCGTGTGTACGCGGCTTTACAGAATAGACCTGTGCTAGACTTGGTCTCACTGAAGCATTTTAGCACCACCAGAAGACCCATATGTTTTGCTCACAGGAAAGCAAACAGGCATGACAGCTCCACGACAGAAGGAAAATGTGTTTTCTATTTGTACAAGTTATATATGGGTTTTTTACTACCAGCAGGAGGTGTTGCTTTTAGGGTGGGATCAAAAGGCAGAGGTATGACATCATGGGCACCACAAACAGGAGGGGGTCATTTGCCTTCGAAAATCCTGCAGACTAATTAGCAAGAACTTCAAAAGCATTTTCTTGAGTCTGCGCCCTTAAAAGAAACACATGCCCATAAACTTGCTGAAGTCTGGTCTACAGAATGTGACCCTTACATATATCATACACAAACGCACACACTTCTTTCGTTTTTTTAAAGTTGCATTTTTTAGTATAACAGTCAGTTACGAATTCGGATTTTATAGTGATGAGTAACCCAGGAAATGCATCATGACTGATGTCAAATGCTGTGTAAATTATTTTTGTAAAATATAAGTCATCTATGCTAAAAGTGTATCAAAATCCAAGGAAAAAAAAATGCAATATAATTCCCTATATACTGTAGTAGCTGCATTAGTTTTCTTTCAGGCTTTTTTATAAATTTCCCTTTGCAACTTGTGATTCTGCCCCTAACTCTTCTAGTCCTAGGAGGTGACAACATTTACTGTATTGAATCTATGGAAAAGTAGTGTTGTCACCCTAGGACGGGACTACAAACTCCTCTCCTTTCCAAGTCTCCATATTATATGAGGTAGTTGTCTATAGTCTTCAGAGATAGCAATGTGACTAAAAGGGTGCCTTCCTGTCCTATTGCAACAACACTTACTGTTACTGTACATAGCAGCAGCATGTCCCGTCCCCGTAAGGACAGGAAGTGTGACTAAACTACAGAACACCTCCCTCTTGCTTAAACTCCATAAAAGTGTGAAGGTGTTCTATAGACCAGAGAGCAGGGCTGGTAATATTTGATATTTCCGAGCAGCGCTGACAGCTCACTACCGAAAATTAGACACTTCTGGCAGAATCAACTATTTTCTTTTTCTGCACTTATACCCCACTCACACTAACATTCCTATTTACATGTTGATTATGATTCACAAAAAAAACACAGTTGGCTGACCCTGTACAATGGATTCTTTCCTGCCACCACTGATTGGCTTGGGTTTGTGGGAAACTGTTTTGGAATTGATCACATTTTATTTCACAGTGTATGGCCGCCATTGGAGTTTACATACACTAAAGTGAGGTCTGATTTAATGCATGCATGCCCCATCAAATAGTGAAATCAAATGAAAAAAACTCTCCCTGTAAACTCAAGTAAAATATAGCAACCAATGGGAAATATAAAGTAGGTTTGGTGGAAAGGTGGAAGGGGTCTGTGGATTAGTAGAAGCCCCACAGCCTAGGATGGAAGGGGTCTGTGGATTAGCAGAATCCCCCTCCCCCCAAGTTTAGGATAGGCAGGATGGAAGGGGTCTGTGTATTAGTAGAAGCCCCTCAGCCTAGGAGAAGTTAGATGGAAGGAGTCTCTGTATTAGTAGAAGCACCCCACGTCTAGGATAGGATGGAAGGAAGGGGTCTTGGGATTAGCAGAAGCTCCCCAAGCCTAGGATAGAATGGATGGAAGGGGCCTGTGGATTAGCAGAAGCTCCCCAAGCCTAGGATAGAATGGATGGAAGGGGTCTGTGGATTAGCAGAAGCTCCCCAAGCCTAGGATAGAATGGATGGAAGGGGCCTGTGGATTAGCAGAAGCTCCCCAAGCCTAGGATAGAATGGATGGAAGGGGCCTGTGGATTAGCAGAAGCTCCCCAAGCCTAGGATAGGATGGATGGAAGGGGTCTGTGGATTGACAGAAGCTCCCCAGCTGAGGATAGGGTGGGTGGTAAGGGGCTGTGGATAAGTAGAAGCCCTACAAGACTAGGATGGGAATGATGGAAGGGGTCTGTGAATTAGTACAAGTACCCCAACCAAGGATAGGATGGATAGATAGAAGGGGTTTGTGTATAAGCAAAAGCCCCTCCAAGCTTAGGATAGGAGGGATAGGAAGGATGGAAGAGGTCTGTGGATAAGTAGAAGTGCCCCTAGCCTAGGATAGGAAGGGGTCTGCTGATAAGTAGAAGCCTCCCAATCCTAGGATAGGAAGGATGGAACAGGGTCTGTGGATTAGAAGAAGTCCCCCAGCATAGTAATGATGGAAGGGTCTGCAGATTAGTAGAAGCCCCCCCCCACAGCCTAGGTTGGAAATGAGGGAAGGGGTCTGATTAGTAGACATCCCCCAATCCTAGAACTGGACCGATGGGGTATGTGGTATAGTAGAAGCCTCTCCGAATCCTAGGATAGGATGGATGAATGGGGTCTGTGGTATAGTAGAAGCCTCTGAATCCTAGGATAAGATGGATGGATGAATGAATGGGGTCTGTGGATTAGTAGAAGCCCCCAAATCCTAGGATAGGATGGATAGGGTCTGTGGGTTAGTAGAAGCCCCCCAAATTCTAGGATGGATGGGGTCTGTGGATTAGTAGAACACCCCCCAGCCTAGGATGGGAATGATGGAAGGGGTCTGAGGATAAGTAGAGCCCCCCCCCCAGCCTAGGATAGGACAGATGGGGTCTGTGGATTAGTAGAAGCCCTCCACTCCTAGGATAGAAAGGATGGAAGGGGTCTGCGGATTTGTAGAAGCCCCCTATCCTAGGATGGGAATGATGGAAGGGGTCTGAGGATAAGTAGAAGCTCCCTATCCTAGGATGGGAATGACAGAAGGGGTCTGTGGATTTGTAGAAGCCCCCTATCCTAGGATGGGAATGACGGAAGGGGTCTGCGGATTTGTAGAAGCCCCCTATCCTAGGATGGGAATGATGGAAGGGGTCTGAGGATAAGTAGAAGCTCCCTATCCTAGGATGGGAATGACAGAAGGGGTCTGTGGATTTGTAGAAGCCCCCTATCCTAGGATGGGAATGACGGAAGGGGTCTGCGGATTTGTAGAAGCCCCCTATCCTAGGATGGGAATGACGGAAGGGGTCTGCGGATTTGTAGAAGCCCCCTATCCTAGGATGGGAATGACAGAAGGGGTCTGTGGATTTGTAGAAGCCCTCTATCCTAGGATGGGAATGACGGAAGGGGTCTGTGGATTTGTAGAAGCCCCCTATCCTAGGATGGGAATGACGGAAGGGGTCTGTGGATTTGTAGAAGCCCCCTATCCTAGGATGGGAATGACAGAAGGGGTCTGTGGATTTGTAGAAGCCCCCTATCCTAGGATGGGAATGACGGAAGGGGTCTGTGGATTTGTAGAAGCTCCCTATCCTAGGATGGGAATGACAGAAGGGGTCTGTGGATTTGTAGAAGCCCTCTATCCTAGGATGGGAATGACGGAAGGGGTCTGTGGATTTGTAGAAGCCCCCTATCCTAGGATGGGAATGACAGAAGGGGTCTGTGGATTTGTAGAAGCCCTCTATCCTAGGATGGGAATGACGGAAGGGGTCTGCGGATTTGTAGAAGCCCTCTATCCTAGGATGGGAATGACGGAAGGGGTCTGCGGATTTGTAGAAGCCCCCTATCCTAGGATGGGAATGACAGAAGGGGTCTGTGGATTAGTAGAAGCTCCCTATCCTAGGATGGGAATGACAGAAGGGGTCTGTGGATTTGTAGAAGCCCCCTATCCTAGGATGGGAATGACGGAAGGGGTCTGTGGATTAGTAGAAGCTCCCTATCCTAGGATGGGAATGACAGAAGGGGTCTGCGGATTTGTAGAAGCCCCCTATCCTAGGATGGGAATGACAGAAGGGGTCTGTGGATTAGTAGAAGCTCCCTATCCTAGGATGGGAATGACAGAAGGGGTCTGTGGATTTGTAGAAGCCCCCTATCCTAGGATGGGAATGACGGAAGGGGTCTGTGGATTAGTAGAAGCCCTCTATCCTAGGATAGGAATGACGGAAGGGGTCTGCGGATTTGTAGAAGCCCCCCAGCCCTTCGATGGGACATGGAAAGCCCAGCATTACGTCCCCCAATCATAGACCATCATCTCACCTCCCAGAAAATAATGAAATCTGGGCGGAAGGTTGAATAAAAAGCTCAGTGTATACCCCCAGTCTCCAGCAGCTTTCTTAATGAAGTGCGGCCCCTCCAGCTGTCAGGGGCCGCACTCCACACAGACATTCCCACGCTGCCTGGGAGCCCCGAGTATGAGGAGGAGGATGAGGAGGAGGATGATGAGGGAGGATGAGGATGACCCATAGAGGAGAAGATGGGATCTTACGTGTAAGGATCATTATCTCCAGCTTCTCTCTGCACATAGGTGGATCCAGTGCTGGGGGAAGGTCCGCTAGAAATCTCCTATGCAATCCTCCTGGGCTGATGGGAGCCAGCTGGAAGCAGTCATTGCAAACAGCCAGAATGGTGGAAAGATCCAAATTCCAAGGGGATCCACACTGACGGGGGTGTCCGGCCACAAGTCACAGGACGGGGGTAGTAATCCAGAGAGTGTCCGCGGAAAGTTCCATGTTCTAGAAAGGGGTCTCCTCGTATAGCAGCCCAGCCACTCAGCGGCTCCTATGATATGAAGCGGCCAGCTCGACACACTACACTCATACAGCGTGCCTCTCCCACCACACCGAGGCGTGTCATCCCCCACTACTTTCCACACACACAGCGCCATCTACAGGCCAACGTGCTAACCGCAGGAGGGGACCACAAAAGGTTCATAGAGGAAAACTACAACTCTGATTTCTCATCATCGGAAAAGATTTCTCCAGCCAGGCAAAGCTTGGAGCCTGGATACTGGAGCTACTCACACATTCCTCACCAGGCTAGATGTTTTCATAAATGTGTCATGGAAGGTGTGTAACCATGAACACCATCAAGTCTTAAAACCTGGAAAAATTACACTTACCTGCAGTGCTGAGACAAGATCATCTAGAACATGCCAAATTGCACCTCCTCCCCAGATGTATGATTACTATGGGGTGGGTTTACTAAAGGCTAATAGACTGCACTTTGCAAAGGGTAGTAGCTCCAGAGCTGAGTAGTGAGGGGAAGCTCTGCTGACCTCAATCATCCAATCACGTGCAAGCAAAAATTCTTCTTTTTCATTTCCTTGCATGTGATTGGGTATTCTTTGCAAAGTGAAGCTTTACCTCATTTACTAAGCTCTGAAGCAACTGCACCTTGCAAAGTGCACAGTATATTTGCCTTTAGTAAATCAACCCCTATGCTATGTGTCAGCAACCCCCCCCCCCCAAATAAATAAAAATCTACATGCTCACCCCCCTCATGCACTAATCTGCATGCTCACCCCCTAAACCTAAATTCATTGTGTTGAAATCCCTCCTCCCAGCACAAATCGTTGTCCCCCCCCCTCAAATCCTCTTTCTCTCCCCATATGGCCCCAGCACAAATTCCTCCCTTCTCCCAACAAAATATTCTCCCTCCTAGCACAAATCCTCTACCCCTTAAATTTCCCCTCCAAGCACAAATCTTCCCCGCACTCCAAACCCCCCCTTCCAGCAAAAATGCCCCTCCCCAATCCCCCACCCTAGCACATATCCCCCCCCCCACACACACACATTTCCCCTCCTAACACAAATACCCCCCAATCATTCCTACTAGCACAACTCCCTCCCCACCCCCAACAAAAAATTCTCCCTCCTAGCACAAATCCTCTACCCCTTAAATTTTCCCTCAAAGCACAAATCCTACCCCCACTACAACCCCCCTTTTCCAGCACAAATGCCCCTACCCAATCCCCCACCCTAGCACATATCCCCAACCCACAGAAATTCCCCCTCCTAACACAAATCATTCCTACTAGCACAAATCCCCTACCCCCCCCCCCAAAAAAAAAAAAAAACAAGCACTAATCTGCATGCTCACCCCATAAACCTGTTGAAATCCCTCCTTCCAGCACAAATCTTTGCCTCCGCCCCCCCCCAGCTCAAATCCTTTCTCTCTCCCCATATGGCCCCAGCACACATCCCCCCCCAACAAAATATTCTCCCTCCTAGCACAAATCATCTACCCCTTAAATTTCCCCTCCAAGCACAAATCCTCCCCCCACTACAATCCCCACTTCCAGTACAAATGTCCCTCCCCAATCCCCCATCCTAGCACATACCCCCCCCCCCCACACACACACAAATTTCCCCTTCTAACACAAATCATTCCTACTAGCACAAATCCCCCCCCCCCACAAAAAAAAACCCTCTACCAAATTACTTTTGTAGCACAAAATTCCTAAATCCCCCCTCCTAGCACAAATCCTCTTCCCCCCATCCCCCCTCCCAACACAAATCCTCCCCAAATCATTACTCTCAGCAGACCTCCCTAATTTTGCCCTCCTAGAACAATTCTTATACCCTGCCACTCCCCAAATTCCCCTTCTCAACACAAATCCCCTCCCCCCAATCTCCTTCAGGTGCCCCCCCCACCTCACATGATACCATAGATAACATTGGCTCGGGGGCAGGCACCAGCATTGCAGGTTAAGGCAAACCAGCACTTAAGGCTTTACAGCCGGTTTACTACTGCGCATGCGCAAGTCGCAGTGCGATTTCTGAATGGTCCCGTCATCTTCTGGCACACACGCAAGCACCACAAGGCAGCGGGGGGAGGGGCCGATGCAAACACAGAAATGACGTACCTCACCACAGCGATGTAGGACACAAGTCCAGCTGGAAAACAACAGAAAGGGTACAAAACGACAAAAAAAAAAACATATCCAAGTGATATTAAAGTGTTACTAAACCCAGGACCCTGCATTCACTATATCCCACAGTACACAGAACAAGGACATGAAATTATTTTAGTAAATATAAATTGCTGAATAACTTTTCTCATCAGCAGTATATAGGAGTCTTTTGACTTCTATGAGAGGCCTTTTTTTTAGCAGGAACACAGTTCAGGCACCTCCAGCACTGAATGTATGTAATGGGGCTGCTGGGATGGAGCATGCTGGAGGGTCTATTCATGGTGGCTGTTGAGAGATCTATTGTCACTGTTTTTGCTGGGGGAGTCTATTGTTGCTTGTGGAGGATCTATTGTTTCTGGGGGCTTTCAGTTATGCAATATATATAATGATGTCAGCGTGTGACCTCCAGCCAGAACACCTTAGGGAAGAGACTCAGAGGGACAGGTGACACAATTTATTTTGTGAATGAGTAGCCAAGGGTATTATGTACTCCCTATTCATTCATGATGAGAGGGGCGGTTATATAGAAGCAGTAAAACCTTGACTCAGCCACCTTCTTTTACTGCCTCCAGATTACCTGTGTAAATGAGCCCTAACACTCTCGTGCTTCCTGTCCTAGAGGGACAATTCACACTCACTATACTATATTTATGGAGAAGCGGTGATGTTACCCCAAGACAGGAAGTGTATTAGGACTACAGAACACTCATCTCCTCCATAACAGGGAAGAGGTGTGTGTGTGTGTGTGTGGGGGGGGAGGGGTGTTGTTCTGTAGTCTGTGAACTGGGCTGAGCTGTTACCACTGTTTAGGGTATCAGTCAGTGGCAGCCTTGACCCCCCATCGCTCCAGCCCACACCGCACCCCCACCCTGTCGCCAGTTCACTAACCCTGTTCTGACAGGCGGCAGCAGCAGCGGTGGCTTCCTCCCTCCCTCAGTCTCCACCGTGTCCCGGGCTTCCCTTGCGTCTCCTTATCCTTCCTCGGCCGTACGTCTTCTCCTCCAATCGGAAGGCTTCTCCAATAACCAACCGGGAAACGGATCTCACAACCCGCTTCCTTATTGTCCGGGAGCAGAATCCATGTGATCATAGCAATATTCATTTGCTATTGTCACACAACTGGGTGGGCTTAGAGCGCAGATCTCTGCGCCCCGATCCCACCCTTTTTTGAAGCCTATTAGAGCCCCTGGCTCTAATCACGTGCTTAAAAAAAAAACACCCCCCTATTGGAATCCATGGTCCGGCGCCCTGCATGTAGATCAGGGGGCCAGACGCATGGATGGGGGGAGACGCCCGTGTGCCCCTAATGGACGGTCCGCCACTGGTATCAATGCAACATGGGCAGACTGCACAGGAAGTTAGACTGAATTTCTGGCAGGATTAAATGTATTTTTGTGTGATTTTAAAGAGCATGGGTAAATGTGCATGTATTGTGTAGATGTACTTTTTTTACATTTTATTTTGGCTATACGTTAATTTTCAACATGATCAAAAATGAGAACTGTTATAGCATATAATGCATGCTCTACAGCTTAGTGAATTGAACTTATTAGATGAGTGAATACTGTAAAACCCATTATTATTATCCTGATAACGATTTAAAAAATTTAAGAAAATCCAGTTTATAACAATTTAGACAAAGGCAGCCAAGAACATATACAGTACATATATAAAGAATGGTCTGCTAGTACAATATGTACATTGTGCCAAAGTATGTCAGCTCAGTAAGTGATTCATGTGAATATCCTACTAGATCAAATTCCTTGGCTCTGCATTAATACAATTACACAGTAAATAAATTGTGCTATTTAATTTAAACATGTAGTGATGTAATCGGGATATAGGAGTACAAGATTGACTTCCTCGCTTTTATTTTGTGATATTATAATCTGTTATGAAACCACTGTGAAGGAAAGCCAGTAAATGAAATGTTGAATGATTAAATATCTATGTAATGTCTATGCGGTGAGAAGTGACTAAACCGAATATAAAAACTGATATTGTTACATTCTGACGACAGTATGTAGACCAGGAATGACTCTAACAGCCAAAAATTTGACAATCTGGAATTTGTTTGGCAGGTTCCTCATTGTTCTCCATTGAAGTGCGGAGATAAGCCCGGCCCTGCTGTCCACAGACTATGGGAAACCAGCACAAGTTGGAAAATGTCCTCATGTGATAATGATTGACTCCGAGTGCCAGAGAGGATGGTCATATAGCTGTAGCACACCCCCGTAGGAGCTGCTGGTTTAGATTTGGGCCTTGCACGTTACCTCACCATTTGTTGTCTAGGGGATGAGAGTCTATAGTAACTTCAATGTCCACACAAGTTATGAATCCTTTTCTTCAGCCTTTATTTCCAAACAAACTTGCATAGGTAGAGGGATGGAAGGTTAGGGGAAGGTTCAGGCACACACACAGCAGATCACTGGGGAAACTTCTCAGTTTCAAAGTCACACTCACCACTCTCCTGCAAGTGGGTATTGCTCACCCGGATAGGCCCCTTTCATTTGGCCTAGCAGCCAGAATGATGCACGAACAAATAAAGAAATAAAAGTCTCTGCCACAGACCTTTAGGATGGTTACGTTGAGCTGTTCAATAATCCTCTGCCACAGGATTTTAGTACCCGGATATCCAGCCTTACAGTTTAAGAGCCTTTAAGCCAACCCGGCAGACTGTAAGGTAACTTTAGCTACGGTGCATCCTCCAATAGGGCTACCAGGCCTTCCTCAAGATACGGCTTGGTCCTCTCCAGGACAGGTCCTCCCCCGTTTTCCTCCATTGAGTGGCTTCCTCCCGCAGGACAGACAGCACAGGATCACCTTCAAAGTGTAGGCCCCAGTCAGGATCACTGGGCCTACTTGGTAGAGATGCAGCCTCGGGCCAACATGGCTCCGCGGCTGAAATTCCAGCATCACATACCTCGAGCCAGGAGGGCCACGAGGCGAAAAGAGCCTCGAGCAATGGCGTCTGCCCCTTAAGTACCCTTCCCCAGCATGCTCAGTGGGGAGACCACTCCCACTGAGCTGTTCCTGGGGAAAGATACCCAATACACTTTGGCCTGCTTGCGTTCCAACATTGGCCTGGGGTGGTAACGCCACCTACAGGCAAACAGTGGGAAGTCCTTCCAAACACAGCCATAGCCGGAAAAGAGGCTAATTTAGCCTTAATCATACAAAGCTAACTACCAGCTCAGACACCCACTAAATTTAACATAGCGCCTGATCATCAGGAGCAGGGCGCTACATAGCCTAGGACAAGTAATGCTCAATGTTTAGGAAAAAATGCCCAGTCTACCCCAAGAGCTTATTTACACCACAATCCCTGCATTCAGTGTACAGTTCCACATGGTCATATACATGCATTGTAATGCATTCTAAGTGTGTTGTCAAAAGCCTTTTGACAACGTTGAACATAGATGAAAAACACATCAATATGAATCTCCCGTACTTCATTACCGGCCCAGAGAGTGGAACGCACGCCATGTAACTGGCAGTGACCACTACTCTCACACGTACAGAGGCCGTTTTTGTCATTGTGACGCCCAGTTCGGTTTTATATGATTATTTTTATAAGTAACTCACTTTACACATTTTTTAATCCATGTAAAATACCTACATTCAATAAATTGTTTAAGGATTTTACACCATGAGGAGTTTTTCTCTCCATGTATTGCGCACCTGCATAATTTGATCCTGTAGCTCCGGAGCCACCATTGGAAGAAACCTTCACCAGTGAGAGCCATCTGAGGATCCGCAGTGGGATAGGTCCCCAAAAACCACCTACAAGCTCAGCAGACTCCCCTTGCTATATGGTAAGGGAGTCCATCATATCTGGTGAGTGCAGAGTGTTTAGACTAGAGTCCCTCACGACGAGGTCGATTCACAGATATCAATTGGAAGCGGAGCAAAATAGCACTTTATTACAAGGAAAAATTGTTTGTTTTGCACAGCTATCACATTATGCACTTTGTCACTTTAAATTTGTATTAGTTTTTATTGATTTATTTGTAAAAAATTCAGCACATGATTGGATTATGACATTGAATGGTTTAGTAATAGATACACAGTATATACTATTATAGTAGTGGCACTTTATAATAGTATAAGGTGGAGCAAGCACTGTCTATAATTTATTCATTTAAATTGACTCACTTGAGGGGACAGTATTCATAGCAGCAGCTCAAATACACCGTCACTATATCACCAAGGCACGGGTGTTTAACATTTTTTGCCTGTCATATCAATCTGTGCTTAGCAACCATAAAGTGATACAAAAGGATGTTTTTTTTTTTTTTTTTTTTAAATAACAAACATGTCATACATATGTAGCGGGGTCTCTAAATTTAGGTGGGACACCCAGGTGTGTAAGTATGGGAATAGTGGACCACTTGTGTTCGTGGAGGATTGGATGGTGTAATAATCTCCTTGGCCTCTGGGTGGCGGGGTACCCGTAGGCTCAAGGTAGATTTGCCATTACAGTGCTAGCCTTTTTGTCCTTTTCCGGAGATGGTACGGCGAGGGGGGGGAACCTGCCGTGGTGTCGATGGGAGGAGATAAAAGGGGGAGACACCCTAACCACGAGGTCTTCCGGAGGATCTTCTTCACGCGCCCAGGCACCTTAGGCCTGGGTGCGGGCGGTTCTGGATTCCGGCCCAGGCGCCCTAGGCCTGACCGGGATGGAGTTGGAGTCCATCCCAGGCACCTTCAGCCTGGGGTGAGGTACTAAACTAGGAGGCCTGGGGTCCAGTGACTTCGACTGGATCCCGCGAGGGTGGAGACGCCCGAGGGTCCCTGAGGTGGATGGGGCCCATGTCTGAGGTGAGGAGGCCGGGGAGGTTACCCGTCCGGAGAGTCTGGAGCAGCATCAACCCAGTGACGGATGGGCCTCTGGTAACTCCCTTGGAGGGACATCTTCCCCTGATAGGGGGCGCAACGCAGCGAAGGTACTCCTATCTACGTTCTCTTGAGTCGCTGGTAGAGACTCTCAGATTCTAAGTCCTTTCTAGCTGAATGCTATAGTAACCGCTGGCGAGATCGCAGTGGTTTAGTTAATAACCAGGATAGTGCCTCGACCTGCTCACCCCCGTATCAAAATGTTATCAAGTCGCAACCAGTTGGCTACTGAAGCACTGTTTATTGTAAGATGTACAATAAAGCAAGAGTTGGACTGTGATCGGTGTGTGGAACTCTGGTTAATGGGAGCAAAGGGAAGTGTTGGCACAGCAGGACTGTATTCCAGACAAGAGCACATAGGCCTGAGGAAATATCTGGTGCTGGCCTTCACCTCACCCACAGCTATGGGGAGGACATGGGCCATAGCGCATCTCACCCTGTCGTGTGACATACCCCTAGACAAAGGAGATGGGGTGAGGCCGCTACACTTACCACTACTGTGCAGCTCGTTTTGCACAGAGTGACCCCGAACACCGTCTTCTGCGGTTCCTCGGCAGCTCTCGCGGCTCCTCCCCGCATCAGATAACCCCCTAGGAGAAGCTCTCTCTCGGGGGGTTACTCTGCGGGTGTGCTCCCGAGTCATTCATTCAGGGTCCATAGCATAGAATGTATGACTCGGGCCCCCCCCCCCGGTGCCCACGTCATTGGATTTGATTGACAGCAGCGGGAGCCAATGGCTGCGCTGCTATCAATCTATCCAATCAAGAGCCGGGACCCTGTGGAGAGAGGCAGAGCGTGTCACCGCCGAGCGAATTCCACGGCTCAGGTAAGTAAAACAGGGGGGGGGGGGCTGGTGACTGCCAGAAGTTTTTTCACCTTAATGCATAGTATGCATTAAGGTGAAAAAAACACAAGGGTTTACAACCCCTTTAATAGAGGGTGATGCTTTGAATACTGCCCTGCATTGTTGAATCTTTTATTGTTTAATCATTTAATTACATCATTTTGGCATCAAATTTAAATCCAAGCCTCCCCACCAAATAAAGAAAAATGCTGGAGGTTAATTTGGCCATACACTGATCAGGCCACCCATGGAACCCATGGTAGGAACTTCAGATGATTTAGCAAGACCCAGACAAAATACATTTTTTTGGGTGGCCCTGTCAGCACCACCTGGCTCTACAGAAGTCAATTTTTTCAGTTGATTTTGTCAAAGGATGCAGGTGGAGAATTCTCAGCCAAACAGCCCCTCCCTGCATTTAGATGCACCAAAGGCCCCTTTCACACTGAGGCGCTTTGCAGGCGCTATTGCGTTAAAAATAGCGCCTGCAAAGCGCCCTGAAAAAGCCGCTACTTTGTATCCAGTGCGAGGGCTTTCACACTGGAGCGTTGCGCTTGCAGGAGGGTAAAAAAACTCCTGCAAGCCGCATCTTTGCGTATTTTTACCGCTCCTATAGCACCCCTGCCCATTGAAATCCGCCTCCAAAACGCCTGCAAAACGCTGCAAAGAGGCGTTATTGCGGGCGTTTTTAACCCTTTTCCGGACGCTAGCGGGAGTTAAATTCACCCCACTAGCGCCCGCAAATCGCGGCAAAAACGACGGTATAGCGACGCTATAAACGACGGTATCCAGCACTTCAGTGTGAAAGTAGCCTTTGGGTATTCTGACAGCCGCGGGGCCCAGAGGTCAGAACACAAAAGCCAGCACTGCAGATTCATTCATCCATGCTGTTTAACATGATTTCACATGGATGGGGTAACGAGATTTCTCTCATTCAGCTTGGAGGGTTGGATGAGAGAAGTCTTAACGTGATTTGCAAGCTTTGGAGTTTTTTGGCAGTGGTGACATGTAAAGTCACTACTGGCAAAACTTTTTTTTTTTGTCTTGCTCCTATTTTGTGTCTTATGCACCCCCAGCTCATTCCCAGCATCTGTGAGATGCTTTTAATGGAACCGGGTCCTGGGACAATGTAACTCCAGACCAGCAAAGGTGTCAGCAGCCATGGACTGAGTGATGAGTGCGGGCGCAGAGATCTGCATACTCACCTTTCCTGCACTCCCCCTGTGTAACAAATATAAAGTAGGTGTCTCAATTTGGCTGCAACACTCCTTTTTTTTTCAATTACCGTATATACTCGAGTATAAGCCGAGTTTTCCAGCACATTTTTTTGTGCTGAATATGCCCCCCTCGGCTTATACTCGAGTCACCTTTTTGCGCCTGATCTCCCGGACTTTGGGGTCCCAGTACCGACCGGTCGTAGGTCCCCTGGACCCCATACTTGGTCCACATGTAGCCCCATTTCTCCTCTATAAGTGTGCAAAGTTTGTTGTCTGGGGGACCTATGGCCGGGGAGCACCGATTTTTCAAACCCGGCACTTCTTCCATAGACTCCCATGTTAAACGTCAGTGAGGCATGGGCACAGTGAGGCATGGGCACAGTGAGGCATGGACACAGTGAGGCATGGACACAGTGAGGCATGCACATGGACACAGTGAGGCATGCACATGGACACAGTGAGGCATGCACATGGACACAGTGAGGCATGGACACAGTGAGGCATGCACATGGACACAGTGAGGCATGCACATGGACACAGTGAGGCATGGACACAGTGAGGCATGGACACAGTGAGGCATGCACATGGACACAGTGAGGCATGGACACAGTGAGGCATGGACACAGTGAGGCATGCACATGGACACAGTGAGGCATGGACACAGTGAGGCATGCACATGGACACAGTGAGGCATGGACACAGTGAGGCATGCACATGGACACAGTGAGGCATGGACATGGACACCCTAGGCTTATACTCGAGTCAATACGTTTTCCCAGTTTTTTGTGGTAAAATTAGGTGCCTCGGCTCATATTCGGGTCGGCTTTTACTCGAGTATATACAGTACACATCCACCTTGAATTGAATCCCTCAGCCAATGATTTTTTTTTTCTCCTGGGCTCTCGTGAGAAAAAAATATGTTAGGCTGAAGTGTTCAGCAGAGAGATTACCTCGTTAGTCTGTTGCTGTTCTTACACTGTCCAATCACCAGGCTAGGGTTGATAGACATCACTTTACACTTTATTCCTTCTACAGTCTATAATTGAAATCTCCTTATATTTATTTAATCTGCATATTTTGGTTGTTTGGAACTCAGCATTAAACCGGTCACTCCTGTCATGGCAAGGACATTTCCAAACCTTATCTTTTCTAATGCTCATCCTTGCACGTGACCACTAGAGTTTTTTTGCTGAACTTTTCAACTTCTAATGAAGATATACTATATAGACACATAACATGTGACCCTATTTAGCCTCAAGTCTTCATCTTCATTATGGCTCGTTAGGAACAATGGATCACTTGGTCATGTTTTTTGGTAAATAACGTTCCAAGAGGTCACCCTCCTAGCATTACCTCTAAATTGATCATATGGGAATGAATCTGAGTACATTGGCAAATATTACAGCCAAATGTATATTATCACTTGTTATTTTTGATTAACAATAAAACAAAAAAGTAAAACAACCCTATGAAACCCATCAACGACTATCTTTCATTGTTCAGACATCTTTAAAATGATGAAAAAATTACATAGCACAGTTTTTTTGGTTTTGTTTTTTAACCACTTCAATACCATGCACTTATACAGCTTCCTGCCCAAGCCAATTTTCAGCTTCCAGGCTGTCGCAATTTGAATGACAATTGCGCGGTCATGCTACACTGTACCCAAACAAATTTTTTATCATTTTGTTCCCACAAATAGAGCTTTCTTTCGGTGGTATTTTATCACCTCTGCGATTTTTATTTTTTGCACAACAAATAAAAAAAGAGCGAAAATTTTGAAAAAAACTAAGTTTTTCTTTGTTTCTGTAAAATTTTTTTGTAAATAAGTACCTTATCTACTTCAATGACGGGCACTGATAAGGCGGCACTGACGGGCACTGAAAGGCGACACTGATGGGCACCGATGAGGTGGCACCAATGAGGTGGCACTGATGAGGTGGCACTGATGATGGGCACTGATAGGCGGCACTGATGGGCACTGATATGTGGCACTGGTATGCGGCACTGATGGGCACTCATAGGCGGCACTGATTGGCACTCATAGGCGGCACTGATTGGCACTCATAAGCGACACTGATTGGCACTCATAGGCGGCACTGATGGGCACTTATGGGTGGCACTGATAGGTGGCACGGACGGGCACTGATAGGTGGGCACTTATGGGCACAGATGGGCACGGATGGGAACTGATAGGTGGCACTGATGGACACTAGTAGGTAGCACTGATGACATTGATGCCCAGCAATGCCAGCCACCACACATTGTGGTCGTGCCATGATGGTGCAAGTCAGTGCCCATTTGTGGGCACTGATTGGCATATGTTTTTTTATGTTTTACTACATGTGGATGGCCATGGGGGCCATCCACATGCTTGAGGCTTCCCTGGTGGTCCTGGGCGGCATCCTGGTGGTCTAGTGTGGGTATCCGAGGGGGGGCTGCGCTGATAAACAATCAGCGCGAACCCCCCCTGTCAGGAGAGCCGCCGATCGGCTCTCCTCTACTCGCGTCTGTCAGACGCGAGTGAGGAAGAACCGATCAACGGCTCTTCCTGTTTACATCGTGATCAGCCGTGATTGGACACGGCTGATCACGTGGTAAAAAGCCTCCGCCGGAGGCTCTTTACCGAGATCAGTGTAGCGGTGTGTCAGACTGACACACTGCACCACTGATCACCGCGATGCGAGCCCCCCCCAGGCGCGCGGCGGCTGTTATCCTGCAGGACGTCAATAGACGTCCAGTGTGGATAACAGAACCACTTCCCGGACGTCAATATGCTATTGACTGGGCGGGAAGTGGTTAAATATCTCTTTATTTCCATACAAAAAGACAAATATACATTTCACAATTTACATTGATAAAATTCCACCAACATTCATTTCATTAACACAAAAACATTTGTACTCATATTCATTTATCCTCTTTTCATTCTATGGTGTGCTTACCTTACTTCCTACCCTCTTTATCCTGAAGTCATCATGGAGTTCTCTATCCAACTTGCCCATACTCTGTCGTATTTCTCCTCCTGTCCTCTATTACAATATGTCTCCCTATACAATGGCAGATTGCTATTTACTAAATTTTTCCAATATACTATCGAAGGGGCTTCAACCTTCTTCCAACTCAACACTATTGTCTTTCTTGAATAAAAAAGTAGCACAGTTTGATCGTTATAATTAATATACAGTGAAACCTCAGATTGCGAGTAACGCGGTTAACAAGCGTTTCGCAATACGATCATTTTTTTTTTAAATCCTGACTCGGTTCGCGAATCGTGTCTCGCAAAACGAGCAGGATTCAGGCCACATCGGTGTGCAGTACCGCATTTGGCCAGAGGTGCGGGGGCGCCGGAGTCGAACGGAGCCGATCTGAGCCGTTCGGAAATACTCGGAAAAACTCAGAAATACTCCGTTCCCGAGCCTCTCCGAGGGTTTCTGAGTTCAGCCGAGCTGTCCCGAGTATTTCCGAGGCTCTCCGGTGCCCCACCACCTCTGGCCACATGCGGTATTGCATGCTATAGAAGTCAATGCAGAACTAATTATTTTCGTTTCCATTGACTTCTATGGGAAAACTTGCTTTGATATGTGAGTGCTTTGGATTACGAGTATTCTCCTGGAACGGATTATGCTCGTAATCCAAGGTTCCACTGTAAACCCTATAAATGTGTTTCTCTTCTTTGCTACTTTTTGGCCTGTTAAATATACCATTGAAATTATTTTGTTGCAGTATATCTGTTCAATAAGTTCAAAACTAACAAGGTGATCATGTCAGAAATTCAAAGCTCCTCTTTGTCTTGTTCACACTTCTTGTTTTTTTTTTTATGTTCAATGTTTTATTAACCTCCCTGGCGGTATGATTCTGTCAGATTTTAGGTGCTGAAAGCAGTACCATTATTCTGCATGGAAATTTGGCGTTTTATATTGCAGGCCTGTAATTCTTAGGAATAACTCACTTAACCTTCCTAGCGGTATTCCCGAGTCTGGCTCGGGGTTAAATTTCAGCACCAAAAGCGGTAACCCCGAGCCAGACTCGGGCTGCCTCGCCGTGATCCAGGCAGGAGTTACTTACCTTGTCCCCTGGATCCTGCGATGCTTCCCCGCTGTGTGATCGAGCCGTCATCTCGCTCGATTCACACACTGCCGAATGCCGCCGAGCTCCGTTCCCTGCGACGTTAAAACACAGCATACATACAGTACACTGTAATCTTACAGATTACAGTACTGTATGTAATAATTACACACCCCCATTGTCCCTAGTGGTCTGCCCAGTGTCCTGCATGCACTTTTATATAATAAAAACTTATTTTTTCTGCCTGGAAACTGGAGATTGTCCATAGCAACCAAAAAGTGTCCCTTTATGTCAAAAGTGGTTTTAGACCAGCTAAAAAACAGCGATAATAAATTAGAATCACTCGCAGAATTAAGCGATAGCAATTTGTGGGGAAATTCGTCATCAAACACTGAAAAACACTTTTATTATTATTATATTATTATTTGTTATAATTATTTTATAGTTATTTATTTTATTATAATGTATAATTTTGTTTTTTGAACTTTATCATACCCGGAATGTCTACTAGACTCTGGTTTGGACAGATTTAAGTGAGTTATTCCTAAGAATTACAGGCCTGCAATATAAAACGCCAAATTTCCATGCAGAATAATGGTACCGCTTTCAGCACCTAAAATCTGACAGAATCATACCGCCAGGGAGGTTAAATCTGTCCAAACCAGAGTCTAGTAGACATCCCGGGTATGATAAAGTTCAAAAAACAAAATTATACATTATAATAAAATAAATAACTATAAAATAATTATAACAAATAATATAATAATAATAATAAAAGTGTTTTTCAGTGTTTGATGACGAATTTCCCCACAAATCGCTATCGCTTAATTCTGCGAGTGATTCTAATTTATTATCGCTGTTTTTTAGCTGGTCTAAAACCACTTTTGACATTTTGACATAAAGGGACACTTTTTGGTTGCTATGGACAATCTCCAGTTTCTAGGCAGAAAGAAAAGTTTTTATTATATAAAAGTGCATGCAGACCACTAGGGACAAAGAGGATGTGTAATTATTACATACAGTACTGTAATCTGTAAGATTACAGTGTACTGTATGTATACTGTGTTTCAACTTTTTTGAATTTGGCGCCGATCTCCGTCCCCGTGCGTCGTAACGTCGCAGGGAACGGAGCTCGGCGGCACTCGGAAGTGTGTGAATCGAGCGAGATGACGGCTCGATCACACAGCGGGGAAGCATCGCAGGATCCAGGGGACAAGGTAAGTAACTCTGCCTGGATCACTGCAATGCAATCCCGAGTCTGGCTCGGGGTTACCGCTTTTGGTGCTGAAATTTAACCCCGAGCCAGACTCGGGAATACCACTAGGAAGGTTAATACATTTTCCAAAGCAAAATCATTTTTCAAAGAAAGTAATACAAAGGTTGCAAAGCAAATAGGAAACAATAGCATGTGCACATTGCAGTAATTATGACATTGGTTGGTGAGTTAGGCCCCTTTCACACGGGCGCCTACATTTGCCAGACTCTGCTTGTTTAGTGGGGGATCACTACACTGATCCCCATTGAGCAGGCAGATGACAGGTCCGTCTCTGCTTACTGAACTCCCCTCTATGGGGAAATCAGATGAAAACAGACCGCCTGTCCATTTTCATCCGATCATATCCGATCCCCCAGACGGATGGACCATCGTCTGTATTTTGAGGACAGGATCGGATAACGGTGGATGTCAGCGGACATGTGTCTGCCGATCCATAGGGGTGAATGAAGGGTCCGATCAGGTCCGCCTGAAAAACTGACAGGCGGACCTGATCAGACAGCCCATGTGAAAGGGCCCTTAGGCATTTAATAATAATTATTATAGTATTGTATGGGGCAACCATTAGTAGGATAATAATAAGAACCTGCAGTGTGTTTTAAAAAGAATGACCTGATTTTATATACCGTAAATACTCGAGTATAATGCCGCGTACACACGATCGATTTTTTCGACAGTGAAAACACCGTCAAGAAAATCGATGTGAAAAACGAGGAACAGCTTGTTCCCCCCACACACAGCCGTTTTAAATGACATTTTTTTTTGGTCTAAAAAAACTACTGTGTGTGGGCTCCGCGCCAGTGTTTCCCTATGGGAAACACTGCCGCGGAAAAAAAACGACGGGAATCACGACGAGAAAAATTAGAGCATGTTCTAATTTTTCTTGTCGTGATTAATGCCGTTTTTCCCATCGAGAAAAACGACAAAAAGCCCACAGACGATCATTTTTCTCGTCCAAAAGGAAAAAATTTCATTTTTCTCGACGGGAAAAACGGTCGTGTGTACGCGGCATAAGCCGAGATTTTCAGCACATTTTTTTGTGCTGAAAATGCCCCCCTCGGCTTATACACGAGTCACCTTTTTGCCTGATCTCCCGGACTTTGGGGACCCGGTACCGGCAGGCCGTAGGTCCCCTGGACCCCACTCTTCCTCTACAAGTGTGCAAAGTTTGTTGACCGGGGGACCTACGGCCGGGGAGCACCAATTTTTCAAAGCCGGGCACCCCTTTCATAGACTAATGTTAAACGGTCATTTCTCCAGTAACTTTGGGGACCCGGTACTAGCCGGTTGTAGGTCCCCTGGACCCGAAACTTGGCACACATGTAGCCCCACTCTTCCTCTACAAGTGTGCAAAGCTTGTTGTCCAGGGGACCTACGGCCAGGGAGCACCGATTTTTCAAACCTGGACACTCCTTCCATAGACTCCCACGTTAAACGTCAGTCTAGTCATGGACACAGTGAGACATAGGCACAGTGAGGCATGGACACAGTGAGGCATGGACACAGTGAGGCATGGACCCGGTGAGGCATGGGCACAGTGAGGCACGGACACAGTGAGGCACGGGCACAGTGAGGCATGGACCCAGTGAGGCATGGGCACAGTGAGGCATGGACCCAGTGAGGCATGGGCACAGTGAGGCATGGACACAGTGAGGCATGGGCACAGTGAGGCATGCACATGGACACAGTGAGGCAAAGTGAGGCACAGTGAGGCATGCAGATGGACACCCTAGGCTTATACTCGAGTCAATACGTTTTCCCATTTTTTGTGGTAAAATTATGTGCCTCGACTTATATTCGGATCGGCTTATACTCGAGTATATACGGTAGTCATATTTAATAATGAAAATGCGTTACAGTTACATAACAAATTACAAACTATTAAGTAAGTCCTCAAGTTTTACTCACCGTGTTCTAGATGCTCTATGTGCCCACCACCTGCTGCAAAGATAACAACAAGACGATAGCTGAATCAATGTGTCTGAGAGTGTTAGATGAAACGTTGCTTCATCACTAAAAATCAACCACGGTAATAATCTGTCGTTCGCCATGTCGGCTAAGAGCATATGACAGAAATCAAAGTGTTTCCTTTTGTCACTTACACAAAGCGCTTGCACCAGTTGCAATCAGTATGGCCTCAGAAGCAAACATTGTCTTAACCACTTCAGCCCCGGACCATTTGGCTGCCAAATGACCGGGCCACTTTTTGCGATTCGGCACTGCGTCGCTTTAACTGACAATTGCGCGGTCGTGTGACGTGGCTCCCAAACAAAATTGATGTCCTTTTTTTCCTACAAATAGAGCTTTCTTTTGGATGTATTTGATCACCTCTGCGGTTTTAATTTTTTGCGCTATAAACTAGAGCGACAATTTTGAAAAAAAAGCAATAATTTTGTACTTTTTGCTATAATAAATATCCCCATGTTTTTTTTAAAAAAAGGAAATTTTTTCTCAGTTTAGGCCGATACGTATTCTTCTACATGTTTTGTAAAAAAAATCGCAATAAGCGTATATTGATTGGTTTGCGCAAAAGTTTGCGTAAAACACTTCCCGTGTTTTATCAAGGATTACTATTAGCCCTGCCAGGACTTATCTTGGCATACAGAGCAATTGGTCCCTATGCTGTGGAAATGGGGAAAGAGGAAGATCTTAATATTTTATCAAAAGACAACTGGGCAGGGTTGACACAAAAATGCTGTGCGCTGTCAGTTTACAACAGGAAATTAGGAGCTGAGTGCATTTCTGTCAGAAAAACAGGTATCTTTTGATACTTGCTGGGCCTTTAAAGGAATATGATTGGGGAAAATGCACATGAATTGCAAAGGTTGCATATTTGTTATGATGTTTCCCTAGGTATAAACCTTAATAAAGGAGAACTAAAAAAAAATAGAGTATATAAAATTGCTATACAAGCCATTTTGTAATTTAATGGTTTTATTTTATTAAATAAATACCTTTCCATTTCAATCTGAAGTTAATGACATTTTTTAAAAATATTCAAAAATTCAATGCCATATGTCAACCTGAAGGTGTTCTGTACATTGGTGTACAGAACACCCAGAAATGTAATTTCCTGCTTGTGCCTCTAAGATACATGTACACTTTTAGGCATCCACTGCAATAGGCATTTCCATTTTGCTAAGGTGCTTCCTAAGGGTTAATTACTTCTAATAGGGATACCAACATACCAAAACTACAGTTTTTCTCATTAATTGATCACCCAGAAGAGATAGTTTTTTTCTCAAATAGGTGGATTTATACTTTAAATACAAACTCCATCCAGATCGGATGTTTCAGGTTTTTGAATAGGTTGAGTTACCCACTGACTTCTTGTATATCTTATATATTCCACTGGTGAGTGTAATTCCTTAACTACAACCTAACCCCTGTCCCTAAACTGTTTACCACCTTACTAAAGTACATCTGTAGTGATGCAAAATATACCCCTCAGCAAATAAATGATTTCTCCTGGGCTCCCATAAGAAAAATAGGTTTAGCAGATATGTTCAGCAGAGGGATGACGTCATTAGCCTGTTGCTATTCTCACTGTCCAATCGCCTGGCTGTAGCGATATAACATGTACTAAAGTATTTTTTTAAAATCTGAGGCGTTTATTAACCACTTAAGGACCAGAAGGATTTGCAACCTTAATGACCAGGCCATTTTTTGCGATACGGCACTGCGCCGCTTTAACTGACAATTGCGCGGTCCTGCAACGCTGTACCCAAACAAAATTTACGTCCTTCTTATTCCCACAAATAGAGTTTTCTTTTGGTGGTATTTGATCACCTCTGCAGTTTTTATTTTTTGCGCTATAAACAAACAAAGAGCGACAATCTTGAAAAAAATTAAAAAATAATTTTACGTTTTGCTATAATACATATCCCACAAAATATATAAAAAAACTAATTTATTTATCAGTTTAGGCCAATAAATATCATTCTACATATTTTTGGTAAAAAAAAATCACAATAGGCGTATTTTGATTGGTTTGCGCAAAAGTTATCACGTCTACAAAATAGGAGATAGATTTAGGGACTTTCATTTTTTTTTATTGTTTTTGTGGTAATGGCAGCGATCTGCGATTTTTAGCGGGACTGCGAATATGCGGCGGACGAATCTGACCCCAAATTACACTTTTTGAGGACCAGTGACATTATTACATTGATCGGTGCTATAAAAATGCACTAATCAATGTAAAAATGATACTGGCAGGGAAAGGGTTAACACTAGGGGACAATCAAGGGGTTAACGGTGTTCCCTAATGTGTGTTCTAACTGTAGGAGGGATGGGCTGCCTGGGACATGACAGACTTTCATCCCCATCATTCCCATTCTGCCTCTGTACTAGGCAATCGCTGGCAAACGTCGAGTCCACTTGACCCGCGGGTGCGCTCCCGTAGCGTGCAGTGGGCGTGAGAGCACAGCACCGGCAGTGCGAGCCCGCCCGCAACTGCGCCTGCGTGAGCCAACGTACAACAATGGCGATTTATGCAAGGGAGTCAACCTGCCGCAGTGCAAATGCAGCGGCTGGTCCTTAAGTGGTTAAAATAATACCCGGGGGGTTGATTTACTAAAACTGGAGAGTGCAAAATCTGGTGCAGCTGTGCATGGTAGCCAATCAGCTTCTAACTAGAAGGGGGTAGGCAGTCTTACCACATTCTATGCAGACATAGTTACCATCAGGAAATCTACCCTGAGTAATGCCATGCAAGCATCACTGAAGTACATGCATATACACTGTACTGTAGATAAGAAGGCCCCATTCAAATCTGCTTGTTCCAGGAATGAATGATTCCACACGTCTTCCTGCAAAGCAAGAAAAAGTGTGTCGCAGTTGCAATGCCATTAAAATGAAACAAGTACAAAAAACTGCGACACACAAAATTTGTCAAAATGGCCCATCAGCTACTTTGCCCCGTTTGTTGCATGAAGGGGAGCCCATTGAATAAAAAAGAAAGAAATGCTTGTTTCAAATCACAAGATGTGAATGTGGCCTAATTAGCTGTAAAAAGTCTGCAGTAGGTTTATGCATGCTGCTAGCACGGGTTTGCAGAGAATCTCGAGGATGCCTGAAGTTAATTACTTGTGTAACTTTTGGTAGAAAAATTTGCAAAATTGCCATCAGAAATAGGAAACAAATTATAATCCAGTGCATAGCCTTTTCCCTGGTCAGCTGAGTCACAAGAGCCAATAATGTAGAGGAAATGGACAGAAAAATGTGGACTTAAAGCGTTTGTTAC
The DNA here is from genome assembly GCA_029206835.1 of Rana muscosa. NCBI lineage: Eukaryota > Metazoa > Chordata > Amphibia > Anura > Ranidae > Rana > Rana muscosa. The sequence continues at coordinate 216,790,935 of CM055116.1, forward strand.
CCCAACCTTTCATATTCTTGATATGTGCCTGCTGCACCATGTACTTGTAGGAGAAAGTACCCTGTTCTCTTTGTATTGCTTCATTTATGTGACATCCCTGGCATTCCTTCCAGTCCCCCTGCTTTCCTATTAAAAACTGACCATACTAAGCAGGAGAACACACCGTAGTCAGTTCTCTAGCTATGCTGGGAACTCAGCCTGCTCTTCTCCGATGATCAGACTTGTGCTGACACCCCCCCTGCTGCACAGCCATTCACTGGGAAGCTCAGTGTGCTGTTGCATCTCCTCCACCAAGCTCTTAAGCAGCTGAGAACAGAGGGAATGTGAGCACTTTTAAAAAAGGGAAAAAGGTATTTATAATGTTTTTTATATCTATACTAAAATGTTTTGCTTTTTATTTATATTTTAAACTAAAGTGTTGTTTTTTTTTAAGGTGGTCGTTTACAACCACTTTAACCACTTGTCTACCGCCCACCGTCAAATGACGGCGGGCGGAAGACTCTCTTGTTCTGACAGGACGTCATATGACGTCCTGGCTTTAAAAGCAGCTAGGGGACGCGTGCGCGCCGCGTCGCTGGGGACCCGATGCGCGTGCCCGGCGCCCGCGATGGCTGCCGGGAACCCACGATTGCCCAGTAACCGAGCAGGACCGTGGATCTGTGTGTGTAAACACACAGATCCACGTCCTGTCAGGGAGAGGAGACCGAAGGTGTGTCCCTTGTACATAGGGACAACCATCGGTCACCTCCCCCAGTCAGTCCCCTCCCCCCACAGTTAGAACACATCTAGGAAACACATTTAACCCCTTCCTCGCCCCCTAGTGTTAACCCCTTCCCTGCCAGTCACATTTATACAGTAATCAATGCATTTATATAGCAGGGATCGCTGTATAAATGTGAATGCTCCCAAAAATGTGTCAAAAGTGTCCGATGTGTCCGCCGCAATATCGCAGTCATGATAAAAATCACAGATCGCCGCCATTACTAGTAAAGAATAAAATAAAATAAAAAATGCTAAAAATCTATCCCCTATTTTGTATCTGCTATAACTTTTGCGCAAACCAATCAATATGCGCTTATTGCGTTTTTTTTTTACCAAAAATATGTAGAAGAATACGTATCGGCCTAAACTGAGGAAAATGTTTTTTTTTTTTTTAACCACTTCTCTACTGTGCACGAAAACCCCCTTCCTGCCCAAGCCATTTTTCAGCTTTCAGCGCTGTCACAGTTTGAATGACAATTGCGCGGTCGTGCGACGTGGCTCCCAAACGAAATTTGTGTCCTTTTTTTCCCACAAATAGAGCTTTCTTTTGGTGGCATTTGATCACCTCTGCGGTTTTTATTTTTTGCGCTATAAACAAAAGAAGAGCGTCCAGTTTGGAAAAAAAACACTATTTTTTACTTTTTGCTATAATAAATACCTTTTTTTTTTTTTTTTAATAAAATTTTCCTCAGTTTAGGCCGATACGTATTCTTCTACATATTTTTGGTAAAAAAAAAAATCGCAATAAGCGCGTATTGATTGGTTTGCGCAAAAGTTATAGCGTGTACAAAATAGGGGATAGATTTATAGCATTTTTATTTTTTTATTTTTTTATTAGTAATGGCGGCGATCTGCAATTTTTTATTGTGACTGCGATATTGCGGCGGACACATCGGACACTTTTGACACATTTTTGGGACCATTCACGTTTATACAGCGATCCCTGCTATAAAAATGCATTGATTACTGTATAAATGTGATTGGCAGGGAAGGGGTTAACCACTAGGGGGCGGGAAGGGGTTAAATATGTTCCCTCAATGTGTTCTTACTGTGGGGGGAGGTGACTGACTGGGGGAGGTGACCGATGGTTGTCCCTATGTACAAGGGACACACAATCGGTCCCCTCTCCCTCACAGGACGTGGATCTCTGTGTTTACACACAGAGACCCACTTTCCTGCTCGTTTCCCGGGCAATCGCGGGTGCCCGGCGGCAATCGCGGCCACCGGGCACGCGCACCGGGGCCTTGTGAACGCGGCGGGCGCGCGCGCGCGCGCCTCCTAGCTCGTTTTAAAGGGAGGACGTCATATGACGTCCTCCCAGAACGAGAGTATCCTCCGCCCGCCGTCAATTGACAGTGGGCGGGGGACAAGTGGTTAAATAGATATTTATTATAGCAAAAAGTAAAAAATATTGTGTTTTTTTTCAAACTTGACGCTCTTCTTTTGTTTATAGTGCAAAAAATAAAAACCGCAGAGGTGATCAAATACCACCAAAAGAAAGTTCTATTTGTGGGAAAAAAAAGACGCAAATTTAATTTGGGAGCCACGTCGCACGACCGCGCAATTGTCATTCAAAGTGTGACAGCGCTGAAAGATGAAAAATGGCTTGGGCAAGAAGGGGGTTTTTGTGCCCGGTAGGCAGGTAGTTAAAGTAGCCATTGTCAATGTGATTAGAGCTGTTTGTGAAAGCTGAAAATACTGTGAAGGGAGAGATACTCTACATAGAATGTATGAAGCCTTGTACACACGGCCGGGAATCCCGTCAGGAAAAAAACGTTGGTTTTCCTGACAAGCTTTCCTTGCCAAGCCGTGCATACAGACGGCCATTCAAAAGAACTGCCGTTCTTTTGAATGGCAAGAACGCGGTGACGTCATCGATTACGACAAGCCTGCGCTCGTCACATTTGATGCCGTCGCCGCCAACTTGCTACACCCTACACTACCCTTGTATGCTACCGCGCATGCGTCAAAGTCTTTTGAGCATGCACGGGTTTACCTGGGGACAGGTAAGCATACACACTCACGGTTTTCTCAGCAGGAAACACTCTGCCGAGAATCCTGACGAGAAACGAGAGAGCAGGTTCTCTATTTTTCTCGTCGGGATTCCTGGCAGTTTTCTCGCCGAGATAGAATACACACGCACGGTTTTCACGGCAAAAAGCTCTCCCAGCAGTTTTCTCGCCAAGAAAGCATACACACGCACTGTTTTCATGGCAAAAAGCTCTCCCAGCAGTTTTCTTGCCGAAAAAACTGCGTGTGTACGAGGCTTTAAGGTAAAAAACCTTGTACCTTATGTCACCGGGCCTGGTTATATCTCAGAAATCAAGCCTTGTAAGATTTTATGATGCAGCTTATTTTCAGATTTTGGAAATCCACAATCACGTCTTTCCTGTCCATCTGGGTGGACATAATACACAACGCTATGCTAATGTAGGAAATGCAAGCTAAAGATCCAGATACCTGAGAAAAACTGACCAAGCTATGGTACATTGGGATGCACTACACTTCTGAGAAACTGCGGAATAAACTCAAACAATAAGCCTCTGTATGGGGGCGAGTGAGGAAGGTGGAGACCAAAAGATGGGGTTTTACCCCTATCTCACCCTCACAGGTTCTAATGCCTCTGACCTATTCTCAGAAACTCCTCTATTTCACCCTCCCCTTTTTTTTTTTATAAAGCCTTTTTGTGATATTAAATAGGAGGACTCATATCTACTATATCTTTTTCTCTCCCTCTAATGCTTCGCTTCTCTTTTTCTTCTGTTCTCCCCCTTTCTCTTTATTTCCCTTATGAGTAATATCATTTATTGTTTATCCTATGTTACTTGACATCGCAATGATGATTCATTTTCGTAACTGTCGGTTTAGATGTCGCCCACATTTTTCATCCTGGATCTGAGTGCCTATCCAAAGACAACCCCATTCCCATATCAGTGATTGATATTGGTTAATGTGTCTCTATTTGGATGTTGATATTGATTGACAACCATTTTTGGGTGAAAAATGTAAAGTTGTATTTACAGTTTCAATGTGGATTTCTTTCTTTCTATATTACTTTTTTAATTTCTGAAAAACTTGTTAATAAAAATATATTCAACCTAAAACAACCTTGTACCTTTAGAACCACTTTAACCACTTCAATACAGGGCACTTCTACCCCCTTCCTGCCCAGGCCAATTTTCAGCGCGTCACACTTTGAATGACAATTGCGCGGTCATGCAACGCTGTACCAAAATAAAATGTTTATCATTTTCTTCCCACGAATTGAGCTTTCTTTTGGTGGTATTTAATCACCACTGGGTTTTTAATTCTTTGCTAAAAAAAACGAAAAAAAAAAAGTTTTTCTTAGTTTCTGTCAGTAAGTTTTGTAAATAAGTAATTTTTCTCCTTCTCTGATGTGCGCTGATGAGGTGGCACTGATGGGCACTGATAGGCTGCACTGATGGGCACTGATGAGTCGGCACTGAAGGGCACTGATGAGGCGGCACTGAAGGGTACTGATTAGCTGGCGCTGATATGCGGCACTGATAGGAGACACTGATGAGCACTGAAAGGTGGCACTGGTGGGCACTGATGGGTACTGATAGGCGACACTTATGGGCAATGATAGGCAGCACAGATAGGTGGCACTGATGGGCGGCATTGATGGGCACTAATGGGCAGCACTGATGGGTGGCACTGATGAGCAGGCACTGATGGGAACTGAAAGGCAGCACTGATTGGTGTCACTGATGGGCACTGATTGATGGCCCTGATGAACACTGCTGGGGCTGCACTGGTGATCAGTGCCTTGATTACTTGTACAGTCTCCCCTGCGAGGAGATGCCTCTGATCATCTCTCTTCGCCTCACACTCTGTCAGTGTGAGGCAAGGAGAGCCAATAAACTGCACTTCCATGTTTACATGTGATCAGCTGTGATTGGACACAGCCAATCACATGGCTAAAGAGCCGTGTCATTGGCTCTTTACCAAGGTAAGAGTCACGCCGTTTCCTAGGAACACTGTGGGTGTGCGAGAGCGGTGACATTGGACGACGTCATATGACATTGCCCCAGAAGGAGAGGGGATTTTGCCCACCATCATTTTACTGTATTGCAGGTGGGAAGTAGTTAACCACTTAACGACCGCCCACCGCCGATTTACGTCGGCAGAATGGCACGGACAGGCAGAATCACGTAGATCTACGTGATCGCCTTTGTGCAGTTGGGGGGTCCATCCGGACCCCCCTTCACTGCAGTGAGCGGCCGTTAAGTGTTCGGGAGCGATCAGGCATGAGGGGGCGGCCGCTCGATTCCGCCCCCCCCTCGCGATCGCTCCCGGCCAATGAAATTGCTTCCTCCGCCATGTGATGTAAACACAGGCTGGAGGAAGTGATGTCATCTCCCTCGCCGCGGTCTTTTCGTTCCCGGCGCCGAGGAGTGAAGACAGAGGTTAGTGCTCCAACAGTCCACTGACACGTAGGTACACATAGGCACACAAATCACCCCCCAGTCACCCCCAGATCACCCCCCAGGTCACCCCAAAGCCCCCAATCACAGTGTCACTGATTGCAGTGATCATTTATTTTACTGATCACTGCATTTAGTGTCATCTGTGATTGTAAAAAGTTGCAAGGCAGTTAGGATTAGGCCCCTTTAGGTCCAGGGTAGCCCCCTAACCCCCCCTAATAAAGGTTTAACCCCTTGATCACCCCCAGGTAACCCTTTCACCCCCTAACTTCAGCGTCACTAAGCGATTGTTTTTCCGATCGCTGTATTCGTGTCGCTGGTGTTTTAGATAGGCAGTTATTTTTTTTTTAGGTTCGCCGCAGGTTTTTATTGGTGTCAGGTACCCCCATATTTAACCTAATAAAGGTTTTAACCCCCTGATTGCCCCTAGTTAACCCTTTCACCAGTGATCACCATATAAAGGTTACGGGTGACGCTGGTTGATTAGTTTGCTTTTTATAGCATCAGGGCACCCGCCGTATATAACCCAATAAAGGTTTAACCCCCCTGATCGCCCGGCGGGTGAGATCAATTAGGTTTTAGCGCCAGAGAGGGTCTGCGTCGCCCCAGGCAGTGTTAGGTTAGTGCCAGTAACGCTAACACCCACGCGCAAAGCATACACCTCCCTTAGTGGTATAGTATCTGATCAGATCTATACTAGCATCCCCAGCGGTTTAGGGTTCCCAAAAACGCAGTGTTAGCGGGATCAGCCCAGATACCTGCTAGTACCTGCGTTTAGCCCCTCCGCCCAGCCCAGCCCAGCCCACCCAAGTGCAGTATCGATCGATCACTGTCACTTACCAAACACAACACACATAACTGCAGCGTTCGCAGAGACAGGCCTGATCCCTGCGATCGCTAACAGTTTTTTTTGTAGCGTTTGATATATTTGCTGACGACAGTCGGGTGCTTTTTTTCCTGTGAATCTTACTAGTGTACCCCTAAATTTAGAGCCCAAAATGGCAAGACGAAGGTACACTAGTAAAGAGGCCTACGAGATTCTGAGCATGACAGATAGTGAAGAGGAGGTCACGTATCTGTCAGATTCAGGCTCAGAATATCTTCCCGTAGAAGACAGTGACGTCAGCGGCCCCACGTCAGATAGCTCTGACGACGAAGTTGAGGTCCCTGCTAAGGTCAGGCGTACCCGATCCCGATCTTCTGAGGTTGTTGAGGAGCAAGAACCGCAGGTCTCTCGTATCATGGAGCAGAGTAGTACTAGCGCCGCTATTCCTTCTGGTGAACTGGCAAGCACCAGCGGCCTAGTACAGCCTGGACGTACATCCAGCACTGCAGTAACACTTGGTGACGTGGCGAGTCCCATAAGTGCAGTTCAAGCTGGCGAGGTGGCAAGCACAAGTAGTGTCCCGCTGCCACCAAGAAGACAAAGGCAGGCCCGTCGTGCCCATACTGCCCTTCCTGCAGAATTCGCCTATCCTGATTGGGTCCCCACCACTTCTGCAGAACCCGTACTTCCCCCATTCACTGCCCAACCCGGTATTCAGGTGGAAACAGCTGATTTTATGCCAATCGATTTTTATTCGCTGTTTTTCACGGAAGATCTCTATAGATCTATTGTGGACCAGAGTAATTTATATGCTGGTCAATTTATCGCCGCTAACCCCCAGTTGCCTAAAATTGCCAGAAATTGGAAACCAATTACGGTTTCCGAATTTAAGACCTTTCTGGGCCTTTCCCTCAACATGGGCACACATAAATTTCCGTCATTGCGTGCTTATTGGTCCACGCACCCAATTGACCACATGCCCGTGTTCTCTGCCTCCATGTCCAGGGCACGATACGAGCAGATTTTGCGGTTCATGCACTTCAACGACAATGAACTTTGTCGTCCACGTGGGGACCCTGAATACGACCGGCTCTATAAAATTCGGCCCCTCATAAACCACTTCAACGAACGTTTTGCAGCCTTGTTTACTCCCGATCAAGTTGTCTGCGTTGATGAGTCCCTGATTAAATTTTCTGGCCGCTTGTCTTTCAAGCAGTACCTTCCCAGCAAGCGTGCCAGATACGGGGTCAAGCTCTACAAGTTCTGTGACAGGGCAACAGGCTATGTAGTGAACTTTACGGTTTATGAGGGAAAAGACAGTCAGATTGAGTCGGTCAACTGCCCGGATTACATAGGGAGCGCTGGCAAGATAGTGTGGAACTTGGTGTCACCCTTATTTGGAAAGGGGTACCACTTGTATGTGGACAATTATTACACGAGCGTGCCACTGTTTAGTCACTTGTTTGATCATAAGATTGGAGCATGTGGCACCGTGCGACCTAATCGCCGGGGCTTTCCCCAGCGGCTTGTAGATGCCCGTCTTAGGCTGGGGGAGAGAGCCTGCTTGAAGTGTAATAACTTGCTCGCTATGAAGTGGAGGGACAATAAGAATGTTTTCCTTCTTACCTCCCTTCATGCAGACACGACAGTCCAAATTCGTACGGCGACTGGTGTTGTGGAGAAACCCCTCTGTGTCCACGAATATAACCAAAATATGGGAGGGGTGGACCTCAACGACCAGTTGATGGCGCCGTATCTAATTGACCGTAAGGCGAGACGCTGGTACAAAAAAGTGTCTCTATCATTATTCCAATTGGCTTTGCTGAACGCTCATGTGCTATACAGAGCTTCAGGCGGGACGTTATCTCTTCTAAAATTCCAGAATGAGATAGTCACAGAACTCCTGTATCCAGGCGGTTCTGCACCTCACCATCCCCAACCAAATGCAGTAAGCCGGCTGCATGAGAGGCATTATTCGTATGTCCTCCCGAGTACCCCTACCCAAAGCCACCCCCAAAAAAGATGTCGTGTCTGTAGCAAGCGCGGATTTAGGCGTGACACCCGTAGTTTTTGTCCACTCTGTCCTGACAAGCCTGGTCTTTGCCAAGGTGAATGTTTTGAACGCTACCACTCAAAAGTGAAGTTTTAGCGTAGGGTACAGCATTTCACAGACTAGGACACACTTACACAGGGTCTCCCAAGATGCCATTACATTTTGAGAGACCCGAACCATTACAGTTGTAAAGTTACAAAAAAAAGTGTAAAAAAGAAAAAAAAAAACGTAAAAAACAAAACACAAAAAAAATATAAAATAAAAAAAACAAAAATAGTTGTCGTTTTATTGTTCTCTCTCTCTCTATTTTCTCTCTATTGTTCTGCTCTTTTTTACTGTATTCTATTCTGCAATGTTTTATCATGCTTGCTTTTCAGGTATGTAATTTTTTGTTTTCAGGTGCGCCATTCAACTGCAGCGCGGAATTATTTATCTTGACAGCAACAGCGTTTGCTCCCACGATACATAAAGCCGTGACTCCAGTGCTGTAGGAGGTGATTTCACCACCACAGTTAAAAAAAAGAGCATATATGCCGAAGCATGGGGGCAGCAGGGGCGGAGGAGCGATTTTGCTCCTAATGCCGCGTACATACGGTCGAAATTCCGACCGTGTGTACGCGGCATAACTTTTTTGCGGGAGGATGCCCCCATGCTTCGGCATATATATATTTTAGGCACAGGTTGCGTTAAAACATTTTTTTATTTTTTACTAGGTTTTGTTTTGGTATTTGCTTTGCAGGTATGGCATGGTAAGGTCTTACTGTTGTACTGTAATGTTACTTTGTTTTAATGTTAACCACCATTTGCTTAGCAGGTACGCCATTCAGTTGCAGCGCGGATCTATTTATCTTGACAGCAACAGCGTTTGCTCCCACGATACATAAAGCCATGACTCCAACGCTGTAGGAGGTGATTTCACCACCACAGTTAAAAAAAAAGAGCATATATGCCGAAGCATGGGGGCAGCAGGGGCGGAGGAGCGATTTTGCTCCTAATGCCGCGTACATACGTTCGAAATTCCGACCGTGTGTACGCGGCATAACTTTTTTGCGGGAGGATGCCCCCATGCTTCGGCATATATATATTTTAGGCACAGGTTGCGTTAAAACATTTTTTTATTTTTTACTAGGTTTTGTTTTGGTATTTGCTTTGCAGGTATGGCATGGTAAGGTCCTACTGTTGTACTGTAATGTTACTTTGTTTTAATGTTAACCACCATTTGCTTAGCAGGTACGCCATTCAGTTGCAGCGCGGATCTATTTATCTTGACAGCAACAGCGTTTGCTCCCACGATACATAAAGCCGTGACTCCAACGCTGTAGGAGGTGATTTCACCACCACAGTTAAAAAAAAGAGCATATATGCCGAAGCATGGGGGCAGCAGGGGCGGAGGAGCGATTTTGCTCCTAATGCCGCGTACATACGGTCGAAATTCCGACCGTGTGTACGCGGCATAACTTTTTTGCGGGAGGATGCCCCCATGCTTCGGCATATATATATTTTAGGCACAGGTTGCGTTAAAACATTTTTTTATTTTTTACTAGGTTTTGTTTTGGTATTTGCTTTGCAGGTATGGCATGGTAAGGTCCTACTGTTGTACTGTAATGTTACTTTGTTTTAATGTTAACCACCATTTGCTTAGCAGGTACGCCATTCAGTTGCAGCGCGGATCTATTTATCTTGACAGCAACAGCGTTTGCTCCCACGATACATAAAGCCGTGACTCCAACGCTGTAGGAGGTGATTTCACCACCACAGTTAAAAAAAAGAGCATATATGCCGAAGCATGGGGGCAGCAGGGGCGGAGGAGCGATTTTGCTCCTAATGCCGCGTATATACGGTCGAAATTCCAACGGAGGCTTATCCGTGGAAAAGTCCGACCGTGTGTACGCGGCATAACCTTTTATGCCGCGTACATACGGTCGAAATTCCGACGAAGGCTTGACCGTGTGTACGCGGCATAACTTTTTTGCGGGAGGATGCCCCCATGCTTCGGCATATATGCCCATCATTAGAAGTGGGTGGATGAAGGGAGGTATTCTAATGGTGGGCATACCCACCAATCAATCTCTTTTTTTCGTTCAGCCAATAGGCTGTATGAAAAAAAAGATTACAATACATGTCCAACAAGGACCAGCAACGTACTGGTATGTTGCTGGACTTTGAATGTTTATACCAGAATGATGCCTGCGGGTTTAGGTATCATCTTGGTATCATTCTTTTCAGCCAGCAGCCGGCTTTCATGTAAAAGCAATTCTAGCAGATAATTAGCCTCTAGACTGCTTTTACAAGCAGTGGGAGGGAATGCCCCCCCCCCGGATATAAAAAGCGCCATTGGGAAATTGGGAAAGCATTTTATCACACCGATCTTGGTGTGGTCAGATGCTTTGAGGGCAGAGGAAAGATCTAGGGTCTAACCCCCCAATTTTTTTCAAAAAAAGAGTACCTGTCACTACCTATTGCTATCATAGGGGATATTTACATTCCCTGAGATAACGATAAAAATGGTAAAAAAATAAAATATGGAAGGCACAGTTTAAAAATAAAATAAAAAAGCCAAATAAATAATAAAAAAAAAAAAAAAAAAAAAAAAAAAAAAAGCACCGCTGTCCCCCCCTGCTATTGCGCAAAGGCGAACGCAAGCGTCGGTCTAGCGTCATATGTAAACAGCAATTGCATCATGCATGTGAGGTATCACCGCGAAGGTCAGATCGAGGGCAGTCATTTTAGCAGTAGACCTCCTCTGTAAATCTAACGTGGTAACCTGTAAAGGCTTTTAAATGCTTTTAAAAATGAATGTAGTTTTGTCGCCGCTGCGCGTTTGTGCGCAATTTTAAAGCATGTCGTGTTTGGTATCCATGTACTCGGCCTATGATCATCTTTTTTATTTCATCAAACATTTGGGCAATATAGTGTTTTTTAGTGCATTAAAAATAAAAAAAGTGTGTTTTTCCCCCAAAAAATGCGTTTGAAAAATCGCTGCGCAAATACTGTGTGGAAAAAAAAAATGCAACACCCACTATTTTAATCTGTAGGGCCTTTGCTTTAAAAAAATATATAATGTTTGGGGGTTCAACATAATTTTCTTGCAAAAAAAAAATTTCTTTCATGTAAACAAAAAGTGTCAGAAAGGGCTTTGTCTTCAAGTGGTTAGAAGAGTGGATGATGTGTGACATAAGCTTCCTAATGTTGTGCATAAAATGCCAGGACAGTTCAAAACCCCCCCAAATGACCCCATTTTGTAAAGTAGACACCTCAAGCTATTTGCTGAGAGGCATGTTGAGCCCATTGAATATTTTTTTTTTTTTGTCCCAAGTGATTGAATAATGACCAAAAAAAAAAAAAAAAAATGTACAAAAAGTTGTCACTAAATTATATATTGCTCAAACATGCCATGGGCATATGTGGAATTACACCCCAAAATACATTCTGTTGCTTCTCCTGAGTACGGGGATACCACATGTGTGGGACTTTTTGGGAGCCTAGTCGCGTACGGGACCCCAAAAACCAAGCACCGCCTTCAGGATTTCTATGAGTGTAAATTTTTGATTTCACTCCTCACTGCCTATCACAGTTTCGGAGGCCATGGAATGCCCAGATGGCACAAAACCCCCCCAAATGACCCCATTTTGGAAAGTAGACACCCCAAGCTATTTGCTGAGAGGTATGTTGAGTATTTTGCAGATCTCGCTTTTTGTCACAAAGTTTTGAAAATGTAAAAAAAGAAAAAAAAAAGAAAAAAAAATGTCTTTCTTAATTTTCAAAAACAAATGAGAGCTGTAAAATACTCACCATGCCTCTCAGCAAATAGCTTGGGGTGTCTACTTTCCAAAATGGGGTCATTTGTGGGGGTTTTGGGCTATTTTGACATTTTATGGCCTTCAAAACTGTGATAGGTAGTGAGGAGTGAAATCAAAAATTTATGCCCTTAGAAACCTTGAAGGCGGTGCTTGGTTTTGGGGTCCCGTACGCGGCTAGGCTCCCAAAAAGTCCCACACATGTGGTATCCCCGTACTCAGGAGAAGCAGCAGAATGTATTTTGGGGTGTAATTTCACATATAACCATGGCATGTGTGAGCAATATATCATTTAGTGACAACTTTTTGTACATTTTTTTTTCTTTTTGTCATTATTCAATCATTTGGGACAAAAAAAAAAAATATTCAATGGGCTCAACATGCCTCTCAGCAAATAGCTTGGGGTGTCTACTTTCCAAAATGGGGTCATTTGGGGGGGTTTTGTGCCATCTTGGCATTTTATGGCCTTCAAAACTGTGATAGGTAGTGAGGAGCGAAATCAAAAATTTATGCCCTTAGAAACCTTGAAGGCGGTGCTTGGTTTTTGGGGTCCCGTACGCGGCTAGGCTCCCAAAAAGTCCCACACATGTGGTATCCCCGTACTCAGGAGAAGCAGCAGAATGTATTTTGGGGTGTAATTTCACATATGCCCATGGCATGTGTGAGCAATATATCATTTAGTGACAACTTTGTGCAAAAAAAAAACAGTTTGTCATATTCCCGCAACCTGTGGCAAAATATAAAATATTCCATGGACTCAACATGCCTCTCAGCAAATAGCTTGGGGTGTCTACTTTCCAAAATGGGGTAATTTGGGGGGGTTTTGTGCTATTTTGGCATTTTATGGCCTTCGAAACTGTGATAGGTAGTGAGGAGTGAAATCAAAAATTTACGCCCTTAGAAATCCTGAAGGCGGTGCTTGGTTTTTGGGGCCCTGTACGCGGCTAGGCTCCCAAAAAGTCCCACACATGTGGTATCCCCGTACTCAGGAAAAGCAGCAGAATGTATTTTGGGGTGCAATTCCACATATAACCATGGCATGTGTGAGCAATATATCATTTAGTGACAACTTTTTGTACATTTTTTTTTCTTTTTGTCATTATTCAATCATTTGGGACAAAAAAAAAATATTCAATGGGGTCAACATGCCTCTCAGCAAATAGCTTGGGGTGTCTACTTTCCAAAATGGGGTCATTTGGGGGGGTTTGTGCCATCTTGGCATTTTATGGCCTTCAAAACTGTGATAGGTAGTGAGGAGTGAAATCAAAAATTTATGCCCTTAGAAACCTTGAAGGCGGTGCTTGGTTTTTGGGGTCCCGTACGCGGCTAGGCTCCCAAAAAGTCCCACACATGTGGTATCCCCGTACTCAGGAGAAGCAGCAGAATGTATTTTGGGGTGTAATTTCACATATGCCCATGGCATGTGTGAGCAATATATCATTTAGTGACAACTTTGTGCAAAAAAAAAAAAGTTTGTCATATTCCCGCAACTTGTGGCAAAATATAAAATATTCCATGGACTGAACATGCCTCTCAGTAAATAGCTTGGGGTGTCTACTTTCCAAAATGGGGTCATTTGGGGGGGTTTGTGCTATTTTGGCATTTTATGGCCTTCGAAACTGTGATAGGTAGTGAGGAGTGAAATCAAAAATTTGCGCCCTTAGAAATCCTGAAGGCGGTGCTTGGTTTCCGGGGTCCCGTACGTGGCTAGGCTCCTAAAAAGTCCCACACATGTGGTATCCCCGTACTCAGGAGAAGCAGCAGAATGTATTTTGGGGTGCAATTCCACATATAACCATGGCATGTGTGAGCAATATATCATTTAGTGACAACTTTTTGTAATTTTTTTTTTTTTTTTGTCATTATTCAATCACTTGGGACAAAAAAAAAAATATTCAATGGGCTCAACATGCCTCTCAGCAATTTCCTTGGGGTGTCTACTTTCCAAAATGGGGTCATTTGGGGGGGTTTTGTACTGCCCTGCCATTTTAGCACCTCAAGAAATGAGATAGGCAGTCATAAATTTAAAGCTGTGTAAATTTCAGAAAATGTACCCTAGTTTGTAAACGCTATAACTTTTGCGCAAACCAATAAATATACGCTTATTGACATTTTTTTTACTAAAGACATGTGGCTGAATACATTTTGGCCTAAATGTATGACTAAAATTGAGTTTATTCGATTTTTCTTATAACAAAAATTAGAAAATATAATTTTTTTTCAAAATTTTCGGTCTTTTTCTGTTTATATCGCAAAAAATAAAAATCGCAGAGGCAATCAAATACCATTAAAAGAAAGCTCTATTTGTGGGAAGAAAAGGACGCAAATTTCATTTGGGTACAACATTGCATGTCCGCACAATTTACAGTTAAAGCAGCGCAGTGCCGAATCCCAAAAACAGGCTTGGTCCTAATGGCCCGAAATGGTCCGGGGCTTAAGTGGTTAAGGAAGGTAGCTTAATACAGGGCAAAGACTTGCACAGGACCTAGTTTTACACCACACTGGCTCATGAGCATAGCTATGTTGTTTTCCAGAATTCTAGCAGCCAGGGCCTATTCCTGCATGTAGCAAGGGGAGCATGTGTGTCCACATAGGAAGGGAGTGAGCTCTTGTAAATAGAAATTGCCTGGTCAGGACAGAAGTGAGATTTTTGTCATTGAGGTTGTCAGTAGCAGATAAGAAAAGAGATGGGGTGAAGTGGCAAAGGGTTCTACATGTAACGGTCTGTCGAGTGAAGGGATAGGAACTTGAAGACCGTGTGAGTGTGAAACTGATAAGGTTTTGATCAAGGAGAAGAAAGGGGTGTTGGAGAGCTTGCAAGGAGTGCAGAAGTAGGAGAATACAAGTCAAGGGTGTTGTAGAGTGAGTAGGAGTGCAGGGTTTACACCTTTTTTAAACTGACCTAAAAATTAAGTTCTGCTGTAACATCTGAATGAATGTGTCAGAACACACAAAGGGGTTATTTACTAAAGGCAAATCCACTGTGCACTACAAGTGCACTTGGAAGTGCATTTGCTGCAGATCTGAGGGGGACATGCAAGAAAAATAAAAAAACAACATTTTTGTTTGTGCATAATTGGATGGTATAAATCAGCAGAGCTTCCCCTCATGTCAGATCTTCCCCTCAGATCTACAGCGACTGCACTTCCAAGTGTACTTGTACTTCACAGTGGATTTGCCTTTAGTAAATTAATCCCAATGACTTAAAATATCAGAAAAGTCCACACTGAAATGTCAACTAATGCCGCGTACACACGATCGGATTTTCCGTCGGAAAAACCTTGGATGGTTTTTCTGATGTATTTCCGCTCAATCTTGGCTTGCATACACACGGACACACAAAATTTCTCTGAACTTTCGTCCGTCAAGAACGCGGTGACGTACAACACTACGACGAGCCGAGAAAATTAAGTTCAATGCTTCCGAGCATGCATCAAATTGTTTCCGAGCGTGCGTCGGAAATTTGCGCGTCGGAATTGCTACGGACGATCGGAATTTCCAATTAGAATTTTTTCCGTCTGAAAATTTGAGAACCAGCTCTCAAATTTTTGCTGGTGGAAATTCCGACAGGAAAAGTCAGATGGAGCCTACACACGGTCGGAATTTACGACCAAAAGCTCACATCGGAATTTCAGATCGTGTGTACGGGGCATAAGATGGACCTGTGACTGTGATTTGTAGGTTCTTTGTGTGCCCACAGATTTCAGCTACACACACTATGCCACCCTTGGTCCTGTGATATTACTAAGCAAACATTTATTTTCTGTCATCTCCTTTGAACAGAATATTTCCTTGGTAGACTATAAATCACATAGCTTGCATCACAGCTAATTAAGGGAATGTGTCTGCAGAGGAGTCAAAATATGACCTCCAAGGTCAGACTCTTCAAGGCTGAGCTAGCTTACAATCTTACACAATCACAATATTTTGCATTGCTATACTTCACTAAAAACCAAAAATAGATGGAATCTGCTACAATCAACTGCAACAAAGGTTAAAATGCTGAAAATAATGAATGTTTACACACATAATAAGTATTTCTTTTTGCCAACAAATCTGAGTTAGATAGGCAAGGAATGTTTTCAATACAATTCAAGCATATTTAAACCCTTATATCAGGAATTCCTTTACAAGTGGTCCACAACACCAACATAACATTGCACAACACATTTGTGGCACAACAATTGAATTAAAAGACTGATGCTATCATAGAAAATTATTTTTATTTCTCTTCCATAATAGTAGGGGCAGTAATGGGAACAAACGGACTATACGTAGGCATTTACAACTCATCTATGTTTCATATGTTGACAGCAGACCAAAAACACGTTATTCATAGTTGCTTCCTGATTCTCCTACCAGAGGAAGCTTTTTGGAGATGTTGGGACCCCTCAATGCATCTTTTTTCACTCGCTAGCTTGGGCGGTCAATACTGTAATTCACATTTTAAGTGGAGGGCTTTTTGGTTCCATTTTAACACACCTTACACCATACACTAATCAGTTATTCTATAAAATTGCATACAAAGTCACCCACACATGGGATACATATTTGACAATGTAAATCCTAAACTTAAAGCGGTTGTAAAGGCTTACCTGTAGGTAAAAAGAATATCTCCTAAACCTGTATGGTTTAGGAGATATTCCCCTTGCAATGCGCCGCTGACTGCAGCAGGGCATGCGCATCGGGGATTCTCGGCTGAAAGCCCGGCAGACGCCGGACCTTGCCAAAAAGAAGTCTGCAGGGGAGTGACGACATTGCGGCTCCAGCCACTCACAGCACTGGAGCCGCGATACCCGGAAGACACGCCGAGGCAACATGTCATCTCCCTCGGCGTGGACCAGGTAAGTTACCGACGCCTCGTTCTAAGGTAAGTATTTCACACTGAGCTAATATGCGGTGCAGTGAGCATTTCTCCTTTGTCAACATAATCCATCCACCTCACAGGTGTGGCATATCAAGATGCTGATTAGACAGCATGATTATTGCACAGGTGTGCCTTAGGCTGGCCACTCTAAAATGTGCAGTTTTACTGTATTGGGGGTGTCAGGGGGGTCCAAAAACCAGTCAGTATCTGGTGTGACCACCATTTGCCTCACGCAGTGCAGCACATTTCCTTCGCATAGAGTTGGCCAGGTTGTTGATTGTGGCCTGTGGAATGTTGGTCCATTCCTCTTCAATGGCTGTGCGAAGTTGCTGGATATTGGCAGGAACTGGAACACGCTGTCGTATCCGCCGATCCAGAGCATCCCAAACATGCTCAATGGATGACATGTCTGGTGAGTATGCTGGCCATGCAAGAACTGGAATGTTTTCAGCTTCCAGGAATTGTTATCAGATTCCTTCAACAGCATTGTCCATAGCATACGTCTGCCCATACCATAACCCCACCGCCACCATGGGCCACTTGATCCACAACGTTCACATCAGCAAACCGCTCATCCACACGACGTAGTACATGCTGTCTGCCATCTGCCCTGTACAGTGATAACCGTGATTCATTCGTGAAGAGAACACCTCTCCAAAGTGCCAGACGCCATCGATTGTGAGAATTTGCCCACTAAAGCCAGTTATGATGACGAACTGCAGTCAGGTCAAGACCCCAATGAGGATGACGAGCATGCAGATAAGCTTCACTGAGATGGTTCCTGACAGTTTGTGCAGAAATTCTTTGGTTATGCAAACCGATTTTTGCAGCAGCTGTTCGGGTGGCTGGTCTCAGACGATCTTGGAGGTGAAGATGCTGGATGTGGAGGTCCCGGGCTGGTGTGGTTACATGTGGTCTGTGATTGTGAGGCCAGTTGGATGTACTGCCAAATTCTCTGAAACGTTTTTGGAGACGGCTTATGATAGAGAAATGAACATTCAATTCAAAGGCAACAGCTCTGTTGGACATTGCTGCAGTCAGCATCCCAATTGCACGCTCCTTCAAAACTTGTGACATCTGTGGCATTGTGCTGTGTGATAAAACTGCACATTTTACTGTAGAGTGGCCTTTTATTGTGGCCATTCTAAGGCACACCTGTGCAATAATCATGCTGTCTAATCAGGATCTTGATATGCCACACCTGTGAGGTGGATGGATTATCTCGGCAAAGGAGAAGTGCTCACTAACACAGATTTAGACAGATTTGTGAACAATATTTCAGAGAAATAGGCCTTTTGTGTACATAGAAAAAGTTGTAGATCATGATAAATAGGGGCAAACACAAAAGTGTTGCGTTTATAATTTTTCTCAGTGTATTTTAGGTTCATGTAGTCTGTAGGTTCACGAATTCACAGATGACCTCACAACCAGTGAACATTAGAAATTTGTACCATGGGTGGCTCTGTCGGCACCATTGGACTTGACAAAAGTTGGTTTCACAATCAACTTTTGTCGAAGGAGTCGGGAAAAACATTCTCATACATACAGGTCTGACTTCCAATCAGGTGCAGGCTCTGTTTAGATGTTCTGACAGCCGGCTGTCAGAATACAATACTCAGCCCTACAGATTCATGCATCCCTGCTGTTTAGCTTTGATCCACAATCAAGTGGTTTCTTTTGTTCAGCCCGCTGGGCTAAATGAGGAAAATCATAATGTGTGTGTAGCCAATTTTGAAATGGGAAATTAGGTCACATAAAAACCAAATCGGAGAGCATATGCAGTAATCATACTGATTTCCATTGTTTCCCACAGAACTGATCTAAGTCTGGATCATGACAAATGCTTGCACAATCAAAACAAAAAGATCCCACAACTTCCTAGCCAGAATAGAAGATCTTTATGTGTATGGTTAGCATTTGTCCCATGTAGTCTGACCCTAGCTCACAATAAAGCTTAATAAGAATGATGGTATAACTGAAAAATATAACATTTATTGTGGGGGCAGGGGAAAAGAATGTAATTAAATTAGCCAGACGGATTAAAGGACTTGAATAGATGAGCTGCCCTGTCTCCACTAAATCTTTAAATAAACATTATATAGTTAACACTAAAGGCCACAAAACGGATCAGAAGCCTTAATTGAGAGATAATCTTTTAAGTAAATGTACAGAGAATATAATGCTTTTTTATTTTCGGTCTTCTTTTAAAAATTTCAAAAGGTGACATATTTGCCTTTACCCTGAACTTTGGTATATGTTCAGTAATCTAGTCTTCATCTAACCCTCTACACAGCTCATTTCTAAATTGTTCTAAAATGGAATGTATGCTAGTCACCGAAGGTCATACAATTGGACTGCATACTGTGTACCTAGTGTAACCCTGTGCTGAAGTACCATAACTCCTAGTTCTGGTACACAGGATGTAGTGATACATTAACTGTTAATGAAGCCTGCCTTTATAAATTGAAGACACTGTTAAATACAATGGGGCATGTTTGTGGAAATGCAAAAACCACACTGGCTTAAATAGGCTGACAGTTGTGTTCTAAGAGGTTCCTGTAAACAACACCTTTACAACAAACATCTAAAAACCGGTCAGGCACTAAATACACATTCACAGTAGACATTGTTCAAGCTACATTGCACATAAGTATCTACAGTTAGCTATGGAATGTTTACATCATTGGGGCTCCATGGTTCTTCAAGTTTGGAAAATAGTTTTGGCCTAAAATCCACCAATTTTAGCTGCACTACCAATTCTGTAAAAAGAAGGTTCATTGAGAGATTCACTAGAATTAAGTTTCTGACTTTTCCTTCTGAAACTGCTGGCTGTTGGAGTTGTAGCATTAAAATGTTCTGAAGGTTCACTAACCTTGAACAAATATAGAAAGTAACCTCTCTGATCCTAATTTACAGAATGCTTGTTCCAGAGCTCCGACTCAAAAGTACCCAAGCCTGACACAGCTGGTCAACTTACATTTTCAGAAGGAGACCAGCTATGGCAGCCTCTGCATATCTCTTGTGACAGGGGGTACTTTAAGCCTAGTACACACAAGCGGGCCGAATGTCGGCTGGCATCGGCCAACTCAATAAAAACTGGCCAGACATTGAGCCCATGTGTATGGCAGCAGGTCTGACAGATGCCAATAGTTCGGCCGGCTTCTGTCGAAGGCTCATGACTAAAAAAGGTCTGCCAACCGACTCCCAATCAGCACTCTCAGCCAATGGCTGAGAGCGCTGACCAGAGTGTTCTGGCAATGTTTTTTTTTTGTCAGGTTTTTTTTTTATGAAAAAAAAAATAGTGGTGTATACTAGGCTTTAGGCGTAACCTCTAAAACTGCAACGTATCTACTACTAGGAGATATGAGACTCCCATTTAGATTCTTTAGGTATTTTGACATTGCCCATACAGGGCTGTATCATCAGACATATATTTTTTACGCCTAAATAGGTTCAGGTAAAATTCAGATAAATGGACAGAGATCTGCTCATATAATAAATAGTCATTGTCTTTATGACGGATCTCTGATACCCCGGCTGGGCACCTCTGCCAGACCTGTGTCTCCTGTTCTCCAAATGCACCCGTAGCCCTCTCCAAAACACACAGTGACAGTGGGTTCTGTCACAGTCATTATATGATGATTTCATCTTTCCAATTGAATGGTCTCTAGGCCACTGTAACTATTTGTTTGTAGTTCCTTTCATGGGGTTGCATGTTTGGCTTTGACTATGAATATTGTGTGGTAGCACTTGTTAAAAAAATGGGTCACACCAGTTAGTTTGGACGGCCCAATTTCTTTTAAGGGAAGATCACTCTTTAGCCTCTTAGTTTAAGAACTTGACCTTTTCTACCACGAGGCTGGCAGCTAGGAAACTTGGGACTCCCATTTAGTTACTTTAGGTGTTTTAACACTGCCCATAGCAGACACCATCATCAGGCATATTATTTTTATAGATTGACTCTGCCCATAAGTAGGCTGCAGATAGAATTCACATAAATGGACAGAGATTTGCCCAAATAATAGTCATCACTGTCTATATGGTCATTATATGATGTTCTTATCTTCCCAAGTGAGTGGTCACTAGGCCACTGTAACCATGCTCCGTAGTTCCCTGTATGGCCTGCAAGTTTAGCTTTGACAATGAATAAATAATAATTATTAGAATAAATGAATTTAGAGAAGTATTGAGATGAGCAAGAGCAATGACTTTAGTGACCCAATCATGTTTTGGTTTATTGTGGTCAGATCAATTAAATGCAAATCTCGGAGTAGTTGCTATTAGCTACATAACTTTGCACAACTTCTCTTATTTCTGCACCGCTACTCAATAAGGCAGTTAGTTAAAACATTGAATATAATGATGACCAGAATCTACAGTAAGTGGAATTCAGAATAATACTTGGAAGTTGTAGACAGAGAAGGGAAAGTGAGCAGGGCAGTGAAAGCAATTTCCATTTACCACACAAAAAAATCTGATAATTCAGTTTAAAGTATGCACCAGGAATTTATAAAAAAAAATGTGTTTCCAACAACAAACGGCAGACATGTTAATCTGCAAGGAGCAGGTGCTGGTGGTACAGAGGAGCCGACATGTGCTCCTTTCAGATAACAGCCACAACCTCTATTGTGTTTACCAGAGAAGAAATGTTGAAAGATCAAAGCAAGTCTAAAGTGTTCTTCAAAATTCTGTATTTCTAAATCTGCTATTTGTGAGAATAAAGTATGTGGTATAGAGCAACAGAAGGCAATGACAACACAAGCCACTGTCACTCCATATTTTCAGCGCAGTATCATATGACAGGACAATGATGACTTGATATTCCTCAAACCTGGGCAATTCAAAATAGGCTTATGTTACAGTGAAACTAAATTGTATCTGACCACAAACTGAAAACACTATTAAATTTATTTTTAATATTCAAACCAAACTCACCATGTTTGGTTTGTGTTCATGCCCTATTTTGTTAAGAAATCAATTTGATTTAGCTCAGGCATGTACCCAGGAAGATGTGCTTAGCTTAGAAAAGCGTTCCTCCTTTTTTCTAGACAAAAGAAAAAAAAAATTGCTCAAGGCCATAAACCAGCAACTGAAGAAATGTAAAAAAAAAAAAGTTTAAAGCATGTACCGTATATACTCGAGTATAAGCCGACCCGAATATAAGCCAAAGCACCTAATTTTACCACAAAAAAATGGGAAAACGTATTGACTCAAGTATAAGCCTAGGGCAGTGATGGCGAACCTTGGCACCCCAGATGTTTTGGAACTACATTTCCCATGATGCTCATGCACTCTGCAATGTAGTTGAGCATCATGGGAAATGTAGTTCCAAAACATCTGGGGTGCCAAGGTTCGCCATCACTGGCCTAGGATGTCCATCTGCATGCCTCACTGTGCCTCACTTTGCCTCACTGTGTCCATTCCTCACTGTGTCCATGTCCATGCCTCACTGTGCTCTTGCCTCACTCTGCCCATGCCTCACTGTGCCCATGACTAGACTGACGTTTAACATGGGAGTCTATGGAAGGGGTGCCCGGTTTTGAAAAATCAGTGCTCCCCGGGCCGTAGGTCCCCCAGACAACAAACTTTGCACACTTGTAGAGGAGAAATGGGGCTAGATGTGTGCCAAGATTGGGGTCCAGGGGACATACGGCCGGCCGGTACCGGGTCCCCAAATTCCGGGAGATCAGGCGCAAAAAGGTGACTCGAGTATAAGCCGAGGGGGGCATTTTCAGCACAAAAAAATGTGCTGAAAAACTCGGCTTCTACTCGAGTATATACGGTAAATAATAATATACCTTCCTAAGGATTAAAAATGATTAATGTTGATTTCGAGAGTTTAGTTCTGCTTTTAAACAGTTTATTTTCAGTAAAACCACAGATATGTGAGATATCTTGTAGAATATAGGCATATATAATGATATGAAAATCTTACCTTTCACTGTCAAAGTCGAGTT
Source organism: Rana muscosa (assembly GCA_029206835.1). Classification (NCBI taxonomy): domain Eukaryota; kingdom Metazoa; phylum Chordata; class Amphibia; order Anura; family Ranidae; genus Rana; species Rana muscosa. Next base: position 216,813,645 of record CM055116.1, read on the forward strand.
TAGCCATACCGTTTCCCACCTTCTAAGGCCTGATTCACACCTATGCAGTTTTAGTGCTTTTTGCATTTTGCAGATTTGCACTACAGTCCATTTAACATGATTTAATATGGAACACATTCTGTAGTGCAAATCTGCAAAATGCAAAAAGCACTAAAAATGCATAGGTGTGAATCAGGCCTAAATCCCCCTATCGGTCACTGATCTGCCAACTGTAGTAAAGGACCAATAAGGGGGCCTTGTAGGTGGAAGGGGCTGGGCCAAGTTTGACATTAGCAGGAAAGTAGTGATTTGATATAACTTTAACTTGTCTACTGATCACTAATGGTAACCTTTTCTATTTAATTTATTTCAGTTTTTTTATTTTATACATATTTCATTGTATTTTATTTTATTATATCACATGCTTGGGTTGGATTATCTAGGATTGTGACAGGTTTTCTTTAAATATATCGCACTGCAGAGGTTTACACATTTTTAGATTTCATCAGCTTGGCTGAAGGTTCAAAAGATTATTTTCCTCCTATTTCATCATTGCTCTTGTCAGGCTTTTCTAAACTACAAGGCTAAAACAACAGGATAATCTCTAGTATCCGTTAATCATTAACTCCAACCTACCCATAGTCACAACTTGACAATGAAAGAAAGAAAACCTTAATAAAAGATCAAATTGTACATATTATACATCTTGTATTTTATCCACATTCGTAGTCATGATAAGTAATATGCACAGCTGAAAACCTCTGAATCAATGTTATGCCCCATACACACGATCGTTTTTCATGCCGTTAAAAATGCCATTAAAAAAAATGGCCATTAAAAATGATCGTGTGTAGGCTCCAGAGCATTTTTAACGACGTGAAAAACGGCCATTAAAAATTTCGAACATGCTCTCTTTTTTCACGTCGTTTTTCATGTCGTTTTTTTAACGACGTGAAAAACGATAGTGTGTATGCTTTAACGACGTGAAAAAAACGCGCATGCTCAGAATCAAGTATGAGACAGGAGCGCTCGTTCTGGTAAAACTAGCGTTCGTAATGGAGATAGCACATTCGTCACGCAGTCACGGACTGAAAAGCACGAGACTGAAAAGAGTGAATCGTCGCTCAACAAACTTTACTAACATGAAGGGTGGCGCCATTCGAAAGGAACTTCCCCTTTATAGTGCCGTCGTATGTGTTATACGTCACTGCGCTTTGCTTGATCGTTTTTTAAAATGATCGTGTGTACGCAAGACAGGCTTGAGAGGAAACATGAAAAAAAACGACGTGAAAAACGGCAAGAAAAAAAATGGCAAGAAAAACGATCGTGTGTATGGGGCATTAAAGTATCCCTGCTATAGGAGAAATATAAGGGCTGCCATTATTACCTGCTTCTGAAAACGCTTGTTTCCTGGCCTTGTCTGGCTTTAATACCCTTTGAGTTTTAAAAACATGCAAAAAATAAGAGAAAAAAATGAATTTCTAATTACTACATTTGTTTTAGGCCAGTGACACAGGCAGTACTAAAATAGAAGTATCGGTATGAAAGCCAATCAACTAGAATTTCCAGAGGACGAGGTTAGCAATGCTTCTGGAGGAAAACCACCCAACTGATGTTCCACAATCTCTTGCCAAGATGTTTTACTTCTCCATGTGCTGCATTTTTAAGTGGACTGATTTCAACAAGTAAATATTTCAATTAAGATGTGAGTATAAATCCATAAATCCATAAATCCGGAAGGCCTGGTATGGTCTTGGAGGGGGAACCCATGCCGTTTTTTTATTTTTTTATTTGGCATGGAGTTTTCCTCAAAGATTCATACCAGACACAAAGTGCCTGGTATTGTCAGGATCAAAGTCTGATCCCCGTTCATTGAAGTCGGAGGGATGTCAGACATCAAGTCGCAGGGCAAAGTCAGATCCACAATCGTACGACTGTCGAGTCGTACCAGTGTGAGCCCGGCCTAAACTTATGAAAAGTATGGGGGTCACCTATGTTGCCTTGTTTTTAAAAGGTACAGGCTCCAGGGCTGTCGTTTTTGTAACACTAAAAGCCCGTACACACGATCGGATATTCCGACAACAATTGTGTGATGGAAGGATTTTGTCAGATAATCAGACCGTCTTTATGCTCCATCGGACAATTGTTGTTGGAATTTCCGACAACAAATGTTGGATAGCCATGCTCTCAAATTGTCCGACAACAAATGTGTTCCGTCGGATTATCCGATCGTGTGTACACAAGTTCGTCTGACTAAAATCCACAGTACAAACACGAATGCTCCGAACCAATATTAACCAATATTAACCATAAGACAACATTAGCAGAAGTTTCCCAAAGGGTGGCGCTAAAGAGCAGAAAAAACACGTAGTTTCATGAATGTTGACTGAAAAATTTCTGCAGTCTGTATGCAGAACAAGTTCACGGCCAACGCCTTTCGGACAAAAATCCACGGATTTGTCTGATGGAAATCCGATCGTGTGTATGAGGCTTTAAGATGCTACAAACACTGCTCAAATTTTGGCCAATTACTGCAGAAATGGACAACATTTGAGCAGTAGGTGGCCCTGTCAGTATTACCGGCTCAACAACACTTGATTTTTCAATTGACATTTGTTGAAGGAGGTGGGTGGAAAATTATCAGCCGAACAGTGCTTGCACCCAAACACATGCAGTCATTATTTGTATAATCAGCAGTCAAAGGTCTAGCTAGCTGTTTGATACAATATCTGGCAGGGAAGATTTTTTAATGTATGCTTTTTAGTGTGGTTCAGGGAATCAATTGATTTCTTTTGTTCATCCCATTGGGCTCAACAAAAAAATCTAAAGGTGTATGTATGGCTTGCTTAACTAGTTAGTGATTGTCCTGGGGCAAGCCTGCTGTCAATGAATACTGAAAAGTGAGAACTCCCATTCTGCATTCTTGTTGCAGATAAGCGACTGCATAGAATGTGAAGTCAGGATGGTATAATCCAGATAAAAATGTAGAAGTAAACTTTGAGAAGAATACAGGGAGCACAGCCATTATGTTTGGTATTTTAGGCTTTCATCCATGCATTACAGTTTTACACTAGTTCACCCGCTCCCTTTTGTTGGTCGTCTATTGATCTGAGAAACTCAATTCTTGATGCAGAAGAGCTATTCCAAGACTTGTAGGCTTCTTGATGTCTTTCACATACAGAAAGCTTTCAGGAAGTATAGTCCAAGAGATGAGCTTCACAGAGGACTGGCTGTATTCGTTTACAGGGAATGTAGCTGAAGGTAGATTAAAATTGAACTTTAGTCAGAAAATTAAGTCCTGCTAGATCACCTCAGGTTGGCCCCTTTTGCAGGTATAGCTATGTAAAACATTAAAAACAAGTGTCTATAGTAGGGTTGCCACCTCATCCCTTTAAACCCGAACACATATTAATTACACAGGTTATGTGGCTGATTAAGGTGGTAATTAAACTCACTTGGTGCCTTATCTGCCTTTAATTAGCCTCAGAACCTGTGTAATTCAGATGTGTTCGGGTTTAAAGGGATGAAGTGGCAACTCTAGTCTATAGTGTTTAAAATCCAGTAATATACTCACTGTATCACCCTGCTCTGCACAGGCTCAGTTGCTCTCCATTTTTAGGCACTGCTGAATTTGTAGAGGCCAATCTGCTGACAGCCTTAATGCAGAATTAAACTCTCCTATATTTTACAGCCAAGGAAGCTGCTTCTGTTTGATCTGCAACTGCCATGGTGCTGCACATGTGATCAGTTATGACACAAGCTATTTGATGGTTTGACAGTTTGGTTGAGGACACAAGCAAATGTGCAGTTTGTATTTCCCAACATTCCAGGAATGTAACTGTTTTTCGAAACCGGTAAATCGATAGGTTTAGTTCTGCTTTATGATTTGCTGCTGCTCAGGGGCTTTGGGCTTCAGCGAAATGGCCGCCACCAGCAAGAAGAAACAGGAGCAATGCTGGAGGCAATTTACAACACACATTCATTTTGGTAGCCTTATTAACCTCCCTGGCGGTATGATTATTTCAGATTTTTGGTGCTGAAACAGGGGTACCATTATTTTGCATGGAAATTTGGTGTTATGTATTGTAGGCCTGTAATTCTTAGGAATAACTCACTTAAATCTGTCCAAACCAGAGTCTAGTAGACATTCCGGGTATGATAAAGTTTGAAACACAAAATAATAAATTATAATATAATAAATAACTTTAAATAATTATAACAAATAATAATGTAATTATAATAAAAGTTATTCAATAATGTAATCAAATCAAAAACACTGAAATTTGCTCAGTTGCAGAATTGTCGCTGTCATTACTTTCAGTGTTTGATGACGAATTTCCCCACAAATCGCTATCGCTCAATTCTGCAAGTGATTCTAATTTATTATCGCTGTTTTCTAGCTGGTCTAAAACCACTTTTGACATAAAGGGACACTTTTTGGTTGCTATGGACAATCTCCAGTTTCCAGGCAGAAAGAACAGTATTCATAATATAAAACTGCATGCAGGACACTGGACAGACCACTAGGGACAAAGGGGATGTGTAATTATTTGATACAGTACTGTAATTAGTAAGATTGCAGTATACTGTATCTATACTGTGTTTTTTACTTTTTGAATTTGGCGCTGAACTCTGTCCCCGTGGGTCACAACGCTCGGAAACGGAGCTCGGCACTCTGCAGTGTGAATCGAGCGAGACACAGCTCGCAGACACAGCGGGGAGACATCGCAGGATCCAGGGAACAAGGTAAGTAACTTTCCCTGTATCCTGCAATGCGATCCCAAGTCTGGCTTGGGGGTTACCGCTTTTGGTATGAAAAATTCACCCCGAGCCAGACTCGGGAATACCGCCAGGCAGGTTAATGTAGAATGTATGTTCTTTTCTAAATAACTTTTTTTTAAATCAAGTTGTTATGGGTGAAGTTCCGCTTTAAACTTGGACACCATCTTTGCAGCATCAGAGAGTGTCTGCACCTCAGGGTCTGGGAGCTTGATTAGCGCTCAGTACAGAAAAGTCCTTCAGCTCCCGTCTGGGAGTGCTTTATGTAGGTTTTAATATGGGGAAATAGTTAAATTGAAGAGTGGACTTTAAAGTGGTTGTAAACCCACTTTTTAAAGAAAGACCTACAGGTAAGCCTAGATTAAGGCTTACCTGTAGGTGCATGAAATATCTCCTTAACCTACACGGTTAAGGAGATATTTGTATGTAAATGCGGCGACGCTGACGTCACCCCATTCACAAATTCGGCTAGGTCGCAACATTCGACGACGTAGCCGAATTTGACAGCTCACGCGCGCATGCGCGGAGTCACGTCTTCGCCGCTCCGGCCAATCACAGCGCCGGAGCGGCGCTGTGATTGGCTGCAGCGGCGATACCCGGAAGTAACATTCCGGCTATCGCCGCAGCGATGGATGCGGCTAGAGGAGGGACACGGACGACTTCGGGGGCCCCGATCGAAGGTAAGTGGTACATAATGAGCTAGTATGCTAGTCATACTAGCTCATTATAGCTTTGTCTTGCAGGTTAGAAAAAAAAAAAAAAAACACAAAAGGGTTTACAACCACTTTAATGGCTGCCACTGTATAAATTTTGATATTTTTTATATACGGTATACTTTTGAGCCGTTAAAGTGCGCTTTTCAATTGTACTTTTTCTACATATACATTTTTGGGTGTGGCGCCACGCAATATGGGTGTTGTATCTGTTTCCCTTTTATGAGCCATGACTGTAAATGTAAACAAATTTTTAGCAAGCCTCAGCAGTTTCTTTTAGCAAGCTTCAAGACGTGCTAAAGTATGTTAACCACTTGCCGCCGCCCTATAGCGGATTGACGTTGGCAAAGTGGTTTTAAAATCCTGACTGGACGTCATATGACGTCCTCAGGATTTTAAGCCGCTGCGCGCCCCCGGGGGCGTGCATCGCGGCGATCGTTGTTGCAGGGTGTCAGTCTGACACCCCGCAACTCCGATCTAGGTAAAGAGTCTCCGACGGAGACTCTTTACCACATGATCAGCCGTGTCCAATCACGGCTGATCACATGTAAACAGGAAAAGCTGATAATCGGCTTTTCCTCACTCGCGTCTGTCAGACGCGAGTAGAGGAGAGCCGATTGGCTGCTCCTCTGACAGGGGGGGTTTGTGCTGATCAATTATCAGCACAGCCCCCCCGAGGATGCCCACGCTGGACCACCAGGGATGCCACTGGACCACCAGGGATGTCCATTACAAGGTATGCCTACCTAGACCACCAGGGATTGAAATCAGTGCCCCCTAATGGATGCCAATTAGTGCCCCTAATGGATGCCAATCAGTGCCCACAATGGGCATCACTGATTGGCAGGCATTATTGTTTGGCACTAATTGGCATCCATTAACACATTACAGTGCCACCTATCAGTGCCCATCCATGCCACCTATCAGTGCCCATCCATGCCCATCCGTGCCACCTATCGGTGCCGCCTATCGGTGCCCATCCATGCCGCCTATCTGTGCCCATCCGTGCCGCTTATCTGTGCCCATCTGTGCCCATTTGTGCCACCTATCTGTGCCCATCTGTGCCGCCTATCTGTGCCCATTCATGCCGCTTATCGGTGCCCATCCGCGCTGCCTATCGGTGCCCATCCGCGCTGCCTATCGGTGCCCATCCACGCCGCCTCATTGGTGCCCATCAGTGCCGCCTTATCAGTGCCCGTCAGTGCAGCCCCATCAGTGCCCATCAGTGAAGGAGAAAACTTACTAATTTACAACGTTTTGTAACTGAAACAAAAAAAATATGTTTTTTTTTCAAAATTTTCGGTCTTTTTTAAATTTTTTAGCAGAAAATAAAAATCGCAGAGGTGATCAAATACCACCAAAAGAAAGCTCTATGTGTGGGAACAAAATGATAAAAATTTAGTTTGGGTACAGTGTAGCATGACCGCGCAATTGTCATTCAAAGTGCAACAGCGCCGAAAGCTGAAAATTGGTCTGGGCAGGAAGCTGTATAAGTGTCCTGTATGGAAGTGGTTAAAAGCCTGCTGAAAGCGAACGCTAGCCTATCCTTTGAATTTTGCAGCTCAGTTTTTATACAGTATTTCCTTTTTAATGTAGACTTCCATATTCTAAAATCTATGGTCTCTGTAACATTTTTGTCTTTATTTTAAAGGTATATAACCATAAAAATGTTGATTCTTTGGACATGTCGAAAGTGACAGAACTCAGCAGTAAACAATAATTAGAATGTACTATCTTGTACGTGAATCTGAGGGTGTTGCTTGTGAAGGGCCTAGCTACAATAGTCAGCTATGTTTGGATTTCCTCCTGCGGAAATAACCATTTTAAACCACCTGGGCTGTGTTGCCAGTTAAATAAAAGGCTTCTGTAGATTAAGCCTTGGGGGGCCTGCAGAAGAGAGGAAATCTTTCTAAAGCAATTGCTCAGTAAAGCATGATATCTATTACTCCTAGAGCACAAGTATGACCTTAGCTGTGTTACCACCTAGATTGTAAATTGCACAGAAGTTTATATAGATAAAGCCTGATGACCTCATTTATTAGAGTGTTTGAAAGAAGATCTGTCTGTATTGACCACAGCAATCGATAAAATTTATAATTTCTCAAATCCTGGTAAAAATGAAAAGAAGAATGTGACATTGCAAATGTCCTTTTTGGACACTATAATAATCACACCCCATGTTTTTTTATATCAGTTATTATGTTTTTAGAGGATCATCCACTCTTTTCAACGCAAATCCTTTTGTTCCCCTTTTCCTCCACAACTGTTGCTCTTTTAGGGTCTGATTTAGAAAAAATACATGAAATGACATTTGGAATTGTGGCCGATAGCAGCCTATCAAACTTCTGTAATATAGTATTTGTAAAACGTAGGGCAAAACCAAACCGGCAGCATTTCCAATTTTGTGTTTACTATCTTCTCTCCAATTTTCAGATCTTTAGGGCTCTTTCACACCATCACGTTGCAGTAACATGCAGTAAAGTGTTCATAATACACCAAGCATGGTGCAATGCGTTTTGGTGCATTCACCATAGATGATGCAATTTTCTTTCCTGCAACCATAGAAAGAAAAATAAATTGCTCGAATCCCTTCCATGGACCTATTATGTTTTCCTGGTGGGGGGCGCTGGGAGCCAGTGATTATTGCTAGCGACTATAGCCACTGGTAATAATTGCTTGTAAAAATTTGACATGCTGGTTGTATTGATGGGTCGACTTGGGTACATCTAGCCTGCTCATAGATGGTTGGAATCTCAGCCAGTCCCTGCCATGGGCGTCCGCTTCGGCAGCGGCAATACGCATTTTACCCTTTCTTCGACCGCTAGCGGGGGTTAAAAGTGACCCCCCCTACGTTAAAATGTAAAAACACCCCACTGTGCCCCCTGCATCTTTAAATATCTCTTTGTCTCTACTGTGTACCCCCTCTCCACAACTGCACCTCTGGACCTCTTTACATTACACAGCACCCCACAGCTCTGGACCCCTTTACATTACACAGTAACCTGCATCACTGGACCCCTTTACATTACACAGCACCCTGCACCCCTTTACATTACACAGCACCCGGCACCCCTTTACATTACACAGCAGCACCCTGCACCTCTGGACACTACACACACTACACTCTGACCACTACACTACACACTGACTACTGACCACTACACTGCACACTGACCACACTGACTATATGTATGACGTGTCCTATGACGTCATGTCTCTGCAGTCACACACACACACGTGTTGTAGGACATCTCCTCCTTCCTCCATACCACACACATAGCCCGGCTCTCCTTCCTTCTCACCTTCAGCAGGTCCAGCGGGTGTGTGCAGCAGGCTGCCCCGCATGAGGCCAGGCCCCCCCGAGGTACTACCACCACCGACTTGAGACACCCTCCGCTCCGCCATCTCCCCCTGGGTCTTTTTCTTCTTCTCTCTCCGGGCGCGCTGCACAGTCCAAGAGCCAGGGGCGGAGCCGGCCCGTGCCCGGGAGAACGAGAAGAGCCGGGGCCAATCAGGTTGCAGCTAGAGGCCCCGCCCAGCCAGCGCTGCCAAACCACGAGACGCGGCCACCTTAAAGCGGCAATGGGGAGGTGTGGTGGGCCCGGGGGGAGGAGGAGGGAGTACATGTGCTGCGGTGCGGGGCTGGAAGTGGGTGTAAGGGCGGCGGAGGGTGTAGAACACTGCCAATTTGGCCAACACCTTCTCGATTCCAGGGGGGGCAAACGACCCCCCTTGCCCTATGGAGCAGACGCCCATGGTCCCTGCTGAACCGGGTGCAATTCGAACCATCTTTGGCTGGCTTAAGGGTACCTATGCTACCCTGGTGAACAAAAACAGAGCAGTATTGATTTTAACGACGACGAGCCCTTAGTTCTGATGTATAAATTAGTACATATCTTTAAAGCAGTACAGTCTTATTTCTTCTCATGTTGTTGAAATATTATAAGAATAACATTGTAGTAAATACTGTATATTTATCCATATATGTAAATGTGTCCCTTTTTTAATTCCCAGAAAACAGAGGTGTGGGATTGTGTGGCCACAGCTAAACTAATACAAATTCAGTGAAGCCTAAATACAACACTATAATTATGGACCAAAGAATTCAAAAGTTGAATGTGAAGTTGTGTTCCAGAGAAACACGGTGGCGTAGAGGTTAGCTGTTTTGCCGCACATCATTGAAATTGGAAGTTCTTCCTGTATGTGTGGGTGCCCTGGTTTCCTCTCACTGTCCAAACAGCACTGACAAAATAGACCCTAGAGTGGGTATGGCTTATTAAGGGCCCACTTACACTACAACGTACATAAAAACATCACTGCATTCAATTGTGCTTCTGTACCATTTCTGTGCATGTTTAAGCGTGTTTCAATGCATTTTTATGCGCTGAGATGTGCTTGTGCCATTTAAACACGTTTTTGTGCATTGTGGTGCAATTTTATGCAAGCATGTTGAATAAAACCACACAGATCTGAAACTCAAAGAAACCCTGCATTCTGGTGTGAACATGATGCATAGAAAACTATTATGCGTAAAAATGCAGGCAACTGCACATAGCGTAAACGGGCCCTAAAGGGCAGGGATTGATGTAAATGATTCAATGCCCTCAGTAAACGACTGCACCATATATTGACACTACTGTACATAAATTAGTAAATACTGTAGGCTTCTTTAGCTGGGTGCTATCCGCTGTATGGTCTCTTGCCCCCACGCCACTGTGAGCGGTAACAGAGTGGCTGTGCAGCACTGGGACACTGTATCTTGTACTTCCATGTGATCCCCCACTCAACCAACCCCCAGGGTCTGTGCAGTAGTGTATTTAGGTTTTGTGCTGCCCTAGGCCTGACTAAACTCGTGCACCCCCTAATTTAAATATGACCCACCCCTTCCTGTCAAAGTCACACCCTTTCTGTTTAAGACCGCCTTGAAATTTTTGAGTGGGTACACTAGTTCTGAGGGCCTGGGGGGGGGGGATTGGATCCACTTAATTTGCATAGATTTCCTCTCACTTCCTGTTTGGCTCTTGGGCAGGAAGTGAAGGGAAATCTCTGTAATGGGACAGGAATGGTAGAAAATAAACTGACAGGGGCTATAACCCTCCCTTACCCTATCCAAAATGGAAAAAAAAGTGTTGCGTATAGTTCTGTTTTTAAGCACAAATTTCTGATAATTTTATGGAGAGGACTAAGAAGATATAACCATGCCAATGGTGCAGCAGAAAATATATAGCACAGTGAGGAAGGTTTGTGGTCCAGGATGATAGGCCAGTCAAAATTAGAAGCAGCGCCCCCCCCCCCCCACAGTTGCGGAATGCCGGTCGCCCGCATACCGGAAGCAGTGCGGCCGCTTTATGGGGGCGCTAGACTAATATGCCTCTCAGCCCAGTCTGCCACATAAGACTGACGCTACACTGTTGGGTCTGTGTAGGAGTGGGCTGTGCTATGCAGCAGCTGCCTTTTGCCCTGAGCTTCGCTGCTGAGAGCAGCTCTGTGTAAAATCCCCCACTCCTGCTTCACCCCTCCTTCATCTGGGCAGCAGCGAAGAGCCAATCAGAGAGCAGGGGAGTCAGAACCAATGGGAACACCAGAAAAGGACACTTACTGTGCAACAGGGCATCATGGGGCATGTAGTACCCAGACAGCATTATGCAATGGAAGTGCATGATTGCAAGAACTACAGTGGACAAAATCCCTGCATACAAATAAGGAGAGACACAGGACTATTTTCCCAGGCACATCTAGAGGCTGAGAGGCAGCTACACTTGCTCCACCTACAGAAGGGCCCCACCATAAGCTAGCCAATGGGGACAACTAGACACCGGGTACTTTCGGTCACCTTCAAAGGTACTAGGCTTGTGCAATTCGTTTCGTAACGAATTGAAATTCGTCCGAATTTAGCAACTTTCGGACATTCGGAAGCATTCGAATTTCCGAACAAAGCAATTACGAATAAGACCGAATCCGAAATAAATTATACCGCAAATAGCGAATGCCCGAATGTCTTCGGCATAATTCGTTATGAAAAAGTTACGAATGTACGAATCCATACGAAGCACAATAACACTCACTCTGCTCTGCTCTCTGCTTCTCCCACACCGTGCTGAACTCCCTCTCAAAATGGTGTACAGGGCGGAGGTTATAGCCGCATGTAAAAAACGAAAGTAAAATACGAGATTTCGAATCCATTCGAAGCACAATAACACTCTGCTCTGCTCTCTGCTTCTCCCTCACCGTGCTGAACCCTCTCAAAATGGTGTACAGGGGCGGAGCCTATAGCCGCATGTTAAAAACGAAAGTAAAATACGAGATTTCGAATCGTTACAAATAACCGCAATGTATTTAGAAAAGTACAAATCCATTCGAAGCACATTAGGCATAATAGGCAGCGTCGTTGTGAGAGAGACACGGAAAATTACGAATCAACGAACCCAAAAAAAGTTACGAAAGTAGGAGTTGTGTCCAGAATCAACGAAAAACAACGTACTCTACCGAAAGTACGAACCCAAAAAAAGTTACGAAAGTAGGAGTTGTGTCCAGAATCAACGAAAAACAACGTACTCTACCAAAAGTACGAATTATAAAGCAACAAAAAATTCAACGAAAAATGTCGCTTGCAAAAATACGAATGAGTCCGAACACGAAAAATCCCGTCTAGCAAAATTACGAATGATTACGAATCAACAGGACCGGAAAGAAACGAACCAAAACGGAACGAATTTTTCCGTTGTGCACAAGTCTAAAAGGTACCCCTTAGTCAGGAACGCACACGGTCACCTGCTATTGGGGCTGTATGCATAATGTGCACACAAGGACCTTTCATTTCTTGAATGAGTTGATGCTAACACTTTAACCCTGTTGCTCTGGTTATAACTTTGCTAAACATTGCTATAGTTAAATTTACTGCCAGCTTATAGGTTATAGCTCATTTACCTAGTATGGTATCCATGAATCTGTTTATTTGCCTGTGGTATGATTTGTTTACTGTTTAACTGCATTTTTTCAATACATTCATTTAATCTACTACCAGTCACTTGACTTACCGTATTTCCTGTGTAGTGTATTATAGAGTGTAGCATACTAACTTAAGTTACACAGGTGTAAGCGGGCTTCTACCTATAACCCGGTGTGTCAGAAGGGGCAAGCAGCTTTAAGAGTCGTGGCAGAACAAAGAACATATTATCACCAGTGGCTCCTGCAGGGGTAAGTGCTACACTTCAATTTAATGGTGCTGTTGGATAGCACCAGTTTTTAAAATTGATCATAGACGATCGGAATTTGCTATTGTTTTTTTTTCCATCGGATAAATTTAAAACATGTTCTATTTTTTCTCACCGATGGAAAAAAGACCGATGGGGCCCATACACGATCGGTTTGTCCGATGAAAAAAGTCCATCGGACTGTTTTCATCGGTAAAACCGATCGTGTGTACAGGGCATAACTGTATGGGTGCAGCCCATTCACATCTATAGGAAATTGCTGCTAGGCTAGGGCATCACTGGACAAGAATACCACACAAGAGCCCCCAGCCGTCCAGGCCACACATGGTATGTTGCTCTCATGCAGGGCTAATTTATGGCCATTCATATCAAGCATTCAATATTCCCACATATGCCTTCAATACTACTGGCTACATTTTGGGGCGGGCACACTGTTCACATTGGGTCTGCCCTGCCCAGCTATCCCCTCTGATCCCTTGTGGGACCTGTGGCTCTACCGCTCTGACTTGTGATGCCCTTAGGATGTGCTGCAGCAGTCTGACACTCTTGCAAATCTGGTCCAATTGTGCATGCTCCACCAGATATCCCCTTAATAAGATTGTTCACAAATAAAATGCGTTGGAAAGATCAGTGGCAACACAATTTTCCATTTATGTATGGTGTTTGTAAATTAATTTCCTGTTAAGAGGAAAGCTGATGACAAATTGCACCTAGAGACCAGAGCATTTTTATATATAGATAGATTTTTTTAACCATTTTTTTGTATAAATAAATGTTTCCTACTTTTAAAAAATTGTCTGGAATAACATTTTCTGGCTACAACAAAGTCCCATGGGAGGTGCATTCTTTTCAAATAGTATGGAAGGACGGAGCAGCCCTTAATCAATGATATACTCACCTCAATTCACAAAACCACACAAGGGCTCTACACACAGCAGGGGGCTGCCATTGGCAGAAAGTGGTAAGTAGGCACCTAGATGTGGGTTTAGCTTGTAAAAAGTTAGAGGGCTAGGAACATGGGCAGATGTAGTTTTTATATTAAACTGAACCTGTTCTGTCTTTTTCTCGCAGCTTACATATTTTATAGAATAAAGCATAACAATATCAAATGTTTCAATGTAATGAAATCATATGACTTAAGGGATTCAGGTTGAGATAATTTTATAATAACTTTATAATTGCATTTTTGCAAAAATAAATTGCATTGGGTGAAGATTTCATGCAACAATGTATATACATTTTTAATTATAGATTTAAAAAAGTTTGGTTTTGAAGGTAACTTGTAATTCAACATGCATGCTAATATAATCTATAGCTGTGGAAACAACAGAAAAGAAAACAATATTATTTGTCGCTATAATTCTTAAACAACCTATGTCCTTCACATTGGTCTCAGCCTGATGATGTGGCTGAGCGTGCAGATGGCCCGTGTTCCTGAAAGCTGCTGAGAAAGTGACCAGATGGGATTGTTTTTCTGAATAACGCAGGTGCTGCAAATAATACTTGTGTATAATAATCATTAATAATCAAAGCCACCCTGCAGATACTGCTTGGAAAGATTGATGAAGTACAGCGAGAGTGTAATAAAATAATAAGATTACATCATGGAAATGCATAATGAATTAGAGGATGTAAACATAAGAGGTCTACAAAGATAAATGGGCAACATTATAGAAAGGCAGCTTGCATACATGAATATAAATGTTATTTATTTTGAAGGCATTAAAGCTGTTATCTCATCTGTCATAAGGCAGGCTAAAAATACACTTAGTATTAGTGCTGCCCTAAGGGTTTAACTAGATAATGTCAGGCAATGTCAATGTGGTTACAGCATCTATAATCATGTGCAGTTAATGTCAGACATTGAAAATTATGGAAGTCAACCCAACATTCATCATTTGTTTTAACTTTTTAGGAAGTGTGCTGTTGGTCCAGTCTGTATTAGGAAGTGTGCTGTTGGTCCAGTCTGTCTTAGGAAGTGTGCTGTTGGTCCAGTCTGTATTAGGAAGTGTGCTGTTGGTCCAGTCTGTCTTAGGAAGTGTGCTGTTGGTCCAGTCTGTCTTAGGAAGTGTGCTGTTGGTCCAGTCTGTCTAAGGAAGTGTGCTGTTGGTCCAGTCTGTCTTAGGAAGAGTGCTGTTGGTCCAGTCTGTCTTAGGAAGTGTGCTGTTGGTACAGTCTGTATTAGGAAGAGTGCTGTTGGTCCAGTCTGTATTAGGATGTGTGCTGTTGGTACAGTCTGTATTAGGAAGTGTGCTGTTGGTACAGTCTGTATTAGGAAGTGTGCTGTTGGTCCAGTCTGTCTTAGGAAGTGTGCAGTTGGTCCAGTCTGTCTTAGGAAGCGTGCTGTTGGTCCAGTCTGTCTTAGGAAGTGTGCAGTTAGTCCAGTCTGTCTTAGGAAGTGTGCTGTTGGTCCAGTCTGTCTTAAGAAGTGTGCTGTTGGTCCAGTCTGTCTTAGGAAGTGTGCTGTTGGTCCAGTCTGTATTAGGAAGTGTGCTGTTGGTCCAGTCTGTCTTAGGAAGTGTGCTGTTGGCACAGTCTGTATTAGGAAGCGTACTGTTGGTCCAGTCTGTATTAGGAAGCGTACTGTTGGTCCAGTCTGTATTAGGAAGCATGCTGTTGGTCCAGTCTGTATTAGGAAGTGTGCTGTTGGTCTAGTCTGTGTTAGGAAGTGTACTGTTGGTCCAATCTGTGTTAGGAAGTGTGCTGTTGGTCCAGTCTGTATTAGGAAGTGTGCTGTTGGTCCAGTCTGTCTTAGGAAGTGTGCAGTTGGTACAGTCTGTCTTAGGAAGTGTGCAGTTGGTCAAGTCTGTCCTAGGAAGTGTGCTGTTGGTACAGTCTGTCTTAGGAAGTGTGCTGTTGGTCCAGTCTGTCTTAGGAAGTGTGCTGTTGGTCCAGTCTGTCTCAGGAAGTGTGCTGTTGGTCCAGTCTGTCTTAGGAAGTGTGCTGTTGGTCCAGTCTGTCTTAGGAAGTGTGCTGTTGGTCCAGTCTGTCTTAGGAAGTGTGCTGTTGGTCCAGTCTGTCTTAGGAAGTGTGCTGTTGGTCCAGTCTGTATTAGGAAGTGTGCTGTTGGTACAGTCTGTATTAGGAAGTGTGCTGTTGGTCCAGTCTGTCTTAGGAAGTGTGCTGTTGGTTCAGTCTGTCTTAGGAAGTGTGCTGTTGGTACAGTCTGTATTAGGAAGTGTGTTGTTGGTACAGTCAGTATTAGGATGTGTGCTGTTGGTACAGTCTGTATTAGGAAGTGTGCTGTTGGTCCAGTCTGTGTTAGGAAGCGTGCTGTTGGTCCAGTCTGTATTAGGAAGTGTGCTGTTGGTCCAGTCTGTCTTAGGAAGTGTGCTGTTGGTCCAGTCTGTAATAGGAAGTGTGCTATTGGTACAGTCTGTATTAGGAAGTGTGCTGTTGGT
The DNA here is from genome assembly GCA_029206835.1 of Rana muscosa. Classification (NCBI taxonomy): domain Eukaryota; kingdom Metazoa; phylum Chordata; class Amphibia; order Anura; family Ranidae; genus Rana; species Rana muscosa. The sequence continues at coordinate 216,829,731 of CM055116.1, forward strand.
CCAGCCTGTCTTAGGAAGTGTGCTGTTGGTTCAGTCTGTCTTAGGAAGTGTGCTGTTGGTACAGTCTGTATTAGGAAGTGTGTTGTTGGTACAGTCAGTATTAGGATGTGTGCTGTTGGTACAGTCTGTATTAGGAAGTGTGCTGTTGGTCCAGTCTGTGTTAGGAAGCGTGCTGTTGGTCCAGTCTGTATTAGGAAGTGTGCTGTTGGTCCAGTCTTTGTTAGGAAGTGTGCTGTTGGTCCAGTCTGTGTTAGGAAGTGTGCTGTTGGTTCAGTCTGTATTAGAAAGTGTGCTGTTGGTCCAGTCTGTCTTAGGAAGTGTGCAGTTGGTACAGTCTGTCTTAGGAGGTGTGCAGTTGGTCCAGTCTGTCCTAGAAAGTGTGCTGTTGGTACAGTCTGTGTTAAGAAGTGTGCTGTTGGTACAGTCTGTCTTAGGAAGTGTGCTGTTGGTCCAGTCTGTCTTAGGAAGTGTGCTGTAGGTCCAGTCTGTCTTAGGAAGTGTGCTGTTGGTCCAGTCTGTCTTAGGAAGTGTGCTGTTGGTCCAGTCTGTATTAGGAAGTGTGCTGTTGGTCCAGTCTGTCTTAGGAAGTGTGCTGTTGGTCCAGTCTGTCTTAGGAAGTGTGCTGTTGGTCCAGTGTGTCTTAGGAAGTGTGCAGTTGGTACAGTCTGTCTTTGGAAGTATGCAGTTGGTCTAGTCTGTCCTAGGAAGTGTGCTGTTGGTACAGTCTGTCTTAGGAAGTGTGCTGTTGGTCCAGTCTGTCTTAGGAAGTGTGCTGTTGGTCCAGTCTGTCTTAGGAAGTGTGCTGTTGGTCCAGTCTGTCTTAGGAAGTGTGCTGTTGGTACAGTCTGTATTAGGAAGTGTGCTGTTGGTACAGTCTGTATTAGGAAGTGTGCTGTTGGTCCAGTCTGTATTAGGAAGTGTTCTGTTGGTCCAGTCTGTCTTAGGAAGTGTGCTGTTGGTCCAGTCTGTATTAGGAAGTGTGCTGTTGGTCCAGTCTGTCTTAGGAAGTGTGCTGTTGGTCCAGTCTGTCTTAGGAAGTGTGCTGTTGGTCCAGTCTGTCTTAGGAAGTGTGCTGTTGGTCCAGTGTGTCTTAGGAAGTGTGCAGTTGGTACAGTCTGTCTTTGGAAGTATGCAGTTGGTCTAGTCTGTCTTAGGAAGTGTGCTGTTGGTCCAGTCTGTCTTAGGAAGTGTGCTGTTGGTCCAGTCTGTCTTTGGAAGTGTGCTGTTGGTCCAGTGTGTCTTAGGAAGTGTGCAGTTGGTACAGTCTGTCTTTGGAAGTATGCAGTTGGTCTAGTCTGTCCTAGGAAGTGTGCTGTTGGTACAGTCTGTCTTAGGAAGTGTGCTGTTGGTCCAGTCTGTCTTAGGAAGTGTGCTGTTGGTCCAGTCTGTCTTAGGAAGTGTGCTGTTGGTCCAGTCTGTCTTAGGAAGTGTGCTGTTGGTCCAGTCTGTCTTAGGAAGTGTGCTGTTGGTACAGTCTGTATTAGGAAGTGTGCTGTTGGTACAGTCTGTATTAGGAAGTGTGCTGTTGGTCCAGTCTGTATTAGGAAGTGTTCTGTTGGTCCAGTCTGTCTTAGGAAGTGTGCTGTTGGTCCAGTCTGTATTAGGAAGTGTGCTGTTGGTCCAGTCTGTCGTAGGAAGTGTGCTGTTGGTCCAGTCTGTCTTAGGAAGTGTGCTGTTGGTCCAGTCTGTCTTAGGAAGTGTGCTGTTGGTCCAGTGTGTCTTAGGAAGTGTGCAGTTGGTACAGTCTGTCTTTGGAAGTATGCAGTTGGTCTAGTCTGTCCTAGGAAGTGTGCTGTTGGTACAGTCTGTCTTCGGAAGTGTGCTGTTGGTCCAGTCTGTCTTAGGAAGTGTGCTGTTGGTCCAGTCTGTCTTAGGAAGTGTGCTGTTGGTCCAGTCTGTCTTAGGAAGTGTGCTGTTGGTACAGTCTGTATTAGGAAGTGTGCTGTTGGTACAGTCTGTATTAGGAAGTGTGCTGTTGGTCCAGTCTGTATTAGGAAGTGTTCTGTTGGTCCAGTCTGTATTAGGAAGTGTGCTGTTGGTCCAGTCTGTGTTAGGACGTTTGCTGTTGGTCCAGTCTGTGTTAGGAAGTGTGCTGTTGGTCCAATCTGTGTTAGGAAGTGTGCTGTTGGTCCAGTCTGTATTAGGAAGTGTGCTGTTGGTCCAGTGTGTCTTAGGAAGTGTGCAGTTGGTACAGTCTGTCTTTGGAAGTATGCAATTGGTCTAGTCTGTCCTAGGAAGTGTGCTGTTGGTACAGTCTGTCTTAGGAAGTGTGCTGTAGGTCCAGTCTGTCTTAGGAAGTGTGCTGTTGGTCCAGTCTGTCTTAGGAAGTGTGCTGTTGGTCCAGTCTGTATTAGGAAGTGTGCTGTTGGTCCAGTCTGTCTTAGGAAGTGTGCTGTTGGTCCAGTCTGTCTTAGGAAGTGTGCTGTTGGTCCAGTCTGTCTTAGGAAGTGTGCTGTTGGTCCAGTCTGTATTAGGAAGTGTGCTGTTGGTCCAGTCTGTCTTAGGAAGTGTGCTGTTGGTTCAGTCTGTCTTAGGAAGTGTGCTGTTGGTCCAGTCTGTCTTAGGAAGTGTGCTGTTGGTCCAGTCTGTCTTAGGAAGTGTGCTGTTGGTCCAGTCTGTATTAGGAAGTGTGCTGTTGGTCCAGTCTGTCTTAGGAAGTGTGCTGTTGGTCCAGTTTGTATTAGGAAGTGTGCTGTTGGTCCAGTCTGTCTTAGGAAGTGTGCAGTTGGTCCAGTCTGTCTGTTCATGTGGTATTTACCCAGAGTTATCAGGGTTTTGCGGTAAATACCGCAGAACGGTATAGTGAATGCACAGTTACAGGATCGCATTTGATATTTAGGCAAAATATGTCTGGACACCTAAATATTGCATGCAAGTTCCTTTTGTGAATGGAGCCCAGTATCACTGATAAAGAATATACAGTAATATACAGTATCTCAGAAAAGTGAGTACACCCATCACATTTTTGTAAATACTTTATTATATCTTTTCATTTGACAACACTGAAGAAATTACACTTTGCTACAATGTAAAGTAGTGAGTGCACAGCTTGTATAACAGTGTAAATTTGCTGTCCCCTCAAAATAATTCAACACACAGCCATTAATGTCTAAACCGCTGGCAACAAAAGTGAGTACACCTCTTAGTGAAAATGTCCAAATTGGGCCCAATTAGCCATTTTCCCCTTCCCGGTGTCATGTGACTCATTAGTCTTATAAGGTCTCAGGTGTGAATAGGGAGCAGGTGTGCTAAATTTGGTGTTATCACTCTCACTCTCTCATGCTGGTCACTGGAAGTTCAATATGGCACCTCATGGCAAAGAACTCTGTAACGATCTGAAAAAAAGAATTGTTGCTCTACATAAAGATGACCTAGGCTATAAGAAGATTGCCAAGAAGACCCTGAAACTGAGCTGCAGCACGGTGGCCAAGACCATACAGCGGTTTAACAGGACAGGTTCCACTCAGAACAAGCCTCGCCATGGTTGACCAAAGAAGTTGAGTGCACGTGCTCAGCATCATATCCAGATGTTGTCTTTGGGAAATAGACGTATGAGTGCTGCCAGCATTGCTGCAGAGGTTGAAGGGGTGGGGGGTCAGCCTGTCAGTGCTCAGACCATATGCCGCACACTGCATCAAATTGGTCTGCATGGCTGTCATCCCAGAAGGAAGCCTCTTCTATAATGATGCACAAGAAAGCCCACAAACAGTTTGCTGAGGACAAGCAAAACTAAGGACATGGATTACTGGAACCATGTCCTGTGGTCTGATGAGACCAAGATAAATGTATTTGGTTCAGATGGTGTCAAGCGTGTGTGGTGGCAACCAGGTGAGGACGGAGTACAAAGACAAGTGTGTCTTGCCTACAGTCAAGCATGCTGGTGGGAGTGTCATGGTCTGGGGCTGCATGAGTGCTGCTAGCACTGGGGAGCTACAGTTCATTGAGGGGGTCATGAATGCCAACATATACTGTGACATACTAAAGCAGAACATGATTCCCTCCCTTCGGAGACTGGGCCGCAGGGCAGTATTCCAACATGATAACGACTCCAAACACACCTCCAAGACGACCATTGCCTTGCTAAAGAAACTGAGGGTAAAGGTGATGGACTGGCCAAGCATGTCTCCAGACCTAAACCCTATTGAGCATCTGTGGGGCATCCTCAAACGGAAGATGGAGGAGCTCAAAGTCTCTAACATCCACCAGCTCCATGAGAGGACTCCAGTGGCAACCTGTGAAGCTCTGGTAATCTCCATGCCCAAGAGGGTTAAGGCAGTGCTGGAAAATAATGGTGGCCACACAAAATATTGACACTTTGGACCCAATTTGGACATTTTCACTTAGAGGTGTACTCACTTTTGTTGCCAGTGGTTTAGACAATAATGGCTGCGTGTTGAGTTATTTTGAGGGACAGAAAATTTACACTGTTATACAAGCTGTACACTCACTACTTTACATTGTAACAAAGTGCCATTTCTTCAGTGTTGTCACATGAAAAGGTATAATAAAATATTTACAAAAATGTGAGGATGTACTCACTTTTGTGAGACATTGTATATCATTTAAAAAGTATGTAAACCCAGCATTTAATATTCCCGATATGTGCCTGCTGTCCATGAACTTGTATGAAAAAGTATCCTGTTCTCTTTGTATTGCTTCCTTTGTGTGAAATCCCTGGTGTTCCTGCCAGACCCTCTGCTTTCCTATTAAAAACTGACCACTCTGAGCAGGAGAACACAACGTGGTCAGTTCTTTAGCTATGCTGGAAACTCAACCTGCTCTCCTCCAATGATCAGACTTGTCATGACAAGCTCCTGCTGCACAGCCATTCACTGGGAAGCTCAGTGTACTGCTGTTTCTCCTCCCCTAGCTCTTATTTAGCTGAGAACAGAGGGAATGTAATCACTTATAAAAAAAGGGGGAAAAAAGGTATTTATATGTTTTTTTTTCACAAATGTTTTGCCTATCATTTCTCTTTGAAACATAACAGGTTGTTTTACAAGGTAATCATTTACACTTTAAACCTTTAAACCTTGAGCTTGATTTACTAAAAGCAAATAGGCTGTTTACTTGGCAAGGGAAAATTCTCTTGCCAAGTGAACAGCCAATTTACCTTAATAAAGTGGCCTCATGAGTCCATCATGCAAACAATTACCTTATTTGTTTAGAACCAAATATACAACTTTGAGCCATGAAAGTGGAAGTAAACCCTTCTTTCGTTTCCAGCCAAGGAAGCTGCCATCTTGGCCTCTGTTTAATCTTCAACTGCCATGATGCTGTACATGTGATCAGTTATGAGACCAGCCATTGGATGGTTTGACAGTTTGGTTAAGAGCACAACCAATGTGACAGTTACATTCCTGGCATCTGCCGAAAATGTAACTGTTTTTTGAAACTGTTAAATCGATGGGTTTACTTCCGCTTTAGGTGGATGTGATGCCGGGTATATATTGTGCATTTTGATTTAACAAGACACCCACCAATACCAGGATACCACTGGGGACATGTGTTTTCACAAGTTTGGTGTAACAAGACCAGGCAAGGTCCGAGGATGAGTGAAGTCTGTTGCATGAATGGTTATCATTTGTGGACAGGTCTCCTTAAAGGCAGTGGGAAATCATTGTATGTCTCTTCAAGAAGTGGTGACACTCCAGAGCCAATGAAATTCCTCAATAAATTATTTAGACATGGGGTTTACAATCACAGAATCACATGCTGCAAACTCAGCAAAGATTTAACAAAAGATATAAAGGGGGGCATTTACAATATAACTGATTCCATGTGATAGTGATTGGCCAATCAGTGCTGTCACATTAGAAGTCCATAGCTCTTTGCAAACCATGACTTCAGTTAAGCCTAGTGTACACGGGCTGAATATCGGGCGGCTTTGGCCAGTTCAATAGAAAGCTTTCGGCCCGTGTGTATGGCAGTTGGTACAACAGAAGCCGGCCGGCTTCTGTCAAAGGGTCATGACCAAAAAAGATATACTGACCAGCTCCCAATCAGTGCTGTGCTAACATCGGATTGTTAGTATAGTGGCTGTGACCACTTTTTTGTTCACGAAAAAAAACTAGCTGTGTGTATGAGTGCTTTACTTACAACTTAATATAGGACTTTCATTTGCTCCCAATGGATGAATGACACGATGGGAGTGAGGAAGGAAAGTTAAGACTTAGTTAAGGTTAACCAGATGCTTTGCGATGTGTGGGCAAAGCACAGGTTTACATTAATGTAGCGGGGTGCCACTTTGCAGTGTGGTTACAAGACTATTGTTGTATTGAGAATGAACCCAGCTCCCTCCGGTGTCCTTTTTATGACATCGCAGCAACTGTTTCCTTTAACTGTATGGAACGGTGCATTATGGAACTTATAGTACAGGGAGAAAGAGACTCCATTGCCATGGGTAACAAACAGACTACAACGACTACTGCGTTGAGGCTTGCTGCCAGAGTGTCTAGGCCGGAAAGCCTGGGCCTACAGTTGTCAAGTAGGATCACTCAGCCCAAGGAGGGATCCTTTTCCGTGTGTCCAACTCTCGCTCCACAGAGACTGGAGTCGCCCATCTACCGACACCTTGTGAGGGACCGGAGACTGCAAGTTGCGGAGAGACCGTGGAAAGGAACACCGACAGCGGAACTTACCAGACGGACGAGGCCTGGTTTGGTGAGGGGGCACCTGTCCAATATTGACTAACTGTTGCATAGGACTGTGACTCTTAAAGACTTACCATTATTATTAGCATAGTGCACCACATACAAGGACATAGAGCATCTCGCAGTGGCCACGTGTTTTAAGGATTGGCGTTTGCACCGTCAGCGAGTTACATATTCATAAACATTGTGGATGTTCGTTCTTTGCCTTTTTCATAACCGTATGGATTACAAATGTTTGATGTGCACCAACAAATGCTAGCGAAGACTCTTACTGCTGAAAGGAACTTTGTACTGGACTTAGTCAGGCCTGTCTAGAACAAATAGTACCGGGACACGTGTACAGTATTGCCCATTAGGGGGAGCTCGCGAGCATACAGTTTAAATATATAGAAAGTGTACACCAGAACTGTGATTCTTTTTTTTGACTGTTTCTAACTAAAATATTCTGCTATACCATTGACTCTTGCAGGGCCCTGTAGGAGTCAACTTTATTTTTGTCTAATTCTGTTACTTTTCTCACCAAGTAAAATTGACTCTTGGTTAAGCAGAATTCTGTGTGGAGTTTATCTGTTACCCTGTTGGACAAGTGGCCATTACAAGGTAACAACTTTATTTACAATTTTATTACTGTGTGACATTATTGTGTTTCCCAATTACCAGTGGGTTCCACAATCTCTGTGCAGACCAGTTGTGCCAAGGGAGGGTTCGAGCCAAATTCCTGGGGTTGATAGCCAGAGTACAGACCCAAAACAAAACCGGCTGCTCCTTCGGGGGTAAGTGCTACATTAAGATAAACATATCCAGTATAGTGAAAGAGAAAGCCAACAATAAACTACAACAATTTTGGTTAAGTTTGGAGAGTTCTCCTGGTAAGAACCACCGTAAGTATTATTATTTTGGTTCTTAACCCAAATATTTTCTAGGCTAACCCCAGAAACTTTGATCCCCTTGCTACAAATTAAAGGCTTAATTCTTACCTGCATCCCAGAGGAAACCTCTAAAAAGCTTTCATGTTGGGAATATTCAGGAAAAGAAAAGCATTTACCTTTTTGCTCTCTTCTGTCCCAACATTTTCAATTTTCTGACTTGGCTGACAATACCTCTGTGGATATCAAAGAGCAAATCTCTAGAACACAGGACTCACTTTATAATGGACTCACAGCAAGCTAAGCCACCATGTCGGCTAATAAAGGGATTTCTAATGAATCTTGGCACTCACCCAAAGTTTTTTCTTTCTTCTTCTGGTTCATAATACAACAGCATGCCATTCTTAATAAGAGGGGGGAGGAAATGCATAAATAATATTGGAGCACACCATTAGATTATAACTAACCCAGTTGCAGACATTTTTGGTCAAGTTTTGTGCTAGTCCAATAACAATCAGATCACAGTATTACAGTCAGTTATGCTCCTGTGTTTTAAAGGGTTAAAACAACGATCTGTGGATCATGTGAGGATGCTGGTGAATTGAAACAATGATAAGCTTCTTTTGGTTTATGTGGATGCCAGCAGCAAGAGCTCCTCATTGGAGTCCTTCAAGCCTCATCACAGATTTTTACTCCAGCTCTAGCATAAGGAACCTCAGTCATGTAAACTAAATAAAAAAAGGATTTTGTTTGCACACTATTGGATGATGGAAGTCAGCAGAGCTTCACTTCATTCACTAAGCTATTGGAAAATTCCCTTGTGAATACTTGCCTTTAGTAAATCAACACCAATGTGCTTAACCCCCTTGCGCCTGCGCCTCCCAGGCCCTTGGAAAATTCTCTTGTGAAGTGAACAACCTACTTGCCTTTAGTAAATCAACCCCAATGTGCTTAACCTCCCTGGCGGTATAATTATGTCAGATTTTTGATGCTGAAAGCTGTAAAATGTTTTGCATGGAAATTTGGCGTTTTATATTGAAGGCTTGTAATTCTTAGTAATAACTCACTTAAATCTGTCCAAACCAGAGTCTAGTAGACATCCCGGGTATGATAAAGTTTGAAACACAAAATCATTAATTATAATATAATAAACAACTATAAATAATAACAAATAATAATATAATAATAATAAAAAATATTCAATAATGTAATCAAATCAAAAACACAGAAATTTGCTCAGTTGCAGAATTGACGCTGTCATTACTTTCAGTGTTTGATGACGAATTTCCCCACAAATCGCTATCGCTCAATTCTGCAAGTGATTCAAATTTATTATCACTGTTTTCCAGATGGTCTAAAACGGCTTTTGATGTAAAGGGACACTTGTTGGTTGCTTTTTTTTTTTTTTGGACAATCTCCAGTTTTCAGGCAGAAAGAACAGTATTTATAATATAAAACTACATGCAGGACACTGGGCAGACCACTAGGGACAAAGGGGATGTGTAATTATTTGATACAGTACTGTAATCTGTAAGATGACAGTATACTGTGTTTTTTACTTTTTGAATTTGGCGCAGAACTCCGTCCCCGTGCGTCGCAAGGCTCACAGGGAACGGAGCACGGCACTGTGAATCGAGCGAGACACGGCGGCTCGCAGATTACAGCGGGGAGACATCGCAGGATCCAGGGAACAAGGTAAGTAACCTGTACATGGATCCTGCGATGCGATCCCGAGTGTGGCTCGGGGTTACCCCTTTTGGTACTGAAAATTCACTCCGAGCCAGACTCGAGAATACCGCCAGGGAGGGAAACCCCCTTGCGCCTGTGCCTCCCAGGCCCTTTTACGGGATTTCAGGTGTCAGGAGGCAGGGAGGGGTTTATGATCACGTAACCACAATTATTGGCTGTCACAGCAGTCACATGATCGAAAAGCTCTCGATTGCAAATAGGAATCGGGAGCTTTCCGTTAGCCACCCGTAATTGTGCCGGGAGTGCCCAGTTTTGGCACAGCTGTGTCTGCTAATTGGTACACATATATGCGGCCTCTCTGCGCCATGGCCCACCCACCAAGAGGCTGCATAGTTGCGTGCTATCAGCACCTACGGGTTAAACCAATTAGGGGCATTTTAGGAAATTTGCCACTTGCTGTCACAGCATAGGCATATTGCAACAAAAGGTTGGGGACTTTATATATGAATACTTTTGCTAGTTGATGGCATATTCCATCAAACCCAAAAATATTCAAGAAGCTTAAACTGAAAAATTCATTTTAAGCAACTACAGTATTTTTTACTTGTGCATATTTGAGGAGCCTGGGGATCCTTGCTGCAAAATTTTCCATTCTGGCTCTGAGTGACTTTAGTGAAGAATGCTCTGGAGCACAATGAGCTACACACAGCTAAACCTGCACAGGAAAAAGCCAGATGTTGAAAATGTTTAACATATATTTCTCAGTAGCACACTGAGCATTTCATACTGCTTCCTCCTAGAAAAGTATCTACTGCAAATGTGAGTCCCTGGCTCCTTGTTAATAAATCTGATTCTAAACCACCTTCTGAAAAAGACAAAATGGCTATGATTCTATAAGTGGGGGAATCATCTTTCCACATTCACTGTACTAATTCATTTACCTATATATGGTGGGTTTTTAGTAGCAAGAATTTAAAGTAGGTGCCATATTACTAATAAACATGGTATTACATGGATTGGATCAGGAAGAAGAAGACACATTTTGTACTTGTAAGTGTATGTAACAAAGAGATCAATACTATTATTGATATATATATATATATATATATATATATATATATATATATATATATAAATACATATACAGTGGGTACGGAAAGTATTCAGACCCCCTTACATTTTTCACTCTTTGTTATATTGCAGCCATTTGCTAAAATCATTTAAGTTCGTTATTTTTCCTCATTAATGTACACACAGCACCCCATATTGACAGAAAAACACAGAATCGTTGAAATTTTTGCAGATTTATTAAAAAAGAAAAACTTAAATATCACATGGTCCTAAGTATTCAGACCCTTTGCTCAGTATTTAGTAGAAGCACCCTTTTGATCTAATACAGCCATTAGTCTTTTTGGGAAAGATGCACCAAGTTTTTCACACCTGGATTTGGGGATCCTCTGCCATTCCTCCTTGCAGATCCTCTCCAGTTCTGTCAGGTTGGATGGTAAACGTTGGTGGACGGCCATTTTTAGGTCTCACCAGAGATACTCAATTGGGTTTAAGTCAGGGCTCTGGCTGGGCCAATCAAGAACAGTCACAGAGTTTTTGTAAAGCCACTCCTTGTTTTTTTTAGCTGCGTGCTTAGGGTCATTGTCTTGTTGGAAGGTAAACCTTCGGCCCAGTCTGAGGTCCTGAGTCCTCTGGAGAAGGTTTTCGTCCAGGATATCCCTGTACTTGGCCACATTCATCTTTCCCTCGATTTCAACCAGTCGTCCTGTCCCTGCAGCTGAAAAACACCCCCACAGCATAATGCTGCCACCACCATGTTTCTCTGTTGGGACTGTATTGGACAGGTGATGAGCAGTGCCTGGTTTTCTCCACACATACCGCTTAGAATTAAGGCCAAAAAGTTCTATCTTGGTCTCACAGACCAGAGGATCTTATTTCTCACCATCTTGGAGTCCTTCAGGTGTTTTTCAGCAAACTCCATGCAGGCTTTCATGTGTCTTGCACTGAGGAGAGGCCACTCTGCCATAAAGCCCCGACTGGTGGAGGGCTGCACTGATGGTTTACTTTCTACAACTTTCTCTCATCTCCCGACTGCATCTCCGGAGCTCAGCCACAGTGATCTTCGGGTTCTTCTTTACCTCTCTCACCAAGGCTCTTCTCCCCCGATAGCTCAGTTTGGCCGGACGGCCAGCTCTAGGAAGGGTTCTGGTCATCCCAAACGTCTTCCATTTAAGGATTATGGAGGCCACTGTGCACTTAGGAACCTTAAGTGGAGCAGAAATTTTTTGTAACCTTGGCCAGATCTGTGCCTTGCCACAATTCTGTCTCTGAGCTCTTCAGGCAGTTCCTTTGACCTCATGATTTTCATTTGCTCTGACATGCACTGTGAGCTGTAAGGTCTTGTATAGACAGGTGTGTGGCTTTCCTAATCAAGTCCAATCAGTACAATCAAACATAGCTGGACTCAAATGAAGGTGTAAAATCATCTCAAGGATGATCAGAAGAAATGGACAGCACCTGAGTTAAATATATGAGTGTCTGAATACTTAGGACCATGTGATATTTCAGTTTTTCTTTTTTAATAAATCTGCAAAAATGTCAACAATTCTGTGTTTTTCTGTCAATATGGGGTGCTGTGTGTACATTAATGACGAAAAATATGAACTTAAATGATTTTAGCAAATGGCTGCAATATAACAAAGAGTGAAAAATTTAAGGGGGTCTGAATACTTTCCGTACCCACTGTATATATATATATATATATATACACACACATACACGATTTACTATATACTACATCTCAATACACAACCTACAAGCTTACCAAGAATGGTAAAGATCAAGAGGGAGTTCATCCTATATAAAAAACACAACACAACACAACACAACTGCTTTGCATGTTCAGAGAACTCTATGTGTACTTGTGGTGCCAACAGAACTCCTAAGAAATCAGGCCTCTAGTGTGACTCTAACCTTGATAAATTACCATGGGGGAGATATTATCGGTATCAGGGCTTTTTTTCTCAGAGGATAGGTGCAGGAACTCCCCCCTTCTGAGTCACCCCTTGTCTCCGCCCCCTACCCACCTGATAGAGAACAGTTCCTTGCTTCCACCCCCTACCCACCTCCCAATACCGCCTCTTTTGGAGAATACAGAACCAAGTATCATTTTGTGGTGCACCCCTCTCTCCACCAACAGCAGATCCTCCTGACAACAATAGACCCCTTAGCAACAATGGACCACCTGAAACAAAATACCACCCCAGCAACAATAGACCCCAGCAGTCAACATTAACAGACCCTCCAGCAGTCAGCATCAATAGACCTTCCAGCAGCCAGCATCATTAGATCTCTCCCTTAACAGTAGATCCCTCTTGGCAACAATTGACAGCAACATAAGACCCCGGCAACAATAGATCCCCTCCAGTGACAATAGATCCCCTCCAGTGATCCCCCAGCAGCCAGCAACAATAGACCCTCCAGCACACCCCAGCCTCTTTTGCCATTACATACATTCAGTTCTGGAGGTGCCGTAACTGCGTTCCCCTGTGTTCCCACTAAAAGAAAGCCCAGATCCTGTTAAAAAAACATAAAATTCCTCCTAAAATAAACTTTTAGGAGGAATTTTGTATTTCTGTATTTTGTATTCATTGTTTTTGCTTTCTGTAATACATTTCCTTTGCTCCTATTGATCATTTGTCACCAATATATAGTTTAACAAACAGACAATGACAAACTAATGTATACATTCATCTGTGTAAATTAACCCCACCTGTTCAAAGCCAAGCTCTTTGGCAACCAATTATTCAAAATTGAGCAGTTTCAATATATTAAATAGTTGAGGCATTATGTGGGAAGGTGTGCTGGGAAAGGGGCTGGGTGGGTTTAATTAAAGTACATCCAAATTCAAAAACAAAATGTTTTGTGATATATTGCAGCTTAACAGTTTTTAGTTTTTAGATGTGGCGCCTGCATTTGTTTTCTCTTTGCCCACCTTGTGATCCTGCTAGTAACACACTTCTTGTCCTAGGGTGTCAGCACCTACTGGGGTTGATTTAATAAAACTGGAGAGTGCAAAATCTGGAGCTCTGCATAGAAACCAGTCAGCTTCCAGGTTTTATTGTCAAAGCCTAATTGAACAAGCTGAAGTTAGAATCTGAATGGCTACACTAGATTTTGCACTCTCCAGTTTTAGTAAATCAACTCCACTATACTGTATCTATGAAGGTGCAGTGTTGTCAACCTTGGACAGGACTCCAAATCTTTCCCTCTTAGGGGGTAAGTGTTCTGTAGTCCCCAGAGATAGTGGAGCACAATATGACAGAAAAAATGAGTGGAGTGAGCTCAGGAAGTTATCAGCTCAAGATTTCTGGCAAGATCAACAAGTCATTTTTTTAAACTTCTAATATTATATACAGTGGAACCTTGGATTATGAGCATAATCTGTTCTAGGAGAATGCTCGTAATCCAAAGCATATCAAAGCGAGTTTCCCCATAGAAGTCAATTGAAACAAAAATAATTTGTTCCGCATTGACTTCTATGGCATGCAATACTGCATGTGGCCAGAGGTAGGGGGGGGCGCCGGAGAGCCTCTGAAACACTCGGAAAGGACCGCTTGGCTGAACTCGGAAAGGCTCGGGAACAGAGTATTTCCGAGTTTTTTCAAGCATTTCCGAATGGCTCCAAAGCCCCCCCCCCACCTCAGGCCAAATGCGGTACTGCACACCGCTGTGGCTTGAATCCTGCTCGTTTTGCAAGACGACTCTCGCAAACCGTGTCAGGATTAAAAAAAAACAGTGCTCGTATTGCGAAACGCTTGTTAACCGCGTTACTCACAATCCGAGGTTTCACTGTATTATAGACCAAAAGGGAGCCAATAAAAGAAGTTCATTGTTAGGGTTTACATACACTTTAATCAAAGATACTTAACAATGAAAACATGTAGGGTGAAAACATGGAGGCTGCCATTTGTGACATCAGAAACTCTTCAGTACTTTCTAAAGCTGGTCATAGAAAGATCAAGATTGGTCTGATTTAGCAGGGACCGGAAAAATTTTGATCAGCGCGTGGCCATCTCTGTTCAGCAGAAGTCAATCAAATAAATGGAGAAGGTCAGAAAACTGTTCTCGATCAGTGGCAGCTGTTCAGTGTATTTTGACAGCGGCGGGGGCAGTTGTTCAGCCAAAAATGTACCATCCATTTCTTTCGATCCTCCAAAGGAAGGATGTCCACAGAGCGACCCACAGAACAAATTTCTTCTGTTTCATCAGCAGTTAGCTGAAGTTCGCATAGTCTAGGGGTCTCCAAACTATGGCCCTCCAGTTATTCAGGAACTACAATTCCCATCACACCTAGTCATGTCTGTGAATGTCAGAGTTTTTCAATGCCTCATGGGACGTATAGTTCCGCAACAGCTGGAGGACAATAGTTTGGAGATCCCTTAAGTTTGTTGGAAAAAGAGCAGGGAATTTTAAAGAATAAGGGTGTTATATTATGAGTTGGGAAGAAATTTGTTATCACAAGTTCACAATCTGTGGCAGAGGAAGCAGGAAATCATTATCTATGGTAGACAAATATATGTAAACATTTTTAGGACGCTATCGTAAAATAAGCATGTCAATGAAGATAACTCGAGCACGATTGTAAGAAGTCTCTTCTAAGATTATTTCTATAACTGCATATAGTCAGAAGGTATTCCACAGTGCTTCAGAGAACATAGGATCATTTGGTTCCAGCCCCAAAGCAAGGTTACAATTTGATCTTCTTACTACGGTAATACAGTCACATACATTGTAGGCGGGCAACTTACCAGCATGCTTCTACGTTTGGGTAGGAAATCGGAAAACCCAGAGGAAACCCGCACAAACATTAAGGGGATATACAAATGCCATGCTGTCTCTCTGGTGGGAATTGAACCCTGGAGGAACACAGGCCTGCAAGTGTTAACCTCTTAACCACCATTGGGGAAAGGGAGTTACCGCTCCAGGTGAGTAGATTCTGCTGATCACTTGAAAATTCAGGAAACCTTGGGTGCTGGCGATGCACAAGGCAGGCAAACAATGGATGAATGAAAATGGACAGCCACACTCCAAAAAAAACTCTTACGGTTGCCTTTTATTGTAAAACAAACAAGTGCACTACAGGTCACAGCGAAGCAAGGAATCAACTGACGCGTTTCACACTGTAATGTCAGTGCTTACTCATAGCTAAGTAAGCACTGACATTACAGTGTGAAACGCATCAGCTGATTCCTTGCTTTGCTGTGACCTGTAGTGCACTTGTTTGTTTTCCAATAAAAGGCAACCGTAAGAGTTTTTTTTGGAGTGCGGCTGTCCATTTTCATTCATCCATTGTTTGCCTCCCTTAACCACCATGCTAGCCACTAACGAGACAAAAACTTTTTTATTAGTAGAACAGCATATCTGTAGTTGAATCCATTCATTTACAAGCATTATAATGCACAATAGAAGAAATGAAAGACCTTTACAAAGCTCTACCTGTCCAAAATCAAACATTACAGACCGAATCGTGTTTTTGCAGGCATGCCGCCAATTCATTGTTAAGCTATGCAGAAAAGGAAGACACATTTGGCGTATTTTTAATTCTTTTTTTATCTCACAACAATGCTGTTCTATTTTCATTGTTCCTGTTATGTAAGTGAAGTATTCGCACGTTCCAGACAACTAACGTTTGTAAGTTATTAGGCAATATATGGGGAGAACGGCTGCCAATGCAGGAAGGGTGAGGTGAAGGGTGTTTGGGGGTGGATGGGTGGGATGAAGGAATACAGACTAAAAACCTCAAAGGAAGATGCAAGACACTGTGGCTTTTGTTTTTTGTTCCAAGATGGAAATAACTGTCTCCAGCTCTGATAAGCTGTCCTTTTGATCTCCCATTCTTATAATTAGCAATAGACACTAGGCCATTTTATGCAGCTGTTTTAATTCCGATTTTAGACCATATCTTGCTGTGTTGTGGTCATAGTGTTGCAAAACATGCATATTCACCTTTCACTCCGGTGACCCTGGTTAATCATATACGGTTACATTTGTGCTACTGTTTTGGTTCATTTAAGGGTAATACAGTTACCCACATTTGTAAATACTTTTGCTTGCTGACTGTGTGACCTGATAATCCCAGTCAAATGAATATCATATGATAAGATCTTGTTATATAAATATCTACCATAGGGTCATGTCCTCAATGCAAAGGTGGTCGATTTATGACTAAGCAGCTGCAGAGATGACAACCTTGAAGTGTTACTAAACCCAGGACCCTGCATTCACTATATCTGGTCTCCCACAGTACACAGAACATGAAAATGCAATTTTTTTTATCAAATATAAACTGCTAAATAACTTTTCTTATCAGCAGTAGTGATGAGCCGAACACCCCCGAGTTCGGTTCGCACCAGAACCCGCGAACGGACCAAAAGTTCGCACGAACTTTAGAACCCTATTAAATACAATGGATGCGAACGTTCAAAATCTAAAGTGCTAATTATAATGACTATTATGCATGTTATTGTCCTAAAAAGGGTTTGGGAACCCGGGTTCTGCACCAGGGGACATGTATCAATCCAAAAAAAAGTTTTAAAAACTGCCGTTTTTCGGAAGCAGTCATTTTAATGATGCATAAAGTGAAAAAAAAAAAGTCAAATATTCCTTTAAATATCATACCTGGGGGGTGTCTAAAGTATGCCTGTGAAGTGCCACGTGTTTCCCGTGTTTAGAACTGTCCCTGCACAAAATGAAATTTCTAAAGGAAAAAAAGCCATTTAAAACTGCTTGCGGCTTTAATGTAATGTCTGGTCCGGTAATATGGATGAAAATCTTTAAGAAAAATGGCATAGCTACCCCATCACAGCCCCCCCCCCCTAACCCAGCCCATTACCAGCCCCTTTGGGTCTTGTATGGATATTAAGGGGAACCCGCACACAAAATAAAAAAGGCCCTATATACTCTGAACAGCCGTATACAGGCGGTGCATACAAGACAGGGACTGTAGGTTTGTTCTTATGTAGAATCTGTTTGTAATTTTGAACAGGTACATTGTTTAAGTGTAGCTCCAGCCAAAAAATCTATTTTTAAGCTTTTTGGAAAACATAGGGAAGGGTTATCACCCCTGTAACATTTGTTTTGCTGTCTGTGCAGTGTGCACCTGTTCAGAACAGTTCACCTCACTTTCCGTCCTAATGACAAATGTTTTTTGACAATTTGGTTTTTTTATTGAAACAAGAATTGGTGATAAAGCATCAGTGGAGAGGAGACACTTTTTTTCCCATATTAACTCTTACAGGAGAGAATTTGCCTTCCTAGGGGTAGATTTCCTCTCACTTCCTGTTGTATCCTTCCGTTTGCAAGGAGGAGTCGTTTGTAAGTTGGATGTTTGAAAGTAGGGGCCTGCCGTATATACTCAGCTGAAATTTGCCCCTTACATGTTGGTGTTGCCACAACACTGTGAGCCCTCACAGTTACTCTTGGTGGGAGCATGAATGGGCCCTGCTGTGAATTATTAGATCAAGAATTGTAATTGCATGCCCCTGTTGAACAGGGGCTGAAAAATTGGGCCTTTGGTGGTGGTGGTGGTGGTGTTGACACAACACTGTAAGGCCTCACAGTTACTCTTGGTGGGCGCGGGAATGGGCCCTGCTGTGAATTATTAGATCAAGAATTGTAATTACATGCCCCTGTTAAACAGGGGCAGAAAAATTGGGCCTTAGGCACTGGTGCCACAACACTGCAACCCCTCACAGATACTGTACTTGGAGCACAGCAATGAGCCCTGTTGCAAAGTATTGCATCAAAAATTGTAATTACACGCCCCTGTTAAACAGGGGCTGAAAAATTGGGCCTTAGCCACTGGTGCTGGTGCCACGACACTGCAACCTCTCCCAGATACTCTAGTTGGAGTGCAGGAATTAGCCCTGCTGCAAAGCATTGCATAAAATTTTTTAATTACATGCCCCTGTTAAACAGGGGCTGAAAAATTGGGCCTTAGCCACTGGTGGCGGCACCCAGAAACAAAAATGTTCTTCCAAGCTATCATCATCAATTGGATCATTGAGGAGGAGGAGGATAGTCAGTCAACATAACAGGACAGTCTCTCAGCATCAGCATCAGTCTTGAAGGGATGTGACATTTGAAAATAAATTAGTCTGTTATATCAGCTTCAGGTGTTTGGTAGCTGGTGGTGATCCAAGACTGGTTCATCTTTATGAAGGTCAGTCGATCAACCGAGTCGGTGGACAGGCGCACCCTGCGATCCGTGACAAATCCTCCAGCAGCACTGAATGTGCGTTCTGAAAGAACGCTGGATGCAGGACAGGCCAGTAGCTCAATTGCATACTGTGCAAGCTCTGGCCAGTGATCCATCCTCAAGACCCAGTAAGCCAGAGGATTTTCGGTGGGGAAGGTGTCCAAGTCTGACCTTGCCCCTAGGTATTCCTGCACCATGTATATCAGACGCTGGCGATGGTTGCTGGAACCGATCATACCTTGGGGCTGCGGACTAAAGAATTGTCTGGACGCATCGGTCAGATGGCCACCTTCCCCACCGCTCCTTCTTTGACTGACCGAAGCCTCAGCAACTCGTTGTCCAGGACCAGGAGTTTGTAACCTCCCAGTCTCTGGGAACGCGTTGCACAGACCTTTCTGCAAGGCCTCCCGAAGTTGTCTCATCCTCTGCTCCCTCTGCGACGGTAAGATAAGGTCCGCAACCTTACCCTTGTACCGTGAATCAAGGAGAGTGGCCAGCCAGTAATGAAAAAATGGGGATCATATCCACCCAGAGTGGTACTGGGGATACAATGTGATAGAAAAATGCCACGTCCCGAAAATCATAGATTGAATAAGTTAGGATGAAAAGATGGACTTTATGGGCACGACAAAATTGATTAAAATTACTCAAGTTTTATTAAAAATAACAAAAGAGAATAGCAGAACATACAATAAAAATTAAATAGTATATATAACCATTCATCAATCTAGTGTTAACACACTTGAACACATCACCCAATGACCAAGATTCGATAAGAAAATTGAATTATACTAAATAGGATGACAGCAGGGTCATTTCCTTCAGTATAGTGAATACCAGTAGACACTAATGGCATTGATTGGTGGTGTGTCGTCAAAGATTCATTCCTAAACCCGACATGTTGCGCGAAATTGATCGCTTCTTCAGGAGTTTTTTGAATGTATGAGTTCAAAGGTTTTTTCTACCCTGAAAACCTTTGAACTCATACATTCAAAAAACTCCTTCACTATACTGAAGGAAATGACCCTGCTGTCATCCTATTTAGTATAATTCAATTTTCTTATCGAATCTTGGTCATTGGGTGATGTGTTCAAGTGTGTTAACACTAGATTGATAAATGGTTATATATACTATTCAATTTTTATTGTATGTTCTGCTATTCTCTTTTGTTATTTTTAATAAAACTTGAGTAATTTTAATCAATTTTGTCGTGCCCATAAAGTCCATCTTTTCATCCTAACTTATTCAAGCCAGCCAGTAATGGTCCCTCTCCTTCATTCGAAGAATACGAGGATCCTTCCGCAGACTTTGCAGGATCAGGGAGGCCATGCAGCGTAGGTTAGCTGAGGCATTCGGTCCGGAGTCCTCTGAGTCACTAAGGACGTCATGATCCGCAGCCACCTCCTCCCAGCCACGTACAAGTCCACTGGTTTCTTGGGACTGTAAATCATCCCTAAAAGACTGCTGCTGATGATGCTGAGTGCCAGGCTCCACCTCCATGCTGACACAATCCTCCTCCTCCTCCTCCTCCTGTGCGATGGGTGGGACAGAAGGAACACTGTCTGGGTAAAGGGGGCCTTGAGAGGCAAGGAAGTCCTCCTCTTCCTGCCTCTGTTCTGCCTCAAGTGCCCTGTCCATTATTCCATGCAGCGTATGTTCCAACAGGTGGACAAGAGGTACAGTGTCACTGATGCATGCACTGTCACTGCTCACCATCCTCGTGGCCTCCTCAAATGGTGCCAGGACAGTGCATGCATCCCTGATCATGCCCCACTGGCGTGGTGAAAAAAAAACAAGCTCCCCTGACCCTGTCCTGGTGCCGTAGTCGCACAGGTACTCATTGATGGCCCTCTGCTGCGTGTGCAGCCGCTGCAGCATGGCCAACATTGAGTTCCACCTGGTGGGCATGTCACATATAAGGCGGTTCTTGGGCAGGTTCAACTCCTTTTGCAGCTCAGCCAGGCGAGCACTGGCATTATAAGATCTGCGGAAATGCACACAGACTTTCCTGGCCTGCCTTAAGACATCCTGTAAGCCCGGGTACCTGCCCAAGAACCACTGCACCACCAGGTTAAGGACGTGAGCCACACAGGGCACATGGGTCAGTTGTCCCTGTCGGAGGGCGGAGAGGAGGTTGGTGCCATTGTCGCAAACCACCATTCCTGGCTTAAGCTGGCGTGGCATCAACCACCTCTCGGCCTGCCCCTGCAGAGCAGACAGAACCTCTGCCCCAGTGTGGCTCCTGTCCCCCAAACACACCAGCGCAAGCACGGCATGGCATCTTTTTGCCTGCGTACTTGCGTAGCCCCTTGAACGCCTACGGAGCACCGCTGGTTCCGAGGACAAAGCACAGAAAGAGGCCATGGAGGAAGAAGAAGAGGAGGGGGTGGAGGAGAGAGGTGTGTCACAACCAGTAGTAGCATTTTGGAGGCGTGGCGGCGGAACAACCTCCAACACTACTGCACCTTGTCCTGCATCCTTCCCAGCTGCCAAAAGAGTTACCCAATGGGCCGTGAAAGAAAGGTAACGTCCCTGTCCATGCCTGCTGGACCATGAGTCAGCGGTAATATGCACCTTACCGCTGACCGCCCTGTCCAGCGAGGCCAAGACATTGCCTTCCACATGCCGGTAGAGAGCCGGAATCGCCTTCCGTGAGAAAAAGTGGCGTTTGGGAACCTGCCACTGAGGAACCGCACATTGCACAAACTCATGGAAGGGGGCCGAGTCTACCAAATGAAAGAGCAGCAGTTGAAGCGCTAGCAATTTAGCCAAGCTAGCATTCAACCGCTGGGCATGTGGATGGCTGGGAGTGAACTTCTTTCGACGGTCCAGCAGCTGGGGCAGGGAAATTTGCCTGCTAGAATCGGATGTCGGTGTACTGCTAGCAGAGTGCCCGCAAGTACTTGGCTGTGACACACCTAATTCTACACCTTCATTCCTCTCAGTGCAGGTTTCAGAGAGGACTGAAGGTATAGTGGGGTTGGAGATCCCAGCTGATGCGGTGCAAGGAGAGGTCCGCTTTGTTCTTTGGTGTGGGTCTTTAAGGTAGGCTTGCCAACGAGCTGCATGGCAGGTCAACATATGTGGTGCCCAAGCGGGCGATGTTTTGGCCACGCGATATACGCTTGAGACATATGTTGCAAACAGCAGCTGTGCGATCTGATGCACTCGACTCAAAAAAGGCCCACACCAAAGAACTTTTTGAATAACAGGCAGAGGCGGAGCTCTGCGGTGTGATTCCGTCGGTGTGCTGCCCTTACGCTGGCCCCCCGAGGGCATCCTGCCTCCTTGGAGATGTGCCTCCTTCTCATCCTCCTCCTCCTCCTCCTCTCTCCTATTAGGCACCCACGTGGAGTCAGTGACCTCATCATCCCCTCCCTCCTCATCACTGGAGCCAATCTGGCAGTATGCTGCAGCTGCTGGAACATGACTGCCAGATTGGTGTCCTTCTTGAGCATCCCCTCTCTCTGCTCTCACGCTACTGCCTTCCTCTAGCTGGGTATCATCATCAGACCCTTCGAAACGCTGGGCATCCTCCTGGAGCATGTACCCAACACTGTGCTCAAACAGTTCGGGGGACTCCTCAGGAGGACATGGTTGGTCTAGGGAAGGTGTGACTGATGATGACATTGATACCAGGGAAGAGGACGCTTTGGCAGTTGCTTTGCCAGTACCCTGAGCCTGAGTGAGAGAGGATAAGGAGGATGAGGAGGGCTTGGTCATCCACTCTACCAAGTCTTCGGCATGATGCGGTTCAACACGTCCAGCTGCCGAAAAGAAGGACAAGCGTATCCCATGGCCACGTGCTGATGGCGATGCACCGTGTCCACGACCAGCACTGTTGTCTCTAGACACAGAGCCTGCTTGCCCTCTTTTATTGGTCCCTGACTGTCTGCCTCTCCTTGTTTGCCTTCCAGACATTCTAATGGCCTGCAGGGAAATGGGAAAACCAGCAATAAGGCCTAGCTTCAGGAGCATATTTTGCAGGAATCACACTACGCCTGCTGTAGGTGCTGCAAATGCCTGTTGGTGTAACACACCAGGAAAACGCAGCAATACAGGCTAACTTCAGGTGTAATATGATCAGGAGGCACACTCCGCCCGCTGTAAGTGCTGCAAATGCCTGTTGGTGTAACACACCAGGAAAACGCAGCAATACAGGCTAACTTCAGGTGTAATATGATCAGGAGGCACACTCCCCCCGCTGTAAGTGCTGCAAATGCCTGTTGGTGTAACACACCAGGAAAAAGCAGCAATACAGGCTAACTTCAGGTGTAATATGATGAGGAGGCACACTCCGCCCGCTGTAAGTGCTGCAAACGCCTGTTGGTGTAACACACCAGGAAAAAGCAGCAATACAGGCTAACTTCAGGTGTATAAGGTGCAGGAGGCACACTCCGCCCGCTGTAAGTGCTGCAAATGCCTGTTGGTGTAAAACACCAGGAAAACGCAGAAATACAGGCTAACTTCAGGTGTAATATGATCAGGAGGCACACTCCGCCCACTGTAAGTGCTGCAAATGCCTGTTGGTGTAACACACTAGGAAAACGCAGCAATACAGGCTAACTTCAGGTGTAATATGATCAGGAGGCACACTCCACCCGCTGTAAGTGCTGCAAATGCCTGTTGGTGTAACACACCAGGAAAACGCACCAATACAGGCTAACTTCAGGTGTAATATGATCAGGAGGCACACTCCGCCCGCTGTAAGTGCTGCAAATGCCTGTTGGTGTAACACACCAGGAAAAAGCAGCAATACAGGCTAACTTCAGGTGTAATATGATCAGGAGGCACACTCCGCCCGCTGTAAGTGCTGCAAATGCCTGTTGGTGTAACACACCAGGAAAACGCAGCAATACAGGCTAACTTCAGGTGTATAAGGTGCAGGAGGCACACTCCGCCTGCTGTAAGTGCTGCAAATGCCTGTTGGTGTAACACACCAGGAAAACGCAGCAATACAGGCTAACTTCAGGTGTAATATGATCAGGAGGCACACTCCGCCCGCTGTAAGTGCTGCAAATGCCTGTTGGTGTAACACACCAGGAAAAAGCAGCAATACAGGCTAACTTCAGGTGTAATATGATCAGGAGGCACACTCCGCCCACTGTAAGTGCTGCAAATGCCTGTTGGTGTAACACACCAGGAAAACGCAGCAATACAGGCTAACTTCAGGTGTAATATGATCAGGAGGCACACTCCGCCCGCTGTAAGTGCTGCAAATGCCTGTTGGTGTAACACACCAGGAAAAAGCAGCAATACAGGCTAACTTCAGGTGTAATATGATCAGGAGGCACACTCCGCCCGCTGTAAGTGCTGCAAATGCCTGTTGGTGTAACACACCAGGAAAACGCAGCAATACAGGCTAACTTCAGGTGTATAAGGTGCAGGAGGCTTAGCAACAATGACACTGACACTGTCCCCTGCCTATCCTTCTCTCTCCCTGTACACAAGGTTTATCAAAGTATATGACACTGACACTCTCCCTGCCTATCCTTCTCTCTCCCTGCACACAAGGTTTAGCAAAGAATATGACACTGACACTGTCCCCTGCCTATCCTTCTCTCTCCATGCACACAATGTTTATCAAAGTATATGACACTGACATTCTCCCTGCCTATCCTTCTCTCTCCCTACACACAAGGTTTAGCAAAGAATATGACACTGACACTGTTCCCTGCCTATCCTTCTCTCTCCCTGCACACAAGGTTTATCAAAGAATATGACACTGACACTCTCCCTGCCTATCCTTCTCTCTCCCTGCACACAAGGTTTAGCAAAGAATGTGACACTGACACTGTCCCCTGCCTATCCTTCTCTCTCCCTGCACACAAGGTTTAGCAAAGAATATGACACTGACACGCTCCCTGCCTATCCTTCTCTCTCCCTACACACAAGTTTGAGGTACAAACAGCACTGACACTGTCCCTGCCTATGTAACTCTTTCCCTGCGCTGGCGGCCTTTTGTAGTGTGGGGCGTGTGCTAAACCCCCTGAGCTATAATTGGCCACAGGCAACCTGCCTGTGGCCAATTATGGCTCTCCTAGCTGCCGGCGCTGTGATTGGCCAAGCATGCGGGGTCACAGTGCATGCTTAGCCAATCACAGCGCCGGGATTGCACTGCGATGGCGCAGTGTATTGTGGGCCGTTCGCGTCACTCGAATTTGGCGCGAACGGCCCAAATCGTTCGATGTTCGCCGAACGGTCGAACAGCCGATGTTCGAGTCGAACTTATGTTCGACTCGAACACCGAGCTCATCCCTAATCAGCAGTATATAGCACTCTTGTGACTTCTATCAGTGTCTGGTTAATGCTTGTAGGAGAAGTTTTCATTCTACTCTGGCTGTCCTATGAGGCTGCAGGACCCCCGACCCTCTGTCTGGACAGTGCAGATTGGCCCTGTGCTAATCACATGCATCCTCCCAAGAAAAAAACTAAAAAACTTTCTAGCAATACACACCAAACTGAGCATGTGAGTGACTCCAAGGCTCTGTACTAGTAGGAGATGAATTGGGGACTGTGGAAGAAGGGGAGGATCACAGAAGACAGGATCAAACAGCCTTTTTAGACAGTGCAGAGGATTAACCCCTTAGGTTCCACAGTGAGTATAACAAGCATCCTTTACAGCAGGGATATGCAATTAGCGGACCTCCAGCTGTTGCAGAACTACAATTCCCATGAGGCAGAGCAAGACTCTGACAACCACAAGCATGACACCCAGAGGCAGAGGCATGATGGGACTTGTAGTTTTGCAACAGCTGGAGGTCCGCTAATTGCATATCCCTGCTTTACAGCATATACAGACTGATCTTACTGTTGTACATTTAGTAACACTTTAAGCAGACAATAGATGGCTCAGTTTTTTTGTTCAACCAGTGGGTTGAACAAAAAATAAAAACTGACTTGATTCCCACGTCTTGATACTCAACGTGGATGCTGAAAAATTGTATTCTGCTGGCAAGGCGACTTCCTCGCTGTCAAAATACACTTATCAGTGTTGCAAGCTATAGCCAGCAGCGCTGATCGAGCAGCAAAATCCGACAGGGTGGGTGTACAGAATATGACAGTTAGAAATTGACCTGGTCCCTGCTGAACCGGCCTAATTTTGATCCATGCATGGCTGGCTTTAGGGGAAGGTTTTCTGGGAACTATGTATACTGTACTTTGTGTGCTCACTGCATCTCTTAAGCAGCCCATACATTAATATTTTTTTCATTCAACCAGTGGAATGAACTTAAAAAAAACTGACTCAATTCCCTCATCCACACATTCAGGGAGACTTCCCTCCATCAGAATACACTGATCAGGGTTGCAGGCTATAGCCGTCAGCACTGATCGAGTGGCAAAAATCCAACAGGGTGGTTGTACAGTATTTGAACAGTAGTTCAACTTCTGTATAATCACTCTGCCCATACATGGATTAAAATTTGTCCAGTCCCAGCTGAACCCGCCGAATTTTGATTCATGTATGGCTGGCTTTAGCTGGAATAGTAAATCCTAGATTTAAAAGGGAAGGGGTGACTAGTAGATTAAACTGCAACACAAGTAAGAACATAGATTCCAACTGGCCCTCATTTGAAGGGACTGACTGTCACAGCCACTTACCTACCTCACTCCAGTGCTGGTCCATCATTTTTCTCTTGCAGCTAGGTTTTGCTGGGAGTGCTTTGGCCATGTAAATAATCCCAGGGACTGTTTAAACTCAAGTGGGACTAACGGTCACTGCTCGAGCACTGAGTCAGAGGTACTTCCCAGTCTCTGTGCTATACGCATGCTCCCAGCATTAGTCTGTTTCAGTCCATAACGCAAGTAAAAAATGCGCATAAGTCCAAAGTCACTGATATCTCATAGGTATATGATAAGATGGCGCATGTACAAAAAGGTGTACAGTCAGTGAGCATGGGGTCCAGGCTCCAGGGGTAAAAAAAGGGGGAGAGAGGGGTAAAACAGAGGCTGGAAGGATAATAATAGGAGAAGTCACATGTACAAACTCAGGGCTGCCATTCATGGATAAACAGAAACCGTGTTCCAGGGTACTGTAAAGAAAAGCAAGGGAGAGGCACCTCTGAGTGCAGATGTTTTAAAACAATTTAATAAAGGGTAGTGCTACAAGCAACTCACATTTTACATGGTAAAAAATGGGCATTGTACGAATTCCAGTTAGAAGAGGAAGATGTCATCAGATCTGTCACGGATTATCTCCTCCTGCTGGGGCGCTGTGCTGCTGGTTGTCGATTCACCGCTGTAGATGGTATTAAAACATCTGCACTCAGAGGCGCCTCTCCCTTGCTTGTCTGTTTCAGTCCAGTCTTTTGTGCAACAGCCCAGTCCAGTTGGCTACCTGTCCAGTCTGTTACAGTCCAGTAAGCTACCAGTTCCATCTGCTACAGTCCATTCTGCTCCAGTACAGCCTGTTATAATACAGTCTGCTACCAGTTCCATCTACTACCAGTCCAGTTGTTACTAGTCCAGGCTGCTACCTGTCCAATCTGCTACCAGTCCAATCTGCTACCAGTCCAATCTGCTACCAGTCCAGTCTGCTACCAGGCAGTCCTGCTACGGTCTGTGTCCAGCACACTTTTTTTTTTTAACAGAGATGTTTTATTGAAAGACAAAGCAGGATTACAGTAACACATGCAGAAGAAATCGCAATCAGAACGTTACAGCAGACTTAGTAAGGTTAAGCAATGTACCCGAGTTACAAGCAAAGCACACAACTTCCCACTATAGGGAGGGCAACCAGGCCCCATCTTCAACTAGGGTAATTAATCAGCATGAGTGTTGTAGATACCCTAACCAGGTTACCAAACCGGAAAATAGACAGGTAAATCCCATTTCTTGGGGGGGGGGGGGCTAAGAGAGAGACAGGCATGTTCGACTGTATAACCATGTGAGCCTCCCTGGTGGTCTACCTCAACCATTAGCATCAATCCAACCCGACCAAATCTTATCAAACTTCGCTGGGCACTGTCTGCTCTCATAAGTGAGTCTGTATAGGGGCAACACTGAGTTGACAGTAGTAATCCAGGAGTCCAGTCTGGGCGGGCTCCCCGACTTCCATTTAAGAAGAATTTCACGTCTAGCATAGAACAGGGAGAAAGTCAGAAAAAGTTTGGTGTATCTGTCCCCTAGATTTTCGTCCAAGTGGCTCAGGAGAAGGGTCAGGGGGTCTAAGGGGACCTTGAGTCCGGAGACCGCGCTCAAAGTGTCCACCACCTGTGTCCAGAAAGGTTGGATCTCCTGGCACGACCAAACCATGTGCCAGAAGGAGCCATCCTCCCGCCTACACCTAGGGCAGAGGGGGTCCCTGTCCGGAAACATTCGGGCCAATCGTAGTGGGGCGAAGTAGGCTCTGTGCAAAAACTTAAGCTGTATAAATCTGTCTCTAGCCGCTATTAGGGTCGGTATATACGTGGATACACAGTCCTCCCAGGTCTCGTCATCCAGATCGGGCAGGTCAGCCCGCCATTTCAGAAGGGTCTTGGTCAGCTTGGTGTCGTAAGCTACCGTCAGGTAGAGGTACAGGGAGGAGAGAGGCCGTCCCATCGCACTGGAAGTCAGGAGACGCTCAACGGAGTCCGACTCCAACGTAAGTACGTCCGGGAATTGGGCAGCGAATGCATGCTTCAGCTGCCAATAGCGGAATAACCATCTCGCCGGGAGCGAATACCGGTGTCTCATGTCTTGGAAGCTCATAAGTTTGCCCTCCCTAACTATGTGTTTCAGGGTCAATATTCCTTTCCCAGCCCACACAAAGGGATCTGGTAGGGAGTGGAAGTGGGGGAGGGTAGGGTTGCCCCAAAGGGGTGTATGAGGGGATACATGAGAGGGCTTTGTGTAAATGACTCTGGCCTCGCGCCAGGCTCTAATCGTGGTCTTCATGGGGGTAGTAACAGAGGGGGCGGCCCGTTCACCTCGAAATGCAAGATTGCTAAGAGCGGCATACGACCCGAGTACAGCAGCCTCCAATGTAACCGCCGGATTCAGTCTGGGTTGGGAGAACCACCAACGGACAGTGACCAAAATGGCAGCCCAGTAATAAATTTGAAAGTTGGGAAGCGCCAAACCACCACCAGAAAGGGGGAGATGGAGTGTCCGCCTCGCCACCCTGGGAGTCCTCCCGGCGCAGATAAAAGTCCCCAACTGTCTCTCCAGCCTCCGGAAAAATGTCTTGGGGATGTGGACGGGGGTGTTCCTGAAAAAGTACAGGAATTTGGGAAGTAGCACCATTTTAAGGAGATTAACACGGCCCACAGGAGTAAGGGGAAGGGAGCGCCACGCCGCACATTTGATGGTGACCTGCTGCATAAGAGGGTGGATATTTCGGGCCATATACTTCCCCAAGTCCGCTGTGACCATTATCCCCAAATATTTAATTTCCGCCACCCAATTAAGTCGCGTCTGGGAGTTGGAGCCGATGGGGGAAAGATGGAGCGAGAACAATTCAGATTTGTCCCAATTGATGCGTACCCCCGAAAAACCACTAAATCGGTCAAATTGGGCCAAGACTCTATCAAGGGAAGCAGAAGAGTCCGCCAAGTATAGCAAGGCATCATCTGCGTAAAGGGAGATTTTTTCGTGGAGAGTCCCAACCTGTATACCTCTTATCTCAGCATCCACCCTGATAAGGGCAGCCAGGGGCTCCATTGCCAGGGCAAACAGGCCCGGAGATAGGGGACAGCCCTGACGCGTGCCACGACCCAGCGGGAACGGTTCTGAGAGACACGCATTGGTGTATACCCTGGCCCGGGGAGCCGCATATAGTAGTTTCACCCATGAGATAAAGTTGTTACCAAAACCGAATTTAGAAAGAATCGCCCACAAATACCTCCACTCAACAGAGTCGAAGGCCTTCTCGGCGTCCAGAGAGGCCACAAGACTCTGGCCCACCCCCTCCGCCTTGGCTATGTGAGTAAATAATCTTCTGAGGTTTATGTCTGTGCCCCTTCCTGGCATGAATCCCGTTTGATCGGGGTGCACTAGTGCCGTGATGGCCGTATTCAATCTATTAGCCAGAACCTTGGCCAGTATTTTAGCGTCAACATTCAACAGTGAGATTGGCCTATAGGAGGGGCAGAAAGAAGGGTCTTTACCTGGCTTCGGGATAACAATAATGACCGCATCACTCATGGAGTGCGGAAGTGAATGCAGTTGTTCAGCAGCCGTCAGCATTGTAAGAAGCCTAGGGGCCAGAGTGTCAGGGTACTGTTTGTAGAGCTCTACAGGAATCCCGTCCGGGCCAGGTGTTTTGCCCGGTTGCATAGATTTAAGGGCTTTAAGTATCTCGTCCAGGGAGATAGGCCCGTCCAGGCCATCCCTGTATTTGTCAGTTAAGACCGGAACGTCCACCTCGTCAAGGTAGCCGACCAGTTCCTCATCCCTGAACGTCACTTTGGACGTGTAGAGCGACTGGTAGTAGGCGACAAAACATTTGTTGATCTCTTCAGAGGTGTAAAGGAGATCACCACTAGGGCCCAGGATGTGGGGAACACTAAACCCACCCGAGTGCTCCCTGGAGAGCCAAGCAAGGAGCCTACCAGACCTCTCACCCTGTTCGAATATACGATGGGACTGAGCGAGAAGTCTCTTCTGAGTCAGGGACGTCCGGATGGAGAGAGCCTCTCTGGTCATAGTCTGAAGTCTGATGTAGTCCTGGGGGTCACGCGTTCGAATGAAAAGTGCCTCCTGGGTACTGGCTGCCGATTCTGCATCAACCAGAGCAGACCGTCTTTCCCGTCTAATCCTAGCTATGATGGCCTGGTACTGACCCCTGGTAAATGCCTTGAAGGCGTCCCACACCACCATGGGCGAGGAGGAGTCCGGGTTAACTGCCCAAAACTCCCCCATCGCCCCGGAGAACCGGGAGTCCACGTCCCGATCTGAGACCCAAAACCGCGATAGCCGCCACAGCCTGCTCGGGGACCCGGGGTTACCCACACACACCAGCAGTGGAGCATGGTCAGAAATACCTCTAGGCAGTATCCTAACGTCCCTGACCTTGGACAGGGTCGATTGACCAGCGAAGGCCAAATCAATTCGGGAGAGGGAACCGTGTGAAGCAGAGTGGCAGGTGTAGGCCCGCTCCCGAGGGTGTCTCCACCTCCAGACATCTGTCAGGCCA
Source organism: Rana muscosa (assembly GCA_029206835.1). NCBI lineage: Eukaryota > Metazoa > Chordata > Amphibia > Anura > Ranidae > Rana > Rana muscosa. The sequence goes on from CM055116.1 coordinate 216,860,325, forward strand.
TAGGTTGCCGCCCAGGTTGACAACCCAGGGCCAAAGGGACCCGCACCCGCCAGTCTGTCGACAGCTGGATCAGGGGCCATATTGAAGTCCCCCAGCAGCATCATGTGATCTGCGGCAAAATCAGCCAAGATAGCCGTTATTTTATTCAGCAGCGTGAGCGAAGCCGGGGGAGGCAGGTATAAGCCCACAATAGACCAAGTCTGAGATAGGATTCTGGCATGAAGAATGACATAACGGCCGTCCGGGTCCAGCGCCAGGTCAAGGAGCTTAAACGGCAACGATTTATTAACCAGGATGCTTACCCCTCTAGCAAAGGTAGAGTAGGTAGCTTGATAGTGACTGCCCACCCACGGTTTCTTGAGAGCTAGGGTTCTACTACCCACCAGGTGGGTCTCTTGAAGAATGCATATGTGGGGACAATGTGATTTAATGAATTGAAACACCAGTGATCTCTTGAGCGGAGAGTTAAGGCCCCTGGTGTTCCAAGACAGAATATTAAGAGCCGACATGGTAGCCAAATTTTAAGGGAAAAATAGGATTCAGTAGTGCGAAGCTCAGGCGACCTGGCGGTGAAGTCCGGGGCGGGACAATGACAGAATCTCGCACCCCAAGGAAAATAAAGCAATACAGTGTGTTAAATAGTACATAAGCAATAAAACATCTAAACTTAAAACAAATAAACAAAAAACCAAACCAAAAAAGCCCAAAAAGGGCAATAAACCCCCCCCACCCTGCTCTTTCCCCCAAAACCGGGAAGAGCTTTCATTCCCCAAACCCAACTCAGCACACGGGCTGCAAAAGGGGGGATAAGGCCAAGAGGCGAGCTGGAGCCCACCGGACCTCAACCGGGGGTGTCCAAGTGAGCGCGTCCTCCCCCCTCCGCCGACTCCTCCCTCAAATCAGAAGAAGCAGTGGGGCTGTGTGAATCAGATAAGGGTGAGTCAAGGGGTAAAAGTCTCCACAGACCCCACTGCAGGGTAAACGGCTTCCAACGGGAATACAAAGTTCCTGGGACGTTTCCTTCCTCTTGCTTAATAACGTTTCACCTGAACTTGTCAGGGGCAGAAAACTTGTGTTACAAAAAAAAAAAACCCCCAAAACAAAACAAAAACCAAAAACCAAAAAAGGGGGGGAAAAACCCACCCCCCCCAACCCCCCAGGATAGCAATGCCAAAGGACCTCGGAGGAGAGTGAACAGGCACGGGTTTCCAGATCCAGGAGGGGCACAGCAGATTAACCGTATCCCCAGGTGGGGCAAGGGGGGGGCAGCAAATAGCAATCAGAGTGGGGCTCAGCAGGCGGCCATTACAAGAGGGAAAAATCATTAGTTTTAGACAGGATCCCCACCCGCTGACCCACAAGCACACAGGGTGGAAAGTACTCACAATTAGTGCAGTCAACGGTGTGGGGGCAAGGAATCCATCCAGGTCGAGGCCTCAGCAGGGGAATGAAAGAACCGAGATGTTTCGCCGTCCTGGACTCGGAGCCTGGCCAGAAACAGTACGCTGTATTTGATGCCTCGGGCCCTAAGAGCCCCCTTCACCTGATCGAAGGACTTACGGAGCTTCTGAGTCTCGACGGAGTAGTCCGGGAATATCATCAGCCGGACATTTTGATAGCGGAAGTCACCCTTCAACCTGGAAGCCCGGAGGACCTCGTCCCGGTCCCGGAAATTGAGGAGGCGAAGTATGAAGGTTCTCGGGGGGGTCCCCGGAGGGCCCGGCTTCGGCGGGACCCTATGCGCTCTTTCAGCAGTGTAGTGGGGTGAGAAGCGCGCCTCAGGGAGGAGGGAACGCAGCAGGGATTCAACAAAGGACGTCGGGTCCCCCCCCTCTGCCCCCTCTGGGAGGCCGATGATTCGGAGTTTGTTCCTCCGATTTCTGTTCTCGGCATCCTCCGCTCTGTATTCCAGGGCCTTCACTCTGGCATGGAGGGAGCGGAGAGACGCCGAGTGCTCCATGGATTCATCCTCCACCAGCCCTATTCGTTGCTCTGTCTCCGTGACTCTGGAGCGGAGCTTATCAATGTCCTGACGGATGAGGCTGACATCCAGCTGCACCTCCTCTATTTTGGCCGTCAGGGTTGATTGGCAGGTGGCAATAGCAGCCATCACCTCCGCTAGCCAGGGAGGTCTGGAGTCCGGGGACTCCACAGGAGTAGTCATCGAGGCCATGAGGGGAGCGGGCCTGGCGCGCAGCTTCTCGTGCAGGCCGGGAGGTGATGGCGTGTCCTCCGGGAACGGGGAGAACTTCAGCACTTTGCCCCTCCCGGACCGTGACCTGGAAGATCTCCGCCGCATCCAGGTGTCGCCGGTAATGAATTCAGGAGTTATACAGGCCGTGGAGCCGGGTAAGTAGAAGAGGGTCAGCGGAGCTCGTGGAGGAAGCGACCGCTCACGTCGCCATCTTGGACACGCCCCCGTCCAGCACACTTTTACCAGTACAGCTTGTTGCCAGTTCAACATCCAGTACAATTCTGCTGCCAGTCCTACTACATAATCTACCTAGTCTCTGCTCAATGCAGCCAAAAAATGCTAGTTGACTGGCTGTTGGGCTGACCCACCTGAATGAGTGACCTGGAACATGTGTGCAGTCTGGACAAGTCAGAAGTCCTTTATCTGCATATATATTCTGGGTCAGTTATTGAAAAGAGCACATCAGCCGGGAAACGAGAATTTTCAAAAGGAGAACTCAACAATGACAACATTCATGTCTCTCCCATGAAAGGTTTTGTTTAATTACAGCATACTTGTGAATTAATAAGTAAGCATGAAGTCACTGTTAATTTAAATGTAATGTTCCATCCTATTAAGCATAGGAAGAAAAGATAAGGAAGGTCATCAAGGAGAGGTAAGAGAGGAAGATCACCAGTGCATGTGTTCCCTTTAAATCTGCTGCTATTATTATTGGTAGGAAAGACTTGGAGAGGCTTGGAGTGGTCAATGGTCAGAGTTGCAAAGCAACATTAGAAAGGTTTTTTTAAAGTGTAAGTAAACCTCCCTATAGTTTTCAGCCAAGGAAGCTGCCATCTTTGCCTCTGTTTAATCTACAACTGCACATGTGATCAGTTATGACACCAGCTATTGGATGGTTTGGTTGAGAGCACAACCAATGGGCACGTGCCAGAAATGAAACAGTTTTTTGAAACTGGTAAATGGATGTGTTTACTTCCACTTTAAGAAGGTCTTATGGAGAAGTTAGAGGCTAATTACAATTGCATTTCGGGGCAGGGGAAAATTGATAATTTTGCAGCAAAATTAGTTTTACCTAAATCTCTACACACTCATCCCTAATAATCAGGTCAATCGCTGTTACGCTGGCCATACAGTATGCAAGTTTCTGAGCAATCCTGATGAACCAATCACAATTCACTACGTGTATTGCCGCATACACACGGCCGTTTTTCACGACGTTAAAAATGCAATTTTTTAAATTGGGCATTAAAAACGATCGTGTGTAGGCTCCTGAGCATTTTTAACGACGTGAAAAATGGCCTAAAAAAAATGAGAACCTGCTCTATTTTTTCACGTCGTTATTCACGTCGTTTTTTTTAACGACGTGAAAAACGGTAGTGTGTATGCTTTTACGAGGGGAAAAAAAACGTGCATGCTCAGAATCAATTATGAGACGGGAGCGCTCGTTCTGGTAAAACTAGCGTTCGTAATGGAGATAGCACATTCGTCACGCTGTAACGGACTGAAAAGCACGAGGCTGAAAAGCGCGAATCGTCGCTCAACAAACTTTACTAACATGAAGGGTGGCGCCATTCGAACGGAACTTCCCCTTTTATAGTGCCGTCGTACGTGTTGTACGTCACTGCGCTTTGCTCGAGCGTTTTTTTTAATGAACGTGTGTATGCAAGACAGGCTTGAGAGGAAACAAGAAAAATTACGTCGAGAAAAACGTTGTTTTTGAAAATGACATTAAAAACGATCGTGTGTACGCGGCATGTGGCCCTGTTAGGCCCCTCCCACCTGCCATTTGTCGATTAAAAATCAATGGAACTAAACAAAACATTTTCTTACTAACAATGGCTGCATCCAGTCATTCAAACAGACACAGTTGCAGTTCTGGAATACAATAGGAAAAGCAGGAGATTCGTCCATCCATGCTGAATAGCTTGGTTGAGTCCATTAAATATTTTTTGTTCAGGCCACAGGCTGTATGGTCAGCTTTAGAAGGTGGTCCGATCTGTCCGACCTTGTCTGGACTACAGATCCACTTAGGCTGGTCATGCATGGTTCGAATATTTCAATTCTTAGGGGTCTCATGCTATTTCAAATTTTACCACATGCATGCCAGTTTTATAGAAATGCAAACGCATTTAAAGATAGCAGAGAGTTGGGACTTAAATTATTATGTAGGTATTCATGGGGAAGTCAGTATGAGAAAGGCAGATTAAATGTACGTACGTCAGAAATATTTTAAAGGTGATGTGAAACCTTGGATAGTACAATCAAATACTTGACTTGTGATGATTGGCATGGTTACAATTACTACTTTAAGGAGAACCTTTAGCTCAATGGTCTAAAGAAGAACATATTTAGCATTCAGCAGATTTACAGAATATTTTCCACATATTTCCAAGCACCATGAATATTTTATTTGCCTATCCACCTTCTAAAACATTCCTAGGTTTGTTTTATATAATTATGGGCTTTTGTAAATAAAACATTAAAATGAATTAAATATTTGTCTAAAAAGGTGTGCAGGTCTCTGTACAGAGTGGCTGGTATGTTAAGTGGTATGTAACTATTCAGTATGTACAGTCTTATGCAATCTTCACAGCTACTTGTCTCCTATTTATCAGTGGACCAGAATGCTAAATTGGAGAAAAATCAAAAATTCATCTGAGGTCCAGGAAAAAGTTTCAGATGTGACATAGATGCCAGAAAATATGGTCACAAATAAGAAAAACGCTAATGTAATTTTTTTTTTTTTTTATATCCTGACCCTGTGAATTATTAAAGCATATCTAAACAAAAACAAATATGCAATATATTACAGCCGATTTTCCATTATTATTATTGTTAATATTACTATTATTATTCAGAATTCAGACAGCGCCAACATTTTGTGCAGTACTTTAAAATATAAGAGAGATGGTACAGTCACAATACAATTCAATACAAGAGGATTAGAAGGGCACTGCTTGTGAGAGCTTACAATTTAATAGAAAGGGATGAATGGTACGAAAATAAATAACTGTGAGGGATGAGCTAATAGAAGTGTTAAAAAAGCTCAGTTGTTAGGTGGAGGCAGGATAGGCTTCTATGAAGAAATACATTTTCAGGCATCACATAAAGGTGGACACAGTGGGAGAAAGCTGGACAGCTTTTGGTAGGGAATTCCAAAGTATGGGAGAGACTCCAGATAAGTCCTGCAAATGAGCATGGGAGGAGGAGACAAAGGAGCTAGGACAGGAGGTCTTTGGAGGGGAAGGGAGAATGGTTTCTGTGGTATATTGAGACAAGATTGGTGGTGTAGCTTGAGTTAGAGTTGTAAATGACTTTGTATCTTGTTAGTTTTTCTAATTTTATTTGTTGAGTGATTGGAAGCCAGTAAATAGATTGGCAGAGAGGAGTGGTGGACACTGAGCAGTTGGTAAGGTACATGGGTCTGACAGCAGAATTTATAATAGACTGAAGGGGGAAGAGCCTGTGTAGAGGTAAGCCAATGAGAAGGGAGTTGCAATAGTCAAGAAGGGGTACATTTTGGAGATCTTATGGAGGTGAAGTCTACAAGATTCGGATAGCGTTTCGATTTGGGGATGACACGCTATGCTGCTCCCATGAACTAAAAGGCCCATTTCACACGGGCGGATTAAATTCAACTTTTAGCTGCGGATAGATGAAGTTATCTACCGCACCTAAACTCAAACAAAGCTTTCCCATGGCCCCATTCCCATGGCCCCATTTAGCAACGTTTTGTGCGATTTAGAAAAAAAATATTTCTTCCATTATTATGCAAGGGAATTTAACTTTGTAGCATATATATTGCATTTGTGCCATATATCAGTGCAGCCTCATCAGCCTCATCAGTGCCTCCTCATCAGTGCCCTTCAATGCCGCCTCATCAATGCCCATCAGTGCTGCCTCATCAGTGCCACCTTATCAGTGCCCATCAGTGCAACCTATTAGTGCCCATCAGTGCAGCAAATCAGTGCACATCAGTGAAGGAGATTTTTTTTTCAAAATGTTATAACAGAAAGAGATTTTTTTTTTTAATTTTCTATATTTTTGGGTTTGTTTAGCAAAAAATAAAAAACAAATTGGTGATTAAATACCACCAAAAGAAAGCTCTATCTGTCACAAAAAATGATAAAAATGTAGTTTGGGTGCAGTGTTGTATGACCGCGCAATTGTCAAAGTGCGACAACACTCAAAGCTGAAAATTGTCCTGGGCAGGAATGGGATGAAAGTGCCCAGTAGGCAAGTGATTAAAGCCTTATATGAGATACCGTATTTTCCAGCGTATAAGATGACTTTTTACCCCATGAAAATCTTCTCCAAAGTCGGGGGTCGTCTTATACGCTGGTACGTACCTGACATGTAGAATCTCCAGTCAGACTGTGTCCATTTTTCAAAAGCCGTGCCTCCTCCTCGTGCTGTTCCGTGATAGGCGACACACTCAGCTTCCCAGCAGAGCCTTTGTTTAGTGTTCCGCCTATCACGGATGCCCTCTCATCCTTGGCCTCGGATGAGAGGGCATCTGTGATAGGCGGAACACTTAACCCAGTGTCTGCTGGGAAGCTGAGTGTTTCCACCTATCACTGAACGCAGTGTCTGTTGGGAAGCTGAGTGTTTCCGCCTATCACAGAACAGCACGAGGAGGAGGCGCGGTATTTGAAAAATGGACGGCCGTGGTCTTACTGGAGATTCTACATGCCAGGGATAAGGTATGTGATCGTCGAGGGGCACAGTGAGGTATGCAATGGGACACAGTGAGGTATGCAATGGGGCACAGTGAGGTATGCAATGGGGCACAGTGAGGTATGCAATGGGGCACAGTGAGGTATGCAATTGTGCACAGTGAGGTATGCAGGGGCACAGTGAGGTATGCAATGGGGCACAGTGAGGTATGCAATGGGGCACAGTGAGGTATGCAATGGGGCACAGTGAGGTATGCAATGGCACAGTGAGGTATGGTGAGGCATGGCTAGTCGGAAGAGGGTCGTCTTATACGGCGAGTATATCCCAAAACCCAAATTTTATCTGGAAAATTAGGGGGTCGTCTTATACGCCCAGTCGCCTTATACGCCGGCAAATACGGTACTCTTTTTAACTAAGGTCCTCACTACTTTGCCGGTAAGCTTGGGTTCCAGAATTTATTCTATAATGTATTACCTATACAGGTAATTTTTGAATGCTCTTAGAGGATCTCCCTGCTGTTTGAACCCCATCTAATTGTATTTGCAGGTATTTATCCAAATAAAAAAGCGGGCACAAAAATGTTATAGGAACTCAAATAAAATGGAAGCAGATGGTGCTGTGGTAACCAGTAAATGTTTAGTTCAACTTGTTAATCTATAGTACAAGTTGGTTGTTATAGGAACAAGTCCAGAGGGTTGATCTTATGTTACATGCATTATTATGAGAACGATTTCATTTGCAAAATAACAGGTGCCTGCAATGATGAGCAATTTGATACGCCATGTAAAACCGCGCTGCCAGACTCGTTATGTCATTTTCCACTCTCATTACTCTAGAAAAATACTGGTCTTAAGTAACATAATTCTTCCATGTCATGTAAATATTTTGAACAAATGAATATAGGAATCAAATCCGACAGCTGTGCTAAAATTTAGACTCATCTGATAAATTTTGAATATATGGTGTTAGGAAAAAATGAGATGATGGGATATAAATGCTTATTTATTAGGGTTAGATTGCATTTTAATATTCAATTTGAAATAACTTTATATGATAGTTTTTTTAAAGTAAATCCATTGTGCAAAATTGAAAAAACGACAACTACTACATTAGAGCCCAATAAAATCTGAAATACATGAGAAATATTAAAGGTTAAATTCTCATTCTTCCCTTTGTGTGAGATGTTCTGGCAAGATCTGTTACTGTTTATAACAGCCAGAAGACTGTATGCTAGGTAATTACCACCATCATGAAGGTACTTTCACTCCTTGCTCCCCCTAGAACTGATATTTCGTTTTCAAGTGGTCACTGCTTGCTTGGACCTTCCTCTGTATTTCTATATCTTTCAGAGGAATAAGGACTTAAAAAAGGCAAAATACAACTTGCAAGAGTTTTTGGCCATGATATAGCATAAAACTCTTCCTGCTGCACTGAATGCTATGCAAATTAAATGAAGAATCCAAGGAGTGCTCAAATATGAATAGAGGAAATGCAGCTCTCCCAATCTACCTGTGCAGCATGAGAGTAAATCCAGTTGTAGAAGTGAGTTTTTTAAATGGTCACTGCAAGTGAATGGAGCAGGGAATTTAGTGAACAGATCTTATTATCACAGTCCCCAAAAGATAAAACATGACATTTTTGAACATTTGAAAACTAGCCTAAATTACATTTAGTGGTCCCATACTTGAACCCAATAATCAGGGCCTTATCTGATACCTTTTGTGGTAAGAAAAGAGCCAATGGGTCTACAAACCTATGTGTATAAAGTAAGGTGTATGTTTGCTAAATGTTTACAGAAACAGAAGAAACATGCATTTTTTGTGATTTCACAAGTCATTTTAATTGGCTTCCTAATGTGTGTAGGCACATAAAATGCTAAATATCCAATTTTCCCCTCAAAATGTGCTAAATTGCAGTACATAGATGGACTACATTGGAAACATGACATGCCCAAGAGAAGACATATGGCTATCTGATCGTAGTGCATAGGTGGATTTTATTGCATCAAAAATCAAACAAAACTGCAACAATTTGGAGCCCACCAGGAAGTCTTTAATCAGATTATTTACTACATTTTAATGTGCTGATGACCTATTACAGTATATAAATGTTATTGTTGAAGCTGCATGTCATTACAGTACCCAAAAAAGGGGGAATTCTGCTCTGGTGTTTTATAGGAATATAGTTTGAATATGGCTACATTACGCACATGTCATGTTATACATGCATTGTCTGTTTGTTTGCCGTCATGAATTTTATCCCTACCTCACTCTATAGCTAGTCCCACCCTGTTTTCAGCGTGTCTAGTTTCTGTTCTGAGAACATATTATTGCTGGAGCTAGACATACTGTGATTTTTATCTGATGTTCATCTGTGAAGATTTGCACAAGTTTTGAATGAAAGGTTTGTACGATCTGCAAGATGTCATTTGGATTGGGTCACTGAGGTTGATTAACTAAAGGCAAATATACTGTGCACTGCAAGTGCATTTGCCCTATATCTGAGGGGAAGCTCTGAAATGAGGGGAGGAGAAGCTTTTCTGATTTCTATAATTTAATCATGTACAAGCAAAAATATATATATATATTTTTTTTTTCCTTGCATGTCATTAAGTATTTTTTTGCAAAGTGAAGCTTTACCTCACTTACTAAGCTCTGGAGCAAGCACACTTGCAGTGCACAGTATATTTTCCTTTAGTAAATCAACCTCACTGTCTGCTAATTCTACTGAGACTGTATGCTACAGCTATCTTTTCACAAATGGATTAGTTAAAGATCAAACTTACAGTTCTTAGATTAGAGAGGCAGAAAGCACACATTTTATAAAACCTGCCAAATGTCCTGCAACCAGAAAGTATGAAAGGCTGAATGGCTTAGTAGAAATTTCCTCATTCATCAAAATTAGTTTTACAGTGACCCAAAGACCCTACTATTCAATTCATTTCAACGACTACCCAAACCAAGCCCTTTTTGTTACAGAATGAGAGAATGCTGGCAATGCAAACCAAACATCAATCTCCCATGTGAACATAGCTTAAAGTATATGTAAACACAATCCCAAACTGTATAATCTTTAGGATGTTGATGTCATTTTCAATATTTTTTAATCTTACCAGAGAAATGCGTACATTTTAACTTCGTAAGGGAATTTTCACTTAGCTTAGTGAATGTGGTGAAAATTCACTTTGTAGCAAATATCCAATTGCGTACAAGGAAAAATAAAATATTATTTCTTGCACATGATTGGATGATGGAATTAAGCAGACCTTCACCTAATCCCTTGCAAAGTGAGCAGCCTATTTGGATTTAGTAAATCAACCCCTGTATATCCTTGGCTTTCCAATGCAGGAATTTCTAAAGTGGCTCACTACAAGCATGCCTAATCTCTAACGCAAAGCAGATGCAGCTGTACTGACAGTGTGCTCCTACAAACAGGTACTTTCTGACAGCCTAATTGAGTTTTCATAGGCTGCAATCTTTAAGTCATAAAAATCTGACATCGCCATCTAATTATAATAATTGGTTGTTTGTTTTAACAAATATTTGTTTTAAAAGACAAGAGTGTGATGGAGAGATCTACTGAAATTCTGTCTTGAGAGGAGCACAAAATCTGCAACTGCCAAACCATTATTCTGAAAATGCATTGTCATTCTGCCCCTTATGCCTCAATACTTTAAGGACCTGAAGCAAGTATACAAATTAAGATTTCTGACCACCTGTTTCAGGTTTCCTTAAAAGACCAACTTTGGGAAAACTGTTTGAAAATAACGTAGAGCCCTATCAGGTTCTTAAAGTGGTAGTAAACTCTGCTTGGTCATATAATAAAGCTTACCAGTAAGTAAAATGAATATCATCCAAACATGCACCGTTTAGGAGACATTCCCATGTTTTGCAGCCGGTAATAGCACCGACGCATGCGCACTGCGCTCTGAATGAGGGCATAGTGTATGTGCTGCCACTGTGACTCTTATGTGCATGCGTGAGAGTGACGTCATCGCGGCTGGGCCTTTCAAATGGCCAGAGCCCACAAACCCAGAAGGAAGACCAGGTAATAATGACAGTGCACCGCTTGAGGGCTTAATTTTAGGGTAAGTCCTTCTTAATGTGATTGTATGCAATGCATACGAGCACATTATGCCCTTAACTTGTAGGGAGACTAAATTTTTGTATTCTACTTGACCTTTTTTGTCTTTTGACTTTACTATTGCTTTAAAACAAAAAGGTAGCTAAGGCTGTAATACTCGTCTTCTTTTGGGAGTTGTCCCCCACAGTATCTATTCTTCTCTATAAGATAACTACAGTTTTCCAAGTTGAGTAACGCCCACATTACTCAGCCCAGAAGACTGAGGCTTTACTATAAATAGAGAGTAATATTGGCCCCTCCATGGCCATTATTCACTATGTAGTGATGCAGAGAGCGTGCGTTGATATCATCCCATCAAAGATGCTATTTGCAGCATTGAGGACTGGCCACTGCTGAAAAAAGACCAAAGAGAAAGGGGACCCATCCAGTCCCATTACTGGCCTCAAGACTTCAGAATAGTGTAAATATACTGGAAGGCTCTTTAGGGGTAGGGGTTACATTTGGGAGTGGGGGGGGTTTAATTTCCGAAGACCTCTGGTCTACTTTTGCATCACATGGGAATTAAAGATTTCCTTATAAATATCTACTGGATTGGCAAGTAGTAAAACGAAGAGAAGACCAAAGGGTTTTAGGTGGCTGATTGGAAAAACAGTGACTTTAAGGTGTGTGCTTCATGCATTCTAATGTCAGTTTCCATGGGTCTCCGCTCGCCCCTTACTCCATATACCAGCTGTCACTGTGAAAACATTAAATTTAATAATAGTTGAACGTATGCCAAAATACTCTAGGTAAACGCATTCTAATTATTTAAACATACAATGTTCCATAGCACTGAAATATTGTTTAAACAGGATATATTTTGTAGTTATATGATTTATTGTTGCTAGAAATCAGGCATAGTAGGAACTGTTAATCTGATGGATTTGGGATTCAGTAAAATGATGTAATGTATGCAATAATGGATAAGGTGTGGACTGCATTACTGTGTGCAGGGATCACTACACTTACGCAACTTGATTATTCTGGAGACAGAGTTTAGAGAGCAGTGAAACATAGCATAACTATGACCAAAGGCTCGGTTTTATTGGCCTCATGTCACCAGAGGAGACAGAGATTTAGAGCAATGGGAGTTTTGTCTTATTTGGACCCATCTCACATCTGCAGAAGGGCGGTTTCTCAAAGTTTTATAAAGAGCTTTATTATCCCACTTTCCTCTTCCAACCACATGAAGTCACTTGGACAGCTTCCATTTCAGCAGCTTTTACACGTTTTTCTTGTTTCTTATACCACAGCTGAGGCATGGACTTTACAGAATCAAAACACTCTGGGGGTAGTAGTGACATTTATGTCGTTATTTTTTAAAATATCGAATGTCTAATAGTAACGCCAGTATATAGGCAGCACTGGGATATGACATAAATCAGTTCACATGAACCTACGTTTATCCTACTCACAAACCAACTGCTGACCACATAATATTTTAGTCCACCTTTGAATTGTTTAGTATATTTGATTTAATAACTTTAGTATGCTCAGATTCTAAGCTCCTATAGGCAGGTCCCCCATTACAATTTTACTACTATAGAAGTTAAAACTGAACTCCTGGCAAACAGCTAAATACACATATGGAAACATATAAAGGAATCTGTTTTACCTGAGATTTATACAGCTCTGCTACAAAGCACAGCCCTCTGTGTCAGAGCAGAAGACCTGACTTTACTGTGCTGCAGTCAAGTAACAATTAGGCCCCTTTCACTCGAGGTTCCATCTGTACGTTTTTCATTCATCCTGTTTTGGATGAAAAATGGAGAGCAATGCATCTATATTGGCTAACAGATGTAAAAGGATGGCAATCTGTTTAAATTTTTTAAACAGAACAAGTCTCTGTCTTGTTCCGCTTAAAAGGACCTGAACGGAAGTATACAGATGTAAACAGACAACGTCCATTTTTACATCTCCTTTTGCATCTGCCGGGAACTCATTCCTGCTGTCAGCTGGTTGTTTTAAGGAGCCGACACCTGCCCTTATGTATGGATTTTAAAGGAGATCTCATGTAAAAAAAAAAAAGTCAAGCCAAATACCAGACCCTTGTCCAAGCATCCAGCCTGGCAGGCCAGGAACAAGGGGACAAGTGTGTGGCCTCCCTCTTGAACCATACCAGGTCATAAACACTCAACATGGGGGTGCACATTGTTGTGGGGCACTCAACATGGGGGGTGCACATTGTTGTGGGTCACCCCCCAGGCAAACAACCCATGTTTATGAGGACAAGGGCCTCTTCCCCACAACCCTGGCATTGTAGTTGTAGGGTCTGTGGGCAGGGTGCTTATCAGATTCTGGAAGCCCCCTTTAACATTAAGGGGGCTCCCAGATCCCGACCTTTTCATGTGAATGAGTAAGGGGTACATACCCCTACTCATTCACCCCCAAAAAAGTCAACTGTAAACAAAAATGAATCAGTTTTGACAAAAAAAAAACAATGTACATCCATCATTAATCACATTGTCCAGTGATGTAGGTCCACATCAATCACAATGAATGATGGTCGATGACTCGCACAAAATAAATGCTGCACACCAACACCTGACTGCCCCATTGCTTGCTGGTGTTGAATGACAGCTCCCCCTCCCTGTCACTGAAGTAAACTGAAGTTCTTACATCTAACTGAAGTGCAGTTGTATTCACAGGTGTGAATGCACCTTTACCTAGGGAGGAGGACTTGTATAGTTCACAGAAAATATCTGGCAAACTAATAAACTTGTTTGAGAATTCTATTAGTATCTAGGGGTATTGTTTCTGTACCTACAGAAAATGTGCTGAACCTGAAAAAAGAAAACATTTGCAGCCACCAAATCAGAATGCCGGACTCGGCCCTGCCCCCCGGGGCTGCGTTATTGAATTTGATTGAAAGCAGTGGGAGCCAATGGCTGCGCTGCTATCAATCTATCCAATCAAGAGCCGAGACAACTGGCAGAGAGGTAGAGCGCGTGGGAACGAACGGGCTCAGGTGAGTAAAATGGTGGGGCTGGGAGGCTGGTCAGTGTCAGAATTTTTTTCACCTTAATGCATAGTATTCATTAAAGCAGAGCTCCACCCTAAAGTGGAACTTCCGCTCATCGGATTCCCCCCCTCCGGTGCCACAATTGGCACCTTTCAGGGGGGAGGGGGGTGCAGATACCTGTCTAAGACAGGTATTTGCACCCACTTCCGGGAATACACACTGCGGGTAGACTGCGGGCAGTGCGTCACTTCCCGGTCCCCCCCCCATTGTGTTCTGGGAAACACACGGCTCCCAGAACACAGCGGGGACCAGTGAAAGACGCGCAGCGCTGCTCGCGCATGTGCAGTAGGGAACCAGGAAGTGAAGCCGCAACGCTTCACTTCCTGATTCCCTCACCCATGATGGCGGTGGGGGGCAGCCGAGAGACGAGCGATTGCTCGTCTTCTGCTGCCGACGTCGCTGGACTCCAGGACAGGTAAGTGTCCTAATATTAAAAGTCAGCAGCTGCAGTATTTGTAGCTGCTGGCTTTTAATGTTTTTTTTAAGGCGGAGCTCCACTTTAAAATGAAAAAAACACAAGGGTTTACAACCCCTTTAAATATACTTTAAAGGTTACTTACAGTTGGCAATTATTTAAAAATAACTATTTATCTAATAAATTACACAATTGCATGCTTTGTAACAATGTCAGGAAATGGTAGACCACACTCCCTTATGCATGAAAGGGACATATTATTCAGTAATTATAAGTTTTAGTGCCAACAAAATGCTTCCTTTTTTGTTGTCACTTTGCCTTGTTCTAAGCATTAAAAATCATATAATCAACAAGGTAGGAAAAATGTGTCTATATGTTCTACCAAACACAGGAATAAACAAATAACATATCCATCAGATGGTTGGTTTGGTAGACACCATGGCGGTGGTGTGTGTGTGTGTTTGTACATTGGTGAAAATATGATTATTATTACACAATAATATTATCATGTGGATGAACGGTATTGAGGAACATATGTTAAAGCTAAGGACTTTTGTCTTGATTTAGAGTGCCAGGCAGCAGGATTATTTTCTTGCACCCACCTGCAGCAATTGCTATTATTTTTTGTTTCTCCTCTACCTGAACAGATCACACTATGCCATAGACATTAGAAAGTCGATAATTCTTGTTTTTATTTACCTATTAATTCACAGACATTTCTTCTTGGACCAGATAAGCATGCATATATAATTGATGACACTCAGCTTCTCCCTTATTGGACACAGTAGTGTACTGGCTAGAAAAATCCAACCTAAACTATAGACCAGAGTTTCTCAATTCCAGTCCTCAAGGCGCACCAACAGGTCATGTTTTCAGGCTCTCCATTATTTTGCACAGGTGAGTTGATCAGTTTCACTGCCTTAGTAATTATCACAGCCATTTCATCTGAGGGAAATCCTGAAAACATGACCTGTTGGTGCGCCTTGGGCACTGGAATTGAGAAACTCTGCTATCGACAACAACCACCAAGATATGTCATGTTGAGTAAGGTCTGATTTTGCTCCTATCTTGGCTTTGTACATGCTAAAACTTTTAGTTCTGAAGATAATAATGTCTGTGAGAATCTAAAAGCTGGCCACACACATAAAAGGACAGTTTGATTTGAAGGCATAGTCCAGCTACTCTTTAGCTGGTCCATTGATCAGCTGTCATTTAAACCTAAACAGCTGTTCAAACTCGGCTGTGGATGCCGAACAGGGAAGCCATTGTCTACCCCTACATGTTTGTTGGTACCTTTCACAGTATACACAACAAAGTTTTACTGCTAATTATGAGAGATGGTTTTCTGTAGGCAGTGCCTAAGCAATGTACCCAAGGATTGGGAGGACTCAATACACGTGACTTAAACATTGTTTTTACTGCATAAATTAAATGATCGCAGAAAAAAGCAGTTTACAGCAATGACACTGCATCATTCTTGATTGCTGTCATTTCCAGAAATGAAGCAGCCATCTAGCTCCAAGTTTAGGAATGACAATGTGTTTTCTGCAGCTTGTCCCCGTAACCAAGAATTCTTTTGTTTGAGGGGTGAACATTTTTTGAGGCGTGGGCCTCTCTTACCTACAATGCCAACAGCTCCAAACCATGCCGAGGCTCCTCTAACGAAAATTATTTCCATGTGACAACTGGGCAACTGCTGTTTAACAGCTGTCACCTCCTGCCTAATGGCAGTCATTGACTCTTTCAATTCTTTGATAGCCTCATCTAACAGACATGGGAGAGGGAACTCATAACCCCTTTGGGCGGTTCTTACCCAAGCTCCTTCATCCTGTCAATCTCATTTTGTAGCTCCCTGGAGAATACTTGTGTTTCTGTTCTCATTAAGTCATTCAAGGCCTCTTTCAGCTACCTGGACCAAATCTCAGAAATCAATTTAACCTGATCAGCATTGAATATCGCTGTCAGGTCCATCTTTATTTTGCAGGTGGTTCCAAAGCTCCTGCATGACCACTTCATATTGAGGAATAGTCTCCCTCTCTTGTTGATCCCATGTAAAGAGTTTTATGTGGAGTTCTACCAGAGAGGTAATGTCACCAGAACTTCCAAGACTCAGGCAGGACTATCACTGCCCGATAGGCCTCACCTTCCAAAAAACGTATAGATAAATCAGGAAGGTATGCCACAGGGATCAAGAACATACATGCAGAGCTCTTCAGACATTCTGTCTAACCTGTCCGCGGAATATTCATGCTATTAATTTGTTGGATTAACACGAGTGCAGCTCTATAAGGCACTATTGCAACTAGGGATGAGACGAACACCCCCCAGTTCGGTTCGCATCAGAACATGCGAACAGGCAATAAATTTGTTCGAACATCCGAACACCGTTAAAGTCTATGGGACTCGAACAGGAAAAATCTAAAGTGCTAATTTTAAAGGCTTATATGCAAGTTATTGTCATAAAAAGTGTTTGGGGACCCGGGTCCTGCCCCAGGGGACATGTATCAATGCAAAAAAAGTTTTAAAAACTGCAGTTTTTTCAGGAGCAGTGATTTTATTAATGCTTAAAGTTAAACAATAAAAGTGAAAAATTCCTTAAAATTTCGTACCTAGGGGGTGTGTATAGTATGCCTGTAAAGTAGCACATGTTTCCCGTGCTTAGAACTGTCCCTGCACAAAGTGTCATTTCTGAAGGAAAAAAAGTCATTTAAAAGCACTAGCGGCTATAATGAATTGTCGGCTCCCAGCAATACAGAGAACAGTCATTGAAAGTCATTGAAGGTCTGGTATGGATATTAAGGGGAACCCTGCGTCAAATAAAAAAAAATGACGTGGGGTTCCCCCCAAATATCCATACCAGACCCCTAAGGTCTGGTATGGATTTTAAGGGGAACTCCATGCTAAATTTATATAGAAAGGTAGATAATTACCTATTTCTATCAAAGATGTAATATTTATGTGAATATTCTGATTATGACACCGGAAGAACAAAATATGTGCATCAATTTGATTCCTCTGCAGTGTAATAAATTAATAGACCCCTCCCCTTCTCACGTTCCCCATCAGGTCCGTTCAGACTTACACCCAGTGAAGGTGACCCCGCCCCTCTCTGAATCAGAGGGGGGCGGGGTCACCTTCACTGGGTGTAAGGCTGAGCGGACCTGATGGGGAACGTGAGAAGGGGCGGGGTCTATTCATTTATTACACTGCAGAGGAATCAAATTGATGCACATATTTTGTTCTTCCGGTGTCATAATCAGAATATTCACATAAATATTACATCTTTGATAAAAATAGGTAATTATCTACCTTCCTATATTATGGTAATAAAGTATTGCACGTTTCATATTAACTTTAATTAGGAATTGTACCCGAAAATCAGGACTAAACACTGACACCTTACTGGTCAATAAGAGAAGACAACTTTATAAAGCCAGAAATCCTTTCCGGTTCAATAAAACATTTCACGATGATCCTGGGCAGTTTATAGCAAATAGTCTAATTTCAGCAATGGTTTCGGCAGAGTTCTAATGCTGGGGGAGGGGAAGAGTAGCTCTGATGAAGACATAACCCCTGGATGTGATGTTTGTTAGAAGAAGCCCGGATGATGGATTTGTTGTGGCTTCTCGGAGTGTTTGTTGGCAGACAGGAGCCCCGAGCTGCAGCACCGCCCCTCCTCCACCCGTTGCATCAGAGGGGGCGGGGTCACCCGCACGTCACTGGGAAAGCCCGGGTTTCCCCGCTTGCCGGGGAATAGCCAATGACGTAAGCGGGGTCCCGCCTACGTCATTGGCTATTCCCCGGCAAGTGGGGAAAGCTGGGGCTTACCCTATGATGTGACGAGTGACCCCGCCCCCTCGTACATCACGGGGGTTTCATGTGGAGTGGAGACTAGAGAAGACTGCAGCGCTGAACATCAGATCACCGCGGGACATAGAGAACAATGCTGGACAGACTGGATTACATCGCTGGAATGGGTTTTTTATTTTTTATTTTTAATAAAGGACTTTCCCAACTGTGTCTGTGTGTTTTTTTACAATTTTTTACACTTTCTTTGTGAAATGGTAGGGGTACAATGTACCCATTACCAATTCACATGGGGGGGGGCTGGAAGCTGTGGGTCCCCTTTGTCAAAGGGGGCTTCCAGATTCCGATAAGCCCCCCGCCCGCAGACCCCCACAACCACCGGGCAAGGGTTGTGGGGATGAGGCCCTTGTCCCCATCAACATGGGGACATCCTCCCCATGTTGAGGGCATGTGGCCTGGTACGGTTCAGGAGGGGGGGCGCTCTCTCATCCCCCCCTCTTTTCCTGCGGCCTGCCAGGTTGCGTGCTCGGTTAAAGGGTCTGGTATGGATTTTTGGGGGGAACTCCACGCCATTTTTTTTACATTTGGTGTGGAGTTCCACTTAAAATCCATACCATACCTAAACCATGTACAGTCCGGCACACAATATTATGAGCGGACATTGTTAGTCTGCTCCGATATAAACCAACAAAAATGGCCGCATCCGAGGCGGCGTCAACTTTTTCCTCCTTACTCGCTGTTCTGTCAAAAAAATTGAAATCTTTGTGTACTGAAGTGTACACGGTTGCCGGTGTTGTTTCAAAAAAAGAAGTAATCGAAATCTACAATTACTGATGGTTTACAGTAACCGGAAGTGACGTGATTGGAGTTCTAGATGAATTGGCTATTTTGATAGAACACCGGCACTGTCTGCTACTCCTCTGCTATAAGTGCCCCATCAGCAAGCTGTGTGCTGAGGGAGCACTTATACGGGAGCACTCCTGAGCCAGGCTGTGTGCATCCATAGACACACACAGTGCAGCTCAGCCCCCCCTCATATAATTTGACTGACAGCAGCAGGAGCCAATTGCTCTCAGTGAGTCCTGTGAGGAGAGGAAGAGCAAACAGTGCTGCTGCAGATTGGAAGATAGGTCTCAGGTAAATGTTTAGGGAGGGGTAGTGGGACATTTTTCACCTTAAAGTGGAAGTAAACCCTCCTATCATTTTCAGGCAAGGAAGCCGCCATCTTGGCCTCTGTTTAATCTTCAACTGCCATGATGCTGCACATGTGATCAGTTATGACACCAGCCATTGGATGGTTTGACAGTTTGGTTGAGAGCACAACCAATGTGACAGTTGGCATTCCCGGCATGCCGGGAATGTAACTGCTTTTTGAAACTATTAAATCGATGGGTTTACTTCCGCTTTAAGGCCCGGTTCACACTGATGCGAGTTCATAACGAATGTGATGCGTCAAAAAAACATTCTAAATTCGCATTTCATCCATAAAGTCATTGTTTTCAATGACGGTCGTTCACATACATGCGTTGCGATTCCTTCACGAATGCGATTAAAAAAAGGGTCTTGTGCGAGTTTACAGCGTTGCGTTGCGAATTTAGTCTCCATAGACATCAATGTAAATCATTATGGAATCGCATTGATGGTTCACATATGTGCGAATTCCACCAAACTACTCTCCACAAAAACCAGGAAGTACACAGGAAGTTAACACCTTTTTTTTTTTACATTATGATTCCATTGGCTAGAACATAAATCGCAGCTATGTCCAACTCCTGAAATTGCCGGTAAAATCGTGGAACAATCGCGGTAAATTCGCACCTCACACAGGACAAAAAATGGAACAAATTCACAGCGCAGCACTGTGAACCGAGCCTAATGCAGGGAATGCTTTAAGGCAAATGTCTTGACTTTAGAATCGCTGTAGCCACCCTGGCGGTATGATTATGTCAGATTTTTGCGACTCAAAGTGGTACAATTGTTTTGCATAGAAATTTGGCATTTTATATTGTAGGCCTGTAATTCTTAGGAATAACTCACTTAAATCTGTCCAAACCAGAGTCTAGTAGACATCTAGGGTATGATAAAGTTTGAAACACGAAATCATACATTTTAATATAATAAATAAGTATAAATAATTATAAAAAATTATAATATAATAATAAAAAAATGATTTTCCCCACGATTCACTACCACTCAATTCTGCAAGTGTTCTAATTTACTATCGCTGTTTTTTAGCTGGTCTAAAACCTCATTTGACGTAAAGGGACACTTTTTGGTTGCCATGGACAATCTCAAGTTTCCAGGCAGAAAGAACAGTATATATAATATAAAACGACGTGCAGGACACTGGACAAACCACTAGGGACAAAAGGGATGTGAAATTATTTCATACAGTAATGTAATCTGTAAGATTACAGTGTACTGTATGTGTTATGTTTTGTGTACTTTTTGAATTTGCCGCCAGGCTCCGCCCCCGTGCATTGCGACGCTCGCAGGGAACGGAGCCCTGCACACAGAGGCATTGGGCGGAGGACAGAGCTTGCGGACACAGCAGGGGGGACATCGCAGGATCCTGGGGACAAGGTAAGTAACCTGCACCAGGATCCTGCAATGCAATCCCGAGCGTGGCTTGGGGATACCGCTAATGGTGCTGAAATTTAACCCTGAGCCAGACTCGGGAAAACCGTCAGGGAGGTTAATAGTCAGTCAAACCAGAAAGTGACATAAATAATAAAAAAGTATGAGTTGGTTCAACACAGTGGCTAAGTGGTTAGCACTTTTGACATGCAGTACTTGGTTTGAATCTTACCCAGCCAGGACACTATCTGCATGGGTATTGCATGTTTTCCCTGTTCTTGTGCGGATTTCCACCATGTACCCCAGTTTCCTCAAACACTTCAAAGACATACTAATAGGTTAATAAGCTTCTGTCTAAATTAGCTCTAGTATGTATGCATGTGAGATATTGACCTTAGATTGTAAGCTCCTTGAGGGCAGGCGCTGATGTGAATTTACAATATGTAAAGCTTTGTGTAAATTGCCTGTAATAAATAAATAAAGATAAAAAAAGATTTACAACTGTCTAGGTTCTCAGGAAGCAGGTAAAGTGAAAGCCCATCAGATGCCAGGCTGAAACTGCCCGACCACCACTGTCTAAAAAAACAAAAAATATCCATAGCACAAGGTCTCTTCAGTATAATGCTGGCCATACACTATACGAAAAATCGGGCAAAAATCGATCATGTAGACACTTTGTTCGTTTTTCAACAAGTTAATGGCCACAAATCGTTAATCGTTTGTGACGTTTTTGTGGAAAAAAAACTAACGGCAAGTTTGGAAAACTTCTGCCGAACTAACGATAAATTGAAAGGTTAATGTGTTTCCCATCCGAACTGTCTGCACTAGGCATATGTAAAAAAAAAAACAAAAAAACATTTTTTTTATTTATGTCCTCTGAACGATTTATCGGTCATTACATGATGGCATCATCGTTTGCGCTCACGGCCGAATGTTCGTTTTTCGAAAATGGGTTTGGTCGATTTTTCATATAGTGTATGGCCAGCATAAGTCATAAAATGAAAACCTAAATTTGAAAAAAAAATGACAATTTGGCATTCTTGTCTTTTTACTATATAGAGGTTACAGAGGTAGGATGGGCAGATCTATGGATAAAGTTTGAATCCACTTTAACCACTTCCATACAGGGCACTTATACACCTTCCTGCCCAGACCAATTTTCAGCTTTCTGCGCTGTTGCATTTTGAATGACAATTGCGCGGTTGTGCTACACTGTACCCAAACTAAATTTTTATCATTTTGTTCCCACAAATAGGGCTTTCTTTTGGTGGTATTTGATCACCTCTGCAATTTTTATTTTCTGCTAAAAAATAAAAAAAAGACCGAAAATTTTGAAAAAAAAAAAGTTTTTTTGTTTCAGTTACAAAACTTTGTAAATAAGTTAGTTTTCTCCTTCACTGATGGGCACTGATGGGGCTGCACTGACGGGCACAGATAAGGCGGCACGGATGGGCACTGATGAGGCGGCACGGATGGGCAACGATCGGCAGCACGGGTGGGCAACGATCGGTGGCACGGGTGGGCACAGATAGGCGGCACGGGTGGGCACAGATAGGCGGCATGGGTGGGCACTGATGGGCACGGATAGGCGGCATGGATGGGCGCTGATAGGTGGCACGGATGGGCATGGATGGGCACTGATAGGCCTGCCAATCAGTGGTGCCCATTGTGGGCACTGATTGTCATCCATTGTGGGCACTGATTGGCATCCATTTCGTATATAATTAGCATCCCTGGTGGTCTAGTGTACAATACCTATAGGTGGGCTACCCTGGTGGTCTAGTGGCATCCCTGGTGGTCCAGTGGGCATCCTCGGGGGGGCTGTGCTGATAATGGATCAGCACAAACCCCCCCTGTCAGAGGAGCAGCCGATCGGCTCTCCTCTACTCGCGTCTGACAGACGCGAGTGAGGAAAAGCCGATGACCGGCTTTTCCTGTTTACATGTGATCAGCCGTGATTGGACACGGCTGATCACGTGGTAAAGAGTCTCCGTCGGAGACTCTTTACCTAGATCGGTGTTGCGGGGTGTCAGACTGACATCCCGCAGCAACGATCGCCGCGATGCGCGCCCCCGGGGGCGCGCAGCGGCTCAAAATCCTGAGGACGTCATATGACGTCCAGTCAGGATTTTGAAACCACTTTGCCGCCGTCAATCTGTTATAGGGCGGGCGGCAAGTGGTTAAAGTGTTTGTAAACCCACTTTGACAACTTGCACCTACATGTAAGCCTAGATTAAGGCTTACCTGTAGGTGCAAGAAATATCTCCTTAACCTACATGGTTAAGGAGATATTTGCAGAATACACTGCACTGATGTCTACGGCGCATGCTCGCCGTAGACAACGGCGCAGGCGCACTGAGCTTGCCGGTTTTCTGAATGGGAGAATGCCGGCCCAGCGCACATGCGCGGGACGTCATCGCCGCTCCGACCAGGAAGAAGCTCTGAGGGGACATGGCGGCGGAGGGGAACGAGGAGGACTTTGATCTCAGGTAAGTGCCACATAATGAGCTAGTATGCTATGCATACTAGCTCATTATGCCTTTCTCTTGTAGGGTAAGGTTTTATCCCATTTTTTCGGGGGGGGGGGGGGGGTTACTTCCACTTTAAATCTATCTGTGAATAACAAGTCTGTTTTTCCTCTCAGCAGTTATGACATCTTCAGATTACCGGTACTTTCCCTTCCATTTTATGTGTGTAAAAAAAAGTAATTCTAGCCTTCTATTTCTGACAGGACGCAAAGTATGAAAACAATGTTGTGTTTTGGGATGTTGTTAGGCATTGTGGGAAAGAACACCATTATGAAGGAGAGATATTAACACGCCTGACATAAAATGTACAATCCTCTCTTTGATAATGCTAAAACGAAGTGCATACTAATTTACAGAGAAAAGAACATTAGGTTCTAAACAAGGAGCAGTATACAAAATAGAATAGGCTCCAGCCTTGGGACTCTGGAATGACCAACCTTACATGGCTGCTGTCTTGTACTGTCAATGGAGCTTTGTCATTCTTTCCCTAGGCTGCTGTAAATACACATTCCAGGCTGAATTTGGGATGAAAAAACATGTGTGATTCACTCATGGGGGAGTTGTTGAAAATCTGTAATTACTTAGCTATGCAGTTGTAA
Organism: Rana muscosa; assembly: GCA_029206835.1. Taxonomy (NCBI): domain Eukaryota; kingdom Metazoa; phylum Chordata; class Amphibia; order Anura; family Ranidae; genus Rana; species Rana muscosa. The sequence continues at coordinate 216,884,266 of CM055116.1, forward strand.
GATGTCCACAGAATGCCACACACTGTTCTAATCTGGGTGAATAAGGAATATGGACCTGCTATCTGTGGCTTCTCATTTCCCCAGCAAAACAATTTTACATAGTTAAAGGGGAGTTCCAGCCTTTTTTATGTTTATTAAAACTCAGCAGCTACAAAAAGTGTAGCTGCTGGCTTTTAATAAACAGACAATTACCTGTTCCACTGTCCAGCGACGCGGCCGAACGGAGCTTCACTCCCCCCACCCCCTGCGCCGGCGCCTCCATTGTAACTGTGGGCACCCGGCCATGACACCTTTCAGCTTCACGGCCGGGCTTTCACTGCGCATGCAGGAGCGGCGCTGCGCAATCTGAATGGACAGGCGATTGCCTGGGACCTGTCACGTGTCCCAGGTGATCGCCTACAGGGAGGGGCCGCCTTAGGCGATATGATGTGTCTCCTAAGCGGTCCCTGGGCGGAAGGAGGAAGTGGGACAGGAAGTCCCATTCCTACTGAAGCCCCCACTCCCCCCCCAAAAAAATGACATGCCAAATGTGGCATGTAAGGGAGCGAGGAGTGGATTAAGCGGAAGTTCCACTTTTGGGTGGAACTCCGCTTTAATGTGAGATGACTTCAGAAACGGTTGTTTTCTTAAATTTTTTATTGTGGGAACAACTTTTGTCTGTTGAATTTTTTTTCCTTATGGTGTCTCTCTAGAGGAAATAGAAAATTTAATTTCGTCTTGCTAGATGTGTTTTCTCAATATAAAGGCTGATTTTTGCTTATGATCATGATGTATGTTATGTCCCCAATGATGTTGAGTTGTGGTTCAATCTCTCTTTCAGCTTTTTCTTAGGCTCCATCCACACTGGCTTAAAAATCGCTGCTTCTACATGGAGCTATTGGAGCTGCAGCTCCAGGCCCCTTCCTTAACCACTTCAGCCCCGGAAGATTTGGCTGCTCAATGACCAGGCCATTTTTTGCGATACGGCACTGCGTCGCTTTAACTGACAATTGCGCTGGAGCATGATGCTGTACCCAAACAAAATTGACGTCCTTTTTTCCCCACAAATAGAGCTTTCTTTTGGTGGTATTTGATCATCTCTGCGGTTTTTATTTTTTGCGCTATAAACAAAAAAAGAGTGACAATTCTGAAAAAAAAAACCACAATATTTTGTACTTTTTGCTATAATAAATATCCCAATTTTTTTTTAAAAAAAGCAATTTTTTTCCTCAGTTTGGGCCGATACGTATTCTTCTACATATTTTTGGTAATAAAAATCGCTATAAGCGTATATTAATTGGTTTGCGCAAAAGTTATAGCGTCTACAAAATAGGGGATAGATTTATGGCATTTTTATTATTATAATTTTTTTTACTAGTAATGGCGGTGATCTGCAATTTTTATCAGGACTGCGACATTATGGCGGACACATCGAACACTTTTGACACATTTTTGGGACCATTGGCATTTATACAGCGATCAGTGCTATAAAAATGCACTGATTACTGTGTAAATGTCATTGGTAGGGAAGGGGTTAACACTAGGGGGCGATCAAGGGGTTAACTGTGTTCCCTCATGTGTGTTGTAACTGTAAGGGGAGGGGACTGACTATAGGAGATGACAGATCGTGGTTCCTAGCTATTAGGAACTCACGATCTGCCTTTCCTCTCAGAACAGCGCGCCTGCTATCCTGCTTAACCGCTTGTCATCCGGCCGCCTTCAAATGACGGCGGCAGGAAGACCCTGTTATTCTGGGCGGACTTCATATGACGTTGCGCCTTTAAAAGCCACTAGGGGGTGTGCACGCGCCAAACTGCGTCACTAAGGACCCGATGCGCATGCCCGGCGGCCGCAATGGCTGCCGGGCACCTGCGATTGGCCAGTAACTGAGCAGGACCGTGGATCTGTGTGTGTAAACACACAGATCCACGTCCTTTCAGGGAGAGGAGACCGATGGTGTGTCCCTTGTACATAGGGACAACCATCGGTCACCTCCCCCAGTCAGTCCCCTCCCCCCACAGTAAGAATCACTAATAGGGAACACATTTAACCCCTTCCTCGCCCCCTAGTGTTAACCCATTCCCTGCCAGTCATGTTTATACAGTAATCAATGCATTTTTATAGCACAGATCGCTGTATAAATGTGAATGGTCCCAAAAATGTGTCAAAAGTGTCCAATGTGTCCGCCGCAATATCGCTGTCACGATAAAAATCCCTGATCGCAGCCATTACTAGTAAAAAATAAATAAATAATAAAAATGCTATAAATCTATCCCCTATTTTGTAGACGCTATAACTTTTGCGCAAACCAATCAATATACGCTTATTGCATTTTTTTGTACCAAAAATATGTAGAAGAATACATATCGGCCTAAACTGAGGAAAAACAAATGTTGATATTTATTATAGCAAAAAGTAAAAAATATTGTTTTTTTTTTTCAAACTTGTCTTCTTTTGTTTATAGCACAAAAAATAAAAACCGCAGAGGTTATCAAATCCCACCAAAAGAAAGCTCTATTTGTGGGAAAAAAAAAGACGCAAATTTCGTTTGGGTACAGCATCGCACGACCGCACAATTGTCATTCAAAGTGTGACAGCGCTGAAAGCTGAATAATGGCTTGGGCAGGAAGGGGGTGAAAGTGCCCTGTAGGCAAGTGAGTGGTTAAAGGAGCCAACGTACAGCTATGACAGCTTGTGGGATCGTGCCTACCTGCCACAGTATAATGATGGCGACTGGTCGGCAAGTGGTTAAGGTAGGCCCAGCCCAGTGGAGTCACTAATGCTGTGCAGTCCTGCTCTGTGTGCAGTGTACATATTATTGATATGTAAATTGATCTGTATAGACACACACAGCCCAGCTCGCCTACCACCCCACTCCCTCCTCACTGGATTTGACTGAGAGCAGCAGGAGCCAATGGTTCCCACTGCTCTCAGCCAAGCTTATGAAGGCACAGAGAGGGGAGAGAAAAACTGAAGACAGGTACAGCACAGGATGAAGCAACTGTTTGGATATTCTGAAGCCACTGACACAGGCTTTCCGAATACCAGAACTGGCACCGCAGATTCGGTAATTTGCACTGTATCGCATTGGTTGAAAGAATCTGTTAATATGGCCAACTTTATGCTACCTAATTTCTTTATAAAATCAGCATAAAAATAATCACACCCATTTCCATGACACATTAATTAGTGCTATAAAAGACACATGTTTTAACTCTGTCAACACCTATGGGAATTAGGACAAGAAGACCATAATTACTATATAATGGATTGCAAATGCCTAAAGGTTTCTTGGTGTAATAGAAACTAATGAGAGAACTCCTACAGTTTATGGCTACATGGATATCATTACCAGTTTCAATTGTAGCATTCCTTACTATTGTCTGGAAATGGAATATTGGAAGAATACCAGTTGGACACTCCCTATAAATTGAGCTGTTACTGCAAAAGAAGTGACACACAGATGGCCATGGAAAATGCACCAATGTTCTTTTCGTAAAGAATAAGAACCCATTTGCAAATTTATATATATACATTTCCACAATTCAAATAAATTCAAATATAATGTACATGTGAACCATTTCATCTGCATTGCTATTCACTACTCAGATCCTTAGGGAGGTATGGAGAGAGGGGGTGTTGGCAGCGCTTACAGATCATCAGGTATTACTTTAGTGGAAGATTAAAAAAAAACTAACAATTCTAAATACATAAACAGAATAAAGCAGGCCATACATGGGTTGAATTTCCCCCAAAAATATTTAGAAAATCTTAGCTAAGGCAGGACATATATTGTCGAATTTCGAAAGATTTTTCTTTCAAAAATCTTATCTAAGAATTTTCTTTCGAATTTCGGACCATTATTGGGCTGCAGCAACAGCCAATTTTCATGCAGCCATCGAATTTGTTGGAAAAAAATTTGAAAAGCGAAGGATTTTCTAATCAATGATGGGAGAATCGTGCGAGAAATGTAATTGAAAAAGAAATGCGCATGTGCAGGAAAGAAAATTCCAGGAAAGAAACAAAGATTTCCAGCCACGAAAATTATTTTCTGTAGCCACAGGAGGTGAAATTGAAGGCTTGGTTGGTCAAATTTCGAAATCAATAGTGGCACCATCGGATCACAAAACGCTCAAAATCTCAGATTTTCTAAAGAAATTTCTTTCAAAATATAACCATGTATGGCCAGTCTAACTCTTTACATGAGATGTTAGTGAAAATATAGCAAAATATATACCTGTGTGATTTAAAGTAGAAGTCCACCCTAACACTAAAACCCTGCACCCACATAAATCCACGATCTAACACTAACCTATCTAGCCCTGTAAAAAAAGAAACCAGTATAGATACCAATTGTGGCTGGTGCTCAATATTTTGGGGGGGGGGGGGCGGCAAACAAACCTCCCCTGCTCACCCACACTGCCGCCATCACCCCCAAAACCACCCTCCCACGGGAGACAGATGGGAGTCAGCAATCCCCCCCATGGGTGACGGTCTGGAGGCCGCAATCGGAGGCCTTACCTTAAGGAGGCACAGATGGGATCTGAGCCGAGCCGGGAGCCGAGCCGAGATGAAGAGATGAGCTTGACGAGGGAATAGCTAGGAGAATCAGGAAGACAATAGTGAATATTAATTTACTATTGTCCCACAACTGGGTGGGCTCAGGGCACAGTGCTCTGCGCCTCAAGCCCACCCTTTTTTAAAGCCAATTAGAGCCTCAGGCTCTAATCATGTGCTTCCAAAAAAAACATTGGAATCCATGCATCCGGCACCCTGCATGTAGATCAGGGGCCAGGCGCATGGATTAGGGGAGCGGCACCCCTGCACCCCTGCACCCCTAACGGACAGGCCACCACTGATACATACCTATTTTAAAGCCGATGCAACCTGATCCCACGCTGAGCTGTAAGCTGCGGCTTTGCTGTGTAGGCGGATGCATAGTAAGTCTATGGGTGACGTCACTCCCTATTCATTTCAAAAAAGGTATGTATACGGATTTTTTCTTTACAGGGCTAGATAGGCAAGATTAGATTGTGGATGTCTGTAGATGCACGGATTTTAGTGTTAGGGTGGACTTCTACTTTATTCTGCGACAACGCATGGCAAGGATTTCCAATGCTTTCCATGAAGCCCGATCACACCTGTGTGCTGAGCTTCTGTGTGTCAGGAAAAGATGCTACAAGTGTTTTTTTTTTTTGTGCATCAATGAGTGTTGGCTCCAGCGAGTTCAATGGCAGCAAAAAATGCAGGAAAAATGTATGAAAAATGTGTAGCTGCTGACTTTCTGTCTGAAGGGTGATGGTCCTTAAAGGTGTGCAGAGGAGAAAAAAAACTCCTAGGTATCCACAGAACAAAAGAAATAAAAGGAGAGCCCTTATGGTGTAGTAGTGAGACCCGGTTCACACAGGGGTGGCACGACTTTGGGGGCGACTCGGCACGACGATCTCAAGACGACTTTAGAGGCGTCTTGCAAAATTACTTCTGTATTGAAGTCAATGCAAGTCGCCCCCAAAGTCGTACAAGAACCATTTTCTAAGTCGGAGCGACTTGAGTCGCTCCAATTAGAACGGTTCCATTGAACAGAGCAGAGCGCGACTTGTCAGGCGGCTGAGTCGCCTGACGAGTCGCCCCTGTGTGAACTGGCTCTGACAGTGATACTTTGTTGTATATGGTGTTGTGGAAAATTGTATAATATATAACAAGGTTGCAAAAGATCAAGTTATAGTAAACGCAACCTTCCAACTGCGCATATAGAGGACACCACCGTCTCCATACAGAACAATTTTATTGCCTTTGGAAACCCAATATAAAACCTCATAGAGGACATCAGGATGGTGTAATGAACTTGTTAGGCCTCATGCACACTGGACATTTTTAACACTGCTCCTAGGGGCATCTGGCATTTTTTTCTTCTGCCTCAAAATGATTTTGCATGTTATCCATGTGTCCATGCACACATAGGTGTTTAGAGGCAGAAAAAACCCTCACTGGTAGTGTGCCCAGAAGCAGCAACATTTTGGCAGAAAAAACACTTGATGCGTGTAAATGTGTCTACCTGTGAGTTAACGTTAGGCATATTTAGCACTTGATCGGTAATTAATTTCAACAGCCAGAATAAATTAAGAAATTATGAAATGAAATATTTAGCACTCAAGCAATTGACGCACTTAAATGCGGTAAACACGTTTAGAAGCGTCAAGTGTTTTTTTCTGGCAAAATGCCACTGCCTGGAGGATAGGTGTCTAGAAGAGATGGCCACAGAGTCCAGAGGCATAAGTGGTAATGCAAAAACTGCATCAAACACTGGTATGGCAGAGGGGCCTGTGGTTTAGTGATAGATAAAAAGGAACCAGAGTGAATGTAGTTAGAGTAATGAGCATCAAAGTTATCCATCTCCTCTTAACTATAACTACACAAAACCATGGGCGCCTCTGCCAAACCAGTTTTTGATGGGTGTTTTGCTCTACCACTAATGAGCATTTAGGATCGGCTCACCCCCAGAAAAAGAGTGGGGCAAAGAGGACCATCAAGTCATTGGACTCAGCTGAACGGACACCTGGAAAGACAGTAATGCCGCGTACACACGATCGGAATTTCCGTCAACAAATGTTCGATGTGAGCTTTTGGTCGGATATTCCGACCGTGTATAGGCTCCATCGGACATTTGCTGTAGGAATTTCCGACAACAAATGTTTGAGAGCTGGTTCTCAATTTTTCCAACAACAAAAGTTCTTGTCGGAAATTCCAACCGTGTGTATCCAATTCTGACCCACAAAAATCCTACGCATGCTCGGAATCAATTCGACGCATGCTTGGAATCATTGAACTTAATTTTTCTCGGCTCGTCGCAGTGTTGTACGTCACCGCGTTCTTGACGATCGGAATTTCCGAGCAACATTTGTGCGACCGTGTGTATGCAAGACAAGTTTGAGCCAACATCCGTCGGAAAAAAAAAACATGGTTTTGTTGTCGGAAATTCCGATCGTGTGTACGCGGCATTAGTGTGCAACTTGTTTTAATTGTGGCTACGCTTCTCCTGTAGACCCAACAGAAAGTTAAAGGAGATATTTCCGAAGTGAGGAATTCCCCCTTAGATCCCCCCTTATTATTGAAACAAGTGTCACCATTGGATGACTTCCCCTTTATTTCTGTTGCAGTGAAAACCCATAACTTTGGCTTTTCCCTCACCTTGGGTATTAGTGATAAAGGTCAGTGGGACTAATAGAGAAGGAATATCTCCAGGGGTGACACAGACAGCAATTAAAACCCTCCAGGGGTTCTACCCCTTCCACACTTTATATATGCATCACATGATAGTCTCGGGTGGAGTTGGCCTTCAGAGACTGGAAAAGATCTATGGTCTCTATGGTAGATGCTGGTGCATGTTCTGTGGAAAACATAGACGACGCCATGAGAGACCACAGCTGTCAGCTCGCCACATATGAACATCTTAGGTGTGTAAAAATATTTTGATGAGCAGACAGGGAGGAGGAGTGGTGTAGGATACTTTGTGTAAAGTGCACTTATTCTTCAATTTTCATTTCATCACACATTTTTTATTTAATCTCTCTGTGCTCTTTGAAAGCAGCTAATCTGTATTGCCACAGAGCAGACGTCTTCCCATTAGGAGAAGTATTCCTGACATATTTGTAGGCAGAGAGAAGTGTTCCCATATGAAGCAAAAATGTGAGCCAAGTCTGAATTTTTTTTTATCCTCTTATAAATCTATAAGCACTCTCGTTCAAGATATAATCCTACTTACTGTATATATGTCAACATTCCACAATGAGGTTATAATACGAAATCACATGCTGCACTATTGAGGCCATAGCATAACAACTGTGTGCTTTATACTGTATGTCTGCTTTTCATGTGTTCAGCCTATGAACAGCTGCCGCTACAAATAGCTGACAATATGTTTCTTTTATTTTACAAATCTGCAACTCTAAGCTGCAATTTAGCTAATTGTCCATTTCATTATGGATCTACTATGTACTTGGTGATCTTGTTTTATACAAATAACATTTGATGGAAAGTAGAATTGCAACCAAATGAGAGCAGAGGGATTAGGATCTCTCCAGTTTTTTTTTTACTTGCTTTCTACTTGCTTTCTATGTCCCCATTGGAAAGATTTTTTTCCTTCCTGCCATGACCCTGAGACAGGAAGTAAAGCCCTGTACACACGATTGGATATCCTATGGATTATAATCCGATGGTTTTTTCCATCGGAAATCCAATGAAACTGTCTTCCATCAGTCTTGCCCACACACCATCAGTCAAAAAACGGACCGTTTCAAACGCGGTGACGTAAAACACTCCGATGAGCCGAGAAAAATTAAGTTCAATGCTTCTGAGCATGCGTCGACTTGATTCTGAGCATGCGTGGGTTTTTTATCCGATGGATTTCCGCACAGACGATCGGATTTTGCTATCGTTTTTTTTCCCCATCGGATAAATTTAAAACATGTACTATTTTTTCACACCGATGGAAAAAAGACCGATGGGGCCCATACACGATCGGTTTGTCCGATGAAAACAGTCCATCGGAGTGTTTTCATTGGTAAAAACGATCGTGTGTACACGGCTTTAGAGAAAATCTGGCAGGCAAATTGAAATAGGAAAGAAACTGAAATATACATTTATTTTCAGCTAAACTCTGATCAAAAATGACTTTTGGACCATTTATGATACTATAGGTTACAGTTTTTGCACAGAGCAGCCCTGGTCATCTTAGTCTGGGGTCCTCTGCTGGTGCTCCTGGCTCCTCCCCTTGACCAGTGCCCCCAATAGCAAGCTGCTTGCTATAGGGTCACTGGTGCATGCTCGCTCCCAAGCCCCGTCATATAGAGCCATGGTTTGGCCCCGCCCCCTGGTCTCTCCTCATTGGCTCACTGGCTGTGATTGACAGCAGTGGGAGCCAATGGGAGCCAATAAGGGGAAAGAGACCGGGACAGCCGAAGCTCCCCTGCACATTACTGGATATAAAGGGGACTGGGGGGGGCTGTGGGGGGAGCAGCACACATACGTTTTTTTACCTTCATGCATAGAATGCATGAAGATAAAAAACCTTCAGCCTTTACAACCACTTAAAAGCATGTGACATGTCTGACTGCTCCAGTAGGGAAAACTTTTACTTTCAACTCATACAGTACATTAACCACTTGCTTACTGGGCACTTAAACCCCCCCTCCTGCCCAGACCAATTTTCAGCTTTCAGCGCGGATGCACTTTGAATGACAATTGCGCGGTCATACAATGCTGTACCCAAAATAAATTTTTATGATTTTTTCCCCACAAATAGAGCTTTCTTTTGGTGGTATTTGATCACCTCCGTGATTTTTATTTTTTGCTAAACAAAAAAAGATGGATAATTTTGAAAAAATAAAATAAAAATCATATTTTATTAAACTTTTTTGCAAACAGGTAATTTTTCTCCTTCATTGATATGCGCTGATGAGGAGGCACTTATGGGCACTGATAGGCTGCACCGGTGGGCACTGATAGGTTGCACTGGTGGGCACTGATAGGCACAGATAAGGCGGCACTGAAAGTCACAGGTAAGGCGGCACTGATGGAGACAGATAAGGCGGTACTGATAGGCACAGATAAGGCGGCACTGATGGGCACTGGTGGGTGGCACTGATGGGTGTTACTGATGGGCACAGATAGATGGCACTGATAGGTGGAACTGGTAGGTGACAATGACGGGCACTGGTATGTGACAATGATGGGCACTAGTAGGTGACAATAATGGGCAGCACTGTTTGAGGCACTGATTAGTGGCTTTTAGATTTTGCACTGTGAGCACTGATAGGTGGCTCTGTGGGCACTGATAGGTGGCACTGTGGGCACTGATAGGCGGCGCTGGTGGGCACTGGTAGGCACTGACAGGTGGCACACATTGGCACAGATGAGCTGTCTGCAGCCCTCCCTGATCGGGACCGATGTCCCGCTGTCTTCTGCCAGTGATCGGCTATTTTTTCCTCCTCATGCTATCAGCATGAGGAGAAAAAATAGCCGATTACCAGCTCTGTTTACATCACATGATCAGCTGTCATTGGCTGACAGCTGATCACGTGGTAAGGGGTCCGATCTGTGATCCAGCGAGTCTCATAGACTCATAGGGGCGCGCAGGCTGCTCGAGCATGGGAGGACGTCTATTGACGGCCTCCCGGCAATTCAGGTCCGCGCTGTAGCCGTCATTCGGCTATAGCGCGGATGAGAAGTGGTTAAGCACAGAACTGCCAGTGCTGAAACTTACAGCGGGTCACTTATTTGGCACCTCTTCCATTCAGAAAACGTTTTGCATTCTTTTCACTTAATACAAGCAGTCCTGTGATTGGAGGAGGGGAAATTGTGACATTAATCAACACCTCCTTTATTCACGGAATCCCTCGTATCATGTGGTAGAATGCAAAACATTTTCTGAATGGAAGAGGAGCTGAGTGAGCAACCTGCTATGACCTGTGCACTCCAGCCGCATTTGTAAGTTTCACCACTGAAACTTTGAAGCTTACTCTTCTGTATGGAAGGAAAACCACACATGATAAATTGCGCTTGTGGTAATTGATTTTTACAGTGAAAATTTTCAAAATCGCCTTTGGACGGAGTTCATCTTTAATTAGATACAGTAAGACAGGTATTAGACATGTGCACTGTCAAAAAATGTGTTTGTTTTTGTTTTCATTTCATTCTGTTTTTTTTTTTCGTTTTTCGGGTCATTCGTTATGATCGCAAAAAGGAAATCTGTAAGTCCGAAAATTCGTAAATTCGAAAATCTGAAAATCCGAAAGAAAATCCAAAAATTTGAAAAAATAACTAACTAACTAACTAACTAATAATTACTAATAAATTATAGGCATTGGAATTTCCTTTCAAATTTTATTATTATAACGTTATTATTATAACGTTATTATTAGTTAGTTATTATTTCAGATTTTCTAATTTTCTGATTTTAGAATTTCCGAATTTTCGAATTTCGGAATTTCGGAATTTTCGAATTTCTGAATTTTCGAATTTACGAATTTTAGAATTATCGAATACTTGTAAAAAATTGCTGAATGGGTTTTCATTAAATCGGATACTTCCGAATTAAAGAATTTGCCGAAATTCGTTAAAAAAATTATTTGTAACAAAACAAATTGCACATGTCTAACATGTATCACCTTTTATTCTTGCCTGCGTTTCTCTTGGAGGAGTTGTCCCCACTGGGGAGATTTCCCCCTCACTTCCTGTCCTGGTCACCACAGTCGGTAGATCAGGAAGCAAGGGGGGACACAGACAGCAAAATAAAATCCCAACAGAGGTCCTAAATTTTACTTATGCTGTCTAAAACTAAAAAAAATGTATTGGTATTGAATTTTACATTTTTGAATGGGAATTCTGTTATATTTGAACAAATATCCATTCCTCACCTTTTATGTGCCAGGAAAGCCCTTTCCTCTCTGTGATTAAGTTTCGCTTTGTTACTTGCACCGAGTAATGTTCACTTTAAATAAATCCAAGATATAACAATAACACCATCTGCATTTAATTCACTCCACATAAAGTAAAAAAAAAATCCAGATGTCTATTTTAGAAGAATCCAAGAATATAATTTACAGTACGAAGGTTATTTTGTAAAGTCTGGAGGAATATTTGTATTTCACTCTATTTTCCTTATTATTGAAAAAAAATGGATTAACCCTTGTCTGGGGGTTGTACCTTAAGGAGAAGGTTGCAGAGAAGAACAAGCAGTGTCTATATAAATTTGTGAACTACCGGTAATCTGCATAATTCAGATTGTGATGTTTTGTTTCGCCTTTACTCCAAAATTGGGACGAGAAATAGCAAAACTGTTGGAATATACTGTATATTATCCCTCAGTATCAGCAAAACAGCCCAATTTTATTCTTTATAAATACGTCTCTAAATGTCATAAGATACAGTATAGTGCACTTTAATTGTCCCATAAAAAAAAACAACACGTTTTTATCATACTTGTGTAGCGTGTAGGTACTTTTCAGTATGTTGATTCGGGTGGAGACATCAGTGATGTCCAGTTCCCTGCGGCCCAGCAGGTGGCGCTGTCACTTTGGGCCGGGGTTAAACCATCGCTGGAGTGCCGTACCCTTTTTAGTCTCTCGCAGCGGTTGTACGGCGGGGCGGGGAACCCGCTGTGCTAGCTGGGAGAGGCTATAAAGGGGGCGGACATCTTCGCCACGAGGTCCGAGTCCCAGGCACCTTTAGCCTGAGGGCTGCTGTCCAGCGGTCGGTGTCCAGGCGGCCTAGGCCTGGACACGTGGAGTTCGGGAGTCACCCCAGACACCCTCAGTCTGGGGTGAGGTGCATCGTTCAGGCCTGGGGCCCAGCTTCTTCCACTGGGATCCGCCTGGGAGGAACCATCCTAAGGCACCCACAGGATCGGGTGTCTGAATCCAGGCGTAAGGGACCGCGAAGGTGACCTTCCCGTAGATCTGGTGCAGCAGATTGCCAGTGCCGGGACAGGGCCTCCGGAGACCATCGGGATGGATGTCCTCGTCAAACAGGGGCCATATTCACACGGAAGGTGGTCCATGTTCTAAGGTCGGTGGCAGAGACCGTTACTCTAAGGTCGTGACAGAGACCGTTACTTAGGCCTGTGACAGAGGCTCCAAACAGTTCACCCGGTAGCTAATTTATGTAAATAACGAATCGAAACAATTTTTTTCGTTCTGCACATGTCTAGTGATCCATTCAAGTGAATGGGGCTGTGCCACAACTGCATTGCTGTGCTGTGATATGGGCTTCTAAGGGTTAAAACAAACACCAAGGAGGTGACATACCACCTCTCACCTGCCTGTCAACCACCCTTTTAAAGGCGATCTGCTGTGGATAGGTTTTCAAAGGAGTGGCAAGAGATTAGAGTGGGGAATGGTCAGAACTTTTGACAATGATTTGTGGCCATCTGTGCTTCTCTGTCCCGTTGACACCCACACCCCAATTTCTTGCATGGGTGTCATAGGGATATCAAGTGAAGGAAAACCTCCCAAATGGGGTCACAGGACTGGTCAAAAATTTTAAAAGGTATCTAAACCGTGTGTAGGCTCCCCAGCAGTGTTTCCCTATGGGAAAACTGCCGCGGAAAAAAAATGCGTGAATCACGACGAGAAAAATTAGAGCATGTTCTAATTTTTCTTGTCGTGATTCATGCCGTTTTTCTCGTCGGGCAAAAATGATCAAAAGCCCACACACGGCCGTTTTTCTCGTCAAAGAGAAAAAATTTCATTTTTCCCGACGAGAAAAATGGTCGTGTGCACGCGGCATTAGAATATGGTGGCTGCATAGTTTTTTTTTCTTTAACTAAGACCATTTTCAACAAGTACAGAAAAAAAACGAATTGATCTTGCCAGGAATGAAGTATCCTTATCACTTTCTGAGTAATGAGTATTCTGATAATCAGAAAATACAAACAAACTTTTGTATTCTTTTATATTTTTTGTTGTTCTTTTATAAAAAATTATTTCCATCAACCCGCATGTGATGGAGAGGAACAGAAATGTTTGAAGTGTAAACAAGGCATCTCCCTGTTCTGCCTTGTGACAGGACAGTCATCTACTGCTCCCTCTCATCGGGAGCAGCGATCAGTGTCATGTCACAGGTAGCCCAGCCCCCACACAGTTAGAATCACTCCCTAGGACACACTTAACCCCTACCTCGCCCCCTAGTGGTTAACCCCTTCCCTGCCAGTGTCATTTACACAGTAATCAGTGCATTTTTATAGCACTGATCGGTATATAAATGACAATGGTCCCAAAATAGCGTCAAAAGTGTCCGATGTGTCCGCCATAATGTCGCAGTCACGATAAAAATCACTGATCGCCTCCATTACTAGTAAAAAAAAATAATAATAATAAAAATGCCATAAAACCATCCCCTTTTTTGTAGATGCTATAACTTTTGAGCAAACCAATCAATAAATGCTTATTGCGATTTTTTTAACAAAAATATGTAGAAGAATACGTATCGCCCCAAACTCAGGAAAAAAAATGTTTTTTTATATACTTTTTGGTGATATTTATTATAGCAAAAAGTTAAAAATATTGCTTTTTTTTTTCAAAATTGTCGGTCTTTTTTTGTTTATAGCTCAAAAAATAAAAGCCGCAGGGATCATCAAATACCAAAAAAAGAAAGCTCTATTCGTGGGAAAAAAAGGACGTCAATTTTGTTTGGGAGCCACGTCGCACGACCACGCAATTGTCAGTTAAAGCGACGCAGTGCCGAATCGCAAAAAGTGGCCCGGTCATTTGGCAGCCAAATCCTCCGGGGCTGAAGTGGTTAAATTGTAATGTATCATTTAAGCATTTCTCTAGAATAGCCAAACTCATTATATACTCCTGGAGTAAAAATTGAATAACATGTTATTTATGGTATTAAGGTTTGAACATGCACTACAGACACAGATTTAGCAAAACAAAGTGCAACTCTATTGACTGTAATGCTATTGCACATGTAGCGGGGTCTTCAAATTTAGGGGAATGTTTGAGTGGTAGTTGTACTCAAACACCTTATTTGATAGGGCTTTGCTAACCATTTTATACCGCAGGTGGGATACTGGTGTATAGTTCCCTGTGGCCTGTGGACGGCGCTGCCATCAGGGGCTAGGGTTTAACCGCTGGTATGGTGCTGTGCCTTGGATGTCCCCAATCGGCGGTGGTATGGTGGGCATGGTTGGCCTGCTGTGCATGCCGGGAGAGGATATAAAAGTGGCAGACGCTGCCTGTGGGGGGTTGACTCCCAGGGGTCCTACCCCGGGGAGTGTGTTCTTGTTCTGTTCGTTGGCCACCCCAGGCACCTTTAGCCCGAGGGTGGGGTTCCAGGTTTGAGAGTACTGGGTCTTCCTGGCCCGGTACACTGGCGGATCAGTCCCAGGCACCTTTAGCCCTGGGTCTGCAACTGAAGGCCTTGGGTCCAGCTCTTTTGGCTGGGGCCCACGGAGGGAAGAGGAATCCCAGGGTGCTGCCTTATCTGGAAGAGGAGGCTGGGGGAGGACCATTCCGAAGGACTGGTGAGAGATCACAGAGAAGAAAGGGGCCCTAGAACTCTCTGGAGGGATGTCATCTCCCCGAAAGAGGCCTTATACCACAAGCAAAGTTCACCAGGTCTGTGGCAGAGACCCAAAGTTCACCAGGTCTGTGGCAGAGACCCAAAGTTCACCAGGTCTGTGGCAGAGACCCAAAGTTCACCAGGTCTGTGGCAGAGACCCAAAGTTCACCAGGTCTGTGGCAGAGACCCAAATTCACCCGTAACAGTTCGAGTAGAGACTGTGTGTAATCTAATTCGAGCATCACTCCGGCTGCTAGGATCCACTCCGGGTGAGCTGAGCCTACTTGAGAGACAGGTAGTGAATCATACATTCATTTGTGCCTGGACTTACTCCAACACCTTTTGCTGTCTTGTTCTCCATCCCCCCTTCCTATCTAGTGACTATGCATATGAGAAAAATAAACCCTACATTGGAGTTGCAACTGGTGTGGACCTTGGAGTTATTGGGGGAAATAGAGACTTGTCTTTATTGCAGTGGAGACGAGAACCATTCTCTGGAGAACCTAGCTGTGGAGACCCAGTTGTATTTACACTGCTCAACCTCTTCACACAGGAGGATACGGGCATATAGTACGGTGTGCCCTTTTCCTACAAGTGAGCCAAAGGTAGGAAAAAAGGGTCCGTGTGCTACACACATATTACTGGAATATATTACTAACATTACTTATGAAGAAAGAAAATAATTAATAATTTTTTTCTTTCAGCAGCTTAGTAGATGCCCCCTACTTATTCTTATGTGGTAATGCACTGTTGATTTTGATGTCAAATTTCGAAATTTGTTCTAGTCATAGTCTTTTGACTAAAACGCCATTTTAGTTTTAGTCGTATTTTAGTGGACCAAAATCTCCAGTACCAGTGTTAATTTCGTTGATGAAAATATTTTCGTTGCCAAAATTAATACAATCTGCATTAATAGAAACACACAGCCCTGTAACCTAGGATGACAAGACATTTCCCCTCTCCTCTCTCCTCCTTCCCCATTCTTTCTCCCAGCTAACAGACTGACTGGAGACTGCACTCTCCACTGTTAAAGTGTTAACGTCATATTCCTGATATGTGCCTGCTGTACCAGCTACTTGTATGTAAAAGTATGTATCCTGTTCCCTTTGTATTTTTTATTTTATGTGAAATCCCTGGTGATCCTGCCAGTCTTTCTGCTTTCCTATTAAAAACTGACCACACTAAACAGGAGGACACACCATGGTCAGTTATTTTAGCTATGCTGGGAACTCAGTGTGCTCCCCTCCAATTATCCTGACTCCCTCCGATGCACAGCCAATCACTGGGAAGCTCAGTGTAGTGCTGCTTCTCCTCCCTTCAGCTCTTATGCATCTGAGAACAGACGGAATGTGATCACTTATAAAAAAAGGGAAAAAAGGTATTTAAAATGTTTTTTTCTATCTATAAAATAATGTTTTGCATCTAATTTCTATTTTAAACTGAATGAGTTGTTTTACAAGGTGATTACAATCACTTTAACTCTTTCCCTTAACCGATTCCTGACCGCCGCACGACTTTGTACGTCGACAGAATGGCACGGCTACGCACATGGGCGTACAGGTACGTCCCCTTCAAGATGCGAGCCGTGTGGTCGTGCGCGCGCCGGCGCGACCCGCAGACCTGATCGCCGCTTGCGTCCCACGTTCCAGTCACAGAGCTTGAAGAACGGGGAGATGTTAGTGTAAAAACAACATCTCCCCGTTCTGCCTAGTGACACTGTCACTGATCGTATTCCCTGTCATCGGGAACAACGATCAGTGACGTGTCACGGCAAGCCACGCCTCCTAACAGTAAGAATCACTCTCTAGGTCACACTTAACCCCTTCAGCGCCCCCTACAGGTTAACCCCTTCACTGCCAGTGTCATTTTTACAGTAATCAGTGCATTGTTATAGCACTGATCTCTGTAAAAATGACAATGGTCCTAAAATAGTGTCAAAAGTGTCTGATGAGTCCGCCATAATGTCGCAGTCATGATAAAAATCGCTGATCGCGGCCATTACTAGTAAAAAAAAAAAATATATTAATAAAAATGCCATAAAACTATCCCCTATTTTGTAGACGCTATAACTTTTGCCCAAACCAATCAATAAACGATTATTGCAATTTTTTTTACCAAAAATATGTAGAAGAATACGTATCGGCCTAAACTGCGGAAAAAAAATGTTGTTTTTTTTTTATATATTTTTTGGGGATATTTATTATAGCAAAAAGTAAAAAATATAGCATTTTTTTCAAAATTGTCGCTCTATTTTTGTTTATAACGGAAAAAATAAAAACCTCAGAGGTGATTAAATACCACCAAAAGAAAGCTCTATTTGTGGGAAAAAAAGGACGTCAATTTTGTTTGGGAGCCACGTCGCACGAGCGCGCAATTGTCAGTTAAAGCGACGCACTGCCGAATCTCAAAAAGTGGCCTGGTCTTTGGCTAGCAAAATGGTCCGGGGCTGAAGTGGTTAAACACCAGAAGTTCAGGAAAGCAGCACTGAGAGAGTAGGAGCCAGCGGCTTTGAAAGTTGTACACAGCTGGGATAAGAACTTTAACAAATAGTTTACTGGGGAATGTTTTTATATTGTGTTCAATGTGTTACACTAAAAAATACAGAAGGTTTAATAAGTGAGTAGTTGTTTAAAAGTTAAATGACTAAACAGATCTCAAGAACACATGTGGCTGCAAAATAATCAAATGCCTTAAATGTTTTTTTCGAGTTTCTGTAAAACATTACCATATGCAGCCTTTTATGGAAATAAAACCTACATTTAACAGCCCCCAAACTTCCGGCCCAAATATTTTGGCTTAGAGCCTCTGAATGTCATCACTTTAGAAAATAAAATAGAAACTATGACCCAAAGGCTTTGAGTAGATCAAATCATTGCTGCCTGCTGTTTCTATATAAGTTTGTTATATTTGGAGGGAATTTTATTTTAATATGTACTTTAAGATCGCCGGAAGAATTCCTTTTTTTTATATGACCTGATTTAAAAGTTAAATGGACCATAAATTTGTATGCTGGGACAGAAGTCGGAAGTGGCATCTGGAACTGTTTATTATAGCTCATCCTCTTCACAGTTCAGTGTGATGTGCCATACAGTAAGATTTGTATAGTTTTCTTCTCCCTCCCAAAAGGACACAGTTATATTTCCATTGTGGAAGATTAGTGATATTATCTACATTCAGGGCTAATTTTCTTAGTAAATAAGTACAGGAACGCAACCACGACCCCTCAAAGCCCCCTCACACACACACCCTCCAAACCTCATCAATTAGTGGCTGTGGTCAAATTTCACTAACAGTGGAAGGGTCTCAAGAGGCATTAAAGGGGTTGTAAAGGTACAATTTTTTTCCTAAATAGCTTCCTTTACCTTAATGCAGTCCTCCTTCACTTACCTCATCCTTTGATTTTGCTTTTAAATGTCCTTATTTCTTCAGAGAAATCCTCACTTCCTGTTCTTCTGTCTGTAACTCCACACAGTAATGCGAGGCTTTCCTCCTGGTGTGGAGTGTCGTGCTCGCCCCCTCCCTTGGACTACAGGAGAGTCAGGACGCTCACTAACACCGCTCCTTTCTCTATCTGCATATAGGTAATCTGACTCCACCGAGTCTCCAATTCGCAGGTACCCCTGATGATGTCATTTATGACGAAACAATCGTCGGGACACCACGCTCACACGCTCTGCGCATGTGCGATCGCTTCTACACGTCTGTTTTGAGGATTTTTTCCACTTGTAAGGAAGCTCCTTGTTTTTACCTTGTTTTATGCGAATTGGAGACTCGGTGCAGTCAGATTACCTATATGCAGCATTCACATGTAGCATTGCACCTGTTTTATTTCATTAAATCTACTTAAAGAGACAATATCGCACTATTTGGAGTTTTATTTTTTTGCATGATTTGCACTTCCTTTGGATATTTGAGACACTTGCTTTGAATACCGCCCGGGATACGGAGGCTCCTGGTGGGAGATGACCATAGGCGTGCACACAGGGTGTGCCAGGTGTGCCCAGGCACACCCTAATCACCCTGTGCAGCATAGATTCTCCCTACTGCCCTAGCACCTCCCTTTACCCCCCCCCCACCGCTGCCGGCTTCCCTCCTCTCCCGCTGGCTGTTGTTGCAGGGATGTTTTAGGATGAATGGGGGAATTGGCCAGTAAATATGTTATTTATTGGCCCCTTCCCTTTCTGAATGAAGATAGTGAGTGATCCGTAGGTTGTGTTTGAGCTTTGGGGTGCACACCCTAATGCAATAGGCTGCGCACACCTATGAGACGACCAAGGAGATTTGAGACGCCCAGGAGATCTGGATATCCATGGTTGGGGATCTCTGATCCAATTAGCGCTTCGTGACCTCCCTGAGCAAGGGGGGTCGCTGGAGTTCCGGTAAGCCTTTTATCTCACTGGGGTGACGGTTATCATGAGGTCAAGCATTTGTACCAAGTCACTTTATTTCCACAAGGATTTTTAATCACTTATATGGACTTTTTATCACATGTCACTTTTTAATATTGCACTTTATTGTTGCATCTTATTATATGGCACATGGTTTTGTTTACACATTAATTGATATATGCATATTTAATTTTATGTAGTTGCATTTCTCTGCACATTTGCACTTTATCGATACAAGCCTATAATAAGGCTTACCTGTAGCTACCCTGGATATCCCCTAAACCTGAACGATTTAGGAGATATCCCTTGTATTTGCATGCGCGATGTCATCGGCACATGCGCACTGAAGCAAACTGAAGCAACGGCGCGCACGTGCCGTTGCTTCAGTAAATGGGCCGTTACCGGCGGCTCCCGCGCACATGCGTGGGAGTGACGTCATTGCAGTTCCAGCCAATCACAGCGCTGGAGCCCGGGAGTAACTCTGGGAGCGATGTCGGCCTCCGGAGCGGGGTACGAGGACAGCTGCAGGGGCTTCGATCTCAGGTACGTAATTCATAATGAGCTAGTATGCTATGCATACAAGCTCATTATGCCTTTGTCTTGCAGGTTTTTTTTGTCCTAGGGTTTACAACCACTTTAAAGCTCTTACTAGAGAGACAAGTACACACTAAATAGAGATATGCTTTGTTCATATTTCATGTCTGAGGTTTACAACCACTTTAAGTATTTTTAGTATGGATGATGCTATTTTCTTCCACAGTTCAAAAGGGCACAGTCAAATTAAACTTAATCTACAGGCAAGCTGATGTTATATTTAAAATCCTGCCACCGCTCCCTCCCCTACTCAAACAGCAGGTCTGTGCCCTACCTGCAGACTACACAGCAGTTAAATAATAAACACTGGTCTTAGATCCATTCCACACTGCGACTGGACAATATAAGAGCAGAAGCACCATGATGAGGTCATTCCTTTTGTATTTTGTCAGTTTATTGAGGGTTGTTTTAAAGAGCTGCATTAAACCTCGAAACAGCTGATTATGGGAAGTTGGTCACAACTTATGGGAAAAGGCAAATGTATTAAATATTTTTTTCACTTCAGCTTTTACAGATGACAAAGACAGGTTTGATATTTGTAACAGTAATACTACCAACGTTTCACTGAAAGTACCACCTGATTGACTGAAAACCAGGTACAAAAGAGACTAGAGAAACATAATGCAAACAAATCACCAGTTCCAGATCGCTTACATCTGTGAGTCTTTAGGGAACTCAGTTATAACCAAGCCACTATTTCTAATTTTTAAGACACCTTACTGACTGGAATAGTACCAACTGATTGGTATAGAGAAAATTTGGTACCAATTTACAAAAAAGAAGATGTATATTAGAAAACTACACACCAGTCAGCCTAACATGAATAGTATGTAAGATATTTGAGAGAATTTTAAAGGAATCTATACAGAAATTTGTCTGTGATAAAGGTATCATAAGTGACAGTCAGCATGGATTTATGAAGGATTGTTCTTGTCAGACCAAGTAAGGGAGAAAATGGATGGTGGAAGTCCAGTTATTGCAGTTTATCTAGATTTTGCTAAAGCATTTGATACTGTATCTCATAAAAATGTTATCTACTGTATAAATGTAGCCCCCTCTACCGTAGGTAGGTTGCTAGAGGTATTTTTTTTTGTTTCAGCCAGTGCAGGTAAATTTAGGCAGGCCTAGCTAAAAGCTAGCTAGGCCTGTTTGTTTTTGATCTGGGGGCTTGGAGTGGTTTGAGAGCAGCAACAGGTGACTGACATGTAGCTTCATCTCTCTGGCTGTCACGTACCTGAAGGGAGACTGAAGTGACGAGGTTGGCCTCTCTTGTATCTCCAGCCCTGGTCCCGCTGGAGGTGGAACAGATGGAACCGAGGGACAGGAGGAACACGAGTGTCTGCAGATGTAGACCTGGAAACCAGTAGCAGAGGGTGCGAGCCTGGACGAGCAGGAGGACCATCAGATCACGGAAGGTTGCTGGGAACCAACGATCAGCCGGGGTTAAAGAGGCACTCCGCTGGAACAGTGGCACTGGAACGTCAGATGATGTTAAGTCCCTGGAAGACTTGCAGCAGGAAGTTGCAGAGTGTCGCAGGACTGAAGTCGCAGACACTCAGAGGTTGAAGAGGAGTGACACAGGAAGCAGATGTAAGGTCACAAGGGTAGCCGGGTCAGGTAACAGGCGGGCAGCGAAGTACAAGGCAGCAGGCAGAAGCAGGGTTAAATGGGTAGTCAGGATCAGGAGCCAGTAATCAGAACAGAGCAGAGTCCAGAATCAGGGTCAAGGCAAGCCAGGTTCAGCAACAGGTATCAAGCAGGATCACAACAGGGTTCAGGATATCGGGTAACAGCTGAAGACCAGTCAGCAAGGGTCTGGGGTCAGGGCACTTCCTTAAATAGGCCGTCTGGCGGCAATTGGCGCTAGGGACTCCTGCGAATTGGTGCGCCCGTGCGCGCGCGCATTGGACGGAAACTAATGGTTCTCTTACACTGGCCCCTCTTTCTGGTTTCTGGAAGGTTCTGGAAAAGAGGTGGGGAGAGAGGATTGGAGTGGCATGAGGTGTATCTGGGAGCCCTGACCAATCCCCAACTAGGATTGGCAGGAGGCAGGCCTCATATATATATATATATATATTCTGGGTCAGCCTGCTGGGGGAGGAGTTGTCGGGTGGAAGAAATGAGTGATGGAGTGTTAGGCCATTGTGGCATTTGAGGGAGCCCCCTGACTGGGGGGGGCTGCCTTGGGCCAGGGCTTGGAGAACTCCATACAACCCAAACGAGGGGTGTCCTAAACAGGAGCAGGAGAGGACAGCGGGGAACATTGCCGGGCAAATCATCAAGGGGCATCCATCTGTGGTCTCGTTAAGTGACAGGCACAGCCAGAAGATCTGGGAGAGACATGCCAGGAGTGGATATAGAGCCAGAGGGAGAGACTGTGATGTTGCTGGTGTTAGAGACAGGCTGCTGCAGCCAGGAAGGTTGGTAGAGTCTGCCCAAGAACTGACTGGGACAGTTAGTCCACCTAAACCACAGCTAGCACAAAAAGACTATTTTCAGTTGCTATTGGTTGCTAAGCCAAAGGGGACTGCAGACTCCTACCAGCAAATGGTGAATCCTTAACTGTTGGGTCCTATTCAGAGTGGGGCCTAACCATTTGCTAGCTGTGCCAGGAATCAAGCATTGTGCAGTAGTGGAAGCAGCGTTGACTCATAAGTGATGTGCTGGAGGAGTATGGAGGTTTTAGAGACTGCAAATAAAGATTCCAAATATCTTTCATTCATTTAAAGTCAATTATCTGGGCATCCCATGTCCCCTTTACCCCATCCAAGTTAAATCCCTCAATAAAAAAACAAAAAAAAGCTGATGGACTGTTCATTGTTCAGTGAGGAGTGACTGCAAGTGAATGCTGTGCTGCGCAGGGTGACAGGTGGAACTACTACACTCAGCAAACCCCACGGGGGCACCGCTACATAAAATAAAGAATATTGGAGTTGGTGGAATTGTATGTACATGGATAGGAAAATGGTTAGATGAATGGGTCCAGAGAATGGTTATAAATGGCTCATTCTCTGAATGAACTAAAGTTGTGAGTGATGTGTTCTGTCTTGGGGCCAATGCTGTTCAATTTGTCTACTAATGATAAAGAGGTTGGCGTCAAGAGTTCAATTTCAGTGTTTGATGATGATACCAAATTATGCAGGAAAATACCTTTGGCATAGGATATAACATCATTATAAGACTTTGAGAAAATAGGGGGTTTGGCAGCTACAGAGCAGGCGAGGTTCAATATTGAGAAATGTAAAGTAATGCACTTGAGTGGAAAAAATACACATGCAAAAAAACACAGGGGGAGCTCCTCTGTGAGACTCAGTGATGGAAACGCATCTGGGGGTGCTTGTAGATCACATACAATTCTGCAGCTAACAAAATACTCTTGTGGTTTAAAAAGGGTATACATTCAAGTGATAAATGAACACTGATTTGGCCTCATCTTGACTATACAGTTGTGTTTTGGTCACCTATCCTCAGAAAAGATGTTGTTGAATTAGAAATAGTTCAGCGATGGGCAGCAAAACTAAAAAGGGTAATGGAGGGCTTTAGCTATGAGGCTTGATTACATAGATTACATTTACTCTGAAGAAGAGACACTTTGGTGGGGATATGATTGCAATGTACAAATATATCAAAAGATCACTTCAGTAACTGTAATAACCTGTTTACTATAAGGTCCCTCAAGAGAATACATGGCCATAATTTAAGGTTAGAAGAAATTCGTTTTGACCTTAGATCGTGGAAAGGGTTCTTTACTGTTAGAGAAGTATAAATGTGGAAGTCCCTCCCCCAGGAAGTGATACTAGCTTAAAGAGTCAACAACTTCAAAAAACTTTTAGATGTCTTCCTCAAGAAGCAGATCATACAGGGCTATAGGAATTGTTAGAGAATAAAAATCACAGACACACACATAGGTTAAACTGGATCAGGATAACATGGGCTCATCTGAGGTGCAGAGTCCTAACAGGTGTTCCCCAGAGATCCTGATGGTGGGGATGGGTTTTGCTGCATGTTAGTACCAGGTCACTGTCTATTAGCGGATATAGCAGGTAGGGATAAGCAGAAGTTGAGTCAGTAAAAATGCCAAAGGTCAGTAACATGTGGTTGCAGGTTGGGAGGAAGCAGAAGCCTAGTCAAGGAACCCGCCAAGGGTCGGTAACGAGTGATAAGGATTGGCAGCAGGACTGACAAGAGCAAGGTATTGGCTAAATGGAGCACTATAATCTGGCAAACAGGGCAAAGGCATGTCTTTAATAGGAAGTTCATGGGAAAGGAAAAGGGCTCAAGGTTCAAGACAAACAAGGTTCAAGGCAGGATCATTCAAGGTGGCTCAGCAAGAAGAGACATCACCAGATACAACAGAGTTTGGAGGTTTAGATCTGGGCCCGGACAATTAGTGTCCCCATTGGAATATTTTCTCTGTGTTACTGTTCTGATGTCAACCCACAATTTGGGCTTTTTTTTCACTTTCAATGATAATGGTAAACAGAACAAAATGAGCTGGATAAATCACCCTAAAAGGGGCACAGACAGCAATAAAACTTGACAAAAGTTCTAATCCCCACAAGGATTATTACCAAATGAAAATGCTGTGGCTAAGGCACAAACGTAGTGGAAAAAACACATTAGAGAAAGATTGTTCTAGGAACAATATTTAACTGCAGCAAAGACTATTACAATGTCAAGCCAGAGTGAAAATGCTGTGGCTGAGGCAAAAACTGTTGGTTAGGGGATTACTGGTGCCATACAGTCTGTGAATTCAGAATCTGCCTCTCGAAGGGTACACGTTTATGCCCAATACAAAGGTACAAAAAAGCCCTGTACACACGATCGGATATCCTACGGATTCTAATCCGATGGTTTTGTCCATCAGAAATCCGATGAAGCTGACTTCCATCAGTCTTCCCTACACACCATCAGTCAAAAAACCGACTGTTCCAAAGTTCAATGCTTCTGAGCATGCGTCGACTTGATTCTGAGCATGCGTGGGTTTTTTATCCGATGGACTTGCCCATAGACGATCGGAATTTGCTATCGGTTTTTGATCCATCGGAAAAATTTAAAACATGTTCTATTTTTTAAAACCGATGGAAAAAAGACAGATGGGTCCCATACACGATCGGTTTGTTCGATGAAAAAAGTCCATCGGACTGTTTTTATTGGTAAAACCGATCGTGTGTACAGGGCTTAAGAGATTCATCTAAATTGCAATGGAGGACTGCACATAAACCAAGCAAACTATGTTGTCTGCCCTGAAAAGATGAACAGTGCCATAAATGAAAAAAATAAATAAAAAATCTGCTGTACTTTCACTGCTAGACAGTTTTGTGAATTTACTGCTATGGGTGTTATATCCTAATTGTAGATAAATATGTTGCTCCCATTCCAGATAAACCTTTGTGCACTATATTCACATTTAGTGGATAGTCCAATTGCCTCTATGCTACCAGAGTCCAAAGTTTCACCACTCAGTGAAAGCTAAGCAAAAGAGCTTTGTACACAAAATTAAAGTGTGATCAGATGTGAGGCCAGTGTGTCATAAATTGAGATCCTGACCTGTCTTCGTAAAGGATACATTTTCCCAATAACTTAAGAGAGTTGTAAAGGTTTTTTTTTTTCTAAATAACAAACATGTCAAACTTACCTCCTCTGTGCAAGGGTTTTGCACAGAGTGGCCCGATCCTCCTCTTCTGGGGTACCCGGTGGTGTTCCTGGCTACTCCTCTTCTTGAGTGCCCCCACCGGAGAGCCACATTCCATGGGGGCACTCATGCGGGCGTGCCCCTGAGTCCTGCTGCTGTGTCCATTGACACAGACAACAGGACTCTGCCCCACCCCCTGCTCCCGTGTCACTGAATTGGTTTGACAGCAGCGGGTGCCAATGGCTCCTGCTGCTATAAATCTATCCAATGAGGACTAGAGACAGCGACTGGGGCTGCTGTGCTCGTCCCCGTTGACAGAACGATAGGGTTTAGGTAAGTAAAAGGGGGGCTCTGGGGGGCTGCTGCACTACAGAAGTTTTTTCACATAATGCATAGAATGCATTAAGGTGGAAAACCTTGAGGATTTACAACACCTTTAAGAAATAACTAAAGTAAGATGTGATTGAAAACATTGCTTTCAAAAACTGATATTTTCAATCCTCAGTAACAGATCTGGTGTAAAGTGCTATCCATGGCATATTTGTATATGGCCCAGCTCTGGATGTTTACGACAAGGACCTTAAAATTGTTCGAAATCACATTGAATCTGCAGGACTGAATAGATCATTTTTAAAATGCTGCTTTAGATAAACTCAGCTTTTTTTTTTGGATCACAATATATCACAAGAAGGACTATTGCCAGGTACTGAGCAAGTTCCACCTAACTTTTAGACCCTATGTGCTATCATAGGTCTTACTTTATGGTATTCTAAATTTACTACATGGAAATGCAGACATGGTCTGGTTAGAGGCCGTCAAGTACAACTTTGAACCAGGTAAAGAGCTCATCATGACTAGTCCAGAACTAGCATTGCTTCATCCTTCTTTACCTATTATTGTTACTACAGATGATATTGTTACTTCAGACTATGGCCTTGGTGTACCACACAATTCCATGCAGAACAGGTAGAGGAAACTGCTGCTTTTGCAGCCAGAACCCTTACAGAAGCAGAAAAAAGTAATGTATCGAGGAAACAAGTGGTCCTAGCAAGTATTTGGACAACAGAAAACGGATAACATACATGTGGGTCAACAGTTTAGCTTGTGGACTGATCATAGTCCTTTAACTATTCTGCTTAACACCAAAGGACTGGGGCAAGCAGGAATGCATATAGCTAGATGTTCAGAAAGGCTACTCAATTTTACCTGCTCAATACATTACAAAACTGGGTTTAAAAAGAGTTACTGTCATGGTTATCCTTACCTGCAGCTCCTAGTACAAAAGATAAGGATCATAGGTGTGCGCAGCCTTTGGCATTAGGGTGTGCACCCCAAAGCTCAAAATGCACTCTACCGATCACTCACGATGTTCATTCAGAAAGGGAAGGGGCCGGTAAATGGCATATTTAGTGGCCCCTTCCCCCACTCATCCTAAAACATCCACAGCAACAACTGGTGGGAGAGGAGGGAAGCCGGCAGTGCTGTGGGGGGAAAGAGGGGGAGCCAGGTCAGTAGGGGGAATCTGTTCTGCGCGGGGTGATTAGGGTGTGCCTCGGCACACCTGGCACACCCTGTGTGCACGCCTATGATAAGGATGTTGAAGTCGTTGCATTTACTGTTATAGATGCAGTTACGACATCTAAGTTCCAACAATCTTGTCTTGCATGTCCAGTACAAGTACAATTACAGGTTCTTATACAAAGTAAATGGCCAAATTTAGAAATTAAGTCATGTTCTACAGCTTTACTACAGGATTAGACATGAACTGTTCTTAGTTGATGACTTTATTGTCTGTGGATGTCGTTGCTTACTAGTACCAGAGACTTGGACACCACCTTATACAACTTGCATATGAGAGTCACCAAGGAATTGTAATAACAAAGAACTACAGTGGGGCAAAAAAGTATTTAGTCAGCCACCAATTGTGCAAGTTCTCCCACTTAAAAAGATGAGAGAGGCCTGTAATTGTCATCATAGGTATACCTCAACTATGAGAGACAAAATGTGGAAACAAATCCAGACAATTACATTGTCTGATTTGGAAAGAGTTTATTTGCAAATTATGGTGGAAAATAAGTATTTGGTTACCTACAAACAAGCAAGATTTCTGGCTCTCACAGACCTGTATCTTCTTCTTTAAGAGGCTCCTCTGTCCTCCACTCATTACCTGTATTAATGGCACTTGTTTGAACTTGTTATTAGTATAAAAGACACCTGTCCACAACCTCAAACAGTCACACTCCAAACTCCACTATGGTGAAGACCAAAGAGCTGTCGAAGGACACCAGAAACAAAATTGTAGACCTGCACCAGGCTGGGAAGACTGAATCTGCAATAGGCAAGCAGCTTGGTGTGAAGAAATCAACTGTGGGAGCACTAATTAGAAAATGGAAGACATACAAGATCACTGATAATCTCCCTCGATCTGGGGCTCTACGCAAGATCTCACCCCGTGGGGTCAAAATGATCACAAGAACGGTGAGCAAAAATCCCAGAACCACATGGGGGACCTAGTGAATGACCTGCAGAGAGCTGGGACCAACGTAACAAAGGCTACCATCAGTAACACACTACACCGCCAGGGACTCAGATCCTGCAGTGCCAGACATGTCCCCCTGCTTAAGCCAGTACATGTAAGGGCCCGTCTGAGGTTTGCTAGAGAGCATTTGGATGATCCAGAAGAGGATTGGGAGAATGTCATATGGTCAGATGAAACCAAAGTAGAACTGTTTGGTAGAAACACAACTCGTCGTGTTTGGAGGAGAGAGAATGCTGAGTTGCAAGCAAAGAACACCATACCTACTGTGAAGCATGGGGGTGGCAACATCATGCTTTGGGGCTGTTTCTCTGCAAAGGGAACAGGACGACTTATCCGTGTACATGAAAGAATGAATGGGGCCATGTATCGTGAGATTTTGAGTGCAAACCTCCTCCCATCAGTAAGGGCATTGAAGATGAAACGTGGCTGGGTCTTTCAGCATGACAATGATCCCAAACACACCGCCCGGGCAGCAAAGGAGTGGCTTCGCAAGAAGCATTTCAAAATCCTGGAGTGGCCTAGCCAGTCTTCAGATCTCAACCCCATAGAAAACCTTTGGAGGGAGTTGAAAGTCCGTGTTGCCCAGCGACAGCCCCAAAACATCACTGCTCTAGAGGAGATCTGCATGGAGGAATGGGCCAACATACCAGCAACAGTGTGTGACAACCTTGTGAAGACTTACAGAAAACGTTTGACCTCTGTCATTGCCAACAAAGGATATATAACAAAGTATTGAGATGAACTTTTGATATTGACCAAATACTTATTTTCCACCATAATTTGCAAATAAATTCTTTCCAAATCAGACAATGTGATTGTCTGCATTTGTTTTCACATTTTGTCTCTCAGGCCTCGTACACACGGCCGAGAATCTCGTCAGGAAAAAACACGTTGTTTTTCTTGACGAGATTCTTGGACAAGAAACTTGTCCCGGCCGAGTGAACCCGCGGTTATTTGAATGGAGCGAACGCGGTAACGTAATCGACTACGACGAGCGTGCGCTCGTCACATTCGATGCCATCGCCGCCATCTTGCTACACCCTACCTATGCCTAGGAAGCTACCGTGCATGCATCAAAGTCAATTCGAGCATGTGTGGGTTTCCACGGCGACAGGTAAGTGTACACACACACACTTTTCTCGTCGAGAAACATGCCGACGAGAATCTCAACGAGAAAATAGAGAGCTGGTTCTCTATTTTTCTCGTCGAGATTCTGGTCAGTTTTCTCGACGAGAAACCATACACACGAACGATTTTCTCGGCAAGAAAGCTATCTCGGCAGTTTTCTTGTCGTTTCTTGCCGAGAAACTCGTTCGTGTGTAAGAGGCTTCATAGTTGAAGTATACCTATGATGATAATTACAGGCCTCTTTCATCTGTTTAAGTGGGAGAACTTGCACAATTTGTGGCTGACTAAATACTTTTTTGACCCACTGTATACTGGTGACCAAGCAAGGATACCCAAGTACTAGTCAGGCTGCACATGCTCAGTTTGGTGTGTATTGCTAGAGAGTTTTTTTTTCTTGGGAGAGTGCATGTGATTAGCACAGGGCCAGTATTAAAACTCATCCTACAAGCTTTAACCAGACACTGATAGAAGTCACACGACTGCTATATACTGCTGATGAAAAAAAGGTATTTAGCAGTTTATATTTACTGATTGTATTTCCATGTTCTGTGTACTGTGGGAAACCAGATATAGTAAATGCAGGGGCCTGTGTAGCTCCAAAAAACAGTCTTACTTTATTCCACATTTGGTTAAAAGCCAACCATGAATCATAGCGATGGTTACCAGTAGATGATCAGCCGCATCCCTCAGGCATTCAGAATATACCGGGGGACCGGATGTCAATGTATTCCCAGTGATCCATGTTGGAGAAAACCCACCGGCCGCAGCAAGGAAACAGAGGGATGCGTGTCACCGGAACCTGGAAGTCTGTGAAGGTGGACACAAAACACTGTAACACACCAAAAATACAAGCCGATTGTCAGGATAACATGTTTAGGGGCACGCCCCAGGAGGATTTGACAAAGGGGCATGCCCCAAAACATGTAGATCACTTGAACCACATTGACATTCTCATCCCCTGGTATATCCTGAATGCCAGAGGGTTACAACTGGTCATCTACTGGTAACCATCGCAATAATTTAGTGTTGGCTTTTGGTTGCATTACTCACATAGACAACATCCACATGTCACTTTAGGAGCACCTTGTCAGTGTTTTGCTTTTATATTTTCTTGCCACTATCCCAGTGGTCACTCTGAGGCCACCCTTTTCACTGTCAATCAGCTTCTTTTTTTTTTTTAAGTTTAATGATGTTTATTTGTAAACTATAAAATGTTTTGGCTGGAGTTCCACTTTAAGATTTTCTCATACACCTGGTTATTAAAGTGTACATAAGCATATGCGTCTAGTATATATTTTTTTGACGTGCAATACTAGCAGTTCCGAGAATGACATCTATATATTGTTATCATCTTTACCGGATTCCCCCTACACATTCCGTACATTCAGGATCTGTTTCTGTGTGGAGCCACAGGACATATTTGTCTGTTTACCAGCAATGAGAAAGAAAGATGCTTTATTACATCATAACTGTCACTGATCAAAGAGATTTCTGAGAAAGCTGCATTTTCACCTATTTACAAGGCTTCTATTAACCTGAGCAGTGTTATTTGCTGGAGTAGCAAATTTACTTCAGGCAGCCAGATCATCAGAAGCAGATACAGCCCAGAGGGATCAAAGGTAGCCCACTCTAAGAATGATTCCTGTACATCTGTTTGTTTTTATCCCTCATGTTATTTTAATAGCTTCTTGGAAACATCAAAGCTTTTTAGGACTGACCCTTCTTCTTGGCCTTTTCAGTCTTGGATTGGGTTGCATTGTTCAGCAGGAGCTACCGCCGAAGCATAATTGGTGTTAAAATAATAATGGATTGTTGACTTGGTCACTGGTCATGGCACATCTGAAAGGAGGAGGGACAGTGCTAGAAGGCAGCAGTACACAATATTATGTAATTAGATCTTCAAGAACTGACCTCATAAGATTTGCCAAAGAGTGTTAATGGTACCCATAATGGCTTTGTTTAGCCAATTAGCTTTGGTAATTATGAAGCATTGAGTAGTTCAGTTTATAAGAAAAACTCTATCCCTCTTTGTAACAGCATCACCGGTACAGAGGCCATAAATACAGGTTAGGAAATTATATACTATCATTGATGACAGTACCGTTAACTGCAACCAGGTAACTGATATGATAATAGACTACTTGTTTAATTCAACCTTCATTTAAAGGCAATTAGGTGTTTGAAAACAAACTTGAATATTAAGGGCTTAAGGATTGTTTGTTTTTAAACCAATTCAGATTTAGATTTCCCACAATGGACTTCTATGAGTGACTCCACCATTTTTCCCACTTGCCTACTAGGTCAATTCTGACTTCGCACACATATGTAGAATTCAGTTGCTAGAAAACTACTTAGAACCCCAAACATTATCTATATATAGATATATCTATATATATCTATATATTAGGGCTGTTACTGATTAAAATTTTCGTGTTCGATTAATCGTTTTTTTTTTAAATCGATTAATCGACTAATTTCGATCAATTATAACGCACATACAAATCCAACTACTTTTAGCTGATCTCCTTGCAGGCCGATTCCCAGTGCAGCTACCAACCACTGGAAAAATGGATAGCAGGATACAAAAAACACACAAAGGCAGCGCTCAATGGGAATAGCATTAAAACTTTTATAGTCTTCAAGTAGGTAAAAAAAAAAATATTGCACTGGAGATAAAATCGATGTAGCTACATAAACTGTGAAAATGGTGCGAGTAATACCAAACGGTAGCAAAAGCAATCATAAAAACATGTAGCTAAGTATGATACTGGTATAAAAATGTGTACAACGATACCACTGCTGAATCCAGATGAGGAGGGGTTAACATCAGTCCGTCGGCATGTAGATGTCCTGTGAAGGGAACTATCACAACTCCCAGTGGATGGCTGTAGAATCCCAGGTTGATAGAGGGAAGTGATAGAGGGAAGTGTAACAGCCCTTGCGTGTGGTAGATAGTAAGGTCCCGCCGGCATGCAGATATGAAGGCACAGCAAAGGAGCCCTTCAGATGGACACGGCAAGCCCCGATGGTGTCCGTGACGTCACCGGATCTCCGACGGAAATCCCTGAAGACCCGGAAGCCGGCGGAGAGGTGAGTACCGATCAAAATAATTTTGATCGATCGAAAAAATTCATAGATTAATCGAGGATGTAATAGTTAATTTCCACAGCCCTACTATATATATATCTATAGATATATATAGATATATATATATATCTATATATAGTAAAACCTTGGATTGCAAGCATAATATGTTCCAGAAACATGCTTGTAATCCAACATTTGTATATGAAAGCGAATTTCCTCATAAGAAACTCAAATGATTTGTTCCACAACCATTTAGGTCCTTCAGTTTATATATATAAAAAGATCATAGCAATGTGACCAGGTTGTGTAACCATAAAATGTCAATCCACAAATGGAAGCCTCCACAAGGGGATTAGAAGCAAAATTCAGCTGGAGCTACAAAGTATAAAAGAGAAGAGAGGTGCCTCTAAGTGTAGCAATATGTTGATAAATGTTGTACCTTCATTAAATGTAACCATATTGCTACACTTAGAGGTGCCTCTCTTCTCTTTTATACTCAGTTCTTACATGACGCTACTTGTATATCAAGTCAAAGTGTATTAAACAATTTTGCTTGTCTTGCAAAACGCTCTCAAACCAAGTTACTATCAAACCAAGGTTTTACTGTATATAGATCTATATATATCTATATATATCTAGCAGAGGCCCTAGAGAATATAATAGTGCTCATTGCAATTTTTTATGTCACACAGTATTTACGTGGCAATTTTTTGGGAAAAAATACACTTTAATTAATTAAAAAAAAAAACACAATACAGGCGCTTTTTAAAAAAATATATTATTTTTTTGACATTTTTATTTATATACGAGGTATGTCTATTAAATAACGAGACTGTGATCCCACCTAGTAAACAAACCAGTCAGAACCGGTTATAACTACATGCGTGGTGACCCCAAACAGGTTTGAACCTGCATGACAAGCAGCAACACTCTATGACGTTCAGTTGATTGTGAGTCGCCATTTAGTTTGGTTGTGTTTTCTGTAGTGTGCCGATAAAATGCTAAGTTTAAAAGTTGAACAACGTATCAATTTGAAATCTTTAGTAAAATTGCACAAAACACCAACAGAACGTTTACAAATGCTTATAGAAATGATGGCCTGTCTAGTGCACGTGTGTTTGAGTGGCACAAAAGATTCAGCGAGGGACGTGGGAATGAATTCCCAAAAGTTAAATCAGTGCTTAAAGGATAACGTTTTGAGTCAGTTGATGCTGTAAGGAAAAAAACGGCGGATGTGTTGAAACAGCTGACAGAAAACAAGACTGCAGCAATGTATTAGTACATGTGGGGAATATATTGAAGGGGACAAGCATTAAATTTGTAATACATATATATACAGGTGAGTTATTTAAGCAGTCTCGTTATTTAATAGTCACACCTCGTATATATGTATATATATATATATATATATATATATATATATATATGTGTCTTTCATTTTAACCATGTAAAAAAAAAACGTTATGCTTTTTTAATCCTTGGGTACCGAGATAGTCCATTTATTCCCCCTTGGGGGCTCAGTTGGGGTTCCCCTAAACCCTTTTGATGATTACATTTATTAGGATGATGGTACCCCCCCTTATCCTTGGTATTTGTTAAAACCTTCTAAGGCCTATACCCTATTTATCACCTCATGTGTGGTTTAAACAGCTTATACATATGTGGGCGTGACCTATGTATGCGTTCACCACTGCACACGAGCGGGGGGGGGGAGGCTTTAAATAAATGTATTATTATTTATTTTATCACTTTTTTTGGTTCTCGGTGCTACTGATCAGCCCAAGAACTACCTCACGCATGCACAGTTGGGAACCAGGCTGTGATTTCCTTACTGAAGATGGCGGTAAGACACCCGAGAGCCGAGGGACAGATCGGCTTCGGGTGCCGACATCCCGGGTGCCCTAGACAGGTAAGTGTCCATATTTTAAAAGTCAGCAGCTGCAGTATTTGTAGCTGCTGACATTTAAAAAAAAATATTCAGCGGAACTTCGCTTTAAGTAAAATACACATGATTCTTGTATTTAGACAATATTTGCTTACCCCAGAGTTCAGCTTTATCTACATTTCTTGATGTACTGTATATTCCTTTCAAAGCCTTGGAGACATTGTGTAATGCCAGGCAGGAGTCTACGAACAGTCATTATATATGTTCATCTTAATTAAAATATTTTTAAGTCTGGTAAACATGAATTCATGGTAAAAATAATCGCTACATTTCATTAGGTAATACACCACATGGGAACAAGCTTGGATCTAATCTGCTAAAACATGTGTTGGTAACAAGAGATTTTATCACTTATCGGACAAATTATGGCACATACTTCAAATGTAGCTTGAAAACAAATTGCTGGACAATTTCCACATTCTAAAGGGGAGGGAGGTTATGTTACTGGAAGGATGAGCAGTCTTTTAAATTGATCAGGCACCATGCCAGATATGTACATGTCTTTTCAGAGATAATTTCATGTTTCTTCATAAATTCCAATCTATCACCAAACAAAGGTATTTTAAAAGTGTGATTAACAGCATAGTACACTACTATATGTTATTGCATTTGTCAAACATACACCAATCACATTCCAAAGCTCAAAATCTAACAAACAAACTCAAATGTTACATGTCAAATACAGCACACTATCTTTTGAATTAAAAGCAGACCATTTCATCTATGAAAAAGGTGTACTGTATATTAATATGAGACCTAAGCTATGACTCTGGAGCTTCCATCCATAGCTTCCATCTATTAAAGGTTGCTACTTGTGGAACAACAGCTGCAGAATCTGGACCAGTGGTGGCATAAGCCATTTCCAGCAGTCCGAGGTGTGGACTGCTGGGAAAGTCCTCCTTATAGCAGAAAGAACCAAATCAGAGGGCTGGGTTACTAACACAAACTATCATAATGATTTTCAGAAAAGCATTCCAATTTAGAATTGCAGCCATTTGCACATGGCCTTACAATTTTACAAAGGTTATCACAAACATACAGAATCCACCAGTCTGAGAAATGAACACCTTGCCTAGTAACCCTAGAGGTTGAGCAGCCCATGACCCTCACAAGGTCCCACCACCTACTTATTTATCATTACAGGTACTTAAAGTGGTTGTAAACCCACTCTTGCAACTTGCACCTACAGGTAAGCCTAGATTAAGGCTTACCTGTAGGTGTTTGCAATATCGCCTAAACCTACATGGTTTAGGAGATATTTGCAAAAAAAGAGTACACCAATGTGTAGACATCGGCGCAGGCGCACTGTAAATGCCGGTTTTATGATTGATATCTCGGGCCTTTATGGCTCCCGCGCACATGCGCAGAGTGACGTCATCTCCACTCCGGCCAATCACAGCGCCGGAGCGGCGATACCTGGAATTAACCTCCGGGAGAGATGGCTGTGGCTGGAGGGGGAAATGAGGACGGATTCGGGGGCTTCGATCTAAGGTAAGTAATGCATAATGAGCTAGTATGCTAGTCATACTAGCTCATTATGCCTTTGTCTTGCAGGTTTTTTTTTTTTTAAATGGGTTTACAACCACTTTAAACAGCACTGTCAGTGTATGCAGCACTTTACATATATATTGTACATTTTCATCAGTCCCTGCCCTCAAGGAACTTACAATCTAAAGTCCTTAACTCACATTCATACTATGGTCAATTTAAACAGGAGCCAATTAACCTGCCAGCGTGTCTTCGGAGTGTCGAGGAAATTGTAGTACCTGGAGGAAACCCACACAGGGGGGGAATGCAAACTTCAGGTAGGTAGTGCCATGGATGGGACTCAAACTGAGACCCCCAGTGTTGCTAGGTAGGCATTCTAACCACTTAGCCACTGTGCTTCCCAGAGAACAGCAAATGCTGAAGGCCTGAAACTCAACCAAAAATAGGTCCTGAAATCTTTCCAGCACTGCAACAGGCACAAACATATCCGGTTACAATGTTACAGCCATTCACAATGGTCATATATTTGTTGGAGCAGATTCAAATTTAACAAACAGCACTATGGCCACCACACTATGGTTTAGCCTGACCCATAAAGCAGATTCAGTAATTGTTTGTGGGATATCCTGATATATCACAGGTTATTGTGGTTAATGTGGGTGGCATAGATATATGTCTTCTGTGTAGTTTGGCCTTATACTCTTCTAAAAAAACACAAAGGAAGACAAGAATAATAAAACGAAAATTTAGCAAAAGTTGCAAGTGTATGCATAGTTAAAACTCCTATAAAATGTTAAAATAAATCAGAGATATATTTTGTATTACGTTAATATTGCTGTGATCAGTATTTCAAATTGGTGTCGTTATAAACTTATTTACCATCTCCAATTACCACAGATGTTTATGGATTGGAGTAACATAACACATAATAGTCTCACCAACTTAAAATTCTTGCTGTGCATTTTGTGTTTCTTCCATGTAGGTCCTCAGTATTACTAAATTAGATGTAAAGAAGGATTAAAGTTTCTAAGCCCTAGGAGCTTAATGTCATCACAATCATTACACAATCTTCACTGAAGGGTGTTATTTGAAAAACTTTGTGTAATTTTGATACCGCAAGACATATGTCAACACGAGAAGATCAGAAATTATAAATCAATGTAAGTCACATTGTTAGGAGCCAGCTACAATAGTAATATACAAAAAAAAATACACCAATACTTTAAAAAATATTCAGTTATAAAACTGCATTGGCTTCAGGTTTTTCAGGTGAACCTCCTTATAGGCTAAAATGGGAAACTGACTGTAATGAACAATTCGCTCCGGAGGATTGGGATGCTTTGCTGGTAAACCTTCGGAAGGCCACTAAGTCACTGGCGGTTAGGGAGACAGCCTACAAAAATGACCAGATGGTACTTCACTCCTTCCAGACTCCAAGTAATGTTCCCGGGAACATCCGGATTGTGATTTAGGGGCTGCCAGCTGCTGGGCACATTCAAACACATATTTTGGGATTGTGAGCTCCTTACCCCAGTATGGAAAAAGGTTACTGCTGTTGCCTCTTCAATATCTGGAACTTCTTTGAAGCTCACGATCCCAATGTGTTTACTTGGAGCAACGATCCCAGTGATCCTTCGCAAAGAAGAATGTCTCATACATACTATCTGTATATCTATTCTCTGGGTCATTGTTCTTTACTGGAAGTCCCCCGTTGTACCCCTAACCTCCATACATGACAGAATTGATATGGTGATGATTATGGAGAGGATATTGTATACTTGTTGTGTTACACTATGTGATTATTCTTGCTCTGTGTCTTTAAGATCTGTCCCCTTCTTTTCAGCTGAACTCTCTCTCTCACCGTAGTTCTTTATATTTCTGCTCCACTTCCTGACTCTCTCTCATTACTCCTGTATTTCTTCAATGCTAACATCTTACATGTGGCTTACAACTGCAACGTTTTTCTACCTATGAATATCCATCATTAAACGGAACATACGAAAGGATTCATCGTCTGTCGTCCTAACTGTGAGTTTATTCATTGAGTTAAACTGCCTGTATCGATGCAAGGGATGAATATCAAACCAGCTTGAGTAAGGCCTACTTAAACCTGAAGATGAACTTTATCGCTTTGTAGTTGAGACAGAACAGTAGAAAAACTGAGTTTCACAGCCTAATTACAAGATTTCTGCATGTCAGTACTGAAACAGACAAGATTTACTGCCCTCATAGCAAGACAGAAGGGACAGAGCAGCACATGGCAGCCTTATAGCCTGAGACAATCTGCACAGTGTCATATTTCAGCACACAGATCCTGCCTGCTTTCATAGTCAGTCAGTCTGCTACCATGAGTGACCAAGCTTCTGCATGTGAACTCACATCTCCTTCCTCACAAGTTCCTGAAGAAACTGAGTTACCCAAACGCTCAGTTAAACCCACTTGGAAAGTAATGGAGAATTATGAAGCTTCAAGGACTGAATTGTCAAATAGCTTGGAATTAGTCTGGGAGAAAATCCTTGCTGAAGCCAATACAGTGTCTGTTGAATGTGAACTACTGACACTAGAGGGCGCCATTAAACAACTTTCTGCCTCATATGAGCTTTATCAGCTTACCAGCATCAAATTCACTAATGTCTTACAAAACATGAAGTCAGAAAATGCGATGATGCAATTAAAGCGCGTCAATGCTCTCAATATTGAAAGAGACAGTTTTATCCAGCAAACCAGATTAAAGGCAGAAGCAAAAATAAAGCTGTTACAGGACACTGCATCTCACAGATCTGTTTCCACCAGACGTTCTAAGAACTCGTCAAGATCCCATAGTTCAAGATACTCAACACTCAGTGAGCGACTTATTAATGCCCGCGCTGAAGTGGAAGCCAGCAAAGTGCAGGTGGCATATGCAGAAAAAAGAGCAGAGTTGGAAGCTCAAAGGGCAGAGTTGGAAGCGCAGTCAGCACGTCAAAGAGCAGAGTTGGAAGCGCAGTCAGCATGTCAAAGAGCAGAGTCGGAAGCGCAGCCAGCACGTCAAAGAGCAGAGTTGGAAGCTCAGAGAGCAGAGTCGGAAGCACAGTCAGCACGTCAAAGAGCAGAGTTGGAAGCTCATAGAGCAGAGTCGGAAGCGCAGTCAGCACGTCAAAGAGCAGAGTTGGAAGCTCAGAGAGCAGAGTCGGAAGCTCAGTCAGCACGTCAAAGAGCAACAATGGAAACCTTAAATGAACAGTGTAAACATGATGCAGCTATGGCAAAGCTAAGGGTCCTACAGCAAGCTATCAGTGCAGACGAAGGTGCAAGTGAGAAAGACAGCATTAACCTAAATATAGCAGATATGGAAGACCCCCTCAAACGCACTAAAGACTTTGTCCTAAGCCACTGCAGTGCACACTCCATTGTCTCCAATGCTCCCGACTACATAGAGACTCCTTCACAGCTTCAAGTTAAAGAGGTTCCAGCAACTTCCTGCACTCAAAATCACGCCACTGCATTTCCTACCTGCCTACCTTGCCTGCCTTCATACGTCACAGAGCATCAGCGCAAGCTTCAAGCAAGTCATCAATCTCCAGTCATCGGTACAGCCTTGAATCAACGTACCATTGGAACAACTGACTTCAAGCAAGCAACTCACCTGGATGCATCTGCTGCACCATATTTCCCTGTGTCCTTTAACAACAATGTCAAAGATAACGCAATCAGCACCATACAGCCAACAGCATCTCACATAAAGGCAGAGACAACTGAGACAGAAGAGTTTGTGAGGTACATGCTTCGCAGAGAGCTCACAAAGACTGGTCTTACAAGTTTTGATGACCAACCTGAGAACTACAGAAGTTGGAAATGTGCCTTCAGAACTACAATCAGCAATATTGGCATTACAGCTGATCAAGAATTTAATCTGCTGATCAAATGGCTTGGTCCTCTATCTGCTGCACGTGTGTTAAGCCATTAAGATCGGTTTTCATGGACAATCCTAATGCAGGCCTCACAGCTGCATGGGAGCGACTAGAGCAAAGTTATGGCAGTCCTGAAGCTATAGAAAATGCTTTGTTCATGCGTCTGGAAACTTTCCCAAAGATATCCGGTAAGGACAACAAGGAGTTCCAGAGACTGAGTGACCTTCTCCTTGAGCTTCAGCTAGCCAAGACAGACCCAAAACTACCTGGACTCAGTTACCTTGACACTCCAAGAGGGGTAAACCCAATTGTCTCCAAGCTCCCGTATGGTTTGCAAGAGAAATGGACTGCACTAGGGTCATCATACAAAAGAGAGAACAAGGTTTCCTTCCCTCCATTCTCTTTCTTCTGTGAATTCATCAGGAAAATTGCAGAGACCAAGAACGATCCAAGTTTTTCCTACGGTGAGTACAGTCTCTTCTCACCCTTTCCTAAGAGTACCAGTCTTCAGGGCAACTATAGAAACCATAGAGGCCCAGTGTCTGTGAAAAAGACTGACATCCTTCCCACTCCTACCACAGTTCTGGCCACGAACAAACAGAGTAGGAAGATTGAAAACCCTAACAGAGAGTGTCCCATACACAAGAAGCCACACCCCCTCAATAAATGTATCGGCTTTAGGAAAAAGCCTCTGGAAGAGCGCAAGGAGCTTTTAAAGACATTTAGGGTATGTTTCAGGTGCTGTGCTTCTACAGAACATTTTGCAAGGGACTGTAATGTGTCCATCAAGTGCATAGAGTGTGGCTCTGAAGAACATGTGCAAGCCCTCCATCCTCTTGAGCCCAGCTCTGCACAACCTGCCAACACTCCTCCCAGGTTAACGCATGGCGGGGAGAATACAGACCAAGTGCCTAATTCTACCATCATTTCTTCATCCTGCACTGAAGTTTGTGGAGAAGACCGCTGTGGTAAGTCCTGTGCTAAGATATGCTTGGTGAACATATACCACAAGGATCAACCAGAAAAGTCTCTAAAGGCATATGCTATCTTAGACGATCAGAGCAATCGATCACTTGCAAAATCGGAATTGTTCAATCTATTTGAAATAAAAGGCGAAGCTCATCCTTACACCTTGGGTACCTGTAGTGGAACTATAGAGGTTTCTGGAAGAAGGGCTCATGGACTCATGGTATCTTCTCTCAAAGGTAACTTGCAATTACCCTTACCTACACTTGTTGAGTGCAATCAGATACCTGCTAACAGGGAAGAAATCCCTACTCCAGCTGCTGCTTTCCATCACCCTCACCTCAAGGTAATAGCAAATGAGATACCGCCGCTTGACAAAGATGCTCAGATCCTTCTTCTGTTAGGAAGAGACATTCTAAGAGTTCACAAGGTACACAGACAAGTCAGTGGACCCCCAGATGCCCCATTTTCCCAGCGCATGGATCTAGGGTGGGTCATCATAGGCAATGTCTGCATAGGCAAAATGAAAAGACCTACCAACATTTCATCATTCAAGACAAATGTTCTGCCAAATGGCCGAAACACTTACTTTGAGCCATGCCCACATCACTACTGGGTGAAAGAGAAGATAGCCAGCCACGAATGGCAACATGGTATCTCAGGTGACACAAGCCCTTTCTCCTGCCATGATGGCGACTTCGGCTCTACAGTGTTTAATGCAACCAGTGAAGATGAGATACTGGCTCCTTCAATGGAAGACAAGGAATTCATCAAGGTAATGGACAATGAGTTCTTTCAAGATGACTCCAATAACTGGGTAGCACCCCTACCCTTTCGTCTCCCAAGAGAGAGATTGCCCAACAACTTACAGCAGGCCATCAGTAGATTCTCCTCCTTAAAGCGAAACTTAAGCAGGAAACCAGAGATGCAAAAGCACTTTGTGGACTTTATGCAAAATGAATTTGACAGAGATCATGCAGAGCCTGCTCCCCCACTAAAGGAGGGAGAAGAATGCTGGTACCTTCCATCCTTTGGCGTGTATCACCCACGCAAACCAGACCAAATCAGAGTTGTCTTTGATTCCAATGCTCAGCACGAAGGTGTTTCTCTTAACAACATGCTCCTTACTGGACCCTACTTGAACAACAGTCTAATAGGAGTCTTGATTCGTTTCAGACAAGAGCCTGTAGCAGTAATGGCCGACATTCAACAGATGTTTCACTGCTTCATCGTCAGAGAAGACAACAGAAACTACCTCAGGTTTCTATGGCACAAGGACAATGACCTCAACAAGGAAGTTATAGATTATCGCATGAAGGTACATGTCTTCGGTAACAGTCCTTCCCCAGCAGTGGCAACTTATGGGCTAAGGAGAACAGCTCAGACTGGAGAAGTTGAATATGGATCTGATGCCCGTCAATTTGTTGAAAGAAACTTCTACGTTGACGACGCACTTAAGTCCTTTCCA
Organism: Rana muscosa; assembly: GCA_029206835.1. NCBI lineage: Eukaryota > Metazoa > Chordata > Amphibia > Anura > Ranidae > Rana > Rana muscosa. Next base: position 216,926,436 of record CM055116.1, read on the forward strand.
ACTGCTAAAGAAGCAATTGATGTTCTCACCAGAACAAAGGAGATGCTGTCTGTAGCAAACCTTAGACTACACAAGATTATATCCAACAGCCAGGAACTTATGAATGCCTTTCACTCTGAGGACTATGCCACTAGTCTAAAAAACCTTGACTTAGGTACAGATGTGCCTCCTGTACAGCGAAGTCTGGGTTTGTTGTGGAACATCAAGCAAGACAAATTCACCTTCCAAGTGTCAATTTGTGACAAACCCTTCACTAAGAGAGGAGTCCTGTCCGTGGTGAATAGCATCTATGACCCACTGGGTTTCCTTGCTCCAGTTACCATTCAAGGTAAGATTTTACTAAGACAGTTGTCTACTGAGAACATAGACTGGGATACTCCCTTGCCTAGTGAGAATCAACACAAGTGGGAAAGGTAGAGATATTCTTTGAAGTCACTAGAAAAACTTCAGATTCCCCGTTGCTATGTTCCGGGTTCCATTTCAACTGCTAACCGGAGAGAGATTCATATTTTCTCTGATGCATCAGTTGAAGCTATTGCTGCAGTAGCCTATTTGAAGACCTCTGAACTGAATGGGGAATCATACTGTAGTTTTGTCCTAGGCAAGGCAAAACTCACTCCCAAGCCTGCACATACCATACCAAGACTTGAACTTTGTGCAGCCGTGCTAGCAGTAGAAATTGCTGAGGTCATACGAAGTGAAATGGACACTAGAATTGATTCTTTCACCTTCTATACAGACAGTACGGTAGTACTTGGTTACATAAACAACCAAACAAAACAATTTTATGTGTACGTCAGCAACAGGGTTGAACGTATCAAGAGATTCTCTCTACCAAGTCAATGGCATCACGTTCCCACTGAACTCAACCCAGCTGACTGTGGGACCAGAGCCGTGTCACCTGCCGCTCTTCAGGACAGCTTATGGCTGTCACCTCCAAGGTTTCTGTGTGAGGGCTCTTACTTACTCCCTATTGACACCACCTATGGGCTAGTAAACCCTGAAGATAAGGAAATAAGAACTGTGAACACCTCACTCCACACTTCTGTAAGTACAAAACAGAAGCTGCGGTCACACCATTACAGGCATCGATGGAAGCAGGTGCAGCATCTAGCCAATGTGTTCTGGCATCGCTGGAAGAAAAAGTATCTTCACCATCACCACCTTCAAGGTCGTAACAAATGGCAAGCATCTAAGCCGAATCTTAAGGTTGGAGACCTCATCCTTCTAAAAGACAAGGAAGTTTGTCGGAATGAGTGACCTATGGGTCTTATTACTAAAGTTATGCCCAGCGACGATAACAAAGTCCGGAAGGTAGAAGTCAAGGTAACCAAGGGAGGATCAACACGAACCTTTAGTCGACCAATTACAGAGTCAGTTCTCCTTTTGCCAGGTGAGTGACCTGTGCAAGGACTAGCCATGCTGTTGGCACGGCGGGGAGTGCATTGCTGCCATCTACAGGTTCTACTCAGAACTTTGGAATTATTTGAAGACATCATACTGTGACTTTATGTTCTTCATCCTGTTGAACTTACGTTTATTATTTGCTTGTTGCATGTTTTTCATTACAGGTTCCAGGACATTCGTCAGTATTGGACTTTTGAAAATATATATTTTAGTTTGAGGTTATGAAATCTAAAGATTTCAGACGGGGAGTGTTGTGTTGCACTATGTGATTATTCTTGCTCTGTGTCTTTAAGATCTGTCCCCTTCTTTTCAGCTGAACTCTCTCTCTCACTGTAGTTCTTTATATTTCTGCTCCACTTCCTGACTCTCTCTCATTACTCCTGTATTTCTTCAATGCTAGCATCTTACATGTGGCTTACAACTGCAACGTTTTTCTACCTATGAATATCCATCATTAAACTGAACATTCGAAAGGATTCATCGTCTGTCGTCCTAACTGTGAGTTTATTCATTGAGTTAAACTGCCTGTATCGATGCAAGGGATGAATATCAAACCAGCTTGAGTAAGGCCTACTTAAACCTGGAGATGAACTTTATCGCTTTGTAGTTGAGACAGAACAATACTCTACAAGATAGGATGCTCCTATTTGATCGTAGATGGGAACCTTGGAAAACCCATAAGCACATTTTGTTGGCATAAAGCTAAAGGCTGCATGAGGTTGTTATGCCATAATGAAACAAGTCCTTTATTGCTTTGTTTCCACTGAACGGAACGGTTTGGGTCGGTACAGTTTGGAACGGTTTGAATGGTCCGGTCTATTCTGGTGAGCGTTTCCACTGCAGGTCGTACTGTCAGGGACCATTCAGGGTTTAGAAAAACTGCCTAGCGTGTCCGCCAATCAGTGGAATGTATTGTAGCTCCACCCTAACCGAACCGTTCCATTTTCTATGGCCCCACATCTGAAGCAGGACCCAAAATGGTGCGGTACGGTTCGGTTTTATGGCACACTTTCATAATGGAAACACCCAAAATAGCGTACCATACCGAACCGTACCGAACCGATCCGCTCAGTGGAAACGAGGCATTAGTCTTCCTTTTTCATATGTTTTTCTGTATGCTTTGGAATTATTCCTTATTTCAATTTTTTCCTGTTATGCTTTGGATGTAAATTTTATAATGTATATTGTTACTTGACTGTATGATTTCTTTATGTTTATATTTTATTTTATTTTACCTCTTTAACGCAATAAAAAATGTTTGTAAAAAAATTAAATAAATAATCAGTTATACAACAAATGTGCAATAGAAAAGTGGAACTCGTTCACAAACAATGGACCGCATTCAATACAAATTGTACAAAATACAAACATATTTTTTTTTTTACATATAAACCTTTGATTTGTCAAGGTTGGGTTTGCCCAGGTGTGCAATTTTTGCTGGCTGGGCTGAAAATAGCGATCTGGCTACATAAATAGGAGAATTTAACTGGGATGGGGCATGTTAGTTGAGTATTCTTGAGATAGTATGTTACATAACACTAGAACACTAGAACTATCTGTATTTAAGGTATACTGCAGTCAATCAAAATTTTCATTTAAACTTATACCCAATCACCTCTGGATTTTTGTATAGCCAACATAGGACAGCAGTGGAGCCAGGGGTGGCACATAGTTAACCACACATGTTGTTACTGTCATTATAATATATTTAACCCCACAAACAAAAGCGAATATATTGCAGTACATCATTCTGTGCATTAAGGTGAACACAACTTACAATAGCAGTGCCCACAGCCCCCTCCCCCAAACTTACCTGAGCCCTGTATAGATCAAATGCTGTGCCCTGCTTCAGTTTTCTCTTCCCCCTCGCTGCTTTCACAAATTTGGCTGAGAGCAACAAGAGCCATTGGCTCCTGCTTCTGTCAGTCAAATCATGAGAGGAGTGGGGCCGAGCTGTGCTGTGTGTGTCAATAGACGCAAACAGACCGGCACGGAATCAAGTCTGCAGGTGTGCCACCATAGAAAGTGACTTCCTATAGTGGCACACTAAGAAGAGGAGGAGCCAAGAGCACCGGTAAGGGAGAGAAGAGCAGATTTGGGGTCACTCTGAGTAAAACTATTGCACAAAACAGGTACGTAAAAACCTGTTTGTTTAAAAAAAAAAAAACATTTACAAACACTTTAATTGCCAGGGCCAGATGGCTTACACCCAAAGAACCTATGTTAAAACCAGACCGATAGTCCTAATTTGTAAGGACAGCGTACTGACTGAAATGGCACCATCTGATTTTCGAAAGCTAACGTGGTACCAATAAAAAAAAAGGCCAAAATATATACGTAGAACCTACAGACTAGTCAGCCTAACATCAATAGGATGTTGGGACTATTTGAGAAGATATGGGGCCATATCCAATAATTTGCTGATAAAAAATAGTATCATTAGTAGTAACCAGCATGGACTTATTAAAGATTGTTCTTGCCAGACCAGCCTTAACTTTCTATGAGGAGGTGAGCTGTAATTTGGATAGAGGAAGGCCTGTGGTCATGGTATATCTGGATTTTGTCAAAGCATTATATAGAATACCCCATACATTCTTAAAGTTTTATTAAATGTTTACTTTTTATTTGTCTAAAATAACAAACATGTCATGATTACCTGCAATGGTTTTGCACAGAGCGTTAAAGTTCCTGCTTTTCTTGGGACCACTGCAGTGCTCCTGGCTCCTCATGTGTGTCTATTGACACACATAATGCGATCCGGCCCCACTCACCACTCCCTCATCACTGGATTTGATTGACAGCAGGAGGAGACAATGGCTCCCTCTGCTCTTACAGAATCCAGTGAGGAGGAAGTTAGGAGGAAGAGAGAGAGCAACACTGCTGCTCTTGTGCACAACGCTGGATCAAGATCAAGCTCAGGTAAGAATCTAGGAATGGCTGGGGTGGGGGGTGGGGGGGGGCTGCATCTAAAGGATTTTTTACCTTAATGCAGAGAATGCATTAGAGTAAAAAACCTTTAGCCTTGAGAACCACTTTAATTTACAAATTGAGGTCTGTTGAAATTGACGATAGTTTATGTGCCTGAAGCTATTAGCCATAACCCCAGTTAACCACTTCAAAGCTGCAACGTATATATATATGTATTGAATCTGAATCGCTGTAACGCCGAGTGCTCCGGGTGTCCCATCCAGCCCGGAGCACTCACGGCGTCGTCCCCTCTGCGGCACTCCGGCCAGCCCCCCTGGCCGTGGGCGCTGCTCCGCTCTCCTCTCCACTTACCTTCCTCTTCCTGCTTCCTCCCGGCGCGCGCGGCCCCGCTGTGTTCTAGGGCGCGCGCGCGCCGGTCTTCTAAAATTTAAAGGGCCAGTGCACCATTGATTGGTGTCCGGTCCAATTACGGTTCCACTACCCAAAACCTATTTAAACCCACTTCCCCTTCCTGTCCTTGCCGGATCTTGTTGTCCTAGTACCTTGCGGAAGTATTTTGAGTTTACCTTGCCTGTGTACCTGACCTTCTCCCTTTGTCTCTGACCTCGAACCATTGCCGCCTGCCCTGACCTTTGCTACGTCTGACCTTGCCTCTGCCTAGTCCCTTTGTACCGCACCAGCCTCAGCCGCCAGAGAGGTGGAGTCGCTACTGGGGGACACGACCTGGTTGCTACCGCCGCAGCAAGTCCATCCTGCCTTGCGGCGGGCTCTGGTGAAAACCGGTAGCTGCTTAGAACCGGTCCCTCGGTGTGATTCGTACCATCCCCTCTCTGGTACAGTGGATCCACCTCCTGCCTCCTCTATAGTCGCCTGCTCGGCCCGTGACAGTAGATCCGGCCATGGATGCCGCTGAGGTGCCGCTGCCCAATCTCGCTGATCTCACTACCGTGGTTGCCCAGCAGTCGCAATTGATTGCCCAACAAGGACAGCAGCTGGCGCAGTTGACCGCCATGGTCCAGCAGCGTCTGCCGCGACAAGCTCCAGCATCTCCTCCTCTCCGAGCAGCCGCGTCTAGTTCAAAGATCCGCTTGTCTCTTCCGGAGAAATTTGACGGGGATTCTAAGATGTGCCAGGGATTCTTGTCTCAATGTGCCCTGCATCTTGAAATGATGTCGGACCAGTTTTCCACAGAACGCTCTAAGGTGGCATTTGTGGTCTGTCTGTTGTCTGGGAAGGCCTTGGCCTGGGCCACGCCACTCTGGGACCGCAATGACCCTGCTACGGCCACCGTTCAGTCCTTCTTTGCTGAGGTTCGTAGCGTTTTTGAGGAACCAGCCCGAGCCTCATCCGCTGAAACCGCCCTGCTTAACCTGGTCCAAGGAAACTCCTCTGTGGGCGAATATGCCATACAGTTCCGCACACTGGCCTCAGAGCTAGCCTGGAATAATGAGGCTCTCTGCGCAACCTTCAAGAAAGGCTTATCCAGCCACATCAAGGACTCTCTGGCCGCACGAGACATACCCTCCACCCTGACCGAGCTTATCCACTTAGCTACCCGCATTGACATCCGCTACGTTGAAAGACGCCAAGAGCTTCGCCTGGAGAAAGATCTTGTTCGTACCAGGCGTTATCCGCGCCTGGCTCCTCTCTTCCTGAATCCTACGCATCCTGATACCATGCCTCCTGTCGAGGAGGCCATGCAAGTCGACCGATCTCGTCTGACCCTGCAAGAAAGGTCTCGCCGTAGGAATGAGAACTTATGCCTCTATTGTGCGAGCTCTGAACATTTCCTAAAGGACTGCCCCATTCGTCCTCCACGTCTGGGAAACGCTCGCACCTAGTGAGCGTGGGAGAGGCGTTACTAGGTGTGAATTCTTCCTCTCCACGTCTGACTATTCCTGTGCGGATCTCTCCTTCTGCCGGCTCCCCCTTCTCTGCGGTGGCCTTCCTGGACTCCGGTTCTGCAGGAAACTTTATTGAAGCCTCCTTCATCAACAGGTTCAACATTCCTGTTATCCGTCTCATCAGACCCTTCTTCATTTCCTCCGTAAATGGAGAGAATCTGGATTGTACCGTGCGTTACCGCACCGAACCCCTGCTCATGTCCGTTGGGGTCCTTCACCAAGAAAAGATTGAATTCTTTGTTTTGCCGAACTGTACTTCTGACATCCTTCTTGGCCTACCCTGGTTCCAGCGTCATTCTCCTACCCTCGACTGGACCACGGGAGACATCAAATCCTGGGGCTATTCCTGCCACAAGCATTGTCTTAAGTCTATACCTACCAGTCGAATTCCCGTTTCTACTCCTTTGCCTGGCCTTTCCAAGGCCTATCAGGACTTTTCCGATGTTTTTTGCAAAAAACAGGCGGAGGTCTTACCTCCACATAGACCCTACGACTGCCCCATTGACTTGCTCCCAGGTACTACACCACCCCGTGGCAGAATTTACCCTCTCTCCTCTCCCGAAACCAAGGCCATGTCCGATTACATACAGGAGAACCTCAAGAGAGGGTTTATTAGGAAATCATCCTCCCCAGCCGGAGCGGGGTTCCCCTTCATTACCAAGAAGGATGGTTCACTACGCCCTTGCATAGACTATCGTGGTCTTAATAAGATCACTGTTAAAAATCGCTACCCTCTGCCTCTCATCTCGGAGCTCTTTGACCGCCTGCGCGGAGCAAAGGTTTTTTCAAATTAGACCTCAGGGGCGCTTATAACCTCATCAGAATCCGTAAAGGAGATGAATGGAAAACCGCATTTAACACCAGAGACGGCCACTTCGAATATCTCGTCATGCCTTTTGGACTTTGCAACGCCCCTGCAGTCTTTCAGGATTTTGTCAATGAAATCTTTCGGGACATACTATATACCTGTGTGGTTGTCTATCTTGACGACATCCTAATTTTCTCTACCAACCTTGAGGAACATCGGCTCCATGTCCGTCAAGTACTCCAGCGCCTCCGTGTAAATCATCTTTACGCTAAATTTGAAAAATGCCTTTTTGAGTGTAGCAGCCTTCCTTTCCTAGGTTATCTGGTTTCAGGACAAGGTCTTCAAATGGATCCTGACAAGCTTTCCGCAGTCTTAGATTGGCCACGTCCCTCTGGACTCCGTGCTATCCAGCGCTTCCTTGGATTCGCCAACTACTATCGCCAGTTCATACCCCACTTCTCCACCATCGTTGCACCGATAGTGGCGCTGACTAAGAAAAACGTGAATCCAAGGTCCTGGCCACCTCAGGCGGAAGAAGCCTTTACTCACCTAAAGACCGCCTTCTCCTCGGCACCTGTTCTATCTCGACCAGACCCCACTAAGCCGTTCTTCCTTGAAGTTGACGCCTCCTCGGTAGGAGCCGGAGCCGTTCTTCTTCAAAGAAATGCTAAAGGAGGAAACGTCACGTGTGGTTTTTTCTCTAAAACCTTCTCCCCTCCTGAAAAGAACTATTCCATAGGTGACCGTGAACTGTTGGCCATCAAGTTGGCATTAGAAGAGTGGAGACATCTCCTGGAAGGTTCTCTTCACCCCATCTCCATCTACACTGACCATAAGAATTTGTCCTACCTTCAGTCCGCTCAGCGCTTGAATCCTCGCCAGGCCAGGTGGTCATTGTTCTTTGCCCGGTTCAATTTTCAGATCCATTTTCGTCCCGCAGACAAGAATGTCAGGGCGGATGCCTTGTCCCGTTCCTCTGATGCCTCCGAAACCGGGAACCCCCCACAACACATCGTACCCCCTGAGTGCCTGATTTCCTCTGCTCCCGCTGCTCTGGTGCCAGTCCCTCCAGGAAAAACTTTCGTTCCTCCAGGCCTTCGTCTCCAGATACTTAGGTGGGGCCATTCCTCCCATCTAGCCGGCCATGCTGGGATCAAAAAATCCTTACAATTGTTGGCCAGACACTATTGGTGGCCTACCCAGGAAAGAGATATGACTGACTTTGTACGAGCCTGCACTATCTGTGCACGTGACAAAACTCCACGCCTGAAGCCTGCAGGTCTTCTCCTTCCTCTACCGGTGCCTGAACTACCATGGTCCCACATTGCCATGGATTTCATCACGGACCTTCCGTTGTCTCATGGTAACACTGTCATCTGGGTGGTCGTTGACCGCTTTTCGAAAATGGCTCATTTTGTCCCTCTTCCTGGTCTGCCTACTGCACCTCAGTTGGCGAAGCACTTTTTTCTTCAAATTTTCCGTCTCCATGGCCTTCCCTCACATATCGTCTCGGATAGAGGCGTTCAATTTATCTCAAAATTTTGGAGAGCTCTCTGTACTCAACTTAAGATTAAATTGAATTTTTCTTCTGCTTATCACCCGCAATCCAATGGACAGGTGGAGAGAGTTAACCAGGTCCTTGGTGACTACTTACGACATTTTGTCTCCGCCCGTCAAGACGATTGGGTCGACCTATTGCCCTGGGCGGAATTCTCATACAATTTCAAGAACTCTGAATCGTCCTCCAAATCACCTTTCTTTGTGGTCTACGGCCGCCACCCTTTGCCCCCCCTCCCCATTCCCACTTCTTCTGGAGTTCCTGCCGTGGATGAATTAACCCGGGACTTTTCCTCTATCTGGAAAGAGACTCAAAACTCGCTATCTCTGGCCTCTGCCCGCATGAAGAGACATGCAGATAAAAAGAGAAGAATTCCCCCTGTCTATCTCCCTGGTGACAAAGTGTGGCTCTCCTCCAAATATGTTCGGTTTCGGGTACCTAGCTACAAGCTGGGCCCTCGTTACCTCGGACCTTATAAAGTCAAAAACCAAATCAATTCTGTCTCTTACAAACTCCATCTTCCTCCTTCTCTTCGCATCCCCAACTCTTTTCACGTGTCTCTCCTTAAACCCCTCATTCTTAACCGATTTTCCCCCAAGGTCCTCCTGCTCCGGTCTCTGGTTCCTCCGATGTCTTTTCGGTGAAAGATATCCTCGCCTCCAAGGTCGTCCGAGGTAAAAAATTCTTTTTAGTTGATTGGGAGAACTGTGGTCCTGAAGAGAGATCCTGGGAGCCTGAGACCAACATTTTAGACAAAGAGCTCATCCGTAGTTTCTTGGGCTCTAAGAAAAGGGGGAGACCTAAGGGGGGGGTACTGTAACGCCGAGTGCTCCGGGTGTCCCATCCAGCCCGGAGCACTCACGGCGTCGTCCCCTCTGCGGCGCTCCGGCCAGCCCCCCTGGCCGTGGGCGCTGCTCCGCTCTCCTCTCCACTTACCTTCCTCTTCCGGCTTCCTCCCGGCGCGCGCGGCCCCGCTGTGTTCTAGGGCGTGCGCGCGCCGGTCTTCTAAAATTTAAAGGGCCAGTGCACCATTGATTGGTGTCCGGTCCAATTACGGTTCCACTACCCAAAACCTATTTAAACCCACTTCCCCTTCCTGTCCTTGCCGGATCTTGTTGTCCTAGTACCTTGCGGAAGTATTTTGAGTTTACCTTGCCTGTGTACCTGACCTTCTGCCTTTGTCTCTGACCTCGAACCATTGCCGCCTGCCCTGACCTTTGCTACGTCTGACCTTGCCTCTGCCTATTCCCTTTGTACCGCACCAGCCTCAGCCGCCAGAGAGGTGGAGTCGCTACTGGGGGACACGACCTGGTTGCTACCGCCGCAGCAAGTCCATCCTGCCTTGCGGCGGGCTCTGGTGAAAACCGGTAGCTGCTTAGAACCGGTCCCTCGGTGTGATTCGTACCATCCCCTCTCTGGTACAGTGGATCCACCTCCTGCCTCCTCTATAGTCGCCTGCCCGGCCCGTGACAATCGCTAAGTGACTGTGTTCCAGGACACATTACATGCTTGACAATCTTATGTCCTTTGTGAGCATATTTGTAATAATTTAATTAATAAATGGTGCTTGAAGCGGAGTTCCACCCAAAAATTGAACTTCTGCTGTCCGGAACCCCCCCCCCCCCACTCCGGTGTCACATTTGCCACCTTTCAGGGGGGAGGGGGGACAGATACCTGTGTAATACAGGTATTTGCTCCCACTTCCGGGCATAGATACCCAAGCTACCCGCGGGTATCTAGGTCACTTCCATGTCCCCCCGATGTCTTCTGGGAGACACACAGGTCCCAGAAGACAGCAGGGATCAGTGGGATAGCACAGCATGAGTCGCACATGCACAGTAAGGAACTAGGAAGTGCAAGGCTTCACTTCCTGATTCCCTTACCGAAGATGGCGGCGGCAGCACAAGAGAGCCAAGCGATAAATCGGCTTCGGGTGCCAACATCACGGGTGCCCTGGACAGGTAAATGTCCTTATTTTAAAAGTCAGCAGCTGCAGTATTTGTAGCTGCTGACTTTAATAAAAATAAAAAAAATTGGTGAACCTACGCTTTAAGTAAATGCACAACACTGGCACTGCACCCTTCTTGTGTCTTTTTGATATATATCAGGGCAGTCGGTGTATATGAGGAAAGTCAGTTACTCTCTTCTACTAGTTTTTGATAAATCCCAAAAATACTTCAAATGAACAGACATATACAGTATATCGGGTACTAATACACCAGGATGAAATATAGGAACAACTAAGATTTGTTTGGAGAATAATTAGTTACATTAAACTACCTGCTGTCCAAACTCACATTCCGGTACCATGACTTCCCTGCCAGCTGGATCAGGTCCACCAGGAGTGTGACATGGGAAAGAAAAGAAGCTTTACAGATGTAAAACACAAAGACTGACACAGACTTAGAAACATGCATCAAAAATAGCATTTCCAAAAAACCACCAAGCTGTATCAGAAAGTTTTTAAGAATAAAAGCTGCAGTTCCAACTGCATGGAGAAATACAACTTTCAATGAATAAGTTCAGATTCTTGTTTGTCAGAGATGTAGTGGACTTGGTCAGTGGCTACAGTTTTGTGTCCAATACACCAAACATTGGATGTAAAATATAAGCTAATTTTTTCAGTTAAGACTTGCAGTTCTATCAGTCTATTTAATCAAGTCATTAAAGTGTTTGTTAACCCAAAAAAAAAAAAAGGATCCTGCTCCTTTAAAGCATGTTATATGACACAGTGCTTGCCCCTGTAACACCTAAAAAACCTGGCTGATCTTGCCAGTTTCTGCCCTCCCCTATGTAAACTGACCACGGTGTATCATGGCTGCTGAGCCCTGACACAGTGGTCAGTTTGCGTGCCTTCGTCATTCACAGTCTGCTATCTGCTCTCCTCTCTGCTCCTGTGTCCTCCTCCCCCTCCCCTCTCTGCTCATGACAGTGCCGCCCCTCCCCCGCTCCTGCTGCTTGCATAACACTAACCTGTATACACCATCAGTACTTCCTCCTATTGCAGCGGCCCCCTCTGTGTATGATTTATAAATATAAATGCTGCAAATACCTAATTTCACAGCCGAGATTGCAATCACATGACTGGCCAGCTTTCTCCTTTCCTCCTCCTCCCCTCCTGACTGACTGACGTCAGCAGGGGAATCTCGGCCCCTCCCACTGCATCTGTCAGAGGAGGAAAGGAGAAAGTGGCCGGTTATGTGAACGCAATCCCAGATGTTAAATTAGTTATTTACAGCATTTATTTTTATAAATCATTCACAGAGGGGGACACTGCAATAGGAGGAAGTGCTGATGGTGTATACAGGTTAGAGTGGCTTAACAACCACTTTAAGATGAGTTAGGATAATTGCATTTTGTATTTTGTCTTATAATATTGTTTTCCTGGTTATGTTATGGTATTCAAAAGCTTCAATTTCATAGTTTGTTTTAATTATTCTGTGTTTTTATTCACTTTAAATAGCCGAGTTTCCCTGATCTCCTCATTAGACACCTAAAAGAAATTTCAAATGATCTCCACTCAGAAGACAGTGATACCTTAAGAAGCAATAACCTGTGTAATAAACATTATGAATTACCCTTTAAAGCACTGGCCTTAACAATGTCCATGAGCTATAGATAATGACAAACAGAATAGAATTGTTGCTACATGCAGAGATGACATTGCAGGATTGCTAAGCTCCCCCCGATGCTCTCATGGGATTTTCTTTGCATGTTCCAAGTAAACTTACCTATAGAACTTACACTCACCAGCCACTTTATTAGGTACAGTTTGCTAGTACCGGGTTGGACCCTCTTTTGCTTTCAGAACTGCCTTAATTCTTTGTGGCATAGATTCAACAAGGTGTTGGAAACATTCCACAGAGATTTTGGTCCATATTGACATGATTGCATCATGCAGTTGCTGCAGATTTGTCGGCTGCCCATCCATGATGTGAATCTCCCGTTCCACAACATCACAAAGGTGCTCTATTGGTTCAAGATCCGGTGACTGTGGAGGCCATTGGAGTACGGAGAACTCATCGTCATGTTCAAGAAACCAGTTTGAGATGATTTGAGCTTTGTGACATGGTGCATTATCCTGCTGGAAGTAGCCATCAGAAGATGGGTACACTGTAGTCCTAAAAGGATGGACATGGTCAGCAACAATACTCAGGTAGTCCGTGGCGTTTAAATGATGCTCAATTGGTACTATGGGGCCTAAAGTGTGCCAAAAAAATACCCTCCACACCATTACACCATCACCAGCAGCCTGAACCGTTGATACAAGACAGGATGGATCCATGCTTTCATGTATTTTGAGCCAAATTCTGACCCTACCATCTGAATGTCGCAGCTGAAATGGAGACTCATCAGACCAGGCAACGTTTTTCCAATCTTCTATTGTCCAATATTGATGAGCCTGTGCGAATTGTAGCCTCAGTTTCCTGTTCTTAACTGAAAGGAGTGGCACTCGGTGTGGTCTTCTGCTGCTGTAGCACATCTGCTTCAAGGTTCAATGTGCTGTGCGTTCAGAGATGGTATTCTGCATATCTTGGTTGTGACGAGTGTTTTTTTGAGATACTGTTGCCTTTCTATCATCTCAAACCAGTCTGCCCATTCTCCTCTGACCTCTGATATCAACAAGGCATTTTCGTCTACAAAACTGTCGCTCACTGGACATTTTCTCTTTTTTTGACCATTCTCTGTAAACCCTAGAGATAGTTGTGCATGAAAATCACAGTAGATTAGTAGACTTTGAACTACTCAGACCAGCTCGTCTGGCACCAACAACCATGCCACGGTCAAAGTAACTTAAATCCTCTTTCTTCCCCATTCTGATGCTCGGTTTGAACTTCAGCAAGTCGTCTTCTCCACGTTTAGATGCCTAAATGCATTGAGTTGCTGCCATGTGATTGGTTGATTGGCAATTTGTGTTACTAAGCAATTGAACAGGTGTACCTAATAAAGTGGCTGGTGGGTATATATATCAGGCACACCAGCTGGACTGAGACAAATATGTTGGCAGGGCTATATCAGATGGCTGACCCTGGAACTTATTGGTATTCCTCTGGAAAAGTTGAAGTGATTTTGAGTCAACCTGTTCAGCCCACTTCCTCCCCCTCACTGTCTACAGAATGAAAGCATTGGAGAATGAATGAGTTAAAAAAAAAACTAGCTAATAGGAAATTAGTAGTTTTATAAATTCTCATGCACATTGGCAAATTAAAATACTCTAATGCATGCTGCATCTTATTGCTAGAGGCTGACAGAAAAATGCAGCTTAAAAATTTAAATTTTGACATGCAATTACGCACATTTATGCATGTTTGCAGGCATATACAGTGCCTTGCAAAAGTATTCACCCCCCTTGGCTTGTTACCTATTTTGTTACATTACAGCCTTTAGTTCAATGTTTTCTTAATCTGAATTATATGTGATGGATCAGAACACAATAGTCTAATTTGGTGAAGTAAAATTAGAAAAATATATACATAAAACAATTTTTCAGAAATAAAAAAATGATAATTGGCATGTGCGTATGTATTCAGCCCCTTTGTTATGAAGCTCATAAAAAGATCTGGTGCAACAAATTACCTTCAGAAGTTACATCATTAGTGAAATGATGTCCACCTGTGTGCAATCTAAGTGTCACATGATCTGTCATTACATATACACACCTATTTGAAAGGCCCCAGAGGCTGCGACACCTAGGCAAGTGGCACCACTAACCAAACACTGCCATGAAGACCAAGAAACTCTCCAAACAAGTAAGGGACAATGTTATTGAGAAGTACAAGTCAGGGTTAGGTTATAAAAAAATATCCAAATCTTTGAGGATCCCTAGGAGCACCATCAAATCTATCATAACCGAATGGAAAGAACATGGCACAACAGCAAACCTGCCAAAAGACGGCCGCACACCAAAACTCATGGACCGGACAAGGAGGGCATTAATCAGAGAGGCAGCACAGAGACCTAAGGTAACCCTGGAGGAGCTGCAGAGTTCCACAGCAGAGACTGGAGTATCTGTACATAGGACAACAATAAGCCGTACGCTTCATGGAGTTGGGCTTTATGGCAGAGTGGCCAGAAGAAAGCCATTACTTTCAGCAAAAATCAAAATGGCACGTTTTGAGTTTGCAAAAAGGCACGTGTGAGACTCCCAAAATGTATGGAGGAAGGTGCTCCGGTCTGATGAGACTAAAATTGAACTTTTTGGCCATCAAAGAAAACACTATGTCTGGTGCAAACCCAACACATCACATCACCCAAAGAACACCATGAAACATGGTGGTGGCAGAATCATGCTGTGGGGATGTTTTGCAGCAGTCGGGACTGGGAAACTGGTCAGAGTTGAGGGAAAGATGGATGGTGCTAAATACAGGGAAATTCTTGAGCAAAACCTTTACCACTCTGTGTGAGATTTGAGGCTAGGATGGAGGTTCGTCTCCCAACAGGACAATGGCCCCAAACACACTGCTAAAGCAACACTTGAGTGGTTTAACCACTTAAGCCCCGGACCATTTTGTAGCTAAAGGACCAGAGGTGATTTCAGAATTTTGCACTGCGCTGCTTTAACTGTAATATGTGCGGACATGCAATGTTGTACCCAAACGAAATTTGCGTCCTTTTCTTCCCACAAATAGAGCTTTGTGACAAAAAGCAAGATCTGCAAAATACTCACAATACCTCTCAGTGTATAGCTTGGGGTGTCTACTTTCCAAAATGGGGTCATTTGGGGGGGTTTTGAACTGTTCTGGCATTTTATACATAACATTAGGAAGCTTACATCCACTCTTCTAACCACTTGAAGACAAAGCCCTTTTTGACACTTTTTGTTTACATGAAAACATATTTTTTTTTTTGCAAGAAAATTATGTTGAACCCCCAAACATTATATATATTTTTAAAGCAGATTGTAATGGTGGGTGTTGCATTTTTTTTTTCTACACAGTATTTGCGCAGCGATTTTTCAAACGCATTTTTGGGGGGAAAAATACACTTTTTTTTATTTTAATGCACTAAAACACACTATATTGCCAAAAGATGATCTTAGGCCGAGTACATAGATACCAAACACGACATGCTTTAAAATTTCGCACAAACGCGCATTGGCGACAAACTACATACATTTTTAAAAGCCTTTAAAAGCCTTTACAGGTTACCCCGTTAGATTTACAGAGGAGGTCTACTGCTAAAATTACTGCCCTCGATCTGACCTTCGCGGTGATACCTCACATGCATGGTGCAATTGCTGTTTACATATGACACCAGACCGACGCTTGCGTTCGCCATTGGGCAAGAGGAGGCCAGGACAGGGGTGCTTTTTTTTTTTATTATTAATTTTGCTTTTTTATTTTATTTTTAAATTGTTCCGTCCATATTTTTTTTTTTAATCATTTTTATTGTTATCTCAGGGAATGTAAATATCCCCTATGATAGCAATAGGTAGTGACAGGTACTCTTTTTTGAAAAAACTGGGGTCTTCTAGACCCTAGATCTTTCCTCTGCCCTCAAAGCATCTGACCACACCAAGATCGGTGTGATAAAATGCTTTCCCAATTTCCCAATTGCGCTTTTTATATCCAGGGGGGGGACATTCCCTCCCACTGCTTGTAAAAGCAGTCCAGAGGCTAATTAGCCACTAGGATTGCTTTTACATGAAAGCCGGCCGCTGGCTGAAAAGAATGATACCTAGATGATACCTAAACCTGCAGGCATCATTCTGGTATAAACATTCAAAGTCCAGCAACATACCAGTACGTTGCTGGTCCTTGTTAGACATGTATTGTAATCTTTTTTTTTTCATGCAGCCAGTTGGCTGAACGAAAAAAGAGATTGATCGGTGGGTATGCTGACCATTAGAATACCGCCCTTCATCCACCCACTTCTAATGATGGGCATACATGCACCATTTATATATGCCGAAGCATGGGGGCATCCTCCCGCAAAAAAGTTATGCTGCACACACATGGTCGGACTTTTCCACGGGCAAGCCTCCGTCGGAATTTCGACCGTATGTACGCGGCATTAGGAGCAAAATCGCTCCTCCGCTCCTCTGCCCCTGCTGCCCCCATGCTTCGGCATATATGCTTTTTTTTTTAACTGTGGTGGTGAAATCACCTCCTACAGCACTGGAGTCGCAGGGATCAGGCCTGTCTCTGCGAACGCTGCAGTTATGTGTGTTGTGTTTTGTAAGTGACAGCGATCGATCGATACTGCACTTGGGTGGCCTGGGCTGGACGGAGGGGCAAAACGCAGGTGCTAGCAGGTATCTGGGCTGATCCCGCTAACACTGCGTTTTTGGGAACCCTAAACTGCTGGGGACGCTAGTATAGATCTGATCAGATCAGATATTGATCTGATCAGATACTATACCACTAAGGGGGGTGTATGCTTCACGCGTGGGTGTTAGCGTTACTGGCACTAACCTGACGCTGCCTGGGGTGTGACGCAGACCCTCTCTGACGCTAAAACCTAATTGATATCACCCGCCGGGCGATCAGGGGGTTAGACCTTTATTGGGTTATATATACGGCGGGTGCCCTGACACTATAAAAAGCAAACTAACTAACCAGCGTCACCCGTAACACTTATATGGTGATAGGGGGTGAAAGGGTTAACTAGGGGCAATTAGGGGGTTAAAACCTTTATTAGATAATATATGGGGGTACCTGACGGTATAAAAACCTGCGGCGAACCTAAAAAGAATTACTGGCTACCGATCTGCATCACCGACGCTAAGACAGCGATCAGAAAAATGATCGCTTAGCGACAGTGGTGATAGGGGGTGAAAGGGTTACCTGGGGGGCAATCAAGGGGGTTAAACCTTTATTAGATAACTTATGGGGGTACCTGACGCTATAAAAACCTGCGGCGAACCTAAAAAAAATTACTGGCTACCGATCTGCATCACCGACACTAAGACAGCGATCAAAAAAACGATCGCTTAGCGACAGTGGTGATAGGGGGTGAAAGGGTTACCTGGGGGGTGATCAAAGGGGTTAAACCTTTATTAGATAATTTATGGGGGTACCTGACGCTATAAAAACCTGCGGCGAACCTAAAAAAAATTACTGGCTACCGATCTGCATCACCGACACTAAGACAGCGATCAGAAAAATGATCGCTTAGCGACAGTGGTGATAGGGGATGAAAGGGTTACCTGGGGGGCGATCAAGGGGTTAAACCTTTATTCGATCATTTATGGGGGTACCTGACGCTATAAAAACCTGCAGCGAACCTAAAAAAAATTACTGGCTACCGATCTGCATCACCGACGCTAAGACAGCGATCAGAAAAATGATCGCTTAGCGACAGTGGTGATAGGGGGTTAAAGGGTTACCTGGGGGGCGATCAAGGGGGTTAAACCTTTATTAGATAATTTATGGGGGTACCTGACGCTATAAAAACCTGCGGCGAACCTAAAAAAAATTACTGGCTACCGATCTGCATCACCGACACTAAGACAGCGATCAGAAAAATGATCGCTTAGCGACAGTGGTGATAGGGGGTGAAAGGGTTACCTGGGGGGCGATCAAGGGGGTTAAACCTTTATTAGGAAATTTATGGGGGTACCTGACGCTATAAAAACCTGCGGCGAACCTAAAAAAAATTACTGGCTACCGATCTGTATCACCGACACTAAGACAGCGATCAGAAAAATTATCGCTTAGTGACAGTCGTGATAGGGGGTGAAAGGGTTACCTAGGGGGCGATTAAGGGGGTTAAACCTTTATTAGATAATTTATGGGGGTACCCGACGCTATAAAAACCTGTGGCGAACCTAAAAAAAATAACTGGCTACCGATCTGCATCACCGACGCTAAGACAGTGATCAGAAAAATGATCGCTTAGCGACAGTGGTGATAGGGGGTGAAAGGGTTACCTGGGGGCGATCAAGGGGGTTAAACCTTTATTAGATAATTTATGGGGGTACCCGACGCTATAAAAACCTGCGGCGAACCTAAAAAAAATTACTGGCTACCGATCTGCATCACCGACGCTAAGACAGCGATCAGAAAAATGATCGCTTAGCGACGGCGGTGCTAGGGGGTGAAAGGGTTATCTGGGGGGTGATCAGGGGGTTAAACCTTTATTAGGGGGGGGGTTAGGGGGCTACACTGGACCTAAAACTAACTTTAGTGACACTTTTACAGTCACAAATGTCACTGATTGCAGTGATCAGTAAATAAATGGTCACTGCAATCAGTGACACTGTGACTGGGGGCTGGGGGGTGATCTGGGGGGGCCTGGGGGGCGATTTGTGTGCCTATGTGTCCTGGTGTCAATGTAGTGTTAGTGTACTGACCTGTGTGTCTTCTCTTGTACGGCGCTCGGTATATGTGAGCGCCGCATGAGAGATGACATCACTTCCTCCTGCTTCCTCTGCCTGTGTAAACATTACACAGCAGAGGGAGCATTTCCATTCGCTGGGAGCGATCACGGGGGGGTGGCCGGAATCGAATGGCGGCCCCCTCATGTCGGATCGCTCCCCAACGAATACCGACCGCTCACTGTATAGGAGGGGGGTCCGATCGGACCCCCCAACTGTACAAAGGCAATCACGTACACTGTACATGATTGTGCCTGTCGGTGCCATTCTGCCGACGTATATATATACAGTGAGCGGTCGATAAGTGGTTAAGGCGAAACATGTAAATGTGTTGGAATGGCCTAGTCAAAGCCCAGACCTCAATTCAATAGAAAATCTGTGGTCAGACTTAAAGATTGCTGTTCACAAGCGCAAACCATCCAACTTGAAGGAGCTGGAGCAGTTTTGCAAGGAAGAAAATGCAAAAATCCCAGTGGTGAGATGTGGCAAGCTCATAGAGTCTTATTCAAAGCGACTTGGAGCTGTGAAAGCCACAAAAGGTGTCTCTACAAAGTATTGACTTTAGGGGGGTGAATATTTTGTCCTATTTGTTGTTTGCTTAACAATAAAAAAAAACATCTTCAAAGTTGTGGGCATGTTCTGTAAATTAAATTATGCAAATCCTCAAACAATCCATGTTAATTCCAGGTTATGAGGCAACAAAACATGAAAAATGCCAAGGGGGTAAATACTTTTGCAGGGCACTGTAGAAGCATACGCATGTAAACTCATTCTATTGGCTAGAATATTATTATTTATTCCTCTAGAATGCATTTCTATGCGTTTATGCTTTTCTATGCATGTTTATGAGCATTAACGTGCAAAAAAAGTGCAAATACATCCCTAAATGCAGCGTGCATGAGAATTTTAGCTAACATGCAGCTGTGTTCAGAGGCAGAAACAAAAAGCAACACACCTGAAAGTGGTGTTTTTTTTTTTATGCCCGTGTGCATGAAGCCAAACACTATTTTATAGAGATGAAGTTGCTAGACAAATTTTACTTTGGCTCCTTCTGTAATCAAGGGAGCAGTAATTGTTTGCTCTGGCCTGTCCCGAATCACACAGGCTGGGTGTTTTACTATGTCCCCCGCCTCTGGAAGAAGCTTCCAGAGCTTAGAGTGGGAGAGTCAAATCAACCAGCCTGAATATTTGTTGGGTTCTGGCCAATCCCTGGAGGTCCACTTTAAAAACACTTTCAGTTCTGTTCACAGTCAGTGACAAAAGCATTGCATTTCTGTCAAGAGTAGGGATGAGCTTCGTGTTCGAGTCGAACATACGTTCGACTCGAACATCGGCTGTTCGATCGTTCGACGAAGATCGAACGATTTGGGCCGTTCGCGCCAAATTCGAGTGACGCGAACGGCCCACAATGCACTACGCCATCGCAGTGTCATCCAGGCGCTGTGATTGGCCAAGCATGCACTGTGACCCCGCATGCTTGGCCAATCACAGCGCCGGCAGCGAGGAGAGCAATGATTGGCCACAGGCAGGATGCCTGTGGCCAATTATTGCTGAGGGGGTTTAGTACACGCCCCACACTATAAAAGGCCGCCAGCACGGCGGCCTAGTGTAGTGTGTTCCGGAGCAGGGATAGAGCAGCATAGGCAGGGACAGTGACTTTTATTTCTTTCTTGCTTAACCTGGATTCCTTTAGTTTAGGGAAAGAGAAGGATAGGTAGGGAGAGTGTCAGTGTGTTTTGTGCTTGTGCTATATTGTGCTTAAAAAAAACATTTTTTCTAGGGACAGAAAACTGTAGGTAGGGAGAGTGTGTCAGTTTCTTTCACTGTCAAAGTCCTTGTTTCCAGGGACCTGGAAGGACAGTGAGTGAATTCTCCTTGTGCTAAATTGTGCTTAAAAAAAACATTTTTTCTAGGGACAGAAAACTGTAGGTAGGGAGAGTGTGTCAGTTTCTTTCACTGTCAAAGTCCTTGTTTCCAGGGACCTGGAAGGACAGTGAGTGAATTCTCCTTGTGCTATATTGTGCTTAAAAAAAACATTTTTTCTAGGGACAGAAAACTGTAGGTAGGGAGAGTGTGTCAGTTTCTTTCACTGTCAAAGTCCTTGTTTCCAGGGACCTGGAAGGACAGTGAGGTAATTCTCCTTGTGCTAAATTGTGCTTAAAAAAAACATTTTTTCTAGGGACAGAAAACTGTAGGTAGGGAGAGTGTGTCAGTTTCTTTCACTGTCAAAGTCCTTGTTTCCAGGGACCTGGAAGGACAGTGAGTGAATTCTCCTTGTGCTATATTGTGCTTAAAAAAAACATTTTTTCTAGGGACAGAAAACTGTAGGTAGGGAGAGTGTGTCAGTTTCTTTCACTGTCAAAGTCCTTGTTTCCAGGGACCTGGAAGGACAGTGAGGTAATTCTCCTTGTGCTAAATTGTGCTTAAAAAAAACATTTTTTCTAGGGACAGAAAACTGTAGGTAGGGAGAGTGTGTCAGTTTCTTTCACTGTCAAAGTCCTTGTTTCCAGGGACCTGGAAGGACAGTGAGGTAATTCTCCTTGTGCTAAATTGTGCTTAAAAAAAACATTTTTTCTAGGGACAGAAAACTGTAGGTAGGGAGAGTGTGTCAGTTTCTTTCACTGTCAAAGTCCTTGTTTCCAGGGACCTGGAAGGACAGTGAGGTAATTCTCCTTGTGCTAAATTGTGCTTAAAAAAAACATTTTTTCTAGGGACAGAAAACTGTAGGTAGGGAGAGTGTGTCAGTTTCTTTCACTGTCAAAGTCCTTGTTTCCAGGGACCTGGAAGGACAGTGAGTGAATTCTCCTTGTGCTAAATTGTGCTTAAAAAAAACATTTTTTCTAGGGACAGAAAACTGTAGGTAGGGAGAGTGTGTCAGTTTCTTTCACTGTCAAAGTCCTTGTTTCAGGGACCTGGAAGGACAGTGAGTGAATTCTCCTTGTGCTATATTGTGCTTAAAAAAAACATTTTTTCTAGGGACAGAAAACTGTAGGTAGGGAGAGTGTGTCAGTTTATTTCACTGTCAAAGTCCTTGTTTCCAGGGACCTGGAAGGACAGTGAGGTAATTCTCCTTGTGCTAAATTGTGCTTAAAAAAACATTTTTTCTAGGGACAGAAAACTGTAGGTAGGGAGAGTGTGTCAGTTTCTTTCACTGTCAAAGTCCTTGTTTCCAGGGACCTGGAAGGACAGTGAGTGAATTCTCCTTGTGCTATATTGTGCTTAAAAAAAACATTTTTTCTAGGGACAGAAAACTGTAGGTAGGGAGAGTGTGTCAGTTTCTTTCACTGTCAAAGTCCTTGTTTCCAGGGACCTGGAAGGACAGTGAGGTAATTCTCCTTGTGCTAAATTGTGCTTAAAAAAAACATTTTTTCTAGGGACAGAAAACTGTAGGTAGGGAGAGTGTGTCAGTTTCTTTCACTGTCAAAGTCCTTGTTTCCAGGGACCTGGAAGGACAGTGAGGTAATTCTCCTTGTGCTAAATTGTGCTTAAAAAAAACATTTTTTCTAGGGACAGAAAACTGTAGGTAGGGAGAGTGTGTCAGTTTCTTTCACTGTCAAAGTCCTTGTTTCCAGGGACCTGGAAGGACAGTGAGGTAATTCTCCTTGTGCTAAATTGTGCTTAAAAAAAAATTTTTTTCTAGGGACAGAAAACTGTAGGTAGGGAGAGTGTGTCAGTTTCTTTCACTGTCAAAGTCCTTGTTTCCAGGGACCTGGAAGGACAGTGAGGTAATTCTCCTTGTGCTAAATTGTGCTTAAAAAAAACATTTTTTCTAGGGACAGAAAACTGTAGGTAGGGAGAGTGTGTCAGTTTCTTTCACTGTCAAAGTCCTTGTTTCCAGGGACCTGGAAGGACAGTGAGTGAATTCTCCTTGTGCTATATTGTGCTTAAAAAAAACATTTTTTCTAGGGACAGAAAACTGTAGGTAGGGAGAGTGTGTCAGTTTCTTTCACTGTCAAAGTCCTTGTTTCCAGGGACCTGGAAGGACAGTGAGGTAATTCTCCTTGTGCTAAATTGTGCTTAAAAAAAACATTTTTTCTAGGGACAGAAAACTGTAGGTAGGGAGAGTGTGTCAGTTTCTTTCACTGTCAAAGTCCTTGTTTCCAGGGACCTGGAAGGACAGTGAGGTAATTCTCCTTGTGCTAAATTGTGCTTAAAAAAAACATTTTTTCTAGGGACAGAAAACTGTAGGTAGGGAGAGTGTGTCAGTTTCTTTCACTGTCAAAGTCCTTGTTTCCAGGGACCTGGAAGGACAGTGAGTGAATTCTCCTTGTGCTATATTGTGCTTAAAAAAAACATTTTTTCTAGGGAAAGAAAACTGTAGGTAGGGAGAGTGTGTCAGTTTCTTTCACTGTCAAAGTCCTTGTTTCCAGGGACCTGGAAGGACAGTGAGGTAATTCTCCTTGTGCTAAATTGTGCTTAAAAAAAACATTTTTTCTAGGGACAGAAAACTGTAGGTAGGGAGAGTGTGTCAGTTTCTTTCACTGTCAAAGTCCTTGTTTCCAGGGACCTGGAAGGACAGTGAGGTAATTCTCCTTGTGCTAAATTGTGCTTAAAAAAAACATTTTTTCTAGGGACAGAAAACTGTAGGTAGGGAGAGTGTGTCAGTTTCTTTCACTGTCAAAGTCCTTGTTTCCAGGGACCTGGAAGGACAGTGAGGTAATTCTCCTTGTGCTAAATTGTGCTTAAAAAAAACATTTTTTCTAGGGACAGAAAACTGTAGGTAGGGAGAGTGTGTCAGTTTCTTTCACTGTCAAAGTCCTTGTTTCCAGGGACCTGGAAGGACAGTGAGGTAATTCTCCTTGTGCTAAATTGTGCTTAAAAAAAACATTTTTTCTAGGGACAGAAAACTGTAGGTAGGGAGAGTGTGTCAGTTTCTTTCACTGTCAAAGTCCTTGTTTCCAGGGACCTGGAAGGACAGTGAGGTAATTCTCCTTGTGCTAAATTGTGCTTAAAAAAAACATTTTTTCTAGGGACAGAAAACTGTAGGTAGGGAGAGTGTGTCAGTTTCTTTCACTGTCAAAGTCCTTGTTTCCAGGGACCTGGAAGGACAGTGAGGTAATTCTCCTTGTGCTAAATTGTGCTTAAAAAAAACATTTTTTCTAGGGACAGAAAACTGTAGGTAGGGAGAGTGTGTCAGTTTCTTTCACTGTCAAAGTCCTTGTTTCCAGGGACCTGGAAGGACAGTGAGGTAATTCTCCTTGTGCTAAATTGTGCTTAAAAAAAACATTTTTTCTAGGGACAGAAAACTGTAGGTAGGGAGAGTGTGTCAGTTTCTTTCACTGTCAAAGTCCTTGTTTCCAGGGACCTGGAAGGACAGTGAGTGAATTCTCCTTGTGCTAAATTGTGCTTAAAAAAAACATTTTTTCTAGGGACAGAAAACTGTAGGTAGGGAGAGTGTGTCAGTTTCTTTCACTGTCAAAGTCCTTGTTTCCAGGGACCTGGAAGGACAGTGAGGTAATTCTCCTTGTGCTAAATTGTGCTTAAAAAAAACATTTTTTCTAGGGACAGAAAACTGTAGGTAGGGAGAGTGTGTCAGTTTCTTTTACTGTCAAAGTCCTTGTTTCCAGGGACCTAGAAGGACAGTGAGGTAATTCTCCTTGTGCTAAATTGTGCTTAAAAAAAACATTTTTTCTAGGGACAGAAAACTGTAGGTAGGGAGAGTGTGTCAGTTTCTTTCACTGTCAAAGTCCTTGTTTCCAGGGACCTGGAAGGACAGTGAGGTAATTCTCCTTGTGCTAAATTGTGCTTAAAAAAAACATTTTTTCTAGGGACAGAAAACTGTAGGTAGGGAGAGTGTGTCAGTTTCTTTCACTGTCAAAGTCCTTGTTTCCAGGGACCTGGAAGGACAGTGAGGTAATTCTCCTTGTGCTAAATTGTGCTTAAAAAAAACATTTTTTCTAGGGACAGAAAACTGTAGGTAGGGAGAGTGTGTCAGTTTCTTTCACTGTCAAAGTCCTTGTTTCCAGGGACCTGGAAGGACAGTGAGTGAATTCTCCTTGTGCTATATTGTGCTTAAAAAAAACATTTTTTCTAGGGACAGAAAACTGTAGGTAGGGAGAGTGTGTCAGTTTCTTTCACTGTCAAAGTCCTTGTTTCCAGGGACCTGGAAGGACAGTGAGGTAATTCTCCTTGTGCTAAATTGTGCTTAAAAAAAACATTTTTTCTAGGGACAGAAAACTGTAGGTAGGGAGAGTGTGTCAGTTTCTTTCACTGTCAAAGTCCTTGTTTCCAGGGACCTGGAAGGACAGTGAGTGAATTCTCCTTGTGCTATATTGTGCTTAAAAAAAACATTTTTTCTAGGGACAGAAAACTGTAGGTAGGGAGAGTGTGTCAGTTTCTTTCACTGTCAAAGTCCTTGTTTCCAGGGACCTGGAAGGACAGTGAGGTAATTCTCCTTGTGCTAAATTGTGCTTAAAAAAAACATTTTTTCTAGGGACAGAAAACTGTAGGTAGGGAGAGTGTGTCAGTTTCTTTCACTGTCAAAGTCCTTGTTTCCAGGGACCTGGAAGGACAGTGAGTGAATTCTCCTTGTGCTAAATTGTGCTTAAAAAAAAAAAAATTTCTAGGGACAGAAAACTGTAGGTAGGGAGAGTGTGTCAGTTTCTTTCACTGTCAAAGTCCTTGTTTCAAGGGACAGAGAAGGACACCTGAAGGTAGCCCTTATTGCTTTTTTCCCATCTCCCTGCAGGCCATCTATTAGAATGTCTGGAAGGCAAACAAGGAGAGGCAGACAGTCAGGAGGCAATAAAAGAGGGCAAGCAGGCTCTGTGTCTGGGGGCAACAGTGCTGGTCGTGGACGCGGTGCATTGTCATCAGCACATGGCCATGGGACACGCTTGTCCTTCTTTTCGGCAGCTGGACATGTTGAGCCACATCATGCCGAAGACTTGGTAGAGTGGATGACCAAGCCCTCCTCCTCCTCCTCATCCTCTCTCACCCAGGCTCAGGGTACTGGAAAAGCAGCTGCCAAAGCGTCCTCTTCCCTGGTATCAATGTCAGACTCATCATCAGTCACTCCTTCCCTAGACCCACCATGTCCTCCTCCTGAGGAGTCCCCCGAACTGTTTCAGCACAGTGTTGGGTACATGCTCCAGGAGGATGCCCAGCGTTTCGAAGGGTCTGATGATGAAACCCAGCTAGAGGAAGGCAGTAGCGTGAGAGCAGACAGAGGGGATGCTCAAGAAGGACACCAATCTGGCAGTCATGTTCCAGCAGCTGCAGCATACTGCCAGATTGCCTCCAGTGATGAGGAGGGAGGTGATGATGAGGTCACTGACTCCACGTGGGTGCCTAATAGGAGAGAGGAGGAGGAGGAGGATGAGGAGGAGGCACATCTCCAACGAGGCAGGATGCCCTTTGGTGGCCAGCGTAAGGGCAGTACACCGACGGAATCACACCGCAGAGCTCCGCCTGTGCAGGGCGCTTCCTCTGCCCGTCATTCAAAAAGTTCTTTGGTGTGGGCCTTTTTTGAGGCTAGTGCATCAGATCGCACAGCTGCTGTTTGCAACATATGTCTCAAGCGTATATCGCGTGGCCAAAACATCAGCCGCTTGGGTACCACATGCCTGACCAGACATATGTTGACCTGCCATGCAGCTCGTTGGCAAGCCTACCTCAAAGACCCACACCAAAGAACAAAGCGGACCTCTCCTTGCACCGCATCAGCTGGGATCTCCAACCCCACTATAACTTCAGTCCTCTCTGAAACATGCACTGAGAGGAATGAAGGTGTAGAATTAGGTGTGTCACAGCCAAGTACTTGCGGCCACTCTGCTAGCAGTACACCGACGTCCGATTCTAGCAGGCAAATTTCCCTGCCCCAGCTGCTGGACCGTCGAAAGAAGTTCACTCCCAGCCATCCACATGCCCAGCGGTTGAATGCTAGCTTGGCTAAATTGCTAGCGCTTCAACTGCTGCCTTTTCAGTTGGTAGACTCGGCCCCCTTCCGTGAGTTTGTGCAATGTGCGGTTCCTCAGTGGCAGGTTCCCAAACGCCACTTTTTCTCACGGAAGGCTATTCCGGCTCTCTACCGGCATGTGGAAGGCAATGTCTTGGCCTCGCTGGACAGGGCGGTCAGCGGTAAGGTGCATATTACCGCTGACTCATGGTCCAGCAGGCATGGACAGGGACGTTACCTTTCTTTCACGGCCCATTGGGTCACTCTTTTGGCAGCTGGGAAGGATGCAGGACAAGGTGCAGTAGTGTTGGAGGTTGTCCCACTGCCACGCCTCCAAAATGCTACTACTGGTTGTGACACACCTCTCTCCTCCACCCCCTCCTCTTCTTCTTCCTCCATGGCCTCTTCCTGTGGTTTGTCCTATGAACCAGCGGTGCTCCGTAGCCGTTCACGGGGCTACGCAAGTACGCAGGCAAAAAGATGCCATGCCGTGCTTGCGCTGGTGTGTTTGGGGGACAGAAGCCACACTGGGGCAGAGGTCCTGTCTGCTCTGCAGGGCCAGGCCGAGAGGTGGTTGACGCCACGCCAGCTTAAGCCAGGAATGGTGGTTTGCGACAATGGCACCAACCTCCTCTCCGCCCTCCGACAGGGACAACTGACCCATGTGCCCTGTGTGGCTCACGTCCTTAACCTGGTGGTGCAGCGGTTCTTGGGCAGGTACCCGGGCTTACAGGATGTCCTGAGGCAGGCCAGGAAAGTCTGTGTGCATTTCCGCAGATCTTATAATGCCAGTGCTCGCCTGGCTGAGCTGCAAAAGGAGTTGAACCTGCCCAAGAACCGCCTTATATGTGACATGCCCACCAGGTGGAACTCAACGTTGGCCATGCTGCAGCGGCTGCACACGCAGCAGAGGGCCATCAATGAGTACCTGTGCGACTACGGCACCATGACAGGGTCAGGGGAGCTTGGTTTTTTTTCTCCACGCCAGTGGGGCATGATCAGGGATGCATGCACTGTCCTGGCACCATTTGAGGAGGCCACGAGGATGGTGAGCAGTGACAGTGCATGCATCAGTGACACTGTACCTCTTGTCCACCTGTTGGAGCACACGCTGCGTGGAATAATGGACAGGGCACTTGAGGCAGAACAGAGGCAGGAAGAGGAGGACTTCCTTGCCTCTCAAGGCCCCCTTTACCCAGACAGTGTTCCTTCTGTCCCACCCATCGCACAGGAAGAGGAGGAGGAGGAGAAGGAGGAGGAGGAGGAGGATTGTGTCAGCATGGAGGTGGAGGCTGGCACTCAGCATCATCAGCAGCAGTCTTTTAGGGATGATTTACAGTCCCAAGAAACCAGTGGACTTGTACGTGGCTGGGAGGAGGTGGCTGCGGATCATGTCGTCCTTAGTGACCCAGAGGACTCCGGAGCGAATGCCTCAGCAAACCTACGCTGCATGGCCTCCCTGATCCTGCAAAGTCTGCGGAAGGATCCTCGTATTCTTCGGATCAAGGAGAGGGACCATTACTGGCTGGCCACTCTCCTTGATCCACGGTACAAGGGTAAGGTTGCGGACCTTATGTTACCGTCGCAGAGGGAGCAGAGGATGAGACAACTCCGGGAGGCCTTGCAGAAAGGTCTGTGCAACGCGTTCCCAGAGACTGGGAGGTTACAAACTCCTGGTCCTGGACAACGAGTTGCTGAGGCTTCGGCCAGTCAAAGAAGGAGCGGTGGGGAAGGTGGCCGTCTGACCGATGCGTTCAGACAATTCTTTAGTCCGCAGCCCCAAAGTATGATCGGTTCCAGCAACCATCGCCAGCGTCTGATAAACATGGTGCAGGAATATCTAGGGGCAAGGTCAGACTTGGACACCTTCCCCACCGAAAATCCTCTGGCTTACTGGGTCTTGAGGATGGATCACTGGCCAGAGCTTGCACAGTATGCAATTGAGCTACTGGCCTGTCCTGCATCCAGCGTTCTTTCGGAACGCACATTCAGTGCTGCTGGAGGATTTGTCACGGATCACAGGGTGCGCCTGTCCACCGACTCGGTTGATCGACTGACTTTCATCAAGATGAACCAGTCTTGGATCACCACCAGCTACCACACACCTGATGCTGATATAACAGACTAATTGATTTTAACATGTCACATCCCTTCAAGACTGATGCTGATGCTGAGTGCCTGTGCTGTTATGTTGACTGGCTATCCTCCTCCTCCGAGTCCTCAATGATACGATTGATGATGATAGCTTGGAAGATCATTTTTGTTTATGGGTGCCGCCACCAGTGGCTAAGGCCCAATTTTTCAGCCCCTGTTTTACAGGGGCGTGTAATTACAATTTTTTTAGCAATAATTTGCCATAGGGCTCATTGCTGTGCTCCAAGTACAGTATCTGTGAGGGGTTGGAGTGTTGTGGCACCAGTGCCTAAGGCCCAATTTTTCAGCCCCTGTTTAACAGGGGCGTGTCATTACAATTTTTGAAGCAATACTTTGCAACAGGGCTCATTGCTGTGCTCCAAGTACAGTATCTGTGAGGGGTTGTAGTGTTGTGCCACCAGTGCCTAAGGCCCAATTTTTCAGCCCCTGTTCAACAGGGGCATGCAATTACAATTCTTGATCTAATAATTCACAGCAGGGTCCATTGCTGCACCCACCAAGAGTAACTCTAAGGGGTTACAGTCTTGTGGCAACGCCACCACCACCACCACCACGAAAGGCCCAATTTTTCAGCCCCTGTTCAAAAGGGGCATGTAATTACAATTCTTGATCTAATAATTCACAGCAGGGCCCATTGCTGCACCCACCAAGAGTAACTGTCAGGGCTTACAGTGTTGTGGCACCAGCACCACCATCAAAGCCCCAATTTTTACTACCACTGTTCAACAATTATATGTAATTAAAATTCCTGATATAATAGTTGACAGCAGGGCGTTCCAGCACCAACCAAGAGTAACTGAGTGCTTACAGTGTTGTGCCAACAACTAAGGGGCCTATTTCTGCAGAGTATATACGGCAGGTCCCTACTTTCAAACATCCAACTTACAAACGACTCCTACTTGCAAACGAAAGAAGACAACAGGAAGTGAGAGGAAATCTACCCCTAGAAAGGAAAATTCTCTCCTGTAAGAATAAATATGGGAGAAAGGGGTCTCATCTGTACTGATGCTTTATCAGCAATCCTTGTTTCAAGAAAAACACCACATTTCAAAAACAGTTGTCATTGGGACGGAAAGTGAGGTGAAATGTTCTGAACAGGGGCACAGACAGCAAAACAAATGTTACAGGGGTGATAACCCTTACCTATGTTTCCCAAAAAGTTTAAAAATAGATTTTTGGGCTGGAGCTACACTTCAACAATGTACCTGTTCAAAATTACAAACAGATTCTACATAAGAACAAACCTACAGTTTCTGTCTTGTATGCACCGCCTGTATACGGCTGTTCAGAGTATATAGGGCCTTTTTTATTTTATGTGCGGGGTTCCCCTTAATATCCATACAAGACCCAAAGGGGCTGGTAATGGGCTGGGGTAGAGGGGGGGGTCATGGGGTAGCTATGCCATTTTTCTTAAAGAATTTCATCCATATTACCGGGACCAGACATTACATTAAAGCCGCAAGCAGTTTTAAATGGCTTTTTTTTCCTTTAGAAGTGTCATTTTGTGCAGGGACAGTTCTAAACACGGGAAACACGTGGCACTTCACAGGCATACTTTAGACACCCCCCAGGTACGATATTTAAAGGAATATTTGACTTTTTTTTTTTCACTTTATGCATCATTAAAATGACTGCTCCCGAAAAACGACCGTTTTTAAAACTTCTTTTTGCATTGATACATGTCCCCTGGTGCACAACCCGGGTTCCCAAACCCTATTTATGACAATAACATGCATAATAGTTGTTATAATTAGCACTTTAGAATTCGAACGTTCGCATCCATTGTATTTAATAGGGTTCTAATGTTCGTTCGAACTTTCGGTCCGTTCGCGGGTTCTGGTGCGAACCGAACCCGGGGGTGTTCGGCTCATCACTAGTCAAGAGGAACCACTGCAGCCACTTAGGGTGACCACAATTCCAAACTACCATTCAGGGACACCCTCCTTTCCCAAAAATCAGCTTGTGCTGTAACAAATCACAGCACAGTGATTGGACACAAGAGGCGGGATTTATGATTTCTCCAATCACAAGCAGGGGGCGGGGATTGTGCTCCTCCAGGCATTCCCGGCCAGGACAAGTACTGTCAGTGAGTTAAGTGGTGATGTGGCAGCCTTTTTTGGGGGCATCAGATTGGCCTGGGGGGTGGCTGTGTCAGTTTCATTCCAGGACACTGTATTGTCCTGGAATGAATGTGCCCGAGACAGACCTGCAAAATGCGGGACTGTCCCGTGCAATCCGGGACACGTGGTCATCCTACAGCCACTACATCTAACATCACCACACCACATCACGGGTACAAATGACAAATGACCTGAATGTCGGGAGACATTTGCCGGTTCAAAAAAAAAAAAAAACAGCAGAGAGATCGCTGTACTAATGTCGGATGGTTAGTACAGCGGCTCTGACTGGAGCTGTCAGTTTTGCCAGTGGGTTGCACAAAAAAAAAAACTGTTGGTGTGTACCAAGATTGGTAAGCTGCAATGAATTAAATTTTTATATATGAGTTATCCTTTAAGACAGGCATGTCCAAAGTCCGGCCATTTGCGGCCCACGTTCCGGTTTGATGTGGCCCCCACTTGGGATTTACATATACATTCTAATGTGGCCCCCCAAGTATATCTGTGTGTTATTTATTTTTATTTTTTTGGATTCATCTTCAGCATGACAAATCCTGAGCGCCGCTCCCGTTGTTAGGATGAGCGGGGCGTGTAGCTGGGCGTGTTCACAAGTCTATTTGCCAGAGCCGCTATGAAGCTGACAGCGCGCAGAGCCAATCACAGGCACTGTGACATTTCCCCTTTCCCTTCCAGTCAGTGAGAGGGCTGGATGGCTGAAGGAGACTTCACTACAAAAATACAAAAAAGTTAATGAAACACCCAAGCTCATCTTTAGTGAGAGGCACTGGCTGGCTGGCTGCAGAAGGAAAGAATATTATTTTTAAAAAGTACATAAAACACCCAAGATCATAATTTGCATTTCATTTTTAGCGGCGCTATACCGTCGGAATTGCGGTGGTATTCGGCCGCTAGCGGTGCAGTTTTAACCCCCGTTAGCGGTCGAAAAAGGGTTAAAACCGCCCACAATGCGCCTCTGAAGAGGGGCATTGCCAGCGGTATAGCCGCGGTTTCCCATTGTTTTCAATGGGAAGGAGCGGTGGAGGAGCGGTAAACACACCGCTCCTTCACCGCTCCAAAGATGCTGCTAGCAGGACTTTTGGAGCGGTCCTGCTAGCGCACCGCTCCAGTGTGAACGCCCTCGGGCTTTCACATTGGAGAAACAGCAGCCGCTGTTTAGAGTCGGTTTGCAGGCGCTATTATTAGCGCAAGAGCGCCTGCAAACCGCCCCAGTGTGAAAGGGGTCTTAATGGTTCAAAGAAAGTCAGGTAAAATGGTCGGCCCTCACGCATGTTCACTTCATAAAATCTGGCCCTCTTTGAAAAAAGTTTGGACGCCCCTGCTTTAAGACATTAAACACTGCTAAAGAGTTTCACTACCTCGTCGGGAATTCCACTTTCATTTGCAAGATGATGAACTAGCATACAAGCTGCCTCATAAAATTTTTTTTAAATATTAAAGGGTAGTAAGAAAAGTGAAGGCGCAGACAAAGTTTTTAAACACTGGAATAGATATCTGCAGTTTAGCAAATTTGCTTACAAGTAACAAGTTTCATTTGTTTACTTTAAACAGTTTGCCAAAGATAACAATGTTTTTTTTTTCGGGTTGCTGCACTGAACCTGTTTAAAAGTCACTGACCCTTTCATAAACCAGGTGAAGAGTGCTTTCAAAATGTCAAGGCCTTCTTTTTTTTGTGTTGGTGAAGCTCACTGTGCTAAGCTTCTATATAAATCTTTTTATATAGTGACATGGCAGCGTCACCTGGCTGCTACAATGTCCTTATCTATGAGAAAGATATTTGTGTTTGACTAAGAAGCAGGTTTGAGCCCACCACATACACATTTAAACCAGCACTGTACAGTACAGAGTAGCGTATTGCTTCTGGATAAAATTTTCCACTGTAATGTAGTGTTTAATTTTGTTTGGCCACAAAGTCAATAACAGTTGCTGCCTTTGCAGATGAAGTAAGAAGAATTC
Organism: Rana muscosa; assembly: GCA_029206835.1. Classification (NCBI taxonomy): domain Eukaryota; kingdom Metazoa; phylum Chordata; class Amphibia; order Anura; family Ranidae; genus Rana; species Rana muscosa. The sequence continues at coordinate 216,959,501 of CM055116.1, forward strand.
ATTCTTAGCCTTCCTTAGCCGTAGGTTAAGTATTTTAAGGTTGAAAATAAAATGTTACATAGGTGTATATTTTAGTAGATCAGCTATATTTGCTACCATTTGCAATTTCTTTTTTTTTTTTTTTAATCTTTCGTTTTTTTTTTTTTTTTTTTGAACATTCAACATTTCCCAAGGTTATGTATGGGAAGTTTGTTTCATTAGATTTATTGATTCAATTACAGCTACCAATAATAAGTATAAACCTCTACTAATGGTAATACAGTATATCTAAGCCAATTTGAGCCCATTAATAATCTTATACAATAATAGTAATACAGGGGGTCCCCGAGTTACGAACACAATAGGGACTGTAGGTTTGTTCGTAAGTCGAAGTTGTTCGTAAGTCGCAACACTGCATTTGTAAGTGTAACTTCCGGTCGGAACACTGCATTCGTAAGTGTTCGTAAAGCCCCGTACACACGGTCGGACTTTTGCCCAACAAACTTCGTTTTGAGCACGTTGGACCAACAATCCGACCGTGTGTACGCTCCATCGGACAAACTTGTTTCGGATTTTTTTGGTTTTCATCGGACAAAAGTTGGGTCTGCAAATGGACAAACTTTTGCCCAACAAAAGTCCGATGGAGCAAAGTCCGACCGTGTGTACAGAAAACCATCGGACTTTTGTCCGATGGACAAAACAACTAATGTTAAAATCAACCAACAATAACAGAAGTTGACCAAAGGGTGGCGGTAAAGAGCAGAAAAGAGCAGATGTTGCAAAAAGTCTTGGGAAAGTTTGCAGAAAAGTCCGAGCATGTGTATGCTATGGGTGTTCCCGACCAACTCCGTTCGGACAAAAAACCACGGAAAAGTCAGATGGAAGTCCGACCGTGTGTACGGGGGTTAAGTGTAACTGCCGCCTGTGCATGGATGTGGGATGTTCCGGGCGCTTGTTATGTTATCTGGGGCGTAGTACGGCAGTGTGGGATGTGTCGGAGCGGCTCAAAAGGTATCGTAGAGCACAAGTGGCCGGCATTTGAGGCCGTTCGTAAGTAGGAGTCGTTCGTAACTCGGGTGTTCGTAACTCAGGGACCCCCTGTACATTTAAACCTATTCATAATATTATTATAATGTGGTTCCCTTTAATTAAAGAGGCATTACCATGTTTTTAATTTTATTTATTTTGTACATTGAATCAAGATGAATTCAGAGCTTCAAGGAAGTCATTCCTACAGAAAGAAGCACAACCGTATCTTATAGCTTTATTTTGAAATAAACTTTGCATAGGAGGTAACTGCTGTAGTCTTGATTCTTCATTGTATGCACTAAGACTGGAAAAGCCTTGTGTGTATAGTGAACCCAAGGTGAGTCCGAAAGTATCTTTTCAGAACAGTAACAGAAAATTAATTTGCGGGGTAGACTGGTAGAACATTGAATACTATGATACAAAGGTTTGGGTTGGTGGTGGGAGTTGGGGAAAGGTGGGAGGGAGGGGTGTAGCGGAGGTAAAGGAAGAGACAAGAATTAAGGGGTGGGGGAGTAGGAAAAGAGTGTGGAAGGGGGTAGAAGGTTAGAAGAGTGATGGGGGAAGGAAGAGAGGCTCCGGGGGTATGGTTGCTCATCTTAGAAGGAGAACATGCAGCCACAGAGAAGGAAACCATTATATAGCGAGAACTCAAATCTCAAGGAGGATATAGCTAAGAGAGTTTTTTGCCTCTGTAGTCACCTATTCAGTATTTATGGAGGTCACAGGAAAACATGAAGCCAATCAATGGAAACCATGTATAGTGAAATTTTTGTTCTGTACTGTGTAAGGTCTCCATAGTCATGGTTTTGTTTATTTTGGAAAATCAGGGGCATTTGATGGGGCAACAGGCTGCTTCCAGAGGATAGGAATACATGCCTAGGCAGCACAAAGTAAAGAATGCATTACTATTTAATGAAGATGATACGGTACTCCACAGTGAAGATCTCAAGAGTGAGAGTGGGACTAAAGGTAAGTATTTAGGTATGTGCCTTAAACTGGGGGGGGGGCGCAATAAAAGAAAACTTCAATTAAAGTTGGTTAGGGCTTGCAGTAGATGCAGGATGCGGCTAGGACAATTCTGTAAATGTGGCACAGTTAAGAACTCAGGAGCAGGACTGGAGGTATATATTTTAGCAAATAACTGCCAGGGAATGGCTGCTTCCATCAATGCCTAGTTGTTTTGTTTCATGATGTATTTACTTTATAAGAATGTTATTTTTATTGTGTTCTTAGTACAGTGACACTTTGGGTCGGGTATGAATATTCAGGGGGACTCTACACAAAAAAGAAACAAAAATCTTTAGGTCTCCCTAAATACTCATATAAGACCCTTAATGCAAGCATACACCCTGGCTGGCTAGGAAAGGTGGGATGAACTTTGTGGAGCGGTTGCCTTTTCAGCAAAACAAAGTGTTTTTAGCAAAACACTTTGTCCCCATGTTGACAAGGACAAGGTCCTCTTCCCATAATCCTGGATGATGGTTGTGGGGGTCTGCAGGCGGGGGCTTCTTGGAATCTAGAAGCCCTCCCCACGTGAATGAGTATGGGGTAGAAAGTAAACAAAAAAAGAAGAAGACCCGCCACACACGACTGATCCCAACGTTGTACATAGCCAAATGACTGTTCCCTGAGCTGTCATCAGCTATATGAGAGAAGGGGTAGGGATAGTGATGGCACCATTGCCCAAATATAGTCATGGCTATATTTCATCATATTAAGTTAAGGGAAAACTCCACTGCAAATTGAAAATTCCCTTGCAAAGTAAACAGCCGGTTCCAGAAATGTTCACTGTAGGACATAAACAGCAGAAAGTGGCAAACAGAGGTACACACCTATACTTATCTCAATTCACTACATTGATAACTTTACTGATCTGCCAGATTTGTCAACTTTTATTTAAATGTACAATACAACCTAAAGTGGAATTTCAGGCTAGAACTAACTAAGCTTAAAACTGCATCCACCCGCCATCTAACATCTATACTAACTATCCTGTAGAAGTAAAATGCATATACTTACTTATTCTCAGGTCGCTCCAGTCTGGTCACGTGATTGGCTCCCTGTGAATGACTTCAGGGGAGAGGAGGGATAGTTGACAATGGATGCATCATAGTAATGCCGCGTACACACGATAGGTTTTTCTGATGAAAAAAGACCGATGGACTTTTTTCATCGGACAAACCGATCGTGCGTGGGCCCCATCGGTCTTTTTTCCATCGGTATAAAAAAATTGAATATGTTTTAAATTTTACTGATGGGAAAAAAAACAATAGCAAATTCCGATCGTCTGTGGGGAACTCCATCGGAGAAAAAACCCACGCATGATCAGAATCAAGTCGACGCATGCTCAGAAGCATTGAACTTTATTTTTTCTCGGCTCTTCGGAGTGTTTTACGTCACAGCATTTGGGACGGTCAGATTTTTGACTGATGGTGTGTAGGCAAGACTGATGGAAGTCAGCTTCATCGGATTTCCGATGGAAAAATCCATCGGATTTTATTCCATCGCAAATCCGGTCGTGTGTACAGGGCATAAGCGTATGGGTGATTTCACCGCCCAGGCATTCCATCCATTTTTGGAGCTCTCTCCTTTTCCCTGAAGCTGGCCGCTGGAGATATCACATAACCAGAGTGCTCTGAGACTAGATAAGTATATGCTTATTCCCTCTACAGTGTAGTTAGTATATGTGTTAGACGAGGGGTGAGGACAGTTTTAAGCTTAGAACTAGCCTTAAATTCCACTTTAAGTTTCAAAGGAAAAATGTACTGACTTTCAAGCAAGATCATGAATAAGTCTGCAAAATCATCAAAACCTTGCTGATGTAACAGTCACGTTTCCATTACTTGATGATCCACAGACTTTTTTTCAACTATGCATTTTGAGCAGTAAGAGTACAGCTTGACTTTGAAAATAAAAACAAGGTAGCCTGAGTTATATGAGCTTGCTTGACGCACACAGCTACCAGATAAAAGCTATCAATTTACCAAGACCTAGAACATAATCTCTATTGAGCGGACATGGAAATGTTGACACTGCAGCCTGGGACAGATGCCAACAAGACTGTGTTTTAGTATTGCTTACTCCACTGATTCAGAATGCTTTTTCTGCTATGTAGTAGTGTACTTAGTGTTAATTCACCATCAATTTACCACCGCAGCAATTGCAAGGCAGGAGGCTAATGGACTACAACTTTTGCTGGGTTTCCATATTAAATCCATACATACTGTACATCTAAATTAAGCCATCCATAGGAAACTTAAATGAAATACTTTTGTATATATATATATACACACACAGTTTCTCACAAAAGTAAGTAGACCCCTCACATTTTAGATTTTTTTTTATTATATTATTATTTAAGGTACTTATATAGCGCCGCCGTCAATTTACGCAGCACTTTACATATACATTGTACATTCACATTGGTCCCTACCCTCAAGGAGCTTACAATCTAAGGTCCCTAAGGCCTGGTTCACACTGGTCCGACAAACGCTCCGACATTGGGAGCTCATGTCGCATGACGTGTGAAAATAAATGTTTCCCTATGGGAGCCATCTTAACTGGTCCGACACATATCGGTCCGACTTTGAGAATGCTCCCTGTACTATTTTGGTCCGACTTTGATCCGACTTCAGCCCATTGACTATCATTGAAGTCGGATCAAAGTCGGACCGCAGTCTTGCATGATCCGACTTTGGCATGCGACTTGTGCTCTGCTGCTCTTGAGGGGGAACTCCACACCAAATGTAAAAAAAAAACGACATGGGTTCCCCCTCCAAGAGCATACCAGGCCCTTGGGTCTGGTCTGGATTTGAAGGGGACCCCCCTACACCGAAAAAACGGCGTGGGGGTCCCCCCCAAAATCCAAACCAGACCCTTATCCGAGCATGCAACCTGGCAGGCCGCAGGGGAAGAGGGGGGACGAAAGAGCGCCCCCCTCCCTCCTGAACCGTACCAGGCCGCATGCCCTCAACATGGGGGGGTTTGGTGCTCTGGGGAAGGGGGGCGACCTGCGGCCCCCCCACCCCAGAGCACCCTGCCCCCATGTTGATGAGGACAGGTCCTCTTCCCGACAACCCTGGCCGTTGGTTGTCGGGGTCTGCGGGCGGGGGGCTTATCGGAATCCGGGAGCCCCCTTCAATAAGGGGGCCCCCGGATCCCGGCCCCCCCACCCTATGTGAATGAGTATGGGGTACATCGTACCGCTACCCATTCACCTGGTGGAAAAAAAATGTCAAGAAAAACAGCTTTTTAAATTAATTTATTGCACAGCTCCGGGGTCTTCTTCCGACTTCGGGGGTCTCCGCGCTCTCCGGTTCTTTCTTCTGCCGGGCCTCCGCTATCTTCTTCCAGCTCTTTTGCTAGCGGGACCCGGTCTTCTCCGTCACCTTCTTCTTCTCCCGCTCTCCGGTTCTTCTCCCGCTCTCCGGTTCTTTCTTCCGCCGGGCCTCCGCTAACTTCTTTTAGCTCTTTTGCTAGCGGAGGCCCGGTCTTCCCGTCGTCTCGTCCGGCTCTCCGTTGTCCTTCTGCCGGGCCCTCCACTAACTTCTTGTAGCTCTTTTGCTAGTGGAGGGGCCGGTCTTCCCGTCGCCGTCGCCGTCTTCTTCTCTCTTCTCCTCCTCGACGTTGACGCGTCGCTTCCTCCCGCTGTAATACTGGCTGTTCGCTCCGCTCCGCATTAATATAGGCTTCTCATGACGTCACAGTCACATGCTCCTGTGGCCCCGGAGCATGTGACTGTGACGTCATGGGAGCATGTGACTGTGACGTCATGAGAAGGCTATTTTAATGCGGAGCGGAGCGAACAGCCAGTATTACAGCGGGAGGAAGCGACGCGTCAACAACGAGGAGGAGAAGAGAGAAGAAGACGGCGACGGGAAGACCGGCCCCTCCACTAGCAAAAGAGCTACAAGAAGTTAGAGAAGGGGCCGGCAGAAGGACAACGGAGAGCCGGATGAGACGACGGGAAGACCGGGCCTCCGCTAGCAAAAGAGCTAAAAGAAGTTAGCGGAGGCCCGGCGGAAGAAAGAACCGGATAGCGGGAGAAGAACCGGATAGCGGGAGAAGAAGAAGGCGACGGAGAAGACCGGGCCCCGCTAGCAAAAGAGCTGGAAGAAGATAGCGGAGGCCCGGCAGAAGAAAGAACCGGAGAGCGCGGAGACCCCCGAAGTCGGAAGAAGACCCCGGAGCTGTGCAATAAATTAATTTAAAAAGCTGTGTTGTGTTTTTTCTTGACATTTTTTTTTCCACCAGGTGAATGGGTAGGGGTACGATGTACCCCATACTCATTCACATAGGGTGGGGGGGCCGGGATCTGGGGGCCCCCTTATCAAGGGGGGGGCTCCCAGATTCTGATAAGCCCCCCGCCCGCAGACCCCGACAACCAACGGCCAGGGTTGTCGGGAAGAGGCCCTGTCCTCATCAACATGGGGGCAGGGTGCTCTGGGGTGGGGGGGCCGCAGGTCGCCCCCCTGCCCCAGAGCACCAAACCCCCCATGTTGAGGGCATGCGGCCTGGTACGGTTCAGGAGGGAGGGGGGCCGCTCTCTCGTCCCCCCCTCTTCCTCTGCGGCCTGCCAGGTTGCGTGCTCGGATAAGGGTCTGGTTTGGATTTTGGGGGGGACCACCACGCCGTTTTTTTGGCGTAGGGGTTCCCCTTCAAATCCAGACCAGACCCAAGGGCCTGGTATGCTCCTGGAGGGGGAACCCATGCCGGTTTTTTATTTAAAATTTGGCCTGGAGTTCCCCCTCAAGATTCATACCAAACACAGTGCCTGCCATTGGCGGGGATCCAAGTCGGATCCCCGTTCATTGAAAGTCGGACATATGTCGGCTTCATGTCGCAGGGCAAAGTCGGATCCAGAGTAGGACAGATGTCGTGTCGCACTAGTGTGAACCCAGCCTAACTCACATTCACATACTAGGGTCAATTTAGACAGAAGCCAATTACCCTACCAGCATGTCTTTGGAGTGTGGGAGGAAACCGGAGTACCCGGAGGAAACCCACGCAGGCACAGGGAGAACATGCAAACTCCAGGCAGGTAGTGTCTGTGATTGGGATTTGAACCAGTGACCCTTTTTACTGCTAGGTGAGAGTGCTACCCACTACACCACTGTGCCGCAACATTTTCACTTAGGGGTGTACTCATATTTGTTGCCAGCGGTTTAGACATTAATGGCTGTGTGTTGAGTTATTTTGAGGGGACAGCAAATTTACACTGTTATACAAGCTGTACACTCACTACTTTACATTGTAGCAAAGTGTAATTTCTTCAGTGTTGTCACATGAAAAAATATAATAAAATATTTACAAAAATGTGAGGGGTGCACAAAGATGCTGCAGCATGGAGGTGAGTACATATGTTTTTTTTATTTTTAATCCTACACTTCTCCTTTAACTTTTGTGTATAATCTTCATATATTTATCTATTAGATTTTTGTATATTGGGGCAGTCATATATGCTTGTTGCAATTTACTGGCTCTCCTTTGTGCTTACCAATACTAAACAGTTACTGTGTTTCACTGCTAATATTTAAAAAGGGTGTCAATAATCAAAATACAGAAAAGTAAAAATGTAAAATGTCACATAAATATTACTTTTTAGGTAAATAATATAATAATTCACTCACTACAAAAAAAACTGCACTATAGTCACACTATAGATTTTTTTGAACTGCACTTCCCCTTTAGCTCTGCATTTGAAAAATTGTGAATTTAATAAAATGTATTGTAGTTATAACAATCAACAAGTAATACAGTAAAGGTAAAACTAATGGAAGAGATTAAACACAGAAAGTTTAAGAATTTGAGCCTGGATACTATAGCATGAAATTGAAACCATTTACCAGGATAGTTCATGTAGCGCAATGCATGATACCATTTGTGTTCAGGCCTAATTGACACAGAAAATAATATGCCCATAGGGTCTTAATATGTGTCAGTAGCCAGATGTATGCTGTAAAAGCAAATCATTACCATAATCAAAATGTAACAAAAAGAATGAGCTGAAAGAGAAATAACTGGAGGGAAGTAAGGGGGGAATGAGCAAAGACACTGGTGGCAGAAGCTTTCTCTTGAGGACATTCTTATTCTCATTCCAAATAAATGAATATTACATTGTACCGTCTGGAGGGAAATTAAATAAGAGCTTATCTTGCTTTTCGCTGATTTATTTATACAACTCTGTACTCAAAGAGGCCTATCTCTTTTCTTTATAAATCATAAAAAAGAACAGTATGTTCATAGTTTTCCTTTCACAATAGCTAAAATAACTTCCCATCACAAACTTTATAACCTGGTCGCCAGAGAAAGCGAACATTTGTCAGTCAGATTGTGTTAAGATATTTGAGGCAACATCTGACATGCTTGTTCCGCAATCGGCACTTGCAGCTGAAGGTCTTGTTTAGAATCTAAATTGACGTGGCCTGGTTATAATTTTTTATTAAAAGCTGCAGAAAACATTTCGAGCACCGGACTCGACTCGAAACATCGTCTGTTCGGCCGTTCGCCGAATTTCGAACATTATGGGCCGTTCGCGCCAAATTCAAGTGGCGCGTCACGGCCCATAATTCACTGCGGCATCGCAGTGCATTGCTGGCTGATGATTGGCCAAGCATGCACTATGACCCGCATGCTTTGGCCAATCACAGTGCGGTAAGAACGGAGAGCCATAATTGGCCAAAGCCAGGGTGGCTTTGGCCAATTATGTCTCAGGGGGTTTAGTACACGCCCCACACTATATAAGGCCGCCTGCGTGGCGGCCTTGTGTAGTGTGTTGCGGCGGTGGAGAAAGATAGACAGAGAGAGCGAGAGATAGTGTCATTTCATTGTGTGGAGGATATACACAGTGTGTGAAGGATATATATGCATCCTAGGTGTTGTATATATATATATATATATATATGTATATATATATGTATATATATATATACTGTATTCAGTTTAGCTAGATTCGTTCCTGTTATTCTCTTCCTAATATACTGACAGGCAGGCAGGTGATTGTGGTAGCTGCAGTGTTTTCAGTTAGTGTACTGTGTCCTTTGCACAGTGTACACCTAAAGCTACCTGAAGACAATTGCTGGTGTTCTCATAATAATAATACCACAGGCAGGGAGCTGCAGTATTTTCAGTTAGTGTACTGTGTCCTCTGCACAGTGTGCATCTAAAGCTACCTGAAGACAATTGTTGGTGTTCTCATACTAATAATACCACAGGCAGGGAGCTGCAGTATTTTCAGTTAGTGTACTGTGTCCTTTGCACAGTGTGCACCTAAAGCTACCCGAAGACAATTTTACCGGTGTTCTCATACTAATAATACCACAGGCAGAGAGCTGCAGTATTTTCAGTTAGTTTACTGTGTCCTTTGCACCGTGTGCACCTAAAGCTACCTGAAGACAATTGCTGGTGTTCTCATAATAATAATACCACAGGCAGGGAGCTGCAGAATTTTCAGTTAGTGTACTGTGTCCTCTGCACAGTGTGCACCTAAAGCTACCTGAAGACAATTGCTGGTGTTCTCATACTAATAATACCACAGGCAGGGAGCTGCAGTATTTTCAGTTAGTGTACTGTGTCCTTTGCACAGTGTGCACCTAAAGCTACCTGAAGACAATTGCTGGTGTTCTCATACTAATAATACCACAGGCAGAGAGCTGCAGTATTTTCAGTTAGTGTACTGTGTCCTTTGCACCGTGTGCACCTAAAGCTACCTGAAGACAATTGCTGGTGTTCTCATAATAATAATACCACAGGCAGGGAGATGCAGAATTTTCAGTTAGTGTACTGTGTCCTCTGCACCGTGTGCACCTAAAGCTACCTGAAGACAATTGCTGGTGTTCTCATAATAATAATACCACAGGCAGGGAGATGCAGAATTTTCAGTTAGTGTACTGTGTCCTCTGCACAGTGTGCACCTAAAGCTACCTGAAGACAATTGCTGGTGTTCTCATACTAATAATACCACAGGCAGGGAGCTGCAGTATTTTCAGTTAGTGTACTGTGTCCTTTGCACAGTGTGCACCTAAAGCTACTTGAAGACAATTACTGGTGTTCTCATACTAATAATACCACAGGCAGGGAGCTGCAGTATTTTTAGTTAGTGTCCTGTGTCCTCTGCACAGTGTGCACCTAAAGCTACCTGAAGACAATTCCTGTTGTTCTCATACTAATAATACCACAGGCAGGGAGCTGCAATATTTTCAGTTAGTGTACTGTGTCCTTTGCACAGTGTACACCTAAAGCTACCTGAAGACAATTGCTGGTGTTCTCATAATAATAATACCACAGGCAGGGAGCTGCAGTATTTTCAGTTAGTGTACTGTGTCCTTTGCACAGTGTGCACCTAAAGCTACTTGAAGACAATTACTGGTGTTCTCATACTAATAATACCACAGGCAGGGAGCTGCAGTATTTACAGTTAGTGTACTGTGTCCTCTGCACAGTGTGCACCTAAAGCTACCTGAAGACAGTTGCTGGTGTTCTCATACTAATAATACCACAGGCTGGGAGCTGCAATATTTTCAGTTAGTGTACTGTGTCCTTTGCACAGTGTGCACCTAAAGCTACCTGAAGACAATTACTGGTGTTTTCATACTAATAATACCACAGGCAGGGAGCTGCAGTATTTTCAGTTAGTGTACTGTGTCCTCTGCAAAGTGTGCACCTAAAGCTACCTGAAGACAATTGCTGGTGTTCTCATACTAATAATACCACAGGCAGGGAGCTGAAGTATTTTCAGTTAGTGTACTGTGTCCTTTGCACAGTGTGCACCTAAAGCTACCTGAAGACAAATGGGCTGGGGGGGGGTACCCATGCCGATTTTGTCAATGATTTTCATCCATATTGCCGGGGCTACACATTACATTAAAGCCTCAAGCAGTTTTAAATGACTTTTTTTCCCTTAGAAATGTCATTTTGTGCAGGGACAGTTCTAAACACGGGAAACACGTGCCACTTCACAGGCATACTATAGACACATCCCAGGTATGATATTTAAAGGGATATTCCACTTTTTTTTTCACTTTAAGCATCATTAAAAATCACTGCTTCCAAAAAAACTGCAGTTTTTAAAACTTTTTTTTGCATTGATACATGTCCCCTGGGGCAGGACCTGGGTCCCCAATCCTTTTTTAGGACAATAACTTGCATATTAGCCTTTAAAATTAACACTTTTGATTCCGAACGTTCGAGTCCCATAGACTTTAACGGGGTTCGATAGTTTGCGCAAACTTTCGGTCTGTACGCAGGTTCTGGTGCGAACCGAACCGGGGGGTGTTCGGCTCATCCCTAGATGGCACCAGAGCACTGGAACAGACCATGAGAGATAGCAGGAGCTGGTAATAGTGGTAGGTATCATTTTTTTTTTCTTTTGAGTTGACAATTAAAAGTTTCGACTGTAACATCATCAGCAGGAGTTTTGAAGTTATTGGTAATCCGGAACTGGTTTAATGAAACTAAGCTGATCCACATTGTCAGGGGAAAGCTGATTTGCCACTTCATAACAAACAGTCCTGGTATGCTGAACCACCTCTCAGACAGCTCACTATTTGCAGGGAAACCCAGAAGCTCCTACCTACCGTGCAATCTCCAGTGTGTGTGCTGTGGCTGTGTAGATAGAAAAGGCAAACCTTTAGATAGTGTGGCCTAACCACTGCTTTATTCTGCAGAACCTGCTCGCCTCTGCTACTTCCATGTGTCTCTTTTTGGCCTGCCTAACATGTTAAATAAAGGGGTTTGCCTAAATTCAGGGGGAAAAAATAAGTAGTGATTTGGTGCACACTACTTTATAATAACGTGCTGCAAACCAAGGACAACCCTACATTTGTCAGCAACAATTTAAAGGGCCATTAAAATTAGTGTAAACCCTTACAGACCACTTTATACTACAGGTAAGCCTATAATAAGGCTTACCTGTAGCTACCCTGGATATGTCCTAAACTTGCACGGTTTAGGAGATATCCCCTGTCCCCTGCATGTGCCGATATCATTGGCACATGCGCACTGGGGCAAATTGAAGCAATGGCACGTATGTGCCGTTGCTTCAGTCTGTGTGCCGTTACCGGTGGCTCCCGCGTGCATTCGCGGGAGTGACATCATTGCGGCTCCGGCCGATCACAGCGCCGGAGCCGCGATACCCAGAAGTAACCCCCGGGAGAGATGTCGGCTGCCGAAGTGGTGTACGAGGACGGCTGCGGTGGCTTCAATCTAAGGTAAGTAATTCATAATGAGCTAGTATGCATACTAGCTCCTTATGCCTTTGTCTTGCAGGTTTTTTTTGTTTTTTTTTCACTAAGGGTTTACAATGATTTTAAAGGATCATTTAAAAAATAAATAAACATTTTATACTTACCTGCTCTGTTCAGTGGTTTTGCACAGAGCAGCCCCAATCCTTCTCTTTTCGGGTCACCCGCAGGCGCTTCTAGCTCCTCCTTATCAGCCAGGGCCTCCAATAGCAAGCCGCTTGCTCTGGGGGCACTGGTACTTGTTTGCTCCCGAGCCCCGCTTTATGAGTCCATAAGACGCCATATCTCCCGCTCTCTCCTTATTGGCTCACTGGCTGTAATTGACAGTAGCAGGAGCTAATGGCTCTCAATGCTGTCTCAGCCAATGAGGAATGAGAGACCTGGGAGAAGCTCAGTTCTTGTGCACATCGCTGGATCAAGAGGGAGCTCAGGTAAGTATTATGGGGGTGGCACACAGAAGGTTTTTTACCTTCATGCATAGACTGCATGAAGGTAAAAAACCTTGAGCCTTTAAAACCATTTTAATGCAGCACACCCCCAAAAAAGGCACTAGTAAAATCAAAGCAAACAAACCCACAAGAAATATACCCCAGCCCATTTTTAGTTGAATGACAGAGCAAATAATCGTAGCTGTTGCATGTGTACACCTCCGGCTGCTGCCTCTGCAGATTTTACAAACCTCACTTGTGAACGAGCCCTAATAGTGCAGCTAGTAACAGCGCCTCCGACCACCATGCCAGCCACAGTGTTGCCAAACCAGTGTAGGTAGAATCAGTGTTCCTAATTGCCACCATGCCAGACCAGCACCAGTTGCAGTGTCGCCATACCAGTGAAAGCCAGCAATGTTTGTTTGTTTCCACACTTGTCCCAGTGTCACCAGACTAGTGTAAGTCAGCAGCAGTGTTCCTGATTGCTGCCACACTAGTTTCTAGTGTCACCACACCAGTGTAAGCCAGCAACAGTGTTTCTGATTGTCATTACACAAGTCCCACTCTCACCAGACCATTGCAGCCAGCAACAGTGTTCCTGATCGCCCCCACACCGGTGCAGTTGCTGTCTCTGCCTGCCACCTGAACTGACCCAGGCCTGTTTAATGACCACATTTCTGCCTGCTGCCTGAACCAATCCCTTGCCTGTTTGGTGACCATGTCTCTGACTGCTGCTTAACTGACCTATCTATATACACGTCCGACTGACTGTGTTCCTGCGAGACACCAGTCCCAGCCATCCTGACAACTGCACTCCTGGAACCACAGGAACTCTTTTGTTCTTCCTATCTTTAGCCTCCTGTACTTCCTGGCCATTGAACATGACATTCCTGGGGGAAGCCACATACCAGTAGGCTAGGCTTGCTTGGCTTATAGAAACTAGGACTGGTATAGGTGATGCTACACTAAGCTTTATTCCCTGACCACTCATACAGAGGTGACCATTACAGTACATTATTTTTATACAATGTCCAGTACATATTCAGTCCAGACACTGAAAAAGTCTTACACATACTGTATGGCATCGCCATACTCGGGAGGAGTAGTAGAATGTGTTTTGCGTTATGATTCTAAGCATGCCTATGCTGTATGTGAGAAACATCTTATTAAATTGACAACTTTGTGTAAAACAAAATATTTAAATTTTCTTTTTTCTTCAAAAGATTTACCATGCTTTAAAAAAAAAAAAAAACAACCTTGGAGTGTTTACTCTCCAAACTATTGTAATTTTGGGGGTGTTTCCAACGTCTTGGTGCTCCATGGTCTCCAAAAACACGATAGGTAGTCAGGAAATTTGATGCGTAATTTATGTCCCTAGAAAGCCATAAGGTGCTGCAAGGGCATTTTGAGCCCTTCTATGTGGCTAGGCTGTGAAAAAGTCTCACGTGGTATTGCCACATTTGGAAGGAATAGCAGAATGTGTTTCATGGTGTAATTCTAAGAATGCCTATGCTGTGTGTTAGGCCTCGTACACACGACCGATTTTCTCGTCGTAAAAAACACGTCGTTTTTTTCGACGAGATTCTTGTTAAGCTTGTCGATTTTCTCGTCAAGCTTTCTATGCGTACACACTGTAATTTCCCAATTTCCTCGTGGTTCTCTGCGCTCACGTCCAGCACGTACGACGGCACTATAAAGGGGAAGATCTTTTTTCTTGGCGCCACCCCTTGGGCTGCTTTTGCTGATCTCGTGTTACCGTGTGTGAAGTAAAAGTTTGGGAAGAGACGATTCGCACTTTTCAGTCTTCGTGCTTTCAGTTCGTTTTAGCGTGACGAATGTGCTATCTCCTTTACGAAGGCTTGTTTTACCAGAAGATGCGCTCCCGTCTCATAGTTGCTTGTGAGCATGCGCGCTTTTGGAAGAGTCGTAAAAGCATACACACGAACCATTTTCTCGTCACAAAACAGGCCGACGAGAAACACGACGAGGAAATCTGGACTCCTGACGAGAAAATAGAGAGCAGGTTCTCTATTTTCTTGTCGAGATTCTCGTCAAGTTTCTCGTCGTAAAACCATACACACGAACGTTTTTCTAGACAAAAAAACTCTCGCGGCACTTTTCTTGACTGTTTACGACGAGAAAATCGGTCGTGTGTACGAGGCCTTAGAAATATCTTATGTATGCATATGCTGTATGTGACAAATATCTTAATAAATTGACAACTTTGTGGAAAAATATATATTTTTACTTTCTTTCCACATTTTCCAAAAACGTATGGCAAAAAAACTTCAAAGGATTCTCCATGCCTTTTAAAAAAACCTTGGAGTGTTTACGCCAAAATATGGTAATTTTGTGGGTTTTTCCAATGCCCTGGTCCTCCAGGGCCTCCAAAATGTCAGGAAATAAGATGTGTAATTAATGCCCCTAAACACCTGAAGGTGCTGCAGGGGCATTTTGAGCCCCTCTTTGTAGCCAGGCTGTGAAAAATCTCAGACATGTGAAATCACCATACTCGGAAGGATCAGTAGAATGTGTTTTGGGGTGTAATTCTAAGTATGCCTATGATGTGTGTTAGAAATATCTTATTAATTGACAACTTTACATTTTCCAAAAATGACTCCCTATGCCTTTTTAGAAAATACTTTGGAGTGTTTTTCTTTCCAAAATGGAGTAATTGTGTGGGTGTTTTCAATGTCCAAGTGCTCTGGGTCCTCCAAAATTGTGAAAGCTGGTCAGGAAATGAGATGTGTAATTTACGTCCCTGGAATACCTGAAGGTACTCCTTGGATAATGGGTCCTTTTTTGCATCTAGGCTGTGAATAAGTTTCACACATGTGGTATCACCATACTTGGGAGGCATAGCAGAATGTGTTTTGGGGTGTAGTTGTGAGCAAGCCTTTGCTGTGTGTATGTGAGGAATCTTATTAAATTTTTTATCCTGTTTCTTAATTTTCCCAAAAATATTACAAAAATTATAGTTTAACCACTTGCCGACCGCCGCATGCACTTATACGTCGACAGAATGGCACTCCTGGGCAGAAGGACGTATATATACATCCCCCTTTAAGGAAGCGGCATTGTGGATGTGCGCACCCGCCGCGAGCTCCGTGAGCCCGACCGCGGGTCCCGCGGACTCGATCGCTGCTAGGATACTCTGCGATCGTCTCACGGTGAGGAAGAACGAGGAGATGCTGATGTAAACAAGCATCTCCCCGCTCTGCCTAGTGACAATGACAGTGCTCACCGCTTCCTGTAATCGGAACCGGTGATCACTGTCTTGTCACACACAGCCCATCCCCCCTACAGTAAGAATCACTCCCTAGGGCACACTTAACCCCTACAGCGCCACTTAGTGGTTAACCCCTTCACTGCCAGTGTCATTTTCACAGTAATCAGTGCATTTTTATAGTACTGATCGCTGTAAAAATGACAATGGTCCCAAAAATGTGTCAAAAGTGTCCAATGTGTCCACCATAATGTCGCAGCCATGATAAAAATCGCTGATCGCCGCCATTACTAGTAAAAAAAATATTAATGAAAATGCCATAAAACTATACCCTATTTTGTAGACGCTATAACTTTTACGCAAACCGATCAATAAACGCTTATTGCTTTTTTTTTAACCAAAAATATGTAGAAGAATACATATCGGCCTAAACTGAGGAAAAAAAAATATATTTTTTTTGGGGATATTTATTATAGCAAAAAGTAAAAAAGATTACATTTTTTCTAAATGGTCGCTCTATTTTTGTTTATAGCGCAAAAAATAAAAATCGCAGAGGTGATCAAATACAACCAAAAGAAAGCTCTATTTGTGGGAAAAAAAGGACATCAATTTTGTTTGGGAGCCACGTAGCACGACTGCGCAATTGTCAGTTAAAGTGACGCAGTGCTGAATCGCAAAAAGTGGCCTGGTCTTTGACCAGCAAAATGGTCCGGGGCTTAAGTGGTTAAGAAACTCACAATGCCTCTTATTACATACCTGCCTACTGTCTGCCTACTTTCTTATTACATACCTGCCTACTGTCTGCCTACTTTCCAAAAAAAGGGTCATTTTGGGGGTATTTGTACTGTCCTGGCATTTTAGAGCCTCAATAAATAAGATACAGTCAGTACATCAGGATTAATCAATTTTCAAATATATACTATAGTTTTTAGACTTAGATTTTTTTTTTTACAAACAAATGTAGCAGAATGCATTGTGGCTTAAATTTCTGAAGAAATATTTTTTTATTTGCAAAATCTTAAGGGGTTTTTTTTTCAAAATGTTTGATCTTTCTTTGCTTATATAGCAAAAATTTAAAACCAAGTGGTGAATAAATACCACCAAGAGTTATTGTCATTCAAAGTTTCACAGCACTGAAATATGAAAAATGGCCTGGGCAGAAAAGGGGTAAAACAGGCCAGTCTTGAAGTGGTTAATGTCACCTATATCTAGTAAGTGGGCCATCACTGCAAATGATAGTTGAGCAACCATAACTCTAGTGGAAATTAACTTACTGTATATCTTGTTGCAATCTTCGTATGTCTATGCCCCACCTCAGTTGCTACTTAACAAGGCCCATCATGTTTGCTTATTTGTTTTTTTCTAAATGATCATTTTCTTTGGAATTTGTTGCACATTTAGAAGGCTAACTATTTAATTAGGACATTAAATGTGTATGTAGTTCTTGCACAACTTTCCATTGAGGAATGTTTCTGTATATTCTTTACCAAATTGACCAAAGTATTCAGTTTAAAAAAAAAATTCAAGCTTACAGCCATGTCTTGTAGTCTACAAGAGCAAATACTAGGCCAAGTCAATATGAGGTTAACAATTCCCAAGCAGGGTGTAGGAATTCAAAGTGATAATCAGCCTTTGCTTCCACCATGTCAGATAGGATTGCATTAGACAGCTCCACGGAATTATTTCATCATAGGTCTACAGCTGAGGCCAGTTGGTCATCATTAACAGGGTGAAGTTCTTCATGACATCAGGAAAATTCTGTATCCAATTTCAGCATTTGGAATGATTTTAGAATGACTTTATAAGATTTTAAACTACATGATTATTAATACTGGTTTCATAGCTATTGTTCATAGTAGGGAATTTTTTTCATCTGATAAGAAAAATAGTCATCTTTTTCATCTGATAGTCATTGAATTCCTTAATAGTCTGGGGTTCCAAACTTTTTGTATGGAATGTCTGCTGTTTAGTTTTTCTAAGTTAGTAAAACAAGCATAAATGTAAAAAAATATATAATCCTGTAGCAGATCAGGAAGGATATATAACAACAGGTGTTCTCGGAGCTACATATGGCTATGTCTAAAACAAGCAACTGGTTATAAAGTTTCTTACTTCATTGCAAGATTTCTAGTTTAAACATATAACATTGCTAAATGAATGTACTGTATATCATTTCAAAAGAGAAAAGAAATACGTTGTCCACAACTCCTCGTGCAAGGTTAAATCTGGTCTCACTACAATTCTGTCTGATTTGCTCTCTCTTCCCTCTCATAGTATACACTTACTGCACCCTGCCTCCTCTATATTATACCTACCAGCACTACCACAAATATCTGTAAAACTGGAGACTATCAACTTCATAGAGGAGTAAGAACTTATGAAGCGCCCACCTTGTGAATATAACAATTGCTTGCTGGCAATGGTTGCCTCACTAAGATACTGTTTTTCAGACAGCTTAATAATTTCAGGGCTTGCCTATTCTTTTTGCCTACAAGGCCCTTATTTATGTATATACAATATATTTATTTGTATTTATAGGTTTTTCTTGTTGACAAATTCAAAGTGCCCACTTTAAGACGTGGTCTTTGGTCTTTCTTACAAAGAAAACTTATTACAGAAGTCAATTCCACAGAGATGGAGCTCAGCGGAGAAATTCCAAGTTCATTTATTATAAACATTCGCCTAAAAAAAAATAATTGTAAAAAATATCATAAAACCGACTTCTAAAATCAGTTCTATTCTGATTTCTCTATCAAAAGCTGTAGCCTAGAAAGAGGGATCATTTTAAAAAAAAATAACATTGGGAGGAGATTTGTCTTGTGCAACACTAAAAAAGCATAACAAAGGCAGGTACTATGCTATCAACTAATCTATATGGGCAGAGGGAGAGACACTGATTGCTTGGTCCTCAGACCCCATTCACACAGGGGCGACTCGTCAGGCGACTCAGCCGCCTGACAAGTCGCATCCCGTTCTGTACAATGGAACCGCTCTAGTAGGAGCGACTCAAGTCGCTCCAACTTAGAAAAAGGTTCCTGTACTACTTCAAGACGACTTCAGGGCGACTTCCATTGACTTCAATACAGAAATCATTTTGCAAGTCACCTTTGAAGTCGTGTTAAGATCGCCCGGCACAGTCGCGGGACAAGTCGTGCCGCCCCTGTGTGAATGGGCTCTAACGCTATGTTGTGTTGTAATTGGGACCATCATAAACAAAGCATATTCTAGCCATGTCCTCACATAGTCTCTGCTGTAGTCCAAGCTGGAAGCACTCATGTAAGTGTTGCTATGGCAGGACTCCATGGGGCCACCCAAAAACAAAAAACAGAACACACAGCAAACATGGTAAGTGCTGAAGTCTGCTCCACTATATACAGTACAGTGCGTAAAAATTATTGAACACCTCACCAGGACAGATGCAAAAAGTATGGATTTTACAAACTGTTCATAGAATTACTGATAGTTGGCAACCCTGACCCCATCGGTCTTTTTTCCATCGGTGTAAAAAAATAGAACATGTTTTAAATTTTACCGATGGAAAAAAAACCGATAGCAAATTCCGATCGTCTGTGGGGAACTCCATCGGAGAAAAATCCACGCATGCTCAGACTAAATTACAAGACGGGAGTGCTCATTCTGGTAAAACTAGCGTTCGTAAGGGAGATAGCACATTCGTCATGCTGTAACGGACTGAAAAGCACGGAGAATGAAAAGCGCAAATCGGCTAACACCAAACTTTTACTAACACGCAGTAACACGAAATCAGCAAAATGAGCCCAAAGGGTGGTGCCGTTGGATTTGAACTTCCCCTTTATAGTGCCGTCGTACGTGTTGTACGTCACGGCATTTTGGACGGTCGGAATTTTGTCTGATGGTGTGTAGGCAAGACTGATGAATGTCAGCTTTATCGGAATTCCGACGGAAAAATCCATTGGATTTTATTCCATCGGAAATCCGATCGTGTGGACAAGGCATAAAGGTGCTATTGACATGACATTTTTTACCACATGTCGATAACAACCCATACAATACATACATACACAGAAACCAAAACAAATAAGTTCAGAAATGATGTGTAATAAAATAGAATGACACGAGGAAAAAGTATTGAATACGCTAACTGAAATTTATTTAATACTTTGTACAAAATTCTTTGTTGGTATTGACAGCTTTAAGACGCCTCCTGTATGGAAGAGCTAGTCACATGCATTGCTCAGGTGTGATTTTGGCCCATTCTTTGACACAGTCTTCAAATCTTTAGTTCTTTCCATAGACTTTCTATTGGATTTAAGTCAAGTGGTTAGCTGGGCCATTCTAGCAGCTTTATCTTCTTTCTTTGAAACAAACTGAGAGTTTCCTTGGCTTTGTGTTTGGGATCCTTGTCTTGCCGAAATGTCCACCCTCATTTCATCTTCATCATCCTGATAGATGTCAGCAGATTTTTACCAAGAATGTCTTGGCACATTTTTCCATTCATCCTTTCTTCAACGGTATGAGATTTACCAGTACCGCATGATGAAAATTAGCCCCACTCCATGATGTACCTACGTCCAAACTTCACTGTTGGTATGGGGGTGTTTTTGGGGTGATGTGCAGTGCCATTTGACCTCCAAACATGGTGTGTATTATGGCATCCAAAGAGTTCAATTTTGGTCCCATCTGAGTATACTAGGTTCTCCCAGTATTTCACAAGCTTGTCTAAATGTTGTGCAGGAATTTTTAAACAAGCTTTAACATGCTTTTTCTTAAGCAATGGAGTCTTGCATGGAGAGCATGCTTACAGGCCATGGCGTTTGAGTGCATTACTTATTGTTTTCTTTGAAACAATTGTACCTGCTAATTTCAGGTTTTTCTGAAGCTCTCCACAAGTGATCCCTGGCTCTTGGACAATTCTTCTGATTATTCTTTTCACTCCTTTGTCAAAAATCTTGCGACCTGGTTGTGACCAGTTTATGGTGAAGGTAAAATTATATTCTTTCCTCTTCCGGATTATGGCCCCAACAGTGCTCACTGGAACATTCAGAAGTTTAGAAATCCTTTTGTAACCAATGTCATCAGTATGTTTTGCAACAATAAGGTTGTGAAGGTCTTCGAGAGAGCGCTTTGCTTTTACCCATCATGAGATGTTTCTTGTGTGACACCTTGGTAATGAGAGACTTTTTTATAGGCCATCAGTTGAGATTGAACCAGCTGATATTAATTTGCACTGACAAAGAGCAAAACTGCTTTCTAATTACTGATAGATTTCAGCTGGGGTCTTGGCTTTCCATGCTTTTTTGTACCTCTCTTTCTTCATGTGTTAAATATTTTTTTCCTGTGTCATTCCATTTTATTACACATAACTTAATTTCTGAATTTATTTGTTTGGGTTTCTACGTATGTATGGATTGCATGGGTTATTATCAATATGTGGTGAGAATTTCATGTCAATAGCACCCTTAAAAATATATTTACCTAGAAAAATGGTGGCGCGTTCAATACTTTTTTTACCCGCTATATATACAGTGCCTTGAAAAAGTATTCATACCCCTTGAAATTTTCCACATTTTGTCATGGTACAACCAAAAACGTAAATGTATTTTATTGGGATTTTATGCGATAGACCAACACAAAGTGCCACAATATTGTGAAGTTGAAGGAAAATGATAAATGGTTTTCAATTTTTATTTACAAATAAATATCTGAAAAGTGTGGCATGCATTTGTATTCAACCCCGTTTACTCTGATACCCCTAACTAAAATCTAGTAGATCAAATTGCCTTCAGAAGTCACCTAATTAGTAAATAAAGTCCACCTGTGTGTAATTTAATCTCAGTATAAATACAGCTGTTCTGTGAAGCCCTCATGGGTTTGTTAGAGAACCTTAGTTAACAAACAGCATCATTAAGGCCAAGGAACAAACCAGAGAGGTCAGGGATAAAGTGGAGAAGTTTAAAGCAGGATTAGGTTTTAAAAAAATATCCCAAGCTTTGAACATCTCACAGAGCACTGTTTAATCCATCATATGAAAATGTAAAGAGTATGGCACAACTACAAACTTACCAAGACATGGCCATCCACCTAAACTGACAGGCCAGGCAAAGAGAGCATTAATCAGAGAAGCAGCCAAGAGGCCCATGGTAACTCTGGAGGAGCTGCAGAGATCCACAGCTCAGGTGGTAGAATCAATTCAAGGGCAACTATTACATAGTTACATAGTTAGTCAGGTTGGAAAAAAAACAAAAGTCCATCTAGTTCAACCATAAAAATAAATAAAATAAAAAAATATCATACAATCCCATATACCCAATTCTATACCCACAGTTGATTCAGAAGAAGGCAAAAAACCCCAGCAGAGCACGATCCAATTTGCTACAGCAGGGGAAAAAATTCCTTCCTGATCCCCGGAGAGGCAATCAAATTTTCCCTGGATCAACTTTACCTATAAATGTTAGTACCCAGTTATATTCTGTACATTTAGGAAAGTATCCAGGCATTTCTTAAAGCAATCTACTGAGCTGGCCAGAACCACCTCTGGAGGGAGTCTATTCCACATTTTCACAGCTCTTACTGTGAAGAAACTTTTCCGTATTTGGAGATAAAATCTATTTTCCTCTAGATGTAAAGAGTGCCCCCTTGTCCTCCGTGTTGACCGTAAAGTGAATCACTCAACACCAAGTTCACTATATGGACCTCTTATATATTTGTGCATGTTGATCATATCCCCCCCTTAATCTCCTCTTCTCAAGAGTGAATAAATTCAGTTCTTCTAATCTTCCCTCATAGCTGAGCTCCTCCATGCCTCTTATCAGTTTGGTTGCCCTTCTCTGCACTTTCTCCAGTTCCCCAATATCCTTTTTGAGAACAGGTGCCCAAAACTGAACTCCATATTCCAGATGAGGTCTTACTAATGATTTGAACAGGGGCAAAATGATATCTCTCTCTCTGGAGTCCATACCTCTCTTAATACAAGAAAGGACTTTGCTCGCTTTGGAAACCGCAGCTTGGCATTGCATGCCATTATTGAGCTTATGATCTACCAAAAACCCCCAGATGCTTCTCCAGTACGGATCCCCCCAGTTGTACTCCCCCTAGTATGTATGATGCATTCATATTCTTAGCCCCCAAGTGCATAACTTTACATTTATCAACATTAATCCTCATCTGCCACATAGTCGCCCAATTAGACAGTGCATTGAGGTCGGCTTGTAAATTGAAGACATCTGCAAAGACAGAAATGTTACTTTTGATCCCATATCCAATTTCATTTATAAAGATATAAAAAAGTAAGGGTCACTGCACTGAACCTTGGGGTACACCACTGATAACCTTAGACCATTCAGAGTAAGAATCATTAACCACGACTCTCTGAATTCTGTATTTTAGCCAGTTTTCTATCCATTTACAAACTGATATTTCCAAGCCTGTAGACTTTACCTTACACATTAGCTGTGTATGGGGAACTGTATCAAACGCTTTTGCAAAATCCAAGTATACCACATCCACCGCCATCCCTCTGTCCAAGGTTTTACTTACCTCTTCATAAAAATAAATCAGGTTTGTCTGATAACTTCTGTCTTTCAGATAAACTTAGTCGTGCACTCCACAAATCTGGCCTTTATGGAAGAGTGGCAAGAAGAAAGCCATTTTTGAAAGAAAGCCAATTTTAAATCCCATTTGCAGTTTACGAGAAGCCAGAAGGTGTCTGGTTAGATGAGACCAAAATGCTATGTGTGGCAGAAAACTAACACTGCACATCACCCTGAACACACCATCCCCACTGTAAAACATGGTGGTGGCAGTATCATGTTGTGGGGATGCTTTTCTTCAGCAGGGATAGGGAAGCTGGTCAGAATTGATGGGAAGATGAATGGAGCCAAATACAGGGCAATCTTAGAAGAAAACCTGTTAGAGTCTGCGAAAGACTTGAGACTGGGGAGGAGGTTCACCTTCTAGCAGGACAACGACCCTAAACTTACAGCCAGAGCTACAAAGAATGGTTTTGATCAAAGCATATTCATGTGTAAGAATGGCCCAGTCAAAGTCCAGACCTAATTTCAATTGAGAATCTGTGGCAAGACTTGAACATTTCTGTTCACAGACGCTCTCCATCCAATCTGACAGAGCTTGACCTGATTTGCAAAGAAGAATGGGAAAATATGTCACTCTCTAGATGTGCAAAGCTGGTAGAGACATACCCAAAAAGACTTGCAGCTGTAATTGCAGCAAAAGGTGGTTTTACAAAGTATTGACTCAGGGGGCCTAATACAAATGCACTCCACACTTTTCACATATTTAAAAAAATTGAAAACCATTTATCATTGTCCTTCCACTTCACAATTATACGTCACTTTGTGTAAGTTTATCACATAAAATCCTAATAAAATACATTTATGTTTTTGGTTGTAACATGACAAAATGTGGAAAATTTCAAGGGGTATAAATACTTTTTCAAGGCACTGTATATATCTATATAAATCTAGCATTAACAGCATGCACTGGAGGTATCAGAGTGTTGTACCACCACTACAGCCCATAGGTGTCATGTACCTGGGTGTATTTGAACCGGGATCTTCCTGGTCCCAAAGCTGCAGCCTTACCTGTTGCGCTACTGAGCAGATCTGGACTTTTGGAAATGTCCTCTCAGTGTTAAACATTACCTTGGACTCACTAGCCCCACCTGCTGCCAGCTGTGGACAATTTTCAATCAAAGCAGCCCTTAAAAAGGAATTGATGCTATCTCTCAGCGCCCGTTTGTGTGGAATAGCTCCCTGGGTGTTGTGACTGCTTTTTTGATCCTGATTTTCGTGTTGAACTTCTGCCTGAATTCCTGACTACTCTCCAGCCTGCTGATTTTGTACTTCACTGCCAGCTCGTGTATGACCTTTGCCTGCCTGACCACTCTCTGGATTTCGATCGTGTACCATTTTGCCTGATCTGTTGCCAACCTAATCTGCCTGACTACGTTTTCGCCTGAATCCTCAGCACACAAGTTCCACTTCGGACACTACCTATCACAGGTACCTTACATTACAAACGGGCCACAATGACAGTGGACCCTGCTGAGATTGTTAAGGCGATTTCACGTCAGGGACAATTGATTGGAGCTCATGAACAGCATCTTTCTTCCCTGGACGCCAAGTTAGATGAACTTTGTACTATGCTTAAATCTTGTTTGCCTGCTTCCTCTGCAACGGTCCAGACTCTGGATCCTACTCCTGCTACGATCCAACCCACCTCTTCTGTACCACCCAAACTTCCTATGCCTGACAAATTTGGTGGTGATACTGAGGACTGCAGAGGCTTTTTAAATGTTTGCAGTTTGCATTTCCGCAACAACCCTGGGACCTTTAGCACTTCTTCTGCCAAAGTGACTTTTGTAATTTCCTTGTTAAAGGGGAAGGCCCTGGCCTGGGTCTCTCCTTATCTGGAACGCAATGATCCTGTGCTGCAAGACGCTGACAAATTTCTGGCTTCTCTCCAGACTGTATTTGACAAGCCAGATAGAGCTTCTGCAGCTGAGTACTTACTCTTGGACATGCAACAAGGCACCAGGTCTGTGGCACAATATACTATTGAGTTTCGTACCCTTGCTGCTGAGACTACTTGGGACTCAAGGGCATTACGTGCAGCCTTCCGAAAAGGTCTTGCAGATCGCATCAAAGATGAATTAGTCTATAAGGATTCCCCAGAAGACCTAGAGAAATTCATAGAGCTCTGTGTTCGTCTGGATGTCCGGTATCATGAAAGGTGCCAAGAGAGACTTAGAACTCGCAAGTTTCCTCGGCCAGTCTACCGTTTGGCCCCTAACTTCCAAGCACCACCTCAGCCAGAACCTGAAATCTCAGTTGAACCCCAGACACCTGTGGAACCCATGGATGTAAGCCGTCTCCACCTGAGTCTGAGAAACAAAGGAGGCATGCATTGGGCCTATGCCTATACTGTGGACTTAAAGGACATTTATTATCTGTCTGCCCTTCCCGTCCAGTAAAAGGCAGGGTCTAACCAGTGTTGGAGGAGCTGGCTTAGACCTTACAGGTATATCCTCCAAGACCAAGATTACCATTCCTGCAATTATCCATTTACCCTCTAAACTTGTCTCCTGTGAGGCTTTTGTGGATTCTGGAGCTGCTGGCATATTCTTGGACTACACTTTTGCTAAAAAAAATAATATCCCATTTGTTCCAAAATCTAGACCCCTGAACATTACCACCGTGAATGGACAACCCTTGGGAGATGGCATTGTAAAATTTGAGACTATAACAATCACCCTTCAGGTAGGCGTACTCCACAAAGAGGAAGTTGTCTTGTCTCTTATTGATTCTCCACTTCTGCCTGTTATCCTTGGTTACCCATGGTTACAACAACATAACCCTTCTTTTGATTGGGAAAATGGAGAACTAACCTCTTGGGGGTCGTTCTGTCATTCAAACTGTTTGTCTCAACCCAAAAGACTTCCTGCTTGTATGTTGGCTTCCGTGGCCGTCCCACCTACCTTGCCTCATGAATACCATGCGTTTGCAGACGTATTTTGCAAGCAAAAGGCAGAGGTTTTACCTCCACATCGTTCTTTTGACTGTGCAATTAAATTGATTCCTGGAGCACCTCTTCCCAAAGGAAGGACCTATCCCCTGTCTTTGCCTGAACAAAAATCCATGGAGGAATACGTAAAAGACAACTTGGAAAGAGGTTTTATCCGACCCTCTTCTTCTCCAGTAGGGGCAGGTTTTTTCTTTGTTGAAAAAAAAGATGGGGGTCTTCGACCATGCATAGACTATCGAGGGTTAAATCAAATCACTGTAAAAGACTCCTACCCTTTGCCTCTCATTCTTGAACTGTTTTATGTACTTAAGGGGGCTGTTATCTTCTCCAAGCTAGACCTACGAGGGGCTTATAATCTAATTCGAATTAAAGACGGGGACGAGTGGAAGACAGCATTCAACACTCGTAATGGACATTTTGAATATCTGGTTATGCCATTTGGGTTGTGTAACGCCCCTGCTGTCTTCCAACGTTTCATGAATGAAATTTTTCATGATTTCAGCAACAGTTTTGTGATCATCTACTTGGACGACATTTTAATCTTTTCCAAGACTCATCTAGAGCACATCTCGCATGTAAAGCAGGTATTGCAACGACTGAGAGAAAACCATCTTTACGCGAAGATTGAGAAATGCAGTTTCCATCAAAGCCGTATTCCTTTCCTTGGATACATTATAAGTGCTGCCGGTTTCCAAAATGACCCTCAAAAACTTTCCGCTGTCTTGCAATGGCCCCAACCGACCACTTTAAGAGGGCTCCAAAGCTTTCTAGGGTTCGCAAATTACTACAGACGCTTCATCAAAGGTTTTGCCTCCATTGCGGCCCCCCTTACTGCTATGACTAAGAAAGGAACAAAATGCAAGGTATGGTCCTCAGAAGCAGAATCGGCTTTCCAGCAATTAAAAGACATGTTCAGCAAAGCTCCAATTCTTCAGCATCTAAATCCCGATCTCCAGTACATAGTTGAGGTTGATGCCTCTGAGGTAGGAGCAGGTGCCCTGCTCTCCCAGAGACAGCCTAAGTCTGGTAGAATCCATCCAGTAGCATTTTTTTCTAGAAAGTTTTCTCCAGCGGAGATGAATTACGATGTTGGGAATCGAGAACTACTGGCCATCAAATTGGCATTGTCTGAACGGAAGGGGCTCCCAAACCTTTTTCTATCCTCACTGACCATAAAAACCTACTGTACCTTCAGACTGCAAGACGTTTGAACTCACGTCAGGCTCGATGGGCTCTTTTTTTCTCCCGTTTTAATTTTGTTCTTTCTTATGTTCCTGGGCATAAAAACAAGAAAGCCGATGCTCTTTCCAGACAGTTTGCTACCTCTGAAGAAGACCAACCTACCGAGCAGTATATAATCCCACCTCACAAAATTGTCGCACAGATCTCTACGGCTCTTTCCCAACAGTTACAAGAAACCCAGAATTGTGTTCCCCAAGGCTTGAAGATACCACCAGGTCGCCTGTTCGTAGCCCCTAGCCTCAGAAAACCTGTACTCCTCTGGGCACATGATGGTGTTTTATCTGGTCATCCTGGTGTCACCATCACTCTTAAGACCTTGCAGCGTCATGTCTGGTGGCCTCATATGAAAAGGGATGTTACTGACTATGTGGCTGCCTGCCCAACTTGTGCTGCTAATAAAGTACCCTGTACATTGCCTACTGGACTGTTACAACCACTTTCAGCACCTCGTCAGCCTTGGACCCATTTGACTATGGACTTCATTACAGACTTACCCAAGTCCGAGGGCATGACTGCTATATGGGTCATAGTGGATCGCTTTTCAAAAATGTCTCATTTTGTGCCGCTCCCAGGATTACCTACAGCGGAAGCACTGTCTACTCTCTTCCTTTCCCATATTGTGAGATATCATGGCATACCTACCAATGTCGTCTCAGACCGCGGATCCCAGTTTGTTTCCCGATTCTGGAGAGCGTTCTGCAAGAAACTGGGAGTAACGCTTTCACTCTCTACCTCACATCACCCTCAAACAGATGGTCAAACCGAATGCATGAACCAGACCCTAGAAACCTATCTTCGACATTATGTCAATGCCTTACACTCCAACTGGTCTGAGTATTTGCCTTTAGCTGAGTTCGCCATTAATTCCCGTTGGCACAGTGCTCTTCATACCACACCATTCTACGCAGCCCTAGGCTATCACCCTCAGACTTTTCCCCTACTTCAGCCTTCTTCTGGTGTACCAGCAGCAGATCAGCGGGTTAAAAATATTCTGCTACATTGGAAAAAGATTTGCTTATTACTACGGAAGTCAGCAGGCAAGTATGCACTTTTTTCCAACAAACGAAGACGCCATATACCTCCATATGTGGTGGGGGACAGAGTTTGGCTATCAACCAAATATGTGAGACTGAAACAACCTTCTACCAAATTGGGCCCTCGATTCATTGGTCCTTACAGAATTATTGCTCGAGTCGGGCCAGTCTCCTATCGGTTGAAATTACCCTCCTCTCTCCGGATTCATCCTGTGTTCCACGTTTCCCTCCTCAAAAAAGCAATTTTCAATCGCTACTCCAGAACGCAACAGCTACCTCCTCCTGTTCTTGTTGATGGACAAAATGAGTTTGAAGTCTCCAAGATTCTTGATTCTAGAAGACAGGGTTGTGGCCTTCGGTATCTGGTTCATTGGAAGGGATATCCTGTCACAGACCGTTCCTGGGTTCCAGCCAAAGATCTGCATGCCCCTTCTCTTATTCAAGACTTCCATGCCTCCTTTCCCACTAAGCCCCGCTAGGCCCCCGGAGGGGTCCACTGGGGAGGGGGCCCTGTCATGTACCTGGGTGTATTTGAACCGGGATCTTCCTGGTCCCAAAGCTGCAGCCTTACCTGTTGCGCTACTGAGCAGATCTGGACTTTTGGAAATGTCCTCTCAGTGTTAAACATTACCTTGGACTCACTAGCCCCACCTGCTGCCAGCTGTGGACAATTTTCAATCAAAGCAGCCCTTAAAAAGGAATTGATGCTATCTCTCAGCGCCCGTTTGTGTGGAATAGCTCCCTGGGTGTTGTGACTGCTTTTTTGATCCTGATTTTCGTGTTGAACTTCTGCCTGAATTCCTGACTACTCTCCAGCCTGCTGATTTTGTACTTCACTGCCAGCTCGTGTATGACCTTTGCCTGCCTGACCACTCTCTGGATTTCGATCGTGTACCATTTTGCCTGATCTGTTGCCAACCTAATCTGCCTGACTACGTTTTCGCCTGAATCCTCAGCACACAAGTTCCACTTCGGACACTACCTATCACAGGTACCTTACATTACAAACGGGCCACAATGACAGTGGACCCTGCTGAGATTGTTAAGGCGATTTCACGTCAGGGACAATTGATTGGAGCTCATGAACAGCATCTTTCTTCCCTGGACGCCAAGTTAGATGAACTTTGTACTATGCTTAAATCTTGTTTGCCTGCTTCCTCTGCAACGGTCCAGACTCTGGATCCTACTCCTGCTACGATCCAACCCACCTCTTCTGTACCACCCAAACTTCCTATGCCTGACAAATTTGGTGGTGATACTGAGGACTGCAGAGGCTTTTTAAATGTTTGCAGTTTGCATTTCCGCAACAACCCTGGGACCTTTAGCACTTCTTCTGCCAAAGTGACTTTTGTAATTTCCTTGTTAAAGGGGAAGGCCCTGGCCTGGGTCTCTCCTTATCTGGAACGCAATGATCCTGTGCTGCAAGACGCTGACAAATTTCTGGCTTCTCTCCAGACTGTATTTGACAAGCCAGATAGAGCTTCTGCAGCTGAGTACTTACTCTTGGACATGCAACAAGGCACCAGGTCTGTGGCACAATATACTATTGAGTTTCGTACCCTTGCTGCTGAGACTACTTGGGACTCAAGGGCATTACGTGCAGCCTTCCGAAAAGGTCTTGCAGATCGCATCAAAGATGAATTAGTCTATAAGGATTCCCCAGAAGACCTAGAGAAATTCATAGAGCTCTGTGTTCGTCTGGATGTCCGGTATCATGAAAGGTGCCAAGAGAGACTTAGAACTCGCAAGTTTCCTCGGCCAGTCTACCGTTGGCCCCTACTTCCAAGCACCACCTCAGCCAGAACCTGAAATCTCAGTTGAACCCCAGACACCTGTGGAACCCATGGATGTAAGCCGTCTCCACCTGAGTCTGAGAAACAAAGGGAGGCATGCATTGGGCCTATGCCTATACTGTGGACTTAAAGGACATTTATTATCTGTCCTGCCCTTCCCGTCCAGTAAAAGGCAGGGTCTAACCAGTGTTGGAGGAGCTGGCTTAGACCTTACAGGTATATCCTCCAAGACCAAGATTACCATTCCTGCAATATCCATTTACCCTCTAAACTTGTCTCCTGTGAGGCTTTTGTGGATTCTGGAGCTGCTGGCATATTCTTGGACTACACTTTTGCTAAAAAAAATAATATCCCATTTGTTCCAAAATCTAGACCCCTGAACATTACACCGTGAATGGACAACCCTTGGGAGATGGCATTGTAAAATTTGAGACTATAACAATCACCCTTCAGGTAGGCGTACTCCACAAAGAGGTAGTTGTCTTGTCTCTTATTGATTCTCCACTTCTGCCTGTTATCCTTGGTTACCCATGGTTACAACAACATAACCCTTCTTTTGATTGGGAAAATGGAGAACTAACCTCTTGGGGGTCGTTCTGTCATTCAAACTGTTTGTCTCAACCCAAAAGACTTCCTGCTTGTATGTTGGCTTCCGTGGCCGTCCCACCTACCTTGCCTCATGAATACCATGCGTTGCAGACGTATTTTGCAAGCAAAAGGCAGAGGTTTTACCTCCACAATCGTTCTTTTTGACTGTGCAATTAAATTGATTCCTGGAGCACCTCTTCCCAAAGGAAGGACCTATCCCCTGTCTTTGCCTGAACAAAAATCCATGGAGGAATACGTAAAAGACAACTTGGAAAGAGGTTTTATCCGACCCTCTTCTTCTCCAGTAGGGGCCAGGTTTTTCTTTGTTGAAAAAAAAGATGGGGGTCTATCGACCATGCATAGACTATCGAGGGTTAAATCAAATCACTGTAAAAGACTCCTACCCTTTGCCTCTCATTCTTGAACTGTTTTAATGTACTTAAGGGGGCTGTTATCTTCTCCAAGCTAGACCTACGAGGGGCTTATAATCTAATTCGAATTAAAGACGGGGACGAGTGGAAGACAGCATTCAACACTCGTAATGGACATTTGAATATCTGGTTATGCCATTTGGGTTGTGTAACGCCCCTGCTGTCTTCCAACGTTTCATGAATGAAATTTTTCATGATTTCAGCAACAGTTTTGTGATCATCTACTTGGACGACATTTTAATCTTTTCCAAGACTCATCTAGAGCACATCTCGCATGTAAAGCAGGTATTGCAACGACTGAGAGAAAACCATCTTTACGCGAAGATTGAGAAATGCAGTTTCCATCAAAGCCGTATTCCTTTCCTTGGATACATTATAAGTGCTGCCGGTTTCCAAAATGACCCTCAAAAACTTTCCGCTGTCTTGCAATGGCCCAACCGACCCTTTAAGAGGGGCTCCAAAGCTTTCTAGGGTTCGCAAATTACTACAGACGCTTCATCAAAGGTTTTGCCTCCATTGCGGCCCCCCCTTACTGCTATGACCTAAGAAAGGAACAAAATGCAAGGTATGGTCCTCAGAAGCAGAATCGGCTTTCCAAGCAATTAAAAGACATGTTCAGCAAAGCTCCAATTCTTCAGCATCTAAATCCCGATCTCCAGTACATAGTTGAGGTTGATGCCTCTGAGGTAGGAGCAGGTGCCCTGCTCTCCCAGAGACAGCCTAAGTCTGGTAGAATCCATCCAGTAGCATTTTTTTTCTAGAGAAGTTTTCTCCAGCGGAGATGAATTACGATGTTGGGAATCGAGAACTACTGGCCATCAAATTGGCATTGTCTGAACGGGAAGGGGCTCCCAAACCTTTTTCTATCCTCACTGACCATAAAAACCTACTGTACCTTCAGACTGCAAGACGTTTGAAACTCACGTCAGGCTCGATGGGCTCTTTTTTTCTCCCGTTTTAATTTTGTTCTTTCTTATGTTCCTGGGCATAAAAACAAGAAAGCCGATGCTCTTTCCAGACAGTTTGCTACCTCTGAAGAAAGACCAACCTACCGAGCAGTATATAATCCCACCTCACAAAATTGCCGCACAGATCTCTACGGCTCTTTCCCAACAGTTACAAGAAACCCAGAATTGTGTTCCCCAAGGCTTGAAGATACCACCAGGTCGCCTGTTCGTAGCCCCTAGCCTCAGAAAACCTGTACTCCTCTGGGCACATGATGGTGTTTTATCTGGTCATCCTGGTGTCACCATCACTTCTTAAGACCTTGCAGCGTCATGTCTGGTGGCCTCATATGAAAAGGGATGTTACTGACTATGTGGCTGCCTGCCCAACTTGTGCTGCTAATAAAGTACCCTGTACATTGCCTACTGGACTGTTACAACCACTTTCAGCACCTCGTCAGCCTTGGACCCATTGACTATGGACTTCATTACAGACTTACCCAAGTCGAGGGCATGACTGCTATATGGGTCATAGTGGATCGCTTTTCAAAAATGTCTCATTTTGTGCCGCTCCCAGGATTACCTACAGCGGAAGCACTGTCTACTCTCTTCCTTTCCCCATATTGTGAGATATCATGGCATACCTACCAATGTCGTCTCAGACCGCGGATCCCAGTTTGTTTCCCGATTCTGGAGAGCGTTCTGCAAGAAACTGGGAGTAACGCTTTCACTCTCTACCTCACATCACCCTCAAACAGATGGTCAAACCGAATGCATGAACCAGACCCTAGAAACCTATCTTCGACATTATGTCAATGCCTTACACTCCAACTGGTCTGAGTATTTGCCTTTAGCTGAGTTCGCCATTAATTCCCGTTGGCACAGTGCTCTTCATACACACCATTCTACGCAAGCCCTAGGCTATCACCCTCAGACTTTTCCCCTACTTCAGCCTTCTTCTGGTGTACCAGCAGCAGATCAGCGGGTTAAAAATATTCTGCTACATTGGAAAAAGATTTGCTTATTACTACGGAAGTCAGCAGGCAAGTATGCACTTTTTTCCAACAAACGAAGACGCCATATACCTCCATATGTGGTGGGGGACAGAGTTTGGCTATCAACAAATATGTGAGACTGAAACAACCTTCTACCAAATTGGGCCCTCGATTCATTGGTCCTTACAGAATTATTGCTCGAGTCGGGCCAGTCTCCTATCGGTTGAAATTACCCTCCTCTCTCCGGATTCATCCTGTGTTCCACGTTTCCCTCCTCAAAAAAGCAATTTTCAATCGCTACTCCAGAACGCAACAGCTACCTCCTCCTGTTCTTGTTGATGGACAAAATGAGTTTGAAGTCTCCAAGATTCTTGATTCTAGAAGACAGGGTTGTGGCCTTCGGTATCTGGTTCATTGGAAGGGATATCCTGTCACAGACCGTTCCTGGGTTCCAGCCAAAGATCTGCATGCCCCTTCTCTTATTCAAGACTTCCATGCCTCCTTTCCCACTAAGCCCCGCTAGGCCCCCGGAGGGGTCCACTGGGGAGGGGGCCCTGTCATGTACCTGGGTGTATTTGAACCGGGATCTTCCTGGTCCCAAAGCTGCAGCCTTACCTGTTGCGCTACTGAGCAGATCTGGACTTTTGGAAATGTCCTCTCAGTGTTAAACATTACCTTGGACTCACTAGCCCCACCTGCTGCCAGCTGTGGACAATTTTCAATCAAAGCAGCCCTTAAAAAGGAATTGATGCTATCTCTCAGCGCCCGTTTGTGTGGAATAGCTCCCTGGGTGTTGTGACTGCTTTTTTGATCCTGATTTTCGTGTTGAACTTCTGCCTGAATTCCTGACTACTCTCCAGCCTGCTGATTTTGTACTTCACTGCCAGCTCGTGTATGACCTTTGCCTGCCTGACCACTCTCTGGATTTCGATCGTGTACCATTTTGCCTGATCTGTTGCCAACCTAATCTGCCTGACTACGTTTTCGCCTGAATCCTCAGCACACAAGTTCCACTTCGGACACTACCTATCACAGGTACCTTACAATAGGAACCATTTTCTGAGATTTTGTGCCTGATATATCAAGAATGCTAACTGTAGAGCAATAGTGTAACAAAGCATAAAATTGCCTTGGCTTCTGCTTTCAACCAAACAAGGCAAAGCAACACAATTGCACAAATGCTCTCATGCCTTGCAGCACATACTTTTCTTTTCTTAAAGTTTTTGTAAACCCTTACATATACTAAGTGAAGTAATTGGCCTCAGGTGATACACAGAGTTTAAACAAATCCTCCTGCATAAGTTGTTCCTGTTTATCTGCAGTCTTTTCTTCTCTACATATGTTCAAAGTCCAGAATTTATAAAGCTTGTCTGAGAGTTCATAAAAAGGCTGTAGAGAGCTGAAGTTATACTTCATATTCCCATCACACACATTCTTGGATGAGCTCTTAAATTAGGGTGCTGCAGCAACAACCAGCTGGAAACTGGTTCAAATTACAATGTAGATATTTGCCAGCACACCATGGAACGACGTGAATAGCGTCCAAACAGATGATTTATTGCATGATCACAACACAAGGAGAGTGCAACGTTTCGGAGTCACGCAGGACCCCTTCGTCACATGCCTGACGAAGGGGTCCTGCATGACTCCGAAACGCTGCACTCTCCTTGTGTTGTGATCATGCAATAAATAATCCGTTTGGACGCTATTCATGTCGTTCCATGGTGTGCTGGCAAATATCTACATTGAGAGCTGAAGTTACCCTCTGCAGACATCAGTGAGGAGAGTTCTGAGAGCTGATTGGAGGGAAGGGACACACCCCCTTCACACCGCACACGGGAACAAAGCTGAGGCTGTCACTGTGCTGGCGCTCCCTCTCCTGTCACCATTTTTCTCTTGGTGTCAGGAATACTTGTCAGAAGTGACTCATGCTGACAGCAGGGGAACAAAGCAGCAGACAGAAATAACACACACAGCGTGTTTTTTGGGTTAGTAATTTAAGGACATACCCACTTTAAAGTTCAGTCTCTACATTAGGTGAACTTGCGTTTTGTGTGTTTCATGGACTGTGCATGTGTTTTCAATTGCCTCATTAGCACACAAACCTATGTTATATAAATTTACGGATAGCATTCCCTACCTTGCCCTGAAAAGAGGCAAGATTGTGTGTGTGTGCGGCCGGCAAGAGAGTACATTTTGGTCTCCTTATCGAGTTTGTAACACATGTATTTTCGCTTGGTATTTAGTTTGTTATGTCTTTGCAAAACAGATGTTTTTTTTTACTTTGGTTTATTGTTTTTTTTGGGTGGGGGATATTTTCCCCTGAAATATTTTTGATGTTGTTAATGTGTGTCTTTGTTCACTTTGATTTAATTGTCTGTGCTGCATTATTTTGCTAAATGTTTCTCAAGATGTTGTGACTAGTGTTTCAAATTTACATACATGTTTTTTTTTGCTTTCCTTGCTCTTTTCCCAGTCCTATTTTGTTGACCAATAAAATTTGTTGCAAATTTGGATGTTTGTTTGTGTTTTTTGTTATTTTTCATGCAGCAAATTTCACAGCTGCAGCTTAACTAGGCTGATTGGCATGTCCAAACAAAACAGGTGTGATTTGTCTAAAAGTTACTTTCCTGGTGCCTTCATGGTAGCATATGCATGGATTGTGTGCTGCCATGGATAGTCACCAGGAAAGGAAAAATACAGAGCGGTAAGTATTTAATTTATTTTCCTTTTTACTGCAGTGGTTCTTAGCCCTAAGCCTCGTACACACGGCCGATTTTCTTGGCAAGAAAACTGCTGGGAGAGCTTTTTGCAGAGAAAACCAGTCGTATGTATGGTTTCTCGTCGGGAAAACTGCCGGAAATCTCAACGAGAAAAATAGAGAACCTGCTCTCTATTTTCTCATTGGGATTCTCGTCAGCCTGTTTCCCGACGATAAAACTGTTCATATGTCTGCTTACCTGTCTCCAGGTAAACCCGCGCATGCTCGAAAAGACTTAGATAAATGCGCAGTAGCATACAAGGGTAGTGTAGGGTGTAGCAAGATGGCGGTGACGGCATTGAATGTGACAAGCGCACTCTCATCGTAGTCGATGACGTCACCGCGTTCTTGCCATTCAAAAGAACGGCAGTTCTTTTGAATGTGCGTGTGTACACAGGGCTTGGCAAGACAAGCTTGCCAGGAATCCCGTAGAGAAACCCAATGTTTTTTTCTCGATGGGATTCTCGCCCATGTGTACGAGGCTTCAGTCCTCAAGTACCCCTGACAGGACGTGTTTTGTGAATTTATGTTATCTAGAATTGCTGTCCAAAATACCAAGCCATTGACTGTGATTTTTAAGCACATGTGCAAGATGAAGGAAAACCAGCAAACATGGCCTGTTGGGGGTACTTGAGAAGCACTGATTTAGAGCACTGCGCTAAAA
The DNA here is from genome assembly GCA_029206835.1 of Rana muscosa. NCBI lineage: Eukaryota > Metazoa > Chordata > Amphibia > Anura > Ranidae > Rana > Rana muscosa. Next base: position 216,996,376 of record CM055116.1, read on the forward strand.
TCTAGCTCAAGGCAATTCTATTCTAATTGTGGGCATTTGAGGGGAACCAAGTGAGTGTTAGAACCCCTGCTTGTCTTTTTTAGGTTGGGCTTTGTGTCCCTTTTCTTAGAATTGGCTTCACTTCCTGTCACACAGCCAAACAGGAAGTGAGGGTAAAACCCTACCAATGTCTTTTCTTGGGGACACACAGATCAATCTAACCAGTGTCCCCATTAAGCAAATTGCACTCTAGCACTTTGTTGTGTACACCCCAAATCATTAGGTAGTTTGGGGTTTAGAAAAGGCAAATCCACTCTGCAGTACAAGTGTAGTTGCTGAAAATCTGAAGGAAAGCACTGGGGATTTTAACATCCAAGATGGTGTTTTTAATTTTCCTTGCATGTCCCCCTCGGATATGCAGCAAGTGCAAAGTGGATTTGCCTTTAGTAAATAAACCCCAAAGTCCAAGAAGCCTAATAATTTGGGGTGTACACAGCAAAATGCTGGAGTGCAATTTACATAATGGGGAAACTATTTAGATTGAGCTGTGTGCCCCCAAGGAAAGACATTGGTAGGGATTTCCCCACACTTCCTATTTGGCAATGGGACAGGAAGTGAACAAATTTGAAGGAGAAAGTGGCAAAATTTGGGAGTTGGCTTCACCCTATCAGGGGTGCAGACATCCACAAAAACTGACCAGACTTATAATCCCTATGCACTCTATCCCCAAGCAAAAAGAAGAAAGGATTTCATTTAGTTTAACTTTGCAAAGACACATTCCTAAGTACAACTGTGATGCATGTCAATGGCCCATTTAGACCTTGTTTAATAGAAAACAACAGTTGCCTTTCACTAGAAACATTTGTTAGTCCAGTCCTGGAAATCTGCATCTGCTTTACTATTAATTTCCATAAAAAGTGAGTTCCTGCAGCTAGATGCGCCAAATGTATGTAGATGCGCGACCGCTGTGTATATGAGATGCAAACTTTTTGCTGCTAGGTGAAAGTGCTAACCACTACGCCACTGTGCTGCACAAATATGTATCTAGAGATTTAGGTTCTTGTGTCCACTTGTGAAAATACAAGTGGGTCATGGCACATCTACATTCCAAATTTGGCACTTAAGACGGTCATGCACTATGCAATCTGATTGGCCAATCTCTGTACAACTTGAGCTTTTGGAAAAATAGGTATTAGGAATACGCACTTGAACAATTAATTCAAATTTTTGGAAATCAAACAGGCTCTTGCCTAATCAAATTTTTATAATTTTCAATTTTTTTTAAGCTTATTGCACTCTAAAGATCACCGTTAAAGATCAAGATCTGAAAATATAAATTTATTGGGTTTAGAAACACTTTTCTGTTCTTTGTAATGTATTGAAAGATTTGTGTGAAAATAGAAAAAACAACATTTCAAAGATATATTAGAAGTAATAGGAATGAGATTAGCATCACAAGGGTTAATTAAGTGAGAACACCTACTAATTGTCTAAGAAGACACATCCAATGAGATGCGCTATTATCAATGAGAAAACAGCAGATGCCCTGGTAACAGTTGCCGTTTACATATTTATTATTGTGTTGCGCGTCTGCGTGGGCCGGTTCGCACGCCCAATCAATGATTTATCCGACGCACCAATTAAGGTATGAACTGGCGCAGCTCATTGTTCTTAGTAAATCAGCCCCTTAGTGCTCTTAATTGAGACAAGCACACACTATAGAGGGATATGCTTTGTTCATATTTCATGTCTGAGGTTTACAACCACTTTTACTCCCTAATTGCTCCAACCACCCACCTGAAGCTAAGAAAGTATTGGTGACTGTCCCACCAATGTCACGTAGAATAAAGAACTTCCCATATTGGTTTTAGACTCTCCCAATAAATGTGGTCAACTCTAGAAATTCTGAAATTAATAGAGTAATGCCGCGTACACACGATCGGAAATTCCGACAAGAAAAGTCCGATGTGAGCTTTTGGTCTGAAATTCAGACCGTGTGTAGGCTCCATCGGACTTTTTCTGTCGGAATTTCCATCAAGAAAAATTTGAGAGCTGATTCTCAAATTTTACGACAAGAAAAGTTCTTGTAGGAAATTCCGATTGTCTGTATGCAATTCCGATGCACCAAAAACCACGCATGCTCGGAATCAAGTCGACACATGCTCGGAAACATTGAATTTCATTTTTCTCGGCTCGTCGTAGTGTTGTACGTCACCGCGTTCTTGACAGTCGGAATTTTGTGTGACCGTGTGTATGCAACACAAGTTTGAGCCAAAATTCCGTTGGAAAAAAATCCACGGTTTTCTTGTTGGAATTTCCGATCACGTGTACATGGCATAAGGGAGAGATAGACACAGCTCCAAATTGATCATATCCTGTATAGAAAGATAACACAAAATTAAATTGAGTATTTGCATCTTCTTGTCCTAGGTGCATTAAGTGAAGAAAGATTTGTGGGCAGAGTATTTTAATAAGCTATATCATCTGGAATTTATCAACACCAACTCAATTTAATGAAACATTCCAGATGTTAATTGATGTATTATGGCTTTAATCACACTAAAAAAGTCATACAGACGCACCCAATCCATAAGCATGTGGGAGTGCTAGCATGACAGCCTACTTTTTAACTACATATTTTTGATGAATAAAATAAAAGCCTGGGGGAGTAGCTGGAGATAACCTTCCTTTTTGTGTGTTCTGAATATTCTGTAGCCAGTCAAACTTGAACAAGATGTTGTATAGGAATCTGTTTATGCTAGCACTATGCTAGCAAGGCCAAAAAGACATAAGTGCTGAAGGTGCAGTATATTACAATAACCACTTACAGCTGTTATAACTTACATAGGACTTCAAAACAATTTGTTCTCTATAGATATGTATTTATTGTATATGCACAGATATTCATGCAGCTCAGACTAAAATGTTGATGTAAAAATAGTTCTACAAAATCTGATCTTTAAAAAAAAAGGATATTCGACATTGGAAGCATTTCTAAGCATGACCCTCCCATCCTCATCCTATCCCCCCCCCCCCCAACGACCACAGCCTTTTCCATTCCAACTCTCCCACCCTACAATCCCTATTTTACCCCACCCTCAGCAACCTGACCTCACATACCCCTCTACTGCCCCCTGCCCTCACCCAGCTCCCTAACGACCCCCCACTTCCCAAACCACCCCTCTACCTACTCTTCCTATGCGATAGGTATAGGTAATTTGTATCGGCAAGTACTTGAAAAAAAGTATCGATACTAGTACTCTGTGTTATAAAAATGGTATTGGTGCATCCCTAATTAAATTATTAAGTAAGTAAGTATATATATATATACACACACACACATTTATAGATATATACTGTGGGTTCATTAATGACTATGGTTGTACAGAAATTGATCTACTGATCGACATCTGTACAACCACCCTGTTGGGTTTTCCCTGCTCAATTGATTAGTGTATTCTAAAGGCAGGGAAATCTGCCCACTGTGACTGTCTCCTGTGCCATGTCTGCAGGCTCTGTCTGTCTCCTGTGCCATGTCTGCAGGCTCTGTCTGTCTCCTGTGCCATGTCTGCAGGCTCTGTCTGTCTCCTGTGCCATGTCTGCAGGCTCTGTCTGTCTCCTGTACCATGTCTGCAGGCTCTGTCTGTCTCTTGTACCATGTCTGCAGGCTCTGTCTGTCTCCTGTGCCATGTCTGCAGGCTCTGTCTGTCTCCTGTACCATGTCTGAAGGCTCTGTCTGTCTCCTGTACCATGTCTGCAGGCTCTGTCTGTCTCTTGTACCATGTCTGCAGGCTCTGACTGTCTCGTGTATCATGTCTGCAGGCTCTGACCATCTCCTGTACCATGCCTGCAGTCACTTCTACCTGTTGTCTCCTCCTTTTCTCCACTAACTGTCCCCCCTACCCCCATGTCTCCCAATGACCCTCCCATCCTCATCCCCCCCCAACGATCACAGCCTTTTCCATTCCAACTCTGCCCCCCCACAATCCCTATTTTACCCCACCCTCAGCAACCCTGCCCTCACATACCCCTCTACTGCCCCCCTGCCCTAACCCAGCTCCCTAACGCCCCCCCCCACTTCCCAAACCACCCCTCTACCTACTCTTCCTATGCGATAGGTATCGGTAATTGGTATCGGTAAGTACTTGAAAAAAAATATTGATACTAGTACTCTGTGTTATAAAAATGGTATCGGTGCATCCCTAATTACCGTATATACTCGAGTATAAGCCGACCCGAATATAAGCCGAGACACCTAATTTTACCACAAAAAATGGGAAAACTTATTGTCTCAAGTATAAGCCTAGGGTGTCCATCTGCATGCCTCACTGTGCCTCACTGTGTCCATGTGCATGCCTCACTGTGCCTCACTTTGCCTCACTGTGTCCATGTGCATGCCTAACTGTGTCCATGACTAGACTGACGTTTAACATGGGAGTCTATAGAAGGGGTTCCCGGATTTGAAAAATCAGTGTTCCCCGGCCGTAGGTCCCACAGACAACATACTTTGCACACTTGTAGAGGAAGAGTAGGGCTACATGTGTGCCAAGTTTGGGGTCCAGGGGACCTACGGCTGGCCGGTACCGGGTCCCCAAAATTTCAGGAGATCAGGCGCAAAAAGGTGACCCGAGTATAAGCCGAGAGGGGCATTTTCAGCACAAAAAAAGTGCTGAAAAACTCGGCTTATACTCGAGTATATACGGTAAATTATATATACATAGATCTCTCTCTCTCTCTCTCTCTCTCTCTCTCTCTCTCTCTCTCTCTCTCTCTCTCTCTCTCTCTCTCTCTCTCTCTCTCTCTCTCTCTCTCTCTCTATATATATATATATATATATATATATATATATATATATATATATATATATATACATATACACACATTTATAGATATATACTGTGGGTTCATTAATCTGTCTCATGATATTCCCATAGGCAGTATAGGAGGGTGCATGGCCAAGTGTGGCACTGTATAAATCCAAATGAATAATGGAATGTAATAACTCCTTAAACACTATGTATTAAAACAGAGGTGTTGGTAGCATATTCACATATCCAATGAGCAAAGGATGTTTTCATAGTTTCCAACAAAAAGGATAGAGCAATGGAAAATTAAGTTCATGCTGCTGGGGTATTAAGTTTTACTTTACCCTGCGTCAACAAAGTATGCTTTAGTGGTCTTTCTTGAAATGATATATAAAGAAATTATAGATAATTATAAATTATACAGTATATAGCTATAAATAAAACAATATAGATTTCCTTCCAACTGGATATTTTATGTATGTAGGTGATGCTTTACTAAGCCACATAGTTTGTATAGGGTTAGTGTCCTTGTTTATATTTGTTCTGATTAACACGGTCTGTTGGCTGATGCAGTCTGATTGCTAAGTATGCTTTTATGTTAAAATAATTTTATGATATACCGATTGCTAAATTCTTCCTATGAATAGTATAGTACATTATCTTCCATGATCTATGAGTTTAAAAGAACCTTAGAAGTGTTTAATTATACAACAGTTTACTACATATGGAAAAAAATGTATTATGAAAACAAAGAAAGTACCTTTAATCTCCATTATGTACAGGGTATTGACGCAAAATCCAGTGTTTTTGGCCTTTACCTTTTATTAGTAGGAACGTTGACAGGCAAGCATTCCTTAGAGTGTAGGCAAACAGCTTTAACACAATAGTAGAGCCTTCATTTCATTCCCGCACTCCTACACAAAGCTCCTTCTAGACTGAAACATTGAGCAAAGCAATCCATCCCAAGTAGTTTTACAAAAAAGGTCACTTTTATTGATCCTGTATTGTTAACCTTTACATTCTATTTTATGTTTTAAGCTATTTCTGAAATGCTAGAGAGGAATTAAGACTGACAACAGTAAAAGATAGTATTATTTAGCCTCCCATGATATATGAAGCTCATACAGCAGGTGCCCTCCACTGAGACTAAGTTGAGTAAAGGTTATCGTCATTAACCTGTTCTGAAATATATCAATTATCCTGCTATGTATATTGTATAATACCAGCGTGATAAATGGTTTCAGTACAAATATTAAGTACAAAAATGTTTACTCAATATGAAAACATATCTGTATGTGCTGCAAAAAAAAAAAAGAATGTATTATTTCTGCAGACAAAAAGCAAGGGATCAAAATCCCTTTAAAGTAAAAATAAAATAACAATATAATTTTTTTTTAAATGAATAAGTGATGGAAACATGAATGATTACAATTTACCTATGCATACATTTTATAAAATGTGGATAAGCAAATCTACCTCAGTTCAGGTCACAAACAGTTTTGCTAAATCTTGCCTGAAGTTCTTGAACCTTGTGGAAAACTCATTTTAAAGTCTATGGGGGCAAATTTTGTTATTCAATTCTGGCAATTTGTAGGTCTAATGAGCAATTTTCTTGTCAAACCAAAAGCATTGGATGCCTGACACTGCCTTTGGGAAATTGTGCCTAAGCCAAAAATAAAATGAAAAAGGTATCTCCACCTACAAACAATTGTCAGCTCTCCCAAACCGTGCCAATTCACACTTACAATATGGTTCCTGTGAGCCCAATCTTTAATAGAAAGAGGGCTGGGTTACCCATTCCTTCAAATTACTGCCTCTTGTAAATCAGCTGACCATGGGAAAAGGCTGTGGGCTGCATTATAGGTGTTCCTTATTTCTAATGGGGAACCTGCAAAGTTGTTGGACAAAAGCTTGTGATTTGTGAAATTTGACAAATTAATCAATCATTCAATAAATAAATAAACAAATAAAACAATAATAATAATATTATAAATAATACATAAATTAAATAAATGGTAGTGGCAAACCTGAACCTCATTTCTAGAATGGAAAAACACCTTTCAAATGTATAAAGTAAATTTCTTGACTGCAAGAACAAGGTTCTATCCAGAAACTAAACACTAGCAATACTCTAGTAAAAAGTTGAAAGAGGACCTATACCATGGCTGTGCCCAAATAAAGTCTTGCAGAGGTTAGAAGATTTGATCCTAGTATTGTCTGTAGCTTCCCTACAGTTGATATTTTTTTCCAAGACTGACTTGCTTTTGTTTGTTTTGCACTGTGCCCGTGTGGTGGTGGCCATTTTGGTACAGGAATATGCTTGCTTCTTCATGTCAAATGCAGACCCCTGTTCACTAGTAATCTAATGAGCTAATGAACTATGGACTGATGACTGGTGGGAAAAATGATCAACAGGTGCAGCAGAGATGCAAGAACCACAGATCAGCAGCAGCACACCAGGAGATAAACATCTATGGGCATCAGAAGAGGTGGGGTATTAGGGATCTATAGAATGACAATGAATGGAATATGAGCAAAGAGATCCTTGCATTGCAGGTCCTTAGATACAGCTTCCTCTTCAGCAGCCCAATGAGATTTATAGTAGTGACATTACCAATGGTCACTACAGTGTTCAGGAAGCCACTTCAAATCTTGTAATACATGCAGTCATCAGAGGAAGGAGTGAGCAGAATATGTGTTAAATGGCCTCACACTTCAGACATAGTGCCTAGGTACTGTCACATGTCAGGAAATGTACTTTTAATATAGAATTCAAGACAACAGTCAGATTTATTTAGGGTACTTCTAAACCATTAATAAAGTTGACTCACCCTCTTTAATCATGTTGCACAGTTCTCCTCTCCCTAACGCTGACTCCTGTTACATAATTAGATGCTGATATAACAATCATAGGAGGCATGGGGGCATCGCCAGCACATTGCATATAAACAGCCACATATCATCAATGCCTAGCTGAAAGTACCTGGAAGAGACAGGTAGCCCCCTATTGATGTCAGAAGGGAAGGTGGTGGCACAGGACCCAGCACGCTTCGGTAGTGCAATGGGTTACACCAAACAATGCTGGATTCCCTGGGTGTGTGAGTATATTTGTATATTTATTGAGGACAACCGAGTGTCAAGGTAAGAGGAAGGAAAAAAATTCTAATGGAGGGATGAAGTTCCCTTTTAACCATTCTTTATATTTAATATTTACCGGTACTTTTTAAGTAGATTAAAAAAGGACATAAGAACCTTGCTTTCAAAGGCTCTCAGAATTCTATTGTAATGACTAAATAGCCTTTCTATTGTTAGCCCTATTATCAAGCAAATATCAACTAAATGACTGCCCACCCAGAAGCAAACCATCAGTGGGTCATCAGTACTGTAGAATGACAAGATTTTTAGGCTTCAGCTGTCTCCATTGCCTTTAGAACTAGGGGACCCTTTTCCCGATATGGCTTAATGTCTCTTTGAATCCAAGCCTGTTTTCTAGTGGAACTGCAAAGAAAGCCCTTTATAGTTACACAATGTGACATTGGCAGATGAAGACAGCAGGAAGCCCTAATTCAGAGATAACACATTGACATCCAGTAATTGTTTGAGAAAGTGCCCAGAGTAAATGAGTAAAACATCTGCTCTACTTTGCCACCAGTTCTGCCCCTATGATAATATCTGACTTTGGTATACAGTGTAAAAGAGCAGGTTCACACCTGTACTGTATGGTCCGGATGCAGTGTGATTTATGAGAGTTTTACGCTCTACTTTAGGTGCCCTCTTATTGACTTCTATTGTAGAGTGCATTTCAGGATGGCGTATCAAAATCCTCCTTGCTGCATCTTTAATGCGCTTTCAGAAAACGCATATACTGTATGTTATGGAAGTCAATCGGAATGCACCTAAAACCGAATGTAAAAAGCGGATACAATCTCGCTGCACCTAAACTGCGCAACGGTGTCAACCTGGCCTCAGTCTAGATCTGATGGGAACATGAATCCACAGCTACCACCAAGACTGAAAGCTCATTATGAAAGAATGTTTACTTTTTCAGTATTACATACCCTCTTTTCCCTTCTTAGATTTTCAGTCTCAGTGCTTTAAGCTTACAATAAACTCCGAAACATATTGGGTTAGTTAGCATATTTTTTGCTCAAGCTTTCTTTATGCACATTTACTTTCCTTTATCATCTTAAATAACTGTCCATTTATTAAATCCTTTTAAATCATTGAAACGTAAAACTCTTACTTCCTCAAGAAAGATATAATGAGAGCAGGCAACTGATAAGGCAAAGAGGAAGTGAGCACTATCACATTGCAAAGCAAAAAATAAAAAATAAAAAAATATATATAAAAAAATACCTGTGCTGGCCCAGTGACTTAGTAGCATTGTATTAGAATAATCACTAACTTGGGCAACAAAAGGAGCAAATGAGGTGTAATAAAAATGGATTCAAAAGGCAATAAATCTCAGCATTTGCACACTGCAGTAGTTACATTCACATAAACATACAGGAGTTGATTTGCTAAAGGCAAATAGGCTGTCCACTTTACAACAGAATTTTCACTTAGCTTAGTAAATGAGGTGAAGTTCTGTTGACTTCAATTATTCAGTCATGTGTAACTAAACATACTTTTTTTTTTCCCCTTGCAAGTGATTGGCTATTTTTTGCAAAGTATAGATTCACAAAGCTAAGGAAAAATTCCCTTGCCAGGTGACCTGTCTATTTGCCTTTAGAAAAACAACCCCTCTGTGCTCATTTCAGAATAAAAACTCTTATATTAGAAAATAATGATAAGGTACAAAATATACAAAATTAAATATCGTTGCTTGAGCTCTTAGCCCAATGTTCATCTTTAGATTCATCCCACATCTTGCAGATGCTGAAGTCATACATTTAAATAGTAAAAGTCTGGCCTTGGCAAAGTCAACACTACCCTGGAATTGAAAGCACTGAGGAGCTGCCAGAGGAAATGCCATCAATTTCTCACTACATAGCTCATGTATGCCAAATGACACACTCCTTGGCAATAAAACAGATTAGAGTTATTGCGAGTTGTAAATCACTACAGTATCCCTCCTCACGAGGGTACAATAAGGCTTTATAAATCAACTCAAAATAAAACCACTCCTATATAAGCTATGCACTGCTTATCAAACTGAACCAAATTTTACCTATACACAAACTGCACCATGAAAAACACCTGCTCTTGGGCCATGGAAATGCTTACTTAGCACACTTAAATTATTATAAACAAACTGGATTACTGGTGCTTACAGGGGTTTTAAATTCTCTCACCTGCCAGTCGTTTTTCTCTTGCATTTTTCCAGATAACATCCAGAGCTTTAGCAGTGGAATTCCTAATATGATCACTCAGTGATCTCCTGAGTGGATTTTTTAATAGCTTCTCCATTTCATGTGAACTTCCAAAAAAATTGCATCAGTCCATGTCACTGCACCAAGTGCACAGCTGCGATCAGCTCCTGCAGTCCTCCTAGACAGAGAGCTTATCCTTCAGGAATCAGGCAATGCAGTCTTCACTGCAGACACAGGGTAGCTCATACTGCAGGCAAAATGCTGACAAGCTGCCAAGTTTGCCACTCTTAGTACATCTGGAATATGTTTCAAAGGATATAAGACACATTCATGTAAATGCACTGGACTCTCATTCTGCACAATTATTAAGATCTTAGAAGATGCAATATATTTTGAATGCAAAGATTTATCAATTACAATAATCTATACATGCCATAAAATTTTATACCCAAGTTAGTACCGTAATATGATTATAACTTATATTTAGCTTTCTCTGTCATTTTTTTGGGCATAGACAGTAATGATGAAGGAATGCAGATTCAGCATGCCTACAGTGGCAGAAGCAGAAGCTTAACTATTACCTGCAAAGAAATGAGCAATTCCAGAGACTGAACGTATACATGGCAGCATAATAGGAAAAAATATATATATATAGTGTATATAATGACAGTGCAAGGCCCTGTCACTGTGTAAAAGTAGGCAAAAGGCAAAGGTAAACACAGGGTTCACATGAGTGCAGAGTGGGGTGCTACAGAATAATAATTTTGATTGGAGAAAATTGGCTTTTCTGTTTCTTCCAGGTTTTGTAATTCCCAGATTGGGTTTCAGAGTTTGGAGGCATCAAAAAGCTTTGGGAGGGAAGAAGCCTCTAACCCAGTGTCCAGGTCTTGCTGGAGACCAGCAGAATGCATGTAGAGGTGTGCACAACCTTTGTAATTACAGACGTGGCCATAGCTATGGGCCCAGGAAACAGGTGTGCTCCACTTAGGAGCCAATGCTCCACGTTGGAGACAGGAAGTTCCTTGTCTAGAGGACTGAGAGAGTTGAGAGGACTGAAGGAACCTAGAGTCCTGACAGAACTGAGAGAGCCCACAGAGCTGTGAGGGCTGAGAGAGGGGTCCATGCAACAAAGAGCTGCAACCAAAGAGAGCTGAGAAAGCTGCAACTATTGTATGTGAGCACAGGTGTGCTGTAAGTCAGTCTGGATAACGAAGGCAAAAAGCCCGAGCAGAGGTACTGCGGCGAGAAGGGTCCAGGAGGCTTTGTGTTATTTTGGCCTTTTTGTGTTTTTTCCTTGGATGCTGTGTAAAGCTGAAACACAGTTCTGAGTTAGATTTCCCTATATATATACATACAGTTTAAAAAAAAAAGTATGTGAACCCTTTTGGAATGATATGGATTTCTGCACAAATTGGTCATAAAATGTGATCTGATCTTCATCTAAGTCACAACAATAGACAATCACAGTCTGCTTAAACTAATAACACACAAATAATTAAATGTTACCATGTTTTTATTGAACACACCATGTAAACATTCACAGTGCAGGTGGAAAAAGTATGTGAACCCTTGGATTTAATAACTGGTTGTAACTCCTTTGGCAGCATACTTTTTTTTGCAACTGTATATTATATATATATACACATATATATTGTATTGACAATCCCAGGCCCAACTGGTATTGTCAATGGTAAACCATGCACCAGACAGGGACACCCAGAAACAGTCCAAGCAGATTTGTCCTGCATTTTTATTCAACAAGGCAGTAGAGAAAGAAAATGTTTTGGTGTAGGAGGGCTCTGTACAGGAATTTAATAGCATTAAACAAACAAACAAAACATCTGCGTGTCCAAGCCCCTAAACTCGAGTCATTTTCTAACTAACAGGGTGCCCCCTCAATGGGTTTTCAAAAACAAAACGACAGCTCTTTCAGCATTCTGTCAGAAGTCAGCGTTTTCACCCAGCAGCAGGCACTCTCAGAAGACAGAGTAGAAGAGAGAGAGAGTCTTAAGTATCAGCCGGCTCACATGTAAATAAGGACCTGTGGAAAGCTCTGACTTATTAGTGAGGTCTGGCTTCCAGGTGAGATGTAGACCTATGAATTAAGGCTTTTCCAATCAAAGCTTTACAAAGCATCCGAGCTCCAAGCATCATTAAAAAACAATATTTAAACTGGGAGCAATGGGAATCTCTGTACATACTCACATCTCATGTGCTGCTAACCTGATTGATTTGCAAAACTGGGACTAATCATGTGACACAGCACAGCGCACAGACCCTTCTACACAGGAACTTAACACCCTTTGGCACACAGCTACTTAACACCACTTCTAGCAAGAAAATGGCTGCTTTACTAGCAAGCACCTGTCCCTGGCTTCCAGCACTTGCCTAATGGCAAGCACTGGCAGGAGGAATGCAGAGGGAAGTTAAGAATATCAGGCTCCTATCCCTCTGTGCTCCTTCTGACAGCACTTTCCTTGGTGAAGAGCTGGAAGCCAGAGACAGGTGCTCACTCTCAAAGCAGCCATCTCCATGCTAGCAGCTGTGTGCCAGAGAGGGGGGCTGTCCAATGTAGCTAGTGTTACAGGGCACCTTGGGAGATGGGAAGAAATACATGCATATAATGCATGTATGTTGTCTCATGGGGAATCAGAAAATGTAAATAAAAGTGATAATTCTTCTTTAACAACCTCCACCCCCCCTCCAAATAATATACTCATCACTTGCTTGTCTGGAATCCAGTTAGATTTGGGCTGTGCAGGCTTCACTGTGCCACACAGCCGTGCCACACAGCCACTTGTCAAAGTCTTTTCGGTGGCCATACATGCACTTTGCTTGATTCATTTAATGGTAATGTGATGAGAGTTCTGGGGAACAAACTCTGAATTACCCAAGGAGGATGCCCAGCCAATGTCTCACTAGACCAAGGACAGGGAAGTATATGATTGGAAGGAGGTTTACATAGCTTTCACCCAGGATTCACACATTTTCCAAACAAATCCAATCAGAAAAAATGTGCAAGTCTTGGGTGAAAGTGGTGTAAATCTTGTCAAAACATTTAAAAAAATTTGCCTTAAGATTTCAGTCGCTTTTATAGAGTTATTTACTGTCCATATATGCACAATATATATTTTATTCTTTCTATTTTAGCAGGACGTGTTGTAAAGTGTAAAAATTTTGCCTGTTTCTGCAGTTTCGTGTTAGAATTTTGCCAGTGATTCAACTGAAATGGTATTTTCCAATACTATGGGCTAGCTTTCAGCACAGATTTCAGCAATAAATCTCATCTACGTGAAATGTTGAGGATATTTCAGGCCAAGCATTCCTATTGTAAGATTTCATTGTTAATCGTTTGTGATACCTTGGCCTCCACCTGGACTTAATTATAAGACCACTCGACTCAGCAAATGAAAAAAGTTACTTTATTAAAACCAACAAGCACACAGAAACAGCTTGCAGAAGGAACTATTCTTTCTACTTTGCTTTATGCACGTTAATTAGAAAGTCTTTCTCCCAACATAACTCTATTGTATACCACATTTCCTGGGGAGAGAGGGCTTTGACCCTTTTTAAAAGCTTCTTGAGTGAGTTAAGTGGATCTTTCTTTTAATTTCAAATGGTGCATTTGCAAAATCATGTGATTTCAAGGCTGGCAGCACCTTTTATGCTATCATCATTAAACAGAAAAAAATAAAGTGTATCTCTTGCCAAATCTATTATTAGGCATTTTTTGTTTTGATAGGTGAGCCAAAAGGAACCAAAAGGTTCTTCACTGAAGTAGTGTGCACCTTTGCACAGCAGAACTTTTCTTTCCATCCCACATCCCAAGAAGAATATTGTTTAGTTTTGGAAAAGACTGTGTCTATTCCTTTATGAAAATTGCCCCTTTATGCTTCAGGATCAACTGTGCATCCAGAACTCCTGAAAGCTTAGCAAAAATGCAGCCTGTCAAGTTAGACTTTTGTTGTTGGTTCCCAAATTCCTACTCCATTGAAGTCGTTGCTTTCTATGCACTGTACTAATGATAGCCAACAAGTTTGAAACAGTTTGGAATAAATTAATCTGTAATATTAGAATGAATCAGTACCTTACAACAGTTCTGGATGCCCAATTGACCCATGGGCATAAAGGAATGATTTTCATTGCTTGCACACTATCCCAATATGAGATATAATACCTTTGTAGCACACAGACCCTTCTGCTTCACCTTCCTCCATCGCAGTCATGCACACCTGCTACTACCCCGTTGCCCCCCCCCCCTCGAGTGGATTCTCCTTCTCCGTTGTCTAGGCCGAAGTCCCTTTAAATAAAACTAATGTCCACACAGGAGTAAAACCTAAGCAGTAAGGTTTTATTCTTTCACTTTTTCAGTGAAACTTGAGGAGAGGAAAAAATAGAAGTAGAGGAAGGTTCAGGCACGCAACACTTAAGACACAGTATCGTCGCCACTCAAGCCTGAGTGGGTATTGCTCACCCGGATAGTCCCTTTATGAGCAGTCCTAGCAACCGGAGTGGAGCACAAATCAATCTTTCCTTAAGTAATAGAGATGTGATTAGGAATCCTCTGCCACAGGATCATCAAAGTCCCAAACCTCCCAGCCAAGCAATAATGAGAGAAACCTTTAGCGTATTGCAGGGCTTATATTAAACGATGATGGATCCCTCTTTAGGCGAGTTTCCAGGCCTCTTCCTGAGACAGCAGTACCGTCGCTAGTCTCCTCAGGGACTGATCCTCCCCTGGTCTCCTTTCCTAAAGGTGGGCTCCCTAATGGAGGGCAGCCTGAGATCCTTCTTTGAGGTGTAGGCCCTACCCAGCAGAGCTGGGCCTACCAAGCAGCGATGTGGCCTCGGGCTGAAGGTGCCCGGGACCGAAACACATGCACGTACCCATGGCCATGAGGGCCACACGAGGTGGGGTACATGCCCAAGACCCCACGCTAATGGCGTCTGCCCCTTATGTACCCTCTCCCAGCATGCACAGTGGGCTGACCACGCCCACTGCACGGCTGCCAAGAGAGGACACCCAATGGTGCTGTGATACCTCCTGTGGTTCAACCTGAGCCGGCGGTGACAGAACCACCCACAGGCAACAGGGAACTTTAATGCCAGGCAGTATCACACTCAGAGCAGAAGCAACCTATATCAATCAATTGGTCTGAGCCCAACTACCGGCTCAGACTACCCCTAAATTTGTACACAGCGCCCCCACATATTGAGGGGGTGGGGCGCTACACCTTTATTTTTGGATATGTGAAGAATGACACAAGTGAACACCTTCTGCATTAAGAAAGTTCTGCTCTGTTTCAGTAAGGAGCTTTTTAGTTCATTTTGCCAGCCTCACCATAACCTGTTAACGTATAGTTTTACATACAGATGTAGCCAGGGGCAGGCTACTATAGTATGAATTCAGCAGATGTTATCTTCATTACAGCATGCTGCTCCTGTTTCCCTCTAGTGCTGCACACAGACTGTTTGCATCAAACTGCTGAGCCAAGAAGAAATAGACCGTGGGATTTGTAGTCCTGTGTTCAGCCATAACTGGATTGCTGAGTCTCCCTCTGACTATATTACCCACCAAGCCACCCACCAAGAAGGGGAATTATGGGAAAGGCTATAAAAGTAGTTTCCGTCAGGCCCGGGACTGATCTATGAGCACCCAAGCTGCTGCCCGGCCGCTGTGTATGCGGCCTGCCAAAAGCCTGGGAGCCATCGCTGTCCCGCCTGTGAGGGATTGCATCGCTGTGCGATCCCAGAAGATGCTTAGCCCAGCAGCCGAGGATTCCCACGCCGACTGCTGAATCCACATCCTTGCCTGTCTGGAGGAGAAGAATCTGTGTCACTGCCTGTGTGTGCTGACTGCCTTCAGGATTTGTCGAGCAGGCTAAAGCCCAAGCTCCCTTGTTGTCAACAACATACAACACATGGACACTGCATGCAGACATCATAATCTGGACTTCAGAGGAGGTTGTCCCAATTATCATACTCACAGCTTATCTGCTGACTGCTAGAACTCTCTAGTTTTTCTTTCAGGATTTCCTCTTTTTCCTACACTTTGAGTTCCAAGGTGCCGGTGAAGACTACATCAGGCCTGACACTTGGACTACTTGTATTCCATCATGCAAGGTGTAAGCTGACCTGAATACTGCCTGAATCCCTTCCCAATAGGAGTAGAATTCCCTACAGGCCAGTCTCTTCCTCTAGTCACCACCTTAGTATAATTGAGTTGTGGGCCCATCCAATTATCCACTGTTTACTATTTCTGCATATTTAACTGTTATCATCTGTTACTGTCTGCTTATTATGCTGTATATACCTGATTGCTGAGTGTTCAACTCAACCAGCTTTGGGTGCTGTGCCAGGGTTTGGCTGACGTACACCTTACTGCACCCACTGTTTGTTTTGCCAATACAGAAAGTCTGCTAGGTTCAGCTTATATTGTGTCTGTGGTTCATTTTATGGGATGTGTTTTATGTCTGAACATAGAGTGTCAGAAGGGCTGGGGAGTTTACAGGGTTATTGCAGTTCAAGAGGACAGCAATATCCAATGGCCCTAACGGGGGGGGGGGGGGGGGGGTAGCGCTATACAGATATAGCAGGTAGTTGTGGGACACAATACTTAACACATTCCACTTTGTCATACTAGCTAACCCCACACATGCTTTATGTATGATACACAAGGAGCAAAACACAATAGACCAAGCAACAAATCCAAAAAATCATCTTTCCAAAGGTTTCTGACTGATATGGTTTATTGAACATGTGTTACCATATAATGATTTAACCAAATTTGAACCCATTATCATTAGTCATTAACAGCAATAGTAATTAAATCAAGGTTCTTTTAGCTCACATCTTAGAATCTGTTGTTTTAAAAAATTTGAACACGTCTTATCTCCACCTGGTCATTCTGAACCATCTGCCAAGCACAGATACAGCAAAGCATTTTAAAAGGACAGTATCAGTTTTCATCAGGTTAAAATATCAATTTTTAGATCAGTCTTATGGTCTTATGTTATGGTGCATACTGCAGTGAACTTCATTATTAGGTTGAGGAGCTGCATGGAATTTTAAAACACGCTGTTAAAAACATATTTAATAATTTATAAGGTTGGGTGTAGTATAAGTGCAAATGCAAGATGTACTGGAAAATTTGGATTAGCGACAACACAGACAATACATAAAGTTTTCACTAGGGGTTGTTTCTGGTTTCTGACTGAATGCACACGTTATCTTGTTATTAGCATATTACATATGAAATATGTACTACCATTTTTACCATGGACATAGATAAAAAGAAAAAGGGCAAGCTGCTAAGTTGGTTTATAAATTGGTACATGGTACCAAAAGTGGTTGCACGATCTTCTCTTTATGAACATTATGAAGAAAGGCGGCATCACTATGAACAATTGGTATTGTTTTCAGCATCCAATCAGATTCAAAAGTGCCCTGGAAAATTACAGTAGAAACACGGGAGTAACTAGAAATCACGGGGACCCATAAAAAAGGTTTTAATGGCAACTGAAAATCTGCCATTTACAATCTATCCAGTAGTGATACTAAGGTAAGTACAGATCTGGGTGTGTGTGTTTGGAGGGGGGGTTATTTATACTGGGATCTAGAGAAAAAGGAAATAGTACATTGTTTAAAATGTATCACTAATTTAACATAATGAAACTAAGAATGGGAGGGTGCAGAATATTAAACATACTTTATGGCATACAAATTGAGGCATTGCGGAACAAGGAACTTACAGAACAGTGTAGGATAGGGGACATACAGCATGGCTGCCAAATACTCCAGTGTGTAACAGTGAACATACAGCATGGCTTATGAAGTGTACTCTCACCATCATTCTGAATGGCACCCAATTCACCCTGCCAACAGACGTGCAAAAAACACACGTGCTAATGGGCCTTAAAGCAGAGGTTCACACAATTTTTTAAGTTCACCTTATCCCCATCAGCGCTATGAACAGATGCTCAGATGGAAAGATTTTTTTTTTTGATGGTGTAACTATTTACCTTATAAATCGTCTGTATTACTGCACTTCCTGATCGTCACTCCTGCGCGAGTAGGCGTTTCCCCTGAGGCGCACGGTCTCCTGGGAGCTTAGTGTCACACCGCCGTGAAATCCAGAGATCGTGAAACCGGAAGTGACGCGTGACGCATTGTTTGCATTGGTTTAGTTGCCATCACAACAGGGCGGGAACTTCCAACAATGCCGCCCGTTGTGATGGCAACCTGGAAGTTTATGGCGCTCCGCGCCGTTAAAACTGGACATGCACAGGAACTAGCGGTGAATGCTGGGAGTTCAGCATTCACCGCATCCATGAAATCAATGCTTGTGGGCTTCACATGCCCACAAGGAAGATGGAACCGGCCAGCATAATTTTTTAAAAGTTCATTTCAGATATGAAAACGGACATCGGGGGATTAAGCAGCCCAAACAAGTGAGTGTTATATTGCTATTAGGCGACTGTTAGAATGCCTAGAAAAAAAAAATTAATGGTCGGCGGACCTCCGCTTTAATAAGGATAGCTTTCAGCTGCTTAGGCTCAGACTTATGATGCTCTGTCCCCTTCTCCAAATGAATGAGATGCAGTAGCATCCTGCCCCAGGGATGAGGAGAGATGGGCACCCCTATAGTTAAATGCCACCCTGTTCAGATCTCTGTCAGTATGCCTCTGCAGGTGCAGTGACAGCTCAGCGAATTACTGCTGTCACTTGTAAACAAGGAGCCAGCAGAGGATAGCTTCCACTACTTACTTCCTTTGTCAGTTTCTTACTAATGCCTCATTCAATGCACAGCCTGACAGAGGAAATGAGAATTGGAAGCCTTCCACTGCTGGTGCTTTGTTTACAATGAACAACAATGACCTGCTGAGCTGTCATGGGTTCTATGGGTCACAATGACAGCAGTTTGAGCGATTAATTATTTCATTACAGGGGAGACCATGGCTCACCATCCCTGGGGCCCCCTCGACAGGCCTTCCTTAGGTCCAGGCCCCACAGTAATAAGCGAATATAGATTAGTTTACACAAAAGTTATAGCGTCTACAAACTGTGGGATATATATTTTTTTTCATTAATTTTTTTTTCTTTTTACTAGTAATGGTGGCGACCAGCGACTTATAGCGGGTCTGCGATATTGCTGTGGACAAATCGGACACTAACTGACACTTTTGACACTTTTTGGGGACCAGTGACACTAATACAGTGCACTGTAGTAATGACACTAGCAAGTAAGAGGTTAACATCAGGGGCTATCAAAGGAGAGGAGAGCGGGACTCTGACAGGTCCTTCTCTGTACAATGAGCGGAGACGGACCTGTCATCTGCCTGCTCAGTGGGGATCAACGGAGCGATCCCCGCTGAGCAAGCGGAGTCCGTCAAAACAGACCTGCCCCGTGTGAAAGGGGCCTTAAAGATATTATATAAATCTATGTTTGAAAAATTATATTTCATTCATTTTGTAGTATATCTATTTTAAGAAAAATATTGAGCTGAAAACTGCAATGATAGCAGCCTTGCTTTCATCATCTTTTGTCATCTCATGGGGTAGATAACAGGTAACAAGTCCAAGCAACCGGTAAAGTTTCAAACTGGCTGCAATCAGCTTTATTATGGTCCCAACATAAAAAGGGAAGAAAACACATTTTCTGCATGTAATAACAAATGCACTTTGTCCAAATCAATAAAAAATAAATCACATATAAAACAAATCATAGCCTGTCCAACTCTAGCTGCACATCAAAGCAAAACTTTCTTTTTTTAAACTTTGGATAGAGTAAGAGGAGGATATAACCCATGTCAGTTTGTTTGCCATTTGTGTCCCACTGGAGAGATTTCCCTTCACTTCTTGCTCCATAACCCAAACAATAAAAGAAAGAAAAGCTCTCCAAAGTGAGAGAATTTCTGGTTGTCACCAGGGTATCAAAACATAAGAACTAGTGTCCCCTAGAATCTCTCTAATGGAGAACAGACAAAAAAAAAAAAAAAAACATAAAGCAAACAAACAAAATCTGGCAGGTGTTCTAATACCTTTTTATTCCATGCTAAAAAAAAAAAGAAACATTTTACCTTTAGTTATACTTAGTTAATATCTAACAGTGAAATAAACCTTGCTCTTGCCAAATGCTGAATCTCTCCTTTGAACCAAGTGCTAAGGATTCTCCAAGGTTTGTCTGAGTTTACAATACCCCTATGAGGGTCTACTGCTCCTTCTGTAATGAACAAACACAGTTATGGCATATAAAACAAAAGGAGAAGCGCCTCTAAGTGCAGTAGGACTGGTAATCTTAATACACCCCAAATAAGAGCTACTCACATCGGTACAATAAAAACAGACTCATCATGAATGAGGGTCCGGGATGCCAGGTGGATAAGAAGCCCACAGAAACAACAAGATGTCTGGTTGCGTGAGCCCCAGGTAGGGGGCGCACACCCCCTACCTGGAGGGAGGAAGCCGGCCTGTATCTCTCTTGATCCAGTGGATTGCAGCATGGAGCGCAGCGCTGGGAGCCATGTGCAGCAGGAATGAGTCAGCAGGACCAAGATGCAGTGCAGCGCGTTTCAGACCATGCACTGTGCTGTATTGAAGCATACACGCTCCTTTATCAAGCATGCTTGACAAAGGAGCGCATCCTCCAATACAGCACAGCACATGCTCCGAAATGTGTGGAATTGCATCTTGGTCCTGCTGACGTCATCCCACCGCATGTTGCTTCCAGTGCTGTGCTCCATACTGCAAACCACTGGATCGAGAGTGATAAAGACCGGCTTCCTTCTCGTCCCTGGGGCGCACACAACAAGACATCTGTGGGCTTCTCTTCAACCTGGTGTCCCGGATCCTCATTCATGATGAGCCTGTTATTATTGTACCAATGTGAGTAGCCCTTTTTTGCGGTGTATTCAAATTACCAGTCCTACTGCATTTAAAGGGGGGGGGGGGCTCCTTTGTTTTATTTTCCATGATTCTAGAACAAGCTTAAGCTCTTGAACTAGCCTGCCATGATGAAGGACTTCTTGGAATTTTTTTAAACTTATTTTAATTAATTGTTGTCTTTATAGAGATAATAAGCCTCTGTGCCTACCATCCCCCCTCTCTCAAAGTTATGACATATGCAGCCTTTAAAGATGTTGCAAACCTGTGAAATAGGAATAAAACATATTCTTCTATAACGTGTGCTTGTTTTAATCCAGAGCACTAAGTGTCATTTATGTCTGCTGCTTTGTTCCTCTGCTATCTGCATGGGTCACTGCTAACAAGTTTTCCTGACACAAAGGAGTGACAGGGGAGGGAGATTCAGCACACAGCCTGTGATTGACAGCCTCATCTCTGTTCCTGTGTGCTGTGTGAAGGGGGTATGTCCCTTGCCTCCAATCAGCTCTTAATGAGCTCTGCTGAGTGTGACTTCAGCTCCAGTGGCGGCTGGTGTTTTTTTTTTTTTGGGGGGGTGGCAAACTATTGAACCCCCTCCCCGTGTCTGCTGGTCCGTCCACTGGCACTTAAGCGGTGGGTATCGGCATCCATGGAACGGCGGTGACCGGGCATCCAGGCATTGGCGGTGACCGGGCATCCAGGCATCTGCCAGTGGCTCTTCTCCTCCTCGGTTCCGCTGTACATCTCCTCCCCTCTTCCTAGGCATCCAATAGGGTCACCTGTCCTTTCAGCCAATTGGTTGACGGGTATCAAACCTGCTTCTTTATTTGCTTGGGAGGAGGATCAGTGTTGCAACAGCGAATACTCATTCGCTGTAGCAACACACCTGGGTGGGCTCCGGTCGCACTCTCTGCATCCCGAGCCCAACCTATTTTGAAGCATATTAGAGCCTCTGGCTCTAATCAGGTGCTTAAAAAGACCTGGCCGCTGTAATTCATGCACCCAGTGCCCTGAAAGGGGCCGGACCCATGAATAGGGAGCGGCCGCGGTGGCCATGGATAGATTCATGCTATGCATGAATCTATCCATTGCATATAGGGGGTGGCCTGGAGAGAGGGGGCAGTGCCCGGGCGCCCCTAATGGACCGGCCGCCCCTGTTCAGCTCCCCACTCCCAGCTTTCTGAAAGCTTAAACAAGCTGTATAAATTCTGTACTTTGAATGATTGTAGAGAAGACTTAAGATAAACAGATACAACTTATGTAAGAGGATTTGTTTAATCTCAGTGTATCACCTAAGGCCAGTCACTTCACTGGGTATATGTGAGGGTTTGCAACCATTTTAAGTCATCTTTTCTTAAGCAAATGTGCCCTTTCTTTTCCAAACTGGATTTACTGTGCCTCTCTTACAATACAAGAAGATAGATAAGGGAAATGATATAACAATTATTTAACAAACTTTGTAAAGAAGGCCTAATTTACTGAAAATAAATTAAGTAAAATTAAAATGTGCTTGCTTCAAATATACAGCCATATGCAGGGGGTCTTCCTTATTTTAACTCCACAGCACATGATTGAACATGAATTCACTTCACTTTTCTTTAGTATATCACCTCCACATCTGTAAGATCAGGACAATATACAATCAAGGACATAATAGAGTATGAAGAGACATGACTATATGTATAGTTACATGATTGTTCTCGTTCTCTTTCACAAGCATGGAACACTGTTCTGTGAATGATGGCTCATCCTATCATGTCAGAGTAAATCAAGAACAAAAGATTTCTAACATATGTTCAGGAAATTCTCACCTGCTAACATAAAGCACTACTCTTTCCAAAAGTAGAACACTGATTGCAAGCTCTGGAATCATACAAACTAACAAAACTTACACAAATACAACACTTGTGTACACATCACCAAATTACTCATGTATGCAAACATTGCAGTAGGTTAACAGTACATAGAAGTTTTGCTATGTTCACAAAGTAACAAAAATAAGGCCTATGAAGCTACATAGATATATAAAACATTACAGCTAGTAGATATTACTGTAAGTAAAAGTACATTGCTAGGGGAAAGTGCTGGGCAGCCACATG
This sequence comes from Rana muscosa, assembly GCA_029206835.1. NCBI lineage: Eukaryota > Metazoa > Chordata > Amphibia > Anura > Ranidae > Rana > Rana muscosa. Next base: position 217,019,452 of record CM055116.1, read on the forward strand.
TGGATTTCAGCAAACCTGAGACCATAAGAAAAATGAAGCTTTGCATTTATTCCTTTTTTTAAAAGTGATGTCCCCCTCCAGAGCCATCTGTTGCCCTGCTGATAAGGTTGCGAATAATGACCTTTTCTGTTGTTTTTTTTGCAACACATCCCATGTCCAGACAGGGGACATGCCTCTCCTTCTTTTCTGTTAGGAAAGCATTTGGGGTGTCCTTTAATTGACCATGGAGTGGAAAAACTGTATGGAAAAATGCATGAGCCGAGAGCTTGTCTGCCATCATCGGAAGCAATTTGTAGATCTTATAGAAAATTGCCACAGGTTTACTTTAAAGGGTATGTCAATAATCTCAGAAGGCTTGCAAAACATAGACAACAGAAAAGGGCACCAGGTAAGTGGTGTTTGCTCTTGAGGGATTCCCACACCTTGTTGAGGGGACCTTGCTACTGGTGACTGTGTTTTTTCCTTGCCTACCTCTGGATTCGTATATTTGATCACCCCGTCGTCCTTGCATGGACTTCATGGACCTTGTTATTACCTAATACAATCTCCTGTCAGTCAAGTTCTCACTTACTAGTCATTAGTTTGTGCATTGCTTGTTTGCAAAACATATGTAGCTTTAACATTATGCCGGTACACAGGATCGGAGATTCCGACAAGAAAAGTCTGATGTGAGCTTTTGGTCGGAAATTCCGACCGTGTGTATGCTCCATCGGACTTTTGCTGTCGGAATTTCCGCCAACAAAAGATTGAGAGCAGGTTCTCTATTTTTCCGGAAATTCTGATTGTCTGTATGCAATTCCGATGCGCAAAAGAACAAATGCTCAGAATCAAGCAGAAGAGCCAAACTGCCTATTGAACTTCATTGATCTCGGCTCGTCGTATGTCTTGTACGTCACCGCGTTCTTGACGGTTAGACTTTCCGACAAGATTTGTGTGACCGTGTGTATGCAACACAAATTTGAGCTAACATTCCATCGGAAAAAAAAACGTTTTTCTCGTCGGAATTTCCGATCGTGTGTACACGGCATTAGGTTCACATGGAGCTTGATTCAGAAGAGTATTCAAGCAGGGGAGGTGCTCCCTCTTACAGACCACTCTCCTGGCAGGGAAGTTTCACTGGGAAAGGAAATGCATTAAAATCAGTAGGTCACCATGTATTGTTTGGACCACTATACTAAAAAAGACAACAACAACACTCAACTATCCACAAATGTACTAAACGGTTCAGATTCTATCAGCCTGAGCATTTAGGGGGATCTATGGGGGGGGGGTCTGGTGAATCAGCCAAGCTCCCCATTTAAACATCTTTTGGACAAAGCCTAACCATTTTGTAGATGGCTAGTTAAACTCACTTTGTCTTCCATTACAGTACAGTTACATATGACATATGACATTGACAAGAAAATTCAGGAAATGAAGGTTGGATGTCTTGCTAGGATTGAAAACATGCTGAAATAACTGAAGCTGACAAATCATGTAAAGGTTTTCCCATGAGGTCCTTAGGCTTCTGACAGCTTGACTATGATTTAATTTTCATATAAGGGGGAAAAGTGCTAGAAAATTGCAATATTCTATATTTGCATATTGTATTTCAAGTCTTTTTCTATAATCAAGCTAACATTGAAAGTCAAAGTTAATTAACATGGAAGCATTGACCTTATATTTTCCAAGGCTCCTTTCTGTAACTGATTAGGCCTCAGGTGCACCCATCAAGCAATGTTCTCAACATCTATTGAGTGAACAGGCCTGGTAATTAATCTGCTGCTTACTCTGATTAGTTTAGGAAATCTCTTTTTAGGTATGTGTAGATTTAAACTTAGGACTACTTTTCTGCCCTTGAGGACTGAACTTGAGGAATCCTGATTTATAAGACAGCATCTGGACACAACAGATCAAAAGGCCTCTACAAATCGGTAATTCTGAAATACTTCAACTCGTTTCTGCTGTCAGAACTCAAGCTTTCATTGAACTTCAAGCTAGCTAACATGTCTTACTTGTGCAGATGCCTTCACAGGCAGGGTCTGCACTTTCTCATGACCACTGAAATAACATTCTTACTCATCCAAAACTCTGCATCAGCTGTTTTATTTCTCTAATCTCTACACATTAGTCCACTCAATGCATGGAGATCTTTACAGTGTCTTACAGTGAAGATGTCACAAATATGTAAAAATATATGTAAATAGCCTTTTAAAGCACCTTTATACATAATTATCTTAGATTGTAAGCTCTAACGAGCAGGGCTCTCTGATTTCTACTGTATTAAACTGTATCTTTTTTTCTTTCAAAATATTTTATTTTTCAATAATCATAAAATAAATCATAAAATAAATCAAATAATATACAGTATAACATACGAATAATTCATACAGGAGTATAATATTATTGACAGATCAAATAATATTCCATATTCAAAAAATGTAATAATAATTAAAAAAAAGAATAAAAGAGCAATATATATCTTTACTAACAATAGAAAATGTATTTGATAAAGGCCAGAAAGCCTAAAAAATGTTATATAGATTTTCATTAGCTAAACCAGAATAAAAAGAAAAAATAAATTAATCGAGATCCACGCCCCTCCATGGCACCCCTATAGGGATCATGCTGTGCCAGAAGAGGGGATCCCACATGTTTTAAATGGGCTCTTAATAAAGCCCTCTAAGCCTTACAAGTCAAGAGATAAAACCAATGAAATAGGATGAAAGGTCATCCAGACTATAACCTTACAATCAAAAAAAGTTGTAAAAGACCCTAGGAATATTATAAGAACATGTTTCTTATAAAGATCTCCAAGATTCAGATTAGAAAAAAATAAAGATAAAAATAAAAATAGAAGACAATAGAACAAGAAAAGAAGGAAGGAGGGGGGGAGAAGAAGAGGGATGTACATGCCTGACTTAACGATCTTAAGCGGGAGAACAATGAAACAATTTAATTAAGAGATATTCCAATAAAAGTAGCCCACGGTTCCCATATCTTTTTAAAATTTTGGTACTGTGTTATTTAATATACTAGCTAGTTTTTCTTGAGTCATAATCCTAGAAATTTTTCGTTTGACATCAAAAAGGAAGGGTTTTGTTTTTTTCCAAGCTTTTGCTATGGTGATCTTGGCTCCAGTGAGAATGAAGTGAATTAATAATTGAGTAGATTTAGAGATATGAGGAACATGTGCATTTAGGAGAGCGATAAATGGGGATCTCGGAATCTGGCATCCAGTTACTTTAAAGATCAAATTAAAAATGTTATTCCAGAAGGAGCGAATCCTAGGACATTCCCACCATGTGTGGGCCATTGATCCCAAAAGTTTGCATCCTCTAAAGCAGTGGTTCTCAACTCCAGTCCTCAGGGCCCACCAACAGGCCAGGTTTGCAAGATAACTGAAATGCATCACAGGTGATATAATTTGCTGCTCAGGGATTGTAGTATTCTAGTCTGCATTTCACCAAGGTAATACTTAAAATCTGGCCTGTTAGTGGGTCCTGAGGACAGGAGTTGAGAACCACTGCTCTAAAGCAGTGTTTCTCAACTCCAGTCCTCAAGGCGCCCCAACAGGTCATGTTTTCAGGATTTCCCTCAGATGAAACGGCTGTGGTAATTACTAAGGCAGTGAAACTGATCAAATCACCTGTGCCAAATAATGGAAATCCTGAAAACATGACCTGTTGGGGCGCCTTGAGGACTGGAGTTGAGAAACACTGCTCTAAAGCATGAGAGATCAGATGAAGGGTAAATAGTAGCTAATTTAGAGGGGGTAAGATACCACCTTGTTAAGACCTTAACGTTGGCTTCCATCAGATATACGTTCAGAATACCAAGTTTAAAGGACTTCGAACAAGCAGTATGCCAGACTTTCAGGTCCAAAGTACAACTAAAGTCCTTTTCCCAAGCTGTCATGTAGGAGGACTTCTCATTAGAATGAGTGAGGGACGATTAAACTGTATCTTAATTGTACCATCTGCCCTTATGTTGTAAAGCCCTGTGAAAAAAGTCAATTGCTATTAAAATCCTGTATATTAATAATAATTACCGTAGTAAATCTATTCTGGAGATACAAAGTAAATTCTGATTTATTTAGTTTTTACTAGCAAACCAGATATATATTTACTGAAAAGTAAAGATGTGTGTCTATAAAATGCCTTCTCTCCTTTAGAACTACAGAGTCAGAGCAAAAATCGAAGCAGATACGTTATCTTGTACTTTTTTTGGTTCATCAGCATCTTATAATTCAAGTAAACAGGCTGTGTGTAAGTCTGACATTCCACATCTGGAAAATATTTGGGACAAATGTGTACAGGTTTTTGTTGAATGTGGTCAGTTCCCAGGACTCTAGTTTACCTTTGTGTTAAAGCGGATCTTGCACTAAAATGCACTTAAAACCCTGTTAACAAAACACTGCATTAGAGAAATAAAAAAATAAAAAAACATAGAAAGAAAATACAAAAAAATTACTCAAGATACACGGGACTTCAGAAGAAGTCATTGATGTCACCTCACCAAAGCAAGCCCACTGGAATCCTGGGAGTAAGGCAAGTATTTTGTATGATTTTTTTCCAAAGTGTTGATTTATTTCTGTAACGCAGCGTTTTGATCTTAGGGGGTGGGGATAGCTGTAAATAGCACTCCCAAAACGCCCTGCCCATTGCAATGAATGGGCAGCACTTCCAAAGCGCCTTAAAAGCGCTACAAAACTGGTCTTTTTACTATTTTGTTTTGGTAAAAAAAAACGCTAGGGATCAAAAAGCGCTGCTAAAACGCCACTAAAACAGCGTTGAAACACCGCAAAAGCGAGCTGCGCTTTAGCACTACCGGCACAGGTGCTCAGTGTGAAAGAGGCACTTTTGCACTTTAATGCAAGGTCCACTTTAAGATGTGAAAACTTTTGTTGCTTTCTAAGTACTCTTCAGGCTGCATTCACCGTATAGCAGCATGTGAACTCACACGAAATCATGCAATCTTGCATGCATTCACAAAACACGTCAAATGCATGTGTCTTGCTTGAAGTGTTGTTCATTGTTAATAGTAACCCAAATGCAGCAAGCAAGATTTTTTGTGTGTGTGCGAACAGCCGCTCTAAATGCTCAGTTAAGAGACATGCAATGCTCGCAGATTAAAAAGGTGCATGAGCTTTTTTGCCATATTTGGTGTGTGTAGGGCAGCCCATTGAAATTAATGAGCTGCCCTATGTGTGAAGCACAGCAGTGCGCAAAAAAAGTGCATATGTGCAAAGCCGTGTGAATGGGAGCTTAGTCTTAAAAAATAACCACTTCTGTTGTTTCTATAGAACAATCTTTTTTTTTTTTGTTTGTTTTTTTTTTGCTAAGAGATGGGCCACCCCAAGAGAGAGAACATCGACACTCCCTGTTTAGACCTAAACACTATGTAATGACAAAGGGGCATACAACGCTGAACAAAATAGAGATCACATAAAGTGCCTTGAAAAAGTATTCATACCCCTTGAGATTTTCCACATTTTGTCATGTTACAACCAAAAACATAAATGTATTTTATTGGGATGTTATGTGATAGACCAACACAAAGTGGCACATAGACAGAAAAAAATTGCGCCAACAGAAATTTGTACAAGGGCTGGGTTATGTCAAGCACTCACGCCACAACAATCAAAACAGCCCTTACCATAGATAGAGCACAGACATTGAATCCGCGCTATATCAAAAGAATTAACGCCTTACCCAAATCTATTCGATAGAATATGGAGTTAACTTAGGGTTAAATTACCCTAAATTTGAGAACCAGCTCTCAATCTTTTATTGCTGGAAATTCCGACAGCAAAAGTCCGATGGAGCATACACACAGTCGGAATTTCCGTCCAAAAGCTCACATTGGACTTTTCTTGTCGGAGTTTCCGATCGTGTGTATACGGCATAAGAGTCTGCAAAAGTCTGCAAAAGACTTGAGACTGGGGCAAAGGTCCATCTTCCAGCAGGACAACGATCCTAAACATACAACCAGAGCTACAATGGAATGGTTTAAATAAAAGCATATTCATGTGTTAAAATGGCCCAGTCAAAGTCCAAATCTAAATAGAATTGACAATCTGCGGCAAGACTTGAAAATTGCTGTTCACAGATGCTCTCCGTCCAATCTGACAGAGCTTTAACTATTTTCCAAACAAGAATGGGCAAAAATTTCACTCTCTGGATGTACAAAGCTGGTAGAGACATCCCCAAATAGACTTGCAGCTGTAATTGCAGAGAAAGCTGGTTCTACAAAGTATTGACTCAGGGGGGCTGAATAAAAATGCGCACCACACTTTTCACATATTTATTTGTAAAAACAAATTAAAAACCTTTTATCATTTTCCTTCCACTTCACAATTATGTGCCACAGTGGAGGAAGTTCCCCATCAGGTCCGCCCCCTCGTATTTCAGACCCCGCCTACATCATTGGCCTGAGCGGACCTGATGGGGAACTTCCTCCACTGTGTAATAAATTAATAGACCCGCCCCTTCTCACGTTCCGCATCTGGTCCGCTTAGCCTTACACCTAGTCATTGGCTGAGCGGACCTGATGGGGAACTTTAGAAGGGGCGGGTCTATACATTTAATAGACTGCCGAGGAAGTTCCCCATCAGGTCTGCTCAGGCTCAGCCAATGATGGACAGCGCTGGACATCGGATCGCCGCGGGACACTGGATTTCATCGCTGGAATGTATTTTTTTTTTTTTTTTAATAAAGGACTTTTCCAAGGTGTTTGTGTGTTTTTTTTATTTTTTTACACTTTCTTCGTGAAATGGTAGGGGTACAATGTACCCCTTACCAATTCACATAGGGGGGGATCTGGGGGTCCCCTTTCTTAAAGGGGTCTTCCAGATTCCGATAAGCCCCCCGCCCGCAGACCCCCACAACCACCGGGCAAGGGTTGTGGGGATGAGGCCCTTGTCCCCATCAACATGGGGACATCCTCCCCATGTTGAGGGCATGTGGCCTGGTACGGTTCAGGAGGGGAGGGGCGCTCTCTCAACCCCCCCTCTTTTCCTGCGGCCTGCCAGGTTGCGTGCTTGGATAAGGGTCTGGTATGGATTTTTGGGGGGACTCACCACGCCATTTTTTTTTTACTTGGGGTGGAGTTCCCCTTAAAATCCATGCCAGACCTGAAGAGCCTGGTATGGATATTTGGGGGGAACCGCACGCATTTTTTTTTTTATTTGCGGCAGGGTTCCCCTTAATATCTATACCAGACCTGAAGGGCCTGGTAATTGATCTTGGGGGGACCCCCACGATTTTTATTTATTTTTTTATCAATGACTTTTGTATGTATTGCCGGGAGCCGACAATTCATTAATAGCCGCGAGTGAGTTTTAAATGACTTTTTTTCCTTCAGAAATGACACTTTGTGCAGGGACAGTTCTAAGCATTGGAAACAAGCGCCACTTCACATGCATATCATACACACCCCCCAGGTACGAAATTTAAAGGAATATTTCACTTTTATTGTTTCACTTTAAGCATTATTAAAATCACTGCTCCCAAAAAAACGGCCGTTTTTAAAACTTTTTTTTGCATTGATACATGCTCCCTGGGGCAGGACTCCGGTCCCCAAACACTTTTTATGACAATAACTTGCATATAAGCCTTTATAATTAGCACTTTAGATTTCTCCCATAGACTTTTCGAATTTGCCGCGAACACCCCAAATTGTTCGCTGTTCGGCGAACGGGCAAACAGGCAATGTTCGAGTCGAACATTAGTTCGACTCGAACTCGAAGCTCATCCCTAGCGGTGACGTACAACACTACAACAAGCCGAGAAAAATGAAGTTCAATGATTCCGAGCATGCGTCGAATTGATTCAGAGCATGTGTGTGTTTTTTGTGCATCGGAATTGCATACAGACAATCGGAATTTCCGACATGAACTAGCTCTCACATTTTTGTTGTCGGAAAGTCCGATGGAGCCTACACACGGTCGGAATTTCCGACCAAAAACTCACAACAAACTTTTCTTGGATGGTCTAACTTGTTGTACAAGAAAAGATTTATGTTCATCATGCAAGCCAAACTTTTGAAAGAACAAAAGAAACAAACCTACAATGACAAAATACAATCAGAGATGTAGTCAACCTCACTACTGACTTTTTAACATCCAAATGAGGTCTAAAAGGCATTACGTGTATTACTTTTGCATATATATTTTTTAATGCTATCTTGTTGAACTATTACTCAATTTTTATTTATTTTTTATGTGAAAAATGTTTAAAAAAAAAATTGTCAAATTTTGAAAAATGTGGTGGTCATTACAATAAAACAAAAAAGTACAAAAATCTACAAAAATCTAATTATGACTAATTACAAATATTAATGAATCTATAGAAATAGGAAGGTATGATATCACATAATGACATCATTAGTAACATATGGGAGGTTACATATAAAGCAAAACTGTCTCTACCTGAAAAAAGGAACTCCTGCTTTCCATGGTTTACTAGGTGCCTTCCGTGTCTAAACACTTTTGTAGCACCATTGCTCACTCTTCCCATTTCCCACTGCTGCCCCACAGAAATTTTGTAGAAACATTGCCCCCCCCCCCCCCACTTTACAATTGACAGTTCTCAGGGCTAGCAATTGCCAACTCAGACACTGAACACAACTGTTAGATTATTCCGTGGGGGCCTTCTACTAGTAGTAGATGTCGAGTCATCCTATTTATATATCTATTTCACTCTACTATTTTCAGAAATGCAAAGCAGATTTATGAATAAAGTATTTGTGGCTAATGAGAGCGTTCTTTCCCAGGTATCTGCATGTCATAACTAGGAGCCGTTCTGCTGTCTGTCAATAAAGTCTGTGTAAGGACTAAAGGAATGTAAATAGGCATGAAGGACCAGACAAACTTCAAAGAAATCCCCTTTCCCCTTCAAGTATTTAGTGAAAGAGAATGTTTTACTCACAGAAGTGGACTTTGAAGGCAAATAGACAAATACTTCATGCAATTAGATTTACTATAATCTGAAAAAAAAAAATAGATTTTGTTTTATTCTGCAATGTTTGCATTGTTAGAGCATAGCAGTCTTATATTGTTTTACATGAAATATTGCAAAATATGAATAGAACAAAAGTAACAGTGCCTAAAAGAAAAATACTTTGCACATAAAAGTGCTTTATAGCTGCACGCACAATACTAAAATGTTTGTCACTTAATGTGTGATATGTTCTTCCATCCTGTAGATGTCACTCTTCCAAATGCTGTTGAATGAAAGCGGTGACCAACAAATAGATCTCAACATAATTTTTTTTTTCTTTTGTCTCATCGAGGCCAGTAATTACCAACGTCAGTCCTTAACCACTTAAGCCCCGGACCAATACGGGCCATTATGACCAGGCCCCTTTTTGCGATTCGGCACTGCGTCGCTTTAACTGACAATTGCGCGGTCATGCGACATGGCTCCCAAACAAAATTGGCGTCCTTTTTTTCCCACAAATAGAGCTTTCTTTTGGTGGTATTTGAATGACACTGGCAGTGAAGGGGTTAACCACTAGGGGCGCTGAAGGGGTTAAGTGTGCCTAGGGGAGTGTTTACTACTGTGTGGGGGCGTGGCTACGACTGACACGTCACCGATCTCCGCTCTGATTACACAGAGCGGAGATCGCTGACAGTGTCAGTAGAGGAGCGGGGAGATGCTGTGTTTACACACACATCTCCCCGCTCCGAGCCTCCGTGAGACGATCGCGGGGATTCCCGCGGCGATCGAGTCCGCGGGACCCGCGGTCCCACTCACGGGGAAGGCAGGGGGGTCGCGAGCGCGCCGCCAGCAGCGCGCGCGCGACCCCGACGTCGGCAGTTAAAGGGCCACGTACAGGTACGTGATTGTGCCTGTACGAGCCATTCTGCCGACGTATATATACCGTGAGTGGTCGGCAAGTGGTTAAAAGGTAACTCAATTTTCATGGATTTTTATACAATTACTACACACGCCATATTTCAATTCAATGTTATTCAAATTTTTATTTCCATTTTAATCTGCAGTTCTGTGATTATCTGTAAAATTCAATGAAATATGGCAACATAGAAGAGTTCTGTTCACCATCTGTGTACAGAACGCCTTCAAAAAATTTAATTTCCTGCTTGTGTGATTCATTTATAGATTTTATCAGAAGTCTGCATTAAGATACAGGTCAGATTTTAGGCATCATCTGCAACAGAAATTACATTTTTGGTGATATACTCCCTAAGGGTTCATTTTTTCTAAAGGGATGTAGATACTGCATTGTTTCTTATCAGAAACTGAAAGTGTACCACCTGATTATAATGAACACAGAACCTCCCATTGAGAATCAGTATCCAAAGGACATGATCAAACAAACATCTATTTACTCATAACAAGTCAATCCACCATGCATATTCACTCCAGTTTACAATCTTCTGTTTCTTGTAACTGCCACAGATGTATTGCCACTAATTTCCCAACCTCTAAATGTTTAATTTCACAGTTTTTCCACAAATACTTGATGACTTTGCCAGTTTATGAACATGTATTAATTTGAAGAGACAATCAAGGTAATTCATTAAGGGTGTCACAAAGAATTTCTTTGGAAATCCTCTGAGGCGCAGCACCGTGGGTGGTAAACTGTCACATACATCACACCTTTCCAGCACAGGCATGGCCCGCTCTGAGTATTGGCATACTTCTGTGTGCCAGTTCAGAGTTGGTCTTAATTACCAGCTTCCTAATCTGAGAACTGGCGGTAATTCGATAAAAATCTGTCGCTGCCATAGTGACAGACCCTTGAATTGATGCTAGTAAGAATTACATGAATTTGCTGCATGTGCCGTTAATGCCACCAAAAAAGGCGCAAGAATTTCTTAAGGGAAATACCACCAGAAAAGTGACGTTAGGGCTGTTTTGAATTCCCCTGGCTGTCCTTTCCTCGTTCAGGGCAAAGTAACCATGTCTTTGCAAGAAGGCCCAACCGACCCACTAAAACTTACCCAATCATTGCTTCCCTGCTGCTCCTTCCTTAATCATAACCATAATTAGGATCTCCAGTGTCAGTTGGTCTCAAAAGGTCTCAAAAGGTAAGTTGAGCAGTGACATCATTAATTAGGTCATGTGTGCTCAGGCCTAGCAACTGGCTGCTAGACTAAAGTAATGTCCCATGGAAAGAGGTCATGCTCTCCCCTATACCCTGAAGCACTGCGTATTGATACCATGGATATTGAGCATGGCGTAGTGGAGGAGTGTCTCTTTTAAATTTCTTCACAGTTAACTGGGCATATGTTGCCATTTCAGAGTCATTTCAAGGTATTTGCAGATGGGGCATTCTGTGGGCCGATGTTTAATTTGGGGAAATTCTTTTTATTAAAGGGGTTATGAAACTGTGCTGGTACTGCTTGCAGGGTCCTAAAAAGAATGAACTACACCAAATTTTATAGACTTCAAAATGGGAATGGCTTGACTACTATGGTATAAGGTTTCTGACTGTATTTTGAGTATTCAGAAGAATATATAAAAGCAGCTGTCTTGCCCAAAGCAGCTATTCAGAGTTGCAAGGAATCTGATTGGTTACTTATGAGCAATTCCTACTTTTTGTCTACTCCTCCACTGTTAAGCCCTGTACACACGATCAGATATCCTATGGATTCTAATCCGATGGTTTTGTCCATCGGAAATTCGATGAAGCTGACTTCCATCAGTCTTGCCTACACACCATCAGTCAAAAAACCGACCGTCCCAAACGCGGTGATGTAAAACACTCCGATGAGCCGAGAAAAATGAAGTTCAATGCTTCTGAGCATGCGTCGACTTGATTCTGAGCATGCGTGGGTTTTTTATCCGATGGACTTGCCCATAGACGATCGAAATTTGCTATCGGTTTTTGATCCATCGGAAAAATTTAAAACATGTTCTATTTTTTAACACCGATGGAAAAAAGACCGATGGGGCCCATACACGATCGGTTTGTCCGATGAAAAAAGTCCATCGGACTGTTTTCATCGGTAAAACCGATCGTGTGTACAGGGCTTCATAGTATATAGACTACTCCTATACAGTGTGTAAAGAAGACTGATTTTACTTTGTCCTCACTATGGACTTTTCCTTTATGGAAATTAGAAGAACATGAAAGATTGCTATATATCAGAAACTGCTGTGATCAGAAATGGAAAGCCTGAAGACAGACAGTACAGAATAGATGTTGTGGTAAACATTCCATCTGTTTCGAATATGATCACCCTGATTTTATGCTATGAGGTCAGGCATGTCAGCACTCTGGAAATTATTAGGACAGTTAACAGATTCCACATAAATTCTACACAGATTTTTTGTAGAACTGTAAAAGAAAATACCTGAATAATTCTGCAGTGGCAGCTTGTCCAGACATAAGATAAATTGTTTGCACCAGTAACATTTTGAAGGTGTTTCCAGGTGAAAGTATCACATCTGAGAAGACTTTTATTCTGGGAAATGTTTCAGATGTTTTGAAACCCCAATAACTGCCAAACTATTGTATGACTTTTTGTAAGCCATTTTCTTGTGTTCTTGTGTTAAGTTCTTAGATTTACAGTAATATTGCTAGTGAATGAAGACTAGCATAATAAAAACTGTTAGAAATGTCCTCCGTGGTGCGCACAAAAGACATCGATTTCAATGCTGAAATGTAGCTATTACATTTTGTAAAATTATATGATTATTCACGCAAACCTTGAAGGGCCTTTTGAACAAAGTTTCCTTACCCTTTTGCCCACATTACTCTGAGATAATGAAACCCAACCCCCAAGCCCTAAACTTACCAAGATTTCATTGCCAACATCTACTGCATTGTTTACAAACCTCATGCTGGCTTTTTCAAGTAATGTTTACTTACCCTTAATCCATAGCTGCATTTCTACCAATGTTCTAAATGGAAGTCTTTGCTCCCAGAGTTCACCTTTAGGTTCTTACCCTGTTACATTCAATTTACTCCTCCATGTTTATGGCTATATCTGACAAATATGGGGCTTTAGCCAAGTGTTGACCAAATCAAGCAGAGAACAATAAAATCTGTGGTTCAAAAGGTGCATACATAAACTGTTATGGACTTTCAAGAATGACATTCCACCAAAATCATATCACAGTTGGGTGGGACAGTAAAGTATGTGTGTGTGTGTGTATATGTGAATTATTAGAGACAACCAGAGAGAATGAGAGCTAATATTGTTTTTTCTCTAAAGTGTTCCTGTCACCAGACCATTTGATTTAACAACAATCCCCCCATAAGATTATATATTAATCTAACATATTTTAGGCATGTCATTTACCTGTAAAAGCCTCAATTGTGTAGACATCTAAAAGCCCTGAGACTGCTGCTAAGCCCTGCTATTTTGAATGTCAGCAGTCCCAACAGACTCAGACCTGTCACTCAGGTGACACTCTATAGTATTTTGCTTTGCTCCTCCCTTGACAGCTACAAAAAGGTTATTTAGGGATGGAAGGGGAGGAGTCAGTACAGATCGTAATTAGACACTCCCATAAGAGGAGATTGCTATTACACGAAAGGAAGGAGGGAACTGTGCTAGGGAAATTACACTTACTTTTAGTTCCCTTGAAGCTTTAGATGCACTTTGCAAATCAATAAAACTAGTTTATATCACGTACCTGGTGAAGACTGGAATGTGGCGGAGGCCTCTCTTGCACCTCCCGTCTAACACCTCTGAAGGTGGGGACAGAGAGTGTAAGGCAAGGAGTGGCACGAGTGTTGTAGCAGCTGGCTGGTGATGTCCATGCTATAGGTGGGTAGAGCTGATAGTCGCAGTCCTCTGAAATGGATGCAAGAGCAGCTTGGCACCAGAGCATAGAACGGGAGCAGAACCAGGAGAGGAGCAGCAGTCAGCGACAACCAGGCAGTAGGGTACCGAATTAGCAGGCAAGGCAAGTCCATAAGATAGGCCAGGGTCGGAAATAGTCGGGCAATGCAGTACCAAGTCAGCAGGCAGATCAGATCCAGTAAACAAGTAAAGGTCGGGATACCGGGTAACAGGGCTAGAGCACAAGCCGGGGCGAAGTCCAAAGGCAAGCCGGGTCATACACAAGCAAACAGGAACAGCAGATCAGGTCTTGAGATGTCAGGAACGAGCTGAAAATCATCCAGCAACTGCTCACAGTGACAGAGCAGTTTAAATAGGCCACTGGGTACCAAGTGCTAATTGGTATGTGCACGTGTGCATGCACACCAATTCATGTGCGATGAACTGGCACTGCAGAAAACATATTAGTCTTTTGCTTATACATATTAGCATGTGTGCAATGTGCATGTGGTTGAGCATGTATCCACACTGGCCTTTTAGTAATGGAGATGCGATTTACCTTACAGTTTATGGCAAGAAAAAACTCTGCAAGCAAGCATACAAAATACTTGATTGTTCTGTTCTTTTGCCTGCTATTTTGTAAGTTGGTGACATGGACTTTTTAGGCTGGGTTCACACATATGTATCCAATTTGCATGACAGGTGAGTGTGAATGTCTCTCAATGGAGCCAGTTTACACAGGTCCGGGGAGGCCACGATCTGCATTAAAAAAGGGTCCTGGGCATATTTAGCTCCGATTCAGGTGTAAATTCAGGCAAAAATTCGGACCTGACTCGCACCTGAACCAGTGAACAGGGATGCACCGGACCCCATGCTGGGAACATGTTGCCGCATATATGTGAACGCAGCCCTAAAGTGAAGTTGCAGATACAAAGCTTTAATTGTTTGTGAGTTACAATCACACCTCATTCAGTACATTAAGAGACATAGAAATATCTTCTATCACTAAATTATTAAAAGTGATTGCAAATAGTTAATCTTGATATAACAACATTTGAATCGATAAATTAATATAACAGAATTAGATCAGTTCCTATATCTCCAGGATTTTATTAGAAGAAACTCTAAGCTGGCTGGGCTCTAGTTATTTTTTTCCATAAGAGCTTTGATAAAAGTTTGCCAGTATACACAATATGAGACACAACCTATTGGACAAAATACAAGATCAAGGTATACATATCCAGAAATGTGAAAACAGCAGCTTTTTAATCTGCACAACAAGGAGGTATTTGCTAATACATTACAATGAAGTAAAAGTAAATTGCCAAACAGTAACTCAAAGAGAGATCTTTCTAAGAGGAGCACATTTGTAGCACTTCAGACCTCTAGAGACAAGGTAGTTAGGTATATGCACTGCATTACCCAACATTCTAAGGGCTCCCTCAAAACCTAGCTGGGGAATTATGACAAAAAAAAACTGTAGTAGAGGGGGCTCCACCAGGCATCATGGTATGATGGGTCGTTAGTAACAGAAATGGGACCAGTGAGATTCATAGAAAATCAGGGATCCCCCATGAGGGTTACCTTCCCTATGTGTGACTGCTGAAGGTTAGAGGGTTAAGCTAGGGACAGAGAGATGAATGAAGTGGTAAGTTAGAAAAAAAAAGAAGGGAGCAAATAAAGGGGGTGGGGTGGTAAGAGGGAGACAGTGTACCTCAGTGTAGCAGTCCAATTGGGGCAGAATTTCCCCACATGGCCCAGCTGGCCAGTCAAGAAATAGAGCAAAAGAAGCGCCATTAAGGGCCATGCGATCTGGACTACACTACAACTCCCTTCTTACTGTAAGTATTCAGTATTTTGGTCATTCATAAGGTATTGCATCCCAAAGTGAACATGTTTTTGAGAATTTAGACACTTTATCTTGTGAGATACATATCAGTTCTTCCATCTCTGCTATTTGGATTTGGGCGACCCTTGTTAGCCATTTTTTCAACATGGGAGTATGTTTGGACCAGCTTGACTGCACTGACCATATGCATCGCTAAGGATGGTAGAGTCACTCCGACATGGCAGAGAAGCAGAGGAGATATTGTGCCAGTGAAAGTTCCATAGGAGATTACCACAACCATGTCATGGACCTTTTTCCAGATAGGTTTAATCGCTTGACATGACCACCATCTGTGGAGTAATGAACCTTTCTCTTTTTCACAGCATCAGCACAAGTTGGAGTTTGTTTGGGAGATTTTGTGATAAACATGGTGTCCCATACCACCGGGACTGCAATTTGTAACAGTGTTCCTGAATAATAACATTCAAGTTACTCGTATGGGCTGAGAGAATACTCCTTGTCAAATCATCATCCGATAAGACCAGACCCAAGTCCCTTTCCCATGCCAAGCACACTTAGCCCAACCACATCAGGTGAGCATCAAATTGTAAATGGCAAATTGAGGCTATTAAATGCCTAGTGAGTGTCTGTTACAGAACAAATCCAAGGATGTAAACGCAGACCAAAAGGGAAATAATTTGATTTGTGAGGAGAGCGAGAGAGCCTCCAGTTTTGCAAAGTGAGTATTTTGGAAGAATTGATAAGTGATCACATCATAATGATGCCATTCCACCTTTAAAGAGGTCAGTTATGTGTTACTGGCCTATAAAAGTGAAAGAAAAAGTGATCAACGCTTTACTTCATCTGAAAATGAACTAAGGACAAGAGAATCTTCTTGAATCTGCTCTTACTCTATTTAACAGCTAAACAGATACCCATAAACTGTAACCCATTTTGGTACCCGTGTATGGAACAGAGGCATAACTTTAAATCACGGGCCCCATAGCAAAATTATAGTGCCATTCCTTCTGGTGTTCTGTTTTTCATTTAGTGGTTGGTTATTGACTTGCAGCTATAAAAAGTGCTTTGAGTGTCAGTCTTTGTTAAGTATGTTGAGTGAACGTCTTCCACCAAATACCTGTTTTCTAGCCCAGTAGCTCTTTCCATACCTTTTGTTATAGCCCTCTTGGCTTATATCTCTTATGAGAATTCTCCTCTTAGCAACAAACAGACAAGCAAGGTACTTCATTGTTGACATACTTATTTCTAACAATAGTATTGAGAAAATTAAACCAGTTTTGATCAAATAAATTTGGGGATTTGAACATTAGAACTGTTCCTCTAAAAGAAGGATAGGCTGAAGGTATGCCTCTGGGAGACCACAACTATTTACATAGTACTATCAAATTCCACAGTATTTTATGCTTCATAACAAGCCTGAAACATTCTTATAAGTCCTTGCCCTAGGTGGAGCATATGCTCTTACCAGTCATATAGGGGTAGATATGCAGACAGACACACACACACACACACACACTGGGGCTAATATTAAGTGGAAGCCTAAATTACTAGTATGTTTTTGGTGGGAAGCCAAAATACCAAAAGGATCCAGGGAGAATAGAATATACAAACTCCATTCAGACATTATGCCCTATGGCAGGGATATGCAATTAGCGGACCTCCAGCTGTTGCAGAACTACAAGTCCCATGAGGCATAGCAAGACTCTGACAGCCACACGCATGATACCCAGAGGCAGAGGCATGATGGGACTTGTAGTTTTGCAACAGCTGGAGGTCCGCTAATTGCATATCCCTGCCCTATGGGAACTGATCTGAGAACTTAGCGCTGCAGGGCATGCCCAGAGAGATAATGACTTCACCACTATTCTGCCAGAGGGTATTTCAACAATTATTCAGGTTTTTATTTCCATTCTCTGAGTATATGTTAAAATTTAAAACTGCATTTTTGGTCTTAAGATGCAGCCAAGAAAAAATGTTTACCTAATAAATTTAGTTTTGAGAAAGTAGCCATGAGGATAGTTTCCAAATTCCACATTAGGAGAAATAATGTGTGTTACAGTACAAAAGTTAGCTTTTCCAATTCATTATTATGTTTTCAAAACCACAGTCAGAATATTTTGGAACTCGTGTTTAATATTTAATATATTTTGGTGACTAACACAAATAAAGGATTAATGAGTCCAATAAGCCAATTTTGCTAGTGGGAGATCTAGAATTTTTCAACATGCAAGCTTTGCTAACATTCACATAAAAAAATTGAATCTAAAGACTTTATATTTGAAAAATGTATTTTAAGCTGATAGACTTTGTGTTTTGGGTTCAGAACTGGGATATGGCCATGTAAACAAAGGTGGAGTTAATGTGACATCATTGACAATATATGGCTGTGGCCATGTTTGGCCAACGACATCACCCAGAGGTCCTTTTTGTACTTTGGCGGTGGATACCAGGAGGTGTCATTCGGTGTGAGTGAAGTGACAGAATCAGTTGTATCACCAGACAACGGGCATTGTTCATTATTATTACTACTGGAATCCCGGATTTATACAATACAACTCAATACTGAAGGAATGAGAGGGCCCTGCTCATTAGAGCTTACAATCTCAAAGGGAGGATCAAGTGATACAAATGGTAATAACTGTGGGGGATGAGCTGATGAAGAAAATTAAAGTACAGTTGTTAGGTGCAAACAGGATTGGCTTCTCTGAAGAGAAAAGTCTTTCCGAGGCTTGCCAAGGTCAGCCGAAGTGTCCTCGGGCCTTTTCGACCGTTTCCGAGGCTCTCCGGCGCCCCCCCGCCTCTGGCCGTATGCGGTATTGCATCCCATTGAAGTCACTGCAGAACAAACTATTTTCGCTTCCATTGACTTCAATGGGGAAACTCGATTTGATATGCGAGTACTTTGGATTACGAGCATTCTCCTGGGACGGATTATGCTCGTAATCTGAGGTTCCACTGTATTATAATTTAGCTGCCGGGGTCCAGGGACCTCTCCTGTACTGTTGTAACTTTTAGACGGAGTCTAGCTAGATCTGTATGATCATTAATATGGTAAAATGTTCTTACTGCTCTGTAAAGTAATGTGTCAAACTGAATATAGTACATAAATAAAAGTGTTCTGTCGAGGATGGGAACAATCCATTTGTCTTACAGATCAACCCTGTGTACGAAAATATCTCTTCCAGAACCAGATTCCTCTGCCACTGATAATCTCTTGAAATATTTTCATATACAATATATCTATAAACCCCTATTAATTACCTTTTAACATAAAACAAGCTGTGTTTAAGTCACTACATTTGAACTTTTTAATTAAATTTTGCCAAGAAATTAGCAGTGCCAGACAAGAACTCAAACTACACATGGCACATTATAATGACCGTAAGTAGCAGGACAGACATGACTCAACTTCTCACAGAAGTTTAAATATTTTTTTTTCCAGCAATTGTGGATATTTACTAAAATGTCTGGCTTATATTTGTGAAAGAACAGTCTCATGTATAGACCTAAGTGTGAGATTACATTCATCTATAAACATTATTAGTTTTGGGCTCTTATAGGAATGTTTTCTTGGCATCAGTCTTGTTCAGAGACATGTCCTACTGACTGCAAGCGTGTATATTTAAATTACCTATACCTTAGCACAGAGCAGGGTTTATGATATTTTACATACCTACCTAATTTATAAATGTAACTCACAATTTATGATATTACCATCAAAGCTTGACAAGAAGCTGAAAAGACTTAACGTATATACTCAAGTATAAGCTGAGTTTTTCAGCAAATTTTTTTGTGCTGAAAATGCCCCCCTCGGCTTATACTCGAGTCACATTTTTGCACCTGATCTCCTGGACTTTGGGGACCCGGTACTGCTCGAACTTGGCACACATGTAGCCCCACTCTTCCTCTACAAGTGTGCAAAGTTTGTTGTCCGGGGGACCTACGGCCCGATTTTTCAAAGCCGGGCACCCCTTCCATAGACTCCCATGTTAAATGGTCATTTCTCTGGTGATTTTGGGGACCCGGTACTGGCCGGTCGTAGGTCCCCTGGACCTGAAACTTGGCAAACATGTAGCCCCATTTTTCCTCTACGTGTGTGCAAAGTTTTTTGCCTGGAGGACCTACGGCCGGGGAGCACTGATTTTTCAAAGCCGGGTACCCCTTCCATAGACTCCTATGTTAAACGTCAGTCTAGTCATGGACACAGTGGGGCATGGGCACAGTGAGGCATGGGCACAGTGAGGCATGGGCACAGTGAGGCATGGACACAGTGAGGCATGGACACAGTGAGGTATGGGCACAGTGAGGCATGCACATGGACACAGTGAGGCAAAGTGAGGCACAGTGAGGCATGCAGATGGACACCCTAGGCTTATACTCGAGTCAATAAGTTTTTCCAGTTTTTTGTGGTAAAATTAGGTGCCTCGGCTTATATTCGGGTCGGCTTATACTCAAGTATATACGGTAATATGTTCGTATAAGCAACATAACATAAAAAACACAGAAAAAGACATGCTAGTAGGTTAATTGGCTCCTGTCTAACCTGGCCCTAGTATGTGTATGTATGAACATGAGTTAGGGACCTTAGGTTGTAAGCTCCTTGAGGGCAGGGACTGATGTGAATGTATAATATATGTGTGTGAAGCAATTAAGTAAATTGACAGCTCTATATAAGTACCTGAAATAAATAATTAAATAACTAAATAAAAAAAAGGTATATACTCCAGGGACAAAACTATAATTCTGCCACTTTATAAAACCCTAGTTAGGCCTCATCTGGAGTTTTTTGTCCAGTTCTGGTCACCAGTCCTCCGAAGGGATGTGCTGGAGCTGGAGAGAGTTCAAAGAAGGGCAATGAAACTAATAAGGGGACTGGAAGACCTCAATTTATGAGGAACGGCTGTAAACACTAAATTTATACTCGCTAGAGATAAGACGCTTGAGAGGGGACATGATAGCGATCTACAAATATCTCAATGGGGATCCCAGCATAGGAAATAAACTATTCAGTCCTAAGGAGTGTAAAAGGACACAGGGGCACACAATGAGACTGGAGGAGAAGCTGTTTAAGCTTAAACTGCGTAGGGGGTTCTTCACTGTTAGGGCAATAAGGGCTGGGCTGCGGAGGGGCAGGAGCGGCTGGCTCAGGTTCTCAGTGGCTCTCTGAGAGGCTGAGCTTGGTGCCGGTCCAGGCATGTGGGCGAATCCTGACTTCATTGTCGCAATCTTGCCCGAGCCTGGATGGGCTCTGTGATGTCAGCAGACAGTGGAATTCAGCCCACTGTCTGCTGAAAATGGGTTACAGGAGTGCAAAACCATCTGCACTACTGTGATCCACAGGAGCAGTACATAGGGTTGCCACGTGTCCGGGATTCACCCGGACAGTCCGGTTTTTACATACTCTGCCCGGGTTTCTCACTGCCTGTCACCTGGACACCAGAGCACCCCCAAAAAACTCTTCCAACACCCTCCTAGCAACCCCCATTAAAGCTTAATTCGAATCTTGCTTCCATAACATGTATCAAATGTTCACATATCTTCACATATTTGTAGTTGTCTGGATGGAAACAGCCCTAATTAAAAGGGACTTGTTTCTCTCTGTGGAGGGATACAGAACCTCCTGGCTGCATTTGCAGATTCTCGGCTTCTATTTCCGGCTACTGGAGCCCTCTCAGGACTGCTCACTCTGACAGACCGAGAGGAGCTGTGTGTGTGGGCGGGAAGAGGAAGGAGCTGCAAGTGAGCTGTGAGTGAGGAAAGAGGGGGACAGAGAGGGGGACAGAGAGGGGAGGAGAGAAGCTGGCTGCCCATTACTAGACTACATATGTAAGTTTTCATCTCACAGTATGTTGTGGTTATGTCTAGTGTTTGTATTTATACCTGTTTGTGTGTATCTGAGTGTATGTATGTATCTCAGTATGTAAATTTATGTGTGTTGTGTGCATGTATATAACTGAGCATGTGTACTGTACATATCTGAGTATGTATGCATGTATCTGATTGTATATACCTGATTGTATATATCTATCTGAGTGTGTATGCCTGTATCTAATTGTATATATCTGAGTGTGTATGCATGTATCTGATTGTATATATTTGATTGTATATATCTGAGTGTGTATGCATGTATCTGATTGTATATATCTGATTGTATATGCATGTATTTGATTGTATATATCTGAGTGTGTGTATATATGTGTGTGCATCTACTGTATGTGTAGGGCCCCTTTACTTTTCAGGGGTGCTATGCGCTTAAATTTAGGGGTTGGTCTTGTTGTGGAAATTTTATTATATAAGATTTATGTGGACATTTTATTCTAGGATGTGCGTTTTATAGATTGTCATCTGTCTCCCTGTGTCTGATGTTTAATCGAGGAACGCTCTAGCAGAGCGCACTTGGGTTGAATCGAGACCAGCGGTAAAAACGGTCAGTATGAAAACCTTCTTATGGGATTGAAACGTGTTCTCTGCGTGTGTGGGCGTTTGTTGGTTTGTAGATATTGTGACAGCAGGAAGGTAAAGTCACCTGGTTGCATCCAGGGGGGTAGATATATTTCGCCCAGATTCAGGCTTTACGCCGACTTATACAACTAGGTGGAGAGTTGTATAAGCCCAGCTAAGGCTAGTGGGCTCATGGATGACTCATACCTCTAGAGAGAGGGCTGGGCGTCGTGCAGGCAGGGAGTTGATGAGACCAGCTGAAGCTTGTCAGCTCATTAAGGGCCTCTATAAAAACTCCCAGATTCATTAGGTGTTTGCTCATGCCTGGACCCAGACCTGTGTGGACTGTCTAGGGAGAGTGAACCCCTGTGCGGTGAGACAAAGCCTGTGTGGCTATTTGCTTGGACATTTAAAACCAGGGACTTAGGGACTAGGACAGCACTAGGCTGATCCCAGTTGTTAGTTAGGAAACCTGTATGTTTAGTCAGAGGTCAAGTTGACCAGGATTTATTTTGTTTATGTTTCTTTTGGCTTTGCTGTGTTTTGTCACTGTAAATAGAAAATAAACCGCACCTTTTTTTTGATTTTGAAAACCACAACCTCCGTTTGCTGGGCCTGTTTTTGTGTGGGGAGCCCATCCCGGGGGTCACACACACCCGCTGCCGAGCGAACCCCCTCACAGTTGGTGGAGAACCAGTGGCAGTTTTTTTTAAGCCAGCATGGAGGAGATACTGAAGCAGCTGGCTCTAGCAAATGTCAATCAACAGCAGACAAATGCAGGTTTGCAAAAGAGCCTTGCAGCTCAACAACAGAACTTCGCAGCCCAGCAGCAAGCTCATCAACAGAGCCTTGCAGCCCAGCAGCAAGCTCACCAACAGAGTCTGGAAGCTCAGCAACAAGCCCAGAAGCAATCTGAGGCCCGCTTCATAGACCTGTTACAGAAGCAAGAGCAGAGACTACAACAAATGGAAGCAGTAATGCAGCAACGTCCGCAGACCAGTGAGGAAAGCCGTCCCACTAATACCGCGTCCTTTGGGGTGAGTCGTTTATTGACAAAAATGACTGGAGAGGATGATCCAGAGGTATTTTTGACCACATTTGAAAGGACTGCTGAAAGAGAAAAGTGGCCTGAGGAGCAGTGGGCTGGACTGGTGGCTCCTCTGTTAACTGGTGAATCGCAGAAGGCTTACTATGACCTAGAGCCTGACCAAGCAAAAGACTATGTGATGCTAAAAGCTGAGATATTGGCAAGGCTGGGTGTCACCCAGGCTGTCCGGGCTCAGCGTGTGCATAACTGGACTTTCCAGCTTGGAAAACCCCCCAGGTCTCAAATGTATGATCTCATTCACCTGAGCAGAAAGTGGCTACAGCCAGAGACTTTGTCCGCACCAAAGATTGTGGAACGTGTTGTAATGGATCGGTTTTTGAGAGCTCTTCCTACTGCCATCCAAAAGTGGGTAAGCCATGGAGACCCAGAGACGGCCGATGGTCTTGTGGATCGTGTGGAGAAATACTTGGCTACAGAGAACCTGACGGCCTCTTCCAGAGACACTCGGACTTTCCACCCTAAGACCAGACCATCCCCAGGGGCGGATAAGAGGATTCCAAGGGGTAAGGGTGGAGAGAGTGAGAGGGTGGGAGCTCTACCCCAAGTTTGGCGAGAACAGCCTGGGAAATCAGCGGCTCAAGAGGCGGCAAGAAGGATCGTTTGCTACCGCTGCCGGCAAGCGGGACATATTGCAGCCAATTGCCCGGTTGTGGAGGAACCCATGCAGTGTGACTTTCTGACGGGCAGACGTCAGTCGCTGTGTGCGACAGTCGCATGCACTGCCATTCGAGGAACTGAGAAACATTTATGCAAAATGTGTGTTAATGGTAGAAATGTTGTGGTATTGCTGGATTCAGGTAGCCTTGTGACCCTGATAAAGGCTGAGTTAGTTAAAACAGAGGTCTCTGGGAATAGCAAGGTAGCTGTTATTTGTGTGCATGGGGACACCCGAGAGTATCCAGTGACTACAGTGTGTTTCGAGACCCCCAAAGGTACCCTCTCTCATCCAGTGGGCTTAGTATCTCAGTTACCGTATGACGCCATTGTGGGAAGGGATTTTCCGAAGTTCTGGGAACTGTGGGATGATCCTGAGCCCCCCACTGGTGCCCCTATGTACCAGGAATGTGATAGCCAGAACTCCCCTGAGAGTGGTGAGGACTCTCCGGAATTTCCCTTATCAGTATTGGCAGGGGAGACTCAAGAAACTGGAGAGGAGCCCACCTCCTCAGACGAAAACCTACCGTCTGTGGAGTTTTCTGATCTTGAGGTTCACAGGGAAAACTTTGCCACAGAACAGTTGAAAGACCCCGCCCTAATAAAGGCACGGGAAAACGTAGTGAAAATAGATGGCGAGTTAGTGAACCCAGATAATACCTGCACTTACCCATACTTCAGCGTAGAGAAGGACCTACTGTATCGGGTGGCAAAAAGGGCAGAAGAAACCGTTGAGCAGCTTGTGGTGCCCAAACCTTACAGGAAGTTGGTGTTGGAGTTGGCCCATGGGCACATTCTTGGAGGTCATCTGGGGACAGAGAAAACCCGAGAGAGGGTATTACAGAGATTCTATTGGCCGGGGGTGATGAAGGACATAGAAAATTATTGTTCCTCCTGCCCTGTGTGTCAGAGGTCGGCCCCGATGCCACATTTCCGTAGCCCGCTGGTCCCTCTACCCATCATTGAGGTCCCGTTTGAGAGGATCGCCATGGATTTGGTAGGTCCTATAATCAAGTCCGCTAGGGGGCACCAGTACATATTAGTTATAATGGACTATGCCACCCGTTATCCAGAAGCGATCCCTCTCCGAAATACTTCGGCCAAAACCATAGCCAAAGAGCTATCTCTTGTGTTTAGCCGGGTGGGTATTTGTAAAGAACTGCTTACGGACCAAGGTACACCCTTTATGTCCCGGGTTATGAAGGAGCTGTGTAAATTGTTCAAAGTGACGCAATTACGTACATCTGTGTATCACCCCCAAACCGATGGGCTGGTTGAAAGATTCAACAAAACCCTAAAACAAATGTTGAAGAAAGTGGTGGATAGAGATGGAAAGGATTGGGACTGTCTACTTCCTTATCTGATGTTTGCTATTAGGGAGGTGCCCCAATCCTCTACGGGATTCTCCCCCTTTGAGTTACTGTATGGGAGACACCCAAGAGGGCTGTTGGATATTGCCAAGGAAACTTGGGAAAGTGAGAGTTCTCCCCACAGGAGTGTGATTGAGCATGTCGTCCTGATGCAAGACCGAATTGCACAGGTAATGCCCATCGTGAAGGAACATTTGGCCCAAGCGCAGTTAGCACAGCAGAGAGTGTACAACCGTGGAGCCAAGACCCGTACCTTTTCCCCGGGGGATAGGATACTGGTACTTGTCCCTACGGTTGAAAGTAAATTCCTTGCCCAATGGCAAGGCCCCTACGAGATAATGGAAAAAGTGAGCGAAGTGAATTACAAGGTCAGACAACCAGGAAGGCGAAAGCCCGAACAGATCTATCACGTTAATCTGTTGAAAGCCTGGAGGGATAGAGAGTCCCTAGTCGCAGACACTTGGTCACCAGCTCAAACTGGTTGCGTGATTCCTGAGTTTGGAATAGCAGCCACCTTGTCACAACCCCAACAACAGGAGGTTAAGGAGTTTGTGCTTCGCAACAAGGAGGTATTCTCTGAGCTGCCGGGACAAACATTTGGGGTAGAGCATGACATCATTACCCCGCCCGGTGAAAGGGTGAAGTTAAAACCCTATCGGATCCCAGAGGCCCGACGGGAGGCAATACGGGAGGAAGTACAGAAAATGCTGAACTTAGGGGTGATAGAGGAGTCCCAAAGTGATTGGTCTAGTCCCATTGTGTTGGTGCCTAAACCGGATGGGAGCTGGCGATTTTGTAACGATTTTCGTCAGTTGAACAAAGTTACAAAATTTGACACCTACCCCATGCCACGTATAGATGAGTTGATCGACCGGCTGGGAACAGCCCGATACATGACGACTCTTGACCTCACAAAAGGGTATTGGCAAATCCCCCTGGCCAAATTGGCCAAAGAGAAAACCGCATTTGTAACCCCAGACGGGGCGTTCCAATATAAAAGAATGCCGTTCGGGTTACAGAATGCGCCGGGCCCCATTCCAGCGGAAAATGGACCAGATGCTGAGGCCCCATCGGAAGTATGCTGCGGCTTACCTGGATGACGTAATTGTCCATAGCACAGATTGGGCCTCACATCTGCCAAAAGTGCAAGCAGTCCTGGACTCTGTTCGGGAAGCGGGGTTTACGGCTAACCCCAAGAAGTGTACCATTGGGCAGGAGGAGGCCAAATATCTTGGGTACACCATTGGGAGGGGAGTAATAAAACCCCAACTCAACAAAGTCGAGGCCATCCAGAGTTGGCCACGTCCCAACAGCAAGAAGCAGGTACGAGCCTTTCTGGGAATCGCTGGGTATTATCGGCGATTCATTCCCCACTTTGCTTCTAAGGCTGTGCCCCTAACCAACCTAACGAAGGGGAAAGGGTCGGTCATGATTAAATGGACCCCCGAGGCTGAGGCAGCATTCCAATTCTTGAAACAAGCCTTATGTAGCCAGCCAGTGTTGTACTCACCCGACTTCTCTAAAGACTTTGTCGTACAAAGTGATGCGTCAGATGTGGGGTTAGGAGCAGTATTGTCCCAGATCTGGAACGGGGAAGAGCACCCAGTCATTTACCTCAGCAGGAAGTTGAAGTCCCATGAGGTAAATTACGCCACCGTTGAAAAGGAGTGTTTAGCGGTGAAGTGGGCTCTAGATTCCCTTCGGTACTACCTGCTAGGTAGGCACTTTGACATGGTTACGGATCACGCTCCGTTAAAGTGGATGGCTCAAAACAAGGAAACAAATAGAAGAGTGAATAGGTGGTTCCTGGCCCTCCAGGAATTCAACTTCACAGTAAAGCATCGCCCTGGCGTTCAAATGGGGAATGTGGATGCTTTGTCTCGAGTACATGAATGCCTGATTGCTGGTGTTCCAACCCCGAGGTTAAAACAAGAGGGGGGGGTATGTGACAGCAGGAAGGTAAAGTCACCTGGTTGCATCCAGGGGGGTAGATATATTTCGCCCAGATTCAGGCTTTACGCCGACTTATACAACTAGGTGGAGAGTTGTATAAGCCCAGCTAAGGCTAGTGGGCTCATGGATGACTCATACCTCTAGAGAGAGGGCTGGGCGTCGTGCAGGCAGGGAGTTGATGAGACCAGCTGAAGCTTGTCAGCTCATTAAGGGCCTCTATAAAAACTCCCAGATTCATTAGGTGTTTGCTCATGCCTGGACCCAGACCTGTGTGGACTGTCTAGGGAGAGTGAACCCCTGTGCGGTGAGACAAAGCCTGTGTGGCTATTTGCTTGGACATTTAAAACCAGGGACTTAGGGACTAGGACAGCACTAGGCTGATCCCAGTTGTTAGTTAGGAAACCTGTATGTTTAGTCAGAGGTCAAGTTGACCAGGATTTATTTTGTTTATGTTTCTTTTGGCTTTGCTGTGTTTTGTCACTGTAAATAGAAAATAAACCGCACCTTTTTTTGATTTTGAAAACCACAACCTCCGTTTGCTGGGCCTGTTTTTGTGTGGGGAGCCCATCCCGGGGGTCACACACACCCGCTGCCGAGCTAACCCCCTCACAATATCAAGCGCAATGTGCTGGACTGCTTGCTTTCCAATGGCTATACACATTAGAGAAGCGAAGTCCGCATAATGAGAGATACCTATTAATTCTCTCTTGCAGACTTCGTTATCCCCTTTATGGATACATATCTGTATTTATAAGAGGACATTGATATCTGCCTTGTCGGTATACTTGTACCGTATATTGACAACAGCAGTAGCAATGTCCCCGCAGATTGTCCCAAAACTATAAGAACAAGTAGAATGATCTCACTAGATACTGTTTACTTTGAACAGTATTGTGTGGGCTCCATGCTGATTAAGATGGGGGGTGTGCACTTCCTCCCCTTTCCCTCCTGTGAGTGCCCTCCCCTTTACTGTTTGTCATTTCCTGTGATGTCATTTTGTATTAAGGGAAGTGATTGGCTGTTGGGGCCATCACTTCCTGTTTTGTTATCCTTTTGTTTCCAATGAATAAAAGAATCCGGGTGGCTGAGCTCTGCCCAGACGCTTGAGACTCCAGCTTGAAGCAGCATCGTTTCTGATTCTACCTGGTGCCATTGAAGTACTTCATATTCCTTGTACCAAAGAGCTTGATACAAACGTGCTTTTAAGCACGAAGGAATTGTTTTGTGCTTTGTGTGCATTTAGACGCTGGAAGTCCACATTTAGGCGCGGTGTGGATTTGCGTACAAAGCCCAAGGGAATTCTTCCACGACATTTCGGCGAGCCAGCTTGGAGCCAACGTAGTTCCAGCACAGCGATCCGAGAGGAGAGATTGGGTCCGCGGTTCTGGGACAGGAAAAGGCCGGCAAAGTTTGGTAAGACAGACTCCATTTCAACTTTTGAAATTTTTGTTGTTCTAGAACCGGAATCTGGTCTCTCTGCTCGCTGTTGCAGGTAACTCCGCTTAGCAAAAGAACAAATTTTTGCGGTTTCACTCTTTGTGTACAAGGACGGGGATTTATATTTGTACTGGGAGGGATAGCTGTATTGGCTTGGGATAGAAGTCTATATTACTGTCCTCTGTGTAAACCCCATAGTCAATACAGCCTAGAGGGTCTTTGTATGGGGTTTATGTTAAATGTAAAACCATTTCCTGTAGTACAACGTGATGGTATGCATGGAGTGTGCTAGTTGATGTTTTAAATGTGCGGCAGAGATTGAATGACATAACATTGTGTGTCTGAGTTATTTCATAGTGCTGGTCACCGTGTGAAATAACTTTTGTAAAGTGTGTAGCTATTATAGTTCGTCTAACGTTTAGTATGAGTTAAGTAGCACAGTCTGTTTTGTGTTAAAACAGTGATTTTTGTTTGTAAGAGGCACGGTTTGGTCTTGTTTTGAAGACACCATTTTGTTTTCCTTTGTGTTTGTTCAGCCATGTGGCCTGAGGACACCATCTTGTTTTGAAGACACCATTTTGTTTTCCTTTGTGTTTGTTCAGCCATGTGGCCTGAGGACACGATCTTGTTTTGAAGACACCATTTTGTTTTCCTTTGTGTTTGTTCAGCCATGTGGTCTGAGTCACCATTTTTGTTTTTCTTTGTATGAACCCAATCTTCAGGTTTGGTTATTTTTGCATATTTTTTTTTAAAACGATTGTGTTTTCTTTTGGTTTTAATTTCAGTTTAAAGTGAAAATTTTGCTTTACACTGAATTTCAATAGATAGTAAAACTAACTTTAACTGAGTTTTTGTACTCTTAACGGGGTGTGTGTTTTAATTTTTTTATTTTAATTTTTAATTGTTTGGGCATTTTCTTTGAGTTTCTCAGAAGGCAATTCATGCCCCTCCCCCATTGTTTTTGGTTTTAGAGCTGCATCTTTTATTGTATAGCTTGCGGTAGGAAAGAAAGGCTTTGGTTTTAAAACTCGCTTTATATTCACTTTTATTGTTAATTGAGTTACTTTTGCGCAGCAAGTAGTCAATTTTTTGTTCACGCTCAGACTGTTAGTTTATTAGTTTGATCGTGTAACTACTGAGACATCGTACAACTGCTGAAATAGACAACAGAAAGCTATCCCCATTTTATTTTTTTTTATTTTTTTTTTGTGATTATTTAGAGAAGCCACATTGCTCTGTAGCGAAAATAAACGGAAGTGTGCTGTGCAGTTTAATCTGACGACGCAGTGTACATTCGTACAGAGGTATGTATGCATACACTGTAAGGGGTAGAGACATAATTCGGGGGGTGGTCTGTGGTTGTTGACTAATCATTGGGCATAGTTATTACGAGTATTACGGTGTAAAAGAGTAGTACTCTGTAGTTCTGTGCCAAAAGTGTTGGGGCAACAAGCCATAGAGTTAATAACACCTCGGTTAGGTTTTCTAGTTGGGGGACTGGACCAGATATAGTGGTTGCAGTTCGTCAATCCACCGTAGAAGAAGGCACCTGACGGTGCTCTCCTAAATAGGTGCAGGGGTTTTTCCTGGACGCAGGAATAAGACTATAAGCCGATTCGAATCGCCATGGGCAATTTGAAGTCCATGCAAGGGAAGGAATGTGAGGCTTCCCAGAGTCAGACGGCTGCACAGTACATGAAATCTAGCTTTGGGGCAAAGGTCATGAAACCTCTAAAGGAATGGCATAGTTGGTCCAAGGATACTACTTGGGCTATTCCTCTAGAAGGGACATTTGATGCCTGGAGGTGGGAGAAATTCATAACTGAGTTTAAACCCAGGCTCTGGGCAGCAAAAACCTTAGATGTAGCTGAGCTGTGGCTTCAGAAGTCTATTATGGTAAGCAGGCAGGGTATACAGAAGGCAGTTTCAGTCCGGAAGAACCGCATTATGTACACCTGGCCTGAGGGGATAGCAGTGACTGGTGATCCAATGCTGGAAGCGGAAGAGGCTCTTTCTGGGCTAACTCTGCTGAGGCAGGCTGGATCCACCAACACTAGATCTGTTGTAGTTTCCTCTGATGCTTCTGCCATCACCAATCTAACCAACCCTACTCTGCACTCTCCAACTAACATCTCTCTCTCTCCCACGTCTCCATCTAACCATGTCACCTCTGACGCTAAACCTCAAGCTAACCCTCTCTATCAGTCGCCTTTCCCCATATCTGGGGCATTTTCTCCGCTGATTGCGGCTGATTATGAATCATTTTCAACTGGTGATCTACAGATGCTATGTGAGTCTAAGGGAATTGAGACCAGACTAAGGAACCGTGGGGATTGCATAACTGCGCTGAGAGCTTTTGACTCAGTCATACCTACCATCTACCCTTCATTGGTTGGCTTCCAGACAGGGAACATTGTGGGCAAGGTAGCACACATTAGCCAACCAATGAAGCCACAACCTCCAAAGTACACACCTAGCCCCACTTATGTCACTGAACCTGGTACTTACCCAGTCCGGGTGCAACAATATGAGGGCGTTCCAAATACCAACGGTGAAAGGACTTTGGGGGAAAGGGTGGTATGGCATGTCCCTTTTGCTTCCTCAGAAATCAGGACCATACTGGCCGAACTGCCTGACTATAGAACAAATCCACGAGGGTTCGCGAGAATGTTTTGTCAAAATCAATTTAGCTACGGCATGAGCGGAACAGATTGTGCCCAGGTTCTGAGGGCGAAAGTAGGAGAAGAACTGGCAGGGGTTATAATCTCCCGTTGCGGCATTGTCACCCACGAACAAGCCACTTCTGGAGGTAAGCAATTCTGTGTAGCCCTGCTAGCCAAACTTCCAGAGTTGTATGGTGCATCTTCTACCACAGATGTGATGAAACTCAGTCAAAACCCAGGCGAGGAATGTGCTTGTTTCTGGCGTCGCCTGAAACAAGCTGCATTGGATGCAGATCTGGAGGTTGGTCCGGATGTGCCAACCGACGGAGGTAAGTTATCCGCCATTCACCTTTTGCTAAGAGCCACATTTTTAGAAGGCATCCATATGAAAATTCGAGACCGGCTATTATTAGCCAGACCCGAATTTAATGAAATGACAATACCTGCCATTCTATCCACTCTCTCCGCTATAGAGAGAGAGATGGATAGGAAGAAACAGGACAAAGCATCCAAAATCCTTGTGTCTCAAGCCCCTTCTGCAGGACAAACGGGCCAGGATGGTGGGAAAAAGACACAACGCTGGAAAGCCCGAACTTGTTACATCTGTGGAAAGGAAGGACATCTAAGGCGCGACTGCCCTAACAGACCCAAGGGTAAGTGGCAGTTCATCCCAGACGATCCGGTACCAGGCTCACGCGATCCAACAACTTCAGTCCATTAAGTCGGTACTGGTATCGGATGATGTTCCCATCAACCTATTGGGAGCTGATATTTTATCTGAGATACAAGCAGTCATTGAGTACACTCCAACAGGTGTTGTGGTTAGCAGTGCATTGACGGATGAGCGCCTATGTGCAATGGTGGCTCTACCGTATATGATAGAACCTGGTTGTTTTCTGGGGTTGGATGTGCTAGCAGAAGTGGATCCCAAACTTTGGGCGTTTGATAAGTATGATGTGGGTCTTCTGCCGGTCCCGCCAACCACAGTAAACATCAGACCAGGGAGTATTTTGCCCCAATTACCACAATACCCTTTGAGTGTGGCTCAGATGGATAGCCTTAAAATCCAAATAGACCGGTACCTGCTGATAAAAGTTCTTACGCCAACCAAATCCCCCTGTAACACCCCTTTGTTCCCAGTGGCTAAAAAGTCTGTCAAGGGTCAGGAAACAACTTTCCGTTTAGTACATGATTTAAGGGCTATCAATAAAATCATTATCAGCGATGCCCCTTTGGTACCCAACCCACACACCTTGTTGGCCTCTATACCACCTAACGCAATTTTCTTCAGTGTTATTGATCTGACTAATGCATTTTTTTCGGTACCACTGGACCCCCAGTGCCAGTACCTTTTTGCTTTTTCATTCCAGGGTCGACAACTGACTTGGACACGTCTCGTTCAGGGGTCTGTGACTAGTCCCTCGGAGTACAGTTGCAAACTTAAAATAGTGTTGGATCAATGGACCCCAACGAATCCAGAGGTGGTGCTGATCCAGTATGTTGATGACTTGCTGCTTTGTTGCCCTGCAAGGGATGTCTGTTATCAGCATACTGTCTCATTGCTTAACCATCTGGCGTCCACGGGGAATAAAGCTAGCAAGGAGAAATTGCAGTTTTGTAGGGAGAAGGTCACCTTTTTAGGACATTGTATATCTCAGGGTACTCGACACCTGACAACCCAGAGAATTCAGACACTGAAAGACTTCCCGAAACCCCGAAACGCACGACAAACGAGAGCCATTCTCGGTCTTATCAACTACTGTAGAGACTGGGTCCCTAACATCTCTTCGACTTTAGGACCCCTTTACGAAATCCTATCCCAAACTCCCTTTCAACTGACTGATGATAACTGGTCAACCCTACAGGACTTGATCCAAGAACTCTCCAAAGCACCTGCTTTAGGTTTGCCCAACTATGACCTCCCCTTCTACCTTTTCTGCTATGAAAGCAAAGGCCACGCCACTGGAGTACTGACCCAACTACATGGGTCCAGGTACCGACCCATCATGTATCTATCAACTGCCCTAGATCCAGTCATTCGAGGTTCACCAGGTTGTGTACGAGCCGTAGCCGCCTGCGCTGTATTGTTACAGAAGGTAGGTGACATAGTCTTGGACTCCCCACTGACCCTCTATACTCCCCATTCAGTGCAGGAAATCCTAAATCAAGTTCAGACAAAACACCTCTCTGCTGCCAGATTGACTAAGTACGAAGTGGCTCTCCTAACCCCTACTAACCTGACTTTAAGACGGTGCACCATTTTAAACCCAGCCTCTCTTCTTCCTACTGAGGAGGAAGAGAAGGGGGGAGATAATGGTGTTAAAAATGATACTCAAACCTTCCAGACTAACAATACCAACCTCTCTACCTCTAACCAACTTGTTAATTTAGAAGGACAACATGCTGATGATCACCACGACTGTGTTTCTCTGATGGAACTCGAGTCAACAACCATCAGCCCGGTGAAGGAGACCCCCATCCCAAACGCTAAAAACCTTTTTGTCGATGGTTCCAGGTATTACACCCCAGATGGTAAGCCACACACAGGTTATGCAGTGACTACAGTCAGTGAAATTGTGGAAAAGGGTTCATTGAGTTCCAACATGTCTGCACAGGAAGCTGAGCTGTGGGCACTGGCAAGAGCCTGTGAGACCCAAGAGGGTCAAAGGATCAATATCTACACGGATTCTAGGTATGCTTTTGGGATAGCCCATGATTTTGGTCCTATCTGGAAAGCAAGAGGCTTTCTGACTAGTTCAGGGAAGCCCGTGAAACATGCGCAGTTAATCAACAGGTTATTCGTTGCTTTCAACCTGCCGCGTGAGATAGCCATTCTAAAAGTTAAGGCCCACACGACTGATAGGACTTTGGAGGCCGATGGCAATGCCTTGGCAGATAGAGCTGCCAAAGAAGGTGCTCTGCACCCTCCTGTGAAAACCCTGATGCTAGCCATCCCCTCTGATGTGTCTCTGGAAGAGTTTAAGAGACTACAGTCACAAGCGGAATTACATGAAAAGAGGAGATGGACAGCACTAGGGGCCATGAGAGGTCCAGATGACATCTGGGGTCTTGGTAAAAAATGGTGTCTGCCAAGATTGCTTTTCCAATGATGGCCCATTCGGCTCATTATCCAGGGCATCAGTCAAAGATGGTTATGTGTGCGCAGGTGGATGAGCATTGGATCGCCCCTGGATTTACTACTGCAGCTGCTAATTTTGCAGCAGCCTGCCTGGTTTGCGCATTGCACAATCCAGGTAGGACGGTACCAGTACCCAAACGACATTCCCCCCGACCAGAATATCCATTTCAGCGCATCCAGATAGACTACATTACATTGCCAAGGAGTGGGCCGTACGAACACGTCTTAGTCTGTGTAGATATGTTTTCAGGTTGGCCAGAGGCATGGCCGGTTCAGAAAGCAAACGCCACAACCACAGCCAAAAAGATCCTGTCCGAAATAGTGTGTCGCTGGGGCCTACCTGAAACGATCGAGTCGGATCGAGGCTCCCACTTCACTGGTCAAATATTTGCAGAAGTGTGTAAAGCCCTCCATATCAATCAGGGATTACACACTCCTTATCACCCCCAAAGTAGTGGTAAGGTTGAAAGGTTAAACGGAACCCTTAAAAACAAAATCTCCAAAATAATAGCTGATACTGGGAAACCTTGGCCTG
The DNA here is from genome assembly GCA_029206835.1 of Rana muscosa. Classification (NCBI taxonomy): domain Eukaryota; kingdom Metazoa; phylum Chordata; class Amphibia; order Anura; family Ranidae; genus Rana; species Rana muscosa. Next base: position 217,054,342 of record CM055116.1, read on the forward strand.
AATGTCTCCCCATAGCTCTCCACTCCATCAGAAATGCACCTAGACGACCTCACGGGTTATCTCCATATGAGGTTTTGTTCGGATGTCAACCAAAAACAGGGTTGTACTTTCCCCAGCAGCTGTCGTCTTTACATTCTCAGCTGACGGGGTATGTGCAGTCACTGCAACGTGAGCTAAAAAAAATCCACCACAGGGTTCATGAGTCCCTTCCAGACCCTGACTCAATAACCGGTTTACATTCTATCCAACCAGGTGACTGGGTCGTTGTAAAGAAATACCAGAGGACGGGACTAGAATCGAGATACGTCGGACCATTCCAGGTTCAGCTGACCACGCCGACCTCACTAAAGCTTGAAGAACGGGACAACTGGATCCACGCCAGCCACTGCAAGAAGCTGCTCAACTACATCAAAGAATGAGGAGTATCTTCTTTATTTATAGTTTTAGTTTAGTGTATTTTAGCAAGGGTAATGATGAAAAGCATCCCAATTTATTGTTTATAATGCATCTCCAGCTGGCAAAAATGGCGAACAGGACCAACTGCTGGGTATGCTCCAAACCTCCACCAAGCCTTGATGCCCCGGCAATGGCAGCAGTACATGCGATATATGATGTCCGTATCGGTATGAGGAAACTAAAGACTCCAAACAGACACTTGTCAATAGAACTTAATGATACATTCCTAGAGGGTAAAATTAGTTATAGTTTTAACATTAGCTCTGGCTTTTGCCCCTCCCTCACAAAACCAGTATGGGTATCGGGACAACTAGGTAGCCCACAAGTGTGCTTCAACTTTAGTTTCGGTAGAGGGGATAACTTTGTTGGGTCCACCACCTGTAAAGAAGGTATAACAGTTAATCTAACCAACGAAACCCCCGTCTTCTTTAATAACACTAATAGACCAGATTACATCTGTTGGAAGGAAGGGTGTGACGTTCAGACCGAGGGAGCAATCCCCCAGTCTATCCTGTTACTACTCAATGCACGTAACCGTCAGAGTGGTTCCCCCTGTGCGACTCTGACTGGCCCCTACTACTTCTTATGCGGTACCTCAGCTTATAAGGTAATCCCCCCTAATGCAAGAGGTTCATGTGTCCTGGTTAAACTAGTCCCAGCATCTTACATCGCGGATGATCGAGAGGATCTGATGGCACGAGAGAAGGTAAGAACGTCAGGAAAAGCTAGAAGGGAATTGTTCACCAACTCTGACCAGGCCTGGGCATGGTTTCCTGCTTGGACGGGTTGGGGGATTGAACTTATGAAACGATTGAATAATTTCTCATCCATTGTGGATGGGATATTCAATGAAACTGTAGAGGCTGTAAGGGAAATCTCACAGGAACAACGGCAGATCAGGACCCTTCTTTTACAGGAAAAGATGGCCCTTGATTATCTGTTAGCATCCAAGGGGGGTTTCTGTGAATTCATAGGTGAAGATTGTTGTACCTGGATTGAGGATACCAATGACAAAGTTCAGGCCCATATGGATAAGGCTAGATCCCTGCAAGGCAAAGCCAGAGCTATAGCTAGTGAGGGTTGGAATCCTTTTAAGGGTTTGGGAAACTTTGGGGATTTTTTATTTTCCATTGGATCGTGGTTGAAGGAAGTAGGGGTGTATATACTCATGTCATTTTTGTTTCTGTTCCTTCTATATGTCGTGATGAGGTGCTCCTGTTGCCTGATTGGACGCGTGACCAGAGCCCGAGCAGATGACCACATTTTCCTCAATGAGATAAGACGCCCCGAAGCCCAACCAACGTATCAGATGCAGAGGATTCCAGACCGATCAGCGATTACTACAGCTCACCATTTCGTACCCTCCTTATAAGTCATGTCTCCTGAAGAACAGAGTCTACATGTCAAGCCGCGTTTTCCTTTTTATGGATTGTAAGGACTGATTCATTTCCAGGTGTAAGAAGATCAAGTTTTGAGAGACACATGGGAGCATATGACAAAAAGGAGGGACTGTTGTGGAAATTTTATTATATAAGATTTATGTGGACATTTTATTCTAGGATGTGCGTTTTATAGATTGTCATCTGTCTCCCTGTGTCTGATGTTTAATCGAGGAGCGCTCTAGCAGAGCGCACTTGGGTTGAATCGAGACCAGCGGTAAAAACGGTCAGTATGAAAACCTTCTTATGGGATTGAAACGTGTTCTCTGCGTGTGTGGGCGTTTGTTGGTTTGTAGATATCAAGCGCAATGTGCTGGACTGCTTGCTTTCCAATGGCTATACACATTAGAGAAGCGAAGTCCGCATAATGAGAGATACCTATTAATTCTCTCTTGCAGACTTCGTTATCCCCTTTATGGATACATATCTGTATTTATAAGAGGACATTGATATCTGCCTTGTCGGTGTACTTGTACCGTATATTGACAACAGCAGTAGCAATGTCCCCGCAGATTGTCCCAAAACTATAAGAACAAGTAGAATGATCTCACTAGATACTGTTTACTTTGAACAGTATTGTGTGGGCTCCATGCTGATTAAGATGGGGGGTGTGCACTTCCTCCCCTTTCCCTCCTGTGAGTGCCCTCCCCTTTACTGTTTGTCATTTCCTGTGATGTCATTTTGTATTAAGGGAAGTGATTGGCTGTTGGGGCCATCACTTCCTGTTTTGTTATCCTTTTGTTTCCAATGAATAAAAGAATCCGGGTGGCTGAGCTCTGCCCAGACGCTTGAGACTCCAGCTTGAAGCAGCATCGTTTCTGATTCTACCTGGTGCCATTGAAGTACTTCATATTCCTTGTACCAAAGAGCTTGATACAAACGTGCTTTTAAGCACGAAGGAATTGTTTTGTGCTTTGTGTGCATTTAGACGCTGGAAGTCCACATTTAGGCGCGGTGTGGATTTGCGTACAAAGCCCAAGGGAATTCTTCCACGACAGTCTGAGCTGGTAGCCAGGCTCAGACCACTTTGATTGTTAGGCATTTGCTTCTGCCTATGTGATGCTGCCTGGTGTATGGTTCCCTGTGGCCTGTAGGAGGCGCTGCCATATCAGCTCAAGGTTGAACCATGGGTGACATTGCTATGCCTTAGGGTGTCCTCTCTCGGCAGCAGTACAGTGGGCGTGGTCAACCGGCTGTGCATGCCGGGAGAGGGTACATAAGGGGCAGACGCCATCTCATGGCGAGGAGTGGAGGAGGACAGTGAGACACATACCCCACCTTCGATGGTCCTCTTGGCCAGGGGTGCATGTGGGTGTGATCAGGCCCAGGCACCTTTAGCCTGGGACTGCAACACTACAAGTAGGCCCAGCACCTTTAGCTAGGGCCTACCTCCGAAAGAAGAATCCTAGGGTGCTCGGGAAGGGGTAAACCCGTTCTAGACTGGAGGGAACCAGGGATATCAGTGAAAGGAGTCGCCGCCTCTGGAGGAGGCCTGGTTACCTGCTAGAGGGATTCAAAGATCCGCCACAGGCCTTGTGACGTGCTTCAGTTGCACCTTGTTCTACTGTTGCAAGCGCCGGGAAGTTCGGGACTTGGAACTGTTCCTGCTCGTATCCCAAGGAAACTTAAGTGAATATTCGATCATCACTCAGGCTGCTAGGACTGTGAGAGAGGACTATCCGGGTGAGCTAAACCCGCTCGGGATCGAGTGGTGACAATTCTATTAGTTTGTGCCTGGACCTAATTCCCAAAGTTTGCTATTCTTTCTCTCATCAATCTCTTCCTGTCTACTAAGCAATAATAGAAAATAAACTCATCGTTAGAGTTAAAGTGGTGTGGACATTGGCCTTCTTGGGAAGAAATAGAGACTTGTCCTTATACACTAGGGATGAGAACCAGTGGAAAGGGGTAACTCACTGCAGAACCCAAAATAGTGAACACTGCCTAACCTCTGATACAGAGGACACGGGCTTGTGGCATGGTGTGCCTTACTCTGCAAGTGGAGCCAAGCGGAGAAAAAGGGTCTGTGTGTAGGGATGAGCTTCGTGTTCGAGTCGAACATACGTTCGACTCGAACATTGGCTGTTCGATCGTTCGACGAAGATCGAACGATTTGGGCCGTTCGCGCCAAATTCGAGTGACGCGAACGGCCCACAATGCACTACGCCATCGCAGTGTCATCCAGGCGCTGTGATTGGCCAAGCATGCACTGTGACCCCGCATGCTTGGCCAATCACAGCGCCGGCAGCGAGGAGAGCAATGATTGGCCACAGGCAGGATGCCTGTGGCCAATTATTGCTGAGGGTGTTTAGTACACGCCCCACACTATAAAAGGCCGCCAGCACGGCGGCCTAGTGTAGTGTGTTCCGGAGCAGGGATAGAGTAGCATAGGCAGGGACAGTGACTGTTATTTCTTTCTTGCTTAACCTGGATTCCTTTAGTTTAGGGAAAGAGAAGGATAGGTAGGGAGAGTGTCAGTGTGTTTTGTGCTTCTGCTATAGTGTGCTTAAAAAAAAACATTTATTCTAGGGACAGAAAACTCTAGGTAGGGACAGTGTCAGTTTCTTTCACTCTGCAAGTCCTTGTTTCCAGGGACCTGGAAGGACAGTGAGTGAATTGTCCTTTTGCTATATTGTGATTAAAAAAAACATTTTTTTCTAGGGACAGAAAACTGTAGGTAGGGAGAGTATTTTTTTTCTTTCACTCTGCAAGTCCTTGTTTCCAGGGACCTGTAAGGACAGTGAGTTAATTGTCCTTGTGCTATATTGTGCTGAAAAAAACATTTATTCCAGGGACAGAAAACTCTAGGTAGGGACAGTGTCAGTTTCTTTCACTCTGCAAGTCCTTGTTTCCAGGGACCTGGAAGGACAGTGAGTGAATTGTCCTTTTGCTATATTGTGATTAAAAAAAACATTTTTTTCTAGGGACAGAAAACTGTAGGTAGGGAGAGTGTTTTTTTTCTTTCACTCTGCAAGTCCTTGTTTCCAGGGACCTGTAAGGACAGTGAGTTAATTTTCCTTGTGCTATATTGTGATTAAAAAAAACATTTATTCTAGGGACAGAAAACTCTAGGTAGGGACAGTGTCAGTTTCTTTCACTCTGCAAGTCCTTGTTTCCAGGGACCTGGAAGGACAGTGAGTGAATTGTCCTTTTGCTATATTGTGATTAAAAAAAACATTTATTCTAGGGACAGAAAACTCTAGGTAGGGACAGTGTCAGTTTCTTTCACTCTGCAAGTCCTTGTTTCCAGGGACCTGGAAGGACAGTGAGTGAATTGTCCTTTTGCTATATTGTGATTAAAAAAAACATTTATTCTAGGGACAGAAAACTCTAGGTAGGGACAGTGTCAGTTTCTTTCACTCTGCAAGTCCTTGTTTCCAGGGACCTGGAAGGACAGTGAGTGAATTGTCCTTTTGCTATATTGTGATTAAAAAAAACATTTATTCTAGGGACAGAAAACTCTAGGTAGGGACAGTGTCAGTTTCTTTCACTCTGCAAGTCCTTGTTTCCAGGGACCTGGAAGGACAGTGAGTGAATTGTCCTTTTGCTATATTGTGATTAAAAAAAACATTTATTCTAGGGACAGAAAACTCTAGGTAGGGACAGTGTCAGTTTCTTTCACTCTGCAAGTCCTTGTTTCCAGGGACCTGGAAGGACAGTGAGTGAATTGTCCTTTTGCTATATTGTGATTAAAAAAAACATTTTTTTCTAGGGACAGAAAACTGTAGGTAGGGAGAGTATTTTTTTTCTTTCACTCTGCAAGTCCTTGTTTCCAGGGACCTGTAAGGACAGTGAGTTAATTGTCCTTGTGCTATATTGTGATTAAAAAAAACATTTATTCTAGGGACAGAAAACTCTAGGTAGGGACAGTGTCAGTTTCTTTCACTCTGCAAGTCCTTGTTTCCAGGGACCTGGAAGGACAGTGAGTGAATTGTCCTTTTGCTATATTGTGATTAAAAAAAACATTTTTTTCTAGGGACAGAAAACTGTAGGTAGGGAGAGTATTTTTTTTCTTTCACTCTGCAAGTCCTTGTTTCCAGGGACCTGTAAGGACAGTGAGTTAATTGTCCTTGTGCTATATTGTGCTGAAAAAAACATTTATTCCAGGGACAGAAAACTCTAGGTAGGGACAGTGTCAGTTTCTTTCACTCTGCAAGTCCTTGTTTCCAGGGACCTGGAAGGACAGTGAGTGAATTGTCCTTTTGCTATATTGTGATTAAAAAAAACATTTTTTTCTAGGGACAGAAAACTGTAGGTAGGGAGAGTATTTTTTTTCTTTCACTCTGCAAGTCCTTGTTTCCAGGGACCTGTAAGGACAGTGAGTTAATTGTCCTTGTGCTATATTGTGCTGAAAAAAACATTTATTCCAGGGACAGAAAACTCTAGGTAGGGACAGTGTCAGTTTCTTTCACTCTGCAAGTCCTTGTTTCCAGGGACCTGGAAGGACAGTGAGTGAATTGTCCTTTTGCTATATTGTGATTAAAAAAAACATTTTTTTCTAGGGACAGAAAACTGTAGGTAGGGAGAGTGTTTTTTTTCTTTCACTCTGCAAGTCCTTGTTTCCAGGGACCTGTAAGGACAGTGAGTTAATTTTCCTTGTGCTATATTGTGATTAAAAAAAACATTTTTTCTAGGGACAGAAAACTGTAGGTAGGGAGAGTGTTTTTTTTCTTTCACTCTGCAAGTCCTTGTTTCCAGGGACAGAGAAGGACACCTGAAGGTAGCCCTTATTGCTTTTTTCCCATCTCCCTGCAGGCCATCTATTAGAATGTCTGGAAGGCAAACAAGGAGAGGCAGACAGTCAGGAGGCAATAAAAGAGGGCAAGCAGGCTCTGTGTCTGGGGGCAACAGTGCTGGTCGTGGACGCGGTGCATTGTCATCAGCACATGGCCATGGGACACGCTTGTCCTTCTTTTCGGCAGCTGGACATGTTGAGCCACATCATGCCGAAGACTTGGTAGAGTGGATGACCAAGCCCTCCTCCTCCTCCTCATCCTCTCTCACCCAGGCTCAGGGTACTGGAAAAGCAGCTGCCAAAGCGTCGTCTTCCCTGGTATCAATGTCAGACAAATCATCAGTCACTCCTTCCCTAGACCCACCATGTCCTCCTCCTGAGGAGTCCCCCGAACTGTTTCAGCACAGTGTTGGGTACATGCTCCAGGAGGATGCCCAGCGTTTCGAAGGGTCTGATGATGAAACCCAGCTAGAGGAAGGCAGTAGCGTGAGAGCAGACAGAGGGGATGCTCAAGAAGGACACCAATCTGGCAGTCATGTTCCAGCAGCTGCAGCATACTGCCAGATTGGCTCCAGTGATGAGGAGGGAGGGGATGATGAGGTCAATGACTCCACGTGGGTGCCTAATAGGAGAGAGGAGGAGGAGGAGGATGAGGAGGAGGCACATCTCCAACGAGGCAGGATGCCCTTTGGTGGCCAGCGTAAGGGCAGTACACCGACGGAATCACACCGCAGAGCTCCGCCTGTGCAGGGCGCTGCCTCTGCCCGTCATTCAAAAAGTTCTTTGGTGTGGGCCTTTTTTGAGGCTAGTGCATCAGATCGCACAGCTGCTGTTTGCAACATATGTCTCAAGCGTATATCGCGTGGCCAAAACATCAGCCGCTTGGGTACCACATGCCTGACCAGACATATGTTGACCTGCCATGCAGCTCGTTGGCAAGCCTACCTCAAAGACCCACACCAAAGAACAAAGCGGACCTCTCCTTGCACCGCATCAGCTGGGATCTCCAACCCCACTATAACTTCAGTCCTCTCTGAAACATGCACTGAGAGGAATGAAGGTGTAGAATTAGGTGTGTCACAGCCAAGTACTTGCGCCCACTCTGCTAGCAGTACACCGACGTCCGATTCTAGCAGGCAAATTTCCCTGCCCCAGCTGCTGGACCGTCGAAAGAAGTTCACTCCCAGCCATCCACATGCCCAGCGGTTGAATGCTAGCTTGGCTAAATTGCTAGCGCTTCAACTGCTGCCTTTTCAGTTGGTAGACTCGGCCCCCTTCCGTGAGTTTGTGCAATGTGCGGTTCCTCAGTGGCAGGTTCCCAAACGCCACTTTTTCTCACGGAAGGCTATTCCGGCTCTCTACCGGCATGTGGAAGGCAATGTCTTGGCCTCGCTGGACAGGGCGGTCAGCGGTAAGGTGCATATTACCGCTGACTCATGGTCCAGCAGGCATGGACAGGGACGTTACCTTTCTTTCACGGCCCATTGGGTCACTCTTTTGGCAGCTGGGAAGGATTCAGGACAAGGTGCAGTAGTGTTGGAGGTTGTCCCACCGCCACGCCTCCAAAATGCTACTACTGGTTGTGACACACCTCTCTCCTCCACCCCCTCCTCTTCTTCTTCCTCCATGGCCTCTTCCTGTGGTTTGTCCTATGAACCAGCGGTGCTCCGTAGCCGTTCACGGGGCTACGCAAGTACGCAGGCAAAAAGATGCCATGCCGTGCTTGCGCTGGTGTGTTTGGGGGACAGAAGCCACACTGGGGCAGAGGTCCTGTCTGCTCTGCAGGGCCAGGCCGAGAGGTGGTTGACGCCACGCCAGCTTAAGCCAGGAATGGTGGTTTGCGACAATGGCACCAACCTCCTCTCCGCCCTCCGACAGGGACAACTGACCCATGTGCCCTGTGTGGCTCACGTCCTTAACCTGGTGGTGCAGCGGTTCTTGGGCAGGTACCCGGGCTTACAGGATGTCCTGAGGCAGGCCAGGAAAGTCTGTGTGCATTTCCGCAGATCTTATAATGCCAGTGCTCGCCTGGCTGAGCTGCAAAAGGAGTTGAACCTGCCCAAGAACCGCCTTATATGTGACATGCCCACCAGGTGGAACTCAACGTTGGCCATGCTGCAGCGGCTGCACACGCAGCAGAGGGCCATCAATGAGTACCTGTGCGACTACGGCACCAGGACAGGGTCAGGGGAGCTTGGTTTTTTTTCTCCACGCCAGTGGGGCATGATCAGGGATGCATGCACTGTCCTGGCACCATTTGAGGAGGCCACGAGGATGGTGAGCAGTGACAGTGCATGCATCAGTGACACTGTACCTCTTGTCCACCTGTTGGAGCACACGCTGCGTGGAATAATGGACAGGGCACTTGAGGCAGAACAGAGGCAGGAAGAGGAGGACTTCCTTGCCTCTCAAGGCCCCCTTTACCCAGACAGTGTTCCTTCTGTCCCACCCATCGCACAGGAAGAGGAGGAGGAGGAGGAGGAGGAGGAGGATTGTGTCAGCATGGAGGTGGAGGCTGGCACTCAGCATCATCAGCAGCAGTCTTTTAGGGATGATTTACAGTCCCAAGAAACCAGTGGACTTGTACGTGGCTGGGAGGAGGTGGCTGCGGATCATGTCGTCCTTAGTGACCCAGAGGACTCCGGAGCGAATGCCTCAGCAAACCTACGCTGCATGGCCTCCCTGATCCTGCAAAGTCTGCGGAAGGATCCTCGTATTCTTCGGATCAAGGAGAGGGACCATTACTGGCTGGCCACTCTCCTTGATCCACGGTACAAGGGTAAGGTTGCGGACCTTATGTTACCGTCGCAGAGGGAGCAGAGGATGAGACAACTCCGGGAGGCCTTGCAGAAAGGTCTGTGCAACGCGTTCCCAGAGACTGGGAGGTTGCAAACTCCTGGTCCTGGACAACGAGTTGCTGAGGCTTCGGCCAGTCAAAGAAGGAGCGGTGGGGAAGGTGGCCGTCTGACCGATGCGTTCAGACAATTCTTTAGTCCGCAGCCCCAAAGTATGATTGGTTCCAGCAACCATCGCCAGCGTCTGATAAACATGGTGCAGGAATATCTAGGGGCAAGGTCAGACTTGGACACCTTCCCCACCGAAAATCCTCTGGCTTACTGGGTCTTGAGGATGGATCACTGGCCAGAGCTTGCACAGTATGCAATTGAGCTACTGGCCTGTCCTGCATCCAGCGTTCTTTCGGAACGCACATTCAGTGCTGCTGGAGGATTTGTCACGGATCACAGGGTGCGCCTGTCCACCGACTCGGTTGATCGACTGACTTTCATCAAGATGAACCAGTCTTGGATCACCACCAGCTACCACACACCTGATGCTGATATAACAGACTAATTGATTTTAAAATGTCACATCCCTTCAAGACTGATGCTGATGCTGAGTGCCTGTGCTGTTATGTTGACTGGCTATCCTCCTCCTCCGAGTCCTCAATGATACGATTGATGATGATAGCTTGGAAGATCATTTTTGTTTATGGGTGCCGCCACCAGTGCCTAACGCCCAATTTTTCAGCCCCTGTTTAACAGGGGCGTGTAATTACAATTTTTGAAGCAATACTTTGCAACAGGGCTCATTGCTGTGCTCCAAGTACAGTATCTGTGAGGAGTTGCAGTGTTGTGCCACCAGTGCCTAAGGCCCAATTTTTCAGCCCCTGTTTAACAGGGGCGTGTCATTACAATTTTTGAAGCAATACTTTGCAACAGGGCTCATTGCTGTGCTCCAAGTACAGTATCTGTGAGGGGTTGCAGTGTTGTGCCACCAGTGCCTAAGGCCCAATTTTTCAGCCCCTGTTCAACAGGGGCATGTAATTACAATTCTTGATCTAATAATTCACAGCAGGGCCCATTGCTGCACCCACCAAGAGTAACTGTCAGGGCTTACAGTGTTGTGGCACCAGCACCACCATCAAAGGCCCAATTTTTACTACCACTGTTCAACAATTATATGTAATTAAAATTCCTGATATAATAGTTGACAGCAGGGCGTTCCAGCACCAACCAAGAGTAACTGTGAGTGCTTACAGTGTTGTGCCAACACCAACAACTAAGGGGCCTATTTCTGCAGAGTATATACGGCAGGTCCCTACTTTCAAACATCCAACTTACAAACGACTCCTACTTGCAAACGCAAGAAGACAACAGGAAGTGAGAGGAAATCTACCACTAGGAAGGAAAATTCTCTCCTGTAAGAATAAATATGGGAGAAAGGTGTCTCCTCTGTACTGATGCTTTATCAGCAATCCTTGTTTCAAGAAAAACACCACATTTCAAAAACAGTTGTCATTGGGACGGAAAGTGAGGTGAAATGTTCTGAACAGGGGCACAGACAGCAAAACAAATGTTACAGGGGTGATAACCCTTACCTATGTTTTCCAAAAAGTTTAAAAATAGATTTTTGGGCTGGAGCTACACTTCAACAATGTACCTGTTCAAAATTACAAACAGATTCTACATAAGAACAAACCTACAGTCCCTGTCTTGTATGCACCGCCTGTATACGGCTGTTCAGAGTATATAGGGCCTTTTTTATTTTATGTGCGGGGTTCCCCTTAATATCCATACAAGACCCAAAGGGGCTGGTAATGGGCTGGGGTAGGGGGGGGGGGGTCATGGGGTAGCTATGCCATTTTTCTTAAAGAATTTCATCCATATTACCGGGACCAGACATTACATTAAAGCCGCAAGCAGTTTTAAATGGCTTTTTTTTCCTTTAGAAGTGTCATTTTGTGCAGGGACAGTTCTAAACACGGGAAACACGTGGCACTTCACAGGCATACTTTAGACACCCCCCAGGTACGATATTTAAAGGAATATTTGACTTTTTTTTTTTCACTTTATGCATCATTAAAATGACTGCTCCCGAAAAACGACCGTTTTTAAAACTTCTTTTTGCATTGATACATGTCCCCTGGTGCAGAACCCGGGTTCCCAAACCCTTTTTAGGACAATAACATGCATAATAGTTGTTATAATTAGCACTTTAGAATTCGAACGTTCGCATCCATTGTATTTAATAGGGTTCTAATGTTCGTTCGAACTTCCGGTCCGTTCGCGGGTTCTGGTGCGAACCGAACCCGGGGGTGTTCGGCTCATCACTATCTGTGTGCTACATATGTAATTGAGCATATGTTTTATCTCAGTATCTGTATGCATTTAATTGTGTGTGTTTATACATGTGATTAACTAAACATATTTATACTGTATATCTGAGTACTTTATTATCCTCCATTAATGTGAACATCTGATAATTCCTACAATTAATTACTAAAAGTTTCCCTATATACATATACCTAAAAGACATAATACTACCAGTAGATATTGTGTATATACCCTACAATAAGTTATAAAGCAATTATTTCATAAGTGTTAATTCAATTCATTTCTATAAAAACCAACTGTGCAAAAACTTAAGTCCATTCATGTGTCAAAATAATAAAGTTGATCAATTCTTCTTCCATGCCTCACACCTAAAGACAGCGGCTCCCCATAATTTAGACCCCCCAGATCAGAATGTAATACAGCGCTTCAGCATCTATCCATGGGGCAACTGCCACACTAAGCATAACAGACAGTGCAAGCAGATCTCACAGATAAAAATCCATATAAGCACTTAAAGGAGAAACGGAACTCACAATAGTGAAAGCGGAGGTCCACCCAATTTTTTTTTTTAAAAGCCAGCAGCTACAAATACTGCAGCTGCTGACTTTTAAAAAATGGACATTTACCTGTCCAGCGCGCCCGCGATGTCGGCAGATGAGGCTGAGCAGTCGCTCGGTCCTCGGATGCTGCCGCCGCCATGCTCGGTGAGGGAATCAGGAAGTGAAGCCTTGCGGTTTCACTGCCCGGTTCCCTACTGCGCATGCGTGAGTAGCGCGGCGTGCCATCACTGGTCCCCGCTCTCTCCTGGGACCAGTGTGTTTCCCAGGAGACAGTGGGGGGGGACAGGAAGTGGCATAGGCTCCCACGGGAGTCTATGCCCGGAAGTGGGTGAAAATACCTGTCTTAGACAGGTATCTGCACCCCCTTCTCCCTGAAAGGTGCCAAATGTGTCACCGGAGGAGGGCAGGGTTCCGAAAAGCGGAAGTTCCATTTTTGGGTGGAACTCCACTTTAAATATAATTTTTTTTAACTGACTGACATAAAAGCAAACAGGCTGACCCATCCTTCCCATCCCTGAAAGTCTGTTGGTGTACATCCCACTACCCCCCTGTCCACTCCCGCTCCAAGGTCTTTTACAATCCTATTGTCTATAGTGTATACTAAAAAAAAATGCAGTGTGCCAGTAAAGTGTTCAGGTTTGGCTTGAAGAAAAGGTGGCAACCCTAGCAGTACAGCCAAATGAGCTTTGGCTGTACTTCTTCTTTGACTCAAGTAGACTGCAGTGTGCTGTCAATATACTACTTCTGTTGGTTTTGTGGCATCCACACATTGCTGCAGCAACAGTGGACTTCCCAGTCGGGTTTGAAGTGCAGTGGAGACATATACATGATCTTCACTAAGAGTGTAAATAAACTAGTTTTGGCTGGAATTTAATTGTAAAATGGCATGGTATTTTAACATGTTTTATTCTGTAATAAGGCAACATTTATCTATTTATTACATAACACAACATATAACTAAATCTATATAATTTTAGTTCTCTTCCGCCTTGCGCATTCCAAAAGTTCACCTTAAGCTCTCAATAGTAGATAATCCAAGTGATCACCCAAGTGTGTGTATGGATGTAAATCACATCTGAGAAGGTTTCAGCAAACATGATTGGCATTGTGGACACAGAATTACAGATGCACGACTAGATTTGGTTATCCATGCCAATGGGGAACTGTTGGATGGTAATCATTTAGTCAGGATAAAATTGCAAGCAGGTCTTCCAGCACAAAAACCTGGTTGGGGGCGGGAGACCTAAAGCTAAACTTTGGCAAACAGCTAAATACGCAGATAACATGCATATACAGTAGAGATTTTACCTGACAAATTTAATTTGTTTTTATCTATCCAATTCTGACATTTAGACAGCAAAACCAGGAAGATAACACAACTTTCTATGTTACAGAATGAAATAGGAAAATAGTATAATCTATCCAACACAGCCTGCTCACTGGACAGTAAAAGAGCAGCCTTTTCCTACTTAGCACATTTGCATGCCACAATAGGGATCGGCTGTAGACATGTGCAATTTGTTTTGTTACGAATTCTTTGTTCGACAAAATTCGACAAATTTGTTAATTCAAAATAACGAAAACCGTTTAACTAAATTTTCCAAAATTTTAAAATTCGGAAATCCGAAAATTCAAAAAAATGTAAATCCAAAATTTAGAAAACCTGAATTTTTTTTAAAATCTGAAACAATAACTAACTAATAATAACTATTACTAACTATTAAATTATAGCTATTGAAATTTCTATTCAAATTTGGCTGTTAGTGAACGTAATGAATACTTATCGGAAGTTACAAATTATCTGAAATAACGAATGCCGCATCTAAATGAATGGAACGTAACGAATTAATAATAATAAATAATAATAATAATAATACAAACTTTTTATAATAATTATTTATTATTATTAATTTGTTACGTTCCATTCATTTAGATGCGGCATCCATTATTTCAGATAATTTGTTACGTTCACTAACAGCCAAATTTGAAAGAAAATTCCAATACCTATAATTTAATATTTATTAATAATTAGTTAGTTAGTTATTATTTTGGATTTTCAAATTTTCAGATTTTCAGATTTTCGAATTTTCGTATTTTCGAATTTCCGAATTTTCGTATTTTCTGATTTTCGAATTTACTAATTTATTTGAAATAACGAATTTCCATCAAAACGAATGACCCGAAAAACTAAAAAAGAAAAAAAGGAATGAAATAAAAACAAATACATTTTTTGTCAGTGCACATGTCTAATTGGCTCTCCAGCCCTACCCTTGACCATTTCTAATGCTGCAGTATAAAGGATTGCAAAAATCTAATACCAAGTTGAATTCAGGTACTTGCAATATCAGCATAAATCTATAAAAAAAATCAATCTAGAAAATGATCTGCATTAAGATACATTTAATACATTAGGTGGGGCCACACTGTTTCAACATTTTTGATGGCAGGATGAACAGCCCTTTAAAATCGTATTAGTGTTTCATTTTTAAAGAGGAAGCCTATAATAACGCTTACCGTTAACTTGCACCGTTTAGGAGATATTTACTGTATATGCCGCCGATGACATCATCGATGCATGTACTCTGAAGGAATGGCCGCCCATGCCGTTTCTTCAGTGCTCTGTGCCGTGACCGGCGGCTCTCACGCGCATTCGCCGGAGTGACGTCATCGCGGTGCAGGCCACTCACAGCGCCGGAGCCCGCGAACCCGGAAGAAACACTGGGGAAGATGTCAGCCATTTCAACGGTGTGTGGGCGCCGCTGCAGGGCTTCGTTCTAAGGTAAGTATTTCAGAATGAACTAGTATGCGATGCATACTAGCTCATTATGCATTCGCCTTACAGTTTTGTTTTTTGTTTTTGTTTTTGTTTCCCCAGGGTTTACAACCTCTTTAACCACTTGCTTACTGGGCACTTAAAACCCCTTCGTACCCAGACCAATTTTCAGCTTTCAGCGCTGACACATTTTGAATGACAATTGCTTTGTCATACAACGCTGTACCCAAATGAAATTTTTATAATTTTTTTCCCACAAATAGAGCTTTCTTTTGGTGGTATTTGATCACCTCTGCGGTTTTTATTTTTTGCGCTATAAACAAAAAAAGACAGAAAATTTTGAAAAAAAACACAATATTTTTTTATTTTTTGCTATAATAATATCCCATTTTTTTTTTAAAAAAAATATTTTTTTTCTCAGTTTAGGCCGATACGTATTCTTCTACATATTTTTGGTAAAAAAAATTGCAATAAGCGTATAGTGATTGGTTTGCGCAAAAGTTAGAGCGCCTACAAAATAGGGGATAGATTTATGACATTTTTATTATATATATTTTTTTTTACTAGTAATGGCGGTTATCTGCAATTTTTGTCAGGCCTGCGATATATCAGACACTTTTGACACTATTTTGGGACCATTCACATTTACACAGCGAACAGTGCTATAAATATGCATTGATTACTGGGAAGGGGTTAACACTAGGGGGCGGTCAAGGGGTTAAATATGTTCCCTGGGAGTGATTCTAACTGTGTGGGGGAGGGGAGTGACTGGGGGAGGTGACCGATCTGTGTCCCTATGTACAAGGGAGACAGCATCGGTCTCCTCTCTCCCTGACAGGACGTGGTTCTCTGTGTTTACACACAAAGATCCACGCCTTGCCTCTGTAACAGCCGATCGCGCGTACCTAGCGGACATCGCGGCCACCAGGCATGCGCATCGGCAACACGTGACACGGCGGGCACAGCTGTTCCCCGCTGCGCGCCCTCGGCGGGAATGTAAACAGCAGGACGTCTAGGGACGTCCACCCGGCACTTGAGAGTCGTGCTGCAGATGTCTTTCGTCTAAAGCGGGTCTCAAATGGTTTAGCAGGTCTGCAATATAGAGCTGTTTTTTTGTTTGTTTTTCACTGTGGCAGAGGTTGACTAAACATTACTGCTATTAATGTTACTATGGGTGTAAATCTGTCTCTTCTCTGTAGTTAAGGATAAAAATAATCAATACTTGTTGGCACTTTACTACCTGCTTACGGTATAAGTAACACAGCAGTGCAGAGGTGTGCCAGAAAAGTTTCAGTGAGCGCTGACACCCATACACACTGCCCAAGAGCAATAGACAAAACTCCAAAACTCACATGGTCCTGGGCACCATATAAGAGATTTATTTATGGCCTAAAATTTAAATGAAATTGCAATGTAGTTATATTATTGCTGATAGAAATCACAGAAAGAATATTAATAAATCATAAAGAAAATTTGGCTGCCAAAGACAAAAGGAGTATCATTCTGGAGCGCCCAAAAGATAGCTTTGCTTTAATGAAAAAATATCTTGGCAAAACAAATGGGATTTGGATAGCAGAAAGTTGACTCCAGTTGAAATGTTTATGCAGTGAGAAAAAGTTATCCTGAAGAAGCTTGAACTCTCTGGGAAAACAAGCTCCTCCTGCCAAGCTCGCCAATTACACCATGTTTATTCAAGAGATAGTTCTGGGAATTATTACAGACTGAATACACTAAAGGGCTGGTGACATCCTGACATTGAGCAGCTGTTCTTGCTGGAGCCTTTAAAGCAGTTTTAAATTAAAGTGACATTTTTTTTTCATTGGGAAATGAAGCATTTGTTTAATAAGTAACAGATAATTAAGTACTGTCCGTGATATTTTTTTATTTTCACTAACATACAATTTTTCAGGACAAGCTTTCAGGGTATGTCCCCTTCTTCAAGGTCCAAGCCGTACTGACTCACAAAAGTACTGCTTGGACCTTGAAGAAGGGGACATACCCTGAAAGCTTGTCCTGAAAAATTGTATGTTAGTGAAAATAAGAAAAGTATCACGGACAGTTCTCTGTCACAATTGCACTAATACAGCTACAATCACCTCAAGTTTTAATAAGTAAGAAAGCAGTATTATTATTTTTTTCTTAAATAGTAACCTTCAACTTTTAAAAAACGATCATATTAATAATTATTAAACAGCAACATTTAGTTTGTCAAGAAAGTGGAAATGGTTACCTCCAGGTAAATTAAGTTTATAGTTAAAAAAATCAGTTATTATTATTATAATACAAGATTTATTTAGCACCAACAGTTTGCACAGCGCTTTACAACATGAGAGCAGATAGTACAGTTACAATACAATTCAATACAGAAGGAATCAGAGGGCCCTGCTCGTTAGAGCTTACAATCTAGAAGTTATGAGGTAATGTATCTTCCACTTTCAGTAAGAAAACAGGAAACTCGTTGTTTCTCTTAGAGGAGACCATCCGGGGTTAGAACCTTGGACCTACACAGGAACCAGCGTAGTTAACCAGGGTGTTTGACCTATTTTTTTCAGGAGAAATTCCTATGGGTTACTATTTTAGGCATTGTGCAGAATACCATTCATTTCTGTAAACAATGTTTAGTTGCTAGAACAGTGAAGACTGAAAATGATAAACCCCAAAACCTATTGATACAGTAGGTTAACTGGCATCAGTCCACATCCATCCAATATGGAAGGCATGGTAGATTCAGCTACCAATGAAGATGGTCTCTATCTTCTTCATCAGAGTTTTCCAATTAAAATGAGGACTAAACTCCTTGTTTTGTGGATATATGATAGAAATATATATAAGAAGGTAAATCAGCGCAATGAAAAAAATGACCTTAAACAAAGCAGCTGAACATCAGGGTCAATGATCAAAAAATCCCTGAGAGAAATGTAAAACAGATGATGCAGCGCTAATAAAGTCCATATACATAAAAACACCGTCCGTGAAGAACTTCAGTGATCATATATTGAGGACATACAAGTGACTCCGCGGGTGAAATAAACCTCCACCAATGGTAAACAATAAAGTGGACCCTTTAATTATGGAGGCTCATACAAGCATTCAACTGCAGACACTTGTGGGGATCCAAATGAATTCCGGAGCCAAAAAACGGCCTATACCAGCGAACAGTTCGTTCCATATGCCATATATTCATGCAATGATAAAAGGCAGGTACATAGTGCTCTCCGTAGAATTATTCAGTAATTTATTAAAATATAGGTATAAAACTTACAAACAAGGCACCTATTCCGGTGCTGAATGATACAGCGTGTATACAAGTGGAATAGCGTGATGGCCGCGGGTGACGTCACGACGCTCCTTCCGTAACGCTCCATCATCTGATATATGATAGAAGGCTATTTGTTTTTTGTTTTTTTTACCTATCTTACCAAAACTCATCTAATTATACTTTCTGTATACTTTATTTTTGCTTCCTAAACTTTATATCATGAGTTGTATACATTGTACTGAAAATGGGCAAAAAAAATTTAACAGTTTTATTTGGTTTGGTTGTCTTATATTAACCACTTAAGCCCCGGACCATTTTGTAGCTAAAGGACCAGAGGTAATTTCAGAATTTTGCACTGCGCTGCTTTAACTGTAAATTGTGCGGACATGCAATGTTGTACCCAAACGAAATTTGCGTCCTTTTCTTCCCACAAATAGAGCTTTCTTTTAATGGTATTTTATTGCCTCTGCGATTTTTATTTTTTGCGATATAAACGGAAAAAGACTGAAAATTTTGAAAAAAAATGATATTTTCTACCTTTTGTTATAAGAAAAATCGCATAAACTCAATTTTAGTCATACATTTAGGCCAAAATGTATTCAGCCACATGTTTTTAGTAAAAAAAATGTCAATAAGCGTATATTTATTGGTTTGCGCAAAAGTTATAGCGTTTACAAACTAGGGTACATTTTATGAAATTTACACAGCTTTAAATTTATGACTGCCTATCTCATTTCTTGAGGTGCTAAAATGGCAGGGCAGTACAAACCCCCCCAAATGACCCCATCACCGTTTCGAAGGCCATAAAATGCCAAAATGGCACAAACCCCCCCCCCCAAATTACCCCATTTTATAAAGTAGACACCCCAAGGAAATTGCTGAGAGGCCTGTTGAGCCCATTAAATATTTTTTTTCTTTTGTCGCAAGTGATTGAATAATGACAAAAAAAAATTAAAAATTACAAAAGTTGTCACTAAATGATATATTGCTCACACTTGCCATGGTTATATGTGGAATGGCACCCCAAAATACATTTTGCTGCTTCTCCTGAGTACGGGGATACCACATGTGTGGGACTTTTTAGGAGCCTAGCCGCGTACGGGACCCCGAAAACCAAGCACCGCCTTCAGGATTTCTAGGCACACATTTTTGATTTCACTCCTCACTACCTATCACAGTTTCGAAGGCCATAAAATGCCAAAATAGCACAAAACCCCCCCAAATGACCCCATTTTGGAAAGTAGACACCCCAAGCTATTTGCTGAGAGGCATGGTTAGTATTTTACAGCTCTCAATTGTTTTTGAAAATGAAGAAAGAAAATATATATATATATATATATATATATTTTTTTTAAATTTTCAAAACTTTGTGACAAAAAGCGAGATCTGCAAAATACTCACAAAATCTCTCAGCAAATAGCTTGGGGTGTCTACTTTCCAAAATGGGGTCATTTGGGGGGTTTTGTGCCATCTGGGCATTCCATGGCCTCCAAAACTGTGATAGGCAGTGAGAAGTGAAATCAAAAATTTACACCCTTAGAAAGCCTGAAGGCGGTGCTTGGTTTTTGGGGTCCCGTACGCGGCTAGGCTCCCAAAATGTCTCACACATGTGGTATCCCCGTACTTAGGAAAAGCAACAGAATTTATTTTGGGGTGTAATTCCACATATGCCCATGGCATGTTTGAGCAATATTTCATTTAGTGACAACTTTGTGCAAAAAATAAATAAAAATAAAATAAATTGTCTTTTTTCCGCAACTTGTGTCAACATATAAAATATTCCATGGACTCGACATGCCTCTCAGTATATAGCTTGGGGTGTCTACTTTCCAAAATGGGGTCATTTGGGGGGGTTTTGAACTGTTCTGGCATTTTATACACAACATTAGGAAGCTTACATCCACTCTTCTAACCACTTGAAGACAAAGCCCTTTTTGACACTTTTTGTTTACATGCAAAACATATTTTTTTTGCAAGAAAATTACGTTGAACCCCCAAACATTATATATATTTTTAAAGCAAAGGCCCTACAGATTAAAATAGTGGGTGTTGCATTTTTTTTTCTACACAGTATTTGCGCAGCGATTTTTCAAACGCATTTTTTGGGGAAAAAATACACTTTTTTTAATTTTAATGCACTAAAACACACTATATTGCCCAAATGTTTGATGAAATAAAAAAGATGATCTTAGGCCGAGTACATAGATACCAAACACGACATGCTTTAAAATTTCGCACAAACGCGCATTGGCGACAAACTACATACATTTTTAAAAGCCTTTAAAAGCCTTTACAGGTTACCCCGTTAGATTTACAGAGGAGGTCTACTGCTAAAATTACTGCCCTCGATCTGACCTTTGCGGTGATACCTCACATGCATGGTGCAATTGCTGTTTACATATGACGCCAGACCGACGCTTGCGTTCGCCATTGGGCAAGAGCAGGGCAGGACAGGGGTGCTTTTTTTTTTAATTATTATTAATTTTGATTTTTGATTTTATTTTTAAATTTTTCCTTCCATATATTTTTTTTTTTAATCATTTTTATTGTTATCTCAGGGAATGTAAATATCCCCTATGATAGCAATAGGTAGTGACAGGTACTCTTTTTTTGAAAAAACTGGTGTCTTCTAGACCCTAGATCTTTCCTCTGCCCTCAAAGCATCTGACCACACCAAGATCGGTGTGATAAAATGCTTTCCCAATTTCCCAATGGCGCTTTTTATATCCGGGGGGGGGGGACATTCCCTCCCACTGCTTGTAAAAGCATTCCAGAGGCTAATTAGCTGCTAGGATTGCTTTTACATGAAAGCCGGCCACTGGCTGAAAAGAATGATACCAAGATGATACCTAAACCCGCAGGCATCATTCTGGTATAAACATTCAAAGTCCAGCAACATACCAGTACGTTGCTGGTCCTTGTTGGACATGTATTGTAATCTTTTTTTCATGCAGCCTGTTGGCTGAACGAAAAAAGAGATTGATCGGTGGGTATGCCCACCATTAGAATACTGCCATTCATCCACCCACTTCTAATGATGGGCATACATGCACCATTTATATATGCCAAAGCATTGGGGCATCCTCCCGCAAAAAAGTTATGCCGCACACACATGGTCAAACTTTTCCACGGGCAAGCCTCCGTCGGAATTTCGACCGTATGTACGCGGCATTAGGAGCAAAATCGCTCCTCCGCTCCTCCGCCCCTGCTGCTCCCATGCTTCGGCATATATGCTTTTTTTTTTAACTGTGGTGGTGAAATCACCTCCTACAGCACTGGAGTCGCAGGGATCAGGCCTGTCTCTGCGAACGCTGCAGTTATGTGTGTTGTGTTTTGTAAGTGACAGTGATCGATCGATACTGCACTTGGGTGGGCTGGGCTGGACGGAGGGGCAAAACGCAGGTGCTAGCAGGTATCTGGGCTGATCCCGCTAACACTGCGTTTTTGGGAACCTTAAACTGCTGGGGACGCTAGTATAGATCTGATCAGATCAGATATTGATCTGTTCAGATACTATACCACTAAGGGGGTGTATGCTTCACGCGTGGGTGTTAGCGTTACTGGCATTAACCTGACGCTGCCTCGGGTGTGACGCAGACCCTCTCTGAAGCTAAAACCTAATTGATATCACCCGCCGGGCGATCAGGGGGTTAAACCTTTATTGGGTTATATACGGCGGGTGCCCTGACACTATAAAAAGCAAACTAACTAACCAGCGTCACCCGTAACACTTATATGGTGATCACTGGTGAAAGGGTTAACTAGGGGCAATCAGGGGGTTAAAACCTTTATTAGATAATATATGGGGGTACCTGATGCTATATAAAAACCTGCGGCGAACCTAAAAAAAATTACTGGCTACCGATCTGCATCACCGACACTAAGACAGCAATTAGAAAAACGATCGCTTAGCGACAGTGGTGATAGGGGGTGAAAGGGTTACCTGGGGGGCGATCAAGGGGGTTAAACCTTTACTAGATAATATATTGGGGTACCTGACGCTATAAAAACCTGCGGCGAACATAAAAAAAAATTACTGGCTACCGATCTGCATCACCTACACTAAGACAGCGTTTAGAAAAACGATCGCTTAGCGACAGTGGTGATAGGGGGTGAAAGGGTTACCTGGGGGGCAATCAAGGGGGTTAAACCTTTATTAGATAATATATTGGGGTACCTGACGCTATAAAAACCTGCGGCGAACCTACAAAAAATTACTGGCTACCGATCTGCATCACCAACACGAAGACAGCGTTTAGAAAAACGATCGCTTAGCGACAGTGGTGATAGGGGGTGAAAGGGTTACCTGGGGGGCGATCAAGGGGGTTAAACCTTTATTAGATAATATATTGGGGTACCTGACGCTATAAAAACCTGCGGCGAACCTAAAAAAATTTACTGGCTACCGATCGGCATCACCGACGCTAAGGCAGCGATCAGAAAAATGATCGCTTAGCGACAGTGGTGATAGGGGGTGAAAGGGATATCTGGGGGGCAATCAGGGGGTTAAACCTTTATTAGGGGGGGTTAGGGGGCTACACTGGACCTAAAACTGACTGTAGTGACACTTTTACAGTCACAAATGTCACTGATTGCAGTGATCAATAAATAAATGGTGATCTGGGGGTGTCTGGGGGGGCCTGGGGGGGCGATTTATGTCCCTATGTGTTCTGGTGTCAGTGTAGTGTTTTGTGCACTGACCTGATGTCTTCTCTTGTACGGCGCTCGGTATATGTGAGCGCCGCACCAGAGATGACATCACTTCCTCCTGCTTCCTCTGCCTGTGTGTGACAGAGGGGGCCTTTTCATTCGCCGGGAGCGATCGCGAGGGGGTGGCCGGAATCCAACGGCTGCCCCCTCATCCTGGATCGCTCCCGAACGATTAACGGCCGCTCACTGTATAGGAGGGGGTCCGATTGGACCCCCAACTGTACAAAGGCAATCACGTACACTCTACGTGATTGTGCCTGTCGGTGCCATTCTGCCGACGTATATATACAGTGAGCAGTCGTTAAGTGGTTAAAGCGATATAAAAGCTTTGTGTTTTTTTTTTTAAATAACAAACATGTTATACCCACCTGCTCTGTACAATAGTTTTGCACAGAGCAGCCCGGATCCTCCTCTTCTCGGGTCCCACGTCGGCGCTCCTGGCTCCTCCCTCCTGACAGGTGCCCCACCCAGCAAGCAACTTGCTGGGGGGGGGGCACACAAGCAGGCGCGCTCCCGAGCCACGCCTCTGTGTGTCCATTCCCACATGGAGCCACGGCTTGGCTCCACCCCCTTCATCACCTGATTGGCTCACTGGCTGTGATTGACAGCGACGGGAGCCAAGGGCTCCTGCTGCTGCCAAAAGATAATCAGGAGTGTGAGTTCCCGAAGAGGCAAGGCTCTCGTGGACATCACTGAATCGACAGGGGGCTCAGGTATCTTTTGGGTGGGGGGGGGGGGGCTGCTGCACACAGAAGGTTTTTTACCTTTGTGCATAGAATGCATGAAGGTAAAAACCTTGTGCCTTTACAACCACTTTAAGTTGTATCTGTGCTGTAAATCAGTGGTTATGGATTCACAGTTTGTCCAAGAGCATAAAGGTATGATCTGCAGGGCTATGCCTTTTATCATAAGATGATAAATAAATTCCTTTTTTGCAATATAAGGCCAGCCATAGACAGAGCAATTTTCTTTCCTGCAACCATGGGTTGCAGGAAAGAAAATTGCGTCATTCCCCCATCAACACAGTGTTGATAGGGGAATCCCTCCTGCTGAGTTATTGTATTCTCCTGGTGAAGAGGAATGGAAAGCTGTCCCCACCGGGAGAACACAGTGATTACTGCTAGCAGCTTTAATAGTTGGTAGCAATAATTGCATGAAAAATTTGATAGGCTGGTTGTACCCAAATTGATTGATCGATCAACTTGGGTACATTCAGCCTGCCCATACATAGTTTGAATTTCAGCCGGTCACTGCTGAACCGGCCAAGATTCAAACTGTCTATGGCTGGCTTTAGTGAGGCATTGCTTACCAAACACCCATTTACCAATGCTGGAGATTTAAGACATGAATAAAAAGCTGGTAAATAGGAGTGTAACAAGATTGTTAATTGGCCAAATGATCAGACAGAGAGTAACTGGAACTTGTAGGTTACTAAAATGGTGCAAAGTAAAATCAATATTGCAAAATGGCAAAGAGCATGTATGCATTGCAGGGTAAGGCACAAGAGATTATAAAAGCCTCACAAACATTTTTTAAGAGCAATGTCTCTGTGGCTCAAGCAGGGTTACGTGGCCGCATAGCATAGTCTTTAGAAACCTCTATTGCAAGAGGGAATCTGACTGAGAAAGACTACTTCATTAAAACAGTTCAGAACGCAAACAGTTACTTGCAATTATCTTCATAAACAGTGTCCCTCTCTGTGAAGTCCTGGGTAGCTCTGACACCACAGGAGGAAGGAGGGTGAGGGGTGTTCTGGCCTGGCTGCCTGCACACCATTTTTGACAGTGGGAGGCCGCTACCTGGGCTGCAGATCATTTGTCTAACTACCTCTGCCTCATCAAGTGCAGCCTCTCTGTGCTGTAAGTTAAGCCCCATACACACGGTCGGACTTCCATCGGACTTTTCCGTGGATTTTTGTCCGAACGGAGTTGGCCGGGCACACCCATAGCATACACACCACAGGACTTTTCTGCAAACTTTCCCAAAACTTTTTGCAACATCACATGGTTTTTCTGCTCTTTACCGCCACCCTTTGGTCAACTTCTGCTATTGTTGGTTGATTTTAACATTAGTTGTTTTGTCCATCGGACAAAAGTCCTATGGTTTTCTGTACACACGGTAGGACTTTGCTCCATCGGACTTTTGTTGGGCAAAAGTTTGTCCGTTTGCAGACCCAACTTTTGTCCGATGAAAACAAAACCAAACGAAAAAAAGTTTGTCCGATGGAGCGTACACACGGTCGGATTGTTGGTCCAACTTGCTTAAAACTAAGTTTGTTGGGCAAAAGTCCGACCGTGTGTACGGGCCTTAAGTCAAACAAGGAAATGTATATTTGCTCTGTGCAAATTCTGGTAGCCAGGTAGCAGAGAGGAACAGGCTCCTACAAGGTGCCTGGGGACGTTGTAAATACAAAATATAGCCATAAATGAGGTAAATGTGTTTTTTTAAATACTTGCACTTGTCGACGGAATCAATTTATTGTATTTAAAGCAGAGCTCCACCCAAAAGGGGAAGCTCTGCTTGTACGCACCTACCCCCCCCCCCTCCACTGCCACATTTGGCACTTTTTGGAGAGGAGGGGGGAACGGGTACCTGGCATTGCCAGGTAGCCACTCCCACTTCCAGGTAAGATGGCTGCAGTGATCTCCGAGCATTTCCAGTATGCCAACATCGCTGGATTCCTGGACAGGTAGGTGTCCTTATATTAAAAGTCAGCAGCTATAGTATTTGTAGCTGCTGACAGTTTTTTTGGCCAGCCTGGAGCTCCTCTTTAACTTGTCCAGTGCCTCAAATATCTGAAAAGTGTGCTTTAAAGGCACAGTATTTTTCTCTCAAACTTTTCTAATGGCTCACACATTTTAACATGAGCAAATTAGGACATAAAATTAAGCTGTAAACTATAAACCTTCTCTTTAATGAATCCAACCCTCAGCTGTTCTTGGGCTGTACAACCATCTGCTCTATATTATTCACATTAACTTGATACACATTAGCATGGAAAATTTGGTTTCATTTAAAAAGTACAACCATTAGTCACCATTAAAATATTTTCAAGTTATTACATTAATGCCCCTTAATATTTAAATACATTTAAGATTTCTATTGACCTGGAGAAGCCAGGCATTAACTGTTGTTGCATTGTGGAGAATATGCAGAATTACTTTCTGGGTGGCATCCAACAAACCTTGTGTGAGACCATTCATATTCCCGAGCAAGAGGATGTCGTTTGCTGGGTCATGGTCAAGAAAAACCACTAACCCAGGAATACTTATTTGTCATTTTAGATGTCTTGTACCATCTTCCTGTATATAAATGATAGGGCAGAGCAAGGCCAAAGAAAGTCTTAAAATAAATCTGCTATATTAGGAACATATTTTCTAACCATGGAAAATAATCCTGTAAGCAATAGTGTTACATAAAAGAGAGGTTTATCCAAAAAGTTACCAACAGAATAAGAATCAATGGCATAACTAGTGTGGGTTTGCAAAGCTCTGCAATAAATTTATCTTTGAATTTTGAGAGTTTTTTTTATTACAATACTAGCACACCGAAATGGAAAGTGATATGTTTTATATTGATCTACTACACTGTGCCGTGCTTGTGGTGTGTCCCGACACCTTCAAGGAGCATTGGGCTGCCTCCAGGTATACTTGCCCTCAATTTATCTATTGCTATATAAGCCTAAATATGGAGGCTCTTGTAGACTAGAATTGGAGAATTGAGACTTTACTATACAGATAGGTCTTTACAAGGCAGTGTGTCTTCCATGTATACTTGCAAATGTTGTGCGCAGTATTACATTTTTACAACTGCGAGATCAATTTAAGGATTGTAGTGCTCTTGTAGTAAAGCTGTCTCATAATCTTTTGTTTTGCAGTGCTTTAGGGCCATGTCCATCTGACGATCCTGACAAATCAGCAGAATCATTACAGTCAGGCAGCCATTAACTCAGTGGAATTGATTCCTCATTGGCCTGGAACACAGCAAAATGTCACTCACAAATGCGAAAGCAGTGAGAAAGAATTATTTTGCTGGTCCAACCAACAAGTGAGCAGCTACAAATGAAAACATAAGATGTCACTTAGCAATACATCTGAGTAACAAGCTGTTCCCAACACTTGACCCTTAATATTCACTTTAACATGCAACCCTAAATTCTGACACTTATCCTAACCCCAGTATTACCAAACCATTAAAATGATCTATGGTTCCTAGCCTGTCTCCCTCTCCCAGAATCCTCACTGCTTTCTATGGCCTGCTCTTCTATCTGTAATGTCTTGTACACACCATCGTTTTTCCTGACGTGCAACAAGCCGTCGTTTTTTCCGACGTGATTCCTCTCCAGCCTGACTTGCATACACACGTTCATGCAAAAAAACGTCCAACCAAAGCGCAGTGACGTACAACACGTAAAACGGGACTGTAAAGGGGAAGTTCCTTTCAAATGACGCCACCCTTTGGGCTGCTTTTGCTGATCCTCGTGTTAGTAAAAGTTCGGTGAGAGCCGATTCGCGCTTTTCAGCCTGGTGCTTTTCAGTCCGTTACAGCGTGACGAATGTGCTATCTCCATTCTGAACGCTAGTTTTACCAGAACGAGCGCTTTAGTCTCATACTTGATTCTGAGCATGCACGTTTTTTTTCCCCACGGAAAAGCATACACACAACCGTTTTTCGCGACGAGAAAAAGACTGATGGAAAACACGATGAGAAAAAGAGAGCTGCTTTTAATTTTTTTGCGGGCAGTTTTTCCGTCGAGAAAACTGCTAGGGAGCATACACACGACCGGTTTTCATGACCAATATAAAAAATGGCAGTTTTCTCGTCGTGAAAACCGGTCGTGTGTACAAGGCATAACAGACATCAAGGTAATATTGCTATATTTTTATTAGAAATATATATATAATAAAAAGCTATTGAAGCCACCCATACATGGATTGAAATTTGGCCTGTTCAGCAGGGACCGGCTGAACTTTGATCCATGTATGGGCACACTGGTTGTACAGAAGTTGATCTACCGATCAGCTTCTGTACAACCAGCCTGTCTGTTTTTTCTTGATCAGTCAGTGCCACTGGCCTTAGCTGGTGTTCTGTTGAGAAGTGCCCTCCATCAAATAGTGCCCCCGCGTGCGCAGGACGGAGCCGCACTCCAGCTGATTTGCCGATCAGCTGGAGTGGCGTGACCATGGCGCAAGCGCACCTCACAGAAGGCAGTTTTCGATGGAAGAGAGAATATCATGGACACTATTAAAAACTATTCACAGAGCGGAGGGACATCGTTGTTCTCATATTGTGCCTCGCTGTTGCAGGGCGGGGTTTCAGTCTGCTCAAGGTCACCTTTTGTAATTGTTGAACGACGGCTTTAGTGTCTTGATCAGCGCTTGTTGCCTGTGTCTAAGGGAAGGTTGCAACACAGCCACAACCTGTCCTGCAACAGCGAGGCATAATGTAACAACTATGGTGTCCCCCTTCGCTCTGTATATATCTTTCAATTGTGTCCTTGAAATTCCCTCTCCCATTGAAAACTGCCTCCTGTGATGCGCCATGGTCACGTCACTCCAGCTGCGCATGCGCGGGCACTATTCGATGAAGGGCACTTCTCGATAGAACACCGGCAGCACTGACCATTGTATTCTGATGGCAGGGAAGGCTCCCCACTTTCATAACACAATAGCACAGAAGGATGGTTCACCCATTCACATCAAATGTGTGGGTGGAGTAATCGGATAAAAATTTTTGTTCAGCCCACTGGTTGAATTAAATAAAAATGATGAATGGATGGTCTGCCTAACGCTTAACCTCTATTCAAAACCTATCCATAACCCTATTCTTAAATTGAACCCCTTCTCTCTGATCTTGAGTACCTGTCACCACTTATTACTGTCACAAGTGATGTTTACATTCCTTGTGACAGCAATAAAAGTGATCAAATTTTTTAAAAAACTATTTTATATTATAAAAATAAATAAAATAAATGATACATATTTTTTTTAAAGCGCCCCTGTCCCTGCGAGCTCGCACAGCAAAGAAAACGCATACGGAAGTCGCGCCCGCATATGTAAACGGTGTTCAAATCACACATGTGAGGTATCGCCGCGATCGTCAGAGCGAGAGCAATTATTCTAGCCATAGACCTCCTGTGTAACTCTAACCTGGTAACCGTAAAAAAAAATTAAAGCGTCGCCTATGGAGATTTTTAGGTACCGTAGTTTGTCGCCATTCCACAAGTGCGTGCAATTATAAAGCATGACATGTTTGGTATCTATTTACTTGGCGTAACATCATCTTTCACATTATACAAAAAAAATAGTGCTAACTTTACTTTTTAATTTTTTTTAAATTAATGAAAGTAAATTTTTCCAAAAAAGTTGCATTTAAAACACCGCTGCACAAATACCGTGTGACATAAAATATTGCAACAATCACCATTTTATTTTCTAGATTCTCTGCTAAATATATACTGTGAGGGGGTTAGTTCGGCAGCGGGTGTGTGTGACCCCCGGGATGGGCTCCCCACACAAAACAGGCCCAGCAAACGGAGGTTGTGGTTTTCAAAATCAAAAAAGGTGCGGTTTATTTTCTATTTACAGTGACAAAACACAGCAAAGCAAAAGAAACATAACCAAAATAAATCCTGGTCAAGTTGACCTCTGACTAAACATACAGGTTTCCTAACTAACAACTGGGATCAGCCTAGTGCTGTCCTAGTCCCTAAGTCCCTGGTTTTAAATGTCCAAGCAAATAGCCACACAGGCTTTGTCTCACCGCACAGGGGTTCACTCTCCCTAGACAGTCCACACAGGTCTGGTTCCAGGCATGAGCTAACACCTAATGAATCTGGGAGTTCTTATAGAGGCCTAAATGAGCTGACAAGCTTCAGCTGGTCTCATCAACTCCCTGTCTGCACGACGCCCAGCCCTCTCCCTAGAGGTATGAGTCATCCATGAGCCCACTAGCCTTATACAACTCTCCACCTAGTTGTATAAGTCGGCATAAAGCCTGAATCTGGGCGAAATATATCTACCCCCCTGGATGCAACCAGGTGACTTTACCTTCCTGCTGTCACATACCCCCCCCTCTTGTTTTAACCTCGGGGTTGGAACACCAGCAATCAGGCATTCATGTACTCGAGACAAAGCATCCACATTCCCCATTTGAACGCCAGGGCGATGCTTTACTGTGAAGTTGAATTCCTGGAGGGCCAGGAACCACCTATTCACTCTTCTATTTGTTTCCTTGTTTTGAGCCATCCACTTTAACGGAGCGTGATCCGTAACCATGTCAAAGTGCCTACCTAGCAGGTAGTACCGAAGGGAATCTAGAGCCCACTTCACCGCTAAACACTCCTTTTCAACGGTGGCGTAATTTACCTCATGGGACTTCAACTTCCTGCTGAGGTAAATGACGGGGTGCTCTTCCCCGTTCCAGACCTGGGACAATACTGCTCCTAACCCCACATCTGACGCATCACTTTGTACGACAAAGTCTTTAGAGAAGTCGGGTGAGTACAACACTGGCTGGCTACATAAGGCTTGTTTCAAGAATTGGAATGCTGCCTCAGCCTCGGGGGTCCATTTAATCATGACCGACCCTTTCCCCTTCGTCAGGTTGGTTAGGGGCACAGCCTTAGAAGCAAAGTGGGGAATGAATCGCCGATAATACCCAGCGATTCCCAGAAAGGCTCGTACCTGCTTCTTGCTGTTGGGACGTGGCCAACTCTGGATGGCCTCGACTTTGTTGAGTTGGGGTTTTATTACTCCCCTCCCAATGGTGTACCCAAGATATTTGGCCTCCTCCTGCCCAATGGTACACTTCTTGGGGTTAGCCGTAAACCCCGCTTCCCAAACAGAGTCCAGGACTGCTTGCACTTTTGGCAGATGTGAGGCCCAATCTGTGCTATGGACAATTACGTCATCCAGGTAAGCCGCAGCATACTTCCGATGGGGCCTCAGCATCTGGTCCATTTTCCGCTGGAATGTGGCCGGCGCATTCTGTAACCCGAACGGCATTCTTTTATATTGGAACGCCCCGTCTGGGGTTACAAATGCGGTTTTCTCTTTGGCCGACTTGGCCAGGGGGATTTGCCAATACCCTTTTGTGAGGTCAAGAGTCGTCATGTATCGGGCTGTTCCCAGCCGGTCGATCAACTCATCTATACGTGGCATGGGGTAGGTGTCAAATTTTGTAACTTTGTTCAACTGACGAAAATCGTTACAAAATCGCCAGCTCCCATCCGGTTTAGGCACCAACACGATGGGACTAGACCAATCACTTTGGGACTCCTCTATCACCCCTAAGTTCAGCATTTTCTGTACTTCCTCCCGTATTGCCTCCCGTCGAGCCTCTGGGATCCGATAGGGTTTTAACTTCACCCTTTCACCGGGCGGGGTAATGATGTCATGCTCTACCCCAGATGTTTGTCCCGGCAGCTCAGAGAATACCTCCTTGTTGCGAAGCACAAACTCCTTAACCTCCTGTTGTTGGGGTTGTGACAAGGTGGCTGCTATTCCAACCTCAGGAATCACGCAACCAGTTTGAGCTGGTGACCAAGTGTCTGCGACTAGGGACTCTCTATCCCTCCAGGCTTTCAACAGATTAACGTGATAGATCTGTTCGGGCTTTTGCCTTCCTGGTTGTCTGACCTTGTAATTCACTTCGCTCACTTTTTCCATTATCTCGTAGGGGCCTTGCCATTTGGCAAGGAATTTACTTTCAACCGTAGGGACAAGTACCAATATCCTATCCCCCGGGGAAAAGGTACGGGTCTTGGCTCCACGGTTGTACACTCTCTGCTGTGCCAACTGCGCTTGGGCCAAATGTTCCTTCACGATGGGCATTACCTGTGCAATTCGATCTTGCATCAGGGCGACATGCTCAATCACACTCCTGTGGGGAGAACTCTCACTTTCCCAAGTTTCCTTGGCAATATCCAACAGCCCTCTTGGGTGTCTCCCATACAGTAACTCAAAGGGGGAGAATCCCGTAGAGGATTGGGGCACCTCCCTAATAGCAAACATCAAATAAGGAAGTAAACAGTCCCAATCCTTTCCATCTCTATCCACCACTTTCTTCAACATTTGTTTTAGGGTTTTGTTGAATCTTTCAACCAGCCCATCGGTTTGGGGGTGATACACAGACGTACGCAATTGCGTCACTTTGAACAATTTACACAGCTCTTTCATAACCCGGGACATAAAGGGTGTACCTTGGTCCGTAAGCAGTTCTTTACAAATACCCACCCGGCTAAAAACAAGAGATAGCTCTTTGGCTATGGTTTTGGCCGAGGTATTTCGGAGAGGGATCGCTTCTGGATAACGGGTGGCATAGTCCATTATAACTAATATGTACTGGTGCCCCCTAGCGGACTTGATTATAGGACCTACCAAATCCATGGCGATCCTCTCAAACGGGACCTCAATGATGGGTAGAGGGACCAGCGGGCTACGGAAATGTGGCATCGGGGCCAACCTCTGACACACAGGGCAGGAGGAACAATAATTTTCTACGTCCTTCATCACCCCCGGCCAATAGAATCTCTGTAATACCCTCTCTCGGGTTTTCTCTGTCCCCAGATGACCTCCAAGAATGTGCCCATGGGCCAACTCCAACACCAACTTCCTGTAAGGTTTGGGCACCACAAGCTGCTCAACGGTTTCTTCTGCCCTTTTTGCCACCCGATACAGTAGGTCCTTCTCTACGCTGAAGTATGGGTAAGTGCAGGTATTATCTGGGTTCACTAACTCGCCATCTATTTTCACTACGTTTTCCCGTGCCTTTATTAGGGCGGGGTCTTTCAACTGTTCTGTGGCAAAGTTTTCCCTGTGAACCTCAAGATCAGAAAACTCCACAGACGGTAGGTTTTCGTCTGAGGAGGTGGGCTCCTCTCCAGTTTCTTGAGTCTCCCCTGCCAATACTGATAAGGGAAATTCCGGAGAGTCCTCACCACTCTCAGGGGAGTTCTGGCTATCACATTCCTGGTACATAGGGGCACCAGTGAGGGGCTCAGGATCATCCCACAGTTCCCAGAACTTCGGAAAATCCCTTCCCACAATGGCGTCATGCGGTAACTGAGATACTAAGCCCACTGGATGAGAGAGGGTACCTTTGGGGGTCTCGAAACACACTGTAGTCACTGGATACTCTCGGGTGTCCCCATGCACACAAATAACAGCTACCTTGCTATTCCCAGAGACCTCTGTTTTAACTAACTCAGCCTTTATCAGGGTCACAAGGCTACCTGAATCCAGCAATACCACAACATTTCTACCATTAACACACATTTTGCATAAATGTTTCTCAGTTCCTCGAATGGCAGTGCATGCGACTGTCGCACACAGCGACTGACGTCTGCCCGTCAGAAAGTCACACTGCATGGGTTCCTCCACAACCGGGCAATTGGCTGCAATATGTCCCGCTTGCCGGCAGCGGTAGCAAACGATCCTTCTTGCCGCCTCTTGAGCCGCTGATTTCCCAGGCTGTTCTCGCCAAACTTGGGGTAGAGCTCCCACCCTCTCACTCTCTCCACCCTCACCCCTTGGAATCCTCTTATCCGCCCCTGGGGATGGTCTGGTCTTAGGGTGGAAAGTCCGAGTGTCTCTGGAAGAGGCCGTCAGGTTCTCTGTAGCCAAGTATTTCTCCACACGATCCACAAGACCATCGGCCGTCTCTGGGTCTCCATGGCTTACCCACTTTTGGATGGCAGTAGGAAGAGCTCTCAAAAACCGATCCATTACAACACGTTCCACAATCTTTGGTGCGGACAAAGTCTCTGGCTGTAGCCACTTTCTGCTCAGGTGAATGAGATCATACATTTGAGACCTGGGGGGTTTTCCAAGCTGGAAAGTCCAGTTATGCACACGCTGAGCCCGGACAGCCTGGGTGACACCC
This sequence comes from Rana muscosa, assembly GCA_029206835.1. Lineage (NCBI taxonomy): Eukaryota > Metazoa > Chordata > Amphibia > Anura > Ranidae > Rana > Rana muscosa. Next base: position 217,088,272 of record CM055116.1, read on the forward strand.
AGCCTTGCCAATATTTCAGCTTTTAGCATCACATAGTCTTTTGCTTGGTTAGGCTCTAGGTCATAGTAAGCTTTCTGCGATTCACCAGTTAACAGAGGAGCCACCAGTCCAGCCCACTGCTCCTCAGGCCACTTTTCTCTTTCAGCGGTCCTTTCAAATGTGGTCAAAAATACCTCTGGATCATCCTCTCCAGTCATTTTTGTCAATAAACGACTCACCCCAAAGGACGCGGTATTAGTGGGACGGCTTTCCTCACTGGTCTGCGGACGTTGCTGCATTACTGCTTCCATCTGTTGTTGTAGTCTCTGCTCTTGCTTCTGCAACAGGTCTATGAAGCGGGCCTCAGATTGCTGCTGGGCTCGTTGCTGAGCCTCCAGACTCTGTTGCAAAGTTGCGTTTGTCTGCTGCTGGGCTGCAAGGCTCCTTTGCAAACCTGCATTTGTCTGCTGTTGATTGGCATTTGCTAGAGCCAGCTGCTTCAGTATCTCCTCCATGCTGGCCTTAAAAAAAAACTGCCACTGGTTCTCCACCAACTGTGAGGGGGTTAGCTCGGCAGCGGGTGTGTGTGACCCCCGGGATGGGCTCCCCACACAAAACAGGCCCAGCAAACGGAGGTTGTGGTTTTCAAAATCAAAAAAGGTGCGGTTTATTTTCTATTTACAGTGACAAAACACAGCAAAGCAAAAGAAACATAACCAAAATAAATCCTGGTCAAGTTGACCTCTGACTAAACATACAGGTTTCCTAACTAACAACTGGGATCAGCCTAGTGCTGTCCTAGTCCCTAAGTCCCTGGTTTTAAATGTCCAAGCAAATAGCCACACAGGCTTTGTCTCACCGCACAGGGGTTCACTCTCCCTAGACAGTCCACACAGGTCTGGTTCCAGGCATGAGCTAACACCTAATGAATCTGGGAGTTCTTATAGAGGCCTAAATGAGCTGACAAGCTTCAGCTGGTCTCATCAAATCCCTGTCTGCACGACGCCCAGCCCTCTCCCTAGAGGTATGAGTCATCAATGAGCCCACTAGCCTTATACAACTCTCCACCTAGTTGTATAGGTCGGCATAAAGCCTGAATCTGGGCGAAATATATCTACCCCCCTGGATGCAACCAGGTGACTTTACCTTCCTGCTGTCACAATATATATAATGTTTGGGGGTTCTGAGTAATTTTCAAGCAAAAAGTACGGATTTTAACTTGTAAACACCAAGAAATAGGCTTAGTCATGAAAGGGTTAATAAAAAAAAATGCCTTTACAATCACTTTAGATATATATTTAAATATAAAACATAGTATATGCTTTTCTTAAGGCGGTGCTTAAAATTTTCAGGTGCATACCAGCTTTCAAAGCTGAGCATTCAAGAGTGTTTTCAATGCATTTTCGACCACTAGACATGTTTCAGTAGAATTTTTCAAACATTTCTGAAACACATTGGGATGTTTTGGGGGCATGAAAAAAAAAATGCTAGTAAGTGTTTGTAATGAATGTTTGAAGGATTTACAAGCTTGTGTGAGGGTTTGTAGGCATTCCACAGACCACAGTTGGAGGTGAAAGTACTTGAATAGGTTGTATGCAGAACATTTTCAAAACACATCATGTACAACACCCTAGTGTGAACAGTGTCAATTCAAAACAGTGCAAACGCTTATTTCCAAACAATTGTCAGCTGTAAAAAGTTTGAAAATGTCAATGGTATGAGTAGGCCTCTAAGCGATAATACATAAAACCCATCAAGAGAATGACAGATCCAGTGAATTAACCTGACTTTTACTGTTGGGGGGTCAAAGAGGAATTTTTGACAAACTGTCACCTTGAGAAAGAGCTAACAACTGCCTAAGTAGGGTATTTGTTTAGCTTTCCTCTGGATCTACGGTATTAGAATTACATTAACTGGTCATTGGCCGCATACACAAGACCGGTTTTCTCGGCAAAAAACAACAAGAAAACTGCCGGGAGAGTTTTCTTGCCGAGAAAACCGGCTGTATGTACGTGGGTTTCAGTTTTCTCGTCGAGAAAACTGCCCAGATTCCCCGACGAGAAAAACGACGACCTGCTGTTTTTTTTCTCGTTGAGAATCTCATCGGCCTGTTTCTCGACAAGAAACCCGAGCGTGTGTACACTTAAATGTCGCCGTGGAAACCTGTGCATGCTCGAAATGACTTTGACGCATGCGCGGTAGCTTCCTAGGCATAGGCATAGGGTGTAGCAAGATGGCGGCGACGGCATCGAATGTGACGAGCGCACGCTCGTCGTAGTCGATGACGTCACTGCGTTCGTGCCATTCAAAAGAACGGCGGTTCTTTTGAATCGTACGTGTGTACACTCGGCCGGGACAAGTTTCTTGTCAAGATTCTCGTCAGGAAAAACGACGGGTTTTTCCTGACGAGAATCTCGGCCGTGTGTACGAGGCTATTGGCTTTAAAACGTTTTAATTTTTGCTCACTAAACCACATATTAGTTTACCTACCAAATAACACTTTTAGTAATATAATCAGTTCAAGTTTTTATAAACATCCTGAATATGACATGTATACATATATATATATATTCGTTAACATTATTAATAACAATTCTGTATAAATGAAACTGTAGCTCATGATTACTTGGCCTGTACAAAAGCGAAATTCTTCTGCAAACAGTTTACTTGAAAGGTCATTCTTTGCTTGTACTGTGTCAAGTGTTCACATCTTGTGACTAAAATGTAAGTGTTTGAATACTATCTTTAAAATTTCTGTATATAAGAGTCAACATTTACCACACTGATTTCATTTTGCTTTTGCTTCCAACATTTCAGAAACAGCTGTTCAATGAAATTTCACATTTAGGGCCAGTTCACACCAGATGCAGTTCCGTGTGCTATTTTTCTGCACTAAAAATGCATGCACAGTGTTTTCCATGTATTCCAATGGCTCTAGTTCACACCACGCAGTCAGTTTCCGGTGCAGAAACTGACCAGAAACTGACTGCATGGTGTGAACTAGAGCCATTTGAATACATGGAAAAACACTGTGCATGCATTTTGTGCAGAAAAAAGCGCACGGAACTGCATCTGGAGTGAACTAGCACTCAAAGAGTAAATCCCAAAACTTTTTTTCTTAGTTTCGTTTAGCATAGATAAGAGATGGGAACTCTCCCAATTTTTTACTATTGTCTGTAGACCTGTTGGGGAGATTCGCCCATTCTTCCTGTCCCAGAGAAATTATTGCCACTAAGACAGGCAACAGAGGCATAACTAGAACCTTTAGGGCCCCAGTGTAAGAAACCATGAAGGGCCCCCCTGATCCCAGGCTGCGGCCCTTCCAACCAATCCCAGGGCCCTTTACTCCCATCGCAGGGCTCTTTATTACAGTCTTGTAGCAGGACTCTTTCACATGTCTTCCAGTGCACCCCCTTTCTTCTATCTTTGCCCCCCCCCCCAAGGCTAGTCCAAGGATTTTTGTCTACACAGGCGAAGGTGCATTTTGCTGCCTTCCAATTCCTCCACGTCCTAGTCAGTGCTGGGTTTAAAAGTGCATGACACACAGAGAGCAGGGTCCATGAGTAAGTAATGCACAGAATACAGGGGACAGGTGTGTGTAATGTATAGTAGGAGTCAGGAGTAAAAAACAAAAAGAGGGCAGGAGTCAGGGGAGTGTAATACACAGTGTAGGGGTCAGAAGAGTGCAATATTTCCCCTGCAAGCAATTCTTTCCCTCATTTTATCCTTTCAGCAAAAATACCCACTCTCTTCCCTTCAAAAACAAAACAAAAAACAGCCTTAATCTGCACCCTCAATCCTCACTCTCTCCAAATCCCGGCTCCCAGCACAATCCCCCCTTCTTTCCCATCCCAACACTTATCTCCACCACCCTCAATTCCCCAGCCCATTACAAATTCTCTTCTCCTCCCATCAAAAATCCTCCTTCCCCCCAATCTTCCCTCCTAGAATAAATCGTCCTCACAACCATACAAACCCCCATTCCAGTTCAAATCCTGCCCCACCCATTTCCCCTTTCCAAAACCCCCTAGCACAAATTCTCCTTCCCCCAAATCCCCCTCCCAGCACAAATCCTCTCCCTACTTCTAGCACAAATCCTCTTCCCCAAATTCTCCCTTCCAGCACAACCTCCCCTCCATCCTTGTACAAATCCTCTCCATTCCCCCAATCCTCTCCAGCACAAATTCTCTTATCCCCACCTCCGGCAAAAATCCTCTATATAGTTCTATCACAAATCCCCCAACCCAAATTCCCCTTCCAGTACGTTCTCTAGTACAAATTTATATCTCCTAACTGTACTGGTTTTGGTTGGACCTTCCCAAGATTTGAATGAAATTCTGGTGTCCCGTGAATCCGGATTGAGTTCTGGAGGGCAGTGTTGGCTTCAGTAACTTGCCTGACAGGGGTGCGCCAGAGTGGGCACCCGGGCCACTTGCCTCGTGATTGCCCCCTCTCTTTAATTTAGGGGAGGGGAGTGTAAGAAGATATGTTCTGGGGGGTGCTTTGGGAGGGGAGAGGACTTGTACTAGAAGGTGTTGTGGGGGATTTAAAATCCGACCCCCCCCCCAGTACAAGTTCTCTCCCCTCCCAAAGCAATCCCCAGCACATATCTTCTTGCTTTAGGGCAGGGGTGCTCAACCTTTTGAAGAGCGAGGGCCACTTAAGTGATTTGGTAACCGGTCTATTGTCACAATGAAATGTTTCAGAATTTCATATTTTTTTATTTTAATAGCATAATGAAGATTTTAAACAACAATCAGGATCATCATTCTCCCTGGGACCTATGTTTACCCACTATCAGAAAGCGCACCAAACCCACTGGATATAATGGAAGTCTATGGCTCAGTGCAGCTCGGCTAAAAGCCACAGGTGTAATGAACAGCATCTGTGGATCGGTGTGAAAGAACCTGAATAGTTGTTAACCATTTATAGGTGCTAATATTGCAAACACTATTATGCCCAGTGTATGCATTGTTTATTACACTGATCTTCTTTTGCCCTTGCAGCTGCTGATGGCATTGCTCTCCAGGCTGATAGAGAAGGATTAGAGGTGGAGTGCACCTGGTATCACTCCACCTGGGATAGGGGCCAGCATTACAGAGGAACCATCGGCTTATGTGGCTCCTGCTATTTCCACAGACGACTGCTCCCTCGGCTGCCAGCGCTGGCAATTCTGATGCTTTGGGATGGCGGGTTGGCAAGCCCACATCGCAATGAACATGTTGCTGACCCCAGGCATGCGCTTCCCTGGTTTGAGGTTAAGGGCCACATCAGAGGGCTCAGTGGGGCCACATGTGGCCTGTGGGCCACGAGCTGAACATCTCTGCTTTAGGGGAACAGTGGTTATCAGCCCCTAACTTCTTTATTTTCTTACTCTACAACTTATTCTTGTCATTAAAACAATTGATTCTCTCTACATAGGTCTGCAAACTCCTATGCTGGTACAGTAAAACCTTGGATTGCGAGCATAATTCGTTCCGAAAGCATGCTTGTGTAGCACTCACCACCCCTTCTCCCTTTGGCTCACTCGTGGGAGAAAGGGGCACACCTATGCCACATGCCCGTACCCTCTTGTGTGAAGAGGTTGAGCGGTGTAATGTACCTGGGTCTCTGTGATCAGGTTCCCCCAGAGAATGGCTCCCGTCTTCACTAAGACAAAGACAAGAGTTAATTTCTCTCTTATACACGATAATTAGATAGGAGAAGGTTGGAGGAAAAGCAGGACAGCAAAAGGTGTGGGAATAGGTTCAGGCACAAACAAATTCTTATTCACTACCTATATCTTCAGGTAGACTCAGCTCATCCGGATAGTCTCCCAATGGAGTGGGATCCTAGCAGCCGGAATGATGCTCAAATCAGAGTACACGCACATAGACCTGATGAACGTTGGTTCTAGCTTTAGGCCTCTAACGGGAAATTGACATCCCTCCAGAGAGTTACCAGGCCCCTTCCTTCACTGTGATCTCTCACCAGACCTTCGGAACGGTCCTTCCCCGGCCTCCTTATCTAGATGCGGGCCTCCTCGCAAGACAACACCCTGGGATTCCTTCTCCCTCCGCGGCTCCAGCCAAAGGCGCTGACCCGAAGCCTCCAGTCGCAGCCCCAGGGCTAAAGGTGCCTGGGACTGATCCGCCAGTGTACCGAACCCGTAACTCCACCCCAGGGCTAAAGGTGCCTGGGGTGGCCACAAACAGAATCACACGCTCCCAGGGTCGGACCCCCGGGAACTCACCCTTGACAGACAGGGTCTGCCCCTTTTATATCCCCTCCCGGGATGCACAGCAGGCCGACATGCCCACCATACTACTGCGGAGAGGGGACATCCAAGGCACAGCACTGTACCAGCGGTTCAACCCTGGCCTCCGATGGCAGCGCCACCAACAGGCCATGGGGAACTACACGCCAGTATCCCACCTGCAGCTCAAAATGGGTTTTACTGAACCCTATCAAATAGTGTGTTTGAGCACAACTACCACTCAAACATTCCCCTAAATTTCAAAGCCCCGCTACACTTGTAATTCAAAGCACTTGTATATCAAAGCAAATTTCCCCATAAGAAATAATGGAAACTCAAATGATTAATTCCACAACCATTTATTCATAGGTTCTTCAGTTTATAGTGCATATAAAAAGATTATAGCAATGTGATTGGTTGTGTAACCATAAAATGTCCATCCACAAATGGAAGCCTCCATAAGGGGATTAGAAGCCAAATCCAGCAGGAGCTTACAGAGTAGGGATGAGCTTCGAGTTCGAGTCGAACTCATGTTCGACTCGAACATTGCCTGTTCGCCCGTTCGCCGAACAGCGAACAAATTGGGGTGTTCGCGGCAAATTCGAAAAATCTATGGGAGAAATCTAAAGTGCTAATTATAAAGGCTTATATGCAAGTTATTGTCCTAAAAAGTGTTTGGGGACCCGGGTCCTGCCCCAGGGGACATGTATCAATGCAAAAAGAAGTTTTAAAAACGGCCGTTTTTTCGGGAGCAGTGATTTTAATAATGCTTAAAATGAAAAAATAAAAGTGAAATATTCCTTTAAATTTCGTACCTGGGGGGTGTGTATGATATGCATGTAAAGTGGCGCATGTTTCCCGTGCTTAGAACTGTCCCTGCAAAAAGTGTCATTTTTGAAAGAAAAAAATGCATTTAAAACTGACTCGCGGCTATTAATGAATTGTCGGCTCCCGGCAATACATACAAAAGTCATTGATAAAAAAAAAAAAAAAGCGTGGGGGTTCCCCAGAATTCAATTACCAGGCCCTTCAGGTCTGGAATGGATATTAAGGGGAACCCCGCCGCAAATAAAAAAAAAATTGACGTGGGGTTCCCCCAAATATCCATTCCAGGCCCTTCAGATCTGGCATGGATTTTAAGGGGAACTCCACCCCAAATTAAAAAAAAAATGGCGTGGAGTCCCCCTAAAAATCCATACCAGACCCCTTATCCGAGCATGCAACCTGGCCGGCCGCAGGGGAAAAGGGGGGGACGAGAGAGCGGCCCCCCCTCCCTCCTGAACCGTACCAGGCCACATGCCCTCAACATGGGGAGGATGTCCCCATGTTGATGGGGACAAGGGCCTCATCCCCACAACCCTTGCCCGGTGGTTGTGGGGGTCTGCGGGCGGGGGGCTTATCGGAATCTGGAAGACCCCTTTAACAAAGAGGACCCCCAGATCCCGGCCCCCCCCTATGTGAATTGGTAAGGGGTACATTGTACCCCTACCATTTCACGAAGAAAGCGTAAAAAAATGTTTAAAAAAAACACACAAACACCTTGAAAAAGTCATTTATTTAAAAAAAAAAAACAAAAAAACATTCCAGCGGTGAAATCCAGTGTCCCGCGGCGATCCCGATGTCCAGCGCTGTCCTTCATTGGTTGTGCCTGAGCGGACCTGATGGGGAACTCCCTCTCAGTATTTTAAATGTATAGACCCGCCCCTTCTAAAGTTCCCCATCAGGTCCGCTCAGCGGACCAGATGCGGAACATGAGAAGGGGCGGGTCTATACATGTATTACCAAAGTGAGAGCAGTTCCCCATCAGGTCCGCCTCCTCGGTATGTCAGACCCGCCTACGTCATTGGCTTGAGCGGGGAACTTCCTTCACTATGTAAATTTAAATTACACAGTGAAGGAAGTTCCCCGCTCAAGCCAATGACGTAGGCGGGTCTGACATACCGAGGGGGCGGACCTGATGGGGAACTGCTCTCACTTTGGTAATACATGTATAGACCCGCCCCTTCTCATGTTCCGCATCTGGTCCGCTGAGCGGACCTGATGGGGAACTTTAGAAGGGGCGGGTCTATACATTTAAAATACTGAGAGGGAGTTCCCCATCAGGTCCGCTCAGGCACAACCAATGAAGGACAGCGCTGGACATCGGGATCGCCGCGGGACACTGGATTTCACCGCTGGAATGTTTATTTATTTATTTTTTTAAATAAAGGACTTTTTCAAGGTGTTTGTGTGTTTTTTTAAACATTTTTTTTACGCTTTCTTCGTGAAATGGTAGGGGTACAATGTACCCGTTACCAATTCACATAGGGGGGGGCGGGATCTGGGGGTCCCCTTTGTTAAAGGGGTCTTCCAGATTCCGATAAGCCCCCCGCCCGCAGACCCCCACAACCACCGGGCAAGGGTTGTGGGGATGAGGCCCTTGTCCCCATCAACATGGGGACATCCTCCCCATGTTGAGGGCATGTGGCTTGGTACGGTTCAGGAGGGAGGGGGGGCCGTTCTCTCGTCCCCCCCCCTTTTCCCCTGCGGCCGGCCAGGTTGCGTGCTCGGATAAGGGGTCTGGTATGGATTTTTAGGGGGACTCCACGCCATTTTTTTTTTAAACTTGGGGTGGAGTTCCCCTTAAAATCCATGCCAGATCTGAAGGGCCTGGTAATTGAATTCTGGGGAACCCCCACGCTTTTTTTTTTTTTTTTTTCTCAATGACTTTTGTATGTATTGCCGGGAGCCAACAATTCATTAATAGCCGCGAGTCAGTTTTAAATGCATTTTTTTTCTTTCAAAAATGACATTTTTTGCAGAGACAGTTCTAAGCACGGGAAACATGCGCCACTTCACATGCATATCATACACACCCCCCAGGTACGAAATTTAAAGGAATATTTCACTTTTATTTTTTCATTTTAAGCATTATTAAAATCACTGCTCCCGAAAAAACGGCCGTTTTTAAAACTTCTTTTTGCATTGATACATGTCCCCTGGGGCAGGACCCGGGTCCCCAAACACTTTTTAGGACAATAACTTGCATATTAGCCTTTATAATTAACACTTTAGATTTCGAACGTTCGAGTCCATTGTATTTAATAGGGTTCTAAAGTTTACACGAACATTTTGTCTGTTCACAGGTTCTGGTGCGAACCGAACAGGGGGGTGTTCGGCTCATCCCTGTTACAGAGTATTAAAGAGAAGAGACGCCTCTAAGTGTAGCAATATATTTCTAAATGTTGTACCTTCATTAAATTTAACCATATTGCTACACTAAAGCCCTGTACACACAATCGGATTTCCCATGGAATAAAATCTGATGTATTTTTCCATTGGATTTCCGATGAAGCTGACTTCCATCAGTCTTGCCTACACACCATCAGTCAAAAATCCGACCGTCCCAAACGCTGTGACGTAAAACACTCAGACGAGCCGAGAAAAATGAAGTTCAATGCTTCTGAGCATGCGTCGACTTGATTCTGAGGATGCGTGGGTTTTTTCTCCAATGGAGTTCCACACAGATGATCAGAATTTGCTATCGTTTTTTTTTCCATCGGATACATTTAAAACAGGTTCTATTTTTAATCACCGATGGAAAAAAGACCGATGGGGCCCACACACGATCGGTTTGTCCGATGAAAACAGTCCATCGGACTGTTTTCATCGGTAAAACTGATTGTGTGTACAGGGCTTTAGAGTCTCTTTTATACTCAATTGTGACATAACGCTACTTGTATATCAAGTCAAAATTTATGAATACATTTTGCTTGTCTTGCAAAACGCTCTCAAACCAAGTTACTCTCAAACCAAGGTTTTACTGTTCTTTGTAAAGCCACTGGATCTCCACTCACCTCCTTGATGCCCTCCTTTTTTGGATAAAAGGAGGCAAAGACTAGGAGTGTATTGCTGCGTACACACGATTGATTTTTTAGACGGTGAAAACACCGTTGAGAAAATCGACGTGAAAAATGAGGAACAGCTTGTTCCCCCCACACACGGCCGTTTTAAATTACAGTTTTTTTTGGTCGAAAAAAAACGACCGTGTGTGGGCTCCGTGGCAGTGTTTCCCTATGGGAAAACTGCCGCGTAAAAAAACGATGGGAATCACGACGAGAAAAATTAGAGCATGTTCTAATTTTTCTCGTCGTGATTAATGCCGTTTTTCCCGTCGAGAAAAACGACAAAAAGCCCACACACGGTCGTTTTTCTCGTCCAAAGGAAAAAATTTAATTTTTCTCGACGGGAAAAATGATCGTGTGTATGCGGCATCAGACTCTCAGGAAAGTGTACTATGTAAAAATGCAATGAATCGTTATTCACCAAAATATGGTAACATATGGTTAGAAAATGACACTTTAAATAACCTTTATGCATTAGCACTGATTAGGTAAACCTCAGTAGTGAATTATTAGAGTTTTCACAGTAAATCAGAAATAAAGCAGTATTAAACCCAAAAGCAAACATTTCATATATTGCAGCTTACGCATTCTTAGATGTGGTGGCTACATTTATTTTCTTTTTTTTAGGCATTCTTTCCTTTTCCACCTACTGATCTAGCCAGTAAGTCTGTTGTTTTTAAACAGAACAAGCTGTAGCAGATAAAGTTTGAGACAAACCATTTAGAACTAGCAGGGGTGCTTACAATGGTCAATTGTATTTATTTATGTAAACCCTTGATTGTAATAGGAGAAAAAAAAACAGTTGCTGCAACTGCTTAAAGCAGAGGTCCGCCGAAAATAAAATATTAAAAGCCAGCAGCTACAGCTACAGCAGCTGCTGACTTTTAATATTAGGACACTTACCTGTCCTGGAGTCCAGCGACGTCCGCAGCAGAGGACGAGCGACCGCTCGTCACTCTGCTGCCCCCACCGCCATCCTTGGTGAGGGAACCAGGAAGTGAAGCCTTGCGGCTTCACTGCCCGGTTCCCTACGGCGCATGCGCCAGTCGCGCTGCGCCGTTCTGACTGGTCCCTGTGTGTTCTGGGAGCCGAGTGTCTCCCAGAACACAATGGGTACTCTGCGGGAAGTGACGTGCTTCCCGCAGATTCCCCGCAGAGAGGACTCCCGGAAGTGGGTGAAAATACCTGTCTTAGACAGGTATCTGCACCCCCCTCCCCTGAAAGGTGTCAATTGTGACACCGGAGGGAGGGTTCCGATGAGTGGAAGTTCCACTTTAGGGTGGAGCTCCGCTTTAAAAAGTGTTAGCTGGAGTTCGGTTTCAATTTCTTTAGTACCGTATATACTTGAGTATAAGCCGAGTTTTTCAGCACATTTTTTTGTGCTGAAAAAGCCCCCATTGGCTTATACTTGAGTCTCCCTGCCTCACTGTGCCCATCTGCAGCCTCATGTACCTGATCTCCCAGCGCTGTGACATGCAGTCTAGTTGGCGGGCCTTCCAGTGTAACAAAGCCCCGCCTTCTCCTCGTCCTCGTCCGTGATAGGCTGAACACTGACTCACTGCTAGGAAACTGAATCAGTGTTCCGTCATGGATGAGGAGGAGGCAGGGCTTTGTTACACTGGACGGCCGCCGACTAGACTGCATGTCACAGCACCGGGAGATCAGGTACTTGAGGCTGCAGATGGGCACAGTGAGGCATGCAGGTGGACACAGTGAGGCTGCAAATGGACACAGTGAGGCTGCAAATGGACACAGTGAAGCTGCAAATGGGCACAGTGAGGCTGCAGATGGGCACAGTGAGGCTGCAGATGGGCACAGTGAGGCACAGTGAGGCTGCAGATGGGCACAGTGAGGCTGCAGATGGGCACAGTGATGCTGCAGATGGGCACAGTGAGGATGCAAATGGGCACCATAAGGCTGCAAATGGGCACAGTGAGGCTGTAGATTGGCATTGTTGACCCTTTTTTCCCACTTACAGTAGCTGCTGTATTTCTCACCCTAGGCTTATACTCGAGTCAATACATGTTCCCAGTTTTTTTTTAGGTGCCTCGGCTTATATTTGGGTCGGCTTATACTCGAGTATATACGTTATATATAAATCTGCTAGTGAATTTAACACTCCCCTCCCCACAAATTCACAATGCTGATTTCCAAAGGTGTCTCTGTTGCTCCTTCATCCAGAGTGTAGGCACTCTAATGCAGGACATGTGTTCCTGGCCAGATCACCAGGGGAAATAGAGGCGAAAAAGTTGAAACAAAGAAAACTACTGCAGCCACCACATTGCATCAGAATTTGTAAGCTGCAAAATACATGTTTAGTATTTGGGTTTAATACTGCTTTAAATAATAAAGTAAAACCTGGCTTGACATAGGCGGGAGAAGGTTGTTTGGTATAGTAAGTTTGGTTTCTATTGGTAACACATACCTTTTTCTCTAAGAAACATTTGATACTTGAGAACACTGACTACTGTCTTGTAAATATAAGCTGTTCTGGTTGATTTCATGGCTTTCAGTTGTGTACTGATCCTCATGATTTCACATCTGCACTTCCATAGACTTGTCTGTTATCTCCATGCTCATCATTCATATCCTCTTTCCACACCTCAGCAGAATCTGCACTGTTACAGATCCCAGTCTGACATCTTGCCGTGCCTGGATTCTCACAGCTGGAAATATTTCTCTACTCACATTCCTGTATGTCTGCAAGAACCTTAGTAACCTTCTAACTTTTACCTGCCCCCTGCAGACACCTTTCTTCTCACTATATACTCAGAGGTCTTTACACTTCATGGCCCTTTCTGCTTTATTTCCATTCCTTTTTCCTATCCTGACCGCCTAGTATACCCTGTGGATTATAATGCAAAAGGCCGACATAGTCTCACCATCACCAGCCACTTTATTAGGTACACCTGTTCAATTGCTTGGTAACAACTCAATGAATTTAGGCATCTAGACGTGGGGAAGATGACTTGCTGAAGTACAAACCTAGCATCAGAATGGGGAAGAAAGGGGATTTATATGACTTTGAACGTGGCATGGTTGTTGGTGCCAGACAGGCTGGTCTGGGTATTTCAAAAATTGCTGATCTACTGGGATTTTCATTAACAACCATCTCTAGGATTTACAGAGAATGGTCTGAAAAAAAAGAGAAAATATCCAGTGAGCCGCAGTTGTGTGGGCAAAAAAAAAGGCCTGGTTGATGTCAGAGGTCAGAGGAGAATGGGCAGACTGGTTCGAGATGATAGAAATGCAATAGTAACTACTTGTTACAACCAAGATATGCAGAATAACATCTCTGAATCCTGTCAGCTAGGAACAGGAAACCGAGACTACAATTCACACAGGCTCAACAAAATTGGACAATAGAACATTGAAAAAACATTTAAAAAGCCACAGCCTACCTGAGTATTGTTGCTGGACCATGTCCACCCCTTTATGACTACAATATACTCAACTTCTGATGGCTACTTCCAGCAGGATAATGCAACATGACAATGAGATCACTGTACTCCAATGGCCTCCGCAGTCACTAGATCTCAATCCAATAGAGCACCTTAGGGATGTGGTGGGATGGGAGATTTGCATCATGGATGTGCAGCCAACAAATTTGCAGTAACTGTGTGATGCTATCATGTCAATATGGACCAAAATCTCTGAGGAATGTTTCTAACACCTTGTTGAATCCACCAATAATTAAGGCAGTTCTGAAGGCAAAAGGGGGTCCAACCTGGTTCTAGCAAGGTGTACCTAAAAAAAATGGCTGTTAAGTGTAGATCTCCAATTGAAAGTCGCCAAGCAGATCTCTCATGTAGAGTAACAAGTGTAGAAACATTAGCTTATCTTTGTGTATTGTAGTGTATTGTACACAAACTTCTGGTGAGAGGTTTTGTTTTTCAACATGTAGCACCCTGGAGGTAAGGTAGGGATCCTCCTCACAAATTTACTTGCCAGGAGTAATCCACCTAATTGATTGCTAGAGATTCATTGATTTCTCCCTAAGTTTGGCCTTGTTGCACTTTTCTCTTCTGCCACTAGGTACTTGGTGGTACTAGATATGAGAAGAGCAACCCAAGGTCAGGTTATGGGTATATGGGATATCTCAGCCAATGGGTAGGGGTTTTCTTGGAATCCCTTGGCCTGCTGGGAGAACCTATATATTTGGGTGGAGTCAGGTGATCTATGTTCTGTGCCACCTGGATGGCTGTCTGGGTGAACGTGTGCTGTGTTGCCCCGGGCTGCTAGGCCGGAGATTGGGCATCTGGCTGCGAGGCTGTCTGAGGCCTATCCAGAAGCAAATGAGCAGAGCAGGGTTGGGATTGCGGCTTGCAGTCCAACCAGAAGTGACGCTTCTGCCGGAGGGAGAACCTGTCAGTGGTCAGAGGTAGAGGGGAAGCTGACGCCACAAAGGGCCCATCCGCCTTATTACCAGGGACCACAGTGAGTAACTGAAGCAAGTACCGGTGTCACATTCTCACCGAACGGGGACAATAAGGAATCGGAAAACTTCAGATGGTGATCAAGTCAGGGACCCAGCCAGCAGAGATGACACTTGCAGAGCAGCCTTGTGTGCCAAGTCAGAGACCGAGCAGGTCAGTGGGGTGAAGCTTGAGAAGTATCGGGAGTGCCAAGCTAGGGACCTAGCAGAGAAGCGGGGGTGACGCTTGGGGAAGATACCACTGTAAAGCTTGGAGAAGCTCAAGGGATTCAGTGGCAGTGAATCAGAGGGTCTAATGAGAGACCGGGAGCTCAATGGGCTGAAGAACTACAAGGAAAAGTTGTAGTGAAAGTGAAGGAACTGTTACGTTTGGTGTTAGGAACTGTTAAAGACTGTTGCCAAAAGAGACAGCAATCCTGCACATGCAGATGTGGCTTCTTGCCGGAGGCCTTTCCCTGCACGGCTGTCCTCTTATTGAAGTCTCTGAGTCTGCTAATTAAACCTGCAACTACTCAAGGGTGTCCTGGCCCTAACCCTCTTTCCCCTATAAAAGTTTGTAAGAGACATAAAAATCTATTTTGCATTCAAGAAGTGTCTGGCGCCCAATAACTTCCACCTTGCACCCACTATGCCTCACAACCCACCACATACTGAGGGATGTCAGCTATCTCTGGCCCTGGAGGTTCTCATTAGACTGAAAGAAGGGTGGAGACCTTGCTACAAATGTATAATATACGATGCAGCAATGACTTTATTCAATGGGGAAGAAAGGCTGAAAAAGGTAGCAAATTGTGAGCAAAGAGGGTTTTAAGACTGATGTCAGGTTTTGTTTCCCTCCTCTCTTACAGCTTTCTAGCAATTCCTAGATAGCAGCTGTGAAAACTCAAACTGATTTTTGAAAGTAAAATCTATTTTGTAAAGTTTGTATGCATATAATGACATCAGTCTTCCTAACTAAAAGCGAGCAAAGTCCTTTCTTGTATTAAGAGAGGTATGGACTCCAGAGAGAGAGAGATATCATTTTGCCCCTGTTCAAATCATTAGTAAGACCTCATCTGGAATATGCAGTTCAGTTTTGGGCCCCAGTTCTCAAAAAGGATATCGGGGAACTGGAGAAAGTGCAGAGAAAGGCAACCAAACTGATAAGAGGCATGGAGGAGCTCAGCTATGAGGAAAGATTAGAGGAACTGAATTTATTCACTCTTGAGAAGAGGAGATTAAGGGGGGATATGATCAACATGTACAAATATATAAGGGGTCCATATAGTGAACTTGGTGTTGAGTTATTCACTTTACAGTCAACACAAAAGACAAGGGGGCACTCTTACCGTCTAGAGGAAAAAAGATTTTATCTCCAAATACGGAAAGGTTTCTTCACAGTAAGAGCTGTGAAAATGTGGAACAGACTCCCTCCAGAGGTGGTTCTGGCCAGCTCAGTAGATTGCTTTAAGAAAGGCCTGGATACTTTCCTAAATGTACATAATATAACTGAGTACTAACATTTATAGGTATAGTTGATCCGGGGAATAGCCGATTGCCTCTCTCGGGATCAGGAAGGAATTTTTTCCCCTGCTGTAGCAAATTGGATCATGCTCTGCTTGGGTTTTTTGCCTTCCTCTGGATCAACTGTGGGTATAGAATTGGGTATATGGGATTGTACGATATTTTTTATTTTATTTATTTATTTTTTTATGGTTGAACTGGATGGACTTTGTCTTTTTTCAACCTGACTAACTATGTAACTAGTATATAAATAAATAAATAAATAAATGGGGAGAGTTGGGGAAATTAAGCTACAGTAAATGTAACTAACATGGATTTTTACACTGAATTTCAGTATTAAGTATTTTTTTATTAATGTTATAAGAAAACTCTACACTAACCTGCTTTCTATAATAAAATAAAATGAAAAGGTCCACACAATATTATAACACTGACGCTTTACAATATGATTTCTCACCTGCTATCTAAGGATTGCCAGAGAGCGGAGACATGAGAAAAGGAACATTAAAGAGACAATAACTGCCTCTATGCATATTACTAAAGTGAAAAAGTACATTAAGTTAAAAAATCAGTAGCAGGTAGTGTTTTATGGCAGAAGAGACTGTCTGCAAAACCTCTTTCCATGATTTCTATCAATTAAAAAAATACATATATTATAATTAATATATGGTTTTTATTATTATTTTATTAATAATAATAATAATAATAATAATAATAATAATATACTGACTGCATTGTGCCTGCACCTAAGGTAAGTGCTGGATGAGCGGAAAAAGTAACTCCCATACATATGTGCCATATCCAAACAGTGTACATCGGATACAAATAATACTACAGATCACTTTACACACTTGGAAGACAACAATCCTCTGTGTGGCCAGCATTGGGTATGACAATAAACAAGTCCCATGGACAAACACTAGCAAAGTCCATATTTCTATCATAGACGGTTATATATATAGCATTCTCTAGAGTAAGTAGCAAAACCACATATCTGTTAACCGACTCAGTTACCTTTACAAAGAACATTCTTTATAAAAAAATGTTATGGTTAACAAAATGAAAACATATGTATAAACTTCAGGATTAACAACAGTTATTCAGAAGTTTCCTGTTTAAGGAATCCACTTACATTTGCTTGTATAACATCATTGCCAGCATTTTAAATTCATTTCCAGGGAAACTTTACTGCCAACATGCTGTCCCTAAAGCGTTTGTTACCCCAACACTTTATATTCCTGATATGTGCCTGCTGTACCATGTACTTGTATGAGAAAGTACCCTGTTCTCTTTTTATTGCTTCCTTTATGTGAAATCCCTGATGTTCCTCCCAGTCCCTCAGCTTTCCTGTTAAAAACTGACCACACTAAGCAGGAGAACTCACTGTGGTCAGTTCTCAGAGAACTCAGTTTACTCTCCCTCTCCCCCAATCATCTGGCTTGTCCTGACACCCCCGCACCCAGCACAGCCATTCAATGGAAAGCTCAGTGTACTGCTGCTCCTCCTCCCCCCAGCTATTATGCAGCTGAGAACAGAGGGAATGTGATTACTTATAAAAAAGGGGAAAAAGGGTATTTATAATGTTTTTTCCTATACAAAAATGTTTTGTTTTTCATTTCTATATTAAATTGAATGAGTTGTTTTACAAGGTGATTGTTTACTATCACTTTGAAGCCCAACTGAACCTTCAGTTTAAATTTAAGCTATGTACATTAAAACAAAAGGTGTTCAAAGTCTTACAGCTTGTTTCCTTCAGAAACCTGTGGTACCCCCCCCCCAAATTAAAAATGGCAAAGAGGAGCGGAGGAGGATGCCTTAAAGCGGAATGTCCCCTTTTGGGTGAAGTTCTGCTTTAATAAAGCAGCCAAAGCCTGAATTGAAAAGACTGTCCATGTCAGCAAGGAGCAGAGAAGGATCCTTGCTCTCTGTGTCTCAGCATGGGGGCATGTCAGACCTATGCAGATAGACCACTGCTTTCACATAGAGAGCAGGGTACACTTCCGCTTGGATCGCCTAGGTGCTCCTCCCCCCCCTCCCTTCACGCAGACTTCTGGGACATGCCACAGATCCCTGAATGCCACAGATCCCAGAATACCGCTGGACCATTCACAATAAGCAGCGCGGCTCGCACATGCGCAGTGGAAACCTGTCTGTGACAGCTTGTGCCGCTGCCGCTGCCGGGAACCAAAGATTCTCCCCGGAACCCCCTCAGGTGAGAACAGTGCCGGATCCTGGGACAGGTAAGCGCCTGTTTATTAAAAGTCAGAAGCTACAGTTTTTGTAGCTGATGACCTTTAATTTTCAGAAAAATTACTAGCTCGCCTGTTTTAATAAAATTACCTGCAACACTTTGAGCAATTTTGTTTTGAAGCACCTGAAATGCATTTAGATAACTTAAATGGAAGGTTTAGCTGGTCTTTAAATATAATATAGTACAGTGATATACGACACTCCCTATTTAACAAAGATCTCTTATTATATATCATAAAAAAGAGGCCTCCACTGTACAGCCGATCAAGGGATATTTCTTGAAAAATTATTTCTAGGGAGAAATTTAAAATGCTTGAATGTTACCAAAAAAACAGATATGTGGCGGTAGTACATGTGAAGATCAGGAGTTCTGATGGACCCTAAACTGAACGAGGAGGATGGGGTGTTGTACTGAACCCATACCCTCATTGCTCCAAAATTTCACATTTCATTGAAGTAACAATTGGATTGACCAGTCATCTCCAGTCACAAGAGGATCACCATAAATCCCATTGAAAGAGTTCAAGCTAGAAGAGGGGATCATTATAATCCCTGCTTAGCCAAGGTCTGCACAGCCTCAAAAAGTCATAAACAGTACTTAGCAGAGTCTGGCAGAGTGCTCATGGCGGTCATAAACACCCGTTAAGACACAGACTCATGATTGGCTGTTGCAAAAACTATTCAGAAGCAAAACACATTTGGAGTCTGACTCCACTTCGCAGACCTGAATTTGCCCTTTTTATACACTTTTGACTCCCAAACATTACACAAAATCCATAATCCCTTTTATGATAAAATTACATTTATAACAGGTGTCTACCCAAATGTATAAAAAACAAACAAACAATCAAGTAGGTATCAAACATGCCTATTCACATGATGTCTATTAAATTGTGATTTAAAGTGTTACTAAACCCAGGACCCTGCATTCACTATATCTTGTCTCCCACAGTACACAGAACATAGAAATGCAATTATTTTATCAAATATAAACTGCTAAATACCTTTTCTCATCAGCAGTATAGAGCAGTCTTGTGACTTCTATCAGTGTCCAGCAGAGCACTAGTTAAAGCGCTGTAAGTACCTATTTAGAGCTGTCTTCAGGCCAGTCACATGACTCGCGGTTGCTGTACAGCTCCGATGGATTTATATTGCAGGATGTATACATCCATTAGGGGTCCATTAGGGATACCCGGGCGCCGCCCCCTCTCTCCATTCCACCCCCCTACATGGTAATGGATAGATTCATGCATAGCATGAATCTATCCATGGCCGCCGCAGCCACCCCCAATTAATGCTTCCGGCCCCTTTCAGGGCACCAGGTGCATGAATTACAGCGGCAGTTTTTTTTTAAGCACCTGAGGCTCTAATAGGCTTCAAAATTGGGTGCGCTCAGGACACAGAGGATGCGCTCCGATCCCACCCAGGTAGGTTACAACAGCAAATTAATATTCGCTGTTGAAACACTAATCCTCAATCCGACCAATCAGAAGCGGGTGTGAGACCCGTTTTCTGATTGGCCGAAAAGAAAAGACTTCGGATTGGCCTGCCGAGGAGAACTGAGGAAAGGGAAGCCGCTGTTATGACCCGGAGAATGAGAGGCTGCAGAAGAACAGCAGGAGAACGGGAGGTCGCCGAACAGGAGAAGCCATCGCCGAGCAGGGGAAACCGCCGCCGAGCAGGTGAAGCCGCCGGTGATGGGGTAAGTGCCGACCGACTGCCTGCCCCGGGGGGACTAGTCAAAACTGCATCCAGCAGGCATACTGTATATGTCCAGAGATGCTTTAGCCTTACTCTTATGTTGTAGCCAAAAGTCATATAAAGTAAGACTAATGCCCTGTACACACGATCGTCTGACTTTTTTCATCGGAAAAAACGATCGTGTGTGGTCTCCATCTGACTTTTTTCCATCGGTCTCAAAAAATAGAACATGTTTTAAATTTTTCCGATGGAAAAAAAAACAATAGGAAATTCCGATCGTCTGTGTGGAACTCCATCGGAGAAAAATCCACGCATGCTCAGACTAAATTACAAGACGGGAGCGCTCGTTCTGGTAAAACTAGCGTTCGTAATGGAGATAGCACATTTGTCATGCTGTAACGGACTGAAAAGCCCGGAGACTGAAAAGCGCGAATCGGCTAACACCAAACTTTTACTAACACGCGGTAACACAAAATCGGCAAAAGCAGCCCAAAGGGTGGCGCCATTGGATTTGAACTTCCCATTTATAGAGCCGTCGTACGTGTTGTACGTCACGGCGCTTCGGACGGTCTGATGATGTGTAGGCAAGACTGATGGAAGTCAGCTTCATCGGAATTGGATGGATTTTATTCCATCAGAAATCCGATCGTGTGTACAGGGCATTAGAGAGGGCTTTGAAAGTTAAATATTTCAAGATGTTAATTCCTACACAAAAAAAAAGATCAAAGCAAAAGTTTTGAAATAAAAAGGTAAGTGGTGCTGGAGGCACAGGTGCAGAAAGAAGAGATCAAGAACATGTAGCAAGTCTACCTACTTTAGGTTTGTTGCTATATGTTGTTCAACTCGGATGTAGAGCAGTCAAATCATTCAAACAAAAAAGTAAACCAAAGGCACATTTTTATTTAAAATGTTTTCACTGAAATCATGCCACCCAGAACTGTAACTTCTTATTTTATAATAGAGAATGAATTTGCAGTAAGTACCCTCATAATTTTCCATGCTGTATTACGCTAGTATCTTTTGCCTGGTAAAGGCATTTAATTTGCTGATATTTAGAATTGTGTTTTATAAAATAAAAAATACAATATGCTTCATCATGTGTTTCGCAATTTTTTGATCTTAGATGATACTAAGTTACTTTTTCATTATTTACTTGTCAAACATTTTGCAGAGGCCATCTTGTGCTTAACCAGCCCAGAAGATCGTTTGGTATGTTCAATTGCCAGTGTGGCATTTCCTGCCCAGAAAGTGACATTTCATCTCAAGTGAGCTCTTTTCATGCTTTCCATTCCATTCCATTCCATTCCAGCAAATGGTCTTGCATAGGTGACAAACTAGTATCTCTAAGTTACTGTACTTACCAGCCTTCTCTTTTTCAGAAATCACAGGAAGAGCCTAAAATAAAAAATAAAAAAGACTGTATTATAAGCAATAAGGAAATAGTCATTCAGCTGTTTTTAATAAAAATAATAATAATGATAATATGTTAGACTTTGCAATGTTCCTTTTTATTGAAAAATGCAATGTTTTATTTAATATACTTTTTAAAGACAAAAATACATTTTCAATTCTGCAAACTAATTAAACAAACACATCAAAAGCCTAACTTTTTTTAATTTTTTTTAATTTTTGGACAGGGTAGGAAATGGTTAAAACCTCTCAAGTATTTTTCCGCTATCTTTATCCATTGGAGAAATTTTCCTTCACTTCTTGCCCTCTAGACTGAACAGGAAATCTCTGCAAAGTGAGGGAAATCCTCTCCTAAACAGTTGTAACCTAAACAAGTATCCTCATCAGAAGACTTCCTCTTGAATCATGTTTGGAAACAGCTCACAATTTTTGATTTCCTTCACTTTCAGTTCTGGTGACATTAGTTAGTTATATGGACAAAAACAGAAGGTAAATCTCCCAAGCGTGGTATGGACCGCAATAAAGACTTGATAGGGTTTCTAACTGCTGTATCCAAAACTCAAAATAAAAATAAAAAATTGGATGTTGATACACTTTAAGAATGTATCATGATGAGACAGGGGTCCTAAAACATTTCGGTATGAGGGCCACAATGTATATATTTTACACATACTTCTAGGACAAAACAATCTCCATCAGTGTCCCCTCCATACATCAGAGTCCCCATAGGAGTCCCTCCGTACATCAAATGTCCCCATCAAAGTCCCCTTCTACATCAAGTGTCTCCCCTTCCATCAGGGTACCCACCAGAGCCCACTCTTACATCAGTGTCCACATCAGGGTCCCCCTTTACTTCAGAGGCAGAGACCATAGACAGCCTCTGCTGATCTTAATTCTCAATCAGTGCATATTTAGGATTCGTCACGGACTCTAGTTGGAGGCCATAAAAAGTCTTTTAGCGGGCCGGATGAGGCAAGTGGACCATAGTTTAGAGACCCCCGGTGTAAGGGGAACTTTTTTTATGCCATCAATACTGTTTATTGGTTGTGAGTAAACGGAAACATTTTCATATGTACATAATATATTTTAAAATAATACATACCGGTATTACTTTTTCTTGCAATTAGTATAGAGTATGTGATCTATTTTACCTCACAAAATATGTGTGGTTCTCTTCAGACTCAGGCGAGTTATCATATTTCTCTGATACTCCAGGCAAACACCTAAATATGATAATTAAAGCTGAACTCTAGTCTTACATTCAGTCTTGCATAATTGTACAGACTTCTCTCCAGTACTTAAATTCTTCCATCTAATTTCACTACACACTGTAAGCTTCTCACAATATGCATTAGAAGCTGAAGCAAGTCAGATAGATCCTGCCTCATTTCCTGGCTGTAACATCCAGCATCAGTGGAGGCCTGTCCATTGGGGGAGCCCAGGCGCCGCCCCCTCTCTCCTCTCCACCCCCCCATATGCAATGGATAGATTCATGCATACCATGAATCTATCCATGGCCGCCGCGGCCACCCCCTATTCATGAGTTTCAGGGCACCGGGTGCATGAATTACAGAGGCAGGTTTTTTTTTTTAAGCACCTGATCAGAGCTAGAGGCTAAAATAGGCTTCAAAATCAGGTGGGCTTGGGGTCTCAGAGGATGCGTCCACTGGCCGCCACTGTCCAGCATCATCTAATCTTTCCCTCTCTAGATTTACAGACTTTGGCCTGCCCCTTTCTGGTACCAAAATAAACTTTATTGCAACAGAAAGTTACAGACATAATAAAGTGGAGGTAGGTTGAATATTTGTCAAGGAATAAGAAGTATTATGCCCATGCATGGACTTTGCATACATCATACATCAAAAGATATAGAATGACAAAATGTATGCTTGTGCCAGGCCTGCCCCTGTCATTCACTGGCTTTCAGTTCTTTCAATCATAGAGGCTCAGCATTACATGGAGGCATTACCTAGGGCAGTCTGCCTGTAAATGCAGCCTGCATAGGAATGCCTTCTCCTTCAGACTGACATCCACCTATTAATGCATTTTCAATTTTGCATACCTCCTCCCAGGGGCGGCCTGGGCCGGGGGGCAGACATGCATTTGCCCCCTGGGCTTCTCTAAGGCCCCTTTCACTGAGGGCTTTCACACTGGAGCGGTGCGCTAGCAGGACGGTAAAAAAAGTCCTGCTAGCCACATCTTTGGAGCGGTGAGAGGAGCGGTGTGTTTACCGCTCCTCCACCGCTCCTTCCCATTGAAATGCATGGGATACCGCGGTAATACCGCCCGCAAACCGCGGCTGTAGCCACGGTTTGCGGGTGGTATTAACCCTTTATTGGGCGCTAGCGGGGGTTAAAACCGCACCGCTAGCGGCCGAATAGCTCAACAATCCCGACGTTATAGCGCCGCTAAAAATAGCGGCGCTATACCGCCACCGCCCCCACCGCCCCAGTGTGAAACCAGCCTAATATGCTCTACAAAGGCTGCCAGCTCAGAACCGCACATGCACAGTTTTTGAGCTGACCAAGTGCAGCAGCTATATCCAGTACAGTGAGCCAGCGATGTCTTGTCTGTCTCAGGGCCAACAGTCTTGTTACACAGAGCCCAGCCCCTCCCTCCTCCATATTATTGGCTGGCAAAGGCTAGACCTGCTCTTTCTCTTTCCCCACCCACACTCCGGGCAGTCTGTGTGCTGTCTGTGAAGATGATGTGTGGGTGGGAAAGTTAAATCTGAGCAGTCGGCTGTAATCCAGTGAGTCTCCTGGGAGGCTGGGACCATACAAGTAAGTGAGCTCCTCCTCCTTTCCTCTCTGCAGCTAAAAAGTTTTTTTGTTTTTCTAGCAGTCTGTGACAGTACCTTGCCCTAGGTGTTATGATGTGGGCTCACACTGGCATGATGCGGTTTGTCTGTAGTGCTGGTGTACTGGCAGTCTTCCTGCATGTTGCCCCTGGTCCCATAGAGGTTGCACATTTTTACTGCATGTTCTGAAAGTGCACAAAACGTCCTGCATGCTGCATCTTTGGTGCAATTCCAGAAAATGCAGCAAAAATGTGCAACCTGAGGGACTATGACTGGAAAACTGCCAGAACACCAGTGTGAGCCCAAAGACTTGTATTCACTTGCAGCAGGCACTGCCATGCCACTGAAAAGTGACAGGCAGAGGAGGTGATATCAAATTTCATCCCTGCCTGTTTTAACCCCCTAAATGCCAATCCCTCCAAATAATGGCACGGTTCACTTTGAACTCCACCTTATTTCCATTACTCTCAGTAGGTATTAGATGTGCCCTCACCTTATTGTTTGCAAATCTAATACCTAAAGAGTTCCGGAAATAAGGTGGAGTAAAAAGTAAATTTTTACACCTAAGTGGAGCACCCCTTTCAGAAGATTTGAGGATATTATTAAACCCAAAAGGCTAATGGACTTAGGCCACCATAGACAGATTGAATTTTCTGCTGAATCAGCAGAATTTCAATCTATGTGCAGACTGGTTGTACAGAATTCAATCTATCAACTGACTTCAGTACAACCAGCGTGTCTTTTTTTTTTTTTTTTGGCGATCACTGCTGGCTGCTATAGCTGCCAGCAGTGATCACTGTATTCTGATGGCTGGAAAACTTTCACCCTCACAGAGAGTGACCACTTCGCACTGCCCCCACAGAGAGTGACCCCTTCACACTGCCCCCACAGAGAGTGACCCCTTCACAGGTATGTAGTAAAACAAAAATGTTTCATTTGAAAATTTAATTAGCTAACATGTTGATGGGGGGGAACCAGAGAAGGTAAAATATAAGAAGATTTAACCTCAGCCTTAAATATATAAGACAACTGTTTCAGCTGCCAAATGATTTGTATTTCCAATCATTTTCTTCTGCGATTTACACAGTTCTATGACACCACATAACCCAGTCCGGAAGGAGAGGAGACGTGATTCTATGATTTCTATGCTGCAGCTCACCTTGTTAAAGGACAATGAAATGTAACTCTATTCTCTTCTATAACCATGCTTCTTGCACTGCAGCACAACTGATTGGTTCCTTGTGTTGCTTCTTCCCCTCCCATTCTTAGCTCTGATTTTCAGGGACAGCAGAATTCTGATATCAAATCAAATTCTAGTATTTACACTGCTTGCCATAGAAAAATAAATATAATAATGAATTAATGAATACAGAGATGCATTAATTTTTATATCTGCCTAGAAGCTAGCTTTAAAGTACACGTATGCCGCGTACAGACGATCAGACATTCCGACAACAAAACCGTGAATTTTTTTCCGACGGATGTTGGCTCAAACTTGTCTTGCATACACACGGTCACACAAATGTTGTCGGAAATTCCGAACGTAAAGAACGCGGTGACGTACAAGACGTACGACGAGCCGAGAAAAATTAAGTTCAATAGTCAGTGCGGCTCTTCTGCTTTATTCCGAGCATGCGTAGAATTTTGTGCGTCGGAATTTCCGACAACAAGTTTTGTTGTCGGAAAATTTAAGAACCAGCTCTCAAATTTTGTTGTCGGAAATTCCGACAGCAAATGTCCGATGGAGACTACACACGGTCGGAATTTCCGACAACAAGCTCCCATTGAACATTTGTTGTCAGAAATTTGCGACATTACACTTGAAATCTAAAGCTGGCCATACAGTATATGTGGCAACTTAATTGAATGATTGAAGTTGTGTTTTTATTTTTGGTTGGTAGTTTTGATGGATCGGGAGAAGAACAAAAATTATTCTGACTGAATGTGGCAGAAAAATAAATATCTATCACTTGTTGTGGGATTACCATAATTTTTGCCCATTTTAAATCCAATTTTGACCACAATTTTCCCTTTAACCTTTCTTTCAATAAACTTTTTTGAAGCTGTAATTTCAACTGCATAGATTGAAATATTCATACTAATTGAATTAAATTGCAATAACAATGATCTAATTCAAAGTGTAAATGTTTGCAATTGAATTAAATCTTTAATTGTTAAATCCTGGATAAATTCTTTCACATATACAGTACAACGTTGATGGATGGTATGTTACTACATATACTATATTTGTGGCTTTTTAATATAGAAGCAACATAAGGCATTTGCTTGTAGGATCTAAGGCCTGTGAGAATGCTTTTTTACTCTGCAGTTTTCGTCTTTATATGGTCAGGAAGATCCCTGATGATTTCTAATATCTCAGGAATTTACAATAAGGGGGTTACATTATAAAACATCAGACATTTTCTACAGCTATTGAACTGCAGACATACTGTACATTGCAATACATTAGCAGCCATTAAGACTATGTATTTTTACATAAATACAAGTAGTAAAGAACTTTGATTATATTTATCAGCATGTCACTATAGGCTGCCCTAAACATCTATAATTCTTAATTGTGTAATTTTTTTGCTTTAAAGTGTAAGTCCAGGCAAAAATGAACTAACTCTAAACCTGCTCTCTGCCACATTCTTTTTTTTTTTTTCATTCAAGTTTTTTTTTTTCATCAATAGAAAAGAGTCATTACAGATAATTCAACATTATAAATCATTACTAGGGTCCGTAAAGTTCGGGTCCGTACAGAACTTTAGCTTTTTCCCGAACCCGAACCCGGACTTTGCGCAAAAGTCCGGGTTCGGGTTCGGGTTCGGCAATCTAATGGCGCAGTTAGAAATGCTTCAGGGGCCAGCCAATCACCTTTTGATTAGCTGGTGTGCCCTTAGAAGCCATCATAGCCATGCCTACTAATGGCATGGCTGTGATTGGTCAGTGCAACATGTGACCCAGCTTCTATATAAGCTAGAGGCACACAGCACACACGTCACTCTGCTTCAGAATAGATAGGGAGAGGATCTTGTCTGCTGCTGCTGCTTTTAGGGAGAGATTGAAAAATACATGAGTTAGTCCTGATTCTGGAATCTGAGGGAAAAGATAGAGAGACAGTGTAGTGTAGGGCCAGGTTCCTGTTGGTGCTTTCAGGGAGAGAGATATATTATATAGGAATAGGAGTCCAGATTCAGAGATATAACTCAGCGATCTGCATAGGTTTACCTGTTTGTGTTGCAGTGCAGTCTTTTTACACTGCCATGAGCCCAGTGTCAGAGAAAATCTACCTTTTATCTGCAAGCTCAGTGCACTAGCACTGCATATATTACGTTGAGAGATACACCGTTTCCATACTGTGGGTGTATTCTGCTCTTGGAAAAAGATCCATTTAGGGCAAAAAAAAAGGCACTTTATTGTGCTCTTTTCCAAAAGACCCATTGGGCAAAAAAAATAAAAAAAATTCCATTTTATTTTGCTCGTGCAAAAAAAGACCCGTTTAGGGCAAAAAAATAAAAAATAAAAAATTGCACTTTAATGTACGCTTGCAAAAAGACCCATTTAGGGCCACAAAAAATATTTTGCAGTGTGTTATACATATGTGGAGGCGTGTGAAATAAACCATTTCTATATATTTGTCTTCTACTGTGCTATACTAAAAAAACAACATTTTTTTTAATAGCATTTTCTGCAGTTCTGTAGCTGTGTGATTCAGCGGTTACGTACTGTGGGTGTGTTGTGGTCTTCCAAAAAACGCCATTTAGGGCCACAAAAAATATTTTGCAGTGTGTTATACATATGTGGAGGCGTGTGAAATAAACCATTTCTATATATTTGTCTTCTACTGTGCTATACTAAAAAAACAACATTTTTTTTTAATAGCATTTTCTGCAGTTCTGTAGCTGTGCGATTCAGCGGTTACGTACTGTGGGTGTGTTGTGGTCTTCCAAAAAACGCCATTTAGGGCCACAAAAAATATTTTGCAGTGTGTTATACATATGTGGAGGCGTGTGAAATAAACCATTTCTATATATTTGTCTTCTACTGTGCTATACTAAAAAAACAAATTTTTTTTAATAGCATTTTCTGCAGTTCTGTAGCTGTGCGATTCAGCGGTTACGTACTGTGGGTGTGTTGTGGTCTTCCAAAAAACGCCATTTAGGGCCACAAAAAATATTTTGCAGTGTGTTATACATATGTGGAGGTGTGTGAAATAAACAATTTCTATATAGTTTTCTTCTACTGTGCTATACTAAAAAAAACATTTTTTTTGAATAGCATTTTCTGCAGTTCTGTAGCTGTGCGATTCAGCGGTTACGTACTGTGGGTGTGTTGTGGTCTTCCAAAAAACGCCATTTAGGGCCACAAAAAATATTTTGCAGTGTGTTATACATATGTGGAGGCGTGTGAAATAAACCATTTCTATATATTTGTCTTCTACTGTGCTATACTAAAAAAACAAAAATTTTTTGGAATAGCATTTTCTGCAGTTCTGTAGCTGTGCGATTCAGTGGTTACGTACTGTGGGTGTGTTGTGGTCTTCCAAAAAACGCCATTCAGGGCCACAAAAAATATTTTGCAGTGTGTTATACATATGTGGAGGCGTGTGAAATAAACCATTTCTATATATTTGTCTTCTACTGTGCTATACTAAAAAAACAACTTTTTTTTTTAATAGCATTTTCTGCAGTCCTGTAGCTGTGCGATTCAGCGGTTACGTACTGTGGGTGTGTTGTGGTCTTCCAAAAAACACCATTTAGGGCCACAAAAAATATTTTGCAGTGTGTTGTACATATGTGGAGGCGTGTGAAATAAACCATTTCTATATATTTGTCTTCTACTGTGCTATACTAAAAAAAAAAAACATTTTTTTTGAATAGCATTTTCTGCAGTTCTGTAGCTGTGCGATTCAGCGGTTACGTACTGTGGGTGTGTTGTGGTCTTCCAAAAAACGCCATTTAGGGCCACAAAAAATATTTTGCAGTGTGTTATACATATGTGGAGGTGTGTGAAATAAACAATTTCTATATAGTTTTCTTCTACTGTGCTATACTAAAAAAAAAAAAAAATTTTGAATAGCATTTTCTGCAGTTCTGTAGCTGTGCGATTCAGCGGTTACGTACTGTGGGTGTGTTCTGCTATTCCAAAAACACCCATTTAGGGCAAGATCCTAAATTTGGAAAATATGAGGAGAAGGTCAAAGGGACGTGGTGGCCCCGGTCGTGGTGCTGCTGGTGGAGCTCCTGTTGCAGGGAGAGGACGTGGTGGATCTGTGCCAGATACACGCACAAGTGAAACACCTTCCTCAGGTGCGAGTAGGCGACCGAGCCTGCGGCGGTATTTTGTCGCGCCTAATGAGGCTGTACGAATGTTTAGGCCAGGACAAGTACAGGCGATAGTAGATTGGGTTGCTGACAGTGCCTCGGGTTCCTTCACATTGTCTCCCACCCACTCTTCTGATGAAAGATCAGAGTTGGCACCTGAAACCCATGTCCATCAGTCTTTCACCTCACCCCCTTGCAAATCAGCCAAGCAGTCTGAGCCCCAAATCATGCAGCAGTCTCTTCTGCTTTTCGATGACTCTGTTAGCAGGGTTTCCCAGGGCCATCCACTTAGCCCTGCCCCAGAAGTGGAAGAGATTGAGTGCACCGATGCCCAACCACTTATGTTTCATGATGAGTACATGGGAGGACCATCGCAGCACGTCTCGGATGATGACGAAACACAGGTGCCAACTGCTGCTGCTTTCGCAATTGTGCAGACAGACAAGGAGGGCAGGTGTGAAGACTGGGTGGAAGATGATGTGGAGGACGATGAGGTCCTCGACCCCACATGGAATCAACGTTATGCAGGTGACCAGTGTAGTTTGGAGGAAGAGGCGGTGGTCGCACAGAGCCACCAGCACAGCAGAAGAGGGAGCAGGGTGCAAAAGCGGAGCGTCCGTCCCCTAGACAGTATGTCTGCTACTGCCCAACGCAGCAAGGGACCGAGCACACCAAAGCCAGGTCCAAGGAGTTCCCTAGCGTGGCAGTTCTTCACACAATGTGCTGATGACAAGACACGAGTGGTTTGCACGCTGTGCAATCAGAACCTGAAGCGAGGTATAAACGTTCTCAACCTGAGCACAACCTGCATGACCAGGCATCTAAGTGCAAAGCACGAGCTGCAGTGGAGTAGACACCTCAAAAACCAAGAAAGGTCTCTGGCTCCTCCTGCTTCCTCTTCTGCTGCAGTCTCGGCCTCTTCATCCACCTCTGTAGTGACAGTGGCACCTGCCACCCCGCAAACAGAGGATCTGCCAGCAACACTACCACCTGGGTCACCAACCATTTCCACAATGTCCCATGGAAGCGTTCAGCTCTCTATCTCCCAAACATTGGAGCGGAAGAGGAAGTACCCCCCTAGCCACCCGCGATCCCTGGCCCTGAATGCCAGCATTTCAAAACTCCTGGCCTTTGAAATGCTGTCATTCCGTCTGGTGGAGACGCAGAGTTTTAAAAGCCTGATGGCATTGGCTGTCCCACAGTACGTCGTGCCCAGCCGCCACTACTTTTCCAGGCGAGCCATCCCTTCCCTGCACAACCAAGTGGGGGACAAAATCAGTTGTGCACTGCGCAACGCCATCTGTGGCAAGGTCCACCTAACTACGGATGCGTGGACCAGTAAGCACGGTCAGGGACGTTATATCTCCCTAACAGCACACTGGGTAAATGCAGTGGCGGCTGGGCCTGAGGCAGATAGCAGTTTGGCGCATGTCCTTCCACCACCGAGGATTGCAGGGCGCTTCAGTTTGCCTCCTGTTGCTAACTCCTCCTACTCCGCTTCCTCATCCTCTACCGCCTCCTCATCCGGTCAGCGTAACACCTTCACCACCAACTTCAGCACAGCCAGGGGTAAACGACAGCAGGCAGTTTTAAAACTGTTTGGGGGAAAAAACCCACACCGCGCAGGAGTTGTGGAGGGACATGGAACAACAGACCAATGAGTGGTTGCTGTCAGTGAGCCTCAAGCCCGGCCTGGTGGTTTGGGATAATGGGCGAAATCTCGTAGAAGCTCTGGGCCTAGCCGGTTTGACGCACATCCCTTGCCTGGCGCATGTGCTGAACTTGGTGGTCCAGAGGTTCCTTAAAAATTACCCCAATATGCCAGAGCTGCTGCAGAAAGTGCGGGCTGTGTGTGCGCACTTTCGGCGTTCTCACCCTGCTGCTGCTCGCCTGTCAGCGCTGCAGCGTAACTTCGGCCTTCCCGCTCACCGCCTCATATGTGACGTGCCCACAAGGTGGAACTCCACCTTGCACATGCTGGCCAGACTGTGCGAGCAGCAGCAGGCGATAGTGGAGTTTCAGCTGCAGCAATCACGCGTGAGTCGCTCTGCGGAACAGCACCACTTCACCACCAATAACTGGGCCTCCATGCGAGACCTGTGTGCCTTGTTGCGCTCTTTCGAGTACTCCACCAACATGTTCAGTGCCAATGACGCCGTTCTCAGCGTTACTATCCCAGTTCTATGCCTCCTTGAAAAAACGCTTCGGGCGATGATGGAAGAGGATGTGGCACAGGAGGATGAGGAGGAGGAGGAGGAGGAAGCGGGATCATTTCAAAGGCTTTCAGGGCAGTCTTTCACAAGTGGCTACGAGGGTGGGTTCCTGCACCAACAAACGCCAGGTACACAATTGTCCGTCAGAAAGGGCACAGTTCTGGAGGATGACGAGGTGGAGGAGGAGATGGAGGAGGAGGAGGAGGAGCCATTTTCACAGCAGGGTGGTACCCAGACCAGCTTGTGGCCATCACTGGTGCGTGGCTGGGGGGATACAGAGGACAAGGACGATACACCTCCCACAGAGGACAGCTTTTCTTTGCCTCTGGGCAGCCTGGCACACATGAGCGATTACATGCTGCAGTGTTTCCGCAATGACCGCCGAGTTGCCCACATTTTAACTGGTGCTGATTACTGGGTGGCCACTCTGCTGGATCCCCGTTACAAGGACAACGTACTGTCCTTAATTCCCTCACTGGAGCGGGATCGTAAGATGCGTGAGTACAAGCGCACGCTGGTAGACGCGCTGCTGGTGGCATTCCCACCTGACAGCGGGCGTACGGTGGAAGCACAAGGCGAAGGCAGAGGAGGAGGAAGAGGTCGCCAACGCAGCCGGGGCACCGGCAGCACCTCAGAAGGCAGGGTTAGCATGGCTGAAATGTGGAAAAGCTTTGTCAGCACGCCACAACAACCAGCACCACCAGCTGAGATGGAACGTCCTAGCAGGAGGCAGCATTTCACCAATTTGGTTGAGCAGTATGTGTCCACAGGCCTACA
Source organism: Rana muscosa (assembly GCA_029206835.1). Classification (NCBI taxonomy): domain Eukaryota; kingdom Metazoa; phylum Chordata; class Amphibia; order Anura; family Ranidae; genus Rana; species Rana muscosa. Next base: position 217,120,786 of record CM055116.1, read on the forward strand.
CATACTGGATGACGGGTCTGCCCCCTTTAACTTCTGGGTCTCTAAATTGGGCACATGGCCTGAGCTTGCCCTTTATGCCTTGGAGGTGCTGGCCTGCCCTGCAGCCAGTGTATTATCTGAACGTGTATTTAGCACGGCAGGGGGCGTTATCACAGACAAGCGCAGCCGCCTGTCCAGAGCCAATGTGGACAAGCTCACGTTCATTAAAATGAACCAGGCATGGATCCCACAGGACCTGTCCGTACCTTGTGCAGAATAGACATGTATACCGGTGTTGTGACAAAAACTGTCCGGCCATCGGATTGTGTCCGGCCCGTACTGCGAAGGCGCAGCGCTTGCGCAGTACAGAGGACAAGGAGATTCACAAAATCTCCGAAGATGAATGGCGCCTGCGCTGTGAGTGCAGGTTCAAGCCCCACCATCCAAGTGGACATACGGTAGCACATAGTAACAGGGCCCCTCACGGGCTCGGTTCGATCGCCACGCTTCGGGCACGGCCTCACTTGGCTCGGTTTGAACCACGGATGGTGTGGCCTTCACCTGAACTCACCACGCAGGTGCCGTTCATCTTGGGAGATTTTCGAAATCCCCTTGTCCTACATACTGAGCAAGCGCAGTACAGGGTGGACACTATTTGACGGGGGACAGAATTCGACACATCACCGGCCTTACCCAGCCATTGTTGTATTTTTGAACCAGTGTTGGCTACCTCGTCCTCCTCCACCGCCGCTTCCACCTACACAGCCACATCCACCGCCACCTCAACCTCCTACTCCATATGGACCTCGTCCTCCTAGGTCAAGATTATAATTTTTATTTTATTTTTTTGTAGCGCACAGATCCTTTCCCCCTTACCTGCCTTTATGTTGTTGGCTCCTCGCAGGAGGGAGAAAGGCACACTGCACTACCAGCCCGTACCCTCCTATATAAAGAGGTTGAGCGGTGTACTTGACGGGCCGTGTCCACAGCCGGAGTCAAAACTCCTCCAGAGGATGATTCTCACCTCTACTGTAGGTAGAGGCAAGTCCTTTAATTCCCAGTAAAGTCAATGTCCACACCAGCTGAAATTACAACTCTTATTCTCTCATGGCAAAATAAACTCTACTCGGATAGAAAAGGTTAGAGCAAAGAAACAGGACAGCTTAAGGTGTGGAGGAGGTCCAGGCACAAACGTAGCACATTCACTTCACTGCTTAGGTTTCTCAAACAGTTTTAGGTGCACGGTCTCTGCCACAGACCTTGAGGTTGGTCTCTGCCGCAGACCGGGTGTACAAGGCCCCTGCCACGGACCTGGAGAACTTTGGTCTCTGCCACAGACCAGGGTGTATAAGGCCCCTGCCACGGGCCGGGTGAATAAGGCCTCTGATACAGTCAAGATGACCTTGAGCTTCTCCTTCTACGAACCTAGCCCATATCAAGGGGAAGACATCTCTCCAGGGAGTCAACAGACCCTTCCTTCACCGTGACTCCCGCATCGGTCCATCAGAATGATCCTCCCTTCCCTGGAACATGGTCCCCTACACGAGGCGGCACCCTAAGACTCCTCGACCCTTAGCGGACTCCAGACGAAGGCTCTGGACTCCAGGCTTTACTCCCGCACCTAGGCCTCCATACCCAGGGCAGCAGGAACTCCAGGATAGTACCTCACCCCGGGCTAAAGGTACCCGAGATGGAACAGGAACACATGCACCCAGGCCGAAGGCACCTGGGCGTGGACCCCACTGGACATCAGCCCCCAGGCCAAAGGTCTGCCCCTTTTATATGCTCTCCCGGCATGCACAGCAGGTTCCCCGCCCCGCTGTACTACTGCCAAGAGGGGACACAAAAGGCAAAGCACTGTATCGGCGGTTCAACCCTAGCCTACCATGGCAGCGCCACCTGTAGGCCGCAGGGAACTGCACACCAATACTGTCCCCCGAGGACAAAATGGTCCATGAATCCTACAGAATTAGGGTGTTTGAGCCTATTTACCACTCAAACACTTCCCTTAAATTTAGCACCCCGCTACATTTTTATTTCAAAGTATTTTATTTTCCCACTAGCTTATCCATTAAATTGAATAATTTATTCCAGAAAGGGCGTATTCTGGGGCATTCCCACCATATGTGTGGCATCGTGCCGTTGAGTTTCTGAGGTTCTTAATGACTTCCCGTACCTCTTCTGCTGAAAAGGGGGCCTCCAGCATATTTTTTTATTTTTTTTATGTTATTTTAAGTTATTTCCCTATCCACATTTGTTTGCAGAGCACTTGCCATGCTCTTAACAACATTTTGCTGCCATTTGCAGCCCTCTAGCCCTTTCCATTACTTTTTTAGAGCCTTTTTAGTCCTTAGAAGTCCGGGTCCCCATTGACTTCAATGGGGTTCGGGTTCGGGTTAAAGTTCGGTCCCGAACCCGAACTTTTTTCCGAAGTTCAGCCAAACCCGTCGAACCCGAACATCCAGGTGTCCGCTCAACTCTAATCATTATATTATAATTCACATAAAAGTTATAATTCAAAATCAAACTATTGGATCTCATATCACCTTCAGAAATTATAGCTGTCAATTAGTATGAATATAGTATAAATACATGACTAACTCAAAGAGTTAAAAAAATCCTAAAAAAACTAATTCATATTAAATATCATATAGCATATCTTAAACCTTTCTAAAGTGGAGAAATAGGAAAGACCCCCGTTCCTCCCCCAACACCCCTAAAGGGAACACACTGTATCCGGGAAGGAAAAAGGAACCCCACTCTCATTATCTAGTCTACTTCGAAAATATCCAGTGTAGAGGTGAGAAAAGATAATATTGAAATCCTTTAACTTTTAACATACAGATAAACATTCAAGTTTATCAAGAAACCACAAACCTGTTCTCAACTTGTTAGAGTATAGTCTAACCTCCTGACTCTAGCACAAAAATTAGAATCAAAACCTGTTAAATCCTATATAATATAGAGTAAGAGCCCATTCACACAGGGGCGTCTTTGGATCCGACTCCAAATCGCCCCAGGTCGCCCCTAGTCGCCTCAGGTCGCGCTGGCTGAAGAAATCAATGTAAGTTAATGGAGCCGTCCTTATGCACACTACTGCAGTCGCTCCGACTTCAAAAAAGGTCCCTGTACTACTTCAATCCGACTCCTAGGCGACCTGTAACCATTCATTTCAATGGGAGTCGCCTCTCACTGTCTTAATAGGAGCGACTCTCCAGGAAGAAAACATACATTTCTCCTGCAAAACTCTCCCTCCCCCCTCCCTCCCACAGAGCTGATTCTTGTTTGATTGGCCACTGGAATGTCTCCTGTCCTGCAGGCAACTTGGAGTTGCCTTGTAAATAGCTCCAGGTCGCGCTGTGATTCATACTCAGGTCGTGTCTGAGTTGCCTCATAAAATCGCGCTGGAAGTCGTGTTGCCCCTGTGTGAATGGGCTCTAAATCTATACTGAGTATATTAAAGAAAAATTAAAATAAACAGTTTTAATAGAAAAAACAATAGAAAAAGAAAGAAAGATTAGAGATAGAAATAAAAACCCATAAAGAGGAATAAGGAGAAAGAATAGAATGCATACCTGCCTATTATAATACTCAAAAGCCAAGGAATTGTGTTGCTGCCTACATTAGGAATCAGAGACATTCCCAAGAACTGAGCCCATGGCTCCCATATAGCTTCGAATTGCGAGGTCTTGTCCAAAATTAACTGACAATTTTTTCTTGTTCCATTATCCATGAAACTTTTCTTTTCATGGACAGTATAGAAACCAAATGCTTTTTCCAAGCCTTAGCAATGGTTAGCCTGGCTCCCGTCAATATAAACTGTATCAATTTACAGGTGATTTTAGGCACATATGGTAAAAACTCATTAAGCAAGGCAATCAACGGAGTTTGATGTATATTGTAACCTGAGACTTTACGTAAGATGTGAAAGACCCTATTCCAATATATCCTCGTATCCTGGGACATTCCCACCATATGTGAATCATGGAGCCCAATCCCTGACAGTCTCTGAAGCAAAGAGGTGAAGTAGAGGGATACATTGCAGCTAATCTTGTGGGAATTAAGTACCATCTCGTATAAATTTTAACATTGGCTTCTATAAGCGAAGTGTTAAAAATGCCTGATATCGAGCGAGAGTAGTTCCTATGCCAGTCTTCAATATCCCAGTCAGTCTGGAGTTCTTTCTCCCAGGCCAACATGTGTGGTAATTTCACAGAGTGGGAAGCTAGTGACTTATAAATCACATAGATCCCCCCCTTTCGCTCCACGCTCGTAAATTCTCTGGATATAGCTCCAGTTTTCCATAAAGTCTGGAGAAAGCTTGAAATCTGATGATATCTCAAATTTTCTGTAGAAGGGAGGTCTAGTTTGTCTATGAAATATTTGAGAGATAGAGGACCTGTGTGAGAGAAAAAATGGCCAATGCGGTACAGCCCCTTGTCACGCCACCACCTGAAGACTTACAAATCAGTACCTTGTTGAAATATAGGGTTATGGAACAGATTAGCCAATGGTTGAATTTTAGAGACCAGGGAGGGAAGTTTCCGTAACGAGTCCCACAAAGAGAAAGATTGCGAGAGGGATGGTGACATGATGGGAGGTCTGCTCCTGGGAGGACACCATAATAAGTATTCCAAGGATAAAGTAGGATCTGCTTGGCTCTCAATTAATACCCAGTCTGGTTGCTCAGTTTTAAGGTATATAACGGACAATTGTGCTAATCGGGCTGCCTGATAGTACCATAAAAGATTAGGAAGACCTAATCCTCCTTGTTTAGGGAGACTAAATAGGCTGCGGTTAGGAAGACGTGGGCCTTTCTTATTCCAAACAAATTTATTAAGTTTACCTTGAAATGTTTTCACATGATCTCTTTTAATCGGAATGGGAAGTGGCTCATCTTGACCGAATTGATTCTGCCTATCCAAGAAATATTGTGTGACTCCCAGACCCTAAGATCATCTTCCAGTTTCTTGTACATAGGAGGGTAATTAGCTTGGTATAAATTTTCAATCTTAGAAGTAATATTAATACCCAAGTATTTAATAGAAGAGTCATTCCAGTTAAATACATAGGTTTCCTTTAAGTGGGAAACGATAGGGTCTGGGAGAGACACACTAAGAGCTTGAGATTTAGACTAGAGTTGAGCGGGTAGCTGGATATTCGGGTCCGGCGGGTTCGGCTGAACTTCGGAAAAAAGTTCGGATTCGGGACCGAACTTTAACCCGAACCCGGACCCGGACCCCATTGAAGTCAATGGGGACCCGGACTTCTGACGACTAAAAAGGCTCTAAAAAAGTAATGGAAAGGGCTAGAGGGCTGCAAATGGCAGCAAAATGTTGTTAAGAACATGGCAAGTGCTCTGCAAACAAATGTGGATAGGAAATAACTTAAAAGAACTTAAAAAAAATAAAAAAATAAAAAAATATGCTGGAGGCCCCCTTTTCAGCAGAAGAGGTACAGGAAGTCATTAAGAACCTCAGAAACTCAACGGCACGATGCCACACATATGGTGGGAATGCCCCAGAATACGCCCTTTCTGGAATAAATTATTTAATTTAATGGATAAGCTAGTGGGAAAATAAAATACTTTGAAATAAAAATGTAGCGGGGTGCTAAATTTAAGGAAAGTGTTTGAGTGGTAAATAGGCTCAAATACCCTAATTCTGTAGGATTCATGGACCATTTTGTCCTCGGGGGACAGTATTGGTGTGCAGTTCCCTGCGGCCTACAGGTGGCGCCTTTTGTGTCCCCTCTTGGAAGTAGTACAGCGGGGCGGGGAACCTGCTGTGCATGCCGGGAGAGCATATAAATGGGGCAGACCTTTGGCCTGGGGGCTGATGTCCAGTGGGGTCCGCGCCCAGGTGCCTTCGGCCTGGGTGCATGTGTTCCTGGCACCTTTAGCCCGGGGTGAGGTACTATCCTGGAGTTCTTGCTGCCCTGGGTATGGAGGCCTAGGGGCGGGAGTAAAGCCTGGAGTCCAGAGCCGCCTCGTGTAGGGGACCCTGTTCCAGGGAAGGGAGGATCATTCTGATGGACCGATGCGGGAGTCACGGTGAAGGAATGGTCTGTTGACTCCCTGGAGAGATGTCTTCCCCTTGATATGGGCTAGGTTCGTAGAAGGAGAAGCTCAAGGTCACCTTGACTGTATCAGAGGCCTTATTCAACCGGCCCGTGGCAGGGGCCTTATACACCCTGGTCTGTGGCTGAGACCAAAGTTCTCCAGGCCCGTGGCAGGGGCCTTGTACACCCGGTCTGTGGCAGAGACCAACCTCAATGTCTGTGGCAGAGACCGTACGCCAAAAACTGTTTGAGAAACCTAAGCAGTGAAGTGAATGTGCTACGTTTGTGCCTGGACCTCCTCCACACCTTAAGCTGTCCTGTTTCTTTGCTCTAACCTTTTCTATCTGAGTACAGTTTATTTTGCCATGAGAGAATAAGAGTTGGAGTTTCAGCTGGTGTGGACATTGACTTTACTGGCAATTAAAGGACTTGCCTCTACCTACAGTAGAGGTGAGAATCATCCTCTGGAGGAGTTTTGACTCCGGCTGTGGACACGGCCCGTCAAGTACACCGCTCAACCTCTTTATATAGGAGGATACGGGCTGGTAGTGCGGTGTGCCTTTCTCCCTCCTGCGAAGAGCCAACAACATAAAGGCAGGTAAGGGGGAAAGGATCTGTGCGCTACAAAAAAATAAAATAAAAATGTTAATCTTGGCCTAGCAGGACGAGGTCCATATGGAGTAGGAGGTTGAGGTGGCGGTGGATGTGGCTGTGTAGGTGGAAGCGGCGGTGGAGGAGGACGAGGTAGCCAACACTGGTTCAAAAATACAACAATGGCTGGGTAAGGCCGGTGATGTGTCGAATTCTGTCCCCTGTCGAATAGTGTCCGCCCTGTACTGCGCTTGCTGAGTATGTAGGACAAGGGGATTTCAAAAATCTCCCAAGACTAACGGCGCCTGCGTGTTGAGTTCAGGTGAAGGCCACACCATCCGTGGTTCAAGCCGAGCCAAGCAAGGCTGCGATCGAAGCAAGCCCGTGAGGGGCCCTGTTACTATGTGCTACCGTATGTCCTCTTGGATGGTGGGGCTTGAACCTGCACTCACAGCGCAGGCGCCGTTCATCTTCGGAGATTTTGTGAATCTCCTTGTCCTCTGTACTGCGCAAGCGCTGCGCCTGCGCAGTACGGGCCGGGCACAATCCGATGGCCGGACAGTTTTTGTCACAACACCGGTATACATGTCTATTCTGCACAAGGTACGGACAAGTCCTGTGGGATCCATGCCTGGTTCATTTTAATGAACGTGAGCTTGTCCACATTGGCTCTGGACAGGCGGCTGCGCTTGTCTGTGATAACGCCCCCTGCCGTGCTAAATACACGTTCAGATAATACACTGGCTGCAGGGCAGGCCAGCACCTCCAAGGCATAAACGGCAAGCTCAGGCCATGTGCCCAATTTGGAGACCCAGAAGTTAAAGGGGGCAGACCCGTCATCCAGTACGTGTAGGCCTGTGGACACATACTGCTCAACCATGTTGGTGAAATGCTGCCTCCTGCTAAGACGTTCCATCTCAGCTGGTGGTGCTGGTTGTTGTGGCGTGCTGACAAAGCTTTTCCACATTTCGGCCATGCTAACCCTGCCTTCTGAGGTGCTGCCGGTGCCCCGGCAGCGTTGGCGACCTCTTCCTCCTCCTCTGCCTTCACCTTGTGCTTCCACCGTACGCCCGCTGTCAGGTGGGAATGCCACCAGCAGCGCGTCTACCAGCGTGCGCTTGTACTCGCGCATCTTACGATCCCGCTCCAGTGAGGGAATTAAGGACGGTACGTTGTCCTTGTAACGGGGATCCAGCAGGGTGGCCACCCAGTAATCAGCACCAGTTAAAATGTGGGCAACTCGGCTGTCGTTGCGGAAACACTGCAGCATGTAATCGCTCATGTGTGCCAGGCTGCCCAGAGGCAAAGAAAAGCTGTCCTCTGTGGGAGGTGTATCGTCTGTGTCCTCTGTATCCCCCCAGCCACGCACCAGTAATGGCCACGAGCTGGTCTGAGTGCCACCCTGCTGTGAACATGGCTCCTCCTCCTCCTCCTCCTCCTCCTCCTCCATCTCCTCCTCCACCTTGTCATCCTCCAGAACTGTGCCCTTTCTGCCGGACAATTGTGTACCTGGCGTTTGTTGGTGCAGGAACCCACCCTCGTAGCCACTTGTGAAAGACTGCCCTGAAAGCCTTTGAAATGATCCCGCTTCCTCCTCCTCCTCCTCATCCTCCTGTGCCACATCCTCTTCCATCATCGCACAAAGCGTTTTTTCAAGGAGGCATAGAACTGGGATAGTAACGCTGAGACCGGCGTCATTGGCACTGGCCATGTTGGTGGAGTACTCGAAACAGCGCAACAAGGCACACAGGTCTCGCATGGAGGCCCAGTTATTGGTGGTGAAGTGGTGCTGTTCCGCAGAGCGACTCACGCGTGATTGCTGCAGCTGAAACTCCACTATTGCCTGCTGCTGCTCGCACAGTCTGGCCAGCATGTGCAAGGTGGAGTTCCACCTTGTGGGCACGTCACATATGAGGCAGTGAGCGGGAAGGCCGAAGTTACGCTGCAGCGCTGACAGGCGAGCAGCAGCAGGGTGAGAACGCCGAAAGTGCGCACAGACAGCCCGCACTTTCTGCAGCAGCTCTGGCATATTGGGGTAATTTTTAAGGAACCTCTGGACCACCAAGTTCAGCACATGCGCCAGGCAAAGGATGTGTGTCAAACCGGCTAGACCCAGAGCTGCTACGAGATTTCGCCCATTATCGCACACCACCAGGCCGGGCTTGAGGCTCACTGACAGCAACCACTCATCGGTCTGTTGTTCCATGTCCCTCCACAACTCCTGCGCGGTGTGGGGATTTTCCCCCAAACAGGAAAGTTTTAAAACTGCCTGCTGTCGTTTACCCCTGGCTGTGCTGAAGTTGGTGGTGAAGGTGTTACGCTGAATGGATGAGGAGGCGGTAGAGGATGAGGAAGCGGAGAAGGAGGAGTTAGCAACAGGAGGAAAACTGAAGCGCCCTGCAATCCTCGGTGGTGGAAGGACATGCGCCAAACCGCTATCTGCCTCAGGCCCAGCCGCCACTGCATTTACCCAGTGTGCTGTTAGGGAGATATAACGTCCCTGACCGTGCTTACTGGTCCACGCATCCGTAGTTAGGTGGACCTTGCCACAGATGGCGTTGCGCAGTGCACACCTGATTTTGTCCCCCACCTGGTTGTGCAGGGAAGGGATGGCTCGCCTGGAAAAGTAGTGGCGGCTGGGCACGACGTACTGCGGGACAGCCAATGCCATCAGGCTTTTAAAACTCTGCGTCTCCACCAGACGGAATGACAGCATTTCAAAGGCCAGGAATTTTGAAATGCTGGCATTCAGGGCCAGGGATCGCGGGTGGCTAGGGGGGTACTTCCTCTTCCGCTCAAATGTTTGGGAGATAGAGAGCTGAACGCTTCCATGGGACATTGTGGAGATGGTTGGTGACCCAGGTGGTAGTGTTGCTGGCAGATCCTCTGTTTGCGGGGTGACAGGTGCCACTGTCACTACAGAGGTGGATGAAGAGGCCGAGACTGCAGCAGAAGAGGAAGCAGGAGGAGCCAGAGACCTTTCTTGGTTTTTGAGGTGTCTACTCCACTGCAGCTCGTGCTTTGCACTTAGATGCCTGGTCATGCAGCTTGTGCTCAGGTTGAGAACGTTTATGCCTCGCTTCAGGCTCTGATTGCACAGCGTGCAAACCACTCGTGTCTTGTCATCAACACACTGTGTGAAGAACTGCCACGCTAGGGAAGTCCTTGGACCTGGCTTTGGTGTGCTCGGTCCCTTGCTGCGTTGGGCAGTAGCAGATGTACTGTCTAGGGGACGAATGCTCCGTTTTTGCACCCTGCTCCCTCTTCTGCTGTGCTGGTGGCTCTGTGCGACCACCGCCTCTTCCTCCGAACTACACTGGTCACCTGCATAACGTTGATTCCATGTGGGGTCGAGGACCTCATCGTCCTCCACATCATCTTCCACCCAGTCTTCACCCCTGCCCTCCATGTCTGTCTGCACAATTGCGAAAGCAGCAGCAGTTGGCACCTGTGTTTCGTCATCATCCGAGACGTGCTGCGATGGTCCTCCCATGTACCCATCATGAAACATAAGTGGTTGGGCATCGGTGCACTCAATCTCTTCCACTTCTGGGGCAGGGCTAGGTGGATGGCCCTGGGAAACCCTGCTAACAGAGTCATCGAAAAGCAGAAGAGACTGCTGCATGATTTGGGGCTCAGACTGCTTGGCTGATTTGCAAGGGGGTGAGGTGAAAGACTGATGGACATGGGCTTCAGGTGCCAACTCTGATCTTTCATCAGAAGAGTGGGTGGGAGACAATGTGAAGGAACCCGAGGCACTGTCAGCAACCCAATCTACTATCGCCTGTACTTGTCCTGGCCTAAACATTGGTACAGCCTCATTAGGCGCAACAAAATACCGCCGCAGGCTCGGTCGCCTACTCGCACCTGAGGAAGGTGTTTCACTTGTGCGTGTAGCTGGCACAGATCCACCACGTCCTCTCCCTGCAACAGGAGCTCCACCAGCAGCACCACGACCGGGGCCACCACGTCCCTTTGACCTTCCCCTCATATTTTCCAAATTTAGGATCTTGCCCTAAATGGCGTTTTTTGGAAGACCACAACACACCCACAGTACGTAATGGCTGAAACGCACAGCTACAGAACTGCAGAAAATGCTATTCAAAAAAAAAAGGTTGTTTTTTTTAGTATAGCACAGTACAAGGAAAATATATAGAAATTGTTTATTTCACACACCTCCAGATGTGTATTTCACACTGCAAAATATTTTCTGTGGCCCTAAATGGCGTTTTTTGGAAGAGCACAACACAACCACAGTATTTAACCACTGAATCGCACAGCTATAGAAGTGCAGAGAATGCTATTCAAAAAAAAAGTTGTTTTTTTTAGTATAGCACTGTACAATATATAGAAATTGTTTATTTTACACACCTCCACATGTGTATTTCACACTGCAATTTATTTTCTGTGGCCCTAAATGGCATTTTTTTGAAGAGCACAACAACCCCAACAGTATATAACCGCTGAATCGCACAGCTGCAGAGGCCAGAGAATGCTATTCAAAAATAATGTTGTTTTTTCACACACCTCCAGATGTGTATTTCACACTGCAAAATATTTTCTGTGGCCCTAAATGGCGTTTTTTGGAAGAGCACAACACACCCACAGTATATAACCGCTGAATCGCACAGCTGCAGAGAATGCTATTCAAAAAAAAGTTTTTTTTTTTTTTTTTAGTATAGCATAGTACAAGAAAAATATATAGAAATTGGTTATTTCACACAACTAGAGATATACACTGCAAAATATTTTTTTTGCCCAAAAATAGGTCTTTTTTGCGCACAACAAAGTGCCTTTTTTTTTTTTTGCAACAGCACAATAAAGTGCCTTTTTTTTTTTTTTGGGGCCCAAAAATGGGTCTTTTTAGCAAAAGCACAATAAAGTGCCTTTTTTTTTTCTGCCCGAAATGGGTCTTTTAGCAAGAGCACAATACAGCCACAGTATGGAATAGGTGTATCACTCAACGTAATGCAGTGCTGGTGCACTGAGCTTGCAACACAAACAGATAAACCTATGCAGATCGCTGAGCTATTATATCTCTCAATCTGGACTCCTATCTAAATCTCTCTCCCCTACACTACACTACACTGTCTCTCTATCTTTTCTATCAGTAGATTGCAGAATCAGGACTAACTCCTATCATATAATTCTCTCCCTCACAGCAACAGCAGCCAGGATCCTTTCCCTACACTGTCTAAAAGCAGAGTGACGATCTGTGCTGTGTGCCTCTTGCTTATATAGAAGCTGGTCACATGCTGGGTCACATGTTGCACTGACCAATCACAGCCATGCCATTAGTAGGCATGGCTATGATGGCTTCTAAGGGCACACCAGCTAATCAAATGGTGATTGGCTGGCCCCTGAAGCATTTCTAACTGCGCCATTAAATTCCCGAATCCGGACCCGAACCCGGACTTTAGCGCAAAATCCGGGTCCGGGTCCGGGGTCGGGAAAACGCCAAAATTCGGTACGGACCCGAACTTTACAGTTCGGGTCCGCTCAACACTAATTTAGACATATTAACTATGAGTCCTGAAAGAGTCGAAAACCTGTTTAGTAATGAACATATCTCTGATAAGGAGGTAATTGGAGAAGTAACAAATAGTAAAAGATCATCTGCAAATAATGCACATTTGTGAGTACTTTAGCCACACTGAACTCCCCTGACATTTGGATTACCATGAATAGCCATCACCAAAGACTATCAGGGGAGAGAGGGGGCAGCCTTGATGCGTACCCCTACCAATCTTAATTGGTTCAGAAAAGAGTCCCTGTAATCTTATTCTAGCTTCTTGAGCAGAGTATAGAGCCTCCAAAATACCTAGCAAATTCGGTCCAAAACCCCAAAGTTTAAGAACTTCAAATAGGTATGGCCAAGAGACCGAATCAAAGGCCTTCTGAAGGTCCAACGATAATAGCATACCTTCTTGTTTGTGCCCTCCATCCCACCCGATTGCAATATTGATATGAGATCCACTGCTCTTCGTACTTGGTGCGGACCCTGCCTGCCAGGAATAAACCCTACCTGATCTTTATGAATGTAAAGTCCTATAAAAGAAGCCAGTCTGTTAGCCAATAATTTGGTCAATATTTTTAGATCATTATTGATTAACCACTTAACGACCGCCCACTGTAAATATACGTCGGCAGAATGGCACCGACAGGCAGAATCACGTATATCTACGTGACTGCCTTTGTATAGCTGGGGGGTCCGATCGGACCCCCCTTCTTTACAGTGAGCGGTGGTTAACTGATCGGGAGCGATCAGGCATGAGGGGACGGCCGTTCGATTCCGGCCACCCCCTCTCGATCGCTCCCGGCGAATGAGAGAGCTTCCTCTGCCTGTGTAATGTTTACACAGGCAGAGGAAGTGATGTCATCTCTCCTGCGGTGCTCACATATACCGAGCGCCGTACAGGAGAAGATGCCAGGTTAGTGCACAAAACACTACACTGACACCAGGACACATAGGTACATAAATCGCCCCCCCAGGCCCCCCAGACACTCCCAGATCACCCCCCAGATCACCCCCCAGCCCCCAGCCACAGTGTCACTGATTGCAGTGACCATTTATTTACTGATCACTGCAATCAGTGACATTTGTGACTGTAAAAGTGTCACCAAAGTTTAGTTTTAGGTCCAGTGTAGCCCCCTACCCCCCCCTAATAAAGGTTTAACCCCTTGATCGCCCCCCAGATAACCCTTTCACTCCCTATCACCACTGTCGCTAAGCGATCATTTTTCTGATCGCCGTCTTAGCGTCGGTGATGCCGATCGGTAGCCAGTAATTTTTTTTAGGTTCGCCGCAGGTTTTTATAGCGTTGAGTACCCCCATATATTACCTAATAAAGGTTTAACCCCCTTGATTGCCCCCCAGGTAACCCTTTCACCCCCTAGCACCGCTGTCACTAAGCGATCGTTTTTCTGATCGCTGTTTTATTGTCGGTGATGCCGATCGGTAGCCAGTTTTTTTTAGGTTCGCCGCAGGTTTTTATAGCGTCGGGTACCCCCATATATTACCTAATAAAGGTTTAACCCCCTTGATCGCCCCCCAGGTAACCCTTTTACCCCCTATCACCACTGTCGCTAAGCAATCGTTTTTCTGATCGCTGTCTTATTGTCGGTGATGCAGATCGGTAGCCAGTTATTTTTTTTAGGTTCGCCGCAGGTTTTTATAGCGTCAGGTACCCCAATATATTACCTAATAAAGGTTTAACCCCTTGATCGCCCCCCAGGTAACCCTTTCACCCCCTATCACCACTGTCGCTAAGCGATCGTTTTTCTGATCGCTGTCTTATTGTCGGTGATGCAGATCGGTAGCCAGTAAATTTTTTTAGGTTCGCCGCAGGTATTTATAGCGTCAGGTACCCCCATAAATTATCTAATAAAGGTTTAACCCCCTTGATCGCCCCCCAGGTAACCCTTTCACCCCCTATCAGCACTGTCGCTAAGCGATAATTTTTCTGATCGCTGTCTTATTGTCGGTCATGCAGATCGGTAGCCAGTTATTTTTTTTAGGTTCGCCGCAGGTTTTTATAGCGTCAGGTACCCCAATATATTACCTAATAAAGGTTTAACCCCTTGATCGCCCCCCAGGTAACCCTTTCACCCCCTATCACCACTGTCGCTAAGCGATCGTTTTTCTGATCGCTGTCTTATTGTCGGTGATGCAGATCGGTAGCCAGTAATTTTTTTTAGGTTCGCCGCAGGTTTTTATAGCGTCAGGTACCCCCATAAATTATCTAATAAAGGTTTAATCCCCTTGATCGCCCCCAGGTAACCCTTCCACCCCCTATCACCACTGTCGCTAAGCGATCATTTTTCTGATCGCTGTCTTATTGTCGGTGATGCAGATCGGTAGCCAGTAATTTTTTTTTAGGTTCGCCGCAGGTTTTTATAGCGTCAGGTACCCCCATAAATTATCTAATAAAGGTTTAACCCCCTTGATCGCCCCCCAGGTAACCCTTTCACCCCCTATCACCACTGTCGCTAAGCGATCATTTTTCTGATCGCTGTCTTAGCGTCGGTGATGCAGATCGGTAGCCAGTAATTTTTCTTAGGTTCGCCGCAGGTTTTTATAGCGTCAGGTACCCCCATATATTATCTAATAAAGGTTTTAACCCTCTAATTGCCCCTAGTTAACCCTTTCACCAGTGATCACCATATAAGTGTTACGGGTGACGCTGGTTAGTCAGTTTGCTTTTTATAGTGTCAGGGCACCCGCCGTATATATAATCCAATAAAGGTTTAACCCCCTGATCACCCGGTGGGTGATATCAATTAGGTTTTAGCGTCAGAGAGGGTCTGCGTCACACCCCAGGCAGCGTCAGGTTAGTGCCAGTAACGCTAACACCCACGCGTGAAGCATACACCCCCCTTAGTGGTATAGTATCTGATCAGATCAATATTCGATCTGATCAGATCTATACTAGCGTCCCCAGCAGTTTAGGGTTCCCAAAAATGCAGTGTTAGCGGGATCATCCCAGATACCTGCTAGCACCTGCGTTTTGCCCCTTTGTCCAGCCCAGGCCCCCCAAGTGCAGTATCGATCGATCACTGTCACTTACAAAACACAACACACATAACTGCAGCGTTCACAGAGACAGGCCTGATCCCTGCGACTCCAGTGCTGTAGGAGGTGATTTCACCACCACAGTTAAAAAAAAAATGCATATATGCCGAAGCATTGGGGCAGCAGGGGCGGAGGAGCGATTTTGCTCCTAATGCCGCGTACATACGGTCGAAATTCCGACGGAGGCTTGCCCGTGGAAAAGTCCGACCATGTGTGTGCGGCATAACTTTTTTGCGGGAGGATGCCCCCATGCTTCGGCATATATAAATGGTGCATGTATACCCATCATTAGAAGTGGGTGGATGAAGGGCGGTATTCTAATGGTGGGCATACCCACCGATCAATCTCTTTTTTCGTTCAGCCAACTGGCTGCATGAAAAAAAAAGATTACAATACATGTCCAACAAGGACCAGCAACGTACTGGTATGTTGCTGGACTTTGAATGTTTATACCAGATTGATGCCAGCGAGTTTAGGTATCATCTTGGTATCATTCTTTTCAGCCAGTGGCCGGCTTTCATGTAAAAGCAATCCTAGTGGCTAATTAGCCTCTGGACTGCTTTTACAAGCAGTGGGAGGGAATGTCCCCCCCCCCCCGGATATAAAAAGCGCCATTGGGAAATTGGGAAAGCATTTTATCACACCGATCTTGGTGTGGTCAGATGCTTTGAGGGCAGAGGAAAGATCTAGGGTCTAGAAGACCCCAGTTTTTTCAAAAAAGAGTACCTGTCACTACCTTTTGCTATTATAGGGGATATTTACATTCCCTGAGATAACAATAAAAATTATAAAAAAAAAAAATATGGAAGGAACAATTTAAAAATAAAATAAAAAAGCGAAATTAATAATAAAAAAAAAAAAGCACCCCTGTCCTGCCCTGCTCTTGCCCAATGGCGAACGCAAGCGTCGGTCTGGCGTCATATGTAAACAGCAATTGCACCATGCATGTGAGGTATCACCGCGAAGGTCAGATCGAGGGCAGTAATTTTAGCAGTAGACCTCCTCTGTAAATCTAACGGGGTAACCTGTAAAGGCTTTTAAAAATGTATGTAGTTTGTCGCCAATGCGCGTTTGTGCGAAATTTTAAAGCATGTCGTGTTTGGTATCTATGTACTCGGCCTAAGATCATCTTTTTTATTTCATCAAACATTTGGGCAATATAGTGTGTTTTAGTGCATTAAAATTTAAAAAAGTGTATTTTTTCCCCAAAAAATGCGTTTGAAAAATCGCTGCGCAAATACTGTGTAGAAAAAAAATGCAACACCCACCATTTTAATCTGTAGGGCCTTTGCTTTAAAAATATATATAATGTTTGGGGTTCAACATAATTTTCTTGCAAAAAAAAAAAATGTTTTCATGTAAACAAAAAGTGTCAAAAAGGGTTTTGTCTTCAAGTGGTTAGAAGAGTGGATGTAAGCTTCCTAATGTTGTGTATAAAATGCCAGAACAGTTCAAAACCCCCCCAAATGACCCCATTTTGGAAAGTAGACACCCCAAGCTATATACTGAGAGGCATGTCGAGTCCATGGAATATTTTATATGTTGACACAAGTTGCGGAAAAAAGACAATTTATTTTTATTTTTATAATTTTTTTGCACAAAGTTGTCACTAAATGATATATTGCTCAAACATGCCATGGGTATATGTGGAATTACACCCCAAAATACATTCTGCTGCTTCTCCTGAGTACGGGGATACCACATGTGTGAGACTTTTTGGGAGCCTAGCCGCGTACGGGACCCCAAAAACCAAGCACCGCCTTCAGGCTTTCTAAGGGTGTAAATTTTTGATTTCACTTCTCACTGCCTATCACAGTTTCGGAGGCCATGGAATGCCCAGATGGCACAAAACCCCCCCAAATGACCCCATTTTAGAAAGTAGACACCCCAAGGAAATTGCTGAGAGGCCTGTTGAGCCCATTGAATATTTTTTTTAACTTTTGCGCAAACCAATAAATATACGCTTATTGACATTTTTTTTACTAAAGACATGTGGCTGAATACATTTTGGCCTAAATGTATGACTAAAATTGAGTTTATTCGATTTTTCTTATAACAAAAAGTAGAAAATATCATTTTTTTTCAAAATTTTCGGTCTATTTCCGTTTATATCGCAAAAAAAGTAAAAATCGCAGAGGCAATCAAATACCATTTAAAAGAAAGCTCTATTTGTGGGAAGAAAAGGACGCAAATTTCGTTTGGGTACAACATTGCATGTCCGCACAATTTACAGTTAAAGCAGCGCAGTGCAAAATTCTGAAATCACCTCTGGTCCTCTAGCTACCAAATGGCTTGGGGCTTAAGTGGTTAAAGATATAGGTCTGTAATTTTCAATCATACTGGTATCTTTATCTGGTTTTGCGATTACAGAGATATATGCCATATTGAGTTGACTACTATTCGGGGAGCCTTTAGACATGGAGTTAAAGAATCGAGTAAGATAAGGGGTTAATAGTATGGTGATGAGAAACCGCCAGGTCCAGGTGCTGTTCCCCCTTTCAATGCTTTTATAACGTCTGAAACTTCCTCGATAGAGATAGGAGCATCCATTTCCGCTCTATGGATATCTGTCAGAGTGGGTATATGTAAATTATCCAGAAAATCCTTTATCCTAGTTGAACTAGAGTGTTCCTCCACCTTATATAGAGTAGAATAGAAGTCTTGGTAAGCCTTCATTATGTGCTGTGAGTTCTGAGTAAAGGAGCCATCAGCCTGTTTAATTTTGGGAAGTACATGTGAACGAAGTCTAGGAGATAATTTATGCGCTAGCATTGGTCCCACTCTATCTCTCATATGGTAAAATTTAGCACCAGACCATTTAATGGAATTATGAGCTTTTGCTGTGAGAGCTAAATTAAGAGCTACTCTAGCAGCATCCAACTTAGAGATAGGGACACTAGAGGGATTTATTTTATGTTGTTTGCATATATCAGTAAAATCTTTCTCTAGTCTCTCAATCTCCAAAAACCTCTCTTTCGTCTAGCTGCAATTTGTATCAATCTACCTCTAATAGTAACTTTGTGTGCTGCCCACAAAGTTTCTGACAAGATCTCTCCTACATCATTAAGATGAAAGTAATGAGTGAGTGAGTGAGTGAGTGAATAACTTGTATAGCGCTACAAATGCGAACTAAATCACCTCAAGGCGCTTTGCATCCAGTGACGTCCTAATTAGAGTTGAGCGGACACCTGGATGTTCGGGTTTGACGGGTTTGGCCGAACTTTGGAAAAAAGTTTGAGTTCGGGACCGAACTTGACCCCGAACCCGAACCCCATTGAAGTCAATGGGGACCCGAACTTCTGAGGACTATTCGCGCTTGTTTCCCGTGATTAGAACTGTCCCTGCACAAAGTGTCATTTCTGAAGGAAAAAAAGTCATTTAAAACTCACTCGCGGCTATAATGAATTGTCGGCTCTCGGCAATACATAGAAAAGTCATTGATAAAAAAAAAAATGAGTGGGGGTTCCCCCAAATTCAATTACCAGGCCCTTCAGACCAGACCCTTTATCAGAGCATGCAACCTGGCAGGCCACAGGAAAAGGGGTACAAGGGCCTCGTATGTCAGACCCCGCCTAAGTCATTAGATGAGCGGACCTGATGGGGCCTGGTATGGATATTTGGGGGGAACTGCACGCATTTTTTTTTAAATTTGCGTAAGGGTTCCCCTTTATATCCATACCAGACCTGAAGGGTCTGGTAATTGAATTTGGGGGAACCCCCACGCTTTTTTCTTATCAATGACTTTTCTATGTATTGCCGGGAGCCGACAATTCATTATAGCCGCGAGTAAGTTTTAAATTACTTTTTTTCCTTCACTTTGTGCAGGGACAGTTCTAAGCACGGGAA
Organism: Rana muscosa; assembly: GCA_029206835.1. NCBI lineage: Eukaryota > Metazoa > Chordata > Amphibia > Anura > Ranidae > Rana > Rana muscosa. Next base: position 217,139,834 of record CM055116.1, read on the forward strand.
ACAAGCGCTGCTTTACATGCATATTGCCGAACACCGGACCCGAACCCAAACATACAGTCAATTGTTCGGGTTCGCGTCCGGGACCCAAAAATCCAAAAGTTCGGTACGGACCCGAACTTTACATTTCGGGTCCGCTCAACCCTAGTCCTAATCCTTCAGAAGAGGTGGGTCTTACGTTTTTTCCTGAAGGCCAGATGGTTTTCTTCCGTACGGATGTCCGTGGGTAGAGTGTTCCATAGCCGTGGTCCTTGGACTGCAAATCTTCGTTCTCCCTTCGATTTGTAGTGAGACTTGGGGATGTGGAGGAGGTTTTGGTTGGTTGATCGGAGAATGCGTTTGGGGGTGTAGTGTTTTATCTTCTTGCATAAATATTGAGGAGCGTTGCCTTGTGTGCACTTGTGGGTGAGACAGAGGGTCTTGAATGTGACCCGATCCTTTACGGTTAGCCAATGCAGGGTCCTCAGTGAAGGGGTGATGGATTCCCAAGGTTTTTTCCCTGTTACCAGTCTGGCTGCCGTGTTCTGGACGATTTGTAGCCGCAAAATCTGATATTTAGGTAGTCCTATGTAGAGGGAGTTTGCGTAGTCGAGTCGGGAGTTGATGATTGTTCCAACTACTACTGCTTTGTCCTCTTCCAAGATGAAGGGGATGAGTCTACGCAGCAGGCGGAGGAGATGGTGCAATCCGCTGACTACTGATCCTATTTGTGCATCCATCGACATCTCCGAGTCAAAGATGACCCCGAGACTTTTGACTTTGGTGCTCGGGGTAATGGTCTGTCCAAGAATGGTGGGTAGTGTCCAAGAAGTCTTGGTTTTTGTCTTTCGGTTTGCGTGGAGGAGAAGAAGTTCTGTTTTGGATCCATTGAGTTTGAGGGAACTCTCAGTCATCCAATCATCGATCAATGTGAGGCAATTTTCCAGTCCGTGATATTGGTCTTTTTTTCCGGTGATACGAAAGTAGATTTGGGTGTCGTCAGCATATGAGTGGTAGCACAAGTCCTGTTTGCTGATGATTTTGAGGAGTGGGTGGAGGTAGATGTTAAAGAGCACGGGTGACAGGGGTGATCCTTGAGGGACTCAGGTTCACTGTCTGGGAGCGATTTTCTGGGAAGGATGCGAACCAGGGTAGGTCAGGGTCTGCGACTCCTGCTACTTCTTTAAGGCGGATGAGTAGAGTTTTGTGGTCTACTGTGTCGAACGCTGCACTGAGATTCAGGAGCAACAGAAGACATGATTCTCCATCATCTGCAGCTTCAAGGGCATCATCCCATATTTTGAGAAGGGCTGTTTCTGTGCCATGGCCTGGGTGGAAGCCTGATTGTAGTGGATCCAAGAGTTTGTGGGAGTCCAAACGGAGTTGTAGCTGTTGTACTACTGATTTCTCCATGATCTTTGAGATGGTGTTGAGACTTGCTACCGGTCTGCGGTAGTTTGGGTCTTTTAGGTCGAGGTTGGGCTTTTTTAGGAGGGGTTTGACTATGCCTTGCTTGAGGGAGATCGGAACAATGCCTTCTTTGAACGATTGATTTACGAGATGTGTTATGGTGGGTGCCAAGATGTCGGTACATTCTTTCAGGAGTTTTGTAGAAATTATGTCATTTGGTGATGTGCTGTCTCGGAGACTTCTGATGATGTTTTTGGTGGTGTCGATGGTGATGGGGACCAGCGAAAATGTAATCGATTGTATATTGATTTCCTCTTCTTGTTTAGTCTGAGTGAGGTCGGTTGTTTTTTTCTGTTGGATAATTTCTCAAATGTTTTCGATTTTGTCGATAAAAAAATCCGATAGTTCATTGCAAAATTCTTGAATTTCGTTTGCTGGGGGCTCTAAACAGGTGGGGTTCATAGTTTGAGCGACTAGTTTGAAAAGTTTGCGAGGTCGGTTTAGGGCTTTTGAGATGGTGTTTGAGAAATGTTCTTTTTTTGCTTTGAAGATCGCTTTGTGGTATTTATTAGTGAGTGCTTTGTAGTTAGTATGGTTTTCCTTTGTTGGGTTTCTTCTCCAGGCTCCTTCAGCTTTTCTGCGTTCTTGCTTCAGTAGAGTAAGAGTGTCATTAAACCAGCCTGAATTGTTTCTGCGGATGAGTGCTCTGCGTCTCAGAGCGACTGTATCTGCTGTTTGTAGTAATGCTTTGTTTCAGGAGTTGAGTGTTTGTTCCGTTGAGTGGTTTTGATTTAGCGTTCCTATTTTTTTTGATAGTGTCGTTTTGAAGATTTCCGAGTGTAGTTTCTTCTGAGATCTTGTCCAGTATGTTGTTATTGAGTGTTTCGGCTTTTGGGAGATGGTGTTGGTGGTGATTTTAAATTTGATAGCGTGGTGGTCCGTCCATGGTAACGGCATGTTGTCCAGTGTGTTGACGTCCATATTTTGTTTGAAGATGAGGTCAAGAATGTGACCCGACTCATGCGTGGGGGCATTTATCAGTTGCTGCAGACCTAGTTCTTCCAGTTGGTTGATGCAGGAGATGGAGATGGGGTCCTGAGTGGAGTTAGCCCAGAGGTTGAAGGTTGAAGTCCCCGAGTAATAGAACATTTTTGGTTTTCAAGGTGTATGTCGAGATGAATTCGGTGAAGGGTGTGAGGAGATTTGTCTTTGGTCCTGGTGGTCTGTAGCATAGCAGTATGTGAATGGTGTCTTGAGGTGTTGTTTGAAGATGCAGAGTGAGTGCCTCCATGAAAGGCAATGAGTTCTGTAGCGTCGGTTTGATGAGAGAGAGGTGAGATTTGAAGATCACTGCTAGGCCTCCTCCTCATTGTCCTATTCTATGCTCGGTTAGGATGCAGTAGTTCTCAGGCACGAATTCTGTTAGGATGGTGTTACAGTCAGGTGTTAGCCAGCTTTCCGTGATAAAGAAGCAATCTATGTTGTTTTGAGTGATGAAGTCGTGGATTTCCTGTCTGTGCTTGACTGCATATCTCGTGTTGATCAGAGTGCATGATATGTGTTGTAGTTGAAGTGGTCCCTTCGTGTTTTTGATGGTCAATTGTCGATTGATCCTTAGCAGTTGTTCTTTTCATAGTATTTTTTGGGTGGAGTTTGGTAGTGTTGAGGCGGTATTTCTTAGCCTGTGGAGGGTGTCCGCTGAGTATTTAAAATTGCACATGATGGGAAAAAAACAAGAGTTAATGGCGATAGTGAATAGGGCCCAATGACCTAACCGACCCCCCGTTGGTCCAGAGGAAGGCTAAAAACCCCAACTGAGCCTGGCCAATTACTACAGCAGGGGAAAAATTCCTTCCTGACCCTCCGAGAGGCGATCAGGTGAACCCTGGATCAACTTCCTACTGGTTGGACGTGCCCCAATGTACTTACCAGGTCGGCGCATGCGGGTCCACTGGAAAGAGAATTGGGGAGAGAATGATGGGTCTGTCCTGTAGGTCTAGTGGTCTAGAGGCGGGTGCCCGGATGGCAGCAGGCAGCAGTCGGCGGCTGCGGGCAGTGCGATGGTGAGCCGGTGGGACCTGACTTAGGGGAGAGTGGGGTCCAAGGGAAGCCACAGGTCGTCAGGTTCACGTTTGCTGGGCGAGAGAAAATGCAGGAGTCCAAGGATGAGTCCTAGATGGCCTGATGGCCAGAGCTCCTGCCACACACGTCCGTTACGCTTGACCGTGTGTGTGGATTGCTCTGTGAAGCAGTGAGGTCAGCGCTCCTGTCACACACGTCCGTTATGTTAGACCATGTGTGTGGATTGCTCTGTGAAGGGGTGAGACCAGAGCTCCTGCCACACACGTCTGTTACGCTTGATCATGTGTGTGGATTGCTCTGTGAAGCATACGTCCGTTACGATTGACCGTGTGTGTGGATCTGGAGAGATGGTGGAGTAGCGGTGGTCTGTGCTGTAGGTCGGGGTAGCCTGGGTACGTCTGGAGGGAAATATCCGTAATGAGTAGAAAAAAACGTTTTTAAGAGTTTTGAAAGATAGTGGTGACTGGTGTTGCAGGTAGGGGCATCCCGGTTATGTTGGGGGGTGGGGAATGTCAGTAGAAGTAAGGAAAAAATAAAAGTTTTTGGGTCTGGGTCTGGTATGGATATTTGGGAGGAACCGCACACCATTTTTTTTAAAATTTGGCACAGGGTTCTCCTTAATATCCATACCAGACCTGAAGGGCCTGGTAATTGAATTTGGGGGGACCCGCACACATTTTTTTTTTTTTTTTTATCAATGACTTTAAATTACTTTTCTCTGTATTGCCGGGACCGGCAATTCATTACAGCCGTGAGTACTTTTAACCACTTAATGACCGCCCACTGTAAATATACGTCGGCAGAATGGCACCGACAGGCAGAATCACGTACATATACGTGATTGCCTTTGTATAGTTGGGGGGTCCGATCGGACCCCCCTTCTTTCCAGTGGGTGGTCGTTTTACCTTCGGGAGCGATCCGGCATGAGGGGACGGCCGTTCGATTCCGCCCCCCCCTCTTGATCGCTCCCGGCGAATGAGAGAGCTTCCCCTGCCTGTGTACTGTTTACACAGGCAGGAGGAAGTGATGTCATCTCTCCTGCGGCGCTCACATATACCGAGCGCCGTACAGGAGAAGATGCAGGTTAGTGCACAAAACAGCACACTGACACCAGGACACATAGGCACATAAATCGCCCCCCCCAGGCCCCCTCAGATCACCCCCCAGATCACCCCCCAGCCCCCAGTCACAGTGTCACTGATTGCAGTGACCATTTATTTAGTGATCACTGCAATCAGTGACATTTGTGACTGTAAAAGTGTCACTACATTTAGTTTTAGGTCCAGTGTAGCCCCCTAACCCCCCCCCTAATAAAGGTTTAACCCCCTGATCACCCCCCAGATAACCCTTTCACCCCCTAGCACTGCCGTCGCTAAGCGATCATTTTTCTGATCGATGTCTTAGCGTCGGTGATGCTGATCGGTAGCCAGTAATTTTTTTTAGGTTTGCCGCAGGTTTTTATAGCGTCGGGTACCCCCATATATTACCTAATAAAGGTTTAACCCCCTTGATCGCCCCCCAGGTAACCCTTTCACCCCCTATCACCACTGTCACTAAGCGATAATTTTTCTGATCGATGTCTTAGCGTCGGCGATGCTGATCGGTAGCCAGTAATTTTTTTTAGGTTCGCCGCAGGTTTTTATAGCGTCGGGTACCCCCATATATTACCTAATAAAGGTTTAACCCCCTTGATCACCCCCCAGGTAACCCTTTCACCCCCTAGCACCGCCGTCGCTAAGCGATCATTTTTCTGATCGATGTCTTAGCGTCGGTGATGCTGATCGGTAGCCAGTAATTTTTTTTAGGTTCGCCGCAGGTTTTTATAGCGTCGGGTACCCCCATTTATTACCTAATAAAGGTTTAACCCCCTTGATCGCCCCCCAGGTAACCCTTTCACCCCCTATCACCACTGTCACTAAGCGATAATTTTTCTGATCGCTGTCTTAGCGTCGGTGATGCAGATCGGTAGCCAGTAATTTTTTTTAGGTTCGCCGCAGGTTTTTATAGCGTCAGGTACCCCGATATATTACCTAATAAAGGTTTAACCCCCTTTATCGCCCCCCAGGTAACCCTTTCACCCCCTATCACCACTGTCGCTAAGCGGTCATTTTTCTGATCGCTGTCTTAGCGTCGGTGATGCAGATCGGTAGCCAGTAATTTTTTTTAGGTTCGCCGCAGGTTTTTATAGCGTCAGGTACCCCCATATATTATCTAATAAAGGTTTAACCCCCTGATCGCCCCCCAGGTAACCCTTTCACCCCCTATCACCACTGTCGCTAAGCGATCGTTTTTATGATCGTTGTCTTAGTGTCGGTGATGCCGATAGGTAGCCAGTAATTTTTTCTTAGGTTCGCCGTCAGGTTTTTATATAGCGTCAGGTACCCCCATATATTACCTAATAAAGGTTTTAACCCCCTAATTGCCCCTAGTTAACCCTTTCACCAGTAATCACCATATAAGTGTTACGGGTGACGCTGGTTAGTTAGTTTGCTTTTTATAGTGTCAGGGCACCCGCCGTATATAACCCAATAAAGGTTTAACCCCCTGATCGCCCGGCGGGTGATATCAATTAGGTTTTAGCGTCAGAGAGGGTCTGCGTCACACCCCAGGCAGCGTCAGGTTAGTGCCAGTAGCGCTAACACCCACGCGTTAAGCATACACCCCCCTTAGTGGTATAGTATCTGAACAGATCAATATCTGATCTGATCAGATCTATACTAGCGTCCCCAGCAGTTTAGGGTTCCCAAAAATGCAGTGTTAGCGGGATCAGCCCAGATACCTGCTAGCACCTGCGTTTTGCCCCTCCGTCCAGCCTAGGCCACCCAAGTGCAGTATCGATCGATCACTGTCACTTACAAAACACAACACATATAACTGCAGCGTTCGCAGAGACAGGCCTGATCCCTGCGACTCCAGTGCTGTAGGAGGTGATTTCACCACCACAGTTTAAAAAAAAAAGCATATATGCCGAAGCATTGGGGCAGCAGGGGCGGAGGAGCGATTTTGCTCCTAATGCCGCGTACATACGGTTGAAATTCCGACGGAGGCTTGCCCGTGGAAAAGTCTGACCATGTGTACGCGGCATAACTTTTGCGGGAAGATGCCCCCATGCTTCGGCATATATAAATGGTGCATGTATGCCCATCATTAGAAGTGGGTGGATGAAGGGCGGTATTCTAATGGTGGGCATACCCACCGATCAATCTTTTTTTTTCGTTCAGCCAACAGGCTGCATGAAAAAAAAGATTACAATACATGTCCAACAAGGACCAGCAACGTACTGGTATGTTGCTGGACTTTGAATGTTTATACCAGAATGATGCCTGTGGGTTTAGGTATCATCTTGGTATCATTCTTTTCAGCCAGCGGCCAGCTTTCATGTAAAAGCAATCCTAGTGGCTAATTAGCCTCTGGACTGCTTTTACAAGCAGTGTGAGGGAATGTCCCCTCCCCGGATATAAAAAGCGCCATTGGGAAATTGGGAAAGCATTTTATCACACCGATCTTGGTGTGGTCAGATGCTTTGAGGGCAGAGGAAAGATCTAGGGTCCAATAGACCCCAGTTTTTTCAAAAAAGAGTACCTGTCATTACCTATTGCTATCATAGGGGATATTTACATTCCCTGAGATAACAATAAAAATGATAACAAAAAAAATATGGAAGCAACAGTTTAAAAAAAACAAAACAAAACAAATTAATAATAAAAAAAAAAAAAAAAAAAAAAGCACCCCTGTCCTGCCCTGCTCTTGCCCAATGGCGAACACAAGCGTCGGTCTGGCGTCATATGTAAACAGAAATTGCACCATGCATGTGAGATATCACCGCGAAGGTCAGATCGAGGGCAGTAATTTTAGCAGTAGACCTCCTCTGTAAATCTAACGGCGTAACCTGTAAAGGCTTTTAAAGGCTTTTAAAAATGTATGTAGTTTGTCGCCAATGCGCGTTTGTGCGAAATTTTAAAGCTTGTCGTGTTTGGCATCTATGTACTCGGCCTAAGATCATCTTTTTTATTTCATCAAACATTTGGGCAATATAGTGTGTTTTAGTGCATTAAAATTTAAAAAAGTGTATTTTTTCCCCAAAAAATGCGTTTGAAAAATCGCTGCGCAAATACTGTGTAGAAAAAAAAATTGCAACACCCACCATTTTAATCTGTAGGGCCTTTGCTTTAAAAATATATATAATGTTTGGGGGTTCAACATAATTTTCTTGCAAAAAAAATATATGTTTTCATGTAAACAAAAAGTGTGAAAAAGGGCTTTGCCTTCAAGTGGTTAGAAGAGTGGATGTAAGCTTCCTAATGTTGTGTATAAAATGCCAGAACAGTTCAAAACCCCCCCAAATGACCCCATTTTGGAAAGTAGACACCCCAAGCTATATACTGAGAGGCATGTCGAGTCCATGGAATATTTTATATGTTGACACAAGTTGCGGAAAATAGACAATTTATTTTTTTATTTTTAATTTTTTGCACAAAGTTGTCACTAAATTATATATTGCTCAAACATGTCATGGGCATATGTGGAATTACACCCCAAAATACATTCTGTTGCTTCTCCTGAGTACGGGAATACCATATGTGTGAGACTTTTTGGGAGCCTAGCCGCGTACGGGACCCCAAAAACCAATCACCGCCTTCAGGCTTTCTAAGGGTGGAAAATTTTTGATTTCACTTCTCACTGCCTATCACAGTTTCGGAGGCCATGGAATGCCCAGATGGCACAAAACCCCCCAAAATGACCCCATTTTGGAAAGTAGACACCCCAAGCTATTTGCTGAGAGGTATGGTGAGTATTTTGCAGATCTCGCTTTTTGTCACAAAGTTTTGAAAATTAAAAAAAAAAAAAAAAAAAAAAAATAATTTTTTTTTCTTCATTTTCAAAAACAAATGAGAGCTGTAAAATACTCACCATGCATCTCAGCAAATAGCTTGGGGTGTCTACTTTCCAAAATGGGGTCATTTGGGGGGGTTTTGTGCTATTTTGGCATTTTATGGCCTTCGAAACTGTGATAGGTAGTGAGGAGTGAAATCAAAAATTTGTGCCTAGAAATCCTGAAGGCGGTGCTTGGTTTTCGGGGTCCCGTACGCGGCTAGGCTCCCAAAAAGTCCCACACATGTGGTATCCCCATACTCAGGAGAAGCAGCAGAATGTATTTTGGGGTGCAATTCCATATATAACCATGGCATGTGTGAGCGATATATCATTAAGTGACAACTTTTTGTAATTTTTTTTTTGTCATTATTCAATCACTTGGGACAAAAAAAATATATTCAATGGGCTCAACAGGCCTCTCAGCAATTTCCTTGGGGTGTCTACTTTCTAAAATGGGGTCATTTGGGGGGGTTTTGTGCTATTTTGGCATTTTATGGCCTTCGAAACTGTGATAGGTAGTGAGGAGTGAAATCAAAAATTTGCGCCCTTAGAAATCCTGAAGGCGGTGCTTGGTTTCCGGGGGCCCGTACGCCGCTAGGCTCCCAAAAGTCCCACACATGTGGTATCCCCGTACTCAGGAGCAGCAGCAAAATGTATTTTGGGGTGCAATTCCACATATAACCATGGCATGTGTGAGCAATATATCATTTAGTGACAACTTTTTGTAATTATTTTTTTTTTTTAGTCATTATTCAATCACTTGCGACAAAAAAAAAAAAATTCAATGGGCTCAACATGCCTCTCAGCAATTTCCTTGGGGTGTCTACTTTCCAAAATTGGGTAATTTGGGGGGGTTTGTACTGCCCTGCCATTTTAGCACCTCAAGAAATGAGATAGGCAGTCATAAATTAAAAGCTGTGTAAATTCCAGAAAATGTACCCTAGTTTGTAGACGCTATAACTTTTGCGCAAACCAATAAATATACGCTTATTGACATTTTTTTTACTAAAGACATGTGGCTGAATACATTTTGGCCTAAATGTATGACTAAAATTGAGTTTATTTGATTTTTCTTCTAACAAAAAGTAGAAAATATCATTTTTTTCAAAATTTTCGGTCTTTTTCCGTTTATATCGCAAAAAATAAAAATCGCAGAGGCAATCAAATACCATTAAAAGAAAGCTCTATTTGTTCGAAGAAAAGGACGCAAATTTCATTTCGGTACAACATTGCATGTCCGCACAATTTCCAGTTAAAGCAGCGCAGTGCAAAATTCTGAAAACAGCTCTGGTCCTTTAGCTACAAAATGGTCCGGGGCTTAAGTGGTTAAATGACTTTTTTTCCTTCAGAAATGACATTGTGTGCAGAGACTGTTCTAAGCACGGGAAACAAGCGCTGCTTTACAGGCATACTATATACACCCCCTAGGTACGAAATTTAGAGGAATATTTCACTTTTATTGTTTAACTTTAAGCATTATTAATGTCCCTGCTCCCGAAAAAACTGCAGTTTTGGAAACTTTTTTTTGCATTGATACATGTCCCCAGGGGCAGGACCCGGGTCCCCAAACACTTTTTATGACAATAACTTGCATATGAGCCTTCAAAATTAGCACTTTAGATTTTTCGTGTTTGTGTCCCATAGACTTTAACGGGGTTCGGATGTTCGAAGAAATTTTTTGCCTGTTCACATGTTCTGGTGCGAACCAAACTGGAGGGTGTTCGGCTCATCCCTAATAAGGAATAAAAGGAGATACATTGATACTAACAGGCTCACAGTATGTTACTTAAAGGGTAACTCCACTTTCGTGGGGGGAAAAATAGCAAATAAAGAAAAAATAATATAGCTCATATAATTGCGACACTAATCATATTGTAATTGAATGTTATTAAAAATGACCTTTCCCTTTCAATCTGCAGCCATTGTAATTTTCTGAGAATGCATTACAATATGGCTACATGGAGTTGTTCTGTACACAGAGTCTGTACTGACCACTCCCCAGAAACATAATTTCCTGCTTGTGTGATTTACCCACCAATTTTCCCAGAAGTTTGTCTAATGCTTTGTACACCCGATCTGAATTTCCGATGGAAAAAGTCAGACAGAATTTTTTCATCGGATATTCCGACTGTGTGTGTGCCCCATCTGACTTTTTTCCGTCGGAATTTAGAAAGAGAACATGTTCGCTTTTTCTCCAACGAAAAAAATTCCGATTGGAAATTCTGTATGGAACTCCGACGGCGAAAAAAACACGCATGCTCAGAATCAAGTCGACGCATGCTCGGAAGCATTGAACTTAATTTTTCTCGGCTCGTCGTAGTGTTGTACGTCACCGCATTCTTGACGATCGGAATTTGGTGTGACAGTGTGTATGCAAGACAGCTTGAATGGAATTCCATCGGAAAAATCATTCGGATTTTATCCCGACGGAAATTCCGATCGTGTGTACAAGGCATAAGATACAAGTCAGATTTCAGGCATCCCCCTGTAAAAATTTCATTTTTGGAGAGATACTTTCAATAGTAGTCTAAAGGGATGCAGGCCCAGCAGATTTCCTCATTAGTGCCCTGCAGCTGCACACCTGACAGTTAATTATGAAGCCACTGCCATTAGACCCACTCAGAACAGAGGCACAGACAAACACACATGGATTACTTCAGAATAACAAAAGCTAAGAATCTGCAACAAAAGTTGTTATTATCCTTGCAATGTACATAGATCACCCAGAGGGGAATGTTTTTTTCTCAACAAAAGTGGAGTTACGCTTTATGGCTGGCCATACATTATAGAATATTCTTATTCAATTTCCTTTAGATTTACCTTTGTAGTGTAAGGGCCTGCCTGACTGCATACAAATTGAAAATGTTTAGAATTGATCTCATATTTTAGGGTTTTGGTAAATCTAAAGGAAAATTGCACAAGAAAATTGTATAATATATGGCCAGCCTAATGCCGCGTACACACGATCATTTTTCCTGTCGGGAAAAATTACATTTTTTTTTTTAACAAGAAAAACGACCGTGTGTGGGCTTTTTGTCATTTTTCCCGACGGGAAAAACGGCATTAATCACGACGAGAAAAATTAGAACATGCTCTAATTTTTCTCGTCGTGATTCCCGTCGTTTTTTTCCACGGCAGTTTTCCCATAGGGAAACACTGCCACGGAGCCCACACACGGTCGTTTTTCTCAGCCAAAAAAAAAAATGTCGGGAAAAACGGACGTGTGGAGGGAACCAAGCCGTTCCCACGTTTTTCCCGTCTATTTTCTCGACGGTGTTTTCACCGTCGAGAAAATCGATTGTGCGTATGCGGCATTAGTTGAAGAATAACTCTAGATTTCAGTTAAAAAAATGTCCAGATGTTTTAAAATAAAAAAAAAATCAGCTTTCACTGCAATACTCAACTTGTGTATACTGTCCTCTGCAGAACTGGTCCATATGAAGGATGAAGCTGTCCAGTTCATGTAAACCCAGACTATCACACAACCCCAGGGGATTTTTCACCAGGTTGGTCACAAAGTACAATACTTCATAGAGTGGTGCTGATGTTGTAAAACCAGTATCGCTCTTTGGGGTATTTAAGACCACCTTATCCCGCTACAATGAGAATAGGAAGAAGACCCAAGAATATCATGTGAACCTCTAGAGAATCCCAGAAATAAAGGTATGTTTGGTGGATAATTTTAAAGAAAAGGTGTGTAAAGGGAGTGTGAGGAGCAGGGCCAAGGGGGAAAGGGGATTGGTCTGTTGGAAAATTGAGTTCTGCTCCCTTTAATATGCTTAGGCATAAGCATTTTTGTCTTCATTTTTCTGGTAAACTCCACTCTTCTCTTTCTTTTCTTGAGTTTTCTTTTAGATCAAATTTACATTTTGCTTTTACTTTTTCATTTTACTCTTCGTTTGACTGTCTCAGGCCGTCGTTCACCAGTACAAACTTACCTCTTTGGAATATTTCTTCCTCTCAGGAATTAAATGATCTGGTTTGATGAGCTAAATGTATTCAGTGACGATGGTAATCTGTAATTGAATAAACTTCTACCACGTTTGCTGCATTTAGTTTCTTCAAGGAATTAATATTTATTTCTACTGAATATTATTTTTCATGTGCTATTACTACACCGCACAATACTTGTATGATGGTAAACACATTTGAACTTGTCATATTTCTATCTGTATGCCTTTTGAAAATCTCAATAAAAATATTACTGTGAAAAAAAACGGAAAAATTGAGTTTCGCTTTAATGACTTTGCTACTATTAATGCTATTATCAATAATAGTAAGAAAAACAAAAATCAATAAAAACAATTGCCCTAATCTTTATACAGTTAAAGCGGTGTTCCGCACAAAAAAATAATAATTAAAAGCCAGCAGCTACACATACTGTACACATACTGCAGTTGCTGGCTTTTAATAATAGGACACTTACCTGTCCTGGAGTCCAGCGATGTCGGCACCCGCAGCTGATGTTTCCATCAGCTGTCGGGTGCTGCCGCCACCATTGCGGGTAAGGGAACCCGGTAGTGTAGACTTTCGGCTTCATGCCGGGAACCCTTCTGCGCATGCACATGACCCGCTCCTCTCTCCTACTGGCCCGGACTCCTACTGACGTCACGGCCCCGGCTCGGACTCCCGGAAGTGGGAAAGGATACCTACCCCCCCTCCCCCCGAAAGGTGCAAATTTGGGCATCGGAGGGGGGAGCATTCCACTTTTGGGTGGAACTCCGCTTTAATGCAACAATATTGTTGTCAAAGCTAGCCTGAGCTTATTGTAAGTTCTGTATAAGATAGAAATGGTAGAAACAACTCTGAAAATATAGTGTAAGTGGGATGGGGACATCGAACCATTTATTCATTTATTGCACCTTTTTAACAAAGTTCTCAAAGGGTTGTTTAACTTTGCAAGTTAATCCTTAATCCTGCCCATTTCTAAGTAGCTTTCTATATGTAGCTCTGTGGACATAACATCTGGATTATCTAGATTGTGCCTCCCACGCTGTTAGTGGAAAATAGATTTAAAGATTACACTTCTGTCTTTGAAAACATTTGTTGCACTATACACAGATATTCAGACATTTCCCATGGCCTTACAAAAATGCTAAATATTCCATCATGTTTTAGTGGGGATTTTACATTTTTGATTAAAGGCTAAGTTCACCTTTACATAAAAAATAATATATGCACATCTTTTTGCAGGTAAAAAATGTGTATTCATTATTTTTTTTAACCAGGAGCCTGGAAAGCATTGCACCTGCAATCAGCAGATCACAGTGCAATGTCAGGCTCCTGCATACAATGCCTACAGCTCTGGCCTGTACGTCTGTACGGTCTGTCATTGGAGAGCTGTAGGCAGTGTGAAAGCACTACTGGCATGCTGATCAGTGTTCTGTCTCAAGGACATATAGTTTAAACCTTCTTGCCCCATAAACTTCAGATACCATATTTCTTTGATCTCAACTTTAGAACAAGCCAGGTGAAACTACAAATAACAAAAATAAACCTCAATAAGTACACTATCTCATACAATACAGCATACATTGCAGAAACAACTATACATAATACAAGATGAGATAGGTGAGTTTTACTTAAGGGTTTGCAGTAAATAGAATCAACAGCAAATGGATCAGAAAAGAAAAATAAGGTTTTTGTTATACTTTTATATAAACAAGTAATAACTGATCAACCAAAGTTCCCCTTGAAGCAAGGAATCGGCAAGTTTAATCAATCAGGGTCTATGGCTGCAGACCAGAAAAGGGTAGAAGAATGACCTGTCTCGAGTCAGACTACTCCCTTAACCACTTCAGCCCTGGAAGGATTTGCCCCCTTAAAGTGGAGAAAAAAAAATAACAGTCAGCAGCTACATATTCTGCAGCTGCTGACTTTTAATATAATACACGTACCTGTCCAGGTAGCCCGCAATGTCCTCACCTGAAGCCGGCCCGTCCCTTGGCTCCGGGTGCAGGCACTGACATCCTTACTAAGGGAAACAGGAAGTGAAGCCTTACGGCTCCACAGACTGTTTCCTACTGCGAATGCACAAGTCACACTGCGTGATCTGAATGGTCCCTGCTGTCTTCTGTGTGTCTCCCAGAAGACAGTGGGGGGAAGGAGGAGGAGCCAGACATTGTGTATGTCTATGTCTGGAAGTGTGAGCAGATACCTGGATTTGACAGGTATCTGCTCCCCCCTCCTCCCTGAAAGGTGCCAAATGTGGCACCGGAGGGGGGAGGAATCCGATCAGCGGAAGTTCCATTTATGGGTGGAATTCTGCTTTAATGACCAGGCCATTTTTTGCGATACGACACTGTGTCGTTTTAACTGACAACTGCGCAGTCGTGTGACGCTGTACCCAAATAAAATTGACGTCCTTTTTTCCCCACAAAAATAACTTTATTTTGGTGGTATTTGATCACCTCTGCGTTTTTTATCTTTTTCGCTATAAACAAAAAAAGACTGACATGTTTGAAAAAAAAAACTATTTATTTTACTTTCTGCTATAATACAAATCCCCAAAAAATATACAAAAAACGAATTTATTCATCAGTTTAGGCCCATATATATATATATATATATATATATTCTTCTACATATTTTTGGTAAAAAAAATCGCAATAAGCGTATATTGATTGGTTTGTGCAAAAGTTATCACGTCTACAAACTATGGGTTCGATTAAGGGACTTTAATTTTTTTTATTGTTTTTACTGGTAATGGCGGTGATCTGCAATTTTTAGCAGGACTGCGACATTGCTGCAGACAAATTTGACCCCAAATTACACTAATTTGGGGACCAGTGACATTAATACATTGATCAGTGCTATAAAAATGCACTGATCAATGTAAAAATGACACTGGCAGGGAAGGGATTAACACTAGAGGGAGATCAAGGGGTTAAGTGTTTTCCCTTAGCGTATTCTAACTGTAGGAAGGATGGGCTCACTGAGACATGACAGAGATCACTGTTCCCGATCCCTGGGAACAGAAGATCTCTGACGCGTCATCTGGCAGAACAGAGAATCGCCTTGTTTACATTTCCCCGTTCTGACTCTGTACACCGTGATCGCGGGTCGCCGGCAGACATCAAGTCCACCGGACCCACGGGCACGGTGCATTCAGGATGTTACAATAAATTCTGTGCTGGACACCAGGGAGAACAGTCTCCCTGTGGCAACTGCTGCAAAGGGTCATCTGTCATTAGGGATGGGCCTAACACCCCCCAGTTTGGTTCGCACCAGAACACCTCGAACAAGCAAAAAGTTCTAGCGAACAGGCAAACCCTATTAAAGTCTATGGGTCACGAACATGAAAAATCAAAAGTCCTAATTTTAAAGGCTTAAGTAAGTGTTTGGGGACCCGGGTACTGCCCTAGGGGACATGTATCAATGCAAAGAAAGGATTGTTTTTTCAGGAGCAGTGATTTTAATGTTGCAATAAAACGGAAAATTGTATCATACTTACCAGTAATTTTCCTTTCCTGGTGCCTATCCATGGCAGCATACCTGTGATAGAGCTCCGCCTCGACTCCTCCTTCAGGACTAGTGAATAGCATAAATTAAAGGCATAGCCCCTCCCCCAACATTCTCTGTAATATAGAATACCGAGGGTGGGAGCGTATGCTGCCATGGATAGGCACCAGGAAAGGAAAATTACTGGTAAGTATGATACAATTTTCCGTTTTCCTGGTGCCTCCATGGCAGCATACCTGTGATAACTAACTAGCTGACATGGGTGGGATAATTGCTTAACAATAAATGTTTAATTATAAGAGGACATAGCAGCCTGAACTGCCCTCCTTCCAAACTCAACAGTCGTGAGCGCTCCTGGATCAATATGGTAGTGTCTGAGGAACGTATGGTGAGAAGACCAGGTGGCGGCCCCGCACACTGTCTCCAACGAAACATTAGCCCTTGCTGCCCAGGAAGCTGAGACTGCCCTTGTAGAATGAGCATTCACTCGGGATGAAGGCTCCATATTCTTCACCCTGTAGGCCTTCTGGATTAACTTTACAACCCAAGATGCCAGAGTTCTGATGGAAGCTTCTTTGCCCCTGTATTTACCGAACGGTACGATGAAAAGTCTCTCAGAATTTCTGAAGGGGCCGGTGGCTTCTAGGTAGGCCCTGAGCACTCTGGATACATCCAGTTCATGACAAGACTCTGAATCCATGTCTGTAAACACTGGTAGTGCCCAGGGTTCCAACAGGTGGCTTGGAGTAGCAACCTTTGGTGTGAACCCCCGAAGGGGACGAAGTTCCACTCTGTCTGTGAAGAAGGAGATGTGGTCGTCACCTATCCCTAAAGAGTGAAGTTCCGAGATTCTTCTGCCAGATGTAATGGCTAGCAGGAAAGACGTCTTTAGTGTCAGGTTCCATATTGTTACTTGTTCCACTGGAGCAAAGGGATGGTCAGATAGAACTTCCAGGACTAGGGACAGATCCCACTTAGGAAATGATCGTCTGACAGGAGGGCGAATCTTCAATATACCTCTGAGGAAAGTGACTACTGAAGGATCCTCCGCCCATCTCTTATTTGTTGCAGCAGAGATTACTGCTACCTGCACTTTGAGAGAGCTCAGACCAAGTCCCAGATCAAGTCCTGTCTGAAGGAATCCTAGAACATGAGATGTAGAAGGAAGGATTGGATGAAATCCATTTTCGGAAACAAATGACAAGAACTTGTCCCATATTCTTGAATATATGGCATTAGTTGCTGGCTTCCTAGCTTTTAGAAGGGTTGATATGACTCCTGGAGAACACCCTAGGGACTCGAACCTTCGCCTCTCAACCTCCAGATTCGAAGATTCAACTTCTGAGGGTTTGGATGAACTAGACTGCTCTGCGACAGAAGTTGAGGGAAAGGAGGGATCTTGATTGGAGAGCCCACACTGAGGCACAATACGGAAGTACTGCCACCACCTGGACTGGCTCCCTGAGGTGCCTCAGGAGGAATTTGAATATTAATGGCCTGGGAGAAAAGGCATATGCCGTGGTGAACCTCCAGGGACATGACAGGGCATCCACTGCCTCGACTTGTGGATGCGGCAGCCGAGAGAAGAACCTGTCCAGCTTGGCGTTCTTCGGGGAGGTGAACAGATCTACCTGAGGGGGATCCCATATGTTGGCAATCTGAAGGAAGACATGGGGGTGGAGAGCCCACTCATTGTCCAGGAAGTTTCTGGATAAAGTGTCTGCTTCCATGTTCAACCTGCCTGGCAGATACATCACTCTGAGGTCCAGGAGGTTCTGCTCCGCCCAGAGCATGATCGGCTCTACCTCCTTGAGGAGTGACCTGCTGCGAGTGCCTCCCTGCTTCTGCAGATAAGCGACAGCTGCTCTGTTGTCTAGGCGTAGGAGTATTCTTTGGCCTCTGATTTGGGGTGCCAAAGAGGTCAGTGCCAAGAAGGCTGCCCTCATCTCCAAGATGTTGGATACCACTCCCTGGGTGGTGCATGCCCATCTCCTGTATTCTGGTTTGCCCGCAATGGGCTCCCCAGCCCTGTCTGCTTGCATCGGACGTAATTGTGATCCAAGGAAGGGAGCCCAGGTGATGAGGCTTGGAGAGGTTTTCTGGAACTGTCCACCAGTGAAGGCTCCTACGTATTTTTCCCATCAGCAGGATCGTCTGAGATAGTCATTGTTTCTTCCACTGCGCCAAGAAACCAGTCTGGAAATACCTCAAGTGCCAATGTGCCCAAGGAACCATGGGTATACAGGAAGACATTGTGCCAATGAGGCTCAGGCATTGTGAAGCCGTCAGATACGGGCTCTGGATGACTTTGATCATTCTCTGGATGACAATCCTTGCCTTCGGCGGTGGTAACGACACTGTCCCCTCCTAAGTGTCGAACATTGTGCATAGATTATCTGCTGTGTTGGCATTAGTTGACTCTTGTCGGAATTCACCAGCCACCCTAGCTCTTTTAGGGACTGTAGAAGAATGTCCCGGTGACATACCAACTGATTGCTTGCTAGGAGTAGGATGTCGTCCAAGTAGTGGTATATCCTCAAGCCCCTCTCCCGCAGGGGAACTAAAGCAGATATTATTATCTTGGTGAACACCCTGGGAGAGGTGCACAGACCGAAAGGCAGGGCTTGAAACTGTAGGTGGGTCCGTCCCACTGCAAATCTCAGGTATTTTTGAAATGCAGGTAGAATTGGAACATGTAGGTACGCATCCTGCAGATCGACCAAAATCATCCAATCTGATGGCTGGACTGCCTGAATAATCGTCTGCAGGGACTCCATTTTGAAGCTTTCGGGGCGGATATACCGGTTGAGCCTCTTTAGGTCTATCACAGGCCTCCACCCCTCTGTCCTCTTTGGGACCAGAAATAGGGTGGAGTATAAGCCTGCGAAGCGCTCTGCCAAGGGAGCCGGAACAGCCGCCCCCTGAAGCTGGAGTGACGTTAGGAAGTTTTTCAGAGCTTGAGCCTTCAGTGGAGAGGATGGAATCTCTGTTCCTTTGAAAGAGTTCCGAGGTGGAGGGTGAGAAAAATTCCAAAAGTGCCCCCATTGAATTGTTGACAGAACCCAGGGGTTGTGGCAGCAGGTGGCCCAGACTGGGGTAAAAAAAACTTTAGCCTGGCTCCCACCGGGAGTGCCTGGGTTCCTCTGGTGTCAAAAAGACTGCTCCTGCTCCTGTGGAGCCGGAAGGGCTTTCATCTTCCTGTTCAAAAAGGATCCCCGAGTACCTTTCCAAGGTCTTTTGTTGTCTCTGGGCTGTCTCGACTGCCTAAAATCCCTTGGGTTTGACTGGCGGAACCTAGAGGAACCACCTCTGAATCTTCGCATACTTCTGTCCTGTGGAAGCATACCAGACTTCCCTCCTGACAGCCTGGAGATAGCTTTATCCATTTTGTCTCCGAATAGTGCTTTCCCATCAAACGGGATTTTGCACCAATTTTGTTTGGAGGATAAGTCAGCCATCCAGGGTTTCAGCCACAAGGCCCTCTTCGCCATCACTGAATGCAACATGGATCTTGCCGAGCACCTGATCGTGTCAATGGCCGCTACGCAGACAAAGTCTGCCGACAATCTAAGCTCTTCTAAGGCCTTAATTATATCCTCCATGGGGACAT
Source organism: Rana muscosa (assembly GCA_029206835.1). Taxonomy (NCBI): domain Eukaryota; kingdom Metazoa; phylum Chordata; class Amphibia; order Anura; family Ranidae; genus Rana; species Rana muscosa. Next base: position 217,159,248 of record CM055116.1, read on the forward strand.
CCTGATGCAAAGCCATCTCAATATTATCTGTCCAAGATCTTATGGCATTTGATACTGATGTGAGGGAAATAGCTGGCTTACATGCTGCTTCCGCGGCTAAGTAGCTCCTCTTCAGCTCCAGGTCGATTCACCTGTTTAGAGGGTCTTTGAAGGAAGCGGAATCCTCCATTGGTAGAGTAAGTTTTTTTGCGAGTCGCACCACGGACGCGTCTACCACTGGCATGGAGTTTAGTGACTGCGTTCCCGACTCTGGTAAGGGGTATATAGTTTATTGAACCGACCCCAAAATTATTATTTTTTTATCAGTCTTTGACCATTCCTCCTGAATGACTTGACTAATCTTGCCCATCAACGGGAAAAGAACCTGCTTCCTTTTGAGGAATGGGAAGTAGCTTGTAGACTCTTGGGGAGGCTATTCTGCGTCTTTCCAGGCGATTGCAGTTTTGACTGCCTGGATGAATGGCTTTACCAAGGAGAGACTGAAGCCAGAAGGTTCTGACTCTTCTCAAGAGTCCCCTGAAGAGTCTTCAGGTGGTGAATCTCTAGCTGGTCGGCCTGACGGCGGCAGAGGTGTACTGACTGCTGACGGACCAGGGAGATTAGGTTCTATATCCTGAACCAGGGATATCTGCTGAAGTGGTTGAGCGGGGACCGAAGCCAAAAGCTCAGAGAAGGAGTCCTTCATTGTTCGCTTGAGCAGATCTACAGCGTGCTGATTTTCTAGCTCGCGGTTGGACGCATAGTCCGTAAAACAGTCCTTACAGACCACTCTGTCTGGTAGCGGTGTAGCCCCACATATCCAGCATCTCTTCTTCCTATAGGTCCTAGGAGAGGGGGGTCGATCACGTCCTCTGGATCTTGACCTCTCTGATCTACGACGTGAAGAATGGGTCCTACGCCCTGATGAGCGGGACCCCTTGGAGTGGGTAGGGCTACGGTGTAAGGAACTCACGCTAGACCAGTGAGCGCACTTTTTTTTTTTATACTCACGTATGGTTGGTCACATACCTAATAGAAGTGTGAGGATCTTTGCTGCGAGATGAATGACTCATTGCGGAGTTGGGCACAAGGATCAGCTCCAGAAATATAGTAAGAAAGGGAAAAGAATCAGGAGTTTTTGGCGTCACTTTTTTTTTTTTTTTTTAAATAAACATTTTTATATCGTCATCTGTTTTTATTTTTTATTTTATTTTTTAAACATAAACATTTTTATATTGTTATCTTTTTTTTTTTAACATAAACATTTCTGATCGGCAACATTTTTTTTTTGAGAAAATAAAAAGTACCTACCACAAAGCAGCATCAGAGAGACCTAGCAGGGCACAGCTGAGGAGACTGACAGCCATCCCTGAATCTGAACCTAATTAGGCTCAAGGTGCGTGGGCTAATCCCATAAACCACCATTTGGAATTGATTGAAAAAAAGGGCAAATCTAGCCTTCTTTCCAGAATCCAAGATGGCCGCCACTGAACCAAGCGTCTGTGCATGTGCAATCGCAGAAGATCCAGCGTCGCCCAGTACAGAGAGCCGAGAAACTACGGCTCTGTATCACTCCCGAATCTCGCATGCGCAGACGGCGGCGAGGACGCTGCGCCGTGACACTCTCCTACCTGGCGGGACCTACAGAGCACCTGTAGCCCCCCCGAACCCGGAAATAAGCACCACAATGTTGTTGCACAGAGAGACACCTGCCCTATCCAGTTGCACAGTTTTAAAGGAATAAAAAAGTAAGACAACAATCATTTTAAAGGCGCCTAACAAGCAAAGGAAAGGGGAGGGGAGGAGAAGAGAGGAAAAGAAAGGGGAAAAACACAAATGCCTGTAATAAAAAATGGAAACCACCAGCCTGGGAAGATGGAGCTGATCCTTTTGCGACTTCCACTGCATTCATCATGGATGTGATAGCAGACTGCGTTCCTGTGAGGAAACTCTGCGAATTGACCCCAACAGATCCACAGAGGGGTTCCCAGTCTTATCAGCGCTGTGAGCGGCCCAAGAACAGGGACTGCGCACGGGAAAGGCTAAACCCGGCGGACGCTGCCGACTGCAGAGGTATGGACATACTGCTACTCTTCACCAGCACAAGAAGGTATGAGGAAAAAAAGGAGAATGTTGGGGGAGGGGCTATGCCTTTAATTTATGCTATTCACTAGTCCTGAAGGAGGAGTCGAGGCGGAGCTCTATCACAGGTATGCTGCCATGGAGGCACCAGGAAAAATGAATATAAAATGTAAATAAAAATGAATATTCCTCTAAACATCGTGTCTGGGGGTCCCCTTAGTCTGCCTGTAAAGTGGCGCATATGTGCGATGTGTAGAACATGCCATAGCCATAATGACATTTCTAAAGGAAAAAATTTAATTTAAACTTGCTCGTGGCTGTAATGTATTGCCGGCTCCCGGCAATATAGATGAAAAATATAGATGAAAAATCTATAAAAAAAATGGCATGGGGTCTCCCCAGTCCATATGAGGCCCTTGGAATCTGGTATGGATTTTATGGGGAACTGCACGCCAAAAAAAAAATTGACGTGGGGTCACCCCAAAATCTATAGCAGACCCTTATCCGAGCATGCAGCCTGGAGGTCAGGATAGGGGGGGATGAGCGAGCGCCCCCCCTCCTGAACCATACCAGGCCACATGCTCTCAACATGGGGAAGGTGCTTTGGGGTGCACCCCAAAGAACCTTGTCCCCATGTTGATGGGGACAATGGCCTCTTCCCGACAACCCTGGCCGTTGGTTGTTGGGGTCTGCGGGCGGGGGGCTCCACCGCCAATCACACTACCAGATGGACCCGAAAAATTAAAAAAATTAAAAAAACTTTGCCTCCATGGCAAAAAAAATAATTCTCGGGTCCATTGGGCAGCGTGATTGAAGATGGATGTACATCGCGGGGCACTTTTTTAAAAGGCTTTTACTTTTTGACACTTTTTTTGATAAATGGGTAGGGGTACAATGTACCCGATACCCATTCACACGGGGGGGGGATCTTGGGGCCCCCTTGTTAAAGGGGGCTTCCAGATTCCAATAAGCCCCCCGCCTGCAAATGAAACATTACAGTGAAGATAAGTAATGTATCTTGTGCATATTGATTTTTTTTAAGGTATGTTTAGGTCCCTTTCACACTGATCAGTTTTTGATAAGCTTTTAACCACATCAATACTGGACACTTTCACCTCCTTCCTTCCCAGACCAATTTTCAGCTTTCAGCGCTCTGGCACTTTCAATGACAATTGCGCAGTCGTGCTACGCTGTACCCAAATGAAATTTGTATCATTTTGTTCGCACAAATAGAGCTTTCTTTTGGTGGTATTTTTGGCGATATGAGCGAAAAAAGAGCGGAAATTTGGAAAAAAACAATATTTTCTTCTTTCTATTTTAAAAGAAATCCAGTAAAATCAAATTTTGTCATAAATTTAAGTGTAGCGGATACTTGAATTTAGGGGAGGCATCTGGATGGTAGTGTAACCCAGATGCACAGATTGCTAGGGTATCCGAGACTTTTTTTTGGTTCTTGGAGGACTCTGGTGGTGTGAGGTTCCTTGCTGCCCACAGGTGGCACTGTTGCCCTGGGCCGGGGCTGAACTCACACCGCAAGACTGTACCTTTTTGTCCTTTCCTGAAGCTGGTACAGCGGGGCGGGAAACCCGCTGTGACGCAAAGGGAGAGGGGATAAAAGGCGCGGACGCCTTTACCATGGGGTTGGGGTTCAGAGTTGGAGGACGAGGCCGCACCCAGGCACCTTCAGCCTGGGTGCTGGCATTCCAGTGTTCCAGGCCTAGGTGCCCTTGACCTGGCCGGAGCGAGGATGGAGTCCATCCCAGGCACCTTTAGCCTGGGGTGAGGTACTATGGCGGATGCCTGGGGCTCAGTACCTTCGACTGAGTTCCGCGAGGGTGGAGGAATCCGAGGGGGGCCCTAATTCCTTGGGTGCCCGTGTCTGAGTTCGTGAGGACTGGTGTGCGGAACTTCTCTGGAGAGTCCGGCGCAGCATCGCTGGTGACAGAGAGGCCTCCTGTTTCTCCCTTGGACGGATCTCCTTCCCCTGACAGGGGCCGTGCTAGCGAAGGTAATTCACGTTCTACCTCACATAGTCAGTGGCAGTGACTATCCGCCACTGGTGATATCACAGTGGTTAGCATCAGAAGGGAAAGGATTGTGCCTCGATCTATCCCCCATTATAACTCAGTAGAAGAAACTGTCTATTGTTTGGAAAGAAGAATAAAACTGAGTTGGACCTATTCACTGTGTGGAACTCTGGTTACTAGGAGCAAAGGAGTCAGGAACAAAGTACTGGACTTGACTCTAGGACACCTGCACAGGGCCCAAATTTCTGGCCTTCACCTCTTAGTTATGGAGGACATATCTCATCTCTCCCTCCCAGGGACCCCTAGACAACAGCCGCATAACCGATAAAGCAAGAGGGAGAGAGAGGGTCGCTTCAGATACCAAAATTTATTCTGCTACATGTCTTTGGTAAAATAAAATCCTGTTAAGTGTATAATAATTGGTTTGTGGGATCACGGGCAGATGTACGCAGATGATCATGTACAGATGTGCGCAGGTGATCACAGACATATGTGTGCAGATGATCATCGGGACATATGATTTTACTGGGACATATGTGGGGGACAGGTGTTTTTAATGTGTGGGGACATGTGTGTGGGGACCAGGGTTGCCAACTTTCAGTAAATTTACGAACAGTTTGTAAAATCCGTACTTTTTGCATCTGTCCTTGAATGTCTATTGCGGACATGTAGGCTGCATGTCTGTAACTGACATTCATGGACAGATGCAACAATTATGGATTTTACAGACTGTTTGCAAATTTACTAAAAGTTGGCAACCCTGGTGGGGACATGTGTGGGGACATTGTGTGGGGACTTTGTGTGTTTTACATTGTGTGGGGACACTAGGCTGGTGATGAGTGTGTAAAAATCTGTAAAAGACAGCTCATACTCACTGATCACCAGCTGGCTGCAGCGATCCGCTCTCCTCTCCTCACTGACAACTTCTGTGGGAGGAGAGGAGAGCTGATCGCCTAGCAACCGGCTCTCTATTTACATCACATGATGGCTGTGATTGGACAGAGCCAGCATGTGATCAGGAGGGCCAATCACAGAGCCCTCCTGCCGATCTGAGATGCGCTGTGTCTGGGTGACATGAGTGCATCGTGAATGCGCCACTGCGCGGGCATGCGCGCGATCCCCCTCTCTCTGAGGGACGTTCCTTAACGTCCACTCAGAAGGAGGAAGCTCCCACCCAGCCGTATATGTGCAGTGGCCGCATGGGATGTGGTTAAAAAGCAGAACAAAAATGCATGAAAAATGTATCCCTTTAAATCCTATGAAACTCTTTACACCAAAACACTGTAGATGCGGTGCATTTTTGAAAGTCCTGCATGCTGTATTTTCGGTGCACCTCCCCAATAAAATTAATATGGTTGTGGTTTTGGTGAGCTTTTTGAGTCATATGTCCATATGTCCATGCTTTAACCATTTCCATCGGAAACCTGATGAAGCTGACTTCCATCAGTCTTGCCTACACACCATCAGTCAAAAATCCGACCGTTCCAAACGCCGTGACGTAAAACACTCTGACAAGCCGAGAAAAATTAAGTTCAATGCTTCTGAGCATGCTTCGACCTGATTCTGAGCATGCGTGGGTTTTTTGTCCGATGGAGTTCCACACAGACGATCGGAATTTGCCATCAGTTTTTTTCCCATCGGATAAATTTAAAACATATTCTATTTTTTCTCACCGATGGAAAAAAGACCGATGGGGCCCATACACGATCGGTTTGTCCGATGAGAAAAGTCCATCGGACTGTTTTCATCGGTAAAACCGATCGTGTGTACAGGGCATTTCCTATGGATTCTAATCCAATGTTTTTTTCCATCGGAAATCCAATGAAACTGTCTTCCATCAGTCTTGCCCACACACCATCAGTCAAAAAACCGACCGTTTCAAACGCGGTGACGTAAAACACTCAGCCGAACCGAGAAAAATTAAGTTCAACGCTTCTGAGCATGCGTCGACTTGATTCTGAGCATGCGTGGGTTTTTTATCCGATGGAGTTCCCCACAGACGATAATCATTTGCTATCGGTTTTTTAACCATCTGATAAATTTAAAACATGTTATATTTTTAAACACTAATGGAAAAAAGACCGATGGGGCCCATACACGATCGGTTTGTCCGATGAAAACTTGAAAAAATTACTTAGAACCCCCAAACATTATATATATATATATATATATATATATATATATATATATATATATATTTAGCAGAGAATCTAGAGAATAAAATGCAGATTGTTGCAATATTTTATGTCACACGGTATTTGTGCAGCAGTGTTTTTAACGCAACTTTTTGGGAAAAAGGAAAATTTTGTGAATTTTAAAAAAACGAAAAAGTAAAGTTAGCCCAATTTTTTTGTGTAATGTGAAAGATGATGTTACACCAAGTAAATAGATACCAAACATGTCACGCTTTATAATTGCACGCACTCGTGGAATGGGGACAAACGACGGTACCTAAAAATCTCCATAGGCGACGCTCAATTTTTTTTTTTTACGGTTACCAGGTTAGAGTTACAGAGGAGGTCTAGTACTAGAATTATTGCTTTCGCTCTGGCGATTGTGGCGATACCTCACATGTGTGATTTGAACACCGATTACATACAGTATGTGGGCGTGACTTCCGTATGTGTTTTCTTTGCTGCGCAAGCTCGCGGGGATGGGGGCGCTTTAAAAATGTTATTTTTTTTCTTATTTATTTTTGTATTATTAAATTGTGTTTAAAAAAATAAATAAAATTTGATCACTTTTATTTCTGTCACAAGGAATGTAAACATCCCTTGTGACAGTAATAGGTGGTGACAGGTACTCTTTATGGAGGGATCGCCAAAAATGGCGATTCTGAATACTATATATTTTTTTTAATCTGGTGCCATTGGCAGCTAAGTAAACTGGAAGGGATGTTGCGACATCGGTACCGTGTTTACAATCAGGAGACTGGAACGAAGCTGTTTACGGCTTCATTCCAGTCTGTGGCAAGATGCCGGAAGTGCCGGATCGTGTCCCCTCCCGCTCCTCCGGGATAACAACTGAGCGGCTTTTAGCCGCATCGGTTGTTATCCCTGGAAAGCCGATCGCCCGCTCTAAAAAACGGTACTGGAAGGATGCCTGCAGCTGCGGGCATCATCCCGGTATAACCCCCGAAAGCCGAGGCCACATATCTGCGTACGCTCTGTGGGAAGGGGTTAAAGGTGCATGATTGGAGTCAAACAACCAGACAATGCACCAAAAATGCATCAAAAACACACCAAACACACATATGCGTTCTTACCACCTTTTTTAAGGGTTATTGACAAAACCAGAGATAAGAAGTGACCAATAACATCCATGCCAATTTACAACACACCAGAGATCACAGAACTATAGAAGAAAAATTGAATAAAACATAATAAAAGTCCTGTTTTAAGCTATTTGCTCATGAACATTCTGAATTTATAGAAGCAGTAAAAAATTCAGCACAAGTATTCGTTTAAAATATGTCTGCTAACACTCAGATCTCTCCCTGGTGTTTAAGTACGAAACAATACAACAATATATACAGGCCTAAGTTGAACGTATGGGAAAGACTGCAACGTCAAAGCCATTCCCATGAGAAATGCTGGAATGAATGTCTTTTGTTGTGACAAGGACTCATCTGAAATCCATTAAAATGTAATTTGACTACTTGACTGTCTTACTCTCTGATTATGACTCCAGTGTTTGGCAACCATTTAAGTAAAGGGGTTTGTGTGTCCCCTGGGAGTGCATACGTGGAAGGATGGAATGCCATGTAAAGGCAGCATAGAATGTTTCTTTGTTTTATTAATAAGTTTTAATTAGGCTATGAGATTAAATAAAACATTTAGGTATAAAGAAACATGAAAATAAAAAGCCTATCTTTGAATTTGCAATTTAAATACAGTATGTAATGTAATAGCTCATGAGTCAAGACATACGTCACCGACCCCTCCTCAATACTCCCTGCTAAAAAAAAAACATTCTAACCTCCTCCATCCAATTGGTGCTCAAGGTAATAGACAATCCCTTGCTTATATGCTGGGTATTTTTTTTCTTCTCAGTTTACTTAGCCATAGCCAATATTATCGACAGGAGGTTCCAAAACTCATTACCTGATTGTCTGCTACTAACTCAAGATACAAAGACTGTAGTTTTCAGAGAGTGGCTCCTTGTGCTGAGAAACAGCATGAATAGTTTGGCTGACCTGAAGTTTATACCATACTTAACGAACCCTAACTTGAATATGTAACCATCCCAAAAATCGAATTCGATCTATCTGTATCTGTCTTGTAGTCAGGTAAATATTTTGACTGGTGCTATTCCTTGGGTTGAAGTGTCCCCAAGGACAAAGAAAGAAGGGACTAGATGCCAAAGCCAGCTAAGGGATCTCATGGATGAAGGACCCTTGGAACAAAGGTAAGTAATCCTGCCTTTAGCTCCTCTTTAAGGTAACACTAAAAAATTTCCTTAGTCTACAAAAAGAATCCATAAATATCTACTCTTTATTGGCCCTGTAATCTATTTTTCCCATAATTGTTTCATACTGTGTTTTTCTGCCTCCTTGTCTTTCCCCTCTCACTTATATTTGTTTGGAATGAGCAGTGCAAATTAGCTCTGGTCATGTGCACAGCTCTACGTATACAAAAACATACCCTAGTCCATAGTCCATCTCAGGAACAAGCAAGACAAGATGGCTACATTCCTACATACAGTGGGGCCATAGGGAATAAATGTAGTGACCCTCTAGCAGGAAGTTGGATCACAGCAGCAAAGCATAGGTTATTTGGAGATTTGAAGGAGGCTGAAAGCAACTGAAGGTACTTTTTTGCACTAAATAATATTTTTTTTTTAAACCAGAATTTAGTTTAGTCATTTTAGGTCTGACAAATTTTAGCAGACTTTATTCTGTCTGAGAAGGCCACAATGGATAATAACAAAAAGGTAATTTTATTTTCCAGAAGAGGGGAAATATATTAGACAGTCCACACTCCTCCAACACTATTCAAGCCATTTTAAATATTTTCATGCATGCAACATATACATTTTGTCTTGAAATAGGTTGAGCCAGTGATTTTAGCTAATGGCATATGTATGTCATGGAGTTATGCAGACTACGTAATTCAGACACTTTCAGTAGTAGGGCTGTGGAAGTGTGAGCTCATACTTGGCAGACATAACCATATTACAAAAGTTGTTGTTACTAAGGAAACATAACTAAGGATTAACAACACCCATACCAAAGGGACAAATTACTGCAATACTTTTAGTTGACGAAGCACAAAATGTCACTTGGCTCATATCATCAAATACTGTTATAACATTCAGTTATGGTATCATAAAAGAGAGCATTGTGCATATTGTCTAGAGGCTTTAACTTTTAAGTATGTTTTTTAGACACACAAAAAGTCTACATGGAAGGTCGGTGTTAATGTCTAAACACAGAATTATTATAAATGGTAGAGTAGTTTTCACTATTTATCTTTCTAAATCAGAGATTGAATGTTTTAACCACTTTCTGGCCAATGTAAATAAATGGTCAGGTGGATGTTCTGTTGTTCCAGGAGGACTTACCTTTCGTTTTCCCACTCGTGCTCCTCACGCATGCCCACTGAGGCAGGCAGTGGTGCGATTTGTTACTGCTGTGTCCACCAGGCAGAGCAGATCACAGTTTTTGGTACAGAGTGGTTGTGATTGGCCCAGCTACCATGTGATCACTGTGACCAATCACAGCAATCACATGTCCACTAGTAAACAACTGTCATGAATGGCATCTATTCATGATAGCATTGTTTAGAGAGAATTTGACGACTGTCACCAGACCAGTGCAGCCAGCAACAGTGTTCTTGATCACCACCAAACCAGTGCAGTGTTGCCTCTGCCTGCCACCTGTACTAACCCTGGCTTGTTTATTGACATTGTTTCTCTCTGTTGCCTGGATCGATCCTTTGCCTGTTTGCTGACCTTGTCTCTTCCTGTGCCTGAACTGACCCATCTGCATGTCCGAGTGACTATGTTTCTGCGAGAAACCAGTCCCAGATATCCCCTGTCGACAATCGCACTCCTGGAACCATAGGAACTCTTTTGATCTTCCTTTCTTTAGCCTCCTGTACTTCCAGGCCAGTGAAAATTTATAGGGGCAGCCATGTACCAGTTGGCTAGGCTTACTTGGTTTATAGGAACTGGGACTGCTATAGGAGACGATACACTAAGCTATATTTCCTCACCAATTGTATAGAGGTGACCATTACTGTACATTGGTTTTGATACAATTGGTTGATTTGTCTGATACACAAGATACAATGTCTGGTATATAATCTGGTATATAATAAGTAAAAAAATATTGAAAAAGTCTCGTATACTATATGTAGTATTGCTATACTCAGAAGGAGTAGCAGAGTGTGTTTTGGAAGAGACAGGAGGAAGGGAGCCGCTCAGGTGTGGAAGTCCCTGGAATTACCTCCTCCCAGCAACCAAGGGTGCAGGCAAATGCAAATGCAATTGAAGAAAGAAAAGAAGGTCTTCTGGACGCAGCACTCCGGTTAAAAGGCCTTTATTCCAAAAAAAGGGTTTCAGGAAACCAAAAACACTCTGCACAACACAACAAACTGATCTAGTTTAGCTGACGCGTTTCACACTATTTAAAGTGCATATTCGGAGCTATGAATAAGCACTTTAAATAGTGTGAAACGCGTCAGCTAAACTAGATCAGTTTGTTGTGTTGTGCAGAGTGTTTTTGGTTTCCTGAAACCCTTTTTTTTGGAATAAAGGCCTTTTAACCAGAGTGCTGCGTCCAGAAGACCTTCTTTTCTTTCTTCAGAGTGTGTTTTGGGTTGTAATTTTTAAGTATGCCCATTCTGTATGTAAGAAATATCTTATTTAATTGACAACTTTGTGGAAAAAACATAATTTTAATTTTCATTCTGCATTATCAAAAAACTTGTGGCAAAAATAGAATATACCTTGGGGTGTTTGATTTCCAAAATGTTGTCATTTTGTGGGTGTTTCCACTGTCCTGGTGCTCCAGGGCCTCCAAAAATGTCATGGGTAGTCAGGAAATCAGATGCGTAGTTTATGCCCCCAAAAACACTAAAGCCCTGTACACACAATCGGATTTCCTATGGTTTCTAATCCGATGGATTTTTCCATCGGAAATCCGATGAAGCTGACTTCCATCAGTCTTGCCTACACACCATCAGTCAAAAATCCGACCGTCCCTAACGCCGTGACGTAAGACACTCCGGCAAGCCGAGAAAAATTAAGTTCAATGCTTCTGAGCATGCGTCGACTTGATTCTGAGCTTGCGTTGGTTTTTTGTCCGATGGAGTTCCACACAGACGATCGGAATTTGCTATTGTTTTTTTTCCCAATCGGATAAATGTAAAACATGTTCTATTTTTTCTCACCGATGGAAAAAAGAACGATAGGGCCCATACACGATCGGTTTGTCCGATGAGAAACGGACTGTTTTCATCGGTAAAACCGATCGTGTGTACACGGCATAAGACCCCATACACACTATTAGATTTTCTGCAGATTTTTGTCTTCATATTTACCAAAACCATATAATATGAGGTCAAACTTCAAGAGTTTCAATTTGTATGCAATCAGGCAGGCCCTTGCACTACATGGTTTTGGTAAAACAAAAATCTGCAGAAAATCCAATAGTGTGTATGGGGCTTAAAGGTGTTCATTGTATTTTGTGCCCCTCTGTGTAGCTAGGCTGTGAAAAAGTCTAAAAGTTGTGCTATCGCGCATGTGGGGGACGTCGGAGTGTCTCGCTGTTGCCACAGCGATGGCGGCAAGAGCCCGGGCCATGCCTTCCAGAACGCAGAGGAAGCCACGCCACAGCCGCTGCCACTCAGCGGCAGGGATGTGGTAGGAGGCGACAGGGAATGGGAGGGGATGAGGGTTGGTGCAGTTGATGACAATTAGGTCATCCAATATCCCAATATAAGAACCCCCCAGCCTCCAGCTGATCAATGAGTGATTCCTGAACAGCTGTTCAACACATTGACACACTGGTAAAGCTTCTCCCCAGGGTAAGCACCACAGACGGATCATTGTATAGGCCCTTTTTGCTTGTTGGTTTTCAATACTATTTAATTTAAACCCACATTGGGACTAATCAAAATCTTTATTTTTATTTTGAAGCCCTACAGACACAGAAGCCTGTTCAGGCTTTAACTGTCCTAATACTATACAACAATATCCACTGCGGTGGTTATTCATTCCCTGAATGATCTAAGGCAGTGGTTCTCAACCTTTCTAGTGCCGTGACCTCTTGATAAAATTTCCCAAGTTGTGGGGACCCCTAACAGTAAAATTATTTTCGTAGCGTGGGTTGTCAGCACCCAAGGCAAGAAAAGTAATTTGCGCCCCTGTCAGAGAAATAACCAGTTCCAATCTGCTCCTAACCCAGCCCCTAACCCACGGACATTTAACTCCCTGAGTCCCTTCCACTCATACAGTATTAAAACCCCTTCTGGTACATTTTAGGATGTACCACTCTTTCTCTTTGTTCTCCTTTCTTTCCCTTTTATCTCTCTCTATGCTAATTTCTTGTTTTTTTTCCCCATCCCTCTCTCTAGCCGTCTTTCTTGTTCTTTCTCTTCCTTTTTCTTTGTTCGTCCCCCTCTTTTCCTCTCTCTTCCGTGTATTCTCTATTTCTATTCCTTGGTGGGGGGAGGAATGGGATGAGTAGCAGTGCCGGCGGGGGAGTTAGGATGAGTGGCAATGCTGGTGGGGGGTGGGATCAGTGGCGGTGCTGGGGGTAGTTCTGATCAGCCAACTTAGGTGCTCTTGATCAAGGTCATCTGCTGATCTAAGAACTGTAGTGTGGACTTTGAATGGCAACTATAATCACAGGTAGTGTTACTCACTGTGTCTCCAGCTTCACTGTGTCTCTGACTTTGTGGTGTCTCGTAGCAGTGACACCTATGCCAAAATCGGGAGATGGGGTTTCCTCCAGCCCCTCCCACTTTACAGTCAGCTGACCTCTAGTCTCTGTCCCCCAGTCATGCCGTGAACTGAATGAGCAGCTGCGGAGAGGCCGCGGGCTCCAGGAACAGCTCAGCTGGGTGGCCACAGGCACCAGGGACAGCCCTGCTGGGCGGCCATGAAAAGGCTGGGAAAGCAGCGCGGGCTTCAGGAACAGTATTCAGTGACTCCTGGCAAATCGTCATTCGACCCCCGAGGGGGTCCCGACCCCCAGGTTAAGAACCACTGATCTAAGGTGAAAAATCCTTTTATAACCTCACCAGTTTATTAATTTCCTTCACTTGATTATATTTACATATACACGATAGTCTGGAGTTTGTTTCTCTCAAAGCTTCACATCCATTTCAGTACTTTTTTATCTCACTCAATCATGTTGTTTAATCTTCACTTAATCAATTAATTTTATTCTTATTTAATCCATGATTTTCATTGCTTTTACCACATATTTTATATATAATTATTGATTATTATATTCATCATCACCCACTATCATTTTCACCAGTCACACCATATTCATCCTTTGTTTAGCATCTTATTCATTATCAAACTTTTTATTTACACCATTTCATTCACTTTCATCCATACCATACTACTTCATATTACAACACAGTTAAAATCAGACAATCAATATTTGTTTACTTTACTTTTTCAACAATTATATTAGCAATATTCCTACCTTATTTTCCATCAATCAACTTAATTAATAACAAATACCAATTATGAGGATCTATGTGCACACGCCCTGGCTTTAAGCTGACCAATGTTACAACATATCGAATTGAGATTGTGCTTTATTGAACAAACAAATTATTCTAAGATATATAGATACAATAAAATATTATTTTTGGGACATGTGCGTGCTTGCATACAACACATATTGGTTATATCCTTATTAGGCAATTATATGATATCAAATTAATACTATATTGTTATCTTTGCATATGCATTACTAGGCCCTGAATGATCAGTCTGTGTTAACCCTTGGGGCTAGTACAAACACAAATTAAATAAAATCTTTAAATTTTGCAATCCAGAACAATCACAGGTGCCCCTGGGGGTCCCCCCTCCTTTCCCCCTCTTCCCCCAGTCCTACAAAGGGGTGACTCCTTGTAAGTCGTGTGGAGGTGGGACTCCTGCCATGGAGGACGTGAGACTAGTGTGGGGATGCATCAGGATCACCAGGGCGTGGAGTGTTTTTAAATGAGCGGAAATTTGTCTGGCCATGGAATGTAAATCTCTCGTCAGGAAGTGGTAAATATACACAGCTAACTCCATTATAATAGAATAGAATGAATATGAATAATAATAAATAAATAATATAACTCATAAATCTTTTCCTTTTTGCTTAGAACAATATCCCTGAAGAAGAACTTTACCCTAATAGGTCGAAACCCGTAGCGATATTATGCAAAAATCCACACAATTTTTATGGTTTTATATATAATTTGAGTATATGTGCATTTTTGCTGTTGCTGACGAGATGTGTTTTTTATGTTTAGGCCAGAAATATTTTTAGAACTCCCATGTATCCATGCCCATCTATTTTTGATACCATTATATAAATAAAGCAAAATTAAATTTTTACGTAAATCATTGTTACTTGATACTTGTTTCCAACACCACTTTGCTGCTAAAAAAAAACATGAGGAATCTTCCATTCAAAGTCTAAAGCCTCGTACACACGGCCGAGAATCTCATCAGGTAAAAACTTGTCGTTTTTCTTGACGAGATTCTTGGACAAGAAACTTGTCCCGACCGAGTGTACACACGCTCGATTCAAAGAACCCACGGTTCTTTGAATGGGGCGAACGCGGTGACGTAATCGACTACGATGAGCGTGCGCTCGCCACATTCGATGCCGTCGCCGCCATCTTGCTACACCCTACCTATGCCTAGGAAGCTACCGCGCATGCGTCAAAGTCATTTCGAGCATGCGTGGGTTTCCACGGCGACAGGTAAGTGTACACACACACACACTTTTCTCATCGAGAAACATGCTGACGAGAATCTCGAGGAGAAAATGGAGAATCCTGACGAGAAAATAGAGAGCAGGTTCTCTATTTTTCTCGTCGAGATTCTTTTCGGTTTTCTTGACGAGAAACCTGCTAGCCGCGTACACACGACCGATTTACTCGGCAAGAAAGCTCTGCCAGCAAGTTTCTTGTCGTTTTTTGATGAGAAACTCGGTCGTGTGTACGAGGCTTAAAACTTGTGGTATCGCCACAATCAAAAAGAGTAGTAGAATGTGTTTTGGGTGTAATTCTAAGTATGCCAATGATGTATGTTAGAAATATCTTATTAATTGACAACTTTGTTGAAAACACATTTTCATTTTCATTCCGCATTTTCCCCCCAAAAATATTTTCAAATGACTCATTATGCCTCTTAGAAAATACATTAGAGTGTTTGTAAGTAGGGTCATTTTGTGGGTGTATCCAATCTCTTGGTGCTCCATGGCCTCCAAAAAATGTCATAGGTAATCAGGAAATTAAATGCATAATGTATGCTCCTTGAAAGACCAAAGATGCCCTTGAATTTTGGGCCCCTCTATACATATAGGCTGCAAAAATGTCTCACACATGTGGTATCCCTATACACAGGAGGCATAGCAGAATGTGTTTTGGGGTGTATTTTTGAGTATGCCTATGCTGTGTGTGAGTCAGTACTTGTTAAAATTACAGCTTTGTTAAAATAAACACCCTTTTTTGTTTTAAACTGTAACAACAATGACAACTTCAAAAAACTCACCATGCCTCTTACTAAATACTTTGGACTGTTTACTTTCCAAAAGGGGTCAATTGGTTGGTTACTTGTACTATCCTGACATTTTAGGGCCACAAGAAATTAGATTTTCAAATATATAGTGGGTATAGAAAAGAATCATCCCCCCTTAAAATATTCACATTTTGTTGCTTTGCAGCCTTATGCCCCATACACACGATCGTTTTTCATGCCGTTAAAAATGTCATTAAAAAAAATGGCCATTAAAAATGATCGTGTGTAGGCTCCAGAGCATTTTTAACGACGTGAAAAACGGCCATTAAAAATTTCGAACATGCTCTCTTTTTTCACGTCGTTTTTCATGTCGTTTTTTTTAACGACGTGAAAAACGATAGTGTGTATGCTTTAACGACGTGAAAAAAAACGCGCATGCTCAGAATCAAGTATGAGACAGGAGCGCTCGTTCTGGTAAAACTAGCGTTCGTAATGGAGATAGCACATTCGTCACGCAGTCACGGACTGAAAAGCACGAGACTGAAAAGAGCGAATCGTCGCTCAACAAACTTTACTAACATGAAGGGTGGCGCCATTCGAACGGAACTTCCCCTTTATAGTGCCGTCGTACGTGTTGTACGTCACTGCGCTTTGCTTGATCGTTTTTTTAAATGATCGTGTGTACGCAAGACAGGTTTGAGAGGAAACATGAAAAAAAACGACGTGAAAAACGGCAAGAAAAAAAATGGCAAGAAAAACGATTGTGTGTATGGGGCATAAGGCTGTGTTCACACAATCTTCTAATGTGGTTCACAGCAGGAGCATCCCCATTCACCGTTTCAGGTACGATTTTATCCCAAATTTTTGGCTGAATTCGGACCTGAAACGGACCAAAAGACGCACAGGGTTCCTGTTCAAAGTCGCACCAGAGCGGCAGCAGAGATATGTGAACCTGCTCCATACAGAGCCAGTCAAAATCTCCTGCTATTGTGAATTGGATGCGGAGAACCCACATCCAATTTGCAAAAGTGTCAACCCAGCCTTAAATGAAGACAGACACAGTTTTTGTTTTATCTAGCTGTATTTACCAATGCAACTTATAACATCCAAGGGAAAGATCTAACACCAACATGTCAGAAAAAACAAACAAAAACAGAATCACTGAGTTGGAAAAGCATTTTGTTGGACCACCTTTTGCTTTAATTACAGCCTTTGCACATCTAGACTTTGCAATATTTGCCCACTCCTCTTTGCAGAAACTGCTCAAGTTCAGCTAAATTTGACGGTGACTGTTTGTGGACTGTAGTCTTCAAGTCATTCTACAGATTTTCAACAGGGTTTAAGTCTGGGCTCTGACTATGCCATGCAAAGACATTTACCTTTTTCTCCACTGTGGGGTAATTTTTGCCATGTGCATTGACAACTTACTAGCAGTGGACAGCAGATTTTCCTCAAGAATTTGATGGCATTTTGCCCCATTCATATTTCCTCTATCCTGACAAGTGCTACAGTCCCTGCTGCAGAGAAACACCCCCATAACAGGATATTACCACCTCCATACTTTACTGTAGGAATGGTGTTATTTGGATAATGAACTGTATTGGATTTCTGCTAGACATATCGTTTGGTGTTGAGACCAGATCATTTAATTTGAGTCTTCCTTTTTTTAGGGCCACAAGCAATGAGATAGGCAAGTCAGCACATCAGGACTGATCAATTTTCAAATAAAATATATTCAGTGGGTATAGAAAAGAATCACCCCCATTTTTTGCTGCTTCATGTTTATGGGGCTGTCCTGCAGGTATTGCCTAGTTTTTGAGTTAAATATGAGTCTCAACTACCTCTGGGTAAGGTGCGGACACAGTGGATTGCTGCTCTCACCTATCACCATGTGATAGATGTGGGCCAATCACAGCACACAGTAGTAAATCACAGTCGTTATGAATATAACCCATTCATGACAGTTCAAATCATTGCTGTTATAGTGATCATTACTGTAACAGCAATCACTATTCAGTGTCACTATGGTGACACTGAAGTATTCTGATAAAATGATGTAAAAAAATATATAAAAAAAAAATGTTTAAAAAAAAAGTTTAACAAATTAAATAAAAAATGTATTTATTTATTTTTAACAAACTGTCACCAGTCAGTATCCCTGATCACTGCAGCACCTCTCATATGATGACGCTGTACTGTACTGCTGACAATATGTAAAGCAGTACATGTCCTGGCATTTTAAGGACCTCAAGAAATTAGATAGGCCATCAGTACATCAGGATTGATCAATTTTCAAATATACGCGATAAGACCCCTTTCACACTGGAGCGTATTGCAGGCGCTATAGCGTTAAAAATAGCGCCTGCAATCCGCCCTTAAAGCGGTTGTAAAGTCATTATTTTTACTTTTAAAGAAATATCTCCTAAACCTTTACGGTTTAGGAGATATTCCCCTCGCAATGCCCCGCTGATGGCAGCGGCGCATGCGCACAGGGGATTCTCGGGCTGAAGGCTCGGCAGACGCCGAGCCTCGCCGGAACGAAGTCTCCCGTGCGCATGCGCGGGAGTGAGACATCGCGGCACCAGCCACTCACAGCGCTGGAGCCGCGATACCCGGAAGACACGCCGAGGCAACATGTCATCTCCCTCGGCGTGGACCAGGTGAGTGACCGATGCCTCGTTCTAAGGTAAGTATTTCATAATAAGCTTGTATGCTGTGCATACAAGCTTATTATGCCTTTTCCTTTACAGGTGCAAAAAAAAAAAAAAAAAAGTCAGCGGCTTTACAACCGCTTTAAAAAGCTGTTACATTCACTCCAGTGTGAAAGCCTGAGGGCTTTTACTCTGGAGCGTTGTGCTAGCAGGACGGTAAAAAAAGTCCTGCTAGCCGCATCTTTGGAGCGGAGATGGAGCGGTGTGTTTACCGCTCCTCCACCGCTGCTGCCCATTGAAATCAGTGGGACAGCGCGGCTATACCGCCCGCAATGCACTGCTTCAGCAGCGCATTGCGGGGGGTTTTAACCCTTTCTCGGGCCGCTAGCGGGGGGTAAAACCGCCCCGCTAGCGGTCGAAATGCGCTGCAAATCCGCCCATAGCGTCGGCGGTAAAAATAGCGGCGTTTTGAAAGTGTGAAATGGGTCTAACTTTTACAGAAGCAGTGTGAAAGGGCTCTAACTTTCACACAAACCACTTAATATACACTTATTGGAATTTTTTGTTACCAAAGGCATGTGGACTAAATTTATGAAGAAATTTGATTTTTATTGGGTATGTTTTACAACAGAAAAGTAGAAAAAACATTTTTTTCAAAAAGTATTTTTTCGTTAATATAACAAATATAAAAAACCCAGTGGCAATCAATTACCACCAAAAGAAAGCTCTATTTGTGTGAAAAAATTATAAACATTTAATTTGTGTATAGTGTTGCAGTGTTGCATGACCATACAAATGCGAGTTAAAGTGACACAGTGCTGAATAGCAAAAAAGTGGCATAGTCATGAAGGGGGTAAAACCTTCCGAAGGTCAAGTGGTTAATCACAAAGTTATCACAAGGTAAAATAACAAACACAGCAATCTGACTCTAATGATAAACTGACAAACTGTTTGTGGTCGAAGAAGGGAAGGGAGAAGAATAGAAGACAGCCTAGGAAACATTTCTGATACTTGCTAGTTAGTAGCGGGACAATAGCAATTGCAAAGGGTCTTTTTACCTGCTGGATAAACTGTTCCCTCCAATAGTGACTGGCTGGAAGGTTTAAGGGCCACCCACAGAAGATCATCTCTGAAAAATGCCAGTTGAGTTACTGTCATATCATGTGTGTAGCCTTTGGCAGTGCAATGAGTATAGGTTCTTCTAGGCTGGACGGTTCCAATGCTTCCAGTTCCACCCTTTAGCCCAGGTTCACACTGGGCTGCGGGAGTGAAGCCGTGCGAGTTCAGCTGAACTCGCACAATTTCACTCTCGCTGGCAGTCCCGATTTCAGCCGCGATTACAAAGACATCTGTGCAGGTTTGTGCACATCTGTTAATGTAAATCGCTGGCCGAAATCGCAAAAAGTAGTACAGAAACTACTTTTTGAAATCGGTGCAGCGCCACAGATGCGGCGTCGCACCGATTAGGTCGGTGCCATTGCTGGCAATTTGCGGCAAATATTGCCGTTTTGACATGCGATTTGACATGCCAAATCGCATGTCAAAACGCACCAGTGTGAACCAGGGCATAACATGGAAAATGTCCAATACCTTCATTGTACCTGTAGCACATGGATCCCTGGCCTTACCTCCTCAAGGCGGGACACACCGTACCACAATGCCCAGGTTCCTTCTTGAATAAGAGTGTGAGTGGTGTTCAGAAATTGTTGGGTCCCACAGCGAGTTACCTTCCCTTGGTTGGTTCTTACCCCTAGAGGGGATAGTCCCCTCTCACGGGCCTAGCAGCCGGAGTGATGCACAAACTTTACTTCTCTTAATTTTCCCTTGGAGATACAACCGGGAGATTCTCTGCCACAGAATCTCTGAGCCCCGAACCTCTCAGTGCTTGTAATTAAAGAACAGGTCCAATTTGCTTCACATTACAAGGCTTCAGATGATTAGTGGAATTCCTCCAGAAGTTTACCAGGCCTCTCTTTCACCGTGAAACTCTCACCGGTCCCTCAGAAAGGTTCTCCACCGGTCTCCTCTTCTTAGAGCGGGTCCCCTCTCAGGGGCACCCTGGGATTCCTCCTTTTAGAGCTGAGCCCCAGCTTAGGGTGCTGGGCCCAATGGCGAAGTTGCAGCCCCAGGCTAAAGGTGCCTGGGACCAGGTCACGCGACCCGAACTCCGGAGCCCTGGAACTCTGGAACAACAATCCCCTCCAGGCGGCGCCTGCCCCTTATGTATCCTCTCCCGGCATGCACATCAGGTTGACCACGCCCACTGTACTACTGCTGAGAAAGGACACCCTAAGGCACAGCACTGATACCAGTGGTTCAACCCTGACCTGTCATGGCAGTGCCACCTACAGGCCACAGGGAACTGCACACCAGTACAACACCTGAGGAAACAAAATAACAGAACCTATCAATAAAAGCGGTCTGAGCCTGGCTACTAGCTCAGACCAACCTCTAAATTTAGGTACACAGCACTCCTCAAAGTAGAGGGGCGCTACATACCATTTTAAGCTACTACACATTATGCAAACTTACAAGAAACCAAACATACACCCTGTTCCAAATTATTATGCAAATTCAATTTCAGTGTCACAAAGATTAAATATTTTGTTTTTCAGTTTAACTCATGGATGGCATTGTGTCTCAGGGCTCTTTTGATCACTGAAAACAATCTCGGACACCTGTGATAATTCGATTTCCAGGTGAGCCCAATTAAAGGAAAAACTACTAAAGGAGGGTGTTCCACATTATTAAGCAGAGCACCATTTTCAAGCAATATGGGGAAGAAAAAGGATCTCTCTGCTGCCGAAAAGAGTGAAATAGTTCAATGCCTTGGACGAGGTATGAAAACATTAGATATTTCACGAAAACATAAGCGTGATCATCACACTATTAAGAGATTTGTGGCTGATTCAGAGCACAGATGGGTTTCGTGCAGATAAAGGCACATTGAGGAAGATTTCTGCCAGATCCATGCATCGGAACAAGAGAGCAGCTGCTAAAACATCATTACATAGCAGCAAACAGAAATTTGAAGCTGCTGGTGCCTCTGGAGTCCCACGGACATCAAGGTGTAGAGTCCCCCAGAGTCTTGCAACTGTGCATAAACCTTCCATTCGGCCACCACTAACCAATGCTCACGAGCAGAAACGGCTGCATTGGGCAGAAAAATACATGAAGACTAATTGTCAAACAGTCCTGTTCACTGATGAGTGCCATGCAACCCTGGATGGTCCAGATGGATGGAGTAGTGGATGCTTGGTGGACGGCCACCCTGTTCCAACAAGGCTGCGACGTCAGCAAGGCGGTGGTGGAGTCATGTTTTGGTCCGGAATCATGGGAAGAGAGCTAGTCGGCCCCTTTAGGGTCCCCGAAGGTGTAAAGATGACCTCTGCAAAGTATGTGGAGTTCCTGACTGACCACTTCCTTCCCTGGTACAGAAAGAAGAACTATGCTTTCCGTAATAAAATTATCTTCATGCATGACAATGCACCATCTCATGCTGCAAAGAATACCTTTGCATCAATGGGTGCTATGGGGATAAAAAGAGAGAAAGTCATGGTGTGGCCTCCATCCTCCCCTGACCTCAATCCCATTGAGAACCTTTGGAGCATCCTCAAGCAAAAGATCTATGAGGGTGGGAGGCAGTTTACATCCAAACAGCAGCTCTGGGAGGCTATTCTGACATCTTGCAAACAAATTCAAGCAGAAACTGTACAAAAACTCACAAGTTCAATGGATGGAAGACTTGTGAAGCTGCTATCAAATAAGGGGTCCTATATTAAAATGTAACGTGACCTGTAAAATATTTAAAAAGTTAAAATGTTGTTCAAAGTTTGATTGAAATAGCTTTGATTTCAGTAAATATGCTGCAAACACAAAAAATTACAATTTTCAGTTCTTTACAGCCTATAAAGTGTTTTGAAACTTACTGTGCCTAATAATATGGAACAGTGCATTGTAAGTTTTTTATTTTGAAAAAAAAAAACTGTTATCATTAGGAGGTTTGTTCAATAAAATTTGAATTGTACTCTTAATAGTTGATAACATGAGAATTATGCTGACTGTTGTTTACATCAATTATTTAGGTAAATGAGAAAAATATAATTGGCATAATAATTTGGAACAGGGTGTAAGTAGGGATTATTGGTGGAAACACATTATGGCTAATTCCCTGATAATGATGCTGTTAAACTACACTTAAAGTAATGTAATAAAAAAAAGGTATAATTCTGAATGTAAAGAATGTGAACAGGATTTTACAGAATGACCACTGTATTTATAATAAAGGCTGGACCATGCTTTCTATGAGATACTCTTTTATTTTTATTTTCTTTCAGTTTTCTAACGAACAAAGCTCTTTGATTTTAAATAATATGAACACAGCCTGATTTATGGGACCACTAAGACACTCCATATTACTTCTTTATTCTTCTCTAATCACACCACAACTTGAAGACCACTTTCCCTTCATCCTTCAACATAATGTCTCCAAAAGATATACTGTATTTATTGGCGTATAACACTCACTTTTTTACCCTGAAAATAGAGGGTAAACTGTGCCTGCGTGTTATACGCAGGGGGCTGTGGAAAGTTTTTTTCCTGAAACTTCCCTCTGAAGCCCTGTACACACGATCGGTTTTACAGATGAAAACAGTCCGATGGACTTTTTTCATCGGACAAACCGATCGTATATGGGCCCCATCGCTCTTTTTTCCATCGGTGTTAAAATATAGAACATGTTTTAAATTTATCCGATGGAAAAAAAAACGATAGCAAATTACTATCGTCTGTGGGGAACTCCATCGGATAAAAAACCCACGCATGCTCAGAATCAAGTCGACGCATGCTCAGAAGCATTGAACTTAATTTTTCTTGGCACGTCGGAGTGTTTTACGTCACGGCGTTTGGGACGATCGTTTTTTTGACTGATGGTGTGTAGGCAAGACTGATGGAAGTCAGCTTCATCGGATTTCCAATGGAAAAATCCATCGGTTTAAAATCCATAGGAAATCCGATTGTGTGTACAGGGCTTTAAAGTTAGGGTGCGTGTTATACGCCTGTGCGTGTTATACACCGATAAATACGGTACTCTCTGTCCGTGAAATCTTCTATATGCATTAGAATACAAGAGTGTAATCATAGGATTCTTTCACGATGGTACTGGTGCCCAGTTTGGATTCCTAAAGTAACACTTTCAGTACCACACCAATGTTGGAGGTGTGGATGAGAAAAGGCTCCCTTTTCTACATCTTCTAGGCTTTCCCTATGCTCGTAGAATTCTGTCAGGATGTACAAAGGATCTCCCTACAATTTACAGACTTTCACATTCCCTTTGAACCTTCCTTTTTCTTCCTCCACAATAACTCCACATCAAATATATAAAAAGTAAATCCTGTGACACCTTCTAAATGAGACCAAAGCCTGCATTTTGGGCTGTTGGGGGGAGGAATCGACCCCCTTGTCCAAATGTGGCTTAACAAACCTGACCAACTCTCCAAATTATAGATCAGATGTGTTTAATAAGACATGGTTCTATTGGTTCCATTTCATCTATTCAGATGAGTGTCAGTGCCTGTTGGAAGGCCAGGGCTGAAGTTAGAGTAATAGAATGTATGCCATGCAGTCTAATAACAAAAATGGCATTTGGGACTTGGAAAATTAGTTATAAGTAACAAAGGGAGCCCAGGTTCACTTTAGCCAGTGTTTTCCACTGGTTGTAGTGGTTTATTTTCATGCATTGTCTGATTGACACAATTGCACAAATGTGGTTAAGATGATTATTCCAAAAACTGTGCAAAAAACTATAGTGAGGCACTGCAATAAATCAAAAAAATCAACATACCCGTATTGTCCATCAAGAGAAAAGCATAGAAATTATAGACATTTAAGGAATTGAGAAAAAATAAAAAAATAACAGAGTAGAAGAAGAGGCTTTTAAAAGCCTGTTCTGAGGATTTAAAACAGAGACAGTTTTTTTGTGTTTGGTTAAAATATTTCCTGGAAGCAAAAACAAATTAATATAAAGTATTGTGCTAATCTGACTTGCCAGGTCTCAGCACAAAGGCTTCCTGACTCAGATCCAAAATTAAAGATTAGTGAACAAAGGGTTAGCAAGGTGAGGTGACAGGATGTTTGCATTTCTCTAAAAAGAAAGGTCACCTGACAGCAAAGAGGACAGATAGGACATTGGATGACTTTCAATCAGTATAAAAACATCTCAGGCAGGCCAAATTATGAGCAGTTTTATAACAATGCTTTTATGGATGGGTTCATTAAAGGGAAGTGTTTATGCTTTCATGCTTAAATAATTAAGCAGATAAATTGCAGGAAGTTACATACACATTATGTGGAGAGACAGACAGGATTAGGAGGGGCAGCTATTTTTTTACAGTCTGTGAATTTTAGATACAACTATAAAAATGCTAAATTATGTACCTGCATATATGTATACTCTATGGTGAAGATGTTCTTCTCTTTACATTACCAGATATGACCAGAAGGGCCTGTCTTTTGTTAAAACAGATGACCACTGCCATAGCTACTATATTTACATATACTGTAGTAGCTACTTTTTGAGGATACTTTAATTCTTTGCATTGGTACTTGGGTGCCCCCAGGAATTAAAGGAATTTAAGTTCCAGATTACAGAGCTGGGAAGTGTTGAGTCAAAGGACAGAGGGAAATAGCTGGTGTAGTAAGGAGGGATTTGGGTTCCTGGAGGACTGGGCAGACTTCTCAGTTGATCACCAGTACTATAGAAGGGACGCACCTAAATGAGGAGGGTGCAGATCAGCTGGGAGTAAAGATGGTCAAAAAGTTAGAGGGGTTTTTAAACAAGGGCCCAGAGGTAGAGATAGTCAGTGTGGAACATATTCCAGAGGATAGTATTGGGAGCATTAGTGGTAGGTTGACGAAAGCACATAAACCCATAGTAAGTATAGTAAAAAGTCCTAGTTGCAATCTCGGAACACCCAATAAGAGGATAGTATGCGACCGGTCTAAACTACGTGGCATGTTTACCAATGCCAGGAGCCTGTCGGAAAAGATGGGTGAACTAGAGGCACTGTTGTACGAGGTGGATTTGGATTTTGTCAGAATTTCAGAGACCTGGTTCAACAGCTCTCATGATTGTCTGGCAACCATTAAAGGGTATACCTTGTATCGCAGGGATAGAGAGGGTAAACAAGGGGAGGGATATGCCTATATATCAAGAATAATGTACAGGTGAACGTGAGAAATGGCATCACTAAGGGAGCTAGGGAGGAGGTGAAATACTTATGGGTAGAGCTCCAAAGGGATGAAGCTAAGGGGAAAATATTACTGGGAGTATGCTATAGGCCCCCTAACCTGAGGGAGGAGGGGGAGACGAATCTCCTATCATAATCTGGATTAGCAGCAAGGATGGGATGTGTTATCATAATGGGGGATTTTAATTATCCAGACATAGACTGGGCGGAGGGAACCTCGCATTTGTCTAAGGCTTGCTAGTTCCTAAATGTCTTGCAGGACAATTTCATGGTTCAAATGATAGACGCACCAACTAGAAATAAAGCGTTACTTGATCTACTGATTACCAACAATACAGACCAAATCACGGATCACGGAAATACGGGGCAATTTAGGAAACAGCGATCACAGGTCAATTGGCTTCAGTATAAATCACACAAATAGGAAACACAACGGGAATACAAAGACACTGAATTTCAAAAGATGCAACTTCCCTAAAGTACGAACCTTGCTAGAAGGCATAATCTGGGATAAAATCTTGGGAACAAAGAACACGGAGGAGAGATGGGTTTGCTTTAAGAGCATATTAAATAAGGGCATTAGCCAATGCATACCATTGGGTAAAACATTTAAAAGAGCGAACAAAAGTCCTGGATCGCTTAACTCCAATGTAAAAATGCATATAAAAGCAAAGGAGAAGGCCTTCAAAAAATACGAGGTTGAGGGATCATCATCAGCATTCAGACTATAAAGAATGCAATGAGGAAGGTCATCTGGTTACAAAGGATGGGGAGATGGCGAAGGTATTGAATTTTTTTCTTCTCCTCAGTCTTCACGAGGGAATCGGGGGGCTTCAGTAACCAAAATTGCAGTGTTTATCCTCATGACACATCACAGGAAGCACTTCCATGATTACCAGAGGACAAAATTAAAATTAGACTTGGAAAACTTAACATTAATAAATCACCGGAACCAGATGGCTTGCACCCGAGGGTACTTAGGGAACTCAGTCAAGTAATTGCCAGACCATTGTTCCTAATTTTTACTGACAATCTACTGACTGGAATGGTACCAGCTGATTGGCTTTTCTCCAATGTAGCACCAGTATTTAAAAAGAGCCCAAAATACATATCTGGGAATTATAGACCAGTTAGCCTAATATCAATAGTATGCAAGCTCATCTACTTGCTCCCCTTTTCTTCCAAACTCCTTGAACGCTGGTCTACAACTGACTGAGCTACCATGTCACTGAGAATAACCTTTTTAATCCCCTTCAGTCTGGATTTCACCCTCGACACACACCACAGAAACTGTTTTCCTAAAACTCATAAACAATTTGCTAACAGCTAAAACCAATGGTTACTACTCTGTACACCTACTCTTGAACCTCTCTGCTGCCTTTGACATGGTTGACCACCCCCTCCTCCTCAAAAAAACTCACTCCTTCGGTCTCCAAAGACCTCCTCCCTGAGTCAGTTGATAGTATCTCTCGGGAAAGGTTTCACCTGCTGGTGGCACTGTCAGACCTTTGGCCCGCAGTACTGATGTCCACCAGCAGGTGTCTCCCATTAGTCTGGAGCCGACATCATCTCTTGCAATCAGGCATCACCTGAGACTGATTGCAGGAGGTGTGTATAAATACGCAGCAGACGCTCAAGCATTTGCTTTGGTCTTTTCTTGGAGCCCAGACCTGTATTCCTGAACCTGTACTTGTACCTTGTGACCTGTTATCCTTTACCTGGTGTCCTGTGTTCCTGAACTCTGCATCCATTCCTGGACCCCTGTCTCTGTACCTTCTGACTTATTATCCTGTACCTGGTGTCCTGTGTTTCTGAACCCTGCATCCATCCCTGGACCCCTGTCTCTGTACCTTGTGACTTATTATCCTGTACCTGGTGTCCTGTGTTCCTGAACCCTGCATCCATCCCTAGACCCCTGTCTTGCAGACTCATCCCTTCCTCCTGTTGTCCCCTCCTGCTCCCTGTTAAATCGGCTGATCTCTCGTGTATGACCCTGGCTTGATTACGTTTATGCCTAAATCTCAATCCTGTATTCACGTTTTGGTGTAGGGAGTGGTTTTGTGTGTCACCGTGGTTGTTTGCTGGTTGCCTTATTATTTGTGAATTATCCTTTTAAGAAATCCATATATATTCACTTACCTTGTGCTTAACTCCTTTAGTGCAGCCCACTGATCTGCATACCCTGTGCTGGATGCCTGTGTTAGGCATCCGTGACAGTATCCCATGGCTTTCAATATCATTTCTACACTGATGACACCTAAATCTATCTCTATACCCCTCAGTTCACTCCTCCAGTCTCCTCAAACATCTCTCATTTACTAATGGACGTATCAGTCTTGGTATCTCACCGTTTTCTCAAACTCAATCTATCCAAAACTGAGCTCATATTATTTCCTCCCCCATGTGCCCCTTGCCCTGACTTCTCTGTCAAGATCGATAGTGCAACTATTAACCTGTCCCTGCATGTCAGCATTCTTGGGGTAATTCTAAACTCTGAACTCTCCTTTCAGCCCTACATCCAATCACTGTCCAAAGATTGCTGCCTCAACCTCGGCAACATCCCCAAAATACACCTCTTCCTAACCAAATGACACCACAAAGCTTCTAATTCACTCCCTTGTTATCTCTGGCCTTGACTACTGCAACTCCCTGCTGATTGGATTACCTTTATATAGGCTACCCCCCTACAGTACATCATAAATGCTGCTGCCAGACTCAACCACCTTACCAACTGTTCAGTGTCTGTGACCTTTCTCTGCCAATCCCTCCACTGGCTTCCCCCCACACAATGAATTACATTCAAAATACTAACAACAACTTACAAAGCCATCCAAAACTCTGCCCCCAGCTTCATCACTAACCTAGTCCCAAAATAGCAAATACCAAATCGTTCTCTTCATTCCTCCAAAGACCTCCTGCTCTCTAGTTCCCTTGTCACCTCCTCCCATGCTCGCCTCCAGGACTGACTCTATCTTATAACTATACATTTATCTTCTTCATATGCCCATCCCCCACATTTACAGTATTACCTTTTGTTTCACTTGATCCTCCCTTTTAAATTGTAAGCTCTAACTAGCATGGCCCTACAATTCCTCCTGTATTGAATTGTATTGTAACTGACTGTACTCTCTGCCCTCTGTAAATATAAATGTGAATGTGATCTAAAAGGGCATCCTCCCGAAATGTAGCAAATTGCAAATTGTAATAGGATGGGATTTTAAATATGCCCAAATAATCCTTCTCAGAAGATGCAAGATCACTTGCTCCACTCCACTGGTGGTACTTTGTCTGGCAGACACACAGATGTTTTATAGCAGGCTGGGATATATAATATCTTTCAGTACCAGGCTTTCTGCTGTGATTCTCCCTGTGTGTTTCTGGAATCTTCCAGTTGGTCCCTAATGAGATCTGATAAGTGTATAGTGGTTTTAGACCAGCTAGAAAACAGCAATAGTAAAGTAGAACACTTGCAGAATTGAGCGATAGTGATTCGTGGGAAAACTAATTTTATTATTATTATATTATTATTTTTTATAATTGTAGCGCTACCCCCCTCTCTGAGGTTGGGCTGCTGGTTTGTTTTGGGTCATGCAAACTACCTCCAAGGCTTCCATTGTCAGGGTATAAAAAGGTCTCTAGAAAGGCCAATGTCCACACAGATGTAAAACCCAACAATAAGGCTTTATTTACTTTGCTGAGGAACTTGAGAGGAAAGTAGGAAACGAGAGAAGAACAGGGGAAGGTTCAGGCACGCAGCACTAAAAACACAACGTCGCCACTCAAGCCTGGTATTGCTCACCCGGATAGTCCTTTTTACTGGTCCTAGCAGCTGGGGTGATGCACGGATCAATTTAGTTTGAGAAACTTATGGATGCGATCAGGAATCCTCTGCCACAGGATTATCAAAGTCCCGAACCTCCCAGCCAAGCAATAGAGAGAGAACCTTTAGGCCAGATCGGTGTATTGCAGGGCTTAAAGCAATGGATCCCTCCTTAGGTGAGTTTCCAGGCCTCCTCCCGAGACAGCAGTACCGTCGCCAGTCTCCTCTGGGGCAGATCCTCCCCTGGCCTCCTTTCCTAAGAGCGGGCTTCCCGCAGGTGGGTAGCCTGGGATCCCTTCCGAAGGTATAGGCCCCAGCCAGCAGAGTGGGGCCTTCCAGGTAGCGATGTAGCCTTGGGCTGAAGGTGCCCGGGACTAGAACACACATGCACCTCGTGCCATGCGGGCCACGAAGCGCGCACACAGGAACAGGCCCAATGGGCCTCCAGGAACGAACTCCCCCAAATCTATGGAGTCTGCCCCTTATGTACCCTCTCCCAGCATGCACAGCGGGCCAACCACACTCACTGCACGGCTGCCGAGAAAAGACACCCAATGTGCTGTGATACCCCTGTAGTTCAACCTAGGCCGGTGGTGGCAGTGCCACCTACATGCGAACAGGGAACACTACTGCCAGGCAGTATCACACCTAGAGCAGAAGCAATTTTAGAATAATCAACTGGTCTGAGCCCAACTATGGCTCAGACATACCCCTAAATTTACACATAGCATCCCAACCATTTGGAAAGGGCGCTACATAATTATTTATAGTTATTTATTATATTATAATTTTTGATTTTGTGTTTCAAACCCGGGATGTCTACTAGACTCTTTTTTGGACAGATTTAAAGGAGAAGTCCAGCCTGAGCTTTTTAGGCTGGGCTTCTCCTCTGGGTCACAGGAGTGCAATTCGTTTTGCACTCCTGTGACCCCTTTTCAGCGGAGATTGGTCTGAAGTCCGCTCTCCGCTGATGTCACTACCATCAGTCAAAGCAGCGCGTCATCCTGACTTTCAAGTCTCGATCCTCCAGCTGCCTTTACTGATGGCACTCTCAGCGAGCCGCTGAGCCGGCCTCTCCTCGCTCCTCCACGGCTCAGCGCGAAGTAGAGCAGAAGCGATGCTGACTGACAGTCAGCATCGCTCTGCTCAGGGAGGAGTGAGAACCGAGTCATCGGCGGTGTTTGGTTGCTTGGTTCTCAGTGCAGAGACGCCAGGGGACAGATTAGGGTTGCCACCTGTCCGGTTTTGACCCGGACAGTACGGGTTTGGACACATGTGCCCGGTTTTCAAGCCGCCTGAAACCCGGGCACATAATAGCAACATCTAGAGCAGCGATTCCCATGTCGGCCGCCATTACACACTCACTGTAACATCTGCCTGTGCGAGATTGGCTGCATGGGTCATGTGACGTCTGTGTAAGCGGTCTGTGATTGGGCCAGTGAAGGCTAGCTGGTGACTGGTCTCCGCAGACCAGGGATAGACCATTTGTGCAGGGGGGAACATTAGAACACCTGCCACTGTGGAGACAGCAGTAGAGGGATTTCCTCTAAATACACTGCCTGTGGTGTGTGTTGAGGATCCGAAGCTCCTTTCTGTCTCCCCCCCCCCTCCAGTCTCCTGCAGGCAGGGTCTCTCTGATCTCTGACTGATACCCCCCCCCATTACTGGTGCGGTGTAGCGAGAGAATCGGGAGGCGGAGCTCACTGGAACTACTGTCGGGATGACGCTGTTCACACTGCATGCAGGGAGAGGTGAGCTGAGTTGTTTTGATTGTGACAAGTCTCTGTGAGTGGAAAGCTGTAAACTTTCAGGAGGATTTGTTTCACTGATGCAGTGAAGGGGACATTAGAATTGGAAGAGATAGTGAGTGTGTGTGGGGGTGGGGAGTCTGCAGGATCACAGCTGACAGTCTATCTTCCAGGCCTGAACACACTTCTGTACAAACATCCCCAAATCCTCAGTCCAGATAATGTGAAGTTTTTTTATGACCATTCATGTAACCAGTGTGTGTATGTGGTCTGATTGTACAGACTCAGAGCCTGGATAACACAGTGTTACATGAATGGTCATCCATTAACTTCACATCATCCAGGTATACAGAGTGCTGGGAGCTGGCTTACAATACATACTTATGTACTTCTTATACCAGATAGTTTTCATTGAGCAGTATTGTTGTATATAGTAGTGGATGAGCTTTTTTTTCATTATAGAGATCAATATCTGACCACTTCTCAGCCCCCCACTCCCCCCAGCTTGTATCACCCCCAGACCACTTCATACAGACATCACTCCGAGCTGCTTCCTACCCCCCCTCCCCCCAGCTGAGGGACATCATTCCATGGTCACTTTCCTCTTCCCAACATCACTCCCTGGTAACCCCATAGACACCGCAAGAAATCCTTCCCCATATTGCCCCCATCATCCCCTCCACATTCCTCTCCTGTACATACTGCCCCCATCATACCCACCACAGTCCTCTCCTGTACATACTGCCCCCATCATACCCTCCACAGTCCTCTCCTGTACATACTGCCCCCATCATACCCACCACAGTCCTCTCCTCTACATACTGCCCCCATCATACCCACCACAGTCCTCTCCTCTACATACTGCCCCCATCATACCCACCACAGTCCTCTCCTGTACATACTGCCACCATCATCCCCTCCACAGTCCTGTCCTGTACATACTGCCCCCATCACACCCTCCACAGTCCTCTTCTCTACATACTGCCCCCATCATACCCACCACAGTCCTCTCCTCTACATACTGCCCCCATCATACCCACCACAGTCCTCTCCTGTACATACTGCCCCCATCATACCCACCACAGTCCTCTCCTGTACATATTGCCCCCATCATACCCTCCACAGTCCTCTCCTGTACATACTGCCCCCATCATACCCACCACAGTCCTCTCCTCTACATACTGCCCCCATCATACCCACCACAGTCCTCTCCTGTACATACTGCCCCATCATACCCACCACAGTCCTCTCCTGTACATACTGCCCCCATCATACCCACCACAGTCCTCTCCTGTACATACTGCCCCCATCATACCCTCCACAGTCCTCTCCTGTACATACTGCCCCCATCATACCCACCACAGTCCTCTCCTGTACATACTGCCCCCATCATACCCTCCACACACCTCTCCTGCAGATTTAGCTATAAAGGGAAACTCTGTGGATTCTGATGCAAAAGGGGAACTCCTGTAATTAACTCCATATGATTAGAAATGTTATTTAATCAGAAAATTGCTGTGCATTGCTTTGTACAGAGGTAATA
Organism: Rana muscosa; assembly: GCA_029206835.1. Classification (NCBI taxonomy): domain Eukaryota; kingdom Metazoa; phylum Chordata; class Amphibia; order Anura; family Ranidae; genus Rana; species Rana muscosa. The sequence continues at coordinate 217,192,048 of CM055116.1, forward strand.
CATTGAATGTACTACAAAAAAAATAAAAAATCGGCGTGCGCTGCTGAAGTGTTCGGGTTTGGCTTGACGAAAAGGTGGCAACCCTAGGACAGATGCAGCATCAGACCGAGGTAAGTGTGACTAGCAGAAAAAAAACCAAACATACTTCTCTTTTAGGTGTGTTATTATTAAGAATTACAGGCCTACAATATAAAATGCCAAATTTCTATGCAAAACAATGTACCGCTTTGAGATTCAAAAATCTGACATAATCATACCGCCAGGGAAGGTAAAGTCCCACCCTGTTCCAATTTCCAATTTAACACTAGTGATGAAGCCTTCCCAGGATACAGCCGTGAGGCCAGGGCTATGTCACCGGTGCCTCAAGAAGCTAGGAAGTGGAAAGGTGGGAAAGTCCACTATAATAAACTTTTCATGTTATGAAATTTAAAAAAATGACCAGGAGAAGCAAAATTGATGTAATGATGTTTTTTTTTTTTTTTTTAAAAGACTGTCAAGTTAACAATGGATCCCAGGGATGTGCCGCTGACACTACAGATTTTAATGAAGCAAGATTTGTGAAACTGCAGATACAGATGCAATCACTTGTGCTAATGTTTGAGCACATTCCCATCTATTCACTCTGATTGACATCTGATCTAAATGTAATATAAAAGAGGCCAATTAGCGAATTACAACAATGCACAAGCCTGTCCATTGGCATATTGGGCCTTGTATCGCTAATGAAAACACATTTTAAAAAACTGAGATCAGTTAGTTCTAGAGGGTGAGCATTTCTAGGTTCAAAATTGGGAATATCATTCCATGATAATGGATGCAATCATTGAAAGTGAACATAAAATATCATTACAAAGGATTTTTTTGTTGAACAATATTTTGCTGAACAGCTTTTTTTTGCAGCATTGGATATCACCCATTTAGTTATCCATACAACAATTATCATCAAGAGTTACAGAAATGTATGTTTTTTTCCTTTTTAGTTAAATAGTTGCATAGTTAGTCTGGCTGAAAAACGACACAATCCATCTTTTTGCCCATGTGGTACAGTTTTCACAAAAATCTAAAACAATATGCAGCATTTTCTACCTAAATTAAAAACTAATAAAAAAGTGAGGGAAGAGTGTAAGTTTCTACTTCACATTTAACAATTAATTTTTTATTTATGTCTCCATCATGTTTTAAGAACTATTATGTCGCGTACACACGACCATTTTTCATGACGGGAAAACTGCCATTTTTTAGATTGGTTGTGAAAACCGGTCGTGTGTAGGCTCCATAGCAGTTTTCTCAACGAGAAAACTGCCCGCAAAAAAATTAGAACCTGCTCTATTTTTTCCCGTCATTCTTTTTCTCGTCACGAAAACCGCTCATGTGTATACTTTTCCGAGGGGAAAAAAAACGCCCATGCTCAGAATCAAGTATGAGACGGGAGCGCTCGTTCTGGTAAAACTAGTGTTTGTAATGGAGACAGCTCATTCATCATGCTGTAACGGACTGAAAAGCACAAGGCTGAAAAGCGCGAATCGTCTCTCACCAAACTTTACCAACACGATATCAGCAAAAGCAGCCCAAAGGGTGGCGCCATTCAAATAGAACTTCCCCTTTATAGTGCCATCGTAAGTGTTGTTGTACGTGTTGTACGTCACCGCGCTTTACTCAAGCGTTTTTCTTTCCTGAACGTGTGTATGCAAGGCAGGCTTGAGAGGAGTCACGACGAATCACGTCGAGAAAAACGTAGTTTTTTTGCATGACAGGAAAAACGGTTGTGTGTATACGGCATAAGGCCTCATTCAAATGGACGCTAAGGCCCTAAACTGTGAAATGGCTGTTTGTTTATGTATCTGGAGCATTCAGGCAGCCCATGTAAGTCTATGAGGAATGCAGCAGCTGCATGGACAGTCTTTGTTCATAACTGCTCATCTGCAACCTATACGCTTGTCGATTGCACAAACACAGCTGCTGCAACACCATAGACTTAAATAGGCTGCCTGAAAACAGCACCTAGCAGCTCCAGCCTCATAAACAGCCTCCTAAACAAATGGCCAATTCACAGTGTACGTGCATTAGATCCCATGTGAATAAGGCCTGAGGCTGTGTTTAAAATAATGCTATGTGTTCATATTTGGAGAGTAATAAATAGTTTGTTTGTAGTTGATTTAAAAAAATAAAAAATAAAAAAAATGTTTTTTTTTTTTTTTTTAAAGAAATTCCGAACTATATGAACAGATACTGTGTGTGGTGGTCACATTCTTTGATTCCTAAAATAACTTGTGATTTGTTCTTGGTCTGCAATGTGGTTACATAGCACATGGGGTGTCTAGACATCATTGTACTTTTGATTAACATTTTTTAGTCGCTTGAATCCAAAATTAATGGTTTGACATCATGCAGAAAGAGTTTAGTGCCATTACTCACTGTAGATAAAAGATCAATGGCAGTATAAAAGAAATTAATAGATTCGAGTGGCACAATAAGGAAAAAGATTGCATGGCTTTATCAACCGTCATGCTGCGTACACACGACCGTTTTTCGACGATGTAAAAAACAACGTGAAAAATTAGAGCATATTCCTATTTTTTCATGGCCGTTTTTCACGTCGTGAAAAATGCTCTGAAGCCCACACACGATCATTTTTAATAACCATTTTAAAAAATTACATTAAATTGCATTAAAAACGGTCGTGTGTATGCGGCATCATTTGTGACTAATATTTTAGGGTCCATTCGCACTATGTGCAGTTACCTGCACTTTTCCTATTGGAAATCACAGGTTACTGGAGTGACACACAGAAACACAGAGACACACAGAAAACAAACATCATGCTCAGACCATAATTCAGTGTTTTACTGCTTTCCATAGCTGTATGAACTTCAGATAATGTTCAGTCAAAAAAAAAACAAAAAAAACAAAAAAAAAGTTGTACGAAGCGATAAAACGGGCCCTAAAAGAAAATATATTATTTATAGAAAAACTGTAGTTATAGTACAGTTATCCTTTAACTGACTCTCCTCCCCACCAAAGCCTTATCATTTTCTGCCCTAACCACTCCTGGCAGATCTTTATTATAGTGTTAGTTCCATAGTAATCCACCACTGCAGTCTCTCAGCGAAGTGACGTCCTCTGAATATATGAAAGAAAATCTTCATAAATCTTTATGAAGAAATTTTCCACAATTGAGACGCCTAATAATTGGCCTCTCTGTAAGAATAATGGGGATTTTCTGCACTTGTGCAGAAGAAGCTGTCCAGCCAGGAGACTGTAGATTGTACAAGAAATATCTGGGAAGTACAATGATATGTGAAACTTTTGGGACCAAAAAAAGCACAGCACTATGGCACATTTATAAACCAAATTTATAAAACATGCTTGCCATTTTTTTTATAAAGCACAGCAATGCTACAGTAATCAATGGCCAGCTGCTAAAATCACATGACTTGTTCTGCTCCAATCACAAAGTTTCCTCTAGTCTGATCACTAGAATTCTGTAAGACACCAAAGGCTACATACAGACTGAATGGATGAGCTGTAGTAAGCAGTAGTGATGAGCCGAACACCCCCGGGTTCGGTTCGCACCAGAACCCGCGAACGGACCGAAAGTTCGTACGAACATTAGAACCCTATTAAATACAATGGATGCGAACGTTCGAATTCTAAAGTGCTAATTATAACAACTATTATGCATGTTATTGTCCTAAAAAGGGTTTGGGAACCCGGGTTCTGCACCAGGGGACATGTATCAATGCAAAAAGAAGTTTTAAAAACGGTCGTTTTTCGGGAGCAGTCATTTTAATGATGCATAAAGTGAAAAAAAAAAAGTCAAATATTCCTTTAAATATCGTACCTGGGGGGTGTCTAAAGTATGCCTGTGAAGTGCCACGTGTTTCCCGTGTTTAGAACTGTCCCTGCACAAAATGACACTTCTAAAGGAAAAAAAAGCCTTTTAAAACTGCTTGCGGCTTTAATGTAATGTCTGGTCCCGGTAATATGGATGAAAATCTTTAAGAAAAATGGCATAGCTACCCCATGACCCCCCCCCCCTACCCCAGCCCATTACCAGCCCCTTTGGGTCTTGTATGGATATTAAGGGGAACCCCGTACATAAAATAAAAAAGGCCCTATATACTCTGAACAGCCGTATACAGGCGGTGCATACAAGACAGGGACTGTAGGTTTGTTCTTATGTAGAATCTGTTTGTAATTTTGAACAGGTACATTGTTTAAGTGTAGCTCCAGCCCAAAAATCTATTTTTAAACTTTTTGGAAAACATAGGTAAGGGTTATCACCCCTGTAACATTTGTTTTGCTGTCTGTGCCCCTGTTCAGAACATTTCACCTCACTTTCCGTCCCAATGACAACTGTTTTTGAAATGTGGTGTTTTTCTTGAAACAAGGATTGCTGATAAAGCATCAGTACAGAGGAGACACCTTTCTCCCATATTAATTCTTACAGGAGAGAATTTTCCTTCCTAGGGGTAGATTTCCTCTCACTTCCTGTTGTCTTCTTGCGTTTGCAAGTAGGAGTCGTTTGTAAGTTGGATGTTTGAAAGTAGGGACCTGCCGTAGATACTCTGCAGAAATAGGCCCCTTAGTTGTTGGTGTTGGCACAACACTGTAAGCACTCACAGTTACTCTTGGTTGGTGCTGGAACGCCCTGCTGTCAACTATTATATCAGGAATTGTAATTACATATAATTGTTGAACAGTGGTAGTAAAAATTGGGCCTTTGATGGTGGTGCTGGTGCCACAACACTGTAAGCCCTGACAGTTACTCTTGGTGGGTGCAGCAATGGGCCCTGCTGTGAATTATTAGATCAAGAATTGTAATTGCATGCCCCTGTTGAACAGGGGCTGAAAAATTGGGCCTTTGGTGGTGGTGGTGGTGTTGACACAACACTGTAAGCCCTCAGAGTTACTCTTGGTGGGTGCAGGAATGGGCCCTGCTGTGAATTATTAGATCAAGAATTGTAATTACATGCCCCTGTTGAACAGGGGCTGAAAAATTGGGCCTTAGGCACTGGTGGCACAACACTACAACCCCTCACAGATACTGTACTTGGAGCACAGCAATGAGCCCTGTTGCAAAGTATTGCTTCAAAAATTGTAATGACACGCCCCTGTTAAACAGGGGCTGAAAAATTGGGCCTTAGGCACTGGTGCCACAACACTCCAACCCCTCACAGATACTGTACTTGGAGCACAGCAATGAGCCCTATGGCAAATTATTGCTAAAAAAATTGTAATTACACGCCCCTGTAAAACAGGGGCTGAAAAATTGGGCCTTAGCCACTGGTGGCGGCACCCATAAACAAAAATGATCTTCCAAGCTATCATCATCAATCGTATCATTGAGGACTCGGAGGAGGAGGATAGCCAGTCAACATAACAGCACAGACACTCAGCATCAGCATCAGTCTTGAAGGGATGTGACATGTTAAAATCAATTAGTCTGTTATATCAGCATCAGGTGTGTGGTAGCTGGTGGTGATCCAAGACTGGTTCATCTTGATGAAAGTCAGTCGATCAACCAAGTCGGTGGACAGGCGCACCCTGTGATCCGTGACAAATCCTCCAGCAGCACTGAATGTGCGTTCCGAAAGAACGCTGGATGCAGGACAGACCAGTAGCTCAATTGCATACTGTGCAAGCTCTGGCCAGTGATCCATCCTCAAGACCCAGTAAGCCAGAGGATTTTCGGTGGGGAAGGTGTCCAAGTCTGACCTTGCCCCTAGATATTCCTGCACCATGTTTATCAGACGCTGGCGATGGTTGCTGGAACCAATCATACTTTGGGGCTGCGGACTAAAGAATTGTCTGAACGCATCGGTCAGATGGCCACCTTCCCCACCGCTCCTTCTTTGACTGGCCGAAGCCTCAGCAACTCGTTGTCCTGGACCAGGAGTTTGTAACCTCCCAGTCTCTGGGAACGCGTTGCACAGACCTTTCTGCAAGGCCTCCCGGAGTTGTCTCATCCTCTGCTCCCTCTGCGACGGTAACATAAGGTCCGCAACCTTACCCTTGTACCGTGGATCAAGGAGAGTGGCCAGCCAGTAATGGTCCCTCTCCTTGATCCGAAGAATACGAGGATCCTTCCGCAGACTTTGCAGGATCAGGGAGGCCATGCAGCGTAGGTTTGCTGAGGCATTCGCTCCGGAGTCCTCTGGGTCACTAAGGACGACATGATCCGCAGTCACCTCCTCCCAGCCACGTACAAGTCCACTGGTTTCTTGGGACTGTAAATCATCCCTAAAAGACTGCTGCTGATGATGCTGAGTGCCAGCCTCCACCTCCATGCTGACACAATCCTCCTCCTCCTCCTCCTCCTCTTCCTCTTCCTGTGCGATGGGTGGGACAGAAGGAACACTGTCTGGGTAAAGGGGGCCTTGAGAGGCAAGGAAGTCCTCCTCTTCCTGCCTCTGTTCTGCCTCAAGTGCCCTGTCCATTATTCCACGCAGCGTGTGCTCCAACAGGTGGACAAGAGGTACAGTGTCACTGATGCATGCACTGTCACTGCTCACCATCCTTGTGGCCTCCTCAAATGGTGCCAGGACAGTGCATGCATCCCTGATCATGCCCCACTGGCGTGGAGAAAAAAAACCAAGCTCCCCTGACCCTGTCCTGGTGCCGTAGTCGCACAGGTACTCATTGATGGCCCTCTGCTGCGTGTGCAGCCGCTGCAGCATGGCCAACGTTGAGTTCCACCTGGTGGGCATGTCACATATAAGGCGGTTCTTGGGCAGGTTCAACTCCTTTTGCAGCTCAGCCAGGCGAGCACTGGCATTATAAGATCTGCGGAAATGCACACAGACTTTCCTGGCCTGCCTCAGGACATCCTGTAAGCCCGGGTACCTGCCCAAGAACCGCTGCACCACCAGGTTAAGGACGTGAGCCACACAGGGCACATGGGTCAGTTGTCCCTGTCGGAGGGCGGAGAGGAGGTTGGTGCCATTGTCGCAAACCACCATTCCTGGCTTAAGCTGGCGTGGCGTCAACCACCTCTCGGCCTGGCCCTGCAGAGCAGACAGGACCTCTGCCCCAGTGTGGCTTCTGTCCCCCAAACACACCAGCGCAAGCACGGCATGGCATCTTTTTGCCTGCGTACTTGCGTAGCCCCGTGAACGGCTACGGAGCACCGCTGGTTCATAGGACAAACTACAGGAAGAGGCCATGGAGGAAGAAGAAGAGGAGGGGGTGGAGGAGAGAGGTGTGTCACAACCAGTAGTAGCATTTTGGAGGCGTGGCGGTGGGACAACCTCCAACACTACTGCACCTTGTCCTGCATCCTTCCCAGCTGCCAAAAGAGTGACCCAATGGGCCGTGAAAGAAAGGTAACGTCCCTGCCCATGCCTGCTGGACCATGAGTCAGCGGTAATATGCACCTTACCGCTGACCGCCCTGTCCAGCGAGGCCAAGACATTGCCTTCCACATGCCGGTAGAGAGCCGGAATAGCCTTCCGTGAGAAAAAGTGGCGTTTGGGAACCTGCCACTGAGGAACCGCACATTGCACAAACTCACGGAAGGGGGCCGAGTCTACCAACTGAAAAGGCAGCAGTTGAAGCGCTAGCAATTTAGCCAAGCTAGCATTCAACCGCTGGGCATGTGGATGGCTGGGAGTGAACTTCTTTCGACGGTCCAGCAGCTGGGGCAGGGAAATTTGCCTGCTAGAATCGGACGTCGGTGTACTGCTAGCAGAGTGGCCGCAAGTACTTGGCTGTGACACACCTAATTCTACACCTTCATTCCTCTCAGTGCATGTTTCAGAGAGGACTGAAGTTATAGTGGGGTTGGAAATCCCAGCTGATGCGGTGCAAGGAGAGGTCCGCTTTGTTCTTTGGTGTGGGTCTTTGAGGTAGGCTTGCCAACGAGCTGCATGGCAGGTCAACATATGTCTGGTCAGGCATGTGGTACCCAAGCGGCTGATGTTTTGGCCACGCGATATACGCTTGAGACATATGTTGCAAACAGCAGCTGTGCGATCTGATGCACTAGCCTCAAAAAAGGCCCACACCAAGGAACTTTTTGAATGACGGGCAGAGGCAGCGCCCTGCACAGGCGGAGCTCTGCGGTGTGATTCCGTCGGTGTACTGCCCTTACGCTGGCCACCAAAGGGCATCCTGTCTCGTTGGAGATGTGCCTCCTCCTCATCCTCCTCCTCCTCTCTCCTATTAGGCACCCACGTGGAGTCAGTGACCTCATCATCCCCTCCCTCCTCATCACTGGAGCCAATCTGGCAGTATGCTGCAGCTGCTGGAACATGACTGCCAGATTGGTGTCCTTCTTGAGCATCCCCTCTGTCTGCTCTCACCCTACTGCCTTCCTGTAGCTGGGTTTCATCATCAGACCCTTCGAAACGCTGGGCATCCTCCTGGAGCATGTACCCAACACTGTGCTCAAACAGTTCGGGGGACTCCTCAGGAGGAGGACATGGTGGGTCTAGGGAAGGAGTGACTGATGATGAGTCTGACATTGATACCAGGGAAGAGGACGCTTTGGCAGCTGCTTTGCCAGTACCCTGAGCCTGGGTGAGAGAGGATGAGGAGGAGGAGGAGGGCTTGGTCATCCACTCTACCAAGTCTTCGGCATGATGTGGCTCAACATGTCCAGCTGCGGAAAAGAAGGACAAGCATGTCCCATGGCCATGTGCTGATGACAATGCACCGCGTCCACGACCAGCACTGTTGCCCCCAGACACAGAGCCTGCTTGCCCTCTTTTATTGCCTCCTGACTGTCTGCCTCTCCTTGTTTGCCTTCCAGACATTCTAATAGATGGCCTGCAGGGAGATGGGAAAAAAGCAATAAGGGCTACCTTCAGGTGTCCTTCTCTGTCCCTTGAAACAAGGACTTGCACAGTGAAAGAAACTGACACTCTCCCTACCTACAGTTTTCTGTCCCTAGAAAAAATGTTTTTTTTAAGCACAATATAGCACAAGGAGAATTCACTCACTGTCCTTCCAGGTCCCTAGAAACAAGGACTTGCACAGTGAAAGAAACTGACACTCTCCCTACCTACAGTTTTCTGTCCCTAGAAAAAATGTTTTTTTTAAGCACAATATAGCACAAGGAGAATTCACTCACTGTCCTTACAGGTCCCTAGAAACAAGGACTTGCACAGTGAAAGAAACTGACACTCTCCCTACCTACAGTTTTCTGTCCCTAGAAAAAATGTTTTTTTTAAGCACAATATAGCACAAGGAGAATTCACTCACTGTCCTTCCAGGTCCCTAGAAACAAGGACTTACACAGTGAAAGAAACTGACACTCTCCCTACCTACAGTTTTCTGTCCCTAGAAAAAATGTTTTTTTTAAGCACAATATAGCACAAGGAGAATTCACTCACTGTCCTTCCAGGTCCCTGGAAACAAGGACTTGCACAGTGAAAGAAACTGACACTCTCCCTACCTACAGTTTTCTGTCCCTAGAAAAAATGTTTTTTTTAAGCACAATAAAGCACAAGGAGAATTCACTCACTGTCCTTCCAGGTCCCTAGAAACAAGGACTTACACAGTGAAAGAAACTGACACTCTCCCTACCTACAGTTTTCTGTCCCTAGAAAAAATGTTTTTTTTAAGCACAATATAGCACAAGGAGAATTCACTCACTGTCCTTCCAGGTCCCTAGAAACAAGGACTTGCACAGTGAAAGAAACTGACACTCTCCCTACCTACAGTTTTCTGTCCCTAGAAAAAATGTTTTTTTTAAGCACAATATAGCACAAGGAGAATTCACTCACTGTCCTTCCAGGTCCCTAGAAACAAGGACTTGCACAGTGAAAGAAACTGACACTCTCCCTACCTACAGTTTTCTGTCCCTAGAAAAAATGTTTGTTTTAAGCACAATATAGCACAAGGAGAATTCACTCACTGTCCTTCCAGGTCCCTAGAAACAAGGACTTGCACAGTGAAAGAAACTGACACTCTCCCTACCTACAGTTTTCTGTCCCTAGAAAAAATGTTTGTTTTAAGCACAATATAGCACAAGGAGAATTCACTCACTGTCCTTCCAGGTCCCTAGAAACAAGGACTTGCACAGTGAAAGAAACTGACACTCTCCCTACCTACAGTTTTCTGTCCCTAGAAAAAATGTTTTTTTTAAGCACAATATAGCACAAGGAGAATTCACTCACTGTCCTTCCAGGTCCCTAGAAACAAGGACTTGCACAGTGAAAGAAACTGACACTCTCCCTACCTACAGTTTTCTGTCCCTAGAAAAAAAGTTTTTTTTAAGCACAATATAGCACAAGGAGAATTCACTCACTGTCCTTCCAGGTCCCTAGAAACAAGGACTTGCACAGTGAAAGAAACTGACACTCTCCCTACCTACAGTTTTCTGTCCCTAGAAAAAATGTTTTTTTTAAGCACAATATAGCACAAGGAGAATTCACTCACTGTCCTTCCAGGTCCCTAGAAACAAGGACTTGCACAGTGAAAGAAACTGACACTCTCCCTACCTACAGTTTTCTGTCCCTAGAAAAAATGTTTTTTTTAAGCACAATATAGCACAAGGAGAATTCACTCACTGTCCTTCCAGGTCCCTAGAAACAAGGACTTGCACAGTGAAAGAAACTGACACTCTCCCTACCTACAGTTTTCTGTCCCTAGAAAAAATGTTTTTTTTAAGCACAATATAGCACAAGGAGAATTCACTCACTGTCCTTACAGGTCCCTAGAAACAAGGACTTGCACAGTGAAAGAAACTGACACTCTCCCTACCTACAGTTTTCTGTCCCTAGAAAAAATGTTTTTTTTAAGCACAATATAGCACAAGGAGAATTCACTCACTGTCCTTCCAGGTCCCTAGAAACAAGGACTTACACAGTGAAAGAAACTGACACTCTCCCTACCTACAGTTTTCTGTCCCTAGAAAAAATGTTTTTTTTAAGCACAATATAGCACAAGGAGAATTCACTCACTGTCCTTCCAGGTCCCTGGAAACAAGGACTTGCACAGTGAAAGAAATTGACACTCTCCCTACCTACAGTTTTCTGTCCCTAGAAAAAATGTTTTTTTTAAGCACAATAAAGCACAAGGAGAATTCACTCACTGTCCTTCCAGGTCCCTAGAAACAAGGACTTACACAGTGAAAGAAACTGACACTCTCCCTACCTACAGTTTTCTGTCCCTAGAATTTTTTTTTTTTAAGCACAATATAGCACAAGGAGAATTCACTCACTGTCCTTCCAGGTCCCTAGAAACAAGGACTTGCACAGTGAAAGAAACTGACACTCTCCCTACCTACAGTTTTCTGTCCCTAGAAAAAATGTTTTTTTTAAGCACAATATAGCACAAGGAGAATTCACTCACTGTCCTTCCAGGTCCCTAGAAACAAGGACTTGCACAGTGAAAGAAACTGACACTCTCCCTACCTACAGTTTTCTGTCCCTAGAAAAAATGTTTGTTTTAAGCACAATATAGCACAAGGAGAATTCACTCACTGTCCTTCCAGGTCCCTAGAAACAAGGACTTGCACAGTGAAAGAAACTGACACTCTCCCTACCTACAGTTTTCTGTCCCTAGAAAAAATGTTTGTTTTAAGCACAATATAGCACAAGGAGAATTCACTCACTGTCCTTCCAGGTCCCTAGAAACAAGGACTTGCACAGTGAAAGAAACTGACACTCTCCCTACCTACAGTTTTCTGTCCCTAGAAAAAATGTTTTTTTTAAGCACAATATAGCACAAGGAGAATTCACTCACTGTCCTTCCAGGTCCCTAGAAACAAGGACTTGCACAGTGAAAGAAACTGACACTCTCCCTACCTACAGTTTTCTGTCCCTAGAAAAAATGTTTTTTTTAAGCACAATATAGCACAAGGAGAATTCACTCACTGTCCTTCCAGGTCCCTAGAAACAAGGACTTGCACAGTGAAAGAAACTGACACTCTCCCTACCTACAGTTTTCTGTCCCTAGAAAAAATGTTTTTTTTAAGCACAATATAGCACAAGGAGAATTCACTCACTGTCCTTCCAGGTCCCTAGAAACAAGGACTTACACAGTGAAAGAAACTGACACTCTCCCTACCTACAGTTTTCTGTCCCTAGAAAAAATGTTTTTTTTAAGCACAATATAGCACAAGGAGAATTCACTCACTGTCCTTCCAGGTCCCTGGAAACAAGGACTTGCACAGTGAAAGAAACTGACACTCTCCCTACCTACAGTTTTCTGTCCCTAGAAAAAATGTTTTTTTTAAGCACAATAAAGCACAAGGAGAATTCACTCACTGTCCTTCCAGGTCCCTAGAAACAAGGACTTACACAGTGAAAGAAACTGACACTCTCCCTACCTACAGTTTTCTGTCCCTAGAAAAAATGTTTTTTTTAAGCACAATATAGCACAAGGAGAATTCACTCACTGTTCTTCCAGGTCCCTAGAAACAAGGACTTGCACAGTGAAAGAAACTGACACTCTCCCTACCTACAGTTTTCTGTCCCTAGAAAAAATGTTTTTTTTAAGCACAATATAGCACAAGGAGAATTCACTCACTGTCCTTCCAGGTCCCTAGAAACAAGGACTTACACAGTGAAAGAAACTGACACTCTCCCTACCTACAGTTTTCTGTCCCTAGAAAAAATGTTTTTTTTAAGCACAATATAGCACAAGGAGAATTCACTCACTGTCCTTCCAGGTCCCTGGAAACAAGGACTTGCACAGTGAAAGAAACTGACACTCTCCCTACCTACAGTTTTCTGTCCCTAGAAAAAATGTTTTTTTTAAGCACAATAAAGCACAAGGAGAATTCACTCACTGTCCTTCCAGGTCCCTAGAAACAAGGACTTACACAGTGAAAGAAACTGACACTCTCCCTACCTACAGTTTTCTGTCCCTAGAAAAAATGTTTTTTTTAAGCACAATAAAGCACAAGGAGAATTCACTCACTGTCCTTCCAGGTCCCTAGAAACAAGGACTTACACAGTGAAAGAAACTGACACTCTCCCTACCTACAGTTTTCTGTCCCTAGAAAAAAAGTTTTTTTTAAGCACAATATAGCACAAGGAGAATTCACTCACTGTCCTTCCAGGTCCCTAGAAACAAGGACTTGCACAGTGAAAGAAACTGACACTCTCCCTACCTACAGTTTTCTGTCCCTAGAAAAAATGTTTTTTTTAAGCACAATATAGCACAAGGAGAATTCACTCACTGTCCTTCCAGGTCCCTAGAAACAAGGACTTGCACAGTGAAAGAAACTGACACTCTCCCTACCTACAGTTTTCTGTCCCTAGAAAAAATGTTTGTTTTAAGCACAATATAGCACAAGGAGAATTCACTCACTGTCCTTCCAGGTCCCTAGAAACAAGGACTTGCACAGTGAAAGAAACTGACACTCTCCCTACCTACAGTTTTCTGTCCCTAGAAAAAATGTTTGTTTTAAGCACAATATAGCACAAGGAGAATTCACTCACTGTCCTTCCAGGTCCCTAGAAACAAGGACTTGCACAGTGAAAGAAACTGACACTCTCCCTACCTACAGTTTTCTGTCCCTAGAAAAAATGTTTTTTTTAAGCACAATATAGCACAAGGAGAATTCACTCACTGTCCTTCCAGGTCCCTAGAAACAAGGACTTGCACAGTGAAAGAAACTGACACTCTCCCTACCTACAGTTTTCTGTCCCTAGAAAAAATGTTTTTTTTAAGCACAATATAGCACAAGGAGAATTCACTCACTGTCCTTCCAGGTCCCTAGAAACAAGGACTTGCACAGTGAAAGAAACTGACACTCTCCCTACCTACAGTTTTCTGTCCCTAGAAAAAATGTTTTTTTTAAGCACAATATAGCACAAGGAGAATTCACTCACTGTCCTTCCAGGTCCCTAGAAACAAGGACTTACACAGTGAAAGAAACTGACACTCTCCCTACCTACAGTTTTCTGTCCCTAGAAAAAATGTTTTTTTTAAGCACAATATAGCACAAGGAGAATTCACTCACTGTCCTTCCAGGTCCCTGGAAACAAGGACTTGCACAGTGAAAGAAACTGACACTCTCCCTACCTACAGTTTTCTGTCCCTAGAAAAAATGTTTTTTTTAAGCACAATAAAGCACAAGGAGAATTCACTCACTGTCCTTCCAGGTCCCTAGAAACAAGGACTTACACAGTGAAAGAAACTGACACTCTCCCTACCTACAGTTTTCTGTCCCTAGAAAAAATGTTTTTTTTAAGCACAATATAGCACAAGGAGAATTCACTCACTGTCCTTCCAGGTCCCTAGAAACAAGGACTTGCACAGTGAAAGAAACTGACACTCTCCCTACCTACAGTTTTCTGTCCCTAGAAAAAATGTTTTTTTTAAGCACAATATAGCACAAGGAGAATTCACTCACTGTCCTTCCAGGTCCCTAGAAACAAGGACTTGCACAGTGAAAGAAACTGACACTCTCCCTACCTACAGTTTTCTGTCCCTAGAAAAAATGTTTTTTTTAAGCACAATATAGCACAAGGAGAATTCACTCACTGTCCTTCCAGGTCCCTAGAAACAAGGACTTGCACAGTGAAAGAAACTGACACTCTCCCTACCTACAGTTTTCTGTCCCTAGAAAAAATGTTTGTTTTAAGCACAATATAACACAAGGAGAATTCACTCACTGTCCTTCCAGGTCCCTAGAAACAAGGACTTGCACAGTGAAAGAAACTGACACTCTCCCTACCTACAGTTTTCTGTCCCTAGAAAAAATGTTTTTTTTAAGCACAATATAGCACAAGGAGAATTCACTCACTGTCCTTCCAGGTCCCTAGAAACAAGGACTTGCACAGTGAAAGAAACTGACACTCTCCCTACCTACAGTTTTCTGTCCCTAGAAAAAATGTTTTTTTTTAAGCACAATATAGCACAAGGAGAATTCACTCACTGTCCTTCCAGGTCCCTAGAAACAAGGACTTGCACAGTGAAAGAAACTGACACTCTCCCTACCTACAGTTTTCTGTCCCTAGAAAAAATGTTTTTTTTAAGCACAATATAGCACAAGGAGAATTCACTCACTGTCCTTCCAGGTCCCTAGAAACAAGGACTTACACAGTGAAAGAAACTGACACTCTCCCTACCTACAGTTTTCTGTCCCTAGAAAAAATGTTTTTTTTAAGCACAATATAGCACAAGGAGAATTCACTCACTGTCCTTCCAGGTCCCTAGAAACAAGGACTTGCACAGTGAAAGAAACTGACACTCTCCCTACCTACAGTTTTCTGTCCCAAGAAAAAATGTTTTTTTTAAGCACAATATAGCACAAGGAGAATTCACTCACTGTCCTTCCAGGTCCCTAGAAACAAGGACTTACACAGTGAAAGAAACTGACACTCTCCCTACCTACAGTTTTCTGTCCCTAGAAAAAATGTTTTTTTTAAGCACAATATAGCACAAGGAGAATTCACTCACTGTCCTTCCAGGTCCCTGGAAACAAGGACTTGCACAGTGAAAGAAACTGACACTCTCCCTACCTACAGTTTTCTGTCCCTAGAAAAAATGTTTTTTTTAAGCACAATATAGCACAAGGAGAATTCACTCACTGTCCTTCCAGGTCCCTAGAAACAAGGACTTGCACAGTGAAAGAAACTGACACTCTCCCTACCTACAGTTTTCTGTCCCTAGAAAAAATGTTTGTTTTAAGCACAATATAGCACAAGGAGAATTCACTCACTGTCCTTCCAGGTCCCTAGAAACAAGGACTTGCACAGTGAAAGAAACTGACACTCTCCCTACCTACAGTTTTCTGTCCCTAGAAAAAATGTTTGTTTTAAGCACAATATAGCACAAGGAGAATTCACTCACTGTCCTTCCAGGTCCCTAGAAACAAGGACTTGCACAGTGAAAGAAACTGACACTCTCCCTACCTACAGTTTTCTGTCCCTAGAAAAAATTTTTTTTTTAAGCACAATATAGCACAAGGAGAATTCACTCACTGTCCTTCCAGGTCCCTAGAAACAAGGACTTGCACAGTGAAAGAAACTGACACTCTCCCTACCTACAGTTTTCTGTCCCTAGAAAAAATGTTTTTTTTAAGCACAATATAGCACAAGGAGAATTCACTCACTGTCCTTCCAGGTCCCTAGAAACAAGGACTTGCACAGTGAAAGAAACTGACACTCTCCCTACCTACAGTTTTCTGTCCCTAGAAAAAATGTTTTTTTTAAGCACAATATAGCACAAGGAGAATTCACTCACTGTCCTTCCAGGTCCCTAGAAACAAGGACTTACACAGTGAAAGAAACTGACACTCTCCCTACCTACAGTTTTCTGTCCCTAGAAAAAATGTTTTTTTTAAGCACAATATAGCACAAGGAGAATTCACTCACTGTCCTTCCAGGTCCCTGGAAACAAGGACTTGCACAGTGAAAGAAACTGACACTCTCCCTACCTACAGTTTTCTGTCCCTAGAAAAAATGTTTTTTTTAAGCACAATAAAGCACAAGGAGAATTCACTCACTGTCCTTCCAGGTCCCTAGAAACAAGGACTTACACAGTGAAAGAAACTGACACTTTCCCTACCTACAGTTTTCTGTCCCTAGAAAAAATGTTTTTTTTAAGCACAATATAGCACAAGGAGAATTCACTCACTGTCCTTCCAGGTCCCTAGAAACAAGGACTTGCACAGTGAAAGAAACTGACACTCTCCCTACCTACAGTTTTCTGTCCCTAGAAAAAATGTTTTTTTTAAGCACAATATAGCACAAGGAGAATTCACTCACTGTCCTTCCAGGTCCCTAGAAACAAGGACTTACACAGTGAAAGAAACTGACACTCTCCCTACCTACAGTTTTCTGTCCCTAGAAAAAATGTTTTTTTTAAGCACAATATAGCACAAGGAGAATTCACTCACTGTCCTTCCAGGTCCCTGGAAACAAGGACTTGCACAGTGAAAGAAACTGACACTCTCCCTACCTACAGTTTTCTGTCCCTAGAAAAAATGTTTTTTTTAAGCACAATAAAGCACAAGGAGAATTCACTCACTGTCCTTCCAGGTCCCTAGAAACAAGGACTTACACAGTGAAAGAAACTGACACTCTCCCTACCTACAGTTTTCTGTCCCTAGAAAAAATGTTTTTTTTAAGCACAATAAAGCACAAGGAGAATTCACTCACTGTCCTTCCAGGTCCCTAGAAACAAGGACTTACACAGTGAAAGAAACTGACACTCTCCCTACCTACAGTTTTCTGTCCCTAGAAAAAAAGTTTTTTTTAAGCACAATATAGCACAAGGAGAATTCACTCACTGTCCTTCCAGGTCCCTAGAAACAAGGACTTGCACAGTGAAAGAAACTGACACTCTCCCTACCTACAGTTTTCTGTCCCTAGAAAAAATGTTTTTTTTAAGCACAATATAGCACAAGGAGAATTCACTCACTGTCCTTCCAGGTCCCTAGAAACAAGGACTTGCACAGTGAAAGAAACTGACACTCTCCCTACCTACAGTTTTCTGTCCCTAGAAAAAATGTTTGTTTTAAGCACAATATAGCACAAGGAGAATTCACTCACTGTCCTTCCAGGTCCCTAGAAACAAGGACTTGCACAGTGAAAGAAACTGACACTCTCCCTACCTACAGTTTTCTGTCCCTAGAAAAAATGTTTGTTTTAAGCACAATATAGCACAAGGAGAATTCACTCACTGTCCTTCCAGGTCCCTAGAAACAAGGACTTGCACAGTGAAAGAAACTGACACTCTCCCTACCTACAGTTTTCTGTCCCTAGAAAAAATGTTTTTTTTAAGCACAATATAGCACAAGGAGAATTCACTCACTGTCCTTCCAGGTCCCTAGAAACAAGGACTTGCACAGTGAAAGAAACTGACACTCTCCCTACCTACAGTTTTCTGTCCCTAGAAAAAATGTTTTTTTTAAGCACAATATAGCACAAGGAGAATTCACTCACTGTCCTTCCAGGTCCCTAGAAACAAGGACTTGCACAGTGAAAGAAACTGACACTCTCCCTACCTACAGTTTTCTGTCCCTAGAAAAAATGTTTTTTTTAAGCACAATATAGCACAAGGAGAATTCACTCACTGTCCTTCCAGGTCCCTAGAAACAAGGACTTACACAGTGAAAGAAACTGACACTCTCCCTACCTACAGTTTTCTGTCCCTAGAAAAAATGTTTTTTTTAAGCACAATATAGCACAAGGAGAATTCACTCACTGTCCTTCCAGGTCCCTGGAAACAAGGACTTGCACAGTGAAAGAAACTGACACTCTCCCTACCTACAGTTTTCTGTCCCTAGAAAAAATGTTTTTTTTTAAGCACAATAAAGCACAAGGAGAATTCACTCACTGTCCTTCCAGGTCCCTAGAAACAAGGACTTACACAGTGAAAGAAACTGACACTCTCCCTACCTACAGTTTTCTGTCCCTAGAAAAAATGTTTTTTTTAAGCACAATATAGCACAAGGAGAATTCACTCACTGTCCTTCCAGGTCCCTAGAAACAAGGACTTGCACAGTGAAAGAAACTGACACTCTCCCTACCTACAGTTTTCTGTCCCTAGAAAAAATGTTTTTTTTAAGCACAATATAGCACAAGGAGAATTCACTCACTGTCCTTCCAGGTCCCTAGAAACAAGGACTTACACAGTGAAAGAAACTGACACTCTCCCTACCTACAGTTTTCTGTCCCTAGAAAAAATGTTTTTTTTAAGCACAATAAAGCACAAGGAGAATTCACTCACTGTCCTTCCAGGTCCCTAGAAACAAGGACTTACACAGTGAAAGAAACTGACACTCTCCCTACCTACAGTTTTCTGTCCCTAGAAAAAAAGTTTTTTTTAAGCACAATATAGCACAAGGAGAATTCACTCACTGTCCTTCCAGGTCCCTAGAAACAAGGACTTGCACAGTGAAAGAAACTGACACTCTCCCTACCTACAGTTTTCTGTCCCTAGAAAAAATGTTTTTTTTAAGCACAATATAGCACAAGGAGAATTCACTCACTGTCCTTCCAGGTCCCTAGAAACAAGGACTTGCACAGTGAAAGAAACTGACACTCTCCCTACCTACAGTTTTCTGTCCCTAGAAAAAATGTTTGTTTTAAGCACAATATAGCACAAGGAGAATTCACTCACTGTCCTTCCAGGTCCCTAGAAACAAGGACTTGCACAGTGAAAGAAACTGACACTCTCCCTACCTACAGTTTTCTGTCCCTAGAAAAAATGTTTGTTTTAAGCACAATATAGCACAAGGAGAATTCACTCACTGTCCTTCCAGGTCCCTAGAAACAAGGACTTGCACAGTGAAAGAAACTGACACTCTCCCTACCTACAGTTTTCTGTCCCTAGAAAAAATGTTTTTTTTAAGCACAATATAGCACAAGGAGAATTCACTCACTGTCCTTCCAGGTCCCTAGAAACAAGGACTTGCACAGTGAAAGAAACTGACACTCTCCCTACCTACAGTTTTCTGTCCCTAGAAAAAATGTTTTTTTTAAGCACAATATAGCACAAGGAGAATTCACTCACTGTCCTTCCAGGTCCCTAGAAACAAGGACTTGCACAGTGAAAGAAACTGACACTCTCCCTACCTACAGTTTTCTGTCCCTAGAAAAAATGTTTTTTTTAAGCACAATATAGCACAAGGAGAATTCACTCACTGTCCTTCCAGGTCCCTAGAAACAAGGACTTACACAGTGAAAGAAACTGACACTCTCCCTACCTACAGTTTTCTGTCCCTAGAAAAAATGTTTTTTTTAAGCACAATATAGCACAAGGAGAATTCACTCACTGTCCTTCCAGGTCCCTGGAAACAAGGACTTGCACAGTGAAAGAAACTGACACTCTCCCTACCTACAGTTTTCTGTCCCTAGAAAAAATGTTTTTTTTTAAGCACAATAAAGCACAAGGAGAATTCACTCACTGTCCTTCCAGGTCCCTAGAAACAAGGACTTACACAGTGAAAGAAACTGACACTCTCCCTACCTACAGTTTTCTGTCCCTAGAAAAAATGTTTTTTTTAAGCACAATATAGCACAAGGAGAATTCACTCACTGTCCTTCCAGGTCCCTAGAAACAAGGACTTGCACAGTGAAAGAAACTGACACTCTCCCTACCTACAGTTTTCTGTCCCTAGAAAAAATGTTTTTTTTAAGCACAATATAGCACAAGGAGAATTCACTCACTGTCCTTCCAGGTCCCTAGAAACAAGGACTTGCACAGTGAAAGAAACTGACACTCTCCCTACCTACAGTTTTCTGTCCCTAGAAAAAATGTTTTTTTTAAGCACAATATAGCACAAGGAGAATTCACTCACTGTCCTTCCAGGTCCCTAGAAACAAGGACTTGCACAGTGAAAGAAACTGACACTCTCCCTACCTACAGTTTTCTGTCCCTAGAAAAAATGTTTGTTTTAAGCACAATATAACACAAGGAGAATTCACTCACTGTCCTTCCAGGTCCCTATAAACAAGGACTTGCACAGTGAAAGAAACTGACACTCTCCCTACCTACAGTTTTCTGTCCCTAGAAAAAATGTTTTTTTTAAGCACAATATAGCACAAGGAGAATTCACTCACTGTCCTTCCAGGTCCCTAGAAACAAGGACTTGCACAGTGAAAGAAACTGACACTCTCCCTACCTACAGTTTTCTGTCCCTAGAAAAAATGTTTTTTTTAAGCACAATATAGCACAAGGAGAATTCACTCACTGTCCTTCCAGGTCCCTAGAAACAAGGACTTGCACAGTGAAAGAAACTGACACTCTCCCTACCTACAGTTTTCTGTCCCTAGAAAAAATGTTTTTTTTAAGCACAATATAGCACAAGGAGAATTCACTCACTGTCCTTCCAGGTCCCTAGAAACAAGGACTTACACAGTGAAAGAAACTGACACTCTCCCTACCTACAGTTTTCTGTCCCTAGAAAAAATGTTTTTTTTAAGCACAATATAGCACAAGGAGAATTCACTCAATGTCCTTCCAGGTCCCTAGAAACAAGGACTTGCACAGTGAAAGAAACTGACACTCTCCCTACCTACAGTTTTCTGTCCCAAGAAAAAATGTTTTTTTTAAGCACAATATAGCACAAGGAGAATTCACTCACTGTCCTTCCAGGTCCCTAGAAACAAGGACTTACACAGTGAAAGAAACTGACACTCTCCCTACCTACAGTTTTCTGTCCCTAGAAAAAATGTTTTTTTTAAGCACAATATAGCACAAGGAGAATTCACTCACTGTCCTTCCAGGTCCCTGGAAACAAGGACTTGCACAGTGAAAGAAACTGACACTCTCCCTACCTACAGTTTTCTGTCCCTAGAAAAAATGTTTTTTTTAAGCACAATAAAGCACAAGGAGAATTCACTCACTGTCCTTCCAGGTCCCTAGAAACAAGGACTTACACAGTGAAAGAAACTGACACTCTCCCTACCTACAGTTTTCTGTCCCTAGAAAAAATGTTTTTTTTAAGCACAATATAGCACAAGGAGAATTCACTCACTGTCCTTCCAGGTCCCTAGAAACAAGGACTTGCACAGTGAAAGAAACTGACACTCTCCCTACCTACAGTTTTCTGTCCCTAGAAAAAATGTTTTTTTTAAGCACAATATAGCACAAGGAGAATTCACTCACTGTCCTTCCAGGTCCCTAGAAACAAGGACTTGCACAGTGAAAGAAACTGACACTCTCCCTACCTACAGTTTTCTGTCCCTAGAAAAAATGTTTTTTTTAAGCACAATATAGCACAAGGAGAATTCACTCACTGTCCTTCCAGGTCCCTAGAAACAAGGACTTGCACAGTGAAAGAAATTGACACTCTCCCTACCTACAGTTTTCTGTCCCTAGAAAAAATGTTTGTTTTAAGCACAATATAGCACAAGGAGAATTCACTCACTGTCCTTCCAGGTCCCTAGAAACAAGGACTTGCACAGTGAAAGAAACTGACACTCTCCCTACCTACAGTTTTCTGTCCCTAGAAAAAATGTTTTTTTTAAGCACAATATAGCACAAGGAGAATTCACTCACTGTCCTTCCAGGTCCCTAGAAACAAGGACTTGCACAGTGAAAGAAACTGACACTCTCCCTACCTACAGTTTTCTGTCCCTAGAAAAAATGTTTTTTTTAAGCACAATATAGCACAAGGAGAATTCACTCACTGTCCTTCCAGGTCCCTAGAAACAAGGACTTACACAGTGAAAGAAACTGACACTCTCCCTACCTACAGTTTTCTGTCCCTAGAAAAAATGTTTTTTTTAAGCACAATATAGCACAAGGAGAATTCACTCACTGTCCTTCCAGGTCCCTGGAAACAAGGACTTGCACAGTGAAAGAAACTGACACTCTCCCTACCTACAGTTTTCTGTCCCTAGAAAAAATGTTTTTTTTTAAGCACAATAAAGCACAAGGAGAATTCACTCACTGTCCTTCCAGGTCCCTAGAAACAAGGACTTACACAGTGAAAGAAACTGACACTCTCCCTACCTACAGTTTTCTGTCCCTAGAAAAAATGTTTTTTTTAAGCACAATATAGCACAAGGAGAATTCACTCACTGTCCTTCCAGGTCCCTAGAAACAAGGACTTGCACAGTGAAAGAAACTGACACTCTCCCTACCTACAGTTTTCTGTCCCTAGAAAAAATGTTTTTTTTAAGCACAATATAGCACAAGGAGAATTCACTCACTGTCCTTCCAGGTCCCTAGAAACAAGGACTTGCACAGTGAAAGAAACTGACACTCTCCCTACCTACAGTTTTCTGTCCCTAGAAAAAATGTTTTTTTTAAGCACAATATAGCACAAGGAGAATTCACTCACTGTCCTTCCAGGTCCCTAGAAACAAGGACTTGCACAGTGAAAGAAACTGACACTCTCCCTACCTACAGTTTTCTGTCCCTAGAAAAAATGTTTGTTTTAAGCACAATATAGCACAAGGAGAATTCACTCACTGTCCTTCCAGGTCCCTAGAAACAAGGACTTGCACAGTGAAAGAAACTGACACTCTCCCTACCTACAGTTTTCTGTCCCTAGAAAAAATGTTTTTTTTAAGCACAATATAGCACAAGGAGAATTCACTCACTGTCCTTCCAGGTCCCTAGAAACAAGGACTTACACAGTGAAAGAAACTGACACTCTCCCTACCTACAGTTTTCTGTCCCTAGAAAAAATGTTTTTTTTTAAGCACAATATAGCACAAGGAGAATTCACTCACTGTCCTTCCAGGTCCCTAGAAACAAGGACTTGCACAGTGAAAGAAACTGACACTCTCCCTACCTACAGTTTTCTGTCCCTAGAAAAAATGTTTTTTTTAAGCACAATATAGCACAAGGAGAATTCACTCACTGTCCTTCCAGGTCCCTAGAAACAAGGACGTGCACAGTGAAAGAAACTGACACTCTCCCTACCTACAGTTTTCTGTCCCTAGAAAAAATGTTTTTTTTAAGCACAATATAGCACAAGGAGAATTCACTCACTGTCCTTCCAGGTCCCTAGAAACAAGGACTTGCACAGTGAAAGAAACTGACACTCTCCCTACCTACAGTTTTCTGTCCCTAGAAAAAATGTTTTTTTTAAGCACAATATAGCACAAGGAGAATTCACTCACTGTCCTTCCAGGTCCCTGGAAACAAGGACTTGCACAGTGAAAGAAACTGACACTCTCCCTACCTACAGTTTTCTGTCCCTAGAAAAAATGTTTTTTTTAAGCACAATATAGCACAAGGAGAATTCACTCACTGTCCTTCCAGGTCCCTAGAAACAAGGACTTACACAGTGAAAGAAACTGACACTCTCCCTACCTACAGTTTTCTGTCCCTAGAAAAAATGTTTTTTTTAAGCACAATATAGCACAAGGAGAATTCACTCACTGTCCTTCCAGGTCCCTGGAAACAAGGACTTGCACAGTGAAAGAAACTGACACTCTCCCTACCTACAGTTTTCTGTCCCTAGAAAAAATGTTTTTTTTAAGCACAATATAGCACAAGGAGAATTCACTCACTGTCCTTCCAGGTCCCTAGAAACAAGGACTTGCACAGTGAAAGAAACTGACACTCTCCCTACCTACAGTTTTCTGTCCCTAGAAAAAATGTTTTTTTTAAGCACAATATAGCACAAGGAGAATTCACTCACTGTCCTTCCAGGTCCCTAGAAACAAGGACTTACACAGTGAAAGAAACTGACACTCTCCCTACCTACAGTTTTCTGTCCCTAGAAAAAATGTTTTTTTTAAGCACAATATAGCACAAGGAGAATTCACTCACTGTCCTTCCAGGTCCCTAGAAACAAGGACTTACACAGTGAAAGAAACTGACACTCTCCCTACCTACAGTTTTCTGTCCCTAGAAAAAATGTTTTTTTTAAGCACAATATAGCACAAGGAGAATTCACTCACTGTCCTTCCAGGTCCCTGGAAACAAGGACTTGCACAGTGAAAGAAACTGACACTCTCCCTACCTACAGTTTTCTGTCCCTAGAAAAAATGTTTTTTTTAAGCACAATAAAGCACAAGGAGAATTCACTCACTGTCCTTCCAGGTCCCTAGAAACAAGGACTTACACAGTGAAAGAAACTGACACTCTCCCTACCTACAGTTTTCTGTCCCTAGAAAAAATGTTTTTTTTTAAGCACAATATAGCACAAGGAGAATTCACTCACTGTCCTTCCAGGTCCCTAGAAACAAGGACTTGCACAGTGAAAGAAACTGACACTCTCCCTACCTACAGTTTTCTGTCCCTAGAAAAAATGTTTTTTTTAAGCACAATATAGCACAAGGAGAATTCACTCACTGTCCTTCCAGGTCCCTAGAAACAAGGACTTGCACAGTGAAAGAAACTGACACTCTCCCTACCTACAGTTTTCTGTCCCTAGAAAAAATGTTTTTTTTAAGCACAATATAGCACAAGGAGAATTCACTCACTGTCCTTCCAGGTCCCTAGAAACAAGGACTTGCACAGTGAAAGAAACTGACACTCTCCCTACCTACAGTTTTCTGTCCCTAGAAAAAATGTTTGTTTTAAGCACAATATAACACAAGGAGAATTCACTCACTGTCCTTCCAGGTCCCTAGAAACAAGGACTTGCACAGTGAAAGAAACTGACACTCTCCCTACCTACAGTTTTCTGTCCCTAGAAAAAATGTTTTTTTTAAGCACAATATAGCACAAGGAGAATTCACTCACTGTCCTTCCAGGTCCCTAGAAACAAGGACTTGCACAGTGAAAGAAACTGACACTCTCCCTACATACAGTTTTCTGTCCCTAGAAAAAATGTTTTTTTTAAGCACAATATAGCACAAGGAGAATTCACTCACTGTCCTTCCAGGTCCCTAGAAACAAGGACTTGCACAGTGAAAGAAACTGACACTCTCCCTACCTACAGTTTTCTGTCCCTAGAAAAAATGTTTTTTTTAAGCACAATATAGCACAAGGAGAATTCACTCACTGTCCTTCCAGGTCCCTAGAAACAAGGACTTACACAGTGAAAGAAACTGACACTCTCCCTACCTACAGTTTTCTGTCCCTAGAAAAAATGTTTTTTTTAAGCACAATATAGCACAAGGAGAATTCACTCACTGTCCTTCCAGGTCCCTAGAAACAAGGACTTGCACAGTGAAAGAAACTGACACTCTCCCTACCTACAGTTTTCTGTCCCTAGAAAAAATGTTTTTTTTAAGCACAATATAGCACAAGGAGAATTCACTCACTGTCCTTCCAGGTCCCTAGAAACAAGGACTTGCACAGTGAAAGAAACTGACACTCTCCCTACCTACAGTTTTCTGTCCCTAGAAAAAATGTTTTTTTTAAGCACAATATAGCACAAGGAGAATTCACTCACTGTCCTTCCAGGTCCCTAGAAACAAGGACTTGCACAGTGAAAGAAACTGACACTCTCCCTACCTACAGTTTTCTGTCCCTAGAAAAAATGTTTTTTTTAAGCACAATATAGCACAAGGAGAATTCACTCACTGTCCTTCCAGGTCCCTAGAAACAAGGACTTGCACAGTGAAAGAAACTGACACTCTCCCTACCTACAGTTTTCTGTCCCTAGAAAAAATGTTTGTTTTAAGCACAATATAGCACAAGGAGAATTCACTCACTGTCCTTCCAGGTCCCTAGAAACAAGGACTTGCACAGTGAAAGAAACTGACACTCTCCCTACCTACAGTTTTCTGTCCCTAGAAAAAATGTTTTTTTTAAGCACAATATAGCACAAGGAGAATTCACTCACTGTCCTTCCAGGTCCCTAGAAACAAGGACTTGCACAGTGAAAGAAACTGACACTCTCCCTACCTACAGTTTTCTGTCCCTAGAAAAAATGTTTTTTTTAAGCACAATATAGCACAAGGAGAATTCACTCACTGTCCTTCCAGGTCCCTAGAAACAAGGACTTGCACAGTGAAAGAAACTGACACTCTCCCTACCTACAGTTTTCTGTCCCTAGAAAAAATGTTTTTTTTAAGCACAATATAGCACAAGGAGAATTCACTCACTGTCCTTCCAGGTCCCTAGAAACAAGGACTTACACAGTGAAAGAAACTGACACTCTCCCTACCTACAGTTTTCTGTCCCTAGAAAAAATGTTTTTTTTAAGCACAATATAGCACAAGGAGAATTCACTCACTGTCCTTCCAGGTCCCTGGAAACAAGGACTTGCACAGTGAAAGAAACTGACACTCTCCCTACCTACAGTTTTCTGTCCCTAGAAAAAATGTTTTTTTTAAGCACAATAAAGCACAAGGAGAATTCACTCACTGTCCTTCCAGGTCCCTAGAAACAAGGACTTACACAGTGAAAGAAACTGACACTCTCCCTACCTACAGTTTTCTGTCCCTAGAAAAAATGTTTTTTTTAAGCACAATATAGCACAAGGAGAATTCACTCACTGTCCTTCCAGGTCCCTAGAAACAAGGACTTGCACAGTGAAAGAAACTGACACTCTCCCTACCTACAGTTTTCTGTCCCTAGAAAAAATGTTTTTTTTAAGCACAATATAGCACAAGGAGAATTCACTCACTGTCCTTCCAGGTCCCTAGAAACAAGGACTTGCACAGTGAAAGAAACTGACACTCTCCCTACCTACAGTTTTCTGTCCCTAGAAAAAATGTTTTTTTTAAGCACAATATAGCACAAGGAGAATTCACTCACTGTCCTTCCAGGTCCCTAGAAACAAGGACTTGCACAGTGAAAGAAACTGACACTCTCCCTACCTACAGTTTTCTGTCCCTAGAAAATTTTTTTGTTTTAAGCACAATATAGCACAAGGAGAATTCACTCACTGTCCTTCCAGGTCCCTAGAAACAAGGACTTGCACAGTGAAAGAAACTGACACTCTCCCTACCTACAGTTTTCTGTCCCTAGAAAAAATGTTTTTTTTAAGCACAATATAGCACAAGGAGAATTCACTCACTGTCCTTCCAGGTCCCTAGAAACAAGGACTTACACAGTGAAAGAAACTGACACTCTCCCTACCTACAGTTTTCTGTCCCTAGAAAAAATGTTTTTTTTAAGCACAATATAGCACAAGGAGAATTCACTCACTGTCCTTCCAGGTCCCTAGAAACAAGGACTTGCACAGTGAAAGAAACTGACACTCTCCCTACCTACAGTTTTCTGTCCCTAGAAAAAATGTTTTTTTTAAGCACAATATAGCACAAGGAGAATTCACTCACTGTCCTTCCAGGTCCCTAGAAACAAGGACGTGCACAGTGAAAGAAACTGACACTCTCCCTACCTACAGTTTTCTGTCCCTAGAAAAAATGTTTTTTTTAAGCACAATATAGCACAAGGAGAATTCACTCACTGTCCTTCCAGGTCCCTAGAAACAAGGACTTGCACAGTGAAAGAAACTGACACTCTCCCTACCTACAGTTTTCTGTCCCTAGAAAAAATGTTTTTTTTAAGCACAATATAGCACAAGGAGAATTCACTCACTGTCCTTCCAGGTCCCTGGAAACAAGGACTTGCACAGTGAAAGAAACTGACACTCTCCCTACCTACAGTTTTCTGTCCCTAGAAAAAATGTTTTTTTTAAGCACAATATAGCACAAGGAGAATTCACTCACTGTCCTTCCAGGTCCCTAGAAACAAGGACTTACACAGTGAAAGAAACTGACACTCTCCCTACCTACAGTTTTCTGTCCCTAGAAAAAATGTTTTTTTTAAGCACAATATAGCACAAGGAGAATTCACTCACTGTCCTTCCAGGTCCCTGGAAACAAGGACTTGCACAGTGAAAGAAACTGACACTCTCCCTACCTACAGTTTTCTGTCCCTAGAAAAAATGTTTTTTTTAAGCACAATATAGCACAAGGAGAATTCACTCACTGTCCTTCCAGGTCCCTAGAAACAAGGACTTACACAGTGAAAGAAACTGACACTCTCCCTACCTACAGTTTTCTGTCCCTAGAAAAAATGTTTTTTTTAAGCACAATATAGCACAAGGAGAATTCACTCACTGTCCTTCCAGGTCCCTAGAAACAAGGACTTGCACAGTGAAAGAAACTGACACTCTCCCTACCTACAGTTTTCTGTCCCTAGAAAAAATGTTTTTTTTAAGCACAATATAGCACAAGGAGAATTCACTCACTGTCCTTCCAGGTCCCTAGAAACAAGGACTTACACAGTGAAAGAAACTGACACTCTCCCTACCTACAGTTTTCTGTCCCTAGAAAAAATGTTTTTTTTAAGCACACTATAGCACAAGCACAAAACACACTGACACTCTCCCTACCTATCCTTCTCATTCCCTAAACTAAAGGAATCCAGGTTAAGCAAGAAAGAAATAAAAGTCACTGTCCCTGCCTATGCTGCTCTATCCCTGCTCCGGAACACACTACACTAGGCCGCCGTGCTGGCGGCCTTTTATAGTGTGGGGCGTGTACTAAACACCCTCAGCAATAATTGGCCACAGGCATCCTGCCTGTGGCCAATCATTGCTCTCCTCGCTGCCGGCGCTGTGATTGGCCAAGCATGCGGGGTCACAGTGCATGCTTGGCCAATCACAGCGCCTGGATGACACTGCGATGGCGTAGTGCATTGTGGGCCGTTCGCGTCACTCGAATTTGGCGCGAACGGCCCAAATCGTTCGATCTTCGTCGAACGATCGAACAGCCGATGTTCGAGTCGAACGTATGTTCGATTCGAACACGAAGCTCATCCCTAGTAAGCAGTAGCTCTGCAGAGTATAACAGAGACACCCCCCCACCTTTGGGGGTGTGGTGCTAAGGGGAAGATCAGTAAATGTGACAGTTAGACAAAGTATTATACTAACATGGGTCATTACAATGAACAGATTTTACTTATATAGTTTAAACCTATCTCCCCCTCCCCCCTGAAAAAAAATGCTGCTGTAAATGCTTAAAGAATAACCATAGTTCCTTTAGCACTAAAAAACTGTCGGTCTTGGGTCCAAAGAAGTTATATGTAATATAATCCATTTGGAAGAACGTGACATGAATGAGAGATACTGATAGGCAGCGCTCTATGGACTGGATCTATAAAAGGTGAAAAAGTCAATAGGACCATGAATAAAGGCAATGTTTTATTCCATCAATAAGCAGGGTCATGGCTAGACAATTGAAGATAAAAATGTAATTAAAAGAGCCAACGGTACCACTTAGGATCGTGCG
Source organism: Rana muscosa (assembly GCA_029206835.1). NCBI lineage: Eukaryota > Metazoa > Chordata > Amphibia > Anura > Ranidae > Rana > Rana muscosa. The sequence goes on from CM055116.1 coordinate 217,221,555, forward strand.
GGCATTAAGGGGTTAACACCATCCGAAGGGCCAGCTGGTGGAGCATGGAGGGGCGCCAATGTCCATGATGTGGAAGATGGAAACCCGGTCTGAGGGAGAGGCACCTCATGGCTGGAGGCAAGTACACAGCCTTGTCCAGGGAGTAGTGGTGCCACGGGATGCAGGAGGACGTGTGACCATCCAGGTCTAAGCCAAAATATCCAGTGTCCCTGCCAGAAATAGCCTTGCCGATCATAAAGGGAAGCCAACCAGGAAACGAAACCGGAGACCAGGGGAGTCAAACCAAACCGCAGTGTCAGGTGTGGCTGGATGACGTGCAGCACCAAGCCGGATGTGTGGAGAGAGAATATAAGCCTGTGAACCAGTGTGGAACGCAGGCTCATCTGTTGCCATGACAACGCGTTTCGCACAAATATGCTTTTTCAAAGTCTGACACTTTGGCTCGGCTCCCCTGGTCTCCGGTTCCGCTTCCTAGTTGGCTCACCTGTACGATCAGCAAGGCTCTTTGTGGCAGGGACACTGTATCCTTCGGCTTCATCCAGGATGGTCACACATCCTTCCGTATCCTATGGCACTACTATTTCCCGGACATGGCTGTATCCTTGCCTCCAGCCACCAGGTGTCTCTCCCTCAGACCGAGTTTCATTATTCCACAGCATGGACATTGGCGCCCATCCATACTCCACCAGCTGGCCCTTTGGATGGTGGTAACCCCTTATGGCCCGTAGGATCCAAGTGGTATTGTTGGCTGTTTTAATTTTCTTTTCATTTTTATCTTTTTTTTTTTATTTCTTTATTTTAGTTGTCATATATACAGAGAAATAAACATTTTCATTAATCCATCAATCATATAAGCTCCAACGAATCCATTCAAAATCCAATTAACAGCATTACTCCTATCTTAAATACATCCACAGAAAAAATAATAACTAGTTATTTGGGATAGTCCCCATTCTATCTTCCATTAGACCTTCTTCTGTTGTATGCCCTGACAACATACTTTACTAAGAAGAAAAACCTCTACATATCTAAAGAGGAAGAAGGAGAAAGTAAAAAGCCCCATAAGGGAAAGAATTTCTAAAAAAAAAAGAGAAAAAATATAAAAAGAGAGAGAAAAAAAAAAAACACTGATGGGGAGGGGGAGTCGGAGTTGAGGATGAAATGTACCCAGGTAAAGGTGAGTTTACTTTACCATCATCCAGGGAAGTTAGGGCACCCCCAAGGCCCCCCACTCCTCTCTTTTTCAAATACTCTCAGGAGCAAAGAGGGAACTCCCTTCCTCAGAGAATTTAAATGTATTCCATTGGCCCCAAGTTTCTACATATGTCTCCTTTCGATTTTGAGCTGATAATAACAAATCCTCCATCCTATTAACCTCTTCAATTCGTGTGACCCATGTAAGAATTGTGGGGGGGCTCGTATCTCTCCACTGCCGTACGATACATGATCTAGTGGCATTGAGAAGATGGCGCAAAAAGTATTTACTATATGGTTTCCCCGGTATGTTTGAGACATGTAACAAAAATAAGGCTGGATCTTCTGGGAGGCTATACTCAGCGAATTTCTGTGCTATCCGCCGTATCTCCCTCCAGAAGTACTCCAGTTTTGGGCAGACCCAAAGAACATGGAGTAGAGTCCCTCTTTCCTCCTGACACCTCCAACTTTTGTCCGGGATCTCCGGGGAGAATTGTAATTTTTTTAAAATTAGTTTCTTGGATTCTTGTGGATATTGAAGATTACAACGCAAGATTTACTATCTGCCTATGTTGTACCTGGGTGAACGTCCTGTCTAATGTCATTTCCCACTTCCTTATATATGGGGGGACATAATCCTCTTGGGGGGCAACCAGTAGTGCATACATTTGCGAGATTAAGTGAGAGCAAGGCATATTTGTTCTAAGGGTGTCAATGTTCGTTGAAATCTATCCGAAGGTGGAAGAGAGTTAAGGAAATGTCGCAACAGAGCTCTACTCCAGAAATCAAGACTGAAACGGTCGTTGCATGAGGTTAGTTCAGGTAATGAGGGCCATGTCCCAGTCGCTGTTTGTATAAAATGCGAGCCCTGAAAACACTGTGAGTCTGAGAGTTTCCTGATAGGTCCCTCCTGTAGTCCCAGAGGGAAACGAGGATTCCCCACAATAGGGTACAGGGGGGAGTTGACAGATGACAATAAAGTGGTAGAGCATATTCATTAATTTTTATCTTCAATTGTCTACCCTTGACTCTGCTTATTGATGGAATAAAACATTGCCATTATACATGGTACTATTGACTTTTTCATTTTTTATAGATCCAGTCCATAGAGCGCTGCCTATCAGTATCTCTTGTAAATGCTTAAAGAGTGTTGGGTTGAGCTGAAGTCTATCCCAAACTACATGTTCATCTAAAACTACCCTATCCAGAAGGGGACAATGCTGAAGTGGGAAAATAAATGGATCTACTTGCAGGATCATTAGGCAATAAAACTATATAATAGAGGGATTCGTTAAAACAATGTCATGGTAATGCTATTGGCATATCTTTTGCACAAAATACTGCACGTTATTATGTATGTGTCAATGCACTACAAATTATTTTGTAGGTGTGAAGAGACCTAAGATCTCTTAAATCTCATAGACATGTAGTTGGATACTACAAGCAGCTGAGCTATTAGGAAGCTTGTCCAAAACAATGGGGTGCAGCTTACTCTTGAGTGAATGAATGCAGGCAAAAAGTTGCATGCTCCCAGCATATTGACTGAACTGTCTCATTCAGCTCTCTGTCGTGGCTTTTGATTGGGAATCAGTCAGAGGGGCTTCTGATAATGTGACCACTGTGAGAGCAAATCACAGTTTTCAAGTGGTTGAAAATCTGATCCACCTCCCAAGATTAAAAGCCAATTAAAGGGCCACTGGCAAACATCAGGTAGGGTTTAAGATACACAGGGTTTTAGAAAATTAAATGTTTTATATTTACTTTGATAGCAGTTGATGGTTCTAGAGAATACAGTCTCAATGATTTATTTTTTATTAGATACTGAGCTTGTAATATTTCCACCTCTTCGACCCTCTCCCCATGAATTTACCATCAAGATCAATGGCACAACTATTGGTCCCTCCACACATGCCAGGGTTCTGGGTGTAATCCTGGACTCTGACCTCTCCTTCAGCCCCCACATCCAATCACTGATTATATCTTGCCGCCTTAACCTTTGCAACATTTCCATAATTCGACCCTTCCTGACCAACGACACCACAAAAAAAAACATATTCACTCCTTGGTTATTTCCCACCTCGACTACTACAACTCTCTCCTTACTGGCCTGCCATTACACAGGCTATCCCCCCTTCAGTCTATTATTAATGCTGCTGCTAGATTAATACACCTTACTTTTTTATATCAAATACTTTTTTTATTTCTTTCCCATAACTTTTATACATACATCCATTTCATTACTTTATTCCAATGTGTATATGTGTTTTATCATTTGTTAATACATTCTCCTACTCATTCCCATTCCCCCTCCGTCCACCCCTCCCCCCCCCCTGTGCCTCCACTTCTATCCATTTATCCCATATATTATTAAATTTCTTTTTGTTACCTCTTTTAGTGTATATGAATTCTTCTTTTCTTGTAGTGTCCTGTACTACTTCCTCCCATTCTATTGCTGTAGGGGGACTTACTGCTTGCCACTTCTGTGCAATAAGTTTCCTTCCCTGAAACAAGCATCTCCTTATCGCTGTGCGCTCATCCTTTGAAGGTCCCCTCTCTTCCACAAGACCCAGCACGCATAGCCTAGCCTCTGGCTGCAGAGATGTCCCAAATGCTATATTTATCTTTTCGACTATTTGCTTCCAATATTGATACAACTTAGGGCATCTCCAGACCATATGTATTAGGTCTCCTTTGTCCTGACCACATCTCTGGCATCCTGGGTCTGATCTCCTGCCAAACTGGAACATTCTTTGGGGCGTATAATACGCCCTATGTATCAGGTAGAGCTGGGACATGTTCTGGGAGGGAGACATTGACAATCCGGGCCCTGTTTCCAGTATTTGTTCCCATCGATCTTGTGAGATTGTGCCCACATCCTTCTCCCATTTGTCCCTAATTTTATTAACCAATGTCTCACTTCGATCAGCCCTTTCTAGGGAGTCATATGTAGTTGAAATCACTCCTCTGGCAGTCTCTGCGTTTACTAAGCTTCGGAGGATGACCATATCATTCCATTCCGGTAAACTATGGCCGAACTGTGCGTTTAGCGCGTGCCTAATTTGTAAATATCTGTAAAAGGATCTATTTGGGACCGCATACTCCTCTCTTATTTCTTGAAATGTTTTTATTCTACCGGTGGCAAATAGTTGTTCCAGCAAGTGTACACCTAGTCTGTCCCATTCCTCAACCTTTCCCATGGCTTTAAGTTCCTGTAGGTTTCTATTATCCCAGATGGGGGGAAATTCAGAGAAGCCTGTGTATCCCAAAATCTTCTTGCCCTCTTTCCAACATTTAACCATCAATCGAACTGTGGGGCATCTAGAGTAAAATGAGTCTGCCTCTACTGCCTCAACTTCCGTGTCATGGTTTGTATCGTTCAGGACTACACTTGTTCCTACTCCTCTTCCTTCCCTCTGATTACTGCCCCTCATATGCTGCAACTGAGCAGCTAGGAAATAATATCTGGGGTTCGGGAGGGCCAATCCCCACTTCTCCCTTGGATGTTGTAGGGCTCGGAGTGAAATCCTTGCTGCTCCTCCCCTCCAGACCAATTCCCTGAATACCCCTTCTATCTTCCTAAACCACCGTTTTGAAATCCATACTGGGGAATTATGTAAGATGTATAGGATTTGCGGCATCCACACCATTTTTACCAAGTTGCTCCTTCCAGCTACTGATAGAGGAAGCCAGTTCCAGACCCTACATTTTTGTCTCAACTTTGTCAATAATGGCACTAAATTTCCCCCTATGTATTGCCCAGGGTCCTTTGTCATATTTATTCCTAAGTATCTTATCTGGGACACCACCTTCACTTGGTCTATTTGCCCTCTCAGGGGGTCTAACGGCAAGAGTGCGGATTTATCCCAATTTATTGTTAGCCCCGAGAATCTCCCAAATTCCCCTATGATATTCATTGCTGTCACCATTGAGGTCTGTGTATCCCCCAGAAAGAGCAAAATATCGTCCGCATACAATGCGACTTTCTCCACTCCTAGCTTCCTTTTAAACCCTTTTATCCCCGGAGATGTCCTTATCGCCGTGGCTAATGGCTCCATGGCTAGGGCGAAAAGCAGGGGCAACAACGGGCATCCCTGTCTTGTCCCCCTCGCCAATCGGAACCAGTCTGAGCACTCACCGTTGACCTTTATCTTTGCCCTGGGATTCCCATACAATAACCTAATCCATTGAATAAACTTAGGGCCAAACTGATACTCTTCTAGAACCTTCCACAGATATTGCCACTCAAGGCTATCAAATGCCTTTGTGGCATCCAAGGCCAGGATTGCTCTCGCCCCTCTTTCTTCTACTGGCAACTGGATATTTAGGAATGCTCTTCTAATATTGGAACTAGTGGACCTTCCTGGTATAAATCCTGTTTGATCAGGATGTAGCAGTTTTGTAACTATCTTATTTAGCCTTGTTGCCAGTATTTTAGCCAGGATTTTTGTGTCTGCACACAGAAGAGATATTGGTCTATAGGAATTTGCCTCCAGTTGGTCTTTCCCTTCCTTCAATAGTGTTATTATGGTTGCCTCTTCCATTGACCCGGGCATTTTCTCCTCCTCAACCACCCAGTTAAATACCTCCAGCAGTTTTGGAAGCAGCACCTCACTGTAGGTTTTATATATTTCTATTGGCAAGCCATCAGGCCCCGGTGTCTTTTGACCTGCCATTTCTTTTGTTGCCAATTGTATCTCTTCCAGTGTCAGTGGTGCCTCCAACCCCTCTCTATCTTGCCCTGTCAGCCGGTGTATCTTCAGGCCTGTGAAGAAGGTGTCCATTTCCCCCTCTCTACTGTTATGCCAGGTACTGCTGTACAGATTCTGGTAGTATTTCTTAAACACTTGCGTTATTTCTGGTGTGCCTCTCTTAATTTCCCCGTCCTCATCATAAATCGCCGGGATGGTAGATAGGGGATTATCGGCCCTCGCAGTCAAGGCCAAAATCCTCCACACTCTCTCACCCTCAGCAAAAAAATTCTGTTTCTGGAATAATTTTTTATTTTCCGCCTTTTTTCTTCTTATTTTTTTGTATTCTTCCTGCGCCTCTAGCCATTTCTTATGTTCCTCCTTGCTTGGGTTGCTTATATAACTCATCTTTGTGCTCCTCACCTTTTCACTCGCTTCGAGTTCCTTGGCACGCGTCTGTTTTTTGATAAGCGATATTTTTTGAATCAGGATTCCCCGCAGGAATGCTTTCAAGGTATCCCAGATTATTCCCGTCGAGGCAGAGCCAGTGTTTGCTGCTATAAACTCTTTCAAGCTACCACTTATTCCCTCCGGTTCTTTAATTACCTCTAGCCAGAATGGATTTAGCTTCCAGTCCCTTTTGTTATATCCTCTATTCGTCTTTATTTCAAAGATCAATGAGGAGTGATCCGAGATGCTTCTGGGTTCATATGCCACCTCTCCTAACTCCCCCATCGCCTCTACATTACAGAGTATGAGATCTATCCTGGACAGAGTCGAGTGTGTCCTTGAGTGGCAGGAGAATTGTTTTTCCTCTGGGTGTCTCCTCCTCCATACATCAATCAGTCCCATCTCCCCGCAAAATTGGAAAAGAGGGCTACCGACCGTCTGTACAGAGGGGGGACCCACCGGGAATCTGTCCATATTTTTGTTCATGGTCATATTAAAGTCTCCCGCCACTATTACAGGCACTCCCGGCCTGTCCACAACAAACTCCATCAAGTCCCACAAGATTTCTGTGCCAAACGGAGGGGGAATATATATGCTAGCCACCACATATTCCTGTGTCTCTATCCGGCAATGAAGAAACACATAACGTCCTACGGTATCGATCTTACTATGGCTGCAGGAAAACACCATCCCGGAATCTATCAACACGCTCACACCCCTTGAGTAAGCGGTGTGTGTAGAGTGGTATTGAGTCTGATATTTCCTGTGTTTTAACAAGTTAAGGGTTCCCTTATCCAGGTGTGTTTCCTGCAGACATAGTATTTTGATGTTATTACTATCGGCGTCTGAGAAAATTGCCTGTTTTTCTATTGGATCTTTTACCCCTCGGACATTCCATGAACACACCTTAATGCTTTTTCCCTGATTGGGAGATCTATTCTCACTATTATGCATCACCCTCCCCCCTTTCTGTTTCTTCTCCTTTTAGAATACCTCCCATGTATGCTTTAATAATATCGGTTTACATAAACGTGTTTTTTGTGGATCTGCTCTTTCTAGTGCCCTATTCAACCATACCTTCCTTCTCACTTCCCCCTCCCTCCCTCCTCCCTCCCCCCCACCTTACCCCAAAAAAGATAAATGCATATTTTGGTGAATTCAATCATCCCTATGTGCCATTCACACCCTCTCCCCTCCCTCCCCTCCCCCGCCGCCCACACTCCCACCTGCCCTATTTGGGGCCCTTGTAGAGGACCTCTAAGGTGACCGAACTCTCCTTTTGCTATGAAACCTTTCCCCCTCCCCTCCCCCTCCCCTCCCCCCTATTGGCACTTCCTTTAGTGTTTTACATGTATTCCTTTCTCTAATGCATCTCTTCCAAATTCCTTGACGTGTAATGTTATTTCTCCACCTTTGTACCACTCTCCACAAAAACCAAAACATTTCCAACAACCCCTTCCCCCCTCCCACTCCCCGCCCCCCCTCCCCACTCCCATGTCAAAACCGCGACAGAAAAAAGAGAGAGAAAAACCAAAACCCCCCCCCCCCAAAAAAAGGGGGATGAGAGTCTGAGTTCTGCATATTGAAGACAATGATCAAGTCAGTAACTGTTTCCAGCTTCCTATGTCTCCCGTTCTTTTGTATTCATCCAGGTCATCAATTCGGTGGGCGTATTAAAGAATGTGTTTTCCCCGTTTATGGTTATCCGTAAACGTGCCCGATAGAACATTGCATATTTAATCCCCTTTTCTTGCAGTCTATGTTTACACTCAAAAAATTTGGCCCTTTGCCTCTGTAACTCTGGGGAAAAGTCTGGATAAAATGAAATTCTTGTTCCGTTAACCAATACCTTTCATCTCTCTTGCCTTTTGGAGAATTGTAATTTTATCTGGAAAGTGCAGGAGTTTGATAAGCATGGGTCTAGGGCGCCCGCCCTCAACTCGAGCTCTAAAAGGTACTCTATGGGCCCGCTCAATTGAAAAGTGCTTTGATAAGCAATCCTGACCAAACACTCCCAGGAACCAGTTTTCCATGAATTCAGTGGGGCGGCTACCCTCACTCTTTTCAGGGAGACCCAGTACCCTTATGTTTTTCCTTCTTAACCTGTTTTCCATATCGTCAATTTTATTGACGCACAAGTTCAGCTGTTCTTTCATTATTTTCATGTGCATTATCATAGGGTTAACATCATCTTCCACCTGACTGAGTCTTTCCTCTAAGGCTGAGGTACGCTCCCCAACCCCCTGTACATCATGTTTTAATGTTGACATTTCCTCCTTTATCCCTCTGAGCTGGTCAAATATTTCCGTTAGAGAGGATTTGCAATTGTTTATTGCGGATAGAATCTCTCTCATAGAGGGCTCATCCTCCGTCCCTGTTCCCGTGTTTGACTGTGTCACTTTTTCCTGTACCATTACTTTTGGCCCTCGCTCGCCTGCTGCCTTTCCTGCCATCTCTGTATTTGATGTTTGGCCCAGACTTTTCCGTTGGGAGTTCGCTTGTTGGGCCCCTTGCCCCCTTGTTGGTGTATAGCCTGTTGTGCTTCCCGGGATATGTATATATTTTTCTAATTTAGCTGCTGCTGCTGTCTGTCCTGTTCTAGTTCCCAGTGAGGGCTGAGGCTGGGGCTGGGAGTGAGGCTGAAATTGGGGCAGCTGGGGCTGGGACTTGGACTGTAGCTGTGCGTTCCTGGTCATCACCGACAATGTACCCGGCATTATCTTTTTCTTCCTTCCTTTCCCCTTCTCCTCCTCCTCCCTCTTCCTTTATAGGTATGCACTTATAGTTGTTCTATATATTGTTCTGTATATGTTAGCGTGCTTTTGCCTGTACCACTCCAGCTACGCCTGTTGTAGTCCTCCACAGTTTAATCCCCCACCAGCTCTATCAACTGATTGAATATCTCCCAAACTCCTCACACCTACTTGCCCCAGCCTCTTCCTCTAAAATGTGTGACAGCGCAAGCACAGAGGATTATGCACGACAGGTATATAACATTTTTTTTTTTTAAACTGCTCACCTCCGGCTCCGGGTTGTATTGGAAAAAAAAAGGAAAGGAAACCCTTCCGCAGCGTCCTTCGTCCTGAAGGCGGCCGTATCTAGCGTAAGTAGTATAGAGCCGATGCGCTCGTGGTAAGGATGATGGCCTGATATTGTAATGAGAAGCGGTGCAGGCAGGTAGTGTCGAGCAGACAGGCAGAGCAGTTTCACCGGATCAGGGAGGATGGCTCTAGCTTGTTCCTCCAGCTTGTTCCTGCAGCGAGTCTCAGGTTGCGCCAGTCAGCTGACCGGATCGAGTGTGGTCATGTAGGGCGCATACGCGAGGTCATACTCGGTGGATCAGTGTGTCTCGCTGTCTCACTGTCTCCGCTTCCGACCTCATCTCCGATGCCGGCTCACGCTGGAAGTAGTCAGCCGGTCAGATAGGCGGGACCACCCCTCTTCTTCTCTCTCTTTCTCCTGCCCCCTCCCAACGACCTATTCAGTCATCACGGCGTGTGTTGTGGAGCGGGGTCCGAGGTGTGAGGAGCGAGCGGGCAGCTCTCCTCTCACAGCTACATCCGATCACGCCCCCCTATACTACACCTTACTAACTGATCTGTGACTGCTGCTCCTCTCTGCCAACCCCTTCACTGGCTTCCACTGCCCCACCATATAAAATTCAAAATACTAACCACAACATACAAGGCCATCCAAAACATCGCCCCCAGCTACATCACTAACCTCATCTGCAGATATCGCCCAAATAGATCTAGCTCCCTTGTCACCTCCTCCCATGCTCGTCTCCAGGACTTCTCCAGAGCCTCTCCCATCCTCTGGAATTCCCTGCCCCAGTATGTCCGGTCAGCCCCTACCCTGTCCGCCTTTAGCCGATCCCTGAAAACTCACTTATTCAGGGAAGCCCACCCCACCTCCACCTAAGGACTGTACCTGAGCCACCTCCATCAGATCAAAACCCCCACACAGCTATTCCCTTTTGTACTACCTCCCCCACCCTTTAGATTGTAAGCTCCATGAGCAGGGCCCTCCTGTCCCTGCTGTATTGAACTGTATTGTAATTGTACTGTCCCCCTCTACATTGTAAAGCGCTGTGCAAATTGTTGGGGCTATATAAATCCTGTATAAGATTAATAAGAATAATAATATTAGATATAATAGCATGACAATACTGTGTATAGTGCTTTCTAAATAAATATACAGTATGTGATCACCAAACTGATTGTCATGTTCCAGAAATAGCCTTGCCTACTATACATGTTTGACTTCTTTGCACAATTCACAGAATTTGATTAAACATATCCAGTAGCAGCCCCCCTGAGTAGTGTCATACACTAATTTGTTATGGCACGGTATGCTGTATATCGGTACAGACTCATCCTTTGTAAAAAGTTAATTGACTGAATCCTCATTTCCATGTGGTGGTCAAAGTTGGAAACAAGACACTGACTCATTGTCCAAACGGCTATGATTTAGTTATTTACATGACTCTTCAGTCTGTCCTGTGTCATGTTACTTATTGAATGAAATGCCTCACAACAACACAGGCAAGCAATTTAAAAAAAACCTTTATTAGCTAGCTTAGTTTAAATAGTTCATAAGCTATTTAGCACATACATGATTTGAACATAAAAATGCAAAACATGCATCATGCTCTTTAGAAACGGTATTTTATAAATGAGTTCACCCTTTTAAAATATTGTTTATAAAAAGGACATTTGTGAATTTTAACTAATCAGACTGTGCCGAAGTCTACTTAGTGGAGTTTACTTTTTTTTGGGTTAGAGTAGGGTATGGTAAGACCCCTGTCAGTTACCCTACAATCTTTTTTTTATGAGAACTATAGTACTATTAGTAGTATTAGTACACTATACGTCTCCTTCTTTATTGTTGCTTGCCACCAATTTTATGACTTTGTTTTCTCAGAATTGACATCATAGCTTCTCTGCTGGTTTTTATTCTCGCTAATGCTAATATAAGTATGTCCATTTATATGTCAGACATTGGTTAAAAATCTGTATCTGTATATGGATTGCACACCTGGACTGTAAATCATGCATGCATGCATGCTACCATACATGTATATCCAGGGTATATTCCATAAGTTCAGATAAGCAGAGAAAGACTACATGGGGGAAATTCAATAAAGCTCCTAAAATGCTTTCTGGCAGTGTGGCCCCATTAAAATGGTTTGCTCCTAATTCAAGAAAGCATTGTGACAGTTTTGGTAAGAGTGCAATAGATTCAGGTAGTTCCTATTACAATCACTGTTGCTATGGCTGTCAAAGATTCAAAAAGAATCATTGTCAGTTCATGCATAATGAAACTTGAGGTAATTAACACAACCCAAAGTTGGCAAAAGACAGGCCAGAGTTATGGGAAGCAAGGGTGTTGAGTGTATAACTGTATTATTGTGTAAAGAATAGTGTATTCACTTCATTGCTTTGCTGCCAATTTCCTGGCAATTAGGGTTGAGCGAACCCGAACTGTAAAGGGTTTTGGGTTTTTGGTACCCGGACCCGAACCCAAACAATTTACTGTATGTTCGGGTTCGAGTTCGGTGTTCGGCAATGTAATGGTGCATTTTAAAAAGCTGCAGGGCAGCCAATCAACATTTGTTTAACTCGTGTGCCCTTAGAAGCCATCACGCCATGCCTACTAATGGCATGGCTGTGATTGGCCAGTGCAGCATGTGACCCAGCCTCTATATAAGCTAGAGGCACATAGCACAGCACGTCACTCTGCTTTAGATAGTGTAGGAAAAGGTGGCTGCTGCTGCTTTGAGGGAGAGAATTAGATAGGAGTCCTGATTCAGAAATCAAATTACTCAGCGATCTACCTTGATTTTGTTGTGTGGGTGCAGTGCACAATCTTTTTACCCTGCCCTGAGCCCAGTGCCAGAGAAAAGATAACTTTTATCTGTCTGTTAGTTAGGTTGGCGTTAGCGGGCATTTTATGCAAGCTCAGTGCACCAGCACTGCTTATGTTACTGTGAGATAAACCCTTTAGATACTGTTGTTCTATTCTGCTATTCTAAAAACACCCATTTAGGGCAAAAAATATATATTTTGCTGCGTTTCCTGCATATCTGTATTTAGTGAGATACACACTTTAGATACTGTTGTTTTATTCTGCTATTCAAAAAAAAAAAATTTAGGGCAAAAAATGTTTTTGGCCAACGTTTTCTGCATATCTGTACATGTGAGATACACACTTTAGATACTGTTCTCCTATTCTGCTATTAAAATTTTTTTTTTTTTAGGGCAAACATTTTTTTTTGGTGCGTTTTCTGCATATCTGTACGTGTGAGATACACCCTTTAGATACTGTTCCTCTATTCTGCTATTCTAAAAACACCCATTTAGTGCAAAAATATATATATTTTGCAGTGTTTCCTGCATATCTGTACGTGTGAGATACACACTTTAGATACTGTTGTTTTATTCTGCTATTCAAAAAATAATAATTTAGGGCAAAAAAAAAAAAATTGGTGTGTTCTCTGCATATGTGTACCTGTGAGATACACCCTTTAGATACTGTTGCTCTATTCTGCTATAAAAAAAAAAAAAAACACATTTAAGCCGTGTACACACGATCGGTTTTAATGATGAAAACAGTCCGATGGACTTTTTCATCGGACAAACCGATCGTGTATGGGCCCCATCGGTCTTTTTTCCATCGGTGAGAAAAAATAGAACATGTTTTAAATGTATCCAATGGGCAAAAAACCGATAGCAAATTCCGATTGTCTGTGTGGAACTCCAGCGGACAAAAAACCCACACATGCTCAGAATCAAGTCGACGCATGCTCAGAAGAATTGAACTTAATTTTTCTCGGCTTGTCGGAGTTTTTTACGTTTTGGACGGTCGGATTTTTGACTGATGGTGTGTAGGCAAGACTGATGGAAGTCAGCTTCATCGGATTTCCGATGGAAAAATCCATCGGATTAGAATCCATAGGAAATCCGATCGTGTGTACAGGGCTTTAGGGGAAAAATTCCTAAATTTCGGCCTAGTCTGTATCTGTACGTGTGAGGTACACCCTTTAGATACTGTTGCTCTATTCTGGTATTAAAAAAAAAACACATTTAGGGCAAAAATATATATTTTGCATTGTTTCCTGCATAAGTGTATGTGTGAGATACACACTTTAGATACTGTTGCTCTATTCTGCTATTCAAAAAAAATGCAGTGGCGGCTGGGCCTGAGGCGGATAGCAGTTTGGTGCATGTCCTTCCACCACCGAGGATTGCAAGGCGCTTCAGTTTGCCTAAATCCTTCTACTCCGCTTCCTCATCCTCTACCGCCTCCTCATCCGGTCAGCTTAACACCTTCACCACCAACTTCAGCACAGCCAGGGGTAAACGACAGCAGGCAGTTTTAAAGCGTTCCTGTTTGGGGGGAAAAAACGCGCAGGAGTTGTGGAGGGACATGGAACAACAGACCGATGAGTGGTTGGTGGCAGTGAGCCTCAAGCCCAGCCTGGTGGTGTGCGATAATGGGCAAAATCTCGTAGCAGCTCTGGGCCTAGCCGGTTTGACGCACATCCCTTGCCTGGCGCATGTGCTGAATTTGGTGGTGCAGAGGTTCCTTAAAAATTACCCCGATATGCCAGAGCTGCTGCAGAAAGTGCGCGCCGTCTGTGCGCACTTTCGGCATTCTCACCCTGCTGCTGCTCACCTGTCAGCGCTGCAGCGTAACTTCGGCCTTCCCGCTCACCGCCTCATATGTGACGTGCCCACAAGGTGGAACTCCACCTTGCACATGCTGGCTAGATTGTGCGAGCAGCAGCAGGCGATAGTGGAGTTTCAGCTGTAGCACGCACGTGTGAGTCGCTCTGCGGAACAGCACCACTTCACCACCAATAACTGGGCCTCCATGCGAGACCTGTGTGCCTTGTTGCGCTGTTTCGAGTACCCCACCAACATGGCCAGTGCTGATGACGCCGTTCTTAGCGTTACTATCCCAGTTCTATGCCTCCTTGAAAAAACGCTTTGGGCGATGATGGAAGAGGATGTGGCACAGGAGGAGGAGGAGGAGGAAGAGGGATCATTTCCAAGGCTTTCAGGGCAGTCATTCACAAGTGGCTCCGAGGGTGGGTTCCTGCACCAATAAACGCCAGGTACACAATTGTCCAGCAAGGGCACAGTTCTGGAGGATGACGAGGTGGAGGATGAGGAGGAGGAGATGGAGGAGGAGGAACCATGTTCACAGCAGGGTGGCACCCAGACCAGGTCATGGCCATCACTGGTGCGTGGCTGGGGGGATAAAGAGGACACAGACGATACACCTCCCACAGAGGACAGCTTTTCGTTGCCTCTGGGCAGCCTGGCACACATGAGCGATTACATGCTGCAGTGTCTCCGCAACGACTGCCGAGTTGCCCACAATCTAACTGGTGCTGATTAGTGATGAGCCGAACACCCCCGGGTTCGGTTCGCACCAGAACCCGCGAACGGACCGAAAGTTCGAACGAACATTAGAACCCTATTAAATACAATGGATGCGAACGTTCGAATTCTAAAGTGCTAATTATAACAACTATTATGCATGTTATTGTCATAAATAGGGTTTGGGAACCCGGGTTGTGCACCAGGGGACATGTATCAATGCAAAAAGAAGTTTTAAAAACGGTCGTTTTTCGGGAGCAGTCATTTTAATGATGCATAAAGTGAAAAAAAAAAAGTCAAATATTCCTTTAAATATCGTACCTGGGGGGTGTCTAAAGTATGCCTGTGAAGTGCCACGTGTTTCCCGTGTTTAGAACTGTCCCTGCACAAAATGACACTTCTAAAGGAAAAAAAAGCCATTTAAAACTGCTTGCGGCTTTAATGTAATGTCTGGTCCCGGTAATATGGATGAAATTCTTTAAGAAAAATGGCATAGCTACCCCATGACCCCCCCCCTACCCCAGCCCATTACCAGCCCCTTTGGGTCTTGTATGGATATTAAGGGGAACCCCGCACATAAAATAAAAAAGGCCCTATATACTCTGAACAGCCGTATACAGGCGGTGCATACAAGACAGGGACTGTAGGTTTGTTCTTATGTAGAATCTGTTTGTAATTTTGAACAGGTACATTGTTGAAGTGTAGCTCCAGCCCAAAAATCTATTTTTAAACTTTTTGGGAAACATAGGTAAGGGTTATCACCCCTGTAACATTTGTTTTGCTGTCTGTGCCCCTGTTCAGAACATTTCACCTCACTTTCCGTCCCAATGACAACTGTTTTTGAAATGTGGTGTTTTTCTTGAAACAAGGATTGCTGATAAAGCATCAGTACAGATGAGACCCCTTTCTCCCATATTTATTCTTACAGGAGAGAATTTTCCTTTCTAGGGGTAGATTTCCTCTCACTTCCTGTTGTCTTCTTTCGTTTGCAAGTAGGAGTCGTTTGTAAGTTGGATGTTTGAAAGTAGGGACCTGCCGTATATACTCTGCAGAAATAGGCCCCTTAGTTGTTGGTGTTGGCACAACACTGTAAGCACTCAGTTACTCTTGGTTGGTGCTGGAACGCCCTGCTGTCAACTATTATATCAGGAATTTTAATTACATATAATTGTTGAACAGTGGTAGTAAAAATTGGGGCTTTGATGGTGGTGCTGGTGCCACAACACTGTAAGCCCTGACAGTTACTCTTGGTGGGTGCAGCAATGGGCCCTGCTGTGAATTATTAGATCAAGAATTGTAATTACATGCCCCTTTTGAACAGGGGCTGAAAAATTGGGCCTTTCGTGGTGGTGGTGTTGGTGGCGTTGCCACAAGACTGTAAGCCCTCAGAGTTACTCTTGGTGGGTGCAGCAATGGACCCTGCTGTGAATTATTAGATCAAGAATTGTAATTGCATGCCCCTGTTGAACAGGGGCTGAAAAATTGGGCCTTAGGCACTGGTGGCACAACACTACAACCCCTCACAGATACTGTACTTGGAGCACAGCAATGAGCCCTGTTGCAAAGTATTGCTTCAAAAATTGTAATGACACGCCCCTGTTAAACAGGGGCTGAAAAATTGGGCCTTAGGCACTGGTGCCACAACACTCCAACCCCTCACAGATACTGTACTTGGAGCACAGCAATGAGCCCTATGGCAAATTATTGCTAAAAAAATTGTAATTACACGCCCCTGTAAAACAGGGGCTGAAAAATTGGGCCTTAGCCACTGGTGGCGGCACCCATAAACAAAAATGATCTTCCAAGCTATCATCATCAATCGTATCATTGAGGACTCGGAGGAGGAGGATAGCCAGTCAACATAACAGCACAGGCACTCAGCATCAGCATCAGTCTTGAAGGGATGTGACATGTTAAAATCAATTAGTCTGTTATATCAGCATCAGGTGTGTGGTAGCTGGTGGTGATCCAAGACTGGTTCATCTTGATGAAAGTCAGTCGATCAACCGAGTCGGTGGACAGGCGCACCCTGTGATCCGTGACAAATCCTCCAGCAGCACTGAATGTGCGTTCCGAAAGAACGCTGGATGCAGGACAGGCCAGTAGCTCAATTGCATACTGTGCAAGCTCTGGCCAGTGATCCATCCTCAAGACCCAGTAAGCCAGAGGATTTTCGGTGGGGAAGGTGTCCAAGTCTGACCTTGCCCCTAGATATTCCTGCACCATGTTTATCAGACGCTGGCGATGGTTGCTGGAACCGATCATACTTTGGGGCTGCGGACTAAAGAATTGTCTGAACGCATCGGTCAGACGGCCACCTTCCCCACCGCTCCTTCTTTGACTGGCCGAAGCCTCAGCAACTCGTTGTCCAGGACCAGGAGTTTGTAACCTCCCAGTCTCTGGGAACGCGTTGCACAGACCTTTCTGCAAGGCCTCCCGGAGTTGTCTCATCCTCTGCTCCCTCTGCGACGGTAACATAAGGTCCGCAACCTTACCCTTGTACCGTGGATCAAGGAGAGTGGCCAGCCAGTAATGGTCCCTCTCCTTGATCCGAAGAATACGAGGATCCTTCCGCAGACTTTGCAGGATCAGGGAGGCCATGCAGCGTAGGTTTGCTGAGGCATTCGCTCCGGAGTCCTCTGGGTCACTAAGGACGACATGATCCGCAGCCACCTCCTCCCAGCCACGTACAAGTCCACTGGTTTCTTGGGACTGTAAATCATCCCTAAAAGACTGCTGCTGATGATGCTGAGTGCCAGCCTCCACCTCCATGCTGACACAATCCTCCTCCTCCTCCTCCTCCTCCTCCTCCTCCTCTTCCTGTGCGATGGGTGGGACAGAAGGAACACTGTCTGGGTAAAGGGGGCCTTGAGAGGCAAGGAAGTCCTCCTCTTCCTGCCTCTGTTCTGCCTCAAGTGCCCTGTCCATTATTCCACGCAGCGTGTGCTCCAACAGGTGGACAAGAGGTACAGTGTCACTGATGCATGCACTGTCACTGCTCACCATCCTCGTGGCCTCCTCAAATGGTGCCAGGACAGTGCATGCATCCCTGATCATGCCCCACTGGCGTGGAGAAAAAAAACCAAGCTCCCCTGACCCTGTCCTGGTGCCGTAGTCGCACAGGTACTCATTGATGGCCCTCTGCTGCGTGTGCAGCCGCTGCAGCATGGCCAACGTTGAGTTCCACCTGGTGGGCATGTCACATATAAGGCGGTTCTTGGGCAGGTTCAACTCCTTTTGCAGCTCAGCCAGGCGAGCACTGGCATTATAAGATCTGCGGAAATGCACACAGACTTTCCTGGCCTGCCTCAGGACATCCTGTAAGCCCGGGTACCTGCCCAAGAACCGCTGCACCACCAGGTTAAGGACGTGAGCCACACAGGGCACATGGGTCAGTTGTCCCTGTCGGAGGGCGGAGAGGAGGTTGGTGCCATTGTCGCAAACCACCATTCCTGGCTTAAGCTGGCGTGGCGTCAACCACCTCTCGGCCTGGCCCTGCAGAGCAGACAGGACCTCTGCCCCAGTGTGGCTTCTGTCCCCCAAACACACCAGCGCAAGCACGGCATGGCATCTTTTTGCCTGCGTACTTGCGTAGCCCCGTGAACGGCTACAGAGCACCGCTGGTTCATAGGACAAACCACAGGAAGAGGCCATGGAGGAAGAAGAAGAGGAGGGGGTGGAGGAGAGAGGTGTGTCACAACCAGTAGTAGCATTTTGGAGGCGTGGCGGTGGGACAACCTCCAACACTACTGCACCTTGTCCTGCATCCTTCCCAGCTGCCAAAAGAGTGACCCAATGGGCCGTGAAAGAAAGGTAACGTCCCTGTCCATGCCTGCTGGACCATGAGTCAGCGGTAATATGCACCTTACCGCTGACCGCCCTGTCCAGCGAGGCCAAGACATTGCCTTCCACATGCCGGTAGAGAGCCGGAATAGCCTTCCGTGAGAAAAAGTGGCGTTTGGGAACCTGCCACTGAGGAACCGCACATTGCACAAACTCACGGAAGGGGGCCGAGTCTACCAACTGAAAAGGCAGCAGTTGAAGCGCTAGCAATTTAGCCAAGCTAGCATTCAACCGCTGGGCATGTGGATGGCTGGGAGTGAACTTCTTTCGACGGTCCAGCAGCTGGGGCAGGGAAATTTGCCTGCTAGAATCGGACGTCGGTGTACTGCTAGCAGAGTGGCCGCAAGTACTTGGCTGTGACACACCTAATTCTACACCTTCATTCCTCTCAGTGCATGTTTCAGAGAGGACTGAAGTTATAGTGGGGTTGGAGATCCCAGCTGATGCGGTGCAAGGAGAGGTCCGCTTTGTTCTTTGGTGTGGGTCTTTGAGGTAGGCTTGCCAACGAGCTGCATGGCAGGTCAACATATGTCTGGTCAGGCATGTGGTACCCAAGCGGCTGATGTTTTGGCCACGCGATATACGCTTGAGACATATGTTGCAAACAGCAGCTGTGCGATCTGATGCACTAGCCTCAAAAAAGGCCCACACCAAAGAACTTTTTGAATGACGGGCAGAGGCAGCGCCCTGCACAGGCGGAGCTCTGCGGTGTGATTCCGTCGGTGTACTGCCCTTACGCTGGCCACCAAAGGGCATCCTGCCTCGTTGGAGATGTGCCTCCTCCTCATCCTCCTCCTCCTCCTCTCTCCTATTAGGCACCCACGTGGAGTCAGTGACCTCATCATCACCTCCCTCCTCATCACTGGAGGCAATCTGGCAGTATGCTGCAGCTGCTGGAACATGACTGCCAGATTGGTGTCCTTCTTGAGCATCCCCTCTGTCTGCTCTCACGCTACTGCCTTCCTCTAGCTGGGTTTCATCATCAGACCCTTCGAAACGCTGGGCATCCTCCTGGAGCATGTACCCAACACTGTGCTGAAACAGTTCGGGGGACTCCTCAGGAGGAGGACATGGTGGGTCTAGGGAAGGAGTGACTGATGATGAGTCTGACATTGATACCAGGGAAGAGGACGCTTTGGCAGCTGCTTTTCCAGTACCCTGAGCCTGGGTGAGAGAGGATGAGGAGGAGGAGGAGGGCTTGGTCATCCACTCTACCAAGTCTTCGGCATGATGTGGCTCAACATGTCCAGCTGCCGAAAAGAAGGACAAGCGTGTCCCATGGCCATGTGCTGATGACAATGCACCGCGTCCACGACCAGCACTGTTGCCCCCAGACACAGAGCCTGCTTGCCCTCTTTTATTGCCTCCTGACTGTCTGCCTCTCCTTGTTTGCCTTCCAGACATTCTAATAGATGGCCTGCAGGGAGATGGGAAAAAAGCAATAAGGGCTACCTTCAGGTGTCCTTCTCTGTCCCTTGAAACAAGGACTTTGACAGTGAAAGAAACTGACACACTCTCCCTACCTACAGTTTTCTGTCCCTAGAATTTTTTTTTTTTTTAAGCACAATTTAGCACAAGGAGAATTCACTCACTGTCCTTCCAGGTCCCTGGAAACAAGGACTTTGACAGTGAAAGAAACTGACACACTCTCCCTACCTACAGTTTTCTGTCCCTAGAAAAAATGTTTTTTTTAAGCACAATTTAGCACAAGGAGAATTACCTCACTGTCCTTCCAGGTCCCTGGAAACAAGGACTTTGACAGTGAAAGAAACTGACACACTCTCCCTACCTACAGTTTTCTGTCCCTAGAAAAAATGTTTTTTTTAAGCACAATTTAGCACAAGGAGAATTACCTCACTGTCCTTCCAGGTCCCTGGAAACAAGGACTTTGACAGTGAAAGAAACTGACACACTCTCCCTACCTACAGTTTTCTGTCCCTAGAAAAAATGTTTTTTTTAAGCACAATTTAGCACAAGGAGAATTACCTCACTGTCCTTCCAGGTCCCTGGAAACAAGGACTTGCACAGTGAAAGAAACTGACACACTCTCCCTACCTACAGTTTTCTGTCCCTAGAAAAAATGTTTTTTTTAAGCACAATATAGCACAAGGAGAATTCACTCACTGTCCTTCCAGGTCCCTGGAAACAAGGACTTTGACAGTGAAAGAAACTGACACACTCTCCCTACCTACAGTTTTCTGTCCCTAGAAAAAATGTTTTTTTTAAGCACAATTTAGCACAAGGAGAATTACCTCACTGTCCTTCCAGGTCCCTGGAAACAAGGACTTTGACAGTGAAAGAAACTGACACACTCTCCCTACCTACAGTTTTCTGTCCCTAGAAAAAATGTTTTTTTTAAGCACAATTTAGCACAAGGAGAATTACCTCACTGTCCTTCCAGGTCCCTGGAAACAAGGACTTTGACAGTGAAAGAAACTGACACACTCTCCCTACCTACAGTTTTCTGTCCCTAGAAAAAATGTTTTTTTTAAGCACAATTTAGCACAAGGAGAATTACCTCACCGTCCTTCCAGGTCCCTGGAAACAAGGACTTTGACAGTGAAAGAAACTGACACACTCTCCCTACCTACAGTTTTCTGTCCCTAGAAAAAATGTTTTTTTTAAGCACAATTTAGCACAAGGAGAATTACCTCACTGTCCTTCCAGGTCCCTGGAAACAAGGACTTTGACAGTGAAAGAAACTGACACACTCTCCCTACCTACAGTTTTCTGTCCCTAGAAAAAATGTTTTTTTTAAGCACAATTTAGCACAAGGAGAATTACCTCACTGTCCTTCCAGGTCCCTGGAAACAAGGACTTTGACAGTGAAAGAAACTGACACACTCTCCCTACCTACAGTTTTCTGTCCCTAGAAAAAATGTTTTTTTTAAGCACAATTTAGCACAAGGAGAATTACCTCACTGTCCTTCCAGGTCCCTGGAAACAAGGACTTTGACAGTGAAAGAAACTGACACACTCTCCCTACCTACAGTTTTCTGTCCCTAGAAAAAATGTTTTTTTTAAGCACAATTTAGCACAAGGAGAATTACCTCACTGTCCTTCCAGGTCCCTGGAAACAAGGACTTTGACAGTGAAAGAAACTGACACACTCTCCCTACCTACAGTTTTCTGTCCCTAGAAAAAATGTTTTTTTTAAGCACAATATAGCACAAGGAGATTTCACTCACTGTCCTTCCAGGTCCCTGGAAACAAGGACTTTGACAGTGAAAGAAACTGACACACTCTCCCTACCTACAGTTTTCTGTCCCTAGAAAAAATGTTTTTTTTAAGCACAATTTAGCACAAGGAGAATTACCTCACTGTCCTTCCAGGTCCCTGGAAACAAGGACTTTGACAGTGAAAGAAACTGACACACTCTCCCTACCTACAGTTTTCTGTCCCTAGAAAAAATGTTTTTTTTAAGCACAATTTAGCACAAGGAGAATTACCTCACTGTCCTTCCAGGTCCCTGGAAACAAGGACTTTGACAGTGAAAGAAACTGACACACTCTCCCTACCTACAGTTTTCTGTCCCTAGAAAAAATGTTTTTTTTAAGCACAATATAGCACAAGGAGAATTCACTCACTGTCCTTCCAGGTCCCTGGAAACAAGGACTTTGACAGTGAAAGAAACTGACACACTCTCCCTACCTACAGTTTTCTGTCCCTAGAAAAAATGTTTTTTTTAAGCACAATTTAGCACAAGGAGAATTACCTCACTGTCCTTCCAGGTCCCTGGAAACAAGGACTTTGACAGTGAAAGAAACTGACACACTCTCCCTACCTACAGTTTTCTGTCCCTAGAAAAAAAGTTTTTTTTAAGCACAATATAGCACAAGCACAAAACACACTGACACTCTCCCTACCTATCCTTCTCTTTCCCTAAACTAAAGGAATCCAGGTTAAGCAAGAAAGAAATAAAAGTCACTGTCCCTGCCTATGCTGCTCTATCCCTGCTCCGGAACACACTACACTAGGCCGCCGTGCTGGCGGCCTTTTATAGTGTGGGGCGTGTACTAAACCCCCTCAGCAATAATTGGCCACAGGCATCCTGCCTGTGGCCAATCATTGCTCTCCTCGCTGCCGGCGCTGTGATTGGCCAAGCATGCGGGGTCACAGTGCATGCTTGGCCAATCACAGCGCCTGGATGACACTGCGATGGCGTAGTGCATTGTGGGCCGTTCGCGTCACTCGAATTTGGCGCGAACGGCCCAAATCGTTCGATCTTCGTCGAACGATCGAACAGCCGATGTTCGAGTCGAACGTATGTTCGACTCGAACACGAAGCTCATCCCTAGTGCTGATTACTGGGTGGCCACGCTGCTGGATCCCCATTACAAGGACAACATACCATCCTTAATTCCCTCACTGGAGCGTGATCGTAAGGTGCGCGAGTACCAGCGCAAGCTGGAAGACGCGCTGCTGGTGGCAATCCCACCAGACAGTGGGGGCACAGTGGAAGCACAAGGAGAAGGCAGAGGAGGAGGAAGAGGTCGCCAACGCAGCCGGGGCACCGGCAGCACCTCAGAAGGCAGGGTTTGTATGGCCGAAATGTGGAAAAGCTTTGTCAGCACACCACAACAACCAGCACCACCAGCTGATATGGAACGTCTTAGCAGGAGGCAGCATTTCACCAACATGGTGGAGCATTATGTGTGCACACGCATACACGTACTGAATGACGGGTCTGCCCCCTTCAACTTCTGGGTCTCAAAATTGGGCACATGGCCTGAGCTTGCCCTTTACGCCTTGGAGGTGCTGGCCTGCCCTGCAGCCAGTGTATTATCTGAACATGTATTTAGCATGGCAGGAGGCGTTATCACAGACAAGCGCCAATGTAGACAAGCTCACGTTCATTAAAATTAACCAGGCATGGATCCCACAGGACTTGTCCGTACCTTGTGCAGAATAGACATGTATACCGGCCTTCCCCAGCCATTGTTGTATTTTTGAGCTTTCTCACTCTTTTGGGGTGTATCCTAATTTAAAAAAAAAATTAAAAACCAGTATTGGCTACCTCGTCCTTCACCGCCACTTCCACCTACACCGCCACATCCACCGCCACCTCAACCTCCTACTCCATATGCACCTCGTCCTCCTAGGTCAAGATTATTATTTTTTATTTTTATGTATTTTATGTTATTTAAAATTATTTCCCTATCCACATCATGCTCTTAACAAAATTTTGCTGCCCTTTGCAGCCCTCTAGCCCTTTCCATTACATTTTTAGAGCCATTTTAGTCCTCAAACGTTTGGGTCCCCATTGACTTCAATGGGGTTCGGGTTCGGGGTCAAGTTCGGGTCCCGAACTCGAACTTTTTTGCGAAGTTCGGCCGAAACCTGAACATCCAGGTGTCCGCTCAACTCTACTGGCAATCAATGAAGCAGGCCAGACACTGACAATAGACAGAGTCTGAATGAGAATGGCTAGTTTGCCATCAGGTCCATTTGCCTTGTGACTGGCAAAGGAAAGAAGTGGGTTCTGTTGCCTTATAAATTGGGTAACAGTGGCTATGATATCTAGACAAAAACTTCACGTCCTCTGCACCTGTTGGGTGGGCACAGTCTGATGGGGAACTTAGAGACTAGTGTCCTATAAGGTCTGCCTGTCCATCTCAGAGGCTATGGCGTCTGACCACTGCCCTGCGCAGTCAATCACAAGACAGATGGACCTGATTGAGAATTATGCCGCGTACACACTGTCGGAATTTCCGATGAAAAAAGTCAGACGGAATTTTTTCATCGGATACTCCGATCATGTGTATGCCCCATTGGACTTTTTCCGTTCGAAATTCCGACAGAGTTAGAAAGAGAACATGTTCTATTTTTCTCAGACGTAAAAAATTTCTATCGGAAATTCCGTTCGTCTGTATGGAACTCTGACGGAGAAAAAAACATGCATGCTCAGAATCAAGTCGACGCATGCTCGGAAGCATTGAACTTAATTTTTCTCGGCACGTCGTAGTGTTGTACGTCACCGTGTTCTTGACGGTCGGAATTTGGTGTGACAGTGTGTATGCAAGACAGCTTGAACGGAATTCCATCGGAAAAATCAGTCGGAGTTTATCCCGATGGAAAATCCGATCGTGTGTACGAGGCATTAGTCTCTCAGTTCCCCTTCAGACTCTGCCCACCCCACTACTAGGCTCTTCAGCCATGTACCTGTCTGTGTGCTGGGCGCAGTGACCGGTAAAGGGGTTACTACTGGTGAGCCTGTGATTTTATCTGGTTCATTTTTTATGAGCTACACTGAGAAGAGAGTGTCTGGTATGGTCACCCTGTCCTCAGTACCACCGCCTTCCAACAGGTACATAAATCTGTCTCAAATACTGAAAATGTCAGTGCAAAGGTGCAATAGAGTTCTATGATACTCTTTATGAATTCCACAGATAGAGTTATGTGCAGGTAAAAATCAGATTTTTTTAATTAAATGGTAATTAAAATCTGTTGGGTGGTGGCAGGCTATTGTTTGTTGTGTGTGTGGACAGTGGGAAGAGTGATTAACACCAGGGTTCTAGCTTGCAGGTTAGCTGGAGGGATCCTAGTAGTGTGTGATAATTGCTATACTGCTCCCCAACCCTTATGCCTTGTACACACGATCGGATTTCTGATGGCATAAAATCCGATGGAATTTTCCATTGGAATTCTGATGAAGCTGACTTCCATCAGTCTTGCATACACAGTGTCAGACTAAATTCTGACCGTCCAAAACGCGGGGACGTAAAACACTCCAACGAGCCGAGAAAAATTAAGTTCAATGCTTCTGAGCATGCGTTGACTTGATTCTGAGCATGCGTGGATTTTTCTCCGATGGAATTCCACACAGACGATCGGAATTTCCCATAGGAAAAATTTAAAACATGTTCTATTTTTTTACTCCGATGGAAAAAATCCGATGGGGCCCACACACGATCAGAATTTCCGATGAAACAAGTCCATCAGATTTTATTCCATCGGAAATCCGATCGTGTTTACAAGGCATTATAGTGCACCAGATTGTATGTACAATTCGCATCATCCTGTGTGGGGTCAGCCAGCTGGATTGGAGTGGAGCCTCCCTCTAGTGGTGGCCAAAGGTAGTGCGGGCTGTGGATCACAGCCAGTCTTGATCAGTATAAGTTCCCCCTTATTCCCTTATACCCCCAGTCATGGAACTACGTCGCGGTTAGCTAATTCGCTGTGGGCATGCGTAATCGTGACAAATTGGTGGCAGGCTATTGTTTGTTGTGTGTCTGGTGTGTGGGTGTGTGGACAGTGGGAAGAGTTATTAACACCAGGGTTCTAGCTTTCAGGTTAGCTGGCGGGATTCTAGTAGTGTGTGATAATTGCTAGGCTGCTCCCCAACCCTTGAGTATCTCACTTGCTGCTAGTTTTATTACCATTTCTTTTTTTTTTTTTTAACATTTTAACATTCTTATAAAACTTTTGTGAATCAGTACTGCTTGGACCTTGAATAAGGGGACATACCCCGAAAGCTCGTCCTGAAAAATTATATGTTAGTGCAAATAAATAAAGTATCACGGATAGGGATGAGCTTCGTGTTCGAGTCGAACATACGTTCGACTCGAACATCGGCTGTTCGATCGTTCGACGAAGATCGAACGATTTGGGCCGTTCGCGCCAAATTCGAGTGACGCGAACGGCCCACAATGCACTACGCCATCGCAGTGTCATCCAGGCGCTGTGATTGGCCAAGCATGCACTGTGACCCCGCATGCTTGGCCAATCACAGCGCCGGCAGCGAGGAGAGCAATGATTGGCCACAGGCAGGATGCCTGTGGCCAATTATTGCTGAGGGGGTTTAGTACACGCCCCACACTATAAAAGGTCGCCAGCGCAGCGGCCTTGTGTAGTGTGTTCCGGAGCAGGGAAAGAGAAGCATAGGCAGGGACAGTGTCATTTTTAGGGACAAATAAGGATAGGTAGGGAGAGTGTCAGTGTGTTATTCTGTGCTAAACCTTGTTTGTAGGGACAGAGAGGTACAGTGAGGGAAAGTGTCAGTGTGCTATTCTGTGCTAAATCTTGTTTGTAGGGACAGAGTAGGACAGTGAGTGAAACTGACAGTGTGCTATTCTGTTCTAAACCAATCTTGCTGAACCATATTTTCAATCCTTGAGTTTAGGGACAGAGAGGTACAGTGAGGGAAAGTGTCAGTGTGCTATTCTGTGCTAAATCTTGTTTGTAGGGACAGAGTAGGACAGTGAGTGAAACTGACAGTGTGCTATTCTGTTCTAAACCAATCTTGCTGAACCATATTTTCAATCCTTGAGTTTAGGGACAGAGAGGTACAGTGAGGGAAAGTGTCAGTGTGCTATTCTGTGCTAAATCTTGTTTGTAGGGACAGAGTAGGACAGTGAGTGAAACTGACAGTGTGCTATTCTGTTCTAAACCAATCTTGCTGAACCATATTTTCAATCCTTGAGTTTAGGGACAGAGAGGTACAGTGAGGGAAAGTGTCAGTGTGCTATTCTGTGCTAAATCTTGTTTGTAGGGACAGAGTAGGACAGTGAGTGAAACTGACAGTGTGCTATTCTGTTCTAAACCAATCTTGCTGAACCATATTTTCAATCCTTGAGTTTAGGGACAGAGAGGTACAGTGAGGGAAAGTGTCAGTGTGCTATTCTGTGCTAAATCTTGTTTGTAGGGACAGAGTAGGACAGTGAGTGAAACTGACAGTGTGCTATTCTGTTCTAAACCAATCTTGCTGAACCATATTTGAAATCCTTGAGTTTAGGGACAGAGAAGGACACTCGTGGAAACTATCAGTGTGCTATTCTGTGCTAAATCTTGTTTGTAGGGACAGAGTAGGACAGTGAGGGAAAGTGTCAGTGTGCTATTCTGTTCTAAACCAATTTTGCTGAACCATATTTGAAATCCTTGAGTTTAGGGACAGAGAAGGACACTCGTGGAAACTATCAGTGTGCTATTCTGTGCTAAATCTTGTTTGTAGGGACAGAGTAGGACAGTGAGGGAAAGTGTCAGTGTGCTATTCTGTTCTAAACCAATTTTGCTGAACCATATTTGAAATCCTTGAGTTTAGGGACAGAGAGGTACAGTGAGGGAAAGTGTCAGTATGCTATTCTGTGCTAAATCTTGTTTGTAGGGACAGAGTAGGACAGTGAGTGAAACTGACAGTGTGCTATTCTGTTCTAAACCAATCTTGCTGAACCATATTTGAAATCCTTGAGTTTAGGGACAGAGAAGGACACTCGTGGAAACTATCAGTGTGCTATTCTGTGCTAAATCATGTTTGTAGGGACAGAGTAGGACAGTGAGGGAAAGTGTCAGAGTGCTATTCTGTTCTAAACCAATTTTGCTGAACCATATTTGAAATCCTTGAGTTTAGGGACAGAGAAGGACACTCGTGGAAACTATCAGTGTGCTATTCTGTGCTAAATCTTGTTTGTAGGGACAGAGTAGGACAGTGAGGGAAAGTGTCAGTGTGCTATTCTGTTCTAAACCAATTTTGCTGAACCATATTTGAAATCCTTGAGTTTAGGGACAGAGAAGGACACTCGTGGAAACTATCAGTGTGCTATTCTGTGCTAAATCTTGTTTGTAGGGACAGAGTAGGACAGTGAGGGAAAGTGTCAGTGTGCTATTCTGTTCTAAACCAATTTTGCTGAACCATATTTGAAATCCTTGAGTTTAGGGACAGAGAAGGACACTCGTGGAAACTATCAGTGTGCTATTCTGTGCTAAATCTTGTTTGTAGGGACAGAGTAGGACAGTGAGGGAAAGTGTCAGTGTGCTATTCTGTTCTAAACCAATTTTGCTGAACCATATTTGAAATCCTTGAGTTTAGGGACAGAGAAGGACACTCGTGGAAACTATCAGTGTGCTATTCTGTGCTACATCTTGTTTGTAGGGACAGAGTAGGACAGTGAGGGAAAGTGTCAGTGTGCTATTCTGTTCTAAACCAATTTTGCTGAGCCATATTTGAAATCCTTGAGTTTAGGGACAGAGAAGGACACTCGTGGAAACTATCAGTGTGCTATTCTGTGCTAAATCTTGTTTGTAGGGACAGAGAGGTACAGTGAGTGAAACTGACAGTGTGCTATTCTGTTCTAAACCAATTTTGCTGAACCATATTTGAAATCCTTGAGTTTAGGGACAGAGAAGGACACTCGTGGAAACTATCAGTGTGCTATTCTGTGCTAAATCTTGTTTGTAGGGAGGGACAGAGTAGGACAGTGAGGGAAAGTGTCAGTGTGCTATTCTGTTCTAAGCCAATTTTGCTGAACCATATTTGAAATCCTTGAGTTTAGGGACAGAGAAGGACACTCGTGGAAACTATCAGTGTGCTATTCTGTGCTAAATCTTGTTTGTAGGGACAGAGTAGGACAGTGAGGGAAAGTGTCAGTGTGCTATTCTGTTCTAAACCAATCTTGCTGAACCATATTTGAAATCCTTGAGTTTAGGGACAGAGAAGGACACTCGTGGAAACTATCAGTGTGCTATTCTGTGCTAAATCTTGTTTGTAGGGACAGAGAGGTACAGTGAGTGAAACTGACAGTGTGCTATTCTGTTCTAAAGCAATTTTGCTGAACCATATTTGAAATCCTTGAGTTTAGGGACAGAGAAGGACACTCGTGGAAACTATCAGTGTGCTATTCTGTGCTAAATCTTGTTTGTAGGGACAGAGTAGGACAGTGAGGGAAAGTGTCAGTGTGCTATTCTGTTCTAAACCAATCTTGCTGAACCATATTTGAAATCCTTGAGTTTAGGGACAGAGAAGGACACTCGTGGAAACTATCAGTGTGCTATTCTGTGCTAAATCTTGTTTGTAGGGACAGAGAGGTACAGTGAGTGAAACTGACAGTGTGCTATTCTGTTCTAAAGCAATTTTGCTGAACCATATTTGAAATCCTTGAGTTTAGGGACAGAGAAGGACACTCGTGGAAACTATCAGTGTGCTATTCTGTGCTAAATCTTGTTTGTAGGGACAGAGAGGTACAGTGAGTGAAACTGACAGTGTGCTATTCTGTTCTAAACCAATTTTGCTGAACCATATTTGAAATCCTTGAGTTTAGGGACAGAGAAGGACACTCGTGGAAACTATCAGTGTGCTATGTTGTGCTAAATCTTGTTTGTAGGGACAGAGAAGGACAGTGAGGGAAACTGTCAGTGTGCTGTTCTGTGCTAAACCAATCTTGCTGAAGCATATTGCAAATCCTTGTGTTTAGGGACAGAGAAGGATAGGCAGGGGACAGTGTCAGTGTCATTGTTGCTAAGCCTCCTGCACAGTATACACCTGAAGGTAGCCCTTATTGCTGTTTTTCCCATCTCCCTGCAGGCCATCCATTAAAATGTCTGGAAGGCAAACAAGGAGAGGCAGACAGTCAGGAGGCAAAAAAAGAGGGCAAGCAGGCTCTGTGTCTGGGGGCAACAGTGCTGGTCGTGGACGCGGTGCATTGTCATCAGCACATGGCCATGGGACACGCTTGTCCTTCTTTTCGGCAGCTGGACATGTTGAACCACATCATGCCGAAGACTTGGTAGAGTGGATGACCAAGCCCACCTCATCCTCCTCATCCTCTCTCACCCAGGCTCAGGGTACTGGCAAAGCAGCTGCCAAAGCGTCCTCTTCTCTGGTATCATTATCTTCATTAGTCAATCCTTCCCTAGACCCACCATGTCCTCCTCCTGAGGAGTCCCCCGAACTGTTTGAGCACAGTGTTGGGTACATGCTCCAGGAGGATGCCCAGCGTTTCGAAGGATCTGATGATGATACCCAGCTAGAGGAAGGCAGTAGCGTGAGAGCAGAGAGAGGGGATGCTCAAGAAGGACACCAATCTGGCAGTCATGCTCCAGCAGCTGCAGCATACTGCCAGATTGGCTCCAGTGATGAGGAGGGAGGGGATGATGAGGTCACTGACTCCACGTGGGTGCCTAATAGGAGAGAGGAGGAGGAGGAGGATGAGGAGGAGGCACATCTCCAACGAGGCAGGATGCCCTTGAGTGGCCAGCGTATGGGCAGCACACCGACGGAATCACACCGCAGAGCTCCGCCTGTGCAGGGCGCTGCCTCTGCCCGTCATTCAAAAAGTTCTTTGGTGTGGGCCTTTTTTGAGGCGAGTGCATCAGATCGCACAGCTGCTGTTTGCAACATATGTCTCAAGCGTATATCGCGTGGCCAAAACATCAGCCGCTTGGGCACCACATGCTTGATCAGACATATGTTGACCTGCCATGCAGCTCGTTGGCAAGCCTACCTTAAAGACCCACACCAAAGAACAAAGCTGACCTCTTCTTGCACCGCATCAGCTGGGATCTCCAACCCCACTATACCTTCAGTCCTCTCTGAAACCTGCTCTGAGAGGAATGAAGGTGTAGAATTAGGTGTGTCACAGCCAAGTACTTGCGGGCACTCTGCTAGCAGTACACCAATGTCCGATTCTAGCAGGCAAATTTCCCTGCCCCAGCTGCTGGACCGTCGAAAGAAGTTCACTCCCAGCCATCCACATGCCCAGCGGTTGAATGCTAGCCTGGCTAAATTGCTAGCGCTTCAACTGCTGCCTTTTCAGTTGGTAGACTCGGCCCCCTTCCATGAGTTTGTGCAATGTGCGGTTCCTCAGTGGCAGGTTCCCAAACGCCACTTTTTCGCACGGAAGGCGATTCCGGCTCTCTACAGGCATGTGGAAGGCAATGTCTTGGCCTCGCTGGACAGGGCGGTCAGCGGTAAGGTGCATATTACCGCTGACTCATGGTCCAGCAGGCATGGACAGGGACGTTACCTTTCTTTCACGGCCCATTGGGTCACTCTTTTGGCAGCTGGGAAGGATGCAGGACAAGGTGCAGTAGTGTTGGAGGTTGTTCCACCGCCACGCCTCCAAAATGCTACTACTGGTTGTGACACACCTCTCTCCTCCACCCCCTCCTCTGGCCTCTTCCTGTGGTTTGTCCTCGGAACCAGCGGTGCTCCGTAGGCGTTCAAGGGGCTACGCAAGTACGCAGGCAAAAAGATGCCATGCCGTGCTTGCGCTGGTGTGTTTGGGGGACAGGAGCCACACTGGGGCAGAGGTCCTGTCTGCTCTGCAGGGGCAGGCCGAGAGGTGGTTGACGCCACGCCAGCTTAAGCCAGGAATGGTGGTTTGCGACAATGGCACCAACCTCCTCTCCGCCCTCCGACAGGGACAACTGACCCATGTGCCCTGTATGGCTCACGTCCTTAACCTGGTGGTGCAGCGGTTCTTGGGCAGGTACCCGGGCTTACAGGATGTCCTGAGGCAGGCCAGGAAAGTCTTGTGCATTTCCGCAGATCTTATAATGCCAGTGCTCGCCTGGCTGAGCTGCAAAAGGAGTTGAACCTGCCCAAGAACCGCCTTATATGTGACATGCCCACCAGGTGGAACTCAATGTTGGCCATGCTGCAGCGGCTGCACACGCAGCAGAGGGCCATCAATGAGTACCTGTGCGACTACGGCACCAGGACAGGGTCAGGGGAGCTCGGGTTTTTTTCACCACGCCAGTGGGGCATGATCAGGGATGCATGCACTGTCCTGGCACCATTTGAGGAGGCCACGAGGATGGTGAGCAGTGACAGTGCATGCATCAGTGACACTGTACCTCTTGTCCACCTGTTGGAGCACACGCTGCGTGGAATAATGGACAGGGCACTTGAGGCAGAACAGAGGCAGGAAGAGGAGGACTTCCTTGCCTCTCAAGGCCCCCTTTACCCAGACAGTGTTCCTTCTGTCCCACCCATCGCACAGGAAGAGGAGGAGGAGGAGGAGGAGGAGGATTGTGTCAGCATGGAGGTGGAGGCTGGCACTCAGCATCATCAGCAGCAGTCTTTTAGGGATGATTTACAGTCCCAAGAAACCAGTGGACTTGTACGTGGCTGGGAGGAGGTGGCTGCGGATCATGTCGTCCTTAGTGACCCAGAGGACTCCGGACTGAATGCCTCAGCTAACCTACGCTGCATGGCCTCCCTGATCCTGCAAAGTCTGCGGAAGGATCCTCGTATTCTTCGGATCAAGGAGAGGGACCATTACTGGCTGGGCACTCTCCTTGATCCACGGTACAAGGGTAAGGTTGCGGACCTTATCTTACCGTCGCAGAGGGAGCAGAGGATGAGACAACTCCGGGAGGCCTTGCAGAAAGGTCTGTGCAACGCGTTCCCAGAGACTGGGAGGTTACAAACTCCTGGTCCTGGACAACGAGTTGCTGAGGCTTCGGGCAGTCAAAGAAGGAGCGGTGGGGAAGGTGGCCGTCTGACCGATGCGTTCAGACAATTCTTTAGTCCGCAGCCCCAAAGTATGATCGGTTCCAGCAACCATCGCCAGCGTCTGATATACATGGTGCAGGAATACCTAGGGGCAAGGTCAGACTTGGACACCTTCCCCACCGAAAATCCTCTGGTTTACTGGGTCTTGAGGATGGATCACTGGCCAGAGCTTGCACAGTATGCAATTGAGCTACTGGCCTGTCCTGCATCCAGCGTTCTTTCAGAACGCACATTCAGTGCTGCTGGAGGATTTGTCACGGATCACAGGGTGCGCCTGTCCACCGACTCGGTTGATCTACTGACTTTCATCAAGATGAACCAGTCTTGGATCACCACCAGCTACCACACACCTGATGCTGATATAACAGACTAATTGATTTTAAAATGTCACATCCCTTCAAGACTGATGCTGATGCTGAGTTCCTGTGCTGTTATGTTGACTAGCTATCCTCCTCCTCCTCCTCAATGATCCGATTAATGATGATAGCTTGGAAGATCATTTTGGTTTATGGGTGCCGCCACCAGTGGCTAAAGCCCAATTTTTCAGCCCCTGTTTAACAGGGGCGTGTAATTACAATTTTTGATGCAATACTTTGCAACAGGCCTCATTGCTGTGCTCCAAGTACAGTATCTGTGAGGGGTTGCAGTGTTGTGCCACCAGTGCCTAAGGCCCAATTTTTCAGCCCCTGTTTAACAGGGGCGTGTAATTACAATTTTTGATGCAATACTTTGCAACAGGCCTCATTGCTGTGTTCCAAGTACAGTATCTGTGAGGGGTTGCAGTGTTGTGCCACCAGTGCCTAAGGCCCAATTTTTCAGCCCCTGTTCAACAGGGGCATGCAATTATAATTATTGATCTAATAATTCACAGCAGGGCCCATTGCTGCGCCCACCAAGAGTAACTGTCAGGCCTTACAGTGTTGTGGCACCAGCACCACCATCACCACCACCACCACCACCAAAGGCCCAATTTTTCAGCCCCTGTTCAACAGGGGCATGCAATTATAATTATTGATCGAATAATTCACAGCAGGGCCCATTGCTGCGCCCACCAAGAGTAACTGTCAGGCCTTACAGTGTTGTGGCACCAGCACCACCATCACCACCACCACCACCACCACCACCAAAGGCCCAATTTTTCAGCCCCTATTCAACAGGGGCATGCAATTATAATTATTGATCTAATAATTCACAGCAGGGCCCATTGCTGCGCCCACCAAGAGTAACTGTCAGGCCTTACAGTGTTGTGGCACCAGCACCACCATCAAAGGCCCAATTTTTACTACCACTGATCAACAATTATATGTTATTACAATTCCTGATATAATAGTTGACAGCAGGGCGTTCCAGCACCCACCAAGAATAACTGTGAGTGCTTTCAGTGTTGTGCCAACACCAACACCTAAGGGGTCAATTTCTGCAGATTATATACGGCAGGTCCCTACTTTCAAACATCCAACTTACAAACGACTACTACTTGCAAACGGAAGAAGACAACAGGAAGTGAGAGGAAATCTACCCCTTGGAAGGAAAATTCTCTCCTGTAAGAATTAATATGGGAGAAAGGTGTCTCCTCTCTACTGATGCTTTATCACCAATCCTTGTTTCAATAAAAACACCACATTTCAAAAACAGTTGTCATTGGGACGCAAAGTGAGGTGAAATGTTCTGAACATGGGCACAGACAGCAAAAAAAATGTGACAGGGGTGATAACCGTTCCCTATGTTTTCCAAAAAGCTAAAAAAAAGGAATTTGGCATGGAGCTACACTTAAACAATGCAGCTGTTCAAAATTACAAACAGATTCTACATAAGAACAAACCTACAGTCCCTGTCTTGTATACGGCTGTTCAGAGTATATAGGGCCTTTTTTATTTTGTGTGCGGGGTTCCCCTTAATATCCATACAAGACCCAAAGGGGCTGGTAATGGGCTGGGGAAGGGGGGGGGGGGGATGTGATGGGGTAGCTATGCCATTTTTCCTAAAGATTTTCATCCATATTACCGGGACCAGACATTGCATTAAAGCCGCAAGCAGTTTTAAATGGCTTTTTTTCCTTTAGAAATGTTATTTTGTGCAGGGACAGTTCTAAACACGGGAAACACGTGGCACTTCACAGGCATACTTTAGACACCCCCCTGGTACAATATTTAAAGGAATATTTGACTTTTTTTTTCTCACTTTATGCATCATTAAAATGACTGCTCCCGGAAAACGTCCGTTTTTAAAACTTCTTTTTGCATTGATACATGTCCCCTGGTGCAGAACCCGGTTTCCCAAACTCGGTTTCGGACAATAACATGGATAATAGTCGTTATAATTAGCACTTTAGAATCCGAACGTTCGCATCCATTGTATTTAATAGGGTTCTAATGTTCGTGCGAACTTTCGGTCCGTTCGCGGGTTCTGGTGCGAACTGAACCCGGGGGTGTTCGGCTCATCACTAATCACGGACAGTACTCAATTTTCTCTGTCACAATTCCACTAATACGGCTACAATCACCTCAAGTAAAAAGGGATTTGAAGAGCCCAAAAAACCCTATACCAATATTCGCATGGGTTCTCATCAAATATGTGCAACAATGTAGTAATAACCCTGAACATACAGCGTATTCTTTGCTGGCAATACCACTATCCCAACACACCATTCTGCAGTGTTTGGATCTCCATCGGATATACTGTTTGATTAAAGATTTTCATTCCATGTAATTTTCTGCCCTTCATTTGATCAATTTTACACATGTGTATTGCTATATCATCTATACATTAAAGGGGTTGTAAACCCTCGTGTTTTTTCACCATAATGCATTCTATGCATTAAGGTAAAAAACCTTCTGTCACTCAGCAGCACCCCCGAGCCCTCGTTACACTTACCTGAGCCCTGTGTTTCCCACAACAGGAACGAGCACACCAGCTCCTGCCGGTGTCTCGTGTCCTGATTGGATAGATTAATAGCAGCGCGGCCATTGGTTCCCGCTGCTGTCAATCAAATCCAATGACACGGGGGACAGGGCAGAGTCCTGCTTTCTGTGTGAATAGATGCAGAAGCAGGACACTGGAGCACGCCCGCATGGGTGTCTACGCAGGAGAGTGCTTCTCCGATTGGGCACTCGAGAAGAGGAGGAGCCAGAAGCGCCGCTGAGGGACCCTAGAAGAGGAGGATCGGGGCCACTCTGTGCAAAACCAACTGCACAGCGGATGTAAGTATGACATGTTTTTTTTTTTAAACCCTGAACCTTTGCAACTTCTTTAATATAATTAATCTCTATTAATTTGCTGTTTGACTGATCTAATATTAAAATATTTGCTAAAATATACTCTATAATACTAAAAGCAAACAGAATTATTAAATATGTGGCGAAATTGATAGAATTACCATTACTTTGTATAGGCACTGATCAGCTGTCTCCAGTGAATTGTTTTTGATGCATGACAGGGAAGGAATTTGAGGCCTTGAACCCTAAGGATGAAAGAATGCACACAAAAAATGCACCCTTCAGTGTATTTACCCTCTTCTGTAATCTGAAAACTGCCCACTATAATCATTCTACCAATTATGAATACAATATCCGTTTTCACAATATTATTATTTGTACAGTTCTGCTTTTTCATATGTGGTACTGATCCTGTTACTTAACGCAACATTTTGAAACATAGGGGTTGATTTACTAAAGGCAAATAGACTGTGCACTTCGCAAAGTGCAGTTGCACTCTGAAAGTGCAATTGCTCCAGAGCGTAGTAAATGAGGTAAAGCTTCACTTTGCAAACAATACCCAATCACGTGCAAGGAAAATAAAAAAAAATGCATTTTTGCTTACACGTGATTGGATGATGGAAGTCAGCAGAGCTTCTGCTGATTTACTAAGCTCTGGACTTTGCAAAGTGCACAGTCTATTTGTCTTTAGTAAATCAACCCCACAATGTCATTTAATGCAGTACTGTGTCACAGGTAAGCTTCTGTTTGTACTCTAGTCCAGTGGTTCTCAACCTTACTAGTGCCGTGACCCATTGATAAAATGTCCCAAGTTGTGTCGACCCCTAACAGTAAAATTATTTTCGTAGCGTAGGTTGTCAGTACCCAAGGCAAGAAAAGTAATTTGTGCCCCTAACCCATGGAAATTTAGCACTCCCTGAGTCCCCTCCACTCGTACAGTATTAAAACCTCATATGGTACATTTTAGGATGTACCACTCTTTCTCTTGGTTCTCCTTTCTTTCCCTTTAACCACTTAACGACCGCTCACTGTATATATACGTTGGCAGAATGGCACCGACAGGCACAATCACGTAGAATGTACGTGATCGCCTTTGTACAGTTGGGGGGTCCGATCGGACCCCCCTCCTATACAGTGAGCGTCCGTTAATCGTTGGGGAGCGATCAGAGATGAGGGGGTGACCATTCGATTTCGGCCACCCCCTCGCGATCGCTCCCGGCCAATGAAAATGCTTCCTCCGCCATGTGATGTAAACACAGGCAGGAGGAAGTGATGTCATCTCCCTCGCGGCGGTCTTTTCGATTCCGGCGCCGAGGAGAGAGGAAGCAGGTTAGTGCACCAACAGTCCACTGACACATAGGTACACATAGGCACACATTTCACCCCCCAGTCACCCCCAGATCACCCCCCAGGTCACCCCCCAGCCCCCAATCACAGTGTCACTGATTGCAGTGATCATTTATTTTACTGATCACTGCATTTAGTGTCATCTGTGATAGTAAAAAGTTGCAGGGCAGTT
Source organism: Rana muscosa (assembly GCA_029206835.1). Classification (NCBI taxonomy): domain Eukaryota; kingdom Metazoa; phylum Chordata; class Amphibia; order Anura; family Ranidae; genus Rana; species Rana muscosa. The sequence continues at coordinate 217,259,081 of CM055116.1, forward strand.
AGGTTTAGGCCCCTTTAGGTCCAGAGTAGCCCCCTAACCCCCCCTAATAAAGGTTTAACCCCGTGATCGCCCCCCAGGTAACCCTTTCACCCCCTAACGCCAGCGTCACTAAGCGATCGTATTTTCGATCGCTGTATTTAGTGCCGGTGGTGCCCTAGATAGCCAGTTATTTATTTTTAGTTTCGCCGCAGGTTTTTAGAGCGTCAGGTACCCCCATATATTATTTTAACCCCCTGATTGCCCCTAGAGTTAACCCTTTCACCAGTGATCACCGTATAAGCGTCACTGGTGACACTGGTTACCCAGTTAGTTATTTAGTTATTTAGGTAACCCGTCAGGTTTTTATATAGCGTCGGGTACCCCCATATTTAACCTAATAAAGGTTTTAACCCCCTGATTGCCCCTAGTTAACCCTTTCACCAGTGATCACCATATAAAGGTTACGGGTGACACTGGTTGGTTAGTTTGCTTTTTATAGCATCAGGGCACCCGCCGTATATAACCCAATAAAGGTTTAACCCCCTGATCGCCCGGCGGGTGTGATCAATTAGGTTTTAGCGCCAGAGAGGGTCTGCGTCGCCCCAGGCAGCGTTAGGTTAGTGCCAGTAACGCTAACACCCACGCGCAAAGCATACACCTACCTTAGTGGTATAGTATCTGATCAGATCTATACTAGCGTCCCCAGCGCTTTAGGGTTCCCAAAAACGCAGTGTTAGCGTGATCAGCCCAGATACCTGCTAGCACCTGCGTTTAGCCCCTCGCCCAGCCCAGCCCAGCCCACCCAAGTGCAGTATCGATCGATCACTGTCACTTACCAAACACAAAACACATAACTGCAGCGTTCGCAGAGACAGTCCTGATCCCTGAGACCGCTAACAGTTTTTTTGTAGCGTTTGATATATTTGCTGATGACAGTCGGGTGCTTTTTTTCCTGTGAATCTTACTAGTGTACCCCTAAATTTAGAGCCCAAAATGGCAAGTCGAAGGTACACTAGTAAAGAGGCCTACGAGATTCTGAGCATGACAGATAGTGAAGAGGAGGTCATGTATCTGTCAGATTCAGGCTCAGAATATCTTCCCGTAGAAGACAGTGACGTCAGCGGCCCCACGTCAGATAGCTCTGACGACGAAGTTGAGGTCCCTGCTAAGGTCAGGCGTACCCGATCCCGATCTTCTGAGGTTGTTGAGGAGCAAGAACCGCAGGGCTCTCGTATCATGGAGCAGAGGAGTACTAGCGCCGCTATTCCTTCTGGTGAATTGGCAAGCACCAGCGGCCTAGTACAGCCTGGGCGTACATCCAGCACTGCAGTATCACGTGGTGACGTGGCGAGTCCCATAAGTGCAGTTCAAGCTGGCGAGGTGGCAAGCACAAGTAGTGTCCCGCTGCCACCAAGAAGACAAAGGCAGGCCCGTCGTACCCATAGTGCTCTTCCTGCAGAATTCGCCTATCCTGATTGGGTCCCCACCACTTCTGCAGAACCCGTACTTCCCCCATTCACTGCCCAACCCGGTATTCAGGTGGAAACAGCTGATTTTATGCCAATCGATTATTATTCGCTGTTTTTCACGGAAGATCTCTATAGATCTATTGTGGACCAGAGTAATTTATATGCTGGTCAATTCATTGCCGCTAATCCCCAGTTGCCTTCCATTGCCAAAGATTGGAAACCAATTACGGTTTCCGAATTTAAGACCTTTCTGGGCCTTTCCCTCAACATGGGCACACATAAATTCCCGTCATTGCGTGCTTATTGGTCCACGCACCCAATTGACCACATGCCCGTGTTCTCTGCCTCCATGCCCAGGAAACGATACGAGCAGATTTTGCGGTTCATGCACTTCAACGACAATGAACTTTGTCGTCCACGTGGGGACCCTGAATACGACCGGCTCTATAAAATTCGGCCCCTCATAAACCACTTCAACGAATGTTTTGCAGCCTTGTTTATTCCCGATCAAGCTGTCTGCGTTGATGAGTCCCTGATTAAATTTTCTGGCCGCTTGGCTTTCAAGCAGTACCTTCCCAGCAAGCGTGCCAGATACGGGGCCAAGCTCTATAAGTGCTGTGACAGGGCAACAGGCTATGTATGGAGCTTTATGGTTTATGAGGGAAAAGATAGTCAGGTTGAGCCGGTCAACTGCCCGGATTACATAGGGAGCGCTGGCAAGATAGTGTGGAACTTGGTGTCACCCTTATTCGGAAAGGGGTACCACTTGTATGTGGACAATTATTACACGAGCGTGCCACTGTTTAGTCACTTGTTTGATCATCAGATTGGAGCATGTGGCACCGTGCGACCTAATCGCCGGGGCTTTCCCCAGCGGCTTGTAGATGCCCGTCTTAGGCTGGGGGAGAGAGCCTGCGTAAAGTGTAATAACTTGCTCGCTATGAAGTGGAGGGACAATAAGAATGTTTTCCTTCTTACCTCCCTTCATGCAGACACGACAGTCCAAATTCGTACGGCGACTGGTGTTGTGGAGAAACCCCTCTGTGTCCACGAATATAACAAAAATATGGGATGGGTGGACCTCAACGACCAGTTGATGGCGCCGTATCTAATTGACCGTAAGGCGAGACGCTGGTACAAAAAAGTGTCTCTATCCTTATTCCAATTGGCTTTGCTGAACGCTCATGTGCTATACAGAGCTTCAGGCGGGACTTTATCTCTTCTAAAATTCCAGAATGAGATAGTCACAGAACTCCTGTATCCAGGCGGTTCTGCACCTCACCATCCCCTACCAAATGCAGTAAGCCGGCTGCATGAGAGGCATTATACGCATCTCCTCCCGAGTACCCCTACCCAACGAGCCCCCCCAAAAAGATGTCGTGTCTGTAGCAAGCGCGGATTTAGGCGTGACACCCGTTATTATTGTCCACTCTGTCCTGACAAACCTGGTCTTTGTCTTGGTGAATGTTTTGAACGCTACCACTCAAAAGTGAAGTTTTAGCGTAGGGTACAGCATTTCACAGACTAGGACACACTTACACAGGGTCTCCCAAGATGCCATTACGTAAAAAACAAAAACACAAAAAAAATATAAAATAAAAAAACCAAAAATAGTTGTCGTTTTATTGTTCTCTCTCGCTCTCTCTATTTTCTCTCTATTGTTCTGCTCTTTTTTACTGTATTCCATTCTGCAATGTTTTATCATGCTTGCTTTTCAGGTATGTAATTTTTTGTTTTCAGGTGCGCCATTCAACTGCAGCGCGGAATTATTTATCTTGACAGCAACAGCGTTTGCTCCCACGATACATAAAGCCGTGACTCCAGTGCTGTAGGAGGTGATTTCACCACCACAGTTAAAAAAAAGAGCATATATGCCGAAGCATGGGGGCAGCAGGGGCGGAGGAGCGATTTTGCTCCTAATGCCGCGTATATACGGTCGAAATTCCGACGGAGGCTTGCCCGTGGAAAAGTTTGACCGTGTGTACGCGGCATAACCTTTTATGCCGCGTACATACGGTCGAAATTTCGAGAAAGGCTTGCCCGTGGAAAAGTCCGACCGTGTGTACGCGGCATAACTTTTTTGCGGGAGGATGCCCCCATGCTTCGGCATATATATATTTTAGGCACAGGTTGCGTTAAAAAAATGTTTTATTTTTTACTAGGTTTTGTTTTGGTATTTGCTTTGCAGGTATGGTATCGTAAGGTCTTACTGTTGTACTGTAATGTTACTTTGTTTTAATGTTAACCATCATTTGCTTAGCAGGTACGCCATTCAGTTACATCACGGATTTATTTATCTTGACAGCAACAGCGTTTGCTCCCACGATACATAAAGCCGTGACTCCAACGCTGTAGGAGGTGATTTCACCACCACAGTTAAAAAAAGAGCATATATGCCGAAGCATGGGGGCAGCAGGGGCGGAGGAGCGATTTTGCTCCTAATGCCGCGTATATACGGTCGAAATTCCGACGGAGGCTTGCCCGTGGAAAAGTTTGACCGTGTGTACGCGGCATAACCTTTTATGCCGCGTACATACGGTCGAAATTCCGACGAAGGCTTGCCCGTGGAAAAGTCCGACCGTGTGTACGCGGCATAACTTTTTTGCGGGAGGATGCCCCCATGCTTCGGCATATATGCCCATCATTAGAAGTGGGTGGATGAAGGGAGGTATTCTAATGGTGGGCATACCCACCGATCAATCTCTTTTTTTCGTTCAGCCAACAGGCTGCATGAAAAAAAAAGATTACAATACATGTCCAACAAGGACCAGCAACGTACTGGTATGTTACTGGACTTTGAATGTTTATACCAGAATGATGCCTGCAGGTTTAGGTATCATCTTGGTATCATTCTTTTCAGCCAGTGGCCGGCTTTCATGTAAAAGCAATTCTAGCAGATAATTAGCCTCTAGACTGCTTTTACAAGCAGTGGGAGGGAATGCCCCCCCCGGATATAAACCGCACCATTGGGAAATTGGGAAAGCATTTTATCACACCAATCTTGGTGTTGTCAGATGCTTTGAGGGCAGAGGAAAGATCTAGGGTCTAACCCCCCATTTTTTTTCAAAAAAAGAGTACCTGTCACTACTTATTGCTATCATAGGGGATATTTACATTCCCTGAGATAACAATAAAAATGATAAAAAAAAAATATGGAAGGAACAGTTTAAAAATAAAATAAAAAAGCAAAATAAATAATAAAAAAAATAAAATAAAAGCACCGCTGTCCCCCCCTGCTCTTGCGCAAAGGCGAACGCAAGCGTCGGTCTAGCGTCATATGTAAACAGCAATTGCATCATGCATGTGAGGTATCACCGCGAAGGTCAGATCGAGGGCAGTTATTTTAGCAGTAGACCTCCTCTGTAAATCTAACGTGGTAACCTGTAAAGGCTTTTAAATGCTTTTAAAAATGAATGTAGTTTCTCGCCGCTGCGCATTTGTGCGCAATTTTAAAGCATGCCGTGTTTGGTATCCATGTACTCGGCCTAAGATCATCTTTTTTATTTCAGCAAACATTTGGGCAATATAGTATTTTTTAGTGCATTAAAATAAAAAAAGTGTGTTTTTCCCCCAAAAAATGTGTTTGAAAAATCGCTGCGCAAATACTGTGTGGAAAAAAAAATGCAACACCCACTATTTTAATCTGTAGGGTCTTTGCTTTAAAAAAATATATAATGTTTGGGGGTTCAACATAATAAAAAAATGTTTTCATGTAAACAAAAAGTGTCAGAAAGGGCTTTGTCTTCAAGTGGTTAGAAGAGTGGATGATGTGTGACATAAGCTTCCTAATGTTGTGCATAAAATGCCAGGACAGTTCAAAACCCCCCCCAAATGACCCCATTTTGGAAAGTAGACACCTCAAGCTATTTGCTGAGAGGCATGTTGAGCCCATTGAATATTTTTTTTTGTCCCAAGTGATTGAATAATGACAAAAAGAAAAAAAAATGTACAAAAAGTTGTCACTAAATTATATATTGCTCAAACATGCCATGGTTATATGTGGAATTGCACCCCAAAATACATTCTGTTGCTTCTCCTGAGTACAGGTATACCACATGTGTGAGACATTTTGGGAGCCTAGCCGCGTACAGGACCCCGAAAACCAAGCACCGCCTTCAGGATTTCTATGGGTGTAAATTTTTGATTTCACTCCTCACTGCCTATCACAGTTTCGGAGGCCATGGAATGCCCAGATGGCACAAAACCCCCCCAAATGACCCCATTTTGGAAAGTAGACACCCCAAGCTATTTGCTGAGAGGTATGTTGAGTATTTTGCAGATCTCGCTTTTTGTCACAAAGTTTTAAAAATTGAAAAAAGAAAAAAAATATATATATGTCTTTCTTCATTTTCAAAAACAAATGAGAGCTGTAAAATACTTACCATGCCTCTCGGCAAATAGCTTGGGGTGTCTACTTTCCAAAATGGGGTCATTTGTGGGGGTTTTGTGCTATTTTGGCATTTTATGGCCTCCAAAACTGTGATAGGTAGTGAGGAGTGAAATCAAAAATTTGTGCCCTTAGAAATCCTGAAGGCGGTGCTTGGTTTTCGGGGGCCCGTACGCGGCTAGGCTCTCAAAAAGTCCCACACATGTGGTATACCCGTACTCAGGAGAAGCAGCCAAATGTATTTTGGGGTGCAATTCCGCATATTACCATGGCATGTTTGAGCAATATATCATTTAGTGACAACTTTTTGTACATTTTTTTTTCTTTTTGTCATTATTCAATCACTTGGGACAAAAAAATAAAATTCAATGGGCTCAACATGCCTCTCAGCAATTTCCTTGGGGTGTCTACTTTCCAAAATGGGGTCATTTTGGGGGGTTTTGTGCTATCTTGGCATTTTATGGCCTTCAAAACTGTGATAGGTAGTGAGGAGTGAAATCAAAAATTTATGCCCTTAGAAACCTTGAAGGCGGTGCTTGATTTTTGGGGTCCCGTACGCGGCTAGGCTCCCAAAAAGTCCCACACATGTGGTATCCCCATACTCAGGAGAAGCAGCAGAATGTATTTTGGGGTGTAATTTCACATATGCCCATGGCATGTGTGAGCAATATATCATTTAGTGACAACTTTGTGCAAAAAAAACAAAGTTTGTCATATTCCCGCAACTTGTGGCAAAATATAAAATATTCCATGGACTGAACATGCCTCTCAGTAAATAGCTTGGGGTGTCTACTTTCCAAAATGGGGTCATTTGGGGGTGTTTTGTGCTATTTTGGCATTTTATGGCCTTCGAAACTGTGATAGGTAGTGAGGAGTGAAATCAAAAATTTACGCCCTTAGAAATCCTGAAGGCGGTGCTTGGTTTTTGGGGCCCCGTACCCGGCTAGGCTCCCAAAAAGTCCCACACATGTGGTATCCCCGTACTCAGGAGAAGCCGCAGAATGTATTTTGGGGTGCAATTCCACATATAACCATGGCATGTGTGAGCAATATATCATTTAGTGACAACTTTTTGTAATTTTTTCTTTTTTTTTTTGTCATTATTCAATCACTTGGGACAAAAAAAAAATATTCAATGGGCTCAACATGCCTCTCAGCAATTTCCTTGGGGTGTCTACTTTCCAAAATGGGGTCATTTGGGGGGTTTTTGTACTGCCCTGCCATTTTAGCACCTCAAGAAATGAGATAAGCAGTCATAAATGAAAAGCTGTGTAAATTCCAGAAAATGTACCCTAGTTTGTAGACGCTATAACTTTTGCGCAAACCAATAAATATACGCTTATTGACATTTTTTTTACTAAAGACATGTGGCTGAATACATTTTGGCCTAAATGTATGACTACAATTGAGTTTATTCGATTTTTCTTATAACAAAAAGTAGAAAATATCATTTTTTTTCAAAATTTTCGGTCTTTTTACGTTTATATCGCAAAAAATAAAAATTGCAGAGGCAATCAAATACCATTAAAAGAAAGCTCTATTTGTGGGAAGAAAAGGACGCAAATTTCGTTTGGGTACAACATTGCATGTCCGCACAATTTACAGTTAAAGCAGCGCAGTGCAAAATTCTGAATTCACCTCTGGTCCTTTAGCTACCAAATGGTCCGGGGCTTAAGTGGTTAATCTCTCTCTATCCTAATAAGTTATTTTCATCCATCCCTCTCTCTTGCCGTCTTTCTCGTTCTTTCTCTTATTATTTTTTTCCCTTTTTCTTTCTTCCTCCCTCTCTTTTCCTCTCCCTTCCATGTATTCTCTATTTTTATTCCTTCTCTTGGGGGGGGGGGGGGATGGGATGAGTGACAGTGCTGGTGGGGGTGGGATCAGTGACAGTGCTGGGGGGGGGAGTTCTGTTCAGCCAACTTAGATGCTCTTGATCAAGCTCATCTGCTGATCTGAGAACTGTAGTGGGGATTTTTATTGGCAACTATAATCACAGGTAGTGTTACCCACTGTGTCTCAGGCTTCACTATGTCTCTGACTTCTTGGTGTCTCGTAGCAGTGACACCTATGCTGAAATCAGGAGATAGGGTCTCCTCCAGCCCCTCCCACCTCACATTCCTCACCAGTCAGCGGACCTCTAGTCTCTGCCCCCCAGCCATGCCCTGAACTGAATGGGAGGCTGAGTGGGCGGCCGTGTGCTCCAGGAACAGCCCTGCTGGGTGGGCGCGAGAAGGCTGGGAGAGCGGTGCGGGCTTCAGGAACAGCCCAGGATTTGGTGACCCCTGGAAAATCATCATTCGACCCCCAAGTTGAAAACCACTGCTCTAGTCCAATTACTTTACAGAACCTTTTTTTTTCTACAAACTGCACAATGAATTAAGGTGAAAAATGTATACAAGTAAACAATCCTCTTTATTAATGAATGTAACATTTTATCTGAAGTTCCCTAAAATATAAACCTGTGCATTTGCAATTAAAGATGTTTCAAATTGGGAATGCTATAATTTGAGTTTTCTTGGCATGAAAAAAGTTGTACAGCTGCTCCTAAAACTCTATATCTGGATATAAAGGCACTATAGTTAAAGTTTTGAATTTTTTAAGCACCTGAAACTTTAGGAGTAATTTGTAGGAACATTCTAAGTAAGGCATTCAAGAGGAAAGTAAAATGGGTGTAACTTTTTCCAGAAAAGAATCTAATGAAAACAATTTAATGCCTTGATATGTTTTTCTCTTTCCAAGAACGATTAAAATTAGTAAGGAACTGATTTGACTATACAGACTTAAGTACTTTACAAGAAACACAAGTGTCTTTTTAAAGGTGACAGGATTACCCAAGGTATGAGATCATAAAAAGCATGGAAAAATACCGGGGAAAAATAAAAAGCTATTGGCCACTAGATTATATTTTGGCCATTCAGAATCCAAGTGTTACTATTTAAAAAGTTATGCTTGCAAAAGAAATTAAAACATGAATATACCATATAGATGATTAATTTACTAAAGCATAATATCTAGTGTATCTTAGCTTTCTAAATGATTTAAATTATACTAGATAAGATATTATATTCACATTCATTAACATTTAGTTTACATATGGTACAAGCTTAATGTTAATTTAAAAAATCCTGCCTACACTCCAGTGTTCATGCACTCTAGCAGATATGGATCACTGGTAGTTAAAATTGCGTAATATTGATTCCAGAAGCCATTTTGTCTGTCATCATAGGGGCTACATGTGTTGATAGATCAGTCTTGGCAACCAGCAAACTTTGACACAGGGGGCAGGGCAATAAGAACAAAGCAAAGTTGAAGATTGTAAAAAACATTCATAAAGCAGTGGCTAAGTATAATAATCAAGTAAAATAAAGAATGTGTGGAATTCATTAGAAACGAGCATTGCACTGTGAAGAACAGTTCTAAAACCAATAACCAGGCTACCAATTACACCACAAAATATGTATGTAAAATTTACCATTTAGATTCTGAGACATCTGCCATTGCATTTCCAATTTCTAGGCATCACATTTCCAATTCTTGCACAATACAAGGTAGTCATATATTATGAACTTCAATTATACCCCTGTGCAAGGATGTAACTATAGCCAGGCAGACTGTGTGAATATTATAGGGGTGGATAAAATATTTGCTAAAATATACTAAAAGTGAAATTAATGCACTGGCCGCAACTCAGCCTTTGCACTTCTTCACACCATTACCACCACTGCTCCATATTTTAATGTGCCTTTCTCTTGTTAACCCAACCCCAACCCAACCCAACCCCTCGCAACTGCCCACCATATCAACAGTTCATTAAAAGGAAAATAACACCACTGTAGCATCCTTTTGCTCTTCAAAATCCATTCCCAATTCCCAAATAATGAAGAAATTAAGTTGGCGATATCCAGCCCAGAGCACAGTGACGCTTCCCTATGTATCCCCTGCACTTATAAAAAAAAAAACAAGTATACAAGAGCGCTAACATCTAAGTGTAGAGGCCAAGAGGAATGCGGATAAGGAAAGGATAAAAATGAACTCACAGGATGGAGAGGGTTAAGCAGCATGTATTCCAATGCGAGTAAAGCCCTCTGGGGGGGGCTGTGTGGTATTGCACACTCTACTTGCATTGAAACACATGCTGCCTAACTCTCTCCATCCTGTAAGTGAATTTTTACTCTTTCCTGATCTGCATTTCTATTACCCTCTACACTTAGATGCTGGCGTCCTTGTCTGTTTGATTTTAAATGTGCCACAGGTTGACCTTGGCTAAGGAGCTGCACACATCTACAGCGCTCTTAAAGAGACTCTTAAAGAGACCTCCATCTCAACTCTCCATCCTTACCCTAAACTCCCCTGTATCTCATCACAGCACCATCATTTTTCCCTTATCCCCCGCACTTACGTACTTGATTTGTCACAGTGCAGGGGAAGCCTAGAAACTCATCACTGTTCTCTATACCAGCCATCATCAGCTACCATGCACAGCTCTGATGTGGCGGATATTGGTGCTATGAGCAGTAAAAGCAGAAGCCCAAGACATTGTTGAGGCTACTGTGATCCCTCATCCTATGCTCCTGCTCAAAGATATTAAACAGGACACTGGCTGCTCGCCATACTTGTAATAGTGGAAGTGCATGTCAACAGAATTTCATTCAAGGATGACCATTTGTTTCTGAACATTCAGATCTCTTCATATTTGACTATCCAAAGCATCTTTTGTCATAAGCTATTGGTCAGGTATTCAAAACATTTTGTCAGAAGCTGCATCCAACATGTTACACAGTCAATGGGTAATGAAAAAGCCTAAAAGGTATTTAACCTTTCTCAGAGAAGCCTACCAACCAATGTCCTTTTCCCACATAAGAATGCTGCCAGTTGAGGTCTGCAGTACTCACAGACATACTTATCTGTATGTGTTTATAGATCGATCATGTGGTGTTCAAATTGTTAGTAAATGTCAGACTGACTGTAGACTAACACTTGTCAGCCAATGGTAACTTGTTGCTGTTTAAGAATAGTACCAGGTAGTAATGGATGCACTGTTCACAGAATCACTTGTCTTTTGCAGTATGTGTTTATATATAGATCATGTACTGGTCAAATTGTTAGTAAATGTCAGATCTCTGGTTTGAGTGCAAGGGCATTTTATGTGCATATGGGAAATAATTCCCATCAAGACCGGGACTTTATCTCAGCTTGCAAACAATCTTGAGACTTGAGAAAGAAAAAAACTTTTTTTAACCACTTGCTGCCCGCCTACCTACCTAGGTCATTTTGTGCAATAGACACTTGGGGTTGCGTGTGCGCCACCGGAGGCACGATCGCGCGCTGATTGGACACAGGGGATGCCAATCAGCGGGTCCGGTGGACCCGATGTCCACTGGCCACACGTGATCGTTCCCGGGAGAGGCAGAACGGCAATCTGCCTATGTAAACAAGGCAGACCGCCCTTCTGACAGGGGAGATGATGGAGATCTTGTGTTCCTGCGAAGCAGGAACACAGATCTCTTCATTCACCCAGTCAGAACAATCCCCACACAGTTAGAAAGCACTCCCTAAGGACAGACTTAACCCTTTGATCACCCGGGGTGTTAACCCCTTCCCTGCCAGTGTCATTAGTACAGTAACAGTGCATATTTTTAGCACTGATCACTGTAATAATGTCACTGGTTCCCATAAAAGTGTCAAAAGTGTCAGTTGGGTGTCCGATTTGTCTGCCGCAATGTCGCAGTCTCGCAAAACAAATTGCTGATCGCCGCCATTACTAGTAAAAATAAAAATAAATAAAAATGCCATAAAAATATCCCATATTTTGTAGATGCTATAACTTTTGTGCAAACCAATCAATATATGCTTATTGTGGGTTTTTTTTGCCAAAAATATGTAGAAGAATACATATTGGTCTAAATTGATGAAGACATTTTTTTAATTTTTTTTATTGGATGTGTTTTATAGTAGAAAGTAAAACATATTGTGTTTCTTTCAATTTTATTTTCAAAACTATTGTTTTTTTGTTGTTTATAAAAATAAAAACCGCAGAGGTGATCAAATAACACCAAAAAGAAACCTCTATTTGTACGAAAAAAAGGACATCAATTTGATTTGGATAAAGCGTAGCACGACGGCGCAATTGTCAGTTAAAGTAACAGTGCCGTATCGCAAAAAAATGGCCTGGTCATGAAGGGGGATAAACCTGAACAATTACTTTGGACAACACTATTTTGTTTCCATTGTTTGCTCTTTTTTTTTTTTTTTTCATAAAGAGCCTCCTAAATTTACCAGCCCCTAAAGGGAATCTGAGATCAAAGTATTGACATTTCCAGGTACAATTTTCCAAATCCAAACCATGTTCATCTAATTCCAGTTACCAATTGTAATAGTCAGGCAGGCCTGGGCTGGCAGTCTTGGAACTTGTGTCAGAATATTCCCAGGTTGGTGTCAGCTTTCATAGCTTATTCCTCCTCAGTCAGCCTTGCTGTAATAAAACCCTATGTAAATTTCCCAATGTCAAAAGCATTTATTATCACCCCTAATCATGTATAGACAAATACGTTGAAGATCCAGTAAAACTGATATGGATGAATCATACACCTGTATGCTTCCTGCTAGGTAATACTGTTTTGCGGTATATTATTTATGTATGTTTGCATTTAAGTGAAGTACTTGGGTGGTGAATGGGAAATCAAAGGGGAACATTTTAAATATTTATTTTTTAAGGTGAATAACAATATAAACATTTAAATAAGACCTACAGGTATGGGGCAAACAGGCTACATTTCTGGACTGGAGGATAGTGAGAATAATTGACTGTATTACATTTAACATCATGCCCTCAAGCGAGAGATCTTCACCCTTTAAGTTGCGTAGCCAATGAACAATTACTCTCTCCAATCTGCAATGCCGGCGACTCGTTGTTGGGGAAATACTTATAGAATTCTATGCCAACTAATTGTGGCTGGCTGCAGAATAAAGGGCATGAAAGTTTGTCAGCTCAGCACCTTGAGGGACTTAAGCCTCGTACCCACGACCGAGAATCTCGTTGTAAAAAAAACTGTAGTTTTTCTAGACGAGATTCTTGTCAAGCTTGACGAGCTTCTTGTCAAGCTTTCCTTGCATACACACTGTCAATTCCAAATATCGTCGTTGAAAAGCGCGGTCACGTACAGCGCGTACGACGGCAGTATAAAGGGGAAGTTCGATTTCAATGGTCCCACCCCTTGGGCTGCTTTTGCTGATCTTGTGTTACCGCGTGTGAAGTAAAAGTTTGGGAAAAGACGATTTGCGCTTTTCAGTCTTCGTGCTTTCAGTTTGTTTTAGCGTGACGAATGTGCTATCTCCATTATGAACGCTAGTTTTACCAGAAGGAGCGCTCCCGTCTTATACTTGATTCTGAGCATACGCAATTTTTTAAGATTCGGAAAAGCATACACACGAGCGGTTTTCTCGTCAGGAAACAGGCCGACAAGAAAAACGAGAATCCTGATGAGAAAATAGAGAGCAGGTTCTCTATTTTTCTCGTTGAGATTCCCGGCAGTTTTCTCGAAGAGAAACCATACGCACGGATGGTTTTCTCGGCAAGAAAGCTCTCCCAACAGTTTTCTTGTAGTTTTTTGCCGAGAAAATCGGTCGTGTGTACGAGGCTAAAGATTTGAGGGTTGGAGAGTTTAAGGCTAGATCATTGTGTCCCAATCCATTTGTGTAGCCTGTTTGTTTAAAGTGGTTGTAAAGCCATCCCTGCCGGGAGAAGACAGTGATTTTTGCTAGCGGCAATAGCAGCCACTAGCGATAGTCGCAAGTGACTTCGGCAGGCTGGTTGTACCCAAGTTGATCAACTGGTCAGTTTGGTACATTCAGCCTGCCCACACAGTTTGAACTGTCTATGGCTGGCCTTTGACCCTCTGTTATGTCTGATTGTTGTCTGTGTCCCCATTGGGGAGATATACTCTCTCTTCCTGTTTGCCTGTCACTAAGAAAGGAAGTGAGGGGAAGTTATCCCAAAGAAAACACAAACAACAAACACACCCTGTTTTATTGCAGGGCCTCTGAGAATGCTAGTTAAGCAACTGTTCTCAGGAACAAATCCATTAATATTCAGAAGAGATGTACAGTATGCGTAATACAGGATGTATTGGAGAGGTCATATAACATCACAACAAAAATAGACCAATAGACCTAACAATAGCAACAAAGAGCTGCGAGGACCAGAATAAACAACAGCTTTCCTACAATAACATTGTACATAGACGTCTACCTATGAAATAAAGACAATAATGAAGTCACTATGGTGCTGGCATTACTCTTAAAGTGGTTGTAAAGGTAGAAGTTTTTTTTATCTTAATGCATTCTATGCATTAAGATCAAAAGCTTTCTGTGTGCAGTAGCCCCCCTTCAGCCTCCCTAATACTTAATTGAGCCTCATCTCTATCCAACAATGTCCACGAGTGCCTCGGCCATCTGGAACTCTCCCTCCTTATTGGCTGACACACAGCCGCTGCTTTGCTATTGCCTCCCGCTGCTTTCATTCAAACGCAGTCAATCAGGAGAGAGAGGGGGCGGGGTCGAACCACAGCTCAGTGTCTGAATGGAAGCTGCTTGCTGTGGGGGCACTCAACAGAAAGGAGGGGTCAGGAGCTCCAGCCCGGGACCTGAGAAGAGGCGGATCCGGGCTGCCCTGTGCAAAACCACTGCACAGAGCAGGTAAGTATGACATGTTTGTTATTTTAATAGAGAAAACAACGAGACTTTACAATCACTTTAAAGCGTAACTCCACTTTTGTTAAGAAAAAAACATTCCCCTCTGGGTGATCTATGTACATTGCAAGTGTAGCGGGTATATACTTTTAAAACTGGTGAAGACACCAGTGATGCATAGTTCCCTGTGGCCCAGCAGGTGGGGCTGTCACTTTGGGCCGGGGTTGAACCATCGCTGCAGTGCCTTACCCTTTGTGGCCTCTCGCAGCGGTTGTACGGCGGGGCGGGGAACCCGCAGTGCATCCTGGGAGAGGGTATAAAGAGGGCGGACATCTTCGCCACAAGGTTTCGAGTCCCAGGCACCCTCAGCCTGAGGGCTGCTGTTCGCGGTCGGGGTCCAGGCGGCCTAGGCCTGGACACCTGGAGTTTGTGTTCCATCCCAGACACCTTCAGTCTGGGGTGAGGTACTCAGCCGGAGGTCTGGGGCCCAGTACCTTCCGCTGGGTCCCGCGAGGGAGGGATTGTCCTAGGGGGCCCCGGGAGTGGGGCATCCGAATCCAGCGGCGCAAGGGACCGGAGGAGGGACTCATCCGAAGACCTGGTACAGCAGATTGCCAGTGCCGGGTGAACCTCTGGAGACCGCCCAGAGGGATATCTTCCCAAATAGGGGCCAAGTCAAGAGAGGAAGGTGGTTCATGTTCTATGACCGGTGGCAGCGGTCCAGCTATTCAACTCAGGTCAGTGGCAGAGACCTGCTATTAGGCCTGTGGCAGGGGTCTCAACGGTTCACCCGGTCGGTGGCAGCGACCAAAACTCACGGTCGGTGGCAGAGACCGTGCACCAGGCCTATTCGCTAGCAAAGGAATAGGAAAGTTCAGTTGTGCCTGGGCCTACTCGTATCCACACCCCTGTTTGTTCATAACTGAAAGTTCAACTGATTGTGTTCACCCTGCAAGAAAAGAAATAAAGGAGTGTTGGACTTTCGATTGGTGTGGGGCTCTATGTTAAAGGGGACAGACACATCTCCACAGAACAACTAAGGCTTCGTATGCTGTGAACAGACCCGGAGGTAATTCAAGTAACTCTGCCCAACCCTCATACACATACGAGGGGAGAGCTTGGCGTAGTGTTCCTGCACTCTCCTCTCTCAGGTACCCCTAGACACAAGCTATTCACAATAGGCGCGAGGGAGAGTGAGGCTCGGCTACACAAGGATTTTAACAAACGTTGTTGCAGAGTCCTACCTTTTGGTATTCTGAAGAAATCCATGTGTGTTTCTCTGTGCTCTTGTGGGAAAGTGAGTCTAATAGGAGTGATTTCATAATTATCAATCAGCTGTGGCAGCTGCAGGGCTCTAATGAGGAAAGCTGCTGAGTCTGCATCCCTTTAGATGTGATTTCCTATTGGGAATATCTCACCAAAAATGACATTTTTGTTCCAGGGGATGCCTGAAATCTAAGTTGCATCTTAGTGCAGACTTCTGGGATAATCACACAAGCCGGTGTCCTGCCGAGAATTGCCCCCCAGCGGATTTTGCCCGCTCTGTACTGCGCAGGCGCGGCGCTTGCCTCCGAAAATAGCCGAACACGTACAGCTGAGAGTCAGCTCTAGATGGCGCCTGCGCACACCAAATTGTGCTACACTTCTGACATCCAGGCTCTTTCTTTAACATCATTGTGGACATGGAGGATGTTAAAAAAAGAGCCAGGAGGCCGAGCGAAGCGAGGACGTGAGGCCGACTGGCCACTTACAGCTAGGTCCACGCAGGAGCCGTTTAGAGCTGACTCTCAGCTCTACATGTTCGGCTATTTTCGGAAGCTCATTCACATTCGTACTGCGCAAGCGCCGCGCCTGCGCAGTACAAGTGGGGGCAGAATCCGCCGGGGGGACGTTTCTCGGCAGAACACCAGAAATTATGTTTCTGGGGGACGTTCTGTACACATTCTGTGTACAGAACACCTCCAGGTAGCCATATTGCATCAAATTCTCATATATTACAGAGCTGCAGATTGAAATGGAAAGGTAATTTTTAATAACATTCAATTACAATATGATTTGTATATGCTATATTGTTTTTTATTTATTTCCCTCCGAAAGTGGAGTTACCCTTTTAAGCTCAACAAACATATTACAAACTTATTGTACAATCTTCTTTAAATCTACAAACAACTATGTCATGTAAGGGCCTGTCATATTGGATATAAATTGATTGATTATTTTAGGTAGGTCCTCATATTACACACTTTTGGTAAATCTAATGCTGATTGTACAAAGATTGTAGAGTATAATTGTAGTGTGTATAGTGACCCTAAAGCCCCGTACACACGGTCGGAATTCCCGACAGAAAAAGTCAGATGGGAGCTTTTGGCCGGGAATTCCGACCCTGTGTATGCTCCATCTGACTTTTTCTGTCGGGAATTCCGACAGAGATAGATTGAGAGCAGGTTCTCAATTTTCCCGTCGGAATTTCCGACGGACTTTTTACCGTTGGAAATTCCGACCGTGTGTACGGGGCATTAGACTATTTTCACATGAAAAAGCAGTTGGATAAGCTGACAGCAGAAGTGAAGGTTCGTATTTCCAAGGTGTTTGCAAGTTTGCGTAATAAAGTATAATGTAGTATCTCAGCAAGATCCAGAACAAAGCAGGTATGTTGAACAGGAGACGAATACCCGCTGTGGATGATGTAATCCAAGAATGGTAGAGTCCTCTATGAGAAACATATTAAGAAGTTCAAATATATGTGCTCCTTGTTAATGGCATCAACCTTTGATCTTGTACAGGGAAAGTATGCTTTTCAATTATCACTGTATGTTCCATTTAAAAACAGAAATTCAATATAGTCCACAATGTCCATTCACAAATCTGGACTATGCATGCTTAACAAAAATAACATGTTCTCAGGATACAAACAGACAAACAGGATAATGGAAATATAATACATGCCTTTTTATGGCACTTGGGGTCATTGTTATGAGGAAAAGAAAAGCAAAAGAACAAGCAAATGTGACCTTTTACACAACTCTAAACACAGGTGTGTTCAGGTCTTTGTCTATCAAATTTGGATCTGACATTCAATTTGTTTTAATTGTTTCAGTACAAAATGGCAAATAAATGGGTGTTGGGGTCCTTTTGGTGTGTGATGCAGACACTCTGCCCAACGGCACAATCAGCTCCTAGTCTGCAGACAGACAGTACAGCCTGATCAAAGACCCTCCCCAGCCTGGGACTGGATAAAAAAGGAGCAACTGTTAATCTGACAGCAAAGTACAATGCAGAGTCCTGAATGAATCACAGCGCTGAGCTTTCTCTCCAAGTCTAAAGCTGGCACTACACTAGTAGAATTTTTTTTGATATTTTTTGTTTTAAAGCGGAGCTCCGCCCCCCCAACAAAAAAAATGTAAAGTCAGCAGCTACAAATACTGTAGCTGCTGACTTTTAATATTAGGAGACTAACCTGTCCAGGAATCCCTCGATGTCAACACCCCTGCCGCCATTCCTTGTAAGGGAAACCAGCAATGAAGCCTTGCAGCTTCACAGCCAGTTCCCTACTACGCATGCGCGAAGCGCGCTGCTCTTTGTGAATGGCCTGGTGGCGGGGGAAGGAGGAGGGGGGCGAGCTTCCGTGGGACCTCGCCGTGGCAAGGTCCCCTGGAAGTGGGGACGGGTACCTATCAAAAACAGGTACCCCATCCCCCCAAAAGGTGGAAAATGTGGCAGCGGAGGGGAGGAGGAAGCAAAAAAATGGAGCGTCCCCCTTTGAGTGGAGTTTCGGTTTAAGAAAATGTTTTTGATTTTCGAGTGCGGTCAAGTTTAGGTTTGTTTTTGAATGCAGTAACAACAAATTCAAAGGAGCAGGATGGAAACTTTTTCTAACGGCAGGCTCCATTCACAAAGTGGCATCTACCATTTTAAGAAATGTGGTAAAATACAGCTGTGTTTTAAAAAAAAAAAAACTATTGCTATTGTATGCAGTGATACAGTATTTTAATAGTGAAAGCTTGCGGTAATTTAACACCGTCCTTGAAAATTAGTAACTGTCATGGTTGTTAAGGAGTGGGCGGCCGCCACGTCCTTAACAACCGATGATTTATCAGCTATCAGAGGTGTTCCCCAAACCATATCAGGCCCTTTGGATCTGGTATGGATTTTAAGGGGAACCCCACGCCAAATTTATTTAAAAAAATGGTTTGGGGTCCCTCCCAAAATCCATACCAGACCCTTATTCATGCATGCAGCCCAGCAGGCCAGGAAAGAGGGGGGGCAAGAAAGCGCCCCCCCTGAACCATACTAGGCCACATGCAAAGCACTTTGTCCTTATGTTAATGGGGATAAGAGCCTGATCCCCACAACCCTGGCCTGTTTGCATGCGGGGGGGCTTATCTGACTTTAACAAGGGGGCCCCCAGATTCCAGCTCCCCATGTGAGTATGTATAGGGTACATAGAACCCCATACTAATTCACCAAAAAAGTGTTGAAAACGTGAAAAGGCAGACACAGTTTTTGATAAGTCCTCTATTTAAAAAAGAATGTCCTCCAGTGTAAATTCATCATCAATTACGATGACTGGCGCCACCTCCGACCTCCAAAAAAAAAGAGCGCCACACCTGACACTGGCTCCTGCTGTTAAACAGCTCCGCCGCCTCCGATCGCTAAATAAACTAAGCGGCAAGGCCACCTGGTGATGTCATCGGTGGACCAGCCGTTTGTGACATCATCGACCCAGCATACCCCAGTCAGTGACATCACAAAGGGTGGTGCCACCCGGTGAATGAGTTTGTTTATTTAGCAGCGGGTGGCAGCAGAGCTGTCAGATGGTGGGAGCCAAAGTCGGGGGCAGACCTCTTTTTTATTTTGGGGTCGACAGTGGCAGAGGTCATCGTGATTGATAATGAAGCTACTCTGTGAGACATTCTTTTTTATATATAAGGACCTGTCAAAAACTGTGGTTGCCTTTTTACTTACTTTTTCAGCACTTTTTTGGTGAATGAGTAAGAGTGCTATGTACCCCATATTCATTCACATAGAGGGGGGCCAGGATCTGGGGGCCCTCTTGTTAAAGGGGGCTTCTCGGTTCAACATGAACCCCCTGCCCCAAAGCTCCCCCCATGCTGAAGGCATGTGGCCTGTTATGGTTCAGAAGGGAGGGTGCTCACTCGTCTCCCCCTTTCCTGAACTGCATGCTCTGATAAGGGTCTTGTATGGATTTTGGGGGGGCCCAAGCCATTTTTACATTTTGGCATGGGGTTCTTCTCAAAATCCATACCAAACCAAAGGGCCTTCCCTTGATTTCCCTTGATTTTTTAATGCTGGCAAATCTTTTCTTTACATTCACCTGTCAGTGGGGAACCCCACTGACAGCTGATGATTCATTGGTTGTTAAGGACAAGGCTCCTTAACAACCAGTTAAAATCATACACATTCCTTAAATACTGCATGCCTGGACCACTACTTAATTACCTCATGCATTTAATTCTTTATTTCCTCCTGTGAATTGAGTTTAACGACTGTCCATGCGCCATTGGCTCCTGCTGCTCCCAATCAAAGTCAGTCAGCCAATCAGGAGAGAGATGAGACGGGCCCGGCCACAGCTCCATGTCTGAATGGAGATGTGACTCGGCTCGGGTGCCCCCATAGCAAGCCGCTTGCTGTGGGGGCACTCAACAGGAGGGAGGGGCCAGGAGCACAGAAGAGGGACCCGAGAAGAGGAGGATCCGGGCTGTTCTGTGCAAAAAATGTTTATTATTTATATTGAAAATAAAATTAGACTTTACAATCACTTTAAGCTGGCCATACACTAGTAGGTTTTTGAACAAATGTTAGTACAAAGATTGGCACGAAAATTTGTTTGAAAATTCTCTGTACATTCAAAGGCTTGAAAAATGTCATTCAAAAGTACTTCAAAATGCCATTTGCTTTTAACATTTGATTTTGGAACAAATTTACTTTACAAACCAAAAACCACGTTCACTATTAGAAATTAATTAATTTGAGAATTAATTTCCATCCTTCAAGTTTTCTTGCCATTGCAGTTGAAAACAAATGTTGATTTTATCCCCCTAATGATTAGAAAATTATACAAACATTTTAAACAATTTCAAACAAAATAATTATAGTGTATTCCCAGCTTAAAGGATTCACTTTTTAACAAAAAAAAAAAAAAATGCACATTTTTTTGCAGGTAAAAAAATGTGCATATATTATTTTTTGTTTCTGGAGCCTTTAAAGCATTGCACCAGCGATCATCAGATCTTTGGTGCCATGCAGGTCTCCTGTAGACCTGTCAGTGTATCTGTGTACCCGTACATCATACGGGCAAGCAGATACAATCTGACAGGAAGACTCAATGAACTACCACAGCACTATGGCACTTCATTGAAAACTGCAAGCCAAGAGCTGCAAAGGCTGTTGGGACTTGTTGTTTTCCACTCACAGAGGACTGAGAATGAGTGATGCGGCCAGGAGTTTTTTTTTAAATTGTGACAGCTAGCAGGGGGGAGAAGATCCTCGCTAGCGAGGGCTTGGGGGGAGTTGGGGGACCAGTCCGTACATAACATGTTACTTGTTACACTGAATATGGGTGTAACATGTACCATGTTAGGAAAGGTGAACTTATCCTTTAAATCATTAGTCGAACCGCTAAAAAAATCCTTAAATCTTAACCTCCCTCCAAACCCTTAACCTATCCTGCACCCTAACAACTGACCCTCACTCTAAGGCCCCTTTCACACGTGCGGACAGTATGTCCGTATTTCATCCTTCCGTTTTCGAATGAAATACAGACATACATGCATCCCTATGGGATAGAGGGTGCCAGCGGATGAACATCCGCTGACACCCGATATCATCCGTCTCCGCTATGGTCCGATTCTGCAGACGGAGGAAAATCCTATTTTTCCATCCGTCTGCAGAGTGGATCGGATGAACACGGACAGGCGGTCCGTGTTCATCCGTTCCCCCCATAGAGGAGAGCGGAGATCTGATAGGGCGGTCCCTGCACAGTGTAATCCGCTAGCTCAGCGGGGATCAACGGAGCGATCCCCGCTGAGCAAGAAGATGTTCACGGGCGGATCATTACGGGATCCGCTCATGTGAAAGAGGCCTAACACTTAACAGAACCTCCTAAAAAACATTTACCACTTAAACTCAAACTTAACTCCTACATCCTAACATTAAACCCAAAAGTAAAAATTCCCCCAAATCCCTAACTTATGACCCCAGCACTAAGATAACCTACTGTAACTCCTGAACCAATCCCTTGTATTAAGCTAAGCTCTATAGCAGAATACTTACCTTATTCCATGCCAGCAGTAGCTGGACATTCCAGTGGCATGAATTCAAGGAAAATATTAAAGTTTTAAATATTTGATTAATTATCATCAAAATGTGTATTAAAAATGTTAAGTCCTATCCTGTGTCCCTCAAACCCCCCCCCCCCCTCCCTTCCTGTTTCAACCATATCTATACATTCATAACCTAGGCTCAGCAAGCCTCTCTTTAAAGAGATTTCAACACTTCAGAAAACTTTAGGACTTATGGGAAGAATGCCATGGCATGTGAAATGTTGCAATAATAAACATATTGCAATACCAACTATCTGGTCTGTACACATTCATAACATTTGTATGGGAACACTGATTAAGATCTGACCATTTACGTTGTACATAGTGACACTTACAACATTCCAAAGGTGCCTAAATGAAACCCACAGACTCATATAATAATTGTGAATCAAATACATTTCATACTTTAGCTGGGCTTGTCTAAATAAACACCAGTGAGAGCAGTAGCTTATAAACACAACTTACTAACATGTGTAAAATCAATTTTGGGTGTAAAACAGAGTTTACAAAGAGGCCTTTTGACAGCAAGTAAGCATTTACTTATATTACTTATATAAAGCATCATAAAAATGTTTATGTATCCTGCCTAGATTCTGGAGAGATGACCTGTTTTCCATCCTGTAAACAACAAACCCTCTGTGGCCAATGCGTGCAAGAACTAGCTATGATGGATTTCATAAGTTTCATATACAATTTGACACTCAGAAGGCTGCTACAGACACAATGTTTACTTTGTGTATTGACCAGCCATGCTTAATGGACAGAATGCACCATCTGTACAATCTTCACTCGGCTGCACATTTATCTCTGTTGCAATGATAAATATGTTTTTTTTTTTGTTTTTTTTTCTTTATTTGCGTGAAGGAGAAAAAAAAGGCAACATATTTTTTTTTTTTTATTTGGTTAAGAAATCCCAGATATATGCAATAAAAATATAACCTTGTTAAAATAAATGGCAAAACTACCACCAACATATCTTCTACAGTCAGGTCATGGGATCCTGCTGCCCTGTACCCATTTTCAAAAGTTGCAGCCAATGAGAAAGGATTACTGTGAGGCTCAATTTGGTAGAGATTTTCTCCACAAGATGCACAGTAGGCATATCATAGGGAATATGCTAAGTGCTGCATGGGTTTTAATGTCTGGAAGGTTCACCTAGAGCGCACACTGATTTAATAAAGACAATAGGTACTTTTCAAGAATATTTTCCCTTAGCTCAGTGAGTGAGTTAAAGCTGTGATGACTTCCATCATCCAATCATGTGCAAGCAAACATGCCTTTTTTTTATTATTATTAGCTCACACATTAGCTCACACATGATTTGGTAATTTTTTTTTTTTTTTTATTTATTACAGGCAGGGCCGCTGATAGGGCATTACAACCAGCCCTGTTGTACTGGGCCCCGGCCAGCAGGGGGGGCCCGAGCAGATTTCTAGCTAAAGAAAACAAATTAATAACTAAATAACTTTATTAACCTGCACCTATTTGATTGCCAATCTATATAATACCTTCCTGGGCCCCATCATGTTAATAGAGGGGCCCAGGAGGTGAGAGAAGAAGAGGGAATTTTTCTCCATTTTCGGGTGGAGGCATACAATCCATTCTCTGCATCAGTGTACCTTGTGATCACTGTATGCTTCCCTTGGCGTATGGATACAATTGTAATGCAGCTCCCTTCCCTCAGTAAGTGCCGTGCTGCAGCCTGAAGGAGGGAGACTGATCTCTGTAGAGGCACATTGCCGACGGTATTACCGCGGTTTCCCATTGCATTCAATGGGAAGGAGTGGTGTAGGAGCGGTAAACACACCGCTCCTCTCACCGCTCCAAAGATGCGGCTAGCAGGACCTTTTTTCACGTCCTGTTAGCACACCGCTCCAGTGTGAACACCCTCGGGCTTTCACATTGGAGAGACAGCAGCCGCTGTTTTTAGCACAATAGCGCCTGCAAACCGCCCCAGTGTGAAAGGGGCCTGACTGTCTGCAGCTAGCACAATCACCTGCCTGCCTGTCACAGTATAGAGACTAACAGGAACGGATCTATCTAAACTCAATACAGTGTATAAATATATATACAACACCTAGGATGCATACTGCATATACTCGAGTATAAGCCGACTCGAGTATAAGCCGAGGTACCTAATGTTGCCCAAAAAAACTGGGAAACCTCACTGACCCGAGTATAAGCCGATGCCCCACTGTTCCCTAGCTCGCTGTTCCCTGTAAATAGAAATTTTTACATTGTAATTATTACCTGTAAAGAAGTTGCGGCTGCGGAGTCCATTGTTCGATTTCCGCGGCGTCCATCGTTCGAATTTTGCGGTCTCTTTCTGTTCCTTACTTGATAGGCGAGTCTCAGCAGACACTCTCCGCCTATCACGATCATTCTCTCATCCTTAGTTTTCCCAGCAGACACTGTGTTGGGTATTCCGCCAATCACAGACATCTGCTGGAAAACGGAGGATGAGAGAACGTTCGTGATAGGCGGAGAGTGTCTGCTGAGACTCGCCTATCAAGGAAGGAACAGGAAGAGACCGCGGAATTTTGAACGATGGACGCCGCGGAATTTGAATGATGGACGCCGCAGCCGCAACTTCTTTACAGGTAATATTTACAATGTAAAAATTTACATGACTCGAGTATAAGCCGAGGGGGGGGACTTTCAGCCCCAAAAAAGGGCTGAAAATCTCGGCTTATACTCGAGTATATACGGTATATATCCTCTACACACTGTAACAGCAGCTAACTGACTCGCCTGCCTGCTCTATCTAACTCAATATAAATGACACTGTCTATCTCTCTGAAACTGCCTCTTTCACAAACGCCAACACACTACACAAGGCCGACTTCCAGGCGGCCTTATATAGTGTGGGGCGTGTACTAAACCCCTTGAGCCATAATTGGCCAATTACGGCTCTCCGTTTTTTCCACGCTGTGATTGGCCAAGCATGTGGGTCATAGTGCATGCTTGGCCAATCATCAGCCAGCAATGCACTGCGATGCCGCATTGAATTATGGGCCGTGTCGCTCAACACAAATTTAACGCGAACGGACCATAAAGTTCGTTCTTCGTCGAACGATCGAACGGCCGATGTTCGAGTCGAACGTGTGTTCGACGCGAACACGAAGCTCATCCCTAATATTGTACATTAATATCAAAATACTAGGGCCAATTTAGACAAGATCCAATTAACCTTCCAGCATGTATTTGGGGCATGAGAGGAAACCAGAGTACCAATCTTTGCAAAGTAAATTGTTTTTTTCATTTACACACTTTTTTATTAGGTACAAAATAATGGTACAAAACGTGATATCATACCACATTCTTAAACTAAGGGGAAATTCCCTTAAAAGCTGAAAATTCCCTTGCCAAGTTAATATCCTATTTGACTTTAATGAATCTAATCAATCATAGTGTCACTGAAAATGGCAGAATCACTGCCATTGTATTGTAATCCCACCCCTACAGCTAATATAAACTCTTACCCAGATCAGGAAAATAAACTTGACTTAGCTTCGTAAACAAGGGGGTTGATTTACTAAAGGCAAATAGAATGTGCACTTTGAAACAGGCAGTTGTTCCAGAGCTTAGTAAATGAGCAGAAGCTCTGCCGACTTCATCATCCAATCATGTGCAAGCAAAAATTCAGTTTTTCTTTTTTCTTGCACGTGATTGGGTATTCTTTGCAAAGTGGAGCTTTAACCCATTTACTAAGTTCTGGAGAAACTGTACTTGCAAAGTGCACAGTATCTTTGCCTTTAGTAAATCAACCCCTATGTGTTTTTGTTTTACATATGCAATGCACTAGTTTCTTATTAATAATCAAATATTAGTAGAATATTAGTGCTCTAACCTGCATCTGCAATTCCCCCAGCTCCTAATACTTATCTGGGATTAGCAGACCCCCTGATTAAGAAAACATATATGAAAAAATGTAAAAAAAGTAATTACTCTACACCCCATCTTTCGGCCGGCTCATCTCACAGGTAAGGGAGACATTACTGGATCTTAGGAAAGCCAAGGATCTCAAATCCCATGAGACTCCAATTCAAATCCCAAATCCTGCACTTTGCTGGAGCATTTTTTTCCATGGATTTGGGATTCTTATTTTTCCCTGGAACTCATGGTGAGGTCCTATTTAATAATCCGTGTCTAAAAGAAGTGGTTGGAAGCCAAGATGTAAGTAGAATTAGTTTTTTTGCATTTTTCTTTCTTTTTTTATTTTTTTTAGTAGGGTGAATTACAAGGCAAATGGACCATTTTTATACAAGGTCCACTTTAGTTGTACCATGATCTGTACATCTGTGCATGTTTTAATTGTATAAATACAAAAAATATAAGTTTTTATCCATAGCCTTATATGTTTTAAACATGGTCTCAACATTGTAGGCTAGTCAGATATCTGAGAAAAATCTGATCTATATAAATATAAAGCAAGACAAAAGTGCATAGCCAAACACATTCAGTGTTGGCTTATGTTTGTAAAAACAGTAGCAGCCAATAATATTCAACATGGCTAATATATACAGTACATCTCTGTTGGTCAGTTGTTGGGGGTTTCTGGTACAGACTGCTGTCATCTGTAGAATTACGGATTGTCACCTGATATAGCTGAAACTAAATAGGTTGGGTAATGATTATATCATGTCTATTGATAAATTTACTCTAGACCAAACTGGCAGCCCTCCAGCTGTTGCAAAACTACAAGTCCCATCATGCCTCTGCCTGTGGGAGTCATGCTTGTAACTGAGAGCCTTATGGGACTTGTAGTTTCACAACAGCTGGAGGGCCGCCAGTTTGAGACCCCTGCAGTCTAGACCTTTCACTTTTTAAATAGTAATTAAACACAACCCCTCCAGGCAGGTTGAATATATAAGGAATAACAGCCCTAATATAGTAATGGTGGCTGACCTTCTGAAGAATGAAAAAGGCACAGAAACTAATTAAAACCAGCTTCAAATATTTGGCTGAGTTTGACTTGCATTGGGTACATATTGCTGGTCAGGCTATGTCAGGAAGGCACTAGCCATAGTATAGATGAAGCCTTAAGACGTACATGGGTGCGCAGGTGCAGATGTGCGGGTACCTGTTTTTTTGAGTATAACCGTGAGCAGCCCCCGTTGCTAATGTTGGTGCCAATAGAACTATTTAAGCTGCAGCAGCTCTATTAGCCAGTGCTGTCTGATTTACATCTATTATCCTTGTTCCTATATCTGTTCCTGTGTTGACTTCTGTCATTGACCCAGCTTGCCCTGACCTTGCTTGAATGCTACCTGCTCTGACCTTGGCCTGCCTCTGGATTTTTTCTGCCTCCTGCTCATCTGCCTGATTCTACGTTACTGACTTCTACGATACTGCTTGTATCCTGTATATTCTCTGCCTGCGTTACATCTGTTGCTGACCTGGCTTGTCTGACCTTGCATCCAGTCATCCCCCTGTCCTGCTCTGCATGCTACCTGGTTCTTGCTGGTACTTCACCTAGAGTGCTGCCAGTTCTCCGCCACCTGTCATCTGCCTCTCAAGCACCTGATGCTCACTGTCTGCCCAATCCAGGGTCCGCTGTCTCTGCTGCCATCTGCTGTTCCAGTGATCAGACTCATCTCTAGTAGGGATGAGCTCGGTGTTCGAGTCGAACATACGTTCAACTCGAACATCGGCTGTTCGATCGTTCGACAAAGATCAAACGTTTTGGGCCGTTCGTGCCAAATTCGAGTGACGCGAACGGCCCACAATACACTGCGCCATCGCAGTGCAATCCCGGCGCTGTGATTGGCCAAGCATGCACTGTGACCCCGCATGCTTGGCCAATCCCAGCGCCGGCAGCGAGGAGAGCCATAATTGGCCACAGCCAGGATGCCTGTGGCCAATTATAGCTCTAGGGGGTTTAGTACACGCCCCACACTATAAAAGGCCGCCAGCGCGGCGGCTTTGTGTAGTGTGTTCCGGTTCAGGGAGAGAGAAGGATAGGCAGGGACAGTGTTAGTGATATTTGTTAATTTACCTTGTGTGTAGGGAGAGAGAAGGATAGGCAGGGACAGTGTCAGTGATATTCTGCTAAACCTTGTGTGCAGGGAGAGAGAAGGATAGGCAGGGACAGTGTCAGTGATATTCTGCTAAACCTTGTGTGCAGGGAGAGAGAAGGATAGGCAGGGGACAGTGTCAGTGATATTTTTGCTAAGCCTCCTGCACAGTATACACCTGAAGCTAGCCCTTATTGCTGTGTTTTCCTGTTGTGTAACACAGGCAGGCATCTTCAGCAGTTATAGCAGGCGTAGTGTGCTTCCTGCAAAATATACACCTGAAGCTAGCCCTTATTGCTGTGTTTTCCTGTTGTGTAACACAGGCAGGCATCTGCAGCACTTACAGCGGGTGTAGTGTGCCTCCTGCACATTATACACCTGAAGCTACCCCTTATTGCTCATAGTTTTTTTCTTTTGTGTTACACTAACAGGCATCTGCAGCACTTACAGCGGGCGTAGTGTGCTTCTTGCAAAATATACACCAGAAGCTAGCCCTTATTGCTGTGTTTTCCTGTTGTGTAACACAGGCAGGCATCTGCAGCACTTACAGCAGTCGTAGTGTGCTTCTTGCAAAATATACACCTGAAGCTACCCCTTATTGCTGGTTTTCCCATCTCCCTGCAGGCCTTTAGAATGTCTGGAAGGCAAACACGGAGAGGCAGACAGTCACGAGCCAATAAAAGAGGGCAAGCAGGCTCTGTGTCTAGAGACAACAGTGCTGGTCGTGGACGCGGTGCATCGTCATCAGCACGTGGCCATGGGACACGCTTGTCCTTATTTTCGGCAGCTGGACGTGTTGAGCCGCATCATGCCGAAGACTTGGTAGAGTGGATGACCAAGCTCTCCTCATCCTCCTCATCCTCTCTCACCCAGGCTCAGGGTACTGGCAAAGCAGCTGCCAAAGCGTCCTCAATGTCATCATCAGTCACTCCTTCCCTAGACCCACCGTGTCCTCCTGAGGAGTCCCCCGAACTGTTTGAGCACAGTGTTGGGTACATGCTCCAGGAGGATGCCCAGCGTTTCGAAGGGTCTGAAGATGATACCCAGCTAGAGGAAGGCAGTAGGGTGATAGCAGAGAGAGGGGATGCTCAAGAAGGACCCCAATCTGACAGTCATGTTCCAGCAGCTGCAGCATACTGCCAGATATGTTCCAGTGATGAGGAGGGAGGGGATGATGAGGTCACTGACTCCACATGGGTGCCTGATAGGAGAGAGGAGGAGGAGGAGGATGAGGAGGAGGCACATCTCCAACAAGGCAGGATGCCCTCCGGGGGGCAGCGTAAGGGCAGCACACCGACTGAATCACACCGCAGAGCTCCGCCTGTTATTCCAAAAGTTCTTTGGTGTGGGCCTTTTTTGAGTCGAGTGCATCAGATCGCACCGCTGCTGTTTGCAACATATGTCTAAAGCGTATCTCGCGTGGCCAAAACATCAGCCGCTTGGGCACCACATGCTTGATCAGACATATGTTGACCTGCCATGCAGCTCGTTGGCAAGCCTACCTTAAAGACCCACACCAAAGAACAAAGCTGACCTCTTCTTGCACCGCATCAGCTGGGATCTCCAACCCCACTATACCTTCAGTCCTCTCTGAAACCTGCTCTGAGAGGAATGAAGGTGTAGAATTAGGTGTGTCACAGCCAAGTACTTGCGGGCACTCTGCTAGCAGTACACCAACGTCCGATTCTAGCAGGCAACTTTCCCTGCCCCAGCTGCTGGACCGTCGAAAGAAGTTCACTCCCAGCCATCCACATGCCCAGCGGTTGAATGCTAGCTTGGCTAAATTGCTAGCGCTTCAACTGCTGCCTTTTCAGTTGGTAGACTCGGCCCCCTTCCGTGAGTTTGTGCAATGTGCGGTTCCTCAGTGGCAGGTTCCCAAACGCCACTTTTTCGCACGGAAGGCGATTCCGGCTCTCTACAGGCATGTGGAAGGCAATGTCTTGGCCTCGCTGGACAGGGCGGTCAGCGGTAAGGTGCATATTACCGCTGACTCATGGTCCAGCAGGCATGGACAGGGACGTTACCTTTCTTTCACGGCCCATTGGGTCACTCTTTTGGCAGCTAGGAAGAATGCAGGACAAGGTGCAGTAGTGTTGGAGGTTGTTCCACCGCCGCACCTCAAAAATGCTACTACAGGTTGTTGTGACACACCTCTCTCCTCCACCCCCTCCTCTTCTTCTTCCTCCATGGCCTCTTCCTGTGCTTTGTCCTCGGAACCAGCGGTGCTCCGTAGGCATTCAAGGGGATACGCAAGTACGCAGGCAAAAAGATGCCATGCCGTGCTTGCGCTGGTGTGTTTGGGGGACAGGAGCCACACTGGGGCAGAGGTTCTGTCAGCTCTGCAGGGGCAGGCCGAGAGGTGGTTGACGCCACGCCAGCTTAAGGCAGAAATGGTGGTTTGCGACAATGGCACTAACCTCCTCTCCACCCTCCGACAGGGACAACTGACCCATGTGCCCTGTGTGGCTCACGTCCTTAACCTGGTGGTGCAGCGGTTCTTGGGCAGGTACCCGGGCTTACAGGATGTCCTGAGGCAGGCCAGGAAAGTCTGTGTGCATTTCCGCAGATCATATAATGCCAGTGCTCGGCTGGCTGAGCTGCAAAAGGAGTTGAACCTGCCCAAGAACCGCCTTATATGTGACATGCCCACCAGGTGGAACTCAACGTTGGCCATGCTGCAGTGGCTGCACATGCAGCAGAGGGCAATCAATGAGTACCTGTGCGACTACGGCACCAGGACAGGGTCAGGGGAGCTCGGGTTTTTTTCACCACGCCAGTGGGGCATGATCGGGGATGCATGCACTGTCCTGGCACCATTTGAGGAGGCCACGAGGATGGTGAGCAGTAACAGTGCATGCATCAGTGACACTGTACCTCTTGTCCACCTGTTGGAGCATACGCTGCGTGGAATAATGGACAGGACACTTGAGGCAGAACAGAGGCAGGAAGAGGAGGACTTCCTTGCCTCTCAAGGCCCCCTTTACCCCAGACAGTGTTCCTTCTGTCCCACCCATCCCACAGGAAGAGGAGGAGCAGGGGGAGGATTGTGTCAGCATGAAGGTGGGGCCTGGCACTCAGCATCAACAGCAGCAGTCTTTTAGGGATGATTTACAGTCCCAAGAAACACGTGGACTTGTACGTGACTGGGAGGAGGTGGCTGCGGATCATGTCGTCCTTAGTGACCCAGAGGACTCCGGACCGAATGCCTCAGCTAACCTATGCTGCATGGCCTCCCTGATCCTGCAAAGTCTGCGGAAGGATCCTCGTATTCTTCGGATCAAGGAGAGGGACCATTACTGGCTGGCCACTCTCCTTGATCCACAGTACAAGGGTAAGGTTGCGGACCTTATCTTACCGTCGCAAAGGGAGCAGAGGATGAGACAACTCCGGGAGGCCTTGCAGAAAGGTCTGTGCAACGCGTTCCCAGAGACTGGGAGGTTACAAACTCCTGGTCCTGGACAACGAGTTGCTGAGGCTTCGGTCAGTCAAAGAAGGAGCGGTGGGGAAGGTGGCCGTCTGACCGATGCGTTCAGACAATTCTTTAGTCCGCAGCCCCAAGGTATGATCGGTTCCAGCAACCATCGCCAGCGTCTGATATACATGGTGCAGGAATACCAAGGGGCAAGCTCAGACTTGGACACCTTTCCCACCGAAAATCCTCTGGCTTACTGGGTCTTGAGGATGGATCACTGGCCAGAGCTTGCACAGTATGCAATTGAGCTACTGGCCTGTCCTGCATCCAGCATTCTTTCGGAATGCACATTCAGTGCTGCTGGATGCTTTGTAATGGATCACAGGGTGCGCCTGTCCACCGACTCGGTTGATCTACTGACCTTCATAAAGATGAACCAGTCTTGGATCACCACCAGCTACCAAGCACCTGAAGCTGATATAACAGAATAATTTATTTTCAAATGTTACATCCATTCAAGACTGATGCTGATGCTGAGTGACTGTCCTGTTATGTTGACTGACTGTCCTCCTCCTCCTCAATGATCCGATTCATGATGATAGCTTGGAAGGACATTTTTGTTTCTGGGTGCCGCCACCAGTGGCTAAGGTCCAATTTTTCAGCCCCTGTTTAACAGGGGCCTGTAATTAAAATTTTTGATGCAATGCTTTGCAGCAGGGCTCATTCCTGTGCTCCAACTAGAGTATCTGGGAGAGGTTGCAGTGTCGTGGCACCAGCACCAGTGCCTAAGGCCCAATTTTTCAGCCTCTGCTTAACAGGGGCGTGTAATTACAATTTTTGATGCAATACTTTGCAACAGGGCTCATTGCTGTGCTCCAAGTACAGTATCTGTGAGGGGTTGCAGTGTTGTGGCACCAGTGGCTAAGGCCCAATTTTTCAGCCCCTGTTCTACAGGGGCATGTAATTACAATTATTGATCTAATAATTCACAGCAGGGCCCATTCCTGCGCCCACCAAGAGTAACTGTGAGGGCTTACAGTGTTGTGGCAACACCACCACCACCACCAAAGGCCCAA
The DNA here is from genome assembly GCA_029206835.1 of Rana muscosa. Classification (NCBI taxonomy): domain Eukaryota; kingdom Metazoa; phylum Chordata; class Amphibia; order Anura; family Ranidae; genus Rana; species Rana muscosa. Next base: position 217,291,452 of record CM055116.1, read on the forward strand.
TTTTTCAGCCCCTGTTTAACAGGGGCATGCAATTACAATTCTTGATCTAATAATTCACAGCAGGGCCCATTCATGCGCCCACCAAGAGTAACTGTGAGGGCTTGCAGTGTTGTGGCACCAGCACCACCACCAAAGGCCCAATTTTTCCTACCACTGTTCAACAATGGCATGTAAATACAATTCCTGATATAATAGTTCACAGCAGGGCATTCCAGCGCCCACCAAGAGTAACTGTGAGGGCTCACAGTGTTGTGGCAACACCAACATGTAAGGGGCAAATTTCAGCAGAGTATATACGGCAGGCCCCTACTTTTAAACATCCAACTTACAAACGACTCCTACTTGCAAACAGAAGGAGACAACAGGAAGTGAGAGGAAATCTACCCCTAGGAAGGGAAATTCTCTCCTTTAAGAGTTAATATTGGAAAAAGGTGTCTCCTCTCTACTGATGCTTTATCACCAATCCTTGTTTCAATAAAAACCCCACTTTTCAAAAACATTTGTCATTGGGACAGAAAGTGAGGTGAAATGTTCTGAACAGGGGCACAGACAGCAAAACAAATGTTACAGGGGTGATAACCCTTCCCTATGTTTTCCAAAAAGCTTAAAAATATATTTTTTGGCTGGAGCTACACTTAAACAATGTACCTGTTCAAAATTAAAAAACAGATTCTACTTAAGAACAAACCTACAGTCCCTGTCTTGTTTGCACCGCCTGTATACGGCTGTTCAGAGTATATAGGGCCTTTTTTATTTTGTGTGCGGGGTTCCCCTTAATATCCATACAAGACCCAAAGGGGCTGGTAATGGGCTGGAGTAGGTGGGGGGGGGGGGGGGTGATGAAGTAGCTATGCCATTTTTTTCAAAGATTTTCATCCATATTACCGGGACCAGACATTACATTAAAGCCGCAAGCAGTTTTAAATGGCTTTTTTTCCTTTAGAAATGTAATTTTGTGCAGGGACAGTTCTAAACACGGGAAACACGTGGCACTTCACAGGCATACTTTAGACACCCCCCCCCAGGTACGATATTTAAAGGAATATTTTACTTTTTTTTTTTCACTTTATGCATCATTAAAATGACTGCTCCCGAAAAACATCTGTTTTTAAAACTTCGTTTTGCATTGATACATGTTCCCTGGGGCAGAACCCGGGTCCCCAAACCCTTTTTAGGACAATAACATGCATATTAGTCATTATAATTAGCACTTTAGATTTCGAACGTTCGCGTCCATTGTATTTAATAGGGTTCTAACGTTTGCACGAACTTTCGGTCCGTTCGAAGGTTCTGGTGCGAACCGAACGGGGGGGGGTGTTCGGCTTATCCCTAATCTCTAGCGATGCACCTGCTACCCACTGCCGCAGCTGACGAAACATCTTACAGGCACTCATACCTTGTCGCACTCCCGTGGCCACTGTCGCAACATCAGTAGTCTCAGAGCCGGGGCTGTACAAGAGGCATCCCTCAACATCAGGCTCTGCCACAAGCTATGTGACAGGCTACTACAAACATTTCAAAGATAGTTTTTTTTCTTCTTTTGATGGCACAAGTCAAAATCATGCTTTTTTTATTTTTATTTGATTGGTAAGAGTAATTTTACTTACCGAAATCTTTGGTTTAGCTCCATGGCCATATACCTGAGCTGATGTCGAATCTACAGTGAATGCCTGAGCTATATTCCTTGATGAGTGACATGAGGTAGAAACATCTCCTGCACCAAAAACTGTGGCCTAAGGAACAAACACAAAAGGTACAAGCTTAGAATCTGACAGTTGGAAATCATTGCAAACTACTATCAATGTCTAGACAGCAGCGAGATGTGTCTATTTCTGGAGTTAAAATCAGTACTTAAAACAGGATCGCAGTAAGTCAGTAATTCAGATTTTTAGCCATTCCAGCTGTCACAGATGATACCTTGGAATCATGCATGCTATAGATTGTATGGAAAGTCTATAATTGATGTAAAGTTTGGAAACACAGGCTGGGTCACACCAGGCACATTGGCATGCATTTTGCTGAGTTTCCCAATGCAATCCCAATTTATATTGCAAACCCTTTCATGCCCATTAGCATAACAGGATTGACTTACCTTACTGATTAAAAATCATTACTCTTAATTATAAAATGCATATGGTAAAATATATTGGCTTAGTGCAAGTGTGGGATTTGTACCCTTCATACCCTTCATACCCACAGATCTTAGTACAGTTCTGCATATCTCAAGTTAAGTGTATTATACATGTTTTCAAAATCTAAAGGAGAATTTCAGCTTATATTAAATTCTTCTCGAGCAATACAGTTATGTCAAAACTATTACTTTACTGTAATAGTGCAGTACCGCGTTTGGCCTGGTGGCGGGGCGCTTGAGCCGAATGGCGCCGATCGGCGGCGTTCGGAAACGTCCGGAAAGGCCCAAGGACAGTTCGGCTGACCTCGGTAAACCTCGGAAAGGCTCGTGAACTAAATCTTTCCGAGGTTTGCCGAGGTCAGCCAAACTGTCCTCGGGCCTTTCTGGACGTTTCCAAGGCTCTCCGGCGCCCCCCGCCTCTGGCCGCATGCGGTATTGCATACCATTGAAGTCAATGCGGAACAAATTATTTTCGTTTCCATTGACTTCAATAGGGAAACTCGCTTTAATATGCGAGTACTTTGGATTACGAGCATTCTCCTTGAAACGGATTATGCTCGTAATCCAAGATTCCACTGTATGTGTTTTGTTCTTCCTTAGTGCATACCGAATGTAATAAGAAAAGTGATAGCACCTGATGACCCATGATTCCATATATGTCTACATGTTTTCTTCATTTATTAATTATCCTCATTGGTACTAAATGACTGATTAATTGATTGATCCCAAAGGAGATAGGAGTGCATAAATATGCTTGTAAAGATCATTATCATTGTATGTGTCTTGCACAGGGCGCTATCTGTATAGCCCGAAACCGTCATGCATTTGACACTGAATGGAATTAGAATATTTCTAATAAATTTTAAGTGCAGCAATCCCATTTAATTGTTATTTCTATATATATTAGCATGTATATTGGCTTTCCAAAAATAACAAATACAGCAATAAAATTTTATATATTAAAGGTATATACTTCTACAAAAAAGTTTTTTCTTCTTGTATATTTTGTATATTTTGTAAAACCCAATAAAACCCAATAAACCCAATAAAAATATTGTGTGGCAAAATAACAAATACAGTAATATACAAATACAGTGTTTCTCAACTCCAGTCCTCAAGGTGCCCCAACAGGTCATGTTTTCAGGTTTTCCATTATTTTGCACAGGTGATTTGATCAGTTTCACTGCCTTAGTAATTACCACAGCCGTTTCATCTGAGGGAAATCCTGAAAACATGACCTGTTGGGGCGCCTTGAGGACTGGAGTTGAGAAACACTGATATAGAGTATGGATCAAAAGTATAGTGCATCATAACCAGGGCCACCATCAGGGGGTACAGGCAGTACACCTGTAAGGGGCCCGGAGGTCCCCAGGGGCCCAGATGGCAACCCCCTTTTTTTTTTTCTTTGTTTTTTTTTTTGTTCGTCAGTATACCTGTAAGGGGCCCAGAGGTCCCCAGGTGCCCGGACGGCAACCCCCCTTTTTTAATTATTATTATTTATTTATTCATTTGTTTATTAAAATTTATTTTTCGTCAGTATACCTGTAAGGGGCCCGGAGGCCCCCAGGTGCCCGGATGGCAAGCCCCCTTCTTTTTTTTTTTTCGTCACTATACCTCTCATTTTTTTTGTCCGTCAGCACCCAAACCCGCTTTTCAATTCGCTGCGCCCCCCCTCCCCCGCGGTTCTCAATTTGCGGTGGCACCCTGCTCCAGGGGGCCCATGCCTGAAGCTGTGTAAGGGGCCCCCCAAAATTCCTGATGGCGGACCTGATCATAACGCATGGGTAGTAAAATAGTGCATTTTGTATAGAGATGTACGCATCAGACCAAAAGAGGGACAATTGAGGCTGCGTGAGGAACAGGGGATTTGGTCTCAAAAGAGGGACAGTCACTCCAAATGAGGAATAGTTTGTGAGATATAAAAAAGCCTTTGAAATTTCCTCTTTATAATGTTATATATGCAGATTTATGAAATCACAATTTTCTCTTCAGTAAACAGAGTGTTTAATGTTCCTGTAATCTTTTATTAACCTGCAAAGTGTTTACAAGCTGTAGACATCTGTAAGAGATTAGGGATGTGCAGTGATGTCATTGCGCAGACATTTATGGCTGTGTGAAAGCTGTGCTTATAGAAAAATAACATGGAAAAGCTGTATGTTAAAGACATTCATTTTTCTCCGCTGCATCAGCAGTAAGGAATAAAAATAAAACGTACAATAGTTTAGTTAAATAACAAGGCAGCAAATGTCGCATGAAAGTATGTTAGACAAACAGAAATGTGTTTTAATAATGTTGTAAAAGGTGCTAGACACAATTTACATGTTAGGAATAGAAGCAGGCTATTTTCACTGAATGCAGTGCGAACTTCCAAACACTGTTTTCCTTTTGGATGGCTCCCTCTGCTGCTTGCATGCTGCAATGGAAATTTTGTAGCTGCTATTTTAATTAGTAATTTAATTTGAAAAGAAATACATTGGACACTGCAGTCATTTTATTATGGGGTCTGAATAAATCCAGGTAAGGTGATGAACGAATTTAATCAGCCACACATTTTGTATGAAATAATTTAACCTCAAATGTTAAATCTGATAAGCTAATGACGCTATGCCAAACACTGGTTAATATTTTGATTTACAAAAAAAAAAAAAAAGTGTTGTTTGAGAAAATAAAATTCTGCTTCCTGACCCCCAAGCCGCTATTTGCTAGAACAGCATTTGTGGACCAGTGCCTATAGTGGCAGGATTCATGCCTTATCAACAGTTCTTAAAGCAGAGTTCCACCCAAAAATGGAACTTCCGCTTTTCGGAACCCTCCCCCCCCCTCCGGTGTCACATTTGGCACCTTTCAGGGGGGAGGGGGGAGCAGATACCTGTCTAATACAGGTATTTTGCTCCCACTTCTGGGCATAGAAACCCGAGCCACCGTGGGTATCTACACCACTTCCGGTGCCTTCTCCGTCCCCCCCCCCCCGCTGTCTTCTGGGAGACACACAGGTCCCAGATGACAGCAGGGGCCAGTGGGATCATGCAGCGCGAGTGGCGCATGCGCAGTAGGGAACCAGGAAGTGAAGCCGCAAGGCTTCACTTCCTTATTCCCTTACCGAAGATGGCGGCGGTAGCACCCAAGAGCAGAGAGATAGATCGGCTTTGGATGCCGACATCGCAGGCGCCCTGGACAGGTAAGTGTCCTTTTTTTAAAAGTCAGCAGCTGCAGTATTTGTAGCTGCTGACTTTTAAAAAAAATGTAATTGGCGGAACTCCGCTTTAATATTAAAGTTTCATGAAATGAATTATCGTTCTACAAAAAAATGAATTATAAATGTAGTCCCATCCAACGTATTACATACAAACATTCAATGCTGCACATAAAAAACAGATGGAGCGACAAAAAATATACACACAGTAAAAAAAAAAACCAAAAAAACATGCACCCCCCTCAGTCTAAGTTACCTTGATACCTCAATACCTTGATACCTCCAGACTTCAAAAGTTGTACGGCCCAGGAGAAGATTTTCTGGGGGATTTTGAAGTCTGGTGGTACGAGGGGCAATATTCCTGAACTGCCTGCCAGGAAGTAGCAGTAACCACTTCAGCTCCAGAAGATTTTACCCCCTTCATGACCAGCCAATTTTTTGCTATTGGGCATTGCACTACTTTAACTGGTGATTGGGCGGTCATGCACACTGTACCCAAATGAAATAGAGATTTCTTTCGGTGGTATTTGATCATGCCTGGGTTTTTTATCTTTTGCAATATAAATGGAAAAAGACCAAAAATTTTGAAAAAAAAAATATATATGTAGCGGCCTCACCCTCTCTCCATCTTTATCGGTTACACACCAACTCATGTCTAGGGGTTCCTGGGTTGTGAGAGTGAGATGCGCCACGGCCCATGTCCTCCCCATTGTAGTAGGGAGGTGAAGGCCACTTCCTGATGTTTCCTCGGGCCGGTGTGTTCTGTGAATGCACTGAGTCTGTAATTGCAAGCTCACCAGCCTCCCCTTTGCTTCCAGTAACTGGAGTTCACACACCGGAGAAAGGTCCAACACTTGTTTATTTGGCACTCCAATAGCAAAGCACGATAAACAGTTCTTTTTCAGCAAACTGGTTGGGACCTATAACCTTGCCAACGGTGGGATGAGCAGATCAAGGCACTTCCTAACGTTTCAGTTCTATGCCACTGTACTATGACCAGCGGCGCCTAAGCCAATCCGGCTGTTGCAGAACAGAAAAGATGGGGTCTCTTCCAGCAACCCCTATGAACAGCAATGGAGCCCTCTTCGATACGCTGTGGCCCCTATCAGGGGGATGTGTCCTCCCAAGAGAGTTCCCAGAGGCCCACTGTCACCGGGTTGGTGCTGCTCCGGGTCTCCAGTGGGTAACCTCCCCGGCCTCCTCACCTCAGGTATGAGTCCCTCCGCTCAGGGACCCTCGGACAGTCCACCCTAGCGGGACCCAGTCGAAGGTACTGGGCCCCAGGCCTCCTCGATAGTACCTCACCCCAGGCTAAAGGTACCTGGGATGGACGCCAACATGACTCCGGACCAGGCCATGGGCACCTGGACCAGACTCCTGGATCTCCCGCACCCAGGCCTAAGTGCGGACCACAACCCTCCTCCTCCGAGGACCTCCTCGATCACGACGACCTCGTGGTAAGCGCGTCTCCCCCTTTTATCTCCTCCCATCAACGGCCCGGCGGGTTCCCCGCCCCAGCCATACCATCTCCGGGAAGGGACAAAACAGGGAGCACTGCGAAGATGATTCTACCTGAAGCCTGTGGATACCCCGCCACCCACAGGCAAAGGAGAATATTACATCCTCCAATCCTCCACGAAACAAAAAGGGGTCTGAATCCTAACACAATTATACACCTGGGTCACACTATTGCCCAGGTGTATCCCATCAATTTGAGGACCCCGCTACACACCCCCCCTGTAATTGGACGCTGGTCCCCAGCGTCAGGTGCACACCCATGCCTCCCATAAAGTGGTGACATGGAGTGAAACCCCTGAGGCAGTTCCTCTAGATTTCCCAAGTGCCAAGACCTGCTCAGGGAGTGGGGAACATATAAAACAACTTATGTCATAAAACACTTTAAACATCTGCATAGTCACAACCCCTCTCCCACACTGTCTAAGAGCCACCCACTCTCAATGGTCTTGATTGACGATTCTCCTGCAGGGGAGAGAAAAAACAACATCCTAACATAATTACGTGTCATTTGGGATGAGTGGGCCCGTCAGCCGAGAGACCCACTCACTCCAACAAGCAAAGTGATGTGTGTGTGAAACATTTTCAAACATTTGTTGCACAACACTGCCACCTGGTGACAACGCCGCGGTCATGACACTCAACGAATCTTCGTTCTTCCAGCTTTTTCCTACTCTATCACTATTCCCAAATGTCCTTGCCTTTGGCACATGAAGAAAAGGGGAAACACGAAACGCAACAGTCCCCAAGTCTCCAACGAGAAAAAGAAAAGCCCAAACAAAAACAAAAACAGGGCACAGTCCTGGGTGTCTGGGAATGGCTCTTCCAGAAAGTTCAAGTGCACAAAGGAAGTAAACAGGAGTTCTTTTCTCCTATAAGTAAAACTTTGGATCCGGCAGGTACAGGGGTTTCAGGTGTTTGTCAAATGCCTCTATCGAATACTCGACATCTTCTCCTTCTCTTCTGCAAATAACTATCTTGTCAGCATGGATATGGCGCCCCAATTTCCATTCAGCTTTGCAGTCCTCAAACCTCTTAGACACTGCCGGCACACATTCCAGGTACCTGCGAGCATGAGGCACCTTCAACTTGTCCCACACAAACTCGTCATACCATCTTGCTCTCCAGACTTCCACCTCAAACAGCAAGTCCCGGGGCAGATACGGGTACTCCCACCCATATTCCCGAGCTACTTTGTGGCAAAACAGTCTCTGCAAGCGGGCCAAAGGTGGCATAGTGGCTTTCTCTCCAGTTCCAGGCAGCACAATAGCTTCCGGATGCCGAGGTGCCTTTACCAGCTCCCTGAAACTGACTTTCGGCGCTCTCAGAGAAGCGCGGGGTTTCCCCACAACCAAAGCAGGTGAGGTAACAGTAGATGAGGACACAGGTGGAGGGGTAGGTTCCCTCGTAAGCTGCGGGTCTTCCACCCGAGGCGTGCTGTCTCCTGTGTACATAGGTGAATCCCGTACCGCACGGGAAGCAAGAAGTGGCACTCTATCCCAGCCCTTGCGGCTGAACAGTTCGTCTATCTCGCCATCATCTCCGCAATCAGACAGCGACTCTAGGTCGGAGGTGTCATACATCTCCGCAGGCAGATATCTTCCGGTGGACACAGAATCAACCTCCCTGGGGGGCTCCACCTCCAATGGGCCCCCGACACCTCCAACCACCACCACAGTCCCAGCCCCTGGCTCACCTGACCCTTGTAGAGGACTGGGAAGTCCGGGACTTCCTTCTCGACCGGCGCCATCCAGGCCAGGCAAGCAGCGGGGTGAAGCTCGACCACGTCCATAGGATGCCTGTACTAGGCCAACTTTCCTCTTCGGTGGTGGGAGCAGAGAACTTGTGGCGACCGAGGCAGCATCCTCGGATTTTTCTCTGTTGGGCAGTCCATCGCCCTGGTCAGCGCGCACGGGAACCTCGACAAAGGCCTTGATCTCCCCTTCCGGAGTAGCAGTACCCGTGAGGTGGTTGAGGCGAAGGGCCCGGGGCCTTGCTGTGGACGACTCGACCTCAAAAAGGAATTCTCTGCACTCCTCACATCGCCCGAATGGCTTCAGGGTGACCACCAGTCCCGAGCAGCCGGGACAGATCACACCGAGGGCCTCCGTGTCTCTGCAAGTGTACAGAGCCAACCGCCCTCGGGGCCTAAGTCTTATCCCCGTGTCTGTGATGGGGGCAGCAAAGGAAGTAATTCTCGTGGGGTGAGGAACCATAATCCACGGGGCACTTGAGGTCATCCCGACTATCTGCTGCTCCATCATGCACTGACCCCGCGCCGGAGTCTCCACGTGCATCCCCACACCTGGCCAGACTCCTCCCATGAGCTGTACATTTTCGCGGGCTTCCTCTTGACTCCGCCCACGAACGATGTCGCCATGGGGTGCCTCGTGGCGCAGTGCGTTAACAGTCCCCACGTGCAGTACGTCACACGGCTGGACCTCTCCCTTTTTCCGCTCCTCCGCATGGGCCTTTCCCGTGTTAGGGTCATTTCCACAACTCCGAGCAGGGACGCACTTTGGCCAGTAATATGGCCGATCTGCTCGGAACTCCTCTGGGCAGCAAAGTTCAAATGTAGACATTCTCAAGTCCATCTTTAGAACACACTCTATCCCGGACTCACGAGCCCCCACGTGTAGCGGCCTCACCCTCTCTCCATCTTTATCGGTTACACACCAACTCATGTCTAGGGGTTCCTGGGTTGTGAGAGTGAGATGCGCCACGGCCCATGTCCTCCCCATTGTAGTAGGGAGGTGAAGGCCACTTCCTGATGTTTCCTCGGGCCGGTGTGTTCTGTGAATGCACTGAGTCTGTAATTGCAAGCTCACCAGCCTCCCCTTTGCTTCCAGTAACTGGAGTTCACACACCGGAGAAAGGTCCAACACTTGTTTATTTGACACTCCAATAGCAAAGCACGATAAACAGTTCTTTTTCAGCAAACTGGTTGGGACCTATAACCTTGCCAACGGTGGGATGAGCAGATCAAGGCACTTCCTAACGTTTCAGTTCTATGCCACTGTACTATGACCAGCGGCGCCTAAGCCAATCCGGCTGTTGCAGAACAGAAAAGATGGGGTCTCTTCCAGCAACCCCTATGAACAGCAATGGAGCCCTCTTCGATACGCTGTGGCCCCTATCAGGGGGATGTGTCCTCCCAAGAGAGTTCCCAGAGGCCCACTGTCACCGGGTTGGTGCTGCTCCGGGTCTCCAGTGGGCAACCTCCCCGGCCTCCTCACCTCAGGTACGAGTCCCTCCGCTCAGGGACCCTCGGACAGTCCACCCTAGCGGGACCCAGTCGAAGGTACTGGGCCCCAGGCCTCCTCGATAGTACCTCACCCCAGGCTAAAGGTGCCTGGGATGGACGCCAACATGACTCCGGACCAGGCCATGGGCACCTGGACCAGACTCCTGGATCTCCCGCACCCAGGCCTAAGGGCCCTGGGTGCGGACCGCAACCCTCCTCCTCCGAGGACCTCCTCGATCACGACGACCTTGTGGTAAGCGCGTCTCCCCCTTTTATCTCCTCCCATCAACGGCCCGGCGGGTTCCCCGCCCCAGCCATACCATCTCCGGGAAGGGACAAAACAGGGAGCACTGCGAAGATGATTCTACCTGAAGCCTGTGGATACCCCGCCACCCACAGGCAAAGGAGAATATTACATCCTCCAATCCTCCACGAAACAAAAAGGGGTCTGAATCCTAACACAATTATACACCTGGGTCACACTATTGCCCAGGTGTATCCCATCAATTTGAGGACCCCGCTACATATATTTTTTACGTTCTTCTATAAATTTAAAATTTCTTTCAAAGTTTGGGCAAAATATATTCTGCTACATGTTTGTGATAAAAAAAATAAAAAAAACCCACAATAAGTGTATATTGATTGTTTTGCGTGAAAGTTATAGCGCCTACAAACTATGGGATAAAAACTGGAATTTAGTTTTTTATACTACTAGTGGCAGCAATCAATGACTTACCGTATATTGGGATTGTGATGCGGCGGGTGATCTGTCACTAACTGACGCTGGGGGGGGGGGGAACTGACTACCTGCCACTGACATTAATACAGTGATCAGTGATAATACTATACACTGCTACTGTACTAACGACACTGGCTGGGAAGGGGTTAGCATCTAGGGTGATCAAGGGGTTAAATATGTGCCTAACTATGTGTAATGTGTGTAAAGAGAGCTGCTTTTACTAACTGATCTCTACGTTTCTCATCCGTGAGAAACACAGAGATCGTTCCCTGTGTACAGAGCTCTGTGTTGAATGTCAACACAGAGCTCTGGGCTATGAATTTCCACAGCCAATCAGCATGTCCTGGCCATGAACCATTGTCATTGTACAATCACAGCAGGTGCCAGCTGCCAGCGGGGGGCACGCCTCCCAAACCCAGAAGTAGGCAGCGACGTATAGGTATGTCACTTTGCCTACAGTGGCCGCTCTTCTGCAGTACATTGTGGGAGGCTGCCAAGTGGCTTGGCCAGTGTTTCCTAAATCCAGTCCTCAATAGACATGTGCATTTGTTTTCGTCCGAATGCATTTTCGTCCGAATTTCAGCTATTTTCGTTATCGTTTTAACAAACGAAAACAAAAGCACAGAATCCGAAAACCGAAAGATCCGACATAAACAAATGCTTTATTTTCGTTTTCGTTGCTACAACAGTTCGATATAGATAGGAGATTCGACGTGACGCTGGCAATAACAATCTGTGTCTATCGAACCTGTGGTCGAATGTGCCTAACCTTAACTCTATTAGTCCAAGATTATTCTACATAGGAGAGAAAAGATTCGACATTATAGAGAGAAAAGATTTGACATAGGAGAGAAAGATTCGACATAGGAGAGAAAAGATTCGACATAGGAGAGAAAAGATTCGACATAGGAGAGAAAAGATTCGACATAGGAGAGAAAAGATTCGACATAGGAGAGGAAAGATTCGACATAGGAGAGGAAAGATTCGACATAGGAGAGAAAAGATTCGACATAGGAGAGAAAAGATTCGACATAGGAGAGGAAAGATTCGACATAGGAGAGGAAAGATTCGACATAGGAGAGAAAAGATTCGACATAGGAGAGAAAAGATTCGACATAGGAGAGAAAAGATTCGACATAGGAGAGAAAAGATTCGACATAGGAGAGGAAAGATTCGACATAGGAGAGGAAAGATTCGACATAGGAGAGGAAAGATTCGACATAGGAGAGAAAAGATTCGACATAGGAGAGGAAAGATTCGACATAGGAGAGAAAAGATTCGACATAGGAGAGAAAAGATTCGACATAGGAGAGGAAAGATTCGACATAGGAGAGGAAAGATTCGACATAGGAGAGAAAAGATTCGACATTATAGAGAGAAAAGATTCGACATAGGAGAGAAAAGATTTGTTATTATAGAGAGAAAAGATTCGACATAGAGAGAAAAGATCACTGCTGGAATTGGGTGGGGGAAGTAAAATAAAAATAAAGTTGATGATGAATGTTATTGGCTGATTGTAACCAAAGAGGAGGAGCAGTAAAATAGCTAGAATGACGAAGATTCGACAAAGCATCGAAAGTTAGAAGATTCGACGGTGCAGCAAAACTGTACGACGCTGCAATCGTACATTTCCGGTCAAATGCATCCGCCCATAGGCTATAGAAGAATTCTAATGTTGGTTGACTAGTAATAGTAATGAATAAATATAATTATTACTAGTCATACAACATTAGAATTCTTCTATAGCTTGTGGGCGGAACATTCGACCGGAAATGTATGATTGCAGCGTCGTACAGTTTCACTGCTCCGTCGAATCTTCTTTGAACATTCGACAGACACCATGAGCCTTCAATGACAGATTCGACCTTAATTAATTCAGATTTTCGGACGAATGCAATTTCTAACGAAAAACGAAATAAATAAAAACGAATTTCGGGAGTAACTAAATAAATTTATTTTTCGGACAAAAACGAAATTCCGAAACAAAATATTTCAGTGTGCACATGTCTAGTCCTCAAGGTGCCCCAACAGGTCATGTTTTCAGGGTTTCCATTATTTTGCACAGGGGATTTAATCAGTTTTACTGCCTTAGTAACTACCACAGCCATTTAATCTGAGGGAAATCATGAAAACATGACCTGTTGGGGCGCCTTGAGGACTGGAGTTGTGAAACACTGGGTTAGGCAATTAATTACTCAGGTGGGAATACTGTGGGCTCACACAATACATCTCTTTTTTCCCAGTTCTTCTACTAGGTAGACTTGCACCTATAATAATGTTTGCTGACCGTGATAATTTCCCATGCACCACCAAACTTCAAAAAATGCAAATTGTGAAAACTTTTCCTTTTGTTTCTCCTCTGGCAACCTTTGGGACATTTCTGTCTAAATTCAGCAACAGAGCTGCATGAAGGAGGTGCAGGGGATGTTGAGAGGAATCAGAAGGCTCAGGAAACATTACCACCTTTCTTAAAGGGGTTGTAAACCTTCGTGTTTTTTCACCTTAATGCATCCTATGCATTAAAGCGGCGTTCCACCCAAAATGGAACTTCCGCTTTAAGGGAAGGTGACCCCCTGACAGCCACATTTGGCATGTCATTTTTTTTGGGGGGGAGCGGAAACCCTCTTTTTTAGAGGGTTTCATCTCCCACTTCCTCCCTGGGCACAGCGGCGCAGTAAGGAAGGTCACCTCTCCCCCCTCCCTCTCGGCAATCACCTGGGACACGTAACAGGTCCCAGATGATTGCTCAGCCAATCACAGTGCGCAGCATGGCTCACGCATGCGCAGTGCATGCCCGGCTGTGAAGCCACAGCTGGGTGCCCACAGTAATGATGCCAGTGCTGCGGAGAGGAGGGGGAGAAGAGTTGGGCTTTGTTCCCCCGCATCGCTGGACCCTGGGACAGGTAAATGTCCAATTATTAAAAGTCAGCAGCTGCAGCATTTGTAGCTGCTGACTTTTAATATTTTTATTTTAGTAGGAACTCTGCTTTAAGGTGAAAAAACACCTTGCAGTGTCCGGCCCCCCAGCCCCCCATTTTACTTACCTGAGCCCCGAATTTCCATTGGCACGTCCCTGTCATCCCTCTCTCCATGGGTTCCCAGCTCTTGATGGATAGATTGATAGCAGCGCAGCCATTGGCTCCCGCTGCTGTCAATCAAATCCAATGACGCAGGTGCTGGAAGGGGGCGGGGCCGAGTCTGGCATTCCGCATTGGACGCCAAATGCTGGACTCGGGACCGCGCCCGCAAGGTAACCCCCTCGGTAGAGCGCTTCCCAGAGGGGGTTATCTAATGCGGGGAGGAGCCGCAAGAGCCACCGTGGGATCCCAGAACAGGGCCACTCTGTGCAAAACGAGATACACAGTGGAGGTAAGTATGACATGTTTGTTATTAAAAACAAAACAAAAAACAAGACTTTACAATCACTTTAAGTCTCCCTCCACACACCTCCACCAGGCCAGGGTTGTGTAAAAGAGTTCCTTGGGGTCTGACATTATTTTTTTTGTGTAGGGTTCCCTATTAAAATCTGCACCAAATCCAAAGGCTCTGGTATGGATTTGGGGAGACCCCATGTCATTTACAGTTGTGTTCAAAAGTTTGCATACCCTGGCAGAAATTGTGCAATGTTCGCATTGATATTAAAGATATGACTGCTCATGCCAAGAAAAAACTTTTATTTTAGGGTAGTGATCATATGAAGCCATTTATTATCACATAGTTGTTTGGCTCCTTTTTAAATCATAATGGTAACAGAAATCTTCCAAATGGCCCCGATCAAAAGTTTACATAACCTGGAATGTTTGGCCTTGGTATAGACACACATGTTGACACACACGGTTTAAAGTGGTAATTTACCTCTTCGCACCATGCGCTATAGCCGAAAGATGGCTACAGCGCAAGCCTAATTTTCCGGGATGGCGTCCATGTACATCCCCCGTGCATGAGCTGTCTAAGAGACTCAGCTGATCATAGATCTGAGTAAGGGGCCGACCCCTTACCACGTGATTATCTGTCAGCCAATGACAGCTGATCACGTGATATAAACAGAGGCGGTAATTGTGAAAAAAAGCCGATCACCGGCTTCTGTCAGAGGGGCATCAGCTTCGAACAGGTACAGCCACTACTGCCTCATCTGTGTCCACCAGTGCCACCTGCAAGTGCCCACCAGTGCCACCTGCAAGTGCAAATCAGTGCTGCCCATCAGTGCCCATGAGTGCAACCTACCAGTGCCACCTATCAATGCCCACCAGTGCTGCCAATCAGTGCCCATCAGTGCTGCCTATCAGTGTCACCTACCAGTGCCTATCAGAGCCCATCAATGCCACCTATCAGTGCCCATCAGTGCCACCTATCAGTGCCACCTATTAGAGCCCTTCAGTGACACCCATCAGTGCCCTTCAGTGCCACCCATCAGTGCCACCTATCAGTGCCACCCATCAATGCCACCTATTAATGCCACATATCATTGCCCACCAGTGCCACCTCATCAGTGCCCATCAGTGCCGCCTTATTAGTGCCCATTAGTGCCACCTTATCAGTGCAGCCTATCAGTGCCCATCAGTGCAGCCTATCAGTGCCTATTAGTGCCCATCAATGCAGCCTCATCAGCGCACATCAATGAAGGAGAAGATTTTTATAACAAACTATGAAAACTGTTTGTTTTTTTCAAAGTTTTCGGTCTCTTTTTTTGTTTGTTTGTTTGTTTAGCAAAATATAAGAACCCCAGTAGTGATTAAATACCACCAAAATAAATCTCTGTTTGTGTGAACAAAATGATAAAAATTTTGTTTAGGTACACTTAGATACAGTGCACAATTGTCATTCAAAGTGCAACAGCGCTGAAAGCTGAAAATTGGCATGGGCAGGAAGAGGGTTTAAGTGCCCAGTAGACAAGTGGTTAAAGGTTAATTTCCCCACATCTGTGGCTTTTTAGATTGCAATTAGCGTCTGTGTATAAATAGTCAATGAGTTTGTTGGCTCTCACATGGATGCACTGAGCACACTGAGCATGCTAGATACTGAGCTCAAAAGACCTGCATAACAAAGGTAATGGAACTTCATAAAGATGGAAAAGGATGTAAAAAGAGATCAAAAGCCTTGAATATGCCAGTCAATACTGTTCAATTACTTCTTAAGTAGTGGAAAGTTCAGGGATCTTTTGATACCAAGCCAAGGTCAGGTAAACCAAGAAAAATTGCAGCCACAAATGCCAGTAGAATTGTTTGGGATGCAAAGAAAAACCCACAGGTAACTTCAGGAGAAATACAGGCTGCTCTGGAAAAAGATGGCGTGGTTGTTTCAAGGAGAACAATGCGATGATACTTGAACAAGAATGAGCTGCATGGTCAAGTTGCCAGAAAGAAGCATTTACTGCACCAATGCCATGAAAAAGCCCGGTTACAATATGCCCGACAACCCCCTGACAGTCCTCACAGCTTCTGACACACTGTAAACTGGAATGAAGGCTTCTTTCTGGCAACTCAACCATGCAGCTAAATTTTGTTCAAGTATCTTCATACCCCTATATCCCCCCTTACCCCCAACAGGTTTTTAAAGGAATAGTGCATTTTTAATTTTGCCATTTTAGGATTATTATGTAACCGGGTGCTGGCTAAATTCCCTGCCGTGACAGGGGACACTTGCAGCATTTGCCACAGGAAGGCTGTTTCCCTTTAGTGTTCAGCACAGACTCTACATTCTACATTACATTACTACATTCTGTATGCAGAGCAAGTGAGGATTTGTGGGAGAAGAGCAAAGGATCTTTGCACATGTAGTCCGGAAAGCCAAGTGTGCATTAGAGTCGGACTGTTGTGGACTACAAATCCAGCTGGCTGGTGGAAGAGAATAAAATGCTGGGAAAGGGGATAAATAGCCTGTGTTGGGGAGGAGTTGGCCTCTTGTGATCATGGCCTTTACCTGGAAGCAGTGACCCGGATGGTCGGGGAGAGCAAGTCGATGCCTCAGCCTAGCCAGCAAGGGGAGAGCCACCGGTGAGCTGGTGCAGACGCATCCGTTGTTCGGCATTGTCTGGCCGGCTCGTGAGAGTCGAAAGGTCACCATTGTTACCTGCCTTGCAGATCCAGCTGAACTGCGGCCTCAAGGAGAGTGCGATCAAGCATCGTTCCTGAGTACAGCATCTGCAGGAACCTGTTGCAGGAACTACACATCATCCCTTGAGCTTGTTATCATCCAGACTGGTAAGCGAGCAATAGCCCACCCTTTTTGCACCCAAGGGCACTGCATGCAGACACCTTTACTATGCCTTCCTCATTAGAGCTTTATAAGGAGACATCTACCACACATTATGGACTACTGAATGTCCTCTTACAATTACTTTGGGCCCCATCAAGTGAGCTAGCGGAAGATTCAAGACACCTGCATCAACAAAAGGTCTCCTTTGTTCCCCTCCCCATAAGGAACAAGAACGTTGGGTGTTTATCTGGCCCCATACCACTAAGGAACGTTCTTATGTTTAGAGACCAAGGTTACCTAATTTAGAAATAACATGCCAGGCTGCATTGTGTTTGTGCTAGGGGGGTTGTGGCATCAGGAAATTAAAGGGAGTAGTCTGACTCCAGCACTGGTCATTCTCCCACCCTTTTCTGACCTGCAGCCATAGAACTTGATTGGTTAAATTTGTTTATTTCCTGTTTCTCAAGGGACTGCAGTTGATCATTCATTTGCTTGTTCATATAAAGAGTATAATAATAACCTAATTTCTGATTCTATTTACTGCAAACTCCTAGGTAAAACTTTTCTGGTAAATGGAAGACCACTTGAGGGGAGACACCACTATTACATGTGTAAAAGGTGTCAAGAGTAAGCAGGAGATTTGCAGAAATTATTAATGTTTACAATGTATAGTATTTGTCAGCATCTGCCAAAACAGAGATGTTTAATGAGAGGTAAATCTCAAGTCTTTTAATCTGCTATGGGAAACAAGGATTTCGAGTTTGACTCTAAAATATGGCTGGTATTAAGCCACATTCATGGAGAGACTCCAAATTGATCAGTGATAGTGCAAGATAATTGGCACAATAGGTACACAATTAGTTTAATATGTTGCATGATTAAACTGGTCTTAAAATTACCTTGATTTTTCTTATTTAAAAGGTAACAAAATCTACTTTAATAAAAGTAAAGTGTCTAATTCATAGAAGCAAGTAGAATGACATCTAAAACAAATGCCCTCCGAGATGCTGTCTTTGGAACTGTGTTAAGCACCATCTGCAGGGTGAAGGACAGGAGGCAGATACAATACACACAGATACTGAATCGTTTTTGTTCACAAGACATCTTATAATGTCTCAAACATATGAATAAGCACAACATACCCAGGTTTGGTTCAATGCAGGTTCAGCAACCATTACAGAAGTTTGGATCCTGAACCTCATTGGAGTCAATGGGAGTCAAATCTCAGAAATTAGTACCAGTAATTGCAATTTTCCGGGCTAATAGGCAAGGGACTGCAAACACAAAGGATACAGGGCGCTATTCAGTGGCCTTGGGGACATGTAGCAAAAGAAAAGATAAAACAAAAACATATTGTTTAGTGTCAGAATGGGTCTTTACAGGTGGCCAAAAGGACAACAATGAAAATAAAAAAAATCTTGTAAATTACAATATCTTAAAGTATATACTTTGCAAAAAATAAAGCTAATAATACCAACTTCTTACAACTTACCAAACAGTGTCAAAACAAGGTATTTCAGCATCACACTGTACGTATTATGTACGAAGTTAACAAAATGTCAACAAAGGGTGCACATAAACACCTCAAAACCACAAACTCACATTCTGGTTGTTAAGGTGAGAAATTACAGTGCCATATTTCAGAGACAACAGCAAAAAATATGGTACAGTGGCTCTAGAATATGTAAACACTTTGATTGAGGTCTGGGGCAGCAACGTAAAAGGGAGTGATAAGTCAATTTATTTTAAGAAATAACAGAAAATAATATTTTAGAGACAGCAGACATAAATATTAGACATGTGCACACGTCCGAAAAATAAAATGATTTAGTTACCGGTACTTCCGAAATTCGTTTTTATTTATTTTGTTTTGTTAAAAAATGCATTCGTCTGAAAATCTGAATTAATTAAGGTTGAATCTGTCATTGAAGGCTCATGGTGTCTGTCGAATGTTCTAAGAAGATTCGGCGAAGCAGCTAAACTGTACGACGCCGCAATCATACATTTCCGGTCGAATGCTCTGCCCACAAGCTATAGTAGAATTCTAATGTTGTATGACTAGTAATAATTATATTTATTAATTATTATTACTAGTCAACCAACATTAGAATTCTTCTATAGCCTATGGGCGGAGCATTTGACCATAAATGTCCGCTCGTGGCGATCGTATGTTTTTAGCTGCTTCGTCGAATCTTCATGTCTCTATAATGTCAAATCTTTTCTCTCTATGTCGACTCTTTTCTCTCTATGTCGAATCTTCATGTCTCTATAATGTCAAATCTTTTCTCTCTATTTCAAATCTTTTCTCTCTATGTCGACTCTTTTCTCTCTATGTCGACTCTTTTCTCTCTATGTCGAATCTTCATGTCTCTATAATGTCGAATCTTTTCTCTCTAGGTCGAATATTCTCGGACTAATAGAGTTAGGTTAGGCACATTCAACCGCAGATTCGATAGACACAGATCGCTATTGTCACCGTCATGACGAATCTCCTATCTATATCGAACTGTTGTCGCAACGAAACGAAAATAAATCATTTTTTATGTCGGATCATTTGGATTTCGGACTCTGCACATTCGTTATCGTTTGTTAAAATGAAAGCGAAAATCCCAGAAATTCAGACGAAAATTTATTCGGATGAAAACGAAGGTCTGAATGGACATCATGCAAGCATATGTACTTGGCCACTATGTTAGAGAAAAAGATTAGGCAAATTAATATGAAAAAATAAAACGAGTTTATTATGTTACAGTCAAGAGACAGAAATATTTAATAGACATGATATTTAATAGACATGCTGCACACCATTTAAGTGACTTTTACTAGGCCTATCAGAGAACAGTTCGTAGAAGGACTGGCACATCTGCTAATGCCCAGAAGAACCGAAGATTGGCACATAGATATTCGCCAATACAAATGTGTATGCGTGCACGGGCACGAACGGCCGCGATGATCCATGTGCCAGTGCGCACGCGTGCACCAAAGCGCACACAATGCGTGACAGATTCTGGCAACCAGTGGCCTATTTAAAGTGATTGTAAGGGCCCATTTTTCTCCTATAAAAATAACAAACATGTCATACTTACCTGCTCTGTTGCAATGGATTTGCACAGAGCAGCCCAGATCCTCCTCTTCTCGGGTTCCTCTTCTGTAATCCTGCCCCCCACCTCCTGTTCAGTGCCCCCACAGAAAGAAGCTTGCTATGGGGGCACCCGAGCTGAGTCAGAGTTTCCTGTGTCCATTCAGACATGGAGCCCCGTCCCGGCTAGACCCCCTCTCCCCCGATTGGCTAGCTAACTTTTATTGACAGCAGCGGGAGCCAATGGCGCTGCTGCTGTTTCTCAGCCAATCAGGAAGGAGAATCTCAGATTGCTGGGACACTCATGGACATCACTGGACAGAGAGGGACCTCAGGAAGTGTTAGGGGGGCTGAGGGTGACTACTGCACACAGAAGGCTTTTTATCTTAATGCATAGACATGCATTAAGATAAAAACCTCCTTCCTTTACAACGACTTTAAAGCCAGAAGCATGAGCCATTAGTTGGATGATCTTTAGCTCCCCCGTGTGTTCCTGTGTTCCTGTTCTTGATATTATTGGATTTCCTGTTACTAACCTGGCTTGCCTTTGACCTGTCTTGTCTCAATTCCTGGCTTTGACCCTCAGCTTGCTCCATTAACCCCGCTTCTGCCTGCTGATCTGTGTATGACCTTTGGCTTGCTCTTTGACTCCGCTTCTGCCTGATTACAAGTGTATGACCTTGGCTTACTCCTGACTCTGCTTGCTGGTTTACTCCTGGCTGGCATTCTGTGTATGACAACTGGCCTGGCTCCATACCACGCTTCTGGCTCTCCCTTCTGCCAAGCCTCATCTGGTATATCTGAGGGACTCCTGCTCAGCAGTGCATCCCGCATGTCCAGCTGCCATCCAGCAGACATCACTGCATCACTCAGCCTGTCGCAGCTGACAACACCTGCTTCCACCTTCATGGGTGCCCTGCACTCAGCCGCAAGGAAGCCCTCTCAGCACTTCAGCCTCTGACTAGGTACGTGACAAGGCCACAATGAAAAACAGAGAAACTTGGCAGATGTTATATGTAACTGAAATAGAGTGAAATTTTCACAAGCAAGAAAAACAGAGAAATTTTTTGGGCAAAATGTACTGTTTTTTTTTTTAGCTAAGATGCTATATCAGAGGGATAGGGAAAGCAATATAAATAACAGTACATTTTGTCAACCTGCAGACCAAAAAATAAACATATTTGCGGTAGAGGGAGAGAGCAGGCAGATTTCATATCCAAAAAAAAAATAAAAAATATTGTCCACTTCCTAAGAATTGTATAGATTTGCAGTATCTTTTAAGTCTTTCTTGGATAGGCTGCAATTTCTGAGGAAGAAGGCAAGAACATAGCAACTGGATATAAAAAATAATATTTTTTTAGGAGAACGAAGATGGAAACATTTTACAGATTTCAACCACAGATATTAAGCCTGAATGCCCAGACTTAAAATTCAGAGTGATTGAGCAGGCATATTACATATGCAAATAAAAAATGAATGCTTTAATTCAGGGATTAAATAGGTAAACATTTTACAGTTAGCGCCAAAGCTTTTAAGCCTTTTTTGGACATGCAACAATTTCTTAGGGATTGAGTAGGCATATTGCATCTGAAAAGAAAAAGAATTGCAGCACATGTTTAAAGTATTGGATAGGAAAAGAGCTGGCACATTGCAAGTAGAATTAAAAATTTAGTGTCTTGTTTCAGACAGTAAAGTTGGAAAACGATAACAGATTTGCACCACAGATACTATATAAGCTTGTATATCAGGCCACAAGCAGAAATATTGCATCTGGAAATTAAACAATGTGTGTCTATTTATGTTAAATTTTAAATAAAAAACATGAACAAATTTGCACTAGACCTTTGATGATTTTATTGTATAGGCCACAGGAGGGAGAAAGAAAGCACATTGCATCTGAAAGTACAAAAAGAGTGTCTTGCAGACTGGAGATAGGAAAATATTTTGCACCACAAATATCAAGCCTGTATGGGCAAAATGATTATGAAGCTAAAAAGTAGGTTCCTTTTGTGTGCAATTGAAAGCATAAACATTAAACAGAATTGTACCACACTTTTCAAGCCTTCATTGGAATAGGCTACAATTTATGAAGGAGAGAGTAAGCAGACTGTATCCACAAGCAAAAACTTGTCTTTTTTCACAAATTGAATAAGGAAAAATTTGACAGATTTGCTTCTGAGTTTGTAATCCTTTTTGGGCAGGCCATTTTTGCTGACAGAGAGGCAAATAGATTACCGATTATTTTCAGGAATGAATCAAGGCAGTACATGTGAACGGATTAGCACTACGGGCTGCTACATGTTGACAATACAATAGGAATATCGCATCTCCAAGAAATAAAAAGGAGTTATTTTTTCCCAGACAGAAGAGAAAACAATTAAAAAAATTGCAGCACAGTGTTTATAGTCTTTTGAACAGACTTATAGTGTTGTGGTAGAGAACATTTGGGAAAAGAGGTTGTTTTCTATTTTTATAAAAAATTTAAGAAAGGAAAATGTAAGTGATTTCAAGTACTCATTTTAAGCTTTTTGGATAGACTTCTATTTTAGAGGAAGAAAGCAGGCCAATGTCAGCAATAAATAAATACCATAAATCTTTGCATAGACATGTCACAGTCGCCCACCTGGCTCCCCCAAACCCCCCCATTAGTCCCCACACCATCAAGCCCTCTGCCATTGCATCCCCTGATGCCCACACACAGACCACATATCCCCCATGCTGGGAACCAAGGAGCTGCCTCCTACTGAGAGCTTCACCACCTCAGTGGCTGTCGCCTTGCGCCTCCTGTCGCGGTGGGCACGGCGCAATCCCACTGTTCCCATGCTCCGTGCCCACTGGAGACAAAGACCGCACTCCCTGTGCGCAGTCAGAGTAGAGGGGATGGTGCTTGTTGTCAAGGCAACCCGACGCCAGGCCTTGGGTTGCCTGGCAACAATAAAATGCCCCATTCTAGAGATAAATACAGGAATAGGCCCAGGCGCCCTCCGTCTCCCTGATTTCTCTCCCCCTTACTGTGCTGATGTGCTGTGTGGTCCTGAGCTGTGGCCAAACCCCCCAGACCCCCTATCCTGCACCCAGTGGTTCACAGAAGACTACTGCCTGGCCTGCCTCCTCTATTGATCCTGGAGTCCCACGCCTAGTTATGCTTCTGCTGCTGGCTGGTGAGTCCTTGCTGTGCCAGAGTTCTGTCCTCTGTTTTCCCTGCCTGTGCTGAGGACTTAACCCCACTGTGCCTGTGCTAAGGACTTAACCCCACTGTGCCCTGTGCTGAGGACTTGAACCCTGCTGTGCCCTGTACTGAGAACCTAACCCCCGCTGTGCCCCATGCTGAGGACTTAAACCCCACTGTGCCTTGTACCAAGGACTTAAATCCTGTTGTGCCCTGTACCAAGCACTTAACCCCCCTCTGTGCTCTTGGGGCTTAATGTCTGGACTACTATTATGTGTTGTGGACTTAGCTGTTGCTGTGCCAGTTTTATCTGACCTCTGACCTTTGCCCCTCCTCCAGTCCCAGAATTTCAATAAAGAGCTTTGTGAGTACCCCTGCTTTCAGGGTTTGTTCTGTCCTACCAACACCTCCGTCACAAGACATTTTAAATACTACACAGATGTGTGGCAGAGAATGTCATTCTTTTTAATGGGAGAGAAATTTGAGGCAGAGAATAGACCTATTTCAGCCAGTGATATTGCATTGTTTCAAACACAGGTTTTAAAAATTGCACATCTTTGCAGAACAACATCTCATGCTTATTTACAGGAAGCATATTTGGAGGTAGAGAGTTGGGTTCTTTCAGCCAAAATTTTGAGAAACAAATGTATTTTCTAGAAAGATCCTATGAAATAGTATGGATTAGCTACAAAAAATGACATCCATTTTAATGGGAGGTTTTCTTGGATAGAGGGAGTAGGCCTATTTCAGCATTAAAAAAACAAATGAAAGTGTCTTTTTTTTAACACCACATGTAAATAGTATAGATTTGTGTAACAATATGGAAGACAATTTGGGAGGCAGGGAGCTGTCATGTTTCAGTCATAAGTACTAAACAAAAATGTATTGTTTTAAAAATGTAATTGTATTATTTACTGAACTGAATATCATACTTCAGTATGTAATTGGGTTTTGGGAGGCAGAGAGTAGGCGTATTTCATATTTCATATATTTCGGCATTATTATGTAAAACTTTAATATTTTTAAGAGACAACGTATACATTTAAAGCTGAGGTTCACCCAAAAGTAAACCTCCGACTTTCGGAACCCTCCCCCCCTCCGGTGTCACATTTGGCACCTTTCAGGGGGGAGGGGATGCAGATACCTATATAAAGCAGGTATTTGCACCACTTCCAGGTATAGACTCCCGCGGGAGTCCCGCCCCTTCGCGTCACCCCCCAGTTGTGTTCTGGGAAACACACGGCTCCCAGAACATAGCCGGGACCAGTGAAGACGGCGCAGCGTGACTCGCGCATTTATTTGTAGCTGCTGGCTTTTAAAAAAAAAAAATATTTTTGGGATGCAAATATAGAGGCAGTGAGTAGGCATTTCACAGGCACAGATATAAAATTATAAGTTAGTTCCTCAAATATTATATAAAATGTAACAGATTTGATGCAAGGAGTCACATATTTTTAATCAAAGAACATTTCAGAAGCAGGGAGAAGTCATATTTCAGTCATAAATAAGCAAATATACTGTTATTTTTTTGAAGACAGTATATTATAATTGTAATAATGTGCTGACAGTAATTTATTTTTGGAGACATGTGAACAGTTTAAAATATTTCATGCACAGAATATCATCTTTTTAAATAGAACTGGAAGTAGAGAAAAGTCATATTTCAGCTCAAAATATTCAACTGTACTGTTATTTTTTTTTTTTTGGATACATAATTTATAAAATACACAGATTAGCTGCACAAAATCTAATTATTTTCCATATGAGGCAATTGAAGAAGGAGGGAGAAGTCTGATTCTTTCTTTAGTTAAAAAAATAAAATGTGTATTTCTCCCATGGCAAAAGGAGAAAAAAGGGTCTAGAAGTTATCTGCAAAAATGTAAAGTATATAGTTAGAGTTAGGGAATAAGAATGAGTGTTTTTTTTTATTTATTTATAGAATCATTGTTGGGCCAGACTACTGAGAGTGTATCCAAAATAATTCTGAATCATGGCAGGGTACTCAAGTAGGGTAAAAGATTGCTACAAACATCATGATATAGCTGGCATGGAAGCAAAAAATGTTCTATGAAGTAGAGAATGATGCAGGAAACAAAGTATTGTCCATTTTTAATGACAATGCACCACAATGAAGTTCAAACAATAATTACCCAGCCAAAAAACTGTCTAAAATTAGGTTTTCAGTACAAAAGTTTTTGAAGAGCACAGGATGTTAGCTGTTCAAAAATATCAATTCTTTGCAATGGCGAAACAGGGCCCAGTATGGGATGGTTATGGTGGCAGGACTACAGTGGTGGCAGTAGATGTTAACATTGTCAGACCAGCAGTGGTAGAAGATGGTTAATGGTGGCCAGTTATGTCAAAAAAGAAAACTATATTGCCCCTGGAACTTTGATAAGTTGTGCCAAAATAAAGTGATTAACCAAATACTAAGAAAATATACATTTTATTCCACATGAAGTTTTAAAACCAATACAGTAGGCACTACATGTGGTCAGGTGTGCTCATGGGGCAGGAGATGACAATAGTGGCAGGAGGTGAGATTTTTTTTCAGGCCTGCAGCAATGAAAAAAGAAGCTTGCCTGGACAGAACATTTATACTTTAGGTGGCAGAAACCTTAAAAAATTTAATTTGTATAATTTGCAGCAGGTGGTTGGTAGTTGTCCCTGATAAAGGGCTGGTTACTTTTAACACATGTCAACTGTGTCTGGGGAAAAACAAACTCTTTTGTCTATTACAAAGCCAACACAGGACTAAATGTATGTACAGGGAGGACACTGCAGGGCAGCCTGGCAAACTCGACCATGTACTGGGCAAGCTTTGGCAATTGGTCAATACTTGTTACCCAGTAATTAAAAGGTCATCCATTAGAATGGTGTCAACATCTCCCCTTAACCCTATGTACTCCCTTACCATATTATGCAGGTCTGATAACTGCAATTCTGCCTCTGTCTTTGGACCTCCCATCATGTTGTTAATGTGGGGTTTATTTCTTACCTTTATTAGCAGCTATAGTGAGAACTTCATATGGGGAATGCGGTACTTGGGTAACCTAGAAACTGTGATTGTTTTGTGGACTAAACTGTACCAGTATAATATGAGGTGCTCCACTGCAAACAAAGGGCAGCTTTTTTGGTGTCACCAAAAACGTCATGCTACTAAAAATTAAACACAAGTAAAATAAAGCTGAAGGAAAAAAGTACACTAGCTAAGGAAAACGCAAACAGCAAGGCAAAAACAGTACAAGCATAATGAAACCGTTTTTAATTGCAGAAAAAAAGGAAAAGCTAAAGACAAATAAAGAGGAAAAAAATAAATGCCCCCCTCAAAGAACAAACTAATAAAGGGGGGACAGCAGCAACAGAAGTTATTGCTGACACCCTATGTTCCCTGTCTCCCTAGTAGGGATGAGCCCGATGTTTGAGTCGAACATAAGTTCAACACGAATATCGGGTGTTCGCCTGTTCACCGAATAGCGAACAATTTGCGGTGTTCGCCGCAAATTCGAAACCCGCGGAACAGCCTTTAAAAGTCTATGAGAGAAATCATAATTGCTAATTTTAAAGGCTTATATGCATGGTATTGTCATAAAAGTGTTTGGGGACCTGGGTCCTGCCCCAGGGGACATGTATCAATGCAAAAAAAAGTTTTAAAAACGGATGGTTTTTCGGGAGCAGTGATTTTAATTAACAAATTAAAGTGAAACAATGAAAGTGAAATATTATTCCTTTACCCCCCAGGTACTTTATTTCGTACCTGGGGGGTGTCTATAGCTTGCCTGTAAAGTGGCACATTTTTCCCGTTTCTAGAACAGTCCCTGCAGCAAAATTACATTTCTAAAGGAAAAAAAGTCATTTAAAATTACTCGCGGCTGTAATGAATTGTCGGGTCTCGGCAATATAGAAAAAAGTCATTGAAAAAAACGGCATGGGTTCCCCCCCAGTCCATTACCAGGCCCTTTGGGTCTGGTATGAATATTAAGAAGAACCCCGAATCAAAATTAAAAAAAAAATTGCGTGGGGGTCCCCCCAAATTCCATACCAGGCCCTTCAGGTCTGATATGGATATTAACCACTTGTCCCCCGCCCACTGTCAATTGACGGCGGACGGAGGACACTCTCGCCCGCCGCGTTCACAAGGCCCCGGTGCGCGTGCCCTGCGGCCGCGATTGCCGCCGGGCACCCGCGATTGCCCGGGAAACGAGCAGGAAAGTGGATCTCTGTGTGTAAACACAGAGATCCACGTCCTGTGAGGGAGAGGGGACCGATGGTGTGTCCCTTGTACATAGGGACAACCATCGGTCACCTCCCCCAGTCAGTCCCCTCCCCCCACAGTAAGAACACTTTGAGGGAACATATTTAACCCCTTCCCGCCCCCTAGTGGTTAACCCCTTCCCTGCCAATCACATTTATACAGTAATCAATGCATTTTTATAGCAGGGATCGCTGTATAAATGTGAATGGTCCCAAAAATGTGTCAAAAGTGTCCGATGTGTCCGCCGCAATATCGCAGTCACAATAAAAAATCGCAGATCGCCGCCATTACTAATAAAAATAAAACAAAATGCTATAAATCTATCCCCTATTTTGTAGACGCTATAACTTTTGCGCAAATCAATCAATACGCGCTTATTGCGATTTTTTTTTTTACCAAAAATATGTAGAAGAATACGTATCGGCCTAAACTGAGGAAAATGTTATTAAAAAAAAAAATGGGTATTTATTATAGCAAAAAGTAAAAAATAGTGTTTTTTTTCCCAAACTGGACGCTCTTCTTTTGTTTATAGCGCAAAAAATAAAAACCGCAGAGGTGATCAAATACCACCAAAAGAAAGCTCTATTTGTGGGAAAAAAAGGACGCAAATTTCGTTTGGGAGCCACGTCGCGCGACCGCGCAATTGTCATTCAAAATGTGACAGCGCTGAAAGCTGAAAAATGGCTTGGGCAGGAAGGGGGTTTTCGTGCACAGTAGAGAAGTGGTTAAGGGGAACCCTGCGCCAATTTTTTTTTTTAAATGCCGTAGGGCCCCCCTCAAAATCCATACCAGACCCTTCAGGTCTGGTATGGATTTTAAGGGGAACTCTGTGCCAAAATAAAAAAAAAATGGCGTAGGGGGTTCCCCCAAATATCCATACCAGACCCTTATCTGAGCATGCAACCTGGAAGGCCGCAGGAAAAGAGGGGGGATGAGAGAGCGCCCCCCTTCTGAACCATACCAGGCCACATGTCCTCAACATGGGGAGGATGCTTTGAGGGTCTGTGACCCCCAAAGCACCTTGTCCCCATGTTGATGGGGACAAGGGCCTCATCCCCACAACCCTTTCCCGGTGGTTGTGGGGGTCTGCGGGCGGGGGGCCCCCAGATCCTGGCCCCCCTATGTGAATTGGTAATGGGGTACATTGTACCCCTACCATTTCACCCAAAAAAGTGTAATTTTTTAAAAAAAAGACAAGAGCCAGCTTGGGACATGTCCTTTACACGTCACCGGGTGCCCCCATCCTCAGCTATATAACAGCTGTCACGGCGGGAGTAGCGTCATTCGGCGGGAGCCGCCCATGGAGGCAGAGCTGTTGTTGGGGGTCTTTATTTTTTTCCCTCAAGATCTACATCGCTGGAAATTTGTCTTTTTTTTTTTTTTAATAAAATACTTGTCCCAAACTGGCTCTTGTCTTTTTTACAATTTTTTACGCTTTTTTTGGTTAAATGGTAGGGGTACAATGTACCCCATTACCAATTCACATAGGGGGGCCGGGATCTGGGGGTCTCCTTGTTATAGGGGGCTTCCAGATTCCGATAAGCCCCCCCGCCCGCAGACCCCCACAACCACCGGGCAAGGGTTGTGGGGATGAGGCCCTTGTCCCCATCAACATGGGGACAGGGTGCTTTGGGGCGGGGGGTGCAGAGCCCCCCCTGCCCCAAATCTCCCATCCCCCATGTTGAGGGGATGTGATCTGGTACAGTTCAGGGGGGGTGCTCTCTCATCCCCCCTCTTTTCCTCCGGCCTGCCAGGTTGCATGCTCGGATAAGGGTCTGGTATGGATTTTTGGGGGACCCCTACGCCATTTTTTTATTTTGACGCAGGGTTCCCCTTAAAATCCATACCAGACCTGAAGGGTCTAGTATGGATTTCGAGGGGGATCCCTATGCCATTTTCTTTTAAAAATTTGGCACAGGGTTCCCCTAAATATCCATACCAGACCTAAAGGGCCTGGTAAGGAATTTGGGTGGACCCCCATGTCATTTTTTTTACATTTTGGTTCGGGGTTCCCCTTAATTTTCATACCAGACCCAAAGGGCCTGATAATGGACTGGGGGGGGGGGGAGCCATGCCGTTTTTTTTTCAATGAATTTTATCTGTATTGCCGGGACCCGACAATTCATTACAGCCGCGAGTAGTTTTGAATGACTTTTTTTCCTTTAGAAATGTCATTTTGTTGCAGGGACTGTTCTAAACACGGGGAAAATGCGCCACTTTACAGGCATACTATAGACACCCCCCAGGTACGAAATTTAAAAGGAATATTTTACTTTTATTGTTTCACTTTAAGCATTATTAAAATCACTGCTCCCAAAAAAAAACTGTTGTTTTTTTATGACAATACCATGCATATAAGTCTTTAAAATTAGCACTTTTGATTTTTCATGTTCGTGTCCCATAGACTTTAACGATGTTCACATGTTCGAACAAATTTTTTGCCTGTTCACATGTTCTGGTGCGAACCGAACCAGGGGGTGTTCGGCTCATCCCTACTCCCTAGCCACGTAAGCTGCCGTTCACAGCAAAGTTTCACTGGCAATATATAGTATAGGTTATAGTGCTGTACATAGCACACTACACTCTCCCTACAACTCTCTCTCCCTACAATTCTGTCAGCTGTCCCTCACACTAAAGTTCCACACACTGACAAAGGGCTGCTATTAAAGCTGCAACTGTGTTAAAAACCATCATTGGCCAGTCTTGCACCTGAACAGAGGTCATTCGAATTACAGCTTTTACAATGCATAATGGGACATTAGGTGTGGCAATTGCTGCCGAATGCCCTTAAAGTTCTGATTTTATCTAAACACTTGAACAGCCAAAGTTTGGTCCGAACTTAGGTTCAGGCTGAACTAACAGATCATCCTCATGCGGCGTACACACGATCGTTTTCCATGCCATTTTTTAAACCGACGTTTTTCTCGTCGTTTTTTTTCATGTTTCCTCTCAAGCCTGTCTTGCGTACACACGATCATTTTAAAAAACGTTCAAGCAAAGCGCAGTGACGTACAACACGTACGACGGCACTATAAAGGGGAAGTTCTGTTCGGATGGTGCCACCCTTCATGTTAGTAAAGTTTGTTGAGCGACGATTCGCGCTTTTCAGCCTCGTGCTTTTCAGTCCGTTACAGCGTGACGAATGTGCTATCTCCATTACGAACGCTAGTTTTACCAGAACGAGCGCTCCCGTCTCATACTTGATTCTGAGCATGCGCGTTTTTTTTCACCTCGTAAAAGCATACACACTATCGTTTTTCACGTCGTTAAAAAAAACGACATGAAAAACGACGTGAAAAAATAGAGCATGTTCGAAATTTTTAATGGCCATTTTTCACGTCGTTAAAAATGCTCTGGAGCATACACACGATCGGTTTTAATGCCCATAAAAATGGAATTTTTAACAGCATGAAAAACGATCGTGTGTATGGGGCATTACTCAGTAAAGACAATGTAATCTGGCCTGCTGTCCCAAAATTGTCTTTTAGGGTTAGGAAGGGATTTATTTTTGTTCAGTGCAACAATGCCCAGCATGTTTTTTTTCTCAGGACTCAAACATTTTGCGTTTGCAAAAGGTTGAACTTGATGGTTATATGCATTTTTGGAACCCAGTTTGTAATTTGGATGTGAAGAAAAGTGAAAGTTTAAAAAGAAGAGTGCTAAAAGCTTTTGGTTAATTTACCCTTCCATTTTCCTACCACGTTGTAGAAACTTACTTGTGCAGCTTGGAGATGTTGTTGATTGAAAATTTGTTTGCAGGATGGAGATGGAGAGGATGGAGAGCAGAGAGCATTATCTATATCTCTGTCCAGCTGATCTAGTTTCATTATTAGAAGCACCATAGAGTCCAGTCTTGACTGACCTTGTCTAAATTTCTGTAAATAAATTAAACATTTACATTAGAATGAATATCCATTTGACAGTCTGAAAGACAATCATATGTTAATAGATTTCTGCTCACTGTGGTCAGATCATTTCTACTAATTGCTCTGGATTAGTTTATCCTGTTTAGTATGCCCATAGGAAGGCCAGTGCATCAGAGCTGCACATGTATTAAATAAATAGCAGAGAATAATTAAAAATATCCCATAGCACACACTATTGTGTTTGATATTGTCTTTTAAAATTCACATGGAATAAAATATCTGCCATAAGCTTTCACTTTTTTAGAACTACCTTTAAAATTTTACAGCTTATGTCTTCAAAAACTTTCCAAAATGTCCTTGTCTTTGCCCTGTGGTAGAACCTGGGTAAGACCTTCAATGAATACATTTTGCTGTTACCCAGAAGGACTCGGAGGCTTTTAGTTTGACTGGCATGTTGATATTTCCATCCGTTGTATGCCATCTCTGTAGTCATCTTTGCCCACGAGGGGCAAAATCAATGTGACAATGTTTCCCCCATCAACTGCTGAACTTTAGGCTGGTCTACAGTACAGTCCTCCAGGAGCATACCTAGAGCATTTGGCACCCGGGGCCCATCCTATATCTGGCACCCCCCCAACTGTAAAATGTAAAAACACACACAAGAAAACCCCCTCCTCTGTTTAGATCAGCGTTATTGAATTCAGAATTTTTTTATAGAATTGGCGCTGTTGGCTGCCGAGTAAACCGGAAGTGTCAATGTGCTGTCACTTCCGGGTTTCTACATCGGAGACCCGGTCAAAGGCAAATCCGGCTTTGTTCGGGTCTCTGGCCAGCCAGCTTGTGGCTCAGGTCTCCAGGTGGGATGGGAGACCTGGGCAGAGCTGTGGGGGGATGGGGACATCCCCTCCCACTCCCTGTAATAACAGCCGATGCTGTTCATCCATGGCAGCCAGTGTCAATAGATGGGACAGGACAGAGGTGTCAGTCACTCAGGTGTGAGCACATTTTTGGACAGATCATGCCATGGTCAGGGAGGTGGAGAGCTGGACTGGAGCTGCTATGAGGGAGACATCAGAGTGAGATGGGGAGACACTGCCAATACAAGACATGGGGAGACACTGTCTCTTTGCATTATCTGCTGTCCTCAGGGACAGATCCAGAGATTCCACTGTATAACGATCTCTGGATTGGACAATGGCATCATTGGCATCATTGGCATTGATGATTTGATTCGGATTTTGAAACTGACCTGCTGACAAGGCGTGTTGCTTGCTGGACCGCGGACGGGATAAGATGGCCGCAGGGAAGATGGCAAGATGCTGTGGTGACATGCTACTTGCTGGACAGGTCTGATGGCTGCAAGATGTGCAGACACCCCCCCCCCCTTTATCAGACAAGCTCATCTACTATACCAGGGAGGTGAACAAAGCAACACCCCCCCCAAACTCACAGCTCAGCTACTATAGGTGGGTGGTGGTCACACAGCAATATACAGCACACACCTGCATTCTGCAACCTGTACATAGCACACGCCTGCACTCTGCAACCTGTACATTGCACACGCCTGCATTCTACAACCTGTATAAAGCACACGCCTGCATTCTACAACCTGTATATAGCACACGCCTGCATTCTACAACCTGTATATAGCACACGCCTGCATTCTACAACCTGTATATAGCACACGCCTGCATTCTACATCCTGTATATAGCACACGCCTCCATTCTACAACCTGTATATAGCACAAGCCTCCATTCTACAACCTGTATATAGCACACGCCTCCATTTTACAACCTGTATATAGCACACGCCTGCATTCTACAACCTGTATATAGCACACGCCTGCATTCTACAACCTGTATATAGCACACGCCTGCATTCTACAACCTGTATATAGCACACACCTCCATTCTACAACCTGTATATAGCACACACCTCCATTTTAAAACCTTTATATAGCACACACCTCCATTCTACAACCTGTATATAGCACACGCCTCCATTCTACAACCTGTATATAGCACATGCCTCCATTCTACAACCTGTATATAGCACACGCCTACATTCTACAACCTGTATATAGCACACGCCTCTATTCTACAACCTGTATATAGCACACGCCTGCATTCTGCAAGCCCCCTTATCAGGTCAACTACACTTTATCTGGGTGGTGGTGGACACAGCAACTTCCCCCTTTCTCTGTCAGACCAGCACAGTCAGGATGGCAGGGCAGACACACTCCTCCAGCCTCTTCTCACAACCCACACACCCCCCTCCCTATCACCAGCTCATCTGGGGTTCTTAGCTTCAGCTGGGGAGGTCCGGACTCCGGAAGATGGTGTGGACACAGTGTGTAACAGCAGCAGCCACTCCCACGCTGAATGATGACACACTCAGCTCGGTTTCGCAGCAGTAATGGGTGGAGCTAGCAGGGGAAAACAGTAACCAGACCATACCATTTCAGCCGCAGCACTGGGGGTGTTCCAGCTAACAGAAAATATACTAAACAGAGCAGCTAGAGCCAGGGATGCCCTCAGGATTCTGTCAGACAGTGTCACCCGACCTGGGTGTAGAGCGCACCCCCATAGCAATGTTACCCAGCCACTGACACCCCCCAATGTGTGGCACCCAGGGCGGAACGCCCCCTGCCCCCCGCTTGGTATGCCCCTGCAGTCCTCTCCCTTGCCTGGTGGTGTAATATAAATTAAATTGGCAACACATCCAATGCAACATGTGGGTGAAGGGAAGCAATATGTATACTGGTTGGCCTAAACATTAAAATCTCTACCCACAGGCTGAAACAAGTTGTCAGATTGGTTATATTACATTGTCATGGTTTTGCCCAAACTCTTCCCACATACAAACACCCTACACACCTACGTAATAAGTTAAAGCAACCCTAGTATAGAAAAATTTGAACTTTTTTTTCACCAGTTGGATCGTTCAGTCTGTGCAGAGATATGGACACTGATGCTATTTAACACTTTTAGATGTGTCAGAAAATGTGTACCCCGCAACCAGGGCTGCTGTTAGAAATCACGGGGCCCCGTACAGCCTACCTGGCAGCCCCCCCCCCAATTTATCAAGACCATATTTTCACAAAAAATACACTAAAATCATTATTAGTGGACACAAACATAACAGAGAACCTGTGTGAATTAGCCCTTTTTTGTTTGTTTTTTACATAAAAAAAACTATATTCACAGTGACAAGGGGGCACACGGGGGGGGGGGGGGCAGAAGCAGGCAGAACAGGGAGGGGAATCAGTGTCAGGGAAGCAATTACAGGAATGATGCCCTGTGACTGTGTCTCTCCCTGCAGCAGCTGAAACCCGGCAGGAGGGGGAGAAACTGTCTTTCAGCTGCTGCAGAGAGCTGCACAGGGCATCCTTCTGTAACTGCCCCTCCGCCAAACCACACTAATTCCCCCTGCTGTTTGGGCCCCCCTGTGTGCCCAGGCCCCCTACAGGAGGACTGGTGGTCCCCCCTATCAGCGGCCCTGCCCGCAACACACTGTGGTTTCACCCACTAGCTGCTAAATCACAACTGTGTAATGCAGTGTTAAGACCAGGCAGCGGAATCAGAGTACAGAGACAGCAAGCAAGGTGCTATCCAACACACCCAAATGTTTTAGATACTACCCGTTCCTAAAGCTCTGCAATAGAGCAAAGATTGAGAAAATGTGTATACTAGTAACAGGGTTGCTTTAACTTAAAAGGGAGTCTGGGCAAGTATTTCAGAAAAATGTGCTGACAAGCAAGAACTTTTTTTGCATGGTTGGGATACACTTCTAATTTTTTTTTTTTTTTTTTATGTTCTGCATCATGTATTCCAGATTTTGAGAAAGAAAATAAACCACTAAATGTATTTTTATAATTTTTGTTAATATTGCCTTATCCCTATGAGTTTACCTTTTTTTTTTTAAAGAACCTGAAGTTCAGCTATAATGTGAGCATGTACCCTGACTATGTACAATTAAGTATTAACATATTCCAAACAAGCAGTAAAGGCACTTAAAAAAGCAAGCCCTCATTTACCACTGTAGCTGTAGGCATTGTAGAAAGCACCAAACTGTGACATGTCTCCAAAATAACTCAACACGCCATTAATGTCGAAACCTCTGGCAACAAAGTGAGTACACCCCTAATTGAAAATGTCCGAATTGAGCCCATAGTGTCAATATTTTGTGTGGCCACCATTATTTTCCAGCACTGCCTTAACCCTCTTGGGCATGGAGTTCACCAGAGCTTCACAGGTTGCCACTGGAGTCCTCTTCCACTCCTCCATGACAACATCACGGAGCTGGTGGATGTTAGAAACCTTCCGTTTGAGGATGCCCCACAGATGCTCAATAGGGTTTAGGTCTGGAGGCATGCTTGGCCAGTCCATCACCTTTACCCTCAGCCTCTATAGCAAGGAATTGGTGGTCTTGGAGGTGTGTTTGGGGTCATTATCATGTTGGAATACTGTTCTGCGACCCAGTCTCTGAAGAGAGGGGATCATGCTCTGCTTCAGTATGTCAGAGTACATGTTTGCATTCATGGCTCCCTCAATGAACTGTAGCTTCCCATTGCTGGCAGCACTCATGCAGCCCCAGACCATGACACTCCCACCACCATGCTTGACTGTGTAGGCAAGGCACACTTGTCTTTGTACTCCTCACCTGGTTGCCGCCACACACGCTCGACACCATCTGAACCAAATACGTTTATCTTCGTCTCATCAAACCACAGGACATGGTTCCAGTAATTCATGTCCTTAGTCTGCTTGTCTTCAGCAAACTGTTTGCGGACTTTCTTGTGCGTCATCTTTAGAAGAGGCTTCCTTCTGGGACGACAGCCATGCAGACCAATTTGATGCAGTGTGTGGCGTATGGTCTGGGCACTGGCAGGCTGACCCCTTCAACCTCTGCAGCAATTCTGGTAGCACTCATATGTCTATTTCAGACAACCTCTGGATATGACGCCGAGCACGTGCACTCAACTTCTTTGGTTGACCATGGCAAGGCCTGTTCTGAGTTGAACCTGTCCTGTTAAACTGATGTATTGTCTTGGCCACCGTGCTACAGATAAGTTTCAGGGTCTTGGCAATCTTCTTATAGCCTAGGCCATCTTTATGTAGAGCAACAATTCTTTTTTTCAGATCCTCAGAGAGTTTTTTGACATGAGGTGCCATGTTGAACTTCCAGTGATCAGTATGAGAGAGTGAGAGTGATAACATCAAATGTAACATACCTGCTCGCCATTTACACCTGAGATCTTGTAACACTAACGAGTTACATGACACCAGGGAGGGAAAATAGCTAATTGGGCCCATTTTCACTTAGGAGTGTACTCACTTTTGTTGCCAGTGGTTTAGACACCACAATACGAATCCCGGAAGCAACGGGTAGTGAGAGCCGGCCGGCCTTATACACAACCACTGCTGTTTTTTATTCAACATGCTGTAAGTGCATCTTTTTAGTTTAATAAACATTTTATAATATTGGATTACGCTATGGGGCTTTCTTTTTCACCCTAAATGTGATTCGTGGAGATATCTGGGGACTACAGACTGAAGCCTAGAGGAACATAAAGTACATAGAGAGCCAATTAGAGACCCTGGCGGGGATAATAGCCATCTACTCAGACTGATCTCTCTCAGGGATCAGGATTTCTGGTAAGCAGCCTGAGAAAGATAAGGTGGTGGATTCCTTTCTGTCGTATCAGCATTTCTTCCATGGTGTTTCAGTTTTGAAGTCACAAATTCAATTTTGAAGAGATTGAACCCTTTTTCACTTTATTCTTTTTTCTGGGGACTTTATGCCATTTATGAACTGCTATTGAATTCTCTTGTGTGTAAATACCAAGGAATAGAGTGTAACATCATTCATTACCTAGAGGCTCAAAGAATATCATTCATTGTTTAATTTACATGTTACATTGTTCAGTCACGTCACCTTTAAGGTGATATCACATTGTGATTTCACACTAAATAATTTTTGGTTATTTTTATTCACAATTTTTACGTAGTTGCGCAGCTTTAGTTCCTTATAATATATATATATATATATATATATATGTAGCGGCCTCCTCTCTCTCACTCCACTGTTGGCTGGTTTCTGCTTGTCTAGGGGTACCTTGGAGGAGAGAGTGCGTGGTCACACCGCCAATACCTTCACCGCAGATGTTTGTGTGGTGTAAGCAAAGTTCCTTTACCTTCGGGTCGGTGTTCTGAGTTTGGAGCCTCCGCCTCTTCTCTGGAACAGTGTCTGCCAGTAAATGAGCCCCACACCAATAAAAGTCCAACACTCCTTTATTCTTCAATGTCAGGATGAAACACAATCAGTTGGACTCCCTCAACAAACAGACAGGGGGTGTGGATACGAGTAGGCCCAGGCACAATGAACTCTCCTATTCCTCTACCAGTGAATAGGTTTGGCACATAATCTATGCCACCTGTCGAGAATCTTGGTCGCTGCCACCGACCGGATGAACGGTGAACCTTCCTCCTGACTAGGGATGAGCTTGGTGTTCGAGTCGAACATACGTTCGACTCGAACATCGGCTGTTCGATCGTTCGACGAAGATCGAACGATTTGGGCCGTTCGCGCCTAATTCGAGTGACGCGAACGGCCCACAATGCACTACGCCATCGCAGTGTCATCCAGGCGCTGTGATTGGCCAAGCATGCACTGTGACCCCGCATGCTTGGCCAATCACAGCGCCGGCAGCGAGGAGAGCAATGATTGGCCACAGGCAGGATGCCTGTGGCCAATTATTGCTGAGGGTGTTTAGTACACGCCCCACACTATAAAAGGCCGCCAGCACGGCGGCCTAGTGTAGTGTGTTCCGGAGCAGGGAAAGAGAAGCATAGGCAGGGACAGTGACATTTTTTTTTTCTTGCTTAACCTGGATACCTTTAGTTTAGGGAAAGAGAAGGATAGGTAGGGAGAGTGTCAGTGTGTTTTACTGTGCGAATCCTTGTTTCTAGGGACAGGGAAGGACAGTGAGGGAAATTCTCCTTGTGCTATAGTGTGCTAAAGCATTGATCATCAACCATCTTTAAAAAATCATTTTTTCTAGGGACAGAAAACTATAGGTAGGGAGAGTGTCAGTGTGTTTTACTGTGCGAATCCTTGTTTCTAGGGACAGGGAAGGACAGTGAGGGAAATTCTCCTTGTGCTATAGTGTGCTAAAGCATTGATCATCAACCATCTTTAAAAAATCATTTTTTCTAGGGACAGAAAACTATAGGTAGGGAGAGTGTCAGTGTGTTTTACTGTGATAATCCTTGTTTCTAGGGACAGGGAAGGACAGTGAGGGAAATTCTCCTTGTGCTATAGTGTGCTAAAGCATTGATCATCAACCATCTTTAAAAAATCATTTTTTCTAGGGACAGAAAACTATAGGTAGGGAGAGTGTCAGTGTGTTTTACTGTGATAATCCTTGTTTCTAGGGACAGGGAAGGACAGTGAGGGAAATTCTCCTTGTGCTATAGTGTGCTAAAGCATTGATCATCAACCATCTTTAAAAAAACATTTTTTCTAGGGACAGAAAACTATAGGTAGGAAGAGTGTCAGTTTCTTTCACTGTGATAATCCTTGTTTCTAGGGACAGGGAAGGACAGTGAGGGAAATTCTCCTTGTGCTATAGTGTGCTAAAGCATTGATCATCAATCAGCTTTAAAAAAAAAAATTCTAGGGACAGAAAACTATAGGTAGGAAGAGTGTCAGTTTCTTTCACTGTGATAATCCTTGTTTCTAGGGACAGGGAAGGACAGTGAGGGAAATTCTCCTTGTGCTATAGTGTGCTAAAGCATTGATCATCAACCGTCTTTAAAAAAACATTTTTTCTAGGGACAGAAAACTATAGGTAGGAAGAGTGTCAGTTTCTTTCACTGTGATAATCCTTGTTTCTAGGGACAGGGAAGGACAGTGAGGGAAATTCTACTTGTGCTATACTGTGCTAAAGCATTGATCATCAATCAGCTTTAAAAAAACATTTTTTCTAGGGACAGAAAACTATAGGTAGGAAGAGTGTCAGTTTCTTTCACTGTGATAATCCTTGTTTCTAGGGACAGGGAAGGACAGTGAGGGAAATTCTCCTTGTGCTATAGTGTGCTAAAGCATTGATCATCAACCGTCTTTAAAAAAACATTTTTTCTAGGGACAGAAAACTATAGGTAGGAAGAGTGTCAGTTTCTTTCACTGTGATAAATCCTTGTTTCTAGGGACGGGGAAGGACAGTGAGGGAAATTCTCCTTGTGCTATAGTGTGCTAAAGCATTGATCATCAACCATTTTTAAAAAAACATTTTTTCTAGGGACAGAAAAATATAGGTAGGAAGAGTGTCAGTTTCTTTCACTGTGATAATCCTTGTTTCTAGGGACAGGGAAGGACAGTGAGGGAAATTCTCCTTGTGCTATAGTGTGCTAAAGCATTGATCATCAACCATCTTTAAAAAAACATTTTTTCTAGGGACAGAAAACTATAGGTAGGAAGAGTGTCAGTTTCTTTCACTGTGATAATCCTTGTTTCTAGGGACAGGGAAGGACAGTGAGGGAAATTCTCCTTGTGCTATAGTGTGCTAAAGCATTGATCATCAACCGTCTTTAAAAAAACATTTTTTCTAGGGACAGAAAACTATAGGTAGGAAGAGTGTCAATTTCTTTCACTGTGATAATCCTTGTTTCTAGGGACAGGGAAGGACAGTGAGGGAAATTCTCCTTGTGCTATAGTGTGCTAAAGCATTGATCATCAACCATCTTTAAAAAAACATTTTTTCTAGGGACAGAAAACTATAGGTAGGAAGAGTGTCAGTTTCTTTCACTGTGATAATCCTTGTTTCTAGGGACAGGGAAGGACAGTGAGGGAAATTCTCCTTGTGCTATAGTGTGCTAAAGCATTGATCATCAACCGTCTTTAAAAAAACATTTTTTCTAGGGACAGAAAACTATAGGTAGGAAGAGTGTCAGTTTCTTTCACTGTGATAATCCTTGTTTCTAGGGACAGGGAAGGACAGTGAGGGAAATTCTACTTGTGCTATAGTGTGCTAAAGCATTGATCATCAATCAGCTTTAAAAAAACATTTTTTCTAGGGACAGAAAACTATAGGTAGGAAGAGTGTCAGTTTCTTTCACTGTGATAATCCTTGTTTCTAGGGACAGGGAAGGACAGTGAGGGAAATTCTCCTTGTGCTATAGTGTGCTAAAGCATTGATCATCAACCGTCTTTAAAAAAACATTTTTTCTAGGGACAGAAAACTATAGGTAGGAAGAGTGTCAGTTTCTTTCACTGTGATAATCCTTGTTTCTAGGGACAGGGAAGGACAGTGAGGGAAATTCTCCTTGTGCTATAGTGTGCTAAAGCATTGATCATCAACCATCTTTAAAAAAACATTTTTTCT
Source organism: Rana muscosa (assembly GCA_029206835.1). Taxonomy (NCBI): domain Eukaryota; kingdom Metazoa; phylum Chordata; class Amphibia; order Anura; family Ranidae; genus Rana; species Rana muscosa. Next base: position 217,332,224 of record CM055116.1, read on the forward strand.
AGGGACAGAAAACTATAGGTAGGAAGAGTGTCAGTTTCTTTCACTGTGATAATCCTTGTTTCTAGGGACAGGGAAGGACAGTGAGGGAAATTCTCCTTGTGCTATAGTGTGCTAAAGCATTGATCATCAACCGTCTTTAAAAAAACATTTTTTCTAGGGACAGAAAACTATAGGTAGGAAGAGTGTCAGTTTCTTTCACTGTGATAATCCTTGTTTCTAGGGACAGGGAAGGACAGTGAGGGAAATTCTACTTGTGCTATAGTGTGCTAAAGCATTGATCATCAATCAGCTTTAAAAAAACATTTTTTCTAGGGACAGAAAACTATAGGTAGGAAGAGTGTCAGTTTCTTTCACTGTGATAATCCTTGTTTCTAGGGACAGGGAAGGACAGTGAGGGAAATTCTCCTTGTGCTATAGTGTGCTAAAGCATTGATCATCAACCGTCTTTAAAAAAACATTTTTTCTAGGGACAGAAAACTATAGGTAGGAAGAGTGTCAGTTTCTTTCACTGTGATAATCCTTGTTTCTAGGGACAGGGAAGGACAGTGAGGGAAATTCTCCTTGTGCTATAGTGTGCTAAAGCATTGATCATCAACCGTCTTTAAAAAAACATTTTTTCTAGGGACAGAAAACTATAGGTAGGAAGAGTGTCAGTTTCTTTCACTGTGATAATCCTTGTTTCTAGGGACAGGGAAGGACAGTGAGGGAAATTCTCCTTGTGCTATAGTGTGCTAAAGCATTGATCATCAACCATCTTTAAAAAAACATGTTTTCTAGGGACAGAAAACTATAGGTAGGAAGAGTGTCAGTTTCTTTCACTGTGATAATCCTTGTTTCTAGGGACAGGGAAGGACAGTGAGGGAAATTCTCCTTGTGCTATAGTGTGCTAAAGCATTGATCATCAACCATCTTTAAAAAATCATTTTTTCTAGGGACAGAAAACTATAGGTAGGAAGAGTGTCAGTTTCTTTCACTGTGATAATCCTTGTTTCTAGGGACAGGGAAGGACAGTGAGGGAAATTCTCCTTGTGCTATAGTGTGCTAAAGCATTGATCATCAACCGTCTTTAAAAAAACATTTTTTCTAGGGACAGAAAACTATAGGTAGGAAGAGTGTCAGTTTCTTTCACTGTGATAATCCTTGTTTCTAGGGACAGGGAAGGACAGTGAGGGAAATTCTACTTGTGCTATAGTGTGCTAAAGCATTGATCATCAATCAGCTTTAAAAAACATTTTTTCTAGGGACAGAAAACTATAGGTAGGAAGAGTGTCAGTTTCTTTCACTGTGATAATCCTTGTTTCTAGGGACAGGGAAGGACAGTGAGGGAAATTCTCCTTGTGCTATAGTGTGCTAAAGCATTGATCATCAACCGTCTTTAAAAAAACATTTTTTCTAGGGACAGAAAACTATAGGTAGGAAGAGTGTCAGTTTCTTTCACTGTGATAATCCTTGTTTCTAGGGACAGGGAAGGACAGTGAGGGAAATTCTCCTTGTGCTATAGTGTGCTAAAGCATTGATCATCAACCATCTTTAAAAAAAAAATTTTCTAGGGACAGAAAACTATAGGTAGGAAGAGTGTCAGTTTCTTTCACTGTGATAATCCTTGTTTCTAGGGACAGGGAAGGACAGTGAGGGAAATTCTCCTTGTGCTATAGTGTGCTAAAGCATTGATCATCAACCGTCTTTAAAAAAACATTTTTTCTAGGGACAGAAAACTATAGGTAGGAAGAGTGTCAGTTTCTTTCACTGTGATAATCCTTGTTTCTAGGGACAGGGAAGGACAGTGAGGGAAATTCTACTTGTGCTATAGTGTGCTAAAGCATTGATCATCAATCAGCTTTAAAAAAACATTTTTTCTAGGGACAGAAAACTATAGGTAGGAAGAGTGTCAGTTTCTTTCACTGTGATAATCCTTGTTTCTAGGGACAGGGAAGGACAGTGAGGGAAATTCTCCTTGTGCTATAGTGTGCTAAAGCATTGATCATCAACCGTCTTTAAAAAAACATTTTTTCTAGGGACAGAAAACTATAGGTAGGAAGAGTGTCAGTTTCTTTCACTGTGATAATCCTTGTTTCTAGGGACAGGGAAGGACAGTGAGGGAAATTCTCCTTGTGCTATAGTGTGCTAAAGCATTGATCATCAACCGTCTTTAAAAAAACATTTTTTCTAGGGACAGAAAACTATAGGTAGGAAGAGTGTCAGTTTCTTTCACTGTGATAATCCTTGTTTCTAGGGACAGGGAAGGACAGTGAGGGAAATTCTCCTTGTGCTATAGTGTGCTAAAGCATTGATCATCAACCATCTTTAAAAAAACATGTTTTCTAGGGACAGAAAACTATAGGTAGGAAGAGTGTCAGTTTCTTTCACTGTGCTAATCCTTGTTTCTAGGGACAGGGAAGGACAGTGAGGGAAATTCTCCTTGTGCTATACTGTGCTAAAGCATTCCTCATCAACCATCTTTGAAATCCTTGTTTTTTGGACAGTCAGGGAAATTGTCGTTGTGCTATTCTGTGCGAAAGCAATCATCCTCAACCATATTTAGAAATCCTTAAGTAAAGGGACAGAGAAGGACACCTGAAGGTAGCCCTTATTGCTTTTTTCCCATCTCCCTGCAGGCCATCTATTAGAATGTCTGGAAGGCAAACAAGGAGAGGCAGACAGTCAGGAGGCAATAAAAGAGGGCAAGCAGGCTCTGTGTCTGGGGGCAACAGTGCTGGTCGTGGACGCGGTGCATTGTCATCAGCACATGGCCATGGGACACGCTTGTCCTTCTTTTCGGCAGCTGGACATGTTGAGCCACATCATGCCGAAGACTTGGTAGAGTGGATGACCAAGCCCTCCTCCTCCTCCTCATCCTCTCTCACCCAGGCTCAGGGTACTGGCAAAGCAGCTGCCAAAGCGTCCTCTTCCCTGGTATCAATGTCAGACTCATCATCAGTCACTCCTTCCCTAGACCCACCATGTCCTCCTCCTGAGGAGTCCCCCGAACTGTTTGAGCACAGTGTTGGGTACATGCTCCAGGAGGATGCCCAGCATTTCGAAGGAACTGATGATGAAACCCAGCTACAGGAAGGCAGTAGCGTGAGAGCAGACAGAGGGGATGCTCAAGAAGGACACCAATCTGGCAGTCATGTTCCAGCAGCTGCAGCATACTGCCAGATTGGCTCCAGTGATGAGGAGGGAGGGGATGATGAGGTCACTGACTCCACGTGGGTGCCTAATAGGAGAGAGGAGGAGGATGAGGAGGAGGCACATCTCCAACGAGGCAGGATGCCCTTTGGTGGCCAGCGTAAGGGCAGTACACCGACGGAATCACACCGCAGAGCTCCGCCTGTGCAGGGCGCTGCCTCTGCCCGTCATTCAAAAAGTTCTTTGGTGTGGGCCTTTTTTGAGGCTAGTGCATCAGATCGCACAGCTGCTGTTTGCAACATATGTCTCAAGCGTATATCGCGTGGCCAAAACATCAGCCGCTTGGGTACCACATGCCTGACCAGACATATGTTGACCTGCCATGCAGCTCGTTGGCAAGCCTACCTCAAAGACCCACACCAAAGAACAAAGCGGACCTCTCCTTGCACCGCATCAGCTGGGATCTCCAACCCCACTATAACTTCAGTCCTGTCTGAAACATGCACTGAGAGGAATGAAGGTGTAGAATTAGGTGTGTCACAGCCAAGTAGTTGCGGCCACTCTGCTAGCAGTACACCGACGTCCGATTCTAGCAGGCAAATTTCCCTGCCCCAGCTGCTGGACCGTCGAAAGAAGTTCACTCCCAGCCATCCACATGCCCAGCGGTTGAATGCTAGCCTGGCTAAATTGCTAGCGCTTCAACTGCTGCCTTTTCAGTTGGTAGACTCGGCCCCCTTCCGTGAGTTTGTGCAATGTGCGGTTCCTCAGTGGCAGGTTCCCAAACGCCACTTTTTCTCACGGAAGGCTATTCCGGCTCTCTACCGGCATGTGGAAGGCAATGTCTTGGCCTCGCTGGACAGGGCGGTCAGCGGTAAGGTGCATATTACCGCTGACTCATGGTCCAGCAGGCATGGACAGGGACGTTACCTTTCTTTCACGGCCCATTGGGTCACTCTTTTGGCAGCTGGGAAGGATGCAGGACAAGGTGCAGTAGTGTTGGAGGTTGTTCCACCGCCACGCCTCCAAAATGCTACTACTGGTTGTGACACACCTCTCTCCTCCACCCCCTCCTCTTCTTCTTCCTCCATGGCCTCTTCCTGTGGTTTGTCCTCTGAACCAGCGGTGCTCCGTAGCCGTTCAAGGGGCTATGCAAGTACGCAGGCAAAAAGATGCCATGCCGTGCTTGCGCTGGTGTGTTTGGGGGACAGAAGCCACACTGGGGCAGAGGTCCTGTCTGCTCTGCAGGGCCAGGCCGAGAGGTGGTTGACGCCACGCCAGCTTAAGCCAGGAATGGTGGTTTGCGACAATGGCACCAACCTCCTCTCCGCCCTCCGACAGGGACAACTGACCCATGTGCCCTGTGTGGCTCACGTCCTTAACCTGGTGGTGCAGCGGTTCTTGGGCAGGTACCCGGGCTTACAGGATGTCCTGAGGCAGGCCAGGAAAGTCTGTGTGCATTTCCGCAGATCTTATAATGCCAGTGCTCGCCTGGCTGAGCTGCAAAAGGAGTTGAACCTGCCCAAGAACCGCATTATATGTGACATGCCCACCAGGTGGAACTCAACGTTGGCCATGCTGCAGCGGCTGCACACGCAGCAGAGGGCCATCAATGAGTACCTGTGCGACTACGGCACCAGGACAGGGTCAGGGGAGCTTGGTTTTTTTTCTCCACGCCAGTGGGGCATGATCAGGGATGCATGCACTGTCCTGGCACCATTTGAGGAGGCCACGAGGATGGTGAGCAGTGACAGTGCATGCATCAGTGACACTGTACCTCTTGTCCACCTGTTGGAGCACACGCTGCGTGGAATAATGGACAGGGCACTTGAGGCAGAACAGAGGCAGGAAGAGGAGGACTTCCTTGCCTCTCAAGGCCCCCTTTACCCAGACAGTATTCCTTCTGTCCCACCCATCGCACAGGAAGAGGAGGAGGAGGAGGAGGAGGAGAAGGAGGAGGATTGTGTCAGCATGGAGGTGGAGGCTGGCACTCAGCATCATCAGCAGCAGTCTTTTAGGGATGATTTACAGTCCCAAGAAACCAGTGGACTTGTACGTGGCTGGGAGGAGGTGGCTGCGGATCATGTCGTCCTTAGTGACCCAGAGGACTCCGGAGCGAATGCCTCAGCAAACCTACGCTGCATGGCCTCCCTGATCCTGCAAAGTCTGCGGAAGGATCCTCGTATTCTTCGGATCAAGGAGAGGGACCATTACTGGCTGGCCACTCTCCTTGATCCACAGTACAAGGGTAAGGTTGCGGACCTTATGTTACCGTCGCAGAGGGAGCAGAGGATGAGACAACTCCGGGAGGCCTTGCAGAAAGGTCTGTGCAACGCGTTCCCAGAGACTGGGAGGTTACAAACTCCTGGTCCTGGACAATGAGTTGCTGAGGCTTCGGCCAGTCAAAGAAGGAGCGGTGGGGAAGGTGGCCGTCTGACCGATGCGTTCAGACAATTCTTTAGTCCGCAGCCCCAAAGTATGATCGGTTCCAGCAACCATCGCCAGCGTCTGATAAACATGGTGCAGGAATATCTAGGGGCAAGGTCAGACTTGGACACCTTCCCCACCGAAAATCCTCTGGCTTACTGGGTCTTGAGGATGGATCACTGGCCAGAGCTTGCACAGTATGCAATTGAGCTACTGGCCTGTCCTGCATCCAGCGTTCTTTCGGAACGCACATTCAGTGCTGCTGGAGGATTTGTCACGGATCACAGGGTGCGCCTGTCCACCGACTCGGTTGATCGACTGACTTTCATCAAGATGAACCAGTCTTGGATCACCACTAGCTACCACACACCTGATGCTGATATAACAGACTAATTGATTTTAACATGTCACATCCCTTCAAGACTGATGCTGATGCTGAGTGCCTGTGCTGTTATGTTGACTGGCTATCCTCCTCCTCCGAGTCCTCAATGATACGATTGATGATGATAGCTTGGAAGATCATTTTTGTTTATGGGTGCCGCCACCAGTGGCTAAGGCCCAATTTTTCAGCCCCTGTTTTACAGGGGCGTGTAATTACAATTTTTTTAGCAATAATTTGCCATAGGGCTCATTGCTGTGCTCCAAGTACAGTATCTGTGAGGGGTTGGAGTGTTGTGCCACCAGTGCCTAAGGCCCAATTTTTCAGCCCCTGTTTAACAGGGGCGTGTCATTACAATTTTTGAAGCAATACTTTGCAACAGGGCTCATTGCTGTGCTCCAAGTACAGTATCTGTGAGGGGTTGTAGTGTTGTGCCACCAGTGCCTAAGGCCCAATTTTTCAGCCCCTGTTCAACAGGGGCATGTAATTACAATTCTTGATCTAATAATTCACAGCAGGGCCCATTGCTGCACCCACCAAGAGTAACTCTGAGGGCTTACAGTGTTGTGGCAACGCCACCACCACCACCACCACCACCACGAAAGGCCCAATTTTTCAGCCCCTGTTCAAAAGGGGCATGTAATTACAATTCTTGATCTAATAATTCACAGCAGGGCCCATTCCTGCACCCTCCAAGAGTAACTCTGAGGGCTTACAGTGTTGTGGCAACACCACCACCACCACCACCACCACGAAAGGCCCAATTTTTCAGCCCCTGTTCAACAGGGGCATGCAATTACAATTCTTGATCTAATAATTCACAGCAGGGCCCATTGCTGCACCCACCAAGAGTAACTGTCAGGGCTTACAGTGTTGTGGCACCAGCACCACCATCAAAGGCCCAATTTTTACTACCACTGTTCAACAATTATATGTAATTAAAATTCCTGATATAATAGTTGACAGCAGGGCGTTCCAGCACCAACCAAGAGTAACTGTGAGTGCTTACAGTGTTGTGCCAACACCAACAACTAAGGGGCCTATTTCTGCAGAGTATATACGGCAGGTCCCTACTTTCAAACATCCAACTTACAAACGACTCCTACTTGCAAACGCAAGAAGACAACAGGAAGTGAGAGGAAATCTACCCCTTGGAAGGAAAATTCTCTCCTGTAAGAATTAATATGGGAGAAAGGTGTCTCCTCTGTACTGATGCTTTATCAGCAATCCTTGTTTCAAGAAAAACACCACATTTCAAAAACAGTTGTCATTGGGACGGAAAGTGAGGTGAAATGTTCTGAACAGGGGCACAGACAGCAAAACAAATGTTACAGGGGTGATAACCCTTACCTATGTTTTCCAAAAAGTTTAAAAATAGATTTTTGGGTTGGAGCTACACTTAAACAATGTACCTGTTCAAAATTACAAACAGATTCTACATAAGAACAAACCTACAGTCCCTGTCTTGTATGCACCGCCTGTATACGGCTGTTCAGAGTATATAGGGCCTTTTTTATTTTATGTGCGGGGTTCCCCTTAATATCCATACAAGACCCAAAGGGGCTGGTAATGGGCTGGGGTAGGGGGGGGGGGGGGTCATGGGGTAGCTATGCCATTTTTCTTAAAGATTTTCATCCATATTACCGGGACCAGACATTACATTAAAGCCGCAAGCAGTTTTAAATGGCTTTTTTTTCCTTTAGAAGTGTCATTTTGTGCAGGGACAGTTCTAAACACGGGAAACATGTGGCACTTCACAGGCATACTTTAGACACCCCCCAGGTACGATATTTAAAGGAATATTTGACTTTTTTTTTTTCACTTTATGCATCATTAAAATGACTGCTCCCGAAAAACGACCGTTTTTAAAACTTCTTTTTGCATTGATACATGTCCCCTGGTGCAGAACCCGGGTTCCCAAACCCTTTTTAGGACAATAACATGCATAATAGTCGTTATAATTAGCACTTTAGAATTCGAACGTTCGCATCCATTGTATTTAATAGGGTTCTAATGTTCGTACGAGCTTTCGGTCCGTTCGCGGGTTCTGGTGCGAACCGAACCCGGGGGTGTTCGGCTCATCACTACTCCTGACTGCACTTGGCCCCTGTTTGGGAAAATACCCCTCCGGGCGGTCTCCTGAGGCTCACCCGGCACCGGCAATCTGCTGCACCAGGTCTTCGGGTGAGTAGCTCCTCCGGTCTCTTACGCCTCTGGATTCAGGTACCCCACTCCTGGGGTCCCCTAGGAAATCCTTCCCTAGCGGAGCCCAGCGGAGGACACTGGGCCCCAGGCCTCCAACCGAGTACCTCACCCCAGGCTAAAGGTGCCTGGGGTGGAACACGAGCTCCAGGTGTCCAGGCCTAGGCTGCCTGGACACCAACCACGAACCACAGACCTCAGGCTGAAGGTGCTTGGGACTTGACGACCCCGTGACCAAAATGGCCGACCCCTTTATACCCTCTCCCAGCAAGCCCAGCAGAGCCCCCGCCCCACTGTACTCATGCTGCGAGAGGCCAAAAAGGGTATGCCACTGCAACGATGGCTCAACCCCGGGCCCAAAGTGACAGCGCCACCTGCTGGACCCCAGAAAACCACACATCACAGATGCCCCACCAAATTCAAACATGATAGAAAAGCATATACCCGCTACACTCTCCCCCTGGTTGTTTGACACTGGTCCTCAGTGTCTGGAATAAACCATGCCCTCAAGGGCTGACATAGTCCAATTCAGAAACCAACTGAAAATTTCAAAAATCCCAAAAAGTTTGAAAAATAAATAACTAACTACCTAGAGCAGTTGTGCCTGAGCCTCAACAAAAAGGGAGGGGAAGGGAACAAATAACACATAACTTGAAACATATATAAAAGTCACAGCATTACATTTTCCCCCCCACCCACATCAGTGACTAAGACCCGCCCCACTCTCAGCGGTCTTGATGGGATGCTCTCCTGCAGAGGGGAAAATAAATATTAACCACACACAACCCTGACACATATGTTTGTGTGAGAACGAAAAAACCTCTCCGTAGAGAAATCCTTTCCTTCTAAATGTGTGTGTGTGAAAAGTGAATGCCGATGCACGACACTTCCACCTGGTGACAGCGTCGCGGTAACTGCACTTGTAGAGACCTCTTCTTCTTTGGCCCTCTCTACCCCAGAGTCCAAGATCACTTGTTGGGGAATGAAGAACAACAACAGGAACAGTTCTTCAATTCCTCCAAAGAGCACAAACACCCATTAGCTTGGGTACAGTCACTGAGTTTTCCCGGGTAACAAACAACAAACCCGGAGAGTTCAGCAACATTAAGCGGCAAACTGAGTCTTTTATCTCCTACAGATAGAAGCGATGGTACGGCAGGACAAGTGGTTTCAAATGCTGGTCCATGGTTTCCAGATGGTACTCAACATCTTCCCCTTCCTTGCGTCGGGTCATTGTACCAGCGCTCTCGGCAAACTTCCACTTCATACAACAACTCCTTAGACAAGTATGGGTACTCCCACCCGTACTCAGCAGCAACCGTCTGACAAAATAGGCATTGTAGTCTCGCCAGCGGAGGCATTGTGGCTTTGTCCCCTTCACCTGGCAAAACTATAGCATCCGGGTGACGAGGTGCTCTGATCACCTCCGTTCTGGGCATAGGTGCCCGCAGCGACAGTCTCTTATCCCCGGTGTTAGGTGCAAGTGGCACCGGAGATGTGAGGGTAGGATGGGAACGGGATCCCTCCTCAGGCGCTGGTGCCTCCACCCGGGGTGTACTATCCCCTGTAGACATGGGTGGATCCCTAGCTTTGTGGGATGAGGAGAGTGGCATCTTGTCCCAACCCTTGCTGGCAAAGAGTTCATCTATGGCAACATCGTCTCCCAGATCGGAGAGCGACTCCAGGTCGGAGGTGTCACACTCCTCCGCGGGCAGGTAGCCTGTAGTGGAGACTGAACTGCCACCTCCCGCGGACACACAGGGCCATGACTCCCTCACACCTCCGCCCACACACCAAGTCCCTCCACCTGGCTTACCTCGGCCTTTATTCAAGACGGGATGTCCGGAACTCCTCTCACCGGATCCATCCGGGCCGGGCGTAGGCGGGCAGGATGATCCACCGCGACCGCTGGATGGGGCTACCATGCCGGTCTTCCTCTTGGGCGGTGGACACTGTGAGACAGTGGTGACCGAGTCAGCATCCTCGGATTTCTCCCGTACCTCATTGATCGCGACTTCCCCCGCGGTCGTTGCAGTGCGCACAGGGATGGCTGTCAAAGTGGTGATTCCTCCTACTTGAGTGGTGCTGCCTGTAGTGGGGTTGAGGTGGATGGTACTTGGCTTTTCGATAGCTGGGTCCACCTCAAATAAGAACTCCCCGCAGGCCTTGCATCGCCCGAATGGCTTCAGCTGACACACCAGTCCCGAACAGCCGGGACAAATCAAACCCAGGGCCTCAACGTCCATGCATGAGTACAGGGCGAATCTTCCCCAGGGCTTTAGCCGGATCCCCGTATCTGTCACCGGATCAGCAGTAGTCAAGGTCGTGGTAGAAGGGTGAAGTGGAATCCACTATGTATTTCCGAACATGGTGACTCGCTGCTGATCCATTGCGCACAGCAAGTTTGGCGCCAAAGTCCCCACGTGTAGTCCTTCACACGGCTGGACTCCTCCCTTCTTGCACTCCAGTTCACGGGCTTTCTCCTTCCCTGGGTCACGCCCACGAACTGAGCAGGGAGGGTGTGCCTCGTGGCGCAGTGCAATAGAAGCCCCCACGTGTAGTACCTCACACGGCTGGACTCCCCCCTCTTCTCGCTCTTCTGCATAGTCCTTCCCCTTTTAGGGTCACACTCACGACTTCGAGCAGGGTTGCACTTTGGCCAGTAATATGGCCGACCTACTCGGGACTCCTCCGGGCAGACACGTTCAAACTCCGTCCATTCTAGCTCCATAGTATCCCGAACACCATCCCGGACCCGAGCCCCCACGTGTAGCGGCCTCCTCTCTCTCACTCCACTGTTGGCTGGTTTCTGCTTGTCTAGGGGTATCTTGGAGGAGAGAGTGCAGGGTCACCACGCCAATACCTTCAACGCAGATGTTTGTGTGGTGTAAGCAAAGCCACCGACCGGATGAATGGTGAACCTTCCTCCTGACTGCACTTGGCCCCTGTTTGGGAAGATACCCCTCCGGGTGGTCTCCTGAGGCTCACCCGGTACCGGCAATCTGCTGCACCAGGTCTTCGGGTGAGTAGCTCCTCCGGTTCCTTACGCCTCTGGATTCGGGTACCCCACTCCCGGGGTCCCCTAGGAAATCCTTCCCTCACGGAGCCCAGCGGAGGACACTGGGCCCCAGGCCTCCAACCGAGTGCCTCACCCCAGGCTGAAGGTGCCTGGGGTGGAACACGAGCTCCGGGTGTCCTGGCCTAGGCCGCCTGGACACCGACCACGAACCACAGCCCTCAGGCTGAAGGTGCCTGGGACTCGACGACCCCGTGACCAAAATGGCCGACCCCTTTATACCCTCTCCCAGCAAGCCCAGCGGAGCCCCCGTCCCGCTGTACTCATGCTGCGAGAGGCCAAAAAGGGTATGCCACTGCAACGATGGCTCAACCCCAGGCCCAAAGTGACAGCGCCACCTGCTGGGCCCCAGAGAACCACACATCACAGATCCCCCACCAAATTCAAACATGATAGAAAACCATATACCCGCTACATATACAGTGCTTTTTTTCAGGGGGAACTTGGGGGAACTCAGTTCCACCACCTCTGGCTCAGACCCTTTGGTGCCTCCTCACCACAATCACTTATAAACACAGAAGTCTGGTTTCTGTGTTTACAGGTGACAGCTCTGCACTCTGTGTGTAACCCCCTGAATTCTGCACTCCGTATGTAATGCAATCCTGGTATTTAATGCCCCTTTAAGACCCTTCTACTGCTTGTGAAATCTGAATGGGGTCGTGGTTAAGTTCCTGCACCTATTTTCTGAGAAAAAAAGCTTTGTATATATATATATATATTGTGAGGGGGTTAGCTTGGCAGCGGGTGTGTGTGACCCCCGGGATGGGCTCCCCACACAAAAACAGGCCCAGCAAACGGAGGTTGTGGTTTTCAAAATCAAAAAAAAGGTGCGGTTTATTTTCTATTTACGGTGACAAAACACAGCAAAGCCAAAAGAAACATATAAACAAAATAAATCCTGGTCAACTTGACCTCTGACTAAACATACAGGTTTCCTAACTAACAACTGGGATCAGCCTAGTGCTGTCCTAGTCCCTAAGTCCCTGGTTTTAAATGTCCAAGCAAATAGCCACACAGGCTTTTTCTCACCGCACAGGGGTTCACTCTCCCTAGACAGTCCACACAGGTCTGGTTCCAGGCATGAGCTAACATCTAATGAAGCTGGGAGTTCTTATAGAGGCCTAAATGAGCTGACAAGCTTCAGCTGGCCTCATCAACTCCCTGTCTGTACGACGCCCAGCCCTCTCCCTAGAGGTATGAGTCATCCATGAGCCCACTAGCCTTATACAACTTTCCACCTAGTTGTATAAGTCGGCGTAAAGCCTGAATCTGGGCGAAATATATCTACCCCCCTGGATGCAACCAGGTGACTTTACCTTCCTGCTGTCACATACCCCCCCTCTTGTTTTAACCTCGGGGTTGGAACACCAGCAATCAGGCATTCATGTACTCGAGACAAAGCATCCACATTCCCCATTTGAACGCCAGGGCGATGCTTTACTGTGAAGTTGAATTCCTGGAGGGCCAGGAACCACCTATTCACTCTTCTATTTGTTTCCTTGTTTTGAGCCATCCACTTTAACGGAGCGTGATCCGTAACCATGTCAAAGTGCCTACCTAGCAGGTAGTACCGAAGGGAATCTAGAGCCCACTTCACCGCTAAACACTCCTTTTCAACGGTGGCGTAATTTACCTCATGGGACTTCAACTTCCTGCTGAGGTAAATGACTGGGTGCTCTTCCCCGTTCCAGACCTGGGACAATACTGCTCCTAACCCCACATCTGACGCATCACTTTGTACGACAAAGTCTTTAGAGAAGTCGGGTGAGTACAACACTGGCTGGCCACATAAGGCTTGTTTCAAGAATTGGAATGCTGCCTCAGCCTCGGGGGTCCATTTAATCATGACCGACCCTTTCCCCTTCGTTAGGTTGGTTAGGGGCACAGCCTTAGAAGCAAAGTGGGGAATGAATCGCCGATAATACCCAGCGATTCCCAGAAAGGCTCGTACCTGCTTCTTGCTGTTGGGACGTGGCCAACTCTGGATGGCCTCGACTTTGTTGAGTTGGGGTTTTATTACTCCCCTCCCAATGGTGTACCCAAGATATTTGGCCTCCTCCTGCCCAATGGTACACTTCTTGGGGTTAGCCGTAAACCCCGCTTCCCGAACAGAGTCCAGGACTGCTTGCACTTTTGGCAGATGTGAGGCCCAATCTGTGCTATGGACAATTACGTCATCCAGGTAAGCCGCAGCATACTTCCGATGGGGCCTCAGCATCTGGTCCATTTTCCGCTGGAATGTGGCCGGCGCATTCTGTAACCCGAACGGCATTCTTTTATATTGGAACGCCCCGTCTGGGGTTACAAATGCGGTTTTCTCTTTGGCCAATTTGGCCAGGGGGATTTGCCAATACCCTTTTGTGAGGTCAAGAGTCGTCATGTATCGGGCTGTTCCCAGCCGGTCGATCAACTCATCTATACGTGGCATGGGGTAGGTGTCAAATTTTGTAACTTTGTTCAACTGACGAAAATCGTTACAAAATCGCCAGCTCCCATCCGGTTTAGGCACCAACACAATGGGACTAGACCAATCACTTTGGGACTCCTCTATCACCCCTAAGTTCAGCATTTTCTGTACTTCCTCCCGTATTGCCTCCCGTCGGGCCTCTGGGATCCGATAGGGTTTTAACTTCACCCTTTCACCGGGCGGGGTAATGATGTCATGCTCTACCCCAAATGTTTGTCCCGGCAGCTCAGAGAATACCTCCTTGTTGCGAAGCACAAACTCCTTAACCTCCTGTTGTTGGGGTTGTGACAAGGTGGCTGCTATTCCAACCTCAGGAATCACGCAACCAGTTTGAGCTGGTGACCAAGTGTCTGCGACTAGGGACTCTCTATCCCTCCAGGCTTTCAACAGATTAACGTGATAGATCTGTTCGGGCTTTCGCCTTCCTGGTTGTCTGACCTTGTAATTCACTTTGCTCACTTTTTCCATTATCTCGTAGGGGCCTTGCCATTTGGCAAGGAATTTACTTTCAACCGTAGGGACAAGTACCAGTATCCTATCCCCCGGGGAAAAGGTACGGGTCTTGGCTCCACGGTTGTACACTCTCTGCTGTGCTAACTGCGCTTGGGCCAAATGTTCCTTCACGATGGGCATTACCTGTGCAATTCGGTCTTGCATCAGGGCGACATGCTCAATCACACTCCTGTGGGGAGAACTCTCACTTTCCCAAGTTTCCTTGGCAATATCCAACAGCCCTCTTGGGTGTCTCCCATACAGTAACTCAAAGGGGGAGAATCCCGTAGAGGATTGGGGCACCTCCCTAATAGCAAACATCAGATAAGGAAGTAGACAGTCCCAATCCTTTCCATCTCTATCCACCACTTTCTTCAACATTTGTTTTAGGGTTTTGTTGAATCTTTCAACCAGCCCATCGGTTTGGGGGTGATACACAGATGTACGTAATTGCGTCACTTTGAACAATTTACACAGCTCCTTCATAACCCGGGACATAAAGGGTGTACCTTGGTCCGTAAGCAGTTCTTTACAAATACCCACCCGGCTAAACACAAGAGATAGCTCTTTGGCTATGGTTTTGGCCGAGGTATTTCGGAGAGGGATCGCTTCTGGATAACGGGTGGCATAGTCCATTATAACTAATATGTACTGGTGCCCCCTAGCGGACTTGATTATAGGACCTACCAAATCCATGGCGATCCTCTCAAACGGGACCTCAATGATGGGTAGAGGGACCAGCGGGCTACGGAAATGTGGCATCGGGGCCGACCTCTGACACACAGGGCAGGAGGAACAATAATTTTCTATGTCCTTCATCACCCCCGGCCAATAGAATCTCTGTAATACCCTCTCTCGGGTTTTCTCTGTCCCCAGATGACCTCCAAGAATGTGCCCATGGGCCAACTCCAACACCAACTTCCTGTAAGGTTTGGGCACCACAAGCTGCTCAACGGTTTCTTCTGCCCTTTTTGCCACCCGATACAGTAGGTCCTTCTCTACGCTGAAGTATGGGTAAGTGCAGGTATTATCTGGGTTCACTAACTCGCCATCTATTTTCACTACGTTTTCGCGTGCCTTTATTAGGGCGGGGTCTTTCAACTGTTCTGTGGCAAAGTTTTCCCTGTGAACCTCAAGATCAGAAAACTCCACAGACGGTAGGTTTTCGTCTGAGGAGGTGGGCTCCTCTCCAGTTTCTTGAGTCTCCCCTGCCAATACTGATAAGGGAAATTCCGGAGAGTCCTCACCACTCTCAGGGGAGTTCTGGCTATCACATTCCTGGTACATAGGGGCACCAGTGGGGGGCTCAGGATCATCCCACAGTTCCCAGAACTTCGGAAAATCCCTTCCCACAATGGCGACATACGGTAACTGAGATACTAAGCCCACTGGATGAGAGAGGGTACCTTTGGGGGTCTCGAAACACACTGTAGTCACTGGATACTCTCGGGTGTCCCCATGCACACAAATAACAGCTACCTTGCTATTCCCAGAGACCTCTGTTTTAACTAACTCAGCCTTTATCAGGGTCACAAGGCTACCTGAATCCAGCAATACCACAACATTTCTACCATTAACACACATTTTGCATAAATGTTTCTCAATTCCTCGAATGGCAGTGCATGCGACTGTCGCACACAGCGACTGACGTCTGCCCGTCAGAAAGTCACACTGCATGGGTTCCTCCACAACCGGGCAATTGGCTGCAATATGTCCCGCTTGCCGGCAGCGGTAGCAAACGATCCTTCTTGCCGCCTCTTGAGCCGCTGATTTCCCAGGCTGTTCTCGCCAAACTTGGGGTAGAGCTCCCACCCTCTCACTCTCTCCACCCTTACCCCTTGGAATCCTCTTATCCGCCCCTGGGGATGGTCTGGTCTTAGGGTGGAAAGTCCGAGTGTCTCTGGAAGAGGCCGTCAGGTTCTCTGTAGCCAAGTATTTCTCCACACGATCCACAAGACCATCGGCCGTCTCTGGGTCTCCATGGCTTACCCACTTTTGGATGGCAGTAGGAAGAGCTCTCAAAAACCGATCCATTACAACACGTTCCACAATCTTTGGTGCGGACAAAGTCTCTGGCTGTAGCCACTTTCTGCTCAGGTGAATGAGATCATACATTTGAGACCTGGGGGGTTTTCCAAGCTGGAAAGTCCAGTTATGCACACGCTGAGCCCGGACAGCCTGGGTGACACCCAGCCTTGCCAATATCTCAGCTTTTAGCATCACATAGTCTTTTGCTTGGTCAGGCTCTAGGTCATAGTAAGCCTTCTGCGATTCACCAGTTAACAGAGGAGCCACCAGTCCAGCCCACTGCTCCTCAGGCCACTTTTCTCTTTCAGCAGTCCTTTCAAATGTGGTCAAAAATACCTCTGGATCATCCTCTCCAGTCATTTTTGTCAATAAACGACTCACCCCAAAGGACGCGGTATTAGTGGGACGGCTTTCCTCACTGGTCTGCGGACGTTGCTGCATTACTGCTTCCATTTGTTGTAGTCTCTGCTCTTGCTTCTGTAACAGGTCTATGAAGCGGGCCTCAGATTGCTGCTGGGCTTGTTGCTGAGCTTCCAGACTCTGTTGGTGAGCTTGCTGCTGGGCTGCAAGGCTCTGTTGATGAGCTGCAAGGCTCTTTTGCAAACCTGCATTTGTCTGCTGTTGATTGGCATTTGCTAGAGCCAGCTGCTTCAGTATCTCCTCCATGCTGGCTTAAAAAAACTGCCCGCATTCTCCACCAACTGTGAGGGGGTTAGCTTGGCAGCGGGTGTGTGTGACCCCCGGGATGGGCTCCCCACACAAAAACAGGCCCAGCAAACGGAGGTTGTGGTTTTCAAAATCAAAAAAAAGGTGCGGTTTATTTTCTATTTACGGTGACAAAACACAGCAAAGCCAAAAGAAACATATAAACAAAATAAATCCTGGTCAACTTGACCTCTGACTAAACATACAGGTTTCCTAACTAACAACTGGGATCAGCCTAGTGCTGTCCTAGTCCCTAAGTCCCTGGTTTTAAATGTCCAAGCAAATAGCCACACAGGCTTTTTCTCACCGCACAGGGGTTCACTCTCCCTAGACAGTCCACACAGGTCTGGTTCCAGGCATGAGCTAACATCTAATGAAGCTGGGAGTTCTTATAGAGGCCTAAATGAGCTGACAAGCTTCAGCTGGCCTCATCAACTCCCTGTCTGTACGACGCCCAGCCCTCTCCCTAGAGGTATGAGTCATCCATGAGCCCACTAGCCTTATACAACTTTCCACCTAGTTGTATAAGTCGGCGTAAAGCCTGAATCTGGGCGAAATATATCTACCCCCCTGGATGCAACCAGGTGACTTTACCTTCCTGCTGTCACAATATATATATATATATATATATATATATATATATATAAATAATTTCACTGTCACAATAGTAGCACGGTGGTATTTGCATATAAGCCTGTCAAATAACATCACTGAGGGATCCCGAGCCTGCCTGTAAATTGGCACATCTGTGTGGTGCAGGCAACCTACTACTGAAAAAGTGTCTTTAAATTGCTGGCAAAGCAACCAGGGTTTCTGTTCATCTATACTTGACCATTATCCTAGGTAGGGGTCTGATATAGGTGTTAAAGGGGTACCCTTACAAAAAATATGTGTGAGGTCCCTTTCACATCTGGTAAGGTTTTTAAAGTGGTGTTTAACCCAAAATCAAACATTTATTATATTGCAGCTTGCCCATTCTTAGATATGATGGCTGCATTAAAGCTCTTTTTTTTTAGGCTATTTTTATCTGGTGATTCAGCCAATTCAGCCAGTTTTTCAAAAGAACAAGCTCTCTTGCAAAATGTATCAGTTAGAGGAATGAGACAAACTATTTAATACTGACAGGGGTGCTTACAATGCTTTTATTAATGTAAATCTGTAAAGGAACAAAACTGTTTGCCGTAACTGCTTTTAAAGTGTAAGCTCGAGTTCAGCTTTAACTTGTTTAGTGTATGTAGCACCCCTCTACTTTGAGGGGTGCTATGTGCCTAAATTTAGGAGTTGGTCTGAGCTAGTAGCCAGGCTCAGACCGCTTTTATTGATAGGTTCTGCTACTTTGTTTCTGCAGGTGTTGTACTGGTGTGCAGTTCCCTGTGGCCTGTAGGTGGCACTGCCATGACAGGTCAGGGTTGAATCACTAGTGACAGTGCTGTGCCTTGGGGTGTCCTCTCTCGGCAGTAGTACAGTGGGCGTGGTCAACCTGCTGTGCATGCCGGGAGAGGATACATAAGGGCAGACGCCGCCTGGAGTCGAGAGTTCTGGAATTCGGGTCGCGTGACCTGGCCCTCCAGGCCAGGGGTGCGCATGTGCATAGGTCCCAGGCACCTTTATCCTGGGGCTGCAGCTTCGCCATTGGGCCCAGCACCTTTAGCTGGGGCTCATCTCTAAGAGGAGGAATCCCAGGGTGCCCCTGAGAGGGGACCCGCTCTAAGAAGAGGAGACCGGGGGGGGGGGGAACTTTCTAATCGATCGGTGAGAGTTCACGGTGAAAGAGAGGCCCGGTAAACTTCTGAAGGGATTCCACTATTCATCTAAGGCCTTGTAATGTGCAGCAACTTGCACCTGTTCTTGAATTACAAGCGCTGAGAAGTTCGGGGCTCAGAGATTCTGTGGCAGATCTCCCGATCATATCTTCAAAGAAACTTATACTATATGGGGGTAATGAGTAAAATGCTCCAAAAGGTGAACTTATTCTTTAAGTGAATGGGGCCAGTGATGTCACTGGTTGTTATAGAGTCAGCGGTGCATGCCGGAGTCTGCACAATCATTGACAGCCGGAAGGTGTTATGTATAATGATGGTAATAATACCACTATTATACATGATATGCAGCTACACCAAACAGGTCACATACCTCCATAAGTTATTGCCCATTATTTGTAATATATGAATGTGTGAACATACTCACACACTACATTTTACTCAGGAAACTGCATACAGTATATTTCTGTATTACAAAGAATACATAGTAAAATGCATATAATCTATTGGTTCATACACACATGTTAAAAGCAGGTAAGGAAAAAAAAAATGAAGAAAAGCAGGCCCCACAGTTTTTTCCCATGGGCACTGGACACCTGCAAGGAATCAAAACATGAGATAATTTCAAAAACCATCTGAAGTCATTATCTCTTCCCGTGAAGGGAGCCAAGTTCTAGCATTGATTCACACACTCCTCTTCCAGCAAATATTCATGTGACCAATAATTACTCTCAAGCAAACATAGAATACCTGAAGTGCACAATTCTACACTACAGTCATGTTTGGTGTGATGGATAAATAAATACATAATTAAAGCCCAACTCCACCTTTCCACCAGATATTATGTTCTAAAGCAGCAAGACAAAATAACAGTGTAAACAGATTTAATTTAATTTTTTTTCTTTGTTCCTATATGTTTAGTTAGATTTCTGTCTTTTCCATCCTGCCTTATGGGAAACACTTACATTTTCTATGATACACTACACTTGTATTTATTCAAGCATCTTGTAGACAACTGTAGATTACTGTAAATATGTATACAGTACCCATGTCTTGCTAATCCTGATTGTTCTGCATATGTTTGTCACAAACTTAAAAAAGGGGGCTCCACCCACCCACGTCATTCCTTCACAGTACACTGGGAATGGGAAAACTACAAGTCCCAACAGCCTTTGCAGCTGCCGGCTTGTAGTTCTCAATGAACTACCAGAACACTGTTAATCGCTCTTGGTAATACACTGAGCCTCCAGTCAGCGTATAACTTCCTGCCCGTATCAGAGGTATGGGCAGACAGATACACAGACTGTCTGCAGGACCGTGGCATTACACCCATAATCGTGGGTGCAATTCTTTACAGGTCCCTAACACAAAATAAATAAACGCACATTTTTTTCCTGCAAATGTACCTGTTTATTATTTTTTTGTAAAAGAAAACTTATACTTTACCTCCTTCCCATTTTTTTATGTCTCTTTCCATGTTTCATGTCAGGCATGACTTGTTTTGATAATTATCAAGTCATCACTATGCCATTTAACCTTTTTCTTTTTAACATTTTTGTTTTCATCTTGATTGTATGTTACTACTTAGGCACTGAAAACATGATGAGAGGTAGGGTAGAATATATGTTAAAACTCAGTAATCAGAATTTAAAAAAATACATTTTCACTGGACAAATAGCTCTAAATTATCATAAGGGAATAAAAAAGTGTCAGGAAAGGCACAATCCTGTGGACAGGCACAGAATGCCAAGAAGCTTGGTCCATGGCTAATTCACAGTGCATGTATGAGCGTGCGAGCGTGCACAAAACATCAGGCAAGCTATTTAAACTGCACTATGGCCTTGGGTTTTTGCCATTTGATCTACTATGTTTCCTGAGTATCTGCTACCTGTTCCTGTGTTGACTTCCTGTTACCAACTTGATCTGTTCCTGACTCTGCCTGGATGCTGCTTGTACTGACCCCTGACTTGTCTTTGGATTTTGTCTCTGCCTGCTCCTTCTGCTTATCCACCCATCTGCCTGCTATTGCCGAACCTGGCCTGACCTCTGACTACTATTCTGCCAGCTTTGTACTTGATCTGCCAATCTGTTGTTGACCCAAACTGCCTGACTGCAGAAGCAGCATGACAGCCAGGCAACTTGCATATTTAACCACTTCCCGCCCGGTCAATAGAAGATTGACGTCCGGGAAGTGGTTCTGTTATCCTGACTGGGCGTCATATGATGTCTAGCAGGATAACAGTTGATGGAGGCTCTTTACCATGTGATCAGCCGTGTCCAATCACGGCTGATCACAATGTAAACAGGAAGAGCCGGTGATCGGCTCTTCCTCACTCGCGTCTGAAACGCGATCGGTGGCTCTCCTGACAGGGGGGGCTGGGCTGATTGTTTATACTACCTATTACACTTTACCATGTTGACTACCTATTACACTTTTGAAGGCCCTGGAGCACCAGGACAATGACACATGATACTGATGTGGCACTGATGACAGATGACACTGATATGTGGCACTGATGACACGTGACACTGATGTGGCACTGATGACAGATGGCACTGATACATGGCACTGATGACACGTGACACTGATGTGGCACTGATGACAGATGCACTAATACGTGGCACTGATGGCACGTGACACTGATGTGGAACTGATGACAGATGCACTAATACGTGGAACTGATGGCACGTGGCACTGATGACAGATGGCACTAATACGTGGCAGTGATGACACGTGACACTGATGTGGCACTGATGACAGATGGTACTAATACGTGGCACTGATAACACGTGACACTGATGTGGCACTGATGACAGGTGGCACTAATACGTGGCACTGATGACAGATGGCACTAATACGTGGCACTGATGAAACTGATGTGGCTCTGATGACATATGACACTGATGACACGTGACACTGATAACAGATGGCACGTGACACTGACAGGTGGCACTGATGACAGATGGCACTGACAGGTGGCACTGATGACAGATGGCACTGACAGGTGGCACTGTGGACAGATGGCACTGGGGGCAGTTGACACTGGGGACAGATGGCACTGGGGACAGGTGGTACTGGGGACAGATGGCACTGATAGGTGGCACTGGGGACAGATGGCACTGACAGGTGGCACATGGGACAGGTGGTACTGGGGACAGGTACTGTGGGCACTGTATTTTATGCAGCACACTCACGCTGCAGCACAGGTCGCTCTCCCTCCTCACACGCGGTCTCTGTGTGAGGAGGGAGAGCCGGCAATGAGAGATGATCTCACATGTTTATATGTGAGATCATCTCTCATTGGACACGCTGATCGAGTGCTAAATGGCCGCTGTGATTGGCCATTTAGCACGATCTGTGATTGGCTGTATCCAAGGGACATGGCCAACACAGATTTTCCCTGATGCGTGCCTGCGGCGGCGCGCAGGGAGGAAGTAAACAGGAGGATGTACAGGGACGCCCTCCCGGCAATTGAGCGCCGCACTGTAGATGTCTTTGTCTATAGCGCGGGCGTGTAGTGGCTAAACATGTCCTGTTATGTTTTTTGCAATGCAGCGCACCACAATGCACTGTATATGTGCTTCTGTTTGCAATTAGGAAAACATTGCAAGTAGTTGATATTTCCTTAATAGGGGAGGAAGGTTAAATAAAAAAAAATTGAAAATAAGGAGAAAATAAAAGCAAGAAGAAAGTGACAATCAAGAAAAGAACAGAAAAACAGAAAAAAAAACAAAACATGATAATGGAAGACAGTGCCCTATGGTTTGTTCAGATGTTTACAGGAAGATATACTGTACAGTGGGTATAAAAAGTCTACACACCCCTGTTTAAAATGTTAGGTTTCTGTGATTTAAAAAAATGAGACAAATAATATCAGAACTTTTTCCACCTTTAATGTGACCTATAAACTGTACAACTCAGTTGAACAACAAACTGAAATCTTTTAGGTGGAGGGAAGTCAAACACCCTTAAACTAATACTTTGTTGAGGCACCTTTTGATTTTATTACATCACTCAGTCTTTTTGGGTATTCTGTTAGGTCTATGCACAGGAAGGTCCGACATCTATCCGACTTTCATGAACAGGATACTACTTTGATCCGACTTTGTGCTAGTCTGACTTGTCCTTTGACCAATCAAAACAATTCCAGGGTGAGATAAATTCCTTTTACTGCTGCTGTAATCACCATGTCGGATGTCGAAAGTCGGATGGTTAGAACAAGTATCCTACTTTGATCCGACTTCAATGATATTCAATGGGCTGAAGTAGGATCAAAGTCGGACCAAAGTAGTACAGGGAGCATTTTCAAAGTCGGACCGACTTGTGTCGGACCAGTTAAGACGGCTCCCATAGGGAAACATTGATTTTCACACGTCATGCGACATGTGGAAAAAGTTCTGAAATGATTTATCTTGGTCTAATTTTTTTACGTCACAGAAACCTGACATTTTAACAGGGGTGTGCAGGCTTTTTATATCTGCTCAAAGTACAGAATTTCATTTTAATGTTGTACTTATATAACTGTATAAAATGTAACAGACATTACAAATATGAAAAATAAGAAGAAGAAAAAATATAAAAGACAAAAAAGGAGTGTATTGCAATGTATATATATATATATATATATATATATATATATATATATATATATATATATGTGTGTTGCCTTATGTGTTTTATGTTATAACTGAGCCCTAAATGGTGAGCAGGGCAGGATTTGTATTACTGCAGTGCTACTTTAAAACAGCAGAGGGTGTGATTTTATTGTAAACCAAATTCACGTTTTATTTTACTTCTGTAGTTTTGTACAATCTTTCTTTGTCACAAAGTTGATCATTCTAACTCCCGATAGTTTAACCTTATTATTTTTTTATCACATTTGTCAATAAGAAGCTTGTTATTTTAAAGTATTTAGTTAAAAGTATTAGAAAGTATTTTGACCCTACAAAGGGGTAATCCTTGTTTCTCAAACATTTTACTCATCTTCTCCTTAATTACCTCCCAAAGGAGTCTTCACTTTTTTTTTTAACAAAAGAAAACAACACTAAATATTTTCAGTTACTAATCACTACAC
This sequence comes from Rana muscosa, assembly GCA_029206835.1. NCBI lineage: Eukaryota > Metazoa > Chordata > Amphibia > Anura > Ranidae > Rana > Rana muscosa. The sequence goes on from CM055116.1 coordinate 217,355,961, forward strand.
TGGGAGCAAAAAATCAGTGACTTGGAATGCACTTAGAGTAACTAGCCAGTGGTTGATCTATTTTGTACTTTACAACGTAGCATAGCCATTTTCCATGATGTCATTAAATAAACTAAGCTTAGCCTATCTGAACTGTCTGCTATAATGATTTAATTGTCGTTTTCCATTAGCATTGTATGAGCTGGCACAATAAAAGACCTAAAAGGAAGCACACCACGCTATATAAGGCGTGCATTAGACCAAACAGCTCTCACACCATCAGTAAATAGTTAGATTTTTTTTTCACAGAGCTGAATTATGGCCTGGTTCACACCTATGCATTTTGTTTGTGCATTTTCAGTATTGCAGAAACACACTACAGTCCATTAAACATGGTTTCCTATGGATGTAGTTCACAACTGTGCATTTTATGGAAAGGGCCAGGGACTTTTTTCATAGACGTCTGTAAGGACACCCCGTGAATGAAAGGGGTTAAAGTCGTTTAGGATATTCCATTCCCGAACACAAGGCAGCTACCAGACACTCCAAACCGCCGAATAAGACCCCATATGAATAATTCTCCCCCAAATACGAGACAACGATCTGTATGAGGTTCAAGCAGGAATGACAATCTTTATTGAAAAGACTACAAGTTTTATACACAGTCAAAAGAGGAGGTGCATCATATTACTCTGGAAATACACCTGTGACCAGAAGCCTAATTAACATGAGCTAATTAACTAATCCCTTTAAGCAGTCAAAATGACTCAGAGACGTGACCTTTGAGTTTCCTAGCCTGGCTGTCTCCTAAACTACAATACACATTATCACAGGACTCCTTCATACAATACAGGGTCAATTAGCACAAGCCACCATGAAAAGATCCTTAGAAGTTAGCCTGGACTCATTTACATTACAACAGACAGACAGGTGGCTGGAGTTGACGACATCAGCACCTCCTAACAATATGAATCAGTCAGTCTTTACATATATCCTGGAATGCCCATATTACGAGTTACTTCCTGTGCATAGACCTCACAGAACACAGGGGATACATCTTCATATTTCTTGAGAAATATTGTTAATGAATATTACTGTCCCATTTTAAGTAGTCCAAGATATATTTTCTCAGTTACCCTATTCCCCTAATGGACATAGGGTGATGTAGACATAAGAGGTGTATGGGGAGCTGAAGCAAGGGTATATCATACTTTCCAAGACATTCTGGTTTCCACGGGCCCTCCCGTTACAACGTCAATGGTTCAAAAGAATATATTACAAAATGCACCTGCAATATGCAAACTGCAACCTGCATAGATGTGAATCAGGCATTAGTGATTGCTGCAGCACTGGTCTACATTGATGCCACATCCCTTTATCTTTCTAAATGGCTCCCCCTTGAGGAAGTTGTTGATGATACCAGTTTTTTAGCATCTGCAGTGTAGCAACTTACCCTTGAAACAAGGCTTTCAAGAGCAGCTGACTAGCCTTTTACGCCTACGCCAAAGAATCTTAGTAACACTTAATTCTGCCCTACTTCATAATCCTCCTAACACTAAATCTTACCCCCAAAATAAAATTCAAATTATAGCTTTACAGTTAACTAACCTAATTCTGAAATCTGCATTCTGAACATCTGTCCCTGGGTGAATACGGCCCTAAATGTGGATACCACTTATACAGCGTCCATCCTCATCCAGCCGCAGCAGCTTTCAACCTCTCATAGACTTTTACAGGAGGAATCCTGAGGCTAAACACTGTGCACCAGTACCTTTTACCTGCACAGAAATGGTGGAATCTCAGGCACAGGGGCTAAATGTCCAGTGTGCATGATGCCTTAAACCAGTGTTTTTCAAACCTTTTTCAGTCGAGGCACCCTTTACAATTGTGAACAATCTTAGATCACACCAGTCTGATGGCTTGTTCACAGCAGGAGGTGTGTCCGAACGCACGCTTTTTTTGTGCGTTCCCTCGCGCATATTTTTTTAATGGGCTGCGCTGTTTGCGTGGAACATGCAAAAAAAGGTGTTAGCAAGATTTTTCAAATAATGCTGCACCAAAGCAGGCATGAATGAACACACATGTGCTAGATAGGTGGACAACAAAAGGCAGCACATTTTTGTGTGGTGCGGGAAAACGTGTGAAAACGTGTGATTTTGCACACGTCACCACACGTGGTGTAAACAAGACCTAATGGTATGATGCAGAGTTTGTAAATTCTCTCCCCCCTTAACCACCCAGCTACCAACCCCCCCCCCCAATTCCCTCTCCTATCACAATTTCCCCACCCCACAATCCCCTCTCTTAGCATGAATCCCCTCTCCTATCAGAATTCCTCGCAATCCCATCTTCTAGCACAAATCCCCCCTATACTCTCTCCTAGCACAAATCCCCCCAATCCCCCTCTTCTAGCACAACCCCCCACCCCAAAATCACCTCTCCTAGCACAATACCCCCCCTCCGGTCCAATCTCCTGGCAAAAATTCTCCCCTCAATTCCCCTCTCCTATCACAAATCCCCCCCCCCAGCACAAAATATGTTCCTCCTCCTGTCTCCAAATGCCCCCTTCTAACAAAAAAGCTCTCATCCCAACTCATGCCTCTTATCACTACAGGAGGAGTGAGAGGGTGCAGTGAGAAGTTGTGAGCTGTGTTCTCTCCACCCCCAGCAGTCCAGGGAGCATACAAAGGGCTGTAAAGAGATTCTATACACTTAGCAGACTCTGCATTTTTGCCAGCTGCTTTATTTTGGTGTTTGCAAACCTGTTCTGGAGTGGATGAGTCTCTTTGATGCCTGCAGTCCTTTGGCTTTATATTGTTCCTGCTCAGAGTTGGACAGCATATTGGATGGCTAAGGAGTCTAAGGCAGTATTTCTCACTCCAGTACACAGAGAGAGAGAGCATAGCCCACAACTCCTCCCGCATCCCGACTCTATCCTCCTCTCTGCCGGTATCTATACACCTTTTGGCAATACAAAAAGCTTTGTGGGCCGCCCGACCACTCCTTAGCAACAGATAACGCCATGGGTTAGCAGGACACGGGCGGTGGCCCAGACTGCATTCTGTATTGCCGACAGGAGGATAGATAGTGGCAGAGAGCTGAGCTCTCCCTCTCTCTCTGTAAACTGGAGTTAACTGATGCCACCTCGGTTAAGAAACGCTGCCTTAAACTACTAAAGCAAAGTCATCAGTAAGATGTACCTGCATGTGCTATCAAAGACTTTGCAGAGCACCTGACAGTTCTGAATGTTATTCTATTAATTGGCTACACCCATGGTCAAAATATATAGCTTGTTTTATATTTTTGCTTGCACAAAGGACTAAAGCAGTACCACCAAAGCTATGGTCCCTACTTTCTATAATTCGTTGTGTTTATTGGTGATATTTGTTGGTGTTCCCAGTAAAATTATTACAAATAAGTTTCACAGTTGTATCTCTATTCCCTTAGTTGCTGCTGTTGTCTATTTGTTTATATCAACATCTGTGCATTCCGTTATTCTCCAAACAGGGTGTATATTACACAAGCATTCTGGCTCTCCAAATCCCAAATGCAAACATATTTTTTTAGATGTACTTATATTACTGTCCATGTGTGTTATTTATACTCTACAAAAATATAATTTGTATCTTAAAGAATATGTAACCTTTGTTTTTCTTTTTTTTTTGCAAGAATTATATTCATTTTCACAGGATAATTAAAACAAATTAATGTCATATATGCAATTCAACATGCACATTATGAATGATCATACATTATATTAGATGCTGAAAATGTAATGATTACATATGAAGTGGTATTTCAGAACTGCAGAAAGAAACATCTATGGGACACAGTTGCTTCATATACCTTAGACCAGTGGTCTCCAAACTGTGGCCCGTGGGCTGAATGCTTTCCTTTATCTGGACCCTGGGGCACCATTCCTCCCACTGACACTAACAAGGGGGCACCATTCCTCTCACTGACACCAACAAGGGGCACCATTCCTCCCACTGACACCAACATGGGGGCACCATTCCTCTCACTGACACCAACAAGGGGCACCATTCCTCCCACTGACACCAACAAGGGGCACCATTCCTTCTACTGACACCACCAGTGGGGAACAACTCCTCTTACTGACACCAAAAATGGGGCACTTTTCCTTCCACTGACGGCAGTGATGGGACACTATTCCTCCAACTAACACCAGTAACGGGGCACTATTCCTGTCACTAATACCAATGATTGGCCACTATTCCTCCCACTAATACCTGATGAGCCACTATTTCTCCTTCTACTGACCAATGATGAGCCACAATTGCTCCTTCACCTGACTACAGGCACTATGACATTTTAAATTTTTTACTCCCACTGATGCTGGGGCATTTTCTACTTCCACTGGTCACAGTCCGGCCCCCCTAAAGTCTGAAGGACAGTTAACAGGCCCTTTTTTTAGAAAGTTTGGAGACCCCTGCCTTAGACTATAGATCTTCAGTGTACTAGATATGAAAATGAGAGTAAGGTTAGGTTATTATGGCAGTGTGTGTGGTAGTGAACCTACAGTAAGGTTCAGAACTTACTTGGGAATTCTCATAGGCGTAAGATACCTTGTGTAATTTTTGTAAGTATGGGAAGGTTACTACAGAGTGATCTGACAACACTGATTGTAACACCTGAACACTTGAGGGTTCTCACATTCTAGGGAGGAGGGGGTTAGAGGACACCCTATAGGTGATAGATGAAGAGATATAGGGGCTGATTTAAGAAAATGTTGGCGCATTTGCGCGAGCAGGAATAATTATTGCGACATGGCGCATGCTGTCGACTTGCGCCGGATTCGCGTAATTGTTGCGAGTACGGGCGCATACACATTCTTAAATATGAAACAGACATCGGGCACTTGCTCATTGTAATGCTAAACATGTTAATGAGCTTTTCCTTATCACATGGAGAATATTGCTTCCACTTTTATTCCTTTCATTCATTTCTTTTTGAAACAACTCAATATTCATTCTAGAGATATTCCTCCTATCAACAACTGTGCAGATGTTTACTGGACTTGTAATTGTGCATTTTATGGTGATAGTCTATAATCATTGGTGGAGCCAAAACTTCCATGAAAACATCTTCTCAACACATGTCTGTGTATTGTGCATTCTGGACAATTCTTTCCCCATACACTGTCCAATCTGATTGGATGACATTTACATCCACTCATTTCTCTGAGCAATTAATTTACCCATACACTGTGCAATCAGATTGCACAGTGTATGGGGAAAGAATTGTCCAGAATGCACAATACACAGACATATGTTGAGAAGATGTTTTCATGGAAGTTTTGGCAGCAGTCACACTTGCAACTAGGCCCTGCCGTTCTGCCGCTGTGGGGGGGGGGGCTCCAAGACCCAGAGATGTGCCAGGTACAGGGGAACCTCTGGAAGGCCGATGTAAGGGGGGCTTTCTGGGGACACTGATATAAGGAAGGGGCCCTCTGGGGACACCAATGTAAGAGGGAGGGGCTCTCTGGGGACACTGATGTAGGGGGGCTCCCTGGGGACCCTGATGTAAGGGGGGGCTCTCTGGGGTCCTAATGTAAGGAGGGGCTCTCTGGGAACCCTGATGTAAGGGGGCTCTCTGGGGACCCTGATGTAAGGGGGGCTCTCTGGTGACCCTGATGTAAGGGGAGGCTCTCTGGGAACCCTGATGTAATAAGGGGGGACTCTGGGGACCCTAATGTAAGTAGGGAGGCTCTCTGGGGACCCTGATGTAAGGGGAGGCACTCTGGGGACCCTGAAGTAAGGGGAGGATCTCTGGGGACCCTGATGTAAGGGGAGGCTCTCTGGGGACCCTAATGTAGGGGGAGGCTCTCTGGGGACCCTGATGTAATAAGGGGGGACTCTGGGGACCCTAATGTAAGTAGGGAGGCTCTCTGGGGACCCTTATGTAAGGGGAGGCTCTCTGGGGACCCTGATGTAAGGAGAGAATCTCTGGGGACCCTGAAGTAAGGGGAGGCTCTCTGGGGACCCTGATGTAAGGGGAGGCTCTCTGGGGACCCTGATGTAAAGGGAGGCTCTCTGGGGACCCTGATGTAAGGGGAGGCTCTCTGTGGACCCTAATGTAGGGGGAGGTTCTCTGAGGACCCTAAAGTAGGGGGAGGCTCTCTGGGGACCCTGATGTAAGTAGAGAGGCTCTCTTGGGACCCTGATGTAAGGGGAGGCTTTCTGGGGACCCTGATGTAATGAGGGGGCTCTGGGGACTCTGATGTAAGTGGGGATCTCTGGGGACCCTGATGTAAGTGTTATACTGTAATGTTACTTTGTTTTATTGTTAACCATCATTTGCTTAGCAGGTATGCCATTCAGCTGCAGCACTGATTTATTTATCTTGACAGCAACAGCGTTTGCTCTCACGATACATAAATCAGCGACTCCAGCGCTGTAGGAGGTGATTTCACAAACACCGTTAAAAAAATGGTGCATGTATGCCCATCATAAGAAGTGGGTGGATAAAGGGCAGTATTCTAATGGTGGGCATACCCACTGATCAATCTCTTTTTTTCATGCAGCCCACAGGCTGCATGAAAAAAAGAACATTACAATATATACCCAACAAGGACCAGCAACGTACTGATATGTTGCTGGACTTTGAGTTGTTATACCAGAATGATACCTGCAGGTTCAGGTTTCACCTTGGTATCATTCTTTTTAGCCAGCGGTTGGCTATCATGTAAAAGCAATCCTAGCAGCTAATTAGCCTCTAGACTGCTTTTACAAGCAGTGGGAGGGAACTCCCCCCCCAAACTGTCTTCCATGGTTTTCTCTGGCTCTCCTGCCCCAACAGGGAACCAGATAATGCAGCCGGTGGTTCTGCCAGCTCACCATAGAGCTGATGGAAGACCAGAATGGCTCCAATCATTTCTATGACCTAAGAACCAGGAAGCCGGATATAAACAGCGCCATTGGGAAATTGGGAAAGCATTTTATCACACCGATATTGGTGTGGTCAGATGCTTTGAGAGCAGAGGAGAGATCTAGGGCCTAATAGACCCCAATTTTTTCAAAAAAGAGTACCTGTCACTTCCTATTGCTTTCATAGGGGATATTTACATTCCCTGAGATAACAATAAAATTGATAAAAACAATAAAAAGGAAAGGAACAGTTTAAAAATAAAATAAAAAAATAAAATAAATATTAAAAAAAACACCCCTGTCCCCCCCAAGCTCACGCGTAAAGGTGAACGCAAGCGTTTGTCTGGTGTCATATGTAAACAGCAATTGCACCATGCATGTGAGGTATCACCGCAAAGGTCAGATCGAGGGCAGTAATTTTAGCAGTAGACCTCCTCTGTAAATCTAAAGTGGTAACCTGTAAAGGATTTTAAAGGCTTTTAAAAATGTATGTAGTTGGTCGCCGCTGCACGTTTGTGCGCAATTTTAAAGCATGTCGTGTTTGGTATCCATGTACTTGGCATAAGATAATGTTTTTTATTTCATCAAACATTTGCGCAATATAGGGCAATATAGTGTCTTTTAGTGTTTTAAAATGAAAAAAAGCCTTTTTTTTCCCCAAAAAAATGCATTTGAAAAATCGCTACGCAAATACTGTGTGAAAAAAAATCTGTAAGACCCGGTTCACACAGGGGCAACTCCGGACGTGACTTCAGGTCGCCCCGAGTTGCCTATTTTTAAAACTAATTGAAGTGAATGGAGATGTTTTAATGTACACGACTGAAGTCGCTCTGACTTCAAAAAAGGTTCCTGTACTACTTCAATCAGACTTCTATGCGACCTGTAGGCAACTTGTACCCATTGATTTCAATGGAAGTCGCTTAGAAGTCTGATCACTGTTCATTTTGAAGGCAACTTTACAGGAAGCAGAAAGGAATTTACCCAGAAGCCACAAGGAATTTACTTCAAGTTGTGTTGTTAATGACCACAAGTCGCGCTGAATTCTCCTCCAAGTCTCGCTGTGATTCATGCTCAAGTCGTGTCTCAAGCTATGATTAAGCACTGATCTTCAGTGTGAAACATGTAAGCAGTTACCCTGGCTATGCTGTGATGAATTTTGGTGTAATTTTCCATCTTTTTACAATAAAGGCGACCGTCAAAGGTATTTTGGAGTGCGGCTGTCCATATTTTTAATTTTTTCCTCTTCAAGTCGTGTCTAAATTGCTTCTGGAAGTCGCGCTGGAATTCGTGTTGCCCCAGTATGAACCGGCTCTAAGGCCTTTGCTTTAAAATATATATATAATGTTTGGAGGTTCAAAATAATTTTCTAGCAACAAAAATTGATATTTTGCCACAAGTTTCGGGAAAATTACAAAAAGTTTGTAATTTTCCCGCAACTTGCGTCAAAATATAAAACATTCCATGGACTCAACATGCCTCTCAGAAAATATCTTAGGGTGTCTACTTTCCAAAATGGTGTCATTTGGGGGGGGGGGGTTTGTGCTATCTTGGCATTTTATGGCCTTCGAAACTGTGACAGGTAGTGAGGAGTGAAATCAAAAATTTACGCCCTTAGGAATCCTGAAGGCGGTGCTTGGATTTCGGGGTCCTGTACGCGGCTAGGCTCCCAAAAAGTCTCAGTACTACAAGTAAAAATGCGCAAAAGGCCAGAGCAACAAGTATCAAGTCAGTATAGGGTTAACTTGGTATACATCATAGTACAATCAGAAAGCGGTGAGAGTCCAAACTCTGATAATATAACATAAAAGTCCAGGGGCCGGGAAAGGATGGTATAGTAAGGATAAGGGCTACACTCTCAGGGCTCCCATCAGAGGGGAACAGAAACCATGTTCCAGTTCTACAGGAAAAAACACAAGGGGAGAGGCGCCTCTGGCTTTAGTAGTTAAACAATTTAATGATAAAAACAGTAGACATGGCCACTCACATTTAGGTGGTTGAAAATAAGCAGCCACACAGTGCCTCAGCAGGACCAGGAATCGATCAGAGGATTTGATGACCTCCCTCCCTTTACTGGGAATTTACAAGCTTATTTTGAACCACCTAAATGTGAGTGGCCATGTCTACTGTTTTTATCATTAAATTGTTTTAACTACTACACCCAGAGGCACCTCTCCCCTTGTGTTTTTTCCCCAAAAGTCCCACACGTGTGGTATCCTCATACTCAGGAGAAGCAGCAGAATGTATTTTGGGGTGTAATTCCACATATAACCATGGCATGTGTGAGCAATATATAATTTAGTGCCAACGTTGTGTCATTTTTTTTTTTTTTTTTCAATCACAAAAAAATTAAATATTCAATGGGCTCCACATGCCTCTCAGCAATTTCCTTGGGGTGTCTACTTTCCAAAATAGGGTCATTTGGGGGGGGGGGGGCAGTCATAAACTAAAAGCTGCATAAATTCCAGAAAATGTACCCTAGTTTGTAGACGCTATAACTTTTGCACAAACCAATAAATATACGCTTATTGACCTTTTTTTTTACCAAAGACATGTGGCTGAATATATTTTGGCCTAAATGTATGACTAAAATTGAGTTTATTGAATTTTTTTTATAACAATAAGTAGAAAATATTATTTGTTTTTCAAAATTTTCGGTCTTTTTCTGTTTATTTTGCAAAAAAAAAAAAAAACGCACACGCAATCAAATACCATCAAAAGAAAGCTCTATTTGTGGGGAAAAAAGGAAGTAAATTTAGTTTGGGTACAGCATTGCATGACCGCGCAATTACCAGTTAAAGCAGCGCAGTGCCAAATTGTAAAAAGTGCTCTGGTCATTTTTTTCAAAAACAGCTGAATCTAATAATGTGTATTTACCATAAAAAGTATTTATTATGCAGGTGGGTAAAAATTTTTTGCAAAGTTTGGCTTTAAGGCAACAGTATAACTGATTGTGTAGTTAATGAATTACATGAAATCTGGGGAGGAATTCTGGCTTTCTCATCAGTGCTGGAAATACACATGAAGACACAAAAAAATGAACTTTATGGTCTCACCTACAGTTTTGCTTGTATACCATACTGGATGAGTTAAGGCTAAATGTTTGGCAGTGTTACAGGGAATAATTGTTAAAATGGTTTATGGTATTAATAGGAAATGCAGTTACACATACACATGCAATCAAGTACATACCCAAATCACAATAAATGGTATAAATGAAACAATGACATGGAGAGACTTGGCAAGTTGCAGAGTGTAATACATGAAACACATTTTGGCAGATTTTACCTGATAGAGAATTTTTTCCAAGAAAGGTTTAATGCAACATAGATGTATTTACCACCTGCAAAAACTTTCCATCTCTATGTAGACTTACTCATCCTCCTACATGCTTTTCATTTGCTATAGTAGTCAACATGAAGAATTGTTTAGAGTTTATGACAGCCTGTTCTTGTTGAAATTTAACTTTGCACTTATGATGGCTTAAAACATGAAAATCTTCCACAGGGATTTTATGATAATTTTTAAGATGATCAACAGAAAAGAACATCTTTGTTATTTTTACTATCAATGTGCTGGCCTAAAATGAGTTACAATGCACCACATGAGAATATTAAATCCCAACCCCAAAGCAAAGAACCATATTTTATAACCACACAGCTGCATAATGAAACAGATCAGCTATTTTATTCACTCTTTCTATAGTGAAATATAATAAACATAAACAATAAAAGACCTAAAAAGGCACACACCATCTGGATCGGAAAAAAAAAAGTTCATATCAGCAGTTTCTATCTTTTACAAAGTACCAATTTTAGGATCGAATAATTTTAGATATATTTGTTTAATACGGAAGAGCAGTGATGTCTTTATAATTCAGAACATATTCAGATACCGTAAACAAATATAGAAAATGTTCCCTGTATGACTGCCACACTCTTTTTTTTTTTTTTATCAGAAAAAGGTTTTATTTTGCATTCACAGTACAAGGTATATCACTTACAGTACATAATGACAAAGAGAAATAAAACGGTCAGCATTTCACTGTATGCTGTCAGTCAATATGGCATATACAGAACCTTGCAATTACATTTACCAGTACTGCGTTATATAACAAAGTAAAATGAAAAGAAAAGGAAAAAAGAAAGAAAACAAACAATCGAACACTTACAGACCCTCAAAACCTCGAGGGTATGGTATACCTGATCAAATAAATAACCCTGACCCACCAGGCTTCTCTATATCTCCTGATATCATATACTACACCCGGCACCAATAGACACTAAGATATAGTGCATGTGTCCTCTACACTTGTAAGAGCCTGTCTTTGATCAGCTGGTGTGGTGCCAGCCCTGGGACATCTAACCATGCCTGCCATAATGAGTAGAATTTACGTGGAGCATTCCTGTGTTGATATGTTAGTTTCTCTCTTATTAATAGATTGTTGACTTGTTCCACCCATTGCCTCCTAGTGGGCACCCTGGGTGTGATCCACATTTGTGCTATAAGCTTGCGCGCAACATACAGCAATCGTTGGACCGCCGTATGAGCTGAAGGGGTTAGAGCCTCCTCATCCAGTGCGCCAAGCAGACACACAACTGGTTCTCGTGGGATAGTTATCATATAAACCTGAGATATCACATCCAAGACTGCCTTCCAATAACGGAAGAGTTTGGGGCACTTCCATAACATGTGGATTAGGTCACCATGATCGCTTTCACATTTTGGACAGAGTGGAGTATCCCTAAACCCCCATCTATGTAAACGTGCAGGGGTTCTGTATGCCCTATGTAGCAGGTATAAGTGTGACAACTTTTGAGATGCGGACACCGACACCAAAGGGACAGATGAAAGGCAAAGTTCCCATCTCTCCCCATCTTTGGTCCCTACGTCCCCCTCCCAGCCCTGTCTACAGGGCAAACCAGAAAGGTCCTGCAGGGCCTTAAGGAGAGTATTATAGCCTCTAGAGATCATACCCTTTTTATCATCTGCCATGAAAATCCCTTGTATCAGTGTATGATTTGTCAGTTGAAGGGGAGCGTGATTTGATTGTGTTTGTATTGCGTGGCGTAGCTGCAAATATTTAAAAAAGTTAGTGCGCGGTATGCCAAATTCCGCTTGTACTTCCATAAAGGACTTGAGGTTTGGTCCATTGTATAATTGTGACAGACAGTGAATTCCCAATACTTCCCAGGTCCTAAATCCCTTGAGTTTCAGTATTTCTTTATAATTGGCATTACGCCATATTGGGGTATGATTAAGAAAGCCCCGTATCCCTACCATTTTCTTGGTATATGCCCATAGAGTTTTTAACATCCTTACTGTGGGGCCTCAGGGTCTAAGTGCATGTATCCTGCTTCCAAACACGCAAGAGTCATCATAGTTGTCAGGGTCACCTGTGGCCAGGTGACAGATGCACACCGTAGGGGGACAGGAGTGCACCGCGAGGTAGTGAACCCTATGGCTGGCTTCTGTGGATAGGAAACTGGGTGGTTGTGGAAAGCGGGACCAGAGGAGCACAACCGGGATCCCAACGGAAGCGAGAGCCAAGATTCCCCAGGGCGCGGAGTCTAAGACCCAGCTGGTCTTCTCCAGGGCCTCTAGTGGTGAGGATGTTACGCTGCAGGCTGGGACCAGGTCGCGGCCCCTGGAGTTTCCTAGCTCACGCCCCGTAGGATAAGGGGAAGCAGCAGCACACGATAGAGAGAACCGAATAACAAGCCGAAGGTCAGGGGCCACAAGCAGACAAGGATAACGAAGAACGAGCCGAAGGTCAAGGGTCACGAGCAGACAGGGATGGTCGGGGACAAGCCAATAACGTAACAGAGAGACAGACGTAGCACACGGCAGGCAGGAACCCAAACACACAATGCCTAAAAAACACGTTGATCAGCAAAGCAGGCTTGCAGTGCACAGGTTAATATAGTGTTCAGTGATAGGGCCTGGGGTGGGGAGGAGATTATAAAGGAAGCCAGGTGAAGGAGGTCTGGTCTCTAGATGAACACATGAGGAGGAAGGTAAGATGGCAGACAGACATTAATGCATATCCATGACAGTACCCTCCCTCTTACGAGGCCTCCCCCTTCCCCGCCTGGGCCCAGGTTTAGAGGGAAACTTCAGATGAAACTCCTTTAACAGACGAGGTGCAAAGACCTCAGATGCAGTGATCCAAGACCTCTCCTCAGGACCAAACCCTTTCCAATGAACGAGGTACTGAAGAACGCCTTTACAGAGTCGGGAGTCCAGAATTTGACTGATCTCGTACTCCTGATTATCCTCAGAGACAGGCGCCACGGTAGGAAGAGGACGAGAGAATTTATTGAGGACTAAAGGCTTTAGAAGAGCAACATGAAAGGAGTTAGTGATTTTAAGGCTCTTAGGAATCTGGAGTTTGAAACAAACCGGATTCAGTTTAGCAGTTACCGTGTATGGACCGATGAATCGTGGAGCAAACTTCAGAGAAGGAACTCGGAGCTTGATGTTCCTGGTAGAGAGCCAGACTTTGTCCCCTGGCTGAAGAGAAGGCGGTTTACGCCTGCGGCGGTCGGCAAAGCCTTTGAATTTTTCAGCAGCTGCCCGGAGGGAATCATGAACGTGACCCCAAACGGAATTGAGAGACTCCTGAACCGAAGCCAAAGCTGGAATGTCTGGAGAACAGATCATAGGAAGAGGAAGTTGAGGGTGTTTTCCATAAACTGTGAAAAAGGGTGTCTTCTGCGAACTGGTATTCACATGATTGTTATGGGAGAATTCTGCCCACGGGAGTAGAGAGGACCAATCGTCATGGTGAGAAGACACAAAGGTGCGAAGAAAGACCTCTAACTCCTGATTAACCCTCTCAGTCTGTCCATTGGATTGGGGATGGTAAGAAGAAGAAAAATCCAAGACAATATTGAGGGATTTGCAAAAGGCTCTCCAAAAACGAGACGTGAATTGGACTCCCCTGTCGGAAACAATATGAGAAGGGACCCCATGTAGGCGGAGAATTTCTCGAATGAAAATGGGAACCAAGGCAGGGGCAGAAGGAAGACCAGGAAGAGGAACAAAATGAGCCATCTTGGAGAATCGATCGATTACCACCCAAATGACTGTATTATTCTCAGACAGTGGGAGATCGGTGATAAAATCCATGGCAATATGGGCCCAGGGTTCCTTAGGAATAGGCAAGGGCATGAGGAGACCAGCAGGAGCTTGTGTGGAGGATTTGGACTGAGCACAGACATGACAAGCTTTAACGTAGTCTTTGACGTCTGAGCGGAGATTAGGCCACCAGTAGTGACGACTGATGAGAAGGAAGGATCGGAGGAATCCAGAATGCCCTGCCACCTTGGAATCATGTCCCCAACGAAGGATCTTAGCTCTTAGCCCAGTGGGGACAAAGGTCTTACCAGGCGGAATTTTAGACTTCAGGGTGGTAGAGTGGGCAACAATGCATGAGGTGGGAATGATCGGCTCAGGTTCAGGGGCGGACTCCTCGTCCAAAGTGTCAAATGACCTAGAGAGCGCATCAGCCCGACCGTTGCAGGAACCAGGTTTGTAGGTAATCGTGAAATTAAAACGGGCAAAGAAGAGACTCCACCTGGCCTGTCTAGGATTCAGACGTTTAGCATTCTGTAGATACTGTAAATTCTTGTGATCGGTAAAGATCGTTATGGAGTGAGGGGAACCCTCCAAGAGATGACGCCACTCCTCTAACGCCAATTTAATTGCGAGAAGTTCCCGATCACCGATGGCATAATTCCTCTCTGCCTGAGAAATTTTTTTGGAGAAGAACGCACATGGTTGGCGTCTCTTCTCAAAGATTTGAAGAAGCACAGCTCCCACCCCCATTGAGGAAGCGTCCACTTCAATAAAAAATGCATTCCCAGGATTTGGTCTCCTCAAGAGGGGGCCAGAAACAAAGGCCTGTTTCAGGTTGTGAAATGCAGAGACAGCTTCGGGAGGCCAGTCCCTGGCATTCACACCCTTCTTGGTCAAAGCGATAATAGGCGCGGCAATGGAAGAGTAATTCCTTATGAACTGCCTATAATAATTAGTGAAGCCAAGAAAGCGCTGTGTGGCCTTGAGGCTAGCAGGAAGAGGCCAGTTGGTGATAGCCAAGACCTTCCCAGGGTCCATACGAAGCCCCGAACATGAGACAAAGCACCCCAAAAACAGGACCTCAGAACATTCAAAGGAACATTTCTCCAGCTTGGCATAGAGATCGTTCTCTCTAAGACGTTGAAGTACAGTGCGGACATGGTTTCTGTGGACGAGCAGATTTTCAGAAAAGATCAGAATGTCATCCAGATAGATGACAACAAACTGGTACAGCAGATCTCTGAAGATTTCATTGACAAAGTTTTGAAACACGGCTGGAGCATTACACAGACCAAAAGGCATCACCAGATATTCGTAATGCCCGTCTCTAGTGTTAAATGCAGTCTTCCATTCGTCACCCTCCCGTATTCGAATGAGATTGTACGCGCCTCTGAGATCCAACTTGGTGAAGATGGAGGCACCCTTCAACCTATCGAATAGCTCAGATATTAAGGGTAAGGGGTATCGATTTTTAATAGTAACCGCATTTAAACCCCGATAATCGATGCAGGGTCTTAAGGTACCATCCTTTTTGGCAACAAAAAAGAACCCTGCCCCTGCAGGCGATGAGGATTTCCGGATGAACCCTCTCTCCAGATTCTCTGCTACATACTCCGACATGGCCTGGGTCTCTGGGATGGACAGAGGGTAGGTACGACCCCTGGGTAGAGTTGCTCCGGGGACAAGATCAATAGCACAGTCAAAAGACCTGTGGGGAGGAAGCACCTCAGCTGATTTTTTACAGAACACATCCCGGTAATCGCTGTATGCGGCGGGAAGATCAGAAGAAACAGAAGTGGCAGCAACCAGAAGACTCTCCTTGGGGGTCACCTTGAGAAGACACGACGAGAAACATGAGGAACCCCAGGCCAGGATCTGCCCAGAGACCCAGTCCACATGTGGAGAGTGGAGCTGTAGCCAAGGGAGGCCCAATACAACTGGGGTAGAGGCCTTGGGTAGAATAAGAAAGGATATCCACTCCTGGTGGAGAATCCCTACCGACATCCTAATGGGTAGCGTCTGGAAGCGAATAGGGCCCCCTGGGAGAACAGTGCCATCAATTGCCGAGACTACCAATGGGGTAGTGAGAGGTGAAAGGGTAAGCTTCATAGAAGAAGCAGTTCTCCAATCCATGAAATTGCCGGCAGCCCCGGAATCCAGGTATGCAAGGGTTGACTGAGGAGAAGTGCCTACATGAAGGGACACCGGCAAGAGCAGGCGAGAAGGTGATGTTTCTGGGTCCAATACTCCACCTTCCAAATGTATTAGACCCGAGCGTTTCCCGGACGAAGCGAGCAGGAGTCACGAAAATGACCCTTGCCCCCACAATAGAGGCACAAGCCCAGAGTTCTGCGCCTAGCACGTTCTTCGGGGGTTAGTCTGGTCCGGCCCAGCTGCATAGGTTCTTCAGCAGGAAGAGGATGCTCCACGGAATGAAGGGAGGGGAGCTCAGACTGGCTAGGACCCAGAGAGTGCTGGCGTCTTTTTTCTAAGGACCTCTCTTGAAAACGAATGTCGATCTGGTTGCATAATGAAATTACATCGTCCAGACCGACGGGAATGGCTCTTCCCGCTAATTCGTCTTTCACTCGGTCAGAGAGGCCATGTAAAAAGGTAGCGACCAGGGCCTCATTATTCCAGCTCAATTCAGCTGTGTGGATACGGAACTGAAGAGCATATTGCCCCACTGAACTAGATTCTTGGCGAAGACGTAAGACAGCACTAGCCGCTGAAGAAGCCCGAGCCGGCTCTTCGAAGATATTACGAAAGAGCTTCAAGAATTCGGACAGACTGGAAACCACCGGATCGTTCCTCTCCCACAGGGGGGCAGCCCAGGCCAAAGCTTCACCGGAGAGGAGGGAAATGATATAGGCTACCTTAGCCCGGTCAGATAGGAAGCTTTGAGGCTGAAGCTCAAAATGAATAGTGCATTGGCTGAGAAACCCCCTGCAGGCCTTGGAGTCCCCAGAGAAACGGAACGGAGCTGGCAATCTTAGTGAGTGTGAGGCTGCGACTGGTGCGATAGGTACAGCCGCTGGTTGTACTTGGGGTTGCGGATTCGGGGTTCCCAAGGAGACCTGAAGCTGCTCGAATCGAGAAGCCAGATCCTGGAGGAATCGCATCACCTGGGTCTGATTTGATTCCTGGGTCTCAAGTCTGCGAACTATGCCCTGCAATAGATCATCCGCGGGAAGCGGGATGTCAGCCGGGTTCATGGCTGATCAAACTGTCAGGGTCACCTGTGGCCAGGTGACAGATGCACACCGTAGGGGGACAGGAGTGCACCGCGAGGTAGTGAACCCTATGGCTGGCTTCTGTGGATAGGAAACTGGGTGGTTGTGGAAAGCGGGACCAGAGGAGCACAACCGGGATCCCAACGGAAGCGAGAGCCAAGATTCCCCAGGGCGCGGAGTCTAAGACCCAGCTGGTCTTCTCCAGGGCCTCTAGTGGTGAGGATGTTACGCTGCAGGCTGGGACCAGGTCGCGGCCCCTGGAGTTTCCTAGCTCACGCCCCGTAGGATAAGGGGAAGCAGCAGCACACGATAGAGAGAACCGAATAACAAGCCGAAGGTCAGGGGCCACAAGCAGACAAGGATAACGAAGAACGAGCCGAAGGTCAAGGGTCACGAGCAGACAGGGATGGTCGGGGACAAGCCAATAACGTAACAGAGAGACAGACGTAGCACACGGCAGGCAGGAACCCAAACACACAATGCCTAAAAAACACGTTGATCAGCAAAGCAGGCTTGCAGTGCACAGGTTAATATAGTGTTCAGTGATAGGGCCTGGGGTGGGGAGGAGATTATAAAGGAAGCCAGGTGAAGGAGGTCTGGTCTCTAGATGAACACATGAGGAGGAAGGTAAGATGGCAGACAGACATTAATGCATATCCATGACAATAGTCTCATTCCGCGTGGCTAGAAGTCTGCGGATGAAGTCTGCTAGATCTTCCACTCCCCAGCCTCCCAGCTGGGCCGCTAGGTAGTAGGCTCTGGAGTAAGGGACCGCAAGACCTCCCTCATCCTTCCTATGTTGCAGTGTTGACCACCTGATCCTTGCTAGTTTCTTTCGCCAGATTAATTCCCTGAATTGGGAATCTATCCTATCAAACCATTTCCAGGGAATCCATACAGGAGAATTATGGAATATACATAGTAGTTGTGGAGCCCATACCATTTTAATAAATTTCATTCTCCCTACAACTGTCAATGGCAGTTTGCACCAGGAGGTAAATTTTTCACGGAATTTGCTGAGTAAAGGAACTAAATTAAGCGCAATGTATTGGGATAAATCTGGGGAGACCTGTATACCCAAGTAGCGGAAAAGCCCGATAGTTCTCCAAAATCTTTAATAAGGGTCATGACGTTTTGTAGGGTATCCTGCGTATCCCCCAAGTAAAGTAGGGTATCAACTGCGTACATTGATACTACATCAATTATGTTTGCGTCTTCCCGTATCCGCGACGCCAGGGGTTCCAAGGCCAGGGCAAACAACAGGGGTGACAAAGAGCATCCCTGTCTGGTGCCCCGAAAGAGTGGAAAAGATTCCGACAGCTCCCCGTTAGTTCTAATCCTAGCCGATGGCTCAGCATACAGTAGTTGGACCCATCCAATAAAATTAGCCCCCAGACCCATATGTTCTAGCACTTTCCACAGATAAGGCCACTCGACACTGTCGAAGGCCTTAGCTGCATCCAGCGAGAATATCGCTCTGTTGCCTGGGTTGTTAACAGGGAGCTGTAAGTTCAAGAAAAGTCTCCTAATGTTTTGGGCTGTAGACCTGGCAGGGATGAACCCTGACTGGTCCCTGTGCACCAGCTTGTGTACGACCTTAGCCAATCTAGTTGCCAGCATCCCAGCCAGCAGCTTGATATCTGCTGTGAGCAAGGAGATTGGCCTGTAGGAGTCCGGCGAGGTAGCATCCTTGCCCGGTTTTAGCAGGACAATAATGATTGCCTCATTTATAGAGCTGGGAAGTGTACCCTCTTTGAATGCCTCATTGTATACTTTTAGTAGCTCGGGTAGCAATACATCCGCGTATCACTTGTAGACCTCGGATGGAAGGATATCTGCTCCGGGAGATCTGGTATTATATGAGTGTGCCAGTGCGGCCGACAACTCTTCCTCAGTCAGCGGAGCATTAAGCAGGGCCACATCCGAGGCCGACAAGCGGGGCAGAGCACATTGTTCTAAGAATCCATCTACCTGCATCCCAGTGGGCTGTACTTTAGAGGTGTATAGCGAAGCATAGAATGATCTAAAGACTTGCAGCATGTCTGCAGTCCGAGATTGGGGGGTTCCCTGATCATCACAGATGGCCGAGATAAGAGAGGAGGACCTCTGCGCACTCGCCGTCACAGCCAGCATATGCCCAGTAGCCTCTCCCTCTTCAAAATGAGACTGTTGTAGGTAAAAACTTTTATTTTTGGCCAGCTGTAATGCCAGTTGTCTAGACATGGATTGTTTCCCCAACCAAGCTCTCCTCGTGTCCTCCGTAGGGTTGGCAATAAATCTATTTTCCGTTTTTGTAACCCTTCTTCTCACCAGTGTTTCCCAGGCCTTGGTATCTGTTTTGATACGTGTAATTATCTTGATAAATTGGCCTCTCATATATGCCTTTGCCGCATCCCAAAAAAAGCTCAATTTAGCGCTAGCTATGTTATCCTGCAGGAAATTTTTTAATAAATCTTGTATGGGATCCGACTCCGGTAACAGGGATAGCCAGAAAGGATTCAGCTTCCACCCTGTAGAATGTAAAAACAAGAGAACCCTCGCGCTAACTGAGTAGTGAAAATAAGTGTAGGGTGGTGCAAGGAAATGGGAAGGGAATAGAGTACTGCAGCAATCACCGGGAAGTCTGGTCCAAGTCAACAGTGAAACAATAAATATCGTGATGGTGACTGCGCTGTGGTGACTAAATACTGTAAATAAATTAGAATTATCAAAGGAATGGGAGTGTGATGGGGAAGGGAAGGGAAAAATGAGGGGATGGGTGAATCATAGGCTACAATGTAGCTAAATAGCAATGTTGTGCAATGTGCACAGTGACACAAATGGACTTACAAGTGTAATGTGTAAAAAACTAATAAACAAATGAAGACATATAAACAAATTCTCAACACTCCAATATTGCAAACATGATGGAGATTGGGAAAAAAAATCCTGGGGTATGCTGATAATAAACAACCAATAAAAATAGAACACACAAAGTGCATCTGCAAACTTAAACCAATGAGAAACAAAAATGTCAAAAGAACCTCAAAACAAACTCCCAAATAGGTATGATGAATATGCATAAAGTCATATATAGAAAAATAGAAAAATAGAAAAAATATAGTCCCATCACCAAAGGTGTGCTTGGAAGTTTTCCTGTAATGTCCACCCAGTGATCAGTAAGTCACAAAACGCTTACCTCCCTCCTAAGAGGGGGAGCAGTATATGATGGATCTTAATGATGAGGGATGATGGAGCGTCCTTGTAGTGCAGTCTTTATTTCACAGTTTCTTTATAGCTCATTGGAATGCATATGAAAAGATATAAAGCAGAGGGACATCAATAGCACAACTTTGTGGGTGCGGCAAAGTGAATCGCTGAAGAATAAATATTCACACACTCACTTGAATGATAGTGAGCGTGGACCTCAATCGAAACGAGCACCGCGCTCGTACCAATGGAACACTGGATTGGCGTCTTAATGCAAACAGTGCAGTGCGATCCTAAGATGTCCGCAGCAGCAATCACAAAGTTGTAGCAATAAAAAAGAAGGGAAATATAGTGTGGGTCTGTAAACCCCTAGGGGTATTTATTCATACGCAAATAAAACTCACATTTAAAAGTGGGATAACGGGTCTGGTATCCTTACGAGCGGCGGGCTCATCTCCTCTCGGCTAGCCTCTGATGAAGTCATGTGACATGACGACACGCGTCAGGACATAGCACAGACACACCGCCAGCAGAACCGAGAGGAGACGAGCTCGCCGCTCGTAAGGATACCAGACCCGTTATCCCACTTTTAAATGTGAGTTTTATTTGCGTATGAATAAATACCCCTAGGGGTTTACAGACCCACACTATATTTCCCTTCTTTTTTATTGCTACAACTTTGTGATTGCTGCTGCGGACATCTGAGGATCACACTGCACCGTTTGCATTAAGACGCCAATCCAGTGTTCCATTGGTACGAGCGCGGTGCTCGTTTGGATTGAGGTCCACGCTCACTATCATTCAAGTGAGTGTGTGAATATTTATTCTTCAGCGATTCACTTTGCCGCACCCACAAAGTTGTGCTATTGATGTCCCTCTGCTTTATATCTTTTCATATGCATTCCAATGAGCTATAAAGAAACTGTGAAATAAAGACTGCACTACAAGGACGCTCCATCATCCCTCATCATTAAGATCCATCATATACTGCTCCCCCTCTTAGGAGGGAGGTAAGCGTTTTGTGACTTACTGATCACTGGGTGGTAGGGATGGGCCCGGTGCTCGATTCGAAACCCATGTTCGAATCGAGCATCGGGCGTTCGCTCGCTCGTCGAGCCCAGAACTATTCGGGCCGTTCGCATCACATTCGTGTGATGCGAGCGGCCCCGCAATGCATTGCGGCCGGCGCGGCCGGCGCAGTGCATTGCTGGCTGATGATTGGCCAAGCATGCACTGTGACCCCGCATGCTTGGCCAATCACAGCGCCCGAAACTCGGAGAGCAATAATTGGCTACAGGCAGGACGCCTGTAGCCAATTACAGCTCAGGGGCTTTAGTACACGCCCCACCATTTAAAAGGCCGCCACGCCATCGGCCCCGGTCACATGAGTTCCGGCTTTAGGAGAGATTAGTCTGCTGATTCTGTCTTTGCTTGATACTGAAAGATTTGCTCTTCTTTGCTAAACCATTGGCTATTTCTTTGCTTAACCATTGCTACCTAAGTCATTGATCGTTCATTGCTGCTGATTGCACAGTTAGTGTGTTATTAGCTGCTGCTGGGGATTAGTCTGGTGCGTGCTTACTGTTATTAGTACAGTATTGCAGTAGTACCAACCGCAGTGCTGTTAGCACAGCATTGCACCCCAACAGCACCCATAGGACTTCTAGTGTGTTAGTGGCAGCAAACAGAGCTCCTATATTTTCTTCTCAGCAGCACCCATAGGACTTCTAGTGTGTTAGTGGCAGCAAACAGAGCTCCTATATTTTCTTCTCAGCAGCACCCATAGGACTTCTAGTGTGTTAGTGGCAGCAAACAGAGCTCCTATATTTTCTTCTCAGCAGCACCCATAGGACTTCTAGTGTGTTAATGGCAGCAAACAGAGCTCCTATATTTTCTTCTCAGCAGCACCCATAGGACTTCTAGTGTGTTAGTGGCATCACACAGAGCTCCTATATTTTCTTCTCAGCAGCACCCATAGGACTTCTAGTGTGTTAGTGGCAGCAAACAGAGCTCCTATATCTTCTTCTCAGCAGCACCCATAGGACTTCTAGTGTGTTAGTGGCATCACACAGAGCTCCTATATTTTCTTCTCAGCAGCACCCATAGGACTTCTAGTGTGTTAGTGGCAGCAAACAGAGCTCCTATATTTTCTTCTCAGCAGCACCCATAGGACTTCTAGTGTGTTAGTGGCATCACACAGAGCTCCTATATTTTCTTCTCAGCAGCACCCATAGGACTTCTAGTGTGTTAGTGGCAGCAAACAGAGCTCCTATATTTTCTTCTCAGTAGCACCCATAGGACTTCTAATGTGTTAGTGGCATCACACAGAGTTCCTATATTTTCATCTCAGCAGCACCCATAGGACTTCTAGTGTGTTAGTGGCATCACACAGAGCTCCTATATTTTCTTCTCAGCAGCACCCATAGGACTTCTAGTGTGTTAGTGGCAGCAAACAGAGCTCCTATATTTTCTTCTCAGCAGCACCCATAGGACTTCTAGTGTGTTAGTGGCAGCAAACAGAGCTCCTATATTTTCTTCTCAGCAGCACCCATAGGACTTCTAGTGTGTTAGTGGCATCACACAGAGCTCCTATATTTTCTTCTCAGCAGCACCCATAGGACTTCTAGTGTGTTAGTGGCAGCAAACAGAGCTCCTATATTTTCTTCTCAGCAGCACCCATAGGACTTCTAGTGTGTTAGTGGCAGCAAACAGAGCTCCTATATTTTCTTCTCAGCAGCACCCATAGGACTTCTAGTGTGTTAGTGGCATCACACAGAGCTCCTATATTTTCTTCTCAGCAGCACCCATAGGACTTCTAGTGTGTTAGTGGCAGCAAACAGAGCTCCTATATTTTCTTCTCAGCAGCACCCATAGGACTTCTAATGTGTTAGTGGCATCACACAGAGTTCCTATATTTTCATCTCAGCAGCACCCATAGGACTTCTAGTGTGTTAGTGGCATCACACAGAGCTCCTATATTTTCTTATCAGCAGCACCCATAGGACTTCTAGTGTGTTAGTGGCAGCAAACAGAGCTCCTATATTTTCTTCTCAGCAGCACCCATAGGACTTCTAGTGTGTTAGTGGCAGCAAACAGAGCTCCTATATTTTCTTCTCAGCAGCACCCATAGGACTTCTAGTGTGTTAGTGGCATCACACAGAGCTCCTATATTTTCTTCTCAGCAGCACCCATAGGACTTCTAGTGTGTTAGTGGCAGCAAACAGAGCTCCTATATTTTCTTCTCAGCAGCACCCATAGGACTTCTAGTGTGTTAGTGGCAGCAAACAGAGCTCCTATATTTTCTTCTCAGCAGCACCCATAGGACTTCTAGTGTGTTAGTGGCATCACACAGAGCTCCTATATTTTCTTCTCAGCAGCACCCATAGGACTTCTAGTGTGTTAGTGGCAGCAAACAGAGCTCCTATATTTTCTTCTCAGCAGCACCCATAGGACTTCTAGTGTGTTAGTGGCATCACATAGAGCTCCTATATTTTCTTCTCAGCAGCACCCATAGGACTTCTAGTGTGTTAGTGGCAGCAAACAGAGCTCCTATATTTTCTTCTCAGCAGCACCCATAGGACTTCTAGTGTGTTAGTGGCAGCAAACAGAGCTCCTATATTTTCTTCTCAGCAGCACCCATAGGACTTCTAGTGTGTTAGTGGCATCACACAGAGCTCCTATATTTTCTTCTCAGCAGCACCCATAGGACTTCTAGTGTGTTAGTGGCAGCAAACAGAGCTCCTATATTTTCTTCTCAGCAGCACCCATAGGACTTCTAGTGTGTTAGTGGCAGCAAACAGAGCTCCTATATTTTCTTCTCAGCAGCACCCATAGGACTTCTAGTGTGTTAGTGGCAGCAAACAGAGCTCCTATATTTTCTTCTCAGCAGCACCCATAGGACTTCTAGTGTGTTAGTGGCATCACACAGAGCTCCTATATTTTCTTCTCAGCAGCACCCATAGGACTTCTAATGTGTTAGTGGCATCACACAGAGTTCCTATATTTTCATCTCAGCAGCACCCATAGGACTTCTAGTGTGTTAGTGGCATCACACAGAGCTCCTATATTTTCTTATCAGCAGCACCCATAGGACTTCTAGTGTGTTAGTGGCAGCAAACAGAGCTCCTATATTTTCTTCTCAGCAGCACCCATAGGACTTCTAGTGTGTTAGTGGCAGCAAACAGAGCTCCTATATTTTCTTCTCAGCAGCACCCATAGGACTTCTAGTGTGTTAGTGGCATCACACAGAGCTCCTATATTTTCTTCTCAGCAGCACCCATAGGACTTCTAGTGTGTTAGTGGCAGCAAACAGAGCTCCTATATTTTCTTCTCAGCAGTACCCATAGGACTTCTAGTGTGTTAGTGGCATCACACAGAGCTCCTATATTTTCTTCTCAGCAGCACCCATAGGACTTCTAGTGTGTTAGTGGCAGCAAACAGAGCTCCTATATTTTCTTCTCAGCAGCACCCATAGGACTTCTAGTGTGTTAGTGGCATCACACAGAGCTCCTATATTTTCTTCTCAGCAGCACCCATAGGACTTCTAGTGTGTTAGTGGCAGCAAACAGAGCTCCTATATTTTCTTCTCAGCAGCACCCATAGGACTTCTAGTGTGTTAGTGGCATCACACAGAGCTCCTATATTTTCTTCTCAGCAGCACCCATAGGACTTCTAGTGTGTTAGTGGCAGCAAACAGAGCTCCTATATTTTCTTCTCAGCAGCACCCATAGGACTTCTAGTGTGTTAGTGGCATCACACAGAGCTCCTATATTTTCTTCTCAGCAGCACCCATAGGACTTCTAGTGTGTTAGTGGCAGCAAACAGAGCTCCTATATTTTCTTCTCAGCAGCACCCATAGGACTTCTAGTGTGTTAGTGGCAGCAAACAGAGCTCCTATATTTTCTTCTCAGCAGCACCCATAGGACTTCTAGTGTGTTAGTGGCATCACACAGAGCTCCTATATTTTCTTCTCAGCAGCACCCATAGGACTTCTAGTGTGTTAGTGGCAGCAAACAGAGCTCCTATATTTTCTTCTCAGCAGCACCCATAGGACTTCTAGTGTGTTAGTGGCAGCAAACAGAGCTCCTATATTTTCTTCTCAGCAGCACCCATAGGACTTCTAGTGTGTTAGTGGCAGCAAACAGAGCTCCTATATTTTCTTCTCAGCAGCACCCATAGGACTTCTAGTGTGTTAGTGGCATCACACAGAGCTCCTATATTTTCTTCTCAGCAGCACCCATAGGACTTCTAATGTGTTAGTGGCATCACACAGAGTTCCTATATTTTCATCTCAGCAGCACCCATAGGACTTCTAGTGTGTTAGTGGCATCACACAGAGCTCCTATATTTTCTTATCAGCAGCACCCATAGGACTTCTAGTGTGTTAGTGGCAGCAAACAGAGCTCCTATATTTTCTTCTCAGCAGCACCCATAGGACTTCTAGTGTGTTAGTGGCAGCAAACAGAGCTCCTATATTTTCTTCTCAGCAGCACCCATAGGACTTCTAGTGTGTTAGTGGCATCACACAGAGCTCCTATATTTTCTTCTCAGCAGCACCCATAGGACTTCTAGTGTGTTAGTGGCAGCAAACAGAGCTCCTATATTTTCTTCTCAGCAGCACCCATAGGACTTCTAGTGTGTTAGTGGCAGCAAACAGAGCTCCTATATTTTCTTCTCAGCAGCACCCATAGGACTTCTAGTGTGTTAGTGGCATCACACAGAGCTCCTATATTTTCTTCTCAGCAGCACCCATAGGACTTCTAGTGTGTTAGTGGCAGCACACAGAGCTCCTATATTTTCTTCTCAGCAGCACCCATAGGACTTCTAGTGTATTAGTGGCAGCAAACAGAGCTCCTATATTTTCTTCTCAGCAGCACCCATAGGACTTCTAGTGTGTTAGTGGCAGCAAACAGAGCTCCTATATTTTCTTCTCAGCAGCACCCATAGGACTTCTAGTGTGTTAGTGGCAGCAAACAGAGCTCCTATATTTTCTTCTCAGCAGCACCCATAGGACTTCTAGTGTGTTAGTGGCAGCAAACAGAGCTCCTATATTTTCTTCTCAGCAGCACCCATAGGACTTCTAGTGTGTTAGTGGCATCACACAGAGCTCCTATATTTTCTTCTCAGCAGCACCCATAGGACTTCTAATGTGTTAGTGGCATCACACAGAGTTCCTATATTTTCATCTCAGCAGCACCCATAGGACTTCTAGTGTGTTAGTGGCATCACACAGAGCTCCTATATTTTCTTATCAGCAGCACCCATAGGACTTCTAGTGTGTTAGTGGCAGCAAACAGAGCTCCTATATTTTCTTCTCAGCAGCACCCATAGGACTTCTAGTGTGTTAGTGGCAGCAAACAGAGCTCCTATATTTTCTTCTCAGCAGCACCCATAGGACTTCTAGTGTGTTAGTGGCATCACACAGAGCTCCTATATTTTCTTCTCAGCAGCACCCATAGGACTTCTAGTGTGTTAGTGGCAGCAAACAGAGCTCCTATATTTTCTTCTCAGCAGCACCCATAGGACTTCTAGTGTGTTAGTGGCAGCAAACAGAGCTCCTATATTTTCTTCTCAGCAGCACCCATAGGACTTCTAGTGTGTTAGTGGCATCACACAGAGCTCCTATATTTTCTTCTCAGCAGCACCCATAGGACTTCTAGTGTGTTAGTGGCAGCAAACAGAGCTCCTATATTTTCTTCTCAGCAGCACCCATAGGACTTCTAGTGTGTTAGTGGCATCACACAGAGCTCCTATATTTTCTTCTCAGCAGCACCCATAGGACTTCTAGTGTGTTAGTGGCAGCAAACAGAGCTCCTATATTTTCTTCTCAGCAGCACCCATAGGACTTCTAGTGTGTTAGTGGCATCACACAGAGCTCCTATATTTTCTTCTCAGCAGCACCCATAGGACTTCTAGTGTATTAGTGGCAGCAAACAGAGCTCCTATATTTTCTTCTCAGCAGCACCCATAGGACTTCTAATGTGTTAGTGGCAGCAAACAGAGCTCCTATATTTTCTTCTCAGCAGCACACATAGTACCTATAGTGTGTTAGTGTCAGCACCCATAGGACCTACAGTGTGTTGTGAGCACACATAGGAGTTCTATTTTTTATACTATATACACTACCGACTACAATGGCTGGAAGACCGCCAAGGAGAGGCAGAGCGTGCCGAGGCAAGAACACAGGGCAGGCAGGCTCTGTTTCTAGAGACAGCAGTGCTGGCCGTGGACGTGGTCGTGCATCGTCATCAGCACGTGGCCATGGGACACGCTTGTCTTTGTTTTCGGCAGCTGGACATGTGGAGCCGCATCATGCCGAAGGCTTGGTAGAATGGATGACCAAGCCCTCCTCATCCTCCTCATCCTCTCTCACCCAGGCTCAGGGTACTGGCAGAGCAGCTGCCAACGCGTACTCAATGGCATCATCAGCCACCCCTTCCCTAGAACCACCATGTCCTCCTGAGGAGTCCCCCGAACTGTTTGAGCACAGTGTTGGGTACATGCTCCAGGAGGATGCCCAACGATTCGAAGGCTCGGATGATGATACCCAGCTTGAGGAAGTCAGTAGTGTGCGCGCAGAGAGAGGGGATGCTGAAGGACAGCAATCTGGCAGTAGTGTTCCACCAGCTGCAGCTTACTGCCAGGTTTGCTCTAGTGGTGAAGAGGGAGGGGATGATGAGGTCACTGACTCCACGTGGGTGCCTGAAGGGAGAGAGGAGGAGGAGGAGGAGGATGCAGCGTCACATGTCCAACGAGGCAGGATGCCCCCTGGAGGCCAGCTAGAGGCCAGCACAGCAACTGTACCACACCGCAGAGCTCCGCCTGTGCAGGGCGCTGCCTCTGCACGTTATCACAAAAGTTCTTTGGTGTGGGCCTTTTTTGAGACGAGTGCATCAGATCGCACCACTGCTATTTGCAATATTTGTCTCAAGCGTATCTCGCGTGGAAAAAACATCAGCCGCTTGGGCACCACAAGCATGAGCAGACATATGTCGACCTGCCATGCAGCTCGTTGGCAAGCACACATAAAAGACCCACACCAAAGAACAAAGCGGACCTCTCCTTGCTCCTCATCAGCTGGGATCTCCATCCCCACTATATCTTCAGTCCTCTCTGAAAGCTGCTCTGAGAGGACTGAAGGTGTAGAATTAGGTGTGTCACAACCAAGTACTTGCAGTACACCGACGTCCGATTGTAGCAGGCAAATTTCCCTGCCCCAGCTGCTGGACCGTCGAAAGAAGTATACTCCCAGCCATCCACATGCCCAGCGGTTGAATGCTAGCTTGGCTAAATTGCTAGCACTTCAACTGCTGCCTTTTCAGTTGATAGACTCGGCCCCCTTCCGTGAGTTTGTTCAATGTGCGGTTCCTCAGTGGCAGGTTCCCAAACGCCACTTTTTCTCACGGAAGGCGATTCCGTCTCTCTACTGCCATGTGGAAGGCAATGTCCATGCCTCGCTGGACAGGGCGGTCAGCGGTAAGGTGCATATTACCGCTGACTCATGGTCCAGCAGGCATGGACAGGGACGTTATCTTTCTTTCACGGCCCATTGGGTCACTCTATTGGCAGCTGGGAGGGATGCAGGACAAGGTGCAGTAGTGTTGGAGGTTGTTCCGCCACCACGCCTCCAAAATGCTACTACTGGTTGTGAGACACCTCTCTCCTCCACCCCCTCCTCTTCTTCTTCCTCCATGTCCTCTTCGAGTGCTCTGTCCTCGGAACCAGCGGTGCTCCGTAGGCGTACAAGGGGCTACGCGAGTACGCAGGCAAAAAGATGCCATGCCGTGCTTGCGCTGGTGTGTTTGGGGGACAGGAGCCACACTGGGCCAGAGGTTCTGGCAGCTCTGCAGGGGCAGGCCGAGAGGTGGTTGACGCCACGCCAGCTTAAGCCAGGAATGGTCGTTTCTGATAATGGCACCAACCTCCTCTCCGCCCTGCGACAGGGGCAGCTCACCCATGTGCCCTGTATGGCTCACGTCCTCAACCTGGTGGTGCAGCGGTTCTTGGGCAGGTTCCCAGGCTTACAGGATGTCCTGAGGCAGGCCAGGAAAGTCTGTGTGCATTTCCGCCGATCTTATAATGCCAGTGCTCGGCTGACTGAGCTGCAAAAGGAGCTGAACCTGCCCAAGAACCGCCTAATATGTGACATGCCCACCAGGTGGAACTCAACGTTGGCCATGCTGCAGCGACTGCACACGCAGCAGAGGGCCATCAATGAGTACCTTTGCGACTACGGCACCAGGACAGGGTCAGGGGAGCTTGGCTTTTTTTCCCCACGCCAGTGGAGCATGATCAGGGATGCATGCACTGTCCTCTCACCATTTGAGGAGGCCACGAGGATGGTGAGCAGTGACAGTGCATGCATCAGTGACACTGTACCTCTTGTCCACCTGTTGGAGCATACGCTGCGTGGGATAATGGACAGGGCACTTGAGGCAGAACAGAGGCAGGAAGAGGAGGACTTCCTTGTCTCTCAAGGCCCCCTTTATCCAGACAATGTTCCTTCTGTCCCACCCATCACACAGGAAGAGGAGGAGGAGGAGGAGGAGGATTGTGTGAGCATGGAGGTGGAGCCTGGCACTCAGCATCAGCAGCAGCAGTCTTTTAGGGATGATGTACAGTCCCAACAAACCAGTGGACTTGTACGTGGCTGGGAGGAGGTGGCTGGCGATCATGTCATCCTCAGTGACCCAGAAGACTCCGGACCGAATGCCTCAGCTAACCTACGCTGCATGGCCTCCCTGATCCTGCAAAGCCTGCGGAAGGATCCTCGTGTTCTTCGGATCAAGGAGAGTGACCATTACTGGCTGGCCACTCTCCTTGATCCACGGTACAAGGGTAAGGTTGCGGACCTTATCTTGCCGTCGCAGAGGGAGCAGAGGATGAGACATCTCAGGGAGGCCTTGCAGAAAGGTCTGTGCAACGCGTTCCCAGAAACTGGGAGGTTACAAACTCCTGGTCCTGGACGACGAGTTGCTGAGGCTTCGGTCAGTAGCAGAAGGAGCGGTGGGGAAGGTGGACGTCTGACCGATGCGTTCAGACAATTTTTTAGTCCGCAGCCCCAAGGTATGATCGGTTCCAGCAACCATCGCCAGCGTCTGATATATATGGTGCAGGAATACCTAGGGGCAAGGTCAGACTTGGACACCTTTCCCACCGAAAATCCTCTGGCTTACTGGGTCCTGAGGATGGATCACTGGCCAGAGCTTGCACAGTATGCAATTGAGCTACTGGCCTGTCCTGCATCCAGCGTTCTTTCCGAACGCACATTCAGTGCTGCTGGAGGATTTGTCACCGATCATAGGGTGCGTCTGTCCACCGACTCGGTTGATCGACTGACCTTCATAAAAATGAATCAGTCTTGGATCACCACCAGCTACCAGACACCTGAAGCGGATATAACGGAATAATTTATAATGTCACATCCCTTCAAGACTGCCTATGCTGATGCTGAGTGACTGTCCTGTTATGTTCACTGACTATCCTCTTCCTCCTCCTCAATGATCCATGCCACCACACCAGTGCCTAAGGCACAATTTTTCAGCCCCTGTATAACAGGGGCGTGTAATTACAATTTTTTAAAAAGATGCTTCGCAACAGGTGTGACTGCTGTGCTCAGAGTACAGTATCTGTGAGGGGTTGCAGTGTTCTGGCACCAGCACCAGTGCCTTAGGCACAATTTTTCAGCCCCTGTTGGGGCGTGTAATTACAATTTTTAGGCAATGCTTTGCAACAGGTCTCATTGCTGTGCTCAGAGTACAGTATCTGTGAGGGGTTGCAGTGTTGTGGCACCAGCACCAGTGCCTAAGGCACAATTTTTGAGCCCCTGTATAACAGGGGCGTGTAATTACAATTTTTTAAAAAGATGCTTCGCAACAGGTGTGACTGCTGTGCTCCAAGTACAGTATCTGTGAGGGGTTGCAGTGTTGTGGCACCAGCACCAATGCCTAAGGCACAATTTTTCAGCCCCTGTTTAACAGGGGCGTGTAATTACAAATCTTGATCTAATAGTTCACAGCAGGGCCCATTCCTGCGCCCACCAAGAGTAACTATGAGGGCCTACAGTCTTGTGGCAACACCGTCCACCACCACCACCACCACCAAAGGCCCAATTTTTCTGCCCTGTTCAACAGGTGCATGCAATTACAAATCTTGATCTAATAACTCACAGCAGGGCCCATTCCTGCACCCACCAAGAGTAACTGTGAGGGCTTACAGTCTTGTGGCAACACCGTCCACCACCACCACCACCACCACCAAAGGCCCAATTTTTCTGCCCGGTTCAACAGGTGCATGCAAGTACAAATCTTGATCTATTAACTCACAGCAGGGCCCATTCCTGTGCCCACCAGTCTTGTGGCTACACCAACATCTAATAGGGCAAATTTCTGCAGAGTATATACGGCAGGCCCCTACTTTCAAACATCCAACTTACAAACGACTCCTACTTGCAAACGGCAAGAGAAAACAGGAAGTGAGAGGAAATCTACCCCTAGGAAGGAAAATTCTATCCTGTTAGATTTAATTTGGGAAAAAGGTATCTCCTCTCTACTGATGCTTTATCACCAATCCTTGTTTCAATTAAAACCCCACTTTTCCAAAAACATTTGTCATTGGGACGGAAAGTGAGGTGACATGTTCTGAACAGATGTGCAAAGACAGCAAATGTTACAGGGGTGATAACCCCTCCCTATGTTCTCCAAAAAGCTTAAAAATTGATTTTTTTGGGATGTAGCTACACTTCATAATGTACCTGTTCAGATTCTACTTAAGAACAAACCTACAGTCCATGTCTTGTTTGCACCACCTATATACTGCTGTTCAGAGTATATAGGGTTGTAGGTATAGGGTTTTATTTTGGGTTCGGGGTCCCCCTTAGTATCCATACAAGACCCAAAGGGGCTGGGGTGGGGGGGGGGGTGATGGGGTAGCCATGCCATTTTTCTCAAGGATTTTCAGCCATATGGCGGCCAGGACAAGACATGACATTAAAGCCGCAAGTGGTTTTAAATGGCTTCTTTTTTTCCTTTACAAATGTCATTTTGTGCAAGGACAGTTCTAAACACGGGAAACACATGCCACTTCACAGGCATACTTTAGACACCCCCCAGGTACCATATTTAAAGGAAAATTTCACTTTTTTTTTTTTCACTTTATGCATCATTAAAATGACTGCTCCCGAAAAAACTTTAGTTTTTAAAATTTCTTTTTGCATTGATATATGTCCCCTGGGGCAGGACCCGGGTCCCCAAACCTGTTTTATGACATTAACATGCATATTGGCCGTTGTAATTAGCAATTTTGATTTCGAACGTTCGCGTCCATTATAACGAATAGGGTTCGAAAATTCGCGCGAACTTTCGGTCCGTTCGAAGGTTCTGGTGCGAACCGAACCCGGGGGTGTTCGGCTCATCCCTACTGGGTGGACATTACAGGAAAACTTCCAAGCACACCTTTGGTGATGGGACTATATTTTTTCTATTTTTCTATTTTTCTATATATGACTTTATGCATATTCATCATACCTATTTGGGAGTTTGTTTTGAGGTTCTTTTGACATTTTTGTTTCTCATTGGTTTAAGTTTGCAGATGCACTTTGTGTGTTCTATTTGTATTGGTTGTTTATTATCAGCATACCCCAGGAATTTTTTTCCCAATCTCCATCATGTTTGCAATATTGGAGTGTTGAGAATTTGTTTATATGTCTTCATTTGTTTATTAGTTTTTTACACATTACACTTGTAAGTCCATTTGTGTCACTGTGCACATTGCACAACATTGCTATTTAGCTACATTGTAGCCTATGATTCACCCATCCCCTCATTTTTCCCTTCCCTTCCCCATCACACTCCCATTCCTTTGATAATTCTAATTTATTTACAGTATTTAGTCACCACAGCGCAGTCACCATCACGATATTTATAGCTTCCACCCTGTGCTCTTAGCCGTGTCTGGGAGTGAAACAGATACCCAAAACGAGGAATGATCAGAGACATGTCTATCACTATAATCGGAAGCCGTCACCAATGGTAGCATTGCATCATTACCTAGGCCCAGACCAATCCTAGATAGACCCCCGTGAAATGCTGAATGACATAAGAAATTTTTAGTAGTTGGATGTCCATGTCGCCATACGTCTGTCAGTTCGAGCTCCCCCAGCAGTCTGGCAAAGGGCGTACTACCCACCCCTCTAGAAGGGCCATGGGTGGGGCCTGGCAATTTGTCCCATTGATAATGTAGAAAGTTTTTATAGTCTCCCATCGCTAGGAATGGGACATCAGGGAATTGAGCCATAAACCCTGCCAGGCACCTGAAGACCTCGGACGAGAACGGTGGCGGTATGTATATTCCAGCTATAATACACGATAAACCAAAAACTTTGCACAATAGGAACACATACCTTTCCCCAGGGTCTACAACCCTGCGGGAACATTGAAACCTAACATCCTGACGTATCAGGATGCTGACCCCTCTGGAGTACGCTAAGTAGGTAGAATGGAATTGGGTGCTATACATACTGGGGCTGAAACTAAGTACGGGGTCAAGCATGAAATTAGTCTCTTGCAGGCACACAATGCCAGCACCCACAGACTTAAGGTGCCTAAGGACCGCCAATTTCTTCACTGGGCTATGTCCTCTAACATTCCAGGACACAAATTTCAGGTTTACCGCCATAAGCGAGCAGAGGCATCATTGGCAATGGTAGGGGCGTACCCGTCCTGTAAGCTGATTACAACATGTCCTTCAGTAATGCATTTATATAAAGAGTAGAAAACTGTTTTCAAACCAACATTACCATATGCACAGATGGTCAAATACGTAGAGGCTATGAAATCTAAGCCGAGGGTGGTCGGTTGATGGTATACTGGTGGATCAGAACAAAAATAAAAAAAATAACAGAGTTCAAACATGAAAAATAGTGCAACTCTTGGGGACAACAGGGCTCCCTGTCATAAAGGCTGCAATATAGTCCGTCCCCATAGCCAAACCATGGGGGGGGGAAGCAGTGGAAACTCCTGAAAAGATGGTAAAGGGGTTTCACGTCTGCGGTGTACGTGGGACAGTCCACTAAGTAAACAGTTCCAATGTTCTCCAGTATCCGCCTGATCCAGAGGTGATGAGTCATCATTAAAAACAGTCAGAAGATGAGTGGCCTAAAAAAAAATCAAGAACGGGAAATCAAAGGGAACGGCAACTGCCTACCTGCCAGCCGGCGAGGTGATGGGCTTTCAAGCAGGGGCATTACGCTGCGACTTTGCGGCTTTAAGTGCTCTCATCTCATGATCCAGCCATTGCGCCGCTGATGTAGGGAGGTCAAAGAAGTGGACCTCCCCCAGGGCGGCCACCCTGAGGTGGGAGGGGTACAGCATTGCATATTGTACATTAAGATCCCGGAGCCTCTTTTTTACATCAGTGAACTTCGCACGTTGCTTTTGCAGCTCTCAAATCTGGGAACAGAGATATTTTAGAATTATCAATGACCATATTGCCGCTCATGGTCCTAGCTTTGGATAAAATAGCGTCTCTGTCCTTGTAGTTGAGTAGCTTGAAAAGAAATGGGCGAGGATGATTGCCCAGTGGCAGGGGGCGTGTTGGGACTCTGTGCGCCCTCTCCACTGCAAAAAGGGGGGAGAAGGCCTCCTTGCCAAAGGTAGCTATCAGCCATTGCTCAATGAAGTCGAAGGGTTTTTACCCTCGGCTCTCTCAGGGATGCCCAAGGCGCGCACATTATTACGTCTCATGCGATTTTCCAATTCATCCAAACGTGCAGCTTGTTGGGCTGTAAGATGACAATTATACTGCAAGTCTCTTTGCAGGGGGGCTATATCATCCTCCACCGTGCTCAGTCTGCCTCCTATGGTGGATGTGCGTTCCCGCAATTTCTGCATATCATGGCGCACAAATGAGATTTCCACCTTCACTCCTTTATGTTCATCAGCTAGGGCAGTGATGAACATATTGCAAGATGTCACTGCAGAGAATATGTCCCTGAGAATGGGTTCTGCGTCATGGGTAGTTGGGGATGTAGCCAGCGGCCCTGAGAACAAATCCCTAAGAGTACTCACTGTGTTCCATACAGGGGATAATCCAGCTGCATCCTCCAGTGGGACCGTATCATCTGTCTCAGATTGGCCCTCTGTGGCTTCCCCTTGAACAGATGGAGTAGGCTGGGGTTCTTTGGGAGGCTTCCCACCGAAGAGAAGCTTCTGTGCCGCCTCTTTATATCTCTTTTTGGAGGAGCGCTGTGCCCAGGCACCATCTTGGC
Organism: Rana muscosa; assembly: GCA_029206835.1. NCBI lineage: Eukaryota > Metazoa > Chordata > Amphibia > Anura > Ranidae > Rana > Rana muscosa. Next base: position 217,391,591 of record CM055116.1, read on the forward strand.
TTGCTTCATCCATGAGGCTTCTGTATTCTTTATTCCGCTTTCCCATGCGCTCAGCGGGATAGCAGCGGTTCAGGTCGGGTTCGCAGCGGTACCGGTTCTGCTCAGTTCAGGCCCAGGAGAGACCAAAAATGATGAGTTACAGGATGGTTTGCTCGGATGTTCGGCGGAGAAGGAGCTCGATGCGACCATCTACATCTGCCACTAAGCCACGCCCCAGACTGCCACACTCTTAACCAACCAATTTAACTGTATACTGTAACTTTTCCCCACATTCCTCCCTGCCCACTTACAAACTGGTCCTGCCTAATGCACTCCAATGAAGAAAAAAGAATTCAAGAGATGCTGGGATTTTGATGTGAGTTCATACAAAGTAATAAGAGGACAACAACATTCAAAGAGCTCACTGGCTTGGGTTAGGCTGCTCACAAAAGAGCTTCTGGTGCTGACGTCATACCGCTGCTCAATCCCGGGTCGGCAGTGGCTGCATATGAAAGTGTTTTTGCTGCATTTATGTGTTTTATGCTATACACCAAGCTTTTATTAAATACTACACAATTGAAGACTGTCTTGGGCTCCTGGTGAGCCCCCATTGAGAGATGCCATTTGATACAGAGATTGAGAGAGTTGACATGCACGCTGCGGAACATAAGCTGTTGTAATGACAGCCATCCATTCTGGTGAGTGTTGACTCCACAAGGAGATAGTGACCAGTCTCTGAACACTTTCTGAGAAGAATTATTTACATGTGTGAAGGTGTTAGATCTTCTCTTAATGATTTTTCCATTGGATTTCATTCTTTCACTGAAACTTTTTTATTTTATTTTCGTTTAGGCCGGGTTCACATTGGGGCGACAAACGCTCCGACATTGGGAGCTCATGTCGCATCACGTGTGAAAATCAATGTTTCCCTATGGGAGCCATCTTAACTGGTCCGACACATGTCGGTGCGACTTTGAAAATGCTCCCTGTACTACTTTGGTCCGACTTTGTTCCGACTTCAGCCCATTGACTTTCATTGAAGTCGGATCAAAGTCGGACCGCAGTCTTGCATGATCCGACTTTGGCATGCGACTTCTACTCTGCTGATCTTGAGGGGGAACTCCAGGCCAAATTTTAAATAAAAAACCGGCATGGGTTCCCCCTCCAGGAGCATACCAGGCCCTTGGATCTGGTCTGGATTTGAAGGGGAACCCCTACGCCGAAAAAACGGCGTGGGGGTCCCCCCGAAATCCAAACCAGACCCTTATCCGAGCACGCAACCTGGCAGGCCGCAGGGGAAGAGGGGGGACGGGAGAGCGGCCCCCCCTCCCTCCTGAACCGTACCAGGCCGCATGCCCTCAACATGGGGGGTTTGGTGCTCTGGGGCCCCCCCACCCCAAAGCACCTTGTCCCCATGTTGATGAGGACAGGGCCTCTTCCCGACAACCCTGGCCGTTGGCCGTTGGTTGTTGGGGTCTGCGGGCGGGGGGCTTATCGGAATCCGGGAGCCCCCTTTAATAAGGGGGCCCCCAGATCCCGGCCCCCCCACCCTATGTGAATGAGTATGAGGTACATTGTACCCCTACCCATTCACCTGGTGGAAAAAAATGTCATGAAAAAAAAACACAACACAGCTTTTTAAAGTAATTTATTGCACAGCTCCGGGGGTCTCCGGTGTCGTCTCTGCACTCTTCGGTTCTTTCTTCCTTCCGCCGGGCCTCCGCTATCTTCTTCCAGCTCTTTTGCTAGCGGGGCCTGGTCTTCTCCGTCACCTTCTTCTTCTCCGCGCTCTCCGGTTCTTCCTTCCCGTCGCCTCGTCCGGCTCTCCATTGTCCTTCTGCCGGCCCCTCCACTATCTTCTTCCAGCTCTTTTGCTAGTGGAGGGGCCGGTCTTCCCGTCGCCGTCTGCGTCTTCTTCCCTCTTCTCCTTCTCGATGTTGACACGTCGCTTCCTCCCGCTGTAATGCTTGGCTATTTGCTCATCAGCGATTTATATAGGCTTCTCATGACGTCACAGTCACATGCTCCGGGTGGCCCCGGAGCATGTGACTGTGACGTCATGGGAGCATGTGACTGTGACGTCACGAGAAGCCTATATAAATCGTTGATGAGCGAATAGCCAAGCATTACAGCGGGAGGAAGCAACGTGTCAACATCGAGAAGGAGAAGAGGGAAGAAGACGCCGACGGTGATGGCGATGGAGAAGACCGGCCCCTCCACTAGCAAAAGAGCTGGAAGAAGATAGTGGAGGGGCCGGCAGAAGGAAGAAAGAAAGAACCGGAGAGCAAGGGAAGAAGGCGACGGAGAAGACCGGGCCCCGCTAGCAAAAGGGCTGGAAGAAGATAGCCGAGGCCCGGCAGAAGGAAAGAAGAACCGGAGAACGCGGAGACGACACCGGAGATATCCTGAAGACGGAAGAGACCCCCGGAGTCGGAAGAAGACCCCCGGAGCTGTGCAATAAATTACTTTAACAACCTGTGTGTGTTTTTTTTCTTGACATTTTTTTCCACCAGTTGAATGGGTAGGGGTACGATGTACCCCATACTCATTCACATAGGGTGGGGGGCTGGGATCTGGGGGCCCCCTTATTAAAGGGGGGCTCCCGGATTCTGATAAGCCCCCCGCCCGCAGACCCCGACAACCAACGGCCAGGGTTGTCGGGAAGAGGCCCTGTCCTCATCAACATGGGGACAGGGTGCTTTGCGGTGGGGGGGCCGCAGGTCGCCCCCCTGCCCCAGAGCACCAAACCCCCCATGTTGAGGGCATGCGGCCTGGTACGGTTCAGGAGGGAGGGGGGCGCTCTCTCTCTCGGCCCTCCCTTTTCCCCTGCGGCCTGCCAGGTTGCGTGCTCGGATAAGGGTCTGATTTGGATTTTGGGGGGACCCCCACGCCATTTTTTCAGCGTAGGGTTTCCCTTAAAATCCATACTAGACCCAAGGGCCTGGTATGCTCTTGGAGGGGGAACCCATGCCGGTTTTTTATTTAAAATTTGTTGTGGAGTTCCCCCTCAAGATTAATACCAAACACAGTGCCTGCTATTGGCGGGGATTCAAGTTGGATCCCCGTTCATTGAAAGTCGGACGTATATCGGCTTCATGTCGCAGGGCAAAGTCGGATCCAACGAAGAACGGCTGTCGTGTCGCACAAGTGTGAACCCAGCCTTACTGATGTAAGTGTATTTTTTCATTTGTTAATGGACCTTTTGCACATTGCTTTGCTAAGTTATAAATTGCACGTTTTATATAATTTATAGTGGTGCTACACATTTTTTATCTTTTGTATCTACAGTTGCAAAAAAAAAGTATGTGAACCCTTTTGGAATGATATGGATTTCTGCACAAATTGGTCATAAAAAAGTAATAACAATAGACAATCACAGTCTGCTTAAACTAATAACACACAAATAATTAAATGTTACCATGTTTTAATTGAACACACCATGTAAACATTTACAGTGCAGGTTGAAAAAGTATGTGAACCCTTGGATTTAATAACTGGTTGAACCTCTTTTGGCAGCAATAACTTCAACCAAACGTTTCCTGTTGTTGCAGATCAGACGTGCACAACGGTCAGGAGTAATTCTTGACCATTCCTCTTTACAGAACTGTTTCAGTTCAGCAATATTCTTGGGATGTCTGGTGTGAATCGCTTTCTTGAGGTCATGCCACAGCATCTCAATCGGGTTGAGGTCAGGACTCTGACTGGGCCACTCCAGAAGGCTTATTTTCTTCTGTTTAAGCCATTCTGTTGTTGATTTACTTCTATGCTTTGGGTCATTGTCCTGTTGCAACACCCATCTTCTGTTGAGCTTCAACTGGTGGACAGATGGCCTTAAGTTCTCCTGCAAAATGTCTGATAAACTTGGGAATTCATTTTTCCTTCGATGATAGCAATCCATCCAGGTCCTGATGCAGCAAAGCAGCCCCAAACCATGATGCCCCCACCAACATACTTCACAGTTGGGATGAGGTTTTGATGTTGGTGTGCTGTGCCTCTTTTTCTCCACACATAGTGTTGTGTGTTTCTTCCAAACAACTCAACTTTGGTTTCATCTGTTCTCAGAATATTTTGCCAGTACTGCTGTGGAACATCCAGGTGCTCTTGTGCAAACTGTAAACGTGCAGCAATGTTTTTTTTGGACAGCAGTGGCTTCCTCTGTGGTATCCTCCCATGAAATCCATTCTTGTTTAGTGTTTTACGTACCGTAGATTCGCTAACAGGGATGTTAGCATATGCCAGAGACTTTTGTTAGTCTTTAGCTGACACTCTAGGATTCTTCTTCACCTCATTGAGCAGTCTGTGCTCTTGCAGTCATCTTTACAGGACGCCCACTCCTAGGGAGAGTAGCAGCAGTGCTGAACTTTCTCCATTTATAGACAATTTGTCTTACCGTGGACTGATGAGCAGCAAGGCTTTTGGAGATACTTTTATAACCCTTTCCAGCTTTATGCAAGTCAACAATTCTTAATCGTAGGTCTTCTGAGAGCTCTTTTGTGCGAGGCATCATTCACATCAGGGAATGCTTCTTGTGAAAAGCAAACCCTGAACTGGTGTGTGTTTTTTATAGGGCAGGGCAGCTGTAACCAACACCTCCAATCTCATCTCATTGATTGGACTCCAGTTGGCTGACACCTCACTCCAATTAGCTCTTGGAGATCTCATTAGTCTAGGGGTTCAGACACTTTTTCCACCTGCACTGTGAATGTTTACATGGTGTGTTCAATAAAAACATGGTAACATTTAATTCTTTGTGTGTTATTAGTTTAAGCAGACTGTGATTGTCTATTGTTGTGACTTAGATGAAGATCAGATCACATTTTATGACCAATTTGTGCAGAAATCCATATCATTCCAAAAGGGTTCACATACTTTTTTGTGCAACTGTATGTGGGCTGTGTATACTACCTATATGTGAAAGCTGCCACATATTGTTTATTATTTCACAGCACAGATTTTTGTTATTTTACTTTATTGAGTATTCACAAAAGACAAGGCTACCTTCCAGTTGGTACCCTAGTGGGTTACCAGAAAAAACATTCACAAATGGAAGGAGCGCCAGACCATAGGATAAAAGAGTCCAAACTCATTTATTAATTTGTACTAATAAACATCCAACATGTTTTGGGGGTCAGGGAAAACTCTGTGATCAGGGCTTCAGTTAAAATAAGAACCTTATTAGACTCAAAATAGAGCTTTCCTGTGTGAGTCTGTGTAGGGAAGCTACTTGCTAAATCAGGAGAGTAAAGCCTCGTACACACGATCTGATTGTTGGCCAACCGAGCGTCTGATTTTTGTCCAAAGGGCGTGTGCCTGGATCTTGTCTTGCATACTAACAGTACACAATTGTCGACCAACAAACACAAAAGTAGTGACATACTACGATGAATTTAAGCTCTTGAGCACCACCATTTGGGCCCCTTCTGATAATTTTGCTTTTGGTGAGCATTTATTCCGAGCATGCGTGTTTGTAATTTTGACTTCTGTGTGACGGACTTGTGTACTGACAATACGAAAATCAGACAACAGACCTTTGTCTGCCAAAAATTTACTAGCCTGCCATCCAACATTTGTTGGCAGAAAGTTGGACAACAATTGTCAGAAGGAGCGTACTAACGGTAAGATTTTAGGACAACAGTCTGTCAACAGACAATCCCCTGCCAACAATCGTATCAGGTGTACAAGGCTTTACGGGCCAGAAGTTTCTGCATGAGAAATCAAGATAAGAGGCCTTGTCTTGATTGCTCACGCAGATACTGCTGGCCATTAACTTTATCTATTTTGAGTCCATTCAAGGTTCTGCTTAATTCTGCTTTAAACTCTCTGTTCTGTGCATCATTTACCATCCTTCTCCAAATTCTCCATAAAATTTCTATGTGTCCATCTTTGTGATTGCCCTGTGCCCACCCTCACCACCTTCATCGCCTGTAGTCCTGCATTCGCCAATATTATTTCCTTATGTATTCTATGCTCGTTTGTTCCGCTATTCATTTCTGCCTTCTCTACTAGGGATGAGCTTCGAGTTCGAGTCGAACTCATGTTCGACTCGAACATTGCCTGTTCGCCCGTTCGCCGAACAGCGAACAAATTGGGGTGTTCGCGGCAAATTCGAAAAATCTATGGGAGAAATCTAAAGTGCTAATTATAAAGGCTAATATGCAAGTTATTGTCCTAAAAAGTGTTTGGGGACCCGGGTCCTGCCCCAGGGGACATGTATCAATGCAAAAAGAAGTTTTAAAAACGGCCGTTTTTTCGGGATCAGTGATTTTAATAATGCTTAAAATGAAAAAATAAAAGTGAAATATTCCTTTAAATTTCGTACCTGGGGGGTGTGTATGATATGCATGTAAAGTGGCGCATGTTTCCCATGCTTAGAACTGTCCCTGCAAAAAATGTCATTTTTGAAAGAAAAAAATGCATTTAAAACTGACTCGCGGCTATTAATGAATTGTCGGCTCCCGGCAATACATACAAAAGTCATTGATAAAAAAAAAAAAAAAAGCGTGGGGGTTCCCCAGAATTCAATTACCAGGCCCTTCAGGTCTGGAATGGATATTAAGGGGAACCCCGCAAATAAAAAAAAATTGACGTGGGGTTCCCCCAAATATCCATTCCAGGCCCTTCAGATCTGGCATGGATTTTAAGGGGAACTCCACCCCAAATTAAAAAAAAAATGGCGTGGAGTCCCCCTAAAAATCCATACCAGACCCCTTATCCGAGCACGTAACCTGGCCGGCCGCAGGGGAAAAGGGGGGGACGAGAGAGCGGCCCCCCCTCCCTCCTGAACCGTACCAGGCCACATGCCCTCAACATGGGGAGGATGTCCCCATGTTGATGGGGACAAGGGCCTCATCCCCACAACCCTTGCCCGGTGGTTGTGGGGGTCTGCGGGCGGGGGGCTTATCGGAATCTGGAAGACCCCTTTAACAAAGAGGACCCCCAGATCCCGGCCCCCCCCCCCTATGTGAATTGGTAAGGGGTACATTGTACCCCTACCATTTCACAAAGAAAGCGTAAAAAATTGTTTAAAAAAACACACAAACACGTTGAAAAAGTCCTTTATTAAAAAAAAAAAAAAAACCCATTCCAGCGGTGAAATCCAGTGTCCCGCGGCGATCCCGATGTCCAGCGCTGTCCGTCATCCGTAATTTAAATTTACATAGTGAAGGAAGTTCCCCGCTCAAGCCAATGACGTAGGCGGGTCCGACATACCGAGGGGGCGGACCTGATGGGGAACTGCTCTCACTTTGGTAATACATGTATAGACCCGCCCCTTCTCATGTTCTGCATCTCGCCCGCTGAGCGGACCTGATGGGGAACATTAGAAGGGGCGGGTCTATACATTTAAAATACTGAGAGGGAGTTCCCCATCAGGTCCGCTCAGGCACAACCAATGAAGGACAGCGCTGGACATCGGGATCGCCGCGGGACACTGGATTTCATCGCTGGAATGTTTATTTTATTTTTTTTTTAAATAAAGGACTTTTTCAAGGTGTTTGTGTGTTTTTTTAAACATTTTTTTACGCTTTCTTCGTGAAATGGTAGGGGTACAATGTACCCCTTACCAATTCACATAGGGGGTTTTGTTAAAGGGGTCTTCCAGATTCCGATAAGCCCCCCGCCCGCAGACCCCCACAACCACCGGGCAAGGGTTGTGGGGATGAGGCCCTTGTCCCCATCAACATGGGGACATCCTCCCCATGTTGAGGGCATGTGGCTTGGTACGGTTCAGGAGGGAGGGGGGGCCGCTCTCTCGTCCCCCCCCCTTTTCCCCTGCAGCCGGCCAGGTTGCGTGCTCGGATAAGGGGTCTGGTATGGATTTTTAGGGGGACTCCACGCCATTTTTTTTTTTAAACTTGGGGTGGAGTTCCCCTTAAAATCCATGCCAGATCTGAAGGGCCTGGTAATTGAATTCTGGGGAACCCCCACGCTTTTTTTTTTTTTTTTTTATCAATGACTTTTGTATGTATTGCCGGGAGCCGACAATTCATTAATAGCCGCGAGTCAGTTTTAAATGCATTTTTTTCTTTCAAAAATGACATTTTTTGCAGGGACAGTTCTAAGCACGGGAAACATGCGCCACTTTACATGCATATCATACACACCCCCCAGGTACGAAATTTAAAGGAATATTTCACTTTTATTTTTTCATTTTAAGCATTATTAAAATCACTGCTCCCGAAAAAACGGCCGTTTTTAAAACTTCTTTTTGCATTGATACATGTCCCCTGGGGCAGGACCCAGGTCCCCAAACACTTTTTAGGACAATAACTTGCATATAAGCCTTTATAATTAACACTTTAGATTTCGAACGTTCGAGTCCATTGTATTTAATAGGGTTCTAAAGTTTACACGAACATTTTGTCTGTTCGCAGGTTCTGGTGCGAACCGAACAGGGGGGTGTTCGGCTCATCCCTGTTCTCTACCATCACTTTCCACCTCCCCTCCAACACTATCCAAGATCTTAACTTTCCATACCATCAATACCTGTCAATCACACCCCTCCACTATCAACTCCTATATTATTCTTTGCTTCCTTCTACTGATGAGACTGTACACACTGTATGAGAACACAACAATATTTTTGTAAACCAAATACAAAGGTGTACGCATGATTTTATTAATTTTAATCAATTTTCTTGAGGTCAGATTGAGAAGGAAGTGATTGGACATGTTAAAAAATGTACAATCAGTTTTGAACTGGCCAACATGTCTGTTATTTTTCTGTTGACTATTGTCATCCTGAACACACACGTTTGACTAAACCAAAATAGCTTATAACTCTTCAGTCTGCAGGGTGGTTAAATCAATCTTTAAATGATAATTGCACTTTGTTTTACAAATCGATATTGTAATGCACCTCGCACACTTACTAAAACTGCAACATACCTGCTATACCCTTTTCGACATAAATTGAGATTTTACCATAGTCATTCTACCTTAACCACTTCCCTACCGGGCACGAAAACCCCCTTCCTGCCCAAGCCATTTTTCAGCTTTCAGCGCTGTCACACTTTGAATGACAATTGCGCGGTCGTGCGACGTTGCTCCCAAACGAAATTTGCGTCCTTTTTTTCCCACAAATAGAGCTTTCTTTTGGTTGTATGTGATCACCTCTGCGGTTTTTATTTTTTGCGCTATAAACAAAAGAAGAGCGTCCAGTTTGAAAAAAAACACAATATTTTTTACTTTTTGCTATAATAAATATCAATTTTTTCTTTTCAATTAAAATTTTCCTCAGTTTAGGCCGATACGTATTCTTCTACATATTTTTGGTAAAAAAAAATCGCAAAAAGCGTGTATTGATTGGTTTACGCAAAAGTTATAGCGTCTACAAAATAGGGGATAGATTTATAGCATTTTTTTTTTTTTTTACTAGTAATGGCGACGATCTGCGATTTTTATTGTGACTGCGATATTGCGGCGGACAGATCGGACACTTTTGACACATTTTTGGGACCATTCACATTTATACAGCGATTCCTGCTATAAAAATGCATTGATTACTGTATAAATGTGACTGGCAGGGAAGGGGTTAACACTAGGGGGCGAGGAAGGGGTTAAATGTGTTTCCTCAATGTGTTCTAACTGTGGGGGGGAGGGGACTGACTGGGGGAGGGGACCGATGGTTGTCCCTATGTACAAGGGACACACCATCGGTCCCCTCTCCCTCACAGGACGTGGATCTGTGTGTTTACACACACAGATCCACTTTCCTGCTCGGTTACTGGGCAATGGCGGGTTTCCGGCGGCCATCGCGGGGCACGCGCATCGGGTCCCCAGCAACGCGGCGCGCGCGCCCCTAGCTCGTTTTAAAGGCAGGACGTCGTATGACGTCCTGTCAGAACGAGAGTGTCTTCCGCCCGCCGTCATTTGACGGTGGGCGGTGGACAACAGGTTAATTTTGCTTACAATATCACTAAACTGGACATACAGCAGGGACAGACTACATTTTGATCCATTCATGGTCACTAATTTTATGGAATGCAGGACCAACCATCAAGGCTCTTGTAGAGGAATACCGGTAAGTACACAAAACATACTATCAATTGTTCTTTAGGTTCCACCATTCAATGCACCAGTCAAGACATTTAGCCAACCAATCGGCTAACAAGTGGTAGCCGATTGATTAAAACTCAAACATTAACAAAATCTTACATGCTTTCTGGGAATTGTAAGCTCTACCAGAGTGAGTAATTCTAGAAATGGATGTATTTCTTTTCAGTTCAGCACTGGTTAGGTAGAATGGTGAGCATGTGAATGCTGCTAAATCTCCTCAATATGTCAACCAATTAGCTAACTGGTGGGCAGGATGAACAAAAGGAAAATGGGAAAATGGGCAGGAACATTGAATTCTGGGACTTGTGGCACACAGGATAGTACTTCCTCTTTATCTGTGTGTACCACCCACATAATCTTGGATGGCTAGTTTTGATAATACTGTATGAGCTGCCACCAATTTGGTTGTTTTTGACAGCAAAGTTGGGCAAACTAGACATGTGCGGTTTGTCTCGTTCCGAATAAATATTTGGACAAATTGTTCGTTATTCAGAGATTCAGATATATCCGAATACCGAATTACAATATAAACAATGTTTACCGAATGCTCCGAATAACTAAATGAAATTCGAATTGAAATTCAAATCAAATTATACATCTAATTCCAGTCGAATTTGAACCGTAAACATATTTCTGAAATCAAAGACATTGTGTGTTATTAGAGTATTATTTCGAAATAATGCTGTTTTTGTTAGGCAAGGGTGATTTAAAGAGTCATTGTAATCATTTAACCACTTAAGCCCCGGACCATTTTGGCTAGTTAATAACCAGGCCCCTTTTTGCGTTTCGGCACTGTGTCGCTTTAACTGACAATTGCGCGGTCGTGCGACGTGGCTCCCAAAATTCACGTCCTTTTTTTCCCACAAATAGAGCTTTCTTTTGGTGGTATTTGATCACCTCTGCAGTATTTATTTTTTGCGCTATAAACAAAAATGGAGAAACAATTTTGAAAAAAAAATGCAATATTTTTTACTTTTTGCTATAATAAATATTCCCCAAAAATATATAAAAAAACATGTTTTTTCCTCAGTTTAGGCTGATACGTATTCTTCTAAATATTTTTGGTAAAAAAAAATCGCAATCGCCGTTTATTGATTGGTTTGCGCAAAAGTTATAGCGTTTACAAAATAGGGGATAGTTTTATGGCATTTTTAGTATTATTTTTTTTTTTTACTAGTAATGGCGGTGATCAGTGATTTTTTTTCATGACTGCGACATTATGGCGGACACATCGGGCACTTTTGACACATTTTTGGGACCATTGTCATTTTTACAGCGATCAGTGCTATAAAAATGCACTGGTTACTGTAAAAATTACACTGGCAGTGAAGGGGTTAACCATTAGGGGCGCTGAAGGGGTTAGGTGTGCCTAAGGGAGTGATTACTACTGTTAGGGGCATTGCTACGAGTGACACGTCACTGATCTTCGCTCTGATTACACAGAGCGGAAATCAGTGACAGTGTCAGTAGGCGAGCGGGGAGATGTTGTGTTTACACTAACATCTCCCCGCTCCATCCCTCCGTGAGACGATCGTGGGGATCCTTGCGGCGATCAAGTCCCACGGTCCGACTCACGGGGAAGGTAGCGGGGTCACGAGCACACCGCCGCCGGCACGCGCGACCCCCACGTCTGGCAGTTAAAGGCGACATACAGGTACGTTGATGTGCCTGTACGTGTCATTCTGCCGACGTATATCTACTGGAGGGGGTCCTTAAGTGGTTAATGAAGATTTTTCTTTTGTTTGTTCACTTTGGCACATGCAAATCCAAAAAACAAAAAAAATCTTAAGTTTTCAATTCGCCCGATTAAAAATTTATCGATTTTAAAATTTCTAATCGAAAAAATCCATAAATTCAAAGAAAATTTGAGAAAGACATAAAACTAATTCTGAATACGAATCCTGAATACGTATTGAATGAATCAACCAAATTTAACAAAACTGAATAACTAGATTAACGAATTTAAACAAAACAAAACACATTTTTTCGTCATGCACATGTCTAGGGCAAACCATTGCTTAGTTTATGTAGAAAGAAAGCATAGCGTTTATATTTGGTGATTTAGGCTCCTTTTCCACTAATGCATCTTGTCATACAACTTTGGACACATACAATCACATGACAAGCCACAGCCCATTGATTTCAATTACCGTACACCCGTTCCAATCTATGCAACTTAAAGTTGCAGCGATTTTGAAAAGGTGCCTGCACTACTTTGATGCGACTTTTGATGCAAATTTGATTCAGAGAGTGTAAACATGGATCAAAGTCACACACAAAGTCGCATTAAAGTCGCACTCCAAAGTCACACTTTAAATCTACCTTAGAGTTGCACTAGTGGAAACGTAGCCTTAGTCAATTTGCTTGGCTATTTGCATTATTCGTTTTTTTAAAAAAAGGCTCCAATGACCTGTAAGGAGGGCTGTGTGGCCTACAAAGACAAACTTGCTCACTCTTCATTGAATGTCTACGTTTTTTTTTAGGAATGGGCTAACCACAGATGGGCACACAACGAATGACTCCTCTGTGTGCCAACTATCTAAATTATTCATCTGTGAACCACACAAGTGTGGTCACCACAGTGGCAGCTCCAATGGGTGGGATGTAGATGGGCACAGACTAGGTGACTGGACTGTAGTATGAAAATAAACAGCAAAAGGTCTGGCTTTTGTTTCATTAAGCCATTATATAGCAACTAGTTAGATTTCAGATGACTATACTTAGTTAACACATGGTTTTTGGTTGTGGTTGCTATGTGTAACATGCTTTGTACATCATCATTGCTCTGAGTGGCCTTATTGCACTCCTCAACTTTTTATCAGCAGGAAGAAGAGCTCCAGGAATGGTTGAAATTAGTTACTAATTCAAAAAACAAGCAGTCATTTGCTAGCTTAAACTAATATGTACTTATATTTGAATAGGGAAATATCATTGATATGTGACCATGCTACTTCTGTATTCACAGCATAAATAAGCATACTGTAAGGATGAACTGAAAAAAAATTAGCTTTCTAAGAAAATAACTTTGATAACCTTGAGTGAGGTCATGAGTAAATATAATAGATGTATTCCCATTTATGGCCTCTTAATATGATGTAGAGGAATGGTCTAGACAAACTTGGCAGCCTCTGAAAATTGCAGTTTCTGACAGAAAATGTATTGATGGTAAATAAGCTTTAAGATTGCTCAGTTTTAAAGTAATCTGGCACACATTGCTGGGGCATAAATATGAAGAAATAAAAGGAATATTTAATTCCAAGTGGGTCTGGGTTACGCGATGTTCTAAAACAAGAGAAAACAAATGCATTTGCAAGTACAACAGATATTCAAAAGCAAAACCTAAAATAGCATTTTGAAAATCATCATGGCCAGATTACCATGTATCTGCACTGAAGTTACATATTGAAAACATAACCTATTAACCCATTTGCAGCTACAATAAATACTGTATTTATCGGCGTATAACACACACTTTTTTCCCCTGAAAATAGGGGGCAAATCCTGGGTGCGTGTTATACACCGACAGCGTACCTCGGAGGGGAAGGAGGGGGACGTGCGCCGCTGGAATTTACTCGGCTCTAACTCGGCTCTCATGTCACACATACAGTCCCACCTCCGCCACCGTCATTGGACCAGTGTTCTGTCTATCACAGGAGCTGGAACAATGCCAATGGCGGAAGCGGGACTGTGTGTGTGTGTGTGACTTGCGACTGAGAGCCGAGGTAGAGCCAAGTAAACAGGAGATGACGGCTCTGATTTCCTGCACTGTCCAGGCTTCATTGATAAATGATGGTGAGGCTGCAGATGAACATTGAGGCTAAAAATGGGCATTGATCAGGCTGCATTTATGAGATGTGCTGCAGATGGGCATTGATCAGGCTGGATTGATGAGATGTGCTGCAGATGGGAATTAATCAGGCTGCATTGATGAGATGTGCTGCAGATGGGAATTGATCAGGCTGCATTGATGAGATGTGCTGCAGATGGGCATTGATCAGGCTGCATTGATGAGATGTGCTGCAGATGGGCATTGATCAGGCTGCATTGAGGCTACAGATGGGCATTGTTCAGGCTGCATTGATGGGAGATGAGGAGGCTGTAGATGGGCACTAAACAAGCTGCATTGATGGGCACTGACCCTTATTTTAATTCAAAGTTGTTGATTTAAAAATTACGTTTTTTTTTCCTGAAACTTCCCTCTTAAATTGAAGGTGCGTGTTATACGACTGTGCTTGTTATACGCCGATAAATACGGTATTAAGATAAATTTCATATAACACAATTTTCACTAGCTCTCTATCCATTTAGGGCAGTGATCTCCAAACTGTGGCCTGGGGCTGAATGTGGCCCTTCACTTGCTTTTATCAGGCCCTTGGGGCATTATTCCACTGACTGTCAGCAACAATGAGGCATAGTTCCTGTCACTGACACCAACAATGGGGCACTACTAGTCCTCTCACTGACACACACCAACAATGAAACACTATTTCTCACATTGATACCAATGATGGGGTACTATTCGTCCCACTGATACCAGGGATGGAGCACTATTCCTCCTATTAATACCAATTATGAGGCACTATTCCTCCCTTTGATATCAATGATGGGCCACTATTCCTTCCATTGATACCAACGATGGGGCACTATTTCTCCCACTGGTACCAATGATGGGGCATTATTCATTCAACTGACACCAATGATGGAGCACTATTTCTCCTACTGATGCCATCAATGGAGCACTGTTACTTCCCCTAATACCAATGATGGGTTATTGTTAACTCCCACTGACACCAAGATATTTTCTATCTCCACTGGCTACAGTCCGGTCCTCCTAAAGTTTGAAGCACAGTAAACTGGCCCTTTGTTTAGAAAATAGGTAGAGCTGACAAATATCGCATCATCACCACTAGCTGTATAGAGATGTGGTGGCACAACAATCTGGAGCACTGAGCCCTGTCCTGCATCCTTCTGAGTTGCAAGCAGAGCAACCTAGTGTGCTATGAACAAAATATCCCTGACCATGCTTGCTGGACCATGTGTCAGCAGTAATGTGAAATTTGCGGCTGGCTGCCTTGCCCAACGATGCCACAATATTGTCTTCCACGTGATGGTACAGAGCTGGAATGGCCTTACATGAAAAGAAATAGTGACTGGGAACCTGCCATTGTGGTACAGAACATTCTGCAAATTCACAGAAGGGGGCAGAATCCACCAGACAGAAAGGCAGAAGTGGTAGAGCCAGCAGCTTTGACAAGTTTGCATTTAGACGCTGGGCATGTGGGTGGCAGTGACTGTATTTTTTTTTCCGCTGCAGCAGATGGGGCAAAAAACATTGCAAGCTATTGGCATATGTGTTGTAAGGACCTGGGACATCCTGCGCTATACCATAATCCCTGTCAGTGGAGGCCGCTGAGAGGTCATGAGGTACAGCTGGGGCAGACTGAGGTGAGTAAGGAGGAGGAACAGAATTGCATCCCTTTTGTGTGGCTTTCAGGTGCTCTTGCCAACAGGTGGTGGGAGGTTAAGCATGTGGTACTCAAATGGCTGGCATTTTTACCATGCTTGATGCGCTTGAGACAAAGTTTGCAAATTGCAACAGTGCGATCAGCTGCACATGTGCTAAAAAAGGCTCAGACAGCTGAGCTGTGGGAAGTGGGCCGGGAGATAACAGCTCCACAATGTGATGGAGTAGGGTGGCTACCAGTGTTCTCACCTCTTTGATGGCTCATGTTCCTACCTTCCTCAACCTCAGAACCAATATCTGAATCAAGTAATGGCTGTGCATCATCAAGGAGCAAGTGACTGACGCTGTGTTAAAAAAACTCAGCTGACTCCTCCATGCCTAATGCTGGGGCTATGGCAGGAGCTGTGGACAAGGAGGAAGATTTAGCCTCTCTGGCAGCTGCAGTGGACTGCACACCAGTCTCTGCTTGGGTGACGGAGGATGAAGAGGATGAGGATGGTTTAGTAAGCCAGTCCACCACCTCCTCTGCATGCTGTGACGGGATAGCGCCGGCAACATCACTAAACAGAGGAAATGAAGCCCTGCCTGAGGACTGACCACATCCACCTTTGCCTGTGGGCACATACGCTGCTGGCCCCCTCACAGTGTCATGAGAATGTCAGCCTCTCCTTGTTGGCCTCCCAGCATGGTATCATTTGCAAATGATGAAATGGTATTTTTAATCCCAAACTGTAAAATTTATAAATGATAAGGGTCCCGACACAGAACCTTGGGGAATACCACTAATAACCTTAGACCATTCAGATTGTGAATCATTAATCACTACTCTCTGAATATGGACTTTTAGCCAGTTTTCTACCCACCTTTAGCCAGTCTCTTACTACGCACCCAATAAAAACTCTACCCTCTTTTTTTCCCATCTTCTGCAAGTCATAGCTTTCCATAAATGGCATACCCTGATAATCTGTGGGGATTCCAAACAGGTTTTATACCCATAATTAGATAAGCCCCTTTCTCTTAGCCCTCTAGTTTAAAACTCTCACATCATGACACAAACACTCCTACACCAACACTCATGGCTAGATACATGAGTGGATAGACTGGACTGGAGAGGGATTAGAACACCTGTCAGGTTTTTTTTGTTCTCTGTGTCCCTGTTCGTGAGAATCACTCCCTCTATTTGCTATTATTATTGAAAATGGAAGTATAATACATTTTGGGTTGTCCCCAGAAAATGAATACAAGAAAATTAATTCTAACGGGGGAATTAGTTCTGGTGACCTGAGGGTCCCCAGGAGATTCCCTTAAAGTGGTTGCAAAGGCACAATTTTTTTAGGCTCCATGCATTCTATGCATTAAGGTAAAAAACCTTCAGCAGCCCCCCCAGCCCCTCTAACACTTACCTGAGCCCCCTCTCTATCCAGCAATGTCCATGAGAGTCTTGCCTCTCCGGGGGCTCGCCCTCCAGCTGTCTATCACAGCCAGTGAAAATTATGAAAATTATTTTTTCTTTACTTGCTATTTTTTCCCCAGGAAAGTGGAGTTACCCTTTAAGGTTCAACTATATATATATATATATATATATATATATATATATATATATATATATATATCTATTGTTGTTCCTGTATGTAACAAAGATTATTAGTTTACAGTTGGTTACACTGCTGATGCTATATAGGAATTTATTTTAAAATATTGTAGTGTGCAAGAAGCAATACTGGCTGGGCTTCTGGCCACTTGACACACAAGCTAGGAGTCAGTGCCAAGCAGTAAAAAGGTTATTGAGGAACTTTAGTACTTTTGCTGTATTTTAGTATGAGAATGATATGCCTAATATAAATAATTTTTATTAGTGAGTGTTTGTTTTTCTTTTTAACCACTTACTGGAAAATTTGGCTGCTTATTGACCAGGCCATTTTTTGCGATACTGTGCTGCGTCGCTTTAACTGACAATTGCGCTGTTGTGCGACGCTGTACCCAAACAAAATTGACATCCTTATTTTCCCACAAATAGAGTTTTCTTTTGGTGGTATTTGATCACCTCTGCGGTTTTTATTGTTTGCGCTATAAACAAAAAAAGAGCAACAATTTTGAAAATAAAACTATATTTTTGACTTTTTGCTATAATAAATATCCCCAAAAATGTTTTTTAAAAAACAAATTTCTTCCTCATTTTAGGCCAATATATATTCTTCTATATATTTTTGGTAAAAAAACAAAAAAAAACGGAATAAGCGTATATTAATTGGTTTGCTCAAAAGTTATAGCGTCTACAAACTATGGGAAAGATTTATGGCATTTTTATTATTTTTTTTTTACTAGTAATGGCAGTACTGAGACATTGCGGCGGACAGAACAGACCCTTTTGACACATAGAAAAATGCACTGATTACTGTGTAAATGTCACTGGCAGGGAAGGGGTTAACACTAGGGGGCGATCAAGGGGTTAAATGTGTGTTCCCTAGGTGTGTTCTAACTGTGAGGGGATAGGACTGACTGGGGGAGGAGACATATTGTTGTTCCTACTTAGTAGGAACAAAATATATGTCTCTTCTCTCCTGACAGAACAGGGATTTATGTGTTTACACACACAAATCCCTGTTCCTGCTCTCGTGCACGTAATCGCGTGTGGCCTTCAGCGATCACGCCCGCTGACCACGCGCATCGGGTTCCCCGCCATGCAGCGGGCGCGCACACCCCTACGGCGGCACGCACGTCTGCTATCATCCTTAAAGGTACAGACGTACCCATACGGCGATTCGCAGGAACGAACCAGTTTGCCGCTATATATCGGCGTGAGCTGGTCGGCAAGTGGTTAAACTGTATTATGAGCATTGTTTGTAATTATATACATACATTAGAGCAGCCATAATGGGTGTACATGTAAACATAAGGTCCTCTGCAGTCTCTAATGTCATGATATACAGAAAATGGTCCACTTAAGCAGAAACCTAGGCCATATTTATACTGTGTATATGTAGCGGCCTCACCCTCTCTCTCTTCTTTAACGGTTACTTTGGCTCTGGTCTAGGGGTACCTTGAAGGGGAGAGCGAGGTGCGCCACGGCCCATGTCCTCTAGATTACAGCATGTAGAGGTGAAGGCCAGCATCAGATTACTTTCAGGCCTGTGTATACGTTCAGAGCCAAGTCTGTTCTGCTGATAACCCCCTTTGCTCCCAGTAATTGGAGTACCACACACTGAAAAGGTCCAACACGTATTTATTCCATAACGGCAAACAAATAGTCCTTTGCGAGCAGACAGTTTGCGACCCATAGAACAGTTCAGTATTGGTGGGGAGTAGGTCAAGGCACAATCCTTAAAGAAACTAAACCGTTGAGGTTTCACCAACGGTTGCTAAGCACAGTGGCTGTAAAATTGACTTTTTAGTTGCAGAGTCTCTTCCAGCGACACTAGTGAACAGGAACTGGAGTTACCTTCGCTACATTGCAGCCCCTGTCAGGGGGAAGACATCCCTCCAAGGGAGTTACCAGAGGCCCCGCCGTCACCGGATTAATGCTGTACCGGGCTATTCGGAAGGGTTACACTCCCCGGCCTCCTCACCTCAGATACGGGTCCCAACACCTTAGGGCCCCTCGGACTCCTTCACCCTCGCGGAACCCAGTCGAAGTTACTGGGTCCCAGGCCTTGGCCGTAGTACCTCACCCCAGGCTTAAGGTGCCTGGGATGGACTCCATCCCTCGCTCCGGCCAGGTCAAGGGCACCTGGGCCCGGAACTCCGGAACACCAGCACCCAGGCTGCGTCCTCCAACTCTGAACCCTGAGGTCAGGGCGTCCGCCCCTTTTATCTCCTCTCCCTTTGCGTCACAGCGGGTTCCCCTTCCCGCTGTACCGGCAACAGGAAAGGACAAAAAGGTACAGTCTTGCGGTGCAGGTTCAACTCCGGCCCAGGGCAACACTGCCACCTGCAGGCCACAGGGAACCTTGCACCACCAGAGTCCTCCAAGAACCACAAAAGGGATTCTCAGACTCCCCAACAATTAGTACATCTGGGTTAAATAACCCAGATGCTTCCCCCCAAATTTAAATACCCGCTACATATATATATATATATATATATATATATATATATATATATATATATATACCGTATTTATCGGCGTATAACACGCACCAGCGTATAACACGCACCCCAAGTTTAGGAGGGAATTTTAAGGAAAAAAACTTTTAGGAGGGAAATTCAAGGAAAAAAAAACTTACATTTAAATGCAGCATGCAGCCTTGCCCAGTGTCCATCTGCAGCCTTGCCCAGTGTCCATCTGTCCATCTGCAGCCTTGCCCAGTGTCCATCTGTCCATCTGCAGCCTTGCCCAGTGTCCATCTGTCCATCTGCAGCCTTGCCCAGTGTCCATCTGTCCATCTGCAGCCTTGCCCAGTGTCCATCTGTCCATCTGCAGCCTTGCCCAGTGTCCATCTGTCCATCTGCAGCCTTGCCCAGTGCCTTTGCGATCGTGTCAGTCCCGGCGTTTTTTTAAATTTGGCGCCGATTTCTGTGGAGAGGAGCGAGCGGGGCGGAGTGTACTTCGGCTAGACTCGGCTCCTCTCGCAGTCCCGCCCATCTCCACTGACTGCGCCGCTGACGGAGAAAGCCGAGTGTACTTCGGCTAGACTCGGCTCTGCTCACAGTCACAGGCAGGACTGCGAGAGGAGCCGAGACTAGCCGAAGTACACTCGGCTTTCTCTATGTCAGCGGCGCAGTCAGAGATGGGCGGGACTGCAAGAGGAGCCGAGTAAAGCCGATTGTACTTCGGCTTCGGCTCCGCTCGCTCCTCTCGCTCGTTTTCAGCAGGGGAATTCGACGGAGTATCGGCGTATAACACGCACCCACGATTTTCCCCTGATTTTAAGGGGAAAAAAGTGCGTGTTATACACCGATAAATACGGTATATATATATATATATATATATATATATACACTGAGCAAAATTATAAACGTAACACTTTTGTGTTTGCCCTATTTATCATGAGCCTATCATGATATCAAGGCCTATTTCTCTCAAATATTGTTCACAAATCTGTCTAAATCTGTGTTAGTGAGCACTTCTCCTTTGCCGAGATAATCCATCCACCTTTACAGGTGTGGCATATCAAGATGCTGATTAGACAGAATGATTATTGCACAGGTGTGCCTTAAGGCGGCCAAACACGGTTCGAATTTCGAAAGAATTTTCTTTCGAAAATTGTATCAAAGAATTATCGTACGAATTTCGCACCGTTAGTGGGCTGCAGCAACAGCTCATTTCAAATTTGAGGAATCCGACATGTTGGAAATTTTTTGAAAAACAAACGATTTTCTCATCAATGATGGGAGAATCGTGCGAGAAACGTAATAGGAAAAAAAATGCGCATGTGCAAGAAAAGAATATTCCCGGAGATAAAAGATTATTCTTGGAGAGAAAAGAATATTCCCGGCAACATTAAGGTTTGGTCGGCCGAATTTCGAAAATCAATGGTGGCATCATCGGATCACAAAAAAAATGTACTTTCTGATTTTGAAAAGAAAATTCGTTCTAAATTCGACCGTGTATGGCCTGCTTAAAATGTGCAGTTTTATCACACAGCACAATGCCACAGATGTCGCAAGTTTTGAGGGAGAGGACGTTTTGGCATGCTGACTGCAGTAATGTCCACCAGAGCTGTTGCCCTTGAATTGAATGTTAATTTCTCTACCATAAGCCATCTCCAAAGGCATTTCAGAGAATTTGGCAGTACATAGAACCAGCCTCACAACCGCAGACCACGTGTAACCACACCAGCCCAGGACCTCCACATCCAGCATCTTCACCTCCAAGATCGTCTGAGACCAGCCCCCTGGACAGCTGCTGCAACAATCAGTTTGCATAGCCAAAGAATTTCTGCACAAACTGTCAGAAACCATCTCAGGGAAGCTCATCTGCATGCTCGTCATCCTCATCGGGGTCTCAACCTGACTGCAGTTCGTCATCACAACCCACTTTAGTGGGCTAATGCTCACATTCCATGGCATCTGGAGCTTTGGAGAGGGGTTCTCTTCACGGATGAATCTCAGATTTCACTGTACAGGGCAGATGGCAGACAGCGTGTATGGCATCGTGTGGGTGAGCGGTTTGCTGATGTCAACGTTGTGGATCGAGTGGCCCATGGTGGCGGTGGGGTTATGGTATGGGCAGACGTATGCTATGGACAATGAACACAGGTGCATTTTATTGATGGCATTTTGAATGCACAGAGATACCGTGACGAGATCCTGAGACCCATTGTTGTGCCATTCATCCACGACCATCACCTCATGTTGCAGCATGATAATGCACAGCCCCATGTTGCAGGACTCAACTACTTTTTTTCCACTAAGAAGTATTCATTATCTGGGCATCCCATGTCCCCTTTCCCCATCCAAGTTTAATCCCCTAATAAAAACAACAAAAACAAGCAAGAGGCTATTCATTGTCTGGGAAAGTGTGCCAAAATGGATGTCTGACCAGCAGGGTGAAATGTGTGGATGTAGAAACATGCAGCGACCTCACTGAGCCATTGCTACACATAATCCAATACACAAGTTTCCCATTTTGATTATTAGTGAAGACACTGTAGCTAGAGACAGCAAGAAAACTATCATTTAAGATGTAGGTTAACGGTGACTCTAAGCATAGGGTTTATCTGAAAATGTAGAATATATACACTGAGCTTTTGTGTTTGCCCCTATTTATCATGAGCTGAATGCAAAGATCTACAAAATTACCTATGTAATTGTACACAAAAGGCCTATTTCTCTCAAATATTGTTCACAAAGTGAACTGCAGTCTGCTCACATAATTTGTAATAAAAACATCTTTGCCATTCTAAAGCTTCCATCCAACCACTTTGCATATTATTTTATATATACTGTGATTCTGAACTTGCCAAATATGCTGCAGAAATCTCCCTCCACTAAGTCTGGCTCCAGACATTTTAACTGTGGGCAGCTGAAGCTGCTGCCTGTTCACTTATGTAGCCCTGCAGCTCTCATTGGTCCTCTTATGAATCATCCCCCCTCCTGGCAAACTCTCAGAGTGAGAGAGAGCTGTGCATGATGTCATAAGACTAGGCTAATGACCAGACCAGAAACAGGAAGTGGGCTGTATAAAGCATTTACTGGAAGGAAAAAATAAAGTTTTACTATCCAAAGTTAAAACAACAAGGGCAGACGATTTAATAGATGGAAAGTTGAAAAAATTATTGAAGGTCCACTTTTTAACATTCCTGATCTGCTTACATGTTTCAGGTCTGTCACTCAGAATTAAATAAAGCCATTAGATCAGTATGACAGCCAGGCAACAAGTATTTTTAGAAGGATGTCAGCAAAAGTATGGTAATCTGATAATTGCATAACTCCCAATCATCTCAGATTCAGTAGGGCTATCCTGGAATTTTAACAACTACTGCCCGCTTGCTCTCAGCCAGCAGTGCTGAGGTTTCTGCTGACAGGCTACATGGAATATGTCTCAATATATGTACAGTACTTCTATTTAGTCAGTGACTGTCAGGGGGAGATGAGAGGCAGCGAGATCAACCCAGGAGCTTTGCAGGAACACAACGTCAGGCAACGTCAAGCAACTGGCTCAGAGATTCCAACTGGCTCAGAGATTCCAACTGGCTCAGCTTGCCAGGCTGAACAATAATCTGTGCAATGTCCTAGCTACTGAGTACAGGCAGGCCCGTCGCTACAGGACAGGCAAAGCAAGCAATTGCTTGGGGCCCGAGCTGGTCTGGGGCCCCCAACTTTGCCTTCCCAGGCTGTAGCGTGGCCGAGCTCCTCAGCAGCTCGGGTGGCAGGCATGGCTGGATTCAGTACTGCAGCGATGAGCTCTTCTTCTGGGCTGACAGTCTGTGTGTTACAGAGTTCAGCCCAGCCCAGCCCCTCCTCCCTCCTCCACACGAAGCTCTCTCAGAGGCTGGGTGGCTTTCTCTTTCCCCGCCCACACTCCTGGCAGCTTGTGTGTTGTCTGAAGAGGATATGTGGGCGGGAAAGTTAAAACAGAGCAGTCGGCTCGGCATCCACAGCCATAAAAAAAGAGCCTCCTGGGACTGTCCATTGCCACCAAGTAAGTGACAAGTGAGCTTCTCCTCCCTCCCTTCCTGCTCTCTCCCCCCTCTCTGCATATTACTAGCAGCCTGTTATTATTAGCACTGCAGCCTGTGACAGTTTCTTGCCCTCCTATGTTTTTTATGTGGGTTCATGCTGGCATGCTGCAGTTTGGCCGCAATGCTGGTGTACTGGCACTGTCTTTCTGCATGTTACCCCCGGTCCCATAGACTTCTATTAGGTTGTACATTTTTTTGCTGCATGTTCTGAAAGTGCACAAAAAGTCCTGCATGCTGCATCTTTGGTGCAATTCCAGAAAATGCAGCAAAAACGCACAACCTAAAAGAAGTCTGAGGGACTGCGGCTATGGAAAACCGCCAGCATACCAGTGCAGTGGTGGCCTGTCCATTAAGGGTGCAGGGTGCTGCCCCCTCCATCATGCCACCCTCTATATGTAAAATTGATAGATTCCTGCCTTGCGTGAATCTATCCATGGCCACCGTGCCCACCCCCTATTTAGGTGTCAGTCTCCAGAGGGGGTGTCACAGTAGCTGCATTTGATGGGGCATGGTGGCTGCATTTGATGGGGCACGGTGGCTGCGTTTGATGGGCAACAGTGGCTGCGTTTGATGGGCAACAGTGGCTGTGTTTGATGGGCAACAGTGGCTGCATTTGATGGGCAACAGTGGCTGCATTTGATGGGCAACAGTGGCTGCGTTTGATGGGCAACAGTGGCTGCGTTTGGCACAGTGGCTGCATTTGATGGGGCACAGTGGCTGCGTTTGGCACAGTGGCTGCATATGATGGGGCACAGTGGCTGCATATGATGGGGCACAGTGGCTGCGTTTGATGGGGCACAGTGGCTGCGTTTGATGGGGCACAGTGGCTGCGTTTGATGGGGCACAGTGCTGCGTTTGATGGGCCACAGTGGCTGCGTTTGATGGGCCACAGTGGCTGCGTTTGATGGGCCACAGTGGCTGCGTTTGATGGGCAACAGTGGCTGCGTTTGATGGGCAACAGTGGCTGCGTTTGATGGGAAACAGTGGCTGCGTTTGGCACAGTGGCTGCATTTGATGGGGCACAGTGGCTGCGTTTGGCACAGTGGCTGCATATGATGGGGCACAGTGGCTGCATATGATGGGGCACAGTGGCTGCATTTGATGGGGCACAGTGGCTGCGTTTGGCACAGTGGCTGCATTTGATGGGGCACAGTGGCTGCATTTGATGGGGCACAGTGGCTGTGTTTGATGGGGCACAGTGGCTGTGTTTGATGGGCCACAGTGGCTGCGTTTGATGGGCCACAGTGGCTGCATTTGATGGGCAACAGTGGCTGCATTTGATGGGCAACAGTGCCTGCGATTTATGGGGCACAGTGGCTGCATTTGATGGGGCACAGTGGCTGCGTTTGATAAGGCACAGTGGCTGCATTTAATGGGGCACAGTGGCTGCGTTTGATGGGGCACAGTGGCTGCATTTGATGGGGCACAGTGGCTGCATTTGATGGGAAGTAGTAAGAAGAACACAGGGGTGTGGGCGAACTGTATGGCTATGCTGTAGTTTCTGTAGGCTTTGCGTGCGTGCATGCTGGGGGGGGTGGTAGGGGGGCCTCCATGTCCATTTTGCTTGGGGCCCCCAAATTCCTTCAAACGGCCCTGTACAGGGAATGGGGCAGCATGTACTAGGATGGAGGGGCAGTGTGTAAAGTGAGGAGGCAATATGTGTGCATGGAGGGGTGGCAGTGTGTACATGAAGCAGGGCAATGTGCACAGGGAGGGGGCAGTGTGTGCAGGATAAAAGTGGGACAGTGTGTATTGTACAGGAAGGGGGGCAGTGTGTGCAGGGGAAAGAAGGGCAGTATGTGCCACCTTTTTTGGTTGACCTACCAGGGGTTTTCATTTGTTGTTTAAAATCAGACTCTACCACACCCAATATTCATCATAATTTAACTTTTTGCATGTAGTGTGGCACAGGTGTCCATCTTTCTAAAGTGTCCCTCATTCTCAGTTGTTAAAGTTGGGAGTATGTAATTACTTGTAGTCAATATATGTAATACTGGCGTTCTGTATACTGTATGTATTCTACTTTTATTTTACATTCCTTTATAAATATTTTTCTCCATATTTATGTAAAGGCCAAGCTGTCCAGCAAAAGATCGTAGCTAGAGAAAACTATGACTCCACAAGAAGTCTGTTTCAGCAGTGTGAGTTTTTTTTTAATGATTTCAGCCAGTGGTGTTGAAACTGCAGTCCATGGGACAGATGCAGCACTTTGCTTGCCTTTACATGGACCTTAGGGCACTATTCCTCCCACTGACATCAACAATAGGGCATTATTCCTTCCACTGATACCAATGATCAAGCGCCATTTCTTCCACTGACACCAATAATGGGGCACTCTTTCTCTCACTGACACAAACAATGGGGCATGATTCCTCCCACTGAAACCAATGATGAGGCACCATTTCTTCACCTGACACCAATGATAGGGCACTATTTCCCCCATGAATACCAAAGATGAGACACTATTCCTTCTCCTACTGACAACAGGTGCTATGTAGGGTTGAGCGGACACCTGGATGTTTGGGTTCGACGGGTTCAGCTGAACTTCGGAAAAAAAGTTAGAGTTCGGGACCCGAACTTGACCCTGAACCCGAACCCCATTGAAGTCAAGGGGATCCGAACTTTTAAGGACTAAAATGGCTCTAAAAAAGTAATGGAAAGGGCTAGAGGGCTGCAAATGGCAGCACAATGTTGTTAAGAGCAGTGATGAGCCGAACACCCCGGGTTCGGTTCGCACCAGAACCCGCGAACGGACCGAAAGTTCGCACGAACATTAGAACCCTATTAAATACAATGGATGCGAACGTTCGAATTCTAAAGTGCTAATTATAACGACTATTATGCATGTTATTGTCCTAAAAAGGGTTTGGGAACCCGGGTTCTGCACCAGGGGACATGTATCAATGCAAAAAGAAGTTTTAAAAACGGACGTTTTTCGGGAGCAGTCATTTTAATGATGCATAAAGTGAAAAAAAAAGTCAAATATTCCTTTAAATATCGTACCTGGGGGGTGTCTAAAGTATGCCTGCGAAGTGCCACGTGTTTCCCGTGTTTAGAACTGTCCCTGCACAAAATGACATTTCTAAAGGAAAAAAAAGCCATTTAAAACTGCTTGCGGCTTTAATGTAATGTCTGGTCCCAGTAATATGGATGAATATATTTAAGAAAAATGGCATAGCTACCCCATCACCCCCCCCCCCACCCCAGCCCATTACCAGCCCCTTTGGGTCTTGTTTGGATATTAAGGGGAACCCCGCACACAAAATAAAAAAGGCCCTATATACTCTGAACAGCAGTATACAGGCGGTGTAAACAAGACCGGTGTAAACAAGACAGGGACTGTAGGTTTGTTCTTAAGTAGAATCTGTTTGTAATTTTGAACACGTACATTGTTTAAGTGTAGCTCCAGCCAAAAAATCTATTTTTAAGCTTTTTGGAAAACATAGGGAAGGGTTATCACCCCTGTAACATTTGTTTTGCTGTCTGTGCCCCTGTTCAGAACATTTCACCTCACTTTCCGTCCCAATGACAACTGTTTTTGAAATGTGGTGTTTTTATTGAAACAAGGATTGGTGATAAAGCATCAGTAGAGAGGAGACACCTTTCTCCCATATTAATTCTTACAGGAGAGAATTTTCCTTCCTAGGGGTAGATTTCCTCTCACTTCCTGTTGTCTTCTTCCGTTTGCAAGTAGGAGTCGTTTGTAAGTTGGATGTTTGAAAGTAGGGACCTGCCGTATATACTCTGCAGAAATTGGCCCCTTAGGTGTTGGTGTTGGCACAACACTGTAAGCACTCACAGTTACTCTTGGTGGGTGCTGGAACGCCCTGCTGTCAACTATTATATCAGGAATTGTAATTACATATAATTGTTGAACAGTGGTAGTAAAAATTGGGCCTTTGATGGTGGTGCTGGTGCCACAACACTGTAAGGCCTGACAGTTACTCTTGGTGGGCTCAGCAATGGGCCCTGCTGTGAATTATTAGATCAATAATTATAATTGCATGCCCCTGTTGAACAGGGGCTGAAAAATTGGGCCTTTGGTGGTGGTGGTGGTGGTGGTGGTGTTGACACAACACTGTAAGGCCTGACAGTTACTCTTGGTGGGCGCAGCAATGGGCCCTGCTGTGAATTATTAGATCAATAATTATAATTGCATGCCCCTGTTGAACAGGGGCTGAAAAATTGGGCCTTTGGTGGTGGTGGTGGTGGTGGTGGTGTTGACACAACACTGTAAGGCCTGACAGTTACTCTTGGTGGGCGCAGCAATGGGCCCTGCTGTGAATTATTAGATCAATAATTATAATTGCATGCCCCTGTTGAACAGGGGCTGAAAAATTGGGCCTTAGGCACTGGTGGCACAACACTGCAACCCCTCACAGATACTGTACTTGGAGCACAGCAATGAGCCCTGTTGCAAAGTATTGCATCAAAAATTGTAATTACACGCCCCTGTTAAACAGGGGCTGAAAAATTGGGCCTTAGGCACTGGTGGCACAACACTGCAACCCCTCACAGATACTGTACTTGGAGCACAGCAATGAGCCCTGTTGCAAAGTATTGCATCAAAAATTGTAATTACACGCCCCTGTTAAACAGGGGCTGAAAAATTGGGCCTTAGGCACTGGTGGTGGCACCCATAAACAA
This sequence comes from Rana muscosa, assembly GCA_029206835.1. Lineage (NCBI taxonomy): Eukaryota > Metazoa > Chordata > Amphibia > Anura > Ranidae > Rana > Rana muscosa. Next base: position 217,419,860 of record CM055116.1, read on the forward strand.
AAATGATCTTCCAAGCTATCATCATCAATCGGATCATTGAGGAGGAGGAGGATAGCCAGTCAACATAACAGCACAGGCACTCAGCATCAGCATCAGTCTTGAAGGGATGTGAGATTTTAAAATCAATTAGTCTGTTATATCAGCATCAGGTGTGTGGTAGCTGGTGGTGATCCAAGACTGGTTCATCTTGATGAAAGTCAGTCGATCAACCGAGTCGGTGGACAGGCGCACCCTGTGATCCGTGACAAATCCTCCAGCAGCACTGAATGTGCGTTCTGAAAGAACGCTGGATGCAGGACAGGCCAGTAGCTCAATTGCATACTGTGCAAGCTCTGGCCAGTGATCCATCCTCAAGACCCAGTAAGCCAGAGGATTTTCAGTGGGGAAGGTGTCCAAGTCTGACCTTGCCCCTAGGTATTCCTGCACCATGTATATCAGACGCTGGCGATGGTTGCTGGAACCGATCATACTTTGGGGCTGCGGACTAAAGAATTGTCTGAACGCATCGGTCAGACGGCCACCTTCCCCACCGCTCCTTCTTTGACTGACCGAAGCCTCAGCAACTCGTTGTCCAGGACCAGGAGTTTGTAACCTCCCAGTCTCTGGGAACGCGTTGCACAGACCTTTCTGCAAGGCCTCCCGGAGTTGTCTCATCCTCTGCTGCCTCTGCGACGGTAACATAAGGTCCGCAACCTTACCCTTGTACCGTGGATCAAGGAGAGTGGCCAGCCAGTAATGGTCCCTCTCCTTGATCCGAAGAATACGAGGATCCTTCCGCAGACTTTGCAGGATCAGGGAGGCCATGCAGCGTAGGTTAGCTGAGGCATTCAGTCCGGAGTCCTCTGGGTCACTAAGGACGACATGATCCGCAGCCACCTCCTCCCAGCCACGTACAAGTCCACTGGTTTCTTGGGACTGTAAATCATCCCTAAAAAACTGCTGCTGATGATGCTGAGTGCCAGGCTCCACCTCCATGCTGACACAATCCTCCTCCTCCTCCTCCTCTTCCTGTGCGATGGGTGGGACAGAAGGAACACTGTCTGGGTAAAGGGGGCCTTGAGAGGCAAGGAAGTCCTCCTCTTCCTGCCTCTGTTCTGCCTCAAGTGCCCTGTCCATTATTCCACGCAGCGTGTGCTCCAACAGGTGGACAAGAGGTACAGTGTCACTGATGCATGCACTGTCACTGCTCACCATCCTCGTGGCCTCCTCAAATGGTGCCAGGACAGTGCATGCATCCCTGATCATGCCCCACTGGCGTGGTGAAAAAAACCAAGCTCCCCTGACCCTGTCCTGGTGCCGTAGTCGCACAGGTACTCATTGATGGCCCTCTGCTGCGTGTGCAGCCGCTGCAGCATGGCCAACGTTGAGTTCCACCTGGTGGGCATGTCACATATAAGGCGGTTCTTGGGCAGGTTCAACTCCTTTTGCAGCTCAGCCAGGCGAGCACTGGCATTATAAGATCTGCGGAAATGCACACAGACTTTCCTGGCCTGCCTCAGGACATCCTGTAAGCCCGGGTACCTGCCCAAGAACCGCTGCACCACCAGGTTAAGGACGTGAGCCACACAGGGCACATGGGTCAGTTGTCCCTGTCGGAGGGCGGAGAGGAGGTTGGTGCCATTGTCGCAAACCACCATTCCTGGCTTAAGCTGGCGTGGCGTCAACCACCTCTCGGCCTGCCCCTGCAGAGCAGACAGGACCTCTGCCCCAGTGTGGCTCCTGTCCCCCAAACACACCAGCGCAAGCACGGCATGGCATCTTTTTGCCTGCGTACTTGCGTAGCCCCTTGAACGCCTACGGAGCACCGCTGGTTCCGAGGACAAAGCACAGGAAGAGGCCATGGAGGAAGAAGAAGAGGAGGGGGTGGAGGAGAGAGGTGTGTCACAACCAGTAGTAGCATTTTGGAGGCGTGGCAACCTCCAACACTACTGCACCTTGTCCTGCATTCTTCCCAGCTGCCAAAAGAGTGACCCAATGGGCCGTGAAAGAAAGGTAACGTCCCTGTCCATGCCTGCTGGACCATGAGTCAGCGGTAATATGCACCTTACCGCTGACCGCCCTGTCCAGCGAGGCCAAGACATTGCCTTCCACATGCCGGTAGAGAGCCGGAATCGCCTTCCGTGAGAAAAAGTGGCGTTTGGGAACCTGCCACTGAGGAACCGCACATTGCACAAACTCACGGAAGGGGGCCGAGTCTACCAACTGAAAAGGCAGCAGTTGAAGCGCTAGCAATTTAGCCAAGCTAGCATTCAACCGCTGGGCATGTGGATGGCTGGGAGTGAACTTCTTTCGACGGTCCAGCAGCTGGGGCAGGGAAATTTGCCTGCTAGAATCGGACGTCGGTGTACTGCTAGCAGAGTGGCCGCAAGTACTTGGCTGTGACACACCTAATTCTACACCTTCATTCCTCTCAGTGCAGGTTTCAGAGAGGACTGAAGGTATAGTGGGGTTGGAGATCCCAGCTGATGCGGTGCAAGGAGAGGTCCGCTTTGTTCTTTGGTGTGGGTCTTTAAGGTAGGCTTGCCAACGAGCTGCATGGCAGGTCAACATATGTCTGGTCAAGCATGTGGTGCCCAAGCGGCTGATGTTTTGGCCACGCGATATACGCTTGAGACATATGTTGCAAACAACAGCTGTGCGATCTGATGCACTCGCCTCAAAAAAGGCCCACACCAAAGAACTTTTTGAATGACGGGCAGAGGCAGCGCCCTGCACAGGCGGAGCTCTGCGGTGTGATTCCGTCGGTGTGCTGCCCTTACGCTGGCCACCCAAGGGCATCCTGCCTCGTTGGAGATGTGCCTCCTCCTCATCCTCCTCCTCCTCCTCCTCTCTCCTATTAGGCACCCACGTGGAGTCAGTGACCTCATCATCCCCTCCCTCCTCATCACTGGAGCCAATCTGGCAGTATGCTGCAGCTGCTGGAGCATGACTGCCAGATTGGTGTCCTTCTTGAGCATCCCCTCTCTCTGCTCTCACGCTACTGCCTTCCTCTAGCTGGGTATCATTATCAGATCCTTCGAAACGCTGGGCATCCTCCTGGAGCATGTACCCAACACTGTGCTCAAACAGTTCGGGGGACTCCTCAGGAGGAGGACATGGTGGGTCTAGGGAAGGAGTGACTGATGATGACATTGATACCAGGGAAGAGGACGCTTTGGCAGCTGCTTTGCCAGTACCCTGAGCCTGGGTGAGAGAGGATGAGGAGGATGAGGTGGGCTTGGTCATCCACTCTACCAAGTCTTCGGCATGATGTGGCTCAACATGTCCAGCTGCCGAAAAGAAGGACAAGCATGTCCCATGGCCATGTGCTGATGACAATGCACCGCGTCCACGACCAGCACTGTTGCCCCCAGACACAGAGCCTGCTTGCCCTCTTTTATTGCCTCCTGACTGTCTGCCTCTCCTTGTTTGCCTTCCAGACATTTTAATGGATGGCCTGCAGGGAGATGGGAAAAACAGCAATAAGGGCTACCTTCAGGTGTATACTGTGCAGGAGGCTTAGCAACAATGACACTGACACTGTCCCCTGCCTATCCTTCTCTGTCCCTAAACACAAGGATTTGCAATATGCTTCAGCAAGATTGGTTTAGCACAGAATAGCACACTGACACTTTCCCCGAGTGTCCTTCTCTGTCCCTAAACTCAAGGATTTGAAATATGGTTCAGCAAGATTGGTTTAGCACAGAATAGCACACTGACACTTTCCCTGAGTGTCCTTCTCTGTCCCTAAACTCAAGGATTTGAAATATGGTTCAGCAAGATTGGTTTAGCACAGAATAGCACACTGACACTTTCCCTGAGTGTCCTTCTCTGTCCCTAAACTCAAGGATTTGAAATATGGTTCAGCAAGATTGGTTTAGCACAGAATAGCACACTGACACTTTCCCTGAGTGTCCTTCTCTGTCCCTAAACTCAAGGATTTGAAATATGGTTCAGCAAGATTGGTTTAGCACAGAATAGCACACTGACACTTTCCCCGAGTGTCCTTCTCTGTCCCTAAACTCAAGGATTTGAAATATGGTTCAGCAAGATTGGTTTGGCACAGAATAGCACACTGACACTTTCCCGAGTGTCCTTCTCTGTCCCTAAACTCAAGGATTTGAAATATGGTTCAGCAAGATTGGTTTAGCACAGAATAGCACACTGACACTTTCCCTGAGTGTCCTTCTCTGTCCCTAAACTCAAGGATTTGAAATATGGTTCAGCAAGATTGGTTTAGCACAGAATAGCACACTGACACTTTCCCTGAGTGTCCTTCTCTGTCCCTAAACTCAAGGATTTGAAATATGGTTCAGCAAGATTGGTTTAGCACAGAATAGCACATTGACACTTTCCCCGAGTGTCCTTCTCTGTCCCTAAACTCAAGGATTTGAAATATGGTTCAGCAAGATTGGTTTAGCACAGAATAGCACACTGACACTTTCCCTCACTGTCCTTCTCTGTCCCTACAAACAAGGTTTAGCACAGAATAGCACACTGACACTTTCCCCGAGTGTCCTTCTCTGTCCCTAAACTCAAGGATTTGAAATATGGTTCAGCAAGATTGGTTTAGCAGAGAATAGCAAACTGACACTTTCCCTGAGTGTCCTTCTCTGTCCCTAAACTCAAGGATTTGAAATATGGTTCAGCAAGATTGGTTTAGCACAGAATAGCACACTGACACTTTCCCAGAGTGTCCTTCTCTGTCCCTAAACTCAAGGATTTGAAATATGGTTCAGCAAGATTGGTTTAGCACAGAATAGCACACTGACACTTTCCCTGAGTGTCCTTCTCTGTCCCTAAACTCAAGGATTTGAAATATGGTTCAGCAAGATTGGTTTAGCACAGAATAGCACACTGACACTTTCCCCGAGTGTCCTTCTCTGTCCCTAAACTCAAGGATTTGAAATATGGTTCAGCAAGATTGGTTTAGCACAGAATAGCACACTGACACTTTCCCTGAGTGTCCTTCTCTGTCCCTAAACTCAAGGATTTGAAATATGCTTCAGCAAGATTGGTTTAGCACAGAATAGCACACTGACACTTTCCCCGAGTGTCCTTCTCTGTCCCTAAACTCAAGGATTTGAAATATGGTTCAGCAAGATTGGTTTAGCACAGAATAGCACACTGACACTTTCCCCGAGTGTCCTTCTCTGTCCCTAAACTCAAGGATTTGAAATATGCTTCAGCAAGATTGGTTTAGCACAGAATAGCACACTGACACTTTCCCTGAGTGTCCTTCTCTGTCCCTAAACTCAAGGATTTGAAATATGGTTCAGCAAGATTGGTTTAGCACAGAATAGCACACGGACACTTTCCCTGAGTGTCCTTCTCTGTCCCTAAACTCAAGGATTTGAAATATGCTTCAGCAAGATTGGTTTAGCACAGAATAGCACACTGACACTTTCCCCGAGTGTCCTTCTCTGTCCCTAAACTCAAGGATTTGAAATATGGTTCAGCAAGATTGGTTTAGCACAGAATAGCACACTGACACTTTCCCTCACTGTCCTTCTCTGTCCCTACAAACAAGGTTTAGCACAGAATAGCACACTGACACTTTCCCCGAGTGTCCTTCTCTGTCCCTAAACTCAAGGATTTGAAATATGGTTCAGCAAGATTGGTTTAGCACAGAATAGCACACTGACACTTTCCCTCACTGTCCTTCTCTGTCCCTACAAACAAGGTTTAGCACAGAATAGCACACTGACACTTTCCCCGAGTGTCCTTCTCTGTCCCTAAACTCAAGGATTTGAAATATGGTTCAGCAAGATTGGTTTAGCAGAGAATAGCAAACTGACACTTTCCCTGAGTGTCCTTCTCTGTCCCTAAACTCAAGGATTTGAAATATGGTTCAGCAAGATTGGTTTAGCACAGAATAGCACACTGACACTTTCCCAGAGTGTCCTTCTCTGTCCCTAAACTCAAGGATTTGAAATATGGTTCAGCAAGATTGGTTTAGCACAGAATAGCACACTGACACTTTCCCAGAGTGTCCTTCTCTGTCCCTAAACTCAAGGATTTGAAATATGGTTCAGCAAGATTGGTTTAGCACAGAATAGCACACTGACACTTTCCCTGAGTGTCCTTCTCTGTCCCTAAACTCAAGGATTTGAAATATGGTTCAGCAAGATTGGTTTAGCACAGAATAGCACACTGACACTTTCCCCGAGTGTCCTTCTCTGTCCCTAAACTCAAGGATTTGAAATATGGTTCAGCAAGATTGGTTTAGCACAGAATAGCACACTGACACTTTCCCTGAGTGTCCTTCTCTGTCCCTAAACTCAAGGATTTGAAATATGCTTCAGCAAGATTGGTTTAGCACAGAATAGCACACTGACACTTTCCCCGAGTGTCCTTCTCTGTCCCTAAACTCAAGGATTTGAAATATGGTTCAGCAAGATTGGTTTAGCACAGAATAGCACACTGACACTTTCCCCGAGTGTCCTTCTCTGTCCCTAAACTCAAGGATTTGAAATATGCTTCAGCAAGATTGGTTTAGCACAGAATAGCACACTGACACTTTCCCTGAGTGTCCTTCTCTGTCCCTAAACTCAAGGATTTGAAATATGGTTCAGCAAGATTGGTTTAGCACAGAATAGCACACGGACACTTTCCCTGAGTGTCCTTCTCTGTCCCTAAACTCAAGGATTTGAAATATGCTTCAGCAAGATTGGTTTAGCACAGAATAGCACACTGACACTTTCCCCGAGTGTCCTTCTCTGTCCCTAAACTCAAGGATTTGAAATATGGTTCAGCAAGATTGGTTTAGCACAGAATAGCACACTGACACTTTCCCTCACTGTCCTTCTCTGTCCCTACAAACAAGGTTTAGCACAGAATAGCACACTGACACTTTCCCGGAGTGTCCTTCTCTGTCCCTAAACTCAAGGATTTGAAATATGGTTCAGCAAGATTGGTTTAGCACAGAATAGCACACTGACACTTTCCCTCACTGTCCTTCTCTGTCCCTACAAACAAGGTTTAGCACAGAATAGCACACTGACACTTTCCCCGAGTGTCCTTCTCTGTCCCTAAACTCAAGGATTTGAAATATGGTTCAGCAAGATTGGTTTAGCAGAGAATAGCAAACTGACACTTTCCCTGAGTGTCCTTCTCTGTCCCTAAACTCAAGGATTTGAAATATGGTTCAGCAAGATTGGTTTAGCACAGAATAGCACACTGACACTTTCCCAGAGTGTCCTTCTCTGTCCCTAAACTCAAGGATTTGAAATATGGTTCAGCAAGATTGGTTTAGCACAGAATAGCACACTGACACTTTCCCTGAGTGTCCTTCTCTGTCCCTAAACTCAAGGATTTGAAATATGGTTCAGCAAGATTGGTTTAGCACAGAATAGCACACTGACACTTTCCCCGAGTGTCCTTCTCTGTCCCTAAACTCAAGGATTTGAAATATGGTTCAGCAAGATTGGTTTAGCACAGAATAGCACACTGACACTTTCCCTGAGTGTCCTTCTCTGTCCCTAAACTCAAGGATTTGAAATATGCTTCAGCAAGATTGGTTTAGCACAGAATAGCACACTGACACTTTCCCCGAGTGTCCTTCTCTGTCCCTAAACTCAAGGATTTGAAATATGGTTCAGCAAGATTGGTTTAGCACAGAATAGCACACTGACACTTTCCCCGAGTGTCCTTCTCTGTCCCTAAACTCAAGGATTTGAAATATGCTTCAGCAAGATTGGTTTAGCACAGAATAGCACACTGACACTTTCCCTGAGTGTCCTTCTCTGTCCCTAAACTCAAGGATTTGAAATATGGTTCAGCAAGATTGGTTTAGCACAGAATAGCACACTGACACTTTCCCTGAGTGTCCTTCTCTGTCCCTAAACTCAAGGATTTGAAATATGCTTCAGCAAGATTGGTTTGGCACAGAATAGCACACTGACACTTTCCCCGAGTGTCCTTCTCTGTCCCTAAACTCAAGGATTTGAAATATGGTTCAGCAAGATTGGTTTAGCACAGAATAGCACACTGACACTTTCCCTCACTGTCCTTCTCTGTCCCTACAAACAAGGTTTAGCACAGAATAGCACACTGACACTTTCCCCGAGTGTGCTTCTCTGTCCCTAAACTCAAGGATTTGAAATATGGTTCAGCAAGATTGGTTTAGCACAGAATAGCACACTGACACTTTCCCTGAGTGTCCTTCTCTGTCCCTAAACTCAAGGATTTGAAATATGCTTCAGCAAGATTGGTTTAGCACAGAGTAGCACACTGACACTTTCCCTGAGTGTCCTTCTCTGTCCCTAAACTCAAGGATTTGAAATATGGTTCAGCAAGATTGGTTTAGCACAGAATAGCACACTGACACTTTCCCTGAGTGTCCTTCTCTGTCCCTAAACTCAAGGATTTGAAATATGCTTCAGCAAGATTGGTTTAGCACAGAATAGCACACTGACACTTTCCCCGAGTGTCCTTCTCTGTCCCTAAACTCAAGGATTTGAAATATGGTTCAGCAAGATTGGTTTAGCACAGAATAGCACACTGACACTTTCCCTGAGTGTCCTTCTCTGTCCCTAAACTCAAGGATTTGAAATATGGTTCAGCAAGATTGGTTTAGCACAGAATAGCACACTGACACTTTCCCCGAGTGTCCTTCTCTGTCCCTAAACTCAAGGATTTGAAATATGGTTCAGCAAGATTGGTTTGGCACAGAATAGCACACTGACACTTTCCCCGAGTGTCCTTCTCTGTCCCTAAACTCAAGGATTTGAAATATGGTTCAGCAAGATTGGTTTAGCACAGAATAGCACACTGACACTTTCCCTGAGTGTCCTTCTCTGTCCCTAAACTCAAGGATTTGAAATATGGTTCAGCAAGATTGGTTTAGCACAGAATAGCACACTGACACTTTCCCTGAGTGTCCTTCTCTGTCCCTAAACTCAAGGATTTGAAATATGGTTCAGCAAGATTGGTTTAGCACAGAATAGCACATTGACACTTTCCCCGAGTGTCCTTCTCTGTCCCTAAACTCAAGGATTTGAAATATGGTTCAGCAAGATTGGTTTAGCACAGAATAGCACACTGACACTTTCCCTCACTGTCCTTCTCTGTCCCTACAAACAAGGTTTAGCACAGAATAGCACACTGACACTTTCCCCGAGTGTCCTTCTCTGTCCCTAAACTCAAGGATTTGAAATATGGTTCAGCAAGATTGGTTTAGCAGAGAATAGCAAACTGACACTTTCCCTGAGTGTCCTTCTCTGTCCCTAAACTCAAGGATTTGAAATATGGTTCAGCAAGATTGGTTTAGCACAGAATAGCACACTGACACTTTCCCAGAGTGTCCTTCTCTGTCCCTAAACTCAAGGATTTGAAATATGGTTCAGCAAGATTGGTTTAGCACAGAATAGCACACTGACACTTTCCCTGAGTGTCCTTCTCTGTCCCTAAACTCAAGGATTTGAAATATGGTTCAGCAAGATTGGTTTAGCACAGAATAGCACACTGACACTTTCCCCGAGTGTCCTTCTCTGTCCCTAAACTCAAGGATTTGAAATATGGTTCAGCAAGATTGGTTTAGCACAGAATAGCACACTGACACTTTCCCTGAGTGTCCTTCTCTGTCCCTAAACTCAAGGATTTGAAATATGCTTCAGCAAGATTGGTTTAGCACAGAATAGCACACTGACACTTTCCCCGAGTGTCCTTCTCTGTCCCTAAACTCAAGGATTTGAAATATGGTTCAGCAAGATTGGTTTAGCACAGAATAGCACACTGACACTTTCCCCGAGTGTCCTTCTCTGTCCCTAAACTCAAGGATTTGAAATATGCTTCAGCAAGATTGGTTTAGCACAGAATAGCACACTGACACTTTCCCTGAGTGTCCTTCTCTGTCCCTAAACTCAAGGATTTGAAATATGGTTCAGCAAGATTGGTTTAGCACAGAATAGCACACGGACACTTTCCCTGAGTGTCCTTCTCTGTCCCTAAACTCAAGGATTTGAAATATGCTTCAGCAAGATTGGTTTAGCACAGAATAGCACACTGACACTTTCCCCGAGTGTCCTTCTCTGTCCCTAAACTCAAGGATTTGAAATATGGTTCAGCAAGATTGGTTTAGCACAGAATAGCACACTGACACTTTCCCTCACTGTCCTTCTCTGTCCCTACAAACAAGGTTTAGCACAGAATAGCACACTGACACTTTCCCCGAGTGTCCTTCTCTGTCCCTAAACTCAAGGATTTGAAATATGGTTCAGCAAGATTGGTTTAGCACAGAATAGCACACTGACACTTTCCCTCACTGTCCTTCTCTGTCCCTACAAACAAGGTTTAGCACAGAATAGCACACTGACACTTTCCCCGAGTGTCCTTCTCTGTCCCTAAACTCAAGGATTTGAAATATGGTTCAGCAAGATTGGTTTAGCAGAGAATAGCAAACTGACACTTTCCCTGAGTGTCCTTCTCTGTCCCTAAACTCAAGGATTTGAAATATGGTTCAGCAAGATTGGTTTAGCACAGAATAGCACACTGACACTTTCCCAGAGTGTCCTTCTCTGTCCCTAAACTCAAGGATTTGAAATATGGTTCAGCAAGATTGGTTTAGCACAGAATAGCACACTGACACTTTCCCTGAGTGTCCTTCTCTGTCCCTAAACTCAAGGATTTGAAATATGGTTCAGCAAGATTGGTTTAGCACAGAATAGCACACTGACACTTTCCCCGAGTGTCCTTCTCTGTCCCTAAACTCAAGGATTTGAAATATGGTTCAGCAAGATTGGTTTAGCACAGAATAGCACACTGACACTTTCCCTGAGTGTCCTTCTCTGTCCCTAAACTCAAGGATTTGAAATATGCTTCAGCAAGATTGGTTTAGCACAGAATAGCACACTGACACTTTCCCCGAGTGTCCTTCTCTGTCCCTAAACTCAAGGATTTGAAATATGGTTCAGCAAGATTGGTTTAGCACAGAATAGCACACTGACACTTTCCCCGAGTGTCCTTCTCTGTCCCTAAACTCAAGGATTTGAAATATGCTTCAGCAAGATTGGTTTAGCACAGAATAGCACACTGACACTTTCCCTGAGTGTCCTTCTCTGTCCCTAAACTCAAGGATTTGAAATATGGTTCAGCAAGATTGGTTTAGCACAGAATAGCACACTGACACTTTCCCTGAGTGTCCTTCTCTGTCCCTAAACTCAAGGATTTGAAATATGCTTCAGCAAGATTGGTTTAGCACAGAATAGCACACTGACACTTTCCCCGAGTGTCCTTCTCTGTCCCTAAACTCAAGGATTTGAAATATGGTTCAGCAAGATTGGTTTAGCACAGAATAGCACACTGACACTTTCCCTCACTGTCCTTCTCTGTCCCTACAAACAAGGTTTAGCACAGAATAGCACACTGACACTTTCCCCGAGTGTGCTTCTCTGTCCCTAAACTCAAGGATTTGAAATATGGTTCAGCAAGATTGGTTTAGCACAGAATAGCACACTGACACTTTCCCTGAGTGTCCTTCTCTGTCCCTAAACTCAAGGATTTGAAATATGGTTCAGCAAGATTGGTTTAGCACAGAATAGCACACTGACACTTTCCCCGAGTGTCCTTCTCTGTCCCTAAACTCAAGGATTTGAAATATGGTTCAGCAAGATTGGTTTGGCACAGAATAGCACACTGACACTTTCCCCGAGTGTCCTTCTCTGTCCCTAAACTCAAGGATTTGAAATATGGTTCAGCAAGATTGGTTTAGCACAGAATAGCACACTGACACTTTCCCTGAGTGTCCTTCTCTGTCCCTAAACTCAAGGATTTGAAATATGGTTCAGCAAGATTGGTTTAGCACAGAATAGCACACTGACACTTTCCCTGAGTGTCCTTCTCTGTCCCTAAACTCAAGGATTTGAAATATGGTTCAGCAAGATTGGTTTAGCACAGAATAGCACATTGACACTTTCCCCGAGTGTCCTTCTCTGTCCCTAAACTCAAGGATTTGAAATATGGTTCAGCAAGATTGGTTTAGCACAGAATAGCACACTGACACTTTCCCTCACTGTCCTTCTCTGTCCCTACAAACAAGGTTTAGCACAGAATAGCACACTGACACTTTCCCCGAGTGTCCTTCTCTGTCCCTAAACTCAAGGATTTGAAATATGGTTCAGCAAGATTGGTTTAGCAGAGAATAGCAAACTGACACTTTCCCTGAGTGTCCTTCTCTGTCCCTAAACTCAAGGATTTGAAATATGGTTCAGCAAGATTGGTTTAGCACAGAATAGCACACTGACACTTTCCCAGAGTGTCCTTCTCTGTCCCTAAACTCAAGGATTTGAAATATGGTTCAGCAAGATTGGTTTAGCACAGAATAGCACACTGACACTTTCCCTGAGTGTCCTTCTCTGTCCCTAAACTCAAGGATTTGAAATATGGTTCAGCAAGATTGGTTTAGCACAGAATAGCACACTGACACTTTCCCCGAGTGTCCTTCTCTGTCCCTAAACTCAAGGATTTGAAATATGGTTCAGCAAGATTGGTTTAGCACAGAATAGCACACTGACACTTTCCCTGAGTGTCCTTCTCTGTCCCTAAACTCAAGGATTTGAAATATGCTTCAGCAAGATTGGTTTAGCACAGAATAGCACACTGACACTTTCCCCGAGTGTCCTTCTCTGTCCCTAAACTCAAGGATTTGAAATATGGTTCAGCAAGATTGGTTTAGCACAGAATAGCACACTGACACTTTCCCCGAGTGTCCTTCTCTGTCCCTAAACTCAAGGATTTGAAATATGCTTCAGCAAGATTGGTTTAGCACAGAATAGCACACTGACACTTTCCCTGAGTGTCCTTCTCTGTCCCTAAACTCAAGGATTTGAAATATGGTTCAGCAAGATTGGTTTAGCACAGAATAGCACACGGACACTTTCCCTGAGTGTCCTTCTCTGTCCCTAAACTCAAGGATTTGAAATATACTTCAGCAAGATTGGTTTAGCACAGAATAGCACACTGACACTTTCCCCGAGTGTCCTTCTCTGTCCCTAAACTCAAGGATTTGAAATATGGTTCAGCAAGATTGGTTTAGCACAGAATAGCACACTGACACTTTCCCTCACTGTCCTTCTCTGTCCCTACAAACAAGGTTTAGCACAGAATAGCACACTGACACTTTCCCCGAGTGTCCTTCTCTGTCCCTAAACTCAAGGATTTGAAATATGGTTCAGCAAGATTGGTTTAGCACAGAATAGCACACTGACACTTTCCCTCACTGTCCTTCTCTGTCCCTACAAACAAGGTTTAGCACAGAATAGCACACTGACACTTTCCCCGAGTGTCCTTCTCTGTCCCTAAACTCAAGGATTTGAAATATGGTTCAGCAAGATTGGTTTAGCAGAGAATAGCAAACTGACACTTTCCCTGAGTGTCCTTCTCTGTCCCTAAACTCAAGGATTTGAAATATGGTTCAGCAAGATTGGTTTAGCACAGAATAGCACACTGACACTTTCCCAGAGTGTCCTTCTCTGTCCCTAAACTCAAGGATTTGAAATATGGTTCAGCAAGATTGGTTTAGCACAGAATAGCACACTGACACTTTCCCTGAGTGTCCTTCTCTGTCCCTAAACTCAAGGATTTGAAATATGGTTCAGCAAGATTGGTTTAGCACAGAATAGCACACTGACACTTTCCCCGAGTGTCCTTCTCTGTCCCTAAACTCAAGGATTTGAAATATGGTTCAGCAAGATTGGTTTAGCACAGAATAGCACACTGACACTTTCCCTGAGTGTCCTTCTCTGTCCCTAAACTCAAGGATTTGAAATATGCTTCAGCAAGATTGGTTTAGCACAGAATAGCACACTGACACTTTCCCCGAGTGTCCTTCTCTGTCCCTAAACTCAAGGATTTGAAATATGGTTCAGCAAGATTGGTTTAGCACAGAATAGCACACTGACACTTTCCCCGAGTGTCCTTCTCTGTCCCTAAACTCAAGGATTTGAAATATGCTTCAGCAAGATTGGTTTAGCACAGAATAGCACACTGACACTTTCCCTGAGTGTCCTTCTCTGTCCCTAAACTCAAGGATTTGAAATATGGTTCAGCAAGATTGGTTTAGCACAGAATAGCACACTGACACTTTCCCTGAGTGTCCTTCTCTGTCCCTAAACTCAAGGATTTGAAATATGCTTCAGCAAGATTGGTTTAGCACAGAATAGCACACTGACACTTTCCCCGAGTGTCCTTCTCTGTCCCTAAACTCAAGGATTTGAAATATGGTTCAGCAAGATTGGTTTAGCACAGAATAGCACACTGACACTTTCCCTCACTGTCCTTCTCTGTCCCTACAAACAAGGTTTAGCACAGAATAGCACACTGACACTTTCCCCGAGTGTGCTTCTCTGTCCCTAAACTCAAGGATTTGAAATATGGTTCAGCAAGATTGGTTTAGCACAGAATAGCACACTGACACTTTCCCTGAGTGTCCTTCTCTGTCCCTAAACTCAAGGATTTGAAATATGGTTCAGCAAGATTGGTTTAGCACAGAATAGCACACTGACACTTTCCCCGAGTGTCCTTCTCTGTTCCTAAACTCAATGATTTGAAATATGGTTCAGCAAGATTGGTTTAGCACAGAATAGCACACTGACACTTTCCCTGAGTGTCCTTCTCTGTCCCTAAACTCAAGGATTTGAAATATGCTTCAGCAAGATTGGTTTAGCACAGAATAGCACCCTGACACTTTCCCTGAGTGTCCTTCTCTGTCCCTAAACTCAAGGATTTGAAATATGGTTCAGCAAGATTGGTTTAGCACAGAATAGCACACTGACACTTTCCCTGAGTGTCCTTCTCTGTCCCTAAACTCAAGGATTTGAAATATGGTTCAGCAAGATTGGTTTAGCACAGAATAGCACACTGACACTTTCCCCGAGTGTCCTTCTCTGTCCCTAAACTCAAGGATTTGAAATATGGTTCAGCAAGATTGGTTTAGCACAGAATAGCACACTGACACTTTCCCTGAGTGTCCTTCTCTGTCCCTAAACTCAAGGATTTGAAATATGCTTCAGCAAGATTGGTTTAGCACATAATAGCACACTGACACTTTCCCCGAGTGTCCTTCTCTGTCCCTAAACTCAAGGATTTGAAATATGCTTCAGCAAGATTGGTTTAGCACAGAATAGCACACTGACACTTTCCCCGAGTATCCTTCTCTGTCCCTAAACTCAAGGATTTGAAATATGCTTCAGCAAGATTGGTTTAGCACAGAATAGCACACTGACACTTTCCCTGAGTGTCCTTCTCTGTCCCTAAACTCAAGGATTTGAAATATGGTTCAGCAAGATTGGTTTAGCACAGAATAGCACACTGACACTTTCCCTGAGTGTCCTTCTCTGTCCCTAAACTCAAGGATTTGAAATATGCTTCAGCAAGATTGGTTTAGCACAGAATAGCACACTGACACTTTCCCCGAGTGTCCTTCTCTGTCCCTAAACTCAAGGATTTGAAATATGGTTCAGCAAGATTGGTTTAGCACAGAATAGCACACTGACACTTTCCCTCACTGTCCTTCTCTGTCCCTACAAACAAGGTTTAGCACAGAATAGCACACTGACACTTTCCCCGAGTGTCCTTCTCTGTCCCTAAACTCAAGGATTTGAAATATGGTTCAGCAAGATTGGTTTAGCAGAGAATAGCAAACTGACACTTTCCCTGAGTGTCCTTCTCTGTCCCTAAACTCAAGGATTTGAAATATGGTTCAGCAAGATTGGTTTAGCACAGAATAGCACACTGACACTTTCCCAGAGTGTCCTTCTCTGTCCCTAAACTCAAGGATTTGAAATATGGTTCAGCAAGATTGGTTTAGCACAGAATAGCACACTGACACTTTCCCTGAGTGTCCTTCTCTGTCCCTAAACTCAAGGATTTGAAATATGGTTCAGCAAGATTGGTTTAGCACAGAATAGCACACTGACACTTTCCCCGAGTGTCCTTCTCTGTCCCTAAACTCAAGGATTTGAAATATGGTTCAGCAAGATTGGTTTAGCACAGAATAGCACACTGACACTTTCCCTGAGTGTCCTTCTCTGTCCCTAAACTCAAGGATTTGAAATATGCTTCAGCAAGATTGGTTTAGCACAGAATAGCACACTGACACTTTCCCCGAGTGTCCTTCTCTGTCCCTAAACTCAAGGATTTGAAATATGGTTCAGCAAGATTGGTTTAGCACAGAATAGCACACTGACACTTTCCCCGAGTGTCCTTCTCTGTCCCTAAACTCAAGGATTTGAAATATGCTTCAGCAAGATTGGTTTAGCACAGAATAGCACACTGACACTTTCCCTGAGTGTCCTTCTCTGTCCCTAAACTCAAGGATTTGAAATATGGTTCAGCAAGATTGGTTTAGCACAGAATAGCACACTGACACTTTCCCTGAGTGTCCTTCTCTGTCCCTAAACTCAAGGATTTGAAATATGCTTCAGCAAGATTGGTTTAGCACAGAATAGCACACTGACACTTTCCCCGAGTGTCCTTCTCTGTCCCTAAACTCAAGGATTTGAAATATGGTTCAGCAAGATTGGTTTAGCACAGAATAGCACACTGACACTTTCCCTCACTGTCCTTCTCTGTCCCTAGAAACAAGGTTTAGCACAGAATAGCACACTGACACTTTCCCCGAGTGTGCTTCTCTGTCCCTAAACTCAAGGATTTGAAATATGGTTCAGCAAGATTGGTTTAGCACAGAATAGCACACTGACACTTTCCCTGAGTGTCCTTCTCTGTCCCTAAACTCAAGGATTTGAAATATGGTTCAGCAAGATTGGTTTAGCACAGAATAGCACACTGACACTTTCCCCGAGTGTCCTTCTCTGTTCCTAAACTCAATGATTTGAAATATGGTTCAGCAAGATTGGTTTAGCACAGAATAGCACACTGACACTTTCCCTGAGTGTCCTTCTCTGTCCCTAAACTCAAGGATTTGAAATATGCTTCAGCAAGATTGGTTTAGCACAGAATAGCACCCTGACACTTTCCCTGAGTGTCCTTCTCTGTCCCTAAACTCAAGGATTTGAAATATGGTTCAGCAAGATTGGTTTAGCACAGAATAGCACACTGACACTTTCCCTGAGTGTCCTTCTCTGTCCCTAAACTCAAGGATTTGAAATATGGTTCAGCAAGATTGGTTTAGCACAGAATAGCACACTGACACTTTCCCCGAGTGTCCTTCTCTGTCCCTAAACTCAAGGATTTGAAATATGGTTCAGCAAGATTGGTTTAGCACAGAATAGCACACTGACACTTTCCCTGAGTGTCCTTCTCTGTCCCTAAACTCAAGGATTTGAAATATGCTTCAGCAAGATTGGTTTAGCACATAATAGCACACTGACACTTTCCCCGAGTGTCCTTCTCTGTCCCTAAACTCAAGGATTTGAAATATGCTTCAGCAAGATTGGTTTAGCACAGAATAGCACACTGACACTTTCCCCGAGTATCCTTCTCTGTCCCTAAACTCAAGGATTTGAAATATGCTTCAGCAAGATTGGTTTAGCACAGAATAGCACACTGACACTTTCCCTGAGTGTCCTTCTCTGTCCCTAAACTCAAGGATTTGAAATATGGTTCAGCAAGATTGGTTTAGCACAGAATAGCACACTGACACTTTCCCTGAGTGTCCTTCTCTGTCCCTAAACTCAAGGATTTGAAATATGCTTCAGCAAGATTGGTTTAGCACAGAATAGCACACTGACACTTTCCCCGAGTGTCCTTCTCTGTCCCTAAACTCAAGGATTTGAAATATGGTTCAGCAAGATTGGTTTAGCACAGAATAGCACACTGACACTTTCCCTCACTGTCCTTCTCTGTCCCTACAAACAAGGTTTAGCACAGAATAGCACACTGACACTTTCCCCGAGTGTCCTTCTCTGTCCCTAAACTCAAGGATTTGAAATATGGTTCAGCAAGATTGGTTTAGCACAGAATAGCACACTGACACTTTCCCTGAGTGTCCTTCTCTGTCCCTAAACTCAAGGATTTGAAATATGGTTCAGCAAGATTGGTTTAGCACAGAATAGTACACTGACACTTTCCCCGAGTGTCCTTCTCTGTTCCTAAACTCAATGATTTGAAATATGGTTCAGCAAGATTGGTTTAGCACAGAATAGCACACTGACACTTTCCCTGAGTGTCCTTCTCTGTCCCTAAACTCAAGGATTTGAAATATGCTTCAGCAAGATTGGTTTAGCACAGAATAGCACACTGACACTTTCCCTGAGTGTCCTTCTCTGTCCCTAAACTCAAGGATTTGAAATATGGTTCAGCAAGATTGGTTTAGCACAGAATAGCACACTGACACTTTCCCTGAGTGTTCTTCTCTGTCCCTAAACTCAATGATTTGAAATATGGTTCAGCAAGATTGGTTTAGCACAGAATAGCACACTGACACTTTCCCCGAGTGTCCTTCTCTGTCCCTAAACTCAAGGATTTGAAATATGGTTCAGCAAGATTGGTTTAGCACAGAATAGCACACTGACACTGTCCCTCACTGTCCTTCTCTGTCCCTACAAACAAGGTTTAGCACAGAATAGCACACTGACACTTTCCCCGAGTGTCCTTCTCTGTCCCTAAACTCAAGGATTTGAAATATGGTTCAGCAAGATTGGTTTAGCACAGAATAGCACACTGACACTTTCCCCGAGTGTCCTTCTCTGTCCCTAAACTCAAGGATTTGAAATATGCTTCAGCAAGATTGGTTTAGCACAGAATAGCACACTGACACTTTCCCCGAGTGTCCTTCTCTGTCCCTAAACTCAAGGATTTGAAATATGCTTCAGCAAGATTGGTTTAGCACAGAATAGCACACTGACACTTTCCCTGAGTGTCCTTCTCTGTCCCTAAACTCAAGGATTTGAAATATGGTTCAGCAAGATTGGTTTAGCACAGAATAGCACACTGACACTTTCCCTGAGTGTCCTTCTCTGTCCCTCAACTCAAGGATTTGAAATATGGTTCAGCAAGATTGGTTTAGCACAGAATAGCACACTGACACTTTCCCCGAGTGTCCTTCTCTGTCCCTAAACTCAAGGATTTGAAATATGGTTCAGCAAGATTGGTTTAGCACAGAATAGCACACTGACACTTTCCCTCACTGTCCTTCTCTGTCCCTACAAACAAGGTTTAGCACAGAATAACACACTGACACTTTCCCCAAGTGTCCTTCTCTGTCCCTAAACTCAAGGATTTGAAATATGGTTCAGCAAGATTGGTTTAGCACAGAATAGCACACTGACACTTTCCCTGAGTGTCCTTCTCTGTCCCTACAAACAAGGTTTAGCACAGAATAGCACACTGACACTTTCCCTCACTGTCCTTCTCTGTCCCTACAAACATGGTTTAGCACAGAATAGCACACTGACACTTTCCCTCACTGTCCTTCTCTGTCCATACAAACAAGGTTTAGCACAGAATAGCACACTGACACTTTCCCTCACTGTCCTTCTCTGTCCCTACAAACAAGGTTTAGCGCAGAATAACACACTGACACTCTCCCTACCTATCCTTCTCTGTCCCTAAACACAAGGAATCCAGGATTAGTAAAGAAAAAAAATTACACTGTCCCTGCCTATGCTTCTCTTTCCCTGCTCCGGAACACACTACACAAGGCCGCCGCGCTGGCGGCCTTTTATAGTGTGGGGCGTGTACTAAACCCCCTCAGCAATAATTGGCCACAGGCATCCTGCCTGTGGCCAATCATTGCTCTCCTCACTGCCGGCGCTGTGATTGGCCAAGCATGCGGGGTCACAGTGCATGCTTGGCCAATCACAGCGCCTGGATGACACTGCGATGGCGTAGTGCATTGTGGGCCGTCCGCGTCACTCGAATTTGGCGCAAACGGCCCAAATCGTTCGATATTCGACGAATGATCGAACAGCCGATGTTCGAGTCGAACCTATGTTCGACTCGAACACCGAGCTCATCCCTAGTTAAGAGCATGGCAAGTGCTCTGCAAACAAATGTGGTTAGGGAAATAACTTAAAATAACATAAAATACATAAAAAAATAATAATAATCTTGACCTAGGAGGACGAGGTCCATATGGAGTAGGAGGTTGAGGTGGGGGTGGATGTGGCGGTGTAGGTGGAAGCGGCGGTGGAGGAGGATGAGGTAGCCAACACTGGTTTTTGTTTTAATTTTTTTTTTTTTAATTAGCGTACACCCCAAAAGAGTGAGAAAGATCAAAAATACAACAATGGCTGGGTAAGGCCGGTATACATGTCTATTCTGCACAAGGTACGGACAAGTCCTGTGGGATCCATGCCTGGTTCATTTTAATGAACGTGAGCTTGTTCACATTGGCTCTGGACAGACTGCTTGGCTGATTTGCAAGGGGGTGAGGTGAAAGACTGATGGACATCGGCTGCAGGAGACAATGTGAAGGAACTGGAGGCACTGTCAGCAACCCAATCTACTATCGCATGTACTTGTCCTGGCCTCAACATTCATAGAGCCGCATTAGGCCCAACCAAATACCGCTGCAGGCTCTGTCGCCTACTTGCACCTGAGGAAGGTGTTTCACTTGTGCTTGTAGCTGGCACAGATCGACCACGTCCTCTCCCTGCAACAGGAGCTCCACCAGCAGCACCATGACCGGGGCCACGTCCCTTATTTGACGTATTTCTCAAACTTAGGATCTTGCCCTAAATGGGTGTTTTTTGATTAGCAGAATAGAGCAACAGTATCTAAAGGGTGTATCTCACAGGTACACATATGCAGAAAACGCACCAAAAATATTTTTTTTTGCCCTAAATTTTTTATTTTTTTTGAATAGCAGAATTGGAGAACAGTATCTAAAGTGTGTATCTCACACGTACAGATATGCAGAAAATGCAGCAAAATTATTTTTTGGGCAGAAAACGCACCAAAAAATGTTTTTTTGCCCTAATTTTTTTTTTTTGAAGAGCAGAATAGAAAAACAGTATCTAAAGT
Organism: Rana muscosa; assembly: GCA_029206835.1. NCBI lineage: Eukaryota > Metazoa > Chordata > Amphibia > Anura > Ranidae > Rana > Rana muscosa. The sequence continues at coordinate 217,440,761 of CM055116.1, forward strand.
GTGTATCTCACACGTACAGATATGCAGAAAATGCACCAAAATACATTTTTATGGCAGAAAGCGCACCAAAAAAATTTTTTTCCCCCTACATTTTTTTTTTTGAATAGCAGAATAGGAGAACAGTATCTAAAGTGTGTATCTCACAGTAACATATGCAGTGCTGGTGCACTGAGCTTGCATAAAATGCCCGCCGAAGCCAACCTAACTAACAGACGGATAAAAGTTATCTTTTCTCTGGCACTGGGCTCAGGGCAGGATAAAAAGATTGTGCACTGCACGATCGCTGAGTGATTTGATTTCTGAATCAGGACTCCTATCTATTTCTCTCCCTCAAAGCAGCAGCAGCAGCAGCAGCAGCAGCAGCAGCAGCAGCAGCAGCAGCAGCAACCTTTCCCTACACTAACTGAAGCAGAGTGACGTGCTGTGCTATGTGCCTCTAGCTTATATAGAAGCTGGGTCACATGCTGCACTGGCCAATCACAGCCATGCCATTAGTAGGCATGGCTGTGATGGCTTCTAAGGGCACACAAGTTAAACAAATGTTGATTGCCTGCCCTGCAGCTTTTTAAAATGCGCCATTACATTGCCGAACACCGAACCCGAACCGGAACATACAGTACATTGTTCGGGTTCGGGTCCTGGTACCAAAAACCCAAAAGTCCGGTACGAACCCGAACTTTACAGTTTGGGTTCGCTCAACCCTAGTGCTATGTAATTTTCTTACTCCCACTGGCAACCAAGCCGATGGTTTTCCTGACGGAATTCCTGTCAAGCCTGCCTTGCATACACACAGTCACATAAAAGTCTGGTGAACTTTTGACTGCCAAGAACATGGTGACGTAAAAGACTACGACGAGCCGAGAAAATTAAGTTCTATGCTTCTGAGCATGCGTTGATTTGTTTCCAAGCATGCACGTTTTTTCTCCTGTCGGAAAAGCATACAGACGATCGGTTTTCCTGCTCTCTTTTTTTTCCGGCAGTTTTCCCGTCAGAAGGGAGCATGCACACGGTCGGAATTCCCAGCCAAAAGCTCTCATCGCAATTTTTCTGACGGGAAAACCGATCGTGTGTACAGGGCATTTAGGTATTGTTTACTCCTACTAACACAGGGGCATTTTCTACTCCCACTGGCCACAGTCTGGCTCACCTAAAGTCAGAAGTCAGTAATCTGGACTTATGTTCAGAATGTTTGGAAACCCCTGATTTAAACTATTGCCATGGGAGGTAATCATTGTAAACACCCTTGACAGTGTTATAGCTTGTCCCCTTTCACAGTTACCTTTGCTCAACAACATTGCATTAACTTTAATTGTGGAGAAAAATATAAAAAGGCATATGAAATAAAAAGTACATTTACAAAACATTTTCATTACACAATATACAGTATTTACACGTGAATATCAATATATAATACGTTTCACAATAGTGGTCCTTTGAAACTGAACTCTATGCAAACAGCTAAATACAAAGATAAAATGCATATACAGGAGCTATTTTACCAGGGAAAACCTTTTGTATTTCTGTCCATCCAGACCTGAGATTTACACAGAGTTGCCAATAAGTGCAGCCCTGTATGGTAGGATAGAAACATTGATTTATATCTGCTGCTGTTTCACTTCTACTTACAAATCTCCTCTCCTTCCAACCCTCACCCCTACACAGCAACTGGACAGTGAACAGAGAAGCAGCACACTAATGAGCATATCTATTGTTCTGCTGTCTCCTACTCTCAACATGCTCCTTGCCCTACAGCACCCCCAACCCCCCCGACCCCCCCCCCCCCCGATTGGTTCCTTGCATTGTTTCTTGCTGCATGAGGACTGCAAGATGCTAATATCAGGCCAGAATCATGTGCTTGTATTTGAAAAAATATGTATTAGTGAATACAGAATTGCTTTAAAGAGATGTTTGATCAAAATGTAAAAAAAATAATATATTCATTCCACAATATATTGTCAATTGTAGCCTACTCCTATTGTCATGCCTTTGGCCTACAAAGAAATACAGTAATATCTTCTGGACTTGTAATTCAAATATCGTCCACTAGATGTCACTCTTAACAAAGGACTATTGATGGGCAGTGTTCTCTGGAAATTTACATTTCCTGTGCTGTTATTGAAAACTGTCTCCACTTCCTATCACAACTCTTATCTTTTTCCACTGGACAGTCCACATATAGTCAGCTATGCCTGCGCCACATGTTTCCTAAGTCCTGATCTCCTTAAGGCAGCATCGCTGGTATGATAAAGACTGTTTATCTATATGCCTAGTAGACATTTGTTTGTGTTCATATAATTCTTATATGTTCATTTATTTGTTTATCTCTAGTTTCACCATTATTCATACGCATCTTATATGGCCACCACCTGTTCATCGTAATAAAGAACCGAAGTTACAGACAGTCTGGTTATTAAGGATGCAAGGTTTAAGTTGTATGTTGAGCTACATACACGACAGGGGCAAACGTGTAGCGAGAACAGAACACCTATTATTCTGAAAGATCTTGAAGTCTGCAAACTTACTGACACATTTATCTTAAATTTTGTGACACTATGTCCTGTGTGTAGGCACTGTTATATCACACATTTCACAGACCTGAGTGGAGGAGTTTCAAGAGGTGGAGTCAGTACAGAAATCACAATTTGCAGGCAGCAAAGTTCCATGGGATATGTAGTCCTTGAAATGAAAAGAAAACTGCAGATGGAAGCTGCAAAGCATGCAGGTGTTTCGTCAGATTAGGCTACCCATCAGAATGTGTAACGGAAGTGACGTTTTGGTCGCCGCCATCTTGCTACACCCCGCACTTCTCCACAGTAAAGATACACTGAGAAGGGGGCAAGCGGACATCTTGTTACACCCACCAGAGTTTTACATGTTACACTTTTTAGTGAAATACAGTACTTAGAACTCTGTCTGACTGTTTACATGTTGAATTTTAAAAGGAGCGAACTTCTTTCCGATTAGCAAACCTGTGAGATGAGCAGGCTTGCCGCTGCTTTAAACCACTTCCATACAGGGCACTTATACACCTTCCTGCCCAGACCAATTTTCAGCTTTCAGCGCTGTTGCACTTTGAATGACAATTGCGCGGTCATGCTACACTGTACCCAAACTAAATTTTTATAATTTTGTTCCCACAAATAGAGCTTTCTTTTGGTGGTATTTGATCACCTCTGGTATTTTTATTTTCTGCAAAAAAAATAAAAAAAAGACCGAAAATTTTGAAAAAAAAACGTTTTTCTTTCAGTTACAAAACGTTGTAAATAAGTACGTTTTCTCCTTCACTAATGGGGCTGCACTGACGGGCACCGATGAGGTGGCACCAATGAGGTGGCACTGATGAGGTGGCATTGATGGGCACTGATGATGGGCACTAATATGCGGCACTGATGGGCACTGATAGGTCACACTGATATGCAGCATGGATAGGCATGGATAGGCGGCATAGATGGGCATGGATAGGCGGCATAGATGGGCATGGATAGGCGGCATGGATGGGCACGGATAGGCGGCACGGATGGGCACGGATAGGCGGCACAGATGGGCACAGATAGGCGACACTGATGGGCACTGATAGGTGGCGCGGATTGGGCATGGATGGGCACTGATACATGGCACAGATGGGCATGGATGGGCACTGATAGGCGGCACTGATGTACTGTAATGATGGATGTCAATCAGTGCCAAACAATAATGCCTGCCAATCAGTGATGCCCATTGTGGGCACTGATTGGCATCCATTGTGGGCACTGATTGGCATAGATTAGGGGCACTGATTAGCATCCCTGGTGGTCTAGGGTGGCATACCTGGTGGTGGGCATCCCTGGTGGTCTGGTGGCATCCCTGGTGGTCCAGTGTGGGCATCCTTGGGGGGGCTGCACTGATAATCGATCAGCACAAACCCCCCTGTCAGAGGAGCAGCCGATCGGCTCTCCTCTACTTGCGTCTGACAGACGCGAGTGAGGAAAAGCCGATCACCGGCTCTTCTTGTTTACATCGTGATCAGCCGTGATTGGACACGGCTGATCACGTGGTAAAGAGTCTCCGTCAGAGACTCTTTACCTAGATCGGTGTTGTGGGGTGTCAGACTGACACCCCGCAACAACGATCGCCGCGATGCGGACGTCATATGACGTCCGGTCAGGATATTGAAACCACTTTGCCGCCGTCATTCTGTAATAGGGCAGGTGGCAAGTGGTTAAAATGAGCACACCAGGGAGGTCATGAGAGCACACCAGGGGGCCTGGAGGGCACACACCAGGGAGGTCAAGAGGGCACACACCGGGTAAGTCAGGAGGGTCAGGAGAGCACAGTAGGGGTCAGGAGGGCACAGACCGGGGAGGTCAGGAGAGCACAGTACGGGGTCAGGAGGGCACCCACCGGGGAGGTCAGAAGAGCACAGTACAGGGTCAGGAGGGCACACACCGGGGAGGTCAGGAGAGTACAGTACGGGGTCAGGAGGGCACACAATGGGGAGGTCAGGAGAGCACAGTACAGGGTCAGGAGGGCACACACTGGGGAGGTCAGGAGAGCACACCAGGCAGGTCAGTAGAGCACAGTACGGGGTCAGGAGGGCACACACCGGGGAGGTCAGGAGAGCACACTAGGGAGGTCAGGAGAGCACACACCAGGGAGATCAGGAGAGCACAGTATGGGGTCAGAAGGGCACACACCGGGAAGGTCAGGAGAGCACACCAAGGAGGTCAGGAGGGCACACACCAAGGAGGTCAGGAGGGAATACACCAGGGAGGTCAGTAGGGCACAGTACGGGGTCAGGAGGGCACACACCGGGGGGGTCAGGAGAGCACACCAAGGAGGTCAGGACGGCACACATCAGGGAGGTCAGGAGGGCACACACCAGGAAGGTCAGGAGGGCACACACCAGGGAGGTCAGGAGGGCACACACCAGGGAGGTCAGAAGGGCACACACCAGGAAGGTCAGGAGGGCACACACCAGGGAGGTCAGGAGGGCACACACCAGGGAGGTCAGGAGGGCATACACTGGGGGGGTTGGGAGGGCATACACTGGGGGGGGGGTTGGGAGGGCACACACTGGGGGAGGTTGGGAGGGCACACACTGGGGGGGGGGTAGAAGGGCACACATTGGGGGAGTCAGGAGGGCATACACTGGGGATCAGGAGGGCACACACCAGGGGGCACAATGCTTTAATGAGCCCAATTTCTCACTGTGCCACATGAAAAGATGCAATCTCATTTGTCAGCTTACAGCTCCTCAATGCTAAGCTGCAGTAACTTAGCAGACTTAGCATAGAGGTGTCTGTAAACAAATCCACGATGTACTGCTAGCTGAGCTTACCTTCCAGGAAGTTCACAGTCACTTGGCTCCCTCTGCTTAGCTGCTCACACCTCCCTCTTCCAGGCGGGAGCGGTCTCGGGGGTCAGGCACATCCCCTTCATTCCCACTCAAGCAGCAGCCTGCAGGAGAGAGGCTGGAAAACTGCTGGGAGAGGTACAGGGGGCGGAGATTGCAGTCCCAAGTGTGTGTAGTAATTCCTAATCCTGAGAATGGCTGTGAATTGTCCCGACCACGGCTCTGAAATCTCGGGGCACGCTCAGGCTTAGAGTCAGCAATATTTTCTCGGGGGGAGCAATTGCCCTGTTGCCCCCCCCCCTGGATCCGCCCCTGCACCGGCTGCTAGGTCAGTGAGGGAGGCCTATCCGGTGGTTGCTAGATCCAGTGTGGAAGCTGTTTGTCCTCTGGATTAAGGAAAGTACCGTGATCCGCAAAAGCAATGTACCTGAATCTCCCCCAACCCTCCATCCCTCTGTCTGGAAGTTTCTTTAATAAAACCCTTGAGAAAAGAGACTTAAGCCGTGTACACACGATAGGTTTTACCGATGAAAACAGTCCGATGGACTTTTTTCATCGGACAAACCGATCGTGTATGGGCCCCATCTGTCTTTTTTCCATTGGTGTTTAAAAATAGAACATGTTTTAAATTTATCCGATGGTAAAAAACCGATAGCAAATTACTATCGTCTGTGGGGAACTCCATCGGATAAAAAACCCACGCATGCTCAGAATCAAGTCGACGCATGCTCAGAAGCATTGAACTTAATTTTTCTCGGCTCATCGGAGTGTTTTACGTCACCGCGTTTAGAACGGTCGGTTTTTTGACTGATGGTGTGTAGGCAAGACTGATGGAAATCAGCTTCATCGGTTTTCCGATGGAAAAATCCATTGGTTTAAAAACCATAGGAAATCCGATCGTGTGTACAGGGCTTAAGTGTTTGGTGCAGACATTTGTGAACAACTCTTTAAGGAAGACCCCTAGGACGGACGTGGTGAACAGTAATTTTAATATTTAAACCAGCGGCCCCTTCGGGGGTTTTGCTACATATAAATTGTCAAAAATAACTATTGTTTGTATTGCTGTTACACTGCTGATGTCATAAAATTAAAGTATGTTGTGACCATAGATTTCTTTTGATTTGTGCTGATTATATCTGCCTAGAGACCAGCTTTCAGGAGCATGTCTTCATCTAAAATGTTTAATTTTGAATATCTCTACATAAGGAGAATTATTCTTCCAGCTCATGCACCATCATCAATATAACACATGATTAGTATTAAGAGAAAATACCGCAATGGTTCTTATTGAGCTGACAATACACTTATGTGATTTATTAACAGTAAATAACATTGCCAAAATATGAAAATGTTTTCCAGCATCCATAAGAAACTGGACATCATACTTAAAGCAGAGGTCCGCCGATTTTTTTTTTTTTAAGTCAGCAGCTACAAATAGTGCAGCTTCTGACTTTTAAAATAAGGACACTTATCTGTCCAGCACGGCTGCGATGTTGGCACCCGAATATGATCTATCGCTCGGCTCTCGGATGCTGCTGCCGCCATCTTCGGTAAGAGAATCAGGAAGTGAAGCCTTGCGGCTTCACTTCCTAGTTCCCTACTGCGCATGCGCGAGTCGCGCTGCGTGATCTGAATGGTCCCTGCTGTCTTCTGAGACCTGTTTATCTCCCAGAAGACAGCGGGGGGCGCCGGAAGTGGCTGTAAATACCTGTCTTAGACAGGTATCTGCTCCCCCCTCCCCCTGAAAGGTGCCAAATGTGACACCAGAGGGGGGGGGAATCCGGACAGCGGAAGTTGCATTTTTGTGTGGACCTCCGCTTTAAAGTGGAAGTAAACCCTCCTATCATTTTCAGGCAAGGAAGCTGCCATCTTGGCCTCTGTTTAATCTTCAACTGCCATGATGCTGCACATGTGATCAGTTTTGACACCAGCCATTGGATGGTTTGACAGTTTGGTTGAGAGCACAACCAATGTGGCAGTTGGCATTCCCGGCATGCCGGGAATGTAACTGCTTTTTGATACTGTTAAATCGATGGGTTTACTTCCGCTTTAAGGATACAAGCAGGTTATACCCAGAGATACAAATGATTCGGGAGAATTAAAGGCTAAGTTCATCTTTAAAAGAAAACAATAAATGCACCTATTTTTGCAGGTAAAAAAATGTGCATTCTTTTTTTACTAGAACATGCAGAGCATTGTACCCTTGATCAGCACTGGGAAGGCCAGGCAGTAAAAAATGGAGGGGGGGAATGCTATGGAATAGGTAGGCAGAAGCAACAAGTTAATCATTGAACCCTGTGACCATAGGCTGCCCACCTTTCCTCAAATCTTCCTTCAACAGAAAACATTTCAGAAAAGTAATCTGGAGCAGTTCTTGGGAGCTGATTTTTTGTTCAACCCATCAGGGGATATTAAAATACCTGACAAAACTTCTCGTCTTACTCCTCCAAGGCACACACCAGTCACTTTCCTGCTCCGTGAGGGAAAGGTTCACCCATATTTAGGGTGTAGCATGTAATATGTTCAAGCAAATGTTCTCCTCATTCCCCTCACCCTTTCCCTATGACAATTAAAATCAGCTAAATATATTCCAGGTGCATTAAAACAAAAGGTGTGCAAAGTCTTGGTTTCTTAAAGCCTCGTACACACGGTCGGACTTCCATCGGACTTTTCCGTGTTTTTTTGTCCAAACGAGTTTGTTTGGGAACACCCATAGCATACACACGCTCTGACTTTTCTGCAAACTTTCTCAAAACTTTTTGCAACATCACGTGGTTTTTCTGCTCTTTTCTGCTATTGTTGGTTGATTTTAACATTATTTGTTTTGTCCATCGGACAAAAGTCTGATGGTTTTCTGTACACACGGTCGGACTTTGCTCCATCGGACTTTTGTTGGGCAAAAGTTTGTCCGTTTGCAGACCCAACTTTTGGCCGATGAAAACAAGAAAAAAGCAAAAAAATTTTGTCCGATGGAGCGTACACACGGTCGGATTGTTGGTCCAACTTGCTCAAAATGAAGTTTGTTGGCCAAAAGTCCGACCGTGTGTACGGGGCTTTAGAAGCAGCAACATTCTGAGTAAAAGTGCAAACAAATGGAAACTTCCCCAACCTATAACTGGCCTTAACAGTAAGGAGCACATGGAAGGGCGACACATGTCAAACAAAACAAAGAACAATTTCCAGCTCAACTTAGCAGCCAGTCTGCAACCAACCAAATTATCCTGTCTAACAGTTCAAGTTAAAAACAGGGGTTTAGTTTGCACACATTTGCAAATACATGCGTAAGCTGCAGAGCCTCTTCACGGTACCCCAGTATTATCTGCAGTCCTAACTATACATTTTGAGAACCACCATAGTAGGAGTAAAGCGTGCTGGACACCTACCTTTGCTGCCATTGTGCTATTTGCTGGGTGTCCAGTGCGTTCCTATGCCTTTAGGGAGGAGTGGGCTCCCTCCAGGCATACCTGCCCTGAATCTATTGATTGCTATATATGTGCTCCTACTATATGTGTGCAAACTAAACCCCTGAATTTAACATGAACTTTTAGAAAGGTCAATTTGGTTTGTTGCAGGCTGGCTGGTAAGATGAGCTGGGAATTTTTCTTAGTTTTTTTTTTGTTTATGTTTTTTACATCGTAAATAAAGTCAGTCCTTTGTCAGCAGTTGCAGATTGAGATATATGGTCTCTGTGTTGAAGCAATGGTCCTATTGAAGAGGTCTGAGATGCCCCCAACTGAGTCAGACTTATAGCTCTCCGATCAGCAAAACTCATTCTACCAGCTGATTGGAGAGAGCTTGCTCTGAATCATTAGAGAGTGTGTGTCAGATTACATACAATGCAAACACTACAGCTCGACTTTAGGTCCAGCGATGGCTTTATCCTACAACTTTATATATTTTGTTCTGTTGTCTTTATGTATGTAGCACGCTGTATCATAGGTAGGTGCTAGAGTGAGGATTTTTGTGAGGTAGCTGCCATTCCCCCATCTAATCTATTTTATGGGATTCCCTTTACTCCTGGGCCCAGGAGGTATTTTTGTAAATTTGTATTTTTTCCACAGCTGGGGACCAGCTGTGATTTGGTGGGGGTGAATGTAGCACCCTCTACTATAGGTAGGTGCTAGAGTGAGGATTTTTGTGAGGTAGCTGCCAGAGCAGGTAAATTTAGGCAGGCCTTTGCTTAAGGCTAGGCCTGCTGATTTTGATCTGGGGGCAGGGAGTGGTTAGTGAAGCAGTGGGTGTGACCACCTGTGCATTAGTTCTGGGGCACCTCCCCTGATTCCAGGGAGAATGTTCTGGAAGAGAGGCAGGGCACAAGACTGGAGTGACATGGAGCTCATGTGAGGAGCCCTGACCAATCCCCGGCTGGGAGACATGAAGAATGGAGTGCTAGATAGTAGCAGGGGCCCATCCCCATCTCGGGGGGTGTGCGGCCCAGCGGAGGAGCCCGGGAGAGCTGGGAGGGAGCCTCATCCTTACACGGTCATGGAGGAGGTGTCCTGGAACAGAAGGGCAGGAGAAGCTATTGGAACGCATGTGCAGTTAAAGTTCTCCATCATGGACTCAGGGCAGGAGAAGGTCGGTGAGTGTGACAAAGTGGATTTCTGGAAGAGGCATGCCAGGGGAGCTGGGTGCGAGGCCAGAGCAGAGACTGTGGGGTTCGTGTCAAATCTATGCGGCCTGTGGGCGCAGGATTTGCAAGTCGGGCAAGCTGGGATCAGTAGTCCACCAACTAAAATGAGCTGCTAAATTACTAGGCCACCGGGGAGGGGTACTGCAGACCCCTGGCCTAGCAACAAAACAGTAACTTCAGCCAGCATCTGGGATTATTCAGAGTGATCTCTTTTGTAAAGAGAAGATGATGGGACAGGAAGACTAATAGTTTACAGTGGAAGTTTTGTGCAGGAGGAGAGAAGTCCTGGGAGCAACAGTCTGCAGGAGTTGATGCAGAGGAGGAGCAATGGTCTGCATGGGTTATGCAGGAGAAGTGACTGTAAATTTTAGAGTCCATCAGTTCTTCAAGGCTCAACCTATTCTACCGATTTCATTAATATGATGGCAAAGCAAACCGTTCTATGGTCATCCCATATGCCCTTTCCCCTAACCAAGTTATATCCCACAATAAACAAAAACAAAACAATGCAAATAACTGTTCATTGTCTCTGAAGCCTCGTACACACGACCGGTTTTCGCGTCAAGAAAGGACAAGAAAACTGTTGGGAGAGCTTTCTTGCCGAGAAAACCGCTCGTGTGTATGGTTTCTCGTCGAGAAAACTGCCGGGAATCTCGACGGGAAAAATAGAGGACCTGCTCTCTATTTTCTCATCAGGATCCTTGTTTTACTCGTCGGGATTCTCTTCGGCCTGTTTCCCGACGAGAAAACCGGTCGTGTGTATGCTTTTCCAAGTCTTAAAAAATTGCGCATGCTCAGAATCAAGTATAAGACGGGAGCGCTCCTTCTGGTAAAACTAGCGTTCGTAATGGAGATAGCACATTCGTCACGCTAAAACGAACTGAAAGCACGAAGACTGAAAAGCGCAAATCGTCTCTCCCCAAACTTTTACTAACACGCGGTAACACAAGAACAGCAAAAGCAGCCCAAGGGGTGGCGCCATTGGAATCAAACTTCCCCTTTATGCTGCCGTCGTACGTGTTGTACGTCACCGCGCTTTACAACGAAGAGATTTAGAATTGACAGTGTGTATGCAAGGAAAGCTTGACAAGAATCTCGTCGAGAAAAAAACGACGTTTTTTTTTACGACAAGATTCTCGGTCGTGTGTACGAGGCTTGAGAGTGATAGATGGAGGTCTGGCAGCAGGGTGATTTGGTGGATGTTAGCAACTAGTAGCAACCATCCGCTACATGTACAAGTTATGATTGCTGTAGCAGCATGAATGCATATTTCAGTCAAATAATTTTTTGTAGCCATATATAAACATAATAAGAGCATTTCTTACCTTTTTTCTGCGTAGCCTAACTTGGCCATAAATATCCTCATAAGCAGAAATATTATCTTTACGTTGTAAACAGTGGACATTATCTCTTGAACTTGCTCCTTGAAAGTCTTCTTTTGAAACATGTAACCCATCACCTGTAGTATTATCATAAAGCTGAACATTATCCCCTTCTTGGCAGAGAGAATAAGACCCACTGCAAATTTCAGACCCCGTTTTTGGTTCCAGCTGAGAAGTAACACAAGTAAATGGATTGTCAGATGGGTCATCTGACTCTTCATCACAGATGTTTTGTCCTTTACCATCGATTGAAACGTCAGATTTTCTTCGCTGTTGTGCAACTCTAGCAGAACGTAACATCTGTTCTCTACCCAGCAAATCAATTTCCTCCAAATCTCTATCATCGCCTATTATTTCTTTTGCTGAAACTTTTATAGACCTTTCTTTTAAAACATCCAAATCATTGATTTTGGTTTCATCCATATGTTTCTCTTCTGCAAGCCTGTCCTCTTTCGCACTAGCAATGATATCATTAAGTTTACACTCTTTGTCATAATCCTCAATAGTGTTGTTCTCTGATAAGGTTCTGTCCAGTGGGTTTCTTTCTTTGTGACAAGGAAGACATATATCATTCTTTAGGTTACGTTCTCCATCATTAGTTGAGAAGCAAGACATAGCTTCTTCATTGATTTTAGAAGATGCACATTGATCTTCCATATCTAGGTTATCATTTTCATCAAGTTCTTTGGATACCTGGGGTCCAAGAAGTCCACCACAGTCCAGTGAATCTCTATTGTCTGATAAAAAAAGCTTCTCCTCTTGCTTTTCTGTGGAATTTCCAAGTTCTTCCATAGCTGACATTAAATTGTGCTCTTTAAATCCATTGCAGCATAAAGTATCACAGCCAAAACTAATAGAAGAAAGCCCTGTCCATTGTGTTACATGGTCTTCCCAGCTTCTCTGAATAACTACAGACATATCACAAAGCAAAACTCCAGATAAACTTTGCAGACAGCAAAACATGTGACTGAAATATGGGAAAGCCGTGAAGAACCAAGGAATTGACCGGGTAAAGTATCATCTGCAAAAAACAAGAAGATAAATTAATTATGGTCGAAATGTTGACAAACTATGAACTAGCAATACAGAAACCTTTGTTTGAATGAAAAGAGCCTGTTTTTGTGAAGCCACATACTGTATAATGCTGTGTGCCAACTTTTCCACAATTTTATTTTAGTCATAGGATAACTCATTTTATGCATTTAAACTCTATAAAACCTTATGACTCTGTACAAATCATGTAGTTTCTACTAGCTTCCACCCGTAATTTTTTTTAAAAGTCAGCAGCTACAAACACTGTAGATGCTGACTTTTAATAAGGGCACTTACCTGTCCTAGGTGCCCGTGATGATGCCCCCCCCCCGGTGCCGATCCGGATCATTGCAGGTCCCACACCGCCATCCTCAGTAAGGGAAACAGGCAGTGAAGCTTACGGCTTCACTGCCCGTTTCCTACTGCGCATGCGCGAGGCTTGCTTTGTGAATGGGCGGCTGCTCTCTGGGATACACACACTTCCCAGAAGGCAGCGTGCCCGATTCACCAGAAGGAGGATGTGGAAGAAGACCCACTGCAGATGAGGAAGAGGCAGATTAGGGACTTCCGCATAGCAACCGCTATTTCAGGTGAATAAAATTTTTTTTGTTTTTTTATTTACATTTTTTTTGCAGCATTTTGTGTATTTTTTTTTTTTTCAGGGTGGAACTCCACTTGGTAAACTAACCCACTGAGTATTCCATTCATATCTTGCATACATTTCCTTGTAGTTAATGAGAGACATTAAGGTTTTATAATAAAATATGCAGGATTTGTTTGACATACATTCTATTTATAATAGAATAACAAAGTATAGTAAAAAGGTTCTTCTTGAATTTACAACAGATTTGTTCTTAAGCATGTAAACTGCAATGTGTGGTTGATGAAGAACATGTATATTGAAGGCCCATGAGTTGCTTAAAGAGGAACTGTAGTCTGCTCACATAATTTGTAATTAAAAACATCTTTGCCATTCTGAAGCTTCCCTCCAACCACTTTGCATATTGTTTTATATACAGTAAAAAATACAGAAAAAAAGCTACTTTTTTGATTTGGCGGAATACTGTATATGAAGGCAGATTTATCCACTGTGCTGAGAATCATACAGTGCATGATTCATGATTATTTATGTTCCTGATTTGCTTGATCACTGCCAGATGAACAGATATGCATGCAAATATTAAGGCAAATCAAAAATAGGATTCATTTACTGTACTGTTTTAAATATGATTATTCTTAAATTCAATTCAAAGAGGCACCTTGAAGTACATCTAATACCAAATCTTTTTAAACTTTTTGGAAAAAGTATCAAATGGTTGGAATTTTGTCAGGTCTGCAACCTCACTGGAGAGTATTACCTTCTCCATTTGTTAGGCTCTGTGGGCCTTTATTACATTGGGTAGTGGAATCACTGACCAGAACACTGGATCTTCTATGTCCATTACTGTCACTCCCATAGGAAGAAATACTTTAATAAAAGAAGTAAAGAAAAATAAAAAAGCAAAAAAATTGTTTTTTTATGTAGCGGGCTCACCCCTCTCTCTATCGGTTATGCGGCTGTTGTCTAGGGGTACCTGGGAGAGAGAGATGAGATACACCACGGCCCATGTCCTCCATAGCTAAGAGGTGAAAGCCAGCAAATTGGGTCTTGTGTAGGTGTCCTAGAGTCAAGTCCAGTACTTCGTCCCTGACTCCTTTGCTCCTAGTAACCAGAGTTCCCCACAGTGAATAGGTCCAACTCAGTTTTATTCTTCTTGCCAAGCAATAAAACAGTTTATTTACTTTGGAAAATGGGGACAGATCGAGGCACAATCCTTTCCCTTCTGCTGCTGACCACTGTGCTGTCACCAGTGGTGAATAGTCACTACCACTGACTAGGTGATGTAGAACGTGAATTACCTTCGCTCTGCCCCTGTCAGGGGAAGAAATCCATCCAAGGGAGAAGTGGAGGCCTCTCCGTCACCAGCGATGCTGCGCCGGACTCTTCAGAGAAGTTACTGCACACCAGTCCTCACAAACTCAGACACGGGCACCCAAGGAGTTAGGGCCCCCTCGGATTCCTCCACCCTTGCGGAACTCAGTCGAAGGTACTGAGCCCCAGGCATCCACCATAGTACCTCACCCCAGGCTAAAGGTGCCTGAGATGGACTCCATCTCTGCTCCGGCTAGGTCAAGGGCACCTAGGCCTGGAACACCGGAGCGCCAGCACCCAGGCTGAAGGTGCCTGGGTGCGGCCGCATCTTCTGGCTCCGGACTCTAACCCCGTGGCTCCGGACTCTAACACTGTAAATATCTCACACATTTACATTCTTCCCTCCCCCAGGCTATCTAAGGACCACCCATTCTCAGCAGCCTTGACAGACGAATCTCCTGCAGAGGGAAAGAAAAGAAACATACATCCTAACAACATATGTGTGTTTGCTTGGAATGAATGAGTCTATCCGAGAAGAAACCCATTCACTCCAATAAGTGCTGCATAATGTAAAAAAAAACAATCGTTGCGCAACACTGCCACCTGGTGACAATGCCGCGGTCAAGACACTCATCACTTCCAGATGAACTTTTCTCTTTATCATTTCTCTGTGACTCTACACTAACTAAAACCCAAAGTCACTGATTTCTCTTGAGTGCAAGAAGGAGGGAGAACAAAACAAAAACAGCTCCCATTTCTCCGAAGAGTCTCCCGCAACAGGAACGGGTGAAATGGATGTTGAATCTATAACTTCAGACAGACAACCAGCTTCTTCCCTTGGCGCCGAGGCCTCTACCCGAGGTGTACTATCTCCAGTAGACATGGGCAGGTCCCTTGTGACACAGGACGAGGGTACCTTCATCTTGTCCCATCCCTTCTGATGGAAGATTTCGTCTATCTCCCCATCATCGCCATTGTCAGACAATGAATCCAGGTCAGAGGTGTCGTAGCACTCAGCGGGCAGATAATTCCCAGTCACTGAACTATCCCCCTTGACGGCCTCTACCGACTGTGGGCTTCCGCCACTTTTAACCACGCAGACAGTCCCAACCCCTGGCTCACCTGGGCCTTTAGAAGAACAGGGATGTCCAGGACTTTTTTTCTACCGGATCCATCCAGGCCAGGCAAGCAGTGGGGCGAAGCTCTTCCACGACCACACAAGGCCATCACTAGGCCGACTTTCCTCTTCGGTGGCCGGAGCAGGGAGCTGCTGGTGATCGAGGCAGCATCCTCTGATTTTTCTCTTTTCAATCACCGCTTGGTCAGTCACTTTGCCCGGATCAGTGCGCACGGGGAACGCACCAGCATCGATCTCTCCTTCCGGAGTGGCAGTCCCTGTGAGGTAGTTGAGGTGGAAAGCACAAGGCTTTTCTGTGGATGGTTCCACCTCGAAGAGAAATTCCTTGCAGACCTTACAGCGCCCGAAGGGCTTCAGCTGGACCACCAGTCCCGAACAGCCGGGACAGATCACACCGAGGGCCTCCATGTCTCTGCAGGTGTACAGAGCCAATCGCCCCCGGGCCTTAGTCTTATCCCCGTATCCATAATCGGAGCAGCCAGAGAAGACATATCCGCGAAGGAAGGAACTGAAAGAGTTTGAAGCCATCCTCTCTCTTTGCTGCTCCATTGCGCACTGACCCACCTGCGCCGGAATCTCCACGTGCGTACGTCCACATGGCCAGACTCCTCCCACCTTCTGAACTTGTTTGCAGGCTTTTCCCTTTCCCCGCCCACGAACTATGCAGCTGTGGGTTGCCTCGTGGCGCGTTGGCCAATATGGCCGACCTACTCGGAACTCCTCCGGGCAGCAAAGTTCAAATTCAGACACCATTACCACTGACTAGGTGATGTAGAACGTGAATTACCTTCGCTTGCTCTGCCCCTGTCAGGGGAAGAAATCCATCCAAGGGAGAAGTGGAGGCCTCTCCGTCACCAGCGATGCTGCGCCGGACTCTTCAGAGAAGTTACTGCACACCAGTCCTCACGAACTCAGACACGGCCACCCAAGGAGTTAGGGCCCCCTCGGATTCCTCCACCCTTGCGGAACTCAGTCGAAGGTACTGAACCCCAGGCATCCACCATAGTACCTCACCCCAGGCTAAAGGTGCCTGAGATGGACTCCATCTCTGCTCCGGCTAGGTCAAGGGCACCTAGGCCTGGAACACCGGACCGCCAGCACCCAGGCTGAAGGTGCCTGGGTGCGGCCGCATCTTCTGGCTCCGGACTCTAACCCCGTGATCAGGGCGTCCGCCCCTTTTATGACTTCTCCCTTCGCGCCACAGTGGGTTCCCCGCCCCGCTGTACCAGCTCCAGGGGAGGACAAAAAGGCACAGTCTTGCGGTGCGAGCCCAACCCCAGTCCAAGGCAATAATTACACCTATAGGCCGGCGGGAACTTCACACCACCAGAGTCCTCCAAGACTCACAAAGGGAACCTTGAATTTCCTAACAATCAAGGCATCTGGGTTACACTACCACCCAGATGCTTCCCCTAAATTCAAGTACCCGTTACACTTATAAAAATTAAAGTATACTCTTTAAGGCCTCATTCGCACAGTCAAACCTTCATTTATAAGTCTTTAAAGGTCTTTTACAAGTGCATATAAATGCATGTAATGATTTTTCAATGGTGCCATTCATACTTTGCTTTTATCTGCATTTAGGAGCAGCCAGTTTAGATGCATTTATAGAAAATAGATTTATGTGAGCCCAGGATCTGATTTGAAAGGTAAAAGTTGCTAAACACATGTAAACAGGACTAATTTCTAAACCTGCTTTAACTCAGGGACATTTAATCACAGTAAAAAATGATATCGTAAGCATACATTTTTTTTATACTTCCCAGATGATTTGTCCTACATTTAGAAATGAGGAGTTGCCAGTATGAATGAGGCCTTATCCTAAGAAATATTTTTTGGCCCATTCACACCAGCGACCATGTTATAACCATACTTCTCAACCGTCCCTCATTCGGCGGGACAGACCCACAATTGGCAGCTTTGTCCTGGGCCCGGGCACCCTCATTCCGGGACAATACAGAATCCCAGAATTGCACCCTGGCCCTGGGCCAATGATGCCCCCTAAAATGACCTTCACATCTCCGCTGTCACTCACTGCCAGCCTGTGGTGGACCCCTGGCTGATGAGACCCCTTTTACATTATGTTAACCACTGCCGCTGGCTCAGTGCCCAAAAGATTGCTATCCGGCACCCGCCTGGAGTCTAGCAAGCAGTGACATCACAAGGAGGAGAGACGCATAGGCCCCAGAATTCACAGCGGAGGAGAATTTAACTTCCTCCTTCTCCGTGCCTACTGCTTAGCTCCACCCACCTCCTCCCTGCATCCTCTCGAGTCCAGCCAGCAGCATGCAGAAGAAACATCTGAGGCACTGTCTGCAGTGCTTAAAGGGATAGATACGTTTAGGTAGAAAGGCAAGTTCAATCCAAAGCACTCACCAACATGATAGATCGGGGATAAAATCCTCAGTCAGCTCTTGCCCAGCAGCCAGTGTTCTGTGCTGAACTGTCAGCACTTCACAGCAGCTCAGAGTGTGTGTGTGTGCTGGAGTTAGCAAGCCTATCAGTGGAAAGAGGAAGACAGATAAGGTGTCGGCAGATATGTATGCTGACAGAAGAAGAGAGGACACTGACAGATGAAATTACATCCCCGGAGGGATGGAAGGAGGACACATCCTTAGATATCAGGGCAGGGTTTATGCTGGGACTTGTAGTCCTTCACTTTTAGGGGATTTGACCCCCCAAAAGTTAAGGACTTTAGGTCCCAGCATGAACCCTTCCGAACTGAAGATGTGATGGTCCCAGCATGAGCCCATGAAATCTATGGGGTCACAACCCTAATTCTCAGGGGTCCATGCTGGGACCTGTAGTCCTTAATTTTTTTGGGGTGGTCTTATCCTTATATATCAGAGGTTCATGCTGGGACTTGTAGTCTTTCAGGGACCTGGGACTACAGGTCCCATCATGAACCCCTCAGAGCTGAAGATGTGACACCCCCCCGGCCCCCGCAAGGGAGGAGTCACATCAGCAGTGGGAGGTGCATTCACTTTCCCGGGGTTCCGGTGTGTTGGACTGGTGGCAGGCTATAGGTGTAAAGTGGCACATTGCATGTGGCGGCAGCGTACAGGTGAAAAGTGGCACACTGCATCTGGCAGCAGACTACGGGTGAAAAGTGGAACACTGTATCTGGCGGCAGGCTACGGTGAAAAGTGGAAAAATGCATCTGGTGACAGGCTACGGGTGGCAAGTGGCACACTGCATCTGGTGTCAGGCATTGGTGGAAAGTGACACGCTGCATCTGTCGTCAGGCAATGGTGAAAGGTGACACGCTGCATCTGGTGGCAGGCAATGGGTGGCAAGTGCCACACTGCATCTGGTGGCAGGCAATGGTGGCAAGTGAAATGCTGCATCTGGTCGGCAGGCAATGATGGCAAGTAACAAGCTGCATCTAGTGGCAGGCAACGGTGGCAAGTGGCACGCTGCATCTGGTGGCAAGTGACAAGCTCAGGGTTCCCACTGATTCTGCATTATGGTGAGTTTAACTATTTAATTATATATTACAATGTAGTATAACACCAGCTATTAGCCCGACAAATCACCCCTGCTGCCAAATTCCCAGTCAACCCCAAGTTTACATTCTCACAAACCCCCCATCTTTTTTTGGAAAGGGGGAGAATGGGGGGTGTCCCTCAATGGCAGTTTGGAAATGTGGTCACCCTAGTGAAGACTGGCCCTAGCATGTCCCCGATCTCATCAATAGATTGTATTTCATTTCTCATAGCAAGCATCCTGGCAGTCTTGCCCAAGCTGGAGAAGAGAGCTATCTCTTGGTGTTTCGGAAAAAGCATGTGCACTTCCCTCCAAATGTACAATGCAGTGCTTAGTGCCTGGGGCCACATGTAGCCCATTGACACTTTTTGTGTGGCGCATATGTCCCCTGCAGACACTTATCTGTAATATGTCATGCACTATGTCTCCATGATTGACTGCTGAAGCATGCCCCCAGTCACCAACAACCCCTGTAGCATGTTCATAGTCTCTGACCATTTTCTGTATCATGTCTGCCGTCTCTGACCATTTTAGGAATCATGTCTGCAGTCTCTGACCATCTCCTGTATCATCTCTCTTGTATCATGTCCGCATTCTAACCACAACTTGTATAATGTCTGCAGTCCCTGACAGTCTCTTGGAGCATGTCTGCAGTCTCTAACCATCTCTTGAAGCATATCTGCAGTCTCTGACAGTCTCCTGGAGCATGTCTGCAGTCTCTGACCATCTCTTGAAGCATGTCTGCAGTCTCTGACAGTCTTTTGGAGCATGTATGCAGTCTGTGAAGTCTCTTGGAGCATGTCTGCAGTCTCTTACCATCTCCTGTATCATGTCTGAAGTCTCTGACAGTCTGTTGGAGCATGTCTGCAGTCCCTGACCATCTCTTGGATCATGTCTGCAGTCTTCGACAAGTGTACATATTCACCAGCACACCATGGATCAACACTTCCATCCACACGGAAGTGTTGATCCATGGTGTGCTGGTGAATATGTATACTTGCTTGATGTTTCCAGGACCCAACTGGTAATCGGTACAGCACCCACCATTTTAGGAGCCATACTTTCCAGGAACGTGTGCGATAGGAATATTGACAAGACTGCAGTCTCCGACAGTCTCTTGGAGCATGTCTGCAGTCTCTGACAGTCTCGTGGAGCATGTCTACAGTCTCTGACCATCTCCTGTATTTTGTCTCTTGTATCATATCCGCAGTCTCTGACCACCTTTTGTGTGATATCTGCAGTTTCTGACCATCTCCTGTATTATGTCTGCAGTCTCTGACCATCTCTTATATCATGTCTGCAGTCTCTGACCATCTCCTGTATCATGTCTGCAGTCTCTGACCATATCTTATATCATGTCTGCAGGCTCTGACCATCTCCTGTGCAGTCTCTGACCATCTCTTATATCATGTCTGCAAGTCTCTGACCATCTCTTATATCATGTCTGCAGTCTCTGACCATCTCCTGTATCATGTCTGCAGTCTCTGACCATCTCTTATATCATATCTGCAGTCTCTGACCACCTTCTGTATTATGTCTATACCTCTGCTATGCAGTCTCTGATTATTTTAATGACGTTCTTTAAGTTAGGGTCAGACAAAGCAATCAAAGCATATTTTAGGCCTCATGTATACTGTTGCTGGTAAACGGATGTTTAGGAGCAGTTGGAAGTTTTTTTCAACTGCCCCTGAACTCTCAGCCATGTTATCTTATCTGTCCATGTACACAGGGTCGTTTACAGTCGTTTCTAGGCAGTTGAGTTTAGAGGCATTTTTTGGAATGCAAAAAAATGGGTTCAGAAGCTGAGTTTACAGGCATTTCAAGCGCCAAGCGCTTCTAAACGCGGCTAAATGCGGCTAAACGTGGGTAACTTGCATTTAGCCTCATTTAGTTTACAGGCATTTTTCATTTTTGGCTATTTAAAATATATATATATAACGCTGAAAAACACTGCTAAACTGGCATATAAACGTGGCAAATCGGTTACTATCTATCAAGTTAAATCATTCAGGAGTAGTTGTAAAAATGTCCCATGTACCAGAAAGCCTTATAGGTACAAGGAAGCATGGGTTTTGTTTAACCACATCACTTAAGCCCCTCCCACTGCTAGGTGCTTGACCAAGCCCACAATTTTCCAGGACGTAGCGCGCCGCAGGTCTTTTTACTCCTCCAGTGTCCCTCATTCTGAAGTTCAAAAGTTGGGAGGTATGTTATAACTCCGGTGTGCAAGTAAACAGTGCTAATCAGCTGTTTTTTTTTTTTTTTGCATAACTTTAATAAAATGTCAAAATTACATTTCATTCACCTTCATGCATTGCAGTGCGTGTGTGCCCTACTTTTTTCAGTGAACATCACCACAATGCAGTAGTATGAACTAAACACACAGGACACAAGGCAAATTGCCCTGTCTATGCAGCGGGCTGTATTTGGCAAGACTGAGGCTGCAAGTCATTTTGCAACCCTAAAGTATAACTAAGGGCAAAACATGACATTTTTTGGTTTTGGATAGAGTGGAGAAGGATAAGAATACCTGTCAGGTTTTTATTGTTGTCTGTGCCTCTGTTAGTGAGATTCACCCTTTATATTTGTTTACCATTACCATTAAAAGTGAAAGTAATAGAAAACCCCAAATCTTGGTTTGTCATTAGAACAGGATCAGTGGGGGAATCCTCCAATGGGGACACTAGCTCTGGTGACCTTGGTGAAAACCAGGGACTCCCTCACTTTGGAGGGATTTCCTCCTACTTCCTGTTTTGCCTATGGAACAGGAATTGAAGGGAAATCTGCACAATGAAACATTGATAGGAAAAATAAAACAGGGGCTATTGCTCCCCCTTACTCTATCCCAAAAAAAAAATGGAAAATTGTATCAAATACTTACCGTCATTTTCCTTACCTGACGCCAAACCATGGCAGCATACTAGTGATAGAGCTCCGCCTCTTGATCACTTCTTTAGGACCAGTGAATAGCATAAATAAAGGCATAGTTAGCCGCCAACCCATTCTTTGTAAGAAGCCGCATACTGAAACATATTGTACAAGGGTGGGTCTGTATGCTGCCATGGTTTGGCGTCAGAAAAGGAAAATTACAGTAAGTATTTGATACAATTTTCTGTTTTCCTAACACCAACATGGCAGCATACTAGTGATAAATAACTAGCTGACAGGGTGGGTACTGCTTAAACAACTTTAGTTTTATTTACATGTAAGAGAAGATTGGATTGTTCTTCTCCCGAAGTCTACAGATGACAAGGCACCCGGATCCACCCTATAATGCCTTAGGAAGGTATTTTGAGAGGACCATGAAGCTGCTCTGCAGATGGTCTCCATTGACACAATTGAAAGGGATGGCCACGAGGCTGCTACCAATCTGGTAGAGTGTGCAGTCACTGTTGAAGAGAGTTCACACCCTCTTGCCCTGTATGCTCTGTAAATAAACTTAATGATCCAGCTCACCAAGGTTCTTGAGGTAGCCTCCTGTCCTTTGTGTTTTCCCACTGAGATTATGAAGAGCTTATCCGAACATCTGAAGGGTGCGTGGCTGACAGGTATTTCCTTAAGGTTCTTGAAACATCCAGCTCATGTAATCTGCCCGAATCTTCTTCCGGGAAGCTTGGTAAAGTCCAGACACCTGTTTGATGAAATGTAGTGGCTACTTTTGGCACAAAATGGTCTACTGAACGAAGTTCCACTCAATCTGGGAAAAAGGTAATATGCCTATCTGATGCTCCCAGGCCCTGAAGTTCAAATACTCTCCTACCTGAAGTGATAGCTGTCAGAAAAACATATATTTATGTAATGCCCCACAACAAACACTGCTCAGTTGGAGCATAAGGATGGCCAGATAGAAAGTCCAGCAGCACAGACAGATCCCATTGGGAAAAGACTCTCTTCATAGGTGGTCTGATTTTAATGACCGCCTTTAGGAACTGCACTACTAACGGGTCTTCAGACCATTTGATTTTTGTCACTGCTGAGATGGCTGACACTTGCACTTTGAGTGAGCTCAGGCCAAATCCCATGTCCAATCCTGATTGCAGAAAATCTAGGACAGCTGAAAGTGGAGGTGCAGAAGGATCCAGTTACCGTCCCACCAGGAAATTTGAAAACTTGTGCCAAACCTTGGCATATACTTGATTTGTGGAAGGTTTTCTGTCTCTTAATAGAGTAGAGACTACCCTAGAGGAGCATCCTAGGCTCACCAGCTTCCTCCTCTCAACAGCAATGCTCGCAGCTTCAGTCTGTGCATGCATGGATGCAGGAAGTCTCCCTGAATCAGAAGGCGTGGAAACTGGTTGTTGTACGCTGAGATGGCATGCCAACGGAAATTAGGGTCTCCACAGCCAAAATGGAAGAATCACCATGACCATCATGTTCTCCTCCAGCAGCCTTAAGAGGAATTTCATTATCAGAGAAACCTAGAGCAACTAGAGCATCTTTCCCCTCTGCCTGAGGATGCAGGAACTGGGATAGAAATCTCAGGAGTTTGCAGTTGCTGGGAGAAGCAAAGAGATCCATTTGGGGTTTGCCCCACATGTGAACCTGTTGGGTAAAGGCTCGGGGGTGTAGAGCCCACTCGTTGTGGTCCGGAAATGCGCGAGATAGACGGCCTGCCTGCAGATTTAGCTTCCCAGGGAGATAGACTGGCCTTAGAGCCTGAACGTGATTCTCTGCCCAGGACATTATGGGTTCCACCTCCTTCAGCAAGAAGCTGCTGTGAGTTCCTCCCTGGCGTTGTATGTAAGCAACCCCTGACCTGTTGTCCATCTGCATCGTGACCGGTTTGCCCTGGATCTTGTGCTGTAAGGCCTTGAGAGCCAAGAATGCTGCTCAAACTTCTAGTACATTCAAGACTATGCCTTTGGCTGGGAATCTCCACCTGTCCTGAACAGACTGTCCTTCGCAGTGTGCCCCCCAGCTGACCTCGCTGGCATCTGTTGTAACAATGGTCCACTCTAATGGACCTAAGGAGCACAAGTTCTTTAGGATCTCCTTCAGCAACCACTGTAGGCTCCTCCTCATAATGTAAGATACTGTTGTCAGTTGTGTTAGGAACTGTTTCCTCCACTGTGCAAGGAATCCTTGCTGGAACTGCCGCATGTGCCAATGTGCCCAAGGGAGCATGGGAATGCACGAGGACATGGTGCCCAACAGGCTGAGACACTGGGATTCTGACAGGTGGGTGGATGTTGCCACTCTCAGGACTGTTCCTGACTGTCAATGCCTTTGCTGGTGGGATTGAGACCAAGGCATTGGTCATATTGAAGAGTGCCCCAGGTATACCAGTTGCTGGGTTGGGCCAAGCTTGCTCTTCTTGATGTTGATCATCCAACTGAACTTCTGTAAGGTGTCTATAAGGATCTCCCTGTGTGTCAGGAGCTCTCTCTGGTCCCTGACCAAATCGCATGTCAAATCGTACCAATGTGAACCAGAGCTAACTCAAAAAGGACCTTCTATTGCCCTCAGCCTCTTCCAAATCTCCAAATTCCTTTTTTTTGTTGCTGTGATCTGACTTCCTGTTAGAAGGTAGCCATGTTTGTTCTCCATGGTCCCACTGTATGTACTGTAGGAAGGTAGCCATCCTATTTTTCTCACCCCTGAGATAGATTTGGGACTAGGACTATGAATTTGTACATAGAGCAGGGCACATGCTTTCAGCCAGCTGCTCAATCCAAACAAATGGAAGTTACAAAGGAAACAAAGGTTACAGGGCCATTAAGTAGTGGGTGTGTTTGGATTATTTTTGGAGAATAAGGATATTGTTCAATGACACTTTAAATGCAGCTGTACTTGTTTTCTGAAGTGCGTGTCTTTGAAACCTTCAAGCTGTGTGGCAGGAGATCATACAACACAAATACAAGAATTTTATTGTTCAGTGTAAACAAAATGACATCTGACTCTGAGTTACATCTTCAGAATCTAAAAACTGCTTATTAACTACATCAAACCTCTGCCTAGTATTACATAGCTATTTGTTATGGGTCATTTTAGTTCACTGCAATAGACAGATTGCCCATCCAGCCACGGTATCACATGTCTAAGGGAACAAAAATCTTGATTTGTGTAAAACTAAGCTGTATATCTAAAAGAAACCATGCTAAAATGCTTAGGATTTTTACACGGAATCTTTCGAGTACTTGGAGCAAGTTTATAGAAGTTCATAACTAAACAGTTAAAGTTATATGCTTTTGCCTTTCTTTCTGTCTTTCGGAATTTGAATTCATGTTTCAATGTAATAAAAAAATTCAGTCCACGTGGAATGAATTTGAATTGTTTGTAATGTCCAGAGTTACATATTATCCAGGAAGAATTAATGTTTGTAGCCATTCTTCATAACTGAGATCCTCCAGCCCTTTTGATCGCACATTTTAATAGAATACAGCAAAACAATAGACTTATAGACACTGACTACTTGGTACTGTCATCATAAATTAAAAATATAAAACCAATTTCTTAATTATTTCTACCTCCTACACAACATTGGTATGTTGTTTCACATGTGACAGGTTTACTTTAAAAATCAGAGGCATAAAACAACAAAAACACTATCAGACAAAAAAAGTATAAAGCAGTCAAAAAGAATGCTAACGCCTGGCAGGTGGAATCCTACAACAAAAGCAGATTTCTTTACCATCTTAGTCTAAAGTGGTCAACAGGCTTCATTATTCCATGGTACAATCTCTTAGCTATACCATTGAGCTGCCAATGAATTAATCTGAGGAATAAAACTTGTGTGATCACAAATATTCTTCCAGTAACTTGGACATCAACAATGATTGGCAAAGTCCTAAGGCCCTATTCACATTGGAGCCAAAAATGAAGCTACAGGTCAAGTCTGGGAGGAGTTGAAGCTTGTCAACTCCTTCCATTCAAGTCTATGGTAATGCACCGTAAAACACACCTGTAGCTTGTTACGGCACATCTACAATTTGTTTGACAAGCATTTATCAAATATCAGTGAGATGAAAAAAAACACACTTCACCCTTAATAAAAAAAGGTCACTCAAAGGGTCAAAAGAAGTGGACAGAGATCAGCATATATATGCACAAATATCTAATGGCACCATCATCCCTTTATTAATATGATAAATAGCTGAACAGGATATGGGATTTTTAAGGTGCTAAGTTATAAAGATCACATAAAAAATAATATAAAAAAGTAGAAAAAATATTTATTCATTACATACATTTAAAAAACTGATAAATACACATATTCTGTCCATCGCAGGTAAACACCCACTACCTACCAAACAGACAGTCACAGAATGTGTTCAGTTGAGAAAAGCATCTATTGTACTTCTACAGTTTCGCCTGTCAGGCCTCGTACACACGACAGATTTTCTCGGCAAGAACCAGCAAGAAACTTGCTGGCAGAGAGGTCTTGCCGAGTAAATTGGTCGTGTGTACGCTGCTATCGGGTTTCTCGTCGAGAAAACCGACAAGAAACCTCGACGATAAAATAGAGAACCTGCTCTCTATTTTCTCGTCGAGATTCTCTTCGGCATGTTTCTCGATGAGAAAAGTGAGTGTGTGTACACTTACCTGTCCTCCCGGAAGCCCGCGCATGTTCGAAATGAATTCGACGCATGCGCGGTAGCTTCCTAGGCATACGTAGGGTATACCAAGATGGCGGCGACGGCATCGAATGTGACGAGCGCATGCTCGACGTAGTCGATGATGTCACCGCGTACACTCCTTTCAAAGAACCGCGTGTTCTTTGAAACGAGCGTGTGTACACTCGGCCGGGACAAGTTTCTTGTCCAAGAATCTCGTCGAAAAAAACGACATGTTTTTTTCAACGAGAATCTCGGCCGTGTGTACGAGGCCTAAGGCTTCGTCAGGAAATAGACGCAGAGAAACACTTTAATGGATATTGTAGATAATTTTCAGCTTTAGGGTGTAGAGACAAAGAGAGCACAAATTAATATACATGATTATACATGGAATTATATATATGTAGAGCATATTCTGAAACGACACGCATATGTATCCCCTATTAGGGGACAGGCAGAACACAGTCAATCAAAGCAAACACCCCACAAATTTTCCGTACCTCATTAGAGCACGGGAATCTAAAAGCAGCCGGAGCAGCCCCCACCAGGTGCCAACACAAGCAACTCCGTCCAGAATGTCCACAAGACCCGTAAGGGAGGATGAATTTAAGGCAATAATTATAATGTGCCTGTAATGAATGTACAAATGAATGTGTTATACTAGGAAGGGGGGAGAGGGGGAGGGGGGAAGGAAAGGACAGAAAAAGGAAATGACTTTCAATGACTTTTCTCTGTATTGCCGAGACCGGCAATTCATTACAGCCGCGAGTACTTTTAAATGACTTTTTTTCCTTCAGAAATTACATTTTGTGCAGAGACTGTTCTAAGCACAGGAAACAAGCGCTGCTTTACAGGCATACTATATACACCCCCCAGGTATGAAATTTAAAGGAATATTTTTACTTTTATTGTTTCACTTTAAGCATTATTAAAATCACTGCTCCCGAAAAAACAGCCGTTTTTAAAACTTTTTTTTGCATTAATACATGTCCCCTGGGGCAGGACCCGGGTCCCCAAACACTTTTTATGACAATAAATTGCATATAAGCCTATAAAATTAGCACTTTAGATTTCTCACATAGACTTTTACAGGGTGTAACACCCCAAATTGTTCGCTGTTCGCCGAACAGGCAATGTTCGAGTCGAACATGAGTTCGACTCGAAATCGAAGCTCATCCCTACTGTCAACACCTCTTGGCCTCAGCATTCCACACTCTTGGACTTGTTCATGCGATTTTAGTTGATTTCATCTCTGCACTGCTTTTTATAAGCCCCTGAATATCACACCTGCCTGTTCTGGAATGGCTGGTCCCAGGAATCTATCATTCTGGAGAATTCCCCAATGTTTTTTAATAATCTCCTTAATTTGCCTGGACTGAACAGAATATGTAGTAAAAAAGGACCATCTAAATCTATTATCCATGGTGACTTTTGGACGTGTTTTTAACAAGGAGTCCCTATCTAGCAACACAATCCTGTTAATTTCTGTATCCAGATCAATGGGTTTACAACCCTTTTCTAAAAACCTGTTTTTCAAAGTCTAGGATTGAACGAGGAAGTCCCCTGTATGTGTACAGTTCCTCCGCAGTCTTAGAAATTGGCTGCGTGGAACAGACTTAAGCCACTGAGCATGATGACAGCTATCGACCGGAATGTACCCATTCCAGTCAGTGGGTTTGAAGTATGCTTTAAATTCCAGATGTTGATCAACAACCATAATTTACAAGTCTAGAAAGTGAATAGAGGAAAGACTGGCCTCATAGCTCAAACGTATACCCCTATCGTTCGAGTTAAGCAGGGCCATAAAGTTGTCAAGCGACTCACGATCGCCGTTCCATAGGAGGAGGATGTCATCTATATACCTGGCCCTAAGAACCAATTCTGGTCTCCTAGGGGCATGGACGACATCCTCCTCCCATTTGGCCATAAACAAGTCGGCCAGCCTGGGGGCGAACTTCGCCCCCATAGCCACTCCCCTGGTCTGCAAATAAAATTGATTCTGAAACCAAAAGTAATTGTGTTGGGTGGCAAATCTAAGAAACTCCATAATAAAATTACGTTGGACCAAAGAAAGAGTAGTATTTTTGGATGAATAATAATCTACAGCCATAAAACCTAAATCATGAGGTATACATGTATATAAGGCGGCAACGTCCGCTGTCACAAAAATCATGCCCTTCTGATAGTCTATAGATTCATATAATCTGATGGTGTCACCAGTATCCTTAAAGTGGGGGTTCCGCGGCCAATAATTTTTTTTTTTAGCATTCCATAGTGTTTTGCAATACAAAGGTATACTCACTTTTTAGGTGTCCGCAAATACAACCTGTCCGTTTTCGTGGTAAAGAAAAACGTATATTATCGGTTTCTGTGAGTTTCCATTTTGCTTGTGGGCATTGTGAAGCCCACAAGCAATCATTTCATGGAAGCAGTGAATGCTCATGTCCCAGCATTCACCGCTCGTTCTCGCGCCTGCGCATTGTTTACGGCGAGTAGCGCCGTAAACTTACTGGTTGCCATGTCGTATGTGAAATCTCTCGAGCTTTTGCAGCGTGGCGTTCCACATTGCATCTTGGGAAGCACGACACTGTGCTCCCAGAAGACATTGCAGCAAAGTCCCACATCACAATGCGGCGCCGGGGAAATGCCTACTCCCGCGGGAGGGGAACCCCGGAAGTCACACTTTGAAAGGCTATACTAAGGTATTTATCATAGAAAATGTATTTTTTTTGGCTTTCGAGTATGTAGGTAGTACAATGATTATGTTAGAATACTGTTGTCAGTTTGGGTGAACCTCTGCTTTAAGATAGGAAGTAGGGATGAGCCGAACACCCCCTGGTTCAGTTCGCACCAGAACCTGCGAACGGACCGAAAGTTTGTGCGAACTTTAGAACCCTATTAAATACAATGGGACTCGAACGTTCAAACGTGCTAATTATCAAGGCTAATATGTAAGTTATTATCCTAAAAAGGGTTTGGGGCCCAGGGTCATGCCCCAGGGGACATGTATCTATGCAAAAAAAAGTTTTAAAAACGTCCGTTTTTTCGGGAGCAGTGATTTTAATGATGCTTAAAGGGGAAAAAAAGTGAAATATTCCTTTAAATATCGTACCTGGGGGGTGTCTATAGTATGCCTGTGAAGTGGCGCGTGTTTCCTGTGTTTAGAACTGTCCCTGCACAAAATGACATTTCTAAAGGAAAAAAAGTAATTTAAAACTGCTTGTGGCTTTAATATAATGTCTGGTCCCGGCAATATGGATGAAAATCATTGAGAAAAATGGCTTGGTTCCCCCTACACCGCCCCCCCCAGCCCATTACCAGCCCCTTTGGGTATGTGTAGCGCACCAACCCCAGACTTTACCTGCTTTTCTTCTGCTTGGCTCCTCCATAGGAAAAGAATGAGGCACACCGCACCACAAGCCCGTACCCTCCTGAATAGGGAGGTTGAGTGGTGTTAGTTTCTTGGGCCTGCTTGCGACTGGTGTAAAAAAGCCTCCAGTGCTGACCTCATTTCTGCAGTAATCAGAACAAGTCTTTAACTTTCCCCAGTAAGCAACTGTCCACACCAACTGAAAGGTCCAACACTTGTTTATTCCTTCTTGCACAATAAACAGTCTCTTTAGAGCAGACGGGTTGAGACAAACACGGGTCAGATAAGGTGGGAGGAGGTCCAGGCACAAACTTAAATTTGGGTTTCTCCTGTTCTGAATAGCACTAACAGGCTTGGCGCACGGTCGCTACCACCGACCATGAAGGGTCTCTGCCACAGACCAGGTGAATAGGGCCTCTGCCACAGGCCCGTTTGTTGGGTCTCTGCCACCGACCAGATGCACTATGAATTACCTTCTAGAAGTAATGACCCCTGTCAGGGAAAAGGACATCCATCTGGAGAGTTACCAGAGGCCCCACCGTCACCAGCGATACCGTGCCTGGTCTTCGGGAAGGGTCACCTCCCTGGCCTCCTCGTCCTAGATTCGGGCACCCACTTCCGGGGGGCACCCTAGGATCCCTCGATCCCTTGTGGGACCCAGTCGAAGGTACTGGGCCCCGGGCCTCTCTCGAAGTACCTCACCCCAGACTGAAGGTGTCTGAGATGGAACAGCAGCTCCATCTCTGGGCATAGAGCACCCAGAGACCACCCGACAGGCCTCCGGGCCTAGGGTACCCGGAGGCGACACACCCGCACCCAGGCTTAAGGTGCCTGAGCGCGGAACCGAAGACCCCTCTGGAAGATGGCCACCCCCTTTTATATCCTCTCCCGACAGGCACAGCAGGTTCCCCGCCCCGCCGTACTGCTGCCGAGAGGGGACAAAAAAGGACACAACCTCGTACTGCAGTTCAACCCGGACCCACGGCAACAGCGTCACCTATAGGCCCCAGTGAACTTAACCACCAGTACTATCTCCCAGGGATAGAAATGGTCCATGAGACCTAACAATTGGTACATCTGAGCCCTGATGTAATGGGGGGCTCTCTGGGGACCCTGATGTATGGGGGGAGACTCTCTGGGGACCCTGATGTATGGGGGGAGACTCTCTGGGGACCCTGATGTATGGGGGAGGCTCTCTGGGGACCCTGATGTAAGGGGGGGCTCTCTGGGGACCCTGATGTAAGTGGGGGAGGCTCTATGGGGACCCTGATGTAAGGAAGGGGCTCTCTGGGGACCCTGATGAAGGAGGATCCACGCTCAGATATGTAACGAGAAATTTATATATATATATATATATATATATATATATTGTGAGGGGGTTAGCTCGGCAGCGGGTGTGTGTGACCCCCGGGATGGGCTCCCCACACAAAAACAGGCCCAGCAGACGGAGGTTGTGGTTTTCAAAATCAAAAAGGTGCGGTTTATTTTCTATTTACAGTGACAAAAACACAGCAAAGCAAAAGAAACATAAACAAAATAAATCCTGGTCAATTTGACCTCTGACTAAACATACAGGTTTCCTAACTAACAACTGGGATCAGCCTAGTGCTGTCCTAGTCCCTAAGTCCCTGGTTTTAAATGTCCAAGCAAATAGCCACACAGGCTTTGTCTCACCGCACAAGGGTTCACTCTCTCCAGGAAGTCTACACAGGTCTGCTTCCAGGCATGAGCTAACACCTAATGAATCTGGGAGTTCTTATAGAGGCCTAAATGAGCTGACAAGCTTCAGCTGGTCTCATCAACTCCCTGTCTGCACGACGCCCCACACTCTCCCTAGAGGTATGAGTCATCCATGAGCCCACTATCCTCAGCTGGGCTTATACAACTCTCCACCTAGTTGTATAAGTCGGCGTAAAGCCTGAATCTGGGCGAAATATATCTACCCCCCTGGATGCAACCAGGTGACTTTACCTTCCTGCTGTCACATACCCCCCCCTCTTGTTTTAACCTCGGGGTTGGAACACCAGCAATCAGGCATTCATGTACTCGAGACAAAGCATCCACATTTCCCATTTGAACGCCAGGGCGATGCTTTACTGTGAAGTTGAATTCCTGGAGGGCCAGGAACCACCTATTCACTCTTCTATTTGTTTCCTTGTTTTGAGCCATCCACTTTAACGGAGCGTGATCCGTAACCATGTCAAAGTGCCTACCTAGCAGGTAGTACCGAAGGGAATCTAGAGCCCACTTCACCGCTAAACACTCCTTTTCAACGGTGGCGTAATTTACCTCATGGGACTTCAACTTCCTGCTGAGGTAAATGACTGGGTGCTCTTCCCCGTTCCAGACCTGGGACAATACTGCTCCTAACCCCACATCTGACGCATCACTTTGTACGACAAAGTCTTTAGAGAAGTCGGGTGAGTACAACACTGGCTGGCTACATAAGGCTTGTTTCAAGAATTGGAATGCTGCCTCAGCCTCGGGGGTCCATTTAATCATGACCGACCCTTTCCCCTTCGTCAGGTTGGTTAGGGGCACAGCCTTAGAAGCAAAGTGGGGAATGAATCGCCGATAATACCCAGCGATTCCCAGAAAGGCTCGTACCTGCTTCTTGCTGTTGGGACGTGGCCAACTCTGGATGGCCTCGACTTTGTTGAGTTGGGGTTTTATTACTCCCCTCCCAATGGTGTACCCAAGATATTTGGCCTCCTCCTGCCCAATGGTACACTTCTTGGGGTTAGCCGTAAACCCCGCTTCCCGAACAGAGTCCAGGACTGCTTGCACTTTTGGCAGATGTGAGGCCCAATCTGTGCTATGGACAATTACGTCATCCAGGTAAGCCGCAGCATACTTCCGATGGGGCCTCAGCATCTGGTCCATTTTCCGCTGGAATGTGGCCGGCGCATTCTGTAACCCGAACGGCATTCTTTTATATTGGAACGCCCCGTCTGGGGTTACAAATGCGGTTTTCTCTTTGGCCGACTTGGCCAGGGGGATTTGCCAATACCCTTTTGTGAGGTCAAGAGTCGTCATGTATCGGGCTGTTCCCAGCCGGTCGATCAACTCATCTATACGTGGCATGGGGTAGGTGTCAAATTTTGTAACTTTGTTCAACTGACGAAAATCGTTACAAAATCGCCAGCTCCCATCCGGTTTAGGCACCAACACAATGGGACTAGACCAATCACTTTGGGACTCCTCTATCACCCCTAAGTTCAGCATTTTCTGTACTTCCTCCCGTATTGCCTCCCGTCGGGCCTCTGGGATCCGATAGGGTTTTAACTTCACCCTTTCACCGGGCGGGGTAATAATGTCATGCTCTACCCCAGATATTTGTCCCGGCAGCTCAGAGAATACCTCCTTGTTGCGAAGCACAAACTCCTTAACCTCCTGTTGTTGGGGTTGTGACAAGGTGGCTGCGATTCCAACCTCAGGAATCACGCAACCAGTTTGAGCTGGTGACCAAGTGTCTGCGACTAGGGACTCTCTATCCCTCCAGGCTTTCAACAGATTAACGTGATAGATCTGTTCGGGCTTTCGCCTTCCTGGTTGTCTGACCTTGTAATTCACTTCGCTCACTTTTTCCATTATCTCGTAGGGGCCTTGCCATTTGGCAAGGAATTTACTTTCAACCGTAGGGACCAGTACCAGTATCCTATCCCCCGGGGAAAAGGTACGGGTCTTGGCTCCACGGTTGTACACTCTCTGCTGTGCTAACTGCGCTTGGGCCAAATGTTCCTTCACGATGGGCATTACCTGTGCAATTCGGTCTTGCATCAGGGCGACATGCTCAATCACACTCCTGTGGGGAGAACTCTCACTTTCCCAAGTTTCCTTGGCAATATCCAACAGCCCTCTTGGGTGTCTCCCATACAGTAACTCAAAGGGGGAGAATCCCGTAGAGGATTGGGGCACCTCCCTAATAGCAAACATCAGATAAGGAAGTAGACAGTCCCAATCCTTTCCATCTCTATCCACCACTTTCTTCAACATTTGTTTTAGGGTTTTGTTGAATCTTTCAACCAGCCCATCGGTTTGGGGGTGATACACAGATGTACGTAATTGCGTCACTTTGAACAATTTACATAGCTCCTTCATAACCCGGGACATAAAGGGTGTACCTTGGTCCGTAAGCAGTTCTTTACAAATACCCACCCGGCTAAACACAAGAGATAGCTCTTTGGCTATGGTTTTGGCCGAGGTATTTCGGAGAGGGATCGCTTCTGGATAACGGGTGGCATAGTCCATTATAACTAATATGTACTGGTGCCCCCTAGCGGACTTGATTATAGGACCTACCAAATCCATGGCGATCCTCTCAAACGGGACCTCAATGATGGGTAGAGGGACCAGCGGGCTACGGAAATGTGGCATCGGGGCCGACCTCTGACACACAGGGCAGGAGGAACAATAATTTTCTATGTCCTTCATCACCCCCGGCCAATAGAATCTCTGTAATACCCTCTCTCGGGTTTTCTCTGTCCCCAGATGACCTCCAAGAATGTGCCCATGGGCCAACTCCAACACCAACTTCCTGTACGGTTTGGGCACCACAAGCTGCTCAACGGTTTCTTCTGCCCTTTTTTGCCACCCGATACAGTAGGTCCTTCTCTACGCTGAAGTATGGGTAAGTGCAGGTATTATCTGGGTTCACTAACTCGCCATCTATTTTCACTACGTTTTCCCGTGCCTTTATTAGGGCGGGGTCTTTCAACTGTTCTGTGGCAAAGTTTTCCCTGTGAACCTCAAGATCAGAAAACTCCACAGACGGTAGGTTTTCGTCTGAGGAGGTGGGCTCCTCTCCAGTTTCTTGAGTCTCCCCTGCCAATACTGACAAGGGAAATTCCGGAGAGTCCTCACCACTCTCAGGGGAGTTCTGGCTATCACATTCCTGGTACATAGGGGCACCAGTGGGGGGCTCAGGATCATCCCACAGTTCCCAGAACTTCGGAAAATCCCTTCCCACAATGGCGTCATGCGGTAACTGAGATACTAAGCCCACTGGATGAGAGAGGGTACCTTTGGGGGTCTCGAAACACACTGTAGTCACTGGATACTCTCGGGTGTCCCCATGCACACAAATAACAGCTACCTTGCTATTCCCAGAGACCTCTGTTTTAACTAACTCAGCCTTTATCAGGGTCACAAGGCTACCTGAATCCAGCAATACCACAACATTTCTACCATTAACACACATTTTGCATAAATGTTTCTCAGTTCCTCGAATGGCAGTGCATGCGACTGTCGCACACAGCGACTGACGTCTGCCCGTCAGAAAGTCACACTGCATGGGTTCCTCCACAACCGGGCAATTTGCTGCAATATGTCCCGCTTGCCGGCAGCGGTAGCAAACGATCCTTCTTGCCGCCTCTTGAGCCGCTGATTTCCCAGGCTGTTCTCGCCAAACTTGGGGTAGAGCTCCCACCCTCTCACTCTCTCCACCCTTACCCCTTGGAATCATCTTATCCGCCCCTGGGGATGGTCTGGTCTTAGGGTGGAAAGTCCGAGTGTCTCTGGAAGAGGCCGTCAGGTTCTCTGTAGCCAAGTATTTCTCCACACGATCCACAAGACCATCGGCCGTCTCTGGGTCTCCATGGCTTACCCACTTTTGGATGGCAGTAGGAAGAGCTCTCAAAAACCGATCCATTACAACACGTTCCACAATCTTTGGTGCGGACAAAGTCTCTGGCTGTAGCCACTTTCTGCTCAGGTGAATGAGATCATACATTTGAGACCTGGGGGGTTTTCCAAGCTGGAAAGTCCAGTTATGCACACGCTGAGCCCGGACAGCCAGGGTGACACCCAGCCTTGCCAATATTTCAGCTTTTAGCATCACATAGTCTTTTGCTTGGTTAGGCTCTAGGTCATAGTAAGCTTTCTGCGATTCACCAGTTAACAGAGGAGCCACTAGTCCAGCCCACTGCTCCTCAGGCCACTTTTCTCTTTCAGCGGTCCTTTCAAATGTGGTCAAAAATACCTCTGGATCATCCTCTCCAGTCATTTTTGTCAATAAACGACTCACCCCAAAGGACGCGGTATTAGTGGGACGGCTTTCCTCACTGGTCTGCGGACGTTGCTGCATTACTGCTTCCATCTGTTGTTGTAGTCTCTGCTCTTGCTTCTGCAACAGGTCTATGAAGCGGGCCTCAGATTGCTGCTGGGCTTCTTGCTGAGCCTCCAGACTCTGTTGCAAAGTTGCGTTTGTCTGCTGCTGGGCTGCAAGGCTCTGTTGATGAGCTTGCTGCTGGGCTGCGAAGTTCTGTTGTTGAGCTGCAAGGCTCTGTTGATGAGCTGCAAGGCTCTTTTGCAAACCTGCATTTGTCTGCTGTTGATTGGCATTTGCTAGAGCCAGCTGTTTCAGTATCTCCTCCATGCTGGCTTAAAAAAAACTGCCACTGGTTCTCCACCAACTGTGAGGGGGTTAGCTCGGCAGCGGGTGTGTGTGACCCCCGGGATGGGCTCCCCACACAAAAACAGGCCCA
This sequence comes from Rana muscosa, assembly GCA_029206835.1. NCBI lineage: Eukaryota > Metazoa > Chordata > Amphibia > Anura > Ranidae > Rana > Rana muscosa. Next base: position 217,477,084 of record CM055116.1, read on the forward strand.
GCAGACGGAGGTTGTGGTTTTCAAAATCAAAAAGGTGCGGTTTATTTTCTATTTACAGTGACAAAAACACAGCAAAGCAAAAGAAACATAAACAAAATAAATCCTGGTCAATTTGACCTCTGACTAAACATACAGGTTTCCTAACTAACAACTGGGATCAGCCTAGTGCTGTCCTAGTCCCTAAGTCCCTGGTTTTAAATGTCCAAGCAAATAGCCACACAGGCTTTGTCTCACCGCACAAGGGTTCACTCTCTCCAGGAAGTCCACACAGGTCTGCTTCCAGGCATGAGCTAACACCTAATGAATCTGGGAGTTCTTATAGAGGCCTAAATGAGCTGACAAGCTTCAGCTGGTCTCATCAACTCCCTGTCTGCACGACGCCCCACACTCTCCCTAGAGGTATGAGTCATCCATGAGCCCACTATCCTCAGCTGGGCTTATACAACTCTCCACCTAGTTGTATAAGTCGGCGTAAAGCCTGAATCTGGGCGAAATATATCTACCCCCCTGGATGCAACCAGGTGACTTTACCTTCCTGCTGTCACAATATATATATATACACACACACACACACAGGGGCCCTTCATGGTTTCTTGCACCGGGGCCCTGAAGATTCTAGTTATGCCTCTGTTCTGGCAGATATAGTAATAAAGACCAAGGGTTCCCTTAGAAACCTGAAAATGATTTGAAGGGTTCCTCCACTTTAAAAAGGTTGAGGACGGATGTAAAAATACACATATTCATCTATGTGAATTATTTAAAAAAAAATACAATTTATAAAAATTATGTCATTTATGGTTAATTAATGATTAATGTCCACGGAGACACCGTGTTTAAAGAGGAAGTAAACCCTCCACAACTTTTTTATTTAAAAATACCCCTGCAAGAGAAACGCATTATGAGCTAGTATGCATAGCTCATTATGTGGCACTTACCTGAAATCAAAGTCCCCGAAGTCCTCCTCGTTCTCTGCCGCAGCCATGTCCGCTCGGAGCTTCTTCCTGTTATCGCTGCTCCGGCGCTGTGATTGACCGGAGTGGCGATGACGTCACACGCATGCGTGCTCGGGCCAGCAAGATCCCATTCAGAAAACAATGATGCCGGCCCGCTAGTGTGTATACGTGTGACGTCATCGGTGCTGTGTTTTTCAGCAAATATCTCCTTAACCATGTAGGTTAAGGAGATATTTCATGCACCTACAGGTAAGCCTTAATCTAGGCTTACCTGTAGGTACATGTTGTCAAAATGGGTTTACAACCAATTTAAAGTGGAACTCTAGGCATATACATTTTTTTATTTATTAAGTGCAAAACATCTTGTAGTCTGTGAATGATTCACAAGATGCAAAGTGTTCTGTGAATAGCAAAGGAGAGAGGGGGCAGACAAATGGCACTAGGGCTTCTGTGTATGATACTGCCATGGCTATTGTACAGTAAAGAGGAGAGATCTACTTGTTTAGTACACCTGACTTAATAAATTATAAAAAGTCTATGCCTTGAGTTTAACATGAAGATTTCCATGCCTCCCTATACTGTCTCTGCTTTTACAACAATGGTCTGGTCCTTAATATAGATGTCAAAATCCTGATTGAACTTCCCATTCGGTGAAATGAGAAATATAAAGGTTTGCCGCGATTAACCACCCATAATCTTGCCTTGCTACTCTTTTCTGTTATCAAATCCTGTCATCATACACATCCAAAGAAAATCTCAAAAAGCATATGTTAAGCATTATTATTTTGGAAGCAAGACGCTGTTAGATCATGAGCCACAGAAACAAGAACAAACTGCTATAGTAGCATAAACAATACTGGGCCACCATACTGTCATCACATGTTTGGCTTGCCACTTACTGTACTAGAATAAAATGGTAATGTGCTGTGCAGTAAAAAATTTAAATTTAAAGAAGAATGCAAAGTTTGGCCTTTGTAATTTTTTTATTGTAGGCTGAATAACACCTTTTGTGATTTATAGAATATAAATAAGCTATAAGGGAAAATACCTATCAAACAAAAAAACCTGCTACTGTGCATTAGAGATAATACTTAAATTGAACCTGTGCCTGGACAATGCACAATAAAGTATTTATATTCTGAATAAGCAGTAAAATTACATTAAGGACCCATTTACACTTACGGGGGTGTGTATTGCTCTCTGAAAGGTGATATGTGCTAGATTGCTTTTCATAGGCATCACATATATAGGAATAGCAGAGATGATGAGGGTGTTACCTGAAGAAGGAGGCCACACCTCCGAAACATGTTGTCATAGCAACTGTGTGTACGTGTGTTAGAGGAGACAGCACACCGACCTCGACTCCCCCTCCAGGCCACGAATGACGTCACGCTGAGCCAGCTGGTCCGTGCAAGCGTTGAACAGCACATGAGATCAGGAAGCAGACTCCCAGCTTATACACCAATATCTCCATATAACACTGCTGCCTTGTGAGCCAATCTATCTACATAAACCAGGAGAGGAGGCCTGAATCGAGCTGTATATGTGAATACACATCACATGTCTGTGAGTGCAATCCTCGTACTTTTAATTGCTAATTTACAATAAAAACAGTGTTACACTAGGGCAGCTTTTGCGCTCTCTCTCCCTTTTTATTTTCTCTGACAGGCATTGTAGAGGCAATATGTTGCCTCCTGAACTCCTGTTTTAACCACTGAAAGCCTAAAGCACCACACCACAACCGTGTGCGTTACATTTGGTTGCAGGGCAGTTGCAGCCTGGTCTCATTGACTTGAATGCATCTAATTTAGTCATGATTCTGCTTAACAAACAAAAGGTGCTGTATAATTTTTGCTGCACCGTGAAGCAAAGCATCACAACCAGGTCAATATGTACTGTCCCTTCTGGTCATCTTTACACCTTTTAGGTGGGCAGACAGGCTGGTAAAGTGACTACTACCCTCCAGCTGGGACTAATTCACTTCTGTAGCTATAGATATTGTGAAGAAAATCCAGACCCTTATTCAAGTTTGCATATATTTTTTGCTTGGCATCCACCCATTAACATCTTTAATAGTTCCTCATCTAGGATAAAGATCTGGTATAGATTTAAAAACAGAACAAAGCACCCCAGAGCTGTCATTTATCAGAGATTTAAACTGCGTTGTTTTTATTTTTTTTGTAAATGTCAGTTTTGCTGTAGTAGGTTGTATACATCATACAGATATACCACCTAATGCCTCGTACACACGGTCGTATTTTCCATCGGAATAAACTCCGACGGGTTTTTCCGACGGAATTTCATTCAAGCTGTCTTGCATACACACTGTCAAACCAAATTCCGGCCATCAAGAACGCGGTGACGTACAAAACTACGACGAGCCGAGAAAAATTAAGTTCAATGCTTCCGAGCATGCGTCAACTTGATTCTGAGCATGCGTGGTTTTTAGTCAGTCGGAATTGCATCCAGACGAATGGAGATTCCAATACATGTTCTCTTTCTAAGTCCGTCTGAATTTCTGAAGGAAAAGATCAGATGGGGCATACACACGTTCGGAATATCCAATGAAAAAATTCTGCCTGACTTTTTCCATCAGAAATTCCGACTGTGTGTACGCGGCATTACACACAGGGGAAGGACAACCCCCAGGCCTGTTAGTTACCGGTAAATGATTTTTCAATTTTTAATGAGTTACTTAAAGCATTATTAAAATTGCTGCTCTTAGCTAAACAGAAAAAAAAAAACAATCCTACTTTGTTAAATGTCCCCTAGGGCAGTGCACAGCCCCCATGTTATTTATTTTACAATCCCTTGCCTATTAGAAAAAAAATGGTCATTATGGATTTCTAAGATTCCGGTCCCATTGACTTCAATAGGGATCGGATTTGTCACAGCTTTCCAAAACTGTTCAAGACCAAACCCAGGTATGTTTGGCTCATCACTATTTCTAAACTGTTAGAAACTGCTTGTAGACTGACTTCAAAGTTTTTGTTGTCAAATTTGAGTATTTTTAAGAATGAGTTACTTCACACTACAAGCAGCTAGAGAGGTCATGGATGAATTATTTTAAAGCTCCTTTACTGCTGGTCAAGACTATGTACTGCAGCTGAAAATATCCAGATGAAAATGAAGATCCCAGAAATAGATACAATTATAAAAGTAGTTCTTACTGAAATCCAGAGATTTGCCCTGCAGTACTTTATTTCCAGTGCAAAATATCCTCAGTCGGATGGCCAGCAATATTCAACCCATTTCCTCTGAGCTCAGGTTTTCCTTGATCCACCTCAGCAGTCAGCACATTGCTGGAAAGTGAAAGAAGAAGCAGCATGATGATGAGTTGATCTCTCTGTCAACATGCTTTCTCGTAGACCACTTTCACACTGAGGCGCTTTTCAGGCGCTTTCACTCTAAAAAAAAGCGCCTGAAAAGCTTACGAAAACGTATTTCCATTAAAATCAATGAATGCTTTCACACTGGGGCAGTGCGCTGAAAAAACGCCCCTATCCATTGAAATTAATTGAAAGCGCTTCAAAAGCGTTCAGTGTTTTACTGGCAGTTTTTCAAGCGCCTTAATGTCAGCATGCTTCTTCTCGACATATGAGCTGATTGGCTCATTGGACTTGCAAGAGGCTAATAACAATAATTACAATTAGATACTTGCTTTTTAAAAATACATTTATTCGCGTATTATTGATTACAGATCTGCATTCATTTTTGCCATTTATATCTGCCTAGAATTCAGCTTTAATGTTCATATTCTGGACACAGTTTCACTTTTTATTTTATAAATGTCCCGCACTGATCTTAAACTTACATCTCAAAAAATAGTTGTAAAGTGTGGGCGTGAGCTCAGATTTTATAACCATTGCTGCAATGCTTCATAATTTGAAAGCCTGCAGCTAAGAACCATACTTATGCATGCAGTGGTACTCTTACCTCTTGTTACATATGCAGGAAACTGTACAGCCTGGGCAGGATGGCTGTGACCACAAAGTAGCAAGGTATAGCAAACAAGAGGATCAGAATTCCAAAAATGGGGCAGAGCCCCAATACCGAGCTAGAGGATTAGTCAGAGATAGGGTTGTCACCCTTCTAGGTTTTACCCGTACATTCTGGGTTTTGAATCATGTGTCCAATAGGTATGTGCATGGGGTGTGCTGAGTGTCCCTGGGCACACCCTGAACACCCCCTGTGGCACAGATTCCTCCTGCTGCCACCCTCCCCTTGCTCCCCTCCCCGCAGTGCTGCTGGCATCTCTCCTTCCCTGTCCCACCAGTAGGGATGAGCTTCGAGTTCGAGTCGAACTCATGTTCGACTCGAACATTGCCTGTTCGCCGAACAGCGAACAAATTGGGGTGTTTGCGGCAAATTCGAAAAATCTATGGGAGAAATCTAAAGTGCTAATTATAAAGGCTTATATGCAAGTTATTGTCCTAAAAAGTGTTTGGGGACCCGGGTCCTGCCCCAGGGGACATGTATCAATGCAAAAAGAAGTTTTAAAAACGGTCATTTTTTTGGGAGCAGTGATTTTAATAATGCTTAAAATGAAAAAATAAAAGTGAAATATTCCTTTAAATTTTGTACCTGGGGGGTGTGTATGATATGCATGTGAAGTGGCGCATGTTTCCCGTGCTTAGAACTGTCCCTGCAAAAAATTTCATTTTTGAAAGAAAAAAAGTCATTTAAAACTGACTCGCGGCTATTAATGAATTGTCGGCTCCCGGCAATACAGAGAAAAGTCATTGATAAACAAAAAAAAAAAAAGCGTGGGGGTTCCCCAGAATTCCATTACCAGGCCCTTCAGGTCTGGAATGGATATTAAGGGAAACCCCGCCGCAAATTTTAAAAAAAATTGACGTGGAGTTCCCCCAAATATCCATTCCACGCCCTTCAGATCTGGCATGGATTTTAAGGGGAACTCCACCCCAAATTTAAAAAAAAATGGCGTGGAGTCCCCCCAAAAATCCATACCAGACCCTTATCCGAGCACGCAACCTGGCCGGCCGCAGGAGAAAAGGGGGGGACGAGAGAGCGGCCCCCCCACCCTCCTGAACCGTACCAGGCCACATGCCCTCAACATGGGGAGGATGTCCCCATGTTGATGGGGACAAGGGCCTCATCCCCACAACCCTTGCCCGGTGGTTGTGGGGGTCTGCGGGCGGGGGGCTTATCGGAATCTGGAAGACCCCTTTAACAAAGGGGACCCCCAGATCCCGCCCCCCCTATGTGAATTGGTAAGGGGTACATTGTACCCCTACCATTTCACGAAGAAAGCGTAAAAAAATGTTTAAAAAAACACACAAACACCTTGAAAAAGTCCTTTATTTAAAAAAAAAAAAAACATTTCAGCGGTGAAATCCAGTGTCCCGCGGCGATCCCGATGTCCAGCGCTGTCCTTCATTGGTTGTGCCTGAGCGGACCTGATGGGGAACTCCCTCTCAGTATTTTAAATGTATAGACCCGCCCCTTCTAAAGTTCCCCATCAGGTCCGCTCAGCGGACCAGATGCGGAACATGAGAAGGGGCGGGTCTATACATGTATTACCAAAGTGAGAGCAGTTCCCCATCAGGTCCGCCCCCTCGGTATGTCGGACCCGCCTACGTCATTGGCTTGAGCGGGGAACTTCCTTCACTGTGTAATTTAAATTTACATAGTGAAGGAAGTTCCCCGCTCAGGCCAATGACGTAGGCGGGTCCGACATACCGAGGGGGCGGACCTGATGGGGAACTGCTCTCACTTTGGTAATACATGTATAGACCCGCCCCTTCTCATGTTCCGCATCTGGTCCGCTGAGCGGACCTGATGGGGAACTTTAGAAGGGGCGGGTCTATACATTTAAAATACTGAGAGGGAGTTCCCCATCAGGTCCGCTCAGGCACAACCAATGAAGGACAGCGCTGAACATCGGGATCGCCACGGGACACTGGATTTCACCGCTGGAATGTTTTTTTTTTTTAAATAAAGGTCTTTTTCAAGGTGTTTGTGTGTTTTTTTTAAACATTTTTTTACGCTTTCTTCGTGAAATGGTAGGGGTACAATGTACCCCTTACCAATTCACATAGGGGGGGGCCGGGATCTGGGGGTCCCCTTTGTTAAAGGGGTCTTCCAGATTCCGATAAGCCCCCCGCCCGCAGACCCCCACAACCACCGGGCAAGGGTTGTGGGGATGAGGCCCTTGTCCCCATCAACATGGGGACATCCTCCCCATGTTGAGGGCATGTGGCTTGGTACGGTTCAGGAGGGAGGGGGGGCCGCTCTCTCGTCCCCTCCTTTTCCCCTGCGGCCGGCCAGGTTGCGTGCTCGGATAAGGGGTCTGGTATGGATTTTTAGGGGGACTCCACGCCATTTTTTTTTAAATTTGGGGTGGAGTTCCCCTTAAAATCCATGCCAGATCTGAAGGGCCTGGAATGGATATTTGGGGGAACCCCACGTCAATTTTTTTTTAAATTTGCGGCGGGGTTCCCCTTAATATCCATTCCAGACCTGAAGGGCCTGGTAATGGAATTCTGGGGAACCCCCACACTTTTTTTTTTTTATCAATGACTTTTCTCTGTATTGCCGGGAGCCGACAATTCATTAATAGCCGCGAGTCAGTTTTAAATTACTTTTTTTCTTTCAAAAATGACATTTTTTGCAGGGACAGTTCTAAGCACGGGAAACATGCGCCACTTTACATGCATATCATACACACCCCCCAGGTACGAAATTTAAAGGAATATTTCACTTTTATTTTTTCATTTTAAGCATTATTAAAATCACTGCTCCCGAAAAAACGGTCGTTTTGAAAACTTATTTTTGCATTGATACATGTCCCCTGGGGCAGGACCCAGGTCCCCAAACACTTTCTAGGACAATAACTTGCATATTAGCCTTTATAATTAACACTTTAGATTTCGAACGTTCGAGTCCATTGTATTTAATAGGGTTCTAAAGTTCACACGAACATTTTGTCTGTTCGCAGGTTCTGGTGCGAACCGAACAGGGGGGTGTTCGGCTCATCCCTGCCCACCAGCTGTTGCTGAGGAAACAGAGGGGGTAATTCAGGATGGAGCAGGGGAACGGGTTGGAAATCACTCACTGTGTACATTCATAACTGAAGCATAGTGGACTGTGTTTACTATGGTTCAGTTTGTGAATGAACAGGTAGCTGCTCAGCACAGAGCACTTCCCATTCATTCACTGTCCAGTGCAGTTGAGGCTGCAGAGAAAAGCATTGAGGCATCTTTGTCCTTAATCCCTTTCTCTAGCTCAAAAGTGAGACATCACGGGTCTGTTTAACCACTTAAGGACCGCCCCATGTACATTTACTGTGGAAGAGCGGCCCTTAAGCACAAAATCACGTACCTGTAAGTGATTCCTTGGATCGGCTCCGGGGCATGCTCGCGCTGCTGGAGCAGCGCTCCCGCTGTAATTGGACACAGCGGAAGCCAATCAGCGGGTCCGGCAGCTGTGATGGTCGCTAGCTACCCACGATCATTGACAGGTCAGTCAGACAGGAAGAGAGAGATCTTGTGTTCCGGCTAACCAGGAACACAGATGTCTCTCTTCCTCCAGTCAGTTCATCCCCCACACAGTTAGAAATCACTCCCTAGGAGCACACTTAAAGGAGCACTAAAGCTTCCCTTTTTTTTGCCTAAAAATAACAAACATGTTATACTTACCTCCACTGTGCAGCTCGTTTTGCACACAGTGGCCCCGATCCTGGTCTTCTGGGGTCCCTCGGCGGCTGTCTTGGCTCCTCCCCGCAAGGACTCCACACCATAATGCGAGTGAGCTCGCATGGTGTGGAGTGATTGCGGGCGCGCTCCCGTGATACAGCGGCAGCCATAGCCGCCGACTGTATCACTCGGCCCCGCCCCCCGCGCGCCGCGTCATTGGATGTGATTGACAGCAGCGCCAGCCAATGGCTGCGCTGCTTTCAATCCATCCAGTGTAGCCAATCGGCGGCCAGGCTGAAAAACGAAGAGGATGACGGGGACGAGCATGGGACTTTCGAGGGGCCAGGTAAGAAAAACGGGGGCTCGGGGGGGGCGGTATTGTCGAATGTTTTTTCACCTTAATGCATAGGATGCATTAAGGTGAAAAAACATGTAACTTTACTACTCCTTTAACCCTTTGATCGCCCCTGGTGATAACCACTTCCCTGCCAGTGTCATTTATACAGTGTCATGGCATTTCTTTAGCACTGATTACTGTATTGGTGTCACTGTTCCCCAAAAAGTGTCACTTAGTGTCAGAATTGTCCGCCGCAATGTCGCAGTCCCGCTAACAATCGATGAACGCCGACATCACTAGTAAAAACAATAAAAAAATAGAAAGTCCATAAATATATCCCATAGATTTTGTTTAATAGCGCAAAAAATAAAAAACACAGAGGTGATCAAATACCACCAAAAAAAAAGCTCAATTTGTGGGAAAAAAGGAAAAAATGTTTTTGGGTACAGCATCGCATGTTCGCGCAATTGTCAGTTAAAGCAACGCAGTGCGGTATCGCAAAAAAGGGCCTGGTCAGAAAGGGGGTAAAACCTTCCGAAGCTTAAGTGGTTAAACCTCTGATATTTCACCAATGCCCTCCAACGGGGCACCCAAAAAATAGTAAAAAAAATAATAATAACAATATTGTAAAAAAATAATTACAAATTTGTAAAAAATAATAAAAATAAAAACTAGACACCATCCACTTCCTTACCAGTCTCCGTCTTTCTGACACTTTGGGGGTCATTTACTAAAGGCAAATCCACTTTGCACCACAAGTGCAAACTACAAGTGCAAAGTGCAGTTGAAATTGCACTGAAAGTGCATTTGGAAGTGCAGTCACTGTAAATCTGAGGGGAAGATCTGAAATGAGGGGAAGCTCTGCTGATATTATCCAATCACGTACAAGCTAAAATGCTGTTTTTTTTTTCCTTGCATGTTCCCCTCGGATCTACAGCGACTGCACTTCCAAGTGCACTTTCAGTGCAATTTCAAGTGCACTTTGCATTTGTAGTTTGCACTTGTAGTGCAAAGTGGATTTTCCTTTAGTAAATAACCCCCCTTGTTCAGACTGGATTGTGGCTCCCCAAGTAACTGACTCAGTGCATAGGCTCGTGCATGGGCCGGGAATGCCTCACTCCAGGGTTGCCAAACATCTGGCTGCAGTTATCTAAGATGAGAGTTTTTCTCTTACACGGCCGAGAGCCAGCACAACCCCCCCCCCCCAGGCGGTAGAGCAGAGAGGGGTCAATATGTTCCCCCTCCTCCTTCCCCACTGTGTCTGCCTGTCCACACTCCAATCCTCGGCAGATACATTGTGGCTAAAGGTGCTGATGCCAGCCTCCATCCACGGGCGAGTGAGCTCACCATCCACTGTCTGTGACTTAACTTTTCCGTCTCCTTTCCTCTTCTCCCCTGTTTCCAAGCAAGTGAGTGAGTAGAGGAGTAGAGATGGACCAAACACCCCCCTGTTTGATTCGCACCAGAACTTCCGAACAAGGAAAAAGTTTGGCTCAGAGCCGCAAACTCTATTAAAGTCTATGTGACATGTACATGAAAAATCAAAAGTCCCCATTTTGAAGGCTTATATGCCAGTTATTGGCCATAAAAAGGGGGGATCCGGGTACTGCCCTGGGGGACATGCATCAGTGCAAAAAAATGTTTTTTAAACAATTGTTTTTAAAGGAGCAGTGATTTTATTGATACTTAAAGTGAAGGAATAAAAATGAAAAATTCCTTTAAACGTAGTTCCTGAGGGGTACCCTCTGTGAGATGTTCAAATTTGGGATATTTTTTTAATATCCTAACTCTGCTTTAAACTTCTCCACAAGTTTATCCCTGACCTGTCTGGTGTGTTCCTTGGCCTTCAAATCTCTGAGGGCTTCACAGAACAGCTGTATTTATAGATTAAATTACACACAGGTGGACTCTATTTACAAATTAGGTGACTTCTGGAGACAATTGGTTCCACTAGATTTTAGTTAGGGGTATCAGAGTAAAGGGGGCTGAATACAAATGCACACCACACTTTTCAGATATTTATTTGTAAAAAATGTTGAAAACCATTTATTATTTCCCTTCCACTTCACGGTTATGTTTAAGATATTTATGTTTGAATTTTTAGGCAGACTTGACCTTAAAACCTAAAATGGTTCAAGCTGACCAGACCCTGGTCCTTAGATGTTGTCTTCTAACATATTGCAAACAAAACATTATTTTATGTACGTCTGCTTTAATTAGCCAATAAAAAGGCCTGTCTTCTGGAAAATGAACTGTATTTTGTTTGGAAGAAAGTTCTGGAGCCATTATTTGTGTATTTCTTGTGAGCAGAAGAAGTTGGATAGATAACAAATGTTAGAGGTTCACAAAATCTTTATTTGTGCAGAAGGCAAACAGAAATAATGAAGGGATTCTGTTGATGTTTGGGGAGCTTCATAGGACATCTCTCCAACAATTGAATTCAAGATACATTTTTTAATTGATGCTTAACAGTGAAATGCAGAGACAATTTATTTTGATCCAATGGTTATGAAACAAAGAATTTTTTTTTGGTTTTACTGCTACATATGTTTACCAGCAAGGAAATAAACACTTTTGAAAACCTTCTCAGGAAATTAGCTACTGTAAGACTGGTCGGTCATCTGCATTGTATTATTTATTAAATGTTTAGTTCCCTTTACATTTTACAAACTCTTGCGGTAATCTAGGAGGGGAGGCATTATTACACATAATTTCTCAATGATATTTCAGTATAAATTGGGCAACTAGAAGGTTGCCCCCTGACATTACATATACTGTATATACTAGAGTATAAGCCAACCCGAATATAAGCCGAGGAACCTAATTTTACCACAAAAAAAGGGGAAAACATTATAAGCCTAGGGTGGGAAAATGCAGCAGCTACTGGGTAAACAATGCCCATCTTGCAGCCTCACTGTGCCCATTTGCAGTCTAATTGTGCCCATTTGCAGTCTCACTGTGCCCAGTTGCAGTCTCATTGTGCCCTGTTGCAGTCTCACTTTGCCCAGTTGCAGTCTCACTGTGCCCATTTGCAGTCTCTGACTGTGCCCATTTGCAATCTCTCACTGTGCCCAGTTGCAGTCTCACTGTGCCCATTTGCAGTCTCTGACTGTGCCCATTTGCAGTCTCTCACTGTGCCCATTTGCAGTCTCTCACTGTGTCCATTTGCAGCCATACCTTTCATTACTAAAACAGCGTGTGTCTCCTGCTGTGTAATGCAGTCTGTTTGGCCGTCCATTGAAACAAAGCCCCACCTCCTCCTCATCCGTCCGTGATAGAGGAACACTGATACGATGCTGGGAAACTGCATCAGTGTTCCGCCTATCACAGACGAGGAGGAGGCGGGGCTTTCTTACAATGGACGAATGAACAGACTGCATTACACAGCGGGAAACACACGCTGTTTTAGTAATGAAAGGTACGGTTTACTCGAGTATAAGCCGAGGGGGAGTTTTTCAGCCTAAAAAATGGGCTAAAAAACTTGGCTTATACTTGAGTATATACGATAAAAACAAGTGACCAGCTGGAGCCCATAATTAGACATACCCATGCCCCCATCCCTGGTAATGAATGAAAGAGAAAAAAATAGGGTTGTGGGACTTTAAATGAGGCATGGATATGGATAGGTCAGGGTCTAGGATATCGAAAATGAATAATTTGTCACAATCCCTTGAGGGAAGTCTCTGTGGCCATAAGGAATTGCTGGGTGATTGATCCAATAAATGAAAATCAATAGGCAGATATGAAAATAATAAATTGTGATGTATCATATTGAATAATACAAAGATCATGCATACAGAGGCATAATACATATATTGTTGATCACATTTTACATATTTGATATTCACAATGAATGGACATGATTAAAACAGCAAAACCAATCAGAAATGGACATACAGATGAAGTGAACATGATTATCCTAAAAAATGGGTACAAAATAGCAATTAATAAAATTCATGATTGGGCAGATTTGGCTTGGCATCCCTGAGTATAGACTCGACGCGTTTCTTTAAAGCCAGTCATCAGGAGTGGGGTGCGTAGATATCAACTACAGGAAAAATAAATTAGATGAGTAGGTCAATGGAGTCTCAGGAATGAATCATGCTTTCAAGGAGAGAGCAAGGTTAAAGATTGATACATTACCAATGGCAAAGCCCAGATAGGTTGACCAGTGACCCCCAAATGGGAGTGGGATGATGGCCCTGGATGAACTGCCTCAACCCTGGGGGAGAGCTTTTCGTCGGAAATTCCGACCGTGTGTATGCTCCATCTGACTTTTGCTGGCGAAATTTCCGCCAGCAAAAGTTTGAGAGCAGGTTCTCAATTTTTCTGACAGAAAAAATTCCGATTGGAAATTCCGATGGTCTGTAGCAATTCCGACACGCAAAATTCCGACACATGCTCGGAAACAATTCAACGCATGCTCGGAAGCATTGAACTTAATTTTCTCGGCTCGTCGTAGTGTTGTACGTCACTGCGTTCTTGACGGTCGAAAGTTCAGAGAACTTGTCTGTGACCGTGTGTATGTAAGCCAAGCTTGAACGGAATTCCGTCGGAAAAACCATCCAAGGTTTTTCCGACGGAAAATCCGATTGTGTGTACGCGGCATTACAGTCCCTGTACAGCAGAGCTGGAGTGGGAGAAAAAAAAAGGCATTCAGGTTATGTGCTGACAAGAAGCATGTTGTTTGGGAGAGAAAGCCGAGAAATTAAACCATCACTTTACTTATTTTCCTTTCATAAATGCTGGGCCCAGGACAACCTGTATTCAGATGAAGTATGTTGAAAGATGTTGGCTATCAGTTTTGCAGGTTTAAACACTGAGCTAAACCTGCAGGTGTTTCTACCCACCTAAAAATATACATTTCCTAATAGACATTAATAGGATACCTAGAAGAATACCTTCCACGGATTCGCTGCTACCCCTGCCTGACTAATTATTCCTTTTATGTACTTTCTCTCATCTACATTAAATTTTATGATTTATTCACATTCTCAGGTCACTTTGCTTGGTAGATAATTCCTCTTAGTGGTGAGTTTATCATAATACCAATAATATTAAAAAACAACAAAATAAAAATAAAATTAAAAACATAAACAAAAACAAAAATTAAAATTAAAATAAAAATACAATTAAAATTCCTCCCTTATCATCAACTCCCTCCCCCTCTCCCCTCCCCCCTCCTGTACTAGGGTCTTCTCCGTAACCCCAGCAATTGACCCAATATAGATTGGGTAATTACCAACACTATACAAGTTAAAATACATGTATTTTCTTTTTAACTACTAAAAAACCAGATCGATAACCTCATGTTCTCCATATTTGTATTCGTTGTGATCTGTCAGTGTACCTATATGTTCTTCCCGGATCCCCCTAAAAATACATAAATTGTATACTCTCTCTCCTGAAAACATGATTTGTCTCCCTCAGCAAACAAATGATGGATATTGTTTATGTCGTTAGACAGAAACAGCAGAGTGATTTCTATGTAATAAAGGACTCCATTTACAGCCGATTCGAACTGCTTTGATTTCTGCACGGCAACGAAAACATTAACCCAATTCAGGCAAATCGTGAACAGGACTCTTTGTCAAATTTCAAACAGGACTCGACAATTGGTTGATTTTAAAATTCCACAATCCCCCATTGATGCTCATCACTGATCCGAGCGATACATAAACAAGTATCCCGGCCAGTGACGTGAAAACGTCCAGACGAAGCTACGCCACAGAGCACGGCAAAACGCGTTGACGTAATTACCCCACACAGTCACGTGACATTGTTTTGAATGGAGCGGGCGGAGTGACACGGACAGGAGATCGTAGGCAGCAGTCAGTGCTCACAGCTGCGGCAACAACGGTAGCACCTAGCAGTGTACTAACGGTCACTAAATCGGACCTTCAATATACCGGTGCAGGTACTGACTTGTAGCCTTGGTCTTCCTTGGACCTCTTTCGGGCTAACGGCCAACAGAGCCATTCGGTCTGGCCAAAACATTTCATCATCAGCCATAAGGTACAAGGTAAACAGGGACCCACAGGAACAGACTTGGTTAACCCAGCTCAAATAAGAAGGCGTCCAATGGTAATGTACGCACCTTTTTGATCTACAGATAGTAGTAGAGATGAATACCAGGACCAAAGATTGCTCTCATACTGTCCAAGCCCTCTTTTTGCCTTAATATTTTTATGTTCTAAGATGAACTACTGACACTTGAACAATAACTACATTGATGAACTTCGAAATCCAAATTATGTCAGCAATTTTCAGATGAAATCCAACTCTTACCATCTTTCGTCGAACTTGTATTCATTGGAGCATTAATTAAACTTATTAAGGAAAACGCCACAAGAAGGGGACCCCCATGGTTGACGTATTTCATGCGTCATACAATTAAGGTCACATGTATTGATTCATCCAGCATCCAGGTTCCCTCCAACACCACGGTTCCCCTGCCCTACCTCCCTCCCCCCACCCCATCAGGTTCAGTCGCTTGCAATTAGCACCCAATCGGCCTTATTCAGGAAATCCACATACTAGTAAGTGGATTAAATTACCTTATATCCTTTAGAGGAGGGTAATCAATTAATTAATTATATTACTTGGGTTGCATACAACATAAGGCTGAACCACACGTCCGGACTAGTGTATTGTTATATGTACAGTCTACTGTATGTCTTGTTTGTCAATTGATGTCCTTCATCAGTTAATTTACGTTTTGTAATATTATCCTTTTTTGGGTACTTACACTGCACTTTAAATCCTTTATATGTAATAATGTTTACAGGAATATATATCTAATTTTATATTTTTCCAGCTTCCCGATCAATTTTTTGTTGCCAAAGTAACCCCTTTTGCCTGTCCTAACAGGCTGACCCCTTCTCCCCTTTCCCTATTTTTCTCTTGTATGGCTATAAGTTTGGGAACATCTAGTGACAGTAAAAAGTGCAGGGGAACTCTCTAGATTGAATGTGAGTATTGTAGCAAAAAAATAGTTTTCGGCCCCTTTCAGACTGGGGCGTTTTTCAGGCGTTTTGGTGCCTGAAAAACGCCTGAAATAATTCTGCCCTGCAGTCTACAATGTGAAAGCCTGAAGGCTTTCACACTAAAGCGGTGTGCTAGCAGGACCGCTCCAAAAGTCCTGCTAGCCGCATCTTTGGGGCGGTGTGTTTACCGCTCCTTTACCGCTGCTGCCCATTGAAATCAATGGGACAGTACGGCTATACTGCTTCAGCAGCGTATTGCGGGCGGTTTTAACCCTTTCTCGTCCGCTAGCGGGTGTTAAAACCACACCGCTAGTGGCCGAATATCGCGCAAAAACGTCAGTATAGCGGCGCTATACCGACAGCGCACCTCCCGCGCCCATTGTGAAAGAGGCCTTCATCTTATTTTTTAACGAGCAATCATTTTTTATCTTGTTTTGGCTGGAAATCAGTTTTATGGGAAGGGATAAAATCATTTTATTTTTTGCCATCTGTATCTTATAAAAGGGAGATTTCCCTCCACTTCTTGACCCATAAACACAACAGGAAGCTATAAGCCTCCTGTGTATTTTGTGATTTTTTAATAAAATGAAAGTGATTTTAATACCCCAAACATACTACATTTTATTTAACCAGTTTGCAGTATCCCTTTTGTCTTATTGGCACAGTTTAAACTTTGCTGACCGGGAAGGACTGTAGAAATATGGGACATTGGGTTCTATTCACAGAATCAGATCACATGCGTTATGTAGGTGTTTGGCGGCCCAAATTGGTGTTGCTACTCTCTCCGATCATGCACCGGTTTCCATATGCTTGGATGTGCCCGCTCTGCCTCCTCGCCCCAATAATTGGAAGCTTAACGACTCTCTCATTTCTAATTCAACAGAGGTTTCCATGTTATCTACTACCTTATCCCAATACTTTAAAGAAAACTTAGCCTCGGACACTTCTCCCTCTGTTTTATGGGAAGCTCATAAGGCATCAATGAGGGGTACTCTTATTGAATTGGGTACGAGGAGAAAGAGAGAGCATGGTCAACAGTTTAAACAGGTCCTACAACAAATTGCTGAACTAGAGAAAAAGCACAAACTTTCCCTACATGTCTCACAGCTTGAAGCCCTCACCCTTAAGAGAGAAGAAGCCACTGACCCAAAAAAGAAAGAAAAATAATCTCTGCTCCCATTGAATGACAGCTCTGCCATCTCCCGCCGCTAAATAACTAAGGGGCAGGGAGGATGTTAAGCCCCACGCCCATCCCCGCAACAACTGGCCGGGGTTGTGGGGAAGAGACCCTTGTTTCTTAGTTCCTTCTTCCTTAATTTTTCATTGCCGCAATTCTTTTTACATTTAGCTGTTAGAGGGGAACCCCGCTGACAGCTAATGACTTATCGGTTGTTAAGGACAACGGTTGTTAAGGACAACCATGTTGTTTACTGGTGGTTTAAGGATGTCGGCTGCCACTCGCTCCTTAACAACCCACTATTCATACTGTTTGTGAGGGAAGTCGGCTATCGCCGGCAGTAAATTACTCACTACAGGCGGTCCCCTACTTACAAACATCCGACTTATAAATGACTCCTACTTACAAACGGAGGGAGACAACAGGAAGTGAGAGGAAATCTACCCCTAGGAAGGAAAATTCTCTCCTGCTTTATCACCAATCCTTGTTTCCCTAATAACCCAAGATTTTCAAAATCCAATTGTCATTGGGACAGAAAGTGAGGTGAAATCTTCTGAACAGGGGCACAGACAGCAAAACAAATGTTACAGGGGTGATAACCCTTCCCTATGCTATCCAGAAAGCTTAATAAAATATTTTTTGGCTGGAGCTACACTTAAAAAATGTACCAGGTCCAACTTCCGAACAGATTCAACTTAAGAACAAGCCTACAGTCCCTATCTTGTTTGTAACCCGGGACCCCCTGTACTAAAATATGACTTAATGTTATTAGCGCATGCAATATTTTAGTAGCGTTTTTTAGTGAATGCCAAACCTTTTTTTGAAAAACGCTTTGCAGTGTCTTACCACATACTCTGGTGCGGTAAGATTCTGCTTTGTGAATGGAGCCCATTATATCTATGTGATCCGCTGGATTTCAAGACTATATTGCATGACACCTGGTTGCTCTAGTCCCAAGGTTGGTGAATTTAGCATGCTCCTGGCTGTCTTGCACTGCACTTGAGCTACACTTGGTCCCAGACACGTGAGGTATTGCACTTTACTGTCCTCTCCTTCCCTTAGGGGTGACGACTGGTTTGTACCCACTCAGTCCCTTTAAGAACAGAACAGAGGGCTGTAAATAAAATAAGTAAGAGAAAGTAATAGAAACTTCAGTCTGTATATATAGTAAGTTACATTTCAGACATGACTACACAGGAAGAAAGTTTAAGATCCAGCTAAACACTGGCTCACTAAATATCACAAAAGAAATATAGAAGGAATTTAACTGGATTTCATCATCTTGCTTTTTTTTTCCAGGGAAGGATTTGCTGCAGTGTAATAAACAAACACTCCAACCTAAGTCTATATATTTTTGATTAATAATGGAGAGTTACAGCCTAGCCCCAGCCAAAACTGTTTTCTTTTTATTGTGTAGATAAAATTGCTATCCTTGTCTGTGATCATACTGGAAAAATTGTCATTTACTTGTTGATCCTGTGACGATAGTACAAGAATGGGGTTAGTGACTGTCACTGGGGCAAAAAAAAAAGAAATACTTTGTCAGAAGTTATAACTTCAACCCACTCTATTAAAAATATGTTTTTGTTTGTGTCTCTGTTGGAGAGAAAGCCAAGCACAATATTCCCCACGCACACGTACAGGAAAGTGGCTGTTCAATAGTGCTGGGTGCTGTAATGACCATAGGCTGGAAACCGTAGATGATCAAAGTGAAGAAATGTCATCAGCACACCAAGGATTCCTTGAAAGGGCCCAAAGCTTTATTTTCGTGGTCACATGATAAACATACAGCAATGTTTCATAGCCACACAAGGTAGACTTGTACACAATGGAACATTTTGTTTTGTTTTGTTTTCATTCGTAAAATACATACTGTAATTTTGTTCTGTTATATTCGTTATGTTACGTTAATTCGTTTTCAGATAATTTGTTATTTCTGTCGATATTCGTTATACCGAATCGATTTGTTTTGTATGTATATCAATTTGATATTTATGTATATACAGTATCTCACAAAAGTGAGTACACCCCTTACATGTTTGTAAATATTTTATTATATCTTTTCATGTGATAACACTGAAGAAAATTACACTTTGCTACAACGTAAAGCAGTGAGTGTACAGCTTGTATAACAGTGTAAATTTTCTGTCCCCTAAAAATAACTCCACAAAGCCATTAATGTCTAAACCGCTGGCAACAAAAGTGAGTACACCCCTAAGTGAAAATGTCCAAATTGGGCCCAAAGTGTCAATATTTTGTGTGGCCACCATTATTTTCCAGCACTGCCTTAACCCTCTTGGGCATGGAGTTCACCAGAGTTCTTCCAGTCCTCCATGAGGACATCATGGAGCTGGTGGATATTAGAGACCTTGTGCTCCTCCACCTTCCGTTTGAGGATGCCCCACAGATGCTCAATGGAGTTTAGGTCTGGAGACATGTTTGGCCAGTCCATCCCCTTTACCCTCAGCTTCTTTAGCAAGGCAGTGGTTATCTTGGAGGTGTGTTGTGGTCGTTATCATGTTGGAATACTGCCCTGTGGCGCAGTCTCTGAAGAGAGGGGATCATGCCCTGCTTCAGTATGTCAGAGTACATGTTGGCATTCATGGTTCCCTCAATGAACTGTAGCTCGCCAGTGACAACAGCACTTATACAGCCCGAGACAATGAAACTCCCACCACCATGCTTGACTGTAGGCAAGACACACTTGTCTTTGTACTCCTCACCTGGTTGCCGCCACACACGCTTGACACCATCTGAACCAAATAAGTTTATCTGGGTCTCATCAGACCACAAGGCATGGTTCCAGTAATCCGTGTCCTTAGTCTGCTTGTCTTCAGCAAACTGTTTGTGGGCTTTCTTGTGCTTCATCTTTAGAAGAGACTTCCTTCTGGGACAACATGCAGACCAATTTGATGCAGTGTGTGGCGTATGGTCT
This sequence comes from Rana muscosa, assembly GCA_029206835.1. Taxonomy (NCBI): domain Eukaryota; kingdom Metazoa; phylum Chordata; class Amphibia; order Anura; family Ranidae; genus Rana; species Rana muscosa. The sequence continues at coordinate 217,497,130 of CM055116.1, forward strand.
GAGCACTGACAGGCTGACCCCCCACCCCTTCAATCTCTACAGCAATGCTGGCAGCACTCATACATCTATTTCCCAAAGACAACCTCTGAATTTGACGCTGAGCATTTGCACTCAACCTCTTTGGTTGACCATGGCGAGGCCTGTTCTGAGTGGAACCTGCCCTGTTAAACCTGCTGTATGGTCTTGGCCACCATGCTGCAGCTCGGTTTCAGGGTCTTGGCAATCTTCTTATAGCCTAGGCCATGTTTATGTAGAGCAACAATTTTTTTTTTCAGATCCTCAGAGATTTCTGTGCCATGAGGTGCCACTTTGAACTTCCAGTGACCAGTATGAGAGAGTGAAAGCGATAACACCAAATTTAACACACCTGCTCCCCATTCACACCTGAGACCTTGTAACACTAACGAGTCACATGACACTGGGAACTATCAAATTGGAATAAATGTATTACAATGCATATTTTAATAAGCCATCCAAAGAGCAAATGATCTATGAAGATGCCAAAGAGATCTGTAGTTATATACTAAAGTCTCATTTTTTTGTTAAAAATAATAAACATGTTATACTTACCTGCTCTGTGCAGTGGTTTTGTCCTCTTCTTGTTGGGTCCCCGTTTGGTGCTCATGGCCCATCCCTCGCATTTTTTTTTTTCCTCAATAGAATTTTTATTGAAATATTTTCAGGTTATACAAGGTTACATAAACACATCCAGTGGTATGTAAATGACTTACAAATATCGAAAAAGAAAGAAAAAAAGAAAAAACAATAATGCCTGGGTACAAACGGATTTGAAGTACGGTGAACAGATATGAGTTCATAACCCTACTAACATATACAGTTGGTACACTCCCAGAGGTAATACATATTAGCAGTCAGCCGACCATACATACATCATGGGGAATAGAGGGAGACGGCTCCACCCGGACACCCCTGCCGGGCGCTACCCATGCCTCCCATTGAGTGCCCCCACAGTAAGCAGCTTGTTATGGGGGCACCCGAGCTGAGCCGCAGCTTCCTGTGTCCATTCAGACACAGAGCCATGGCCCAGCCCCGCCACATCTCTCTCCTCATTGTCTCACTGACTTTGATTGAGGCCATTCAGCCACTGAGGAGGGAGAGTCCTGGACAGTCGAATCTCTCGCGCAACATCGCTGGCTCGGGATGGGCTCAGGTAAGTATTAGGGGGGTTGAGGGGTGCTGCTGCACACAGGTTTTTTATCTCAATGCATAGAATGTGTTAAGATAAAAAACCTTCTGCTTTTACAACTACTTTAACGTTCATGTTTGACTGTTTTCTGATATTTAAAGGTTGATTACATATAGTTTGGAAAAACCTGCGCTAAACTGAAAGTATATTTTAAAAAATGGTGAATAAATAAATGATCCAAAAAATGTGGTGCTGCTGCAAGTAAAAAGTAAAAAATACTAAAACTCAAAAGACATGTGTAAAAGGACAAGCGCGCAACCACTGACATTGATTAAATAAAAAATGATAAATATATTACTAATAACACACTAAGTGAAAAAAACCACAAGAGAATATATACTGAATCTCAATAGTGAAAAAAACCACAAGAGAATATATACTGAATCTCAATAGTGAAAGTGAAATTGTTCTCCAAAGGCAAATATTAATTTAAAAATTTAATTTATAAAGGTGAGATTGAAAAAAATGTCCACAACACATTTAAATTCCAAAGGTGAAATCCACTTGCTTCATATGGATAAGGGATATCCAAAGGGAGCCTTACTCTATAGATGTTCAGTGATAACAGATAATCTTAAAGCCGCTTACCAGATGGACGGGACCTCAGATCATAGAGGTCACAAAGGCGTGTGCATCAGCCTGCCCGCAGCGATGGTATTCACCTGTTCCTTTATCCCAGGTGGCCTGTCCTCACTCCACCAGGTAATCAGATGTCTTGACTAGAGTTGAGCGGACACCTGGATGTTCGGGTTCGACGGGTTCGGCCGAACTTCGGAAAAAAGTTCGGGTTCGGGACCGAACTTTAACCCGAACCCGGACCCGAACCCGAACCCCATTGAAGTCAATGGGGACCCGGACTTCTAAGGACTAAAAAGGCTCTAAAAAAGTAATGGAAAGGGCTAGAGGGCTGCAAATGGCAGCAAAATGTTGTTAAGAGCATGGCAAGTGCTCTGCAAACAAATGTGGATAGGGAAATAACTTAAAATAACATAAAAAAAATAAAAAAATAAAAAAATATGCTGGAGGCCCCCTTTTCAGCAGAACGGTAAGTCATTAAGAACCTCAGAAACTCAACGGCACGATGCCACACATATGGTGGGAATGCCCCAGAATACGCCCTTTCTGGAATAAATTATTCAATTTAATGGATAAGCTAGTGGGAAAATAAAATACTTTGAAATAAAAATGTAGCGGGGTGCTAAATTTAAGGGAAGTGTTTGAGTGGTAAATAGGCTCAAACACCCTAATTCTGTAGGATTCATGGACCATTTTGTCCTCGGGGGACAGTATTGGTGTGCAGTTCCCTGCGGCCTACAGGTGGCGCTGCCATGGTAGGCTAGGGTTGAACCGCCGATACAGTGCTGTGCCTTTTGTGTCCCCTCTTGGCAGTAGTACAGCGGGGCGGGGAACCTGCTGTGCATGCCGGGAGAGCATATAAAAGGGGCAGACCTTTGGCCTGGGGGCTGATGTCCAGTGGGATCCACGCCCAGGTGCCTTCGGCCTGGGTGCATGTGTTCCTGTTCCATCTCGGGTACCTTTAGCCCGGGGTGAGGTACTATCCTGGAGTTCCTGCTGCCCTGGGTATGGAGGCCTAGGTGCGGGAGTAAAGCCTGGAGTCCAGAGCCTTCGTCTGGAGTCCGCTAAGGGTCGAGGAGTCTTAGGGTGCCGCCTCGTGTAGGGAACCATGTTCCAGGGAAGGGAGGATCATTCTGATGGACCGATGCGGGAGTCACGGTGAAGGAAGGGTCTGTTGACTCCCTGGAGAGATGTCTTCCCCTTGATATGGGCTAGGTTCGTAGAAGGAGAAGCTCAAGGTCATCTTGACTGTATCAGAGGCCTTATTCACCCGACCCGTGGCAGGGGCCTTATACACCCTGGTCTGTGGCAGAGACCAAAGTTCTCCAGGTCCGTGGCAGGGGCCTTGTACACCCGGTCTGTGGCAGAGACCAACCTCAAGGTCTGTGGCAGAGACCGTGCACCTAAAACTGTTTGAGAAACCTAAGCAGTGAAGTGAATGTGCTACGTTTGTGCCTGGACCTCCTCCACACCTTAAGCTGTCCTGTTTCTTTGCTCTAACCTTTTCTATCCGAGTAGAGTTTATTTTGCCATGAGAGAATAAGAGTTGTAATTTCAGCTGGTGTGGACATTGACTTTACTGGGAATTAAAGGACTTGCCTCTACCTACAGTAGAGGTGAGAATCATCCTCTGGAGGAGTTTTGACTCCGGCTGTGGACACGGCCCGTCAAGTACACCGCTCTTTATATAGGAGGGTATGGGCTGGTAGTGCGGTGTGCCTTTCTCCCTCCTGCGAGGAGCCAACAACATAAAGGCAGGTAAGGGGGAAAGGATCTGTGCGCTAGAAAAAAATAAAATAAAAATTATAATCTTGACCTAGGAGGACGAGGTCCATATGGAGTAGGAGGTTGAGGTGGCGGTGGATGTGGCTGTGTAGGTGGAAGCGGCGGTGGAGGAGGACGAGGTAGCCAACACTGGTTCAAAAATACAACAATGGCTGGGTAAGGCCGGTGATGTGTCGAATTCTGTCCCCCGTCAAATAGTGTCCACCCTGTACTGCGCTTGCTCAGTATGTAGGACAAGGGGATTTCGAAAATCTCCCAAGACGAACGGCGCCTGCGTGGTGAGTTCAGGTGAAGGCCACACCATCCGTGGCTCAAGCCGAGCCAAGTGAGGCCGTGCCCGAAGCGTGGCGATCGAACCGAGCCCGTGAGGGGCCCTGTTACTATGTGCTACCGTATGTCCACTTGGATGGTGGGGCTTGAACCTGCACTCACGGCGCAGGCGCCGTTCATCTTCGGAGATTTTGTGAATCTCCTTGTCCTCTGTACTGCGCAAGCGCTGCGCCTTCGCAGTATGGGCCGGACACAATCCGATGGCCGGACAGTTTTTGTCACAACACCGGTATACATGTCTATTCTGCACAAGGTACGGACAAGTCCTGTGGGATCCATGCCTGGTTCATTTTAATGAACGTGAGCTTGTCCACATTGGCTCTGGACAGGCGGCTGCGCTTGTCTGTGATAACGCCCCCTGCCGTGCTAAATACACGTTCAGATAATACACTGGCTGCCGGGCAGGCCAGCACCTCCAAGGCATAAAGGGCAAGCTCAGGCCATGTGCCCAATTTGGAGACCCAGAAGTTAAAGGGGGCAGACCCATCATCCAGTACGTGTAGGCCTGTGGACACATACTGCTCAACCATGTTGGTGAAATGCTGCCTCCTGCTAAGACGTTCCATCTCAGCTGGTGGTGCTGGTTGTTGTGGCGTGCTGACAAAGCTTTTCCACATTTCAGCCATGCTAACCCTGCCTTCTGAGGTGCTGCCGGTGCCCCGGCTGCGTTGGCGACCTCTTCCTCCTCCTCTGCCTTCGCCTTGTGCTTCCACCGTACGCCCGCTGTCAGGTGGGAATGCCACCAGCAGCGCGTCTACCAGCGTGCGCTTGTACTCCCGCATCTTACGATCTCGCTCCAGTGAGGGAATTAAGGATGGTACGTTGTCCTTGTAACGGTGATCCAGCAGGGTGGCCACCCAGTAATCAGCACCAGTTAAAATGTGGGCAACTAGGCGGTCATGCGGAAACACTGCAGCATGTAATCGCTCATGTGTGCCAGGCTGCCCAGAGGCAAAGAAAAGCTGTCCTCTGTGGGAGGTGTATCGTCTGTGTCCTCTGTATCCCCCCAGCCACGCACCAGTGATGGCCACGAGCTGGTCTGGGTGCCACCCTGCTGTGAAAATGGCTCCTCCTCCTCCTCCTCCTCCTCCTCCATCTCCTCCTCCACCTCGTCATCCTCCAGAACTGTGCCCTTTCTGCCTGACAATTGTGTACCTGGCGTTTGTTGGTGCAGGAACCCACCCTCGTAGCCACTTGTGAAAGACTGCCCTGAAAGCCTTTGAAATGATCCCGCTTCCTCCTCCTCCTCCCCATCCTCCTGTGCCACATCCTCTTTCATCATCGCCCGAAGCGTTTTTTCAAGGAGGCATAGAACTGAGATAGTAACGCTAAGAATGGCGTCATTGGCACTGGACATGTTGGTGGAGTACTCGAAACAGCGCAACAAGGCACACAGGTCTCGCATAGAGGCCCAGTTATTGGTGGTGAAGTGGTGCTGTTCCGCAGAGCGACTCACGCGTGATTGCTGCAGCTGAAACTCCACTATCGCCTGCTGCTGCTCGCACAGTCTGGCCAGCATGTGCAAGGTGGAGTTCCACCTTGTGGGCACGTCACATATGAGGCGGTGAGCGGGAAGGCCGAAGTTACGCTGCAGCGCTGACAGGCGAGCAGCAGGGTGAGAACGCTGAAAGTGCGCACACACAGCCCACACTTTCTGCAGCAGCTCTGGCATATTGGGGTAATTTTTAAGGAACCTCTGGACCACCAAGTTCAGCACATGCGCCAGGCAAGGGATGTGCGTCAAACCGGCTAGGCCCAGAGCTGCTACGAGATTTCGCCCATTATCGCACACCACCAGGCCGGGTTTGAGGCTCACTGACAGCAACCACTCATTGGTCTGTTGTTCCATGTCCCTCCACAACTCCTGCGCGGTGTGGGGTTTTTCCCCCAAACAGGAAAGTTTTTAAACTGCCTGCTGTCGTTTACCCCTGGCTGTGCTGAAGTTGGTGGTGAAAGTGTTACGCTGACCGGATGAGGAGGCGGTAGAGGATGAGGAAGCGGAGTAGGAGGAGTTAGCAACAGGAGGCAAACTGAAGCGCCCTGCAATCCTCGGTGGTGGAAGGACATGCACCAAACTGCTATCTGCCTCAGGCCCAGCCGCCACTGCATTTACCCAGTGTGCTGTTAGGGAGATATAACGTCCCTGACCGTGCTTACTGGTCCATGCATCCGTAGTTAGGTGGACCTTGCCACAGATGGCGTTGCGCAGTGCACACCTGATTTTGTCCCCCACTTGGTTGTGCAGGGAAGGGATGGCTCGCCTGGAAAAATAGTGGCGGCTGGGCACGACGTACTGTGGGACAGCCAAAGCCATCAGGCTTTTAAAACTCTGCGTCTCCACCATACGGAATGACAGCATTTCAAAGGCCAGGAGTTTTGAAATGCTGGCATTCAGGGCCAGGGATCGCGGGTGGCTAGGGGGGTACTTCCTCTTCCGCTCCAATGTTTGGGAGATAGAGAGCTGAACGCTTCCATGGGACATTGTGGAGATGGTTGGTGCTCCAGGTGGTAGTGTTGCTGGCAGATCCTCTGTTTGCGGGGTGGCAGGTGCCACTGTCACTACAGAGGTGGATGAAGAGGCCGAGACTGCAGCGGAAGAGGAAGCAAGAGGAGCCAGAGACCTTTCTTGGTTTTTGAGGTGTCTACTCCACTGCAGCTCGTGCTTTGCACTTAGATGCCTGGTCATGCAGGTTGTGCTCAGGTTGAGAACGTTTATGCCTCGCTTCAGCCTCTGATTGCACAGCCTGCAAACCACTCGTGTCTTGTCATCAGCACATTGTGTGAAGAACTGCCACGCTAGGGAACTCCTTGGACCTGGCTTTGGTGTGCTCGGTCCCTTGCTGCGTTGGGCAGTAGCAGACATACTGTCTAGGGGACGGACGCTCCGCTTTTGCACCCTGCTCCCTCTTCTGCTGTGCTGGTGGCTCTGTGCGACCACCGCCTCTTCCTCCAAACTACACTGGTCACCTGCATAACGTTCATTCCATGTGGGGTCGAGGACCTCATCGTCCTCCACATCATCTTCCACCCAGTCTTCACCCCTGCCCTCCTTGTCTGTCTGCACAATTGCGAAAGCAGCAGCAGTTGGCACCTGTGTTTCGTCATCATCCGAGACGTACTGCGATGGTCCTCCCATGTACTCATCATGAAACATAAGTGGTTGGGCATCGGTGCACTCAATCTCTTCCACTTCTGGGGCAGGGCTAGGTCGATGGCCCTGGGAAACCCTGCTAACAGAGTCATCGAAAAGCAGAAGAGACTGCTGGATGATTTGGGGCTCAGACTGCTTGGCTGATTTGCAAGGGGGTGAGGTGAAAGACTGATGGACATGGGTTTCAGGTGCCAACTCTGATCTTTCATCAGAAGAGTGGGTGGGAGACAATGTGAAGGAACCCGAGGCACTGTCAGCAACCCAATCTACTATCGCCTGTACTTGTCCTGGCCTAAACATTCGTACAGCCTCATTAGGCGCGACAAAATACCGCCGCAGGCTCGGTCGCCTACTCGCACCTGAGGAAGGTGTTTCACTTGTGCGTGTATCTGGCACAGATCCACCACGTCCTCTCCCTGCAACAGGAGCTCCACCAGCAGCACCACGACCGGGGCCACCACGTCCCTTTGACCTTCTCCTCATATTTTCCAAATTTAGGATGTTGCCCTAAATGGGTGTTTTTGGAAGAGCAGAACACACCCACAGTACGTAACCGCTGAATCGCACAGCTACTGAACTGCAGAAAATGCTATTCAAAAAAAAATTTGTTTTTTTAGTATAGCACAGTAGGAGAAAACTATTTAGAAATTGTTTATTTCACACACCTCCAAATATGTATAACACACTGCAAACTATTTTTTGTGCCCCTAAACGGCATTTTTTGGAAGAGCAGAACACACCCACAGTACGTAACCGCTGAATCGCACAGCTACAGAACTGCAGAAAATGCTATTCAAAAGAAATTTTGTTTTTTTAGTATAGCACTGTAGGAGAAAACTATATAGAAATTGTTTATTTCACACACCTCCAAATATGTATAACACACTGCAAACTATTTTTTGTGCCCCTAAACGGCGTTTTTTGGAAGAGCAGAACACACCCACAGTACGTAACCGCTGAATCGCACAGCTACAGAACTGCAGAAAATGCTATTCAAAAGAAATTTTGTTTTTTTAGTATAGCACAGTAGGAGAAAACTATATAGAAATTGTTTATTTCACACACCTCCAAATATGTATAACACACTGCAAACTATTTTTTGTGCCCCTAAACGGCGTTTTTTGGAAGAGCAGAACACACCCACAGTACGTAACCGCTGAATCGCACAGCTACAGAACTGCAGAAAATGCTATTAAAAAAAAAATTGTTTTTTTAGTATAGCACAGTAGGAGAAAACTATATAGAAATTGTTTATTTCACACACCTCCAAATATGTATAACACACTGCAAACTATTTTTTGTGCCCCTAAACAGCGTTTTTTGGAAGAGCAGAACACACCCACAGTACGTAACCGCTGAATCGCACAGCTACAGAACTGCAGAAAATGCTATTCAAAAAAATTTTTGTTTTTTTAGTATAGCACAGTAGAAGAAAACTATTTAGAAATTGTTTATTTCACACACCTCCAAATATGTATAACACACTGCAAACTATTTTTTGTGCCCCTAAACGGCATTTTTTGGAAGAGCAGAACACACCCACAGTACGTAACCGCTGAATCGCACAGCTACAGAACTGCAGAAAATGCTATTCAAAAAAAATTTTGTTTTTTTAGTATAGCACAGTAGGAGAAAACTATATAGAAATTGTTTATTTCACACACCTCCAAATATGTATAACACACTGCAAACTATTTTTTGTGCCCCTAAACGGCGTTTTTTGGAAGAGCAGAACACACCCACAGTACGTAACCGCTGAATCGTACAGCTACAGAACTGCAGAAAATGCTATTAAAAAAAATGTTGTTTTTTTAGTATAGCACAGTAGGAGAAAACTATATAGAAATTGTTTATTTCACACACCTCCACATATGTATAACACACTGCAAACTATTTTTTGTGGCCCTGAATAGCTCTTTTTGCAAGCGTACATTAAAGTGCACATTTTTTATTTATTTATTTTTTGCCCTAAACGGGTCTTTTTTTGCCCTATGGGTCTTTTGGAAAAGAGCACAATAAAGTGCCTTTTTTTTCCCCTAAAAGTTAGATTTTCTCTGACACTGGGCTCATGGCAGTGTAAAAAGACTGCGCTGCAACACAAACAGGTAAACCTATGCAGATCGCTGATTTTAATCTCTGAATCTGGACTCCTATATAATATTCTCTCTCCCTGAAAGCACCAACAGGAACCTGGCCCTGCACTACACTATCTCTCTATCTTTTCCCTCAGATTGCAGAATCAGGACTACCTCATGTATTTTTCTATCTCTCCCTAAAAGCAGCAGCAGCAGACTAGATCCTCTCCCTATCTATTCTGAAGCAGAGTGACGTGTGTGCTGTGTGCCTCTAGCTTATATAGAAGCTGGGTCACATGTTGCACTGACCAATCACAGCCATGCCATTAGTAGGCATGGCTATGATGGCCTCTAAGGGCACACCAGCTAATCAAAAGGTGATTGGCTGGCCCCTGAAGCATTTCTAAATGCGTAATTAGATTGCCGAACCCGGACCCGGACTTTTGCGCAAAGTCCGGGTTCGGGTTCGGGTTCGGGAAAAAGCTAAAGTTCGGTACGGACCCGAACTTTACAGTTCGGGTTCGCTCAACACTAGTCTTGACACACAGTATCCAAAACGAAAAAGGTAGGCGGGAATAGAATCGCTCCAGCTTCCAAGTGTACTCCTAAGAGCTTGTTCAACTCAGCAAGGAAGGATTAAAAAAAGGACTTCATGGTGCAGTATTTTCAAAAAATTCTAAGGATTTATTGTAAAAACACACAGCAAAAAAGCCAAAATCAAAAAGTCCACATCCAATCCACAAATAGTAAAATAGGCAAAATAGGCAAGGAAACAGCAACGTAACAAGGGTAAAAAAGGTTTCTAATGTTTCCGTATGCTAGTCAGAGAGCAAACATAGACTGCATCAATACATCAATATCCCATACGTGATGACGTTAGGAATCTTGGCTCCACCCGACGCGTTTCCCCAAAAATGGCATCAACTGGGAACGGAGGCTAATTACCAGCGTCATCACTTCACGTATATATACTCTTAGGGCAGCCGTGATACCAGAAGTAACATTTAGAGATATATCTCTGGGGTCACCAAAAAAAAGGATAAAAATTGGTATTTTGCATATTAGATTATACCAAAAAAGATATTTTAACATATCCTCAGCTCAATAGAAATAAATGGGAAACATATTATAAACACATAAATACATAAAAAAAAAATATATATATATATATATGTCAGAACGAATACTAATTATACCTCTAACATCAAAAAATATGCATATAAATGTATAAATTTAATTAATTAATGTAGAAATATGGATGCGGATACAAAGAGGTGTATATTATATATTACCTCAGAAAAAATTTGTATATAATATGTAAAAATATATAACAATTTAGCAATTAAAAAATGTCATAAAAATTAATTAAAAATTATTCTAAAAATTAATAAAAAGGTATTCAGTCAGATCTTCAGTAGAGCACATCAGAATGGGAATTAATGCTATTTATTGTCAATAAAGCAGTTAATATCCCATTTGACGTTTAAACCCAGGGGATTATAACATTGGAGGTCATGTATCCATCTGGTTTCACGTCGGGACACATGTCTTTTCAAGTTATCACCCCTCCAATGGGCAATATATTTTTCTATAGCCACTACTTTTACCAAGGAGGTTTTTCTATTATGGTGTGTACGAAAATGTTTAGATACACTGTGTCCCACAAATCCTCGTCTAATATTCCCAAGATGTTCTCCTATTCTCACATTTAGGGCTCTTGTTGTTCTGCCAACGTATTGTAAATTGCAAGGGCAGGTTAGGAGATAAATAACTCCCACCGTCCCACAGGTAATAAAATCTTTTATCTTATATACTTTTGACGTCACCTGAGAGGTAAAGGAGGTGGTTCTAACAGTCTGAGATGTTTTGCACACCTTAAACCTCTTACTAGGAAAAAATCCCTTCATGTCCCCAAACATACTAATCCTGGGAGGTATATCAATAGCACTAGGTGCCAGTTTATCCTTGAGGTTTAAAGTTCTCCTATAAACAATATTGGGTTTAGTAGGTATAACTGGTCCCAGGACCCTATCCCCCTTAAGGATATTCTAATGTTTCCTCATAACCTTGTTAACCCACCAATGGTGGGAGGAGAAATTCGTAATGAAAGCCCATTCAAAACCCCTATTATCTTCTATATCCCTAACTTTGGGTTTCAACAGTATTTCTCTCTCCATGTTATTAACTTTGACAATATCCTTTTCCAAAGCATTACGGTCATATCCTTTATCAATGAAGCAATTTTTTATAATATCTGTTTGTATCTTGAAGTCTTCCGTACGAGAACAATTCCTCCTTATCCTCTGGAACTGGCTCTTGGGTATTGCTACATGGGGAGATATGAGGATCCTATGCAAAGAAGACCCCATTGGAATGAACAGTATGAAGGACCATACGGTTCATCTACAGTCCCCTGGAAGTATGATGTGAGGGTGGATAATCACTATAGTTTGCTACAGGACTCCGAAAATGAGTATGAGGGAGAATATGCAAAAAATAGGCAAGGATTTCCACGAGAGGATTATCAAAGATCACATGAGGAATTGAGTAATCCAGCCCCTCTCAGGAACAAATCGGATAGTTTTTTAGGGAAAGGACAGAACAGAAAAGTAAGACTAAGAGAGGATGCAGAGGAAAACGGAACTCCAAGAAAAAAGAGGAGATAAATAATGAAGGAATTTTTAATCTGAGTGGGATAATGCTGACAGAAACAGAACAAAGGACTCTTAACAAAGGTTTAAAATTTGCACCCAGACAAGGACTTAATAAATTCCAAACGTTCATTGATTTACAAAAATACACGAGGAAGTTGAGTATTAGAAGATATTTCCTCTCTGATCCTATAATAAGGAACTTTGTTCCTCAAAGTAAATCTGATAACAGCAGTACAGGGAAGTCTAAGGGAACGGGCCTCAGAAATGCATCCCTTTTTAACCCCCCTGGAAAACCTGCTGCTAGTATCTCTGTTTTTAAAGAAATGGTTTTACAAGATCTTCGTAAAGCACATTTTAAGAATGAAAACCAAAAAGATATTCAGGAAGGAATTGAATCTTTATGTCAGAAAAAAGAATTAATCATACGTCCCGCGGATAAAGGGGGGGGGGATTGTGCTCCTTAAAAAGCAGGACTATCTGGACGAGATGAATCGTTTACTGTCAGATAGAGATACATATACTATTCTGAAACGTGACCCCACTCTAGGGTATAAGAAACAGTTGGATGGGTTGGTACAGGATGGCTTCAGAAAGGGTATTCTAAATAAAAATGAAAAGGAATTCCTGATACCACTGGCACCTAAAATGCCGATTGTCTACTACTTACCCAAAATACACAAAGATCTAACTCAACCACCCGGTAGACCAATTGTGAGTGGTATTGAGTCCCTCACGTCCAGAATAGGAAAGTATGTGGATTTTTTTCTACAGCCGGTGGTTACAAAAACCCCCACTTTCTTGAAGGACTCCATGCAGCTGATGAATGAGATGTCTGCACTTCATATTGAAGATGATGTATTACTTGTCACGGCAGATGTCTCTTCTTTGTACACCAATATTCCCCACATACTAGGGTTTCAAGCAGCTAGGTACTTCTTGAATAAAGAAAAATCACTAGGAAAGCCTACAATAGAATTTGTTTTGAAACTCCTTAAGTTTGCGATGGAGCATAACTATTTTTACTATGATGGACAATATTTTCTGCAACGAACGGGCGTGGCGATGGGAGCTAAATTTGCTCCCAGCCTCGCCAACCTTTTCATGGCCCTGTGGGAAAATGATCATATTTTCTCATGGAGATGCCCCCACTTACTATACTGGCGAAGATATATTGATGACACCTTTTTCCTTTGGAAAGGGGACCCTGAATCCCTAAAATCGTTTATGGAAATGGTTAACACCAACCAATGGGGCATTAGGTTCACCTATGAAGCAAATATTTCCTCTGTAAATTTCCTGGATCTGGTAATTATGAAGGGAAGAAGAGAGACTAATTACTAAAACTTTTTTCAAATCTACCGATAAAAATGGGTATATACCAATGGGTAGTTGTCATCATCCCAGTTGGTTGAAAGCAATACCCAAGAGCCAGTTCCAGAGGATAAGGAGGAATTGTTCTCGTACGGAAGACTTCAAGATACAAACAGATATTATAAAAAATCGCTTCATTGATAAAGGATATGACCGTAATGCTTTGGAAAAGGATATTGTCAAAGTTAATAACATGGAGAGAGAAATACTGTTGAAACCCAAAGTTAGGGATATAGAAGATAATAGGGGTTTTGAATGGGCTTTCATTACGAATTTCTCCTCCCACCATTGGTGGGTTAACAAGGTTATGAGGAAACATTGGAATATCCTTAAGGGGGATAGGGTCCTGGGACCAGTTATACCTACTAAACCCAAGGACTTTTTCAAGGTGTTTGTGTGTTTTTTTTAAACATTTTTTTACGCTTTCTTCGTGAAATGGTAGGGGTACAATGTACCCCTTACCAATTCACATAGGGGGGGCCGGGATCTGGGGGTCCCCTTTGTTAAAGGGGTCTTCCAGATTCCGATAAGCCCCCCGCCCGCAGACCCCCACAACCACCGGGCAAGGGTTGTGGGGATGAGGCCCTTGTCCCCATCAACATGGGGACATCCTCCCCATGTTGAGGGCATGTGGCTTGGTACGGTTCAGGAGGGAGGGGGGCCGCTCTCTCGTCCCCCCCTTTTCCCCTGCGGCCGGCCAGGTTGCGTGCTCGGATAAGGGGTCTGGTATGGATTTTTAGGGGGACTCCACGCCATTTTTTAAAAATTTGGGGTGGAGTTCCCCTTAAAATCCATGCCAGATCTGAAAGGCCTGGAATGGATATTTGGGGGAACCCCACGTCAATTTGTTTTTAAATTTGCGGCAGGGTTCCCCTTAATATCCATTCCAGACCTGAAGGGCCTGGTAATTGAATTCTGGGGAACCCCCACGCTTTTTTTTATTTTTTATCAATGACTTTTGTATGTATTGCCGGGAGCCGACAATTCATTAATAGCCGCGAGTCAGTTTTAAAAGACTTTTTTTCTTTCAGAAATGACATTTTTTGCAGGGACAGTTCTAAGCACGGGAAACATGCGCCACTTTGCATGCATATCATACACACCCCCATGGTACGAAATTTAAAGGAATATTTCACTTTTATTTTTTTCATTTTAAGCATTATTAAAATCACTGCTCCCGAAAAAACAGCCGTTTTTAAAACTACTTTTTGCATTGATACATGTCCCCTGGGGCAGGACCCCGGTCCCCAAACACTTTTTAGGACAATAACTTGCATATAAGCCTTTATAATTAGCACTTTAGATTTCTCCCATAGATTTTTCGAATTTGCCGCGAACACCCCAATTTGTTCGCTGTTCGGCGAACGGGCGAACAGGCAATGTTCGAGTCGAACATGAGTTCGACTCGAACTCGAAGCTCATCCCTAGTCAACAGCTACCTACATGGAAACTGTTCACTTTAAACATCCAGTCACATGCAAGAAAATTTTATATTTCATCAAATCACCAATGGGGAACAAAGAATACATCAATACTAATTTTAAAGATAGGTATTTCCAAGCATTGTTATTTTTCATCCGTGCCTTAAAATTTGCCAAAATCCAGAAAGGTCCAAAAAAGAAAATGTAGAGTTATACTTTAAATGATTTTTTACTAAACATAAAGTTTTGAAAATGTAATAACAATGCTTTCACATCTTCGTGTCCTTTGGGAAGTATATACTTAAAGACCAGCTTACTTCTCCCTTTAATTATGCTCTCTTAGATCTCTTTAACGATTCTATATTCCTTTTCTTTTTTAATATGTTAAACCACATTATTTGCTAAACAGTTTACAGTGTACACATGGAACAAGCAAAGTCTTTTTCATACAACTTATGAATTAGTTACAGATTGTTATGAGCATTGTAATAAGCAATAGCAGAACATTTGTGGCAAGATTGCACAATAGTCTTACCTATAGTATGTACAATGACACATGACGATCTTAGGACAGACGAAGAATCCTATAGCTGGCTAGAGAAAGCTTGCAAGTGTTACGCCAGATTGCTGTTGTGCAGCAAGCATTTTCCTACAGACTGAGTAAACACCCTTCCTAGCTAGAAAGGACTTTAAATCGAATTGCAGCCTCTGAAGCTTTTTCTCCCCAGTACCTTCTGTCTTTTTAAATCAGAAGGATTTTTTTTTATAGAAAAAGGGGCCCTCAGCAAGCAGATTGCTTAGAACGTATTTCCTGCCTTGAAGAAATATGCACTAAAATATTTACTAAAAGAGAACAGCAAGGATGGAAAAACTAGAAACTAAAAATGGAATCTGCAAAAAGAAAATAAGAGAAGAAAAAGATATTCTCTGCTGAGTCTAGAGATTTGATTTAGGAGACTGTGGCGCTTACGCCTACGAGTCTGAAACAGCAGAGCAAAAAAAGGAGAAAAAAAAAAATAGACTCTCTGCTGTCCAGCTTAAATATTTTATATAATAGAATAATTAATGAATTAAAAAATCAAAATACAATGTTCTGTTTTCAAAGATATTAAAGGTCTGCTATTCCAGAAGTTTATTTTTATACTATACTAGGATATCCTGTGTTCCCATCTCCTATGTAGTGGAGACAAGAACAGATGTATATAAACATATACATATTTTTACTGCATCCCCTTTTTTAGAGTTATCAAAGCATAAATATTTCAACACATAGGAAAATAATATTTCATGAGTCATTTAATACATCAGCTTACAACGTTACCTCTTGATGAGACCACCAACTTGAGACGTTGTCAAAACGTAAAGGGAAAGGTCCTCTTAATGATCCCTCTAGAATTGGGCTGACACTGTTCTAAGTCCTGTAATATGTACAGCAAGTTTTCCGGATAACCTCTCTGTCTCCAGGCTTTGTAAAACTGTCAACTATTATCTTTTTTTTTTTTTTTTCACTCTTGTGTCTCCGTTGAATTACTTCCTTCTGACTGCTCTGGTCTAGGCTGAGAACTTGGATCCTCATTTGGTTTTGATTAAATCCAGACAGGCTGCTTAAATGTTCAGATGTAAGCATAGAGAAAGAAATAGCACACAGAAATATAACCACCAGATTTATTTGATAATTACTGTAGCAAAAACTGGTATCTGCTAGTGTGATACTATTATAAAAAAAAATAATTCTACAATACATGGCATGAAATAATATTTTTTTTCTCTTTAGTGGTTAATGTAGTAGTTTTCTTGAAATGTATTGCAATAGGTTTATTTTTTTCCTTCTAGTTTGTTTATTTCCTCAATATTTCTAAATATATACCCTATTTATATCTACATTTACATTACGTTTCTTATATATTGCCCTTTTAACTGAAGGATAAAGAGAAAGATTTGATATACAGTACTGTGCAAAAGTTTTAGGCAGGTGTGAAGAAATGCTGTGTAAAGTAAGAAAGCTTTCAAAAATATATATACTTAATTGTTTGTTTTTATCAATTTACAAAATGCAAAGTGAGCTAACAGAAGAAAAATCGAAATCAAATCAATATTTGGTGTAGTTAACCTTTGGCTTCAAACCAGCGTCAATTCTTGTAGGTACACTTGCTCTCAGTTTTTGAAGGAACTCGGCAGGTAGATTTTTTCAAACATCTCAGAGAATTAACCACAATCTTCTGTGGATGTGGGCTGACTCAAATCCTTCTGTCTCTTCATGTAATCCCAGACAGACACGATGATGTTGAGATCAGGGCTCTGTGGGGGCCAAACCATCACTTCCAGGAATCTTCTTCTTCACTGTCTTGCTGCAGTAGAAATTTGGGGGAAATCACATGCTTTCCTGATGACATGGCATGATGGATAAGAATTTGCCTGTATTTCTCAGCATTGAAGACATCATCGATCAGGCAACATTGAGGGTGGTAGACTCAGTGATTGGTGAAGGAAACTTAATGCAGCAGATGAAATACACATCATGCTTACTTCCCTTCAACATCAGAAGATGTCCAGCAGTTCCATCAGTACAGAACTGGCGGAAACCAGTGAGACCCATCTACTGTCTGGAGAAGTCTGGCTAGAAGTGGTCTTCATGGAAGAACTACAGCCAAAAAACATATCTCCTATGTGTAAACAAGGCTAAGCAACTCAACTATGCCCAAAAAACATAGGAACTGAGGTGCAGAAAAATGGCAGCAGCTTCTCTGAACTGATGAGTCAAAATCTGAACTAGCAGGAGGCAGTTTGTTGTACAATAATGAGTGTCTGCAAGCCATAGTGAAGCATGGTGAAGGTTCCTTACAAGTTTGGGCCTGCATTTCTGCTAATGGAGTTGGAGATTTGGTCAGGATCAATGGTGTCCTCAATGCTGACAAATACAGGCAGATACTTATCCATCATGCCATACCATCAGGGAGGTGTGTGATTGGCCCCAAATGTATTCTACAGCAAGACAATGACCCCAAACATATAGCCAATGTCATTAAGAACTATCTTCAGAGTAAAGAAGAACAAGGAACAGTGTAAAGAAGAACAAGAAGGCCTGGAATTAATGGTTTGGCCCCCACAGAGCCTTGCTCTCAACCCCATCAAGTCAGTCTGGGATTACATGAAGAGTCAGAATAATTTGAGGCAGCCTACATCTACAGAAGATCTGTGGTTAGTTCTTCAAGATATTTGGAACAACCTACCTGCTGAGTTCCTTCAAAAACTATATGCAAATGTACCTAGAATCAGTGTTAATTTTGGCAGCAAATTTCGATTTAGTTTTAGTCTTAGTCTTAGGACTAAAATTGCATTTTAGTTTTAGTCTCATTTTAGTCTTCTGTCATTGTTTTAGTTTTAGTCGTATTTAGTCGACTAAATCTCCAGTATATTTTAGTCGACTAAAATGTCCTAAGTTTTAAGCCCTGTACACACGATCGGATAACCTATGGATTTTCGTCCGATGGATTTGACCATCGGAAATCCGATGAAACTGTTTTTCATCAGTCTTGGCCACACACCATCAGTTAAAAAACCGACGGCAAGAAAACGACGGCACGTACAAAACATACGACGCGCTATAAAAGGGCCGAACAAATCTAATGGCGTCACCCCTTGGGCTGCTTTTGCTGATTTTGTGTTACCGCGTGTTAGTAAAAGTTTGGTGAGAGCCGATTCGCGCTTTTCAGTCTCCGTGCTTTGCAGATCGTTTCCTGGTGTTCAGTTTGTGCTTGTGGGTTTGTATTTGTGATTCAGTGCGTGCAGTCAGGTCGTTACTGTCTTGCAGTGCCTTCTTGGCCGTTTGTTTACTGTTTTTCAGGTCGTTCTTCTCAGGCCTTGCTGTTCCACGGTGCGTTCTGTTTGAGTGCGTTCTGACCAGCCGACCGGTTTAAAACCATGTTTGAAGTGCGTTCTCGTTCTCGAGCTCGTGCTGGCTTTGGGCTTGGTGTTGTAGTTAACACTGTAACCCGAGTTCAGTCTGTGAACAGGGTGAGGAGGAGTTCATGGACTAAGAATTGGTTGCTCCAGCGGGACCAATTCTCTCATATGCCTCTGCTGCGGGAAATCCATGAGAATAATCCTGATGATTTCAGGAATTATCTCAGGATGACGGACCCCGTATTTCACCGTCTGTTGGATTTGCTGTCCCCCTATATAACGAGGCAGGACACTGTGATGCGCCAGGCCATCACTGCCGAGCAGAGGCTTATTGCCACGTTGAGATACCTGGCGACTGGGAGAAGCTTGCAGGACCTCAAGTTCTCAACAGGCATCTCCCCCCAGGCTCTCGGGATCATTATCCCTGAGACGTGTTCGCCCATCATTCAGGTCCTGCAGAAGGACTATATGAAGGTAATTTTGCTCCTTTAACCTCACATTATATGTTTTGATTGTTTTAGTATCTTTTTTTTTTTCCCTCCTAACCCAAATTTGCCTGTTTGTAATATCCTGGTAATGTCCCCATTTTCCCCATGCATGTTTTTACCTGTAAAGGCCTTTTTGGGCCCTACATGCCTATTTCCCTTCACTAACCTCTCCAGCATGCTATCGTGGGCGCAAACCCAGCTAGCCTTCTATTTTCCTATTCCTTTTTTTGGGGTCATTGCCCGCGTAGTTTGACAACCCTCCCCCCCCCTAAAGATGTAAAAAAAAAATTAGTTCTCAATCAAGCTCAGCAGACTGGTAGAGCCTTTTTTTGGATCCCCCACAATCACCTTAGGCCCCCCCCCCAGATTATTTTAGAATGTCCACTCAGCGGGGGTGAGGCATCTGCTAAGTGGGCCTTTGTTTATTGGTAGGAAAAACTCCCTTAAATAATAATGTTAGAATGATGTTGGTCAACACTGTTTTTGCGTGTAATCTGCTTGCACTGTAAACATAAACCGTACTAATGTCTTCTTTTGGTTGACTCCACAGTTCCCTAGCACACCACAGGAATGGCTGACTGTGGCCTCCCAATTTGCCCAGCGGTGGGATTTCCCCAACTGCGGAGGGGCAATTGATGGGAAGCACGTCCACATAGTGCCGCCACCCCGTTCGGGGTCATACTATTTTAACTATAAAGGTTTCAATAGTATTGTGTTAATGGCGGTGGTGTCGGCACGGTACGAGTTCCTGTATGTGGACGTGGGGAAGAACGGCCGGATGTCCGATGGCGGAGCATTCGCAGAGACGGAGTTCGTTCACCGTCTGCAGGCTGGGGGTCTTGCACTGCCTCCAGATGCAGAGAACGTGGAAGGGCTACCGTTCGTTTTCATCGCGGATTAAGCTTTTGGACTAGGACCACACCTCATGCGGCCGTTTCCCCAACGCACCCTCACCCCGGAGAGGAGGGTTTTTAATTACCGGCTGGCCAGAGCCCGGAGAGTTGTGGAGATTGCCTTCGGGATAATGGCCAGCCGGTTCTGCCTGTTCCAGACAGCTATAAATTTGGCGGATTATAAACTCAACAACATTGTGTACTGCTGCTGCTTGTTGCACAATTTTTTACAGAAATTCTCCACAAATTATGTGTCATCAGTTGGGCCTGAGGCCGGTCCCTCTGAACTGATAAATCTGACTGGCCTCAGCACTGCCCGTACTGGCTTGGCCCCCCAAAGTGCCCGTGAAGTACGTCAGAAATACGTAGAGTACTTCACGGGTAGGGGGGCTATCGCAATGCCAGACCACATCTGACCTTTGCTTTTACCATTTTAAAATAAACCAAAATATTTGATTTACTACAAACTTGTGTTGTCATTCTTGTATTTGGGGTTTGTGTCTCCCAGGTTCTAGTAGTGCCAAGTGTATTTGTCCTTAGTAAATAGCCTCCAATCTCAGAGGTAAAAACACTCTTTTTGCATCTTCATAACTGCTATTGAGCATAGAAAGAACAAGGCACACCTTTTTTAGACTTCCCAAATGTTTTTATTGATTGCACCACAGTTTTTTTTTTTTTTAGAAATATTTATTTTTAGTTTTTGTGCAGCTGTTTTTGCAGAAACATGCATGGGTCAAAAGCCACATTTTTTATTCTGAAAAAGTAATAAAATAACACAGTGAAAAATACAAACAGGAGATGGGGCGATGTTACCCCTGATCCATCCCAAATGTGAAGAACCACACTTTCTTTTTGGGGCTCAAATGGGTATCTTCAACATGATCCCATGGCTAGGGTAAACATGTGCTATCTGCCATCATGGGGGATCAATGGACATGCTTTGGGGGTGAAACCCCTTCCTCTCCCCTACTTGAGGAGGGAGGAAGAGGTTGCACTCCCCAAAACAGGGACATAGATATCCTGTGACGGCAGATACCACATGTTGAGTCTTCAGTGTGTGCATCCTCACATTTGGGCTGGTGGAAATCCCATAGAAAATTTCCGACGCATAACAAAACACACAAAAAGGGGTTCACACTATTCTCCCCAAAATATCTATCATGTTTTTATATTTTTGCTCAATCACAATCATTCTCTTTCTCATAATGTCCATTTCGCTACTGCATTCCATGATTTCCTGAATGATTATTTTGGCGCTGGCACTCAAGAATGGAGGATTTGGACTTCCTGACACACCCCCACGTTCAGTCCCTAAAAAGAAACAAATATTTTAAAACTATGCAGGCCTACATCTGTATTTACCTTGAAGTTGTGGTGACAGACACTGACCTGTTGTGCTGATAAGCTCCACCTCTCCTTCCTCCACCTCCCCTTCCTCCACCTCCGCTTTCTCCCCCTACACTTCCTGAACCTGCTGAACTTGGTCTGATTTGGGATCTTCGGGGAGTTTCTGTGGTGTTGGGTTCCTCGTCTCCTGAGCATGGTGTCCTCCCAATCTCCTCTCCCCTATGGGAATAGCAAAACAAATGTATCCTTTAGCACACAGACTTTTTAGGCCTGAAAATGGATTCTCAATGTTTTAAAGTGGGGTCCAATTGATATTTGGCCCTGAGTTTCAAGATGAACATATGAGATCTTGCAAACTCATCAAAGCAACATGTTATTTTGGAGGACACTCACAAATACACTTGGATAACCACCAAGGTATCCACTGGACCACCTGTGTGTGACACCGTTAAGAAATTTGGTCATGTGGCCCAGAGTATAGTATCTTGATGAAGAACAAAAAAGAGTACACAACTGCTGGAGTGTCATCTCCTTTACCCAGAATACAGTTCATCCTTTCATTCACATTCTACATTTCCTTACAACACATCATCTAGCCAACAATGTGTAGATAAACATTGTTGAAGTAAAATGAGGCATGCCCACATGTAGTTTACGTGGATATGTGCCAAACATGTTGGGGGGAAGAGCAGCAATTATTTTTTCCACACATTTAGCAAATAAGTGGACTCTCCACTTAACATAAAAGTTGAGATTTTAAAATGTGAAACCAGTCAAGTCAAGCACATGTTGCAAAACATGGAAGAATACATATTACAATGTGAAAGAACACAGTAAAATATACTTACTTTTTTCAATGCTTTTTATAAGCTTCCTATACTGCTCCGGCTCCCTGAGCTTCAGGTCTGACCACCTTTTACTGAGTTGTTCCTTGGATCTCCTGACCCCATATTTTTTATAGAGAGTCTTCGCCACTTTGTCCATAATTTGTGACTTCCGGAGATTAGGGGTGTCGTATGGGCCATGCTTGCCGTCGTAATCCTTCCTCCGCAGAATGTCCACCATCTCCGCCATCTCAGAAAAATACATATTAGTCGCCTTGTATCTTTTTTTACTGGATCGGGACGTTTCCGCCTCCGGGCTTTCCTCGTTGGTAATTTCAACTAAAGAAGCCACCTGTGTCTGCGACATGTCGCCGTCTCACACTGTGCGCCGATCGTTAAGGGGCGGGGAAATGCTGAAAAAGTCTGTCATGGGCGGGCGACGAGGGCAGAGTTACACGCATGCGCAGGGTATAAAAAGGGGAAAGAAGTTATTAGGGATGCGTTGAGTAAGGACGACCGGAAGTGAACCAATGAAGTGAACTAAGGTAAGAAGGGAACTCGGGCCTGCAGTGGCCTATAATGGTTCATGATTGTAAAGGGCAATATTGTGATAAGTTGAGGAGAATCAATTCTGATCCTTTTCTTTTTTTTACTTTTTTTTTACTTGCTGATCCAAAAAGATACATAAACTACGAGAGCCGGAGGTGATGCTGACATTTATTAAAAATATAAGGAACAGCGCAACCTGTGGGAACTGAAACACCCTGCGTACCACAAGAGTGATGTACGTCGGGCAACTATTACCAAATTAGCAGAGGATATGAAGCCATGGATCCCAGATGCAGACTACACTATGATCAATAATAAAATCAACAACCTGCGTAATTCCTATAAAAAAAAATACAAGGAAGTGCGCCAGTCAAAGAGATCAGGAGCAGCAGCCGACGATGTAGTAAAGCCCAAGCTGTGGTACTACAGACATCTTCAATTTCTGGATGACCAGATCGAGGCCAGGGAATCTATTTCCAGCCTTCCCTCAACCCTTCCTTCAACCCTTCCCTCCAGCGTTCCTTCCACCCTTCCCTCCACCCCTGCAGAGGCGGAGGAGCCTCCCGAGCTAGAAGAGCCAGATCTTTGCATCTTCAGCCAGGTATAGTATTTTTGATCATAATTATTGTCCACTAAGTAATATTGTGTTGAACTGTTTGGATTAGCCATAAATGATATCATCCCCCCCAAAAAAAAAAAAAAAAACAGTAATGAGATCAAAATTGTGTGTGATAGATTCCCCAAATAATCCAATTTTTCATTTTATTTTAAAAACAGGATGAGGCAAGCCAGGAGGAAGAGGGTCAGGAGTGTGGCAGGCAGGAGGAGGCAGGGCCAAGTGGGACTCAGCAGGTCCCCAGGCCTAGTGGCAGCACCGTCTCCCAAGTGGCTCCCCTCCACATCAGACCGCCAAAATAACGGCGGATGACACAAGTGGAGGAGGAGTCACTAAAGATGATTCAGGAGGCTGCTGCCATTATGAGGGCCCCCTTCAACCCTACGGAGGGCTTTAGCACCTATCTGGCGGATAAGTTGCTCAGAATGGAGGCGAGACAACGGGCCCTTTGTGAGCACCTCATATATATGGCCGTACACATGGGGGCGAGGGGGCTGCTGACTGAGGCCACCCATATCTCGCAGCAGGCCAATCCCTCTCCTCCTTCTCCTCCTCCTCCTGCCACATCACCACCCACAGTGGCCCAGCCTGCAAGGGTGTTTGGACGGGGCCGTGGAGAGAACGCTGCAGAGAGGCTTGGAAGGAAGGCTACAGGGAAGAGCAGGAGGTGATTCCCTGGCCTCGAGCTGCTCATCCAGAAATTGAAGGTTGATGGAGTACCACAGCTTGGGATGATGTATGTCTTTGGCTGCTGCTCCTGATTTCATGCTGTTGTTGATTTTATTATTGATCATAGTCAGGTCTGCATTTGGGATCTAATGACTTGATATTCTCTGCTAATTTCTGAATAGTTGCCCTTCGTTTTTTTTTCCGAAATAAAGGGAAATTTGATTTCAGCCAACATACATGCCTGATTTTTTTTGAAGTAGCAATAAGATTTCATAAATACAATGTGTAATTAATAACAAGGGACACCAACCTCCATGAGTAAAAAATAAAAAATATATGTTGTTCGGAGAAATTGACACACCAAAAAATGCACAACAAAATTAAAGACAAAAACCAAAAAAAAGGTGTAATTTGTGAGGTCGGCCTTGAAGAATTAAACTAATTATTCCTAAGATCACAAGAAAGAAGAAAAACATACGTTTCTCAGAACTCATGAGAAAGATCTGCTGCCGAAATTACATTTTAAAGACCGTTCTAAAGCAAAAAAACATGCGCTGCATTAAACGAAGCAATAACTTGCAGAATGACGAATGTGCTCTCTCCATTAGGAACGCTAGTTTTACCAGAACGAGCGCTCCCGTCTCCTAATTCAGTCTGAGCATGCGTGGGTATTTTAACCGATGGACTTGCCCATAGACGATCGGAAATTACCATCGTTTTTTTATCCATCGGAAAATTTTAAAACAAGTTCTATTTTTTCCAACCGATGGAAAAAAGACCGATGGTTACCATACACGATTGGTTGGTCTGATGAAAACCATCCATCAGACGGTTTTCATCAGTCAAACCGATCGTGTGTACGGGGCTTTAGTCTACTAAAATCTCCAGTACATTTTAGTCAACTAATACTCATTTTAGTCATCTACAATCTAATGGGTGTAATTAAATTGTAATGCATAAATTAACTGTAATGGGTGGGCCCGTGGAACCCAGAAGTTCTTAGAAAGTATGAGCCAGAAAATAATGGACATTGAGAATATGTCTTGGATTGCTTTAAAATGGGTCTGTAATATTAATCCACAATATTCCCCAGGATATCTGTAAAGAACTGTTTACTGGTTGTTGAGTCTTATGCCGCGTACACACGGCCGTTTTTCTCGTCGAAAAAAACAAAATTTTTCCCATTCGACGAGAAAAACGATAGTCTGTGGGCTTTCTGTCGTTTTTTTTTACGAGAAAAACGGCATTAAAAACGACGAGAAAAATTAGAACATGTTCTAATTTTTCTCGTCGTTTTTTTTTACATGTTTTCCGCGGCAGTGTTTCCCATAGGGAAACACTGCCGCGGAGCCCACAGACGGTCGTTTTTCTCGTCAAGAGAAAAAATGACGTGAAAAACGACCGTGTGTGGGGAACAAGCTGTTCCCCCGTTTTAAATGACATTATTCACGGCGGTTTTTTAACCGCCGTGAATAATGATCGTGTGTACGCGGCATAAGTCTTTTGACTAGAATGGCATTTTAGCTTTAGTCCCATTTTAGTTTTAAGCCCTGTACACACGATAGGTTTAACCGATGAAAACAGTCCGATGGACTTTTTTCATCGGACAAACCGATCGCGTATGGGCCCCATCGGTCTTTTTTCCATCGGTGTTTAAAAATAGAACATGTTTTAAATTTATCCGATGGTTAAAAAACCGATAGCAAATTACTATCGTCTGTGGGGAACTCCATCGGATAAAAAACCCACGCATTCTCAGAATCAAGTCGACGCATGCTCAGAAGCATTGAACTTAATTTTTCTCGGCTCATCTGAGTGTTTTACGTCACCGCATTTGGAACAGTTAGATTTTGGACTGATGGTGTGTAGGCAAGACTGATGGAAGTCAGCTTCATCGGTTTTCCGATGGAAAAATCCATTGGTTAAAAAACCATAGGAAATCTGATCGTGTGTACAGGACTTTAGTCGTATTTTAGTCATCTCAATTGTTTTTGTTTTAGTCGTATTTTAGTCGACCAAAATATTATTTATTTAGTTGACTAAAATGTTTTAGCCATTTTAGTCGACGAAATGAACACTGCCTAGAATAATGGTTGCTGTTTTGAAGACAACTGGTGAGCACACAAATATTGATTTGATTTGGATTTCTTTTCTTTTAATTTAATTAATAAATAACCTAATAACACTTCTATTTCTGAAAGCATCCTTAAAGCGGACTTTCTGTAATTTTTTCAACTTTCCATCTAAAAATCTTCTGCCCTTGTTGTTTTAACTTTGGATAGTAAAACATGTTTTTTCTGCCAGTAAATACTTTATACAGCACACTTCCTGTTTCTTTTCTGGTCATTAGCCTAGGCTTATGACATCATGCACATCTCTCTCTCTCACTCTCGGGAGAGTTTGCCAGGAAGGGAGGGGGAGTGAGCCATAAGAGGGCCAATGAGAGCTACAGGGCTGCAGAGCTGGAGGTGTGACTCTGCGTGTCTGTGTAAATCCATGAAGTGAACAGGCAGCAGCTTCCGCTGCCCACAGTTAAAATGGCTGCAGCCAGACTGAGTGGAGGAAGATTTCTGCAGCATATTTGGCAAGTACAGCATCACAGTATATATAAAATAAAAATGCAAAATGGTTGGAGGGAAGCTTCAGAATGGCAAAGACGTTTTTATTACAAATTATGTGAGCAGACTGCAGTTCCTCTTTAATTTACAGCATTTTTTCACACCTGTCAAAACTTTTGCACGGTACTATATGTCATATATAGTTAAATGTACCCTCACCTCTTGTTCTGGCGACAACTGTACATTTTTGGGTTTCCCATAATTTCTTGTCTCAGTGAAAGCGGTCACCAGGACAAATAGTGAGGGTGTGTCTCTTTATCAGCACTGACAGCAATAATAGATTGACAGGAGTTCTAACCATTCCCTACTGTATTTTAAACTAAACAAAAGGTTTTGTCTATACATATACTTTGAGAATCTATATGTACATGTCACAGAGCTTGGATCACAGTGCAGGGCCGAAGCAGAGAAACTATATCCAGACACTCAACTCAGCTGGCTCCGGCCACGGATGCATCAGCCAGCCACATAAGCCGATGCCTCCTCTATAGTGCTGAGTGATACTAACAGCACTCCATCTCTTATTCCTATCAGAAGGATGCATAGTGGCTAGCAGCAGCTGCAAGAGGTCTTCAGGTCAGTGTTACACTGGGTATAATAGGGCACAATAGTTGAACCAATGGCTGTATTTTCTTCCCTGCAGCAGTTGGCTGCTTCTCCTTCTCCCCTTCTTGCCGACATTCAGCTGCTGCAGGAAGGAAAATACAGCCATCGGTTCCACTAAATGCCACCCCCCACCACTCTTCCTCTCCAGGCTCCTCTTCTTTGAGTTGACTGCCCCCTGTGTGCTCTATTGGAACCCCGCAGCACTTCCGGGCTCCACTCCTCTCCTCTCCCACCAGCTGCTGCGGGGGATTTGTCAGTATGGAGAGCAGGGAAGGGGCCGGTAAACATGTAATTTACTGAATGAATACAGTCAATGATTGGTACCATTCATAGCTGAAAAGAAAAGGACTGTGGAATCTCAGTCTCAAAAGTGAGACATCAGGGGTCTGTTTAGACCCCTGATATTTCAACAAAGCCGTTGGTCCTAAAAAAAAATGTAAAAAATAAATAAATAGTTTTGTAAAAAATTATTTAAGATATTAAAAATAAAAAATGAAAATACAAATAAAAAACTACTGACATCATCCACCCCCTATTGACACTGTCAACACACCATCCACTGCCCTAGTGACACTGTCCACACACCATCCACTACCTTACTGACACTGTCCACTGCACCATCCAAACACCATCCTTTGCCCTGCTAACACTGTTTTAATATATTTTTCCAAGTTTTCCTTACTATTTAGTTAGGCCTTGCTAGTAAATTTCTTTTTAAATAAAGGGCGTCAAACCCAGGTGATCGTTGATCTCTTTAATGCTGTTCAAGTAGAACTCCACCTCTTAACGGTTGCCTACCCATTCCCTAGATGATATGGTAGGCTTTATTGTTGGGTAAAAAGAAGATTGGGCACCAGTCACTTTTGTACTTTTAAGGTTTATTTTTGCTCAATAAATTTTAGAGGGATGATTTTTGGCAAATAATTTTAAGTAATATCTCAAAATCACTAGTGGCAGTTAAGGTTTGTGCTGACCCTTTAAAAGCATCTATACTAATTCTACTTTCATGCTCAATATACATTTTATACACATTTTTATACTAATTCTACTGACCTTATCAGAGCAGTCACTGTCAACTGCTAAATGCCAATTAGAATTTTTCTCTTTTTCTAAGTAGCCTTTAGGCGCTTGACCCTATGCGATCAGTCACAGGTACCTTAGTTTAATGACCATTGTTCACTGGTAGCAGCTTCTACCCAGCTCTCCAGGGCACTGTACAGCACAGAAGATTTCTCCTAAGACACTCCCTACAGGTAGTCATCTTCCTGCTCCACTCCCTCTGGATGTACCCTACAGTAGGGCAGCTGAAATTCCTTAAGTCTTTAACCACTTCAGCCCCGGAAGGATTTGCCCCTTCCTGACCTGGCCATTTTTTGCAATACGACACTGCGTTGCTTTATTGACAATTGCGCGATCGTGCGACGCTGTACCCAAACAAATGTATGTCCTTTTTTCCCCACAAATAGAGCTTTCTTTTGGTGGTATTTGATAGCCTCTGCAGTTTTTATTTTTTGTGCTATAAACAAAAAAAGGGCGACAATTTTGAAAAAAACACAAAATTTTGTACCTTTTGCTATAATAAAAATCCAAAAAAAAAAAAAAAAAATTGGCATCAGCGTATATTAATTGGTTTGCACAAAAGTTATAGCATCTATAAAATAGCGGATAGATTTATGTCATTTTTATTATTATTATTATTTTTTACTAGTAATGGCGGCGATCTGTGGTTTTTATCAGGACTGCCACATTGCAGCAAACAGATCGGACACTTTTGACCATTGACCATTGACATTTATACAGCGATCAGAGCTAAAAATAGCCACTGATTACTGTATAAATGTCACTGGCAGGGAAGGGGTTAACACTAGGGGGCAATCAAGGTGTTAACTGTGTTCCCTAGGTGTGTTCTAACTGTAGGGGGGACAGGACTGACTAGGGGAGGAGACCGATCGGTGTTCCTACTTAGTAGGAACACACAATCTGTCTCCTCTCCCCTGAGAGAACCGGGATTTGTGTGTTTACACACACACATCCCCGTTCTGTCACAAGCGGGTGCCCGGCGGACATCGCGCCCGCCGGACACGCGCATCGGCTTCGGGGACACGCATGCGTGTGCCTGCTCTGACGTCTTTAAGGAGCGATGTATAGCTACGGCAATTTGCGCAACCGTGCCAATCTGCCTCAGTATAACTGCGGTGGCTGGTTGGCTAGCGGTTAATATAGGCTCCTAGCTATGGGGCTTTCCCTGTGGCATCCTCACTAGGCAGAAGCCCAAGAAGGAATGCCCTTCTAGACATCTGTACCAAATATTTATTATATGCCCTCAGCTCACACGACCGGACAAAAACCCTCATTCATTGGCTAAGGCAGATAATTATTCATAACTCGTACACTGATACTTCTCACTCTAACTAACTACTGAAACCTATAGAGCACAGAAATTGCAAACAAGCTCAGGCTGGCTACAGCATAGCTACAAAAAAACACTAAACTTAAATTGAGACACTCCAGTTTAAAGGCAGGGTCTCAACAGTATATCCATATAGTGCTCAATTTTCATTTGTCATATGTCTGTTTGCAAGCAATTCTTGTGATCATTGGGAAAGTTACAAGTTAACAAGTGACTAGGAGCAACAGTGTGAAAACAGACAGCAGAAAATATCTGAAGCATCTTACTTGGGTTGAAAGGAGGTTTAGGAGATTATTTTTATTTAAAATGGTCCTTACTGATAAAGAGCATATTGAATACAGAGGTTGTACATTCAACAGCAAAGCCAAGAAAAAAAATCTAGAAATATTTATTTTCACTACTATTTTAAGCATCTGCTTAGCCCCATGTACATAGACATTGGAATAATTATGATAGCAAATTCCTTTCATAGGTAATTCAATGCTTTCACTTGTGGAATTGAACAGATACTCGGAACATTAGTGAGTCTTTCTTTAAGGTTCCTAGCAATAGGTTACTTACAAGACTTACATTCAGAACCTTATTGTATAAAGTTGAAGTTATACAAGCTGGACAGAGATAGTGTGGCGACAATACAGGCAAAAGATGAAACTGTCCCGGATGTTCTATGTCCATATGCTCTATCTTGGTTGGAGATAAAATATCTAATAGGTGAAGGGGGATATATGGTTTATTTAAAATGTCCAGCAAAAGTAGAGGCAAGCCAAGAAAATTTGAGTTTTTCAAAATGTTGGCTGGTGCCTCTTGTTATTGTGCACATTGCATTTATCCTGTTGATTACATTAGCAAGATGCTAGCCTTGTTTACATAAAAATATATTTTTTATCAAGATGCTAATCTACCAGACTAGTTTTTCTGAAGCATTGGTCAGTCAGGTATCTTGACAGCACCATTACAGCCTTTGCAGCCTCTAAATACCCCTTTATTATCCAACTACACTTTCCGCAAACAATATGGATTCTGCCTTCTCAAAAACATTTTTTTAAATGTATGTCTGGGCAATACAAGTATTCAAGACATCTCTGCAATACATGACAATTTATTCATGTTTTATCACTTTAAGGCCCCTTTCACACGGACGGATAGAATGGTGCTTTTAGCTGCGGATTTTCTAGTTTTCTACCGCAGCTAAAAGCACACAATGCTTTCCTATGGCCCCATTCACACACAGCGTTTAGCTGCGATTTTGTTACATGTGGTTCGGTGCGAATAGAAAAAATAGAATTGAATGCATCCAGGTGCGATGTAGCGCAGCTATATGCACATAACCGCAGGTAATCGCAGTCTTTTGTGTCAACTGCCGATAGCAGCGTGAGAAAAAAAAGATCACCCGGAAGCGCATCATAACCAGTAGGTGTACCTGGAAAATTACACAGGAAGTTCAGAGGGATAGAGGAAAGAGGAGAAGGCAGCATGGCGGCGCGAGATATATCACATAAGGCCATAATATCCCTGGTGCATTCCCGACCAGAGTTATGGGACTCAGAATGCCCAGGATATGCCGATCGAGTGTTGAAGAGATCAAAGTGGGAGGAAGTATACAGATTTGTCACACCAAACTGGGACAATATGTCTGCCACTGAGCAGTATAACCGGGGTGAGTGCAATGTTTGTTGTGTCTATGAAGCAGGGTACACATGCATCATAGCTGTTTCCCATAATAACCACAAACAGAAGATTTACCCCCTAAATGACCAGGCCATTTTTTTGCGATACAGCACTGTGTCACTGACAATTGTGCAATGCTGCAAACAAACCAAATTGGAACATGGGAAATCAAATGGTTGGTGTCTTCCCTTAAGTTTTTTCTTGGGTGGGGGGGGGGGGTGAGCAGATCTCTCTTGACTTTTGTTCCTAACATGCGTTATGTTTGATATATATATTGCAGGAAAGGAGGTTTATACACGTTGGAGGTCCCTACGTGACCGGTACAAGAAAGAAGTCAACGAAGAGAAGTCTGCGGAGAGAAGCGGAGCACCCTCAACTCGTCGCAGGGCTAACCCCCATGCAGAGGCTTTGTCTTTTTTGAGGCGCACCACCGAGATGCGCTTGTAAGTATATGTAGCGGGTATTTAAATTGGGGGGGAGCATCTGGGTTATTTCACCCAGATGTACTAATTGTTAGGGAATCTGAGAATCCCTTTTTGTGGTTCTTGGAGGACTCTGGTGGTGCAGGGTTCCCTGTGGTCTGCTGGTGGCGTTGTCGCCCTGGGCTGGAGTTAAACCTGCACCGCAAGACTGCTCCTTTTTTGTCCTTTCCTGGCGCTGGTACAGCGGGGCGGGGAACCCGCTGTGACGCAGGGGGAGAGGAGATAAAGGGGGCGGACGCCCTGACCTTGGAGTTCAGAGTTGGAGGACGCGGCCGCACCCAGGCACCTTCAGCCTGGGTGCTGGCGTTCCAGAGTTCGGGGCCCAGGTGCCCTTGACCTGGCCGGAGCGAGAGATGGAGTCCATCCCAGGCACCTTAATCCTGGGGTGAGGTACTACTGCCGGAGCCTGGGGCCCAGTAACTTTGACTGGGTTCGCGAGGGTTGAGGAGTCCGAGGGGCCCTAAGGTGTTGGGACCCGTATCTGAGGTGAGGAGGCCGGGGAGTGTAACCCTTCCGGATAGTCCGGTACAGCATTAACCCGGTGATGGCGGGGCCTCTGGTAACTCCCTTGGAGGGATGTCTTCCCCCTGACAGGGGCTGCAACGTAGCGAAGGTAACTCCAGTTCCTGTTCACTAGAGTCGCTGGAAGAGACTCTGAAGCCAAAAATTCCATTTAACAGCCACTGAGCTTAGCAACCGTTTGTGAAACCTCAACGGTTTAGTTTTCTTTGAGGATTGTGCCTTGACCTACTCTCCACCAATACTGAACTATTCTATGGGTTTCAAACTGTCTGCTCGCAAAGGACTATTTGTTTGCCGTTATAGAATAAATAAGTGTTGGACCTTTTCAGTGTGTGGTACTCCAATTACTGAGAGCAAAGGGGGTTATCAGCAGAACAGACTTGGCTCTAAGCGTATACACAGGTCCGAATACAACTAGATACTGGCCTTCACCTCTACATGCTGTAATCGAGAGGACATGGGCCGTGGCGCACCTCGCTCTCCCCTCCAAGATACCCCTAGACCAGAGCCAGAATAACCGATAAAGAAGGGGGTGAGGGTGAAGGCCGCTACATATATATATTATTTTACTTTTAACAAATTTGTGGGCAGTATAGCCGCACTGTCCTATTGATTTGAATGGGCTGGAGAGGTGAAGGAACGGTATACACACTGCTCCTTCACAACTCCAAAGATGCTGCTATCAGGATTGTTGGTCGCGTCACCGCTCCAGTGTGAAAGGTGTCTAAACCCACCCAGCTCCATATAGAGGGCTATTCTGTAGTGTACACATGACAGTATTCATGGTATTTTTAAACTTGTAATTTGGTTATTGTTAGAACTGTGTCAAGTGTTCCTGCGAGAGCAAGCGCAAGATGTGAAAGTTCGTCACCAGATGACGCAGACACCAGTCAAGAAACCAATTCAGATACAGTTTCATCCCAAGAATATCAGCCATCCACTCAAGAACCTGCGGTATGTACTTTCAAAACGTCAATGTCAGTGTGTGTTTTTTTTTATTTTTTACAATAAATTTTTATTTTGTTCTTTTTTTTATCAGCCCTAGTGGGGGGCTTTGGTGAGATATCAGGGGTCTTATCAGACCTCTGACATCTCCCCTTTGAGACAGGGAAAGGGACTAGGGACACAGATTCCCCAGTCCCTTTCTCAGCAGCCTGCTGTCACGTACCTAGCGGTGGAGCCTGATATGCAGAGGACGGCCTCTCTTACACCTCTGACTCGAGGCCCCTGATAGAGCAGACAGGAGGCACGGGAGTGCAGAGTCGCACGAGTGCCTGGCAGGATCGCTGAGGATGGAGCCGGATCGGAATCCCAGAAGAGGCTGCAGAGGAACTCTGGTGCAGAAGAGCAGGTGCGGCAGCAGGTGGGATGGAAGCTCAGCAGGGCTCTGCAGGGCTGAAGGAACAACAGGTGCAGGCTGGCTGGGTCACTCACTGGAGGACAAGTCCGGAGCAGAAGCGTAGGCTGGAGCGGAGTCAGGACACAGACCGGTTTGGTATCGGACTGGCAGCAAGGTAGCAGAAGGGGCAGGCAGATGCGAAGTCAACAAGCCGGATCAGATGCAGGTAGAAAGCAGGTACACAGAACGCTGTAGAGCAGACAGCACTGAGTCTGAGTGCTGACCCAGTTCAAATAGCTTGATTGGCGCCAAGACCTGTCACTGAACGAACGCGCGAGCGCACGGGCGTGCGCGCAAACGCGTGCGCAAGCATGCGCGCCAACGGCATTCCAGTAATGGCTGAGATTCCAGGCCGTTTTCCACGGCCACCATCTTGGGTGCTGCCATGCCCTTCCTGACACCTGCGCTGAAAATGAATGGAGAGAAGACAGCGGCTTCTCTTCATTCATAAACTGAAACATTGTAAACACAGTTTACGATGTTTCAGTTATGTGAATGGACAGAGTAAGTGATCACTGACTCTGTACATTCCGACAAGTAAGAAGCCGGATTTACCGGCTCCTACCTCCGCTCTCCATCCTGACAGATCGAGGGGGTGGAGGAGGAGAACGGAGGGGGACACGGATTGGGACGGCGGCACGGAGGGGGACACTACAAGCACCGATCACCGCTGATTTTAAAACAGCTGAAAGCCGGGGGGAGGGGTGGAGTAGAGAGAGAGAGAAGCGGAGAAAGTACTGATAAACTAATTTTAAATAAATATATACAGCGGTGATCGGTGCTGGTAACTTCCCCCACCGCACTGATCACTGCTGATCACAAGTATCGGGTGAAGCATCGGGAGCATTTGCCCGACTAGAAGTACTCAGGCAAATGCTCGTTATCGGTACCGATACCGATACTGGTATCGGGACAACCCTAGTCACAATCTCCGTCCACGAAATACGTATTACTTACATATTGTAATGGCAGCTGGTGTTGGTACACAAATGTTCTTAAGGAGAAACAACAATGGCTTACTTTTTGGGCAAAGTACCACTTCAGTACTTCTGGTTTTGGAGGTCTGGCTGTTAATACAGTGACATCAGGTTTTTGGGGCTAAAACAAGTGCCTGTGTCTAAACTATTGTAAACAGGTGCTGCAAGCTCTGACACGACTTTAATATTTGTGCAAGCATCATGTTTAGCAGTATGTAAGTGTGACCTCAACATCAGAAGCATAATCTATATATTCGATCTATTTGCAGGCAAATCTAGGTAGGAGAGGCCAGTCTACTTCCACCACCCGTCGTACACGTACTCAACAAGAGACACCTTTTGAGGAATATTTCAACCGTATTATTGCAGAAATGAGAAACCAATCACAAAACCAGGCCAAAGATGATGAATTCCTCAACATCACAGCCCAGATGTTATGTTTTTGAGGATGTTGCTTTGTGTAGTCAGGGAGATTCCTCCTGATAAGCGCACTGAGGTCAGGGGTGATATACATGCCTATTTAACGTATATCGTGTCCGCTTGCAAAGAGCAACGCCCATATCCAAAATTTCAGCCATGGGCTATGGGTTTTAATTCACCCAGTGGCTCTTTGAGTCGACCAATGACCAGTCAGAAGTTCCATGACACCACACCTGCCATTAATCCTTATGCAGGACCCCCACCGATGTATACACCTTACCCATCTAATCCTGGTTATGAAAGGATGCACGTGCAGCCACACCCAGTTACTTCACCCTCATCTTCCCAATCAGGATCAGGATAACCATAGATGTTGGCAGTGAACCAAGCCACTCTTCCCTGCGTCCCCCTTATCCAGTGTATGAAAACTTGTAGTTTTGACCTTCTAATTTGTTATATGACTGTTTAATTTTTTATGTTTTGTTACTTGAATTTTATTGATACCTACACAAACTAATGTTTACTACAACAGATTCCCCCATCTCCGCTGAACTGTGCAGATGTAGGAATCTCCCACTGTTCCAAGCTTCCATATCTTGCTACTCGGCCCCGCTGGCTCTCACAATACCAATAAGCATTGTTAGGGTTGAGAGCCAGCGGGGCCGACTAGAAAGATACTGAAGCTGGGCCCAGTGGTAGATCCCCCCATCAACACAGTGCAGCATACATGGAGAAATCTGTTTCAACTAATGTTTACAACCCCTTTACGTTAAGGAGACGAAGGTTAGATTTTTGACACTTTCTCTATGGAGCCATGTCTCAGCAGAATGTAAGACTGGCCATACACCTATAGATTATATTCTGGTTTTCTATGTTCAGATGGAAAAAGTTGAACAGATTCCTCCATCTATGCTAAACTGTGCGGATGGAAGAATCTACCACTGTCCCAAGCTTCCATATCTTGCTACTCGGACGACTAGAAAGATACTGAAGCTTGGCCCAGTGGAAGATCCCCCCCCCCCCATCTACACAGTGCAGTGTACATGGAGAAATCTGTTGCACTTATTCCATCTAACCATAGACATTATGCAGATAATCTATAGGTGTATGGTCAGATTTAAGCACTAAAAAAACCTGTTTAAATTCTTTCCTTACCTTTGGACATTGTTATCAAACAGCCGCTACACAGCAGTTGGTAAAGTTGTGAAAAAAATGTTTCAAAGCTGTTTACTGCACTCACAGTGTCCACATATAGTCAAACATATGGATAACAGCACTTTAGAAATACTCTATTTTTTAGGGGGGGGGGGGTAAGTTATCTGTTTTACTGAGTCAATTTATACTTTAAACTAAAAGAAAAATTTCTATATTCCAAAGGAATTGAAAACATCGTTTTCTATACATGCAAGCATTCAATGTTTTGTAAGCTTTGTCTATTTTTTCTACCTTTTTGTTACTTTACATAGCAAAGATAAAAATAAAAACAATTTAATTGTAAAAAATTGTCAACTACTTTATTTCAAGAACAAATTGAAACTGTGATATAAGGTTGATGTAACATGGGTAACAAAGATATCTTTACAAATGGTCATATTGCCATGGGAGCTGTCCATCTTCTGTCAAAAAAAAATCTGTGAAATCCTCACGCACTTGTAGAGCTTGATTCGTGGGATGAGTGCCAGTAACACGACCTCTGTGTTCTTTGGAAACAGGTAACGGTAACGGAGATTCGGTGGGCACCATCTCCTTACCCCTCAAAAAGTTGTGGAGAATAGGGATGAGCTTCGTGTTCGTGTCGAACATACGTTCGACTCGAACATCGGCTGTTCGATCGTTCGACGAAGATCGAACGATTTGGGCCGTTCGCGCCAAATTCGAGTGACGCGAACGGCCCACAATGCACTACGCCATCGCAGTGTCATCCAGGCGCTGTGATTGGCCAAGCATGCACTGTGACCCCGCATGCTTGGCCAATCACAGCGCCGGCAGCGAGGAGAGCAATGATTGGCCACAGGCAGGATGCCTGTGGCCAATTATTGCTGAGGCAGTTTAGTACACGCCCCACACTATAAAAGGCCGCCAGCGCGGCGGCCTTGTGTAGTGTGTTCCGGAGCAGGGAAAGAGAAGCATAGGCAGGGACAGTGTCATTTTTTTTCCTTTACTAATCCTGGATTCCTTGTGTTTAGGGACAAATAAGGATAGGTATGGAGAGTGTCAGTGTGTTATTCTGTGCTAAACCTTGTTTGTAGGGACAGAGAGGTACAGTGAGGGAAAGTGTCAGTGTGCTATTCTGTTCTAAGCCAATCTTGCTGAACCATATTTTCAATCCTTGAGTTTAGGGACAGAGAGGTACAGTGAGGGAAAGTGTCAGTGTGCTATTCTGTGCTAAATCTTGTTTGTAGGGACAGAGTAGGACAGTGAGTGAAACTGACAGTGTGCTATTCTGTTCTAAACCAATCTTGCTGAACCATATTTGAAATCCTTGAGTTTAGGGACAGAGAGGTACAGTGAGGGAAAGTGTCAGTGTGCTATTCTGTGCTAAATCTTGTTTGTAGGGACAGAGTAGGACAGTGAGGGAAAGTGTCAGTGTGCTATTCTGTTCTAAACCAATTTTGCTGAAACATATTTGAAATCCTTGAGTTTAGGGACAGAGAGGTACAGTGAGTGAAACTGACAGTGTGCTATTCTGTTCTAAACCAATTTTGCTGTTCCATATTTGAAATCCTTGAGTTTAGGGACAGAGAAGGACACTCGTGGAAACTATCAGTGTGCTATTCTGTGCTAAATCTTGTTTGTAGGGAGGGACAGAGTAGGACAGTGAGGGAAAGTGTCAGTGTGCTATTCTGTTCTAAACCAATTTTGCTGAACCATATTTGAAATCCTTGAGTTTAGGGACAGAGAAGGACACTCGTGGAAACTATCAGTGTGCTATTCTGTGCTAAATCTTGTTTGTAGGGAGGGACAGAGTAGGACAGTGAGGGAAAGTGTCAGTGTGCTATTCTGTTCTAAACCAATTTTGCTGTTCCATATTTGAAATCCTTGAGTTTAGGGACAGAGAAGGACACTCGTGGAAACTATCAGTGTGCTATTCTGTGCTAAATCTTGTTTGTAGGGAGGGACAGAGTAGGACAGTGAGGGAAAGTGTCAGTGTGCTATTCTGTTCTAAACCAATTTTGCTGTTCCATATTTGAAATCCTTGAGTTTAGGGACAGAGAAGGACACTCGTGGAAACTATCAGTGTGCTATTCTGTGCTAAATCTTGTTTGTAGGGAGGGACAGAGTAGGACAGTGAGGGAAAGTGTCAGTGTGCTATTCTGTTCTAAACCAATTTTGCTGTTCCATATTTGAAATCCTTGAGTTTAGGGACAGAGAAGGACACTCGTGGAAACTATCAGTGTGATATTCTGTGCTAAATCTTGTTTGTAGGGAGGGACAGAGTAGGACAGTGAGGGAAAGTGTCAGTGTGCTATTCTGTTCTAAACCAATTTTGCTGAACCATATTTGAAATCCTTGAGTTTAGGGACAGAGAGGTACAGTGAGTGAAACTGACAGTGTGCTATTCTGTTCTAAACCAATTTTGCTGTTCCATATTTGAAATCCTTGAGTTTAGGGACAGAGAAGGACACTCGTGGAAACTATCAGTGTGCTATTCTGTGCTAAATCTTGTTTGTAGGGAGGGACAGAGTAGGACAGTGAGGGAAAGTGTCAGTGTGCTATTCTGTTCTAAACCTATTTTGCTGTTCCATATTTGAAATCCTTGAGTTTAGGGACAGAGAAGGACACTCGTGGAAACTATCAGTGTGCTATTCTGTGCTAAATCTTGTTTGTAGGGAGGGACAGAGTAGGACAGTGAGGGAAAGTATCAGTGTGCTATTCTTTTCTAAACCAATTTTGCTGTTCCATATTTGAAATCCTTGAGTTTAGGGACAGAGAAGGACACTCATGGAAACTATCAGTGTGCTATTCTGTGCTAAATCTTGTTTGTAGGGAGGGACAGAGTAGGACAGTGAGGGAAAGTGTCAGTGTGCTATTCTGTTCTAAACCTATTTTGCTGTTCCATATTTGAAATCCTTGAGTTTAGGGACAGAGAAGGACACTCGTGGAAACTATCAGTGTGCTATTCTGTGCTAAATCTTGTTTGTAGGGAGGGACAGAGTAGGACAGTGAGGGAAAGTGTCAGTGTGCTATTCTGTTCTAAACCAATTTTGCTGTTCCATATTTGAAATCCTTGAGTTTAGGGACAGAGAAGGACACTCATGGAAACTATCAGTGTGCTATTCTGTGCTAAATCTTGTTTGTAGGGACAGAGAAGGACAGTGAGGGAAACTGTCAGTGTGCTGTTCTGTGCTAAACCAATCTTGCTGAAGCATATTGCAAATCCTTGTGTTTAGGGACAGAGATGGATAGGCAGGGGACAGTGTCAGTGTCATTGTTGCTAAGCCTCCTGCACAGTATACACCTGAAGGTAGCCCTTATTGCTCTTTTTCCCATCTCCCTGCAGGCCATCCATTAAAATGTCTGGAAGGCAAACAAGGAGAGGCAGACAGTCAGGAGGCAAAAAAAGAGGGCAAGCAGGCTCTGTGTCTGGGGGCAACAGTGCTGGTCGTGGACGCGGTGCATTGTCATCAGCACATGGCCATGGGACACGCTTGTCCTTCTTTTCGGCAGCTGGACATGTTGAGCCACATCATGCCGAAGACTTGGTAGAGTGGATGACCAAGCCCACCTCATCCTCCTCATCCTCTCTCACCCAGGCTCAGGGTACTGGCAAAGCAGCTGCCAAAGCGTCCTCTTCTCTGGCATCATTATCTTCATTAGTCAATCCTTCCCTAGACCCACCATGTCCTCCTCCTGAGGAGTCCCCCGAACTGTTTGAGCACAGTGTTGCGTACATGCTCCAGGAGGATGCCCAGCGTTTCGAAGGATCTGATGATGATACCAAGCTAGAGGAAGGCAGTAGCGTGAGAGCAGAGAGAGGGGATGCTCAAGAAGGACACCAATCTGGCAGTCATGCTCCAGCAGCTGCAGCATACTGCCAGATTGGCTCCAGTGATGAGGAGGGAGGGGATGATGAGGTCACTGACTCCACATGGGTGCCTAATAGGAGAGAGGAGGAGGAGGAGGATGAGGAGGAGGCACATCTCCAACGAGGCAGGATGCCCTTGAGTGGCCAGCGTATGGGCAGCACACCGACGGAATCACACCGCAGAGCTCCGCCTGTGCAGGGCGCTGCCTCTGCCCGTCATTCAAAAAGTTCTTTGGTGTGGGCCTTTTTTGAGGCGAGTGCATCAGATCGCACAGCTGCTGTTTGCAACATATGTCTCAAGCGTATATCGCGTGGCCAAAACATCAGCCGCTTGGGCACCACATGCTTGATCAGACATATGTTGACCTGCCATGCAGCTCGTTGGCAAGCCTACCTTAAAGACCCACACCAAAGAACAAAGCTGACCTCTTCTTGCACCGCATCAGCTGGGATCTCCAACCCCAGTATACCTTCAGTCCTCTCTGAAACCTGCTCTGAGAGGAATGAAGGTGTAGAATTAGGTGTGTCACAGCCAAGTACTTGCGGGCACTCTGCTAGCAGTACACCAACGTCCGATTCTAGCAGGCAAATTTCCCTGCCCCAGCTGCTGGACCGTCGAAAGAAGTTCACTCCCAGCCATCCACATGCCCAGCGGTTGAATGCTAGCTTGGCTAAATTGCTAGCGCTTCAACTGCTGCCTTTTCAGTTGGTAGACTCGGCCCCCTTCCGTGAGTTTGTGCAATGTGCGGTTCCTCAGTGGCAGGTTCCCAAACGCCACTTTTTCGTACGGAAGGCGATTCCGGCTCTCTACAGGCATGTGGAAGGCAATGTCTTGGCCTCGCTGGACAGGGCGGTCAGCGGTAAGGTGCATATTACCGCTGACTCATGGTCCAGCAGGCATGGACAGGGACGTTACCTTTCTTTCACGGCCCATTGAGTCACTCTTTTGGCAGCTGGGAAGGATGCAGGACAAGGTGCAGTAGTGTTGGAGGTTGTTCCACCGCCACGCCTCCAAAATGCTACTACTGGTTGTGACACACCTCTCTCCTCCACCCCCTCCTCTTCTTCTTCCTCCATGGCCTCTTCCTGTGGTTTGTCCTCGGAACCAGCGGTGCTCCGTAGGCGTTCAAGGGGCTACGCAAGTACGCAGGCAAAAAGATGCCATGCCGTGCTTGCGCTGGTGTGTTTGGGGGACAGGAGCCACACTGGGGCAGAGGTCCTGTCTGCTCTGCAGGGGCAGGCCGAGAGGTGGTTGACACCACGCCAGCTTAAGCCAGGAATGGTGGTTTGCGACAATGGCACCAACCTCCTCTCCGCCCTCCAACAGGGACAACTGACCCATGTGCCCTGTATGGCTCACGTCCTTAACCTGGTGGTGCAGCGGTTCTTGGGCAGGTACCCGGGCTTACAGGATGTCCTGAGGCAGGCCAGGAAAGTCTGTGTGCATTTCCGCAGATCTTATAATGCCAGTGCTCGCCTGGCTGAGCTGCAAAAGGAGTTGAACCTGCCCAAGAACCGCCTTATATGTGACATGCCCACCAGGTGGAACTCAACGTTGGCCATGCTGCAGCGGCTGCACACGCAGCAGAGGGCCATCAATGAGTACCTGTGCGACTACGGCACCAGGACAGGGTCAGGGGAGCTCGGGTTTTTTTCACCACGCCAGTGGGGCATGATCAGGGATGCATGCACTGTCCTGGCACCATTTGAGGAGGCCACGAGGATGGTGAGCAGTGACAGTGCATGCATCAGTGACACTGTACCTCTTGTCCACCTGTTGGAGCACACGCTGCGTGGAATAATGGACAGGGCACTTGAGGCAGAACAGAGGCAGGAAGAGGAGGACTTCCTTGCCTCTCAAGGTCCCCTTTACCCAGACAGTGTTCCTTCTGTCCCACCCATCGCACAGGAAGAGGAGGAGGAGGAGGATTGTGTCAGCATGGAGGTGGAGGCTGGCACTCAGCATCATCAGCAGCAGTCTTTTAGGGATGATTTACAGTCCCAAGAAACCAGTGGACTTGTACGTGGCTGGGAGGAGGTGGCTGCGGATCATGTCGTCCTTAGTGACCCAGAGGACTCCGGACTGAATGCCTCAGCTAACCTACGCTGCATGGCCTCCCTGATCCTGCAAAGTCTGCGGAAGGATCTTCGTGTTCTTCGGATCAAGGAGAGGGACCATTACTGGCTGGCCACTCTCCTTGATCCACGGTACAAGGGTAAGGTTGCGGACCTTATCTTACCGTCGCAGAGGGAGCAGAGGATGAGACAACTCCGGGAGGCCTTGCAGAAAGGTCTGTGCAACGCGTTCCCAGAGACTGGGAGGTTACAAACTCCTGGTCCTGGACAACGAGTTGCTGAGGCTTCGGGCAGTCAAAGAAGGAGCGGTGGGGAAGGCGGCCGTCTGACCGATGCGTTCAGACAATTCTTTAGTCCGCAGCCCCAAAGTATGATCGGTTCCAGCAACCATCGCCAGCGTCTGATATACATGGTCCAGGAATACCTAGGGGCAAGGTCAGACTTGGACACCTTCCCCACCGAAAATCCTCTGGCTTACTGGGTCTTGAGGATGGATCACTGGCCAGAGCTTGCACAGTATGCAATTGAGCTACTGGCCTGTCCTGCATCCAGCGTTCTTTCAGAACGCACATTCAGTGCTGCTGGAGGATTTGTCACGGATCACAGGGTGCGCCTGTCCACCGACTCGGTTGATCGACTGACTTTCATCAAGATGAACCAGTCTTGGATCACCACCAGCTACCACACACCTGATGCTGATATAACAGACTAATTGATTTTAAAATGTCACATCCCTTCAAGACTGATGCTGATGCTGAGTGCCTGTGCTGTTATGTTGACTGGCTATCCTCCTCCTCCTCCTCAATGATACGATTAATGATGATAGCTTGGAAGATCATTTTGGTTTATGGGTGACGCCACCAGTGGCTAAGGCCCAATTTTTCAGCCCCTGTTTAACAGGGGCGTGTAATTAAAATTTTGGATGCAATACTTTGCAACAGGCCTCATTGCTGTGCTCCAAGTACAGTATTTGTGAGGGGTTGCAGTGTTGTGCCACCAGTGCCTAAGGCCCAATTTTTCAGCCCCTGTTCAACAGAACATGCAATTATAATTATTGATCTAATAATTCACAGCAGGGCCCATTGCTGCGCCCACCAAGAGTAACTGTCAGGCCTTACAGTGTTGTGGCACCAGCACCACCATCACCACCACCACCACCACCAAAGGCCCAATTTTTCAGCCCCTGTTCAACAGGGGCATGCAATTATAATTATTGATCGAATAATTCACAGCAGGGCCCATTGCTGCGCCCACCAAGAGTAAGTGTCAGGCCTTACAGTGTTGTGGCACCAGCACCACCATCACCACCACCACCACCACCACCACCAAAGGCCCAATTTTTCAGCCCCTATTCAACAGGGGCATGCAATTATAATTATTGATCTAATAATTCACAGCAGGGCCCATTGCTGTGCCCACCAAGAGTAACTGTCAGGCCTTACAGTGTTGTGGCACCAGCACCACCATCACCACCACCACCACCACCAAAGGCCCAATTTTTCAGCCCCTGTTCAACAGGGGCATGCAATTATAATTATTGATCGAATAATTCACAGCAGGGCCCATTGCTGCGCCCACCAAGAGTAACTGTCAGGCCTTACAGTGTTGTGGCACCAGCACCACCATCAAAGGCCCAATTTTTACTACCACTGATCAACAATTATATGTTATTACAATTCCTGATATAATAGTTGACAGCAGGGCGTTCCAGCACCCACCAAGAGTAACTGTGAGTGCTTACAGTGTTGTGCCAACACCAACATCTAAGGGGCCAATTTCTGCAGAGTATATACGGCAGGTCCCTACTTTCAAACATCAAACTTACAAACGACTACTACTTGCAAACGGAAGAAGACAACAGGAAGTGAGAGGAAATCTACCCCTTGGAAGGAAAATTCTCTACTGTAAGAATTAATATGGGAGAAAGGTGTCTCCTCTCTACTGATGCTTTATCACCAATCCTTGTTTCAATAAAAACACCACATTTCAAAAACAGTTGTCATTGGGACGCAAAGTGAGGTGAAATGTTCTGAACAGGGGCACAGACAGCAAAAAAAAATGTGACAGGGGTGATAACCGTTCCCTATGCTTTCCAAAAAGCTAAAAAAAAGGAATTTGGCATGGAGCTACACTTAAACAATGCAGCTGTTCAAAATTACAAACAGATTCTACATAAGAACAAACCTACAGTCCCTGTCTTGTATGCACCGCCTGTATACGGCTGTTCAGAGTATATAGGGCCTTTTTTATTTTGTGTGCGGGGTTCCCCTTAATATCCATACAAGACCCAAAGGGGCTGGTAATGGGCTGGGGTAGGGGGGGGGGTTGATGGGGTAGCTATGCCATTTTTCCTAAAGATTTTCATCCATATTA
Organism: Rana muscosa; assembly: GCA_029206835.1. Taxonomy (NCBI): domain Eukaryota; kingdom Metazoa; phylum Chordata; class Amphibia; order Anura; family Ranidae; genus Rana; species Rana muscosa. The sequence goes on from CM055116.1 coordinate 217,541,566, forward strand.
CCGGGACCAGACGTTGCATTAAAGCCGCAAGCAGTTTTAAATGGCTTTTTTTCCTTTAGAAATGTTATTTTGTGCAGGGACAGTTCTAAACACGGGAAACACGTGGCACTTCACAGGCATACTTTAGACACCCCCCGGGTACAATATTTAAAGGAATATTTGACTTTTTTTTTTCACTTTATGCATCATTAAAATGACTGCTCCCGGAAAACGTCCGTTTTTAAAACTTCTTTTTGCATTGATACATGTCCCCTGGTGCAGAACCCGGGTTCCCAAACTCTGTTTCGGACAATAACATGGATAATAGTCGTTATAATTAGCACTTTAGAATCCGAACGTTCGCATCCATTGTATTTAATAGGGTTCTAATGTTCGTGCGAACTTTCGGTCCGTTCGCGGGTTCTGGTGCGAACCGAACCCGGGGGTGTTCGGCTCATCACTAGTGGAGAACACAACATGCCAAAACAACATTGACCGCATGATCCACTTCTAGGTGCATGGCTGTCATCAATACACGCCATTTGGCAGTGCAAATGCCAAATGCGCACTCCACCATTCTCCGAGCTCTACTGAGACGGTAATTAAAAATGCGCCTCCTGTCAGTGAGACCATGCCTCGTATAGGGCCTGAGAAGGTGGGTGGATAAGGCAAATGCCTCATCTCCCAGCACAACGAATGGAAGATCCGGCACAGCAGTACCAGGAAGAGCCCCTGACTGTGAGCACATTAAATTCACCATGTTCAAATCACTGTCCCATCATGGAATTCTGGAAAATTCTGGAATCTCCAGAACTCCCGTAAGCTCCGACATCCACAGCAATGAATCGCAGGTTGGCATCACTGAGCCCCAGGAGGACAATGGAGAAGTATTTTTTGTAGTTATAATAGCGGGAACCAGAATTTGGTGGCTTGATGAGCCGGATATGTTTCCCATCTAATGCCCCAATGCAATTTGGGAAGTTGGTCTTCTCCCAAAATTCTTCAGATATTTCCACCCACAGACTGGATGTTGGTTGCGGCATGACAGTGTTTTTCAGCTCTTCCCATATAACTAGACAAGTATCATGGACTATTGTCGATACAGTTGAAATTCCCATTAAGAATTGATGATGAAGGGAGGTGAAACTGGCACCAGTGGCAAGGTATCTGCAATACAAAATTGATAACAATTCAGAATATATAAAAAATAGTACATTAAATAAAATAAGCAAAATAAAATCAATAGACATAAGGAGTAAAAGCAGAGTTCTACAAGTTCTACTACAAAGTTCTACAACAAATAAAAATCAGCACCTATGTAGCTGCTGACTTTTAACTCATCGCAGCCCAAAGATGACATGTCCCTTGGCTCTGGGTGCAGGTGCCGGCTTCCTTGGAAAAAGGAAGCCTTGTGGTGGGTGAGGCTAATAAAAAATCTATTGGAGGTACCTTACATGATAATGCAAATTTCTGCCTTTGTATTTAGAGCTCACCTACATAATTATAAACTACTCAAATACTATGATGTTTCATATTTTCATAAAAAAGGACATTCACGATTTTCACTATAAGTAAAATAGTGAACATTTTCTCTGTTAGGACGGAAACTTATGCACCTCCACACAGATTTGGCCTTATCACATACAGATACCGATAAACATACGGTAAGATCAGAAAAAAAATAATCTGCAATGCACGACAAATCAATTTAAAGGATGAAAAATAATGGTAAGGGCAGTAATGCGAGAAACTTTGCTGCTGTGATATAGATTTATAGGCCATAGGTTTATATATATGTATATACACACAAAGACATATATATATATATATATATATATATATATATATATATATATATATATATATATATATTAGGGCTGTTACTGATTACAATTTTCCTGTTCGATTAATGTTTTTTTTATTTTATCGATTAATCGACTAATTTTGATTAATTATAACGCACATAGATCCAACTACTTTTAGCTGATCTCCTTGCAGGCCGATTCCCAGTGCAGCTACCAACCACTGGAAAAATGGATAGCAGGATACAAAAAATACACAAAGGCAGCGCTCGATGGGAATAGCATTAAAACTTTTATAGTCTTCAAGTAGGTAACAAAATAAATATTGCACTGGAGATAAAATCGATGTAGCTACATAAACTGTAACAATGGTGCGAGTAATACCAAATGGTAGCAAAAGCAGTCATAAAAACATGTAGCTAAGTATGATACTGGTATACAAATGTGTACAACGATACCACTGCTGAATCCAGATGAGGAGGGGTTACCATCAGTCCGTCGGCATGTAGAAGTCCCGTGAAGGGAACAATCACAACTCCCAGTGGATGGCTGTAGAATCCCAGGTTGATAGAGGGAAGTGATAGAGGGAAGTGTAACAGCCATTGCGTGTGGCAGATAGTAAGGTCCCGCCGGCATGCAGATATGAAGGCACAGCAAAGGAGCCCTTCAGATGGACACGGCAAGCCCAAAGAATTTTGACCGATCAAAATAATTTTGATCGAGCAAAACAATTAATCGATTAATCGAGGAATTAATAGTTAATTTCCACAGCCCTAATATATATATATATATATATATATTATGCAAGAACATACATACACACACATATATATATACATACATACACACTATTGTCAATAATATTGGTACACCTTCATGTACATGAATTTTAAGCATCTGTTCAAGATATGGAAAACCTACCTTAAAGTAAGTAACAGCCGCTCTTCTGCACTAATGCTTCTTCTCATGTTGGTCCTGGTTCTGCTCAGGCGTCTTCTACAAAGTTCCAACAGCTCATCGAAGCTTGCCACCGACATCCGAGTGTAATTGTAGAACTTGTCTCCGTGAGTCCGCAGCTCACCGAACATGATGGCAAAGTAGCCAATTGATAGACGCTGGTAGGTTAGGGGATGGACCCAGTAACGGCGGGGACGTCGCCTACACTGGATCTCTCTTCTCCTCTTCATCCTCATCATCAGCAACATGAGCATTGCCAGCAAACGAATCATATTTGCATTCATTTTCGCAAATCTCAGGCACAACACACCGATCACTCCTCTCACTGCTAAACTCCAACACACACTCAGCAAGTGAACAAAGAAACAGGAAATAGATGGTTTGAAATGCAGAGGACCGAAATGCATCATGGGTAGATCCAAGGGACCAAACAAAAAAACATAAAGGGTTGCTATGGGAATGACTATATATTACCTAACATGTGGCTAAACGCAACCGCAAATGAACGCACGTAAACGCAGTTAATCGGACGGTACAAATGCAGCTAATCGCAGTGCCTGAAGCCTTGAATTTCACATAAAAAAAAACATGCTTTTTACTGCAGCAATTTTGCCGTCCGTGTGAAAGGGGCCTAAATATGTTGCAAGTGTAGAAAGGTATCTGTAACTCCTCCTAGAATAAAATGTGCTCCCAAATTCCATAAGTGAGCTGACAATGCTCTACTGAGCTAAAATCCCAAGCAGTGTTGTCACCCTTTCCTGAGTTCTCATCTGCCTTGTACAATTGTCAGGGCAGAGCATACATTTTAAAGTTAACCATAGATTATGCAGTATTCTTTTCTCTGATAGATCAACTTCAACACAACCAGTCTGCCCATAGATGGATAGAAAAGTGTCTGACTTCTGCTGAACTGGCCAAATTTGATCTGTTTATGGCCAGCTTAACTCCTTTAACCTGTGGATTAAATCAACAAACAATGCCTGTATTTTCCATGTAAGTATGCATATTCATCCATATCCTGGTTATGCTCAAAAATCATCTGCCTTCCCAAGCAGCAAAAGTAGAAAAAACATGAGCATACCACATTTCATTGTGAGCTTAAAGCTTTAGTTAAAAAAACAAAAAAATGTTTCTCTACAGCTTTTGGATTCATTAGAAACCTTCACTGCCCTGTCCTCTTCCTGCTGCTGAACTTTCTAGCGCTGTGAAGGTTAATAGCTTTGGTTCTCGAGGCTCAGCTGTGCTAAGGATGATCTGATGGGCACATGCCCCCTTCTGCCCTCTCTTCCAATGAGAAAAGTTCTTTCATTGATTACACTGCCTGTAACAGGATATGTGAATGGGGGAGACAATTTTATGACTGATCAGACTCTCCCCCATTCACAGATTGTGTTAGGCAGTGTACTGTATCTGTAACTGTTAACATTAGGCACGATTTTAAAACCTACCCAACTGAGGTTCCAGTTCTTCGGGAACATAGAGCAGTCCTGGGCCAACAGGGGCATGGTTTTGTTTGGTCCATCAACTGAGAAAGAGCTAAGCATATATAATGGTCAAAATGATGAGAAAAATGGTATATACCATGGATATGCAATTAGCGGACCTCCAGCTGTTGCAAAACTACAAGTCCCATCATGCCTCTGCCTCTGGGTGTCATGCTTGCTGCTGTCAGAGTCTCGCTATGCCTCATGGGACTTGTAGTTTGGCAACAGCTGGAGGTCCGCTAATTGCATATTCCTGGTATATACATATATATATATATATATATATATATATATATATATATATACCTCACCCTCTGTCTTCCTTCCACTTTCTGTTGGTGCTTGGAAAATCACTGGACCTTGCTGCAGGGTCTTGGAAAAGATGGGAATCCCAAATCTTGTAAGAAGATGCTTCCACAAAGTGCGGGAGCTCATACAGTACCTATGGGATTTGGGATCTTTGGCTCTCCGAAGATCCCCCAGGAAGGCCTAGTGATGTTACCCTACAGGTGTATACATACTGAAAAAACGGGCATAAGCACATATAAACAGATATCATAAACAAAAAAAGGGGAAATACAGTACAGGACCCGGCTCTGTCTATGAAGTGGGACAGAAACCCAACGTTTCGAGGCTTTCTATTAGTATAATCTCTTCTTCAGGGATGGGGTGCTGCACCTTTTGATGGCAGATGGTATCATAAACGTTAAAAGTGTATGTATTACTTGATAGTAGCAGGCGATTAAAAAGGCACAGTAATTCTTATTTTGCAGTAGGCTGTGTTTTCACCTAGAGGTCAGACCAGCGGGTGGCAGAAGCAGACCCTCAACCCAGATGGTAGGTATCCCGGTAGGGGGTGACTCACAGAGGGCGTGGATAATGTCCGTGACCCTGCCGACAGTGCAAACGCAGTGAAGCTGCTGTATGCGTATGCAGGTGACTCCCTAGCATTCAATAGTTCCTAAGCTAGTGAGTGGTACTACCCCCACAGAAGCCGCACTTTTGGAGCTTTACAAGGACCAGAGGGATAAGGCCAGTCATGGTGACACTTGTGGTGCCTGGTCCTGGAGCTGAGGCAAATATATAAACATATGCCTACAGCTAGGTCTCCAATTTCAGGATGTCCAAAAGTTGGAAGGGTGCCTGGCAGTCTAATCCAGATCCAGGAGCTGATAAGAGTGCGGCTTGGTGATGGGCCATCTAGAAAGGCACATACAACAACAACAACATTAGTGCCAACCTTGCACTAAAACAGCGGTACACTCCAATAGCTACTGAAGGATTCCTAGACAAGGCCGGTAGTCTCCGACCCAGGGACTAGAGTATGAGCCGGATGGATGATGAGTATCTCTACCCAATAAATTCAAAAATCGAACATGGTCTGCACATTTGGCATGAGCCACAGATGAATAAACTAACTAACCTGAATGATCTGTATCTGAATTGGTAGAGGGGGCTTTTGTCCAAATATCCCATACCTTATGGAATTTTTAGAGCATCCCCTTGACAGATAAGTGGCTTTATACAAGGGTAGCTGGGAGTTAACTAATTGTTTCCACTGCGATAAAGTGGGTGCATATGTGGATTTCCACTGGAGCACAATCATTTTCCTCACATAAAATAAAAGTAGTCCAACTAGGGTTCTTGGGGCTCTGCGTGAGCTAGGGGGTCAACCAGACCTAGCAGACAAACCTCCACTGTATGAGGAATCGATATAGTGGTCACTGAGCAGATGAGTGATATTACACCCGCCCAAAAAGTTTGAATAAGAGACTAGTTGAAGAAAGGAACACTCCCATTGCTCCTTCCAGTCCTCATCCTCTAACACAGGAAAATCTAAGGCCGATCTAGATCTAAGGTTTTCAATTCCCGAGTGGGCAGAAGTAAGCATAGCCATATAAATATTGGAGAGGGGCTTAACTAGAGACTCATCCCTAAGTACTGTCTGGAGAGTAGAGCTACCGATGACGATTCAAATTGGGTATGGACCCAGGCACTATATTTAAATGAATTTTTAATTTTTATTGTTTCCCTTTAAGCATTATTAAAATCACTGCTTCTGTAAAAACGATCTTTTAAAAAAAATGTTTGCATTTATACATGTGCACCAGGGAAGTACTCGGGCCCCCATACACTTTTTATAGCCAATAACTTGCATATAAGACTTCAAAATGGGGACCTATGGTTTTTTCAAGTTCGGGTCTCAGACTTTAATAGAGTTTGTGGCTCAGGTCTGAACTTTTTACATGTTTGGGACTTCTGCTGCGAACTGAACAGGGGGGTATTCAGCCCAACTCTAGTCAGGAAGATCAAGTCAGCCCACATACCTGCATTCCAGCATGAACACCTGCACATGTGAATACTTCTGTTCATAGAAATGTCCATGTGTGCATCTTGCAGTGTGCACACAGGCATGCATGGAAAGTCATTGCTAACTGTGGCATTAAGCAGGCTATTTAAGACTGAGGCTTGCAGGACCCCAATACTGAGAGCTCTTCAGCTGCATCCTTGTGACCTGCAATTCTGCATTTAATCCTGATTCCTGTTATCGATCCAGCTTACTACCTGACTCATTTCCCATTCTCCTCTCTTTGCTCATCTGCTAGTGTATTGACCCCTGCTCTGGTACTTCGTTGCCCACAAGTTGATGACCTGGCTTGTCCTTGACTCTATGCCTGCCTGCCTGCCATATTGATAATAAGTTTTGTTTGGCTGTTGCTGACCCTGACCTGTTCCTGTCCTCAGCCATCATCATCTCCTGGCACTCCTAGCCACATGATTACAACATCCCTGGGTTCCAAAGACACCACAAACCACAAACAGGGGATAACACCACTCCAGGTGATGGTAATAATCCTTAACGATCAGGTGCAAGTCCAGTCTGTGATCTGGATAACTGGTGCAGGAGACAAAACGCTTGACCGCACTCCAAGGATAAGGAAAATTGCTTTATTGGTGTAAAAACATCCAACATGAAAAACCATTGAGGTTACAACATCATGACAGCACAGAGGGGAGCATGGTTGACGTGTTTCATGAATTTCTTCACTTACTGTATATAAGCCTTATAACCCATAAACACTAACACTCACATGTTTTAAATAGTAATAACACAGCTGAATGACATGAAGGTGTTAATTGTCTCTGCTCCAAACAAACATCACAGAAGAAAGTAAAAGTAAAAATAAAAATAAACAGTGTGTATATAATATATACACACTGTTTATTTTTAGTTTTTACATATATATATTTATATAAAAGAGAATTATAATACAAAAAGTGAGTAAATTGTGTGTTTGTCTTATAAACATATTATCTCCATTCCTGATTCCACTTGAGGTTTATGTATATATAGTATATGTTTCTACAACGGATGTAATATAGATAATCAATAAACTAAAGACATCCACCTAAATAGAAAATTACCTCAAGAGACATAGAGAACAGATAAAGTGAAAAAGTTGCATTAAAAAAATTGCATAATATATGTTGTAAAAAGCAGGGGAAAAAAAGAGAGGGAGGAATGAAGACATGATGTCTATTTGCAAGATACAACCAGCACATGATAGTGTCTACATAAACAGTGTGCACAGTCTTCAAATTGTTCTTCCTACATATTGTTTACAGCAAGCAGCACATGTAATAACATAGATTACATATGAAGTGTTGCAATTAAAGAATTTAAGATTTAAAAAATTCTGCAATTGCTAGAAAAAACATCTTGAGCTGATTGCATGTGAGAACAACAGAGACATTCTGAAGAACCACATCTAAAGTTCCCTTTAAAATGCAACAAGGTGAGTGATTGAAGTTTGTAAACTGTTAGATCCAAATAGACTAGGGGCCAAATAGTTGCCCAGGGATTTTGCCATTCTGGCTACAAAATCAATGCCCTTATCTAATATCCGGGCAAATATAGGATAATTTGATAATAACGGTGAATATTTCTGTATTATGTGCTTGATTTGTTTGAACTCCAAGTTGTAGGAAAGTACCAATGAGTGTTTTTTGGGGGAGCTCACGCTATTCCTTTTTTTTTTCATTCAAGTTTTAGTTTCTTATCTGAATAGAGTCAGTACAATTTTTACAGAACAAAGTACAATGTAGTATCACAGTATAAAATGCAAGCGAATAAGTCAAATAACGGTAGATCTCAAATTACAATTTTACCATGTTGGAATACATCAATGCAAAGATACCTTAAAAACTGAAATTATTGAAATATATTTATCAAAAATAGGAGTAACCCCCTACCTCTACACCCCCACATTCTAACCTTCCCTTCTTCGAAAGTAAGTAGAAATGATGGCCTATTAAACATCTCAAAATATATGTATAACTATTCCTTTTTTTATTATCCAAAGACACCGCTATCCACCAGCACTTGTGTCACACTTTTGAACTTGCTCTTCCTGTCCTCATATCTACAGGTGCTTATTATATTGGAGCAGTAAGAGAGACTGCCCTCATCATCTTAGACTTATTATCAAGGTACTTGACAATCAGGATAACAAAAAAATACTTTATCTTTTGACCTGACACAATGGACACACACTTCTACACTTTTGAACTTGTATCTTTTCACTTCTGCACTCTTTGAAAACTCTCCAACACTCAGTTTCCTCTTTCCGATCACAATCTTATCAGTTCCACACTCACCTTGTCCTCAATCCCTTTCCCTCCAATCATCAAACAGTAACCAGTAGAAACCTTCACCGGTTTATTTGTTATTATTTTTTATTTTCTCTATTCTCTTGCTGACTAGGGATGAGCTTTGAGTTCGAGTCGAATGTAAGTTCGACTCGAACATCGGCCGTTCGACCGTCCATCGAATTACGAACATTATGGGCCGTTCGCGCCAAATTCGAGTGGCGCGTCACGGCCCATAATTCACTGCGGCATCACAGTGCATTGCTGGCTGATGATTGGCCAAGCATGCACTATGACCCGCATGCTTTGGCCAATCACAGCGCGGTAAGAACGCAGAGCCATAATTGGCCAAAAGCAGGGTGGCTTTGGCCAATTATGCCTCAGGGGATTTAGTACACGCCCCACAGAGAGAGAGAGAGACAGTGTCATTTAGTTTGAATTAGATAGAGCAGGTAGGAGAGTCAGTTAGCTGCAGTCAGTGTATTTAGTATATATATATATATATATATATATATATATATATACTGGATTCAGTTTAGCTAGATCCGTTCCTGTTATTCTCTTCCTAATATACTTACAGGCAGGCAGCTGCAGTATTTTCAGTCAGTGTACTGTATCCTGTGCACAGTGTGCAACTAAAGCTAACTGCAGACAATCGCTGGTGTTCTCTTCCTAACAATACCACAGGCAGGCAGCTGCAGTATTTTTAGTCAGTGTACTGTATCCTGTGCACAGTGTGCAACTAAAGCTAACTGCAGACAATTGCTGGTGTTCTCTTCCTAATAATACCACAGGCAGGAAGGCAGCTGCAGTATTTTCAGTAAGTGTACTGTATCCTGTGCACAGTGTGCAACTAAAGCTAACTGCAGACAATTGCTGGTGTTCTCTTCCTAATAATACCACAGGCAGGAAGGCAGCTGCAGTATTTTGAGTCAGTGTACTGTATCCTGTGCACAGTGTCCAACTAAAGCGAACTGCAGACAATTGCTGGTTTTCCCTTCCTAATAATACAATAAGCAGGCAGCTGCAGTATTTTCAGTCAGTGTACTGTATCCTGTGCACAGTGTGCAACTAAAGCTAACTGCAGACAATTGCTGGTGTTCTCTTCCTAAAAATACCACAGGCAGGAAGGCAGCTGAAGTATTTTGAGTCAGTGTACTGTATCCTGTGCACAGTGTCCAACTAAAGCGAACTGCAGACAATTGCTGGTTTTCCGTTCCTAATAATACGATAAGCAGGCAGCTGCAGTATTTTCAGTCAGTGTACTGTATCCTGTGCACAGTGTGCAACTAACGCTAACTGCAGACAATTGCTGGTGTTCTTTTCCTAATAATACCACAGGCAGGCAGCTGCAGTATTTTCAGTCAGTGTACTGTATCCTGTGCACAGTGTGCAACTAAAGCTAACTGCAGACAATTGCTGGTGTTCTCTTCCTAATAATACCACAGGCAGGCAGTTGATTCAGCTAGCTGCAGTATATTAGTGTACTGTATACTGGGCACAGTGTGCAGCTAAAGCTCACTGCAGACAATTCCTGTTGTTTTCTTCCTAATAATACTACAGGCAGGCAGGCAATTCAGCTAGCTGCAGTATAATCAGTATAAATATACATCCCAGCTTTTTGCAGATACATCTCACTGCAGGCCATTCCTTGTGTACCTATTCCAATACATCAAAGACAGTATGTCTGGAAGGCCAACAAGAGGAGGCAGACACTCACAGGCCAATAAAAGAGGGCAAGCAGGCTCTGTGTCTAGAGGCAACAGTGCTGATCGTGGACACGGTGCATCCTCATCAGGCCGTGGGGCACGCTTGTCCTTTTTCTCGGCAGCTGGCCGTGTTGAGCCACAACATGCCAAAGAGTTGGTAGAGTGGATGACCAAGCCGTCCTCATCCTCCTCATCCTCTGTCACCAAGGCTACCTTGGCTGCCAATGCAGGTGCCAAAGCGGCCTATTCCTTGTACTCGAGGACTCAAGGTCATCATCAGTTACTCCTTCCCTAGCCCCACCGGACGAGTCCCCCAAACTGTTCAACCACAGTGTCGGGTACATGCTGCAGGAGGATGCGCAGCGTTTTTAAGGCTCCGATGATGGTACCCAGCTTGAGGAAGGCCCAGAGAGAGGGCGCTGGTGACTCTGCACGTTATTCCAAAAGTTCTTCGGTGTGGGCCTTTTTTGAGACGTGTGCAGCAGATCGCACCGTTGCTATTTGCAACATAAACAAATTAAGGACATCTTGAACGTCACTGGACGGTACTCAAAAATTACCCTTTGCTTGGTCCTGTACTTCCTGATCGTGCAGGTATTATCTACAGAGGTGCATTACCTCTTAGGAATAAGATTGCTCCTAATGTGAATAATCCTCCAACCAAACCCACTTTTTTTCCCAATTACAAGGGATTTTACCCCTGTCGCAAGTGCAAGGTGTGCACCCACAATGTTTGGAAGGGTAGGAAAACAGACCGTTTTATGTCCACTACAACTTCAACTGTGTATCACATGAAACAGTTTACAACATGTGCCACCCGCTATGTAGTATATCTTATTACATGCCCATGCCAGAAACAATATGTGGGAAGAACCATTAGAACCTTCTCCATCAGGGTCAATGAACATATTACCAGTATTCAAAAGGGTCGCACTAATCATAGTGTTCCGAAGCATTATTTACTGTGTCACCAGAAGGACCCCTAGGGCACGCAATTCCAAGTGATTGACAGATTCACCCCCCGTTGAAGAGGTGAGTCACGTGTCAGAGTGGTCTCTCAGCTTGAGATGTTCTGGATTTACCAGCTTCGCTGTTTTTCCCCTCATGGGTTAAACATTGACTGGGACATAGAGGCGTTTATCAACAAAGCATAAACGTGTTTATTAACCAAGCATGATTACTAAAAAGATCGTACATATACACTTTTTTTGGTCCCATGCTCTGTTTTTCCTACAAGAAGTACTATACTGTTTTCCATCAGTAGGTGGCCGTGACATGCTTATTGCTGCCTTTATAGGAACATAACTGCAATTTAATTGTCTTAGTGATATCTTCCTCCTATTCTTCCTTGAAAAAGTGCCCTATATGAATGTGTCTCTGTACTTATTACTGTACATGTACAATTTTCTGTTTATATGTATTTTTATACCATTTTTCTTTTATTTTGTATGTATCGAACTGGAGATTATACAACATCACCATTGTTTTATTTTCCTTCATAATGGCCAGTTGCACCGCGCAGGATTTACACCAGCTGCTGGATGCAGGTGTTGATGACAATACCGTCATATGATACAAGGCTTTATGAGGAATTATTAGTACATCTCGAGCCGGCTGGTTACTCCTCCCGATGTCACGTGTTAGTGACACTGGTTGGTTAACCCACTTGGAACGCAGAGCATGCGTGATGACAAGTGACGCTGGTAGGATGACGTGGATGACGTGTATTGTTTATCCATGTCTCCTTCCTGTGGGCAGTATATATCGCCGGCAGCGGCACCAGGCCTACTGATGCACGCTGTGTTGTTATCCATCTGTTACGCAGGAGGGATGCGATGACGCCATTGGTTGGTGTGGTGGTGATGCCGGTGTCGTGTACTTATGACATGGTGCTGCCATCCAGTCGGATTGGATAGGTCGTGCGACGATGCCATTGGTTGCCGTGGCGGTGACGCTGACCTCCAATTCATGCTCCTCCCACGGATTGCACGATCTGTGATAGGAGGACTTATGAGTATCTCTACAGTGATTGGTCTGTCGCTACGAAGCGGCGTTTTCATACATCAGCTGCTCGGGGTTACAGACCATTAATCAATTTACAGATAATATATATTGGCGTGGTGCAAGCTAGTAGGCTAATATCCCAGTTGAAGAGCTCTAGCTCGAAACATGTCGGGTTTTTAGCTTGCATTTACTCTTGTCACTACGCTTATTCATCTTTCCATCTTGTAATCACTTTTTTGCATGCATCCTCCAAGCTGCTTGTAACGCAAATTTTTTATGATTTTATGCCAATAAAGGCCCCTTTTTTTATATCTCACCCTGGAGTTATTTACACTATGTGGAGCCACCTCTGCTTTTTTTCATGATACTTTTTCCAAGAGGATATCTTATGTTCCGGTCTGCTGAGGATTTGGTCCATTTTGTTATACATCTCCTATCTGGGATCGTCAACATTGGTTCACGACAACATCCCTTGGGGTACCCGGAAGTCGTATCATGGTTGTTTTCTCCGGAGGTCCTGCCTAGGAGTTTCCGTCCAAGCTTATCTGCCTGTGGTTTATGGTAAGAGTACCCATTCCTTACCTTTATGTCTCAGATGTTGGAGTACACATCAAGTGTGATCTTCATTAGAGTTGAGCGGGTAGCTGGATATTCGGGTCCGGCGGGTTCGGCCGAACTTCGGAAAAAAGTTTGGATTCGGGACCGAACTTTAACCCGAACCCGGACCCGGACCCGGACCCCATTGAAGTCAATGGGGACCCGGACTTCTGACGACTAAAAAGGCTCTAAAAAAGTAATGGAAAGGGCTAGAGGGCTGCAAATGGCAGCAAAATGTTGTTAAGAACATGGCAAGTGCTCTGCAAACAAATGTGGATAGGAAATAACTTAAAAGAACATAAAAAAATTAAAAAATAAAAAAATATGCTGGAGGCCCCCTTTTCAGCAGAAGAGGTACAGGAAGTCATTAAGAACCTCAGAAACTCAACGGCACAATGCCACACATATGGTGGGAATGCCCCAGAATAGGCCCTTTCTGGAATAAATTATTTAATTTAATGGATAAGCTAGTGGGAAAATAAAATACTTTGAAATAAAAATGTAGCGGGGTGCTAAATTTAAGGAAAGTGTTTAAGTGGTAAATAGGCTCAAATACCCTAATTCTGTAGGATTCATGGACCATTTTGTCCTCGGGGGACAGTATTGGTGTGCAGTTCCCTGCGGCCTACAGGTGGCGCCTTTTGTGTCCCCTCTTGGCAGTAGTACAGCGGGGCGGGGAACCTGCTGTGCATGCCGGGAGAGCATATAAAAGGGGCAGACCTTTGGCCTGGAGGCTGATGTCCAGTGGGGTCCGCGCCCAGGTGCCTTCGGCCTGGGTGCATGTGTTCCTGTTCCATCTCGGGCACCTTTAGCCCGGGGTGAGGTACTATCCTGGAGTTCTTGCTGCCCTGGGTATGGAGGCCTAGGGGCGGGAGTAAAGCCTGGAGTCCAGAGCCGCCTCGTGTAGGGGACCCTGTTCCAGGGAAGGGAGGATCATTCTGATGGACCGATGCGGGAGTCACGGTGAAGGAATGGTCTGTTGACTCCCTGGAGAGATGTCTTCCCCTTGATATGGGCTAGGTTCGTAGAAGGAGAAGCTCAAGGTCACCTTGACTGTATCAGAGGCCTTATTCAACCGGCCCGTGGCAGGGGCCTTATACACCCTGGTCTGTGGCTGAGACCAAAGTTCTCCAGGCCCGTGGCAGGGGCCTTGTACACCCGGTCTGTGGCAGAGACCAACCTCAATGTCTGTGGCAGAGACCGTGCGCCAAAAACTGTTTGAGAAACCTAAGCAGTGAAGTGAATGTGCTACGTTTGTGCCTGGACCTCCTCCACACCTTAAGCTGTCCTGTTTCTTTGCTCTAACCTTTTCTATCTGAGTACAGTTTATTTTGCCATGAGAGAATAAGAGTTGGAGTTTCAGCTGGTATGGACATTGACTTTACTGGCAATTAAAGGACTTGCCTCTACCTACAGTAGAGGTGAGAATCATCCTCTGGAGGAGTTTTGACTCCGGCTGTGGACACGGCCCGTCAAGTACACCGCTCAACCTCTTTATATAGGATGATATGGGCTGGTAGTGCGGTGTGCCTTTCTCCCTCCTGCGAAGAGCCAACAACATAAAGGCAGGTAAGGGGGAAAGGATCTGTGCGCTACAAAAAAATAAATAAAAATTTTAATCTTGGCCTAGCAGGACGAGGTCCATATGGAGTAGGAGGTTGAGGTGGCGGTGGATGTGGCTGTGTAGGTGGAAGCGGCGGTGGAGGAGGACGAGGTAGCCAACACTGGTTCAAAAATACAACAATGGCTGGGTAAGGCCGGTGATGTGTCGAATTCTGTCCCCTGTCGAATAGTGTCCGCCCTGTACTGCGCTTGCTGAGTATGTAGGACAAGGGGATTTCAAAAATCTCCCAAGACTAACGGCGCCTGCGTGTTGAGTTCAGGTGAAGGCCACACCATCCGTGGTTCAAGCCGAGCCAAGCAAGGCCAAGATCGAAGCGAGCGCGTGAGGGGCCCTGTTACTATGTGCTACCGTATGTCCTCTTGGATGGTGGGGCTTGAACCTGCACTCACAGTGCAGGCGCCGTTCATCTTCGGAGATTTTGTGAATCTCCTTGTCCTCTGTACTGCGCAAGCGCTGCGCCTGCGCAGTACGGGCCGGGCACAATCCGATGGCCGGACAGTTTTTGTCACAACACCGGTATACATGTCTATTCTGCACAAGGTACGGACAAGTCCTGTGGGATCCATGCCTGGTTCATTTTAATGAACGTGAGCTTGTCCACATTGGCTCTGGACAGGCGGCTGCGCTTGTCTGTGATAACGCCCCCTGCCGTGCTAAATACACGTTCAGATAATACACTGGCTGCAGGGCAGGCCAGCACCTCCAAGGCATAAACGGCAAGCTCAGGCCATGTGCCCAATTTGGAGACCCAGAAGTTAAAGGGGGCAGACCCGTCATCCAGTACGTGTAGGCCTGTGGACACATACTGCTCAACCATGTTGGTGAAATGCTGCCTCCTGCTAAGACGTTCCATCTCAGCTGGTGGTGCTGGTTGTTGTGGCGTGCTGACAAAGCTTTTCCACATTTCGGCCATGCTAACCCTGCCTTCTGAGGTGCTGCCGGTGCCCCGGCTGCGTTGGCGACCTCTTCCTTCTCCTCTGCCTTCGCCTTGTGCTTCCACCGTACGCCCGCTGTCAGGTGGGAATGCCACCAGCAGCGCGTCTACCAGCGTGCGCTTGTACTCGCGCATCTTACGATCCCGCTCCAGTGAGGGAATTAAGGACGGTACGTTGTCCTTGTAACGGGGATCCAGCAGGGTGGCCACCCAGTAATCAGCACCAGTTAAAATGTGGGCAACTCGGCTGTCGTTGCGGAAACACTGCAGCATGTAATCGCTCATGTGTGCCAGGCTGCCCAGAGGCAAAGAAAAGCTGTCCTCTGTGGGAGGTGTATCGTCTGTGTCCTCTGTATCCCCCCAGCCACGCACCAGTAATGGCCACGAGCTGGTCTGAGTGCCACCCTGCTGTGAACATGGCTCCTCCTCCTCCTCCTCCTCCTCCATCTCCTCCTCCACCTCGTCATCCTCCAGAACTGTGCCCTTTCTGCCGGACAATTGTGTACCTGGCGTTTGTTGGTGCAGGAACCCACCCTCGTAGCCACTTGTGAAAGACTGCCCTGAAAGCCTTTGAAATGATCCCGCTTCCTCCTCCTCCTCCTCATCCTCCTGTGCCACATCCTCTTCCATCATCGCACGAAGCGTTTTTTCAAGGAGGCATAGAACTGGGATAGTAACGCTGAGAACGGCGTCATTGGCACTGGCCATGTTGGTGGAGTACTCGAAACAGCGCAACAAGGCACACAGGTCTCGCATGGAGGCCCAGTTATTGGTGGTGAAGTGGTGCTGTTCCGCAGAGCGACTCACGCGTGATTGCTGCAGCTGAAACTCCACTATTGCCTGCTGCTGCTCGCACAGTCTGGCCAGCATGTGCAAGGTGGAGTTCCACCTTGTGGGCACGTCACATATGAGGCGGTGAGCTGGAAGGCCGAAGTTACGCTGCAGCGCTGACAGGCGAGCAGCAGCAGGGTGAGAACGCCGAAAGTGCGCACACACAGCCCGCACTTTCTGCAGCAGCTCTGGCATATTGGGGTAATTTTTAAGGAACCTCTGGACCACCAAGTTCAGCACATGCGCCAGGCAAGGGATGTGCGTCAAACCGGCTAGACCCAGAGCTGCTACGAGATTTCGCCCATTATCGCACACCACCAGGCCGGGCTTGAGGCTCACTGACAGCAACCACTCATCGGTCTGTTGTTCCATGTCCCTCCACAACTCCTGCGCGGTGTGGGGATTTTCCCCCAAACAGGAAAGTTTTAAAACTGCCTGCTGTCGTTTACCCCTGGCTGTGCTGAAGTTGGTGGTGAAGGTGTTACGCTGAATGGATGAGGAGGCGGTAGAGGATGAGGAAGCGGAGAAGGAGGAGTTAGCAACAGGAGGCAAACTGAAGCGCCCTGCAATCCTCGGTGGTGGAAGGACATGCGCCAAACCGCTATCTGCCTCAGGCCCAGCAGCCACTGCATTTACCCAGTGTGCTGTTAGGGAGATATAACGTCCCTGACCGTGCTTACTGGTCCACGCATCCGTAGTTAGGTGGACCTTGCCACAGATGGCGTTGCGCAGTGCACACCTGATTTTGTCCCCCACCTGGTTGTGCAGGGAAGGGATGGCTCGCCTGGAAAAGTAGTGGCGGCTGGGCACGACGTACTGCGGGACAGCCAATGCCATCAGGCTTTTAAAACTCTGCGTCTCCACCAGACGGAATGACAGCATTTCAAAGGCCAGGAATTTTGAAATGCTGGCATTCAGGGCCAGGGATCGCGGGTGGCTAGGGGGGTACTTCCTCTTCCGCTCCAATGTTTGGGAGATAGAGAGCTGAACGCTTCCATGGGACATTGTGGAGATGGTCGGTGACCCAGGTGGTAGTGTTGCTGGCAGATCCTCTGTTTGCGGGGTGACAGGTGCCACTGTCACTACAGAGGTGGATGAAGAGGCCGAGACTGCAGCAGAAGAGGAAGCAGGAGGAGCCAGAGACCTTTCTTGGTTTCTGAGGTGTCAACTCCACTGCAACTCGTGCTTTACACTTAGATGCCTGGTCATGCAGCTTGTGCTCAGGTTGAGAACGTTTATGCCTCGCTTCAAGCTCTGATTGCACAGCGTGCAAACCACTCGTGTCTTGTCATCAACACACTGTGTGAAGAACTGCCACGCTAGGGAAGTCCTTGGACCTGGCTTTGGTGTGCTCGGTCCCTTGCTGCGTTGGGCAGTAGCAGATGTACTGTCTAGGGGACGAATGCTCCGTTTTTGCACCCTGCTCCCTCTTCTGCTGTGCTGGTGGCTCTGTGCGACCACCGCCTCTTCCTCCGAACTACACTGGTCACCTGCATAACGTTGATTCCATGTGGGGTCGAGGACCTCATCGTCCTCCACATCATCTTCCACCCAGTCTTCACCCCTGCCCTCCATGTCTGTCTGCACAATTGCGAAAGCAGCAGCAGTTGGCACCTGTGTTTCGTCATCATCCGAGATGTGCTGCGATGGTCCTCCCATGTACCCATCATGAAACATAAGTGGTTGGGCATCGGTGCACTCAATCTCTTCCACTTCTGGGGCAGGGCTAGGTGGATGGCCCTGGGAAACCCTGCTAACAGAGTCATCGAAAAGCAGAAGAGACTGCTGCATGATTTGGGGCTCAGACTGCTTGGCTGATTTGCAAGGGGGTGAGGTGAAAGACTGATGGACATGGGCTTCAGGTGCCAACTCTGATCTTTCAGCAGAAGAGTGGGTGGGAGACAATGTGAAGGAACCCGAGGCACTGTCAGCAACCCAATCTACTATCGCCTGTACTTGTCCTGGCCTAAACATTGGTACAGCCTCATTAGGCGTGACAAAATACCGCCGCAGGCTCGGTCGCCTACTCGCACCTGAGGAAGGTGTTTCACTTGTGCGTGTAGCTGGCACAGATCCACCACGTCCTCTCCCTGCAACAGGAGCTCCACCAGCAGCACCACGACCGGGGCCACCACGTCCCTTTGACCTTCCCCTCATATTTTCCAAATTTAGGATCTTGCCCTAAATGGCGTTTTTTGGAAGACCACAACACACCCACAGTACGTAATGGCTGAAACGCACAGCTACAGAACTGCAGAAAATGCTATTAAAAAAAAAAAGGTTGTTTTTTTTAGTATAGCACAGTACAAGGAAAATATATAGAAATTGTTTTTTTACACACACCTCCAGATGTGTATTTCACACTGCAAAATATTTTCTGTGGCCCTAAATGGCGTTTTTTGAAAGAGCACAACACAACCATAGTATTTAACCACTGAATCGCACAGCTATAGAAGTGCAGAGAATGCTATTCAAAAAAAATGTTTTTTTTTTTAGTATAGCACTGTACAATATATAGAAATTGTTTATTTTACACACCTCCACATGTGTATTTCACACTGCAAAATATTTTCTGTGGCCCTAAATGGCGTTTTTTGAAAGAGCACAACACAACCACAGTATTTAACCACTGAATCGCACAGCTATAGAAGTGCAGAGAATGCTATTCAAAAAAAATGTTTTTTTTTTTTAGTATAGCACTGTACAATATATAGAAATTGTTTATTTTACACACCTCCACATGTGTATTTCACACTGCAAAATATTTTCTGTGGCCCTAAATGGTGTTTTTTGAAAGAGCACAACACAACCACAGTATTTAACCACTGAATCGCACAGCTATAGAAGTGCAGAGAATGCTATTCAAAAAAAATTTTGTTTTTTTTTAGTATAGCACTGTACAATATATAGAAATTGTTTATTTTACACACCTCCACATGTGTATTTCACACTGCAAAATATTTTCTGTGGCCCTAAATGGCGTTTTTTGAAAGAGCACAACACAACCACAGTATTTAACCACTGAATCGCACAGCTATAGAAGTGCAGAGAATGCTATTCAAAAAAAATGTTGTTTTTTTTAGTATAGCACTGTACAATATATAGAAATTGTTTATTTTACACACCTCCACATGTGTATTTCACACTGCAAATTTTTTTCTGTGGCCCTAAATGGCGTTTTTTGAAAGAGCACAACACAACCACAGTATTTAACCACTGAATCGCACAGCTATAGAAGTGCAGAGAATGCTATTCAAAAAAAATGTTTTTTTTTAGTATAGCACTGTACAATATATAGAAATTGTTTATTTTACACACCTCCACATGTGTATTTCACACTGCAATTTATTTTCTGTGGCCCTAAATGGCGTTTTTTGCAAGAGCACAACACAACCACAGTATTTAACCACTGAATCGCACAGCTATAGAAGTGCAGAGAATGCTATTCAAAAAAAATGTTGTTTTTTTTAGTATAGCACTGTACAATATATAGAAATTGTTTATTTTACACACCTCCACATGTGTATTTCACACTGCAATTTATTTTCTGTGGCCCTAAATGGCGTTTTTTGCAAGAGCACAACACAACCACAGTATTTAACCACTGAATCGCACAGCTATAGAAGTGCAGAGAATGCTATTCAAAAAAAATGTTGTTTTTTTTAGTATAGCACTGTACAATATATAGAAATTGTTTATTTTACACACCTCCACATGTGTATTTCACACTGCAAAATATTTTCTGTGGCCCTAAATGGCGTTTTTTGAAAGAGCACAACACAACCACAGTATATAACCGCTGAATCGCACAGCTGCAGAGAATGCTATTCAAAAAAAAGTTTTTTTTTTTTTTTTTAGTATAGCATAGTACAAGAAAAATATATAGAAATTGGTTATTTCACACAACTAGAGATATACACTGCAAAATATTTTTTTTGCCCAAAAATAGGTCTTTTTTGCGCACAACAAAGTGCCTTTTTTTTTTTGCAACAGCACAATAAAGTGCCTTTTTTTTTTTTGGGGCCCAAAAATGGGTCTTTTTAGCAAAAGCACAATAAAGTGCCTTTTTTTTTTTTCTGACCAAAATAGGTCTTTTAGCAAGAGCACAATACAGCCACAGTATGGAATAGGTGTATCACTCAACTTAATGCAGTGCTGGTGCACTGAGCTTGCAACACAAACAGATAAACCTATGCAGATCGCTGAGCTATTATATCTCTCAATCTGGACTCCTATCTAAATCTCTCTCCCTAAAAGCACAAACAGGATCCTGCCCCTACACTACACTACACTACACTGTCTCCCTATCTTTTCTATCAGTAGATTGCAGAATCAGGACTAACTCCTATCATATAATTCTCTCCCTCACAGCAACAGCAGCCAGGATCCTTTCCCTACACTGTCTAAAAGCAGAGTGACGATCTGTGCTGTGTGCCTCTTTCTTATATAGAAGCTGGTCACATGCTGGGTCACATGTTGCACTGACCAATTACAGCCATGCCATTAGTAGGCATGGCTATGATGGCTTCTAAGGGCACACCAGCTAATCAAATGGTGATTGGCTGGCCCCTGAAGCATTTCTAACTGCGCCATTAAATTCCCGAATCCGAACCCGAACCCGGACTTTAGCGCAAAATCCGGGTCCGGGTCCGGGGTCGGGAAAACGCCAAAATTCGGTACGGACCCGAACTTTACAGTTCGGGTCCGCTCAACACTAATCTTCATGTTTTGATACAACTCATCTAGCACGCTCACCTCATCTGCACAATAGAGACTTTTTCTTTATTATATTATATTCTTTGAACTCTTTAATGTTTGACACACATGAGTGCTCCTCATGACACGGGTTCTATCATTGTATCATATGGTTCGCCTATGTTATTACATTGGTTGATATCATGTATACCCACCCAGCACCATTATATGATGCTTTTTCATTGTAGCTATGTCCAAGTGGAGGTTATATTTTCATTATAGACCAACACCTAGTAGCTTCATTGTTATTAGCGCCACATTTTTTACTTTCTATTTGCAACATATGTCTGAAGCGTATCAAGCGTGGACTAGAAAGCAAGCGCTTAGGCACAACATGCTTAAGCAGACATATGTCGAGCTCCCATGCAGCCTGTTGGCAACACTACCTAAAAGACCCACACCAAAGAATAAGGCGGACCTCTCCTTGCTCCTCCTCATCAGCTGGGATATCCAACTCCACTATACCTTCAGTCCTCTCAGAAACCTGCACTGAGAGGAATGAAGGTATAGAATTAGGTGTGCCACTGCCAAGTACTTGCGGGCAATCTGCTATCGGTACACCAACGTCCGATTCTAGCAGGCAGATTTCCCTACCCCAGTTGCTCCACTGGCGAAAGAAGTTTGCTCCCAGCCATCCACATGCCCAGTGGTTGAATGCTAGCTTGGCTAAATTGCTAGCACTTCAACTGCTGCCTTTTCACTTGGTAGACTCTGCCCCCTTCCGTGAGTTTTTGAAATGTGCGGTACCTCAGGTTCCCAAATGCCATTTTTTTCACGGAAGGCGATTCCGGCTCTCTACCGGCATGTGGAAGGCAATGTCCATGCCTTTCTGGACAGGGCAGACAGCGGTAAGGTGTATATTACCACTGACTCGTGGTCCAACAGGCATGGACAGGGACATTACCTATCTTTCACCATGCACTGGGTGACTCTGCTGGCAGCTGGGAAGGATGCAGGACAGGGTGCAGTAGTGTTGGAGGTTGTTCCGCCACCATGCCTCCAAAATTCTACTAGTGGTGATTCTGCCACACCTCTCTCCTCCACCCCCTCCTCTTCTTATTCCTCCATGGCCTCTTCCTGTGCTGATTTGTTCTCAGAACCAGCGGTGCTCCGTAGGCATTCAAGGGGCTACGCAAGCACGCAGGCAAAAAGATGCCATGCGGTGCTTGAGCTGGTGTGCTTGGGGGACAGGAGCCACACTGGGTAGAGATTCTGTCAGCTCTGCAGGGGCAGGCTCAGAGGTGGTTGACGACACGCCAGCTTAAGCCAGGAATGGTGGTTTGCGACAATGGCACCAACCTCCTCTCCGCCCTCTGACAGGGACAACTGACCCATGTACCCTGTTTGGCTCACGTCCTTAGCTTGGGCAGGTACCCGGGCTTACAGGATGTCCTGAGGCAGGCCAAGAAAGTCTGTGTGCATTTCCGCCGGTCATATAATGCCAGTGCTCGGCTGGCTGACCTCCAAAAGGAATTTAACCAGCCCAAGAACCGCCTAATCTGTGAGATGCCCACCAGGTGGAACTCAACGTTGGCCATGCTGCAGCGGCTGTACACGCAGCAGAGGGCCATCAATGAGTACCTGTGCAACTATGGCACCAGGACAGGGTCAGGGGAGCTTGTTTTTTTTACCCACGGCAGTGGACCATGATCAGGGATGCATGCACTGTCCTGTCACCATTTGAGGAGGCCATGAGGATGGTGAGCAGTGACAGTGCATGCATCAGTGACACTGTCCCTCTTGTCCACCTGTTGGAGCACACGCTGCATGGAATAATGGACAGGGCACTTGAGGCAGAACAGAGGCAGGAAGAGGAGGACTTCCTTACCTCTCAAGGCCCCCTTTATCCAGACAGTGTTCCTGCGTGTCCGCCGATCACACAGGAAGAGGACGAGGAGGAGGAGGATTATTGTGTCAGCATGGAGGTGGAGCCTAGCACTCAGCATCATCAGAAGTCTTTAAGGGATCATTTGCAGTCCGAAAAAACCCATGGACTTGTACGTGGCTGGGAGGAGGTGGCTGTGGATCATGTCATTCTTAGTGACCCAGAGGACTCCGGACCGAATGCCTCAGCAAACCTACGCTGCACGGCCTCTCTGATCCTGCAAAGCCTGCGGAAGGATCCTCGTATTCGTGGTATCAAGGAGAGGGATCATTACTGGCTGGCAACCCTCCTTGATCCACGTTACAAGGGTAAGGTTGCGGACCTTACAGTATCTTGCCGTCGCAGAGGGAGCAAAGGATGAAACATCTTCGGGAGGCCTTGCAGAAAGGTTTGTGCAACGCATTTCCAGAGCCTGAAAGGTTACAAATTCCTGGTCCTGGACAACGTGTTGCTGAGGCTTCGGTCAGTCACAGAAGGAGCGGTGGAGAAGGTGGCCGTCTGACCGATGCGTTCAGACAATTTTTTAGTCCGCAGCCCTAAGATATGATCGGTTCCAGCAACCATCGCCAGCGTCTGATTCACATGGTGCAGGAATACCTAGGGGCAAGATCAGACTTGGACACCTTTCCCACCGAAAATCCTCTTGGTTACTGGGTCTTGAGGATGGATCACTGGCCAGAGCTTGCACAGTATGAAATTGAGCTACTGGCCTGTCCTGCATCCAGTGTTCTTTCGGGACGCATATTCAGTGCTGCTGGAGGCTTTTTAACCGATCACAGGGTGCGCTTGTCATAAAAATGAATCAGTCTTGGATCACCAGCTACCAAGCACCTGATGCTGATGTAACCAAATATTTTTTTTTTAATGTGAGATCCCTTCAAGACTGCCTATGCTGATGCTGACTGACTATCCTGTTATGCTGAGTGACTATCCTCTTCCTCCTCAATGTTCATGCTGATAGCTTGTAAGAACATTTTTGGTTCTGAGCACCGCCACCAGTGGCTAAGGCCCAATTTTTCTGCCCCTGTTCAACAGGGGCGTGTAATTAAAATTTTTGATGCAATGCTTTGCTGCAGGGCTCATTACTGCGCTCCAACTAGAGTATCTGTGAGAGGTTGCAGTGTTGTGGTACCAGCACCAGTGCCTAAGGCCCAATATTTCAGCCTCTGTTTAACAGGGGCGTGTAATTACATTTTTTGATGCAATACTTTGCAGCAGGGCTCATTCCTGCGCTCCAACTAGAGTATCTGTGAGGGGTTGCAGTGTTGTGGCACCAGTACCAGTACCTTAGGCCCAATTTTTCAGCCCCTGTTTAACAGGGGCATGTAATTACAATTTTTGATCTAATATTTCACAGCAGGGCCCGTTCCTGCGCCCACCAAGAGTAACTGTGAGGCCTTACAGTGTTGTGGCAACACCACCACACCGTCCACCACCAAAGGCCCAATTTTTCTGACCCTGTTCAACAGGGGCATGTAATTACTATTCTTGATCTAATATTTAACAGCAGGGCCCATTCCTGCACCCACCAAGAGTAACTGTGAGGGCTTACAGTGTTGTAGCAACACTAACACCTAAGGCCCAAATTTCTGCAGAGTATATAGGGCAGGCCCCTACTTTCAAACATCCAACTTACAAACGACTCCTACTTGCAAATAGAAGGAGACAACTGGAAGTGAGAGGAAATCTACCCCTAGGAAGGGAAATTATCTCCTGTAAGTGTTCCTTGTTTCACTAAAAACCCAGAATTTTCAAAATCGAATTGTCATTGGGACAGAAAGTGAGGTGAAATCTTCTGAACAGGTGCACAGACAGCAAAACAAATGTTACAGGGGTGATAACCCTTCCCTATGTCTTCCAAAGAGCTTAAAAATCGATTTTTCGGCTGGAGCTACACGTAAAAAACTTACCAGTTCAAAATTACAAACAGATTCTACTTAGGGACAAACCTACAGTCCCTGTCTTGTTTGCACCGCCTGTATGCTGCTGTTCAAAATATATAGGGCCTGGGGGCCCCACACCTTTCCTTTTTTTTATTTGGGTGCGGGGTTCCCCTTAATATCCATACAAGACCCAAAGGGGCTGGTAATGGGCTTCTCAATGATTTTCATCCATATTGCCTGGACTAGACATGACATTAAAGCCACAGGCAGTTTTAAATTACTTTTTTTCCTTTAGAAATTTCATTTTTGAGCAGGGACTGTTCTAAACACGGGAAACACGCACCACTTTACAGGCATACTATAGACACCCCCAGGCACGATATTTAAAGGAATATTTCACTTTTATTTTTTCACTTTAAGCATCATTAAAATCACTGCTCCCGAAAAAACAGCCGTTTTTAAAACTTCTTTTGCATTGATACATGTACCCTGGGTCAGGACCCGGGTCCCCAAACCCTATTAATGACAATAACTAGCATATTAGCTTTTAAAATTCACACTTTTGAATTCTCACGTTCGAGTCCCATAGACTTTAACGGGGTTCGAAAGTTGGCGCAAACTTTCGGTCCGTTCGAATGTTCTGATGCGAACCGAACCGGGGGGGGGGGGGGTGTTCGGCTCATCCCTATTGCTAACTATCTCTACAACAAAATATAACCCTTGTCCTGCCCTGACCTTGCCACTTCTGGCTTCAACAGCTTACTTTTCACCTCCTTGAATGCACCTGCCCCCTTTTCACACATAGAATTAGGCCTTGGACCACTATAATCCTGAAAAACAAACTCAAAAAGTTTCAAATGGCATAAGCATGCTCTTGAGTGAATAAGGCTTAAAACTAGGTCCCTGGAAGACTTTACTCTGCAAAAAGCTGAACGCCATAAATGTAACTCCTCCCTCCATGCTCCAAAACAGACATATTTCATCACTCCCATTAGTACCCATTAATACCCTCTCATCTATTTCTCACCAGCTTTAACTCTTCATTTCTGCCCAGGACATTGCCAATAATTTAATAAACACGATAGATGCAATTTGCAATAAGATCTCCACTGTCCAGTTACTCCCCCTAATTATTGTGCCATGTCTACCACCATATTCAGCATTATATTTCTCTTTTGACTCAGACACTACAGAAGCAGTTGCAAAACTTTTTTCACCTCACCACCTGCCCCTGGACCCCATTCTATTACAACTACTCCAGTCACCTTCTTGCTCTGATCTACACTATCTTACTAATATCTTCAGTCTCTCACTCTCTATTGGCATCTTCCCCTTCCCTCTAAAACATGCACTGGTCAACTTCATACTTAAAAAGGCCTTGCTGGAACACAACAGTCTGAACAGCCTAAGACACATTTGCTCCTGTTCACTTCAAAATGTCTAGAATGCCTTGTCTACAACTGCCTGAGCTTCTACCTTAGCACAACAACAACCTTCTGAATCCCCCTTAGTCTGTCTTTCATCCAAATCTTGCCACCTTCTAATTGGAAATATGGAAATATTGGAAATATTGGAATATTGGGAATATTAGCAGCATTCTAATAATTCAATACATTTTTAACTTGTTCCTCGACTATGACAACTTCTTCCTCAGTGGCTCACCTCTGTGTAGGCTATCTCACCTTCATTCTCATATGAATGCCACTGCTCATTAGGGTTGATTTACAAAAGGCAAATAGGATGTTCACTTTACAGTGGAATTTTCTCCAGAGATTAGTGAATGTGATGAAATTTAACCTTGCAAAAAATACCCAATCATATGCAAGAAACATAAAAAAATGCATTTTTACTTGCACATGATTATGGAACTCAGAGAGGTTTCGCCACATTCACTAATCTCTGGGAATAATTATCTTTCAAAGTATAGTTTCCCTCGCAAACAGTCTATTTAACTTTAGTAAATTAACCCCAATGTTCACTATCCCTATCTGCCAATCCCTCCACTGGCTTTCAATTGCAAAATGTATAAAATTAAAAATTTTAACATCATAAAGAGCCATCCACAATTCTGATTCCAGCTACATCACCAACCTCATCTCAAAATATTACCAAACCATCTTCTTCACTCTTCCCAAAGCCTCCTGCTCTATAGCTCTCTTTGCAACCTCCTCCAATGCACATGTTCAGGATTTTCTCATAACCCCTCCTATCCTCTGGAACCCCTACTCTGTCTAACTTTACGCAATCCTGAAAAATGTATTTCTTCAAGGCAGCCTACCCTGCCTTTACCCAACAACTGGAATTTTAACCACTTGCCGACCGCCTCCTGTAGATATACGTCGTCAGAATGGCACGGACAGGCACATCAACGTACCTGTACGTCCCCTTTAAGTGCCTATCCGTGTGGTCGCGTGCGCGTTGCCGGTGGTTCGCTCGTGGCCCTGCCGCCATCCCCGTGAGTCGGACCTTGGCTCCCGTGGACTCGATCGCTGCTGGGATCCCTGCGATCGTCTCACAGAGGTATAGAGCAGGGAGATGCTTGTGTAAACAAGCATCTCCTTGCTCTGCCTAGTGACAATGACACGGATCTCGGCTCCGTGTACTCGGAGCGGAGATCGGTGTCATGTGACACAGAGCCCAACCCCCCCTCAGTTAGAAACACAATGTATGGAACACTTAACCCCTACAGCGCCACCTAGTGGTTAACACCTTCACTGCCAGTGTCATTTTCACAGTAACCAGTGCATTTTTATAGCACTGATCGCTGTAAAAATTACAATGGTTCCAAAAATGTGTCAAAAGTATCCAATGTGTCCGCCATTATGTCGCAGTCATGAAAAAAAATCACTGATCGCCGCCATTACTAGTAAAAAAAAAATAATTGATAAAATGCCATAAAACTATCCCCTATTTTGAAAACGCTATAACTTTTGTGCAAACCAATCAATAAACGGCGATTGCGATTTTTTTTACCAAAAATATGTAGAAGAATACGTATCGGCCTAAACTGAGGAAAAAAAAGTTTTTTTATATATTTTTTGGGAATATTTATTATAGCAAAAAGTAAAAAATATTGAATTTTTTTCAAAAGTGTCGCTCTATTTTTGTTTATAGCGCAAAAAATAAGAACCGCAGGGGTGATCAAATACCACCAAAAGAAAGCTCTATTTGTGGGAAAAAAGGACTTCAATTTTGTTTGGGAGCCACGTCGCACGACCGCGCAATTGTCAGTTAAAGCGACGCAGTGCCGAATCGCAAAAAGGGGCCTGGTCTTTAACCACTTCCATACAGGGCTTTTTGTACCACTTCAATACCGGGCCTATTCTAGCACTTCTCTCCTACATGTACAAATCATCATTCTTTTGCTAAAAAATTACTCAGAACCCCCAAACATTATACCGGTATATGTTTTTTTAGCAGACACCATAGGGAATAAAATGACGGTCATTGCAACATTTTTTCTTGCACGATATTTGTGCAATAATTTTTCAAACGCCTTTTTAAAAAAAAAAAAAATGGTTTCATTAATTAAAAAATAACAAAACAGTAAAGTTAGCCCAATTTTTTGGGAAAATATGAAAGATGATGTTATGCCGAGTAAATAGATACCTAACATGTCACGCTTTAAAATTGCGCACACTCATGGAATGGCGCCAAACTTCGGTACTTAAAAATCTCCATAGGCGACGCTTTAATTTTTTTTACAGGTTACCAGGTTAGAATTACAGAGGAGGTCTAGTGCTAGAATTGTTGCACGCACTCTAACGCATGCGGTGATACCTCACATGCGTGGTTTGAACGGCGTTTACATATGTGGGCGACTTACGTGTGCATTCGCTTCTGATCGCGAGCTACCGGGGACAGGGGCGTTTAAATTTTTTTTTATTATTATTTATTTATATATTTTACTTCTTTTTTTTTTTTTTTTACAATTATTTTACTTTTTTTTTTTTTTTTTGATCACTTTTATTCCTATTACAAGGAATGTAAACATCCCTTGTAATAGGAATGTGTGTCACAGGTCCTCTTTATTGAGAGATGCGGGGTCAATAAGACCCCACATCTCTCCTCCAGGCTGGAAATTTTTTTCACTGATCTCATACTTACAGCCACAATGGCGGCTTTGTTTACATTTGAGGCCCGGGCGTGACGTCATCACATCGCGCCCAGGCCTCCGACGATCAAAGAGATGACTGGTGACCATCTGGTCACCAGTCATCTCTATGCTCATCACGTGACCCACCAACGATGCCGGAAGATTTGCTTCGGGTCCCCGATCGCACGGGAGAGCCCGGAGAAGCACCGGATGGCGGCAGGAGGGGGGGGGGGATGTCCCCTCCCGCCGCCTATAAGAACGATCAAGCCGCCGCTATGATCATTCTTATGGTGCACAGAATCGCCGGCCCAAGAAAAGGATATCTGAATGATGCCTCTAGCTGCAGGCATCATTCTGATATCCCCCTACAAAGCCGAGGACGTCATATGACGTCCACCCAGGATGGGAGATCCCATCTGTGGACGTCATTTGACTATGGCTGGGTAGGGAAGTGGTTAATCAGCCAAAATGGTCCGGGGCTTAAGTGGTTAATTTTCAAACAACTCATCCCCACACAGTTATTACCTTTTGCTTTACTTGTCCTTCCTTTTTAGATTATAAGCTCTGGCAAGCAGGGTTCTTACCGTTCTCTTTTTATTTTGTAAAATGCTGCACAAATTGTTGGTGCTATATAAACCCTGTATAATAATAACATATTCCTCATGTCCAACCAATAGACAATAAAACATCTATTAACAACCTGCATCATAAATGCTTCATTCGATATGTAGTCACTATAAAGAAAAATGCAAACACAATAATATTTAGAAAATAAATTAGCAAAATGGCTTTTTTTATTACTTAGATATCACATTTTGTAATGCAGCAAAACAAATTAGCTTTCAATAGGAAGCCTATATTAATTTTCAAGATGAAAGTTTCAAGATTCTGAGCTGGTCTTAACAGCATATAAATATTCTATTCATACCTAAGTGATGCTTTCTTTCTCTTTTTTTTTTAGCTCAGTATTTTTTTTGGCAAGTGTCAACCTTCTCCTGGTATTCCCGAACAGAGAATTATTCTGCAGATTTTTGCTTAGTAAACCCTTTTCTTTCTCATATTTCCAAAATGCCTTGCATTGACTGCCACGATTGTTCGAAATATAGAAAAGTGGCCTTTTAAAATGGCAAGATTGACAATGATAAAGGTTGTTTTCACAGCTTTGGGGAAAATCTAAATGTTTAATGTAGCCCATGTTAATCAAACAATGCTGTTTTTATTTCAAAACAGTTAATTGGGACAGTAATATCTCTAGGTTTTTATATATATGAATAAAGGTCCAAGGCAATGAAACACAAGAACGATGCTACCATTTTTAATCAAGCTATCTAGTTACTCTGGATACCTTAAAAATCAGTCTAATACAATTTTAATTTACAAAGATAAATACACTATGTCTTGGGTGGCAAAACAAGGTAATGTTTAAGAAACCTACATATTTTTCAGGAATAAAAGTGTTACTGTTCTGTAGAGGTGAAACATGAGGTATAATAATATTATAAAATGTTCATGTCTATCTGTTGGACATTGCAGTTACAAGAAATGTAATAGAACATTGTACTTGGAATAAACTTTTCCATACGCCAATAATGAAATGAAAAGAATTGCAAATAATGTGAATTACACATGAACCCTAAAATAAATCTGAAAATATTACATTTACTAAACTGCCAACAGGTAGACTGCATACTGAAAACTGAAGCAGGTATTAAGCTAGCTCTGAAAATGTATATGTCAATAAGCCATTCTTTAGTTTGGTCATTGATATTTAGTAGGTGGGTGTATTGACCTTCAAGAACGGTTTGTGTACTGCCACTCTCATTATGAGTGCTGTGCTAAGACTGCAAAGGTTAATAATATCATTATATTGCTGCTTTTATGGTATTACTTGAAATCCTCTTGCAGAGGAGATAACAGGAATGACATCAGACTGGATACATCTATTGGCCTCCTAGACAGAAAAGAAAGGGGTCTAGTAAACATTTTTTAAGAGACCACATATTTGTGTGATCTGCACAGACTGTGGAACTACATATAACATGACATAGTATCCCTTCCCTAAGATAAATTTAAAGTAGTGAGAACTGCATATTTATATTCTATGACAGCAAACATTTGCTAATTTACTTTGAAACTCACTTTTGTGATGCTTGATACATGGAAATAAAACAAAGTTGTTTTCTGTGGGAAACCTATACTATATTCTATCATTGGGCTTCTACCTATTATTCATAATGTCTGAATGGAGCTCCTGTCATTAATAAAGATATTTAGGTTGATTTACTAAAACGGGATTGTGCAAAATCTGGTACAGTTGTGCATGGTAGCTAATCAGCTTCTAACTTCAGCTCATTCAATTAAGCTTTGACAAAACAGCCTGGATTGGTTGCTGATTGGTTTCAATGCAGAGTTGGACCAGATTTTGCACCCTCCAGTTTTAATAAATCAACCCCATTGTGTTTCACTCCCAAACACAGTAGAGCTTCAGTGATTTCAGTTACCACATAGGGGGCACCACAATGCTCCAGTGGCCTGAAGAGTTTTACAAAGTGAGCTGTAAAAAGTGTTTACCAAACCCTACACAGATGGTACCTCACACCCTACCGTCTTTCAAAAATCTACCTGGGACATTCTGCGACCTGTTGGAGAATCTGTGGAAGTATTGGCACTATTGCACATATCCTGTGGTTTTGCAGATCTATCATTTCCTACTGGAGACAAACATTTTCTTTGATTTCTTCAATATCACATACTCCCTCAACCACCATTCCCTCACTAGCACTAGTACATCTCGGCATAGAGAGATTTCCTCTTAGTTCTAGAGTAATACACCTATGGCTTGCGGCAAAACTAAATATTACAAGGCTTTGGAAAACATCTGAGCCTCCTAACATTTCCAATACAATCACAGACCTAAACCTTCAGTGTTAGATGGAGAGAATAGTTGCTAGAAAGAATTTATGTATGGCAAAGTTTCTTTCAAAATGGTCACCCTGGCTAACACATCCAAAATGCACAGTGATTTTATGATCTATCCCCCCCCACCCCTCTCTTATCCAACAAACTGATGATCCAACTTGTTTCTTTGGTTGTTCAATATAATTGCTTATACTGCTGGTATTTCCTATCCTTTCCCTTTTACACCCCAACCCTATCCCTCCCTACTCTATCTCTCCCCCCTTCCATTAACACCCCCCCCCCCTCCGTCTGGAGTCAACATTGTTAGCACTTAAAGCTTGTTTTTTTATGCTTGCTCATGTTTAACCAATCTATTGACTGACCTGTATTGTCTTACTCCCTGTTCATTGTACCCCAGTCGGAACAACTGACTTGATGTGACATTTGTACACCATGTTTCTCTTATGTAAGGTTCAATAAAGACTATATTGAAATATAAAAAAATGCTTAATTGCCAATAAATATAGCCAAATACAGCTTATAGTTTTAGCAAATATACTAAATATTATTTTATTAGTCTACAATCATGGAGTTACAACTGACTTTTTTTCCTCCTAATGACTGTTCATCATAAATAAAGAAATGGATTCTAATTAAATCTATTAGATGCCTAGAAAAAGTTTGAATTTTTAATTTACCTCTTAAAAGGGGCTGGTCAGCAATTTATAGACTTCCGCCTATCAGAGAGAACCATTCCCCAACATGTTAACATAATAATACTGTATCTTCATTATCCTTCCTATTGCATATATTTTTCCTCAAACTATGTATCCAATCAGAGTCAGACTAAAGAGCAGTGTTAATGATATGCCCTTTCCTATTTATTAATGGTTAACAGTTAGGCTTATCTTTGTATCTAAGCACTCATCCTATCTACTGACATAAGCAGAGAGCAGTGACACAGAAGGGTAAAGGTATGATGCATGAGCATTGACTGACAGCTTGACTTCACCTTCTTTGTGCTGTGGGAAAGGCAAAATGGTGGTATTCAATGGAGAAATAACTTTGTCTCAGGATACAGATTGGAGAATGTGTTGCACATTTTGTAAACATTGGCAAAGGAACCTACTGATGAGCTGTTAAGTGTGTTTGAAATCTACACGTAAAGTGGAAGTAAAGTTCCACACATTAATTCTACCTATATGTAAGCCTATAATAAGGCTTACCTATAGGTAGTGTAAATATCTCCTAAACGTGGTTTACGTTTAGGAGATATTTACATTACATGCAGCCAGTGACACCATTGGCGCATGCACTCTGAAGGAACAGCCAGCCGTGTCGTTCCTTCCGAGTCCTGTGCCGTAATCTGCGGCTCCCGTGTGCATGCATGGGAGTGATATAATTGCGTCTCTGACCAGTCACAAAGCTGGAGTCCGCAAACCCAGAAGCAAGACGGGTGAAGATGGAAGCCAGCTACAGCTATGAGATCTTGGCGCGGGAGGGCTTCATTTTAATTTTCACATAATGTGCTAGTATGCAATGCATACTAGCACATTATGCCTTTACCTTGCAGGGTATAAAAAAAAAAGTGCAGCAGTTAGCCTTACATTTTGCCGTGCAGAATATACAAAATTTGCTTGAAAAAATCAAATGGCTTTCTATTCTAACAAAGCCATGTTGCATATCAGTCAAATGACTTGTTGATAAACAAAGCCAACCCTAATGCCGCGTACACACAACCGTTTTTCATGACGAGAAAAATTAAATTTTTTAAATTGGTCATTAAAAACTA
The DNA here is from genome assembly GCA_029206835.1 of Rana muscosa. NCBI lineage: Eukaryota > Metazoa > Chordata > Amphibia > Anura > Ranidae > Rana > Rana muscosa. Next base: position 217,575,446 of record CM055116.1, read on the forward strand.
TTGTGTGTAGGCTCCAGAGCATTTTTCTCAACGATGGCATTAAAAATTTAGAACATGCTCTATTTTTTCTTGTCGTTTTTCACGTCGTCATTTTTCTCGTCATGAAAAACAGCCATGTGTACGCTTTAATGATGGGAAAAAAACGTGCATGCTCAGAAGCAAGTTATGAGATGGGAGCGCTCGTTCTGGTGAAACTAGCGTTCGTAATGGAGATAGCACATTCGTCACTCTGTAACGGAATGAAAAGCACAAGGCAGAAAAGCGTGAATCGTCTCTCACCAAACTTTACTAACACGAGATCAGCAAAAGCAGTCCAAAGGGTGGTGCCATCCGAATGGAACTTCCCCTTTATAGCACCGTCGTACGTGTTGTCGTATGTGTTGTACGTCACCGCGCTTTGCCTGAGCATTTTTTTTCACGATAGTGTGTAGGCAAGGCAGGCTTGAGAAGAATCACGTCGAGAAGAACGTTGTTTTTTTCAATGACATTAAAAACGGCCATGTGTACGTGGCATAAGGCTCTATTCAGACCTGAGTGTGTCGATTTACTGGCATTTTTCGGGATTTTTTGCAGCTTTTTGCAAGCTTTTTTAGGCTCCATCCACACCTGAGCGAACAACAGCTGCAACCCTTCATTTTTTGGAGCTTTTTTTTTTTTTTATAAAATAGGTGCAGTGCTTAAAAAATGTCCATAGAGCCTCCGGTCCTCAAATGTTGGTAGTAGTCACATGGGTTATAGTGGTTTTGTGTTTGGTGTTCATAACTCTTCCAACACATGCCTCTTACTAAATACCTTGGAATGTCAGTAGACACAAACACAAAACCAAGGCCTAATTATGTTTGTGGAATCACCGTTTTGAATACAGGGAATCGAGTGTGGAGACCGGGATATCTGTATCCATCCTGCTATACTTGCTGCCACCTTATTGATTGTGGCTGATCGAGAGCAAGGGTTCCTTTCCCATTCAATGCTCATTTGATCCCTGTAATAAGGGTCCAAAGAGGAGGGTAAGAGGCAGTGTGTCTGAGTGCCAGTGGTGGTTATCCTCTCTCTTCCACTATATCCCATGGGTTGTTTGACTACTACCAACATTTGAGGACCAGAGGGTCTATGGACATTTTTTAAGCGCTGCACCTATTTTATATATTGTTTTATTGCTGTTGACGAACATTGTGCTGGCTGCTTGAATGTTTATAATTTACAGTATATGCAATTAAGGTTTATCTAGCACAGCAGACACCTATTACTGTGTTTTTGTTTTTTACTTAGGTGTTTTTGGAGCGGCACCATTCTTTCCAAAAACGCTCAAAAAGAAGCTTATGTACCAAATCTTGGCACAGAGCCAGGAGCGTTTGCGGTCGCTTTTTTGCAGCGATGGTACCGTGATTTGTCGTTCGAAAATCTTGGCAAAAATCGCACTGCATTTGGGTTGCCATTAACAAATAATGGCATTGCAAACGCGGTCTGCGTTTTGCCTTGATTCCGGATTTGTGGCGATTCCGCCCGCAATCTAGAACACCTAGGTGTGAATGGAGCCATAAGTGTTTTAGATGCGTATTACAAGCCTTTTACAACTTCAGGCATTTTTGTTTATCCAATAGAAAGAAAAGCACTAGGAGGGGAGAGGTACAGGAAATTAGGGGTGGAGAGCTGCTATTTGAGCAGAAAACGCTCGTAAAATGATTGTATAATGCTTAAGTAAAGTCTATAGGGCCAAAAACACTTGTAATCTGCCAAAAAGATGCTCATGCACTTTTTTGAGCTTCAGGAGTTTTGCTTCAGGCGTTTTGCTTCAAGCGACAGAATGCTCAGATGTGAACGTGGGCCATTAAAATACATGAGATTTGACTTGTTGAGTGTGCAATTTGTTTCAAATTAGTTTTTCGCAGAAATTCGACAGTCCTTAATTCGTAAATATACAAATTAACGATAACCCGTTCAACAAATTTTTCCGAAAATCAAAAATTCGGAAATTCGAAGATCCGGAAATTCAAAAATTCGGAAATTCAAAAATAAGAATGAAGATCCGAAAATTAGAAATAATGGAAATTGGAAAATCTGAAATAATAACTATTACTAACTATTAAATTATAGGTATTGGAATTTCCTTTCAAATTTGGCTGTTAGTGAACGTAATAAATACGAATTTATCTGAAGTTATCTGACATAACGAATGCCGCATCAAAACAAATGGAACGTAATGAATTAATAATAATAATAAATTTATTATTTTTCAAACAGCCAAATTTGAAAGGAAATTCCAATACCTATAATTTAATAGTTATTATTAGTTAGTTTGTTTTTTTGGGGGATTTTTAAATTTTCGGAATTTCTTTCAAATTTTCGGATTTTCTAATTTCCAAATTTTTTAATTTAGTAATTTATTCAAAATAACGAATTTGGATCATAGCAAATGACATGAAAAACGAAAAAACCCCTGAATGAAACGAAAACTAACACATTTTTTTGGCAGTGCACCTGCAAAGCTTCAAGTGGAAAATTGCTCAGATGTGAACGGGGCTTAAGCATAATCCTTTGGTAACACTTAGCATTATTTATTGCAAAAAGGTTAGGTATTGCATTAAACTTAGCATTACCATTACTGCTAGGCTCCATTCACACCTGAACCTATCGATTTACTGATGTTTTTCAGAGTTTTTTTTTTTAAGTTTAGCAGTGTCCTCGTGGGATCACTACGTGTTCTAGCATCCACACATTTCCCAGACAATGAATAGTCTCTTGCTTGTTTTTGTTGTTTTTATTAGGGGATTAAATTGGATGGGGGAAAGGGTTATGGGATGCCCAGATAATAAATACTTCTCAATGGAATAAATGTTGGTTGAGTCTAAATTTGACAGTCTCTTCCTCTGCACATCTCCTCCAGCACACTACTTGAGATCACTTGCTTCACTTCACTGTCCAAATCTAGGTTTCTGTCACCATTAGCACATGGCTAGGCCTCACTCTGAATAAGTCCTAACTTTTTCCTAATAGCCCTTTACAGGCAGGGGTTTGCAGTCCCCTTTATGATAGCAACCATTTTAGTTGAGAAGAATAAATGTGCTAACTGACACTTAGTGGACTACTGATCCCAGCATGTCCAATGCAAATACTCCCAGCCCTCGTGGCTGCAATGACTTGACTCTAAAGCCGTTTACACACGATCGGATTTCCTATGGATTCTAATCCGATGGATTTTTCCATCGGAAATCCGATGAAGCTGACTTCCATCAGTCTTGCCTACACACCATCAGTCAAAAATCTGACCGTCCCAAACGCTGTGAAGTAAAACATATCCGACGAGCCGAGAAAAATTAACTTCAATGCTTCTGAGCATGCGTCGACTTGATTCTGAGCATGCGTGGGTTTTTTGTCCGATGGAGTTCCACACAGACGTTCGGAATTTGCTATCGTTTTTTTTCTATTTTTTCTCACCGATGGAAAAAAGACCGATGGGGCCCATACACGATCGGTTTGTCCGATGAAAAAGTCCATCGGACTGTTTGGGTAAAACCGATCGTGTGTACACGGCTTAAAACAACATCACACTGTGCTTCTCTTGCATAGATCCCTCCTGAATGACTTGTCTGGTAGTGCTCCCAACTGTTCTCTTCCTGCTCCTGTTCTAGGACACCTCTCAATGACCGTGAAGAGAGGGGCTCCCACATACTCCCCATGTCACTCCAGCTCTCTGCCCTGACTTTTTTCCAAAACCTTCCAAAACCCGCCCATTAGCCAAATTTGGAACATTATGGGGCATTTGTGGGAAATTCGAGCGCCCGCGGAACGCCCCATGATGCACTGAAAGATCGTCAATCCTCTGCGAGAGCATCAGCAGCTGCTGATTGGCCAAAGCATGCACCTGACCTGCATGCTTTGGCCAATCACAGCTCTGCTGTAAGTGCCATGATTGGCCAAAGGCAGGGTTAACAGCTGTTATATAGCTGAGGGTGAGGCCTCCCAGGGACGTAAAAGCCCCCCCCTGATGTCACGTGACATCACATGATGTCAGAAGGGGCAAGGTCACCCTCAGCTATATACCAGCTGTCATTGCAAAAAGGCTGCAGTCGGTGGGACGCCTCCCATGGAGGCAGAGTTTTTCTTATTATTTTTTTTCTTTTTTTCGGTCCGTTGGCGCTGTGATTGAAGATGGCTTTACATTGTGGGAAACTTTTTTTTTAAATAAAGGATTTGTCAAAAACTATCTCCTGTCATTTTTACTTTGACACGTTTTTGGGGGAATGAGTAGCGGTACAATGTACCCGATCTGGGGGCGGGATCTGGGGGCCCCCTTGTTAAAGGGGCTTCCAGATTCTGATAAGCCCCCCACCTGCAGACCCCTTCAACCACTGGGTAAGGGTTGAGGAGAAGTGGCCCTTGTCCCCATCAACATGGGGACAAGGTGTTTTGGGGGGGAGCCCAAAGCACCCTCTCCATGTTGAGGGCATGTGGCCTGGTACAGTTCCAGAGGGGGGAGCATTCTCTCAACCCCCCCTTTTCCTGATTTTTGCCAGGTTGCATGCTCGGATAAGGGTCTCGTATGGACTTTGGGGGGACCCCATGCCATTTTTTTTTCAGTTTGACACAGGGTTCCCCTTAAAATCCATACCAGACCTGAAGGGGCTGGTATGGATTTTGGGGGGTCCCCCACTGCATTTTTTTTATTTTGGCGGTTTTTGGGCATTTTTTTCAATGATTTTTTATGTATATTGCCGGGATCCGACAATACATTACAGCAATGAGCAATTTTAAATGAAATTTTTTCCTTTAGAAATGTAATTTTGCTGTGGTACTGTTATGAACATGGAAAAGATTAACTACTTTACAGGCAGACTAAGGAGACCCCCATGCACAATATTTAACCACTTCAATACCATGCACTTATACAGCTTCCTGCCCAAGCCAATTTTGAGCTTTCAGCGCTGTCGCAATTTGAATGACAATTGCGCGGTCATGCTACACTGTACCCAAACAAACTTTTTATCATTTTGTTCCCACAAATAGAGCTTTCTTTCGGTGGTATTTGATCGCCTCTGCGATTTTTATTTTTTGCACAACAAATAGAAAAAGAGCGAAAATTTTGAAAAAAACAAAATTTTTCATTGTTTCTGTTAATTTTTTGGGGAAATAAGTACCTTTTCTACTTCAATGACGGGCACTGATAAGGCGGCACTGACGGGCACTGATAAGGCGACACTGATGGGCACCGATGAGGTGGCACCAATGAGGTGGCACTGATGAGGTGGCACTGATGGGCACTGATGATGGGCACTGATAGGCGGCACTGATAGGCGGCACTGGTATGCGGCACTGATTGGCACTCATAGGCAGCACTGATTGGCACTCATAGGCAGCACTGATTGGCACTCATAGGCGGCACTGATTGGCACTCATAGGCGGCACTGATTGGCACTTATAGGCGGCACTGATGGGCACTTATAGGCGGCACTGATAGGTGGCACGGATGGGCACTGATAGGTGGGCACTTATGGGCACAGATGGGCACGGATGGGCACTGATAGGTGGCGCTGATGGACACTAGTAGGTGGCACTGATGGACACTGATGTCCAGCAATGCCAGCCACCACACATTGTGGTGGTGCCATCATAGTGCCAGTCAGTGCCCATTTGTGGGCACTGATTGGCATATTTTTTATTTATTTTTTATTACATGTGGATGGCCATGGGGGCCATCCACATGCTTGGGGCTTCCTGGAGCGTCCTGGGGGCTTCCCTGGTGGTCTAGTGTGGGTATCCGAGGGGGGGCTGCGCTGATAAACGATCAGCGCGAACCCCCCCTGTCAGGAGAGCCGCCGATCGGCTCTCCTCTACTCGCGTCTGTCAGACGCGAGTGAGGAAGAGCCGATCAACGGCTCTTCCTGTTTACATTGTGATCAGCCGTGATTGGACGCGGCTGATCACGTGGTAAAAAGCCTCCGACGGAGGCTTTTTACCGAGATCAGTGTAGTGGTGGGTCAGACTGACCCACCGCTCCACCGATCGCCGCGATGCGCACCCCCCTGGGCGCGCGGCGGCTGTTATCCCGCAGGACGTCATATGACGTCCAGTGTGGATAACAGAACCACTTCCCGGACGTCAATCTGCTATTGACTGGGCGGGAAGTGGTTAAAGGAATATTTAATTTTTATTGTTTCACTTTAAGCATTATTAAAATCACTGATCCTGAAAAAACGTCCGTTTTTAAAACTTATTCTTCCATTGATACATGTCCCCTGGGGCAGGACCCAGATCCCCATACACTTTTTATGGCAATAACTTGCATATAAGCCTTTAAAATTATCACTTTTGATTTTTCACGTTCATGTCCCATAGACTTTAACGGTGTTCGCACAATTTTTTTGCCTGTTCGCATGTTCTTTTACCAACTGAACTGGTGGGTGTTCGGCTCATCCCTAAAGTTAACTGAACTAAAAGCTAAAAAGCTTTTCCAATTTGAAAAAAAAAGGGGAAAAAGAGTATATGTATGATGTTTTTAGATATAAAACAATGAAGACAAGTTTTCAACAGGTGTAGGGGTATTTTCCAGATGTGACTATAAGTAATATACTGATACTATATGACATTTTTATTGATTTACCAGGTGCAATACAACATTTTTATTATATGCACTTGTTCTGGAAAAAGTAAACCAAATACAAATTATAAGCACTGTATGTCCTTCACAGTGGTTTGCCAATAAGCGATTCAGTCCCAAGTTACACACTAGTTCCAGTAAGATTTCCTCTCCAATTATTTTTCTACCCTAAACCTGATTCAAATGGTTTTGCTTGCTTTCAACCCTTTCGCTGCCAGAGCTGTTTTTGTATTTTTTGTCAACCCTTTCGCTGCCAGAGCTGTTTTTGTATTATTTGTACACATGTTAAAATAAACGATTCGTTTAAACCTCCAAACAGTATATATTTTTTGAAACCAAATACCCTGTGGAATAAAATTGTGGTAGTTTCAATTTTTTTAACTGATACAATAATAGCGCAATGGTTTATTAGGTGCAAATTTTAATTAAAGCACATTTTAGAGCACACAAATGAAATATATTACCCAATTTTATGTGAAATATTTAGGATGATATTGTGCCAAGTAAATAGATACTCAACATGTGAGGCCTTAAAGTATATGTGAACTCTTACCTTGTAAAACAACCCATTTAGTTTAAAATAAAAATAAAATGAAAAACATTTGTGCATATAAAAAAAAATAAAAAAATATATGTACAGTGGGTACGGAAAGTAGTCAGACCCCCTTAAATTTTTCACTCTTTGTTATATTGCAGCCATTTGCTAAAATCATTTATGTTATTTTTTTTCCTCCCTAATGTACACACAGCACCCCATATTGACAGAAAAACACAGAATTGTTGACATTTTTGCAGATTTATTAAAAAAGAAAAACTGAAATATCACATGGTCCTAAATATTCAGACCCTTTGCTCAGTATTTCGTAGAAGCGCCCTTTTGATCTAATACAGCCATGAGTCTTTTTGGGAAAGATGCAACAAGTTTTTCACACCTGGATTTGGGGATCCTCTGCCATTCCTCCTTGCAGATCCTCTCCAGTTCTGTCAGGTTGGATGGTAAACATTGGTGGACAGCCATTTTTAGGTCTCTCCAGGTATGCTCAATTGGGTTTAAGTCAGGGCTCTGGCTGGGCCATTCAAGAACAGTCACGGAGTTGTTGTGAAGCCACTCGGGACTGTATTGGACAGGTGATGAGCAGTGCCTGGTTTTCTCCACACATACTGCTTAGAATTAAGGCCAAAAAGTTCTATCTTGGTCTCATCAGACCAGAGAATCTTATTTTTCACCATCTTGGATTCCTTCAGGTGTTTATTAGCAAACTCGATGCGGGCTTTCATGTGTCTTTCACTGAGGAGAGGCTTCCGTCGGGCCACTCTGCCATAAAGCCCCAACTGGTGGAGGGCTGCAGTGATGGTTTACTTTCTACAACTTTCTCCCATCTCCCGACTGTATCTCTGGAGCTCAGCCACAGTGATTTTTGGGTTCTTCTTTACCTCTCTCACCAAGGCTCTTCTCCCCCAATAACTCAGTTTGGCCGGACGGCCAGCTCGAGGATGGGTTCTGGTCGTCCCAATGTCATGTACCGGGTGTGACCAGACCAACTGTGTGGCTATCAACAGAGGAACACCAAACACAAATAAGTGAAAATATAAAGATTTATTTAGGTGAGTGAATAATATAAGTATAACCACCTCCAATATGGTACAGTGCAGCAAACCAACCAACAGACAGACTCACAAATAACAACAGATATGTGCAATAAATGGGAAATGCCAGAATCATATACAATCGCCAGGCCAGGGTCATACACAGAAGGTAGGCAGATGGACAAAGGGATATTCCAGAAACATAAACGTTAGCCAGGCCAAGGTCAAACACAGGGAGATCAGCAGATGGGGTAAGGAACACAGGACAGGGAGAGGATGGATGGATGGGTTAGGACAGGGAGACAGGATCAGGAACTCAGGAACTCAGGTAGCAGATACAGAAACAGGTTCAGGTAAACAGGCAGCAGGTACAGATCAGTTCACGAGGACGATACCAGGGCAGTGTGTGTGTGCACTTGCCGGGTATTTATATTATACCTGCTAACAGGCTCAGGTGACCCCTGATTGCAGGAAGTAACATTTGCCCCACACTGCCAGGATCCATCCGCTGGTGGACGCCAGTACTGCGGCCCAAGGATGACATAACACCAGCAGAGAGAAGTTCTCCTGACAGTTCAAAACTGCCAGGAGACACCTGCTGGTGGACCTCAGTACTGCACGCCAGATGATAAATATTACCAGCGGATGGAACCTTTCCTTACAGTACCCCCCTCAAAGGAGCGACCTCCGGGCGCTCTAACCAGCCGTTGCTGTAGAAAGTCTATGGCGTCAAGCCGGGCAGTAGACAAAGTCACAACAGGTTGGGCATGAGGAAGGTCCATGGCTTTAAACCAGGCAGGGTGCAGCTCGAGCTGAGCAGCGGGTACCGACACATCGGGCTGGGCAAAAGGTACGTCAGGCTGGGTAGCCGGCAAGAACATCTCGGGCTTGGCAGCAGGCAGGAACATCTCAGGCTTGGCAGCGGGCAGGCACATCTCAGGCTGGGCAGCGGGCAGGCACATCTCAGGCTGGGCAGAGGACAGGAACATCTCAGGCTGGGCAGCGAACAGGAACATCTCAGGCTGGGCAGCGGACAGGAACATCTCAGGCTGGGCAGCGGACAGGCACATCTCAGGCTGGGCAGCAGACAGGCACATCTCAGGCTGGGCAGCGGACAGGAACATCTCAGGCTGGGCAGCGGACAGGAACATCTCAGGCTGGGCAGCGGACAGGAACATCTCAGGCTGGGCAGCGGACAGGAACATCTCAGGCTGGGCAGCGGACAGGAATATCTCAGGCTGGGCAGCAGACAGGAAAACGTCAGGCTGGGCAGTAGGCTCCACAGACTGAGAAACGGGCATCATAACCTCAAGCCGGGAAACGGGCACCACAACCTCAAGCTGGGAAACGGGCACCACAACCTCAAGCCGGGAAACGGGCACCACAGCGGGCACCATAACCTCAGGCCGGGAAACGGACACCACAATCTCAGGCTGGGAAACGGGCACCACAACCTCAGGCCGGGAAACGGGCACCACGACCACAGGCCGGGAAACGGGCACCGGATCTTCAGGCGGGATCTCATGCACTGAATCTTCCGACTGGGACACCGGATCTTCCGACTGGGACACCGGATCTTCCGACTGGGACACCGTCATCAGGACTTCTGTTTGAAAGGCAGGCACCAGAATGTCAGGCTGGAAGGCTGGCACAGGAACTTCAAGCTGGCAGGCTGGCACAGAAACTTCAAGCTGGCAGGCTGGCACAGAAACTTCAAGCTGGCAGGCTGGCACAGAAACTTCAAGCTGGCAGGCTCGCACGGGAACTTCAAGTTGGCAGGCTCGCACGGGAACTTAAAGCTGGCAGGCTCGCACGGGAACTTCAAGCTGGCAGGCTCGCACGGGAACTTCAAGCTGGCAGGCTCGCACGGGAACTTCAAGCTGGCAGGCTGGCATGGGAGCTTCAGGCTGGCAGGCTGGCTCGGGAGCTTCAGGCTGGTAGGCTGGTACAAGAGCTTCAGGCTGGCAGGCTGGTACGGGAACTTCAGGCTGGCAGGCTGGCACGGGAGCCTCAGGCTGGCAGGCTGGCAAGGGAGCCTCAGGCTGGAAGGCTGGCTCTGGAACTGCAGACTGGAAGGCTGGCTCTGGAACTGCAGACTGGAAGGCTGGCTCTGAAACTGCAGGCTGGAAGGCTGGCTCTGGAACTGCAGGCTGGAAGGCTGGCTCTGGAACTTCAGGCTGGCAGGCTGGAACAGGAACTTCAGGCTGGCAGGCTGGCACAGGAACTTCAGGCTGGCAGGCTGGCACAGGAACGCCAGGCTGGCAGGCTGGCACAGGAACGTCAGGCTGGCACAGGAACTTCAGGCTGTCAGGCTGGTACAGGAACTTCAGGCTGGCAGGCTGGTACAGGAACTTCAGGCTGGCAGGCTGGTACAGGAACTTCAGGCTGGCAGGCTGGTACAGGAACTTCAGACTGGCAGGCTGGTACAGGAACTTCAGACTGGCAGGCTGGCATGGGAACCTCAGGCTGGCAGGCTGGCACGAGAACCTCAGGCTGGCAGGCTGGCACAGGAACCTCAGGCTGGCAGGCTGGCTCTGGAACTGCAGGCTGGAAGGCTGGCTCTGGAACTGCAGGCTGGAAGGCTGGCTCTGGAACTGCAGGCTGGAAGGCTGGCTCTGGAACTGCAGGCTGAAAGGCTGGCTCTGGAACTGCAGGCTGGAAGGCTGGCTCTGGAACTGCAGACTGGCAGGCTGGCTCTGGAACTGCAGACTGACAGGCTGGTACAGGAACTTCAGGCTGGCAGGCTGGTACAGGAACTTCAGGCTGGCAGGCTGGTACAGGAACTTCAGGCTGGCAGGCTGGTACAGGAACTGGAGCGTCAGGTTGGACAGCAGGCACTGGGGTGTTAGACTGAAGCAGTTTGATTGGTGTGGAGGCAGGTTGGATTACTGGCAGGATCGTTTTGGTTGGGAAGAACTTTCGTTTTTTCTTTGGCTTAGCCACTGAAGCCCTGTAGGTTAAGGGGTGCAGCAGACTGGAAAGGAGGATTGGGATATGACAGAGAAGAGGTAACAGTAGCTGGAGGAAGTTCTTGTGGGTTTGTAGGCAGCTGAGAAGAGGCAGGTGGGTTGAATGCAGGATAGGTACAGGGAGCAGAGACTGGATATTGGTATCTGGTGGGAAGCAGTGTGTACTGAACTGCGACTGGGGTTGCCATGGGTGATGGAGAAACACACATTTGGGTAGGTGGGTGTCTGATGGCAGAGGTGGTTTGTTGGGGGCTGGCTGGGGCTGATTGCAAAATATCAGACCATGCTAAGAGCAGTGGTTGCACAAACTGCGGATTACATACTGCCTGTCTGACAAGGGATTGTACAGAATCAACACATTCTATTATCACCTGCTGGGAACAAGCTGTGTAATGTTCAAAAAAGTAAGGGGAGTCATCTTCCAGGAGCCATACCAGTGATGTGACCTGATTAATACTGAAAGGGGGAGAAAAATCATCATGGCCCTATGGGATGCAAGGCAAAGCCAGCTCTGTGCAGATTTGGATAAAAGGCTGAACATCCCTAAACAGCATACAACCCTGATCAACCCAGGAGTGAGCTAAACGAATGATTTCTAGCAGCTGATCACTGGTCCACTCTTTCAGTGTCTGGCGGAGATATTCACTACTCTCAGACGCCAGCAGAGCATAATAACGAATCACATCCAAATTCATTTCAGCAAAGCAACCTGAACCAAGATGGTTCCTCTGTGTAGTCACTTCTGGTCAGAGCTGGCCCTGGTATACTGTCATGTACCGGGTGTGACCAGAACTGTGTGGCTAGAATCAGAGGAACACCAAACACAAATAAGTGAAAATATAAAGATTTATTTAGGCGAGTGAATGATATAAGTATAACCACCTCCAATATGGTACAGTGCAGCAAACCAACCAACAGACAGAGACTCACAAATAACAACAGATATGTGCAATAAATGGGAAATGCCAGAATCATATACAATAGCCAGGCCAGGGTCATACACAGCAGGTAGGCAGATGGACAAAGGAATATTCCAGAAACATAAACGTTAGCCAGGCCAAGGTCATACACAGGGAGATCAGCAGATGGGGTAAGGAACTCAGGACAGGGAGAGGATGGATGGATGGGTCAGGACAGGGAGACAGGATCAGGAACTCAGGAACTCAGGTAGCAGATACAGAAACAGGTTCAGGTAAACAGGCAGCAGGTACAGATCAGGGCACGAGGACGATACCAGGGCAGTGTGTGTGTGCACTTGCCGGGTATTTATATTATACCTGCTAACAGGCTCAGGTGACCCCTGATTGCATGGAAGTAACATCTGCCCCACACTGCCAGGATCCATCCGCTGGTGGACGCCAGTACAGCGGCCCAAGGATGACATAACACCAGCAGAGAGAAGTTCTCCTGACAGTTCAAAACTGCCAGGAGACACCTGCTGGTGGACCTCAGTACTGCATGCCAGATGATAAATATTACCAGCGGATGGAATCTTTCCTTACACCCAAACGTCTTCCATTTAAGGATTATGGAGGCCACTGTGCTCTTAGGAACCTTAAAGGGGTTGTAAAGTGTAACGGCACCCCAATATAAAGGAGTAAAACGCCGTTTACGATGTTCCCTCTCCTAGACACACATCCACTCGCTTCCAATATCCACAGCTAAACGACCCTTTCCCATAGGAACCAATCCCTCTGGAAGAAAACGAGACGCACTCTGTCTTCTTCTGTAATAGGAATCACTTTATTATTGAGAAACATTGTAACTTTATACACAATTCAATCCACATGATTTAACATGAACAAGGGCCCAGCTCCACCCACACATCCCAAGACTCAACCCCCTTATCCTGACGTCTGCTAGGCTTCAAAAGATCCCACACAATACACATCTTCTCACAAAGGGTTGGCAGCCAGTCTGTCTGGCACTTTACAATACACACAAGGACAGACTTAATGAACAATAGAATGCAAAACACCTTAATTCCTCACAGCAATGATTACATAACCCCCACACACAGTATACATCCAATCTATATACAATGTATATACAGCCTTGAATATGGCTATCACAGACCATATCGGGGGTTTCTTTTATTCACCCTGTGTCCAAAGTGACCCCACTGTCACACATCTCCCCTTTCGGCAGGGGACCAACAGAGGAGGGGACCCCAGACAGGTCCACTCCGAAGTTAGTCCATGGGTCCACTCTTCCAATGCTGGTATCCACCCAGTACCACAAATGAATTGCTCCAAGCAGAGCATTACTTACCCAGCCAACCTCTGCCTCTCTCAGAGAACATACCCGCCGCTGGGGAGAAGACATGGTGACTGGGCTCAGTTCGTCATGCTGTTGGGGATCTGGGTCGACTGCCCGGCATCCCTGGGGTATACAAGTGGAGACTGAAGTCCCATCCACTTGTGGTAGGTGGAAGTCCCCCAGTGCTTGCAAAGCAAGGCTGACATCCTCCTGTCTCAGTGTCACACCATTTTCTGGGGTTGTGTCAGTGAGGACTGAAGTCCCATCTACTACCACAGGAACTCCCTCTTCTGTTAGTTGAGAGCAGAGGCCCGTGGCACTTGGCTCTGTTGCCAGCTCTTCTGCTGGGTTGCTGTGAGTGGAGACCGCAGTCCCATCCACCGATATCCGCTCAAGTGGCAGTTGTGTGCAGCGGCCAGTAGCATTCTGCCCTGCTGCCAGTGATTCAGCTGGGGGTGAAAGCTTTACCTCCTCAGCTTGTTGCTGGAGAGAGGGGCCAACTGCCCCGGCTCCCTGAAACTCCCCAGTTGTTTCCGGTGCTGGGTAGAGGTTGCTATCACTCTGCCCTGTTGCCAGCACTTCTGCTGGGGACTCCACACCATCTGCTCTGGCTAGCTGTTGGGGAGGGAAAATGGCTGCTTCTCCTCCCTGCATCTCTGAAATCCACTGGGAAAGAGGAACCATCACCTTCTCAACTCGGGCCTCCAAAACTGCCACGGGTGTAGAGCAGGGGTCTGCAGTACTTTGTCCTGCTGTCAGTACTTGAGCGGGCGATGCATAATCCATAACATCCTCTGAACAGTCCCTTAAGTCCATATCTTCTGTAATCTGTGGCTGGGGAGATGAGCCAACTGCCCTAGCTCCCTGGAACTCCATATCATCCACTTCGGCTTTAGGGAGGGCAATCTTCAGCTTTTCCACTGCCGATTCTTCAGCCAGGCTAGCTCCCTGGAACTCTGTATCATTCACTTCGGCTTTAGGGATGGCCATCTTCAGATTTTCCACTGCTGATTCTTCAGCCAGGATTTCATAGTTGTCAACTGGTATTTCCTGATAGTCCCAGGCAAAGGGAGCCCCACCCTGCTGCTGAGCAGATTCTCGCAGCTGTCTGTAGGCGATCTCCGTTTGTCGTATTTCCGCCATTCTCCACTCATGTTGCCGCTCTAGTTCTCTCTTTTGTCGCGCATCCTGCAGCTGGATGCCTCTAATGGCTTCCTGAATGGCGGTCTCTGATGGGTTAGCACCATATAATGCCAACCACTGTCGCACTCATTGCTGAAACAAATCTTCAACTGACCGGGGTCCTGCATCACCATCTCTCTGGTCCATCTTGGCTCTCAAGTAAGTCTTTCAGCGTGACTTTCTTGCAGGCTGCATAGCTGGTCATTCACTGTGGTGGTTTGAAGTGTCCCAGTAACTGGAGGGAAGATCCCGCTGCTGCCAACCAATGTAACAGCACCCCAATATCAAGGAGTAAAACGCCGTTTACGATGTTCACTCTCCTAGACACACATCCACTCGCTACCAATATCCACAGCCAAACGACCCTTTCCCATAGGACCCGATCCCCTTAGAAGGACGAGACGCACTCTGTCTTCTTCTGTAATAGGAAACACTTTATTATTGAGAAACATTGTAACTTTATACACAATTCAATCCACATGATTTAACATGAACAAGGGCCCAGCTCCACCCACACATCCCAAGACTCAACACCTCATCCTGACGTCTGCTAGGCTTCAAAAGATCCCACACAATACACATCTTCTCACAAAGGGTTGGCAGCCAGTCTGTCTGGCACTTTACAATACACACAAGGACAGACTTAATGAACAATAGAATGCAAAACACCTTAATTCCTCACAGCAATGATTACATAACCCCCACACACAGTATATATCCAATCTATATACAATGTATATACAGCCTTGAATATGGCTATCACAGACCATATCGGGGGTTTCTTTTATTCACCCTGTGTCCAAAGTGACCCCACTGTCACATAAAGGTTCGTTTTTTATTTTCTAAATAGGTTCCTTTAAGCTAGTGCATAGTTGCTTCACTTAACTTTTCCTTTGATTTACCTTCCAAATGTTTGTTTTCTCACTTCCTATTTCTCCTCACTGAACTTCACACCATCATCCGAGTGGTGTGGTGTCAGCCAGAACAGCTTACTGAACAGCTTACTGAGGAGGAACAGGAAGTGAGAAATTCAGACAAAGAAAACAAAGAAAAAAATATTTAGAAGGGAAATCTAAGGAAAAGGTAAGTGAACCAACAATGCACTAGCTTAAAAGAACCTATTTAGAAAATAAAAAACGAACCTTTACAACCCCTTTAAGTGAAGCAGAATTTTTTTGTAACCTTGGCCAGATCTGTGCCTTGCCACAATTCAGTCTCTGAGCTCTTCAGGCAGTTCCTTTGACCTCATGATTCTCATTTCCTCTGATATGCACTGTGAGCTGTAAGGTCTTATATAGACAGGTGTGTGGCGTTCCTAATCAAGTCCAATCAGTATAATCAAACACAGCTGGACTCAAATGAAGGTGTAGAATAGGGATGAGCTCGGTGTTCGAGTCAAACATAAGTTCGACTCGAACATCGGCTGTTCGACCATTCGGCGAACATCGAACGATTTGGGGCGTTCACGCCAAATTCGAGTGACGCGAACGGCCCACAATACACTGCGCCATCGCAGTGCAATCCCGGCGCTGTGATTGGCCAAGCATGCACTGTGACCCCGCATGCTTGGCCAATCACAGCGCCGCAGCTAGGAGAGCCATAATTGCCCACAGGCAGGTTGCCTGTGGCCAATTATAGCTCAGGGGGTTTAGCACACGCCCCACACTATAAAAGGCCACCAGCGCGGCGGCCTTGTGTAGTGTGTTCCGGGGCAGGGAAAGAGTTACATAGGCAGGGACAGTGTCAGTGCTATTTGTACCTCAAACTTGTGTGTAGGGAGAGAGAAGGATAGGCAGGGAGAGTGTCAGTGTCATATTCTTTGCTAAACCTTGTGTGCAGGGAGAGAGAGGGATAGGCAGGGGACAGTGTCAGTGTCACATTCTTTGCTAAACCTTGTGTGCAGGGAGAGAGACGGATAGGCAGGGAGAGTGTCAGTGTCATATTCTTTGCTAAACCTTGTGTGCAGGGAGAGAGAAGGATAGGCAGGGAGAGTGTCAGTGTCATATTCTTTGATAAACCTTGTGTGCAGGGAGAGAGAAGGATAGGCAGGGGACAGTGTCAGTGTCACATTCTTTGCTAAAACTTGTGTGCAGGGAGAGAGAAGGATAGGCAGGGAGAGTGTCAGTGTCATATTCTTTGATAAACCTTGTGTGCAGGGAGAGAGAAGGATAGGCAGGGGACAATGTCAGTGTCATATTCTTTGCTAAACCTTGTGTGCAGGGAGAGAGAAGAATAGACAGGGAGAGTGTCAGTGTCATATACTTTGATAAACCTTGTGTGCAGGGAGAGAGAAGGATAGGCAGGGGACAGTGTCAGTGTCATTGTTGCTAAGCCTCCTGCACATTATACACCTGAAGTTAGCCCGTATTGCTGCTTTTTCCTGGTGTGTTACACCAACAGGCATTTGCAGCACTTACAGCGGGCGGAGTGTGCCTCCTGATCATATTACACCTGAAGTTAGCCTGTATTGCTGCTTTTTCCTGGTGTGTTACACCAACAGGCATTTGCAGCACTTACAGCGGGCGGAGTGTGCCTCCTGATCATATTACACCTGAAGTTAGCCTGTATTGATGCTTTTTCCTGGTGTGTTACACCAACAGGCATTTGCAGCACTTACAGCGGGCGGAGTGTGCCTCCTGATCATATTACACCTGAAGTTAGCCTGTATTGCTGCTTTTTCCTGGTGTGTTACACCAACAGGCATTTGCAGCACTTACAGCGGGCGGAGTGTGCCTCCTGATCATATTACACCTGAAGTTAGCCTGTATTGCTGCTTTTTCCTGGTGTGTTACACCAACAGGCATTTGCAGCACTTACAGCGGGCGGAGTGTGCCTGCTGATCATATTACACCTGAAGTTAGCCTGTATTGCTGCTTTTTCCTGGTATGTTACACCAACAGGCATTTGCAGCACTTACAGCGGGCGGAGTGTGCCTCCTGATCATATTACACCTGAAGTTAGCCTGTATTGCTGCTTTTTCCTGGTGTGTTACACCAACAGGCATTTGCAGCACTTACAGCGGGCGGAGTGTGCCTCCTGATCATATTACACCTGAAGTTAGCCTGTATTGCTGCTTTTTCCTGGTGTGTTACACCAACAGGCATTTGCAGCACTTACAGCGGGCGGAGTGTGCCTCCTGATCATATTACACCTGAAGTTAGCCTGTATTGCTGCTTTTTCCTGGTGTGTTACACCAACAGGCATTTGCAGCACTTACAGCGGGCGGAGTGTGCCTCCTGATCATATTACACCTGAAGTTAGCCTGTATTGCTGCGTTTTCCTGGTGTGTTACACCAACAGGCATTTGCAGCACCTACAGCAGGCATAGTGTGATTCCTGCAAAATATACTCCTCAAGCTAGGCCTTATTGCTGGTTTTCTCATTTCCCTGCAGGCCATTAGAATGTCTGGAAGGCAAACAAGGAGAGGCAGACAGTCAGGAGCCAATAAAAGAGGGCAAGCAGGCTCTGTGTCTAGAGACAACAGCGCTGGTCGTGGACTCGGTGCATCGCCATCAGCACGTGGCCATGGGACACGCTTGTCCTTCTTTTCGGCAGCTGGACGTGTTCAGCCGCATCATGCCGAAAACTTGGTAGAGTGGATGACCAAGCCCTCCTCATCCTCCTCATCCTCTCTCACCCAGGCTCAGGGTACTGGCAAAGCAGCTGCCAAAGCGTCCTCTTCCCTGGTATCAATGTCATCATCAGTCACTCCTTCCCTAGACCAACCATGTCCTCCTGAGGAGTCCCCCGAACTGTTTGAGCACAGTGTTGGGTACATGCTCCAGGAGGATGCCCAGCGTTTCGAAGGGTCTGATGTTGATACCCAGCTAGAGGAAGGCAGTAGCGTGAGAGCAGAGAGAGGGCATGCTCAAGAAGGACACCAATCTGGCAGTCATGTTCCAGCAGCTGCAGCATACTGCCAGATTGGCTCCAGTGATGAGGAGGGAGGGGATGATGAGGTCACTGACTCCACGTGGGTGCCTAATAGGAGAGAGGAGGAGGAGGAGGATGAGGAGGAGGCACATCTCCAACGAGGCAGGATGCCCTCGGGGGGCCAGCGTAAGGGCAGCACACCGACGGAATCACACCGCAGAGCTCCGCCTGTGCAGGGCGCTGCGTCTGCCCGTTATTCAAAAAGTTCTTTGGTGTGGCCCTTTTTTGAGTCGAGTGCATCAGATCGCACAGCTGCTGTTTGCAACATATGTCTCAAGCGTATATCGCGTGGCCAAAACATCACCCGCTTGGGCACCACATGCTTGACCAGACATATGTTGACCTGCCATGCAGCTCGTTGGCAAGCCTACCTTAAAGACCCACACCAAAGAACAAAGCGGACCTCTCCTTGCACCGCATCAGCTGGGATCTCCTACCCCACTATACCTTCAGTCCTCTCTGAAACCTGCACTGAGAGGAATGAAGGTGTAGAATTAGGTGTGTCACAGCCAAGTACTTGCGGGCACTCTGCTAGCAGTACACCAACGTCCGATTCTAGCAGGCAAATTTCCCTGCCCCAGCTGCTGGACCGTCGAAAGAAGTTCACTCCCAGCCATCCACATGCCCAGCGGTTGAATGCTAGCTTGGCTAAATTGCTAGCGCTTCAACTGCTGCCTTTTCAGTTGGTAGACTCGGCCCCCTTCCGTGAGTTTGTGCAATGTGCGGTTCCTCAGTGGCAGGTTCCCAAACGCCACTTTTTCTCACGGAAGGCGATTCCGGCTCTCTACCGGCATGTGGAAGGCAATGTCTTGGCCTCGCTGGACAGGGCGGTCAGCGGTAAGGTGCATATTACCGCTGACTCATGGTCCAGCAGGCATGGACAGGGACGTTACCTTTCTTTCACGGCCCATTGGGTCACTCTTTTGGCAGCTGGGAAGGATGCAGGACAAGGTGCAGTAGTGTTGGAGGTTGTTCCACCGCCACGCCTCCAAAATGCTACTACTGGTTGTGACACACCTCTCTCCTCCACCCCCTCCTCTTCTTCTTCCTCCATGGCCTCTTCCTGTGCTTTGTCCTCGGAACCAGCGGTGCTCCGTAGGCGTTCAAGGGGCTACGCAAGTACGCAGGCAAAAAGATGCCATGCCGTGCTTGCGCTGGTGTGTTTGGGGGACAGGAGCCACACTGGGGCAGAGGTTCTGTCTGCTCTGCAGTGGCAGGCCGAGAGGTGGTTGACGCCACGCCAGCTTAAGCCAGGAATGGTAGTTTGCGACAATGGCACCAACCTCCTCTCCGCTCTCTGACAGGGACAACTGACCCATGTGCCCTGTGTGGCTCACGTCCTTAACCTGGTGGTGCAGCGGTTCTTGGGCAGGTACCCGGGCTTACAGGATGTCCTGAGGCAGGCCAGGAAAGTCTGTGTGCATTTCCGCAGATCTTATAATGCCAGTGCTCGGCTGGCTGAGCTGCAAAAGGAGTTGAACCTGCCCAAGAACCGCCTCATATGTGACATGCCCACCAGGTGGAACTCAACGTTGGCCATGCTGCAGCGGCTGTACACGCAGCAGAGGGCCATCAATGAGTACCTGTGCGACTACGGCACCAGGACAGGGTCAGGGGAGCTCGGGTTTTTTTCACCACGCCAGTGGGGCATGATCAGGGATGCATGCACTGTCCTGGCACCATTTGAGGAGGCCACGAGGATGGTGAGCAGTGACAGTGCATGCATCAGTGACACTGTACCTCTTGTCCACCTGTTGGAACATACGCTGCGTGGAATAATGGACAGGACACTTGAGGCAGAGCAGAGGCTGGAAGAGGAGGACTTCCTTGCCTCTCAAGGCCCCCTTTACCCAGACAGTGTTCCTTCTGTCCCACCCATCGCACAGGAAGAAGAGGAGGAGGAGGAGGAGGATTGTGTCAGCATGGAGGTGGAGCCTGGCACTCAGCATCATCAGCAGCAGTCTTTTAGGGATGATTTACAGTCCCAAGAAACCAGTGGACTTGTACGTGGCTGGGAGGAGGTGGCTGCGGATCATGTCGTCCTTAGTGACCCAGAGGATTCCGGACCGAATGCCTCAGCTAACCTACGCTGCATGGCCTCCCTGATCCTGCAAAGTCTGCGGAAGGATCCTCGTATTCTTTGGATCAAGGAGAGGGACCATTACTGGCTGGCCACTCTCCTTGATCCACGGTACAATGGTAAGATTGCGGACCTTATCTTACCGTCGTGGAGGGAGCAGAGGATGAGACAACTCCGGGAGGCCTTGCAGAAAGGTCTGTGCAACGCGTTCCCAGAGACTGGGAGGTTACAAACTCCTGGTCCTGGACAACGAGTTGCTGAGGCTTTGGTCAGTCAAAGAAGGAGCGGTGGGGAAGGTGGCCGTCTGACCGATGCGTTCAGACAATTCTTTAGTCCGCAGCCCAAAGGTATGATCGGTTCCAGCAACCATCGCCAGCGTCTGATATACATGGTGCAGGAATACCTAGGGGCAAGGTCAGACTGGGACACCTTCCCCACCGAAAATCCTCTGGCTTACTGGGTCTTGAGGATGGATCACTGGCCAGAGCTTGCACAGTATGCAATTGAGCTACTGGCCTGTCCTGCATCCAGCGTTCTTTCAGAACGCACATTCAGTGCTGCTGGAGGATTTGTCACGGATCACAGGGTGCGCCTGTCCACCGACTCTGTTGATCGACTGACCTTCATAAAGATGAACCAGTCTTGGATCACCACCAGCTACCAAACACCTGAAGCTGATATAACAGACTAATTTATTTTCAAATGTCACATCCCTTCAAGACTGATGCTGATGCTGAGAGACTGTCCTGTTATGTTGACTGACTATCCTCCTCCTCCTCAATGATCCGATTGATGATGATAGCTTGGAAGAACATTTTTGTTTCTGGGTGCCGCCACCAGTGGCTAAGGCCCAATTTTTCAGCCCCTGTTTAACAGGGGCATGTAATTACAATTTTTTATGCAATACTTTGCAGCAGGGCTCATTCCTGCACTCCGACTAGAGTATCTGGGAGAGGTTGCAGTGTCGTGGCACCAGCACCAGTGGCTAAGGCCCAATTTTTCAGCCCCTGTTTAACAGGGGCGTGTAATTACAATTTTTGATGCAATACTTTGCAACAGGGCTCATTGCTGTGCTCCAAGTACAGTATCTGTGAGGGGTTGCAGTGTTGTGGCACCAGTGCCTAAGGCCCAATTTTTCTGCCCCTGTTTAACAGGGGCATGTTATTACAATTCTTGATCTAATAATTCACAGCAGGGCCCATTCCTGCGCCCACCAAGAGTAACTGTGAGGCCTTACAGTGTTGTGTCAACACCACCACCACCACCACCAAAGGCCCAATTTTTCAGCCCCTGTTCAACAGGGGCATGCAATTACAATTCTTGATCTAATAATTCACAGCAGGGCCCATTCCTGCGCCCACCAAGAGTAACTGTGAGGCCTTACAGTGTTGTGTCAACACCACCACCAAAGGCCCAATTTTTCAGCCCCTGTTCAACAGGGGCATGCAATTACAATTCTTGATCTAATAATTCACAGCAGGGCCCATTCCTGCGCCCACCAAGAGTAACTGTGAGGCCTTACAGTGTTGTGTCAACACCACCACCACCACCACCAAAGGCCCAATTTTTCAGCCCCTGTTCAACAGGGGCATGCAATTACAATTCTTGATCTAATAATTCACAGCAGGGCCCATTCATGCGCCCACCAAGAGTAACTGTGAGGGCTCACAGTGTTGTGGCAACACCAACATATAAGGGGCAAATTTCAGCTGAGTATATACGGCAGGCCCCTACTTTCAAACATCCAACTTACAAACGACTCCTCCTTGCAAACGGAAGGATACAACAGGAAGTGAGAGGAAATCTACCCCTAGGAAGGCAAATTCTCTCCTGTAAGAGTTAATATGGGAAAAAAAGTGTCTCCTCTCCACTGATGCTTTATCACCAATTCTTGTTTCAATAAAAAACCCAAATTTTCAAAAAACATTTGTCATTAGGACGGAAAGTGAGGTGAACTGTTCTGAACAGGCAGCAAAACAAATGTTACAGGGGTGATAACCCTTCCCTATGTTTTCCAAAAAGCTTAAAAATAGATTTTTTGGTTGGAGCTACACTTAAACAATGTACCTGTTCAAAATTACAAACAGATTCTACATAAGAACAAACCTACAGTCCCTGTCTTGTATGCACCGCCTGTATACGGCTGTTCAGAGTATATAGGGCCTTTTTTATTTTTTGTGCGGGGTTCCCCTTAATATCCATACAAGACCCAAAGGGGCTGGTAATGGGCTGGGGTGGGGGGGGGGGGGGCTGTGATGGGGTAGCTATGCCATTTTTCTTAAAGATTTTCATCCATATTACCGGGACCAGACATTACATTAAAGCCGCAAGCAGTTTTAAATGGCTTTTTTTCCTTTAGAAATATAATTTTGTGCAGGGACAGTTCTAAACACAGGAAACACGTGGCACTTCACAGGCATACTTTAGACACCCCCCAGGTACGATATTTAAAGGAATATTTGACTTTTTTTTTTTCACTTTATGCATCATTAAAATGACTGCTCCTGAAAAACGGCAGTTTTTAAAACTTTTTTTTGGATTGATACATGTCCCCTGGTGCAGAACCTGGGTTCCCAAACCCTTTTTAGGACAATAACATGCATAATAGTCGTTATAATTAGCACTTTAGATTTCGAACGTTCGCATCCATTGTATTTAATAGGGTTCTAAAGTTCGTGCAAACTTTCGGTCCGTTATGCGGGTTCTGGTGCGAACCGAACCCGGGGGTGTTCAGCTCATCACTAGTGTAGAACCATCTCAAGGATGAACAGAAGAAATGGACAGCACCTGAGTTAAATATATGAGTGTCACAGCAAAGGGTCTGAATACTTAGGACCATGTGATATTTCAGTTTTTCTTTTTTTTTAAATCTGCCAAAATTTCAACAATTCTGTGTTTTTCTGTCAATATGGGGTGCTGTGTGTATCTGAATACTTTCCGTACCCACTGTATATATATATATATATAATTATATATATATATATATATATATATATATATACACACACATAACTTTTTCTTTCTTTTTTTATTTCCATAAGTGATCACATAATCTCTGTTCTCAGCTGCATAAGGGGCTTGGAGAGGCGGGGGTGGAGAGACAGCAATACACTGATCTTTCCAGTGAATTGTTGTGAAGGGGGAGTGTCAGCACAAATCTGACCATTGGAGGACAGGCAGACTATTCCTTCAGCACAGCCAGAAAACTGATCACACTGAGATGCATGTGCTCTCATGCCTAGCGTGGTTAGTTTGTGACATGTCTAGCCCAATCAATGATTTTGTATGTAGACGCCTCTGACATGTGTTTTTATGTATGTATGTATGTATGTATGTGCGTGTAAAAAGGGGTAGGGGGCTCAGTAAATAGATGTACATTGGTCTGCCTCTCCTCTATTGGTGATACCTGCCATGAGGGTCTTGGCCCGCAGGTGGAATAATGAAGCCAATGAAACATGCCCTGTTAGTCACACACATACATTCCAGGGGTCTGTGAAAGTGATCTGGCAGTATAGCTGCCAGATCATTCCATCTGAAATCTGACAGTTGACTTGTGATTTTTAAATTTATTCTTGGCTACTGTAGCACCAGCTTTAACTCAACCCCCCCCCCCCCCCCCCGCTGCTGCCAACACTTTCCTAATGACAGTTGTCTGAGAGGGGATTACTTTCCCTCACTTTGAAGAAAACTTCTATTATTTCCTGTTGTGTCTTTGGACAGAAATTGGAAAAGACCATTGTCTGTTGCAGTGCTAATAAATATTAACCAGAATTTTTTCTTTTTAATTACTTGGCACTTTAACATATTATCATATTAGTATAAATGGTGATTGAATCTTTGCTGAAAAACTTGTAATACACTATACACCATAGCAATGGTTGATAAACTAGGTCCTGTAGGGAGTATATGCCAGGAACTTCTCTGCTGGGCACATAAAAGCAGTTATCCTAAGCACCAGCTTACTATTTACAGCATATAGACCTATCAGGGTACCTCTGGCCTACTAGATTTACATAGTTAATAGGGTCCAATCTCCTGTGGTTTCCATCCTGGCCTCTTCAAGGGCATGTCAACCATCTGGTCTTAAGGCAGCTGGGATACTGTATACATGGTACAGACTGCGGACCCATCTCCACCAATTCACCAGGCCTCAACCATCGCCTTTCACAGAACCATGTTCCACAAAAGGTTCCCCAGGCATAGGTCACCCTCCTTATTACCGTATTTATTGGCGTATAACACGCACAGGCGTATAACACGCACCCTAATTTTAAGAGGGAAGTTTAAGGAAAAAAACTTTCAACAGCCCCTTTACATTCCAAAGCCCCCCCCTGCACATTACACAGACCAAAACCCCTCCTGCAGATTACACAGACCCAAGCCCCCCCCCCCTTGCACATTACACAGACCAAAGCCCCCCCCCGCACATTGCACAGATCCCCACACATTATGTAGCTCCCCTTTATATTACACAACATTTTCCCCCTGCACAGTACACAGCTCCTTTACATTGCCCAGCCCCATTGCACTCCCAGGAGACCCCCCAGTCTCCTGGGTCAGCACTTTCAGCGTACTCTAAAGATTTAAAACAATCACTGCCAGTCACTTCTCGCACATACTGTGTCACTGTTCTTTGCGGCTGGTCACATGATCGCTCTCCTCTGTTTCATGTGACCGCTCTCCTCCTCCAATCTTAAACTACACTCAGAGGGGGAGGAGGAGCTGGAGGAGGAGAGCGGCCAGAAAGAACAGGGAGAATGAGGTATGTGCGGGCTATGACACTTCAAAGGATGTGAAGGGACTCGCAGTGATTTTTTTTAAACTTTATAGTACGCCGGCGGGCTGTCCCAGGTCTAGGAGAGGAGGGACGGCCGGCATGACACCCCCGCTCCAATCCCCGCCCACCCCGTTGGTAAAAAGAAAGCGATATCGGCGTATAACACGCACCCACGATTTCCCCCTGATTTTAAGGGGAAAAAGGTGCGTGTTATACGCCGATAAATACGGTAATTAGCAAGGAAGCGGCTGACTCCATGTTCTTCTTTTTCTTTCTTTACTAAATGTAAACTAGTATAACATAGCTTAGTAGAACAAACAGAAAACTCTTCAAAGTTGCACAGTCCCATTTTCTGGTCACTTTGCAACAGTTTGTAACAAGTAGTCCTCCAGGGCTCCCTAAGGAGGAGAATGAGAGAGTGTCTGATTGTTGGAGATATTCCTTATCATTGTCACTGTACTGTGAGAAATGTGTTCTTACTATTTCTTATTGTGATATTTAAAAAAAAAAAAACTTTTATATGATAATGTTGTACGAAAACACAGCCACTTTGTAAAATCATGCAAAACACTTAAAATTGTGCATTTAGATAAGGTTTGATTGGGTACCATAAGAGTCTGCTCTTGTTTGCTCTCTCAATAAATGTTTTCATATATCGGATGTGGTGCCCCTATTATAACAGCTCACTTCTCTTGGCTAATACGTTATCATAAGTTTAGAAAGTGTATTTTTTATTTATGTATTTTTTTATACATGCCTGGAGTTGTTATACAGAGTATATTTTACAGGATATTCTATTAACATTTGCTGTTGTTGACAGGGGAGTAGTTAGTGCTAAACACATTTGAATGATGATACCCTTTCTCAGAGGCTACACCCCTTGTATCACCACCCATGGCACATGTTTGTAATTATGAAAATTAAAACCAGAGACACTATTACAGGCTATACTGCATGTTGAATGGGGTGCAGCTTTCATGTATATAACTTCAATTACACTACAAAGTCTTAGGAGCTCACAAGAAAGAATTGATTGTTGCATGCCGTTGGAACAATCTAGGTTAGATGCTGTGTTTCATAAGTGTTTGGTCAAAACAAAGCATAATTAAGTAAATATATAATGCAAGAGTTATCTTGCCTGCTACTACAGAAATGGTGGTTATAAGCACATGCACATGAAAGCATTAACATAAATATAACCTTGACTTGAATTCTAGTGTTTTATGTACCTGTCAGTTCTGGCTTAGGAGAAGCTTACTTGGAGTCTGCTATGTGTAGTGAAATACTATCCATTCATAACCACAGGGTTTTAGTTCAAATATTTTCTGCCCTGATCAGATCATGAGTCAGTAACTTTTACATATATATATACACTATATTGTCAAAAGTATTGGGACACCTGCCTTTATGCCGCGTACAAAAAAAATTCTATCGGAATTTCCGTTCGTCTGGATGCAATTCCGATGGACTAAAAACTATGCATGCTTGGAAACAATTTGACGCATGCTCAGAAGCATAGTACTTAATTTTCTTGGCTCGTCGTAGTGTTTTACGTCACCGCGTTCTTGACGGTCGGATTTTAGTGTGACCGTGTGTATGCAAGACAGCTTGAGCGGAATTCCGTCGGAACTCCATCAGAAAAACCCGTCAGAGTTTATTCCGATGGAAAAAACGGTCGTGTGTACAAGGCATTACATGCACATGAACTTTAATGGCATCCCAGTCTTCGTCTGTAGGGTTCAATATTGAGTTGGCCCTCCCTTTGCACCTATAACAGCTTCAACTCTTCTGGGAGGTTCCTTCCACAAGGTTTAGGGGTGTGTCTATGGAAATGTATGACCATTCTTCCAGAAGCGCATTTGTGAGGGCAGGCAGTGATGTTGGTCAAGAAGGCCTGGCTTGCAGTCTCTGCTTTAATTCATCCCAAAGGTGTTCTATCGGGTTGAGGTCAGGACTCTGTGCAGGCCAGTCAAGTTCCTCCACCCCAAACTCGCAGATCCATGTCTTTATGGGCCTTGCTTTGCGCACTGGTGCGCAGTCATGTCGGAACAGGAAGGGACCATCCCCAAACTGTTCACACAAAGTTGGGAACATGAAATTGTCCAAAATGTCTTGGTATGCTGATGCCCTAAAAGTTCACTGGAGCAAAGGGGCCAAGCCCAACCCCTGAAAAACAACCCCACACCATGATCACCCCTCCACCAAATGATTTTGACCAGTGTACAAAGCAAGGTCCATATAGACATGGATGAGCACATTTTGGGTAGAGGAACGTGACTGGCCTGCACAGAGTCCTGACCTCAACCCGATAGAACACCTTTGGGATGAATTAGAGCAGAGACTGCGAGCCAGGCCTTCTCGTCCAACATCAGTGCCTGACCTCACAAATGCGCTTTTGGTCAAACATTCCCAGGCATACTCCTGAACCTTGTAGACAGCCTTCCTGGAAAAGTTGAAGCTGTTATAGCTGCAAAGGGTGGGCCAACTCAATATTGAACCCTACGGACTAGGACTGGGATGCCATTAAAGTTCATGTGCGTGTAAAGGCAGGTGTACCAATACTTTTGACAATATATTGTATATGTAAATGTGTATGTTATTAAAAGCACATATATAAATAAAGCTTGTGCTTTGAGTTTGCTCATCTTAGAAAAATAACTATTTTTGGTCCATTACAAATGATCTCATGTATGTTATTTTTCTAAATAATGTCAATAGAGTCACTTTTTCACATGACTTTTGCAGCGCTAATATCAGGGGAATAGAAGATGAGAGGTCACAGAGGTCGTAAGTACAATTAAGCACATAAACCTCAAGAACCTAAGAGCAATTAGGCAGAAGGGAGGAAACATAATCAAGCTGCCTTTGCTCTTTCCAGTGGAGGTAGTTCACTTCTGGTGACTCTCAGAGGAATCATTTTGCTCCTGGCTAATATATAAATTGGATCGCCAGCAAGTGTTGAGAAGGGATCAACCAAAGTATTGATCAACACAAATGATGGCTGCTAACAATCCATATAGTTAGTTTAAACTACCATAAAGAGCTCATGATAGCAGGAGAAAGAGCACTGTACACTAAAACCTTGGATTGCGAGCATAATTTGTTATCCAAAGCACTTGTATATAAGAAATAATGGAAACTCAAATGATTCGTTCCACAACCATTTATTTATAGGTCCTTCAGTTTATAGTCCATATAAAAAGATTATAGCAATGTGATAGGTTGTGTAATCATAAAATGTCCATCCACAAATGGAAGCCTCCACAAGGGGATTAGAAGCAAAATCCAGCAGGAGCTACAGAGTATAAAAGAGAAGAGAGGAGCTACAGAGTATTTAAGAGAAGAGAGGCGCCTCTAAGTGTAGCAATATGGTTACATTTAATGAAGGTACAACATTTAGCAACTCACATGGTTGATGATTAAAAGAGGATGCCTGCATACTTAGATGTGTCGTTTTTAATTATCAACCATGTGAGTTGCTAAATGTTGTACCTTCATTAAATGTGACTATATTGCTACACTTGGTGCCTCTCTTCTCTTTTATACTCAGTTGTGACATGACGCTACTTGTATATCAAGACATCGCTTGTATATCAAGTCAATATTTATCAAAAATGTTTGCTTGTCTTGCAAAACGCTCTCAAACCAAGTTACTCTCAAACCAAGGTTTTACTGTATTTCTTACATTTCCCAGTTTAACACCTCTAGGTACCTGGAAGTACATAGAAAGCCAGATTTGGTTTTTATAGATATCCTGACAGATTTAAAGAAGGGGTTGGTCATTTTATGAAAAGTGGAATTACAGTAAATATACAGTCTTTTTATGTATACATACATATTGAAAAAGGTGAGTGTATACTACTTGTAAGTTTATGTTGTTGTAACACACTAGCTGGCAGGGTTGTGGATGGTATATATGTGTCACCTAGGTTTCTCACCCACACTTGGGAAGGGGCAGTATGATTTATGTCTGTAATGGAGAAAACTTAAAGCTCCACCAAAAAGGGAAGCTTCTCTTGTCTGCCTCCCCCCACCCCCTCCACTGTTACATTTGGCACCTTTTGGGGGAGGGGGGAGCAGGTACCCCATTAATCTCAGTTGTGCACAGGCCTTTGTATATGTAAGCTGACAGATAGGGGAATAGGGGAATAGGGAAATTCAATAAAGCCATTACAACACTTTTCTGGAGGTTTGGCCCCCTTAAAATGGCTACACCTAATTCAGAAAAAGCTTTGCAACAATTTTGTTGGGGGAGCCGACAAGTGCACCAGATTCAGGTCATTTATATTTCCACCACTTTAAGAATATGTTACTATGGCTGAAACAGATTTAAAAGGAATTATACGCAGTTCACAGATAAGCAAGCTGGATCCAATAAAGACCATCTCTGAGCTGACATACAGGGGGATGCCAATGCTCAGAGTGGGGTATGTATGTGCTGGGAAGCTGTCATGAATGTGACAGCTTCACACACAGGGCTTCTTGGTTTCTATGAAGCCAACAGCCCCTGGCATCTTAGGAATCAGTGAAGCATTCCAGGCCTATTCAGCTGCCGCCTGGAGCATTCCCTGCCCGACAGCTGAAAATAAACAATGGTCCTATTTGGACTATGGCAGGAATCTCCCAGAAGGCAGCTGAATGGGCCCACAGCATCCTACAACCAATGACATAGTGACTCACTGTCAGTGGGTGGAGCCTGATGAGAAACTCTGAGAGACTAGTTCCCCATCAGGTCCTCCTGCCTTGTAATTGACAAAGGACAGTACGGGGTGGATTCCATAGTTGCTATTGAGTCCAAAAGCAGCTATGGAATCAGCCCACTGTCTTTCTCTCACTGTAAAACACAGCATGAGCCCCAATGTTAGCTGCCTCCGGCAATGAATTAATGTACCTGTTCCCAACAACTACATGAATTTGTCATAAGCACCAACATTTGTGGTGCAGAGGTGTGCCAGAATTCTAAACAGTATCTTCAATAAGTAAAAAAGAAACTGCGCCAATAATAAGTCCACAGAGGTCCTCAGATGATAAGAGGGTTAAATGTGTGATGGATGTCCTCCAGGCATATACCAATCAAGGTAAATCTGCTCAACAACAGTCTATATGTAAACTTAGTTCCATAAGCATTGATTGAAACAACACCGCAGTGAATCCACAGATAAGTGAGAAGCCCACCACTGTATATAAAAGCCACTTACCAGAGGGCAAGCATGAATGAGCATTCGGCTATAACCCAGCCGCGGCCTTTAACATCAGAGGGATGATGACACGGAAGTAAACTCACACAGGATGGATGTTCAGGGTGCTAGGCTCCTTCAGCACAACATGTGGTCCGTAGAATCATACAGCATGCAAGAAGAAGAGGGACCATAGCGTAACTCCGCAACAAAGTAGCATTTTTAACCACTTGCTTACTGGGCACATAACCCCCTTCCTGCCCAGGCGAAATTTCAGCTTCCGGCACTGCGTCGCTTTGAATGACAATTGCGCAGTCGTGCGACGTGGCTCCCAAACAAAATTGACGTCCTTTTTTTCCCACAAATAGAGCTTTCTTTTGGTGGTATTTGATCACCTCTGCGGTTTTTATTTTTTGCGCTATAAACAAAAAAAGAGCGACGATTTTGAAAAAAAAACAATATTTATTACTTTTTGCTATAATAAATATCCCAATTTTTTTTTAAAAAAGTTTTTTTTTCTCAGTTTAGTCCGATACGTACTCTTCTACATATTTTTGGTCAAAAAAAAAAATCGCAATAAGCGTTTATTGATTGGTTTGCGCAAAAGTTATAGCGTCTACAAAATAGGGGATAGTTTTATAGCATTTTTATTAATTTTTTTTTTTTACTAGTAATGGCGGCGATCAGCGATTTTTATCGTGACTGTGACATTATGGCGGACACATCGGACACTTTTGACACCATTTTGGGACCATTCACATTTATACAGCGAACAGTGCTATAAAAATGCACTGATTACTGTATAAATGTGACTGGCAGGGAAGGGGTTAACACTAGGGGGCGGGGAAGGGGTTAACTATGTTCCCTATTTGTGATTCTTACTGTGGGGGGAGGGGACTAATTGGGGGAGGAGACCGATCTGTGTCCCTATGAACAAGGGACACAGCATCGGTCTCCTCTCTCCCTGACAGGACATGGATCTCTGTGTTTACACACAGAGATCCACATCCTGCTTCTGTAACTGCCGATCGAATGTACCTGGCGGACATCGCGGCCGCCAGGCACGCTCCTCGGCATCACGTGATGCGCGCCGCACAGCTGTTCCCCGCCGCGCGCCCTCGGCGGCGCGCAGCGGGATGTAAACAGAGAAGGACGTCCTGGGGACGTCCTCTCGGCACTTGAGAGCCGCGCTGCAGCCGTCTTTCGGCTATAGCGCGGGTCTCAAGTGGTTAAAAAAGATAGGTTGTACTTACAAAATTCCTGTTATAAAAACACATATAAAAAGATAGGAGCCCTTCCTCCTCAAGTCGACGTGGTGACGTCACTGCGCGGTATCTTTAATGCTCTTTATGAATTCCAATGAATCTCTCTATCTCTCCATCTCTCTTTCTCTCTCACTCACTCTGCCATGAAAGCCTGCTGCTTAATGAAAAGGGTAACTTCTTAAATAATGCTAAAAGGTACATGTGCTGCCTGTTTGTTTGGGGAACCTATTAGGAATACCTCAAATGCCTTTATTCTGGTGGGTTAACTATCTCACGAACATTGTTATCTAATGGTTGTCTCTTTGGGCTGTTCAGACTCAGTCTACCATGAATGCTGCTGCCAGACTCATCTACCTTACCAACTGCTCAGTGTTTGCCGCCCCTCTCCCCAATCCCTACACTGGCTTCCGATCGCCCAGCAAATTAAATTCAAAATACTAACAATAAATCCAAAGCCATTCGCAAATCTGCCCCGAAGATACATCACCAACCCTGTCTCCAAAGATCACCCAAACCATCCTCCCTGCTCTTCTCAAGACTTCTTGCTCTCAAGCTCCCTTGTCTCCTCTTCCCATGTTCATCTCCAGAACTTCTCCAGAGCCTCTCCCATCCTCTGAAACTCTTTGTCTCAATCTGTCCGGCTATCTCCTAGTCTGGCTGCCTTTAAGCGATGCCTGAAAACTCATCACTTCAGGGAAGCCTATTACGCCTCCAACTAATCTTTTATCACTTCCATCAGCTCATCCCCCACAGTTACAACCTTTCGTACCACTTACCTCACTCTATTAGATTGTAAGTTCTTATGAGCAGGGTCCTCTTAACCCTCTTGTGTATTGTAAAGTGCTGCATAACCTGTTGGCGCTATAAAAATCCTGTAAAATAATAATAATAATAATGGTTGTTGAAAAGATGCTGTGATTGAAAACAAATTCTTTCCTGGAGCTCTTTAACCACTTCGCGCCCGGGCCATATGAAAAAGACGTCCGCAAAGCGGTCGTCAATTGCTGATAGGACGTCTATGGACGTCCTCCCATTTACTCCCGCGATGCGCATCGGGGAAAAGCTGTGCCCGCCGTGTCAGGCGGATGCCGATGCGCGTGCCTGGCGGCCGCGATGTCCACCATGTACGAGCGATCGGCTGTCACAGAGCCAGGGACGTGAATCTCTGTGTGTAAACACAGAGATCCACGTCCTGTCAGGGAGAGGAGAAGGATGGTGTGTAGGGATGAGCTTCGTGTTCGAGTCGAACATACGTTCGACTCGAACATCGGCTGTTCGATCGTTCGACGAAGATCGAACGATTTGGGCCGTTCGCGCCAAATTCGAGTGACGCGAACGGCCCACAATGCACTACGCCATCGCAGTGTCATCCAGGCGCTGTGATTGGCCAAGCATGCACTGTGACCCCGCATGCTTGGCCAATCACAGCGCCGGCAGCGAGGAGAGCAATGATTGGCCACAGGCAGGATGCCTGTGGCCAATTATTGCTGAGGGTGTTTAGTACATGCCCCACACTATAAAAGGCCGCCAGCACGGCGGCCTAGTGTAGTGTGTTCCGGAGCAGGGATAGAGCAGCATAGGCAGGGACAGTGACTTTTATTTCTTTCTTGCTTAACCTGGATTCCTTTAGTTTAGGGAAAGAGAAGGATAGGTAGGGAGAGTGTCAGTGTGTTTTGTGCTTGTGCTATATTGTGCTTAAAAAAAACATTTTTTCTAGGGACAGAAAACTGTAGGTAGGGAGAGTGTGTCAGTTTCTTTCACTGTCAAAGTCCTTGTTTCCAGGGACCTGGAAGGACAGTGAGTGAATTCTCCTTGTGCTAAATTGTGCTTAAAAAAAACATTTTTTCTAGGGACAGAAAACTGTAGGTAGGGAGAGTGTGTCAGTTTCTTTCACTGTCAAAGTCCTTGTTTCCAGGGACCTGGAAGGACAGTGAGTGAATTCTCCTTGTGCTAAATTGTGCTTAAAAAAAACATTTTTTCTAGGGACAGAAAACTGTAGGTAGGGAGAGTGTGTCAGTTTCTTTCACTGTCAAAGTCCTTGTTTCCAGGGACCTGGAAGGACAGTGAGTGAATTCTCCTTGTGCTAAATTGTGCTTAAAAAAATCATTTTTTCTAGGGACAGAAAACTGTAGGTAGGGAGAGTGTGTCAGTTTCTTTCACTGTCAAAGTCCTTGTTTCCAGGGACCTGGAAGGACAGTGAGTGAATTCTCCTTGTGCTAAATTGTGCTTAAAAAAAACATTTTTTCTAGGGACAGAAAACTGTAGGTAGGGAGAGTGTGTCAGTTTCTTTCACTGTCAAAGTCCTTGTTTCCAGGGACCTGGAAGGACAGTGAGTGAATTCTCCTTGTGCTAAATTGTGCTTAAAAAAAACATTTTTTCTAGGGACAGAAAACTGTAGGTAGGGAGAGTGTGTCAGTTTCTTTCACTGTCAAAGTCCTTGTTTCCAGGGACCTGGAAGGACAGTGAGTGAATTCTCCTTGTGCTAAATTGTGCTTAAAAAAAACATTTTTTCTAGGGACAGAAAACTGTAGGTAGGGAGAGTGTGTCAGTTTCTTTCACTGTCAAAGTCCTTGTTTCCAGGGACCTGGAAGGACAGTGAGTGAATTCTCCTTGTGCTAAATTGTGCTTAAAAAAAACATTTTTTCTAGGGACAGAAAACTGTAGGTAGGGAGAGTGTGTCAGTTTCTTTCACTGTCAAAGTCCTTGTTTCCAGGGACCTGGAAGGACAGTGAGTGAATTCTCCTTGTGCTAAATTGTGCTTAAAAAAAACATTTTTTCTAGGGACAGAAAACTGTAGGTAGGGAGAGTGTGTCAGTTTCTTTCACTGTCAAAGTCCTTGTTTCCAGGGACCTGGAAGGACAGTGAGTGAATTCTCCTTGTGCTAAATTGTGCTTAAAAAAAACATTTTTTCTAGGGACAGAAAACTGTAGGTAGGGAGAGTGTGTCAGTTTCTTTCACTGTCAAAGTCCTTGTTTCCAGGGACCTGGAAGGACAGTGAGTGAATTCTCCTTGTGCTAAATTGTGCTTAAAAAAAACATTTTTTCTAGGGACAGAAAACTGTAGGTAGGGAGCGTGTGTCAGTTTCTTTCACTGTCAAAGTCCTTGTTTCCAGGGACCTGGAAGGACAGTGAGTGAATTCTCCTTGTGCTAAATTGTGCTTAAAAAAAACATTTTTTCTAGGGACAGAAAACTGTAGGTAGGGAGAGTGTGTCAGTTTCTTTCACTGTCAAAGTCCTTGTTTCCAGGGACCTGGAAGGACAGTGAGTGAATTCTCCTTGTGCTAAATTGTGCTTAAAAAAAACATTTTTTCTAGGGACAGAAAACTGTAGGTAGGGAGAGTGTGTCAGTTTCTTTCACTGTCAAAGTCCTTGTTTCCAGGGACCTGGAAGGACAGTGAGTGAATTCTCCTTGTGCTAAATTGTGCTTAAAAAAAACATTTTTTCTAGGGACAGAAAACTGTAGGTAGGGAGAGTGTGTCAGTTTCTTTCACTGTCAAAGTCCTTGTTTCCAGGGACCTGGAAGGACAGTGAGTGAATTCTCCTTGTGCTAAATTGTGCTTAAAAAAAACATTTTTTCTAGGGACAGAAAACTGTAGGTAGGGAGAGTGTGTCAGTTTCTTTCACTGTCAAAGTCCTTGTTTCCAGGGACCTGGAAGGACAGTGAGTGAATTCTCCTTGTGCTAAATTGTGCTTAAAAAAAACATTTTTTCTAGGGACAGAAAACTGTAGGTAGGGAGAGTGTGTCAGTTTCTTTCACTGTCAAAGTCCTTGTTTCCAGGGACCTGGAAGGACAGTGAGTGAATTCTCCTTGTGCTAAATTGTGCTTAAAAAAAACATTTTTTCTAGGGACAGAAAACTGTAGGTAGGGAGAGTGTGTCAGTTTCTTTCACTGTCAAAGTCCTTGTTTCCAGGGACCTGGAAGGACAGTGAGTGAATTCTCCTTGTGCTAAATTGTGCTTAAAAAAAACATTTTTTCTAGGGACAGAAAACTGTAGGTAGGGAGAGTGTGTCAGTTTCTTTCACTGTCAAAGTCCTTGTTTCCAGGGACCTGGAAGGACAGTGAGTGAATTCTCCTTGTGCTAAATTGTGCTTAAAAAAAACATTTTTTCTAGGGACAGAAAACTGTAGGTAGGGAGAGTGTGTCAGTTTCTTTCACTGTCAAAGTCCTTGTTTCCAGGGACCTGGAAGGACAGTGAGTGAATTCTCCTTGTGCTAAATTGTGCTTAAAAAAAACATTTTTTCTAGGGACAGAAAACTGTAGGTAGGGAGAGTGTGTCAGTTTCTTTCACTGTCAAAGTCCTTGTTTCCAGGGACCTGGAAGGACAGTGAGTGAATTCTCCTTGTGCTAAATTGTGCTTAAAAAAAAACATTTTTTCTAGGGACAGAAAACTGTAGGTAGGGAGAGTGTGTCAGTTTCTTTCACTGTCAAAGTCCTTGTTTCCAGGGACCTGGAAGGACAGTGAGTGAATTCTCCTTGTGCTAAATTGTGCTTAAAAAAAACATTTTTTCTAGGGACAGAAAACTGTAGGTAGGGAGAGTGTGTCAGTTTCTTTCACTGTCAAAGTCCTTGTTTCCAGGGACCTGGAAGGACAGTGAGTGAATTCTCCTTGTGCTAAATTGTGCTTAAAAAAAACATTTTTTCTAGGGACAGAAAACTGTAGGTAGGGAGAGTGTGTCAGTTTCTTTCACTGTCAAAGTCCTTGTTTCCAGGGACAGAGAAGGACACCTGAAGGTAGCCCTTATTGCTTTTTTCCCATCTCCCTGCAGGCCATCTATTAGAATGTCTGGAAGGCAAACAAGGAGAGGCAGACAGTCAGGAGGCAATAAAAGAGGGCAAGCAGGCTCTGTGTCTGGGGGCAACAGTGCTGGTCGTGGACGCGGTGCATTGTCATCAGCACATGGCCATGGGACACGCTTGTCCTTCTTTTCGGCAGCTGGACATGTTGAGCCACATCATGCCGAAGACTTGGTAGAGTGGATGACCAAGCCCTCCTCCTCCTCCTCATCCTCTCTCACCCAGGCTCAGGGTACTGGAAAAGCAGCTGCCAAAGCGTCCTCTTCCCTGGTATCAATGTCAGACTCATCATCAGTCACTCCTTCCCTAGACCCACCATGTCCTCCTCCTGAGGAGTCCCCCGAACTGTTTCAGCACAGTGTTGGGTACATGCTCCAGGAGGATGCCCAGCGTTTCGAAGGGTCTGATGATGAAACCCAGCTAGAGGAAGGCAGTAGCGTGAGAGCAGACAGAGGGGATGCTCAAGAAGGACACCAATCTGGCAGTCATGTTCCAGCAGCTGCAGCATACTGCCAGATTGGCTCCAGTGATGAGGAGGGAGGTGATGATGAGGTCACTGACTCCACGTGGGTGCCTAATAGGAGAGAGGAGGAGGAGGAGGATGAGGAGGAGGCACATCTCCAACGAGGCAGGATGCCCTTTGGTGGCCAGCGTAAGGGCAGTACACCGACGGAATCACACCGCAGAGCTCCGCCTGTGCAGGGCGCTGCCTCTGCCCGTCATTCAAAAAGTTCTTTGGTGTGGGCCTTTTTTGAGGCTAGTGCATCAGATCGCACAGCTGCTGTTTGCAACATATGTCTCAAGCGTATATCGCGTGGCCAAAACATCAGCCGCTTGGGTACCACATGCCTGACCAGACATATGTTGACCTGCCATGCAGCTCGTTGGCAAGCCTACCTCAAAGACCCACACCAAAGAACAAAGCGGACCTCTCCTTGCACCGCATCAGCTGGGATCTCCAACCCCACTATAACTTCAGTCCTCTCTGAAACATGCACTGAGAGGAATGAAGGTGTAGAATTAGGTGTGTCACAGCCAAGTACTTGCGGCCACTCTGCTAGCAGTACACCGACGTCCGATTCTAGCAGGCAAATTTCCCTGCCCCAGCTGCTGGACCGTCGAAAGAAGTTCACTCCCAGCCATCCACATGCCCAGCGGTTGAATGCTAGCTTGGCTAAATTGCTAGCGCTTCAACTGCTGCCTTTTCAGTTGGTAGACTCGGCCCCCTTCCGTGAGTTTGTGCAATGTGCGGTTCCTCAGTGGCAGGTTCCCAAACGCCACTTTTTCTCACGGAAGGCTATTCCGGCTCTCTACCGGCATGTGGAAGGCAATGTCTTGGCCTCGCTGGACAGGGCGGTCAGCGGTAAGGTGCATATTACCGCTGACTCATGGTCCAGCAGGCATGGACAGGGACGTTACCTTTCTTTCACGGCCCATTGGGTCACTCTTTTGGCAGCTGGGAAGGATGCAGGACAAGGTGCAGTAGTGTTGGAGGTTGTCCCACCGCCACGCCTCCAAAATGCTACTACTGGTTGTGACACACCTCTCTCCTCCACCCCCTCCTCTTCTTCTTCCTCCATGGCCTCTTCCTGTGGTTTGTCCTATGAACCAGCGGTGCTCCGTAGCCGTTCACGGGGCTACGCAAGTACGCAGGCAAAAAGATGCCATGCCGTGCTTGCGCTGGTGTGTTTGGGGGACAGAAGCCACACTGGGGCAGAGGTCCTGTCTGCTCTGCAGGGCCAGGCCGAGAGGTGGTTGATGCCACGCCAGCTTAAGCCAGGAATGGTGGTTTGCGACAATGGCACCAACCTCCTCTCCGCCCTCCGACAGGGACAACTGACCCATGTGCCCTGTGTGGCTCACGTCCTTAACCTGGTGGTGCAGCGGTTCTTGGGCAGGTACCCGGGCTTACAGGATGTCCTGAGGCAGGCCAGGAAAGTCTGTGTGCATTTCCGCAGATCTTATAATGCCAGTGCTCGCCTGGCTGAGCTGCAAAAGGAGTTGAACCTGCCCAAGAACCGCCTTATATGTGACATGCCCACCAGGTGGAACTCAACGTTGGCCATGCTGCAGCGGCTGCACACGCAGCAGAGGGCCATCAATGAGTACCTGTGCGACTACGGCACCAGGACAGGGTCAAGGGAGCTTGGTTTTTTTTCTCCACGCCAGTGGGGCATGATCAGGGATGCATGCACTGTCCTGGCACCATTTGAGGAGGCCACGAGGATGGTGAGCAGTGACAGTGCATGCATCAGTGACACTGTACCTCTTGTCCACCTGTTGGAGCACACGCTGCGTGGAATAATGGACAGGGCACTTGAGGCAGAACAGAGGCAGGAAGAGGAGGACTTCCTTGCCTCTCAAGGCCCCCTTTACCCAGACAGTGTTCCTTCTGTCCCACCCATCGCACAGGAAGAGGAGGAGGAGGAGGAGGAGGAGGAGGAGGATTGTGTCAGCATGGAGGTGGAGGCTGGCACTCAGCATCATCAGCAGCAGTCTTTTAGGGATGATTTACAGTCCCAAGAAACCAGTGGACTTGTACGTGGCTGGGAGGAGGTGGCTGCGGATCATGTCGTCCTTAGTGACCCAGAGGACTCCGGAGCGAATGCCTCAGCAAACCTACGCTGCATGGCCTCCCTGATCCTGCAAAGTCTGCGGAAGGATCCTCGTATTCTTCGGATCAAGGAGAGGGACCATTACTGGCTGGCCACTCTCCTTGATCCACGGTACAAGGATAAGGTTGCGGACCTTATGTTACCGTCGCAGAGGGAGCAGAGGATGAGACAACTCCGGGAGGCCTTGCAGAAAGGTCTGTGCAACGCGTTCCCAGAGACTGGGAGGTTACAAACTCCTGGTCCTGGACAACGAGTTGCTGAGGCTTCGGCCAGTCAAAGAAGGAGCGGTGGGGAAGGTGGCCGTCTGACCGATGCGTTCAGACAATTCTTTAGTCCGCAGCCCCAAAGTATGATCGGTTCCAGCAACCATCGCCAGCGTCTGATAAACATGGTGCAGGAATATCTAGGGGCAAGGTCAGACTTGGACACCTTCCCCACCGAAAATCCTCTGGCTTACTGGGTCTTGAGGATGGATCACTGGCCAGAGCTTGCACAGTATGCAATTGAGCTACTGGCCTGTCCTGCATCCAGCGTTCTTTCGGAACGCACATTCAGTGCTGCTGGAGGATTTGTCACGGATCACAGGGTGCGCCTGTCCACCGACTCGGTTGATCGACTGACTTTCATCAAGATGAACCAGTCTTGGATCACCACCAGCTACCACACACCTGATGCTGATATAACAGACTAATTGATTTTAACATGTCACATCCCTTCAAGACTGATGCTGATGCTGAGTGCCTGTGCTGTTATGTTGACTGGCTATCCTCCTCCTCCGAGTCCTCAATGATACGATTGATGATGATAGCTTGGAAGATCATTTTTGTTTATGGGTGCCGCCACCAGTGGCTAAGGCCCAATTTTTCAGCCCCTGTTTTACAGGGGCGTGTAATTACATTTTTTTTAGCAATAATTTGCCATAGGGCTCATTGCTGTGCTCCAAGTACAGTATCTGTGAGGGGTTGGAGTGTTGTGGCACCAGTGCCTAAGGCCCAATTTTTCAGCCCCTGTTTAACAGGGGCGTGTCATTACAATTTTTGAAGCAATACTTTGCAACAGGGCTCATTGCTGTGCTCCAAGTACAGTATCTGTGAGGGGTTGTAGTGTTGTGCCACCAGTGCCTAAGGCCCAATTTTTCAGCCCCTGTTCAACAGGGGCATGCAATTACAATTCTTGATCTAATAATTCACAGCAGGGTCCATTGCTGCACCCACCAAGAGTAACTCTGAGGGCTTACAGTCTTGTGGCAACGCCACCACCACCACCACCACGAAAGGCCCAATTTTTCAGCCCCTGTTCAAAAGGGGCATGTAATTACAATTCTTGATCTAATAATTCACAGCAGGGCCCATTGCTGCACCCACCAAGAGTAACTGTCAGAGCTTACAGTGTTGTGGCACCAGCACCACCATCAAAGCCCCAATTTTTACTACCACTGTTCAACAATTATATGTAATTAAAATTCCTGATATAATAGTTGACAGCAGGGCGTTCCAGCACCAACCAAGAGTAACTGAGTGCTTACAGTGTTGTGCCAACACCAACAACTAAGGGGCCTATTTCTGCAGAGTATATACGGCAGGTCCCTACTTTCAAACATCCAACTTACAAACGACTCCTACTTGCAAACGAAAGAAGACAACAGGAAGTGAGAGGAAATCTACCCCTAGAAAGGAAAATTCTCTCCTGTAAGAATAAATATGGGAGAAAGGTGTCTCATCTGTACTGATGCTTTATCAGCAATCCTTGTTTCAAGAAAAACACCACATTTCAAAAACAGTTGTCATTGGGACGGAAAGTGAGGTGAAATGTTCTGAACAGGGGCACAGACAGCAAAACAAATGTTACAGGGGTGATAACCCTTACCTATGTTTCCCAAAAAGTTTAAAAATAGATTTTTGGGCTGGAGCTACACTTCAACAATGTACCTGTTCAAAATTACAAACACATTCTACATAAGAACAAACCTACAGTCCCTGTCTTGTATGCACCGCCTGTATACGGCTGTTCAGAGTATATAGGGCCTTTTTTATTTTATGTGCGGGGTTCCCCTTAATATCCATACAAGACCCAAAGGGGCTGGTAATGGGCTGGGGTAGGGGGGGGGGGTCATGGGGTAGCTATGCCATTTTTCTTAAAGAATTTCATCCATATTACCGGGACCAGACATTACATTAAAGCCGCAAGCAGTTTTAAATGGCTTTTTTTTCCTTTAGAAGTGTCATTTTGTGCAGGGACAGTTCTAAACACGGGAAACACGTGGCACTTCACAGGCATACTTTAGACACCCCCCAGGTACGATATTTAAAGGAATATTTGACTTTTTTTTTTCACTTTATGCATCATTAAAATGACTGCTCCCGAAAAACGACCGTTTTTAAAACTTCTTTTTGCATTGATACATGTCCCCTGGTGCAGAACCCGGGTTCCCAAACCCTATTTATGACAATAACATGCATAATAGTTGTTATAATTAGCACTTTAGAATTCGAACGTTCGCATCCATTGTATTTAATAGGGTTCTAATGTTCGTTCGAACTTTCGGTCCGTTCGCGGGTTCTGGTGCGAACCGAACCCGGGGGTGTTCGGCTCATCACTAATGGTGTGTCCCTTGTACATAGGGACAACCATCAGTCACCTCCCCCAGTCAGTCCCCTCCCCCCACAGTAAGAACATCTAGCAGGGAACATATTAACCCCTTGATCGCCCCCTAGTGGTTAACCCCTTCCCTACCAGTCACATTTATACAGTAATCAGTGCATATTTATAGCACTGTTCGCTGTATAAATGTGAATGGTCCCAAAAATGTGTCAAAAGTGTCCAATGTGTCCGCCATAATGTCACAGTCAAAAAAAAAAAATCGCAGATCGACGCCATTACTAGTAAAAATAATAAAAAAAAAATCATAATTCTATTCCCTATTTTGTAGGCGCTATAACTTTTGCGCAAACCAATCACTATACGCTTATTGCGATACATTTTTTTACCTAAAATATGTAGAATACGTATCGGCTAAACTGAGGAAAAAAATAGTTTTTTTAGAAAAAATTGGGATATTAATTATAGCAAAAATTAAAAAATATTGTGTTTTTTTCAAAATTGTCGCTCTATTTTTGTTTATAGCGCAAAAAATAAAAACCGCAGAAATTATCAAATAGCACCAAAAGAAAGCTCTATTTGTGGGAAAAAAAGGACGTCAATTTTGTTTGGGAGCCACGTCACACGACCGCGCAATTGTCATTCAAAGCGTGACAGTGCTGAAACCTGAAATTTCGCCTGGGCAGTAAGGGGGTTATGTGCCCAGTTGTCAAGTGGTTAAGTGAAAATCATCATCAATCTGTTAAAAGGACACTTTTCTTGGCAGAGAAAACTGCAAATCAAAAGATATACCGTAACTAGGAAGGGGAGAAAACAACCAACAAATGCTAGCAATAAAACATTAACATTTAATTTATTAAGTCACAAATTTCCATTAGTTGTTTTCCATATCTACAGAAATATAAAATAAAACAACACTGTAATTTCCACAGAGCGGAAAACCCACAGGTCTGCTGCCAGATGAAGTATCCAAGAAAGATCTGTATAAGTTGCTGATTTGATCTTTTACTAAATTACTGATGGAAACCAGCTAGTTTTAGAATGTTAAATATATGTTTAGACCACAGAGTTGGAAAAGGCTGTGACAATATAGTCCAGCAATCTGACCTCTCCAGCCCCTACATTACATCAGTTATTACTTATTCCAAGAGGAAGGTCAAGCTTGTAAAGTTAGTCATAATCGTAAGCACAGAACAACTCATTTTTTCCAGAGACATTTTAACTTCCCTCATCCCACTTTCTTTACACACACTGAAGTCTTTCATTAAATGTTTTTTTTTTTTCTGCATACCTGCAGTAAATTAACCAGACACTGAAAGCTGCATTTCTTAAACAGGACCTACCCCAATGGGATCTTTTACTGTTTGCATTGTATTTGTCAGTAAACTCACTAGAGAATGCCACTTAAATCCAATAGCACTTAAATATTTATACAAATTAGTTCTTTAAAAGTGAACGTGTTAGGAAATGTTATAAAGGCTTGCTTTCCTTAACCACTTCATCCCCGGAAGGATTAACCCCCTTCCTGACCAAGTCCTTTTTTGCGATACGGCACTGCGTCACTTTAACTGACAATTAGGCGGTCGTGCGACATTGTACCCAAACAAAATTGACACCCTTTTTTTCACACAAATAGAGCTTTCTTTTGGTGGTATTTGATCACCTCTGCGGTTTTTATTTTTTGCGCTATAAACAAAAAAAGAGCACCAATTTTGAAAAAAAAAAAACAAAAATATAAAAAAACTAATTTCTTCCTCAGTTTAGGCCAATATGTATTCTTCTACATATTTTTGGTTAAAAAAAAATCACAATAAGCGTATATTGATTGGTTTGCGCAAAAGTTATCACGTCTACAAAATAGGGGATAGATTTATGGCATTTAATTTTTTTTAAATTAGTAATGGCGGTGATCTGTGATTTTTATCGGACACATTGAAATCTATACAGTGATCAGTGCCATAAAAATGCACCGATTACTGTGTAAATGTCACTGACAGGGAAGGGGTTAAACACTAGGGGGCGATCAAGGGGTTAAGTGTGTTCCCTCAGCGTGTTCTAACTGTAGGGGGGATGGTCTCACTAGAACATGACAGAGATCCCTGCTCCTGATCACTGGGAGCAGTAGATCCCTGTCATGTTACTAGGCAGAACAGGGAAATGCCTTGTTTACATAGGCATCTCCCTGTTCTGCCTC
Organism: Rana muscosa; assembly: GCA_029206835.1. NCBI lineage: Eukaryota > Metazoa > Chordata > Amphibia > Anura > Ranidae > Rana > Rana muscosa. The sequence goes on from CM055116.1 coordinate 217,619,472, forward strand.
TCAGTGCCACGATCGCGGGCCAATTACGATAGCCACCGATGACGGAGTGACGTATGGGTACGTGGTTTTGCGCACCCATGCCACCTTGCTGACCTATATCGGCGTGAGCCGGTCAGCAAATGGTTAAACAGCAGGTATCTCCTGCTACCTTTATGCTTGTTTAGTTCTCCACACCCTGAAACTTGTTCTTCCATGCAACGCACAGTGGTTTCTCCTCTGTCCTTCCTGCTTAAACAGTTATTTTTTCTGTTATTAGGCCTTCTATCAAACTGATAGAACAAAAATAATGCACATGAAGTGGGAGCAAGCTAGGTCAGCACAAATGTGTTAAGCCTCGTACACACGATCGGATTTCCATTGGACAAATCCGTGGATTTTTGTCTGAAGGGCGTTGGCCGGGAACTTGTTCTGCATACAGACGGCAGAACTTTTTCAGCCAACATGCACAAAACTGTGTTTGGACTTTGGATTTTAGTTCGACAGGCTTGTGTACACACGATCGGATAATCTGACAGAACGCATTTATTGTCCGACAATTTGAGAGCATGGCTATCCAACATTTGTTGTCGGAAATTCCGACAACAATTGTCCGATGGAGCATACAGAAGGTCGGATTATCCGGCAATACCCTTCCATCACACAATTGTTGTCGGAACATCCGATCATGTGTACGGGCCTTTAGAGAGCTCAAACACCCAGGTTTTTGGGGGGCATAAGTATACTGGTCCATTTTTATGATGGGCTGCCTCACTGGTCAATAGGATTGTATGAGAGGAGACAGAGTGGGAACTGTAAGTTTTGTCAATATTAGTAGTTTCACCTGATCAGAACTGCTTGGAATTCTGGCATAGATGGTGCCCTTCAAAGCTAACTAATAGTTTTTTTTTCTTATTAATCATTTTGCATTTTACGAATGGTACAATATCATGAAATAACAACTTATTTACAATTACATTGTCGCACTTACCACTCTTTTCAAAAGAAATAGAAAAAAATATAATGATTAATAAATTATAGTCACAAAGTGACCTACTAGTTGCAGGGCATTGGTCTGTAATTTTTTTGAATTAAATGGTTGTGTTTTAAGTAAGCACATAGTTTACATTGTAGATAATTTTGGAATGAATACCTGATAATAATTTGGTTGTGCTATACTTTTACGCCTTTAAATTCTATATTTAAATGCTATATTGTAATTACTGTATTACATATAAAAAGCTATAGACAATTTATGGTGATTGGAAGCTGTATATGAATGCATTCAGCAGCATCCCTTGAGAAAAAAAACAAAAACTGCTGACTATATTGGCCACATTCATCGTTATTACTTCAACTAGTAGATTTGCCTTAAAACAGAGCAATATTAAAGCACATTTTTTTACAGCACTTCTAAAGCCTGGTACGCACTAAAAGGAAAAAAAAAATGACAGCTCCAGTCGGAGTCGCTGTACTAACGATCTGACGTTAGTACAGAGATCTCCCCTGCTGAGCTGTTGTGTCCCACCAGAACACTCCGATCAGCGCTCTTAGCCAAATTTGCACAGATACATTTGCATTAAGCATCCTTTTGCATTTAAAAAAAAAGTATCTAAAACCCTTTTTCTTTAAAGTTCTAACATTTTTTAGACATACTTTGTTGACTATGTGGAGAATTAACAAATTGACACCTAAAAATCATCGTCACATTTGATCAAAAATTTCATATTGGTTCAAATTTACAGTAAATTTGTGTCTTAGTTTGAATAGTGTTAAAACCTCTGCCCGTGTCCCCACTTAGGAGATTCACCCTTTCTTTCTATTATTCCTGGTAACCATTGCCTCTGGTACAAAAAGTCATGGGAAATCCAACATTTTGTGATTGTCACAGAAACAAGTGGTGAGTAGAAATCTTAATGAGGGCAACTGTTCTAGTGATTGTTTAAAATGTATATCTTCTTGCTTTGAAGAGATTTATCTTTCTTTCTTCTGTTTCTCTGGGGACAGGAAGCAAAGAGAAATCTATGGAAGACAGACAGTCCTAGCCATACAAAAAAATTAATAAATGGGGCTTTACTGTACATACATGTTAAGGCTATACCAGATACATGATAAAATTATTGCCTCACTCATATCGTGTGTGCTTCAAATACCCAACCATGCTCAGCAAAAACAGACATTACATATAGGTATTTGAGCTGAACGAAGAAGAAAAATGATTTCCTATATATAATGACTGCTAATTTGCATCCTATCCAACTGCATTCCAGTACAATTTTAGTCAAATTGTTGGATAAAGTGGGCAAAGGTTAGAGCCTCAGACAGTTTTTTTTACACATTTTTACACATTTTTATTGGATTTCAGAGAAATAAGAAAAATACAGATAGACAAAGACAAAATGCTCAACATTAAATAGTCAGACATAACCCCACAAGGCAGGGTAAAGGTATACAAACTAGAGACCTTAGTTAAGGCATAACCAAACATGGGCATTGCAAATAGAAGGAATCGCAAGTGACCATAAAGAAAATCTAGACACAGTTGGTAGGACTAGAGGGACACATCCCCCTAGAGGGAAATCCGGGACGATCAGACACATAAGCCATCATATAGGATCCTAGGAAATCTAGAACATACTGTATACAGGAAGCATATTTGAGGGATGCCCTATTCGGTTAACAGCCTCAGCCAGTTTTTATCAATAGCTTTATGTAGCACTACCCCCGTAGGAGCTGCTGGTTTTTGTTTGGGCCTTGCACGTTAGGCTTGTGCAATTCGTTTCGTAACGAATCGAAATTCGTCCGAATTTAGCAACTTTCGGACATTCGGAAGCATTCGAATTTCCGAACAGAGCAATTACGAATAAAACCGAATCCGAAATAAATTATACCACAAAATAGCGAATGCCCGAAGGTCTTCGGCATAATTCGTTATGAAAAAAGTTACGAATGTACGAATCCATTCGAAGCACAATAACACTCACTCTGCTCTCTGCTTCTCCCTCACCATGCTGAACTCCCTCTCAAAATGGTGTACAGGGGGCGGAGGCTATAGCCACATGAAAAAACGAAAGTAAAATACGAGATTTCGAATCCATTCGAAGCACAATAACGCTCACTCTGCTCTGCTCTCTGCTTCTCCCTCACCGTGCTGAACCCTCTCAAAATGGTGTACAGGGGCGGAGCCTATAGCCGCATGTAAAAAACGAAAGTAAAATACGAGATTTCGAATCGTTACAAATAACCGCTATGTATTTAGAAAAGTACAAATCCATTCGAAGCACATTAGGCATAATAGGCAGCGTCGTTGTGAGAGAGACACGGAAAATTACGAATCAACGAACCCGAAAAAAGTTACGAAAGTAGGAGTTGTGTCCAGAATCAACGAAAAACAACGTACTCTACCGAAAGTACGAATTATAAAGCAACAAAAAATTCAGCGAAAAATGTTGCTTGCAAAAATACGAATGAGTCCGAACACGAAAAATCCCGTCTAGCAAAATTACGAATGATTACGAATCAACAGGACCGGAAAGAAACGAACCGAAACGGAACAAATTTTTCCGTTGTGCACAAGTCTATTGCACGTTACCTCGGTATTCATTGTCTGTAAGAAAGTCTGTAAGAAACTCCAAGGAAAATTCCCTTTATTAATGTCTGGGTTTTCCACCCTGGGTGTAGTTTCCCCGGAGTCCATAGCTGTCGACTCCGAACAGCTATTTGCTGAGGTAACATCTTCCACGTTATCCCACACCCACTCCTGAGTAGGGATGAGCTCGGTGTTCGAGTCGAACATACGTTCGACTCGAACATCGGCTGTTCGATCGTTCGACGAAGATCGAACGATTTGGGCCGTTCGCGCCTAATTCGAGTGACGCGAACGGCCCACAATGCACTACGCCATCGCAGTGTCATCCAGGCGCTGTGATTGGCCAAGCATGCACTGTGACCCCGCATGCTTGGCCAATCACAGCGCCGGCAGCGAGGAGAGCAATGATTGGCCACAGGCAGGATGCCTGTGGCCAATTATTGCTGAGGGTGTTTAGTACACGCCCCACACTATAAAAGGCCGCCAGCACGGCGGCCTAGTGTAGTGTGTTCCGGAGCAGGGAAAGAGAAGCATAGGCAGGGACAGTGACATTTATTTTTTCTTGCTTAACCTGGATTCCTTTAGTTTAGGGAAAGAGAAGGATAGGTAGGGAGAGTGTCAGTGTGTTTTACTGTGCAAATCCTTGTTTCTAGAGACAGGGAAGGACAGTGAGGGAAATTCTCCTTGTGCTATAGTGTGCTTTAAAAAAACATTTTTTCTAGGGACAGAAAACTATAGGTAGGGAGAGTGTCAGTGTGTTTTACTGTGCGAATCCTTGTTTCTAGGGACAGGGAAGGACAGTGAGGGAAATTCTCCTTGTGCTATAGTGTGCTTTAAAAAAATTTTTTTTCTAGGGACAGAAAACTATAGGTAGGGAGAGTGTCAGTGTGTTTTACTGTGCGAATCCTTGTTTCTAGGGACAGGGAAGGACAGTGAGGGAAATTCTCCTTGTGCTATAGTGTGCTTTAAAAAAACATTTTTTCTAGGGACAGAAAACTATAGGTAGGGAGAGTGTCAGTGTGTTTTACTGTGCGAATCCTTGTTTCTAGGGACAGGGAAGGACAGTGAGGGAAATTCTCCTTGTGCTATAGTGTGCTTTAAAAAAAACATTTTTTCTAGGGACAGAAAACTATAGGTAGGAAGAGTGTCAGTTTCTTTCACTGTGATAATCCTTGTTTCTAGGGACAGGGAAGGACAGTGAGGGAAATTCTCCTTGTGCTATAGTGTGCTTTAAAAAAACATTTTTTCTAGGGACAGAAAACTATAGGTAGGAAGAGTGTCAGTTTCTTTCACTGTGATAATCCTTGTTTCTAGGGACAGGGAAGGACAGTGAGGGAAATTCTCCTTGTGCTATAGTGTGCTTTAAAAAAACATTTTTTCTAGGGACAGAAAACTATAGGTAGGGAGAGTGTCAGTGTGTTTTACTGTGCAAATCCTTGTTTCTAGGGACAGGGAAGGACAGTGAGGGAAATTCTCCTTGTGCTATAGTGTGCTTTAAAAAAACATTTTTTCTAGGGACAGAAAACTATAGGTAGGAAGAGTGTCAGTTTCTTTCACTGTGATAATCCTTGTTTCTAGGGACAGGGAAGGACAGTGAGGGAAATTCTCCTTGTGCTATAGTGTGCTTTAAAAAAACATTTTTTCTAGGGACAGAAAACTATAGGTAGGAAGAGTGTCAGTTTCTTTCACTGTGATAATCCTTGTTTCTAGGGACAGGGAAGGACAGTGAGGGAAATTCTCCTTGTGCTATAGTGTGCTTTAAAAAAACATTTTTTCTAGGGACAGAAAACTATAGGTAGTGTGACAGCAGGAAGATAAAGTCACCTGGTTGCATCCAGGGGGGTAGATATATTTTGCCCAGATTCAGGCTTTACGCCGACTTATACAACTAGGTGGAGAGTTGTATAAGCCCAGCTGAGGATAGTGGGCTCATGGATGACTCATACCTCTAGGGAGAGTGTGGGGCGTCGTGCAGACAGGGAGTTGATGAGACCAGCTGAAGCTTGTCAGCTCATTTAGGCCTCTATAAGAACTCCCAGCTTCATTAGGGGTTAGCTCATGCCTGGAAGCAGACCTGTGTGGACTTCCTGGAGAGAGTGAACCCTTGTGCGGTGAGACAAAGCCTGTGTGGCTATTTGCTTGGACATTTAAAACCAGGGACTTAGGGACTAGGACAGCACTAGGCTGATCCCAGTTGTTAGTTAGGAAACCTGTATGTTTAGTTAGAGGTCAAATTGACCAGGATTTATTTTGTTTATGTTTCTTTTGCTTTGCTGTGTTTTTGTCACTGTAAATAGAAAATAAACCGCACCTTTTTGATTTTGAAAACCACAACCTCCGTCTGCTGGGCCTGTTTTTGTGTGAGGAGCCCATCCCGGGGGTCACACACACGCGCTGCCGAGCTAACCCCCTCACAGTTGGTGGAGAATGCGGGCAGTTTTTTTTAAGCCAGCATGGAGGAGATACTGAAACAGCTGGCTCTAGCAAATGCCAATCAACAGCAGACAAATGCAGGTTTGCAAAAGAGCCTTGCAGCTCATCAACAGAGCCTTGCAGCTCAACAACAGAACTTCGCAGCCCAGCAGCAAGCTCATCAACAGAGCCTTGCAGCCCAGCAGCAGACAAACGCAACTTTGCAACAGAGTCTGGAGGCTCAGCAACAAGCCCAGCAGCAATCTGAGGCCCGCTTCATAGACCTGTTGCAGAAGCAAGAGCAGAGACTACAACAACAGATGGAAGCAGTAATGCAGCAACGTCCGCAGACCAGTGAGGAAAGCCGTCCCACTAATACCGCGTCCTTTGGGGTGAGTCGTTTATTGACAAAAATGACTGGAGAGGATGATCCAGAGGTATTTTTGACCACATTTGAAAGGACTGCTGAAAGAGAAAAGTGGCCTGAGGAGCAGTGGGCTGGACTAGTGGCTCCTCTGTTAACTGGTGAATCGCAGAAAGCTTACTATGACCTAGAGCCTAACCAAGCAAAAGACTATGTGATGCTAAAAGCTGAAATATTGGCAAGGCTGGGTGTCACCCTGGCTGTCCGGGCTCAGCGTGTGCATAACTGGACTTTCCAGCTTGGAAAACCCCCCAGGTCTCAAATGTATGATCTCATTCACCTGAGCAGAAAGTGGCTACAGCCAGAGACTTTGTCCGCACCAAAGATTGTGGAACGTGTTGTAATGGATCGGTTTTTGAGAGCTCTTCCTACTGCCATCCAAAAGTGGGTAAGCCATGGAGACCCAGAGACGGCCGATGGTCTTGTGGATCGTGTGGAGAAATACTTGGCTACAGAGAACCTGACGGTCTCTTCCAGAGACACTCGGACTTTCCACCCTAAGACCAGACCATCCCCAGGGGCGGATGAGATGATTCCAAGGGGTAAGGGTGGAGAGAGTGAGAGGGTGGGAGCTCTACCCCAAGTTTGGCGAGAACAGGCTGGGAAATCAGCGGCTCAAGGGGCGGCAAGAAGGATCGTTTGCTACCGCTGCCGGCAAGCGGGACATATTGCAGCAAATTGCCCGGTTGTGGAGGAACCCATGCAGTGTGACTTTCTGACGGGCAGACGTCAGTCGCTGTGTGCGACAGTCGCATGCACTGCCATTCGAGGAACTGAGAAACATTTATGCAAAATGTGTGTTAATGGTAGAAATGTTGTGGTATTGCTGGATTCAGGTAGCCTTGTGACCCTGATAAAGGCTGAGTTAGTTAAAACAGAGGTCTCTGGGAATAGCAAGGTAGCTGTTATTTGTGTGCATGGGGACACCCGAGAGTATCCAGTGACTACAGTGTGTTTCGAGACCCCCAAAGGTACCCTCTCTCATCCAGTGGGCTTAGTATCTCAGTTACCGCATGACGCCATTGTGGGAAGGGATTTTCCGAAGTTCTGGGAACTGTGGGATGATCCTGAGCCCCCCACTGGTGCCCCTATGTACCAGGAATGTGATAGACAGAACTCCCCTGAGAGTGGTGAGGACTCTCCGGAATTTCCCTTGTCAGTATTGGCAGGGGAGACTCAAGAAACTGGAGAGGAGCCCACCTCCTCAGACGAAAACCTACCGTCTGTGGAGTTTTCTGATCTTGAGGTTCACAGGGAAAACTTTGCCACAGAACAGTTGAAAGACCCCGCCCTAATAAAGGCACGGGAAAACGTAGTGAAAATAGATGGCGAGTTAGTGAACCCAGATAATACCTGCACTTACCCATACTTCAGCGTAGAGAAGGACCTACTGTATCGGGTGGCAAAAAGGGCAGAAGAAACCGTTGAGCAGCTTGTGGTGCCCAAACCGTACAGGAAGTTGGTGTTGGAGTTGGCCCATGGGCACATTCTTGGAGGTCATCTGGGGACAGAGAAAACCCGAGAGAGGGTATTACAGAGATTCTATTGGCCGGGGGTGATGAAGGACATAGAAAATTATTGTTCCTCCTGCCCTGTGTGTCAGAGGTCGGCCCCGATGCCACATTTCCGTAGCCCGCTGGTCCCTCTACCCATCATTGAGGTCCCGTTTGAGAGGATCGCCATGGATTTGGTAGGTCCTATAATCAAGTCCGCTAGGGGGCACCAGTACATATTAGTTATAATGGACTATGCCACCCGTTATCCAGAAGCTATCCCTCTCCGAAATACCTCGGCCAAAACCATAGCCAAAGAGCTATCTCTTGTGTTTAGCCGGGTGGGTATTTGTAAAGAACTGCTTACGGACCAAGGTACACCCTTTATGTCCCGGGTTATGAAGGAGCTATGTAAATTGTTCAAAGTGACGCAATTACGTACATCTGTGTATCACCCCCAAACCGATGGGCTGGTTGAAAGATTCAACAAAACCCTAAAACAAATGTTGAAGAAAGTGGTGGATAGAGATGGAAAGGATTGGGACTGTCTACTTCCTTATCTGATGTTTGCTATTAGGGAGGTGCCCCAATCCTCTACGGGATTCTCCCCCTTTGAGTTACTGTATGGGGGACACCCAAGAGGGCTGTTGGATATTGCCAAGGAAACTTGGGAAAGTGAGAGTTCTCCCCACAGGAGTGTGATTGAGCATGTCGCCCTGATGCAAGACAGAATTGCACAGGTAATGCCCATCGTGAAGGAACATTTGGCCCAAGCGCAGTTAGCACAGCAGAGAGTGTACAACCGTGGAGCCAAGACCCGTACCTTTTCCCCGGGGGATAGGATACTGGTACTGGTCCCTACGGTTGAAAGTAAATTCCTTGCCAAATGGCAAGGCCCCTACGAGATAATGGAAAAAGTGAGCGAAGTGAATTACAAGGTCAGACAACCAGGAAGGCGAAAGCCCGAACAGATCTATCACGTTAATCTGTTGAAAGCCTGGAGGGATAGAGAGTCCCTAGTCGCAGACACTTGGTCACCAGCTCAAACTGGTTGCGTGATTCCTGAGGTTGGAATCGCAGCCACCTTGTCACAACCCCAACAACAGGAGGTTAAGGAGTTTGTGCTTCGCAACAAGGAGGTATTCTCTGAGCTGCCGGGACAAACATCTGGGGTAGAGCATGACATTATTACCCCACCCGGTGAAAGGGTGAAGTTAAAACCCTATCGGATCCCAGAGGCCCGACGGGAGGCAATACGGGAGGAAGTACAGAAAATGCTGAACTTAGGGGTGATAGAGGAGTCCCAAAGTGATTGGTCTAGTCCCATTGTGTTGGTGCCTAAACCGGATGGGAGCTGGCGATTTTGTAACGATTTTCGTCAGTTGAACAAAGTTACAAAATTTGACACCTACCCCATGCCACGTATAGATGAGTTGATCGACCAGCTGGGAACAGCCCGATACATGACGACTCTTGACCTCACAAAAGGGTATTGGCAAATCCCCCTGGCCAAGTCGGCCAAAGAGAAAACCGCATTTGTAACCCCAGACGGGGCGTTCCAATATAAAAGAATGCCGTTCGGGTTACAGAATGCGCCGGCCACATTCCAGCGGAAAATGGACCAGATGCTGAGGCCCCATCGGAAGTATGCTGCGGCTTACCTGGATGACGTAATTGTCCATAGCACAGATTGGGCCTCACATCTGCCAAAAGTGCAAGCAGTCCTGGACTCTGTTCGGGAAGCGGGGTTTACGGCTAACCCCAAGAAGTGTACCATTGGGCAGGAGGAGGCCAAATATCTTGGGTACACCATTGGGAGGGGAGTAATAAAACCCCAACTCAACAAAGTCGAGGCCATCCAGAGTTGGCCACGTCCCAACAGCAAGAAGCAGGTACGAGCCTTTCTGGGAATCGCTGGGTATTATCGGCGATTCATTCCCCACTTTGCTTCTAAGGCTGTGCCCCTAACCAACCTGACGAAGGGGAAAGGGTCGGTCATGATTAAATGGACCCCCGAGGCTGAGGCAGCATTCCAATTCTTGAAACAAGCCTTATGTAGCCAGCCAGTGTTGTACTCACCCGACTTCTCTAAAGACTTTGTCGTACAAAGTGATGCGTCAGATGTGGGGTTAGGAGCAGTATTGTCCCAGGTCTGGAACGGGGAAGAGCACCCAGTCATTTACCTCAGCAGGAAGTTGAAGTCCCATGAGGTAAATTACGCCACAGTTGAAAAGGAGTGTTTAGCGGTGAAGTGGGCTCTAGATTCCCTTCGGTACTACCTGCTAGGTAGGCACTTTGACATGGTTACGGATCACGCTCCGTTAAAGTGGATGACTCAAAACAAGGAAACAAATAGAAGAGTGAATAGGTGGTTCCTGGCCCTCCAGGAATTCAACTTCACAGTAAAGCATCGCCCTGGCGTTCAAATGGGGAATGTGGATGCTTTGTCTCGAGTACATGAATGCCTGATTGCTGGTGTTCCAACCCCGAGGTTAAAACAAGAGGGGGGGGTATGTGACAGCAGGAAGGTAAAGTCACCTGGTTGCATCCAGGGGGGTAGATATATTTCGCCCAGATTCAGGCTTTACGCCGACTTATACAACTAGGTGGAGAGTTGTATAAGCCCAGCTGAGGATAGTGGGCTCATGGATGACTCATACCTCTAGGGAGAGTGTGGGGCGTCGTGCAGACAGGGAGTTGATGAGACCAGCTGAAGCTTGTCAGCTCATTTAGGCCTCTATAAGAACTCCCAGCTTCATTAGGGGTTAGCTCTTGCCTGGAAGCAGACCTGTGTGGACTTCCTGGAGAGAGTGAACCCTTGTGCGGTGAGACAAAGCCTGTGTGGCTATTTGCTTGGACATTTAAAACCAGGGACTTAGGGACTAGGACAGCACTAGGCTGATCCCAGTTGTTAGTTAGGAAACCTGTATGTTTAGTCAGAGGTCAAATTGACCAGGATTTATTTTGTTTATGTTTCTTTTGCTTTGCTGTGTTTTTGTCACTGTAAATAGAAAATAAACCGCACCTTTTTGATTTTGAAAACCACAACCTCCGTCTGCTGGGCCTGTTTTTGTGTGAGGAGCCCATCCCGGGGGTCACACACACCCGCTGCCGAGCTAACCCCCTCACAGTAGGAAGAGTGTCAGTTTCTTTCACTGTGATAATCCTTGTTTCTAGGGACAGGGAAGGACAGTGAGGGAAATTCTCCTTGTGCTATAGTGTGCTTTAAAAAAACATTTTTTCTAGGGACAGAAAACTATAGGTAGGAAGAGTGTCAGTTTCTTTCACTGTGATAATCCTTGTTTCTAGGGACAGGGAAGGACAGTGAGGGAAATTCTCCTTGTGCTATAGTGTGCTTTAAAAAAACATTTTTTCTAGGGACAGAAAACTATAGGTAGGAAGAGTGTCAGTTTCTTTCACTGTGATAATCCTTGTTTCTAGGGACAGGGAAGGACAGTGAGGGAAATTCTCCTTGTGCTATAGTGTGCTTTAAAAAAACATTTTTTCTAGGGACAGAAAACTATAGGTAGGAAGAGTGTCAGTTTCTTTCACTGTGATAATCCTTGTTTCTAGGGACAGGGAAGGACAGTGAGGGAAATTCTCCTTGTGCTATAGTGTGCTTTAAAAAATCATTTTTTCTAGGGACAGAAAACTATAGGTAGGAAGAGTGTCAGTTTCTTTCACTGTGATAATCCTTGTTTCTAGGGACAGGGAAGGACAGTGAGGGAAATTCTCCTTGTGCTATAGTGTGCTTTAAAAAAACATTTTTTCTAGGGACAGAAAACTATAGGTAGGAAGAGTGTCAGTTTCTTTCACTGTGATAATCCTTGTTTCTAGGGACAGGGAAGGACAGTGAGGGAAATTCTCCTTGTGCTATAGTGTGCTTTAAAAAAACATTTTTTCTAGGGACAGAAAACTATAGGTAGGAAGAGTGTCAGTTTCTTTCACTGTGATAATCCTTGTTTCTAGGGACAGGGAAGGACAGTGAGGGAAATTCTCCTTGTGCTATAGTGTGCTTTAAAAAAACATTTTTTCTAGGGACAGAAAACTATAGGTAGGAAGAGTGTCAGTTTCTTTCACTGTGATAATCCTTGTTTCTAGGGACAGGGAAGGACAGTGAGGGAAATTCTCCTTGTGCTATAGTGTGCTTTAAAAAAACATTTTTTCTAGGGACAGAAAACTATAGGTAGGAAGAGTGTCAGTTTCTTTCACTGTGATAATCCTTGTTTCTAGGGGCAGGGAAGGACAGTGAGGGAAATTCTCCTTGTGCTATAGTGTGCTTTAAAAAAACATTTTTTCTAGGGACAGAAAACTATAGGTAGGAAGAGTGTCAGTTTCTTTCACTGTGATAATCCTTGTTTCTAGGGACAGGGAAGGACAGTGAGGGAAATTCTCCTTGTGCTATAGTGTGCTTTAAAAAAACATTTTTTCTAGGGACAGAAAACTATAGGTAGGAAGAGTGTCAGTTTCTTTCACTGTGATAATCCTTGTTTCTAGGGACAGGGAAGGACAGTGAGGGAAATTCTCCTTGTGCTATAGTGTGCTTTAAAAAAACATTTTTTCTAGGGACAGAAAACTATAGGTAGGAAGAGTGTCAGTTTCTTTCACTGTGATAATCCTTGTTTCTAGGGACAGGGAAGGACAGTGAGGGAAATTCTCCTTGTGCTATAGTGTGCTTTAAAAAATCATTTTTTCTAGGGACAGAAAACTATAGGTAGGAAGAGTGTCAGTTTCTTTCACTGTGATAATCCTTGTTTCTAGGGACAGGGAAGGACAGTGAGGGAAATTCTCCTTGTGCTATAGTGTGCTTTAAAAAAACATTTTTTCTAGGGACAGAAAACTATAGGTAGGAAGAGTGTCAGTTTCTTTCACTGTAATAATCCTTGTTTCTAGGGACAGGGAAGGACAGTGAGGGAAATTCTCCTTGTGCTATAGTGTGCTTTAAAAAAACATTTTTTCTAGGGACAGAAAACTATAGGTAGGAAGAGTGTCAGTTTCTTTCACTGTGATAATCCTTGTTTCTAGGGACAGGGAAGGACAGTGAGGGAAATTCTCCTTGTGCTATAGTGTGCTTTAAAAAAACATTTTTTCTAGGGACAGAAAACTATAGGTAGGGAGAGTGTCAGTGTGTTTTACTGTGCGAATCCTTGTTTCTAGGGACAGGGAAGGACAGTGAGGGAAATTCTCCTTGTGCTATAGTGTGCTTTAAAAAAACATTTTTTCTAGGGACAGAAAACTATAGTTAGGAAGAGTGTCAGTTTCTTTCACTGTGATAATCCTTGTTTCTAGGGACAGGGAAGGACAGTGAGGGAAATTCTCCTTGTGCTATAGTGTGCTTTAAAAAACTTTTTTTCTAGGGACAGAAAACTATAGGTAGGAAGAGTGTCAGTTTCTTTCACTGTGATAATCCTTGTTTCTAGGGACAGGGAAGGACAGTGAGGGAAATTCTCCTTGTGCTATAGTGTGCTTTAAAAAAACATTTTTTCTAGGGACAGAAAACTATAGGTAGGAAGAGTGTCAGTTTCTTTCACTGTGATAATCCTTGTTTCTAGGGACAGGGAAGGACAGTGAGGGAAATTCTCCTTGTGCTATAGTGTGCTTTAAAAAAACATTTTTTCTAGGGACAGAAAACTATAGGTAGGGAGAGTGTCAGTGTGTTTTACTGTGCGAATCCTTGTTTCTAGGGACAGGGAAGGAGAGTGAGGGAAATTCTCCTTGTGCTATAGTGTGCTTTAAAAAAACATTTTTTCTAGGGACAGAAAACTATAGGTAGGAAGAGTGTCAGTTTCTTTCACTGTGATAATCCTTGTTTCTAGGGACAGGTAAGGACAGTGAGGGAAATTCTCCTTGTGCTATAGTGTGCTTTAAAAAATCATTTTTTCTAGGGACAGAAAACTATAGGTAGTGTGACAGCAGGAAGGTAAAGTCACCTGGTTGCATCCAGGGGGGTAGATATATTTCGCCCAGATTCAGGCTTTACGCCGACTTATACAACTAGGTGGAGAGTTGTATAAGCCCAGCTGAGGCTAGTGGGCTCATGGATGACTCATACCTCTAGGGAGAGTGTGGGGCGTCGTGCAGACAGGGAGTTGATGAGACCAGCTGAAGCTTGTCAGCTCATTTAGGCCTCTATAAAAACTCCCAGATTCATTAGGTGTTTGCTCATGCCTGGACCCAGACCTGTGTGGACTGTCTAGGGAGAGTGAACCCCTGTGCGGTGAGACAAAGCCTGTGTGGCTATTTGCTTGGACATTTAAAACCAGGGACTTAGGGACTAGGACAGCACTAGGCTGATCCCAGTTGTTAGTTAGGAAACCTATATGTTTAGTCAGAGGTCAAGTTGACCAGGATTTATTTTGTTTATGTTTCTTTTGGCTTTGCTGTGTTTTGTCACTGTAAATAGAAAATAAACCGCACCTTTTGTTTTGATTTTGAAAACCACAACCTCCGTTTGCTGGGCCTGTTTTTGTGTGGGGAGCCCATCCCGGGGGTCACACACACCCGCTGCCGAGCTAACCCCCTCACAGTTGGTGGAGAATGCGGGCAGTTTTTTTTTAAACCAGCATGGAGGAGATACTGAAGCAGCTGGCTCTAGCAAATGCCAATCAACAGCAGACAAATGCAGGTTTGCAAAAGAGCCTTGCAGCTCATCAACAGAGCCTTGCAGCTCAACAACAGAACTTTGCAGCCCAGCAGCAAGCTCATCAACAGAGCCTTGCAGCCCAGCAGCAAGCTCACCAACAGAGTCTGGAAGCTCAGCAACAAGCCCAGCAGCAATCTGAGGCCCGCTTCATAGACCTGTTACAGAAGCAAGAGCAGAGACTACAACAAATGGAAGCAGTAATGCAGCAACGTCCGCAGACCAGTGAGGAAAGCCGTCCCACTAATACTGCGTCCTTTGGGGTGAGTCGTTTATTGACAAAAATGACTGGAGAGGATGATCCAGAGGTATTTTTGACCACATTTGAAAGGACTGCTGAAAGAGAAAAGTGGCCTGAGGAGCAGTGGGCTGGACTGGTGGCTCCTCTGTTAACTGGTGAATCGCAGAAAGCTTACTATGACCTAGAGCCTGACCAAGCAAAAGACTATGTGATGCTAAAAGCTGAAATATTGGCAAGGCTGGGTGTCACCCAGGCTGTCCGGGCTCAGCGTGTGCATAACTGGACTTTCCAGCTTGGAAAACCCCCCAGGTCTCAAATGTATGATCTCATTCACCTGAGCAGAAAGTGGCTACAGCCAGAGACTTTGTCCGCACCAAAGATTGTGGAACGTGTTGTAATGGATCGGTTTTTGAGAGCTCTTCCTACTGCCATCCAAAAGTGGGTAAGCCATGGAGACCCAGAGATGGCCGATGGTCTTGTGGATCGTGTGGAGAAATACTTGGCTACAGAGAACCTGACGGCCTCTTCCAGAGACACTCGGACTTTCCACCCTAAGACCAGACCATCCCCAGGGGCGGATAAGAGGATTCCAAGGGGTGAGGGTGGAGAGAGTGAGAGGGTGGGAGCTCTACCCCAAGTTTGGCGAGAACAGCCTGGGAAATCAGCGGCTCAAGAGGCGGCAAGAAGGATCGTTTGCTACCGCTGCCGGCAAGCGGGACATATTGCAGCCAATTGCCCGGTTGTGGAGGAACCCATGCAGTGTGACTTTCTGACGGGCAGACGTCAGTCGCTGTGTGCGACAGTCGCATGCACTGCCATTCGAGGAACTGAGAAACATTTATGCAAAATGTGTGTTAATGGTAGAAATGTTGTGGTATTGCTGGATTCAGGTAGCCTTGTGACCCTGATAAAGGCTGTGTTAGTTAAAACAGAGGTCTCTGGGAATAGCAAGGTAGCTGTTATTTGTGTGCATGGGGACACCCGAGAGTATCCAGTGACTACAGTGTGTTTCGAGACCCCCAAAGGTACCCTCTCTCATCCAGTGGGCTTAGTATCTCAGTTACCGCATGACGCCATTGTGGGAAGGGATTTTCCGAAGTTCTGGGAACTGTGGGATGATCCTGAGCCCCCCACTGGTGCCCCTATGTACCGGGAATGTGATAGCCAGAACTCCCCTGAGAGTGGTGAGGACTCTCCGGAATTTCCCTTATCAGTATTGGCAGGGGAGACTCAAGAAACTGGAGAGGAGCCCACCTCCTCAGACGAAAACCTACCATCTGTGGAGTTTTCTGATCTTGAGGTTCACAGGGAAAACTTTGCCACAGAACAGTTGAAAGACCCCGCCCTAATAAAGGCACGGGAAAACGTAGTGAAAATAGATGGCGAGTTAGTGAACCCAGATAATACCTGCACTTACCCATACTTCAGCGTAGAGAAGGACCTACTGTATCGGGTGGCAAAAAGGGCAGAAGAAACCGTTGAGCAGCTTGTGGTGCCCAAACCTTACAGGAAGTTGGTGTTGGAGTTGGCCCATGGGCACATTCTTGGAGGTCATCTGGGGACAGAGAAAACCCGAGAGAGGGTATTACAGAGATTCTATTGGCCGGGGGTGATGAAGGACATAGAAAATTATTGTTCCTCCTGCCCTGTGTGTCAGAGGTCGGCCCCGATGCCACATTTCCGTAGCCCGCTGGTCCCTCTACCCATCATTGAGGTCCCGTTTGAGAGGATCGCCATGGATTTGGTAGGTCCTATAATCAAGTCCGCTAGGGGGCACCAGTACATATTAGTTATAATGGACTATGCCACCCGTTATCCAGAAGCGATCCCTCTCCGAAATACCTCGGCCAAAACCATAGCCAAAGAGCTATCTCTTGTGTTTAGCCGGGTGGGTATTTGTAAAGAACTGCTTACGGACCAAGGTACACCCTTTATGTCCCGGGTTATGAAGGAGCTGTGTAAATTGTTCAAAGTGACGCAATTACGTACATCTGTGTATCACCCCCAAACCGATGGGCTGGTTGAAAGATTCAACAAAACCCTAAAACAAATGTTGAAGAAAGTGGTGGATAGAGATGGAAAGGATTGGGACTGTCTACTTCCTTATCTGATGTTTGCTATTAGGGAGGTGCCCCAATCCTCTACGGGATTCTCCCCCTTTGAGTTACTGTATGGGAGACACCCAAGAGGGCTGTCGGATATTGCCAAGGAAACTTGGGAAAGTGAGAGTTCTCCCCACAGGAGTGTGATTGAGTATGTCGCCCTGATGCAAGACCGAATTGCACAGGTAATGCCCATCGTGAAGGAACATTTGGCCCAAGCGCAGTTAGCACAGCAGAGAGTGTACAACCGTGGAGCCAAGACCCGTACCTTTTCCCCGGGGGATAGGATACTGGTACTTGTCCCTACGGTTGAAAGTAAATTCCTTGCCAAATGGCAAGGCCCCTACGAGATAATGGAAAAAGTGAGCGAAGTGAATTACAAGGTCAGACAACCAGGAAGGCGAAAGCCCGAACAGATCTATCACGTTAATCTGTTGAAAGCCTGGAGGGATAGAGAGTCCCTAGTCGCAGACACTTGGTCACCAGCTCAAACTGGTTGCGTGATTCCTGAGGTTGGAATAGCAGCCACCTTGTCACAACCCCAACAACAGGAGGTTAAGGAGTTTGTGCTTCGCAACAAGGAGGTATTCTCTGAGCTGCCGGGACAAACATCTGGGGTAGAGCATGACATCATTACCCCGCCCGGTGAAAGGGTGAAGTTAAAACCCTATCGGATCCCAGAGGCCCGACGGGAGGCAATACGGGAGGAAGTACAGAAAATGCTGAACTTAGGGGTGATAGAGGAGTCCCAAAGTGATTGGTCTAGTCCCATTGTGTTGGTGCCTAAACCGGATGGGAGCTGGCGATTTTGTAACGATTTTCGTCAGTTGAACAAAGTTACAAAATTTGACACCTACCCCATGCCACGTATAGATGAGTTGATCGACCGGCTGGGAACAGCCCGATACATGACGACTCTTGACCTCACAAAAGGGTATTGGCAAATCCCCCTGGCCAAATTGGCCAAAGAGAAAACGGCATTTGTAACCCCAGACGGGGCGTTCCAATATAAAAGAATGCCGTTCGGGTTACAGAATGCGCCGGCCACATTCCAGCGGAAAATGGACCAGATGCTGAGGCCCCATCGGAAGTATGCTGCGGCTTACCTGGATGACGTAATTGTCCATAGCACAGATTGGGCCTCACATCTGCCAAAAGTGCAAGCAGTCCTGGACTCTGTTCGGGAAGCGGGGTTTACGGCTAACCCCAAGAAGTGTACCATTGGGCAGGAGGAGGCCAAATATCTTGGGTACACCATTGGGAGGGGAGTAATAAAACCCCAACTCAACAAAGTCGAGGCCATCCAGAGTTGGCCACGTCCCAACAGCAAGAAGCAGGTACGAGCCTTTCTGGGAATCGCTGGGTATTATCGGCGATTCATTCCCCACTTTGCTTCTAAGGCTGTGCCCCTAACCAACCTAACGAAGGGGAAAGGGTCGGTCATGATTAAATGGACCCCCGAGGCTGAGGCAGCATTCCAATTCTTGAAACAAGCCTTATGTAGCCAGCCAGTGTTGTACTCACCCGACTTCTCTAAAGACTTTGTCGTACAAAGTGATGCGTCAGATGTGGGGTTAGGAGCAGTATTGTCCCAGGTCTGGAACGAGGAAGAGCACCCAGTCATTTACCTCAGCAGGAAGTTGAAGTCCCATGAGGTAAATTACGCCACCGTTGAAAAGGAGTGTTTAGCGGTGAAGTGGGCTCTAGATTCCCTTCGGTACTACCTGCTAGGTAGGCACTTTGACATGGTTACGGATCACGCTCCGTTAAAGTGGATGGCTCAAAACAAGGAAACAAATAGAAGAGTGAATAGGTGGTTCCTGGCCCTCCAGGAATTCAACTTCACAGTAAAGCATCGCCCTGGCGTTCAAATGGGGAATGTGGATGCTTTGTCTCGAGTACATGAATGCCTGATTGCTGGTGTTCCAACCCCGAGGTTAAAACAAGAGGGGGGGGTATGTGACAGCAGGAAGGTAAAGTCACCTGGTTGCATCCAGGGGGGTAGATATATTTCGCCCAGATTCAGGCTTTACGCCGACTTATACAACTAGGTGGAGAGTTGTATAAGCCCAGCTGAGGCTAGTGGGCTCATGGATGACTCATACCTTTAGGGAGAGTGTGGGGCGTCGTGCAGACAGGGAGTTGATGAGACCAGCTGAAGCTTGTCAGCTCATTTAGGCCTCTATAAAAACTCCCAGATTCATTAGGTGTTTGCTCATGCCTGGACCCAGACCGGTGTGGACTGTCTAGGGAGAGTGAACCCATGTGCGGTGAGACAAAGCCTGTGTGGCTATTTGCTTGGACATTTAAAACCAGGGACTTAGGGACTAGGACAGCACTAGGCTGATCCCAGTTGTTAGTTAGGAAACCTGTATGTTTAGTCAGAGGTCAAGTTGACCAGGATTTATTTTGTTTATGTTTCTTTTGGCTTTGCTGTGTTTTGTCACTGTAAATAGAAAATAAACCGCACTTTTTTTTTATTTTGAAAACCACAACCTCCGTTTGCTGGGCCTGTTTTTGTGTAGGGAGCCCATCCCGGGGGTCACACACACCCGCTGCCGAGCTAACCCCCTCACAGTAGGAAGAGTGTCAGTTTCTTTCACTGTGATAATCCTTGTTTCTAGGGACAGGGAAGGACAGTGAGGGAAATTCTCCTTGTGCTATAGTGTGCTTTAAAAAAACATTTTTTCTTGGGACAGAAAACTATAGGTAGGAAGAGTGTCAGTTTCTTTCACTGTGATAATCCTTGTTTCTAGGGACAGGGAAGGACAGTGAGGGAAATTCTCCTTGTGCTATAGTGTGCTAAAGCATTCCTCATCAACCATCTTTGAAATCCTTGTTTTTTGGACAGTCAGGGAAATTGTCGTTGTGCCATTCTGTGCAAAAGCAATCATCCTCAACCATATTTAGAAATCCTTAAGTAAAGGGACAGAGAAGGACACCTGAAGGTAGCCCTTATTGCTTTTTTCCCATCTCCCTGCAGGCCATCTATTAGAATGTCTGGAAGGCAAACAAGGAGAGGCAGACAGTCAGGAGGCAATAAAAGAGGGCAAGCAGGCTCTGTGTCTGGGGGCAACAGTGCTGGTCATGGACGCGGTGCATTGTCATCAGCACATGGCCATGGGACACGCTTGTCCTTCTTTTCGGCAGCTGGACATGTTGAGCCACATCATGCCGAAGACTTGGTAGAGTGGATGACCAAGCCCTTCTCCTCCTCCTCATCCTCTCTCACCCAGGCTCAGGGTACTGGCAAAGCAGCTGCCAAAGCGTCCTCTTCCCTGGTATCAATGTCAGACTCATCATCAGTCACTCCTTCCCTAGACCCACCATGTCCTCCTCCTGAGGAGTCCCCCGAACTGTTTGAGCACAGTGTTGGGTACATGCTCCAGGAGGATGCCCAGCGTTTCGAAGGGTCTGATGATGAAACCCAGCTACAGGAAGGCAGTAGCGTGAGAGCAGACAGAGGGGATGCTCAAGAAGGACACCAATCTGGCAGTCATGTTCCAGCAGCTGCAGCATACTGCCAGATTGGCTCCAGTGATGAGGAGGGAGGGGATGATGAGGTCACTGACTCCACGTGGGTGCCTAATAGGAGAGAGGAGGAGGAGGAGGATGAGGAGGAGGCACATCTCCAACGAGGCAGGATGCCCTTTGGTGGCCAGCGTAAGGGCAGTACACCGACGGAATCACACCGCAGAGCTCCGCCTGTGCAGGGCGCTGCCTCTGCCCGTCATTCAAAAAGTTCTTTGGTGTGGGTCTTTTTTGAGGCTAGTGCATCAGATCGCACAGCTGCTGTTTGCAACATATGTCTCAAGCGTATATCGCGTGGCCAAAACATCAGCCGCTTGGGTACCACATGCCTGACCAGACATATGTTGACCTGCCATGCAGCTCGTTGGCAAGCCTACCTCAAAGACCCACACCAAAGAACAAAGCGGACCTCTCCTTGCACCGCATCAGCTGGGATCTCCAACCCCACTATAACTTCAGTCCTCTCTGAAACATGCACTGAGAGGAATGAAGGTGTAGAATTAGGTGTGTCACAGCCAAGTACTTGCGGCCACTCTGCTAGCAGTACACCGACGTCCGATTCTAGCAGGCAAATTTCCCTGCCCCAGCTGCTGGACCGTCGAAAGAAGTTCACTCCCAGCCATCCACATGCCCAGCGGTTGAATGCTAGCTTGGCTAAATTGCTAGCGCTTCAACTGCTGCCTTTTCAGTTGGTAGACTCGGCCCCCTTCCGTGAGTTTGTGCAATGTGCGGTTCCTCAGTGGCAGGTTCCCAAACGCCACTTTTTCTCACGGAAGGCTATTCCGGCTCTCTACCGGCATGTGGAAGGCAATGTCTTGGCCTCGCTGGACAGGGCGGTCAGCGGTAAGGTGCATATTACCGCTGACTCATGGTCCAGCAGGCATGGACAGGGACGTTACCTTTCTTTCACAGCCCATTGGGTCACTCTTTTGGCAGCTGGGAAGGATGCAGGACAAGGTGCAGTAGTGTTGGAGGTTGTTCCACCGCCACGCCTCCAAAATGCTACTACTGGTTGTGACACACCTCTCTCCTCCACCCCCTCCTCTTCTTCTTCCTCCATGGCCTCTTCCTGTGGTTTGTCCTCGGAACCAGCGGTGCTCCGTAGGCGTTCAAGGGGCTACGCAAGTACGCAGGCAAAAAGATGCCATGCCGTGCTTGCGCTGGTGTGTTTGGGGGACAGAAGCCACACTGGGGCAGAGGTCCTGTCTGCTCTGCAGGGCCAGGCCGAGAGGTGGTTGACGCCACGCCAGCTTAAGCCAGGAATGGGGGTTTGCGACAATGGCACCAACCTCCTCTCCGCCCTCCGACAGGGACAACTGACCCATGTGCCCTGTGTGGCTCACGTCCTTAACCTGGTGGTGCAGCGGTTCTTGGGCAGGTACCCGGGCTTACAGGATGTCCTGAGGCAGGCCAGGAAAGTCTGTGTGCATTTCCGCAGATCTTATAATGCCAGTGCTCGCCTGGCTGAGCTGCAAAAGGAGTTGAACCTGCCCAAGAACCGCCTTATATGTGACATGCCCACCAGGTGGAACTCAACGTTGGCCATGCTGCAGCGGCTGCACACGCAGCAGAGGGCCATCAATGAGTACCTGTGCGACTACGGCACCAGGACAGGGTCAGGGGAGCTTGTTTTTTTTTCTCCACGCCAGTGGGGCATGATCAGGGATGCATGCACTGTCCTGGCACCATTTGAGGAGGCCACGAGGATGGTGAGCAGTGACAGTGCATGCATCAGTGACACTGTACCTCTTGTCCACCTGTTGGAACATACGCTGCGTGGAATAATGGACAGGACACTTGAGGCAGAGCAGAGGCTGGAAGAGGAGGACTTCATTGCCTCTCAAGGCCCCCTTTACCCAGACAGTGTTCCTTCTGTCCCACCCATCGCACAGGAAGAGGAGGAGGAGGAGGAGGAGGATTGTGTCAGCATGGAGGTGGAGGCTGGCACTCAGCATCATCAGCAGCAGTCTTTTAGGGATGATTTACAGTCCCAAGAAACCAGTGGACTTGTACGTGGCTGGGAGGAGGTGGCTGCGGATCATGTCGTCCTTAGTGACCCAGAGGACTCCGGAGCGAATGCCTCAGCAAACCTACGCTGCATGGCCTCCCTGATCCTGCAAAGTCTGCGGAAGGATCCTCGTATTCTTCTGATCAAGGAGAGGGACCATTACTGGCTGGCCACTCTCCTTGATCCACGGTACAAGGGTAAGGTTGCGGACCTTATGTTACCGTCGCAGAGGGAGCAGAGGATGAGACAACTCCGGGAGGCCTTGCAGAAAGGTCTGTGCAACGCGTTCCCAGAGACTGGGAGGTTACAAACTCCTGGTCCTGGACAACGAGTTGCTGAGGCTTCGGCCAGTCAAAGAAGGAGCGGTGGGGAAGGTGGCCGTCTGACCGATGCGTTCAGACAATTCTTTAGTCCGCAGCCCCAAAGTATGATCGGTTCCAAGCAACCATCGCCAGCGTCTGATAAACATGGTGCAGGAATATCTAGGGGCAAGGTCAGACTTGGACACCTTCCCCACCGAAAATCCTCTGGCTTACTGGGTCTTGAGGATGGATCACTGGCCAGAGCTTGCACAGTATGCAATTGAGCTACTGGCCTGTCCTGCATCCAGCGTTCTTTCGGAACACACATTCAGTGCTGCTGGAGGATTTGTCATGGATCACAGGGTGCGCCTGTCCACTGACTCGGTTGATCGACTGACTTTCATCAAGATGAACCAGTCTTGGATCACCACCAGCTACCACACACCTGATGCTGATATAACAGACTAATTGATTTTAACATGTCACATCCCTTCAAGACTGATGCTGATGCTGAGTGCCTGTGCTGTTATGTTGACTGGCTATCCTACTCCTCCGAGTCCTCAATGATACGATTGATGATGATAGCTTGGAAGATCATTTTTGTTTATGGCTGCCGCCACCAGTGGCTAAGGCCCAATTTTTCAGCCCCTGTTTTACAGGGGCGTGTAATTACAATTTTTTTAGCAATAATTTGCCATAGGGCTCATTGCTGTGCTCCAAGTACAGTATCTGTGAGGGGTTGGAGTGTTGTGCCACCAGTGCCTAACGCCCAATTTTTCAGCCCCTGTTTAACAGGGGCGTGTCATTACAATTTTTGAAGCAATACTTTGCAACAGGGCTCATTGCTGTGCTCCAAGTACAGTATCTGTGAGGGGTTGTAGTGTTGTGCCACCAGTGCCTAAGGCCCAATTTTTCAGCCCCTGTTCAACAGGGGCATGTAATTACAATTCTTGATCTAATAATTCACAGCAGGGCCCATTGCTGCACCCACCAAGAGTAACTCTGAGGGCTTACAGTGTTGTGGCAACGCCACCACCACCACCACCACGAAAGGCCCAATTTTTCAGCCCCTGTTCAAAAGGGGCATGTAATTACAATTCTTGATCTAATAATTCACAGCAGGGCCCATTCCTGCACCCACCAAGAGTAACTCTGAGGGCTTACAGTGTTGTGGCAACGCCACCACCACCACCACCACGAAAGGCCCAATTTTTCAGCCCCTGTTCAAAAGGGGCATGTAATTACAATTCTTGATCTAATAATTCACAGCAGGGCCCATTCCTGCACCCACCAAGAGTAACTCTGAGGGCTTACAGTGTTGTGGCAACACCACCACCACCACCACGAAAGGCCCAATTTTTCAGCCCCTGTTCAACAGGGGCATGCAATTACAATTCTTGATCTAATAATTCACAGCAGGGCCCATTGCTGCACCCACCAAGAGTAGCTGTCAGGGCTTACAGTGTTGTGGCACCAGCACCACCATCAAAGGCCCAATTTTTACTACCACTGTTCAACAATTATATGTAATTAAAATTCCTGATATAATAGTTGACAGCAGGGCGTTCCAGCACCAACCAAGAGTAACTGTGAGTGCTTACAGTGTTGTGCCAACACCAACAACTAAGGGGCCTATTTCTGCAGAGTATATACGGCAGGTCCCTACTTTCAAACATCCAACTTACAAACGACTCCTACTTGCAAACGCAAGAAGACAACAGGAAGTGAGAGGAAATCTACCCCTTGGAAGGAAAATTCTCTCCTGTAAGAATTAATATGGGAGAAAGGTGTCTCCTCTGTACTGATGCTTTATCAGCAATCCTTGTTTCAAGAAAAACACCACATTTCAAAAACAGTTGTCATTGGGACGGAAAGTGAGGTGAAATGTTCTGAACAGGGGCACAGACAGCAAAACAAATGTTACAGGGGTGATAACCCTTACCTATGTTTTCCAAAAAGTTTAAAAATAGATTTTTGGGCTGGAGCTACACTTAAACAATGTACCTGTTCAAAATTACAAACAGATTCTACATAAGAACAAACCTACAGTCCCTGTCTTGTATGCACCGCCTGTATACGGCTGTTCAGAGTATATAGGGCCTTTTTTATTTTATGTGCGGGGTTCCCCTTAATATCCATACAAGACCCAAAGGGGCTGGTAATGGGCTGGGGTGGGGGGGGGGGGTCATGGGGTAGCTATGCCATTTTTCTTAAAGATTTTCATCCATATTACCGGGACCAGACATTACATTAAAGCCGCAAGCAGTTTTAAATGGCTTTTTTTTTCCTTTAGAAGTGTCATTTTGTGCAGGGACAGTTCTAAACACGGGAAACACGTGGCACTTCACAGGCATACTTTAGACACCCCCCAGGTACGATATTTAAAAGAATATTTGACTTTTTTTTTTTCACTTTATGCATCATTAAAATGACTGCTCCCGAAAAACGACCGTTTTTAAAACTTCTTTTTGCATTGATACATGTCCCCTGGTGCACAACCCGGGTTCCCAAACCCTTTTTAGGATAATAACATGCATAATAGTTGTTATAATTAGCACTTTAGAATTCGAACGTTCGCATCCATTGTATTTAATAGGGTTCTAATGTTCGTACGAACTTTCGGTCCGTTCGCGGGTTCTGGTGCGAACCGAACCCGGGGGTGTTCGGCTCATCACTACTCCTGAGACATATTCTCAAACAGGTGGTCATCTCCAGCATCAGACAGAGAGTCTAATTCCGAGTCTTCCAACTCTTCTGCCGGCAAATAGTTGCACATAGTCCCGAATAGTTTTTCCCCAGATTTCTTACCGGTTTCTGACGCAGACTTCCCGGGGATATCACTGCTCACGGGGTCCGGTTCCGGTAAACTCTTGGGTAGGCCTTGACCGCGGCTGCGGGAAGCCTTCACGTACCCCACCTTCCAATTCACGGGTGGGACGGGGGCTCATGCTGTGGATGTGGTATCCGCTGCGGTGTCCGCTGGTAATTCTGTGTTAACAGCGACATCCTTTCCGGATTCACTCGCTGTAGCAGACATGGTGCGCACAGGCTGAACCGCAGGGGCGAAGGCGACATCTTCTAACGTAGCGGTGTCTGTATCCCAGTCTATCCGATAGGCGCGGGGCAACACAGTGGGGTGTTCCACCTCAAACAAATATTCCCCGCAGGATAGGCACCGGGCGAATGGACGTAACTGCACGGCCAGTCCTCCACATTCAGGGCACAGCATGCCCAGCGCCTCTACATCTCGGCTCGTGTACAGTATGAAGCATCAATCGAATCCCTGTATCAGTGAGCAGGGCTCCGGTTGGCGTAGCACCCACAGCGGTGGGCATTGAAAAAATTCTAGGCCCTGGCATGGATGGTGCCCACGAGCATATCGACATGCTGCTTTCCGATCTACTCACTTGATCTGGCAGCTCCTGGTCTTTCGTGCCAAACCCACTCATGTGTCTCACGCAGTTGGCGGGAACTCCTCCCCTTTAAGTTCTTTTTGCACGTAGCTCGCTGGCTTTTCTTTCCTGGCTCCGCCCATGGCCTACGCAGTTAGCAAAGTGATCTGTACCCTTAACCCCTCTGGTTTCAATTCAAAGCACAGTCCAACACCTTCTTGATTGCAGACTTTCAATAACGCAAAAACCTTTTTATCCAGTTGCGAGAGGTAACGGCAAATCCTGAACTCGAGCCCCCACGTGTAGCACAACCCCTGTAGGAGCTGCTAGTTTTTGTTTGGGCCTTGCACGTTACATTGGTATTCATTGTCTAGGGGAATAAAGTCTGTAAGAACCTCCAATGTCCACAAAAGATGTAAAACCTTTTTGCTGTTAGGTTTTATTTTTGCTCAAAACTTGGGAAGAAAGGAGAAGGAGGAAGGGGAAGGTTCAGGTACGTGGTACAGATCACTGGGGAAAAACTTCTCAACCCCAAAGTCATTGACCACTCCCCCTTGAGTGGGTATTGCTCACCCGGATAGACCCCTCTCACCTGGCCTAGCAGCCGGAATGATGCACGGACAATGATCAGGAACAGTCTCTGCCACAGACTGGTTGCGAACAAAAATGGATAGTCCGGAATCCTCTGCCACAGGACTTAAACAGTCAAAGAGCCTTTAAGCCGACCCGGCGGACTGTAAGGTAACTTGAGTGGTAGATCCCTCTTTAATAAGGTCACCAGGCCTATCCCGAGACATTAGCCTTTCGCTTGGTCTCCTCCAGGGCAGGTCCTCCTCTGGTTTCCTCCGTTAAGTAGCTTCCTCTGCTTAGACGGACAGCTTGGGATCCCCTCTGAATCATAGGCCCCAGTTAGCATAACTGGGCCTACTTGGTAGTGATGCGGCCTCGGACCAACATGGTCCCGGGACCAAAATCACACAGCACATTCCTCGCGCCAGGAGGGCTACGAGGCGAAGGACCCCAAAAAATGGCGCCTGCCCCTTAAGTACGCCTTCCCGGCATGCCCAGCAGGAACACCACTCCCACTCGGCTGTTTCCGGGAAAAGACACTCAAATCACCATGACCTGCCCATATTCCAACACTGGCCTGTGGTGGTATCACCACCTACAGGAAACAGTGGTAAATCCTGTCAGGCACAGCCACAGCAAACAGAGGCTAATTTAGCACAATCATTTAAGTCTGAGCCCAACTATCGGCTCAGACACCCACTAAATTTAATATAGCGCCCAGTCATTGGGAGCAGGACGCTACATACTCCCCCTGCTGCAAAAAAGACACTGTCCCCAGTGTCTGGAGAAAAAAAACAACTCCACAAGCCTGAGGATTTGGTACCTGAACCAAAAACTTGGATGGGGTAGGGAAAGGAAGGAAAGAGACAAAGATATAACAACGTCACAAATTCAATAAAGCAGCAGCACATTACACAATAACATCACCACCCTTCACTAACTATCTAGCCCTCCCCATTCTCCGGAGGTCTTGATAGAAGATCTGGTTTCCTAAAAGAAAAACAGAAATACACAGCACAATAACTTATTCACATTAAAGTACTTCTATAGAAGCAGAGCTACACCTCCAAAGAGGTAGAACTTTCCTTCTTAATGTTTAAAGACCCTACATATAACTTAGAAAGTCTTTCCCTACTCTACTGACCACCTAGTGTCAGAGGTAGCACACAAGAGTTCTTTAAAGCAGGGGCTGAAACAGATGACATCTTGATCCCGACGTCCTCAGCAACCCTATTTGTGTCTAATTTCCCAAAGTCCAGTTAGTGTAGTAAAGAAAAACGCCTCTGGTTTAAAAAAAAAATATTTCTTGCGGGAGAAAAGAACGTTTAAAAGATGAGGGCAAGAGAAAACAAAGTCACACCTCTTGGTTAGCATTACAGGTAAAACCTGGGGTCCGGCAAAGTCAGTGATCTTCCTTGTTTGTCCAGGGTAGTAATAAAATATGTAACATCGTCCTTTCAATAACCACCCGATCAGCGTGGATATGCCACCCGTAGCTCCAATATAACCAGCGCCCCTTGAAACGTTCAGCCATGATGAACGAATAGTCCAAGTTTCTGAATGGCTTTGGTACTTTCAAATAGTCCCAGATGGCCTCACCGTACCATTGTTCCCTATTGGCCTCAATCTCCTGCCTTACTTTCTTTCGCACGTACGGGACTTCCAGGCCGAAATTCCGTGGCTACCCTCCTCATTAACACTCTTGTACACAGGCGATTCTAGGAAATGTCCGGGAACTCCCTGTCCCGGGTAACACACATGAATCTGGCGATTTCTTTACCATGGACTTAGCAGGTTTAGGCAACATCTCTTTAACAGGCAAATTCCCTTTATTAATGTCTGGGTTTTCCACCCTGGGTGTAGTTTCCCCGGAGTCCATAGCTGTCGACTCCGAACAGCTATTTGCTGAGGTAACATCTTCCACGTTATCCCACACCCACTCCTGAGACATATTCTCAAACAGGTGGTCATCTCCAGCATCAGACAGAGAGTCTAATTCCGAGTCTTCCAACTCTTCTGCCGGCAAATAGTTGCGCATAGTCCCGAATAGTTTTTCCCCAGATTTCTTACCGGTTTCTGACGCAGACTTCCTGGGGATATCACCGCTCACGGGGTCCGGTTCCGGTAAACGCTGGGGTAGGCCTTGACCGCGGCTGCGAGAAGCCTTCACATACCCCACCTTCCATTTCACGGGTGGGACGGGGGCTCATGCTGTGGATGTGGTATCCGCTGCGGTGTCCGCTGGTAATTCTGTGTTAACAGCGACATCCTTTCAGGATTCACTCGCTGTAGCAGACATGGTGCCCACAGGCTGAACCGCAGGGGCGAAGGCGACATCTTCTAACGTAGCGGTGCCTTTATCCCAGTCTATCCGATAGGCACGGGGCAACACAGTGGGTTGTTCCACCTCAAACAAATATTCCCCGCAGGATAGGCACCGGGCGAATGAACGTAACTGCACGGCCAGTCCTCCACATTCAGGGCACAGCATGCCCAGCGCCTCTACATCTCGGCTCATGTACAGTATGAAGAATCCACGTGGCTTCAATCGAATCCCTGTATCAGTGAACAGGGCTCCGGTTGGCGTAGCACCCACAGCGGTGGACATTGAAAAAATTCTAGGCCCTGGCATGGATGGTGCCCACGAGCATATCGACATGCTGCTTTCCGATCTACTCACTTGATCTGGCAGCTCTTGGTCTTTCGTGCCAAACACACTCATGTGTCTCACGCAGTTGGCGGGAACTCCTCCCCTTTAAGTTCTTTTTGCGCGTAGCTCGCTGGCTTTTCTTTCCTGGCTCCGCCCATGGCCTACGCAGTTAGCAAAGTGATCTGTACCCTTAACCCCTCTGGTTTCAATTCAAAGCACAGTCCAACACCTTCTTGATTGCAGACTTTCAATAACGCAAAAACCTTTTTATCCAGTTGCGAGAGGTAACAGCAAATCCTGAACACGAGACCCCACATGTAGCACTACCCCCGTAGGAGCTGCTGGTTTTTGTTTGGGCCTTGCACGTTACATCGGTATTCATTGTCTAGGGGAATAAAGTCTGTAAGAACCTCCAATGTCCACACAAGATGTAAAACCTTTTTGCTGTTAGGTTTTATTTTTGCTCAAAACTTGGGAAGAAAGGAGAAGGAGGAAGGGGAAGGTTCAGGTACGTGGTACAGATCACTGGGGAAAAACTTCTCAACCCCAAATTCATTCACCACTCCCCCTCGAGTGGGTATTGCTCACCCGGATAGACCCCTCTCACCTGGCCTAGCAGCCGGAATGATGCACGGACAATGATCAGGAACAGTCTCTGCCACAGACTGGTTGCGAACAAAAATGGATAGTCTGGAATCCTCTGCCACAGGACTTAAACAGTCAAAGAGCCTTTAAGCCGACCCGGCGGACTGTAAGGTAACTTGAGCGGTAGAACCCTCCTTAATAAGGTCACCAGGACTATCCCGAGACATTAGCCTTTCGCTTGGTCTCCTCCAGGGCAGGTCCTCCTCTGGTTTCCTCCGTTAAGTAGCTTCCTCTGCTTAGACAGACAGCTTGGGATCCCATCTGAATCATAGGCCCCAGTCAGCATAACTGGGCCTAAGGGTAGAGATGCGGACTCGGACCAACATGGTCCTGGGGCCGAAATCACACAGCACATTCCTCGTACCAGGAGGGCTACGAGGCGAAGGACCCCAAAAAATGGCGTCTGCCCCTTAAGTACCCCTTCCCGGCATGCCCAGCAGGAAAACCACTCCCACTCGGCTGTTTCCGGGAAAAGACACTCAATCCACCATGACTTTCCAATATTACAACACTGGCCTGTGGTGGTATCGCCACCTACAGACAACAGTGGGAAATCCTGTCAGGCACAGCCACAGCTCAACAGAGGCTTAGCACAATCATTTAAGTCTGAGCCCAACTATCGGCTCAGACACCCACTAAATTTAATATAGAGCCCAGTCATTGGGAGCAGGGCGCTACATTTATATCCAAAATAAACAGCAGAATATCAGAGAAAAGTGAAAAGAAATCATACATGTGCAGGCTTTCACAATATAAAGTGTTCCTGTTGACTTTTGCAAAATCTTGGATTTCCTCTGACTTCTGAGAAAGGGAGTGAGATGGAATCTCCCCAACAGTGACTCATTAACCACTTAAGGACCTTGCCTATTTTTCAAATTTGGTGTTTACAAGTTTAAAACATTTTTTTTTGCTAGAAAATTACTTAGAACCCCCAAACATTATATATTGTTTTTTTCTAACATACTAGAGAATATATTAGTGGTCATTGCAATACTTTTTGTCACATCGTATTTGCGCAGCGGTCTTACAAGCGCACTTTGTTTGGAAAAAAATCACTTTTTTTAAATTAAAAAATAAGACAACAGTAAAGCTAGCCCAATTTTTTTTTATATTGTGAAAGATATTGTTACGCCGAGTAAATTGATACCCAACATGTCACACTTCAAAACTGCGCCCGCTCGTGGAATGGCGTCAAACTTTTACCCTTAAAAATCTCCATAGGCGACGTTTAAAAAATTCTACAGGTTGCATCTTTTGAGTTACAGAGGAGGTCTAGGGCTAGAATTATTGCTCTCGCTCTAACGATTGTGGGGATACCTCACATGTGTGGTTTCGCTTCTGCGCGCGAGCTCGTCGGGATGGGGCGCTTTAAAAAAATATTTTTTTGTTTTCTTATTTATTTTACTGGATTCTATTTATTTTTACACTGTTTTAAAAAAAAAAAAAAATGGATCACTGTTATTCCTATTACAAGGAATGTAAACATCCCTTGTAATAGAAAAAAGCATGACAGGTCCTCTTAAATATGAGATCTGGGGTCAAAAAGACCTCAGATCTCATATTTACACTAAAATGCAATAAAAATAAAAAATAAATAAAAAATGTAATTTGAAAAAATGACAAAAAAATAAATGTCCCTTTAAGACGTATGGGCAGAGCTGACGTTTTGACGTCAGCTCCGCCCTGCTATGGTATGGAGACGGGTGGGGGCCATCTTGCCCTCACTCTTATCCATACCACAGAGGGAGAAGGACCCGATCGCCTCCGCCGCTACCGACGGCTCCGGTAAGCGGCGGAGGGCGCGGTAGAGCGGCGGGAGGGGGGGGGCCCTCTCCCGCCGCCGATAACGGTGATCTCGAAACACGACCGCTCACTGAAGAGATGGATATCTCGGTTGTGGCAGCAGCTGCTGCCGTTACCGAGATATCCCTCTTCAAAAAAATTACGTATATATACAGTGAGCGGTCGTCAAGTGGTTAAAAACCTGATGGAGGTCTCAACAGTATCCAAAACTAAGAAATATTGGCTGTAGTTCCACTTTAAAAGGAATCTGTCCAAGTAAAAAGTAACTGGACACGCGTCAATAATTAGATAAATGAACATGTTTCTGACTTAGTGTTTCAATCAAATAAAAAATCCACTAAAAGCCATTAGTATTCATCATTGGTTAACCAAATCTTCTACACCAGGCTTTTTCCTCTCTCTGGACGCGGAGAAGGCGTTTGACAGAGTAGCTTGGGATTACATGATCGAAACACTGAAAGCATTGGGGTTTCGGGATCGTATGCTTCAATTTATACTTTATTCGTCCCCTACTGCTAGAATAAAAGTAAATGGTTGCCTGTCGGACGCCTTCTCCATTTCGAACGGGACGCGCCAGGGTTGCCCCTTATCCCCTCTTATCTTTGTTCTGACATTAGAACCTATCCTTCGCAGACTTAGAGCTAACCCAGACATCAAGGAAGTGGAACTTAATAATAAACATTATAAACTGGCCGCTTATGCTGATGATATTTTATTATTTCTTACTGATCCCATCACCACACTACCCAAACTTTTAAAAGATTTTTCTTTTTTTAATCTGATATCCAACCTGCAAATTAACTTTAATAAATCCAAAGCTCTGAACATTTCTTTGCCTACCAATATAATGTCACTCTGTCAACAGAACTTCCCATTTGGATGGGACACACGTGCCCTGACATATCTTGGTATTCAAATCCCTATAAAACTAGATAATCTTTATTCATCCAAATTTGTCCCTATTCTAAAAACTATTCAGGATGATTTTCAGGAATGGAATAAGGGTTTCTTTTCGTGGTTCGGGAGAGCTGCAATAATAAAAATGAATGTTCTTCCTAGACTTCTTTATCTCCTTCAAACTATACCAATTAAATTACCTACCTCTTTCTTTGCTACTTATAAAAGGATTTGTCTTAAATTTGTCTGGGCATCTAAACAACCCAGAGTGAAATGGGACAAGTTAACTACTCCCAAATTATTGGGTGGAATTGGTCTACCCGACATTCAAAAATACTACTGGTCCTGTCACTTATCCCGTATAATTGACTGGCACCTCCATAATGAGACCAAGGCATGGATAGGACTAGAAGCAGCAGTTTTCGATATACCATTGCACCATTTACCTTGGATTAACCCTCGCAAAATTCCTGGCGGATATAAAAAACACCCCCTTACTGGTCCTACCTTACTGATCTTTCGTTCACTTTGTAAAAAAATTACTATTGCATCATTTCCTGGACCCATTACTCCTATTGACCGTAATCCAGACTTTCCCTTAAAAAGCTCTAAACTTGACATACATGGTTCGCCTTTTACTTCTTCCATTAGAGCAAAATCTCTTTTTGATAAAGAGAAGTTCATTTCATTCGACGGCTTTACTGCACTGATTCCAGACATAGGTATCTCCTTTCTTGAATATATCCGGATTAAGTCTCTATTACTTGATTCTGTTTCGCCTTCTCAATGGAACAAAGATCTGACACCCTTTGAAAAACTATGCACAAAATCGGAACCACAAAGACACACTATATCGACCATTTATGCTCTGACTTTTGCTGACATCAATCCTAAAGATGACATAATTAGCCAAAAATGGGAAAGAGAACTTACTTTGGACCTTACTAGAAATGAATGGGAACATATTTTTACATACATTCATAAAGGTTCCCTAAATGTCTTAACTCAGGAGAATGGATTTAAGATATATTCCAGATGGTATAAAACACCAGACATAATCCACAAATTTAACCCTGATACTAGTCCTCTGTGTTGGCGATGTGCGGCTGCCCAGGGAACACTCCTTCATATTTGGTGGGATTGCCCTTGGATACAACCCTTTTGGAAGGAAATACATTGCCTTATATTCCACATAACAACATATAAACTTGATTTTACTCCTGCTCAATACTTGTTACACCACACATCCTTACCTATTTCACTTTACAAAAAATCTCTTGTTATGCATCTTATTAATGCAGCTAAACTGTGTATACCTATTCATTGGAGGGATGTTTCACCCCCATGTGTATCTGAATGGTTAAAAAAAGTCCAAACTATTGCTGAAATGGAAGATTTAATACAACAGGCCAATGACACACCTTTTAAATTCAATAAAACTTGGGCTAACTGGATACAATTTACTAATTCTTCAGAATATCGTACCCTAACCTCTTTTATTCCTTAACTTGACTTGGGGATGTTTACACTAATAGTAATCTTAATATAATTAATATTTTATTCTTTGTACAATTATCCACTCTTCCCCTTATTTGACCTTTATTCCCTTTTATTTCTTTTAATATATACTACATTATCACATGAGATATTTAGATTACCTTGTTTCATTTATTTTATTTAGTTCTGTATATTTTAGTTTTCAATATATTCTATGTTTTACTTGGTCATAATATATTATTTAATACACTTTATGTTTATGAATATTATTCTGAACATGGAATTTCTTGTACTATTTCCAATGCATTTTTTTTATTTTTTATATAATGTTATTTATACCCCCTTTTTTTATGTTGAAAAATTTAATAAAAACATTGAAACCAAAAAATCCACTATACTTGACTATAGTAGCATGATTTTTAAAGCTGGATTCCAGGTAGATTAAAAAACACCAATGAATGTAATTATTTATTAATAAAATATAATTTAAACAGATCTATTGGCAGCATGTCACTTTAACATTAAACCTCCCTTTTAATTTCTTTATTATCCCTCAGGATTTTTTTTTCCTGTGACAACATCATTACAGAATGTCCTACATCATTTCCTACTGACACAGGGTGCACCTTCAGAAACATATTTTTCCTTCAACCCTCTGGTTTCAAATAGAGTTTGTGGGCAGGCTCTTGGGCATATAGGCATTGCTGTGAGCATGTACATACGCAGTGAAAGGGGACATGACAGTTACTGTATATTAAGCGTATTTAGAGAAGTTTTATTTAAAACAAAAAAATAAAAAATATGCAACTAAAGTGATTTTAAATGCAATATTTCTTAATAAAATTAACCTGCTGTGTGCAATAATATTGCACAGAGTGAGTCTCTTTCTTCTTCTTTGGTTGTTCCCCACCGCTGCTGTCCACTCTTTCTATAAACGGGTGCCCACATACCAAGCTGTGTGGTATAGGGCCCCCATCTATCGACCCACACAGTGTTGCTCAGCCATGTCCCCACTCCCTCCATTTCTTCTTCTGCTGCCTGTGTGTCTTGTAAGAAGAGAAAGTCAGCGGAGTGCTGCTGCAGATGGGACAGTGCTGGATGGTGAGAGGAGGTGGGTGTTTAGGGGCGATGGGGGGAGAAGAGCTAGTGGAACAGCAGGGAATGCATTAAGGTAAAAATAGTTTTGCCTTTAGAACCACTTGAACAATCTAGTGATTTGGGGAATAAAGCTATGTGACATAAGGATAGGGAAAATGGATTTATTTATAAATAGTTTATGATCATTTTTTCTTTTAGACAAAATCAAGTTTGTGGAAATAACCCGCTCATAACCCCCTAATAAACTTGTGAAGATAATGGTTATCTGCAGCTCTGAAAATTAAAATATAAATGTCTATATACAATAATAATTTGTACTGCACCTAGCAGATTTAGGCTATGAACTGACTTAATGACTTCATAAGGCTGTACAGATAGATACCGTAATTGCCAGCGTATAAGGCGACTGGGCGTATAAGACGACCCCCTATTTTTCAAGTGAAAACATAGCTTTTGAGCTATACTCACCGTATAAGACTACCCCCTTCCAAGGCAACACCATTTGAAAAAAAACATGGATTCCACCACATATTCACCACCGACCTAAATGTAGACACATGGGCATAGTTTACATCCGCCACAATATTTATCGCTATTCCAACAGGCGGTAAAGTCTTTAGTTGACTGGCCACAATGCATAGGGAATTATTAAATGAGAGGTCCCAATGCTATGAGCCCTCAGATTCTATTTACAGTCATGGGGACTCACCGGCATTGTCCTAGCCAATTCCTCAATCGACAGTGTTCTACATGACGCCCACTTCCACTAAACATCCTATTCAGTTACACTGGATGTGCGGTAATACTGTATGTAGCTTCGGCTACATACAGTATACACCGCTGAGCCAATCCCGGCGAGCGATGTATTCTATTAATGAATACAAAGCCTGCTCGGATTGGCAGAGGCTGTAACATCATCAGCCCGCGCCTCTCTGACTCTCAAAGCCAATCCGAGCAGGCTACTGTTTGTAGCCTGCTCGGATTGGCAGGCTCTGTATTCACTAATAAAATACATCGCTCGCCGGGATTGGCTCAGCAGTGTATACTGTATGTAGCCGAAGCTACATACAGTATTACTGCACTTCCAACGGGCATCCGGCGGGCTGAAATCCTATGTGTGGCATTTTAAACCCAGCGTATAAGACGACCCCTGATTTTTGAGCGTTTTTTTTAAGTGTAAAAGGTCGTTTTATATGCCGGAAAATACGGTATTCTTAATCCGCCTGGTGGTTGGGAACTGGTCTGAAAAAAAAAAACCTATGGAATCAATGTTAGCCTGTAGCAGAGACCTGGGAAACAGAAAGACAGCTGCCCAAATGGAACACTTTCTGAGGAGCATGTTGCTCAACTATTCAAGAATATCTGTGACTATACTACTGTATAGAATTACATAGTTACATAGTAGGTGAGGTTGAAAAAAGTCCATCAAGTCCAGCCTATGTGTGTGATTATGTGTCAGTATTACATTGTATATCCTTGTATGTTGTGGTCATTCTAAAGAGCCAATCTATTATTGGAAGGCTGCTACAGTAAAATTAAAGCCATCAACGTTGCTACTATGGAGAAAACTGCTTTTAAAGGGCTACTATCAGTTTGCTGTTACCCAAAGGCCTCGTTAATACATATTTGTTTAATCCAAAAGGGTTTTTATCTGTTTTGCAACAGACATAACAACATCAATGCTGACAAACGCGTATACCTGTTTTGTATATATAATTTGGAACATCCTGTTCCCCTAGCCCTCTCTTCTCAAGTTATTGAGCAAATAAATATTTATAACTCAGAATGAGTCAAAAGCCTGGTTGTTGCTACTGGTGGGTCATGTGTTGTTGGGTGCAGCTGCAGGGCAGGTAACCATTAGGAAGGCAGGGGAGCCTGCAAAATTCAGCAGCTCCTGGAGGGACAAGTTCTACAGAAGTAACCACATTAGGTCTCTCTTTGATTTTCAAATCTTCCCACATACTAGCATTTTAGCAAAAAAATCCTTCAGCCTGGGCTTCAATGCCAGAACACATTTTTGCTTGTAAAAAGGTCTGCCAAATGAAATACTAGTGGGATGAAGCAAATTGACTAATATTCACTAGTCTTTGCTACTTTCTAATTTAAATTTCAGACACAGAGTCTCAATTTACTCACCTCTAATAACCTCTACTATGACATCTCAGGTTAACTGCCTTCTATTCTTTCTCATATTGACTTTCGACATGAGACTAGCATGCAACAAAAAACTGATGTTTGGTCATCCGAAAATCTGATCGTGTGTACGAGGCTTAAGGGTCATGCAAGTTTAAAGGGTTGCTGAGATGCAGGCTTTCAGTTTTAACATCCTGGCCAGCAGCACCTCCCATTTATCAATATGTGTGAATACATTTGAGGTTAGTGCACCTACCTGCCATGTATGTGTAGCACACGGACCCTTTTCTCCTGCTTACCTCCACCTTGCAGGGATAAAGGCACACCGTACCACATGCCGGATCCTCCTGGTTTAGAAGGTTGAGCGGTGTTCTTTAATTTTGGGTCCTGCAGCAAGTTACCTCCATCCGTTGGTTCTCGTCCCTAGAGTATAGGGAAAAGTCTATGTTCCTTCCCCAATAAAAGTCAATGTCCACACAACTTCAACCCCAACAAAGAGTTTATTTTCCTTTGCCTCAGTTAACAGGGAAATTGAAGAGAGAAAGAAGCTAGCGAAGTTAGGAGGTAGATTCAGGCACGTACCACATGGCTTACTCATCGCCACTCGATCCCGAGTGGGTTTAGCTCACCCTGATAGATCCCTCTCACAGTTCTAGCAGCCAGAGTGTAGCTCGAACAATACTGTAACTTTGTCCCCCCCCACCTGGGACGGGTTCAGGAGATCCTCTAATAGAGCAGAATCCTGTTATTCCTGAATCCAGAACTTTACTTGAACCTCTGTAAAACTAAAAGAACCGATGATGCCAATGGGCACTTTACAGGGTTATCTTGCGGAGCAAGGAATCCTTCCCTCTGACAGGTCACCAGGCCTCTCCCGAGACAGCGACCTACTATCACTCATCTCTTCCGTGGGACCGATCCTCCCCTGGCTTCCTCTCAGTCAGAGCGGGTTACCCTCACCTGGGTACCCTGGGACTCCAGTGTTCTAATTGTAGGCCCAGTTGAAGGTACTGGGCCTACCCGGAACGTTGTAGCCTCGGGTTAAAGGTGCTCGAGACTCCTGGACCAGATCACGCACCCCCATGGGGCACACTCCCTTGCCCTCCTCCAGGGGCACACACCTCTCCTCTCATGGCGTCTGCCCATTATGTATCCCCTCCCGGCATGCACAGCAGGCGAAACCCCGCCCCCCACACGGTAGCCGAGAGAGGACACCCAATCACGCCACTGTGTCACCTGAGGTTCGACCCTGGGCCACAGTGCCACCCACAGGCCAAAGGGGAACCGTACACCAGACAACACTTACAGCAGAGCAGAGTCAAGTATAACAAATTAGAGAGCCTGAGCCAACTATGGCTCATACTACCCCCTAAATTTTGTACATAGCGACCCCCATATTGAGGTACCCGCTACATATGAATATAAATAAAATAAGCAAAGGAGTGAGTTTGCTAAATTTCTTGTCACATACAGTAGGTGCCGCCGACATTGTGTCAATCTCGCCGCTTCTAGTGGTGATATTGACACCCTATGAGCTCCGTCGCGAGAGCCAGCGCCGAGCTGTCTCGTCATCGGGAAAGGAAAAAATGTTCCTTTCACGATGAGCGACACGCATTGCCGATAGGCGGGGATCCGACGTGGATTCCCGCCAATACCAGGCACTGCGTTTGGTATGAATCCTGAGCGGGAACTCCACGCCAATTTTTAAAGAAAGAAACGGCGTTGGTTCCCCCTCAAGGAGCATACCAGGCCATTGGGTCTGGTCTGGATTTGAAGGGGAACCCTACGCCGAAAAAACGGCGTGGGGGTCCCCCTCAAGATCCAAACCAGACCCTTATCCGAGCACGCAACCTGGCAGGCTGCGGCCCCCCCACCCCAGAGCACCCTGCCCCCATGTTGATGAGGACAGGGCTTCTTCCCGACAACCCTGGCCATTGGTTGTCGGGGTCTGCGGGCGGGGGGCTTATCGGAATCCGGGAGCCCCCTTTAATAAGGGGGCCCTCAGATCCCGGCCCCCCCCACCCTATGTGAATGAGTATGGGGTACATCGTACCCCTGCCCATTCACCTGGTGGAAAAAAATGGCAAAAAAAACACAACACAGTTTTTAAAAGTATTTTATTGCACCGCTCCGGAGGTCTTCTTCCGACTTCGGGGGTCTCCGGTGTCGTCGCCGCGCTCTCCGGTTCTTTCTTCTGCCGGGCCACCACTATCTTCTTCCAACTCTTTTGCTAGCGGGGCCCGGTCTTCTCCGTCGCCTTCTCCCCTCTTCTTCTCTCCAGTTCTTTCTTTCTTCCACCGGGCCTCCGCTAACTTCTTTTTAGCTCTTTTGCTAGCGGAGGCCCGGTCTTCTCCGTCGTCTCGTCCGGCTCTCCGTTGTCCTTCTGCCGGCCCCTCCACTAACTTCTTGGTAGCTCTTTTGCAAGTGGAGGAGCCGGTCTTCCCGTCGTCGCCGTCGGCGTCTTCTTCCCTCTTCTCCTCCTCGATGTTGACTCGACGCTTCTTCTCGCAGTAATGTTAAATCTTCGGTCCGCAGAGATTAATATAGGCTTCTCATGACGTCACAGTCAAATGGTCCCATGACGTCACAGTCACATGCTCCGGAGGATGAGAAGAGGGAAGAAGACGCCGACGGCGACGACGGGAAGACCGGCTCCCCCACTAGCAAAAGAGCTACCAAGAAGTTAGTGGAGGGGCCGGCAGAAGGACAACGGAGAGCCGGACGAGACGATGGAGAAGACCGGGCCTCCGCTAGCAAAAGAGCTAAAAAGAAGTTAGCGGAGGCCCGGCAGAAGAAAGAACCGGAGAGCGGGAGAAGAACCGGAGAGCGGGAGAAGAAGAAGGCGACGGAGAAGACCGGGCCTCCGCTAGCAAAAGAGCTAAAAAGAAGTTAGCGGAGGCCCGGCGGAAGAAAGAAAGAACCGGAGATAAGAAGAGGGGAGAAGGCGACGGAGAAGACCGGGCCCCGCTAGCAAAAGAGTTGGAAGAAGATAGCGGTGGCTCGGCAGAAGAAAGAACTGGAGAGCGCGGCGATGACACCGGAGACCCCTGAAGTCAGAAGAAGACCTCCGGAGCGGTGCAATAAAATACTTTTAAAAACTGTGTTGTGTTTTTATTGCCATTTTTTTCCACCAGGTGAATGGGTAGGGGTACGATGTACCCCATACTCATTCACATAGGGTGGGGGGTCCGGGATCTGGGGGCCCCCTTATTAAAGGGGCTCCCGGATTCCGATAAGCCCCCCGCCCGCAGACCCCGACAACCAATGGCCAGGGTTGTCAGGAAGAGGCCCTGTCCTCATCAACATGGGGGCAGGGTGCTCTGGGGTGGGGGGGGGCGCAGGTCGCCCCCCTGCCCCAGAGCACCAAACCCCCCATGTTGAGGGCATGTGGCCTGGTACGGTTCAGGAAGGAGGGGGGGCCGCTCTCCTCCCCCCTCTTCCCCTGTGGCCTGCCAGGTTGCGTGCTCGGATAAGGGTCTGGTTTGGATCCTGAGGGGGACCCCCACGCCGTTTTTTCGACGTAGGGTTCCCCTTCAAATCCAGACCAGACCCAAGGGCCTGGTATGCTCCTGGAGGGGGAACCCACGCCGTTTTTTTCTTTAAAATCTGGCGTGGAGTTCCTGCTCAGGATTCATACCAAATGCAGTGCCTGGTATTGGCGGGAATCCACGTTGGATCCCCGCTCAATACAGT
The DNA here is from genome assembly GCA_029206835.1 of Rana muscosa. Lineage (NCBI taxonomy): Eukaryota > Metazoa > Chordata > Amphibia > Anura > Ranidae > Rana > Rana muscosa. Next base: position 217,660,568 of record CM055116.1, read on the forward strand.
GGCGCGTCTCCTCGCTATTGCAGCGAGCGCGACACGTGTCGCCACCCTGCTGCCGAGATCACGGCACTCCTGTCGCAGAGAATCTCGGCGATGGGAGCGCGATAGATATACAATATCGGCGGCACCTACTGTATACCTGACCTAGAGTGGATGCTTTTTTTTTCCCTCAACAAAGTAGAATTTCACTTACAGGAAGTCCAGTAGCATTTTCTGGGTTTGTGAAAGACCTACAGTCCATGGAAAGAAATGAGGCCACATGCATGGCATGGCACACTGATTTGTGGGTGTGGCAAGATTGCATTTACAGTGGCAGGGGCTTAAAAGGCATGGTTAAATAAAAAACCGAGCCTACACACTGTATACACGACACACATGGGCTGTAGTCTTAGTACTTAAAAAATATGTTTTAATTACTATGCCAGAAGTGAGATTCTTACAATCTCAGCCCAATAGAAATAAAAACATGCTTTTCTGAACACAGACTACCTTAAAGAAAAAGTTCAATAACATTGCCATTGACTACTTATCAACCAGCGTCTGTGGAGACAATAAACACTTTGACCAAGAGTACATACCATAAAATATAGCATACAGAACTCAGTGGTCAGGTGTATGAAATGTACAACATATATGTGTTGTAGTGCAGAGACGAATAAAGCCCTGTACACACGATCGGATTTCCTATGGTTTTTTAACCGATGGATTTTTCCATCGGAACACTGATGACGCTGACTTTCATCAGTCTTGCCTACACACCATCAGTCAAAAATCCGACCGTTCCAAAAGCGGTGACGTAAAACACTCCGATGAGCCAAGAAAAATGAAGTTCAATGCTTCTGAGCATGCGTCGACTTGATTCTGAGCATGCGTAGGTTTTTTATCTGATGGAGTTCCCCACAGACGATAGTAATTTGCTATTGGTTTTTTAACCATTGGATAAATTTAAAACATGTTCTATTTTTAAACACCGATGGAAAAAAGACCGATAGGGGCCATGCACGATCGGTTTGTCCGATGAAAAAAGTCCATCGGACTGTTTTCATCGGTAAAACCTATCGCGTTTACAGGGCTTTAGGCAGGGATTCATGCTCCACTCTAAACTGCCATGGTATCTGAGGTCTTATGGGTGTAGTAAGCCAGCAGCCACAATGCAACTGACACTGCAGTGCATGTGTCAAGACTCGGGGGAACTCAACAAGAAATAAGGACCTCAAATGGGAAGCAACAAAGGAGGCAGCACACACACCATGTGAGCAGGCAGAGGAACATAAAGTTGCCCCTTCTAGGGAGCAAGGTTTCCCCCTGATATTCTTGGAATTCTCCTACTTACCTTGTGGGCACTGTATGAGCCCTGAGAGAATCATTCATGGTAAGGACAGAGATATGAGAGTACTTTGTTAAGAGATATGAGAAAACATGTCCCCATGCCTTAAAACATGTGGATTACAAATAACCTTGTCTTGAGGGTGAGTGCTTTAATGCCAGGATAAAGCTAGATAGATAGTTCACATCACTATTGGCATTCTTTGTCATTACAGTGGTATTATTTTCCCTGTTACACTATATTTTCAAAAGTATTTGGACACCTGCCTTTATACGCACATGAACTTTAATGGCATCCCAGTATTAGTCCGTAAGGTTCAATATTGAGTTGGCCTACCCTTTGCAGCTATAACAGCTTCAACTCTTCTGGGAAGGCTGTCCACAAGGTTTAGGAGTGTGTCTATGGCAGTGATGGCGAACCTTGTCACCCCAGATGTTTGGGAACTACATTTCCCATGATGCTCAACTACATTGCAGAGAGAAATGTAGTTCCAAAACATCTGGGGTGCCAAGGTTCACCATCACTGTTCTATGGGAATATTTGACCATTCTTCCAGAAGTGCATTTGTGAGGTCAGGCACTGATGTTGGTCATCCATGTCTTAATGGACATTGCTTTATGCGCTCGTCCCAATCATTTGGTGGAGGGGAGATTATGGTGTGGGGTTGTTTTTCAGGGGTTGGGCCCCTTAGTTTCAGTGAAAGGAACTCTTAAGGCGTCAGCATACCAAGACATTTTGGACAATTTCATACTTCCAACTTTGTGGGAACTGTTAGGGATGGCCCCTTGACTGACACTTGTGTGATGAATTAGAGTGGAGACTGCAAGACAGGCCTTCTTGTCCAACATCAGTGCCTGACCTCACAAATGGGCTTCTGGAAGAATGGTCAAATATTCCCATAGACACACTCCTAAACCTTATGGACAGCCTTCCCAGAATAGTTAAAGATGTTATAGCTGCAAAAGGTGGGTCAACTCAATCTTGAACCCTATGGACTAATACTGGGATGCCAGTAAAGTTAATGTGCGTGTAAAGGAAGGCGTGCCAATACTTTTGACAATATAGTGTATTTCTCTATTCAAAATCTGCAAACAATTCTATCTGTATAAGGCAGGCATAACAGCGTGTTTTTTGGTAAACTAGAGCACCTGGCGAAAGCCCATTCAAGAGAACATGCAAACTCCATGCATATGGGTCCTTTGTGGGAACTGAATACAAAAGCCCAAAACTGAAACAGAAGAGCACTAACCCCTTAATAACTGTGCTCTAATTGTGGCTCTTAGCTATATTTAAAGTAAAGATTTATATAAAATACATTTTGATTGCTGGCAAGTTGAATTACATGCCAGCGTTTTCTGTTCATTGCTGAGATTTTCCTATTAGAAATCTCTTTTTCAGCCAACTTTCACCAATGGATTTCCCATAATTTAAAATGATGGCAGAGACCTTAAGCCTTAAGCCTCGTACACACGGTTCGATTTTCGGAAGGGGACTGTCTGTTGACAGACTGTTGTCCGAAATTCTTACAATTAGTATGCTCCTTTTGACAATTTTGCGACAACAAATGTTGGATGACAGGCTAGTAAATCTTTGTCAAATGACAGCTCCACGTCAGATTTTCGAATCCGTCACACAAAAGTCGAAAGTACAAACACGCATGCTCGGGATCAATGCTCAACAAACACAAAATTAGCAGAAGGGACCCAAAGGGTGGCGCTCAAGAGCTGAAACTCCTCATAGTACGTCACTACGTTTGTGTTTGTGGCACAACAATTTGTGTAACGTTAGTATGCAAGACAAGATCCTGGCACACGCCCGTTTGACAAAAATCAGGCGCTCGGTTGTCCAACAATCGAATCGTGTGTACAAGGCTTTACTGAATGTCTTCCCAGATTGAAATCTTGCCATCTTCAATATGATGTTTCTAAAATATACCTTATTATTCATTCTAAAAGTAAGTTTAAAAAATATATATGTAGCGGGGTGCTATATTTAAGGGAAGTATCTGAGTGGTAATAAGGCTCAGATACACAAATTGTTAGGGTTCATGGACCATTTCTGTACCTGGGAGATAGTATTGGTGTGCAGTTCCCTGGGGCCTATAGGTGGCGCTGTTGCCATGGGCCCGGGTTGAACCACAGTACAGGGTTGTGCCTTTTCTTGTCCCCTCTTGACAGCAGTGCAGCGGGCGGGGAACCTGCTGTGCCTGTCGGGAGAGGGTATAAAAAGGGCTGGCCATCTTCCAGAGTGGGTCATTGGTCGCCGTCGTCATGACGCGCCCAGGCACCTTAGGTCTGGGTGCGAGTGTGTGTCACCTCCAGGTGCCCTAGGCCCGGAGGCGGAGTTGCTGTTCCATCCCAGACACCTTCAGTCTGGGGTGAGGTACTAAATAGGAGGCCTGGGGCCCAGCAACCTTCGGCAGGGGTCCGCTAAGGATTGAGAGCTCCCAGGGTACCGCCTTGCAAGGGGACCCGTATCTTGGATCGAGGAGGCCAGGGAGGTGACCCCTTCTGAAGACCCAGCGCAGAGTCGTGGTGACAGTAAGGGCCTCTGGTAACTCTCCGGAGGGACGTTTTTCTCTTTGACATGGGCCAAGTTCTCCAAGAAGGCAGTGCATGTTCTGTAGGTCATAGTGGCAGTGACTCTACGCACACCAGGTCAGTGGCAGTGACCATCCTCAACAAGTCAGTGGCAGTGACTTTCATATTCAATAGGTCTGTGACAGAGACCGTACGCCAAACCTGTTCATGCATATCAGAACAGTAAGAGAACCAAGATTAATTTTGTGCCTGGACCTCCCTCCCACCTTATCTGACCTGTGTCTCGTCTCAACCTGTCTGCTCTTAAAGGGACTATTTATTATCCTCGTGAAATAAATACAGAAGTTGGGCTTTCAGTTGGTGTGGACAGTTACTTTACTGGGGAGAATTAAGGACTTGTTTCTGGCCAAGGCAGAAGCAAGGTCATCTCGGGAGGATTCTAACACCAGCCGCAGGCAGGCCCGAGAAAACTAACACCGCTCAACCTCCCCATCCAGGAGGGTACGGGCTTGTGGTGCGGTGTGCCTCAGTCTTTCCTGCGGAGGAGCCAAATTAAGAAAAGCAGGTAAAGTCTGGGGTGGGTGTGCTATATATATATAACCCTACATCCATCCCATATTTAGGCATAAATCTCATGTCCAAAATAGATCACCTATACAAACATAATTACCCCCCCCCCCCATGATTAAAAAATTGACAGAAGACCTCCTCCAATGGTCGTTATACAAAATATCCTGGCTGAGTAGAAAAACAAATCTTTAAGGATGTGTGTAATGTAATGTTGCCTTATATTGGTCATTCTCTTTTGTATACGTACTTGTTTTGGACTTTGATGTTTGTCCAGTCTTGTATTTTTGAATATTTTCAATAAAAACAATAAAAAATAAATAAATAGATATATATCTATATATCTCTATATATCTATCTCTCTCTCTCTCTCTCTCTCTCTCTCTCTCTATATATATATATATATATATATATATGTATAGATAGATAGGTATCTATCTATCTATCTATCTATCTATCTATCTATCTATCTATCTATCTATCTATCTATATATCTATCTATCATTAGCCTGCACATACAAGCATTACATCTTCACAAATATATAACATTACATGTATATTTTACAATAAATTTACAATATCTCTTCTTCCTTGTGGAAAGGTTCTACCCTGCTGGGCCGGAAGTACTTGTCAGTCTGTAAATGAACCCCCTCAGACTTGTCATGGGAGATACCAGTGCTAGTATGGAAAAATTAAAATACAATACATTTTCACTTTTAGGTAATATGATGGTTTTGATGTTTTATTGAATTAGTAAAATATTAGGCAGGCTATAGGTAAGAAGTAGGTAAGAAATAAGCAGACACAGCCTTTTGCAACTTTACAAATTACTACTGCTCATTTTAGCACAGAAAAAATTACAGCAAGTATCTCATTGCTTGCCATGAGATTTTTATATTTTTATTGTAATATACTCAATAAAATAAAGCAGAGAGGAAAAATGTAAACATCAAAAATACAAAAAAAGTTGTATCTTCAAACTGGAGATTTTCCAGAGTCCAAAACCTAAAAAAACAGCAATAATTAAGTCAGCGTAAGTGAATCGCAAGGTTCAACCTATTCAATTAGCCTGATACATCAATGCATCTCTTGGGAGAGACAGGCATAACAGACTGATCAATACATGCTAGAATAGAAGGAACCACATTATCTTTACAGGCACAGACTATAACTTTTCACATTTCTGTACCTGTTACATCAATGTTATTTTATCCACTCGCTGTACTTTGAAAACCCTGATTCTTATATGTCTTACCATATGTATTTATTCAAATTACAGAAAAGCTAGATTAATATTTAAAATTGCTGTACTTTTTTGTTATTGCTTGTAACATAAGTACAGCAGACTTATTATCATAAAACTGAATTGAAACCCAGATTCCAGACATAAGAGTAATTTGTCATATGTCCCATTACACCTGTTCAGTATGCTACTCTAAGAGCCCGGACACAGTGTGAATTTATAAACAGGATTGTCTGTAATGCTGATTTGTAGGATATGCTGGGAAAGGATGCATGGTACTTTGATTTCTTTGTAATCATCACTCAAAAACAGCATGTAGTGCTTGTACCCAGCCAGGCTGATTTGTAAAAATATGCTTTTTACCTAAGATAGCAAATCATATTGTGCCTTTAATTCTCTATCCTACATTAAAAAATGATCACGAGTTCAAATTGGATTAAGTGTATAACATCTCTTCCTTCCAGTTGTCAACGCCTGGCAAGTTCTTTTTTCATCTATTACAGCATGATTATATACAAAAACAAGTAATAACTAACTGAAGGTCCCACTGAGTCAATCTCCTCTAGACATATCACTACATCATGTGCAAACAACAATATCTAGGAGTGCAAGCAACATACAAGCATGGAAGTTGTCTTCTTATGTGTCTACTCAGCTAATGCAAGACATAGACTGTATCTTGCTGCATCTTGTAGTTCCATGACAGCTGGTATTGAGCCATGGTTTACCATTGTTTAAACACTCTGCTTTAATTTTGCATCAGTAATTCCACACTGTATATATAAAACTAACACTAGAACTGCATCCATTCTATTACAGCAGTGGTAGTGTGCTGCTTAGTAAATACAACTAATAATAAAACCTTTATGCAGATAAAATAATTAACATTAAAAAATATATATATTAAATTCTGCATAGGATGCCCTACCTTCATCAGGTTAATGCATTCAGAGCACGGCTGTCTGGAGTATGTCACTGTACTTCCATTTCTCACTACTTGCTAGGAAATCACATTAAGATCTTGAGCCCAGTTAGGCAGGGTGGGTCTCTGTCATGTAGTTAGGAGAGAGCATAAAGGAACATGCCTAGAGATAATGATGTCACAGACATGGGTTGCATGGATTTAATTTTATTATCACCAGCTTTTAACTGATTGCTTTCCTAATTCTATCACTTGCTAAGCATTGGGTGGGAAAGAAAGATGCAGTTTTTGTTTCCAGGGCATGCTTCGTCTCATAGAAAAAAAATATATATAAGCCAATTATTGCATAAACAGCACTAAGACCCCTGATTTACTAAGGATGTAAGCTCATTTTCCTCACTGTCAATCCTAGGCGATACCATGAGTATTCCTTATGCTGATTTATTTTAATCAAACACGTGTGTCCAGAAATAAATGCACATTCACTAGAATTAAATATACATCATCATGGTTATACCATCAGATTTCTAAATGCACATTGTACTTAACACACTGCACAGAAGCACGTGGGCAGGGATTATAAAACACATTTTACACTTCGTGTAGTTTCGGCGCTGAATGTTTTCATTTTCTAATGAAGCGGGTATTTAAATTTAAGGGAAGCATCTGGGTGGTAGTGTAACCCAGATGCACCGATTATTGTTTATGGAGGACTCTGGCGGTGTGAGGTTCCCTGGGGTCCGAGGGTGGCGCTGTTGCCCTGGGCCGGGGGTTGAACCCTCACTGCAAGACTGTACTCTTTTTGTCCCTTTCCGCCGGTTGTACAGCGGGCGGGGAACCTGCTGTGATGCTGGGGAGAAGAGATAAAGGGGGCGGACACCCTGAGCACAGGGTTCAGAGTCGGAGGACACCGCCGCGCCCAGGCACCTTCAGCCTGGGTGCGGGCGTTCCGGAGTTCTGGGCACAGGGGCCCTTGACCTGGCCGAAGCGGGAGATGGAGTCCATCCCAGGCACCTTTAGCCCTGGGGTGTCTTTACTGCGGCATTGCCACCAGGTGGCGGTGTTGCGCAACGATTGTTTGTTTTACACTCTGCACTATACTTATTGGAGCGAATGGGTTTCTTTACGGATAGACCCATTCCTTCCAAGAAAACACATACATTGTGCTAGGATGTGTGTTCTTTTCTTTTTCCCCTCTGCAGGAGACTCATCTATCAAGGCTGCTGAGAATGGGGTGGTTCTTAGATAGCAGAGAGGGGGGAATGTTAATGTGTAAAATATCTAAGTATTTAAAAAAAAAAAAAAAAAGTTCATTGCTTGTTTTCTTGTTTTCCTTTCCCATTCTAGGTCCTGGCACAATTCATGGCTAAGTTTGTAGGGCTTGGTTCTACCTGTAGTTTGGTCTCTGGGTTGAACTCATGTTGCCACTCTTTGGAAGACATGGGTTTGCACCTGACACTGGGGACCAGTGTCAAATCACCAGGGGGAGAGTGTAGCAGGTATTTAAATTTAAGGGAAGCATCTGGGTGGTAGTGTAACCCAGATGCACTGATTATTGTTTATGGAGGACTCTGGTGATGTGAGGTTCCCTGGGGTCCGAGGGTGGCGCTGTTGCCCTGGGCCGGGGGTTGAACCCTCACTACAAGACTGTACTCTTTTTGTCCCTTTCCGGAGGTTGTACAGCGGGGCGGGGAACCTGCTGTGACGCTGGGGAGAGGAGATAAAGGGAGCGGACACCCTGAGCACGGGGTTCAGAGTCAGAGGACACCGCCGCACCCAGGCACCTTCAGCCTGGGTGCGGGCGTTCCGGAGTTCCGGGCACAGGGGCCCTTGACCTGGCCGGAGCGGGAGATGAAGTCCATCCCAGGCACCTTTAGCCCTGGGGTGAGGTACTATTGAGGAGGCCTGGGACCCAGTACCTTCGACTGGGTTCCGCAAGGGTGGAGGAGTCTGAGGGGCCCTAAGGTGTTGGGCGCCTGAATCTGAGACGAGGAGGCCGGGGAGTGTAACCCTTCCAAACAGCCCGGTGCAGCATTGGCCGGTGACGGTGGGGCCTCCGGTAACTCTCTCGGAAGGATGTCTTCCCTCTGACTGGGGACACAGCTTAAAGAAGGTAACTCCTATTTCATGTTCGTCAGAGTTGCTGGTAGAGACTCAGAAAAGGAAAGAAGTACATTCACAGCCACTGTGCGCCATAACCGTTGGTGATATCTCAATGGTTTAGTTTGATTGAGGATTGTGCCTTGACCTACTCCCCACCTATACTGAACTGTTCGTTGGTCACAACCTGTCTGTGCTAAGTGATGATTTATTGCTGTTTAAGAATAAATAAGAGTTGGATCTTTTCAGTGGTGTGGAACTCTGGTTACTGGGAGCAAAGGGGGGTCAGTTAGAGGAAAGACTTGGCTCTGGGTTATACACACGACCCGATGGTAAAATACGTTCGGGCCTTCACCTCTATCCAGAAGAGGACATGGGCCGTGGTGGATCTCATCCCTCCTCCCAGGTTCCCCCTAGACAAGACAGCAAGCCAAGAAGAAGAAGGGGTGAGAGGGGTGAGCCCGCTACACTAATTACCGTCATTTATATTGTCATTTTATTTCGTTCAAGGAAACCTGTAGCAAGCAAAATAGGTAGGTGGGATTTGCTGACCCTATGTTAAAAATCCAAGCTTGTCATACTGATCCAGCAGCTTCAACACTTTCTGAGTACAGACCTGGACCAACTCAGAAGTCCTGACCTCACTTTTGACTCAGTGAAAACAGACAGCCAGGCAAATAGTGTTTTCACAAGCTGGTTGATCCTACATACCGTATTTCCCCTGGCAAAGATTTCAAAAATAATTGACAACACATATTTTATTTTACTGTAGATTGTGTTATTGTTTAGCTTGGAAAAGCTTTAACTTGTAAGGAGGGGTTGGGACTTTAAATGAGATGTGCGATACACAGATGTAAAATGAATGCACAAAAGTACACATAGAAAAACATGGTACAGTACATTGCAAATATGAAGAGCTGACATGCATATAATTGACAACAATAGATAAATTCATAAATTCACGAATTATATATATACACTGAGCAAAATTATAAACACAACACTTTTCTGTTTGTATACAAAAGGCATATTTCTCTCAAATATTGTTCACAAATCTGTCTAAATCTGTGTTAGTGAGCACTTCTCCTTTGCCTAGATAATCCATCCATCTCACAGGTGTGGCATATCAAAATGCTAATTGGACAGCATGATTTTTGCACAGGCTGGCCACAATAAAAGGCCACTCTAAAATGTGCAGTTTTACTGTATTGGGGGGGGTCCGAAAACCAGTCAGTATCTAGTGTGACCACCATTTGTCTTATGCAGTGCAGCACATCTCCTTCGCATAGAGTTGATCAGGTTGTTGATTGTGTCCTGTGGAATGTTGGTCCATTCCTCTTCAATGGCTGTGCAAAGTTGCTGGATATTGGCAGGAACTGGAACATGCTGTCGTATACGCCGATCCAGAGCATCCCAAACATGCTCAATGGGTGAGAAAAAGAAGAAATGGCTGCACATCCAAAGTTTCCAAAAGTGCCTTTTATTGCAGACGGTCAAAATACACCAGGGACACCAGATGTTAGTCACGTAGACACGTTTTACACATCTGATCTGTGCTTAATCATTGATTAAGCACAGATCAGATGTGTAAAACGCATCTAGGTGACTAATACCTGGTGTCCCTGGTGTATTTTGACTGTCTTCAATAAAAGGCACTTTTAGAAACTTTGGATGTGCAGCCGTTTCTTCTTTTTCTCAAGTTTTTATGGAGGCGGGCCGGGTCTAGTATCCCTCCCTGGAGCAGCAGATTCCTCTTCTTTTGATTATGCTCAATGGGTGACATGTCCGATGAGTATGCTGGCTATGCAAGAACTGGGATGTTTTCAGCTTCCAGGAATTGGGTACAGATCCTTTCAACATGTGGCCATGCATTATCATGCTACAACATGAGGTGATGGTCGTGAATGAATGGCACAACAATGGGCCTCAGGATCTCATCATGGTATCTCTGTGCATTCAAAATGCCATCAATAAAATGCACCTGTGTTCGTTGTCCATAGCATACGCCTGCCCATACCATAACCCCACCGCCAGCATGGGCCACTCGATCCACAACGTTCACATCAGCAAACGGCTCACCTACACAAGGCCATACACGCTGTCTGCCATCTGCCCTGTACAGTGAAAACCGGGATTCATTCATGAAGAGAACATCTCTCCAAAGTGCAAGACACCATTGAATGTGAGCATATGCCCCCTCAAGTCAGTTATGATGACAAACTGCAGTCAGGTCGAGAACCCGATGAGGATGACGTGCATGCAGATAAGCTTCCCTGAGAGGGTTTCTGACAGTTTGTGCAAAAATTATTTGGTTATGCAAACCGATTGTTGCAGCAGCTGTCTGAGTGGCTGGTCTCAGACGATCTCGTAGGTGGAGATGCTGGATGTGGAGGTCCTGGGCTGGTGTGGTTACACGTAGTCTGCAGTTGTGAGGGTGGTTGGATGTACTGACAAATTCTCTGAAATGCCTTTGGAGGCGGCTTATGGTAGAGAAATGAACATTCATTTCCAGGGCAGCTCTGGTGGGCATTCCTGCAGTCAGCATGCCAATTGCACGCTCCCTCAAAACTTGCAACATCGGTGGCATTGTGCTGTGTGATAAAACTGCACTTTTTAGAGTGGCCTTTAATTGTGGCCAGCCTAAGGCACACCTGTGCAGTAATCATTCTGTCTAATCAGCATCTGAATATGACACACCTGTGAGGTGGATGGATTATCTCTGCAAAGGAGACAAACACAAATTAAGCCCAGGTTCACACTGGGCTGCGGGAGTGAAGCCGTGCAAGTTCAGCTGAACTCGCACGATTTCACTCTCGCTGGCAGTTCCGATTTCAGCCGCGATTACAAAGACATCTGACACAGATGTCAATGTAAATCGCGGCCGAAATCGCAAAAAGTAGTACAGAAACTACTTTTTGAAATCGGTGCAGCACCACAGATGCTGCGTCGCACCGATTAGGACGGTGCCATTGCCGGCAATTTGCGGCAAATATCGCTGTTTTGACATGCGATTTGACATGCCAAATCGCATGTCAAAACGCTCCAGTGTGAACCAGGGCTTAGACAGATTTGTGAACACTATTTAATAGAAATAGGCCTTTTGTGTACATAGAAAAAGTCGTAGATCTTTGAGTTTAGCTCATGATAAATAGGGGCAAACACAAAAGTGTTGCGTTTATAATTTTGTTCAGTGTATATATGATTGAAATGTGAATGCATGATTGAATGAAAGACTGCATCTAAAAAGCTTGATGCATTTCGTGGATGAGGTTCCACTTCTTCAGGAGAAAGTGCAGACTACATGTCTGCAAAAAATATATAAAATTACTCAAGAAGTGTAATGAAAATAAGGGGGGAGAGGAAACGAGACACACCAAGGCTACTTACATATAAGCTCCAAAATGTATCATAGGATGCTGAAAACTGAAGGTTGAAGAGGCTGTGAAAACATCCCTGCTGGGAGATGTGCTGGGATGTTTTCCCAGCCTCTTCAACCTTCAATTTTCAGCATCCTATGATAAATTTTGGAGCTGATATGTGAGTAACCTTGGGGTGTCTCATTTCCGCTTCCCCTCTTATTTTCATTAAACTTTTTTTGAGTGATTTTATATATTTTTTGCAGACACGCATTCTGCACTTTCTCCTGAAGAAGTCTAACCTCAACATTATAAGTACCCTTTTCCTCTTTTTTATAAGTGATCACATTCCTTCTGTTCTCAACTGTAAAAGAGCTGGGGGGAGGAGAAGCAGCAGCATACTGAGCTTGCCAGTGAATGGCTGTGCAGCGGGGGCGTGACAGGACAAGTCTGATCATTGGAGGAGAGCAGGCTGAGTTCCAAACATAGCTAGAGAACTGACCACGATGTGCTCTCCGACTTAGTGTGGTCAGTTTTTAATAGGAAAGCAAAGGGACAGGCAGGATCACCAGGGATTTCATAATAGGAAGCAATACAAAGAGAACAGGATACTTTCTCTCACAAGTACATAGTACAGCAGGCACATATCAGGAATATGAAGTGTTGGGGTAACAAACGCTTTAATTTACTGCGTGAACTTGTGACTTGCAAAATGCAGAACATAGGCCCTGAGTGTGCATATGAATTATTCATATGTATTTAGTTGTACACATCAGATGGCAAGTGGATGTAAAGAGATCTTCTGACAAACACAACATTGTTACTTGAAAACACATGCACATGCTAATCTTACCTATTCTTACCTGCTGGAAATACATTTTTAAATTGCAAGTCTTTTATACCCAACCCCCAGAAACATCACAATTAATGTATATATAGGAATAAGGTCCAACTATTACATTTCTTTCACAAAAAAAGCTGTAACTGCTGTTCTACTCAAAAAAGGTTATTTCTATATCTATGTAGATATAAATGATGGGGTTGTGGCATATTAGGTGCAAAAATAATCAAATCAGACAATACTGGGGCTGCATTTTGGAGCTATGAGAAACAAGGGCACGGTATGGTAAGAGTGAGCTCCTAATCTAATTTATTGCCCCCCAGTGATCCAAAGAGAAATCAATAAGGTAAAAGCAATGCCTAGACACTAATTCAATAAATCAAGTGTGCCGTTGCAAAGCGTTTAAGTGCCCAGCAAATCATATAATGTATGTGCATAATATGAATAGATTTCAGTTAGAAATATGCAGCTGAACTGCATACCAGCACAGATTTCTAGTGTTTAAGGAGAAAAAAATGAGCTTTTTTTGAAGACCTTGGTAAAACATCTTCTACTTAATGCATCAAAGCATTTAGTCCTACTATGGTTGTCATTCAATATGACATGCTCATTAGAGCCTGATTCATTATCAATTACAATTAGCAAAGAAAAGTTTGTATGCAATGTTGTGTGATAATTACAAGCAGTACTGTAGCGTCATTCAATTTAAAAGTGTATTTGAAGCAAAAAACACAATTTTTCTAATTTTGGATAGAGTTGTAATGGTTAAAATCTCTATCAGTTTTTTTTTAAGTTTGTGTCCCGTTACGGGGTTGCTCCTTTTTTTGATGTCCTGTAAACACAACAGGAAGTGTAAGTTGTCACCAGAACTATTGTCTCCATTGAAAGATTCCCCTCTCTCCCTGTTCTGGTGACAAAACATAATTTGAATTGCCAAAAAACGACAAGAAAACTGCCGGGAGAGTTTTCTTGCCGAGAAAACCGGCTGTGTGTACGTGGGTTTCAGTTTTCTCGTTGAGAAAATTGCCCAGATTCCCCGACGAGAAAAAAGACGACCTGCGGTCTTTTTTCTCGTCGAGAATCTCGTCGGCCTGTTTCTCGACGAGAAACCCGAGCGTGTGTACACTTACCTGTCGCCGTGGAAACCCGCGCATGCTCAAAATGACTTTGACGCATGCGCGGTAGCTTCCTAGTTATAGGCATGGGGTGTAGCAAGATGGCGGCAACGGCATCGAATGTAACGAGCGCACGCTCGTCGTAGTCGATGACGTCACCGCGTGCGTGCCATTCAAAAGAGCCATTGAATCGTACATGTGTACACTCGGCCGGGACAAGTTTCTTGTCAAGATTCTCGTCAGGAAAAACAACGTTTTTTTTCCTGACGAGAATCTCAGCCGTGTGTACAGGGCTTAAGACTGGGATGCCATTAAAGGTCATGTGCGTGTAAAGGCAGGCGTCCCAATACTTTTGGTAAGAGAGTGTGTGTGTATATATATATATATATATATATACACACACACACATATAAACTTTAATTGATCTTGTTCTACAACCTACATACTGTACATTTCAAATAGTGTATGTGATGGGGTTTATTTACTAAAACTGGAGAGCGCAAAATCAGGCTAATTTCTGCAAAGAAACCAATCAGCTACCAGGTTTTATTGTCAAAGCTTAAAGAGGAATTCCAGCCATCTGTGAAAAAAATTAAAGTCAGCAGCTACAAAAACCGTAGCTGCTGACTTTTAAAAAACAACCACTCACCTGTCCCACGATCCAGCGATGTGCTCAACCTAGTCGGTCTCACCCGCTGTCTTTGTTCCCAGCATCTTCACTATGGGCATCCGGCTGTGACAGCTCGAGTCCCGCTGCGCATCATGAGTGGTGGATGCAGTCTTCTGGGACCCGTCAGTGCCGGCGGTATAGCCGCGGTGCCCCATTGATTTCAATGGCCAGGAACGGTGGATGAGCAGTATACACACCGCTCCTTCACCGCTCCAAAGATGCTGCTAGCAGGACTTTTTTTTACCATCCTGCTAGCGCAACGCTCCAGTGTGAAAGCCCTCGGGGCTTTCACACTGGAGAGACAGCAGCGACTGTTTCAGGTCGCTTTGCAGGCGCTATTTTTAGCATTATAGCGCCTGCAAAGTGACCCAGTGTGAAAGGGGTCTTACATAGCACCCTCCTTTCAACAAAACTTTTTGATAGCCAATCTTTTCAATGGTGTAATTAAAAGAAAAAGAAAGGAGCAACTAAGAGAAATTCTGGGTTTATAAGCAATTTAAAGTATCTTCATTACCTGTTTAATGCAGTGACCCTTTTATCATTGCTGATCATTTGTCCATGAATCCTTAGGGGTGTTGTGGTCCCAATGTTTCCCTTATTACAAAATAGGCCCTAATAAAATTATTATTATGTAGCGACACCAACCCTCTCTTTACCTGCCTTGTTCGGCTCCTCGCAGGAAGAGAGGGCACACCACGCCACAAGCCCGTACCCTCCTGTGTGAAGAGGTTGAGCGGTGTTGTTGGTGGGTCTCCACAGCCAGAAAGCCAGAATCCTTCAGAGAATGGTTCTCACCTCTATAGTTAATAAAGATAAGTCTCTATTTCCCCCAATGACTTCAATGTCCACACCAGCCGTAACTCCAACGTAGAGTTTATTTCTCTTAGATAACAGTCTCTGATAGGAAAGGTTGAAGAAAGAACAGGAAAACATAAGGTGTGGGAGAGGTCCAGGCACAAACATAAATACACTTCACTGCTCGGCTTCTCAAGCAGACTCAGCCCATTTGGATAGTCTCCCTAGATAGGGACTAGCAGCCAGGATGGTGCTCTCACTCAACCACAGTCTCTGCCACAGACTTGGTGAACTCGGTCTCTGCCACAGACCTGTTGAACTCAGTCTCTGCCACAGACCCGTTGAACTCGGTCTCTGCCACAGACCTGGTGAACTTGATCTCTTTTTAAAGCTTGACCTCTGTTAAGGAGAAGACATCCCTCCAGAGTGTTACCGGGCCCCTTCCTTCACTGTGAATTCTCACCAGTCCCTCGGAACAGTTCCTCCCCCGGCCTCCTCGTCTAAGATGCAGGTCCCCTCGCAAGGCGGCACCCTGAGATTCGTCGATCCTTGATGGGCCCCAGCCGAAGGTGCTGGGCCCAAGGCCTTTGCTGCAGCCCCAGACTAAAGGTGCCTGGGACTAATTCACCGACCTCCGCCCCTGGGCCAAAGGTGCCATGGGCAGACAGGAACACACTCCCTGGGGTAGGACCCCCGACCACGACAGAACAGGCAGCGTCTGCCCCCTTTATATCCTCTCCCAGCATAAACAGCAGGCCTACCACACCCACTGTATGGTTGCTGAGAGGGGACACACAAGGCACAGCACTGTATCAGCGGTTCAACCCTGGCCTACCATGGCAGCGCCACCTGCAGGCCACAGGGAACTGTACACTGATACTCTCCCTGCGGACAAAAATGGTTGATAGAATCCTGACAATTGGGGTGTTTGAGCATAACTACCACTCAAACACTTCCCCTAAATTTAGGACCCCGCTACAATTATTTTTAGGCAGCCCTTACCATTCAGCAGATCTAACACTGCTGATATACAGCTTTTAGGCTATACAACAGGTCGTGCCTTGCTTTTTTTCAAGTGGAATTTAAAAAGTTTAAATTCGAGTACTCTATAGGCACAATTAACTTATTTAAATGACCCTATAAAATAGCAAATATTCATCTTTTAAGCTCAGATCTACAACTTACTTTACATCCTTCTATATGTATAATATATTCTATAGTCTTAACAAAAGTGGAGTTTCACTTTAGTTAAAGCAATGACAATGGACAGTTGTAAATAGTGTTGAGCGAACCCGAACTGTAAAGTTCGGGTCCGTACCGAACTTTAGCTTTTTCCCGAACCCGGACTTTGCGCAAAAGTCCGGGTTCGGGTTCAGGTTCGGCAATCTAATTACGCAGTTAGAAATGCTTCAGGGGCCAGCCAATCACCTTTTGATTAGCTGGTGTGCCCTTAGAGGCCATCATAGCCATGCCTACTAATGGCATGGCTGTGATTGGTCAGTGCAACATGTGACCCAGCTTCTATATAAGCTAGAGGCACACAGCACACATGTCACTCTGCTTCAGAATAGATAGGGAGAGGATCTAGTCTGCTGCTGCTGCTTTTAGGGAGAGATAGAAAGATAGATGAGGTAGTCCTGATTCTACAATCTGAGGGAAAAGATAGAGAGATAGTGTAGTGTAGGGCCAGGTTCCTGTGTTGGTGCTTTCAGGGAGAGAGAATATTATATAGGAGTCCAGATTCAGAGATTAAAGTCAGCGATCTGCATAGGTTTACCTGTTTGTGTTTCAGTGCAGTCTTTTTACACTGCCATGAGCCCAGTGTCAGAGAAAATCTAACTTTTAGGGGGAAAAAAAGGCACTTTATTGTGCTCTTTTCCAAAAGACCCATAGGGCAAAAAAAAAGCATTTTATTTTGCTCGTGCAAAAAAAGACCCGTTTAGGGCAAAAAAAAAAAAAAAAAATTTGCACTTTAATGTACGCTTGCAAAAAGAGCCATTCAGGGGCACAAAAAATAGTTTGCAGTGTGTTATACATATTTGGAGGTGTGTGAAATAAACAATTTCTATATAGTTTTCTCCTACTGTGCTATACTAAAAAACAACATTTTTTTTGAATAGCATTTTCTGCAGTTCTGTAGCTGTGCGATTCAGCGGTTACGTACTGTGGGTGTGTTCTGCTCTTCCAAAAAACGCTGTTTAGGGGCACAAAACATAGTTTGCAGTGTGTTATACATATTTGGAGGTGTGTGAAATAAACAATTTCTATATAGTTTTCTCCTACTGTGCTATACTAAAAAAACAACATTTTTTTTGAATAGCATTTTCTGCAGTTCTGTAGCTGTGCGATTCAGCGGTTACGTACTGTGGGTGTGTTCTGCTCTTCCAAAAAACGCAGTTTAGGGGCACAAAAAATAGTTTGCAGTGTGTTATACATATTTGGAGGTGTGTGAAATAAACAATTTCTATATAGCTTTCTCCTAATGTGCTATACTAAAAAAAAACATTTTTTTTTAATAGCATTTTCTGCAGTTCTGTAGCTGTGCGATTCAGCGGTTACGTACTGTGGGTGTGTTCTACTCTTCCAAAAAAGCCGTTTAGGGGCACAAAAAATAGTTTGCAGTGTGTTATACATATTTGGAGGTGTGTGAAATAAACAATTTCTATATAGTTTTCTCCTACTGTGCTATACTAAAAAAACAACATTTTTTTTGAATAGCATTTTCTGCAGTTCTGTAGCTGTGCGATTCAGCGGTTACGTACTGTGGGTGTGTTCTGCTCTTCCAAAAAACGCCATTTAGGGGCACAAAAAATAGTTTGCAGTGTGTTATACATATTTGGAGGTGTGTGAAATAAACAATTTCTATATAGTTTTCTCCTACTGTGCTATACTAAAAAAACAACATTTTTTTTGAATAGCATTTTCTGCAGTTCTGTAGCTGTGCGATTCAGCGGTTACGTACTGTGGGTGTGTTCTGCTCTTCCAAAAAACGCCGTTTAGGGGCACAAAAAATAGTTTGCAGTGTGTTATACATATTTGGAGGTGTGTGAAATAAACAATTTCTATATAGTTTTCTCCTACTGTGCTATACTAAAAAACAACATTTTTTTTGAATAGCATTTTCTGCAGTTCTGTAGCTGTGCGATTCAGCGGTTACGTACTGTGGGTGTGTTCTGCTCTTCCAAAAACACCCATTTAGGGCAAGATCCTAAATTTGGAAAATATGAGGAGAAGGTCAAAGGGACGTGGTGGCTCCGGTCGTGGTGCTGCTGGTGGAGCTTCTGTTGCAGGGAGAGGACGTGGTGGATCTGTGCCAGAAACACGCACAAGTGAAACACCTTCCTCAGGTGCGAGTAGGCGACCGAGCCTGCGGCGGTATTTTGTCGCGCCTAATGAGGCTGTACGAATGTTTAGGCCAGGACAAGTACAGGCGATAGTAGATTGGGTTGCTGACAGTGCCTCGGGTTCCTTCACATTGTCTCCCACCCACTCTTCTGATGAAAGAACAGAGTTGGCACCTGAATCCCATGTCCATCAGTTTTTCACCTCACCCCCTTGCAAATCAGCCAAGCAGTCTGAGCCCCAAATCATGCAGCAGTCTCTTCTGCTTTTCGATGACCCTGTTAGCAGGGTTTCCCAGGGCCATCCACCTAGCCCTGCCCCAGAAGTGGAAGAGATTGAGTGCACCGATGCCCAACCACTTATGTTTCATGATGAGTACATGGGAGGACCATCGCAGTACGTCTCGGATGATGACGAAACACAGGTGCCAACTGCTGCTGCTTTCGCAATTGTGCAGACAGACAAGGAGGGCAGGGGTGAAGACTGGGTGGAAGATGATGTGGAGGACGATGAGGTCCTCGACCCCACATGGAATGAACTTTATGCAGGTGACCAGTGTAGTTTGGAGGAAGAGGCGGTGGTCGCACAGAGCCACCAGCACAGCAGAAGAGGGAGCAGGGTGCAAAAGCGGAGCGTCTGTCAGCTAGACAGTATGTCTGCTACTGCCCAACGCAGCAAGGGACCGAGCACACCAAAGCCAGGTCCAAGGAGTTCCCTAGCGTGGCAGTTCTTCACACAATGTGCTGATGACAAGACACGAGTGGTTTGCAGGCTGTGCAATCAGAGGCTGAAGCGAGGCATAAACGTTCTCAACCTGAGCACAACCTGCATGACCAGGCATCTAAGTGCAAAGCACGAGCTGCAGTGGAGTAGACACCTCAAAAACCAAGAAAGGTCTCTGGCTCCTCTTGCTTCCTCTTCTGCTGCAGTCTAGGCCTCTTCATCCACCTCTGTAGTGACAGTGGCACCTGCCACCCCGCAAACAGAGGATCTGCCAGCAACACTACCACCTGGGTCACCAACCATCTCCATAATGTCCCATGGAAGCGTTCAGCTCTCTATCTCCCAAACATTGGAGTGGAAGAGGAAGTACCCCCCTAGCCACCCGCGATCCCTGGCCCTGAATGCCAGCATTTCAAAACTCCTGGCCTTTGAAATGCTGTCATTCCGTCTGGTGGAGACGCAGAGTTTTAAAAGCCTGATGGCATTGGCTGTCCCACAGTACGTCGTGCCCAGCCGCCACTATTTTTCCAGGCGAGCCATCACTTCCCTGCACAACCAAGTGGGGGACAAAATCAGGTGTGCACTGCACAACGCCATCTGTGGCAAGGTCCACCTAACTACGGATGCGTGGACCAGTAAGCACGGTCAGGGACGTTATATCTCCCTAACAGCACACTGGGTAAATGCAGTGGCGGCTGGGCCTGAAACAGATAGCAGTTTGGCGCATGTCCTTCCACCACCAAGGATTGCAGGGCGCTTCAGTTTGCCTCCTGTTGCTAACTCCTCCTACTCCGCTTCCTCATCCTCTACCGCCTCCTCATCCGGTCAGCGTAACACCTTCACCACCAACTTCAGCACAGCCAGGGGTAAACGACAGCAGGCAGTTTTAAAACTTTCCTGTTTGGGGGAAAAACCCCACACCGCGCAGGAGTTGTGGAGGGACATGGAACAACAGACCAATGAGTGGTTGCTGTCAGTGACCCTTAAGCCCGGCCTGGTGGTGTGCGATAATGGGCGAAATCTCGTAGCAGCTCTGGGCCTGGCCGGTTTGACGCACATCCCTTGCCTGGCGCATGTGCTGAACTTGGTGGTCCAGAGGTTCCTTAAAAATTACCCCAATATGCCAGAGCTGCTGCAGAAAGTGCGGGCTGTGTGTGCGCACTTTCGGCATTCTCACCCTGCTGCTGCTCGCCTGTCAGCGCTGCAGCGTAACTTCGGCCTTCCCGCTCACCGCCTCATATGTGACGTGCCCACAAGGTGGAACTCCACCTTGCACATGCTGGCCAGACTGTGCGAGCAGCAGCAGGCGATAGTGGAGTTTCAGCTGCAGCAATCACGCGTGAGTCGCTCTGCGGAACAGCACCACTTCACCACCAATAACTGGGCCTCCATGCGAGACCTGTGTGCCTTGTTGCGCTGTTTCGAGTACTCCACCAACATGTCCAGTGCCAATGACGCCGTTCTTAGCGTTACTATCCCAGTTCTATGCCTCCTTGAAAAAACGCTTCGGGCGATGATGGAAGAGGATGTGGCACAGGAGGATGAGGAGGAGGAGGAGGAAGTGGGATCATTTCAAAGGCTTTCAGGGCAGTCTTTCACAAGTGGCTACGAGGGTGGGTTCCTGCACCAACAAACACCAGGTACACAATTGTCCGGCAGAAAGGGCACAGTTCTGGAGGATGACGAGGTGGAGGAGGAGATGGAGGAGGAGGAGGAGGAGGAGCCATTTTCACAGCAGGGTGGCACCCAGACCAGCTCGTGGCCATCACTGGTGCATGGCTGGGGGGATACAGAGGACACAGACGATACACCTCCCACAGAGGACAGCTTTTCTTTGCCTCTGGGCAGCCTGGCACACATGAGCGATTACATGCTGCAGTGTTTCCGCAATGACCGCCGAGTTGCCCACATTTTAACTGGTGCTGATTACTGGGTGGCCACCCTGCTGGATCCCCGTTACAAGGACAACGTACCATCCTTAATTCCCTCACTGGAGCGGGATCATAAGATGCGCGAGTACAAGCGCACGCTGGTAGACGCGCTGCTGGTGGCATTCCCACCTGACAGCGGGCGTACGGTGGAAGCACAAGGCGAAGGTAGAGGAGGAGGAAGAGGTCGCCAACGCAGCCGGGGCACCGGCAGCACCTCAGAAGGCAGGGTTAGCATGGCTGAAATGTGGAAAAGCTTTGTCAGCACGCCACAACAACCAGCACCACCAGCTGAGATGGAACGTCTTAGCAGGAGGCAGCATTTCACCAACATGGTTGAGCAGTATGTGTCCACAGGCCTACACGTACTGGATGACGGGTCTGCCCCCTTTAACTTCTGGGTCTCCAAATTGGGCACATGGCCTGAGCTTGTCCTTTATGCCTTGGAGGTGCTGGCCTGCCCTGCAGCCAGTGTATTATCTGAACGTGTATTTAGCACGGCAGGGGGCGTTATCACAGACAAGCGCAGCCGCCTGTCCAGAGCCAATGTGGACAAGCTCACGTTCATTAAAATGAACCAGGCATGGATCCCACAGGACTTGTCCGTACCTTGTGCAGAATAGACATGTATACCGGTGTTGTGACAAAAACTGTCCGGCCATCGGATTGTGTCCGGCCCATACTGCGAAGGCGCAGCGCTTGCGCAGTACAGAGGACAAGGAGATTCAGAAAATCTCCGAAGATGAACGGCGCCTGCGCTGTGAGTGCAGGTTCAAGTCCCACCATCCAAGTGGACATACGGTAGCACATAGTAACAGGGCCCCTCACGGGCTCGGTTCGATCGCCACGCTTCGGGCACGGCCTCACTTGGCTCGGCTTGAACCACGGATGGTGTGGCCTTCACCTGAACTCACCACGCAGGCGCCGTTCGTCTTGGGAGATTTTAGAAATCCCCTTGTCCTACATACTGAGCAAGCGCAGTACAGGGTGGACACTATTTGACGGGGGACAGAATTCGACACATCACCGGCCTTACCCAGCCATTGTTGTATTTTTGAATCAGTGTTGGCTACCTCGTCCTCCTCCACCGCCGCTTCCACCTACACAGCCACATCCACCGCCACCTCAACCTCCTACTCCATATGGACCTCGTCCTCCTAGGTCAAGATTATTATTTTTTATTTTTATTTTTTTTATGTTATTTTAAGTTATTTCCCTATCCACATTTGTTTGCAGAGCACTTGCCATGCTCTTAACAACATTTTGCTGCCATTTGCAGCCCTCTAGCCCTTTCCATTACTTTTTTAGAGCCTTTTTAGTCCTTAGAAGTCCGGGTCCCCATTGACTTCAATGGGGTTCGGGTTCGGGTCCGGGTTCGGGTTAAAGTTCGGTCCCGAACCCGAACTTTTTTCCGAAGTTCGGCCGAACCCGTCGAACCCGAACATCCAGGTGTCCGCTCAACTCTAGTTGTAAACCTTTAAGCCAGCTCCAGAACTCTCTTATCCTTGATGAATATTACTGAACTGCATTTAAAGCAAAAGGTACTGTATATATAAATGGACACTTAATGTGATCACTGTAATCAGCTCACTGTAAGCCGTGTCTTCCTGAAGATGTAAACCCAGTTTACCAATTTGATGTCAATTAACCTGCAATCCATTTAAGGGCATCTGTTTCCATCTGGATACCTTCCAGCTCAAATCCCCACCCCCCAATTATCTACAAATTTCCTCCGCTCAAAATATCACCTTTTCTATCACACATTCTCTTTCCTTCCAAATCCCACCTCCTAGCATAAATTCTCCCTCCAAATCCCCCCTCCTAATACAAATTCTCCTCCAACTCTGCCATCCTAGTACAAATCCTCTTTCCTAAATCCCCCTTCCTAGTAAAAATCCTCTCCCCCAACTTCCTCCCCCCTCCTAGCGTAAATCCCCCCCAAATCTTCCCTCCTAGCATAAATACTCCCCCCAAATCCACCCTGCTAGTACAAATCCTCTCCCCCAAATCCACCCTGCTAGTAAAAATCCTCTCCCCCAAATCCCCCTCCTAGTACAAATCCTCCCCCTAAGGGGCTGTCCTGTGCAAAAACATTGCACCGAGCAGGTAAACATGAGATGTTTATTATTTAAAAAAATAAATATATATATATATATATATGCATTTAAAAGAGTTGTAAAGGCAGATGTTTTTTTTACCTTAATGCATTCTATGCATTAAGCAGCCTCCTCAGCCCTCCTAAAACTTACCTGAGCCCCATCTCTCTCCAGTGATGTCCACGAGTCCCTCGACCGTCCAAGACTCTCCCTCCTTATTGGCTAAAACACAGCAGTGGCGCCATTGGCTCCTGCGGTTGTCAATCAGGAGAGAGAGGGGCGGTGCCGAACGGCAGCTCCGTGTCTAAATGGACACACAGAGCTGCAGCTCGACTCTGGTGGGAGGGGCCAGAAGCGGTGAAGAGGGACCTGATATGAGGAGGATCCAGACTGCCCTGTGAAAAACGACTACAATAGAGCAGGTAAGTATAACATGTTTTTTATTTAAAAAAAAAAAAACGTGACTATACAATCACTTTAAGCCTTGGTTCACACTATAGAGATGGGGGAACCAGCGCGATTCCAGCTCCAGTTCTCACATCACATCTCTTTCCCACAGGCAGTTCACACTGCCTTCTGTGAACCGCTGCGGGTGTCAATACAATGTTAATGATACCCCCAGATCAGTTAACAGATCGCAGTGCGAACTGTGGATTCAGACTGTGGAGAACACCCATGCGATCCGATTCCAGTGTGGGACAAGAAGTCCCTGCACCCTTTTTGTGCAAATCCAATGCAAGTTCTGCCATACGAACTGTATGGCTGAACTCACATTGCAGTGCCGGTGGGAATCACATGCAATATCTGTTCGCTACAGTGTGAACCCAGGCTAAAATAACTTTAACTTAAAGCGGAGCTCCACCCTAAAGTGGAACTTCCGCTCATCGGATTCCTCCCCCCTCCGGTGCCACAATTGGCACCTTTCAGGGGGGTGTAGATACCTTTCTAAGACAGGTATTTTCACCCACTTCCGGGAATACACACAGCGGGTAGACTGCGGGCAGTGCGTCCCCCCCATTGTGTTCTGGGAAACACACAGCTCACAAGACACAGCGGGGACCAGTGAAAGACACGCAGCGCTGCTCGCGCATGCGCAGTAGGAAACCGGAAAGTGAAGCCGCAACGCTTCACTTCCTGATTCCCTCGCCCATGATGGCGGTGGGGGCAGCCGAGAGACGAGCGATTGCTCGTCTTCTGCTGCCAACGTCGCTGGACTCCAGGACAGGTAAGTGTCCTAATATTAAATTCAGCAGCTGCAGTATTTGTAGCTGCTGGCTTTTAATATTTTTTTTTTACGGCGGAGCTCCGCTTTAAGAACAGAAAATGCAACTCTCGTACTCTGCCAGACAGGGCTGTGTTGTGTAGCAGAGCTGTGTTTTTTTCAAAACTAGATGGACAAAAATACAAACATTTGGCAGGTAAAATAATGACTTTCTTTGCATTGAATCTGAGTATTTAGCTGTTTACTTGGAATTTAAAGGGGTTGTAAAGGTTCGTTTTTTATTTTCTAAATAGGTTCCTTTAAGCTAGTGCATTGTTGGTTCACTTACCTTTTCCTTAGATTTCCCTTCTAAATTTTTTTTTTCTTTCTTTTCTTTGTCTGAATTTCTCACTTCCTGTTCCTCCTCAGTAAGCTGTTCAGTAAGCTGTTCTGGCTGACTAAACACCGCTGGGATGATGGTGTGAAGTTCAGTGAGGAGAAACAGGAAGTGAGAAATTCAGACAAAGAAAAAAACATTTAGAAGGTAAATCAAAGGAAAATGTAAGTGAACCAACAATGCACTAGCTTAAAGGAACCTATTTAGAAAATAAAAAATGAACCTTTACAACCCCTTTAAGCTTCATATTTAAGCAAGGTGTTTTAGATCCAACAATATTTTTTTAACACAATTTAGTAAAATGCAGCCCTTTCCCATTATTCTCTATGCGCGTAGCTAATGCAAGTGCTACATAATATAGCATTGTGTCAGTGAAGTGAAACTACACAGATGTACTTTAAAGTTTCCCATAATGAACCAATCAAAGCCAAATTTTTCAGATAATAGCCACCAAGTCCTTAGTTACGGAAACTGTTGCCTTGCAGTGTTGTATGAACAGTTGCCGGTTTACTGACCCCTTAAGTATATTAGTCAGGGATTTGATGTCTGCTTATTTATACAGTGACAAATTGCTTTACCTGCCAGACATATTCGGGGACTTGCATTAAATTAGCAGCTCACTGTTTTTCTCCTCTTTCCACATTAGGCTAATAGAAAATAGCGTGACTGCCGAAGGTCATTTATTCAGGTTCCAGTGAATTTCATTTAGTCTCCTTCCTTGCTGCTATGGGACGAGAAACTGTATCTGCCACTCATTGTATTTCCCTGGAAGGGACCACATCCATTAGTGATCAGAATATGGCTCTCTTCTAATCGTATTACAGCAGTAGACAGTACGAGGAATGCACCAGTTGATAAAGAAAATTCAGTCCAGTAAATTGTCTTTCTTCTGGGAAGACATAAATCACTCAGCCCTAGCATTATTTCACAGTCCAACTGGTGTATGTTCCATGTACATCAGAAAGTTGATATTAGCCCGGCGAAGAATAACAAGGGTATATAATTTTCTGTCTGGGGAAGCGTGTTGTGGTATGATATATGGTACCAATTCAGCCGGCAGTAAGAAGGTAGAAATCTCACTTTGGCTCCAGCTTCAATCCTGCCAAACCTAGAGGAGGGCCAGGCTTGTGGTTAAGGTTATACAGTATATTAATAGTATTTGTTTCATGGTCTAGCATTGCATTTTTCCATGCGTACAAGTGCCTTAAAGTGGAAGTCCACCTTTTCTCCCAAGATAAGATGCTTTCTTTGTGAATGAAAGTTTTATTTAGATGTATTGGGTTCATTTACTAAAGGCAAATGGGCTTTTTACTTTGCAAGGTAATCATCCTGTATGTTCACAGCAGAAATATGTAACTATGAACTTTCTTGCCCGCGTAAGCACTATTTTTTATTTTTATTTTCATTTTGACAGCATTGTGAGGATCTGATCTCAATTTTCTCTACCGCAATTGCATCAATACAGGATGGTCAAGTTCATCCGCATCCCATCCCTCAGCCTGCAATTGGATTGTGAAGAACTAGCAACAAACTTATGAGGTTCTCCTGTGGTTAGATGGAGCTCCTCTTGTTTGCCCAAAAAAAAAACTCTTTAACCACTTAAGCCCCGGACCATTTGGCTGGCCAAAGACCACAGCGCTTTTTGCGATTCGGCACTGCGTCGCCGTAATTGATAATTGCGCGGTCGTGCGACGTGGCTCCCAAGCAAAATTGACGTCATTTTTTTCCCACAAATAGAGCTTTCTTTTGGTGGTATTTGATCAGCTCTGCGGTTTTTATTTTTTGCGCTATAAACAAAAAAAGAGCGACAATTTTGAAAAAAAAGCAATATTTTTTACTTTTTGCTATAATAAATATACACAAAAAAAATATTTTAAAAAATGTCATTGCTCAGTTTAGGCCGATACGTATTTTTCTACATATTTTTGGTAAAAAAAAAATCACAATAAGCATTTATTGATTGGTTTGCGCAAAAGTTATAGCGTCTACAAAATAGGGGATAGTTTTATGGCATTTTTATTAGTATTTTTTTTTTACTAGTAATGGCGGCGATCAGTGATTTTCATTGTGACTGCGACATTATGGCGGACACATCGGACACTTTTGACACTATTTTGGGACCATTCACATTTACACAGCGATCAGTGCTATAAATATGCACTTATTAGTGTGTAAATGTGACTGGCAGTGAAGGGGTTAACCAGGAGGAGGCACTGAAGAGGTTAAGTGTGTCCTAGGGATGTGTTCTAACTGTGGGGGGGTGGGCTATGTGTGACACGACACTGATCACCGCTCCCGATTACAGGGAGCTGTGATCAGTGTCCTGTCACTAGGAAGAATGGGGAAATGCTTGTTTATATCAGTATTTCCCCGTTCTTCCTCTCCGTCAGACTATTGCGGGTATCCCTGTGGACATCGAGTCCGTGGGACCTGCGATCACACTCACGGAGCTTGCAGCGGGCGCGCGCCCACAATGACGCGTCTTAAAGGGCAACATATATGTACGTTGATCTGCCCAGCCATGCCATTCTGCCAACGTATATCGGCATGAGCCGGTCGGCAAGTGGTTAAGTTATGCTTTGAAACGTTTTTTTATTTTTATTTTACTGTTGTTTATGCCTTCTTTTCCAATGGTCTCAAAGGCAAAAATAAAAAACTTTACAGACAGTAGACCATTTCCTCTATCCACTTTTTGGTTGTAATTAGGCTTAAAGTGGATGTAAACATGATTCATGAAATTTTACCTGGGCACATACAGTATCTCACAAAAGTGAGTACACCCCTCACATTTTTGTAAATATTTTATTATATCCTTTCATGTGACAACATAGAAGAAATTACACTTTGCTACACTGTAAAGTAGTGAGTGTACAGCTTGTTTAACAGTGTAAATTTTCTGTCTTCTCAAAATAGCTCAACACACAGCCATTAATGTCTAAACCGCTGGCAACAAAATTGAGTACAATTCTAAGTGAACATGTCTAGTGTTGAGCGAACCCGAACTGTAAAGTTCGGGTCCGTACCGAATTTTAGCTTTTTCCCGAACCCGAACCCGGACTTTGCGCAAAAGTCCGGGTTCGGGTTCGGCAATCTAATTACGCAGTTAGAAATGCTTCAGGGGCCAGCCAATCACCTTTTGATTAGCTGGTGTGCCCTTAGAAGCCATCATAGCCATGCCTACTAATGGCATGGCTGTGATTGGTCAGTGCAACATGTGACCCAGCTTCTATATAAGCTAGAGGCACACAGCACACACGTCACTCTGCTTCAGAATAGATAGGGTGAGGATCTTGGCTGCTGCTGTTGCTAATAGGGAGAGATTGTAAAATACATGAGGTAGTCCTGATTCTGCAATCTGAGGGAAAAGATCGGGAGATAGTGTAGTGTAGGGCCAGGTTCCTGTTTGTGCTTTCAGGGAGAGAGATATATTATATATTAGTCCAGATTCAGAGATTAAAATCAGCGATCTGCATAGGTTTACCTGTTTGTGTTGCAGTGCAGTCTTCTTACACTGCCATGAGCCCAGTGTCAGAGAAAATCTACCTTTTATCTGCAAGCTCAGTGCACCAGCACTGCATATATTACGTTGAGAGATACACCGTTTCCATACTGTGGGTGTATTCTGCTCTTTGAAAAAGATCCATTAAGGGGGGAAAAAAAAGGCTCCTTATTGTGCTCTTTTCCAAAAGACCCATAGGGCAAAAAAAATAAAAAATTGCATTTTATTTTGCTCGTGCAAAAAAAGACCCGTTTAGGGCAAAAAAAAAAAATTGCACTTTAATGTACGCTTGCAAAAAGAGCCATTCAGGGCCACAAAAAATAGTTTGCAGTGTGTTATACATATGTGGAGGTGTGTGAAATAAACAATTTCTATATAGTTTTATCCTATTGTGCTATACTAAAAAAACAAAATTTTTTTTGAATAGCATTTTCTGCAGTTCTGTAGCTGTGCGATTCAGCGGTTACGTACTGTGGGTGTGTTCTGCTCTTCCAAAAAACGCAGTTTAGGGGCACAAAAAATAGTTTGCAGTGTGTTATACATATGTGGAGGTGTGTGAAATAAACAATTTCTATATAGTTTTCTCCTACTGTGCTATACTAAAAAAACTAATTTTTTTTTGAATAGCATTTTCTGCAGTTCTGTAGCTGTGCGATTCAGCGGTTACGTACTGTGGGTGTGTTCTGCTCTTCCAAAAAACGCAGTTTAGGGGCACAAAAAATAGTTTGCAGTGTGTTATACATATGTGGAGGTGTGTGAAATAAACAATTTCTATATAGTTTTCTCCTACTGTGCTATACTAAAAAAATAACATTTTTTTTGAATAGCATTTTCTGCAGTTCTGTAGCTGTGCGATTCAGCGGTTACGTACTGTGGGTGTGTTCTGCTCTTCCAAAAAACGCTGTTTAGGGGCACAAAAAATAGTTTGCAGTGTGTTATACATATGTGGAGGTGTGTGAAATAACAATTTCTATATAGTTTTCTCCTACTGTGCTATACTAAAAAAAAAACATTTTTTTTGAATATCATTTTCTGCAGTTCTGTAGCTGTGCGATTCAGCCGTTACGTACCGTGTGTTCTGCTCTTCCAAAAAACGCCATTTAGGGGCACAAAAAATAGTTTGCAGTGTGTTATACATATGTGGAGGTGTGTGAAATAAACAATTTCTATATAGTTTTCTCCTACTGTGCTATACTAAAAAAACAAATTTTTTTTGAATAGCATTTTCTGCAGTTCTGTAGCTGTGCGATTCAGTGGTTACGTACTGTGGGTGTGTTCTGCTCTTCCAAAAAACGCCGTTTAGGGGCACAAAAAATAGTTTGCAGTGTGTTATACATATGTGGAGGTGTGTGAAATAAACAATTTCTATATAGTTTTCTCCTACTATGCTATACTAAAAAAACAACATTTTTTTTGAATAGCATTTTCTGCAGTTCTGTAGCTGTGCGATTCAGCGGTTACGTACTGTGGGTGTGTTCTGCTCTTCCAAAAAACGCCGTTTAGGGGCACAAAAAATAGTTTGCAGTGTGTTATATATATTTGGAGGTGTGTGAAATAAACAATTTCTATATAATTTTCTCCTACTGTGCTATACTAAAAAAACAACATTTTTTTTGAATAGCATTTTCTGCAGTTCTGTAGCTGTGCGATTCAGCGGTTACGTACTGTGATTGTGTTCTGCTCTTCCAAAAAACGCCATTTAGGGGCACAAAAAATAGTTTGCAGTGTGTTATACATATGTGGAGGTGTGTGAAATAAACAATTTCTATATAGTTTTCTCCTACTGTGCTATACTAAAAAAACTATTTTTTTTTTTTAATAGCATTTTCTGCAGTTCTGTAGCTGTGCGATTCAGCGGTTACGTACTGTGGGTGTGTTCTGCTCTTCCAAAAACACCCATTTAGGGCAAGATCCTAAATTTGGAAAATATGAGGAGAAGGTCAAAGGGACATGGTGGCCCCGGTCGTGGTGCTGCTGGTGGAGCTCCTGTTGCAGGGAGAGGACGTGGTGGATCTGTGCCAGATACACGCACAAGTGAAACACCTTCCTCAGGTGCGAGTAGGCGACCGAGCCTGCGGCGGTATTTTGTCGCACCTATTGAGGCTGTACGAATGTTTTGGCCAGGACAAGTACAGGTGATAGTAGATTGGGTTGCTGACAGTGCCTCGGGTTCCTTCACATTGTCTCCCACCCACTCTTCTGATGAAAGATCAGAGTTGGCACCTGAAACCCATGTCCATCAGTCTTTCACCTCACCCCCTTGCAAATCAGCCAAGCAGTCTGAGCACCAAATCATGCAGCAGTCTCTTCTGTTTTTCGATGACTCTGTTAGCAGGGTTTCCCAGGGCCATCCACCTAGCCCTGCCCCAGAAGTGGAAGAGATTGAGTGCACCGATGCCCAACCACTTATGTTTCATGATGAGTACATGGGAGGACCATCGCAGTACGTCTCGGATGATGACGAAACACAGGTGCCAACTGCTGCTGCTTTCGCAATTGTGCAGACAGACAAGGAGGGCAGGGGTGAAGACTGGGTGGAAGATGATGTGGAGGACGATGAGGTCCTCGACCCCAAATGGAATCAACGTTATGCAGGTGACCAGTGTAGTTTGGAGGAAGAGGCGGTGGTCGCACAGAGCCACCAGCACAGCAGAAGAGGGAGCAGGGTGCAAAAGCGGAGCGTCCGTCCCCTAGACAGTATGTCTGCTACTGCCCAACGCAGCAAGGGACCGAGCACACCAAAGCCAGGTCCAAGGAGTTCCCTAGCGTGGCAGTTCTTCACACAATGTGCTGATGACAAGAGTGGTTTGCACGCTGTGCAATCAGAGCCTGAAGCGAGGCATAAACGTTCTCAACCTGAGCACAACCTGCATGACCAGGCATCTAAGTGCAAAGCACGAGCTGCAGTGGAGTAGACACCTCAAAAACCAAGAAAGGTCTCTGGCTCCTCCTGCTTCCTCTTCTGCTGCAGTCTCGGCCTCTTCATCCACCTCTGTAGTGACAGTGGCACCTGCCACCCCGCAAACAGAGGATCTGCCAGCAACACTACCACCTGGGTCACCAACCATCTCCACAATGTCCCATGGAAGCGTTCAGCTCTCTATCTCCCAAACATTGGAGCGGAAGAGGAAGTACCCCCCTAGCCACCCGCGATCCCTGGCCCTGAATGCCAGCATTTCAAAACTCCTGGCCTTTGAAATGCTGTCATTCCGTCTGGTGGAGACGCAGAGTTTTAAAAGCCTGATGGCATTGGCTGTCCCACAGTACGTCGTGCCCAGCCGCCACTACTTTTCCAGGCAAGCCATCCCTTCCCTGCACAACCAAGTGGGGGACAAAATCAGGTGTGCACTGCGCAACGCCATCTGTGGCAAGGTCCACCTAACTACGGATGCGTGGACCAGTAAGCACGGTCAGGGACGTTATATCTCCCTAACAGCACACTGGGTAAATGCAGTGGCGGCTGGGCCTGAGGCAGATAGCAGTTTGGCGCATGTCCTTCCACCACCGAGGATTGCAGGGCGCTTCAGTTTGCCTCCTGTTGCTAACTCCTCCTACTCCGCTTCCTCATCCTCTACCGCCTCCTCATCCGGTCAGCGTAACACCTTCACCACCAACTTCAGCACAGCCAATGGTAAACGACAGCAGGCAGTTTTAAAACTTTCCTGTTTGGGGGAAAGACCCCACACCGCGCAGGAGTTGTGGAGGGACATGGAACAACAGACCAATGAGTGGTTGCTGTCAGTGAGCCTCAAGCCCAGCCTGGTGGTGTGCAATAATGGGCAAAATCTCGTAGCAGCTCTGGGCCTAGCCGGTTTGACGCACATCCCTTGCCTGGCGCAGGTGCTGAACTTGGTGGTCCAGAGGTTCCTTAAAAATTACCCCAATATGCCAGAGCTGCTGCAGAAAGTGCGAGCTGTGTGTGCGCACTTTCGGCGCTCTCACCCTGCTGCTGCTCGCCTGTCAGCGCTGCAGCGTAACTTCGGCCTTCCCGCTCACCGCCTCATTTGTGATGTGCCCACAAGGTGGAACTCCACCTTGCACATGCTGGCCAGACTGTGCGAGCAGCAGCAGGCGATAGTGGAGTTTCAGCTGCAGCAATCACGCGTGAGTCGCTCTGCGGAACAGCACCACTTCACCACCAATAACTGGGCCTCCATGCGAGACCTGTGTGCCTTGTTGCGCTGTTTCGAGTACTCCACCAACATGTCCAGTGCCAATGACGCCGTTCTCAGCGTTACTATCCCAGTTCTATACCTCCTTGAAAAAACGCTTCGGGCGATGATGGAAGAGGATGTGGCACAGGAGGATGAGGAGGAGGAGGAGGAAGCGGGATCATTTCAAAGGCTTTCAGGGCAGTCTTTCACAAGTGGCTACGAGGGTGGGTTCCTGCACCAACAAACGGCAGGTACACAATTGTCCGGCAGAAAGGGCACAGTTCTGGAGGATGACGAGGTGGAGGAGGAGATGGAGGAGGAGGAGGAGGAGCCATTTTCACAGCAGGGTGGCACCCAGACCAGCTCGTGGCCATCACTGGTGCGTGGCTGGGGGGATACAGAGGACACAGACGATACACCTCCCACAGAGGACAGCTTTTCTTTGCCTCTGGGCAGCCTGGCACACATGAGCGATTACATGCTGCAGTGTTTCCGCATGACCGCCTAGTTGCCCACATTTTAACTGGTGCTGATTACTGGGTGGCCACCCTGCTGGATCACCGTTACAAGGACAACGTACCGTCCTTAATTCCCTCACTGGAGCGAGATCGTAAGATGCGGGAGTACAAGCGCACGCTGGTAGACGCGCTGCTGGTGGCATTCCCACCTGACAGCGGGCGTACGGTGGAAGCACAAGGCGAAGGCAGAGGAGGAGGAAGAGGTCGCCAACTCAGCCGGGGCACCGGCAGCACCTCAGAAGGCAGGGTTAGCATGGCTGAAATGTGGAAAAGCTTTGTCAGCACGCCACAACAACCAGCACCACCAGCTGAGATGGAACATCTTAGCAGGAGGCAGCATTTCACCAACATGGTTGAGCAGTATGTGTCCACAGGCCTACACGTACTGGATGATGGGTCTGCCCCCTTTAACTTCTGGGTCTCCAAATTGGGCACATGGCCTGAGCTTGCCCTTTATGCCTTGGAGGTGCTGGCCTGCCCGGCAGCCAGTGTATTATCTGAACGTGTATTTAGCACGGCAGGGGGCGTTATCACAGACAAGCGCAGCCGCCTGTCCAGAGCCAATGTGGACAAGCTCACGTTCATTAAAATGAACCAGGCATGGATCCCACAGGACTTGTCCGTACCTTGTGCAGAATAGACATGTATACCGGTGTTGTGACAAAAACTGTCCGGCCATCGGATTGTGTCCGGCCCATACTGCGAAGGCGCAGCGCTTGCGCAGTACAGAGGACAAGGAGATTCACAAAATCTCCGAAGATGAACGGCGCCTGCGCCGTGAGTGCAGGTTCAAGCCCCACCATCCAAGTGGACATACGGTAGCACATAGTAACAGGGCCCCTCACGGGCTCGGTTCGATCGCCACGCTTCGGGCACGGCCTCACTTGGCTCGGCTTGAGCCACGGATGGTGTGGCCTTCACCTGAACTCACCACGCAGGCGCCGTTCGTCTTGGGAGATTTTCGAAATCCCCTTGTCCTACATACTGAGCAAGCGCAGTACAGGGTGGACACTATTTGACGGGGGACAGAATTCGACACATCACCGGCCTTACCCAGCCATTGTTGTATTTTTGAACCAGTGTTGGCTACCTCGTCCTCCTCCACCGCCGCTTCCACCTACACAGCCACATCCACCGCCACCTCAACCTCCTACTCCATATGGACCTCGTCCTCCTAGGTCAAGATTATAATTTTTATTTTATTTTTTTCTAGCGCACAGATCCTTTCCCCCTTACCTGCCTTTATGTTGTTGGCTCCTCGCAGGAGGGAGAAAGGCACACCGCACTACCAGCCCATACCCTCCTATATAAAGAGCGGTGTACTTGACGGGCCGTGTCCACAGCCGGAGTCAAAACTCCTCCAGAGGATGATTCTCACCTCTACTGTAGGTAGAGGCAAGTCCTTTAATTCCCAGTAAAGTCAATGTCCACACCAGCTGAAATTACAACTCTTATTCTCTCATGGCAAAATAAACTCTACTCGGATAGAAAAGGTTAGAGCAAAGAAACAGGACAGCTTAAGGTGTGGAGGAGGTCCAGGCACAAACGTAGCACATTCACTTCACTGCTTAGGTTTCTCAAACAGTTTTAGGTGCACGGTCTCTGCCACAGACCTTGAGGTTGGTCTCTGCCACAGACCGGGTGTACAAGGCCCCTGCCACGGACCTGGAGAACTTTGGTCTCTGCCACAGACCAGGGTGTATAAGGCCCCTGCCACGGGTCGGGTGAATAAGGCCTCTGATACAGTCAAGATGACCTTGAGCTTCTCCTTCTACGAACCTAGCCCATATCAAGGGGAAGACATCTCTCCAGGGAGTCAACAGACCCTTCCTTCACCGTGACTCCCGCATCGGTCCATCAGAATGATCCTCCCTTCCCTGGAACATGGTTCCCTACACGAGGCGGCACCCTAAGACTCCTCGACCCTTAGCGGACTCCAGACGAAGGCTCTGGACTCCAGGCTTTACTCCCGCACCTAGGCCTCCATACCCAGGGCAGCAGGAACTCCAGGATAGTACCTCACCCCGGGCTAAAGGTACCCGAGATGGAACAGGAACACATGCACCCAGGCCGAAGGCACCTGGGCGTGGATCCCACTGGACATCAGCCCCCAGGCCAAAGGTCTGCCCCTTTTATATGCTCTCCCGGCATGCACAGCAGGTTCCCCGCCCCGCTGTACTACTGCCAAGAGGGGACACAAAAGGCACAGCACTGTATCGGCGGTTCAACCCTAGCCTACCATGGCAGCGCCACCTGTAGGCCGCAGGGAACTGCACACCAATACTGTCCCCCGAGGACAAAATGGTCCATGAATCCTACAGAATTAGGGTGTTTGAGCCTATTTACCACTCAAACACTTCCCTTAAATTTAGCACCCCGCTACATTTTTATTTCAAAGTATTTTATTTTCCCACTAGCTTATCCATTAAATTGAATAATTTATTCCAGAAAGGGCGTATTCTGGGGCATTCCCACCATATGTGTGGCATCGTGCCGTTGAGTTTCTGAGGTTCTTAATGACTCCCCGTACCTCTTCTGCTGAAAAGGGAGCCTCCAGCATATTTTTTTATTTTTTTATGTTATTTTAAGTTATTTCCCTATCCACATTTGTTTGCAGAGCACTTGCCATGCTCTTAACAACATTTTGCTGCCATTTGCAGCCCTCTAGCCCTTTCCATTACTTTTTTAGAGCCTTTTTAGTCCTTAGAAGTCCGGGTCCCCATTGACTTCAATGGGGTTCGGGTTCGGGTCCGGGTTCGGGTTAAAGTTCGGTCCCGAACCCGAACTTTTTTCCGAAGTTCGGCCGAACCCGTCAAACCCGAACATCCAGGTGTCCGCTCAACTCTAAACATGTCTAAATTGGGCGCAATTAGCCATTTTGGTGTTATCGCTCTCACTCTCTCATACTGGTCACTAGAAGTTCAACATGGCACCTCATGGCAAAGAACTCTCTGAGGATCTGAAAAAAAAAATGTTGCTCTACATAAAGATGGCCAATGCTATTAGAAGATTGCAAAGACCCTAAAACTGAGCTGCAGCATGGTGGCCAGGACAGTGGTTTAACAGGACAGGTTCCACTCAGAACAGCCCTCGCCATGGTCGACCAAAGAAGTTGAGTGCACGTGCTCAGTGTCATATCCAGAGCAGTGGCGGCTGGTGCTCAAAATTTTTGGGGAGGCGCAAACAAACTGAAAAAAAAAAATCAATTGCAGCCACTGTGCCCATCAAGGGCAGCCACTCTGCCCATCAAGCGCAGCCACTGTACCCATCAAGTGCAGCCACTGTGCCATAAAATGCAGCTACTGTACCCATTAAATGCTGCCAGTGTGCCCATCAGTTGCCACCACTGTGCCCATCAATTGCTGCCACTGTGCCCATCAATTGCTGCCAGTGTGCCCATCAATTGTTGCCAATGTGCCCCATCAATTGCTGCCAGTGTGCCCCATCAATTGCTGCCAGTGTGCCCATCATTTGCTGCCAGTGTGCCCCATAAATTGCTGCCAGTGTGCCCATTACTGCCAGTGTGCCCATCAATTGCTGCCAGTGTGCCCCATCAATTACTGCCAGTGTGCCCCATCAATTGCTGCCAGTGTGCCCCATCAATTACTGCCAGTGTGCCCCATCAATTGCCACCAGTGTGCCCCATCAATTGCTGCCAGTGTGCCCCATCAATTGCCGCCAGTGTGCCACATCAATTCCTGCCAGTGTGCCCCATCAATTGCCGCCAGTGTGCCCCATCAATTGCCGATACTGGGCCCCATCAAATGCTGCCAGTGTGCACCCCCCCGCCCGACACTTACCTGTCTTGGGTCACGGCGCTGTCCTCCACGCTCCGAGTCCTCGATGTCTTCTCCCGTCCTCTTCCTGTCCTCTGCTATGGTTAAATGCCTGATAGGCATCCAATCACAGCGCCTGTCGCTTCAGCCAATCAGGTGACAGGTAACCAGACCCTGAACACCTGATTGGCTGAGAGGCTGGTCAGTGTTAGGAAAGCAATGTATTTGCTTCATTAACACAACACTGAGTAAACAGCGAACACACAGTATTACGCCCGCTGTTTACCAATTTGGAAGCCTATTAGAACCTATGGCTCTAATCAGGACGCCTATTAAAAAAAAAACGCAGCTGTAATTCATATGCCCGGCGGCAGCAGCGACAATAGGTAGATTCATGCAATGCATGAATCTATCTATTGGTGATAGACAGGTGGCAGGAGAGAGGGGGTGGCAATCCTGCGCCTTTCATGGACGCACCGCCACTGATCCAGAGGTTGTCTTTGGGAAATAGACGTATGAGTGCTGCCAGCATTGCTGCAGAGGTTGAAGGGGTTGGGGGTCAGCCAGTCAGTGCTCAGACCATACACCGCAAACTGCATAAAATTTGTCTGCATGAGTGTAGTCCCAAAAGGAAGCCTCTTCTAAAGATAATGCACAAGAAAGCCCACAAACAGTTTTCTGAAGACAAGCAGACTAAGGACGTGGATTACTGGAACCTTGTCCTGTGGTCTGATGAGACCAAGATAAACCTATTTGGTTCAGATG
The DNA here is from genome assembly GCA_029206835.1 of Rana muscosa. Taxonomy (NCBI): domain Eukaryota; kingdom Metazoa; phylum Chordata; class Amphibia; order Anura; family Ranidae; genus Rana; species Rana muscosa. Next base: position 217,698,440 of record CM055116.1, read on the forward strand.
GTGTCAAGTGTGTGTGGCGGCAACCAGGTGAGGAGTACAAAGACAAGTGTGTCTTGCCTACAGTCAAGCAAGGTGGTGGGAGTGTCATGGTCTGGGGCTGCATGAGTGCTGCCGGCACTGGGGAGCTACAGTTCATTGAGGGAACCATGAATACCAACATGTACTGTGACATACTGAAGCAGAGAATGATCCCCTCCCTGTCGGAGATGGGCTGCAGGGCAGTACTCCAACATGATAACAACCCCAAACACACCTCCAAGACGACCACTGCCTTGCTAAAGAAGCTGAGGGTAAAGGTGATGGACTGAAAAAATATAATAAAATATTTACAAAAATGTGAGGGGTGCACTCACTTTTGTGAGGTACTGTATATTTGTAGTGTTTACTTATCTCTCTCCAAAGCCCTAAGTCCCGAGTTTTTCTGCTGCTTCGTTCCTCTGTTATCAGCATGATAACTTCTGACAAGCTCTCCGACATGGGAGATAAAAGCAGCTGAAAATTTGTGTCGAGAAGGTTGCTATAAATAGATTAACAGAGAACTGATTTATTCACAGCACAGCTCTGCGAGTTTCTCTTTCTTCCTCTGCCTTTCCTGCAATCAGCTCTCACACAGTGTACGCCAAGACTCTCCTCTTACTACTGAAAGAGGAAGTACAATTTCTAACACAATGTTTGCTTTCTAAAGAATATAGAAAGCTGAAGATAGCAGATATGCATGTAAAACCTATATAGGGAGATTTTTTTTTAATCTCTGTGTATCATCTGAGGCTGTTCACTTCACCGGGTATAGGAGAGGATAGGAGAATTTAAAAAAAAGGCAGCTTACCCTTTTTAGATGCTTTAATCTGAACCCCATAGCAAGGACAAACATATAAGTAGTTCTTTGTTTATGAGGGGGCTGGGCAGCTGTGTTTGCCATAGTTAAACCTGTCTGTACTGTGCAGGAAGATCGTCATTATCAATTGTAACTAGATTTGAACACTAATACCATAACCGATTGGTGCTGCAGACCAATGGGCAGGGATGTGAGCTGAAGCCTATCTTTCATTTCATTCACACAATAGATGAATACAGTATGCTGCTGTACCTGCATGCTTTATTAGATTTAAACACTCTCTGTCCAGGCAAAGGGTTAAAGGATGAATGAGGGCAGACCTGGGACAGGCTCACTCTTACATTGTTCAAAAAACCTTGCAGTCAGCCACAATATCTCCTGAGAAACAGCTAAAAGAGAAGAAAAGTCAGGTTTTTATGTATGCTGTATGAATGGGAACATGTAAGAAACTTTTAGTGGCGTTTTTTCAAATTTGACTGTAAAAGTAGAAATACGCTTTAAAAATGTGATGGTCAATTATGCTGTAAAATATATTTAACACCTGTAAATTGTAGTGAATTTCATTTAAAATCGTTTGCATTCTCTCACACTGGTGGTTCATGTAGTGCACCAGGAGAATGTCCGTGGCCACTATGTGCAGAAACTTCTGTGAATCTTAAAGCGGAGTTCCACCCTTTTTTATGTTTATTAAAAGTCAGCAGCTACAAAAAGTGTAGCTGCTGGCTTTTAATAAACATACACTTACCTGCTCCACTGTCCAGCGACGCGCCGCCTGGAGCTCCGCTCCTCTCCCCCTTCCTCCGCCGGCGCGTCCATTCACAGTATGGGCATCCGGCCGTGACAGCTTTCAGCTTCACGGCCGGGCACTCACGGCGCAGCGCTCTGTGAGTGGACAGGCGATCGCCTGGGACCTGTCACGTCCCAGGTGATCGCCTACAGGGAGGAGCCGCCACAAGGCAATATGACGTATCGCCTAGGCGGCTCCAGGGCGGAAGGAGGAAGTGGGACAGGAAGTCCCACTCCTACTGAAGCCCCCACTCCCCCCCAAAAAAAATTACATGCCAAATGTGGCATGTAAGGGGGTGAGGAGTGGAATAAAAAAAATAAAAAAAATTGGGTGGAACTCCATTAAGAGTACAACCACCGGCATGTCCATATGTCTCCTTCACAGCAGAAATATATTCCTTTGCATGTAATTGGTTGATAATGGTCAGTGTGCTCTCCTTAATCACTCCTTGGTAATCAGTATTACCACTGTGAAGCAAATAAAAGGCAACAAATTAAAGCATTTGTTACCCCAACACTTCATATTCCTGATATGTGCCTGCTGTAGCCTGTATTTGTATGAGAAAGTCTCCTGTTCTCTATATTGCTTCCTTTGTGTGAAAGCCCTGGTGTACCTGCTAGTCCCCTTGCATTTCTGTTAGAACCTGACCACACTAAGCAGGAGAGCACACCAAGGTCAGTTCTCTGGCTTTGCTGGGAACTCAGTGTACTCTCCTCCAATGATCAGACTTGTCCTCACACTCCCCCGCTGCACAGCCATTCACTGGGAATATCAGTGTGCTGCTGCTTCAACTCCCCCCAGCTCTTATGCAGTTGAGAACAGAGGGAATGTGATTACTTATAAAAAAACGGAAAAAAGGTATTTATAATGTTTTTTTATATCTGTACCAAAATGTTTTGCCTTTAATTTCTAACGGAATGGGTTGTTTTACAAGGCAATCATTTACAATCACTTTAACATCAGGATGGCTGCAGTTCAGGCTTAAAGTTGTTGTAACCCTAAAAAAAGATGATCCTGTTCCTTTAAAGCAGGATATACAGCATAGTGCTTGTGCAGTGTTATTTGTCCCTCTCTATGCTGTAAAATACTTGGTTGATCCTGCCTGTTCCTGTGTGCTTAGTGTGCTGACCACGGTAATCATGGCTGCTGATCCATGATACCATGGTCAGTTTACATGCCTCTGTTAGCCCCCAGTCTCTCCCTCTACCCCTCCCTCTGAGCTTTTCAGCTTTGTAATCTGTGTGTCAGCCATCTCCCCTGTGCCCCTCTCCTCCTGCTGGCATGGCTGTAAAATCACAAATCCTAGAAGCAGATATACTGTGCAGTATCTGTGTTTCAAAAATTATGCAGTGAAATGTCTTATTTCAGAGAGCCGCTGTGCGTTCACGTGACCTCACACCACTGTCCTCCTCTCCTCCTAGATGACGTCAATGGGTAATCCCATCCCACTGTTATCCTCATATTGGGGAATCTGAGACCCAGGAGGTCATGTGAGCGCAGTGGCGCTATGAAATTGTGTATTTCGCTGCATAATAAAAAAAAAAAACACAGATACTGCACAGTATATATATCTTTCTGTAACAGAGTGGATTCCAGGATTTGTGAGTTGTGACCAGGCCCGGACTGGCCATAGGGAAGACCGGGCATTTGCCCAATGGGCCGGGGCTGCCCGTTCCATGGCCTGTTGATGTCCAAGACGCACAGCAGGAGGTAAGCGGTGACCGCGGCCTGGACAGGGTTAACACAGGCCACGGCCGCGGCTCGCCTACCGCTATGCGGCCGTACCTGTGCCTTCACCAGCAGAACTAGCGGCTGCATGGGCTGAGCTGTGCGTCTCTCACATACAGATCAGCCGCGCTGACAGTTCTGCTCGCGGCCCCCACAGACTACTCCTCCTCTACCAGTCAAAAGTGTCCATCCGCACAGTGGGGTAAGGGGGAGCTGCGGGCCGCTGTCAGGGTGTCCCCCCTCCCCCTTTCTCATGTCGTGCTTACAGCACGGGAGAGAAGAAAGCTTCCTGCTTGTTCTTCTTCCCTCCCAATTGGCCACAGCAGAGGGCCAATCAAATAAAACTAGTGGGGCATCATGGGAAATGTAGTCCCGGAGATAGGAGGCCCAATTGATCTCAGCAGGGAGATGGCTACAGTCCCCAGCATGCACTCTGCTGGGGGGAAAAAGAGAAAACCTGGAAACAAGCAGGTACTACAGGAGACATGGAAAAAGAAAAAGAACTGTGCTGGGGGAACTAATAGCCCCAGCACCACCAGATAGAGCCACGCTGTACCCGCACCACCAGAGAGAGCGCCACGCTGTACCCACACCACCAGAGAGCCATGAGAGCCACGCTGTACCCACACCACCAGAGCGCCACGCTGTACCCGCACAACCAGAGCGCCACGCTGTACCCACACCACCAGAGAGCCATAAGAGCCACGCTGTACCTGAACCACCAAGCACCATGCTGTACCCGCACCACCAGAGAGAGCCATGAGAGCCACGCTGTACCCGCACCACCAGAGAGCCACGCTGTACCCGCACCACCAGAGTGCCACGCTGTACCCGCACCACCAGAGAGAGCCACGCTGTACCGCACCACCAGAGAGAGAGAACAACGCTGTACCAGACCACCAGAGAGAGAGAGCCACGTTGTACCTGCACCACCAGAGAGCTACGCTGTACCGCACCACCAGAGAAAGCCACAATGTACCGCACCACCAGAGAGCCACGCTGTACCGCACCACCAGAAAGAGAGCGCCATGCTGTCCAGGACCACCAGAGAGAGCAGGTCAGTGTCACTGGGCAGTGTGGGCACAATAGGAGACAGACAGTACTAGCATTGTATGGCCACAATAGGAATGGGACACTGTAATATAAAGTGCCCCTTTACAGTGCAGTCCCTTTTATATCACAGTGTCCCTGCACATTACAGTGCTTCAGGCATGGGCCCCCTGGAGCAGAGGAGAACGAATTAAGAAGCGGGGGGGTGCAAAAAAAGGGGGGTTTTCCATCCGGGGCCCTGGGGACCTCTGGGCCTCTGGGGACCTCTGGGCCCCCTACAAAAAAAAATTATAAAAAAAAATAATAATAATAATTTTTATAAAAAAAAAAAAAGGGGAGGTTGCCATCCGGGGCCCTGGGGACCTCCGGGCCTCTGGGGACCTCTGGGCCCCTTACAAAAAAAAAATAACATAAATAAAAAAAAAAAAAAAAAAATTATAAAAAAAAAAAAGGGGGTTGACATTCAGAGCCCTGGGGAACTCCGGGCCCCTTACAAAAAAAAGGGGGGCCATCCGGGCCCCTTACAGGTGTACTGCCTGTACCCCCCTGCCAGCCACCCCTGCGAATGTCTACCGACATCCCAACATCTCTCCCCCATCCCCGTCCCTGGAAAAGTTGGCTGCTTAGTCAAAAATGCCTGGGCCTATTTTTTGTCCCAGTCCGGGCCTGGTTGTGACTTTACAACCACTTTAATATATAAACAGTCTTGAAGAGGAAATGCCTAAAAAGGCAGGAAGAGGGCAGAGGACTAGTGACCAGTACTGCCTGTGCTCTTCCAGTAGCTGATATTTCTCCATTACTCATTTACCATGTCTTGTGGAAGGAAGCTGCTGTTGTTAAGGAGGAATTCCAGACAAAATGTACATCTTTTTATTGTCCTGTAAAGGCAAAAAATTTTTTTTCAAGATGATCCCTTTAACATAGCATATCTTTACTTTTTGAGTTCAGTTCCATTTTAAAGTGGTAGTAAAGTCAGTAATGTCAAAATCCGCTGACAGGCAGGCTTTTTATAACAGAGGAGACCCTAGAGGTCTCTTCTGTCATAAATGCCCCCCCCACCGGTCAGTGGGTAATATGTTTTGAGCCGCACATGCACAGCCCAGACCACCTATATGGCCCGCCTCTGTCTGCCACAGTGATGTGACTCCCGTACGCATGGGTCACGTCACATCGGCCTAGCCAATCAAGCGGCCGAAGATGCAAAATCCGGAAGGAAGACCAGGTGAAGATGGAAGCTCGAGGGGCGGGAAGAGCCCTGACAGCACATCCCTGGAGGGCTCCATTTCTAGGTAAGTCTGTTATAATGTACTAGTATGAGGTGCATACTAGTACAGTATGACTTAAACCTGCAGGAGGGCCATTTCATTTATTTTCATAGCGAGACTTTACTACAGCTTTAAGGCTCCACTAAATGTGCTGCTTGCCTCTTATGCCTCGTACACACGGCCGGGTTTTCCGACAGGAAAAAGTCAGTCAGGAATCCCGACGGGAAAAAAGAGAGCCAGTTCAGTTTTTTGTCAGTTTTCCTGTCGGAAAAACTCAGATGGAGCATACACACGGACGGGATTCCCGTCCAAAAGCTCTTATCTGAGTTTTTCCGATGGGAAAACCGGCCGCGTGTACTTTTTTTACACGGGTGTTCGCCATTCAATCATGTTTTTTCAGTTTACAACAGTTCACCTCAGTTTTACATCAGTTTTCAGTTCAGTTCAGTTCAGTTTACATCATTAACGTCCACTTTTACATCCTTAACAACAATGACTCAACCTTGCTGTCTTGTATTTTGAACAAGAACAATACAATAACCATGATTTAATTCTGTTTACATATGAATCGGAATGGGAATTGTTAAATATATACAGTGCATTAAGTTTTATTTTTGTTATATTATTTTCTTAATGTAAATCTCTAATGAAGAGTTTAGCTTGCTTAACTTGAACTGAAAGCAGCTGAGAAAATGGTAAAAGTATTTAGCCATTCTCTTGATCTCATTATAGGTTCACTTAAAATTTCATTACCATTTTTTCTTAAACTAGGACTACATTAGCATGGTTATGCAACTTTTGAGTGACATAGTATACATGTATTTGCTTTGTCAACAGCTAAATACACAGATGAAATATATATTTTGGAGTAGTTATTTTTCTGTCAATTTTTATTTTTTTTGCCTATCAAGTTCTGAGGTTTATGCTACTCTGCCACACAATGCAGCCATGCTTACCAAATCAGAAGATTACATTTTTTTAAAGTAACACTTAGTGCTCTTGGCCCTCCCTTAAAGCAAACTCTGTTCTACCACTTGTATCTACAGGCAAGCCTATATTAAGACTTACCTGTAGGTACTGTCAATATCTCCTAAACTTGCACAGTTCAGAGTACATGCAGCCAGTGACGTTACCGGCGCATACGCTGTGAAGGTCCAGTATAGAGTTCTGGGCCTTCAGAGCCTGTGCTGTATATGGCGGCTCCTGCGCGAATGTGACATTAACGCGCCCCCCGGCCACTCATGTAGCCAGAGGACACGAACCCGGAAGGAAGACCGAGGGAAGATGTCAGCCCTCTCAGTAGTAACAACGTAGCACTGAAGTGCTTTGTTCTAAGGTAAGTCTTTCATATTGGGCTAGTATGCAATGCATACTAGCCCATTATGACATTGCCTTGCAGGGAATTTTTTGTATCCATCAACGGCGGTTTACTACCACTTTACCCACTGATTGGACAGTGAAAGGAGATGTAGCAGACGTAAATGTTTTTTTTTTGCTCTTTTATCTCCTCTGGTTAGCATGTTCCTATTTACAATTCAAATTCAGATACTTACCATGTTTTTATAAAAAATTACTGATGCAATAATGAATGCAGAGCTTCATTAATCTGTGTCTTTTTTCTGCTTGGAGTTTAGCTTTAGTATAAAATGATCTGGTTATGAAATGAAACCATTTGTTCAAATATAATTAAAACAAAATTCCAGCCAAAACCTGTTAGCAGTCTATGAGGAAGTGAGATGCCATCTTTACAGGGGGAGGCCTGTGGATGTGGTGTATCTGGATTTTACAAAAGCATTCAATACAGCTCCCCATAAAGGTCTGCAGGCTTGGACCATAAGGTTTGTTCTTGGATAGAAAACTGGTTACAGGGCCGTTTTCAAAGGGTGGCGACAAATAATGTGTACTCTGACTGGTCTGAAGTGGTAAGTGGGGTACCACAGGGCTCTGTCCTGGAACCAATTCTGTTTAATTTATTCATAAATGATATAGAGGATGGTATAAATACCGTATATATCAGCGAATAACATGCACTTTCCCCCCCTGAAAATAGAGGCCAAATCATGTGTGCATGTTATACGCTGATATTTTACCTGGGCTGCCTAGGAGGGAAGTGTTATACGCCTGTGCGTGTTATACACCGATAAATACGGTAGCTTAATCTCAGTTTTTGCGGACGAAACAAAAAAAAGCAGGGCAATAACTTCATATCAGGATATAAATTTTTTTACAGAAAGACCTGAACAAAATAATGGGGGAGGGGGGAACTCAATGGAAAATGAGGTTTAATGTAAGGTAATGCACTTGGGGGCTAAAAACATAAAAGCAAATTACTCACTAGGGGTGAATCAAGGATGGAGAAAGATCTGGGGGTCCTAGTAGAAGACAGACTGAGCAATAGCATACAATGTCAAGCTGCATCTACCAAACCCGCCAGAATTTTAGCACGCATAAAAAGGGGATATACTCCAGAGATAAAACTATAATCTTGACACTTTATAAAACTCTGTCAAAGCGCAGAGCTGGACGTTGTGAATGATGATGGATTTACATCGAGGGACACAATTTTTTTTTTTTTAATAAAGGACTTGTCAAAAACTGTTTCTTGTGGTTTTTACTTTTTGACTTGTTTTAGGTGAATGGGTAGGGGTACAATGTACCCGATTACCCATTCAAATAGGGGGGCACCCCTTGTTAAAGGGAGCTTCCAGATTCTGATAAGCCACCTGCCCACAGACCCCCACAACCACAGCCCAGGGTTGTCAGGAAGAGGCCCTTGTCCCCATCAACAAGGTGCTTTGGGGTGGCGGGGCCAGAACCCCCCCATGTTGAGGGCATGTGACCTGGTATGGTTCGGAGGGAGCTTGCTCGCCCCCCTTTCCTGACCTGCTAGGCTACATGCTCGGATATAGGTCTGGTATGGATTTTGGGGGACCCCAAGTCGTTTTTTTCTTTATTTTTTCAATAGCCGGGTGCTGGCAATTGTATCTGCGAGTCATTTTAAATGGGATTTGACTCGTTTTTTTTTCTTTAGAAATTTCATTTTTGCTGTAGCGTTTTATGCATGCTACAGATATGCCACTTTACAGGCACATTAAGGGGACCCCCCAGGCACTACATTTAAAGGAATTTTTCGTTGCTGCACTTTAAGCATAAATTAAATCACTGCTCTTGAAAAAACTATTGTTTAAAAAAAAAAATTATAGATACATGTCCCCAAGGGCAATACCCAGAACCTCATATCCCTTTTATGGCCAATTACTTGCATATACAGTAGGTGCCGCCGATATTGTGTCAATCTTGCCGCTGCTAGCGGCGAGATTGACACCTGCGAGCCCCGTCGCGGGAGCCAGCGACGAGCTCTGTCGGTCCTCCAGCTCGCCGCCCCCAATGGATTCCTATGGATGCGCGGCATCTCGTGGGGGCGGCGAGCGCGAGAAGCACAGCCTCGCAGCGGTGATTTCCAGCGCGATCCCATCGCGCTGGAAACACAATATCGGCGGCAAGTACTGTAAGCCTTCAAAATGGGCGCATTTGATGTTTCCTGTTTGATTCCCATAGACTTCAATAGGCCCATCCCTACTTGTCAGCAAATGAACTGATTGTACTTGTACTGCTTCTTCCTCCCACATGCCAACGCTGCTATTCACAGTGTGCAGGAGGCTGATACCAGGTCAAATTCAGGTACTTACACTGCTTGCATTTAAAATACACTTTTAATGAAGTAATAATGATAACAGAACTGCAATAATCTGTCTTTATAATCTGCCTGGAGTTCACTTTAACCATTTTGTTCACTATTTGCCTGTCCTCCTCTACCACTGCATGCCACTGACACGTATCTGACGTACAAATTGTGGTATCACACCCAAGTTTCTGCGTAAATAGTGGAAATATAGCCCACTGGGACTTAGTAATACATAGCAAAATATGACTAATAACAGTTAGAAGTCCAGCATATTCCAGCTGTGGAGCATAAAAAAATATGCCAATGAAATGTGCTAAAATGTTCACATTTCTCTTGAAGAATGTAATGCCTTTTGAATTAACTAAATCTAAATAATGTTTATGGTTTAAACTAACAATAATTGTGTTTTGTTTATGATGAATTAAGGTCTGCACAGTGCACACATATAGGTCATTTTAAAGCACAGCTCCACCAACAATTTTTGTTTTGTTTTTGATAGATTGAGAAAGGGTTACAACAGTTTTCAGATTTTACCATTATGTCTGTCCCCACCGAAGAGGTAGGTTGGGAATTGATGGTAAATCTACCCAAGTGCTGTTACATGTAGTTGTAGTAAATCACATGCTCATTCACAATGGGTATTTCCTCTGGCTCCTGGTCCTGAATGGAGCAGTGGGGGTGGGGGGTGGGGAGGGAGGTTTTGTAAATAAAAATGTAATATGTTATAGGAATGGGGGGGATTAACCACTTGCTTACTAGGCACTTTAACCCCCCTCCTGCCCACACCAATTTTCAGCTTTCAGCGCTGTCAAATTTCAATGACAATTGCGTGGTCATGCTACACTGTACCCAAATTAAGTTTTTATAATTTTTTTCACACAAATAGAGCTTTCTTTTGGTGGTATTTAATCACTACTGGGGGTTTTATTTTTTTGCTAAACAAACAAAAAAATACGTAAATAAAAAAAAAAAAACATGTTTCATAGTTTGTTAGAAAATATTGCAACCAGGTAATTTTTCTCCTTTATTGATATGTGCTGATGAGGCGGCACTGAAGGGCCCTGATAGGTACCACTGATAGATGGCACTAATGGGCACTGATAGGTACCACTGATAGATGGCACTGATGGGCACTGATAGGTGTCACTGATGGGCACTTGTAGGTGGCACTGTTGATGAGGCACTGATTGGTGACATTAATAGATGGCACTGTGGTCACTGACAGATGGCACAGGTGGGCACAGATGAGGCGGGGACTGCTCTCCTTTATCGGGACTGATGTCCCTCTGACAGCGGCCGTGATCGCCTTTTTTTTCTCCTCACGCTATTAGCGTGAGGGGAAACAATTGTCGATTACCGGCTCTGTTTACATCACATGATCAGCTAACAATGGCTGACAGCTGATCACATGGTAAGGGATCGGGATTGACCCCCTTACTCCGATCTGTGATCAGCCGAGTCTTATAGACTAAATGATCACAGAGCGTGCCGCTCGCCCCCTGCAGGGGGCGCTCAGGCCGCTCGAGCACAGGAGGATGTCTATTGACGCCCTCCAGTCAAAGTAGGTCCGCGCTGTAGCCGTCATTTGACATACCCATTTTGAAGGCTTATATGAAAGTAATAGGCCATAAAAGGGGTATGGGGGTCTGGGTACTGCCCTGGGGGACATGTATGAATATATATATTTTTTAAACAATCGTTTTTCAGGAGCAGTGATTTTAATAATGAAAATTAAAAATTCCTTTAAATAGCGTGCCTTGGGGGCCCCTTTAATGTGCCTGTAAAGTGTTTTTTGTAGCATACATAGAACATGCTACAGCAAAACTGACATTTCTAAAGAAAAAAATCCCATTTAAAATGACTAGCGGTTACAATTGCTGGCACTTGGCTATTAAAAAATAAATAAAAGGGGGCGGTGCCACTGGGTGATATACCCAGGGGGCCCTGCCTATATAAGAGCTGTCAAAGTGAAGGGTGAGCAGTCGACGAGAGGCCTCCCAGAAGGCAGAAGTATTTTTTCTATTTTTCAGGTCCGTCGGGCGTCGTGATTGACGGTGGATTTACATCAAGGGACACTTTTTTTTACCACAGCCCCGGAAGATTTTACCCCCTTCCTGACCAGAGCACTTTTTTACAATTTGACACTGCATCACTTTAACAGACAATTGTGCGGTCATGCGATGTTGTACCCAAACAACATTTGCATCCTTTTCCCCTCACAAATAAAGCTTTCTTTTGGTGGTATTTGATCACCTCTGCATTTTTTTTTTTTTTTTTGTGCTATAAACAAAAAAAAGAGCGTAAATTTGGAAAAAAAACCCAATATTTTTTACTTTTTGTTATAATTAATATCCCCCAAAATTAAAAAACAAAAAAACGAAATTTCTTCATAAGTGTAGGCCAATATATATTCTTCTACATATTTTTGTTAATTTTTTTTTTTTGCAATAAGCGTATATTGATTGGTTTGCGCAAAAGTTATAGCGTCTACAAACTATGGGAAAGATTTATGGCATTTTTTTTTTTTTTTTTTTTTTTTTTACTAGTAATGGCGGTGATATGTGATTTTTAGCGGTACTAAGAAATTGAGACGGACAGATCGGACACATTTTTGGGACCATTGACATTTATACAGCGATCAGTGCCATAAATATGCACTGATTACTGTATGAATGTCCCTGGTAGGGAAGGGGTTAACACTAGGGGGCGATCAAGGGGTTAAGTGTGTGTTCCCTAGATGTATTCTAACTGTGAGGGGATAGGACTGACTTGGGGAGGAGACATATCGTTGTTCATTCTTAGTAGGAACAAATGATATGTCTCCTCTGCCCTAACAGAACAGGGATTTCTGTGTTTACACACACAAATCCCCATGCTGGCTCTCGTGCAAAAACTTCTTGACACTTTTTTGGTGAATGGGTACAGGTACGATGCACCCGATACCCATTCACATGGGGGGGGCGGAATCTGGGGGCCCTCTTGTTAAAGTGGGATTCCAGATTCCGGTTAGCCCCCCACCCACAGACCCCACCAACCACAGGCCAGGGTTGTCGTGAAGAGGCCCTTGTCCCCATCAACATGGAAGCAGAGCCCCCCCTGCCCCAAAGCACCCACCCCCCTATTTTGAGGGCATGTGGCATTGTAGGGTTCAGGAGGGCTCGATCATCCCCCCCCCTTTTCTTGACCTGCAGGCTGCATGCTCAGATAAGGGTCTGGTATGGATTTGGGGGGGGGGAACCCCAAGCCGATTTTCTCGTTCTTTTTTTTAAAAGCCAGGTGCTGTAGCATGTTCTGTATATGCTACAAATGCGCCACTTTACAGGCACATTAAGGGTAGACCCCAGGCACAATATTTAACCACTTCCATACCAGGCACTTTTCCCCCTTCCTGTCCAAGAAATGTTTTATCTTTCAGTTCTGTCGCACTTTGAATGACAATTGCGCTTATGCAACACTGTACCCAAATTATATTTTTATAATTTTCTTCCCACAAATAGAGCTTTCTTCTGGTGGTATTTGCGGTTTTAAATTTTTGCGCTATAAATGAAAATGCGACAATTTTGAAAAAAAAACTGATGTGCAGCACTGATAGGCAGCACTGACGGCACTGATAGGCGGCACTGATGGGCACTGATAGGCTGCACTGATGCGCACTGATAGGTGGCACTGGATAGGCAGCACTGATGAGGAGCTACTGACAGGCTTTTCTGAGTGGCATTGATTGGCACTTTGATGGGTCACTGACAGACATTACTGATGGGGTACTGATTGGAACTTTTTTGGGCACTGTTGTGGTCACTGATCTGCAAATTCATGGGCACTGACAGGCTTTATAGAGGGGCACAGGCTGGCATGTGATGGGCATTTATTGGCAACTGATTGGCACCTTTTGATGGGGGCTGTGCTGATAATCAATGTACAGACCCCCCTTCTGACAAGGAGAGCCGCCGATTGGCTCTCTCTGTCAGCGTTAGGGATGAGCCGAATACCCCCGGTTCGGTTTGCACCAGAACCTGCGAACGGACCGAAAGTTTGCGCGAACGTTAGGACGCAAACGTTTGAAATCTAAAGTGCTAATCATAACGGCTAATATGCATGTTATTGTCCTAAAAAGGGTTTGGGGATCCGGGTTCTGCCCCAGGGGACATGTATCAATGCAAAAATAAGTTTTAAAAACTGACGTTTTTTTCGGGAGCAGTCATTTTAACCACTTCAGCCCTGGAAGAATTTACCCCCTTCCTGACCAGAGCACTTTTTGCGATGCAGCACTGCGTCGCTTTAACTGACAATTGCGCGGTCGTGCGACGTTGAACCTAACCAAAATTGACGTCCTTTTTCCCCCACAAATAGAGCTTTCTTTTGGTGGTATTTGATCACCTCTGCGGTTTTTATTTTTTGTGCTATAAACAAAAGAAGAGCGACATATTTGAAAAAAATGCAATATTTTTTACTTTTTGATTTAATAAATATCACAATTTTTTTTTTTTAAAACAATTTTTTTTCTAAGTTTAGACCGATACGTATTCTACATATTTTTGGTAATTTTTTTTTGCAATAAGCGTATATTGATTGGTTTGCGCAAAAGTTATAGCGTCTACATAATAGGGGATAGATTTATGGCATTTTTATTTTTTTTATTTTTTTTACTAGTAATAGCGGCGATCTGCGATTTTTATTGTGACCGTGACATTGCGGCAGACACATCGGACACTATTGGCGCGTTTTTGGGACCATTCACATTTATACAGCGATTAGTGCTATAAAACTGCACTAATTACTGTATAAATGTGACTGGCAGGGAAAGGGTTAACACTAGGGGGCGATCAAGGGGTTAATATGTTCCCTATTGAGTGATTGTAACTGTAGGGGGAGGGGACTCACAAGGGGAGGAGACCGATCTGTGTTCCTCTGTACTGGGAACACACATCGGTCTCCTCACCTCTGACAGGAGGTGGATCTGTGTGTTTACACACACAGATCCACACTTCTGCCGTGATCGTGGGCAATCGCGGGTGCCCAGCGGACATCGCGACCGCCGGGCACACTCACCGGGTCACGAGCGTTGCCGCGGGTGCGCGCGCGCGCCGCCGGCGGCGCGCGCGCGCCCCATAGACGGCCGGGAAAAAAGGACGTCATATGACGTCCGCCCGGAGGGAGGGAGGGTTCCTGCCGGCGTCATATGTCTATGACCCGGTAGGAAGTGGTTAATAATGCATAAAGTGAAACAAAAAAAGTTAAATATTCCTTTAAATATCGTACCTGGGGGGTGTCTAAATTATGCCTGTTAAGTGGCATGTGTTTCCAGTGTTTAGAACTGTCCCTGCACAAAATGACATTTCTAAAGGAAAAAAAGCCATTTAAAACTGCTTGCGGCTTTAATGTCATGTCTTGTCCTGGCAATATGGATGAAAATCTTTGAGAAAAATGGCATGGCTACCCCATCACCCCCCCCCCCCCCTCCTACCCCAGCCCATTACCAGCCCCTTTGGGTCTTGTATGGATATTAAGGGGAACCCCGCACCCAAAATAAAAAAAGGCCCTATATACTCTGAACAGCAGTATACAGGCAGTGCAAACAAGACAGGGACTGTAGGTTTGTTCTTAAGTAGAATCTGTTTGTAATTTTGAACAGGTATATTGTTTAAGTGTAGCTCCAGGCAAAAAATATATTTTTAAGCTTTTTGGAAAACATAGGGAAGAGTTATCGCCCCTGTAACATTTGTTTTGCTGTCTGTGCACCTGTTCAGAACATTTCACCTCACTTTCCGTCCCAATGACAAATGTTTTTGGAAAAGTGGGGTTTTTATTGAAACAAGGATTGGTGATAAAGCATCAGTAGAGAGGAGACACCTTTTTCCCATATTAATTTCCCTTCCTAGGGGTAGATTTCCTCTCACTTCCTGTTGTCTCCTTCCGTTTGCAAGTAGGAGTCGTTTGTAAGTTGGATGTTTGAAAGTAGGGGCCTGCCGTATATACTCTGCTGTAATTTGCCCCTTAGATGTTGGTGTTGCCACAACACTGTGAGCCCTCACAGTTACTCTTGGTGGGCGCTGGAACACCCTGCTGTGAACTATTATATCAGGAATTGTAATTACATGCCATTGTTGAACAGTGGTAGGAAAAATTGGGTCTTTGGTGGTGGTGCTGGTGCTACAACACTGTCAGCCCTCACAGTTACTCCTGGTGGGTGCATGAATGGGCCCTGCTGTAAATTATTAGATCAAGAATTGTAATTGCATACACCTGTTGAAGAGGGGCAGAAAAATTGGGCCTTTGGTGGTGGTGGTGGTGGTGGTGTTGCCACAACACTGTAAGCCCTCACAGTTACTCTTGGTGGGCGCAGGAATGGGCCCTGCTGTGAATTATTAGATCAAGAATTGTAATTACATGCCCCTGTTGAACAGGGGCAGACAAATTGGGCCTTAGGCACTGGTGCCACAACACTGCAACCCCTCACAGATACTGTACTTGAAGCACAGCAATGAGCCCTGTTGCAAAGTATTGCATCAAAAATTTTAATTACACGCCCCTGTTAAACAGGGGCTGAAAAATTGGTCCTTAGGCACTGGTGTCACAACACTGCAACCCCTCACAGATACTGTAATTGGAGCACAGCAATGAGCCCTGTTGCAAAGTATTGCATCAAAAATTGTAATTACACGCCCCTGTTAAACAGGCGCTGAAAAATTGGGCCTTAGGCACTGGTGCTGGTGACACGACACTGCAACCTCTCCCAGATACTCTAGTTGGAGTGCAGGAATGAGCCCTGCTGCAAAGCATTGCATTAAAAATTGTAATTACATGCCCCTGTTAAACAGGGGCTGAAAAATTGGGCCTTAGCCACTGGTGGCGGTACCCAGAAACAAAAATGTTCTTCCAAGTTATCATCAGGAATCGGATCATTGAGGAGGAAGAGGATAGTCAGTCAACATAACAGGAAAGTCACTCAGCATCAGCATAGGCAGTCTTGAAGGGATGTGACATTTCAAAATAAATTTGTGTGTTACATCAGCTTCAGGTGCTTGGTAGCTGGTGGTGATCCAAGACTGGTTCATCTTTATGAAGGTCAGTGAATCAACCGAGTCGGTGGACAGGCGCACACTGTGATCCGTGACAAAGCCTCCAGCAGCACTGAATGTGCGTTCCGAAAGAACGCTGGATGCAGGACAGGCCAGTAGCTCAATTGCATACTGTGCAAGCTCTGGCCAGTGATCCATCCTCAAGACCCAGTAAGCCAGAGGATTTTTGGTGGGAAAGGTGTCCAAGTCTGACCTTGCCCCTAGGTATTCCTGCACCATGTATATCAGACGCTGGCGTTGGTTGCTGGAACCGATCATACCTTGGGGCTGCGGACTAAAAAATTGTCTGAACGCATCGGTCAGACGGCCACCTTCTCCACCGCTCCTTCTGCTACTGACCGAAGCCTCAGCAACTCGTTGTCCAGGACCAGGAGTTTGTAACCTCCCAGTTTCTGGGAACGCATTGCACAGACCTTTCTGCAAGGCCTCCCGGAGATGTCTCATCCTCTGCTCCCTCTGCGATGGCAAGATAAGGTCTGCAACCTTACCCTTGTACCGTGGATCAAGGAGAGTGGCCAGCCAGTAATGGTCCCTCTCCATATCCGAAGAATAAGAGGATTTTTCCACAGACCTTGCAGGATCAGGGAGGCCATGCAGTGTAGGTTAGCTGAGGCATTCGGTCCGGAGTCCTCTGGGTCACTAAGGACGACATGATCCGCAGCCACCTCCTCCCAGCCACGTACAAGTCCACGGGTTTCTTGGGACTGTAAATCATCCCTAAAAGACTGCTGCTGTTGATGCTGAGTGCCATGCTCCACCTCTATGCTGACACAATCCTCCTCCTCCTCCTTCTCGTCCTCTTCCTGTGTGATGGGTGAGACAGAAGGAACACTGTCTGGGTAAAGGGGGCCTTGAGAGGCAAGGAAGTCCTCCTCTTCCTGCCTCTGTTCTGCCTCAAGTGCCCTGTCCATTATTCCACGCAGCGTATGCTCCAACAGGTGGACAAGAGGTACAGTGTCACTGATGCATGCACTGTCACTGCTCACCATCCTCGTGGCCTCCTCAAATGGTGTGCCTGGACAGTGCATGCATCCCTGATCATGCCCCACTGGCGTGGTGAAAAAAACCCAAGCTCCCCTGACCCTGTCCTGGTGCTGTAGTCACACAGGTACTCATTGATGGCCCTCTGCTGCGTGTGCAGCCGCTGCAGCATGGCCAACGTTGAGTTCCACCTGGTGGGCATGTCACATATAAGGCGGTTCTTGGGCAGGTTCAACTGCAGCTCAGCCAGCCGAGCACTGGCATTATATGATCTGCGGAAATGCACACAGATTTTCCTGGCCTGCCTCAGGACATCCTGTAAGCCGGGGTACCTGCCCAAGAACCGCTGCACCACCAGGTTAAGGACGTGAGCCACACAGGGCACATGGGTCAGTTGTCCCTGTTGGAGGGCAGAGAGGAGGTTGGTGCCATTATCGCAAACCACCATTCCTGGCTTAAGCTGGCATGGCGTCAACCACCTCTCGGCCTGCCCCTGCAGAGCTGACAGAACCTCTGCCCCAGTGTGGCTCCTGTCCCCCAAACACACCAGTGCAAGCACGGCATGGCATCTTTTTGCCCCTTGAATGCCTAGGAAGCACCGCTGGTTCCGAGGACAAAGCACAGGAAGAGGCCATGGAGGAAGAAGAAGAGGAGGGGTTGGAGGAGAGAGGTGTGTCACAACCAGTAGTAGCATTTTGGAGGCGTGGCGGCGGAACAACCTCCAACACTACTGCACCTTGTCCTGCATCCTTCCCAGCTGCCAAAAGTGTGACCCAATGGGCCGTGAAAGAAAGGTAACGTCCCTGTCCATTCCTGCTGGACCATGAGTCAGCGGTAATATGCACCTTACCGCTGACCGCCCTGTCCAGCGAGGCATGGACATTGCCTTCCACATGCCGGTAGAGAGCCGGAATCGCCTTCCGTGAGAAAAAGTGGCGTTTGGGAACCTGCCACTGAGGAACCGCACATTGCACAAACTCATGGAAGGGGGCCGAGTCTACCAACTGAAAAGGCAGCAGTTGAAGTGCTAGCAATTTAGCCAAGCTAGCATTCAACCGCTGGGCATGTGGATGGCTGGGAGTGAACTTCTTTCGACGGTCCAGCAGCTGGGGCAGGGAAATTTGCCTGCTGCAATCGGATGCCGGTGTACTGATAGCAGAGTGCCCGCAAGTACTTGGCTGTGACACACCTAATTCTACACCTTCATTCCTCTCAGTGCAGGTTTCAGAGAGGACTGAAGGTATAGTGGGGTTGGAGATCCCAGCTGATGAGAAGCAATGAGAGGTCCGCTTTGTTCTTTGGTGTGGGTCTTTAAAGTACGCTTGCCAACGAGCTGCATGGCAGGTCAACATATGTCTGGTCAAGCATGTGGTGCCCAAGCGGCTGATGTTTTGGCCACGCGAGATACGCTTGAGACATATGTTGCAAATAGCAGCGGTGCGATCTGATGCACTCGACTCAAAAAAGGCCCACACCAAAGAACTTTTGGAATAACGGGCAGAGGCAGCGCCCTGCACAGGCAGAGCTCTGCGGTGTGATTCAGTCGGTGTGCTGCCCTTATGCTGGCCCCCGGAGGGCATCCTGCCTCGTTGGAGATGTGCCTCCTCCTCATCCTCCTCTCTCCTATCAGGCACCCACGTGGAGTCAGTGACCTCATCATCCCCTCCCTCCTCATCACAAGGAGCCAATCTGGCAGTATGCTGCAGCTGCTGGAACATGACTGCCAGATTGCTGTCCTTCTTGAGCATCCCCTCTCTCTGCGCTCACGCTACTGCCTTCCTCTAGCTGGGTATCATCATCAGACCCTTCAAAACGCTGGGCATCCTCCTGGAGCATGTACCCAACACTGTGCTCAAACAGTTCGGGGGACTCCTCAGGAGGACATGGTGGGTCTAGGGAAGGAGTGACTGATGATGACATTGATACGAGGGAAGAGGACGCTTTGGCAGCTGCTTTGCCAGTACCCTGAGCCTGGGTGAGAGAGGATGAGGAGGATGAGGGGGGCTTGGTCATCCACTCTACCAAGTCTCAACAGGTCCAGCTGTCGAAAATAAGGACAAGCGTGTCCGATGGCCACGTGCATGATGACGATGCACCGCGTCCACGACCAGCACTGTTGTCTCTAGACACAGAGCCTGCTTGCCCTCTTTTATTGGCTCGTGACTGTCTGCCTCTTCTTGTTTGCCTTCCAGACATAGTAATGGCCTGCAGGGAGATGGGAAAACCAGCAATTGGGTGGTGTATATTGTGCTGGAGGCACACAACACCCACTAACTCCTGCAGATGCCTGTATTAGAGAACACCAGCAATAAGGGGTAGATACAGGTGTATACTGTGCTGTGCTGGAGGCACACAACACCCACTAACTCCTGCAGATGCCTTTATTAGAGAACACTAACAATAAAGGGTAGATACAGGTGTATACTGTGCTGTGCTGGAGGCACACAACACCCACTAACTCCTGCAGATGCCTTTATTAGAGAACACCAGCAATAAAGGGTAGATACAGGTGTATACTGTGCTGTGCTGGAGGCACACAACACCCACTAACTCCTGCAGATGCCTGTATTAGAGAACAGCAATAAAGTGTAGGTACAGGTATATACTGTGCTGGGGCACACAACACCCACTAACTCCTGCAGATGCCTGTATTAGAGAACAGCAATAACGGGTATATGCAGGTGTATACTGTGCTGGGGCACACAACACTCACTAACTCCTGCAGATGCCTGTATTAGAGAACAGCAATAAAGTGTAGATACAGGTGTATACTGTGCTGGGGCACACAACACCCACTAACTCCTGCAGATGCCTGTATTAGAGAACAGCAATAACGGGTATATACAGGTGTATACTGTGCTGGGGCACACAACACCCACTAACTCCTGCAGATGCCTGTATTAGAGAACAGCAATAAAGTGTAGATACAGGTGTATACTGTGCTTGGGGCACACAACACCCACTAACTCCTGCAGATGCCTGTATTAGATAACAGCAATAAAGTGTAGATACAGGTGTATACTGTGCTGGGGCACACAACACCCACTAACTCCTGCAGATGCCTGTATTAGAGAACAGCAATAAAGTGTAGATACAGGTGTATACTGTGCTGGGGCACACAACACCCACTAACTCCTGCAGATGCCTGTATTAGAGAACAGCAATAGCGGGTATATACAGGTGTATACTGTGCTGGGGCACACAACACCCACTAACTCCTGCAGATGCCTGTATTAGAGAACAGCAATAAAGTGTAGATACAGGTGTATACTGTGCTGGGGCACACAACACCCACTAACTCCTGCAGATGCCTGTATTAGAGAACAGCACTAAAGTGTAGATACAGGTGTATACTGTCCTGGGGCACACAACACCCACTAACTCCTGCAGATGCCTGTTTTAGAGAACAGCAATAAAGTGTAGATACAGGTGTATACTGTGCTGGGGCACACAACACCCACTAACTCTTGCAGATGCCTCTATTGGAGAACAGCAATAACGGGTATATACAGATGTATACTGTGCTGGGGCACACAACACCCACTAACTCCTGCAGATGCCTGTGAAAAGAACACACCGTCCCTGCCTATCTAGCTTAGAGAACAGCAATAAAGAGTAGATACAGGTGTATACTGTGCTGAGGCATACAACACCCACTAACTCCTGCAGATGCCTGTATTATAGAACAGCAAAAAAGTGTAGATACAGGTGTATACTGTGCTGGGGCACACAACACCCACTAACTCCTGCAGTTTAGCGATGAGCTTCGTGTTCGAGTCGAACATACGTTCGACTCGAACATCGGCTGTTCGATCGTTCGACGAAGATCGAAAGATTTGGGCCGTTCGCGCCAAATTCGAGTGACGCGAACGGCCCACAATGCACTACGCCATCGCAGTGTCATCCAGGCGCTGTGATTGGCCAAGCATGCACTGTGACCCCGCATGCTTGGCCAATCACAGCGCCGGCAGCGAGGAGAGCAATGATTGGCCACAGGCAGGATGCCTGTGGCCAATTATTGCTGAGGGTGTTTAGTACACGCCCCACACTATAAAAGGCCTCCAGCACGGCGGCCTAGTGTAGTGTGTTCCGGAGCAGGGAAAGAGAAACATAGGCAGGGACAGTGAAATTTATTTTTTTCTTGCTTAACCTGGATTCCTTTAGTTTAGGGAAAGAGAAGGATAGGTAGGGAGAGTGTCAGTGTGTTTTACTGTGCGAATCCTTGTTTCTAGGGACAGGGAAGGACAGTGAGGGAATTCTCCTTGTGCTATAGTGTGCTTTAAAAAAACATTTTTTCTAGGGACAGAAAACTATAGGTAGGGAGAGTGTCAGTGTCTTTTACTGTGTGAATCCTTGTTTCTAGGGACAGGGAAGGACAGTGAGGGAATTCTCCTTGTGCTATAGTGTGCTTTAAAAAAACATTATTTCTAGGGACAGAAAACTATAGGTAGGGAGAGTGTCAGTTTCTTTCACTGTGATAATCCTTGTTTCTAGGGACAAAGAAGGAAAGTGAGTGAAATTCTCCTTGTGCTATAATGTGCTTTAAAAAAACATTTTTTCTAGGGACATAAAACTATAGGTAGGGAGAGTGTCAGTGTCTTTTACTGTGCGAATCCTTGTTTCTAGGGACAGGGAAGGACAGTGAGGGAATTCTCCTTGTGCTATAGTGTGCTTTAAAAAAACATTTTTTCTAGGGACAGAAAACTATAGGTAGGGAGAGTGTCAGTGTGTTTTACTGTGCGAATCCTTGTTTCTAGGGACAGGGAAGGACAGTGAGGGAATTCTCCTTGTGCTATAGTGTGCTTTAAAAAAACATTTTTTTCTAGGGACAGAAAACTATAGGAAGGAAGAGTGTCAGTTTCTTTCACTGTGATAATCCTTGTTTCTAGGGACAAAGAAGGAAAGTGAGTGAAATTCTCCTTGTGCTATAGTGTGCTTTAAAAAAACATTTTTTCTAGGGACAGAAAACTATAGGTAGGGAGAGTGTCAGTGTCTTTTACTGTGCGAATCCTTGTTTCTAGGGACAGGGAAGGACAGTGAGGGAATTCTCCTTGTGCTATAGTGTGCTTTAAAAAAACATTTTTTCTAGGGACAGAAAACTATAGGTAGGGAGAGTGTCAGTGTGTTTTACTGTGCGAATCCTTGTTTCTAGGGACAGGGAAGGACAGTGAGGGAATTCTCCTTGTGCTATAGTGTGCTTTAAAAAAACATTTTTTTCTAGGGACAGAAAACTATAGGAAGGAAGAGTGTCAGTTTCTTTCACTGTGATAATCCTTGTTTCTAGGGACAAAGAAGGAAAGTGAGTGAAATTCTCCTTGTGCTATAGTGTGCTTTAAAAAAACATTTTTTCTAGGGACAGAAAACTATAGGTAGGGAGAGTGTCAGTGTCTTTTACTGTGCGAATCCTTGTTTCTAGGGACAGGGAAGGACAGTGAGGGAATACTCCTTGTGCTATAGTGTGCTTTAAAAAAACATTTTTTCTAGGGACAGAAAACTATAGGTAGGGAGAGTGTCAGTGTGTTTTACTGTGCGAATCCTTGTTTCTAGGGACAGGGAAGGACAGTGAGGGAATTCTCCTTGTGCTATAGTGTGCTTTAAAAAAACATTTTTTTCTAGGGACAGAAAACTATAGGAAGGAAGAGTGTCAGTTTCTTTCACTGTGATAATCCTTGTTTCTAGGGACAAAAAAGGAAAGTGAGTGAAATTCTCCTTGTGCTATAGTGTGCTTTAAAAAAACATTTTTTCTAGGGACAGAAAACTATAGGTAGGGAGAGTGTCAGTGTCTTTTACTGTGCGAATCCTTGTTTCTAGGGACAGGGAAGGACAGTGAGGGAATTCTCCTTGTGCTATAGTGTGCTTTAAAAAAACATTTTTTCTAGGGACAGAAAACTATAGGTAGGAAGAGTGTCAGTTTCTTTCACTGTGATAATCCTTGTTTCTAGGGACAAAGAAGGAAAGTGAGTGAAATTCTCCTTGTGCTATAGTGTGCTTTAAAAAAAAAAAATTTCTAGGGACAGAAAACTATAGGTAGGGAGAGTGTCAGTGTCTTTTACTGTGCGAATCCTTGTTTCTAGGGACAGGGAAGGACAGTGAGGGAATTCTCCTTGTGCTATAGTGTGCTTTAAAAAAACATTTTTTCTAGGGACAGAAAACTATAGGTAGGGAGAGTGTCAGTGTCTTTTACTGTGCAAATCCTTGTTTCTAGGGACAGGGAAGGACAGTGAGGGAATTCTCCTTGTGCTATAGTGTGCTTTAAAAAAACATTTTTTCTAGGGACAGAAAACTATAGGTAGGGAGAGTGTCAGTGTGTTTTACTGTGCGAATCCTTGTTTCTAGGGACAGGGAAGGACAGTGAGGGAATTCTCCTTGTGCTATAGTGTGCTTTAAAAAAACATTTTTTTCTAGGGACAGAAAACTATAGGAAGGAAGAGTGTCAGTTTCTTTCACTGTGATAATCCTTGTTTCTAGAGACAAAGAAGGAAAGTGAGTGAAATTCTCCTTGTGCTATAGTGTGCTTTAAAAAAACATTTTTTCTAGGGACAGAAAACTATAGATAGGGAGAGTGTCAGTGTCTTTTACTGTGCGAATCCTTGTTTCTAGGGACAGGGAAGGACAGTGAGGGAATTCTCCTTGTGCTATAGTGTGCTTTAAAAAAACATTTTTTCTAGGGACAGAAAACTATAGGTAGGAAGAGTGTCAGTTTCTTTCACTGTGATAATCCTTGTTTCTAGGGACAAAGAAGGAAAGTGAGTGAAATTCTCCTTGTGCTATAGTGTGCTTTAAAAAAACATTTTTTCTAGGGACAGAAAACTATAGGTAGGGAGAGTGTCAGTGTCTTTTACTGTGCGAATCCTTGTTTCTAGGGACAGGGAAGGACAGTGAGGGAATTCTCCTTGTGCTATAGTGTGCTTTAAAAAAACATTTTTTCTAGGGACAGAAAACTATAGGTAGGGAGAGTGTCAGTGTCTTTTACTGTGCGAATCCTTGTTTCTAGGGACAGGGAAGGACAGTGAGGGAATTCTCCTTGTGCTATAGTGTGCTTTAAAAAAACATTTTTTCTAGGGACAGAAAACTATAGGTAGGGAGAGTGTCAGTGTATTTTACTGTGTGAATCCTTGTTTCTAGGGACAGGGAAGGACAGTGAGGGAATTCTCCTTGTGCTATAGTGTGCTTTAAAAAAACATTTTTTCTAGGGACAGAAAACTATAGGTAGGGAGAGTGTCAGTGTCTTTTACTGTGCGAATCCTTGTTTCTAGGGACATGGAAGGACAGTGAGGGAATTCTCCTTGTGCTATAGTGTGCTTTAAAAAAACATTTTTTTCTAGGGACAGAAAACTATAGGAAGGAAGAGTGTCAGTTTCTTTCACTGTGATAATCCTTGTTTCTAGGGACAAAGAAGGAAAGTGAGTGAAATTCTCCTTGTGCTATAGTGTGCTTTAAAAAAACATTTTTTCTAGGGACAGAAAACTATAGGTAGGGAGAGTGTCAGTGTCTTTTACTGTGCGAATCCTTGTTTCTAGGGACAGGGAAGGACAGTGAGGGAATTCTCCTTGTGCTATAGTGTGCTTTAAAAAAACATTTTTTCTAGGGACAGAAAACTATAGGTAGGGAGAGTGTCAGTGTGTTTTACTGTGCGAATCCTTGTTTCTAGGGACAGGGAAGGACAGTGAGGGAATTCTCCTTGTGCTATAGTGTGCTTTAAAAAAACATTTTTTCTAGGGACAGAAAACTATAGGTAGGGAGAGTGTCAGTGTCTTTTACTGTGTGAATCCTTGTTTCTAGGGACAGGGAAGGACAGTGAGGGAATTCTCCTTGTGCTATAGTGTGCTTTAAAAAAACATTTTTTTCTAGGGACAGAAAACTATAGGAAGGAAGAGTGTCAGTTTCTTTCACTGTGATAATCCTTGTTTCTAGGGACAAAGAAGGAAAGTGAGTGAAATTCTCCTTGTGCTATAGTGTGCTTTAAAAAAAAAAATTTCTAGGGACAGAAAACTATAGGTAGGGAGAGTGTCAGTGTCTTTTACTGTGCGAATCCTTGTTTCTAGGGACAGGGAAGGACAGTCAGGGAATTCTCCTTGTGCTATAGTGTGCTTTAAAAAACAATTTTTTCTAGGGACAGAAAACTATAGGTAGGGAGAGTGTCAGTGTGTTTTACTGTGCGAATCCTTGTTTCTAGGGACAGGGAAGGACAGTGAGGGAATTCTCCTTGTGCTATAGTGTGCTAAAGCATTCCTCATCAACCATCTTTGAAATCCTTGTTTTTTTGGACAGTCAGGGAAATTGTCGTTGTGCTATTCTGTGCAAAAGCAATCATCCTCAACCATATTTAGAAATCCTTAAGTAAAGGGACAGAGAAGGACACCTGAAGGTAGCCCTTATTGCTTTTTTCCCATTTCCCTGCAGGCCATCTATTAGAATGTCTGGAAGGCAAACAAGGAGATTCAGACAGTCAGGAGGCAATAAAAGAGGGCAAGCAGGCTCTGTGTCTGGGGGCAACAGTGCTGGTCGTGGACGCGGTGCATTGTCATCAGCACATGGCCATGGGACACGCTTGTCCTTCTTTTCGGCAGCTGGACATGTTGAGCCACATCATGCCGAAGACTTGGTAGAGTGGATGACCAAGCCCTCCTCCTCCTCCTCATCCTCTCTCACCCAGGCTCAGGGTACTGGAAAAGCAGCTGCCAAAGCGTCCTCTTCCCTGGTATCAATGTCAGACTCATCATCAGTCACTCCTTCCCTAGACCCACCATGTCCTCCTCCTGAGGAGTCCCCCGAACTGTTTGAGCACAGTGTTGGGTACATGCTCCAGGAGGATGCCCAGCGTTTCGAAGGGTCTGATGATGAAACCCAGCTAGAGGAAGGCAGTAGTGTGAGAGCAGACAGAGGGGATGCTCAAGAATAGGGATGAGCTTCGTGTTCGAGTCGAACATACGTTCGACTCGAACATCGGCTGTTCGATCGTTCGACGAAGATCGAACGATTTGGGCCGTTCGCGCCAAATTCGAGTGACGCGAATGGCCCACAATGCACTACGCCATCGCAGTGTCATCCAGGCGCTGTGATTGGCCAAGCATGCACTGTGACTCCGCATGCTTGGCCAATCACAGCGCCGGCAGCGAGGAGAGAAATGATTGGCCACAGGCAGGATGCCTGTGGCCAATTATTGCTGAGGGTGTTTAGTACACGCCCCACACTATAAAAGGCCGCCAGCACGGCGGCCTAGTGTAGTGTGTTCCGGAGCAGGGATAGAGCAGCATAGGCAGGGACAGTGACTTTTATTTCTTTCTTGCTTAACCTGGATTCCTTTAGTTTAGGGAAAGAGAAGGATAGGTAGGGAGAGTGTCAGTGTGTTTTGTGCTTGTGCTATATTGTGCTTAAAAAAAACATTTTTTCTAGGGACAGAAAACTGTAGGTAGGGAGAGTGTGTCAGTTTCTTTCACTGTCAAAGTCCTTGTTTCCAGGGACCTGGAAGGACAGTGAGTGAATTCTCCTTGTGCTAAATTGTGCTTAAAAAAACATTTTTTCTAGGGACAGAAAACTGTAGGTAGGGAGAGTGTGTCAGTTTCTTTCACTGTCAAAGTCCTTGTTTCCAGGGACCTGGAAGGACAGTGAGTGAATTCTCCTTGTGCTAAATTGTGCTTAAAAAAAACATTTTTTCTAGGGACAGAAAACTGTAGGTAGGGAGAGTGTGTCAGTTTCTTTCACTGTCAAAGTCCTTGTTTCCAGGGACCTGGAAGGACAGTGAGTGAATTCTCCTTGTGCTAAATTGTGCTTAAAAAAAACATTTTTTCTAGGGACAGAAAACTGTAGGTAGGGAGAGTGTGTCAGTTTCTTTCACTGTCAAAGTCCTTGTTTCCAGGGACCTGGAAGGACAGTGAGTGAATTCTCCTTGTGCTAAATTGTGCTTAAAAAAAACATTTTTTCTAGGGACAGAAAACTGTAGGTAGGGAGAGTGTGTCAGTTTCTTTCACTGTCAAAGTCCTTGTTTCCAGGGACCTGGAAGGACAGTGAGTGAATTCTCCTTGTGCTAAATTGTGCTTAAAAAAAACATTTTTTCTAGGGACAGAAAACTGTAGGTAGGGAGAGTGTGTCAGTTTCTTTCACTGTCAAAGTCCTTGTTTCCAGGGACCTGGAAGGACAGTGAGTGAATTCTCCTTGTGCTAAATTGTGCTTAAAAAAAACATTTTTTCTAGGGACAGAAAACTGTAGGTAGGGAGAGTGTGTCAGTTTCTTTCACTGTCAAAGTCCTTGTTTCCAGGGACCTGGAAGGACAGTGAGTGAATTCTCCTTGTGCTAAATTGTGCTTAAAAAAAACATTTTTTCTAGGGACAGAAAACTGTAGGTAGGGAGAGTGTGTCAGTTTCTTTCACTGTCAAAGTCCTTGTTTCCAGGGACCTGGAAGGACAGTGAGTGAATTCTCCTTGTGCTAAATTGTGCTTAAAAAAAAACATTTTTTCTAGGGACAGAAAACTGTAGGTAGGGAGAGTGTGTCAGTTTCTTTCACTGTCAAAGTCCTTGTTTCCAGGGACCTGGAAGGACAGTGAGTGAATTCTCCTTGTGCTAAATTGTGCTTAAAAAAAACATTTTTTCTAGGGACAGAAAACTGTAGGTAGGGAGAGTGTGTCAGTTTCTTTCACTGTCAAAGTCCTTGTTTCCAGGGACCTGGAAGGACAGTGAGTGAATTCTCCTTGTGCTAAATTGTGCTTAAAAAAAACATTTTTTCTAGGGACAGAAAACTGTAGGTAGGGAGAGTGTGTCAGTTTCTTTCACTGTCAAAGTCCTTGTTTCCAGGGACCTGGAAGGACAGTGAGTGAATTCTCCTTGTGCTAAATTGTGCTTAAAAAAAAACATTTTTTCTAGGGACAGAAAACTGTAGGTAGGGAGAGTGTGTCAGTTTCTTTCACTGTCAAAGTCCTTGTTTCCAGGGACCTGGAAGGACAGTGAGTGAATTCTCCTTGTGCTAAATTGTGCTTAAAAAAAACATTTTTTCTAGGGACAGAAAACTGTAGGTAGGGAGAGTGTGTCAGTTTCTTTCACTGTCAAAGTCCTTGTTTCCAGGGACCTGGAAGGACAGTGAGTGAATTCTCCTTGTGCTAAATTGTGCTTAAAAAAAACATTTTTTCTAGGGACAGAAAACTGTAGGTAGGGAGAGTGTGTCAGTTTCTTTCACTGTCAAAGTCCTTGTTTCCAGGGACCTGGAAGGACAGTGAGTGAATTCTCCTTGTGCTAAATTGTGCTTAAAAAAAACATTTTTTCTAGGGACAGAAAACTGTAGGTAGGGAGAGTGTGTCAGTTTCTTTCACTGTCAAAGTCCTTGTTTCCAGGGACCTGGAAGGACAGTGAGTGAATTCTCCTTGTGCTAAATTGTGCTTAAAAAAAACATTTTTTCTAGGGACAGAAAACTGTAGGTAGGGAGAGTGTGTCAGTTTCTTTCACTGTCAAAGTCCTTGTTTCCAGGGACCTGGAAGGACAGTGAGTGAATTCTCCTTGTGCTAAATTGTGCTTAAAAAAAACATTTTTTCTAGGGACAGAAAACTGTAGGTAGGGAGAGTGTGTCAGTTTCTTTCACTGTCAAAGTCCTTGTTTCCAGGGACCTGGAAGGACAGTGAGTGAATTCTCCTTGTGCTAAATTGTGCTTAAAAAAAACATTTTTTCTAGGGACAGAAAACTGTAGGTAGGGAGAGTGTGTCAGTTTCTTTCACTGTCAAAGTCCTTGTTTCCAGGGACCTGGAAGGACAGTGAGTGAATTCTCCTTGTGCTAAATTGTGCTTAAAAAAAACATTTTTTCTAGGGACAGAAAACTGTAGGTAGGGAGAGTGTGTCAGTTTCTTTCACTGTCAAAGTCCTTGTTTCCAGGGACCTGGAAGGACAGTGAGTGAATTCTCCTTGTGCTAAATTGTGCTTAAAAAAAACATTTTTTCTAGGGACAGAAAACTGTAGGTAGGGAGAGTGTGTCAGTTTCTTTCACTGTCAAAGTCCTTGTTTCCAGGGACCTGGAAGGACAGTGAGTGAATTCTCCTTGTGCTAAATTGTGCTTAAAAAAAACATTTTTTCTAGGGACAGAAAACTGTAGGTAGGGAGAGTGTGTCAGTTTCTTTCACTGTCAAAGTCCTTGTTTCCAGGGACCTGGAAGGACAGTGAGTGAATTCTCCTTGTGCTAAATTGTGCTTAAAAAAAACATTTTTTCTAGGGACAGAAAACTGTAGGTAGGGAGAGTGTGTCAGTTTCTTTCACTGTCAAAGTCCTTGTTTCCAGGGACCTGGAAGGACAGTGAGTGAATTCTCCTTGTGCTAAATTGTGCTTAAAAAAAACATTTTTTCTAGGGACAGAAAACTGTAGGTAGGGAGAGTGTGTCAGTTTCTTTCACTGTCAAAGTCCTTGTTTCCAGGGACCTGGAAGGACAGTGAGTGAATTCTCCTTGTGCTAAATTGTGCTTAAAAAAAACATTTTTTCTAGGGACAGAAAACTGTAGGTAGGGAGAGTGTGTCAGTTTCTTTCACTGTCAAAGTCCTTGTTTCCAGGGACCTGGAAGGACAGTGAGTGAATTCTCCTTGTGCTAAATTGTGCTTAAAAAAAACATTTTTTCTAGGGACAGAAAACTGTAGGTAGGGAGAGTGTGTCAGTTTCTTTCACTGTCAAAGTCCTTGTTTCCAGGGACCTGGAAGGACAGTGAGTGAATTCTCCTTGTGCTAAATTGTGCTTAAAAAAACATTTTTTCTAGGGACAGAAAACTGTAGGTAGGGAGAGTGTGTCAGTTTCTTTCACTGTCAAAGTCCTTGTTTCCAGGGACCTGGAAGGACAGTGAGTGAATTCTCCTTGTGCTAAATTGTGCTTAAAAAAAACATTTTTTCTAGGGACAGAAAACTGTAGGTAGGGAGAGTGTGTCAGTTTCTTTCACTGTCAAAGTCCTTGTTTCCAGGGACCTGGAAGGACAGTGAGTGAATTCTCCTTGTGCTAAATTGTGCTTAAAAAAAACATTTTTTCTAGGGACAGAAAACTGTAGGTAGGGAGAGTGTGTCAGTTTCTTTCACTGTCAAAGTCCTTGTTTCCAGGGACCTGGAAGGACAGTGAGTGAATTCTCCTTGTGCTAAATTGTGCTTAAAAAAAACATTTTTTCTAGGGACAGAAAACTGTAGGTAGGGAGAGTGTGTCAGTTTCTTTCACTGTCAAAGTCCTTGTTTCCAGGGACCTGGAAGGACAGTGAGTGAATTCTCCTTGTGCTAAATTGTGCTTAAAAAAAACATTTTTTCTAGGGACAGAAAACTGTAGGTAGGGAGAGTGTGTCAGTTTCTTTCACTGTCAAAGTCCTTGTTTCCAGGGACCTGGAAGGACAGTGAGTGAATTCTCCTTGTGCTAAATTGTGCTTAAAAAAAACATTTTTTCTAGGGACAGAAAACTGTAGGTAGGGAGAGTGTGTCAGTTTCTTTCACTGTCAAAGTCCTTGTTTCCAGGGACCTGGAAGGACAGTGAGTGAATTCTCCTTGTGCTAAATTGTGCTTAAAAAAAACATTTTTTCTAGGGACAGAAAACTGTAGGTAGGGAGAGTGTGTCAGTTTCTTTCACTGTCAAAGTCCTTGTTTCCAGGGACCTGGAAGGACAGTGAGTGAATTCTCCTTGTGCTAAATTGTGCTTAAAAAAAACATTTTTTCTAGGGACAGAAAACTGTAGGTAGGGAGAGTGTGTCAGTTTCTTTCACTGTCAAAGTCCTTGTTTCCAGGGACCTGGAAGGACAGTGAGTGAATTCTCCTTGTGCTAAATTGTGCTTAAAAAAACATTTTTTCTAGGGACAGAAAACTGTAGGTAGGGAGAGTGTGTCAGTTTCTTTCACTGTCAAAGTCCTTGTTTCCAGGGACCTGGAAGGACAGTGAGTGAATTCTCCTTGTGCTAAATTGTGCTTAAAAAAAACATTTTTTCTAGGGACAGAAAACTGTAGGTAGGGAGAGTGTGTCAGTTTCTTTCACTGTCAAAGTCCTTGTTTCCAGGGACAGAGAAGGACACCTGACGGTAGCCCTTATTGCTTTTTTCCCATCTCCCTGCAGGCCATCTATTAGAATGTCTGGAAGGCAAACAAGGAGAGGCAGACAGTCAGGAGGCAATAAAAGAGGGCAAGCAGGCTCTGTGTCTGGGGGCAACAGTGCTGGTCGTGGACGCGGTGCATTGTCATCAGCACATGGCCATGGGACACGCTTGTCCTTCTTTTCGGCAGCTGGACATGTTGAGCCACATCATGCCGAAGACTTGGTAGAGTGGATGACCAAGCCCTCCTCCTCCTCCTCATCCTCTCTCACCCAGGCTCAGGGTACTGGAAAAGCAGCTGCCAAAGCGTCCTCTTCCCTGGTATCAATGTCAGACTCATCATCAGTCACTCCTTCCCTAGACCCACCATGTCCTCCTCCTGAGGAGTCCCCCGAACTGTTTCAGCACAGTGTTGGGTACATGCTCCAGGAGGATGCCCAGCGTTTCGAAGGGTCTGATGATGAAACCCAGCTAGAGGAAGGCAGTAGCGTGAGAGCAGACAGAGGGGATGCTCAAGAAGGACACCAATCTGGCAGTCATGTTCCAGCAGCTGCAGCATACTGCCAGATTGGCTCCAGTGATGAGGAGGGAGGTGATGATGAGGTCACTGACTCCACGTGGGTGCCTAATAGGAGAGAGGAGGAGGAGGAGGATGAGGAGGAGGCACATCTCCAACGAGGCAGGATGCCCTTTGGTGGCCAGCGTAAGGGCAGTACACCGACGGAATCACACCGCAGAGCTCCGCCTGTGCAGGGCGCTGCCTCTGCCCGTCATTCAAAAAGTTCTTTGGTGTGGGCCTTTTTTGAGGCTAGTGCATCAGATCGCACAGCTGCTGTTTGCAACATATGTCTCAAGCGTATATCGCGTGGCCAAAACATCAGCCGCTTGGGTACCACATGCCTGACCAGACATATGTTGACCTGCCATGCAGCTCGTTGGCAAGCCTACCTCAAAGACCCACACCAAAGAACAAAGCGGACCTCTCCTTGCACCGCATCAGCTGGGATCTCCAACCCCACTATAACTTCAGTCCTCTCTGAAACATGCACTGAGAGGAATGAAGGTGTAGAATTAGGTGTGTCACAGCCAAGTACTTGCGGCCACTCTGCTAGCAGTACACCGACGTCCGATTCTAGCAGTCAAATTTCCCTGCCCCAGCTGCTGGACCGTCGAAAGAAGTTCACTCCCAGCCATCCACATGCCCAGCAGTTGAATGCTAGCTTGGCTAAATTGCTAGCGCTTCAACTGCTGCCTTTTCAGTTGGTAGACTCGGCCCCCTTCCGTGAGTTTGTGCAATGTGCGGTTCCTCAGTGGCAGGTTCCCAAACGCCACTTTTTCTCACGGAAGGCTATTCCGGCTCTCTACCGGCATGTGGAAGGCAATGTCTTGGCCTCGCTGGACAGGGCGGTCAGCGGTAAGGTGCATATTACCGCTGACTCATGGTCCAGCAGGCATGGACAGGGACGTTACCTTTCTTTCACGGCCCATTGGGTCACTCTTTTGGCAGCTGGGAAGGATGCAGGACAAGGTGCAGTAGTGTTGGAGGTTGTCCCACCGCCACGCCTCCAAAATGCTACTACTGGTTGTGACACACCTCTCTCCTCCACCCCCTCCTCTTCTTCTTCCTCCATGGCCTCTTCCTGTGGTTTGTCCTATGAACCAGCGGTGCTCCGTAGCCGTTCACGGGGCTACGCAAGTACGCAGGCAAAAAGATGCCATGCCGTGCTTGCGCTGGTGTGTTTGGGGGACAGAAGCCACACTGGGGCAGAGGTCCTGTCTGCTCTGCAGGGCCAGGCCGAGAGGTGGTTGACGCCACGCCAGCTTAAGCCAGGAATGGTGGTTTGCGACAATGGCACCAACCTCCTCTCCGCCCTCCGACAGGGACAACTGACCCATGTGCCCTGTGTGGCTCACGTCCTTAACCTGGTGGTGCAGCGGTTCTTGGGCAGGTACCCGGGCTTACAGGATGTCCTGAGGCAGGCCAGGAAAGTCTGTGTGCATTTCCGCAGATCTTATAATGCCAGTGCTCGCCTGGCTGAGCTGCAAAAGGAGTTGAACCTGCCCAAGAACCGCCTTATATGTGACATGCCCACCAGGTGGAACTCAACGTTGGCCATGCTGCAGCGGCTGCACACGCAGCAGAGGGCCATCAATGAGTACCTGTGCGACTACGGCACCAGGACAGGGTCAGGGGAGCTTGGTTTTTTTTCTCCACGCCAGTGGGGCATGATCAGGGATGCATGCACTGTCCTGGCACCATTTGAGGAGGCCACGAGGATGGTGAGCAGTGACAGTGCATGCATCAGTGACACTGTACCTCTTGTCCACCTGTTGGAGCACACGCTGCGTGGAATAATGGACAGGGCACTTGAGGCAGAACAGAGGCAGGAAGAGGAGGACTTCCTTGCCTCTCAAGGCCCCCTTTACCCAGACAGTGTTCCTTCTGTCCCACCCATCGCACAGGAAGAGGAGGAGGAGGAGGAGGAGGAGGAGGAGGATTGTGTCAGCATGGAGGTGGAGGCTGGCACTCAGCATCATCAGCAGCAGTCTTTTAGGGATGATTTACAGTCCCAAGAAACCAGTGGACTTGTACGTGGCTGGGAGGAGGTGGCTGCGGATCATGTCGTCCTTAGTGACCCAGAGGACTCCGGAGCGAATGCCTCAGCAAACCTACGCTGCATGGCCTCCCTGATCCTGCAAAGTCTGCGGAAGGATCCTCGTATTCTTCGGATCAAGGAGAGGGACCATTACTGGCTGGCCACTCTCCTTGATCCACGGTACAAGGGTAAGGTTGCGGACCTTATGTTACCGTCGCAGAGGGAGCAGAGGATGAGACAACTCCGGGAGGCCTTGCAGAAAGGTCTGTGCAACGCATTCCCAGAGACTGAGAGGTTACAAACTCCTGGTCCTGGACAACGAGTTGCTGAGGCTTCGGCCAGTCAAAGAAGGAGCGGTGGGGAAGGTGGCCGTCTGACCGATGCGTTCAGACAATTCTTTAGTCCGCAGCCCCAAAGTATGATCGGTTCCAGCAACCATCGCCAGCGTCTGATAAACATGGTGCAGGAATATCTAGGGGCAAGGTCAGACTTGGACACCTTCCCCACCGAAAATCCTCTGGCTTACTGGGTCTTGAGGATGGATCACTGGCCAGAGCTTGCACAGTATGCAATTGAGCTACTGGCCTGTCCTGCATCCAGCGTTCTTTCGGAACGCACATTCAGTGCTGCTGGAGGATTTGTCACGGATCACAGGGTGCGCCTGTCCACCGACTCGGTTGATCGACTGACTTTCATCAAGATGAACCAGTCTTGGATCACCACCAGCTACCACACACCTGATGCTGATATAACAGACTAATTGATTTTAACATGTCACATCCCTTCAAGACTGATGCTGATGCTGAGTGCCTGTGCTGTTATGTTGACTGGCTATCCTCCTCCTCCGAGTCCTCAATGATACGATTGATGATGATAGCTTGGAAGATCATTTTTGTTTATGGGTGCCGCCACCAGTGGCTAAGGCCCAATTTTTCAGCCCCTGTTTTACAGGGGCGTGTAATTACATTTTTTTTAGCAATAATTTGCCATAGGGCTCATTGCTGTGCTCCAAGTACAGTATCTGTGAGGGGTTGGAGTGTTGTGGCACCAGTGCCTAAGGCCCAATTTTTCAGCCCCTGTTTAACAGGGGCGTGTCATTACAATTTTTGAAGCAATACTTTGCAACAGGGCTCATTGCTGTGCTCCAAGTACAGTATCTGTGAGGGGTTGTAGTGTTGTGCCACCAGTGCCTAAGGCCCAATTTTTCAGCCCCTGTTCAACAGGGGCATGCAATTACAATTCTTGATCTAATAATTCACAGCAGGGTCCATTGCTGCACCCACCAAGAGTAACTCTGAGGGCTTACAGTCTTGTGGCAACGCCACCACCACCACCACCACGAAAGGCCCAATTTTTCAGCCCCTGTTCAAAAGGGGCATGTAATTACAATTCTTGATCTAATAATTCACAGCAGGGCCCATTGCTGCACCCACCAAGAGTAACTGTCAGGGCTTACAGTGTTGTGGCACCAGCACCACCATCAAAGCCCCAATTTTTACTACCACTGTTCAACAATTATATGTAATTAAAATTCCTGATATAATAGTTGACAGCAGGGCGTTCCAGCACCAACCAAGAGTAACTGAGTGCTTACAGTGTTGTGCCAACACCAACAACTAAGGGGCCTATTTCTGCAGAGTATATACGGCAGGTCCCTACTTTCAAACATCCAACTTACAAACGACTCCTACTTGCAAACGAAAGAAGACAACAGGAAGTGAGAGGAAATCTACCCCTAGAAAGGAAAATTCTCTCCTGTAAGAATAAATATGGGAGAAAGGGGTCTCATCTGTACTGATGCTTTATCAGCAATCCTTGTTTCAAGAAAAACACCACATTTCAAAAACAGTTGTCATTGGGACGGAAAGTGAGGTGAAATGTTCTGAACAGGGGCACAGACAGCAAAACAAATGTTACAGGGGTGATAACCCTTACCTATGTTTCCCAAAAAGTTTAAAAATAGATTTTTGGGCTGGAGCTACACTTCAACAATGTACCTGTTCAAAATTACAAACAGATTCTACATAAGAACAAACCTACAGTCCCTGTCTTGTATGCACCGCCTGTATACGGCTGTTCAGAGTATATAGGGCCTTTTTTATTTTATGTGCGGGGTTCCCCTTAATATCCATACAAGACCCAAAGGGGCTGGTAATGGGCTGGGGTAGGGGGGGGGGGGGGGTCATGGGGTAGCTATGCCATTTTTCTTAAAGAATTTCATCCATATTACCGGGACCAGACATTACATTAAAGCCGCAAGCAGTTTTAAATGGCTTTTTTTTCCTTTAGAAGTGTCATTTTGTGCAGGGACAGTTCTAAACACGGGAAACACGTGGCACTTCACAGGCATACTTTAGACACCCCCCAGGTACGATATTTAAAGGAATATTTGACTTTTTTTTTTTCACTTTATGCATCATTAAAATGACTGCTCCCGAAAAACGACCGTTTTTAAAACTTCTTTTTGCATTGATACATGTCCCCTGGTGCAGAACCCGGGTTCCCAAACCCTATTTATGACAATAACATGCATAATAGTTGTTATAATTAGCACTTTAGAATTCGAACGTTCGCATCCATTGTATTTAATAGGGTTCTAATGTTCGTTCGAACTTTCGGTCCGTTCGCGGGTTCTGGTGCGAACCGAACCCGGGGGTGTTCGGCTCATCACTACTCAAGAAGGACACCAATCTGGCAGTCATGTTCCAGCAGCTGCACCATACTGCCAGATTGGCTCCAGTGATGAGGAGGGAGGTGATGATGAGGTCACTGACTCCACGTGGGTGCCTAATAGGAGAGAGGAGGAGGAGGAGGATGAGGAGGAGGCACATCTCCAACGAGGCAGGATGCCCTTTGGTGGCCAGCGTAAGGGCAGTACACCGACGGAATCACACCGCAGAGCTCCGCCTGTGCAGGGCGCTGCCTCTGCCCGTCATTCAAAAAGTTTTTGGTGTGGGCCTTTTTTGAGGCTAGTGCATCAGATCGCACAGCTGCTGTTTGCAACATATGTCTCAAGCGTATATCGCGTGGCCAAAACATCAGCCGCTTGGGTACCACATGCCTGACCAGACATATGTTGACCTGCCATGCAGCTCGTTGGCAAGCCTACCTCAAAGACCCACACCAAAGAACAAAGCGGACCTCTCCTTGCACCGCATCAGCTGGGATCTCCAACCCCACTATAACTTCAGTCCTCTCTGAAACATGCACTGAGAGGAATGAAGGTGTAGAATTAGGTGTGTCACAGCCAAGTACTTGCGGCCACTCTGCTAGCAGTACACCGACGTCCGATTCTAGCAGGCAAAT
Source organism: Rana muscosa (assembly GCA_029206835.1). Taxonomy (NCBI): domain Eukaryota; kingdom Metazoa; phylum Chordata; class Amphibia; order Anura; family Ranidae; genus Rana; species Rana muscosa. The sequence goes on from CM055116.1 coordinate 217,735,769, forward strand.
TTCCCTGCCCCAGCTGCTGGACCGTCGAAAGAAGTTCACTCCCAGCCATCCACATGCCCAGGGGTTGAATGCTAGCTTGGCTAAATTGCTAGCGCTTCAACTGCTGCCTTTTCAGTTGGTAGACTCGGCCCCCTTCCGTGAGTTTGTGCAATGTGCGGTTCCTCAGTGGCAGGTTCCCAAACGCCACTTTTTCTCACGGAAGGCTATTCCGGCTCTCTACCGGCATGTGGAAGGCAATGTCTTGGCCTCGCTGGACAGGGCGGTCAGCGGTAAGGTGCATATTACCGCTGACTCATGGTCCAGCAGGCATGGACAGGGACGTTACCTTTCTTTCACGGCCCATTGGGTCACTCTTTTGGCAGCTGGGAAGGATGCAGGACAAGGTGCAGTAGTGTTGGAGGTTGTTCCACCGCCACGCCTCCAAAATGCTACTACTGGTTGTGACACACCTCTCTCCTCCACCCCCTCCTCTTCTTCTTCCTCCATGGCCTCTTCCTGTGGTTTGTCCTTGGAACCAGCGGTGCTCCGTAGGCGTTCAAGGGGCTACGCAAGTACGCAGGCAAAAAGATGCCATGCCATGCTTGCGCTGGTGTGTTTGGGGGACAGAAGCCACACTGGGGCAGAGGTCCTGTCTGCTCTGCAGGGCCGGGCCGAGAGGTGGTTGACGCCACGCCAGCTTAAGCCAGGAATGGTGGTTTGCGACAATGGCACCAACCTCCTCTCCGCCCTCCGACAGGGACAACTGACCCATGTGCCCTGTGTGGCTCACGTCCTTAACCTGGTGGTGCAGCGGTTCTTGGGCAGGTACCCGGGCTTACAGGATGTCCTGAGGCAGGCCAGGAAAGTCTGTGTGCATTTCCGCAGATATTATAATGCCAGTGCTCGCCTGGCTGAGCTGCAAAAGGAGTTGAACCTGCCCAAGAACCGCCTTATATGTGACATGCCCACCAGGTGGAACTCAACGTTGGCCATGCTGCAGCGGCTGCACACGCAGCAGAGGGCCATCAATGAGTACCTGTGCGACTACGGCACCAGGACAGGGTCAGGGGAGCTTGGTTTTTTTTCTCCACGCCAGTGGGGCATGATCAGGGATGCATGCACTGTCCTGGCACCATTTGAGGAGGCCACGAGGATGGTGAGCAGTGACAGTGCATGCATCAGTGACACTGCACCTCTTGTCCACCTGTTGGAGCACACGCTGCGTGGAATAATGGACAGGGCACTTGAGGCAGAACAGAGGCAGGAAGAGGAGGACTTCCTTGCCTCTCAAGGCCCCCTTTACCCAGACAGTGTTCCTTCTGTCCCACCCATCGCACAGGAAGAGGAGGAGGAGGAGGAGGAGGAGGATTGTGTCAGCATGGAGGTGGAGGCTGGCACTCAGCATCATCAGCAGCAGTCTTTTAGGGATGATTTACAGTCCCAAGAAACCAGTGGACTTGTACGTGGCTGGGAGGAGGTGGCTGCGGATCATGTCGTCCTTAGTGACCCAGAGGACTCTGGAGCGAATGCCTCAGCAAACCTACGCTGCATGGCCTCCCTGATCCTGCAAAGTCTGCGGAAGGATCCTCGTATTCTTCGGATCAAGGAGAGGGACCATTACTGGCTGGCCACTCTCCTTGATCCACGGTACAAGGGTAAGGTTGCGGACCTTATGTTACCGTCGCAGAGGGAGCAGAGGATGAGACAACTCCGGGAGGCCTTGCAGAAAGGTCTGTGCAACGCGTTCCCAGAGACTGGGAGGTTACAAACTCCTGGTCCTGGACAACGAGTTGCTGAGGCTTCGGCCAGTCAAAGAAGGAGCGGTGGGGAAGGTGGCCGTCTGACCGATGCGTTCAGACAATTCTTTAGTCCGCAGCCCCAAAGTATGATCGGTTCCAGCAACCATCGCCAGCGTCTGATAAACATGGTGCAGGAATATCTAGGGGCAAGGTCAGACTTGGACACCTTCCCCACCGAAAATCCTCTGGCTTACTGGGTCTTGAGGATGGATCACTGGCCAGAGCTTGCACAGTATGCAATTGAGCTACTGGCCTGTCCTGCATCCAGCGTTCCTTCGGAACGCACATTCAGTGCTGCTGGAGGATTTGTCACGGATCACAGGGTGCGCCTGTCCACCGACTCGGTTGATCGACTGACTTTCATCAAGATGAACCAGTCTTGGATCACCACCAGCTACCACACACCTGATGCTGATATAACAGACTAATTGATTTTAACATGTCACATCCCTTCAAGACTGATGCTGATGCTGAGTGCCTGTGCTGTTATGTTGACTGGCTATCCTCCTCCTCCGAGTCCTCAATGATACGATTGATGATGATAGCTTGGAAGATCATTTTTGTTTATGGGTGCCGCCACCAGTGGCTAAGGCCCAATTTTTCAGCCCCTGTTTTACAGGGGCGTGTAATTACAATTTTTTTAGCAATAATTTGCCATAGGGCTCATTGCTGTGGTCCAAGTACAGTATCTGTGAGGGGTTGGAGTGTTGTGGCACCAGTGCCTAAGGCCCAATTTTTCAGCCCCTGTTTAACAGGGGCGTGTCATTACAATTTTTGAAGCAATACTTTGCAACAGGGCTCATTGCTGTGCTCCAAGTACAGTATCTGTGAGGGGTTGTAGTGTTGTGCCACCAGTGCCTAAGGCCCAATTTTTCAGCCCCTGTTCAACAGGGGCATGCAATTACAATTCTCGATCTAATAATTCACAGCAGGGCCCATTGCTGCACCCACCAAGAGTAACTCTGAGGGCTTACAGTGTTGTGGCAACGCCACCACCACCACCACCACGAAAGGCCCAATTTTTCAGCCCCTGTTCAAAAGGGGCATGTAATTACAATTCTTGATCTAATAATTCACAGCAGGGCCCATTCCTGCACCCACCAAGAGTAACTCTGAGGGCTTACAGTGTTGTGGCAACACCACCACCACCACCACCACGAAAGGCCCAATTTTTCAGCCCCTGTTCAACAGGGGCATGCAATTACAATTCTTGATCTAATAATTCACAGCAGGGCCCATTGCTGCACCCACCAAGAGTAACTCTGAGGGCTTACAGTGTTGTGGCAACGCCACCACCACCACCACCACGAAAGGCCCAATTTTTCAGCCCCTGTTCAAAAGGGGCATGTAATTACAATTCTTGATCTAATAATTCACAGCAGGGCCCATTGCTGCACCCACCAAGAGTAACTCTGAGGGCTTACAGTGTTGTGGCAACACCACCACCACCACCACCACCACGAAAGGCCCAATTTTTCAGCCCCTGTTCAACAGGGGCATGCAATTACAATTCTTGATCTAATAATTCACAGCAGGGCCCATTGCTGCACCCACCAAGAGTAACTCTGAGGGCTTACAGTGTTGTGGCAACGCCACCACCACCACCACCACGAAAGGCCCAATTTTTCAGCCCCTGTTCAAAAGGGGCATGTAATTACAATTCTTGATCTAATAATTCACAGCAGGGCCCATTCCTGCACCCACCAAGAGTAACTCTGAGGGCTTACAGTGTTGTGGCAACACCACCACCACCACCACCACCACGAAAGGCCCAATTTTTCAGCCCCTGTTCAACAGGGGCATGCAATTACAATTCTTGATCTAATAATTCACAGCAGGGCCCATTGCTGCACCCACCAAGAGTAACTCTGAGGGCTTACAGTGTTGTGGCAACGCCACCACCACCACAACCACGAAAGGCCCAATTTTTCAGCCCCTGTTCAAAAGGGGCATGTAATTACAATTCTTGATCTAATAATTCACAGCAGGGCCCATTGCTGCACCCACCAAGAGTAACTCTGAGGGCTTACAGTGTTGTGGCAACACCACCACCACCACCACCACCACGAAAGGCCCAATTTTTCAGCCCCTGTTCAACAGGGGCATGCAATTACAATTCTTGATCTAATAATTCACAGCAGGGCCCATTGCTGCACCCACCAAGAGTAACTCTGAGGGCTTACAGTGTTGTGGCAACGCCACCACCACCACCACGAAAGGCCCAATTTTTCAGCCCCTGTTCAAAAGGGGCATGTAATTACAATTCTTGATCTAATAATTCACAGCAGGGCCCATTCCTGCACCCACCAAGAGTAACTCTGAGGGCTTACAGTGTTGTGGCAACACCACCACCACCACCACCACCACGAAAGGCCCAATTTTTCAGCCCCTGTTCAACAGGGGCATGCAATTAAAATTCTTGATCTAATAATTTACAGCAGGGCCCATTGCTGCACCCACCAAGAGTAACTCTGAGGGCTTACAGTGTTGTGGCAACGCCACCACCACCACCACCACGAAAGGCCCAATTTTTCAGCCCCTGTTCAAAAGGGGCATGTAATTACAATTCTTGATCTAATAATTCACAGCAGGGCCCATTGCTGCACCCACCAAGAGTAACTCTGAGGGCTTACAGTGTTGTGGCAACACCACCACCACCACCACCACCACGAAAGGCCCAATTTTTCAGCCCCTGTTCAACAGGGGCATGCAATTACAATTCTTGATCTAATAATTCACAGCAGGGCCCATTGCTGCACCCACCAAGAGTAACTCTGAGGGCTTACAGTGTTGTGGCAACGCCACCACCACCACCACCACGAAAGGCCCAATTTTTCAGCCCCTGTTCAAAAGGGGCATGTAATTACAATTCTTGATCTAATAATTCACAGCAGGGCCCATTCCTGCACCCACCAAGAGTAACTCTGAGGGCTTACAGTGTTGTGGCAACACCACCACCACCACCACCACCACAAAAGGCCCAATTTTTCAGCCCCTGTTCAACAGGGGCATGCAATTACAATTCTTGATCTAATAATTCACAGCAGGGCCCATTCCTGCACCCACCAAGAGTAACTCTGAGGGCTTACAGTGTTGTGGCAACACCACCACCACCACCACCACCACGAAAGGCCCAATTTTTCAGCCCCTGTTCAACAGGGGCATGCAATTACAATTCTTGATCTAATAATTCACAGCAGGGCCCATTGCTGCACCCACCAAGAGTAACTGTCAGGGCTTACAGTGTTGTGGCACCAGCACCACCATCAAAGGCCCAATTTTTACTACCACTGTTCAACAATTATATGTAATTAAAATTCCTGATATAATAGTTGACAGCAGGGCGTTCCAGCACCAACCAAGAGTAACTGTGAGTGCTTACAGTGTTGTGCCAACACCAACAACTAAGGGGCCTATTTCTGCAGAGTATATACGGCAGGTCCCTACTTTCAAACATCCAACTTACAAACGACTCCTACTTGCAAACGCAAGAAGACAACAGGAAGTGAGAGGAAATCTACCACTAGGAAGGAAAATTCTCTCCTGTAAGAATAAATATGGGAGAAAGGTGTCTCCTCTGTACTGATGCTTTATCAGCAATCCTTGTTTCAAGAAAAACACCACATTTCAAAAACAGTTGTCATTGGGACGGAAAGTGAGGTGAAATGTTCTGAACAGGGGCGCAGACAGCAAAACAAATGTTACAGGGGTGATAACCCTTACCTATGTTTTCCAAAAAGTTTAAAAATAGATTTTTGGGCTGGAGCTACACTTCAACAATGTACCTGTTCAAAATTACAAACAGATTCTACATAAGAACAAACCTACAGTCCCTGTCTTGTATGCACCGCCTGTATACGGCTGTTCAGAGTATATAGGGCCTTTTTTATTTTATGTGCGGGATTCCCCTTAATATCCATACAAGACCCAAAGGGGCTGGTAATGGGCTGGGGTAGGGGGGGGGGTCATGGGGTAGCTATGCCATTTTTCTTAAAGATTTTCATCCATATTACCGGGACCAGACATTACATTAAAGCCGCAAGCAGTTTTAAATGGCTTTTTTTCCTTTAGAAATGTAATTTTGTGCAGGGACAGTTCTAAACATGGGAAACACGTGGCACTTCACAGGCATACTTTAGACACCCCCCAGGTACGATATTTAAAGGAATATTTGACTTTTTTTTTTTCACTTTATGCATCATTAAAATGACTGCTCCCGAAAAACGACCGTTTTTAAAACTTCTTTTTGCATTGATACATGTCCCCTGGTGCACAACCCGGGTTCCCAAACCCTTTTTAGGACAATAACATGCATAATAGTTGTTATAATTAGCACTTTAGAATTTGAACGTTCGCATCCATTGTATTTAATAGGGTTCTAATGTTCGTACGAACTTTCGGTCCGTTTGCGGGTTCTGGTGCGAACCGAACCCGGGGGTGTTCGGCTCATCACTACTGCAGATGCGTGTATTAGAGAACAGCAATAAAGTGTAGATTCAGGTGTATACTGTCCTGGGGCACACAACACCCACTAACTCCTGCAGATGCCTGTTTTAGAGAACAGCAATAAACTGTAGATACAGGTGTATACTGTGCTGGGGCACACAACACCCACTAACTCCTGCAGATGCCTGTATTAGAGAACAGCAATAAAGTGTATATAAAGGTGTATACTGTGCTGGGGCACACAACACCCACTAACTCCTGCAGATGCCTGTATTAGAGAACAGCAATAAAGTGTAGATACAGGTGTATACTGTGCTGGGGCACACAACACCCACTAACTCCTGCAGATGCCTGAGAAAAGAACACACTGTCCCTGCCTATCCAGCTTAGAGAACAGCAATAAAGGGTAGATACAGGTGTATACTGTGCTGGAGGCACACAACACCCACTAACTCCTGCAGATGCCTGAGAAAAGAACACACTGTCCCTGCCTATCTAGCTTAGAGAACAGCAATAAAGGGTAGATACAGGTGTATACTGTGCTGGAGGCACAAAACACCCACTAACTCCTGCAGATGCCTGAGAAAAGAACACACTGTAGAACACACTGTCCCAGCCTATCTAGCTATTTCCCTGCACGCCGGAACACACTACACAAGACCGCTGCGCTGGTGGGCTTATATAGTGTGGGGCGTGTAATAAACCCCCTGAGCTATAATTGGCCACAGGCATCCTGCCTGTGGCCAATTATGGCTCTCCTCGCTGCCGGCGCTGCGATTGGCCAAGCATGTGGGGTCACAGTGCATGCTTGGCCAATCACAGCACCGGCAGTGCATTGTGGGCCGTTCGCGTCACACGAATTTGGTGCGAACGGCCCACAAAGTTCTGGTTTCGCCAAACAGGCGATGTTCGAGTCGAACATGCGTTCAACTCGAACACCGAGCTCATCCCTAGTCAGCGTGAACCGAGGAGAGATGTTTACTGTAACTTCCTAGTAGTGATGAGCCGAACACCCCCGGGTTCGGTTCGCACCAGAACCCGCGAACGGACCGAAAGTTCGTACGAACATTAGAACCCTATTAAATACAATGGATGCGAACGTTCGAATTCTAAAGTGCTAATTATAACAACTATTATGCATGTTATTGTCCTAAAAAGGGTTTGGGAACCCGGGTTCTGCACCAGGGGACATGTATCAATGCAAAAAGAAGTTTTAAAAACGGTCGTTTTTCGGGAGCAGTCATTTTAATGATGCATAAAGTGAAAAAAAAAAAGTCAAATATTCCTTTAAATATCGTACCTGGGGGGTGTCTAAAGTATGCCTGTGAAGTGCCACGTGTTTCCCGTGTTTAGAACTGTCCCTGCACAAAATGACACTTCTAAAGGAAAGAAAAGCCATTTAAAACTGCTTGCGGCTTTAATGTAATGTCTGGTCCCGGTAATATGGATGAAAATCTTTAAGAAAAATGGCATAGCTACCCCATGACCCCCCCCCCCCCCTACCCCAGCCCATTACCAGCCCCTTTGGGTCTTGTATGGATATTAAGGGGAACCCCGCACATAAAATAAAAAAGGCCCTATATACTCTGAACAGCCGTATACAGGCGGTGCATACAAGACAGGGACTGTAGGTTTGTTCTTATGTAGAATGTGTTTGTAATTTTGAACAGGTACATTGTTGAAGTGTAGCTCCAGCCCAAAAATCTATTTTTAAACTTTTTGGAAAACATAGGTAAGGGTTATCACCCCTGTAACATTTGTTTTGCTGTCTGTGCCCCTGTTCAGAACATTTCACCTCACTTTCCGTCCCAATGACAACTGTTTTTGAAATGTGGTGTTTTTCTTGAAACAAGGATTGCTGATAAAGCATCAGTACAGAGGAGACACCTTTCTCCCATATTTATTCTTACAGGAGAGAATTTTCCTTCCTAGGGGTAGATTTCCTCTCACTTCCTGTTGTCTTCTTTCGTTTGCAAGTAGGAGTCGTTTGTAAGTTGGATGTTTGAAAGTAGGGACCTGCCGTATATACTCTGCAGAAATAGGCCCCTTAGTTGTTGGTGTTGGCACAACACTGTAAGCACTCACAGTTACTCTTGGTTGGTGCTGGAACGCCCTGCTGTCAACTATTATATCAGGAATTTTAATTACATATAATTGTTGAACAGTGGTAGTAAAAATTGGGGCTTTGATGGTGGTGCTGGTGCCACAACACTGTAAGCCCTGACAGTTACTCTTGGTGGGTGCAGCAATGGGCCCTGCTGTGAATTATTAGATCAAGAATTGTAATTGCATGCCCCTGTTGAACAGGGGCTGAAAAATTGGGCTTTTCGTGGTGGTGGTTAGGGATGAGCTTCGTGTTCGAGTCGAACATACGTTCGACTCGAACATCGGCTGTTCGATCGTTCGACGAAGATCGAACGATTTGGGCCGTTCGCGCCAAATTCGAGTGACGCGAACGGCCCACAATGCACTACGCCATCGCAGTGTCATCCAGGCGCTGTGATTGGCCAAGCATGCACTGTGACCCCGCATGCTTGGCCAATCACAGCGCCGGCAGCGAGGAGAGCAATGATTGGCCACAGGCAGGATGCCTGTGGCCAATTATTGCTGAGGGTGTTTAGTACACGCCCCACACTATAAAAGGCCGCCAGCACGGCGGCCTAGTGTAGTGTGTTCCGGAGCAGGGATAGAGCAGCATAGGCAGGGACAGTGACTGTTATTTCTTTCTTGCTTAACCTGGATTCCTTTAGTTTAGGGAAAGAGAAGGATAGGTAGGGAGAGTGTCAGTGTGTTTTGTGCTTGTGCTATAGTGTGCTTAAAAAAAACATTTATTCTAGGGACAGAAAACTGTAGGTAGGGACAGTGTCAGTTTCTTTCACTCTGCAAGTCCTTGTTTCCAGGGACCTGGAAGGACAGTGAGTGAATTGTCCTTGTGCTATATTGTGCTTAAAAAAACATTTATTCTAGGGACAGAAAACTGTAGGTAGGGAGAGTGTCAGTTTCTTTCACTCTGCAAGTCCTTGTTTCCAGGGACCTGTAAGGACAGTGAGTGAATTGTCCTTGTGCTATATTGTGCTTAAAAAAAACATTTATTCTAGGGACAGAAAACTGTAGGTAGGGAGAGTGTCAGTTTATTTCACTCTGCAAGTCCTTGTTTCCAGGGACCTGGAAGGACAGTGAGTGAATTCTCCTTGTGCTATATTGTGCTTAAAAAAAACATTTATTCTAGGGACAGAAAACTGTAGGTAGGGACAGTGTCAGTTTCTTTCACTCTGCAAGTCCTTGTTTCCAGGGACCTGTAAGGACAGTGAGTGAATTGTCCTTGTGCTATATTGTGATTAAAAAAAACATTTTTTCTAGGGACAGAAAACTGTAGGTAGGGAGAGTGTTTTTTTTCTTTCACTCTGCAAGTCCTTGTTTCCAGGGACCTGTAAGGACAGTGAGTGAATTGTCCTTGTGCTATATTGTGCTTAAAAAAAACATTTATTCTAGGGACAGAAAACTGTAGGTAGGGAGAGAGTCAGTTTATTTCACTCTGCAAGTCCTTGTTTCCAGGGACCTGGAAGGACAGTGAGTGAATTGTCCTTGTGCTATATTGTGATTAAAAAAAACATTTATTCTAGGGACAGAAAACTGTAGGTAGGGAGAGTGTCAGTTTATTTCACTCTGCAAGTCCTTGTTTCCAGGGACCTGTAAGGACAGTGAGTGAATTGTCCTTGTGCTATATTGTGATTAAAAAAAACATTTTTTCTAGGGACAGAAAACTGTAGGTAGGGAGAGTGTTTTTTTTCTTTCACTCTGCAAGTCCTTGTTTCCAGGGACCTGTAAGGACAGTGAGTGAATTGTCCTTGTGCTATATTGTGCTTAAAAAAAACATTTATTCTAGGGACAGAAAACTGTAGGTAGGGAGAGTGTCAGTTTATTTCACTCTGCAAGTCCTTGTTTCCAGGGACCTGGAAGGACAGTGAGTGAATTGTCCTTGTGTTATATTGTGATTAAAAAAAACATTTTTTCTAGGGACAGAAAACTGTAGGTAGGGAGAGTGTTTTTTTTCTTTCACTCTGCAAGTCCTTGTTTCCAGGGACCTGTAAGGACAGTGAGTGAATTGTCCTTGTGCTATATTGTGATTAAAAAAAACATTTTTTCTAGGGACAGAAAACTGTAGGTAGGGAGAGTGTTTTTTTTCTTTCACTCTGCAAGTCCTTGTTTCCAGGGACCTGTAAGGACAGTGAGTGAATTGTCCTTGTGCTATATTGTGCTTAAAAAAAACATTTATTCTAGGGACAGAAAACTGTAGGTAGGGAGAGTGTCAGTTTATTTCACTCTGCAAGTCCTTGTTTCCAGGGACCTGGAAGGACAGTGAGTGAATTGTCCTTGTGCTATATTGTGATTAAAAAAAACATTTTTTCTAGGGACAGAAATGAGCACACCAATGAGCCCTGTTGCAAAGTATTGCTTCAAAAATTGTAATGACACGCCCCTGTTAAACAGGGGCTGAAAAATTGGGCCTTAGGCACTGGTGGCACAACACTGCAACTCCTCACAGATACTGTACTTGGAGCACAGCAATGAGCCCTGTTGCAAAGTATTGCTTCAAAAATTGTAATTACACGCCCCTGTTAAACAGGGGCTGAAAAATTGGGCGTTAGGCACTGGTGGCGGCACCCATAAACAAAAATGATCTTACAAGCTATCATCATCAATCGTATCATTGAGGACTCGGAGGAGGAGGATAGCCAGTCAACATAACAGCACAGGCACTCAGCATCAGCATCAGTCTTGAAGGGATGTGACATGTTAAAATCAATTAGTCTGTTATATCAGCATCAGGTGTGTGGTAGCTGGTGGTGATCCAAGACTGGTTCATCTTGATGAAAGTCAGTCGATCAACCGAGTCGGTGGACAGGCGCACCCTGTGATCCGTGACAAATCCTCCAGCAGCACTGAATGTGCGTTCCGAAAGAACGCTGGATGCAGGACAGGCCAGTAGCTCAATTGCATACTGTGCAAGCTCTGGCCAGTGATCCATCCTCAAGACCCAGTAAGCCAGAGGATTTTCGGTGGGGAAGGTGTCCAAGTCTGACCTTGCCCCTAGATATTCCTGCACCATGTTTATCAGACGCTGGCGATGGTTGCTGGAACCGATCATACTTTGGGGCTGCGGACTAAAGAATTGTCTGAACGCATCGGTCAGACGGCCACCTTCCCCACCGCTCCTTCTTTGACTGGCCGAAGCCTCAGCAACTCGTTGTCCAGGACCAGGAGTTTGCAACCTCCCAGTCTCTGGGAACGCGTTGCACAGACCTTTCTGCAAGGCCTCCCGGAGTTGTCTCATCCTCTGCTCCCTCTGCGACGGTAACATAAGGTCCGCAACCTTACCCTTGTACCGTGGATCAAGGAGAGTGGCCAGCCAGTAATGGTCCCTCTCCTTGATCCGAAGAATACGAGGATCCTTCCGCAGACTTTGCAGGATCAGGGAGGCCATGCAGCGTAGGTTTGCTGAGGCATTCGCTCCGGAGTCCTCTGGGTCACTAAGGACGACATGATCCGCAGCCACCTCCTCCCAGCCACGTACAAGTCCACTGGTTTCTTGGGACTGTAAATCATCCCTAAAAGACTGCTGCTGATGATGCTGAGTGCCAGCCTCCACCTCCATGCTGACACAATCCTCCTCCTCCTCCTCCTCCTCCTCCTCCTCTTCCTGTGCGATGGGTGGGACAGAAGGAACACTGTCTGGGTAAAGGGGGCCTTGAGAGGCAAGGAAGTCCTCCTCTTCCTGCCTCTGTTCTGCCTCAAGTGCCCTGTCCATTATTCCACGCAGCGTGTGCTCCAACAGGTGGACAAGAGGTACAGTGTCACTGATGCATGCACTGTCACTGCTCACCATCCTCGTGGCCTCCTCAAATGGTGCCAGGACAGTGCATGCATCCCTGATCATGCCCCACTGGCGTGGAGAAAAAAAACCAAGCTCCCCTGACCCTGTCCTGGTGCCGTAGTCGCACAGGTACTCATTGATGGCCCTCTGCTGCGTGTGCAGCCGCTGCAGCATGGCCAACGTTGAGTTCCACCTGGTGGGCATGTCACATATAAGGCGGTTCTTGGGCAGGTTCAACTCCTTTTGCAGCTCAGCCAGGCGAGCACTGGCATTATAAGATCTGCGGAAATGCACACAGACTTTCCTGGCCTGCCTCAGGACATCCTGTAAGCCCGGGTACCTGCCCAAGAAGCGCTGCACCACCAGGTTAAGGACGTGAGCCACACAGGGCACATGGGTCAGTTGTCCCTGTCGGAGGGCGGAGAGGAGGTTGGTGCCATTGTCGCAAACCACCATTCCTGGCTTAAGCTGGCGTGGCGTCAACCACCTCTCGGCCTGGCCCTGCAGAGCAGACAGGACCTCTGCCCCAGTGTGGCTTCTGTCCCCCAAACACACCAGCGCAAGCACGGCATGGCATCTTTTTGCCTGCGTACTTGCGTAGCCCCGTGAACGGCTACGGAGCACCGCTGGTTCATAGGACAAACCACAGGAAGAGGCCATGGAGGAAGAAGAAGAGGAGGGGGTGGAGGAGAGAGGTGTGTCACAACCAGTAGTAGCATTTTGGAGGCGTGGCGGTGGGACAACCTCCAACACTACTGCACCTTGTCCTGCATCCTCCCCAGCTGCCAAAAGAGTGACCCAATGGGCCGTGAAAGAAAGGTAACGTCCCTGTCCATGCCTGCTGGACCATGAGTCAGCGGTAATATGCATCTTACCGCTGACCGCCCTGTCCAGCGAGGCCAAGACATTGCCTTCCACATGCCGGTAGAGAGCCGGAATAGCCTTCCGTGAGAAAAAGTGGCGTTTGGGAACCTGCCACTGAGGAACCGCACATTGCACAAACTCACGGAAGGGGGCCGAGTCTACCAACTGAAAAGGCAGCAGTTGAAGCGCTAGCAATTTAGCCAAGCTAGCATTCAACCGCTGGGCATGTGGATGGCTGGGAGTGAACTTCTTTCGACGGTCCAGCAGCTGGGGCAGGGAAATTTGCCTGCTAGAATCGGACGTCGGTGTACTGCTAGCAGAGTGGCCGCAAGTACTTGGCTGTGACACACCTAATTCTACACCTTCATTCCTCTCAGTGCATGTTTCAGAGAGGACTGAAGTTATAGTGGGGTTGGAGATCCCAGCTGATGCGGTGCAAGGAGAGGTCCGCTTTGTTCTTTGGTGTGGGTCTTTGAGGTAGGCTTGCCAACGAGCTGCATGGCAGGTCAACATATGTCTGGTCAGGCATGTGGTACCCAAGCGGCTGATGTTTTGGCCACGCGATATACGCTTGAGACATATGTTGCAAACAGCAGCTGTGCGATCTGATGCACTAGCCTCAAAAAAGGCCCACACCAAGGAACTTTTTGAATGACGGGCAGAGGCAGCGCCCTGCACAGGCGGAGCTCTGCGGTGTGATTCCGTCGGTGTACTGCCCTTACGCTGGCCACCAAAGGGCATCCTGTCTCGTTGGAGATGTGCCTCCTCCTCATCCTCCTCCTCCTCTCTCCTATTAGGCACCCACGTGGAGTCAGTGACCTCATCATCCCCTCCCTCCTCATCACTGGAGCCAATCTGGCAGTATGCTGCAGCTGCTGGAACATGACTGCCAGATTGGTGTCCTTCTTGAGCATCCCCTCTGTCTGCTCTCACCCTACTGCCTTCCTGTAGCTGGGTTTCATCATCAGACCCTTCGAAACGCTGGGCATCCTCCTGGAGCATGTACCCAACACTGTGCTCAAACAGTTCGGGGGACTCCTCAGGAGGAGGACATGGTGGGTCTAGGGAAGGAGTGACTGATGATGAGTCTGACATTGATACCAGGGAAGAGGACGCTTTGGCAGCTGCTTTGCCAGTACCCTGAGCCTGGGTGAGAGAGGATGAGGAGGAGGAGGAGGGCTTGGTCATCCACTCTACCAAGTCTTCGGCATGATGTGGCTCAACATGTCCAGCTGCCGAAAAGTAGGACAAGCGTGTCCCATGGCCATGTGCTGATGACAATGCACCGCGTCCACGACCAGCACTGTTGCCCCCAGACACAGAGCCTGCTTGCCCTCTTTTATTGCCTCCTGACTGTCTGCCTCTCCTTGTTTGCCTTCCAGACATTCTAATAGATGGCCTGCAGGGAGATGGGAAAAAAGCAATAAGGGCTACCTTCAGGTGTCCTTCTCTGTCCCTTGAAACAAGGACTTGCACAGTGAAAGAAACTGACACTCTCCCTACCTACAGTTTTCTGTCCCTAGAAAAAATGTTTTTTTTAAGCACAATATAGCACAAGGAGAATTCACTCACTGTCCTTCCAGGTCCCTAGAAACAAGGACTTGCACAGTGAAAGAAACTGACACTCTCCCTACCTACAGTTTTCTGTCCCTAGAAAAAATGTTTTTTTTAAGCACACTATAGCACAAGGAGAATTCACTCACTGTCCTTCCAGGTCCCTGGAAACAAGGACTTGCACAGTGAAAGAAACTGACACTCTCCCTACCTACAGTTTTCTGTCACCAGAAAAAATGTATTTTTTAAGCACACTATAGCACAAGGAGAATTCACTCACTGTCCTTCCCAGTCCCTAGAAACAAGGACTTGCACAGTGAAAGAAACTGACACTCTCCCTACCTACAGTTTTCTGTCCCTAGAAAAAATGTTTTTTTTAAGCACACTATAGCACAAGGAGAATTCACTCAATGTCCTTCCAGGTCCCTGGAAACAAGGACTTGCACAGTGAAAGAAACTGACACTCTCCCTACCTAGAGTTTTCTGTCCCTAGAAAAAATGTTTTTTTTAAGCACACTATAGCACAAGGAGAATTCACTCACTGTCCTTCCCAGTCCCTAGAAACAAGGACTTGCACAGTGAAAGAAACTGACACTCTCCCTACCTACAGTTTTCTGTCCCTAGAAAAAAAATTTTTTTTAAGCACAATATAGCACAAGGAGAATTCACTCACTGTCCTTCCAGGTCCCTGGAAACAAGGACTTGCACAGTGAAAGAAACTGACACTCTCCCTACCTACAGTTTTCTGTCCCTAGAAAAAATGTTTTTTTTAAGCACAATATAGCACAAGGAGAATTCACTCACTGTCCTTCCAGGTCCCTGGAAACAAGGACTTGCACAGTGAAAGAAACTGACACTCTCCCTACCTACAGTTTTCTGTCCCTAGAAAAAATGTTTTTTTTAAGCACAATATAGCACAAGGAGAATTCACTCACTGTCCTTCCAGGTCCCTGGAAACAAGGACTTGCACAGTGAAAGAAACTGACACTCTCCCTACCTACAGTTTTCTGTCACCAGAAAAAATGTATTTTTTAAGCACACTATAGCACAAGGAGAATTCACTCACTGTCCTTCCCAGTCCCTAGAAACAAGGACTTGCACAGTGAAAGAAACTGACACTCTCCCTACCTACAGTTTTCTGTCCCTAGAAAAAATGTTTTTTTTAAGCACACTATAGCACAAGGAGAATTCACTCAATGTCCTTCCAGGTCCCTGGAAACAAGGACTTGCACAGTGAAAGAAACTGACACTCTCCCTACCTAGAGTTTTCTGTCCCTAGAAAAAATGTTTTTTTTAAGCACACTATAGCACAAGGAGAATTCACTCACTGTCCTTCCCAGTCCCTAGAAACAAGGACTTGCACAGTGAAAGAAACTGACACTCTCCCTACCTACAGTTTTCTGTCCCTAGAAAAAATGTTTTTTTTAAGCACAATATAGCACAAGGAGAATTCACTCACTGTCCTTCCAGGTCCCTGGAAACAAGGACTTGCACAGTGAAAGAAACTGACACTCTCCCTACCTACAGTTTTCTGTCCCTAGAAAAAATGTTTTTTTTAAGCACAATATAGCACAAGGAGAATTCACTCACTGTCCTTCCAGGTCCCTGGAAACAAGGACTTGCACAGTGAAAGAAACTGACACTCTCCCTACCTACAGTTTTCTGTCCCTAGAAAAAATGTTTTTTTTAAGCACAATATAGCACAAGGAGAATTCACTCACTGTCCTTCCAGGTCCCTGGAAACAAGGACTTGCACAGTGAAAGAAACTGACACTCTCCCTACCTACAGTTTTCTGTCCCTAGAAAAAATGTTTTTTTTAAGCACAATATAGCACAAGGAGAATTCACTCACTGTCCTTCCAGGTCCCTAGAAACAAGGACTTGCACAGTGAAAGAAACTGACACTCTCCCTACCTACAGTTTTCT
Organism: Rana muscosa; assembly: GCA_029206835.1. Classification (NCBI taxonomy): domain Eukaryota; kingdom Metazoa; phylum Chordata; class Amphibia; order Anura; family Ranidae; genus Rana; species Rana muscosa. Next base: position 217,752,212 of record CM055116.1, read on the forward strand.
GTCCCTAGAAAAAATGTTTTTTTTTAAGCACACTATAGCACAAGGAGAATTCACTCAATGTCCTTCCAGGTCCCTGGAAACAAGGACTTGCACAGTGAAAGAAACTGACACTCTCCCTACCTACAGTTTTCTGTCCCTAGAAAAAATGTTTTTTTTAAGCACAATATAGCACAAGGAGAATTCACTCACTGTCCTTCCAGGTCCCTGGAAACAAGGACTTGCACAGTGAAAGAAACTGACACTCTCCCTACCTACAGTTTTCTGTCCCTAGAAAAAATGTTTTTTTTAAGCACAATATAGCACAAGGAGAATTCACTCACTGTCCTTCCAGGTCCCTAGAAACAAGGACTTGCACAGTGAAAGAAACTGACACTCTCCCTACCTACAGTTTTCTGTCCCTAGAAAAAATGTTTTTTTTAAGCACAATATAGCACAAGGAGAATTCACTCACTGTCCTTCCAGGTCCCTGGAAACAAGGACTTGCACAGTGAAAGAAACTGACACTCTCCCTACCTACAGTTTTCTGTCCCTAGAAAAAATGTTTTTTTTAAGCACACTATAGCACAAGCACAAAACACACTGACACTCTCCCTACCTATCCTTCTCTTTCCCTAAACTAAAGGAATCCAGGTTAAGCAAGAAAGAAATAAAAGTCACTGTCCCTGCCTATGCTGCTCTATCCCTGCTCCGGAACACACTACACTAGGCCGCCGTGCTGGTGGCCTTTTATAGTGTGGGGCGTGTACTAAACACCCTCAGCAATAATTGGCCACAGGCATCCTGCCTGTGGCCAATCATTGCTCTCCTCGCTGCCGGCGCTGTGATTGGCCAAGCATGCGGGGTCACAGTGCATGCTTGGCCAATCACAGCGCCTGGATGACACTGCGATGGCGTAGTGCATTGTGGGCCGTTCGCGTCACTCGAATTTGGCGCGAACGGCCCAAATCGTTCGATCTTCGTCGAACGATCGAACAGCCGATGTTCGAGTCGAACGTATGTTCGACTCGAACACGAAGCTCATCCCTACTTCCTAGTTCTTGCGATGATCAGCTGTGATTGGTCACAGCTAATCACGTGGTATGAAGCCTCTGCCAGAGGCTTCATACCATGATCGGAGTTGCTGTGTGTCAGACTGACACACAGCACCTCCGATCGCCGCGCTGCGGGTGCGCGCTGGCTGTGATATCCTGATCACGTCATATGACGTCCGGTCAGGATATCACAACCACTTTGCCGCCATCATTCTGCTATATGGCGGGCGGCAAGTGATTAAAGAAATGTTTTCATTTTCTTTGTGTCACTTTAACCTCCCTGGCGGTATGATTATGTGCGATTTTTGCATCTCAAAGCAGGACATTGTTTTGTATGAAATTTGGCGTTTTATATTGTAGGCCTGTAATTCTTAGGAATAACTCACTTAAATTTGTCCAAACAAGAGTCTAGTAGACATCCTGGGTATGATAAAGTTTAAAACACAAAATCATAAATTATAATACAATAAATAACTATAAATAATTATAACACATAATAATATAATAATAAAATTTTAATTGTAATCAAATCAAAAACACTGAAATGTTTTCAGTTGCAGAATTGTCGCTGTCGTTACTTTCAGTGTTTGATGACATATTGATTGTGACAAGTGATTATAATTTGCTATCGCTGTTTTCTAGCCAAAATACCACCAAAAGAAAGCTCTATTTTTGGGGAAAAAAACAAAAACATTTCATTTCGGTACAGTGTTTTATGACCGTGCAATTGACATTCAAAGTGCGACAGCGCTGAAAACTAAAAATTGGTCTGGGAAGGAAGGGGGTGAAAATGCCCTGTATTGAAGTGGTTGAAAAACTATTGTTTTCTTAAAAAAAAAAAGAATTGATACATGTCCCACAAGGCAGTACCCAGACCCCCATACCCTTTTATGGCCAATTACTTGCAAATATCGCCATTTTTTTCTTAATTTTTTTTACTGGCATTTTTGTTTCAGCTGTCAGCAGAGAAACCCATTGACAGCTGATGACTCATCGGTTGTTAACCACATCAATACTGGGCACTTTCGCCCCCTTCCTTCCCAGACCAATTTTCAGCTTTCAGCGCTCTCGCATTTTCAATGACAATTGCGCGGTCATGCTACGATGTACCCAAATTAAATTTTTAGCATTTTGTTTACACAAATAGAGCTTTCTTTTGGTGGTATTTATTCACGACTACGTTTTTTTTTTTTTTTTTGCGATATAAACGAAAAAAGAGCGGAAATTAGAAAAAAAATAATATTTTCGTCTTTCTATTTTAAAAAAATCCAATAAAATTTAATTTTGTCATAAATTTAAGCCAAAACGTATTCTACTACATGTTTTTGGTAAAAAAAATAATCTGTTAAGTGTATAATAATTGGTTCGCGTGATCACGGACATATGTACGCAAATGATCATGTACAGATGTGCGCAGGTGTTCACGGACATATGTGTGCAAATGATCATTGGGACATATGATTTTATTGTCACATATGTGGGGGACAGGTGTTTTTACTATGTGGGGACATGTGTGTGTGTGTGGGGACATGTGTGTGTGGGGACATGTATTTTGGGGACATGTATGTTTACTTTCTGTGTTTTAGACTGTGTGGGGACACTAGGCTGGTGATCAGTGGGTAAAAAGCTGAAAAAAACAGCCCATACTCACTGATCACCAGCCAGGCTGCAGCGATCCGCTCTCCTCTCCTCACCGACAACTTCTGTGTGAGGAGAGGAGAGCTGATTGCCTAGCAACCGGCTCTCTGCTTACATCACATGACGGCTGTGATTGGACACGGCCATCATGTGATCAGGAGGGCCAATCACAGAGCCCTCCTGCGGAATCGAGATGCGCTGTGTCCGGGTGACACGAGTGCATCGGGATCGTGCCGCTGCGCGGGAACGCACGTGCGCGATCCCCCTCCTTCTGAGGGACGTTCCTGAACGTCCACTCAGAAGGAGAGAGCGCCCACCCGGCCGTATATGTACAGTGGCTGGGTGGGAAGTAGTTAAGGATGTGGTGGCCAGCTTCCCAGCCCCGTTCCTTAACAACCAGCTTACACTGCGCCCTGATTGGGCAAAGCTTTGCCCAGGGCACAGAATGCACTAATTGCAGGGTGTTTGTCGGGGCAAACAACCTGCAAATTAGGGTGTTCAGCGAACAGGAAAATGTTCGGCCTGAACTCATGCACGGGCCGAACCATTTGCCCATCCCTATTATTAGCCTACTGTTTAATTAGATTACTGTTAGCTGTTGGCTGTTCCTTAGATGTACTGATGAATTACTGGTTCACAGTTTACATTGTTTAGGATAATGCGATCAAGCTCTTTTCTTTCTCGTACAACACGGGACACAGAGCGGCATAGTCATTACTATGTGGGTTATATAGTTTACCTTCAGGTGCTGGCACTGGCAACTTCCAAACCGGAAGTTCCCTCCCCTATATAAGCCCCTCCCATCCAGGAGTACCTCAGTTTTCTGCCAGTGTCTAAGGTGTTGGCCAAGAAGTAACATGTGTTTTTCACTGAGCTTGCGTACAGGTTCTTTTGGGCCTCAGTAAGCTTTTCCGGATCCGACCAAAAAAGCTTCATAGCTAAACGGTCGGTACCCGGGCCTTGCAGAGAAGAGCAAGGTTTTGCCTGTAATGCTTCTCTTAGGAGGACTGGACCCTGGGATCCAGAGCTCTGGTCATACCCACGACCAAGATGTTTTCTGTGCAGGGTGCTATACAGGTCCAGGGGAGTGGAATCCTTGGGAACCCTGTCCCTGAAGGTTTAATTACAATGCCTGCCGTGAGAGGTGAAGTTTGGGCTTCTGTGGTCCAAACAGAGTCCTGCGGCGAGGAAAAGGTAAGTGGGGGCCTCTCAGGAACTTGGTTCTATTGAGGGGACCCCCAAGCCTAATATGTCTTTCTGCCTGTTACCTAACGGTATTCCCGCTAAATATCTGTGCATGCCTATAACTGCTAAAAAATGTAATAATTTTAAAAGTGGTCAAGAAAAAAAAAAAATAAAAAAATGTTTAAACCGCGGTACCTGTGTTAAACCACTAGAGGCCGCTGTGGAACATTGTTTTCTTGTCATGTGGATTTTTTCTTCCAAGTCAAAATCCAGGCAGATGGTGAGTTCTCTGGATGGGAAACTGTCTCCGCTGCCATGTTGCAATGCTCGTCCATCCCCCGGCCCTGTGGCAAACAGGGCCCTGGCTTCTGTCCTTGTTCCTTTCAAAGAAAGCGCCGAAGGCGCACGTGCCCGCGCGCATGCGCGTGCACGCGCCTCTATTTATAGAGGTGGGCTGGGAAAAGGGGCGGAGCTTGGTGGATGACGCTCTGTGCACGCCGCAGCGCTTCTGTGCATGTGCGGGCATCCCAGCATGATAAAAAAGCACATTAGCTATTGTCAGCTGGTTATGGACAGAAACAGAGCTGGCAACATTTAAAGAAAGGCATACAGCAGGCGGTTGATGCAGGCATCCCCATAGAAAGGCGCATTAGTAGACACCAACTGTTTATATAGCAGCAATTGTGCTAGACTATTGTCAGTAAGTGGTGTATTGCGGCTGGAATACCTCAGCTTTGGGCTTAGGAATATGCCGTTTAAAGGCTCCGGGACTAAGAATTCCAGGAAGCATAGGGGGTCTCCATCGGGCTCTGAGGATCTTGGGCATGCTTCGGCTGCACCAACCTCCCCTGAAAAATCAGAGGTTAGTGACCGTAGAGCACCCTCAGGAGTACCTGGTACTGTGGCTGTCCTCAGTTCACCTGCTCCTGTGTATGTAACAGAGGAGGTTTTTGCCTCAACTCTGGGAGGACTGGAAGAGAGATTGACTAAATTGATCGCTGCTTCCCTGTCACAGGAAAAGCGCGCCCGATCTCCGTCTCCTCCCTCAGAGTGCCTGTTAGCGGAGCAACAGTCCCTTGCAGGAATCGACCTACCTGAAGGGGATCAGGATGAGGTTGATTCTGTTGTAGAGGAATCAACAGTGGAAGAGCCATTTTCAGCGTCACATGCTGAAAGATTATGGGTTCAGTCCCTGACTGATATGGTCCGATCAGCATTTCAAATGCCCCTTGCGGAGCCATCAACCACTCCTGTCTCCTCGTTGGGGTCGCTAAAAGCTCCCCAGACTGTTTGTTCCTTTCCAATCCATCCTTTACTGGAAGGACTCATTTACCAGGATTGGAAACATCCTGATAAAATATTTACTCCCCCCAAGAGATTTCCGGTGGTCTATCCCATGGAGGATAAGTTCATCAAAAAATGGAGGGTCCCTACAGTGGACGCAGCCATCTCTTGTGTGAATAAATCACTGACATGTCCAGTAGATAATGTCCAAATGTTCAAGGACCCAATAGATAAAAAATTGGAGTCCTTATTAAAATCTGCTTTTTCTACAGCAGGCTTGGTGACACAGCCAGCAGTGGCAGCTATTGGGGTCTGCCAAGCAGTGAAGGATCAGTTGAAACAGGTCTTAAGGGACTTGCCAGATCAGCAGGCTCTTGCCCTAGCTGATCTACCTAGAGCCTTATGCTTTGCGGTTGATGCCATCAAGGATTCAATCCATCAGGCCTCCCGCCTTACGCTGTCTGTAGTACATATGCGTAGGCTTCTATGGCTCAAGAACTGGTCTGCTGAAGCTCCCTGTAAAAAATTGCTGGTTAGCTTCCCATTCCATGGGGAACGCTTATTCGGGGAAGACCTGGACAAATATATCCAGAAGATTTCCAGCGGTAAAAGTACACTCTTGCCGGTTAAAAACAGAGTTAGAGGTCCCTCTTTTAAGAGGCCTGCCTCTCCAGTCCCTGGGACATCGGCTGTGAAGCAGTTCCGACGGCCTCCTCGGTCAAATCCCAGGAGTAAAAATCAGAGACAATCGCAGGGTAACAAAAAACCCTGGGTCAGGAGAGGTGCAGGAGAGGTGCAAAACCTCCCCCCAAGTGAAATTCATGAAGGGTTGCCCCCACTCAATCAGGTGGGGGGAAGACTCCAGTTGTTCGCAGAGACCTGGCGGGACACGATCAGAGACAGATGGGTGCTCTCCGCAGTAAGTCTGGGATACATATTGGAGTTAAAAGATTCTCCTCCTTCCCATTTTATGAGGTCAAACGTGCCAAGGGATCCCCGGAAGAGAGGATCCCTCCTGTTGGCACTAGAACAACTATTGCTCCAAGGAGTAATTATGGAGGTTCCCCTGGAAGAATGGGGGTTCGGGTTTTACTCAAACCTCTTTACAGTCCCGAAGCCAAACGGGGACATGAGGCCCATATTAAATCTAAAAGTGATTATAATTTACTATCGCTGTTTTCTAGCCAAAATACCACCAAAAGAAAGCTCTATTTTTGGGGAAAAAAACAAAAACATTTCATTTCGGTACAGTGTTTTATGACCGTGCAATTGACATTCAAAGTGCGACAGCGCTGAAAACTATAAATTGGTCTGGGAAGGAAGGGGGTGAAAATGCCCTGTATTGAAGTGGTTGAAAAACTATTGTTTTCTTTAAAAAAAAAAGAATTGATACATGTCCCACAAGGCAGTACCCAGACCCCCATACCCTTTTATGGCCAATTACTTGCAAATATCGCCATTTTTTTCTTAATTTTTTTTACTGGCATTTTTGTTTCAGCTGTCAGCAGAGAAACCCATTGACAGCTGATGACTCATCGGTTGTTAACCACATCAATACTGGGCACTTTCGCCCCCTTCCTTCCCAGACCAATTTTCAGCTTTCAGCGCTCTCGCATTTTCAATGACAATTGCGCGGTCATGCTACGATGTACCCAAATTAAATTTTTATCATTTTGTTTACACAAATAGAGCTTTCTTTTGGTGGTATTTATTCACGACTATGTTTTTTTTTTTTTTGCGATATAAACGAAAAAAGAGCGGAAATTAGAAAAAAAATAATATTTTCGTCTTTCTATTTTAAAAAAATCCAATAAAATTTAATTTTGTCATAAATTTAAGCCAAAACGTATTCTACTACATGTTTTTGGTAAAAAAAATAATCTGTTAAGTGTATAATAATTGGTTCGCGTGATCACGGACATATGTACGCAAATGATCATGTACAGATGTGCGCAGGTGTTCACGGACATATGTGTGCAAATGATCATTGGGACATATGATTTTATTGTCACATATGTGGGGGACAGGTGTTTTTACTATGTGGGGACATGTGTGTGTGTGTGGGGACATGTGTGTGTGGGGACATGTATTTTGGGGACATGTATGTTTACTTTCTGTGTTTTAGACTGTGTGGGGACACTAGGCTGGTGATCAGTGGGTAAAAAGCTGAAAAAAACAGCCCATACTCACTGATCACCAGCCAGGCTGCAGCGATCCGCTCTCCTCTCCTCACCGACAACTTCTGTGTGAGGAGAGGAGAGCTGATTGCCTAGCAACCGGCTCTCTGCTTACATCACATGACGGCTGTGATTGGACACGGCCATCATGTGATCAGGAGGGCCAATCACAGAGCCCTCCTGCGGAATCGAGATGCGCTGTGTCCGGGTGACACGAGTGCATCGGGATCGTGCCGCTGCGCGGGAACGCACGTGCGCGATCCCCCTCCTTCTGAGGGACGTTCCTGAACGTCCACTCAGAAGGAGAGAGCGCCCACCCGGCCGTATATGTACAGTGGCTGGGTGGGAAGTAGTTAAGGATGTGGTGGCCAGCTTCCCAGCCCCGTTCCTTAACAACCAGCTTACACTGCGCCCTGATTGGGCAAAGCTTTGCCCAGGGCACAGAATGCACTAATTGCAGGGTGTTTGTCGGGGCAAACAACCTGCAAATTAGGGTGTTCAGCGAACAGGAAAATGTTCGGCCTGAACTCATGCACGGGCCGAACCATTTGCCCATCCCTATTATTAGCCTACTGTTTAATTAGATTACTGTTAGCTGTTGGCTGTTCCTTAGATGTACTGATGAATTACTGGTTCACAGTTTACATTGTTTAGGATAATGCGATCAAGCTCTTTTCTTTCTCGTACAACAGGGACACAGAGCGGCATAGTCATTACTATGTGGGTTATATAGTTTACCTTCAGGTGCTGGCACTGGCAACTTCCAAACCGGAAGTACCCTCCCCTATATAAGCCCCTCCCATCCGGGAGTACCTCAGTTTTCTGCCAGTGTCTAAGGTGTTGGCCAAGAAGTAACATGTGTTTTTCACTGAGCTTGCGTACAGGTTCTTTTGGGCCTCAGTAAGCTTTTCCGGATCCGACCAAAAAAGCTTCATAGCTAAACGGTCGGTACCCGGGCCTTGCAGAGAAGAGCAAGGTTTTGCCTGTAATGCTTCTCTTAGGAGGACTGGACCCTGGGATCCAGAGCTCTGGTCATACCCACGACCAAGATGTTTTCTGTGCAGGGTGCTATACAGGTCCAGGGGAGTGGAATCCTTGGGAACCCTGTCCCTGAAGGTTTAATTACAATGCCTGCCGTGAGAGGTGAAGTTTGGGCTTCTGTGGTCCAAACAGAGTCCTGCGGCGAGGAAAAGGTAAGTGGGGGCCTCTCAGGAACTTGGTTCTATTGAGGGGACCCCCAAGCCTAATATGTCTTTCTGCCTGTTACCTAACGGTATTCCCGCTAAATATCTGTGCATGCCTATAACTGCTAAAAAATGTAATAATTTTAAAAGTGGTCAAGAAAAAAAATAAATAAAAAAATGTTTAAACCGCGGTACCTGTGTTAAACCACTAGAGGCCGCTGTGGAACATTGTTTTCTTGTCATGTGGATTTTTTCTTCCAAGTCAAAATCCAGGCAGATGGTGAGTTCTCTGAATGGGAAACTGTCTCCGCTGCCATGTTGCAATGCTCGTCCATCCCCCGGCCCTGTGGCAAACAGGGCCCTGGCTTCTGTCCTTGTTCCTTTCACAGAAAGCGCAGAAGGCGCACGTGCCCGTGCGCATGCGCGTGCACGCGCCTCTATTTATAGAGGTGGGCTGGGAAAAGGGGCGGAGCTTGGTGGATGACGCTCTGTGCACGCCGCAGCGCTTCTGCGCATGTGCGGGCATCCCAGCATGATAAAAAAGCACATTAGCTATTGTCAGCTGGTTATGGACAGAAACAGAGCTGGCAACATTTAAAGAAAGGCATACAGCAGGCGGTTGATGCAGGCATCCCCATAGAAAGGCGCATTAGTAGACACCAACTGTTTATATAGCAGCAATTGTGCTAGACTATTGTCAGTAAGTGGTGTATTGCGGCTGGAATACCTCAGCTTTGGGCTTAGGAATATGCCGTTTAAAGGCTCCGGGACTAAGAATTCCAGGAAGCATAGGGGGTCTCCATCGGGCTCTGAGGATCTTGGGCATGCTTCGGCTGCACCAACCTCCCCTGAAAAATCAGAGGTTAGTGACCGTAGAGCACCCTCAGGAGTACCTGGTACTGTGGCTGTCCTCAGTTCACCTGCTCCTGTGTATGTAACAGAGGAGGTTTTTGCCTCAACTCTGGGAGGACTGGAAGAGAGATTGACTAAATTGATCGCTGCTTCCCTGTCACAGGAAAAGCGCGCCCGATCTCCGTCTCCTCCCTCAGAGTGCCTGTTAGCGGAGCAACAGTCCCTTGCAGGAATCGACCTACCTGAAGGGGATCAGGATGAGGTTGATTCTGTTGTAGAGGAATCAACAGTGGAAGAGCCATTTTCAGCGTCACATGCTGAAAGATTATGGGTTCAGTCCCTGACTGATATGGTCCGATCAGCATTTCAAATGCCCCTTGCGGAGCCATCAACCACTCCTGTCTCCTCGTTGGGGTCGCTAAAAGCTCCCCAGACTGTTTGTTCCTTTCCAATCCATCCTTTACTGGAAGGACTCATTTACCAGGATTGGGAACATCCTGATAAAATATTTACTCCCCCCAAGAGATTTCCGGTGGTCTATCCCATGGAGGATAAGTTCATCAAAAAATGGAGGGTCCCTACAGTGGACGCAGCCATCTCTTGTGTGAATAAATCACTGACATGTCCAGTAGATAATGTCCAAATGTTCAAGGACCCAATAGATAAAAAATTGGAGTCCTTATTAAAATCTGCTTTTTCTACAGCAGGCTTGGTGACACAGCCAGCAGTGGCAGCTATTGGGGTCTGCCAAGCAGTGAAGGATCAGTTGAAACAGGTCTTAAGGGACTTGCCAGATCAGCAGGCTCTTGCCCTAGCTGATCTACCTAGAGCCTTATGCTTTGCGGTTGATGCCATCAAGGATTCAATCCATCAGGCCTCCCGCCTTACGCTGTCTGTAGTACATATGCGTAGGCTTCTATGGCTCAAGAACTGGTCTGCTGAAGCTCCCTGTAAAAAATTGCTGGTTAGCTTCCCATTCCATGGGGAACGCTTATTCGGGGAAGACCTGGACAAATATATCCAGAAGATTTCCAGCGGTAAAAGTACACTCTTGCCGGTTAAAAACAGAGTTAGAGGTCCCTATTTTAAGAGGCCTGCCTCTCCAGTCCCTGGGACATCGGCTGTGAAGCAGTTCCGACGGCCTCCTCGGTCAAATCCCGGGAGTAAAAATCAGGGACAATCGCAGGGTAACAAAAAACCCTGGGTCAGGAGAGGTGCAAAACCTCCCCCCAAGTGAAATTCATGAAGGGTTGCCCCCACTCAATCAGGTGGGGGGAAGACTCCAGTTGTTCGCAGAGACCTGGCGGGACACGATCAGAGACAGATGGGTGCTCTCCGCAGTAAGTCTGGGATACATATTGGAGTTAAAATATTCTCCTCCTTCCCATTTTATGAGGTCAAACGTGCCAAGGGATCCCCGGAAGAGAGGATCCCTCCTGTTGGCACTAGAACAACTATTGCTCCAAGGAGTAATTATGGAGGTTCCCCTGGAAGAATGGGGGTTCGGGTTTTACTCAAACCTCTTTACAGTCCCGAAGCCAAACGGGGACATGAGGCCCATATTAAATCTAAAAGGGCTAAACAAATTCCTACATATCAGGACTTTTCGGATGGAGTCGATCCGATCGGTGGCCACTGCCCTACAAGGGGAGGAATGGTTAGCCTCGATCGACATCAAAGATGCTTATTTGCACATTCCCATCTTTCCAGTCCACCAAAAATTTCTACGCTTTGCAGTAGAAGGGCGCCATTTTCAGTTCAGAGCCTTACCCTTCGGTCTGGCCACAGCACCACGAGTGTTTACAAAAATTCTGGCCCCATTATTGGCCAATCTAAGAACACAAGGTGTAACGATAATAGCATATCTCGACGACTTGTTGCTGATAGACCACTCAGTAGAAAAACTAGAAGTGGTCATTCACAAGACAATCAAGTATCTGGAATCTCACGGTTGGATTATCAACCGAGACAAGTCAGCCCTAAAACCAGTCAAAAGTCTGGAATACTTGGGGCTAAGGCTGGATTCAGGCCAGAGAAAAATATTCTTGCCTCAAGAAAAGGTGTCGTCTTTGAGAGATTTGATCCACCTAGTGGGTACAAAAAGACAGCCGTCCATACGCCTGTGCATGAGGCTGCTGGGAAAAATGGTGGCATCATTCGAAGCAGTACCCTACGGTCAATTCCATTCAAGGAATTTGCAAAGGGCCATACTGTCGGCCTGGAACAAAAAAGTTCAGGCCCTAGACTTACCAATGTCCTTGTCCCCTTCCGTTCGCAAGAGCCTCCGTTGGTGGTTGGTTCTCCAGAATCTGGAAAAAGGGAAATCCTTCAGTCCGATTTCTTGGAAGGTGGTCACTACAGATGCCAGCCTTATAGGCTGGGGAGCAGTACTGGAGCAATGGTCTCTCCAGGGCAGATGGTCGGATGCAGAAAAGGCCCTGCCCATCAATCTCTTAGAGATACGAGCAGCCCGGTATGCCTTAGTAGCATGGACATCCAAACTCCAAGGGTCCCCTGTCAGAATTCAATCAGACAATGCCACAGCAGTGGCATATATCAATCATCAGGGTGGCACCAGGAGTCGTGCAGCCCAGAGGGAAGTAAATTACATCCTGAAATGGGCAGAAAGATATGTCCCAGCCATATCCGCGGTATTCATTCCAGGAGTGGGGAATTGGAAGGCGGACTTTCTAAGTCGCCAGCAATTATGCCCAGGGGAATGGTCCCTTCACCCCGAGGTTTTCCGGACAATATGTCAGCGGTGGGGAACACCGGATGTAGATCTGCTACCATCCAGATTCAACACAAAGGTGGACAGGTTTGTCTCTCGGACAAGGGATCCCCTAGCCTGCGGCTCGGATGCCCTAGTGTTCCTTTGGGATCAGTTCAAGCTGATATATGCATTCCCACCGCCACAATTGTTACCTCGATTACTCCGCAGAATCAGGGTAGAAAAGAAACCAGTGATTCTGGTGGCTCCAGCGTGGCCCAGAAGAGCATGGTACGCGGAGATTGTAAAAATGTCTGTGGGGAGTCCTTGGACCCTCCCACATCGTTCGGACCTGCTTTCGCAAGGACCGATATACCACTCTTCCTTACCAGCCCTAGGTTTAACGGCCTGGCTATTGAAGCCCACATTCTAAAAAAGAGAGGGCTCTCTAATCCTGTGGTATCTACCATGATCAATGCCAGGAAGCCGGTATCCAGGCAGATCTACTATAGAATCTGGAAGGCGTACATCGCGTGGTGTGAGGCCAAGAAATGGCATCCACGTAAGTACGTAATAGGTAGGATTCTGGACTTCCTACAGTGGGCTGTAGATAGGAAGCTTGCCTTGAGTACTATCAAGGGTCAGATTTCGGCCTTGTCAATATTTTTTCAAAGGCCCTTGGCTTTGCATTCACTAGTCAAAGCTTTTATACAAGGAGTGATGCGTATTAGCCCTCCGGTTAATATTCCCATACGTCCATGGGACTTAAACCTGGTTCTGTCGGTTCTACAGAAACAACCATTTGAACCATTACAGCATATTTCCTTGGTTCTTCTCACCAGGAAATTGATTTTTCTAGTAGCCATTTGTTCGGCTAAAAGAGTATCGGAATTAGCCGCTATGTCCTGTAAAGAGCCATATCTGGTTATCCATAAGGACAGAGTAGTGTTACGTCCTCATCCTAAGGTGGTATCGAGGTTTCATTTGAACCAAGATGTGGTTCTTCCTTCTTTTTTCCCCAAACCAAGCTCGGTAGAGGAAAAGTTATTACATTCTTTGGATGTAGTAAGAGCAGTTAAAGCTTATCTGAAAGCCACTGGCCAGATTCGCAGAACGGATACTTTGTTTATTCTGCCGGAAGGCCCCAGAAAGGGTCAGGCAGCGTCAAAATCTACTTTAGCCAAGTGGATTCGACAGGTCATTATGCAAGCCTATGGCTTGAGAAGGAGACCGCCTCCGTTAAAAGTTAGGGCGCACTCCACGAGAGCAGTTGGAACTTCATGGGCAGTGCATCACCAGGCCTCCCTGGCTCAAATCTGTAAGGCCGCAACATGGTCTTCAGTACACACGTTTACTAGGTTCTACCAGGTGGACGTTAGAAGTCAGGAGGATGTCGCCTTTGGGCGCAGTGTGTTGCAGGCCGCAAAAGATCCTCATGTCTGATAGCGCTCAGCTTATGTATGGTGTATCCCCCCCCTCATTGGGCATTGCTTTGGGACGTCCCACATAGTAATGACTATGCCGCTCTGTGTCCCGTGATGTACGAGAAAGAAAATAGGATTTTTATAACAGCTTACCTGTAAAATCCTTTTCTTGGAGTACATCACGGGACACAGAGCTCCCACCCCTCTTTTGGGGACACTTATTGCTTTGCTACAAAACTGAGGTACTCCCGGATGGGAGGGGCTTATATAGGGGAGGGTACTTCCGGTTTGGAAGTTGCTAGTGCCAGCACCTGAAGGTAAACTATATAACCCACATAGTAATGACTATGCCGCTCTGTGTCCCGTGATGTACTCCAAGAAAAGGATTTTACAGGTAAGCTGTTATAAAAATCCTATTATCTGATTTGTTTGGTATATATTCTGTGTGAATTTACAATACAGTGAGTTCCAGTTTGGACCTAAGCTAATGTCATCTTCTTGGGTGCAATGCTAATAACTGTTTCCTGGTTTTCATAGTAGAGGAAGCTGTATCTTGGCGGAAAAACCCAAGCGGGCTGCTAGGCGGTCTGTCACATTTATGTTTTTCATTCCTGTACCTTATAGCCTAAAATTAGCTTACCTTAACTTACCTTACTCCTGGCCTTTAAGGATATTTGGGATGAAACATGTTGGGTTGAGCCTAAGCTGCTGAAATTATTAAGTCCATAATTGAAAGAGAGAAAAAATAACAAAAAATGGGTGTATTGTGTTTTTGTGCACTAAAATTCATTATAGTGTATTTTTTTCAAGAAACCTGGCATTTTACAAATGGATGCGCATATACTGTCCGACATAAAAAACTGCAAACACCCCCATTTTACTCTCCAGGGTCTCTGTTTTCATGAATATATAATGTTTGCGGGTTCTAAGTAGCTTTCTAGCAAAAATAAATTAAATAGATTTTAACGTGTATGTGGGAAATTTCAGGTTCGACCCAATTTTGAGATCTCTTGTTGTAATCCATCATCAATCACAAAACAACTGACTGAGAAAAAAAAACTGACAACCTGGAGCACATGACTGATCCCAATGATAACATCAGTAAATGACAGATTCATATACCTGTTGAAAATATGTAAGTAAATTTGTTGCATAGATATATGTGGGGGCGGGGCAAAACTGAGACCAGAGTGTCTGTATTGGACAGGAATAAGCTGGACATTCTATTCTCAGTGTATGTTCAGCCCCTAGGGTGCAAAATATTCTTGCTTATTAGGACACGATCAGTTGTATAGCATCAGTAGTTGCTAAAACACTGTCAGCTGTGCAGTTGACAGAATCCTAGCAACCAGTGACTATGGGGGTGGGGGAGGGACTGGCATATGGAAACCTACCCTGTTTTATACGACACAGTGGCCCCAGTATGAGCATTTTGGTTTGTGGCTGAACACCAACAAAGGGGCCATTCACATTTGGCGTTTTGGGATCTGGGCAGAATCGCTGCGATACTGCCCACGATCTAAGATTGCACTGCAATCGCAAAACGCATGTTCGGGTGCCATTCATTTTCAAGATCCCAAAATGGCAAATGTGAACAGAGCCTTAAGCCCCATACACACTATCAGTTTTCTTGCAGGTTTTTCTCTTCAGGTTTACCAAAACCATGTAGTGCAAGGGCCTGCCTGATTGCATACGAATTGAAACTCTTAAGGTTTGACCTCATATTAGATGGTTTTGGTAAACCTGAAGAGAAAAACCTGCAAGAAAACTGATAGTGTGTATGGGGCTTGAGAGTTTGTCTTAAAGGGGTTGTAAAGTCAGAAGATTTTTCTTATCTTAATGCATTCTATGCTGCAGTCTCCCCAGCCCCCCCAAAAAACTTACCTGGGCCCCAGCTCTATCCAGCGATGTCCAGGAGTGAATCGGCCATCGGGACTCTCCCTCCTGATTGGCTGAGACACTGCAGCGGTGTTATTGGCTCCCGCTGCTGTCAATCAAACTCAGTTAGCCAATTAGAAGAGAGGTGGGGCTGGGCCAAACCACAGCTCCATGTCTGAATGGACACACAGAGCTGCAGTTTAGCTCTGGTTCCCCCATACCAGCTGCTTGCTGTGGGGGCACTTGACAGGAGGGAGGGGCCAGGAGCAGCAAAGCGGGACCTGAGAAGAGGAGAAACCAGGCTGATCTGTGCAAAACCACTGCACAGAGCAGGTAAGTATAACTTGTTTGTTATTTTAATAGAAGAAAAAAAAAAAAACAACGATACTTTAGTATCACTTTAATTGTCTCCAATGTCCTTATCTATAGTGGTAATTATTTTTAAATTTGTCATAGCCATAGCGAAACATTGTTAAGCAGCAATAAGAACTATCTGAATTGAATTTTCAAAGGCAGGGGCCTCGGAACAGGACAGGCAAACCAAGCAGCTGCTTGGGGCCCCGAGCTGTCCTGGGGCCCCAGCAGAGGGCAGCACAGCAGAAAGAGGAGCCAGAGGACACCCTCCCCCGCTTATCCACTGTAATATCGTGTGCCCCCCCCCTCCCGCGAACGGCGTCAATGTCCCGGGTAGAACCCCCCCCCCCTCAACTTTAAAATTTGTTGTCCATTGTGCTTGGGGCCCCCAAATTCCTTCAAACGGCCCTAACCAAAGGTGTAGGTACAACTTAATATACATTAACTACTGTAACTGAGATATACACTTGAAGCCAGACGTACTTAGGTTTGAGGCACCACTATTTGGTTGTAAACACAGTTCAGTTTATGTAGTCCTTTAACTACTGCTAGGAAATCTTTAAGATACCTCTCTGAGGCCTCGTACACACGACCGATTTTCTCGGCAAGAACCAGCAAGAAACTTGCTGGCAGAGATGTCTTGCCGAGTAAATCGGTCGTGTGTACGCGGCTATCGGGTTTCTCGTCGACAAAACCGACAAGTAACCTCGACGAGAAAATAGAGAACCTGCTCTCTATTTCCTCGTCGAGATTCTCGTCAGCCTGTTTCTCGACGAGAAAAGTGAGTGTGTGTACACTTACCTGTCCGCCGGGAAGCCCGCGCATGTTCGAAATGAATTCGACGCATGCGCGGTAGCTTCCTAGGCATACGTAGGGTATACCAAGATGGCGGCGACGGCATCGAATGTGACGAGCGCATGCGCGTCGTTGTCGATGACGTCACCGCGTACGCTCCATTCAAAGAACCGCGGGTTCTTTGAAACGAGCGTGTGTACACTCGGCCGGGACAATTGTCTTGTCCAGGAATCTCGTCGAAAAAAACGACATGTTTTTTTCGACGAGAATCTCGGCCGTGTGTACGAGGCCTTAGTTTTATTCTGCTATAGTTAAATAAAATTATTTTAAATACACACAATTATATGTCACCTTTCACAGGGAAACATAACAAAGACTCGATTCAGAAAAAGGTCTTCATAGTGCTTTGATCCTCATGTGTCTTTTAACACACAAAATTGCAAAGTGTTGAATGTGACACTGGGAATGCCTTATAGAAAAAGAAATACAGTGAATGTAATATTTCTGCGGTTGGTTCCATGGGAAAATGTGACACTATTTTCATTTACTCAGTGTTTTAGCAACAGAAAGAAAACAAAATTCATTTACCCGTAGGATCTAATCAAATGGTGCCCTCTTGTGGTAGAAATTCAAACATAAAATAAGCTTGCAGAATACTGTGAAAACAGAAAAAAAAAAAAACACGTCATATAAGTTTTTGTATAAACGAACTCCTTTGATTTTCCAGGATTTTAACAGTAAATGAAACATAATTAATACTTGACCTATAAAATATAAAAAGCATATATCCTTTTAGTTTGATAATGTTCAGATAATAGGGGATAATTTTACTAAAACTGGAGCATGCAAAATCTGGTGCAGCTCTGCATAGAAACCAATCAACTTCCAGGTTTTATTGTCAAAGCTTAAAGCGGAGGTCCACCCAGAAAAAAAAAATACATAAAAAATCCTAAAAAAAAAAGAAAAAAATTATTAGAAAAAAAAAAAATTATACTCACCCGAAATGCCTTTTGCTATGCGGAAGTCCCCTAATCTGTCTTCTGCTGTGCCTCTTCCTTGTCCTCGGATTGAGAACCTCCGTTTCCTCTTCTTGTGAATGGGTCACGCTGCCTTCTGGGAACTGTGTTTATCCCAGGAGGCAAGCCGCCCATTCACAAAGCGCCGTGTGAGTGGCGCATGCGCAGTAGGAAACGGGCAGTGAAGCCGTAAGGCTTCACAGCCTGTTTCCCTTAGTCAGGATGGAGGAGCTGGGAGCCTGGCAGCAGCGATCGATTGCTGTGGCAGGACCGACATCGCGGGCGAGTAGGACAGGTAAGTGTCCTTATTAAAAGTCAGCAGCTACACTGTTAGTAAAAAAAAAATCTGCACCTCCGCTTTAAAGCTTAAAGTGTTATTAACCGCTTGCTGACCATATAACTTAGATGTACGGTGGGAAGGCGGCCCTCAGTCGCTCCAGCTTGCTGATACCGCCATTGCAGTAGGCCGATGCTGCACCTCACCCCAGCTTGCAGAGGGGCCATTACTTCTCCTCACGGCTGAACAGGAAGTGGGTCCTGAGACCCGATTGGCTGGGAGTCCTAAGACTCCCCGGCCAATCAGGTCTCAGGACCTGCTTCCTGATTGGCCAGGAGGAGAAGCAGGAAGACATTCGTAAATATTATTTGCTAATGTCCCATTATTGGGTGGGCTCAGGGCGCAGTGCTCTGTGTCCTGAGCCCATCCTTTTTTGAAGCCAATTAGAGCCTCAGGTTCTAATCATGTGCTTCAAAAAAAGAAAAAAAATGTTGAAATCCATGTGTCACGATCAGGCGTCAGGCTTGAAGACCATTTGCTATAGCAGTTGCAGGACCAACACCAACCAGCAGGATAGGTACACAGGCAGTCACCCTGGCAGATGACACAGGCTCACCTGAGGTGCGTAGTCCAAGTACTAACCGGTGTTCATCAGAGCTCCTGATGGTGGAGATGACTTTAGCTGCATGTTAGTACCAGGTCGCGGGCCTCAGGTTTGCCCAAGGGTGTGAGCAAGCTGGGGTCCAGTTGCAGATGAGCAGATAAGGATCAAACAGCAGCGTGGTCAATAAACAAGCCAAAAAGTCAGTAACGAGTAGTTGCAGGTTGGGATCAGGCAGTAGAGTAGTCAAGGAACAAGCCGAGGGTCGATCACGAGTGGTAGCAAAATACAGACGGCAGCAGGGAAGATAAGAGCACAGCCAGGGGTGTCGTTAGGGCGGGGCTTGAGGGGCTGGAGCCCCAAATGGGTCCCCGAAAAGCCCAGAGTCTATGGAATGCTGCATTCCATTGTTAGCCCCGAGCACCGGGACCAATCTGATCCTGAGCGCCGCTAGAGCAGCCGAAAGTGGGCGAGTGCCGTGGGCGCCGAGTGTGCCCGAATGCGGCCGAGTGTGGCAGAGTGTGGCAGAGTGCCATAGCACGTCCCGCCTTCTGGAGCCTGCAGCGCCAATTCCGGGACTGTGGAACGTGTGATGTCCATCATAGGCGCTGCAGGCTTCACAAGGTGGGAATTACAATGCGGCCGCCACGCCACATCCCCGCTCCCCGCTTGGGCGGGTGGCTCTCCTCTCCTCCTCGTCTCCTCTCTGACGAGTGACTGACTGACTGCCTGCTGTGACCGCACGCTGAGGCTGAGCTGAGGAAGGTCAGTGTGTGTATGTATGGCATTGTCAGCGTATGTAGGTCAGTGTAGGCAGGTCAGTGTATGTAGGTCAGTGTATGTATGTCAGGCAGGTCAGTGTATGTAGGTCAGGCAAGTCAGTGTAGGCAGGTCAGTGTAGGCAGGTCAGTGTATGTAGGTCAGGCAGGTCAGTGTATGTAGGTCAGGTAGGTCAGTGTATGTAGGTCAGGTAGGTCAGTGTATGTAGGTCAGGCAGGTCAGTCTATGTAGGTCAGGTAGGTCAGTGTATGTAGGTCAGTGTATGTAAGTCAGGTAGGTCAGTGTATGTAGGTCAGGCAGGTCAGTGTATGTAGGTCAGGCAGGTCAGTGTATGTAGGTCACTACCGTCAGTGTACGTAGGTCAGGCAGGTCAGTGTATGTAGGTCAGTGTATGTACATCACTACCGTCAGTGTATGTAGGTCAGTGTATGTATGTCACTACCGTCAGTGTATGTAGGTCAGGCAGGTCAGTGTATGTATGTCACTACCATCAGTGTATGTTGGTCAGGCAGGTCATTGTATGTAGGTCAGGTAGGTCAGTGTATGTATGTAACTACCGTCAGAGTAGGTAGGTCAGTGTATGTATGTCAGTTAGGTCAGTGTATGTAGATCAGGCAGGTCAGTGTAATGGTCAGTGTCAGGCAGGTGAGTTTAGTGGTCAGCATTGATGGGCACTGGTAAGTCACACAACCCCACCGCCCAGCCCAAAAAAAAAAGCCATGCCATATACAACATCACCCCCCTGGTTCCAGCCTTGGACTTCGGGCTGAAGCCCCTGGTCTTTTTGCCACCTAGCAACACCCCTAAATACAGCACTGGCTGAGAAGGCACAAAAACCTGGCAAAGAGGAAGTGCAGAGATAAGGCTTATATAGGAAGTTCATAGGAGGAGCAAGGAGTTCAAGGTTCAACAGCAATCAAGACACAAGGCAGGGTTCTCCAATGGATCAGGTAGTATTGTCCAATAGATCAGGCAGGGAGCTGTCCAGCATCCCTGATAGCTCAGTGGGAAGAGTCTACACCAGACCCAGAAGAGGTCCCAGGTTCAAGCTCAGGTCCTAACACCATGCGTCAGGTGCCCTGTATGCAGATTAGGGGTCTGATGCATGGATTAGGGGGGCAGCGCCTCCCAAGGAGCGGCTGCTGCTGGCAGCCCTGCTTTGCCAGATTACATACCCAGTATGTGGTCTGGCACTTCTGTGTAGGGGTCACACTCCACAGGAAGCCCGGCTCTGCTGTGATTTTACACAGCAGATGCTGATCACTGGGTGTCTGCCAATAAATTACAGCTGGCACCTGCCTATCGTGCTGAAAGCACACAAGACATGGCTCTGCCTCAGAATGAAATCCATTACTTCCCCTGCTAAAAGCACCTCATATAGTGTACACAAAAACTGGCTAGGCACACATTTAACCCTTTGATCACCCTATATTTTTAACCCTTTCACAGCCAGTGTCATTAGTACAGTGACAGTGCATATTTTAGCACTGATCACTGTATTAGTGTCACTGGTTCCCAAAAAGTGTCAGTTAGTGTCTGATTGTCCGCAACAATATCGCAGTCCTGCTATAAGTCACTGATCACCACTATTACTAGTATAAAAAAAGAAATAAAAATTCCAGTATATATACCATAGTTTGAAGATCCTATAACTTTTGCACAAACCAATCAATATACGCTTATTGGGATTTTCTTTTACCAAGAAAATGTAGCAGAATACATATTGGCCTAAATTTATGAAAACATTTTTTGTGTTCTGCAAAAAACCTGTTGTTCGCTATCTCCCCCTTCTGTCCAAGTCCCCAAATCAGCTAAGGATTTTTCAGGGCATTATTGGCAGCTGTGCTGATGCTCAGTTTTGAGTGAGTTTCTATGCTGAGCATTTCCTCCCTATCACAGCTAAGCAGCCCATGTGACTATAGAGTCACACATGTGGGCGTATACACAGTGGTAAATGACAGCCCACTCATTCCCTCCTCCTCCATGCCCACTAACCATCTAAACACAATGGGGGTGGGTGGGATATTACATGTAGATTAATGGAGACTTCACCTCCCTCTTATGCTGAGACAAAGACTGGAGGGGCGTGATACAGCCTGTGACTGGCAGAAATCCGCCCATACCATGTTATTGCCCAAAAAAATAAACATTTGATTTCCAATATATATTTGTATGACAATTTAAAACAGTTTATTGATAATAATTATTTATTTTTACTCTGTATTTCAAAGGCTGTTTTTTTTTATTTTGAACAGCAGCAGAGGATTAGAACCTCTTTCTGCCACTGAAAAAATATATAGAAGATGGGATTTTAGAGGTGCAGGAAAAACACAATATGTATCTCAAAATATCAATATAGTCTATATTCACGCTCTGATGTTTACCTTTCCAGCGATCTCCATTTGCTAGCACCTTGTTGTTGTTTTGGAATATCGCTCGATAAGCCGCGATTTTCCATCTTACCGCGTCTGGTTTACCTTGAGCGTCATTTCTGGTGCGCGGCTTGACGTTCCTTACGTCATTTCCGGCCGCCCTTCAAACAACTGGGTCATTTCTGGTAAGAGCGTCGGCCTATTCCAATCACGGAACTGATGCGTCCGCCTCGCCTCTAAGTTTGGCACCAAAGTGGCATCCTATTGGCATGGGAGGGGGTTACTATAAGAGTATCTGTTTGTTGCTTGGGTGTTATAGCTGCTGCTATCGGGAGAGGCTTTCTTGTTCTAACCACGCAACCAAGGTATTTGAATTTTGGCAGAATACTTGATCTATTTGTTTATATAGATCCTTCTTTGACTGGCTCTTATTGGCAGCCATTAACTTTGTAGATTGAAGCTGGGTTCATCTCTCTGACCGTCTGTGAAGCCTCGTACACACGACCGAGTTTCTCGTCCAAAACCGACAAGAAAAGTGCCGCGAGAGCTTTATTGCCGAGAAAACCGTTCGTGTGTATGGTTTTACGACGAGAAAACTGCCGTGAATCTCGACGAGAAAAATAGAGGACCTGCTTTCTATTTTCTCGTCCGGATTCTAGATTTTCTCGTCGTGTTTCTCGTCGGCCTGTTTTGCGACAAGAAAATGGTTCGTGTGTATGCTTTTATGACTCTTCAAAAAGCGCGCATGCTCAGAATCAAGTATGAGACGGGAGCGCATCTTCTGGTAAAACAAGCCTTCGTAATGGAGATAGCACATTTGTCACGCTGTAAATTATTGCATCGTTTAAATGTTGTGCATTTAAATCTTCTTTAGAATGTTACAATAATGAAAACTAATGAACTTGTTTTGCTGCTGATATTCACACAGAGTTATGACTATCTATTTTAAACCTTGTTCATGCTGCTCTTAAGAAGATTTCGCTGTATTATATCATGCAAGATCTTCTGAATATTTTAATGTTTTATATTTTTTAGACAGATGCTAATTGTAATTTGTCGATGTTTTGATAGTGATCTCCCATTTTATTTTTTAAATTTAGTTGTGTCAAGTTTACACCCTATATTTTTTAAAGAACACCTTTAATGTTTTTTTTTTGGTGTTATCTGTCCCTTTTTTTTGGGGGTCAAATGTATCTGTTTACTCCAAAGGGAAATAAATAATTATTATAAAAAAAACATAGTCAAGTATGAACTTAAACAAAAAAAACATTTATTCATGTCTTGAACAAAATAAATAGAAGGCAGCGCTGGAGAACCTGCTGCCATTTGTGCATCCCTGGGACCCTGGAGCACACATCAACCCTGTGTGGACACTAAAATTGGGAGCTTGAGAAGCACAACAGTTGTGAGCACAATCTGATGCTGGCCTCTCAGAGGTCAGGAACAGCAGCAGGTGATATATATGTCCCAAGTCTGTGGTACTACAACAGGCTGCCTTCTGTCCGACCACAATGAAGCAAGGCCATCACTTCCTCGTCTTCTTGGCAGCCTTCCCTGCAGCCTTCCCTGAAGCCTTCTCTGCAGCCTTCCTTCTGCATGTGGCTGGAGGCTGGGCCACTGGAGGGGTACTCCTGTCAGGAGGAGGAGAAGGAGGGGGAGGAGAAGGGGGTGGCGCAGAAGAAGAGGGTGGAGGTGGAGAACGAGGTGGAGGAGAAGGGGGTGGCGCAGAAGAAGAAGGTGGAGGTGGAGGAGGAGGAGAAGGGGGTGGCGCAGAAGAAGAAGGTGGAGGTGGAGGAGGAGGTTGAGGTTGGGATAGTTGTGCGACCTCACATATGGCCGTATTGGGGGTAATTCTCTCCATCACCCCCTTGTTCAGCAAGGTGATGAGCAGGGGCTCGCATAGGAGGCGTTGCTCCATGCTCATCACCTTGAACTTGGCCTCAACTAGGCCGGCAATGGCCTCTTCAGGGGATGTGGGCTCCTGGAGGGTGGCATGTGCCTCTCTAATAAGGGCCATTGCTGCCTCACTAGTGGTCCTGTCCCTCCTGCTTCTTTTAGGAAGACGGATGGGAGGCACCTGAGATCTAGTGCTTCTCCTCGTGCCGGCCACCTCCTGTCTGCCACTGGGCCCTGCCACCTCCTGTCTGCCACTGGGCCCTGCCACCTCCTGGCTGACAGTGGGCCCTGCCACCTCCTGGCTGACAGTGGGCCCTGCCACCTCCTGGCTCACAGTGGGCCCTGCCACCTCCTGGCTCACAGTGGGCCCTGCCACCTCCTGCCTCACAGTGGGCCCTGCCTCCTCCTGCCTGACAGTTTCCAGACCCTCCTCCTGGCTGATTTCATCCTGTGTATGAAAAAGGGACATAGTTTAATATTTTGGTTTATTATTTTCACACAAATTTGAGATCATGAATGTAGCAATTTGAATGTAAATCAAGAGAAAAAACAAATATTTTTAGGACTACATCAGATTGACTATTTAGCACCCAATGTATGGCAGACTAATGTCTCTAGATCTTGATTTCACTTTTGTATCCCAAAATAGTTTAGGATTTTCATCTTGACTTCTTTTTCCTGCATTAAGTTTTTCACAATACATTTTCATTTAATACTATACCTGGCTCCAGATATCCAAATCAGCTTCTTCCAGGATGGCTGCCTCCTCTTGCTCCAGAGAAGGCTCAGGTTGGCTGCAGGGAAGTCTGGGGGGAAGACTGGACAGTGATGGCCTTGCCTCAATGTGGTCATCCAGAAAGGACATCCTGCTATAGTACCACAAATTGGGGACATACACATCATCTGCTGCTGCTCCTGACCTCTGAGAAGCCAGGACCTTAGAGCGTTCAGTCCTGTATGTGCCTCTCAAGCTCCCAATTTTAGTGTCCACCTGTTTTGCTGTTGCTGTGGGCACCTTGGTATGCACAAATGGGAGCAGGGTCTCCAGCGCTGCTTTTCTTACCCCTTTTTTTCTATGGATGGGGTTTTTTGTTTCCCACAGAGCGGGCAGCTCCCTTACCCGGTCTATAAATTCCGCAAGGAATTCCTTGTCACTTATGAAGACATTCATTTTGGGTCTGCAAGCCAAATAAATAAATAAATAAATAATGTGAGGCACACAGTCTAACCTCCTGTAAATCTTAGTCACCATATATATCCTCCAACATTCTCTAGACAGTATAGGCCACCAATTTCTCAAAGTCTACAAATCACATACCTTTGTTCGCACGTCCGTCACTTTTACTCCTCTCTCCGCACACTGAACGTAGTATAGTCACATGTGTGTTTGCTATATATACACCACGCATGCGTAAAACTACGCACATGTCGCTCCGCACACGTCGCCCGCCCATGACGTTCTAAGTAACATCTTTTCCCGCCCCTTCTCTTTCGGCGCACAGACAGATATGGCGGATTCACAGCAGGTGTCTTCTAATTCCTCAAATAACGAGGAGGAGACAAGCCCGGAGACTGAGGAAACGTCACGATCAGGGAGGAGATTCAAGGCATCTAATATGTCTTACGCGGAGATGGCGGAGATGGCGGAGATGGTGGACATATTGCTAAAGTCGGATTATGACGCAAAGCATGGACCGTATAGCAAACCTAATCGAAGGAAGGCCAAAATCATGAAGAAAGTCGTGAAGAGTCTGAAGAAGAATTTCGGGGTGAAACGATCAAATGAGCAGTTCAGAAAGAGGTGGTCTGACCTCAAACTGAGGGAGCCGGAGCAGTTAAGGAGCATTAAGAGAATGCTTGAAAAAAGTAAGTACTTTTTCCCCTTTTTTCCTATTATTGTATTTCACAACTTGCATGTTGCTCCATGTTATTGCATGTTTCTATTGTACCTTACAAAATGTCATAGTTTGAACTTGGTTTGGCACAGTAATCGTTTGTTACAGACACATCGTTCGGCCACTATCCTCGATTTTTATAGATTTTACAGGGTTAAAATAATTTACACATCTGCCTGTTTTTATTCAATTGTTGTTCTTACATTGTTGGCTAGATGATGTGTTTGTAAAGAGAATGAAATGCAAACTTTAATCAGTGTAAAGGAGAGGACACTCAGCAGCTGGTTCCACATCT
This sequence comes from Rana muscosa, assembly GCA_029206835.1. Taxonomy (NCBI): domain Eukaryota; kingdom Metazoa; phylum Chordata; class Amphibia; order Anura; family Ranidae; genus Rana; species Rana muscosa. Next base: position 217,777,856 of record CM055116.1, read on the forward strand.
GTACTTTTGAGCACTAGAGTGTGGGCCACCAGAACCACATTTTTTGGGTGTCCCACACAGGTGCATCAGTGAATTTTTGTGGTGACTCCATGTATAATAATTGACAGCCAAAGGTGAATAGTAAAGAAATTATTGTGAAAAAATAATGTCTTCATCTGGAAATCCCGCCCAAACAGACACTTGTACCCCACTTCCAAGCAATTTATCATGTTTTTATTTTTTATTGAGAATTTCTGTGTGATAACTAGACCTTTTGTTTGATTCTCATAGGGGAGAGAAGACTGGAAGGAGAACACTCCGGGGGGCACAAGAAACCCACACCTTCTAAACAACCCCAACCTCACAAAGACCCACAACCTGAGGATGTTGAGGAAGTTGAAGAGGTGGAGGAAGGAGAAGTGCAGGAAGGACAAGTGGATGACGTGGTGGAACTGGTCACCACAACAGGTCAGTATCTGTCACCACAGCTTCAGGTAAGAGATGTAGGCCTGCAGAGTTATAATACCTTTTGTATTTTTTTATAGGGGATGTAAATGTTGTGGTGAAAGAAAGTACGTGTTTCTCTGCTGACAGTGCCCTACGACTCATACAGCAAGTGATGGAATGTAGCACAGAACTGGACAGAATTAAGCAAAGAATTCATGTGATGGATCAAACCTTTAAAGACATCCTAGATGTTTTGAGGAGAATTGAATAAGGCAACAAAACCCCCATTTTTGGTTAGAGATTGTTCTTCCCCCTTTTTTTATCTTTTAGACAATCAATCCAGCCAAAATTTGAATATGCACACAGTGTGTCAACATGTGCCATCTGCCATCAGGGGATATCCATGTACGGGTTTTGGGGGTGCAACCCCTTCCTCGTATCTCAAGTAGGTGAACTGAAGAAGGGGTTGCACCCCCAAAACACTTCCATTGATTACCCCTGATGGCAGATAGCACATGTTGACAATAGGGATCAGGAGTCAAAAATCCCTATTGGAAATGACTTCAAATTGTGTGCATATTCAAATTTTGGCTTGGCCAGGGGTGCCAATACCCCATATTAGGACGGCGAGATAGAGACATATTTTGGGTAATTGAATGTCTCATATTGCCAAGAGGTATCCAATGTTGTAGTTTGTTGAATGCTACAGATGGTTTTGTATTTTCGTAAAAAAAAAAAAAAAAGCCGGTTTGTGGCCAGCCTTAAAAAATAAAATAAAAATTCTATTTACCATGTGTGTGAATGTGCACAGAGTAAAATTTTGAAAAAAAAAACAAAGTGTAGCTTCTTTTTCAAATACGCTCTAACCTTACTTGTGTATATTTTTGTGGTTCATAGTGAAATGGTTGGTATTTACTAAAGGAAAATACACTTGGCACTACAAATGCAATAAGACAAACTAGGAGACAGGAAACAAAAAAAGTTACAAGATTAAATCAGATTTTTATTGAGTTCTTTCTCCACAAATCTTTACACATGGCCTGGCATAGGAATTGCCCCCCTACCCATGAAATATTCCATATATTTCTCCCGAACCTCACGGGCATTTTGGGGGGGCAAGCCAGGACGGGCATATTCGAAGCCCGGCAGGGTATTGCCATAGGAAAGTCCTGCCTCAGGCAATATTGAGGCCATATAATTACTGGATTTTCGGCTCAGAAAATTATGGAGCACACAGCAGCATAAAAAGACATAGTTTATCTTGTACTCCGCCAAGTGAATAGGAGTCATAAAAAGGCGGAACCGGCTGGCCATTATCCCGAAGGCATTTTCAACGACTCTTCGGGCCCTGGCCAGCCGGTAGTTGAACACCCTCTTCTCTGGGGTCAGGGTCCTCTGGGGAAATGGCCTCATGAGGTGCGGTCCGAGTCCGAAGGCTTCATCAGCCAAAAAAACAAAGGGGAGTCCTTCAACATTCCCTGCATCCGGTGGTAATGCAAGGTCGTCACTCTGGAGACAGAGGGCAAACTCCGTCTGGATGAAGGATCCCCCATCGGACATCCGGCCATTCTTCCCCACATCCACATAGAGGAATTCATACCGTGCTGACACCACCGCCATCAGCACAATGCTATGAAACCCCTTGTAATTGAAGAAGTAGAACCCAGAACGGGGTGGCGGCACAATGCGGACGTTCTTCCCGTCAATGGCTCCACCACAGTTGGGGAAGTCCCACCGCGTGGCAAACTCCGATGCCACAGTCTGCCATTCCTGTGGCGTGGAAGGAAGCTGTGGAGTCAAACAAGATAAAAATGTATTAGTACTTTTGCACATAACATTGCAAGCAGATTATAATAAAATACATTCGAGGCCAACATCAATAAAAATCTCAGTTTAATGTGTTTTTTAAAAGTATAATGGAAGGCTCAAGTATCATATTCATCACCCCCTCTGATGGTCCATAATCAATGGTTATAACCCTCTGATGGTTATAATCAAATTTGGGGGGGTAGATGTGTTTGGCCACAGGATAGCATTGCAGTGGCGGTGCGTCCAGAGTGGGTGCTGGAGCGCTGCCCCCTCTCTCCTGCGCCCGTCACTCAGAACAATACATAGGTTCATGCCTTGCATTAACCTATGTATTGTCAATGCCGCCCACTATTCAGGTGTATGGCCCCCTGTTGAGCGACGGCCATATGAATAACTGCGGCATTTTTGGGGTGAAAATTGCCTATCAGAGACAGGGGGCAAATAGGCTTGGCGATTACAGCCTGAGGGATGTAATTGGCTTCATAAAAGTTAACCAGGGGACGCAGGGGGGGGGGCATTCCTTGGGTAAACACTGACAGGCTCCTCTGCCAATCATGTTCACCAAGTCTGTTTACCGGTAACATGATTGGCTGATGCAACATCGAGGGCAGGAGAAGACATCAAGGACAGAAGAAGGATGGCGCTGACCAGAAGAAGGTAAGTGCAGGGCTGGGGGGGAACTGGCTGCATTTGAGGAGGCAAAATGGCTGCATTTGAGGAGGCAAAATTGCTGCATTGTAGGGGGCAAAATGGCTGCATTGGAGGGGGCAAAATGGATGCATTGGAGGGGGCAAACTGGTGGCGTGTAATAGGCACAGTCGCAAAAATGGAGGAAGTTTATATATATAATTTGGGGGTGGCCCCCCAAACATTTGGAGCAGCAGTCGCCACTGCTGGAAAGGTTAGTGAAGTGAAATATGCATGGAGGAGAAAAAAGGGGCATTTAAAAGCTTCCAGCATGCATGAGGACAAAGGGGACATTCTCAGCATATTACAATCATGGTAATTAGGGAAGGATGAAAAAAATACAATACATTAGCATACATGAAATACATAAAATGTGATGTTAATGGGGAAAACTTACCCTAATATAGTCCTCCTGCAGGACTTGGATAATGGCAGAACAGGTGTCTGGGATTATGAGGCCCAGAGCCTGGGGGGAGATGCCTGTCATGAACTTCAAGTCCTGCAGACTTCTCCCTGTCGCCAGGTAACGTAAGGTGGCGATGAGCCTCTGCTCAGCACTGATGGCTTCCCGCATAACGGTGTCCTGCCTGGTAATATAGGGGGACACCAAAGCCAACAGATGCTGAAAAACGGGGTCAGACATCCGCAGAAAATTCCTGTAGTCCTCAGGATTATTCTCGATGATCTCCCGCAGCAGAGGCATATGGCAGAATTGGTCCCGCTGGAGCAACCAATTCTTGGTCCATGAACTCCTCCTCACCCCGTTCATGGACTCGTCTTGGTCCAAAGCAGGCAGACCAACACCAAGCGCCCGCACAGCACGAACTCGACGACGAGAACGTACCCGCGACATGGCTAGGAAACGGTCGTCTTATCAGAACGTACAGAACAGAACGCACTTTAGAACAGCAAGGCCTATGAAGAACAAACTGAAATTCAGAAACGAATGGGCAAGAACGCACTGTAAAACAGATACGACCTGCCTACACGCCCTGAAAGACAAGATACGAACCCACAAGCACAAACTGAACCGCAGAAAACGAATTGAAAGCACGAAGACTGAAAAGCGAGAATCGTCTCTTCCCAAACTTTTACTTCACACGCGGTAACACGAGATCAGAAAAAGCAGCCCAAGGGGTGGCACCAGGGAAATCGATCTTCCCCTTTATACTGCCGTTGTACGTGCTGGACTTGACCGCGCAGAACAACGACGAAATTTGGAATTGTCAGTGTGTACGCATGGAAAGCTTGACGAGAAACTCGTCAAGGTTAACAAGAATCTCGTCGAGAAAAACGACATGGTTTTAACGACGAGAAACTCGGTCGTTGTACGAGGCTTGACTCTTGGTCCTCTTTCTTTGGAGTTTTAATCCGGAGTTTGAACAACCAGGTAGTGCTTTATATTTACTATGAACATTTGTGGCTATTTGGGAGATTGGTTCACCAATCTTTTCCTTATTATTTTGATGAATTATTATTTATAGGCAATATCAATCCAGATTGCTGAAATAAGAGTTTCTCTGAGAGTTTTTTGAAGCAACTAGGGTTCGGGTATATTTATTTATTGCCTCTTCTTATCATCAATCAATACCTTATTTACTGAGTATATATATTTAATTTAAATATTACCCTCTCCCCCAGATGGTTCTTCACCATTCTTCAGTGCTCTTTTATGCACATTGTTATTCTCTGTGCTCTGTGACAATAGTACCCCCTCTATGGTACACCAAGCTACTCCATTTCTGAAAATACACCCGATTTGACCACAGCTATTCTATTCTACTTTTCCATCTATAATATACAGGTAATTTTGATGTCCTCGTGCGGTTGGTCTGGCCTTTTGTTTCATTCCTGTGTTGAATACTTTTTATTATTATTTTGTAAAGAAATTTCATGTGTATTGTTATTGTATGCTCATACTGTATATTCTGTGTTTCAGTAATTACTTGACAAATAACTCTTGAAGAAGCCAGTTAGATTGGCGAAACGTCGAGAACATTTTGTCTGTATAACACTTTGAAATTAGATCTTATTATAAGATGGATTTTATTGTATTTTCTATATATATTCTTACCTTTTATATAAATAAAATCATATTTTGAGATACATATTGTTTTTTTCCTGCGCTTTTAAAATCCCATCTTTTATATATTTTTTCTGTTCTTTCAAAACGGGATGTGGTGCCTAATTGACTTATAGATGTCAGGTATATTCTATTACTCTCTTCCTGCCACTGTTTCCCTATAGACAGACTGGGAAAGAGCTGGACCATGTGACAGCTGTTTATCAATTAGGAAAAAGGTGTGTTTTTTCATTAAAATAATTACAGTGCCATCATCTTTATACAGAAAGAGAAGGGATAATATAAATTAAACAGTGTGTGTTTAGTATCACTTTAATTGAACAAGTTGACATCAGAAGCTGGTTGGCTACCAATTACAGCTGCACCAGATGCTGGGTGCTCCATTTTTTTAAAATCTCCCCCAATGTATAGACAGGAAGCAATTACAGCATGTCTTTGGAGTGTGGAAGGAAACTAGAGTACCTGGAGGAAACCACACAAGCACAAGAAGAACATGCAAACTCCATGCCCTGGCCAATGACCCTAGTGCTGCAAGGCATAGGTACTAACCACTAAGTCCATGTGCTGCCCCTCAGTGTAATATAAATAATCATACCATCTAGAAAAAAATTAGCTCTTTTTAGTTATTTTTAACCAAAAGCTGCATATTTGCAGTAGCTTGTGGTCTTCAGTATGATCAATAATGCTGGGTTAACACTAAAGATCGCAGTGGCTCAGAGCAGGAGTGCGGTGCATCCCCATTCACCGTTTCAGGTCCGATTTCAGCCCGAATTTTGGGCTAAGTTCTGACCTGAAACGGACAAAAAGGCGCACAGGGCTCCTGTGCAATTCGCATCGGAGCCGCTGCAGAGATGTGTGAACCGGCTCCATAGGGAGACGGTCACAATCTCCTGCTATGCGAATTGGATGCTGCGAAAGCCACATCCAATTCACATAGGTGTGAACCTAGCCTTAATCTTATGCCTGTGTAGAGCAAGTATTAGTGATAGTTAGAACAATAGAGTGGGGGTAAAACAATTTTGTAGTTTAAGGAGGCTGCAAATGGGGTTAAGGGGGCAGAGGTGCTAGGACATACTTGCAGTGGTCTTCCAAAGCCTGTAACTGAGTGAATATAAAGCCATTTTGACAGGCAAAGCCTTTCTTTTTCAATCAAATGCACATTCCTATTGGTCATTGAGGCCAAAATGATGATCTAATACAGGGGTCTCAAAGTATCGGCCCCGGACCGTTACAAATGGCCCGCAGGACTGGTCCACCAGGATCAGGGCCGAACTGGCCTACCAGGATACCAGGAAATCTCCCGGTAGGCCAGCTGCCTAGGGGCCACTTTGAGCTGTGGCTACAGCAGCAGGGTTGATCCTGGGCGGATGCACAGAGTGCACCGTGCCCAGGAATCGCAAGCTAAGTCAGATAAGGGGGGGCGCCAAAGTGCCAGAGTGCTCCCCTCCCTCCTCCTCTCTTTGTGTATGTCACACACAGTGGGGACCTCCCGCTGTGTCTCGGAGCTTGGGTCTGAATTGTTCGCCGGCGCTATAACAAAGTCCCGCCTCCTAGACTGGCTCCTGTGATGCTCGGAAATTGAATCAGTGTGACATGTATTGTAGGAGACGGTCTAGGAGGCGGGACTTTGCTAAAGTGGCCACCTGGGCAATTCAAATCCAAGCTCTGTGACACAGTGGGAGATTGCCGCACTGTGTGATCCAGGCACTGGTAGGCTGCATTTGATGGGAACTGCTGAGGCTGCATTTGATGGGCACAGTGAGGCTGCATTTTCTGGGCACTGATAAGGCTGCATTTGATGGTCACTGGTAGGCTGCATTTGATGGGCACAGTGAGGCTGCAGTGACTGGTAGCAATCAGTAACTACCACTGTATATAGTTTAATGTTGTTTTTGAAGTTTGAAAGTTTGCAAGCGGCCCCCGTGGCGTATAAAAACTTGTCCAGTGGCCCTTAAGTAATTTGAGTTTGAGACCCCCTGATCTAATAATAATGTGTGGGGTTGGTGCTTAGTGGCATGCTCTAAAACTCTCCAGATGTTTTGGAGCTTTACATGTGAGAACAGCTAAGCATTGAGCTGTGAAAGGTTTGGGAGGCTACTATGTGCAAACACACCTAGGGGCCTGCACTTTATACCAGCAGCAATTTTTCCCCTTGCCCCAGTAATATCCTTGCAACACTGCAAGCTGGGAATGTACTGTACATGGTTGGGGTGCAGAACTCCCCAAAAATGTTATTTTGTTGCTTGTGTGATAGGTATGCTACCTTTTCTATAAATCTGCGTTGAGATTCAACGCAAATTAGAAAAAAAAAATTGCAACAGGAGTTTCACTTTTGGTCAGGTACTTTCTAATGGTCATCCTTGCCTAAAGAAATGCAGACACTGGAGCTTTTCAAATTACAACACTGAGAATACTCACGTGTATAATGAAGGCAGACCACCTCATTCAGAAAGCACAAACAGGAATTTTTCTACAGATTTTTTTTTTTTACGTAGAACAAAAGGCTAAACTTTTTTTCCATTTTGGATAGAGTAAGGGAGGGGGAGATTTCCCTTCACTTCCGGTCCCATAGCTAAAACAGGAAGTGAGAGGAAATCCCTGTAAATTAAGGGAATCTATTGTGGCCTCCCAGGTCACCAGAACTAGTGTCTCTGGAAGATTTCCACTCTATAACTGTTCTGGGGAAAACCCAAAATTTAGCTTTTTCTTGTACTTTGTTTTGATAGTACTTGTGTACTTCACTTTTGATAATAACGGTAAGCAGGACAAATACAGAAAGTGAATCTCCCTAACAAGGGCAGAGGTAGCAACACAAATTTCACAGGTATTCTCATCTCCCTCCACACTATCCAAAACAAAAAAAAAGTTTTACTTTAGTGTTACTTTGAGGGACGGTTCACACCTGAATTGCACAGGAGCATGGTTCACGTTCCTGTGCCATTGAGTGCGGTGCACTTTTCAGCCCATTGATTTGAATAAGCTGAAATCGCACTAGATTGCGACAAAAGTTATGCATGCACTGCTTTTCAAAAATGCATTGAGATAAGATCTGGTGCAGTCAAACACACTGCGTTTGCAATCTGTGTTTGGGGTGTCATTAGGGTAATATTGACACCTGCAGCAGATCACACACTTGGTGTGTTTTGAATGCGTTTCTTGCAATGTGTTCCAGTGGGAATGAGGCCTAAAGCTTACCACTTGTTTAATCTCCGTACATCTAGTGGTTGCTTGTGACTAACAAGCTAGGTGCACGTATGGTGCCCTTACTTAGGAGGGTGGATATAGCCATACAATCCAGTTTGTTTACCTTTTATTAACCACTTAACGACCGCTCACTGTATATTAACGTCGGCAAAATGGCACGGACAGGCACAATCACGTACCTGTACGTGCCTGCATTCGTATGGGTGGGGGGTCCGATTGGACCCCCCTCCGGTACAGTGAGCGGTCGGTATCGCTCTGGGAGCGATCCGTGATGAGGGGGCGGCCATTGGTTTCTGGCCACCCCCTCGCGATCGCTCCCGGCGAATCAAATGCTTCCTCTGCCTGTGTAATGTATACACAGGCAGGAGGAAGTAATGTCATCTCTCCTCCGGCACTCACATACTGTAGACCGGAGCGCCGTGGAGAGAAGACATCAAGTAAGTGCACCAACAGCCCACTGACACATAGGCACACATAGGCACACGATCGCCCCCCCAGTCAACCCCAGATCACCCCCCAGATCACCCCCCCAGCCCCCAGTCACAGTGTCACTGATTGCAGTAATAATTTATTTACTGATCACTGCAAACAGTGACATTTGTAACTGTAAAAGTGTCAGGGCAGTTAGTTTTAGGTCCAGGGTAGCCCCCTACCCCCCCAATAAAGGTTTAACCCCTTGATCGCCCCCCAGGTAACCCTTTCACCCCCTAGCACCACTGTCACTAAGCGATCGTTTTTCTGATCGCTGTATTAGTGTCGGTGGTGCCGCTAGGTAGTCAGTTATTTTTTTAGGTTCGCCGCCAGGTTTTTATAGCGTCAGGTACCCCCATATATTACCTAATAAAGGTTTAACCCCTTGATTGCCCCCCAGGTAACCCTTTCACCCCCTTTTGCCAGTGTCACTAATCGATCGTTTTTCTGATCACTGTATTCGTTATGCTGGTGCCGCTAGGTAGTCAGTTATTTTTTTAGGTTCGCCGCCAGGTTTTTATAGCGTCAGGTACCCCCATATATTACCTAATAAAGGTTTAACCCCTTGATCGCCCCCAGGTAACCCTTTCACCCCCTTTTGCCAGTGTCACTAAGCAATCGTTTTTTCTGATCGCTGTATTCGTTATGCTGGTGCCGCTAGGTAGTCAGTTATTTTTTTAGGTTCGCCGCCAGGTTTTTATAGCGTCAGGTACCCCCATATATTATCTAATAAAGGTTTTAACCCCCTGATTGCCCGTAGAGTTAACCCTTTCACCAGTGATCACCGTATAAGTGTCACTGGTGTCACTGGTTAGCCAGTTAGTTATTTTGTTATTTAGGTTCCCCATCAGGTTTTTATATAGCGTCAGGTACCCCCATATATTACCTAATAAAGGTTTCAACCCCCTGATTGCCCCTAGTTAACCCTTTCACCAGTGATCACTGTATAAGTGTTACGGGTGACGCTGGTTAGTTAGTTTGCTTTTTATAGTGTCAGGGCACCCGCTGTATATAACCCAATAAAGGTTTAACCCCATGATCGCCCGGCGGGTGATATCAATTAGGTTTTAGCATCAGAGAGGGTCTGCGTCATACCCCAGGCAGCGTCACGTTAGTGCCAGTAGCTCTAACACCCACGCGTGAAGCATACACCTCCCTTAGTGGTATAGTATCTGAACAGATCAATATCTGATCTGATCAGAGCTATACTAGCGTCCCCAGCAGTTTAGGGTTCCCAAAAACGCAGTGTTAGCGGGATCAGCCCAATACCTGCTAGCACCTGCGTTTTGCCCCTCCGTCCAGCCCAGGCCACCCAAGTGCAGTATCGATCGATCACTGTCACTTATAAAACACAACACACATAACTGCAGCGTTCGAAGAGACAGGCCCGATCCCTGCGACTCCAGTGCTGTAGGAGGTGATTTCACCACCACAGTTAAAAAAAAGAGCATATATGCCGAAGCATGGGGGCAGCAGGGGCGGAGGAGCGATTTTTCTCCTAATGCCGCGTACATACGGTCGAAATTCCGACGGAGGCTTGCCCGTGGAAAAGTCCAACCGTGTGTACGCGGCATAACTTTTGTGGGAGGATGCCCCCATGCTTCGGCATATATAAATGGTGCATGTATGCCCATCATTAGAAGTGGGTGAATGAAGGGAGGTATTCTAATGGTGGGCATACCCACAGATCAATCTCTTTTTTTCGTTCAGCCAACAGGCTGCATGAAAAAAACCATTACAATACATGTCCAACAAGGACCAGCAACGTACTGGTATGTTGCTGGACTTTGAATGGTTATACCAGAATGATGCCTGTGGGTTTAGGTATCATCTTGGTATCATTCTTTTCAGCCAGCGGCCGGCTTTCATGTAAAAGCAATCTTAGTGGCTAATTAGCCTCTGGGCTGCTTTTAAAAGGAGTGGGAGGGAATGTCCCCCCCCCAGATATAAAAAGCGCCGTTGGAAAATTGGGAAAGCATTTTATCACACCGATCTTGGTGTGGTCAGATGCTTTGAGGGCAGAGGAAAGATCTAGGGTCTAATAGACCCCAGTTTTTTCAAAAAAAGAGTACCTGTCACTACCTATTGCTATCATAGGGGATATTTACCTTCCCTGAGATAACAATAAAAGTGATAAAAAAAATAATTTGGAAGGAACAGTTTTAAAATGAAATAAAAAAGCAAATAATATAATAAATTAATAAAAAAAAAAAAAAAAAAAAGCACCCCTGTCCCGCCCTGCTCTTGCGCAAAGGCGAACGCAAGCGTCGGTTTGGCGTCATATGTAAACAGCAATTGCATCATGCATGTGAGGTATCACCACAAAGGTCAGATCGAGGGCAGTAATTTTAGCAGTAGACCTCCTCTGTAAATCTAATGTGGTAACCTGTAAAGGCTTTTAAAGGCTTTTAAAAATGTATGTAGTTTGTCGCCACTGCGCGTTTGTGCGAAATTTTAAAGCATGTCGTGTTTGGTATCCATGTACTCGGCCTAAGATCATATTTTTTATTTCATCAAACATTTGGGCAATTTAGTGTGTTTTAGTGCAATAAAATAAAAAAAGTGTATTTTTTCCTCCAAAAATGCGTTTGAAAAATCGCTGCACAAATACTGTGTGGAAAAAAAAATGCAACACCCACCATTTTAATCTGTAGGGCCTTTGCTTTAAAAAAATATATAATGTTTGGGGGTTCAACGTAATTTTCTTGAAAAAAAAAAATGTTTTCGTGTAAACAAAAAGTGTCAGAAAGGGCTTTGTCTTCAAGTGGTTAGAAGAGTGGATGATGTGTGACATAGGCTTCCTAATGTTGTGTATAAAATGCCAGGACAGTTCAAAACCCCCCCAAATGACCCCATTTTGGAAAGTAGACACCCCAAGCTATTTGCTGAGAGGCATGTCGAGTCCATGGAATATTTTATATGTTGACACAAGTTGCGGAAATTTTTTATTTTTTTGCAAAAAGTTGTCACTAAATGATATATTGCTCAAACATGCCATGGGCGTATGTGGAATTACACCCCAAAATACATTCTGTTGCTTCTCCTGAGTACGGGGATACCACATGTGTGATGCCGCGTACACACGACCGAGTTTCTCGGCGGTGAAAACACCGCCGTAAAACCAGACAGAAAAAACGAGGACCGGCTTGGTCCCCTTTTCCCAGTCTACACTTGGCCGTTTTTCACGACATTTTTTCTCTTGGTCGAGAAAACCGGCCATGTGTAGGCTCCCTAGCAGTGTTTCCCTATGGGAAAACTGCCGGGGAAAAAAATGCAGCGATTCGTGACGAGAAAAATTAGTGCATGTTCTAATTTTTTTCGCCATGATTCTCTGCGGTTTTCTCGTCTGGAAAACTGCTGGAGAGCCTACAAACGGCCGTTTTTCTCGTCCAAGTGAAAAAATGACAGTTTTCCCGACGAGAAAAATGGTCGCGTGTACGCAGCATGAGACTTTTTGGGAGCCTAGCCGCGTACAGGACCCCAAAAACCAAGCACCGCCTTCAGGTGGGGGTTGTGCTATTTTGGCATTTTATGGCCTTCTAAACTGTGATAGGTAGTGAGGAGTGAAATCAAAAATTTGCGCCCTTAGAAATCCTGATGGTGGTGCTTGGTTTTCGGGGCCCGTACGCGACTAGACTCCTAAAAAGTCCCACACATGTGATATCCCCGTACTCAGGAGAAGCAGCAAAATGAATTTTGGGGTGCAATTCCACATATATCCATGGCATGTGTGAGCAATATATAATTTAGTGACAGCTTTTTGTAACTTTTTTTTTTTGTCATTATTCAATCACTTGGGACAAAAAAAAAATATTCAATGGGCTCAACATGCCTCTCAGCAATTTCCTTGGGGTGTCTACTTTCCAAAATGGGGTAATTTGGGAGGTTTTGTGCTATTTTGGCATTTTATGGCCTTCAAAACTGTGATAGGTAGTGAGGAGTGAAATCAAAAATTTGCGCCCTTAGAATTCCTGAAGGCGGTGCTTGGTTTTCGGGGTCCCGTACACGGCTAGGCTCCTAAAAAGTCCCACACATGTGGTATCCCCATACTCAGGAGAAGCAGCAAAATGTATTTTGGGGTGCAGTTCTACATATAACTATGGCATGTGTGAGCAATATATCATTTAGTGACAACTAGTGTTGAGCGAACCCGAACTGTAAAGTTCGGGTCCGTACCGAACTTTAGCTTTTTCCCAAACCCGAACCCAGACTTTGCGCAAAAGTCCGGGTTCGGGTTCGGCAATCTAATTACGCAGTTAGAAATGCTTCAGGGGCCAGCCAATCACCTTTTGATTAGCTGGTGTGCCCTTAGAAGCCACCATAGCCATGCCTACTAATGGCATGGCTGTGATTGGTCAGTGCAACATGTGACCCAGCTTCTATATAAGCTAGAGGCACACAGCACACATGTCACTCTGCTTCAGAATAGATAGGGAGAGGATCTTGGCTGCTGCTGTTGCTAATAGGGAGAGATTGTAAAATACATGAGGTAGTCCTGATTCTGCAATCTGAGGGAAAAGATAGAGAGATAGTGTAGTGTAGGGCCAGGTTCCTGTTGGTGCTTTCAGGGAGAGAGATATATTATATAGGAGTCCAGATTCAGAGATTAAAATCAGCGATCTGCATAGGTTTACCTGTTTGTGTTGCAGTGCACAGTCTTTTTACACTGCCATGAGCCCAGTGTCAGAGAAAATCTAACTTTTATCTGCAAGCTCAGTGCACCAGCACTGCATATATTACGTTGAGAGATACACCGTTTCCATACTGTGGGTGTATTCTGCTCTTTGAAAAAGATCCTTTTAGGGGAAAAAAAAGGCACTTTATTGTGCTCTTTTCCAAAAGACCCATAGGGCAAAAAAAAAAAATTTGCATTTTATTTTGCTCGTGCAAAAAAAGACCCGTTTAGGGCAAAAAAAATAAATTAAAAAAAATTGCACTTTAATGTACGCTTGCAAAAAGAGCCATTCAGGGCCACAAAAAATAGTTTGCAGTGTGTTATACATATGTGGAGGTGTGTGAAATAAACAATTTCTATATAGTTTTATCCTACTGTGCTATACTAAAAAAACAATTTTTATTTTGAATAGCATTTTCTGCAGTTCTGTAGCTGTGCGATTCAGCGGTTACGTACTGTGGGTGTGTTCTGCTCTTCCAAAAAACGCCATTTAGGGGCACAAAAAATAGTTTGCAGTGTGTAAGGCTGGGTTCACACTGGTCCGACAAACGCTCCGACATTGGGAGCTCATGTCGCATGACGTGTGAAAATCAATGTTTCCCTATGAGAGCCGTCTTAACTGGTCCGACACAAGTCGGTCCGACTTTGAAAATGCTCCCTGTACTACTTTGGTCCAACTTTGATCCGACTACAGCCCATTGAATATCATTGAAGTCGGATCAAAGTAGGATCCTTGTCCTAACCATCCGACATTTGACATCCGACATGGTGATTACAGCAGCAGTAAAAGGAATTTATCTCACCCTGGGATTGTTTTGATTGGTGAAAGGACAAGTCAGACTATTACAAAGTCGGATCAAAGTAGTATCCTGTTCATGAATGTCGGATGGATGTCGGACCAATGTAGGATCAATGTAGGACTGATGTCGCAGAGCAAAGTAGAATGAAAGTTGTATGACTGTCGTGTCGTGCCAGTGTGAACCCAGCCTTATACATATGTGGAGGTGTGTGAAATAAACAATTTCTATATAGTTTTCTCCTACTGTGCTATACTAAAAAAACACTTTTTTTTTTTAATAGCATTTTCTGCAGTTCTGTAGCTGTGCGATTCAGCGGTTACGTACTGTGGGTGTGTTCTGCTCTTCCAAAAAACGCCATTTAGGGGCACAAAAAATAGTTTGCAGTGTGTTATACATATGTGGAGGTGTGTGAAATAAACAATTTCTATATAGTTTTCTCCTACTGTGCTATACTAAAAAAACAACATTTTTTTTGAATAGCATTTTCTGCAGTTCTGTAGCTGTGCGATTCAGCGGTTATGTACTGTGGGTGTGTTCTGCTCTTCCAAAAAACGCCATTTAGGGGCACAAAAAATTGTTTGCAGTGTGTTATACATATGTGGAGGTGTGTGAAATAAACAATTTCTATATAGTTTTCTCCTACTGTGCTATAATAAAAAAACAACATTTTTTTTGAATAGCATTTTCTGCAGTTCTGTAGCTGTGCGATTCAGCGGTTACGTACTGTGGGTGTGTTCGGCTCTTCCAAAAACACCCATTTAGGGCAAGATCCTAAATTTAGAAAATATGAGGAGAAGGTCAAAGGGACGTGGTGGCCCCGGTCGTGGTGCTGCTGGTGGAGCTCCTGTTGCAGGGAGAGGACGTGGTGGATCTGTGCCAGATACACGCACAAGTGAAACACCTTCCTCAGGTGCGAGTAGGCGACCGAGCCTGCGGCGGTATTTTGTCGCACCTAATGAGGCTGTACGAATGTTTAGGCCAGGACAAGTACAGGCGATAGTAGATTGGGTTGCTGACAGTGCCTCGGGTTCCTTCACATTGTCTCCCACCCACTCTTCTGATGAAAGATCAGAGTTGGCACCTGAAACCCATGTCCATCAGTCTTTCACCTCACCCCCTTGCAAATCAGCCAAGCAGTCTGAGCCCCAAATCATGCAGCAGTCTCTTCTGCTTTTCGATGACTCTGTTAGCAGGGTTTCCCAGGGCCATCCACCTAGCCCTGCCCCAGAAGTGGAAGAAATTGAGTGCACCGATGCCCAACCACTTATGTTTCATGATGAGTACATGGGAGGACCATCGCAGTACGTCTCGGATGATGACGAAACACAGGTGCCAACTGCTGCTGCTTTCGCAATTGTGCAGACAGACAAGGAGGGCAGGGGTGAAGACTGGGTGGAAGATGATGTGGAGGACGATGAGGTCCTCGACCACACATGGAATCAACGTTATGCAGGTGACCAGTGTAGTTTGGAGGAAGAGGCGGTGGTCGCACAGAGCCACCAGCACAGCAGAAGAGGGAGCAGGGTGCAAAAGCGGAGCGTCCGTCCCCTAGACAGTATGTCTGCTACTGCCCAACGCAGCAAGGGACCGAGCACACCAAAGCCAGGTCCAAGGAGTTCCCTAGCGTGGCAGTTCTTCACACAATGTGCTGATGACAAGACACGAGTGGTTTGCACGCTGTGCAATCAGAGCCTGAAGCGAGGCATAAACGTTCTCAACCTGAGCACAACCTGCATGACCAGGCATCTAAGTGCAAAGCACGAGCTGCAGTGGAGTAGACACCTCAAAAACCAAGAAAGGTCTCTGGCTCCTCCTGCTTCCTCTTCTGCTGCAGTCTCGGCCTCTTCATCCACCTCTGTAGTGACAGTGGCACCTGCCACCCCGCAAACAGAGGATCTGCCAGCAACACTACCACCTGGGTCACCAACCATCTCCACAATGTGCCATGGAAGCGTTCAGCTCTCTATCTCCCAAACATTGGAGCGGAAGAGGAAGTACCCCCCTAGCCACCCGCGATCCCTGGCCCTGAATGCCAGCATTTCAAAACTCCTGGCCTTTGAAATGCTGTCATTCCGTCTGGTGGAGACACAGAGTTTTAAAAGCCTGATGGCATTGGCTGTCCCACAGTACGTCGTGCCCAGCCGCCACTACTTTTCCAGGTGAGCCATCCCTTCCTTGCACAACCAAGTGGGGGACAAAATCAGGTGTGCACTGCACAACGCCATCTGTGGCAAGGTCCACCTAACTACGGATGCGTGGACCAGTAAGCACGGTCAGGGACGTTATATCTCCCTAACAGCACACTGGGTAAATGCAGTAGCGGCTGGGCCTGAGGCAGATAGCAGTTTGGCGCATGTCCTTCCACCACCGAGGATTGCAGGGCGCTTCAGTTTGCCTCCTGTTGCTAACTCCTCCTACTCCGCTTCCTCATCCTCTACCGCCTCCTCATCCGGTCAGCGTAACACCTTCACCACCAACTTCAGCACAGCCAGGGGTAAACGACAGCAGGCAGTTTTAAAACTTTCCTGTTTGGGGGAAAAACCCCACACCGCGCAGGAGTTGTGGAGGGACATGGAACAACAGACCAATGAGTGGTTGCTGTCAGTGAGCCTCAAGCCCGGCCTGGTGGTGTGCGATAATGGGCAAAATCTCGTAGCAGCTCTGGGCCTAGCCGGTTTGACGCACATCCCTTGCCTGGCGCATGTGCTGAACTTGGTGGTCCAGAGGTTCCTTAAAAATTACCCCAATATGCCAGAGCTGCTGCAGAAAGTGCGGGCTGTGTGTGTGCACTTTCGGCGTTCTCACCCTGCTGCTGCTCACCTGTCAGCGCTGCAGCGTAACTTCGGCCTTCCCGCTCACCGCCTCATATGTGACGTGCCCACAAGGTGGAACTCCACCTTGCACATGCTGGCCAGACTGTGCGAGCAGCAGCAGGCGATAGTGGAGTTTCAGCTGCAGCAATCATGCGTGAGTCGCTCTGCAGAACAGCACCACTTCACCACCAATAACTGGGCCTCCATGCGAGACCTGTGTGCCTTGTTGCGCTGTTTCGAGTACTCCACCAACATGTCCAGTGCCAATGACGCCGTTCTCAGCGTTACTATCCCAGTTCTATGCCTCCTTAAAAAAACGCTTCGGGCGATGATGGAAGAGGATGTGGCACAGGAGGATGAGGAGGAGGAGGAGGAAGCGGGATCATTTCAAAGGCTTTCAGGGCAGTCTTTCACAAGTGGCTACGAGGGTGGGTTCCTGCACCAACAAACACCAGGTACACAATTGTCCGGCAGAAAGGGCACAGTTCTGGAGGATGATGAGGTGGAGGAGGAGATGGAGGAGGAGGAGGAGGAGCCATTTTCACAGCAGGGTGGCACCCAGACCAGCTCGTGGCCATCACTGGTGCGTGGCTGGGGGGATACAGAGGACACAGACGATACACCTCCCACAGAGGACAGCTTTTCTTTGCCTCTGGGCAGCCTGGCACACATGAGCGATTACATGCTGCAGTGTTTCCGCAATGACCGCCGAGTTGCCCACATTTTAACTGGTGCTGATTACTGGGTGGCCACCCTGCTGGATCCCCGTTACAAGGACAACGTACCGTCCTTAATTCCCTCACTGGAGCGGGATCGTAAGATGCGCGAGTACAAGCGCACGCTGGTAGACGCGCTGCTGGTGGCATTCCCACCTGACAGCGAGCGCACGGTGGAAGCACAAGGCGAAGGCAGAGGAGGAGGAAGAGGTCGCCAACGCAGCCGGGGCACCGGCAGCACCTCAGAAGGCAGGGTTAGCATGGCTGAAATGTGGAAAAGCTTTGTCAGCACGCCACAACAACCAGGACCACCAGCTGAGATGGAACGTCTTAGCAGGAGGCAGCATTTCACCAACATGGTTGAGCAGTATGTGTCCACAGGCCTACACGTACTGGATGACGGGTCTGCCCCCTTTAACTTCTGGGTCTCCAAATTGGGCACATGGCCTGAGCTTGCCCTTTATGCCTTGGAGGTGCTGGCCTGCCCTGCAGCCAGTGTATTATCTGAACGTGTATTTAGCACGGCAGGGGGCGTTATCACAGACAAGCGCAGCCGCCTGTCCAGAGCCAATGTGGACAAGCTCACGTTCATTAAAATGAACCAGGCATGGATCCCACAGGACTTGTCCGTATCTTGTGCAGAATAGACATGTATACCGGTGTTGTGACAAAAACTGTCCGGCCATCGGATTGTGTCCGGCCCATACTGCGAAGGCGCAGCGCTTCCGCAGTACAGAGGACAAGGAGATTCACAAAATCTCAGAAGATGAACGGCGCCTGCGCAGTGAGTGCAGGTTCAAGCCCCACCATCCAAGTGGACATACGGTAGCACATAGTAACAGGGCCCCTCACGGGCTCGGTTCGATCGCCACGCTTCGGGCATGGCCTCACTTGGCTCGGCTTGAACCACGGATGGTGTGGCCTTCACCTGAACTCACCACGCAGGCGCCATTCGTCTTGGGAGATTTTCGAAATCCCCTTGTCCTACATACTGAGCAAGCACAGTACAGGGTGGACTCTATATGACGGGGGACAGAATTCGACACATCACCGGCCTTACCCAGCCATTGTTGTATTTTTGAACCAGTGTTGGCTACCTCGTCCTCCTCCACCGCCGCTTCCACCTACACAGCCACATCCACCGCCACCTCAACCTACTACTCCATATGGACCTCGTCCTCCTAGGTCAAGATTATAATTTTTATTTTATGTTTTTAGTAGCGCACAGATCCTTTCCCCCTTACCTGCCTTTATGTTGTTGGCTCCTCGCAGGAGGGAGAAAGGCACACCGCACTACCAGCCCATACCCTCCTATATAAAGAGGTTGAGCGGTGTACTTGACGGGCCGTGTCCACAGCCGGAGTCAAAACTCCTCCAGAGGATGATTCTCACCTCTACTGTAGGTAGAGGCAAGTCCTTTAATTCCCAGTAAAGTCAATGTCCACACCAGCTGAAATTACAACTCTTATTCTCTCATGGCAAAATAAACTCTACTCGGATAGAAAAGGTTAGAGCAAAGAAACAGGACAGCTTAAGGTGTGGAGGAGGTCCAGGCACAAACGTAGCACATTCACTTCACTGCTTAGGTTTCTCAAACAGTTTTAGGTGCACGGTCTCTGCCACAGACCTTGAGGTTGGTCTCTGCCACAGACCGGGTGTACAAGGCCCCTGCCATGGACCTGGAGAACTTTGGTCTCTGCCACAGACCAGGGTGTATAAGGCCCCTGCCACGGGCCGGGTGAATAAGGCCTCTGATACAGTCAAGATGACCTTGAGCTTTTCCTTCTACGAACCTAGCCCATATCAAGGGGAAGACATCTCTCCAGGGAGTCAACAGACCCTTCCTTCACCGTGACTCCCGCATCGGTCCATCAGAATGATCCTCCCTTCCCTGGAACATGGTCCCCTACACGAGGCGGCACCCTAAGACTCCTCGACCCTTAGCGGACTCCAGACGAAGGCTCTGGACTCCAGGCTTTACTCCCGCACCTAGGCCTCCATACCCAGGGCAGCAGGAACTCCAGGATAGTACCTCACCCCGGGCTAAAGGTACCCGAGATGGAACAGGAACACATGCACCCAGGCCGAAGGCACCTGGGCGTGGACCCCACTGGACATCAGCCCCCAGGCCAAAGGTCTGCCCCTTTTATATGCTCTCCCGGCATGCACAGCAGGTTCCCCGCCCCGCTGTACTACTGCCAAGAGGGGACACAAAAGGCAAAGCACTGTATCGGCGGTTCAACCCTAGCCTACCATGGCAGCGCCACCTGTAGGCCGCAGGGAACTGCACACCAATACTGTCCCCCGAGGACAAAATGGTCCATGAATCCTACAGAATTAGGGTGTTTGAGCCTATTTACCACTCAAACACTTCCCTTAAATTTAGCACCCCGCTACATTTTTATTTCAAAGTATTTTATTTTCCCACTAGCTTATCCATTAAATTAAATAATTTATTCCAGAAAGGGCGTATTCTGGGGCATTCCCACCATATGTGTGGCATCGTGCCGTTGAGTTTCTGAGGTTCTTAATGACTTCCCGTACCTCTTCTGCTGAAAAGGGAGCCTCCAGCATATTTTTTTATTTTTTTATTTTTTTTATGTTATTTTAAATTATTTCCCTATCCACATTTGTTTGCAGAGCACTTGCCATGCTCTTAACAACATTTTGCTGCCATTTGCAGCCCTCTAGCCCTTTCCATTCCATTTTTAGAGCCTTTTTAGTCCTTAGAAGTCCGGGTCCCCATTGACTTCAATGGGGTTCGGGTTCGGGTTCGGGTTCGGGTTAAAGTTCGGTCCCGAACCCGAACATTTTTCCGAAGTTCGGCCGAACCCGTCGAACCCGAACATCGAGGTGTCCGCTCAACTCTAGTGACAACTTTTTGTAATTTTTTATTTTTTTTTGTCATTATTCAATCACTTGGGACAAAAAAAAAATATATTCAATGGGCTCAACATGCCTCTCAGCAATTTCCTTGGGGTGTCTACTTTCCAAAATGGGGTCATTTGGGGGGGGGGTCGGGGTTGTACTGCCCTGCCATTTTAGCACCTCAAGAATTGAGATAGGCAGTCATAAATTAAAAGCTGTGTAAATTCCAGAAAATGTACCCTAGTTTGTAGACACTATAACTTTTGCGCAAACCAATAAATATACGCTTATTGACATTTTTTTTACAAAAGACATGTGGCTGAATACATTTTGGCCTAAATGTATGACTAAAATTGAGTTTGTTCGATTTTTCTTATAAGAAAAAGTAGAAAATATAATTTCCTGGTGCCTCCATGGCAGCATACCTGTGATAGAGCTCCACCTCGACTCCTCCTTCAGGACTAGTGAATAGCATAAATTAAAGGCATAGTCCCTCCCCCAACATCCTCTTTTTTTTCCTCATACCTTCTTGTGCTGGTAAAGAGTAGCAGTACGTCCATACCTCTGCAGTCGGCAGCGTCCGCCGGGTTTAGCCTTTCCCGTGCGCAGTCCCTGTTCTTGGGCCGCTCACAGCGCTGATAAGACTGGGAACCCCTCTGTGGATCTGTTGGTGTCATTTCGCAGAGTTTCCTCACAGGAACGCAGTCTGCTATCACATCCATGATGAATGCAGTGGAAGTCGCAAAAGGATCAGCTCCATCTTCCCAGGCTGGTGGTTTCCATTTTTTATTACAGGCATTTGTGTTTTTCCCCTTTCTTTTCCTCTCTTCCCCTCCCCTCCCCTTTCCTTTGCTTGTTAGGCGCCTTCAAATGATTATTGTCTTACTTTGTTGTTCCTTTAAAACTGTGCAACTGGATAGGGCAGGTGTCTCTCTGTGCAACAACATTGTGGTGCTTATTTCCGGGTTCGGGGGGGGGCTACAGGTGCTCTGTACGTCCCGCCAGGTAGGAGAGTGTCATGGCACGGCGTCCTCGCCGCCGTCTGCGCATGCGCGATTCGGGAGTGATACAGAGCCGTAGTTTCTCGGCTCTCTGTACTGGGCGACGCTGGATCTTCTGCGCGTGCGCATGCACGGTCGCTTGGTTCAGTGGCAGCCATCTTGGATTCTGGAAAGAAGGCTAGATTTGCCCTTTTTTTCAATCAATTCCAAATGGTGGTTTATGGGATTAGCCCACGCACCTTGAGCCTATTTAGGTTCAGATTCAGGGATTGCTGTCAGAGTCTCCTCAGCTGTGCCCTGCTAGGTCTCTCTGATGCTGCTTTGTGGTAGGTACTTTTTATTTTCTCAAAAAAAAAAAAGATGACGATATAAAAATGTTTATCTTTAAAAAAAAAAGATGACGATATAAAAATGTTTGTTTAAAAAAAAAAAAAAAGGGACGCCAAAAACTCCTGATTCTTTTCCCTTTCTTACTATATTTCCGGAGCTGATCCTTGTGCCCAACTCCGCAATGAGTCATTCATCTCGCAGCAAAGATCCTCACACTTCTATTAGGTATGTGACCAACTATACGTGAGTATAAAAAAAAAAAGTGCGCTCACTGGTCTAGCGTGAGTTCCTTACATCGTAGCCCTACCCACTCCAAGGGGTCCCGCTCATCAGGGCGTAGGTCCCATTCTTCACGTCGTAGATGAGAGAGGTCAAGATCCAGAGGACATGATCGGTCCCCCTCTCCTAGGACCTATAGAAAGAGAAATGCTGGACATGTGGGGCTACACCGCTACCAGACAGAGTGGTCTGTAAGGACTGTTTTACGGACTATGCGTCCAACCGTGAGCTAGAAAATCAGCACGCTGTAGATCTGCTCAAGCGAACAATGAAGGACTCCTTCTCTGAGCTTTTGGCTTTGGTCCCCGCTCAACCACTTCAGCAGATATCCCAGGTTCAGGATATAGAACCTAATCTCCCTGGTCCGTCAGCAGTCAGTACACCTCTGCCGCCGTCAGGGCGACCAGCTAGAGATTCACCACCTGAAGACTCTTCAGGGGACTCTTCAGAGGAATCAGAACCTTCTGGCTTCAGTCTCTCCTTGGTAAAGCCATTCATCCAGGCAGTCTAAACTGCAATCGCCTGGAAAGACGCAGAATAGCCTCCCCAAGAGTCTACAAGCTACTTCCCATTCCTCAGATGGGCGAGATTAGTCAAGTCATTCAGAAGGAATGGTCAAAGACTGATAAACTATATACCCCTTACCAGAGTCTGGAACGCAGTCACCCAACTCCATGCCAGTGGTAGACGCGTCGGTGGTGCGACTCGCAAAAAATATAACTTTGCCAATGGAGGATTCCGCTTCCTTCAAAGACCCTCTAGACAGGTGAATCGACCTGGAGCTGAAGAGGAGCTACTTAGCCCCGGAAGCAGCATGTAAGCCAGCTATTGCCCTCACATCAGTATCAAATGCCATAAGATCTTGGACAGATAATATTGAGACGGCTTTGCGTCAAGATGTCCCCATGGAGGATATAACTAAGTCCTTAGAAGAGCTTAGATTGTTGGCAGACTTTGCCTGCGTAGCGGCCATTGACACGATCAGGTGGTCGGCAAGATCCATGTTACATTCAGTGATGGCGAAGAGGGCCTTGTGGCTGAAACCCTGGATGGCTGACTTATCCTCCAAACAAAATTGGTGCAAAATCCCGTTTGATGGGAAAGCACTATTCAGAGAAAAAATGGATAAAGCTATCTCCAGGCTGTCAGGAGGGAAGTCTGGTATGCTTCCACAGGACAGAAGTAGGCGAAGATTCAGAGGTGGTTCCTCTAGGTTCCGCCAGTCAAACCCAAGGGATTTTAGGCAGTCGAGACAGCCCAGAGACAAAAAAAGACCTTGGAAAGGAACTCAGGGATCCTTTTTGAACAGGAAGATGAAAGCCCTTCCGGATCCACAGGAGCAGAAGCAGTCTTTTTTCTTATGCCAGAGTAGCCCAGGCACTCCCGGTGGGAGCCAGGCTAAAGTTTTTTACCCCAGTCTGGGCCACCCTCAAGAATTGTCATCCAGAGAATGATCAAAGTCATCCGGAGCCCGTATCTGATGGCTTCACAATGCCTGATCCTCATTGGCACAATGTCTTCCTATATACCCATGGTTCCTTGGGTACATTGGCACTTGAGGTATTTCCAGACTGGTTTCTTGGCGCAGTGGAAGAAACAACAACTATCTCAGACGATCCTGCTGACGGGGAAAAATGCACAGGAGCCTTCACTGGTGGACAGTTCCGGAAAACCTCTCCAAGCCTCATCACCTGGGCTCCCTTCCTTGGATCACAATTACATCCGATGCAAGCAGACAGGGCTGGGGAGCCCATTGCGGGCAAACCAGAATACAGGGGAGATGGTCATGCACCACCCAGGGAGTGGTATCAAACATCTTGGAGATGAGGGCAGCCTTCTTGGCACTGACCTCTTTGGCACCCCAAATCAGAGGCCAGAGAATACTCCTACGCCTAGACAACAGGGCAGCTGTCGCTTATCTGCAGAAGCAGGGAGGCACTCGCAGCAGGTCACTCCTCAAGGAGGTAGAGCCGATCATGCTCTGGGCGGAGCAGAACCTCCTGGACCTCAGAGCGATGTATCTGCCAGGCAGGTTGAACACGGAAGCAGACACATTATCCAGAAACTTCCTGGACAACAACGAGTGGGCTCTCCACCCCCATGTCTTCCTTTAGATTGCCAACATATGGGATCCCCCTCAGGTAGATCTGTTCACCTCCCCGAAGAATGCCAAGCTGGACAGGTTCTTCTCTCGGCTGCCGCATCCACAAGCCGCGGCAGTGGATGCCCTGTCATGTCCCTGGAGGTTCACCACGGAATATGCCTTTCCTCCCAGGCCATTAATATTCAAATTCCTCCTGAGGCTCCTCAGGGAGCCAGTCCAGGTGGTGGCAGTACTTCCGTATTGCGCCTCAGTGTGGGCTCTCCAATCAAGATCCCTCCTTTCCCTCAACTTCTGTCGCAGGGCAGTCTAGTTCATCCAAACCCTCAGAAGTTGAATCTTCAAATCTGGAGGTTGAGAGGCGAAGGTTCGAGTCCCTAGGGTGTTCTCCAGGAGTCATATCAACCCTTCTAAAAGCTAGGAAGCCAGCAACTAATGCCATATATTCAAAAATATGGGACAAGTTCTTGTCATTTGTTTCCGGAAATGGATTTGATCCAATCCTTCCTTCTACATCTCATGTTCTAGGATTCCTTCAGACAGGACTTGGTCTGGGACTTGGTCTGAGCTCTCTCAAAGTGCAGGTAGCAGCAATCTCTGCTGCAACAAATAAGAGATGGGCGGAGGATCCTTCAGTAGTCACTTTCCTCAGAGGTATATTGAAGATTCGCCCTCCTGTCAGACGATCATTTCCTAAGTGGGATCTGTCCCTAGTCCTGGAAGTTCTATCTGACCATCCCTTTGCTCCAGTGGAACAAGTAACAATATGGAACCTGACACTAAAGACGGCTTTCCTGCTAGCCATTACATCTGGCAGAAGAATCTCAGAACTTCACTCTTTAGGGATAGGTGACGACCACATCTCCTTCTCCCCAGACAGAGTGGAACTTCGTCCCCTTTGGGGGTTCACACCAAAGGTGGCTACTCCAAGCCACCTGTTGGAACCCTGGGCACTACCAGTGTTTACAGACACTGATTCAGAGTCTTGTCACGAACTGGATGTATCCAGAGTGCTCAGGGCCTACCTAGAAGCCACCGGCCCCTTCAGAAATTCTGAGACTTTTCATCATACCGTTCGGTAAATACAGGGGCAAAGAAGCTTCCATCAGAACTCTGGCATCTTGAGTTGTAAAGTTAATCCAGAAGGCCTACAGGGTGAAGAATATGGAGCCTCCATCCCGACTGAATGTTCATTCTACAAGGGCAGTCTCAGCTTCCTGGGCGGCAAGGGCTAATGTTTCATTGGAGACGGTGTGCAGGGCCGCCACCTGGTCTTCTCACCATACGTTCCTCAGACACTACCATATTGATCCAGGAGCGCTCACGACTGTTGAGTTTGGAAGGAGGGCAGTTCAGGCTGCTATGTCCTCTTCTAATTAAACATTTATTGTTAAGAAATTATCCCGCCCATGTCAGCTAGTTATTTATCACAGGTATGCTGCCATGGAGGCACCAGGAAAACGGAAAATTGTATCATACTTACCAGTAATTTTCCTTTCCTGGTGCCTATCCATGGCAGCATACGCTCCCACCCTCGGTATTCTATATTACAGAGAATGTTGGGGGAGGGACTATGCCTTTAATTTATGCTATTCACTAGTCCTGAAGGAGGAGTCGAGGCGGAGCTCTATCACAGGTATGCTGCCATGGATAGGCACCAAGAAAGGAAAATTACTGGTAAGTATGATACAATTTTCCGTTTTTTTTTCAAAATTTTCGGTCTTTTTCCATTTAAATCGCAAAAAAAAAAATCGCAGAGGCAATCAAATACCATTAAAAGAAAGCTCTATTTGTGGGAAGAAAAGAACGCAAATTTTGTTTGGGTACAACATTGCATGTCCGCACAATCTCCAGTTAAAGCAGCGCAGTGCCAAATTGTAAAATCAGCTCTGGTCTTTATGCTGCGTATTGGTGCGGGGCTTAAGTGGTTAATTAGACAAGTGATTGTATTGGCTAAAGCCAATTGTGTCATGTGATTGCTGTGATAACCATTTACAGCAAGCACCAATGTGCACATTGTGGTACTGTTTACATTGGTGAGCCCTACTCCTGGCTGCTATTGAAGGTGAAGAGGGTGTTTAACCACTTCAATACCCGCCTATTGTAATAAGACATCCGCAGATGGGATCTCCCATCCTTGGCGGACGTCATATTAGAAGCAAAATCCATCAGGAGCTACAGAGTATTAAAGAGAAGAAAGCAATATGAAGGTACATTTAGCAACTCACATGGTTGATGATTAACCGCTTCAGCCCCGGGCCGGAAGATTTTACCCCCTTCCTGACCAGAGCACTTTTTACAATTTGGCACTGCGTCGCTTTAACTGACAATTGCGCGGTTGTTCGACACTGTACCCAAACAAAATTTTCTTCCTTTTTTTCCCACAAATAGAGATTTCTTTTGGTTGTATTAGATCACCTCTGTGGTTTAAATTTTTTTGCGCTATAAACAAAAAAGTGCGACAATTCTGAAAATTTTTTTTTTTTTTTTACTTTTTGCCATAATTAATACCCACAAAAGTTTTTTTAAAAACACATTTTTTCCTCAGTTTAGGCCAATATATATTCTTCTACATATTTTTGGTGAAAAAATTGCAATAAGCGTATATTGATTGGTTTGCGCAAAAGTTATAGTGTCTGCAAACTATGGGAAAGATTTTTGTAATTTTCATGGCATTTTTTTATTTATTTATTTTTTTTACTAGTAAGGCGGTGATCTGCGATTTTTAACGGTACTGCAACAATGCAACGGACAGATCAGAGACTTTTGACACTTTTTTTTGGACCATTGGCATTTATACAGCGATCAGTGCTATAAAAATGCACTGATTACTATGTAAATGTCACTGGCAGGGAAGGGGTTAACAAAAGGGGGCAATCAAGGGGTTAAATGTGTGTTCCCTCAGCATGTTCTAACTGTGTGGGGATGTGAGTGACTAGGAGAGAAGCCATATAGTTTTTCCTCTGTCTCCTCTGTCTCCTCTGACAGCACAAGTATACACACACAAATCCCAGTGCTGGTGGCCGAAAACGGGTAGGACGTACCCATACGGGGTTTCACCCAGGAGAGCCATTGTGTCGCAGTATATCTGCGTGACACAGTCGGCAACTGGTTAAAAGAGGCACATCTAAGTATGCAGGCATCCGGGGTAAAGCTGTCCACATAGACCATTGCCTGCACCGCCGGCTCTCACCGCTGTCAGTCTGCAATCGTGACCAGAAAAAACACCCTGCAGTAGAGCGATCAGAAGGTGTGGCTTGAACCGCTTGTGGAGCGCAGAGAGGAAGGGATGAGGTTGATGGCGATCAGGAGGATGGTTTATGTGGACAGCTTTACCCCAGATGCCTGCATACTTAGATGTGCCTCTTTTATTCATCAAACATGCGAGTTGCTAAATGTTGTAGCTTCATTAAATGTGACCATATTGCTACACTTAGAGGCACCTCTCTTCTCTTTTATACTCAGTTGTTATATGACGCTACTTGTCTATCAAGACATTGCTTGTATATCAAGTCAAAATGTATTAAAAAATGTTGCTTGTCTTGCAAAACGTTCCCAAACCATGTTACTCTCAAACCAGTTTTACTGTACTTTCTTGTATTAAAAAAAGGTATACCCTCAAGAGAGAAAGAGATATAATTTTGCTCCTGTACAAGTCATTAGTAATACCTTATCTAGAATATACAGTTCCGTTTTGGGAAGCAGCTCACAAAAATTGTAATGCACACACTCACAGTGCTCTCCCCATTGAGTTCAGTTAAATTATAATACATTTTTTAAGCATTTGTCTAGAATTTCCAAACACATTTTATACTCCTGGAGTAAAAAAATCTAATATCATGTTATTCATTGTATTAAGATTTGAACAATCTCACAGATACAGATTTCACTGCTCTGGATGGTCTGAGGAAGCCTTTAATGCAGAATGCTCTGGATGGTGGTCTGAGGAGGCCTTTAACCACTTCAATACAGGGCTTTTTGTACCTATTCAATACCGGGCCTATTTTGGCACTTCTCTCCTACATGTACAAATCATCATTCTTTTGCTAGAAAATTACTCAGAACCCCCAAACATTATATATGTTTTTTTAGCAGACACCCTAGGGAATAAAATGACGGTCATTGCAACATTTTTTCTTGCACAATATTTGCGCAATAATTTTTCAAACGCCTTTTTTTAAAAAAAAAATGGTTTCATGAATTAAAAAATAACAAAACAGTAAAGTTAGCCCAATTTTTTGGGAACATATGAAAGATAATGTTACACCGAGTAAATAGATACCTAACATGTCACGCTTTAAAATTGCGCACACTCATGGAATGGCGCCAAACTTCGGTACTTAAAAATCTCCATAGGCGCCGCTTTAATTTTTTTTACAGGTTACCAGGTTAGAATTACAGAGGAGGTCTAGTGCTAGAATTGTTGCACGCGCTCTAACGCACGCGGTGATACCTCACATGCGTGGTTTGAACGGCGTTTACATATGTGGGCGACTTACGTGTGCATTCGCTTCTGATCGCGAGCTACCGGGGACAGGGGCGTTTTAATTTTTTTTATTTATTTATTTATTTATTTTACTTATTTATTTATTTTTTTACAATGATTTTACTTTCTTTTTTTTTTGATCACTTTTATTCCTATTACAAGGAATGTAAACATCCCTTGTAATAGGAATGTGTGTGACAGGTTCTCTTTATTGAGAGATGTGGGGTCAATAAGACCCCACATCTCTCCTCCAGGCTGGAAAGCATGAGATCAGTGAAAATTTTTTCACTGATTTCATACTTACAGCCGCAATGGCGGCTTTGTTTACATTTGAGACCCGGGCGTGACGTCATCACATCGCGCCCGGGCCTCCGATGATCATAGAGATGACTGGTGACCATCTGGTCACCAGTCATCTCTATGCTCATCACGTGACTCCACCAACGATGCCGGAAGATTCGCTCCGGGTCCCCGATCGCACGGGGGAGCCCGGAGAAGCACCGGATGGCGGCGGGAGGGGGGGTGTCCCCTCCTGCCGCCTATAAGAACGATCAAGGTTCTTCTGGTGCACAGAATCGCCGGCACTTCAAAAGGATATCTGAATGATGCCTCTAGCTGCAGGCATCATTCAGATATCCCCCTACAAAGCCGAGGACGTCATATGACATCCACCCAGGATGGGAGATCCCATCTGTGGACGTCATTTGTCTATGGCTGGGTAGAGAAGTGGTTAATGCTGCACAGTACTCTGGACGATGGTCTGAGGAGGCCTGTAATGCTGCAGATTGAGTGCTCTGGATGGCGCTCTGAGGAGGCCTGTAATGCTGCAGATTGAGTGCTCTGGATGGCGCTCTGAGGAGGCCTGTAATGCTGCAGATTGAGTGCTCTGGATGGCACTCTGAGGAGGCCTGTAATGCTGTAGAGTGCTCTGGATGGTGGTCTGAGAAGGCCTGTAATGCTGAACAGTACTCTGGACGGCGGTCTGAGGATGCCTGTAATGCTGCATAGTGCTCTGGACAGTGGTCTGAGGAGGCCTGTAATGCTGCACAGTGCTCTGGACAGCGGTCTGAGGAGGCCTGTAATGCTGCATAGTGCTCCGGAATGGTGGTCTGAGGAGGCCTGTAATGCTGCACAGTGCTCTGGATGGTGGTCTGAGTAGGCCTGTAATGCTGCATAGTGCTCTGGACAGTGGTCTGAGGAGGCCTGTAATGCTGCACAGTGCTCTGGACGGCGGTCTGAGGAGGCCTGTAATGCTGCATAGTGCTCCGGAACGGTGGTCTGAGGAGGCCTGTAATGCTGCACAGTGCTCTGGATGGTGGTCTGAGGAGGCCTGCAATTGTAATGTACACACTCACAGTGCTCTCTGCTCTGGATGGTCGCCATCGTGAGTCGGTATTTGGGACTCTCGTCGGGAGGCCTGTAATGCACAGTGTTGCTCTGGACATTCGTCTGAGGACTCAGAGGCCTGTAATGCTTGCTGCACAGTGCTGCTAACTGGCAACTGCTGCTAAATAAAGCATGTTACAGAAGCAGGTGGAGCTCTGTTGGAACCAGAAGTTCATGA
Source organism: Rana muscosa (assembly GCA_029206835.1). Taxonomy (NCBI): domain Eukaryota; kingdom Metazoa; phylum Chordata; class Amphibia; order Anura; family Ranidae; genus Rana; species Rana muscosa. The sequence continues at coordinate 217,808,169 of CM055116.1, forward strand.
GGGTAAACGTCCCTGCCTCACATTTTCGTTTCATTTTACTTCGTTAACTAAAACAGAATTGACTTTCGGCATAGTTTTCGTCAGTAGACGAAACAGTGGTGTACTTTTCGTTTTGCTTTCATCACTGCAAAAAGGCAGTTGATGAAAATTTTGACGAAATTTTTCCGTTGATGAAATTAGCACTGGAGGATAATGTATATGGAGGTTTTTGATTTGTATGTTTTTGTTTTTTTTTGGGTTGAACTGGATGGACTTTTTTCAACCAGATTAACTATGTAACTATATAACTAATGTTGATGAATATGTCCCTAGTCATTGGTAACAGACGTTAAACTAAAGCGTGGGCATATGAGTAATGATTTTAGTAGTAGCATTTACTTATGATTATAGTGTATAATAATAATAATAATAATAATAATAAAGGTATTAGGAGCAGTACTTTTGTAATTTGTATATAGAGAAAGAAAGACTTTAGCACTCCGTGTGAACAGTATTACTGTTGTATGAATATGTCATTTAGTTTAATAAATCAGTTACTTAAAATCATGCTAATCTGGCCACACTTTCATTTAACCCTAGCATGCTCAGTGCACCCTTCTCACAATAAAAATTGCTCTCTCAGGTTGACCTCTGTGTGATATTACTATCACCCATATACTGTATCACTATTGCTACTCTTAATATAATTTGTATTTCCCCTAAACAATAAACGTAGATGGTAAAAGGCAGAAGTTTGCAATAAAAACTGAGTTACACAAAAGTCACATTCATCAGGTCTGCCAAACATAGCAAATAATTTTAACCTGCTAAGTATAATAAATACATGGAAAGAATGCCATGGGGATGAGCAAAAGCACATATTTTATTCATTCTTTCCCTTTCTGCAAAAAGTACTATTCAAAAATAGTAACTTCCTCATTGATTCACCAATATTGCCTATGGCAGCTACCAGAAATACAACAGTTCAAGTGACCTGAAAATGATATTCTACAGCAACTTTGGGACCAGTTCTTCTCAGACTGTACAGCTATTATTATTTTCTAAAAACAACAGGAACTTGAGGTAACATAGTAAAACTGGCCAGATAAGCATAATATTATTAAATAGGACATTATAATTCACACATAAATCTCTACTCAGCGGGATTAGGCTCCATGTACATTGAAGCTGATAAACTGCAGTTTATTGGCGTTTTGACGTTTTTTTTAAAAAGCCCATTAACTGCACTCTATGTTAGCCTATGTGTTCATGTACACATAGCGTTTTTTAGCGTTAATGTGCAGTGGAGTTAATGAGCTTTTTTCTGAACGCAAGAAATTTGCGTTCAAAGTGCAGTTTTTCGGCGGGAAAAAACGCAAAAAAAAAACGCAAAACGCTAATAAACGCTCAAAAACGCTCAAAAGCGCTCAAAAACTCAGGTCGCCAGCGTTTTTTTTTTGCGTTTTTTGATCCATTGAAAAAAAAAAAAAGAAGCTAACACTGAAAAAACGCTAATAAACGCTAGTAAAAAACACTGATAAAAGCTATATTTTAAAGCAGCTTTTTCTGCCAGAAATCTGGCGTTCAAAACGACCGTTTTTGAGCTTCTGTGTACATGGAGCCTAAGAGTTTTTGACCAATGCCCCCCCATTCTGGTATTGAAAAAAAAAAGGTAGTTCTACACATGAAAAAAAGCAAGTATCATTTATTGCAGAAACATCAGTAAAAATGTTTACTGCTGTGTGATTGTAGCCTTAACAGTAGCCTACATAGTGGTGAAAAATATATACTTTAGGGCGATCTATGAACTAAAGGTAAGTATTGCATCGAAAGCTGTGTTTGTAATTTACTGTTTCTGGGCATCTTATCTTTAATTCTGGAGTTAAGCTTTAAGTTGGATTTTTAATGTGTTGCCTCTGAGTTTATGTAATAAGTCACATCTTGCTTTTTTGCAATGTTTTCAACTGCAATAGGCATAAAAAAGTAAGCCCTTTTGTTTTGTTATTCCACACAGTGGGATTTAATATGAATTCTCAGTTCCGAAATGTTGCTTGCAAGTATGTGCAATTGATAATTTGGTAAACATAATTGCTTAGTTCTTATTTTTTATAAAAACATATAGGGGATAATTATTATAAGAAGTAGTAGCCAATCCATCAAGGAAATGGATAAAGTGCTAACTAAGCCTATTAATGTACTGAACATGCATAAAATTTGCAGATTTTGCTAATAAACAATACTTCATAACTTTCCTTCTTGTTATCTTAAAAATATCTATCATAATTATAAGGGACAAATTGTTCTGCACAAACACAAATTACTACTTGTGACCCAGTTTAGTTAAAGAATGTGGCATTGCATAAAGAAGATAAAAATTCATAATTAGGATGAGGCCTAAAGCTGATATCGAGGATTTCAGCCACTTTGTAAAATGTGCAGGCACACTATGAGTTAAGTCCAAGGAGGTGTATTGAATCTCCTGAACTTACCTCTATTATTTATATCTGTCAGGTTTATGGCTTTTCCGGAGCATACACTGACACTCAGGGCTGTGAGAGAGGAAAGCGAGGCACACAGAGCAGCTATGCCCACCCCTGTACTGCCCATGCAGGGAAGCCTTTGGGGTTGATTTACTAAAGGTGATCAGATGGTGCACTTGCACAGGTGCAGTTACACTCTGCAAGTATTGTAATTTACACTCTGCAAGTGCAATTGCTCCAGAGCTTAGAAAATACGGTAAAGCTCACCTTATTTCCATCATCCAATCATGTGTAAGCAAACATTTATTTTATTTTTTTCCATGCACCTGATTGGGTATTCCTTTTAACGTGAAACTTTCCCTCATTTACCAAGCTTTAGAGCAACTGCACTATCTTCCTTTAGTAAATCAACCCCTTTTGCATTTTGCGAATGAGTTGACATGCAGCTCTGCATAGAAACCAATCAGCTAACAAGTTTTTTGTCAAAGCAATTGAGCAAGCTGAAGTTAGAAGCTGACTACCATGCACAGCTGCACCAGATTTTTGCAATCTCCATTTGTAGTAAATCCACCACATAGTGTGCCTTCACATTTTACAAAGGAGCTGAAACTGTGGAATTTAGCTTTAAAACCTGCATGAGACATGACAATGTTAGGAAATCTGTACCCAAGGAGCAAAGTTTTCTAGGTTCGCCCAGTGATCTTCATTTTATGATTCTGAAGGACAGCATGTTTGCACATTTATCGCTAATGTCTTGGAAAAACAGAGAGAAAATCTTTGGGCTTTCCTTAACCACTTCCCTACCCAGCCATAGTCAAATGACGTCCACAGATGGGATCTCCCATCCTGGGTGGATGTCATATGATGTCCTCGGCTTTATAGGGGGATATCTGAATGATGCCTGCAGCTAGAGGCATCATTCAGATATCCTTTTGTTGTGCCGGCGATTCTGTGCACCATAAGAATGATCATAGCGGCGGTACCGCCGCTTGATCGTTCTTATAGGCGGTGGGAGGGGACATCCCCCCTTCCGCCGCCATCCGGTGCTTCTCCGGGCTCTCCCGTGCCATCGGGGACCCGGAGAGAATTGTCCGGCGCCGGGGGTGGGTCACGTGACGAGCATAGAGATGACTGGTGACCAGATGGTCACCAGTCATCTCTATGACCATCGGAGGCCCGGGCGCGATGTGATGACCTCACACCCGGGTCCTCAGATGTAAACAAAGCCGCCATTGCGGCAAGTAAGTATGAGATCAGTGAAAACATTTTCACGATCTCATGCTTTCCAGCCTGGAGGAGAGATGTGGGGTCTTATTGACCCCGCATCTCTCAATAAAGAGGACCTGTCACACACATTCCTATTACAAGGGATGTTTACATTCCTTGTAATAGGAATAAAAGTGATCAAAAAAAAAAAAAAAAAGTTAAATAAGTGTAAATAAATAAATAAATAAATAATAATAATAATAAAAAAAAAATGTAAACGCCCCTGTCCCCGGTAGCTCGCGATCAGAATCGAACGCACACGTGAGTCCTGCCCACATATGTAAACGCTGTTCAAACCACATATGTGAGGTATCATCGCGTGCATTAGAGCGCGTGCAACAATTATAGCACTAGACCTCCTCTGTAACTCTAACCTGGTAACCTGTAAAAAAAATTAAAGCGTCGCCTATGGAGATTTTTAAGTACCGAAGTTTGGCGCCATTCCATGAGTGTACGCAATTTTAAAGCGTGACATGTTAGGTATCTATTTACTCGGCGTAACATCATCTTTCATATTTTCCCCAAAAATTGGGCTAACTTTACTGTTTTGTTATTTTTTAATTAATGAAACCATTTTTTCCCCAAAAAAAGGCGTTTGAAAAATTATTGCGCAAATACCGTGCAAGAAAAAAAGTTGCAATGACCGTCATTTTATTCCCTAGGGTGTCTGCTAAAAAAACATATAAAATGTTTGGGGGTTCTGAGTAATTTTCTAGCAAAAGAATGATGATCTGTACATGTAGGAGAGAAGTGCCAGAATAGGCCCGGTATTGAGGTGGTAAAAAAAGCCCAGGGTTGAAGTGGATAACATTAGAAAGTGTCTGCCAAAGAAAGGATACATAGGGGTTGATTTACTAAAGGGGAAAAGACTGTGCACTTTGCAAGTGCAGTTGCTCCAGAGCTTAGTAAATGAGCAGAAACTTGCTGACTTCCATCATCCAATCATGTGGTAGCAATGATTGGGTACTTTTTGCAAAGTGAAGCCATACCTCATTTATGAAGCCCTGGAGCAACTGCACTTCTAGAGGGCAACTGCACATTGCAAAGTGCACAGTCTACAGTAAAACCTTGGTTTGAGAGTAACTTGGTTTGAGAGCATTTTGCAAGACAAGCAAAATTTTTCAATACATTTTGACTTGATATACAAGCGATATCTTGATATAAGAGTAGCGTCAAGTCACAACTGAGTATAAAAAAGTAGAGGTGCCTCTAAGTGTAGCAATATGGTTACATTTTATGAAGGTACAACATTTAGCAACTCACATGGTTGATGATTAAAAGAGGCACATCTAAGTATGCAGGCACCCGGGGTAAAGCTGTCCACATAGACCGTCCTCCGCACCGCCATTGACATCCTCCCTTCCACGCTGCACTCCATGAGCGGTTCAAGCCTCGCTTTCAGATCACTCTACTGCAGGGTTGTCTTCCCAGTCACAATTGCAGACTGACAGCGGTGAGAGCCGGCAGTGCGGGGGATGGTCTATGTGGACAGCTTTACCCCAGATGCCTACATACTTAGATGTGCCTCTTTTAATCATCAACCATGTGAGTTGCTAAATGTTGTACCTTCATAAAATGTAACCATATTGCTACACTTAGAGGCGCCTCCTTTCTCTTTTATACTATGTAGCTCCTGCTGGATTTTGCTTCTAATCCCCTTGTGGAGGCTCCCATTTGTGGATGGATATTTTATGGTTACACAATCACCAAATCACATTGCTATAATCTTTTTATATGGACTATAAACTGAAGTATTTATGAATAAATGGTTGTGGAACGAATCATTTGAGTTTCCATTATTTCTTATGGGAAAATTTGCTTTGATATACAAGTGCTTTGGATTACAAGCATGCTTCCGGAACAAATTATGCTCGCAATCCAAGGTTTTACTGTATTTGCCTTTAGTAAATCAACTCCATAATGAGAACTATAGTCTCAGTCAGCACCCACAAATGCTGCAGTCACTGAGCGTGGCACAGCAAGTATTGCCTCATTCATTGCTTGTGTATACTGAGCTTTTGGGTTCATTGTGACTGTTTTGCTTTGGTCATCATGTAAACTTGGTAAAAAATGTAAAAGTGACCAATTTTGATAAAGGAATAGGGAAAATTTTTATTTTTTAAACTACTTTTTTTTAATAACAAAATCTGTGTGAAAAGGAATAAAAAATGCCAACAGAGTCAATGTTAATGTAGCGTAATCTTTTAGAAAGAGATATTTACAGATATTATAAGATTTATTAGTGATTTACAATATTTAAATAGCTACTATAAAACACATTAGAAGCAAAAATGCTTAGTTTTTGTATTGCAAACACATTAAAGCAACATAATATTCTTCATACTGACATTTAACAAATTGTCTTCATTTCATCTGAGTCTGATCAATTGCTGCCTTTAGAATTTCTATTCTGAAATCTAAAATCATTTGTTTAAATGTGTGCTGATCTCCAGAAATGATTGATATAATTAATCAATAGCAATGCAATAACTACATTAGCTTTTAAGAGATTTTATAACAAACTTATTGTCAAATCGTATGCAGACTTTAAAATGTATTGTATACACAGTATGCTTTACATAAACTTGAGGTGCTATCACGAGCATGGAGACATTGAGGCTGTTTAAAAAAAAACAAAAAAAACTGGATAAAATAAAATAAAAACAAAAGTGGGGTTGTGGCCCATAGTGACATTTCAGTTTGCATGACATGAAAGTTAAAACCAGAGTGATTGGCTTCTGACAACAGCTCCAATTTTTCTTTTAATTTTCTGTTCTTCATGAAAAAAAAGCAGACCTGATGAATATCAAAGAGACACCTTACCCGAGGCAATAACCTTTCTTATAGTGGTGCAACTATTGACTGTAAATATTAAGAAATATATATGTCAGCATTTTGTCCTGTTCACTTCAATTGTATGATGAAACAGAATGTAGCTTCCCTTCTCTTTAATAATTATTTTTGTAAAATAGATAATAATTGAGATTACCCCACTTTCTTTTACTGGCTAACTTATTCCTACAGCACTCGAGGCAATTTAATTATTTTCCCTTAGTTTTTAGATAAGAGAAGATGCAGTCATAAAGTAAAATAATAACAAAAATGCATGCAATTAGATTTTTACATTTTCAGCTTTTTAGGAATGTACAGCCACACAGCTAGTATAAATAAATATGGATGAAAGAAATTTTATCTGCCAAATAGTTTTGATAGCTATTTGTGAATACATAAAACTGTAGTAACAAACAAGATATTCAATGTTCACGCTGATTTACTTAAGCATGTTTATGTTCAAAGTGGATTTCACAACATTTAGTAAATGATGTGAAACAAAATGCAATTTCCCTTTCAAAGAATACACAATTACAGTATGTGCAAGGGAAATTAAAAAGGAAAAAAAAAATGGATTTGCATCATTGGATGTTTTTAAATGTTAAGTTCACCTTTTAAAAAATAAAAATGAATGCACATCTTTTAGCAGGTAAAAATGTGCATTTATTAATTTTTTTATTGGGAGCCTGGAAAGCATTTCTCTCACAATCAGCAGATTGTGGATGCAATGCAGGGTTCTTGCAGACTCTGTGTGTAAGCTGTCTGGCTGTACATCATAATGAGAAGCAGTTACACACTAACAGGATGCATCAATGAACTACCACAGGGCTCAACAGTGCCATGGTAATTCACTGAGAACTACAACCTGACAGCTGCAAAGGCTGCCGCGCCTTGTAGTTTTCCATTCACAGAACTCTGTGAATGAATGATGTGGCCGGAAGGGCAGGGCCCCACACAGCCACTTTCAGTGTGGATTGGCCCAGTGTTGATCACATGCACCCTCCCAAGGATAAAAAAACTCTCTAGCAATACACACCAAACTGAGCATGTGCAGAAAGGGGAGATGGATTGGAGACAGTGGAAGTTGGGCAGGATCAGAGAAGACAGGAACAGAAAGCCTTTTTAAACCTGATTAACCCCTTAGGTACAAAAGTGAGCATAACAAACATGCTTTACTGCATATATAGACTGATTTTACTGTTGTGGGTTTAGTAACACTTTAAGTATTTAAGTTTGCATGATGTTCACTCATTCCTTAAGCTCAGTAAAAATTCACTTTGCAAAAAGAAGGTTCTTTACATTACTAGCATTATCACTTGGTGATGACTGAACCGAGCACAGTGTGGCTTAATGCTCAACATTAAAAATGTAAAATTCCTTCAAATACCATGTTTGAGGGATATCTTAAACCTGCACATGAAGTGACACATCTGTACAATGTACTTCTGCAAAAGTGACAAAAAAAAACATGGCATCCAAATGAAATTTCTGATACAGACTCTGGTATGTTTGTAAACAAAGCAGCCTTGCAATTCCAGGTGATGCCATTAACCACATACAGTATGGACATGACAGCATGGTGAGAGGGGATCCTCATGGCACAGGTCATTGTGTTTATTTACATCATGATGGATCTACATAAATATTGTATGTGTTTTTTTTTTACTGTTTACATTTTTTTTTCCATTCACAAAGAGGGTGGTCGGATATTTGGAGGCTCCCTTATTTTAACCACTTAAGCCCCGGACCATTTGGTAGCTAAAGGACCAGAGGTGAATTCAGAATTTTGCACTGCGCTGCTTTAACTGTAAATTGTGCGGACATGCAATGTTGTACCCAAACGAAATTTGCGTCCTTTTCTTCCCACAAATAGAGCTTTCTTTTAATGGTATTTGATTGCCTCTGCGATTTTTTTTTTTTGCGATATAAACGGAAAAAGACCGAAAATTTTGAAAAAAAATGATATTTTCTAATTTTTATTATAAGAAAAATCGAATAAACTCAATTGTAGTCATACATTTAGGCCAAAATGTATTCAGCCACATGTTTTTAGTAAAAAAAATGTCAATAAGCGTATATTTATTGGTTTGCGCAAAAGTTATAGAGTTTACAAACTAGGGTACATTTTCTGAAATTTACACAGCTTTAAATTTATGACTGCCTATCTCATTTCTTGAGGTGCTAAAATGACAGGGCAGTACAAAACCCCCTCAAATGACCCCATTTTGGAAAGTAGACACCCCAAGGAAATTGCTGAGAGGCATGTTGAGCCCATTGAATTTTTTTTTTTTTGTCTTAAGTGATTGAATAATGACAAAAAAAAAAAATTACAAAAAGTTGTCACTAAATGATATATTGCTCACACATGCCATGGTTATATGTGGAATTTCACCCCAAAATACATTTTGCTGCTTCTCCTGAGTACGGGGATACCACATGTGTGGGACTTTTTGGGAGCCTAGCCGCGTACGGGACCCCGGAAACCAAGCACCGCCTTCAGGATTTCTAAGGGCGCAAATTTTTGATTTCACTCCTCACTACCTATCACAGTTTCGAAGGCCATAAAATGCCAAAATAGCACAAAACACCCCCAAATGACCCCATTTTAGAAAGTAGAAACCCCAAGGAAATTGCTGAGAGGCCTGTTGAGCCCATTGAATATATTTTTTTTTGTCCCAAGTGATTGAATAATGACAAAAAAAAAAAAAATTACAAAAAGTTGTCACTAAATGATATATTGCTCACACATGCCATGGTTATATGTGGAATTACACCCCAAAATACATTTTTCTGCTTCTCCTGAGTACGGGGATACCACATGTGTGGGACTTTTTAGGAGCCTAGCCGCGTACGGGACCCCGAAAACCAAGCACCGCCTTCAGGATTTCTAGGCACAAATTTTTGATTTCACTCCTCACTACCTATCACAGTTTCGAAGGCCATAAAATGCCAAAATCGCACAAAACCCCCCCAAATGACCCCATTTTGGAATATAGACACCCCAAGCTATTTGCTGAGAGGAATGGCGAGTATTTTACAGCTCTATATATATATATATTTTTTTCAATTTTCAAAACTTTGTGACAAAAAGCGAGATCTGCAAAATACTCACAATACCTCTCAGCAAATAGCTTGGGGTGTCTACTTTCCAAAATGGGGTCATTTGGGGGGGGGGGGGTTTGTGCTATCTGGGCATTCCATGGCCTCCGAAACTGTGATAGGCAGTGAGAAGTGAAATCAAAAATTTACACCCTTAGAAAGCCTGAAGGCGGTGCTTGGTTTTTGGGGTCCCGTACGTGGCTAGGCTCCCAAAAAGTCTCACACATGTGGTATCCCCGTACTCAGGAGAAGCAACAGAATGCATTTTGGGGTGTAATTCCACATATGCCCATGGCATGTTTGAGCAATATATCATTTAGTGACAACTTTGTGCAAAAAAAAAAAAATTTTTGTTTTTCCGCAACTTGTGTCAACATATAAAATATTCCATGGACTCGACATGCCTCTCAGTATATAGCTTGGGGTGTCTACCTTCCAAAATGGGGTCATTTGGGGGGGTTTTGAACTGTTCTGGCATTTTATACACAACATTAGGAAGCTTACATCCACTCTTCTAACCACTTGAAGACAAAGCCCGTTTTGACACTTTTTGTTTACATGAAAACATTTTTTTTTTTGCAAGAAAATTATGTTGAACCCCCAAACATTATATATATTTTTAAAGCAAAGGCCCTACAGATTAAAATGGTGGGTGTTGCATTTTTTTTTCTACACAGTATTTGCGCAGCGATTTTTCAAACGCATTTTTTGGGTTAAAAAATACACTTTTTTAATTTTAATGCACTAAAACACACTATATTGCCCAAATGTTTGATGAAATAAAAAAGATGATCTTAGGCCGAGTACATAGATACCAAACACGACATGCTTTAAAATTTCGCACAAACGCGCATTGGCGACAAACTACATACATTTTAAAAGCCTTTAAAAGCCTTTACAGGTTACCCCAGTAGATTTACAGAGTAGGTCTACTGCTAAACTTACTGCCCTCAATCTGACCTTCGCGGTGATACCTCACATGCATGGTGCAATTGCTGTTTACATATGACGCCAGACCGACGCTTGCGTTCGCCATTGAGCAAGAGCAGGGCAGGACAGGGGTGCTTTTTTTATTTTATTTTTTTTTTTATTATTAATTTTGCTTTTTTATTTTATTTTTAAATTGTTCCTTCCAAGTATTTTTTTTTTATCACTTTTATTGTTATCTCAGGGAATGTAAATATCCCCTATGATAGCAATAGGTAGTGACAGGTACTCTTTTTTTGAAAAAACTGGGGTCTATTAGACCCTAGATTTTTCCTCTGCCCTCAAAGCATCTGACCACACCAAGATCGGTGTGATAAAATGCTTTCCCAATTTCCCAATGGTGCTTTTTATATCCGGGGGGGGGCATTCCCTCCCACTGCTTGTAAAAGCAGTCCAGAGGCTAATTAGCCGCTAGGATTGCTTTTACATGAAAGCCGGCCGCAGGCTGAAAAGAATGATACCAAGATGATACCTAAACCCGCAGGCATCATTCTGGTATAAACATTCAAAGTCCAGCAACATACCAGTACGTTGCTGGTCCTTGTTGGACATGTATTGTAATCTTTTTTTTTCATGCAGCCAGTTGGCTGAACGAAAAAAGAGATTGATCGGTGGGTATGCCCACCATTAGAATACCGCCCTTCATCCACCCACTTCCAATGATGGGCATACACGCACCATTTATATATGCCGAAGCATGGGGGCATCCTCCCGCAAAAAAGTTATGCCGCACACACATGGTCGGACTTTTCCACGGGCAAGCCTCCGTCGGAATTTCGACCGTATGTACGCGGCATTAGGAGCAAAATCGCTCCTCCGCCCCTGCTGCCCCAATGCTTCGGCATATTTGCTTTTTTTTTTTAACTGTGGTGGTGAAATCACCTCCTACAGCACTGGAGTCGCAGGGATCAGGCCTGTCTCTGCGAACGCTGCAGTTATGTGTGTTTTTGTTTTGTAAGTGACAGTGATCGATCGATACTGCACTTGGGTGGCCTGGGCTGGACGGAGGGGCAAAACGCAGCTGCCAGCAGGTATCTGGGCTGATCCCGCTAACACTGCGTTTTTGGGAACCCTAAACTGCTGGGGACGCTAGCATAGATCTGATCAGATCAGATATTGATCTGTTCAGATACTATACCACTAAGGGGGGTGTATGCTTCACGCGTGGGTGTTAGCGTTACTGGCACTAACCTGACGCTGCCTGGGGTGTGACGCAGACCCTCTCTGACGCTAAAACCTAATTGATTTCACCCGCCGGGCGATCAGGGGGTTAAACCTTTATTGGGTTATATACGGCGGGTGCCCTGACACTATAAAAAGCAAACTAACTAACCAGCGTCACCCGTAACACTTATATGGTGATCACTGGTGAAAGGGTTAACTAGGGGCAATCAGGGGGTTAAAACCTTTATTAGATAATATATGGGGGTACCTGACGCTATAAAAACCTGCGGCGAACCTAAAAAAAATTACCAGCTACCGATCTGCATCACCGACACTAAGACAGCGTTTAGAAAAACGATCGCTTAGCGACAGTGGTGATGGGGGTGAAAGGGTTACCTGGGGGGCGATCAAGGGGGTTAAACCTTTATTAGATAATATATTGGGGTACCTGACGCTATAAAAACATGCGGCAAACCTAAAAAAAATTACTGGCTACCGATCTGCATCACCGACACTAAGACAGCATTTAGAAAAACGATCGCTTAGCGACAGTGGTGATAGGGGGTGAAAGGGTTACCTGGGGGGCGATCAAGGGGGTTAAACCTTTATTAGATAATATATTGGGGTACCTGACGCTATAAAAACCTGCTGCGAACCTAAAAAAATTACCAGCTACCGATCTGCATCACCGACACTAAGACAGCGTTTAGAAAAACGATCGCTTAGCGACAGTGGTGATGGGGGTGAAAGGGTTACCCTGGGGGGCGATCAAGGGGGTTAAACCTTTATCAGATAATATATTGGGGTACCTGACGCTATAAAAACATGCGGCGAACCTAAAAAAAATTACTGGCTACCGATCTGCATCACCGACACTAAGACAGCGTTTAGAAAAACAATTGCTTAGCGACAGTGGTGATAGGGGGTGAAAGGGTTACCTGGGGGGCGATCAAGGGGGTTAAACCTTTATTAGATAATATATTGGGGTACCTGACGCTATAAAAACCTGCGGCGAACCTAAAAAAAATTACCGGCTACCGATCTGCATCACAGACACTAAGACAGCGTTTAGAAAAACGATCGCTTAGTGACAGTGGTGATAGGGGGTGAAAGGGTTACCTGGGGGGCGATCAAGGGGGTTAAACCTTTATTAGATAATATATTGGGGTACCTGACGCTATAAAAACATGCGGCGAACCTAAAAAAAAATTACTGGCTGCCGATCGGCATCACTGACGCTAAGACAGCGATCAGAAAAATGATCGCTTAGCGACAGTGGTGATAGGGGGTGAAAGGGTTATCTGGGGGTGATCAGGGGGTTAAACCTTTATTAGGGGGGGTTAGGGGGCTACACTGGACCTAAGACTAAACTTTGGTGACACTTTTACAGTCACAAATGTCACTGATTGCAGTGATCACTAAATAAATGGTCACTGCAATCAGTGACACTGTGACTGGGGGCCTGGGGGGTGATCTGGGGGGTGATCTGGGGTGTCTGGGGGGGCCTGGGGGGGCGATTTATGTCCCTATGTGTCCTGGTGTCAGTGTAGTGTTGTGTGCACTGACCTGATGTCTTCTCTTGTACGGCGCTCGGTATATGTGAGCGCCGCACCAGAGATGACATCACTTCCTCCTGCTTCCTCTGTCTGACACAGACAGAGGGGGCATTTCCATTTGCCGGGAGCGATCGCGAGGGGGTGGCCGGAAACGAATGGCTGCCCCCTCATCCTGGAACGCTCCCGGACACTTAGACACCACTCACTGTATAGGAGGGGGGTCCGATTGGACCCCCCAACTATACAAAGGCAATCACGTATGCTCTACGTGATTGTGCCTGTCGGTGCCATTCTGCCGACGTATATATACAGTGCGCGGTCGTTAAGTGGTTAATGGGAGCTGCCAGATTCTAATGAACCCTGTCCCTTAAACCCCCACAGCCATAAGCCATGGATGTGGAGATGAGGCCTTTGACCCCATAAATATGGGGACAAGGTGCTGTCAGGATGAGCTCCCTGGCAAGGTATCCTTCACATGTTAAGGCATGTGTCCTGGTATGGGACACTTCTACTCCCTTTCCTGAGGAGCCATTCTGCATGCCTGGATAACCAAAACAATAAAAATGCTAGTGCTCAGGGTATTCGTATATGTTGCAGACAATATTGGACGACTAGTCTAAAAAGTCCAGGGCATGGGAAACGAGGTTAAAAAAGTCCATGGTGAAATTAGGTGATGATTCTTGAATGGAAGCTCTTGAGAGGGAGAGGGAGACACGCACTGAGGGCACAGCTTTTCTCTGGAGTGAGGCCAGCTCTGGGATGCAACATAAGGAAAAACAGACCTCTGAGTGCAATGTTTAATGTACAGTAACAGGTAGTTATAAAACACTTAAATTATGGTAAAGGAAGGTAGGCTTATCTGGGGCAGAAACCCACGGAAACAGTCTTCAGCGCCTCCTGTAAAAGGATATACCCATGCCCGGATTTACTCCCTTTGCCGCCCCAAGGCCGGGTCCTTCAATGCCGCCCCCCCCCCCCCCATGCACACAGACACACACACCACCATTCTCGTCCTTTATCGATGACTGCTACAATAGATCAATTAAAAACATATTTCCACACACAAGAACACTGAAAATAACTGGCTTTAATTGTACAGACTGAAAATACTCTGTAATGCAGAAAATGCCTTTTAAAGATTATAGCAGTAAGAAACTCCCTAACAACTTTTAGTTCTAACTTTTCTTTTGGCAAACTCATCGATTGTGATCTCCTGCAAGTGTATAAATATTTTTCTAAGGACACCTCTAACACAGATCACAATTGCAGTGCTTTTGCCTGCCCCAGGTCTCATTGTACCATAGTACCATGCAATTTGGTGCAGTACGCTTTTGAAAAAGTAGTGTGTGCATTACATTTTTGTGCGATCAAATGTGATTTCATCCCAGTTAAATGAATGAGCTGAAAAGTGCACCACATGGAGCTGCACAGGAATCCAGCAGGCATTTTCAAAGCTGCATTGGAAAAACAACAAGTAAAATATGGAACAACAAGCAATTAAAGTCAAATCAAAAAAATTACTCTCAGGTAAAATTTTATTGAAAATGAGTTAGTACATTAGTGGGTGGTGGTGGACACAGCAGCCTCCCCCCTTCCGCCTTATCAGACCGGGTCAGGGAGGCAGAAACAAACACCCCACCCTCTTCTCACAGCACACCAGCTGAGGGCAACGAACACCATGCCAACCCACACCCCCTTATCACAAGCTCACCTCGGAGGACACTGGCAGGGAGGGCGGCTGGCTCAGCCTCAGGTTCACACCAGGGCAGCAGCTAGGGAGGTCCAGAAGACACAGTGTGCAGTAGCAGCTGCGCCGCCCGAGCGGAGAATAGTAATAGGCCTGGCTCGGCAGCACAGCAGTGGTGGGAGGAGCGAGGAGGAAAACACAGACCAGACCATTGCTGCCACAGCGTGGGGGGTGATGTGTCTGAAAAAAAAACTGCCATAGGGAGCTGCCAGGGCTCTCCCCACCCTCGGTAAGTGGTTTCACCCGACCCGGGCGTGGACCGCACCACCATTAGATACGCCATTGACACCCCCCAATGTGTGGCACCCGGGGCGGAGCACACCCCCTGCCCCGCAGTTGGTACGCCCCCGTGCCCTGCCCCCCTGTTGCCACGGCGCCACCCCTGCACCCACTGCCACCCCGAGGCCTGGCCTCGGTGGTCTTGTCAGGAATCCGGCCCTGGATATACCCACTGCGGTGAACGTGGTGAAGCAGGGAGGAACTCGGCAAGTCCTGTGTTTTTCTGAGTATCAGCTTGAAGCACAGTTCCAGTAGGCGTATGACATCACCGGGCTGAGGGAAGAACCACAATGTGTTTCAGCGTGAGCGTGAAGCTCGTACGGAGCATGCACGCTCCTTTCTCAAGTGATACAAAGAAGGAAGAGGGGTACGTTTAAATGCTCTGCATGGAGAAAGTCAATTTACAATTAGCAGGATAAGAAGACTGGACTGCTATTACTGAGAAGCAAGTAACAGGACATGCGATTATACATGCATTAGAAACATTTTATTAACCATTAAAAAATGGAAATTAAGTTTTAAATGATTGCCCAATATCAATTCATTAATACATTTTAGTACCATTTCCTAATATTTTAAATTAATTTTGAATTTTTTTAGTTTTTAATTGAAATTTTTTTACAAATTTTTTCTATTCTTTATTTCATATACCGCCCACTTCTCCCAAACAACAATAATAACAAATAAACTTTCTTTCCCCTCCCACTCCCCCTTCTCTAGATATTTGCTTGTTTGAGCATGCATATGCATGTTACTGAGTCCATATGGATATATACAGTTGTGCTCATAAGTTTACATACCCTGGCAGAATTTATGATCTATTGGTCATTTTTCTGAGAATATTAATAATAACACAAAACCTTTTCTTTCACTCGTGGTTATTGTTTGGCTGAAGCCATTTATTATCAATCAACTGTGTTTACTTTTTTTTTATTAAATAATGACAACAGAAACAACCCAAATGACCCTAATCAAAAGTTTACATACCCTGGTTATTTTGACCTGATAATATGCACACAAGTTGACACAAAGGGGTTTGAATGGCTATTAAAGGTAACCATCCTAACCTGTTATCTGTTTTCTTGTAATTAGTGTTTGTGTATAAAAGGTCAGTGAGTTTCTAGACTCCTGACAGACCCTTGCATCTTTCATCCAGTGCTGCACTGAGGTTTCTGGATTCTGAGTTTTGGGGAAAGCAAAAGAATTGTCAAAGGATCTGCGGGAAAAGGTAGTTGAACTGTATAAAACAGGAAAGGGATATAAAAAGATATCCAAGGAATTGAGAATGCCAATCAGAAGTTTTCAAACTCTAATCAAGAAGTGGAAAATGAGGGGTTCTGTTGAAACCAAACCACGGTCAGGTAGACCAACTAAAACTTCAGCCACAACTGCCAGGAAAATTGTTCGAATGCAAAGAAAAACCCATAAATAACTTCAGTTGAAATACAGGACTCTCTGAAAACATGCGGTGTGGCTGTTTCAAGATGCACAATAAGGAGGCACTTGAAGAAAGATGGACTGCATGGTCGAGTCGCCAGAAAAAAGCCATTACTACGCAAATGCCACAAAGTATCCCGCTGAGGTGGATCGCTGATGTTTTGGGGATGTGTGAGCTACAAAAGCACAGAAAATTTGGTCAAAATTGATGGCAAGATGAATGCAGTATGTTATCAAAAAATACTGGAGGAACATTTGCATTCATCTGCCAGAAAGCTGCTCATGGTACGTACTTGGACATTCCAACATGAAAATGATCCAAAACACAAGGCCAAGTCGACCTGTCATTGGCTACAGAAGAATAAAATGAAGGTTCTAGAATGGCCATCTCAGTCTCCTGACCTCAATATCATTGAGCCACTCTGGGGAGATCTCAAACGTGCAATTCATGCAAGACAGCCCAAGAATTTACAGGAACTGAAGGCTTTTTGCCAGGAGGAATGGGCAGCTTTACCATCTGAGAAGATAAAGAGCCTCATCCACAAATACCACAAAAGACTTCAAGCTGTCATTGATATTAAAGTGGGCAATACACGGTATTAAGAACTGGGGTATGTAAACTTTTGATCAGGGTCATTTGGGTAGTTTCTGTTGCCATTATGATTTAAAAAGAGTAAACACAGTTGATTGATAATAAATGGCTTCAGCCAAACACTAACCATGAGTGAAAGAAAAGTTTTTGTATTATCATTCCTATTCTCTGAAAAACAGCCAAGAAATCATAAATTCATGAATATATGAATTCAATACACTGCATGCTGCATTTATAATTACAATTTTAATATTTTAATATATTAATAGTTTAATGGATTGTTACATATTGATATTGGTCAATCTTTTAAAACGTAATTTCCCTTTTTTAATAGTTAATGCTTCTAATTCATGTCTAATTGCACTTCCTGTTACTTGCTTCTCAGTAATAGCAGTCCAGGGTTCTTATCCTTCTGGTTCAATAAGTCTTTTTGCAGAAATAGTGTTAAACCTACAACAATGTCAAATGCACCAAGATTGCCCATGCAGGGGCTAGAACTGGCGCATAAGAGACACAAAAAAAAACAAAAAAACAACATAAACAGAGGAAGGCAGCCTCCTATTTAAACGGTCACAGAAATCCTGAGTGCAACACATACGTAATTTGGGGTAACCCCCATAAGTGCAGGACTAACCAGGACAAAAATGCATTAACTCTGCATAAGATCATCTTGGGCATCTGTTAGCAGTGTACTTATCCTTCTAATTGGCAATTGACTTTCTTCGTGCAGAGCATTTAAACTTGCCCTCTTTCTTCTTTGTATCACTTGAGAAAGGAGCGCGCATGCTCCATACGAGCTTTCGCGTATGCTCTGTATGAGCTTTGTGCATGCTCTGAAACATGTTGTGGTTCTACTCTCACCTTGGTGACGTCATACGCCTACTGGCGCTGTGCTCCAAGCTGATTCCATCAGGCATACTCGGAATAACACAGGACTTGCTGGCTCCCTCCCTGCTTCACTGCAGTCACCGCAGCAGGCACATCCTTATTAGTGATGAGCCGAACACCCCTGGGTTCGGTTCGCACCAGAACCCGCGAACGGACCGAAAGTTCGTACGAACATTAGAACCCTATTAAATACAATGGATGCGAACGTTCGAATTCTAAAGTGCTAATTATAACGACTATTATGCATGTTATTGTCCTAAAAAGGGTTTGGGAACCCGGGTTCTGCACCAGGGGATATGTATCAATGCAAAAAGAAGTTTTAAAAACGGTCGTTTTTCGGGAGCAGTCATTTTAATGATGCATAAAGTGAAAAAAAAAAAGTCAAATATTCCTTTAAATATCGTACCTGGGGGGTGTCTAAAGTATGCCTGTGAAGTGCCACGTGTTTCCCGTGTTTAGAACTGTCCCTGCACAAAATGACACTTCTAAAGGAAAAAAAAGCCATTTAAAACTGCTTGCGGCTTTAATGTAATGTCTGGTCCCGGTAATATGGATGAAAATCTTTAATAAAAATGGCATAGCTACCCCATGACCCCCCCCCCCTACCCCAGCCCATTACCAGCCCCTTTGGGTCTTGTATGGATATTAAGGGGAACACCGCACACAAAATAAAAAAGGCCCTATATACTCTGAACAGCCGTATACAGGCGGTGCATACAAGACAGGGACTGTAGGTTTGTTCTTATGTAGAATCTGTTTGTAATTTTGAACAGGTACATTGTTTAAGTGTAGCTCCAGCCCAAAAATCTATTTTTAAACTTTTTGGAAAACATAGGTAAGGGTTATCACCCCTGTAACATTTGTTTTGCTGTCTGTGCCCCTGTTCAGAACATTTCACCTCACTTTCCATCCCAATGACAACTGTTTTTGAAATGTGGTGTTTTTCTTGAAACAAGGATTGGTGATAAAGCATCAGTACAGAGGAGACACCTTTCTCCCATATTAATTCTTACAGGAGAGAATTTTCCTTCCTAGGGGTAGATTTCCTCTCACTTCCTGTTGTCTTCTTGCGTTTGCAAGTAGGAGTCGTTTGTAAGTTGGATGTTTGAAAGTAGGGACCTGCCGTATATACTCTGCAGAAATAGGCCCCTTAGTTGTTGGTGTTGGCACAACACTGTAAGCACTCACAGTTACTCTTGGTTGGTGCTGGAACGCCCTGCAGTCAACTATTATATCAGGAATTGTAATTACATATAATTGTTGAACAGTGGTAGTAAAAATTGGGCCTTTGATGGTGGTGCTGGTGCCACAACACTGTAAGCCCTGACAGTTACTCTTGGTGGGTGCAGCAATGGGCCCTGCTGTGAATTATTAGATCAAGAATTGTAATTGCATGCCCCTGTTGAACAGGGGCTGAAAAATTGGGCCTTTCGTGGTGGTGGTGGTGGTGGTGGTGTTGCCACAACACTGTAAGCCCTCAGAGTTACTCTTGGTGGGTGCAGGAATGGGCCCTGCTGTGAATTATTAGATCAAGAATTGTAATTACATGCCCCTTTTGAACAGGGGCTGAAAAATTGGGCCTTTCGTGGTGGTGGTGGTGGTGGCGTTGCCACAACACTGTAAGCCCTCAGAGTTACTCTTGGTGGGTGCAGCAATGGGCCCTGCTGTGAATTATTAGATCAAGAATTGTAATTACATGCCCCTGTTGAACAGGGGCTGAAAAATTGGGCCTTAGGCACTGGTGGCACAACACTGCAACCCCTCACAGATACTGTACTTGGAGCACAGCAATGAGCCCTGTTGCAAAGTATTGCTTCAAAAATTGTAATTACACGCCCCCGTTAAACAGGGGCTGAAAAATTGGGCGTTAGGCACTGGTGGCGGCACCCATAAACAAAAATGATCTTCCAAGCTATCATCATCAATCGTATCATTGAGGACTCAGAGGAGGAGGATAGCCAGTCAACATAACAGCACAGGCACTCAGCATCAGCATCAGTCTTGAAGGGATGTGACATGTTAAAATCAATTAGTCTGTTATATCAGCATCAGGTGTGTGGTAGCTGGTGGTGATCCAAGACTGGTTCATCTTGATGAAAGTCAGTCGATCAACCGAGTCGGTGGACAGGCGCACCCTGTGATCCGTGACAAATCCTCCAGCAGCACTGAATGTGCGTTCCGAAAGAACGCTGGATGCAGGACAGGCCAGTAGCTCAATTGCATACTGTGCAAGCTCTGGCCAGTGATCCATCCTCAAGACCCAGTAAGCCAGAGGATTTTTGGTGGGGAAGGTGTCCAAGTCTGACCTTGCCCCTAGATATTCCTGCACCATGTTTATCAGACGCTGGCGATGGTTGCTGGAACCGATCATACTTTGGGGCTGCGGACTAAAGAATTGTCTGAACGCATCGGTCAGACGGCCACCTTCCCCACCGCTCCTTCTTTGACTGGCCGAAGCCTCAGCAACTCGTTGTCCAGGACCAGGAGTTTGTAACCTCCCAGTCTCTGGGAACGCGTTGCACAGACCTTTCTGCAAGGCCTCCCGGAGTTGTCTCATCCTCTGCTCCCTCTGCGACGGTAACATAAGGTCCGCAACCTTACCCTTGTACCGTGGATCAAGGAGAGTGGCCAGCCAGTAATGGTCCCTCTCCTTGATCCGAAGAATACGAGGATCCTTCCGCAGACTTTGCAGGATCAGGGAGGCCATGCAGCGTAGGTTAGCTGAGGCATTCGGTCCGGAGTCCTCTGGGTCACTAAGGACGACATGATCCGCAGCCACCTCCTCCCAGCCACGTACAAGTCCACTGGTTTCTTCGGACTGTAAATCATCCCTAAAAGAATGCTGCTGATGATGCTGAGTGCCAGGCTCCACCTCCATGCTGACACAATCCTCCTCCTCCTCCTCCTCCTCCTCCTCCTCGTCCTCTTCCTGTGCGATGGGTGGGACAGAAGGAACACTGTCTGGGTAAAGGGGGCCTTGAGAGGCAAGGAAGTCCTCCTCTTCCTGCCTCTGTTCTGCCTCAAGTGCCCTGTCCATTATTCCACGCAGCGTGTGCTCCAACAGGTGGACAAGAGGTACAGTGTCACTGATGCATGCACTGTCACTGCTCACCATCCTCGTGGCCTCCTCAAATGGTGCCAGGACAGTGCATGCATCCCTGATCATGCCCCACTGGCGTGGAGAAAAAAAACCAAGCTCCCCTGACCCTGTCCTGGTGCCGTAGTCGCACAGGTACTCATTGATGGCCCTCTGCTGCGTGTGCAGCCGCTGCAGCATGGCCAACGTTGAGTTCCACCTGGTGGGCATGTCACATATAAGGCGGTTCTTGGGCAGGTTCAACTCCTTTTGCAGCTCAGCCAGGCGAGCACTGGCATTATAAGATCTGCGGAAATGCACACAGACTTTCCTGGCCTGCCTCAGGACATCCTGTAAGCCCGGGTACCTGCCCAAGAACCGCTGCACCACCAGGTTAAGGACGTGAGCCACACAGGGCACATGGGTCAGTTGTCCCTGTCAGAGGGCGGAGAGGAGGTTGGTGCCATTGTCGCAAACCACCATTCCTGGCTTAAGCTGGCGTGGCGTCAACCACCTCTCGGCCTGGCCCTGCAGAGCAGACAGGACCTCTGCCCCAGTGTGGCTTCTGTCCCCCAAACACACCAGCGCAAGCACGGCATGGCATCTTTTTGCCTGCGTACTTGCGTAGCCCCTTGAACGCCTACGGAGCACCGCTGGTTCCGAGGACAAACCACAGGAAGAGGCCATGGAGGAAGAAGAAGAGGAGGAGGTGGAGGAGAGAGGTGTGTCACAACCAGTAGTAGCATTTTGGAGGCGTGGCGGTGGAACAACCTCCAACACTACTGCACCTTGTCCTGCATCCTTCCCAGCTGCCAAAAGAGTGACCCAATGGGCCGTGAAAGAAAGGTAACGTCCTTGTCCATGCCTGCTGGACCATGAGTCAGCGGTAATATGCACCTTACCGCTGACCGCCCTGTCCAGCGAGGCCAAGACATTGCCTTCCACATGCCGGTAGAGAGCCGGAATAGCCTTCCGTGAGAAAAAGTGGCGTTTGGGAACCTGCCACTGAGGAACCGCACATTGCACAAACTCACGGAAGGGGGCCGAGTCTACCAACTGAAAAGGCAGCAGTTGAAGCGCTAGCAATTTAGCCAAGCTAGCATTCAACCGCTGGGCATGTGGATGGCTGGGAGTGAACTTCTTTCGACGGTCCAGCAGCTGGGGCAGGGAAATTTGCCTGCTAGAATCGGACGTCGGTGTACTGCTAGCAGAGTGGCCGCAAGTACTTGGCTGTGACACACCTAATTCTACACCTTCATTCCTCTCAGTGCATGTTTCAGAGAGGACTGAAGTTATAGTGGGGTTGGAGATCCCAGCTGATGCGGTGCAAGGAGAGGTCCGCTTTGTTCTTTGGTGTGGGTCTTTGAGGTAGGCTTGCCAACGAGCTGCATGGCAGGTCAACATATGTCTGGTCAGGCATGTGGTACCCAAGCGGCTGATGTTTTGGCCACGCAATATACGCTTGAGACATATGTTGCAAACAGCAGCTGTGCGATCTGATGCACTAGCCTCAAAAAAGGCCCACACCAAAGAACTTTTTGAATGACGGGCAGAGGCAGCGCCCTGCACAGGCGGAGCTCTGCGGTGTGATTCCGTCGGTGTACTGCCCTTACGCTGGCCACCAAAGGGCATCCTGCCTCGTTGGAGATGTGCCTCCTCCTCATCCTCCTCCTCCTCCTCTCTCCTATTAGGCACCCACGTGGAGTCAGTGACCTCATCATCCCCTCCCTCCTCATCACTGGAGCCAATCTGGCAGTATGCTGCAGCTGCTGGAACATGACTGCCAGATTGGTGTCCTTCTTGAGCATCCCCTCTGTCTGCTCTCATGCTACTGCCTTCCTGTAGCTGGGTTTCATCATCAGACCCTTCGAAATGCTGGGCATCCTCCTGGAGCATGTACCCAACACTGTGCTCAAACAGTTCGGGGGACTCCTCAGGAGGAGGACATGGTGGGTCTAGGGAAGGAGTGACTGATGATGAGTCTGACATTGATACCAGGGAAGAGGACGCTTTGGCAGCTGCTTTGCCAGTACCCTGAGCCTGGGTGAGAGAGGATGAGGAGGAGGAGGAGGGCTTGGTCATCCACTCTACCAAGTCTTCGGCATGATGTGGCTCAACATGTCCAGCTGCCGAAAAGAAGGACAAGCGTGTCCCATGGCCATGTGCTGATGACAATGCACCGCGTCCACGACCAGCACTGTTGCCCCCAGACACAGAGCCTGCTTGCCCTCTTTTATTGCCTCCTGACTGTCTGCCTCTCCTTGTTTGCCTTCCAGACATTCTAATGGATGGCCTGCAGGGAGATGGGAAAAAAGCAATAAGGGCTACCTTCAGGTGTCCTTTTCTGTCCCTTTACTTAAGGATTTCTAAATATGGTTGAGGATGATTGCTTTCGCACAGAATAGCACAATGACAATTTCCCTGACTGTCCAAAAAACAAGGATTTCAAAGATGGTTGATGAGGAATGCTTTAGCACAGTATAGCACAAGGAGAATTTCCCTCACTGTCCTTCCCTGTCCCTACAAACAAGGATTAGCACATTAAAACACACTGACACTCTCCCTACCTATAGTTTTCTGTCCCTATAAAAAATGTTTTTTTAAAGATGGTTGATGAGGAATGCTTTAGCACAGTATAGCACAAGGAGAATTTCCCTCACTGTCCTTCCCTGTCCCTACAAACAAGGATTAGCACAGTAAAACACACTGACACTCTCCCTACCTATAGTTTTCTGTCCCTATAAAAAATGTTTTTTTAAAGATGGTTGATGATGAATGCTTTAGCACAGTATAGCACAAGGAGAATTTCCCTCACTGTCCTTCCCTGTCCCTACAAACAAGGATTAGCACAGTAAAACACACTGACACTCTCCCTACCTATAGTTTTCTGTCCCTATAAAAAATGTTTTTTTAAAGATGGTTGATGAGGAATGCTTTAGCACAGTATAGCACAAGGAGAATTCCCCTCACTGTCCTTCCCTGTCCCTACAAACAAGGATTAGCACAGTAAAACACACTGACACTCTCCCTACCTATAGTTTTCTGTCCCTATAAAAAATGTTTTTTTAAAGATGGTTGATGAGGAATGCTTTAGCACAGTATAGCACAAGGAGAATTTCCCTCACTGTCCTTCCCTGTCCCTACAAACAAGGATTAGCACAGTAAAACACACTGACACTCTCCCTACCTATAGTTTTCTGTCCCTATAAAAAATGTTATTTTAAAGATGGTTGATGAGGAATGCTTTAGCACAGTATAGCACAAGGAGAATTTCCCTCACTGTCCTTCCCTGTCCCTACAAACAAGGATTAGCACAGTAAAACACACTGACACTCTCCCTACCTATAGTTTTCTGTCCCTATAAAAAATGTTTTTTTAAAGATGGTTGATGAGGAATGCTTTAGCACAGTATAGCACAAGGAGAATTTCCCTCACTGTCCTTCCCTGTCCCTACAAACAAGGATTAGCAAAGTAAAACACACTGACACTCTCCCTACCTATAGTTTTCTGTCCCTATAAAAAATGTTTTTTTAAAGATGGTTGATGATGAATGCTTTAGCACAGTATAGCACAAGGAGAATTTCCCTCACTGTCCTTCCCTGTCCCTACAAACAAGGATTAGCACAGTAAAACACACTGACACTCTCCCTACCTATAGTTTTCTGTCCCTATAAAAAATGTTTTTTTAAAGATGGTTGATGAGGAATGCTTTAGCACAGTATAGCACAAGGAGAATTTCCCTCACTGTCCTTCCCTGTCCCTACAAACAAGGATTAGCACAGTAAAACACACTGACACTCTCCCTACCTATAGTTTTCTGTCCCTATAAAAAATGTTTTTTTAAAGATGGTTGATGATGAATGCTTTAGCACAGTATAGCACAAGGAGAATTTCCCTCACTGTCATTCCCTGTCCCTACAAACAAGGATTAGCACAGTAAAACACACTGACACTCTCCCTACCTATAGTTTTCTGTCCCTATAAAAAATGTTTTTTTAAAGATGGTTGATGAGGAATGCTTTAGCACAGTATAGCACAAGGAGAATTTCCCTCACTGTCCTTCCCTGTCCCTACAAACAAGGATTAGCACAGTAAAACACACTGACACTCTCCCTACCTATAGTTTTCTGTCCCTATAAAAAATGTTTTTTTAAAGATGGTTGATGATGAATGCTTTAGCACAGTATAGCACAAGGAGAATTTCCCTCACTGTCCTTCCCTGTCCCTACAAACAAGGATTAGCACAGTAAAACACACTGACACTCTCCCTACCTATAGTTTTCTGTCCCTATAAAAAATGTTTTTTTAAAGATGGTTGATGAGGAATGCTTTAGCACAGTATAGCACAAGGAGAATTTCCCTCACTGTCCTTCCCTGTCCCTACAAACAAGGATTAGCACAGTAAAACACACTGACACTCTCCCTACCTATAGTTTTCTGTCCCTATAAAAAATGTTTTTTTAAAGATGGTTGATGAGGAATGCTTTAGCACAGTATAGCACAAGGAGAATTTCCCTCACTGTCCTTCTCTGTCCCTACAAACAAGGATTAGCACAGTAAAACACACTGACACTCTCCCTACCTATAGTTTTCTGTCCCTATAAAAAAAGTTTTTTTAAAGATGGTTGATGATGAATGCTTTAGCACTGTATAGCACAAGGAGAATTTCCCTCACTGTCCTTCCCTGTCCCTACAAACAAGGATTAGCACAGTAAAACACACTGACACTCTCCCTACTTATAGTTTTCTGTCCCTATAAAAAATGTTTTTTTAAAGATGGTTGATGAGGAATGCTTTAGCACAGTATAGCACAAGGAGAATTTCCCTCACTGTCCTTCCCTGTCCCTACAAACAAGGATTAGCACGGTAAAACACACTGACACTCTCCCTACCTATAGTTTTCTGTCCCTATAAAAAATGTTTTTTTAAAGATGGTTGATGAGGAATGCTTTAGCACAGTATAGCACAAGGAGAATTTCCCTCACTGTCCTTCCCTGTCCCTACAAACAAGGATTAGCACAGTAAAACACACTGACACTCTCCCTACCTATAGTTTTCTGTCCCTATAAAAAATGTTTTTTTAAAGATGGTTGATGATGAATGCTTTAGCACAGTATAGCACAAGGAGAATTTCCCTCACTGTCCTTCCCTGTCCCTACAAACAAGGATTAGCACAGTAAAACACACTGACACTCTCCCTACCTATAGTTTTCTGTCCCTATAAAAAATGTTTTTTTAAAGATGGTTGATGAGGAATGCTTTAGCACAGTATAGCACAAGGAGAATTTCCCTCACTGTCCTTCCCTGTCCCTACAAACAAGGATTAGCACAGTAAAACACACTGACACTCTCCCTACCTATAGTTTTCTGTCCCTATAAAAAATGTTTTTTTAAAGATGGTTGATGATGAATGCTTTAGCACAGTATAGCACAAGGAGAATTTCCCTCACTGTCCTTCCCTGTCCCTACAAACAAGGATTAGCACAGTAAAACACACTGACACTCTCCCTACCTATAGTTTTCTGTCCCTATAAATAATGTTTTTTTAAAGATGGTTGATGAGGAATGCTTTAGCACAGTATAGCACAAAGAGAATTTCCCTCACTGTCCTTCCCTGTCCCTACAAACAAGGATTAGCACAGTAAAACACACTGACACTCTCCCTACCTATAGTTTTCTGTCCCTATAAAAAATGTTTTTTGAAAGATGGTTGATGATGAATGCTTTAGCACAGTATAGCACAAGGAGAATTTCCCTCACTGTCCTTCCCTGTCCCTACAAACAAGGATTAGCACAGTAAAACACACTGACACTCTCCCTACCTATAGTTTTCTGTCCCTATAAAAAATGTTTTTTTAAAGATGGTTGATGAGGAATGCTTTAGCACAGTATAGCACAAGGAGAATTTCCCTCACTGTCCTTCCCTGTCCCTACAAACAAGGATTAGCACAGTAAAACACACTGACACTCTCCCTACCTATAGTTTTCTGTCCCTATAAAAAATGTTTTTTTAAAGATGGTTGATGAGGAATGCTTTAGCACAGTATAGCACAAGGAGAATTTCCCTCACTGTCCTTCCCTGTCCCTACAAACAAGGATTAGCACAGTAAAACACACTGACACTCTCCCTACCTATAGTTTTCTGTCCCTATAAAAAATGTTTTTTTAAAGATGGTTGATGATGAATGCTTTAGCACAGTATAGCACAAGGAGAATTTCCCTCACTGTCCTTCCCTGTCCCTACAAACAAGGATTAGCACAGTAAAACACACTGACACTCTCCCTACCTATAGTTTTCTGTCCCTATAAAAAATGTTTTTTTAAAGATGGTTGATGAGGAATGCTTTAGCACAGTATAGCACAAGGAGAATTTCCCTCACTGTCCTTCCCTGTCCCTACAAACAAGGATTAGCACAGTAAAACACACTGACACTCTCCCTACCTATAGTTTTCTGTCCCTATAAAAAATGTTTTTTTAAAGATGGTTGATGATGAATGCTTTAGCACAGTATAGCACAAGGAGAATTTCCCTCACTGTCCTTCCCTGTCCCTACAAACAAGGATTAGCACAGTAAAACACACTGACACTCTCCCTACCTATAGTTTTCTGTCCCTATAAAAAATGTTTTTTTAAAGATGGTTGATGAGGAATGCTTTAGCACAGTATAGCACAAGGAGAATTTCCCTCACTGTCCTTCCCTGTCCCTACAAACAAGGATTAGCACAGTAAAACACACTGACACTCTCCCTACCTATAGTTTTCTGTCCCTATAAAAAATGTTTTTTTAAAGATGGTTGATGATGAATGCTTTAGCACAGTATAGCACAAGGAGAATTTCCCTCACTGTCCTTCCCTGTCCCTACAAACAAGGATTAGCACAGTAAAACACACTGACACTCTCCCTACCTATAGTTTTCTGTCCCTATAAATAATGTTTTTTTAAAGATGGTTGATGATGAATGCTTTAGCACAGTATAGCACAAAGAGAATTTCCCTCACTGTCCTTCCCTGTCCCTACAAACAAGGATTAGCACAGTAAAACACACTGACACTCTCCCTACCTATAGTTTTCTGTCCCTATAAAAAATGTTTTTTTAAAGATGGTTGATGATGAATGCTTTAGCACAGTATAGCACAAGGAGAATTTCCCTCACTGTCCTTCCCTGTCCCTACAAACAAGGATTAGCACAGTAAAACACACTGACACTCTCCCTACCTATAGTTTTCTGTCCCTATAAAAAATGTTTTTTTAAAGATGGTTGATGAGGAATGCTTTAGCACAGTATAGCACAAGGAGAATTTCCCTCACTGTCCTTCCCTGTCCCTACAAACAAGGATTAGCACAGTAAAACACACTGACACTCTCCCTACCTATAGTTTTCTGTCCCTATAAAAAATGTTTTTTTAAAGATGGTTGATGATGAATGCTTTAGCACAGTATAGCACAAGGAGAATTTCCCTCACTGTCCTTCCCTGTCCCTACAAACAAGGATTAGCACAGTAAAACACACTGACACTCTCCCTACCTATAGTTTCTGTCCCTATAAAAAATGTTTTTTTAAAGATGGTTGATGATGAATGCTTTAGCACAGTATAGCACAAGGAGAATTTCCCTCACTGTCCTTCCCTGTCCCTACAAACAAGGATTAGCACAGTAAAACACACTGACACTCTCCCTACCTATAGTTTTCTGTCCCTATAAAAAATGTTTTTTTAAAGATGGTTGATGATGAATGCTTTAGCACAGTATAGCACAAGGAGAATTTCCCTCACTGTCCTTCCCTGTCCCTACAAACAAGGATTAGCACAGTAAAACACACTGACACTCTCCCTACCTATAGTTTTCTGTCCCTATAAAAAATGTTTTTTTAAAGATGGTTGATGAGGAATGCTTTAGCACAGTATAGCACAAGGAGAATTTCCCTCACTGTCCTTCCCTGTCCCTACAAACAAGGATTAGCACAGTAAAACACACTGACACTCTCTCTACCTATCCTTCTCTTTCCCTAAACTAAAGGAATCCAGGTTAAGCAAGAAAAAAAAATGTCACTGTCCCTGCCTATGCTTCTCTTTCCCTGCTCCGGAACACACTACACTAGGCCGCCGTGCTGGCGGCCTTTTATAGTGTGGGGCGTGTACTAAACACCCTCAGCAATAATTGGCCACAGGCATCCTGCCTGTGGCCAATCATTGCTCTCCTCGCTGCCGGCGCTGTGATTGGCCAAGCATGCGGGGTCACAGTGCATGCTTGGCCAATCACAGCGCCTGGATGACACTGCGATGGCGTAGTGCATTGTGGGCCGCGAATTAGGCGCGAACGGCCCAAATCGTTCGTTGTTCGGCGAACGATCGAACAGCCGATGTTCGAGTCGAACGTATGTTCGACTCAAACACTGAGCTCATCCCTAATCCTTATACAGGAGGCGCTGAAGACTGTTCCCTGTGGGTTTCTGTCCCAGATGAGACTACCTTAGCCTTACCTTTTTTTTGTTTGCATAAAGTCCCTATCAAAATCCATAGATGGTTAAAGAGACCTCACAGTTTTTTTCTCCAGGTATTCATCAAGATCCATTAGAGTCTCTTACCCTTTGACTTCATGATAACATGCCAGCGCTCTGGAGTTAGCAGAACACCAATACACTGGACTAGTTTACTCAGAGTGACAACTGTGGACCATGTCTGCGCAAAATATGTCAGCATGACCGCTAGTACTTACCACATAGAATGTAAGGGTGCTTTACCTCCTAGGCCTTTTAGTAACTTGTAGAAAGCAAGTGCAACAACAGGGCCCACAGAGAACCATCCAACATGAAGAAAGCTAGAACTCTGCTAAAGACCCACATAAAAAGTTTATTGCCTTAAAAGGCATATAATCCAAACATGGACCTTCTCCATGTGTGGATTTTTAAGGCTTTTAAGACAATAAACGAGTGCCAGCTTTCATCATTTAACATGGCCACCAGCAGCCTCAACCAGGAGCACATATGATAAGTTGACAAAGCAAGAGCACAATTAGATAAAGTTGTCTGCTGCCCTCTACTGTCTGAATTTATAAATGCTTGTAAATGTTTATAAATATTTAATGTACTGAATGTGTGAAGATGTGAAATATATATGAAGCACTTCTTATTGTTCACTTAGAGTTCTTCCTAAATAATGGAAAATATATTTCTCTCTAAATGTTTCTGAATTCTTCTGGTATTCCTACATGTTTGTGTCTTGTTTGCTCTCTGGCTGACATGAAATGTACTGCCAATAATATGATAAGATTCTCGGAAAGGATGTTGATATAAAAAGTCCCTTTTCATAGATAATTACTCCCTTGCCATAATCCATCTTTCTTATTGTCATAATAACCCTTCTCTTATCGCCCTAGTTAGGTCACGCTGACCAGATGTAATGTTGAAACAATTATTAAAGAATGTGTTGTGTATTTTGTAATTTGGGCATGTGCCCACCATAGACATCTATGTTAAGATTTCCTATAAAAGCCTGTAACAAATTGTATTCTGTATCACTCTCCCTTGGAAGAGGTGATCCTTTGTATACATTGTATATTCTCCAGTAAACATACATTTAAGACGAATGCAGTTCTATTGGCGTGGATGTCCTTTATTTCAAGGCTCAACATATCATTGGTGACCCCGAATCCTGTCTTCCTGACTGCATATATGCCACCGGCTCTCAACCCGCTACAGGAGGGACAACATCAAAGAGGCCTCAGGTGAGAAATTTATTCTCATAATATATTGTCTTTTCTGTGCGGTGTTGAGTTGCCGGGTGGGGAGTGCAGCTACGGAAGGTAACACGTTCTCCTTAATTTTTTCTTGCATTCAGTCTATGTGTGATTACTGAGAATACTGAAAATATGGTACCATTTATAAACTGTGCACGATAATTGAAATAACCACAATAAGTACTTATCCTTTCTCCTTGCCCCCGGAAATGACAATATATATATGTATTTAAAAGGGATGTATAGTTGCAGGTACCACAATTTCTAAAGAGTGAATAGAAGTTGGTGGATGTTGACATTTTTTGTATGAATGTTTTTGAACGTTTGTGGTCCTAAGGCGGATAGGTTTGCCTTCAGCGGATAGCCACAAATGGGTGAATGACCTGCTGTGTGTTCTTTGGAGTAGGGAGTTGAGTTAGAAACTAGCCTATCGCCACTCAGAAAGGAGACGTCCTTCTGAGCATAGAACAAGTGAGATCTCAAGTATTGTACTGGGCTGCTGGTACACAGCCAAAACGGTTAAAAGAAGGGAACTCTATGTCCCGGAGTTCCAAGTATTGTCATTTCTAGAAGGGAGCAATAAGAAAAGTAAAAGCAGATGGGAAATTTAATTGATAAAAATATTCTACCAATAATGAATAACTTTGGTCTAACAAAGGATAGAGCCAAAAGGTTACTGAAAATAGCAAAAGCAACAGGTTTAAGCATTGCAAAATTAAGTCCGAGTGCACCCATTATCAAAATGATGGTGAGCGGAGACCCGAATGCAATCAAACACCATGTAAAATGGTGCAAGATTACAAAAAAGGAGTACAAGGATGACCCTACCAAATGGTGGCCACCACAGGGTTCCCTTGATACCCCTACAATTGATGCATTGTTTAACTTGCTTTTTAAAATGTCTGACTGTGGGGGAATTGAATGTTTGGTGGCTTGGGAGGAAGCATCTAGGAAAGATGTGCAGCCCCCACCCTATAAAATGTGTTCAGAAAAGGCTGCGTTTAACACAGATGAGGACGAAGAGTTGCCCAATGCATGGGCTTCTCCATACACATCAATAAGAAGGGAACTAGCACAAGCTGGAGCATCGGCTCCCGTAATAAACCCAGCAGAAGAGGTGGAGAGAGAATTGGATACTCCCAATACCTCGATAATGCCAGAGCACCAACTAACCCCTCAAAGGAGGATAGAGACCCCGTTAGGAGCAAAAGGAGATAAATACACGCCAAAAATTTTGCCAGGACGTAGACACAGTTTAGAAGGGCCAATAATGTTTGATAACAAGGGGGAACTATGGCAATACATCCCCTCAACAGAACATACCCTGGCAAAACTCGAAAAGGTGAATAAACGGGCGCCTCTAGCCCAGGCTACGTCACCAGCAGTAACTAGGAATAAGGCTAAAACCCTAGGCGTAGATTTAACTACCCCTGACATACAGAGAAAGAGACAGGTCCCTGAACTAGATCTAAACACCCCTGAAATCCGTAGACGAAGAAGGGAGTATTTACAAGCTGAACTTAACAAAAATGTGCTAGAACAAATGCCCTTAAGAGAGGTGGCTCTACCTGGGGAAGGAGTAGGCGAACGCTACACACCAAGAATAGCGAAAGTATATGTCCCTTGGAAGCCTAATGAGATAAGGGCAATTGTAGATGACCTCCCACACATTGAGAAATGCCCAAAGAAGTGGTACAAACGAATGATGTGGATGCAGAGAACGCAACAAGCTACTTATGTTGATATGTGGATATTGATTGACTGCGCTGTGCCTGAGAAGTATGTGGATGCATGAAATGTATTTGCAAAAAGCAAAGGCGCTCATGAGCAAGGGATGGTGAAAACCGAAGCAGATGGGAGTGTTACATATGAGGGAAATCTTGAAAGATTGAATGAAATAATGAAAGATTGGGTCCCGACCACATTTGATAAAGGACAGGACATGCGGGTACTAATGGATGTTGTGCAGAAAAAAGGTGAAGATGTATTAGATTATTGGAATAGATTTAAAGATGCTATACAGAAGCATACTGATTGGATAACTGATGATGAAAATGACATGAAGCGACCAGAGCTGGTGAATGTGTTGGTGGGTGGAATGTTGCCAGAAGTTAGAGAAGAGATAGAACTCCATACAGTAGGATGGAGAAAGAAAGCTGCGCCAGAATTAATCGAGATAGCTCAAGTAGCTTATGAGGTCTTACTGAAGAGAAAGGACAAAATAGAGAAAAAAGAGAAAACAAAGATAATGAATATGCAAGCCCCGGAAGTTAGGGAAAAGGCTCTTGAATCAAAAGGAGTACCAGTGTCCACAGTACAGGTGACACCTCAAGGAGTGCCAGTGGCTGCACCCCCTTATCCACCCTCAGGAGTAGTATACATATCAAACTATGGGGTCCCTCAGGGTAAACGGGACAACTGGAGACCAAATGAGGGTCAACGTCGGAACCCTAGGATCCAATCCCGATACCAACAGGTCATACCCAACAGGGCTAGACAGCCAGCCCTGCAACCCCGTGTCTCACCCGTCTGTTTCAAGTGTGGACGAGAAGGCCATTTAGCGCGGGACTGTAGAAGCGGATAGGATGAGGTGGGATGTGGTGACAATATAGGACAATTCGAACTGTGTCAGGCATTGGCTCTGATCGAAATTGATTCGGTACATGAGCCAATGGTTGAGATAAATGTTAATGGCCTTGACCTCCAATGTCTCGTTGATACAGGTGCGTCTCGTTCTCTTCTCAATGTTTATGACCCGAAACTGCCACTCTCGAAGGAGAAGGTTTCTCTGGTTGGAGTAAGCAATAATGTAATTTCGGCAGCGGTAACTCAATCTGTGCCGGTAACATTGGGAGAGCAATCGACCAAACATTCTTTTGTATTGTCTCCACATTCCCCATGTAATTTACTAGGAAGAGATTTGTTGGCAAAAATGGGGGTAACTATAGCTTTATCACCAGACAAAACTTCTATCGACATACCTCACAGATTAGAGCAAGAAGCCACAGACCTTCTGTTCATGCCATTACTAGTAACAGACATAAAAGGGGGGATCCCTGAAGAAGTTAGACCGCATATAGACCCTTCTCTATGGGTGACGGGAGCAAACAACCCCGGGCTCATGCAGGTTTCCCCTGTACGTTTAAAAAGAGACCCCACACTGCCAGTGCCTAGACTACCTCAGTACCCATTATCCCCTGACTCAGTAGAGGGTATTAGACCAGTGATAGAAGAGCTACTACAGGAGGGCGTTCTTACCCCATGTAGAAGTCAAGCCAACACCCCCATCTACCCAGTGCCAAAACCTATCAAAGCAGGAGAAGACAGCTGTCGTTGGAGATTAGTGCATGATCTACGAGCCGTTAACAAGGTAATTATACCTTCTGTGCCAGTGGTGCCAAATCCTTCAACTATCTTGGCAACAATACCTCCCTCAGCCATGCACTTTACTGTAATTGATCTAGCTTCAGCTTTTTTCAGTGTTCCCATTCATCCAGACGATCAATGGCTACTAGCCTTCACGTTTGAGAAAAGACAACTTACCTGGACAAGGTTGCCTATGGGGTACCATGATTCCCCTAGTTGTTTTTCCCAGGTGTTGAAGGATAAATTGGATGAGTGGCAACCGCCGAAAGGATCAATACTAGTGCAATATGTGGATGATTTATTGTTAGCTTCCTCTGATGAACAAGCTTGCACTGATGATTCAATTTCTTTGTTGAATTTCCTGGCTAATATTGGACAAAAGGCAGATGCCTCCAAAGTACAATGGGTAAGACAAAAAGTACAGTACCTAGGTCATTGTATTTCCCAGGGAATCAAACATTTGACTGATAAACGTAAAAAGGTGATAGCTAAACAACAGATGCCTGCCACCTTAAAGCAATTACGAGCATTCCTAGGATTAGTGGGGTATTGCAGGCAATTTTTGCCCCAATATTCGACAATAATAGGTCCCCTCCCGGAATTACTGAAAGGACACACAAAGAGTAGTTACAAATTCACTTCAGATGAATTGACCCCAGCAGTCCGAGAAGCATTTAAACTAGTAAAGAGGTCTTTACTGACGGTGCCCAGCTTAGGCTTACCAGACTATAGTAAAGATTATTACCTTTTCTGTACAGAGGTAAATGGACATGCTAATGGTGTATTGACACAATATTTCTGTGCCCGACACCGCCCGGTCGGGTATTACAGTTATCCCCTAGATAGTGTAGCTAGGGGACTTCCTGGTTGTTTGAAATCAGTAGCAGCGGCTGCGCTACTGGTCGAAAAAACTGTTGACATTGTTCTGGGCAATACGCTGTACCTAATGTGTCCACATGATTTGGAAGCTATGTTGAATAGTGCATACACTAAACATTTTTCTGTGCAAAGAATTACACATTATCATTTGGTTTTATTATCAGCTTCCAACCTCAAAATCCAGCGCTGTCAAACATTGAACCCGGCCAGTTTTTTGCCGGAAATTGACAACGAGGAAATTGAGGATCCTGATTACTTGAAGCATGACTGTGCAACATTTATTGACGAAGTAACTAAACCTAGACCTGACTTACAAGATGACCCCATCGTGGGTTTGCCCTTATGTGCCGATCTCTTTGTAGATGGATCAGCCCTTAGAAGGCCTGACGGCCTTACCCTAGCTGCATGTGCAGTGGTGAATGGTGAAAATGCACTGCTGCATACTGAGGTTCTGCAAGATTCTAGATCGGCTCAGGCAGCGGAACTTACTGCTCTCTGTGTTGCGTTAGAACTAGCAGAGGGTGACACTGTAAATATATACAGCGATTCTGCCTATGCGGTAGGCATCCTACATAGTTTCGCACAGCTGTGGCAGGAAAGAGGTTTTCTGACAGCAGCAGGAACTCCAATTCAGCATAAAGAGTTAATTGTTAGACTACTAACAGCTGTACAGTTGCCACTTAAAGTTGCGGTAATAAAATGCAAAGCACACACTAAGTCAGATGACAGTGTATCTATGGGAAATGCTTTGGCTGACGAATATGCAAAAGAAACTATATATGCCCATCGGCCGACAAAAGTCAGTGCATTTCCAGTGCTGGATCTCCAAGTAGATTTGGAGGTTTTGTCGGCCTTACAAACAAGCTCACCTCACAGAACCTCCTGGGCCACAAAAGGAGCTATTTGTGGATCGGATGGTCTGTGGCGCATGAAAGATAAATTGATTGCTCCCCCAACTCTTTTTCCTTCACTGTTTGCTTTGAGCCATGGGCCTTGCCATGTCTCAACAGGAGGGATGAGTTGGGCAGTGAACAATCAATGGTGGGCTCCAGGGTTTTATACCTATGCTGCTAAACAGCTCAAAGAATGTGCAATATGCCAAATGCATAACGCTGGAAAACCAGTTCCCACTCCAATGAGGCATGTCCCACATACTGAGGAGCCGTTTCAAATTGTGCAAATTGACTTCTCGGATATGCCCCCTTGTGGCCGTTTCAAATACCTTTTAGTTTGTGTGGATCAATTCTCAGGTTGGGTTGAAGCATACCCAACCGTGCGGAATGATGCTAGAACAGTAGTAAAATGTCTTACTAGAGAATTGATTCCTAGATTTGGCCTAGGGGCGGTATTCTCTTCGGATAGAGGCCCACATTTTGACAATAAACTCATGGCAGAGGTGGTAAAAATCTTAGGGTTAAGGCAACAATTGCATACTCCCTATAGGCCCCAGGCAAGTGGAATGGTGGAACGCAGCAATCAAACTATAAAAAGGTACCTGGCCAAGATAACCGCCAATGGAAAAAGTACATGGGTAGAGGCACTACCAATAGCCTTGGCAACCATCAGAACCACCCCAAAGGAGAAACATGGTTTATCACCTTTTGATATACTGTTTGGACGACCACCTAAGAGACTTCCTACAAACCCTATTCAGCCAGAGACAGTCACGTTAATAACTGGTCAAGATGCCATGCTAGATTATGTGCACAAATTAGCAAATGTGTTTTCTGATACCTTTTCCAGAACCAAAGCAGGACAACCCGTGGACGCGAGTGAAAAGACTCACGGACTAAACTCAGGAGATTGGGTGTACATCACACACCCCGAACCACTCTGTCTCCTAAGTGGAAAGGACCGTTCCAGATAATTCTTGTGTCTCCTACTGCTGTAAAACTGAAAGACTACAAATACTGGGTGCACGGTTCACACTGTAAGAAAACTGTAGCTCCGAAAAATAATTTAAACCAGCCTTCTGCTGGCAAAACTTGTTCTGTGCCTTTGCCTTCCAGGTCTCCACCACTGACTCGTGCCCGAGCCAGAAGACAGAAAGATGAATCTTCTAGGACCTAAAGCTGACATAAAGTTATGGAGCGTTATCCTCGGAGGAGGCGCTCTGGTATGGCTTACAGTAATGACTTATGAATGGTCTCAGCACAAGGAACAGGGTAAGATACATGACACTTTCCTTTTGAATGCTACCATAATGGAAGAACTGTTACAATTTACAGATCCTGAACAAAGGTTAAGAAGAGATATACATGAGTATCAAGCCAAGCTGGCTGAGCCGTTCCATAACTCTTTTGTTTCCATGCACCTACAAGCAGCTAAAAGACTGAATATTACTAACTGCTGGATATGCACTCACGCACCTATCTCACATAAGACGATACCATTATTAGGTATTCCTAGCACTCTAGCGGAGATTGAAGATAGTGCAGATTTTGGTGAAGTCAGTAAGAACATGGTTGATAAGCCTGTCTCATTCCTGCTGTTTACTAATGCTCCCATGAGAACGCCTGCAGTTTGTATTAACTTTACTCGAATCTACCCACCTGAATTACTTGCACAGGGTTTTCAGAGTACTACCCGATATATTGGAAACTCCAACTGCATGGAAAAAGCCGACATCAGGTATTGGTTTGATGGTAAGGACACTGCATGGAGTACGTCCCGATATCAGGAATTGCATGAACACACACACCGTCAACACTCCCGCCAAAATAATATGAAGTTGTTAATGTGCCTACAAGGGTATAACTTTAATAAAGGTTGTGCCACGCCCCCCGGATATTATTTCGTGTGCGGAAAGAAGGCTTATACCTGGATTCCGCTAAATTCCATGGGGGTTTGTTACTTTGGGAGAGTCATACCTGCTACCTGGTATATGAGTGACAATGAATTCAAAGAAACACAAGCACATAAAATTCCCATACACTTCATTAAAAGAGATTTAGCTGTTCAAGCTGTTCCGGATCAAGAAAAAGATGAAGAGAGGAACCTGGGTGAGGGTGAGGACTTCGAGGATGAGGAAGAAAAGGAGACCAACCTCGAAATACCACCTTTCCCTACAGCCATTCCCACGCCACTGTATTCTGGGCCTAATAATGATGACACTGACATTGAATCACATGATAGGGAAATTAAACCATTATTTTCCATTCCTTGGGTAAATAGATGTTGCACTAAAAAGGCTTTCAGTTTTATCATTGAATTAGCTGACCTAATGGATAATGTTACTGCTCTATATGACAGAAACTTTATTGCCATGGCTACTGAGTTAAAAATGATTAAAAAAGAGATTCTGTAACACCGGCTGGTGTTGGACTATCTCACGGCCAGTCAAGGAGGGATATGTACCATAGTGGGAACTGCCTGTTGCAATTACATTGGAAATGATACTAAGGTGGAAGATGCCATCATTTCGCATGTAGAGAAGGTGCAGCAATTAAAGGTCAATTTTCGCAAAGAGCATACTGAAACCGCTTGGGTTGAAGGGAGCGGGGGAAGCTGGCTTTCTTGGCTCAATCCACTCAATTGGTTCTCCGGTATTGCAGGATGGTTTTCTGGTCTTTTACATGGTCTTCTCTATATTGTTGGAGTTATTGTATTTATAATCATTATTATAAAATGTGCACCTATGTTGTGCAAATGTTGTTTGAAGGTAACTACGAATGCCTGTAAAGCTTGTATTAATACTGGATCTTTTGAGCCCTCAAGGTCTCGAGTTAAAACTGCCCATGAGATGGTAATCCGTATTCCAGCGGAGAAACCACAAGACACAGTAGAGCAACCCAAAGACACAGACGACGTCAAAGAAATGGATACCTGAGAATTCTAAACACAGGAGGGACTGTGAAGATGTGAAATATATATGAAGCACTTCTTATTGTTCACTTAGAGTTCTTCCTAAATAATGGAAAATATATTTCTCTCTAAATGTTTCTGAATTCTTCTGGTATTCCTACATGTTTGTGTCTTGTTTGCTCTCTGGCTGACATGAAATGTACTGCCAATAATATGATAAGATTCTCGGAAAGGATGTTGATATAAAAAGTCCCTTTTCATAGATAATTACTCCCTTGCCATAATCCATCTTTCTTATTGTCATAATAACCCTTCTCTTATCGCCCTAGTTAGGTCACGCTGACCAGATGTAATGTTGAAACAATTATTAAAGAATGTGTTGTGTATTTTGTAATTTGGGCATGTGCCCACCATAGACATCTATGTTAAGATTTCCTATAAAAGCCTGTAACAAATTGTATTCTGTATCACTCTCCCTTGGAAGAGGTGATCCTTTGTATACATCGTATATTCTCCAGTAAACATACATTTAAGACGAATGCAGTTCTATTGGCGTGGATGTCCTTTATTTCAAGGCTCAACATATCAAATGTATTTCCTGCCCCTGGTTTGTTGGCTTCGAAAACCCCGAAAGAGGAAATAGAGAGAAAGCCTTAGTCACATGTCTTGTACATGCTGCTCCTGTCAAAATCCTGGACCAGATGAGACTATTATGCAAATATTCCCATGATCTAATAATTTACCACAGTAGATTCAGAGTGTATATATAAATCTTTGTGGCAGAGTATCTCTGCCTGTCTTTGTCATTATTTCACATGCACAGTGCCAGATAGCTGGATCTGTGCTATTGTATGAATAGTGGTCACCTTCCAGTATATTGGTAGGTAAACCTGTTTATTGAAATATAGTTTATATGAAACTCTGTTTATTCTATGTAACACTGTCCCGTTCTGATCTGGGATTCCATAGCTAATTTTAGCTTAGGGCTCAATTACCAGAATAGGCTAGAGTCAGGTTAAGCTTTTACTGGCCATGTCCAGATCAAAGGCTTAGAGGTACAGTTGCATGTCAGGTTAGAAACTATTAGGGAGGGACTACCAAAGCACAGAATAGATAGACTGACTGTGAGTTCC
This sequence comes from Rana muscosa, assembly GCA_029206835.1. Classification (NCBI taxonomy): domain Eukaryota; kingdom Metazoa; phylum Chordata; class Amphibia; order Anura; family Ranidae; genus Rana; species Rana muscosa. The sequence goes on from CM055116.1 coordinate 217,848,470, forward strand.
AGTGTCAAAGTTCCAGTGCCACAATACAGTTCCTGCTGTGAGGAGTTCCTTTCCAGCCTGGTTGGACAACAGTTGGAGAATCTTCCTATAGTATCAAATCTTGTCTTTAGGCCTCTGACACAAATACAGATGTTGCATCCTCCTCCGGGGCCCCCCGTAACTAAACTGTGCTGCAACATTCCTCTGGAGGTTTTTCTGTTATTATCTATATAGATGTCACATCTACCTCAATGCAGGTGGTCAGACACTATAGCTAGCTACTGTGTGCTTCACCTATAGCAGCCCCCTTTCCATTAAGACAAGCAGGTCTACCAGTACTTGGTTGCCCCCAGGACTTATTCACAATGCTATAGTGCCTGGCTACCACATTAGGGCAGACGTGAACAGAGCAAACAACATACTACTTGCAGTTTAGCAGACAGATAGTGTGGTTTTATGACGGTCCAAGTAATAAGGCAGGCTGAGTTCAGGAAATAGTCCAATATCCGATCTAGTGACAGTCTAGGTAATAAGGCAGGCTGGATTCAGGGAATAGTCCAATATACGATCCAGGTCATACACAGGGAAATCCAACAGCAAAGCAAGGCAGACAAACAGAATGCTTGATCACAAACAATGCAGGTAAGTGTCTCTATCACAAGCAAGGGATAGAGTGTTCGGTTTGCTTATATCAGGTGACTGATCAGATAAATCCCCTTACAGGTGAAAACAGACAGGAGAAAAGCAACAGCCAACACTCGGGTGCTGGAATGAGGTACAGGGGCACTAAGTGATCATGAAAATAGGCCAGAGTATACAGTATGTGCACAATTTCACCAGGACTCCCATCTGGCCCTTTGCTGATAATATTAGATTGATGTACATTAGATGTATGTACATTAGTTTATATAAATCTTGTATTATTTATATAGGGGTGTGCCTCTATATGCTTATGGTTAATGTTATATGCTGGTTGCAATAGTTCTTCTACTTCAAATTACTTTCTTTAGATTACTGTTTCATTTCCCAGGAATGGAATTCCCTCTGTTCATAGAGGCTCTGTCCTGGGTGGAGGTAATGTCAACTTAATTATCACTCTTCCACTTAGAGAAGGTTCTGGTACTCTTATTTACCTATAGGTTTAGTACAACATCCTATTTTGGGAGGGACATTTCTCATAATCCCCTCCAAAAGAGGGCTACACTTTCAATGTGTTTTCAATATTCTGTTGTTAATTGCCCAAATTGGAAATGTGCTTTAAACATCATATTTTAGAGCTCTAGGATTAAAGTGGTCTGACTGACCTAAGAGAATGCTATTCTCTAAAATAGCCTGTCTCCAACTCTAGTTATAGAACATTATAGAAGTTAAATTAGCTTTTCAACCTCTGGCATTTCCAGTATTGTACTTCACAATTTACTCTTGCAAACTCTCTCAGAATTTGGATCTGAGGTCATTGCATTGACCTGGATCTCTTCTTACTTTAAACAACAATCTAGTCTCATCTTAAAATCTAGGTTGGCTTGAAAGGCAGGGACAATGCAACACATTGGCAGATATGAGAACGGAGGAGAGCTAGCAGTTCAATGCTTATTACAAAAGATACCATAATAATGTGGCCCCAAAACAAACCCACGTTTTCCAGCAAGAGTTTTATAAATGTAGCCTTTTAAAAAACACATTGACACCCACTAACATTAAGATATTAAAAGCAATTTTGTCTAATTGTGGACCTGGAGAAAGGTTAGTACCAGACAATTGCCTTCAGTTACTGTCAACAAACTAGAAGGGTTAACTAAAGCTATTATTTTGCAGTTTAAGCTTCCAATGGCAAAGATCATATAATGATGACAAAGTATGCAGGAACATGTCTGGTAAGTCCTTTAACTTCTAAATCAAAGGCTTACAAATCTTACCTGGTGCAAACTGAAAATAATAGTGTATATGAATGGACAGAAGACAACCATCTAAATCATACACATCATTGATTTCACCTGGAGTAGATAATGACTAAAGCCTAAATGAATGCAAGCTGATGGCAACACAAGGTCCTCAGGAAAGTAAAAATGTATTCTGCTAAAACCAATGTCGTAGTGCCAGAAAACAGCCACCTGTGGATTACAAAATTGAATGAAGTAAGGAAACCATCACAACATATACATATAATACGCAATATGCCATATGAATGTTGTTACTGGGTATACTATATCTTGGTAGATATTTTTAACACTTTTATTTTGTGTTGGCCTTCAAAATAAGGGTAAGTAACATGAATGCAGATAGAATAGCTAGAACTACAATAGGTTAATGTGGATAATGTTATGTTAAGCTTTGTTGGTTGGGGGGTGCGACTGAAGCCATCTGTGTTTCCTGTTAAATGTTCAGCAGTATAATAAATGTACCAAGCATGGTACTGTGTTGACTGCCTCCAGATGGGAAGCAAAAGAACACTCAACAAAAACATGTCAGGTTGTACCTCCCTTCTCTTCACCTGGATGTCAGACGCCATCTGCTTTCCTTGTCATGCTAACTTACAAATTATTTCTATACTGCCCTCTGAGGGAATAAGAGGACAATATTTTCTACAAAGCTTACACAGGAGCCCAAAAAAACGAGACATTTGCAGTCCGTAGTTTCACTGGTTTACTCTTTTTAATACTTATCTGGCATTGCAAAGGGAAGAATATTTCTCCACAATTGCAGTTTCCGAGCACTAAAGGAATCTTGATTTAGTGTAGGGAGGTACTGTTTGCTTCCAGAAGATTTGCTTGATTCATCTTTAATTCTCTGCATACCACATGCAGAGTGGATTTGTGCCACCACTAATTGGTACACTCCCAACGCTTCTGTATTATATCATAGAAGTAAAGTAGGGTGCACAATTACATTAACACAGCAATTTATATAAGCTTAACCGTACTAATTATCTGGCAAGTAAGGAGCCAAAATGCCTAAAGCCCAACTTTCTTCTATATAAGAAACCGCTTGTATTTCAGGCTTTTGCTGTAGATTATACTTGTTCCTGTGTTGTTGCTTTGTACTGAAACATCCATCTTTAAATTAAATAACAAGGTAAAGCTTAATATTATACAAGGACAAATGTCTAGGTTAGAGGTCAGCTGTGGGGAAGAAATGATTGTGTTTGTGAGAAGTAATTTATGAGTTCAGTTTTTGAAAAGATCAAAATGTGGAGTGACACCTAAGCTAAATCGATAAGACCTGTCACAAGTCATGCATTCATAGCTCTAAGTAATATAAATATGAAAAAGAATGCTGTGAAATTCACTGGGTATAAAAAAGCATACCGATGTGAAAAAGATGTGAAGATCTTTGATAATACCGATTGATAGTTTATAGAGAAATCCAAAAGAGAGAATGCAGCCAGCTATGTGCATTATTATTTATTTTACCAAAGATCATACATTTAAGGTTCATTCACAATTTGCTTTATGTTAAAGTCTGTGCATTAATGCACAATTTTTTGCATGTACTGGGGCATTCTGTTAATATAGAAAGGGCTGTCAATGAACCTCAGTGCAGTAAAACATGTGCCTGCACTTTTTTAAGCAACACAGAGTACAACAACTAGGGATGAGCCGAACACCCCCAGTTCGGTTCGCACCAGAACATGTGAACAGGCAAAAAATTTGTTCGAACACGCGGATACCGTTAAAGTCTATGGGACACGAACATGAAAAATCAAAAGTGCTAATTTTAAAGGTTAATATGCAAGTTATTGTCATAAAAAGTGTTTGGGGACCCGGATCCTGCCCCAGGGGACATGTATCAATGCAATTTTTTTTTTTTTAAATGGCCGTTTTTTCGGGAGCAGTGATTTTATTAATGCTTAAAGTGAAACAATGAAAGTGAAATATTCCTTAAAATTTTGTACCAGGGGGGTGTCTAAAGTATGCCTGTAAAGTAGCGCATGTTTCCCGTGTTTAGAACTGTCCCTGCACAAAATGTCATTTCGGAAGGAAAAAAAGTAATTTAAAACTACTCGCTGCTATAATGAATTGTCGTGTCCCCGGCAATACAGATCAAAGTCATTGAAAAAAACGGCAGGGGTCCCCCCCCCACAGTCCATTACCAGGCCCTTTGGGTCTGGTATGAAAATTAAGGGGAACCCCGAACCAAAATAAGAAGCGCGGGGTCCCCCCCAAAATCCATACCAGACCCTTATCCAAGCACGTAACCTGGCAGGCCACAGGAAAAGAGGAGGGACGAGAGAGCGCCCCCCCTCCTGAACCGTACCAGGCCACATGCAATCAACATGGGGAAGATGTCCCCCCATGTTGATGGGGACAAGGGCCTCATCCCCACAACCCTTGCCCGGTGGTTGTGGGGGTCTGCGGGCGGGGGGCTTATCGGAATCTGGAAGCCCCCTTTAACAAACCCCTACCATTTCACAAAAAAAGTGTAAAAAATTGTAAAAAACCACACAGACACAGTTGGGATAAGTCCTTTATTAAAAATAAAAAAATAAAAATTAAAAAAAACATTCCAGCGTTGTTCTCAATGTGCCGCGGTGATCCGATGTCCAGCGATGCTGCAGTCTCCAGTCTCCACTCCACACGAAACCCCCATGACGTAAGAGGGGCTGGAGTCACCCGTCCACATCATATGGTAAGCCCCGGCTTTCCCCGTCAAGCGGGGAATACCCAATGATGTCGGCGGGTGATCCGCCCCGTGACGGGGCGGGGTCACCCGCCTATGTCATTGGGTATTCCCCGGCAAGCGGGGAAAGCCGAGGCTTACCCTATGATGTGATGGGTGACCCCATCCCCTCTTACGTCATGGGGGTTTCGCGTGGAGTGGAGACTGCAGCATCGCTGGACATCGGATCACCGTGGGACATAGAGAACAATGCTGGACAGACTGGATTACATCGCTGGAATGTTTTTGTTTTTTTTTCAATTTTTTTTATTTTTAATAAAGGACTTACTCCAACTGTGTCTGTGTGTTTTTTTACAATTTTTTACACTTTCTTTGTGAAATGGTAGGGTTACAATGTACCTTGTTACCAATTCACATAGGGGGGGGGGGCGGGATCTGGGTGTCCCCTTTGTTAAAGGGGTCTTCCATATTCCGATAAGCCCCCCGCCCGCAGACGCCCACAACCACCGGGTAAGGGTTGTGGGGATGAGGCCCTTGTCCCCATCAACATGTGGGGACATCCTCCCCATGTTGAGGGCATGTGGCCTGGTACGGTTCAGGAGGGGGAGGGCCGCTCCCCCCCTCCTCTTTTCCTGCGGCCTGCCAGGTTGCGTGCTCGGATAAGGGTCTGGTATGGATTTTTGGGGGGCCCCACGCCGTTTTTTTTTATTTTGGTACGGGGTTCCACTTAAAATCCATACCAGACCTGAAGGGTCTGGTATGGATTTTTGGATAGATAACAAAAGGTTGGGACTTTGAATGAAGCACCTGGGGAAAGTGCCTCCATCCCGGTTGGGCAATAAAGAGGGGGGAATGGTGGGACTTTGAATGAGACAGTTGACAGGTAGGGTTTGAAAAAAAGTCAACATTTATTACATGTGTGTATATAGTACTATTGCATCACAGTGGAAAAAGTTAGCATGAGCAAGTGCACATGACATAAAATACAATTTGTATGTACATAACAGTCAACATGATAAACTTGGCAAATTTGATAGTAACAATAGCATTATATGGACTGGATAACACATAGCAAAAGGGTATACAAATAAAATGGATACAATTGTATGTAAGTTATGAGAGTAATAAAAGTCCTATTAGCAAATAGCTACATCCTAGGTGCCCGACGCGTTTCTGTGAAAACCACTTCATCAGGGGTGGATGTTGAAGGACATCTGAAATAACAGAGTATTATGCCTTAAGAATTTGATAATATACAGACGGCAGACACAAAGTGTCAATTCTGGGTACTTACAATATACCGGATTGTGGTGTGAGTGGGAGCTGGGCCCAAAGAGGTGTCCATCCCAGGAGCTGAGGTGGCGACAAGAACAGCACCGAACAAGAAAGCACCGGTATCACTCCCAGAAAGCAAACAGCCACAGACTGCCATCTCCACAGAGTAGTAAGTGATTGATCAGGGTGGTGGATAAATATCTAAAAATGGATGAGTAGGTCCATTAAGATAGTCAGGGAACATCAAAAGGTGAATGAAGGAATACAGAAACCTAAATACTTAGGTCCCAGAGTAATTACCTTGGTTATTCCCTGTACATGGACCTTACAGAGCTATGGCGTCTAAACGTGTGTGGAGATGAAGGGCTACTTCCGGGAGGACGCCTAATGTGCGTCTCACACGTACCATGTGATCACCACCAACGTCACGCTGGCCGAACACCGCATAGGGCGGGAACAAAAGCCTGGGCGGTATAACAAACCCGCCCACAGCCAGTGCCACAACGTCCAGCTGGGTCGGTTGCGATAGAAAAACCGCACGCCTCACAACGTCAAAAATGTGACGTGAGATGTGGGGGTGGTGCGTGGCGCCGATGTGCTGTGGGTACCCGCCCAATCCCCCTAGCACTCCTGCCCCCATCGGGCGGACAGAAGGAGACAGGGAGGACACACAGAGCGCATCGCAGTTCCCTTGTCAGAACAAAAAGTGGCCCAGAAAAAAACAATGATCACCAATGATAAAATATGTCCTGAACCGTCAACAGTCCACAACCGTAGTTGCAGACAGTGAATACAAACTAGCAGAACAACCCCATACAAAGCTGGCAGGGGATAACTGCCAGCTAACTGTCAACTGACTCCATCCCTATTGTAGAGGATGGATAACAAAAGGTTGGGACTTTGAATGAAGCACCTGGGGAAAGTGCCTCCATCCCGGTTGGGCAATAAAGAGGGGAAAATCGTGGGACTAATTACTCTGGGACCTAAGTATTTAGGTTTCTGTATTCCTTCATTCACCTTTTGATGTTCCCTGACTATCTTAATGGACCTACTCATCCATTTTTAGATATTTATCCACCACCCTGATCAATCACTGACTACTCTGTGGAGATGGCAGTCTGTGGCTGTTTGCTTTCTGGGAGTGATACATTATTAAAATCACTGCTCTCGAAAAACAGATGTTTTTAAAACTTTTTTTTTGCATTGATACATATCCCCTGGGGCAGGACCCAGGTCCCCAAACACTTTTTATGACAATAACTTGCATATTACTCTTTAAAATTCACACTTTATATTTCTCCCATAGACTTTTAAAGGGTGTTCCGTGGCTTTTCGAATTTGCCGCGAACACCTCAAATTGTTCGTTGTTCGCCGAACGGGCGAACAGCCAATGTTCGAGTCAAACTCATGTTCGACTCGAACATAAAGCTCATCCCTAACCACAACACATACTGTACATCTGTACAGTTGAGTGCTATAGCACATGTGCTATTTTACTGGATATACTTTATGGACATATGTGGACGTTGGGGTGCCAATAACAATAAATAGCATTGCATCACTATGCACATATACCCATGCATTTTGCCACATGTTCCCACAATGCATTAGCTCGAATGGGCCCTGGGTAAGTGTTAACCACTTTTTAAGCCATTTTTCTGGCAAATTTAATACTAAAATCAGGAAAGAGAACAGGCACCTTTGTTCATAGTATTTATTATTTTGTGCTATTTTGCATGTTCGGGATCATACACCAGACAATTCACAATGTTCAGTGTAATAAGCTACAAGCACAGCAGCTTAACAATACAAACAATAGTATTTACTGACAATCCAATATAAGCTTGCTTAAAAAATGTCCTTTCATGTTATGAGTGCTGCCTGTCTGCTTGTCATCTCTTTCCACAACTTCCTGGTCTCCCTGAATGCTTTTCCTGTTTACTTAAAATCTCTAAGTACTAAGTATCCCATGGTACCTTGCTGCCTGCAATCAATGAATCCTGTACTGATTCTGCCACCTGTACCTTCTCCTCCCAGCACCTCTGTAGTTCAGAAGGCAGGCTCTGTGAATTCTGTGACACAGCAGTGCCTACTCAGTAGTCACTGTGCATAGTGAATACATGTCAAATAATTCAAGTAAGTCAATGTGTGGGGATCATTACAAGTAATTTTACAAACTTCAAGTATATATAGATGAATAGGAGAAGGCTAGAAAAATTGAAATACAATGTGGAAATAAATATGTGATTTTACAAGTTTGTTCATAAATATGTTTTATATGGAATATAACCCCTAACAATTAATTTCTCCTATTTGCTCTCTTTGGTCTCGTAAATTCCTCTGTGCTCTGTCGTATACTCATAATCCATACTTTTTTCAGTTCACCTCTGTAAACTACAGAACAACTCTCCCATGTTATGGAGATAAAAAGAGGGAGGTATTCTAACACATTGTCTATCCTACGGTGACAATGCTGCTTCTTCATAATGTGATATTTGGGGGTTGATTTGGGGTTGTTTAGCTTAGTGGTAGTGAGTTTAATCCACTCCAGAAATGCATTTTTTTGGGGCCCCGGAAGATGTAATGTGTGACAAAATGTGTACGGTGGAGCCATTTGCTGATGTCATCGCACAACAGGAAGTGGTCCAGACTTTGTTTTGTTGGCTGACCAAACATGTCTTTTAATGTGAAACTAATTGTGGAAGTTTATAGGTGAATTTTATTTATTACTAAAGTCGCTTTAATGGGATATTTTTTACTATGGGGAATGTTTGTGCTTTGTTTTCCCCTGAGCATTTGTGACTGATGGCTGAAAGGGAAGAACTTTTTTAGAAATTGGGCCAGGGGAGTCTTAGGGGGACCGGTGGGAACGCTGCTGATGTGGATCTTTGCACCCCTAGCTATATTTGAGTTCTCTTTTTTAGAGGATCATATATATTAAAAGTGGTTGTAAACCCACTTTGACAATTTGCACCTACAGGTAAGCCTAGATTAAGGCTTACCTGTAGGTGCAAGAAATATCTCCTTAACCTACACAGTTAAGGAGATATTTGCAGAAAACACTGCACTGATGTCTACAGCGCATGCGCACCGTAGACAACGGCGCAGGTGCACTGAGCGTCCTGGCATAATGAATGGGACATGCCGGGATTATGCCGGTCCAAGCGCATGTGCGGGATCGTGCCGGTCCTGCACGCATGCGCGGGAGTAACGTCATCGGTGCTCTGGGCCAATCACAGCGCCGGAGCACCGATACCAGGAAGAAGCTCCGAGGGGACATGGCGGCGGCGGCGGAGGGGAACAAGGGGGACTTCGGGGGCTTCGATTTCAGGTAAGTGCCACATAAGCTAGTATGCTATGCATACTAGCTCATTATTAGAGTTGAGCGGACACCTGGATGTTCGGGTTCGACGGGTTCGGCCGAACTTCGGAAAAAAGTTCGGGTTCGGGACCGAAGTCAATGGGGACCCGGACTTCTAAGGACTAAAAAGGCTCTAAAAAAGTAATGGAAAGGGCTAGAGGGCTGCAAATGGCAGCAATATGTTGTTAAGAGCATGGCAAGTGCTCTGCAAACAAATGTGGATAGGGAAATAACTTAAAATAACATAAAAAATAAAAATATGCTGGAGGCCCCCTTTTCAGCAGAAGAGATACAGGAAGTCATTAAGAACCTCAGAAACTCAACGGCACGATGCCACACATATGGTGGGAATGCCCCAGAATACGCCCTTTCTGGAATAAATTATTAAATTTAATGGATAAGCTAGTGGGAAAATAAATTACTTTGAAATAAAAATGTAGCGGGGTGCTAAATTTAAGGGAAGTGTTTGAGTGGTAAATAGGCTCAAACACCCTAATTCTGTAGGATTCATGGACCATTTTGTCCTCGGGGGACAGTATTGGTGTGCAGTTCCCTGCGGCCTACAGGTGGCGCTGCCATGGTAGGCTAGGGTTGAACCGCCGATACAGTGCTGTGCCTTTTGTGTCCCCTCTTGGCAGTAGTACAGAGGGGCGGGGAACCTGCTGTGCATGCCGGGAGAGCATATAAAAGGGGCAGACCTTTGGCCTGGGGGCTGATGTCCAGTGGGGTCCACGCCCAGGTGCCTTCGGCCTGGGTGCATCTGTTCCTGTTCCATCTCGAGTACCTTTAGCCCGGGGTGAGGTACTATCCTGGAGTTCCTGCTGCCCTGGGTATGGAGGCCTAGGTGCGGGAGTAAAGCCTGGAGTCCAGAGCCTTCGTCTGAAGTCCGCTAAGGGTCGAGGAGTCTTAGGGTGCAGCCTCGTGTAGGGGACCATGTTCCAGGGAAGGGAGGATCATTCTGATGGACCGATGCAGGAGTCACGGTGAAGGAAGGGTCTGTTGACTCCCTGGAGAGATGTCTTCCCCTTGATATGGGCTAGGTTCGTAGAAGGAGAAGCTCAAGGTCATCTTGACTGTATCAGAGGCCTTATTCACCCAGCCCGTGGCAGGGGTCTTATACACCCTGGTCTGTGGCAGAGACCAAAGTTCTCCAGGTCCGTGGCAGGGGCCTTGTACACCCGGTCTGTGGCAGAGACCAACCTCAAGGTCTGTGGCAGAGACCGTGCACCTAAAACTGTTTGAGAAACCTAAGCAGTGAAGTGAATGTGCTACGTTTGTGCCTGGACCTCCTCCACACCTTAAGCTGTTCTGTTTCTTTGCTCTAACCTTTTCTATCCGAGTAGAGTTTATTTTGCCATGAGAGAATAAGAGTTGTAATTTCAGCTGGTGTGGACATTGACTTTACTGGGAATTAAAGGACTTGCCTCTACCTACAGTAGAGGTGAGAATCATCCTCTGGAGGAGTTTTGACTCCGGCTGTGGACACGGCCCGTCAAGTACACCGCTCAACCTCTTTATATAGGAGGGTACGGGCTGGTAGTGCGGTGTGCCTTTCTCCCTCCTGCGAGGAGCCAACAACATAAAGGCAGGTAAGGGGGAAAGGATCTGTGCGCTACAAAAAAAGTAAAATAAAAATTATAATCTTGACCTAGGAGGACGAGGTCCATATGGAGTAGGAGGTTGAGGTGGCGGTGGATGTGGCTGTGTAGGTGGAAGCGGCGGTGGAGGAGGACGAGGTAGCCAACACTGGTTCAAAAATACAACAATGGCTGGGTAAGGCCAGTGATGTGTCGAATTCTGTCCCCCGTCAAATAGTGTCTACCCTGTACTGCGCTTGCTCAGTATGTAGGACAACAGGATTTCGAAAATCTCCCAAGATGAACGGCGCCTGCGTGGTGAGTTCAGGTGAAGGCCACACCATCCGTGGTTCAAGCCGAGCCAAGTGAGGCCATGCCCGAAGCGTGGCGATCGAAGCGAGCCCGTGAGGGGCCCTGTTACTATGTGCTACCGTATGTTCACTTGGATGTTGGGGCTTGAACCTGCACTCACGGCGCAGGCACCGTTCATCTTCAGAGATTTTGTGAATCTCCTTGTCCTCTGTACTGCGCAAGCGCTGCGCCTTCGCAGTACGGGCCGGACACAATCCGATGGCCGGACAGTTTTTGTCACAACACCGGTATACATGTCTATTCTGCAGAAGGTACGGACAAGTCCTGTGGGATCCATGCCTGGTTCATTTTAATGAACGTGAGCTTGTCCACATTGGCTCTGGACAGGCGGCTGCGCTTGTCTGTGATAACGCCCCCTGCCGTGCTAAATACACGTTCAGATAATACACTGGCTGCAGGGCAGGCCAGCACCTCCAAGGCATAACGGGCAAGCTCAGGCCATGTGCCCAATTTGGAGACCCAGAAGTTAAAGGGGGCAGACCCGTCATCCAGTATGTGTAGGCCTGTGGACACATACTGCTCAACCATGTTGGTGAAATGCTGCCTCCTGCTAAGACGTTCCATCTCAGCTGGTGGTGCTGGTTGTTGTGGCGTGCTGACAAAGCTTTTCCACATTTTTCAGCCATGCTAACCCTGCCTTCTGAGGTGCTGCCGGTGCCCCGGCTGCGTTGGCGACCTCTTCCTCCTCCTCTGCCTTCGCCTTGTGCTTCCACCGTACGCCCGCTGTCAGGTGGGAATGCCACCAGCAGCGCGTCTACCAGCGTGAGCTTATACTCACACATCTTACGATCCCGCTCCAGTGAGGGAATTAAGGACGGTACGTTGTCCTTGTAACGGGGATCCAGCAGGGTGGCCACCCAGTAATCAGCACCAGTTAAAATGTGGGCAACTCGGCGGTCATTGCGGAAACACTGCAGCATGTAATCGCTCATGTGTGCCAGGCTGCCCAGAGGCAAAGAAAAGCTGTCCTCTGTGGGAGGTGTATCGTCTGTGTCCTCTGTATCCCCCCAGCCACGCACCAGTGATGGCCACGAGCTGGTCTGGGTGCCACCCTGCTGTGAAAATGGCTCCTCCTCCATCTCCTCCTCCACCTCGTCATCCTCCAGAACTGTGCCCTTTCTGCCGGACAATTGTGTACCTGGTGTTTGTTGGTGCAGGAACCCACCCTCGTAGCCACTTGTGAAAGACTGCCCTGAAAGCCTTTGAAATGATCCCGCTTCCTCCTCCTCCTCCTCATCCTCCTGTGCCACATCCTCTTCCATCATCGCCCGAAGCGTTTTTTCAAGGAGGCATAGAACTGGGATAGTAACGCTGAGAACGGCGTCATTGGCACTGGACATGTTGGTGAAGTATTCGAAACAGCGCAACAAGGCACACAGGTCTCGCATGGAGGCCCAGTTATTGGTGGTGAAGTGGTGCTGTTCCGCAGAGCGACTCACGCGTGATTGCTGCAGCTGAAACTCCACTATCGCCTGCTGCTGCTCGCACAGTCTGGCCAGCATGTGCAAGGTGGAGTTCCACCTTGTGGGCACGTCACATGTGAGGTGGTGAGCGGGAAGGCTGAAGTTACACTGCAGCGCTCACAGGCGAGCAGCAGCAGGGTGAGATTGAGTGCAAAATATTTTTTGTGGCCCTAAATGCCGTTTTTTGGAAGACCACAATACACCCACAGTACGTAACCGCTGAATGGCACAGCTACAGAACTGCAGAAAATGGTATTCAAAAAAATTTTTTTTTTTTTAGTATAGCACAGTAGAAGAAAACTATATATAAATTGTTTATTTCACACACCTCCACATATGTATAACACACTGCAAAATATTTTTTGTGGCCCTAAATGGCGTTTTTTGGAAGACCACAACACACCCACAGTACGTAACCGCTGAATCGCACAGCTAAAGAACTGCAGAAAATGCTATTCAAAAAAAATTTAGTTTTTTTAGTATAGCACAGTAGAAGAAAACTATTTAGAAATTGTTTATTTAACACACCTCCACATATGTATAACACACTGCAAAATATTTTTTGTGGCCCTAAATGGCGTTTTTTGGAAGACCACAACACACCCACAGTACGTAACCGCTGAATCGCACAGCTACAGAACTGCAGAAAATGCTATTCAAAAAAAATGTTTTTTTTTAGTATAGCACAGTAGAAGAAAACTATATATAAATTGTTTATTTCACACACCTCCACACATGTATAACACACTGCAAAATATTTTTTGTGGCACTAAATGGCGTTTTTTGGAAGACCACAACACACCCACAGTACGTAACCGCTGAATCGCACAGCTACAGAACTGCAGAAAATGCTATTAAAAAAAAAATGTTTTTTTTTTAGTATAGCACAGTAGAAGAAAACTATATATAAATTGTTTATTTCACACACCTCCACATATGTATAACACACTGCAAAATATTTTTTGTGGCCCTAAATGGCGTTTTTTGGAAGACCACAACACACCCACAGTACGTAACCGTTGAATCGCACAGCTACAGAACTGCAGAAAATGCTATTAAAAAAAATGTTGTTTTTTTAGTATAGCACAGTAGAAGACAAATATATAGAAATGGTTTATTTCACACGCCTCCACATATGTATAACACACTGCAAAATATTTTTTGTGGCCCTAAATGGGTCTTTTTGCAAGCGTACATTAAAGTGCAAATTTTTTTATAAATTTTTTGCCCTTAATGGGTCTTTTGGAAAAGAGCACAATAAAGTGCCTTTTTTTTTTTTGTCCTAAATGGATCTTTTTCCAAGAGCAGAATACACCCACAGTATGGAAACGGTGTATCTCTCAACGTAATATATGCAGTGCTGGTGCACTGAGCTTGCAGATAAAAGGTAGATTTTCTCTGACACTGGGCTCATAGCAGTGTAAAAAGACTGCACTGCAACACAAACAGGTAAACCTATGCAGATCGCTGAGTTATATCTCTGAATCTGGACTCCTATTCCTATATAATATATCTCTCTCCCTAAAAGCAAAAAACAGGAACCTGGCCCTACACTACACTGTCTCTCTATCTTTTCCCTCAGATTCCAGAATCAGGACTAACTCATGTATTTTTCTATCTCTCCCTAAAAGCAGCAGCAGCAGACAAGATCCTCTCCCTATCTATTCTGAAGCAGAGTGACGTGTGTGCTGTGTGCCTCTAGCTTATATAGAAGCTGGGTCACATGTTGCACTGACCAATCACAGCCATGCCATTAGTAGGCATGGCTATGATGGCTTCTAAGGGCACACCAGCTAATCAAAAGGTGATTGGCTGGCCCCTGAAGCATTTCTAACTGCGTAATTAGATTGCCGAACCCGAACCCGGACTTTTGCGCAAAGTCCGGGTTCGGGTTCGGGAAAAAGCTAAAGTTCGGTACGGACCCGAACTTTACAGTTTGGGTTCGCTTAACACTACTCATTATGCCTTTATCTTGCAGGGTCTTATTTTATCATGTTTTTTCGGGGGGGGGGGGTTACTTCCTCTTTAACAAGGCTTAATTTGGGCTATTTTAGTGGAGGTTCCTGGTCTGGTGTGACATTTCTCAAGATCTTTGGGTGGAATAGTTTCAGGTATGCACAAAGTGTGTGTAGTGCGTATTCTTATATTACTACAGCTGGCACATTATATGTACTGTTTGTATGTATGTATATGTCACTTCCTTTCAGAATCGTTTGTCTTATAGTGGTCACATTTTTGTTATATAGCTTATTTATTTAATATTGCAACACAGTGGATATATAGGCTTTTAGAGTTGGTTGGCCCACTTTTATTAAAAGAAAATAAAAATTTCACACAAAATCAGTAGTGCTCGCAGGTATGTCCACCATCAGTAAAAATGTTAAAAACAAATGACTTCAGCCTCCTCACTCACGCTTGCCCCACGGCTACTTCAGGCCTCAAGGCTAGGCCCTGGGTCTGATCCCACAAACCAACTCTCACAGAGGCTTAAGCCTCGTACACACGGCCGAGATTCTCGTTGAAAAAAACATGTTGTTTTTTTCGACGAGATTCTTGGACAAGAAACTTGTCCCAGCCGAGTGTACAGACGCTCGATTCAAAGAACCCGCGGTTCTTTGAATGGAGCGTACGCGGTGACGTCATCGACTACGACGAGCATGCGCTCGTCGCATTCGATGCCGTCGCCGCCATCTTGTTATACCCTACCTATGCCTAGGAAGCTACCGCGCATGCATCAAATTCATTTCGAACATGCGCAGGCTTCCCGGAGGACAGGTAAGTGTACACACACTCACTTTTCTCGTCGAGAAACATGCCGACGAGAATCTCGACGAGAAAATAGAGAGCAGGTTCTCTATTTTCTCGTCGAGATTACTTGTTGGTTTTCTTGACGAGAAACCATACACACAAACGAGTTTCTCGGCAAGACATCTCTGCCAGCAAGTTTCTTGCTGGTTCTTGCCGAGAAACTCGGTCGTGTGTACGAGGTCTTAGACTCAGCTCCCTCATGGCTTACGCTCTTTCAGCTCTTTGCCACTCTGTCACTATATGCACAATGCAGATATGCATGCCTCTAGCTGCTCTCTTGCAATCACGTCGACTTCTCAAAAGGATGGAGCCCCAATGTACTGTCAGGTTCCAGACTGTAACAGGTGTGAACACCTACACCATCAGTGTTCCAGTTATATAGATAATAATCTCACCTATAACTTAAAAAAGTCTTATGTATCAAAGTATGGTCTAAAAGTCAAAAGACAAATCTGAAAATAAAGACCACAAAAAATATATCAATATAAAAAGGTCTACGCCATTGTACAGCAGTCCATCCCAAAATCACACATACTTGTATGAGACGAAGCCCCACACACGGAGTTGCAGGACTTACCCCTGTAGGGTCTGATGGAAAAAATCAAATATGGCGGTCAAAAGACTATGTCTATGATTTGGCCTTCCTACATATATTTCCCTTGGGATGTATGGGACACTCCTCCCTGTCTCCCAGGCAAAACCCGGACATCCAGTCCTTATGTGACCCTGGGCATGTGGGTAAACTCCTCCCCCTCTCCTATCGCAAGGCTCGTTCTCCCCGCCTACTGACCTGATGGTGGACAGGAAGTTCCTGTCACTTCATCCTGGAAGTTCCCGTTGGATGTGCTCCACCATGAAGCGCACTCTGATGCAAACACTAAAGGAAACATCCCAGATGAGGTCAGGCGGCCATATTCATAAATGAAAAGGGGGACACAGGTAGGGAGAGACAACAGATGCAGCAAGATAATAATAATAATTAGTTAATAATAATAATAAAAAAAATCTAAATAATAAAACAAAAAATAATAATAATAATAATAATAATCATAAATGTGGGTATAGGTGCATTTGAGCCAAGCCACAGCCACAGCTAAGCCACAACTCCCTGTGTCCATTCTGACAAATCAAGCCGTGACCCAGTTCTGTCCCCTTTATCTCCTCATTGGCTGACTGACTTTGTTTGACAGCAGCGGGAGGCAATGGTGCCACACTGTGGTCTTAGCCAATGAGGAGGGGAGTCCCGGGCAGCCGAGACACTCCTGCAGCATCGCTTGATCTAGATGGACATTAGGTAAGTATTAGGGGGGCTGAGGGGGCAGCCTTTACAACAACTTTAAATTAAAAAAATATATTATCACTGTCTCTCCATGAATTCCTACTTACCGTCCCGAAGAGAGCTTACAATCTACTGAAATAATAATGTATATATCTTTATTTTAACATGTCATAATTTATAGGTCAGTACCTTCATGGCTTTGAAAATTACTATTTTTTTTTTATTAAAGACTTAGAAAAGAAAAGAAAAAAAAGAAGAAAAATTGAGGAAGAAAAAGAGGACAAAAGAGTGGAGAGAAATATATCTTTCAAAAGGGAGAAAAACTGATATTGTCATTAAGCCCCAGAGTTGTATTGGCTTCTAAACGAAAGATCCATTTAGCCTTAATCTGCAAAATTTTGTTATCAAAATCCCCTCCCACTCTTTGATGAGGGTGTATACTGCTTAAAATTGCAGCATATCAATCTTATATCGATGACCCACGCATATCACTCTCTAACACCTGTGATGCATGTATTGTCAAAGTATTTTATTGGACATATATATTAGTCACATACAGATCATATGTAATACATGTTGTTGATATTTGTCCAATTATTACAAATATAGAAAAATAACAAATAATAGGGTCTACAGAATATATCCTAATTAAAATTATAAGGACTTAAATGAGATAGAAAGTAAATAAATCCTTGTACTAATATATTCAAGACTGTAGTTGAAAGAAATATTTAACATATTAATTATAAATTGATCTGTATCTTCGAAAAAAGTAATGTAGAGTAATACTGTAGCTTCAATAAGGTGCGTTATGAAGTAAGAATAATAGAGAAAAGAGAAAAAGAAGTAAAGATATCAAAATAAAATAGGGTAAAATAAAATTAGATAGATAATATAAAATAAAATAGATGGAATAGAATAGTAGGAAACCAGAGGGGGGGGGGAGTGTAGGAGTCCACCTGAATGGCCTGAATGAATCGGTCCGCGGCTTGAGGGTTTAAGTAAAACACAGTGTTCACTATATTGAGCAGGGTAGCTCCCAAGCTTCAGAAATTTGGTTTAGTAGCTAGTTTAACCGATTGAGTCCTCCGGCTACCATGGCATGAGAATCGAGTTGTCACTAATAGAAGGTAGGTGAAATTTAATCCAAGGATCCCAGATCTTTTCAAAGATTGGAATTTGATTTCTTTCTATAGCTAACATTTTGGCGTGATACATAAAGTCATTTACTCTATTTATGGTCTCGGATATCTCCAATTTAGGGGTCTTCCATGTCTTTGCTATTGTTTGCTTTGCTGCTGTAATAAATTGAATGAGGAGTTTGAATTGTTTATGTGTAATGAGATCAGGTTTTAGATTGAGCAAGGCTGTGGCTGGGTCTGGTTGCACAGTGAAACCAAATATCTTGGAGGCAGTTTCAAATATCTGTTCCCAAAATAATTGCACCAACAGGCAGGACCACCAAATGTGTAAGTGGGTGCCCGGATCTGGGCAACCCCGAAAGCATAGGCCTGTTTGGTTTGGTGTGAATTTGGCCAATCTGGAGGGAACGAGGTACCAACGAGACAAAACTTTGTAATTGGTTTCAACCGCCAGGATATTTGGTGAAGAAGATTTTGTTACAGACCATATTTTGGACCAATCATTCATATTGAATGTTCTCTTCAGGTCCTCCTCCCATTTACGTGCATAAGGTGGTTTATCTAAACCGGGAATGCGCATAAATTTCAATCCAAAAACAATGCTAACACTTAAACATATGTCCTATACACAAAGTCCCAGAATAATCGTCCCAAGTGATAAAGTGCTGGTGCTCTTAAAAAAGATAACATGGTGCTCTATTCTTGTGCTTGTAATGCCCCATATGGACTTGCACTCACCAAATGGAAATGATCTCCTATCGCTAGTATGGTCAATAGTGCTTATGAGGCATTCCCCTAGTTGCCCCATTCCACTTGGATTTGTTCTGCTCTGCTCAATGTGTTCAGTATTATCACTCAGAGGGAAGGATGACAGGAAGATTATCGAAAGACAAAAACAGAACATTCCATAGCTCAACTCACCAGCCAGTCTGCAGACCAACCGAATTAACCTGTCAAACAGACTGTGTTAAAAACAGGGGTTTAGTTAGCACGCATTTGCAAACGCATGCGTAAGCTGCAAGGCCTCTTCACAGCACACTGTGTATGCTTGCAGTCCTACTGAATTTATGAGCGTCTCCACAGTGGGAGCACATGCATTCAATGAATAGATGAGGGGCGTAGATGGGCCTGGTGGCAGCCAAATCCCCCTTAAAGGAACAGGAGCACACTGGACACCCAGCACGTAGCACAGTGGCAGCAAAGGTGCCCAGGTGTGTTCCCGAACCATATTTACACCAGTAACAACAAATGGCCCCTGCCTCCACCTATAACTGGCCTTCACAGCAAGGAGCACATAGAAGGGCAAATGCATGAAGGACAAAAACAAAACATTCCATAGCTCAACTCACCAATCAGTCTGCTGATCAACCAAATTAACCTGTCCAACAGTTTTGGTTAATATCTCATGGTGTAAAACTGCTCTGTAAGTGTATTTTAAAAGAAAACATACAGAACCTGGCACATGGGGAATGCAGCATTTGGTTGCATATGGGGGTGCTATCTGTCATTCGTCCTGTCCCGGGAGTACGGCACAAGTCCCCGTCTGGGATTACATAAGCGGAAGTTAGGTCACAATGACGCGGGCCTAGATTCAACGCGTTTCCATCTGATTGGTCATCCTCAGGAAGCTGGATTTTCACAATTTTTGAACCGATGAAGGTGAAACGACACCTACAGTGTCGCAATTGATAAAGTGTATGGGTTTAATTGTCTTACCATTGCACAGGGAAATTACTTGCTTAATGTATTTACACTATGCAAATGTCCTGCATCTTAATGTCCCACATGGTAGGGATTCACAAGGGTCCATATCCTTGTTTTTGGTAAAATGGCTTTTTACCAACATATCCATTAAACTTAGAGTATTCTTAAAAGTGATATGTGGTGTATCATCTTCATAGGGGGAAATAGTGGGATCATCAACTAATAGATGCCAGTGAGAATATACATCTTAAATCCATGTTTGGGTTGTTAAATTTCATAATGGGTCTTATTAGGGGTATCATTATTTTCACCCTGAAAAAGTAACAGCTCCCCGGGGTTGGCCTTCGCTTTCCAGTATGCTTTCTTCAATGATCTATTACTATTACTATAACCCCTGTCTTGAAGCCAATCTCTCAGTGTGTTTGCTTGCTTATCAAAATCTTTTTCAGTACTGCAGTTACATCTGGCAGTTAGATATCATCCTTTAGGTATGGATTTAATTATTATTTTTTTTTATATTTTTACTTTTTTTTTCTGTCTGTTTTCCTACTTGCCTGTTCTTCCCAAGATGGATAGATCACTATTAATCTTGAACAGTTTGATTTATGTATGCTTTAATGTTGATCACCACATTTATGGTGCTTTTAATATGATGGAATAAACTTTTTAACCGTGTAGTTTACCACTCTTAGGCACAAATTAGAGTCCTGTTATAATAATATTATCACCGTCCCCATGATTAAGCTCAAGGGGTGGAGTGAAGCTTGTTGGCCTGGCTGGAGTCCAGGCTGAGGCTACCACTCATCTCATTTAATGCACATGGGTCTGCTTCATGGTGTTCAGCTTATTTATCTTTTCCTTTGACATCCCATTATTATATGAATGGTTGTAATCAGGGATACATATAAGGGATGGTGCCCTAAATAGTTAGGTATTAATTGTTGCACTCTTTCCCAGGTATATTGTTTTCTCTTGTGCTTGTGTCAATAATATAAGTGTTATTTTCACTTATTTACACTTCCTCCAGGTGCAGGGGGTGGCTATGGGGACCAAGTGTGCCCCCTCCTATGCCAACCTGTACCTGGGGGGTGAGAGAGAGAATTATTTTCTACAGAATCCTTAATGCCATTGCTTACCCATGTCGTCACCTGGTATAGGTATATAGACAATATTTTGATACTTTGGTCTGGCACCAGAGATGAAATTTTGCAGTTGACGATTAAGCTGGCTAGTAATGAATACAATCTATCGTTTACCATGGAGAGTAGTCAAGAGTCCATTAATTTTCTGGACCTCACAATTCATATTGATCAGGATGGTTTACTCCACTCCTCTCTTTATCGCAAACCTTCAGCTGGAAATACTCTTTTACACGCCACTAGCGCATATCCTCAACCTCTCTTAAACAGCATTCCGTATAGCCAGTTTCTTAGGCTTAGACATAATTGTACTGGTGATACAGATTTCCACCAGGCTGCCAATGATCTTCGTGACAGACTAGTGACTCGAGGTTATAATCGATCTCTTCTGAAAAAATCTTTTAATAGGGTTGTCAAGCTTAACAGGAGTGATTTAATTAATTCTTCTAAAAAGTCTAAGCATAGCACATCTGTTCGTATTATTACTAAATTTTCTAATCAACACGGTCAAGTTAGAAATATTCTTCAGAAATTTTGGCCTATCCTGTTGGCTGACAACACTGTTAAGAAATGTATTAAACCACATCCAGAAATTACTTTTCGTAGGGCCCTGTCACTCAAGGAACATTTGGTTTCCAGCCATTTTTGTCCATCCAAACCTTCCCATTTCATTCAAAGTGGCACATTTTCATGTGGCAAATGTGACGTTTGTTGTTTTTTACCAAACTCGTGTGATGTTCCACTTCCTAATGGACGTATTCACAATATCAAATATCGCATTAATTGTAAAACTATAGGTGTTGTATATTTAGCATTATGTCAATGCGGCTGCTTTTATGTTAGCAAAACGAAGAGACCCGTCTTCAAACTAATTAGGGACCACGTTTTGCCTCTGTATAAGAAGCTTTCCACTACAGCCCTAAATCGCCACATTGGCTGTCAACACAATTATGATGCAAAGGTCATTTCTTTTTATGCCCTTGAGCATGTACCATCACATGTTCGAGGAGGCAACATAGATGTTGCACTTTTGCAACTTGAAACAAGATGAATACACAGCCTTGATACTGTAAAATACCCTGGCCTGAGCGAATACATAAGCTTTAAGTCTTTTCTCTAGTTCTGTATTTAGACTCTTTTTCTATCATTGGCCCATCTACTGTATGTCTTCCCCTGCTCTTCTCTTCCCATTTATGACCACTTAGTTTAGATCCGTCCTAACACACTGTGATCCACTGGGATATGCATGTGTAGGGGGGCCCCCCTCTATTATATAATTGTTTTGCAATTTCAATAATTGTAAATGTAACCACTTGTCCCTCGCCCACCGTCAATTGACGGCAGGCGGAGGACACTCTCGTTCTGACAGGACGTCATATGACGTCCTGCCTTTAAAACGAGCTAGGGGCGTGCGCGCGCCACCGCGTTCTCAAGGCCCCGATGCGCGTGCCCGGCGGACGCGATTGCCGCCGGCCACCCGCGATTGCCCGGGAAACGAGCAGGAAAGTGGATCTCTGTGTGTAAACACAGAGATCCACGTCCTGTGAGGGAGAGGGGACCGATGGTGTGTCCCTTGTACATAGGGACAACCATCGGTCACCTCCCCCAGTCAGTCACCTCCCCCCACAGTTAGAACACATTGAGGGAACATATTTAACCCCTTCCCGCCCCCTAGTGGTTAACCCCTTCCCTGCCAGTCAAATTTTACAGTAATCAATGCATTTTTATAGCAGGGATCGCTGTATAAATGTGAATGGTCCCAAAAATGTGTCAAAAGTGTCCGATGTGTCCGCCGCAATATCGCAGTCACAATAAAAATCGCAGATCGCCGCCATTACTAATAAAAAAAAAAAATGCTATAAATCTATCCCCTATTTTGTAGACGCTATAACTTTTGCGCAAACCAATCAATACGCGCTTATTGTGATTTTTTTTTACCAAACATATGTGGAAGAATACGTATCGGCCTAAACTGAGGAAAATTCTATTTGAAAAAAAAAATGGGTATTTATTATAGCAAAAAGTAAAAAATATTGTGTTTTTTTTCCAAACTGGACGCTATTCTTTTGTTTATAGCGCAAAAAATAAAAACCGCAGAAGTGATCAAATACCACCAAAAGAAAGCGCTATTTGTGGGCAAAAAAGGACGCAAATTTCATTTGGGAGCCACGTCGCAAGACCGCGCAATTGTCATTCACAGTGTGACAGCGCTGAAAGCTGAAAAATGGCTTGGGCAGGAAGGGGGTTTTCGTGCACGGTAGGGAGGTGGGTAATATGTGTTCCCTTCATGCATTAATAAACTATTGTCCTGAAGTGTTTTAATTGTTTGTACTATTTTGAACATATGTTTACTATTTTTCTATTGTCTCAGTATATTATATTCAAATTTTGTGTTCTATTGCAGGTTTTGAGGCGGGCTCACCTAGTTTGTGATCTGCATTGGCTTATTTCATCTATGGGGAATGTGGTTTGATGTCGCACTGTTTGTTTTCTTTATGCTGTGGTATGGACACCCAAGGGCAGCTGTCTCTGACATTCTGCCCGCTTTGTTAGCCACGCCTTCGTGAGACTTTTCTGCTTTTCCATCTCTCCTCATTTCCAATCTTATCTATGGCGCTTTCTCCCCTGTTCGCCGTAGCCGCGTAATTTTTCATCATTGACGTCCACTCGCTAAGTATTATGGACCTTGTAGGCCTTCAGCATTCTCGCGCATGCGCACTGGCTACCCCCACGTCCGCCGCCGCTCGGCGACGTCAGACGCCCAGAGGTTGGGGGGCTATATAAACCACCACAATCAGCTTGCCTTGCTGTTTTGCTGGTGTGGGGCGCTGATGTACTGTACTGTACTGTACTTTGATTGATCTTAGGTAATTTATTTTAGTAATACTATCGAGCGTTAGTCCGCTTATCTTGGTCAGACTATATCTGTCTTTGGTAGCTTATTCTTTTTGCTTGGCTGACTATTTTTCACTCCCACCTTTTTTTCAGATTTGTTTGTACTATAACTCAGTATTCTCATCTTGCTACAGAATCCTGGATGTAGTGCTGTTTTTGGCATTCATGGCATTGAAGTTTTTCTGCTTATTGTTACAATCTAAATTAGGCTTATCTTCTTAACCGCACACTTTTACTTAGTGTGCTGTTTCTCAGCATCAACAAGCTTTATATAGATTAGGTACGTTTTTTCCATTTTTAACTTCCCTATGGGTATTTTTCATTAGTTTAGATGATCAATATCCTTTCTTTTTAATTACTTTTTTAGTGAATCTTCTGATCATCATCCTTTGTGTCTGGACTATTGTCCGGGTACATCAGTCAGCGCCCCCCATTTCCTTCATGTTCAGATTATTTGGGTACGTACTAGAGGCTATGCTAGCCTACATTTGGTTGACTATTAGACGTGGCCTTTTGTTGTGCCTCAGCAGTCACCCTACCATTTACTGTTTTTATTTTTTCAGTCTCTCAATTAGCCCCCTGCAGCCACTACTTGGCTGGTCTCCCTGGTAGCCTTCGTGGATGCCCTGGACCGCATGGCCTCTGGACTCTGGTATGTGGAATCAAGCAGTGCATGTTAACTTCCTTTCTTCCCTCGGCCTGTGCACTTCCCATTCTGGGCACCCTTTTGTCTCTTTCACCTGCGATTTATTTATTCTATCTGCACATTATGACTGATCTGTTATGTATTTTCTTCCATAGACCATATTTTAACCACTTAAGCCCCGGACCATTTGGTAGCTAGAGGACCAGAGGTGAATTCAGAATTTTGCACTGCGCTGCTTTAACTGTAAATTGTGCGGACATGCAATGTTGTACCCAAACAAAATTTGCGTCATTTTCTTCCCACAAATAGAGCTTTCTTTTAATGGTATTTGATTGCCTCTGCGATTTTTATTTTTTGCGATATAAACGGAAAAAGACCGAAAATGTTGAAAAAAAATGATATTTTCTACTTTTTGTTATAAGAAAAATCGAATAAACTCAATTTTAGTCATACATTTAGGCCAAAATGTATTCAGCCACATGTCTTTAGTAAAAAAAACGTCAATAAGTGTATATTTATCGGTTTGCTCAAAAGTTATAGCGTTTACAAACTAGGGTACATTTTCTGGAATTTACACAGCTTTAAATTTATGACTGCCTATCTCATTTCTTGAGGTGCTAAAATGGCAGGGCAGTACAAAACCCCCCCAAATGACCCCATTTTGGAAAGTAGACACCCCAAGGAAATTGCTGAGAGGCATGTTGAGCCCATTGAATATTTTTTTTTTGTCCCAAGTGATTGAATAATGACAAAAAAAAAAAAAAATTACAAAAAGTTGTCACTAAATGATATATTGCTCACACATGCCATGGTTATATGTGGAATTGCACCCCAAAATACATTCTGCTGCTTCTCCTGAGTACGGGAATAGCACATGTGTGGGACTTTTTAGGAGCCTAGCCATGTACGGGACCCCGGAAACCAAGCACCGCCTTCAGGATTTCTAAGGGCGCAAATTTTTGATTTCACTCCTCACTACCTATCACAGTTTTGAAGGCCATAAAATGCCAAAATAGCACAAAAACTCCCCAAATGACCCCATTTTAGAAAGTAGACACCCCAAGGAAATTGCTGAGAGGCCTGTTGAGCCCATTGAATATTTTTTTTTTGTCCCAAGTGATTGAATAATGACAAAAAAAAAAAAAAATTACAAAAAGTTGTCACTAAATGATATATTGCTCACACATGCCATGGTTATATGTGGAATTGCACCCCAAAATACATTTTGCTGCTTCTCCTGAGTACGGGGATACCACATGTGTGGGACTTTTTAGGAGCCTAGCCGCGTACGGGACCCCGAAAACCAATCACCGCCTTCAGGATTTCTAGGCACAAATTTTTGATTTCACTCCTCACTACCTATCACAGTTTCGAAGGCCATAAAATGCCAAAATAGCACAAAACCCCCCCAAATGACCCCATTTTGGAAAGTAGACACCCCAAGCTGTTTGCTGAGAGGCATGGTGAGTATTTTACAGCTCTCATTTGTTTTTGAAAATGAAGAAAGAATTTTTTTTTTCTTTTTCTTTTTTTCAATTTTCAAAACTTTGTGACAAAAAGCGAGATCTGCAAAATACTCACAATACCTCTCAGCAAATAGCTTGGGGTGTCTACTTTCCAAAATGGGGTCATTTGGGGGGGTTTTGTGCCATATGGGCATTCCATTGCCTCCGAAACTGTGATAGGCAGTGAGAAGTGAAATCAAAAATTTACACCCTTAGAAAGCCTGAAGGCGGTGATTGGTTTTTGGGGTCCCGTACGCGGCTAGGCTCCCAAAAAGTCTCACACATGTGGTATCCCCGTACTCAGGAGAAGCAACAGAATGTATTTTGGGGTGTAATTCCACATATGCCCATGGCATGTTTGAGCAATATATCATTTAGTGACAACTTTGTGAAAAAAAAAAAAAATTGTCTTTTTTCCGCAACTTATTCCATGGACTCGACATGCCTCTCAGTATATAGCTTGGGGTGTCTACTTTCCAAAATGGGGTCATTTGGGGGGGTTTTGAACTGTTCTGGCATTTTATACACAACATTAGGAAGCTTACATCCACTCTTCTAACCACTTGAAGACAAAGCCCTTTCTGACACTTTTTGTTTACATGAAAACATATTTTTTTTTGCAGGAAAATTATGTTGAACCCCCAAACATTATATATATTTTTAAAGCAAAGGCCCTACAGAATAAAATGGTGGGTGTTGCATTTTTTTTTTCTACACAGTATTTGCGCAGCAATTTTTCAAACGCATTTTTTGGGGAAAAAATACACTTTTTTTTATTTTAATGCACTAAAACACACTATATTGCCCACATGTTTGATGAAATAAAAAAGATGATCTTAGGCCGAGTACATAGATACCAAACACGACATGCTTTAAAATTTCGCACAAACGCGCATTGGCGACAAACTACATACATTTTTAAAAGCCTTTAAAAGCCTTTACAGGTTACCCCGTTAGATTTACAGAGGAGGTCTACTGCTAAAATTACTGCCCTCGATCTGACCTTCGCGGTGATACCTCACATGCATGGTGCAATTGCTGTTTACATATGACGCCAGACCGATGCTTGCGTTCGCCATTGGGCAAGAGCAGGGCAGGACAGGGGTGCTTTTTTTTTTTTTATTATTAATTTTGGTTTTTTATTTTATTTTTAAATTGTTCCTTCCATGTTTTTTTTTTT
The DNA here is from genome assembly GCA_029206835.1 of Rana muscosa. NCBI lineage: Eukaryota > Metazoa > Chordata > Amphibia > Anura > Ranidae > Rana > Rana muscosa. Next base: position 217,875,412 of record CM055116.1, read on the forward strand.
ATCATTTTTATTGTTATCTCAGGGAATGTAAATATCCCCTATGATAGTAATAGGTAGTGACAGGTACTCTTTTTTTGAAAAAACTGGGGTCTAGACCCTAGATCTTTCCTCTGCCCTCAAAGCATCTGACCACACCAAGATCGGTGTGATAAAATGCTTTCCCAATTTCCCAATGGCGCTTTTTATATCCGGGGGGGGGGACATTCCCTCCCACTGCTTGTAAAAGCAGTCCAGAGGCTAATTAGCCACTAGGGTTGCTTTTACATTAAAGCCGGCCGCTGGCTGAAAAGAATGATACCAAGATGATACCTAAACCCGCAGGCATCAATCTGGTATAACCATTCAAAGTCCAGCAACATACCAGTACGTTGCTGGTCCTTGTTGGACATGTATTGTAATCTTTTTTTTTCATGCAGCCAGGTGGCTGAACGAAAAAAGAGATTGATCGGTGGGTATGCCCACCATTAGAATACCGCCCTTAATCCACCCACTTCTAATGATGGGCATACATGCACCATTTATATATGCCGAAGCATGGGGGCATCCTCCCGCAAAAAAGTTATGCCGCACACACATGGTCGGACTTTTCCACGGGCAAGCCTCCGTCGGAATTTCGACCGTATGTACGCGGCATTAGGAGCAAAATCGCTCCTCCGCCCCTGCTGCCCCAATGCTTCGGCATATTTGCTTCTTTTTTTTTTAACTGTGGTGGTGAAATCACCTCCTACAGCACTGGAGTCGCAGGGATCAGGCCTGTCTCTGCGAACGCTGCAGTTATGTGTGTTGTGTTTTGTAAGTGACAGTGATCGATCGATACTGCACTTCGGTGGCCTGGGCTGGACGGAGGGGCAAAACGCAGGTGCTAGCAGGTATCTGGGCTGATCCCGCTAACACTGCGTTTTTGGGAACCCTAAACTGCTGGGGACGCTAGTATAAATCTGATCAGATCAGATATTGATCTGTTCAGATACTATACCACTAAGGGAGGTGTATGCTTCACGCGTGGGTGTTAGCGTTACTGGCACTAACCTGACGCTGCCTGGGGTGTGACGCAGACCCTCTCTGACGCTAAAACCTAATTGATATCACCCGCCGGGCGATCAGGGGGTTAAACCTTTATTGGGTTATATACGGCGGGTGCCCTGACACTATAAAAAGCAAACTAACTAACCAGCGTCACCCGTAACACTTATATGATGATTACTGGTGAAAGGGTTAACTAGGGGCAATTAGGGGGTTAAAACCTTTATTAGATAATATATGGGGGTACCTGACGCTATAAAAACCTGCGGCGAACCTAAAAAAAATTACTGGCTACCGATCTGCATCACCGACGCTAAGACATCGATCAGAAAAATGATCGCTTAGCGACAGTGGTGATAGGGCGTGAAAGGGTTACCTGGGGGGCGATCAAGGGGGTTAAACCTTTATTAGATAATTTATGGGGGGTACCCGACGCTATAAAAACCTGCGGCGAACCTAAAAAAATTACTGGGTACCGATCTGCATCACCGACGCCAAGACAGCGATCAGAAAAACAATTGCTTAGTGACAGTGGTGATAGGGGGTGAAAGGGTTACCTGGGGGGCGATCAAGGGGGTTAAACCTTTATTAGATAATTTATGGGGGTACCCGACGCTATAAAAACCTGCGGCGAACCTAAAAAAAAAATACTGGCTACCGATCAGCATCACCTACGCTAAGACATCGATCAGAAAAACGATCGCTTAGTGACAGTGGTGATAGGGGGTGAAAGGGTTACCTGGGGGGCGATCAAGGGGGTTAAACCTTTATTAGATAATTTATGGGGGTACCCGACGCTATAAAAACCTGCGGCGAACCTAAAAAAATTACTGGGTACCGATCTGCATCACCGACGCCAAGACAGCGATCAGAAAAACAATTGCTTAGTGACAGTGGTGATAGGGGGTGAAAGGGTTACCTGGGGGGCGATCAAGGGGGTTAAACCTTTATTAGATAATTTATGGGGGTACCCGACGCTATAAAAACCTGCGGCGAACCTAAAAAAAAAATACTGGCTACCGATCAGCATCACCGACGCTAAGACATCGATCAGAAAAACGATCGCTTAGTGACAGTGGTGATAGGGGGTGAAAGGGTTACCTGGGGGGCGATCAAGGGGGTTAAACCTTTATTAGATAATTTATGGGGGTACCCGACGCTATAAAAACCTGCGGCGAACCTAAAAAAAATTACTGGGTACCGATCTGCATCACCGACGCCAAGACAGCGATCAGAAAAATGATCGCCAAGCGACGGCGGTGCTAGGGGGTGAAAGGGTTATCTGGGGGTGATCAAGGGGTTAAACCTTTATTAGGGGGGGGTTAGGGGGCTACACTGGACCTAAAACTAAATGTAGTGACACTTTTACAGTCACAAATGTCACTGATTGCAGTGATCAGTAAATAAATGGTCACTGCAATCAGTGACACTGTGACTGGGGGCTGGGGGGTGATCTGGGGGGGCTGGGGGGTGATCTGGGGGGGCCTGGGGGGGCGATTTATGTGCCTATGTGTGCTGGTGTTAGTGTAGTGTTAGTGCACTGACCTGTGTGTCTTCTCTTGTACGACGCTCGGTATATGTGAGCGCCACACAGGAGATGACATCACTTCCTCCTGCTTTCTCTATCTGTGTAAACAGTACACAGACAGAGGGGGCATTTCTATTCGCCGGGAGCGATCGCGGGGGGGTGGTCGGAATCGAACGGCCGCCCCCCCATCTCGGAACGCTCCCAGACGAATTCCGACCGCTCACTGTACAGAAGGGGGGTCCGATTGGACCCCCCAACTGTACAAAGGCAATCACGTATGCTCTACGTGATTGTGCCTGTCGGTGCCATTGTGCCGACGTATATATACAGTGAGCGGTCGTTAAGTGGTTAAGCTACATTGGTCTAACCGACTACCCCTGAAGAAGCCAATGACTTGGTGAAACAGGGTCTGGTCTGGATTTTTGGGGGGAACTCCAAGCCATTTTTTTTTAAATTTGGGGAGGAGTTCCCCTTAAAATCCATACCAGACCTGAAGGGCCTGGTATGGATATTTGGGGGGAACAGCACACATTTTTTTTTTATTTGCGGCAGGGTTCCCCTTAATATCCATAGCAGACCTGAAGGGCCTGGTAATTGAATTTGGGGGAACCCCCACACATTTTTTTTTTTATCAATGACTTTTCTATGTATTGCCGGGAGCTGACAATTCATTATAGCCGCAAGTGAGTTTTAAATGACTTTTTTACCTTCAGAAATGACACTTTGTGCAGGGACAGTTCTAAGCACGGGAAACAAGCACCACTTTACATGCATACTACACACACCCACTAGGTACAAAATTTAAAGGAATATTTCACTTTTATTGTTTCACTTTAAGCATTATTAAAATCACTGCTCCCGAAAAAACGGACGTTTTTAAAACTTTTTTTTGCATTGATACATGTCCCCTGGGGCAGGACCCGGGTCCCCAAACACTTTTTATGACAATAACTTGCATATTAGCCTTTATAATTAGCACTTTTGATTTCGAACGTTCGAGTCCATTGTATTTAATAGGGTGCTAAATTTCGCGCAAACTTTCTGTCTGTTCGCAGGTTCTGGTGCGAACCGAACAGGGGGGTGTTCGGCTCATCCCTAATTGTGGTTAATTAACTTTTTTTCCCACCGCTATAATCCCATTATCCCTATCCAATTTCTATATAACATTAGGGATGAGGTGCCGTATCTAACAGAGGACACACCTACCACTTTCAACTCCCACTTATTTACACTTGTTTCTTGGTAAAGTGCATTTTTTCATAGTCTATTTTCTAGCAATTGTTCACTTTTTTGGTTGACTATATATTTTGTGCCTTCTTTTGTGTTTTTTTGTGGAGTAGCATGGCAAGAACATATGCAGAACATTAAGGCTATAAGAGGAGAGAATGCAGTCACTAATGAAGTTACAGCTCTTTTCTCTCAACTTAGAAGGTTGTTAGAACATAAATCAAATTTTTATTGAAACAGCAGTTTCTTCCAGTCTTATATTGACAACAAAATTATCCCAATGGGACTGAGGTTTCAACTGTTTCCTACACTCAGGAACCCTCTGGCGCAGCAACAGAGTAGGTGGGAGCAAAGCCTAATCTCTCTGCTCGCTAACCCTATATGAGATCCTAAAAGAAAACTAAGTGAAAGTGAATGGTGAAATTCAAGCCATTCCAACCATCAAGTATATATCAAACATGGCACCAAGAGTTGAATACTCATATTGAGATATATAGCAAACAACTTGGATAAAAAAATTATCCCGAGACTCTTTGGCATTTGGACTTGGTTGTTCATGTAAATGTAATTCTACTCAAAATGTTAAAATGTCATCTATTAGAGATAGAGAGAGAAATAAGGATGATGGAAATATCTCTGACACCTGTACTTCTTCCTCACTCAGGTCTACACAGAGCATTTCAAGTTTGCAATAGATCCCAAATGATGTTCCTTGACACAATTTTGGTGGTTAATTATGTTTAGCTTGGTGATTCTTCTGACACTCGGGTGCCTCCCAAAAAAAGGAAAACTCCTCCATTATATGATATGAAGGACTCTACTGGCACCGCCAGGTTTTTTATAGCGTCAGGTACCCCCTTAATCGCCCCCCCCAGGTAACCCTTTCACCCCCTTTTGCCAGTGTCACTAAGCAATCGTTTTTCTGATCGCTGTATTAGTTATGCTGGTGCCGCTAGGTAGTCAGTTATTTTTTTAGGTTCGCCGCCAGGTTTTTATAGCGTCAGGTACCCCCATATATTATCTAATATAGGTTTTAACCCCCTGATTGCCCCTAGAGTTAACCCTTTCACCAGTGATCACCGTATAAGTGTCACTGGTGTCACTGGTTAGCCAGTTAGTTATTTAGTTATTTAGGTTCCCCGTCAGATTTTTATATAGCGTCAGGTACCCCCATATATTACCTAATAAAGGTTTTAACACCCTGATTGCCCCTAGTTAACCCTTTCACCAGTGATCACCGTATAAGTGTTACGGGTGACGCTGGTTAGTTAGTTTGCTTTTTATAGTGTCAGGGCACCCGCCGTATAAAACCCAATAAAGGTTTAACCCCCTGATCGCCCGGCGGGTGATATCAATTAGGTTTTAGCGTCAGAGAGGGTCTGCGTCGCCCCAGGCAGCGTCAGGTTAGTGCCAGTAGCGCTAACACCCACGCGTGAAGCATACACCTCCCTTAGTGGTATAGTATCTGAACAGATCAATATCGGATCTGATCAGATCTATACTAGTGTCCCCATCAGTTTAGGGTTCCCAAAAACGCAGTGTTAGCAGGATCCACCCAGATACCTGCTAGCACCTGCGTTTTGCCCCTCCGTCCAGCCCAGGCCACCCAAGTGCAGTATCGATCGATCACTGTCACTTACAAAAAACAACACACATAACTACAGCGATCGCAGAGACAGGCCTGATCCCTGCGACTCCAGTGCTGTAGGAGGGGATTTCACCACCACAGTTAAAAAAAAGAGCATATATGCCGAAGCATGGGGGCAGCAGGGGCGGAGGAGCGATTTTGCTCCTAATGCCGCATACATACGGTCGAATTTCCGACGGAGGCTTGTCCGTGGAAAAGTCAGACCGTGTGTACGCGGCATAACTTTTGCGGGAGGATGCCCCCATGCTTCGGCATATATAAATGGTGCATGTATGCCCATCATTAGAAGTGGGTGAATGAAGGGAGGTATTCTAATGGTGGGCATACCCACCAATCAATCTCTTTTTTTTTCGTTCAGCCAACAAGCTGCATGAAAAAAAAGATTACAATACATGTCCAACAAGGACCAGCAACGTACTGGTATGTAAAAAGAAAAAAAAAGCACCCCTGTCCCGCCCTGCTCTTGCGCAAAGGCGAACGCAAGCGTCGGTCTGGCGTCATATGTAAACAGCAATTGCACCATTCATGTGAGGTATCACCGCGAAGGTCAGATTGAGGGCAGTAATTTTAGCAGTAGATCTCCTCTGTAAATCTAAAGTGGTAACCTGTAAAGGCTTTTAAAGGCTTTTAGAAATGTATGTAGTTTGTCGCCACTGCGCGTTTGTCCGAAATTTTAAAGCATGTCATGTTTGGTATCCATGTACTCGGCCTAAGATCATCTTTTTTATTTCATCAAACATTTGGGCAACATAGTGTGTTTTAGTGCATTACAATTAAAAAAGTGTATTTTTTCCCCAAAAAATGCGTTTGAAAAATCGCTTTGCAAATACTGTGTGGAAAAAAAAATGCAACACCCACCATTTTAATCTGTAGGGCCTTTGCTTTAAAAAAATATATAATATTTGGGGGTTCAACGTAATTTTCTTGCAAAAAAAAAAAATTTTTTTCATGCAAACGAAAAGTGTCAGAAAGGGCTTTGTCTTCAAGTGGTTAGAAGAGTGGATGATGTGTGACATAAGCTTCCTAATGTTGTGCATAAAATGCCAGGACAGTTCAAAACCCCCCAAATTACCCCATTTTGGAAAGTAGACACCCCAAGCTATTTGCTGAGAGGCATGCCGAGTCCATGGAATATTTTATATGTTGACACAAGTTGCGGAAAAAGACAATTTATTTATTTATTTATTTTTGCACAAAGTTGTCACTAAATGATATATTGCTCAAACATGCCATGGGCATATGTGGAATTACACCCCAAAATACATTCTGTTGCTTCTCCTGAATACGGGGATACCACATGTGTGGGCCTTTTTGGGAGCCTAGCCCCGTACGGGACCCCAAAAAGCAAGCACTGCCTTCAGGCTTTCTAAGGGTGTAAATTTTTGATTTCACTCCTCACTGCCTATCACAGTTTCGAAGGCCATAAAATGCCAAAATAGCACAAAACCCCCCCAAATGACCCAATTTTGGAAAGTAGACACCCCAAGCTATTTGCTGAGAGGTATGGTGAGTATTTTGCATATGTCTTTAGTAAAAAAAATGTCAATAAGCGTATATTTATTGGTTTTTCCACAAAAGTTATAGCGTCTACAAACTAGGATACATTTTCTAAAATCTACACATCTCATTTCTTGAGGTGCTAAAATGGCAGGGCAGTACAAAACCCCCCCAAATGACCCCATTTTGGAAAGTAGACATCCCAAGGAAATTGCTGAGAGGCATGTTGAGCCCATTGAATATTTTTATTTTTTGTCTCAAGTGATTGAATAATGACTAAAAAAAAAATAAAAAATTACAAAAAGTTGTCACTAAATGATATATTGCTAATTGCTATTGCTAATATTGCTAAGACATATGGCTGAATACATTTTGGCCTAAATGTATGAGTAAAATTTAGTTTCTTCGATTTTTCTTATAACAAAAAGTAGAAAATATAATTTTTTTTCAAAATTTTCGGTCTTTTTCCGTTTATATTGCAAAAAAAAAAAAATCGCAGAGGCAACCAAATACCATTAAAAGAAAGCTCTATTTGTGGGAAGAAAAGGACGCACATTTCGTTTGGGTACAACATTGCATGTCCGCACAATTTCCAGTTAAAGCAGCGCAGTGCCAAATTGTAAAATCACCTCTGGTCTTTATGCTGCGTATTGGTCCGGGGCTTAAGTGGTTAAAGATACAAATTTATTGAACATATTGTGCTATGAGATGTAATTTTCTTTCTTTGAATTACATTCCTGGGAGAGTTTTCAGCAAGTTTGCGGGATATGGACTGACAGTAAGACATCCTGGTTATTTTTTTAATTGCGCTGTCGACCATTTTAGTATTGTCCACACTATCTGGTAAGAACCCAACCTTATCTTATATCACGGGTGATATCACTGTGGTGATCAGCATTGGACGTACCAACAATCTATTTCTTGGATTGCTCATATTTATTGGATAAGAGCGGCATTCACTTGCACGTGGATATGGGACTATATATCTTATATTTTTTGGGATGTTACACATGAATTACCCTTTTTTTTTTTAATTCGTGAATTGGGACATATTTGTTGATAGGATTTGTATATTGGTTGAGAAAAGAGAACATTGTGGGACTTTAAATGAGGAATGCATGAAATGACTCAAGGATAAGACAGTGTAGTATGGATGTTTTTATTAGTATAAAACACAAAGCAACCCATGAAATTCCAGGTACATACATACTAGTACACATACTGTACATATTAGTAAACATGGAAAGGCATGATGAAAAAAAAATAAACATAGTAAAAAGACTTGTTCCCTGCACTGTTAAAAAATCCTCTCACAATTGGAAACATTGAACCCGAGGTTGGTCCTAAAATTAAATCATTGTGCATCTGCGTATGGCTGACGCGTTTCATGGCATGATTGCCAATCTTCAGGGGCGGATGCGTAATGGAATAAAATCTGCAAAAGGACATAAATGTAATATATATGAATTTGAGCATAGCACCCAAAAATTTGGAGACAACAACAAAGAGATGAACAAGGTCCATCTCCAGACCACTTACTCATATGCAGCATGCAGGGGTGTGTGAGTTGGAGCACATGGGTCGCAGGGATTGTCTGCAGCCGGGAGCTGAAGTGGGGCCAGTGGGAGAGCAGCGACCATGGATGTGTCCAAAAGATAGTGTGTGTCCAACTGGGGAGGTGGAAAGGCAGGGGATCCAATCTAAATAAATGATGAGTAACATTAATACCCAAGTGGGTTAATATAGATGGACAAAACGCCTCCAACCCAAATGATAAAATGGGTGAGTGAGAACCACCTTTGTAGCCCTAAAGAAAGGTAAATAAAGCCCAGCAGTAGGAGTGTCTGGAAAACAGGGATGACCTGCAACCGATGGCTGAGGTGTATGTACCCGGTGTAGTCCAACCAGCCTGACCAGCATCACGCTGGCATGACACAAGGGAAGGGTGTCCGGAAACAGGGCGGCTTCCTCCACTCATTTGAAATCAGACATGGCTCCCTATTGGTCAGCCAAGATGGAAAGACTTGTCCCGACAAATCAACGCCAATAGGTGTCGGATGTGCGGGGTGGGTGCGTGGCGCCGATGCGCTGAGGAAAGACCCGCCCATCTCCTAGCACTCAAACTGAGTGATCCATGGGGGAATGGGGAGGTACTTGAGAGCATCGCAGCTCCCGTAAATGCAGGCAAAGGCAGCCACGCGGTCCCTCGCTGCAAGGAAACAAGTGAAAAATAGGTCTGAAAAGTAAAGTCAAAATTAAATATAAAAAGAAAAAAAAACATTTAGCCCAAATGTGCAAGGACACAGTACCAAAAGGTTTGAACCTAAAGGGATTGGATTAGAACAGTCCAAGAGGGGGTCATACCCTAACCTTGAGCCAATCATGCATCCTCCATCCCTATTTCGCAAGAAAAGAAAGGGAGTTTCAGGACTTTAAATGAGAATTATGTGAACATAATCTTCATTCCTATTATTTGAGAAAAGAGAAAATTGTGGGACTTTAAATGAGGAATGCATGAAATGACTCAAGGATAAGACAGTGTAGTATGGATGTGTTTATTAGTATAAAACACATAGCAACCCATGGAATTCCAGGTACATACATAATAGTACACATACATATTAGTAAACATGTAAAGGCATGATGCAAAAACCATAAACATAGTAAAACGACTTGTTCTCTGCACTGTTAAAAAATCCTCTCACAAATGGAAACATTGAACCCGAGGTTGGTCCTAAAATTGAATCATAGTGCATCTGCGTATGCCCGACACATTTTATGGCATGATTGCCAATATTCAGGATTAGGATATACATAGGATTTGTATATTGTTTTTTCAACACACTAATTTTATCATGTTGGTGTTTTTTTATGAAATGTAAATTTGCATCTAATTTTTGCACTTTATAAATTGAGACTTTTATCATTCATTTATATTAGAGTTTTATGCACATTAAGTACAGTATATTTTCTATCATGTTATATTCATTTAGCTCCACATTATTTGATCTATTTTCCAAAGGAAGTCAACAATGTAATTTCTCTGTAGTTCTCCCGCCATGGTTTTTCCTTAGCTCAGTTAAGAACATACTAATCTCCCAGGTGGATATAGTTAGAATTTATGGGAAAGAGTACTCACTGGTGCAGTATCCAAAACATATAAGAAAAATGGTTGACTTAGCACAACAGGCTTCATCTATAACTAAGATATCACTTTGGATGGACTGGTCCTTTAAAGTGGTTGTAAACTCCTCTGCCCAACTTTACCTCATGTAAAGCAATTTACAATCACTTACTTGTAGGTGGCTTTAAAAATGTCACAAACTTCTCTGTTTAGGAAATATGGCCGCTATACGTTTTAGTGACGTCACTCGCGCACACGCATTTTGTCCCTTATTTACGGCACACTCCGCAAGATCTATGCATCTATGTGCCATGCCTCTGATAGCAGAGCTCCACTAAATCACAATTCCACGAGATCTCAGTGTTCTTGAAACTCCCCATGTGACCAGCTACATCACAGGCGGTGTGAACAAGGACATTCATTCATTCACTAGGAGGAAATTTGCATGTGTGCTTTTATTGGTTTGCCGGGCCGTTGCCATGGTAACGGTATACTAAAACGAGGCTTGGTTAATCTTTACTGAGCATGCCCAAGATTTTGGCTTGTTCAGAGAGAAAAGGGCGGAAGTACAGATGAGGCTGGAATCGGAAGGCAACTGCAAACATGGTGCCGGCTTAGGCAGGAAAAGATAAAAAAGATACCAAACTGCAGAAACAGCAAGAAAGATCCTAGAATGTTAATTCTTATCGTGGTATAGTTTATAAACTATATACATAGTGGTCATATGATTACTGGGAATATTTCTTCTGAGTTTACTTCCTCTTTAATATTTACAGAAAATTGGTCTGTCAATATGGTTCTAGAAGTTAATAAAAGTGATATGCTGCTTCATTTTAAACTTGTTTTACTGACATTTAGAAGCCGACAAATTTATAACAAAGAAATAATCCCACCGTAAACTTTAAAGGGGTTGTAAACCCTAATGTTTTTTCACCTTAATGCATCCTATGCATTAAGGTGAAAAGACATCTGACAGTTACGGCCCCCCCAGCCCCCCCATTTTACTTACCTGAGCCCGTTCACCTGCTGCGGCCACCCCCAATGTCCTCTTCTCCACTCAGTCTGGCCGTTGATTGACTAGAGTGGATGGATTGAGCCATTGGTTCGCGCTGCTGTCAATCACATCCAATGACACGACACGCCGGGGGTAAGGCCCAGTGATACAGTGAGCGGCTATAGCCGCCGGCTGTATCACGGGAGCGCGCCCACAAGAACTAAATCCCATGGGAGAGAGCTCTTGCGGGGAGCCAAGACAGCCACCAAGGGACCCCAGAAGACCAGGTTCGGGGCCACTCTGTGCAAAACAAGCTGCACAGTGGAGGTAAGTATAACATGTTTGTTATTTAAAAAAAAAAATCCTTTACAACCCCTTTAAACAATTGTTATTTTATATAAAATGTATTAAAAAATTCTAAGAGGCAAGTGACTACAGATTCACAAATGCATCAACATGCAACATAAATGTTGTGTTACACTATGTGATTATTCTTGCTCTGTGTCTTTAAGATCTGTCCCCTTCTTTCTAGCTGAACTCTCTCTCTCACCGTAGTTCTTTATATATCTCCTCCACTTCCTGATTCTGGTCATTACTCCTGTATATCTTCCATGCTAAACATCTTACATGTGGCTTACAACTGCAACGTTTTTCTACCTATGAATATCCATCATTAAACGGAACATTCGAAAGGATTAATCGTCTGTCGTCCTAACTGTGAGTTTATTCATTGAGTTAAACTGCCTGTATCGATGCAAGGGATGAATATCAAACCAGCTTGAGTAAGGCCTACTTAAACCTGGAGATGAACTTTATCGCTTTGTAGTTGAGACAGAACAGTAGAAAAACGGAGTTTCACAGCCTAATTACAAGATTTCTGCATGTCAGTACTGAAACAGACAAGATTTACTGCCCTCATAGCAAGACAGAAGGGACAGAGCAGCACATGGCAGCCTTATAGCCTGAGACAATCTGCACAGTGTCATATTTCAGCACACAGATCCTGCCTGCTTTCACAGTCAGTCTGCTACCATGAGTGACCAAGCTTCTGCATGTGAACTCACATCTACCTCCCCACAAGTTCCTGAAGAAACTGAGTTACCCAAACGCTCAGTTAAACCCACTTGGAAAGTAATGGAGAATTATGAAGCTTCAAGGACTGAATTATCAGATAGCTTGGAATTAGTCTGGGAAAAAATCCTTGCTGAAGCCAATACAGTGTCTGTTGAACGTGAACTACTGACACTAGAGGGCGCCATTAAACAACTTTCTGCCTCATATGAGCTTTATCAGCTTACCAGCATCAAATTCACTAATGTCTTACAAAACATGAAGTCAGAAAATGCGATGAGGAAGTTAAAGCGTGTCAACATTCTTAATATTGAAAGAGACAGTTTTATCCAGCAAACCAGATTAAAGGCAGAAGCAAAAATAAAGCTGTTACAGGACACTGCATCTCACAGATCTGTTTCCACCAGACGTTCTAAAAACTCGTCAAGATCCCATAGTTCAAGATACTCAACACTCAGTGAGCGACTTATTAATGCCCGCGCTGAAGTGGAAGCCAGCAAAGTGCAGGTGGCATATGCAGAAAAAAGAGCAGAGTTGGAAGCGCTGTCAGCACGTCAAAGAGCAGAGTCGGAAGCGCAGTCAGCACATCAAAGAGCAACAATGGAAACCTTAAATGAACAGTGTAAACATGACGCAGCTATGGCAAAGCTAAGGGTCCTACAGCAAGCTATCAGTGCAGACGAAGGTGCAAGTGAGAAAGACAGCATTAACCTAAACATAGCAGATATGGAAGACCCCCTCAAACGCACTAAAGACTATGTCCTAAGCCACTGCAGTGCACACTCCATTGTCTCCAATGCTCCCGACTACGTAGAGACTCCTTCACAGCTTCAAGTTAAAGAGGTTCCAGCAACTTCCTGCACTCAAAATCACTCCACTACATTTCCTACCTGCCTACCTTGCCTGCCTTTATACGTCACAGAGCATCAGCGCAAGCTTCAAGCAAGTCATCAATCTCCAGTCATCGGTACAGCCTTGAATCAACGTACCATTGGAACAACTGACTTCAAGCAAGCAACTCACCTGGATGCATCTGCTGCACCATATTTCCCTGTGTCCTTTAACCTCCCTAGCGGTAATCCCGAGCGTGACTCGGGGTTGTTTTTTTATGCTAGGATCGGTAACCCCGAGTCACGCTCGGGGTAGACATTGCAGAGCTCGCAGCGGAGTTTCCTTACCTTCTCCTGGCGATCCAGCGATGATGTCCTCTGCTGTGATCGCCAGCGAGATCTCCGGCGAGTGTCGGCACTTTCGACCCCATCTGACTTCCTAGTTCCGTTCCCTGCGAGCCGCAGCGGTGCATGGGAGCGGAACTGGGCGGCAAATTCAAAAAGGTAAACACGTAGTATACATACAGTATACTGTAATCTTACAGATTACAGTACTGTATGTAATAATTACACACCCCCTTGGTCCCTAGTGGTCTGCCCAGTGTCCTGCATGCACTTTTATATAATAAAAATCGTTCTTTCTGCCTGTAAACTGGGGATTGTCCATAGCAACCAAAAAGTGTCCCTTTATGTCAAAAGTGGTTTTAGACCAACTAGAAAGCAGCGATAATAAATTAGAATCACTCGCAGAATTGAGCGATAGCGATTTGTGGGGAAATTCGTCATCAAACACTAAATCTAATGACAGCGATAATTCTGCAACTGAGCAAATTTCAGTGTTTTTGATTTGATTACATTATTGAATAATTTTTATTATAATTAGATTACTATTTTTTATAATTATTTATAGTTATTTATTATATTATAATTGATAATTTTGTGTTTCATATTTATCATACCCGGGATGTTTACTAGACTCTGGTTTGCTTAGGTTTAAGTAAGTAATTACTAAGAATCGCAGGCCTATAATACATAACACCAAATTTTCATGCAAAATAATTGTACCGCTTTTGGTACATAATTCCAGAAAGAATCATACCGCCAGGGAGGTTAACAACAATGTCAAAGATAACGCAATCAGCACTATACAGCCAACAGCATCTCACATAAAGGCGGAGACAACTGAGACAGAAGAGTTTGTGAGGTACATGCTTCGCAGAGAGCTCACAAAGACTGGTCTTACAAGTTTTGATGACCAACCTGAGAACTACAGAAGTTGGAAATGTGCCTTCAGAACTACAATCAGCAATATTGGCATTACAGCTGATCAAGAATTGAATCTGCTGATCAAATGGCTTGGTCCTCTATCTGCTGCACGTGTTAAGCCATTAAGATCGGTTTTCATGGACAATCCTACTGCAGGCCTCACAGCTGCATGGGAGCGACTAGAGCAAAGTTATGGCAGTCCAGAAGCTATAGAAAATGCTTTGTTCATGCGTCTGGAAACTTTCCCAAAGATACCCGGTAAGGACAACAAGGAGTTCCAGAGACTGAGTGACCTTCTCCTTGAGCTTCAGCTAGCCAAGACAGACCCAAAACTACCTGGACTCAGTTACCTTGACACTCCAAGAGGGGTAAACCCAATTGTCTCCAAGCTCCCGTATGGTTTGCAAGAGAAATGGACTGCACTAGGGTCATCATACAAAAGAGAGAACAAGGTTTCCTTCCCTCCATTCTCTTTCTTCTGTGAATTCATCAGGGAAATTGCAGAGACCAAGAACGATCCAAGTTTTTCCTATGGTGAGTACAGTCTCTTCTCACCCTTTCCTAAGAGTACCAGTCTTCAGGGCAACTACAGAAACCATAGAGGCCCAGTGTCCGTGAAAAAGACTGACATCCTTCCCACTCCTACCACAGTTCTGGCCACGAACAAACAGAGTAGGAAGATTGAAAACCCTAACAGAGAGTGTCCCATACACAAGAAGCCACACCCCCTCAATAAATGTATCGGCTTTAGGAAAAAGCCTCTGGAAGAGCGCAAGGAGCTTTTAAAGACATTTAGGGTATGTTTCAGGTGCTGTGCTTCTACAGAACATTTTGCAAGGGACTGTAATGTGTCCATCAAGTGCATAGAGTGTGGCTCTGAAGAACATGTGCAAGCCCTCCATCCTCTTGAGCCCAGCTCTGCACAACCTGCCAACACTCCTCC
This sequence comes from Rana muscosa, assembly GCA_029206835.1. Taxonomy (NCBI): domain Eukaryota; kingdom Metazoa; phylum Chordata; class Amphibia; order Anura; family Ranidae; genus Rana; species Rana muscosa. Next base: position 217,890,563 of record CM055116.1, read on the forward strand.
CAGGTTAACGCATGGCGGGGAGAATACAGACCAAGTGCCTAATTCTACCATCATTTCTTCATCCTGCACTGAAGTTTGTGGAGAAGACCGCTGTGGTAAGTCCTGTGCTAAGATATGCTTGGTGAACATATACCACAAGGATCAACCAGAAAAGTCTCTAAAGGCATATGCTATCTTAGACGATCAGAGCAATCGATCACTTGCAAAATCGGAATTGTTCAATCTATTTGAAATAAAAGGCGAAGCTCATCCTTACACCTTGGGTACCTGTAGTGGAACTATAGAGGTTTCTGGAAGAAGGGCTCATGGACTCATGGTATCTTCTCTCAAAGGTAACTTGCAATTACCCTTACCTACACTTGTTGAGTGCAATCAGATACCTGCTAACAGGGAAGAAATCCCTACTCCAGCTGCTGCTTTCCATCACCCTCACCTCAAGGTAATAGCAAATGAGATACCGCTGCTTGACAAAGATGCTCAGATGCTTCTTCTGTTAGGAAGAGACATTCTAAGAGTTCACAAGGTACACAGACAAGTCAGTGGACCCCCAGATGCCCCATTTGCCCAGCGCACAGATCTAGGGTGGGTTATCATAGGCAATGTCTGCATAGGCAAAATGAAAAGACCTACCAACATTTCGTCATTCAAGACAAATGTTCTGCCAAATGGCCGAAACACTTACTTTGAGCCATGCCCACATCACTACTGGGTGAAAGAGAAGATAGCCAGCCACGAATGGCAACATGGTATCTCAGGTGACACAAGCCCTTACTCCTGCCATGATGGCGACTTCGGCTTTACAGTGTTTAATGCAACCAGTGAAGATGACATACTGGCTCCTTCAATGAAAGACAAAGAATTCATCAAGGTAATGGACAATAGACATGTGCACACTGAAATATTTCGTTTCGGAATTTCGTTTTTGTCCGAAAAATAAATTTATTTAGTTACTCCCGAAATTCGTTTTTATTTATTTCGTTTTTCGTTAGAAATTGCATTCGTCCGAAAATCTGAATTAATTAAGGTCGAATCTGTCATTGAAGGCTCATGGTGTCTGTCGAATGTTCAAAGAAGATTCGACGGAGCAGTGAAACTGTACGACGCTGCAATCACACATTTCCTGTCGAATGATCCGCCCACAAGCTATAGAAGAATTCTAATGTTGTATGACTAGTAATAATTATATTTATTCATTACTATTACTAGTCAACCAACATTAGAATTCTTCTATAGCCTATGGGCGGATGCATTTGACCGGAAATGTACGATTGCAGCGTTGTACAGTTTTGCTGCACCGTCGAATCTTCTAACTTTCGATGCTTTGTCGAATCTTCGTCATTCTAGCTATTTTACTGCTCCTCCTCTTTGGTTACAATCAGCCAATAACATTCATCATCAACTTTATTTTTATTTTACTTCCCCCACCCAATTCCAGCAGTGATCTTTTCTCTCTATGTCGAATCTTTTCTCTCTATAATAACAAATCTTTTCTCTCCTATGTCGAATCTTTTCTCTCCTATGTCGAATCTTTCCTCTCCTATGTCGAATCTTTCCTCTCCTATGTCGAATCTTTCCTCTCCTATGTCAAATCTTTCTCTCCTATGTCGAATCTTTCTCTCTATAATGTCGAATCTTTTCTCTCCTATGTAGAATAATCTTGGACTAATAGAGTTAAGGTTAGGCACATTCGACCACAGATTCGATAGACACAGATTGTTATTGTCAGCGTCACATCGAATCTCCTATCTATATCGAACTGTTGTAGCAACGAAAACGAAAATAAAGCATTTGTTTATGTCGGATCTTTCGGTTTTCGGATTCTGTGCTTTCGTTTTCGTTTGTTAAAACGATAACGAAAATAGCTGAAATTCGGACGAAAATGCATTCGGACGAAAACGAATGCACATGTCTAATGGACAATGAGTTCTTTCAAGATGACTCCAATAACTGGGTAGCACCCCTACCCTTTCGTCTCCCAAGAGAGAGATTGCCCAACAACTTACAGCAGGCCATCAGTAGATTCTCCTCCTTAAAGCGAAACTTAAGCAGGAAACCAGAGATGCAAAAGCACTTTGTGGACTTTATGCAAAATGTATTTGACAGAGATCATGCAGAGCCTGCTCCCCCACTAAAGGAGGGAGAAGAATGCTGGTACCTTCCATCCTTTGGCGTGTATCACCCACGCAAACCAGACCAAATCAGAGTTGTCTTTGATTCCAGTGCTCAGCACAAAGGTGTTTCTCTTAACAACATGCTCCTTACTGGACCCAACTTGAACAACAGTCTAATAGGAGTCTTGATTCGTTTCAGACAAGCGCCTGTAGCAGTAATGGCCGACATTCAACAGATGTTTCACTGCTTCATCGTCAGAGAAGACAACAGAAACTACCTCAGGTTTCTATGGCACAAGGACAATGACCTCAACAAGGAAGTTATAGATTATCGCATGAAGGTACATGTCTTCGGTAACAGTCCTTCCCCAGCAGTGGCAACTTATGGGCTAAGGAAAACAGCTCAGACTGGAGAAGTTGAATATGGATCTGATGCACGTCAATTTGTTGAAAGAAACTTCTACGTTGACGACGCACTTAAGTCCTTTCCAACTGCTAAAGAAGCAATTGATCTTCTCACCAGAACAAAGGAGATGCTGTCTGTAGCAAACCTTAGACTGCACAAGATTATATCCAACAGCCAGGAACTTATGAATGCCTTTCACTCTGAGGACTATGCCACTAGTCAAAAAAACCTTGACTTAGGTACAGATGTGCCTCCTGTACAGCGAAGTCTGGGTTTGTTGTGGAACATTAAGCAAGACAAATTCACCTTCCAAGTGTCAACTTGTGACAAACCCTTCACTAAGAGAGGAGTCCTGTCCGTGGTGAATAGCATCTATGACCCACTGGGTTTCCTTGCTCCAGTTACCATTCAAGGTAAGATTTTACTAAGACAGTTGTCTACTGAGAACATAGACTGGGATACTCCCTTGCCTAGTGAGAATCAACACAAGTGGGAAAGGTGGAGATATTCTTTGAAGTCACTAGAAAAACTTCAGATTCCCCGTTGCTATGTTCCAGGATCCACTTCAACTGCTAACCGGAGAGAGATTCATATTTTCTCTGATGCATCAGTTGAAGCTATTGCTGCAGTAGCCTATTTGAAGACCTCTTAACTGAATGGAGAATCACACTGTAGTTTTGTCCTAGGCAAGGCAAAACTCACACCCAAGCCTGCACATACCATACCAAGACTTGAACTTTGTGCAGCCGTGCTAGCAGTAGAAATTGCTGAGGTCATACGAAGTGAAATGGACACTAGAATTGATTCTTTCACCTTCTATACAGACAGTAAGGTAGTACTTGGTTACATAAACAACCAAACAAAACAATTTTATGTGTACGTCAGCAACAGGGTTGAACGTATCAAGAGATTCTCTCTACCAAGTCAATGGCATCACGTTCCCACTGAACTCAACCCAGCTGACTGTGGGACCAGAGCCGTGTCACTTGCCGCTCTTCAGGACAGCTTATGGCTGTCACCTCCAAGGTTTCTGTGTGAGGACTCTTACTTACTCCCTATTGACACCACCTATGGGCTAGTAAACCCTGAAGATGATAAGGAAATAAGAACTGTGAACACCTCACTCCACACTTCTGTAAGTACAAAACAGAAGCTGCGGTCACACCATTACAGGCATCAATGGAAGCAGGTGCAGCATCTAGCCAATGTGTTCTGGCATCGCTGGAAGAAAAAGTATCTTCACCACCTTCAAGGTCGCAACAAATGGCAAGCATCTAAGCCGAATCTTAAGGTTGGAGACCTCATCCTTCTAAAAGACAAGGAAGTTTGTCAGAATGAGTGGCCTATGGGTCTTATTACTAAAGTTATGCCCAGCGACGATAACAAAGTCCGGAAGGTAGAAGTCAAGGTAACCAAGGGAGGATCGACACAAACCTTTAGTCGACCAATTACAGAGTTAGTACTCCTTTTGCCAGGTGAGTGACTTGTGCAAGGACTAGCCATGCTGTTGGCACGGCGGGGAGTACATTGCTGCCATCTACAGGTTCTACTCAGAACTTTGGAATTATTTGAAGACATCATACTGAGACTTTATGTTCTTCATCCTGTTGAACTTACGTTTATTATTTGCTTGTTGCATGTTTTTCATTACAGGTTCCAGGACATTCGTCAGTATTGGACTTTTTGAAAATATATATTTTAGTTTAAGGTTATGAAATCTAAAGATTTCAGATGGGGAGTGTTGTGTTACACTATGTGATTATTCTTGCTCTGTGTCTTTAAGATCTGTCCCCTTCTTTCTAGCTGAACTCTCTCTCTCACCGTAGTTCTTTATATATCTCCTCCACTTCCTGATTCTGGTCATTACTCCTGTATATCTTCCATGCTAAACATCTTACATGTGGCTTACAACTGCAACGTTTTTCTACCTATGAATATCCATCATTAAACGGAACATTCGAAAGGATTCATTGTCTGTCGTCCTAACTGTGAGTTTATTCATTGAGTTAAACTGCCTGTATCGATGTAAGGGATGAATATCAAACCAGCTTGAGTAAGGCCTACTTAAACCTGGAGATGAACTTTATCGCTTTGTAGTTGAGACAGAACAATAAACATCATTGTCCCAGTCTTGGGAACACTGGCACCCGTGGCCCCCACTTGATACATCCACCTTATGGGTGGCCCCTTCCACACCATAATTCACTTTCTGAGTGATCCCTTCTCTAATTATACAGGAACTTGCCCACTAGACTAATACTCTGTTTTGATTTACTGCACATGCTCAGTAACTCAAGGGAAATACTATATTTTCAGAACACGCCCAGGTTAGAGAATCATTGAGACAGATGCAGGATTATCCCACTAAATCTGGGAGTTGGAGTTTTCTGATCATAAAGATTGTCATCTGGAGAATTCATATATGCATGGTTCTGAAATAGGGTAACCTGATTTACTAAAGGAAAAAAAATAAGAGCAGGAATAAATTGATATGATATGCTTGTGTAGCGGGTGTTTGAATTTAAGGGAGGCATCTGGGTGGTAGTGTAACCCAGATGCACAAATTGCTAGGGGATCCGAGACCTTTTTCTGGTTCTTGGAGGACTCTGGTGGTGTGAGGTTCCTTGCGGTCCACGGGTGGCGCTGTTGCCCTGGGCCGGAGCTGAACTCACACCGCAAGACTGTACCTTTTTGTCCTCCCCTGGAGCTGGTACAGTGGGGCGGGGAACCCGCTGTGATGCAAAGGGAGAGGGGATAAAAGGGGCGGACGCCCTTACCACGGGGTTCAGAGTTGAGAGTTCGGAGTGGGAGTCGGAGGACTCGGCCGCACCCAGGCACCTTCAGCTTGGGTGCTGGCGTTCCAGTGCTCCAGGCCTAGGTGCCCTTGGCCTGGCCGGAGCGGAGATGGAGTCCATCCCAGGCACCTTTAGCCTGGGGAGAGGTGCTATGGCGGATGCCTGGGGCTCAGTACCTTCGACAGAGTTCCGCGAGGGTGGAGGAATCCGAGGGGGCCCTAACTCCTTGGGTGCCCGTGTCTGAGTTCTTGAGATCTGGTGTGCGGAACTTCTCTGGAGAGTCCGGCGCAGCATCGCTGGTGACAGAGAGGCCTCCGGTTTCTCCCTTGGACGGATTTCCTTCCCCTGACAGGGGCCGTGCTAGCGAAGGTAATTCATGTTCTACCTCACATAGTCAGTGGCAGTGACTATTTACCACTGGTGATACCACAGTGGTTAGCAACAGAAGGGAAAGGATTGTGCCTCGATCTATCCCCCCATTATTACTCAGTAGAAGAAACTGTTTGTTGTTTGCCAAGAAGAATAAAACTGAGTTGGACCTATTCACTGTGTGGAACTCTGGTTACTAGGAGCAAAGGAGTCAGGGACGAAGTACTGGACTTGACTCTAGGACACCTACACAAAACCCTATCTTCTGGCCTTCACCTCTTAGCTATGGAGGACATGGGCCGTGGTGTATCTCATCCCTCCCCCCAGCACTGAGACCCCTAGACGAAGAAAGACAAGCCGAGTATGAGAAAGGGAGAGAGGGGTGAGGCTGCTACACTTGTATTGCAGGATCACAAAAAATTTAATGAATACTAAGTTGATCATCTTGCTAAGCAATGAAATGCTCTCGGCCATGCCAAGCAACCCCTGTATGCCTTGCTTTCAGACAAAAAATGGGCAGCATATGCATGGGTATTTATCATTAATAGCATCGTTTTCACTATTGTCTTTTTACTTTTACTGTTTTTTTTTCATATGACGTCCAGCAGGATATTGAGCCGCTGCATGCCCCCGGGAGCGCGCATTGCGGCGATCGTTGTTGCCGGATGTCAGTCTGACACCCCGCAACACCGATCTAGGTAAAGAGTCTCCGACGGAGACTCTTTACCACGTGATCAGCCGTGTCCAATCACGGCTGATCACTATGTAAACAGGAAAAGCCGGTCATCGGCTTTTCCTCACTCGCGTCTGTCAGACGCGAGTAGAGGAGAGCCGATCGGCTGCTCCTCTGACAGGGGGGGTTTGTGCTGATCCATTATCAGCGCAGCCCCCCCAAGGATGCCCACACTGGACCACCAGGGATGCCACCAGACCACCAGGGATGCCCAGCTTAAGGTATGCCACCCTAGACCACCAGGGATGCAAATTAGAAATGGCTAATGGATGCCAATCAGTGCCCACAATGGATGCCAATCAGTGCCCACACTGGGCACCACTGATTGGCAGGCATTATTGTTTGGCACTGATTGGCATCCATTAGTACAACACATTACAGTACAGTGCCACCTATCAGTGCCCATCCATGCCACCTATCAGTGCCCATCCATGCCCATCCGTGCCACCTATCAGTGCCCATCCATGCCACCTATCAGTACCCATCCGTGTCGCCTATCCATGCCGCTTCATGACGCCTATCTGTGCCCATCCGTGCCACCTATCTGTGCCCATCTGTGCCGCCTAGCTGTGCCATCCGTGCCGCCTACCAGTGTCCATCCGTGCCACCTATTAGTGCCCATCCGTGCTGCCTATCGGTGCCCATCCGTGCCGCCTATCGGTGCCCATCCATGCCGCCTCATCGGTGCCCATCAGTGCAGCCTCATCGGTGCCCATCAGTGCCGCCTTATCAGTGCCCATCAGTGCAGCCCCATCAGTGCCCATCAGTGAAGGAGAAAACGTAATTATTTACAATATTTTGTAACTGAAACAAAAAAAAGTTTTTTTTTCAAAATTTTCGGTCTTTTTAAAAAAAAAAATTGCAGAAAATAAAAATCGCAGAGGTGATCAAATACCACCAAAACAAAGTTCTATTTGTGGGAACAAAATGTTAAAAATTTAGTTTGGGTACAGTGTAGCATGACACTCAAAGTGCAACAGTGCAGAAAGCTGAAAATTGGTCTGGGCAGGAAGGTGTATAAGTGCCCAGTATGGAAGTGGTTAATGATATCAGTATATATTTCATGCAGTTTTGTCCCTCCATGTGCATGCAAAATCACTAATAGCAATTAGATAAACCTTAAAACTTTAGCAAAAATAACATTTTAATTTTAGGCACACCACAGCCTAATCCATGTGAGATCAGATGCTGAAACTTGCACTCCATAGCAAAGCACAGTTATTAGTAACATCACTGCATGTACCCTTAAGCCTGTGATTGTTTGACCTTACAAATTGTTTCTGCATTGTATATACCATGATGATATCATAGCTCCCAACTGTCCCTGATTTGGAACAATGTCACTCATTCCTCCTCATTTGTCCTTCATTTTGGTCTGATCTATATAGTTGTATTAAAAAAAAAAACACTTTTTAGCTTTCAAAAAGTGTTTCCCAGTGCTAAATCTTTCATCCAAATTATAAATTGCTGCACTTGTAAAAGCCAATATAAAGGAATAGTAGTGGGAAAAAAAAGCCCTTGTGGATTTAATTAACCTTTTTTTGGTTAATTCCCCATTAAGGGGGTGTGGCAGGGGGCATGTCCTATGCCTACATATGTTTGCTAGTGGGTGTCCCTCATTCCCATCTCAAAATATTGGGAGGTATGTGATATGATTTGTTTGTCCATGCATAAGTCATCATAAATCAGGCCTAACATGTTATAACATTGCAGTGGCAAATGCTTTTTTCAGTAGGTATAGTGAAGAGCCATTGAGCAAATATTCAACTTAGCCGATAAGAATAATAAGTTGTTGAGAAATGATGAATTATGGTGGCCAAAGAATCTGCACATTTAAAAGCAAATACACAATTACATTTTAAAATCGAACCTAAAAAGCAGAGGCTGTATTGAATCCAACCACAAGAGGTCATCACTGGTCTGTACAATTAGCATGTCTGTCCATTTAGCACATATCTTGTGTGTTGTATGGAGGCTTTGTGCAAATAGTGTGCTAGTATTTTTGTGTAACTTCAAATACAAAAGCTAGCAAAGCATATTACCATAAGTATATTATTAAAATAATATCCCACCCCCCAAAAAATGTATATTCTGTAGTGTTGAAAAATAGAATTTACATTAGTTAGTTAAAAACATCTTCTTTAATGTACAAGATTTTGTTCTAATCTGCTCCAATAGAAAAATAAGCCATTCTCTTATTCCACAAAATCTTTATTGATACAGAGATGCCTCAATCTATTTAACCTATATATGCAGGCAACATATTATTATTATTATTATTATACAGGATTTATATAGCGCCAACAGTTTACACAGTGCTTTACATAAAAAAGGGGGACAGTACAAATACAGTACAGTTCAATACAGAAGGAATAGGAGGGCCTTGCTCATGGAGCTTACAATCTAAAGATATTAAATAAAATGTAAAATTCTACTCCAGTGTAAAAGGTATTTATATTTAAAGCATTTTAACTGTCAAGAAATTGCTATGTAATATACTAAGCAATTTGCTATCCTGTAGCATATGACAGTTCGAACAAGATAGACATAACTGTATCTTATATGCCATATAGAGGTGTGTTACTGGATTATAACATTTACACGTTCATGGTTACGCAATAAAATGTTATCAAGTAAACACTTCAGGCTTAAACTGTACAAGGCAATGTACATACATAACCTTTTTTTTTTTATCAGATTAAATTTTTTTGTAAAAAAAAAATTAACATTTTATAGCTCTTTATAGTTCATTGCATTCACAACACACATTGTTCTTTAGAGGGAAAATAAGGGGGCATAATGTATCTACTTCCTGTCTTGAGACCTGTGCTGTGTAACTTTCTTTGCTTTCTACATCAACAACCACATTCAAGATTTCAAGGATGGGCTGTTTGGTGGCTGAGAGAAAGTTCCTGATGCACAAAGTAATGTACTTATAAAATTTGTGAGGTGCCCCTTGTGCAGCTGGCTGCAGTTGTAGTTGAAACCCTCTCTCCTCTGATCTCTCCCTATCCCTGCAGCCATCATTTACTGGTACCACAGGGGTTAATACGGGCTGAGGGACCCATCAAGAGTGCCAACTATGTTCAGCTTTTCTGACGCCCTCCTCTATTCATAGAAGCTGTACTATAGCTTCTGTTAATGCACTCTATGAATGGAAGACAAACGGAAGAATTAAAGGTCAGTCTCCTTCACTCATAGATCGTTTTTCATTTGTGTCATATGTAGGGATGAGCTTTATGTTCGGGTCAAACATGAGTTCGACTCGAAAATTGGCTGTTCGCCCATTCGCCGAACAGCGAACAAATTGGGGTATTCGCGGCAAAGCCATGGAACACCCATTAAAAGTCTATGGGAGAAATCTAAAGTGATAATTATAATGGTTAATATGCAAGTTATTGTCATAAAAAAGTGTTTGGGAACCTGGGTCCTGCCCCAGGGGACATGTATCAATGCAAAAAAAAGTTTTAAAAACTGCCGTTTTTTCAGGAGCAGTGATTTTAATAATGCTTAAAGTGAAACAATAAAAGTGAAATATTCCTATAAATTGAAAAAGAAAAAAGCGTGGGGTTCCCCCCTGCGCCACATTTAAAAAACTAATGGCGTGGGGTTCCCCCCAAAAATCCATACCAGGTATGGATTTTAAGGGGTACTCCGCGCCAAGATTAAAAAAAATGTAGTGGGGTTCCCCCCAAAAATCCATACCAGACCCTTATCCGAGCACGCAACCTGGCAGGCCGCAGGAAAAGAGGGGGTAACGAGAGAGAGCCCCCCCTCCTGAACCGTACCAGGACACATGCCCTCAACATGGGGAGGATGTCCACATGTTGATGGGGACAAGGGCCTCACGTGGCAGGCCGCAGGAAAAGAGGGGGGACGAGAGAGAGCCCCCCTCCTGAACTGTACCAGGACACATGCCCTCAACATGGGGAGGATGTCCCCATGTTGAGGGCATGTGGCCTGGTACGGTTCAGGAGGTTGGGGGGGCACTCTCTCCTCCCCCCCCTCTTTTCCTGAGGCCTGCCAGGTTGCGTGTTTGGATAAGGGTCTGGTATGGATTTTTGAGGGGAACCCTGCGACATTTTTTTTTAATTTTGGCGTGGAGTTCCCCTTAAAATTCATACCAGACCTGAAGGGTCTGGTATGGATTTTTAGGGGGAACCCCACGCCATTTTTTTAAAATTTGGCGTAGGGTTCCCCTTAATATCAATACCAGACCTGAAGGGCCTGGTAATGGAATTTGGGGGAACCCTCACGTTTTTTTTTTTTTTCAATTACTTTCAATTACTTTTATCTGTATTGCCGGGACCTGACAATTCATTATAGCCGGCAGTAGTTTTAAATGACTTTTTTTCCTTTAGAAATGTCATTTTGTGCAGAGACTGTTATAAACACGGAAAACATACGCTACTTTACAGGCATACTATAGACACCCCCCAGGGACGAAATTTAAAGGAATATTTCACTTTCATTGTTTCACTTTGAGCATTATTAAAATCACTGCCCCCGAAAAAAAGTCAGTTTTTAAAACTTTTTTTGCATTGATACATGTCCCCTGGGGCAGGACCCAGGTCCCCAAAAATTTTTATAACAATAACTTGCATATTAACCTTTAAAATTAGCACTTTTGATTTTTCATGTTCGTGTCCCATAGACTTTAACGGTGTTCGTGTGTTCGAACAAATTTTTTGCCTGTTCACATGTTCTGCACCGAACCGGTCATATGATGTTTGGGATGTGATGCACATAAACAATTGTCAAAATGTATATTTTTTTTTTCTGACATGTAGCCAAAATATCTTTGATAATGCCCTATATTATCGAAATATCAAAGTAGTCATAATTCTAGTTTCCTTTTTTTATAGTACCAACATCATTTCCAATGTCATGCAATTCTGTATGACTCTGGTTGCATCTGAAATCACATGAGGCCTAAAATCAAAGCTGCGGATTGCTGTGTAAATATAGCTCTAGCAGCTTCTGCAGATGTGAAATATAGAGATACAAAATAACATTGTTACTTTTGTATCTACTCTGTTTAATATCACTTAACGCAACCTGACAATAAAGCAGTGGATTGGACCCCCCAATCCATGCTCCTGGCCCCTAATCTACATGCAGATCGCCAGACGCATTGATTCCAATTCTTTTTTTTTGTAGTAGCGCATGATTAGAGCCTGGGGCTCTAATTGCCTTCAAAAAAGGGTGGGCTCGGGGCGCAGAGCACTGGGCCCTGAGCCCACCCAGTTGTGTGACAATAGCAATTTAATATATCTCTATTGTCTTCCTGATTCTCCTCCTGGCCAATCAGGAAGCGGGTCCCGAGGCCTAGAGGAGAAGCGATCCTATTGGCCGCCAAGGAGGCGTAGGGAGGAGACACAGGGTAAGCTGCCATGATGCTGAAGGAGGAGGAGACACAGGGTGAAGCCCCCGCCTGGAGGGGAAGCGCTGCCCGTGACCTAGATGGGGTAAGTGTGGGGCTGGTGACTGACGGGGGGACTGCCTCCCCTCCCAAACAATATACCACCAGCCGCCACTGCTTTTAAGTAATAAAATGTGTCTCTATTTAACCCCGTATTAACCCTTAGCTTACTCTAATCAGCCCCTACCCTCTGTCTGGACAGTGCTGATTGGCCCTGTGCTGATCACATGCACCCTTCCAAGAAAAATAAAAATTCTCTAGCAATACACACCAAACTGAGCATGTGCAGAGTGACTCCAAAGGCTCTGTTCTATCAGAAGATAAATTGGGGACAGTGAAAGAAGAGGAGGAACAGAGAAGACAGGATCGAACAGCCTTTTTACACAATGTGGAGGATTAACCCCTGGTTTTACTTTTGTGGGTTTAGTAACTCTTGAAACTTTTTTTTTTAAAGTGCAAAATATAAAAAACGATTAATTTAATATATAAATTACTTTGTAATGCTTTGTGCGAGAATCATCATTTTAGTGTCAGTTAAAACAGGACAAATTATAGAAATAATGTATACTCTTTATTACTGTTTTTTTTTTTAAGTAACTCTGGTCAAAAACAAAAAAGTGCATGTTTTTGTTTTTGTAACTTTTTGTCTAAGGATTGGGTACTTTGTTATCTTAAGTAATGACAAAGTAATTGCCAAATAAACAGGTCCACAGCATAAATGTAAAAACTGCTCTGGTCCATAGGGGGTGTACAGTTGTGAGAGCTGAAGTGGTTAATGTGCTCTTAACTTGGCCTATTTGTTCAAGAAGAGTGGCGCTTAGCGGTCTTGGGAATGAGTGAGCCTTTTACAGTACAACCCTCTGTAGTTCTAGCAATAGATTTATAATGCTAGTGTGTTTTGAAATAGAGGCAGTAAATGAAAATTATACATTTATAATTAAAATATCTATAAAAATGTTGCCTGAATTTAGCGCCATACAAAAAATATATTAGAAAATCATCCTATCTAGTTGCTATGTGTTCTATCCGACATTATTGGACTATTATAAAATGAGTACCATTTTCTGGACTAGCTAAATATTAATGAAAATCTGGAATTCTCATATAAGCATATTTTATTATAAGAAATAACTATATATATATATAGGATGATATATAGGATGATTTACTCATGTAAATGGATGTGTTACAATTTGATCTTCTATAATGGGTGACTAAAAGAATGTGTTCATTTATTTTAGCAGGAAAATATATTTCTTAGCATATGGACTTCAGTTAAATGTTTCGCTTTTTTCTTCCTTCTTGGTTGACCTTCCTTTTCCCATAACTTTGTTCAATACATATTTTTCACTAAGTACTTTACAGAGATTACACAGTAATGTTACTTGATCAAGGTCAGGTTGTTCTCGCTAGATCTTTTATAAAAGTATACAGTGCAGTCAGTGTGCTGGATTTCTTTCCTCTTGGGAAAATGTAAAAAAAAAAAAAAAAAATATGTGTAAGTGTTTTCTAGCTGAATGGAAATAAAAGACTCTGCAAATGTAGAGTTATTTGGTACAACACCAAATTTTGCTTAAACACAGCATGATGTATTTATTCATACATATATAATTACATATTACAATGGCAACTGATTATCAGGCAATATACTGTAGTATTTTTTTTTGTAAATGGAGCCACAGTCAGTCTTGAACCACATGGGGGAAGGTGTATGGAAATTTAAGAGCTGCTGAATTGCTTTGAATTGCATTGTAGTCCTGTCTGTAAATAAGCCTTCACCTGTACGTATTTGTCTGAACTTCAAGCTAGTGACTTAGAGTAATACAAGTCATGCTGGGGTCAAATTTTTTATCCAGTTTCTGGCCCTGGTGCTCAACACAGACCTATAGTTCTGCTACATGTGCACAGACGGTGGTTTGGAAACCCCACTACACCATCCCCCGATTCTTATTCTTGACAACCTCTCTTATAAAATGACTACAGTTATGTTCCCATTGTAAGTGTTACAGGAGAGATGCTGCGGTACTCAGGTTACTGTTGCATAGTAACTCTCAACAAAAAATCTTCATTCCAAATACATGCCTGAGGTCTCCACACACACGTGCAACCTCTCAATGCTACATCATGTCTCTCTCTCTTCTTCTTAGGTCTCATACAGAAAAGTCTTCCTGAAAAGTTGGGGCATGGACCCACTCCCTGAATGCTGCTACAAGATGATGCTGTAGGGACTCCCCAGAAACAGTGGGCATGGCCACTCAGAGCCAATAACTGGGGACAACTTAGTCACCAATGAGTTCCTGTCAGTGGACAAACTGCAGCACTACGCTTCCCTACTGAAAAAAAGCTTGCTTTGTTAAAAGGACTTGAGGGAGATATCTGACAGGTTTTACAGCTGGGGACCACAGGGCAAGTCTTTGGACATCTGGTTACCTTACATCAATGTTCAACTGTCAATATTCTGTGCAGTTTCCAGCACACAGTTGCAGGGATCAATTGAAAGTCACAACTCACAAGTACCCAGGACAGCTGTCTCATTCCCGTTTCCTCTAAACACAGTCCAGTGAGTGAGATGGCACCTCTCAGGACTAGATCCCTAGTGGTGTGGTTCTGCAATCAGCTCTGAGAAAAGTACATGCATGCCTTTGGTCCTGCCACTTCCAGGGCCTTTTACGGTTATTCAGTCCATGGGTGCCTGGAGCAGCATCCTCTGCACCTCTGGAACCCTCCCAGGTAGAAGGAACTCTGCTCTGCAGTGTCTCAGACTATTTATCCACATTACAGTCCCCTACTGGTCACTTTCCCTCCTGGCATGGGCTGGAACCTGATTCTCTGAAGAAACTCGGGATCTGAGTGAAACGTGTCAGCATGATGCCACCACACCCTGTGTAGTTGGGATACAGCTTGACTACCACAGACATTCCTCCCCTTTGATATCCCTGGATGCTAATTGCGGCTTAGTGGCAATGCCTTGATGAGAGCGGCAATCACTGCGTGATACACCAGCAGTGCAAGCCTGGGAGTGAGACGGCTTTCCTCCTCTCCCCTCACTTTTTCATTCAGTGAGGACATCGTTTCCATCCCGGCATAACAGATTGGACGTCTGCAGAGTGGTGAGCTTTTCCCCTTTTTTCTTGTTCCTGCGATTTATTGGAACTTGATTTCTCTACCACCACAAACACTATCCAGACATATACCACTTTACTACCCGATGATTGCGGTAAATGCCAAGGACTATATTTGTCTCTCAAAGGGAGTAGAAACTTGCACTAGCTGCAATTAATACAGCGCTCGATACACATTAGGAGGATCCCATATTGCCTCAGCACAGGGACTTTGCTCTGAGGAACAACCTAACCTTAGATTGATCAAATGTTCATTACTGGATCACACTTCTCTATACTACACTGAAGACTTAAGATGGACTGTGTCTTATAACATACTGGGCTGAGCCCTATTTTTCTGAGCGGTCGCTCTTGCAACATAACAGATATACATTTTATCATATAAGTCTATTTCTATCTAGTTGTTTAAGATGAGTGTGTGAAGTTTGAATGAATGTGGTAGCTATCTTGATAACGTTGTCAAATTGTAAACAAATGTGGTGGAAGTGCAAATTTAACTAATTGTTGAATTTGAATTAGTTTTTTTCAATAAAGTGTTTTTTCTATCACCAGTTGTTTCTCTTTGAAGACACACTTTGGATTCTTATCGATGTTCTATATATGGAACCTGATTCAGGCTGGTTGATTTGAATCTCCTGCCTTATTCTCTGGAAACTTCTTAAGGAGGCAGGGGGAATAAATCAAACTCACAACCTGTGAGACCCTGAACAGACCAACAATTACTGCTTGTTTACAGAAGTTGCCAAAGCTAAATTTGCCTAGCAATAGGTACTACATCTTCTAAAGATAATGCAGTGTTTTTTGTGGATGGAGCCACACTTGGTCAGGAACCACAGTGGGGATGGTGCATGAGAAAATAATCCCGTCAATAACGTCACCTTTTACAAGTGGCCCACATATATAGTATGATGGGAAAGAGCTGTGGGATATCTAGGTTAACTGGTAAACCTGGAATTGGGATGCTATACTGGCCTGTGGTGCTATGGATGATATCCATGTGACCAATTTAAGATTTCAGAAGGGCTATATGAATTGTGGACTACAGACAGAGTTTTGGAGTGAATGTATTGTTCCTTTAATCCAGGGCCTGGTCCTCCTTGTTTCTCCCTTTTTTTTACTGCAATCCTACACCCACCTAGGGACAGTTTGTTCTGCTGTGATATCAAAGGTTGGAATTACACTTTCTAACTGTAACTAAGATATATTGTTGTATCTTATATGCTCCTGAAGAAGCGGAAACACTGCAAAACATGTAGACCAGCTTTACAAGGATAGTTGAGCCCACTGATATGATATACTATGTTGGACTGCCATTTATATATATTAATTATAGCAGGTAGAGGGTAAGCCTTTCCACCACCCAGTAACTTGGTGCAATTTCTTTGTTATACAATTGTTTTAAAATAATGTACAAAAAATAGTTATTATTTTTAAGTATCTGGAATAGCTTGTATTGATATATGACTGAACTGTCTTGTTTAGACCCATTCATCTAGTGATATGCCTCATATGCTGAGCAGTATATAAACCTGTCACCAAATTAGACTGTTGAGGTACAAGTAGAAGTAAAATTAAAGTAGACTGATGTAAGGATTGTGAGCTCCCTAACTATTGTGGTCCATTCATTTGGTTTACACCCATTCCCCTTACCAGGGAATGTTGTTTGCCTGGTAACAGTCTACTTTAATGACAGGTTTATATACTGTGCATATAAAGAAAGAAAATACTGCGCTAATCTAAAATAGTGAATAAAAATAAAGCTGCTACATAAAAAGTGACTAAAATTAATAAACATGGAATGAAGATGTAGCGCTAAGTGAAGAAATGAAGCCCAATGATTTGGGCCTCCAATCAAACCAAAGTGATAAATAATATCAATATAATGAGTCCATACAGTGTCCATAGAAATTTTTTCGTGTTGTGAAGAAAGAACATGTAGCACTGAAGGGTCATCACATAACTCTTGTAGAAAAAGAGAGGTAGAATATTCTTACCGGAACATTAGACCTGTGGTTTAGGCAGGTCAAATAGGCATACGAAATCCCAGTGGCACTCCTCATCAGTTAGTCTGGAAACTGGATCAGATGGGTCCCCAATGTAGACTGTCCGGTAGGCTCCCCGACTTGACAGCAGACTCTGGGTTTCACACCAATCCAGGTGGTCCTCCGATGGAACTGGAACCGCCACTCAGCAAGGAGACTCTTTACCACGGTGAATATTAGTAACCAGTGGCCAAAGGAAGCTATTACTTGACCAACCACCCATGTGAGGAGAAAAGAAGGGAAGGAATGCTCCAATGGTGCAGGTCAATGAGGGTTTATTCAACCAACATAAAAGTGATTACAAACAATAAAAACGTTTAAAAAGGGCCAGTGAATGAGGTAGTGTACCAAGCCCTACGCGTTTCGAACAAATGTTCTTCAACAGGGGCATCAACCAACCTCTTCCGCTGCAGAAATATATATAGTGAACAAATACAATCTAACAAGGTTCTCAACCAATCAGACAGATAATTGATTACAACATATGATTGGGTAAACAGCTCACCAGATCCAAGGTGGGTAGTCTCCACCTCCAGGTCAACCTACCACGTTCGCTATACGGTTCGCACCTCCCAGGAAGCAAACCATGATAGGCCAAGCTGGAGATGGACCCAAGCGACTGCCAATAACCTTTGTTCAAAAAGCCCGCCATGAGAAAGTGGCTTGGAGACGATGTGCGGTGTTCAACGCCCACACCACATCTCAACGCCCACCCAAACATGCCATGCAGCAGTATACAAAATAAATAATATGCAATATATAAAAACAAATATGTGTGGCTAAAACGCCACTTACATACACGGTACAACTCGCACTGTATCCAATCCGGGACAAATAGTATCATGCAAACGATGAGTAGAAACAGGAAGTGTCATGTAACCAAAGCGAGGCTTGGAAAGCCTCGCTTCCTGTATGTAAAACACTCATCTGTCACTAAAAAGTCTACCAAGCCTCTCTCTCACAAAGAGGCTTGGAGCGCATGGACACTCTACGATGAGTAGAAACAGGAAGTGTCATGTAACCAAAGCGAGGCTTGGAAAGCCTTGCTTCCTGTATGTAAAACACTCATCTGTCACTATAAAGTCTACCAAGCCTCTCTCTCACAAAGAGGCCTGGAGCGCATGGGCACTCTACTATGAGTAGAAACAGGAAGTGTCATGTAACCAAAGCGAGGCTTGGAAAGCCTTGCTTCCTGTATATAAACACTCATCTGTCACTAAAAAGTCTGCCAAGCCCCTCTCTCACAGAGGCCTGGAGCGCATGGACACCACCAAGTAATATCAAACAGGCTAAAAAGACCTTAAAGTAACAGCACCATCTTGTGGTAAATAAAGAAAAGTGCTGGAATAAAATTATCTAAAAGTCTACCAGGTCAATGGATCAGTAGACAGTACATAAAATAACCTAAACACCAAAATAAACTACAAATATGGGGAGCACTTAAGACACCCTAGAGAAAATAACAAAAAAATGGACCAGAACCTAAAAGGGAGCGCACACAAAGCCAAATACAAGAAGATTCGCATACGCACACATAGCGAAAAATCTTATTAATCCACGGAAAGAAGGGAAGGGCACTCAAGCCTTATTGATGAATGAATTGATATCCCATTCAACATTCATTCCGTGGGGGGCATAGGTGCGAAGCTCATAGATCCAGTACGTTTCAAGTCGGGATACTCCCCGAATCCTAGATTCTCCCCTCCAATATGAAACGTACTGATCTATGGCTAAAAACTGAGTGCCTGTGGGGTCTCGATCATGGTGTTCAAGATAGTGTCGCGGGACACTATGATTGGTTTTCCCATTTTTTATGTTGGCAATATGCTCATTCACCCTTATAGTGAAGGTTCGGATCGTACGTCCCACATATTGTTTTTTGCATGGGCATGTCAGCAAGTAAACAATGTATTGCGTGGCGCAAGTAGTAAAACACTTCATATGGTAAGTCTTAAGTGTAGCCGTAGACTGGAAGGTCTCACTCTTGCGTCTCCCACTAATGTTATGTGCGCAAACATTGCACTTGCGACACGGAAAATAGCCCTTGCAATTTTGAAAAAAAGAGATACGTTTAGGAGGGTCTATAACATTTGGTGCGATGTCACCCTGGACAGACCGGGCACCTCTAAAGATCACCCCTGCCCGTTCAGGTAGCACCGCACCTAAAAGTGCATCGCTTCTAAGGACATTCCAGTGTTTCTTCAGTATTTCTTTTACCTGGCGAGACTGCACAGAGTAAGTAGTGAAGAAAGACCACTTAAACTTCTCATTGGTAGCTTTGGGGGGACCAACCACAAGTAGGGAGTCCTGATCGATCCACTGGATCCGATCGATCTCCTCATTGAGATCTCCGGGTGAATAGCCTTTATCGATAAAACGGCCCCTCAGGACAGCTGCTTGTAAAACAAAATCACTGACTTTAGAGCAGTTCCTCCGCAACCGGAGGAACTGGCTCTTTGGCACTGACTTAAGCCATTGTGAATGATGGCAGCTGTCTCGAGGGATGTAACCGTTACGATCGGTAGGCTTGAAAAACGTAGAGAATTCCAACCGGTTGTCAACCACTTTGATTTCCAAATCCAAAAAATGGACTGATGTAGAACTAGCTTCATGGCTCAGCCTAATACCACATTCGTTGGCGTTAAGCGAGACCATAAAATCATCTAGAGATGCTTGGCTGCCATTCCATAGGAGGAGGATGTCATCTATATAACGAACCCAGAGAACCAATTCTGGTCTCCTATGGGCATAGATGACATCCTCCTCCCACTTGGCCATGAATAAATTGGCCAGGCTGGGGGCAAATTTTGCCCCCATCGCAACACCCTTGGTTTGTAGGTAGAAACTGTTCTGAAACCAAAAGTAATTGTGGGTAGTAGCGAATCTCAGAAGTTGCATGATGAAATTACGCTGCACATTGGGTATGCTAACACTCTGAGACAGGTAATATTCAACAGCCTCGAATCCCAAATCATGGGGTATACATGTGTAGAGGGCAGCCACATCCGCAGTGGCCAGAATCATGCCATTCCGTAAGTCCACTGTTTGTAGCAACCTGATGGTATCACCTGTGTCCTTCAAAAAGGAAGGCATGACCCTGACCAAAGGCTGAAGATGAAAATCAATATATTTTCCTATTCTAGCAGTAATCGAGTCTATCCCGCTAACTATAGGACGACCAGGGGGATTCACTGGGTCCTTATGAATCTTAGGCAGGTAATAGATAGCGGGAATCCTCGGTGCTACCGGAATCAGAAAACTTTTTTCCTTCTTGTCCAAAATGGACAACGCAAAACCCTCATCCACTAGTTCCACAAGAGCTTTCTTATATTTCAAGGTTGGGTCTGATGGAATGACCTTATAGGTATCTGTATCACCAAGAATCATATTCATTTCCCTGATATACATACTCTTATCAAGCACGACAATGGCACCCCCTTTGTCTGCTGGACGGATGATTAAATCCTTTTGTTCACATAATTGTTTCAAACCTAATTTAATCTTAGGATTTGTGTGCGTCCTCTTAGGTGGTAACTTCTCCAAGTCCTGGAGCACTAGGTTGCGAAAAACGTTAATCACAGGTGCTACAAAACCAGGAGGATTGAATAGGGAAGGATTCGACAACCCAGTGTGTACATTTGTGTCCATGGGGGTGGGAACAGCAATGGAGGCATTGGATGGGTTCAAGAAGTGTCTCTGTATATTGAGCTTACGAACAAACTTATGGACATCAATAAAGGTAGAGAACCTATTCATGTTCCGTGGAGGAACATATTTAAGTCCCTTGTCTAAGACCAGGTTCTCTTTGTCCATTAGGTTTGTTGAGCTCAAATTAAAGACACCTGAGCCTATCTTGTTCTGGGCCTTTTTGCTCTGGACCCTCCAACCTCCTCTGACACCTCTTTTCCTTCTGGGCTTCCAAGGCAGTCTGGAACCGCCCTGTGAAAACCCGAAGGATGGGATGGCCTGGAGGGGTAGTGGTTATAGTTGTATGGGGACCTGGACAACAGATCAATGTCTCTGTCTCGGTCATTATAGGAATCATAGTACTCCTCCCTCGTATAATCATCATAGAAAGGAAGAGGCCTATTGTAGGGGCGAGAAGGGGTCCGGAATTGACCATCATGTCCACCACGCCTTGGGGCTTCATGGTAATCACGCCAATTCGCCCCTGGTCTCCTTGGAGTCTCATAATGATAAGAGTCCCTGGGACGCCCATAGTTAGATGGAAAAGAGTCTCTAGACTGACCCCTTTGAGGACCTTTCCCTCTACTCCTAGGGCCCCTCCCCCTGGGTTGGGAAGGATAAGCCACCTGAGTATTGGGAACTCGTGTTTTGGGTCTGGAGTCTAGAGTTTTGTTAGAGGGGCCTGTCCCAAGGGGTTTGGGATTAGGGGGTGGCCGTACTGAGGTGTTCTGAGCCACAGGTTCGAAGGTTAATATTCGATCCAAAGTCCGGCCATCAGATTGAATCACCTCCATCTCTAGATTCTCACTGGCCGAGACCAGAGATGCTTGAATCTTTTTTTGCCACCCAAAAACAAGATTAGACCTGTAATCTATAATGTCTCTATTATATTTCTTTTGCTTCTTGAGTCTCTGTTCCTTTTCCTCCTTTTCTAGGTGGCTTTTTAGAGTGGTTGAAAGAGAGATGTACTCTAAAGTGGTTTTATGTGGAGTAAATTTTCTTTAAGCTCTCTTATCTCCCTGTCGATAGATATCAATCTTGACTTCTTTTTATCTATCAAAAAAATCAAAAGTTTGGTCCCGGCATCGTTAAAATACCGAAACCAAGAATCTATATCAGGGAAATGAATACGATTCTTGGTGATACAGATACCTATAAGGTCATTCCATCAGACCCAACCTTGAAATATAAGAAAGCTCTTGTGGAACTAGTGGATGAGGGTTTTGCGTTGTCCATTTTGGACAAGAAGGAAAAAAGTTTTCTGATTCCGGTAGCACCGAGGATTCCCGCTATCTATTACCTGCCTAAGATTCATAAGGACCCAGTGAATCCCCCTGGTCGTCCTATAGTTCGCGGGATAGACTCGATTACTGCTAGAATAGGAAAATATATTGATTTTCATCTTCAGCCTTTGGTCAGGGTCATGCCTTCCTTTTTGAAGGACACAGGTGATACCATCAGGTTGCTACAAACAGTGGACTTCCGGAATGGCATGATTCTGGCCACTGCGGATGTGGCTGCCCTCTACACATGTATACCCCATGATTTGGGATTCGAGGCTGTTGAATATTACCTGTCTCAGAGTGTTAGCATACCCAATGTGCAGCGTAATTTCATCATGCAACTTCTGAGATTCGCTACTACCCACAATTACTTTTGGTTTCAGAACAGTTTCTACCTACAAACCAAGGGTGTTGCGATGGGGGCAAAATTTGCCCCCAGCCTGGCCAATTTATTCATGGCCAAGTGGGAGGAGGATGTCATCTATGCCCATAGGAGACCAGAATTGGTTCTCTGGGTTCGTTATATAGATGACATCCTCCTCCTATGGAATGGCAGCCAAGCATCTCTAGATGATTTTATGGTCTCGCTTAACGCCAACGAATGTGGTATTAGGCTGAGCCATGAAGCTAGTTCTACATCAGTCCATTTTTTGGATTTGGAAATCAAAGTGGTTGACAACCGATTGGAATTCTCTACGTTTTTCAAGCCTACCGATCGTAACGGTTACATCCCTCGAGACAGCTGCCATCATTCACAATGGCTTAAGTCAGTGCCAAAGAGCCAGTTCCTCCGGTTGCGGAGGAACTGCTCTAAAGTCAGTGATTTTGTTTTACAAGCAGCTGTCCTGAGGGGCCATTTTATCGATAAAGGCTATTCACCTGGAGATCTCGATGAGGAGATCGATCGGATCCAGTGGATCGATCGGGACTCCCTACTTGTGGTTGGTCCCCCCAAAGCTACCAATGAGAAGTTTAAGTGGTCTTTCTTCACTACTTACTCTGTGCAGTCTCGCCAGGTAAAAGAAATACTGAAGAAACACTGGAATGTCCTTAGAAGCGATGCACTTTTAGGTGCGGTGCTACCTGAACGGGCAGGGGTGATCTTTAGAGGTGCCCGGTCTGTCCAGGGTGACATCGCACCAAATGTTATAGACCCTCCTAAACGTATCTCTTTTTTCAAAATTGCAAGGGCTATTTTCCGTGTCGCAAGTGCAATGTTTGCGCACATAACATTAGTGGGAGACGCAAGAGTGAGACCTTCCAGTCTACGGCTACACTTAAGACTTACCATATGAAGTGTTTTACTACTTGCGCCACGCAATACATTGTTTACTTGCTGACATGCCCATGCAAAAAACAATATGTGGGACGTACGATCCGAACCTTCACTATAAGGGTGAATGAGCATATTGCCAACATAAAAAATGGGAAAACCAATCATAGTGTCCCGCGACACTATCTTGAACACCATGATCGAGACCCCACAGGCACTCAGTTTTTAGCCATAGATCAGTACGTTTCACATTGGAGGGGAGAATCTAGGATTCGGGGAGTATCCCGACTTGAAACGTACTGGATCTATAAGCTTCGCACCTATGCCCCCCACGGAATGAATGTTGAATGGGATATCAATTCATTCATCAATAAGGCTTGAGTGCCCTTCCCTTCTTTCCGTGGATTAATAAGATTTTTCGCTATGTGTGGTAATGCGAATCTTCTTGTATTTGGCTTTGTGTGCGCTCTCTTTTAGGTTCTGGTCCATTTTTTAGTTATTTTCTCTAGGGTGTCTTAAGTGCTCCCCATATGTGTAGTTTATTTTGGTGTTTAGGTTATTTTATGTACTGTCTACTGATCCATTGACCTGGTAGACTTTTAGATAATTTTATTCCAGCACTTTTCTTTATTTACCACAAGATGGTGCTGTTACTTTAAGGTCTTTTTAGCCTGTTTGATATTACTTGGTGGTGTCCATGCGCTCCAGGCCTCTTTGTGAGAGAGAGGCTTGGCAGAATTTTTAGTGACAGATGAGTGTTTATATACAGGAAGCAAGGCTTTCCAAGCCTCGCTTTGGTTACATGACACTTCCTGTTTCTACTCATCGTAGAGTGCCCATGCGCTCCAGGCCTCTTTGTGAGAGAGAGGCTTGGTAGACTTTATAGTGACAGATGAGTGTTTTACATACAGGAAGCAAGGCTTTCCAAGCCTCTCTTTGGTTACATGACACTTCCTGTTTCTACTCATCGTAGAGTGTCCATGCGCTCCAAGCCTCTTTGTGAGAGAGAGGCTTGGTATACTTTTTAGTGACAGATGAGTGTTTTACATACAGGAAGCGAGGCTTTCCAAGCCTCGCTTTGGTTACATGACACTTCCTGTTTCTACTCATCGTTTGCATGATACTATTTGTCCCGGATTGGATACAGTGCGAGTTGTACCGTGTATGTAAGTGGCGTTTTAGCCACACATATTTGTTTTTATATATTGCATATTATTTATTTTGTATACTGCTGCATGGCATGTTTGGGTGGGCGTTGAGATGTGGTGTGGGCGTTGAACGCCGCACGTCGTCTCCAACCCACTTTCTCATGGCGGGCTTTTTGAACAAAGGTTATTGGCAGTCGCTTGGGTCCATCTCCAGCTCGGCCTATCATGGTTTGCTTCCTGGGAGGTGCGAACCGTATAGCAAACGTGGTAGGTTGACCTGGAGGTGGAGACTACCCACCTTGGATCTGGTGAGCTGTTTACCCAATCATATGTTGTAATCAATTATCTGTCTGATTGGTTGAGAACCTTGTTAGATTGTATTTGTTCACTATATATATTTCTGCAGCGGAAGAGGTTGGTTGATGCCCCTGTTGAAGAACATTTGTTCGAAACGCGTAGGGCTTGGTACACTACCTCATTCACTGCCCCTTTTTAAACATTTTTATTGTTTGTGATCATTTTTATGTTGGTTGAATAAACCCTCATTGACCTGCACCATTGGAGCATTCCTTCCCTTCTTTTCTCCTCACATGGGTGGTTGGTCAAGTAATAGCTTCCTTTGGCCACTGGTTACTAATATTCACCGTGGTAAAGAGTCTCCTTGCTGAGTGGCGGTTCCAGTTCCATCGGAGGACCACCTGGATTGGTGTGAAACCCAGAGTCTGCTGTCAAGTCGGGGAGCCTACCGGACAGTCTACATTGGGGACCCATCTGATCCAGTTTCCAGACTAACTGATGAGGAGTGCCACTGGGATTTCGTATGCCTATTTGACCTGCCTAAACCAAAGGTCTAATGTTCCGGTAAGAGTATTCTACCTCTCTTTTTCTACAAGAGTTATGTGATGACCCTTCAGTGCTACATGTTCGTTCTTCACAACACGAAAAAATTTCTATGGACACTGTATGGACTCATTATATTGATATTATTTATCACTTTGGTTTGATTGGAGGCCCAAATCATTGGGCTTCATTTCTTCACTTAGCGCTACATCTTCATTCCAGGTTTATATACTGCTCAGTGATATAACCTGGGTATTTGAGGGGGTGTTTCAATGGACTGGTACCTGTTCACTATGTGGAGCAGACGACGCTGGGCACAGGTATGTGGGGTGACATTTTCAGGGTGTATTTATAGACAACGTTGTTAAACTTGGGAGGGGTAGGTCACTGTTCATCTTTTCATAGTGTATTTTGAGAATTTTTTATAATAATAAAGTTTACTACTTTTTTCAAAAGCCACATGTGTATTTTATAGCAGATACTATTTGTCATTCACTTGGTCCTAAGCTTAATTTTTTGTGTGATATTTTTTTGCTGCAGTGACCGCATCTAATTGGTGAATTGGCATAATGTGTAACGTGAAATTGGTTTTGCCATATTTAAATATTATGTTTTATAATATTTCCTTACTCTACTGAAATTTTATTAATTTTTTTACTACTTTTTAGATCCCCTTTGGAGAGAGATGTAAATTCTATTTCTCTTTTTTCTCATATTAGGAAGTGAGGTAAATAAAAAAAAAGGGACCTGGATCCAGAGAATTTCACAAAAGAATGTGGTTTGGTTACTGGCTTAAGCATTTCAAGATTAAAAACAAAACCTTGGATAAGTAGGTTGTGGCTACTCTATGTATGTTCAAGTTGAATGTACCATTTTTACGGGTGCTCCAATTATCTAGAAGAAGAAAATTGGAGCTAAGAAAATGGACTTTGTAGGCACACACATAGAATATGTAAAATTAATTAAAGTTTTTAATTGCATAAAGTTAAAATCATTGTATACAGCCACATATTAAAACACAGTATAATGTTGAATGACCCCAGAGACTCTGATAACACCTCCAGGATATATAGATATGTTATAGCCAAAATTGGTGCAGTAATAGAGGTAACCAGTAGAAGCATCCAAATGGAAATAATTTGCTTGGAGTAGTTAAGTCAGGATATGAGGTCGCACAGAAAATTCGCTCTACATGTTATGCGCATAGGTGCGCTTCTTCAGGAGCTTGCAAATATAGAAAGCAGAGTTTTTAACAACACTGCACAAGGACTGAATATAGATATCAAAACCAAGTAGTCCACAATATAAGATCAAATAGGTATTGCAGGCAGATATCCACCGCTAAAGGTGTCCATACACGGT
This sequence comes from Rana muscosa, assembly GCA_029206835.1. Lineage (NCBI taxonomy): Eukaryota > Metazoa > Chordata > Amphibia > Anura > Ranidae > Rana > Rana muscosa. The sequence goes on from CM055116.1 coordinate 217,917,156, forward strand.
TCGAATTTTGAAAAAAAATTCTTTCGAAAATCGTATCAAAGAATTTTCGTACGAATTTCGCACCGTTAGTGGGCTGCAGCAACAGCCAATTTTCGTGCGTCAATCAATTTTGAGGAATCCGACATGTTGGAAATTTTTTGAAAAACAAACGATTTTCTGATCAATGATGGGAGAATCGTGCGAGAAATGTAATAGAAAAAAAAATGCGCATGTGCAAGAAAAGAATATTCCCGGAGAGAAACTAATATTCTCGGAGAGAAACTAATATTCCCAGAGAGAAAAGAATATTCCCGGCAACATGAAGGCTTGGTCGGCCGAATTTCGAAAATCAATGGTGGCATCATTGGATCACAAAAAAAAAGAACTTTCTGATTTTGAAAAGAAAATTCGTTCGAAATTCGACCGTGTATGGCCTGCTTTAGTACTGCTGGTAAGCAGAGCATCCAGGGAAAGCAGTAGTAAAGGGCACACACTCATATAAACGGTGGATTGGTTTTGGACTGTAGGTAACCAGCAGGGATGAGCCGAACACCCCCCTGTTCGGTTCGAACCAGAACCTGCGAACAGACAGAATGTTCGCGCAAACTTTAGAACCCTATTAAATACAATGGACTCGAACGTTCGAAATCTAAAGTGCTAATTATAAAGGCTAATATGCAAGTTATTGTCCTAAAAAGTGTTTGGGGACCTGGGTCCTGCCCCAGGGGACATGTATCAATGCAAAAAAAGGTTTAAAAAATAGACGTTTTTACGGGAGCAGTGATTTTAATAATGCTTAAAATGAAAAAATAAAAGTGAAATATTCCTTTAAATTTCGTACCTGGGGGGTGTGTATGATATGCATGTAAAGTGGCGCATGTTTCCCGTGCTTAGAACTGTCCCTGCACAAAGTGTCATTTTTGAAGGAAAAAAAGTCATTTAAAACTCACTCGCGGCTATTAATGAATTGTCGGCTTTTATCAATACATACAAAAGTCATTGATAAAAAAAAAAAAACGTGGGGGTTCCCCCAAATTCAATTACCAGGCCCTTTAGGTCTGGAATGGATATTAAGGGGAACCCCGCCGCAAATTTAAAAAAAAATGGCGTGGGGTTCCCCCTAAATATCCATACCAGGCCCTTGAGATCTGGCATGGATTTTAAGGGGAACTCCACCCCAAATTTAAAAAAAAAATGGCGTGGAGCCCCCCCCAAAAATCCATACCAGACCCTTATCCGAGCACGCAACCTGGCCGGCCGCAATGGAAGAGGGGGGGACGAGAGAGCGGCCCCCCTCCCTCCTGAACCGTACCAGGCCACATGCCCTCAACATGGGGAGGATGTCCCCATGTTGATGGGGACAAGGGCCTCATCCCCACAACCCTTGCCCGGTGGTTGTGGGGGTCTGCGGGCGGGGGGCTTATCGGAATCTGGAAGACCCCTTTAACAAAGGGGACCCCCAGATCCTGGCCCCCCCTATGTGAATTGGTAAGGGGTACATTGTAAAAAAAAAGGTTTAAAAAATAGACGTTTTTACGGGAGCAGTGATTTTAATAATGCTTAAAATGAAAAAATAAAAGTGAAATATTCCTTTAAATTTCGTACCTGGGCCCCCCGCCCGCAGACCCCCACAACCACCGGGCAAGGGTTGTGGGGATGAGGCCCTTGTCCCCATCAACATGGGGACATCCTCCCCATGTTTTGGGCATGTGGCCTGGTACGGTTCAGGAGGGAGGGGGGCCACTCTCTCGTCCCCCCCTCTTCCCCTGCGGCCGGCCAGGTTGCGTGCTCGGATAAGGGTCTGGTATGGATTTTTGGGGGGGCTCCACGCCATTTTTTTAAAAAATTTGGGGTGGAGTTCCCCTTAAAATCCATGCCAGATCTCAAGGGCCTGGTATGGATATTTAGGGGGAACCCCACGCCATTTTTTTTTAATTTGCGGCGGGGTTCCCCTTAATATCCGTTCCAGACCTAAAGGGCCTGGTAATTGAATTTGGGGGAACCCCCACGCTTTTTTTTTTTTATCAATGACTTTTCTATGTATTGATAAAAGCCGACAATTCATTATAGCCGCGAGTGAGTTTTAAATGAATTTTTTTCCTTCAAAAATGACACTTTGTGCAGGGACAGTTCTAAGCATGGGAAACATGTGCCACTTTACATGCATATCATACACACCCCCCAGGTACAGAATTTAAAGGAATATTTCACTTTTATTGTTTCATTTTAAGCATTATTAAAATCACTGCTCCTAAAAAAACGGCCGTTTTTAAAACTTTTTTTGCATTGATACATGTCCCCTGGGGCAGGACCCAGGTCCCCAAACACTTTTTAGGACAATAACTTGCATATAAGCCTTTATAATTAGCACTTTAGATTTCTCCCATAGACTTTTCGAATTTGCCGCGAACACCCCAAATTGTTCGTTGTTCGGCGAACGGGCGAACAGGCAATGTTCAAGTCGAACATGAGTTCGACTCGAACTTGAAGCTCATCCCTAGTAACCAGGCAATTTTTAGCACCAAAATCCCCAATTTAGTTGAAAGAAGGAATGATGAATGGGATTTTTTGAGGGTGCAAGAAAACAAATATCAAATAGCTTATATATAAAAATATTTTTATTTTGATAACAAAATAAAAAATATAGATAAAAATTTATGGAGAGTACAAGTACTAAACGATACAGTATTACAGGACAGTAGAGTGGATAAACATTCCCGACACGTTTCGCCCATAGATCGGGCTTCTTCAAAGGGGAAACTGTCCAATTAGTAGTACAAGTATTCTAAAAATAGAATAACAAAGACAAAACAAACATATCAAAATCAGTGAAAAACAAACATTGTTCAGTAACATTGTTTTTTTCATATGCATGCGCATCCCCGATCCCCAAAAGCACAGCCACTTACCTGTCTCTCCTATAGTGAATCCCACCAGTCACAACCCCAAGGGGACGATCAACATGTCCAAAACATCATAGGGTATTGGGCGATCCCAGGGGGAACAAAGGGACCTGCTATACACAGTAGTAGGCAATCAGCCTTAAGATAACCACAGTAGAGCTTATTACCGATCTGATGGAGAGAAGGCAATAAACCATTATGCTGGACTTGGTTTATTGCCTTCTCTCCATCAGATCGGTAATAAGCTCTACTGTGGTTATCTTAATAAGGCTGATTGCCTACCACTGTGTATTAGAAACACAGATGTATTTTGTTTCTTTACACTTGCTCCAAACTACCTCTTGTTACTTCTTTTTTGATCTTTTTGTGCAGCTTTTGGATGTATCTGTCCACTACAAGCTGCTGATAGCACCTGTCCCAGGAATTAGACTCTAAGTAGAACTAACCTATGTAAGTGTACCTTCTGTTTTCTGTAATTGTCAGTTAGGATGGTTCCCTTTTCCTCCTATGGTTCACTTATTATATATCTATATCCTTCATAATCTATAGATACATTGTATAGCAGGTCCCTTTGTTCCCCCTGGGATCGCCCAATACCCTATGGTGTTTTGGACACGTTGATCATCCCCTTGGGGTTGTGACTGGTGGGATTCACTATAGGAGAGAAAGGTAGGTGGCTGTGCGTTTGGGGATCGGGGATGCACATGCATATGAAAAAAACAATGTTACTGAACAATGTTTGTTTTTCACTGATTTTGATATGTTTGTTTTTTCTTTGTTATTCTATTTTTAGAATACTTATACTACTAATTGGACAGTTTCCCCTTTGAAGAAGCCGATCTATGGGTGAAACATGTTGGGAATGTTTATCCACTCTACTGTCCTGTAATACTGTATAGTTTAGTACTTGTACTCTCCATAAATTCTTATCTATATTTTTTATTTTGTTATCAAAATAAAAATATTTTTATATATAAGCTATTTGATATTTGTTTTCTTGCACCCTCAAAAAATCCCATTGATCATTCCTTCTTTCAACTAAATTGGGGATTTTGGTGCTAAAAATTGCCTGGTTACCCACAGTCCAAAACCAATCTATTTTTCGGCGTCTTACTACGCCATTCTAATGATTGTGGATTTCCAGGCCTCCAATTATATACATATATCAAATAACTTATGATTTCTTCCTTACGGAAGATAATTTGTTTCTTTCTTTCTTTATTAGTGACCACTATACTTGGATATTTGGTTATCTAATTATCCATATAAGAAAGCATTAAGATTTATATTGCAATCATAACTTGCTATACTGGCACAATAAAGAGAGAAGCCTTTTATAGACCTTTTATAGATTGTTCTCTTTATATATTTTTGGGGGTTTTTTTTGTGGGGATGATTGGGAGGGACTTATGACTAAGATACATCTTTCTCAGAGCTCAGTAGGAGTACGGGAGGCCAATTTAGACAAATCATTTATCAAACTTCAGAGATCAGCTGAGAAAAAAAGAGATTTTTTTGGCATAAAAAATATTTTGAAAAATAAATTGAAAATAAAATTACACCTTGGGGATTGAGGATTCAAATATTCCCCAACCTCAAAAAAAGTTGATGATAGACTGAAACAAAAATGGGAATCAAACCTACAATCATGCTCTTTTGAGATTATGTCTCTACTATGCTATCAGTATGAGACTGAACTCAATGAGGTTGACGAACAGATCAATAAGTGGTATGCTGAACATATGTCCTTGATGAGTCTGCCTTCCTTTATCAATAAGGAACACAGACTCAGAGAGCATATTGAACAGTATACAATTGAAATCATTAAAAATAAAGAAGTCAAATTCCTATGGGACCAATTGTCACATGACACGGGCTTTGCCTATAAGTGGAATCAGTCCACTCAACAGAGACGTCCAATGAAACCTACTAATCAGACTTTGTCGAATCATGTTACTCATATTTCTGATATTTCTGTCTCCCCCACTTCGTCTAGTCAATCTCCTGTATATCAAGACATCGCTAATGAGAGACTATCAAAGAAACGCAAAGGAGATTCTAACATATCCTTTTCGGAAAATGTAAAGGTCGCACCAGTTCCAACACCTGATCGGGAATCACTTGTGGTCCGTCCAAAAAATCCACAGCAACGTCTTAACACTTCTCATAACGCTTTAGGAAATTCACGTGGCACTCACAGGGTTAAAACTGGTGGTGCAATGGGTACTCTATCTATTCCTATCTCTTCCTCTTCGACTTTAGCTCCTACAATCATATCGACCAAGGTAAGTGATTCGGCTCAGTCTATCATTATCAAAAATGATTCTAAGGTAGTTCCTATTTGTTTTATCAATGGGAACACCGAAACAGAAAAATCCAGTAAGTCAGTGAGTTTTGACAGCAATGTGCTGGTTGAGGACAAAGAAAAAACATTTCAAATTTTTAATCTTTCCTCCTATTATCTCACCTCGAAAGAATCCAAACTTCTACAATTAGGACTAACATTCTGCCCTGATGCCCAAGTGGATTGCTTTGATATTGTTAAGGACATCCACTTGTTTGCTCGACGCTTAATGTTCAAAACCATCTATCACAGATCTCAGAGCATTGACCACCTCACTACTTCCACAGGAAATGATGACTTTACGATTAGAGAAATCCAAGCAATACAAGAACTGATGGAACTTTGGGAGGATGATGGTGACTCGATTGACTCACCTTTAAACTCCCCTCTTACATCTGAGAAAACTCCATCAATCAGATGTTTTCCACCTCCACAGCTATTTAAGCCTAAATCTAAGAATTTTCCTAACAACCCAAATATATGGGCCTTTGTGCAGCAAATCACAAAAGAAATGGAAGGAGTGACGTGGTTAAAAACCCATTCTGGGGGGGCGTGGCTTGGACATGGCGGAGTGAGGTGGCTTTCTGTTTGAGCTCCCGACTCCCGACCTGCAATCTATGGCTGAAATGGACATTTGGCTAGCAAAACCAAGCCTGAAATGACATACAAGAGACGGAGGAAGACCAGGGGATCAAAATCTGCTAACCCAGAAACATCGATCAGAAGATATCTTACATCCCCGGCTCCGACAGCAATCTCCCCTGCGGCACCACGTGGCGAGAGAAGGCCGGGTGACTTACCCTCCACATCCATGGCTGCCTCACAGCAAAGTGCCCCGCGCTCGTTGGAGGGGCTGCCCTCCCTCCTGGTGCTTTCTCATGACAGTCAGGGTGGCTCTATGGCATCTGCAGGATCCTCGCAGACGGACGCGGACATCAGGTCCCTGCTACAGGCGCTTCCAACTAAGGCCTACATGGAGGGCCTCATGGCAAGAATGGAGGAGCAGCACCGCCGTGATTTCCAGGGGCTTCGCTCTGAAGTACACGCACTTGACGAACGAGTCGGACAGGGAGAGGTGGAGAGGAGCGCTTTGGAGCTCTGGGTCACCCAATTAGAAAAAGGCCAGGAGGCCTTCCAGGACAGGCTGGCTGAGGTGCAGCTCCAGGCCGAGGACCAGGAAAATAGGAGCCGCCGCAACAACCTCCGGGTTCGGGGGTTGCCAGAGGCAACGGGTCCGGAGAATCTACTGGACACTATCCTGGCTATTTTCCAGCAGCTTCTAGGCCCGGAGGCTCCAGCCGCCTTGGAGTTTGATAGAGTCCACCGCGCACTGGGGCCGAAGCCGCAGGATCCTGACCGCCCTAGAGATGTAATTTGCCGCCTGCACCGCTACGCACACAAGGAGCAAGTTCTCAGGGCGGCATGGACCAAGGACCGGATCGACTTCGATGGAGCGGAGCTGTCGATCTACTCAGATGTGTCCAGAGCAACACTACAAAGACGGGCTATGTTGAAACCCCTTCTGGAACGGCTGCGGCGAGCTGCGGTGCCATATAGATGGGGCTTTCCACTCCAGCTATCGATCAGGAAGGGGGGAAATTCCTTCACGCTGAGGCGCCATGCAGATCTTCCAGACTTGTTCCTTTTTCTGGGCATGGAACCCTTCCACCTGGCTGATTGGCTGAAGCCGCTCTCAGCTAGAAATCCTCGTCAAGCTCCCAGGGCACCGGGACCGGGTCTGCCGCGCCGCTCTACCAGGCGAAGGGGAGGCGATCAGCTGCCGGCTAGAGCCCAGGATAACGAAGCCTGAACGGCCAGTCCTGATACTGTGAGTTTTTCTGTTACGGGGTTGCACACACCGTGAACTGATTTTTAATTTTATTTCTTTATTTTTTAGCACAAGTTAATGCTATGGACTTTTTGGTCCCGCTCTTTGGACAGCTGCCCTATGCCGATCCCCCCTCCCCCCTCCCGGGTGTATGCTGCTCTTGGTCGGGTTGGCCCTGTGGGATCACCCCCGCTCTGGCGGGAGTCGCCTGATCAGGTTTGCCCTTCCCCTCCCCCCTGGTGGTTGTTGCTCACGGCCAAGCCTCAGTGACTGTTTTACCCCATCCCGGCAGAGACATCTTCCCCTGGCTCTCCCTCTCACCCTCCAGGCTATGTGTGACTGTGAGCCGCTCTTCGGTAAGGCCGCCCCGGAGCCATCCCCCTCTCTCCCCCACCTGCTGACTTTTGTTTTGCGCCCCGCTCCCGGAGCCCACCTGAGGACAAGCTATAAAAGGGAGCCATGGACTTTCGCTTGATTGGATGGCAGGTGTTTTTTTTTTTTTTTTGGGGGGGTCCGGACTTTAAGGGTGGTTGGGTGTGGGGGGGAGGGGAGAGCTGTCATATTGTGCCGTTTGAAATGCCTGGGCTGGGGGTGGATGGGTGGGGTGCTCTGTGGTCAAGCGTTGTGGATGTGGGGATGCTGCCTACTGATGTGTGTTCCCTCCCCCCTTCCTCGTTCCCTCCCCCCTTCTTCGTTTCCCCCCATTCCCCCTTCCTCATCTCCCCCTCCTCATTCCCTTCCCCCCTCCTCACTCCCTTCCCCCCTCCTCATTTCCTTCCCCCTCCTCATTCCCTCCCCCCTCCCCATTCCCTCCCCCCTCTCCCCCCTCCTCCCCCCTTTCTCCCCCCTCCTCCCTTCCCCCCCTCCTTTCTCCCCTCCCCGCTCTTCACCCTCCCTCTCTCCCCCCTCTCCTTCTCCTCCCCTCCCCCTTCCCCCTCCCTCCTCCTTCCCCCCTCCTCCTTCCCCCCCCTCCTCCTCTTTCTCCCCCTTTTCCCCCTTCCTCTATCTTCCTCTCCCCTTCCACCCTGTATACCTTCCTTTTCCTCCTCTGTCCCCCGGATTTTGGCTTTACCCACTGTCTCCATCCTTGGTGCCGTGGGCTGCCCCCTTGACAGATCCGGGATACGCCACCTGAAGGAGCGGGCGCCTGTTCCCCCTGTATACTCTGGTGGCTCCCCTGGCCCGGGCGCCGGGGCGGGGGGGTCTACTACGGCGGCCTGCTTCTTTATCGGTTTTAGGGGGGGCCAGGGGGTGGGTTTTGGGGTCCGAGGTGGGAACCATGCTGGGGCTGCGGTGGGGGGTTCCTCCTTGGGGGGACCCCCCTCCTAGGCCGTTTTGATCTTGCGGTCCCCGCTCTTCTGGTCGAACCTCCCCCCGTCCTGAGCGGGAGGGGGCGCCAAAGCCTAGCTTTCGGTACCAGTGTGTGCATCTTCCCCATGGCCCCCTTTTTGGTTTATATGTCGCCATTTATATGTTTTCTTGCTGGGCCTTCTGGTTATAACTACTTGGGTTTTGTTCTTTGTTTTGTACTAAAATGTTTAAATGTTCATTTCATGTATTAGAGCCATGTGATGGGTTACTGTGCTACTGTTTTGTCCTGTTTGGGGTTTGGCCTGGGGGGGCGGGCTGCGCTGGGGCTCGGGCGCCCCATGTTGGGGGCCGGGGCCGGCGTTGCCGGGCTGCTGGGCCATCCTCATCAGGCCACTTTGTCCTGAGAACCATCCGGCTCTCTGTAGCATCTGAGGTGGGTCGGCTTAGGGAGCCTCCGACCCCTGTTGTGTTCAAACACTTTCCCCACATAGGGTTGCACCCGTCAAGTGACTCCTGCTCTAGGGTTACTGGGGTGCACTGAGACTAGGTCTCCCTTACGCTTGAGGCATACTAGGTTTCTTTGTTCTCTCCTCTTCTGCTCTCTTCTATCCTTTCCCTCCTAGCCTCCCTCCCCCCCTTTTTTTTTTGGGTGTCTGCCTCTTCTGGCCGCAGTCATGCCCACGGGTAAAACAGAGCCTGTTCGTCTCGTTTCTATAAATGTGAAGGGGCTGAATACCCCCGAGAAACGCTCCATGGTGCTAACTAATCTAAAACATATGAAGGCCCATGTGTGCTTCCTGCAGGAGACACATTTCCGTGCTGATAAGCTGCCAAGACTACATGACCGCTTTTTCCCGACAGTGTACCACGGTTGCTCCTCTGATTCTAAGTCAAAAGGGGTGAGTATCTTGATTCGGGGTGATACCCCTTGGCAGCTGAAGGACCAGTGGGGGGATGCAGAGGGGAGAGCTTTATTTGTGAGGGGGTGGCTTGGGAGGTCCCTGGAGACTCTGGTCAATCTATACCTCCCAAATGCCAACCAGATTGCCTTCCTGGAGCCAATTATGACCAAATTGGTTGACTTTGCCGAAGGGATGGTGATTATGGGTGGAGACATGAACTTTGTCATGGACCCGATCCTGGACTCATCTAGGGGTGTTTCCCAAGTCTCTTACGCCTCACTTAAGCGCCTTAAGAAGAACTTTCATGCTCTCCACTTGGTGGATGTATGGCGTATCCTTCATCCAAGCCACAAAGACTTCACGTTCTATTTGCACCCCCACGACTCGTATACCAGAATTAATATGTTCATGGTGCCTCAGGCGATTCTGTCCAGGGTTTCCTCAGCCTCGATTGGTTCTATTACCTTTTCGGACCATGCCCCAGTCTTTATAGACATCGATTTGCTTCGCCCCGCAGAGAAACAATGGTCGTGGAAGCTTAACGACTTGTTGATTCAGATGCCCGAGGTGGAGGAGGAGGTCTCTAGAGAACTGAGACAGTACTTCGCCACGAATGCTGACTCGGAGGTGGCCCCGACAATGGTATGGGAAGCCCATAAAAGTTACATTCGTGGCCTCTTGATCAGAATGGGATCACGCATCAAGAAGGAGAGAGCGAAACAAATTGTGGACATTTTAGATAAAATCAGGGTCTTGGAATCGGCTCATAAACAATCCCTCGCTTCCCAGGTCCTTCTTGAGTTGACAGCCCTGTGAAACCAGCTGCGCTCCTTGGCCCTGTTTAGAGCCAAAGCGGTGATCTCGAAGTGCCGCCGTTCTTTTTACGAGCATAGCAACAAATGTGGTAGGATGCTGGCGAGGGCTCTGAGAGCTCAGAGGGCTCGTACATTCATTCCTGAATTGATTAGTGACTCTCACAACAGGGTTCACACCATGGAAGGTATCGCGGAAATGTTCTGGGAGTACTATACTACTTTGTACAATCTCCCTAGTCCAACATCTGTGGAGGGTCTGTCGACTGAGAGGAGGAAGATCGGGGACTATTTGAGGAGGTCTGGTCTCCCCCGGATTTCGGAGGAGGACCTGACTGAGCTGGACAGGCCTCTTTCAGTGGAGGAGGTGACTTTGGCGATGTCGCGCATGCATTTGGGGAAGGCGCCGGGACCGGACGGATATTCCCTTCTCTATTACAGGACATTTGGAGAAGTACTGCATTTTCTCTCTGCGTATAATGCTACAGGGGAGGGGACGCCCCTCCCGGCGGACGCCTTGAGAGCACACATTGCCGTGATCCCGAAGGAGGGAAAAGATCCACTACGGTGCCAATACTATAGACCGATCTCACTGCTCAATGTGGATCTCAAGATATTCACGAAAGCGCTTTCCATGCGTTTGATTGACTTAATGCCACAACTAATCCATTCCGACCAGGTCGGTTTTGTTCCTACTAGAGAGGCACGTGACAACACGACTAAGGCAATCAACATGATCCACGCTGCAAAGACGCGTAAAACCCCTATGCTGCTCCTCTCGACAGATGCCAAAAAGGCGATCGACAGGGTGAGCTGGCCTTTCCTGTTTGAAACTCTCCGCTGTGTTGGCCTGCAGGAACGCATGATGAATTGGATGTTGGCAATCTATTCCTGCCCATCGGCCCAGGTCAAGGTGAATGGCCACCTTTCTTCACCATTTCAGATTGCAAATGGGACGAGGCAGGGGTGCCCTTTGTCGCCCCTGATATTCATCCTCACGCTAGAACCTTTCCTGCGTATCATCAGAGACAACCCGGACATTACGAGGACCCCGCCTGGACGCCACCCTGTCCCCGAAGATCGCGGCTTTCGCAGACGATCTGCTCTTCTTTCTGACCAACCCCCTTGTGTCCACTCCGAACTTGCTCAAGGAACTGAAGCTGTACGAGGAGGTGTCAATGTTTCGCATTAACTGCCAGAAATCGGAGGCACTTGGGGTCGCCTTACCTCCTCCCTTAACTGACTTGCTCCGGGTTGATTTTCCTTTCAAATGGGCTTTGTCCCATATCAAATATCTGGGTATCTTGTTACCCAGCAGGATGGAAGAGATTTTCCCCCTCAACTTTCCTCCCCTTTTGGTGGCCGTAAAAAAAGACCTGCAAGAGTGGCAGCATGGCCTGTTTTCCTGGTTTGGCCGTTGCAGCATTGTGAAGATGAATATCTTACCTAGACTGTTATACCACTTTCAGGCATTACCCATACGGGTGCCGGCGTCCTTCCTGAGAGTGGTTAACAGAACGCTAATTCGCTTTGTGTGGGCCCAGAAGCCCCCGCGGTTAGCGCAGAAAATTCTCCGGCTGCCAAAGTTGAAGGGGGGGTAGCCCTACCGGACGTTACTCTCTATCACACGGCATGTCATTTAACGCGTGTTTTGGATTGGTGCCGTCACGGCCTTCTGAAACAGTGGGTGCAGATTGAACGATCCTTGACTGGGGCCCACTTGGACTCGTTGCCCTGGTGCCAACCTCCCTTGCCAAAGGAGATTTCTGATCACCCCACAGTAGGGGTGACAATAAGGACAGCTTGGAAGGCCTTCCGCGATCATTCGATCGCACCGCTCTTGTCCCCGCTCACCCCAATTGTAGGCAACCCGGCTTTCAGTCCGGGTCTCAATGACCCTAGCTTCCTGGCGTTGAAACCGGTGGACAGGTCTCAAGTGCGACACTTTCTCACAAACGACCAATGGCATACTCGACGACAAATCCTAGAGGACCCTGCCCTGACTGGGCTCTCATTTTGGCAAAAAGTCCAGCTGTCCCACTACATCCACACTTTGCCTTCTCCGAATACTTATGGGCGGCAGCTGACACCTTTTGAGTTGCTATGCCTGGACCTGTCCCCGTTGAGACATGCAATATCCCTGATATACCAAATCCTAGTTTCTCCCCCTCCGGACTTTAGGCCGCCTTATGTTACCAAGTGGGAGCGGGAGCTGGGCCTACAACTTACGGGGAAACAGGTTGACCGAATCCTTCTCTTCGCTCAAACAACTTCTATCAGTGCAAGGCACCAGGAGATGGAATATAAACTTCTGTCCCGTTGGTACTACACTCCGGAAAAGATACACAAGATGTTCCCTCAGAGCAGGGATATGTGCTGGAGGTGCGGGGAGGAGGTTGGTACGCTCCTCCACGTCTTTTGGTCATGCCGCATCTTACAATCATTTTGGTCTGAGGTACACCGCATCGTCCAAAAGTTTACAGACAGGGAGTTGCCATTGTCACCTGAGCTCTTCCTTCTGCACCACCACAAAATCCCAACTAAGGGCTATAGAAAGTCCATATTGCCGCTTCTGATCAATGCGGCAAAGGGATGCATCCCGCTGAATTGGAAGCAGACTCAGCCCCCGTCGGTAGCAGGTTGGTTGGGCAGAGTGAAGGATATCCATGACATGGAGGACTTGGTAGCAACGGAAAGAGGCCTAAGTGAGAAATTTTCCAAAACATGGTACTTCTGGCACAAATTTTACTTCTCAGAGGAATGTGGGCTCCTAATGGCTCGATCCACCTGAGAGGATCGAATTTGACTGCTCCCCAGGTGGGGTGGCTGTGGCTGGAGGGTGGAGGCACCCTGTTCCCCCCCCACCCCCTTTTTTTTTTTTCATCTCTCCCCTCCCCCTCTTGTACTCTTGCACTCCTTGCTTACTTTTCTCTTACTTTCCCTGCTTTTTCTGTATTACCAACACTAGAGTGTTAGCCTGTGCAAGCCTGTTTCTAACGGGCTTGACGTTTCTATTTTTATCTAAATCGGCTTTTGCCGCAAAAATACGGCCGTGCGGGGGGCGGAGAGCTCCTGTAAGCCTGACACTTGTTGTGATCCCCCCTCTGACAACGGGCTCTATATCTCTACTGTAAGATCTACTCATGAGGTGGTGGGGAATGTTTGCTGTTTTTTGATACGCATCAGTGTGCTCTCTGTATATCCGCATGTCCTTTTCTCTTAGATAAAGAATTTACAAAAAAAAAAAAACCCATTCTGATAATTTATCGAATGCATCTAAACAGGCTTTGATATCTCTACAAAAAAATACACAAATTGTGATTAAGGCAGCGGACAAGGGTGGGAACCTTGTAATAATGGACCGTGACAACTACGAATCAATATGTCTGCACATTCTCCACAATAGAGAGTGGTAAAGACCCATTTCACGTACTGTCATTGATCATTATTGCATTGAATTTAAAAAGATCATTACCAAAGCATTTTCCAAAAATATGATTGACAAGTCAACCTGGACATTTCTTAATGTCCAGGAACCAATAGTCCCTACCCTTTATGCTTTACCCAAGGTCCACAAATCCTTAACCAAACCCCCAGGTCGGCCCATTATCTCCAGCTGTGGCTGTCTCAGTGAGAATGCCAGCAGCCTGATTGATACATATCTTAACCCTCATGTCAAAGCACTTTTTTCACATTTACAGGACACGATTGACCTCATTAAGATAATTGAGGGAATTGTTGTTCTTGAAAATGCCTGGTTGGTCACTGTTGATGTGGAAAGTCTCTATAACGCAATCCCACACGAGCTTGGATTGGCTGTTATAGAGGAACATCTCCATGAAAGTGGCCAAGCAGCAGAAGAGTCCAATCAATTTATATTGGAGCTTTTGAAATTTGTGTTGACATGGAATGTGTTTGTTTGGCCTCTCCCACTACCTCCAGATACAGGGTGTAGCAATGGGGACATGCTGTGCTCCGTCCTACGCAAACCTGTATCTGGGGGGGTAGGAGAGGGACCTTTTTGCCATGGACGATATCCAGAGATATCTGGATTGTGTTTTAACTTTCCATCATTATATTAATGATATCCTGATGATTTGGTCAGGAAATTATCACGAATTGCTTGAATTTATGGACATACATGGAAACAACAACTGCAATCTAAAATTCACGATGTTATGTTACAAAAAAGTGATCAGCTTTCTTGATATTCAAATTTTTGTAGAAAACAATGTTTCCCTGGGTACCTCTCTATTCAGGAAACCATCGGCAAGCAATGCGATTTTGCATGCATCTAGTTCTCATCCAAAACCCTTGGTTAACAGCATCCCCTACAGCCAATATTTGAGGCTACGGCAAAATTGTAGCAGGTACGAGGATTTTCAAAAAGAAGCTAATCAATTATACTCTCGTCTTCGAGAGAGAGGCTACACCCACAATATTTTGAAAAAAGCCTTTAATCGGGCCAAAGCTCATGTTATGGATACCTTGATTCATCAAAAACTTATTAAATCCACTTGCCTACCAGTGAGAATTATAACTTCATATACAAAGCAACACAGATAAGTGAGACAGATTATCAACAAATATTGGCCCATGCTGTTGGCAGATCCCATAGCATGTAAATATGTGGAAAAAGAACCTCAAATAACATATAGACTTAAAGATAGATTGACTCAGAGTCATTATATGATTCCATCTGCAACAACTTTACTTCCAGGCTTTTTTCCTTGTAAAAAATGTGACAACTGTCGATTTATGCTAAATGGCTGACAGATGCTCTGATTCCTAGAGTCCTTCTCCTGCCCTAACAAAGTAATTATATTTTGGCCAAAAAATATGAAGTCTGCCACCACGACAAGGTGGACCCTTTTGAGCAGGACCCTACACTGACAATAACTGCACTACCTCTTCAATGCCCCCCCCCCCCAATTTATCCTCCCCTAGCAGATCTAAGAAAAAGTCCAAATTAAAAAAACAAATATAAATCAGCAAACAGACATCCCAATCCAGCAAAGAGACATCACCATATATTCAGAAAAAATACATCCCGACAAATTCAGCAGAGGCATCCCAAATCCAGCAAAGAGACAACCCAATCCAGCAAAGAGACATCCCAATCCAGCAAAGAGAGATACCAATCCAACAAAAAGACAGCCCAATCCAGGAGAGAGACATCCCAATATATTCAGCAAAGAGACATCGCAGAAAATTCAGAAAAGAGACATCCCAATCCAGCAAAGAGAAAGCCCAATCCAGAAAAGATACGGCCCAATACAGCAAAGAGACATCCCCATATATTCAGCAAAGAGCCATCCCAAAAACTCAGCAAAAAGACATCGGAAGTCCAGCAAAGAGACATACCAATCCAGAAAACAGACAACCCAATCCAGCAAAGAGACATGCCCATATATTCAGCAAAGAGACATCTCAATCCAGCAAAGAGACATTCTGATAAATTCAGCAGTGACATCACAATCCAGCAAAAAGACAGCCCAATCCAGCAAAGAGACATCCCCATATATTCAGCAAAGAGAAATCCTGATAAATCCAGAAAAGAGACATTCTAAATCCATCAAAGAGAAAGCCCAATTCAGCAAAGAGACATCCCAATCCAGCAAAGAGACATCCCCATATATTCATAAAAGAGTATGCCAATCCAGCAAAGAGACAGCCCAATCCAGCAAAGACATGGCCCAATCCAGCAACTGTACACACTAAGCCCCCCACACCTGTACGCACTCAGCCTCCCTCACACCTGTACGCACTCAGCTCCCCACACCTGTATGCACTCACCCCATATCTAGACACACTCAGCATCCCCTCACAACAGTACACACTCAGTCCCCTCACACCTGTATGCACTCATCCCCCACACACCTATATGCACTCAGCCCAGCCCCCCTCACACCTGTATGCACTCAGTCTCCCCTCACACCTGTATTCACTCTGCCTCCCCCTACACCTGTACACACTCAGCCCTCTCACACCTGTAAACACTTAGCTCCCTCTCATATCTGTATATATGACAGCCTCCCCACGCACACATATGTAAACTCACACATAGCTCTGCCCACCCCGTACACAAACAGCCCCTTCCCTTAACTTGCACACACAGCCTGTAAGAGAAGCTCAGCACATGTTGGAATGAGAAGGCTGGCTCATGCTCATACTTATGTGTATGTTTATAATTCTGAGCAAAAGCTCAATGCAAAACTGGCATTGTCACTAGGGATGAGCTTCGAGTTCGAGTCAAACTAATGTTCTACTCGAACATTGCCTGTTCGCCGAACAGCGAACAATTTGGGGTGTTCACGGCAAATTCGAAAAGCCGGGGAACACCCAGTAAGAGTCTATGGGAGAAATCTAAAGTGCTAATTTTAAAGGCTTATATGCAAGTTATTGTCATAAAAAGTGTATGGGGACCGGGTCCTGCCCCAGGGGACATGTATCAATGCAAAAAAAAGTTTTAAAAACGGCTGTTTTTTCGGGAGCAGTCAGTGATTTTAATAATGCTTAAAGTGAAACAATAAAAGTGAAATATTTCTTTAAATTTCGTACCTGGGGGGGGTGTATAGAATGCCTGTAAAGCAGCGCTTGTTTCCCGTGCTTAGAACTGTCCCTGCACAAAGTGTAATTTCTGAAGGGAAAAAAGTAATTTAAAAGCACTCGTGGCTATAATGAATTGATAAAAAAATAAAAAAAATGCGTGGGGGTCCCCCCAAATTCAATTACCAGGTCCTTCAGGTCTGGTATGGATATTAAGGGGAACCCTGCATCAAATAAAAAAAAATGACGTGGGGTTCCTCCCAAATATCCATACCAGACACTTCAGGTCTGGTATGGATTTTAAGGGGAACTCCACGCCAAATAAAAAAAAAAATGGTGTGGAGTTCCCCCCAAAAATTCATACCAGACCCTTTATCCAAGCACGCAACCTGGCAGGCCACAGGAAAAGAGGGGGGGACGAGAGAGCACCCCCCTCCTGAACCATGCCCTCAACATGGGGAGAATGCTTTGGGGGTCTGTGACCCCTCAAAGCACCATGAATAGATGGTGGTCCGCTCAGCCTTACACCCAGTGAAGGTGACCCCTCCCCCCTACGCCATTGGCTGAGCGGACCTGATCGGGAACGTGAGAAGGGGCGGGTCTATTAATTTATTACACTGCAGAGGAATCAAATCACGTTCCCCATCAGGTCCGCTCAGCCAATGATGTAGGCGGGGTCTGACATACGAGGGGGCGGGGTCACCCGTCAGATCTTAGGGGTAAGATCCTGCCTACGCCATTGCCTATTCCCTGGCAAGCGGTGAAAGCTTGGGCTTACCCTATGATGTGATGGGTGACCCCGCCCCCTCGTACGTCATGGGTGTTTTGTGTGGCGTTGGGACCCGGAGGAGACTGCAGCGCTGGACATCGGATCACAGCGGGACAGTGGACTACATTGCTGGAATGGGTTTTTTATTTTTTATTTTTTTATTTTTAATAAAGGACTTTCCCAACTGTGTCTGTGTGTTTTTAAAAAAATGTTTACACTTTCTTTGTGAAATGCGAGGGGTACAATGTACCCCTTACCAATTCACATAGGGGGGGCCGGGATCTGGGGGTCCCCTTTGTTAAAGGGGTATTCCAGATTCCGATAAGCCCCCTGCCCGCAGACCCCCACAACCACTGGGCAAGGGTTGTGGGGATGAGGCCCTTGTCCCCATCAATATGGGGACATGGTGCTTTGAGGGGTCACAGACCCCCAAAGCATCCTCCCCATGTTGAGGGCATGTGGCCTGGTACGATTCAGGGGGCGGGCGCTCTCTCGTCCCCCCTCTTTTCCTGCGGCCTGCCAGGCTGCGTGCTCGGATAAAGGATCTGGTATGGATTTTTGGGGGGAACTCCACGCATTTTTTTTTTAAATTTGGCGTGGAGTTCCCCTTAAAATCCATACCAGACCTGAAGGGTCAGATATGGATATTTGGGGGGAACCCCACATCATTATTTTTTTTAAATTTGACGCATGGTTCCCCTTAATATCCATACCAGACCTGCAGGGCCTGGTAATTGAATTTGGGGGGACCCCCAAGCATTTTTTTTTTTTATCAATGACTTTTCTCTGTATTGCCGGGAACCGACAATTCATTATAAAAAACAAAACTAAAACTCACGCTTAAGGATCAAGCAGTGAAATGTAGTGAAATTAATAGGACCGCAGCTGCTGCAACATAAGGTACTAACACCTTAAAATTGGATAGAAAAAGGTTAATGCAGCGCTAGCAGAAATAAAGTGTGCACACCAATTAATAAATAAAAATTAAAATAAATAATACCACTGGGGTATTCAACATATATGGGTGTCCACCCCCTGGTGTGAAGACCGTGTAAAATAATAACAATGTTACAAAATCAATTGACATATGGATGTGGTCACCACTGACAATTAGATTGCAATCGCTTGCAAAGATTGATGAGAAGCAGGTGAAGAAAATGCTAACAGTTAGTTGAAGTGTCACATAATGAAAAAACTCGTTATATATCCAAGAATGGTATCCGGGTTAGCGGTCACCCCTCTTGTGGCCCCACTCACCAGACGAAGAAGAGAGAGTCGCCAAATGGATCACATATATTCTGAGTCCGGATGTAATGGGGTTCAGCAAATTGACTTGATGAATTCAATGAAGAGACTAATCGTAATGGAGGGGAGAGAGAGAAAAAACATGCATGTGAAGTACCGCCTGTAACCTTGTAACACAGCACTGCTATCTGAGAAACTCACGAGACTGCAGAAAAAACAAGCGTCAGTGTGTTCCGGGTTCGCAGGCGTGCGTTCCACGAGAACCGGAAGCAACGTCACTGGTTCTAGTTTGGCCAGCTCTCTTCTTTGTCTGGTGAGTGGGGCCACAAGAGGGGTGACCGCTAACCCGGATACCATTCTTGGATAGATAACGAGTTTTTTCATTATGTGACACTTCAACTAACTGTTAGCATTTTCTTCACCTGCTTCTCATCAATCTTTGCAAGCGATTGCAATCTAATTGTCAGTGGTGACCACATCAATAGGACAATTCATTATAGCCGCGAGTGTTTTTAAATTACTTTTTTTTCTTCAGAAATGATACTTTGTGCAGGGACAGTTCTAAGCACAGGAAACAAGCGCTGCTTTACAGGCATACTATACACCCCCCAGGTACGAAATTTAAAGGAATACTTCACTTTTATTGTTTCACTTTAAGCATTATTAAAATCACTGCTCCCGAAAAAACGTCTGTTTTTAAAACTTTTTTTTGCATTGATACATGTCCCCTGGGGCAGAACCCGGGTCCCCAAAACCTTTTTAGGACAATAACTTGCATATTAGCCTTGATAATTAGCACTTTTGATTTCGAACGTTCTTGTCCATTGTATGTAATAGGGTTCTAAAGTTTGCGCAAATTTTAGGTCTGTTCGCAGGTTCTGGTGCGAACCGAACCGGGGGGTGTTCGGCTCATCCCTAACTGTCACAAACGCATTTGTGTGTGTAGAAAATGCATGAGCACGTGCATGCACACATGTATGGGCACCAGCACCAAAGGTTTAAGCTGAACTCTGACATGGATGGATTGCTGAGTGGTCTTCAGCTAGTTCCTGCTTTACCTGTGCCTCAACCTGCCTTACCCGCTTACCTGTGTACGACTCTGACCTGTCCTTGGATTTCTGCCTGCCTGTTGTGACTTTGCTCTTGTCTTCCATTCCTGCACCTCACTGTCCAGCTGTGTACTGATCCTGGCTTATGTCCTGACTTTGTCTCTGCTTGATGTTCCTATACCTCGCTGCCTGGCTGTTGATGACCTTTTGGCTTGTCTCCTGGCTACACTCCTGTATGTCAATTAAGTGTCACCGTGTTCAGTTCCTGAATCCTGCCTGGTGATCTCCGGTCATAGTTACATAGTTACATAGTTACATAGTTAGTCAGGTTGAAAAAAGACACAAGTCCATCCAGTTCAACCGTAAAAAAATAAAAAAAATAAATAAAAAATAAAAAATAAACATATATCGTACAATCCCATATACCCAATTCTATACCCACAGTTGATCCAGAGGAAGGCAAAAAACCCCAGAAGAGCATGATCCAATTTGCTACAGCAGGGGAAAAAATTCCTTCCTGATCCCCCGAGAGGCAATCGGATATTCCCTGGATCAACTTTACCTATAAATGTCAGTACCCAGTTATATTATGTACATTTAAGAAAGAATCCAGGCCCTTCTTAAAGCAATCTACTGAGCTGGCCAGAACCACCTCTGCAGGGAGTCTATTCCACATTTTCACAGCTCTTACTGTGAAAAAACCTTTCCGTATTTGGAGGTGAAATCTCTTTTCCTCTAGACGCAAAGAGTGCCCCCTTGTCCTTTGTGTTGACCGTAAAGTGAATAACTGAACACCAAGTTCACTATATGGACCCCTTATATATTTGTACATGTTGATCATATCCCCCCTTAATCTCCTCTTCTCAAGAGAGAATAAATTCAGTTCCTCTAATCTCTCCTCATAGCTGAGCTCCTCCATGCCTCTTATCAGTTTGGTTGCCCTTCTCTGCACTTTCTCCAGTTCCCCAATATCCTTTTTGAGAACTGGGGCCCAAAACTGAACTGCATATTCCAGATGAGGTCTTACTAATGATTTGAACAGGGGCAAAATGATATCTCTCTCTCTGGAGACCATACCTCTCTTAATACAAGAAAGGACTTTGCTCGCTTTGGAAACCGCAGCTTGGCATTGCATGCCATTATTGAGCTTATGATCTACCAAAACCCCCAGATCCTTCTCCACTATGGATCCCCCCAGTTGTACTTCCCCTAGTATGTATGATGCATTCATATTATTAGCCCCCAAGTGCATAACTTTACATTTATCAACATTAAACCTCATCTGCCACATAGTCGCCCAATTAGACAGAGCATTGAGGTCGGCTTGTAAATTGGCGACATCCTGTAAGGACGTTATTCCACTGCATAGCTTGGTGTCATCTGCAAAGACAGAAATGTTACTTTTGATCTCAGACCCAATATCATTTATAAACATATTAAAAAGTAAGGGTCCCAGCACTGAACCTTGGGGTACACCACTGATAACCTTGGACCATTCAGAGTAAGAATCATTAACCACTACTCTCTGAATTCTGTCTTTTAGCCAGTTTTCTATCCATTTACAAACTGATATTTCCAATCCTGTAGACTTTACCTTACACATGAGCCGTGTGTGGGGAACTGTATCGAACGCTTTTGCAAAATCCAAGTATACCACGTCCACTGCCACCCCTCTGTCCAAGGTCTTACTTACCTCTTCATAAAAAGAAATCAGGTTTGTTTGACAACTTCTGTCTTTCATGAATCCATGCTGTCTGTTGCTTAAATAGTTTTTTTCCAGCAAGAACTCATCTATGTGGTCTTTCATTAATCTCTCCAGTATTTTCCCAACTATAGAAGTTAAACTAACAGGTCTATAGTTACTTGGTAAACACTTAATTCCCTTTTTAAATATAGGCACCACATTGGCCCTGCGCCAATCCAGTGGTACTATTCCTGTCATTAATGAGTCCCTAAAAATTAAATACAATGGCTTTGAAATTACAGAGCTCAATTCTTTTAGGATCCGTGGGTGTATGCCATCTGGTCCAGGTGCTTTATCCACCTTTATTCCATCTAAATATTTCTGGACCATATCACTTTTGAGCCATTGTGGATTTGGGGCTGTGTCACTACCACCCCCATTTTGGACATGAGCTCCCCCATGCTCCTTTGTATACACAGAACTGAAGAAAGTATTTAATAAATTAGCCTTCTCTTTGTCCCCAGTCACCCACTCTAGATTATTTTGTAAAGGGCCTACATGCTCAGACTTGACCTTTTTACTATTAATATATTTGAAGAATTTTTTGGGGTTTGTCCTACTATCTTTTGCAATCTGTCGTTCATTTTGAATTTTTGCATCCTTGATTTCCTTTTTGCATATCCTGTTATATTCTTTGTAACATTTAAATGACACTAGTGTTCCCTCATTTTTATATTTTTTAAAAGCTCTTTTCTTATAGTTTATAGCTTTTTTAACTTTGGCAGTGAGCCACATAGGTTTTATTTTTAGCCTTTTAAACTTATTGCCCATGGGAATATACTTTGCAGTGAGTTCACAAACAGTCTTTTTGAAGAATTCCCATTTCTGTTCTGTGCCCATTGATGCCAATATTCCTTCCCAGTCTAAGTCCTGGAGAGCAGCACTCATCCTTGGAAAATTTGCTCTCTTGAAATTAAGTGTTTTTATCTTTCCTGTATGTGATTTTTGCTTACAACTAACATCAAATGAAATCATGTTATGGTCACTGCTACCCAGGTGTTCCTTTATCTGAACATTAGTAATACGCTCTGCATGGTTTGAGATTACCAGGTCCAACAGAGCATCATTCCTAGTTGGGGCCTCAATAAACTGGACCATAAAATTGTCCTGCAATAGGTTTATAAATTTTTGCCCTTTAACTGTCCCAGCAGTTCCATTACTCCAGTCAATTTCTGGGTAGTTAAAATCCCCCATTATTATCACCGTCCCAGCCCTTGCAGCCCTTTCCATCTGTGCAAGGAGCTGAGTCTCTAACTCCTCATTAACATTGGGTGGTCTATAACAAACTCCAATGATTAGCTTTGAACTACGCACATCTGTATGCAGTTCCACCCATAATGCTTCAGACTCATCACACTCTCCATCCACCAGGTCCTCTTTCACACTCGCTTTGAGATCACTTCTCACATAGAGACAGACCCCTCCACCCTTCCTTTTTACCCTGTCTTTCCGAAAGAGTGCATAGCCAGGAATATTAATAGCCCAGTCGTGTGAGGAATGAAGCCAAGTTTCAGCAATACCGATTACATCATAGCTCTCCTCATGCATCAGAGCTTCCAAACCGCAGCTTCATCCTTCAAGGTACGTACAGGTACATCCCTTTAAATTTTCCGCCGTGTGGTCGAGCGCGTGCCACAGGCGGCGCGCGTGCAACCCTGCCGCGAGCTCCGTGATCGTGCCCGTGGGACCCGCGTACTTGATGTTCGTGATCGTGTCACGGAGCTGAACAACGGGGAGATGTTCTTCCTAGTGACAGGTCACTGATAATCAGTGACGTGTCGCTCATACCCATGACCCCTAACAGTTAGAACACATCCCTAGGACACACTTAACCCCTTCCTAGCCCCCTAGTGGTTAACCCCTTCACTGCCAGTCAAATTTACACAGTAATCAGTGCATTTTTATAGCACTGATCGCTGTATAAATGTGAATGGTCCCAAAATAGCACCAAAAGTGTCCGATGTGTCCGCCATAATGTCGCAGTCATGATAAAATCTGATCACCGCCATTACTAGTAAAAAAAAAAAAATATTAATAAAAATGCCATAAAACTATCTCCTATTTTGTAGACACTATAACTTTTGGGCAAACCAATCAATAAAGACCTACTGTGATTTTTTTTAACAAAATATGTAGAAGAATATGTATCGGCCTAAACTGAAGAAAACATTTGTTTTTTTATATATTTTTTGGGGATATTTATTATAGCAAAAGTTAAAAAATGTTGCTTTTTTTCAAAATTGTCACTCTATTTTTGTTTATAGCGCAAAAAATTAAAACCGCAAAGGTGGTCAAATACCCCCAAAAGAAAGCTCTATTTGTGGGAAAAAAAGGACGTCAATTTTGTTTGGGAGCCACGTCGCGCGACCGCACAATTGTCTGTTAAAGTGAGGCAGTGCCGAATTGCAAAAAGTGCTCTGGTCTTTAGCCAGCCAAATGTTCAGGGGCTGAAGTGGTTAACAGCAGCCTACATAATATGTATTGCAATGGTCATTTGTAATCTCCATCAGAAGCCCATGTGACAGGGTGACAATACAGGAGAACAATTGGGAGGCAAGGACAGAGCACTGTTACCTTATAACAGGAAGTGCCTAAATAAGAACCTTTATGGCAGGATCACAAAGTATTTTTTTAAATGAAGGCTGCATGTGTAAAAATATTGAAACCAAGTTTTGAAATTACAGTAACATTTGTTTAAGGTTTTATGACATTTTATTTAGCAAGTTTAATGAGATTTAAATTGCCTTTAAACTATTATCAATTGAAAACTATTAAAATAAATACATTACTGCCAACAAAAGTATACATATCCTTTTACTTTATCAAGATATTTAGAATACTCTTAATTAATTTTATTTTAAATACACAGCAGTAGCTGTAAGTTGGAAGACAGATAAAGCCCTTATTGCCTCCTTGTCTTTGATCAAGAGATTGGAGATAAAATATTACTGGAAGTACAAGGTTACAGGATTCAAAGACTTTATTCATAATTCCCACTGAGCATCAAAACCTAGATTTGCTGTCATGTGACAGTATTTATGTTATACGGTGACCTGTTACACCAGGGGGGCTTCTAAACAGCTTTCCTGCTACCATCAATTACAGTGGAATCCAGGGGATAGATTATATCAGTAGGCATCCTAAATTCCCCAAATCTACAATGAAACAAAATATTCAAACTGAAGTAAATGGAAATTAGCATGATTCTCATCCGACAGAAGGGGGAGAGAAATATGAAAGCACATCAGTATGCATGCCCAATAAAATGTCATAGGAATTAATAGTCAGCCAGTGTAGTAAAAGGACCAAAAGAGGATAATGGAGAAGAAGACCAATTATGCTAATTATGTTAATGCATAATGTACATCACATTAAAATATTCCGTCAGCCTTCTCATTTGCAATCACCTTTGCAATTTACAATATGCATATCCATTTACAATAACCATTACATGCCATCAGACATCCTAACCTTTACTTTATAATCACCCTTTCATTTCCAAAGAATTTGCCATAGACACTTAATCTGTTGTATTAAGAGGAATCTACAGATCAATGACTTGTTTTCTGTTCAACAGTGATATTCTAGAACATTGTAAAGAAAATGCTGGCGTTTTTAGGGTGACACATGTATGTAACAGATTCCCAGAACAGCCAAGCTTCTTTTATTAAAGCAGGGCAAAAGTCAGGGACCATTAATATTAACTTAAGTTTACTGGACTCTAAGGATGGGCCGAACACCCCCATGTTCAGTTCGCAGCAGAACTCCAAAACAAGGGAAATGTTCTAACCCTAACAGCGAACCCCATTGAAATCTATGGGAGCTGAACAGGAAAAATCAAAAGTGCCCATTTTGAAGGCTTATATGCAAGTAATTGGCCATAAAAAGGGTATGGGGGTCTGGGTACTGCCCCGGGGAACATGTGTCAATAAAATTATATTAATTTTTTAAACAATCGTTTTTTCAAAAGCAGTGATTTTAATGATGCTTAAAGTGCAACAATAAAAAATTCCTTTAAATATCGTGCATGGGGGCCCCCTTAATATGCCTATAAAGTGGCACATTTGTAGCATATACAGAACATGCTACAGAAAAACTGACATTTCTAGAGAGAAAAAAAAACGAGTCAAATCCCATTTAAAATGACTTGTGGTTACAATTGCTGACACGCGGCTATTCAAAAATAAAGAAAAAAACAGCATGGGGTCCCACCTCCCAGTCCATACCAGGCCCTGGGTCTGGGCCCAGGGTCTGGTATGGATTTAAAGGGAAACTCCACACCCAAATTTAAAAAAAAACAGCGTGGTCTCCCCAAAGTCCATACTAGACCCATATCCGAGCATACAGTTGGCAGGTCAGGAAAAGGGGGGGATGAGCGAGCGCCCCCCCTCCTGAACCATACCAGGCCACATGCCCTCCACATGGGGGGTGGGTGCTCTGTGCCCCCAACCCCAAAGCACCTTGTCCCCATGTTGACAGGGGCAAGGGCCTCTTTCCGACAACCCTGGGCTGCGGTTGTCTGGGTTTGCGGGTGGGGGGGCTTATCGGAATCTGGAAGCCCCTTTTAACAACAGGGCCCCCAGATCCCACCATCCCATGTGAATGGGTAGCGGGTACCCATTCACCAAAAAGTGTGAGAAAGTAAGAAAAACAGGAAACTGTTTTTGACAAATCCTTTATTTAAAAATAAAAAATAAAAAAAATAGTGTCCCTCAATCACGACTCCCGACAGACCCGAGTCGACTCACGACTCTGCCAATCACGACTCCCGACAGACCTGAAAAATAGAAAAAAATGAAAATGCTTCTGCCTCCTAGGAGGCCTCCTGCTGACTGCTGTCTCTGCACTTTGATAGTTCTTATATAGGCAAGGAGCGGGCCACCTGGTTACGTCACTTGGTGGCACCGGGCAGGCCCGGACTGGCCATAGGGCAGACCGGGCATTTTCCCGTAGGGCCAGGGCCACCCGCTCTGTAACCTGTTGCTGTTCAGGCCGCACAGCAAGAGGTAAGCGGCAAACGCTATGCGGCCATACCTGTGTCTTCTCCGGTGGAACTTTTGGCTGCATGGGCTGAGCTGTGCGTCTCTCTCACACACAGCTCAGCCTCAGAGCCGATTCTGACAGTTCCGCTCTCTGCTCCCAGGGACTGCTCCTCCTCCTCCAGCCAAGGTGTCTGCACAGTGTGGCAAGGGGGAGAGCTGCAGGCTGCTGTCAGGACGTTTCTCCTGCTCGCCCCCCTCCCCTTCTCTTGTCAGGCACATGTGAGGAGAAAGCTATCTTTCTTCCCTCACCATTGGCCACAACATAGGGCCAATCGGAAGAAACTAGAGGGGCATCATGGGAAATGTAGTCACAGAGATAGGTGGCCCAATTGTTCTCAGCAGGGAGCTGACTACACTCCCCAGCATGCACTCTGCTGGGGGGGAAAGAGAAAACCGAAAACAAGCTGAGGAGTGCTTGTAGCAGCTACTACAGGAGACATGAAAAACGAAAGAGAGGACTGTGCTGGGGGAACTAATAGCCCCAGCATCACCAGAGAGAGCTACTCTGTACCACACCACCAGAGAGAGAGCCACGCTGTACCGCACCACCAGAGAGCCAGCCACGCTGTGCCACACCACCAGAGAGAGCCATGCTGTACTCACACCACCAGAGAGAAAGCCACGCTGTACCGCACCACCAGAGAGCCACGCTGTACCGCACCACCAGAGAGAACCACGTGGTGCCACACCACCAGAGAGAGAGCCACGCTGTACCGCGCCACCAGCGAGAGAGCCATGCTGTACCGCACCACCAGCGAGAGAGCCACGCTGTTCCCACACCACCAGAGAGATTCACGCTGTATCGCACCACCAAAAAGAGTGCAGGTCAGTGTCACTGGGCAGTGTGGGCACAATAGGAGACAGACAGTACTAACATTGTATGGCCACAATAGGACTGGGACACTAATCATCATTGCAGTGCCCCTTTACAGTGCAGTTCCCTTTATATCACAGTGTCCCTGCACATTACAGTGTGGAGGACCGACACCAGCCACTGCGAATGTCTATCGACCGCCCCCCCCCCGGTCCCTGGAAAAGTTGGCTGCTCAGTCTAAAATGCCCGGGCCTATTTTTTGTCCCAGTCCGGGCCTGGCACCGGGTGATGTAACCGGGTGGCCCCACCCCTTGCCTATATAAGAGCCGTCAAAGTGCAGGGCGAGCAGTCGGCAGGAGGCCTCCCAGGAGCAGAAACATTTTAATTTTCTTCTATTTTTCGGATCTGCCTGCGACACGTTTTTTATCTTTTAATAAAGGATTTGTCAAAAACTGTTTCCTGTTTTTCTTACTTTTTGACATTTTTTGGTGAATGGGTACGGGTATGAAGTAACCGTACCCATTCACCTGGGGGGGATCTGGGGGCCCCTTGTTAAAGGGGGCTTCCAGATTCCAATAATCCCCCCACCCACAGACTACAACAACCACAGCCCAGGGTTGTCAGGAAGAGGCCCCCCTGACCCAAAGCACCCACCCCCCATGTTAAGGGCATGTGGCCTGGTATGGTTATGGAGCGAGCGCCCCCTCTTTTCCTGACCTGCTAGGCTGCATGCTCAGATAAGGGTCTGGTATGGATTTTTGGGGGAACCCCACGCCATCTTTTTTTTTTATTTTGGGTTGGGTTCCCCTTAAAATCAATACCAGACCCCAAGGGCCTAGCATGGACTGGGGTGGACTCCATTCCATTTTTATTTGTTTATTTTTTTTTACCGACACTTTTTCTTTATTCAACTGTCAGCGGGGAAACCCATTGACAGCTGATGACTCATCGCCCCGTTCCTTTACAACCAGCTTACACTGCGCCCTGATTGGGCAAAGTTTTGCCCATTCAGGGCACAGCATTTACCATGCAGTGCTCAGTGCATTGCAGGGTGTTCTTCACGGCGAACACCCTGCAAATTCGGATGTTCGGCGAATGGCCGAACAGGCAAATGTTTGGCCCAAACTCATGCTCGGGCTGAACTGTTCGCCCATCCCTACTGGACTCAAAATCAGCAATTACATAGTTACAAAGTAGGCAAGGCCGAAAAAAGACACAAGTCCATCAAGTCTGACCTAAGTGTGTGATTTTATGTCAGTATTACATTGCATATCCCTGTATGTTGTGGTCGTTCAGGTGCTTATCTAATTGTTTTTTTTTTTTTAATTATCGATACTCCCCGCTGAAACCATTGCATGTGGAAGAGAATTCCACATCCTCACCGCTTTTGTTCTAATAGTGAATGGCCACGTGTCTTAATAAATTCCCTTTCGCAGAAATGTTTTATCCCTATTGTGGGGTCACCAGTATGGTATTTCTACATTAAAATCATATCCCCTCTCAAGCGTCTCTTATCCAGAGAGAACAAGTTCAGTGCTCATAACCTTTCCTCATAACTAAGGTCCTCCAGTCCCTTTATTAGCTTTGTTGCCCTTCTCTGGACCCTTTCCAGTTCCAGCACATCCCTTCTGAGGACTGGTGCCCAGAACTGGACTGCATACTCCAGGTGCGGCCGAACCAGAGTCTTGTAGAGTGGAAGAATTATCGTTTTATTTCTGGAGTTAATCCCCTTTTAATGCATGCCAATATTCTGTTTGCTTTGCTTGCAGCAGCTTGGCATTGCATGCCATTGCTGAGCCGGTCATCTACTAGGACCGCCAGGTCCTTTTCCATCTTAGATTCCCCCAGAGGTTCTCCCCCTAGTGAGTAGATTGCATTCATATTTTTGCCACCCAAATGCATTATTTTTAAAAAAAATTACATTAAACCTCATTTGCCATGTAGTTGCCCACCCCATTTATTTGTTCAGATCTTCTTGCAAGATTTCCACATCCAAGTTATTGCCCTGCTTAGCTTTGTATCATCCGCAAATACTGAGATTGAGCTGTTTATCCTATCCTCCAGGTAATTTATGAATAAATTAAATAGGATAGGTCCCAGGACAGAACCCTGGGGGACCCCACTTTATACCCCAGACCATTCCGAGTACTACCCGTTTATCACTACCCTCTGAACTCGCCCCTGTAGCCAGTTTTCAATCAATGTACTCATCCTATGGTCCGTGCCAACAGACCTTACTTTGTACAGTAGATCTTTATGGGGAACTGTATCAAATGCTTTTGCAAAATCTAGATGGCAGCTCACCTCTTCATAAAAGGTCAATAAATTGGTTTGACAAGAACAATTCTTCATGAATCCATGCTGGTTACTGCTAATGATACTGTTGTCATTACTAAAATCTTGAATATAGTCCCTTGTCATCCCCTCCAAGAGCTTGCATACTATTGCTGTTAGGCTAACTGGTCTGTAATTCCCAGGGATGTATCTTGGCCCTTTTTTAAATATTGGAGCTACATTAGCTTTTCTTCAATCAGCTGTACCATTCCAGTCAGTAGACTGTTCGTAAGACTTAGGAACAATGGTCTGGCAATTACTTGAATGAGTTCCCTAAGGACCCTCGGATGCAAGCCATCTGGTCCCGGTGACTTATTAATGTTAAGTTTTTCAAGTTTATTTCTAATTCTTTCTTCTGTAAGCCATGAGGGTGCGTGCTTCCTGTTACTTGTCATGAGGATAAACATTGCAGTTTTGGTTACTGAAGCCCCCCGATTTCCTTGTGAAGACTGAGGAGAAGAAGAAATTCAATACCTTCACCATCTCTCCATCCTTAGTAACCAGGTTCCCTTCATCATTCTTTATGGGACCAATATGATCTGACCTCCCTTTCTTACTATTTATGTACTTAAAGCATTTCTTGGGATTTTTTTACTCTCCTCCGCTATGTGTCTTTCGTGTTCTATCTTAGCCGCCCTGATTTCACCCTTACATTTTTTGTTGCATTCTTTGTAAAGTTGGAATGCTGCTGATGATCCCTCAGCCTTGTATTTTTTGAAGGCCTTCTCCTTTGATTTTAATTAGGGGATTACTGATTGGTTTCTTTGGGTTAATACACTTTGAACAACACCAATGCAGCTTTGCACTGCCTTCAGGACAACAAATATCCTTTTTGTAGTATAACCAAAACTAGTATTCGGATTTAGCATTAAACAGTTTGGTATAATCAGATGCCAGGAACATGTCCTAAAGGAGGCACCACCAAAAATAGATTTTATCGTTGGGGGTCAACTCTTACAACCCAGTTTGATCATTAAAAAGGAATTCCAGGTATGGGCATTTTATACATAGTGTGAGGGGGTTAGCTCGGCAGCGGGTGTGTGTGACCCCCGGGATGGGCTCCCCACACAAAAACAGGCCCAGCAAACGGAGGTTGTGGTTTTCAAAATCAAAAAGGTGCGGTTTATTTTCTATTTACAGTGACAAAACACAGCAAAGCAAAAGAAACATAAATAAAATAAATCCTGGTCAACTTGACCTCTGAGTAAACATACAGGTTTCCTAACTAACAACTGGGATCAGCCTAGTGCTGTCCTAGTCCCTAAGTCCCTGGTTTTAAATGTCCAAGCAAATAGCCACACAGGCTTTGTCTCACCGCACAGGGGTTCACTCTCCCTAGACAGTCCACACAGGTCTGGTTCCAGGCATGAGCAAACACCTAATGAATCTGGGAGTTCTTATAGAGGCCTAAATGAGCTGACAAGCTTCAGCTGGTCTCATCAACTCCCTGTCTGCACGACGCCCCACACTCTCCCTAGAGGTATGAGTCATCCATGAGCCCACTAGCCTCAGCTGGGCTTATACAACTCTCCACCTAGTTGTATAAGTCGGCGTAAAGCCTGAATCTGGGCGGAATATATCTACCCCCCTGGATGCAACCAGGTGACTTTACCTTCCTGCTGTCACATGCCCCCCCCTCTTGTTTTAACCTCGGGGTTGGAACACCAGCAATCAGGCATTCATGTACTCGAGACAAAGCATCCACATTCCCCATTTGAACGCCAGGGCGATGCTTTACTGTGAAGTTGAATTCCTGGAGGGCCAGGAACCACCTATTCACTCTTCTATTTGTTTTCTTGTTTTGAGCCATCCACTTTAACGGAGCGTGATCCGTAACCATGTCAAAGTGCCTACCAAGCAGGTAGTACCGAAGGGAATCTAGAGCACACTTCACCGCTAAACACTCCTTTTCAACGGTGGCGTAATTTACCTCATGGGACTTCAACTTCCTGCTGAGGTAAATGACTGGGTGCTCTTCCCCGTTCCAGACCTGGGACAATACTGCTCCTAACCCCACATCTGACGCATCACTTTGTACGACAAAGTCTTTAGAGAAGTCGGGTGAGTACAACACTGGCTGGCTACATAAGGCTTGTTTCAAGAATTGGAATGCTGCCTCAGCCTCGGGGGTCCATTTAATCATGACCGACCCTTTCCCCTTCGTCAGGTTGGTTAGGGGCACAGCCTTAGAAGCAAAGTGGGGAATGAATCGCCGATAATACCCAGCGATTCCCAGAAAGGCTCGTACCTGCTTCTTGCTGTTGGGACGTGGCCAACTCTGGATGGCCTCGACTTTGTTGAGTTGGGGTTTTATTACTCCCCTCCCAATGGTGTACCCAAGATATTTGGCCTCCTCCTGCCCAATGGTACACTTCTTGGGGTTAGCCGTAAACCCCGCTTCCCGAACAGAGTCCAGGACTGCTTGCACTTTTGGCAGATGTGAGGCCCAATCTGTGCTATGGACAATTACGTCATCCAGGTAAGCCGCAGCATACTTCCGATGGGGCCTCAGCATCTGGTCCATTTTCCGCTGGAATGTGGCCGGCGCATTCTGTAACCCGAACGGCATTCTTTTATATTGGAACGCCCCGTCTGGGGTTACAAATGCGGTTTTCCCTTTGGCCGACTTGGCCAGGGGGATTTGCCAATACCCTTTTGTGAGGTCAAGAGTCGTCATGTATCGGGCTGTTCCCAGCCGGTCGATCAACTCATCTATACGTGGCATGGGGTAGGTGTCAAATTTTGTAACTTTGTTCAACTGACGAAAATCGTTACAAAATCGCCAGCTCCCATCCGGTTTAGGCACCAACACAAT
This sequence comes from Rana muscosa, assembly GCA_029206835.1. Lineage (NCBI taxonomy): Eukaryota > Metazoa > Chordata > Amphibia > Anura > Ranidae > Rana > Rana muscosa. The sequence continues at coordinate 217,949,596 of CM055116.1, forward strand.
GGGACTAGACCAATCACTTTGGGACTCCTCTATCACCCCTAAGTTCAGCATTTTCTGTACTTCCTCCCGTATTGCCTCCCGTCGGGCCTCTGGGATCCGATAGGGTTTTAACTTCACCCTTTCACCGGGCGGGGTAATGATGTCATGCTCTACCCCAGATGTTTGTCCCGGCAGCTCAGAGAATACCTCCTTGTTGCGAAGCACAAACTCCTTAACCTCCTGTTGTTGGGGTTGTGACAAGGTGGCTGCTATTCCAACCTCAGGAATCACGCAACCAGTTTGAGCTGGTGACCAAGTGTCTGCGACTAGGGACTCTCTATCCCTCCAGGCTTTCAACAGATTAACGTGATAGATCTGTTCGGGCTTTCGCCTTCCTGGTTGTCTGACCTTGTAATTCACTTTGCTCACTTTTTCCATTATCTCATAGGGGCCTTGCCATTTGGCAAGGAATTTACTTTCAACCGTAGGGACAAGTACCAGTATCCTATCCCCCGGGGAAGAGGTACGGGTCTTGGCTCCACGGTTGTACACTCTCTGCTGTGCTAACTGCGCTTGGGCTAAATGTTCCTTCACGATGGGCATTACCTGTGCAATTCGGTCTTGCATCAGGGCGACATGCTCAATCACACTCCTGTGGGGAGAACTCTCACTTTCCCAAGTTTCCTTGGCAATATCCAACAGCCCTCTTGGGTGTCTCCCATACAGTAACTCAAAGGGGGAGAATCCCGTAGAGGATTGGGGCACCTCCCTAATAGCAAACATCAGATAAGGAAGTAGACAGTCCCAATCCTTTCCATCTCTATCCACCACTTTCTTCAACATTTGTTTTAGGGTTTTGTTGAATCTTTCAACCAGCCCATCGGTTTGGGGGTGATACACAGATGTACGTAATTGCGTCACTTTGAACAATTTACACAGCTCCTTCATAACCCGGGACATAAAGGGTGTACCTTGGTCCGTAAGCAGTTCTTTACAAATACCCACCCGGCTAAACACAAGAGATAGCTCTTTGGCTATGGTTTTGGCCGAGGTATTTCGGAGAGGGATCGCTTCTGGATAACGGGTGGCATAGTCCATTATAACTAATATGTACTGGTGCCCCCTAGCGGACTTGATTATAGGCCCTACCAAATCCATGGCGATCCTCTCAAACGGGACCTCAATGATGGGTAGAGGGACCAGCGGGCTACGGAAATGTGGCATCGGGGCCGACCTCTGACACACAGGGCAGGAGGAACAATAATTTTCTATGTCCTTCATCACCCCCGGCCAATAGAATCTCTGTAATACCCTCTCTCTGGTTTTCTCTGTCCCCAGATGACCTCCAAGAATGTGCCCATGGGCCAACTCCAACACCAACTTCCTGTAAGGTTTGGGCACCACAAGCTGCTCAACGGTTTCTTCTGCCCTTTTTGCCACCCGATACAGTAGGTCCTTCTCTACGCTGAAGTATGGGTAAGTGCAGGTATTATCTGGGTTCACTAACTCGCCATCTATTTTCACTACGTTTTCCCGTGCCTTTATTAGGGCGGGGTCTTTCAACTGTTCTGTGGCAAAGTTTTCCCTGTGAACCTCAAGATCAGAAAACTCCACAGACGGTAGGTTTTCGTCTGAGGAGGTGGGCTCCTCTCCAGTTTCTTGAGTCTCCCCTGCCAATACTGATAAGGGAAATTCCGGAGAGTCCTCACCACTCTCAGGGGAGTTCTGGCTATCACATTCCTGGTACATAGGGGCACCAGTGGGGGGCTCAGGATCATCCCACAGTTCCCAGAACTTCGGAAAATCCCTTCCCACAATGGCGTCATGCGGTAACTGAGATACTAAGCCCACTGGATGAGAGAGGGTACCTTTGGGGGTCTCGAAACACACTGTAGTCACTGGATACTCTCGGGTGTCCCCATGCACACAAATAACAGCTACCTTGCTATTCCCAAAGACCTCTGTTTTAACTAACTCAGCCTTTATCAGGGTCACAAGGCTACCTGAATCCAGCAATACCACAACATTTCTACCATTAACACACATTTTGCATAAATGTTTCTCAGTTCCTCGAATGGCAGTGCATGCGACTGTCGCACACAGCGACTGACGTCTGCCCGTCAGAAAGTCACACTGCATGGGTTCCTCCATAACCGGGCAATTGGCTGCAATATGTCCCGCTTGCCGGCAGCGGTAGCAAACGATCCTTCTTGCCGCCTCTTGAGCTGCTGATTTCCCAGGCTGTTCTCGCCAAACTTGGGGTAGAGCTCCCACCCTCTCACTCTCTCCACCCTCACCCCTTGGAATCCTCTTATCCGCCCCTGGGGATGGTCTGGTCTTAGGGTGGAAAGTCCGAGTGTCTCTGGAAGAGGCCGTCAGGTTCTCTGTAGCCAAGTATTTCTCCACACGATCCACAAGACCATCGGCCGTCTCTGGGTCTCCATGGCTTACCCACTTTTGGATGGCAGTAGGAAGAGCTCTCAAAAACCGATCCATTACAACACGTTCCACAATCTTTGGTGCGGACAAAGTCTCTGGCTGTAGCCACTTTCTGCTCAGGTGAATGAGATCATACATTTGAGACCTGGGGGGTTTTCCAAGCTGGAAAGTCCAGTTATGCACACGCTGAGCCCGGACAGCCTGGGTGACACCCAGCCTTGCCAAAATTTCAGCTTTTAGCATCACATAGTCTTTTGCTTGGTTAGGCTCTAGGTCATAGTAAGCTTTCTGCGATTCACCAGTTAACAGAGGAGCCACCAGTCCAGCCCACTGCTCCTCAGGCCACTTTTCTCTTTCAGCGGTCCTTTCAAATGTGGTCAAAAATACCTCTGGATCATCCTCTCCAGTCATTTTTGTCAATAAACGACTCACCCCAAAGGACGCGGTATTAGTGGGACGGCTTTCCTCACTGGTCTGTGGACGTTGCTGCATTACTGCTTCCATTTGTTGTAGTCTCTGCTCTTGCTTCTGTAACAGGTCTATGAAGCGGGCCTCAGATTGCTGCTGGGCTTGTTGCTGAGCTGCAAGGCTCTGTTGATGAGCTTGCTGCTGGGCTGCAAGGCTCCTTTGCAAACCTGCATTTGTCTGCTGTTGATTGGCATTTGCTAGAGCCAGCTGTTTCAGTATCTCCTCCATGCTGGCTTAAAAAAAACTGCCACTGGTTCTCCACCAACTGTGAGGGGGTTAGCTCGGCAGCGGGTGTGTGTGACCCCCGGGATGGGCTCCCCACACAAAAACAGGCCCAGCAAACGGAGGTTGTGGTTTTCAAAATCAAAAAGGTGCGGTTTATTTTCTATTTACAGTGACAAAACACAGCAAAGCAAAAGAAACATAAATAAAATAAATCCTGGTCAACTTGACCTCTGAGTAAACATACAGGTTTCCTAACTAACAACTGGGATCAGCCTAGTGCTGTCCTAGTCCCTAAGTCCCTGGTTTTAAATGTCCAAGCAAATAGCCACACAGGCTTTGTCTCACCGCACAGGGGTTCACTCTCCCTAGACAGTCCACACAGGTCTGGTTCCAGGCATGAGCAAACACCTAATGAATCTGGGAGTTCTTATAGAGGCCTAAATGAGCTGACAAGCTTCAGCTGGTCTCATCAACTCCCTGTCTGCACGACGCCCCACACTCTCCCTAGAGGTATGAGTCATCCATGAGCCCACTAGCCTCAGCTGGGCTTATACAACTCTCCACCTAGTTGTATAAGTTGGCGTAAAGCCTGAATCTGGGCGAAATATATCTACCCCCCTGGATGCAACCAGGTGACTTTACCTTCCTGCTGTCACAATAGTTACATTTGTCCAACCTGGAACAATGTAACTATGCATACACCATACCTGGCCAATACACTCAGAAGCTGGAAATCACTGAAAGAGACATTGCTACTCCAGTGAGCTCTTCTTCCTTCCAGGTCCTGTACTGAGTGGCTGCCCCAATGCATTCCAAACACAGAAGGTTGTCTGCTCGACATGGGCTCCATGCAGGAATGCTTCGCATTTTCTGAATAAATGCAAAGTATTATCTGATTGGGCTAGGTGGAAAACGTGATGTCTCTGCTCCACCTCTCTGCCTTGTCCAAACAGAGAATGCTTTGCATTTATTCAGAAGATGCAAAGCATTCTCTAAATGATGGCCATGCCAAGCGGATGACCTCATGTATGCAGAATGCAGCAGACTAGCCAATCAGCATGGAGCACGGAAGCAAGTGCAGATCCCAGGAGTAGCTGGGTCTACTTTAGTGATTTCCAGCTTCCAGAGGTATCAGCTAGGTATGGTATATACAGTACATAATTACATTGGTTCAAGCTACCTACCACCTACCAGTGCTCGTCAGCGCTGCCAATCAGTGCCCATCAGTGTCTCATCATCAGTGTCACCTATAAGTGCTGCCTATCAGTGCCACCTACTAGTGCCTATCAGTGCCACCTATCAGTGCCTGTAATAGGGAATGACGATCAGTGACGTCACACGCTAAGCCACGCCCCTCACAGTAAGAAACACAAATCAGGGCACACTTAACCCCTACAGCGCCCACTCCTGGTTAACCCCTTCACTGCCAGTGTCATTTTTACAGTAACCAGTGCATTTTTATAGCACTGGTCGCTGTAAAAATGACAATGGTCCCAAAATAGTGTCAAAAGTGTCCGATGTGTCGCAGTCACTAAAAAAATCGCCGCCATTACTAGTAAAAAAATTATAATTAATAAAAATGCCATAAAACTACCTATTTTGTAAACGCTATAACTTTTGCGCAAACCAATCAAAAAACGCTGATTTTGATTTTTTTCACCAAAAATATGTAGAAGAATACGTATCGGCCTAAACTGAGGAAAAAAAAAATTATATATTTTTTGGGGATATTTATTATAGCAAAATGTAGAAAATATAGATTTTTTTTCAAAATTGTCGCTCTATTTTTGTTTATAGCGCAAAAAAAAAAAAAAAACGCAGAGGTAATCAAATACCACCAAAAGAAAGCTCTATTTGTGGGGAAAAAAAAGGATGCCAATTTTGTTTGGGTGCCACATCGCAAGACCGCGCAATTGTCAGTTAAAATGACGCAGTGGCGAATCGTAAAAAGGGGCCTGGTCCTTATGCTGCGTATTGGTCCGGGTCTTAAGTGGTTAAAATATATGAGGCAGAAAAAACATATACATAACATTTCCCCAAGCTTTATTTCTTTCAAAACCATGAATATACCTTGTGTAAATGCTAAAAATGCACTTGTTGCACAAATTTTTTCAATATTTTGAATGGTGTCAGCCACGACCAGTTGTCATTTCCTACACTGCTGAATTCTTTCCCCTTTCCACATCTTCACAACATAGGAAGTAATTGTTCTCCAAGATAAGAAATGGGACAGCTAATTAGACTCTTTGAGATAATACAAGAAGTGTGCACAAGCCAAAGGGCAGCTCTGAATTTCTAAAATAATAAGCATGTGTTTTTTGTGCATATCAAATAGATACAACAAAACAGACCTAAAGAAAGCAGATGAGAGAAGTTCACTGTTAAGGTTTACATAGACTTTAAGTAATACTACAGTGGGCTGTAGTAGAAAGCACTTCTCCAAGTTAACATATTTAAATAATACATGAATATTTCAAATATGTAAATAATATATGAATATTAATATTGTCATATATTAATATAAAAAGCCTACCTAAAAAGCCTACCACACTACCAATGTCTCTATATAATTATGCCTTCCATCTGTTCAAGTTACATTCACTGTTTGAATTACCTTTTTTTTTTTTTTTCCTGAACTAAACAGGTGTACTTCCTATTAAAACACATATTGAAATGTTCCAATTCATCAAATTTATTAGGCATTTTCCAGAAACAATGCATTTGTTTTCCAATTCCATTGTAAAATCTACTATACCAGAAAATACTGAATATCCCTTACATTTGTGCCATGAAGTATAAATCGTTGCGCGACCCCATGCCTCATTAAATTCACATTTCATGCAATAGCTGGAATTTGCCAGCATATTTGCATTTTCATTGTTACCTTTTTTGGAAAGAGTTTATTTTGATGTTGTTAGCAATATGCAGATTGTAGAACATTTTATAGAATGTGGAATAAAAACTGAATGCTCAATGATGACCAAAAAATATAGACTACAGTATATTACCAAATGTATAAGAAAATAAACTTTATCAAAGGGGCAATGTATACAACTAGAACATTTTGGAATGATTTAAAAAAAAAGCATGTACTGTACTTTTGAACTGAAAAGCTATTTAAAAAAAAAACACAAAGACCAGAAATCACATACCAATATAGCCTCATCCAAACAAGATAACAAATATAAATAATAATTTAAAACCCCAAATCCATATGTCAAATTCATTCATGCATGAGAAAATTGATTAGATTCAATTGAATTAAAACTTGAATTAAATGTGTTGATGACTCTCCAGAACAAGAAGGATAATAAAATGGTTGAGCTAAATGAAAAGACCTAAAACAATAAAAAAGACGAGCAACCTACCGTATATACTCGAGTATAAGCCAAGATTTTCAGCACATTTTTATGTGCTGAAAATGCCCCCCTCAGCTTATACTCGAGTCTATGCCCGACTTCAACTTTGTGCGCCTGTTCCTGGCCAGCCGTAAACTTGGCACACATGTAGCCCCCCTCTTCATCTACAAGTGTGCAAAGTTTAAAGTCCAGGGGACCTACGGTCGGGGAGCACAGATTTTTCAAACTCGGGCACCCCTTCCATAGACTCCCATGTTAAAAGTCAGTCTAGTCACACAGTGCCGGAGATCAGGTAGGGAGATTGGGCACAGTGAGGCATGGGCACAGTGACAGTGAGGCATGGGCACAGTGAGGCATGGGCACAGTGAGGCATGGACACAGTGAGGCATGGCCACAGTAAGGCACAGTGAGGCATGGACACAGTGAGGCACAGTGAGTCATGCACATGGACACAGTGAGGCAAAGTGAGGCACAGTGAGGCATGCAGATGGACACCCTAGGCTTATAATCGAGTCAATACGTTTTCCCAGTTTTTTGTGGTAAAATTAAGAGCCTTGGCTTATATTCGGGTCGGCTTATATTCGAGTATATACAGTACTTTTGTAACTATTTTTCCAAGGAATATAATCATGTGGTTATTGTTCTTGAAGTGTATGTATAACAATTTATTTTGAATAAAGCAAGGAAGGGTTAAACCCATCATTTATTTTTTGCTGTCTGTATCCTGTTAGGGAGATTCCCCTTCACTTACTGCTCTCAAGGCACACCAACAAGTGGAAGCGAATTTCTACAAACCTAGAGGAATTCTCCTCTTAGATAGTTGTCACCGGAACAGGTGTCCCTACTACCCTTTCGCTGGTTACAATACTTAAGTTTTAGATTTGTGGCTTGGTGACAATAATTACAAACACAAATAATGCAGCTGAATCTCCTCAGCGGTGAAAGTGACAGCAAAAAAAACTTACAGGGGTCATAAACCCTTACCTACTCTATCCAAAATAGAAACAAAGTTTTAGCTTTAGATACACTTTGGAGTAGAGCTAGATAAACCTATGTCTTTTTTCCTGCCAGGCTTCATGTTCAGATATGGGTCTGGTGTGAATTTTTTTAGGGCTCCCCTTTTTTTTTGTTCATTTATGCATGGGGTTCTCCCCAATAATCCATACCAGAAGGGTCTGATATGAGTTAGGGAGGGTGGTGTAATGACACCCCGAGTATGAAAGAGGTTAAAGCCGTTTAGGACATTCCATTCCCGAACACAAAGGCAGCTACCGAACACTCCAATCAGCCGAACAAGAAACCCATCAGAATAATACCCCCCCAAGTACGAGACAAGGCTCTGTATTGAGGGGCAAACAGGAATCAGACTATTTATTGAAAGGAATACAGGCTCTTTATATACACTTGAGAATACTGCAGTCACCACATGAACAATGACACGGATCCACCCACAACATCACACAATGGTTACATAACGAGCTCCCAATACACATTATTATGAGTGTCAATACATCCCTTAGCAGACAACAGGTGAGTTCATTAGCACACTTAAGAATAGGTGAATGGAAAGCTGCCTCAGACAAGATTAAAACAATTTACTTATCCAGACAAAAGCAACATCGTTAAGCAATAGACGGTCGGTCTCTTACATTGAACTTCCTGGAATGCCCATATTAGGAGTTATACTTCCTGGTCATAGACCTCACAGTGTACAGGGGATAAAATCTTCATATTTCTTGAGAGATATTGTTAATGAATATTACTGTCTCATTTGAAGTAATCCAATCATTTCTCAGGGTTCATTATTTTCTTGGTCACCCTGCGCCCAAAAGTGACTCCCGTCACATGGCTCCCTCCTTTTGGGACACTCCGGCAGACCCGGCTTGATCCTTCTCAGGTCAACTTGGGGATGTCTGGAACTAGGAGGCTGGAGTGACGTCTGTTTGCCGGGACAACCCATCAGCATTGCCATTTTGCTTACCCGGTCGGTAGCTGATAGTGAAGTTGTAAGGTTGCAGGGCTAAGCTCCACCGCAGCAACCTGCCATTGTCTCCGGAGACCCGGTTAAGCTAGACCAATGGGTTGTGGTCGGTGACTGATAAAAATTCCTGTCCGTACAAATAAGGGTTCAACTTTTTAAGGGCCCAGACCATGGCCAAACACTCTTTCTCCACTGCCGCATAGCTCACTTCCTGTGGTAATAGCTTTCTGCTCAGGTATGTGACAGGGTGTTCTCCTCCATCCTCCCTGACTTGGCTCAGCACAGCCCCCAGTCCAAACATGGAAGCGTCTATGTGGACAAGGAAACGTTTGTTAGGTACTGGGGCAGCCAAGACAGGGGCATTTACAAGTGCTTGCTTGAGGGCTAGAAATGCGGCTTCACAAGCTGGAGACCACAGGACCTGCCTAGGTAAATTATTTTTCATCGGGTCAGTCAGGGGCTTGGCGATAGCACTATAATCAGGGACAAAACGTTGGTAGGACCCTGCAGTCCCCAAGAAGGCTAATACCTGGGTCTTAGTACAGGGTGTGAGCCAGTTAGCTACTGCCTCTACCTTGGCTGGCTCTGGTCTCTGGTTCCCACACCCTACTCAGTGTCCCATGTACTGCACCTCCGCCATACCTAGATGGCACTTGTCTGGTTTCAAGGTCAGACCTGTGGCCTGAATCTTGTCCAGAACCACCCCTATGTGAACCAGGTGCACCTCCTAAGACCCACTGTAGATCGCAATGACATCCAGGTATGCACATGCAAAATTCTGGAAGCCATCGTAGGAGGGTATCCACCATACGTTGGAAGGTAGCCGGGGCATTTTTCATCCCGAATGGCATGACCTTAGACTGGTACAGGCCAAACAGGGTAACAAATGCCGACTTGGGGATAGCATCCTCGGCCAGGGGAATCTGCCAATAGCCCTTACACAAGTCTATTGAAGTTAAATAACGTCCCCTGGCTATACGATCTAGCAGTTTGTCTACCCTGGGCATCGGGTAGGCATCAGTGGTGGTCTTCTCTTTGAGTCACCTGTAGTCCACGCAGAACCGGGTAGTTCCGTCTTTCTTAGGCACCAGGACTACAGGCAAGGCCCAAGGCCTGTCAGAGGGCTCAATGACTCCTAACTGAGTCATCTCCTGTATCTCATTCCGCATTCCTTCTCGAACTGCTTCAGGGATACGGTAGGGGGGCTGTCAAAGGGGTGCTTGTCCAGGGGTCTCTACCTTATGCACAACCATCTCTGCTGTAGTAGGTTGTATATATTGTACAGAATTTCCAAGGCAGGGTCAAGGCATCCCTCCAGCGTGTTATTTAATGCAGTTCTGCATTTTGTAATGTTTCACACTAAACACTGCTAAAATTGCTGCTCCCCATCAATGGAATGTTTAAAAAAAAAAAATTGCCTAGGTACGTGTTCTACAGGGCAGTGCCCAGACCCCATCCCCAATCCCCCATGCTACTTGTTTGACAGCGGCTTGCCGACTAGCCTAAAAAATGGTAATTACGGTCTTTGAACATTTGGCTCCCATTAAATTCAGTAGGGTTCAGATTCAGCACCCAAACTTTAATATTTTAATTTAATGTTTGCAACCTGCCTAGAATCAAACCCAGGTACATTTGATACATCACTATTAGTTACGCTCTTGTTTGAGACAGGTTTGCTTTAAATGAGTGATAAAGAATACATTTGTTGTGGTCATTTGCTGACCACACCAATAGATTATCATGTTTGGTCAGTAATAGCTGTAAAGAAACTGTTGCTGCATGGGAACCCAGCTCACATCCACTTCCAGTTGCTGATTTCACAGCTTTTCTCCACTAAAGTGCACTACAAAACTTCTCAAAAGACAAGCCCATGCAGCATTTCCAAAGATCAAGAGGTTTATTAAAGATCATAAATTACATTGGTAACATTGTTGTATAAATGCTTTGACATGTTTCACGCCTAAGCAATTCAGCGTAAAATTCATCAAAGTGCTCATACACCACTGTTACCATTGTGATTTATTATCTTTAAAGCACCTACTGGTCTTAGAACATGTTGCATAGATTTATCTTTTGAGATGTTTTATGCCATATTTGGGCACTCACCTACAGTATATGCTATTTGTGGCTATCATATCATAAAACTATTTTTGTCTGCTTCACCCTGCACCAAAATAAAATATGCCTGCATGTTCCAAATGTACATATTCTCTAATATTTTTAATTATTGCTTGTGAATTTTCAAATAAAACAGACAGATTTCATGAACTCTTGTATGCAGCATTTTATGCTTAATACAGAATAAAGTAAAAGTCCACAGTAATTCTTTCTTTTAATTCTTTAAATAATGAGAAAATCATATTTTAGTACACTAAGCCATTTTCAGATTAACTGTGTTTGTGCATTCTGTCCACAGGCAAAATTGTAACCTTGTATATTTCTTTCTGAAATTCAAATCAGATAATTCTGTTTGAATGATTATTATTTGAAGTACTGACATTGAAAAAGTAGGGGAAATTATGGAAATGCAAAGCCATAATATGATCAGAATCATCAAAGGTATCTGTGAGAAGGGATAAGATGTGAAAAATATGACACACTGTGTTTTTGACAGAGGATTTGTAAAAAAATCTTTTGTTATTTTAAGATATATTAACTTTCCCAAAATGTGATACAAATAACATAACATACTACAATCACCCATATAAAAGTTTGGTGACACCCCAGTTATTACTTGCACTGTGGAAACTTATGCAGCCCTCCTATTTTCACAGATGGCTAATGAACAGCCTTCTCAATAAAAAAAAAAATCCTGTACATTGGTGGTCAATGGAAATGACCCTGTTACAATGGTGGTCAGGGTAAATATTGCCTGTTACATTGGTGGTCAGTGTAAATGTCCCTGTTACATTGGTAGTCAGTGTGATTGTCCCCTTTATCTTGATGGTCAGTGTAAATGCCCAATTTACAAAGTTGGTCAGTGTGAATACCCCCATTGCACTAATAGTTAGTAGGGATGAATAGACTAATTTAACTTCAGAATTACAAATGTTTCACTAAAGAAGGGGTGTATTTATGGTAATATACTTGAAAGTAGCTTCCATAACCCGACAAATCTATTTAAAGCCAATTTTCTACAGGTGAATATTTCAGGTGTGTGTATTTTAATTGACAGTGATGGATTCTTCACCAGAGAATGTTTGGTGAAAATCACACTCTTTGTAAATAGAAATGCACTCATTCTATTTAGTGAGTGTAGATATCCCTTTTACATTGGTAGTCCCTGTAAATGTCCCCATTCCATTGATGGATTGGTGGTTTATGTCCCTGTTGTATTATTAGGTTGTAGGAACGCATGGCGTAATTTCAGAGATAGTACAGATTTTTCCCTGACGCGGGAAATTGTTTTAATTATCACTCACTGAGATGCTTAGGAGAAACTTGTATGAAAGTATTTTTTCCATTTGTTATTAATTAGGGGGTGTTTTTTTGGCAGGTGGAGAGTTTATTTAGAGTAGGTTACTTTTCTCTCATTGTTTGTGTTTTCATTACATTAAATATATCTTCAGCTTTTTGCAGACATTTTGGAAAAAATTTAATTCAAAAATTTCCTTATCTCTAGTGGTTAGTGGAGGAGAGCCCCTTTGCATTGGTGGTCTAAAAAATGCTTCTTTAATTGACGGTTAGTTGTGAAGTGCTCTTACTGTTGATCAGTGATGACAATGGGAAAGGGGGCATATGTACATTACAAAGTGCCCCATCACACTGATGACGTATTGAGTGAAATGTCCCGTTATATTGGTGTTTAGTGTTTACTTAACCTTGGTAAAGGTAAAGAGTCCCTGGACCATTACTGATGCAAAGGTCCCCAACTCTAAAAAAATTCCCATGAACACTTAAACCTTCCACTGGTAGAGATCCTACTACCTAAAGTATTACTAAACCCACAACAGTAAAATCAGTCTGTACAGTATATGCAGTAAAGCATGCTAGTTATACTCACCGTGTAACCTAAGGGGTTAATCCTCTGTATTGTGTAAAAAGGCTGATTGATCTTGTCTTCTCTGATCATCTCCTTCTTTTACTGTCCCCAATCCATCTGCTCATAGAACAGAGCATTTGAGGCACTATGTACATGCTCAGTTTTGGTGTGTATTGCTGGAGAGTTTTTTTCTTTTTTGGGAGGGTGCATGTGGTCAGCACAGGGCCAATCAGCACTGTCAAGACAGAAAGGCAAGGGTCATGCAGCCTCATAGGACAGAGCAGAATGAAAACTCCTCCTACAAGCTTTAATCAGTGCTTGACACTGATAATAGTCACACGATTGCTATATACTGCTGATGAGAAAAGATATTTAGCAGTTTATATTAACTAAAATAATTACATTTCCATGTTTTGTGTACTGTGGGAGACCAGATATAGTGAATGCAGGGTAATTTAGTAACACTTTAATCACTTAAGGACCGGACCAATACGGACCATAATGACCAGAGGTGATTTCACAATTTGGCACTGCGCTGCTTTAACTGGAAATTGTGCGGCCATGCAATGTTGTACCCAAACAAAATTTGCGTCCTTTTCTTCCCACAAATAGAGCTTTCTTTTAATGGTATTTGATTGCCTCTACGATTTTTTATTTTTTTTGCGATATAAAGGGAAAAAGACTGAAAATTTTGAAAAAAAATGATATTTTCTACTTTTTTTTATAAGAAAAATCGAATAAACTCAATTTTAGTCATACATTTAGGCCAAAATGTATTCAGCCACATGTCTTTAGTAAAAAAATGTCAATAAGCGTATATTTATTGGTTTGCGCAAAAGTTATAGCGTCCACAAACTAGGGTACATTTTCTGGAATTTACACAGCTTTTAATTTATGACTGCCTATCTAATTTCTTGAGGTGCTAAAATGGCAGGGCAGTACAAACCCCCCCCAAATGACCCCATTTTGGAAAGTAGACACCCCAAGAAAATTTCTGAGAGGCATGTTGAGCCCATTAAATATATTTTTTTTGTCCCAAGTGATTGAATAATGACAAAATTTTTTTTTTTTTACAAAAAGTTGTCACTAAATGATATATTGCTCACCATGCCATGGTTATATGTGGAATTGCACCCCAAAATACATTTTGCTGCTTCTCTCGAGCACGGGGATACCACATGTGTGGGAATTTTTGGGAGCTTAGCCGCGTACGGGACCCCGAAAACCAATCACCGCCTTCAGGATTTCTAAGGGCGCAAATTTTTGATTTAGTGACAACTTTTTGTACATTTTTTTTTCTTTTTGTCATTATTCAATCACTTGGGACAAAAAAAAATATTCAATGGGCTCAAGATGCCTCTCAGCAAATAGCTTGGGGTGTCTACTTTCCAAAATGGGGTCATTTGGGGGGGTTTTGAACTGTCCTGGCATTTTATGCACAACATTAGGAAGCTTATGTCACACATCATTCACTCTTCTAACCACTTGAAGACACTTTTTGTTTACATGAAAACATTTTTATTTTTTTTTGCAAGAAAATTACGTTGAACCCCCAAAAATTATATATATTTTTAAAGCAAAGGCCCTACAGATTAAAATAGTGGGTGTTGCATTTTTTTTTCCACACAGTATTTGCGCAGCGATTTTTCAAAAGCATTTTTTTGGGAAAAAACACACTTTTTTATTTTTAATGCACTAAAACACACTATATTGCCCAAATGTTTGATGAAATAAAAAAGATGATCTTAGGCTGAGTACATGGATACCAAACACAACATGCTTTAAAATTGCGCACAAACGCGCAGCGGCGACAAACTACATACATTTTTAAAAGCTTTTAAAAGCCTTTACAGGTTACCACATTAGATTTACAGAGGTCTACTGCTAAAATGACTGCCCTCGATCTGACCTTCGTGGTGATACCTCACATACATGGTGCAATTGCTGTTTACATATGACTCTAGACCGACGCTTGCGTTCGCCTTTGCGCAAGAGCAGGGGGGGACAGGGGTGCTATTTTTTTTATTTTTTATTTTTTTTATATTTATTTTGCTTTTTTATTTTATTTTTAAACTGTTCCTTCCATATTTATTTATTTTTACAATTTTTATTGTTATCTCAGGGAATGTAAATATCCCCTATGATAGCAATAGGTAGTGACAGGTACTCTTTTTTTGAAAAAAATTGGGGGGTTAGACCCTAGATCTTTCCTCTGCCCTCAAAGCATCTGACCACACCAAGATCGGTGTGATAAAATGCTTTCCCAATTTCCCAATGGCGCTGTTTATATCCGGGGGGGGGGACATTCCCTCCCATTGCTTGTAAAAGCAGTCTAGAGGCTAATTATCTGTTAGGATTGATTTTACATGAAAGCCGACCGCTGGCTGAAAATAATGATACCAAGATGATACCTAAAACCCACAGGCATCATTCTGGTATAACCCTTCAAATCCAGCAACATACCAGTACGTTGCTGGCCCTTGTTGAACATGTATTGTAATCTTTTTTTTCATGAAGCCTGTTGGCTGAATGAAAAAAAGAGATTGATCGGTGGGTATGCCCACCATTAGAATACCTCCCTTCATCCACCCACTTCTAATGATAGGCATACATGCACCATTTATATATGCCGAAGCATGGGGGCATCCTCCCGCAAAAAAGTTATGCCGCGTACACACGGTCAGACTTTTCCACGGGCAAGCCTCCGTCGGAATTTCGACCGTATGTACGCGGCATAAAAGGTTATGCCGCGTACACACGGTCGGACTTTTCCACGGGCAAGCCTCCATCGGAATTTTGACCGTATGTACGCGGCATAAGGAGCAAAATCGCACCTCCGCCCCTGCTGCCCCCATGCTTCGGCATATATGCTCTTTTTTTTTTAGTGTGGTGGTGAAATCACCTCCTACAGCACTGGAGTCACGGCTTTATGTATCGTGGGAGCAAACGCTGTTGCTGTCAAGATAAATAAATCCGCGCTGCAGCTGAATGGCGCACCTGAAAACAAAAAGTTACATACCTGAAAAGCAAGCATGATAAAACATTGCAGAATAGATTTGGTGAGGTGCAGAACTGCCTGGATACAGGAGTTCTGTGACTATCTCATCCTGGAATTTTAGGAGAGATAAAGTCCCGCCTGAAGCTCTGTATAGCACATGAGCATTCAGCAAAGCCAATTGGAATAAGGATAGAGACACTTTTTTGTACCAGCGTCTCGCCTTACGGGCAATGTGATACGACGCCAACTTTTGGTCGTTGACGTCCACCCCTCCCATATTTTGGTTATATTCATGGACACAGAGGGGTTTCTCCACAACACCAGTCGCCGTACGAATTTGGACTGTTATTATTCCTCCACTTCACAGCGAGCAAATTATTACACTTCAAGCAGGCTCTCTCCCCCAGCCTAAGATGGGAATCTACAAGCCCCTGGGGAAAGCCCTGGCAATTAGGTTGCATGGTGCCACATGCTCCAATCTGATGATCAAACAAGTGACTAAACAGTGGCACGCTCATGTAATAATTGGCCACATACAAGTGGTACCCCTTTCCGAATAAGGGTGACACCAAGTTCCACACTATCTTGCCAGCGCTCCCTATGTAATCTGGGCAGTTCACCGGCTCTACCTGACTATCTTTTCCCTCATAAACCGTAAAGCTCCATACATAGCCTGTTGTCCTGTCACAGAACTTATAGAGCTTGACCCTGTAGCTGGCACGCTTGCTGGGAAGGTACTGCTTGAAAGACAAGCGGACAGAAAATTTATTCAGGGACTCATCAACGCAGACAACTTGATCGGGAATAAACAAGGCTGCAAAACGTTTGTTGAAGTGGTTTATGAGGAGCCGAATTTTGTAGAGCCGGTCGTATTCAGGGGCTCCACGTGGACGACAAAGTTCATTGTCGTTGAAGTGCATGAACCGCAAGATCTGCTCGTATTGTTTCCTGGGCATGGAGGCAGAGAACACGGGCATGTGGTCTATTGGGTGCGTGGACCAATAAGAACGCATTGACGAAAATTTATGTGTGCCCATGTTGAGGGAAAGGCCCAGAAAGGTCTTAAATTCTGAAACCGTAATTGGTTTCTAATCTCTGGCAATAGAAGGCAACTGGGGATTAGCGGCGATGAATTGACCACCATATAAATTACTCTGGTCCACAATAGATCTATAGAGATCTTCCGTGAAAAACAGCGAATAAAAATCAAGTGGCATAAAATCAGCTGTTTCCACCAGAATACCGGGTTGGGCAGTGAATGGGGGAAGTACGGGTTCTGCAAAAGTGGTGGGGACCCCATCAGGATAGGTGAATTCTGCAGGAAGGGTACTATGGGCATGACGGGCCTGCCTTTGTCTTCTTCTTGGTGGCAGCGGGACACTACTTGTGCTTGCCACCTCGCCAGCTTGAACTGCACTTATGGGACTCGCCACGTCACCAAGTGATACTGCAGTGCTGGATGTACGCCCAGGCTGTACTAGGCCGCTGGTGCTTTCCAGTTCACCAGAAGGAATAGCGGCGCTAGTACTACTCTGCTCCATGATACGAGAGCCCTGCGGTTCTTGCTCCTCAACAACCTCAGAAGATCGGGATCGGGTGCGCCTGACCTGAGCAGGGACCTCACCTTCGTCATCAGAGCTATCTGACATGGAGCCGCTGTCTTCTAAGGGAAGGTATTCTGAGCCTGAATCTGACAGATACGTGACCTCCTCTTCACTATCTGTCATGCTCAGAATCTCGTAGGCCTCTTTACTAGTGTACCTTCGATTTTCCATTTTGGGCTCTAAATTTAGGGGTACACTAGTAAGATTCACAGGTAAAAAAGCACCTGACTGTCGTCAGCAAATATATCAAATGCTACAAAAAACTGTTAGCGATCGCAGGGATCAGGCCTGACTCTGCGAACACTGCAGTTATGTGTGTTGTATTTGGTAAGTGACAGTGAACGATCGATACTGCACTTGGGTGGGCTGGGCTGGGCTGGGCTGGGCAGAGGGGCTAAACGCAGGTGCTAGCAGGTATCTGGGCTGATCCCGCTAACACTGCGTTTTTGGGAACCCTAAACTGCTGGGGACGCTAGTATAGATCTGATCAAATCAGATATTGATCTGTTCAGATACTATACCACTAAGGGAGGTGTATGCTTTGCGCGTGGGTGTTAGCATTACTGGCACTAACCTAACGCTGCCTGGGGCGACGCAGACCCTCTCTGGCGCTAAAACCTAATTGATATCACCCGCCGGGCGATCAGGGGGTTAAACCTTTATTGGGTTATATACAGCGGGTGCCCTGATGCTATAAAAAGCAAACTAACCAACCAGTGTCACTTATACGGTGATCGATATAAAAACCTGACAGGTAACCTAAATAATGAAATAACTAACTGGCTAACCAGTGACACTTATACAGTGATCACTGGTGAAAGGGTTAACTCTAGGGGCGATCAAGGGGTTAAACCTTTATTAGATGATATATGGGGGTACCTGACGCTATAAAAACCTGCGGGGAACCTAAAAAAAATAACTTGCTACCTAGGGGCACCACCGACACTAATACAGCGATCGGAAAAACGATCGCTTAGTGACGCTGGCGATAAGGGGTGAAAGGGTTACCTGGGGGGAATTTCCGAATTTCCAAATTTTTACATTTCCGAATTTCGAAAATTTGCATTTTCAAATTTTCGGAATTTCGGATTTTCGAAATTCCCGAAATTCGGAATTTCGGATTTTTGAATTTTTGAATTTCCGAATTTCGAAAATTCGAAAATAGGAAATTTGGAAAGTTGAATTTCCGAATTCCGAATTTTTAGAATTTCTGAATTACCAAAAATCGGAAATTCATTTTTTTCGTTTTTTTGCTTTTTTCGGAAATTCGTTTTTTTCGTTTTCGCTTATATTGTTTTTTTGGGAAATTCTGAAATTCGAAAAATCGGAATTCGAAAATTCCGAATTCCGAATTTTCAGAATTTCCGAAAAAGCAAAAAACAAAACAAAACGAAAACAACAAATTTTTCAGAATTTCCGAAAAAAAGAAAAAAAAGAAAAAAAAGAAAAAAAAGAAAACGAAAAAAACAAATTTTTCGAATTTCCCGAATTTCCGAAAAAAGCAAAAAACGAAAAAATGTCACTGAATAGATTATATTAAATGTCCATGTCATCCAGGCAGTGGTGTGGACTTCTGAAGAAGGGCCCTCTTCCTCTATAGTACAGAAAATAGGAGAATCAGAATCCAGCATATGTCATTTAGATTACTTTTTAATTAAATAAGAAATTAGATGGGGGAAATGCAGCCAATCACAGCTCTACATCTAGAACTAGCAGTAGAGAGAGCAGCTTATCTATGTAAAACAGCAGCAAAGCCCCCAGCCCTGTCCAAAGTAGAGTAGCCATCATCATCATTACAGCATAAAACCACTTTTGGATCACCCAGGGGACAAAGTTGATGTAGTACTTGGTCACATTCTGATCCTAGCTGTGGTTTTGCAACAAGAGAACATTATTTATTTTTAGGCCCTAATTATGGAGTTCCTATAAGGAGAGCTACAACCAGCTGCGTGGTTTATGTTTCCTATTCAGAGTAATGTGCCTATGATCAGGTAATCCAAAACAATAGACTTGTTCTACCTGATCATAAGCATATATTATAACCTTTCTCAATCAGGGTTCCTTAAGTTGGTTCCTAAACCAGGGGTGCCCAACCTTTTAAAGAGCGTGGCCCACTTAAACAACTTGGTAACCAGTCTGGGGCCACAATGAGTGGAGCATTCGCATGATAGGTCACGGCTATTCTATAGGCCCTCCGAATCGATCCGCCCAGATGGAAGGGGACAAATTCCCTTCGTTTTTTTTTTTTAAGCGGATTGGATTGGAGGTAGGCAGGCGCAAGCGGACAAAAGTCTGTTTATATCTGCTGCTCAATAAAGGTGAAATGAGGGTCCGATTGGGTCGGGGCCGATCGTGTGAAAAGGACTTAAGACTGCTTTCACACTGATGTGCTGCTGTGTACCCACACCGCGGGTGCAGCGTAGTGCACCTGTGTCTATCCTGCGGGTTAGATGAACTTTGCCATAGACTCCACCAGTGGCAAAACCCGGCGCTGTACAGGAAGCATCGGCTTATGGGGCTATGCTCCGCAGCTGCTTACTTTCTCTACCACCAGCTTCATTCACAGCACTAATGCTGTGGTATGGCTGGTCGGCAACCTGTGATCTGGGCTTGCCAACCCACCATTCCAGAGCAGGAGGTCGCGCGCCACGTTAGAGGGCTCCATGGGCCACTGGTTGGCCACCCCGATCTAAACTTACACTGACTATTAACATGGATGAGAATGGGACTATGTGCTACATGCACTTGGCTCCCTTGGGGAACAAAAAAATATTTATATGTTGAAATAATGCTTCTTTTAAAGGGGTTGTAAATATTCATTATTTATTTTCTTAATAGGTTCCTTTAAGCTAGTGCATTGTTGGTTCACTTACCTTTTTCCTCGATTTCCCTTTTAAATGTTTTTTTCTTTGTCTGAAATTCTCACTTCCTGTTTCTCCTCAGTAAGCTTGCCCCCATCATCCGAGTGGTGGTTTGTCAGCCAGAACTGCTTACTGAACAGCTCACCGAGGAGGAACAGGTAGTGAGAAAATTCAGACAAAGTAAACAAAGAAAAAAAATATTTAGAAGGCAAATCGAAGGAAAAGGTAAGTGAACCAACAATGCACTAGCTTAACCACTTAACGACCGCCCACTGTATATATACATCGGCAAAATGGCACGGACAGGCACAATCATGTACCTGTACGTGACTGCCTTCGTATGGGTGGGGGGTCCGATCAGACCCTCCTCCGGTACAGTGGACAGTCAGGATCGCTCTGGGAGTGATCCGTGATGAGGGGGTGGCCATTGGTTTCTGGCCACCCCCTCACGATCGCTCCCAGCTAATCAAATGCTTCCTCTGCCTGTGTAATGTAAACACAGGCAGAGAGGAAGCAGCAGGAAGTGATGTCATCTCTCCTGCGGCGCTCACATATACCGGAGCGCCGTCGAGAGAAGACATCAAGTAAGTGCACAAGCAGTACACTGACACCAGGACACATAGGTACACAATCGCCCCCCAGTCACCCCCAGATCATCCCCCAGCCCCCAGTCACAGTGTCACTGATTGCACTGAGCATTTATTTACTGATCACTGCAATCAGTGACATTTGTAACTGTAAAAGTGTCATGGCAGTTAGTGTTAGGTCCCTTAGGTCCAGGGTAGCCCCCCAACCCCCCCTAATAAGGGTTTAACCCCTTGATCACCCCCCAGGTAACCCTTTCAGCCCCTAGCACCACTGTCACTAATCAATAATTTTTCTGATCGGTGTGTTAGTGTCGGTGATGCTGCTATATAGTTAGTATTTTTTTTATGTTCGCCGCCAGGTTTTTATAACGTCAGGTACCCCCATATATATTACCTAATAAAGGTTTAACCCCTTGATCACCCCCCAGGTAACCCTTTCACCCCCTAGCACCGCTGTCACTAATCAATCATTTTTCTGATCGGTGTGTTAGTGTCGGTGATGCCGCTAGGTAGTCAGTAATTTTTTTATGTTTGCCGCCAGGTTTTTATAGCATCGGGTACCCCCCTATATATTACCTAATAAAGGTTTAACCCCTTGATCGCCCCCCAGGTAACCCTTTCAGCCCCTAGCACCACTTTCACTAATCAATCGTTTTTCTGATCGGTGTGTTAGTGTCGGTGATGCCGCTAGGTAGTTAGTCATTTTTTTATGTTCGCCGCCAGGTTTTTATAACGTCAGGTACCCCCATATATATTACCTAATAAAGGTTTAACACCTTGATCGCCCCCCAGGTAACCCTTTCACGCCCTAGCACCGCTGTCACTAATCAATCGTTTTTCTGATCGGTGTGTTAGTGTCGGTGATGCCGCTAGGTAGTCAGTAATTTTTTTATGTTTGCCGCCAGGTTTTTATAGCGTCAGGTACCCCCATATATTACCTAATAAAGGTTTAACCCCTTGATCGCCCCCCAGGTAACCCTTTCACCCCCTTTTGCCAGTGTCACTAAGCAATCAATTTTCTGATCACTGTATTAGTTATGATGGTGCCGCTAGGTAGTCAGTTATTTCTTTTAGGTTCGCAGCCAGGTTTTTATAGCGTCAGGTACCCCCATATATTATCTAATAAAGGTTTTAACCCCCTGATTACCCCTAGTTAACCCTTTCACCAGTGATCACCATATAAGTGTTACGGGTGACGCTGGTTAGTTAGTTTGCTTTTTGTAGTGTCAGGGCACCCGCCGTATATAACCCAATAAAGGTTTAACCCCCTGATCGCCCGGCAGGTGAAATCAATTAGGTTTTAGCGTCAGAGAGGGTCTGCGTCGCCCCAGGCAGCCTCAGGTTAGTGCCAGTAGCGGTAACACCCACGCGCAAAGCATACACCTCCCTTAGTGGTATAGTATCTGAACAGATCATCTGATCTGATCAGATCTATACTAGCGTCCCCAGCAGTTTAGGGTTCCAAAAAAAGCAGTGGTAGCGGGATCAGCCCAGATACCTGCTAGCACCTGCGTATTGTCCCTCCATCCAGCCCAGGCCACCCAAGTGCAGTATCGATCGATCACTGTCACTTATAAAACACAACAAACATAACTGCAGCGTTCGCAGAGACAGGCCTGATCCCTGCAACTCCAGTGCTGTAGGAGGTGATTTCACCACCACAGTTAAAAAAAAAGAGCATATATGCCAAAGCATGGGGGCAGCAGGGGTGGAGGAGCGATTTTGCTCCTAATGCCGCGTACATACGGTCGAAATTCCGACGGAGGCTTGCCCGTGGAAAAGTCCAACTGTGTGTATGCGGCATAACTTTTGCGGGATGATGCCCCCATGCTTCGGCATATATAAATGGTGCATGTATGCCCATCATTAGAAGTGGGTGAGTGAAGGGAGGTATTCTGATGGTGGGCATACCCACCGATCAATCTCTTTTTTTCGTTCAGCCAACAGGCTGCATGAAAAAAAAGATTACAATACATGTCCAACAAGGACCAGCAACGTACTGGTATGTTGCTGGACATTGAATGGTTATACCAGAATGATGCCAAGGGTTTAGGTGTCATCTTGGTATCATTCTTTTCAGCCAGCGGCCGGCTTTCATGTAAAAGCAATCCTAGTGGCTAATTGGCCTCTGGACTGCTTTTACAAGCAGTGGGAGGGAATGACCCCCCCCCCGGATATAAACAGCGCCATTGGGAAATTGGGAAAGCATTTTATCACACCGATCTTGGTGATAAATCTCCCTGAGATAACAATAAAAAATAATAAAATAAAAAAATATGGAAGGAACAGTTTAAAAATAAAATAAAAAAGGAAGATTAATAATTAGAAAAAAAAAAGTACCCCTGTCCTGCCCTGCTCTTGCGCAAAGGCGAACGCAAGCGTCGGTCTGGCGTCATATGTAAACCGCAATTGCATCATGCATGTGAGGTATCACTGCGAAGGTCAGATCGAGGGCAGTAATTTTAGCAGTAGACCTCCTCTGTAAATCTAATGTGGTAACCTGTGAAGGCTTATAAAGGCTTTTAAAAATGTATGTAGTTTGTCGCCACTGCGCGTTTGTGCGAAATTTTAAAGCATGTCGTGTTTGGTATCCATGTACTCGGCCTAAAATCATCTTTTTTATTTCATCAAACATTTGGGCAATATAGTGTGTTTTAGTGCATTAAAATTTAAAAAAAGTGTATTTTTTCCCCAAAAAATGCGTTTGAAAGATCGCTGCGCAAATACTGTGTGGAAAAAAAAATGCAACACACACCATTTTAATCTGTAGGGCCTTTGCTTTAAAAAAATATATAATGTTTGGGGGTTCAACGTAATTTTCTTGCAAATAAAATATGTTTTCATGTAAACAAAAAGTGTCAGAAAGGGCTTTGTCTTCAAGTGGTTAGAAGAGTGGATGTAAGCTTCCTAATGTTGTGTATAAAATGCCAGGACAGTTCAAAACCCCCCAAATGACCCCATTTTGGAAAGTAGACACCCCAAGCTATTTGCTGAGAGGCATGTCGAGTCCATGGAATATTTTATATGTTGACACAAGTTGCGGAAAAAAGACAATTTATTTTTTTATTTTTTATTTTTTTGCACAAAGTTGTCACTAAATGATATATTGCTCAAACATGCCATGGTTATATGTGGAATTACACCCCAAAATACATTCTGTTGCTTCTCCTGAGTACGGGGATACCACATGTGTGGGAGCTTAGCCGCGTACGGGACCCCAAAAACCAAGCACCGCCTTTAGGCTTTCTAAGGGTGTAAATTTTGGATTTTACTCCTGACTGCCTATCACAGTTTCGGAGGCCATGGAATGCCCAGATGGCACAAAGCCCCCCCAAATGACCCCATTTTGGAAAGTAGACACCCCAAGATATTTGCTGAGAGGTATGTTGAATATTTTGCAGATCTCAATTTTTGTCACAAAGTTTTGAAAATTGAAAAAAGAAAAAAAAAATTATTTTCTTTCTTCATTTTCAAAAACAAATGAGAGCTGTAAAATACTCACCATGCCTCTCAGCAAATAGCTTGGGGTGTCTACTTTCCAAAATGGGGTCATTTGGGGGGCGGTTTTCTGCTAATTTGGCATTTTATGGCCTTCGAAACTGTGATAGGTAGTGAGGCGAGAAATCAAAAATTTGTGCCCTTAGAAATCCTGGAGGCGGTGCTTGGTTTTCGGGGTCCCGTACGCGGCTAGGCTCCCAAAAAGTCCCACACATGTGGTATCCCTATACTCAGGAGAAGCAGCAAAATGTATTTTGGGGTGCAATTCCACATATAACCATGGCATGTGTGAGCAATATATCATTTAGTGACAACTTTTTGTAATTTTTTATTTTTTTTGTCATTATTCAATCACTTGGGACAAAAAATATTCAATGGACTCAACATGCCTCTCAGCAATTTCCTTGGGGTGTCTACTTTCCAAAATGGGGTCATTTGGGGGGGGGTTGTGCTATTTTGGCATTTTATGGCCTTCAAAACTGTGATAGGTAGTGAGGAGTGAAATCAAAAATTTACGCCCTTAGAAATCCTGAAGGCGGTGCTTAGTTTTCGGGGTTCCGTACGCGGTTAGGCTCCTAAAAGTCCCACACATTTTATTTTTTTTGTCATTATTCAATCACTTGGGACAAAAAAAAATATTCAATGGGCTCAACATGCCTCTCAGCAATTTCCTTGGGGTGTCTACTTTCCAAAATGGGGTCATTTGGGGGGTTTTTGTACTGCCCTGCCATTTTAGCACCTCAAGAAATGAGATAGGCAGTCATAAATTAAAAGCTGTGTAAATTCTAGAAAATGTACCCTAGTTTGTAGACTCTATAACTTTTGCGCAAACCAATAAATATACGCTTATTGACATTTTTTTTTACTAAAGACATGTGGCTGAATACATTTTGGCCTAAATGTATGACTAAAATTGAGTTTATTCGATTTTTCTTATAATAAAAAGTAAAAAATATAATTTTTTTTCAAAATTTTCGGTCTTTTTCCGTTTTTATATCGCAAAAAAAAAAATCGCAGAGGCAATCAAATACCATTAAAAGAAAACTCTATTTGTGGGAAGAAAAGGACGCAAATTTTGTTTGGGTACAACATTGCATGTCCGCACAATTTCCAGTTAAAGCAGCGCAGTGCCAAATTGTGAAATCACCTCTGGTCATTATGGTCCGTATTGTTCCGGTCCTTAAGTGGTTAAAGGAACCTATTTAGAAATTAAAAAACTAACCTTTACAACCCCTTTAAAGGTCTGATTAATTATTTTGGCTTGTCTGATGGAATGAAGATATCCAAGACTAGTTTAGTTCCCAGTAGGGATGAGCTCGGTGTTCGACTCGAACATAAGTTCGACTCGAACATCGGCTGTTCGACCGTTCGGCGAACATCGAACGATTTGGGCCGTTCGCGACAAATTCGAGTGACGCGAACGGCCCACAATACACTGCGCCATCGCAGTGCAATCCCGGCGCTGTGATTGGCCAAGCATGCACTGTGACCCCGCATGCTTGGCCAATCACAGCGCCGGCAGCTAGGAGAGCCATAATTGGCCACAGGCAGGTTGCCTGTGGCCAATTATAGCTCAGGGGGTTTAGCACACGCCCCACACTATAAAAGGCCGCCAGCGCGGCGACCTTGTGTAGTGTGTTCCGGCGCAGGGAAAGAGAAGGATAGGCAGGGACAGTGTGATATTCTTTGTGCTATTCTTGTGTGCAGGGAGAGAGAAGGATAGGCAGGGAGAGTGTCAGTGTCATATTCTTTGCTAAACCTTGTGTGCAGGGAGAGAGAAGGATAGGCAGGGGACAGTGTCAGTGTCACATTCTTTGCTAAACCTTGTGTGCAGGGAGAGAGAAGGATAGGCAGGGAGAGTGTCAGTGTCATATTCTTTGATAAACCTTGTGTGCAGGGAGAGAGAAGGATAGGCAGGGAACAGTGTCAGTGTCACATTTTTTGCTAAACCTTGTGTGCAGGGAGAGAGAAGGATAGGCAGGGAGAGTGTCAGTGTCATATTCTTTGATAAACCTTGTGTGCAGGGAGAGAAGGATAGGCAGGGGACAGTGTCAGGGTCATTGTTGCTAAGCCTCCTGCACATTATACACCTGAAGTTAGCCCGTATTGCTGTGTTTTCCTGGTGTGTTACACCAACAGGCATTTGCAGCACTTACAGCGGGCGGAGTGTGCCTCCTGCACATTATACACCTGAAGTTAGCCTGTATTGCTGCGTTTTCCTGGTGTGTTACACCAACAGGCATTTGCAGCACTTACAGCGGGCGGAGTGTGCCTCCTGATCATATTACACCTGAAGTTAGCCCGTATTGCTGTGTTTTCCTGGTGTGTTACACCAACAGGCATTTGCAGCACTTACAGCGGGCGGAGTGTGCCTCCCGCACATTATACACCTGATGTTAGCCTGTATTGATGTGTTTTCCTGGTGTGTTACACCAACAGGCATTTGCAGCACTTACAGCGGGCGGAGTGTGCCTCCTGATCATATTACACCTGAAGTTAGCCCGTATTGCTGTGTTTTCCTGGTGTGTTACACCAACAGGCATTTGTAGCACTTACAGCGGGCGGAGTGTGCCTCCTGATCATATTACACCTGAAGTTAGCCCGTATTGCTGTGTTTTCCTGGTGTGTTACACCAACAGGCATTTGCAGCACTTACAGCGGGCGGAGTGTGCCTCCTGCACTTTATACACCTGATGTTAGCCTGTATTGATGTGTTTTCCTGGTGTGTTACACCAACAGGCATTTGCAGCACTTACAGCGGGCGGAGTGTGCCTCCTGATCATATTACACCTGAAGTTAGCCTGTATTGCTGTGTTTTCCTGGTGTGTTACACCAACAGGCATTTGCAGCACTTACAGCGGGCAGAGTGTGCCTCCTGCACATTATACACCTGAAGTTAGCCCGTATTGCTGTGTTTTCCTGGTGTGTTACACCAACAGGCATTTGCAGCACTTACAGCGGGCGGAGTGTGCCTCCTGCACATTATACACCTGAAGTTAGCCTGTATTGCTGCGTTTTCCTGGTGTGTTACACCAACAGGCATTTGCAGCACTTACAGCGGGCAGAGTGTGCCTCCTGGTCATATTACACCTGAAGTTAGCCCGTATTGCTGTGTTTTCCTGGTGTGTTACACCAACAGGCATTTGCAGCACTTACAGCGGGTGGAGTGTGCCTCCTGCACATTATACACCTGATGTTAGCCTGTATTGATGTGTTTTCCTGGTGTGTTACACCAACAGGCATTTGCAGCACTTACAGCGGGCGGAGTGTGCCTCCTGATCATATTACACCTGAAGTTAGCTTGTATTGCTGCGTTTTCCTGGTGTGTTACACCAACAGGCATTTGCAGCACTTACAGCGGGCGGAGTGTGCCTCCTGCACATTATACACCTGAAGTTAGCCCGTATTGCTGTGTTTTCCTGGTGTGTTACACCAACAGGCATTTGCGGCACTTACAGCGGGCGGAGTGTGTCAGTTGCTGTGAGAGCTTTGGAGTGTGAGGACGTGCCTGTAGGGAGCTCCTGGAGCTCCAGGAGGAGGGGGTGTGATGGCCTCCTCCAGCCCAGGACCGGGGCAGCTTTCCCGGCCTGATGCTGTTGCCTCCTCCCTGGGGATTAAAGACCTGTCCAGGGAGGAGACATTATTTTTGAAGACCCAGCACGAGTTGCTAGATTGGACTCTGGCCCAGCCTGGGGAAGGTTCGGCTAAAGTGCAGCGAAGGATCGCAAGAATCAAGGCTCTAATCCAGAAGGCCAGCCGGGCCTTCTGTGGGAAGTCTGCAGTGCTGACCGACCTCCGGAATCGCAGGGACCGGGCCAGCAGCCTCAGGAGGGGGGAGTTCAGTAAAGCCATTGACTCCCTGAAAGGCCAATGTGGGGAACTCTGGGGCCTGCTAGGTGGCCTCTGTGAGAGGGGGCGAGGTGAGACCGACTTCCTTTTGGCAATAAGGGATGAGCTGAAAAGGGCCAGCAAAGAAGGATCCCAGGCTGTCAGGCGCAGCAAACAGTGGAGCCAGCAAGTACAGCAGCCTGAGGGAAGATCTATGAATACATCATGCCCAGGAGCAGGGATGAGCCGAACACCCCCCTGTTCGGTTCGCACCAGAACCTGCGAACAGACAAAATGTTCGTGTAAACTTTAGAACCCTATTAAATACAATGGACTCGAACGTTCGAAATCTAAAGTGTTAATTATAAAGGCTAATATGCAAGTTATTGTCCTAAAAAGTGTTTGGGGACCCGGGTCCTGCCCCAGGGGACATGTATCAATGCAAAAAGAAGTTTTAAAAACGGCCGTTTTTTCGGGAGCAGTGATTTTAATAATGCTTAAAATGAAAAAATAAAAGTGAAATATTCCTTTAAATTTCGTACCTGGGGGGTGTGTATGATATGCATGTGAAGTGGCGCATGTTTCCCGTGCTTAGAACTGTCCCTGCAAAAAATTTCATTTTTGAAAGAAAAAATTGCATTTAAAACTGACTCGCGGCTATTAATGAATTGTCGGCTCCCGGCAATACATACAAAAGTCATTGATAAAAAAAAAAAAAAAAAGCGTGGGTGTTCCCCAGAATTCAATTACCAGGCCCTTCAGGTCTGGAATGGATATTAAGTGGAACCCCGCCGCAAATTAAAAAAAAAATTGACGTGGGGTTCCCCCAAATATCCATTCCAGGCCCTTCAGATCTGGCATGGATTTTAAGGGGAACTCCACCCCAAATTTAAAAAAAAAATGGCGTGGAGTCCCCCTAAAAATCCATACCAGACCCCTTATCCGAGCACGCAACCTGGCCGGCCGCAGGGGAAAAGGGGGGGACGAGAGAGCGGCCCCCCCTCCCTCCTGAACCGTACCAAGCCACATGCCCTCAACATGGGGAGGATGTCCCCATGTTGATGGGGACAAGGGCCTCATCCCCACAACCCTTGCCCGGTGGTTGTGGGGGTCTGCGGGCGGGGGGCTTATCGGAATCTGGAAGACCCCTTTAACAAAGGGGACCCCCAGATCCCGGCCCCCCCCCCTATGTGAATTGGTAAGGGGTACGTTGTACCCCTTCCATTTCACGAAGAAAGCGTAAAAAAATGTTTAAAAAAACACACAAACACCTTGAAAAAGTCCTTTATTAAAAAAAAAAAAAAAAAAAAAGCGGTGAAATCCAGTGTCCCGCGGCGATCCCGATGTCCAGCGCTGTCCTTCATTGGTTGTGCCTGAGCGGACCTGATGGGGAACTCCCTCTCAGTATTTTAAATGTATAGACCCGCCCCTTCTAAAGTTCCCCATCAGGTCCGCTCAGCGGACCAGATGCGGAACATGAGAAGGGGCGGGTCTATACATGTATTACCAAAGTGAGAGCAGTTCCCCATCAGGTCCGCCCCCTCGGTATGTCAGACCCGCCTACGTCATTGGCTTGAGCGGGGAACTTCCTTCACTATGTAAATTTAAATTACACAGTGAAGGAAGTTCCCCGCTCAAGCCAATGACGTAGGCGGGTCCGACATACCGAGGGAGCGGACCTGATGGGGAACTTTAGAAGGGGCGGGTCTATACATTTAAAATACTGAGAGGGAGTTCCCCATCAGGTCCGCTCAGGCACAACCAATGAAGGACAGCGCTGGACATCGGGATCGCCGCGGGACACTGGATTTCACCGCTTTTTGTGTGTTTTTTTAAACATTTTTTTACGCTTTCTTCGTGAAATGGTAGGGGTACAACGTACCCCTTACCAATTCACATAGGGGTATCCAGACCTGAAGGGCCTGGTAATTGAATTCTGGGGAACCCCCACGCTTTTTTTTTTTATCAATGACTTTTGTATGTATTGCCGGGAGCCGACAATTCATTAATAGCCGCGAGTCAGTTTTAAAAGACTTTTTTTCTTTCAAAAATGACATTTTTTGCAGGGACAGTTCTAAGCACGGGAAACATGCGCCACTTCACATGCATATCATACACACCCCCCAGGTACGAAATTTAAAGGAATATTTCACTTTTATTTTTTCATTTTAAGCATTATTAAAATCACTGCTCCCGAAAAAACGGCCGTTTTTAAAACTTCTTTTTGCATTGATACATGTCCCCTGGGGCAGGACCCGGGTCCCCAAACACTTTTTAGGACAAAAACTTGCATATCAGCCTTTATAATTAACACTTTAGATTTCTCTCATAGATTTTTCGAATTTGCCGCGAACACCCCTATTTGTTCGCTGTTCGGCGAACGGGCGAACAGGCAATGTTCGAGTCGAACATGAGTTCGACTCGAACTCGAAGCTCATCCCTGCCCAGGAGGATTGGCCGGTAGAGCAGGAAACAGAGCTGGTGAGGAACCTTCCCCCCCCACCCCCCTTCCCCCGGGAGGCGTAGTCCCTGGTAACCTGGCTGTGGAGGGTCCCCGGGACCTTGCGGTGCTCGGGTCAGAAAAAGCTACCAGCACTCAGGCAGGCTCGGGTAGGGTACCTGAGGATACAGCCAGGGGAAATCAGGAGGGGAACACCGGGGGGAATGCTGAGGGAAATACAGTGGGGATGGGAAAGCTGGGGTGCACCCCAGTGGTGGTTCTCACACCGCTCCCACGGATCAGGCCTGAGACTGATGCTGGAAAGACTTTTAAGCATGCTGCTGTTGTTAAGACCCTGATGACCCCTGTAAATCCCGGATGCAGCCAGGTGCAAGGCAGGCCACTGCTAATGGAGGATCCTGCCAGTGCCGCTCATGCTGTGGAGGAGGGAGAGGGGTCTGGCAATCATGGATATGGACAAACTCAAGCAGGAATTGTTGAAGGACTATGCATTGATGGTGGGAGAAATGTGAAGGCTACAAGGATTGGTGGGGAGGAGGGGGGGACGCCATTACCCAAAGATAGGTGCAGTGAGCAACAACAAACTGCTTCACAACCAGGGGATGGTTTGGCGCCAGTAAAAGCAACCACCTTTGCTGACAGTAGGGGCGGGGCTTTGGGGCATGGCTCTGGTGGGCTGGATCGTCGGGGGAGGAGTTTGGGTGGGAGTCCGGGCGGGAGGTGGAGCCGGGAAGGTCGGGAAGTGCTTCTATGACCACTTCCGGTTTCCCTGGCCAGCGTGTACCGGAAGTGGGCGGGCGGCCTGACCCGGAAGTGGGGTCTATACCGGAAGTGGTCGGGGGCGGCCAGAAGCACTTCCGGTTGGCGGCCTCTGACGGCCTGGATGATCAGGAGATGGCCGAGGTATGTGGAGGGTTGGCAGGAGGGGATTTGATAGATCTCATGGATTCATCTAGGGACCTGAGTGCTGCTCAAAGAGTGGGCAGGTGGAGTGAGGCCGAGGCTGGGGAACTTTTTGGGGATCACCCAGCCTTGGCCTTCATTAAGGGTATGGAGTCACAGGAGGGACAATTAGAAAAGGGGAAGGAGCAGCCACAGCCGCAGGAGCAGGGGGAGGAGCCATCTGGGGCTCATGCCCGCTGCCCCAGTGGGGCCCCAGTGGTAGACCCTCCTCCCAGTGTTAGGAGGAGGGTTGTTGTGGGTGTGGCTTGCTCTGGGGGCGAGGTGGATGGGAGGGACCCCCCCGGCAGGATTAGGCCGGGGGGTTCCCCCGGTTGATGTGTCAGCCGAGGGTGCTGGAACACCCTCTGAGGGTACCCCTGGTGAGGCAGCAGAGGGCGCTTCCGGCACTCAGGCTAGAGGGGTGTTAGATCAGGTCCAGGAGGCAGAGCTGCTTGGGGCGCTCAGGGAATCCAGGTCTTTTGCCCGGGTGGCAGGGACCAGCGTCCCTTTGGCCCCCCTGTACGACCGGTTTGGTGCCCAAAACTTCCGGGTTCCCCCCGCAGACCAGCTCCAGGGGGTGAACCCGTGGTCGAGGGGTACAGGGGGTCCGGAGAGGCGCAGGTGCAATGTTGTACAGCTGTGGTGGGAGGGACCTGGACAGTGCCCCAGCAGGGGGCAGGTGGTAGATCTTCTGCTGAAGGGGGCCAACTTTAAGGTAGCTGACCTCTTCGCAGTGATCCATCCCACGGGCACCAAGGAGTTTGATGTGAGTTTTTCCTCCTTGGTGCTAATGGAGCTCTTCCTTACTGTGTATGAGCTCCTGAAGAGGTCAGAGCCTTGGAGGTCTTTTAAGGTGGTCCCCCTGTCCAGGCAGGAGGACATCAAGTCCCTGACCATTCTGGTCAGGAATGAATCCCTCCCACCTGAGGACATTGCCACCTGGTTGGGGAGGTATGGGCAGCTGCAGTCTTCTCTGCGCAAAAACCTGGATGAGCGCGGGGTCTGGACCGGGGTGTGGGCGGCCAGGATCCGTCTCAAGCGCCAGGGAGCTAGTGTGACCCATGTCCCTGGCAGCGCTTTCATCGGGAGAGATAGGATCCTGGTCTTTTACCCCGGTCAGCCCCGTCGCTGCTTTAAGTGTGGGAGTCCCACCCATTTAAGTGCAGACTGCACAACACCCCGGTGCGTCAGGTGCAACAGGCCTGGGCACTCCTCGGAGACTTGCAGGCTTATTGTCTGCAACCTCTGTGGGGTGTCCGGCCACCCATTCAGCCGCTGCCCCAAGGCTTTTAGGGGGCGTGCGGCTGATGGGGATGGGCCAGGCCCAGACGACGCACCGGAGGGGGTGGGTCTCCCACCTCAGGCGCCCCGGGCAGGCCCAGGTGAGGGGCCTGGGGCTGATGGCCCAGAGGGGCCTTTGCCGCAGCGGCAGAGGCGCAGGCGTGGTGGAGTGGGGGCCCCTGCTGGGAATGTGCCAGGTCCCCCGGGACTTGTTTCTGGGGGGCAGGGTGCGCCAGCACCGGGCCCAGTGGGGGTGGGGGGTCGGGGGGTGGGGGACCCTCTGCGGTGGGCCGTCCCCCTCCCCCTCTTTCCTCTGCACCCCCTCCTCCCTCTACCCCCCCTCTTTCCCCCTCCTCTTCTCATTCTGTCCCCCCCTCCTTTCCCCCCTCCCCCCTTTCCCCATCCCTCCCCTTCTTCCTCCCTTCCCCCTCCCCCGTCCCCTGGTCCCCCCCGGTCCTCTTCTCCTCTTCCCCCTTCCTCTCCACCTCCTTCCTGCCCCCGTCCCATCCTGGATCCTCTTTTGTATCCCCAGGATTCGGGGGAGGAGATGGAGGTGGCCGAGTCGTCGAGGGGCCTGCACAAGAGGCCCATGGGGGCCTCTAGCGGGCACTCCGGTGACGAGGTGGGCGGCCAGATCCAGGCGGGCTGGCTGCAGAGGAAGGTGAGGAAGAGGATGAGGAAGAAGGATCCTGGGGGGGGTTAGGGGACCCCGGGTTGTCCCTGATAGGGACCCTGGGGGGCCCCCCCCGGTGATCCTAGGGAATATTTTCAGGGTCTTCACCGATTCGGAGGAGGACTCTGGGGTGTAGGCGAAAGTGCAGAGGAGAATGTAGGCTGAAATCACTAAGGATGGTGGTACCCTCTCCAATACGCGTTGCGACCATTAATGTCGCAAGTGTGCGTTCTGCGGCAGCTCGTTTCATGGCCTTCGATTTTCTCAGCCGAGTTGAAGCTGACATTTTGTTTTTGCAAGAGACCTGGCTGGCATCGGTGGCAGAGATGCATCTAGCAAAGAGGGAGTGGAGGTGTGGGCCCTCCCTCTGGTCTCTTGCGGCCGAGCCCTGCAGTGGAGTTGCAGTCCTTTTTAAGACTGGTCTGGTGGCTTGTCGACGAGTGATTGAGGTGGAGGTCGGTAGGTGCCTGGTGGTGGATGCCGTCGTGGGGGGGGCAATTCCTTAGGCTCATCAACTTTTATGGCCCTCAGACCAAGAGGGACAGTAAGAGCCTCCTCATGATGGTCAAGCCCTACTTGTTCACGTCCCAGCAGGAGGTCTTTGGTGGTGACTTTAACATGGTCACCAGATCAAAGGATCGGGCAGGCGCCTCAGGCCCCCTGGGATATGATAGTATCTTTCTGAATAGTGTAGTGAGGGAAGCCGGGTTGGTGGATGTGCATATTCAGTGCCTCCCCAACCACACTGGGTTCACTTATGCCCGAGGTAGCAGTAGGAGCAGGTTAGATAGTTTTTTTTTAAAGGGGGACTCTTCCTTTGCGGCACCTGTGTTGCAGGCGGTGAAGTTCTCCGATCACTGTATGGTTTCTGTGACTTTGAATGTGGCCGACACTCCTCAGAAGGGTCGAGGACCTCGAGGTTAGGGAGGCCTATGAGATCTTTCTTGCGGATCAGGCCTCGCTCCTTTAGAGCGTCTGCTCCCGCCAGGAGTGGTGGGAAGTGGTGAAGAAGAGGTCGGAGGGCTTTTTCCACAGGATCTCTAGGTACCGGGCGACGTCCAAGTACCTGGCCTACCAGAAGTTGCGCAGGCAGTTGGACCGCCTGGTTTCTGCTGGGGGCCCTCAGGAGCAGATATCCGATCTGAAGCTTCAGATGAAGGGGTGTCAGTATGACCGTCTCGCCTCCCTGGTCCTTGAGAGGGATTACGGGAAGTTCTCCTCCCCGGATCCCTACAAGAGCTGTGGTGAGGCGGTGAGTTCGAAGGTCGTACATGGCCTTAGGGACGCTTCGGGATCCCTGGTCCGGTCCAGACTGGGTATCCTGGGCGTCATCAGGGACCATTTTTCAGACCTCCTCCGAAGGAAGCCTTTGGATATGGAGAAAGCCAGGGTGTTTCTTGATGAGACCCCGCTTCGTGCGGGGCCTGGTCTCCCGGACTCTCTGACAGCAGAGATCTCGGTTGAAGAAGTCGAGCAGGCCATTGACTCTTTGTCCTTGAAAAAGTCGCCGGGGCCCGATGGGCTCACGGCTGAATTTTATAAAACCTTCAAGAGCCTGTTGGCTCCTCATTTGGGGGAGGTTTTCAATGAATGTTTGGCTAACGGCCTGCTCCCTCCCTCAATGAGAAGGTCAGCTCTGATCCTGCTGTCAAAGGGTAAAGATCCGACTGTAATTGAGAACTGGCGCCCGATCACCCTTCTCACTACAGATAGGAAGATATTGGCAAAAATACTCTTTTTACGTATGTCAGCAGTCGCTGACAAGATGCTTTCTGTCTCCCAGCACTGCGCAATTCCTGGTCGGGCACCTTTAGTGCCGTCCTGAACGTCCGGGAGGCCGTGGAAAGGTGTAGGGCAAAGGGGGATGGGCGGTATCTGCTGGCATTAGACCAGGCCAAGGCTTTTGACTGGGTGAGCCATGAGTACCTCTGGCTTCTTCTGAGAAAGTACGGTTTGCCGGAGCAATTTGTGAATTGGCTGAAAGTATTGTACAGAGGGGCGGTGAGCTTCCCTCTTGTCAACGGTTGGGTGGATCCTGCCTTTGCTGTGGACTCTGGAGTCAGGCAGGGTTGCCCGTTGAGCCCCCTTCTCTACATCTTTGCCGTCGATCCCTTCGTGAGAAGGCTCGACTGTGAGAGTTTGGGGGGGGTCCAGTGGAGCCTTGCACTGGTCTGGATCCGGCAGTGAGGGTGGTGGCCTACGCGGACGATGTCTCGGTGGTGGTGTCCAGCCGCGAGGAGGCCCTCTTTGTGGAGACGCAAATTGGGAGCTACTCCGAGGCATCTGGTTCGTTGGTCAATTGGGGCAAGAGCGAAGTTCTCCGGTTGGGGAGGGAAGGCGAGCAGTTTGCTCTTCCGGACGTGTTTCCCCAGCCCCAGCCAGAAGTGAAAATTCTTGGCATCCTATTTGGCCCAGGTGATTACCCCAAGCTAAATTGGGAACGCAGACTGGTCGGTGCATCTCGGAAAGTGAATGCCTGGAAGGGCTGGAAGCTGTCACTGAGGGAAAGGGTGAGCCTGGTCAAAACGTACTTGCTGCCAGAATTCCTCTATGTCAGCTACGTCTGTATTTTGCCTGCATCTCTCTATGCCCGGATCTCTGGCCTGTTCTTCCTGCTGTTGTGGGGAAACAGGCTAAATCTGATCAAGAGGGAGGTCACGTACCGACAGAGGAGGCACGGTGGGCTGGATATGATCAATCCGGTGGTGTTTTTCATCACCATTTTAGTGAAATTCAACCTGCAGTCCATCTTTGTGGACCTGCCTACTCTGTGGGAGCGCTCATGCAAGAACTGGCTATTGCTGTTCCTGAGTAGGTGGGAGGATGGGGGACTGCCTGGTGATCTTCGTAGATCGCACGGGTATCTCCCGTCCTATGTCCCTCAAGCGTTGAAGGTACTGAGGCAGTGGCGGATAACTGCCCTCGAGGTGGGCTCTGTGGGTCGACGTGAGCTGTACTCAAGAGTCATGGCCTCGGACATTTTGAGGCCACAGTCTTTAAGGGACTGCCCGGAGAGAGTCCTCGAGAAGGGATTAGCCCTTCTGAATTCCCCAAGAATCCCAAGCAAGTTTTGGGATCTTGCATGGAGGGCTTTCCACGGATGCCTCTATGTCCGGGGAAACCTAAAATATAAGAACCTAGGGGACAGAGGTTGTCCTCGTGCAGAATGTGGGGGGGCATTGGAGACCATGGACCATTTTTTGGTCGAATGCCCCTTCAACATTGAGGTTCTTGAGGGGGCAGGGGAAGCCATTGGTTATCCCCGACTCTCATCCTTGACCTATTCTGAGGTGGTGTACGGTAACTTTAGGGTCCACAGAGGTTTTGAGTTGTCGTCACTTTATTTAGTCAGCTTAGTGGCTCTCTATTACACATGGCACGCTAGGTGTTTGGTGTCCACTAGGGGCAAAGTCCTGTCCACGCATGAGGTGGTGGGTGATATTTTTCGGGAGCTGGTGAAGGTGAGGAGTCTTGAGAGGGGGAGGGTTGGGGCCAATAGGAGTGCCCAGCTGTGGAGGGGTTTCTCCTTCCGGCCTCCCTGAGGCTCCAATCCTTCTTCCTTTGGGGATGGTACTTTCTGTCCTTTTCACCCCCTTTAGGTCTTTTGGTTTCTTTTTTTCTGAACAGTAGGGCTTTAGGCATTCTAGACCTTGCATTCTCACCTGTCAGTAGCCGATGGGTGGTTGGTGTTAGGTAGTAGGTTTTGTATATATATTAGGGTGTGGTGTTAGTGTTGGGTTAATATGTAGTATTAGGGTTTGTGTGGTTTGATTTTTTTTATTTATTTATTTATTTGTTTATTTTTTTTGGGTGATGTGTTCTTCTTGTTCTTTTCCAGGGTGATGGGAAAAATAAAAATAATGAGACCCACGTGTGGGTTGGTCGGATGAGGATGGGTAAGGGTGGTGGTAAATATGTATTAGTTTTATGTGTCAGGATTTTGTTAATGTATATATTGTTTTCCTACTGTACATATTGTAAATATTGGTAGCAGTTTTTTCAAATATATAAAAATTTACAGTGGGCGGAGTGTGCCTCCTGCACATTATACACCTGAAGTTAGCCTGTATTGCTGTGTTTTCCTGGTGTTACACCAACAGGCATTTGCAGCACTTACAGCGGGCGGAGTGTGCCTCCTGATCATATTACACCTGAAGTTAGCCCGTATTAATGTGTTTTCCTGGTGTGTTACACTAACAGGCATTTGCAGCACTTACAGCGGGCGGAGTGTGCCTCCTGCACATTATACACCTGAAGTTAGTGTGACAGCAGGAAGGTAAAGTCACCTGGTTGCATCCAGGGGGGTAGATATATTTCGCCCAGATTCAGGCTTTACGCCGATTTGTACAACTAGGTGGAGAGTTGTATAAGGCTAGTGTGCTCATGGATGACTCATACCTCTAGGGAGAGGGCTGGGCGTCGTGCAGACAGGGAGTTGATGAGACCAGCTGAACCTTGTCAGCTCATTTAGGCCTCTATAAGAAACTCCCAGCTTCATTAGATGTTAGCTCATGCCTGGAACCAGACCTGTGTGGACTGTCTAGGGAGAGTGAACCCCTGTGCGGTGAGGCAAAGCCTGTGTGGCTATTTGTTTGGACTTTTACTAAACCAGGGACTTAGGGACTAGGACAGCACTAGGCTGATCCCAGTTGTTAGTTTAGGAAACCTGCATGTTTAGTCAGAGGTCAAACTGACCAGGATTTATTTTGTTTGTTTCTTTTTTGGCTTTGCTGTGTTTTTGTCACTGTACATAGAGAAATAAACCGCACCTTTTGATTTTGAAAACCACAACCTCCGTCTGCTGGCCCTGTTTTTGTGTGGGGAGCCCAACCAGGGGGTCACACACACCCGCTACCGAGTTAACCCCCTCACAGTTGGTGGAGAATGCGGGCAGTTTTTTTAAGCCAGCATGGAGGAGATACTGAAACAGCTGGCTCTAGCAAATGCCAATCAACAGCAGACAAATGCAGGTTTGCAAAGGAGCCTTGCAGCCCAGCAGCAAGCTCATCAACAAGCCCAGCAGCAATCTGAGGCCCGCTTCATAGACCTGTTACAGAAGCAAGAGCAGAGACTACAACAAATGGAAGCAGTAATGCAGCAACGTCCGCAGACCAGTGAGGAAAGCCGTCCCACTAATACCGCGTCCTTTGGGGTGAGTCGTTTATTGACAAAAATGACTGGAGAGGATGATCCAGAGGTATTTTTGACCACATTTGAAAGGACTGCTGAAAGAGAAAAGTGGCCTGAGGAGCAGTGGGCTGGACTGGTGGCTCCTCTGTTAACTGGTGAATCGCAGAAGGCTTACTATGACCTAGAGCCTGACCAAGCAAAAGACTATGTGATGCTAAAAGCTGAAATATTGGCAAGGCTGGGTGTCACCCTGGCTGTCCGGGCTCAGCGTGTGCATAACTGGACTTTCCAGCTTGGAAAACCCCCCAGGTCTCAAATGTATGATCTCATTCACCTGAGCAGGAAGTGGCTACAGCCAGAGACTTTGTCCGCACCGGAGATTGTGGAACGTGTTGTGATGGATCGTTTCTTGAGAGCTCTTCCTACCGCCATTCAAAAGTGGGTAAGCCACGGAGACCCAGAAACGGCCGGTAAACTTGTGGATCGTGTAGAGAGATACTTGGCTACAGAGAACCTGACGGCCTCTTCCAGAGACTCTCGGACTTTCCACCCTAAGACCAGACCATCCCCAGGGGCGGATAAGAGGATTCCAAGGGGTGAGGGTGGAGAGAGTGAGAGGGTGGGAGCTCTACCCCAAGTTTGGCGAGAACAGCCTGGGAAATCAGCGGCTCAAGAGGCCGCAAGAAGGATCGTTTGCTACCGCTGCCGGCAAGCGGGACATATTGCAGCCAATTGCCCGGTTGTGGAGGAACCCATGCAGTGTGACTTTCTGACGGGCAGACGTCAGTCGCTGTGTGCGACAGTCGCATGCACTGCCATTCGAGGAACTGAGAAACATTTATGCAAAATGTGTGTTAATGGTAGAAATGTTGTGGTATTGTTGGATTCAGGTAGCCTTGTGACCCTGATAAAGGCTGAGTTAGTTAAAACAGAGGTCTCTGGGAATAGCAAGGTAGCTGTTATTTGTGTGCATGGGGACACCCGAGAGTATCCAGTGACTACAGTGTGTTTCGAGACCCCCAAAGGTACCCTCTCTCATCCAGTGGGCTTAGTATCTCAGTTACCGCATGACGCCATTGTGGGAAGGGATTTTCCGAAGTTCTGGGAACTGTGGGATGATCCTGAGCCCCCCACTGGTGCCCCTATGTACCAGGAATGTGATAGCCAGAACTCCTCTGAGAGTGGTGAGGACTCTCCAGAATTTCCCTTGTCAGTATTGGCAGGGGAGACTCAAGAAACTGGAGAGGAGCCCACCTCCTCAGACGAAAACCTACCGTCTGTGGAGTTTTCTGATCTGGAGGTTCACCGGGAAAATTTTGCCACAGAACAGTTAAAAGACCCCGCCCTAATAAAGGCACGGGAAAACGTAGTGGAAATAGATGGCGAGTTAGTGAACCCAGATAATACCTGCACTTACCCATACTTCAGCGTAGAGAAGGACCTACTGTATCGGGTGGCAAAAAGGGCAGAAGAAACCGTTGAGCAGCTGGTGGTGCCCAAACCTTACAGGAAGTTGGTGTTGGAGTTGGCCCATGGGCACATTCTTGGAGGTCATCTGGGGACAGAGAAAACCCGAGAGAGGGTATTACAGAGATTCTATTGGCCTGGGGTGATGAAGGACATAGAAAATTATTGTTCCTCCTGCCCTGTGTGTCAGAGGTCGGCCCCGATGCCACATTTCCGTAGCCCGCTGGTCCCTCTACCCATCATTGAGGTCCCGTTTGAGAGAATCGCAATGGATTTGGTAGGTCCTATAATCAAGTCCGCTAGGGGGCACCAGTACATATTGGTTATAATGGACTATGCCACCCGTTATCCAGAAGCGATCCCTCTCAGAAATACCTCGGCCAAAACCATAGCCAAAGAGCTATCTCTTGTTTTTAGCCGGGTGGGTATTTGTAAAGAACTGCTTACGGACCAAGGTACACCCTTTATGTCCCGGGTTATGAAAGAGCTGTGTAAATTGTTCAAAGTGACGCAATTGCGTACATCTGTGTATCACCCCCAAACCGATGGGCTGGTTGAAAGATTCAACAAAACCCTAAAACAAATGTTGAAGAAAGTGGTGGATAGAGATGGAAAGGATTGGGACTGTCTACTTCCTTATTTGATGTTTGCTATTAGGGAGGTGCCCCAATCCTCTACGGGATTCTCCCCCTTTGAGTTACTGTATGGGAGACACCCAAGAGGGCTGTTGGATATTGCCAAGGAAACTTGGGAAAGTGAGAGTTCTCCCCACAGGAGTGTGATTGAGCATGTCGCCCTGATGCAAGATCGAATTGCACAGGTAATGCCCATCGTGAAGGAACATTTGGCCCAAGCGCAGTTGGCACAGCAGAGAGTGTACAACCGTGGAGCAAAGACCCGTACCTTTTCCCCGGGGGATAGGATATTGGTACTTGTCCCTACGGTTGAAAGTAAATTCCTTGCCAAATGGCAAGGCCCCTACGAGATAATGGAAAAAGTGAGCGAAGTGAATTACAAGGTCAGACAACCAGGAAGGCGAAAGCCCGAACAGATATATCACGTTAATCTGTTGAAAGCCTGGAGGGATAGAGAGTCCCTAGTCGCAGAAACTTGGTCACCAGCTCAAACTGGTTGCGTGATTCCGGAGGTTGGAATAGCAGCCACCTTGTCACAACCCCAACAACAGGAGGTTAAGGAGTTTGTGCTTCGCAACAAGGAGGTGTTCTCTGAGCTGCCGGGACAAACATCTGGGGTAGAGCATGATATTATTACCCCGCCCGGTGAAAGGGTGAAGTTAAAACCCTATCGGATCCCAGAGGCCCGACGGGAGGCAATACGGGAGGAAGTACAGAAAATGCTGAACTTAGGGGTGATAGAGGAGTCCCAAAGTGATTGGTCTAGTCCCATTGTGTTGGTGCCTAAACCGGATGGGAGCTGGCGATTTTGTAACGATTTTCGTCAGTTGAACAAAGTTACAAAATTTGACACCTACCCCATGCCACGTATAGATGAGTTGATCGACCGGCTGGGAACAGCCCGATACATGACGACTCTTGACCTCACAAAAGGGTATTGGCAAATTCCCCTGGCCAAGTCGGCCAAAGAGAAAACCGCATTTGTAACCCCAGACGGGGCGTTCCAATATAAGAGAATGCCGTTCGGGTTACAGAATGCGCCGGCCACATTCCAGCGGAAAATGGACCAGATGCTGAGGCCCCATCGGAAGTATGCTGCGGCTTACCTGGATGACGTAATTGTCCATAGCACAGATTGGGCCTCACATCTGCCAAAAGTGCAAGCAGTCCTGGACTCTGTTCGGGAAGCGGGGTTTACGGCTAACCCCAAGAAGTGTACCATTGGGCAGGAGGAGGCCAAATATCTTGGGTACACCATTGGCAGGGGAGTAATAAAACCCCAACTCAACAAAGTCGAGGCCATCCAGAGTTGGCCACGTCCCAACAGCAAGAAGCAGGTACGAGCCTTTCTGGGAATCGCGGGTTATTATCGGCGCTTCATTCCCCACTTTGCTTCTAAGGCTGTGCCCCTAACCAACCTGACGAAAGGGAAAGGGTCGGTCATGATTAAATGGACCCCCGAGGCTGAGGCAGCATTCCAATTCTTGAAACAAGCCTTATGTAGCCAGCCAGTGTTGTACTCACCCGACTTCTCTAAAGACTTTGTCGTACAAAGTGATGCGTCAGATGTGGGGTTAGGAGCAGTATTGTCCCAGGTCTGGAACGGGGAAGAGCACCCAGTCATTTACCTCAGCAGGAAGTTGAAGTCCCATGAGGTAAATTACGCCACGGTTGAAAAGGAGTGTTTAGCGGTGAAGTGGGCTCTAGATTCCCTTCGGTACTATCTGCTAGGTAGGCACTTTGACATGGTTACGGATCACGCTCCGTTAAAGTGGATGGCTCAAAACAAGGAAACAAATAGAAGAGTGAATAGGTGGTTCCTGGCCCTCCAGGAATTCAACTTCACAGTAAAGCATCGCCCTGGCGTTCAAATGGGGAATGTGGATGCTTTGTCTCGAGTACATGAATGCCTGATTGCTGGTGTTCCAACCCCGAGGTTAAAACAAGAGGGGGGGGTATGTGACAGCAGGAAGGTAAAGTCACCTGGTTGCATCCAGGGGGGTAGATATATTTCGCCCAGATTCAGGCTTTACGCCGATTTGTACAACTAGGTGGAGAGTTGTATAAGGCTAGTGTGCTCATGGATGACTCATACCTCTAGGGAGAGGGCTGGGCGTCGTGCAGACAGGGAGTTGATGAGACCAGCTGAACCTTGTCAGCTCATTTAGGCCTCTATAAGAAACTCCCAGCTTCATTAGATGTTAGCTCATGCCTGGAACCAGACCTGTGTGGACTGTCTAGGGAGAGTGAACCCCTGTGCGGTGAGGCAAAGCCTGTGTGGCTATTTGTTTGGACTTTTACTAAACCAGGGACTTAGGGACTAGGACAGCACTAGGCTGATCCCAGTTGTTAGTTTAGGAAACCTGC
Organism: Rana muscosa; assembly: GCA_029206835.1. Taxonomy (NCBI): domain Eukaryota; kingdom Metazoa; phylum Chordata; class Amphibia; order Anura; family Ranidae; genus Rana; species Rana muscosa. The sequence continues at coordinate 217,992,361 of CM055116.1, forward strand.
ATGTTTAGTCAGAGGTCAAACTGACCAGGATTTATTTTGTTTGTTTCTTTTTTGGCTTTGCTGTGTTTTTGTCACTGTACATAGAGAAATAAACCGCACCTTTTGATTTTGAAAACCACAACCTCCGTCTGCTGGCCCTGTTTTTGTGTGGGGAGCCCAACCAGGGGGTCACACACACCCGCTACCGAGTTAACCCCCTCACATTAGCCTGTATTGCTGTGTTTTCCTGGTGTGTTACACCAACAGGCATTTGCAGCACTTACAGCGGGCGGAGTGTGCCTCCTGATCATATTACACCTGAAGTTAGCCCGTATTGCTGTGTTTTCCTGGTGTGTTACACCAACAGGCATTTGCAGCACTTACAGCGGGCGGAGTGTGCCTCCTGCACATTATACACCTGAAGTTAGCCTGTATTGCTGTGTTTTCCTGGTGTGTTACACCAACAGGCATTTTCAGCACTTACAGCGGGCGGAGTGTGCCTCCTGATCATATTACACCTGAAGTTAGCCCGTATTGCTGTGTTTTCCTGGTGTGTTACACCAACAGGCATTTGCAGCACTTACAGCGGGCGGAGTGTGCCTCCTGCACATTATACACCTGAAGTTAGCCTGTATTGCTGTGTTTTCCTGGTGTGTTACACCAACAGGCATTTGCAGCACTTACAGCGGGCGGAGTGTGCCTCCTGATCATATTACACCTGAAGTTAGCCCGTATTGCTGTGTTTTCCTGGTGTGTTAAACCAACAGGCATTTGCAGTACTTACAGCGGGCGGAGTGTGCCTCCTGCACATTATACACCTGAAGTTAGCCTGTATTGCTGTGTTTTCCTGGTGTGTTACACCAACAGGCATTTGCAGCACTTACAGCGGGCGGAGTGTGCCTCCTGCACATTATACACCTGAAGTTAGCCTGTATTGCTGTGTTTTCCTGGTGTGTTACACCAACAGGCATTTGCAGCACTTACAGCGGGCGGAGTGTGCCTCCTGATCATATTACACCTGAAGTTAGCCCGTATTGCTGTGTTTTCCTGGTGTGTTACACCAACAGGCATTTGCAGCACTTACAGCGGGCGGAGTGTGCCTCCTGCACATTATACACCTGAAGTTAGCCCGTATTGCTGTGTTTTCCTGGTTTGTTACACCAACAGGCATTTGCAGCACTTACAGCGGGCGGAGTGTGCCTCCTGATCATATTACACCTGAAGTTAGCCCGTATTGCTGTGTTTTCCTGGTGTGTTACACCAACAGGCATTTGCAGCACTTACAGCGGGCGGAGTGTGCCTCCTGCACATTATACACCTGAAGTTAGCCTGTATTGCTGTGTTTTCTTGGTGTGTTACACCAACAGGCATTTGCAGCACTTACAGCGGGCGGAGTGTGCCTCCTGCACATTATACACCTGAAGTTAGCCCGTATTGCTGTGTTTTCCTGGTGTGTTACACCAACAGGCATTTGCAGCACTTACAGCGGGCGGAGTGTGCCTCCTGCACATTATACACCTGAAGTTAGCCTGTATTGCTGTGTTTTCCTGGTGTGTTACACTAACAGGCATTTGCAGCACTTACAGCGGGCGTGGTGATTCAGTTGCTACAGGAGTTTGGACTGTGAGGACGTGCCTGTAGGGAGCTCCTGGAGCTCCAGGAGGAGGGGGTGTGATGGCCTCCTCCAGCCCAGGACCGGGGCAGCTTTCCCGGCCTGATGCTGCTGCCTCCTCCCTGGGGATTAAGGACTTGTCCAGGGAGGAGACACTCTTTTTAAAAACGCGGTCCTGCAAAGTTGCTAAGAAGGGTTGAAAGGGTCAAGGACTTGATCCAGAAGGCCAGCCGGGCCTTCTGTGGGAGGACCGCAGTCCTAACGGATTTGAGGAACAGAAGGGACCGGACCAGCAGCTTTAGAAGAGGCGAGTATGCTGAGGACATTAAACTTTTAAAAGGTCAAAATAACGACCTGTGGACCCTGCTTGGTGGGCTATGTGAGAGAGGCTGTGGGGAGACAGAATTCCTCCTAGAAGTGAGGACTGAGCTCCGGAGAGCGAGTAAGGAGGGCTCCCAGGCTGCCAGGCGTAACAGCCAGAAAAACCCGCAGGACCATCCGCAACCTCAAGAGCCTGTGGAGGTGGTAAGCCCCGGTGATGGTGAAGGACCTCACCCCTCCCTGGGAAGTGTGGTCCCTGTGGTCCCGGCTGTGGAGGGTCCCCGAGTCCATGCAGCGTTGCGGCCAGAAAAATCTGCCGGCACGCAGGCAGTCTCGGGTAGGGTACCCCATGATACAGCCAAGAAGGGCCAGGACGGGTGCACTCTGGGAGTGGGAAAATTGCAGGGAGTTGTGGTGGTGGTCCTAACGCCTCTCCCGGGGGAAAGGATTGGATGCTGTAAGCAACGCACATACAATGGACACTATGGCGCCGGGATGTGTGACATCCACTGCTGACAGTAGGGGTATGGCCAGTGGATGGAGCCTGGGCGGGCTGGAGGGCCAGGGGGAGGAGTTGGGGCGGGAGTCTGGGCGGTGGGAGGATGTGGGAGGGGCTAGCGGTGTCAGTGCGGCCACTTCCGGTATTTCTGGTCAGCCTGACCCGGAAGTGTGCAGGACGGCTGACCAGGAAGTGAGTCCTGAACCGGAAGTGGTTGGGGACTTCCGGTCCGCGGCCATTGATGGCCCTGAAGGTGAAGATGGGATGGAGGTATGTGGGGGGGGGGAAATGTGTGTTGTGCCAGTATTTTCTTCAGGGGATCTGAGCCCAGCCCAGAGGGTGGGCAGGTGGAGCGAGGCTGAGGCTGGGGAACTTCTCGGGGATCACCCAGCTGTGGCCTTTATCAGAGGCATGGAGTCTCAGGGGGGACAGATAAAGGGGAAGGAGCAGTCACGGCCGCAGGAGCAGGGGGGGAGCCATCTGGGGCTCGTGCCTGTTGCTCCAGCGGGCCCTCAGTGGTGGACCCTCCTCCCAGTGTTAGGAGGAGGGATGTTGTGGGTGTGGCTTGCTCCGGGGGGGTGGTGGATGGGCCTCCCCCCCCGGCAGGATTAGGCCGGGGGTTCCCCCGGTTGGTGAGTCAGCCATGGGTGCTGGGGTGCCCTCTGAGGGTGCCCCTGGTGATGCGGCGGAGGGCACTTCTGGCACTCAGGCTGAGGGTGTTTTGGGGCAGGCCCAGGAGGCAGTACTACTCGAGGCGCTTAGTGAGTCCAGGTCTTTTGCCCGGGTGGCAGGGACCAGCGTCCCTTTGGCCCCCCTGTACGACCAGTTTGGTGCCCAAAACTTCCGGGTTCCCCCTGCAGACCAGTACAGGGGGTCCGGAGAGGCGCAGGCGCAATGTCGTGCAGCTGCGGTGGGAGGGACCTGGACAGTGCCCCAGCAGTGGGCAGGTAGTGGATCTCCTGCTGAAGGGGGCCAACTTCAAGGTAGCCGACCTCTTCGCAGTGATCCATCCCACGGGCACCAAGGAGTTTGATGTCAGTTTCTCCTCCTTGGTGCTAATGGAGCTCTTTCTCACCGTCTATGAGCTCCTGAAGAGGTCGGAGCCTTGGAAGTTCTTTAAGGTGGTCCCCCTGTCCAGGCAGGAAGATATAAAGTCCCTGACCATTTTGGTCAGGAACGAATCCCTCCCACCTGAGGACATTGCCACCTGGTTGGGGAGGTATGGGCAGCTGCAGTCTCCCCTCCGCAAAAACCTGGATGAGCGTGGGGTCTGGACCGGGGCGTGGTTGGCCAGGATCCGTCTCAAGCGCCAGGGGACTAGTGTGACCCATGTCCCCGGAAGTGCGTTTATTGGGAGAGATAGGACCCTGGTCTTTTACCCCGGTCAGCCCCGTCGCTGCTTCAAGTGTGGGAGTCCCACCCATTTGTGTCCGGATTGCACAACACCCCGGTGCGTCAGGTGCAACAGGCCTGGGCACTCCCCGGAGACTTGCAGACTAATTGTCTGCAACCTCTGTGGGGTGTCCGGCCACCCATTCAGCCGCTGCCCTAAGGCTTTTCGGGGGCGTGCGGCTGATGGGGATGGGTCAGGCCCAGATGACGCATCGGGGGGGTGGGTCTCCCACCCCAGGCGCCTCGGGCAGGCCCAGGAGATGGGCCTGGGGTTGGTGGCCCAGAGGGGCCTTTGCCGCAGAGGCAGAGGCCCAGGCGTAGGCGTGGCAGATTTGGGGCCCCTGCTGAGTATGTGCCTGGTCCCTCGGGACTTGTTTCTGGGGGGCTGGGTGCGCCAGTATCAGGCCCAGTGGGGGTGAGGGGCCGAGGGGGTGAGGGGCCCTCTGCTGGGAACCTCCCCCCTCCCCCCTCCCTCTCCCCCTCTTTTGTCCGTACCCCTTTCCCCTTCTACCCCCCTCTTTCCCCCCTCCTCCCTACCCTTCCCCCTCCCCCTTCTTTCCCCCCTCCTCCCCCCCTTTCTCCCTTCCTCTCCCCCCTTCTCCCTATTCTCCTTCTGCCCTTCCCCCTTCCTCTCTGCCCCCTTCCCCCTCCCGTTCCATCGTGGATCCCCTTGTGTTATTCCAGGATTCGGGGGGGGAGATGGAGGTAGCCGTGTCGTCGAGGGGCCTGCACAAGAGGCCCATGGGGGCCTCTAGCGGGCACTCCGGCGATGAGGTGGGCGGCCAGACCCAGGCGGGCTGGCTGCAGAGGAAGGTGAGGAAGAAGAAGAAGGATCCTGGGGGGGTTGCGGGACCCCGGGTTGTCCCTGGTAGGGACCATGGGGGCCCCCCCCAGTGATCCTAGGAAATATGTACGGGGCCCTCTCCAACTCGGAGGAGGACCCTGGGGTATAGGCGAAAACGCAGAGGAGAATGCGGGCCAAAATCACTAAGAATGGCGGTACCCTCTCCAATACGCGTTGCGACCATTAATGTCGCAAGTGTGCGTTCTGCGGCGGCTCGTTTCATGGCCTTCGATTTTCTCAGCCGAGTTGAAGCTGATATTTTGTTTTTGCAAGAGACCTGGCTGGCATCGGTGGCAGAGATGCATCTAGCAAAGAGGGAGTGGAGATGCGGGCCCTCCCTCTGGTCTCTTGCGGCCGAGCCCTGCAGTGGAGTTGCAGTCCTTTTTAAGACTGGTCCGGTGGCTTATCGACGAGTGATTGAGGTAGAGGTCGGTAGGTGCCTGGTGGTGGACGCCGTCGTGAGGGGGCAATTCCTGAGGCTGATTAACTTCTATGGCCCTCAGACCAAGAGGGACAGGAGGAGCCTCCTCACGATGGTCAAGCCCTACTTGTTTACGTCCCAGCAGGTGGTCTTTGGTGGTGACTACAACATGGTCACCAGATCAAAGGATCGGGCAGGCGCCTCAGGCCCCCTGGGATATGATAGTATCTTCTTGAATAGAATAGTAAGGGAAGCCGGGTTGGTGGATGAACATGTTCAGTGCCTCCCCAACCACACTGGGTTCACTTATGCCCGAGGTAATAGTAGGATTAGGTTAGATAGTTTTTTTTAAAGGGGAGCTCTACCTTTGCGGCACCTGTGCTGCAGGCGGTGGAGTTCTCCGATCACTGTATGGTTTCTGTGACTTTGAATGTGGCCGACACTCCTCAGAAGGGTCGAGGTTTCTGGCGTCTTAATGGATCGCTGCTCGAGGATCTCGAGGTTAGGCAGGCCTATGAGATCTTCTTTGCGGATCAGGCCTCGCTCCTTGAGAGCGGCTGCTCCCGCTGGGAATGGTGGGAAGTGGTGAAGAAGAGGTCGGAGGGCTTTTTCCGCAGGATCTCTAGGTACCGGGTGACATCCAAGTACCTGGCCTACCAGAGGTTGCGCAGGCAGTTAGACCGCCTGGTCTCAGCTGGGGGCCCTCAGGAACAGATATCCGATCTGAAACTTCAGATGAAGGGGTGTCAGTATGACCGTCTTGCCTCCCTGGTCCTTGAAAGGGATTACGGGAAGTTTTCCTCCCCGGATCCCTACAAGAGCTGTGGGGAGGCGGTGAGTTCGAAGGCCATACATGGCTTGAGGGATGCCTCGGGGTCCCTGGTCCGGTCCAGACCGGGTATCCTGGGCATCATCAGGGACCATTTTTCAGACCTCCTTCGTAGGAAGCCTTTAGATATGGAGAAAGCCAGGGTGTTTCTTGATGAGACTCCGCTTCGTGCGGGGCCTGATCTCCCGGACTCTCTGACGGCAGAAATCTCGGTTGCAGAAATCGAGCAGGCCATTGACTCTTTGTCCTTGAAAAAGTCCCTGGGGCCCGATGGGCTTACGGCTGAATTTTATAAAACCTTTAAGAGTCTCTTGGCTCCTCATTTGAGGGAGGTTTTCAATGAGTGTTTGGCCAGCGGCCTGCTTCCTCCCTCAATGAGAAGGTCAGCCTTGATTCTGCTGTCAAAGGGGAAAGATCCGACTGTGATTGAGAACTGGCGCCCGATCGCCCTTCTCACTACAGATAGGAAGTTGTTGGCGAAAATATTCTTTTTGCGTATGTCAGCAGTCGCTGACGAGATGCTTTCTGTCTCCCAGCACTGCGCAATTCCTGGCCGGAGCACCTTTAGTGCCGTCCTGAACGTCCGGGAGGCCGTGGAAAGGTGCAGGGCATCGGGGGATGGGCGGTATCTGCTGGCATTAGACCAGGCCAAGGCTTTTGACCGGGTGAACCATGAGTACCTCTGCCTTCTTCTGGGAAAGTACGGTTTGCCTGAGCAATTTGTGAATTGGCTGAAAGTATTGTACAGGGGGGCGGTGAGCTTCCCTCTTGTCAATGGTTGGGTGGGTCCTGCCTTTGCTGTGGACTCTGGGGTCAGGCAGGGTTGCCCGTTGAGCCCCCTTCTCTACGTTTTTGCCGTTGATCCCTTTGTGAGAAGGCTCGACTGTGAGCGTTTGAGGGGGGTTCCGGTGGAGCCTTGCATTGGTCTGGATTCGGCAGTGAGGGTGGTGGCCTACGCGGACGATGTCTCGGTGGTGGTGTCCAGCCATGAGGAGGCCCTGTTTGTGGAAACGCAAATTGGGAGCTACTCCGAGGCATCTGGTTCGTTGGTCAATTGGGACAAGAGCGAAGTTCTCTGGTTGGGGAAGGAAGGCGAGCAGTTCGCTCTTCCGGACGTGTTTCCCCAGCCCCAGCCAGAAGTTAAAATTCTTGGCATCCTATTTGGCCCGGGTGATTACCCCAAGCTAAATTGGGAGCGCAGACTGGTCGGTGCATCTCGGAAGGTGAATGCCTGGAAGGGCTGGAAGCTGTCATTGAGGGAAAGGGTAAGCCTGGTCAAAACATACCTACTGCCAGAGTTCCTCTATGTCAGCTACGTTTTTATTTTGCCTGCATCTCTCTATGCCCGGATCTCTGGCCTGTTTTTCCTGCTGTTGTGGGGAAACAGGCTAAATCTGATCAAGAGGGAAGCCACGTACCGACAGAGGAGGCATGGTGGGTTGGATATGATCAATCCGGTGGTGTTTTTCATCACCATTTTTGTAAAATTCAACCTGCAGTCCATCTTTGTGGACCTGCCTACTCTGTGGGAGCGCTCATGCAAGAACTGGCTCCTGCTGTTCCTGAGTAGGTGGGAGGATGGGGGTCGGCCCGGTGATCTTCGTAGATCACACGGGTATCTCCCGTCCTATGTCCCCCAAGCTTTGAAGGTACTGAGGCAGTGGCGGATAACTGCACTGGAGGTGGGATCTTTGGGTCGGCGTGAGCTGTACTCAAGAGTCATGGCCTCAGACATTTTGAGGCCACTGTCTTTAAGGGATTGCCCGGAGAGAGTCCTTGAGAAGGGACTAGCCCTTCTGAATTCCCCAAGAGTCCCAAGCAAGTTTTGGGATCTTGCGTGGAGGGCTTTCCACGGACGCCTCTATGTCCGTGGAAACCTAAAGTTTAGGAACCTAGGGGACAGAGGTTGTCCTCGTGCAGAATGTGGGGGGCATTGGAGACCATGGACCACTTTTTGGCCGAATGCCCCTTCAACATTGAGGTTCGCGAGGGGGCAGGGGAAGCCATTGGTTATCCCCGACTCTCGTCCTTGACTTACTCTGAGGTGGTGTACGGCGACTTTAGGGTTCACAGAGGGTTTGAGTTATCGTCACTTTATTTAGCTAGCTTAGTGGCTCTCTATTACACATGGCACGCTCGGTGTTTGGTGTCCACTAGGGGCAAAGTCCTGTCCACGCATGAGGTGGTGGGTGATATCTTTCGGGAGTTGGTGAAGGTGAGGAGTCTTGAGAGGGAAAGGGTTGGAGCCAATAGGAGTGCCCAGCTGTGGATGGGTTTCTCCTTCCGGCCTCCTTGAGGATCCTGGGCCTTTTTCTTTCGGGGGGTGGTTCTTTCTGTCCTTTTCACCCCCCTTAGATTATTTATTTTTGTATATATACTGGCAGTAGTTTTTAAAATAAACAAACATTTACAGCGGGCGGAGTGTGCCTCCTGATCATATTACACCTGAAGTTAGCCCGTATTGCTGTGTTTTCCTGGTGTGTTACACCAACAGGCATTTGCAGCACTTACAGCGGGCGGAGTGTGCCTCCTGCACATTATACACCTGAAGTTAGCCTGTATTGCTGTGTTTTCCTGGTGTGTTACACCAACAGGCATTTGCAGCACTTACAGCGGGCGGAGTGTGCCTCCTGATCATATTACACCTGAAGTTAGCCCGTATTGCTGTGTTTTCCTGGTGTGTTACACCAACAGGCAATTGCAGCACTTACAGCGGGCGGAGTGTGCCTCCTGCACATTATACACCTGAAGTTAGCCTGTATTGCTGTGTTTTCCTGGTGTGTTACACCAACAGGCATTTGCAGCACTTACAGCGGGCGGAGTGTGCCTCCTGATCATATTACACCTGAAGTTAGCCCGTATTGCTGTGTTTTCCTGGTGTGTTACACCAACAGGCATTTGCAGCACTTACAGCGGGCGGAGTGTGCCTCCTGCACATTATACACCTGAAGTTAGCCCGTATTGCTGTGTTTTCCTGGTGTGTTACACCAACAGGCATTTGCAGCACTTACAGCGGGTGGAGTGTGCCTCCTGCACATTATACACCTGAAGTTAGCCTGTATTGCTGTGTTTTCCTGGTGTTACACCAACAGACATTTGCAGCACTTACAGCAGGCGGAGTGTGCCTCCTGATCATATTACACCTGAAGTTAGCCCGTATTGCTGTGTTTTCCTGGTGTGTTACACCAACAGGCATTTGCAGCACTTACAGCGGGCGGAGTGTGCCTCCTGATCATATTACACCTGAAGTTAGCCCGTATTGCTGTGTTTTCCTGGTGTGTTACACCAACAGGCATTTGCAGCACTTACAGCGGGCGGAGTGTGCCTCCTGCACATTATACACCTGAAGTTAGCCCGTATTGCTGTGTTTTCCTGGTGTGTTACACCAACAGGCATTTGCAGCACTTACAGCGGGTGGAGTGTGCCTCCTGCACATTATACACCTGAAGTTAGCCTGTATTGCTGTGTTTTCCTGGTGTTACACCAACAGACATTTGCAGCACTTACACCAGGCGGAGTGTGCCTCCTGATCATATTACACCTGAAGTTAGCCCGTATTGCTGTGTTTTCCTGGTGTGTTACACCAACAGGCATTTGCAGCACTTACAGCGGGCGGAGTGTGCCTCCTGCACATTATACACCTGAAGTTAGCCTGTATTGCTGTGTTTTCCTGGTGTGTTACACCAACAGGCATTTGCAGCACTTACAGCAGGCGTAGTGTGATTCCTGAGAAATATACTCCTGAAGCTAGGCCTTATTGCTGGTTTTCCCATCTCCCTGCAGGCCATTAGAATGTCTGGAAGGCAAACAAGGAGAGGCAGACAGTCAGGAGCCAATAAAAGAGGGCAAGCAGGCTCTGTGTCTAGAGACAACAGTGCTAGTCGTGGACGCGGTGCATCGCCATCAGCACGTGGCCATGGGACACGCTTGTCCTTCTTTTCGGCAGCTGGACGTGTTGAGCCGCATCATGCTGAAGACTTGGTAGAGTGGATGACCAAGCCCTCCTCATCCTCCTCATCCTCTCTCACCCAGGCTCTGGGTACTGGCAAAGCAGCTGCCAAAGCATCCTCTTCCCTGGTATCAATATCATCATCAGTCACTCCTTCCCTAGACCAACCATGTCCTCCTGAGGAGTCCCCCAAACTGTTTGAGCACAGTGTTGGGTACATGCTCCAGGAGGATGCCCAGCGTTTCGAAGGGTCTTATGATGATACCCAGCTAGAGGAAGGCAGTAGACATGTGCACACTGAAATATTTCGTTTCGGAATTTCGTTTTCGTCCGAAAAATACATTTATTTAGTTACTCCCGAAATTCGTTTTTATTTATTTAGTTTTTCGTTAGAAATTGCATTCGTCCGAAAATCTGAATTAATTAAGGTCGAATCTGTCATTGAAGGCTTATGGTGTCTGTCGAATGTTCAAAGAAGATTCGACGGAGCAGCGAAACTGTACGACGCTGCAATCATACATTTCCGGTCGAATGTTCCGCCTACAAGCTATAGTAGAATTCTAATGTTGTATGACTAGTAATAATTATATTTATTAATTACTATTACTAGTCAGCCAACATTAGAATTCTTCTATAGCCTATGGGCGGATACATTTGACCGGAAATGTACGATTGCAGCATCGTACAGTTTAGCTGCACCGTCGAATCTTCTAACTTTCGACAGACACCATAAGCCTTCAATGACAGATTCGACATTTGTATGTTTTTCGATGCTTTGTCGAATCTTCGTCGTTCTAGCTATTTTACTGCTCCTCCTCTTTGGTTACAATCAGCCAATAACATTCATCATCATCATTATTTTTATTTTACTTCCCCCACCCAATTCCAGCAGTGATCTTTTCTCTCTACGTCAAATCTTTTCTCTCTATAATGTTGAATATTTTCTCTCTATGTCGAATCTTTTCTCTCTATAATGTCGAATCTTTTCTCTCTATGTCGAATCTTTTCTCTCTATGTAGAATAATCTTGGACTAATAGAGTTAAGGTTAGGCACATTCGACCACAGGTTCAATAGACACAGATTGTTATTGTCAGCGTCACGTCGAATCTCCTATCTATATCGAACTGTTGTAGCAACGAAAACGAAAATAAAGCATTTGTTTATGTCGGATCTTTCGGTTTTCGGATTCTGTGCTTTCGTTTTTGTTTGTTAAAACGATAACGAAAATAGCTGAAATTCGGACGAAAATGCATTCGGACGAAAACGAATGCACATGTCTAGAAGGCATTAGCGTGAGAGCAGAGAGAGGGGGTGCTCAAGAAGGACACCAATCTGGCAGTCATGTTCCAGCAGCTGCAGCATACTGCCAGATTGGCTCCAGTGATGAGGAGGGAGGGGATGATGAGGTCACTGACTCCAAGTGAGTGCCTAATAGGAGAGAGGAGGAGGAGGATGAGGAGGAGGCTCATCTCCAATGAGGCAGGATGCCCTCGGAGGGCCAGCGTAAGAGCAGCACACCAACGGAATCACACCGCAGAGCTCTGCCTGTGCAGGGCGCTGCCTCTGCCCGTTATTCAAAAAGTTATTTGGTGTGGGCCTTTTTTGAGTCGAGTGCATCAGATCGCACAGCTGCTGTTTGCAACATATGTCTCAAGCGTATATCGCGTGGCCAAAACATCACCCGCTTGGGCACCACATGCTTGACCAGACATATGTTGACCTGCCATGCAGCTCGTTGGCAAGCCTACCTTAAAGACCCACACCAAAGAACAAAGCGGACCTCTCCTTGCACCGCATCAGCTGGGATCTCCAACCCCACTATACCTTCAGTCCTCTCTGAAACCTGCACTGAGAGGAATGAAGGTGTAGAATTAGGTGTGTCACAGCCAAGTACTTGCGGGCACTCTGCTAGCAGTACACCGACGTCCGATTCTAGCAGGCAAATTTCCCTGCCCCAGCTGCTGGACCGTCGAAAGAAGTTCACTCCCAGCTATCCACATGCCCAGCGGTTGAATGCTAGCTTGGCTAAATTGCTAGCGCTTCAACTGCTGCCTTTTCAGTTGGTAGACTCGGCCCCCTTCCGTGAGTTTGTGCAATGTGCGGTTCCTCAGTGGCAGGTTCCCAAACGCCACTTTTTCTCACGGAAGGCGATTCTGGCTCTCTACCGGCATGTGGAAGGCAATGTCTTGGCCTCGCTGGACAGGGCAGTCAGCGGTAAGGTGCATATTACCGCTGACTGATGGTCCAGCAGGGATGGACAGGGACGTTACCTTTCTTTCACGGCCCATTGGGTCACTCTTTTGGCATCTGGGAAGGATGCAGGACAAGGTGCAGTAGTGTTGGAGGTTGTTCCGCTGCCACGCCTCCAAAATGCTACTACTGGTTGTGACACACTTCTCTCCTCCACCCCCTCCTCTTCTTCTTCCTCCATGGCCTCTTCCTGTGCTTTGTCCTTGGAACCAGAGGTGCTCCGTAGGCGTTCAAGGGATTACGTAAGTACGCAGGCAAAAAGATGCCATGCCGTGCTTGCGCTGCTGTGTTTGGGGGACAGGAGCCACACTGGGGCAGAGGTTCTGTCTGCTCTGCAGGGGCAGGCCGAGAGGTGGTTGACGCCACGCCAGCTTAAGCCAGGAATGGTGGTTTTCGACAATGGCACCAACCTCCTCTCCGCCCTCCGACAGGGACAACTGACCCATGTGCCCTGTGTGGCTCACGTCCTTAACCTGGTGGTGCAGCGGTTCTTGGGCAGGTACCCGGGCTTACAGGATGTCCTGAGGCAGGCCAGGAAAGTCTGTGTGCATTTCCGCAGATCTTATAATGCCAGTGCTCGCCTGGCTGAGCTGCAAAAGGAGTTGAACCTGCCCAAGATCCGCCTTATATGTGACATGCCCACCAGGTGGATCTCAACGTTGGCCATGCTGCAGCGGCTGCACACGCAGCAGAGGGCCATCAATGAGTACCTGTGCGACTACGGCACCAGGACAGGGTCAGGGGAGCTTGTTTTTTTTTCACTACGCCAGTGGGGCATGATCAGGGATGCATGCACTGTCCTGGCACCATTTGAGGAGGCCACGAGGATGGTGAGCAGTGACAGTGCATGCATCAGTGACACTGTACCTCTTGTCCACCTGTTGGAACATACGCTGTGTGGAATAATGGACAGGGCACTTGAGGCAGAACAGAGGCAGGAAGAGGAGGACTTCATCGCACAGGAAGAGAAGGAGGAGGGTTGTGTCAGCATGGAGGTGGAGCCTGGCACTCAGCATCATCAGCAGCAGTCTTTTAGGGATGATTTACAGTCCCAAGAAACCAGTGGACTTGTACGTGGCTGGGAGGAGGTGGCTGCGGATCATGTCGTCCTTAGTGACCCAGAGGACTCCGGACCGAATGCCTCAGCTAACCTACGCTGCATGGCCTCCCTGATCCTGCAAAGTCTGCGGAAGGATCCTTGTATTCTTCGGATCAAGGAGAGGGACCATTACTGGCTGGCCACTCTCCTTGATCCACGGTACAAGGCTAAGGTTGCGGACCTTATCTTACCGTCGCAGAGGGAGCAGAGGATGAGACAACTCCGGGAGGCCTTGCAGAAAGGTCTGTGCAACGCGTTCCCAGAGACTGGGAGGTTACAAACTCCTGGTCCTGGACAACGAGTTGCTGAGGCTTCGGTCAAGACTCCAAGAAGGAGTGGTGGGGAAGGTGGCCGTCTGACCGATGCGTTCAGACAATTCTTTAGTCCGCAGCCCCAAGGTATGATCGGTTCCAGCAACCATCGCAAGCGTCTGATATACATGGTGCAGGAATACCTAGGGGCAAGGTCAGACTTGGACACCTTCCCCACCGAAAATCCTCTGGCTTTCTGGGTCTTGAGGATGGATCACTGGCCAGAGCTTGCACAGTATGCAATTGAGCTACTGGCCTGTCCTGCATCCAGCGTTCTTTCAGAAAGCACATTCAGTGCTGCTGGAGGATTTGTCACGGATCACAGGGTGCGCCTGTCCACCGACTCGGTTGATCGACTGACCTTCATAAAGATGAACCAGTCTTGGATCACCACCAGCTACCAAACACCTGAAGCTGATATAACAGACTAATTTATTTTCAAATGTCACATCCCTTCAAGACTGATGCTGATGCTGAGAGACTGTCCTGTTATGTTGACTGACTATCCTCCTCCTCCTCAATGATCCGATTGATGATGATAGCTTGGAAGAACATTTTTGTTTCTGGGTGCCGCCACCAGTGGCTAAGGTCCAATTTTTCAGCCCCTGTTTAACAGGGGCATGTAATTACAATTTTTTATGCAATGCTTTGCAGCAGGGCTCATTCCTGCACTCCAACTAGAGTATCTGGGAGAGGTTGCAGTGTCGTGGCACCAGCACCAGTGGCTAAGGCCCAATTTTTCAGCCCCTGTTTAACAGGGGCGTGTTATTACAATTTTTTATGCAATGCTTTGCAGCAGGGCTCATTCCTGCACTCCAACTAGAGTATCTGGGAGAGGTTGCAGTGTCGTGGCACCAGAACCAGTGCCATAATTCACAGCAGGGCCCATTCATGCGCCCACCAAGAGTAACTGTGAGGGCTCACAGTGTTGTGGCAACACCAACATGTAAGGGGCAAATTTCAGCTGAGTATATACGGCAGGCCCCTACTTTCAAACATCCAACTTACAAACGACTCCTCCTTGCAAACAGAAGGATACAACAGGAAGTGAGAGGAAATCTACCCCTTGGAAGGCAAATTCTCTCCTGTAAGAGTTAATATGGAAAAAAAAGTGTCTCCTCTCCACTGATGCTTTATCACCAATTCTTATTTCAATAAAAAAAACAAATTTTCAAAAAACATTTGTCATTAGGACGGAAAGTGAGGTGAACTGTTCTGAACAGGTGCACACTGCACAGACAGCAAAACAAATGTTACAGGGGTGATAACCCTTCCATATGTTTTCCAAAAAGCTTAAAAATAGATTTTTTGGCTGGAGCTACACTTAAACAATGTACCTGTTCAAAATGACTAATAGATTCTACATAAGAACAAACCTTCAGTCCCTGTCTTGTATGCACCGCCTGTATACGGCTGTTCAGAGTATATAGGGCCTTTTTTATTTTGTGTGCGGGGTTCCCCTTAATATCCATACAAGACCCAAAGGGGTTGGTAATGGGCTGGGGTAGGGGGGGGAGGGTGTGATGGGGTAGCTATGCCATTTTTCTTAAAGATTTTCATCCATATTACCCGGACCAGACATTACATTAAAGCCGCAAGCAGTTTTAAATGGCTTTTTTTCCTTTAGAAATGTAATTTTGTAAAGGGACAGTTCTAAACACGGGAAACACGTGGCACTTCACAGGCATACTTTAGACACCCCCCAGGTACGATATTTAAAGGAATATTTGACTTTTTTTTTCACTTTATGCATCATTAACCACTTAAGCCCCGGACCATTTGGTAGCTAAAGGACCAGAGGTGAATTCAGAATTTTGCACTCCGCTGCTTTAACTGTAAATTGTGCGGACATGCAATGTTGTACCCAAACGAAATTTGCGTCCTTTTCTTCCCACAAATAGAGCTTTCTTTTAATGGTATTTGATTGCCTCTGCGATTTTTATTTTTTGCGATATAAATGAAAAAAGACCGAAAATTTTGAAAAAAAATGATATTTTCTACTTTTTGTTATAAGAAAAATCGAATAAACTCAATTTTAGTCATACATTTAGGCCAAAATGTATTCAGCCACATGTCTTTAGTAAAAAAAATGTCAATAAGCGTATATTTATCGGTTTGCGCAAAAGTTATAGCGTTTACAAACTAGGGTACATTTTCTGGAATTTACACAGCTTTTAATTTATGACTGTCTATCTCATTTCTTGAGGTGCTAAAATGACGGGGCAGTACAAAACCCCCCCAAATGACCCCATTTTAGAAAGTAGACACCCCAAGGAAATTGCTGAGAGGCATGTTGAGCCCATTGAATATTTTTTTTTTGTCCCAAGTGATTGAATAATGACAAAAAAAAAAAAAAAAAAATTACAAAAAGTTGTCACTAAATGATATATTGCTCACACATGCCATGGTTATATGTGGAATTGCACCCCAAAATACATTCTGCTGCTTCTCCTGAGTACGGGGATACCACATGTGTGGGACTTTTTAGGAGCCTAGCCACGTACGGGACCCCGGAAACCAAGCACCGCCTTCAGGATTTCTAAGGGCGCAAAATTTTGATTTCACTCCTCACTACCTATCACAGTTTTGAAGGCCATAAAATGCCAAAATAGCACAAAACCCCCCAAATGACCCCATTTTAGAAAGTAGACACCCCAAGGAAATTGCTGAGAGGCCTGTTGAGCCCATTGAATATTTTTTTTTTGTCCCAAGTGATTGAATAATGACAAAAAAAAAAAATTACAAAAAGTTGTCACTAAATGATATATTGCTCACACATGCCATGGTTATATGTGGAATTGCACCCCAAAATACATTCTGCTGCTTCTCCTGAGTACGGGGATACCACATGTGTGGGACTTTTTAGGAGCCTAGCCACGTACGGGACCCCGGAAACCAAGCACCGCCTCCAGGATTTCTAAGGGCGCAAATTTTTGATTTCACTCCTCACTACCTATCACAGTTTTGAAGGCCATAAAATGCCAAAATAGCACAAACCCCCCCAAATGACCCCATTTTGGAAAGTAGACACCCCAAGCTGTTTGCTGAGAGGCATGGTGAGTATTTTACAGCTCTCATTTGTTTTTGAAAATGAAGAAAGAACATTTTTTTTTTTTTCTTTTTTCAATTTTCAAAACTTTGTGACAAAAAGCGAGATCTGCAAAATACTCACAATACCTCTCAGCAAATAGCTTGGGGTGTCTACTTTCCAAAATGGGGTCATTTGGGGGGGGGGGGGGGGTTTGTGCCATCTGGGCATTCCATGGCTTCCGAAACTGTGATAGGCAGTGAGAAGTGAAATCAAAAATTGACACCCTTAGAAAGCCTGAAGGCGGTGCTTGGTTTTTGGGGTCCCGTACATGGCTAGGCTCCCAAAAAGTCTCACACATGTGGTATCCCCGTACTCAGGAGAAGCAACAAAATGTATTTTGGGGTGTAATTCCACATATGCCCATGGCATGTTTGAGCAATATATCATTTAGTGACAACTTTGTGCAAAAAAAATAAAAAAAAAATAAAAATAAAATTTTTCCGCAACTTGTGTCAACATATAAAATATTCCATGGACTCGACATGCCTCTCAGTATATAGCTTGGGGTGTCTACTTTCCAAAATGGGGTCATTTGGGGGGGTTTTGAACTGTTCTGGCATTTTATACACAACATTAGGAAGCTTACATCCACTCTTCTAACCACTTGAAGACAAAGCCCTTTTTGACACTTTTTGTTTACATGAAAACATATTTTTTTTTGCAAGAAAATTATGTTGAACCCCCAAACATTATATACATTTTTAAAGAAAAGGCCCTACAGAATAAAATGGTGGGCGTTGCATTTTTTTTTCTACACAGTATTTGCGCAGCGATTTTTCAAACGCATTTTTTTGGGAAAAAATACACTTTTTTTAATTTTAATGCACTAAAACACACTATATTGCCCAAATGTTTGATGAAATAAAAAAGATGATCTTAGGCCGAGTACATAGATACCAAACACGACATGCTTTAAAATTTCGCACAAACGCGCATTGGCGACAAACTACATACATTTTTAAAAGCCTTTAAAAGCATTTACAGGTTACCCCATTAGATTTACAGAGGAGGTCTACTGCTAAAATTACTGCCCTCGATCTGACCTTCGCGGTGATACCTCACATGCATGGTGCAATTGCTGTTTACATATGACGCCAGACCGACGCTTGCGTTCGCCATTGGGCAAGAGCAGGGCAGGACAGGGGTGCTTTTTTTTTTTTTTTTTTATTATTAATTTTGCTTTTTTATTTTATTTTTAAACTGTTGCTTCCATATTTATTTATTTTTATCACTTTTATTGTTATCTCAGGGAATGTAAATATCCCCTATGATAGCAATAGGTAATGACAGCTACTCTTTTTTGAAAAAACTGGGGTCTATTGGACCCTAGATCTTTCCTCTGCCCTCAAAGCATCTGACCACACCAAGATCGGTGTGATAAAATGCTTTCCCAATTTCCCAATGGCACTTTTTATATCCGGGGGGGGACATTCCCTCCCACTGCTTGTAAAAGCAGTCCAGAGGCTAATTAGCCACTAGGATTGCTTTTACATGAAAGCCGGCCGCTGGCTGAAAAGAATGATACCAAGATGATACCTAAACCCACAGGCATCATTCTGGTATAAACATTCAAAGTCCAGCAACATACCAGTACGATGCTGGTCCTTGTTGGACATGTATTGTAATCTTTTTTTTCATGCAGCCTGTTGGGTGAACGAAAAAAAAAGATTGATTGGTGGGTATGCCCACCATTAGAATACCGCCCTTCATCCACCCACTTCTAATGATGGGCATACATGCACCATTTATATATGCCGAAGCATGGGGGCATCTTCTCGCAAAAGTTATGCCGCGTACATATGGTCAGACTTTTCCACGGGCAAGCCTCCGTCGGAATTTCGACTGTATATACGCGGCATTAGGAGCAAAATCGCTCCTCCGCTCCTGCTGCCCCAATGCTTCGGCATATATGCTTTTTTTTTTAACTGTGGTGGTGAAATCACCTCCTACAGCACTGGAGTCGCAGGGATCAGGCCTGTCTCTGCGAACGCTGCAGTTATGTGTGTTGTGTTTTGCAAGTGACAGTGATCGATCGATACTGCACTTCGGTGGCCTGGGCTGGACGGAGGGGCAAAACGCAGGTGCCAGCAGGTATCTGGGCTGATCCCGCTAACACTGCGTTTTTGGGAACCCTAAACTGCTGGGGACGCTAGTATAGATCTGATCAGATCAGTTATTGAGCTGATCAGATACTATACCACTAAGGGGGGTGTATGCTTCACGTGTGGGTGTTAGCGCTACTGGCACTAACCTGACGCTGCCTGGGGTGTGACGCAGACCCTCTCTGACGCTAAAACCTAACTGATATCACCCGCCGGGCGATCAGGGGGTTAAACCCTTATTGAGTTATATACGGCGGGTGCCCTGACACTATAAAAAGCAAACTAACTAACCAGCGTCACCCGTAACACTTATATGATGATCACTGGTGAAAGGGTTAACTAGGGGCAATTAGGGGGTTAAAACCTTTATTAAATTACTGGCTACCTATCGGCTTCACCGACACTAAGACAACGATCATAAAAACGATTGCTTAGCGACAGTGGTGATAGGGGGTGAAAGGGTTACCTGGGGGGCGATCAGGGGGTTAAACCTTTATTAGATAATATATGGGGGTACCTGACGCTATAAAAACCTGCGGAGAACCTAAAAAAAAATACTGGCTACCGATCAGCATCACCGACGCTAAGACATCGATCAGAAAAATGATCGCATAGTGACGGCGGTGCTAGGGGGTGAAAGGGTTACCTGGGGGGTGATCAAGGGGGTTACACCTTTATTAGGTAATATATGGGGGTACCCGACGCTATAAAAACCTGCGGCGAACCTAAAAAAAATTACTGGCTACCGATCAGCATCGCCGACGCTAAGACATCGATCAGAAAAATTATCGCTTAGTGACAGTGGTGATAGGGGGTGAAAGGGTTACCTGGGGGGGCGATCAAGGGGGTTAAACCTTTATTAGGTAATATATGGGGGTACCCGACGCTATAAAAACCTGCGGCGAACCTAAAAAAAATTACTGGCTACCAATCAGCATCACCGACGCTAAGACATCGATCAGAAAAATGATCGCATAGCCACGGCGGTGCTAGGGGGTGAAAGGGTTACCTGGGGGGTGATAAAGGGGGTTAAACCTTTATTAGGTAATATATGGGGGTACCCGACGCTATAAAAACCTGCGGCGAACCTAAAAAAAATTACTGGCTACCGATCAGCATCGCCGACGCTAAGACATCGATCAGAAAAATTATAACTTAGTGACAGTGGTGATAGGGGGTGAAAGGGTTACCTGGGGGGTGATCAAGGGGGTTAAACCTTCATTAGGTAATATATGGGGGTACCCGACGCTATAAAAACCTGCGGCGAACCTAAAAAAAAATTACTGGCTACCGATCAGCATCACCGACGCTAAGACATCGATCAGAAAAATGATTGCTTAGTGACAGTGGTGATAGGGGGTGAAAGGGTTATCTGGGGGGTGATCAGGGGGTTAAACCTTTATTAGGGGGGGGGGGTTAGGGGGCTACACTGGACCTAAAACTAAATGTAGTGACACTTTTACAGTCACAAATGTCACAGTCACAGTGATCACTAAATAAATGGTCACTGCAATCAGTGACACTGTGACTGGGGGCTGGGGGGGGGGCTGGGGGGTGATCTGGGGGTGTCTGGGGGGGCCTGGGGGGGCGATTTATGTGCCTATGTGTCCTGGTGTCAGTGTGCTGTTTTGTGTACTAACCTGCATCTTCTCCTGTACGGCGCTCGGTATATGTGGGCGCCCCAGGAGAGATGACATCACTTCCTCCTTCCTGGCAGGCAGGGGAAGCTCTCTCATTCGCCGGGAGCGATCGAGAGGGGGTGGCCGGAATCGAACGGCCGTCCCCTCATGCCGGATCGCTCCCGAAGGTAAAACGACCGTAAAACGACCGCTCACTGTAAAGAAGGGGGGTCCGATCGGACCCCCCAACTATACAAAGGCAATCACGTACATATACGTGATTCTGCCAGTCGGTGCCATTCTGCTGACGTATATTTTAAGTGGTTAAAATGACTGCTCCCGAAAAACGGCCGTTTTTAAAACTTCTTTTTGCATTGATACATGTCCCCTGGTGCAGAACCCTGGTTCCCAAACCCTTTTTAGGACAATAACATACATAATAGTCGTTATAATTAGCACTTTAGATTCTGAACGTTCGCATCCATTGTATTTAATAGGGTTCTAAAGTTCGTGCGAACTTTCGGTCCGTTCGCGGGTTCTGGTGCAAACCGAACCCGGGGGTGTTCGGCTCATCACTAGTTCCCAGCCTTAATCTTAAAGTAGGAATCTGACTGCTGGAGGAAAGCAGCAAAGTGTATACCGTGTACACCATTTGCTTAATCAACAAAACACGGAGCTGAATACTTTTCATTGGCTATGTAGATTATAATTGCAATCTTTCAAGAATGCTTCGTTATTTTTGTTAGGCATGATATAATACGGAATATGAATTCCTCATAAATTATACACAGTTAAACAAGAAAATAGTCTTGTTATCATTTTGTTATCCCTGTGTAAAATAAATGACTACACAGATATTCATCTACCGAACTGTGCAGAGACCTAACACAATTCACACCTTATTGTAAGGAGAAAGCTTTTCAGTCTCCTTTGAAATATAAAGTGTCATTTGTTGAGGGCTAAAGGAGCTGTAAGGAGCTCCAGTATCTGGGCTGTGTCAGGGTGACATTAATCATAATCATAATTGGACATAAAATGTCTGTCCCTATTCAAGCCACAGTGCATGGCAGTGAATATTTTATAAACAAGAAAAAAAGGAAAGTGCAGCGCTAAAAACACCATTAATAAAAGTAATGAATGAGGTGATTATTAATATTGCGCAAAGGTACAAATTTAGGTAGGTAAGTTAGATTCAATTGTATTGATTATTAAACCTAAATGGTGAAAAGAAATATATTATTTAAAAAAAGAAAACTAATGCAGAGTCTCCAGATATGTAAATTAATATACATACAATGAATAACAGGTGATATATTAATAAAAAAGAGAATGCAGAAAAAAAGTGAAGTCCCAAATGGAATTGATATTAAGAGTCCTGATGGAAGGTGTTCAAAGTGAAAATAAAGATGAATCAATCTTCCCAAAAAGGATGTGTGTAAAGGCTTCAGGTGTGTCACCCTTGTGGTAAATGATCTGCTTACCAGAATGCCGTGACTGTATTAGACAGTCTCTCCCAACACAGGGAATAGGTTTCCCCAAGACCTTAGTGTCTCCACGGCAGCTCTGTTAATAATGATGATCCTCACAAGCTCATGTGGAAAAAAAAGGATATGTCCATAGTGTAATATGCAAAGCCAGAGCTTTATTGAAATAAAGGAATGCACTTACAATAAGGTAGATGAGTTAAAGCGATAGCGGTGGTGGATCGGTGCGGCGTCTCAGTGGATCCTGTGTGTGTACGTTCCTATGGCGTCCTCGGCACCTCCTCTCGGTAAGGTATTGCGTGATGACGTCAGCGGTAAATATGTATGTCGAAAAGAACGCAGTATTACAGGTAAGAGGGCGGAAAAATAAACAGGAGAGGTAAGTACCACTTTAAATTTCTCCTTATTTCCAGTTCATTACAATCCTCCAAAATGTACCTTTTACCGTGGCCACCAATCACTGCAGCACCATAACACTCTTTGTGTGATACATTTTCTTCAGCCTACAGAAAACTTGTATCTTGTACAACACGATGGAATTCTTTTTATGATGCCCTGGTTCGAATCTGTGAAATATCCATGGTAGACCTTAACACCATTTCCTCCAAATTAGTACCTTTTATGATTTTAAATCCCCATGCTTTTCACTTGTATAGTGGCTTTAGAGTGAAAATGTGACTTGGCCTATGCATGTTTAAATAACTGCTGCCCTCCCCTGCTATGCATAGTACCTGTACTTTACTTTCATACAACTTTCTCTGACCCTATGCAGCAAAGACAAATACCTGATCATGTTTTTTTATTTTTTATAGTGACCTTAAACATGAAAATTAAATTTGACAGTGATGAGAAGGCTAGCTGAAGTGGTGTGAGAGGATTGCTGGAGCTGCACAGTGTGTGTGTATCTGGGGTGAATCAACTTCTGTCCTCCTCAGCCAGACATGGTAACCTTCCCTCCCCCTCAACTCTGTCTGACCCTAGTCAGTAAAGAGAAGTATCCGATAATTCCAGGTACAGAGAGTTTGTGAATGACTCAAGTTTTCCAATAAAGCAGCTATGAGCTTGATAATTGGCCCCTTGTGCTGTCACATGCCAGTGAGGTAAAAGTTCTCAGCCCTATAAGAGAGCTTCCTCTCTGCATTCCTGTAGCCAAACAGAGGAATAAAAAAGTATTAGGAACATGAGTATGTAGTGCATGAGGTAAAGCAAACATTCACATTAAGTACTTTAATCATGCGACTACTGCTGAAAAAGTGTCCTTTCACAGAAACATTTCCTTAATTGATGTCAAACTAATGTTTTTTTTTTGGTGCACCCAAGGTTTGGTGCATTTTCCAAGAGTATCTCATTATTTTTTTACATTTAAGCTCCCTGGTACAATGCACACACTCAAAACTAACAGCAGGTGTAAATAAAAGTGAGCATGCAAAAGTAAAGCACACAAAAAGTACACATAGTCTTCCTCCAAATAGAAAGGACCCTGATCCCCGGGATGCAAAATTGAGGTATTCGTGGTCCACCCAGCCGAAACCAGGTGGACCTCTTTTTTCTGGAGCAAGATTGCCCAACTACTGGGATGGGGTTTCCCTAAGGGAGACCCCATGGGAGGAGGAAAACCTGACCATAAAGTCATGTACCTTTCCCCCCAACATAGTTACATAGTTAGTTACATAGTTAGTCAGCTTGAAAAAAGACAAAGTCCATCCAGTTCAACCATAAAAAAAATATATATATATCGTACAATCCCATATACCCAATTCTATACCCACAGTTGATCCAGAGGAAGGCAAAAAACCCCAGCAGAGCATGATCCAATTTGCTACAGCAGGGGAAAAAATTCCTTCCTGATCCCGAGAGAGGCAATCGGATTTACCCTGGATCAACTTTACCTATAAATGTTAGTACTCGGTTATATTATGTACATTTAGGAAAGTATCCAGGCCTTTCTTAAAGCAATCTACTGAGCTGGCCAGAACCACCTCTGAAGGGAGTCTGTTCCACACAGCTCTTATTGTGAAGAAACCTTTCCGTATTTGGAGATGAAATCTTTTTTCCTCACGATGTAAAGAGTGCCCCCTTGTCTTTTGTGTTGACCGTAAAGTGAATAACTCAACACCAAGTTCACTATATGGACCCCTTATATATTTGTACATGTTAATCATATCCCCCCTTATTCTTCTCTTCTCAAGAGTGAATAAATTCAGTTTGTCTAATCTTTCCTCATATCCGAGCTCCTCCATGCCTCTTAGCAGTTTGGTTGCCCTTCTCTGCACTTTCTCCAGTTCCCCGATATCCTTTTTCAGAACTGGTGCCCAAAACTGAACTGCATTTTCCAGATGAGGTCTTACTAATGATTTGAACAGGGGCAAAATGATATCTCTCTCTCTGGAGTCCATACCTCTCTTAATACAAGAACGGACGTTGCTCGCTTTGGAAACCGCAGCTTGGCATTGCATGCCATTATTGAGCTTATGATCTACCAAAACCCCCAGATCCTTCTCCAGTACGGATCCCCCCAGTTGTACTCCCCCTAGCATGTATGATGCATTCATATTCTTAGCCCCCAAGTGCATAACTTTACATTTATCAACATTAAACCTCATCTGCCACGTAGTCGCCCAATTAGACAGAGTATTGAGGTCAGTTTGTAATTTGGTGACATCATGTAAGGACATTATTCCACTGCATAGCTTGGTGTCATCTGCAAAGACAGAAATTTTACTTTTGATCCCCAGACTCAATATCATTTATAAAGATATTAAAAAGTAAGGGTCCCAGCACTGAACCTTGGGGTACACCACTGATAACCTTAGACCATTCAGAGTAAGAATCATTAACCTCTACTCTCTGAATTCTGTCTTTTAGCCAGTTTTCTATCCATTTACAAACTGATATTTCCAATCCTGTAGACTTTACCTTACACATGAGCCGTGTGTGCGGAACTGTATCGAGCGATTTTGCAAAATCCAAGTATACCACGTCCACCGCCACCCCTCTGTCCAAGGTTTTACTTACCTCTTCATAAAAAGAAATCAGGTTTGTCTGACAACTTCTGTCTTTCATGAATCCATGCTGTCTGTTGCTTAAATAGTTTTTTTCCAGCAAGAACTCATCTATGTGGTCTTTTATTAATCTCTCCAGTATCTTCCCAACTATAGAAGTTAAACTAACAGGTCTATAGTTACTTGTTAAAGACTTTGTTCCCTTTTTAAATATAGGCACCACATTGGCCCTGCGCCAATCCAGTGGTACTATTCCTGTCATTAATGAGTCCCTAAAAATTAGATACAATGGCTTTGAAATTACAGAGCTCAATTCTTTTAGGATCCGTGGGTGTATGCCATCTGGTCCAGGTGCTTTATCCACCTTTATTCTGTCTAAATAATTCTGGACCATATCACTTTTGAGCCATTGTGGATTTGGGGCTGTGTCACTACCACCCCCATTATGGACATGATCTTCCCCATGCTCCTTTGTATACACAGAGCTGAAGAAAGTATTTAATAAATTAGCCTTCTCTTTGTCCCCAGTCACCCACTCTAGATTATTTTGTAAAGGGCCTATATGCTCAGACCTGACCTTTTTACTATTAATATGTTTGAAGAATTTTTGGGGGTTTGTCCTACTATCTTTTGCAATCTGTCGTTCGTTTTGAATTTTTGCATCCTTGATTTCCTTTTTACATATCCTGTTATATTCTTTGTAACATTTAAACGACACTAGTGTTCCTTCATTTTCATATTTTTTAAAAGCTCTTTTCTTATTATTTATAGCTTTTTTAACTTTAACCGTGAGCCACATAGGTTTTATTTTTAGCCTTTTAAACTTATTGCCCATGGGAATATACTTTGCAGTGAGGTCCCAAACAGTCTTTTTGAAGAATTCCCATTTCTGTTCTGTGTTTATCGATGCCAATATTGCCTCCCAGTCTAAAGCCCTGTACACACGATCGGATTTCCTATGGATTCTAATCCGATGGATTTTTCCATCGGAAATCCGATGAAGCTGACTTCCATCAGTCTTGCCTACACACCATCAGTCAAAAATCTGACTGTCCCAAACGCCGTGACGTAAAACACTGAGCATGCGTCAACTTGATTCTGAGCATGCGTGGGTTTTTTGTACGATGGAGTTCCACACAGACGATCGGAATTTGCTATCGTTTTTTTTCCCCATCGGATAAATTTTAAACATGTTCTATTTTTTCTCACCAATGGAAAAAAGACCGATGGGGCCCATACACGATCGGTTTGTCCGATGAGAAAAGTCCATCGGACTGTTTTCATCGGTAAAACCGATCGGGTGTACACGGCATTAGTCCTGGAGAGCAGCCCTCATCCTTGGAAAATTAGCTTTATTGAAATTAGGTGTTTTTATCTTTCCTGTATGTATTTCTTGCTTACAGCTAACATCAAATGAAATCATGTTATGGTCACTGCTACCCAGGTGTTCCTTTATCTGAACATTAGTAATACGCTCTGCATAGTTTGAGATTACTAGGTCCAACAGAGCATCATTCCTAGTTGGAGCCTCAATAAACTGGACCATAAAATTGTCCTGCAATAGGCTTATAAATTCTTGCAGCCCTTTCCATCTGTGCAAGGAGCTGAGTCTCCACCTCCTCATTAACATTGGGTGGTCTATAACAAACTCCAATGATTACCTTTGAACTACGAACATCTATATGCAGTTCCACCCATAATGCTTCAGCCTCATCACACTCTCCATCAACCAGGTCCTCTTTCACGCTTACTTTGAGATCACTTCTCACATAGAGACAGACCCCGCCACCTTTCCTTTTTTACCCTGTCTCTCCGAAAGAGTGCATAGCCAGGAATATTAATAGCCCAGTCATGTGAGGATTAAAGCCAAGTTTTAGCAATACCGATTACATCATAACTCTCCTCATGCACCAGAGCTTCCAACTCACCTATTTTGCTTGGCAGACTTCTGGCATTGGTGAAAAAACACTTTAATGTATTACATTTTTCTCTGGGTAACACTTTTAGGGCAAGCCCAAGGACCTACACTCTACTAGTGAGTAATGAGTAAAGTGCCATCATGCTGTGCAAAAGTGTAAACAACAATCATATAAAAAAGGGGATGAGGGAAAAGTTCTTCAGTGGCAATGTTCAATACAATGGCAGGCCTTCTGCTCAGTATAAAAATTCCTCCTGTCCCGAACAAAAGTCCCAGCCCAAGAGGCAGGTGTGGAAAAAAGTGTGCAATGGGTGGTGTGACCAAAGTGCCATAATAAAATCAAAGTGAGCTCCCCCACAGTGAGTTTTTCTGGCACCCCCAGACTGCCACTTCAGGGGCACAAGCACCGCACACCTTTCTCAGCCTGGCCCCTGGCCAGACAGATACAGCACCATCCCAACCAGAAAGGCATTAGTCCTACAGCAGAGCTCTGCCTTCAACTGGGGACAAGCCT
The DNA here is from genome assembly GCA_029206835.1 of Rana muscosa. Taxonomy (NCBI): domain Eukaryota; kingdom Metazoa; phylum Chordata; class Amphibia; order Anura; family Ranidae; genus Rana; species Rana muscosa. The sequence goes on from CM055116.1 coordinate 218,019,598, forward strand.
GGTGATCCAGGCCAGATTCAACACGGGAGCAAAAAGAGCCCTTATAGCATACCCACCTTATAATATCAGGAAAATACTAACTGATTTCCCAAATTTTCTTTCTTCTGAAAAGAACAGATACTACACTTGACCTTAGGCAAAAGGCAGAGAGGCACCTCATAAAGAAGATACATTAAGAGATATAGTTCAATGGCCTGTTGTGTTGATATATGAGCATGTTTTGCACATGTCTTTACAGATAGGGAGATGTTTTCGGTCACTTTAAACACTTTGCACAGTTAGCTGTTCCATATTTGGCAAGTGTCTGTATGTCAAGAGGAAAACTTATGTAATATATATTTTTTTGTAGTACATCATTCTTAACCACTTAAGCCCCGGACCATTTGGTGAATTCAGAATTTTGCACTGCGCTGATTTAACTGTAAATTGTGCGGACATGCAATGTTGTACCCAAACAAAATTTGCGTAATTTTCAATTTCAATTTCAAACTCAATTTTAGTCATACATTTAGGCCAAAATGTATTCAGCCACATGTCTTTAGTAAAAAAAAATGTCAATAAGCGTATATTTATTGGTTTGCGCAAAAGTTATAGCGTTTACAAACTAGGGTACATTTTCTGGAATTTACACAGCTTTAAATTTATGACTGCCTATCTCATTTCTTGAGGTGCTAAAATGGCAGGGCAGTACAAAACCCCCCCCAAATGACCCCATTTTAGAAAGTAGACACCCCAAGGAAATTGCTGAGAGGCATGTTGAGCCCATTGAATATTTTTTTTTTTTGTCCCAAGTGATTGAATAATGACAAAAAAAAAAAAAAAATTACAAAAAGTTGTCACTAAATGATATATTGCTCACACATGCCATGGTTATATGTGGAATTGCACCCCAAAATACATTCTGCTGCTTCTCCTGAGTACGGGGATACCACATGTGTGGGACTTTTTAGGAGCCTAGCCACATACGGGACCCCGGAAACCAAGCACCGCCTTCAGGATTTCTAAGGGCGCAAATTTTTGATTTCACTCCTCACTACCTATCACAGTTTTGAAGGCCATAAAATGCCAAAATAGCACAAACCCCCCCCCAAATGACCCCATTTTAGAAAGTAGACACCCCAAGGAAATTGCTGAGAGGCCTGTTGAGCCCATTGAATTTTATTTATTTTTTTGTCCCAAGTGATTGAATAATGACAAAAAAAAAGAAAAAATAAAAATTACAAAAAGTTGTCACTAAATGATATATTGCTCACACATGCCATGGTTATATGTGGAATTGCACCCCAAAATAAATGTTGCTGCTTCTCCTGAGTACGGGGATACCACATGTGTGGGACTTTTTGGGAGCCTAGCCGCGTACGGGACCCCGAAAACCAATCACCGCCTTCAGGATTTCTAGGCACAAATTTTTGATTTGACTCCTCACTACCTATCACAGTTTCGAAGGCCATAAAATGCCAAAATAGCACAAAACCCCCCCAAATGACCCCATTTTGGAAAGTAGACACCCCAAGCTGTTTGCTGAGAGGCATGGTGAGTATTTTACAGCTCTCATTTGTTTTTGAAAATGAAGAAAGAACATTTTTTTTTCTTTTTTTTTGTCAATTTTCAAAACTTTGTGACAAAAAGCGAGATCTGCAAAATACTCACAATACCTCTCAGCAAATAGCTTGGGGTGTCTACTTTCCAAAATGGGGTCATTTGGGGGTGTTTTGTGCCATCTGGGCATTCCATGGCCTCCGAAACTGTGATAGGCAGTGAGAAGTGAAATCAAAAATTGATACCCTTAGAAAGCCTGAAGGCGGTGATTGGTTTTTGGGGTCCCGTACGCGGCTAGGCTCCCAAAAAGTCTCACACATGTGGTATCCCCGTACTCAGGAGAAGCAACAGAATGTATTTTGGGGTGTAATTCCACATATGCCCATGGCATGTTTGAGCAATATATCATTTAGTGACAACTTTGTGCAAAAAAAAAAAACTTGTCTTTTTTCCGCAACTTGTGTCAACATATAAAATATTCCATGGACTCGACATGCCTCTCAGTATATAGCTTGGGGTGTCTACTTTCCAAAATGGGGTCATTTGGGGGGGTTTTGAACTGTTCTGGCATTTTATACACAACATTAGGAAGCTTACATCCACTCTTCTAACCACTTGAAGACAAAGCCCTTTTTGACACTTTTTGTTCACATGAAAACATATTTTTTTTTGCAAGAAAATTATTGAACCCCCAAACATTATATATATTTTTAAAGCAAAGACCCTACAGAATAAAATGGTGGGTGTTGCATTTTTTTTTTCTACACAGTATTTGCGCAGCGATTTTTCAAACGCATTTTTTGGGGAAAAAAAAAAACTTTTTTTAATTTTAATGCACTAAAACACACTATATTGCCCAAATGTTTGATGAAATAAAAAAGATGATCTTAGGCCGAGTACATAGATACCAAACACGACATGCTTTAAAATTTCGCACAAACGCGCATTGGCGACAAACTACATACATTTTTAAAAGCCTTTAAAAGCCTTTACAGGTTACCCCGTTAGATTTACAGAGGAGGTCTACTGCTAAAATTACTGCCCTCGATCTGACCTTCGCGGTGATACCTCACATGCATGGTGCAATTGCTGTTTACATATGACGCCAGACCGACGCTTGCGTTCGCCATTGGGCAAGAGCAGGGCAGGACAGGGGTGCTTTTTTTTTATTATTAATTTTGCTTTTTTATTTTATTTTTAAACTGTTGCTTCCATATATATATTTTTTTTTATCATTTTTATTGTTATCTCAGGGAATGTAAATATCCCCTATGATAGCAATAGGTAATGACAGGTACTCTTTTTTGAAAAAACTGGGGTCTATTGGACCATAGATCTTTCCTCTGCCCTCAAAGCATCTGACCACACCAAGATCGGTGTGATAAAATGCTTTTCCAATTTCCCAATGGCGCTTTTTATATCCGGGGGGGGGACATTCCCTCCCACTGCTTGTAAAAGCAGTCCAGAGGCTAATTAGCCACTAGGATTGCTTTTACATGAAAGCCGGCCGCTGGCTGAAAAGAATGATACCAAGATGATACCTAAACCCGCAGGCATCATTCTGGTATAAACATTCAAAGTCCAGCAACATACCAGTACGTTGCTGGTCCTTGTGGGACATGTATTGTAATCTTTTTTTTCATGCAGCCTGTTGGCTGAACGAAAAAAAAAGATTGATCGGTGGGTATGCCCACCATTAGAATACCGCCCTTCATCCACCCACTTCTAATGATGGGCATACATGCACCAATTATATATGCCGAAGCATGGGGGCATCTTCCCGCAAAAGTTATGCCGCGTACACATGGTCAGACTTTTCCACGGGCAAGCCTCCGTCGGAATTTCGACCGTATGTACGCGGCATTAGGAGCAAAATCGCTCCTACGCCCCTGCTGCCCCAATGCTTCGGCATATATGCTTTTTTTTTTTTTAACTGTGGTGGTGAAATCACCTCCTACAGCACTGGAGTCGCAGGGATCAGGCCTGTCCCTGCGAACGCTGCAGTTATGTGTGTTGTGTTTTGTAAGTGACAGTGATCGATCGATACTGCACTTGGGTGGCCTGGGCTGGACGGAGGGGCAATACGCAGGTGCTAGCAGGTATCTGGGCTGATCCCGCTAACACTGCGTTTTTGGGAACCCTAAACTGCTGGGGACGCTAGTATAGATCTGATCAGATCAGATATTGATCTGTTCAGATACTATACCACTAAGGGGGGTGTATGCTTAACGCGTGGGTGTTAGCGCTACTGGCATTAACTTGACGCTGCCTGGGGTGTGATGCAGACCCTCTCTGACGCTAAAACCTAATTGATATCACCCGCCGGGCGATCAGGGGGTTAAACCTTTATTGGGTTATATATACGGCGGGTGCCCTGACACTATAAAAAGCAAACTAACTAACCAGCGTCACCCGTAACACTTATATGATGATCACTGGTGAAAGGGTTAACTAGGGGCAATTAGGGGGTTAAAACCTTTATTAGGTAATATATGGGGGTACCTGACGCTATATAAAAACCTGACGGCGAACCTAAAAAAAAATTACTGGCTACCTATCGGCATCACCGACGCTAAGACATCGATCAGAAAAATGATCGCATAGCGACGGCGGTGCTAGAGGGTGAAAGGGTTACCTGGGGGCGATCAAGGGGGTTAAACCTTTATTAGATAATATATGGGGGTACCTGACACTATAAAAACCTGTGGCGAACCTAAAAAAAAATACTGGCTACCGATCAGCATCACCGACGCTAAGACATCGATCAGAAAAATGATCGCATAGCCACGGCGGTGCTAGGGGGTGAAAGGGTTACCTGGGGGTGATCAAGGGGGTTAAACCTTTATTAGGTAATATATGGGGGTACCCGACGCTATAAAAACCTGCGGCGAACCTAAAAAAAATTACTGGCTACCGATCAGCATCGCCGACGCTAAGACATCGATCAGAAAAATTATCGCTTAGTGACAGTGGTGATAGGGGGTGAAAGGGTTACCTGGGGGGCGATCAAGGGGGTTAAACCTTTATTAGGTAATATATGGGGGTACCCGACGCTATAAAAACCTGCGGCGAACCTAAAAAAAATTACTGGCTACCGATCAGCATCACCGACGCTAAGACATCGATCAGAAAAATGATCGCTTAGCGACGGCGGTGCTAGGGGGTGAAAGGGTTATCTGGGGGGTGATCAGGGGGTTAAACCTTTATTAGGGGGGGTTAGGGGGCTACACTGGACCTAAAACTAAATGTAGTGACACTTTTACAGTCACAAATGTCACTGATTGCAGTGATCACTAAATAAATGGTCACTGCAATCAGTGACACTGTGACTGGGGGCTGGGGGGTGATCTGGAGGGTGATCTGGGGGTGTCTGGGGGGGCCTGGGGGGGCGATTTATGTGCCTATGTGTCCTGGTGTCAGTGTAGTGTTTTGTGTACTAACCTGCATCTTCTCCTGTACGGCGCTCGGTATATGTGAGCGCCGCAGGAGAGATGACATCACTTCCTCCTGCCTGGCAGGCAGGGGAAGCTCTCTCATTCGCCGGGAGCGATCGAGAGGGGGGGCCGGAATCGATCGGCCGTCCCCTCATGCCGAAGGTAAAACGACCACCCACTGTAAAGAAGGGGGGTCCGATCGGACCCCCCAACTATACAAAGGCAATCACGTATATGTAGGTGATTCTGCCTGTCGGTGCCATTCTGCCGACGTATATTTACAGTGGGCCGTCGTTAAGTGGTTAAACAGAGTAGATGGGGTTCTTTTAGACATGTGCATTTAGTTTTGTTCCGAATCAAAATTCAGACTAATTTTTCATTATTCGTAAATTCGTAAGCATCCGAACTTCAGAATTACAAAAGTAACGAATTGAAACAAATCCGAAAAAATTATTCAAATCGAAAAAAACGCAAACAAAATTTGATTTGAATCAAATTCGAAAACAAATTCGAATCTAATTCGAAAAAAATAGAAATCAATTTTCTAAAAAATATAATAACATAGAATATAAAACAATATAGCAATAGAATAAAAAAAAATAGAATTTAATAGAATAGAATTTAATAGAATGTAATAAAATAGAACATTTTCAAAAATTCGAATAGTATCAATTTGATTTCGAGAATAGATTGGAAAATAATTCAAAACAATGGAAACTAAAAAAGAAAAGAATAGAAAAACAATAGAACAGAATAGAATAAAATATAATATATATTATATTTTATTCTATTCTGTTCTATAGTTTTTCTTGTCTATTCTTTTCTATTCTATTCTAATCTTTTCTATTCAAATTTGAATTCATTCTATACGGAATTTGAATTTCTTATAGAATGAAATTGAATTTGAATAGAAAAGATTATAACAGATTAGTTTCGTATTAGAATTTGAAAAAAATTGGACCGAATTCAAAAAAAGTAGATTAAACATTGAAAATTTGATAAAATTCAAAAAAAATCTACCGCATCCAAAAAGATTTGACTGCATTCGAAAAAATTTGACCGCATTTGAAAAAATCTACCGAATTAGGAAAAAAACTATCAAATTAGAAAAAATTCTACCGCATTTGAAAAAAAACTTACCGAATTAGAAAAAGTAAACTATATATAACCATTTTCCAAAATTAGAATTTCGTATAGAATGAAATCGAATTTGAATAGAAAATAATAGAATAATAGAAAAGAATAGACTAGAAAAACATTCTATTCTAATCTTTTCTATTCAAATTCTAATTCTGAAGTTCGAATTTTGTATAGAATGAATTTGAATTTGAACAGAAAAGATTTGAGTAGAAAAGAATAGACTAGAAAAACACTAGAACAGAACGGAAAAATATATAATACATATATATATATAAATAAAACATCTTCCAAAATTGGAATTTCATATAGAATGAAATTGAGTTTGAATAGAAAAGATTAGATTAAAAAATATTAGAAAAGACTAGCATAGAAAACAATAGAACAGAATAGAAAAATATAATATATATATATCTATATATATATATCTATATATATATATATCTATATATATATATATATATATATATATATAATATATGTGTGTGTATATACCATCTTCCGAAATTCCAATTTCGTATAGAATGAATTTGAATACAAAAGATTAGAATAGAAAATAATAGAAAAGAATAAACTAGAGAAACATATATTATATTTTATTCTATTCTGTTCTATTGTTTTTCTATTCTATTCTATTCTTTTCTATTTTCTATTCTATTCTGATCTTTTCTATTCTAATTCAAAATCATTCTATACGAAATTCGAATTTCGGAAAATGGTTATATATATAAATATAAGGGTTAGGGTTAACCCTATTTTATATATATATATATATATATATATATAAAACCATTTTCCGAAATTCACATTTTGTATAGAATGAATTTGAATAGAAAAGATTAGAATAGAAAAGAATAGAAAAGAATAGACTAGAAAAACAATAGAACAGAATAGAATAAAATATAATATATATATTATATTTTATTCTATTCTGTTCTATTGTTTTTCTTGTCCATTCTTTTCTATGCTATTTTAATCTTTTCCATTCAAATTCATTGTATACAAGATGCTTCCGAAATTTAAATTCAGATAGAATTATTTTGAATTAGAATAGAAAAGATTAGAATAGAAAATAGAAAAGAATAGCATAGAAAAACAATAGAACAGCATAGACAAAATATTATATATATATATATATATATATATATATATATATATATGTAAGAAGGCCAGTATGCTGGCTTGAATTTATGGGAGGAGCCCGGGGGGGGGGCTATTTAACCAGCCCACTCACCTGCAGTCTTCGTTGGTTTCTTGTGAGCGATACTACACGTCACTGGGCCAACTCTTACCAGCTCACCTCATGTTTGTGAGTCCTGGCGTTTCGATCGCAGGGCATTTCGGCTTCTTCGTTCGTGGTCTTCGTCGGCGGTTCCCGCTCACTATCGCAGGTACTTTTCGAATCTTTCGCGTCATGTACAATCTTGCAATTAGTAATGCTTCCTCTCCTGCATTCCTTTCTTAAAAAGTCTGCTTCTGAGTGGTTGTCTGTCCCATACATACGATTCATTTATAAATCCAAACCTCAGAGTCGCTGTCGGTCGTTGTCCGATATCACTCGCCGTAGGTTTCACTGGACATAAAGATTCACTTTCCATAAGGTTGCCGTCTCTTCCATTTTAGAAAAAAGAAAAAGGGAGACTCTAATTAGTCCCACCTGGTGTCTTCTCTTCACTTGGTTAGCCTGGGGGAGGGGTGATTGGTTGGTGTTCAGTTTTAGAGTAAAGGTCGGCATACACTATACAACCAATTCGTATTACATTAATTCAATACTCCTCACTGCCGATTCGTATCGGATTCCTTTCGTATATTTACAAATAGGGATGAGCTTCGAGTTCGAGTCGAACTCATGTTCGACTCGAACATTGCCTGTTCGCCCGTTCGCCGAACAGCGAACAAATTGGGGTGTTCGCGGCAAATTCGAAAAATCTATGGGAGAAATCTAAAGTGCTAATTATAAAGGCTTATATGCAAGTTATTGTCCTAAAAAGTGTTTGGGGACCCGGGTCCTGCCCCAGGGGACATGTATCAATGCAAAAAGAAGTTTTAAAAACGGCCTTTTTTCGGGAGCAGTGATTTTAATAATGCTTAAAATGAAAAAATAAAAGTGAAATATTCCTTTAAATTTCGTACCTGGGGGGTGTGTATGATATGCATGTGAAGTGGCGCATGTTTCCCGTGCTTAGAACTGTCCCTGCAAAAAGTGTCATTTTTGAAAGAAAAAAATGCATTTAAAACTGACTCGCGGCTATTAATGAATTGTCGGCTCCCGGCAATACATACAAAAGTCATTGATAAAAAAAAAAAAAAAAAGCGTGGGGGTTCCCCAGAATTCAATTACCAGGCCCTTCAGGTCTGGAATGGATATTAAGGGGAACCCCGCCGCAAATAAAAAAAAAATTGACGTGGGGTTCCCCCAAATATCCATTCCAGGCCCTTCAGATCTGGCATGGATTTTAAGGGGAACTCCACCCCAAATTAAAAAAAAAATGGCGTGGAGTCCCCCTAAAAATCCATACCAGACCCCTTATCCGAGCATGCAACCTGGCCGGCCGCAGGGGAAAAGGGGGGGACGAGAGAGCGGCCCCCCCTCCCTCCTGAACCGTACCAAGCCACATGCCCTCAACATGGGGAGGATGTCCCCATGTTGATGGGGACAAGGGCCTCATCCCCACAACCCTTGCCCGGTGGTTGTGGGGGTCTGCGGGCGGGGGGCTTATCGGAATCTGGAAGACCCCTTTAACAAAGAGGACCCCCAGATCCCGGCCCCCCCCTATGTGAATTGGTAAGGGGTACATTGTACCCCTATCATTTCACGAAGAAAGTGTAAAAAAATGTTTAAAAAAACACACAAACACCTTGAAAAAGTCCTTTATTTAAAAAAAAAAAAAAAAAAACATTCCAGCGGTGAAATCCAGTGTCCCGCGGCGATCCCGATGTCCAGCGCTGTCCGTCATTGGTTGTGCCTGAGCGGACCTGATGGGGAACTCCCTCTCAGTATTTTAAATGTATAGACCCGCCCCTTCTAAAGTTCCCCATCAGGTCCGCTCAGCGGACCAGATGCGGAACATGAGAAGGGGCGGGTCTATACATGTATTACCAAAGTGAGAGCAGTTCCCCATCAGGTCCGCCTCCTCGGTATGTCAGACCCGCCTACGTCATTGGCTTGAGCGGGGAACTTCCTTCACTATGTAAATTTAAATTTACATAGTGAAGGAAGTTCCCCGCTCAAGCCAATGACGTAGGCGGGTCTGACATACCGAGGGGGCGGACCTGATGGGGAACTGCTCTCACTTTGGTAATACATGTATAGACCCGCCCCTTCTCATGTTCCGCATCTGGTCCGCTGAGCGGACCTGATGGGGAACTTTAGAAGGGGCGGGTCTATACATTTAAAATACTGAGAGGGAGTTCCCCATCAGGTCCGCTCAGGCACAACCAATGAAGGACAGCGCTGGACATCGGGATCGCCGCGGGACACTGGATTTCACCGCTGGAATGTTTATTTATTTATTTTTTTAAATAAAGGACTTTTTCAAGGTGTTTGTGTGTTTTTTTAAACATTTTTTTTTACGCTTTCTTCGTGAAATGGTAGGGGTACAATGTACCCGTTACCAATTCACATAGGGGGGGGGCGGGATCTGGGGGTCCCCTTTGTTAAAGGGGTCTTCCAGATTCCGATAAGCCCCCCGCCCGCAGACCCCCACAACCACCGGGCAAGGGTTGTGGGGATGAGGCCCTTGTCCCCATCAACATGGGGACATCCTCCCCATGTTGAGGGCATGTGGCCTGGTACGGTTCAGGAGGGAGGGGGGGCCGCTCTCTCGTCCCCCCCTTTTCCCCTGCGGCCGGCCAGGTTGCGTGCTCGGATAAGGGGTCTGGTATGGATTTTTAGGGGGACTCCACGCCATTTTTTTTTTTAAACTTGGGGTGGAGTTCCCCTTAAAATCCATGCCAGATCTGAAGGGCCTGGTAATTGAATTCTGGGGAACCCCCACGCTTTTTTTTTTTTTTTTCTCAATGACTTTTGTATGTATTGCCGGGAGCCGACAATTCATTAATAGCCGCGAGTCAGTTTTAAATGCATTTTTTTTCTTTCAAAAATGACATTTTTTGCAGGGACAGTTCTAAGCATGGGAAACATGCGCCACTTTACATGCATATCATACACACCCCCCAGGTATGAAATTTAAAGGAATATTTCACTTTTATTTTTTCATTTTAAGCATTATTAAAATCACTGCTCCCGAAAAAACGGCCGTTTTTAAAACTTCTTTTTGCATTGATACATGTCCCCTGGGGCAGGACCCAGGTCCCCAAACACTTTTTAGGACAATAACTTGCATATTAGCCTTTATAATTAACACTTTAGATTTCGAACGTTCGAGTCCATTGTATTTAATAGGGTTCTAAAGTTTACACAAACATTTTGTCTGTTCGCAGGTTCTGGTGCGAACCGAACAGGGGGGTGTTCGGCTCATCCCTGTTTACAAACTGATTTGGGTCACATACATTGCATACTTTCCACCATTGCCATTTGTTGTTTGCCTTCATGCCGTGTGTTTTAGTTACCGCAGCGGAACTTACGTATCGTTTGTACACGTTTTTCTCTCACTCGTTTACCAAACCAAAGTAATTTTTTGTGCGTCATGCATGGCGTAACACCACACTTTTTGGATGTCTTGGACACCCACCATGCCTTTCGTACATCAAACTGTCGCAGGTAGGATTCATACAATTTCTTTGCTTCACGCACTGTTTTCCAGATAAACCATGTCATCAAAACCCTGCTGTGGAACTTGCGAGTCATTAGTCAAGTCTCCATATGCAGCCTTATTTCAGCCTCGTGCAAGACCACGGTCTCGTCGTGCAATTCGTGAACACAAACGCAGAGCTGTTTTTACCAGTTTAGTTTCGTGCTTTTTTTTTTTTTCTTTCTTTTCTTCTCTTACCTTGTCGTTTCACGCCAAGTAGTAGGCCCATGTCACTTAGAAAAGCACAGTCTATCATTACAGTTATTTTACTTTGCATTATCCTCCGGTCGAATCTAGTCGCATCAGTGACTCACCGGTTTGTCCCCGCTAGTTTTGTCATCTCATTCCACTGATAGTAATTTCACTTGTCACATCTCGCACACCCTTCTCTCTCCTTATGAAACCCTGCACATAGCTACTGATTCGTCTCGCATCGATAGTGATTTCCTCTGCATCACTCTGATACGATTTCAAGTCACATCCACAATGCACTGATTCATCCCGGCGGGCCCCAGTTGCTGGCCTCATTTCAGTACATGCTCCAGAGTCCGCTCGTTGTCAGCCGCACCTGTGGCGCACCTACTCGTGCCTAGATCATGGGAGAATTCTGTCATTCATGTCACCATCACGCATCTGAGTTGAATCCACGCGCATTCTTATGTGCAGATTCGTCCCAAACGTGCCCCAGTTGCTGGCCTCATTGCAGTACATGCTTCAGAGTTTGCTTGCTGTTAGTCGCACATCGCCGCACCGATTCATGCCTCTGTCATGGCAAATTTCTGTCACTCATGTCACCGCCACGCATCTGATTTGAATCCACGCGCATTTTCGTGTGCAGGTTTGCCAAGCGTGCCCCAATTGCTGGCCTCATCTCAGAACATGCTCCAGAGCCCGGCTGTTGTCAGTCACACCTGCGGCGCACTGATTCATGCCTCTGTCATGGGACATTTTTGTCACTCATTTCACTGTAACATCTCTGATTTGAATCCACGCGCATTCTTAGGAGCAGCTTTGTCTCAAGCGTGCCCCAGTCGTTGTTGGCCCCATTTCAGTACATGCTCCAGAGTTCGCTTGCTGTTAGTCGCACAGCGCCGCACCGATTCGTGTCTCTGTCATGAGAAATTTCTGTCACTCGTTTCACTGTCACGCATCTGATTCAAATCCATGTGCATTCTCGTGTGCAGACTCGTCTTAAGCGTGCCCCAGTTGTTGTTGGCCTCATTTCAGTACATGCTCCAGAGCCTGGTCGTTGTCAGTCGCACCTGCGGCGCACCGATTCATGCCTCTGTCATGGGACATTTTTGTCAGTCGTTCCACTGTAACACATCTTATTTGAATCCACACGCATCCTTAGGTGCAGCTTCGTCTCAAGCGTGCCCCAGACGTTGGCCCCATTTCAGTACATGCTCCAGTGTTCGCTTGCTGTTAGTCGCACAGCGCCGCGCCGATTCGTGTCTCTGTCATGGGAAGTTTCTGTCACTCGTTTCACTGTCACGCATCTGATTCAAATCCACTTGCATTCTCATGTGCAGGCTCATCTTAAGCGTGCCCCAGTTGTTGTTGGCCTCAATTCAGTACATGCTCCAGAGCCCGGTCGTTGTCAGTCGCACCTGCGGCGCACCGATTAATGCCTCTGTCATGGGACATTTTTGTCACTCATTTCTCCGACACTCCCCACCATCCGATCCGCTCACTTATATAAAAAGTGTGGTGGAGATTTTGAATATTTCATATCGTGGACTCTAAATAACCCACCATGCCCCCAACGGACACATGTATATATGTATCTATGTAGCACTACCCCCGTAGGAGCTGTTGTTTTCACTGAATTTAGACATTGGGAACAGGGCGCTGCATGTGTATGTATATGTATGTATGTATATATATATATATATGTAGGTGGACTGGTAAAATCTGTTTATGAGTTTACTGAAATATATATTATCTGTGAGGGAGAGCCCCCCTCGTATTGTTTTCAAAGGTCTGATCATCTCCTGTCAGTTGAGAACCCAAATTAGGTTTCAGGGGATACTTAAATATGTTAACCACTTAACGACCGCCCACTGTAAATATACGTCAGCAGAATGGCACCGACAGGCAGAATCACGTATATGTACGTGATTGCCTTTGTATAGTTGGGGGGTCCGATCGGACCCCCCTTCTTTACAGTGAGCGGTCGTTTTACCTTCGGGAGCGATCCGGCATGAGGGGACAGCCGTTCGATTCTGGCCACCCCCTCTCGATCGCTCCCGGCGAATGAGAGAGCTTCCCCTGCCTGCCAGGAAGGAGGAAGTGATGTCATCTCTCCTGGGGCGCTCACATATACCGAGCGCCGTACAGGAGAAGATGCCAGGTTAGTACACAAAACAGCACACTGACACCAGGACACATAGACACATAAATCTCCCCCCCAGGCCCCCCCAGACACCCCCCGATCACCCCCCAGCCCCCCCCCCAGCCCCCAGTCACAGTGTCACTGATTGCAGTGACCATTTATTTAGTGATCACTGCAATCAGTGACATTTGTGACTGTAAAAGTGTCACTACATTTAGTTTTAGGTCCAGTGTAGCCCCCTAACCCCCCCTAATAAAGGTTTAACCCCCTGATCACCCCCCAGATAACCCTTTCACCCCCTATCACCACTGTCACTAAGCAATCATTTTTCTGATCGATGTCTTAGCGTCGGTGATGCTGATCGATAGCCAGTAATTTTTTTTAGGTTCGCCGCAGGTTTTTATAGCGTCGGGTACCCCCATATATTACCTAATGAAGGTTTAACCCCCTTGATCGCCCCCCAGGTAACCCTTTCACCCCCTATCACCACTGTCACTAAGTTATAATTTTTCTGATCGATGTCTTAGCGTCGGCGATGCTGATCGATAGCCAGTAATTTTTTTTAGGTTCGCCGCAGGTTTTTATAGCGTCGGGTACCCCCATATATTACCTAATAAAGGTTTAACCCCCTTGATCACCCCCCAGGTAACCCTTTCACCCCCTAGCACCGCCGTGGCTATGCGATCATTTTTCTGATCGATGTCTTAGCGTCAGTGATGCTGATCGGTAGCCAGTAATTTTTTTTAGGTTCGCCGCAGGTTTTTATAGCGTCGGGTACCCCCATATATTACCTAATAAAGGTTTAACCCCCTTGATCGCCCCCCCAGGTAACCCTTTCACCCCCTATCACCACTGTCACTAAGCGATAATTTTTCTGATCGATGTCTTAGCGTCGGCGATGCTGATCGGTAGCCAGTAATTTTTTTTAGGTTCGCCGCAGGTTTTTATAGCGTCGGGTACCCCCATATATTACCTAATAAAGGTGTAACCCCCTTGATCACCCCCAGGTAACCCTTTCACCCCCTAGCACCGCCGTCACTATGCGATCATTTTTCTGATCGATGTCTTAGCGTCGGTGATGCTGATCGGTAGCCAGTAATTTTTTTTAGGTTCGCCGCAGGTTTTTATAGCGTCAGGTACCCCCATATATTATCTAATAAAGGTTTAACCCCCTGATCGCCCCCCAGGTAACCCTTTCACCCCTATCACCACTGTCGCTAAGCAATCGTTTTTATGATCGTTGTCTTAGTGTCGGTGATGCCGATAGGTAGCCAGTAATTTTTTTTTAGGTTCGCCGTCAGGTTTTTATATAGCGTCAGGTACCCCCATATATTACCTAATAAAGGTTTTAACCCCCTAATTGCCCCTAGTTAACCCTTTCACCAGTGATCATCATATAAGTGTTACGGGTGACGCTGGTTAGTTAGTTTGCTTTTTATAGTGTCAGGGCACCCGCCGTATATAACCCAATAAAGGTTTAACCCCCTGATCGCCCGGCGGGTGATATCAGTTAGGTTTTAGCGTCAGAGAGGGTCTGCGTCACACCCCAGGCAGCGTCAGGTTAGTGCCAGTAGCGCTAACACCCACGTGTGAAGCATACACCCCCCTTAGTGGTATAGTATCTGATCAGCTCAATATCTGATCTGATCAGATCTATACTAGCGTCCCCAGCAGTTTAGGGTTGCCAAAAATGCAGTGTTAGCGGGATCAGCCCAGATACCTGCTAGCACCTGCGTTTTGCCCCTCCGTCCAGCCCAGGCCACCGAAGTGCAGTATCGATCGATCACTGTCACTTGCAAAACACAACACACATAACTGCAGCGTTCGCAGAGACAGGCCTGATCCCTGCGACTCCAGTGCTGTAGGAGGTAATTTCACCACCACAGTTAAAAAAAAAAAGCATATATGCCGAAGCATTGGGGCAGCAGGAGCGGAGGAGCGATTTTGCTCCTAATGCCGCGTATATACGGTCGAAATTCCGACGGAGGCTTGCCCGTGGAAAAGTCTGACCATGTGTACGCGGCATAACTTTTGCGAGAAGATGCCCCCATGCTTCGGCATATATAAATGGTGCATGTATGCCCATCATTAGAAGTGGGTGGATGAAGGGCGGTATTCTAATGGTGGGCATACCCACCGATCAATCTTTTTTTTTCGTTCAGCCAACAGGCTGCATGAAAAAAAAGATTACAATACATGTCCAACAAGGACCAGCAACGTACTGGTATGTTGCTGGACTTTGAATGTTTATACCAGAATGATGCCTGCGGGTTTAGGTATCATCTTGGTATCATTCTTTTCAGCCAGCGGCCGGCTTTCATGTAAAAGCAATCCTAGTGGCTAATTAGCCTCTGGACTGCTTTTACAAGCAGTGGGAGGGAATGTCCCCCCCCGGATATAAAAAGCGCCATTGGGAAATTGGGAAAGCATTTTATCACACCGATCTTGGTGTGGTCAGATGCTTTGAGGGCAGAGGAAAGATCTAGGGTCCAATAGACCCCAGTTTTTTTCAAAAAAGAGTACCTGTCATTACCTATTGCTATCATAGGGGATATTTACATTCCCTGAGATAACAATAAAAGTGATCAAAATAAATAAATATAGAAGCAACAGTTTAAAAATAAAATAAAAAAGCACCCCTGTCCTGCCCTGCTCTTGCCCAATGGCGAACGCAAGCGTCGGTCTGGCGTCATATGTAAACAGCAATTGCACCATGCATGTGAGGTATCACCGCGAAGGTCAGATCGAGGGCAGTAATTTTAGCAGTAGACCTCCTCTGTAAATCTAACGGGGTAACCTGTAAATGCTTTTAAAAATGTATGTAGTTTGTCGCCAATGCGCGTTTGTGCGAAATTTTAAAGCATGTCGTGTTTGGTATCTATGTACTCGGCCTAAGATCATCTTTTTTATTTCATCAAACATTTGGGCAATATAGTGTGTTTTAGTGCATTAAAATTAAAAAAGTGTATTTTTCCCAAAAAAATGCGTTTGAAAAATCGCTGCGCAAATACTGTGTAGAAAAAAAAAATGCAACACCCACCATTTTATTCTGTAGGGCCTTTGCTTTAAAAATATATATAATGTTTGGGGGTTCAACATAATTTTCTTGCAAAAAAAAATATGTTTTCATGTAAACAAAAAGTGTCAAAAAGGGCTTTGTCTTCAAGTGGTTAGAAGAGTGGATGTAAGCTTCCTAATGTTGTGTATAAAATGCCAGAACAGTTCAAAACCCCCCCAAATGACCCCATTTTGGAAAGTAGACACCCCAAGCTATATACTGAGAGGCATGTCGAGTCCATGGAATATTTTATATGTTGACACAAGTTACGGAAATTTTTTTTTTTTTTTTTTTTTTGCACAAAGTTGTCACTAAATTATATATTGCTCAAACATGCCATGGGCATATGTGGAATTACACCCCAAAATACATTCTGTTGCTTCTCCTGAGTACGGGGATACCACATGTGTGAGACTTTTTGGGAGCCTAGCCGCGTACGGGACCCCAAAAACCAAGCACCGCCTTCAGGCTTTCTAAGGGTGTCAATTTTTGATTTCACTTCTCACTGCCTATCACAGTTTCGGAGGCCATGGAATGCCCAGATGGCACAAAACCCCCCCAAATGACCCCATTTTGGAAAGTAGACACCCCGAGCTATTTGCTGAGAGGTATTGTGAGTATTTTGCAGATCTCGCTTTTTGTCACAAAGTTTTGAAAATTGAAAAAAAAAGGAAAAAAAAAAAAGTTCTTTCTTCATTTTCAAAAACAAATGAGAGCTGTAAAATACTCTTTCTACTGTCTACTTTCCAAAATGGGGTCATTTGGGGGGGTTTTGTGCTATTTTGGCATTTTATGGCCTTCAAAACTGTGATAGGTAGTGAGGAGTGAAATCAAAAATTTGCGCCCTTAGAAATCCTGAAGGCGGTGCTTGGTTTCCGGGGTCCCGTACGTGGCTAGGCTCCTAAAAAGTCCCACACATGTGGTATCCCCGTACTCAGGAGAAGCAGCAGAATGTATTTTGGTGTGCAATTCCACATATAACCATGGCATGTGTGAGCAATATATAATTTAGTGACAACTTTTTGTAATTTTTTTTTTTTTGTCTTTATTCAATCACTTGGGACAAAAAAAAAATATTCAATGGGCTCAACATGCCTCTCAGCAATTTCCTTGGGGTGTCTACTTTCTAAAATGGGGTCATTTGGGGGGGTTTTGTACTGCCCTGTCATTTTAGCACCTCAAGAAATGAGATAGGCAGTCATAAATTAAAAGCTGTGTAAATTCCAGAAAATGTACCCTAGTTTGTAAACGCTATAACTTTTGCGCAAACCGATAAATATACGCTTATTGACATTTTTTTTACTAAAGACATGTGGCTGAATACATTTTGGCCTAAATGTATGACTAAAATTGAGTTTATTCGATTTTTCTTATAACAAAAAGTAGAAAATATCATTTTTTTTCAAAATTTTCGGTCTTTTTCCGTTTATATCGCAAAAAATAAAAGTCGCAGAGGCAATCAAATACCATTAAAAGAAAGCTCTATTTGTGGGAAGAAAAGGACGCAAATTTCGTTTGGGTACAACATTGCATGTCCGCACAATTTACAGTTAAAGCAGCGCAGTGCAAAATTCTGAATTCACCTCTGGTCCTTTAGCTACCAAATGGTCCGGGGCTTAAGTGGTTAAATAATCCTTTGTCTTGAAAGGGCCCGTATAGACAGCAAGACTCCATCACCGCAGGGGCCCTTAGCATGCTAATGTGGGAAGTGGTTAAACTGTACATCAAAGGCACACACCTTAGTTCTGAAGGCAGATCTGAATGTGCAAGGCGAAAATGGCTTGAGATTTCAACCAATCAGGTGGTCAGGTTTAAACCAATGAGACCACGGGATTTTGGAACCTGGTTGATGGGGGGGGGGAGTAGGCATAGGGGGGTATAAATCAGTCAGCCAGGGCCATGATTAAGTTCTCTTAGAATGAAGACCTGACCTGAACAAGACATGGTGACGTAGTATCTCTGTGTAATATCTTTCTCTCTCTCTCTCTCTCTCCCTCTCTCTCCCTCTCTCTCCCTCTCTCTCCCTCTCTCTCCCTCTCTCTCCCTCTCTCTCCCTCTCCCTCTCTCTCCCTCTCTCTATGCCTCTCTCTCTCTGCCTGTCTCTCTCTGCCTGTCTCTCTCTCTCCCATTTTTAAGAAGATTAATCTTACTTCTCTTTTGCTCTCTTGTTCCTATTTGTATTATCATGTAACATTGGTATCAGTTTTGTAATAGGTGGTATCATTTCTGTATAAATAAATGTAATTGTTTTCTCTTTTTGCACCACTATCATTTGATTTCATTTTGTATAGACAAAAGGTTTTGATCACTTATTTTAATCATTTAAGCGAGGTATGAATATGTCCGTAACAGATGGTGCCCGGCGTGTGAGGAAGTTTAAAGTTGGGTGAATATTATTTCTTGTATGGTAGACAGAGCTGGTCCTAATTGCAGAAATGCTAAGCGTTTTCTTATGTCGTTTTAACCTGTCTGAATACCTAACAAAAACTTCTCAGAACTTAACTTTTTACCTTTTTGTCTAGGCGAATATTTTGATGAGACTGATTTTTGAATAATGTATGTATATAAAATGAAATTGCAGCAGGGTGTCGGTATGAATGATAAGGGCTCTGTTTGGAATCAATTTCAGTTGACCCTTTGATTAAGATTAGGCCAATCTTTGGGATTGAATCAAACCTGTGCGTATAGGGCTGCGTTTCCACTGGCGTAACTCCAATGTCGCATGATTCAGAGTGTGAAGTTGAAATGCAGTTTTAGTGCGACTGTGGGGTGGCTTTGAATGCGATTTCGATAGAGTCACTGCAGCTTTGAGTCACATAAATTGGAATGGGTGCTATTGAAGTCAATGGGAAGCAATTTATAATGCGACTTTGTGTGCAAAGTCGCATGGCGAATTGCATCAGTGGAAACGGAGACTAAATCACACTGAATTATCTGGATGTATGGGAATCTATATTTCTGTGTAAACTACTAACGGGGGGATTGTAAGCTTTTGGGGCAGATTTTGATGTTTGGTGTGAATGGAGTAGTGCGTTTTTTTTCGGTGTTGCAATCTGATGGAGACTATTTTTGTTTTCCTTTGTGTGTGGGAACCCATGTGGTATGTCCCATGCTGGTTTTGGCGGGAAAAATTGGGCATCATCCACCATTTTGTCGTTGTCCATGAGATGTGCGGTGGTCATATATTCTAACTGCTAAAAAATCATGTTGCAATTAGGTGGGCATCAGTTAAACTGCCTCCTGCACTACAAGCAATCATAGGGTCTAATAAAGCTTAACGCTTGGGAAGCCCTGTGATACAGTCATTTTTTTTTTTTGGAATACTTTGGAGAAGTCCACGGGGAGATTAAACTATTTATTTAGTTGGGAAGATTTCCAGGCTTATTTTTTGAAGGACTATAGTCAGAGCAGTGATTGTTCTGGCAGAGTAGTGAAAAAAGGTTTGCAACGGCGACAGGGGCGGTACCTGTCGAACCCAATCA
Organism: Rana muscosa; assembly: GCA_029206835.1. Taxonomy (NCBI): domain Eukaryota; kingdom Metazoa; phylum Chordata; class Amphibia; order Anura; family Ranidae; genus Rana; species Rana muscosa. The sequence goes on from CM055116.1 coordinate 218,039,337, forward strand.
TTGGTCAAAGAGTAGCTAACTTTGACATATAAAACAACCTATAAGAGGTTTGCGGGATCAGTTCAAGGTCTTTCGTCCGTAAAGGATGGGGGATGGGTAGAAATATGGGCCTTGGGTTGGGAAATATGCAATGTTGGGGATCGCTGGACTGGGAAACCGTATTTAAAAAAAAAATGGTACTGTCAAGCCAAATGCTTGGGAAAGAGATGCTTATTGTGCATGGATGGTAGAAAAATGATGAACAAAGGGACAAGGAGGAACCTGACCAAACAGATGTTATGGGTTTAAGAAGTACAGGTTATGATAGAAAATATGCTGATTTGTGTGATGTCTAGAGGTCATCTTTGACCAAGTGTGTGAATGTGTGTGTGTGTGGGGAATATGCAAGATGTGTCGTGCTGATCTGTGATGTTATGTTATGTTCTCAGCTGCTGACAACCCAAAATGACCCCCCTTTCTTTCCAACCAGATCTGTGAGAATGTAAAACGAATTGTATTGACATGCAAATGACCTGAGCCAGGACAATTATCTGTAATTGGTGTTTTTTTTTTAAGGTGCATTTACTAAAATGTGTTTGTGTTATAGAAGACAATTCAGCGAAGGATTTTGTGGTGAAGTATTATGATTGGTTGATAAATGGTACCGTTAAAAAGTTTAGGACAAGTTGCTATTTTTTTTCTCACCATGGTGAATACATTTTTTGGGGGGAATTATTGGTGTACCATAAAACAAAAAACACGTGGTATTAATGTGTATTAAGTAATACATATTAATTAAAAGTTGAGCTCAACAATTTTTGGTATTTTAAAAAAGTGCACGGTTTATGTAATGTAATGTAATGTATATTTGTGTTTCATATGCTAATGTCTTGGTACTGGAATTGTTTTTTTTTTTTGTTTTTTTTTTTTTTGCAAAAAGAGAAAGCATGGAATGTTTATCACTAACTTTTATTGGAATTTTATCCCTCAGATTCGATAATTGGGTTTTCTGGCTTTCAGAACAAGAGGAAATCATAGCCTCCATAAGACAACGTTATAAAAAAATTATTTTTCCTGGTTGGTCGGGTTTCACATGTAAATGTCGCCACCGTTATCTAGTTGGAATGTCTAGTTGTCAGTCCATTCGGTTGTGTTTTGGACCACCCAGTGTGTGTTGTATGTTCTTATCCACTCAGTAGCAGAACCAATTAACTGAAGTCCGCATATTAGTTGTTATAAATTAAAGGTTGAGTAAGACTGCTGGGGATAATTGGCACTCTAACACATATGTGAGGCTAAGGAGCATTATAAATCTCTGCCAGGGGTACTGCACTTAGTGGTAAAAGGGGTAATTAGCTGATGTTACTTTGGGCAGACTTGTGTTTAGGAGTAGGACTGCTTACGCCCCCCTCGCTGTTATTGTAATTAGGTACACGCCCAACCATACCTGGCTGTACAAGGTTGGCTCATTGCCTGAAGCTAAGGTACGCTAATGTCCCTAGCTATCTGTGTGTCCCCAAATGTAGTTTAAACCTGTTTCCTACCGTGTCACCAAGCAATCCCATCCCTCTGAAATAGGGCAAACCAACCCTTCTCATAGAGTTTCCTGCTGAGACTGTTTATGTGGCTATTTGTTACCAATTGCCTAATAAATATCTGTGTGTTTCAAGGCACACCGGTCGGCTCGGGTACCCCCTACTGTTCAGTGGTCCCAGCACCTCAGTGCTGCAAGGGATTTGTCTTAGTCTGTTGGTCAGGTGTGTCTGGTAGCAGCAGTTCCTCAAGCTGGATACACATTATGCAATTTTGTTTTCCAATTTATTTTAGATTTACCTGCAGATGTGTGGTATGAGGGCCTGCCTGATTGCATACAAGTTGAGAGGGTATAGGTCTGGCCTCATATTGTATAGTTTTGGTTGAGTCTGGGGAAAAATTGTGCAGGAAGGTTGTATGGGGTGTTACCAGCGCTTGGCTGTTCCAAGAGCCCTCACGTCCGAGGTATGCGTGGGCATGCCGTATTCTCCTCAGTTTACACCCATAGGTGTCCTTCCTGTCCTAGAGTCCTTGTGTACCTTAACTAGTTGTCTGTGTCTTGCAGGCCAAGAAGACCAGTGCCCCAGTGTGGCACTAGGCTCCTGTCATTCATGTGAGTCCTGTCTAAATAGTGTAGGCAGCTTGTGTTGTAGGGGTGAAGGATAACATTGTCTGAATACCGAATTGAAAGAGGAGGGAGAAGGTGTGCAGTCTATATGAGGGATTGGGTGTACCTGGTGGCAGGTGGAATTCAATCCGGGTATCCAGACCATATCCCATAACTTAGGAAAAAGAGAGGCTTGATGGCGACTGTCTTTGGAGCGGGAGGCGGGCCACCGGGTACCGTTAACACTATGGAGCTGGAGATAATCAGGAACACATTGGGAGGTCTTGGGCTACATATCAGGGAAAGGGTAGGAAATTCAACTTACTCTGGCCAGAATTCAAAACCTCAGAGAGGTGACTGACTCTTACTCAGTGGGACAAGTTCCACTCTGCAAAGACAGGCAGGTGGGGTAGTATCTGAATTGACTATGAGTCCAATGGAGTGGTGGATGACTCAGTTCCAGGGTTGTCAAAATATAACTAGTACCATTCTCATCCCTAATGGCAGGGATGGAACATTGTGCATATATCACGGTCAGTTGGGGTACTATCCTATCAGACTCTACTGGAGTCCATCTTGTTCTGAGGGGTTGAGTCCGGACAGGAATGGAAAGGAAGAAATGTTTTTTAATGGGGGACATGTGGAACACTGAATATGGTGCAGGTATCTACAGCATCTCATAGTGGTTGATAAAAACCTATTATCCTATATGTGCTGAATACACACTTAATCAAGTGCGGTCATGGTACCAGTGGCTTGCTCCCAGAGATGTGCGGACACAGAGTGAGGTTCATACAGGACGCTTATCTCTGAGGAGTAACCGGAAGAGGAGGGATGTGTTCAGCACTATATGGGGGGGAAAGAGGATCCAGTGTAAAGTGGCTCAATATTTTGTCAACCACGGTGAGAGGTTGGTAGAGAGTGTGAGATGGTACAGGGCAGATATATGTCATTGGCTCTGGCGTGCACACAGGGGCAGGTGGAGTTATCAACCAACATCAAGCTGATTGTACAAATCTCTCTATGAGGGGCGGTGGTTTGATGAGTTAGCATCACCACTCAGTAAGACTGTGCCAAAACACGTCGCCTACACTAATCCAAAGTGGTGCTCGAATGCCTGGATGGGCTGTACTTGTTTGGATTGTGAAAGGTGTTACAGACGTGCAGACTCGGTCTGTAGATTTGAGGGCACCAGTGGCTTGCTGACTGGGGATTCTATCTTGTTGCATTTGTGACTAAGTGACCCACATGTGATCGGAGGGTACGGAAGCTGGGGGCAGGTTGATATTTCCCTCTGTCAGAAGTGTGACCACAATGTCCCTTGCACGGCCAATACACAGTGGTGAATGTATTTCACTCTGTGTTCTGGATGGGGAGATCATTGCTGGGAAGGAAGCACCTGGGTATTTTTTGGGATATAGGCGAGTTTGGTTATTTGACCTAGAGGATACTGATGTGGCGTTAGTCATGGAACGAGGGTGTTTCTTGAACCTAACAGTAGGTAGGGGTGCATGATATACCCTGGGCATGGTCACTGGGATAGAATTTTGTGGGTTTTTGTCATTGCTTGGATGGTGTAGGTGTTGTTAGACTCAATACCGGATGCTGGGGTACTGATGCTGATATCACATGGATAATGATACACTGCTTTCAGCATCAGGTGGAATTGTACTCAGCAGGGTACACTACCTCGGGGAGTCTATTGTACCTACACTCTTGTCCTTGGGAGGGATATAGAAGGAACCCCGGGTTGCACCCCGATAGCCCCGAAAGAAAGGTTTTTTATCAAACCTGACATCCCCTTAGACTTACTGAAACTTCCGTTGGGATAGGGGAGAAGAGTTATCTATTTTTATTTTTTTTGTTCCTCCTTTATTTTATTTTTATTAATTTTTTTCTGCCAAGTTGTTGCTGCAACAGCCACAATATATTATTTTTTGAGGCACTCTTTCAGGACAGTTATATATTGTTTGTTTTTATGAATGCAGAGTCAGTGCTCTTTGACATAGTGAAATGGGTGACAAACGGTCTGGGTCGAAGCAGCATTGAACCTGTATGTTTTGTTGATTATTATTTTTATTTTTTTTCTCTTTCTTTTCTCTTTCCTACTTTCTTTGGTTCCTATTCTTATCTTTAATCACTTTAAGTAATGGTACCAGTCTATTAGCTGATAATGTTCTGCTTTATCTTTAAAAATAAATGTATTCATCTTCTGGAACTTTTGCTTGAATATCAGAGACGAGTTGTGAATTGTAAGGGTTTACCGTCTTTTTTTACCTCCCCGAGTCTACCTACTGTTCTAACCCGAGTCTAGTGAGCAGGTGTGGTGAACCCAGGGACCTGACAATAGCAGGCAGTGTTGACTATCCCTACCATCAAGGGCAATGGATGATACTGGCCGTGGCTCGGACTCGGTACCCTGTGGGAATCCCACCTTACTCGTACACATTGCACCCCCATAGGTATTTAGTGTTAATGGCCACGCTACTGCTCTTGTCTGACATTCCACCAATAACTCCTGTCTGACGTTCTCCTTTTTGTTTTTGTTTTTTGTATTCATGCACGACTGTCCGGAGGCCCGCCCAACCACCACCAGAAGAAGCAACGCATCTCTTAAGAAAAACGTGCCACGAATAAGACTCTTCTGAAACTTTCCTTCACCATGCTGAAAAGTGCTGTCTCGCGGTCCGATCCAATCGTGACAATCATAACACCATGTTTCCAAGCTACAGGACTAAATATGCAAGGATCCCGCCATTAATGTTTAAGTTCCGCTCTTCCAATGCAGAGGGGCGATGAAACATTGCAGTACAGACTCTCAAGGGTCGGATGTGAAGTCTCAAAGGCACCAGGACTGTCTCAAGTCTACCTTGATGGGTTACGGCGGGTTCAAGAAAGGAAGAGGCCGCAGTGGTGGTGGGGCAAGGGTCAGGGCTTCTGGGCCGTTGTGGGTGGGTACAAAATCATTGAGGGAGGACATAAGTTCAAGAATGAACTTCAGGGGGGACTGTGGTGGAGATTTTGAATATTTCATATTGTGGACTCTAAATAACCCACCATGCCCCCAACGGACACCTGTATATATGTATCTATGTAGCACTACCCCCGTAGGAGCTGTTGTTTTCACTGAATTTAGACATTGGGAACAGGGCGCTGCATGTGTATGTATATGTATGTATGTATATATATATATATATGTAGGTGGACTGGTAAAATCTGTTTATGAGTTTACTGAAATATATATTATCTGTGAGGGAGAGCCCCCCTCATATTGTTTTCAAAAGTCTGATCATCTCCTGTCAGTTGAGAACCCAAATTAGGTTTCAGGGGATACTTAAATATGTTAAATAATCCTTTGTCTTGAAAGGGCCCGTATAGACAGCAAGACTCCATCACCGCAGGGGCCCTTAGCATGCTAATGTGGGAAGTGGTTAAACTGTACATCAAAGGCACACACCTTAGTTCTGAAGGCAGATCTGAATGTGCTAGGCGAAAATGGCTTGAGATTTCAACCAATCAGGTTTAAACCAATGAGACCACGGGATTTTGGAACCTGGTTGATGGGGGGGGGGGAGTAGGCATAGGGGGGTATAAATCAGTCAGCCAGAGCCATGATTAAGTTCTCTTAGAATGAAGACCTGACCTGAACAAGACATGGTGACGTAGTATCTCTGTGTAATATCTTTTTCTCTCTCTCTCCCTCTCCCTCTCTCTCCCTCTCCCTCTCTCTCTCTCTCTCCCTCCCCCTCCCCCTCTCTCTCTCCCTCCCTCTCCCTCTCTCCCTCTCCCCCCTCTCTCCCCTGTCTCCCCCTGTCTCCCCCTGTCTCTCTCTGCCTGTCTCTCTCTGCCTGTCTCTCTCTGCCTGTCTCTCTCTGCCTGTCTCTCTCTGCCTGTCACTCTCTCTCCCATTTTTAAGAAGATTAATCTTACTTCTCTTTTGCTCTCTTGTTCCTATTTGTATTATCATGTAACATTGGTATCAGTTTTGTAATAGGTGGTATCATTTCTGTATAAATAAATGTAATTGTTTTCTCTTTTTGCACCGCTATCGTTTGATTTCATTTTATATAGACAAAAGATTTTGATCACTTATTTTAATCATTTAAGCGAGACGTATAGGTCCGTAACAAAAGGCAGTGCAGCGCTGAACAAGTCCATAAATCAAAAGACAATCCCAGTGATCTTCTAGAGTGATTTATATAATCGGAAACATGCAGATGACGATGTGAACACATTGAGAGACCTCCACCAGTAATAAGAATGGCCGCTCACCTCTCAAAGTGGACCCTTTGGTTATAGAGGGTCACAGATACCTTCCCATATGGGTATATATGTCTCAGGCATGTATTTCAGCTCCGGGATGGTTGGATGACAACAGCAGACGGACCGGATCACAAATGACTCCAATGAGGTATATATATAAAAGAAAGGCAGACCATAGTGTTCTCCGCATATAAAAGGATATTTAATAAAAAGAAGTGCACTTACATGTAAAAGGCACTAAACCAGTGCCAAGTGTAACAGCGTGTATGAAACAACAGATGCAGTCTGTCGTGTTCAAATCAGCTAGTCAAACCCCTCACCACTAGGGATGAGCTTCGAGTTCGATTCAAACTCATGTTCAACTCGAACATTGCCTGTTCGCCCGTTCGCCGAACAACGAACAATTTGGGGTGTTCGCGGCAAATTCGAAAAGTCTATGGGAGAAAACTAAAGTGCTAATTATAAAGGCTTATATGCAAGTTATTGTCCTAAAAAGTGTTTGGGGACCCGGGTCCTGCCCCAGGGGACATGTATCAATGCAAAAAAAAGTTTTAAAAACGGCCGTTTTTTTAAGAGCAGTGATTTTAATAATGCTTAAAATGAAGCAATAAAAGTGAAATATTCCTTTAAATTTCGTACCTGGGGGGTGTGTATGATATGCATGTAAAGTGGCGCATGTTTCCCGTGCTTAGAACTGTCCCTGCACAAAGTGTCATTTTTGAAGGAAAAAAAGTCATTTAAAACTCACTCGCGGCTATAATGAATTGTCAGCGTTTATCAATACATAGAAAAGTCATTGATAAAAAAAAAAAAAAAGCGTGGGGGTTCCCCCAAATTCAATTACCAGGTCCTTTAGGTCTGGAATGAATATTAAGGGGAACCCCGCCACAAATAAAAAAAAAATGGCGTGGGGTTCCCCCTAAATATCCATACCAGGCCCTTGAGATCTGGCATGGATTTTAAGGGGAACTCCACCCCAAATTTAAAAAAAAATGGCGTGGAGTCCCCCCAAAAATCCATACCAGACCCTTATCCGAGCACGCAACCTGGCCGGCCGCAGGGGAAGAGGGGGGGACGAGAGAGGCCCCCCTCCCTCCTGAACCGTACCAGGCCACATGCCCTCAACATGGGGAGGATGTCCCCATGTTGATGGGGACAAGGGCCTCATCCCCACAACCCTTTTCCAAGGTGTTTGTGTGTTTTTATTTAAATTTTTTGACACTTTCTTTGTGAAATGGTAGGGGCACAATGTACCCCTTACCAATTCACATAGGGGGGGCGGGATCTTGGGGTCCCCTTTGTTAAAGGGGTCTTCCAGATTCCAATAAGCCCCCCGCCCGCAGACCCCCACAACCACCGGGCAAGGGTTGTGGGGATGAGGCCTTTGTCCCCATCAACATAGGGACATCCTCCTCATGTTGAGGGCATGTGGCCTGGTACGGTTCAGGAGGGAGGGGGGGCCGCTCTCTCGTCCCCCCCTCTTCCCCTGCGGCCGGCCAGGTTGCGTGCTCGGATAAGGGTCTGGTATGGATTTTTGGGGGGACTCCACGCCATTTTTTTTTATTTGGGGTGGAGTTCCCCTTAAAATCCATGCCAGATCTCAAGGGCCTGGTATGGATATTTAGGGGGAACCCCACGCAATTTTTTTTTTAAATTTGCGGCGGGGTTCCCCTTAATATTCATTCCAGACCTAAAGGGCCTGGTAATTGAATTTGGGGGAACCCCCACGCTTTTTTTTTTATCAATGACTTTTCTATGTATTGATAAAAGCCGAACAATTCATTAATAGCCGCGAGTGAGTTTTAAATGACTTTTTTTCCTTCAAAAATGACACTTTGTGCAGGGACAGTTCTAAGCACGGGAAACAAGCGCCACTTCACATGCATATCATACACACCCCCCAGGTACGAAATTTTAAGGAATATTTCACTTTTATTTTTTCATTTTAAGCATTATTAAAATCACCGCTCCCGTAAAAACTTCTATTTTTTAAACCTTTTTTTGCATTGATACATGTCCCCTGGGGCATGACCCGGGTCCCCAAACACTTTTTAGGACAATAAATTGCATTTTAGCCTTTATAATTAGCACTTTAGATTTCGAACTATTCGCGTCAGTGATACGAATAAAGTGGTACTTACGATTCAGATCTCTGGCCTTACGTCCGTTATCAAGCATAAACATTTACATCTCACTCCATCTGCATGTACACTGTTGCACACAGTCATTCCTACATACTCAAAATTTCCGCTAACTTTGTTTTCATCTTTCCAATAAAGCTGCTTAATTGCAATCGCTGCAAGCATTTCTGCAAACGACTCAAATCGGTCACTCATCATCTCCAGTAGTAACTCGGCTGCTCACCTATTTTCTGTCGTGCTAAACACGCAAACTAGCTTTCACTACGTTTGTCGTTCCTTAAAGCCGACCCGCATCAGGTCAGTTCTCCAAGACTACACGGGGGTGTACTAAGGAGCAGCTTCAGTCTCTCCCGGGAATGCTCAATTTGCAGCAAGGATCATTCCCCAGGGTCGATCTTTTGTATCACGCCTCCTGGTCTTCCTCTCCCAGACACAGGACCCCGATCAGATCCTTAACTTAGACACTGCGGCAGAAGCGGACCTGTCAATATGGGAGGAGTTCCTTACTACGTGAACCGCAGGTAGTGACCAGGGATGAGCCGAACACCCCCCTGTTCGGTTCGCACCAGAACCTGCGAACAGACAAAATGTTCGTGTAAACTTTAGAACCCTATTAAATACAATGGACTCGAACGTTCGAAATCTAAAGTGTTAATTATAAAAAAAAAAAAGCGTGGGTGTTCCCCAGAATTCAATTACCAGGCCCTTCAGGTCTGGAATGGATATTAGGGGGAACCCTGCCGCAAATTAAAAAAAAAAATTGACGTGGGGTTCCCCCAAATATCCATTCCAGGCCCTTCAGATCTGGCATGGATTTTAAGGAGAACTCCACCCCAAATTTTAAAAAAAAATGGCGTGGGGTCCCCCTAAAAATCCATACCAGACCCCTTATCCGAGCACGCAACCTGGCCGGCCGCAGGGGAAAAGGGGGGGACGAGAGAGCGGCCCCCCTCCCTCCTGAACCGTACCAAGCCACATGCCCTCAACATGGGGAGGATGTCCCCATGTTGATGGGGACAAGGGCCTCATCCCCACAACCCTTGCCCGGTGGTTGTGGGGGTCTGCGGGCGGGGGGCTTATCGGAATCTGGAAGACCCCTTTAACAAAGGGGACCCACAGATCCCGCCCCCCCTATGTGAATTGGTAAGGGATACATTGTACCCCTACCATTTCACAAAGAAAGCGTAAAAAAAATGTTTAAAAAAAACACACAAACACCTTGAAAAAGTCCTTTATTAAAAAAAAAAAAAAAAAAAAGCGGTGAAATCCAGTGTCCCGCGGCGATCCCGATGTCCAGCGCTGTCCTTCATTGGTTGTGCCTGAGCGGACCTGATGGGGAACTCCCTCTCAGTATTTTAAATGTATAGACCCGCCCCTTCTAAAGTTCCCCATCAGGTCCGCTCAGCGGACCAGATGCGGAACATGAGAAGGGGCGGGGTCTATACATGTATTACCAAAGTGAGAGCAGTTCCCCATCAGGTCCGCCCCCTCGGTATGTCGGACCCGCCTACGTCATTGGCTTGAGCGGGGAACTTCCTTCACTATGTAAATTTAAATTACATAGTGAAGGAAGTTCCCCGCTCAAGCCAATGACGTAGGCGGGTCCGACATACCGAGGGAGCGGACCTGTTGGGGAACTTTAGAAGGGGCGGGTCTATACATTTAAAATACTGAGAGGGAGTTCCCCATCAGGTCCGCTCAGGCACAACCAATGAAGGACAGCGCTGGACATCGGGATCGCCGCGGGACACTGGATTTCACCGCTTTTTTTTTATTTTTTTGAATAAAGGACTTTTTCAAGGTGTTTGTGTGTTTTTTTAAACATTTTTTTTACGCTTTCTTCGTGAAATGGTAGGGGTACAACGTACCCCTTACCAATTCACATAGGGGGGGGGCCGGGATCTGGGGGTCCCCTTTGTTAAAGGGGTCTTCCAGATTCCGATAAGCCCCCCGCCCGCAGACCCCCACAACCACCGGGCAAGGGTTGTGGGGATGAGGCCCTTGTCCCCATCAACATGGGGACATCCTCCCCATGTTGAGGGCATGTGGCTTGGTACGGTTCAGGAGGGAGGGGGGGCCGCTCTCTCGTCCCCCCCTTTTCCCCTGCGGCCGGCCAGGTTGCGTGCTCGGATAAGGGGTCTGGTATGGATTTTTAGGGGGACCCCACGCCATTTTTTTTTTTAATTTGGGGTGGAGTTCCCCTTAAAATCCATGCCAGATCTGAAGGGCCTGGAATGGATATTTGGGGGAACCCCACGTCAATTTTTTTTTTAATTTGCGGCAGGGTTCCCCTTAATATCCATTTCAGACCTGAAGGGCCTGGTAATTGAATTCTGGGGAACCCCCACGCTTTTTTTTTTTTTTTTTTATCAATGACTTTTGTATGTATTGCCGGGAGCCGACAATTCATTAATAGCCGCGAGTCAGTTTTAAAAGACTTTTTTTCTTTCAAAAATGACATTTTTTGCAGGGACAGTTCTAAGCACGGGAAACATGCGCCACTTCACATGCATATCATACACACCCCCCAGGTACGAAATTTAAAGGAATATTTCACTTTTATTTTTTCATTTTAAGCATTATTAAAATCACTGCTCCTGAAAAAACGGCCGTTTTTAAAACTTCTTTTTGCATTGATACATGTCCCCTGGGGCAGGATCCCGGTCCCCAAACACTTTTTAGGACAATAACTTGCATATTAGCCTTTATAATTAGCACTTTAGATTTCTCCCATAGATTTTTCGAATTTGCCGCGAACACCCCTATTTGTTCGCTGTTCGGCGAACGGGCGAACAGGCAATGTTCGAGTCGAACATGAGTTCGACTCGAACTCGAAGCTCATCCCTGGTAGTGACAGATGCCCCAGCCTCCACAGGCTTCGCTGCAATTTTTGGCCACTATTGGTTTGCAGGACCATGGCCTCCAGAGACACTCTTAATCCCAGGGTTTACCCGGACTTCCTCCCTGTTCGAACAATACCAGATCATGGCAGCCGCTCAGCTCTGGGGTCATATCTGGACAGGACAAACCGTGGCCTTCACCACCGACAACCAGGCCACGGCCGATATTATTAGTAAAGGCAAGTCCAAGTTATGTCCTTCCTCCGCAGGCCCGTACAACTATCCCCACAGAACCAGATAATGTCCACTACCCTTGCTATTTCCCCATTTGGCCTTCACCCCAGCCAGGTCATTCAAGCAGCCTTCGACTCGGCCTACCACGGGTTCTTGCGGCCTAGCAAATTCACCCGCAGCTACCCCGCCGGCCAAGTTCTACGTAGACCTCACTTGGCTACCAAGATCGTTTCATCCTCCACCTGGCACTATACAAAACCCAGCAATCAGGCACCGGGTTAGTCATTTAACTCTAAAACAATCTCTGGTGTTCAGTAACCATACTCGATCGCCTTCTGTCACTCCTACCTGAACAGTCAAACTCTTGTCCCCTACTACCTTTCCCGATCAAACCCTTGAGTGCCTGCCAGTTCATCAAACACATGAGAATTCATCGGGGCACAACCAACCATAGGAAGTTGATCCAGGGTTCACCCGGTCACCTCTCGGGGGATCAGGAAGGAATTTTCTCCCCTGCTGTAGCAATTGGCCTAGGCTTGGCTGGGGTTTTTGCCTTCCTCTGGATCAACGGTGGGGCGGTTAGGTCAATTTAGGTCCTGTCACCTTCACATTCACTCACTCTTCCACGCTACCTACACCTCAACCCCAGTCAGTGCTCCAGTCACTCTTATCGTATTGGAGCGGCCTCGGCCACATCCGGGTGTGGAGTCCCAGATCACGACAATTAAGAGACTTGACAGGTGGAAGTCTGCCTGCTTCGCCCAGCACATCCCCAATCCCCAGGTGGAAATGGCACAAGCATTCACCAAACTCAATGAATAAAGCTAAAACCAATAAAACGACACCCCTACCTGAATGTTTTTGCCCCCTTATTTTGGCATACCGTCCATCAGATAAGGGCACACTTCAGGTCCATTTCATGTTGTAAGTCTTATGTTAAGTCTATCTATCTTGTTCATATCTGTATCGGATATAGGGCTTCAACCATAAGTAAGAAGGCCAGTATGTTGGCCTGAATTTATGGGAGGAGCCCGGGGGGGGGCTATTTAACCAGCCCACTCACCTGCAGTCTTCGTTGGTTTCTTGTGAGCGATACCCACCCTCCCATTCCCTTTTTTAGGGCATTTCTCAAAATTCATTTCTCTCCACAAAATATTAATTGTAATCTTGGGAATGCCCCCTAATTTTGGCATACCGTCCATCAGATCAGGGCACACTTCAGGTCCATTTCATGCTGTAAGTCTTATGTTAAGTCTATCTATCTTGTTCATATCCGTATCGGATATAGGGCTTCAACCATAAATATATATATATATATATATATATATATAAAACCTCTTCCGAAATTCGAATTTCATATAGAGTAAAATCGAATTTGAATAGAAAAGATTATAATAGATAATAGAAAAGAATAGCATAGAAAAACAATAGAACAGAATATAATAAAACATAATCTATATTATATTTTGTTCTATTCCGTTCTATTGTTTTTCTATGCTATTCTTTTCTATTATTTTGTATTCTATTCTAATCTATTCAAATTTTAGAAATTTCTGAGCCACCATAGGAATGGCATTGGAGTCAGTCCGGGGGAAAAATCAGGGTTGTAGAACAAGGGGGCCAGCGGGGTATATGGGGATGACAGGGGTTTTTCAATGTTTTATGGCCAAGTCTGAAATTCAAATTTCTTATAGAATGAATTTGAATTAGAGTAGAAAATAATAAAATAGAAAAACAATAGAACAGAATAGAATAAAATATAATATATATCATATTTTATTCTATTCTGTTCTATTGTTTTTCTAGTCTATTCTTTTCTATTTTATTCTATTTTATTCTATACAAAATTCTGGAAAATGGTTTTATATATATATATATATATATATATATATATATATATATATATATATTTATATATTGAATAAAATCGAAAAAAATATAACATTATATAATTATATATATATATATATATATATATATATATATATATATATATATATATATATATATATATATATATATATTGTGACAGCAGGAAGGTAAAGTCACCTGGTTGCATCCAGGGGGGTAGATATATTTCGCCCAGATTCAGGCTTTACGCCGACTTATACAACTAGGTGGAGAGTTGTATAAGCCCAGCTGAGGCGAGTGGGCTCATGGATGACTCATACCTCTAGGGAGAGTGTGGGGCGTCGTGCAGACAGGGAGTTGATGAGACCAGCTGAAGCTTATCAGCTCATTTAGGCCTCTATAAGAACTCCCAGCTTCATTAGATGTTAGCTCATGCCTGGACCCAGACCTGTGTGGACTGTCTAGGGAGAGTGAACCCCTGTGCGGTGAGACAAAGCCTGTGTGGCTATTTGCTTGGACATTTAAAACCAGGGACTTAGGGACTAGGACAGCACTAGGCTGATCCCAGTTGTTAGTTAGGAAACCTGTATGTTTAGTCAGAGGTCAAGTTGACCAGGATTTATTTTGTTTATGTTTCTTTTGCTTTGCTGTGTTTTGTCACTGTAAATAGAAAATAAACCGCACCTTTTTGATTTTGAAAACCACAACCTCCGTTTGCTGGGCCTGTTTTTGTGTGGGGAGCCCATCTCGGGGGTCACACACACCCGCTGCCGAGCTAACCCCCTCACAGTTGGTGGAGAACCAGTGGCAGTTTTTTTTTAAGCCAGCATGGAGGAGATACTGAAGCAGCTGGCTCTAGCAAATGCCAATCAACAGCAGACAAATGCAGGTTTGCAAAAGAGCCTTGCAGCTCATCAACAGAGCCTTGCAGCTCAACAACAGAACTTCGCAGCCCAGCAGCAAGCTCATCAACAGAGCCTTGCAGCCCAGCAGCAAGCTCACCAACAGAGTCTGGAAGCTCAGCAACAAGCCCAGCAGCAATCTGAGGCCCGCTTCATAGACCTGTTACAGAAGCAAGAGCAGAGACTACAACAAATGGAAGCAGTAATGCAGCAACGTCCGCAGACCAGTGAGGAAAGCCGTCCCACTAATACCGCATCCTTTGGGGTGAGTCATTTATTGACAAAAATGACTGGAGAGGATGATCCAGAGGTATTTTTGACCACATTTGAAAGGACTGCTGAAAGAGAAAAGTGGCCTGAGGAGCAGTGGGCTGGACTGGTGGCTCCTCTGTTAACTGGTGAATCGCAGAAGGCTTACTATGACCTAGAGCCTGACCAAGCAAAAGACTATGTGATGCTAAAAGCTGAAATATTGGCAAGGCTGGGTGTCACCCAGGCTGTCCGGGCTCAGCGTGTGCATAACTGGACTTTCCAGCTTGGAAAACCCCCCAGGTCTCAAATGTATGATCTCATTCACCTGAGCAGAAAGTGGCTACAGCCAGAGACTTTGTCCGCACCAAAGATTGTGGAACGTGTTGTAATGGATCGGTTTTTGAGAGCTCTTCCTACTGCCATCCAAAAGTGGGTAAGCCATGGAGACCCAGAGACGGCCGATGGTCTTGTGGATCGTGTGGAGAAATACTTGGCTACAGAGAACCTGACGGCCTCTTCCAGAGACACTCGGACTTTCCACCCTAAGACCAGACCATCCCCAGGGGCGGATAAGAGGATTCCAAGGGGTGAGGGTGGAGAGAGTAAGAGGGTGGGAGCTCTACCCCAAGTTTGGCGAGAACAGCCTGGGAAATCAGCGGCTCAAGAGGCGGCAAGAAGGATCGTTTGCTACCGCTGCCGGCAAGCGGGACATATTGCAGCCAATTGCCCGGTTGTGGAGGAACCCATGCAGTGTGACTTTCTGACGGGCAGACGTCAGTCGCTGTGTGCGACAGTCGCATGCACTGCCATTCGAGGAACTGAGAAACATTTATGCAAAATGTGTGTTAATGGTAGAAATGTTGTGGTATTGCTGGATTCAGGTAGCCTTGTGACCCTGATAAAGGCAGAGTTAGTTAAAACAGAGGTCTCTGGGAATAGCAAGGTAGCTGTTATTTGTGTGCATGGGGACACCCGAGAGTATCCAGTGACTACAGTGTGTTTCGAGACCCCCAAAGGTACCCTCTCTCATCCAGTGGGCTTAGTATCTCAGTTACCGCATGACGCCATTGTGGGAAGGGATTTTCCGAAGTTCTGGGAACTGTGGGATGATCCTGAGCCCCCCACTGGTGCCCCTATGTACCAGGAATGTGATAGCCAGAACTCCCCTGAGAGTGGTGAGGACTCTCCGGAATTTCCCTTATCAGTATTGGCAGGGGAGACTCAAGAAACTGGAGAGGAGCCCACCTCCTCAGACGAAAACCTACCGTCTGTGGAGTTTTCTGATCTTGAGGTTCACAGGGAAAACTTTGCCACAGAACAGTTGAAAGACCCCGCCCTAATAAAGGCACGGGAAAACGTAGTGAAAATAGATGGCGAGTTAGTGAACCCAGATAATACCTGCACTTACCCATACTTCAGCGTAGAGAAGGACCTACTGTATCGGGTGGCAAAAAGGGCAGAAGAAACCGTTGAGCAGCTTGTGGTGCCCAAACCTTACAGGAAGTTGGTGTTGGAGTTGGCCCATGGGCACATTCTTGGAGGTCATCTGGGGACAGAGAAAACCCGAGAGAGGGTATTACAGAGATTCTATTGGCCGGGGGTGATGAAGGACATAGAAAATTATTGTTCCTCCTGCCCTGTGTGTTCCTCCTGCCCTGAAGAAACCGTTGAGCAGCTTGTGGTGCCCAAACCTTACAGGAAGTTGGTGTTGGAGTTGGCCCATGGGCACATTCTTGGAGGTCATCTGGGGACAGAGAAAACCCGAGAGAGGGTATTACAGAGATTCTATTGGCCGGGGGTGATGAAGGACATAGAAAATTATTGTTCCTCCTGCCCCGATGCCACATTTCCGTAGCCCGCTGGTCCCTCTACCCATCATTGAGGTCCCGTTTGAGAGGATCGCCATGGATTTGGTAGGTCCTATAATCAAGTCCGCTAGGGGGCACCAGTACATATTAGTTATAATGGACTATGCCACCCGTTATCCAGAAGCGATCCCTCTCCGAAATACCTCGGCCAAAACCATAGCCAAAGAGCTATCTCTTGTGTTTAGCCGGGTGGGTATTTGTAAAGAACTGCTTACGGACCAAGGTACACCCTTTATGTCCCGGGTTATGAAGGAGCTGTGTAAATTGTTCAAAGTGACGCAATTACGTACATCTGTGTATCACCCCCAAACCGATGGGCTGGTTGAAAGATTCAACAAAACCCTAAAACAAATGTTGAAGAAAGTGGTGGATAGAGATGGAAAGGATTGGGACTGTCTACTTCCTTATCTGATGTTTGCTATTAGGGAGGTGCCCCAATCCTCTACGGGATTCTCCCCCTTTGAGTTACTGTATGGGAGACACCCAAGAGGGCTGTTGGATATTGCCAAGGAAACTTGGGAAAGTGAGAGTTCTCCCCACAGGAGTGTGATTGAGCATGTCGCCCTGATGCAAGACCGAATTGCACAGGTAATGCCCATCGTGAAGGAACATTTGGCCCAAGCGCAGTTAGCACAGCAGAGAGTGTACAACCGTGGAGCCAAGACCCGTACCTTTTCCCCGGGGGATAGGATACTGGTACTTGTCCCTACGGTTGAAAGTAAATTCCTTGCCAAATGGCAAGGCCCCTACGAGATAATGGAAAAAGTGAGCGAAGTGAATTACAAGGTCAGACAACCAGGAAGGCGAAAGCCCGAACAGATCTATCACGTTAATCTGTTGAAAGCCTGGAGGGATAGAGAGTCCCTAGTCGCAGACACTTGGTCACCAGCTCAAACTGGTTGCGTGATTCCTGAGGTTGGAATAGCAGCCACCTTGTCACAACCCCAACAACAGGAGGTTAAGGAGTTTGTGCTTCGCAACAAGGAGGTATTCTCTGAGCTGCCGGGACAAACATCTGGGGTAGAGCATGACATCATTACCCCGCCCGGTGAAAGGGTGAAGTTAAAACCCTATCGGATCCCAGAGGCCCGACGGGAGGCAATACGGGAGGAAGTACAGAAAATGCTGAACTTAGGGGTGATAGAGGAGTCCCAAAGTGATTGGTCTAGTCCCATTGTGTTGGTGCCTAAACCGGATGGGAGCTGGCGATTTTGTAACGATTTTCATCAGTTAAACAAAGTTACAAAATTTGACACCTACCCCATGCCACGTATAGATGAGTTGATCGACCGGCTGGGAACAGCCCGATACATGACGACTCTTGACCTCACAAAAGGGTATTGGCAAATCCCCCTGGCCAAATTGGCCAAAGAGAAAACCGCATTTGTAACCCCAGACGGGGCGTTCCAATATAAAAGAATGCCGTTCGGGTTACAGAATGCGCCGGCCACATTCCAGCGGAAAATGGACCAGATGCTGAGGCCCCATCGGAAGTATGCTGCGGCTTACCTGGATGACGTAATTGTCCATAGCACAGATTGGGCCTCACATCTGCCAAAAGTGCAAGCAGTCCTGGACTCTGTTCGGGAAGCGGGGTTTACGGCTAACCCCAAGAAGTGTACCATTGGGCAGGAGGAGGCCAAATATCTTGGGTACACCATTGGGAGGGGAGTAATAAAACCCCAACTCAACAAAGTCGAGGCCATCCAGAGTTGGCCACGTCCCAACAGCAAGAAGCAGGTACGAGCCTTTCTGGGAATCGCTGGGTATTATCGGCGATTCATTCCCCACTTTGCTTCTAAGGCTGTGCCCCTAACCAACCTAACGAAGGGGAAAGGGTCGGTCATGATTAAATGGACCCCCGAGGCTGAGGCAGCATTCCAATTCTTGAAACAAGCCTTATGTAGCCAGCCAGTGTTGTACTCACCCGACTTCTCTAAAGACTTTGTCGTACAAAGTGATGCGTCAGATGTGGGGTTAGGAGCAGTATTGTCCCAGGTCTGGAACGGGGAAGAGCACCCAGTCATTTACCTCAGCAGGAAGTTGAAGTCCCATGAGGTAAATTACGCCACCGTTGAAAAGGAGTGTTTAGCGGTGAAGTGGGCTCTAGATTCCCTTCGGTACTACCTGCTAGGTAGGCACTTTGACATGGTTACGGATCACGCTCCGTTAAAGTGGATGGCTCAAAACAAGGAAACAAATAGAAGAGTGAATAGGTGGTTCCTGGCCCTCCAGGAATTCAACTTCACAGTAAAGCATCGCCCTGGCGTTCAAATGGGGAATGTGGATGCTTTGTCTCGAGTACATGAATGCCTGATTGCTGGTGTTCCAACCCCGAGGTTAAAACAAGAGGGGGGGGGGGTATGTGACAGCAGGAAGGTAAAGTCACCTGGTTGCATCCAGGGGGGTAGATATATTTCGCCCAGATTCAGGCTTTACGCCGACTTATACAACTAGGTGGAGAGTTGTATAAGCCCAGCTGAGGCTAGTGGGCTCATGGATGACTCATACCTCTAGGGAGAGTGTGGGGCGTCGTGCAGACAGGGAGTTGATGAGACCAGCTGAAGCTTGTCAGCTCATTTAGGCCTCTATAAGAACTCCCAGCTTCATTAGATGTTAGCTCATGCCTGGACCCAGACCTGTGTGGACTGTCTAGGGAGAGTGAACCCCTGTGCGGTGAGACAAAGCCTGTGTGGCTATTTGCTTGGACATTTAAAACCAGGGACTTAGGGACTAGGACAGCACTAGGCTGATCCCAGTTGTTAGTTAGGAAACCTGTATGTTTAGTCAGAGGTCAAGTTGACCAGGATTTATTTTGTTTATGTTTCTTTTGCTTTGCTGTGTTTTGTCACTGTAAATAGAAAATAAACCGCACCTTTTTGATTTTGAAAACCACAACCTCCGTTTGCTGGGCCTGTTTTTGTGTGGGGAGCCCATCTCGGGGGTCACACACACCCGCTGCCGAGCTAACCCCCTCACAATATATATATAAACCATCTTCCGAAATTCGAATTTGGTACAGAATGAATTTGAATAGAAAAGATTGGAATATAATATATTATATTTTTTTTCTATGCTATTCTTTTCTATTATTTTCTATTCTATTCTAATCTTTGCTATTGGAATTTGATTTCATTCTATACGAAATTCGAATTTCAGAAGATGTTATATATTTATATAGATATATATATACCTATATATAGATATATATGTAATATTGTTTTCTGTTCTGTGCTATTGTTTTTCTATGCTATTCTTTTCTAGTATTTTTGATTCTATTCCAATCTTTTCTATTCAAATTCAATTTCATTCTATGCGAATTTCGGAAAATGTTTATAGTTTAGTTCAAATGCAGTAGAATTATTTCAAATTTGATATTTTTTTTCAAATTCGGTAGATTTTTTTTTCAAATGCAGTAGAATTTTTAAGAATGCGGTAGAACTTTTTGAATGCGGTCGATTTTTTTAAATTCGAATACGAAACTAAACGAATCCCAAAAACGAATGTAACGAATGCAACGAATTTAGTTAAATAACGAAACGAAACGAAACTAAACAAATTTTTTCATCCTGCACATGTCTAGGTTCTTTCATGATTTTGCACAGTACACCTGTATACAGTATGTATTTATATTTGCCACAAATTATATGAAAAAGACACATGAAGGTAGGACAAGAACATTACGTTTTAAAAGAGCCAACTTAAATAAGCTGTGCTCCATATTTCATGACAGTGAATTGAATCAATCAGCTCTGTGTTATTTGTGATTAGTAGGTCCAGCAGAGCATTATCTTTAGTTATGGCTTCCACCATTTGACTTATGAAATTGTCCTGCATTAAATTCAAGAATTAATGACCCTTATTTGAGTGAGCAGTTCTGTCTACTCATTGAAAATTACTAAGGAAAACAGGAAGTGAAGCCTTGTTGTTTCACAGCCTGTTTCCTACTGCGCATGCATGAGTAGAATGGTCTGAATTGTCCCGCTGTGTTCTGGGACCTGTGTGTGTGTTTGCCAGAAGGCAGCGGGGGGGAAGGAGGAGGGACCTCAAATTATGCAAATTACGGAATTGCACGACGCGGCCCTGATCTTCTTCTTCTTGGGTCCCCCACTGGCACTCCTGGCTCCTCCTCCTGGCTCCTCCTCACATGGTGTGTCACTATAGGAAGCCGCTTCCTATGGTGGCACACCTGAAAGCTTGACCCCAAGTCACATTGCCTGCATCCAGATACAGACAGTTTGGCTCATTCCCGCCTCCCGCTCCCTCACTGTATTTGAGTGACAGCAGCAGGAGCAATGGTTCCCTCTGCTTCTGCAAAACAGGTGAGAGTGGGGAGAGCTGTTACAGACAGGCACAGCACTGGATCAAGTGAGATAAGTATAAGGGGAGGGGTAGATACTGTTACCTAAAAGAAAAAATTCTGTAATGCAGGCAATGCATTAAAGTAGAAATGCTTAGGCTCAGGCCTGGTTCACACTGGTCCGACAAACGCTCCGACATTGGGAGCTCATGTCGCATGACGTGTGAAAATCAATGAATCCCTATGAGAGCCGTCTTAACTGGTCCGACACATGTCGGTCCGACATTAAAAATGCTCCCTGTACTACTTCTGTCCGACTTTGATCTTACTTCAGCCCATTGAATATCATTGAAGTCGGATCAAAGTAGGATCCTTGTCCTAACCATCCGACATTTGACATCTGACATGGTGATTACAGCAGCAGTAAAAGGAATTTATCTCACCCTGGGATTGTTTTGATTGGTCAAAGGACAAGTCAGACTAGCACAATGTCGGATCAAAGTAGTATCCTGTTCATGAATGTCGGATGGATGTCGGACCAATGTAGGATCAATGTAAGACTGATGTTGCAGAGCGAAGTAGGATGAAAGTCGGATGAATGTCGTGTCGTATCAGTGTGAACCCAGCCTTAAGAACCATTTTAAAGTATATGCCCTGCCAAACCTGTCAGGTTTTTATTGCTCTCCAATACTCTGTTACAGAGATTTTCCTTCAGGTTCTGTCCTGGTGCCAATGGTTTCACTGGGCATCAGCCATTACATTTTTATTGCTAGGTGTATCAATGTTGCAAATTTTCCCGTTTCCTGTCTTGTGAAATAATTGACACAGAACATTTGCTACTAGAATGCTACTACAAATGTTTTCATTTCTGTCCATGTTGAATTACCCTTATTTTCTGTCTGGTTATGTTGTCACAGAACAGTGAATGGAAATCCCTCTAAAGGAGCCCAAAGCAGCAGTAAAAACCAAACAGGGACTCTAACCCTTTCCACTCTATTTAAAAATTAACTTGGCTGCACATACACTTTAACCACTTGCCGCCCGTGCAGCTCTTGTTCTGGGAGGACATCATATGATGGCATCCCAGAATGGCCGCTTTCCTGGGCGGCTCTCCTAGGACACAGCGTGACCCCGATATCTGGAAAAAGCCGATGACATGGCTCTTTAACCATGTGATTGGCTGTGTCCAATCACAGCCAGTCACATATAAATGCAGAAGTGCCGTTAATCGGCTCTCCTCGCCTCACACTGGCAGAGTGTGTGGCGAGGAGTGCCAATCAGCGGTATCTCCTCACAGGGGAGACCAAGGCAGGTAATCAGGGTACTGATCATCAGTGCCCTCATTACAGGAAAGCCCCAGCAGTGCCCATTAGTGCCACCAATCAATGCCCATCAGTGCCAATCAGTGACACCAATCAGTGCCCATTAGTGATACAAGTCAGTACAGCCTTTCAGTGCCCATCAGCGCTGCCCATCAGTGCTGCAAATCCGTGCCGCCTATCAGTGCCCACCAGTGCCACTTATCAGTGCCACATATCAGTGCTCATCAGTGTCACAAATCAGTGCCACCTATCAGTGCCCATCAGTGTGGCATATTAGTGCCTCATTAGTGTCACCAAAATAGTGCCAATAAATGCCACCTCGTCAGTGCCCATAAGTGCCGCCTATCAGTGCCCATCAGTGCAGCCTCATCAGCGCACATCAGTGAAGGAGAAAAAATGCTTATTTACAAAACTTTTTTTTTTAAAACCCAGCAGTGATTAAATACCACCAAAAGAAAGCTCTGATTGTGTGAAGAAAATGATTAAAAATGCATTTGGGTACAGTGTTGCATGACCGCTCAATTGTCATCCAAAGTGCGACAGTGCTGAAAGCTGAAAAATGACCTGGGCAGGAAGGGGGTGAACTTATCCTGTATTGAAGTAGTTAAGGGCTTATTTACACTTCTGTGATGCTTCGGTTATGCTTTTGTGATGCTTCTGTGATGCTTTTTTGAAGCTTTAATGATTTGCTGCCTCACTGTGCCCATTGCATGCCTCACTGTGCCCATAGTATGCCTCACTGTGCCCATAGTATGCCTCACTGTGCCCATTGCATGCCTCACTGTGCCCATTGCATGCCTCACTGTGCCCATTGCATGCCTCACTGTGCCCATTGCACGCCTCAAAATATCATGACACAGTACGATAATAAATAGCATGTGCAACAAAAATCCATCAAAACAACATATCATGCAGATTTACGAGAACATTGTATTGGGATTTGAATTGAATTTTTTTTTGTACATTTCTTAATTATTCACAAACATAACATACTTGAAAGTAAACTGGACTTTTAAATGGAGGAGAGAGGAACAGCTTGCCAAATGGAAGGAACAGACCTGGAGTCAAGACAGAAAAAACTAAGCATGACAGTAAAATGATAATCCAAAATCATGAAAAGGTTTACCAAAATTGAGGACAAGCAGCGAGGGTTTAGGGTCAAAGGCATTGTAGGTTAGTAAAAAAAGAAGAGCACCCCCGAAGCACACACACATACCTGATCAGCCTGTCAGTGTAAAAAAGCCGCGCCTCCTCCTCGTCCTCGTTCCGTGGGACGAGGACGAGAGGACGTCCGTGATAGGCGGAACACTGGACACTGACTGCTGGGAAACTGAGTGTTCCGCCTATCATGGACGAGGACAAGGAGGAGGTGCGGCTTTTTTACACTGATGGGCTGATCAGGTATGTGTGTGCTTCGGGGGTGCTCTTCTTTTTTTACTAACCTACAATGCCTTTGACCCTAAACCCTTGCTGCTGATCAGGTAGGCAAATGGGCACAGACTCGAGTATACTCGAGTATATACAATACTCTTTGGGTGAAAATTAAACAGAGAGAGGCACCAGACTAAGTGCAGCATTAAAAGTGGATTTAATAATTAAAAAACAAATTGGCAACTCACAAGAAGGTGAGAAAACAGGCATTTTGTTGTGTAAGCGTCATTGCACCAACTTCTCCAAGGTGTCCTATAGCTGCTGTAAACTCGAGTCGGCTGTGTGTACAGATAGAACCAGGAAGCAGCTAGACGCCGATGTACCCATCTGGCCGGAAATTACGTCACAGGGAGGGTGTGCTGGGCATGTAATGAGCAGATGCATTTTGAAGCAAACGTTGTTCTTTAGACCTAATTAGCTATCAGCGCCTGTCTGTCTTATATAGTAACAGCAATAATCAATAGCAAATGAGATTTAAGATTTAAATACTGACCAGTTAATAGAGAGAAGAAATGGCAAAATCGAAAAAATGGATACAGAAGAGAAAATTGTCTGAAGTTTATGGGAAAAAGTAATGATGCCTTATTATGGTAGAGTATTATTATATTATGAGAGCTTGATTATATGATTTTATGAGACAAAAAAAACATAGATTGTTAGTATTATTATATCAAGGGGAACTGAACTAAATTTGGATCAAACCTAATGAATGAAAAGATCGGGTCAAAATTAAATCAGAAAAAAATAAAAATGATAATAAAAATAAAAATAAAATAAAATAAGAGGTAAAATTTAAATAAAATTGGAACCATTCTTGGATATATATATATATATATATATATATATATATATATATATATATATATATATATAATATATATATATATATATATATATATATATATATATATATATATATATATATATATTCATGTGACAAAACTGAAGAAATTACACTTTGCTACAATGTAAATTAGTGAGTGTACAACTTGTATAACAGTGTAAATTTGTTGTCCCCTCAAAATAACTCAACACAGCCATTAATGTCTAAATCGCTGGCAACAAAAGTGAGTACACCCCTAAGTGAAAATGTCCAAATTGGGTGCAATTAGCAATTTTCCCTCCCCAGTGTCATGAGACTCATTAGTGTTACAAGGTCTCAGGTGTGAATGGGGAGCAGTGTTAAATTTGGTGTTATCGCTCTCACTCTCTCATACTGGTCACTGGAAGTTCAACATGGCACCTTATGGCAAAGAATTCTCTGCGGATCTGAAAAAAAGAATTACTCTTTCGTCCATGGACCGACACAGCTTCTCTATTGACAAAGTGGGTATTATCCGTTAATTAGGAGTGACTAGGCAGAAAAACTTGTAAAAAGTGTTGCATCACACCTTCTACAGTCCCGCCCAGGGGGCGGACCCCCCGGGTATATCCTCTCAGTCTGCATATCGCAGATCAGTTTTTTCTGTCTAGCAAGGAGTAGGACATGGCTCCCTTCGGGCCCATTGGTCTGGGGGAAAAAAGATATATATATATATTTTGTTTGCTACATTTGTTGTTTCCTGCGATCTTCGATCAACTGCCGACTGGGTGACAGGCTGGATCCTCGATCCTTGTAGTCTCCCCAGTTTCGGCCATCGAGCGTGTGCCGACCCTAGGTACGCGCTGGGTTTTCCTCAACATGCCCGTCACTCCACGGGTGGCCGGTGAGCCTACGCTCCAGGGCCTGCACCGGACCGCTCAGCTTCGGCTGACCTTATGGCCGAGTCGCAGCAGCCTGGCCGGTGAGCTTATGCTCCAAGGCTTGCATCGGATCGCTCAGCTTCGGCTGACCTTACGGCCGAGTCGCAGCAGCCTGTCCGGTGAGCGTCACGCTCCAGGGCATACATATGATCGTCCCTTTTGGGTCCAATCACAGCATGCCTGGCCAACAGTCACCTTCCGTGCGCGGACGATGATCTGTTTGGAATGTCTTCCAGCATAAAACATGCAGGATAGGTAAGTAAAACTCCCCTGCCTCGGCTGGGTGATTTAGCTGGACATTCCTGGAGAGATCAAGTAAGTGGTTGTGGCCCCTTTCTTCCCTCTCTCCCTGCCTTTCCCTCCTCCCTGGGCTTCTAGCTAAAGGTGCTGGGTGCTGGGGGTCACCTAAGGGGTTCCACTGGAGCGGGGCTGGCTGTAACTAACATTTAAAAGAAATGTAATTTCTGCTTACCTGTGTGTGTGCTTCCTCCTCCATGCTGTCGGCGGCCATTTTGAGGTGGTCCATGCCGAGTTCGGCCTCTTGTGACTGCCCGGCGGCCATCTTCCTGTGGTTCGGCCACACCCACTGGCCCCTATCAGCTGATCGGCGGCCATGTTTACCAACCCTGTATGTATATATTGCCGTTCGGCGGCCATCTTTTGTGGGCTATGGCTGCTTGACCTCTATCTTCGGTCGGCGGCCATTTTCTTAGAGCCCACATTATCTTCCATACAGACGTTTTTGGCAACCATTTTGCGAGAGCCTCCGGCCTCTAGGGTGCATTACACTGGCGCGAAAATTCACACAGGAAGTGCTGATAAAAGAAGCAGACTGACACAGCAGCAGTGGGACAGCATCACAGGCGCAGCACACGGCAGCATAGCAGTACCGGTCCAGGGTGGTGAGTCCTCTGGGTAACCCAGCATCTCTGCAGCGCAGGAGGGTGGCCTATTGATATCTTGCCTGGAGCCCTGTGAGTGTCAGCGTGTGGTCAGCATGGCATCTGAGCCAGATGTCTTCTCCCCTGAAACACCAGATTTAGCAGCTGGTGCCCCTGAGGTGTCTATGGACGCTATGTCGGCAATCCTAGAGGCGTTTGCTGCCAGGGTGGAAGCAGCACACGGGAATACAGGGGGTAGTAAACGCCCCGTCCCCTGCAAGCTTCTGGGGATAATTCTGATGCAGAACCAGGTCCAGCTATGGCTCAGGGCCCAGATTCTGACACAGTAGAGACTGCAGACCGTGACCGGACAGTGAGGATGACTCCAAGTCCAGGTCAGTACGCGAGACGGCTTTGGTATCTGACCTTATTACTGCAGTGTGGGATACGCTAAAGTTGGAAAATGCTGCAGAAGCAGCAGAGACTCCGGTCCACTTGGGTTTCATAGACCTGCCCGCACTGCTAAGGTGTTCCCTTGTGTGTCTTTTGATAAACTCTTATACAAGGAATGGGAGAACCCACTGAGGGTCTTTACAGCCCCAAAGAGGTTTACGGTACGGTACCCCTTTGAGGAGATTTTTCTGAAGAAATGGACCTCTCCCCCTATAGTGGACCCTCCGGTTTCCAGACTTAATAGAGCCACCACAATTCCTGTAGAAGGGGCTCCTGTTTTCAAGGACCCTGTGGATAAGAAGGCTGAAGCACTCACTTGCTACCTATACTCAGTGGTAGGCTCGGCAGTACGCCCGGCATTGGCGGGGGCCCTAGTGTCTCACACACTTACTGAATGGGCAAGATTGCTACTCCAGGGGTTAAGGAGCGAGATGCTCCTCCTAATGAGATAACATTGGCCGACCTGTTGGTCCAGGGCCTTAGGTTTGTCTGCGAGTCAGACATGGATACTATTCCCCTGCTGTCTAAAGCTTCAGTTTATGCAGTAGCAATACGCCGCCTGATCTGGCTAAAAGGCTGGTCTGCGGACCAGACTTCCAAGAAAGCCCTGTTGGATCTGCCTTTTAAGGGCGACAGACTTTTTGGGGCTTCTCTGGATGACATCATCCAGGATGCCACAGGAGGTAAAAGCACTTTGCTTCCCCAAATTAGCAAGGGTAAGGGGCCACGCCAAGGGCAAGAGCCCTCCTTTACTGCACGCAAGCGTTTTTTTCATCCCCCTAGGGCGACAGGGAAAAGACCCCAGGCCGATAAAGCGCCTGCCCAAGGACAAAAGCGTCCTTGGTCCCGCATACCCAATAAGCCTGTGGACAAATTTGCGTCTGCATGAAGGTCCTCCCCCACCCAGCTTGGGTGGGGGGACGTCTTCGCAAATTCGCGACTCAGTGGACAGCTCTAATCTCCGACAGGTGGGTTTGCGAAGTAATCTCCTCAGGCTACAAGATAGAGTTTCTCTCTTGTCCACCGGACAGATTCAACACCTCCAATCTCCAGCTACTACCGACCCGTCGGGAGGCCGTGTAGGGGGCAGTCCAGGGTCTACTGGAACGCGGGGTAGTTATTCCAGTTCCAGAACTGGAACGGGGTTTTTACTCAAATCTGTTCATTGTGCCGAAGAAGGAGGGGGTTCGTCCAAGCTTGGATCTCAGAGCCCTCAATTGCTTTGTGAAGGTACAAAGATTTCAGATGGAGTCGGTTCAATCTGTAGTCACGGCTCTCCATCCGGGGGACTTTCTGGCCTCCTTGGACATCAAGGACGCATACCTGCATGTCCCCATATACTCCAGACACCAGAGGT
This sequence comes from Rana muscosa, assembly GCA_029206835.1. NCBI lineage: Eukaryota > Metazoa > Chordata > Amphibia > Anura > Ranidae > Rana > Rana muscosa. Next base: position 218,067,294 of record CM055116.1, read on the forward strand.
TTCTGCGTTTTGCTATCGGGAAGGACCACTACCAGTTTGTGGCCCTCCCGTTTGGCCTTGCTTCAGCACCCAGGACATTCACCAAGGTGCTCGCTCCGATTCTGGCACTTCTAAGACAGCGGGGTATCGCTATCACAAGCTACTTGGACGACCTTCTGCTGAAGGCCCCTTCAAGCACAGAATTAGAGGTAAGCGTGTCCATTACCTGTCAGACTCTTCGAGACTGTGGTTGGATACTAAACACGCAAAAGTCAGTATTGGTGCCCACTCAACGCCTAGTGTACCTGGGGTTGATTCTGGATTCCTCAGAGGCAAAGGTATTCCTCCCTGTGGAGAAGTTGCAGACTCTCCGGGCTGCAGTACGGCAGCTGACTTCCAGGAATTGGTCGTCACTCCGTTTTTGCATGCGAGTGTTGGGCCTCATGGTAGCCTCCTTCGAGGCGGTCCCATATGCTCAATACCACACTCGAGTGTTACAGAAGGAATTTCTGTCCAGATGGAACATATGCCCTTCATCTCTGGATTATCAAATCCGAGTGAGCCACCTAGTCAGGAGATCCCTGGTATGGTGGCTGACAGCACCGGCTCTAATGGCCGGGAAGTAATTTCTTCCGGTTTACTGGATAGTGATCACGACGGACGCCAGCCTTACAGGTTTGGGGGGAGTCTGGGGTGTTCAGTCGGCGCAAGGTCGCTGGACCCCAGAGGAAGCCCTCCTGCTGATCAATGTCCTGGAAATCTGTGCGATCAGGCTGTGCCTCTTCAAATGGTCTCAGAGGCTGCAAGGGCGTCCAGTCAGGATCCAGTCAGACAACGCCACAGCGGTGGCATATGTCAATCATCAAGGAGGAACAAGAAGCTCAGCTGCAGCATCGGAGGTTGCTCGCATCCTGAAGTGGGCAGAGAAGAGCGTTCCGGCACTGTCGGCCGTGTACATTCCGGGTGTGGAAAACTGGCAGGCGGACTACCTGAGCCGCCAGATGCTGGACCAGGGAGAATGGTCCTTACACCCGGAGGTGTTCAAACTCCTCTGTCAAAGATGGGGCACACCAGACGTAGATCTTCTGGCTTCCCGACTCAATCAGAAGGTATTGAGGTTTGTGGCCCGGTCAAGAGACCCATGGGCAGACGCAACGGACGCGTTGGTGACATTGTGGGGTCAGTATCGGCTAATCTATGCCTTCCCTCCCTTAAGGTTTCTTCCTCTTCTGCTCCGCAGAGTGGAGGCAGAGGGAATTCCAATGATCCTAATCGCTCCAGATTGGCCTCAGCGTCCTTGGTACGCCAATCTAGTACGTCTGGTAGCAGACGTCCCCTGGCGCCTACCACTACGGAAGGACCTGCTATCGCAAGGTCCCATACTCCAGAATTCTGCTGTTTTTACAGCATGGGGTGGACCAAAGGCTTGCCCTAAGTACGATTAAGGGACAGATATCTGCCCTGGCTGTCTTTTTTCAGCGACCCCTGGCGACTCACTCTCTTGTGAGTACATTTGTGCAGGGGGTTCGACATGTGGCCCCTCCGGTCCGTCCCCTGTGACCTCCGTGGGACTTGAACCTGGTCCTCTCGGTGCTTCAGAAGGCACCGTTTGAGAATATTAGAGATATTCCCCTGTTGACACTTTCTCAGAAAGTGGTCCTTTTGGTGGCTGTTACCTCAGTTAGACGAGTCTCTGAGCTGGCAGCCTTGTCCTGCAAGGCTCCCTATTTGGTTTTCCACAAGGATAAGGTGGTGCTGCGGCCGCAGCCTTCCTTTCTTCCGAAGGTCGTTTCGGCTTTTCATCTCAATGAAGACATTGTACTTCCATCCTTGTGTCCTCATCCGTCGAATCCTAAGGAGTCGGCGTTGCATTCCTTGGACGTTGTCCGAGCTTTGAGAGTATACCTATCTGCTACTTCCCTGTTCCGGAAGTCAGACTCACTGTTTGTTTTGGTGGCTGGTCCCAAGAAGGGCCAAGCAGTCTCATCAGCCACCATCTCTAGGTGGATCCGACAGATAGTAATCCAGGCTTACGCCTTAAAGGGTCAAGCGCCCCCCTTTCCGGTCACGGCGCATTCGACCAGGGCAACAGGTGCCTCTTGGGCTTTCTGACATCAAGTGTCTGTTTCCCAATTATGTAAAGCGGCGACTTGGTCGTCCGCTCACACTTTCACAAAATTCTACAAAGTTGATGTAGGTGCATCTTCGGATGCCTCTTTTCGGCAGCAAGGTTTTACAAGCGGCTGTTTAGAGTTGCAGCTCCTCCGTTGGAGGAGTGCTGTTTTGTGTGTGGGGTAAAGTTTATTTTATGCTGTTACCACCCCTCGTTTTTTCTCTGACACTGCTTTGGGACATCCCACTTTGTCAATAGAGAAGCTGTGTCGGTCCATGGACGAAAGAGTAAATAGGATTTTTTACTCACCGTAAAATCCTTTTCTCTGAGTCCATGGACCGACACAGCACCCACCCCTCCTTTTAAGTTTGTACTGCTTTTTGACAAACTGATCTGCGATATGCAGACTGAGAGGATATACCCGGGGGGTCCGCCTCCTGGGCGGGACTGTAGAAGGTGTGATGCAACACTTTTTACAAGTTTTTCTGCCTAGTCACTCCTAATTAACGGATAATACCCACTTTGTCAATAGAGAAGCTGTGTCGGTCCATGGACTCAGAGAAAAGGATTTTACGGTGAGTAAAAAATCCTATTTTTTGCTATACATAAAGATTGCCTAGGCTATAAGAAGATTGCCAAGAACCTGAAACTGAAAAGACAAACAGAGCAGCGCCAATCTAAGTGTATTATTAAAAGTAACAGACTTTAATCACAAAATATATACACTCCTAAGGAGCATGCATGCTCCGAACGTGTGCGTCATCACCAACCGCCCACCAGCAGCAACCTCCTGATCCAGTGACATCCAGCTGACGAATCTCCCCTGCACCCTCCAGATCTAACCCGGGACACCGGAACCCACTGCCGCCGTCGAGCCTGACAGGATCGCGTTACAACGGAGCTACCCTGGACTCCTGTAATATCAGACAGCGCTGCTTATCCATGATGTGCCCATTTACAACCACTTTCTAGTGAGTGTATATATTTTGTGATTAAAGTCTGTTACTTTTAATACTACACTTAGATTGGCACTGCTCTGTTTGTCTTTCTGTTCCCACTACCAGAGTAACTTCTGCTCTACAACTAGCTGCCTTTCTAGTGTGGATTTCCAGATCATCATCTTCATTCCTGAGGTTTTTACCCAGGACACATGGACTCTTTATCTGGACTAATTTTAATTTAAATTTTTTAATTATTTATGTTCCAATCCTTGCCTTGGTTTGAATGATTTTCAATACTTCCTTGATGCTTAAACCAGGATTACACCATCTTTTCCCTTGTACACACAATCCTTATTTATATGGTCCAAGGATTGACTGACCCTTAGTTATACCACCGCCTATTTGGGAGTGCCTTGGCGCGACAAATAATATAGTTTTTTTACTTAAGACCCTAAAACTGAGCTGCAGCACCGTGGCCAAGACCATTCAGCAGTTTAATAGGATAGGTTCCACTCAGAACAGGCCTTGCCATGGTCGACCAAAGAATTTGAGTGCACGTGCTCAGAGTCATATCCAGAGGTTGTCTTTGGGAAATAGATGTATGAGTGCTGCCAGCATTGCTGCAGAGGTTGGAGGGGTGGGAAGTGAGCCTGTCAGTGCTCAGACCATACGCCGCACACTGCATCAAATTGGTCTGCATGGCTGTCGTCCCAGAAGGAAGCCTCTTCTAAAGATTATGCACAAGAAAGCCCGCAAACAGTTTGCTGAAGACAAGCAGACTAAGGACATGGATTACTAGAACCATGTCCTGTGGTCTGATGAGACCAAGATAAACTTATTTGGTTCAGATGGTGTCAAGCGAGTGTGCTGGCAACCAGGTGAGGAAAAAGAAAAAAGCCCTAGGGCTAACGCTGCGCTAGATAAATGGGTGAGCATATTATGTGTTTGAAATTTATGAGAAAGCAGCTGGCATGAATAGTTCAATACAGAAAAACTATAATAACGTAAAAAATTAAGAAAAATGCAGCGCTAAAACATGAGAAATGGGACTGTATAGAATGATCTAGCCCAAAAGTAGATAAGCAAAATGATATATGTGAATAAAATAGTACAATGTATATGATACAAATGAAACTAACAAATATGTCAAAATTGATGAACAAAACCTAGTGAAGGAAAACATAAAAACAAAAAAAACAAATAACATTTGTGACATGTATAGAAATTAGCATATAGCGTGAATACACAGTGACACTTCTGATGGAAAATCCAAAGTGACAAAAATAAAGATAATATAAGAAACCGTGAGGTTAAATTAGTCCATAAAAAACTCTGTGTAAATGAATAAAAACGTCCAAACATAAGCCAAAAAAGATTCCAGAGATAGTGAAGAAAAATAAACTTCTTCCCAAGAAAGTTGTGACAAGTTTCAGGTGTGACAACCAAGTTAATAGTGATCCTGCTTACCAGATGGCCGTGACTGTAAAGAAACAGTCTCACCCAGCATAGGGAATGAGGCTTCCCCGCAGCCTATGGATCTCCTTATCAATGGCTCATCATCCGATTGACACTCAAAATAGAAGAAATAAAAGCCTTACTGGCTGCATGATACTTGCTGTCTCTGTGTGTCTCTCCAAACACAGGTTCTAGTAGACCTCATTAACCTAAATTTAAATTTAAATGTGGACTGATGAGACCAAAAAATTTACTTTTTGGAAGGTGTGCGTCCTGTTACATCTGGCATAAAACAAATACAGCATTTCATAACAAGAACATCATATCAACAGTCAGACATGGTGGTGGTAGCGTGATGGTCTGGGGCTGCTTTGCAGCTTCAGGACCTAGACAACTTCCCATAATTGATGGAACCATGAATTCTGAGCTGTACCAGAAAATCCTAAAGGAGAATGTCCGGCCATCAGTTTGTGACCTTAAGCTCAAGTGCACTTGGGTTATGCAGCAGGACAATGATCTGAAACACAACAGTGAGTCCACCTCCAAATGGTTCAAACAAAGCAAAATTTAGGTTTTATAGTGGGCTAGTCAAAGCCCGGACATAAATACAATTGAGATGCTGTATTATGACCTTGCACAGGCCATTCATGCTGGAAAACCCTCTGTAACGACACCCCAAACATGAAAGGGGTTTAACGCCGTTTAGATCTCTTCCCTCTCCTGGACACAAATTCACTGTCGATCCTCCACAGCCAGACGACCACTTTCCATAGGAATTAATCCTTCTGAAAGAACGAGACGCACTCTGTATCTTTCTCTGGATAGCCTGACTTTATTGCCAAAAACATTGTAACTTTTATACACATCCAATACTGCATTAATCTAAAATGAACAATGGTCCAGCTCCACCCACAACATAACAAGACCCAATACACATTTGACAGTAGGCTAGCTTTTGTCTCCCAATACCCATCTCTTAGAAGGCAACAGCTAATCCCTTTATGTTTAAATAACTATGCATGACCTTTATATTCACCAGACTGTCTGTTTCTTTACAATACACCCAAGGACAGACTTAATTTCTCCAATCCACATCACCACAAACAATGAACAGGTCTTTTAGAAGCTGCAATTCATTAGCATTACACTAGGCAGACAGGTGATTGAGGCTGAACACATCAGTATCTCTCAATTAACCTGTTGAGTTCAGAATCAGTAAATAGTCCTTTACAGATATCCTTGGGAATATGGTGGATAAATATTACAGACCCATTTTAGGTAGTCCAAGATATATTTCTTAATGTCCATTATTTCCTGGCTCACCCTGTGTCCAAGGTGACCCTCCTGTCACACCCTCCAATGTGGCTGAATTAAAACAATTCTGCAAAGAAGAGTGGGCCAAAATTGCTCCACAGCAATGTGAAAGACTCATTGGCAGTTATCGCAAACGCTTGATTGCAGTTGTTGCCGCCAAGGGTGCCACAACCAGTTATTAGCTTTAGGGGGCAATTTACTTTTACACATAAAGCCAGACAAGTTTGGGCATCTTTTTTGCCTTAATAACAAAAAAAACATCATTTAAAAACTGCATTTTGTATTTACTCGGGTTATCTTTGTGTATTAATAAAATTTGTTTGATAATTTGAGTCAATTAAGTGTGACAAATCTGCAAAAAAATAAATAAATAAGAAAGGGATCAAATACTTTTTTACAGCATTGTATGTATGTATATATATATCCAATAATGGCGCCAATTTTATTTAAATTTTAACTCTTATTTTTTTATTGTATTTCCATTTTCATCTTATTTTTATTTTTATTATCATTTTTATTATCATTTTTATTTCTATTTTTTTTTTCTAATTTCATTTTGACCTGATCTTTTCATTCATTAGGTGATTTCATTAGGTTTGATCCAAATTTGGTTCAGTTCCCTTAATAATAATAGAAATCATTGTTTTTTTTGTCTCATATAATTAGGCTCCCATGATATAATAATACTCTCTATCATAGTAAGGAATCATTACTTTGTCCCATAAAATTCAGATCATTTTCTCTTCTGTATCCATTCTTTCTCTTTTGCCATTTCTCTCTATTAACTTTTCAGTATTTAAATCACAAATCTAATTTTCTATTGATTATTGCTGTTACTATATTAGACAGACAGGCGCTGTTAGCTAATTAGGTCTGAAGAAGAAGCGTTCACTTCAAAATGCATTACCGATATGCTCATTACACGTCCAGCACACCCTCCCTGTGATGTAATTTCCGGCCAAATGCGAGTTTGCGGTTCAAGCTGAATACAGCGGCGTCCGTCCGCTTCCTGGTTACATCTGCTTACACAGCCGACTCGAGTTTACAGCGGTGCTTTACAGGGCGCTTTGAAGAAGTTGGTGCAATGATGCTTACAAAACAAAATGCCTGTTATTTCTCAACTTCTTGTGAGTTGCCTATTTGTTTTTAATTATTAAATCCACTTTTAATGCTGCACTTAGTCTGGCGCCCCGCTCTGTTTCAAACTACAATTAAATTAACATATTGATTGAGGTATTACTGTGGCCATTGTTTTTTAGTACGGTGTCTCAGGATTTCAATTGAAAATCTGATAATCTCACTGCAGATGCCACTCTATTCTCAAGGTGGCAATGTTCATGTAATTGATGGGCGAATCTGATCAGGTTTTATTTGTAGATGTGTTTTGTGAACAAAAATTCACATATCTCAAACTTTACTACAAACCCCTTTGAAGTCAAATCTTTCCTCTTTCAAAGCTGATAAGCTATGTAATGTCACACAAAGGGCATGTGTAGCTGTGCACTACCAGAGAGGGTCATGTACTAATGCATTTTTCTTTAAAGTATTGTTGCAGATAGCACCTCTTTTAGTAAGGCTTAAAATGGAACATCAAAATGCACAAATCCTTTAACTACCAACAACTCCTTTGAAGTCAATGGTTTTTTTTTGTTTGTGAAAAAGTAACCTGCATGCTATGCAATGCATATTTCCTGGTGCCTTCCATGGCAGCATACTAATGGTTGATGGCTCCGCCCCCGATCAACCCCCAGGACCACGTAACTCTATAAAAGAAAGAGTTACTCCCCCCTTCAGACATTCCTTTTCCTGTCCTCAATCCCTACAGGATCACTAATCAGCCTTACCTCACCGACTCATGGTGCTACCGTTGCAGATTCATGCTCTCCTGCAGTACGGAGTCCCGCATCTTGGGCTGCTAAATGCGCCATATAAGTGTGGGAGCCCCTTTTTCTGTGGATCTTTTTTGGGCATGTAGGGCACACAGGAGCATATTTTCTCCTCAGCGGCAGTTACAATCCTCGGGTCACACATTGCTTTACCCGGGTAATGATCTCTATAAACAGCGTAGCACTTCTGCATTTAAATGTCTGCTTTCTGCAATGTCTCTGGCTAGTGTGGACGCTTCGCGCGCCCCACACAGCCTAGCTTTACTCGTTCCGGGGGCGGAGTCACGGCATGACGCAATCGCGCATGCGCAATAGCCGCAGGAAGTAGTGCGGCGGCCATCTTGGTACACCCAAGCAAAAAATCCTATTTAAACAGCCTGGGAGCACAATCAAATGGCAGATTGTCAGAAAATACACCTTGCTGTGAGTATTAACTATTCTATATGCCAGATGGAACCCAGCCAAGGTAATTACCTGTGTGTTAATGCTAAAATGTTATTTTGCAGCGTAATGATGTTAAACATATAAATGTACATTCGCTGACATTGCACGGTGCTGTATTGACTAGCTAAAATTTGTTTACAAAATTTACCCAGCTGCCCCAGTATTGCCGCATCAAAAAGATCCTCAACATACCACTAGGTAAGGGCTGCAACGTTAGGTAAGTTGTTTTCATTCAAAGAGCACTACTACTTTAGAGGATATATAGAAACACCAGTTGTTTTGTTTCTTTATAGCCCACGCCGTGAAGCAGCCCGCACTTCTTCTCATCGAAGTTCTCGTGACGGACGTTCGGGGGGACATAGAAGCTCGGGTCGCTCACCCTCAACCCATGCTTCCCGTAGTGACCGAAGGTCACCCCGCCACTCCTCAAGTAGACCCGACTCCCAGCACAAATCTTTGCAACCAGGGAGGAAGGATTGCTGGGTATGCGGCAAGCAAGCCTTACCAGACAAGCTAGCCTGTGGCCAGTGTTTTTTGGAGGCTACGGCCGACAGACAAGGATCCATAGGCTCAATCAAAGAATTAGTCAAGGACACCATCAGGGAATTGGCCTCATCCCAGGATCAATCCACCCCACTTGTTGAACAAAGGGTAGCGGAGACAGCTAGTCTCCAGCCTGATTCTGAGCTCAATTCGGAAGATGACGGAAATATACCAGAAGAGGGCACATCAACCTTCGACTTTGGGTTAGTTGAACCCTTTATTGGCGCAGTTAAGGACGCAATTCAGTGGGAGGAAGATCCTGAACCTCCACATAAAGCAGGAAAATACTTCCCGCATTTGACCAGGAAGAAATCAGCCTTTCCCCTAATAGAGGAGATTAAAGGGGTGGTATTGGAGGAGTGGAAGAAGGTAGATAAACGACCCTTTGCCTTCAACCGCTTTTCCAAACTCTACCCACTCACGGAAGGAGATGCTCAGATTTTTGATGCCGTCCCGTCAGTAGATGCATCTGTCATGCGACTGGCTAGGAATACAACACTACCTTTAGAAGACGCAGTCTCCTTTAGAGACGCCCTAGACCGCAGAATAGACGCCGATCTGAAAAAAGTATACCAAGCATCGGGGGGAGCCTGCAAACCGGCGGTGGCCCTATCCTCAATCTCCAAAGCCACCAGGGTGTGGACAGATAATATTGAAACGGCCCTCAGACGTGGCCTAGATACTGAAGAAATCATTAAAGCTCTAGATGAATTGAAGCTGACCTCTGATTTCATGGCGGAAGCAGCCATAGACGTTCTAAGATGCTCCTCCAGAGCAATGCTTTACTCTATCACAGCCAGGAGAGCGTTATGGCTTAAACCATGGTCAGCAGACCCGTCGTCAAAACAGTCATGGTGTCGCATCCCGTATGACGGGAAGTCCTTATTTGGAGATAAAATGGATACGGCAATATCCAGAGTCACAGGCGGGAAAAGCGGTCTTATTCCCCAGGATAGGAGCAGAAGGAGGAAGTTTACTCCGCAGGCAAATTTCCAACAGAGATCAAGAGACTCCAGGGCTTATCGCCCGGGTAAACAATACAGAAGGGACTGGAAAGGCTCACAGGCCTCTTTCCTCAAATTAAAATCAAAGGCCCCTACACTGGCGATAGAAAACCAGAAGTCCTTTTGACACGCCCTCCACCCAAGCCGGGCCAGTGGGAGCAAGACTCAGATCCTTTGCCCGGGTTTGGGTGGAAAATTGTACAGACCAGTGGGCGTTATCCACAGTCCTTCAGGGACATTTCTGGAAATTCAGATCCCGCCCTCCATCCTTCTCCTACCAATCAACCAAGATACCAGCCGGAAGACAAAAGAGGGAAACACTTGTCCAATACGTGCAAATACTTCTATCTCAACGGGCAATCCTACCGGTTCCGGAATCGGAAAAGCACTTAGGGTTCTATTCCCCAGTCTTCTTGGTCCCCAAAAAAACAGGGGGCTGGAGACCGGTTTTAGACCTGAAAATGCTAAACAGGTACCTTTATGTAGAACACTTCAAGATGGAGTCTCTGAACACGGTAATCCTTTCAGTACAGCCAGGGGACTGGATGGTGTCTGTAGACCTCCAGGACGCATATCTTCACATCCCCATCCACTACAACTTTCAACATTTTCTACGGTTTCAAATAGACAACCTACATTTTCAATTCCAGTGTCTCCCCTTTGGGATTTCATCAGCACCCAGAACCTTCACCAAAGTTCTGGTAGCCATCTTAGCCCCCTTTCGGGAGAAGGGCATACGAGTCCTACACTATCTGGACGACATATTAATTCTGTCTCAGCACAGAGAAGTTCTACAGTCTCACCTGCAGATGGTCTTAAACACCTTGACACAATTTGGATGGCTAATCAACCACTCGAAGAGTCAGTTTGTACCTACACAAAAAATGATGTACCTAGGTGCCTTATTCAACACGCCGAGGAAGTCAGTGTCCTTTCCACCAGCCAAAATTCCGGCGTTGGTGCAAAAGGTGAAGCATACATTGGGGAGTCACGCTATGCCAGCGTCAGATTGCCTGAGCCTCCTAGGGTCCCTCTCGGCCTGCATACCGATGGTAAAATGGGCCAGAAGCCACTTACGGGGTTTTCAACAAGGTTTTCTGAAGCAGTGGAGGAGAAAGCGTCTCAGTCAGAGGATAGCTATCACTCCCTCGATGAAGTCCAGCCTCTGGTGGTGGACAAGGTCTCTGAATCTACTAGCTGCTTGTCCTCTCGGCCCAATCTCATGGACCATTATCACATCAGACGCAAGCCAGCTGGGTTGGGGGGCACACCTCCAAGATCAGCTGGTTCAGGGCAGATGGAGTTTCAATGCGGAAGGGATGGTATCCAACATCCTGGAACTAAGGGCAGCATGGATGGCAATCCTGCACTTGGCTCCTCTCCTCAAGGGAAAATCCGTGCTACTACAAATGGACAACAGAGCGGCAGTAGCCTATGTCCAAAATCAAGGGGGAACACACAGCAATGCACTAGCCAGCGAAGCAGCCCCAATTATTGCATGGGCCGAGAAGAATTTATTAGATCTCCAGGCTACCTACATTCCAGCCCCCGAGAATCAGCTAGCAGATCATCTCTCGAGATCCTTCACATCCAACAACGAATGGTCTTTGGATCCACAGGTTTTCAGCTGGATATGCCAACAGTTGGGGAATCCCCAGATAGATCACTTTGCGTCTCCGCACAACGCAAAAGCACCTCTCTTCTTCACGAGGTCACCATCTCCGATGTCGGCAGGGGCGGATGCTCTAGTCCAACCATGGGAATTCCAGATAGGCTACGCCTTCCCTCCGACACCCTTAATCCTCAGGTTTCTCCAGCGACTGACTCTAGAGAGGGTCACCATCCTGGCGGTTGTTCCTTACTGGCCGAGAAGACCGTGGTTTCCGCTCTTAGTAGAGATGGCCCTGGGCAACCCATTACCCCTCCCACCCACGAGCAAGCTGCTATCTCAAGGCGCTTTTCTACACCCGCATCCAGAGATCCTAGACTTGAGGGTCTGGAAGTTGAAAGGAGGAGGTTGGGCGACCTAGGTTGCTCTCGGGACGTTGTTCAAACGTTATTACAAGCAAGAAAGGCATCCACTAATGCCACCTACTGCAGAATATGGAAAAAATTCTCTACACTGGCTGAAACTAATCGTTTCAACCCTCTGAATCCTGGGGTCCAAGATATCCTACTCTTCCTGCAAAATGGTCTGGACCTAGGCTTAGGTCTCAGCACGCTAAAAGTGCATATTTCAGCCCTGTCAGCCTTTACAGACACACGCTGGGCACTAAACCCCTTGGTGGAACGTTTCTTGAAGGCGGTGTTAAGATTACGTCCTCCCAGGAAAACGCTGTATCCCAAATGGGACCTAACGGTTGTTCTTAACGTCTTAGCAAACTCTCCATTTACACCCACAGAGGAGTGCTCCTTGGAAGATATCACCGGCAAAACGGTTTTCCTGATCGCTGTCACCTTGGGTCGAAGAGTATCAGAGATACAAGCCCTAGGGGCAGAGGAGCCCTACGTCACTTTTTTTCCGGACAGGGTAGTCCTACAGCCTATCCATCGGTTTGTCCCCAAAGTGCCTTCAGTCTACCATTCCAACCAGGAGTGGGTACTCCCAGCTTTCGGAGAGGAACCATCCTCCTCAAAACTACATGAGCTGGACGTGGCCAGATCTCTAAAGCGTTATTTGGAGCTGACACAGCAGTTCAGAAGGGATCAACGACTCTTTGTTATCCCCAAAGGCACCAGAAGAGGCTTGGCAGCTTCTAAAACAACATTAGCCAGTTGGATCGTGAAAATAATCCAAAAGGCATACCGGGCTAGTGGTCTTCCAGTTCCAAACGCGGTGAATGCACATTCAACAAGAGGAATCGCATCATCCTGGGCGGCTATGGCTAGGGTCTCCCCGGAGACAATTTGTAGAGCAGCTAGCTGGTCATCGTTCAATACCTTTATGTCGCATTATAGCTTGGATCCTGCGGTCCTTACCTCCCGAGATTTTGGGAAAAGGACTCTGGAACTATCACTTTCAAAAAGTCATAAAAAAATTTATTATCGCAGTTCCCTCCCTATGAGCGAGTTATTTACCATTAGTATGCTGCCATGGAAGGCACCAGGAAAACGGAAAATTGTATACTCACCTTTCCATAATTTTCCTTTCCTGGTGCCGACCCATGGCAGCATGCACCCTCCCTGCTATAATCCTTAAAGTTCTGAAGTCTAGTTACAAAGAATGTCTGAAGGGGGGAGTAACTCTTTCTTTTATAGAGTTACGTGGTCCTGGGGGTTGATCGGGGGCGGAGCCATCAACCATTAGTATGCTGCCATGGGTCGGCACCAGGAAAGGAAAATTACGGAAAGGTGAGTATACAATTTTCCGTTTTTCTACCACTAGATTTCCTCAGTCTTCTGAGTTAAATGAGGACCAGCATCATTCAACCCACTTCCTCTATTCCCCAGGCTGTCATGGAATAACCCACAGTCTTTGTTTGGGCAGTGAAAGCAAAGCAATACAGTAATAAGCAAATTTTTTCTGACAGTCTGTTTTCTCCTAAGCATGCTCCTTGTCAGTACATGACTTGATTGGCTCTTCCTGCAAGAGGCTGATTCCAGGTAAAAATTTAGGCTACTTACACTTGCTTACCTTTTAAAAATACTTACCAAACAATATTCATTACAACAGAACTGCATTAATGTTTGTATTTTTATCTGCCTTGAGATCAGTTTTAAGCTTAGCATAATCTATTTTCAAAATAGGAATAAAGAATTTTGACCAATTGGCTTTCATAATTTCAAGGGATTTCCAATATATACAGGTGCACCTAAAAAAAATTGAATATCATCAAAAAGTTAATTTACTTCAGTAAATCAATTCAGAAAGTGAAACTTGTATATTATATAGTTTTATTACACACAGTGACCAATTTAAGCATTTTTTTAAAAAAAAATTGATGATTATGGCTAACAGCTAGTAAAAACCCCAAATTCTCTATCTCATAAAAGAATATTATATACAGTAAGACCAATAAAAAAAAGAATGCTTTGATACGGAAATGTTGGCTTACTAAAAAGTATGTCCATGTACATTATAGTTTGCACTCAATATTTGGTTGGGCTCCTGTTGCATGAATTACTGCATCAATGCGGTATGGCATGAAGGTGATCAGCCTGTGGCACTGCTGAGGTATTATGGAAGCCCAGGTTGCTTTGATAGCGGCCTTCAGCTTGTCTGCATTGTTGGGTCTGATGTCTCTCATCTTCCTCTTGACAATACCCCACAGATTTTCTATGGGGTTTAGATCAGGCAAGTTTGCTGCCAATCAATAACAGTTATACCATGATCATTAAACCAGGTATTGGTACTTTTGGCAGTGTGGACAAGTGCCAAGTCCTGCTGGAAAATGAAATCAGCATCTCCACAAAGCTGTTCAGCAGACATAGCATGAAGTGCCCTAGAATTTCCTAGGAGAGGGTTTGCGCTGACTTTGGACTAAAAAACAGTGGACCAACACCAGCAGATGGCATGGCTCCCCAAATCATCACTGACTGTGGAAATTTCACAATAGACCTCTGGGACCTTGATTTCCAAATGAAATGCAACATTTACTTTCATCCAAAAAGAGGACTTTGGACTACTGAGCAACAGTCCAGTCCTTTTTCTCCCTAGCCCAAGTAAGACGCTTCTGATGTTATCTCTGGTTCAGGAGTGGCTAGACACAAGGAATGTGACAGTTGTAGCCCACGTCCTGGATATGTATGTGTGTATTGAAGCACTGACACCAGCCGTAGTCCACTCCTTCGGAATCTCCCTCATATTTATGAATGGCCTCTGCTTCACAATCCTCTCAAGGCTGCGGTTATCCGTGTTGCTTGTGCACCTTTTTCTACCACACTTTTTACTTTCACTCAACTTTCCATTAATATGCTTGGATACAGCACTCTGTGAACAGCCAGCTTCCTTAACAATGCCCTTTTGTGACTTACCCTTTTGTTGAGGTTGTCAATGACTGTCTTATGGAGAATTTTCAAGTCAGCAGTCTTCCTGATGATTGTTTAACCACTTCAGCCCCGGAAGAATTTACCCCCTTCCTGACCAGAGCACTTTTTGTGATTCGGCACTTTTGTCGCTTAACCTGACAATTATGTGGTCATGCGATGTGGTAACCAAACAAAATTGGTGTCCTTTTTCCACAAATAGAGATTTCTTTTGGTGGTATTTGATCACCTCTGCGGTTTTTATTTTTTGCGCTATAAACAAAGAAAGAGCGACAATTTTGAAAAAAAAAAAACGATATTTTTAACTTTTTGCTATAATAAATAAATTTCTTTCTCAGTTTAGGCCGATATGTATTCTTCTACATATTTTTAGTAAAAAAAAACAAAAAAAAATCGCAATAAGCGTATATTGATTGGTTTGCGCAAAACTTATAGCGTCTACAAAATAGGGGATAATTTTATGGCATTTTTATTAATATTTTTTTTTTTACTAGTAATGGCGGCGATCTGTGATTTTTATCTTGACTGCAACATTATTTTGGGACCATTGTCATTTATACAGCAATCAGGGCTATAAAAATGCACTGATTACTGTGTAAATGACACTGGCAGGGAAGGGGTTAAGTGTGTCCTAGGGAGTGATTCCAAATGTGGGGGGGCTGGGCTACCAGTGACACGACATTGATCACTGCTCCCGATCACAGGGAGCAGTAGATAAGTGTCCTGTCACTAGGCAGAACAGGGAAATGCCTTGTTTACACAGGCATCCCCCCATTCTGCAGCTCGCGGCGCGTTTACAGGTACGTTTCTTTGCCCACAGGAGCTATTCTGCTGACGTATAAGTGCGTGAAGTGATCGTCAAATGGTTCACCTACTGAACCAGACTGAGAGACAATTTAAAGGCTCAGGAAACCTTTACAGGTTTTTTGAGTTAATTAGCTGGTTAGAGTGACACCATGAGTCTACAATAAATTCAAATTTTCGGAGATACTGAATTGTGGGTTTTTACTAGCTGTAAGGCATAATCATAAAAATTAAAAGAATGAAAGGCATCACTCTGTATGTAATGAATCTATATAATATACTGTATGAGTTTAACTTTTTGAATTTCATTACTGAACTGAATTAACTTTTTGATGACATCCAATTTTTTTTAAAACAAAAGGATAAAAGGGAAAAGACAAGCGCAACCTCCATAGTGTAGTAAACAAGGTGAACAATATTTATTAATGATTAAAAACACACTCACAAAAAACAAACTTGTGCAAAGCAGTGAAATTCAAAGCTGCTGCTACTGGAGCCCGGAGCCGCAGTGGAATTCCCCTGCTTTAGCCGTGAGCAGGGGGAGAAGAGCACAGGCAGGAGGGAGCCGCTGCTGCAGGAAGAAAACCTGACCAGGGATGGAAGATGGAGCCTGTATGGAGAGGATGCCTGACACCGCTGGGAGTGCGCTGGGAGTTGCACTGGGAGATAGGGACATGTTTTAAAGCACATCGCTTTTTCTTCAACCTCCTTTCAAAGTTTGGAGATGCAGCTGTATAGACTATATATATATATATATTGTGACAGCAGGAAGGTAAAGTCACCTGGTTGCATCCAGGGGGGTAGATATATTTCGCCCAGATTCAGGCTTTACGCCGACTTATACAACTAGGTGGAGAGTTGTATAAGGCTAGTGGGCTCATGGATGACTCATACCTCTAGGGAGAGTGTGGGGCGTCGTGCAGACAGGGAGTTGATGAGACCAGCTGAAGCTTGTCAGCTCATTTAGGCCTCTATAAGAACTCCCAGCTTCATTAGATGTTAGCTCATGCCTGGAACCAGACCTGTGTGGACTGTCTAGGGAGAGTGAACCCCTGTGCGGTGAGACAAAGCCTGTGTGGCTATTTGCTTGGACATTTAAAACCAGGGACTTAGGGACTAGGACAGCACTAGGCTGATCCCAGTTGTTAGTTAGGAAACCTGTATGTTTAGACAGAGGTCAAGTTGACCAGGATTTATTTTGTTTATGTTTCTTTTGCTTTGCTGTGTTTTGTCACTGTAAATAGAAAATAAACCGCACCTTTTTGATTTTGAAAACCACAACCTCCGTTTGCTGGGCCTGTTTTTGTGTGGGGAGCCCATCTCGGGGGTCACACACACCAGCTGCCGAGCTAACCCCCTCACAGTTGGTGGAGAACCAGTGGCAGTTTTTTTTTTTAAGCCAGCATGGAGGAGATACTGAAGCAGCTGGCTCTAGCAAATGCCAATCAACAGCAGACAAATGCAGGTTTGCAAAAGAACTTCGCAGCCCAGCAGCAAGCTCATCAACAGAGCCTTGCAGCCCAGCAGCAGACAAACGCAACTTTGCAACAGAGTCTGGAGGCTCAGCAACAAGCCCAGCAGCAATCTGAGGCCCGCTTCATAGACCTGTTGCAGAAGCAAGAGCAGAGACTACAACAACAGATGGAAGCAGTAATGCAGCAACGTCCGCAGACCAGTGAGGAAAGCCGTCCCACTAATACCGCGTCCTTTGGGGTGAGTCGTTTATTGACAAAAATGACTGGAGAGGATGATCCAGAGGTATTTTTGACCACATTTGAAAGGACCGCTGAAAGAGAAAAGTGGCCTGAGGAGCAGTGGGCTGGACTGGTGGCTCCTCTGTTAACTGGTGAATCGCAGAAAGCTTACTATGACCTAGAGCCTAACCAAGCAAAAGACTATGTGATGCTAAAAGCTGAAATATTGGCAAGGCTGGGTGTCACCCAGGCTGTCCGGGCTCAGCGTGTGCATAACTGGACTTTCCAGCTTGGAAAACCCCCCAGGTCTCAAATGTATGATCTCATTCACCTGAGCAGAAAGTGGCTACAGCCAGAGACTTTGTCCGCACCAAAGATTGTGGAACGTGTTGTAATGGATCGGTTTTTGAGAGCTCTTCCTACTGCCATCCAAAAGTGGGTAAGCCATGGAGACCCAGAGACGGCCGATGGTCTTGTGGATCGGGTGGAGAAATACTTGGCTACAGAGAACCTGACGGCCTCTTCCAGAGACACTCGGACTTTCCACCCTAAGACCAGACCATCCCCAGGGGCGGATAAGAGGATTCCAAGGGGTGAGGGTGGAGAGAGTGAGAGGGTGGGAGCTCTACCCCAAGTTTGGCGAGAACAGCCTGGGAAATCAGCGGCTCAAGAGGCCGCAAGAAGGATCGTTTGCTACCGCTGCCGGCAAGCGGGACATATTGCAGCCAATTGCCCGGTTGTGGAGGAACCCATGCAGTGTGACTTTCTGACGGGCAGACGTCAGTCGCTGTGTGCGACAGTCGCATGCACTGCCATTCGAGGAACTGAGAAACATTTATGCAAAATGTGTGTTAATGGTAGAAATGTTGTGGTATTGTTGGATTCAGGTAGCCTTGTGACCCTGATAAAGGCTGAGTTAGTTAAAACAGAGGTCTCTGGGAATAGCAAGGTAGCTGTTATTTGTGTGCATGGGGACACCCGAGAGTATCCAGTGACTACAGTGTGTTTCGAGACCCCCAAAGGTACCCTCTCTCATCCAGTGGGCTTAGTATCTCAGTTACCGCATGACGCCATTGTGGGAAGGGATTTTCCGAAGTTCTGGGAACTGTGGGATGATCCTGAGCCCCCCACTGGTGCCCCTATGTACCAGGAATGTGATAGCCAGAACTCCCCTGAGAGTGGTGAGGACTCTCCGGAATTTCCCTTATCAGTATTGGCAGGGGAGACTCAAGAAACTGGAGAGGAGCCCACCTCCTCAGACGAAAACCTACCGTCTGTGGAGTTTTCTGATCTTGAGGTTCACAGGGAAAACTTTGCCACAGAACAGTTGAAAGACCCCGCCCTAATAAAGGCACGGGAAAACGTAGTGAAAATAGATGGCGAGTTAGTGAACCCAGATAATACCTGCACTTACCCATATTTCAGCGTAGAGAAGGACCTACTGTATCGGGTGGCAAAAAGGGCAGAAGAAACCGTTGAGCAGCTTGTGGTGCCCAAACCTTACAGGAAGTTGGTGTTGGAGTTGGCCCATGGGCACATTCTTGGAGGTCATCTGGGGACAGAGAAAACCCGAGAGAGGGTATTACAGAGATTCTATTGGCCGGGGGTGATGAAGGACATAGAAAATTATTGTTCCTCCTGCCCTGTGTGTCAGAGGTCGGCCCCGATGCCACATTTCCGTAGCCCGCTGGTCCCTCTACCCATCATTGAGGTCCCGTTTGAGAGGATCGCCATGGATTTGGTAGGTCCTATAATCAAGTCCGCTAGGGGGCACCAGTACATATTAGTTATAATGGACTATGCCACCCGTTATCCAGAAGCGATCCCTCTCCGAAATACCTCGGCCAAAACCATAGCCAAAGAGCTATCTCTTGTGTTTAGCCGGGTGGGTATTTGTAAAGAACTGCTTACGGACCAAGGTACACCCTTTATGTCCCGGGTTATGAAGGAGCTGTGTAAATTGTTCAAAGTAACGCAATTACGTACATCTGTGTATCACCCCCAAACCGATGGGCTGGTTGAAAGGTTCAACAAAACCCTAAAACAAATGTTGAAGAAAGTGGTGGATAGAGATGGAAAGGATTGGGACTGTCTACTTCCTTATCTGATGTTTGCTATTAGGGAGGTGCCCCAATCCTCTACGGGATTCTCCCCCTTTGAGTTACTGTATGGGAGACACCCAAGAGGGCTGTTGGATATTGCCAAGGAAACTTGGGAAAGTGAGAGTTCTCCCCACAGGAGTGTGATTGAGCATGTCGCCCTGATGCAAGACCGAATTGCACAGGTAATGCCCATCGTGAAGGAACATTTGGCCCAAGCGCAGTTAGCACAGCAGAGAGTGTACAACCGTGGAGCCAAGACCCGTACCTTTTCCCCGGGGGATAGGATACTGGTACTTGTCCCTACGGTTGAAAGTAAATTCCTTGCCAAATGGCAAGGCCCCTACGAGATAATGGAAAAAGTGAGCGAAGTGAATTACAAGGTCAGACAACCAGGAAGGCGAAAGCCCGGACAGATCTATCACGTTAATCTGTTGAAAGCCTGGAGGGATAGAGAGTCCCTAGTCGCAGACACTTGGTCACCAGCTCAAACTGGTTGCGTGATTCCTGAGGTTGGAATAGCAGCCACCTTGTCACAACCCCAACAACAGGAGGTTAAGGAGTTTGTGCTTCGCAACAAGGAGGTATTCTCTGAGCTGCCGGGACAAACATCTGGGGTAGAGCATGACATCATTACCCCGCCCGGTAAGAGGGTGAAGTTAAAACCCTATCGGATCCCAGAGGCCCGACGGGAGGCAATACGGGAGGAAGTACAGAAAATGCTGAACTTAGGGGTGATAGAGGAGTCCCAAAGTGATTGGTCTAGTCCCATTGTGTTGGTGCCTAAACCGGATGGGAGCTGGCGATTTTGTAACGATTTTCGTCAGTTGAACAAAGTTACAAAATTTGACACCTACCCCATGCCACGTATAGATGAGTTGATCGACCGGCTGGGAACAGCCCGATACATGACGACTCTTGACCTCACAAAAGGGTATTGGCAAATCCCCCTGGCCAAGTCGGCCAAAGAGAAAACCGCATTTGTAACCCCAGACGGGGCGTTCCAATATAAAAGAATGCCGTTCGGGTTACAGAATGCGCCGGCCACATTCCAGCGGAAAATGGACCAGATGCTGAGGCCCTATCGGAAGTATGCTGCGGCTTACCTGGATGACATAATTGTCCATAGCACAGATTGGGCCTAACATCTGCCAAAAGTGCAAGCAGTCCTGGACTCTGTTCGGGAAGCGGGGTTTACGGCTAACCCCAAGAAGTGTACCATTGGGCAGGAGGAGGCCAAATATCTTGGGTACACCATTGGGAGGGGAGTAATAAAACCCCAACTCAACAAAGTCGAGGCCATCCAGAGTTGGCCACGTCCCAACAGCAAGAAGCAGGTACGAGCCTTTCTGGGAATCGCTGGGTATTATCGGCGATTCATTCCCCACTTTGCTTCTAAGGCTGTGCCCCTAACCAACCTGACGAAGGGGAAAGGGTCGGTCATGATTAAATGGACCCCCGAGGCTGAGGCAGCATTCCAATTCTTGAAACAAGCCTTATGTAGCCAGCCAGTGTTGTACTCACCCGACTTCTCTAAAGACTTTGTCGTACAAAGTGATGCGTCAGATGTGGGGTTAGGAGCAGTATTGTCCCAGGTCTGGAACGGGGAAGAGCACCCAGTCATTTACCTCAGCAGGAAGTTGAAGTCCCATGAGGTAAATTACGCCACCGTTGAAAAGGAGTGTTTAGCGGTGAAGTGGGCTCTAGATTCCCTTCGGTACTACCTGCTAGGTAGGCACTTTGACATGGTTACGGATCACGCTCCGTTAAAGTGGATGGCTCAAAACAAGGAAACAAATAGAAGAGTGAATAGGTGGTTCCTGGCCCTCCAGGAATTCAACTTCACAGTAAAGCATCGCCCTGGCGTTCAAATGGGGAATGTGGATGCTTTGTCTCGAGTACATGAATGCCTGATTGCTGGTGTTCCAACCCCGAGGTTAAAACAAGAGGGGGGGGTATGTGACAGCAGGAAGGTAAAGTCACCTGGTTGCATCCAGGGGGGTAGATATATTTCGCCCAGATTCAGGCTTTACGCCGACTTATACAACTAGGTGGAGAGTTGTATAAGGCTAGTGGGCTCATGGATGACTCATACCTCTAGGGAGAGTGTGGGGCGTCGTGCAGACAGGGAGTTGATGAGACCAGCTGAAGCTTGTCAGCTCATTTAGGCCTCTATAAGAACTCCCAGCTTCATTAGATGTTAGCTCATGCCTGGAACCAGACCTGTGTGGACTGTCTAGGGAGAGTGAACCCCTGTGCGGTGAGACAAAGCCTGTGTGGCTATTTGCTTGGACATTTAAAACCAGGGACTTAGGGACTAGGACAGCACTAGGCTGATCCCAGTTGTTAGTTAGGAAACCTGTATGTTTAGTCAGAGGTCAAGTTGACCAGGATTTATTTTGTTTATGTTTCTTTTGCTTTGCTGTGTTTTGTCACTGTAAATAGAAAATAAACCGCACCTTTTTGATTTTGAAAACCACAACCTCCGTTTGCTGGGCCTGTTTTTGTGTGGGGAGCCCATCTCGGGGGTCACACACACCCGCTGCCGAGCTAACCCCCTCACAATATCTATATATATATATATATATATAATTTTTGCCAATCTATGCCCTTTTTTTGCAATTTTTTTACGCTTCACGCTTTTCTCAAGCATATTTAAATGGGAAAAAATCCAGATGTAAACAAATGGTAAACGTAGGAAAATGGTGTTAAAACAAACAGCAATCTTTCTGCCCTTCTTTAAAAATAAGATCATTATTGGTCTTATGCCTTGTACACACGGTCGGATTTTCCGTCGGGATAAACTCCGATGGATTTTTCTGACGGAATTCCGTTCAAGCTGTCTTGCATACACACAGTCACACCAAATTCCGACCGTCAAGAACGCGGTGACGTACAACACTACGACGAACCGAAAAAAATTAAGTTCAATGCTTCCGAGCATGCGTCGACTTGATTCTGAGCATGCATGTTTTTTTCTCCGTCGGAGTTCCATACAGACGAACAGAATTTCCGTTGGAGAAAAAGAGAACATGTTCTCTTTCTAACTCCGTCGCAATTTCCGACAGAAAAAGTCCGGTGGGGCATACACACGGTCGCAATATCCGATGAAAAAATTCCGTAGGACTTTTTTCATCGGAAATTCTGACCGTGTGTACGCGGCATTAGATTATCTGTACATATTACAGAAATTAATTAACATTCTTACCTTTGCCGACACACATTTACATATACATCACTTTTAAAAATGTGAGTTTTTCCAGTGACTTTTCCCTCCTCAAATATAATTGTAAAATGTATTATCAAGAAGTTTCATTTTTTTCTCAATATCAAATAGTCACTTCTGTATTGCCATTATTGTTCAGCTGCATAGGAAAAGTCATTTGTGTTATGTGGCTTCCCACTGGCATCTATTATATGTTAGTAGACCACCCTGAGACAAGCCAGCAGGCAATCACTCATGTACAAATAACGTAGAGGGACTTCTACATACCTTGAGATAATCACTCCTGCTTCTCCTTTATCTTAGAAGTACTGGAGCTTTTTTCAGTACATTTTATACACTCTATTCCCAGTCTCATGGAATACATCAAAAATGGGCATTGTTTTCTGCTGTATAAAATGAGACAAGGACATAAAGTACACAGTCCCAATTTTATTAAGAACGATATGAATAAGGGTGATATTATTTATCCCTTTCATTCTATAGTAAATATTTAGCTTATAATAAAATAAATTTTTTAAAGCAAAACTCTGGGCATATATAAAGGACACAAATAATGCAGCATTGTATTCATTATTATTAATTACTTTTCTAAAAAAAAAATGTATGCAAGCAGTGAATGTATTTACATTTGACCTGACTTCAGCCTCTTGCAATTTTCTGTACAACAGACCCTAAACTGGGGGTGAGGAAAGCTGCACAAAGATCCAATCCCTTTGCTGCAGTGCTCATGTTTTAACTGGAAACATGTTAATAAGTGGAGAGAGTAGAGTAATAGAGAGTTGAGCTCATCAGTCTTCTGCTTCTCTTTTCACTGTCCAGTCACAGAGGATAATCAGGTCTCCTAAAATTCAGGCCTGTATAAACAGACATATAAACGCGCAAACAAAATACTCCCCAGCACACTTACCAGCTAGCCTGGGCACAGGGACACATTAGAAGACCAGCAAGAGCACAATGGCAGCTGAAGTCATCCGATCTGTCTCCACTCCAAATCCAATAAACAAGATATACAAGAATGACAACCGCACCTACAGTACATGTCTTTCATCTGTCTACTTTGCTGTTTGCTTGGAATTCAGCTTTAAGAATTTTTCACGTTTATTTTTTAATTTTGCACATCTCAATCCCATTCCACTATATAAGCAACATACTACTGCAATTTACTAGTTAGTTTCGTTTTCTAGATCAAAAAGATTACTATTTTTTTCACTAGGTTTTCAACCAAAATAGAGGCAATCCATTTGAGAGTTTTATACCCATAGGTGATTACTCTGGATCTTCCATCCATCAGTTTAACCAGGGGTTAGATGGTTGTATGGGTGTACAATGTGCCATTTATGCAGTCATAAAGATTTATTACAAGCTACTGTATCTTATGGAATCAAGGTGAAATAAAGTAATATTAAGGCATCATCATTTTTCTCACAAACCAATTTTCCGAAACTGTAGTAACACTGATCAATGAACCATTCAATTCCAAGTACTGAGTAAAGACAAACTGGTACCTGTTTACAGCTGTTTCCTCTTTCCACTTACATGAATTTCTGGCAGGTAGTGTGTTTTCTAAAGGTAATGAAATGCCACCAGATGACACTACTTGGAACTACAAGTCACTTCAATCATTAGTCTAGCATGCATGTGAGCCTCTTCATTTGTTGATGATGAAACAGCACTGCCTCGAGAGCCAATGTCCATCATCCATGATGAGGAGCAGATTTGGGTTTCTACGTTTCTGTATTTTTAGGCCTATTAATCAGCATCTAAACTTTCTAAAAATGGAAGCTTTAATCCCACCTAATCCTTATTATAATTGTCAATTCTGTGTGTATGTAACAGTTAGCAATATATGTTGATTATATTGAGAACAGAATGAAAATATTTCCAGTGACTGAATCTTTGTTATCTCCATATCTCTACAATCAGCGCTCTCTCCCTCAATGAAACCTGAAAGTTTTATTAGTATCAGATCTCAAACCATACAATCCCTCAGTTGACCAATAACACAGTCTGACAATCAACATACATATACTAAAAAGATATAATAAAAATCCTCAGTATAAAACATTTCATACACTCAGTACATATCGCACCACACATTGACAGATCTCTAAATCAGTTACAAAATCCTGAAAGCTCTTGTGAGGAGCAAACTTGTAATAAAAAGTATATTTTTATGTTAACAGCAGATATTGCACTTCTATCTATATCATTTAAAGTATAGGGTATTCTCTAAAGGAATACAGCATCCAATGTCTGTCAGTTCACATACCCAGGGAAGCTCAGTCCACTGCTGCTTTAGGTTACTCACAGCCAGAGTTCAGAGCCTTTTCATTTCTTCAATCCTCCAAGCCACCATGTCAGTACTGGATCTCTACACACACACCACACTCCTTCCTTCCAGTGTTCTGTGGAAAATATTTGTTATTATATAAGAACATCATTGTATCCACAATCAGATCTGTACTATAGGTTTATCAGAACAGGTATGCCCTCTAGGTCGGTCTGTTGGAGGCTGGCTCTCCTATTGCAGTAACCAGGGGTAATCCATTCAGACACCATAACAGTGCTCTGTTCTCCTTTACCCATACTCGCTTCGAAGTTAGGACCTTCTTCATCAGTGAACCCTTGTTATGCTGCAGGAACTAAAAGAAATTATTTGGCTAAGCTATGACAAATACACCTGTTGCATTATGCCTACTGAGCTCCAACCCTACCTGATAATGGTATATGACAGCACTTTAGTAGCTAGCAATCAGTGTTGTTCATCTTACGTTAAAAAAGTAATTAGTTACAGTTACAAAATACTTCTTCCAAAAAGTAATGGAGTTAGTTACTCAGTTACTACATTGAAAAAGTAATTAGTTACTCAGCAAAGTAACTATATTGGTTATATTATATATACAAGGGGGCTGGGGCGGGGCAGTAGAAGGATGATATATACGGTATGTAATTTTTTCAGTGTATAAAAATAATAGGAGGGATAACAATAAATAATATTGGTTATGTGCCCATGCCTCACTGTGCCCATGCCTCACTGTGCCCATGCCTCACTGTGCCTCACTGTGCCCATGCCTCACTGTGCCCATGCTTCACTGTGCCCATGTTTCACTGTGCCCAATGCCTCACTGTGCCCGTGTCTCACTGTGCCCGTGCTTCACTGTGCCCATGCCTCACTGTGCCCATGCTTCACTGTGCCCATGCTTCACTGTGCCCATGCTTCACTGTGCCCAATGCCTCACTGTGCCCATGTCTCACTGTGCCCATGCCTCACTGTGCCCATGCCTCACTGTGCCCATGCTTCACTGCGCCCAATGCCTCACTGTGCCCATGTCTCACTGTGCCCCTGCTTCACTGTGCCCATGCCTCACTGTGCCCATGCTTTACTGTGCCCATGCTTCACTGTGCCCAGTGCCTCACTGTGCCCGTGTCTCACTGTGCCCATGCTTCACTGTGCCCATGCCTCACTGTGCCCATGCTTCACTGTGCCGAATGCCTCACTGTGCCCAATGCCTCACTGTGCCCATGCCTCACTGTGCCCATTCCTCACTGTGCCCTTGCTTCACTGTACCCAATGCCTCACTGTGCCCAATGCCTCACTGTGCCCTTGTCTCACTGTGCCCGTGCTTCACTGTGCCCATGCCTCACTGTGCCCATGCCTCACTGTGCCCATGCTTCACTGTGCCCAATGCTTCACTGTGCCCAATGCCTCACTGTGCCTGTGCTTCACTGTGCCCGTGTGTCACTGTGCCCGTGTACAGTACCTGTTATCAGCGGCGTCCCGACTCCCGGCGGCCATTCCAGTATTCAAAAGCCGCGCCGCCTACAGTCCCCCTCATCTATGATAGGCGGAACACTCAATTTCCCAGCATTCAGTGTTCCGCCTATCACGGACATCCGCTCATCCTCATAACACAGACGAGGATGAGAGGATGTCCGTGATAGGCGGAACACGGCCTGGTGTGAAATTGAGTGTTCCGCCTTTCACAGACGACGAGGACTCGGGAGGCGCGGCTTTTGAACACTGCAATGGCCGTCGTCCGTCTGCATGACACGCTGATCAGGTAGGCAGACGGCGGCTTGCAGTTAGTTAGTGTTGCATTACATCTACTCGCGGCGGCTGCGGCGAGTAGATGTCATTAGGATAACGCCGCCCAAGTAATGGGAACGGCGGTGCCATGAGGGGAAGAGTAATCCGTTAGATTACTCGTTACCCCAAAAAGTGGCTACGTTACTTAACGCCGTTTATTTAAACAGCGTTAGTTACAACACTGCTAACAATAGAGTAACAACTGTAACTTACAAAAGTGTTGGCCTTGAGAAAGAGTCCATAATCTATTGAATATAGTATACATCTTCAAAATCACATAAGAAATCTTAGCCTTTTTTTTCAATGGTACAGAGCCTGGAGCCTCATTCAAAAACTGGTTATGATAAAAGTAAATAAATACTAATAATAGGCAGAAAAAATGGTGTCCATAAAGATTTTTTTTTATATTCAATCAAATTTTTATTAACATTTTCAAACAGATTTATACAATAAGAGATATTGTCCACATACCACAAACAGTCAGAAAAAGATATTATAAAAAATGTACATGACATAAAACATGTTACACATAGACATATATAGACACCGTACAAAAACCCTTACCCACTAAATGGCATGAACTAATTAGAATACTATTGGGGAACGTCTACCAATATAAAAGCTTATATGTATATTATAAGGAAAAAATAAAATAATACACTGGGTTACTTAGATTGTTGGACCCCTAGCAAGAATAACCCTATTATATCTTCCTCAACCTAGCAAGGTTGTAGTCTATGGTTTACTACTCCCCATCTTCAACTCCCATAAAGGCGTAGGACACATCACACATAACAAGTACAAACAAGAGAGAAGTAGAAAATGAAAAAAAAAAAAACGAAAAAGGGGGATTAATGCAGACAGGATTAGGCACATGGACAGACATCACCTCGCTCATCCCAACTCTAGAGCAGGTTCAAATCTTACGGCCAGCCCGTATATAAATTTAGCATTTTGGAGGATTCCCTGAGCAACTTCCAGGGGCACCAGATTTGGCAACATATGAACAGATTTTTTCATATGTGTCCAATTCACATGACAGGAGTGTCTCCATCGTCTCATTCTGGTCCATCTCTATAACCCACTCAGAGGTGGAGCCTGTGTCGATCACCAATGGTGTGGTATAACTGCTTTTGCTGCCATCAGCCAATGCCTAAGAAGGCCTTTTGTAATGCTTTTATAAGAGCAGGGTAAAATAGGTAGCAGAGTAATTTGTGATGTATTAGGGACAGTCACCCCAGTTGCATGGGTATGGAGCTGTAGAATCACACCCCAGAAATCATAGACAGATGGACATTCACACCATATATGCAATAGTGAACCCTTACCAGAATGACAATGCCAACATAAATCTGAGACGTTTGGATAAATTCGCTGAAGCAATGTCGGACATCTAAACCATTCAGAAAGAAGCTTAAAATTTGTCTCATGTGCCTTAGTTGCTAATGACATACAGTGAGTGAGAGTAAATGCTTTCTCCCATTCTTCTGGTTTAATTTGAACATTCAAATCTAGAGTCCCCTTATTTGTAAATTCTGGGAAGTGCGGATGGAGTTGAAGTGCGGATGGAGTTTCAAAAAAGAGTTCTATATACTACAGAAAGAATATGATCTGGTTTAGTATCCTGTAAAAGAAGAGACTCAAAAGGTATCTATTAAATACATCCCTTGAAGAAAATTATGATAAGAAAGATAATTGCAGATTTTCCAGCCAATGTGTAATTGATTCTTGCTGAATAAGAATCAGACTTGACAACAGTGGGAGAATTCCCTGGCAAAGAGTTTTAGATATTCAACGGCTTGTCTCCTTACTCCATGACAGGAAACGACTCTGTACCACTGCCAGAGAAAACCGTGGGTTGTCAAATAAGGGAGTCATTGGTCCTATTTTGGGAGAAAATCCCAATTAGATTTGCATTTTTTCCCAAACACTCACTAAATGTGCTGTAAGGAAGGATAAGGAGGTAAGTGGGCCGTAAGTGGGCCATGGACA
The DNA here is from genome assembly GCA_029206835.1 of Rana muscosa. Taxonomy (NCBI): domain Eukaryota; kingdom Metazoa; phylum Chordata; class Amphibia; order Anura; family Ranidae; genus Rana; species Rana muscosa. The sequence continues at coordinate 218,095,861 of CM055116.1, forward strand.
GAAGTGTACCCAGTTACCATTTCACATAGGGGTGGTGGGATCTGGGGGTCCCCTTTGTTAAAGATTCCGATAAGCCCCCCGCCCACAGACCCCCGCAACCACCGGGCAAGGGTTGTGGGGATGAGGCCCTTGTCCCCATCAACATGAGGACATCCTCCCCATGTTGAGGGCATGTGGCCTGGTACGGTACATGAGAGGGGGGGGCGCCCTTTCATCCCCCCTCTTTTCCTGCGGCGTTCCAGGTTGCGTGCTTGGATAATGGTCTGGTATGGATTTTTGGGGGAACCCCACGCCATTTTTTTTTAAATTTGGCGCGGAGTTCCCCTTAAAATTCATACCAGACCTGAAGGGTCTGGTATGGATATTTGGGGGGAACCGCACGCCATTTTTTTTTACATTTGGCGCAGGGTTCCCCTTAATATCCATACCAGACCTGAAGGGCCTGGTAATTGAATTTGGGGGGACCCCCACGCATTTTTTTTGTTTTTTTAAACAATGACTTTTAATTACTTTTCTCTGTATTGCCGGGACCGGCAATTCATTACAGCCACGAGTAGTTTTAAATAAAGTTTTTCCTTCAGAAATGACATTTTGTGCAGAGACTGTTCTAAGCATGAGAAACAAGCGCTGCTTTACAGGCATACTATATACACCCCAGGTACGAAATTTAAAGGAATATTTCACTTTTATTGTTTCACTTTAAGCATTATTAAAATCACTGCTCCAAAAAAAAACGTGAGTTTTTAAAACTTTTTTTTGCATTGATACATGTCCCCTGGGGCAGAACCCGGGTCCCCAAACACTTTTTATGACAATAACTTGCATATAAGCCTTTATAATTAGCACTTTTGATTTTTCATGTTCGTGTTCCATAGACTTTAACGGGGTTCGGATGTCCAAACAAATGTATTGCCTGTTCGCATGTTCTGGTGCGAACCAAACTGGGGGATGTTCGGCTCATCCCTACTCAGCGACATCATTACTGCCTTTTCCAGGTCTAAGCGAGTCATCTGGACTCCCCCAAACAGAAAAATTTTGCTACTTAAAAAAAAACTAATTTTTTTACCCCACACGCGAAAACAGACAATTCACGGAATACGTTTTCACAGTTTGAACATATCTGCATACGGGACCCACATATTAGAGGACTAATTTTGACTCTATTCTCACTTGCCAGGCCAGATGAGGGCCCCCCTCGCAGTTTGCTAAGTGGGAAAAAGACCTAGGTCAAACCTTTAATACAGCAGAAATTTGGTCAGCTACCAAGGCCTCCTCCCCAAACATAATAACAGTGCTTACACGTTGGTACTCAGTCCCCGCCAGAATTGCTAAGTTCACTCCTGATCATTTGTCCCTCTGTTTTTGTGGCTGTTTTGAACTTCATACACACCTGCACATATGGTGGAGTTGCCCAGTGGTGCAGGATTTTTGGAAAGCCATTTTCGCACTTGCCTCTGAGATGTTTGAACTCTCTCTCACCAGATCCAGCTGAACTTCTAAACCTGAGGCCAGAATCTTGAATGCATAAACAATCCAACCTCACCCAGCTCTTGACAGCTGCAAAACAGACAATAGCTAAAGCATGGAAAGCTCCCACCTTGACTGTGGCCAAGACTAAACACAGACTCAATCGCACTCTGCTGCATGCAAAGATGGAAGCCCTTGAAAAATACCACTTTAGCAAATTCGAAAAATTATGGCAACCGTGTATTAAACACTGTCTAGCACCAGATTTTGAAGAATCAGTACTTCTGCCATGGTAAGAGGATCACAACTTTGTGTTCAATTCGACGCCCCATCAGTGGAAGCTCTACATTTGGGGAATTCCTCTTCTTCTCCTTCTTACCTTTCTTGTCTACTCTTTCTCTCCTTACTACTTCTCTCTCTCCTTTGCCCTTGTTACCTCCCACCTCATTTAACTGGCATTGTGTTTGGATAGTACAGCCTATCTCTAATGAGGGAACTAGATGGACAAACATGGTTTGCCACTTTTCATAGACTGTTGAATGTTAAGATTGTTCGGACTGAGTCTGTAAACCCCAGCTGGCCCCCTCAATTAATAATGGGAAAAGCCATAGTCACCCTGCTCTAGAATCGTAATTTGTGGCATGTTAGCAGATAGTGAATTTCTAAACTATCTAGTGATTGGACTTTATAGGCACACAAGGTAAGTAAGAGTAAAAAACTAGAGATTTATTGATATAAAGAAAATTTGACATATAAGACAATCATAAAATATCAAACGAGTTGATCAGTCATTATGACCGGTCCACATGGGTTATCATTATATTGAAACAGTACAATGTATTCTCTTTATAACAACTCAGCCAAGTACAAAGGAAAGAATCTATTAGTATAATTATAAGTTAGATAACCGACAAGTGGATCCAGAGGAGATGGAGAGCTTGCTCGACATGTTGCGCGTTGTTATAAACGCTTCCTCAGGAACATATGCATGTAACTCTATAAGATCATACAAGTGTAGCGGGTATGTACTTTTTAAACTGGTGAGGACACCAGTGATGCATTGTTCCCTGCGGCCCAGCAGGTGGCGCTGTCACTTTGGGCCGGGGTTGAACCATCGCTGCAGTGTCGTACCCTTTGTGACCTCTCGCAGCGGTTTTACGGCGGGGAGGGGAACCCGCCGTGCATCCTGAGAGAGTGTATAAAGGGGGCGGACATCTTCAGCCACGAGGTTCGAGTCCCGGACACCTTCAGCCTGAGGGCTTTGGTTGCAGTCTAGTCCAGGCAGCCTAGGCATGGACACCTGGAGTTCGTGTTCTATCCCAGACACCTTCAGTCTGGGGTGAGGTACTCAGCCGGATGCCTGGGGCCCAGTACCTTCCGCTGGGTCCCGCGAGGGAGGGATTGTCCTAGGGGGCCCCGGGAGTGGGGCACCCGAATCCAGAGGCGTAAGGGACCGGAGGAGGGACTCACCCGAAGACCTGGTGCAGCAGATTGCCAGTGCCGGGTGAACCTCTGGAGACCGCCCGGAGGGATATCTTTCCCAAACAGGGGCCAAGTTCAAAGAGGAAGTTCAGTCCACGTTCAATGACCGGTGGCAGCGGTCCAGCTATTTCACTCAGGTCAGTGGCAGAGACCTGCTATTAGGCCTGTGGCAGGGCCCTTAACAGTTCATCCGGTCGGTGGCAGCGACCAAAACTCACGGTCGGTGGCAGAGACCGTGCGCCAGGCCTATTCGCTAAAAAGGAATAGGAGAGTACAGTTGTGCCTGGGCCTACTCGTATCCACATCCCCTGTCTGTTCGTTGAGGGAGTCTAACTGATTGTGTTTCATCCTGACATTGGAAAATAAAGGAGTGTTGGACTTTTATTGGTGTGGGGCTCATTTACTGGCAGACACTGTTCCACAGAAGAAGCAGAGGCTCCAAACACCGAACACCGACCCGAAGGTAAAGAAACTTTGCTCACACCACACAAACATCTGTGGTGAAAGCTTGGCGTGGTGACCCCGCACTCTCTCCTCCAAGGTACCCCTAGACAAAAGCCAGAGAGAAAGAAACCGGAGCAAGAGAGAGAGAGTGGAGGGCGCTACACAGAGAAACAAAAAAATAAAAAAATAATAAAAATACATAAAAACACATTTTTAATACATAAAAAACATCTAAATATGTATTACATTGATTATGTGGGAGGAACACCGACCCCTCCCATCCTGTCGCACATCCAAAAAGATGGGGGGGGTGGGGGGAGAGAAAAAAGGGGAGAAGGAGAGAGGAGGGGAAAAATAAAGGGAAGAAAGAAAAGGGGGGGAGGGGGGACAAGGGGGGAAATCAAAAGAAGAAAAGGAAGCAAATAAGGAAGACGGGAGAGAAAGGAAAGAAAAAAGGGGGGGTGGGGGCCAGGGGAACAAGCCCGTTGCACCAAGATAACCCCCTATTTCATAAAATATATTATACTCATTATGAAATCGGTATTAAATATATAACATAATTGTTTTGTCAATGCTATGTATATAGCCCTAAAACATTGTTCAAAGTAAAATAAAAATAAAATAAAAATAATAAAGAGGGGTCAAGGGGGGGGGGAAAGATTATAATATATTAATGCAAGCTTGTTATATGTACTTACTTCAGAAAAAAACGTATTGAAACAGCAAGTGTAGATCAAACACATCTATCTAGACAGTGGAAATATAATAGCTATATAACCAGTCGGGAAGATGGTATCTGTAAATAGTAATAATAGAGTATATATTGTTTATCCATGTCATTATTGAATTTGGCAGAGAGGAGGAGGGTAACGGAGACAAGAAAAGGGAAAAAGGGGAACAGGGGTGGTCAGAGACCCCCCAATACTATGAGTATTGATAGCAAAAGATTTTGGTTTATAATGCTGGTAAGGGGTAGATGATTAAAATCTGGAAAAATATATAAGAAGGGGCTCACCGCATATGTACGTTTGGTAGTCTTGATAGAAAAATCTATGCTGGTAAGCAACAAACAGTTTGGAATACACTCGCCCAATCCGAATTAGGTTGTAGGTATAGTTTGTTTTGAAACATATAGAGTTGTTCCAAAGCATGGCAGACTATTTAGTGGTCTCCAAAGATGACCATAGTACTGCTCTTGCTGAGTAAAGAACGTAAATGTTGAAACCTATGTAAAAAATATTGAGGAAATTAGTCCACAGTATAGAAAATTATGCTACAGACTTTAACGATAGGACAAAGTGGGGAGTCACAGAGCTCCTAGCCTTACCTTCGGTTTAGATCAGGGATATGCAATTAGCGGACCTCCAGCTGTTGCCAAACTACAAGTCCCATCATGCCTCTGCCTCTGGGTGTCATGCTTGATGCTGTCAGAGTCTCGCTATGCCTCATGGGACTTGTAGTTTGGCAACATCTGGAGGTCTGCTAATTGCATATCCCTGGTTTAGATGATGTCCTGTGTGGCGAGTGTTAGCAGATAGGCAGTGTTCAGCCAGTATTCTTTTCTGTGCCTGATTTATACTTACACAAACACAATGGTCTTCCCTTGTATAATGTACACTATATTGTCAAAAGTATTGGGATGCCTGCCTTTACACGCACATGAACTTTAATGGCATCACAGTTTTAGTCCATAGGATTCAATATTGAGTTGGCCCACCCTTTGCAGCTATAATAGCTTCAACTCTTCTGGGAAGGCTGTCCACAAGGCTTAGGAGTTTGTTTATGGGAATGTTTGATCATTCTTCCAGAAGTACATTTGTGAAGTCAGGCACAAAGTTGACAAGAAGGTCTGGCTAGCAGTCTCTGCTCTAATTTATCCCAAAGGTGTTCTATTGGGTTGAGGTCAGGACTCTGTGCAGGCCGGTCAAGTTCCTCCACCCCAAACTCCCTCATCCATGTCATTATGGACCTTGCTTTGTGCACTGGTGCGTAGTCATGTTGGAACAGGAAGGGGCCATCCCCAAACTGTTCCCACAAATTTTGGAGCATGAAATTGTCCAAAATGTCTTGTTATGCTGATGCCTTAAGAGCTCCCTTCACTGGAACTAAGGGGCTAAGCCCAACCCCTGAAAACAACCCCATATCATAAACCCCCTCCATCAAATGCTTTGGACCAGTGCACAAAGCAGGATCCATAAAGACATGGATGAGTGAGTTTGGGGTGGTGGAACTTGACTGGCCTGCACATAGTCCTTATCTTAACCCGATAGAACACCTTTGAGATGAATTAGAGTGAAGACTGCGAGCCAGGCCTTCTCGTCCACATCAGTGCCTGACCTCACAAATGCACTTCAGGAAGAATGGTCAAACATTCCCATAGACACACTCATAAACCTTGTGGACAGCCTTCCTAGGAGAGTTGAATGTGTTATAGCTGCAAATGGTGGGCCAACTCAATATTGAACCCTGCAGACTAAGATTGTGATGCTGTTAAAGTTAATGTACGTGTAAAGCAGGCATATAGTGTATGTTATGCTTTTTGTTGATCTTTCTTCAATAAAAATTATTGAACAAGAAAAGAAAAAACATGGCTATCCTAAGAATATATGGGCCCCAAATGGGTAGTTGCATAGAATATACAGACAATAATCAATTAACTGTTCCAATATGCATGCTGCACTGCTACTTCAACCTGGTACCATAGCAAAATTAATTTGTCATGTAAATATGCAGAATATCAATGGCAAAAGTGCAGTTAATGTGACATTTCCCAGATGATAAGTAGGGTAGATGTTTTAATAGGCATCTTTTACCATAGAAAAACAGATGTTGGTGACTGTTACTTGATCCCGTGATTGTGCAGATGAAACTGTTTATAAAAATGTACCCTAAGCAAGTTGGTCTACCTATTGACAAGTTTTTATGCAGTAAGATTTTGTAGATAAGCCAAAATATACTTGGCATATTCAGAAAGGTAGAATTGAATAATAACTTATAAGACAGGAGTGTCAAACTCAATTTCATTGAGGGCTGTATCAGCATTTTGGTTGCCCTCAAAGGGCCAGTTGTATCATAATAAATAATTGCCTGCCTCTGCATTCAATTATTACTGGTTTAAGTAATAACTTAAAGCATAAGCTCTGAAGGAAAGGTGTAGACTGACACTGAGTTCACTTAGCAGTCTCCAATAAAGTTTCTTGTAGATGATGACAGCGATGTGCAACCTTCCTTTTCAATTGACATTGAATTTTATTATTCTCATAATAATTATAAGCAAATGTCCAGAACACCCCCCCCCTTACATCAGATGTCAAAAGCCCCCCACCATCAGAAGTCAAGAGCCTCCCACCCTCCCTCACATAACAGTGCACCCACTTAGCTTGTGCTGCTGCCGGGTAGAAGCTGCGGGTGAAGCTGGGAAGCAGAGTGCAAGGTCTGGAGGAGGACCAGAGGAGGGATGGAGTCAGCTGCCAGAGTCTGAGAGAGGTGCAGGATCTGTCAGAAGAGTTCTGTCCTCCTCTCTGCTACCGACTGCTTGGACAAGGTGGGGGGGAGGAGATGAGGGGGTGCTACATCTGCAGAGGAGTTGCAATGAAATGGTCTGGTGGGACAGATTTGGCCCGGGCCTTGTGTTTGACACATGTGTTATAAGGGGTTGATTTATTAAAGGAGTAGTGTAGATGCTATTCATCATTTACCAAGGTACTAGACACTTTGAAAAGTAAAATGCTAATTTAATCTAGTAAAAAAGATTTAAATATCTAGGAGTTAGGGTCGGGACCCCGCTATCCTCATACTATGAGCTGAATCTCCAACCACTGCTGAAAACTTTTTCGCAGAAATGTATAACCTGGAGGACTCTCCCCCTTTCACCAGTGGGTAGGGTGAACTTGATTAAGATGGTGTATCTGCCTAAATTTCTCTACTTCTTTCGAAATTCCCCTCTGATCCCCCCTGCTTCATTTTTCGCCAAGCTAAAAAGTATAATATCCTCCTTCATCTGGAATGGGGGCCCCTGCAGCTAGCTGTCTCCACCCTTCAGCTTCCCATTGCTCGGGGGGGATTGTCCCTTCCGGACTTCCAGGTCTACTTTTGGCAGCCGCCCTGGTGACGGTTAGATGGTGGTTCTTCCAAACCCGCGATAACCCGGCAGTGACTCTGGAAGTGGCCATAATGTGGTTAGTAACGTGGTGTTCAGGGGGACGAGATCCCACCCTGGCATCCCGGACTTGATGCGTACAACCATCACGATATGGCACAGGGCCAGGACCTGCTTTGGCTCCCCCGAGACACTCTCACCTCACATCCCCCTCTGGGGTAATCCTAACCTGCCGCACATGAATTCCGTTCCAGATCCGCAGATCTGGGCGAGAAAGGGTATAGTGAAACTGAGGCACATTGTCAGGGGAGGCAAGCTGCGATCTTTCTCCGATCACCAGGATGCCTACTCACTACTGGGATGGATGTTGTTCCGATACTATCAGCTCCGGCATGCCTATGGGAAACAGTTCCCATCACTTCTCACACTGGAATCAGACTCTGTGGAGAGGTTTTTTAATGCCAAGATCATAGACAAACCTTTTCTGCTAAGATGAGGTCCTTCCCCTCCCTCGCCTCCCCCCCCGTTCCTCACTCCTCTTGCTCCCCTCCCCCCCTGGACCCCCTTAAGTGACCCTGCTGGGATTTCTTGTTTCCATACCAGTATCTCATTGTTTTGGTGTATACTAGCCTTTCAACACCTTTCTCCTGTTCATATCAGCAGGACATCTAACCTGTGATAAATCTGTATAATGCTTTCTCTGTGACTAATTGTGTTTATGCATCGCTTGTACTGTAAAATTTGAATACAATTTTTCTTGTGAAAAAAAAAAAAAAGATGTAGCCGTGTTCATGTTGAGTACCCTATAACGTGCCAAAAATTTGAAGAAAAATGGGTTTGGGTTTTGCTGTTTCTTTCTGCCATGTGTCACCCTACTCCGAAGGGGCATGGAAAAACCTATTTGTCCAGTAATGTTTTACTGTACAACAGTGAAGACACAGGAACTGTTTATCTATAACCTGAAAACCTACAAATTTATTGTGTGATCTTTTGTAAACAGAAAAGCTTTTGGTAAGATAGACATATTGAGAGAGATTTACTAAAACTTATGCACACAGAATCTGGTACAGCTATGGATAGTGAACAGCTGCGCTTATGTTAGGTTTTGTTTCAGGGAAATAAAAGGGTCAAAATGTGGGTATTAACTATGGCAGGGGAAGCAATGCAAAATCATAGATAAGAAAATATCTCTAACAGGCAATGAGACACCCGTCTAACCGCAGATTGGCAAGCTGGGTCGCAATAGATCTTTCAAAATGCTAAAAGAAAGATAGCATGCTGGGTCAATGATTTCCTTTCCTTTCTCCACAGTAAAGGGAATGATCAACACTTGTTTCTTGAAGGTATTGCACACATTGCCAAAAAAAAGGGGAAATATTTTATCATTTAAATTTTGGATATGAGACAGATTCCAAAATGAGCATAGACCAATATCTTCTTGTAAGTTTCCCACCATAAGACCTTCTGTTTTTCTCAACTGGAACTGCTGAGGGTCTGTAAACAAGCCTGCTTACGGTACTCGGGATAGAAGCAATGGTTTATGATATACTGACACACCCGTGACAAAAAACAAACTGACCAATATTTACTAATTGTGGAGTGTGATGACACCTCTATGTGTGCTCAGGTAGACTTGTGGACACAACAGATGAACAAGTCTGGTCATCCAGTGACTAACCATTGTCTCCGCTCTGAGAAAGACAAACACATGATGAGTCCTATTTCACAGAATTTAACTGGATATAACTACAGTACAGCAGTAACCCAAATCGTTATATATATCAGTTCAAATGCTTTATATTGCAAGTTATAAAGATCAAAACCTTCATGACACTGCATTCATACATATACAGTATTTCACAAGACTAAGTACACCCCTCACATTTTTGAAAATATTTTATTATATCTTTTTATGTGACAACACTGAAGCAATAGCATGTTGCTACAATGTAAATTGGTGAGTGCACAGCTTGTAAAAAAAAAAGGGGGGGGGGATTTGGGACTTTAGATGAAGCACATGGGGTGTGCCTCCATCCCTAATTGAGAGGATAAGGTGGGGAAGTTGGGACTTTGAATGAGGCCATGGACAACATGGGGGTAATAGATGGAAAGTACATATTTATTGAATATAGTGAAATGTAAACACGTCAAGTAAAAAAACACAAATAGAAAAAAAATTGCAATAAATATAATTTCATAAGATTTACAAGCACATATGTATGTACATATGCAAAAATGGGCATCAAGGATACATGAATTATATAGGCTTGGCACCACACAGTGGTCTCAGTTGATGAGTTTATACATTCATAGAATTCATATATGTACATGGAATATAAAATGTAAAAAAAATGTAAAAAAGCAGCACTTGTGAGGAGAAAGGATTGTGAATAAACAAAACCATGATTGTTGAAAAGAAATTATTCTGAGTTGATATAAAATATCTGTCTGCATCTCAAATTGCCCGACACGTTTCATGTGGGAACACTCATCAGGGGCGGATGCTCAGAAATATCTAGAGTGAAATAAGATAGAATGAATCTAGTTGTAACTTAGCGTAATGGCCTGGGAAAGGCCAATGGGCCCACCCTGAGTAGTTACATGGAATCAATACAATGAAGTGTGGCAGGTATAGAGCCAGGGCCAAAGGGAATTGCCTGTCCCGGGAGCTGAGGTATTGTAGAGCCGCATGCTAATGGGGCGCATGCACATGCCCAGGGGAGGGCTGGCAGCCTTAGGCCTGGGGGGCAAATCCAGTCAAGTGGCCCATTGAACCATTGAATCGGCTCACCATCCATCTACACCACATTCTCCGCACAGAGAGAGAGGGAGGGAAACTGCTCCACATTGCCACAGAGAGAGAGAGAGAGACCGCTTGACACTGCCTGCACAGAGAGAGAGAGAGAGACCGCTTGACACTGCCTGCACAGAGAGGCGGTCACTTTCTGTGGGGCAGTGTGAAGCTGTCACTCTCTGTGGGGGCAATCATTGTGGAGCAGTCTCTCAGAGAGAGACTGCATTATTACCCCCAGAGAGACTGAGAAAAAGAGCTTGCACATTCCCCACACCCAGTACACAGAACAATAAGACTGCAGAAAGATGAAGACTAAAAACTGTGCTGCCACACTAAGCGCTACCTGTGGACTCTGGAGCTTCTCTGGTGAGTGAGCACCACACCACTGGGCAAGCTAAGCAGAGTAGCTGAGAGTCACAGTAAGCACAGCAGGCTAAGCACACAAGTCATGACCACCAGATTCCCCAGGCTGCAGGCTCCTCCTGTGTCAATTGCAGGTAGTGAGAAAAGCACATGCAGGCGCACTCTGGTGCCCTGGCCAGTTGAAGGGCATTGTGGGCCTGCTGTGGACCAGGTTTAGGAGTGGCAGGGATATGATTTAAGTAATGCCATATCCCAGCTCTTCTCTTAATGGCCACCCTCCTGTGTTTCCAGGAGCCTGTGCTGACTTGTGCCCAGGCTTGGCCACAGGTGTAATGCTAGGGAAGCCTGGCATTTGATTTACCAAGCTTCCGTAAGAGCCGTGTGTCGGTGTGTGCTCTTAGATGAAAGTTTTCAAGTCATCAGAATACAGTGATCAATGCTGGCAGCTATAGCAGCCAGCAGTGATCGCCAAAAAAAGAGACATGCTGGTTGTACTGAAGTCAATTGATAGATCGAATTCAGTACAACCAGTCTGCACATAGATAGATTGAAATTTCTGCTGAACCGGCAGAATTTCAATCTGTATATGGTGGCCTAAGTTCACCAGTCTCTGGGTTTAATAATATCCTCAAATCTTCTGAAAGGGGTGCTCCACCTAGGTGTAGAAATTCACTTTGAACTCCACCTTATTTCCAGAACTCTCTTTAGGGTACTTTCACACTGAAGGCGCTTTACAGGCATTTTAGCGCAAAAAATAGTGCCTGTAAACTGCCTCTCATGCCACCTCAGTGTGAAAGCCTGACTGCTTTCACATTGGAGTGGTGCTCTTGCAGGACAATCTGAAAAGTCCTACAAGCAGCATCTTTGTGGCGGTTTGGGATCGCTGTATACACCACTCCCAAACCGTCCTGCCCATTGAAATGAATGCAGCACGGGCTACTACCATCGCTTTACCGCTACCACCCCAGTGTGAAAGTACCCTTAGGTATTAGATGTGCAAAAAATAAGGTGAGCGCACATCTAATACCTACAGAGAGTAATGGAAATATGGAGTTCAAAGTGAACCGTGCCATTACCTGGAGGGATTGGCATTTAGGGGGTAGACCCCTTTCACACTCAGCCGCCCATAGCGTCGGCAGTAAAACGCCTCTATTTTTACAGCCTATGCTATGGGCGGATTTGTGGCGCATTTCGGCCACTAGCGGGGAGCTTTTAACCCCCGCTAGCGGCCGAGAAAGGGTTAAAACCGCCCGCAATCTTTTTTATTCACCTGGTTTTGACTTAATTGGTATGCTGTACATTTATACAAGATTCTGCCAATTTTTTGCCTGATTGACTTGTTTTTATATATTAAAGGGCTATCCGCCATTTCCACTATTGCACTGAAGCCCATTGTGCGCTGGTTTTTGAGTTGTTTTTGATGTATGTTTATGTTGGTGTCCCAGCCATAAGTCACCATGCAGCACTAGGGCGTTCTAATCATTTTATGTCCATTGTCATATCTCATTTCCCTTTATCTTCCCCCCTTCCCTATTTTTAATTGTTGACTGACACTGTCTTTGGTTTTTAGCGCTGATGATTTTTTGATTGCCTGTACTGATGTCCATCTCTGACCTGGCTCCGTTCCCGACTCTGGCTCTGTCTATGATTTTGTACCTCGCTGCCCAACTGCTGACAAACCTGGCTATTCCTGAGACCTTGCTCCTGTCCTTGTTCCTGGTTGCTGTTAACCCCCGGCTACCTGCCTGGATGTTACCTGTTCCTGCTCAGCACATCACAGGCTACTCCAGTCCGCTGAACCCTGCCAAACTGTTCTCCCGGGATCTCCTGCTCCAGACACTCGTGTCCCTCTTGTCCTTCGGCTTCCTCTGTTTCACCTTCAGCGGAGCCAGGACAGGAGATATAAGAGAGGCCGACCTCGTCAATTCAGTCTCCCATCCGATCCCTGACAGTATCAGTCAGCCAATAATGGAGTCTGAAAGAGAGGCCTCTCCACCTAAGGACTTTTCACAATCAATTTCTGCACTAACACACATCGTGCAAAAGTTGCAAGCAGATCTATGCCACATGGAAGATCAATTATCAACCGACACAGTGACTTTGCCACTTTTAGATTCCTCTGCTGCTACAGATGTAGCCACTCAGATGGAGGCCTACACACCCAGTGGAACCTACCCTATTCTTGAACCCCAAGTGCCTATCCCTGAACGCTTTTCAGGAGATCGCAGGAAATTTCAGACTTTTCGTAATGCATGCAAACTTTATTTTTCTCTCCTCCCACGAACTTTCTCCATGCAAGAAGTCAGGGTGGGATTTGTTATCTCCCTCCTTCTGGATGAGCCCCAATCCTGGGCCTTTCAGCTTTGTGAGCAGCTTGACCCAGCCCTAGCCTCTATGGACTCCTTTTTCTCTGCCATGTCCCAGCTGTACGCTGACCCCTTCTGTAGACAGACTGCCGAACATGAACTCAGCAAACTACGGCAGGGTCAGAGACCTGTGGAGGATTACGTAACTGATTTTCGCCTATCGATAAAGAGTGGAATCAAGCAGCCCTTCATTACCAGTTTCGTCTTGGTCTATCTGACTCTATTAAAGATGAACTTGCCAGAGTGGAGGTACCCTCGGTTCTGGAGGACCTGATTAATCTTGTCATTTTGATTGACCAACTATTACGGGAACGCCAGTCAGAGAGGACCCACAGAGACTCTCCTCATCTCAGAACCAAGAATGTCATTACCTGTCTTTCCAGTGACACGACTAGCTCACCCCGAGCTCCTTCTCAGAAAAGTTTTTTGAGGTCCCCTCTGTCTGCAGCCGAACGCCTTCGTCGCCAGCACTCTAACCTCTGCCTCTACTGTGGTGATGCTGGTCACTATCTGTGAAGTTGACCTGTACGACCACACAAATCTCCTACCAACTGGATCCACACAATGCATCCACCTGGACCTGATCGGGTTCACCTAACCCTTCCTTGCCACTTACAGCTTGCTAAGAAAACCATTTCTGTCTCTGCAATCATAGACTCTGGTACCTCCCTCTTTGTACCAAGAAACAAGGGTTCATGGTACACCTTGCTGATGGCTCCAGTATCAAGTCTGGCCCAGTAACACAAGAAACGGCCCCCATCCTCTGCCTTTTTTCTGCCAGTCATCGAGAGTTCCTACGTCTAGACGTCATCTCATCACTAGGGATGAGCCGAACACCCCCGGGTTCGGTTCGCACCAGAACCTTCGAACGGACCGAAAGTTTGCGCGAATTTTCGAACCCTATTCGTTATAATGGACGCGAACGTTCGAAATCAAAATTGCTAATTACAACGGCCAATATGCATGTTAATGTCATAAAACAGGTTTGGGGACCCGGGTCCTGCCCCAGGGGACATATATCAATGCAAAAAGAAATTTTAAAAACTAAAGTTTTTTCGGGAGCAGTCATTTTAATGATGCATAAAGTGAAAAAAAAAAAAGTGAAATTTTCCTTTAAATATGGTATCTGGGGGGTGTCTAAAGTATGCCTGTGAAGTGGCATGTGTTTCCCGTGTTTAGAACTGTCCTTGCACAAAATGACATTTGTAAAGGAAAAAAAGAAGCCATTTAAAACCACTTGCGGCTTTAATGTCATGTCTTGTCCTGGCCGCCATATGGCTGAAAATCCTTGAGAAAAATGGCATGGCTACCCCATCACCCCCCCCCACCCCAGCCCCTTTGGGTCTTGTATGGATACTAAGGGGGACCCCGCACCCAAAATAAAACCCTATACCTACAACCCTATATACTCTGAACAGCAGTATATAGGTGGTGCAAACAAGACATGGACTGTAGGTTTGTTCTTAAGTAGAATCTGAACAGGTACATTATGAAGTGTAGCTACATCCCAAAAAAATCAATTTTTAAGCTTTTTGGAGAACATAGGGAGGGGTTATCACCCCTGTAACATTTGCTGTCTTTGCACATCTGTTCAGAACATGTCACCTCACTTTCCGTCCCAATGACAAATGTTTTTGGAAAAGTGGGGTTTTAATTGAAACAAGGATTGGTGATAAAGCATCAGTAGAGAGGAGATACCTTTTTCCCAAATTAAATCTAACAGGATAGAATTTTCCTTCCTAGGGGTAGATTTCCTCTCACTTCCTGTTTTCTCTTGCCGTTTGCAAGTAGGAGTCGTTTGTAAGTTGGATGTTTGAAAGTAGGGGCCTGCCGTATATACTCTGCAGAAATTTGCCCTATTAGATGTTGGTGTAGCCACAAGACTGGTGGGCACAGGAATGGGCCCTGCTGTGAGTTAATAGATCAAGATTTGTACTTGCATGCACCTGTCGAACCGGGCAGAAAAATTGGGCCTTTGGTGGTGGTGGTGGTGGTGGTGGACGGTGTTGCCACAAGACTGTAAGCCCTCACAGTTACTCTTGGTGGGTGCAGGAATGGGCCCTGCTGTGAGTTATTAGATCAAGATTTGTAATTGCATGCACCTGTTGAACAGGGCAGAAAAATTGGGCCTTTGGTGGTGGTGGTGGTGGTGGACGGTGTTGCCACAAGACTGTAGGCCCTCATAGTTACTCTTGGTGGGCGCAGGAATGGGCCCTGCTGTGAACTATTAGATCAAGATTTGTAATTACACGCCCCTGTTAAACAGGGGCTGAAAAATTGTGCCTTAGGCATTGGTGCTGGTGCCACAACACTGCAACCCCTCACAGATACTGTACTTGGAGCACAGCAGTCACACCTGTTGCGAAGCATCTTTTTAAAAAATTGTAATTACACGCCCCTGTTATACAGGGGCTGAAAAATTGTGCCTTAGGCACTGGTGCTGGTGCCACAACACTGCAACCCCTCACAGATACTGTACTCTGAGCACAGCAATGAGACCTGTTGCAAAGCATTGCCTAAAAATTGTAATTACACGCCCCAACAGGGGCTGAAAAATTGTGCCTTAGGCACTGGTGCTGGTGCCACAACACTGCAACCCCTCACAGATACTGTACTCTGAGCACAGCAGTCACACCTGTTGCGAAGCATCTTTTTAAAAAATTGTAATTACACGCCCCTGTTATACAGGGGCTGAAAAATTGTGCCTTAGGCACTGGTGTGGTGGCATGGATCATTGAGGAGGAGGAAGAGGATAGTCAGTGAACATAACAGGACAGTCACTCAGCATCAGCATAGGCAGTCTTGAAGGGATGTGACATTATAAATTATTCCGTTATATCCGCTTCAGGTGTCTGGTAGCTGGTGGTGATCCAAGACTGATTCATTTTTATGAAGGTCAGTCGATCAACCGAGTCGGTGGACAGGCGCACCCTATGATCGTTGACAAATCCTCCAGCAGCACTGAATGTGCGTTCGGAAAGAACGCTGGATGCAGGACAGGCCAGTAGCTCAATTGCATACTGTGCAAGCTCTGGCCAGTGATCCATCCTCAGGACCCAGTAAGCCAGAGGATTTTCGGTGGGAAAGGTGTCCAAGTCTGACCTTGCCCCTAGGTATTCCTGCACCATGTATATCAGACGCTGGCGATGGTTGCTGGAACCGATCATACCTTGGGGCTGCGGACTAAAAAATTGTCTGAACGCATCGGTCAGACGTCCACCTTCCCCACCGCTCCTTCTGCTACTGACCGAAGCCTCAGCAACTCGTCGTCCAGGACCAGGAGTTTGTAACCTCCCAGTTTCTGGGAACGCGTTGCACAGACCTTTCTGCAAGGCCTCCCTGAGATGTCTCATCCTCTGCTCCCTCTGCGACGGCAAGATAAGGTCCGCAACCTTACCCTTGTACCGTGGATCAAGGAGAGTGGCCAGCCAGTAATGGTCACTCTCCTTGATCCGAAGAACACGAGGATCCTTCCGCAGGCTTTGCAGGATCAGGGAGGCCATGCAGCGTAGGTTAGCTGAGGCATTCGGTCCGGAGTCTTCTGGGTCACTGAGGATGACATGATCGCCAGCCACCTCCTCCCAGCCACGTACAAGTCCACTGGTTTGTTGGGACTGTACATCATCCCTAAAAGACTGCTGCTGCTGATGCTGAGTGCCAGGCTCCACCTCCATGCTCACACAATCCTCCTCCTCCTCCTCCTCTTCCTGTGTGATGGGTGGGACAGAAGGAACATTGTCTGGATAAAGGGGGCCTTGAGAGACAAGGAAGTCCTCCTCTTCCTGCCTCTGTTCTGCCTCAAGTGCCCTGTCCATTATCCCACGCAGCGTATGCTCCAACAGGTGGACAAGAGGTACAGTGTCACTGATGCATGCACTGTCACTGCTCACCATCCTCGTGGCCTCCTCAAATGGTGAGAGGACAGTGCATGCATCCCTGATCATGCTCCACTGGCGTGGGGAAAAAAAGCCAAGCTCCCCTGACCCTGTCCTGGTGCCGTAGTCGCAAAGGTACTCATTGATGGCCCTCTGCTGCGTGTGCAGTCGCTGCAGCATGGCCAACGTTGAGTTCCACCTGGTGGGCATGTCACATATTAGGCGGTTCTTGGGCAGGTTCAGCTCCTTTTGCAGCTCAGTCAGCCGAGCACTGGCATTATAAGATCGGCGGAAATGCACACAGACTTTCCTGGCCTGCCTCAGGACATCCTGTAAGCCTGGGAACCTGCCCAAGAACCGCTGCACCACCAGGTTGAGGACGTGAGCCATACAGGGCACATGGGTGAGCTGCCCCTGTCGCAGGGCGGAGAGGAGGTTGGTGCCATTATCAGAAACGACCATTCCTGGCTTAAGCTGGCGTGGCGTCAACCACCTCTCGGCCTGCCCCTGCAGAGCTGCCAGAACCTCTGGCCCAGTGTGGCTCCTGTCCCCCAAACACACCAGCGCAAGCACGGCATGGCATCTTTTTGCCTGCGTACTCGCGTAGCCCCTTGTACGCCTACGGAGCACCGCTGGTTCCGAGGACAGAGCACTCGAAGAGGACATGGAGGAAGAAGAAGAGGAGGGGGTGGAGGAGAGAGGTGTGTCACAACCAGTAGTAGCATTTTGGAGGCGTGGTGGCGGAACAACCTCCAACACTACTGCACCTTGTCCTGCATCCCTCCCAGCTGCCAATAGAGTGACCCAATGGGCCGTGAAAGAAAGATAACGTCCCTGTCCATGCCTGCTGGACCATGAGTCAGCGGTAATATGCACCTTACCGCTGACCGCCCTGTCCAGCGAGGCATGGACATTGCCTTCCACATGCCAGTAGAGAGACGGAATCGCCTTCCGTGAGAAAAAGTGGCGTTTGGGAACCTGCCACTGAGGAACCGCACATTGAACAAACTCACGGAAGGGGGCCGAGTCTATCAACTGAAAAGGCAGCAGTTGAAGTGCTAGCAATTTAGCCAAGCTAGCATTCAACCGCTGGGCATGTGGATGGCTGGGAGTATACTTCTTTCGACGGTCCAGCAGCTGGGGCAGGGAAATTTGCCTGCTACAATCGGACGTCGGTGTACTGCAAGTACTTGGTTGTGACACACCTAATTCTACACCTTCAGTCCTCTCAGAGCAGCTTTCAGAGAGGACTGAAGATATAGTGGGGATGGAGATCCCAGCTGATGAGGAGCAAGGAGAGGTCCGCTTTGTTCTTTGGTGTGGGTCTTTTATGTGTGCTTGCCAACGAGCTGCATGGCAGGTCGACATATGTCTGCTCATGCTTGTGGTGCCCAAGCGGCTGATGTTTTGGCCACGCGAGATACGCTTGAGACAAATATTGCAAATAGCAGTGGTGCGATCTGATGCACTCGTCTCAAAAAAGGCCCACACCAAAGAACTTTTGTGATAACGTGCAGAGGCAGCGCCCTGCACAGGCGGAGCTCTGCGGTGTGGTACAGTTGCTGTGCTGGCCTCTAGCTGGCCTCCAGGGGGCATCCTGCCTCGTTGGACATGTGACGCTGCATCCTCCTCCTCCTCTCTCCCTTCAGGCACCCACGTGGAGTCAGTGACCTCATCATCCCCTCCCTCTTCACCACTAGAGCAAACCTGGCAGTAAGCTGCAGCTGGTGGAACACTACTGCCAGATTGCTGTCCTTCAGCATCCCCTCTCTCTGCGCGCACACTACTGACTTCCTCAAGCTGGGTATCATCATCCGAGCCTTCGAATCGTTGGGCATCCTCCTGGAGCATGTACCCAACACTGTGCTCAAACAGTTCGGGGGACTCCTCAGGAGGACATGGTGGGTCTAGGGAAGGGGTGGCTGATGATGCCATTGAGTACGCGTTGGCAGCTGCTCTGCCAGTACCCTGAGCCTGGGTGAGAGAGGATGAGGAGGATGAGGAGGGCTTGGTCATCCATTCTACCAAGCCTTCGGCATGATGCGGCTCCACATGTCCAGCTGCCGAAAACAAAGACAAGCGTGTCCCATGGCCACGTGCTGATGACGATGCACGACCACATCCACGGCCAGCACTGTTGTCTCTAGAAACAGAGCCTGCCTGCCCTGTGTTCTTGCCTCGGCACGCTCTGCCTCTCCTTGGCGGTCTTCCAGCCATTGTAGTCGGTAGTGTATATAGTATAAAAAATAGAACTCCTATGTGTGCTCACAACACACTGTAGGTCCTATGGGTGCTGACACTAACACACTATAGGTACTATGTGTGCTGCTGACAAGAAAATATAGGAGCTCTGTTTGCTGCCACTAACACACTAGAAGTCCTATTGGTGCTTCTGAGATGAAAATATAGGAGCTCTGTGTGATGCCACTAACACACTAGAAGTCCTATGGGTGCTGCTGAGAAGAAAATATAGGATCTCTGTGTGATGCCACTAACACTCTAGAAGTCCTATGGGTGCTTCTGAGATGAAAATATAGGAACTCTGTGTGATACCACTAACACACTAGAAGTCCTATGGGTGCTTCTGAGAAGAAAATATAGGAGCTCTGTTTGCTGCCACTAACACACTAGAAGTCCTATGGGTGCTGCTGAGAAGAAAATATAGGAGCTCTGTGTGATGCCACTAACACACTAGAAGTCCTATGGGTGCTTCTGAGATGAAAATATAGGAGCTCTGTGTGATGCCACTAACACACTAGAAGTCCTATGGGTGCTGCTGAGAAGAAAATATAGGAGCTCTGTGTGATGCCACTAACACACTAGAAGTCCTATGGGTGCTTCTGAGATGAAAATATAGGAGCTCTGTGTGATGCCACTAACACACTAGAAGTCCTATGGGTGCTGCTGAGAAGAAAATATAGGAGCTCTGTTTGCTGCCACTAACACACTAGAAGTCCTATGGGTGCTGCTGAGAAGAAAATATAGGAGCTCTGTGTGATGCCACTAACACACTAGAAGTCCTATGGGTGCTGCTGAGAAGAAAATATAGGAGCTCTGTTTGCTGCCACTAACACACTAGAAGTCCTATGGGTGCTGCTGAGAAGAAAATATAGGAGCTCTGTGTGATGCCACTAACACACTAGAAGTCCTATGGGTGCTTCTGAGATGAAAATATAGGAGCTCTGTGTGATGCCACTAACACACTAGAAGTCCTATGGGTGCTGCTGAGAAGAAAATATAGGAGCTCTGTGTGATGCCACTAACACACTAGAAGTCCTATGGGTGCTTCTGTGATGAAAATATAGGAGCTCTGTTTGCTGCCACTACCACACTAGAAGTCCTATGGGTGCTGTTGGGGTGCAATGCTGTGCTAACAGCACTGCGGTTGGTACTACTGCAATACTGTACTAACAGTAAGCACGCACCAGACTAATCCCCAGCAGCAGCTAATAATAGGCTTGTGCAATTCGTTTCGTAACGAATTGAAATTCGTCCGAATTTAGCAACTTTCGGACATTCGGAAGCATTCGAATTTCCGAACAAAGCAATTACGAATAAGACCGAATCCGAAATAAATTATACCGCAAATAGCGAATGCCCGAATGTCTTCGGCATAATTCGTTATGAAAAAGTTACGAATGTACGAATCCATACGAAGCACAATAACACTCACTCTGCTCTGCTCTCTGCTTCTCCCACACCGTGCTGAACTCCCTCTCAAAATGGTGTACAGGGGCGGAGGTTATAGCCGCATGTAAAAAACGAAAGTAAAATACGAGATTTCGAATCCATTCGAAGCACAATAACACTCACTCTGCTCTGCTCTCTGCTTCTCCCTCACCGTGCTGAACCCTCTGAAAATGGTGTACAGGGGCGGAGCCTATAGCCGCATGTTAAAAACGAAAGTAAAATACGAGATTTCGAATCGTTACAAATAACCGCAATGTATTTAGAAAAGTACAAATCCATTCGAAGCACATTAGGCATAATAGGCAGCGTCGTTGTGAGAGAGACACGGAAAATTACGAATCAACGAACCCAAAAAAAGTTACGAAAGTAGGAGTTGTGTCCAGAATCAACGAAAAACAACGTACTCTACCGAAAGTACGAACCCAAAAAAAGTTACGAAAGTAGGAGTTGTGTCCAGAATCAACGAAAAACAACGTACTCTACCGAAAGTACGAATTATAAAGCAACAAAAAATTCAACGAAAAATGTCGCTTGCAAAAATACGAATGAGTCCGAACACGAAAAATCCCGTCTAGCAAAATTACGAATGATTACGAATCAACAGGACCGGAAAGAAACGAACCGAAACGGAACGAATTTTTCCGTTGTGCACAAGTCTAGCTAATAACACGCTAACTGTGCAATCAGCAGCAATGAACGATCAATGACTTAGGTAGCAATGGTTTAGCAAAGAAATAGCCAATGGTTTAGCAAAGAAGAGCAAATCTTTCAGTATCAAGCAAAGACAGAATCAGCAGACTGATCTCTCCTAAAGCCGGAACTCATGTGACCGGGGCCGATGGCGTGGCGGCCTTTTAAATGGTGGGGCATGTACTAAAGCCCCTGAGCTGTAATTGGCTACAGGCGTCCTGCCTGTAGCCAATTATTGCTCTCCGAGTTTCGGGCGCTGTGATTGGCCAAGCATGCGGGGTCACAGTGCATGCTTGGCCAATCATCAGCCAGCAATGCACTGCGCCGGCCGCAATGCATTGCGGGGCCGCTCGCATCACACGAATGTGATGCGAACAGCCCAAATAGTTCTGGGCTCGACGAGCGAGCGAACGCCCGGTGCTCGATTCGAACATGGGTTCGAATCGAGCACCGGGCCCATCCCTACTCATCACCCATGTTCCCCATCATCTTGGATATGCCCTGGCTGAAGGCACACAATCCCAGCATCAATTGGCTTACAGGAGAGGTCCTTTTCTCTTCACCTTACTGCCTGGTACACTGTGTTCCGCACAAGGTACGCACCACTACACCTCTCCTAGCCATCCAGTCTGATCCGGAAACCTCAAAACTTGTTCCTGCAGTTTACCACGACTTTCTCAATGTTTTCAACAAAAAGAATGCAGACTCTCTCCCTCCTCACTGGGCCTATGATTGCCCCATGGAACTGTTGCCCGGAGCTGAGATTCCGTTTGGCCGTATCTACCCTCTTTCTGAGACCCAATTAGAAGCCCTCCGTCACTACATTGACGAAAATTTGGAGAAAGGCTTCATCCGACATTCCACATCTCCTGCAGGGGCAGGCATCTTCTTCGTCGAAAAGAAGGATCATACTCTCAGACCCTGTGGGGATTATCGGGATCCTAATAAGATAACGGTTAAGAATCGTTATCCACTTCCTCTGATCCCAGAACTTTTCCAGAGATTGCGAGGGGCACAAGTGTTTTCTAAACTAGATCTGAGGGTTGCATACAACTTTAGTCAGAATTCGTAACGGGGACGAATGGAAGACCGCATTCCGAACTCGCTTTGGGCACTATGAATATCTTGTCATGCCATTTGGCCTCTGCAATGCCCCTGCCACATTTCAACATCTGGTCAATTACATCTTCCGGGACTACTTAGATCTGTACATTATCGTCTACCTGGACGATATTCTTATATTCTTCAGCTCTCTCAATCTTCACAGGGGTCATGTAAAGAAAGTACTTGAAAGACTGCGACAACACCATCTTTACGCTAAAGCTGAGAAATGCGACTTTGAAATATCTTCTATCCAATCCTTAGGACTTGTTATTTCTGCAGAAGGCATCTCTATGGAACCGCAGAAAGTTGCTGCTGTGCTTGATTGGCCTTCTCCTGAAGATAAGAAAGCCATTCAACGTTTTGTAGGCTTTGCCAATTTTTACAGAAAATGTATTAAAAACTTTTCCGGCATCATTGCTCCTGTCACCCAGTTAACGAAATAGCATGTTTCTTTCAAATGGACCCTTGAGGCTCAGGATGCTTTTGAAAAATTAAAGACCTTGTTCACCTCTGCCCCCATTCTAAGACACCCTGACCCTGCTCTGGCCTACGTACTCGTGGTAGACACTTCTAAAACGGCAGTTGGGGCTATCCTATCTCAAATACAGGGGGCTAAATCCTTACTTCATCCAATTGCCTTCTTCTCTAGGAAACTGAACTCTTCTGAAAAGAATTATGACGTGGGGGATCGTGAACTATTAGCTATCAAAGCCGCTCTAGAGGAATGGCACTATCTGTTAGAAGGGGCTGCGCACCCTATCCTTATTTTCACTGATCATAAAAACTTGGAACATTTAAGAACTGCCAAGCACCTAAGACCCCGACAAGCCAGATGGGCACTATTCTTTTCACGTTTCACTTTTCATCTTACCTTCCCCCCCGGATCCAAGAACAGTAAACCCGATGCGCTCTCACACATGTTCTCTGAATCAACCCCACTTCTTGAACCTGACACTATCTTACCTGCCAAGAACTTTCTACTCCTACAGGCAGATGTGATGTCCCAAATCAAGGAGGCAGTTGCTAATCACCCTCCTCCTCTGGATCTGCACCTTCAACCAAGAGATGAACTCTTCTTCCACAAGGAGCAAATTTTTATTCCTGAGCAGTTTAGGGTCCACATCCTCAAGAAATGCCATGACCACCCCCTTGCCGGGCACTTTGGAATTCACAAGACCTCTGACCAAGTGTCCCGTTCCTTTTGGTGGCCTGATTTATTGAAGGATTGTAGAGATTATGTCAGGTCCTGCTCCGTATGTCTTAGAAACAAGTCTGATCGTGCCAAGACCTGGGGGTTGTTAGAATCTTTTCCTGTACCTAAAAAACCTTGGAACATGATTTCCTTGGTTTTTATTGTGGAACTCCCCCCGTCTGAAGGATTCACCACCATCTTAATTATAGTGGATCGTTTTTCAAAAATGGCTCATTTTGTACCTTTGAAAGGAACCCCCTCTGCCTCTGAAACCGCTTCTGTATTTATTAAGGAGATTGTAAGATTGCATGGCATTCCAGCAAGCATAACCTCAGATCGTGGAGTACAGTTTATCTCCATATTTTGGAGGGCCCTATGTAAAGCTTTGAGGATTGAACTATGTCTTTCATCTGCTTATCACCCGCAGACCAACGGTCAGACCGAAGGGACAAATCAGTCCTTGGAGCAATACTTGAGATGTTTCTCATCCTTCTCTCAGGATGATTGGGTGTCTCTACTCCCCTTGGCAGAATTTGCATATAATAATTCTGTTCATTCGGCAATCAAACAGTCACCCTTCTATGTTAACTATGGGTATCACCCTTCCTTTCTTCCCGATGTACCCACGGAGTCTTCTGTACCAGCTGTGCAAGAAAGACTGGACTTTTTCAACACCAATAATCTACTCTTGCGAGAGACTATCCTAAAGTCACATGCGGCTAACAAGAAATTTTTTGATAGGAAAAGAAGAGGGAACCTGAACTTGAAGCCAGGAGACAGAGTTTTTCTGTCCACAGCTAACTTAAAATTGAAATGCCCTTTGAAGAAACATGGCCCAAAATTCTTGGGTCCTTTTTCAATTAAAAAACGGATCAATCCTGTGGCTTTTGAATTATACTTGCCAAGCAGTTTAAGGATTCATCCTGTGTTCCACATTTCGCTGCTCAAGTCTATGGTCTCTAACCCCTTCCCAAATCGTGACACTGAAGCCCCTGCCCTACTACTGGTTGAAGGAAGTGAAGAATACCAGGTTGAGGCTGTTCTGGACTGTAGGAAGAGGGGAGGTGAGACTCAGTTTCTCATTAAATGGGAAGGGTTATGGCCCTGAGGACAATTCCTGGGAACCAGCCTCTAATGTTCATGCTCCCCGGTTGATACAGGCCTACCTCCAGCTTCACCCCGAAAAACGGTCTCTTGTGGGCATCCGGAGGCTGCCCCTAAGGGGGGGGGGGCAATGTCAGGGAATTCCTGTGAGACGTTTTGCACATAGACGTGCACAAGCACATAGTCTTTGCCATAGAATGGCAAACAGTCACGCGCGTGCACGCCAGAGCCCATGCGCACGAGTCTAATTCTCCTTTGGCGCCAGACAGCCTATTTAAAGGGAGTCTGGGCTCTTGTGCTTTGCTGACTGATCTCAGCTGTGTTCCTGAATCCTGCTCTTCCTGTATGTCTTCCCAGTATTTTGACCCGGCTTGCTCTTGACCTTGCTCCTGTACTGATGGCCATCTCTGACCCGGCTCCGTTCCCGACTCTGGCTCTGTCTAGGATTTTGTACCTCGCTGCCCGCCTGCTGACGAATCTGGCTATTCCTGAGACCTTGCTCCTGTCCTTGTTCCTGGTTGCTGTTAACCCCCGGCTACCTGCCTGGCTGTTACCTGTTCCTGCTCAGCACATCACAGGCTACTCCAGTCTGCTGAACCCTGCCAAACTGTTCTCCCGGGACCTCCTGCTCCAGGCACTCGTATCCCTCTTGTCCTTCGGCTTCCTCTGCTTCCTCTGTTTCACCTTCAGCGGAGCCAGGACAGGAGATATAAGAGAGGCCGACCTCGTCAATTCAGTCTCCCATCCGATCCCTGACACCATCCCTATTGCGGAAAAAAAAGAGGGGGATTTAGGACTTTAGATGAAGCCTTCATGCCTAATTGAGAGGATAAGGTGGGAAAGTTGGGACTTTGAATGAGGCCATGGACAACGTGGGGGTAATAGATGGAAAGTACATATTTATTGAATATAGTGAAGTGTAAACACATGTCAATTAAAAAAACACAAATAGAAAAAACATTGCAATAAATATAATTTCATAAGATTTACAAACACATATGTATGTGCATATGCAAAAATGGGCATCAAGGATACATGAATTATATAGGCTTGGCGCCACACAGTGGTCTCAGTTGATGAGTATATACATTCATAGAATTCATATATGTACATGGAATATAAAATGTAAAAAAGCAGCACTTGCGAGGAGAAAGGATTGTGAACAAAAAAAACCATGATTGTTGAAAATAAATTGTTCTGAGTTGATGGTGTGATATAAAATATCTGTTTGCATCTCAAATTGTCCGACGCATTTCGGGGCGGAAGCTCAGAAATATCTAGAGTGAAATAAGATAGAATTAATCTAGTTGTAACTTAGCGTAACGTGGAAAGGCCATGTACATATATAAATTCTATGAATGTATATACTCATCAACTGAGACCACTGTGTGACGCCAAGCCTATATAATTCATGTATCCTTGATGCCCATTTTTACATATGAGTATACAAAAATAGTGTAGCGCTGGAAAGAACTGTATATATCTATACAGTTAAAATTAAATACGTGAAAAAAGTATCAAAAACACTAATAAAACAATGCAAATAAACCAATCAAGTTCATAAGTGCCCGTGAAGAAAGATTATCAAATAAATGTATAGAGGATTTCCTCTATATTGATGATAAGAGTTCCACAGAGAAGATATCCGATGAAGCTGGTAAGTGCTATTCCAACAATAAGTGAAGATCCCGCCACCAAAGTGAGAAATGAAGGCTTACCAAACAGCCTGCGACCGCCCTTCTCAGGGGGGTCAAAACAAGCTTAGTAGAGCGATGTTCACTCCATGGAAGGGAGAGAAATTCCAGTGAAGACACTTCATCCACAATAGGCGAGTCTCCAGAGACGTGTCTGCACAGCTGATCCAAATCGGAGATGAAAAACACTCTTGATTGATCAGAGTGAATAATCCTCAGCAGTTAAAACGATGTCCAAAGAGAAGAAAGAAAACTTTCCATAGTGTAGCATTCATCAGGGAAGTTTTATTAGAAATGAACAGGAGAGAAAACAGCTCTCACATAGGTATAAAAATAATGATAAAACGAGAAAATCCTTGCAAGGAAATAAAAAAGCTCTGAGTTTCTGTCAAAGGCTGTCAAAGGCTGAAGCGGGATCTTCACTTATTGTTGGAATAGCACTTACCAGCTTCATCGGATATCTTCTCTGTGGAACTCTTATCATCAATATAGAGGAAATCCTCTATACATTTATTTGATAATCTTTCTTCACGGGCACTTATGAATTTGATTGGTTTATTTGCATTGTTTTATTAGTGTTTTTGATACTTTTTTCACGTATTTAATTTTAACTGTATAGATATATACAGTTCTTTCCAGCGCTATACTATTTTTGTATACTCATTTTGTTTGTACCTTATATCAAAGGTTTTTTTGGTGTTTAGCAGCAGGTTTCCTTAACCACTTGACAACTGGGCACTTAAACCCCCTTCCTAACCAGACGAATTTTCAGTTTTCGGTGCTCTCACATTTTGAATGACAATTACTCAGTCATACAACACTGTACCCATATTAAATTTTTGTCCTTTTTTTCACACAAATAGAGCTTTCTTTTGGTGGTATTTAATCACTGTTGGGTTTTTTATTTTTTGCGCTATAAGAGAAAAAAGACTGAAAATTTCGTAAAAAAATGAATTTTTATTTGTTTCCGTTATAAAATTTTGCAAATTAGTATTTTTTCTTTATACATTTTGGCCAAAATTTATACTGCTACATATCTTTGGTAAAAATAAGTACAAATTGGTGCATATTTTTTGGTCTTTGTGAAAGTTATAGAGTCCACAAGCTATGGTGCCAATATCTGAAAATTGATCACACCTGAAGTACTGACGGCCTATCTCATTTCTTGAGACCCTAACATGCCAGAAAAGTACAAATACCCCCCAAATGACCCCTTTTTGGAAAGAAGACATTCCAAGGTATTTAGAAAGAGTCATTGTGAGTTTTTTGAAGTTGTCATTTTTTTCCCACAATTCTTTGCAAAAATCAAGATTTTTTTTTCTTTTTTTTTTCTCCACAAAATTGTCATAGTAGCAGGTTATTTCTCACACACAGCATATGCATACCACAAATTACACCCCAAAACACATTTTGCTATTCCTCCCGAGTATGGCGATACCACATGTGTGAGACTTTTACACAGCGTGGCCACATACAGAGGCCCAACATGCAGGGAGCACCTTCAGGCGTTCTGGAGCACCGAGGCCAATCCTGACATTTCTCTCCTACATGTAAAAATCATCATTTGTTTGCTAGAAAATTACATAGAACCCCAAAACATTATATATGTTTTTTTAGCAAAGACCTTAAAGAATATAATGGTGGTCATTGCAACTTTTTATCTTGCACGGCGATTTGCGCAGAAATTTTTCTAACGCGTTTTTTACGGAAAAAAACAGTTTTGTGCCTAAAAGAAAAAAAAACAGTAAAGTTAGCCCAATGTTTTTGCATAATGTGAAAGATGAAGTTACGCCGAGTAAATAGATACCTAACATGTCACCCTTCAAAATTGCACACGCTCGTGGAATGGCGCCAAACTTCGCTACTTAAAAATCCCCATAGGCAACGCTTTAAATATTTTTACTGGTTACATGTTTTGAGTTACAGAGGAGGTCTAGGGCCAAAATTATTGCTCTCGCTCTAACGTTCGCAACGATACCTCACATGTGTGGTTTGAACACCGTTTTCATATGTGGGCGGGGCTTACGTATGCGTTCACTTCTGCATGCAAGCTCGCGGGGGCAGGGGCGCTTTAAAAAAAATATATATATTTTATTGTTCATTTTACTTTATTTATTTTAGTTTGACATGTTTTTCCGCCCCAAATTTTTTTTTGATCACTTTTATTCCTATAACAAGGAATGTAAACATCCCTTGTAATAGGAATATGGCATGACAGGTCCTCTTTACAGTGAGATATGGGGTCAATAAGACCCCACATCTCACCTTTAGGCTGGGAAGCCTGAAAAAAAAACAAAAAAAAAAACAATCCTGGCTTTGATCGTAGCGGTGAGTCGGTAGAAGCACCGGAGGGCAGCGGGAGGGGGGGCATCCCCTCTCACCTTCCGTAAGAGCGATCAAGCGGTGGAACAGCCGCTATGATCATTCTTATGGTGCAGGGAATCGCCAGCTGAAAAAGCAAACATCTGAATGATGCCTGTAGCTGCTCCCATCATTCAGATATCTCCGCACAAAGTCAAGGACGTCATATGACGGCCGGCGGGCGGGAAGTGGTTATTGCAGGGTATTGCCGGGTATTGCGGATTATTGCCGGGTATTGAGGAGTATTGCCGGGTATTGAGGAGTATTGCCGGGTATTGAGGAGTATTGCCGGGTATTGAGGAGTATTGCCGGGTATTGCCGAGTATTGCGGGGTATTGCGGGGTATTGCCGGGTATTGCGGAGTATTGCCGAGTATTGCAGGGTATTGCGGAGTATTGCAGGGTATTGCCGAGTATTGCAGGGTATTGAGGAGTATTGCAGGGTATTGTGGAGTATTGCAGGGTATTGTGGAGTATTGACGGGTATTGTGGAGTATTGCCGGGTATTGTGGAGTATTGCCGGGTATTGTGGAGTATTGCCGGGTATTGTGGAGTATTGCAGGGTATTGAGGAGTATTGCGGAGTATGGCAGGGTATTGCGGAATATGGCAGAGTATTGCACAGTATGGGCAGAGTATGGGCAGGGTATTGCACAGTATGGGCAGGGTATTGCACAGGGTATTGCAGAGTATGGGCAGAGTATGGGCAGGGTATTGCACAGGGTATTGCAGAGTATTGCACAGGGTATTGCAGAGTATTGGCAGGGTGTATTGCAGAGTATTGGCAGGGTGTATTGCAGAGTATTGCACAGGGTATTGCAGAGTATTGCACAGGGTATTGCAGAGTATTGCACAGGGTGTATTGCAGAGTATTGCACAGGGTGTATTGCAGAGTATTGGCAGAGTATTGCACAGGGATGGCTGAGCAGGGATGGATGGATGGCTGGATCTGTGACTGCAATTGTCACAGATCCAGCCCACAGCTGACATGGGGGAGGGAGCGGACATGATCCGCTCCCTCCCCTCTCCTCTCACATTGTACCGATCGGTACAGAGAGGGGAGGGAGGAACCGGCGTCATCACATGACGCCGGTCTGTTTACAAGTGATCGCTCCGTCATTTGATGGAGCGATCACGTGGTAAACGGCCGCGATTAGCGGCCATCTACCGTGATCCGTGATGCGCCGGGTCTTCCGGACCCGGCGGTCACGGACATATCCTGGAGCGCGCCCCAGGGGGCGCGCGGGAGCAAGATTCTGTGAGGACGTCCCTGGGACGTCCACTCAGGATAACTCGACCGCACTGTGGACGTCTTTTGTACATGGCGCGGTCGGGAAGTGGTTAAGGGACATATTCATTTATTTATTTTTTCAAATCACTTTGCACCTAGCGCGAATTTTTACTTTTTATAACCATTTTTACATATGTAGCATCCACCCCAATTCTGGGGCGCTGTGTACAGAAATTTAGAGGTGGTCTGAGCTGGTAGTTTAGCTCAGACCTGTTGATTATATGCAAACTTGCTTCTGCCTGGGTGTAATGCTGCCTGGCAGTACAGTTCCCTGTGGGTGGCACTGTCACCTCAGACCCAGGTTGAACCACAGGTAGCATTACAGCACCATTGGGTGTCCTCTCTCGGCAGCTGTGCAGTGGGCGTGGTCTACTCGAGGTGCATGCTGGGAGAGGGTACAAAAGGGGCAGACGCCATTATTCAGGGAGCAGTTTGCGCCTCCAGGCCAGGGGTGCGTGTGTGTGTACCAGCCCCAGGCACCTTAAGCCTGAGGCTGCATCGCAGTAAGTAGGCCCAGCACCTTTAGCTGAGGCCTGCACCCAAAGAGGAATGCCAAGTTAGGGGTGACCCACTCTAAAGGATAGGAAGCCAGGGGAGGATCGGTCCCAAGGAAATTAGTAGAAGGTTCGCTGTCTCGGGAGAGGCCTGGCTACCTGTCAGAGGGAAGGATTCCTATCCGCCAAAAGCCTAGCAACGTGCCCTATTGGCACCTAAGAACTTAAATGTTACTAGGCTGGGAAGTTCAGGACTTAAGCCCTGTACACATGATCGGATTTCCTATGGATTCTAATTCAATAGATTTTTCCATCGGAAATCCGATGAAGCTGACTTCCATCAGTCTTGCCTACACAGTATCAGTCAAAAATCTGACCGTCCCAAACGCTGTGACGTAAAACACTCCGACAAGCCGAAAAAAAATTAAGTTCAATGCTTCTGAGCATGCGCCAACTTGATTCTGAGCATGCGTGGGTTTTTTGTCCGATGGAGTTCCACACAGACAATCGGAATTTGCTATGTTTTTTTTTTCCCATCGGATAAATTTAAAACATGTTCTATTTTTTCTCACCGATGGAAAAAAGACCGATGGGGCCCATACACGATCGGTTTGTCCGATGAGAAAAGTCCATCGGACTGTTTTCATCGGTAAAACCGATCGTGTGTACACGGCATTAGAGATTATCTCCTGATCGTATCCCTAGGAAACTACAAGTAAACGTTTCGTGCTCCACACCGGCTGCTAGGACCGTTCTTAAAGGGACTATCCGGGTGAGCAAAAACCCACTCAGGCCTGAGTGGCGATGATTGATGATTGAGTGCTGTGTGCCTGAACCTGCCTCCTAGTTCTATACAAAACAGAGATTGCCGCTCCAAATAGACTCACCCCAACAACAAAAACCTCTCCAGGAACCAAGGGTGCTGGCAATGCACAAGGCAATGAAGAAAAAATTAAGGAATCTGGACAGCCGCACTCCAATCCAGCATGGCTTTTATTGGAAAAATAAAATGAAATAAAACAGGCACTACATGTCACAGCAACGGGGTAACAGGGGCAGCTAATGCGTTTCACACTTAAAAGTGCTTACTCGTAGCTAGTGTTCATAAAAAATTCAATCCAACATATATAAAATGCTAGTCCAAACATGTGATCAGAACACAGGTGATAATTAGCGTGATTGAGGGCTGAAAAGGCACCGCAATCAAAGCCAATTGTGTTCTGCTATGATCAAAAGTGAAACACCTTTATATAAATGTATTGTGTGTTTTAAAATGAATATACATATATATATATATATATATATATATATATATATATGAAAAAGTGTTGATCTTATAGATAAACAATCCATGGTGGTAATATAAAATAACACATAACAATAATGGTACAATGCAATATTGAAACAAACACCCATCTACTAGATTTATAGCGTGAGCACCTATAGTGCAAGGAAGGTCAATAATGAAGTGAAAAATCTCAGGATGGATAGATGGTCCCATTGTAAAGCCCCGTACACACGGTCCATCTGACTTTTCCGTGTTTTTTTGTCCGAACGGAGTTGGTTGGGAACACCCATAGCATACACACGCTCGGACTTTTCTGCAAACTTTCTTAAAACTTCTTACAACATCGCGTGTTTTTTCTGCTCTTTTCTGCTCTTTACTGCCACCCTTTGGTCATCTTCTGCTATTGTTGGTTGATTTTAACATTAGTTGTTTTGTCCATCGGACTAAAGTCCGATGGTTTTCTGTACACATGGTCGGACTTTTGTTGGGCAAAAGTTTGTCCGTTTGCAGACCCAACTTTTGTCCGATGAAATCCAAAACCAAACGAAAAAAGTTTGTCCGATGGAGCATACACACGGTCGGATTGTTGTTCCAACTTGCTCAAAACGAAGTTTGTTGGGCAAAAGTTCGACCGTGTGTACGGGGCTTAAGCAGTAACTGTGTTGCATAATGTGCATTTATACCAGGATCATAAAAGAGTTGATAAAAGTTTATAAAACAAATGTGTATGACCAAAGTCTCTGACATGTAATAAGATGTGCTAATGAGACTGAATGGTCTAATAAGTGCAGAAATAGAGTGTAAAAAAAGAAGAAAAATATAAGTATGGGGTAAAAGGTGTGTACACCAAAATATACGATATCTTTGAGATTTTAGCATATCTGAGTATTGTTTGCGACGTGGCCATGATTCTTGCTTGAGTCACAGTTCATCTGTGGCTATGCATGTGCGGACATACATACATTTTGACATAATGTTACCACGTGTAGTATATATACATATACACATTGGTACACGGCATCAGGTAGCAGCTATTCGCTGTTCATTTCTAAGTTAAATTTCCCAATTCACACATGTATCATACTCGTTTGTGAATTGGTAGTCCGATGGACACATATACACACTTATATGTGTAGCGGGGTGTTCCCCTTTAATGCAGAGAGACAAGAAGTTCCAGGTGAGAGGTGAGTCGGGAGGAAGTAAAGAGACATTATGGAAGTGAAAGCAGA
Organism: Rana muscosa; assembly: GCA_029206835.1. Lineage (NCBI taxonomy): Eukaryota > Metazoa > Chordata > Amphibia > Anura > Ranidae > Rana > Rana muscosa. The sequence continues at coordinate 218,128,886 of CM055116.1, forward strand.
GGAGAGAGAGACTACATCTCCCAGTACATCTTGCAGCACCCAGGGTGCATTGCTCCAGAACAGAGACTGCTGGGGCAGACTTTATAAAGGGGAGGCGGAGTTTTGGTCGGCCTCTTTGGACACCCCTCTCCTAGCAAGAGGATCTCTGTGCTGAACTGCTGTGTGCACAAGGCCTGAAGCCTGGGCCGTGTGCTCCTTTCCAAAGAGCCCTCTGCCAGCCTAGCAGAGCCTTAGAGACATCTAATCCTCCTTGCTGCAGTACACCAGAAGGATTGAAGACTTGGATGTCGGTGGATTCCTGTTCCCAGACGAATCGATGGAGGAAACGGATTTGGACTTGTCCGGGTGGTGAGAGCTGTTTAAAGACAGATCCTTTATCTTTACTATTCGTTAGGATTACAAAGTTGTTCTTCAAGTGCACCACCGAAAAGATTGCTAGCGAATATTGTTTCACTGAACTTCCATTTAGATCAGTCAGGCCTGACTGCATAGGTAGACATTGCTGGGTGTTAGTCTACCCATGAGGGGAAGTAGCTGTAAAAGGGCAGCGCTAGAGTTGCATAGCAATACTTTATTATTCTGATTACTCTGTTTTATCTTTATTACTGTTTATTGCAGGGATCTGCAACTTGTTATACTGTTGTTTATTACTTGCCCATTAGCCTCAGTAAAATATCTGGGTAAAGTACATTTGGTGTCAGTTCCGCTTACTTTAATAGGAGTTTTAAAGTATATTCTGTGTATGTTTGTTATAGGACTGCGTCACCAACAGTTGCGGTCACGCGGTCCTATCCCTCTATCACCAGCTGTGCCACGGGAGGTTAGAGCCGATTGCCAGGGGTTGACAGCAGTGCACTACAGGGCCCAAATCAATATCAGCGGCTCTCTTAACTGGGGGTAGCGCTACACGTGGGGGCTCGTCCGGGATCCTTGTACGTTGCATGCTGCAATCAAGCCGGTCAGAAGTACCAGCATGGACCCGCTGGCAATGTCACAGTGGTGCGCAGCGATTGGCGCCGATCCAACCGCGGCGGTAGTCATTGTACTCCCGGGGGAAAGATGGAAGGAAGAGGAGATAAAACAGCTCGTATTGTTACTGTCTCTGAGCCACAAACTATGGGTGATGGATTTTAGGCCAGATCCAGTGATCTCGTTTACATACGCACTGGTAGAATGGAAAAACGAAATCCCAGAGCATTTTAAAAGTCAGAGTATACAAGCCATAGATAATCAGATCTATCACTTGATACATACGCTGCCAGTGAAGGAAGAATGGTTTCAGACACCAAAGCCATCACTCCCACAATTATCTCCACCACTATCCCCTAAAGCAGAAAAGCTTAAGGAACTATTAAGCCCGGGATCACCGCTGGCCGCTATAGGGCCTGAATTGTTGAATGCTCTAGGAGACCTTGTAATTAAGTGCCAGAAAAGCAGTACGGTGCATGTGGAGGCCGGTTACCGGAAGCTTAGCACCTTCTCAGGGAAGCTCCCCGTCCCTGCGGGGGAGGAAGATTTTGACACTTGGGTGGAACAGGCATTGCAGGCAGTAGAAGCATGGGAGGTGCCTGAGGCACAGAAGAGACAGCGAGTCTTAGAAAGTCTGAAAGGTGCCGCGGCAGAAGCGGTGAAGAGCTTCCGGTTTGGAAATGAAAACTGTACAGCTCAAGATTGCCTGGCCATGCTGCAGGAAGAGTTTGGTCAGCTGGAGAAGGTGTCAGAGATGATTTATCAAATTGAACACACTCTCCAGCAGCCGAATGAGAAACTGTCATAATATGTTTGAAGGCTGAACAGGCAGTTATGCAAGATTGTACTGAAGAAGGGAATGCTGCCCAAAGATGCAGATGAAGCACGCATGAAGCAGATCATGAGGGGAGCGCGGTGCTCAGACCCGGTCTGGCTGCACCTGAAAACCTCAGGAGGAGGAATGTCACTAACCTACTCTGATCTAATAAAAATTATTAGGGACGAAGAGGCGCTGCAGGAAGATCAGCAGGTGGCCAAGGCGAATGTCACACCTGTACCAGTGTTGGTCCATTCGGTCAAGAGCCCAGAAAGAGATGCGGAGGTTGACACTCTGAAATCGCAAATGGCCCAAGTGTTGGAGATGCTGACCTCTTTGATGGAGAAAGATCAGAGAAGACGAGAGAAACCAAGCCCAAGAAAGGAGTTGTTCCCGAACACCTCAGCACCGGCCTCCCTACAGGACCGAGAAGAGGTGATTTGCTATAACTGCGGAGGGAGTGGCCACTTTGCTAACGTATGCTCCAGCCCAAAGAAGAAGAGAACAGATAATTGCAAGCCGGCGGGAAACTCCAAAGGGCCCCGGTGAAGGAGTCAACCGGGTGCCCATCATATTCAGTGCGCTCCAAACTAAAAAAAAAGGCCAAGAATGGAGGAGACAAAACTCCTAGGAGGAGGTATAGTACACCCCCACCAAGATGTACCCCAGAGGGAGGGGGCAAGACCCCTCAGTGGAAGTACAGCACCCCAAAGAAGGAACATCCACCTAAAAGGAACAATAACATCCCTCAGCGGGTTTGTGCCCCCATTGAGAGGGAGAAAGTCAATGCATGCCAGGCTCAGGAAAAATTAAAGTCCAAAAGGAGCAGGGCAAGGGTCGAAAACCAAAAAAAAGAGGTGACCCCAGTCTGGCCATACCCAAAGGAACTGGTGGGCCCGTCTCCTACTGTGCCCATTCAAGTGGAAGGAGTCTATACTAAAGCTCTTTTGGACACCGGAGCACAGGTGACTTTACTATACCGGGACTTCTATGATAGGCACTTGAGTCATCTGCCTATCCAGAAGATAGAAGAGCTGGAGATATGGGGACTTGGAACCCAGAGTTTCCCTTATGATGGGTACCTGCCCATAAAGATGACTTTCGACCCATCCGTGGCTGGGAAGGCTGAAGTGTTTGACACCCTGGCAGTTGTGTGTCCCCGGCCGCCTGGAGCCAGCAAGATTTCCCTGATCATTGGGACAAACACGGATCTAGTCAGGAGACTCCTGACCCCTCTAGTGAAAGAGAGGAACCATTCAGCCACCAAAATCCATCCCATGCTAAAGACGGCCTACCAACGACTGGTCTTAGAGCAGAAGACCCCGGGAGAGGGGATAGGGAAGGTGTGGAGACTTGGCAGAGAAGGAGTAGTGCTACAGCCCGGAGAAGTAACCTGTCTTAGGGCCACTGTGAAGCTTTCGTGGGAACAACCTGGCCCCTTTGTCATGCTGGAATCAGACCCAAGGGAAGAGTCCTCAGGCCTGGAAGTGATACCAGAAGTGATTCCGTTCAAGGCCCTGAAGAAGGCCCATGGCAGAGTTCCGGTGAGTGTTAGGAACACTACGGGAGGACCCATGGAGATCCCTGCCAGAGTGTTGCTTGGTCAGGTGAGCCCTGCTGCCCCAGTCACTTGTTCCGAAGTCAAGGGGACGGGTGACGGAGGAGATGTTTGGGAGAAACTGTCCGTGGAAAACCCGAACCTACCCAGGGCTTGGAAAGAAAGAGCCAAGGCCCAGCTGACCAGGTGGGAGAAGATCTTTTCCGAAGATGAATTCGATGTGGGGTGTGCAAGAAGTGCCACCCATCGGATCCGCCTCCAAGAAGATAAGCCCTTCCGAGAAAGGGTCAGGCGGGTCCCCCTGGCAGATCTGGAGGATCTGAGGGAACAACTTGTAGAACTAAAGAAGACTGGTGTGATCCGGGAGTCTAGAAGTCCCTATGCCTCCCCAATCGTGGTGGTCAGAAAGAAGAATGGGTCGTTGAGGCTTTGTATCGATTACAGGACTCTCAACAGGAGAACCATCCCTGACCAATACACCACGCCAAGGATAGAAGATGCCCTACAAAGTTTGTCTGGAGCCAAATGGTTCAGTGTGATGGACCTCAAGAGTGGGTACTATCAAATCCCTATGCACCCAGAAGACAGGGAGAAGACAGCCTTCATAACCCCGGTGGGATTCTTCGAATTCAATAGGATGCCTCAGGGTCTGTCTGGAGCTCCTGCTACCTTTCAACGCCTTATGGAGAAGACTGTTGGAGACATGAATCTTATAGAAGTCCTTGTGTACTTGGACGATGTCATTGTCTTTGGAAGAACCTTGGAAGAACATGAAGCCAGGTTGGAGAAAGTATTGAGAAGACTCAGCGAAGAGGGACTTAAGCTTTCCCCCGAGAAGTGTCGGTTCTACCAGTCTTCTGTGAACTATCTGGGGCACATAGTGTCTGAAGAAGGGGTGGCCACAGATCCTGAGAAGTTGGAAGCAGTCACTTCCTGGCCACGACCCACCACAGTAACAGAGCTCAGATCCTTCCTGGGGTTCTGCTCCTATTATAGGAGGTTTGTGGAGGGGTTTGCTCGGATTGCCCGCCCGTTGAATGAATTGCTAAAGGCAGAAGGGGAAGAGGATGACTCAGGGCCCAGGAGGCCTGGTGAGTCAGTTCAAGATCAGTGGAACCCAAGGTGTGAAGAGGCCTTTCATGCTCTGAAGAGGAGCTTAACCACTGCCCCAGTCCTGGCCTACGCCGACCCTACCAGACCTTATGAATTACATGTGGATGCCAGCCATGAGGGTCTAGGTGGTGTACTCTACCAAGAACATGAAGGACAACTGCGACCAGTGGCCTATGTGAGCAGGAGCCTGACCCCCTCAGAAAAGAATTACCCCACTCATAAGCTGGAATTCCTGTCCCTCAAATGGGCGGTAGTAGACAAGCTAAAAGACTACTTGTATGGGGCAGAGTTTACTGTGAAGACAGACAACAACCCCCTGACCTACCTCTTCACCACCGCGAAACTAGATGCCACCGGACACAGGTGGTTGGCCGCATTGTCTGGATTCAACTTCAGTCTGAAGTACAGACCAGGAGCCGGAAATAGGGATGCAGATGCCCTGTCCCGGAGGTCTCATGCCACGACAAATGACTGGGAAGATTGGACCCAAGTGGCACCGGACGGGGTGCGGGCCCTTTGTCAAGGGGCTGAATTCCAAGCCAGAGGAGGCTCCAGAGCAGTAGAAATAGGGGTTACCATGGTAGGAGTCCCCAAACACTATTGTGGGGTAACTCAACTGGAGGAAGACAACCTACCGAGACTGTCCAAGAAGGAGTTGAGGTGTGACCAATTGGAAGACCCCATGGGGAGATTGGTCCTCGAAGCCCTGGAGAATCAGGATCCCAACAAATTCCTACATCACCCCTCAAAGGAGGCTCGCCTGTTGAGGAAGGAATTGGACAGGCTACAGGTACATCAGGGAGTGGTCTACCGAAGGGGCCCCTCTGATGACTCAGAAGATAAGTGGCAGTTATTTCTTCCAGAGAAGCACCGAGAGACTGTACTAATTGCCCTGCATGACCATCATGGTCACCTAGGGGCAGAAAGGACCTTCCAGCTTGTCAGAAATCGGTTCTATTGGCCCTGCATGAGGGCAGAAGTAGAGGAGTATTGCCATTCCTGTGCACGATGCATTCAGAGAAAGACCCTACCCCATCAAGCTGCCCCAATGGGCCACTTACAGAGTCAAGGCCCAATGGATCTGGTATGCATTGACTTTCTCTGCCTCGAACCCGACCTGAGTGGATTGGGGAATGTTCTGGTAATAACCGACCATTTCACCCGCTATGCTCAAGCTTTCCCAACCAAAGACCAGAAGGCATCCACCGTGGCCAAGATACTTATGGAGAAGTATTTTGTCCATTATGGACTACCACAGAGACTCCACTCAGATCAAGGAAGGGACTTTGAGAGTCGGTTGATCCGAAGACTTTTGGATTCATTAGGAATAAAGAAGACCAGAACCACGCCTTACCACCCACAAGGAGATGCTCAGCCGGAGAGATTTAACCGGACCCTGCTCAACATGTTGGGAACCTTAGAAACAGAGAAGAAGCAACACTGGAGTCAGCACATATCAGCCCTAGTACATGCCTATAACTGTACCACAAGTGACGCCACTGGCTACTCCCCTTATCGACTTATGTTTGGGAGAGAAGTAAGGCTACCTGTGGACCTGGCCTTTGGCACTTCTATAGACAATACCTCAGCTACATCCCACAAGGGATACGTGGACAGACTTAGACGTAGCTTGCAGGTGGCCTATGAACAAGCCCAGGTGGCTTCGGATCAAAGGGGGGCCCGCAAAAAGAGAAATTTTGATCTGAAGGTTCGAGTGCAAGATCTGCAGCCCGGGGACCGAGTACTGCTACGCAATCTGGGGGTCCCTGGAAAACACAAGCTTGCCGACAGGTGGAGATCTGAGCCCTATGTTGTCTGTAGGAAGTTGCCCGGTTTGCCTGTCTACAAACTAAAGCCAGAAGGAAAGGTGGGTCCACTGAAGACGTGGCATCGGAACCACCTGCTCCCACTTGCTGAGGCAGTCAGAATACCTCCCGTGAGAGACTCCCCTGAACCGGCCTCTATCCTAGATATTCCTAGGCCGAACACTCGGTCCCAGACCTCTCGAGCCAAAGATGGGGAGGCCTCCCAATTGAGTACAGAAGAAGGTGGAGAACTGGACTGGCTGTGGCCTCCCTCGCCTCTGGGAACGTCCGCCATAGATCTCCCAAATGGAGGGGATACCCCAGATGCAACGCTGAATCCGGAGGCTACTGAATTCATACCCTTCAGTCCCTCAGCTGATTACTGGGAAGATGTTCCTGACACTTGCGCAGAGGAGGACTCTAGAGATTCCATACGTCAGTCGACTTCTGAATCAGAGGTTCCAGAACCAGCAATGTTACCTGAACTTACTCCTGAAGAAGAGCCTGTGGTGCCAGAGTCAGAAGCACCAAGAGAGCAGAGGGCTCGCAGAGTCATCAGGCCTCCCAAGAAACTAACTTACCCCCAAATGGGGACGAGCTCAGAGGACTCTGTTGTAACGGCTAGGAGAAGTGTTGAACAACCTGATCCTTCCACCGTCCATTTGGTGGAGGGCAACCCCAGCTCACTCTCTGGCACAGTTAGGCAGGCCACTCATGGTAGTGTGACCTGTGGGCAAGAGAGTTCCATCCCAAAGTTTTGGTGGGAATTCCCTATGCCAACATCATGCTCGACATTGTCCAAAATGGTAAACAGTATTTGTTGAAGTTTATCTTTGGGGACCAAAGAGTTCAAGTGGGGGGAGTGTGTAGCGGGGTGTTCCCCTTTAATGCAGAGAGACAAGAAGTTCCAGGTGAGAGGTGAGTCGGGAGGAAGTAAAGAGACATTATGGAAGTGAAAGCAGAGGAGAGAGAGACTACATCTCCCAGTACATCTTGCAGCACCCAGGGTGCATTGCTCCAGAACAGAGACTGCTGGGGCAGACTTTATAAAGGGGAGGCAGAGTTTTGGTCGGCCTCTTTGGACACCCCTCTCCTAGCAAGAGGATCTCTGTGCTGAACTGCTGTGTGCACAAGGCCTGAAGCCTGGGCCGTGTGCTCCTTTCCAAAGAGCCCTCTGCCAGCCTAGCAGAGCCTTAGAGACATCTAATCCTCCTTGCTGCAGTACACCAGAAGGATTGAAGACTTGGATGTCGGTGGATTCCTGTTCCCAGACGAATCGATGGAGGAAACGGATTTGGACTTGTCCGGGTGGTGAGAGCTGTTTAAAGACAGATCCTTTATCTTTACTATTCGTTGGGATTACAAAGTTGTTCTTCAAGTGCACCACGAAAAGATTGCTAGCGAATATTGTTTCACTGAACTTCCATTTAGATCAGTCAGGCCTGACTGCATAGGTAGACATTGCTGGGTGTTAGTCTACCCATGAGGGGAAGTAGCTGTAAAAGGGCAGCGCTAGAGTTGCATAGCAATACTTTATTATTCTGATTACTCTGTTTATCTTTATTACTGTTTATTGCAGGGATCTGCAACTTGTTATACTGTTGTTTATTACTTGCCCATTAGCCTCAGTAAAATATCTGGGTAAAGTACATTTGGTGTCAGTTCCGCTTACTTTAATAGGAGTTTTAAAGTATATTCTGTGTATGTTTGTTATAGGACTGCGTCACCAACAGTTGCGGTCACGCGGTCCTATCCCTCTATCACCAGCTGTGCCACGGGAGGTTAGAGCCGATTGCCAGGGGTTGACAGCAGTGCACTACAGGGCCCAAATCAATATCAGCGGCTCTCTTAACTGGGGGTAGCGCTACATATGTATAGATGTAATCATACATATAATATGCATCCATAAGGAACAGTTTAAGTGTACTATTTATGAACTACATATGTCCACTCAATTTTTGAACTTTGGTCCTTTTTTTTTGTTCTTTTGTTCTTTAGCCTTGGGGTGTTAATTATTTAATCTTTTTTATTAATAATTAACATTTTTTTATTACACGTCAGCCCATCTTACTACATATAAAATATTTCTTAATTCTAAGAAATGTATTTGATTATGGCACTAGTTCGAGGATGCATTCACTACGGGCTATTATGCCCGTCATCCTTAACATATGGATTTAATGGAGAAATATAAAAATGTATAAATGTATACTAAAAACTGAATATTTGAAATATCCAACAATTAAAAGCTAAATATCAAAAATCAATAATAGAACACTAAGAACTAATGAACTAAATACCAACAAGTGAAAAATAAGAATCGTAAATAATTATTACACACGGACAATCAAGATAGATTATGGATAAAATTGATAATCACATAAGAAAAAAGAATGAAATATACTTATAAGACATATAAAATAACACAAATAAAAATAAAGTAAAAATAAAAACATAAATAGTAATTGACATTTTACATTATGTCATATCACGGAATTAGTACACATTATATAGATATCAATGCACTTATAATATATATATGTTATTTCACAGTAATTTTGTATGTGCACTTTATCTATTTACCCTCACTTCACTCAATCCATTTATAACTCTGTGCAAACAATTTTTAATTTTCTAATTTTTTTATTATTTTTTTTTTATTATTATTTTCTATTTTTTATTTTTATTTTTTTATTTATTTATTTATTTTTTATTTATTTTTATTTTTTCTGTTTTGTTTTTTGTTTTTGTTTTTATTTTCATTTTTATTTTCTTTTTTTTTTTGCATTTTTATTTTACTCTTTCTCTTCCTTTTTTTTTTTGGTGTACACAGCTTTTACCCCACACTTATATTTTTCTTCTTTTTTCACACTCTATTTCTGAACTTATTAGACCATTCAGTCTCATTAGCACATTATATTACATGTCAGAGACTTTGGTCATACACATTTGTTTTATAAACTTTTATAAACTCTTTTATGATCCTGGTATAAATGCACATTATGCAACACAGTTACTGCTTACAATGGGACCATCTATCCATCCTGAGATTTTTCACTTCATTATTGACCTTCCTTGCACTATATGTGCTCACGCTATAAATCTAGTGGATGGGTGTTTGTTTCAATATTGCATTGTACCATTATTGTTATGTGTTATTTTACTGTATATTACCACCATGGATTGTTTATCTATAAGATCAACACATTTTCATATATATATATATATATATATATATATATATATATATATATATATATATATATGTATATTCATTTTAAAACACACAACACATTTATATAAAGGTGTTTCACTTTTGATCATAGCAGAACACAAATGGCTTTGATTGCGGTGCCTTTTCAGCCCTCAATCACGCTAATTATCACATGTTTGGACTAGCATTTTATATATGTTGGATTGTATTTTTTATGAACACTAGCTATGAGTAAGCACTTTTAAGTGTGAAACGCGTTAGTTGCCCCTGTTACCCCGTTGCTGTGACATGTAGTGCCTGTTTTATTTCATTTTATTTTTCCAATAAAAGCCACGTTGGATTGGAGTGCGGCTGTCCAGATTCCTTCATTTTTTCTTCACTGCCTCCTAATTCGTTTCTCTCTATCTCCAACTTTCTTATCGAGTTCTTAAGCAACCAAAATAAACCTTTTATTGGGTTTCAATACTGTCTGGACAATGGCCTTCTTGAAGTAAAGAGAGAGAATAGACTTCTTCCTACACTCTAGGGTGAAGAATCCAACGGAAGGAGGTAACTTGCTGCAGGACCCAAATCATGTGGCATGGTGTGTCCCACCTGCTAGCGGAGGTAAGCAAGGAAGGGATTTGTGTGCTACACGTGGGGGCTCGAGTCCGGGATTTTGCAGATACCCCTGGAAGTGAGACTATTTTTCTCTTGTCTATGTGTTTTGTGGAGGTCGGCCATTGAGGGGAAATTGGACTGCGTCACTGTTTTGGTGAGAGAATAGGAGGTACAGGACTGTTCTTTAACTTTTTCTAACTGCGTAGTTCATGGGCGTATCCTAAGAGAAGAAAAGCCTGCGAGCTGCATGCAGAAAGGGAAAAAGGGGGAGAAGTCCCCGCCATTTGTGAGTTACACGTGGTGTATTTGGCGCCAAGTGACAGAGAGTGCCTGGACTAGTAGGAGAAGCAAAATGTCTACTACACCATGAACTTCCACTTTATCGGGACCTCGGATGTTCCCAGCTACTACTACCATGGACATTGCTCCTATTACAGCCCCACTCACGGATACAGGGATACAGGGATCGGGCTCAAACCTAGGGGCCGTTTCGCACTGTACACCTGCCGAGATGCAGAGGCCCTGGGCGTGCTCTGTCCCAGATGCGGTGGTCTGGCTGTACAATTACGGCCATTCGGAAGGTGCTTGTCATGGATATGCATTAATGTCTGTCTGCCATCTTACCTTCCTCCTCATGTGTTCATCTAGAGACCAGACCTCCTTCACCTGGCTTCCTTTATAATCTCCTCCCAGCCTGACTCCACCCCAGGCCCTATCACTGAACACTATATTAACCTGTGCACTGCAAGCCTGCTTTGCTGATCAACGTGTTTGTTAGGCATTGTGTGTTTGGGTTCCTGCCTGCCGTGTGCTACGTCTGTCTCTCTGTTACGTTATTGGCTTGTCCCCGACCATCCCTGTCTGCTCGTGACCCTTGACCTTCGGCTAGTTCTTCGTTATCCTTGTCTGCTTGTGGCCCCTGACCTTCGGCTTGTTATTCGGTTCTCTCTATCGTGTGCTGCTGCTTCCCCTTATCCTACGGGGCGTGAGCTAGGAAACTCCAGGGGCCGCGACCTGGTCCCAGCCTGCAGCGTAACATCCTCACCACTAGAGGCCCTGGAGAAGACCAGCTGGGTCTTAGACTCCGCGCCCTGGGGAATCTTGGCTCTCGCTTCCGTTGGGATCCCGGTTGTGCTCCTCTGGTCCCGCTTTCCACAACCACCCAGTTTCCTATCCACAGAAGCCAGCCATAGGGTTCACTACCTCGCGGTGCACTCCTGTCCCCCTACGGTGTGCATCTGTCACCTGGCCACAGGTGACCCTGACAGTTTGATCAGCCATGAACCCGGCTGACATCCCGCTTCCCGCGGATGATCCATTGCAGGACATAGTTCGCAGACTTGAGACCCAGGAATCAAATCAGACCCAGGTGATGCGATTCCTCCAGGATCTGGCTTCTCGATTCGAGCAGCTTCAGGTCTCCTTGGGAACCCCGAATCCGCAACCCCAAGTACAACCAGCGGCTGTACCTATCGCACCAGTCGCAGCCTCACACTCACTAAGATTGCCAGCTCCGTTCCGTTTCTCTGGGGACTCCAAGGCCTGCAGGGGGTTTCTCAGCCAATGCACTATTCATTTTGAGCTTCAGCCTCAAAGCTTCCTATCTGACCGGGCTAAGGTAGCCTATATCATTTCCCTCCTCTCCGGTGAAGCTTTGGCCTGGGCTGCCCCCCTGTGGGAGAGGAACGATCCGGTGGTTTCCAGTCTGTCCGAATTCTTGAAGCTCTTTCGTAATATCTTCGAAGAGCCGGCTCGGGCTTCTTCAGCGGCTAGTGCTGTCTTACGTCTTCGCCAAGAATCTAGTTCAGTGGGGCAATATGCTCTTCAGTTCCGTATCCACACAGCTGAATTGAGCTGGAATAATGAGGCCCTGGTCGCTACCTTTTTACATGGCCTCTCTGACCGAGTGAAAGACGAATTAGCGGGAAGAGCCATTCCCGTCGGTCTGGACGATGTAATTTCATTATGCAACCAGATCGACATTCGTTTTCAAGAGAGGTCCTTAGAAAAAAGACGCCAGCACTCTCTGGGTCCTAGCCAGTCTGAGCTCCCCTCCCTTCATTCCGTGGAGCATCCTCTACCTGCTGAAGAACCTATGCAGCTGGGCCGGACCAGACTAACCCCCGAAGAACGTGCTAGGCGCAGAACTCTGGGCTTGTGCCTCTATTGTGGGGGCAAGGGTCATTTTCGTGACTCCTGCTCGCTTCGTCCGGGAAACGCTCGGGTCTAATACATTTGGAAGGTGGAGTATTGGACCCAGAAACATCACCTTCTCGCCTGCTCTTGCCGGTGTCCCTTCATGTAGGCACTTCTCCTCAGTCAACCCTTGCATACCTGGATTCCGGGGCTGCCGGCAATTTCATGGATTGGAGAACTGCTTCTTCTATGAAGCTTACCCTTTCACCTCTCACTACCCCATTGGTAGTCTCGGCAATTGATGGCACTGTTCTCCCAGGGGGCCCTATTCGCTTCCAGACGCTACCCATTAGGATGTCGGTAGGGATTCTCCACCAGGAGTGGATATCCTTTCTTATTCTACCCAAGGCCTCTACCCCAGTTGTATTGGGCCTCCCTTGGCTACAGCTCCACTCTCCACATGTGGACTGGGTCTCTGGGCAGATCCTGGCCTGGGGTTCCTCATGTTTCTCGTCGTGTCTTCTCAAGGTGACCCCCAAGGAGAGTCTTCCGGTTGCTGCCACTTCTGTTTCTTCTGATCTTCCCGCCGCATACAGCGATTACCGGGATGTGTTCTGTAAAAAATCAGCTGAGGTGCTTCCTCCCCACAGGTCTTTTGACTGTGCTATTGATCTTGTCCCCGGAGCAACTCTACCCAGGGGTCGTACCTACCCTCTGTCCATCCCAGAGACCCAGGCCATGTCGGAGTATGTAGCAGAGAATCTGGAGAGAGGGTTCATCCGGAAATCCTCATCGCCTGCAGGGGCAGGGTTCTTTTTTGTTGCCAAAAAGGATGGTACCTTAAGACCCTGCATCGATTATCGGGGTTTAAATGCGGTTACTATTAAAAATCGATACCCCTTACCCTTAATATCTGAGCTATTCGATAGGTTGAAGGGTGCCTCCATTTTCACCAAGTTGGATCTCAGAGGCGCGTACAATCTCATTCGAATACGGGAGGGTGACGAATGGAAGACTGCATTTAACACTAGAGACGGGCATTACGAATATCTGGTGATGCCTTTTGGTCTGTGTAATGCTCCAGCCGTGTTTCAAAACTTTGTCAATGAAATCTTCAGAGATCTGCTGTACCAGTTTGTTGTCATCTATCTGGATGACATTCTGATCTTTTCTGAAAATCTGCTCGTCCACAGAAACCATGTCCGCACTGTACTTCAACGTCTTAGAGAGAACAATCTCTATGCCAAGCTGGAGAAATGTTCCTTTGAATGTTCTGAGGTCCTGTTTTTGGGGTGCTTTGTCTCATGTTCGGGGCTTCGTATGGACCCTGGGAAGGTCTTGGCTATCACCAACTGGCCTCTTCCTGCTAGCCTCAAGGCCACACAGCGCTTTCTTGGCTTCACTAATTATTATAGGCAGTTCATAAGGAATTACTCTTCCATTGCCGCGCCTATTATCGCTTTGACCAAGAAGGGTGTGAATGCCAGAGACTGGCCTCCCGAAGCTGTCTCTGCATTTCACAACCTGAAACAGGCCTTTGTTTCTGGCCCCCTCTTGAGGAGACCAAATCCTGGGAATGCATTTTTTATTGAAGTGGACGCTTCCTCAATGGGGGTGGGAGCTGTGCTTCTTCAAATCTTTGAGAAGAGACGCCAACCATGTGCGTTCTTCTCCAAAAAAATTTCTCAGGCAGAGAGGAATTATGCCATCGGTGATCGGGAACTTCTCGCAATTAAATTGGCGTTAGAGGAGTGGCGTCATCTCTTGGAGGGTTCCCCTCACTCCATAACGATCTTTACCGATCACAAGAATTTACAGTATCTACAGAATGCTAAACGTCTGAATCCTAGACAGGCCAGGTGGAGTCTCTTCTTTGCCCGTTTTAATTTCACGATTACCTACAAACCTGGTTCCTGCAACGGTCGGGCTGATGCGCTCTCTAGGTCATTTGACACTTTGGACGAGGAGTCCGCCCCTGAACCTGAGCCGATCATTCCCACCTCATGCATTGTTGCCCACTCTACCACCCTGAAGTCTAAAATTCCGCCTGGTAAGACCTTTGTCCCCACTGAGCTAAGAGCTAAGATCCTTCGTTGGGGACATGATTCCAAGGTGGCAGGGCATTCTGGATTCCTCCGATCCTTCCTACTCATCAGTCGTCACTACTGGTGGCCTAATCTCCGCTCAGACGTCAAAGACTACGTTAAAGCTTGTCATGTCTGTGCTCAGTCCAAATCCTCCACACAAGCTCCTGCTGGTCTCCTCATGCCCTTGCCTATTCCTAAGGAACCCTGGGCCCATATTGCCATGGATTTTATCACCGATCTCCCACTGTCTGAGAATAATACAGTCATTTGGGTGGTAATCGATCGATTCTCCAAGATGGCTCATTTTGTTCCTCTTCCTGGTCTTCCTTCTGCCCCTGCCTTGGTTCCCATTTTCATTCGAGAAATTCTCCGCCTACATGGGGTCCCTTCTCATATTGTTTCCGACAGGGGAGTCCAATTCACGTCTCGTTTTTGGAGAGCCTTTTGCAAATCCCTCAATATTGTCTTGGATTTTTCTTCTTCTTACCATCCCCAATCCAATGGACAGACTGAGAGGGTTAATCAGGAGTTAGAGGTCTTTCTTCGCACCTTTGTGTCTTCTCACCATGACGATTGGTCCTCTCTACTCCCGTGGGCAGAATTCTCCCATAACAATCATGTGAATACCAGTGCGCAGAAGACACCCTTTTTCACAGTTTATGGAAAACACCCTCAACTTCCTCTTCCTATGATCTGTTCTCCAGACATTCCAGCTTTGGCTTCGGTTCAGGAGTCTCTCAATTCCGTTTGGGGTCACGTTCATGATTCCCTCCGGGCAGCTGCTGAAAAATTCAAAGGCTTTGCCGACCGCCGCAGGCGTAAACCGCCTTCTCTTCAGCCAGGGGACAAAGTCTGGCTCTCTACCAGGAACATCAAGCTCCGAGTTCCTTCTCTGAAGTTTGCTCCACGATTCATCGGTCCATACACGGTAACTGCTAAACTGAATCCGGTTTGTTTCAAACTCCAGATTCCTAAGAGCCTTAAAATCACTAACTCCTTTCATGTTGCTCTTCTAAAGCCTTTAGTCCTCAATAAATTCTCTCGTCCTCTTCCTACCGTGGCGCCTGTCTCTGAGGATAATCAGGAGTACGAGATCAGTCAAATTCTGGACTCCCGACTCTGTAAAGGCGTTCTTCAGTACCTCGTTCATTGGAAAGGGTTTGGTCCTGAGGAGAGGTCTTGGATCACTGCATCTGAGGTCTTTGCACCTCGTCTGTTAAAGGAGTTTCATCTGAAGTTTCCCTCTAAACCTGGGCCCAGGCGGGGAAGGGGGAGGCCTCGTAAGAGGGAGGGTACTGTCATGGATATGCATTAATGTCTGTCTGCCATCTTACCTTCCTCCTCATGTGTTCATCTAGAGACCAGACCTCCTTCACCTGGCTTCCTTTATAATCTCCTCCCAGCCTGACTCCACCCCAGGCCCTATCACTGAACACTATATTAACCTGTGCACTGCAAGCCTGCTTTGCTGATCAACGTGTTTGTTAGGCATTGTGTGTTTGGGTTCCTGCCTGCCGTGTGCTACGTCTGTCTCTCTGTTACGTTATTGGCTTGTCCCCGACCATCCCTGTCTGCTCGTGACCCTTGACCTTCGGCTAGTTCTTCGTTATCCTTGTCTGCTTGTGGCCCCTGACCTTCGGCTTGTTATTCGGTTCTCTCTATCGTGTGCTGCTGCTTCCCCTTATCCTACGGGGCGTGAGCTAGGAAACTCCAGGGGCCGCGACCTGGTCCCAGCCTGCAGCGTAACATCCTCACCACTAGAGGCCCTGGAGAAGACCAGCTGGGTCTTAGACTCCGCGCCCTGGGGAATCTTGGCTCTCGCTTCCGTTGGGATCCCGGTTGTGCTCCTCTGGTCCCGCTTTCCACAACCACCCAGTTTCCTATCCACAGAAGCCAGCCATAGGGTTCACTACCTCGCGGTGCACTCCTGTCCCCCTACGGTGTGCATCTGTCACCTGGCCACAGGTGACCCTGACAGTGCTTGACTTGTGGGGAATTTCTTTTTGAGGTGGACCAGCCCACCAAATCACCCCGAGCCTACCGGGTCAACTGCATTACAGGGGCCGTTACTTCCGAAGAAGACAATTACGCCCCTACAGCCAAACCCATGCGCTGTAAAGGCCTCCCGCGGCCGCGGTAGAAGCCTGCTCCAGCACCTGCCTTAACCGGATCTTCGAAGCGGAGGGATCTCCGGAAAATCCACGTCAGGGGACGGTAAGGAGGCTGGGGGGACTGTGACAACAAGTTTGCCGGGGAAGGGAAAGAAGGCCATACCCCATACTACTGGGGATGTGTGGACAGCTGACCCGCGGGAACTTTTGCCGTCTGGGGACAGTGTGTCTGTGTCTACCAGAAACTATTTGCCTGCTGAAGAATATGACTCGTCGGATTTTGAGTCATCCTCTGAACTGGGTGAAGATGTGGAGATCGATAAGATCTTCATTAAGATGGGTTGGGACAGGATTCCGGTGACTCCGACCCACAATCTTAGAGAGGGATCGCCGATGGACTCTGGGGAAACTACGCCCCGAGTGAAAGCCCCTGCCTTGGAGGAGAAGGTTGTACCCACACCCGCACTGCCCGCACCTGCATCGCCTGTGCCCGCCACTACAGAAGGACGTTTGCCATTGCGGCCGCCTCTGCCAAAGCCTGATGCAGTGTTAGTTAAAAGGTCCCCAGATTCCTACGTTATGCCTGGAGAAGGGAACCCTGCAACATTACCAAAATTGGCTCGTCTGCAGCGGATCCTGATTAAAAGAGTGGCGAGTGAATATGATTTGGAATATCCCTATTTGCCTAATGATTTGCTGTTTGAAGTTGAGGCCTGTCGTGAAAGATGATACGGGGAAGCCATCTGCCTCGAGGTACCCAACAGTGGCGGCTGGTGCTCAAAATTTTTTGGGGGGGTGCAAACAAACAAACAAAAAAAAACATCAATTGCAGCCTTACTGTGTCCAAAACGCAGCCACTGTACCCATCAATTGTCGCCACTGTGCCCAGCAATTGTCGCCACTGTGCCATCAGACGCAGCCACTGTGCCCAGCAATTGTCGCCACTGTGCCATGTCATCAATTGTCGCCACTGTGCCATCAAATGCAGCCACTGTGCCATGCCATCAAACGCAGCCCCTGTGCCATGCCATCAAGCGCAGCCACTGTGCCATCAATTGTCGCCACTGTGCCATCAATTGTCGCCACTGTGCCATCAAACGCAGCAACTGTGCCATGCCATCAAACGCAGCCACTGTGCCATGCCATCAAACGCAGCCACTGTGCCATGCCATCAAACGCAGCCACTGTGCCATCAATTGTCGCCACTGTGCCATCAATTGTCGCCACTGTGCCATTAAATGCAGCCACTGTGCCATGCCATCAAACGCAGCCACTGTGCAATCAATTGTTACCACTGTGCCCATCAATTGTCACCACTGTGCCAGCAATTGTCACCACTGTGCCCATCAATTGCCGCCACTGTGCCCATCAATTGTCGCCACTGTGCCATGCCATCAAACGCAGCCACTGTGCCATGCCATCAAACGCAGCCACTGTGCAATCAATTGTCACCACTGTGCCCATCAATTGCTGCCAGTTTGCCCCCTTAAAAAACCGCCAGATTGCTTCCCTAAAGTCCCCCAGCACTTACCTTTCTCAGGTCAGCCATCCTCCCTCGATGTCTTCTCCCAAGTCCCGCCCTCGATGTTGCTTCAGCCAAACAGGTTACCGGTAACCAGATCCGGCGAACCTGATTGGCTGAGATGCGTGTCAGTGTTCACCAAGGAACGCACCTCCCGTGCGTCCCTTGGTGAACTATTTGGAAGCCGATTACAGCCTGAGGGCTGTAATCAGAAAGCCTATCAGAGCCACTGGCTCTGATAGACACTTCCAAAACACACCCACCACCGCCCACCGCTCTAATTCAGATGGCCGGCGCTCACCAGGAGGCCGGCCATCTGAACAGTGGATGGCAGTGGCAGCGGCGACAATACACAGATTCATGCAATGCATGAATCTGTGTATTGTCTTTCAGTGGCGGTGAAGGAGCGAGAGGGGGCGGCGCTCCGGCACCCTCTATGGACGCACCTCCACTGGTACCCAAGCCACGAAGGTACCTTTCTTGCTCAGCTACAATGACTGGGCACTTTAAGCAATGTAGGAAGAGCTGGAATTACGGTCGGCACATTCATGCTGACCGCGTTGTGATTTGTTGTCCGGGGAGAGATGATGTGACTTACTCAATAACTACCCTGGACAAACAGTGAAAGACTCTCATTCTCCCTGATCCCCACTACTATCTTTGAGACAGGAACTTGTTTTGTTTCTTTCTTTACCCTGTTTTTACATGGACAAACTGCCCAGGATTCAAATGATTTTGCCCCGCTATCTATGGGGTGTCTACTTCTAAAAAAAAAAAAAGAGATAGGTTCTTCTGAGTTGAACTTTGGGGTAGACTAGTCAGGATCGGGGTGAAAGGGACGTCGTGGTCAAGATGAGTAGTCCGTAATTCAGTCCCGTGTGGAGCTACTGTGGATGTGCTGATTTTGTGTTAACACTAGGTGGCACCCGTTTGCTGAACTTTAAAAAAAAAAAAAAGTATAACAAAGTAATGCTAGGCTTAGCGTACTTTACTTGAAGAAGGAAATTATTTATTTTCGAATAGATGGTTCACTTCTTTGTACAGTTGGTAGATAGGATGTTTATTATGATGAATGTTGTGTTTTGTTTTGCTCTCTCTCTACCTCTGCAGGTGTGTGATCTGCTGTCAACTCCACCGGAGAATGGGGTGGGGTAGTTATGTAGGAGAGGGTGGGATGTGTAATATGTTTTGTGTGCATTGCTCTGTATTCCCGTTAAGGAGATGTGTCATTGAGAATTGGATGTTAATTTATATGTTACTCTATGTCTTTCTTTTTCTTCCCCCCCCCCCATTTCCAATTTTTTTTGGTTCAGGCACCATTTCAAATACTTGTCTATATAGTTTGCGAATAAATCAACACCTACTCAGGATTGAGGGGTCTTTGATTTATTCCAGCCACTGGGACATTGTCTTATTTAGGAGGGGGTGTGTGTAGCGCCCACCCCAATTCTGGGGCGCTGTGTACAGAAATTTAGAGGTGGTCTGAGCTGGTAGTTTAGCTCAGACCTGTTGATTATATGCAAACTTGCTTCTGCCTGGGTGTGATGCTGCCTGACAGTACAGTTCCCTGTTGCCTGTGGGTGGCACTGTCACCTCAGACCCAGGTTGAACCACAGGTAGCGTTACAGCACCATTGGGTGTCTTCTCTCGGCAGCTGTGCAGTGGGCGTGGTCTACCCGCTGTGCATGCTGGGAGAGGGTACAAGGGGCAGACGCCATTATTCGGGGAGCAGTTCGCGCCTCCCAGCCCTCCAGGCCAGGGGTGCGTGTGTGTGTACCAGCCCCAGGCACCTTTAGCCTGAGGCTGCATCGCTGTAAGTAGGCCCAGCACCTTTAGCTGAGGCCTACACCCGAAGAGGAACCCTAGGGTACCCAAGTGAGGGGTGACCCGCTCTGAAGGAGAGGAAGCCAGGGGAGGATCGGTCTCAAGGAGATTAGTAGAAGGTTCGCTGTCTCAGGAGAGGCCTGGCTACCTGTCAGAGGGAAGGATTCCTATCCGCCAAAAGCCTAGTAACGTGCCCTATTGGCACCTAAGGACTTAAATGTTACTAGGCTGGGAAGTTCAGGACTCAGAGATCATCTCCTGATCGTATCCCTAGGAAACTACAAGTAAACGTTTCGCGCTCCACACCGGCTGCTAGGACCGTTCTTAAAGGGACTATCCGGCTGAGCAAAAACCCACTCAGGCCTGAGTGGCGATGATTGATGATTGAGTCCTGCATGACTGAACCTGCCTCCTAGTTCATTTTTCTCTATCTCCAACATTCCTATTGAGTTCTTAAGCAACCAAAATAAACCTTTTATTGGGTTTCAATACTGTCTGAACAATGGCCTTCTTGAAGTAAAGAGAGAGAATAGACTTCTTCCTACACTCTAGGGTGAAGAATCCAACGTAAGTAGGTAACTTGCTGCAGGACCCAAATCAGATAACACCGCTCACCCTCTGCAATAAGGAGGATACTGGGCATGTAGCATGGTGTGTCCCACCTGCTAGCGGAGGTAAGCAAGGAAGGGATTTGTGTGCTACACATATGCACATACATATGTGCTTGTAAATCTTATGAAATTATATTTATTGCAATGTTTTTTCTATTTGTGTTTTTTTAATTGACATGTGTTTACATTTCACTATATTCAATAAATATGTACTTTCCATCTATTACCCCCACGTTGTCCATGGTCTTATTCAAAGTCCCAACTTCCCCACCTTATCCAGTGTGCAGCTTGTATAACAGTGTAAATTTGCTGTCCCCTCAAAATAACTCGACACACTAAACCGTTGGCAACAAAAATGAGTACACCCCTAAGTGAAAATGTCCAAATTGGGCCCAAAGTGTCAATATTTTGTGCGGCCACCATTATTTTTGAGCACTGCCCTAACCCTCTTGGGCATGGAGTTCCCCAGAGCTTCACAGTTTGCCATTGGAGTCCTCTTCCACTCCTCCATGATGACATCACAGAGCTGGTGGATGTTAGAAACCTTGCTCTCCTTCACCTTCCATTTGAGGATGTCCCACAGATGCTCAATAGGGTTTAAGTCTAGAGACATACTTGGCAAGTCCATCACCTTTACCCTCAGCTTCTTTAGTAAGGCATACTATAAAGAGAAAAGAGCTGGTGTGGGATGGGTAGAGGTGCTACTCAGTCCACATTAGTATGCACACAACAAAAAGCAAAAATGCCCATGGGACTTTTAAAGATCACACCTCAAAACATACCAAGTAAAATTTATAAATGATTTATTCATCGCACATTTAGTAGTCAGAACATTTCTGTATATGGGTGGGTATATCACCCTAAATTATAAAAGCCACTTCGAACCAAAACGTCCATAGAGGTAAAATGATTAATGCATGAAAAGCCAACAATGCCAACAAACTCCCCCCCCCACCCCAGGAGCTGTGTGAGGGTGGGGAGATGGAAATCAGTAGCAGCCTCAAGAGACCAGAACATGGGCGGAAGATGTATACAGTAGTTGCCGGCGATATTGTATTTCCAGCGCGATGGGATTGTGCTGGAAATCAGCACTGCGAGGCTGTGATTCTCGCGCTCGCCGCCCCCACGAAATGCAGCGTATCCATAGGAATCTATTGGGGGCGGCGAGCAGGAGGAGCGACAGAGCTCGGTGCTGGCTCCCACGACGGGGGTTGCGGAGGGCGAATATCGCCACTGCCGAGCCGTGGTTCTGTACAATATCGCGGTCAGGTACTGTATCTCACCAAGAAGGTAACCACACCTGTACAATCAAAAGATAAACCAAGGTAAAAACCTAACCAAACCATAAAAAGTCAATCAATGTAACTGATAAAAATAAATATAATAATAAGATAAAATGCAATACATGAGTGTGGTGATGAATGCCTGTATACTAACATGATATTACAGCTAATTGTATCTTGAATGAAATAAGTGAACCAGATAGAAAGTGCAATATACAAGATATTATTATAGAGATAATAATAAGATATAAGATATACAAAATGCAAGTGAAATGTGAATGTATTAAAGTATTTTAATGTGTGAACTGATTAAAAGTACATTTAAAATATACTGTTTAACATGAGTGTAATGTGAGTACTCTGTGGTGCACCGTGCATAGGAAAGAAGACAACCATGATAAATAGTATCAAAATTAAGGTATAAAGTAGTAGTTAATAATTGTGTGTGAGTGAATATGAGTCTAATAAAGTAGGTCCAAAAAAAAAAAAAAAGGCACCTAACAATAGTGAATAAATAAAACTACCCCCCCAAAAAATAAAAAAAAATCCTAAAAGATGCATATCCAAAAAGAAACCAGCTGGATGACCATGAAAGTGAATCAAGCTGGCTTGTGGAACTTTGCAGCATGTAAACACTTACCTTCAGAGGGAAATGGCTGCACTGAAACCAAACAATGGTCAGAGCTTACTAGCTAAAACCAATGGGTTAACCCCACCCACACAATGTCCTCATGGTGGAAAACCACCAATCGGCTTGCATGAAAATGGGGAGAAGCTGCAATGCTCAACCCCATTCATAATGGCCGGCTGATAAATCTTTAGCAAGGCAGTGGTTGTCTTGGAGGTGTGTTTGATGTTGTTATCATGTTGGAATACTGCCCTGCGGCCCAGTCTTCAAAGGGAGGGGATCATGCTCTGCTTTAGTACTGTATGTCACAGTACATGTTGGCATTCATGGTTCCCTCAATGAACTGTAGCTCCCCAGTGCTGGCAGCACTCATGCAGCCCCAGACCATGACACTCCCACCACCATGCCTGACTGTAGGCAAGACACACTTGTCTTTGTACTCCTCACCTGGTTTACATTGTAGCAAAGTGTAATTTCTTCAGTTTTGTCACATGAAAAGATATATTAAACTATTTACAAATATGTGAGGGGTGTACTCACTTTTGTGGGATACTGTATCTATCTATGCCTGCTCATAAGCCAATGGATTATAAACTCTGTTACCAGACAAAATAGTATAATTATCCTGAACATCGTTATAAGTATATGATTTTAAATCATAACACAATGCAAGGTATCTATAACAGATTTATCCTGACACAATATTCCATTGCCAGAAAAGGGATTTCTAAATAATAATAGGGGTTATTTACATGTTATCACCATTGTTAAAAACATATGTGTGTCATAGGGAAGTGATAATCCCATGATATACTTAGTGTGTTGGATTTTTATCATTATTTTTAGAAATACTATAAGCAGTTTAAGTTTGCAAAATATTATGTTTATGGAAACAAACAGTACATACTGTATATATCGTTATTTTCTTTCTTATATGTGTATAACTAATATTTATAGTTGTGTGATTGTATTTTTTACCTCTATCCAAACTCAATAGTGAAAAAATAAGTGGCGCTAAAATACACTCATTACACTCATGTGTATAGAACTCCAATAAAGTGCAAAGATAAACCTAAAAATAAAATAAAGACAACTTCATACGCAGTACAATTTAAAGTATCGCTAGAAAGATGATAACAATGTGATAATTCAAATTATCAGTGTAACAATATCACCCTGTGACAAGTGAAATAATACTACATTCAATAAAAAGTTCATAAGCATAATGAAATTCATCCGAAAAAGAGTTGATCCAGTGTAAACTTTTCTGATCTTCCACCACACCACTAAGTGCCAGTGATGCCGCTCCCTTTCTTTTTTAGTTCACCAGGGGAGGTGGAACAGTGGTTGGAGAAACACAGGAAGGATCTACAGGACTTACAGCACATACAGGACCCACCAGCCTGAGGATTTGGAGTCTCTTCTTTCTTTATTTTTCTCTACAGCTTCTACAATAGACTAGATCACAAAGGGTATAGAGGGGGTATGGATTTCTTGGGGATTTCACTCCCTTTTTTTTTTTTCAGGGTTTTTTTTTCCTTTTTTTATTTTTCCCCAATTTTTTTTTCTCACCCTCCTTGGAGGGGATGGATTTTAGGGTGATACACCATTTTTTCAATAGCATCTAGATACCATAAACGGATTGTAAGGGAACTGTAATCCCATTCCAGCAATAACTATTTTTTTATTTTTTTTGGTTGTTGGATTGACTTAATGTGACTTAATTAACTAAGGGAAGGGGAGGAGGTTGATACATTATATTGGTATCTGTGTACCTGCACTGAAATTGCACTATAAATTGCACCACAATGACACTAGATTTACACTGAAACGGCACTTTGAGAGGGGGGGAGGAGGGGGGGAGGGGAGAAGGAGAGGGAAAAGATCCTTTCAATTCTGGTACTCCACTTTTCATTAGGGGTGTCATCATCAGATCACACTCATCATCACACGTTATCTGAGACATTCCATCATCTGACACCTGAGTGACGCCAGCACACAACTACAGCATAGCAAGGCACCATTGTGGCAGTAATTGGCAGCCATTTTAGAAGATTCTGGTAGCGACCATTTTAAGCCAACAGCCATTTTAAAAAGGTAACTATAGTATATATTCTGTTGATTCGTTTACTTAGGTTAATAAAGCTAACTGCTATATTTCGTTTGATAACTTAATCGCTTTCCCCATGAGAATATAACCAAGATTATTTTATTTTTTTACCTTTTTAATTATTTTTCTGTTTTTGGGCCATAGGGGCGTACCATTTTGCATAGTTTGACACGTATTCCTTCTGCAGGGGAATAACTGTTGAATTCTGTAAAACTTAGACTATTGTCTGATAATTGGTTATCAGTGGTTATTCTGTCTACAGGGAGAAATTAGTTATTAAAATCAATCATGTATATATAATATATATATATATATATATATATATATATATATACATAATCTACTGTTACAAACTATTTTTGAATCTTTATTTAAAATGTATTGTCTATGTCCACCTATTAATTAAACTATTTATGGTGTGAATGTGTCTTATTGAAAATAGCATCCGTATTGACATTGATTCCGGTTGTGTTCTTAAAGAATTCTACATTGGCTAAAATTACTCAAATGAATTAATTGTTTAGGCATTCCTTGACATAAGGCATAACATCATTGTAAATCTATGTGCTAAATCACGTGCCTCTACATTAGGAATCAACCACGCAATCAGTCAGTACTGCCAAATCCTCCTCCAGTCTTATGCCCAGGTCTACTTGGCCCAAGTATGAGATTTTGTTGCTTGTTAGTAAAAGATTTAACCCCTTGTTGGCAACTTCTTTAACTGATATCACTGTAGTGCAGTTGTCATCCGTGTGTTAAATCTCTTTCCTAATAAGCAGTTAAATTGTATTTTGTAGCCTTAGCCTATATCTCGCATGCATAACAAGATTAAGATGAATAGTCTCACTACAAGTCACTCTGAAGATGCCTTTAGTAACATAATTACTTGAGGATAGTATGACAAGAAGACTGAAAGTCAGCAAAGATAAAGCAATGCTGAAATAATTACCAAAACACATATTATGCAAGATAAGGTTCTGCGCATAAACCCTAGGAATAAATATGTGTAAATATATGAAGTAATGCAAATATGCTCTCATGCTGTTGTTTTGGATCATGACTTTCTATTTGATTCAGCAGTACATACAGAAATGTATATTTACTTTTGCTAAGAATGGTGATAGATGGGTAGATCTTTCATTTATTATAATGGGAGAAGAGAAGTTTGCCAAGGGATTGTGGCCTTTCCCTTTATATAATTGAATGATATTTAAGTGGAGAGAGATTGAAACATCTGTCAGTTTGTATTGCTGTCTGTGCCCTTGTTAGAAAGAGTCACCCTCTCTATTTGTCCTGTTTTACTATTATCATTGAAAGTGAAAGTGAAAGAAAATCCCAAGTTTTGGGTTGATGCCAACAGTAATAGAGGAAACATTTCTTCCAATAGGGACACTAGTTCTGGCCATTATTTTTCTAAGGACATATTATTTGGTACTCTGTTTTAATAAATGCACTGCTTAAGTTTTTGTCTTTTGACTGACACATTGAAACAAATGTAAAAAACAACCCCAAAAAAAACAACAAGTTTTTAAATGTTTGTAGCACTACCCCCGTAGGAGCTGCTGGTTTAGATTTGGGCCATTATGATCCCTCACTAACTGTCTAGACCACCCACTCTATAGCAGTTTTGACAGAAGATCCGGCTCACCTGAAAAAAAAAAAAAAGAAAAAAGACACACAGCCAAATATCATGACAATATCAAGGTATTTCAAAGAAGCAAAGCTGCATCTCCTAAGAGGTGGAACTTTCCTCCTAGTTTTTAAAGATGCATTATCAACTTGAAAAGTCTCTCCCTACTCTACTGATCACTGCAACCTAGTGACAGAGGTAACACACAAGAGTCCTTTAAATACAAGGGCTGAAGCAGATGAACATCTTGATTCCGAAGTCTTCAGCAATCCTAATCTTAACTGACTAATTTCCCCAGAGTCCAGTTAGCACAGCAAAAGATGAGAAGGTAAACAAAAAAAACCTCCTCTCACTTGAAAATTTTCTTTCTTGCGTGGAAAAGAGAAAAAAAAAATAGAAAATGAGGACAAATGGTCACTTTGTATGATCACAGGTAAAACCTGGGATCCGGCAGAGTCAGTGATTTTCCTTGTCCAGGGTAGTGATAAAATACACAATGTCATCTTTTCCTGGTCTGCAAATAATCACCCGATCAGCGTGAATGTGTCGGCCGTAACTCCAGTGCAGCCAACATCCTTTAAATCTTTCAGCCATAATAAAAGAGTAGTCCAGTTTTCTAAATGGCTTTGGCATGGACAAATAGTTCCAAATGGCCTCACCGCACCACTGCTCTCTGTTGGCCTCAATCTCCTGCATTATTTCCTTTGAGACAGGGAAATTCCAGACCGTACTCCGTGGCGACCCTTTTTATGAGTACTTTCTGTAGACGGGCGAGTCTGGGTAACGATCGGGAGCTTCCCATCCCGGGTAACACACACGAGTATGGTGATTTCTTTACCATGGACTTGGTAGGTTTAGGTAAAATCTCTTTATCAGGCAAAGTCCCTTTATCAATGTCCGGGGTTTCCACCCTGGATGTTGTCTCCCCGGAGTCCATAGCTGTCCACTCCGAACAGCTATGTGCTGAGGTAACATTCTTCCCTGTTGCTCCACAATAAATCTTGAGACATGGACTCAAACAGGTCATCGTCTCCAATATCCGATAGAGAGTCTAACTCAGAGTCTTCCCACTCTTCTGCTGGCAAATCGTTGCGCACAGTCCCAGGTACTTTTTCTCCAGATGTCTTACCAGTTCCTGACGTGGACTTCCCGGGGATATCACCTCTCTCGGGGTCCGGTTCCGGTGGTCTCTGGGTAGGCCTCTACTGCGGCTGCGAGAAGCCTTCACATATCCCACCTTTCTCCGGGTGGGTGTAATAGGAACAAGTGCAGTAGAGGTGGTATCCGGAACAATGTCCGTTGATGGCTCCGCAACAACTGTAGCAACGACATACCTTCCAGAGTCACTCACCACAGTAGGCGCGATGAGTACAGGTTCGGCCACAGGCCCGAGGGCAACATCCTCCAACGTGGCGACGCCTGTGGCCCAGTCCACCCGGTAGGCACGGGGTGACTCAGTAGGCTGGTCCACTGCAAACAAGTATTCCCCGCAGTGCAAGCACCGGGCGAACGGGCGTAGTTGAACAGCCAGTCCCTCACATTTAGGGCACAGCGTGCCCAACGCTTGCACATCTCCACTGGTGTACAAGATGAAACACCCATGCGTCTTCATTCGGATGCCTGTATCTGTCAACAGGGTTCCTGGCCGTGTAACGCTCGCACCAGCGTTAATAGAGAACATTCTAGGTGCTGACACGGACTGTGCCAACGAATACAACAACATGGCTGCTCTCCGTTCCTCTCACTGTGATCTCGCAGCTTCTTCCCTTTGGCGCCAGACACAAACACACGTCCCACGCAGGAGGCAAGGACTCCTCTCCTTTGGTCTTTTTGGCACGTAGCTCCCGGGCTTTCCTGGCTCCGCCCGCAGCCTACGCAGTTACCAAAGTGATCTGCACACTTAACCCCCTTTCTTTTTTTTTTAAGAACACAGTCCAATGTCCTCTTAATCGTAGACTCTCAGTAAAACAAAAATCTTTCAGTCCAGTTGCGAGAGGTAACGGCAAATCCCGGACTTGAGCCCCCACATGTAGCACTACCCCTGTAGGAGCTGCTGGTTTAGATTTGGGCCTTGCACGTTACCTCACAATTCGTTGTCTAGGGGATGAGAGTCTATAGTAACTTCAATGTCCACACAAGTTACGAATTCTTTTTCGTATTCCTTTGCATAGGTAGAGGGATAGAGGGTCAGGGGAAGGTTCAGGCACACGATGCAGATCACTGGGGAGAGTTCTATGTTTCAAAGGTCACACTCGCCACTCTACTTCAAGTGGGTGTTGCTCCCCCAGATGGGCCCCTCTCACTTGGCCTAGCAGCCAGGATGATGCACGAACAAAATGAAGAAATAACAGTCTCTGCCACAGACTTTAGGACGATACGAATGAACTGTTCAATAATCCTCTGCCACAGGATTTTAGTATCCAGAGATGCAGCCTTACAGTTTAAGAGCCTTTAAGCCGACCCGGCACACTGTAAGGTAACATAAGCTATGGTGCATCCTCCAATAAGTTCACCAGGCCTTCCCCAAGATACCAGCCTTCCGCTTGGTCCTCTCCAGGACAGGTCCTCCCCTGGCTCCCTCCATTGAGTGGCTTCCTCCCGCAGGACAGACAGCACAGGATCACCTTCATAGTGATGCAGCCTCGGCCAACATGGCTCCGCGGCTGAAATTTCACTATCACATACCTCGAGCCAGGAGGGCCACGAGGCGAGCAGAGCCCAGAAAAATGGCATCTGCCCCTTAAGTATCTTTCCCCAGCATGGTCAGAGGGGAGACCACTCCCACTGGGCTGTTCCCGGGGAAAAATACCCAATACGCTCTGGCCTGCTTGTGTTCCAACATTGACCCGGGGTGGTAACACCACCTACAGGCAAACAGTGGGAAGTCCTTCCAAACACAGCCATAGCCGGAACAGAGGCTGATTTAGCCTTAATCATTACAAAGTCTGAGCTAACTACCAGCTCAGACACCCACTAAATTTAACATAGCGCCTGGTCATCAGGAGCAGGGCGCTACATGTTTTTATTAATAACAACTTATATTACTGATTTATTTCTTATAACTATAGTATTAAAAAGGGGCACACATCAAACTCCAGTGGCTTCTTAGGCTGAATATTTTTGTAGGTGCATTTTTGTGTGCAAACCTTAAAGCATGGGTGTTCAATCTGAGGTCCTCCAGCTGTTGCAGAACCACAAGTCCCATCCTACCTTTGCCTTTGGGAGTTATGCTTGTAACTGTCAGCCTTGCAATGCCTCATGGGACTTGTAGTTCCGCAACAGCTGGAGGGCCACAGGTTGAGCACCTATGCCTTAAAGTATAACTAAAGTCAAAACATTTTTTCTTTTTAAATTTAGGATAGAGTAGGGGATGATTATAACCCCTGCCAGTTTTCTTTGCCATCTAAGTCCCACAGGGGAGATTTCCCTTCACTTCTGGTCCCATAGTCAAAACAGGAAGTGAGAAAAAATGTCTCCAATGTGAGGGAATCGCAGGGTGTTACCACGGTCAGTAGCAAACAGGACAGATAGAGAGGGTAAATCTTCCTAAAGTGGACACAGACAGCAATGAAAACCTGACAGGTGTTCTAATACCACTCCACTCTCTCCAAAACTAAAAAAAAAATTATGTTTTGCCTTTACTGACACTTTAATGCTGTTTGATCAGAGTTTATTCCCCCTTGAGAAAAAGCAATTAAAGGGGTAAATGATCAACATGTATAAATACATAAATGGTCCATATAGTGATCTTGGGGCAAAGGTATTAATTTTAAGGTCATTGTAAAGGACAAGAGGGCACTGTTTGCACCTGGAGGAGAAAAGACTAAATCCACATATAGAAAAACATCTTCACAGTAAGAGCTGAGAAATTGTGGAATAAGCTCCCGTTAGAAGCTAGTTCTATCCAGCTTAGTTAATTGTTTAAAAAAAAGTTGAATGTATTACTAAATATGCAGAATATAACTGGATGTTAACAATTACAACAATAAAAACAACAACTGCTGTCATTCACAACCAGTGAACCAATGACAAGAGAGGGGGGTGGGGCCAAGTCACAGCTCTGTGTGTGAATGGACACAGAGAGCAGTGGCTCAGGAGCGAGCCTGCTCAAATGCCCCACAGCAAGCTGCATCCTGTGGGGGCACTCAGCAGGAGGGAGGGACCAGGAGCGCCGGCAGAGGATCCAAGAAGAGGAGGATCAGGGCTGCTCTGTGGAAAGCACAGAGCAAGTGAGTATAACATGTTCATTATTTTGTTGTAAAAAGCTTTATTATTACTTTAAACATCTAATAGTATGCAAGTGAACTAAAAATCAGAAATTCCCCTGCACAATCGAATGTTTGAAGCAAACATTTCTTCATATGTTTACAGTACTTTAGTAATCAATCCCCTCATTTTTTTGACTGTTGTTTTTCTAACTATATTTAAATTACATGGTTACTAGATGCTTTAGTGCTCATCTGAGTTCTTCAGAAAAGTAATAGCAAGCAATTTCCTTGTTAAAGTGAATCAAATTATTGGCCTCCTACACAGCCCAATTATTACAAGCATAGGGTAGAAAAACTTGCAGAAATTGTACTTGGCTAGTCTAATCTACTCAGTGAGGGGATTTGACTTTTATCTACATATCATTGGTGTCCTATGTCCATAGAATCCTATGAATTCTGCCTAAACCAAGTGAGCCTATATGTTCCTGACTCCAATGTTATCTCAAGTAGTGTTATCAGCCCTTCCTAGTTCATGTCCATTAACTACAGAACACCTCTTTACTAGGGATGGGCCAAACAAACCCCTGTTCGGTTCGCACCCGAACTTTCAAACACCGCAAAAGTTCGGACCCGAATAATGAACCCAATTAAATACAATGGGACCCGAACGTCAAATATCAAAAGTGCCCATTTTGAAGGCTTAAATGCAAGTAATTGGGCATACAATGGTTATAGGGGTACGGGTCCTGCCCTGGGGGACATGTATCAATTAACAAAAAGTTTGTGAAAATCTTCATTTTTAAATGAGCAGTGATTTTTTGATTTTTAAAGTGAAAGCCTAAAAATGAAAAATTCCTTTCAATATAGTACCTGGGGGGTCCCCTTAGTCTAATTGTAAAGTGGCAGATTCTGTGACATAGGAATGATGGTGTCTGGATAAAGTGGGCCTTGAGAGGAAAGGAAGTCCTCCTGTTCCTCCTGCTTCTCTGCCTCCAGTGCCCTGTCCATAATGCCATGCAGAGTCTGCTCCAGCAGGAACACAACAGGGATTGTGTCACTGATGCATGCACTGTCACTGCTCACCATCCTCGTGGCCTCCTCAAATGGTGACAATACAGTGAATGCATCCTTAATGATCAGCCATTGGCGTGGGAAAAAAAAGAAGGGGCAGCCTGAGCCTGTCGTTGTGCCGTACTGACACAAGTACTCGTTGGCGGCCCTCTGCTGCATATATAGCCGCTGCAGCATTCCCAAAGTTGAGTTCCACCTGGTGGGCATGTCACAAATCAGGCGGTTTACGGGCAGGTGGAATTCCCGCTGAATTTCAGCCAACCGAGTACTGACTGTGTATGACCACCTGAAATGGCTACAGACTCTTCTGGCCTGCTTTAATACATCTTGCAACTCTGGGTACACACTTAGGAAACGCTGCACCACCAAATTGAGGACATGTGCCAAGCATGGCACATGTGTCAATTTTCCCTGTCTAAGAGTGGACAGGAGGTTTGAGCCATTATCAGACACCACCATTCCTGGCTCCAGCTGGCGTGGTGTGAACCACCTCTGGGCCTGTCCTTGCAGAGCTGCAAGAATCTCTGCTCCGGTGTGGTTCCTGTCCCCTAAACACACCAGCTGAAGCACTGCATGGCACCCTTTAGCCTGACTCTGGGAAAAGCCCTTTGAATGCTTAGGGGTTACCTGATGTTCATAGGAAAATTCTGCAGATGAGGGCATGGAGGTGGTGAAGGAGGAGGAGGAGGAGAAGGGGGTAGAGATCACAGGTCTGGCATCATCACCACCAGCTGTATAGAGATGTGGGGGCACAACAAGCTGCAGCACTGAGCCCTGTCCTGCATCCTTTTTAGTTGAAAACAGCGTTACCCAGTGTGCTGTGAACAAAATATACCATCCCTGCCCATACTTGCTGGACCACGTGTCAGCAGTAAGGTGGATTTTATGGCTGACTGCCTTGCCCAGCGATGCCAGAACATTCACTTCCACGTGATGGTAGAGAGATGGAACAGCCTTACGTGAAAAGTAGTAGTGACTGGGAACCTGCCATTGTGGTACAGCACATTGTGTGAATTTACGGAAGGGCAGAATCCACCAGGCTGAAAGGCAGAAGTTGGAGAGAAAACAGATTTGACAAGCTTGCATTCAGGCGCTGGGCATGTGGGTGGCAGGGACTGTATTTTTTTTTCTGCTGCAGAAGATGTTGCAGACAAATGCCGGCTAGAGTCTACAGCTGGTGGTGTGCTGCTGGCAGATGAGCTGCTAGGACCTTGGACACCCTGTGCTATACCATCATCCCTGTCAGTGAAGGCTGCTGAAAGGTAATGACTCGGTATCGCAGGGGCAGACTGAAGTGGGTAAGGAGGAGGAGGAGGAACATATTTGTGCCCCTTTTGTGTAGCTTTTAGGTGCTCTTGCCAACGGGCTGAGTGGTTGGACGTTACATGCCTTGTTAGGCATGTGGTACCCAAATGGTTTGTGTTTTTGCCACGTTTGATGTGCCTGTGACACAGTTTGCAGATAGCAACAGTGCGATCTGCTGCAGATGTGCTGAAAAAGGCCCAGACAGCTGAGCTGTGGGGAGTGGGTCGGGAGATAACAGCTATAGAATGTGATGGAATAGGGTGGCTGCTCTCTACTCTTTCTTGATGTTGACCTCCTTGGGGTTGTGCCGCCTCACCTTCAGTTTCCTCCTCTGCTCTATCTGGCACCCAAGTTGCATCAGTGACCTCATTATCATCATCATCATCTCCATCTCTTCCATCTTCATCATTACCACTGGAGGCAACTTGGCAATACGCTGCGGCTTGGGGAACATGAATGCCAATTTGTCTACCAGTGTTCCTCCCTCTCTCTAGGCTCATGTTCCTGTCATCCTCAACCTCAGAACCAACATATGAATCCAGTAATGGCTGGGCATCATCAATAAGCAAGTGACTGACGCTGTGGTCAAATAACTTAGCTGACTCCTCAATGGCTGATGTTAGAGCTATGGCAGGAATAGATGTGGACAAGGAGGCATGTTTATCCCCTCTGGCAACTGCAGGGGACTGCACACTTGTCTCTGCTTGTGTGACAGAGGATTAGGAGGATGAGGAAGGTTTAGTAAGCCAGTCCACCACCTCCTCTGCATGCTGTGGCTGGATAGCACGGGCAAACTCACTAAACAGTGGAAATGATGCCCTGCTTGTGGACTGACCACCACGTCCACCTTTGCCTGTGGACACATTTGTTGCTGGCCCCCTTACACTGCCTCTCTTTGTTGTCCTCCCAGACATTATCAGGAGGGAGGGGGCGGTGCTTATAAGCAAATGTAAAGGAGAAATCTGTACGTAGATGCACTTTAATCAATGTAAAGAGGTGTTTGGTGCCATTTAATTTGAGTACTCACACTACACAGACACACTCCACGGATACAATATAATATACTGCAATATAATGTGCCAAACGTACAGAGACGCACAGAACTGTATGTCGCTAAACTGGCAGTAACGCACACAGAAGTAAATGACATTAAACTGGCAGTAATGCACAAAACTATATGGCGCTAAACTGTCATTAATGCACGCAAAACTATATGGCGTTAAACTGGCAGTAACGCACACAGAACTATATGGTGTTAAACTGGCAGTAATGCACACAGAACTATATGGCATTAAACTGGCAGTAACACACGCAAAACTATATGGCGTTAAACTGGTAGTAACGCACGCAAAACGATATGGCGTTAAACTGGCAGTAACGCGCGCAAAACAATATGGCGTTAAACTGGCAATAACGCACGCAAAACCATATGGCGTTAAACTGGCAGTAACGCACGCAAAACGATATGGCGTTAAACTGTCAGTAACGCACGCAAAATGATATGCCGTTAAACTGGCAGTAACGCACGCAAAACTATATGGCGTTAAACTGTCAGTAACGCACACAGAAGTAAATGGCGTTAAACTGGCAGTAACTCAATCAAATAGATGGTGTTTAACTGTCACTACACTGATGTTATCTGAACTGTCCCTACTCTAGCTATACACTAATGTCAAGATTACTGACACGGTCTCACTACACTACAGTGAAACTATCTGAGCTGTCCCTACTCTACACTAATCTATGTAGAAATGACACAGTCTCACTACACTACAGTGAAACTATCTGAGCTGTCCCTACTCTAGCTGCACACTATCCAAAGCTGAATGATGGTCCTCCTCACTATACTCAAACAGTGGAAATGATGCCCTGCCTGTGGACTGACCACCACATCCACCATTGTCTGTGGACACATTTGTTGCTGGCCCCCTTACACTGCCTCTCCTTGTTGTCCTCCCAGACATTTTGGGGAGGGAGGGGGCGGTGCTTATAAGCAAATGTAAAGGAGAAATCTGTATGTAGATGCACTTTAATCAATGTAAAGAGGTATTTGGTGCCCTTTAATTTGAGTACTCACACTACACAGACACACTCCACGGATACAATATAATATACTGCAATATAATGTGCCAAACGTACAGAGACGCACAGAACCGTATGTCGCTAAACTGGCAGTAACGCACACAGAAGTAAATGACGTTAAACTGGCAGTAATGCACAAAACTATATGGTGTTAAACTGTCATTAATGCACGCAAAACTATATGGCGTTAAACTGGCAGTAACGCACACAGAACTATATGGCGTTAAACTGGCAGTAACGCACACAGAACTATATGGCGTTAAACTCGCAGTAACGCACGCAAAACGATATGGCGTTAAACTGGCAGTAACGTGCGCAAAACAATATGGCGTTAAACTGGCAATAACGCACGCAAAACCATATGGCGTTAAACTGGCAGTAACGCACGCAAAACGATATGGCGTTAAACTGGCAGTAACGCACACAAAATGATATGGTGTTAAACTGGCAGTAACGCACGCAAAACTATATGGCGTTAAACTGTCAGTAACGCACACAGAAGTAAATGGCGTTAAACTGGCACTAACTCAATCAAATAGATGGTGTTTAACTGTCACTACACTGACGTTGTCTGAACTATCCCTACTCTAGCTATACACTAATGTCAAGATTACTGACACGGTCTCACTACACTACAGTGAAACTATCTGAGCTGTCCCTACTCTAGCTGCACACTATCCAAAGCTGAATGATGGTCCTCCTCACTACACTCACACTATCCCTAGACTGAGGCCTCGTACACACGAACGAGTTTCTCGGCAAAAACCAGCAAGAAACTTGCTGGCAGAGATTTTTTGCCGAGAAACTCGTTCGTGTGTATGGTTTCTCGTCAAGAAAAGCGACAAGTATCTCGACGAGAAAATAGAGAACCTGCTCTCTATTTTCTCGTCGAGATTCTCGTCGGCATGTTTCTCGTGTGTGTACACTTACCTGTCCTCCCGGAAGCCCGCGCATGTTCGAAATGAATTCGACGCATGCGCGGTAGCTTCCTAGGCATACGTAGGGTATACCAAGATGGCAGCGACGGCATCGAATGTGACGAGCGCATGCTCGTCGTAGTCGATGACGTCACCGCGTACGCTCCATTCAAAGAACCGCGGGTTCTTTGAATCGAGCGTGTGTACACTCGGCCGGGACAATTTTCTTGTCCAAGAATCTCGTCGAAAAAAACGACATGTTTTTTCGACGAGAATCTCGGCCGTGTGTACGAGGCCTCACACTAAACTAATATTCTACACTCACAATTGAAGCAAAATAGCATAGTATAGCACACTAACTAACTAATAGCACTGAACAGAGCCCTGTTCTATCTCTCTCCACGCCAAAATCATACTGAAAATGGCTGCCATTGAAAGAATACTTTTATACTGTGGGGCAGGAATGAGCCATGATTGGATAAAGTCATGATGATAGTGTCCAATCATGAATCATGACAGTGACATGACGGGGGGGGGGGGCGAACGAACGGTCAAATGACCCGTTTGTTCGGCTCTTTATCGAACGACTGAACAACGAAAGTTTGGCCTGAACTTATGCTCATGCCGAACCGTTCACCCATCCCTACTCTCCACTATGTTATGGAGATAAGAAGAGAAGTAGGTGTTTCTAAATTAATACCATACTTTCTACCTTAGGGTGACATCGCTGTGCAGGGGTCACAATACAGTGAGTGACAGAATTGCAAGAGTGGTACTGACAGGATCACCAGTTGAAATTAATAGGATAAAGCTTGAAAATTTTGAAACAAATGCACCTTCAAACAGATAATTATGTATAACATTTATTTCTTGAGTTTCAATACACTTCAAGAATTTCAAGCCTCTACTCACCCGTACACTAGCTTGGCCTACATACAGCTGATTGAGGAAATTCCTGTTGCATCATGGGAGGTGAGGATCTTTTTCAGATCTGCTTTGCTTTACTATTTCATGATGAAAATAAGGAGTAGCTGTACAGTAGCTAAAATGCAATTCCCTGTATGTGTAGATGGCTGTTATAGTAGTCAAAACCATGAAAGTAATTTGGTTCTTACAGAAAGGGCATTCTATTTATGTGGCTATTTTGGATACCAATCAATCTTAAGCCCTGTACACACGATCGGTTTAACCGATGAAAACCGTCCGATGGATTGTTTTCATCAGACAAACCGATCGTGTATGGGACCCATCGGTCTTTTTTACATCGGTTTTAAAAAATAGAACATGTTTTAAATTTTTCCGATGGATAAAAAACCGATCGAAAACTCAGATCGTCTATGGGCAAGTCCATCGGATAAAAAACCCACGCATGCTTAGAATCAAGTCGGCGCATGCTCAGAAGCATTGAACTTCATTTTTCTCGGCTCATCTGAGTGTTTTACGTCACCGCATTTGGAACGGTCAGTTTTTTGACTGATGGTGTTTAGGCAAGACTGATGGAAGTCAGCTTCATCAGATTTCCGATGGACAAAACCATCGGATCAGAATCCATAGGATATCCGATCGTGTGTACAGGGCTTGAGTCATAATTTTGTTATTGAAATCTTGCAAAGAGCATTTACATACAAGAAAAAATCAAGTTAGCGTTATAGTATGTAGTACAATTTTAGGTGACAAGCATGGAGAATATTTCAGTTTATCAAAAATTTAAATGATAAATTACCAAGCCTCTCTCATGTTATGTACTGCGTAAACTGTAAATATATTCCTCTTACTTATAGCATAGTGAAAAGTACTGAAATGCAGGTGTATGAGCTATTTATGACCCTAATCAGTATGAATCAGCTCATCCAAGTAAATTGTTAAAGAGCTCCATTTTGTCAACAATTATTTCATCTATTTTCTCTTCACTCTCCTCCCAAGCAATTGTCCTTGATCTGTTTCATTTTTTGCCACTTGACTGCGTGCAAGGTCAGGGTAAATGAGAGGCAATCCTAAAAGAGATAAGAGCTGCCAGAAAATGTAAGCGGCTTCAAATAATATAAATAATCTTCTGCTTGTGATAATAGAAATGTCAAGAAATAGGAATTATCTTATATGTGAGAAATCTTCCTTGTGTTTGGTGCCTGTAATTTCAAACATTAGAATCGGTCAATACAAACTAAGAAGAAACGGATTGAGACGACTCTAGAAAAAGCAATTGTCTTAAAAAGCAAGCTATTAATGGCTAAGACAAGGCGAAATGGTGCTCAATACAGTGTGTATAGTTTCTAATTTGAGGAGATGTATTGCCTATTAGTGCTGCAGAATAGAATGTAAATAGTTAATAATTCAAGAACAGTTGAGCTATAAATTCTAATTCTAATACTGTTTACTTCAGTAAATGTGATCAATATGTTGATCCCTGCCTCAGTCCAATAAACATAGGCCACTTTATTGAATTGACTCCGACAATGCCTAAAGAGTTAATCATTTTCATTTACTGTATCAACTATTAAAGCTCCAGGTTATTTTTAAAATTGCAAAGCAGTAAAGATTTATATGAAAACCTCCATTTAAACTATTACATGAAAACATCAATTTTAGTAAACACCCCGGGGACTGCTTCAAGGACAATTTTTGCTATATTGCTTATCATTGAGAAAGGAAGAAAAGTAAGATTCATCAGTGAAGTTTATTTTTTCATTTTTTCCCCATAGCCTGAAAGGAAAAAAATTATTAAAAGGCAAATGAAGACTGATAATATGATAAAGCCTAATTTATTGTTGTGGCTGGATAGTGTGTTTAAGAAGTACTGATGGGCAATTGAAATAATAAACAAAGAAAAGCATTGGCAGTTGTTGACTGAATTTACAACACAGACATTTTATCTACTGATGCATCTGATATGTTTTCAATAAATTTGTGATAACGTTATTAACTTTTTATTGAAACTATTGATAAGCTTAACGTCTAATTTATTTATACAACTCATAACATTAAATTAACGGACCAATAAACCAAAAGTGCATATGTAGCTTTATATTAGTATCACCAGCGCTGGGGTGTTATATGCAGATAAAGCAGCTGTATACCAGTCTCTTAAAGGATATTTATATGACCACACTCTAAATTTTACAGTGCTGACCTGCTAACTATTTCTCAGGTTACTAATAGATAAAAGGGTGTAATATGTGCTTATAAAAATCAAAATTTCTATATAAACCAATACTCTATAAAGTGTCCATGCAATGTAATAGTCTCTTAAAATAATAAAACACCCTAAAGTGCTTTTGTGCTCTGCAAAAATAATTCTGTGCAAAAATTCTTCAAACAGTGTTGAAAATCTTCTGCAAAGTGTTCCAGTGATCTACCGCCGCCACGCCAGAGAACTCACCAACTGCACATGACTGCCCACTACAGGTAAGGCAAATAATGCTTGTTATCAACAAGAGGTCCATAGCGGCTCTGGAGTTTTGACCACGTCTGTTATCAACAAGGGATCACCCTTCCATGGTGGCTTTAGAATCTCCACTACTCCTCTCACAGATAAATATGTATTCACAGGTGTCTCATATAGGAATCATATGGAAAACAAGGAGGATTTGCTATAGTGAAAAATCTTTAAACTTTCATTAAAATAAACAACCAGATAATCTTACTCACATTCAATGGTGCTACATTTCCAAGGAGTATTCACATATTAAAATATCTCAATAGCCATTTAAAATGAGTTCCAGCAGTTCAATCTCATTCCCTCTTTGCATACCACACCCAATGGTTTCTTCCTACTTGGTCCCGGGTGTACAACAATGTCACTTTCAGGAGTATTTCAGGAGTATGTTGCGTTATGCCGTCACTTCCGGTTACGCCCCAATGCACTTTGTCACACTGACGTTCCCAAGAACTGCCTTTTGTGTCAGTCTAAAGGAGTCTGTGTTAGAGGACAAACTACCCACATGTATTATTGAGACTCCATGATTGAAATAACTGAAATTGTTTGAAAGAAAGGAGTGGGACGGGGACAGTCAGGCTGGGGAGTAGAGGACTATATGATTGCTGAACATCCTCCAGCTTGAAAATTAGACAGGCTCTATCTAAATTTCTGCAGCTTCACAGTGTACAGTGAAATCAGACAAAGTTTCTTGTTTAAATTTCTTATTGAAGGTAAAAACAAGAAATCTCAACAGGATGCGTCAGAAATAAATCTTCCCTCTGGATAAGGGGAAGCAATAGTGGTATAGTAGCTCGATGCTGAAGACGCAGCCCTTTGCATCACAACATACAAAAAATAACAGCAAAGCACAAAAAGACATCATAGGGCTACACAGTGTGGGTTAACTTGAGGACGTTTAAGGGATTATTGATACGTGAAAGCCAGGAACTGATTTGATTACTGTGAACAAAAGTTAGCTATCGAGGGCTCCAGATGGAGTTACCCCAAGGTTCACAAATAAACAGGTGCCTAAAAGTCCTCGTAATGGATACGGATTAAATTGTGTGATAAACATTGAAAGCGTATATACATCTTAACTTAGGGGGGGTTGCAGTTAGTGGGGAATGTCCAGCCTCAGCATGATGGGCAGTTAAGTTGGTTGGAGCTGAGAGGTTTATATCCAGAAGAGAAAAGCTGAAAGGTGGAGGGAAGAGAGAGGAAGAGAGGAGAAGAAAAGGAGGGGAGTTGAAAAAGTGGGGGAAGGTAGCTCAGGAGGAGCATGAGAAGGACAAGGAGGGAGCTCATCTGGAGGAGGGGGGATGAGATAGCGGTCTGGTGTCTATGGGTTAACAAAGTGATAAATAAGGTTATTCAAGGTAGCAGTAAAGTGTCAGGGTGTAGGTAATGGTCGACTCAGGGCTTCCAAAGGCGTTCAAACTTTTTGGCCCTGTCTAGAAGAACTACTTCTATTTTGGCGTCAATCGTGGCTCTGGTAACTCTCTTCTTTGTTTCCAAGACAGTGAGGTGGGCAATTATACAGGCTTTTGCAATGGATTGCTTCGCAGCAGTTGTAACCTGCAGTAGTAGCTTGAATTAGAGATAGGTTACATCGGGGGGTTTCTTATTGAGTAGGGCTATGGCTGGGTCGCGGGCTATGGTGTTACCAATGGGTGGAAAGAATATGGAAAATGTCGGCCCAAAATGATTGAGCTAGCGGGCAACTCCACCAGGTGTGGAGATTGGTGCCTTTATCTGGAAAACCCCAGAAACAAGCAGGAGAGTAGGATAGGAGATATTTAGCAATCCGGGAAGGGACCAAGTGCCAGCGCATCAATACTTTGTAATCAGTTTCAGAGGCTACAACATTCTGCAAGGCCGATTTTGTAGTGGCCCAAATGTTGGACCAGTCAGTAGCATGCAATTGAAGGCCCAGATCGGATTCCTACTTATTTACGTATTGTAGAGATGTGTGAGGTGGTGGATCTAACAACTGTAAGTAGAAAGAGGAGATTAAGCATGCATGGGGATCTTTCTTGCAAATATGTTAAAAGTTAGTCATGTTGGGTAAGGAGGGGTCTGTGTGTAAGCATGATGAGAAAAAATGTTTAAGTTGGATGTAGCGGAAAATTTTGGAACCGGGGATTCCGTATGTTTCACAAAGAGTTGGGAATGTCTTAAAGGTGTCAGGGGTTGTGAATTTACGGGCCCGGATTTGGTTGGCCGTAGATCATCGGCTAAAAGATGATGGTGAGGTCCATGCCGGATAAAAAGTAGGGTTTTGTAGATAGAATAGAAGAGGGTAATGGGGAGATTGGAATGTAAATTTGGTTTTAAGACTATCCCATATCCGCAAGAAATGGCAAGTGACATGGTTTCACACTGTCTTGCGGATGCTTGGGTGGAGCCACAGTAAGTTGGCCATGGAAAGGGGGTCACACTCTATGGATTCCAGTGATACCCAGAGAGGATTTTTGTGGGAGGCGTGGCATTTTGGTAACTGGGCCATTTGGGCCACCTGGTAGTGTTTGGTGAAGTGTGGGAGACCAAGGCCGCCTTGCAGTTTAGGTAAGTACAGGGTTAGTCTCGCTACTCAAGGTCTAGTCTTGCCCCAGACGTAGGCGAGAACCCTGCATTGTAATATTCGGAGAAAGTGAGAGGGCACTTGGAGCAGCAAAACCCTGAATAGGTACAACATTTTAGGGAGGATCGCCATTTTAGTTACGGTAAGGCGTCCCAGCCATGCCAGGGGCAAGGCAGTCCAGGAGGACATGAGACTAGATAAATGGGTTAACATGGGTGAGTAGTTGGCTGAGTACAAGGCAGCAGGGTCAGCGGTAAATTTAAAGCCCAGATATGAGATACATTGAGGTGACCAGGAAAAAGGGAGAGAAGCTGCGATAGTATCGGCTAGGGTAGAGAGATGTTGAGGGCTCTATATTTCTGTGGGTTCAGCACTAGTCCCGAGATTGCTGCGAATTGATCCCTGTCTCATTCCGTGGCACACTGGAAAGGCGTCTGATTTGTAGCCTGCATATTTGAGGTATGCTGAGGGGGAGGTATATAAGGAGGAAACCCAGAGGAGAAAATGTAGTCCAAGTCTTAGCATTGTAGTACGAATTGGAGGTAAGGCCAGGAGAGGGAATCAAAGGCCTTTTTAATATCTAATGATACAAAGCATGAAGGGATGCGACGTGAGTGGGCCACATGTGTTAGTATGACTGCCCTACGAACATTACCTCCAGCTTGTCTCAGAGGGATAAACCCAACTTGATCTTTATGGATGAAAGACCCTATAATCACATTTAAATGGGAGGAGATGATTTTTGCAATAAGTTTGATATCTATGTTTAGTAGGTAAATGGGACGGTAATTGGCCCAAGAGGTGTCATCCGACTGAGGTTTTGGAAGCATGGAGACAATGGCCATGAGGGAGTTAGTGTGAAAAGAGTGGCCTTTTAAGATAGAGTTGAAGGCTCTAGTCAGTAGGGGTGAGAGTATATCTGCAAAATGTTTATAATATGAAGCCGTAAAACCATCAGGGCTTGGACGCTTATTTTTCTTTAACATTTTAATGACATTACAGACTTCCAGTTGGGTTGTTCTATGTTGGTCCATTGAGAGGTCGTCAGGGATGGGAGAGTGAGAATAGAGAAGAGTGCTGAGGCATGAGCTTTATTAAACCCACTATGATCAGAGTAGAGTTCGGCCAAATGTTTTCGAAAGACAGGAATTTGACAGGGTTGCTAGAGTATGAATCCTTATTGATTTTCAATCTGATCAGTTTGTATGCACAGTCCAGTCTATGGAGGGATAGTGCAAGGAATGTATCGGGTTTGTTTGCTTTCATATAATATTTATGTCTGGACCGGCATTAGGCTTTTTCAGCCGTT
This sequence comes from Rana muscosa, assembly GCA_029206835.1. Lineage (NCBI taxonomy): Eukaryota > Metazoa > Chordata > Amphibia > Anura > Ranidae > Rana > Rana muscosa. The sequence goes on from CM055116.1 coordinate 218,171,792, forward strand.
TCAGTCAGGAAAAGATCCAACTCCAGCCTGGCCTTGTCCAAGGCCTGTCTGTGTGCAGGTGTGGGGTGGTTTTGAAAGGTAGCATGAGACTGGTGAAAAGAGGCTTCTAGTTTTCGATGTGGGGTATGACATTACCTCTTGAGATGAGTGACTAATCTAATGTAGGTGCCTCGGATAACAGGTGTGAAGGCTTCCCAGATAGTAAAAGAGGAGACGTCATCTGTGACATTATGTATGAGTTTTGTAGTCCTTGATGGCGAGGAAAATATCTATGCGGTGTGAAGGGTGGACCAGGAGCATGTCATTTAGGCACCAAGAGAGGTCTGGGTAGTAGGGATTCTAAGGAATTCCCAGTAAGTAGGTAAGAATGGCGTTGTGGTCGGACTAGGTAAAGGGTTAGGATGACCGAGGAGAGGAGTGTAGGAGACTATACAACCAAGCTGAAAATGTGATCAATACGCAAAAGTGTTTTGTGGGGATGCGAGTAGTAAGTGTATTGTCATCTAGCAGAGTTAACTTCCCTCCAAGTAGTCAAGTAGAGAATGACGATATAGAAATTGTTAAAAGGTTAGTTTGCTTGGACTCGCGGAGGCTTGAAATGGTGATTTGTCCAGGAAAGGGTAGATAACTTGGTTAGAGTCACCGCAAACCAATGCAGTCCCATGTTTATGTGTGTCTATAACTTGCAAAAGGTGTGAGAGAAAAGAGGTGGGATTACGATTGGGGGCATAGTAGGACACCACTGTAACCTCAAAGTCGAGGGGAAGGTCTATCAGAATGATGTATCTACCTTCAGGGTCCTTAAGCTCTTTCCGAAGTGTGAAGGGTGTAGTGATGTGGAATGCCACCAGGACACCCCTTTGTTTAGTGTTGGCTGAGGCTGTAAATATTTGTGGGTAGGAAGCGCCAACAGATTTGGGGGAGAATTGGTTTGTAAAGTGGGTTTCTTGGAGGCAAACTACCTGAGCTTTGGCTGAAGCAAACGATCAGAAGGCCTTGACCCGTTTATGGGGGGAGTTCAGCCCTTGTACATTAAGTGTGAGGATGTTTAGGGGAGCCATGGTGAGAGGGAGGCCTGTCATGAAAGCCAATACCAGATCTGGTCCTCTCATGGTGGGAAGAGATGTAAGCAACCGGGGGAGGGAGTTTAGAGGGAGAAAGGAGGGGTAGAGGATTGGTGCTGGTAGAAATAGAAGAAGAGGGAAGAAAGGAAGTGGACAGAACAGGAAGGGGTGTGTGAAACCTGTCTGGGCAGGTCGAAAGAACTTGAGCAGAGGGGGCTGTTTAGCCTAAGGTAGAGTCCAAATAAGGACATCCGCAGGCAAGTGGGAGGCAGCAGTGACAGATGTTGGAGGACACAGGAGCTACCTGTAGGAAGATGTAATGGTGTAGAATGCCAGTGAATTTAGCCAGGCCGTTGATTGTGAGATGAGTCAGGATTTAGGACTATGGGGAGTAAATTAAATGTAAGGGCATTGCCCATGAGCCAGCGTTGAGGTGACTATGGTGTTTAGGTTAAGACTTAACGGGCTCGCCCAGGAAAGGCTGTGTATAGGTGAGGTATATGTCCAAACATTAATAAAGTCGATCTATACAACAAAGAATAACATGATAAGACTGCAGCAACAAGCATAGTTAGAAATATGAGGGGTTGACCTACCAGATTATGAGCGACCGCCACAGGTCTACATGTGGGAGTATTTCTGGACCTCAAAAGCTGGTGGTTGCCCAGTGGTATCCAATGTACCTTGACAATGGCTCATGGGTAAGTAGGGTCAAGTCAGCAGAGGTGTGGTTTCGCTAACCCCTAGAGCACTGCAAAAAATTACCCAATGTCATTGGGCCCATGAGTTCTCATGAGAAGAGAAGAGTTAAATAAGGAGGGAATGTGGGGGGGGAGGGGAAAAGAAGTTGTTAAGTCCAAGCTTAGGATCACATGGACAAGATCGTGTAACAGGCAGGATGCTGGGAGGGGGTACGGGGTAAGGATCATGGGTCCCTTCACAATTTATAAGCAGCCAAGGAAACATATAAAAAGAAGGAATCAGGGGGCGTGTCCTGACGTGATCAGCGGCGGACGTGCTTCAGAGGAGCTCCGGGACTTCTGAAATTCATCCACCGCCATCCGAGTTGCTGATTACCCATCCACGTCCTAATCCCACACCGGATTGCTCTCCTCACCCCTCTGCAGTGCCCTGTGCCATTATCCCGGAGCGATTCGTCCAGGGGACGCCCGAGGTCCGCTCTCTCCAGCCGCCGCCATCTTCTCGGCCTATGGTCTCCTGGAAGAGCCTGATCACAGCAATCCCGGAGGTAAGGGACTATCATCCGTCCCCATCCACCACCCAGACTCCTACTCTGACTGATCTGAAGGCAGAGCTGACTCTCTGAGCCATCGGGGGCGGCCGCCATTCCACGCGGCCTTGCTAGGCCTTGAATCCCTGGTCTCTCCTGCGGATATATCCCCGCGAGTGCGCAGCGCGGCCGACCCGATCCGACTTTGGGAGCCAGGATCTCCACCCAGCACTCATCCGGTCCCCCATCCAGGGCCCTGTCCTAGTTGGGGGAGCTCTCTGAGACTCTTTTGGGCTGCCCCCATACACGGGGGATCCGCCGCCATCTTGAGGCCTGCGGGACCTCTGAATCCCCGCGCCTCTGGTACTGCAGCCTCGAGACGAACGTTGAGCACCCCCAGGCACAGCTATCCCACCTCACCTGGACAGTCAGGCTGGAGAGGGGGAGCCCTGAAGGCCAGAGAAGGCATTCACCTGGGAACGGCTTGTTGTTTATGCAGGGGAACGGCGGCCATCTTGCTACACCTCAGGCCTACAGATAATTTCTCCGTCCTCCCCTGCACTGGCTTTAAACCCCACGACCTAATTCTGACACCCCACCTGCAAGAGGGGTGACCCGAGCTGCTATGATAGAAGATTTCTTTGGGTTGGGAATGGCCCAGACTGCGGCCGTCATGACAGCGTAAAGACAGAACTCCTGCATGACGGGGACGTGAAACGCTTTATTTGGACACCACAATTAGCTGAATCATGGGGAAATCTACCAGAAGTTCCTCCACACCACGCACACTCAAAGACTCGGGAACACAAATGAGCAACAATATCCCGGAGATGTTCAGAACTCATCCCTCAGGCGACCAAGGGGAGATGCAGGCTTCACAAACCTCACAGGCCTCATCCATGATCTCGCTTGAAAGCGTCGCTGGTCCTAGATCAGCCGCTGGAGGCGCAACAGACCCTAACCCGAGCCTACTTGACCTCCAAAGAGATCTGCAGAGGGTAGCATTAGACATCAAACATACTCTAACAACGGCCATCACTGATCTGAAGTCAGATATCCATTCAATGAATCACCGACTGGCGGAGGTGGAGGAAACTACCCAAAATCAGGCAGTGGCGATCCGGCAAGTTCAAAAGACCTATGACTCACAACTCTCCCACATGTTTGAACTCCACAGACACGTGGAGGATTTAGACAATAGGGGTCGTAGACATAATGTTAGGGTGCGAGGGGTCCCAGAAGGTATAGACCCTTCTACACTACCACAAACGGTCTGCTCCATCTTCAATGACCTCTTGGGGCGCCCAGCTGACTCTCTCATTGAGATGGAAAGAATACATCGTGCCCTGAGACCCCCTCCCCGAGATTCTGAACCCCCCAGAGACATTGTGTGCTGCATTGTCAATTTTCCCCTCAAAGAGGAGATACTGAGGAAGGCGAGAGACAGGGGACGCATTTTGTTCAATGGCGTAGATATTAAATTATTCCAAGACCTCTCTCAAATAACTTTGCAGAATAGGCGCACTCTGCGACCTCTGCTGGATGCGCTGCAGGCCCGCAATATACAGTATAGGTGGAAGTTCCCGTTTTGCCTCTCAGCGTCCATCAGGGGCCGTACTGCCTTTTTACGGACACCGGAAGATCTGCCTGTATTCCGTGAACAACTAGACATACCATTGATCGACCTGCCTGACTGTTACTCCTTCTATTTCCCCACGGAGCCTTGGAAACCTGTCTCTCACAACTCCTCACCAAAAGCGCAACGACAATGCTCCAGACGCCGCAGATTGGACCCGACTTCGCCAGGAGACCGTTATGCCCGCCGAGACAACCTCCTGCAACATCCGGAACCTGCTGATACCCTGAGAAGGGGACATCAGGATGCTTGACCCTGCTCCTTTATACATAAAGCCTCTACACTTCCTAGTTGAGATTTCACAGGAACGTTCCACTGCTGTTTAACTTTGTTTATGGTTCCAACACGAAGACTTCACCCCCCCCAGGCCCGATCAGAACTTACTGCCCCCTCTGGCTCCAACTAACTCTATCATCCATTGTCACCTTGACGGGTGTTTTTAAGCTGAGCCCCTTGGATGTCTTCCAACTTGTCAGGAACATTCATTGCCCCCCCCCCTTTTTTTTTTTCTCCTAATTTGACTGACTCTGATTTGCTAATACAGTTTTTTCTAGGGGGCCTTCTCAGGGCCCATTCCTTCCAGGGACTATGTGTGGTATACTACCAAGAAGGTATCAGGTGATCGCACGTATTTTATTTCAGGGATATGCCTTTGTCTATTTAGATCGCTCCTGGTTTCCTTTTTTTTTTTTTGCCTGCTGACTGCTATGGGGGGATGGACTCGGCTCCTGGCAGCTAGAAGATTGTCTCTTCAACCCAGATACATTGCCCTACATAGTGGCCCCGGCTGTAGGAATACCCTACTGGAATCGCCAAACCGTATTTCACGGGGGGGACCGGGTCCACTCCTCCATTCTCCCAGGGGTTTTTTTTTTCAGGGCCGAAACTGTACTTATTCTGTGGTTTGAGTTACTCTCTCCATGCTAAGCATTTACCTCTTTCATAATAAGACCTAACTTGAGCTACGTTCATGATTCAGTGGGTTGACATAGGACTTTAAGGGAAGAGTATAATTTTACCTTGAACGCAACCCTGGGGTATCCAGGGGGACTGGTCTTGGACCTGGATAATGGCTCCCCAGATTGGAGCCCAACCGGTTCAACACACAGTCCAAACTCCTTGGGGGGTCAGGGGGGTAGCGTTATAGCGTTACATTGTTTCAGTGTGTAAATGTTTATTTGTTTTTTTTGTTTCTATGGTTCTGGATCGGTGAGTATAGGGGCCTATGTATTTGTGGGCCCAAGGGGTCACCGATCTATACAAATGTGTGCTAATGTTTAAGACTGCATATTATCTATTCTGATATCTAGGTAGTGGTTCCGTTCCTTTTTTTTTTTTTTTTTTTTTCGGATGCAATAGGTTTAGACAGGTCTATCAAATATTTCGGATAAGTTTGTTGATCGCCCCTTTTACCTTTAAACAAAGGGATGTCCCGAAGTAACAACCGGGGTGTGGGATTTCCTCATCTCTATATCCTTTCGCGATCCCCTTTTGGTTCCTCTTGATTTCAATCTCATGATTCTCATTTATTCACTTACTCATTTCCTCCACCCAATGTCTTTTGAGCACATGTTTTATCTCCTTGCGTCCACCGTTGTGCGGGACTCCAGTGTCCCGTTCTAGGCTTTCTATCCCTCCACAGCTTCCCGTTTGGCGGGAAGCTGACACTCCGGATTTTGATTTGTTTATTTTTTCCCCCTTTAGGCGGTTAGATTCAAATTTACCCGCCTTCGGTATTATAACGCACGCGCGGTAGATCCTCCCCGCGTTAGTGCATTGTACTTCCCCGTACGCTTACCCTCCCCCCCTCTTCCTGACTTCCTTACTTACTCCCTCCCTCCCATTTTTCTCTAAACCCTACTTGCTCCCTTCCCCACTTCCCCACCTCCCCCCCCCCCTTTTTTTTTTTTTCTCTCTCTTCCTTCTTTCCCATTTCTTTTCTTTTATTTTCCCTTATCTTCGTGGGGGGCGCTCCTCTTCCCTCACACCTGTCAGGGACAGCGTGATAGGTCCTACTTACCGCACTAACACTTAGACTGCGCACATACAGATTATACTCTCCGTTAGATTACACTAAGCGGACTGAGAATTTGACTACACAACATCTTTCACTGAAATGTCTCTCACTCAATGTCAAAGGCCTAAATCTCCCTGAAAAGAGATCACAGGTATTGTCATCATTGACTAAACACAATGCTCACTTTCTTATGCTCCAAGAAACTCATTTCAGGTCTGATGCAATCCCCAAATTGGGGAACCATATTTACAAACAGGCAATACACTCTTCGAACCCAGATTCCAAAACTAAGGGAGTTTCCATACTGGTCTCCAAACGTGCTGATTTTCGATTGTCGGATTCGATGATCGACCCTGAGGGTAGATTCATTTTTATTAAGGGCTCCTTCGCCTCTAAACCAATCACACTAGCCAATGTGTACTGTCCAAACGAGCACCAAGTGTCGTTCTTTAGAAAAGTTTGTGACCTGCTGGTCACGTTTCAGGAGGGTATTGTACTCTTGGGAGGGGACTTTAATGTTCCATTAAACCCAACTATAGACTCCTCTACAGGGACATCCACCCTCACACATCGGGCACTTCGCCAGATTAGACTTCAAATGCAATACCTAACGCTCCATGACACATGGCGTACCATGTATCCCACCGATAAAGACTACAGTTTTTTCTCTCCTCCTCACCAGAAATACTCCAGGATAGATTACTTTTTTCTCTCGCAGACGGACCTTTCCTTTCTCTCGCAGGCCACTATAGAGCCAATGTTCTTATCAGACCACCACCCCATAACAGTAACTCTTACATTTCCTGAAGTCCACAAGACAACGAAAACCTGGAGACTGAACCCATCGCTATTCAAGGACCCTGAAAATGTTAGACAAACACGTACCCGAATCCAACTATACTTTCAAGAAAATTCTACCCCAGATGTTTCTCCCATCACGCTTTGGGAAGCACACAAATGTGTCCTAAGGGGAAAACTAATCTCGCTAGCTACGATAGCCAAAAAAAGGCACCAGGAAGACATTAAATCATTAATTGAAACAATCAATCGCCTGGAAAGAGCCCATAAACAGTCATCCATACAAGCTACACTTCAGGAGCTACTCTGGTGGAAGAACTGGGGAAGCACACTAGAAGGCGTTACGTCCTTAGACAGAACACGGCAACAAAAGTGGGAGACTGTTGGCCCGCACAATACAGGCAGATAAGGCCTCATCAGTGATTCACCATATCTGAGATAGCCAAGGTACACTCCTTTCAAAGAATGAAGAAATAACCAAACACTTTGAAAAATTTTACTCTAAACTGTACAATCTGGCTCAGGAGGGGGGCGGGGCAACTAATGTGGCCAGACGTTCCTCCCAAATATCGGACTTCTTGGCAGACTATTGCCCTAAACCTATCACCCCCCAGCAGGCTGAAGCCATGGAGAGCCCTTTCTCTATGGAAGAACTCCACTTAGCAATCAAACAGATGAAGGTGGGAAAAAGCCCAGGCCCCGATGGTCTCCCTCTGTTATATTACAAATGCTTCCAGGACGATCTTACTCCCAAAATGTTAAACACATTTAACTCCCTTTCATCCCCTCACACCTCCCTAGGCAGATTATTGGAAGCCCATATAGCAGTTATCCCGAAAGATGGGAAAGATGCCACACAAGTCTCTAATTATAGGCCGATCTCCCTGCTTAACGTGGACATAAAAATCTACGATAAGATGCTAGCAAATAGGTTACTCCCTCTGATCCCGAGTCTCATATCATCTGACCAGGTGGGCTTTGTCCCGGGCAGGGAAGCTAGGGATAATACCATACGCACTTTAAATATTCAGCATTGGCTGGCTTCATCGGAGACCCGGGGATTCCTCCTTTCCCTTGATGCTGAGAAGGCGTTTGACAGGGTGGCATGGGATTACATGCGGGCGGTTTTGGAAGGCATAGGCCTCCAGCCACGTATGCTTGCTCACATCACTGCCCTCTATACTGACCCCTCCGCGAGGGTGAGGGCGAATGGCCTCCTGTCGGACGCCTTCTCAATAAGAAATGGTACCCGTCAAGGCTGCCCGTTATCTCCCCTGATCTTTGTTTTGACTCTAGAGCCCCTCCTAAACAGACTAAGGGCCAACACGGATGTCAAGGGAATCTCCATTGCCCATAGAGAATTTAAAGTATCGGCCTATGCTGACGATATCTTATTATCCTTACAATCCCCTCAGATATCGTTACCCAACCTTTTGAAAGACATAAACCATTTCGGCGAGTTATCAAATCTAAAGATCAATTACTCCAAATCGCATGTCTTAAATGTATCCCTCACCCATCAAGAAGTCATGCATTGTCAGGAATCCTTTCCCTTTCATTGGCAGAAGACAGCTATTACCTATTTGGGTATCCAGGTCACTAAGAACATAACGGATCTTTATAGCCACAATTTCCTTCATGCCCTCTCTAAGCTCCAGGCAAATTTGAAGGATTGGGCCAACCTCAACGTTTCTTGGTTTGGGCGCTCGGCCCTCATCAAGATGGTCGTCCTCCCCGGCCTACTATATTTAATGCAGACGATTCCGATATATTTACCCCCCTCATTCTTTGCGGCATATAAAAAAGTCTGCACTAGATTCATATGGAAGAATAACGCCCCACAAATTAAATACTCACGGTTGACATGTTCCAAAGCAACAGGGGGCATTGGTTTACCGGATCTTTATAAGTATTATCTGGCCTGCCACCTAACTAGAGTGGTGGACTGGAAACTTCACAAAATAAGCAAAGCATGGGTGATGCTGGAAAACTCTCTCACGCAAACTCCGATTGCCACATTACCTTGGCTATCACCTCGATCCTGGCCCCTGACCCTCAAGACACACCCGCTCATTGCACCCTCCCTATCGGCCTTTAGGAAAGCAGTCACTCTCTTTAACCTATCCTCACAACCGGGTCCGCTAACCTCTCTGAGAGGCAACCCTGAGTTCCCTCCAGGAAACTCAAACACATTCCTCCACAAGGAATGGCCACACGAAGAGGTTCTGGCGTGTCATTTCTTTCATAAGGGCCGTAGACGATCCTATGAGGAGCTCACCTCTGACTCACGTACTAACACTTTTCCTTTCTGGTCTTTCAGACAGCTGTCTCACTTTCTTACCTCTACAGATGCGAAGGTCACGTGGGATAGACAATTTACACCATTTGAAGCACTTTGCTCACGCAATACACCACAACGACACCTTGTGTCATACATTTACGCCCTATTGCAGGACGCCCCTGATACCCCCGCAATGCAGAATGTGCATGCTTCTTGGGAAAGGGACATGCAAATCACACTTGGGGACGATGACTGGGAATCCATTCTTACTCTGGCGCATAAAGGCTCGATGAACGTTGCAATCCAAGAAAATGGTTACAAAATTATCACGAAATGGTATAGAACCCCATCTCGTTTACATAAATTCTCACCTTCTATTCCAAATACATGTTGGAGGTGTACTGAAGAGGTAGGATCCATGATCCACATTTGGTGGGAGTGTACCTTGCTCCAGCCTTTTTGGAGGGAGGTCAATTCCATCATTACACGGGTCACCACTTTCACTCTAGATTACACTCCTGCTCAATACCTCCTACACCATACTTCCCTACCCAAACGAAATTACCAAAAATCATTGGCCATGCATATGGTTAACGCAGCCAGACTCTGCGTTCCTGCACACTGGCGGTCGAAGAATATCCCGACCATTCGAGAATGGTTAATCAGAGTCGCTAAGATAGAGGAGATGAAGGAATTGATACATATAGCTCATGATCGCTTACAGAAGTTTAGTCTGACCTGGTCCTGTTGGACACATTTTAAGACCACGGATTACTATAAATCCTTCTTCTAGAACGCTGTCCTAAAGTATTTGAAGCATACACAATCTTCATTGCAATCTTTCCTGCGTTTTGAAATGGGGCGGGGACCCGGGACGAGGAGCGGCCCCCACCTCATCTCCCATCTCCCGCTTCTCAATCCTCCCCACTACCTTTTACTTGCTATTCTTGACTGCTACCCTTTACCTACCCTTCTTTCCCCTTTCCCCCTTTTTTTTTTGTTTGTCTCTCCCGATTGTGAAGTAACCTACCAAATGATAGCCTGGAGCCTTACTAGAGGCTCCCAACACCTATACGATCATTGCAATTTCCGTTTTCAGAAGTTCTACCATGACCCCGGATAGGCCTGCTGATATTGGCCTACGGTGGGTCCTTGCGTTCTTACGCTGGTTTACTTGCTCTCTGTCGGTTATCCGGTCATTGCTCTGTTTTAATGTTGGTTATTCTTGAAATGTTCATGAGCTTGTATGTCTTGTATGTACATGTACCCTTATTTTTCTCTCAATAAAATCTTTTATGGGAAAAAAAAAAAAAGAAGGAATCGAACAATAGAGGTTAAACCTGAGACCTAATGTTAGTACTTATCAGAGAGAATAAGGGCAAGCAAACATAACAGTGGTCTGTGTGGGGGTGTCTCTGATACCCAATAACAGGCAGCTAAAGGCCTAACGGGGGGTAGCTGAGAAATGGTGGACCCCATAGTGGATGTAATCAAGCCTTGATGGGTGAATAAAGGACCTAGATGGGAGGGGTAACAATCAGTCCATGGAGTCTAGTTGAGCCTGGGATGGAGAGAAGAATCTTCCGTCCTTGGTTGATCCAGAAGAAGAGGTAGAGGCTTTCTGCGGAGATTGTGAGGCTGAGCGGCGTCGTTGGCTCTGAGGAACCAGGGATGATGGAGGGGGAGCTAGACGCAGATCATGTAGGAGGGAGTGAAGATCTTCAGGTGTCTTGCAGGAATGTTTACAACCTTGATAGGTGAATCGAATCGAGTAGGTGATAAGGTGTTTCAGAACTTCCAGTTGTGGCTTGAGCACTCTCCGTTTAGAGATGATTGTCTGAGAGAGGTCAGCGAATAACTGGTAATCATGGCCTTGAAATGAGAGGGACTCTCGTTGGCGTGCAGCTTGGAGGAGTTGTTCCTTCATGCAGAAGAAATGCATTTTGGCGACGTGGAGACCCATCTGGTTTGCGTGGGGTGAGGGCTATATGCACCCGGTCCATTTCAAGATGCTCAATAGGAATGGATGGGGATAGTTCTTGGAATAAGGCAGTAACTGTGGATTGAAGGTCTAGCACAGTCTCAGGGATGCCACGGATCCTTATGTTGGAGCGTCTGGCCCTGTTCTCATAATCTTCTATCCAGGCTTGGAGGAATTGGTTTTCCTCACATAAAGCTTCTAGATCATCTGTATGATTGCTTAAGAGGGTTTCCAGGTTGTCTATCCTTTATTCCAGGTCAGATGTACGTTGACCCAGTTCCCTTATCTCTCTGGAAAGGCGTTCATTGATCAGGTCTGAGGTTTGCTTCAGGGCACGCTAAAGCATGGATTGAAATGGTTTCAGCAAGTCAGGCTGCCCTGGGTTGGAATGAGAGGAATGTGGGGGAGGCTGGGAGATCAACATCTGACTCACCCTCCACTCTGATTGTTGGCGGCTTCAGTCTGTATGGCCGCGGTAAGCCTACATGTGGAGCTGTCTGCGACACCATCTTAGATGTGGCCTGTGCCAGAGTCTCACAGATGTTCCTAGACTTGGTCTTGTTCCGACAACCTCCGGTGACCATGCCTCCAGTGCCCGGGTCCTGTGTGTGGCGGCTGTGACTCGCAATGCGGTCTGGCTGTGGATTTATGTGGCTCTGTGTCTCTCACCAGGCCGGAGCTCTAGACGGACATGTCCGACCAGGAAGACTTTGTGCATGCGCCCCCCCAGACAAAATATTTTCATTAAAGATTCTGTACAACTGTGCAAGGCTTATAGTAAGGCACATCCATATGTGAAAAGATCTCTTATTGAAATTGGGGGTCTGAAGAAGATCTGTATATGTTTATTCAGATTGCCATACCACTGTAAATTTATCAAGCACTGGCTCTGCCTATTCCAACATCACAAAACAACACAAGGCTAAGAAATGGACCTTCCTTTTTCAATTGGTAAAACAGAAAATGCTTGAAATACCACGAATACCATTATGTTTTATTTGTGCTCAAGTGTCAAAGAAAACGTTAAAAGTTAATTGCAAATTTATGTAATAATTTGGGTGTATTTGTTTGCATTGTGGCAAAAAGAAGATTTTTTTAACTACCTTATTCAAGGTTTACTGCCAATGTGTAGATAGAATAGAAAAAAATTAAATACATACGTAGAGTACAATTAATTAAAATCAACAATCATTTTATCTTACTGCAATAAAATTGTTCAGCCATAATAAAGGAATTCCTTAGTTAACAGTTAATATTGTTTAGCATGCAGAAAGCCATAAAAGTTTGACCCAAACACAAAAATAAATAAATAAACCCTAAAATGTTTTCAGTTTTTAAGATATGTATTTGTCTTTTGTCTGTATCTGTACGTACACTTGAACTTAAGGCTAAAATTCCAGGCATCAGTCACTGACAAGCAAAATTCTTTACTCTAAGGCCTCGTACACACGGCCGAGATTCTTGTCGAAAAAAACGTAGTTTTTTTCGACGAGATTCTTGGACAAGAAACTTGTCCCGGCCGAGTGTACACACGCTCGATTCAAAGAACCCGTGGTTCTTTGAATGGAGCGTACGCAGTGACGTCATCGACTACGACGAGCATGCGCTCGTCACATTCGATGCCGTCGCCGCCATCTTGGTATACCCTACGTATGCCTAGGAAGCTACCGCGCATGTGTCGAATTCATTTCGAACATGCGCGGGCTTCCGGGAGGACAGGTAAGTGTACACACACTCACTTTTCTCGTCGAGAAACATGCCGACGAGAATCTCGACGAGAAAATAGAGAGCAGGATCTCTATTTTCTCGTCGAGATACTTGTCGCTTTTCTTGACGAGAAACCATACACACGAACGAATTTCTCGGCAAAAAAATCTCTGCCAGCAAGTTTCTTGCTGGTTTTTGCTGAGAAACTCGTTCGTGTGTACGAGGCTTAAAAGGTAATACAATACAAGGAAGATGTCACAAAAGGTTTAAGAGAGAAAAGTTAGTAAAGGTTTTTGCCCATGGGTTAAAGCTGTTGCTTTTAAAGAACACCAACTACAGAATTTTGCTAAAATATTATCACTCGTGTCTGACCAGCCTGGCACAATTCCTAATAACAACAACCTTTTATTGTTAAGTTAGCAAGTGTAATATGGAACAATATATAGTAAGTGCAGCACCAAATATTATTCTCCACTACCAATAAATATGAAGTTTATAAAATGTTTGATCCATCAATAATAAAAATGAAGAATGCAAATCAACCAAATATAAACATTATAAATAAATCCATAACATTTTCAGTATGTCATACAAAATAAATAAAAGTGCATAAGAATTTATACATGAAAAAAAAAATAATAAAACAACATGCAATTCATATGCAATGCCCCTTTTTTTTTTTTTTTTGCATATTTGTCACACTTAAATGACTCAAATCATCAAACTAATTGTATTATTACACAAAGATAACCCGAGTAAATACAAAATGCAGTTTTTAAATGATGGCTTCATTTATTAAGGCAAAAAAGCTGTCGAAACCTGCCTGGCTTTATGTGAAAAAGTTATTGTCCGCTAAACCTAATAACTGGTTGTGCCACCCTTGACGGAAACAACTGCAATCAAGCGTTTGCGACAACTGGCAATGAGTCTTTCAAATTGCTGTGGAGCAATTATGGCCCACTGTTCTTTGCAGAATTGTTTTAATTCAGCCACATTGGAGGGTTTTCCAGCATGAACGGCCTGTGTAAGGTCATGATACAGCATCTCAATTAGATTTAAGTCCGGCCTTTGACTAGGGCACTCCAAAACCTAAATTTTGCTTTGTTTGAACCATTTGGAGGTGGACTTGCTGTTGTGTTTCGGATCATTGTCCTGCTGCATAACCCAAGTGCACATGAGCTTGCGGTCACGAACTGATGGCCAGACGTTCTCTTTTAGGATTTTCTGGTAAAGCACAGAATTCATAGTTCCATCAATGATTGTAAGTAGTCCAGGTCCTGAAGCTGCAAAGCAGCCCAGACCATCACGCTACCACCACCATGTCTGACTGTTGGTATGATGTTCTTGTTATGAAATGCTGTATTCGTTTTATGCCAGATGTAACGGGATGCACACCTTTCAAAAAGTAAAATTTTTGTCTCATCGGTCCACAGAACATTTGCCTAAAAGTCTTGGGGATAATCAAGATGTTTTTTGGTAAATGTGAGATGAGCCTTTGTGTTCTTTTTGATCAGCAGTGGCTTTGGCATTGGAACTCTCCCATGGATGACCTCCTGGATGAGTCGTCGTCATGCTCTTGGAGTAATTTTTGTAGGCCGGCCATTCCTGGGAAGGTTCACCACTGTTCCAAGTTATCTCCATTTGTGGGTTATGGCTCTCCCCGTGGTTCACTGGAGTTCCAAAACATTAGAAATGGCTTTGAAACCCTTCCTAGACCGATACATGTACATTACTTTGTTTCTAATCTGTTTCTTTAGAGAGGAATATTACCTTTATCCACTCAGTAACAGTACTGATTCACAGGTTTTTAACAAAATGCAAAAACAAAATTCTGCAATTGAGATAAAAAGCAAAGTGTTTTAAGAAGAGTTTCAAATAGACAGTAAAGAATAAAAAAATATTTTTGACATAAAAAATATTTCCTCAATGATGATCTCAGTTTTCTAAATCCTTATCAAACACCTTTCTGACTACTCTCACCTCTGTGACCTTACCTTTCAAAGCCAACTCTTTAAAGCTTATTTGCTGCTTATTTGCCATTTTAATGCTTTTGTAGCCAAACAAGGGTGCAGAAACCCAGACACATAAAAGATATTTTGCTTAAAAAATGTAATAATTAATCTAGTTAAAAAATTAATAAATACAATAAATGAGCAAACAATGGCTATGAAAAAAAAAATCTACGTTTTGTTATTCTTCAATAAACACGCTGGTTTTCCATTTTTTTAGCTGATCCCATGTGACAATCTACAAAGTTATCGAAAACAGTTTTAAATATCATACCTAGCATTATTATTAATATTGTTATTATTATTATTGTGTAGCGGGTATGTACTTTTTAAACTGGTGAGGACACCAGTGATGCATAGTTCCCTGCGGCCCAGCAGGTGGCGCTGTCACTTTGGGCCGGGGTTGAACCATCGCTGCAGTGCCGTACTCTTTGTGACCTCTCGCAGCGGTTGTACGGCGGGGCGGGGAACCCGCCGTGCATCCTGGGAGAGGGTATAAAGGGGGCGGACATCTTTGCCATGAGGTTCGAGTCCTGGGCACCTTCAGCCTGAGGGCTGTGGTTGCGGTTGGTGTCCAGACGGTCTAGGCCTGGATACCTGGAGTTCGTGTTCCATCCCAGACACCTTCAGTCTGGGGTGAGGTACTCAGCCGGAGGCCTGGGGTCCAGTACCTTCTGCTGGGTGAGAGAGATTTTTACCGCTCCAGGTGGATACACTCCAACAATCCGTAATGACAGGACTACCGTGGGTGCCAGCAATGCACGTAGCATATGAAGAGGAAAAAATTAAATCATAGCGATTAAGCACTGACCTTCAGTGTGAAACATGTAAGCAGTTACCCTGGCTATGCTGTGATGAATTTTGGTGTAATTTTTCCATCTTTTTACAATAAAGGCGACCGTCAAAGGTTTTTTGGAGTGTGGCTGTCCATATTTTTAATTTTTTCACCTTCCGCTGGGTCCCGCGAGGGAGGGATTGTCCTATGGGGCCCCGGGAGTGGGGCACCCGAATCCAGAGGCGTAAGGGACCGGAGGAGGGACTCACCCGTAGACCTGGTGCAGCAGATTGTCAGTGCCGGGTGAACCTCTGGAGACCGCCCAGAGGGATATCTTTCCCGAACAGGGGCCAAGTTCAAAGAGGAAGTTCAGTCCACGTTCAATGACTGGTGGCAGCGGTCCAGCTAATTCACTCAGGTCAGTGGCAGAGGCCTGCAATTAGGCCTGTGGGAGGGGCCTCAACAGTTCATCCGGTCGGTGGCAGTGACCAAAACTCACGGTCGGTGGCAGAGACCGTGCGCCAGGCCTATTCGCTAAAAAGGAATAGGAGAGTACAGTTGTGCCTGGGCCTACTCGTTCCCACACCCCCATGTTCGTTGTTAATGGAAGTTCAACTGATTGTGTTACGAGAAATAAAGGAGTGTTGGACTTTCGATTAGTGTGGGGCTCTATTATTGGCAGACACGCTTCCAGGGAACAAAAAGGCTTTGTATGCAGTGGACAGACGCGGGAGGTAAATCAACTAACTTTGCTCAACCCTCTTATACACATGAGGGGAGAGCTTGGCGTAGTGTTCCTGCACTCTCCTCTTCCAGGTACCCCTAGACACAAGCCATTCACAATAACCAAGAGGGAGAGTGAGGTTCCACTACAGTTATTATTATGAATAATCCCAGATTGTAAGAAGTATACCCTAAGGCTAATTTCTGGCAACATCATTATTATATTATTATTATTATACACGATTTATATAGCGCCAACAGTTTATGCAGCACTTTGCAATGTAGAGGGGGGACAGCACAATCACAGTACACAGTACAGTTCAATACAGAAGGGACAAGAGGGGCCTGCTCGTAGAGCTTACATTCTAAAGGGAGGGGGTGGTGATACAAAAGGTAATAGATGCAGGGAATGATTTGGTCATCATCATGTTTAACATCATGTTTAACTTGCCTATAAATAATATGGAGTTTGGGGTGAAGAGTACTGTTTCTTTGTTGCTTACAAGTTGCCCTAAAAAATGTAATCAATAACCATGAGCTTCTCTTTGAGAAACAGGGAAAGGGAGCCGCTCAGGTGTAGATATCCTCCAAATAATTAACTCCTCCCAGCAACCACAGGTGCAAGCAATGCAAATATAAGCAAGGCAGGAGAAAGAATATCTTCTGGACAGCAGCACTCCAAATAAAAACCTTTATTTCATAAAATCCAGGAATCCAAAACACACACTGCAGATCACAGCACACTGGTCAAACTGTCTGAGGCGTTTCACACTGTACTAGTGCTTATTCATAGCATAGTTTGACCAGTGTGCTGTTATCTGCAGTGTGTGTTTTGGATTCCTGGATTTTATGAAATATGGGCTTTTATTTGGAGTGCTGCTGTCCAGAAGATCTTCTTTCTCCTGCCTTGCATGAGCTTCTCTTGTTTGCTTTCTTTTGGTCCATTAAAAAAAAAAGAAAACTGTTGCCAAAAATCTTGTTCCTCTCCCTTCCTTTGCTCTCTGCCTCTACAGAATGTTTTCAGTTAGCAGTGTTCCCAGATCTATGTGGACTACAAAACACATCCCCGAACTGCCAATTTGGTCTGAACCCAGGTTTAGACTAAATTGTGCTTGTTTGAAGATTTGACAAATGGGCAAACAAAATTTTGTGTTTGGCTCAGTTGAACCTCATTCAGCCGAGGGAAGTGAAACATTTAGCAGCAGCATTACTACAACTGTTAAATGTGACCGCTTCCCTGTCTGGTTGGTTGCTAGGACACTGGCAGCCTCCAGCCCATTCAGCTGCCAGCGGGGGCCCCTCTCCCGCCCACAAAAAAAGTGATCTTGCGGCGAATCTGCCATGGAGACCACTTTAATCTGAAAGCCACTTGCTCGCCGTTGTTGAAAATACTAGGGTTATGGCAACAATCTGCTGCCATAACAATAGTATTTAGCGTCAAAATACCGACGTACAATGACGGCTTTTTGCCCTAAGTGGTTAATTGGGCTGCTACATATTAATTAAGCTTCACTGTGGATAAATGTTACGCAGTGGTAAAATTCAGTCCGGGGTAGAGGGGATATTGATGGAGGGTCCATTAACATCTTGTTATACTTTCCATCACTACATAGTTACATAGTTACATACATAGTTAGTCAGGTTGAAAAAAGACACACGTCCATCTAGTTCAACCAAGGGAAAAAAATAAATAAATAAATAAACACACAATCCCATATACACAATCATATACCCCAAAGTTGATCCTCCAGAGGAAGGCAAAATACTCCAGCAAAGCATAATCCAATTTGCTCCAGCAGAGGACAAAATTCCTTCCTGATCCCCCAAGAAGCAATTGGATATTCCCTGGATCAACTTTACCTATAAAGTTTAGCATCCAGTTATATTATGTACATTTAGGAAATAATCCAGGCCATTTTAAAGCAAGCTACTGAGCTAGCCAGAACCAGCTCCTGAGGGAGTCTATTGCACATTTTCACAGCTCTTACTGTGAAGAAACGTTTCCGTATTTGGAGATGAAATCTCTTTTCCTCTAGACATAAAGCGTGCCTCTGTAATGACCTAACAGTAAATAACTCATTACCAAGTTCACTATATGGACCACTTACGTATTTATACACGTTGATCATATTCCCCCTTAATCTCCTCTTCGCATGGCAACATGCAAATTGCAGTGCAGTACTCTGCAGTGCCATTCATTCAGTTTTTAGTACCTTTAATACAGTGTGTTTAATGCACTGTGTTTGTGCATGTGCTTTAATGTAATCCATAGTCTATGGGTCCTAGGATGATCTGGGTGTCCTTGGAAACTACAGACTAGGGATGAGCTTCGTGTTCGAGTCGAACATACGTTCGACTCGAACATCGGCTGTTCGATCGTTCGACGAAGATCGAACGATTTGGGCCGTTCGCGCCAAATTCGAGTGACGCGAACGGCCCACAATGCACTACACCATCGCAGTGTCATCCAGGCGCTGTGATTGGCCAAGCATGCACTGTGACCCCGCATGCTTGGCCAATCACAGCGCCGGCAGCGAGGAGAGCAATGATTGGCCACAGGCAGGATGCCTGTGGCCAATTATTGCTGAGGGGGTTTAGTACACGCCCCACACTATAAAAGGCCGCCAGCGCGGCGGCCTTGTGTAGTGTGTTCCGGAGCAGGGAAAGAGAAGCATAGGCAGGGACAGTGTCATTATTTTTCCTTTACTAATCCTGGATTCCTTGTGTTTAGGGACAAATAAGGATAGGTAGGGAGAGTGTCAGTGACAGTGCGCTATTCTGTACTAATCCTTGTTTGTAGGGACAGAGAGGTACAGTGAGGGAAACTGACAGTGTGCTATTCTGTTCTAAACCAATTTTGCTGTTCCATATTTTCAATCCTTGAGTTTAGGGACAGAGAAGGACACTCGTAGAAATTATCAGTGTGCTATTCTGTGCTAAATCTTGTTTGTAGGGAGGGACAGAGTAGGACAGTGAGGGAAAGTGTCAGTGTGCTATTCTGTTCTAAAACTATTTTGCTGAACCATATTTTCAATCCTTGAGTTTAGGGACAGAGAGGTACAGTGAGTGAAACTGACAGTGTGCTATTCTGTTCTAAACCAATTTTGCTGTTCCATATTTTCAATCCTTGAGTTTAGGGACAGAGAAGGACACTCGTAGAAATTATCAGTGTGCTATTCTGTGCTAAATCTTGTTTGTAGGGAGGGACAGAGTAGGACAGTGAGGGAAAGTGTCAGTGTGCTATTCTGTTCTAAAACTATTTTGCTGAACCATATTTTCAATCCTTGAGTTTACTGACAGAGAGGTACAGTAAGTGAAACTGACAGTGTGCTATTCTGTTCTAAACCAATTTTGCTGTTCCATATTTTCAATCCTTGAGTTTAGGGACAGAGAAGGACACTCGTAGAAATTATCAGTGTGCTATTCTGTGCTAAATCTTGTTTGTAGGGAGGGACAGAGTAGGACAGTGAGGGAAAGTGTCAGTGTGCTATTCTGTTCTAAAACTATTTTGCTGAACCATATTTTCAATCCTTGAGTTTAGGGACAGAGAGGTACAGTGAGTGAAACTGACAGTGTGCTATTCTGTTCTAAACCAATTTTGCTGTTCCATATTTTCAATCCTTGAGTTTAGGGACAGAGAAGGACACTCGTAGAAATTATCAGTGTGCTATTCTGTGCTAAATCTTGTTTGTAGGGAGGGACAGAGTAGGACAGTGAGGGAAAGTGTCAGTGTGCTATTCTGTTCTAAACCAATTTTGCTGTTCCATATTTTCAATCCTTGTGTTTAGGGACAGAGAAGGATAGGCAGGGGACAGTGTCATTGTTGCTAAGCCTCCTGCACAGTATACACCTGAAGGTAGCCCTTATTGCTCTTTTTCCCATCTCCCTGTAGGCCATCCATTAAAATGTCTGGAAGGCAAACAAGGAGAGGCAGACAGTCAGGAGGCAAAAAAAGAGGGCAAGCAGGCTCTGTGTCTGGGGGCAACAGTGCTGGTCGTGGACGCGGTGCATTGTCATCAGCACATGGCCATGGGACACGCTTGTCCTTCTTTTCGGCAGCTGGACATGTTGAGCCACATCATGCCGAAGACTTGGTAGAGTGGATGACCAAGCCCACCTCATCCTCCTCATCCTCTCTCACCCAGGCTCAGGGTACTGGCAAAGCAGCTGCCAAAGCATCCTCTTCTCTGGTATCATTATCTTCATTAGTCAATCCTTCCCTAGACCCACCATGTCCTCCTCCTGAGGAGTCCCCCGAACTGTTTGAGCACAGTGTTGGGTACATGCTCCAGGAGGATGCCCAGCATTTGGAAGGATCTGATGATGATACCCAGCTAGAGGAATGCAGCAGCGTGAGAGCAGAGAGAGGGGATGCTCAAGAAGGACACCAATCTGGCAGTCATGCTCCAGCAGCTGCAGCATACTGCCAGATTGGCTCCAGTGATGAGGAGGGAGGGGATGATGAGGTCACTGACTCCACGTGGGTGCCTAATAGGAGAGAGGAGGAGGAGGATGAGGAGGAGGCACATCTCCAACGAGGCAGGATGCCCTTGAGTGGCCAGCGTATGGGCAGCACACCGACGGAATCACACCGCAGAGCTCCGCCTGTGCAGGGTGCTGCCTCTGCCCGTCATTCAAAAAGTTCTTTGGTGTGGGCCTTTTTTGAGGTGAGTGCATCAGATCGCACAGCTGCTGTTTGCAACATATGTCTCAAGCGTATATCGCGTGGCCAAAACATCAGCCGCTTGGGCACCACATGCTTGATCAGACATATGTTGACCTGCCATGCAGCTCGTTGGCAAGCCTACCTTAAAGACCCACACCAAAGAACAAAGCTGACCTCTTCTTGCACCGCATCAGCTGGGATCTCCAACCCCACTATACCTTCACTCCTCTCTGAAACCTGCTCTGAGAGGAATGAAGGTGTAGAATTAGGTGTGTCACAGGCAAGTACTTGCGGGCACTCTGCTAGCAGTACACCAACGTCCGATTCTAGCAGGCAAATTTCCCTGCCCCAGCTGCTGGACCTTCAAAAGAAGTTCACTCCCAGCCATCCACATGCCCAGCGGTTGAATGCTAGCTTGGCTAAATTGCTAGCGCTTCAACTGCTGCCTTTTCAGTTGGTAGACTCGGCCCCCTTCCGTGAGTTTGTGCAATGTGCGGTTCCTCAGCGGCAGGTTCCCAAACGCCACTTTTTCGCACGGAAGGCGATTCCGGCTCTCTACAGGCATGTGGAAGGCAATGTCTTGGCCTCGGTGGACAGGGCGGTCAGCGGTAAGGTGCATATTACCGCTGACTCATGGTCCAGCAGGCATGGACAGGGACGTTACCTTTCTTTCACGGCCCATTGGGTCACTCTTTTGGCAGCTGGGAAGGATGCAGGACAAGGTGCAGTAGTGTTGGAGGTTGTTCCACCGCCACGCCTCCAAAATGCTACTACTGGTTGTGACACACCTCTCTCCTCCACCCCCTCCTCTTCTTCTTCCTCCATGGCCTCTTCCTGTGGTTAGTCCTCGGAACCAGCGGTGCTCTGTAGGCGTTCAAGGGGCTACGCAAGTACGCAGGCAAAAAGATGCCATGCCGTGCTTGCGCTGGTGTGTTTGGGGGACAGGAGCCACACTGGGGCAGAGGTCCTGTCTGCTCTGCAGGGGCAGGCCGAGAGGTGGTTGACGCCACGCCAGCTTAAGCCAGGAATGGTGGTTTGCGACAATGGCACCAACCTCCTCTCCGCCCTCCGACAGGGACAACTGACCCATGTGCCCTGTATGGCTCATGTCCTTAACCTGGTGGTGCAGCGGTTCTTGGGCAGGTACCCGGGCTTACAGGATGTCCTGAGGCAGGCCAGGAAAGTCTGTGTGCATTTCCGCAGATCTTATAATGCCAGTGCTCGCCTGGCTGAGCTTCAAAAGGAGTTGAACCTGCCCAAGAACCGCCTTATATGTGACATGCCCACCAGGTGGAACTCAACGTTGGCCATGCTGCAGCGGCTGCACACGCAGCAGAGGGCCATCAATGAGTACCTGTGCGACTACGGCACCAGGACAGGGTCAGGGGAGCTCGGGTTTTTTTCACCACGCCAGTGGGGCATGATCAGGGATGCATGCACTGTCCTGGCACCATTTGAGGAGGCCACGAGGATGGTGAGCAGTGACAGTGCATGCATCAGTGACACTGTACCTCTTGTCCACCTGTTGGAGCACACGCTGCGTGGAATAATGGACAGGGCACTTGAGGCAGAACAGAGGCAGGAAGAGGAGGACTTCCTTGCCTCTCAAGGCCCCCTTTACCCAGACAGCGTTCCTTCTGTCCCACCCATCGCACAGGAAGAGGAGGAGGAGGAGGAGGAGGAGGATTGTGTCAGCATGGAGGTGGAGGCTGTCACTCAGCATCATCAGCAGCAGTCTTTTAGGGATGATTTACAGTCCCAAGAAACCAGTGGACTTGTACGTGGCTGGGAGGAGGTGGCTGCGGAAAATGTCGTCCTTAGTGACCCAGAGGACTCCGGACTGAATGCCTCAGCTAACCTACGCTGCATGGCCTCCCTGATCCTGCAAAGTCTGCGGAAGGATCCTCGTATTCTTCGGATCAAGGAGAGGGACCATTACTGGCTGGCCACTCTCCTTGATCCACGGTACAAGGGTAAGGTTGCGGACCTTATCGTACCGTTGCAGAGGGAGCAGAGGATGAGACAACTCCAGGAGGCCTTGCAGAAAGGTCTGTGCAACGCGTTCCCAGAGACTGGGAGGTTACAAACTCCTGGTCCTGGACAACGAGTTGCTGAGGCTTCGGGCAGTCAAAGAAGGAGCGGTGGGGAAGGTGGCCGTCTGACCGATGCGTTCAGAAAATTCTTTAGTCCGCAGCCCCAAAGTATGATCGGTTCCAGCAACCATCGCCAGCGTCTGATATACATGGTCCAGGAATACCTAGGGGCAAGGTCAGACTTGGACACCTTCCCCACCGAAAATCCTCTGGCTTACTGGGTCTTGAGGATGGATCACTGGCCAGAGCTTGCACAGTATGCAATTGAGCTACTGGCCTGTCCTGCATCCAGCGTTCTTTCAGAACGCACATTCAGTGCTGCTGGAGGATTTGTCACGGATCACAGGGTGCGCCTGTCCACCGACTCGGTTGATCGACTGACTTTCATCAAGATGAACCAGTCTTGGATCACCACCAGCTACCACACACCAGATGCTGATATAACAGACTAATTGATTTTAAAATGTCACATCCCTTCAAGACTGATGCTGATGCTGAGTGCCTGTGCTGTTATGTTGACTGGCTATCTTCCTCCTCCTCCTCAATGATACGATTAACGATGATAGCTTGGAAGATCATTTTGGTTTATGGGTGACGCCACCAGTGGCTAAGGCCCAATTTTTCAGCCCCTGTTTAACAGGGGCGTGTAATTAAAATTTTTGATGCAATACTTTGCAACAGGCCTCATTGCTGTGCTCCAAGTACAGTATCTGTGAGGGGTTGCAGTGTTGTGCCACCAGTGCCTAAGGCCCAATTTTTCAGCCCCTGTTCAACAGGGGCATGCAATTATAATTATTGATCTAATAATTCACAGCACTGCCCATTGCTGCGCCCACCAAGAGTAACTGTCAGGCCTTACAGTGTTGTGGCACCAGCACCACCATCACCACCACCACCACCACCAAAGGCCCAATTTTTAAGCCCCTGTTCAACAGGGACATGCAATTATAATTATTGATCTAATAATTCACAGCAGGGCCCATTGCTGCGCCCACCAAGAGTAACTGTCAGGCCTTACAGTGTTGTGGCACCAGCACCACCACCACCACCACCAAAGGCCCAATTTTTCAGCCCCTGTTCAACAGGGGCATGCAATTATAATTATTGATCTAATAATTCACAGCAGGGAGCATTGCTGCGCCCACCAAGAGTAACTGTCAGGCCTTACAGTGTTGTGGCACCAGCACCACCATCACCACCACCACCACCACCAAAGGCCCAATTTTTCAGCCCCTGTTCAAAAGGGGCATGCAATTATAATTATTGATCTAATAATTCACAGCAGGGACCATTGCTGCGCCCACCAAGAGTAACTGTCAGGCCTTACAGTGTTGTGGCACCAGCACCACCATCAAAGGCCCAATTTTTACTACCACTGATCAACAATTATATGTTATTACAATTCCTGATATAATAGTTGACAGCAGGGCGTTCCAGCACCCACCAAGTATAACTGTGAGTGCTTTCAGTGTTGTGCCAACACCAACACCTAAGGGGCCAATTTCTGCAGAGTATATACGGCAGGTCCCTACTTTCAAACATCCAACTTACAAACTACTACTACTTGCAAACGGAAGAAGACAACAGGAAGTGAGAGGAAATCTACCCCTTGGAAGGAAAATTCTCTCCTGTAAGAATTAATATGGGAGAAAGGTGTCTCCTCTCTACTGATGCTTTATCACCAATCCTTGTTTCAATAAAAACACCACATTTCAAAAACAGTTGTCATTGGGACGCAAAGTGAGGTGAAATGTTCTGAACAGGGGCACAGACAGCAAAAAAAATGTGACAGGGGTGATAACCGTTCCCTATGTTTTACAAAAAGCTAAAAAAAAGGAATTTGGCATGGAGCTCCACTTAAACAATGCAGCTGTTCAAAATTACAAACAGATTCTACATAAGAACAAACCTACAGTCCCTGTCTTGTATGCACCGCCTGTATACGGCTGTTCAGAGTATATAGGTCCTTTTTTATTTTGTGTGCGGGGTTCCCCTTAATATCCATACAAGACCCAAAGGGGCTGGTAATGGGCTGGGGTAGGGGGGGGGGGTTGATGGGGTAGCTATGCCATTTTTCCTAAAGATTTTCATCCATATTACCGGGACCAGACATTGCATTAAAGCCGCAAGCAGTTTTAAATGGCTTTTTTCCTTTAGAAATGTTATTTTGTGCAGGGACAGTTCTAAACACGGGAAACACGTGGCACTTCACAGGCATACTTTAGACACCCCCCAGGTACAATATTTAAAGGAATATTTGACTTTTTTTTTTCACTTTATGCATCATTAAAATGACTGCTCCCGGAAAACGTCCGTTTTTAAAACTTCTTTTTGCATTGATACATGTCCCCTGGTGCAGAACCCGGGTTCCCAAACTCTGTTTCGGACAATAACATGGATAATAGTCGTTATAATTAGCACTTTAGAATCCGAACGTTCGCATCCATTGTATTTAATAGGGTTCTAATGTTCGTGCGAACTTTCGGTCCGTTCGCGGGTTCTGGTGCGAACCGAACCCGGGGGTGTTCGGCTCATCACTACTACAGACTTACTAAGAGCATGTGATTTCACATGCATGTTCACAATTTTACACTTATACAAAGCTTTAAAGCTTTTGATAGGCCTCATCTGAAATAAGTAAGCTATGTTTGGGCATTGGTTTGCTAAAAGTATGTTCTAAAATTAGAAAGGAAGCAAACAATTAAATTATTAGGGATATAAAATACCTCAACTATAAGGAAAGAATATTTGAAATTATTTAAATTCCAACATGGGAAAAGTTGTCAGAGTTCACCAAAAAGTGGTCTGCACCGTAACATTAAAATATAATTAGCTCCTATGAAAAAATAAAAATGTATACTGTATATAGCCAAAAAAAACTCCTATAGGTAGAAATGTATGTTAATTTCTACAAAGGTAAAAGGGAAAGATAGGACAGATCTACGGCATGCAGAATTTTAACTTTAGTTTACAGTAAATCACAAGATGAAATGAAAGTCATTAATACTCTCTAAAATTAAAAAACATTTGAGGTTGAGTTATATTTATTTTCCTCACATGCTCCAAAAGTATCAATAAGCATTTTCAGTGCTCATATATTCTATGTAGTTTGTTTACTAGCTTATGGTAGACAATATTAATCATAAGTGACACCTGAAGTCAATTGTCATTTCCTATTTCAGAAAGAATGCTGCACTTCACTAAATGAACCTTTCCTTTTGATACATGGCTTATTTACTGACACATATTATTGAAGTGGTTATGCTGTTTGCTGCCAAGGCAGTTAAAATTTTCTGTCTTTGAGCTTTGTGTTTTTGCTTGAATAACCTTAATTTTTGTAATAGATATTTACAAAGTTTATCCACAATAATTTAACCCTTGCCGAAGCAGGCTTATGTCTAGATTTACGAGTATAAGGTAAGTGCTACACAAAATTACAACAGTATTTGCAGTCATGGGCGTCCGCTGAACTTTTTTCAGGGGGGGGGGGGGGCATCATTTTAAAGTCATCCATGCTCGGTCCCTTTTTGACAATGTCATGAAGGGGAGGGGCTTAGTCATTATCACATAAAGTGCAGGCATGCAAAGACTTGAGAAACCTGATGCAACTAGCAAGCAACTAGCAAGTTTGAATAACAACATCTTAAAAAAATGGAGTTCCCCCCCAGGGAAATAACAACCCCCAGCATCAGTGCCAGTTTCTGCAATAACAATCCCCAGCTTTGCTGTCAGTTTCCGCAATAAAAATCGGCATCATTGGTGTCAGTAGCAACAATAATAACCCCCCACATCGGTGCAGATTTCTAGAATAAAAACTTCAGCATCTGTACCAGTGTACATAATAATGACCCTAAGCACTGGTGTCAGTTTTCACACTAAAAACTCCCAGCATTTGGTGTCATTTTCTGCAATAATTGCCCACAGCATAGATGGGAGGATATCAGGTTAGACACTTCCTAATGGCTCAGTCACTAGGAACAGTAATGGATAATGGCCAACAGGCCCTCTTACCAGACCTGGTGAAACCGCAACAGTGATCCCTCTGGCTGGACATTTGCTCCCTCTGGGTTGCCCGGGGTGACTCTAGTCAGTAGTGTAGCATACCTGTACCCTGGCAGTGGCTCGGTCTTTCTCCATCTCTGGTGGTGCTGGTACAGCGTGGCTCCCTCTCTGGTGGTGCAGGTACCGCGTGACTCCCTCTCTGGTGGTGAGGGAAAGTAGACAGCCCAAGGTAGTTAGTAAGTGGCATGGCGTGTTTTTTAAAGTTGTAAAATTTTTTGTCACAATTTCTGCGTAAAATTAAGAAATTAAGAAAAAAAGTTATTTTCTTTTTTACATACTGTCACCAGTGCAGTACAGCGTTATTATATAACTGCTGTGGTGGTAATCAGGGACACTGACTGGTGACAGTATGAAAAAAAGATATACTGTATATAAAAAAACTTTTTTTTATTTAATGTTTTTTTCTTTTTTTCTATATAGCGATACCCCCAGTTAAGAGGGCTGCCTTGATTGTTTCGGGCCCTGTAGTGCACCACTGTCAACCCCTGGCAATCGCCTCTAACCTCTCGTGGCACAGCTAGTAAATGGGATGATAGAATTGCAATCACTCTAATGTTCTCTATGACACAATCCCACAGTAAGGCACACAGTAATGGTATAGACCAGTAAATGACACTGACAACCAATATACTTAACTCTATTATTTTACTGTTGGTAAAGGTTAAAATGATAAAACAGTATGCAATGTCACATGCAGAGCCCTGCAATATGGGTATAGTTATTAAAACATTAAACGTGCAGCAATATGATAGACAGTTTAACAGACCCCGCTGCAGCTATCCTCCCTCGTGGGCAAAATGGCGCCCAGTAATGTCCTATACTACCCAGTCAGGCCTGACTATGATTTGGGTATAGTTCTGTGAAAGAAATCTTCGCTAGCAAAACACGGTGGTGCACTTTCAGGAACAATTGTAATCCAACAAAGAAATGATGATCGGTAACTTTGTAATGCCAGGGAGACTGGTAACTCAGTTCAGCAGATAGTCTCCCCAGAGTGTAACTGCAATCACTGTGATGGCCCTGAATAAAGTTAATGGGCCTAAAGATATTGTAACGTAGCTCAGAGCAGGTGCTCTCTCACCCGACCGGACTAGTCCTTGTCCGTTACTTCCGTTACTGTGACTCGCTTCACAGTGTCCACGACACCCGGGTCTTCGGTCCTCCTAATGACAGCACTCAGCAACAGGATCAGACGCTCCGCAGGCTCCTCGGTGGAGCGGAAGGCTCTTTGGAAAAGCACAAGGCCCAGGCTTCAGGCCTTGTACACCCAGCAGGTCAGCACAGGGAACCTCTTGCTAGGAGGGCGGCGTCCAAAGAGAAAGAGACTGGGGCCCGCCTCCCTCTTATAAAGTCCACCCCAGCAGTCTTTGCACGGGACAATGCACCCTGGGTGCCTCAAGGTGTACTGAGCACTGTAGTCTCTTGAGGTTTAAAGGGCAATACCCCGCTACATCTATGATTTTATTTTAATATTATTTCTTCTTGATCGATCTTTGAGATTGGAAAATTTGGCTTTAATTTGTTGTAGTTCGTCATCTCTTGCATTATGGGCATCAATCACTTCATTTACTGTGTCAGCGAATTCACCCATTTTATTTTCGATATGGGTGACACCGCTTTAATTTCAGATTTAAAGTGATTTGTGAGGGATAAGCTATCAGCATGGATTGTGCTGCGTAGTGAAACAAGCATGTCTTTTAAAGTTGTGTCAATCACAGGTTGGTTCTTAGTAGGGAACTCTAAGATGGAGTGCTGTAGTTCCCTGATATTATTGAGAGAGATGTCTGTTTCTCCTTCATTTCCCTCTGTGTCAGCCTTATATAGGTTTTGCTGTTTTGCCTTAACTGGGCTGGATGAGGAGGAGGATGACTGGGAGTGAGGGATTTGACCGTGATGTGGCTTGTGTTTATGGGAGGTATAGTGTTGTGCATTCTCTCCCTGTCACGTGTGGCTGCTGTGTGCTTTAACAGCATGCTTACCGGCGCCATCTTGGGTATACATGCGGCGGGGCTGATGAAAGAAATCCATCATTCTGCCTATTTTTCCAGTGTCTTTTCTCTCCCTGGACATGTTGCCACTGTGTGCCTAAAGGTCTGGGGAAAAAAAACACTGTGATCCGAGGCTCAGGTATGTTGTTAATCGCTCTGGTATGCCTGTGGGAATCAGAGCTCTGTCACTCTGCAGCCATACTCCTTGGCAGCCGGCCACGCCCCTGAATATGATTTTATTTTAACACACTGTGACCAGCGCAATATAATGTTATCATAGTAACATTGTACTACTCTGGGGAAGTGATCAGGATTGTTTTTTACACATTATGTTTGCTTATAACAGTGAATTACATTTGCTATAATGCCCTGTACACACGATCGGATTTCCGATGGAATAAAGTCTGATGGATTTTTCCATCGGAATTCCGATGAAGCTGACTTTCATCAGTCTTGCCTACACACCATCAGACAAAATTCTGACCGTCCAAAATGCCGTGACGTACAACACGTACGACGGCACTATAAGGGGGAAGTTTAAATCCAACGGCGCCACCCTTTGGACTGCTTTTGCTGATTTCGTGTTACCGCGTGTTAGTAAAAGTTTGGTGTTAGCCGATTCGCGCTTTTCAGTCTCCGTGTTTTTCAGATCGTTTTGTGGTGTTCAGTTTGTGCTTGTGGGTTCGTATCTGTCTTTCAGTGCGTGTAGTCAGGTCGTATCTGTTTTTCAGTGCGTTCTTGTCTGCTTGTTTACTGGTTTTCAGGTCGTTCTTCGTAGGACTTGCTGTTCCTCAGTGCGTTCTGTTTAAGTTTGTTCTGACCAGCCGGCCGGTTTCTAGCCATGTTGGAAGTATGTTCTCTTCGTAGAGCTCGTGCTGCATATGCGCTTGGTGTTGCGGTTAATACTTTGACCCAAGCTCAGTCCATGAACAGGGTGAGGAGGAGTTCATGGACCAAGAATTGGTTGCTCCAGCGGGACCAATTCTCTCACATGCCTTTGCTGTGGGAAATCCAGGAGAATAATCCTGATGACTACAGGAATTATCTCCGGATGACGGACCCCGTTTTTCACCGTCTGTTGGATTTGGTGTCCCCCTATATCATCAGGCAGGACACTGTGATGCGCCAGGCCATCACTGCCGAGCAGAGGCTAATCGCCACCTTGCGATACCTGGCGACTGGGAGAAGCCTGCAGGACCTCAAGTTCACGACAGGCATCTCCCCCCAGGCTCTGGGGGTCATTATTCCAGAGACCTGTTCTGCTATCATACAAGTCATTCAGAAGGACTATATTAAGGTAAGTTTTCTCCTTTAACATGACATTCTATGTAATTCATGTATGCTAATGTATTGTATTTTTTCATCATTCCCTAATTACCATGATTGTAATATGCTGTGAATGTCCCCTTTGTCCTCATGCATGCTGTACCCTTTTTTTGGCCTACATGCACATTTGCCTTCACTAACCTCTCCAGCATGCTATCCTGGGCCCAAACACCCCTAGCCTAGTCACTTAACAATGTATTTTGTCAGCTCCACTGTATTGCTTTACCCCCCCCCCCCTCCAATGTGTCCAAATGTTTTGCTTCTCATTACAATCAGGCAGAGTGGTGTAGTATTTTTTTTTGGAGGCCCAAACTCAGCTAGAACCCCCCCTAAAATGTTTGCAATGAGCCATCAGAGGGGGTGAGGAATGTGATAATTGTGCCTTCTATTTTTGTCTATAACTACTCCCCAAAAAACAAATGTTATACTGATGTTGGGCAAGAATGTTCTTGTATAATCTGCTTGCAATGTTATGTGCAAAAGTCCTAATTATTTTTTTTGGTTTGACTCCACAGTTTCCTTCATCACCACAGGAATGGCAGACTGTGGCATCCCTTTTTGCCGAGCGGTGGGACTTTCCTAACTGTGGAGGGCCAATCGATGGGAAACACGTCCGCATAGTGCCACCACCCCGTTCGGGGTCGTACTATTACAACTACAAGGGGTTTAATAGTATTGTGTTGATGGCGGTGGTGTCGGCACACTATGAGTTCATGTATGTGGACGTGGGGAAGAATGGCCGGATGTCGGATGGGGGAGTCTTTACACAGATGGAATTTGCCAGACGTCTCCAGAGTGGTGGCCTGGCACTACCACATGATGAGGAGAATGTTGAGGGCCTTCCGTTTGTTTTTATCGCGGATGAAGTGTTCGGGCTGGGACCCCACCTGATGAGGCCATTCCCCCAGAGGACCCTCACCCCGGAGAGGAGGGTTTTTAATTACCGGCTGGCCAGAGCCCGGAGGGTTGTTGAGAATGCCTTCGGGATAATGACCAGCCGGTTCCGCCTGTTTCTTACCTCTATTCATATGGCGGAATACAAGATCAATCATATTGTTTTTACCTGATGCATACTGCATAACTTTTTATGCAGAAATGCACCCACTTATCTGAGTTCTGTTGGGCCAGAGGCCAGACAATGCCCTGACAGGCCTGGATACTGGCCGTATTGGCTTGGCCCCCCAAAGCGCCCGTGAAGTGTGAGATAAATATGTTGATTGCTTTACGGATAGGGGGGCCATTGCTATGCCAGACAATCTCTGATTTTATAACTTTTTAAAAGAAAAAAAGAAAAATCTGTGAAAAATTTGATTTGTCATTATTGCTTGTGTTTCTTGAATTTGTCTCCCAGGTTCTCCTATTACACTTGTAGTGCCAAGTAGACATGTGCACACTGAATTATTTCGTTTCGGAATTTCGTTTTCGTCCAAAAAATAAATTTATTTAGTTACTCCCGAAATTCATTTTTATTTATTTCGTTTTTCGTTAAAAATTGCATTCGTCCGAAAATCTGAATTAATTAAGGTCGAATCTGTCATTGAAGGCTTATGGTGTCTGTCGAATGTTCAAAGAAGATTCGACGGAGCAGCGAAACTGTACGACTCTGCAATCATACATTTCCGGTCGAATGTTCCGCCCACAAGCAGTGATCTTTTCTCTCTATGTCAAATCTTTTCTCTCTATAATGTCGAATCTTTTCTCTCCTATGTCGAATCTTTTCTCTCTATAATGTCGAATCTTTTCTCTCCTATGTCGAATCTTTTCTCTCTATAATGTCAAATCTTTTCTCTCTATAATGTCAAATCTTTTCTCTCCTATGTCGAATCTTTTCTCTCCTATGTCGAATCTTTTCTCTCTATAATGTTGAATCTTTTCTCTCCTATGTCGAATCTTTTCTCTCTATAATGTCAAATCTTTTCTCTCTATAATGTCAAATCTTTTCTCTCCTATGTCGAATCTTTTCTCTCCTATGTCGAATCTTTTCTCTCTATAATGTCGAATCTTTTCTCTCCTATGTCGAATCTTTTCTCTCTATAATGTCAAATCTTTTCTCTCTATAATGTCAAATCTTTTCTCTCCTATGTCGAATCTTTTCTCTCTAGAATGTCAAATCTTTTCTCTCCTATGTCGAATCTTTTCTCTCCTATGTCGAATCTTTTCTCTCCTATGTCGAATCTTTTCTCTCTATAATGTCAAATCTTTTCTCTCTATAATGTCAAATCTTTTCTCTCTATAATGTCAAATCTTTTCTCTCCTATGTCGAATCTTTTCTCTCTATAATGTCAAATCTTTTCTCTCCTATGTCAAATCTTTTCTCTCCTATGTCGAATCTTTCTTCTCCTATGTCGAATCTTTCCTCTCCTATGTCGAATCTTTCCTCTCCTATGTCGAATCTTTCTCTCCTATGTCGAATCTTTTCTCTCTATAATGTCGAATCTTTTCTCTCCTATGTAGAATAATCTTGGACTAATAGAGTTAAGGTTAGGCACATTCGACCACAGGTTCGATAGACACAGATTGTTATTGTCAGCGTCACGTCGAATCTCCTATCTATATCGAACTGTTGTAGCAACGAAAACGAAAATAAAGCATTTGTTTATGTCGGATCTTTCGGTTTTCGGATTCTGTGCTTTCGTTTTCGTTTGTTAAAACGATAACGAAAATAGCTGAAATTCGGACGAAAATGCATTCGGACGAAAACGAATGCACATGTCTAGTGCCAAGTGGCTTTGTCTTTAGTAAATAACCACAATTGTCACTGTAAACAAGATCATATTTTTCAAAATGGTATTGAGCATAGAAAGAAGAAGCCACACATTTTTGAGTACAATTTTTTTTTTTACTGTGTGCACAACTTGTGTGTTATAATTTTTTTGGGGACATTCTAAACAGTGTTTTCCCCCCAAAAAAATTTTGGTTTTGGTTTTGCATAAACACGCATGTTTAAAAAAATATATATATAAAAACAATGGAACTTACAAAGTTCAACCTTAGAAAAACTGAAGGCAATATCAGACATTATATAGTATTTCTAAAATGTGTTGCTGTTGCCTTCATGAGATGGGGTGATGTCACCCCTGAACAAGCCAAATTTGGAAGATGCACACAAATTGTGCGTCAGAATGGGGATTTTCCTCCTGATCCCATGCCAAATGTCAAAATGTGCTATCTCCCATCATGGGGGATCAATGGACGTGTTTTGGGGGTGCAACCCCTTCCTCTCACCTACTTGAGTTGCGAGGAAGGGGTTGCACCCTCAAAACATGTACTTTGATTTTTCCTGATGGGAGATAGCACATGTTGACACACTGTGTGCATCTTCCAAATCTGGCTTGTTAAATCACACAACAATTTACAAACTTAGGCCCAAAAAAATTGAAATGGTGGCAAGAAAAACATCTTTATACTCTCCCCAAAACATCAATTATGTTTTTAATTTGTTGATCAAAACGATACAGTTTGTGCGTTATAACGTTGATTTCTCGACTCATAACCATGAGATCCTGTATTATGATTTGTGCGCTCCCACTGGAGAAAGGAGGAGATTGATCTTCCACAAGCAGCATATCACCTAAAAAAAAAAAATGCATGTCTTAAAAATATGCATGCATGCATGCATCTATTCCCTGAATCTGTGGTGTATGACACTGACCTGTTGTGGTGAAAATCTCGCACACTTCCTCCACATCTCCTTTCTCCACCTCTTCTTCCTCCACCTCTCCTTCCTCCACCTCTTCTTCCTCCACATCCTGAGGTTTGGGTTCTCTCTGGTCCCCTTCTTTCTGAGGTTGGGGTTCCCTATGTTCTTTCCGAGGTGTGGGGTTCCTGGCCTCCTCAGAGTGGTGTGGCTCCAAGTCTCCGGTCCCCTATGAGAATGAAACAAAAGGTATACTTTAGCACAGATATTTGAGGGCAGAAATAGGAATATGAAACATTGCTTGGAAGTGGGGTACAATTGTCTTTTTTGGCAGAGTTACAAGCTGAAGACATGTTTTAAAATGTATTTCTAAACTGGAATCCTGACCTTTTTTGTCCAAGTTACACACATGGAGACACCCCCAAAGTATCCACTGTAGCACCTGTGTGGGACACCCTAAAAAGTTTGTTCTGGTGTCCCACACAGGTGCTCCAGAGTACAGCTGTGGAAACAGCTGCTGAGTGTCCTCTCCTTTACACTGAATCAAGTTCACATTCTAGTTCAAAACACATCATCTATAAAACAATGTTTATAAACGCTGTTTTAATAGAAATAGGCATGACCAAATGTGGTTTACCTGTATCTGCGCAAAATATCAAATTTTGAGGAGGATTGATGTTTACTACGAACAATTATACTTTGGCCACTACCCTGAAAGTTGCCATTTTCAAATATCCAACCAGTCAATCAAAGCACATGGAGCAAAACATGCAAGTATAATAATCAAATTATTAAAAACACAGGAGAAAAACTTACTTTTTACTAGCATTCTTTTGATCTTCCTGTACTGCTCCGGCTCCCTCAGCTTCAGGTCAGACCGCCTTTTTCTCAGCTGCTCCTTGGATCTCCGGAACCCCAAATTTATGGTATAGACTCCTCACCACTTTGCCAATTATTTTGGCCTTCCTGAGATTAGGGGTGTTGTATGGCCCATGCTTCCCATCGTAATCTCTCCTCTGCAAGATGTCCACCATCTCCGCCATCTCAGCAAAGGACATATTACTGGACTTGTATCTTGTCCTGGATCGGGACGTTTCCGGCTCCGGGCTTTCCTCGTCGGAAGTTAAAACAACCCGCACCTGCTGTGTCACCGCCATGTTCCAGGGGCAGGAACATCAGGGGCGGCCGTCGTGGGCGGAGTTTCACGCATGCGCGGGGAATATAATGATAACACGTGTCGTAACGACGTTGTGTGCGTGGAGTAAGGAGTACCGGAAGTTCTGAACGTCACTGACGAAGGTAAAAATTAAAGTTGGGGCATCAGGCCTATACTGATTCATGATTTTAAAGGGCTAGATTGGGATAATATTAGGACAGTTTAGGCTGACCTAGTGTTTTTGTCTTGTGTTTTATTTTGCAGAAAATATGCAGAGTTTCAAGGTTTCGGTAATATTCAGAGCTTTCATTGACAAATATAGAGAGCTCACCAATTTATGGGAGATTAAAAACCCATTATACCACAATCATGATGTTAGGAGGGCAACAATTGTAAAATTTGCGGAATATATGAAGACCTGGATCCCAGAGGCAGACTAAAACATGATGAACAATAAAATCAATAATATGAGGAAAAGCTACAAAAAAAATACAAAGAGGTCCACGAATCCCGGAGATCAGGAGCAGCAGCAGACCAAGTACATGTCCCCAAGCTGTGGTATTACAAACACCTGCGATTTCTGGATGACCAGATTGAAGCCAGGGAATCACTTTCCAGCCTTCCCTCCCGCCTTCCCTCCACCCTTCCCTCCAGTGTTCCCTCCACCCTTCCCTCCAGCGTTCCCTCCACCCTTCTCTCCACCCCTGCAGAGGGTGCCGAGGAGCTAGCTGACCTCGAAGAGCCGGATCTTCACATCTATAGTCAGGTATAGTCTTTTTCAACATATTTATTGTCCTAAAAATATTGTTGGGAACTAGGTGTTATTATTCCAATAGAAAATAAATAAACCCCAAAAAATAGTGGGCAGAATTGTTTGAGACAAGAATGAAAAATGCTGGGGGCAGAATGAGAGTCTTTTCTATTTATTAACATTTAATTTGCAACAGTCATGAGCTGGAAATTGTGTGATTGATGAACCAAATTCTCAAACTATGTCCCTTTTTTATACACAGGATGAGGTCAGCCAGGAGGACGAGGCTCCGGAATGTGGCAGCCAGGAGGAGGCAGGGTTTGTGGCAGCCAGGAGGAGGCAGGGGTGAGTGGCAGCCAGGAGGAGGCAGGGCCAAGTGGCAGGCAGCAGGTGTCCAGGCCAAGTGGCAGTCACAGGTGCTTCCCCTCCAGGTGAGACCAAAAAGGCCCAGGAGGATGACTCGGGTGGAGGAGGAATCTCTGCAAATAATAAGGGAAGCAGCAGAGATCATGAGGGCCCCCCTCAACCCCGTCCAGTCCTATGGGTGCTATGTGGCCGATAACCTCCTTAAAGTGGAGGAGGGCCAACATGCCCTCTCTGAGGATATGTTTTCTAGAGGCCTTCTCAGGGCGGGGAGGGGCCAGCTGACAGAGGCCACACATCTATGCGATCTGGTCCATCCTTCTCCTCCTTCACCTCCTCCTCCTGCCACATTCCCACCACCAGAGCCACAGCCTGCAAGGGGGCGTGGAGGGAGCCGTGGAAGGAATGCTGCAGGGAAGCGTGGAGGGAACACTGCAGGGAAGCGTGGAGGGAAGGCTACAAGGAAGACCAGAAAGTGATTCCCTGGCTTCAAGCTGCTCTGCCAGAAGACACAGTTTGTTGGAGTACCACAGCTTGGGGACATGTATGACATCTGCTGCTGCTCATAATTTCTGCGATTCGGGGACCAGATTGTGATTCCAATTCGAGGGACTCCTCATGTTATTGATTTTATTTTCTTTCATGTCTGCCTTTGGGGTCCAAAGTCTGCATATATTCCACAAATTTCACAATTGTTGCCCTTCATCTTTATTTTTTGTCCAGAATAAATGGATATTTGATTTAATTTAAATAGTTGCCTATGTGTTTTTCTTGTGAGTAGGAAGGTACATTTCATAAATAAAATGTGTAATTAACAAAGGACACCAACACCAACCTCCTTGAGGGAAAAAAAAATCATAGATAATAATGTTGTTGTGATAACTTGACCATAAAAAAAAATGGACATCACTATAAAATATTAAAAGGCCAGAAAAAAATTAGGAGATCTTGATTCAAAACAAAAAAAAAAAAATGTTGGAGACCTGCCTTTAAAATAAAATACGAAGATTCATGAGATCTCAAAGAAATAATTTTGTCCGAACTCTGTGTGAATATCTGAAACAATTTTTTTTTTTTTAAAACCATTTAGAAAGAAGAAAAGAAAGCGCTACATTTAACAATGCAAAAATTTGCAGCATGACGAATGTGCTATCTCCCTTACGAATGCTAGTTTTACCAGAACGAGCTCTCCCGTCTTGTAATTTAGTCTAAGCATGCTTGGATTTTTCTCCGATGGTTTTCCCCACAGACGATCGAAATTTGCTATCGTTTTTTTTCCATCGGTAAAATTTAAAACATGTTCTATTTTTTTACACCGATGGAAAAAAGACCGATGGGGCCCACACACAATCGTTTTTTCCGATGAAAAAAGTCCATCTGTCTTTTTTCATCAGAAAAACCGATCGTGTGTACGCGGCATAAGCAAGCAGTTTACTGAATGAAACTTAATAATTCAGTTTGTTTTGTTGTGGTTGGTCAATGCTAATCACATGGTACAGATGGGCTGTAGTTGGCTCTGTCTGTACCATGTGATCACATTGACCAATCACAGCTAGCAACACAATTGTACACAATTGATGGCATGAAAAAAAGCCACAACTGGCATGTGACCTGCTGTGATTGGTCACAGAGGTCACATGGTAGCGGCAGCGAGCCAGAATACTGATCACTCATCGGCTGTGCCCTGTGGACACAGCCGGTGACAGATCGTGCTGCTGCACTCTTTTTGAGAAGGCATTATATGACGTTCACTCAGAATGGTAAAGCCACCGCCCAGCCATCATTCTGCTATAGGCTGATGGGAATTGTGTTGGAACCTAATATTCCAATTAATACAGACACACACATACATGTGGAAAAGATTGTGATGGCTGCCAATGTATTTGCCAACATCTCTATCACATATCTACTACCAAATCTATTCCCATGAGACTTAATGGGCAAGTGTCTGGTAGGCACAAATCATAAAAACATAACTTTTTATTTATATACAGTTCAATATACTGTACATAACCAATCCAAAAAATCATATAGCAGCTGATACATCACCAGACCACCAATGTTGCATACTTCTTGTGATTCAACTATATATATTAATCCCTGTTAGGAAGGCCCCTCCCCCTGCACCTCTAGACCAGGGCAACAGGTGGGTAAAATGGCATTTAAAATGGCCCATCTTGCAATGTCCAGAGGAGAGCCACCAACCCTAATCGGCCTCCCGGGGGTTTGGTGTGAGATATCACCCCACCCACTGTATGCAATGATGTCACTGTGCTGAACACATGCCTGCCTGTGATGTTTGTCCCACCCTTTGTTGTGATCAGGAAGTTGTATTCTGACAGGTCCATTATCAGGGCCACCATCAGGGGGGTACAGGCAGTACACCTGTAAGGGACCCGGATGGCAACCCCCATTTTTTTTTTCTTTACATTTTTTTTGTAAGGGGCCCAGAGGTCCCCAGGGGCCAGGAGGTCCCCAAGGCCCCCATATGGAAACCCCCCTTTTTTATGTATTTTTTATTAAAAAAAAGTATATATATATATATATATATATATATATATTTTTTTTGTAGGGGGCCCAGAGGCCCGGAGGTCCCCAGGGCCCCGGATGGCAACACCCCCTTTTTTTTTAAAATAAAAATAATAATAATTATTTTTTTTATATTTTTTTTTTGTAAGGGGCCCAGAGGCCGGAGGTCCCCGGGGCCTTGGATGGTAACCCCCTTTTTTATGTATTTTTTATAAAAAAAAAATATTTTTTTTTGTAAGGGGCCCGGAGGTCCCCAGGGCCCCGGATGGCAACCCCCTTTTTTTTATAAAAATCCTTTTTTTTTATTTTTTTATAATTTTTTAATTTTTTTATTATTTTTGTAAGGGGCCCAGAGGTCCCCAGAGGCCTGGAGGTCCCCGGTGCCCCAGATGGCAACCCCCCTTTTTGTTGTTGTTCTTTCTTTGTTCGTCAGCACCCAAAGCCCCCCGACCTCAACAATTTGCGGCGGCAGCACACCCCCCGCTTCTCAATTTGTGGCACTCCCCGCTTCTCAATTCGCCGCTGCCCCCCCCACACTTTTCAATTTGCGGCGGCAGCACCCCCCCATTACTCCTCTGCTCCAGGGGGCCCATGCCTGAAGCTGTGTAAGGGGCCCCAAAATTCCTGATGGTGGCTCTGTCCATTATGGGTGCAGCCCCAAACTCGCAACCAGGAAAGAACTACAGTCACAAAACCTAACCCCAATGCCCCACTGCCAGTGCAGCGAGGACTAGAACAAACACCCACCGGCACAGAATAAAGGCCCCACCCACCTATAGAGGATAGGAAGGGCCCACTTGTCCTGGGTGGTGCAAGTCAAGCCCCCATCAACAGTGACCCAAACATAATGGTGGGAAAGAAAAAGCTCCCTCGTGGAAATATATACAGATTTCATATTGAAGTAAACAACAAATATGTATTGGTATTACCATATTACTAAACAGAGAAAATGTACAGCTATAATGCATGTAAATAAATAAATAAATATATATTTATAGATACCGTATATACTCGAGTTTTTCAGCTCATTTTTTTGTGCTGAAAATGCCCCCCTCGGCTTATACTCGAGTCACCATTTTGCGCCTAATCTCCCTGACTTTGGGGACCCAGTACCAGCCAAAACTTGGCACACATGTAGCCCCACTCTTCCTCTACAAGTGTGCAAAGTTTGTTGTCCGGGGGACCCATGGCCGGGGAGCACCGATTTTTCAAAGCCGGGCACCCCTTCCATAGACTCCTATGTTAAATGGTAATTTCTCCAGTGACTTTGGGGACCCTCTACTGATGGATCGTAGGTCCCCTGGACCCTAAACTTAGCAGACTTTTAACCCGTATTTCTCCTCTACAAGTGTGCAAAGTTTTTTGTCTGGGGGACTTAGGACCGGGGAGCACCGATTTTTCAAAGCCGGGCACCCCTTCAATAGAATTCCATGTTAAATGTCAGTCTAGTCATGGGCACAGTGAGGCATGGGCACAGTGAGACATGGGCACAGTGAGGCATGGACACAGTGAGGCATGGACACAGTGAGGCATGGACACAGTGAGGCATGGACACAGTGAGGCATGGACACAGTGAGGCATGCACGTGGACACAGTGAGGCAAAGTGTGGCATGCAGATGGACACCCTGGGCTTATACCCGAGTCAATACGTTTTCCCATTTTTTTATGGTAAAATTAGGTGCCTCGGCTTATATTCGGGTCGGCTTATACTCAAGTATATACGGTATATAGATCTTTAGATCTATATATCTATAGATACATAGATAGATCTATAGATCTATCTATCTATAGATCTATCTATTTATCTATCTATATATATATATATATATATATATATATATATATATATATATATATATATATATATATCTACAACATATAACTTTTGGTGCCAGCAGTTTATATATATATATATATATATATAACAAAAAAATAATATATATATATATATATATATATATATACTGTATATTATGACAAGTACAGCATAGAGCTTGTTAATGAATTCTGCTGTATGAACTCCGGCTAAACCCTTGGATAATTTCCCCTCTAACACAGCAAACTCAAAGACTATCTTTCTCTCTATTGTACTGATTAATAGGACAAGCGAACCTTGCGTACACAGCTGGCTATTGTTCCAAAGATTGGAGGACATTGTGTGAGAACTTGTTAATAAAAAGTCAACTTGTGAGAAACTGTTTGAAAAGAATCAAAAGAAATGACACATTTCAAGAGATACTATATACAACTTGACATAATTGGGACAGTTTAGGAAAATACAAAAATAAATGTTATGTATAAAGATGTTTGTCCATCCAGATGTATATATATCCAGGATAAAATATCATATTATCTGAAAAGGGCTAAAAGGGAAGTTATAATCCCATTATATATTGTTGTAATCTTTATCATTATTGTTAGAAATAAATGTGTGTGTGTGTGATAATGTAACCATACTCAAATAAGTCGTTTAAGTATGCAAATAATTAGTTTTCTTTTTCTTCTCTATGTGTATAACTAATATTTTAATCGTTATGTATGAAATTCTACCTCTTTATAGTTAAACATTTC
Organism: Rana muscosa; assembly: GCA_029206835.1. NCBI lineage: Eukaryota > Metazoa > Chordata > Amphibia > Anura > Ranidae > Rana > Rana muscosa. The sequence goes on from CM055116.1 coordinate 218,213,157, forward strand.
ATTTAATTGCTGCTACCACAAATTTGAAAATCACCAGACCATCCAAGGTGTTCTATATTTTGTATGCTGTGTAGGAAAAGATTAATTTATTTAAGGGTTAAATACTAGAAAATTAATTTCCCAGATAAACTCAGAATAGACATTACTGGTCCTAAAGTGGTTAGGTCAGGTATTGATTGTTTACACAAAATTATAATCAATGACATAAAACAACAATGAGAAATAAGTAAATAATACCAAATACACCCTCTGGGTGGAGTGTCATGGGGGATTGTTGCAATAGATAAAACAACAAGTCAGGTAGAGAGAGGGGATCACACTGCCTCATCTAGTTCACACACTTCATCATCAACACACTTGAAGATCACAAGCACATCTCATCACCTGAACGGGGAAACACTTCACTGAAGCCAGGGCACACAGCTTCAACTGAGCTATACACCATTTTGGGAAGACAAACTCCACCCAGAGGTGTTGTAAGGGGGGTGCGGGCCGCACCCGGGTGACACCCACCAGAGGGGTGACACCCGGCACAACACAGCATTGAGAGGCGCTGTGCCGACCGCGGCTCTCTCCTCTTCCTCCTTCCCCTGCGCCCGGCGCCTGCATGTCCTCCAGGTTCCGGGAACCGGCACTGCGATCGGCAACGGCAATTGTGACAGGCAGGCGGGGAGAGGTCACGGTGCCAGTGTCCTATCACAATTACACTCCTCAGACCGACGATGCCTAGGCTGTTCCTCCACACTGACAGTATATCCACAACAGGAGGAGGAGCCTAGGAGGAGGGACATTCGTGTGTACAGAGCCGCGCTGATCTGAGGTCTGTAAATGTAGGGAGGGGAGGTATACAGCGGGGGGGGCGTTACATTAGGGGGATTACACAGGGGGGCATTACATTAGGGGGATTGCAGGGGGTAACATTAGGGGGATTACACAGGGGGGGCGTTACATTAGGGGGATTACTCAGGGGGGGTGTTATATAGGGGGATTACACAGGGGGGCGTTACATTAGGGGGATTACACAGGGGGTGTTATATTGGGGGATTACACAGGGGGGGCATTACATTAGGGGGATTGCAGGGGGGTAACATTAGGGGGATTACACAGGGGGGGCGTTACATTAGGGGGATTACACAGGGGGGTGTTACATTAGGAGGATTACACAGGGGGGCGTTACTTTAGGGGAATTACACAGGGGGGTGTTATATTGGGGGATTACACGGGGGGATTGCAGGGGGGTAACATTAGGGGGATTGCACAGGGGGGTTACATTAGGGGGATTACACGGGGGGACGTTACATTAGGGGGATTACACAGGGGGGGGCGTTACATTAGGGGGATTGCAGGGGGGCGTTACATTATGGGGATTACACAGGGAGGGTGTTATATTGGGGGATTACACAGGGGGGGCGTTAAATTAGGGGGATTGCAGGGGGGTAACATTAGGGGGATTGCAAAGGGGGGTTACATTAGGGGATTACACAGGGGGGCAGAGCTGTGCTGATGCGCTAGCCTGCTCAGTGCCCCGGATTGCTCATGCTCAGTGACGGGGGGGGGTGACACCATATTTTACCGCACCAGGTGACACCAACCCTAGTGACGCCACTGACTCCACCCATTAGTCGGAAGCCATCTTATGAGACTCTGGCCAATAAGCATTTTAAAGCCTACACCTATTTGTGGAAGGGTAACTACAGTTTCCATATCCATTATTGATTTTTTTGGTTTGTAATTATTTTATGCTAGCTGATTTGCTACCCTATTAGATATCCTAAAACCCCAAAATTTGGTCATTTTAATTTTCCGTATTGACAGACTTCTCCCAGGAATTTGACAGGCCAAGTTAGTCAAACACAGACTATTATCTGCCAAATTTTATAAAAGTTAGGATATCTACAGAATGGAAAATGTATTATTGAATTCAATCGAATAGGTATATACTTTATGGTAACAAATAATTTTCGAACTTCATTTGCAAAATATAGTGTCTGTGTCAACCCAATAATCTGACCATTAGTGGTGTTTGTAAAGTGACTTGTAATTTGTAAATAAATATGAACTTATTTTCTATAGTGTGCAGTCTATACTATTTAACGACTTCAGCCCCGGAAGAATTTACCCCCTACCTGACCAGGCCATTTTTTGCAATACTGACAATTGCGCGGTCGTGCGATGCTGTACCAGAATAAAACTGACGTCAATACTTTGTAGGGCCATCTCACTTTGGATAAGTCTCTATGAGCTTGCCACATCTTACCACTTGGATTTTTGCCCATTCCTCCTTGCAAAACTGCTCTAGCTCCTTCAAGTTGGATGGTTTGCGCTTGTGAACAGCAATCTTTAAATCTGACCACAGATTTTCTATTGGATTGAGGTCTGGGCTTTGACTAGGCCATTTCAACACATTTACATGTTTCAAGTGTTGCTTTAGCAGTGTGTTTGGGGTTATTGTCCTGCTGGAAGGTGAACCTCCGTCCTAGCGTCAAATTACACACAGAGTGGTACAGGTTTTGCTCAAGAATATCCCTGTATTTGGCACCATCCATCTTTCCCTCAACTCTGACCAGTTTCTTAGGCCTGACTCCTGAAAAACATCCCCACAGCATGATGCTGCCACCACCATGTTTCACTGTGGGGATGGTGTTCTTTGGGTGATGTGATGTGTTGGGTGTGTGCCAGACATAGCGTTTTCTTTGATGGCCAAAAAGTTACATTTTAGTCTCATCAGACGAGAGCACCTTTATACATTTTGGGAGTCTCCCACATGCCTTTCCGCAAACTCAAAACATGCCATTTTGTTTTTTGCTGAAAGTAATGGCTTTCTTTTGGCCACTCTGCCATAAAGCCCAACTCTATGGAGCATACGGCTTATTGTCATCCTATGTACAGACACTCCAGTCTCTGCTGTGGAATTCTGCAGCTCCTCCGGGGTTACCTTAGGTCTCTGTGCTGCCTCTCTAATTAATGCCCTCCTTGCCCGGTCTGTGACTTTTGGTGTGCGGCCGTCTCTTGGCAGGTTTGCTGTTGTGTCATGTTCTTTCCATTCGGTTATGAAAGATTGGATGGTGCTCCTAGGGATCATCAAAGATTTAGATATTTTTTTATAGCCTAATCCTGACTTGTACTTCTTAACAATATTGTCCCTTACTTGTTTGGAGACTTCCTTATGCCCTGTACACACGAGCAGAATTCCCGTTGGAAAAAAGTTGGATGGTTTTTCCAATGGAATTCCGCTTAAGCTTGGCTTGCATACACACGATCACACAAAAGTTCTCTGAACTTTCGAGTGTTAAGAACGCGGTGACGTACAACACTAAGACGAGGCGAGGAAAAGAAGTTCAATGCTTCCAAGCATGCGTCGAATTGTTTCTGAGCATGCGTGTTTTTTTGTGCCTCGGAAAAGCATACAGATGATCGGATTTCCTGATAGGAATTTTTTCCATTGGGAAAATTGAGACCCTGCTCTCAATCTTTTGCTGGCGGGAATTCCGACAGAAAAAGTTGGAATTCCTGATCAAAAGCTCCCATCTGACTTTTTCTGTCGGGATTTCCGACCGTGTGTATGGGGCTTTAGTCTTCATTGAAGTGTTTGTTTAGTGGTGCCTCTTGCTTAGGTGTTGCAGCCTCTGGGGCCTTTCAAAAAGGTGTGTATATGTAATGACAGATCATGTAACACTAATGCCGCGTACACACGACCGTTTTTCTCGACGATAAAAACTGCATTTTTTCCTTTCGCCGAGAAAAATGATCGTCTGTGGGCTTTATGTCGTTTTTCTCGACGTGAAAAACGGCATTAAAAACGACGAGAAAAAATAGAATCTGCTCTAATTTTTCTCGCGGTTTTGCACGTCGTCGTTTTTCTCGTCATGAAAAATGATCGTGTGTAGCCTTTAACGACGTGAAAAAAGCGCGCATGATCAGAAGCAAGTGAGGAGAAGGGAGCGCTCGTTCTGGTAAAACTACTGTTCTGAATGGAGATGGCACATTCGTCATGCATGAAATTATTACATCGTTTAATGCAGCGCATTCTTTTCTTCGTTCTAATGCTGCAATAATCCAATTCTCTTGCTGCTGATATTCTCCCAGAGTTATGAAAAAGTTTGGTCTTTAGTATTTATTGTTTTATCATGATTAATCTATATTTTTTGTAAGCCAGATCTCCCTAAATACCCTAAAATTTGGACTTTACATTTTTTTGTGCCTTTTTTTAATTTAAAATTTTTGGTATTAGATTTTAGACAGTTTTTCCATATTATTTGCTATTTTGGAGTGTGTCAAGTTACCACAACATTACTATTTATTCTAATTTACCCTCAATGAGGTTAGTGTCCCTTGTTAATTTCACTATTTATTAGCCACTCTCCCTGCCTACTCACTACCAAACTGGCTATTTAGAATAAAAACACATGCTAATTTTGTATCTTCAAACAAAAATTCAATTTATTATGGCCTAAAAACAAATTAAAAGGTAAGCCAAAACAAAACCATATGTAAAGTAAAAATAAAGAAGCCAGGAAGACAGCACTGGAGACCCTGCTGAAATTAGTGCAGACCCAGATCACCACAGCAAACACCAAAGGATGTGAAGATGAAAATTGGGCCCATCTGAGGCACATATCCTGGGCTCATTTGCTGTTTTTTTTTTCCCTTCCCTGCAGCCTTCCTTGGAGGCTGTGTCCGTGGAGGAGGGACTGGAGCAGGAGCAGGGACTGGTACAGGAGCAGGGACTGGTACAGGAGCAGGGACTGGGACAGGAGCAGGGACTGGGACAGGAGCATGGAGTGGGGCAGGAGCATGGAGTGGGGCAGGAACTTGAGCAAACAAATATGAAAGGTCCACAACATCGGTGAAATCCTTCAGTTTGCCCAACATGCCCATATTTACCACCTTCAATATCAGTGTCTCACTTTTAAGCCTCTGGTCCAGTTCCATTTGGGGCAGTTTCTCCCCAATAAGGGCAGCAAATCCCTCTGCAGCGGTGGGGGGCTCTCTGAGTGCCACAGTAGCCTCCCTAATTAGGGCCTGGGTCTCCTCCTCCATTTGAAGCAGCCTCCTTGACCTTTTTGCTGGAATCCGCAGCGGAGGGATCTGGGGCCTGGTGTTGTGCTGGGTCCCACTGGGGCCTGCCTCTTCCTGGGTCCCACTGGGGCCTGCCTCCTCCTGGCTTCCAGTGGCACCTGCCTCCTCGTGGGTCCCACTGGGGCCTGCCTCCTCCTGGGTTCCACTGGGGCCTGCCTCCTCATCCTGTTAAAAAAAGGTACATAGAGTTATTTTCGCCTTCATCTTTCACACACATTTGTCACCTCATGACATTTGCTAATTGAATGCTACTAAATATTAAAGTTAATCATTCTGACACCAGCATTTTTCTTTTTTGTGCCCTTAATTTTTGGCCACTGCTGTCTATTGATATGTCAGACACTTTGGTTTAACTGGTAACATTTTTCACACATTTTTTTAAACTTTGACAACATTCAACTTTTAGTACTCTAAATATTTTGTGAAATATTATACCTGGCTCCAAATATTTAAATCAGGCTCCTCCAGGAGTTGAGGTTGTTCCTCCAAAGAGACCTCAACTTGGCTGGAGGCTTGGCTGCAGGGAATGCTGGAGGGAAGGCTGGAGGGTTGGCTGCAGGGAAGGCTAGAGGTCGTTCTGGGTGGAAGGGTGGAAAGGGATTCCCTGGATTCCAGGTGGTCATCGAGGAAACTCAGGTGCTGGTAGTACCACAGATTAGGGATGTATCGGTCCTCTGCACCTGCTCCTGACCGCAGCGATTTATGGACTTTATTACGTTGAGACCAGTATGTGCCCCTAATGGTCCCAATTTTATTCTTCACATCCTGTAGTGTTGCTGTGGGGATCTGAGTTTGCACAAATTCCAGCAAGGTCTCCAGTGCTCTCTTCCTGGCTGCTTTATTTTTATTTTGTTTATTTTTTGTCTCCCATAAAATTGGAAGATTCTTCCATCTTTGCAGGAATTCAAGCATAAACTCCGGGTCCTTAAATGCCTTCATTTTCTGTGCAATTCCAAACCAAAATAAAAAAAAGGAATGTCAGTCAGGACTACTCCAAATCTTTCTCACCATATATAGGCCACTAACGTAGCAATTGATCAGTCATCATAGAGTTGAGTGAACACCTGTATGTTTGTGTTGAACTCTTTTTTGCCAACTTTGTAAAAAGCTAGAGTTCGTGACCTGACTTTACCCTAACTTGACCCCGAACCCAAACCCCATTGAAGTAAATGTTGCCCTGAAAATCTAGGGACTAAAAGGACTCCCCAAAAATAAAGGAGTACCTCGAACTGTCCCTGCACCAAGTGTCATTTGTGTTTATTCAAAATTAACACAAAATTCTCTCCTGGGTATAATGAATTGTTGTCTCCTGTCAAATGCAATACATAGAAAAGTCATTGATACAAACATTGGGTAAGCATTGTGGTTCCCCCAAATATCCATACCAGACCCTTCAGGTCTGGCAAGGATTTTAAGGGGAACTCCACCACAAATTCTGGGAAAAATGGCGTGGAGTCCCCCCCCAAAATCCATAACAGACCCTTATCCGAGCACGCAACCTGGCCGGTCACAGGGGAAGAGGGGGGACGAGAGAGCGCCCCCCCCTCCCTCCTGAACCGTACCAGGCCACATGCCCTCAACATGGGGAGGATGTCCCCATGTTGATGGGGGCAAGGGCCTCATCCCCACAATCCTTGCCCGGTGGTTGTGGGGATCTGCGGGCGGGGGGCTTATCGGAATCTGGAAGACCCCTTTAACAAAGGGGACCCCCAGATCCTGCCCCCCCTATGTGAAATGGTAATGGGGTACATTGTACCCCTACCATTTCACCACAAAACTTGGCAATATCTAAAAAATGTCAATAGACGTTTTTGGACAATTCCTTTATTATTGGTTTGGTTTTTCTTCCATCTTCTTCCTTCTTCTTTTCTGCATTCGAGTTTCTTCCTCCATCTTCCTCTTCATCTTCATCTCCATCTTCATCTTCCTTCTTGCTTCGGGCTTCTCGTCCGCAGCTTGCTTCGGCTTCTTCTTTGTTCTCCCGCCGCTCCGTTTGAATTGGAGTTTCCCGCTGTGTGACGCTTAAGTTATGCAGTTCTCCTCTAGGTCAGCTGCGGTGGACCCGCCCCCCTCTGACAGCACGGGGAAAGTACCTGTGAAATCTATGTGCGTCAGAGGGGGGCGGGGTCGCCGGACCAAGAGAAGAACTGATGAACTGAAGCGTCACACAGCGGGAACCTCCAATTCAAATGGAGCGGCCGGAGAAAGAAGAAGCCGGAGCAAGATGCGGACGAGAACACCGAAGGAAGAAGGAAGATGTTGAGGAAGAGGAAGATGGATGAAGAAACACGAAGCGAGAAAAGAAGAAGGAAGAAGATGGAAGAAAGCCAAACTCAAAAATAAAGGAATGGTCAAAAACTGACTCTTGTAATTTTTTACATTTTGTACACTTTCTTCGTGAAATGGTAGAGGTACAATGTACCCCTTACCAATTCACATGGGGGGGGCCGGGATCTGGGGGTCCCCTTTGTTAAAGGGATCTTCCAGATTCCGATAAGCCCCCCGCCCGCAGACCCCCACAACCACCGGGCAAGGGTTGTGGGGATGAGGCCCTTGTCCCCATCAACATGGGGACATCCTCCCCATGTTGAGGGCATGTGGCCTGGTATGGTTCAGGAGGGAGGGGGGCCGCTCTCTCGTCCCCCCCTCTTCCCCTGCGGCCGGCCAGGTTGCGTGCTTGGATAAAGGGTCTGGTCTGGATTTTTGGGGGGACTCCACGCCATTTTTTTTCAGAATTGGGGGTGGAGTTCCCCTTAAAATCCTTGACAGACCTGAAGGGCCTGCAACTCTAATTTGGGGGGACCCCCACGTTTTTGGTTTTTAGGTAAAAATGAATTTTCAATGTCTTGCCATTTGCCGGGAGCCAAGAATTCATTATAGCCGCGATTGACTTTGAAATGTTGTTTTTTCAAACTTCAAAAATGACACTTTGTGCACGGCCAGTACTAACAGCACGGGAAGCAAGCGCCAAGTTACATGCATATTGCCCAACCCCGGCCCCGAACATACAGTTGTCATGTACCTGGGTGTATTTGAACCGGGATCTTCCTGGTCCCAAAGCTGCAGCCTTACCTGTTGCGCTACTGAGCAGATCTGGACTTTTGGAAATGTCCTCTCAGTGTTAAACATTACCTTGGACTCACTAGCCCCACCTGCTGCCAGCTGTGGACAATTTTCAATCAAAGCAGCCCTTAAAAGGGAAGTGATGCTATCTCTCAGCGCCCGTTTGTGTGGAATAGCTCCCTGGGTGTTGTGACTGCTTTTTGATCCTGATTTTCGTGTTGAACTTCTGCCTGAATTCCTGACTACACTCCAGCCTGCTGATTTTGTACTTCACTGCCAGCTCGTGTATGACCTTTGCCTGCCTGACCACTCTCTGGATTTCGATCGTGTACCATTTTGCCTGATCTGTTGCCAACCTAATCTGCCTGACTACGTTTTCGCCTGAATCCTCAGCACACAAGTTCCACTTCGGACACTACCTATCACAGGTACCTTACATTACAAACGGGCCACAATGACAGTGGACCCTGCTGAGATTGTTAAGGCGATTTCACGTCAGGGACAATTGATTGGAGCTCATGAACAGCATCTTTCTTCCCTGGACGCCAAGTTAGATGAACTTTGTACTATGCTTAAATCTTGTTTGCCTGCTTCCTCTGCAATGGTCCAGACTCTGGATCCTACTCCTGCTACGATCCAACCCACCTCTTCTGTACCACCCAAACTTCCTATGTCTGACAAATTTGGTGGTGATACTGAGGACTGCAGAGGCTTTTTAAATGTTTGCCGTTTGCATTTCCGCAACAACCCTGGGACCTTTAGCACTTCTTCTGCCAAAGTGACTTTTCTAATTTCCTTGTTAAAGGGGAAGGCCCTGGCCTGGGTCTCTCCTTATCTGGAACGCAATGATCCTGTGCTGCAAGACGCTGACAAATTTCTGGCTTCTCTCCAGACTGTATTTGACAAGCCAGATAGAGCTTCTGCAGCTGAGTACTCACTCTTGGACATGCAACAAGGCACCAGGTCTGTGGCACAATATGCTATTGAGTTTCGTACCCTTGCTGCTGAGACTACTTGGGACTCAAGGGCATTACGTGCAGCCTTCCGAAAAGGTCTTGCAGATCGCATCAAAGACAAATTAGTCTATAAGGATTCCCCAGAAGACCTAGAGAAATTCATAGAGCTCTGTGTTCGTCTGGATGTCCGGTATCATGAAAGGTGCCAAGAGAGACTTAGAACTCGCAAGTTTCCTCGGCCAGTCTACCGTTTGGCCCCTAACTTCCAAGCACCACCTCAGCCAGAACCTGAAATCTCAGTTGAACCCCAGACACCTGTGGAACCCATGGATGTAAGCCGTCTCCACCTAACTGAGTCTGAGAAACAAAGGAGGCGTGCATTGGGCCTATGCCTATACTGTGGACTTAAAGGACATTTATTATCTGTCTGCCCTTCCCGTCCAGTAAAAGGCAGGGTCTAACCAGTGTTGGAGGAGCTGGCTTAGACCTTACAGGTATATCCTCCAAGACCAAGATTACCATTCCTGCAATTATCCATTTACCCTCTAAACTTGTCTCCTGTGAGGCTTTTGTGGATTCTGGAGCTGCTGGCATATTCTTGGACTACACTTTTGCTAAAAAAAATAATATCCCATTTGTTCCAAAATCTAGACCCCTGAACATTACCACCGTGAATGGACAACCCTTGGGAGATGGCATTGTAAAATTTGAGACTATAACAATCACCCTTCAGGTAGGCGTACTCCACAAAGAGGAAGTTGTCTTGTCTCTTATTGATTCTCCACTTCTGCCTGTTATCCTTGGTTACCCATGGTTACAACAACATAACCCTTCTTTTGATTGGGAAAATGGAGAACTAACCTCTTGGGGGTCATTCTGTCATTCAAACTGTTTGCCTCAACCCAAAAGACTTCCTGCTTGTATGTTGGCTTCCGTGGCCGTCCCACCTACCTTGCCTCATGAATACCATGCGTTTGCAGACGTATTTTGCAAGCAAAAGGCAGAGGTTTTACCTCCACATCGTTCTTTTGACTGTGCAATTAAATTGATTCCTGGAGCACCTCTTCCCAAAGGAAGGACCTAGCCCCTGTTTTTGCCTGAACAAAAATCCATGGAGGAATACGTAAAAGACAACTTGGAAAGAGGTTTTATCCGACCCTCTTCTTCTCCAGTAGGGGCAGGTTTTTTCTTTGTTGAAAAAAAAGATGGGGGTCTTCGACCATGCATAGACTATCGAGGGTTAAATCAAATCACTGTAAAAGACTCCTACCCTTTGCCTCTCATTCTTGAACTGTTTGATGTACTTAAGGGGGCTGTTATCTTCTCCAAGCTAGACCTACAAGGGGCTTATAATCTAATTCGAATTAAAGACGGGGACGAGTGGAAGACAGCATTCAACACTCGTAATGGACATTTTGAATATCTGGTTATGCCATTTGGGTTGTGTAACGCCCCTGCTGTCTTCCAACGTTTCATGAATGAAATTTTTCATGATTTCAGCAACAGTTTTGTGATCATCTACTTGGACGACATTTTAATCTTCTCCAAGACTCATCTAGAGCACATCTCGCATGTAAAGCAGGTATTGCAACGACTGAGAGAAAACCATCTTTACGCGAAGATTGAGAAATGCAGTTTCCATCAAAGCCGTATTCCTTTCCTTGGATACATTATAAGTGCTGCCGGTTTCCAAATGGACCCTCAAAAACTTTCCGCTGTCTTGCAATGGCCCCAACCGACCACTTTAAGAGGGCTCCAAAGCTTTCTAGGGTTTGCAAATTACTACAGACGCTTCATCAAAGGTTTTGCCTCCATTGCGGCCCCCCTTACTGCTATGACTAAGAAAGGTACAAATTGCAAGGTATGGTCCTCAGAAGCAGAATCGGCTTTCCAGCAATTAAAAGACATGTTCAGCAAAGCTCCAATTCTTCAGCATCCAAATCCCGATCTCCAGTACATAGTTGAGGTTGATGCCTCTGAGGTAGGAGCAGGTGCCGTGCTCTCCCAGAGACAGCCTAAGTCTGGTAGAATCCATCCAGTAGCATTTTTTTCTAGAAAGTTTTCTCCAGCGGAGATGAATTACGATGTTGGGAATCGAGAACTACTGGCCATCAAATTGGCATTGTCTGAATGGCGACATCTTCTGGAAGGGGCTCCCAAACCTTTTTCTATCCTCACTGACCATAAAAACCTACTGTACCTTCAGACTGCAAGACGTTTGAACTCACGTCAGGCTCGATGGGCTCTGTTTTTCTCCCGTTTTAATTTTGTTCTTTCTTATGTTCCTGGGCATAAAAACAAGAAAGCCGATGCTCTTTCCAGACAGTTTGCTACCTCTGAAGAAGACCAACCTACCGAGCAGTATATAATCCCACCTCACAAAATTGTCGCACAGATCTCTACGGCTCTTTCCCAACAGTTACAAGAAACCCAGAATTGTGTTCCCCAAGGCTTGAAGATACCACCAGGTCGCCTGTTCGTAGCCCCTAGCCTCAGAAAACCTGTACTCCTCTGGGCACATGATGGTGTTTTATCTGGTCATCCTGGTGTCACCATCACTCTTAAGACCTTGCAGCGTCATGTCTGGTGGCCTCATATGAAAAGGGATGTTACTGACTATGTGGCTGCCTTCCCAACTTGTGCTGCTAATAAAGTACCCCGTACATTGCCTACTGGACTGTTACAACCACTTTCAGCACCTCGTCAGCCTTGGACCCATTTGACTATGGACTTCATTACAGACTTACCCAAGTCCGAGGGCATGACTGCTATATGGGTCATAGTGGATCGCTTTTCAAAGATGTCTCATTTTGTGCCGCTCCCGGGATTACCTACAGCGGAAGCACTGTCTACTCTCTTCCTTTCCCATATTGTGAGATATCATGGCATACCTACCAATGTCGTCTCAGACCGTGGATCCCAGTTTGTTTCCCGATTCTGGAGAGCGTTCTGCAAGAAACTGGGAGTAACGCTTTCACTCTCTACCTCACATCACCCTCAAACAGATGGTCAAACCGAACGCATGAACCAGACCCTAGAAACCTATCTTCGACATTATGTCAATGCCTTACACTCCAACTGGTCTGAGTATTTGCCTTTAGCTGAGTTCGCCATTAATTCCCGTTGGCACAGTGCTCTTCATACCACACCATTCTACACAGCCCTAGGCTATCACCCTCAGACTTTTCCCCTACTTCAGCCTTCTTCTGGTGTACCAGCAGCAGATCAGCGGGTTAAAAATATTCTGCTACATTGGAAAAAGATTCGCTTATTACTACGGAAGTCAGCAGGCAAGTATGCACTTTTTTCCAACAAACGAAGACGCCATATACCTCCATATGTGGTGGGGGACAGAGTTTGGCTATCAACCAAATATGTGAGACTGAAACAACCTTCTACCAAATTGGGCCCTCGATTCATTGGTCCTTACAGAATTATTGCTCGAGTCGGGCCAGTCTCCTATCGGTTGAAATTACCCTCCTCTCTCCGGATTCATCCTGTGTTCCACGTTTCCCTCCTCAAAAAAGCAATTTTCAATCGCTACTCCAGAACGCAACAGCTACCTCCTCCTGTTCTTGTTGATGGACAAAATGAGTTTGAAGTCTCCAAGATTCTTGATTCTAGAAGACAGGGTCGTGGCCTTCGGTATCTGGTTCATTGGAAGGGATATCCTGTCACAGACCGTTCCTGGGTTCCAGCCAAAGATCTGCATGCCCCTTCTCTTATTCAAGACTTCCATGCCTCCTTTCCCACTAAGCCCCGCTAGGCCCCCGGAGGGGTCCACTGGGGAGGGGGCCCTGTCATGTACCTGGGTGTATTTGAACCGGGATCTTCCTGGTCCCAAAGCTGCAGCCTTACCTGTTGCGCTACTGAGCAGATCTGGACTTTTGGAAATGTCCTCTCAGTGTTAAACATTACCTTGGACTCACTAGCCCCACCTGCTGCCAGCTGTGGACAATTTTCAATCAAAGCAGCCCTTAAAAAGGAAGTGATGCTATATCTCAGCGCCCGTTTGTGTGGAATAGCTCCCTGGGTGTTGTGACTGCTTTTTGATCCTGATTTTCGTGTTGAACTTCTGCCTGAATTCCTGACTACTCTCCAGCCTGCTGATTTTGTACTTCACTGCCAGCTCGTGTATGACCTTTGCCTGCCTGACCACTCTCTGGATTTCGATCGTGTACCATTTTGCCTGATCTGTTGCCAACCTAATCTGCCTGACTACGTTTTCGCCTGAATCCTCAGCACACAAGTTCCACTTCGGACACTACCTATCACAGGTACCTTACAACAGTGAATGTTTAGGTTTATGCTCCTGGACACAGGCAAAATAAAAGGTCTGTACGGTCACTAAATTTGCTGTTCGGGGCCGCTCAACCCTCGACATATCAAGTATGAAAAATGTTACGTACCCGCGATCTACACGTTCGTTGCTTCCGACCTTCTTCCACTCACTGAACGTCGTTTTCAACGATGTTTTTTGGAGTTATATACAGTGCGCATGAGTGACGCTCCGCACGCTTTCCCGCCCCTGACGTTCGTTAGACTACTTTCCCCGCCCCTTCTCGCTCGTCCTTAATGACGGAGAGTGAAAACATGGCGGAGAATCAACGACATGAAGTGGAAAGTGGGGAAGGAAGCAGGCCCAGACCCAGAAGGTATAAAGCCACTAACATGGCTTTTAAGAAGATGGTGGAGATGGTCACCATATTGCTCAGGGAGGATTATAGCGCGAAACATGGGCCCTACAAAAAGCCAAATCAAGTGAAGGCCAAGATCATGGATAAAGTGGTCAAAACGCTCTTCCATAAATTTGGTGTTCGCAGGTCGAAGGAACAAATCCGCAAACGATGGTCGGACATTAAGTTGCGTGAGCCGGAGCAATATCAAAAAATTAAAGTCATCAGAAAAAGTAAGTAGATTTACATTAACTCTGATTTTTGGAAATACCGTGGTGCTGCATGTGCTTTTTATATAATGTATGTAGTACAGTTCAAGATGTCCTGTTTCATGTTTTTCGACACACGAATCGATCGTAGAAATGGTCGTTCAAACGTTCACTAAATCACAAGCTTTTGGTCCGATTCATTGTTTGAACGACATTTGATCATTCGTAATAATAGGCATGTTCAAATGTAGTTAGCAATGTATTCCACCAAAACATCGTTTGGGTGGTATTGAACGAGGATTTCAACGTTGGATTCTTGTGCCCAAGAACATGAAACAGGACATCTTGAAATGTTGATGTGAGTATTAATTATAAACATGTTTGTGTAGGTGTTGGTAATTATATTTAACTAATGTAACTAGATTCAGTGTACGTTTACGAGAGTATGCTCAGCAGCTGCTTACACATCTGGACTCATTAGCACAAGTGTGGGCCACAAGAACAACCTTTTGATGGTGTCACACACAGGTGATCCAGTGGATACCTGGTGTGTTTCCATGTGTGAAACATGACCAAAAGAGATTAATCTACCATCTTGGGAAATGGATACAATCGTGTTCATCTTCTAAAAAATTTTCCTAAATACAATTGTAACACACTTCCCAAGAATGAGTAATATTCCTCTTTCAGGCCTAAATATATTTAGTTACACAAGTCTACCTTTGGGTTATATCTCCTAGGGCTTCAAAGAGCTAAGAGACACGAGGCTGCAAACCCCGCACCACCAACTCAAGACCCACAACCGCAGGACGTGGCTGAAGAGGGAAATGGCAACTCACCAGGTCAGTGTCATACACCACAGCCTCAGGTAATAGATGTAGGCCTGTATATTTAGTAAGACGTTTGTTTGTTTCCAATTAAAGGGACTTTAATGCCTGTGGCCCCAGCAACCTTCACCCGACCCACTGCCCAGATGTTGAGGAAAGAAGTGAGGGTCTGCTCTCGGGAGGTTGAAAACCTAAAAGCCAACCTGTTCCAGATGTGCCAAACAACCAAACTCATGGAGAAAAGACTTAAAAAAATTGAACATATTCTTGGGAGGGTTTAAAACTTGTAGATATTTGAAAAAAGTTTGGGTTAGTTTTTGGGGGGGGAATCTTTTATTTCTAAAGTTATATTGTACGTGTTGTACATTTTTGTACAGAGTTTTATAAAACAAACAAAAAATTAAAATGCCAAAAAAATATTTTAAATTTTTTATACAAACCAGAAAATTTTTATACTCCTATAAAAAAAATTGAAAACTAAACAATGTGTGGCTTCTTATATCAATGTTGCGCCCCCCCCCCCCCTAAAAAAATTTGTGTGTTTACACTCTATAAATGATGGTAATTTACTTGTTAGGAAAAAACATGGCACTACAACTGCACTAGTATAACCTAGGACAGTGATGGTGAACCTTGGCACCCCAGATGGTTTGGAACTACATTTCTAATGTTGCTCAGGCACTCTGCAGTGGAGTTGAGCATCATGGGAAATGGAGTTGCAAAACATCTGGAGTGCCAAGGTTCACCATCACTGACCTAGGAGAAAGAACAAATACAACAAAAGAAAAGCAAACAAGATGTTTTCATTATATTTTTTTTTATTATGACAATAATTTAGTTAAAAATGATCAGGCATTGCAATGGCCCCCCTACCCATAAAATATTCAAGATAGCGTTGCCGCACATCACGGCCGCTTTGGGGGGCCAAGCCTGTAGGGCCAGCTAACTGGGCTGCCAATGGTCCATCCAAGCACTGTGTGCCCTGAAGGGCAACTGTAGATAGATAATTGTTCAAGTTTTTTATTAAAAAATTGTGGAGTATGCAACAGCACATGATCAAATGGTTCCATTTATACTCCACCATGTTTATAGCAGTCTGAAAAAGGCGGAACCGACTGGCCATGATGCCAAAGGCATTTTCGACCACCCTTCGCACTCTGGCCAGCCGATAATTAAAGACCCTCCTCTCAGGGGTGAGGGACCTTTGTGGAAAAGGCCTCATCAAATGGGGTCCAAGCGCAAACGCCTCATCTGCCAGGAAAACAAACGGGAGGCCATGTTCATTTTCTACAGCAGATGGCAATGCCAGGTCCTCTGAAAGAAGCCGGTCAGCAAACTCGGTCTGGGCGAAAACACCACCGTCAGACATCCGCCCATTTTTCCCAACATCAACATAGAGAAACTCATAGTTGGCAGACACCACCGCCATGAGCACAATACTGTGGAAGCCTTTATAATTGTAAAAAAAGGATCCAGAATGGGGTGGTGGCACGATGCGGACGTGCTTGCCATCAATGGCTCCTCCACAGTTGGGAAAGTTCCACCGCTGAGAAAACTCAGATGCCACATTCTGCCATTCCTGTGGCGTCGATGGTAACTGTGGAGTCAAAGCGAAAAAAAAAATTAATATACTTTGCTACATAAACATTGCAAGCATGTTAGCACAAAACCCTCTGGGCAAAACATCAGTATAGCATTAATTTGGAAGGAGGATTTTAGAGTGGAGCTACGCAGCCAAAATAATAACAAATTACACAGCAGCTCCAGCTACAGCAGCTGCAGAGGTTTGCTAATTGTACACTTACCTGTCCTGGAGTCCAGCAACGTCAACAGCAGGGGACGAACAATCGCTCGTCACTCTGCTGACCCCTCTGCCATCCTCGGTGAGGGAACCAGAAAGAGAAGCCTTGCGGCTTCACTGCCCGGTTCCCAAACGCACATGCACGAGAAGCGCTGCGCAGTTCTGACTGGTCTTCCTGTGTTCTGTGAGACAAGTGTCTCCAAGAACACTATGGGTATTCTGCGGGAAGTGACTTGGCTCCGGCAGATTTGCCGCAGAGATGACTCCCGGATGTGGGTGAAAATACCTGTCTCAAACATGTCTCTTCACCCCCCTCCCCCCTGAAAGGTGACAATTTTGACACCGGGGGAGGGTTACGATGAGCGGACCAAAAAAATTTAGGATGGAGCTCCGCTTTAATAAGAGCTAAAAATGAGCACAAAAAACATCACCCACTCTGATGGACCTGTGAAATTCTTATAGGGTGGGGGGGTTGAGATGAGTTGGGGACATCATAAATAAAAGCTCTAGTACTATGTAATTTATTTGGGAAGATTAGACAAAATAAAATAATTAGGGGGGGGGGGGGATTCAGGCAATCTAAGCACTACAATGGAGCGGCCCAAAAAAAAGGGGGAGTGACTAGGCTAGGTGTGTTTGGGCCCAGGATATAATGCTGGAGAGCTTTTTTTTAAAAAAATATGCATGTAGGCCAAAAAAATGGAACATTCAAAGCTTACAACATGCAGGGGGACAAAGGGGACATTCACAGCATATTCAAATCATGGTAATTAGAGACAGTTCAAAAAATAATATACATTAGCAAGCATACAAAAACATAGATTGTGATGTTTATAAAGGAGAAAACTTACCTTAATATAGTCCTCCTGAAGGACCTGGATAATGACAGAGCAGGTCTCAGGGATACGCCCAGAGCCTGGGGGGAGATGCCTGTCGAGAACTTGAGGTCCTGCAAGCTTCTCCCAGTCGCAAGGTATAGCAACGTGGCGATGAGCCTCTGCTCAGCAGTAATGGCTTCCCGCATAACGGTGTCCTGCCTGGTGATATAGGGGGACACCAAAGCCAAGAGCTGCTGAAAAACGGGGTCAGACATCCTAAGAAAATTCCTGAAGTCATCAGGGTTATTCTCCCGGATCTCCCGCAGCAGAGGCATATGACATAATTGGTCCCGCTGGAGCAACCAATTCTTGGTCCAAGAACTCCTCCTCACCCTGTTCATGGACCGGATCTGGGACATAGCAACAAGCCCAGCAGCAAGCACAGCATGATCTCGGCGACAAGAACGTACCCGCAACATGGCTTCAAAACGGTCGTCTAATCAGAACGAACTAAAAGAACGCACTGAAGAACAGCAAGGCCTCTGAAGAACGAGCTGAAAAACAGTAACGAGCGGACAAGAACGCACTGCAAAAACAGATACGAACTCACTACACGCACTGAAAGCCAGATACGAACCCACAAGCACAAACTGAACTCCCGAAAACGATCTTTAAAGCACGAAGACTGAAAAGTGCGAATCGTCTCTTCCCAAACTTTTACTAACACGCGGTAACACAAAATCAGCAACAGCAGCCAAAAGGGTGGCGCAAACAGAATGAAACTTCCCCTTTATAGTGCCGTCGTACGTGTTGGACGTCACCGCGCTTTGCTAGATCATTTTTTTTCACGATCGTGTGTAGGCAAGGCAGGCTTGAGAGCAAACACGAAAAATAACGTCGAGAAAAACTACGTTTTTTTTCATGACATGAAAAACGGTCGTGTGTACGCGGCATTAGATTGCACACAGGTGGACATCATTTCACTAATTATGTGACTCCTGAAGGTAATTGGTTGCATCAGAGATTTTTATGGGTTTCATAACAAAGGGGGTGAATACATACGCACATGCCAATTATCAGTTTTTTATTTCTGAAAAATTGTTCTATGTATATATTTTTCTAATTTTATTTCACCAACTTAGACTATTGTGTTCTGAACCATCACATATAATTCATATTAAAAAAACATTGAACTAAAGGCTGTAATGTAACAAAATAGGTAAAAAGCCAAGGGGGGGGGGGGGGTTGATACTTTTGCAAGGCACTGTAGGTAAGCCTTATTATTAGTGATGTCGCGAACATAAAATTTCCGGTTCGCAAACGGCGAACGCGAATTTCCGCAAATGTTCACGAACGGGCGAACCGGGCGAACCGCCATAGACTTCAATAGGCAGGCAAATTTTAAAACCCACAGGGACTCTTTCTGGCCACAATAGTGATGGAAAAGTTGTTTCAAGGGGACAAACACATGGACTGTGGCATGCCGGAAGGGGATCCATGGCAAAACTCCCATGGAAATTTACGTAGTTGACGCAGAGTCGGGTTTTAATCCATAAAGGGCATAAATCACCTAACATTCCTAAATTGTTTGGAATAACATGCTTTAAAACATCAGGTATGATGTTGTATCGATCAGGTAGTGTAAGGGTTACACCCGCTTCACAGTGACAGACTAAACTCTGACAGACCAAACTCCCCGTTTAACGCACCGCAAACAGTCCATTTGCACAACCGCAAGGCTTTAATGATCACCTTAGATGATCACAAAGAAAATTAATGTTTTTTCTATGCAAAATTATCCAGCCGATCGCTTTTGGTCTGTTCACAATGAAGCAACGACCTTATCATCTGGGGTGTGCCAACATTGCCATTGCCAACACACTCATAGAGGTGGTCGCTTCATTGTGATACGCAAGCCCCTTCACCACAACAAGGTAACGATCACGAAGGGGAATTGACACATGTATGTTCTTTTTTTTTTGTTTTGTTTTTGCAGCCACAGTGCAGCACCAGAGGGCAAAAAAATTAGGCATGTATGCATGCCTGAAAAATTAGGTATTGTTGCAGCCGCTGCTGTAGCAGCGGCCTGAAAAATTTATGTTTTCCAGGCAGAAAGTGCCCTAAAACATTGCGGCTTGAACCTTAGTTGGTGGCGGATAAGTCACGCAAGTCATCCGGCATGCAGAGATAAAATACAGCAGCGTGTGGACCATTTTTAGCCCAAGGCAGCTCATCTCATCAGGCCTTTTTTTAGTCAAATGTATCGCCCACTGTCAGTCCCTTCGGGATCCATGCCTCATTAATCTTAATAAAGGTGAGGTAATCTAGACTTTTTTGACCTAGACGACTTCTCTTCTCAGTGACAATACCTCCTGCTGCACTGAAGGTCCTTTCTGAAAGGACACTTGAAGCGGGGCAGGCCAGAAGTTCTATTGCAAATTGGGATAGCTCAGGCCACAGGTCAAGCCTGCACACCCAGTAGTCAAGGGGTTCATCCCTCCTCAGAGTGTCGATATCTGCAGTTAAGGCGAGGTAGTCTGCTACCTGTCGGTCGAGTCGTTCTCTGAGGGTGGACCCCGAAGGGCTGTGGCGATGCGTAGGACTTAAAAAGCTCTGCATGTCCTCCATCAACAACACGTCTGTAAAGCGTCCTGTCCGTGCCGGCGTGGTCGTGGTAGGAGGAGGAATAAGTTCACCTCTTCCCCTGTTAGATTCCCGTTGTGCTGTGACATCACCCTTATACGCTGTGTAAAGCATACTTTTTAATTTATATTGGAACTGCTGCATCCTTTCCGACTTCCGGTAATTCGGTAACATTTCTGTCACTTTCTGCTTATACTGGGGGTCTAGTAGTGTGGCCACCCAGTACAGGTCGTTCTCCTTCAGCCTTTTTATACGAGGGTCCCTCAACAGGTACGACAGCATGAAAGACCCCATTTGCACAAGGTTGGATGCCGAGCTACTCATGTCCCGTTCCTCGTCCTCACTGATCTCACTGAAGGTCTGTTCTTCCCCCCAGCCACGTACAACACCACGGGTACCAGATAGGTGACAATGAGCACCCTGGGATGCCTGCTGTGGTTGGTCTTCCTTCTCCTCCTCAAAGCCACATTCCTCCTCTGACTCCTCTTCCTCAGACTCCTCTTCCAGTGTTGCCGCAGGTCCAGCAAGCGATGCTGATAAGGCTGTTTCTGGTGGTGATGGTGACCACAACTCTTCCTCTTCCTCTTCATGCTCATCTACAGCCTGATCCAGCACTCTTTGCAGGGCACGCTCCAAAAAGAAAACAAATGGGATGATGTCGCTGATGGTGCGACTGACTAGGTTTGTCACCTCCTCAAGAGGACGCATGAGCCTACAGGCATTGCGCATGAGCGTCCAGTAACGTGGCAAAAAAATTCCAGCTGCGCAGAGGCTGTCCTAGCACCCCGGTCATACAAATACTCGTTGATGGCTTTTTCTTGTTGGAGCAGGCGGTCGAACATTAGGAGTGTTGAATTCCAACGTGTTGGGCTGTCGCAAATCAAGCGCCTCACTGGCATGTTGTTTCGCCCCTGGATATCTGTAAAGTGCGCCATGGCCGTGTAGGAACGCCTGAAATGGCCACACACCTTCCTGGCCTGCTTGAGGACATCCCGAAAGTTTGGGTACTTATGCACAAAGCGTTGTACAATCAGATTCAACACATGTGCCATGCACGGCACATGTGTCAACTTGCCCAAATTCAATGCCGCCAACAAATTGCTTCCGTTGTCACACACCACTTTGCCGATCTCCAGTTCGTGCGGAATCAGCCACTGATCCACCTGTGCGTTCAGGGCGGA
This sequence comes from Rana muscosa, assembly GCA_029206835.1. Taxonomy (NCBI): domain Eukaryota; kingdom Metazoa; phylum Chordata; class Amphibia; order Anura; family Ranidae; genus Rana; species Rana muscosa. The sequence continues at coordinate 218,234,410 of CM055116.1, forward strand.
CAGGAGTGCTGGTCCGGTGTGACTCTCTGCTTTCAGGCAAGTCAACCCCAAGACAGCGTGACATTGTCGTATCCGGGATGTGAAATAGCCCCTGGGGAGCTGGGGGGGGGGTGCAGTTGATGTGAAGCAAGATGCAGCAGCAGAAGAGGACTCAGCCGAGGAGGTTATCGAAGAGGATGGAGTAGGAGGAGTAGAGGAGGTGGCAGCAGGCCTGCCTGCAAGTCGTGGTGGTGTCACCACCAACTCCTCTGCAGAGCCACGCATTACATGCTTGGCAGCCGTCAGCAGGTTTACCCAATGCGCAGTGTAGGTGATATACCTGCCCTGACCGTGCTTTGCAGACTAGGTATCAGTCGTCAGATGGACCCTTGCCCCAACACTGTGTGCCAGACATGCCATGACTTCCTTTTGCACAATAGAGTACAGGTTGGGGATTGCCTTTTGTGAAAATAAATTTCGGCCGGGTACCTTCCACTGCGGTGTCCCAATAGCTACAAATTTTTTGAAGGCCTCAGACTCCACCAGCTTGTATGGTAAAAGCTGGTGGGCTAAGAGTTCCGACAAGCCAGCTGTCAGACGCCAGGCAAGGGGGTGACTCTGTGACATTGGCTTCTTACGCTCAAACATGTCCTTGACAGACACCTGACTGTGGGCAGATGAGCAGGAACTGCTCAAGGCGAGAGACGGAGTGGCGGATGGTTGAGAGGGGGCAAGGAGGACAGCAGTGGTTGACGTGGCTGAAGATGCTGGACCAGGAGGAGGATGGTGGCTTTGAGCTTGTGTGCTGCTTGTACTCGTCATCATGTGTTGATCCCATAGGCGTTTGCGATGTGCGATCATGTGCCTTCGCAAAGCAGTTGTACCTAGGTGGGTGTTGGATTTCCCATGACTCCGTTTCTTTTGGCACAGGTTGCAAATGGCATCGCTGTTATCAGAGGCAGACACACAAAAAAAATGCCACACTGCTAAGCTTTGCAATGACGGCATTCTGGTGGTGGCAACAGCATGCGTTGATTGGCGTGCTGTCTGGCTGACCCCGGGTGCCAATACATGCTGTCTGACTTTGCCACTAGCTCCTTGCGACGACCTACCCCTGCTTCCAACTCGTCTCCTCCTCCTCTCTGTCTCCCCATCTGAACTTTCCCCCTGTTCTTCTTCTCTTCGAGCAGGCACCCAAGTGACATCCACATCGTCATCATCAACCGCTTCACTTGTATCTGACAACTCAGCAAAGGAAGCAGCAGCGGGTACAACATCATCATCATCACACCGTACGTCCATGTGTGTAATGCTGCCTGACTGAGACATATCCCTTTTATCTACATCCTCTAGCAATAATGGTTGCGCATCACTCATTTCTTCCAACTCATGTGTAAATAACTCCTCTGACAGATCAAGTGAAGCAGCTGTGGTTCTAGTGTTGGTGGGGGCGGCAGGCGGGCGAGTGGTAACTTGAGAGGTGCCCGAAGCTGAGCTGGAGGAGGATGGTGTGTCAAGGTTCCGAGCGGAAGCTGTAGAAGATTGGGTGTCCTGTGTTAGCCAGTCAACTATGTCCTCAGAACTTTTCGAGTTCAGGGTACGTGGCCTCTGAACACTGAGCATTATTCTAGGGCCAAAGGGAATCACAGCACCACGACCATGACGGCCCCTGCGGGGTGGCCTGCCTCTGCCTGTCATTTTTTTTTAGATTTGTTTAGTTGTACTATGCGTGCAAGCTACTGTGACACCAGATATGAGTGGCACTGTGCACTGGCAGAAGTTGGCAGAGTAGACGCTGTAGGCCTGACACACACGCTGGCAGGCAACTGACTGTTATTCTATTGCAGTCAAAACTGTTGTTTTTTTTTATGTAAGCTACTGTGACACCAGATATGAGTGGCACTGTGCACTGGCAGAAGTTGGCAGAGTAGACGCTGTAGGCTTGACACACACGCTGGCAGGCAACTGACTGCTATTCTACTGCAGTCAAAACTGTTGTTTTTTTTTTTAATGTAAGCTACTGTGACACCAGATATGAGTGGCACTGTGCACTGGCAGAAGTTGGCAGAGTAGACGCTGTAGGCCTGACACACACGCTGGCAGGCAACTGACTGCTATTCTATTGCAGTCAAAACTGTTGTTTTTTTTTATGTAAGCTACTGTGCTAGGGAAAAAAAAAAGCAGACTGATGTACTAGCCCTAAAAAGGGCTTTTTGGGGTGCTGTCAGGACGCTGTCCTTACAGCAGAGATCAGATGAGTCTTTCAGGACTGGAGTGGACACTGAATGAACTGGCCTAGCTATAGATTTCCCTATTAAATCAGCGGCAGCTACACTGTCCCTCCTCTCACTAAGACTGCAGCTTCCGAATGAATCTAAAATGGATGCTGTCCAGGAAAAAAAAAAAAGCAGACTTATGTACTAGCCTTAAAAAGGGCTTTTTGGGGTGCTGTCAGGACGCTGTCCTAACAGCAGAGATCAGATGAGTCTTTCAGGACTGGAGTGGACACTGAATAAACTGGCCTAGCTATAGATTTCCCTATTAAATCAGCAGCAGCTACACTGTCCCTCCTCTCACTAAGACTGCAGCTTCCGAATGAATCTAAAATGGATGCTGTCCAGGAGGTGGGAGGGTCTGGGAGGGAGGGTATGCTGCTGATTGGCTGGAATGTGTCTGCTGACTGTGAGGTACAGGGTCAAAGTTTGCTCAATGATGACGAATAGGGGGCGGACCGAACATCGCATATGTTCGCCCGCCGCGGCGAACGCGAACAAGCTATGTTCGCCGGGAACTATTCGCCGGCGAATAGTTCGGGACATCTCTACTTATTATATGCTTACCTATATGTAAAAATGTCTCCGGGGGGTTTACAACCACTTTAAAGGATTTCTGCACAAGTGAAAGAGTTTGGGAATAATTAATTAACCACTTCAGCTCCAAAAGGTTTACCCCCCCTTCATGACTAGTCCATTTTTAGCTATACAGCACTGCGTTAATTTAACTGAAAATTGCGACAATATACCCAAATAAAATGTATGTCCTTTTTTCCTCACAAATAGAGATTTCTTTTGGTGGTATTTGATCACCTATGCGGTTTTTATTGTTTGCGCTATAAACAAAAAAAAGAACAACAATTATTTTTACTTTCTGCTATTAAACATATTCAATAAAAAAATGAAAAAAAAAAAAGTAAAATATTGATTGGTTTGCACAAAAGGTATAGCATCTGCAAACTATGGCATAGATTTATGTTTTTTTTTTTTGTTTTTTTTTACTAGTAATGACGGCGATCAGCAACTTATAGTGGGACTGTGACATTGTGGTGGACAAATCAGACACTAATTGACACTTTTTGGGGACCAGTGACACTAACACAGTGATCAGTGCTAAAAATATATACTGTCACTGTACTAATTACACTGGCAGGAAAGGGGTTAACATCAGGTGCGATTAAAGGGTTCAGTGTGTGCCTAGGGCATGGGTGCCCAACCATTTGAAGCGCGAGGGCCACTTAAGCGACTTGGTAACTGGTCACGGGCCACAATCAGCAGAGTGGGCAGATGGCAGGTCCCTGTCCGCTCTGCATATGCATATAATTGGGTCGGACTGACCGTGTGAAAGCAGCCCATGGCTGCTTTCACACTGATGAGCTGCAGTTTACCAGGGTTGCCAACTTTCAGTAAATTTACGAACAGTTTGTAAAATCCATACTTTTTGCATCTGTCCTTGAATGTCTATTGCGGACATGTAGGCTGCATGTCTGTAACTGACATTCATGGACAGATGCAACAATTATGGATTTTACAGACTGTTTGCAAATTTACTAAAAGTTGGCAACCCTGCAGTTTACCCGCACTGCGGGTGCAACACAGTGTACCTTTGGCTTTTCTGCACTTTGCAATAGACTTCTATTATACTATTATATTCTGCAGGTTTGGTGCACTTTCAGAAAGCTCACCAAACATGCAGGTAATAACAGAAGTCTATGTCTCAGTGCAGGTAACCCGCAGGTGCACTGCTCTGCATCTGCGGATTCGGCCAGAAACCACTGCAGAACAGATATGCCCATATATACACTGATTTTAGTAATAAACTGACCTTTAATAACAGTATTCTATTCCATCCCAGAGCAGGAGGTCGCGGGCCACATCAGAGGGCTCCGCGGGCCACATGTGGCCCCCGGGCCACTGGTTGGGCACCCCTGGCCTAGGGAGTCCTTACTAACCGTGGGGGAGGTGCTTGTACTGTGGGAAGGCAGAGATCTGTGTTCCTGCCTTGCAGGAACTCAGGATCACAACCTTCCCTTCTCACAGAACGACAATCTGCCTTGTTTACACAGGCAGGCCACCGTTTTGCCTGTGTCCCGAATGATTGGTGGGTCCCAGCGGACATCGCGTCCACCCCAGACCCGCTGAATGGCGTCCGCATGCGCGCCCCAGACCCAGAAGTGCAGGATCATGTACAGGTACGTGATTCTGCTCAGGTTAGCCGACTTGCCGCTGTATGTATGCAGTATACCGTTGGCAAGCGGTTAAGTCAAATAAATTAATTTTATCAATTATTTTTGTTTTAGAGGTACTGTTGTCCATCGATCAATTAAACGATCAACATAACTGACTCAATTAATCATTCAAGCATTCCCTGACATGTGACAAAAGACTGCTAGATTGGGATTGAGACTTGAAGAGGGAAATTTGTCTGATTTTTTTTTCTTCTTCAGAGATCGGGTGGAGTCATCCTCAGTGGGTTTATCCATGTGCACCAAAAGATTTTCTAAATTCAGTCAATTAAGTCTACTGTCTCATTTTCATCTAACAATCCCACCGAATCTATGATCACTTTATACTCTTTTATGGTATAGTGGGATCAGTCAGTGTCATCTCTAACTGTTTTATGTACAGATTTTATAATATCAATTTGCGAGCAAATAGTTGTTGATCCTTAATTTTCAAAAATTTGTCCAGATTTTATTCTGGAAAGAAGCTGAGACCCAGGGATAAAAGATTTATTTCATTAGCTGATGAATTATGTGGGGATTATGTTTATATTTAATTACATTTTTCCATACTGAGTTTACTCATGTTGATTTTATATTCTTCTACATCTTATGTGCTATTTTGGTATCCACTCAGGGTGGCCCACACAAATCCCAGATTGTGCTTTAGAGGTTGTCTTTGGGAGAAAATATAGGTGGTGTTCCTTGTGAAACATGAACCCTCAAAGTGTGACCATCAGAAGAGGTGCCTGTCACCTCACCTCACACATTACCTGTACCATCAAGAGTGCCTAGGTGATTATATACCTGTGACACGCGAAATGCCGCCTGTGACAGACTCACCCGGGACAGAGGCTTTTGGAGGGGAGTGAATGCTAGCCTCTTGCCTTGCGATTATGGGCCCTGGCATTTGGGGGAACGGTGCTATTTGTGAGCTGTATGCTTGGGGACCCCTGAGGTGGTGTTACTTTGGATTCAGGTCCATGTCCCCCCAAGACACACAGATTTTGGGAACCCTGTATATGTCATATTAGAAAGAGTGACTGATTCATACTGTTGGGACACATACTGTTAGGAGACGCTGATGTCAACTCCAGCCACCTGTCTTTTATAATGTAAATGAGTCTAGGATAACTTCTAAGGGTCTTTCACCCATTGTTGCTTGTGCTAATTAACCCTGCAATTGTATGAAGGAGTTCTGTGTTGATATGTATGATAATGTGTATTGTAGTTAGGGAGTCACAACGGCTGCTTTAAGGGATTTGTTAATTAGCTCATGTTAATTTATGCTTCTGTGTATTGCTAGAGTAATATGAGCAGGATGTAGGAACCACCTGTCAGAGAACTCACCTTGCCGGACGTGCTGTTCGTCGCCTTGGGGCGTGCGCGCCGACGCGAGCTGCTGTTGTGCGTCCTCTTGTGCTTTCTCCTGTGCATTCTCCTGTGTGCGTGGGTGCGTGTGCGCGCGTGCGCCAATGCGCACGCGCATTCGCCGAAGCGCGATGCGTGTGCGCACGTGTGCGCCGATGCGCGCCAAATGGCCTATTTAAATCCCTGGAACACTTCAGCCCGGTGCTGTCTGATCTGCAGCTCCCTGTGTACCCTGCCCCTGCCGTTTGCCTGAAATCTGACCCTCTGACCACCCGGCTTGTTACTTGGACTTCTCCTGCCTTCCGCCTGCATCTGACCACGGCTTGCCCTTGACCCTGAACCTGTCTGCTCCTCTGTACCACGTTGCTTGACCGTTGCCAAACCCTGCCTGTTATTTGACCATTCTGTGTTGCTCCTGCTCAGCTTCACCCTCCAGCATCCCTGCCTGCCTGTCTGCAGCCTGTGAGACTCATCTTCCCTTCTGTATCCAGATCCTGAGCTGTCTTCCAGCAAATATCTACCAGGCTCTCTTACCCTTCCGTACTCCTGTGCCTCCTGTCTGCACTACCAGGGGCTGCAAGTCGGATCCGTACAGGGGACCTTCCTCTGCTCCGTTGGGCTCGTCGACCAGGTACGTGTAAGTCTGACAGTATCAGACAGCCATGTCCGAGCCCGAGCAGGGAAGGGATCCCATGGAGGAACTGTGCACCTGAACGGATTGACGCAAGCTGTGAAGGACCTCCAAGCCGGTTACACTAGACTGGAGGAGAGGGTTCAAGTTCTGTCCACACCTGCCAGCTCACAAGGAGCTACGTCCGCTGGATACCCAGCTGCACCTTCAGAAGCCAGGGTCCCCACGCCCGAGAAGTTTGCGCGCGAACGCTGCAAATATCGTTCCTTCCGCAATGCCTGCGAACTTTTCTTTGCCCTGCAACCTCGCACCTTTTCTTTGGAGGTCACCAAGGTGGGCTTCGTCATCTCTCTACCGACCGGCGAACCACAGGCCTGGGCCCACCGCCTCCTGGAGCAAAAGGATGCATCTCTGGAGAACCTAGCTAACTTCTTTGCCGCCATGTCCCAGCTATATGAGGATCCGCAACAAGCTGCCACGGCAGAATCCGTTCTTCGTTCCCTCCAGCAAGGACGCAGAGCGGCTGAGGATTATGCAGCCGAGTTCAAGTGGTGGAGCTCCAACACCGAATGGAATGACGCGCTGTCAATTCCGGACGGGCTTGTCGGACCAGCTCAAGGATGAGCTAGCACATGTCGGGGTTCCCCTAACTTTGGACAAGCTCATTGAGCTATCGATCCAGATCGACCGGCGACTGAGAGAGCGTCGCTCGGAAAGATCCTCCAGCCAATACGACCCACCTGGTTGCTCCCTAAGGTTCCTAGCCCGGCCAGCCTGGCACCGCCGGTTCCTCCGTCCCCGCCTCTGGACGTTACTGAACCCATGCAGCTGGGCCTACTTCGCTCTTCTCTCTCCCCGGAGGAACGCCAACACAGGCAAAGCAACAATCTCTGCATGTACTGTGGTGAACCAGGACACTACGTAAGGACTTGCCCAGCTAAGATGCGTAAGTGCCTGCCCTTTTCTTCTACCAGTGCTTCTATGTCTCCTAACCCAACCGCTCACTACCGCAATCCCAGTGTCCGCTATAATTGACTCTGGAGCATGCAGCTGCTTTATTGACTTGACGTTTGCTGACAACCATCATATCCCTCTTCAACCAAAATCCCGGGGACTTGCAGTGCACCTCACTGATGGTTCCATCATCAAATCTGGTCCTGTTACCCAGGAAACTGTGCCCTTGCTTGCTTCCATGGCAACCCATCACCAGGAGTTCCTAAGTCTGGATGCCATCTCCTCACCGTTGTTCCCTATCATTTTGGGGATGCCCTGGCTGCAAGCCCATAATCCCAGCATTGACTGGACTCTGGGAAGGGGCAAGTTCCTCTCAAACTACTGCCAGCAACACTGTTTGCAACCAGCCCCAACCAACTCTTCTCATCTGCTCTGTCTGGATATAGACCCTGAACTCCAACAATCCATCCCTGAACCCTACCATGACTTCCTGGATGTGTTCAGTAAGAAGGGGGCTGAAACCCTTCCTCCCCATAGACCGTATGACTGCCCTATAGAACTTCTACCTGGAACGGAAGTGCTCTTTGGGAGAATCTTCCCCTTGACTGAGCAGGAGCTGGGCACTCTGAAGGTCTACATAGATGACAACCTGAAGAAAGGGTTTATCCACCCTTCCACCTCACCAGCCTGTGCGGGTATCTTTTTTGTGGGAAAAAAGGATCATTCCCTACGCCCCTGTATAGACTATCGGGAGTTGAATAAAATCACTATAAAAAAATGTTACCTCTCGTGCCCGAACTCTTCCAGAGGTTGGAAACTGCGGTCATCTTCACCAAACTTGATCTCCGGCGGGCTTACAATCTGATCCGCATTCGAGATGGAGATGAATGGAAAACGGCCTTCCGTACCCGATTCGGACACTATGAGTATCTAGTTATGCCGTTTGGACTGTGTAATGCCCCGGCCACCTTCCAACATTTTGTCAATGACATTTTCCGTGACTACCTGGACTTATATGTCATAGTATACCTGGATGACATCTTAATCTTCTCCTCTTCAGTAGACGACCATCGCAGGCATGTCCAAAATGCTCTTGCTCGGCTCAGACAACATGGACTTTACGCCAAGCTGGAGAAATGCGAATTTGAACTTCAATGTATCCAGTTTCTCGGGTTAATCATCTCCGTTGAGGGCATCAAAATGGACCCTCAGAAGGTGTCTGCTATCCTGGACTGGCCTGCTCCCACAGATAAGAAAGGGGTCCAACGCTTCTTCGGATTTTCCAACTTTTGTCGGAAGTTTATCAGGGGTTTTTCTGCAATAATCGCCCCCTTACCGAATTGACCAAACAGTCTGCCTTTGAAAAGCTGAAGGAATTATTTACCTCTGCCTCCATCCTGAAACACCCTGATCCTGCATTACCCTTTGTCCTCGAAGTGGACGCGTCTGAAATCGCAGTGGGGGCTGTGCTATCCTAGCGACAAGGGGCCAAAGCCCTACTCTTTCCAGTGGCCTTCTTCTCTTGCAAGCTTTCCACTGTGGAAAGAAACTACGACATGGGAGACCGGGAACTTCTGGCTATCAAGGCAGCGTTAGAAGAGTGGCGTTATCTGCTTGAGGGTGCTGCTCATCCTATTCTGGTCTACACAGACCACAAGAACTTGGAGTACCTGAGGACAGCTAAGAGGTTGAAACCAAGGCAGGCAAGGTGGGCACTCTTTTTTTCTCAAGATTTCTGTTCCACATGACTTACAGACCTGGATCGAAAAATATTAAACCGGACTCACTTTCCCGCATGTTCAGCGACTCTGAAGAGACCTTACCCATTGATACCATCCTCCCTGCTGGGAACTTCCTATTGCTCCAAGAGGATCTCATGTCCCGAATTAAGCGGGCTTCTGCTGACTTGACCTCACTCCCGGAGAACTGTGTTAGGGCACAAGATGGTCTGATCAGGCATGAGGGCAAAATTGTGGTTCCAGAGAACCTACGGGTGACAGTCCTGGAACTTTGCCACGACCATAAACTGACCGGACATTTTGGTTCCCTGAAGATGGCCGAGCTGATTAAGCGCACGTTCTGGTGGCCTCAGCTGGGTAGTGACTGCAGGAGCTATGTGGACTCATGCAACACTTGCTCTCAGAACTAGAATAGCCGGATGAAGGCCTGGGGTCTACTAAAACCCCTACCTGTCCCTGAAAGACCCTGGAAGATGGTGTCGATGGACTTCATCGTGGAACTCCCCCTGTCCGAAGGATTTTCTACGGTTTTTGTTGTCATCGACAGGCTATCCAAAATGGCCCACTTTCTGCCTATGAAAGGCACACCTTCGGCCATGGAGATGGCGAAGGTCTTTATCAAGGAGGTAGTGAGGCTCCATGGAGTTCCAGGAAGTATTGTCTCGGACCGAGGTGTCCAGTTCACCTCCAAGTTCTGGAAGGCTCTGTGCGGTTCCCTTGAGATCGAGTTGGCATTTTCATCTGCTTACCACCCTCAGATGAATGGTCAAACAGAAAGAACCAACCAGACGTTAGAACAATACCTCCGGTGCTTCTCTTCCTTTTCTCAGGACGATTGGGCCTCTCTATTACCCATTGCTGAATTTGCATACAACAATTCTCTGCACTCTGCCATTAAACAGACCCTGTTTTTTGCCAACTACGGTTTCCATCCTTCCTTTTTACCTAGTACCGTACCAGAATGTACTATCCCTGCGGTGTCTGAAACAATGGACTTTTTCGTCTCAAATAACAAACTCCTACAGGAAACCATGTCCAAAACTCAGGATTACAACAAAAAATTTTTCGATATGAAAAGGCGAGGGGAACTCACTCTGGAACCTGGCAACCAGGTGTGGTTATCCACAACCAACTTAAAAATGGCCTGTCCACCAAGGAAGCTGGTTCCTAAATTCATGGGACCATTCTCGGTGAAGAGGAAGATCAATAATGTGGCTTATGAGCTTGACTTACCGAACACCCTGAAGGTCCATCCAGTTTTTCACGTGACACTGTTAAAACCGGTTGTCCCTAACCCCTTCGCTGGCCGTAACACCGGCCCACCTGAGCCTGTTGTGTTTGACAATGAGGAGGAATTTGAGGTTGAGGCGATTCTGGATTGTAGGAGAAGATACAACCAGACCCAATATTTAATAAAATGGAAGGGCTATGGACCAGAGGATAATTCCTGGGAGCCCGAAAGCAGTATACATGCTGAAGAACTCATGCAAGCCTTCAAGAGGTCCCATGCTGTGAAAATCGCCCAATTGGGCATCCAGAGGCTGCCTTTAAGGGGGGACACTGTCAGAGAACTCACCTTGCCAGACGTGCTGTTTGTCGCCTTGGGGCGCGCGCGCCGACCCAAGCTGCTGTTGTGCGTTCTCCTGTGTGTTCTCCTGTGCGTGCCAAATGGCCTATTTAAATCCCTGGAACACTTCAGCCCGGTGCTGTCTGATCTGAAGCTCCCTGTGTACCCTGCCCCTGCCGTTTGCCTGAAATCTGACCCTCTGACCACCCGGCTTGTTACTTGGACTTCTCCTGCCTTCCACCTGCATCTGACCACGGCTTGCCCTTGACCCTGAACCTGTCTGCTCCTCTGTACCACGTTGCCTGACCCTTGCCAAACCCTGCCTGTTATTTGACCATTCAGTGTTGCTCCTGCTCAGCTTCACCCTCCAGCATCCCTGCCTGCCTGTCTGCAGCCTGTGAGACTCACTTCCCTTCTGCATCCGGATCCTGAGCCATCTTCCAGCAAATATCCACCAGGCTCTCTTACCCTTCCGTACTCCTGTGCCTCCTGTCTGCACTACCAGGGGCCGCGAGTCGTATCCGTACGGGGGACTTTCCTCTGCTTCGTTGGGCTCGTCGACCAGGTACGTGTAAGTCTGACACCTCCTCTTTTACTGTATATAAGACTTGTATTCAGGTTCTAATAAACAGTCCATGTTCAGCAATCAAGCAAGTATCGTCTTGTTTGTGCTTGTGAGCTGTTGGAATATCTGATATCTAGATTCAGACTGGGAGGAAGTGGTATATGACGAAAGCACTCAAGCAGAGTGTGGGACGTTTCGTTACACCGCCTTTCCTCGCTAGATTTGTTTTCTTTTTCTTAGCATGAATATCTTTTGTTACATTTCTCTAGGTGTTCCTTAAGTTTAGTGTCCCACTCATTCTAAGACAAATGCATTTTTAGTGGTGTCAGTTGAATATTTAGATGTTCAATTTTCTTTATCTATCTCACTAATCTGTTTCTAAAGCCCTGTACACACGATTGGATAACCTATGGATTTTCGTCCGATGGATTTGACCATCGGAAATCCGATGAAACTGTTTTTCATCAGTCTTGGCCACACACCATCAGTCAAAAAACCGACCGTTCCAAACGTGGTGACGTAAAACACTCCGATGAGCCAAGAAAAATGAAGTTTAATGCTTCTGAGCATGCGTCGACTTGATTCTGAGCATGCGTGGGTTTTTTAACCGATGGACTTGCCCATAGACGATCGCAAATTACCATCGGTTCTTGATCCATCGGAAAATTTTAAAACAAGTTCTATTTTTTCCATCCGATGGAAAAAAGACCGATGGGTACCATACACGATCGGTTTGTCTGATGAAAACCATCCATCGGACGTTTTTCATCAGTTAAACCGATCGTGTGTATGGGGCTTTACATTCACTTGCTAGTAATTACATCAAATCGTGGGAACACTGTTGCAGATTTTTTTTTTCCCACTCCTTTTTCAAATCCAATCAAATATTTCCAAATTAGGAAAATATGAATCCTCAATCAAAATAGGTGTCTCTGCTCCTGTATATATTTCCCAAATGTTTTTATGTGCCAAAACAGTAACGATTTATTTTCCAAAATTATTTTGAAAATTCTAAACAAGAGTAAAAAGTTCTGAATTGATCAATTCCTTTTAACCAACGTCTTTCTAATAATTGAACATAACACTGTTCTACTCCTAGCCTTGGTCCTCAATCATATTTTGATCAGTAATCAATGCATCAATCCCAGCATCTAGTTACTTCTCCATGCACTGGTGTAGAAGTGCAGTGGAAGGTGCCTTCCCAATGGGGATTACTGTATGTATACAATAGTTTAATCACAAGGAGTACCCAGTATTGGTTGATAGGCTGTGGCTGTGGAGGAGACATAAACCAAAACTGATTTACTCACCTACACTGATTTATGTTATTTGCTTGTGTATTGTTCAAGGCCATATAAACAGTACATAGGTGGAAAGCAATACCATGGGAATGGCTCTCCTTTTTGGATTATTATACTATTATACAGTATCATCTAGGAGAGATGCTATACTTTGGATGCCTACATATTCTATACAATCTTTATGTGCTATATAATACAATATGGGCCTCCATATTTGTTGTGATGAGCAGTGTTGGTTATCTTACTTTAAAAAAGTAATTAGTTACAGTTACAAATTACTTCTCCCAAAAAGTAATTGCGTTAGTTACTACATTGAAAAAGTAATTAGTTACTCAGCAAAGTAACTGACTTTTTTTTTGAGGGCACATAGCACATCAGGGCATGGGGCACATAGCACATCAGGGCATGGGGCACACAGCACATGGGGGCATACAGTACATAGGGGCACATAGCACATCAGGGCGCACAGCACATCAGGGCACATGATAGCACATAGCACATTAGGGCATGGGGCATAGGGCACATAGCACATAGCACATGAGGGCACATCAGGACATGTGGCACATAGCACATCAGGGCGGAGCACATAGCACATCGGGGCGGGGCACATAGCACATCAGGGCAGGGGATCATAGCACATTGTTTACCAGCCATGCAGAGTAGCGCAGGAAGCGTGTGTAATAAGTTCTCTCTCATGTCACGGCACTGACGGCAGTCACGCTACTCCCCGGGAGCAGCGTGACTGCCATCAGTGCCGTGACATGAGAGAGACCCGGTCATAGAGGAGAGGAGGAATTACACTACTGCCATCTAGTGGAGGTAGATGTAATTGGGGTAACGCCGCCCAAGTAATGGTAACTGCGTTACCATGAGGGGAAGAGTAATCAGTTAGATTACACGTTACCCTCTAAAGTAACTGCGTTTATTCTAACTCAGTTACTTACATCACTGGTGATGAGATCATACCATGTTGGAATATGTGTGAGCTATGTCTATGATGATTGAGCAAATCACACATTGGAAGTCCTATATAATCTGTTATGACATACGCGTTAGATTATATATCATATGCTTTGCTACATACATGAGATATATAGTTACTGCTCCTTTATTAAGGCTTCTAGTAAAACACAGCACATTGGTCCAAATATTTCATGGTCGAAATTAAACCCAAAGTCTAGTGCTCAAGAATAGATTATCATCTTTGTCACAGTGCTACTAGCTGGATCAAAAGACTATTTAGAATGCCCCAGAAATTAATTCAATAAAATTGAATTTCTTACATTAAGGAGGACAATAGTATACATTTGAAATAAAAAGGTGAATATCCTCTATTATTATTAACCGCTTGCCATCCAGCACACGACAATATACGTTGGAAGAATGGCATGGCTGCGCAAATGGGTTCTAGTGAGCCCATCCCCCCTACAATTAGAACACAACTGAGGGAACACATTTAACCCATTGATTGCCCACAAGTGTTTAACCCCTTCCCTGCCAGTGACATTTACACAGTAATCAGTGCATTTTTATAGCACTGATTGCGGTATAAATGTCAATGGTCCCAAAATAGTGTCAAAAGTGTCCGATCTGTCCGCCCCAATGTCGCAATCACGATAAAAATCGCAGATCGCCGCCATTACTAATAAAAAAATCATTATAAAAATGCCATAAATCTATCCCCTATTTTGTAGACGCTATAACTTTTGCGCAAACCAATCAATATACGCTTATTGCGATTTTTTTTTTTACCAAAAATATGTAGAAGAATACATATCAGCTTAAACTGAGAAAGAAATTAGTTTTTTATATATTTTTTGTGCATATTTATTATAGCAAAAAGTAACAATTTAGCTTCACTTCCTGGTTCCCTACTGCGCATGCGCGATCCCACTGGTCCCTGCTGTCTTCTGGGACCTGTGTGTCTCCCAGAAGACAACAGGGGGGGACAGAGGAGGCGCCGGAAGTGGCGTAGGTCGACGCGGCGACCTATGCCCGGAAATGGGAGCAAATATCTGAATTAAACAGGTATCTGCTCCCTCCTTCCCCTATAAGGTGCCAAACGTGACACCGGAGGGGGGGGAGGAATCCGAAAAGCGGAAGTTACATTTGTGGGTGGAACTCCGCTTTAATACATCTCACAGATGTGAACTGGCACCGTTTTAAACAATGCTAACCTTTGTACATGCGCTGACCTGCATTACATATGTGATAAAACATGCCTAAAAAAACATAGTTGTGAATGAGCCTAATAGTGATAAGGTGAAGATACGTTTTATTTTAGAAACAAAACAGCAATTTGTCCGCCTAGCCAAGTAGTAGAAAATAGAAGTACCAACCAGTATGCGTAAATGCTGAAATTACTTGCGAGTCATCTACAAGATAAAACTTGGAGACTCAAGATAAAATCAAATTTAAAAATGATAACTATTTTATGTTAAGAGGTACTGGTGACATTACTTATACTGTGCAATCGAAAAATAGCCCAAATAGAAACAATACACAACTTTAAAGTTACAAAGAAAAGCATTTTCTGAATGTAAAAGACATCACAGTTATCTGTTTCAGAAATCCTTCAAAAGACAGGTAATATCATCTCCATGTCATCTGAGGGGCAAGCTTCCTTGACACAGGAAAAATCTTTTTGGCAGTGCTTTATACTTAACAAGGACAAGATGACAAAAGAGAGAGTGTGCTGTATATGCAAAAATAGACAAGGAACAAAAAAGGCAATTTATCAATATATGTAAGAATATGTCATAATCTTGTGAGAGACACTTGGCCAAAAACATTGGAAGCCTGTACTGACAGAAATATGAAGGTTGCCGTTGCAGATTTACTTTTAATAATGCTACTATCAGTCAGACTGCAGTACATTCTGTCGCAAAGAACTAGAAAAAGTGTACAGCCATGAAGACAGAAATACCACTTAAAGTGGTTCTAAAGGCAGGACATTATTTACCTTAATGCATTCCCTGCATTAGGGTAAAAATTTCCTTGTATTTGTATTAGCCCTTCACCCCTCTGTATAATTACCTGAGCCCAACCTTGATCTAGCACTGTACCCATCTGCAGTGGCTCTCTCTTCTCACTCTGCTCACAGAAGCAGCAGTGGGAGGCATTGGCTGTCAATCAAATCCTGTAAGCAGGTAGTGGGGGATGGGGCTGAGCCACGCTGTGTGTGTCAATAGAAGCAAACGGCCTGGCTCAGAAGCGAGTCTGAAGTTTCACCACCATAGGAAGCTGCTTTGCAATCATCTTTATCTGCATATGTGTTACAGGTTAATACTCAGAAGGGGGGGATTTAGTACATACTACCCCCCAAATTTCGAAGGCCTTCAGGGAATTTTACGCTGACTTATATAATGTGAAGGATGGTCTGGCTTCTTTATCACTATCAGAAAAGCGTGCACATATCCTCACCTATCTTAGGGAAGCCAACCTCCAAAAATTGTCAATGTCGGCCCTCAACGAACTGGAAGCCAATTTTTCCGTTGAGGAATTTCGCTGCGCGCTAAAATCCTCTCCTTCCGGCAAAGCCCCTGGTCCTGATGGTTTCACTATCCTATATTATAAAACCTTTAGTGACATTTTACTTCCCCATCTCACAGCTTATGCAAATTCAATCTCCCACAAATCTGGCCTTCGCCCGGAATCCCTTTCTGCCCACATCACCGTTATTCTTAAACCTGACAAAGACCCTACCCTATGTAGTAGCTATAGATCCATCTCCCTTCTTAATGTGGACACCAAACTCTATGCCAAGGTTATGGCAAATAGACTGCTCCCCTTTTACCCAAGTGGGTTTCAGCTGATCAAAAAGGTTTAATTCCCAATAGAGAGGCTAGAGATAACTCTCTTCGCACTCTATCCTTGATCCACTATGTTCGCAGGTGCTCCCAGTCCACCCTTCTTCTTTTCACTGATGCTGAAAAAGCGTTTGATAGGGTGGACTGGGACTACCTTAAAACTACCCTCCGTTGTTTTGGCCTTTGCCCCAAAATGTTCTACCGTATTTCCTCTCTCTACTCTAACCCCACCGTGCACATAAGTATAAATGACTCCTTAAGCGACCCCTTTACACTACATAACAGAACCAGACAGGGATGCCCTTTATCCCCCCTTTTGTTTGCTATTTCTCTTGAACCCTTTTTGGCCACAATTAGACATAATAGGAATATCCATGGCATCCAAGTTGGTAGTAGACTCCATAAATATGCAGCCTACTCTGACGACATTTAGTTTTTCATCCAACAACCACGCATTTCATTGCCAAATTTAATGTCTGAATTCTCTTCCTTCCAAACGCTATCTAACTTTAAAATTAATTTGTCAAAATCTGAAATTCTAAATATTACAGTTCCCCAATCGTTAGCTGATCAGTTAAAGCCCCTATTCCCCTTTCGCTGGGAAACCTCACGCATGAAATACCTTGGCATATACCTTACCCCTCACCTTCATTCCCTTTTTAGGCATAATTATATCCCTCTACTAAATACCATCAGAGCAGATCTTAGGAAATGGTCTTCCCTCTCACATTCATGGCTAGGTAATGTTAATATAATCAAGATGAACATACTCCCCCGCATTCTCTTCATTATATAAATGATCCCCTTACGGGTTCCCATAGGCTTCTTTACTCTATCGCAGACCATGATCAACCGCTTTATATGGAGGAGACGGTCATCCAAGGGTCTCCAGGGAGGTCCTTTTTCGGGCTAAATGGCCCGGGGGTTTATCCTTACCCAATTTTAAAGCCTATTATCACGCCATTATATTCTCACGTATAGCTGATTGGAAATATGCCATTGCTTCTAAATTATGGGTACAACTGGAATACTCTCTATGTGAATCGGATCTCTCCACGGTTCCTTGGATACCACCCTCTTCCAGAAACCTTTCCCACAATATCTCGCCTCTAACCATATCCTCCTTGGATGTATGGGATGGACTTCATAAAAAATTTACATGGGCTTATGACTCTCCACTAACTCCCCTCCTACATCATAAATATTTCATGCCAGGTTCCATTGACCCAGGTTTCCAATCCTGGTCACCCGGAGGCCCTCTCCTCTTGCATCATGTCCTTTCCCCCAATACTCTTAAACCTTTGTCTGAAATTTTGGGCCATGGATCAATCACATTCATGGACAAATGGAGATATAACAAACTGAACTGTTTTCTTAAGTCTCTCCCCCAACCACTGCGGGGAATCCAAGATCTCAATGGTATTGAACATGTATTCCTTCATAAAGACCCCCCTCTACACTGCATCTCCCAGTTCTACAAAGCGCTTATCGAATTTCAAAGCCCTAAGTACCCGAAATACCTGACCAGATGGGAGATCGACCTAGGTGCTGCCATCACAGACAAGAAAAAAGATAAAGTTCTTCAACTTACTCATGTCTCCTCATTGGCTTCTTCCATGGCTGAATCTAACTTTAAACTCCTCACTAGATGGCACCATACACCTGTCAAACTTCACTGCATGTTTCCTGTTAATTCCCCGCTATGTTGGAGGAACTGTGGGCAGGACGCCACTCACGCTCACATCTCGTGGTTTTGTCCCCTCATTCGTCCTTACTGGTTGAAGTGATAGACCTGATTCACCAGGTCACTGAAGTTAAATTACCTTTGGACCCGTGGATAGTTCTCTTTCACGCTACCTCAAGACCCATAGGTAAATACAAACGTTTGCTCATTCCACACCTCCTTAATAGGGATGAGCTCGGTGTTCGAGTCGAACATACGTTCGACTCGAACATCGGCTGTTCGATCGTTCGACGAAGATCGAACGTTTTGGGCCGTTCGCGCCAAATTCGAGTGACGCGAACGGCCCACAATACACTGCGCCATCGCAGTGCAATCCCGGCGCTGTGATTGGCCAAGCATGCACTGTGACCCCGCATGCTTGGCCAATCACAGCGCCGGCAGCGAGGAGAGCCATAATTGGCCACAGGCAGGATGCCTGTGGCCAATTATAGCTCAGGGGGGTTTAGTACATGCCCCACACTATAAAAGGCCGCCAGCACATCGGCCTTGTGTAGTGTGTTCCGGTTCAGGGAGAGAGAAGGATAGGCAGGGACAGTGTTAGTGATATTTGTTCATTTACCTTGTGTGTAGGGAGAGAGAAGGATAGGCAGGGACAGTGTCAGTGATATTCTGCTAAACCTTGTGTGCAGGGAGAGAGAAGGATAGGCAGGGGACAGTGTCAGTGATATTTTTGCTAAGCCTCCTGCACAGTATACACCTGAAGCTAGCCCTTATTGCTGTGTTTTCCTGTTGTGTAACACAGGCAGGTATCTGCAGCAGTTATAGCAGGCGTAGTGTGCTTCCTGCAAAATATACACCTGAAGCTAGCCCTTATTGCTGTGTTTTCCTGTTGTGTAACACAGGCAGGCATCTGCAGCACTTACAGCAGGCGTAGTGTGCTTCCTGCAAAATATACACCTGAAGCTAGGCCTTATTGCTGTGTTTTCCTGTTCTGTAACACAGGCAGGCATCTGCAGCAGTTATAGCAGGCGTAGTGTGCTTCCTGCAAAATATACACCTGAAGCTAGGCCTTATTGCTGTGTTTTCCTGTTGTGTAACACAGGCAGGCATCTGCAGCACTTACAGCGGGCGTAGTGTGCTTCTTGCAAAATATACACCAGAAGCTAGCCCTTATTGCTGTGTTTTCCTGTTGTGTAACACAGGCAGGCATCTGCAGCAGTTATAGCAGGCGTAGTGTGCTTCCTGCAAAATATACACCTGAAGCTAGCCCTTATTGCTGTGTTTTCCTGTTGTGTAACACAGGCAGGCATCTGCAGCACTTACAGCAGGCGTAGTGTGCCTCCTGCAAAATATACACCTGAAGCTAGGCCTTATTGCTGTGTTTTCCTGTTGTGTAACACAGGCAGGCATATGCAGCACTTACAGCGGGCGTAGTGTGCCTCCTGCACATTATACCCCTGAAGCTACCCCTTATTCCTCGTAGTTTTTTTTTTCTTTTGTGTTACACTAACAGGCATGTGCAGCACTTACAGTGGGCGTAGTGTGCTTCTTGCAAAATATACACCAGAATCTAGCCCTTATTGCTGTGTTTTCCTGTTGTGTAACACAGGCAGGCATCTGCAGCACTTACAGCAGGCGTAGTGTGCTTCTTGCAAAATATACACCTGAAGCTACCCCTTATTGCTGGTTTTTCCATCTCCCTGCAGGCCTTTAGAATGTCTGGAAGGCAAACAAGGAGAGGCAGACAGTCAGGAGCCAATAAAAGAGGGCAAGCAGGCTCTGTGTCTAAAGACAACAGTGCTGGTCGTGGACGCAGTGCATCGTCATCAGCACGTGGCCATGGGACACGCTTGTCCTTATTTTCGGCAGCTGGACGTGTTGAGCCGCATCATGCCGAAGACTTGGTAGAGTGGATGACCAAGCCCTCCTCATCCTCTCTCACCCAGGCTCAGGGTACTGGCAAAGAAGCTGCCAAAGCGTCCTCTTCCCTGGTATCAATGTCATCATCAGTAGTGATGAGCCGAACACCCCCGGGTTCGGTTCGCACCAGAACCCGCGAACGGACCGAAAGTTCGTACGAACATTAGAACCCTATTAAATACAATGGTTGCGAACGTTCGAATTCTAAAGTGCTAATTATAACGACTATTATGCATGTTATTGTCCTAAAAAGGGTTTGGGAACCCGGGTTCTGCACCAGGGGACATGTATCAATGCAAAAAGAAGTTTTAAAAACGGTCGTTTTTCGGGAGCAGTCATTTTAATGATGCATAAAGTGAAAAAAAAAAAGTCAAATATTCCTTTAAATATCATACCTGGGGGGTGTCTAAAGTATGCCTGTGAAGTGCCACGTGTTTCCCGTGTTTAGAACTGTCCCTGTACAAAATGACACTTCTAAAGGAAAAAAAAGCCATTTAAAACTGCTTGCGGCTTTAATGTAATGTCTGGTCCCGGTAATATGGATGAAAATCTTTAAGAAAAATGGCATAGCTACCCCATGACCCCCCCCCCCTACCCCAGCCATTACCAGCCCCTTTGGGTCTTGTATGGATATTAAGGGGAACCCCGCACATAAAATAAAAAAGGCCCTATATACTCTGAACAGCCGTATACAGGCGGTGCATACAAGACAGGGACTGTAGGTTTGTTCTTATGTAGAATGTGTTTGTAATTTTGAACAGGTACATTGTTTAAGTGTAGCTCCAGCCCAAAAATCTATTTTTAAACTTTTTGGAAAACATAGGTAAGGGTTATCACCCCTGTAACATTTGTTTTGCTGTCTGTGCCCCTGTTCAGAACATTTCACCTCACTTTCCGTCCCAATGACAACTGTTTTTGAAATGTGGTGTTTTTCTTGAAACAAGGATTGGTGATAAAGCATCAGTACAGAGGAGACACCTTTCTCCCATATTAATTCTTACAGGAGAGAATTTTCCTTCCTAGGGGTAGATTTCCTCTCACTTCCTGTTGTCTTCTTGCGTTTGCAAGTAGGAGTCGTTTGTAAGTTGGATGTTTGAAAGTAGGGACCTGCCGTATATACTCTGCAGAAATAGGCCCCTTAGTTGTTGGTGTTGGCACAACACTGTAAGCACTCACAGTTACTCTTGGTTGGTGCTGGAACGCCCTGCTGTCAACTATTATATCAGGAATTGTAATTACATATAATTGTTGAACAGTGGTAGTAAAAATTGGGCCTTTGATGGTGGTGCTGGTGCCACAACACTGTAAGCCCTGACAGTTACTCTTGGTGGGTGCAGCAATGGGCCCTGCTGTGAACTATTAGATCAAGAATTGTAATTGCATGCCCCTGTTGAACAGGGGCTGAAAAATTGGGCCTTTCGTGGTGGTGGTGGTGGTGGTGGTGTTGCCACAACACTGTAAGCCCTCAGAGTTACTCTTGGTGGGTGCAGCAATGGGCCCTGCTGTGAACTATTAGATCAAGAATTGTAATTGCATGCCCCTGTTGAACAGGGGCTGAAAAATTGGGCCTTTCGTGGTGGTGGTGGTGTTGCCACAACACTGTAAGCCCTCAGAGTTACTCTTGGTGGGTGCAGGAATTGGCCCTGCTGTGAATTATTAGATCAAGAATTGTAATTACATGCCCCTTTTGAACAGGGGCTGAAAAATTGGGCCTTTCGTGGTGGTGGTGGCGTTGCCACAACACTGTAAGCCCTCAGAGTTACTCTTGGTGGGTGCAGCAATGGGCCCTGCTGTGAATTATTAGATCAAGAATTGTAATTACATGCCCCTGTTGAACAGGGGCTGAAAAATTGGGCCTTAGGCACTGGTGGCACAACACTGCAACCCCTCACAGATACTGTACTTGGAGCACAGCAATGAGCCCTGTTGCAAAGTATTGCTTCAAAAATTTTAATTACACGCCCCTGTTAAACAGGGGCTGAAAAATTGGGCCTTAGCCACTGGTGGCGGCACCCATAAACAAAAATGATCTTCCAAGCTATCATCATCAATCGTATCATTGAGGACTCGGAGGAGGAGGATAGCCAGTCAACATAACAGCACAGGCACTCAGCATCAGCATCAGCATCAGTCTTGAAGGGATGTGACATGTTAAAATCAATTAGTCTGTTATATCAGCATCAGGTGTGTGGTAGCTGGTGGTGATCCAAGACTGGTTCATCTTGATGAAAGTCAGTCGATCAACCGAGTCGGTGGACAGGCGCACCCTGTGATCCGTGACAAATCCTCCAGCAGCACTGAATGTGCGTTCCGAAAGAACGCTGGATGCAGGACAGGCCAGTAGCTCAATTGCATACTGTGCAAGCTCTGGCCAGTGATCCATCCTCAAGACCCAGTAAGCCAGAGGATTTTCGGTGGGGAAGGTGTCCAAGTCTGACCTTGCCCCTAGATATTCCTGCACCATGTTTATCAGACGCTGGCGATGGTTGCTGGAACCGATCATACTTTGGGGCTGCGGACTAAAGAATTGTCTGAACGCATCGGTCAGACGGCCACCTTCCCCACCGCTCCTTCTTTGACTGGCCGAAGCCTCAGCAACTCGTTGTCCAGGACCAGGAGTTTGTAACCTCCCAGTCTCTGCACAGACCTTTCTGCAAGGCCTCCCGGAGTTGTCTCATCCTCTGCTCCCTCTGCGACGGTAACATAAGGTCCGCAACCTTACCCTTGTACCGTGGATCAAGGAGAGTGGCCAGCCAGTAATGGTCCCTCTCCTTGATCCGAAGAATACGAGGATCCTTCCGCAGACTTTGCAGGATCAGGGAGGCCATGCAGTGTAGGTTAGCTGAGGCATTCGGTCCGGAGTCCTCTGGGTCACTAAGGACGACATGATCCGCAGCCACCTCCTCTCAGCCACGTACAAGTCCACTGGTTTCTTGGGACTGTAAATCATCCCTAAAAGACTGCTGCTGATGATGCTGAGTGCCAGCCTCCACCTCCATGCTGACACAATCCTCCTCCTCCTCTTCCTGTGCGATGGGTGGGACAGAAGCAACACTGTCTGGGTAAAGGGGGCCTTGAGAGGCAAGGAAGTCCTCCTCTTCCTGCCTCTGTTCTGCCTCAAGTGCCCTGTCCATTATTCCACGCAGCGTGTGCTCCAACAGGTGGACAAGAGGTACAGTGTCACTGATGCATGCACTGTCACTGCTCACTATCCTCGTGGCCTCCTCAAATGGTGCCAGGACAGTGCATGCATCCCTGATCATGCCCCACTGGCGTGGAGAAAAAAAACCAAGCTCCCCTGACCCTGTCCTGGTGCCGTAGTCGCACAGGTACTCATTGATGGCCCTCTGCTGCGTGTGCAGCCGCTGCAGCATGGCCAACGTTGAGTTCCACCTGGTGGGCATGTCACATATAAGGCGGATCTTGGGCAGGTTAAACTCCTTTTGCAGCTCAGCCAGGCGAGCACTGGCATTATAAGATCTGCGGAAATGCACACAGACTTTCCTGGCCTGCCTCAGGACATCCTGTAAGCCCGGGTACCTGCCCAAGAACCGCTGCACCACCAGGTTAAGGACGTGAGCCACACAGGGCACATGGGTCAGTTGTCCCTGTCGGAGGGCGGAGAGGAGGTTGGTGCCATTGTCGCAAACCACCATTCCTGGCTTAAGCTGGCGTGGCGTCAACCACCTCTCGGCCTGGCCCTGCAGAGCAGACAGGACCTCTGCCCCAGTGTGGCTTCTGTCCCCCAAACACACCAGCGCAAGCACGGCATGGCATCTTTTTGCCTGCATACTTGCGTAGCCCCTTGAACGGCTACGGAGCACCGCTGGTTCAGAGGACAAAGCACAGGAAGAGGCCACGGAGGAAGAAGAAGAGTAGGGGGTGGAGGAGAGAGGTGTGTCACAACCAGTAGTAGCATTTTGGAGGCGTGGCGGTGGAACAACCTCCAACACTACTGCACCTTGTCCTGCATCCTTCCCAGCTGCCAAAAGAGTGACCCAATGGGCCGTGAAAGAAAGGTAACGTCCCTGTCCATGCCTGCTGGACCATGAGTCAGCGGTAATATGCACCTTACCGCTGACCGCCCTGTCCAGCGAGGCCAAGACATTGCCTTCCACATGCCGGTAGAGAGCCGGAATAGCCTTCTGTGAGAAAAAGTGGCGTTTGGGAACCTGCCACTGAGGAACCGCACATTGCACAAACTCACGGAAGGGGGCCGAGTCTACCAACTGAAAAGGCAGCAGTTGAAGCGCTAGCAATTTAGCCAAGCTAGCATTCAACCGCTGGGCATGTGGATGGCTGGGAGTGAACTTCTTTCGACGGTCCAGCAGCTGGGGCAGGGAAATTTGCCTGCTAGAATCGGACGTCGGTGTACTGCTAGCAGAGTGGCCGCAAGTACTTGGCTGTGACACACCTAATTCTACACCTTCATTCCTCTCAGTGCATGTTTCAGAGAGGACTGAAGTTATAGTGGGGTTGGAGATCCCAGCTGATGCGGTGCAAGGAGAGGTCCGCTTTGTTCTTTGGTGTGGGTCTTTGAGGTAGGCTTGCCAACGAGCTGCATGGCAGGTCAACATATGTCTGGTCAGGCATGTGGTACCCAAGCGGCTGATGTTTTGGCCACGCGATATACACTTGAGACATATGTTGCAAACAGCAGCTGTGCGATCTGATGCACTAGCCTCAAAAAAGGCCCACACCAAAGAACTTTTTGAATGACGGGCAGAGGCAGCGCCCTGCACAGGCGGAGCTCTGCGGTGTGATTCCGTCGGTGTACTGCCCTTACGCTGGCCACCAAAGGGCATCCTGCCTCGTTGGAGATGTGCCTCCTCCTCATCCTCCTCCTCCTCCTCTCTCCTATTAGGCACCCACGTGGAGTCAGTGACCTCATCATCCCCTCCCTCCTCATCACTGGAGCCAATCTGGCAGTATGCTGCAGCTGCTGGAACATGACTGCCAGATTGGTGTCCTTCTTGAGCATCCCCTCTGTCTGCTCTCACGCTACTGCCTTCCTGTAGCTGGGTTTCATCATCAGACCCTTCGAAACGCTGGGCATCCTCCTGGAGCATGTACCCAACACTGTGCTCAAACAGTTCGGGGGACTCCTCAGGAGGAGGACATGGTGGGTCTAGGGAAGGAGTGACTGATGATGAGTCTGACATTGATACCAGGGAAGAGGACGCTTTGGCAGCTGCTTTGCCAGTACCCTGAGCCTGGGTGAGAGAGGATGAGGAGGAGGAGGAGGGCTTGGTCATCCACTCTACCAAGTCTTCGGCATGATGTGGCTCAACATGTCCAGCTGCCGAAAAGAAGGACAAGCGTGTCCCATGGCCATGTGCTGATGACAATGCACCGCGTCCACGACCAGCACTGTTGCCCCCAGACACAGAGCCTGCTTGCCCTCTTTTATTGCCTCCTGACTGTCTGCCTCTCCTTGTTTGCCTTCCAGACATTCTAATGGATGGCCTGCAGGGAGATGGGAAAAAAGCAATAAGGGCTACCTTCAGGTGTCCTTCTCTGTCCCTTTACTTAAGGATTTCTAAATATGGTTGAGGATGATTGCTTTCGCACAGAATAGCACAATGACAATTTCCCTGACTGTCCAAAAAACAAGGATTTCAAAGATGGTTGATGAGGAATGCTTTAGCACAGTATAGCACAAGGAGAATTTCCCTCACTGTCCTTCCCTGTCCCTACAAACAAGGATTAGCACAGTAAAACACACTGACACTCTCCCTACCTATAGTTTTCTGTCCCTATAAAAAATGTTTTTTTAAAGATGGTTGATGATGAATGCTTTAGCACAGTATAGCACAAGGAGAATTTCCCTCACTGTCCTTCCCTGTCCCTACAAACAAGGATTAGCACAGTAAAACACACTGACACTCTCCCTACCTATAGTTTTCTGTCCCTATAAAAAATGTTTTTTTAAAGATGGTTGATGATGAATGCTTTAGCACAGTATAGCACAAGGAGAATTTCCCTCACTGTCCTTCCCTGTCCCTACAAACAAGGATTAGCACAGTAAAACACACTGACACTCTCCCTACCTATAGTTTTCTGTCCCTATAAAAAATGTTTTTTTAAAGATGGTTGATGATGAATGCTTTAGCACAGTATAGCACAAGGAGAATTTCCCTCACTGTCCTTCCCTGTCCCTACAAACAAGGATTAGCACAGTAAAACACACTGACACTCTCCCTACCTATAGTTTTCTGTCCCTATAAAAAATGTTTTTTTAAAGATGGTTGATGATGAATGCTTTAGCACAGTATAGCACAAGGAGAATTTCCATCACTGTCCTTCCCTGTCCCTACAAACAAGGATTAGCACAGTAAAACACACTGACACTCTCCCTACCTATAGTTTTCTGTCCCTATAAAAAATGTTTTTCTAAAGATGGTTGATGATGAATGCTTTAGCACAGTATAGCACAAGGAGAATTTCCCTCACTGTCCTTCCCTGTCCCTACAAACAAGGATTAGCACAGTAAAACACACTGACACTCTCCCTACCTATCCTTCTCTTTCCCTAAACTAAAGGAATCCAGGTTAAGCAAGAAAAAAAATGTCACTGTCCCTGCCTATGCTTCTCTTTCCCTGCTCCGGAACACACTACACTAGGCCGCCGTGCTGGCGGCCTTTTATAGTGTGGGGCGTGTACTAAACACCCTCAGCAATAATTGGCCACAGGCATCCTGCCTGTGGCCAATCATTGCTCTCCTCGCTGCCGCGCTGTGATTGGCCAAGCATGCGGGGTCACAGTGCATGCTTGGCCAATCACAGCGCCTGGATGACACTGCGATGGCGTAGTGCATTGTGGGCCGCGAATTAGGGGCAAACGGCCCAAATCGTTAGTTGTTCGGCGAACGATCGAACAGCCGATGTTCGAGTCGAACGTATGTTCGACTCGAACACCGAGCTCATCCCTAATCATCAGTCACTCCTTCCCTAGACCCACCGTGTCCTCCTGAGGAGTCCCCCGAACTGTTTGAGCACAGTGTTGGGTACATGCTCCAGGAGGATTTCCAGCGTTTTGAAGGGTCTGAAGATGATACCCAGCTAGAGGAAGGCAGTAGCGTGAGAGCAGAGAGAGGGGATGCTCAAGAAGGACACCAATCTGGCAGTCATGTTCCAGCAGCTGCAGCATACTGCCAGATTGGTTCCAGTGATGAGGAGGGAGGGGATGATGAGGTCACTGACTCCACGTGGGTGCCTGATAGGAGAGAGGAGGAGGAGGAGGAGGATGAGGAGGAGGCACATCTCCAACAAGGCAGGATGCCCTCCGGGGGCCAGCGTAAGGGCAGCACACCGACTGAATCACACCGCAGAGCTCCGCCTGTGCAGGGCGCTGCCTCTGCCCGTTATTCCAAAAGTTCTTTGGTGTGGGCCTTTTTTGAGTCGAGTGCATCAGATCGCACCGCTGCTGTTTGCAACATATGTCTCAAGCGTATCTCGCGTGGCCAAAACATCAGCCGCTTGGGCACCACATGCTTGACCAGACATATGTTGATCTGCCATGCAGCTCGTTGGCAAGCCTACCTTAAAGACCCACACCAAAGAACAAAGCGGACCTCTCCTTGCTCCGCATCAGCTGGGATCTCCAACCCCACTATACCTTCAGTCCTCTCTGAAACCTGCACTGAGAGGAATGAAGGTGTAGAATTAGGTATGTCACAGCCAAGTACTTGCGGGCACTCTGCTAGCAGTACACCGACGTCCGATTCTAGCAGGCAAATTTCCCTGCCCCAGCTGCTGGACCGTCGAAAGAAGTTCACTCCCAGCCATCCACATGCCCAGCGGTTGAATGCTAGCTTGGCTAAATTACTAGCACTTCAACTGCTGCCTTTTCAGTTGGTAGACTCGGTCCCCTTCCGTGAGTTTGTGCAATGTGCGGTTCCTCAGTGGCAGGTTCCCAAACGCCACTTTTTCTCACGGAAGGCGATTCCGGCTCTCTACCGCCATGTGGAAGGCAATGTCTTGGCCTCGCTGGACAGGGCGGTCAGCGGTAAGGTGCATATTACCGCTGACTCATGGTCCAGCAGGCATGGACAGGGACGTTACCTTTCTTTCACGGCCCATTGGGTCACTCTTTTGGCAGCTGGGAAGGATGCAGGACAAGGTGCAGTAGTGTTGGAGGTTGTTCCGCCGCCACGCCTCCAAAATGCTACTACTGGTTGTGACACACCTCTCTCCTCCACCCCCTCCTCTTCTTCTTCCTCCATGGCCTCTTCCTGTGCTTTGTCCTCGGAACCAGCGGTGCTCCGTAGGCGTTCAAGGGGCTACGCAAGTACGCAGGCAAAAAGATGCCATGCCGTGCTTGCGCTGGTGTGTTTGGGGGACAGGAGCCACACTGGGGCAGAGGTTCTGTCAGCTCTGCAGGGACAGGCCGAGAGGTGGTTGATGCCATGCCAGCTTAACGCAGGAATGGTGGTTTGCGACAATGGCATTAACCTCCTCTCCACCCTCCGACAGGGACAACTGACCCATGTGCCCTGTGTGGCTCACGTCCTTAACCTGGTGGTGCAGCGGTTCTTGGGCAGTTACCCGGGATTACAGGATGTCCTGAGGCAGGCCAGGAAAGTCTGTGTGCATTTCCGCAGATCATATAATGCCAGTGCTCGGCTGGCTGAGCTGCAAAAGGAGTTGAACCAGCCCAAGAACCGCCTTATATGTGACATGCCCACCAGGTGGAATTCAACGTTGGCCATGCTGCAGCAGCTGCACACGCAGCAGAGGGCCATCAATGAGTACCTGTGCGACTACGGCACCAGGACAGGGTCAGGGGAGCTCGGGTTTTTTTCACCACGCCAGTGGGGCATGATCAGGGATGCATGCACTGTCCTGGCACCATTTGAGGAGGCCACGAGGATGGTGAGCAGTGACAGTGCATGTATCAGTGACAATTAGTGATGACCCGAACACCCCCGGGTTCGGTTCGCACCAGAACCCGCGAACGGACCGAAAGTTCGCACGAACATTAGAACCCTATTAAATACAATGGATGTGAACGTTCGGATTCTAAAGTGCTAATTATAACGACTATTATCCATGTTATTGTCCGAAACAGAGTTTGGGAACCCGGGTTCTGCACCAGGGGACATGTATCAATGCAAAAAGAAGTTTTAAAAACGGACGTTTTCCGGGAGCAGTCATTTTAATGATGCATAAAGTGAAAAAAAAAAGTCAAATATTCCTTTAAATATTGTACCTGGGGGGTGTCTAAAGTATGCCTGTGAAGTGCCACGTGTTTCCCGTGTTTAGAACTGTCCCTGCACAAAATAACATTTCTAAAGGGAAAGAAGTCATTTAAAACTGCTTGCGGCTTTAATGCAATGTCTGGTCCCGGTAATATGGATGAAAATCTTTAGGAAAAATGGCATAGCTACCCCATCAACCCCCCCCCCCCTACCCCAGCCCATTACCAGCCCCTTTGGGTCTTGTATGGATATTAAGGGGAACCCCGCACACAAAATAAAAAAGGACCTATATACTCTGAACAGCCGTATACAGGCGGTGCATACAAGACAGGGACTGTAGGTTTGTTCCTATGTAGAATCTGTTTGTAATTTTGAACAGCTGCATTGTTTAAGTGGAGCTCCATGGCAAATTCCTTTTTTTTAGCTTTTTGTAAAACATAGGGAACGGTTATCACCCCTGTCACATTTTTTTTGCTGTCTGTGCCCCTGTTCAGAACATTTCACCTCACTTTGCGTCCCAATGACAACTGTTTTTGAAATGTGGTGTTTTTATTGAAACAAGGATTGGTGATAAAGCATCAGTAGAGAGGAGACACCTTTCTCCCATATTAATTCTTACAGGAGAGAATTTTCCTTCCAAGGGGTAGATTTCCTCTCACTTCCTGTTGTCTTCTTCCGTTTGCAAGTAGTAGTAGTTTGTAAGTTGGATGTTTGAAAGTAGGGACCTTCCGTATATATCTGCAGAAATTGGCCCCTTAGGTGTTGGTGTTGGCACAACACTGAAAGCACTCACAGTTATTCTTGGTGGGTGCTGGAACGCCCTGCTGTCAAGTATAATATCAGGTATTGTAATAACATATAATTGTTGATCAGTGGTAGTAAAAATTGGGCCTTTGATGGTGGTGCTGGTGCCACAACACTGTAAGGCCTGACAGTTACTCTTGGTGGGCGCAGCAATGGTCCCTGCTGTTAATTATTAGATCAATAATTATAATTGCATGCCCCTGTTGAACAGGGGCTGAAAAATTGGGCCTTTGGTGGTGGTGGTGGTGGTGATGGTGGTGCTGGTGCCACAACACTGTAAGGCCTGACAGTTACTCTTGGTGGGCGCAGCAATGCTCCCTGCTGTGAATTATTAGATCAATAATTATAATTGCATGCCCCTGTTGAACAGGGGCTGAAAAATTGGGCCTTTGGTGGTGGTAGTGGTGGTGATGGTGGTGCTGGTGCCACAACACTGTAAGGCCTGACAGTTACTCTTGGTGGGCGCAGCAATGGGCCCTGCTGTGAATTATTAGATCAATAATTATAATTGCATGCCCCTGTTGAACAGGGGCTTAAAAATTGGGCCTTTGGTGGTGGTGGTGGTGGTGATGGTGGTGCTGGTGCCACAACACTGTAAGGCCTGACAGTTACTCTTGGTGGGCGCAGCAATGGGCCCTGCTGTGAATTATTAGATCAATAATTATAATTGCATGCCCCTGTTGAACAGGGGCTGAAAAATTGGGCCTTAGGCACTGGTGGCACAACACTGCAACCCCTCACAGATACTGTACTTGGAGCACAGCAATGAGGCCTGTTGCAAAGTATTGCATCAAAAATTTTAATTACACGCCCCTGTTAAACAGGGGCTGAAAAATTGGGCCTTAGCCACTGGCGGCGTCACCCATAAACCAAAATGATCTTCCAAGCTATCATCGTTAATCGTATCATTGAGGAGGAGGAGGAGGATAGCCAGTCAACATAACAGCACAGGCACTCAGCATCAGCATCAGTCTTGAAGGGATGTGACATTTTAAAATCAATTAGTCTGTTATATCAGCATCTGGTGTGTGGTAGCTGGTGGTGATCCAAGACTGGTTCATCTTGATGAAAGTCAGTCGATCAACCGAGTCGGTGGACAGGCGCACCCTCTGATCCGTGACAAATCCTCCAGCAGCACTGAATGTGCGTTCTGAAAGAACGCTGGATGCAGGACAGGCCAGTAGCTCAATTGCATACTGTGCAAGCTCTGGCCAGTGATCCATCCTCAAGACCCAGTAAGCCAGAGGATTTTCGGTGGGGAAGGTGTCCAAGTCTGACCTTGCCCCTAGGTATTCCTGCACCATGTATATCAGACGCTGGCGATGGTTGCTGGAACCGATCATACTTTGGGGCTGCGGACTAAAGAATTGTCTGAACGCATCGGTCAGACGGCCACCTTCCCCACCGCTCCTTCTTTGACTGCCCGAAGCCTCAGCAACTCATTGTCCAGGACCAGGAGTTTGTAACCTCCCAGTCTCTGGGAACGCGTTGCACAGACCTTTCTGCAAGGCCTCCCGGAGTTGTCTCATCCTCTGCTCCCTCTGCGATGGTACGATAAGGTCCGCAACCTTACCCTTGTACCGTGGATCAAGGAGAGTGGCCAGCCAGTAATTGTCCCTCTCCTTGATCCGAAGAATACGAGGATCCTTCCGCAGACTTTGCAGGATCAGGGAGGCCATGCAGCGTAGGTTAGCTGAGGCATTCAGTCCGGAGTCTTCTGGGTCACTAAGGACGACATGATCCGCAGCCACCTCCTCCCAGCCACGTACAAGTCCACTGGTTTCTTGGGACTGTAAATCATCCCTAAAAGACTGCTGCTGATGATGCTGAGTGACAGCCTCCACCTCCATGCTGACACAATCCTCCTCCTCCTCCTCTTCCTGTGCGATGGGTGGGACAGAAGGAACACTGTCTGGGTAAAGGGGGCCTTGAGAGGCAAGGAAGTCCTCCTCTTCCTGCCTCTGTTCTGCCTCAAGTGCCCTGTCCATTATTCCACGCAGCGTGTGCTCCAACAGGTGGACAAGAGGTACAGTGTCACTGATGCATGCACTGTCACTGCTCACCATCCTCGTGGCCTCCTCAAATGGTGCCAGGACAGTGCATGCATCCCTGATCATGCCCCACTGGCGTGGTGAAAAAAACCCGAGCTCCCCTGACCCTGTCCTGGTGCTGTAGTCGCACAGGTACTCATTGATGGCCCTCTGCTGCGTGTGCAGCCGCTGCAGCATGGCCAACGTTGAGTTCCACCTGGTGGGCATGTCACATATAAGGCGGTTCTTGGGCAGGTTCAACTCCTTTTGAAGCTCAGCCAGGCGAGCACTGGCATTATAAGATCTGCGGAAATGCACACAGACTTTCCTGGCCTGCCTCAGGACATCCTGTAAGCCCGGGTACCTGCCCAAGAACCGCTGCACCACCAGGTTAAGGACGTGAGCCATACAGGGCACATGGGTCAGTTGTCCCTGTCGGAGGGCGGAGAGGAGGTTGGTGCCATTGTCACAAACCACCATTCCTGGCTTAAGCTGGCGTGGCGTCAACCACCTCTCGGCCTGCCCCTGCAGAGCAGACAGGACCTCTGCCCCAGTGTGGCTCCTGTCCCCCAAACACACCAGCGCAAGCACGGCATGGCATCTTTTTGCCTGCGTACTTGCGTAGCCCCTTGAACGCCTACGGAGCACCGCTGGTTCCGAGGACAAACCACAGGAAGAGGCCATGGAGGAAGAAGAAGAGGAGGGGGTGGAGGAGAGAGGTGTGTCACAACCAGTAGTAGCATTTTGGAGGCGTGGCGGCGGAACAACCTCCAACACTACTGCACCTTGTCCTGCATCCTTCCCAGCTGCCAAAAGAGTGACCCAATGGGCCGTGAAAGAAAGGTAACGTCCCTGTTCATGCCTGCTGGACCATGAGTCAGCGGTAATATGCACCTTACCGCTGACTGCCCTGTCCAGCGAGGCCAAGACATTGCCTTCCACATGCCTGTAGAGAGCCGGAATAGCCTTCCGTGCGAAAAAGTGTCGTTTGGGAACCTGCCACTGAGGAACCGCACATTGCACAAACTCACGGAAGGGGGCCGAGTCTACCAACTGAAAAGGCAGCAGTTGAAGCGCTAGCAATTTAGCCAAGCTAGCATTCAACCGCTGCGCATGTGGATGGCTGGGAGTGAACTTCTTTCGACGGTCCAGCAGCTGGGGCAGGGAAATTTGCCTGCTAGAATCGGACGTTGGTGTACTGCTAGCAGAGTGCCCGCAAGTACTTGCCTGTGACACACCTAATTCTACACCTTCATTCCTCTCAGAGCAGGTTTCAGAGAGGAGTGAAGGTATAGTGGGGTTGGAGATCCCAGCTGATGCGGTGCAAGAAGAGGTCAGCTTTGTTCTTTGGTGTGGGTCTTTAAGGTAGGCTTGCCAACGAGCTGCATGGCAGGTCAACATATGTCTGATCAAGCATGTGGTGCCCAAGCGGCTGATGTTTTGGCCACGCGATATACGCTTGAGACATATGTTGCAAACAGCAGCTGTGCGATCTGATGCACTCGCCTCAAAAAAGGCCCACACCAAAGAACTTTTTGAATGACGGGCAGAGGCAGCGCCCTGCACAGGCGGAGCTCTGCGGTGTGATTCCGTCGGTGTGCTGCCCATACGCTGGCCACTCAAGGGCATCCTGCCTCGTTGGAGATGTGCCTCCTCCTCATCCTCCTCCTCCTCCTCTCTCCTATTAGGCACCCACGTGGAGTCAGTGACCTCATCATCCCCTCCCTCCTCATCACTGGAGTCAATCTGGCAGTATGCTGCAGCTGCTGGAGCATGACTGCCAGATTGGTGTCCTTCTTGAGCATCCCCTCTCTCT
This sequence comes from Rana muscosa, assembly GCA_029206835.1. Classification (NCBI taxonomy): domain Eukaryota; kingdom Metazoa; phylum Chordata; class Amphibia; order Anura; family Ranidae; genus Rana; species Rana muscosa. The sequence goes on from CM055116.1 coordinate 218,268,274, forward strand.
GCTCTCACGCTGCTGCCTTCCTCTAGCTGGGTATCATCATCAGATCCTTCCAAACGCTGGGCATCCTCCTGGAGCATGTACCCAACACTGTGCTCAAACAGTTCGGGGGACTCCTCAGGAGGAAGGCATGGTGGGTCTAGGGAAGGATTGACTAATGAAGATAATGATACCAGAGAAGAGGACGCTTTGGCAGCTGCTTTGCCAGTACTCTGAGCCTGGGTGAGAGAGGATGAGGAGGATGAGGTGGGCTTGGTCATCCACTCTACCAAGTCTTCGGCATGATGTGGCTCAACATGTCCAGCTGCCGAAAACAAGGACAAGCGTGTCCCATGGCCATGTGCTGATGACAATGCACCGCGTACACGACCAGCACTGTTGCCCCCAGACACAGAGCCTACTTGCCCTCTTTTTTTGCCTCCTGACTGTCTGCCTCTCCTTGGTTGCCTTCCAGACATTTTAATGGATGGCCTGCAGGGAGATGGGAAAAACAGCAATAAGGGCTACCTTCAGGTGTATACTGTGCAGGAGGCTTAGCAACAATGACACTGACACTGTCCCCTGCCTATCCTTCTCTGTCCCTAAACACAAGGATTGAAAATATGGTTCAGCAAAAAAGTTTTAGAACAGAATAACACACTGACACTTTCCCTCACTGTCCTACTCTGTCCCTCCCTACAAACAAGATTTAGCACAGAATAGCACACTGATAATTTCTACGAGTGTCCTTCTCTGTCCCTAAACTCAAGGATTGAAAATATGGAACAGCAAAATAGGTTTAGAACAGAATAGCACACTGTCAGTTTCACTCACTGTACCTCTCTGTCCCTCAACTCAAGGATTGAAAATATGGAACAGCAAAATAGGTTTAGAACAGAATAGCACACTGTCAGTTTCACTCACTGTACCTCTCTGTCCCTCAACTCAAGGATTGAAAATATGGTTCAGCAAAATAGTTTTAGAACAGAATAGCACACTGACACTTTCCCTCACTGTCCTACTCTGTCCCTCCCTACAAACAAGATTTAGCACAGAATAGTACACTGATAATTTCTACGAGTGTCCTTCTCTGTCCCTAAACTCAAGGATTGAAAATATGGAACAGCAAAATTGGTTTAGAACAGAATAGTACAATGTCAGTTTCACTCACTGTACCTCTCTGTCCCTCAACTCAAGGATTGAAAATATAGAACAGCAAAATAGGTTTAGAACAGAATAGCACACTGACACTTTCCCTCACTGTCCTACTCTGTCCCTCCCTACAAACAAGATTTAGCACAGAATAGCACACTGATAATTTCTACGAGTGTCCTTCTCTGTCCCTAAACTCAAGGATTGAAAATATGGAACAGCAAAATTGGTTTAGAACAGAATAGCACACTGTCAGTTTCACTCACTGTACCTCTCTGTCCCTCAACTCAAGGATTGAAAATATGGAACAGCAAAATAGGTTTAGAACAGAATAGCACACTGACACTTTCCCTCACTGTCCTACTCTGTCCCTCCCTACAAACAAGATTTAGCACAGAATAGCACACTGATAATTTCTATGAGTGTCCTTCTCTGTCCCTAAACTCAAGGATTGAAAATATGGAACAGCAAAATTGGTTTAGAACAGAATAGCACACTGTCAGTTTCACTCACTGTACCTCTCTGTCCCTCAACTCAAGGATTGAAAATATGGAACAGCAAAATAGGTTTAGAACAGAATAGCACACTGACACTTTCCCTCACTGTCCTACTCTGTCCCTCCCTACAAACAAGATTTAGCACAGAATAGCACACTGATAATTTCTATGAGTGTCCTTCTCTGTCCCTAAACTCAAGGATTGAAAATATGGAACAGCAAAATTGGTTTAGAACAGAATAGCACACTGTCAGTTTCACTCACTGTACCTCTCTGTCCCTCAACTCAAGGATTGAAAATATGGAACAGAAAAATAGTTTTAGAACAGAATAGCACACTGACACTTTCCCTCACTGTCCTACTCTGTCCCTCCCTACAAACAAGATTTAGCACAGAATAGCACACTGATAATTTCTACGAGTGTCCTCCTCTGTCCCTAAACTCAAGGATTGAAAATATGGAACAGCAAAATTGGTTTAGAACAGAATAGCACACTGTCAGTTTCACTCACTGTACCTCTCTGTCCCTCAACTCAAGGATTGAAAATATGGTTCAGCAAAATAGTTTTAGAACAGAATAGCACACTGACACTTTCCCTCACTGTCCTACTCTGTCCCTCCCTACAAACAAGATTTAGCACAGAATAGCACACTGATAATTTCTACGAGTGTCCTTCTCTGTCCCTAAACTCAAGGATTGAAAATATGGAACAGCAAAATTGGTTTAGAACAGAATAGCACACTGTCAGTTTCACTCACTGTACCTCTCTGTCCCTCAACTCAAGGATTGAAAATATGGAACAGCAAAATAGGTTTAGAACAGAATAGCACACTGTCAGTTTCACTCACTGTACCTCTCTGTCCCTCAACTCAAGGATTGAAAATATGGTTCAGCAAAATAGTTTTAGAACAGAATAGCACACTGACACTTTCCCTCACTGTCCTACTCTGTCCCTCCCTACAAACAAGATTTAGCACAGAATAGCACACTGATAATTTCTACGAGTGTCCTTCTCTGTCCCTAAACTCAAGGATTGAAAATATGGAACAGCAAAATTGTTTTAGAACAGAATAGCACACTGTCAGTTTCACTCACTGTACCTCTCTGTCCCTCAACTCAAGGATTGAAAATATGGAACAGCAAAATAGGTTTAGAACAGAATAGCACACTGACACTTTCCCTCACTGTCCTACTCTGTCCCTCCCTACAAACAAGATTTAGCACAGAATAGCACACTGATAATTTCTACGAGTGTCCTTCTCTGTCCCTAAACTCAAGGATTGAAAATATGGAACAGCAAAATTGGTTTAGAACAGAATAGCACACTGTCATTTTCACTCACTGTACCTCTCTGTCCCTCAACTCAAGGATTGAAAATATGGAACAGCAAAATAGGTTTAGAACAGAATAGCACACTGTCAGTTTCACTCACTGTACCTCTCTGTCCCTCAACTCAAGGATTGAAAATATGGTTCAGCAAAATAGTTTTAGAACAGAATACCACACTGACACTTTCCCTCACTGTACCTCTCTGTCCCTAAACTCAAGGATTGAAAATATGGTTCAGCAAAATAGTTTTAGAACAGAATAGCACACTGACACTTTCCCTCACTGTACCTCTCTGTCCCTACAAACAAGGATTAGCACAGAATAGCACACTGTCACTGACACTCTCCCTACCTATCCTTATTTGTCCCTAAACACAAGGAATCCAGGATTAGTAAAGGAAAAATAATGACACTGTCCCTGCCTATGCTTCTCTTTCCCTGCTCCGGAACACACTACACAAGGCCGCCGCGCTGGCGGCCTTTTATAGTGTGGGGCGTGTACTAAACCCCCTCAGCAATAATTGGCCACAGGCATCCTGCCTGTGGCCAATCATTGCTCTCCTCGCTGCCGGCGCTGTGATTGGCCAAGCATGCGGGGTCACAGTGCATGCTTGGCCAATCACAGCGCCTGGATGACACTGCGATGGCGTAGTGCATTGTGGGCCGTTCGCGTCACTCGAATTTGGCGCGAACGGCCCAAATCGTTCGATCTTCGTCGAACGATCGAACAGCCGATGTTCGAGTCGAACGTACGTTCGACTCGAAAACGAAGCTCATCCCTAGTGACAATGTACCTCTTGTCCACCTGTTGGAGCATACGCTGTGTGGAATAATGGACAGGGCACTTGAGGCAGAACAGAGGCAGGAAGAGGAGGACTTCCTTGCCTCTCAAGGCCCCCTTTACCCAGACAGTGTTCCTTCTGTCCCACCCATCCCACAGGAAGAGGAGGAAGAGGAGGAGGAGGAGGAGGATTGTGTCAGCATGGAGGTGGAGCCTGGCACTCAGCATCAACAGCAGCAGTCTTTTAGGGATGATTTACAGTCCCAAGAAACACGTGGAATTGTACGTGGCTGGGAGCAGGTGGCTGTGGATCATGTCATCCTTAGTGACCCAGAGGACTCCGGACCAAATGCCTCAGCTAACCTACGCTGCATGGCCTCCCTGATCTTGCAAAGTCTGCGGAAGGATCCTCGTATTCTTCGGATCAAGGAGAGGGACCATTACTGGCTGTCCACTCTCCTTGATCCATGGTACAAGGGTAAGGTTGCGGACCTTATCTTACCGTTGCAGAGGGAACAGAGGATGAGACAACTCCGGGAGGCCTTGCAGAAAGGTCTGTGCAACGCGTTCCCAGAGACTGGGAGGTTACAAACTCCTGGTCCTGGACAACGAGTTGCTGAGGCTTCGGTCAGTCAAAAAAGGAGCGGTGGGGAAGGTGGCCGTCTGTCCGATGCGTTCAGACAATTCTTTAGTCTGCAGCCCCAAGGTATGATCGGTTCCAGCAACCATCGCCAGCGTCTGATATACATGGTGCAGGAATACCTAGGGGCAAGGTCAGACTTGGACACCTTCCCCACCGAAAATCCTCTGGCTTACTGGGTCTTGAGGATGGATCACTGGCCAGAGCTTGCACAGTATGCAATTGAGCTACTGGCCTGTCCTGCATCCAGCGTTCTTTCGGAACGCACATTCAGTGCTGTTGGAGGATTTGTCACGGATCACAGGGTGCGCCTGTCCACCGACTCGGTTGATCGACTGACCTTCATAAAGATGAACAAGTCTTGGATCACCACCATCTACCAAGCACCTGAAGCTGATATAACAGAATAATTTATTTTCAAATGTCACATCCCTTCAAGACTAATGCTGATGCTGAGTGACTGTCCTGTTATGTTGACTGACTATCCTCCTCCTCCTCAATGATCCGATTCATGATGATAGCTTGGAAGAACATTTTTGTTTCTGGGTGCCGCCACCAGTGGCTAAGGCCCAATTTTTCAGCCCCTGTTTAACAGGGGCATGTAATTAAAATTTTTGATGCAATGCTTTGCGGCAGGGCTCATTCCTGCACTCCAACTAGAGTATATGGGAGAGGTTGCAGTGTCGTGGCACCAGCACCAGTGCCTAAGGCCCAATTTTTCAGCCCCTGTTTAACAGGGGCGTGTAATTACAATTTTTGATGCAATACTTTGCAACAGGGCTCATTACTGTGCTCCAAGTACAGTATCTGTGAGGGGTTGCAGTGTTGTGGCACCAGTGCCTAAGGCCCAATTTTTCTGCCCCTGTTTAACAGGGGCTTGTAATTACAATTTTTGATGCAATACTTTGCAACAGGGCTCATTGCTGTGCTCCAAGTACAGTATCTGTGAGGGGTTGCAGTGTTGTGGTTCCAGTGGCTAAGGCCCAATTTTTCAGCCCCTGTTCTACAGGGGCATGTAATTACAATTATTGATCTAATAATTCACAGCAGGGCCCATTCCTGCGCCCACCAAGAGTAACTGTGAGGGCTTACAGTGTTGTGGCAACACCATCACCACCACCACCACCACCAAAGGCCCAATTTTTCAGCCCCTGTTCAACAGGGGCATGCAATTACAATTCTTGATCTAATAATTCACAGCAGGGCCCATTCATGCGCCCACCAAGAGTAAATGTGAGGGCTTACAGTGTTGTGGCACCAGCACCACCACCAAAGGCCCAATTTTTCCTACCACTGTTCAACAATGGCATGTAAATACAATTCCTGATATAATAGTTCACAGCAGGGCGTTCCAGAGCCCACCAAGAGTAACTGTGAGGGCTCAAGTGTTGTGGCAACACCAACATGTAAGGGGCAAATTTCAGCAGAGTATATACGGCAGGCCCCTACTTTCAAACATCCGACTTACAAACGACACCTACTTGCAAACGGAAGGAGACAACAGGAAGTGAGAGGAAATCTACACCTAGGAAGGGAAATTCTCTCCTGTAAGAGTTAATATTGAAAAATGGTGTCTCCTCTCTACTGATGCTTTACCACCAATCCTTGTTTCAATAAAAACCCCACTTTTCAAAAACAGTTGTCATTGGGATGGAAAGTGAGGTGAAATGTTCTGAACATGGGCACAGACAGCAAAACAAATGTTACAGGGGTGATAACCCTTCCCTATGTTTTCCAAAAAGCTTAAAAATATAATTTTTGGCTGGAGCTACACTTAAACAATGTACCTGTTCAAAATTAAAAAACAGATTCTACTTAAGAACAAACCTACAGTCCCTGTCTTGTTTGCATCACCTGTATACTGCTGTTCAGAGTATATAGGGCCTTTTTTATTTTGTGTGCAGGGTTCCCCTTAATATCCATACAAGACCCAAAGGGGCTGGTAATGGGCTGGGGTGGGGGGGGGGGTGATGGGGTAGCTATGCCATTTTTCTCAAAGATTTTTATCCATATTACCGGGACCAGACATGACATTAAAGCCGCAAGCAGTTTTAAATGGCTTTTTTTGCTTTAGAAATGTCATTTTGTGCAGGGACAGTTCTAAACACGGGAAACACATGCCACTTCACAGGCATACTTTAGACACCCCCCAGGTACGATATTTAAAGGAATATTTGACTTTTTTTATTCACTTTATGCATCATTAAAATGACTGCTCCCGAAAAACGGCCGTTTTTAAAACTTCGTTTTGCATTGATACATGTTCCCTGGGGCAGAACCCGGGTCCCCAAACCCTTTTTAGGACAATAACATGCATATTAGTCGTTATAATTAGCACTTTATATTTTGAACGTTCGCGTCCATTGTATTTAATAGGGTCCTAACGTTCGTGCGAACTTTCGGTCCGTTCAGAGGTTCTGGTGTGAACCGAACGGGGGGGGGTGTTCGGCTCATCCCTACTCCTTAATACTGCTAAAGCTATCATCCCTACTCTTTGGGGGCAGCCTACAACTCCAACCAAAAAGTCCTGGTTACAAAAAGTTTCTGAAGTAAGTCTCATGGAAGAACTCACATCGCAAGAGACACTACTAAACAATATACCTCAACCTGGGCCCCTTGGTCCTCCTTTCTTTCTACCCAATGTTACAAAGACATCATTCTTTTGTCCCCTGAAGTTACCCTTGCTTCCTAGATAATTTTTTTTTTTTCCACAAATTTTTTATTGAAAGTTTTCATGAGTAATACAAATGAAACCATAATGCACAAAACCAGGATACAGATACATGTTCCAACTAGAAGGAGGCATAGACTTTAAAGTTTGTGAGAGTAGAAGCCCACAGATAACGCCTCTATGGGTTGCTAATATAATGGCCACATAAAAAAATTTAAAGTAGTAAGGCACAGACTTTTAAAGAGGGTATACTGCAGTGTATAACAGGCCTGCCTGACTCACGTTGGAATGCAATACTTCATAGGAAAGTATTCAATATGGCCTCTGTAAATACTATAAAACAAACATGGATTCTTCAACACCTTTCCATAAAATAAAAATAAATAGGAGAAAAAAAAAAAAAAAGGGAAGAGAGAGAAGAGAAGGGAGAAAGGGGAAAGGCCAGAGTGGAGGGGAAAGGAGAAAAAAAAGGGGGGGGGGGTGAGGGGGGCCCTATCAGGAGAATGAATGAAGAGGGGGTGGGGTCACCGCCAGCAACCCTCCCCAGTAGACCCCAAATGTTGTGAAAGTTATCGCTGCCCTAAGTGCACCGTTCAAGGGTTATCCCGGGAAAAGTCCTGAAAGCGCTGCGAATTTCGGTATTCAAGCCAGGGTGCCCATGTAGCGGAAAAGTATGCTATTCTGTCCTGTGTGGTGTAGATCAACTCCTCCATCGCTGCAATCCGATCAACCCGCGCCACCCATTCCTTTATGGAAGGGGGTGACTTGGATCTCCAGTGGACCGGTAAACACAGTCTGGCGGCATTTAACATATGCATAGCTATTGATCTATAGTATGTTTTAGGGGGAATTTTAGAGAGGTGAAGGAGGTATTGCGCCGGCGAAAATTCCAAAGGAAGCGAGGATATCTCAGTCGCCGCCTCATGCACCTTACTCCAATACGGCTGAATCACTGGGCAAGTCCACCATATATGGAGGAGCGTGCCCAGCCCCTGTTCGCACCTCCAGCACTGGTCTGAGACTGTCGGGATAAATTTGTGAAGTGTTTCCGGGGTTCTGTACCACCTTGTTTTAATTTTGTAGCCGTTCTCTTGAGTATGGACATTTAAGGAGCCCTTGTGAATATACAAATGTACTTGATCCCAGGCAGTGTCATCAATCACCATGTCTAGCTCCGTCTCCCAAAAGGCATGCTCTGATCTCAGGGAGGCATATGGCTCACCAAACATTGTGGCATAAAGAACTGAAATGAGATGACTCTGGGGAGAAGAGCGAGAACACAGCGATTCCAGAACAGTAGGAGCTTTTGCAAAGCCGTCTCTATTCGTAGAGCTGTCCAGGAAGTGTTTCAATTGGATATAGGCCCAAAAGGGGAAAGTCTTTGTGTTGGACAATAATGCAAGCTCATCTCGCCGGAGAAACCTTCCCCTGGAAAAGAAGTGTTTGGCCTGCATTTCTGTGTAAGGCCATTCTTCTGCCAGAAAGGCCCCTTCCATGCCAGGAGGGAAGTCTGGATTGCCCTTGATTGGCGTGATTGCGCAGTATGTGGTTGAAAGCAAGTGTACTTTGCATGCTCTATCGAAGGCTTGCAGGGTTGCTCCAATAAGAGGATGAGAATGGATAATAGCCGGTATGTTTTTCTTTGAGAACCAGGGGATGGAGCGGAGTTCAGCACCCAAAATCAGTTGTTCCAGCAACACCCAACCCTTGCAGTTAGTATGCAACCTCCAGTCCACCACCCGGGCCAGGTGGACTGCCCAGTAGTACCTCTGCAGGTCTGGAAGTCCAATTCCACCTCCCGACTTTGGTAATACAAGCTTTGCCCACCCCACTCGCGCCACCTTTGCTCCCCATATAAAGACTCTACACATGCGTTTGTAAGCTGTAAAGAAAGAGGGCGGCAATCGAATTGGGATAGTCTGTAATTTGTACAGTAAGCGGGGGAGCACTGTCATCTTTAGAATAGAGGCCCGTCCAAACCAGGAGATGGTGGGGGCCTCCCACCTGTGCAGATCCTGCTGTATAAGTTTCAATTCTGACAGAAAGTTCCTATCATACAGCTCTTTAAGTTTGCTAGGGAGTTGGATACCTAAATAAGTGATAGAGTCCGTTTTCCAGCGGAATGGAAAGTTCACCTGACATAGCTGTACTAGTTTAGGGGACAAAGAGATATTTAGCGCGTAGGATTTTGAGTAATTAATCTTCAGATTCGAGATAGTCTTCAACTGGTCTAATACTGGCATTAAATTGGGCAGGGACGTCAAGGGGGATGAAAGAAAGAGCAAAATATCATCCGCAAAGGCGGCAATCTTGTATTCCCGTTGATGTACCTCTATACCCTTAATGTTTGGATTTGCACGGATGCAGCGGAGGAGGGGCTCCAAGGTAAGGATATACAGTAAGGGAGAGAGAGGACATCCCTGCCTGGTCCCATTGTGGATGGGGAAGGCGTCCGACAGGTGACCGTTAACCCGGACCCTAGCTCTGGGGTTGGCGTAGAGTGCTCCAATAAAAGCACGCATGCCCCTTCCCAGGCCCAGGGCTTCCAGAACCGCGCTCATGTAGTCCCAGGCCACCCTGTCGAACGCCTTCTCCGCATCCATGGCCAAGAAGCAACCCTCCTTGTTGGTTGAAGTAAGCCAGTGATGTAAATTGAGGGCCTTAATAGTGTTGTCTCTGGCTTCTCTTCCAGGGACAAAACCAACCTGATCCAGTCCAACCCAGGCGGGTACGTGATAGGACAAACGGGTGGCCAAGATCTTGGCGAACAGTTTGACATCTGCGTTCAAAAGGGAAATGGGTCGGTAGTTGGCTACATCAGTAGGGTCTTTGTTTTCCTTAGGGATCACTGTTATGTTAGAAGGCTGGCCGCAGGCTAGCCTGAATTTGTAGGAGGAGTCTGGGGGCTATTTATCCCCCCTCCTCTCCTGCGTCGGCGGGGTTTCTGGGTCCAGCCATGACGTCATTTCCGGGTTTCGCGTCACTTCCGCTTTTCGGCACTGTGCGGCGGTCGGCTGCAGGAGTCGGGGCCAAGCCTTCTTCCAGGATGCATGCCAGGTTTTTCATTCAGGGGGGCCGCCCGCCCGCCAGCTGCCACTGCTTTGGCTCACGCCAGGCGTCATTGGGGGCACCCAGCATCGGTGGAAGGACCCCCGCTCTTTCTTCCACACTCAGGCCGGGCGTCAGGGGGGGGTGACTCCTTCTCCTGCACTCCTTCTACGCATACCTCCCGCTCGCCTGCTTATTTGCTTATTCTCCTGGTGCGCACGCTAGGTGTCAGGGAGAGGGGGGGTGTTGGTGGTTGTCCTGGTATGGTATCTCCGGATGGTTTCCTCTCCCGGGCTCATGCTGCACATCGTGGGTGGGGTGGGGTTGAGGGGATGGGGGGGCGCTCGCCAGCTACCTAACTTCCTTCCTCTCCGGTGCTCATGCCGGCTGTATCAGGGGGCCGCCCGCTTCTCCCGGGGTACACACCGGGCATCGTTGAGGCTGTTCCTAGCTTTGTCTCCGGAATCTGCCTTGCTGCTCGCGTGCACCGTTTTTTCTCCGCCTTGGGGCCTTAGTTACCCCCAGCCTGCTGTTGTTTCCGGCACGGGTGCTGGGGGAATGTTCCTTGTCCCCACCGAGGCTCCATCCAGTTTCATCCCACATGGTCAGGGGGGCCACCTGCCATCCACCCACTCCTCCTCCAAGCTCACACAGGCATCTGCAGGGCTGCCCGCTCGTCCACTCCTCCTTCCGGGCTCACCCTGCTTCATGGGGAGAATCCATCCATCCACTCCTCCCAGGTTGTTGCGGGCAGCTTAGGGGGGGGCATCCATCCATCCACCCTCCCTCTCCGCCGAGGCCCCACCCGGGTGCTCGCGGTGGGGTGGTGTCCAGCATCCAGGTTTCCTTCTGGCATCATGGAGGCCGCCCGTCTGCTTCTCCGGGGCTCATGCCGGGGGAGGGGGTCCATCCTTCCTTCTACCTACTTAACTTCCCAGCAAGGTCGGCCGGGAGTCTAGTGGTGGTTCACGGCACCAGTGGAGGGGGACACCTGTCAGATGGTGAGTATTCCACATGGTGCATTGTTCGGATCGTATCGCACAGGTAGGTCGCACCCCACTGACATTGCCTCATGTTTTGTCACAGGGAGTGTCATTGTGTTCATCTTCTGCATCCTCATACGTTTTCACGTATCTATCACTGTACATGTTATGCAGGGGGGGGGCGGCTGTGGCAGGGGAGTCTGTCCCCTCGCTCACGGGACTCCTTCGGCTTATCCTGTTCGCCAGGCAGCATGGGGGGGCGTCAGTTCACCCTTCCCACACCTCCGGGCGCTCACTCCTCCGGGCTCGCTCTGGCTGGCGGCCGCCATGAGGCAGCGCAGTATGGGAGGGGGACCATCCTCCTGCCCTGCTTATTCCTCCCGGTGCTCACCGGGCAGCAGTGAGGCGGGGGTGGCGGCTGCAGCTGTAGTTACTGGTTTGGTTGGGAGAGGGGGGGCGGGGGACTGCTCGCTGCACGGCAGGGTGTCCTTGGCATCCAGACCTCGGTCCAGGTTATCCCATCCCCCAAATCCTCAGCTATGCCAGTGAGGATATGCTTGGCTGGGTGTGTCCTGGCATGGCTCTGGGAGCCAGGGGTGCTAGCCAGCCGAATCTTGGCTCGGACCCAGTCTACCTTGGGGGTCATTTGTGTTATTGTCAGTTTGCTGGGCTGTGTTGGCTTACGGGGGACGTCTGTCCACCCACCTCTCCAGGGGTACGCTGGCAGCATGGGGGGGGCTGTCCACCATTTCTCCGGGGTCACCCTAGCAGCTTGGGAGGGGTTGTCCACCCATGTCTCCACAGGTCACGTCTGGCAGTTTTCTGTGCGTTATTCTGGGGGTGTCCTGACTTGGCTCTGCGAGCCGGGGGGATAGCCAGCCGTATCTTGCTCATGTATCCAGTCTACCTTGGGGTCTCTGATCCAGGGGTGGGGGGATGCTGTTCAGGTAAGGGGGGCTGTTGGTGGAGTAGCTTCACTTCCACGGTCGTTCGGGTATTCGTGCGTCATGTGGTTTCTGTCTTAGCGGTTCTGGCGGCAGCATGTTGCTTTCAGCGGCCTGTGAGCGTTTTGCTGTCATGGCTTTTCCGGTCATGGCGTGTTCCTGTCGTAGCGTTTTCCTGTCATGGCGTTTCCTGTCAGGTTGTGCAGGTTTCAGCTTACACCGGTAGCTGTTTTCTGCTTCATTCAGTTCCGTATCATCTTACTTCCGTAGGTTTCATTGTACTTTTGTAGGTTCTTGCTTTCCTGGTTCAGTTGGCTAGGTTTCACATTTCGGTTTCTGTCACATCTACAGTTCCTTACGGGCTCAGGTTTTTTCGTTGGTCTTGTTCTTTGACCTCAATCTTCTCGCCCGTTACGTCATGTCATACATTTGTATTTGTTTCATTTCATCGGCAGGACTACCCACCACGGTCTGTGGGTACTCAGGTCCTGAGGGTTCAGCTTACACCGGTAGCTGTTTTCTTCTTCGTTCAGTTCCGTATCATCTTACTTCCGTAGGTTTCTTCGTACTTTTGTAGGTTCTTGCATTCCTGGTTCAGTTGGCTAGGTTTCACATCTCGGTTCTGTCACGCCTACGGATCCTTCCGGGCTCAGGTTTTTTCGTTGGTCTTGTTCTTTGACCACAATCTTCTCGCCCGTTACGTTATGTCATACATTTGCATTCGTTTCATTTCATCTGCAGGACTATCCACCACGGTCTGTGGGTACTCAGGTCCTGAGGGTCCAGTTTCTACGATCTGTCATTGCAAAATAGTTGCCTTGTGCTCACTCACGTCACACGCCGGGGGGGGACGTTTTTTCAGGTTCATTTATACCATGATCCCACCTTCACTGCTCATGTCTTCACTCGGGGGTTGGTACAGAGGGGGGTTGGGTTCTGTCTTAGCATATTTCACCCCAGCGTGTTTCTGTATAGCAGGTCAGCCAGTCCTAGCATGTTCTGTCGTAACTTGGCGGTGCCGTGCAGTCACCGCTCGCACCCACAGCCATTGCAGCGTTGTTTGTTTTCCTTGTCTCGTCACACTTTTCGTTCAGGTTCTTGCATACCGGGGGTAGTTAGCCAGGGTGCGCATCTCAGGATCTGTCACGTCTACAGATCCATATGGGCTGAGGTTTCGTTTTTAATTGGTTGTTGACCACCATCTTCTCGCCTGTATACCATACGTCATACGTGCACGTTCATTCTTACGCCTATACCACTACCCACCACGGTCCGTGGGTACATCGGCCCTGAGTGTTTTGTTTTTAATTACCTGTCTCTGCGCGGCAGGTTACTCGGGCTCACTTACTACACACTTACTACATACTCTAGGGTGGGTTCTGTCGTCAGGTTCATTCACGCGCTGATGTCTGGTCATTTCTGCTCACATCTTTGTCCCAGGCAGGTACAGAGGGGTGGTGTCTTGTGTCTGGTTGTATGTTGTCTTTTCTTTGTATGTTAGGGTTGGAGCAGGCTGCATGTTTTGGCGGCATCACAGGCAGGTTCATCCCTTCTACTCCATGTGGGGGTTTCTGACCAGGGTGGTACTCCGCCGGTGGGGAGTTGGTCGTTCTTGGCTCTGCATGGTGGTGAGTCATCTCAGGGGTTTCCTTTTTCCAGCCACTACCGGGTAGGCGGTACATTTCAGTTGTTTTGTGTTCTGTCCTAGATACCAGCACGATGCATGCTCTGGGCCATATTTTCAAGCGCAGTTGGATGCGGGCCAATCAGGCTCCCCACGGCCTCTCATGTTCACTGACCAGGTTGTATGTGTTCTAACTCTCTTGGGCAGGGTGTTAGCACACCCCAGCTCCTGCGTTTCGGCAGGCAGTTCAGCATCTCCTTGGTTCTGGGTTTGGCAAGCCTTCGGTTCTACAGGCCCAGCCGGTTCCGAGGAGAGCTCACTGTCACTCGGGTAGGTTGGGTCATGCCATGTCTGGTTCTGTGCGGTCATTGGGGCGTACAGTTTCAGCGTGTTGACATCGTCCATCCACTCCTGCAACACTTCTTGCAGGTATCCGGCTCTTAGACCCCCCTTCACTCCTGTCAGTTTGTCCTTTTTGGCCTCTCTCCCTCTCACATCCCCTTACCATGTATGGACGGTTAGGCCAGGGGTTGTAGGTATTCACGGAGATAATCATCTTTCATCCTGGTGGCTGGGCACAACCCTTGCATTATTTCCCGGGGCTCCTCGGGACAGCCCTTGTTTAGTTTCTCCCAAGTGTCCGCTCGCCACTAGCGGTTCGTTCCCATGTTCGTGTTTTCTGGTGTAGGCTTATCCAGTCAGGTACGGGAGAGTCGGTTGGTTTCTGGGCAGGTTTTCAAGTTCTGTCGGATGGGGCCCTTCTAGTCTTCGTTCTTAGGTCGCTGGTTCTGCTATCGTAACGGATACTTACCAGTCCCAATCATTGACGTCATCCCGTCGGTTTGTTACCTGCCCTTCTTCTTTTCCAAACTCACCTAGTCCGGGTCTTTTTGCCCACTTTTAGGCATACTGACCAGCAGGCTATGGCACAACTCAAGCCTTGGGTAGTTAGGGTATCACGTTCTCAAGTGAAGACTCTGACTATTCACTAGTGAAGACTCTGACTACAAGTTAGAAGGCTGGCCGCAGGCTAGCCTGAATTTGTAGGAGGAGTCTGGGGGCTATTTATCCCCCCTCCTCTCCTGCGTCGGCGGGGTTTCTGGGTCCCCACCCACCCGTTCCCCCTTTGCATACAATCATTTACTTATTTCATTTCTTCAGTCATACTCAGGGTATGCCCACTTTTAGGCATACTGACCAGCAGGCTATGGCACAACTCAAGCCTTGGGTAGTTAGGGTATCACGTTCTCAAGTGAAGACTCTGACTATTCACTAGTGAAGACTCTGACTACAAATAAGCCTCTAACAGGCTATCCGAGGCACAAGGGGAGTGGGAGAGGGTGTTGAAGGCCTTAAGAAACCCCGGCGCCAGGAGATCAGGAAAACTCTTGTAGTATTGTGCCGAGAAGCCATCTGGCCCTGGGCTTTTGCCGGGCTTCATAGCCTTCAAGGCCTCCCCCCACTCCTCCTCCGACAATGGAGCCTCTAAGGCTTGCCAGTCCTCAGTGGACAGTGCCCGGGGGCTGTACTTGCCTAGGAAATCCCTTATGAGGTCAGAGCGCGCGTTCGCCGATATGGCTCTGTGTTCATGTGATTCAAGATTATATAAATTGCTATAAAATGAAAGAAACTGCCCAGCGATGTCCTCATTTCTGGAGTGGGTTACACCACTTGTGTCTACAACATGGTGAACAGTGGATGCGAATGTGCGCCTCTGTGTAAACCTCGCCAATAACCTTCCAGGTTTGTTACCCTGTTCGTAAAATAGTTTCTGAGATGACACCTGCCTCTTTCTCGCCCGTTTAAACAGTTCCTCTAAGAGTATCGCCCGTGTATCAGCTAATTCCTTAGCTACCCTCACTGCTAGTGAGCGTTTGTGCTGTGCTTTCAATGAGGCTATCTTCCTAGAAAGTTCTCGAATAGTGAATTGGTGTTCTTTTTTTTTCCTGGCTGCAATAGCTAGCAGATGCCCCCGCACAACACATTTATGTGCTTCCCATGGGGTCATGGGGGACACGTCTGGCGTGTCATTGTGTTGAAAGTAATCTTTAATGATTTGGGTGATAGTAGCCAAGTCTCCCGGGTCAGTGAGAAGGGAAGCATCCAGCCTCCAAGTCCTGGTAGTCATCTCCCTTTGTGGGAACTGTAAAGTCAGTGTGATCGGGTGGTGGTCAGAGATTAACATACTCTCTATGGTCGCAGCCTGCAGGAAGGTCAAATCCGTCTGGCGTAGAAATATATAGTCTAACCTCGAGTAGCGGTTGTGTGGAGGTGAGAAAAACGTGTAATCCTTCCCCTGGGGATATAACGTTCTCCAGGTGTCATGAAGCGCTAGGGAGGCTAAGGCAAGCTTTGCCTGGCGTAAAGCAGCAAATGGGATTGAGGAGGTACCTGTGGAGGTATTGAGGAGCGGATCCAATGCCATATTGAAGTCCCCCCCCAGTATCAAAAGACCTGCCTGAAACGTGGTGACCTGCAAAAGGACCTCTTTTAGGAAGGATACTTGTCTGGAGTTGGGGCAATAGATGTTCGCAAAAGTCACCGGCCTATTTTTCCATGTCCCTTTTAGGAAGAGAAATCTGCCTTCTGGGTCACGGACTTGGTCAGTAAGGTGGAATGGGAATGATTTAGCAAGTACTATTGAGACCCCCTTGGTTTTGGAGTCGGGACAGGTCGCATGATAGACCTCCGGGAATCGACTATTAGATAAGCGAGGGGTGGAGCCTGATTTAAAGTGGATTTCTTGCAGGAATATCACTTGAGCTCTGTGGCGGTACGCCTCAGTAAGAATACTACTGCGCTTCTCCGGGATATTGAGACCTTTAGCATTCAAGGAATAGACCTTGAGAGATAGAGGAGCTGATGATTGCACTGCAGTAGGCATGGTCAGTGACCAGGAGTGCTTGTCAATATCACCCCCAAATTTCCAAGGAAGGGGATCTGAAAAAGAGGGGAGAGGGGTAGGGAAGAGAGAACAGGGGAAGAAAAGGCAGAAAAAGAGAAAGAGAGAGAGAAAAAAAAAAAAAAGTCAAGCCCACACCGGGAAGTCACTCAGAGTTTACTAACAACCCAAGAGAGGCTTAACACCTGAGCGAGTGAGCCACCTCCTAGGTGGGGATCGTGAAGGAAGTGCCGGAGGTAATACCAGTCCAGCTGAGTCACCTAGTAGGGGAAGGGGTGTAAAACAGAAAAAGAAAGAGGCTATTCCGGCAGTTTTCAAGGGGGATACCTGCCTCCTTGAGGTGGGAAAGAGACCTAGCACCTAAACCAAAAACAAACACCAAATATACATAGATCCTACCATCCAGAGTCCCAAGAGAGAGAGGATGGACAGTAATGAGTAGCCCCAGCCCCGCCAGACGGAGCGCTACCGCACAAGCCCCCCCACAATAGGTGAGAAGGGCCTGCAGCGGCATCCCTCCCCCCAGCGAACCAGGGGGTCATGACGGGTCAAGAGTAGCACCCTATAATATCATGTAGCTTTGCAATGTAGAACCACTCACAGCAAAACAGAGTAAACAAAAGAGTTAACAGTGCAAATCAAGAACGTCTATCATTATAACATTTTAACATTTCCTCTACCTCCATTTTGGCTGACTAGAAATGTCAGAGTCCCCGGGCCCAGGACCACCAAAATCCATGATGGATCCCAGGATCAGGGGCCCAACCGCCCGCAAACATTAAGAATATATTATAAGCCCTGCAACAACTAGTATAAGGAAGGATATAGAGCCCTATACCCCCGTATTATATAAGAGCCCTTACGGCCTAAAAGGGCCAGCATAGACAGGGTAAGGGCCTCCCCTTACTCCGGGATCACGGTGATGTCCTTCCCCACACCCACAATCAGTCATAGATTCAGGGATAAGACCCCACCATCCCCAGGGCAACGTCCAAGCTGTCACAGTGATGCATCAGGCGATAAAATTATATACGTCATTAAACATGAAACAAACAGTGCAGCCTTAATAAGCTATGCTTTTCCCCTATCCCTAGTGCCCATGAAAGTATTATTCTATAAGAACCTCTGAGCAATCAGCTTATGACCTGAGCAAACAAACTGGCAAGTCCAAACCCCCACCCCCCACCCCACCCCTCAAAACAACCAAAAAAAAAAAAAAAGGGAGGGGGGAAGGGGTGAGTAGCTATGGGGTGACACCAAGAGCAAAGTTTCCATTGCTGCCGCTATTGACAGAGAAAGAAAAAAAAAACTGGAGAAAGGGCAGGGGATCATCAATCTTGTCATGCAGCTGCTGTCCGCAGTTAGCCTAGAGAGTCAGTGTGGCAAGGGAGGGGAAGAGCCCGCATCTTCCCAAAGCTCGACTGCCCCCTTGAATGGGTGAGTTCTTTCAGTAAATGGATCAGCACCGGGAACGGCCCAAAACTGGTAAGAGTTCTGTAGAAGCGATAGCATACCTCTGCGTAGAACCGGTTCGAGGATCCTTGATAAAATCACCAGATACAGTCCTTGGCAATAGTACCACATGAACAAGTTTGCGCCAGATCCCAGGGTAAAGAAGGGAGATAACTCCTGTCAGTAGCAACTTGAAATAGTGGGCAGCTGAGCAATCAAGAAAAGGTCAGAGCAGGTGTCAGGAACCCCCACAAATCATCATCAAACAATTGCCAGGTGTAGCTAATGCGCATGAAGGTATAACTCAGCGTACCTTACAGGTTATGATGTGGGGCGTACATAGGGACAGATGATGGCGAAGGCACAGCTCATCAGCTCAAGTCCTGCAAACTCAGTGATCAGTTTTGCGCCTGGCAGATGACGGGGAGACGCGTGGGCTTTCATCGGTTTCCATATCTCCACGACGGCTCTGTGGTGAGGCAGTCGAGGGTCTGCGGTGGCGTTGTCTGCTTCTCTGCGACCTCGGAGTGTCCCCAGACCGGGTAGAGATCCAGGGTTCAGGCTGCAAAAAGACTCCATACCAATCTGGAACTGGGACCACCGGGATGCCTAGAGTATCACAAAAAGGCTGCAAGTCCACCGGGACTCAGTTGTGCCGTGCGGTTGCCATTTGTCGCTTGAAGGCAGAATGGGAACTTCCAACGATAGGGAATGTGCCTCTCTCATAGGGCCTGTAGGAGGGGACGGAGATCCCTCCTATGTTGTAAGGTAATGGCTGATAAGTCCTGGAATAGTTGGATTCGTGACCCCTCATGTTCCAGGTGAGCATGATTGCGGGCCAGGCGCAGGATTTCTTCCTTCTGGGTAAAGCTGACCAGGCAGCATACAGCATCCCTGGGTGGATCAGTGTCCCTACCTCTTGGCCTCAGCGCCCTGTGGCACCTCTCCATCTCGACAGGTGCATCTGGTGGTCTACCGAGGAGGGTGTTGAATATAGCCCAGACCACTGCCTGCAACTGGGGGCCCTCAACAGACTCTGGAATTCCTCTGACACGGAGGTTACACCTATGGACCCTGTTGTCCAGGTCCTCCATATGTCTGTGCATGTCCATGAGATGTTGTCCATGTACACTGACTGCCTGCTGTACTTGTTGTATGGCCGCGCCATGTGTCATGGCCGCCGACTCTACATGCTCCACACGTGAGGCCACTGCCTTGATCTCCGTCTTCAAGTCTGCAATAGCTGCCGTTAGCGTGTTCTTGATGTCCAGGGCTACACTCTGAAGGTCCGCCAGGCATAAGAAGGGTTCCTAGATAATTTTACCGCTACTCCCATTGTCTTACTTGTACTAAAGGTGGAGGATCTAACCTCCCTCTAATGTTTCGCTATTTTACATGGTAAAGCTATGTGTTCATTGATGTTGCCGAGTGTGCCAGCTTCCCTACCTGATCCCTTTTTCCCCACCCCCCACCCCTCTCCTTTCATTTTCCTGCTTTTCTCTTTTCTCCCCCTTCTCCCCTTCTTTCCTATCTCGTTTTTAAGTTGCTGTTCATTTTATTATACTTGGGTTGCTCAAGATGTTATTACTATGATCCTGATTGACTCTCTTTATAAACTAACCCAACGAATTATCATTCTTGTATCCTATTTTATTGATGTATCTACATTCTTTTCAATAAAAATATATTAAACAAAAAAATACCCAGAAGGGATTTTGGTCATTGGATTTGCATAAAATCCAGAAAAATAGTATGCGCAGAAAGCATATTAAGCATTTGCTGCCTATATATTTGTAGCACTACCCCCTAAGGAGTTGCTGCCCCACTGCTGCACAGGCAGTCACACAGCATTTCCTTCTTTCATCCAGACACAGAGATTAGTCTTTGGCTTGCTTTTGTAGTTTTATTAGGGGATGATAACTTGGATGGGGTAAGGGATTATGGGATGCCTAGTGTGACAACAATTCAACTTCAGGGACACTTCCTCCCTATTTACAGACTCTTCTTCCTCCACTTGCACATCTTTTTTTCCTCTTTTTACAACATCTGCTAAGGGAGCTTACAGGCTTTTGTCAGTTCAGCAACAGCCCATTACAGACAGGAACTCTCAGTCCCTTGGCAAAGCAACACTTAAGGAGTGAACAGCATATCGTATTTCCTTTTGCCTCCCTGTGGCCACTGATCCCAGCTCCACCACTTCAGAAAATGCTAGGCTGTCTGGCTGCCGCCAGCCGCACCTGGCTGCTTTTCACTTCCCAGTCCTCCTGACTGACACACACATGGAGATTTCCCAGGGCAAGGTTAGATGAAGACTTGGCACACCACTGTTTTCAAGGGAGCACTGCTACAGCTGGCAGTCTCTCCCCTTGTCTGTCCCTGCACCATGCCTCAAGTACCACCGACAGCCGCCCACATGACTGCTTCTCCATCTTCCACCCAAACTCCCTTGCTGGCATGGCTCATGTCTATTTAAGGCCTTCTTTAGGCCCCCAACCTGGGGATTGGCCAAAGCCCCTTAAATATTCAAAGCAACCCCTCCTAGCCTCTGCCCACTATTTTCTAGAATGTTCCCCAACATTCTAGAAAGAGGGGGGGGGCACTAGAGAGCTGGATGAGTCATACAGCCCTGGCCTCTAAAAAATCTGAACCCAGATACAATAACTCAGGTTTATCCCAGAGCCAGACTATGTTTTGCCTGCACTACACTTCTAGTAGCACACATTAGAGGGTGCTACATGTTTATCCCACTGCATGTTTTTTTTTTTTTTTTTTTAAATAACTCATCTGTGATGCCGCGTACACACGATCATTTTTCCCGTCGGGAAAAATTAATTTTTTTTTTTTCGCCGAGAAAAACGATCGTCTGTGGGCTTTATGCCGTTTTTCTCGTTGAGAAAAACGGCAGGAAAAACGACGAGAAAAATTAGAACATGTTCTAAATTTTCTCATCGTTTTTTCCATCATTTTTTTCCGCGGCAGTTTTCCCATAGGGAGACACTGCCGCGGAGCCCACAGACGGTCGTTTTTCTCGTCAAAGAAAAAAATGACGGGAAAAACGGTCGTGTGTGGGGGAACATGCCGTTCCCTCGTTTTTCATTTTTTTTCATGCCGTGATTCACGGCGGTGTTTTCACCGCCGTGAATCACGATCGTGTGTACGCGGCATAAGGACTGATTTTATCTCTTCCAGGTTGCATTATGTGGCAGCAGGAAATGTGGGCTTTAATGCCCAGGCACCAGACAAGAGTTTACAGCGGTCTGAGTTTGTGTGCTGAGGACATGTTCACTGTCTCCAACAGCTCTTCATGGCTCCTAATTGTGAGCCAGCTGTGACTGCTGTGAGAGCCAATCAAAGCAGTTTATAACCTCCTGGTTTTTACCGCTGGTCGTATATCTCCTGTATATCCATATTTATCTCTGACCTCCTGCACCTTGTTCTTCCCTACCTTCCCTGTCATCTCCACTGTCTCAGTTTTAGCTTTCTTGCAGTGCCTGAGGCTATGATAATACTGCCTGTGTGTTGTTTACAGTCAGTACTGTACATTGAATGGTAATCCGTATCTTGGTGATATACCTTTCAGTCTTTTCAATCCAGCCCTTATGTATGTGTTTTTAAAGAGTACTCTGATTCTATCCTGACAACTTTCCTACACAGCTCTTGATACTTTGGTTGCTTCTGCCTCTTTGTGTTCACCCTGGCAACAATATCACAGAATTCTTGTTGACTTGTTGCCCTGCTCCCACTAGTTTTCCGTGTTCCTGTACAGGCCTTTTTGTCTTTACTATTTGGTAATTTCCTGTTTCAGGTTCTTTTTTACTATTTGACCGCTTTCATTTTCATAAAAAAACAGTGCATACAGTGTGAGGTACTAATTCAACCTCTTTAGTTCCAAATATGCTGGTGCTTGCTTTAATCACAAATATGCAGATACTTGCTCTGTTCTCTCTTCATTTCAAGCTTTCATTTAATTTAGATAATGTGCAGTTCATTTAGTTCTGAAACGAAATAGGGGCAAAATTTCCATTATTCGGGAATTCGAATGCATGAAAATTTCCTGATTACAATAGTAATGAATTTAAATGTATACAAAATAATGAAACAAAAATTTTGGATGAAATTCGGATAGTTTTCGAATCGTTTTCAAATAATTTTCCATTTTTTTTTCGAATCAAATTTTAATTTCAGAAGAGAATAAAATAGAAAATAAAGGAACAGAATAGAATAGAATAGAAAATAAAAGAATAGAGCAAAACAGAGCAGAATAGAAAAGAAAATAATGGAAAAAAATAGAATAGAAAATAGATGAATATAATAAAAAATAAAGGAATAGAATGAAAATAACCAAATTTCTTCTGAAATTCGAATTTCAAATAGAATGAATTCAAATACGAATAGATTAGAATAGAATAGAATAGAAAATAAAATAAAATTCTAGAATAGAATATAAAATAATAAAATAGAAAATAAAATAATAGAAAATAATAGAATAGAAAAAAACAATAGAATAAAATAAAATAGAAAGACTATAACCTTCTTCTGAAGTTCAAATTTTGAATAGAATAAATTTGAATTTAAATAGAATAGATTAGAATATAATAGAAAATAAAAGATTATCATAGACAAGAATATAATTGAAAATTAAATAATAGAAAATAATATAATAGAATAAACAATAGAATAGAAGATAATATAACCTTTTTCAGAAATTTGAATAGAATAAATTGAATTTGAATAGAACAGAAAACAATATATTAGAATAGAAAATAAACTAAAATAATAGAATAAAATAGAAAAGACTAGAATACAAATTTAAAGAATAGAATAGAAAAATCAATAGAATAGAACAGAATAAACTAGAAAGAATATAATCTTCCTCCGAAATTCGAATTTTGAATAGAATAAATTTGTATTCAAATAGAATAGAAAAGAATAGATTTTTTAGAAAAGAATAGAATAGAATAGAAAATGAAATAGTATAAAATAGTAGAATACAAAAAACAATTGAATAGAATAAAATAGAAAGAATATGATCTTCTCCTAAAATTCGAATTTTGAAAATAATAAATTAGAATTTAAATAGAACAGAAATAAATAGGCTAAAATAGAATACATAATATAATAATATAAGAACATACTTAATCTGAATTTGAATAGAATAGAAAATGAAATAATAAAAAAGAATAGAATAAAATAAACAATAGAACAGAATAAATTAGAAAGAATATAACCTTCTTCAGAAATTAGAATTTTGAATAGCATAAATTCAAATTTGTATAGAATAGAAAAGAATGAATTAGAATAGAATAGAATAGAAAATAAAATAATAGAATAGAATAGAAAATAATAGAAATGAAAATGAAATAATGGAAAATAATAGCATAGAAAAAACAATAGCATAGAAGAGAATAAAATAGAAAGAATATAACTTTCTTTAGAAATTTGAATTTTGAATAGAATACATTTTAATTCATAAAATAGAAAATAATAGAATAGAAAATTAAATAATATAAAATAATAGAATAGAAAAAAACAATAGAATAGTATACAATAAAGTTGAAAGAATAAAACCTTCTTCCGAAATTCAAATTTCAAATAGAATCAATTTGATATTGAACGGATTTCGAATTAAATTTGAATGGAACGTAAAAAAAATAAAAATAAATTCCGTTCTGCACATGTCCAATTTTATTAACCTTCATTTTTTTAAAAGCCATTGTACAATCAGTTATTAATATTTATTATTATATTATTTTACAGGACTTATATAGCACCAACAGTTTGCGCAGCGCTTAACAATGTTAGGGAAATCTGTACAGTTACAATACAAATTCAATAACAGAAGGAATCAGAGGGCCCTGCTCGTTAGAGCTTACAATCTAAAAGGGAGGGAGTTGTTATTACTACTTGTGTGTCCCTCTGCTAGTAAGTCCTTGACTCTATTACCCCCAATTGTCACAACAATAGGAGAAGTAGACGTTGAGGGGGCTGATTACCACTAAGATCCGATAGTTCAAAATAAATAACCAAGTAAATCCTTCCCCTGACCTGTAGCTAGGCACCCAGTCTGCCTCTTTTCCTCTTCTCCTTTAACTCTGTCTTTATATTGTGGTTTTGACCTTGGATGACTTTCCCTCTTGATTCTTCTTTTCTTTTGTTGCTTCCATTATTACAAGCCTTAATCATGTCCACTCTTTCCCTAGCCTTGGCACTAATGCGTGATTCCTCTATCCCTTTCTAGCGGTATCCTACTGGTTCTGACAGAGGGTAAGCATTACTCTTTTAGCATCTCTGCTCCTTTATCTCTATACTAGTGCCCAAAATAATTCACATTGCTGTTATGTGTTATCTGTATTGTTGGTGGGGATGATGATTTTTCTTTTTAATTTAATGAGAGGACAGACACTGATGGGAACAGATCAAAATAGAGCTTAAGCTATAAACAAGTCATCAGCCTGCAAACCTAGCATATGGCTGTGCTTATTTACTCTAAATGACATGTATATTCATAGCATCAAACACAAAGACAACAATTATTTCAACACTGCATGACCTACAGCAGTGCTTCAGGGGAAACTTTGCTACTTCTACATTCATTATAAATAGTTTTCGCTTTTTTTTTTTCCGTTTTTTTTACAAATAATAAATCATATATAAAACAGACATCAGTAAATATTTTGGTTTTGTGGAAACATAATGGATAGTTTTAATAGTTTAGCCTTGTAAGGGGGTATTTCAGATTCAAAGAATACTAGATGGGGGTAGCAGGAAAATGTTTGCTTTGATGAACGGATATATATTTTTGAAGCTAAACTCTAGGCAGATATAAAAGTCACAAAATAATGCGGTGCTGTAATTATTAACCAGTTTAAGACCAGGCATTTCCTGGCACTTTTTGTTTATATGTGAAAATCTGTGTTTTTTTTGCTAGAAAATTTGTTAGAACCCCCAAAAATTATATATATACTTTTAAAGCAGAGGCCCTAGAGAATAAAGTGGTGGGTTTTGCAATTCTTTTTTTTTTTCAAATGCAGTTTTTGGGAACATTGTTTTTAAAAATACACTTTTTTACATTTTAATGCAAAAAAACAATACATAACCCTTTTTTTTATTGTAAAGTATAAAATATAATGTCACACCAAGTAAATAGATACCAAACGCGTCACGTTTTATAATTGTGCACGCCCGCACAACGGCAACAAATGGCGTATGTTTTACTATAAGAGGACCTGAAGAAGGGGGCCACGCCCTCTGAAACGTTTTGCCATTAGCAACCCTTAGCGTCTCTCATCAGCTGTTCCAGCTCATGCGGTTTCCCTTACTATCGAAGGATCTCTGCTGTGAGCAGGTGGCTCACATGAAGCTTGTCGTCGGCTGTACACCATCCCACTGGCTCCAAACAATCCAGCGCTCAAGGGGTAGGAGAAGCAAGCAGTCCCACAACAGGTAAAGGATCATTAAATACATTTATTCAATGAAGAAATAAAATCCAATCCTGTTGAAAACAAGGGAGTGGAAGGGAAATAAAAAGAGCTTGTGGTGTCACCATGAGTCAGCTGAGTAACAAGGAGCTGAAAGTGTCCAATGTAGAACAATTCCCTCACAGCAGGGGGGGAGCAAAGGAGAGCGCCAAAACACCTGCTGTGCTGCTGCTGAAAGTGGAGCCTGTTCATCGGCATGTGGATGGTCTACGGCCGTGTGGGGAGTGTAAACAGAAGCGGCGGTCTGCAGAGAGATGGAGATGCAGCTGTACCTCACACGTGCCGGTGACATCAGCTGGTCTCTTTTTATTTCCCTTCCACTCCCTTGTTTTCAACAGGATTGGATTTTATTTCTTCATTGAATACATTTATTTCATGATCCTTTACCTGTTGTGGGACTGCTTGCGTCTCTTACCCATTGAGCGCTGGATTGTTTGGTGTTAGTACTGTATTGATACGTATCTTCCAGTTATGATTTTTATCCAGCTGCACTTTTTTCCACAGGTCTCCACATTTTAGCGCTGGTGACTTTTTTTGTTTTTTATTATTTGCCATCCCACTGGGACTACCCATCACTGCTCGCCCTGGATCCTGCCTGGAGCCCTGCGTGCCGCAGCGATATTAGAGCTTAACATAGACACCTTTGTTTTAACAAAACAATTTGAGTGTTTAGTGTTTTTAGTTACTCTTTGTCTCTATCCATTAAATGGTGTTGCACTAGGGGCCGATGTTCTCTGTCTCTTTCTTTGTATTTTGCAGCAGTCAGTTTCCCGCTGGTTGATGGAGCAGCAAAGCACAGTGCACATCACACTGCGTTAACCCCTTCCTCTGTGAACTGTAGAGATTTTAAAGACCTTTCTGATCATATAATATCATATGTTGTATTGCTGGAACTTTGACCATTACTTTTGGCTTATTATTTTTGGCTTTCTATTTAAAGACTTCATGGACTTTAGCGCTAGTATAGAACTTTTGTTTTAATGTCTTTCTTTTACACTGTTTCTAAGACTGCCCAATAAAATCATACTATTTTGTAAAACTATGTCTAGCTTTAGGACATCACTTCAGCATGTTAATGAAATTATTAAGAAATTTTCATTGTTGCCCTTGAAGCCGCATGAAAAAAAATTCTCCCCACTGCATGGTATATCTAAAAAAATATAATTTTGCTTTGATACATGTCTTTGATGGCTGTGTCTAGCGCCCTATGCCCTTCTATGTCATAAATTAGACTACTTGCCCTGAAAATGGCTAGACTTTATTATCAAGATTCACCCCCAGAGACATCATTTAGGTTCGCCGCCAAGTTAGTGTTCAAGGGCATCATGTTGAGTTCACTGAAACTTCAATAAAGCAAGCCTGGGCACATTCTCTCATTCTTAGTAAACATATTATTTTATTCGATTTTTGTGTCACATAGGTGGGACTTGCATAACCGGTTAACCACTTACGGACCGCCTGCCACAGGAACATGTCGCTACTTTGAAGAGGAATACCGTTGTTATGGCTAGCTACCATAACTCCAGTATCCTCTTCTTCAGCAAGCGGTCCACTTCAAGATAAAAGTGGTCTCTGCGGTGGATTTGCCACTGGATCACTTTTATCGGCGGCGGGAGAGGCCCACCCTCCCGCCACTCTCTGGTGCCCTCCACCGCTTACCTTCCTTGTAATAGGAGTAAAGGCAACCCAAATTTTTACATTCCTTTTAATAGGAATAAAAGCAACCCAAATTTTTTTTTTTTTAAACAGAAGCTCTCGCGCAGAAGCGAACGCATACGTGAGCAGCGCCCGCATATAAAAACAGTGTTTAAACCACACATGTGAGGTATTGCCGCGATCGTTAGGGCGAGAGCAATAATTCTAGCTCTAGACCTCCTCTGTAACTCAAAACATGCAACCTGCATAATAATTTTTTTTCTCCAACAAAACGTGTTTATTGAGAACAAAAGGTATTTGTACATACATAATTCAGAGGAAAGCAAGTACAAAAAAAAATCTGCCAGTTTCAGCATACATGACAACACCATAATGCACAAAACAGACTGCAAGAACAATGGCAACCCATTCTCCCCATCTTATAACCAAACCCTTCTGTTATTCCCCAGACACGTATATAAAAACTTAAAGGTAACAACAGCCATTAAAACAAACGGTCATAAACCAGATCCAGGGGGGCTAGTCCGTGAACGTCCAGCCAAGGGGCCCACAGTCTATCAAATTTACCTCTCATACCCCTGTGTTGATAGACCAGTTTTTCTAAGCGCAAAGTGTCACCCATTTGGCTAATCCACTCCGACAACGCAGGGGGTTCTGCAGATTTCCAGTGTCTCAGGATCACCTTCCTAGCCTGGAAGAGGGCCCTCGCTACAGCTTGTTTAGGGATGTCCTCCAGTGGGAGTGCGTCTAGTATACCGAGCAAGCAATATTTAGGTTCGGCAGGGATCGTGGTCTGGAAGACCCTAGCAAGAGTATCTAGGATCTGTGACCAATAACGATGAAGCTTTGGACACCTCCATAGGAGATGAATCAAATCCCCATGGTCTCTACTGAATCTGGTACATTCGGCATCCGACCTCACCCCCATGCGAGCCAATCTAGCTGCTGTATAGTGAACCCTCAGAAGAATGAATAGCTGCGACACGCGCTGAGCCACATTCAGAGAACACATGGGAACAGCCTGCAAGGCCTCCTCCCACTGCTCCCCCTCGAAAAGCCCCAACATCTCGTTCCCACTGCGACACCACCTTGAGAGGGGAGTCCCCGTGGAAAAGGTTGAGGAGCATTGTATAGCTACAGGAGATAAAGCCCTTATAAGTGGTAGCATCAAACACGTAATTAAAAATAGAGGTGGAATCCAGGGACCATCGGTCCCCATCTCCTTGAGTCCTGACTGCATGCCGAAGCTGCATACAGTAGAATTGCATTGTGTCAGGGAGTCTAAAGGCTTCGTTAAGCTCCGAAAACGGTCTCAGCCTTCCCTCTCGGAAAATATGGGTCAGATGGGATATTCCAAAATGTAACCACTTGGCACCGTAGGGTAGTTTTGCTAGTCCCGGGAAATAATTGTTATCCCATATGGGGCTATATCTAGTAAATCCCTGCACTCCCTGCATTGTTCTCACCTTATTCCAAATTTTCTGCATACTTACATAAGTAGGGAACAACCTGTTAGACTTGCTAAAGTGTATGGCCTCCAGACCATCTGCCACCCCCGACCCTGTTGTAAATCGAAGTAGTGCCGGAGTGGAGTCTACCAAATTCAGGTGCCGCTCCCGCTGGGGGTGCACTGCCCTTGCTATGTGCTGTAACTGTGCGGCTAAGTAGTAAAGCCAGGGATTGGGCAACGCCAATCCTCCTGCTTCCTTTGGGCGCTGCAGCTGTTCTAGTTTCATTCTGGCAGGTTTTAACTGCCAGAGAATCGACCTGAAAATCGAATTTATAATGCAGAATTTTTTCAAAGGAATGACCATCGGGGTGTTGTGAAGCACATAGAGCAACTGCGGCATCATAATCATCTTAATGAGGTTTATGCGTCCCCCCAGGGATATCTTAAGTCTGCTCCAGACTTTAACACTATCTCGGCAGCGGTTAAGCAAAGGGGTCAAATTAAGCCCAATATAGTCCAGCGGTTGGGGGGTCACCTGTATACCCAAATATTTAAAAGAGCCCGAAAGTGGAATGTCCTGTATGGTCAGCACAGAGGAGTCAGGCGTCACATCCAGCAACATAAGAGAGGACTTAGTCCAGTTTATAACTAGGCCAGAGTAGTTCCCAAACTCCCTAACCTGCAGAATTTTTTAAACGTGGCCTATGCAGATTTTTAAGGGTAAAAGTTTTTCGCCATTCCACGAGCAGGCGCAACTTTGAAGCGTGACATGTTGGGTATTAATTTACTTGGCGTAACATTATCTTTCACAATAAAAAAAAAAATTGGGCTAACTTTACTGTTGTCTTATTTTTCAAGACCGCTTCTGAAATATGGTGTGACAAACAGTATTGCAACGGCCACCATTTTATTCTCTAGGCTGTTAGAAAAAAAATATATATAATGTTTGGGGGTTCTAAGCAATTTTCTAGCAAAAAAAAAAATGTTTTTAACTTGTAAACACCAAATCTCAGAAAGAGGCTCGGTCCTTAAGTGGTTAATAAAGATGTTATAAGTAGGTAATGAGGAATGTGTGTGAATAAAATTATAACTTTTAAGACTTTAAGAAGCTTTTACCAATATCCAATATGTTCTTACAGTACAAGAACCTTAATAATCCAATTTCTGGCCTTAGGGAGCACTCACAGAAACGTTTTAACATTATAGGCTCTATTGGTGCTGGAAATGTTGCAAACAGTTTAGAGAGTTTAGTTTTTGGTTTTTATTTTTTTGGTTGATTTCTGTGGTACATTCTTCAACATCT
Source organism: Rana muscosa (assembly GCA_029206835.1). Classification (NCBI taxonomy): domain Eukaryota; kingdom Metazoa; phylum Chordata; class Amphibia; order Anura; family Ranidae; genus Rana; species Rana muscosa. Next base: position 218,298,158 of record CM055116.1, read on the forward strand.
AGACCAGAAAGAAAACATCAATGTTCAGTGTACAGAGAAAGTCACTGGAGGAAGTTTATGGTATTAATACTTCAAATGTGATTATTGCACAAATAAAATTATAATTACATACTGTACCTTATCTAACTTATAAGATCTCTACTCTATCTTGCAGATTTGTCAACAGATTTGTCTTACAATATTATTGTATGGTAATTAAGAATCCCAATTTTTTAAACAAGTTTACTCTAGGTAAGCTTTAACCTCTTAACGCCGGTGCTTTCCAGCCCTTAAGCCCAGAGGTTTATAATGGCAGGAGGCGAGGCGGGACTTAAGAGCGCGTGACTGTCGTGATTGACTATCAGAGTGGTCACGTGATCCAAAAACTCTCTTGGTTAGGTGTCGTTAACTGTGAGAGCGAACACCACACGCACTCTCGGCACAGCTGTATGGACAGCAATTCACACAAATATGCGGCCCCTCAGCGCCAAGGACATGTTTACGTGTGGCCGGTGCTAAGGGGTTAATATGTGGCAAAACCTCTTTAGTATTTCTTGTGTTGTATATATTGAAAAGGCCTTGTCTGACCGCAACTCAGGTCTGATATGTAAATTTCAACAATGTGTAATCCACAGTGCTGATTACACACTATTGATGTGACATGTCATCCAAACGAATGAGTCCTTTATTCGTTGGCCAAGGGGGGACTTAGGGGTTTTATAGCTAGTGCTAGACCCTATCAGGTCCGATCTGATGGCTTGGCTGATAGCTACAGAATTAGCTCCTCCCACTGGTGGGGTGTCTTAAATTAAGACACCCCACTCTGCAATATATTTTAGCAGTTGGTAACCTGTTCTTCAAAGAATACCTGATTCTGAATTTATGATTCTAAGCCCTGGTTCACATTGATGCTACTTTGAAATCGCGCTACTTCACTTGAAGTAGCGTGATTTCAAAGTAGCAAGGTCAGCGCGATTTCAGGTGCTACTTGATAGACATCTGTGTGGCTTCATGCATAGATGTCTATTGAAGTCGCAACTGAAATCGGCAAAAGTAGTGCAGGAACTACTTTTGCAAATTAGTGCGGTGATGCAAAATTGGTGTCGCACCGATTTGAGCAGTGCCATTGCCTCCATTAGGCTGCGACTTGTCACACGTTTTGATCTCTCAAATCGCATGACAAATCGCTCCAATGTGAACCTAGGCTAAAGGTTTGAAATTATTGGCATCCTAATCTCTCTCCTATCAAATATTACTTTTTTTTCTAGAAATGAGTATGTGGCAAGACTGTTTTGCATCAGCAAGAATTAGGTATGCTCCTGGCTACCAGTGGGAGGAGCTAATTAAGACTCATAATGTCCTCACACATTGCAAGCCTTAGACAAGAAGCATGTGTTTGTATTTCAATGCTTAAATTGATACTATAGGTTCCGTTTTTATTTTTTTAAAATAACAAACATATCATACTTACCTCCACTGTGCAGCTCATTTTGCACAGAGTGGCCCCGGACATCCTCTTCTGGGGTCCCTCGGCGGCTCTCACGGCTCCTCCCTGCATTAGATAACCCCCTTGGAGAAGAGCTCTCCTGAGGGGGTTACTCGCCCCTGGCGCCCGCATCATTGGATGGGAGCCAATGGCTGCACTGCTATCAATCTATCCAATGAAGAGCTGATAACCCGTGGAGACAGCGACGGCGGGATCGTGCCCACAGAAATTCGGGGCTCAGGTAAGTAAAACGGGGGGGGGGGGGCTGGACATTGCAAGGTGTTTTTTCACCTTAATGCATAGGGTGCATTAGGGTGAAAAAACATGAAGGTTTACAACCCCTTTAATTTTTGCATTTGTCAATTTTTTTCACCTTACCTTTAATTTAAATGTACACCTCATGTTATCACAATATTGTATTTTACACAAGAAGACATGTAAAAAGAATATATTATCATTTTTATTTCAATTCTGATTTTTAAACACTTTGTCAGTTACTGTAGAATGAAATCAATGAAACAACATGTTCAAGTCATTTTTTTCAGGATATAGCATGGCTTCTAGTATTTTTTACAGGAGCAGCAGCTGTGAGCACATTTGATAGCTTTTTTTATGATTTTCTTATTAGGCCTTACAGTCCAATAATTTTCTGTACTCTCATACACAAACTGATAATTTGGTACCAGCAGGATGGATCATGTTTTATTATATTTGATGCATTTCATCCTTGACAGACTGTAGAAAATTTGGTCAAATGACTAACAATTATTACTACCTTTAAAACATTGTGTGTATTCAATTTATGTTTTAACTGTGGTAAGTAAAATAAATTAAAGCGTATAGGTGATTAGATTCTAGAACATTTCATATTGTGTATAACACATCACCTTTTTTTTATTAATCTTTGAATGTTATTACAGTGTTTAAAATGAATGGTAAAAATGTGGCTAAGCTTCATAAACAATTTATGTTAAATAAAGTAAAATGTCAAGAATTACACTAAAAGGATGGTCCATTAACCTTTGTTTACAGACACATTTATCATGATCAATGTCAGCATTAATAAGTATTACACATTATATAAAAGGGATGATTAATTAAAAGGAGAAAATGTTACCATGGCTCGTTGAAGCTGTATTTGCTTTAAAAATCCAAACATCTAAAGGAGACCTCTAATCAACATAAAAATCGCTAGTTCTTTGTATTTTGAAGACTATCAAACCAAGCTGGATTTTCAGGGAAGCAGTGTTTAACAGATAAAGCAATAGACTAGCACTGGCATAACCAATTTTAAACATAATACAATCTTGTTCTTTTGATCCTAGTCTTATTTAGCATATTGTTCAATATCATATGTGCATAAGGTTTTAGGAGATGTCTGCATGATTACTTATGAAACGTAAAAAAGCCCCCACCACACACACAACACTTAACACAATACTTAAAGTGATATTAAAGGCTTTTTTTTGTTTTGTTTTTTAATTACAAACATGTTATACTTACCTGATCTGTTTTGCACAGAGCAGCCTGGATCCTCCTCTTCTTAGGTCCCCCACTGGTGCTCTTGGCCTCTCTCTCCTGCCAAGTGCCCCCAGAGCCAGCAACTTGTTGTGGGGGAACCCAAGCTGGTTTGCTCCCCAGCCGCTGCTCTGCGTGTCCATTTAAACACAGAGCCACAGCTCGGTCCCGCCCCCTTCTCTCCTCCTCATTTGCTCACTGGATGTGATTGACAGCAGCGGGAGCCAATGTCTATGCCGATGAGGAGTGAGATTCCCTGGAGAGCCAAGGCTCTCGTACACATTTCTGGATTGAGATGGGGCTTGGGTAAGTATTAGGGTGACTGGGGGGCTGTTGAACAGAGAAAGTTTTTTACCTTCATGCATGACACAGAGTCTTTACAAGAACTTTAAACATTACTTTTCAGACCCTACCCCCTAACCAAACCCTTAAGGCTGGCCATACACTAGTAGATTTCTGAATGAACCTTCATACAAACATTTGTATTTTAATTCTGATCAGTACCTTTGATGGCTTGACAAATGTCATTCAAAAGCATTTCAAAATTTAATTTGCTTTTAAAGTTTTGTTTAGAAACTGGACTTTCCTGAATGAAAACCACATTCACTGAAATTTCTTCATCAAGAAAATGTTTCCATTTTGCTCCTTTAAATTTTCTTGTCACTGCAGTCAAAAACAAACACTGATTTGTCTAGTGATTAGAAAATCAAACAAATGTTCTGAAAATAAAAGTTTTCAAATCAACTTCTCTCTGTGTTTGACCAGTTTAAATGTAAACCCTAACAAAATTTAATTTATTTTACTGTAGCACTAATTTTATCATTGTAAGAGTAAAAAGAAAAAAAACACATTTGGGAGACATGGAAAGAGCATTGTCATTCTATAACAGGAAGTGCATGTAAAAGAACATTTCAAAAATATTGAAAATGGCTTTTGAAATTAAATTAACATGACACTCAATTTGTAACCAATAAACCTAATACTAACCTAACCCTAAGCTAAGCCCTAATATTGTTTAACTCCCACTTTGCATGTCCACTCTCTTGATAGGGGTGAGTTTTTTCTCCCATTGGGGGGAGGAAATCCAACAAATTAACATGTCTATGTTTTAGCAAGTCAGTTGTTTCTGATTAAAAATGTGTTCAGGTTTAAAACTTTACTGTCATATTTTATTTGTCAGATGTTGACACTCAGGGGGTAAGGTTCAGAACAAAGGTGTGCTGTATATATTAGAGGGTCACATTTTAGGCAGCCCATGCAGTGATAATTGAAATGATCCATCTCCCCTATCCACACATTCAATGTGGATGGGGGAATCCTTTCCGCTGTTGTATTGTATTCTGACAGCGGGTAGCCTTCCCTGCCATCAAAACACACCCATAAGAGACACCTTTTGAACTTGAAAGAGCTCATCAGGCACTGAGACCAATGAGTAGTGATGGTGATCCTCCGTGTGACCAGGGATGAGCTTCGAGTTCGAGTCGAACTCATGTTCGACTCGAACATTGCCTGTTCGCCCGTTCGCCGAACAGCGAACAAATAGGGGTGTTCGCGGCAAATTCGAAAAATCTATGGGAGAAATCTAAAGTGCTAATTATAAAGGCTAATATGCAAGTTATTGTCCTAAAAAGTGTTTGGGGACCGGGGTCCTGCCCCAGGGGACATGTATCAATGCAAAAAGAAGTTTTAAAAACGGCCGTTTTTTCGGGAGCAGTGATTTTAATAATGCTTAAAATGAAAAAATAAAAGTGAAATATTCATGATATGCATGTAAAGTGGCGCATGCTTCCCGTGCTTAGAACTGTCCCTGCAAAAAATGTCATTTTTGAAAGAAAAAAAGTCTTTTAAAACTGACTCGCGGCTATTAATGAATTGTCGGCTCCCGGCAATACATACAAAAGTCATTGATAAAAAAAAAAAGCGTGGGGGTTCCCCAGAATTCAATTACCAGGCCCTTCAGGTCTGGAATGGATATTAAGGGGAACCCTGCCGCAAATTAAAAAAAAAATTGACGTGGGGTTCCCCCAAATATCCATTCCAGGCCCTTCAGATCTGGCATGGATTTTAAGGGGAACTCCACCCCAAATTTTTTAAAAAAATGGCGTGGAGTCCCCCTAAAAATCCATACCAGACCCCTTATCCGAGCACGCAACCTGGCCGGCCGCAGGGGAAAAGGGGGGGACGAGAGAGCGGCCCCCCCTCCCTCCTGAACCGTACCAAGCCACATGCCCTCAACATGGGGAGGATGTCCCCATGTTGATGGGGACAAGGGCCTCATCCCCACAACCCTTGCCCGGTGGTTGTGGGGGTCTGCGGGCGGGGGGCTTATCGGAATCTGGAAGACCCCTTTAACAAAGGGGACCCCCAGATCCCGGCCCCCCCTATGTGAATTGGTAAGGGGTACGTTGTACCCCTACCATTTCACGAAGAAAGCGTAAAAAAATGTTTAAAAAAACACACAAACACCTTGAAAAAGTCCTTTATTAAAAAAAAAAAAAAAAAAAAAAAAGCGGTGAAATCCAGTGTCCCGCGGCGATCCCGATGTCCAGCGCTGTCCTTCATTGGTTGTGCCTGAGCGGACCTGATGGGGAACTCCCTCTCAGTATTTTAAATGTATAGACCCGCCCCTTCTAAAGTTCCCCATCAGGTCCGCTCTCTCGGTATGTCGGACCCGCCTACGTCATTGGCTTGAGCGGGGAACTTCCTTCACTATGTAATTTAAATTTACATAGTGAAGGAAGTTCCCCGCTCAAGCCAATGACGTAGGCGGGTCTGACATACCGAGGGGGCGGACCTGATGGGGGACTGCTCTCACTTTGGTAATACATGTATAGACCCGCCCCTTCTCATGTTCCGCATCTGGTCCGCTGAGCGGACCTGATGGGGAACTTTAGAAGGGGCGGGTCTATACATTTAAAATACTGAGAGGGAGTTCCCCATCAGGTCCGCTCAGGCACAACCAATGAAGGACAGCGCTGGACATCGGGATCGCCGCGGGACACTGGATTTCACCGTTTTTTTTTTTTTTTTAATAAAGGACTTTTTCAAGGTGTTTGTGTGTTTTTTTTAAACATTTTTTTACGCTTTCTTCGTGAAATGGTAGGGGTACAATGTATCCCTTACCAATTCACATAGGGGGGGGCGGGATCTGGGGGTCCCCTTTGTTAAAGGGGTCTTCCAGATTCCGATAAGCCCCCCGCCCGCAGACCTCCACAACCACCGGGCAAGGGTTGTGGGGATGAGGCCCTTGTCCCCATCAACATGGGGACATCCTCCCCATGTTGAGGGCATGTGGCTTGGTACGGTTCAGGAGGGAGGGGGGCCGCTCTCTCGTCCCCCCCTTTTCCCCTGCGGCCGGCCAGGTTGCGTGCTCGGATAAGGGGTCTGGTATGGATTTTTAGGGGGACTCCACGCCATTTTTTTTTTAAATTTGGGGTGGAGTTCCCCTTAAAATCCATGCCAGATCTGAAGGGCCTGGAATGGATATTTGGGGGAACCCCACGTCAATTTTTTTTTTTAATTTGCGGCGGTGTTCCCCTTAATATCCATTCCAGACCTGAAGGGCCTGGTAATTGAATTCTGGGGAACACCCACGCTTTTTTTTTTTTTTTATCAATGACTTTTGTATGTATTGCCGGGAGCCGACAATTCATTAATAGCCGCGAGTCAGTTTTAAATGCAATTTTTTCTTTCAAAAATGACATTTTTTGCAGGGACAGTTCTAAGCACGGGAAACATGCGCCACTTCACATGCATATCATACACACCCCCCAGGTACGAAATTTAAAGAAATATTTCACTTTTATTTTTTCATTTTAAGCATTATTAAAATCACTGCTCCCGAAAAAACGGCAGTTTTTAAAACTTCTTTTTGCATTGATACATGTCCCCTGGGGCAGGACCCCGGTCCCCAAACACTTTTTAGGACAATAACTTTCATATTAGCCTTTATAATTAACACTTTAGATTTCGAACGTTCGAGTCCATTGTATTTAATAGGGTTCTAAAGTTTACACGAACATTTTGTCTGTTCGCAGGTTCTGGTGCGAACCGAACAGGGGGGTGTTCGGCTCATCCCTGCGTGTGACATAGTCAGCTGTTTTATAGGCTTCTGTCCCAAAGAAGAAATACTCCAGAGAACGAGGGAGCAAGAAGTCTTCACCTTCAATGGTTCCCATGTGCAGGTGTTCCAGGAACTTTTGCCTATCATGCTGCCACACACTAAGGATGTTCAGCAACGTTGCAAACTCCCGATGATCTGAGCAGATTTTTTTGATCAAGAAGCGTTCTAATTGGCTGCCGAGGAGTAAGGAGGAGATGAAAGCTGCCGAGCAGGGGAAGGCAATGCCTGCTTTTGATGCCTGGGGAGGAGAACCGGGGAAGCCATCCGTGGTTGAGGTAAGTACATCGACCGAGCTATCTGACACGGCTCCAGGAAGCCCCGGAAACCACCAACACCAGCAGCAACCCTCCGAGCATCCAGCCGCAGAAGACCATCCTGACACACTGCTCCATGAACGGGGATGAATTGCAGTGTTTCATGCTTTTTTTGACCTTACCTTTGTGAGTAATATTCCTATTATCGCCATAAATTCCCTATATGCTACACTTAGTATGGAGCTTGTGCTTATTTCTCATAAACATTGAACACACATTGTTTTTATACAGGAGAAATATATCAAGCACTCCTCAATGCCAAAACTTACCAACCATAGGTACCCTACAAGGTATCATGCATCGAATGGCTCTTCCAAAACCAAAAGGTATCACCTTTTTATTAGCTAAATCCCTTAAATTTCAACTCTTTGAATGAATGACTGGCCCCAAGGGATGTTTCCTTTTTCTTAGCTGTACTTTAAAGTTTAGACTGATTATACTAGCTAACGTATACTGTCCTAGCAATAAAACATGTATAATTTTTTCACAATGTGTGTGACCTACTGATGTCTTTCAAAGCAGGTATATACTGTACCTGCTCTCCCTTTAATGGACTTTTTGAGTGAGACTACTTATATTCCTTATCGAGTGCCAAGACAAATTTAGATGCAATTAGCCATTCTATCTCGGCTTGATGCTTGGTGGACTCTTCACCCCAGCAAGTAATGTTTTACATATTTTTCCTCACTTCCTTTAAAAGTATTCCCGACTGGATTCCCAACTTTTTTTCTGACCCAGACAGACCTGACCTAGTTACAGCTGTCTACAATCAAACCTATGTATATCTCAGATCACAATCCTGTCACCGTGACTTTGCTGTTTCCAGATAATGAACACCACACCAGACTTTGGCTACTCAGTCCCTCCCTATTGAGTGACTCAATAAATTTACAGAAGCTTTAGACTAAACTATGAGAATATTTTGATTGCAATGTTACACCAGATTGCTCGGCATTAACTCAATGGTAGGCTCATAAATGTAAATTTAGAGGAAAGTATATTGCTTTCTCCACATATTTGAAAAAGAACACCAGGCACTCATTGCAGACCTGATGTCTCAGGTTTGAACGTTAGAAGCTGCACATAATAAATTGCTCAATAGCAGTACCTTCACCACCCTAATATAGACTAGACATGCTTCATTGGCTGAAATAGACTCTTCAGAAAGTTGCCTTAGTGATAAAATGTTCTATGATCATGCCAACAAAAGCGGAAAACTTTTGGCTAAAAATGTTCCAAGCCAAAAAGGCAGAAATTATGACAAACAGGGTATTGCTGAAGGCATTGCACAGTGATTCATAAATTACTTTGAGAAGTTAGAGAACTTCACTCACCCCCTACAAACAGTCTCACAGGTCTGCCCCACCACCAACTGATTGAGCATTATCTTACCGCTCATTGTATGTACTGTATCACCCCACAGGATACTGCTGAGTTTGAAAAACGATGAGGCTTCAATAAATTAATGTAGGTTATCAAACAAATGAAGTCGGGAAAAAGTCCTGGACCAGATGGGTTACCTACCCAATACTACAAAAGCTTCATGACATCCTGACACCTCACTTGATCCGAACATTTAATTATTTTACTGATGATGTGCAACCATCAGCTTGACTCTTAGAGGTGCATATAAATGTAATACACAAAAAAAGGCAAAGGGGGTTATTTACGAAAGGCAAATCCACTTTGCACTACAAGTGCAAACTACAAGTGCAAAGTGCACTTGAAATTGCACTGAAAGTGCACTTGGAAGTGCAGTCACTGTAAATCTGAGGGGTAGATCTGAAATGAGGGGAAGCTCTTCTGATTTTATCATCCAATCATGTGCAAGCTAAAATTCTAAAAAGATCTACAGCGACTTCACTTCCAAGTGCACTTTCAGTGCAATTTCAAGTGCACTTTGCACTTGTAGTTTGCACTTGTAGCGCAAAATGGATTTGCCTTTCGTAAATAACCCCCAAAGAGTCCACACAAGTAACCAATTAAAGACCCATTTATTTGCTCAATGTTGACCACAGACTATATGCAAAGCAAAGCTCTATGTAGCACATGTTGAATAGTGAATGGCAAAAGCGCTACCCCTCTAATATAGCTTATTAGTAAAGTGCAAAATAAACAAATAATCATAAAAAGAATAGGTTAAAGGCTGTGCAAGAATAATACCTAAAAAGGGTATACAAAATTAATAGCTACTGACAAATAATGTGTCCTTATTTCATACTGTTAATGATAAACATATCAAGTGAAAAAAGTACAATGATGAATAAAAACATCAAATATACAACATATTCTCATACAATAAGTACATGTGATCAAACTTAAAAGACAATACGAATAAGCCGTGACACAAAGTTCATTGTTTAAAGAGACTCCACTGTGAATGTGGTGTTTATCACAAATCACCTCCAGTGCCCCTTCATCTTCCAAACTATGCGCTCACCTCATATACAGACCTTCCACAGTTTACTATAAGCCTTCCCCTTTAAGGAGTGTAAATTTCAATAGCTGGCAGCTGGAATCCTACTCTAGGGACTTTAAATCCAGTGTGCAGTAATCCTCACATGCATGGTGCAATCCTTAGATGTGTTGGCTGCAGTAGTTTTCTTTTTTAGGCTGTTTTCTCCCTCTGTTTTCACCTGGTGATGTGGCCAGTAACACACCTCCTGTATTAGTGAGACACTTTGTAACAAAGTGTAATTTTATCAGTGTTGTCACATGAAAAGATATAATAAAATGTTTACAAAAATGTGAGGGGTGTACTCACTTTTGTGAGATACTGTATGTATGCGAAAGGTGTTAGTAAATGTTGCAGTAAATGCACTTTTAAGAAAAAACTATGCTCTATTGTTTTAAATGCATTTGATCACTTTGAATGTCATGTGGCCATGAGAGAATGGTTTGGCAAGCATAAAGCCCTATACACATGGGCAGAATGTCAGGAGACATTTGCAGGTACAAAAAATACCGGCCGACACTCTACCCCTGTGTATATTGGTCTGTCTGGCTTCTGTCGGACGTGCATGCTGGAAAACCAGCAGCAGATCTACTCCTAATCAGCGCTCTCAGCCAATGGCAGAGATCACTGATTGGAGTGTTCTGACAGGGGAGCGAGGGGGGGTATCCCCCTGTCAGAACACAACAGCTCGACGGGAGAGATCGCTGGACTAACCTTGCATGGTTAGTACAGCGGCTCCTTACTGGATCTATCAGTTTTTTTTCCTGCAACTCGCAAAGTTTGTATGAAAAAAAACTGTAGCGGGTTGCACAAAAAAAAAAACCTAACAGCTCAGGCGATCTCCCTTGCTAAACTGTGCGCCCCCCCGCCAGAACACTCTGATCAGTGCTCTCTGCCATTGGTTGAGAGTACTGATCGGGAGTCGTCAGCTGCTGTTTTTTCAGCATGCATGTCCGACAGAAGCCAGCCGAGCGGACAGACCGACATACACACGGGCAGAATGTCAGCTGGTATTTTTTGGACCGGCAAATTACTCCTAATATTCTGCCTGTGTGTATGAGGCTTTAGGCTGTGTATAGAGAAGAGAGTGCTCTGTAAGTGCCAAACACAGTGGGAGGTCAGGAAGTAATTAGGCAGATATCCACCTATCTGGCTAGAATCCACATTTAAGGCGGAGGTCTATGAATACATTATGAACTATAAATATATCCCTAAAGTTAGTAAATGCAATTGTTTTTCTCAATGGTATTTCTAAAAATTCTCCCTCGCAGATGAAGCAATAAAAAAAAAAAAAAAAAAACAACATGCATGAGAAATATGTGTTTTTTTTTTTTTTTTTTACAAACATATTCGTCACCATTTGCCACTATTTATAAATTATGCAAAAAAAAAACCAAAAACAAAAAAAAACAATTGGCCTTGTGATGTTTGTGATGCATACACTATATGTGTACACTATACAATCACTTTTAAAAGGCATTCTATATTTTTAGAAATCTACACTGTCAAAGCTGTTATCTGAGCGTCATTTCTTTGCAAAATGGTGCAATGATATGATCAATAAAGTATATGTAATACCTAATAATGGACATATCTTATTTGCTCTCTTTTTGGTCTGTTATACAAAATATTTTAATGGTTTTTATATATCAGTTTGATCCTACCTTTCTGCAGCGGTATCTCAATTGTTATCAGCCTGCCCAGCACACCTCTATGAACAAAAGAGCACTCCACTATGTTATAGCAAGGAGGGGATGGGGAGATGTTCTGTAGAGCTAACACAATTTCTGTCCTAGGATGACATCTCTGCTGTGTATGTCCTTTTTTTCCCACAAATAGAGCTTTCTTTTGGTGGTATTTGCTCACTTCTGTGGGGTTTTTTGCGCTATAAACAAAAAAGGCAGACAATTTTGTGAAAAAAAAGCAATATTTTTGACTTTCTGCTTTAAAACATATCCAATAATAAAAAATAAAAAAAAATCAAATTTCTTAATCAATTTAGGCGAATATGTATTCTGCTACATATTTTTGGTAAGAAAAATCCTAATAAGCTTATATTAATTGGTTTGCGCAAAAGTTATAGCATCTACAAACTATGTGATATTTTTTTTTTACTAGTAAGTGCGGCGATCAGCAACTTATACCGGGAATGCGATATTGCAGCAGACAAATCAGACACTAACTGACACTTTGACACTTTCTTGGGACCAGTAACACTAATACAGTGATCATTGCTAAAAAATATGCACTGTCACTGTACTAATGACACTGGCTGGGAAGGGGTTAACATCAGGGGTGATCAAAGGGTTAAAATTGTGCCTGGCTTGTGCTTTCTCACTGTGTAGGGGGTGCTTTGACTAGGGGAAGGCATTGATCCATGTTCCTGCTTTGCAGGAACACAGGATCAATACCTTCCCTACTGACAGAACGGCAATCTGCCTTGTTTTAGATTGCCCTACTGCCTGTGTACTGCATAATTGGTAAGTGACGGTGAATATCCAGTCTGTGGTACCTGTCCCAGACCCGGAATCATGTCAGATCATGTACTAGGCACGTGATCTGGCACAGAGCGGCCACCGTGCTGAAGAATATGTACGGTGGGCGGTCCGCAAGTGGTTAAAGAAACATACCATACAACACTTTCAATATAATTTAGCAACATATAAATGTTATTGAAAATATGAATGCTATTTACTTTTCTTTTCACGTTTGTCTTTTTGCATTATAGTTTGTTTATTGAAATATTACAATCGTACCATGGTTTTAAAGGCTTAATTGGACATTAGTGTCACAAACTAGTTGAGTTACTATAGACAACATTCGTTCAATTACAGTTCACAATTAACTATTAAATTATTTCTTGTTTCTAATTTAAATCTTAATTACTATATTTTTTGAATATAATTAGAAATTTAATTAGGCAATAACTGTGCCGTTTTTGTGGTTTTATTCTGCAAAAAGCACTAAAAAAATATTTATACTTTATTTGTAAAAATGTATTTTGTGGGAAGATAGCAGTGTAAATGTTTTTTGTTTTTTTTAGATCCACTGCTTAATATTTTAAGACATAACCTTATTGGGTTTTGAGAAATTTTCTTATTCCAATATGACCATTTGTTTGATGTACCATAACATGTAATATTTGCTCCATAAGAATTGATATTAAAAGTATTACATTCTCATTAGCCTGGTTTCCTTTTTCTTTCTTTTTTTAATCAATTTTGATATGCATGCAATGGGTAACTTTACCTGCAATAATCATTTCTACAAAGTAGCCTAACCTATTTTTGACTGAGAATAGATGAAGGATTACAAATGGTTCTAAGGAGGGTAGGTGTTAGAGTTAAAGCCCCACTTTGGGCTGCTAATAAATTTACAGCGGTTGTAAACTGCTGGGCAAGTTTTTTTTCTTCTTACCAGCAAGGTAAAGGCACAATGTGCTAGTATTCTAGCACATTATGTAATAACTTACCTGAAAACGAAGCATTCCAGCGATGCGATGTCATCGCTGGAGGCTGCTTCCATCTTCACCCGTTATTTTTCTGGGTCCACAGACTCTGGCTGTGTGACTGACTGGAGACGCAATAACGTCACTCCTGCCCATGTGCTGGGGAGCCGCCATTTATTGCACAGGACTGACGGAATGGCCCGGATGGCCATTCCTTCAGAGCGCATGCACCAATGACATCATTGGTTGCATATATAGTAAATATCTCCTACGGTGCACATTTAGGAGATATTTACAGTACCAATAGGTAAGCCTTATTATAGGCTTACCTATAGGTACAAACATTAGAGGGAAGTTTATTTCCACTTATTTTTCCAAATTCCAGCTCCCTTAAAGGAGTTGTAAAGCCTTGAGTTTTTTCACCTTAATGCATTGTATGCATTAAGGTGAAAAACCTTCTGTGCTGCAGCTGCCCCCCAGAGCCCCACTTTTTCTTACCTGAGCCCCGATCGGTCTAGCGATGGGGACGGGCACAGCAGCTCCAGTCGCTGCCTTGGGTCCTCATTGGCTATTGGCTCCCACTGCTGTCAATAAAATTCAATGACGCGGTTGCAGCGGGGGGGGGGCGAGTCCTGCTGTCTGTGTCAATAGACGCAGCAGCAGGACTCGGGAGCGCGCCCTCACGAGTGCCCTCATGGAAATCGGCTCTCCATGGGGGCACTCAAGAAGAGGAAGAGGCAGGAACAATGCCGGGGGACCCCAGAAAAGGAGGATCGGGCCCACTGTGCAAAATCCTTGCACAGAGGAGGTAAGTATGACATGTTTGTTATTAAAAAAAAAAACAACCTTTACAATTACTTTAAGTACCAAAACACCATTAGTTTAGAAATAAAATCAAACCTTTATATTTATCTTCACACCCCTTACCTCTCTGTCCAGCTGGCTGTATAAAAAAACCTCCATTACTTCATGGACAGACCTTGGGACTTGACATTGAAAAGAGTTTACCAGCTGACCTCAGAGCATTAACTCTGCATCATCTACCCTCCTACACCAGCAGATCACTATTTTCCTCCTCATCAGGTGCACGTTTTTTCTATGCAATCAGTGAATACCGTCCTTACCTAATACACAGCTATAGAGTGTTCATTTGGCAGAGTGTGCAGGAGCTGAGTGATCAGATAACAGCATATGTGGATAGAGCTGTGCCTGGCAGGATCAACAGAGGTAGAGGTAGTCCGGACGTTCAGGAACTCCTCAGGAACTGGGAAACAGGAACTGAAGTAGCTGACAGGTTTGGCAGACAGGAACTGGATCACTGGACCGGAACCAGGAACAAACAGGCACAGTTCAGCAGACTGGAACAGCTTGGACTGGAACCAGGACAGACAGGAACTGTTCAGCAGGCTTGGAGCAGACTGGACTGGAACCAGGAACAGACAGGAACCGTTCAGCAGACTGGAGCAGACTGGACTGGAACCAGGAACAGACAGGATGGTCAGACAGGCCGGGTCAGTTATCAGGCGGTCAGCAAGGTGCAGAGGTGCAGGCAGAAGAATGGTCAGAACAGGCCAAGGATCAGGTGCAGGCGGATGGCTGGAATAGTCACAGGTAAGCTGGGGTCTTTCACAGGTTAAGTCACAGATCAGGTTTCAGGTACACAAACGCTGTAAAGCAGACAGCGGGGACTGTATGTGACAGGCAGGATTAAATAGCCCGCCTGGCGCCAACAGAGGTGCACGCGCGCTAATGCGCGGTTGCAGCCGTGATCGGGAACCGCTGAGTCTGAGGCGCCTGTTTCTAGCAGGATCTTCATGACATTATCCCCCCCCCAAGGGGCAGCCTTTGGATGCCCATCCGGGCAAACTTTTCGGGATGAGACCTTTTAAAGGACTGTACCAGACTCTTAGCGTGGATGTTCCCCTCGGGCTCCCAAGAATTTTCTTTGGGTCCAAACCCCTTCCATTTAATCAGAAACTGGTTCTGGTTCCTTCTCCTCCTGTAATCCAGGATAGCCTCTACTTCAAATTCCTCTTCCCCGTCTACAATGACAGGGTCAGGAATAACAGGGCTTCGATTTGGGAAAGAGATTGGAAATAGAAGGTTTCAACAGTGACACATGGAATACTAGATGGATCTTTAGTGAGTCTGGGAGTTCCAGTTCGTAAGCCACTTCGTTGATCTTCCTTCTAACCGGGAATGGTCCCAAGAACTTGGGGCCCAGCTTCTTTGAGGGACATGCCATCCTTAAGTTCACTGTGCAAAGCCACACCAGGTCGCCGGGTACCAGTGTTAGTTCACCTCATCTCTTCTTATCAAACGTAAGCTTGTTGTGCTCTTGAGTCCTGGTCATGGTTTCCTGTAAAAGTTGGTTATTGGAAGAGAAGAAGTTTATCTTTTCTTGAGCTGCTGGTACCGTACATTCGGGAAGGGAGTTGGGCAGAAACTAAGGGTGAAAGCCAAAGTTGGCGAAGAATGGGTCTGTTTGGTGGCGGAGTGAATAGAATTATTGTAGGCGAATTCGGCCAATGGAAGCAGGGAAATCCAGTCATTTTGAGCAAAAGAAGAGAAACAGCACAGATACTGCTCGAGAGTTTGGTTAGTCCTCTCAGTTTGGCCATTGTTCTGGGGATGATAAGTGGAGAAAAATGACCAGGGCCTTACAGAGGGACCTCCAGAATCGGGAGGTAAACTGCACCCCCCGATCTGAGACGATGTTGGCTGGTTCCCCATGGAGTCTGATCATTTCTTTAATGAATACCTGTGCCGTTTTAGGGGCTGAGGGAGTTTCTTTCATCGGAACAAAGTGTGCCATCTTTGACAGACGATCAACTACCACAAAGATGGTGGCATGATCCTCTGCCGGGGGTAGCTCAACAAGTCTATGGATAACATCCTCCATGGTCTGTCTGGAACTGGCAAAGGTTTTAGTAGCCCCCAGGCCTTGGTTCTGTGAGTCTTATTCCTGATGCAAGTTGTGCAGGACTCCACAAATCTTTTACAGTCCTCACGGAACTGGGTCCACCAAAAGGTACACTGTACCAGGTCAGTGGTTTTGGTTATGCCGAAATTCCCGGCCAGTGCATGGTCATGACACAGTTCCAAAATGGGTACTCGTAGGCCTTTGGGTATGAAGATCTTGCCAAAGCAAGCAATCTCTAGCCTGTAATTCTGGTTCAGAAAGAGGTATTTGTTCTGCAGAAGCTTGTTTGATTCTGGAAAGCAGGTTTTCCTGGAGCAGGAGAAAATTTCCAGGAGCAAGAATGGTATCTGGAGAAGAGATTTCTTTGGATTTGTGGAACATCCAAGACAGAGCGTCAGGTTTAACGTTTTTGGAGCCCCGGGCGGTATGTAAGAAAACCTCGTGGTTTCAACCTTTTTGCAGACCTCAAATATTCCAGGTTCTTGTGGTCGGTGAATATTAGAATCGGATGGGCAGCTCCTTCTAGCAGGTAACGCCACTCTTCCAGTGCAGATTTAATTGCCAACAGCTCCCGATCTCCCACGTCGTAGTTCTTCTCTGCTGCCAACAATTTGCAGGAGAAGAAGGCTACTGGGTGAAGTAGGGCTCTGGTTCCCTGTCTTTGAAACAGTATCGCCCCTACAGCAATCTCGGATGCATCCACCTCAAGTACAAATGGAAGAGCGGAATCTGGATGTTTCAGAACGGAGGCAGAGGTGAAGAGATTCTTGAGGGTCTCGAAGGCCTTTTGGGCCTCATGGGACCAGTGGAAGCGGGTTCCCTGTTTGGTTAGTTGGGCAATTGGTGTAATAATGGCTGAAAACCCTATAATGAATTTACGATAGAAGTTGCCAAATCCAACGAAACGTTGGATTCCTTTCTTGTCCGCTGGGACTGGCCAGTCCAGGATTGCAGCAATCTTTTGGGGATCAATCTTGATGCCCTCACTGGAAATGATTAACCCCAGGAATGGTATGCTTTCCTGTTCAAATTTAAATTTTTCGACTTTTGCATACAAGCCATGTTGTCGCAGCTGGGCCAACACACTCTTGACATGCCCACGGTGCGGCCGTTCACTGGCTGGAGCTTTACAGGAACAGAGGATTCAATCATATGTCCCCCAATTAGTGGACCCCGAAGGTAGAAAGGTACACCTTCCCTCCCAGATTGTCTCGACCTTCCGTAGATTTTACCAATCCCTATATAATTTGCCTACCAGATCACAACTTCAAAATATAGTAGATGAATATATTTCCTCTTCAGGTATTTCTCAATTGACAGAACAGATTTGAGAAGAGTTGGACGTGGCTCTTACCTTAGAGGAATTGCAAGAGGCCATCAGGACATCCAAACAAGGGAAAGCTCCGGGTCCGGATGGCTTTACACATAAATACTACCGGACATTTTTTCCTCAGTTGGGTAAGCAGATGGTACAAACATTTAATGCAATGGGACATGGGACAGAATTTTCTCCAGAAACCCTGAAAGCACATATTACCGTTATTCCGAAGGGGGATAAGGACCCATCAATATGTGGCAGCTATCGCCCCATTTCATTATTGAATGTAGATCTTAAGTTATTTACAAAAATATTAGCCACACGTATACAACCACATTTGACTACATTAGTACACCCAGACCAGGTAGGCTTCATTCCAATGCGGGAGGCCCGTGATAATACCATTACAATTTTGATTCTAGTCCACTTAGCCGGTCATTCTAAAACATCCACTGTGTTCCTGGGAACGGATGCCGAAAATACATTTCACCTGGTCAATTGGTCTTTTATGTTTTCAGTCCTACGGTATGTGAGGGTAGGGGAGAGGATGGTAGGGTGGATCTCAAGCATATACACAAGGCCGGAGGCACAAATAAAAGCAAATGGAGTTCTATCTGAACCTTTCTCTATCTCTAACGGCACCCGTCAAGGGTGCCCTTTATCACTAGTCCTTTTTGCTATCACCTTAGAGCCATTTCTTTGTAAGGTCAGGCAAAATCCGGATATTAGGGGGTTAATAACCAGAGATTTACATCATAAAGTATCCGCATACGCGGATGATTTTTTATTCTGCCTTACTAAACCTGTTATATCCATGCCGAACCTACTAAGAGAATTGGACCATTATGGTGCACTGTCCAATTTAAAAATGAACATGTCCAAGTCAGAGGCAATGGGTGTATCTATGACTACGATTCAAATTAATGCTTTAAAAATGAATTTTAAGTTTAGATGGACCTATACAGGCCTCAAATACCTGGGCACATTGATCCCACCTAAATTGGACCAAACCTTTGAGTTTAATTTTCCACCTCTACTGAGTAGAGTGAAAGTTTTACGTTCTAAATGGCATCAGGGCCTTTTCTCTTGGTTCGGTAGATGTAACATAATAAAAATGTCAATATTGCCTAAATTTTCCTATCTCTTTCAAACTCTACCCATTCATATACCCCCAGAATTCTTTAAACAGACTAATAAGATGATAACTGAATTCATTTGGGCCCATAAAAGGCCCAGAATTCAATGCCGTATAATGACAATGCCTAAACAATATGGGGGGGTAGCGGTACCAGAAATGCAGAAATATTATCAGGCGGCTCATATGGCATGACTAGTAGACTGGTGTAGGCACGCAAGTTTTAAAATATGGCCAAAGATCGAGCAATCACAGTGTGAGGTCCCATTGCGTCGTGCGGTTTGGTGCTTTGGAGACCTGAGTTCAGCTCTCAAAAAAGCACCCAACATTGGGCCTTACCCTGCGTATTTGCTTGCGAACATGCTCTACCACTTTATTATCATCTGTCAACTCCCCCCTGTACCCTATTGTAGGGAATCCTCGTTTCCCTCCGGGACAACAGGAGGGACCTTTCAGGAAACTCTCAGACTCACAGTGTTTTCAGGCCTCGCATTTTATACAAGCAGCGACCGGGACATGGCCCTCATTACCCAAACTAACCTCATCCAACAACCGTTTCAGTCTTGATTTCTGGAGTGGAGCTCAGTTGCGACATTTCCTTAACACTCTTCCATCTCGGGACAGATTTCAACAAACATTGACACCCTTAGAACAAATATGTGAGGGGACGGGGCCTTGCTCTCACTTAATCTCGCGAATGTATGCACTACTGGTTGCCCCCAAGAGGATTATGTCCCTCCATATATAAGGAAGTGGGAAATGACATTAGACAGGACGTTCACCCAGGTACAACATAGGCAGATAGTAAATCTTGCATTGAAATCTTCAATATCCACAAGAATCCAAGAAACTAATTTTAAAATAATGACAAGATGGTACCGTACACCCTCATTACTTAATAAATTCTCCCCGGAGATCCCCGGACAAATGTTGGAGGTGTCAGGAGGAAAGAGGGACTCTACTCCACGTTCTTTGGGCCTGCCCAAAACTGGAGTATTCTGGAGGGAGATACGGCAGATAGCACAGAAATTCACTGAGTATAACCTCCCAGAAGATCCAGCCTTATTTTTGTTACATGTCTCAAACATACCGGGGAAATCATATAGTAAATTAATTTTGCGCCATCTTATCAACGCTGCTAGATCATGTATCGTACAGGAGTGGAGAGATACGAGCCCCCCCCCCACAATTCTTACATGGGTCACATGAAATGAAGAGGTTAAAAGGATGGAGGATTTGTTATTATCGGCTCAAAATCGAAAGGAGACATATGTAGAAACTTGGGGCCAATGGAATACATTTAAATTCTCAGAGGAAGGGAGTTCCCTCTTTGCTCCTGAGAGTATTTGAAAAAGAGAGGAGTGGGGGGCCTTAGGGGTGCTCTCACCTCCCTGGATGATGGTATAGTAAACTCCCCTTTACCTCGGTACATTCCCTCCTCAACTCCGACTCCCCCTCCCTTATCAGTGTTTTTTTTCTCTCTCTCTCTCTTTTATCATTTTTCTCTTTTTTTTTTTTTTTTTAGGAATTCTTTCCCTCATGGGGCTTTTTGCTTTCTCCTTATTCCTCCTCAAATATGTAGAGGTTTTTCTTTTCTTCTTAGTAAAGTATGTTGTCAGGGCATACAAGAGAAGCAGGTCTAACAGAAGATAGAATGGAGACTATCCCAAATAACTAGTTATTATTTTTTCTGTGGATGTATTTAAGATAGGAGTAATGCTGTTAATTGGATTGTGAATGGATTAGTTGGAGCTCATATGTGTTGTAATATGTTGGCCAATTTATGTGGGATATTATATTATTATATATATATATTGTGAGGGGGTTAGCTCGGCAGCGGGTGTGTGTGACCCCCGGGATGGGCTCCCCACACAAAAACAGGCCCAGCAAACGGAGGTTGTGGTTTTCAAAATCAAAAAGGTGCGGTTTATTTTCTATTTACAGTGACAAAACACAGCAAAGCAAAAGAAACATAAATAAAATAAATCCTGGTCAACTTGACCTCTGAGTAAACATACAGGTTTCCTAACTAACAACTGGGATCAGCCTAGTGCTGTCCTAGTCCCTAAGTCCCTGGTTTTAAATGTCCAAGCAAATAGCCACACAGGCTTTGTCTCACCGCACAGGGGTTCACTCTCCCTAGACAGTCCACACAGGTCTGGTTCCAGGCATGAGCTAACACCTAATGAATCTGGGAGTTCTTATAGAGGCCTAAATGAGCTGACAAGCTTCAGCTGGTCTCATCAACTCCCTGTCTGCACGACGCCCCACACTCTCCCTAGAGGTATGAGTCATCCATGAGCCCACTAGCCTCAGCTGGGCTTATACAACTCTCCACCTAGTTGTATAAGTCGGCGTAAAGCCTGAATCTGGGCGAAATATATCTACCCCCCTGGATGCAACCAGGTGACTTTACCTTCCTGCTGTCACATACCCCCCCCTCTTGTTTTAACCTCGGGGTTGGAACACCAGCAATCAGGGATTCATGTACTCGAGACAAAGCATCCACATTCCCCATTTGAACGCCAGGGCGATGCTTTACTGTGAAGTTGAATTCCTGGAGGGCCAGGAACCACCTATTCACTCTTCTATTTGTTTCCTTGTTTTGAGCCATCCACTTTAACGGAGCGTGATCCGTAACCATGTCAAAGTGCCTACCTAGCAGGTAGTACCGAAGGGAATCTAGAGCCCACTTCACCGCTAAACACTCCTTTTCAACGGTGGCGTAATTTACCTCATGGGACTTCAACTTCCTGCTGAGGTAAATGACTGGGTGCTCTTCCCCGTTCCAGACCTGGGACAATACTGCTCCTAACCCCACATCTGACGCATCACTTTGTACGACAAAGTCTTTAGAGAAGTCGGGTGAGTACAACACTGGCTGGCTACATAAGGCTTGTTTCAAGAATTGGAATGCTGCTTCAGCCTCGGGGGTCCATTTAATCATGACCGACCCTTTCCCCTTCGTCAGGTTGGTTAGGGGCACAGACTTAGAAGCAAAGTGGGGAATGAATCGCCGATAATACCCAGCGATTCCCAGAAAGGCTCGTACCTGCTTCTTGCTGTTGGGACGTGGCCAACTCTGGATGGCCTCGACTTTGTTGAGTTGGGGTTTTATTACTCCCCTCCCAATGGTGTACCCAAGATATTTGGCCTCCTCCTGCCCAATGGTACACTTCTTGGGGTTAGCCGTAAACCCCGCTTCCCGAACAGAGTCCAGGACTGCTTGCACTTTTGGCAGATGTGAGGCCCAATCTGTGCTATGGACGATTACGTCATCCAGGTAAGCCGCAGCATACTTCCGATGGGGCCTCAGCATCTGGTCCATTTTCCGCTGGAATGTGGCCGGCGCATTCTGTAACCCGAACGGCATTCTTTTATATTGGAACGCCCCGTCTGGGGTTACAAATGCGGTTTTCTCTTTGGCCGACTTGGCCAGGGGGATTTGCCAATACCCTTTTGTGAGGTCAAGAGTCGTCATGTATCGGGCTGTTCCCAGCCGGTCGATCAACTCATCTATACGTGGCATGGGGTAGGTGTCAAATTTTGTAACTTTGTTCAACTGACGAAAATCGTTACAAAATCGCCAGCTCCCATCCGGTTTAGGCACCAACACAATGGGACTAGACCAATCACTTTGGGACTCCTCTATCACCCCTAAGTTCAGCATTTTCTGTACTTCCTCCCGTATTGCCTCCCGTCGGGCCTCTGGGATCCGATAGGGTTTTAACTTCACCCTTTCACCGGGCGGGGTAATGATGTCATGCTCTACCCCAGATGTTTGTCCCGGCAGCTCAGAGAATACCTCCTTGTTGCGAAGCACAAACTCCTTAACCTCCTGTTGTTGGGGTTGTGACAAGGTGGCTGCTATTCCAACCTCAGGAATCACGCAACCAGTTTGAGCTGGCGACCAAGTGTCTGCGACTAGGGACTCTCTATCCCTCCAGGCTTTCAACAGATTAACGTGATAGATCTGTTCGGGCTTTCGCCTTCCTGGTTGTCTGACCTTGTAATTCACTTCGCTCACTTTTTCCATTATCTCATAGGGGCCTTGCCATTTGGCAAGGAATTTACTTTCAACCGTAGGGACAAGTACCAGTATCCTATCCCCCGGGGAAAAGGTACGGGTCTTGGCTCCACGGTTGTACACTCTCTGCTGTGTTAACTGCGCTTGGGCCAAATGTTCCTTCACGATGGGCATTACCTGTGCAATTCGGTCTTGCATCAGGGCGACATGCTCAATCACACTCCTGTGGGGAGAACTCTCACTTTCCCAAGTTTCCTTGGCAATATCCAACAGCCCTCTTGGGTGTCTCCCATACAGTAACTCAAAGGGGGAGAATCCCGTAGAGGATTGGGGCACCTCCCTAATAGCAAACATCAGATAAGGAAGTAGACAGTCCCAATCCTTTCCATCTCTATCCACCACTTTCTTCAACATTTGTTTTAGGGTTTTGTTGAATCTTTCAACCAGCCCATCGGTTTGGGGGTGATACACAGATGTACGTAATTGCGTCACTTTGAACAATTTACACAGCTCCTTCATAACCCGGGACATAAAGGGTGTACCTTGGTCCGTAAGCAGTTCTTTACAAATACCCACCCGGCTAAACACAAGAGATAGCTCTTTGGCTATGGTTTTGGCCGAGGTATTTCGGAGAGGGATCGCTTCTGGATAACGGGTGGCATAGTCCATTATAACTAATATGTACTGGTGCCCCCTAGCGGACTTGATTATAGGCCCTACCAAATCCATGGCGATCCTCTCAAACGGGACCTCAATGATGGGTAGAGGGACCAGCGGGCTACGGAAATGTGGCATCGGGGCCGACCTCTGACACACAGGGCAGGAGGAACAATAATTTTCTATGTCCTTCATCACCCCCGGCCAATAGAATCTCTGTAATACCCTCTCTCGGGTTTTCTCTGTCCCCAGATGACCTCCAAGAATGTGCCCATGGGCCAACTCCAACACCAACTTCCTGTAAGGTTTGGGCACCACAAGCTGCTCAACGGTTTATTCTGCCCTTTTTGCCACCCGATACAGTAGGTCCTTCTCTACGCTGAAGTATGGGTAAGTGCAGGTATTATCTGGGTTCACTAACTCGCCATCTATTTTCACTACGTTTTCCCGTGCCTTTATTAGGGCGGGGTCTTTCAACTGTTCTGTGGCAAAGTTTTCCCTGTGAACCTCAAGATCAGAAAACTCCACAGACGGTAGGTTTTCGTCTGAGGAGGTGGGCTCCTCTCCAGTTTCTTGAGTCTCCCCTGCCAATACTGATAAGGGAAATTCCGGAGAGTCCTCACCACTCTCAGGGGAGTTCTGGCTATCACATTCCTGGTACATAGGGGCACCAGTGGGGGGCTCAGGATCATCCCACAGTTCCCAGAACTTCGGAAAATCCCTTCCCACAATGGCGTCATGCGGTAACTGAGATACTAAGCCCACTGGATGAGAGAGGGTACCTTTGGGGGTCTCGAAACACACTGTAGTCACTGGATACTCTCGGGTGTCCCCATGCACACAAATAACAGCTACCTTGCTATTCCCAAAGACCTCTGTTTTAACTAACTCAGCCTTTATCAGGGTCACAAGGCTACCTGAATCCAGCAATACCACAACATTTCTACCATTAACACACATTTTGCATAAATGTTTCTCAGTTCCTCGAATGGCAGTGCATGCGACTGTCGCACACAGCGACTGACGTCTGCCCGTCAGAAAGTCACACTGCATGGGTTCCTCCACAACCGGGCAATTGGCTGCAATATGTCCCGCTTGCCGGCAGCGGTAGCAAACGATCCTTCTTGCCGCCTCTTGAGCCGCTGATTTCCCAGGCTGTTCTCGCCAAACTTGGGGTAGAGCTCCCACCCTCTCACTCTCTCCACCCTCACCCCTTGGAATCCTCTTATCCGCCCCTGGGGATGGTCTGGTCTTAGGGTGGAAAGTCCGAGTGTCTCTGGAAGAGGCCGTCAGGTTCTCTGTAGCCAAGTATTTCTCCACACGATCCACAAGACCATCGGCCGTCTCTGGGTCTCCATGGCTTACCCACTTTTGGATGGCAGTAGGAAGAGCTCTCAAAAACCGATCCATTACAACACGTTCCACAATCTTTGGTGCGGACAAAGTCTCTGGCTGTAGCCACTTTCTGCTCAGGTGAATGAGATCATACATTTGAGACCTGGGGGGTTTTCCAAGCTGGAAAGTCCAGTTATGCACACGCTGAGCCCGGACAGCCTGGGTGACACCCAGCCTTGCCAAAATTTCAGCTTTTAGCATCACATAGTCTTTTGCTTGGTTAGGCTCTAGGTCATAGTAAGCTTTCTGCGATTCACCAGTTAACAGAGGAGCCACCAGTCCAGCCCACTGCTCCTCAGGCCACTTTTCTCTTTCAGCGGTCCTTTCAAATGTGGTCAAAAATACCTCTGGATCATCCTCTCCAGTCATTTTTGTCAATAAACGACTCACCCCAAAGGACGCGGTATTAGTGGGACGGCTTTCCTCACTGGTCTGCGGACGTTGCTGCATTACTGCTTCCATTTGTTGTAGTCTCTGCTCTTGCTTCTGTAACAGGTCTATGAAGCGGGCCTCAGATTGCTGCTGGGCTTGTTGCTGAGCTTCCAGACTCTGTTGGTGAGCTTGCTGCTGGGCTGCAAGGCTCTGTTGATGAGCTTGCTGCTGGGCTGCAAGGCTCCTTTGCAAACCTGCATTTGTCTGCTGTTGATTGGCATTTGCTAGAGCCAGCTGTTTCAGTATCTCCTCCATGCTGGCTTAAAAAAAAAACTGCCACTGGTTCTCCACCAACTGTGAGGGGGTTAGCTCGGCAGCGGGTGTGTGTGACCCCCGGGATGGGCTCCCCACACAAAAACAGGCCCAGCAAACGGAGGTTGTGGTTTTCAAAATCAAAAAGGTGCGGTTTATTTTCTATTTACAGTGACAAAACACAGCAAAGCAAAAGAAACATAAATAAAATAAATCCTGGTCAACTTGACCTCTGAGTAAACATACAGGTTTCCTAACTAACAACTAGGATCAGCCTAGTGCTGTCCTAGTCCCTAAGTCCCTGGTTTTAAATGTCCAAGCAAATAGCCACACAGGCTTTGTCTCACCGCACAGGGGTTCACTCTCCCTAGACAGTCCACACAGGTCTGGTTCCAGGCATGAGCTAACACCTAATGAATCTGGGAGTTCTTATAGAGGCCTAAATGAGCTGACAAGCTTCAGCTGGTCTCATCAACTCCCTGTCTGCACGACGCCCCACACTCTCCCTAGAGGTATGAGTCATCCATGAGCCCACTAGCCTCAGCTGGGCTTATACAACTCTCCACCTAGTTGTATAAGTCGGCGTAAAGCCTGAATCTGGGCGAAATATATCTACCCCCCTGGATGCAACCAGGTGACTTTACCTTCCTGCTGTCACAATATGTACAAGTACAATATTGACCAGGCCAGATTTCAGTTGATAATATTGACAATGGGTTCAGTTGTCAGAGCAAAATGAATTACACATATCAAATGGCCAAACAAGATTTACTGCACATATCAGAGGGGGGCTTGTTGATGTAAGAATCCAGGATAAGTCTATTTTACATATCAAAACTGTGCTCAGGCCACCTTTGGTATCTGTAATCTAATTGCATATGTCAAAGGGAGCTTGTTGATGTTATTATGCAAGAATTCAAATTAGGGCAGGTGATGGCTGTAGCCGTCTCCAGCTAGAGGGTCATTCTCTGTCATTCTGAAAGACAGAGGGTAGATCAAAGACGGACAATCAAATTGCTCAGTCATTCAGTAGATAGGCAATATAAGCTGGCATTCAGTCTACTCTAGTCTTGTCACTATGCATGGATAGGAAGGCACAGGTCTAGAATTGATCTAGGAGAAATGGGACTCTGAATTATATATATACTCTGTTGGATTCGTTGTCATCTGTGCAAGTATTGGACTTTGTTCTGTATTGGAAGTCAATTAAAGTGCATTCTCTGGAGAACTTGGGTGTTGCTGCGGAAACATAACTTATATCATCATACTAATACTTAAACATAAATTATCTACTGGAAACTATATATGACTTCACTACATTGGTGCCGTACAAGCGTCCAGAAGTGCATTTTCAGGACTTAGTAACAGAAGTCGTGATGACAACAATCCTGTGAGGTGGACAGAAGTCTGATGGAGACCCGAGAGCTGTGCTGTGACTCTAATGTCTGGTTGTGACATAAGATAGTCTGATATACAAGATTAAACAAGTTTGGAATCCCAGAAGTATTCTCTGGAGACTGGAAACTGAAGAAAAAAAAAAAAAAGACTGTCGTGTACCAGAAGACCAGAACTGGCAAGGTGGAGCCTCAAATGTGGTGAGTAAAATATTTCCTTTTTTTTTAATTATTAGTAATATAGTCAAAATGCTTACTCAGTGTGAAGCTAGTGTCAGTTCAGATAAAGTTATAACAGATGGGTATTAAAATGTATTAAGCGTCATGGCGGTCCTTACGAAATTCCAGAAAAATGTAAGCAGACATGGACTATGATGAAGGAATTTTTCCAGAAAAATGTTTTTGATAGCAAAATTTCAGAAAGTAAAAGAAAAGGTTGTATTGTGCAGGGCTTGTTATCTTGCTGTTTAACAATGGAAAGTTCTTTGAATGATAAGGTTGAGGAAATTGCGCAGTTACAGAGTGCAGTTGATAATAGCCATAAGGTTTGTCAGAGGTTACAAAACCAATCAGAAACTGAGACAGTAAATTTAAAATTGCATGCAGTTACCATTGGGGGAGCTTTGCTTGAGAAATCTAAACGTTGTGATGAATTATCAGAGGAAAATGAGAGATTAAAATTAAGAACTATGGAATTAGAGTAGAGATCTCAGGAATGCAGGTATGCATCAAATCTTGGATTCAGCAATCTGCAGCAAAATACAAACACAAACTTTCTATCAAATGAAACAGAATCTCATATTAAATCTGATAATTCATTGCCAGCCAATATTAATACAGCTGAAGTTCAGCTTGTAATGAAGCATTTGAAACCAAAAGAACTAGATGCAATTCTTAAAGAAATAGGAATGGTTCCCTGACATTTAAATCCCCTGATTTAAACAGATATTTCAAATGGTTTTGTGACTTGCAGAATGTCAGAGATATGGCGGTCAGGCGGTCGGCAAGGTACAGAGGTGCATGTCAGAACAGGCCAAGGATCAGGTGCAGGCGGATGGCTGGAATAGTCACAGGTAAGCCGGGGTCTTTCACAGGTTAAGTCACAGATCAGGTTTTAGGTACACAAATGCTGTAGAGCAGACAGCGGGGACTGTATGTGACAGGCAGGCTTAAATAGCCCGCCTGGCGCCAACAGAGGTGCGCGCGCGCTAATGCGCGGTTGCAGCCACGATCGGGAGTCTGAGGCGCATGTTTCTGGCAGGATCTTCATGACAGCTGTAATATTAAAAACAAGACAAGTATGTCCTGGGTTCTGTAAAGCTCACCATACACTATGATTGTACAATCTCAGTCTCTACCATCAACTATGTAGTGCAAGGGCCTGCCTGATTAAATACAGAGTGATTTAATAGATGGTGTGTCCTCCTATTATATAGTTTTGGTAAATCTAAAGGCGATCGTACAGAGATTATACAATCAGATTGAAAATTAACTAGTTACACTTTTGGTGCCAAATAATTGTTAACGGCACACCAAACACAGAAGCAAACACACATTTTGCCATCTGAAAAAAAATGAACGACAAATGATTGTACAATCTCTGTCTAATTTCCTTTAGATTTACTAGAACTATGTTATAGGAGGAATAATCTATCAATTTGTATCAAATCAGACAGGCCCTTGCGCTACATATGTGGAAAAGTAGCTTATGGGACATTTTGGGTTGCACGTTTTTTTACTGTGGGTTTTGTTGCGTTTTTTTGCAAAAAATTTTAAGTGGCAAAATGTGTATTTGCTTCTGTGTTTAGTTTGCCGTTAAAAATTATTGGCACCAAAAGCACAACTAATTAATTTTAGGTGTATAAAGGTGGCCATATACTATACAATCTGATTGTACAATCTCTGTATGATCTCCTTTTAAAACTATATAAAAGGAGGGCACACCATCTATCCAATCACTCTATATACAATCACTATATAGACACTGATATTGTTCAATCAGACAGTATAGTGTATGGTGAGCTTTACAGAACTCAGGTCATACTTCTCCTGTTTTCAATATTACAACTCTATCCACATAGGCTGTTATCTGATTGCTCAGCTCCTACACACTCTGCCAAATAAACGCTCTATAGCTGTGTATTTAGTGGTGAGAACGGTATTCACTGATTGCATAAGAAAAACGTGCACCTGATGGGGGGTGGTAGTGATCTGATGGAGTAGGAGGGTAGATGATGCAGGGTGTGTTAATGAGGTCAGCTGGTAAACTTTTTCCGGTGTCATGTCCCAAAGTCTGTCCAGGAAGTAATGGAGACATTTTATTTTATACAGCCAGCTAAACAAAGAAGTAAAGGGTGTGAAGATAAATAGAAACCTTTTTTTTTCTGCAAAAGAAGTACAATAACGGTATATTGGTACATAGTGGAGCTGGAATTTAGAGAAAAAAGGTGAACTTACCCTTTACCAATCTCTGGGGTCACTCAAGCATTGCATGGGTTAAATGTGTGTTTGGATAGGGGGCAAGGAATAAGTACAAATACTTACATTAAATTGTTTTTAACCCTAAAAATATATATATATATATATTTATCTTATCAGATCTCATAGAACAGGGGGGATTTTTCACCTCTCGCCATATAAAGAGCTTTAAGCTGATTTAGTAAAATGGTAACTCTGTGAAGACGAGCTACGAGAATTATGCAACTGTTTTTTCAGCCTTAGATATTAGTTGTTGGAGAGAGAATTTTCACTGGTTGTTGTGCTTAAGGCAAGCTCCCACCAAGATACAATGACCTCTAAAAACTGCCAGGTGGGCTTCCCACAATGTAGATACCTTGCTCATAGAACCCGTATTTACAAGTATCCAAGTGTACTGGAAATCAGGTTATTTAAGTACCAGATCATTTAGTCTCCATTGACAAGTTTGAGGTCACAAATAGGGATGAGCTTCGAGTTCGAGTCGAACTCATGTTCGACTCGAACATTGCCTGTTCGCCCGTTCGCCGAACAACGAACAATTTGGGGTGTTCGCGGCAAATTCGAAAAGTCTATGGGAGAAATCTAAAGTGCTAATTATAAAGGCTTATATGCAAGTTATTGTCCTAAAAAGTGTTTGGGGACCTGGGTCCTGCCCCAGGGGACATGTATCAATGCAAAAAAAGTTTTAAAACGGCCGTTTTTTTAGGAGCAGTGATTTTAATAATGCTTAAAGTGAAACAATAAAAGTGAAATATTCCTTTAAATTTCGTACCTGGGGGGTGTGTATGATATGCATGTAAAGTGGCGCATGTTTCCCGTGCTTAGAACTGTCCCTGCACAAAGTGTCATTTTTGAAGGAAAAAAAGTCATTTAAAACTCACTCGCGGCTATAATGAATTGTCGGCTTTTATCAATACATAGAAAAGTCATTGATAAAAAAAAAAAAAAAAAGCGTGGGGGTTCCCCCAAATTCAATTACCAGGCCCTTTCACTTTTATTTTTTCATTTTAAGCATTATTAAAATCACCGCTCCCGTAAAAACGTCTATTTTTTAAACCTTTTTTTGCATTGATACATGTCCCCTGGGGCAGGACCCGGGTCCCCAAACACTTTTTAGGACAATAAATTGCATATTAGCCTTTATAATTAGCACTTTAGATTTCGAACGTTCGAGTCCATTGTATTTAATAGGGTTCTAAAGTTCACACGAACATTCTGTCTGTTCGCAGGTTCTGGTGCGAACCGAACAGGGGGGTGTTCGGCTCATCCCTGGTCACAAATCAGAAACCTTTTAAACAATATTAAAGCTTGTTTTTTTGTTTTGTTTTGTTTTTTAATAACAAACATGTTATACTTTCCTGCTCAGTGCAATGGTTTTGCACAGAGCAGCCCGGATCCTCCTTTTCCCAGGTTCCACACTGGCGCTCTTAACTCCTCCCTCCGCCAGGTGCCCCCACAGCAAGAAGCTTTCTGTGGGGGCACCCAAGCAGGCATGAACTTGAGCCACGACTCTGTGTGTCCATTTCGTCTCCTGGTTGGCTCACTGGCTGTGATTGACAGTAGTGGGAGCCAATCAGGAGTGTGAGTCCCCAGAGAGGCAAGGTATCAGGGAATTAATTGACCAGACTGTGTGGACTGCACAGAGATAACCAAAACGCATGTAGAGTGAAATATAATGTAATGGGATTTATTGAGAAGGTGATATGGATAAATACAAACAGTGCAAACTAACAAAACAACCCACAAACAACAAATAATATATACAGCAAAGGGCAGTACCAGAATCTTGAACGTAAGCCAGGCCGGGGTCATACACAGCAGATCAGGAGATTGACAAAGGAGTGTTCCAGGGGCATAAACGTAGCCAGGCCAAGGTCATACACGGGGAGTCAGCAGATGGGAATAGGGAACAAAACCAGGCAGGGAGAAGACGGATGGATAGACTCAGGACGGGGATCAGGTCAGGTCAGGTCAGGACGGGACAGGACAGGACAGGTACAGGCTCAAGGACAGGTACGGGCTCAAGGACAGGTACAGGCTCAAGGTCCAGATACAGGCTACAAGGTCAAGGCTCCAGGAGAAAGATACCAAGACGAGCATGTGAGGGCTCGCCGGGTATTTATAGGACTGCTATAATTGCCCTCATGTCACAACTGATCGAAAGAAGTACTGCCTGCCCCACACTGCCGGAATACCGCCGCTGGTGGATGCCGGTACTACGGCCCATGGATCAGGCATTACCACCAGCAGGTGAGATCCTCTGTCAAAGATACAGGCTGCGAGAGGACACCTGCTGGTGGACACTAGTACTGCGATCCATAGGACCGACAGTGCCACCAGTGGGTGAAGCTTTCCCTGACAGTACCCCCCCAAACAGAGCGGCCTACGGATGCTCCAACCAGTCTTGATTGTCCAAAGTCTAGGTCATTGGGTAGCACCAAGGATGAGGGTACTTCAGCCTGGTCATCCGGGACTTTAGGCTGGACCAGGGGCACGTCCAAGCAGCAAGCAGGCACATCTGGGCAGACAAGCTGGGCAGCAGGTTCTGGGTCGTTGAGCTGGGCAGCAAACAGAAACATCTCCGGCTGGGCGGCAGACAGGAACATCTCCGGCTGGGTGGCAGACAGGAACATCTCCGGCTGGCGCGGCAGACAGGAACATCTCCGGCTGGGCGGCAGACAGGAACATCTCCGGCTGGGCGGCAGACAGGAACATCTCCGGCTGGGCGGCAGACAGGAACATCTCCGGCTGGGCAGCAGACAGGAACATCTCCGGCTGGGCAGCAGACAGGAACATCTCCGGCTGGGCAGCAGACAGGAACGACTCAGGCTGGGCAGCAGACAGGAACGTCTCAGGCTGGGCAGCAGACAGGAACATCTCAGGCTGGGCAGCAGACTCCACAGACTGCGAAACAGGCATCGTAACCTCAAGCCGGGAAACGGGCACGGCAACCTCAAGCCGGGAAAAACGGGGACCACAACCTCAAGCCGGGAAACGGGCACCACAACTTCAAGCCGGGAAACGGGCACCACAGCGGGCACCACAACCTCAGGCCGGGAAACGGACACCACAATCTCAGGCCCGGAAACGGGCACCACAACCACAGGCCGGGAAACGGGCACCGGATCTTCAGGCGGGGTCCCATGCACCAAATCTTCAGGCGGGGTCACCGTATCTTCCGACTGTGACACCGGGTCTTCCGACTGGGACACCGGATCTACCGACTGGGACACCGGATCTACCGACTGGGACACCGGATCTTCCGACTGGGACACCGGATCTTCCGATTGGGACACCGGATCTTCCGACTGGGGCACCAGATCTTCCGACTGGGGCACCGGATCTTCCGACTGGGACACCGGCATTAGGACTTCTGTTTGGAAGACAGGCACAGAAATTTCAAACTGGCAGGCTGGCACAGGAACTTCAAGCTGGCAGGCTGGCACTGGAACTTCAAGCTGGCAGGCTGGCTCGGGAACTGCAGGCTGGAAGGCTGGCCCGGGGACTGCAGGCTGGAAGGCTGGCTCTGCAGGCTGGAAGACTGGCTCTGGAACTGCAGACTGGAAGGCTGGCTCTGGAACTGCAGACTGGAAGGCTGGCCCGGGAACTGCAGGCTGGAAGGTTGGCCCGGGAACTGCAGGCTGGAAGGCTGGCTCTGCAGGCTGGAAGGCTGGCTCTGGAACTGCAGACTGGAAGGCTGGCTCTGGAACTGCAGACTGGAAGGCTGGCCTGGAACTGCAGACTGGAAGGCTGGCCCTGGAACTGCAGGCTGGAAGGCTGGCCCTGGAACTGCAGGCTGGAAGGCTGGCTCTGCAGGCTGGAAGGCTGGCTCTGGAACTGCAGGCTGGAAGGCTGGCTCTGGAACTGCAGGCTGGAAGGCCGGCCCTGGAACTGCAGGCTGGAAGGCTGGCTCTGGAACGGCAGGCTGGAAGGCTGGCCCCGGAACTGCAGGCTGGAAGGCTGGCCCCGGAACTGCAGGCTGGAAGGCTGGCTCCGGAACGGCAGGCTGGAAGGCTGGCCCTGGAACGGCAGGCTGGAAGGCTGGCCCTGGAACGGCAGGCTGGAGCAGATTGGTGGGTGTGGAGGTAGGTTGGGTTACTGGTTGGATAGTGTGGGTCGGGAAGTACCTTTGCTTCTTCTTAGATTTAGTCACTGCAGGTTTGCAAATAACGGGGGGAGTGTATGAAAAAGATGGGATCGAGCAAATGGAAGAATATGGTAGAGACACGGGGACAGAGGCTGGAGGAGGTTTTTGTGGACTTGTTACAGGAGGAAGGGAAGAGGTAGGTGGATGGAAGGCAGGATAAGTGCAGCAAATGGGGTCTGGGTAATAGAACTTGGTGGGAAGCTGAGTATACTGAGCTGTAGCTGAGGTTGCCGGGGGTGATGGGGAGATAGATTCTTGAGAAGGCAGGTGACTAATGACAGGGTTGGGTTGTTGTGGTTTAGATAGATACAGGAGATCAGACCAGGCCTGAAGCACAGGCTGAACAAAAGTTGGTTTACACACACCCTGCCTAATCAGAGACTGCACTGTACAAATACAATCTTCTAGCAACTGCTTGGAACAGGCCAAATAGTGCTTAAAAAAGGAGGCAGAGTCATCCTCCAACAACTATACTAGGGACTCCACCTGATCAAAACTGAAAGGGGGAGTGTAATCATCACGGCCCCTTGGAACACAGGACAGGGCTAGCTCAGTGCATATTTGAATCAAAGGCTGAACTTCCCCAAATGGCATAAACCCCTGATCAACCAGGGAGTGAATAAACCTAATGTCCCCTAGCAGCCGATCGCTGGTTCGCTCTGTCAATGCCTGGCGGCAGTATACACTATTCTCAGACGCCAGTAGAGCATAAAAAATAACCTCATTGGTATTCATGTTTAGCAAAATATACTAAACCCAAAATGATTTCTCTGTGCGGCCACGTCTGATCAGGGGGCCTTGGTATACTATCAGGGAATTAATTGACCAGACTGTGTGGACTGCACAGAGATAACCAAAACGCATGTAGAGTGAAATATAATGGGATTTATTGAGAAGGTGATGGATAAATACAAACAGTGCAAACTAACAAAACAACCCACAAACAACAAATAATATATACAGCAAAGGGCAGTACCAGAATCTTGAACGTAAGCCAGGCCGGGGTCATACACAGCAGATGAGGAGATTGACAAAGGAGTGTTCCAGGGGCATAAACATAGCCAGGCCAAGGTCATACACGGGGAGTCAGCAGATGGGAATAGGGAACAAAACCAGGCAGGGAGAAGACGGATGGATAGGCTCAGGACGGGGATCAGGTCAGGTCAGGACAGGTACAGGTACAGGCTCAAGGACAGGTACGGGCTCAAGGACAGGTACAGGCTCAAGGTCCGGATACAGGCTACAAGGTCAAGGCTCCAGGAGAAAGATACCAAGCCGAGCATGTGAGGGCTCGCTGGGTATTTATAGGACTGCTATAATTGCCCTCATGTCACAGCTGATCGAAAGAAGTACTGCCTGCCCCACACTGCCAGAATACCCCCGCTGGTGGACGCCGGTACTACGGCCCATGGATCAGGCATTACCACCAGCAGGTGAGATCCTCTGTCAAAGATACAGGCTGCGAGAGGACACCTGCTGGTGGACACTAGTACTGCGATCCATAGGACCGACAGCGCCACCAGTGGGTGAAGCTTTCCCTGACACAAGGCTCTCGTGGACATCGCTGGAGCGAGAGAGGGATCAGCAGGGCTGTAGGAATAGGACAGGCAAACCAAACAACTGCTTGGGGCCCGGAGCTGTCCTGGGGCCCCACAGCAGTCCCGCGATCGGCAGCCCCCCTCCCGCGATTGGCCTCAATGTCCTGCGGCACCCCCCTCCTGCGATGGCCCCCCCTCCTGTCATCGGCGCCAATGTCCCGCGGTAGCACCCCCCCCACCCGCTCAACAACTTTGTTAAATTGTGTACCACAGCCCCACCCCGCTTCGCAATTTGAAAATTTTGTTGTCGATTCTGCTTGGGGCCCCCAAATTCCTTCAAACGGCCCTGGGGATCAGGTATGTATTAGGGGGTAGGGGGGGCTGCTGCATACAGAAAGTTTTTTACCTTCATGCATAATGCATGAAGGTAAAAAACCCTGTGCCTTTAAAACCACTTTAAGTCTAAAGTTACAGCTGCATGATCAGACCGTGGTACAGGGATAATATCAGATGAAATAATGCTCTTTAGCCAAGGGGCTGGTACAAAGAAATAATCTAGCCTTGAGTATATTTGATGCACAGGTGAATAGAAAGAATACTGTTTACATAGCGGCTCTTTATGTAGAATCCAAGAATCAAAGAGACAGCGTTCTTTTATAAGTTTGCAAAATTACAGGGACAATGTAAGTCTGCTAGAGGGAAGGCCACCAAATGAGTGTCTATCTTTATAAGGGGACATATTTGTATTAAAATATCCCCCAACTATAGTAAGTGGGCAAGAGGACTGGCGTAAAAACTGGGTTTGACCAGTGTTGGAAGCATATATATTCAACAGCAAAAGTGCAGTGCCAGTGAGCATACAATTAAGAAAAATGTTTTTCCCTTGAGGATCCAGAATAGAGGAAGTAACTTTTAAGGGGGGATTATTTATAACTAGGATTGCAACCCCAGCTTTACCTGAGGGTTTCAAGCCCTGGAAGGAGAGGAAGAAGTTAAACTGAAGAGAACCCTCTTTATGAAAATGTGTTTTTTGTACAACGATCATGCCAGCCTTAGAGGCGTTAAATTTATTTAGCACTAACCACCTCTTTCTAACAATTTAAGTCTTTGACATTACAAGACATTAATTTTAAAGTCATTGCAGAAGAAAATAATACAGTGCCATTGTAAACCAAATGATTCATGGCAAAACATTCTGGCGTGTAAGACCGAAAGTAAAAAAAGTAAAAATGCCAATCAAGTAGAACATGAAAACTAAAAAACCCATAAAATATAGTGTAGGGCCAGTAAGAGTAAATCAGGTTTGTATTACCAGAGATGAAAAAAACATCTCAGGACACCATGGGACAGCTGATGGTGTGAATAAGGGGGCATGGAGACAACTACACCTAGGTAGTTGTCTATTTTCTGTAGTGGCTACTAACATAAGAGTAAAAGAAAAAAAAAACACATTGCTTCCCATGGGGAGACATAGGTTTCCATGAAGGGATAAGGGGATATAAGCAGAATATCCACTTTTTACACAGGGGAGGTCCAAGAGCACTGTTTTTACCAAGACAGTTTAACCACTTTAGCCCCGGAAGGATTTACCCCCTTCCTGACCAGAGAACTTTTTGCAATACGGCACTGCGTGGTTTAAACTGACAATTGCGCGGTCGAGCAACGTTGTACCCAAACAAAATTGACGTCCTTTTTTCCCACAAATAGAGCTTTCTTTTGGTGGTATTTGATCATCTCTGTGTTTTTTATTTTTTGCGCTATAAACAAATAAAAAGCGAAAATTTTGAAAAAAAAGCAATATTTTTTACTTTTTGCCAAATATCCCCCAAAAAATATAAAAAAAACTATTTTTTTCCTCAGTTTAGACCGATATGTGTTCTTCTACATATGTTTGGTAAAAATAATCACAATTAGCGTATATTGATTGGTTTATGCAAAATGTATAGTTTCTACAAAATAGGGGATAGATTTATGGCATTTTTAATATTATTATTATTTTTTACTAGTAATGGTGGCAATCTGCGATTTTTATCGTGACTGCGACATTGCGGTGGACACATTGGAAACTTTTGACACTATTTTGGGACCATTGTCATTTATACAGCGATCAGTGCTATAAAAATGCACTGATTACTGTGTAAATGACACTGGCAGGGAAGGGGTTAAACACCGGGGGAAATCAAGGGGTTAAATGTGTCCTAGGGGGAGTGATTCTAACTGTGGGGGGATGGGCTACCACTGACATGACAGCGATCACTGCTCCCGATGACAGGGAGCAGTAGATTCCTGTCATGTCACTAGGCAGAACAGGGAAATGCCTTGTTTACATAGGCATCTCCCCATTCTGCCTCTCTGAGTGTACCCGCGGGAACATCGAGTTTGCAGGGCCCGCGGGTACACTCATGGGGTACGTGGCGCATGTGCGCCAGCTGCACGGCAAATTAGAGGGGACGTACAGGTATGCCCATTTGCCCACCGCTGACATTCTGCCAACGTATATCAGCGTGCAGCGGTCGGCAAGTGGTTAAGTCAGTGGGTGAGATGGAAACGATCATTGAGAAGCCATATATTGATGTTTCTTCTTGGATTTAGCCGGAGTCCAGATCTTGCTAGGAGTTGTAGTTGGGTGAGGTTAAGGCAGGGGTATGGTGAGAAAAATGTGGGACTACCATCTCTATTCTAAGGAAAGCTTCATTTTCTTGTAGCTCTCTGATACGTTGGGAGCAATCTTTGGTATTAATAAGCCTGGAAGGGAAGCCCCCACGATACTGCCCAGAATGTTTTTGGAGATCAGAGGTAATTGGTCTTAGAATACAAAACTTGGCTAGGGTGAAATGAGAAAGATCACGATTTCTTCACCCTTATAGTCAACTGTAGATTTATTGTGAATATTCCTGAGTAACGCTTTATTGCTGTCATAGTAGAGGAAACATACAATAATGTCCTGAGGGTGTGCACCAGCAGGAGTTTTGGGGCCCAGAAATCAGTGGGGAAAGTCCATCATTTTTAGAAGATATTCTTTAATATTTTCAAAATTTTGACAACTGTCAAAAGCTGAAATGCAGTATATATTACATTCTCCAATAACTAATTAACTTAACAAAGGGACATGAAGTTTTTACACAGATTGCTGCATTGCTATCATCTTTGCTTGATGACTTTTAAGAGTGGTAAGAATACTTTTTAAAGAGGATGGGGAGAGAAAAGTGACAAGGAATTAATGCCTAACTGAAATTAAAGGCACTGGATAGAATGATGTTTATTAATCTGATTTCATTAATTTTAATATTTAATAAGGGCAAATCCAGTTGTGCTTGACCGCCTCTCCCTTTCCTCAGCAGCATATTGTTCTTTACATTTTTGTGTACATCAAGGCTGACTCAGTTCTTTGTTTTTTGGCATTATCAATTAGACATGGACAGTCTTGTGACATGGGGGAAGGAGGAGAACAATGGGCCATGTGGGCTGGAAAGGAGGAAACACAGTGAAGAAAAATGCGAACAGTTAGCCATGTGTGATCTAACCAATAGGGAGCTCCACTGGTACCATCCACCTTATGCATCAACCTTTAAAACGCCGGATTCACTGTAAGTAAAGTTATCTTTCATTGAACGGGCATAGGACTTTTGCTTTATTAGTTACTTAAACCAGGATAAAATTAGTTTTATCCAGCTGTATGTGTTTGTGTATGTATATAGCTAAATGTTTTTACTGCAAATCTTCTTTTTTTTTTTTTTAAATATCTGTTTTTACAACTTTAATTTGTGTAATTTAGTACTCTTTATGAAGATGGCTGTAGAACATTTGTTAAAACATTGTCTACAGAACTACAGAGAAATAATGAGCCAGTCTGAAGCAGAAAGAACAGGAAAAAGAAGACCAACAACAGCACAAAGGAGAGTTCAATCACACCACATAGAAGTACAAAGGCATATAAATACAGCAAGGTCCTACAGTAGCAGTGGCGTAGCGTGGTTTGTCAGTGCCCGCGGCATGGCAAGTAATTTGTCCCCCCCCCCCTAACCCGTGGACTTTTCTGCAGTTTTTTAGCTGGATTTGGAACCCCTTGCATTGTCCCTGCAAATTCTGGATCTCAGGACAACGATTTTCTATTTCACATAACTGTGTCTAAAACATAACTGAAAAGGCAGTTATCATTACAGGATTCTGTTAAGGCCCTTCTTTAAAAATATATATATACATATTTTAAAAGACTATCGATAATTAAATACAATCAACTTATAATGGAATCACAAAATCAGTGCTGGCCTCCTTTATAGAAACTGGATCTACTGTATATAAAGAGAGATGTCCTGATAAAAGTCTCATAGTTTGGGAAAGGTGACTGCAACGTTCGGAGTAAAGACACTATGTTGACCCATAATGTAACAGATGAACAAGTCTTGAGCTTACTCTTGACAGCTTTATAAGTTGTGTATTTTCCTTCAAGAAAGGAAACCTATCTATAATGTCTATGTAAATAGCTGCATTTTAACCATCACTTTAATAATACCTTAAAGAACATATAGACCCAGTATTTAACCAAGTATAAATGGCATTACTATACTGATCTAAGTGTAGAATCTCTATGGTCTATTTGAATGTCGATTATTAAGGGCTCCCTGATATTCACAGCCTTAGCCTCTGATTGGCTGCCCGCAGCCTTTTATTATTGGTTGAGTCTGAGATAGCTATTTTACTATGGTAGCAGATCTGAAGATTATATATATTTTTTTTAAAGCAGAACCCCTGTAGAATAAAACTGTGGCTGTTGCCATTTTCTATGTCATATGAGATTTGCGCTGCTGTTTGTCAAACCTATTATTTTGGTAAAAAGAAATTGGTGCTGCACACAATAGAAATTAACAGTTATCATGCATGAAATGTCTTGAACGTAAATGTTTTGGGAAAAGGCCAAATTGATGGGTTTACTTCTACATTAAGAATTGTTAAATACGCTGTAATATATTGTTATAAAAGTAAAATTTGCGCTAGGTGCAAATTATTAAAGTGCAATAAATAAATAAATCCCTAAAGGAAAACGTGCTGCTAAACACCAAAAAAAAAAACCCTGATATAAGGTACAACAATATAAATATACAAAAAGGTGTAGCGCTGGATGAGCAAAACTGTGTATGGCTATACAGTGAAAAAAATATATAATATAAGAAAAAGTATCAAAAACATGAGTGAATACTACAAATAAACAATTTAAAGTTCATGCGTGTCAGTGAAAAATATATGAAATCTTCTCCTCTATTTAAAGATGATAAGAGTTCTACAGAGTGCAGGTATCCGATGAAAATCATAGGCAAAATGCTCCAACACTTAGTAAAGATCACGCCACCAAGGTGAAGAATGAAGGCTTACCAGACAGCCTGCGACCACCCTTCTCAGGGGGGTCAAAACAGGCTCAGTAGAGTGATGTTTTACTCCATGGAAGGCAGGATGATTCTGCAGGAACGCTTCATCCACAGTGGGAGAGTCTCCAGAGACGTTGATTGAACACCTGGCCAGAACTGGGAGTAGACACACTCTTTGCAGATCAGAGTGGATGTTCCTCAGTAAGTAGGATAAAATCCAAAAGAGAAAGAAAAACTTTCCATAGTGTAGCGTTCATCCATAAAAAAGGGGTTTATTTTCACAAAGTATGCGATACAGAACCTCAAAGTAACAAGTCCTGAGATATTAAAATGCTGGTTAAAAAACTCCTTGCAAGGAATAAAAAGCTCCGTATTCTGTCAATCAAACGACCGTTCGCGCGTGCGCAATGCATGCACGTGTCGCCCTACGTCGTTTTGTCAAATCTGACGTCATCAGGGGCACGCCCACGCAAGAGCGCACACGCTATTTATAGCCAAAGGGCCCGCAAAGGGTTCTCTCATTGGTTAGGCCTCAGATTGACAGACGGAGCAGATAGAGTGGACCTG
The DNA here is from genome assembly GCA_029206835.1 of Rana muscosa. NCBI lineage: Eukaryota > Metazoa > Chordata > Amphibia > Anura > Ranidae > Rana > Rana muscosa. Next base: position 218,339,107 of record CM055116.1, read on the forward strand.
TGCATTGAATTCTCAATGCAGAGGTCTATACATAGATAACAATCACATCCTGACACCTGGTGGAACCTCCGGATATTGCACCTATTTGAATCTATTCCACACAACGCCATCTTGTGGGTCGTCCCAATTATAAGAGATTAATATACATTACACATATATATATATATATACATACACATACACATATACATACATATATATATATATATATATATATATATATATATATATATATATATATATATACATATATACACATATATACATATAAAATCAATAAAAAACTCTCTATTACATATACTAATTGTTCAAAATTCAGAAATGTTATCCATAAACTAAAGCCCAGATCGAAAATACACAAAAGGTAGGAAAGTGAAAAATGGATAAAGATTATTGGAAGGGACATCAAAATAATAAATCACCCATTATTAATGAAGCAATTTATGTCCCATTCCACATTAAGGCCTCCCGGTGTGTGACAGCCTAATTTATGTATCCAGCTGGTTTCAGATCTGGATATGCTTCTTCTACCATTTCCACCTCTCCAATGGGGCACATATTTTTCCAGACCAATAAAGATAGTACCTTTTGGGTTTCTATTGTGTACAAGAATATAGGGAGAATATAGTTTTTAGATGGCAGGTTATACCACCTCCTGACCCACCAGTGGGGGACAGTGCAACTGGCTCTCAACCAATTGGTGTTGTTCAAAGGAGTGGTATACTAAGAAATGAACAAGGTGCATTTTCTAGTGTTTCTCAGATGCCTCGTCCCTCCCTGGATCCACGGAGAGGGAGAAATAATCCACAACAATATTACCAACAAGGAAGAGGTAGGGGTAGTAGAAGGAACCCTTCCCCTTATCCCAATCATCATTCCCCTCCACCTTGGCGTCACCGGGATGCATATCCCAATCAACAGAACTATGGAAACCACCAATCCCCTCGTGCTGATGATGGAAGCCATAATGGTTTAAGCACTAGGAACAGATTTGCTCCACTCACTAGCGATGAGGGGGTATCTGGCTTGGGTGTTAACCAAGGGGCTTCCTGTTCCTCCCAAAGTCAACAACCGGAGGGTCGCTCAGGTTGGGATTTTCGGCAGGCCGGCAGGAACAGGAACAAAAGAAATGGGGACACAAGAGAGGGTGCAGAGGGGGGAGGAAACTTCACTCCAAAGAGAAGGAAATACTAGACTGTGCTGGGATTATCAATCTCAGCACAAAGGAACTATCCAAGGAGGAATTAGTTACTTTGAATAAAGGGCTAAAGTTTGCCCCTCCACGGAACCTCAACAAGTTCCAAACTTTCATAGATATACAAAAATATACCAGAAAGTTAAATATTAAACGATACATCATGAGCAACCCCACTAGGCAACCAGTCAGGGAGGCCTCTGTTGTTTTGCATTCAGGGATGTCAAACGCATCCCTCTTCAATCCCCCTATTCACCAGGCACCGAACTTGACTGTATTTCGAGATCTGGTGTTAGGGGATTTGAACAATCTAAATGTAAAACCGGTACGAATCCAACATGATCTCAAATTGGGTATGGAGTCCCTATGTAATAGGAGGGATGTGGTCGTGCGACCAGCTGATAAAGGGGGTGCCATTGTTGTTCTGGACAAGGACTCCTACTTTGAGGAGATGTCCAGGATAGTGATGGACCCTCTGACTTACTCAAGTTTACCCATGGATCCTACTATACAATATAAGAAGGAGTTGAGAGCTCTAGTTGATAAGGGACATGATATGGGTATTTTAAACCCAAAAGAAAGGGAACATTTGGTATCCTTGGTGCCTAGATTGCCGGTGATGTACATATTGCCTAAAATCCACAAAACTTTGATTAATCCTCCGGGTAGGCCCATCATCAGTGGTATAGACTCTATTACTTCACGTATTGGCAAGTATATTGATTATTACTTGCAACGACTGGTGATGGGCACCCCTTCCTTTCTCAAGGACACAAAGCACGTGATTAACCTGCTTGGTGAGATTGAGTGGAAGGCCTCCTACTTGCTCATTATGGCAGATGTCGCATCCCTCTATACAGCTATTTCTCATAATCTAGGTCATGAGGCGGTGCGACATTTTCTTTATCGCGACTCCGGCATTTCTGTCACGCAGTGCAACTTCGTGATGGAACTGCTGGACTTCGCGATGAAGCATAATCATTTCTGGCATAGTGGTACTCACTATCTCCAGATTAGGGGTGTGGCCATGGGGGCCAAGTTTGCCCCCAGTATGGCCAACCTCTTTATGGCAAAGTGGGAAGAGGACGTGGTACTTTGTGATAGGTCACCTAATCTTATTTTTTGGAAAAGATTTATTGATGACATCCTTTTTGTCTGGGATGGTGACACTGAATCAGTCAATTCCTATCTGTCTTTCTTAAATAGTAATGACAGGGGAATTATTCTTAGTTATGAGATTAGTCCCATTCAGATTCATTTTCTGGATCTCAATATTTCAATAGAGGACAATAGGATTGTCACGTCCACCTTTTTTAAACCGACGGACAGGAACGGTTATATACCACTGGACTCTTGTCATCATAGTTCCTGGCTGTCGGCGGTTCCAAAGGGTCAGTTTTTGCGCTTAAAGCGCAACTGTACCGATTTGGAGCAATATCATAAGGAGGCACAAATCCTTAGATCTAGATTCATAGTCAAAGGTTATGATATTGCTAAACTGGATTCTATCATTGCTGAGGTTGGTCTCAGAGATAGACAGACTCTTCTGTGTGACAGACCCCCAGAGGTGGAAAACAGGGAGGATTTTGGCCTAGCCTTTCTGACCACATATTCAAGCCAACACTGGGCCATTAAAAGAATCATTAAAAAACATTGGTCGGTGTTAAAGAATGACCGAGTGTTGGGGCCTCTGTTGTCCAACAGCCCAAGAGTGCTCTTCAGGGGTGCTTCCAACCTCGGACATTCAATAGCACCAAACGTACCTGATCCCCCAACTCGTCCGACTTTTTTTGGGGATCTGAAGGGATTCTATGCCTGTAGAAGATGTGAAGTTTGTAGGGTCAATGCTCTCCAGGGTAGAAGAATTACTGATTTCACTTCATCTGGAACAGGAGTGACATATCCCATTAGGTCCCTTATAACCTGCACTACTAAATGTGTGGTGTACCTCTTGCGGAGCCCATGCGGGTTGGAATATGTCGGACGGACTATTAGGAAACTCAGTATAGGATTGGGGGAGCACATTACCAACATAAAAAATGGTTTTGACAAACATAATGTGTCAAAACATTATGATCTTGTACACAATAGAAACCCAAAAGGTACTATCTTTATTGGTCTGGAAAAATATGTGCCCCATTGGAGAGGTGGAAATGGTAGAAGAAGCATATCCAGATCTGAAACCAGCTGGATACATAAATTAGGCTGTCACACACCGGGAGGCCTTAATGTGGAATGGGACATAAATTGCTTCATTAATAATGGGTGATTTATTATTTTGATGTCCCTTCCAATAATCTTTATCCATTTTTCACTTTCCTACCTTTTGTGTATTTTCGATCTGGGCTTTAGTTTATGGATAACATTTCTGAATTTTGAACAATTAGTATATGTAATAGAGAGTTTTTTATTGATTTTATATGTATATATGTGTATATATGTATATATATATATATATATATATGTATATATATATATATATATATATGTATGTATATATATATGTGTAATGTATATTAATCTGTTATAATTGGGACTTTACAAATCCCTCTTTTTGTAAACAGTTACATCATGACCCACAAGATGGCGTTGTGTGGAATAGATTCAAATAGGTGCAATATCCGGAGGTTCCACCAGGTGTCAGGATGTGATTGTTATCTATGTATAGACCTCTGCATTGAGAATTCAATGCACAGGTCCACTCTATCTGCTCCGTCTGTCAATCTGAGGCCTAACCAATGAGAGAACCCTTTGCGGGCCCTTTGGCTATAAATAGCGTGTGCGCTCTTGCGTGGGCGTGCCCCTGATGACGTCAGATTTGACGAAACGACGTAGGGCGACACGTGCATGCATTGCGCACGTGCGAACGGTCGTTTGATTGACAGAATACGGAGCTTTTTATTCCTTGCAAGGAGTTTTTTAACCAGCATTTTAATATCTCAGGACTTGTTACTTTGAGGTTCTGTATCGCATACTTTGTGAAAATAAACCCCTTTTTTATGGGTGAACGCTACACTATGGAAAGTTTTTCTTTCTCTTTTGGATTTTATCCTACTTACTGAGGAACATCCACTCTGATCTGCAAAGAGTGTGTCTACTCCCAGTTCTGGCCAGGTGTTCAATCAACGTCTCTGGAGACTCTCCCACTGTGGATGAAGCATTCCTGCAGAATCATCCTGCCTTCCATGGAGTAAAACATCACTCTACTGAGGCTGTAATATATTGTATTACATTTTTGTTGTGACTTTTAGAAGAAACCAAATAGTAGAGTAAAGGATGGTGCTTACCCCAACACTTCATATTCATGATATGTCCCTGCTGTACCATGTACTTTTATGAGAACGTGTCCTGTTCTCTTTGTATTGCTTCCTTTATGGGAAATCCCTGGTGTTCCTGCCAGTTTCCTATTAAAAACGGACCACACTAAGCAGGAGAGCACACCGTGGTCAGTTCTCTAGCTATGCTGGGTACTCAGTCTACTCTCCTCCAATGATCAGACTTGTCCTGATACGCCCATGCTACACACCCATTAACTGACAAGCTCAGTGTGCTGCTGCTTCTCCTCCCCCCAGCTTTTATGAAGCTGAGAACAGGAGGACTGTGATCATTTATAAAAAAGAGAAAAAGGGTATTTATAAAAAAAAAAAAAAATCTCTCTCTCTCTCTCTCTCACTCTCTCTCTCTCTCTCTATATATATATATATATATCCTTCCTGCAAAGTGAAAGCACCATTAAAACCCCATACTTTACTATTTAGTTTCTTATTTACATTTGGGGTGTGCTGCTGTAAATACCCCGTAACACCATTGTTTACATAATATTGTTCTGAGGTTTTCATACCACTGAGCTCTTACTCACCCCTATAACCTTGGCACTCCCCTAAAATACCAACACTTCCAGTTATGGAACAAATTTGCAGGTCCCTTTCCTCCATCCCCACAAGGCAGTGCTCAGTGTCTTAGCAATCCAAAAATTTGTACACCTTGCCACGCCTTGCACCAGGTGACGTTTTGGACCATATTTCTGCATGGGCCAGCATTGGATGTGCCCCCTCTAGATGTTGTGCCCGTGGCCACTGCCCCCCCCCCGCTACTCCACTGTATAGTAGTATTTATTAGCAAGATTCTGAAAATTAATATGTACATTCTGGATTCCATTTTGAATCGGAGTGAGGTTCAGGTAGCATGTGTAATGGGATAATGGCATATGCACCTTTTAATGGGTTAGCTATAAACAATTGATTTCAATCTAATTTTTTATTTTAATGCAAATATAATACAAATGTCTGTATTTCACTGGGCCCGAATAATTATTGATGCAAATGCCTAATGTAAAAATAAACAGAAACTGCAATTTTGCAAATAATTATAATTATTTGAAAGTATCATGTGCTCATGCACAAAATCTGCATTTGATAAATTCAGCACGCTCCAGACATCTGGTGAAAATGGAATATTGATGTATTTTAATAAAAGCAACATCTGTCTTTGAATGTGTACATGTATTTACAGAATAGGGGGAACAGATTGGTACTCAGAAGGCTTCACACAGTGAAAACAAGATTTATTGATTACATGTAGCATCAATATTTCAGAGTCATCAGGGTCCTTTCTCAAGATAATTCAACCTTTATGCAGAATGACTACAAATGTACACATAGATTACAAATAACAGTGAATTTAAAATACTGCATTTTTATTTCCGTTTTAAAGCAAGTTATGAAATTGTGATGTATGCTTTTAACCTAATCTAGAAAGTGTATCAGTTCCTAGATTACGTGTTGGCTTATAGTAAGTCAATTTTACCCCTGCCACATGACATTTATCTCTCCTTCAGTCACGAAATAAATGTAATAATCAGGATCAGAAGAAGGAAGAAAAGAGTCCATGGCTGATCAGTAGCTTACAGCTGAACTGCTGAAAAGACACAAATTAGTGTAGTTTTTTAATTATTAGAATATTATTAGAATATTACTTGATATTAGCTTCCTGTAATCCTATGTATAGCAGAACTGGAATAGGAAGGGACAACGCTAGGAGCCAATATCTGCACATATGTGACATGGACATACTAACAGGTGGAGAAATCAGGGTTATTACCTCATCAGTGTATCTGCTGCTCCTTCACCTTCTATTTACAGGCTGTGGTCTGGAAAATGAATACGCTACATTGCTTGACCACAGTAGAGAAAACATGTCTTTTGGCAGGTAAAACTGTTACCATATACAGTATGTATTTGAACTGTGTATCTAACTGTTTACCTGAAATTCAGTTTTGAAATTTTCTGCTAAAACGAAAAAAATAATTCTAAAGCGGTGATGGAGCTTTAGGAAGGTCTGAATTAAATCCTTGCCACCTTACATGATAGTAGTCCCAATTAGCTATGATGGTAAATTACATTAAAGGTGTGTGTACAAGAGATGTCCTAATGGTGCACTATTGTATCCACTTATAGAACAGGCCACCTTTGGGACATTTCTTGCACACCCCTCTGTTATAAATTATCATCATGTCAGCTGAGGTTCTGGATTAACTGTTTTTATGGAAAGGGGTAGGCTTGAAGTGTATTACAAAGTTGCCTTTCCTCCTCTTTAATGTGTGGGAGCAATTGATTTCCTTTCTATGCTCCTTAGCATTCTGCTAAGAAGTAAGTGGGATTTTGGCTGAGAAACATTTTACATTACTTAAGGTCTCATCCCTGCTGGTGAATTGTAATCATCACTGTTTGTGATTCGCTGTATTTAAAATCCTGTCAAATATAGAGTAAGCTCCACATACAGCAAACGCCACCCAAGAGAGTCACCTGAAAAAATTGTAAAAAGATTTGATTTCACATTTAGAATCATTTCCAGTATAGAGGAAGGTACAACATCTTCCCCAATGCTTGTTCCAGCTGAGTGTTAGTCAATGGACAGCCAGTGATGATGCAACTCTCTTGCATTCATGCATGCTATTTACATGTCATCACTTCCAGTACAAATCCAAACAAGGAGATTAGTTATAACTATATTAGCATCTTTATTTGACTAGGTTTCCTTACTGTAAAAAGAAGAAATTTACATTTAATTTGATTATTTTATTGTGAAAGAGCAGAGTTTGCATGTTTCCATCTCAGGTTCAAGGCCATTCAGATAGTGGGGATGCTGGCATCCATGGGCATGTCTCATGGTAAATAGCAAGTTGAACAAGTTAAATACTAGAATGAAAATTAGAGTAATTTGAGAAGCAAAAATAATATGTTGAGTAATTTTAGAAGCAACAACTGTTATTTATCTTAAAATACGGCAAACAACGCTTTGTAGCTGAACTCAAGAAAGATATGTACTTAAAAAATATGAAAATTATATGTATTTTTAAGGCCTTACATTTATTTTAAATGCAAACTAGTGTCAGGTTTTACTATATGCACATGTGGTGACAAGGAACTTGCTGACAGAAGAAAAGAAAAGAGGAATGACCTCATCAGCTCCTTTATTGTCTAGTCACAGGCTGTCGGCAGGGTGGCGTCCAAGCTGTACTACTTAACTAGGGAAAATAATTCAGGTCCTCGACAACTGTGCTGTCCTCAGATTTGTTAAGCAGAATTACCAATCCTTTGTCAAATAAGACAGCTCCCATATATGCATTTCAATTATGTATTCAGCTGTTCAGTGCAATGGATAATATGGTACAAAGAGCCATAGTTTGCAGACCTTTATTACAGCTATTAAATTAAACTTCTAAAAGCTATAATTTAGGATCATTTTCTAAAAATGACAGCACAACATTGTGCTTTGTATTGTATTATCTAAGCCCCAATAACTTCATTTATCTAAGAGAACATTCCGTTTTTTTTCCCCAATGTATTTTAGTGTGCTTTTTTGACCACTGTCCATATCTGGCAAAGGTTTCCAAAAGTGTAAAACTTGCATGTACATACACCATGGAACACTGAGTCAGATTTAATTTCCTATGAGCCTGGTGCTGTTCCAAATGGCACTCAGTTCACTAGCTTCTAAAGGATCTGAGCTCCCAGTAATTACTCAGACTACCCCAGTGATAATAGGTGTCTGCTCTGGTTTTCTTGCTGTTCAATGTCATAGAGATAATAATGAATCTTCCCACCTACTATGACAGTTACTTATATTTAATGGAATTTGAAATGCTAATTAAATGCTGATATATGGAGGAAGAGGAATCGGAAAGCATAAGCCGCTGCACTCCATTACCTAATTTAACCAGTGAAGGCCAAGTCTTTCTAGTTATGCAAGGAATTTCTTTACTTAAGAGGGAGTTTTGTATTCTGTAAGTAAGCAGTCGATAATGACTAATGTGCAGAAGAGAGAAACACTGAAAAGAAAGGACGTGATTTTAAACATAGGCTGAGAAGGAAGGAAAGCAGAAAAGCCAGTATAGCTAAAGCAATAAAATAAATGAATATTTAAGAACTGTGATTAATGGAATGAGTAACTTTTTTATAGCGCAATCACATAAAGGAGTCATCAAAGCCGGCAGCACTTTTATTCACTCTGAGCTTTTATTAAAGTAAAGTGGTCAGATCTAGACATCAACTCTAGAGAGCAACATTTTCTAGAAAAAACTAACAACCAAAATGAGACAAAAGGGTTGATTTACTAACTGTGCACTTTGCAAAGTGCAGTTGCACTCTGCAAGTGCTGTTGCTCCAGAGCTTAGTAAATTAGGTAAAGCTTCACTTTGCAAAGAATACCCAATCACGTGTAAGGAAAATTAAAAAAAACAGAATTTTTGCTTGCACGTGATTGGATTATGGAAGTCAGCAGAGATTCTGCTCATTTACTAAGCTCTGGAGCAACAGTCTATTTGCCTTTAGTAAATCAACCCCAAAGTCTTCTATTTTGTTGGGTTCAGTAGAGCATGTTGCACATACACTAGGTACTAGTGTCTATCTTTTTTACTGAAGTGCAACAGCAAAAAAAAATGGTGTTGTAATTTCCTTCTGCTATAGAGTTATTCCTCTTCTCTTTCTCCACTTTCTATCTCCTCTCTCCAGAGTTCCATTTCTTTCCTTTGCCTCCCCTCTACCACAGTGATGCTCATCTCTTTTACCCATCCATAATGACTCTCTTCTCCATACCATATTCATAGTATAGCTCCTTCCCATCTCTTTCCTTTTCCAGTGCACATGCTATTTTGTGCAGTGATATTTATTGTAGATCTTTTTAGCCCCAAAAATGGTGTAAATTATGCTCATTTAAATATATTCATGTTTCTTGCATATCTGTTCATGCCACACAGTGGTGGCTGGTGAAGTTTTAGGTTGGGGGGGTGCCAGACCCCACCCTTCCTTTTTGACCCCTTCCACTTCTCATAAGCCCCACCCTTATAGAATCCACCAACTCCGTCCCCTGTATTCCACTTGCTTCCACTCATAGTGTCAGGAGTATACAGCTCAGCATCACAGGACACAGTATACAGCCCCAGCATCACAGGACAGAGTATACAGCCCCAGCATCACAGGACAGGGCATACAGCCCCAACATCACAGGACAGAGTATACAGCTCAGCTTCCCAGGACAGGGTATACAGCTCAGCATCACAGGACAGAGTGTACAGCTCAGCCTCACAGATCAGGGTATATAGCTCAGCACCACAGGACTGAGTATACAGCTCAGCCTCACAGATCAGGGTATATACTTAAGTAAGTAGCTCAGCATTACAGATAGGGTTAATAGTGCAGCCTCGTAGATCAGGGTATATAATGCAGCCTCAGTCACAGATATATTGTACCCTCCTGTACATATTACCCCCTCCCTGTACATATTACCCCCTCCTGTCCATATTACCCCCCTGTACATATTGCACCCTCCTGTGCATATTCCCCCCTCCCGGTACATATTACGCCCCATGTACATATTACCCCCTCCTGTACATATTACCCTCCTGTACATATTACCCCTCCTGTACATATTACCCCCTCTGTACATATTACCCCCTGTGTACATCAGCTGATTGCAGCTGGGAAGCTTCCCATAGACCGCCGTGTGTCCGCGGCCTGGACACTCATAAAGGGTCTTTTTTTTTTAAATAGCTTGGGAGGGGGCGGCACCCATGCACCCCTATTGACGGGCCACCACTTATGCTACATTTAAAAATGTTTGACTGCATCTGGTGTAAATGAGCCCTTTGGTTCACACTTGCACTTAATTTTTTTTATTTCAAGCAATGCAAAAATAAATTTAAAAAGTAGCTAATGTGTGATCTATGAACACAGGCATAGCACATAAGACCAAAGAACTCAAAGAACTCAAGCATAGTTTATTAAAGTAGATGCAAACCCAACCCAACCACTAAAATCTTATATAAGCTTTAACATTGTAAAATTCCTTGGTAAGCCTATTTTTATTTTAATGGCAAACTTTCATGAAAACAACACCTGGCAATACTGAAATAAATGTCCTTGTGGATACTTTGTGACAATGCTCTGGTCCTATTTCCCACAATCTCCTACTTGTAAATCATACTGCCACATGCTCTCCCAAAGGAAACCATGAACTTCTGCACAGGCACTATTGCCAAAAAACAATAAAAAAAAAAGCCTACAAAAAAAAATTGCAACCAGAAGAATTTGAATTAGGAAACATGTCCATTGAAAAAACACATCCCGCAGCCTATTGTCACTGTAGTGCACATGCCAGTGGTGGCTGGTGCTCAATATTTAGGGGGGGTGTTAAACAACCCCCACCCCCCCTGGGTGGGTCGGACGGGAAGGAATCGATCCGTGGCCTTAACTTTCGATGACGAGGTGGTGCTGGATCTGGGGTAGGGCTCCTCGAAGTGGCTGTTGCTGCCCCTCCGCCTGCTGCTCCTCGCTTCAGCTTGCCGAGGCAAGAGGCGGGGCCATTGCTTCTCCTCTCGGCCGAACATTGAAATCCATACGTCCGGCACCCTGCATGGTGATTAGGGGCCAGGCGCATGGATTAGGGGTGCGATGCCCCTGCGCCCCTAATGGAGCGACCGCCACTGGTACATGTACAAGGACAGGCTTTGAAAAAAATCTGTTGCAGCCAGAAACAATTACAATATATGTCCTGTGAAAAAATAAAATAAAAATTCAATTACTTTAAAAGCCAGCACTCACAAATCCTACAAAAATCTTTCACTTTAACTTTATCAGCAGTACTTCCTGTGTTTTCCCTTTCACAGCTAAGCACATTGTCAATATGGGTGCTGGAATCCAACATTTTATTGGGGCGGCTGGCTTATTTGAACTCCCCCTTATTGGCTCTTCTAAGCCATCAGATCTAAGTTTAAAAGCCAGGAAATGTATTATGGGTAAATGGTTGCTGTGGAAGCAAAATTGCACATTATTTCACTGGGTCAATGAATGGGCTGTGTTTGCCTCTAATCCATGCCCAAATCTGAATCTCATTCCTAGCTATGAAGAGGGTAGGTGGAGGAAACAGTTGATCAGAGTTGGTTGGTCAAACAGTTCAAGTTGAGCAAAAGTTCAACCTGAACATCGCCTGTTCACCCATTTGGCAAACACCTGAATTTGCATGATATTCATCTGCTGAGCACCCCACAATGCACTGCACGCTGCACAGTGCATTCTAAGCCCTGTTTGGGCAAAGCTTTGCCCAATCAGAGCACAGTGAATAGCTGGTTGTTAAGGAGAAGGCCGGGAAGCCGGCCACTGCGTCCTTAACCACTTCAATACCGCCCATAGTCATATGACATCCACAGATGGGATTCCCCATCCTGGGTGGGGGTGTTATATGACGTCCTGGGCTAAGTGGGGGGATATCTGAATGATGCCTGCAGCTAGAGGCATCATTCAGATATCCTTCTCTTCTGCCAGCGATTCTGTGCACAATAAGAATGATCATAGTGGCAGTTCCGCCGCTTGATCATTCTTATAGGCGGCCTGAGGGGACATCCGGTGCTTCTCCGGGCTCTCCCGTGCCATCGGGGGGCCTCGGAGAATGAATCGTCCTGTGCCGGAGGTGAAGCATAGAGATGAATGGTGACCCGGGCGCGATGTGATGACGTCACGCCCGGGTTCTCAGAAGTAAACAAAGCCACGATGCGGCTAGTAAGCATGAGATCAGTGAAAAAATTTTCACGATCTCATGCTTTCCAGCCTGGAGGAGAGATGTGGGGTCTTATTGACCCCGCATCACTCCATAAAGAGGACCTGTCACAAACCATTTCTATTACAAGGGATTACATTCCTTGCAATAGGAATAAAAGTGATTAAAAAAAAAATGTAAAAAAAAATTAAAAAAATTAAAAATTAAAACGCCCCTGTCCACGGTAGCTCGCGATCAGAAGCGAACACACACTTATGTCCCGCCCACATATGTAAACGCCGTTCAAACCACATATGTGAGGTATCGCCACGTGCAACAATTCTAGCACTAGACCTCCTCTGTAACTCTAAACTGGTAACCTGTAAAAAATTTCAAAGCGTTGCCTATGGAGATTTTTAGGTACCAAAGTTTGGCGCCATTCCATGAGTGTGCGCAATTTTAAAGCGTGACATGTTAGGTATTTATTTACTCGGCGTAACATCATCTTTCATATTTTACAAAAAAATTGGGCTAACTTTACTGTTTTGTTATTTTTTAATTCATGAAACCATTTTTTTCCCCCAAAAAAGGCGTTTGAAAAATTATTGCGCAAATACAGAAAATAAAAAAATAAATAAAAAAACAATGTCCTTCAATGTAGATCCATCATCAATCACGCCAAGCCGTTTTTTTTTTCAGGTGCAGCGGGCATCATTATTAACGGTGGATCTACATTGGGAGGGGGGGTTTCCTGCCAGCCTGCATGCTCAGATAAGGGTCTGGTATGTATTTTGGGGGGATCCCACGTCTTTTTTTTATTTTGGCATAGGGTTCCCCTTAAAATCCATACCAGATCCAACAGGCCTGGTATGGATTGAGAGGGGACCCCCACCTCAGTTTGTTAAATATTTTGGCATTGCTGGCAACGGTATTGTATTGCCGGAAATTTAAATGTAATTTTTCATTTTTATTGTTTCACTTTAAGCATCAATAAAATCACTGCTCCTGTAAAAACAATCTTGTTTAAAAAAAAAAGTCTCCCAGGGCAGTACCCGAGCCCCAATACCATTTTTTTTGCTAATAACTTGCATATAAGCCTTCAAAATGGGGACTTTTGATAGTTCGAAATCCGGTCCCATAGACTTCAATGGGGTTCAGGTCCAAACTTTTGCAATGTTTGAGAGTTCTAGCGCAAACCGAACTGGGGGTTGTTTGGCCAAACTCTATTGGAGGAGATGAGTGATGCTATGGAGATAAAGTAGATATGTAGGACATTATAGTCATTCTTTTCCTTTAAAACCCTTAAAAGAAAGAACAGGGGGAATGTATTTTATTTTTAAAAGCTAAAACCACACCTATATTTCACAAGTGGATTCTGGGCACACTACAAATTGAATTGTTGGTTACACATTTTATACTTTACACTTTCCATCTGGCACACAGTCCTGTACCATAGCATACACATGAACTATAGCACTGTAGAATTCAGACTTCTATTTGGACACATACTCCTGCACTATGTATACAGTCATGCATACAACCCTGCACTACAAACATACACACATATACATGGTATATACACTCCCTTATATACCAAACAAACATACACACAGACTGCACATTACACACAAACATGCATACAGCACTGCACTGTATACTGTACATAATCAAACACACAAATACATGTCCCAACAGGGCCGTAGATAATGTTTTGTTCTGGGGGGGGTTCAGCAGCAGGTACTAAGTTAAAGTATTTTTAAATAAAATTAATTGCGCCAAAATTATAAAGACTGGAAAAAGTAAAAACGATATGTGTCGCCCCTAGTAAGCAAGCACATCCTTAATTGTATTTTATCAGGTCCTTTAGAAAATCAAACCTGATTTCATTTTTTTCCTCCCAGTTTTTATTAACGCTGTTGGCTATTGTCCAGTATTAGTCTCCAAACTGAATAGGAGCAAAGTGAGTGTGCTGCCTACCTACAAGGAGATGGTGCCCTTTGCACCTCCTCAGTAAGGTTGGCTATTATGGTGCGAAGTGCACCATGTTGTGTCAGACAGAACACTCACTGACTTTAACTTTTACAGATAAAAAAAGAGGGGGAATGCACTGCCCACCACAGGATGGTGCACTGTAATAGCCAATCTTACTGGGCACCATCTTGTGGAAGGCAGCACGCTCACTGTGTTCACATTAGCTTAATTTTCAATTAATCACAGAATAAAATAAAAAACAATCAACTGAAAAATTACCCGCCTTAGGCTAGGTTCACATCTAAGCGGGTGCGAGAAGGTGTGTAATTGCACACCTTCCTGCACTGGCAGAGGAAAAACACACTACTGCTTAGGAGATACGTGGAGGTACACTACATTGCGGGTGTAGCGATACCCCCTAGAGGGCTGCTGATTATAATTTTGGGTCCTGCCGTTACCCCACCCTTCACTGTCCCAGTACTATGAGTCTATAATAGGAGATGTCAAACAGATGTGAGTGTCAGTCACCTTAGTATCTTTTTCCAATGCTTTAATAGTAAAACATGAAGTAGCAGAAGGATAGAGGGTTAGGGGAGATTCAGATACCTTTTTTCAGATCACTGATTACTTTCTTGGATCCAGAGGACAAAACAGCTTTCTGTCAGTGGATCTGGCAACACCCGGATAGGCCTCTCACACCGACCTAGCAGCCGGTATGATGCACGGACAAGTCTCTCTCACAGACTTAATGATCGGTGGAACTCCTGGATAATCCTCTGCCACAGGATTTTGTAACCAGCAGTTAGTTAGTTGTAGAACAGCTTCACAGTACCAGAACCTTTAAGCCATCCGGCAGTACTGCGAGGTAGATTAACTTAGGTGCGTCCTCCAAACAGAGGTGTATCTAGTGAAAATGGCGCCTATGGCAAACACTGAAACTGTGCCCCTGTCAAAACATTTGAAACCCGTCTTTCAGATAATACTGTCAGTATATACAGGTATATAGGGAGAACAGTAGGTTAGTGGTTGGGACTTGCTTCACTTGGATTGAATCTGGGTCAGGAAGCTATCTGCATGTAGTTTGCATGTTCTCTTGGTGTGGGCACACTCCAAAGCCATGTTGGTAGGTGATGGTCCCCTGTCTGTATAAAGTGGCAATCTACATGGGTGATCACCCCATGTCCGAAAAACGATCCAAGATGAGCAATGGCCCAAAATCCGCCAAGAGCTGGACAGGACTGAATGGAAGTATACATAGATATGTCCTCTATGATTGTAGGGTCAGTTTTTAATGTGATCAGCCATGTACACTGCCGGTCTGTACACAGGGTACAATTCACCTACCTGCATGTTTTTGGAGTAGGAGAGGAACCACACAGGGAGAACATGCTAACTTAATTTAGCTAGTGTCCTGGGCAGGAATGGAGCCCAATATATATATATATATATATATATATATATATATAGACATTGGTAGGTGGATACCTGCTTCTCCATGCTCTCCTTGCCCTCGCTGCCCACTATGGGTGGGGTGGGATCCTCTCACAGATGGCACCCTCCAGCATGTAGAGCCTGGAGGGTCAGGTGCTCTGCTCTCCCTCGAAGCAGAAGAGGGCGAACCACTTGTCGTGCTAACTGTTGGTCTTGGCTGCCTTCTTGCTGAGTTGCCCCCTCTTGGTGCCCTCTTTGCAGGCCAGGAGAGCTAGGTACAGAGCGTAACCCTCGTTATAGCACACACTCTTCTGCGTGATCCCGAGCCACAGGTCATAGCGATACTCGAGCAGCAGTACGATCAGTGCCCGGCACCCCGCATCATCTGTCCCCACCGATCACTCCGGGACAGTGCTGTGCCACCGATTGCTGCACAAGTGGCCCCTGAATCTCCTGTTGCTGCGCTGTCACTCTGTCTTCTGTGCAACAGTGGTATCGCTAGCATTCATATTTAGGGATTTAGGAGGGGCACATGGGGGGACAGGAACAAAAGTAGGGGGCCCAACTATATATATATATAAATAAATATATATATATATATATATATATATATATATATATATATATATATATATATACATACATACACACATATATACATACACATACATATACATAATACATATATATATACACACACATACACACACAGTGCCTTGAAAAAGTATTCATACCTCTTGAAATTTTCCACCTTTTGTCATGTTACAACCAAAAATTTATTTTATTTGGGATTTTATGTAATAGACCAACACAAAGTGCCAGGTTAGGTGATATACAGTAGTGCCAGGTTAGGGTGGTAGAATGCCAGGTTAGGATGGTAGTGTTA
Source organism: Rana muscosa (assembly GCA_029206835.1). Lineage (NCBI taxonomy): Eukaryota > Metazoa > Chordata > Amphibia > Anura > Ranidae > Rana > Rana muscosa. Next base: position 218,355,621 of record CM055116.1, read on the forward strand.
GGGTGGTATAGTGCCGTGTTAGGGTGGTATAGTGCCTGGTTAGGGTGGTATAGTGCCTGGTTACGGTGGTAGACTGCCTGGTTACGGTGGTAGACTGCCTGGTTACGGTGGTAGTGTTAGGGTGGTAGAGTGCCAGGTTAGGGTGGTAGAGTGCCCGGTTAGGGTGGTAGAGTGCCTGGTTAGACTGGTAGAGTGTCAGGTTAGGGTGGTAGAGTGTCAGTTTAGGGTGGTAGAGGGCCTGTGTAGGGTGGTAGTGTGCCAGTGTAGGGTGGTATAGTGCCAGGTTAGGGTGGTACAGTGTCAGGTTAGGGTGGTACAGTGCCAGGTTAGGGTGTTACAGTGCCAGGTTAGGGTGGTAGAGTGCCAGGTTAGGGTGGTAGAGTGCCAGGTTAGGATGGTACAGTGTCAGGTTAGGGTGGTAGAGTGTCAGGTTAGGGAGGTAGAATGTCAGGTTAGGGAGGTAGAGTGCCAGGTTAGGGAGGTAGAGTGCCAGGTTAGGGAGGTAGAGTGCCTGGTTAGGGAGGTAGAGTGCCTGGTTAGGGAGGTAGAGTGCCTGGTTAGGGTGGTAGTGTGCCAGGTTAGGGTGGTATAGTGTCAGAGTAAATATATGACAACATGAATAGATAAAAGAATACTGGTCCTGATCCCCTCTTCCTCCATCACCTGCATTAAAAGAACAAATCTATGACTTTCTGCTGCTGCAGAACCTCCTTCTCCCCCTCCCTGAACTTAAGTAAACATAAAGAAAAAAACTCACATGGCTGCTGGCACACTGAGGACTGATTCTGGCTTCTTCTTCCTGGAAGTTAAGTCAAAATGTGGCGGGTGGGAGGGGCTGCAACATGAGCAAAGTTTTATTGGCTGACGAGATGAGATGCAAATATACCCCTCCCTGTGATGGTCGGGAGTCGGGACACTGAAATATCATCATGCAGCTCTGAATCTTACTAACTGCTGTGCTGTGAGCCCTTCTCCACACAGTACAGAGCGATTCTCTGTGTGTCTATTGCTCCAGCAGCTGAGAGCTTACAGGAGGGGAAGGGAGACACACACACAGAGAATCGCTCTGCAATTGCCGTGACTATCGTAATTGGGGGAGGGGGGGCACAGATGTGCAACAACTCCGCTCTTCTCATGTGCAGCAACTTCCTCCCGCTGCCCACCCGTATACACTGCACGGCCGCGGAGAGTGAGCGCCCACCGTGCAGGGAGAACATTGCTGGGATGTGCCGAGGGGGGAGTCACCTGACCCACACACTAAAAACACTTTCCCAGACCTCCAGAGAGGAGAGCACCGACTGTGTGCTTTGCTTGGGGTCATCTCTGAGCAGTGTGTAGACTGCGAGCCACTCACCAGCGCCCCCTTCATGTAGCGCCCATGGCACTTGCTATGTCTGCCATACCCTGGATACGCCACTGCCTCCAAACGAGTCACCAGGCCCTTCCTGAGAAACAAGCCTTCAGCCCAGTTCTCTCCAGTAAGGGTCCCCCCTGGATCTTCTCAGTTTGACTTGGCTTCTTCCGCGCAGGCAAGACAGCACAGGACCACCTCCGGATAAGTAGGCCCCAGACAGGCTTTTGGGCCTACTTGTAGCAACATAGCCTCGGACCAGCAGGCCCCAAGGTAGAAGCGCATGTCACGCACAGCCTCATGCCTGGAGGGCCATGAGGTGGAAGAGAATCAAACATGGCGTCTGCCCCTTAAATACCCTCCCCCAGAATGCACAGCAGCAAGAACACTCCCATTGGGCTGTTTCTGGGGAAAGAATATTCAATGCACTTTAGCTTGCTGTATTTCTCACACTGGCCTGTGGTAACAGTGACACCTACTGGCAACAGTGAGAAATGCGCACAACATAGCCAAAATTGGAACAGAAGCTAATTTAACTTTGTACAATCAATCTGAACTATGTACAATTCAGACAAACACTTAATTTACAAAATAGCCCCTATTCATTAGGAACAGGGCGCTACACGGGAAACCCTCAATCCACGCACGTTTCATGCACCTCATTCAAATTGCACCCCCCTTGCAATCTGCAGTGGGTGTCAGTTAACAACACTTCAAACAAAGGTTGCAAAACACAGTGTGTTTGCCTGTACCAGATTGCATTCACAAAACGACCATGCAAACCAGTTGCAGCGCAGTTCCAAAATTGGTGCATGCATGACTTTGGTGCGATTTGATCCCATTCAAAATGAATGGGCCTTGATTGCACCGCAATCAACACAATAAGCTTGGTTTCACACTATAGTTTTCATGTAAATCGCACAGGAACTGCACCGCATTCCTGTGCAATTCACATGCGATTCTGTGTGGTGTGAGTTGAGCCCATTTTGAATGGGTTGAATCGCACCACATCGCACCAAAGAAGTGCAGGTACCTTTTTTTGAAAACCAACCAAGCGATCTGGTTCAGACAAACACTGCGTTTGTGACCTTCTTTTGGGGAGTTGTTAACTTTGAATTGACATCTGCAGCAGATCAAAAATACAGTGTGATTGCAATGCGATGCGGGAAACGCACAAGGATCACAGTGTTTCCTGTACAACATATGTATGAACCAGGGCTAAAACAGGGCCAAGGCATGCCACTGAGGGCAGCAGAAAGTACAGCCTGGCTATGGCATTGGCAGACATGTTGTGGTGTCAACTGCTGAATCAGTAAGCCGGTGAGCACCACAACAAGCTTGCCAGTGCCAAGCTGAACTGTCACTAACACAAGCAATAGAAAACTCAACTTAGCCTCAGTCAACTGCCAGTAACACAAGCAATGCAAAATTTAGCCCAGCCAGCCTCAATCACATAATTTGCCAGTTGCCGCACGGAATCACAGACAATCTCTCACTGACTCACGATTACCTAGTATGAACAGCAGAATGCCAGCAGCAGCACAGCAGTCTGAGCAGTGGTAAGTCTGAGGACACCCTCTGAGACTCTGTGAGACTAGGCCAGAAGAGAAAGAGGGACATACCTAAACAGGACAGCAGCAATTTATCCATGTAGGGGGGCCGGCAGCTACACAGCACTTTACAAGCACTCCGCGCTCCAGGGCTCAGGCAAAGCTCCTCTCCCAAGCCCAAGGCAGGAGTGGCACTGCAAGCCAACGGGAATATGGGAATACATGGCTCCCACTGTGCTGTCTTGTAAAAGATCTGTCAGCCTTCAGTCCAAGCCCAAGCTCAATACACCTGGCGGTGTACCACAACATGCATGTGGGTATGCCTAATGATCTATTACACTTGTTGCAGCGGCATTATTACACTCTGTGTGCCACTGACTGCAGTGCTGCCTGTCTCTGGTGCCATGTGCGGCTGCAGAGCAGGGACACCATGCATTTCTATTCGGCCCGAGGGGGGTTTGAACACCCCTGACCCCCCTTATCTACGCTCCTGTGTTCCAACTTTACACACAAGTAGAAGCCAGCTCATTCCTTAGGTTTCTGCCCCACTAGAAGAACTATTCCTGTTCTGCAGCATGTAGTTTCTCTCGTTTTTCAGAGTGATGAATGTGGGCACAGCCTGGTGCTGTGTCCTTGCTAGCCCTCTTCATGTACAGGGGCAACTGTAAGTGGGAGGGAAATTCCTAAAGGCCCTGTTTACCTCTCTAAATGCCACCCCTGTGTGTCTCTAGTGGGAAGATATTCCTTATTTTCTGCTCCAGAGGAAAACGCTACCAGAGAGGGTAGTGAGAAAGGAATCTCCCCAAAACATAGCTAGAAATAAATACAGTATCTGACAGAGGTTCTAACCCTGTCCGAAAATATCCAAAACAAACATGGCTGGAGTTTTTCATTATAAAAATTGATACACATAGTTTAAGAAAATATGTCATACTGCAAATATCAGATTAGATAAAACATTTATTCTCTATGGTAAAACAATCTCTTAGAAAATAATTAATAGGACACTCATCCCCTAACTTTAAATTACAAAGTTATTTTTTTATTTATTTTTATATGTTCACTATAATATGTTATAGAGGTGATGTATATCAAGAAAGTGCATTTTGGACAAGGCTTAATGATCAGTCTCAATTCATTGTTGCTCATTGCTGAGTAACAGCCATATTAAATTCAGAACAAGAAAGTCTGCTGATAGAGGGTAATATATCAGTACAACTGTAAAAATCTGATCCATGGAAACTAAGTTGTTATTCTGAATTAGTTGCAGCAAATACTTCTCAAGATGAATTTGCATTTATAGAACTCTGCATCTGCTGGAAAGATACCGTTTTTAAAAGTACTGTATATTTTAACACCATTGTGATTTATTGAGATTTCAAAGACTGGTGCATCCAAGCATATACTTATTAAGTGAGATTGGCAGTGGTACAGTATGTAGGTTGATGATATATATATACACACAGTATATCCCCAAAACCTTGGAAAAAGAAGTAAAACATCTGCCATTTTAGTATACAATTTGTAGGATTTAACCATAAGTATCATGTCTAATTAAATTAATGGTATATTCTATTTTTCAAAGCAACTATTCTCTCCAATGCATTATGTTCATCAAAGTGGTTTTAAGCCCAATCGAAAAAAAAAAAAAACCCTGCAAGACAAAGGCATAATGAGCTAGTATGCATAGCATACTAGCTCATAATGAATTACTTACCTTATATCGAAGCCCCCTCAGCGGTCCTCGTACCCCCCTCCCGCGGCGACATCTCTCCCGGGGGTTACTTGTGATTGGCCAGAGCCGTGATGATCTCACTACCGCGTATTGCGCGCGGGAGCTGCCGGTAACAGCACACGGACTGAAACAATGGCACATAGGTGCCATTTCTTCAGTTTGCTTTAGTGGGCATGTGCCGATGATATCGGCACATGCAGGGGACAGGGGATATCTCCTAAACCGTGCAGGTTTAGGAGATATCCTGGGTAGCTACAGGTAAGCCTTATTATAGGCTTACCTGTAGCTCAAAGTGATTGTAAAGGGTTTACAACCACTTGGAGATCTCTCACCACCTCTGAGTACAAAGGATCATCTTGGGATTTCCATTTGCAGGTTATATTGGTTTTAGGGGATAGAAGCAAATGCATTACTATAGTTTGGTGAAAAGGGTAAAAACCCATGTATGTATGATAACCAGTTTAGGGAGAGGTGGAATGTATGTCCTAATTATAAAGAACATCTTATTCCATAGTTACGTATGCTCTTACAGTTACATAGTTACATAGTTAGTCAGGTTGAAACAAGACAAAGTCCATCCAGTTCAACCATAAAAAAATAACTAAAATAAAATAAAAAAATATTGTGCAATCCCATATACCCAATTCTATACCCATAGTTGATCCAGAGGAAGGCAAAACACCCCAGCAGAGCATGATCCAATTTGCTACAGCAGGGGAAAAAATTCCTTCCTGATCCCCCGAGAGGCAATCGGATTTACCCTGGATCAACTTTACCTAGAACTGTTAGTACTCAGTTATATTATGTACATTTAGGAAAGTATCCAGGCCTTTCTTAAAGCAATCTACTGAGCTGGCCAGAACCACCTCTGCAGGGAGTCTGTTCCACATTTTCACAGCTCTTACTGTGAAGAAACCTTTCCGCATTTGGAGATGAAATCTTTTTTCTTCTAGACGTAAAGAGTGCCCCCTTGTTCTCTGTGTTGACCGTAAAGTGAATAACTCATCACCAAGTTCACTATATGGACCCCTTATATATTTGTACATGTTAATCATATCCCCCCTTATTCTCCTCTTCTCAAGAGTGAATAAATTCAGTTCCTCTAATCTTTCTTCATAGCTGAGCTCCTCCATGCCTCTTATCAGTTTGGTTGCCCTTCTCTGCACTTTCTCCAGTTCCCCGATATGCTTTTTGAGAACTGGTGCCCAAAACTGAACTGCGTATTCCAGATGAGGCCTTACTAATGATTTGTACAGGGGCAAAATGATGTCTCTCTCTCTGGAGTCCATACCTCTCTTAATACAAGAAAGGACTTTGCTCGCTTTGGAAACCGCAGCTTGGCATTGCATGCCATTATTGAGCTTATGATCTACCAAAACCCCCAGATCCTTCTCCACTACGGATCCCCCCAGTTGTATTCCCCCTAGTATGTATGATGCATTCATATTCTTAGCCCCCAAGTGCATAACTTTACATTTATCAACATTAAACCTCATCTGCCACATAGTCGCCCAATTAGACAGGGCATCGAGGTCGGCTTGTAAATTGGAGACATCTTGTAAGGACGTTATTCCACTGCATAGCTTGGTGTCATCTGCAAAGACAGAAATGTTACTTTTGATCTCAGACCCAATATCATTTATAAAGATATTAAAAGTAAGGGTCCCAGCACTGAACCTTGGGGTACACCACTGATAACCTTAGACCATTCAGAGTAAGAATCATTAACTACTACTCTCTGAATTCTGTCTTTTAGCCAGTTTTCTATCCATTTACAAACTGATATTTCCAATCCTGTAGACTTTACCTTACACATGAGCCGTGTGTGGGGAACTGTATCAAACACTTTTGCAAAATCCAAGTATACCACGTCCACAGCCACGCTTCTGTCCAAGGTTTTACTTACCTCTTCATAAAAAGAAATCAGGTTTGTCTGACAACTTCTGTCTTTCATGAATCCATGCTGTCTGTTGCTTAAATAGTTTTTTTTCCAGCAAGAACTCATCTATGTGGTCTTTTATTAATCTCTCCAATATCTTCCCAACTATGGAAGTTAAACTAACAGGTCTATAGTTACTTGGTAAAGACTTTGTTCCCTTTTTAAATATAGGCACCACATTGGCCCTGCGCCAATCCAGTGGTACTATTCCTGTCATTAATGAGTCCCTAAAAATTAGATACAATGTCTTTGAAATTACAGAGCTCAATTCTTTTAGGATCCGTGGGTGTATGCCATCTGGTCCAGGTGCTTTATCCACCTTTATTCTGTCTAAATATTTCTGGACCATATCACTTTTGAGCCTTTGTGGATTTGGGGCTGTGTCACTACCACCCCCATTATGGACATGAACTCCCCCATGCTCCATTGTATACACAGAGCTGAAGAAAGTATTTAATAAATTAGCCTTCTCTTTGTCCCCAGTCACCCACTCTAGATTATTTTGTAAAGGGCCTACATGCTCAGACTTGACCTTTTTACTATTAATATATTTGAAGAATTTTTTGGTGTTTGTCCTACTATCTTTTGCAATCTGTCGTTCGTTTTGAATTTTTGCATCCTTGATTTCCTTTTTACATATCCTGTTATATTCTTTGTAACATTTAAATGACACTAGTGTTCCTTCATTTTTATATTTTTTAAAAGCGCTTTTCTTATTGTTTATAGCTTTTTTAACTTTAACTGTGAGCCACATAGGTTTTATTTTTAGCCTTTTAAACTTATTGCCCATGGGAATATACTTTGCAGTGAGTTCACAAACAGTCTTTTTGAAGAATTCCCATTTCTGTTCTGTGCCCATTGATGCCAATATTCTCTCCCAGTCTAAGTCCTGGAGAGCAGCCCTCATCCTTGGAAAATTTGCTTTATTGAAATTAAGTGTTTTTATCCTTCCAATGATTAACTTTGAACTACGCACATCTGTATGCAGTTCCACCCATAATGCTTCAGCCTCATCACACTCTCCATCAACCAGGTCCTCTTTCACACTCGCTTTGAGATCACTTCTCACATAGAGACAGACCCCGCCACCTTTCCTTTTTGCCCTGTCTCTCCGAAAGAGTGCATAGCCAGGAATATTAATAATCCAGTCATGTGAGGATTGAAGCCACGTTTCAGCAATACCGATTACGTCATAGCTCTCCTCATGCACCAGAGCTTCCAACTCACCTATTTTGCTTGGCAGACTTCTGGCATTGGTGAACAAACACTTTAATGTATTACATTTTTCTAATTTTTAGTAGTACAAATGGCACTATAGTTTCCAATGGCTGTTTGCAACATGGGAACTTTCTTGTCAACTGCCATAACCCTCCCCCCATCTATCCCCATTCCACTCTCCATTAATGTCTGACCACTAACTGACCTGTGTACCCGATGTAATTCTAGTTCACCCTCCCCCCTCAAACCTAGTTTAAATACTCCTCCAGCCTTCCCATAAAGCTCTCCCCCAGCACAGCAGACCCCCTTCCATTCAAGTGCAAACCGTCTTTAGCATATAGGTTGCACCCCAATGAAAAGTCAGCCCAGTGCTCTAGAAACCCAAATCCCTCCTCCCTACACCAGGTCTTTAGCCATGCATTCAGCTCTCTAATCTCCCCCTGCCTTTCCTGTGTTGCGCATGGCACAGGCAATATTTCAGAGAATATCACCTTGGAGGTCCTTGCCTTCATCTTGCAGCCTAGTTCTTTAAATTGATTCTTAAGGAGCCTCCACCTTCCATGTATACTGTCATTGGTTCCAACGTGGACCAAGACAGCTGGGTCATGCCCAGCCCCTCCCAGTAATTTATCCACCCGGTCCACCACATGCCGAACCCTGGCACCAGGGAGACAGCAAACCATTCGGTTGAGGCGATCCTGGCGACAAATTATTCTATCAGTCCTTCTGATTATAGAATCCCCTATAACCACCAACTGTCTTGGCCTACCTGCACTCTCCTCACCACCTCTACTAGATGGGTTGCTCTCCCGGCTGTTAGGGGTAGCAGTGACATCTAGGGCTGCCACCTCTGTGTTTGCCACCTCCACATCTTCACCCAACGTGGAAAATTTGTTTTGATGCACAAACACAGGACTGGCCTTCCTTTTCTGCAAGCCCCTTCCACTCCCTCTAACTACATTAACCCATCTTCCTATCTGATAATCCTGACTTGCCACTCCACCCTCCACATCAGCCCTACTGACCACCTGCTCAGCGAGCAGAGGACCCCTTTCAAGGTTGTCCTTTCCGCCCAGTGTTGCAACTTGCTCTTCCAGATCTCTAATGCGAGCTTCCAGAAGGGCAACCTGCTCACATCTGTCACAGCGGTATCCATCCTGGAGCTGTTGCACCAATTTTGCATACATGTGGCACACTGTGCACTGAGCAAAACCTTCAACCCTGCTAGCACTCATTTCCCAGTTACAATATAATTACTTGTAGGAAGTTTATAATGTTACTCACAGTTTAGAAGACTCCTGTCTTAACTCCTGTTTTAAACTCCTGGTTTTTAACTCTCCACTGTAGTTAAAAATTCCACTGATGTTCACAAAATCCACAGGCAAGCCACCACAGTGCAAAAATCTGTGCAGTAATAAGTGTTTCACATCCACAAATCACCAGTAGGGATGAGCCCGATGTTCGTGTTGAACGTAAGTTTGACTCGAACATTGGGTGTTCGCCTGTTCGCCGAACAGCTAACATTATGCGGTGTTCACTGCAAATTTAAAAGCCATGGAGCACCATTAAAATCTATGGGACACTAACATGAAAAGCCAAAAGTGCTCATTTTAAAGGCTTATATGCATGTTATTGCCATAAAAAGTGTATGGGGACATGTATCAATGCATTTTTTTTTTTTTTTAAAAGGCAGTTTTTTTCAGGAGCAGTGATTTTAATAATGCTTAAAGTGAAACAATAAGAAATTAAATATTCCTTTAAATATTGTGCATGGGGGTGTCCTTAGTATCTCTGCAAAGTAGCGCATCTTTCCCGTGTTTAGAACAATACCACAGCAAAATGACATTTCTAAAGGAAAAAATCGAATTTAAAACTGCTCGCAGCTGTAATGAATTGTCGGATCCCGGCAATATAGATAAAAATAATTTAAAAAAACTGCATCAAAATGAAAAAAAAACATTTAACACTTCCTAAAACTGAATAGTTTATTCTCTATGCTAGAAAATAAAAAATAAATATGCTAGAAAATAAATATGTGCAGCACTCAAATCCCCTTAATTAAAAAAAAAAAAGAGTAAATCAGAACCTATCAGTTCTCTATAGGGTTGATTTACTAAAGGCAAATCCACTTTGTACTAAAAGCGCACTGCAAAAAAACACACTTTGATGTTCATTTACTAAAGGCAAAAAGACTGTGCAATTTGAAAAGTGCAGTTGCACTCTGCAAGTGCAGCTGCTCCAGAGCTTGATAAATGAGCAGAAGCTCTGCTGACTTCCATCATCCAATCATGTGCAAGAGAAAATGCTGTTTTTTTATTTTCCTTGCACGTGATTGGGTACTCCTTGCAATGTGAAGCCTTACCTCATTTACTAAGCTCTGGAGCAACTTGCACTTACAGAGGGCAACTGCACTTTTCAACGTGCACAGTCTATTTGCCTTTAGTAAATCAACCCCTTTGTGTGCCAAAACAGTCCATACATACCTCTCAGTGCACTTCAAAATTCTTCGTGGACAAAAATAAAATCACTCTTTAGTGTTGTAAATGGATGTTCCCACTGTGATTACACCTCTGCCTTTTTACCACTATTTAGGTGCAAATAGATGTGCACTTACCCTTGTTGATTGACCTCTAAACTATAGAAGGCCAATAGGTGTTTTCAAATTACTGCAGCAGCATCCAACTCTCCTTAAGCACAGATCATCACTGATTTTCCTCCGGAATTCCAGTTCATAAAAATCACTCCCTTCAGTAATGCCTTAGTATGTAACATCTTCATAAGGAAAAAACAACATATAGTGCTCTCTGTTTGTATCAAAATTATTAAAACAAATATAAAATGCTACTCACAGAAGTATAAATAAAAATTGCTTTTCATATAAAAATTCCCCCCTAGGTAAATGTTCAGTGTCACCTGAACAGGGGGCGGAGCTTGCTGAGGATAGAGATGGACGCTCGATAGAGGAGCTCCACAGTACTCAGGACTGTATCGGCACACATCAGGCTGCAAATCAATCAGCGACCGCACCATTGTACTCACCGGAGCTGAGGTATCACCCGGAGACCCGACCGACCATGACACGGTGGAACAAAGAGTACCGGAGGCCGCAGAGACTCACTGAATACTTCCCGCTGGAGTTTAAGCAAGATGGCGGTGGCGGTTTAGCGGCGCGAGGTATGTCCAGCACACCTCAGCAGGGATCTGCCAAAGGTAATCCAAAAAAAAGAAATGCACCTCCAAAAAGCCCACAGTCTCCCCTTCACACCCCTACATCAGGGAGTCCAGAGAAGGTGAGATTAAGGCTGGATGCAACGGATTCCAGCCACAGGCTGAGACGGGGCCTAGATTCAGGGGAGGACACCAGGTATCTCCCTGACTCGATTGATCTCTTTCCCACAACTAATCAGCTGGTCCTGGACTCAACACTAAAGGACATGTTAGTTTCCCTCAGAAGCGCACTGCATGCTGATATGCTGTCTTGTGTTCACAAGTTTGGGGTGGAGTTGAAAAAATTCATCCAGAGTAGATCACATAGAAACCAAGATGGAGGAATTTGAGACCACCATCAATGATCTTGTGGATGCCCACGACAACAATGAGGATGAAATGGAGGCTATTAAAGCTAAATTGGCTGACACTAAGGACCTCTCCAGGAGAAATAACTTAAAAATTAGGGGGTTCCCGAATCGGTCCAACAATCTGAACTGCGCACATATGCAGCTCAACTTTTCCAGTCCATACTGCCTGACCTGGCAGACCTGGAAATTACAGTGGAAAGGATCCACTGCCTGCCTAAACCATCACACCTGCCAGACAATATACCCAGGGATGTCATACTCCGTCTCCATTTCTTTCAAGCGAAAAAGCGCCTGATGGCGGCTTCACGCAACAAGGATCTCTTTCCTCCACAATATAAAGATCTGCAATTTTTTACTGACTTATCCCAATTTACCCTACAAAAACGCAGGAACCTGAACCCTATCTCCAAAGCATTGAGGAATCACAAAATCAATTACAAATGGGGGTTCCCTACAAAACTGATCATTACCAAGGAAGGTAGGGATCATGTTGTGGATACTCTCGCCAAAGGGATGCATCTGCTCCAAACGTGGCACATTATACCGGAAGGTCCACCACGGGCTCACAATGCACAGAGTCCTGACCGCACTGCAGAGGAATGGAACCTGATCACCTCAAAAAACGCTCACAAACATAACTGAATCAGCTGCAGCCAGTTAAGGAACTAAACCACTATTCCCTGAGTAGGAGAAAACTTCCAAGCTGAACTATTTTTCGTTTATACCCCCAACGCAAATATGAGTGGCTATATGTCACACCCAAGTCGCACAGACCTTGTCATGTTCTTCTTTCAACTTTTCCTATGTTTTCTTATGTTCTTTTTTTCACGGTTAACCACTGTTTATGTCCGCAGTCACAGATGTAACAAACGACTCAATTGGATGCTCACGCCAAAGCCGTACCACGACTACGAACACTGGGTCTCCAGCATCCGTCGCCATTGGGACTTGTACACCATGACAACCGCCTTATGTAAGTGTTATCAGCACATGCTACACGATACCATTCAGCTTAAACTCACAAAATGACCATAACCTTCCTAACAATTAATGCTAGAGGGCTTAATCACCCCACAAAGAGCAGGACTATGTGTAAAGAGGCGGCACAACACAACAGTGACATCCTTTGCGTCCAGGAAATGCATTTTAAATTACAGGTTCAACCTACATGTTCTAATCCCAAGTTTCCACATGTATTTTTTGCAAGCTCAGACGCAAAGCGGAAAGGGGTCCTGACTGCAATAAGAGACACAGTAGCTTTCCACATCCACAAAGAAGTGCAGGATACGCAGGGTAGATACCATATTTTGGTGTGTGACCTCAATTCCACCACCTATACGGTGGTCAATATTTATGCCTCAAATGATCACCAGACTCGCTTCATTCATAAGCTCATGAAGAAAGTTTCCCAAATACAAAAGGACCACTTGATACTTTGCAGGGATTTCAATCTACCCCCTGACCCCAAGATGGACTCTACCTCGCTATCTACCAGGAAGAATCAGGCTCTACAACCTCTCCTATGTCGATATGATCTCTATGATGCGTGGAGATGCCTTCATGCTACAGAGAGGGACTATTCCTTCTTTTCCGCCAGCCACAAAAGTTACACGAAACTCGATCTTTTTCTGAAAGACAAGTGGTTATTAACCAAAATTAAGGCTTCTGCGATCAATGATATAACCTGGCCGGATCATGCCTCTGTATCTCTGCTGGTGGAAGACACGTCCAATGTCAACTCCACCTACATCTGGAGATCCAACCCGCAGCTATTCCAGGATGATCCTTTCAAATCGGCATTGCAGAGAGAATTACTAGACTTTTTTGAAAATAATGTGAATTCAGTCACTGATCCTTTTGTAACATGGAATGCACACAAGGCGTTTATGCAGGGTCTTCTTATTAAATTGGGAGCGAGGGCCAAGAGGATGCGGGGGCAGCAAATACTGGATATCTCTAACCAAATTCAAACGTTAGAAGCCCAAAATAAAGTAAGCATATCCCCAGCACTATCTGAAAAACTAACCAAATTAAGATATAACCTTTGATTGATACTGCTGGAGGACTTTGAAAAGTCCTCTAGGAGGTTAAAAATGTCCTACTATGTGAATGGTAACAAAGCAGGGAATCTGCTAGCTGCACGCCTTAGAGGGCACAGACACAGACACAGGCACAGACACAAAACTAAACTTCCCTATATCATTCACCCAGAAAATCATTCTAAATTATACCACCCTCAGGCTATAGCGGACGCCTTCAGCGCCTACTATAGTTCACTCTACAATCTAAAAAAGGATCCGAATACAATCCAACCTTCATCCCACACAATCTCTGAGTTTCTTGACAAAATCAAACTCCCACAACTTACTGAAACACAAAACACTGAACTAAACTCTCCATTTACAATACAAGAGATTTCCCAAACAATTGACTCATTGTCAAGTAACAAATCACCTGGGCCAGATGGCTTCACAGGAGAATTTTTCAAGACATTTAGAGATATATTGGCTCCTAACCTAGCAGGGATATTCAACCAATCTGCCTCCTCCTCCTCTTTTCCATCTGAAATGCTCAAGGCAATGATTGTGGCACTGCCGAAGCCGGGGAAAGAACCCAACATCCCACAAAACTTTCGCCCCTATCATTACTCAACAATGACCTAAAGATTTATGCTAAATTAATAGCTGGTAGACTGGTGGATCTCCTTCCGTCATTAATCCATCCGGACCAATCTGGATTCACTAAAGGTCGCCAAACGGCAGACGCTACTAGAACGCCTTCTCTGCTTCTAGCTCTGGATGAAGAGAAGGCATTTGACAGGATCCATTGGGAATATCTAGAACAAGTCCTGCACAGATTCAGATTTCAGGGCCAGATGCTCCGAACCTTCATGGCATTATATACAGCCCAGGTTTACGTGTCAGGTATGTTATCAACTCCATTCCATATAACAAATGGAACCTGCCAGGGATGCCCATTATCCCCTCTAATTTTTAATTTGCTAATGGAGCCCATGGCAGCATACATACGCCAACACCCCCGAATTACTGGGTTCTCTTCTGGCGGCAGGATGCATACAATCAGCTTATTCGCTGATGATATCATTCTGATGCTTACTGATGTTGCGACCTCTTTAGCTTCAGTTCACCAGGCTTTGCAATTGTTCAATGCTGTATCCTACTACAAGGTCAATGAAACCAAGTCATATCTCTTGGGGATAGGTCTAACTAAAACAGTGATACAACACAACACTAACTTTCCTTACATGTGGAGGGAAAAAGGTATAACGCATCTGGGTGTCACTCTCACCCCCAAGGTATCTGATCTGGTCAGGGAAAACTACACCCCTTTTTTATGTTCCCTACGCTCCAAACTGGACAAATTACGGAAGTTCGAACTTTCCTGGTCAGGTAGGTTAGCTGCATTCAAAATGCAGGTTCTCCAACAATTATTATATTTATTAAGGACTCTACCTATACCGGTACCCAAATCCTTCTTTCAGCTGGCACAATCAGAGATAGATAGGTTCCTATGGATGGGTAGGAAAGCAAGATGTACCTTTAGCAAGCTTATCAAACTCAAACAAGCAGGTGGGGTAGGACACACTCTGATAAAAGGTTACCATGCAGCAACCATATTAGCCCAGGTGAAGGATTGGTTTCCTACTCACAATAACACCCTCTGTGCCAAACTTGAAAGATCTCAAGTTACTGGGGGAAACCTATATAATTACCTAATAACTAGCCCCTTCCACCTATCCAAAACACCAACAACAGCACCTACCATACAAGCATCTGTAGTAGCTTGGCAATATATCCTTAAGTCTGTAGCCACTGACGGTACCTACACCCCTCTCAAATTCCCGATTACTGCTATGGCTCTTCTGATACCCGACATGACACTACACAATTGGTGTACCACCAAAGATCTTTTCTTGGAAAATCTATTTGTAGGCCCGCGCTGAAAACATTTAGAACACTACAACTTGAATACTCTATTCCACCATCAGATTTATATAAATACATCCAAATATCCCATTTACTAAAAAAGGGTAATAAGCTCTCCACCCACCTGCCCTGGCAAGTTGCTATATACTATACAACCAAAAACTTAAAACTCAAAGGCACGTCATTACTATATAAACACCTACAGAACAAACAATCCTTTAGCAAAACTACTAACATAAGAGCCTGGGAAAGGGATTTTGAGAAAAACTACACAGAGGACAAATGGAAGAAAGCCCTTAGTGTAACATATGCGTCTACCAGAAGTGCCAGCTTGTGGGAATTGCACCAGAAAATTTTAATGCAATGGTACCTCACTCCTTATCGTATCTCAAAATTCGGACCGAGAGCATCTCCAGATTGCTGGAGGAATTGTGGAAAACTGAGAACACTCCCGCACATATTGTGGTCATGTCCACACATTAAAAGATTTTGGTCGCACATATTTCAGATAATAGAGCAGATCACGGGTATGAAAACTGAACCCTCTCCAGGTATGGCACTTCTATCGCTGGAAATAAATGAATTCCCTATCCAGATGAGAATGCTGGTGTCCCATTTACTCCTCGCAGCCAGACTCAGTGTCACCTGAACACAGAACACTGGTCTTCGTTCTCCTGGAAGCTGATTCGACTCTCCCTTAGTAACGTGGTGACATCACAAAATAACGGGTTGACTCTGCTTAAAATGTTGTGTCCCTGATTGGACTTCCTCAGAAGCTAAGGGGTAGTGGTAAAAAGAGTCAGTGCAAAAAGGCCCCTTGGGTAGTTTGATTGGCAGAGGCACCTTTATCACCTTGAAAGTGGCAATTTTAAAGCCACAAAATGCGTTTTATTGGTGAAATAAAGTGATTGGATGTTTTACTAAAGCAGACGACTCATGCCTATTCTTTGAACAACCACATTGGGTGCCTCTGCCAATCATACTATCTAAGGTCCATTTTGCTCTGACTCTTTCTATCACCTTGTTCACCCACGTGAGAACTCCCACAGAGCACCCAATATGGGAAGGCCCGAGGAATAGAGAGTGACCACACTGACCCTGTGAGTAAACAGGAGACAGGAAAAGGCCGCGTGTTCCCCCCTAGATGGGTGACCGCACCCTCAACAGTTGTATGTCCATTTTGACCTTTTTTCCATTAATTGTGGAAGCACTGTATCCTTGTCTCTGAATTATTATACTACCCTAAACGGGCTCTCCCGCCTCCCTCTCATTTCTCTTTCAGTGGAAATTTTGAGTTTTACCAGAAACCCCTGGCCAGCTCCTCAGGATGCTTAGCTCCATAATCTACCACCACACCCCAGACCCTAACCAAACTGGTAGGGTAGCTTGTATAGTGGGATAGGGAAAAGTAAATTGTGAACATTTGTAACATATAGTTGTGTCCAGGCAATAAGTACTTCTTTAGATTTGCCCATTTATTTTCTGGGGATGTATACCACTCAAGTTGATCTAGGATTGAGGCCCAATCTCAGGCTTAATTTTAGTCAGGTATAAAGGATTGGCCCAGACCTCTCAATTTCTTGTTCACAGTAAGGAGCTGCATGGAACATCTTGCTCTTTTACCTCCCCAGATTAACTCAGAAATGATTGCCAAATAGGTTTGAAAAAGGGTATTGGGATGGTAATAGTTATGGATAGCGATGAACCAATGAACCTGTGAATGTTATCAAAGTTATTGTACCTGTGAATGTTATCAAATCTGGAATCTGAACACCTTCGAAAATAATGGGAACTGAACTTTACTTTTCAGTAATGGCCATTTCTTGAACTACAAGTCAAAGGATTGACAAATACATTTTTTGACAATTATTTGACCACTCCTATTTAATCTGAGGTAAACACATCTGGTGAGCTGGATTGTTATGCAAGCAAAAGATAGTGAAAATTAATTCTCGTAAAAAAGAGGGGGGTGGAGGTGGCAACTAAATTAATCCTACTGTAATCATTAATGTAAGTATAGTATATATACCTACAGGTTCACGTGCAAATGATGTCCATCAAGGATGGGGGTGTTCTGAGGTCTGTTGGTGCCACTCTGCTGGCTCTGGCAAAGTTCCCCTCGGCCGTGAGGTGTAAAAGATGTAGATTTTCGATTACACAGGCTTCTCTGCGGTGTCACATGACAGGAAGCTCCATGCTAACCAGTCTGGAAAGCGGAAGTGATGTCATACAGCAGGGCGGTCCTCCAAACATAGAGTGGGACATTTCACAGGCTATGCGTTCGGGGCTCACAGCTCCTTTTACTGGCCTGTTTGCTCTCTGGAGGAGAGCAGTTTAAATACATTGACAGGAAGTAGGAAGTCTGTGGCTGTGGAACCATAACAGCCAGTGGACCCACACTATGAAAAACAGTCTCTTGTAATTAAAAATGATTTTTTTAATAGGAATATAAAGATATGCGTATAGTCCTGCCCACATAGAAGAGGCCGCAAGGACATGTCAGACAGTACACCACGTACTCACTTGAACAATTGTAAAATTCCTTTATAGTGTATGCTTTACAGGTGAGACATAATTTTTTCTTACATTGATACATTCCCACTAATGGGATTAAGGGAACGTATGGGACAGAGGTGGGTGAAAAATTTCCGATTTTACTACGTGCTATTTTACTCTTTATGTTTTTTGCTTTACGGTAGGAAACCCCAAAAAGGGATCTCTGAGCAGGATGGACCAATGTTTAGCCATGATGTTCTCCATTTTTTATGACAGTCATGAAATTGGGTGGTGAATCGTGTAGGTTGTAATTCATGTGTTGTTTTGGGTTTTGAGTGTGGTTTTGAGGCCTGTTGGAGGAAGGCTTCTTGAACCAAAGCAGGTGGGTATCCTTTGTCATGAAATTTTTCTAAAAGGAGTTTGCCTTGTGTATGGTAGTCTTCATCTTTGGTGTAATTATGTTGAATCCTATGGATGTGACTCTTGGGTATATTTTGGATCCACCTGGGATGATGACAGCTTTGGTAAAGGATATAGGAATTCCTGGCGGTGGGTTTGACAAAGTTGGTAGCATGTATTTGGGATTCACTATGGAAGAGTTTGAGGTCTAAAAAGGCTAGTTTGTCAGGATCCTTGACATGTGTGAAAGAAAGCCCTAGGGAATTGTGATTGCAATGTTTAACAAAGGACTCTACACTCTCTGTTGTGCCATCCCAGATGATAACAATATCATCAATATATCGTCCATAATAAATGATTTGGGCAGCAAAGGGGTTGTTGTGTGAGATATGCTGTAATTCCCAATAGCCCATAGTCAGGTTGGCATAGCTTGGGGCGAAATTAGCTCCCATACTGTAGCAGTACCTCGGGATTGTAAATAAAAGGTGTGATCAAACTCAAAGTAATTGTGTTCTAAACAAAATTGTGTGGCCTCCAGAATGTAATGTGCCTGTCTAGGGTCAATGAGAGGGTCCTCAGAGAGGAAATGTTCTACTGCTCTGAGGCCAATAGCATGAGGAATAGAGGTGTATAGGGATGTAACATCCAGGGAGACCCACTAGTAGGTAGGTTCCCAAGTGTAAAATGAAAGCATGTCCAGTAAATGAGTACTATCTCTAATGTATGTGGGAAGGTTTTCTGCAAGGGGTTGGAGGAAACGGTCAATGTACATAGAGAATCCGCTGGTGATGCTATCCATAGCGGCTACTATGGGGCGGCCTGGGGGGTTGAACTGGTCTTTATGAATTTTGGGTAAGTGGTAAAAGTAAGGGGTTTTCCGGAAACCCTGGATGAGAAATTATAGCTCAGCTTTGGAGATGATATTATCTTCTAGGGCTCTGTTGGCTAAACTGGAGGCTTTCATAGTGAATTCTGGTAATGGGTCATGGGTGAGTTTGGAGTATGTGTTGGCATCTGATAATAATCTAAGGGATTCTGCCATGTAGTCAGATTGATCCTGCACCACAATGCCACCTCCCTTATCTGCTGCCTTTATAATAATGTTGTGATTCTTGGTTAGTTCATCAAGGGCTTTTTTCTCTGCTTTGGAGAGGTTGGATGTTTTCTTTGGGGCTGATTCACACATTTGAATTAGGTCAGTGTACATGACTTGGTAGAATGTTTGCAAGTAGGGGCCATTTTTGTGTACTGGATTAAAAATGGACTTGGGTTTAAATTTCGATGTTGGATTCGAGGGGAGGTTAAACCATATTGGGTGTACAATTCCATGTCTGCAAAGGGGTTTTCTGTATAGGATACATCTGAGTCAATGCTGGCGGAGGAATCAGTGTCTGCCCCAAGGGCATCAGAGTTGGTGATTTCAATGATTTCCTCCGTACACAAAAAAGGCCCCTACTTGCAAACATTCTACCAAGTCATGTACACTGACCTAATTCAAATGTGTGTCCTCTCGTAGTCCTCTTGTAGGTACTGAGGGAGGTAGAGCTTCTTGTTTCAGTCTTTTTCCTCCTTCTTCTGCACACCAATCTTGCGCCTGTCCCCACCAGCTATGAAGGTATGCCGGACAGTTTCTAAGACCGAGTTCCGATCATCTGGTCCTTCAAATTACCGCTGCTTGCTATTCCCTGCCCGGGGGTTTCAGAGGGAGGAGCTCTTACTCACTCTGCACGTCCGCACGTCCGCACTGCATGCTGTCCCCTCCACCACTCTTGTTTTAACTGGTTCCAAGAGAATTATTGAAAAGTCACAATTCATCTGTTTTGAGGCCTACTAAATTTTAACATCTCTGCCAATAATATAAAATGTATTATTTCTTCACAACCCACGACAAAGTAAAGAAAATGATTACATGTGCAGTTTATGTGATACCAGAATATGCTGTCACTGACGTTGGCCCTGTAAGTCATAAAGTTCTATTATTACGCATTCAAGGCATTACCAAGTATGTTATTTAAAGGAAATGAAACACAGCTGCAGCACCAGTAGTGAGAATAATTTTTAGAAAGGGGGGGGGATTCCGGTACTTCTAAGTCAATCTGTATATTAAAAAACAAAAGGAGGCAGCCATCCTCAGAGGGTGTCCATGTCCTCTGTCAGCAAGAAGTGTAAAAAAGAGGGGGGTGGAGGCGCCAACTAAATTAATCCTACTGTAATCATTAATGTAAGTATAGTATATATACTTACAGGTTCACTTGCAAATGATGTCCATCGAGGATGGGGGTGTTCTGAGGTCTGTTGGTGCCGCTCTGCTGGCTCTGGCAAAGTTCCCCTCGGCCGTGAGGTGTAGGAGATGTAGATTTTAGTTTACACAGGCTTCTCTGCGGTGTCACATGACAGGAAGCTCCCTGCTAACCAGTCTGGAAAGCGGAAATTATGTCATACAGCAGGGCGGTCCTCCAAACATAGAGTGGGACGTTTCACAGGCTAAACGCTCAGGGCTCACAGCTCCTTCTACTGGCCTGTTTGCTCTCTGGAGGAGAGCAGTTTAAATACATTGACAGGAAGTAGGAAGTCCGTGGCTGTGGAATCATAACAGCCAGCGGACCCACACTATGAAAAACAGTCTTTTGTAATTAAAAATGATTGTTTTAATAGGAATATAAAGATTAAAAACGTGGATCAAAAAATTAAATAACATTGCATTAAAAAAAAGTGACCCGATGTCCATAGTTGGTCAATACAAAATCCTTTGCTGCAAAAAACACCAAAAAGAGAAAACGTGGGAATCATAAAGAATGGAATGGGTAAAGAGGGGGGACTACAACAAGGAATGGGTCTCTATTTCCTCGTTGAGTCCCCCCGGCAAGAGAGTGTTTAATGAATATATCCAGTAGGTCTCCTTCTGACATAAGCGTTTGAAGCGTTCTGCAGCAGGAAGATCTCTGGAAATGGCCTCAATGACCCAGACTCTAAGGCCCACAGTGGATTTGCGATGTGTTTTCAAAAAATGAAGAGGGACACTGTGTTTGTCACAGCCCTTCCCAATGAAACGTCTGTGTTCGCCAAAGCGTTGGCGCAGGGTGCGTATAGTCCTGCCCACATAGAGGAGGCCGCAAGGACATGTCAGACAGAACACCACGTACTCACTTGAACAATTGTAAAATTCCTTTACAGTGTATGCTTTACCCTGGATAGTGAAGTTTTTTTGCCCATGCTCAACAAATTTACAGGTGAGACATAATTTTTTCTTACATTGATACATTCCCACTAATGGGATTAAGGGAATGTATGGGACAGAGGTGGGTGAAAAAATTTGGATTTTACTACGTGCTATTTTACTCTTTATGTTTTTTGCTTTACGGTAGGAAACCTTGGGTTGTTGGGTAAGGGAAGAGCCCAAAAAGGGATCTCTGAGCAGGATGGACCAATGTTTAGCCATGATGTTCTCCATTTTTTATGACAGTCATAAAATTGGGTGGTGAATCGTGTAGGTTGTAATTCATGTGTTGTTTTGGGTTTCAAGTGTGGTTTTGAGGCCTGTTGGAGGAAGGCTTCTTGAACCAAAGCAGTTGGGTATCCTTTGTCATGAAACTTTTCTTAAAGGAGTTGGCCTTGTGTATGGTAGTCTTCATCTTTGGTGCAATTATGTCGAATCCTATGGAATTGACTCTTGGGTATATTTTGGATCCACCTGGGATGATGACAGCTTTGGTAGTGGATATAGGAATTCCCGGCGGTGGGTTTGACAAAGTTGGTGGCATGTATTTGGGATTCACTATGGAAGAGTTCGAGGTCTAAAAAGGCTAGTTTGTCAGGGTCCTTGACATGTGTGAAAGGAAGCCCTAGGGAATTGTGATTGCAATGTTTAGCAAAGGACTCTACACTCTCTCTTGTGCCATCCCAGATAATAACAATATCATCAATATATCATCCATAATAAATGATTTGGGC
The DNA here is from genome assembly GCA_029206835.1 of Rana muscosa. Taxonomy (NCBI): domain Eukaryota; kingdom Metazoa; phylum Chordata; class Amphibia; order Anura; family Ranidae; genus Rana; species Rana muscosa. The sequence goes on from CM055116.1 coordinate 218,377,785, forward strand.
AGCAAAGGGGTTGTTGTGTGAGATATGCTGTAATTCCCAATAGCCCATAGTCAGGTTGGCGTAGCTTGGGGCGAAATTAGCTCCCATAGCAGTACCTCGGGATTGTAAATAAAAGGTGTGATCAAACTCAAAGTACCGTAATTGTGTTCTAAACAAAATTGTGTGGCCTCCAGAATGTAATGTGCCTGTCTAGGGTCAATGAGAGGGTCCTCAGAGAGGAAATGTTCTACTGCTCTGAGGCCTATAGCATGAGGAATAGAGGTGTATAGGGATGTAACATCCAGGGAGACCCACTGGTAGGTAGGTTCCGAAGTATAAAATTAAAGCATGTCCAGTAAATGAGTACTATCTCTAATGTATGTGGGAAGGTTTTGTGCAAGGGGTTGGAGGAAACGGTCAATGTATATAGAGAATCCACTGGTGATGCTATCCATAGCGGCTACTATCGGGCGGCCTGGGGGGTTGAACTGGTCTTTATGAATTTTGGGTAAGTGGTAAAAGTAAGGGGTTTTCCGGAAACCCTGGATGAGAAATGATAGTTCAGCTTTGGAGATGATATTATCTTCTAGGGCTCTGTTGGCTAAACTGGTGGCTTTCATAGTGAATTCTGGTAATGGGTCATGGGTGAGTTTGGAGTATGTGTTGGCATCTGATAGTAATCTAAGGGATTCTGCCATGTAGTCAGAGCGATCCTGCACCACAATGCCACCTCCCTTATCTGCTGCCTTTATAATAATGTTGTGATTCTTGGTTAGTTCATCAAGGTCTTTTTTCTCTGCTTTGGAGAGGTTGGATGTTTTCTTTGGGGCTGATTCACACATTTGAATTAAGTCAGTGTACATGACTTGGTAGAATGTTTGCAAGTAGGGGCCTTTTTTGTGTACTGGATTAAAAATGGACTTGGGTTTAAATTTCGATGTTGGATTCGAGGGGAGGTTAAACAATGTTGGGTGTACAATTCCATGTCTGCAAAGGGGTTTTCTGTATAGGATACATCTGGGTCAATGCTGGCGGAGGAATCAGTGTCTGCCCCAAGGGCATCAGAGTTGGTGATTTCAATGATTTCCTCCGTGCACAAAAAAGGCCCCTACTTGCAAACATTCTACCAAGTCATGTACACTGACCTAATTCAAATGTGTGAATCAGCCCCAAAGAAAACATCCAACCTCTCCAAAGCAGAGAAAAAAGCCCTTGATGAACTAACCAAGAATCACAACATTATTATAAAGGCAGCAGATAAGGGAGGTGGCATTGTGGTGCAGGATCTCTCTGACTACATGGCAGAATCCCTTAGACTATTATCAGATGCCAACACATTCTCCAAACTCACCCATGACCCAATGCTGGCGGAGGAATCAGTGTCTGCCCCAAGGGCATCAGAGTTGGTGATTTCAATGATTTCCTCCGTGCCCAAAAAAGGCCCCTACTTGCAAACATTCTACCAAGTCATGTACACTGACTTAATTCAAATGTGTGAATCAGCCCCAAAGAAAACATCCAACCTCTCCAAAGCAGAGAAAAAAGCCCTTGATGAACTAACCAAGAATCACAACATTATTATAAAGGCAGCAGATAAGGGAGGTGGCATTGTGGTGCAGGATCGCTCTGACTACATGGCAGAATCCCTTAGACTATTATCAGATGCCAACACATACTCCAAACTCACCCATGACCCATTACCAAAATTCACTATGAAAGCCACCAGTTTAGCCAACAGAGCCCTAGAAGATAATATCATCTCCAAAGCTGAACTATCGTTTCTCATCCAGGGTTTCCGGAAAACTCCTTACTTTTACCACTTACCCAAAATTCATAAAGACCAGTTCAACCCCCCAGGCCGCCCGATAGTAGCCGCTATGGATAGCATCACCAGCGGCTTCTCTATGTACATTGACCGTTTCCTCCAAACCCTTGCACAAAACCTTCCCACATACATTAGAGATAGTACTCATTTACTGGACATGCTTTCATTTTACACTTGGGAACCTACCTACCAGTGGGTCTTCCTGGATGTTACATCCCTATACACCTCTATTCCTCATGCTATAGGCCTCAGAGCAGTGGAACATTTCCTCTCTGAGGACCCTCTCATTAACCCTAGACAGGCACATTACATTCTGGAGGCCACACAATTTTGTTTAGAACACAATTACTTTGAGTTTGATCACACCTTTTATTTACAATCCCGAGGTACTGCTATGGGAGCTAATTTCGCCCCAAGCTACGCCAACCTGACTATGGGCTATTGGGAATTACAGCATATCTCACACAACAACCCCTTTGCTGTCCAAATCATTTATTATGGATGATATATTGATGATATTGTTATCATCTGGGATGGCACAACAGAGAGTGTAGAGTCCTTTGTTAAACATTGCAATCACAATTCCCTAGGGCTTTCTTTCACACATGTCAAGGACCCTGACAAACTAGCCTTTTTAGACCTAGAACTCTTCCATAGTGAATCCCAAATACATGCCACCAACTTTGTCAAACCCACCGCCGGGAATTCCTATATCCACTACCAAAGCTGTCATCATCCCAGGTGGATCCAAAATATACCCAGGAGTCAATTCCATAGGATTCGACACAATTGCACCAAAGATGAAGACTACCATACACAAGGCAAACTCCTTATAGAAAAATTTCATGACAAAGGATACCCACCTGCTTTGGTTCAAGAAGCCTTCCTCCAACAGGCCTCAAAACCACACTCGAAACCCAAAACAACACATGAATTACAACCTACACGATTCACCACCCAATTTCATGACTGTCATAAAAAAATGGAGAACATCATGGCTAAACATTGGTCCATCCTGCTCAGAGATCCCTTTTTGGGCCTTTTTTCCTTACCCAACAACCCAAGGTTTCCTACCGTAAAGCAAAAAACATAAAGAGTAAAATAGCACGTAGTAAAATCCAAAATTTTTCACCCACCTCTGTCCCATACATTCCCTTAATCCCATTAGTGGGAATGTATCAATGTAAGAAAAAATTATGTCTCACCTGTAAATTTGTTGAGCATTGGCAAAAAAACTTCACTATCCAGGGTAAAGCATACACTATAAAGGAATTTTACAATTGTTCAAGTGAGTACGTGGTGTACTGTATGACATGTCCTTGCGGCCTCTTCTATGTGGGCAGGACTATACGCACCCTGCGCCAACGCTTTGGCGAACACAGACGTTTCATTGAGAAGGGCTGTGACAAACAGTGTCCCTCTTCATTTTTTGAAAACACATCGCAAATCCACTGTGGGCCTGGGCCATTGAGGCCATTCCCAGAGATCTTCCTGCTGCAGAACGCTTCAAACGCTTATGTCAGAAGGAGACCTACTGGACATATTCTTTAAACACTCTCTCTTGCCGGGGGGACTTAACGAGGAAATAGAGACCCATTCCTTATTGTAGTCCCCCCTCTTTACCCATTTCTTTCTTTATGATTCCCATGTTTTCTCTTTTTGGTGTTTTTTGCAGCAAAGGATTTTGTATTGACCAACTATGGACATTGGGTCACTTGCTATCTGGGGACGGTACTCTGTCACATGCATAGTAAGTGACTACCTGTCCAAAATATACAAACACCACCCAATATAATTACATTTTCCCTCTCAATTTTTTCTATAAAATCTTTTGCATATAATATATTTTCATCTCCTTTTTATTTTTTAGTTGTATTTTCTATCCATTACTCATCTTCTAAAAACTATTTTATAGTTTACCAACTTTGCCCTCACCCACCGCTTCTTTATACATATAATATAAAGCCCCCCCCCACTTCAGCAACCCCCCCCACTTTTGTTGTATTACGTAGATCTGATTAATTTTTTTTATCCATAAACAAAGTGTCCCATTGCTCATTATAATTTTTTTATTTCCTTACTACCTTTTTTTGTATAGTGCGTTTTTTTTATATTATTGCAATGTTATTTCATTTTTTGATCCACGTTTTTAATCTTTATATTCCTATTAAAACAATAATTTTTAATTACAAAAGACTGTTTTTCATAGTGTGGGTCCACTGGCTGTTATGGTTCCACAGCCATGGACTCCCTGTCAATGTATTTAAACTGCTCTCCTCCAGAGAGCAAACAGGCCAGTAGAAGGAGCTGTGAGCCCTGAGCGCGTAGCCTGTGAAACGTCCCACTCTATGTTTGGAGGACCGCCCTGCTGTATGACATCACTTCCGCTTTCCAGACTGGTTAGCATGGAGCTTCCTGTCATGTGACACCGCAGAGAAGCCTGTGTAAATGAAAATCGACATCTTTTACACCTCACGGCCGAGGGGAACTTTGCCAGAGCCAGCAGAGCAGTAGGATTAATTTAGTTGGCGCCTCCACCCCCCTCTTTTTTACACTACTTGCTGACAGAGGACATGGACACCCTCTGAGGATGGCTGCCTCCACTTGTTTTTTAATATACAGATTGACTTAGAAGTGCCGGAATCCCCACCCCTTTCTAAAAATGTATTCTCAGTTCTGGTGCTGCAACTGTGTTTCATTTCCTTTAAATAACATACTTGGGAATGCCTTGAATGTGTAATAATAGAACTTTATGACTTATAGGGCCAACGTCAGTGACAGCATATTCTGGCATCACATAAACTGCACGTGTAATAATTTTCTTTACTTTGTCGTGGGTTGTGAAGAAATAATACATTTTATATTATTGGCAGAGATGTTAAAATTTAGTAGGCCTCAAAACAGATGAATTATGACTTTTCAATAATTCTCTTGGAACCAGTTAAAACAAGAGTGGTGGAGGGGATAGCATGCAGTGCGGACGTGCGGACGTGCAGAGTGAGTAAGAGCTCCTCCCTCTGAAACCCCCGGGCAGGGAATAGCAAGCAGCGGTGAATTGAAGGACCAGATGATCGGAACTCGGTCTTAGAAACTGTCCGGCATAGCTTCATAGCTGGTGGGGACAGGCGCAAGATTGGTGTCCAGAAGAAGGAGGAAAAAGACTGAAACCAGAAGCTCTACCTCCCTCAGTACCTACGAGAGGACTCCAGCGGGCCCCCCCCTCCACCTCCCCTTTGAAGCCTGAGAAGCTAGCCGCGGGCCACACACGCTGTCGGCGTGTGTGAGGAGGTAGGCAGCAGAGACCACCATAAAGCTGAATCTTTCTCTCCCTCAATATCCACAAGAGTACTCCCGCGGGGCGGGCCCCCTCCTCCCTCTCCTTGAGAAGCTCAGCTACAGGTTGGATACGCTACCGGCATGTGGGTGAGGAGCGGAGTTTGCCGCAAAGCCAAATCTGAGCACCCTAAGCAGGGAAAGTGGATTGACTGACTGAGTGGGAAACAGCTAAGGAACAGCTAAGGAACTGCAAGAGAGCAGAAACCAAGGTAAAACTGCTATGATAATAAGAGCTATTGCAGAGTTTGTCATATCCCATAACCACCTGTCTGTTAATACTAAAGCACCTGCGGTTTCTCCAAATAAGAAATATAAACGCGGACTGTATCATTCGCTGGGGGCTCACATATTTTCTTTGTGAGCCACAGGATTAAAATCAGGGATGACCACTCGCAGGCGTGCAGCGCTCCAGCCAGTTGGGGAGGACAGGAATGCGGCTGGGGGGATAAAACCCTATAAGACCCCGCCGCCACAGCCACCACTGAGAGGAGATAGAGGAGATAATACTGGAGGAATGGCAGGCCAGAACCAGGCAAGGTATGGGAGTCCAGAGATTGGAGGACTACATGGGAGGACAGGACGGGGCTCACCAATCCCATTATATAACGCCTGGACCCACAAAGCAGAAACTTCCCTGCGGGGGGTTGAGGTAACCGGCTGTCGGTGGGGGGGGAGAGATGGGAATGCCAACAGAGGAGGTGAACTATTGGATCTGGAATGGGGGGATGCCTGCAGGACCCCAAAGAGACGAACGAGAATTGGAGGGGGAATAAACCGGAAGAAAGTAAGGAAGGTCTACTATTGGTTGGGGGTACCCCCACAGAGCAAGGGGGGGAAAAAGAACCAAAAACCCCAAGAGACAGAAGGAATGGTAATAGCAAAGCCCCCATAAAATCTGCAGAGAAAAAAGGAGTAAACAGAACACCGTTACCGGTCCCACTAACAGATACAACAGACATAACAGACATAATAGATACAACAGACCTATTAAACCCAGCAGATCCAATGGACCCAATAACAGCAAAGTCAGGACCAAGGGATATAATCCCAGAAGCAGAGTACACATCAAAGGTGCAAATAGCATCAAAGATTCCACCCATACCCCTAACTGAGGTGGAGGGAGAAAGTCTAAAAGAAAAAAATATATACTGTTTTGATAACACAGAGATGGAGACAGAGCCTGTAACAATTAGAGCGATCCAGGATATCCGATAACTTATAAGAGCTTTACCAACTAAAACAGATATGCAAAAATTAATTGCCACAGTTGAACGGTCGTGTAATCAAGCAGTGGAAAATCTCAAAGGAGAGGTAGATGCAGTGGGTAACCGTGTGGAAGTATTGGAAAATAGTCAAGAAGAGATAATACAAGCTGTTGGAGAGGCCCAAGAAATTATTAAATATCAAGAAGATCAGATGAATACATACAGGGACCTATTAGATGATTTGGAGAATAGGGATCAACGCCAAAACATACGAATACGAGAACTACCTGAGAATTATAAAGACAAGGACTTGGTAGAAACTGTACAAAAGCTTTTCTCGCAAATTTTGGGACCAACCCTGACTAAACCTGTGGAAATAGACAGATTCCATCGCATTTCCTCCTTTTTGGGAAGTGATGGGGAAAGACCAAGGGATGTGATATGTAAAATCCATAAATTTTCTGAGAAGGAAGCTATAATGTGGGCTGTTAGGGATATACCTATAATTGATTTTGAAGGGTCCCAGATCTCGTTATACCCAGACATATCTCGTTGCACCCTGATGCAACGGAGAATGGTGCACCCCCTGTTGGAAGTAATGCGACAGGAGGATGTAAGATACAGATGGGGGTTTCCTTTCAAATTATTAGCCTCACGAGATGGTAAAACAGCAGCTCTCAGAACCAAAGATAATTTAAAAAAGTTTCTGCAGACACTGGACCTACCGGCAACGGACTTCCCAGATTGGAGACTAACAAGTGAAAATATAGTAAAACAACAGCGTGAATCTTGGTCCCAAGTATCAAGAAAAAAATTGATAAAAGACTTTAAGGAAATTAATGTTGAAACGTAATGAGATGCTGGGGGACGGGGGGCTGGGGGGGGGGGGAGAGCAGAGGAGAAGAGAAAGGAAGAAGATTTTTATTTTCTTCCCCCTTTTTCTTTTTATTATATATTATAATTATTTATTTATTTATTTTTTTCTCTTCCCGCTCTAGCTCGGCCAGCCCCGCACTTCCACCCCTCCCACCCCCCCGATATGGAAAATGGTAGGGAGGGGAAAAAGGGAAAGGAACAGGAAAAAAAAAGGTAAACAAATAGAAGAGCAGGCTGTATAATAAAATGAGAAGTAAAGCAAGGCCCGGGGGTTAGAATAGGGGGAGAGTAGAGAAACTCCCCTAGTTACCATTAGGAAGATCCCGATGAGGGATTGGATAAACCGCATTAGGCAGAATGGGGTTTGGGGTGGTCAAGAGGAACCCACACGGACCTCTCGTCCTAATAGATGGTACACCCAAAATAATTGGGTGTTAAGCTGTGGAAAGTTCAGACATCGGAAGATGGAAATAAGTTCCTTACTAGAGACGGAAACAAAAAGAGTGGAAGGCAAAAAAAAGGTGAAAATATATAAAATATTGGTTATGAATAATAAAAGAGATGGCTAAGTCATTAAAAATCATGACATATAATGTAAGGGTTCTGAACTCATATAAAAAAAGGGGTCGTTTATGGCAGGAGGTGCGACATCATGCAGTGGATATTCTCTTTCTGCAGGAGACGCATTTCCCGATAGACTCCATACCAAGATTACCAAAGTTCCCCTTCAATCAATGGTTTCATGCACCATCACCAGTGGCAAGAGCAAGAGGCATCACCATAGCCATTGGGAAAATGTGTCCCCTGACCTCAATAGAGGCAGAGGTGGATATTGAGGGGAGATACTTATTTGTTAAGGGTACACCATACGGACAGAGGTACATATTTGCCGCTATATATGCTCCCAATACATGTACAGTAGATTTTATAACCAAAACATTGAGACGGTCGAATAAATTTGGGGAGGGTTTTATAGTTCTAGGAGAAGATTTTAATATTATTTTAGACCCCGAGTTAGATACAACAGCAAGGAAAACAGCAATATCTTAAAGGGCACTTAAATATTTGTAGAAACTGTGTCGAACCTATCACCTAGTAGATACATGGCGAGTACTAAATGAGGGACGAAAGGACTATAGCTATTACTCAAAAACACACAAGGTATACTCAAGGTTGGATCTATTCTTTGTAAACCAGTACTATTTAGAACATGTAAAAACAGTTTCAATAGAACCAAGTACTATATCTGATCATGCACCAGTGGTGTTGACATTTGTGCCAGTCTCGATGGGGCATCAAAAGAAAACTTGGCGATTAAATTAAACACTACTGGACGATGAACAGATAGCAGAGGACATACAGCAGAAAATGATAGAATATTTTGAAATAAATACAACAGGAGAGAGATCAGAGCAAATGGTATGGGAAGCCCACAAGGTAGTTATTCGGGGGGAATTAATTTGCGGCGGGGTTCCCCTTAATATCCATTCCAGACCTGAAGGTCCTGGTAATTGAATTCTGGGGGACCCCCACGCTTTTTATTTTTTTTTATCAATGATTTTTCTATGTATTGCCGGGAGCCGACAATTCATTAATAGCCGCGAGTGAGTTTTAACCACTTAACGACCGCCCACTGTAGTTATACGTCGGCAGAATGGCACCGACAGGCAAAGTCACGTATATCTACGTGATTGCCTTTGTATAGTTGGGGGGTCCGATCGGACCCCCCTCCTATACAGTGAGCGGTCGTTTTCCGTTGGGGAGCGATCCGAGATGAGGGGACCACCCCCTCGCGATCTCTCTTGGCGAATGAGAAAGCTTCCTCTGCTGTGTAGTGTTTACACAGGCAGAGGAAGTGATGTCATCTCTCATGCGGCGCTCACATATACCGAGCGCCGTACAAGAGAAGACATCAGGTCAGTGCACAAAACACTACACTGACACCAGGACACATAGGCACACAAATCACCCCCCCCCCAGGCCCCCCAGACACCCCCCAGATCACCCCCAGCCCCCAGTCACTGATTGCAGTGACCATTCATTTACTGATCACTGCAATCAGTGACATTTGTGACTGTAAAAGTGTCACTACAGATTAGTTTTAGGTCCAGTGTAGCCCCCTAACCCCCCCTAATAAAGGTTTAACCCCCTGATCGCCCCCCAGATATCCCTTTCACCCCCTAGCACCGCCGTCGCTAAGCGATCATTTTTCTGATCGCTGTTTTATTGTCAGTGATGCCGATCGGTAGCCAGTTATTTTTTTTAGGTTCGCCGCAGGTTTTTATAGCGTCAGGTACCCCCATATATTACCTAATAAAGGTTTAACTCCCTTGATCGCCCCCCAGATAACCCTTTCACCCCCTAGCACCACTGTCGCTAAGCGATCATTTTTCTGATAGCTGTTTTATTGTCGGTGATGCCGATCGGTAGCCAGTTATTTTTTTTAGGTTCGCTGCAGGTTTTTATAGCGTCAGGTACCCCCATATATTACCTAATAAAGGTTTAACCCCCTTGATCGCCCCCCAGGTAACCCTTTCACCCCCTATCACCACTGTCGCTAAGCAATCGTTTTTCTGATCGCTGTCTTATTGTCGGTGATGCCGATCGGTAGCCAGTTATTTTTTTTAGGTTCGCCGCAGGTTTTTATAGCGTCAGGTACCCCCATATATTACCTAATAAAGGTTTAACCCCCTTGATCGCCCCCCAGGTAACCCTTTCACCCCCTATCACCACTGACGCTAAGCGATCGTTTTTCTGATCGCTGTCTTATTGGCAGTGATGTCGATAGGTAGCCAGTTATTTTTTTTAGGTTTGCCGCAGGTTTTTATAGCGTCAGGTACCCCCATATATTACCTAATAAAGGTTTAACCCCCTTGATCGCCCCCCAGGTAACCCTTTCACCCCCTATCACCACTGTCGCTAAGCGATCGTTTTTCTGATCGCTGTCTTATTGTCGGTGATGCCGATAGGTAGCCAGTTATTTTTTTTAGGTTCGCCGCAGGTTTTTATAGCGCCGGGTACCCCAATATATTACCTAATAAAGGTTTAACCCCTTGATCGCCCCCCCAGGTAACCCTTTCACCCCCTTTTGCCAGTGTCACTAAGCGATCGTTTTTCTAAACGCTGTATTAGTTATGCTGGTGCCGATAGATAGACAGTTATTTTTTTTAGGTTCGCCGCAGGTTTTTATAGCGTCAGGTACCCCCATATATTATCTAATAAAGGTTTTAACCCCCTAATTGCCCCTAGTTAACCCTGCGTCACACCCCAGGCAACGTCAGGTTAGTGCCAGTAACGCTAACACCCACGCGTGAAGCATACACCTCCCTTAGTGGTATAGTATCTGAACAGATCAATATCTGATCTGATCAGATCTATACTAGCGTCCCCAAAAATGCAGTGTTAGCGGGATCAGCCCAGATACCTGCTAGCACCTGCGTTTTGCCCCTCCGTCCAGCCCAGGCCACCCAAGTGCAGTATCGATCGATCGCTGTCACTTACAAAACACAACACACATAACTGCAGCGTTCGCAGAGACAGGCCTGATCCCTGCGACTCCAGTGCTGTAGGAGGTGATTTCACCACCACAGTTAAAAAAAAAAAGCATATATGCCGAAGCATTGGGGTAGCAGGGGCGGAGGAGCGGAAGAGCGATTTTGCTCCTAATGCCGCGTACATACGGTCGAAATTCCGACGGAGGCTTGCCTGTGGAAAAGTCTGACCATGTGTACGCGGCATAACTTTTGCGGAAGATGCCCCCATGCTTCGGCATATATAAATGGTGCATGTATGCCCATCATTAGAAGTGGGTGGATGAAGGGCGGTATTCTAATGGTGGGCATACCCACTGATCAATCTTTTTTTTTCGTTCAGGCTTCATGAAAAAAAAGATTACAATACATGTCCAACAAGGACCAGCAACGTACTGGTATGTTGCTGGACTTTGAATGGTTATACCAGGTTGATGCCTGCGGGTTTAGGTATCATCTTGGTATCATTCTTTTCAGCCAGCGGCCGGCTTTCATGTAAAAGCAATCCTAGTGGCTAATTAGCCTCTGGACTGCTTTTACAAGCAGTGGGAGGGAATGTCCCCCCCCGGATATAAAAAGCGCCATTGGGAAATTGGGAAAGCATTTTATCACACCGATCTTGGTGTGGTCAGATGCTTTGAGGGCAGAGGAAAGATCTAGGGTCTAATAGACCCCAGTTTTTTTTTTAAAAAAGAGTACCTGTCACTACCTATTGCTATCATAGGGGATATTTACATTCCCTGAGATAACAATAAAAATGATAAAAAAAAAATATGGAAGGAACAGTTTAAAAATAAAATAAAAAAGCAAAATTAATAATAAAAAATAAAAAAAGCACCCCTGTCCTGCCCTGCTCTTGCGCAATGGCGAAGCAAGCGTGGGTCTGGCGTCATATGTAAACAGCAATTGCACCATGCATGTGAGGTATCACCGCGAAGGTCAGATCGAGGGCAGTCATTTTAGCAGTAGACCTCCTCTGTAAATCTAACGTGGTAACCTGTAAAGGCTTTTAAAGGCTTTTAAAAATATATGTAGTTTGTCGCCAATGCGCGTTTGTGCGAAATTTTAAAGCATGTCGTGTTTGGTATCTATGTACTCGGCCTAAGATCATCTTTTTTATTTCATCAAACATTTAGGCAATATAGTGTGTTTTAGTGCATTAAAATTTAAAAAAGTGTATTTTTCCCCCAAAAAATGCATTTGAAAAATCGCTGCGCAAATACTGTGTGTAAAAAAAATGCAACACCCACCATTTTATTCTGTAGGGCCTTTGCTTTAAAAAAATATATAATGTTTGGGGGTTCAACATAATTTTCGTGCAAAAAAAAATATGTTTTCATGTAAACAAAAAGTGTCAGAAAGGGCTTTGTCTTCAAGTGGTTAGAAGAGTGGATGTAAGCTTCTTAATGTTGTGTATAAAATGCTAGGTCAGTTCAAAACCCCCCAAAATGACCCCATTTTGGAAAGTAGACACCCCAAGCTATATACTGAGAGACATGTCGAGTCCATGGAATATTTTATATGTTGACACAAGTTGCGGAAATTTTTTTTTTTTATTTTGTTTTGCACAAAGTTGTTACTAAATGATATATTACTCAAACATGCCATGGGCATATGTGGAATTACACCCCAAAATACATTCTGTTGCTTCTCCTGAGTACGGGGGATACCACATGTGTGAGACTTTTTGGGAGCCTAGCCGCGTACGGGACCCCAAAAGCCAATCACCGCCTTCAGGCTTTCTAAGGGTGTACATTTTTTTCACTTCTCACTGCCTATCACAGTTTCGGAGGCCATGGAATGCCCAGGTGGCACAAACCCCCCCCCCCCAAGTAAAAGTAGACACCCCAAGCTATTTGCTGAGAGGTATGGTGAGTATATTGCAGATCTCGCTTTTTGTCAAAAAGTTTTGAAAATTGGAAAAAAAATAAAGATTTTCTTTCTTAATTTTCAAAAACAAATTAGAGCTGTAAAATACTCACCATGCCTCTCAGCAAATAGCTTGGGGTGTCTACTTTCCAAAATGGGGTCATTGGGGGGGGGTTGTGCTATTTTAGCATTTTATGGCCTTCGAAACTGTGATAGGTAGTGAGGAGTGAAATCAAAAATTTGTGCCCTTAGAAATCCTGAAGGCGGTGCTTGGTTTTCGGGGCCCCGTACGTGGCTAGGCTCCTAAAAAGTCCCACACATGTGGTATCCCTGTACTCAGGAGAAGCAGCAAAATGTATTTTGGGGTGCAATTCCACATATAACCATGGCATGTGTGAGCAATATATCATTTAGTGACAACTTTTTATAATTTTAATTTTTTTTTGTCATTATTCAATCACTTGGGACAAGAAAAAAAAATATTCAATGGGCGCAACATGCCTCTCAGCAATTTCCTTGGGGTGTCTACTTTCTAAAATGGGGTCATTTGGGGGAGTTTTGTGCTATTTTGGCATTTTATGGCCTTCGAAACTGTGATAGGTAGTGAGGAGTGAAATCAAAAATTTGCGCCCTTAGAAATCCTGAAGGCGGTGCTTGGTTTTCGGGGGCCCGTACGGGGCTAGGCTCCTAAAAAGTCCCACACATGTAGTATCCCCGTACTCAGGAGAAGCAGCAAAATGTATTTTGGGGTGCAATTCCACATATAACCATGGCATGTGTGAGCAATATATCATTTAGTGACAACTTTTTGTAATTTTTTTTTTTTTTTAGTCATTATTCAATCACTTGAGCCAAAAAAAAAAAATATTCAATGGGCTCAACATGCCTCTCAGCAATTTCCTTGGGATGTCTACTTTCCAAAATGGGGTCATTTCGGGGGTTTTGTACTGCCCTGCCATTTTAGCACCTCAAGAAATGAGATAGGCAGTCATAAATTAAAAGCTGTGTAAATTCCAGAAAACGTACCCTAGTTTGTAGACGCTATAACTTTTGCGCAAACCAATAAATATACGCTTATTGACATTTTTTTTACTAAAGACATGTGGCTGAATACATTTTGGCCTAAATGTATGACTAAAATTGAGTTTATTTGATTTTTCTTATAACAAAAATTAGAAAATATCATTTTTTTTCAAAATTTTCAGTCTTTTTCCGTTTATATCGCAAAAAATAAAAATCGCAGAGGCAATCAAATACCATTAAAAGAAAACTCTATTTGTGGGAAGAAAGGGACGCAAATTTTGTTTGGGTACAACATTGCATGTCCGCACAATTTCCAGTTAAAGCAGCGGACAGGGACAGTTCTAAGCACGGGAAACATGCGCCAATTTACATGCATATCATACACACCCCCTAGGTACGAAATTTAAAGGAATATTTTACTTTTATTGTTTCACTTTAAGCATTATTAGAATCACTGCTCCCAAAAAAACGTCCGTTTTAAAAAAAAAAATGCATTGATACATGTCCCCTGGGGCAGGACCCGGGTCCCCAAACACTTTTTATGATAATAACTTGCATATAAGCCTTTATAATTAGCACTTTAGATTTCTCCCATAGACTTTTCGAATTTGCCGCAAACACCCCAATTTGTTCGCTGTTCGGCGAACGGGCGAACAGGCAATGTTCGAGTCGAACATGAGTTCGAGTCGAACTCGAAGCTCATCCCTAGTGAATACGTTAAAGATAGGTAGATCATGTGACACTAGAAGAATATGGGAAGGTGGCCAACGACCCTCCTCATTTATTTAAAAAAAAAAATAATTCTCTCCTCTCGTGGGGGGGGGGGGGGAGGGAGGAGGGGATGGGGAGGGGGGAAATCCTAAAACACATATAGTTTAGAAGGAAACACGACAAGTAGAAACGAGAAGACACATATAAATATAACACTTTTTTTCCCTCAAAGTTAAGGGAGGTAAATTTGAACCACGGATAAAAAAGTAGAGCAAAACACATAGGAAACACAAACAAATATCACATTCATTTAGCACCAGAAATACACATATATTAATATATTCCCCTATAGTCACAAACTCCCTCCCCCTCCTCTATCTCCCCCTTCTTTTTTTCTTTTTTGAGGAGGAACCGAAGAAACCACCATCTAGTATATGAAGGTATTTTGGAGCTGTTTTTAAGTGTCAGTGAAATGTTAAATGTTATATGTAGAGGAAAAAATTTTATAAAGAGAAATTAAACAAAAAAAAAACAAGAGTGGTGGACTAAAGGACTTTGTGATCTCACATGTTTTCCAAATGTTCAGTGGATTAGATATCTGTAACTTTTACAAGTCTTGTGTTGAATCATAAACAATGGTGCCACCTCACTCGAAACCAGAAAAAACATTTATCTGCCCTTGTCAAATGGACAAGGAAAGCAACGCAAATATCCCATTGTTTTAGAGAGTAAAATTGCTCCTTAAGTAAGCAGCCAGTATTGTCCCAGCTTCTCCTAGACAATGGCAGGAGACTCCAGTTAATTATACGCCAGAATGACAACAGTCAGAGAAACTGAAACCAAAGGGAAATGACAAATACATGTATCTATATATATGATATAGACATATAATCTGTTATGTTACAATGTTGCAATGCATGTTGTAAGAATTAAGGTATACCAGAGTCATCCATATCTTTGATAAATCATTTAAATTATCTATGATATTTGTAGATCACAAAAGATAATTATAATTTTAGTATCTGATGATCTAAGAACTTTGTATAAGAAAAATATATAAGTAGTGATTTTATAAGTAGATATGTTTTGAAAAGCTAATAAGCATTATGAAAGACACCAATTATGATTATAACCATATAAAACTTTACCATATATTTAGATTAACCCAAACTCATCAGATATATCATTATTGTTCATTTATCCATATAGTAAATCATTTTGTGTGATTTTCATTGAGATATATATATATATATATATATATATATATATATATATATATATATAACCTGTGTCATTCCTAAACAACCAGTTTAAAAGATAGATACATTTATATACTCAAAAAACATTTTTGTTATGTCAATGAATCAAATGAATCACAATACTCAAAGATATATGGTATATTTCTCACCATTATATTTATCTAAATACACCTTATGAAAATAGAACATATTAATTACAGGGATAAACTCAAAACACCTGTAAGACACCTGGTGGTTGTAGGTGATATTACCTTAAAATCATTGGGCTCCCGGAAAAGATTAATTATTAAGTCTTGCCTACCAATGAATTAGGAACACATACCTTTTGGGCAGAGCTTATTATCATTTTTATGATCTCATTGTCTGAGATAGTATTTAAGACAAGAAAAATTAGATGACAAAAAACAGACACTCAGGGACACACCCTGAGGGGGGGACACTGGGAGATACACATACTTCCAGACAGACTGACACTCATGCACCATGCATGAATACATATTTTGACATTCATGAAGATTCCTGAACCCTGATCCTCAGAACTCGGAGGTCGCTACAAGTAATTCCTCTTTAAGAGTATCCATCTTAAAAGCACGGCAGCCATTCTAACTCTGGTAACCAGTCATTCGCAACAGTAGCTATTTTGGAATGGATAATTATGTCATTGTTGATTTTATCTTGAATTCATTTGTATTCTCTAAAATATTGATGCATTGAATACTCTGCAATTGATGATTTATTCTCCCGAATCAATAACCGCCAGGTAAATTTTTCTCTAAAGATTAAATTTTTCATTATATTTTTCTTTTTTGCATAGTTGCCACTTTTATTGACAAAAAAAACCATCTAATTTATTTCACATTGTTAACCACTTACTTACCTGCAGTATAGTAACGGTTGGACGTGTGAAATACAGACGTTCTGTTTAATTGTCATTTTCACAAGGTTACTGATTCTACCGAGCAGGTATCATGGTGGTATTATGTCAAAGGGACTGCACGCCCATTTTGCGGGTGTTTCTATGGATTTTCAAGACGTTCATGTACCGCAATTAGTATTTTAATTTCATATAAATATTTGTTTTTGCGAACCAATAAATGTAACTACTATTTCACATGATCACAGGTCTCCGTGAATAAGTTTCATATGATTATACTGTGGTATATACAGTAGGTGCCACCAACATTGTATATCCATTGCGATCCCATCGCGCAGATTCTCGCGACAGGGTGCCGACATCTCGGCAACAGGGTGCTGACATCTCGCGCTCGCTGCAATAGCGAGGAGGCGACGCGACACTGTATTGAACGGGGATTCGACGTAGATTCCCGCCAATACCAGGCACTGTGTTTGGTATGAATCCTGAGCGGGAACTCCACGTCAAATTTTTAATAAAAAACTGGCATGGGTTCCCCTCCAGGAGCATACCAGGCCCTTCGGTCTGGTATGGATTTTAAGGGCAACCCCCTAAGCCGATAAAACGGCGTGTGGGTCCCCCTCAAAATCCAAACCAGACCCTTATCCAAGAACGCAACCTGGCAGGCCGCAGGAAAAGAGGGGGGGGGGGGCGAGAGAGCGCCCCCTCCCTCCTGAACCGTACCAGGCCGCATGCCCTCAACATGGGGGTTTGGTGCTTTGGGGCAGGGGGGACCTGCAGCCCCCCCACCCCAAAGCACCCTGTCCCCATGTTGATGGGGACAAGGGCCTCTTCCCGACAACCCTGGCTGTTGGTTGTCGGGGTCTGCGGGCGGAGGGCTTATCGGAATCCAGGAGCCCCCTTTAATAAGGGGGCCCCCAGATCCCGGCCCCCCACCTATGTGAATGAGTACCCCTACCCATACACCTGGTGGGAAAAAATGTCAATAAAAAAACACAACACAGGTTTTTAAAGTAATTTATTACACAGCTCCGTGGGTCTTCTTCCGACTCCGGGGGTCTTCTCTTCGACTCCGGGGGTCTCTTCCAACTTCGGGGGTCTTCTTCCGACTTCGGGGTTCTCTTCTTCTGCTCTCCGGTTATTTCTGCCGGGCGCCTTCGCTATCTTCTTCCAGCTCTTTTGCTAGTGGGGGCCCGGTCTTCTTCGTTGCCTTCTTCCCTCTTCTCCTCCTCGATGTTCACTCGTCGCTTCCTTCCGCTGTAATGCTGGGTGTGCAGTCCACAACGATTTATATAGGCCTCTCATGACATCACAGTCACATGCTCCGGGTGGCCACATGCTCCCATGACATCACAGTCACATGCTCCCAAGACGTCACAGTCACATGCGCCGGGGAATCCATGTCGGATCTCCGTCCACCGGCCTCAATGTCAGCAATGTGTGTCACTCATTGCGAAAGGAAAAACAAAATTTTTCCTTTCCCGATGACAAGACAGCTCGGCGCTGGCTCTTGCGACGGGGCTCGTAGAGTGTCAATCTCGCCGCTAGAAGAGGCGAGATTGACACAAAATCGGCGGCACCTACTATAGATTGATTTTGTATCTTAAAGATGTCCTCGTTAAAAATTACTCAATAATAAATACTGTGTGGGAAAACTGTCCTTAAAAAGCACAACTTTTACATAATTGCTTGGCTTACATGCAACAGCCGCAACCCAATAAAATAGATTTCCACCCCAAAATAAAGTTGTAGTAGGGTTTTTTTGCTAAACCAACATATTTTTCTGTGTAACAGTAATAATTAAGCATTAGAAGCAGCAAAGGCAATACAGCAAAAAAGTATTGTAAGATATACAGTATATATCCATTTTATTACTGGGTGTATTTATTACAAAGGCCTTTCTTCAATCCAATTATTAATTTATTCATCTTAGATACTAGCATACCGAATGTAATAATATATGTGCATATACAGTACACACATACTAGGGCCAAGGTAGTCGCCTTCCTTGCAAACTCCATGAAAATAGTTCCCTGGACAAGATTTAAACCAAGAAATCCAAGGCTGCAAGGCATAAGTGCTAAGTACTAAGTCACAATGCCTCTCACAAAGGAGTACAGAGTACCAAAATGTAACACCACACTGAATCACTATTTGGGGTAGTTGATTAAAAATGCTTGACTTTGTCTAGTATTATTCCTGTCAGGAAGACCTCCTAACCAGAAGATTTTTTTTTTTTTCAGATGAGCATAAAATATGGCATACAAGTCATTACAAACATTCAAATTAGAAAAGATCATTTTGCACAAGTAATATTTGCATTAGCTAATAGAGAATTGTTTTTCGTTCAATAAAGGACTTAATTTTAATAATAAGGGCATATGCAGGTCTGTAAAATAAAATTAGAAATAGGTTGAATTAAATTATGATACCTAAAGCAATACTAAACCAAAAGCAAAATCTTATATTTATTACAGCTTGCCAGTTCTTAGATAGGGTGGTTGCATTTGTTTACTTTTTTAAGATTTCCTTTTATTTTTACCTGTTGGTCCAACTAGTAAGTTTTAATTTTTAAATATGTTTAACAGACCGAGCTGTCTAGCAAAATTGATAGAAAATTAAGATAAATCATTTACCACAGGATTACTTACATTGGACAGGTTTTATTCATTTGCCTTTACCCAAAAGGCAAAAAAATGTTGCTGTAATTGTTATCTGGAGTCCAGCTTTAATTTGTTGGTCAAGCCAATCTAAACTTCATCTAACACTACCCTCCACACCGGTTGACAATGCTTCTGTCCAAGGGTGGATCTATTATTCCTACATACAATGAAGCCACCCTAAAACAGGAAGTGTGTTACCAGCCCTGATTATAAGGGAAAATAAAAGGATAAAAAGCATTAAAAAATACAGCTAGCACATTTAACCGGTTCCCGACCATCTTCTGTACATATACGTCGGCAGAATGGCATGGCTGGGCAAAGTAACGTATATATACGTTACTTTGAAATTCCCACCATGCGCACGTGCGCCCCTGCCACGAGCTCCGTGACCGTGCCCGTGGGACCCGCGGACTCAATGTCCGCCGGTGTCCTGCGATCGGGTCACAGAGCTGCAGAGCGGGGAGAGGCAAGTGTAAACAAGCATCTCCCCGTTCTGCCTAGTGACACTGTCACTGATTGTCTGTTTCCTCTCATCGGGAACAGCGATCAGTGACGTGTCACTCATATCCACGCCCCCTAACAGTAAGAATCACTCCCTAGGACACACTTAACCCCTACAACGTCACCTAGTGGTTAACCCCTTCGCTGCCAGTGTCATTTTCACAGTAACAGTGCATTTTTATAGCACTGATCGCTGTAAAAATGACAATGGTCCCAAAAATGTGCCAAAAGTGTCCGATGTGTCCGCCATAAAGTCGCAGTCATGATAAAAATCGATGATCGCCGCCATTACTAGTAAAAAAATATATAATAAAAATGTCATAAAACTATCCTCTATTTTGTAGACGCTATTACTTTTTCGCAAACCAATCAATATACGCTTATTGCAATTTTTTTAACCAAAAATATGTAAAACAATACATATCGGCCTAAACTGTGGAAAAACATAGTTTTTTTATAGATTTTTTGGGGATATTTATTACAGCAAAAAGTTAAAAATATTGCATTTTTTTCAAAATTGTTCTCTCCATGACTTCTCGGCTCTTCATTGGATAGATTGATAGCAGCGCAGCCATTGGCTCCCGCTGCTGTCAATCAAATCCAATGACGCGGGTGCCGGGGGTGGGGCCGAGTCATACACTCGGCGTCTATGGACGCCGAGTGCATAAGTTGAGTTGAGTTGAGAGGTATCTTAATATAGCGCGGTCTTACCCCGAAGGGTCCCGACACACATAGCAGAGTTCCTGGGAAAAGAGGACCCAGGAACCAAAAGCAGCACAGAGCGGTAGAAATGGTGGAAGAGAGAGGCTACGCAGGAAAGGCTTGCGTGAAAAACGCCAAGTCTTCAGTAATCCGCGGAAGACCAGGATAGTAGGGGCCTCCTGGAGCTCGACAGGGAGGCTGTTCCATAATACAGCATACTGGTGGGAGAAGGCCCGACCACCACGCCGGATCTTCTTGTGCACTGAGATGTAGAGGAGATCTCTGCTGGTAGATCTGAGTGATCTGACAAGAGCTCGTTTATGAAAACAAGAGCAGAGATAGCTAGGGGCCAGGCCTCTCATAATCTTAAACATGATACATCCTGCCTTATATAAGGTGCGATAGTGGACCGGCAGCCAATGCAAGGCGCAGAGGACAGGGGTGATATGATCCCTCAACAGGACATCCATGAGTAACCTTGCCGCAGCATTTTGAATAAGTTAAAGCTTCTGCACTAACATCTTTGGCAATCCCAGATAAAGAGAGTTACAGTAGTCTAGGCAGCTACCTATCGTGGCACAGATAACAGTTTTTCTGTCCGAGATATCCAGATATTTAAACAGCCCCCTCAGGAGTTTTAGCTGCCAGTGACATGCACTGACAACCTTTTTTTTTCCTGAGGAGCCGGGTAATCCTGAAACTGGGATGAATTCCAGATCACGGACCTGGGGGGCCAATTCCGGAGCAGGACCAAATGAGGGAGGCCAAGATGGGATATCTGGGGGGTGTCCAGATCGCTGAAGATGATCACCTCAGTTTTTCTCCCATTAAGTTTTAGGAAGTTGGCAGACATCCATGTGTTGATGGCCTCCAAACAGCTGGCAAGGGTGACATCAGCCGTCTGGTTCCTAGGAATCTTCAGGTAGAGATGGGTTGTGTCTGCATAAACATGGTACTGGACGGTGTGGGACTTTAGCAGGTTGGCAAGGGGCCTCATATAGATATTAAACAACAGGGGAGACAAGGCAGAGCCCTGTGGCACTCCGCAGTCCAGGGCGTTGTAATTAGAGTAAAAGGGGCCAGTCTTGACTCCCTGAACTCTGCCCTCTAAAAAAGTGGCCACCCATGCCAAAGCCGACCCGCTCATACCCAAAACAGATCTCATCCGCTCCAGTAAGATTCCATGATTTATGGTATCAAACAGGGACGACAGATTCAAGAGAACCAGAGCTACTGAGTCACCCCTGTCCAAGCTGTGAAGGACATCATCACAAACACAGATGAGGCTCGTCTCTGTTCCATGTCCAGGTTGAAATCCAGCTGGAATTCATCCAAAAGATGGAAAGACTCAAGGTAAGCCTGCAGCTGGATAACCGCCAGGTGCTCCATCACCTTTGCCACAAAAGGCAAGATGGAAATTGGCCTGTAGTTGGTCAATATGTCCAGGTCCAAGGTCGGTTTCTTCAGGAGGGCCAAGACCACGGCCCGCTTCAGAGCGACCGGGACGATACCTGTCCTGAAGCAGCAGTTGATTATCTCCCCAATAAAGGGGGCCAAAAGGGCAGCAGATTTTTTAACCAGCCCGGCAGGACATACATCTAATGGAGAGGAAGATGGTTTCAAAGAGGCAATTACCTCAACCACCTGTATAACCGTAACCGGTTGGAAACCAGGCAATCCAGGGGCCATCACTGTGTGGCCAATGTCCTCTTGCACACTCTCCGGCCTGGGAATGTTGTCTCTAATGGTCTTAACCTTAGAGACAAAAAAGTCAGCGAGCTCCTGGCACCAGTCCTGTGACTCCTTGGGAGCAGAGCTGGTAGCTTTGGGATGGGTTAACTCCGAAGAGATCTTGAATAGTTCTTGAAAACAGCCGCGCTGTTGGCTGCCTTCCTGATTCGCTCCCGGAAGTAGGTCTTTTTAGCCTCTCTAATAGCCCTCTTATAAAGATAGAGGGCCACCAGATGCAGCTCTTTGTCAGCTTCCAGAAGGAACTTCCACCAGCGTCTCTCCCTGGACCGAACCCGCTTTTTGAGGAGCCTAGGCTCCTCGGTAAACCATTGCGGGCTCTTGCCCAGGGGACGGGGATTGGATCTCATCCTACGGGGTGCTACCACATCAAGGGCCACTAAGACACAGCAGCCCGCCCGCAAGCTAACCCCCTCGGGAGATAGCTTCCCAGAGGGGGTTGTCTAATGTGAGGAGGAGCCGAGAGAGCCGCCGTGGGACCCCAGAACAGGTGGATCAGGGCCACTCTGTGCAAAACGAACTGCACAGTTGTATGACATGTTTGTTATTTTAAAAAAAATGGGAACCTTTACAATCACTTTAAGGATTGGTAAGCTGCAATATATAATTTGTTTGCTTTTGTGTTTAGTACTAGTTTAATCATATACTGTATATTTTGAATTCCCTGCCAAACTTAATAAATACAGTGTACAAAAAACAAGTATAGTATGTTTAGGTAATGGCACCAGAAAAAGATTGTGGAAGTTATTCAATTTCTTTGCATGATATGTTGTGCTTAAAACATATTGATTTGTGTTCTTAGTAAGATAGAAGGAAACAGATTGATTTTCAATTTTAAAGATGGTGTTGAAGCTAAAACATGACTTGTGGTTTCAAGATGTTTGTTGACCCTTGGGCTTGCATAAAGGCAACATTTCGTTTTTTAACACAGCTGATACAGCTTTCAACATTTGTTTTATCCCACGCTCTGAATGCCAGGTCTCACATATGCGCATCACATTCGGAGCAAAATCGTGCAGGATCCTTTTATTGTCTGCACAAGAATTGGATTGCATGGGTGCAATCCGATTCCTGCCCAAATTCATAGTTTGCACTGCGATTTGCGAACCGATCTGGGGGTGTCATTAACTTTGTATTGACACCTGCAGCTGTTCGCATAGGGCAGTGGGAACTGCTTGCGAGTTGTATGAGATGCACAAACCGCCACTGAAATCGTGACGGTTCCCGCATTGCAGAGGTGTGAACTCAGTGATTGGTCAAGTGATATGTTTTGGTGTTTATAATTATAACTCTTTTCTTTATTTTCTATAATATTTGATCATAAACACTTTAATTGTGCAAGAGATTGTCACCTGTTCTCGCTACTCGTACATACATTTTCTATTAACGTGCTGTAGTATAGAGATGATATCCAGTATATTTACTTATATTTTAAATTAACTGAATTATACTAGCCCAGCACACCAGGCATTTAAGCTTAATGTGAATGTAAACCCCATTCATGAAATTTGAGCTGGGCACATATATCTGCAGTGTTTTCTTATCTCTCTTCAAAGCACTAAGTCCTGTTTGTTTTTTTCTGTTTTGTTGCTCTGTTATCAGCATGATAACTTCTGACAAGTTCTCTGTCAACTGTGATAAAACCAGCTTGAATTTTTTGTCAGGGTGGGTGCTGTCAATAGATTAGCAGAGAGCTGTCTCTTCTCCCCCTATGTCGTGCAACAGGCGTGCGCGCGCACCTCCGGTGACCCTCTGGCAGCTCTTAACGGGGACCCCGTATGGGGTTTCGCGCAGCAGTGCCATTGTGCCACAGTAAATATGTGTGAGCCGGTCGGGAACCGGTTAAGGCATACATTTTTATTGCATGTTCAAATGCATTAGATTTGAAATGACTGCAGTAGAAAGTAAATATTAGTCTGTTTTCAGAGCGAACTAATAATGTCATGTAGTACAGGAACAATTCACCAGGTTCATTTGAAACTCTGTGTAATTCAGAATATTTTATTGTGTTCAGCAGGAAAACATTTTTAATATGATTTGTCAGGAAATATTCTCAGAAAATTCCTATCATAAACATGACAGCTTAACTACTGCATACCAAAACATTGCTGTCATTGACTAAACAAAGCATCTACAGACTGTGCTCTTTTAGGAGTAATGTATTGTTAATAAATTCTTTGTTCAATGCAGTTTTTTTTTAAGCCAGCATCTGGAGATAACATTTTCAATTTTGTGAGTGGTGAAAGATTGAAAGATATTGCAAATAATTTAGAATCAAGCACAAAAAATAATCCATTGGTGACAAGATCCAGTCAAAATGAATATTAAAATGTATAGGAGAAAATAGAAAAAATATGACTCTACCACAATTCAATTCAATAAAATAAAAAAATATCTGTGCTGTATACCCATAAAGTGTGTAAAATCCTAGTAGACTAAAAATGTATTTTATTATTGTATACATGCATTAATGTATTTTATGAAAAAGTTAATAATTGCAGTATTTGTAATTATTATTATTAGTACTCTGCTCAGTGAGCATATATAATAGACCACATTGTTACCAATTACTGTAATAAAACAATGCATACTCCACTACAGAAAGCCCACAAGGAGAGTGGCAGAGGTATGGGTTACAGTGGACCAAAGAGGGGAAACACCTGCCTCAAGCTTCCAGACCTGGACAGAACAAGGATTAACTACAACTCTCAGCATAAAAATTAATTATTCAAGGCAGATCTCCCTCCGAAAAAAAAAGTAAAGTTCTTGCAGCAATTAGCATAATATACTGTATATATATATATATATATATATATATATATTTATATATATATATATAAAATAAAATGCATATATTTTTATTATATATTGACAAGCTTTGCCTTGCATAAAACATTTGACAATGGACAAAAACAAATAATTCCCAGAGAACTATGAGTTAGCTAATGAGACAACCCAACAGATACAGCTTGTTTATAGGGACACAATAGGATAAAGGTATTAAAAGCAAAAATAGGATTTTTGTACTCACCGTAAAATCCTTTTCTCTGAGTCCATGGACCGACACAGCTTCTCTATTGACAAAGTGGGTATTATCCGTTAATTAGGAGTGACTAGGCAGAAAACTTGTAAAAAGTGTTGCATCACACCTTCTACAGTACCGCCCAGGGGGCGGACCCTCTGGGTATATCCCCTCAGTCTGCATCTCGCAGATCAGTTCGTCAAAAAGCAGTACAAACTTAAAAGGAGGGGTGGGTGCTGTGTCGGTCCATGGACCCAGAGAAAAGGATTTTACGGTGAGTACAAAAATCCTATTTACTCTTTCGTCCATGGACCGACACAGCTTCTCTATTGACAAAGTGGGACGTCCCAAAGCAGTGTCAGAGAAAAACGAGGGGTGGTAACAGCATAAAAAAAAACTTCACCCTAAACACAAAACAGCACTCCTCCAATGGAGGAGTTGCAACTCTAAACAGCTGCCTGCAAAACTTTGCGGCCGAAAGAGGCATCCGAAGATGCACCTACATCAACCTTGTAGAATTTTGTGAAAGTGTGAGCGGACGACCAAGTCGCCGCTTTACATAATTGGGAAACAGACGCTTGATGTCGGAAAGCCCAAGAGGCACCTATTGCCCTGGTCGAATGCGCCGTGACCGGGAAGGGGGGCGCTAGACCCTTTAAGGCGTAAGCCTGGATTACTATCTGTCGGATCCACCTAGAGATGGTGGCCGACGAGACTGCTTGGCCCTTCTTGGGACCAGCCACCGAAACAAACAGTGAGTCTGACTTCCGGAACAGGGAAGTAGCAGATAAGTATACTCTCAAAGCTCGGACAACATCCAAGGAATGCAACGCCGACTCCTTAGGATTCGACGGATGAGGACACAAGGATGGAAGTACAATGTCTTCGTTGAGATGAAAAGCCGAAACGACTTTTGGAAGAATGGAAGGCTGCGGCCGCAGCACCACCTTATCCTTGTGGAAAATCAAATAGGGAGCCTTGCAGGACAAGGCTGCCAGCTCAGAGACTCGTCTAACTGACGTAACAGCCACCAAAAAGACCACTTTCTGAGAAAGTGTCAAGAGGGGAATATCTCTAATATTCTCAAACGGTGCCTTCTGAGGCACCGAGAGGACCAGGTTCAAGTCCCACGGAGGTAGCGGGGGACGGACCGGAGGGGCCACATGTCGAACCCCCTGCACAAATGTACTCACGAGAGAGTGAGTTGCCAGGGGTCACTGAAAAAAGACAGCCAGGGCAGATATCTGTCCCTTAATTGTACTTAGGGCAAGCCTTTGGTCCACCCCATGCTGTAAAAACAGCAGGATTCTGGAAACCAAATAAGTACGCGGATGCCATTTCATTTCCTCACACATGGAGATGTAGGCCTTCCAAGTGCGGTGATAAACCTTCCTAGAGGACAGTTTCCGAGCACTTCTTATAGTAGAGATTACTGAATCTGACAGCCCCCGGTCTCTCAGTACCTGGTTCTCAACAGCCATGCCATTAAAGCCAGTGACCGTAAAGCAGGATGGAGTATGGGACCTTGCGATAGCAGGTCCTTCCGTAGTGGTAGGCTCCAGGGGATGTCTGCTACCAGACGAACTAGATCGGCGTACCAAGGACGCTGAGGCCAATCTGGAGCGATTAGGATCATTGGAATTCCCTCTGCCTCCACTCTGCGGAGAAGAAGAGGAAGAAGCCTTAAGGGAGGGAAGGCATAGATTAGCTGATACTGACCCCACGATGCCACCAACGCGTCTGTTGCGTCTGCCCATGGGTCTCTTGACTGGGCCACAAACCTCAATACCTTCCGATTGAGTCGGGAAGCCAGAAGATCTAAGTCTGGTGTGCCCCATCTTTGGCAGAGGAGTTGGAACACCTTCGGGTGTAAGGACCATTCTCCCTGGTCCAGCATCTGGCGGCTCAGGTAGTCCGCCTGCCAGTTTTCCACACCCGGAATGTACATGGCCGACAGTGCCGGTACGCTCCTCTCTGCCCACTTCAGGATGCAAGCGACCTCCGATGCTGCAGCTGAGCTTCTTGTTCCTCCTTGATGATTGACATATGCCACTGCTGTGGCGTTGTCTGACTGGATCCTGACTGGACGCCCTTGCAGCCTCTGAGACCATTTGAAGAGGCACAGCCTGATCGCCCGGATTTCCAGGACATTGATCGTCAGGAGGGATTCCTCTGGGGTCCAGCGACCTTGCGCCGACTGAACACCCCAGACTCCCCCCCCAACCTGTAAGGCTGGCGTCCGTCGTGATCACTATCCAGTAAATCGGAAGAAATTACTTCCCGGCCATTAGAGCCGGTGCTGTCAGCCACCATACCAGGGATCTCCTGACTAGGTGGCTCACTCAGATTTGATAATCCAGAGATGATGGACATCTATTCCATTTGGAAAGAACTTCCTTCTGTAACACTCGAGTGTGGTATTGAGCATATGGGACCACCTCGAAGGAGGCTACCATGAGGCCTAACACTCGCATGAAAAAACGGAGTGACGACCAATTCCTGGAAGTCAGCTGCCGTACTGCAGCCCGGAGGGTCTGCAACTTCTCCACAGGGAGGAATACCTTTGCCTCTGAGGAATCCAGAATCAATCCCAGGTACACTAGGCGTTGAGTGGGCACCAATACTGACTTTTGCGTGTTTAGTATCCAACCACAGTCTCAAAGAGTCTGACAGGTAATGGACACGCTTACCTCTAATTGTGAGCTTGAAGGGGCCTTCAGTAGAAGGTCATCCAAGTAGCCCATGATAGCGATATCCCGCTGTCTTAGAAGTGCCAGAATCGTAGCGAGCACCTTGGTGAACGTCCTGGGTGCTGAGACAAGTCCAAACGGGAGGGCCACAAACTGGTAGTGGTTCTTCCCGATAGCAACTCACAGAAACCTCTGGTGTCTGGAGTATATGGGGACATGCAGGTATGCGTCCTTGATGTCCAAGGAGGCCAGAAATCTTTGTACCTTCACAAAGCAATTGAGGGCTCTGAGATCCAAGATTGGATAAACCCCATCCTTCTTCGGCACAATGAACAGATTTGAGTAAAAACCCTGACCCCGTTCCTGTTTTGGAACTGGAATAACTACCCCGCGTTCCAGTAGACCCTGGACCGCCCCATACAGGGCCTCCCGACGGGTCGGTAGTAGCTGGAGACTGGAGGTGATGAATCTGTCCGGTGGACAAGAGAGAAATTCTATCTTGTAGCCTGAGGAGATTACTTCGTAAACCCACCTGTCGGAGACTAGAGCTGTCCAATGAGTCGCGAATTTGCGAAGACGTCCCCCCACCCGGTGGGGGCGGACCTTCATGCGGATGCAGATTTGCCCGCAGGCTTGTTGGGTTTGCAGGACCAAGGACGCTTTTGTCAGCCTGGGGTCTTTTCCCTGTCGCCCTAGGGGGACAAAAAAAACGCTTGCGTGCAGTAAAGGAGGGCCCTTGCCCTTGGCGTGGCCCCTACCCTTGCTAGTTTGAGGAAGCAAAGTGCTTTTACCTCCTGTGGCATCCTTGATGATGTCATCCATAGAGGCCCCAAAAAGTCTGTCGCCTCTAAAAGGCAGATCCAACAGGGCTTTCTTGGAGGTCTGGTCCGCAGACCAGCCCTTTAGCCAGATCAGGCGGCGTATTGCTACTGCATAAACCAAAGCTTTTGACAGCAGGGGAATAGTATCCATGTCTGACTCGCAGACCAACCTAAGGCCCTGGACCAACTGGTCGGCCAATGTTATCTCATCAGGAGGAGCATCTCGCTCCTTAAACCCTGGAGTAGCAATCTTGCCCATTCAGTAAGTGTCTGAGACACTAGGGCCCCCGCCAATGCCGGGCGTACTGCCGAGCCTACCACTGAGTATAGGTAGCGAGTGAGTGCTTCAGCCTTCTTATCCATAGGGTCCTTGAAAACAGGAGCCCCTTCTACTGCAATTGTGGTGGCTCTATTAAGTCTGGACACCGGAGGGTCCACTATAGGGGGAGAGGTCCATTTCTTTAGAAAACTCTCCTCAAAGGGGTAGTGTACCGCAAACCTCTTTGGGGCTGTAAAGACACTCAGTGGGTTCTCCCATTCCTTGTATAAGAGTTTATCAAAATAAGACACACAAGGGAACACCTTAGCAGTGCGGGCAGGTTTATGAAACCCAAAGTGGACCGGAGTCTCTGCTGCATCTGCAGTATTTTCCAACTTTAGCGTATACCACACTGCAGTAATAAGGTCAGATACCAAAGCCGTCTCGCGTACTGACCTGGACTTGGAGTCATCCTCACTGTCCGGTCACAGTCTGCAGTCTCTAATGCTTCAGAATCTGGGCCCTGAGCCATAGCTGGACCTGGTTCTGCATCAGAATTATCCCCAGAAGCTTGCAGGGGACGGGGGCGTTTACTACCCCCTGTATTCCCGCGTGCTGCTTCCACCCTGGCAGCAAACGCCTCTAGGATTGCCGTCATAGTGTTCATAGACACCTCAGGGGCACCAGCTGCTAAATCTGGTGTTTCAGGGGAGAAGACATCTGGCTCAGATGCCATGCTGACCACGCGCTGACACCCACAGGGCTCCAGGCAAGATATCAATAGGCCACCCTCCTGTGCTGCAGAGATGCTGGGTCACCCAGAGGACTCACCACCCTTGGATCGGTACCACTATGCTGCCGTGTGCTGCGCCTGTGATGCTGTCCCACTGCTGCTGTGTCAGTCTGCTTCTTTTATCAGTGCTTCCTGTGTGAATTTCTCGCGCCAGTGTAATGCACCCTAGAGGCCGGAGACTCTCGCAAAATGGCCGCCAAACGTCTGTATGGAAGATAATGTGGGCTCTAAGAAAATGGCCGCCGAGCCAAAGATAGAGGCCAAAGCAGCCGTAGACCACAAAAAGATGGCCGCCGAACGGCAATATATACAAACAGCGTGGATCATTACAAACGATCAGTCGATAGAGGCCAGAGGGTGTGGAACTACAAGAAAATGGCACCGAAACCACAGGAAGATGGCCGCCGGGCAGTCACTAGAGGCCGAACCCGGCATGGACCACCGCAAAATGGCCGCCGACAGCATGGAGGGGGAAGAAGCACACACACAGGTAAGCAGAATATACATCTTTTTAAAATGTTAATTACAGCCAGCCCCGCTCCAGTGGAACCCCCTAGGTGACCCCCAGCACCCAGCAACTTTAGCTAGAAGCCCAGGGAGGAGGGAAGGGCAAGGAGAGAGGGAAGAAAGGGGCCACAACCACTTACTTGGTCTCTCCAGGCATGTCCAGCCAAATCACCCAGCCAAGGCAGGGGAGTTTACTTACCTTGCCTGCATGTATCATGCTGGAAGACATTCCAAACAGATCATCGTCCGCGCATGGAAGGTGACTGTTGGCCAGGCATGCTGTGACCCAAGGGGACGATCATATGTATGCCCTGGAGTGCAACGCTCACCGGACAGGCTGCTGCGACTCGGCCGTAAGGTCAGCCGAAGCTGAGCGGTCCGATGCAGGCCCTGGAGCGTAGGCTCACCGGCCACCCGCAGAGCGACGGGCATGTCGTGGAAAACCTAGCGCGCAGCTAGGGTCGGCACACGCTCGATGGCCGAAACTGGGGAGACAACAAGGATTGAGGATCCAGCCTGTCACCCAGTCGGCAATTGATCGAAGATCGCAGGAAACAAAAAAAAATAAAAAATGTAGCAAAAAAATATCTTTTTCCCCCAGACCAATGGGCCCGAAGGGAGCCATGTCCTACTCCTTGCTAGACAGAAAAAAACTGATCTGCGAGATGCAGACTGAGGGGATATACCCAGAGGGTCCGCCCCCTGGGTGGTACTGTAGAAGGTGTGATGCAACACTTTTTACAAGTTTTCTGCCTAGTCACTCCTAATTAACGGATAATACCCACTTTGTCAATAGAGAAGCTGTGTTGGTCCATGGACGAAAGAGTAAAAGAGTTTTCACTTTGCAAAGGAATTTCCACTTAGCTTAGTAAATGCAGTGAAAATTCCCTTTGCAAAGAATTCCCAGTGCTGCCTAAAAAAAATGTAAAAAAAAAAAAATTTTGATTGCATGTCATTGGATGTAAGAGCGTGATAATAGCAGCAAAAATAGACCACAGAGACACAAAGCAGAGGAGAATAAAAAGAATCCCAAGAACTTGTAAAAATATATTTATAGTATAAAGGCAAAGCCAGAACATATTGGTCCCATAAAGGATAATCAATGGAAGCTAGTTACAAGTGACAGGGAGAAGGCAACTGTGTTAAATTCATTCTTCTCTTTAGTTTTTATTACGTAGGAGGAGTGGTATAATAGACAAGATGGTATTGAGAGTCCTCAAAGAACTTAGTCAGGTCATTGCTGGACTGTTAATCCGTATCTTTAACCACTTAAGCCCCGGAAGAATTGGCTGCCCAATGACCGGGCCATTTTTTGCGTTTCGGCATTGCGTCGCTTTAACTGACAATTGCGCGGTCGTTGCACCCAAACAAAATTTATGTCCTTTTTTTCCCACAAATAGAGATTTCTTTTGGTGGTATTTGTTCACCTCTGCGTTTTGTTTTTTTTTGCGCTATAAACAAAAAACAAAGAGCGACAATTTTGAAAAAAAAGCAATATTTTTTTGTTTTTGCTATAATAAATATCCCCCAAAAACGTATAAAAAAAGTTTTTTTTTCCTCAGTTTAGGCCGATATGAATTCTTCTACATATTTTTGGTAAAAAAAAATCGCAATAAGCATATATTGATTGGTTTGCGCAAAAGTTATAGCGTCTACAAAGTAATGGATAGTTTTATGGCATTTTTATTATTATTATTTTTTTACTAGTAATGGCGTCGATCTGTGATTTTTATTGTGACTGCGATATTGCGGCGGACACTTTTGACACTATTTTGGGACCATTTTCATTTATACAGCGATCAGTGCTATAAAAATGCACTGATTACTGTGTAAATGACGCTTGCAGGGAAGGGGTTAACCACTAGGGGGAGAGGAAGGGGTTAAGTGTGTCCTAGGGAGTGATTCTAACTGTGTGGGGGCTGGGCTACAAGTGACACGACAGTGATCACTGCTCCCGATGACAGGGAGCAGTGATCACTGTCCTGTCACTAGGCAGAACAGGGAAATGCCTTGTTTACATCTCCCCGTTCTGCAGCTTCGTGACACGATCGCAGGACACCGCCGGACATCGAGTCTGCGGGTGCTAGGCGGCAGATTAAAAGCAACGCGCAGGTACGATGCTTTGCCTGCCCATGCCATTCAACCGACGTATAAGTACGTGAGGCAGTCGGAAAGTGGTTAAGAACAGCTTACTGAATAGTACCAGCAGATTGGCAAAAAGCGAACAGCGCACCAATATTTTAAAAAAAACGACTGAGATAGATGACAGGCTCAGGAATAGCATGAAATTCCAAACTGCAGAAAGTAAGACCAGCAAACTATTATCATGCATTAAAAATGGTATTTACACAAGGGATAAAGCAATAATTCTACAGCTTTACAAAAGTCTGGTTCGGTTAATATCGTCCAGTTCTGGTCACTGTTATGGATGATATGTTTCTTTAAATGCAACTCTGCGGTGCATCTCTGTTGTACTTCTGTTGTACTTCTTCCTGTGTTGTGTTTCCTGTTCCTGCTGGGTCATTCAGTTAACATAGCTTATGTACAGTAATGGTTTGTGCTGTCTCTCTACATATATCACCACAAACATGGTGTCAGAAGATTTTGATCCATGCTCTTTCTACACATTTGATGCTGAGAGCCTGCCAGCCTTCATGTGAGTGTTCTTGGAACTGATTGTGCCTCCTGACAATTGCAGTCCTGTCCTGGATGCTGAGTATTTGCAGCAAGGAAAACAGCATCATGGCAGCTAACAGCATTCCACTGCCTGAGGCAATGAGGGTGAGTGGAGATGTCGGCAGTAACTGGGACAATTTCAGGGCTGAGTTTGAGGACTTTTCCCTAGCCACAGAGTTAAATGAGAAGCCTGCAGCAGTGCAAGCAGCCACACTGAGGAGGGTGATGGGCAATGAATGCTGCCATGTTTACAAGCATAATCTGAACTTCACAGAGGAGCAAAAGAGTGACACCAAAACCATTCTGGATGCATTAGAAGCTTTCCTTAGACCCTCTAAAATTGTCATCTATGAAAGATATATATTTGGCTGCTGTAAGCAAGAAGACTGTGAATCAATAGACAGGTTTGTCACACGGCTAGGAGCAAAAGCTGCAAGCTGTGAGTATGGCTCTCTGAAAGATGAACTTATTTGTGATAAAATAGCTGCACAGAATTGAGCAAATGTCAGATCCGGAGGATGCACACCCGCTTAGAACTGATATGGTTTACTCCTCAGAATGCATTGGTGCTGTAAACACAAAGGGCAAAAAATGGTTTGTAAACCTCAGATTAAACAATATAATCCAACCCTGCCAGCTGGACTCGGGTGCAACGTGTGATGTCATGAGTATAAAGGACAAAATGAAACTGGCACCCAGAGCACCCCTTCAGCCTAGTAGCACCAAACTAAAGTTGTATTTAGGGGAGCTAATGGAATCATTGGGGCTATTCCAAACAGAATGCAGCATACGTGATTGTATATACAAACTGAACTTTGAGATTGTTGATGCCGATCAGAAACCGCTGTTATCAGGTTCAACATGTGAGCGCCTTGGACTGATGCTGTTCAACATTCCTGCTGAGCTACATAATGTTGATAATCAGCCTGCAAAATCTCTGACTAGGCCACTGACAAAACAGTAAATTCTTCACACCTACAGTGATGTGTTTGAGGGCCCGATAGTCTCTGTTCCAGGAGAGGTTTGTTTTGAACTTGATCCTACCATTCAACCTGTACAATGTGCCCCACGCAATGTGCCTATCGCCATTAAGCCACAGGTTAAAGCTCAACTAGATAAATATGAAGCTGAATGATGATGTGCCCAGGAGCATGTGACTGTGACGTCATGGGACCATGTGACTGTGACGTCATGAAAAAGCCTATATTAATCTCTGCGGACCGAAGAATTATCATTACTGCGAGAGGAAGCGTCGAGTCAACATCGAGGAGGAGAAGAGGGAAGAAGACGCCGACGGCGACGACGGAGAAGACCGGCTCCTCCACTAGCAAAAGAGCTACCAAGAAGTTAGTGGAGGGGCCGGCAGAAGGACAACGGAGAGCCGGACGAGACGACGGAGAAGACCGGGCCTCCGCTAGCAAAAGAGCTAAAAAGAAGTTAGCGGAGGCCCGGCGGAAGAAAGAACCGGAGAGCGGGAGAAGAACCGGAGAGCGGGAGAAGAACCGGAGAGAGGGAGAAGAAGAAGGCGACGGAGAAGACCGGGCGGGCCTCCGCTAGCAAAAGAGCTAAAAAGAAGTTAGCGGAGGCCTGGCAGAAGAAAGAACCGGAGAACGCGGCGACGACACCGGAGACCCCCGAAGTCGGAAGAAGACCTCCGGAGCGGTGCAATAAAATACTTTTAAAAACTGTGTTGTGTTTTTATTTCCATGTATTTTCCACCAGGTGAATGGGTAGGGGTACGATGTACCCCATACTCATTCACATAGGGTGGGGGGGCCGGGATCTGGGGGCCTACTTATTAAAGGGGGCTCCCAGATTCCGATAAGCCCCCCGCCCGCAGACCCCGACAACCAACGGCCAGGGTTGTCGGGAAGATGCCCTGTCCTCATCAACATGGGGGCAGGGTGCTCTGGGGTGGGGGGGCCGCAGGTCGCCCCCCTGCCCCAGAGCAGCAAACCCCCCATGTTGAGGGCATGTGGCCTGGTACGGTTCAGGAGGGAGGGGGGGGCGCTCTCGTCCCCCCCTCTTCCCCTGCGGCCTGCCAGGTTGCGTGCTCGGATAGGGGTCTGGTTTGGATCTTGAGGGGGACCCCACGCCGTTTTTTCGGCGTAGGGTTCCCCTTCAAATCCAGACCAGACCCAAGGGCCTGGTATGCTCCTGGAGGGGGAACCCACGCCGGTTTTTTCTTTAAAAATTGGCGTGGAGTTCCCGCTCAGGATTCATACCAAACGCAGTGCCTGGTATTGGCGGGAATCCGCGTCGGATCCCCGCCTATCGGCAATGCGTGTTGCTCATCGTGAAAGGAACATTTTTTCCTTTCCCGATGACGAGACAGCTCGGCGCTGGGTCTCGCGACGGAGCTCATAAGGTGTCAATATCGCCGCTAGAAGTGGCGAGATTGACACAATATCGGCGGCACCTACTGTACTTGTCTGCAAAAGGTTGCACCACGCTCCTATCTTGTGGACGTTGAAGGAACTCTCTATCAAGTGGCAGAGCAGCCTAATTCTCAGTATCCCGTTAATAGATAAGACTCACCCAGTATCACAAGGACATACTCACCCATTGACAGTGAGGCATGTACAGAAGGAATGCCTCCTACCAAAGGCAATGACAGTTCTGGGCAAGCAAGTATACCCGACAGCTGTCAAGTGCAGAGCATGCCAGTACGTGATGAGAGGAGCCCAGTAACTTCAGAGAGGGCTAAAGGAATCCTTGCACAATGGCCAGTCTTCACCCATAGTGGTAGATGTTCAAAACCACCTATGAGACTTAACCTGTAGAATGTGTTATAGCTGTGTCTCTTTTGAATTTCACAATGTTCATTTATTAACATTAAAGGGGGAGATGTTATGGATGATATGTTTCTTTAAATGCAATTCTATGGTGCATCTCTGTTGTACTGGGTCATTCAGTAAACATAGCTTATGTACAGTAATGGTTTGTGCTGTCTCTCTACATACAGTATATCACGACAAACAGTCACCAGTTCCCAGGATGGATGTGCTGGAACTGGAGATAGTCGAGAGAAGGGCAATAAAACTAATAAGATAGCTTGAGGATCTCAGTTACGAGGAACATGTTAAACGTATTTTCCCTGAAGAGAAGACACTTAAAGCGGAGGTTCCGCTGCGTTTCTTTTTTTTTTTTTTGGCCCATTGAATGATTATAACCTTTACAATTGCTTACTCACTGTTCTGACTGTATACATCGCCAGCATTCCGTTATCCGACAAAACGATTACTTATATAAACATTCGAGGGACGTTTCCATTTTGCTTATGGGCAATAGAAGCCCAAAAGCACCTACTTCCTGATTGCAGAGAATGCTGTCTTCCCAGCAATCTCCGCTCGATCCTCGCATGCTCAGTGTTGACGGTGCTAAGGGTTGCCATCACAACGGGCGGCGACGTTGAAAGTTCCCGCCCCCGTTGTCATGGCACCGACGTCACGCGTCACTTCATGTGTGAAATCTCTCGAGATTTCAAGGCACCGAGCTCCACATTTCATTTTGGGTAGCACGACACTGTGCTCCCAGAAAGCCTTGCAAATAAGTCCCACAACGCATTGCGGCGCCGGGGAAGGGATCAATTATGCCTACTCCCGCGGGAGGGGAATACAGAAAGTCACATATTAAATGGCAATATTACGGTATTTAATAAAAAAAAAAAATTGGCCAATTCAGTATGTGCGTTGTGAAACGATTGTTTTATAATAATGTTGTAACTTTGGGTGAACCTCCGCTTTAAGAGGAGAAATGATAGCAATATACAGATATCAAAATAATGGTTCTAGCATAGGGAGAAAACTCATTCGTGTCAAGTCACTCAAGAAGACACGTGGCCTCCCAATGGAGTTGAAGCAGTTGAACTTTAAAGTGATATTAAATACTTTTTTTTTGTTTAAAAATAACAAACATGTTATACTTACCTGCTCCGTGCAGTGGGTTTGCACAGAGCAGCCCAGAACCTCCTCTTCTTGGGTTATTCGCTGGCGTTTCTGGCCCCTCCCTCCAGGCCCCCCACAGCAGTCAGCTGTGAGACATGGAGCCAGGGATTGGCCCCACCCTCTCTCCCTCTCCTCACTGGCTCACTGACTTTGATTGACAGCAACGTGAGACAATGGTGCCCGCTGCTGTCTCAGCCAATGAGGAGGTGGAGTCCCCGGACTTCGTGACTCTTGTGCAACATTGCTGGATTGACATGGGGCTGAGATAAGTAATAGGGGGGCTGAGGGGCGCTTCTGCACGCAGAAGGTTTTTTATCTTAATGCACAGACTGCATTAAAGCAGAGCTCCACCCAAAAGGGGAAGCTCCGCTTATCTACACGCTCCCACTTCCGGCTGACTTTGCCACAGCGAACTCATCCGGAAGTTCAGCTCCCCTCCTCCTTCCCCCACCACCAGGCCATTCACAAAGTGCAATGTGCTTTGTGCATCCTCAGTAGGGAATTGGTTGTAAAACGCAAGGCTTCACTGTCTTTTTCCCTTACCCGAGATGGCAGCGGCGACAGCACCCAAGAGCCGATTGAAAAATTGTCTAGGGTGAAGACACTGCTGGATTCGTGGACAGGTAAATGTCCTAATATTAGGAGTCAGCAACTACAGTATTTGTAGTGTAGCACACAGATCCTTTACCCTGCTTACCTCCACAAGCAGAATGGGACACACCATGCCACAAGCCCAATATCCTCCTGATAAAAGAGGGTGAGCGGTGTTATCTGTTTTGGGTCCTGCAGCGAGTTAACTCTTTCCGTTGGCTCTTCACCCTAGAGTGTAGGTAGAAGTCTATTCTCTCTCTCAAGGAAAGCCAATGTCCAGACAGTATCAAACCCAATAAAAGAGGTTTATTTTTCTTGCAGAGAAACTTGATAGGAAAGTTGGAGATAGAGAATTTTAACAGGAAGGCAGGTTCAAGCACGAGGCACTTAACAGTCATTTATCTCCACTCAGTCCTGAGTGGGCTTTTTGCTCACCCGGTTAGTCCCCTCTCACGGTCCTAGCAGCCGGTGTGAAGCACGGAACATTCACTTTAAATTTCCTAAGGATACGATCATGATATGAACTTCTGAATCCCGAACTTCCCAGCACTTGTAACACTTGAGACCTTAGGTGCCAGTGGGCACGTTACAAGGCTTTTGGCGGATTATGGAATCCTTACCTCTGATAGGCAACCAGGCCTCTCCCGTGACAGTGACTTCCCTCACCGATCCCCGCGGACAGGTCCTCCCCTGGTTTCCTCTCCTTCAGAGCGGGTCACCCCCACTTGGGCACCCTGGGACTCCTCTTCTGGTGTAGACCTCAGCTAAAGGTGCTGGGCCTACCTGGAACGATGCAGCCTCGGGCCAAAGGTGCCCGGGACTGAATACACACACACACGTACCCTGTGTGTCCCTGGCAATGAGGGACACCGAAGTTGGGGTACGTGCCTAGGACCAAGGGGTCCTCTGGATCACCTCCGAACTCCGGACCTAATGGCGTCCGCCCCTTAAGTACCCTCTCCCGGCATGCACAGCGGGTAGACCATGCCCAATGCACGGCCGCCGAGAGAGGACACCCAATCGCGCTGCAATGCTACCCGTGGTTCAACCTGAGACCTGGGCGACAGCGCCACCCACAGGTCAAAGGGAACTGTACTGCCAGGCAACACCACAACAAAGCAGAAACCAATTTAAAGAATTTAAACTATTTGCTCCGGCTATTCCTTAAATTTAGGCATAGCGACCCCAATTATGGGGGGTCTGCTACAGTAGCATGCTGACTTTTATTTTTTTCTGAATTAGCCTGGAGCTCCGCTTTAAGATAAAAACCGTTTGCCTTTAGAATCACTTTAAACTGCGTAGGGGTTCTTTAGCTGTTAGAGCGGTAAGGATGTGGAACTCCCTTCCACAATTGGAAGTATTGATTTTTTCAAAAAACATTTAGATGGGAATCTTAGTGAACATTAGGGATGAGCTCGGTGTTCAAATCGAACGCATGTTCGACTCGAAGATCGCCTGTTCGGCGAAACCAGAACTTTGTGGGCCGTTTGCGCCAAATTCATGTGACGCGAACGGCCCACAATGCACTGCACCATCGCACTGCATTGCCGGCACTGTGATTGGCCAAGCATGCACTGTGACCCCGCATGCTTGGCCAATCACAGCGCCGGCAGCGAGGAGAGCCATAATTGGCCACAGGCAGGATGCCTGTGGCCAATCATAGCTCAGGGGGGTTTAGTACACGCCCCCACACTATAAAAGGCCGCCAGCGCGGCGGCCTTGTGTAGTGTGTTCCGGCGTGCAGGGAAAGAGCTACATAGGCAGGGACAGTGTGTTCTCCAGTGTGTTCTTTTCTCAGGCATCTGCAGGAGTTAGTGGGTGTTGTGTGCCTCCAGCGCAGTATACAACTGTATCTACCCTTTATTGCTGTTCTCTAAGCTAGATAGGCAGGCAGGGACAGTGTGTTCTTTTCTCAGGCATCTGCAGGAGTTAGTGGGTGTTGTGTGCCTCCAGCGCAGTATACACCTGTATCTACCCTTTATTGCTGTTCTCTAAGCTAGATAGGCAGGCAGGGACAGTGTGTTTTTTTCTCAGGCATCTGCAGGAGTTAGTGGGTGTTGTGTGCCCCAGCACAGTATACATCTGTATCTACCCTTTATTACTGTTCTCTAAGCTAGATAGGCAGGGACAGTGTGTTCTTTTCTCAGGCATCTGCAGGAGTTAGTGGGTGTTGTGTGCCTCCAGCGCAGTATACACCTGTATCTACCCTTTATTGCTGTTCTCTAAGCTAGATAGGCAGGCAGGGACAGTGTGTTCTTTTCTCAGGCATCTGCAGAAGTTAGTGGGTGTTGTGTGCCTCCAGCGCAGTATACACCTGTATCTACCCTTTATTGCTGTTCTCTAAGCTAGAGAGGCAGGGACAGTGTGTTCTTTTCTCAGGCATCTGCAGAAGTTAGTGGGTGTTGTGTGTCCCAGCACAGTATACACCTGTATCTACCCTTTATTACTGTTCTCTAAGCTAGATAGGCAGGGACAGTGTGCTCTTTTCTCAGGCATCTGCAGGAGTTAGTGGGTGTTGTGTGCCCCAGCACAGTATACACCTGTATCTACCCTTTATTACTGTTCTCTAAGCTAGATAGGCAGGGACAGTGTGTTCTTTTCTCAGGCATCTGCAGGAGTTAGTGGGTGTTGTGTGCCCCAGCACAGTATACACCTGTATCTACACTTTTTTGCTGTTCTATAATACAGGCATCTGCAGGAGTTAGTGGGTGTTGTGTGCCCCAGCACAGTATACACCTGTATCTACACTTTTTTGCTGTTCTATAATACAGGCATCTGCAGGAGTTAGTGGGTGTTGTGTGCCCCAGCACAGTATACACCTGTATCTACACTTTTTTGCTGTTCTATAATACAGGCATCTGCAGGAGTTAGTGGGTGTTGTGTGCCTCAGCACAGTATACACCTGTATCTACCCTTTATTGCTGGTGTTCTCTAATAAAGGCATCTGCAGGAGTTAGTGGTTGTGGTGTCCCTCCAGCACAGCACAGTATACACCTGTATCTACCCTTTATTGCTGGTGTTCTCTAATAAAGGCATCTGCAGGAGTTAGTGGGTTTTGTGTCCCTCCAGCACAGCACAGTATACACCTGTATCTACCCTTTATTGCTGGTGTTCTCTAATAAAGGCATCTGCAGGAGTTAGTGAGTGTTGTGTCCCTCCAGCACAGCACAGTATACACCTGTATCTACCCTTTATTGCTGGTGTTCTCTAATAAAGGCATCTGCAGGAGTTAGTGGGTGTTGTGTCCCTCCAGCTAAGCACAGTATACACCTGTATCTACCCTTTATGGCTGGTGTTCTCTAATAAAGGCATCTGCAGGAGTTAGTGGGTGTTGTGTCCCTCCAGCACAGCACAGTATACACCTGTATCTACCCTTTATTGCTGGTGTTCTCTAATAAAGGCATCTGCAGGAGTTAGTGGGTGCTGTGTGCCTCCAGCACAATATACACTACTCCAATTCCGGGTTTTCCCATCTCCCTGCAGTCCATTACTATGTCTGGAAGGTCAACAAGAAGAGGCAGACAGTCAGGAGCCAATAAAAGAGGGCAAGCAGGCTCTGTGTCTAGAGACAACAGTGCTGGTCGTGGACGCGGTGCATCGTCATCAGCACGTGGCCATGGGACACGCTTGTTCTTATTTTTGGCAGCTGGACGTGTTGAGCCGCATCATGCCGAAGACTTGGTAGAGTGGATGACCAACCCCTCCTCATCCTCCTCATCCTCTCTCACCCAGGCTCAGGGTACTGGCAAAGCAGCTGCCAAAGCGTACTCTTCCCTCATATCAATGTCATCATCAGTCACTCCTTCCCTAGACCCACCATGTCCTCCTGAGGAGTCCCCCGAACTGTTTCAGCACAGTGTTGGGTACATGCTCCAGGAGGATGCCCAGCGTTTTGAAGGGTCTGATAATGATACCCAGCTAGAGGAAGGCAGTAGCGTGAGTGCATAGAGAGGTGATGCTCAAGAAGGACAGCAATCTGGTAGTCATGTTCCAGCAGCTGCAGCATACTGCCAGATTGGCTCCAGTGATGAGGAGGGAGGGGATGATGAGGTCACTGACTCCACGTGGGTGCGTGATAGGAGAGAGGAGGAGGATGAGGAGGAGGCACATCTCCAACGAGGCAGGATGCCCTCCGGGGGCCAGCGTAAGGGCAGCACACCGACTGAATCACACCGCAGAGCTCCGCCTGTGCAGGGCGCTGCCTCTGCTCGTTATTCCAAAAGTTCTTTGGTGTGGGCCTTTTTTGAGTCGAGTGCATAAAAACGCACCGCTGCTATTTGCAACATATGTCTCAAGGGTATCTTGCGTGGCCAAAACATCAGCCGCTTGGGCACCACATGCTTGACCAGACATATGTTGACCTGCCATGCAGCTCACTGG
The DNA here is from genome assembly GCA_029206835.1 of Rana muscosa. NCBI lineage: Eukaryota > Metazoa > Chordata > Amphibia > Anura > Ranidae > Rana > Rana muscosa. The sequence goes on from CM055116.1 coordinate 218,419,573, forward strand.
AAAGCATACCTTAAAGACCCACACCAAAGAACAAAGCGGACCTCTCCTTGCTCCTCATCAGCTGGGATCTCCAACCCCACTATACCTTCAGTCCTCTCTGAAACCTGCACTGAGAGGAATGAAGGTGTAGAATTAGGTGTGTCACAGCCAAGTACTTGCGGGCACTCTGCTAGCAGTACACCGACGTCCGATTCTAGCAGGCAAATTTCCCTGCACCAGCTGCTGGACCGTCGAAAGAAGTTCACTCCCAGCCATCCACATGCCCAGTGGTTGAATGCTAGCTTGGCTAAATTGCTAGCACTTCAACTGCTTCCTTTTCAGTTGGTAGACTCGGCCCCCTTCTGTGAGTTTATGCAATGTGCGGTTCCTCAGTGGCAGGTTCCCAAATGCCACTTTTTCTCACGGAAGGCGATTCCGTCTCTCTACCGCCATGTGGAAGGCAATGTCCATGCCTCGCTGGACAGGGCGGTCAGCGGTAAGGTGCATATTACCGCTGACTCATGGTCCAGCAGGCATGGACAGGGACGATACCTTTCTTTCACGACCCATTGGGTCACTCTTTTGGCAGCTGGGAAGGATGCAGGACAAGGTGCAGTAGTGTTGGAGGTTGTTCCGCCGCCATGCCTCCAAAATGCTACTACAGGTTGTGACACACCTCTCTCCTCCACCCCCTCCTCTTCTTCTTCCTCCATGGCCTCTTCCTGTGCTTTGTCCTCGGAACCAGCGGTGCTCCGTAGGCGTTCAAGGGGCTACGCAAGTATGCAGGCAAAAAGATGCCATGCCATGCTTGCGCTGGTGTGTTTGGGGGACAGGAGCCACACTGGGGCAGAGGTTCTGTCAGCTCTGCAGGGGCAGGCTGAGAGGTGGTTGACGCCACGCCAGCTTAAGGCAGGAATGGTGGTTTGCGACAATGGCACCAACCTCCTCTCTGCCCCCGACAGGGACAACTGACCCATGTGCCCTGTGTGGATCACGTCCTTAACCTGGTGGTGCAGCGGTTCTTGGGCAGGTACTCGGGCTTACAGGATGTCCTGAGACAGGCCAGGAAAGTCTGTGTGCATTTCCGCAGATCATATAATGCCAGTGCTCGGCTGGCTGAGCTGCAAAAGGAGTTGAACCTGCCCAAGAACCGCCTTTTATGTGACATGCCCACCAGGTGGAACTCAACGTTGGCCATGCTGCAGTGGCTGCATATGCAGCAGAGGGCCATCAATGAGTACCTGTGCGACTACGGCACCAGGACAGGGTCAGGGGAACTCATTTTTATTTCACCAAGCCCGTGCGGCATGATCAGGGATGCATGCACTGTCCTGGCACCATTTGAGGAGGCCACAAGGATGGTGAGCAGTGACAGTGCATGCATCAGTGACACTGTACCTCTTGTCCACCTGTTGGAGCATACGCTGCGTGAAATAATGAACAGGGCACTAGAGGCAGAACAGAGGCAGGAAGAGGAGGACTTCCTTGCCTCTCAAGGCCCCCTTTACCCAGACAGTGTTCCTTCTGTCCCACCCATCGCACAGGAAGATGAGGAGGAGGAGGAGGAGGATTGTGTCAGCATGGAGGTGGAGCCTGGCACTCTGCATCAACAGCAGCAGTCTTTTAGGGATTATTTACAGTCCCAAGAAACCCGTGGACTTGTACGTGGCTGGGAGGAGGTGGCTGCGGATCATGTCGTCCTTAGTGACCCAGAGGACTCCGGACCGAATGCCTCAGCTAACCTACGCTGCATGGCCTCCCTGATCCTGCAAAGTCTGCGGAAGGATCCTCGTATTCTTCAGATCAAGGAGAGGGACCATTACTGGCTGGCCACTCTCCTTGATCCACGGTACAAGGGTAAGGTTGCGGACCTTATCTTACCGTCGCAGAGGGAGCAGAGGATGAGACATCTCCGGGAGGCCTTGCAGAAAGGTCTGTGCAACGCGTTCCCAGAGACTGGGAGGTTACAAACTCCTGGTCCTGGACAACGAGTTGCTGAGGCTTCGGTCAGTCAAAGAAGGAGCGGTGGGGAAGGTGGCTGTCTGACCGATGCGTTCAGACAATTTTTTAGTCCGCAGCCCCAAGGCTGCCAGCCAGCGTCTGATATACATGGTGCAGGAATACCTAGGGGCAAGGTCAGTCTTGGACACCTTTCCCACCGAAAATCCTCTGGCTTACTGGGTCTTGAGGATGGATCACTGGCCAGAGCTTGCACAGTATGCAATTGAGCTACTGGCCTGTCCTGCATCCAGCATTCTTTCGGAATGCACATTCAGTGCTGCTGGAGGCTTTGTCACGGATCACAGGGTGCTCCTGTCCACCGACTCGGTTGATCGACTGACCTTCATAAAGATGAACCAGTCTTGGATCACCACCAGCTGCCAAGCACCTGAAGCTGATATAACAGAATAATTTAGATTATCAGAATCAGAATGCTGATGCTGAGTGACTGTCCTGTTATGTTGACTGACTATCCTCCTCCTCCTCAATGATCCGATTCCTGATGATAGCTTGGAAGAACAATTTTGTTTCTGGGTGCCGCCACCAGTGGCTAAGGCCCAATTTTTCAGCCCCTGTTTAACAGGGGCATGTAATTAAAATTTTTTATGCAATGCTTTGCAGCAGGGCTCATTCCTGCACTCCAACTAGAGTATCCGGGAGAGGTTGCAGTGTCGTGGCACCAGCACCAGTGCCTAAGGCCCAATTTTTCAGCCCCTGTTTAACAGAGGCGTGTAATTACAATTTTTGATGCAATACTTTGCAACAGGGCTCATTGCTGTGCTCCAAGTACAGTATCTGTGAGGGGTTGCAGTGTTGTGGCACCAGTGCCTAAGGCGCAATTTTTCAGCCCCTGTTCAACAGGGGCATGTAATTACAATTTTTGATGCAATACTTTGCAACAGGGCTCATTGCTGTGCTCCAAGTACAGTATCTGTGAGGGGTTGCATTGTTGTGGCACCAGTGCCTAAGGCCCAATTTTTTTGCCCCTGTTCAACAGGGGCATGTAATTACAATTCTTGATCTAATAATTCACAGCAGGGCCCATTCCTGCGCCCACCAAGAGTAACTGTGAGGGCTTACAGTGTTGTGGCAACACCACCACCACCACCAAAGGCCCAATTTTTCTGCCCCTCTTCAACAGGGGCATGCAATTACAATTCTTGATCTAATAATTCACAGCAGGGCCCATTCCTGGGCCCACCAAGAGTAACTGTGAGGGCTTACAGTGTTGTGGCAACACCACCACCACCACCAAAGGCCCAATTTTTCTGCCCCTCTTCAACAGGGGCATACAATTACAATTCTTGATCTAATAATTAACAGTAGGGCCCATTCATGCACCCACCAAGAGTAACTGTGAGGGCTGACAGTGTTGTAGCACCAGAACCACCACCAAAGTCCCAATTTTTCCTACCACTGTTCAACAATGGCATGTAATTACAATTCCTGATATAATAGTTCACAGCAGGGCGTTCCAGCGCCCACCAAGAGTAACTGTGAGGGCTCACAGTGTTGTGGCAACACCAACATCTAAGGGGCAAATTTCAGCAGAGTATATACGGCAGGCCCCTACTTTCAAACATCCAACTTACAAACGACTCCTACTTGCAAACGGAAGGAGACAAAAGGAAGTGAGAGGAAATCTACCCCTAGGAAGGGAAATTCTCTCCTGTAAGAGTTAATATGGGAAAAAGGTGTCTCCTCTCTACTGATGCTTTATCACCAATCCTTGTTTCAATAAAAACCCCACTTTTCCAAAAACATTTGTCATTGGGACGGAAAGTGAGGTGAAATCTTCTGAACAGGTGCACAGACAGCAAAACAAATGTTACAGGGGTGATAACCCTTCCCTATGTTTTCCAAAAAGCTTAAAAATATATTTTTTGGCTGGAGCTACACTTAAACAATGTACCTGTTCAAAATTACAAACAGATTGTACTTAAGAACAAACCTACAGTCCCTGTTTTGTTTGCACCGCCTGTATACTGCTGTTCAGAGTATATAGGGCCTTTTTTTATTTTGGGTGCAGGGTTCCCCTTAATATCCATACAAGACCCAAAGGGGCTGGTAATGGGCTGGGGTGGGGGGGGGGGGGGTGATGGGGTAGCCATGCCCTTGTTCTCAAAGATTTTCATCCATATTGCCAGGACAAGACATAACATTAAAGTTGCAAGCAGTTTTAAATGGCTTTTTTTCCTTTAGAAATGTCATTTTGTGCAGGGACAGTTCTAAACACGGAAACACATGCCACTTCACAGGCATACTTTAGACACCCCCCAGGTACGATATTTAAAGGAATATTTCACTTTTTTTTTTTCACTTTATGCATCATTAAAATGACTGCTCCCGAAAAAACGTCCGTTTTTAAAACTTATTTTTGCATTGATACATGTCCCCTGGGGCAGAACCCGGGTCCCCAAACCCTTTTTAGGACAATAACATGCATATTAGCCGTTATAATTAGCACTTTAGATTTCGAACGTTCGCATCCATTGTATTTAATAGGGTTCTAAAGTTCGTGCGAACTTTCGGTTCGTTCGCAGGTTCTGGTGCGAACCGAACCGGGGGGTGTCCGGCTCATCCCTAGTGAACACAAATACACAAATATACAGGGATATGGGAAGTGGTAGATACGTGAATACATGCACGCACCGACACAAGTTCAACTGGATGGACTGGTGCCTTTTTTCAACCTTACCAACTATGTAACTATGAAACTATGGATGATAGAAGTCAGCAAAACCAAAATGAATTAACTAAGCAGAAATCAACTAAGCTAAGGGAAAAATACCCTTGCAAATTTTAAATACCCTTGATAATTAAACAATTAATAAAATCCACCTTTCTTTGTATGACCAAAATTTAGGACTGAGCTGTTTAACCACTTCCCGTCCGGCCTATAGAAGTATGACGTCCGGGCGGTGGTTCTGTTATCCTGACTGGGTGTCATATGATATCCAGCAGGATAACATGCAGGAGCACGCCAGCGGAGGTGCGCAGCATGGCGATCGGAGGTGCTGTGTGTCAGTCTGACATACTGCATCTCCGATCATGGTATGGAGCCTCTGATGGAGGCTCGTTACAACGTGATCAGCTGTGACCAATCACAGCTGATCATCACGTGAACCAGGAAGTGCCGGAAAATGGCATTCCTCGGTTCGCGCTGACAGGGAGAGCCGATCGGCGGCTCTCCCTGTCTTCCTGTCAAGGGGGGGTCTCTGCTGATAATCAGCACATTGATTATCAGAAGAGCCCCATCAGATGTGCCACCACAGCTGCCAATAAATGCCCATCAGCTGCCAGTCAGTGCCCCATTAGAATCAGATGCCAGTGCCCATATCAGTGCCAATCAGTGCCCACCACAGTGCCAAGCAGTACCCATCACAGTGCCAATCAGTGCCCAGCAGTAACACCTGTCAGTAGCTCATCAGTACCTCATCATCCGTGCTGCCCATCAGTGCCACCTGTCAGTGCCACTTGTCCGTGCCAATCAGTACCACCTATCATTGCCAATCAGTGCTGCCTGTCAGTGCCCATCACAGCCACCTGTCAGTGCCCATCACATCCGCCTGTCAGTGCCCACCAATGCCACTTATCAGTGCCCATTAGTGCCAACTATCAGTGCCCATCAGTGCCCTCTATCAGTGCCCATCAGTGCTGCATATCAGTGCTGCCTATTGGTGCCCAGCGCTGCATATCAGTGCCTCCTATCAGTGCCCATCAATTCTACATGCCAGTGCTTCCTTATAAGTGCCCATCAGTGCCACCTTATCAGTGCCAACTCATCAGTGCCCATCAGTGCCAACTCATCAGTGCCCATCAGTGCCAACTCATCAGTGCCCATCAGTAAAGGAGACACCAATTTTATAACCAAAACAAAGAAAACTTATTTTTTTGTCTGTTTTTTTCCGCTTGTTTAGCAAAAAATAAAAACCCCAGTGGTGATCAAATACCACCAAAAAAAAAACTCTATTTGTGGGAAGAAAATTATAAATATTTAGTTTGGGTGCAGTGTTGCATGACTGCGCAATTGTCATTCAAAGTGCGACAGCATTGAAAGCTGAAAATGGTCCTGGGCAGAAAGGGGCGAAAGTGCCTGGTATTGAAGAGGTTAATTAGATATTTGTCACTGGGATGAGACACTGCTGATTAGTTTTTGAGCCGTGTATTTGTTCGAACACGCAAACACCGTTAAAGTCTATGGGACACAAACATGAAAAATCAAAAGTGCAAATTTTAAAGGCTAATATGCAAGTTATTGTCATTAAAGGTGTTTGGGGACCCGGGTCCTGCCCCAGGGGACATGTATCAATGCAAAAAAAAGTTTTAAAAACGGCCGTTTTTTCGGGAGCGTTGATTTTAATAATGCTTAAAGTGAAACAATAAAAGGGAAATATTCCTTTAAATTTCGTACCTGGGGGGTGTGTATAGTATGCCTGTAAAGTTGCGCATGTTTCCCGTGTTTACAACTGTCTCTGCACAAAATGTCATTTCTAAAGGAAAAAAAGCCATTTAAAACTACTAGCGGCTATTCATGAATTGTCGGGTCCCGCCAATACAGATAAAAGTCATTGAAAAAAACGGCAGGGGTCCCCCCCACAGTACAGTCCATTACCAGGCCCTTTGGGTCTAGTATGAATATTAAGGGGAACCCCGAGCCAAAAAAACGTGGGGGTCCCCCCAAATTCCATATCAGGCCCTTCAGGTTTGGAATGTATATTAAGGGGAACCCTGCTCCAATTTTTTTTAAAAATGGCGTGGGGTCCTTCCCAAAAATCCATACCAGACCCTTCAGGGTAATCCCGTCGATGTCCAATGATGATCCATTCTCCAGCGACTCTGCAGTCTCCCCTCTCCAGCAGGAATGAAACCCCCATGTTGCGTAAGAGGGGGCAGGGTCACCCGTCCTCATCATAGGGAACCCCTCTCACCTAGAGTTTCCCCTCTCCAGCAGGAACGAAACCCCCGGGGGTTCCCTATGATAAGGAAGGGGAACCCCGCCCCCTCTTACACGTCATGGGAGTTTTGTTCCTGCTGGAGAGGGGAGACTGCAGCGTCACTGGAGAATGGATCATCGTTGGACATTGACGGGATCACATCGCTGGAATTTATTTATTTATTTATTTTATTTTTAAATAAAGGACTTGTCCAACTGTGTCTATGTGTTTTTTACAAATTTTTACACTTTCTTTGTGAAATTGTAGGGGTACAATGTACCCCGTTACCAATTCACATAGGGGGGACTGGAATCTGGAGCTTCCCTTTGTTAAAGGGGGCTTCCAGATTCCGATAAGCCCCCCGCCCGCAGACCCCCACAACCAAGGGTAAGGGTTGTGGGGATGAGGCCTGGTATGGTTCAGGAGGGGGGGCGCTCTCTCGTCCCCCCTCTTTTCCTGAGGCCTGCCAGGTTGCATGCTTGGATAAGGGTCTGGTATGGATTTTTGGGGGGACCCACGCCATTTTTTTTTTATTTTGGTGCGGGGTTCCCCTTAAAATCCATACCAGACCTGAAGGGTCTGGTATGGATTTTTTGGGGGAACCCCACACCATTTTTTTTTATTTGGTTCGGGGTTCCCCTTAATATCCATACCAAACCTAAAGGGCCTGATATGAAATTTTGGGGGGGACCCTCACGTTTTTTTTTTTTGGTTTTGGGTTCCCCTTAATATTCATACCAGACCCAAAAGGCCTGGTAATGGACTGTACTGTGGGGGGGACCCCTGCCATTTTTTTCAATGACTTTTTTCTGTATTGCCAGGACCCGACAATTCATGAATAGCCGCTATAGTTTTAAATGACTTTTTTTCCTTTAGAAATTACATTTTGTGCAGGGACATTTGTAAACACGGGAAACATGCGCTACTTTACAGGCATATTATACACACCCCCCAGGTACAAAATTTAAAGGAATATTTCCCTTTTATTGTTTCACTTTAAGCATTATTAAAATCACTGCTCCCGAAAAAACTGCAGTTTTTAAAACATTTTTTTGCATTGATACATGTCCCCTGGGGCAGGACCCGGGTCCCCAAACCCTTTTTATGACAATATCTTGCATATTAACCTTTAAAATTAGCACTTTTGATTTCTCCCATAGACTTTTAACGGTGTTCTGCTGCTTTTCGAATTTGCCGCGAACACCCCAAATTTTTCGCTGTTCGCTGAACGGGCGAACAGCCAATGTTCAAGTCGAACTCATGTTCGACTTGAACATAAAACAGTGAAAAAAAGTAAAAATATTGCGCTGAGTGTTAAACCTAATGAGGGTACGAAGAAAGCAAAAAGCTGCTACACACCAATGTGACAAAGATTGTGAACAAAATATTAATAAAAAATGTAGCGCTAAAAAATCAAGAAAAAAACAAATGAATGTCTCTCTACATATATGGTGAAGAATAAAGTGAATATCACACCAAAAAAGGTGTGTGTGTGTTCACTACAAAATCCATGAAAATCAACATGTATAATCATAAGAAAAACAACACATATATAAAATGTCCATCAGAATAACCCATGAAGGCGCAGTGAAAAAGAGGACATGTAGACTGAAGGTCATCAAGGAAAACACAACTTCCGACTACTAGAGAAAATGGATGAAATACTCTTACCAGAGTCCATGGATCTGCCTACCCATGGCAGCAGATCTTGTAAGCATGAAAGATTCGACCTCAGGAACGATCGGCTTGTCTGGTGACTCCTATGATGTTGACATCTGGACAGTTGAGATTGAACAATCCTCAAATCCAGACCTTGGATCGATATCCTGGATGGATGGAACGAATCTGGACTCCTAGGGTATCACCCTATTTCTTTTAAAAGAAATTCGACCACCAAGGACCCCAAGACAGGATAACTGAATGATGTAGAGTGACTCCAGATGAGCTCTCTCCGAGTCACATGCAGAGAAAAAAAGAGACAGGGCTCCAATGGTGCAGATCAAAAAGGTAGTATAAGGTTTTATTGGAATAAAACCACAAAAAATGTTGACATAAAAAGTGATCACATAAATGAAAAATAAGAACAAAGTAATATGGGGAGTAGCGTACCAAGAAATAGGGTGATACCCTAGGAGTCCAGATTCGTTCCATCCATCCGGAATATCGATCCAAGGTCTGGATTTGAGGATTGTTCAATCTCAACTGTCCAGATGTCAACATCATAGGAGTCACCAGACAAGCCGATCGTTCCTGAGGTCGAATCTTTCATGCTTACAAGATCTGCTGCCATGGGCAGGCAGATCCACGGACTCTGGTAAGAGTATTTCATCCATTTTCTCTAGTAGTCGGAAGTTGTGTTTTCCTTGATGACCTTCAGTCTACATGTCCTCTTTTTCACTGCGCCTTCACGGGTTATTCTGATGGACATTTTATATATGTGTTGTTTTTCTTATGATTATACATGTTGATTTTCATGGATTTTGTAGTGAACACACACACACCTTTTTTGGTGTGATATTCACTTTATTCTTCACCATATATGTAGAGAGACATTCATTTGTTTTCTTCTTGATTTTTTAGCGCTACATTTTTTATTAACGACTTGAACATAAAGCTCATCCCTAGTCCTTAAAGCAGAACTCCAGCCAAATTTTTTTTCCATGTCCTTGTTGCTGATCTCCTTACCAATTTTCCATCCATGTTATTCTGAGCTCTGTAGTTCCTCTGTAATAGGCTGCTGAACTTGCTGAAAAAATGTTATTGCCTGCTGACATCCTGTTTGTAAGACCGCTGGCTTCTATCCCTGTCCTCAGCTCAGCCAGTGGTCTGACACGCCCCCTTGTAGTCCTCTGAAAGCCGAGCAGGGAGTTCTATTTCCTGTAGTGGGCGGAGGGGGTCTCCCAGCCCCTGGTCTGTGCCACCCATGGAGGAGGTGTCCTCCTTCTTCTCTCTCCTCCCTCCTCCTCCTCCATGCCATAAATACGCCCTCCACTCCGCCTCTCCCATAGCGCTGCCCCCCACCACCGCCGCCCCCACCTGCTATCTCTGTGCAGAGCGGGGATTATTATCAGTAATCAGTTGTATGACACAGTGGGGATCTCCCGCTGTGTCAGATATAGTATACAAGAACATAGATTGCTGATGCTCCGCCTTCCACCGTTATGATTGACAGCGCACTGTGCCAATTGTGCTGTTCATAACGGTGGGAGGCGAAGCATCAGCGATCTATGTTCTCTTATACTATACCTGAAACAGCGGGAGATCCCCGCTGTGTCATACAACTGATAATAATCCCCGCTCTGCACTGGTGGGACTGACATGAGGGACTGATATGAGACACTGGTATGAGGCACTGGTGGGACTGACATGACAGACTGATATGAAGCACTGGTGGGACTGACATGACGGACTGATATAAGGTACTGGTGGGACTCACATGCGGCACTGGTGGGACTGACATTTGGCTCTGGTGGTCCCTGACATTCGGCTCTGGGGGTCCCTGATATTTGGCTCTGGTGGTCCCTGACACGTTGCACTGATTTGCATTTATAAGGCTGTAACCTATCATACCGTGTGTTATCTATGGCTTGCTGACTGCAGAATGAAGGGTGTGATTTATGTTGAAGTGGGCAAGTTCACATTTACATGTACAAGCCTAGTGTACTGTACCTCCCCCATTCACTCCTGTCCCAAGGATCCATGGGAATGTAGGCTGATTACAGTTAAAGAGAGAGAAGAGGATATGATGCAATCACTGTTCTAACACCTCCTACCTGCCAGAATACAGGCTGCATTTTTTGAATCACAGAGCTGACTTCCTGAAAATTCAATCAGTCATATCTCTTAAACAGTAAGAAATTTCACAAATGTAATAACTGTTTAGTGTTTTGTGTGGGGGGTGTACTAATGGGGAATTTTTTGAAAATCCCAGTGTTCTGCTTTTAACATGAAAAAGCCCAAAGTTCTACCCACAGGTTCAAAAGCATATTTATCATAATTGAAAAAAAAGTCTAAATTCCAACTGGACAACTGTGTATTAGCAAAACAAAATACTTCATAGATAGCAGTGATGCCAATGCTAAACATAATATTATGGCTAAGCTAAGAAAAGTTTTGGTACTATTTACATACAGTATGAGAAAATAAACAAATTTTGAAACCAGGACAGATTTTTTCATTACTGAAATTTAGGTATTGCTATTACTGGTATAGAACATAATGGGGGGAATTCAATTCAATAAAGCTGCTGTGTCACTTTTCTGGCATTAATCCCTCTTGTTAATGTATTGCACCAAATTCATGAAGCATTTGCAACACTTTTGGTTCGGACAGCGACCAATTCATCAATTTCAGGTAGTTCGGAAATGCGCCATTTTATATTGTGTCTCATTGAATACTCCACTATTGCATTGTGTCGCACTGAATGCGCCAAATGTAAAAGTGGAGCTAATTAAGACCAACTCTCTTTTGGCATACAGAGAGAAAAATTGTCTCAGACAGATTTTGCGAAAGTGTCTCTCATGCATTCTAAAAGAGCATGAGCCAAATCAAGTACAAGTTCTAGACAGGTATATGAATTTGGAGCATTATTCACCACTTTTAGAATGTACAAGGGACACTTTTGCTAAATCTGCCTGCATTATTCTTTCAATACTGAGTATTACAGTAAAGTATGAAGTAATGCTTCATGCATGTTCGTACTTGCACTGCTATGAAGGACATTATAAATGTAGAGTTTTGATTTCATAACCAAGTTTTAAAAGTATGTCCATCCAAAATTGATATCTCTGTCCACCGTTCTTTCCTCCTCCAAATGTATGAATGCATTTTACCAATGTTATTTTTATCATATGTGCCCTCCATCTGATGTCTCTACCCTCTCTCCAGTTCAAAACAAACTTTTGACATGGACCTTTCAAGTTATGTCCATGTTTTCCTAGTTATGTGGATAGTAGAGATGGGCTGAACTATACCTGGTTCCGTTCGCACCAGAACTCCCGAACATAGCAAAAGTTCAGACCCGAACCCCATTGAAGTCTATGGGAGCAGAACTTGAAAAATGAAAAGTCCCCATTTTGAAGGCTTATATGCAAGTTATTGGCCATAAAAAGGGTATGGGGGCCCGGGTACTGCTCTGGGGGACATGTACCAATGCAAAAAAAAAACTTTTAAAAAAGATTGTGTAGCGGCCTCCACTCTCTCCTCTCTATTCTTCTTGCTCTGGCTTTTGTCTAGGGGTACTCTGAAGGAGAGAGTGCGGGGTCACCACGCCAAGTCCCCCTGCAGAGTATGTGCAGTGAGAGACAATCCTCTTTTACCTTCGGGTTGGTGTTCTGCATCTGGAGACCTCCTCCTGGTTTTCTCGAACAGTGTCTGCCAGTAAATGAGCCCCACACCACTAAAGTCCAACACTGGCCGGCCCCTTTATACCCTCTCCCAGCAAGCACGGCGGGTTCCCCGCCCCACCATACCGCTGCCGAGGGAGGACAAAAAGGGAGCACGGCACACAGCAATGGTTCAACCCCAGCCCAAGGCGACAGCGCCACCCGCTGGGCTGCAGGGAACTGCACATCACTGGTGTCTCTGCCAGTTTTAAATACACAGAAAAGTGTATACCCGCTACAATTGTTTTTAAAGGAGCAGTGATTTTTTTAATGATGCTTAAAGTGAAACAATAAAAATATGCCTGGGGGCTCACCTTAGTCTGCCTGTAAAGTGGCGCATCTGTACCGTGTATAAAACCTACTGCAGCAAAACAGACATTTATAAAGAAAAAAAATTACAATTGAATTACTGGCAGTACAAAACCATTGCCAGCAATGGAAACATTTTAAAAAACAGCCTTTTAAGGGAAACCCCACGCTGTTTTTTTTGTTTATTTTGGCGTGGGGTTTCCCTTAAAATGCCATGCTGTTTTTTTTACATTTTTCCATTGGCAGCAATGTTTTTTTACTGCCACCCCAATATTCATACCAGACCCTTTTCAGAGCATACAGCTAGGCAACCAGGAAAAGGGGGGGAGCAAGCACCCCCCATCCTGAACCATACGAGGCCACATGCCCTCCACATGGGGGGTGCTTTGGGGTGGAGGAGCTTTGCCCCCCCACTTCAAAGCACCTTGTCCCCATGTTGCCAGGACAAGGGCCCCTTCCTCACAACCCTGGGCTGTGGTTGTCGGGGTCTGTGGGCAAGAGGCTTATCAGAATCTGATATTCACATGGGGGGCAGGATCTGGGGGCCCCCTTGTTAAAGAGGGCTTCCAGATTCTGATAAGCCTCCTGCCCACAGATCCCCACAACCACAGCCCGGGGTTGTGGGGAAGAGGCACTTTTCCCTAGCAACATGGGTTGCCCCCCTGCCCCAATGCACCCCCCATTTTGGGGGCATGTGGCCTGATATGGTTCAGGAGGAGGAGGGGGGCGCTCCCTGGTCCCCTCCCTTTCCTGGCCTTCTGGACTGCATGCTCAGATGAGGGTCTGGTATCTATTTTCGGGGGACCTCACGCCCTTTTCTTTTTACTTAAAATCCATACCAGACCCAAAGGGATATTCACTGTGCTCTGGATGGGCAATGCTTTGCCCAATCAAGGCTGCACAGTGCATTGTGGGGTGCTTGGCGAACAAATTTGGGTGTTTGGGATGAACTTTTGTTCGGCCCGAACCATTCGCCCAGCTCTAGTGGATAATGTAATTCTCATACTCTGGCTATTTGTCACAAGGTATTTATTTTATATGGTGTAGGCTGATAATTTAAGTATACACAAACTACGTAAGAGACTTTGGGGTTTATTTACTAAAACTGGAGAGAGCAAAATCTGTTGCTGAGCATGGTAGCCAATCAGCTTCTAACTTCAGCTTGTTTAATTACGCTTTGACAATAAAACCTGGAAGCTGATTGGTTTCTATGCAGAGCTGCACCAGATTTTGAACTCTTCAGTTTTAGTAAATCATCCCCATTATCTTTTTTGCATGTGTCAGCTGATTTTTTTAATTACAGTTGACCTTCTGGTTGACTTCCCTACTGTATGTCATGTGCTCAGTTGCAGTAATAATGAAATATTTAATCTTAATTAACAGTTGTATTACAACTGCAGTATGTTTGTGTTGAATTTAGTGCTGAATATATTACTTGTAACAACATGTCAGCAAGCTCTCTATGTAAATTAGAAGATAAGGTCAAGTAATGATGTTATTTATAGTAGCCAATTATATTGAAGCAGTCCATTTTCTACAGCAGAAAAGTACCGTATTTATCGGCGCACCCCAAGTTTAGGAGGAAATTTTAGGGCAAAAAACTTTTAGGAGGGAAATTTAAGGAAAAATAACTTACATTTAAATGCAGCCTTATCAGTGTCATTTGCAGCCTTGTCACAGTGCAGCCTTGCCCCAGTGTCCATTGCAGCCTTGCCCCAGTGTCCATTGCAGCCTTGTCACAGTGTCCATTGCAGCCTTGTCACAGTGTCCATTGCAGCCTTGCCCCAGGGTCCACTGCAGCCTTGTCACAAAGCAGCAGTGCAGCCTTGCCCCAGTGTCACCTTGCCCCCAGTGTTTATTGCAGCCTTGCCGGAATTTAAAATTGGCGCCGCCGAGATCGCCGCCGAGACTGGGCGGAGCATGGCGAACGCCGCCAAGAACGCAGGGACTGGGCGGAGCCGAGATACACATAGCCGAGTGTACTCGGCTCTTCTCGGCTCCGCTCACAGTCATGCAGAGTCACGCCCTATGATGGACATAACACAGGTCCAATGGCGGAACTGGGCGTGACTGTGAGCAGAGCCGAGAAAAGCCGAGTACACTCGGCTATGTGTATCTCGGCGGCGATCGCTCCGCTCTGCTAACAGTCAGCGGAGATCGACGGGGATAGGTGGGTATCGGCGTATAACACGCACCCACGATTTTCCCCTGATTTTAAGGGGAAAAAGTGCGTGTTAAATGCCGATAAATACGGTAAATGAAAGTTAACACTTATTGTGGGCAGAAATTTATTTTTGCTTAAGATTAGGGTTGAGCGGACACCTGGATGTTCGGGTTCGACGGGTTTGGCCGAACTTCGGGAAAAAGTTTGAGTTCGGGACCCGAACTTGACCTGAACTTGACCCCGAACCCGAACCTCATTGAAGTCAATGGGGACACAAACTTTTGAGTACTAAAATGGCTCTAAAAAAGTAATGGAATGGGCTAGAGGGCTGCAAATGGCAGCAAAATGTTGTTAAGAGCATGGCAAGTGCTCTGCAAACAAATGTGGATAGGGAAATAATAACTTAAAATAGCATAAAATACATAAAAATAAAAAAAAATAATCTTGACCTAGGAGGACGAGGTCCATATGGAGTAGGAGGTTGAGGTGGCGGTGTATGTGGCGGTGTAGGTGGAACTGGCGGTGGAGGAGGACGAGGTAGCCAACACTGGTTTTTGTTTTTAATTTTTTTTTTTTTTAAATTAGGGTACACCCCAAAAAAAGTGAGAGAGATCAAAAATACAACAATGGCTATTCTGCACAAGGTACGGTCAAGTCCTGTGGGATCCATGCCTGGTTAATTTTAATGAATGTGAGCTTGTCCACATTGGCTCTGGACAGGCGGCTGCGCTTGACTGTGATAACGCCCCCTGTTGTAGTAAATACACGTTCAAATAATACATCGGCTGTAGGGCAGGCCAGCACCTCCAAGGCGTAAAGGGCAAGTTCAGGCCATGTGCCCAATTTGAGACCCAGAAGTTGAAGGGGGCAGACCCGTCATTCAGTACGTGTAGGCGTGTGCACACATACTGCTCCACCATGTTGGTGAAATGCTGCCTCCTGCTAAGACGTTCCATATCAGCTGGTGGTGCTGGTTGTTGTGGCGTGCTAACAAAACGTTTCCACATTTCGGCCATGCTAACCCTGCCTTCTGAGGTGCTGGCGGTGCCCCGGCTGCGTTGGCGACCTCTTCCTCCTCCTCTGTCTTTGCCTTGTACTCAGGTGGGAATGCCACCAGCAGCGTGTCTACCAGCGTGCGCTTGTACTCGCGCATCTTACAATTACGCTCCAGTGAGGGAATTAAGGATGGTACATTGTCCTTGTAACGGGGACCCAGCAGCGTGGCCACCCAGTAATCAGCACCTGTTAGAATGTGGGCAACTCGGCGGTTGTTGCGGAGACACTGCAGCATGTAATCGCTCATGTGTGCCAGGCTGCCCAGAAGCAACGAAAAGCTGTCCTCTGTGGGAGGTGTATCGTCTGTGTCCTCTGTATCCCCCCAGCCACGCACCAGTGATGGCTATGAGCTGGTCTGGGTAGGAGGAGTTAGCAACAGGAGGCAAACTGAAGCGCCCTGCAATCCTCTGTGGTGGAAGGACATGCGCCAAACTGCTATCCGTCTTAGGCCCAGCCGCCAATGCACTTACCCAGTGTGCTGTTAGGGAGATATAACGTCCCTGACCGTGTCTACTGGTCCACGTATCCGTAGTTAGGTGAACCTTGCCACAGATGGCGTTGCGCAGTGCACACCTGATTTTGTCCCCCACTTGGTTGTGCAGGGAAGGGATGGCTCGCCTGGAAAAGTAGTGGCGGCTGGGCACAACATACTGTGGGACAGCCAATGCCATCAGGCTTTTAAAACTCTGCGTCTCCACCAGATGGAATGACAGCATTTCAAGGGCCTGGAATTTTGCAATGCTGGCATTCAGGGCCAGGGATCGCGGGTGGGTAGGGGGGTACTTCCTCTTCCGCTCCAGTGTTTGGGAGATAGAGATCTGAACGCTTCCATGGGACATTGTGGAGATGGTTGGTGACCCAGGTGGTAGTGTTGCTGGCAGATCCTCTGTTTGCGGGGTGGCAGGTGCCACTGTCACTACAGAGGTGGAAGAAGAGGCCGAGACTGCAGCAGAAGAGGAAGCAGGAGGAGCCAGAGACCTTTCTTGGTTTTTGAGGTGTCTACTCCACTGCAGCTCGTGCTTTGCACTTAGATGCCTGGTCATGCAGGTTGTGCTCAGGTTGAGAACGTTTATGCCTCGCTTCAGGCTCTGATTGCACAGCGTGCAAACCACTTGTGTCTTGTCATCAGCACATTGTCTGAAGAACTGCCACGCTAGGGAACTCCTTGGACCTGGCTTTGGTGTGCTCGGTCCCTTGCTGTGTTGGGCAGCAGCAGGCGTACTGTCTAGGGGACGGACACTCCGCTTTTGCACCCTGCTCCCTCTTCTGCTGTGCTGGTGGCTCTGTGCGACCACTGCCTCTTCCTCCGAACTACACAGGTCACCTGCATGACGTTGATTCCATGTGGGGTCGAGGACCTTATCGTCCTCCACATCATCTTCCACCCAGTCTTCACCCCTGCCCTCCTTGTCGGTCTGCACAATTGCGAAAGCAGCAGCAGTTGGCACCTGTGTTTCTTCATCATCCGAGACGTGCTGCGATGGTCCTCCCATGTACTCATATTGAAACATAGTGGTTGGGCATCGGTACACTCAATCTCTTCCACTTCTGGGGCAGGGCTAGGTGGATGGCCCTGGGAAACCCTGCTAACAGATTCATCAAAAAGCAGAAGAGACTGCTGCATGACTTGGGGCTGAGACTGCTTGGCTGATTTGCAAGGGGGTGAGGTGAAAGACTGATGGACATCGGCTGCAGGTGCCAACTCTGATCTTTCAGCAGTAGACTGGGTGGGAGACAATGTGAAGGGGGCACTGTCAGCAACCCAATCTACTATCGCCTGTACTTGTCCTGGGCCTGGCCTCAACATTCCTAGAGCGGCAATAGGCCCGACCAAATACCGCTGCAGGCTCTGTCGCCTACTCGCACCTGAGGAAGGTGTTTCACTTGTGCGTGTAGCTGGCACAGATCGACCACATCCTCTCCCTGCAACAGGAGCTCCACCAGCAGCACCACGACTGGGGCCACGTCCCTTATTTGACGGTCTCCTCATATTTCTCAAATTTAGGATCTTGCCCTAAATGGGTGTTTTTTGAATAGCAGAATAGAGCAACAGTATCTAAATGGTGTATCTCACAGGTAGAGATATGCAGAAAACGCACCAAATATTTTTTTTTGCCCTAAATGATTCTTTTTTTGAAGATCAGAATAGGAGAACAGTATCTAAAGTGTGTATCTCACACATACAGATATGCAGAAAATGCACCAAAATAATTTTTAGGGCAGAAAACGCACCAAAAAAAAATATTTTGCCCTAAATTATTACTTTTTTTCAAGAGCAGAATAGGAGAACAGTATCTAAAGTGCGTATCTCACACGTACAGATATGCAGAAAATGTAGCAAATTTTTTTTTTGTCCACAAAACGCACCAAAAAAATTTTTGGGCCCTAAATTATAATTTTTTGGAAGAGCAGAATAGGAGAACAGTATTTAAAGTGTGTATCTCACATGTACAGATATGCAGAAAATGCACCAAAATAATTTTTTATGGCAGAAAACGGACCAAAAATTATTTTTTTGCCCTAAATGTATTTTTATTTTGAAGAGCAGAATAGGAGAACAGTATCTAAAGTGTGTATCTCACACCTACAGATATGGCGAAAATGCACCAATTTTTTTTTCTATTGCCCTAAAAAAAAATTTTTTTGAAGAGCAGAATAGGAGAACAGTAACTAAAGTGTGTATCTCACACGTACAGATATGCAGAAAATGCACCAAAATAATTTTTTATGGCAGAAAACGCACCAAAAATTATTTTTTTGCCCTAATTTTTATTTTATTTTGAAGAGCAGAATAGGAGAACAGTATCTAAAGTGTGTATCTCACACCTACAGATATGGCGAAAATGCACCAAAAAAATTTTTTTTGCGCTAATTTTTTGAAGATCAGAATAGGAGAACAGTATCTAAAGTGTGTGTCTCACACGTACAGATATGCAGAAAATGCAGCAAAATAATTTTTTGGGCAGAAAATGCACCAAAAAAAATGTTTTGCCCTAAATTATTATTTTTTTGAAGAGCAGAATAGAAGAACAGTATCTAAAGTGTGTATCTCACACGTACAGATATGCAGAAAATGCACCAAATTTTTTTTGTGGGGCAGAAAACGCACCAAAAAATATTTTTTTGCCCTAAATTAATATTTTTTTGAAGAGCAGAATAGGAGAACAGTATCTAAAGTGTGTATCTCACACGTACAGATATGCAGAAAATGCAGCAAAAAATTTTTTTATGGCAGAAAACGCACCAAAATATTTTTTTTTGCCCTAAATTATTATTTTTTTGAACAGCAGAATAGGACAACAGTATCTAAAGTGTGTATCTCACACGTACAGATATGCAGAAAATGCACCAAAATACATTTTTATGGCAGAAAACGCACCAATTTTTTTTTTTTTTTTTTGCCCTAAATTATTACTTTTTTGAACAGCAGAATAGGAGAACAGTATCTAAAGTGTGTATCTCACACATACAGATATGCAGAAAATGCACCAAAATACATTTTTATGGCAGAAAACGCACCAATTTTTTTTTTTTTTTTGCCCTAAATTATTACTTTTTTGAACAGCAGAATAGGAGAACAGTATCTAAAGTGTGTATCTCACACATACAGATATGCAGAAAATGCACCAAAAAATATTTTTATGGCAGAAAACGCACCAAAAAAATTGTTTTTGCCCTAATTTTTTTTTATTTTGAAGAGCAGAATAGAAGAACAGTATCTAAAGTGTGTATCTCACACCTACAGATTATGCAGAAAATGCAGCAAAAAATATTTTTTTGCCCTAAATTTTTTTTATTTGAATAGCAGAATAGGAGAACAGTATCTAAAGTGTGTATCTCACAGTAACATATTCAGTGCTGGTGCACTGAGCTTGCATAAAATGCCCGCCAAAGCCAATCTAACTGACAGACGGATAAACGTTATCTTTTCTCTGGCACTGGGCTCAGGGCAGGATAAAAAGATTGTGCACTGCACCCACACAACAAAAGCAAGGTAGATCGCTGAGTAATTTGATTTCTGAATCAGGACTCCTATCTAATTCTCTCCCTCAAAGCAGCAGCAGCAGCAACCTTTCCCTACACTAACTGAAGCAGAGTGACGTGCTGTTCTATGTGCCTCTAGCTTATACGCATGCCTTCACACTATAGTGTTTCTCAGCATCAGCAATTGTTCTGGAGGATATCTGGTGCCAAAAAATGCTTTATGTTTGTTTTGTAGAGTGATATGCAGGATGTTCATGTGCATTTAGTATGTGTACAATAATGGTCACATTGGTTATGCACTGGAGTTTTTGTTATACTATACAGGACTCAGGACCTTATGCTAATCAGCTTTCAGAACCTGTGTCCAGAAAGTATGTTCATTCTCATAACAAACAGTAAAAGAGCTTTAACACAAGCACTCACAGATCTCTGTAGCTGCAGGTACTGTGGAGAAATCAGTTTCAAAATTACAATGGGGGTCTAAAATCACAGCTTCTCTCACCTTATTTCCTCCAGAAGCAGAGACTTGGCAGTATGCATGTCTTCTAATGTAAACATAGAACAGGTCCTGTAAGCTATATAAGTTCAAAATTAAGCCGTGAAAAATAGTGTCACTGTGACAATAAAATGATAATAATATTATAGAAATAAATCTGTGATAGCTGCATTACAATATGTCCACATAAACAATAACTAAAATGATTCAAACTGAAAGTGTTGGGGATTCCAGCGTGGGTTGTCACATACCAAGAGGGGCATCAGTGGGCACAATTAAAGGGAAAGACAAGGAGGAATGTATGGTATTGGACAATTCATCCTGAAATCCCGACTGTTATCCATCCCATGAGGTTTTTGGGATAAGGTGCAGCAGGGCTCCCATCCTGGAGTCAAATTAGCTGGTAAGCGGCTTGTGAGTGGGGTGTGCCCTTTCTGGGTGTAAAGAGGTTTCTCACTCACACTGGAGCATTGAATTCTGCTAAACCCATAAGTTTATTAAAGCGGAGCTCCACCCAAAAGGGGAAGCTCCACTTATCTGCTTCCTCCCCCCCTCCGGTGCCACATTTGGCACCTTTCGTGGGGGGGGGGGGGGTAATGGGTACCTGGTTTTGACAGGTACCTGTTTCCACTTCTATGAGACCTGGCTGTGGTGAGATGCGGCAAGATCCCCCGTATGTTTGGCTGCCTCCTTCTTCCCCTGCCGCCGGGCCATTTAGAAAGTACAGCGCGCTTCGCGCTTCATGCATGTGCAGTAGGGAACCAGCTGTGAACCCACAAGAATGTGTTTATAGCGACAGTAGTGTCAAAGCACCAAGGGAAGATTCCTGTAGGCTCCTCCTCTGCTCTGACGTGTCTTCTGATAGGGCAGGGGGGGAGCCTTGAAAGAAGGAGATCACACCGGGCACTGAAGTCCCGGTGTCTGAAGTCTGTGCTGGGGCAGGCTGAACAGTAAGCATAATAGAAAGGCTTTATGATAATAATAAATTCTTGATTTAATTATTGCACTCTGAACACTTACATTTAAGAAAGCAAATTTTCCAAGGCTGAGAGCCTCTCTCCAAGACTTAGGCACCTAATTAGTAAATAGAACCCCCCTGTGAGTAATTTATTCTCAGTATAAATACAGCTGTTCTGTGAAGCCCTCAGAGGTTTGTTAGAGAACCTTAGTGAACAAACAGCATCATGAAGGCCAAGGAACACACTTGACAGGTCAGGGATAAAGTTGTGGAGAAGTTTAAAACAGGATAAGGTTATAAAAAAATATCCCAAGCTTTGAACATCTCACAGAGCACTGTTCAATCCATCATTGAAAAATTGAAAGCTTATGGCACAATTGCAAACCTACCAAGACATGGTTGTCCACCTAAACTGACAGGCCGGGCAAGGAGAGCATTAATAAGAGAAGCAGCCAAGAGGCCCATGGTAACTCTGGGAGAGCTGCAGAGATCCACAGCTCAGGTGGGAGAATCTGTCCACAGGACAACTATTTGTGTGCACTCCACAAATCTGGCCTTTATGGAAGAGTGGCAAGAAGAAAGCCATTGTTGAAAGAAAGCCATAAGAAGTCCTGTTTGCAGTTTGTAAGAAGCAATGTGGGGGACACAGCAAACATGTGGAAGAAGGTGCTCTGATCAGATGAGACCAAAATTGAACTTTTTGGCCTAAAAGCAAAACTCTAAGTGTGGCAGAAAACTAACACTGCACATAACCCTGAACACACCATCCTCACCGTGAAACATGCTTGTGGCAGCATCAAATTGTTGGGATGCTTTTCTTCAGCAGGGACAGGGAAGCTGACCAGAGTTGGAAGATGGATGGAGCCAAATACCGGGAAATCTTAGAAGAAAACCTTGAGACTGGGGCGGAGGTTCACTTTCCAGCAGGACAACAGCCCCAAACATACAGCCAGTCTACAATGGAATGGTTTAGGTCAAAGAATATTCATGTGTTAGAATGGCCCAGATATAAATCAAATTGAGAATCTGTGGCAAGTTTTGAAAATTGCTGTTCACAGACACTCTCTATCCAATCTGACAGAGCTTGAGCTATTTTGAAAAGAAGAATGGGCAAAAATGTCACTCTATAGATGTGCAAAGCTGGTAGATACTTCCCCCAAAAACTTGCAGCTGAAATTGCAGCGAATGGTGGTTCTACAGAGTATTTAGCTGGATATAAATGCATGCCACACTTTTCACATATTTATTTGTAAAAAAAAATGAAAACCATTTATAATTTTCCTTCCACTTCACAATTATTTGCCACTTTGTGTTGGGCTATCACATTAAGGCCTCATGCCCACGGGCGTTTTTTCAGCCGCGTTTTTGAGCGTTTTTTACAGCTTAAAAACGCCTGTCCATGTTAGTCTATAGCTTCATGCCCACCTAGGCGTTTTTGAGCTGTAAAGAGCATAGGCGTTTGTAAGCTGTAAAAAAAACCCAGGGCCAGTGCGTTCCTCAGCGTCAGAACTAGGCAGGAAAAAACGCGAGCGTCAAAAAACGCGCAAAAACGCGCACTAACGCGCACTAACGCGCAAAAAACGCGCACTAACGCGCGGTCGCGTTTTTAGCTCCGACGTTTTTTTTTTTTTTTTTTTTTTCAAAAAAAAAAAAAAAAAAAAAAAAAAAATATTTACAATAACATGGACAGGCGTTTTTAAGCTGTAAAAAACGCTCAAAAACGCAGCTGTAAAAACGCCAGTGGGCATGAGGCCTAAATCATAATAAAAAAAAATTAAGTTTTTGTTGTAACATGACACAATGTGGAAAATTGCAAGGGGTATGAATACTTTTTCAAGGCACTGTAAGTCTAAGTACTAACTGGTGTTTACAAGTTGTCCTAAAGGTGGAGATGGGTTTTACTGCATGCTAGTACCAGGTTACAGTCCTCAGGCTCGCCCCGCCAGGAGGTGAGCAATTCGGGGTCCAATAGCTAATATATCAGTTAGGGATAAGCAGAATGTGAAAAAAGGGGAAAAAAACTGCGCTAATACCCAAATCAAAAAGGGAAGCAGCTGACACCCAAACAAACAAAGTCTAGCATAAATGGTGAATCAATAGTGCAGCGCTTAATAGTGGACGGTATGAGGATTGCAAGTAAGCACACTCTGACTGGCATAGTGTGAGTGCTAAATATACAAACAACAAGTGAGTATAAACAACTGCATACAGTATTACATGTGTAATATAACAAAATCCAGTGAGGCCTGTGAGCTCCAAAGTACAATGTGAAATAAAGTCCAAATAAACAGAACATGGTAAACATGGTAAAAGAGACTTCTTTCCATTCAAATGATACACAGTAGGAAGAAAAACAAGTTGCCTGTAGTTGCTTGTAGTCACTCCTAAACTCTTCAGAAATGGATGTATGAGGTACTCTTACCAAATTGGGTGGACACACCTGTCATACGACAGTGGGTCATGCGAGCTTGTGATCCCTGATGATCTGGATCAGTGTAGGGTGAAACTTATGGTCCTGAGTAGCCTGGATCAATGCTGAATGGAGAGGGTGGTCAGATGGGCTGAAGTGTGGAATCCCCACTCCTCCACTGATGGATAAACACAGGGGTGACTCCTCACAAACTCCAATGGAAAAAGAATAGAAAGATGCTCCAATGGTGCAGGTCAACCACGTAGGTTTATTGAACAGAACATTTATATGAAAAACATATAAAACGCAATGTAGGGTGCAGTAAATGCTCGCAAGCATTTATTGCACTCTACATTGCTTTTTATATGTTTTTATCGTTATCACTTTTTACTTGTCATTTTCATGTATGACATTTTCTCAATAAACCTACGTGGTTGACCTGCACCATTGGAGCATCTTTCTATTCTTTTTCATTGGAGTTCGTGAGGAGTCACCCTGGTGTATATCCATCAGTGGAGGAGTGGGGATTCCACACTTCAGCCCATCTGACCACGCTCTCAATTCAGCATTGATCCAGGCTACTCAGGACCATAAGGACCAACCCTACACTGATCCAGATCATCTGGGATCACAAGCTCGCATGACCCACTGTCGTATGACAGGTGTGTTCACCCTATTTGGTAAGAGTACCTCATACATCCATTTCTGAAGAGTTTAGGAGTGACTACAGACAACTTGTTTTTCTTCCTACTGTGTATCATTTGAATGGAAAGAAGTCTCTTTTACCGTGTTCTATTTATTTGGACTTTATTTCACATTGTACTGTGGAGCTCACAGGCCTCACATGATTTTGTTATATTACACATGTAATACTGTATGCACTTGTTTATACTCACTTGTTGTTTGTATATTTAGCACTCACACTGTGCCAGTCAGAGTGTGCTTACTTGCATTCCTCATACCGTCCACTATTAGCGCTGCACTATTGATTCACCACATAAGCAGAAGCATAGTCAGTAATCAAACCAAAGGTCAGTAACGAGGGCTTGCAGGTTAGGATCAAGCAGAAGGGTCAGTAATGAGTGGTAGTGAAGATATGGACAGAAGCAGAAGTGACAAGAGCCAGATATTGGCTGGAGGGAGCATGATAATCTGGCAAACAGGAAGTGCAAAGGATAGGAAGATGATGGGAGAAGTAAAGGGTTCAAAGTTCAAGACAAACAAGGTTCAAGGCAGGATCATTAGTCCAGATTCTAACAGTGAATCACCAGCATAGACACCCGTCATAAACTTACGGATGTCTCCAGTGATAATAATCTCGACCAGGTGATCACATGCAGAATAATATTTTGAAAGAAATATAGACAGGTACTCACAGTTTAAAAAGCAGTTCAGCACATAAAGATAGAATGCTGCACCAGCTAGCACTAGCTGTGCATGCTCCTGTTCCCCTGATGATGCGTATTGATGCAAAACGTATTGGGTGGCTTGACTCGTGACGTCATCACGCACGCCAAATGTTAGGTGGTGCAGCAATCTATCTTTATGTGCTGATCTGCTTTTTAAATTGTGAGTACCTGAAGTACCGGAAGTTTTTGATTGGTGTCTATACTAGTGTTTCACTGCTAGAAGCTGGAATCATCTAACTTACAACATGCTCTGTTGGTCTCTGTTATTGGGGATCAACTAAGAGGCTTATGTGTGTTCTTTTGTTCTTTCCAAGAATTGTGCATTTTGCTGGTGGAAGGCTGGAATACTGTACCTAACTTTTGCTCAAACAGACACATTCGTGCCAGTTTCATACAGCTCCTATCATTGCATGAGATTAGCTTAGTCTGCATTGAGCGCTGTAAGATCAGTTATTCATGAAATTAGCAGTATAGAAATGTTTTTTTCCTCCTGTTCAATGTATTAGTAATACCTGAGTGAGTTCTCTTATAAAACAAGACCTATGTAACTATGAAACAGGACCCATAAACAGAATTTTAAATATTTTAGACATTATTATTTTAGCTATTATTTTTACACTCCACAATGTAAAAGTTTTTTCCAACATGCATACAGTAACCATTAACATCCAGGAACCCTCTACTAG
This sequence comes from Rana muscosa, assembly GCA_029206835.1. Lineage (NCBI taxonomy): Eukaryota > Metazoa > Chordata > Amphibia > Anura > Ranidae > Rana > Rana muscosa. Next base: position 218,445,346 of record CM055116.1, read on the forward strand.
AAGAACAAATTAATCCTAGAAGCCTGCTTTTATAACAATAATGAACTTAAAGTTTATTTCAGGACTTTTTCAACTGCAGATCCCCAAATGTGTTGCTCAATATGTCCCCACACCCCATTGTAGGACTATCCAAATTATCATTATGAGCATCAGTAGGCATGAGCCAAATGTACGAAGGTTTGGTTCAAGGCAGGTTTTCAGTACATGAGTAAAGTTCATGTACTGAATCCAAACCTCACCAAAGTTAGCAAATGTTATGTTATGACTATTTTCTAGGCTGAGGCCTGGTTCACACTGGTGTGAAAAACGCTCCGACATTGGGAGCTCATGTCGCATGACATGTGAAAATCAATATTTCTCTATGGGAGCCGTCTTAGCTGGTCCGACACGACTTTGAAAATGCTCCCTGTACTACTTTGGTCTGACTTTGATCCTACTTCAGCCCATTGAATATCATTGAAGTCGGATCAAAGTCCGAACGCCGTCCTGCATGCTCCGACTTTGGAATGCGACTGGTGCTCTGCTGATCTTGAGGGGGAACTCCACGCCAAATTTTAAATAAAAAAACGCCATGGGTTCCCCCTCCAAGAGCATACCAGGTCCTTCGGTCTGGTATGGATTTTAAAGGGAACCCCTACGCCAAAAAAAAACGGCGTGGGGTCCCCCCAAAATCCATACCAGACCCTTATCCGAGCACGCAGCTCGGCTGGTCAGGAAAGGGGGTGGGGACAAGCGAGAGCCCCCCTCCTGAACCGTAACAAGCCGCATGCCCTCAACATCGGGGGTGGGTGCTTTGGGGCAGGGGGGCGCCCTGCGGCCCCCCACCCCAAAGCACCTTGTCCCCATGTTGATGAGGACAAGGGCCTCTTCCCGACAACCCTGGTCGTTGGTTGTCGGGGTCTGCGGGCGGGGGGCTTATCGGAATCTGTGAGCCCCCTTTAATAAGGGGGCCCCCAGATCCCAGCCCCCACCCTATGTGAATGAGTATGGGGTACATCGTACCCCTACCCATTCACCTGGGGGAAAAAAGTTGTCAATAAAGAAACACACTAGACAGGATTTTAAAGTAATTTATTAGGCAGCTCTGGGGGTCTTCTTCCACTTCGGGGGTCTTTTCTGACTTCTCTGCGCTCTCCGGCCTCTTTTCCCAGTCTCCGGTTCTTCTCCCGCTCTCCGGTTCTTCTGCCGGGCTCCTCGGCTATCTTCTGCTCTTTTTCCGCTCTTTTGCTAGTGTTGGCCCGGTCTTCTCCTTCGTCTTCTTCCCTTTTCTCTTCTTCCGATGTTGACTCAATGCTCTCTCCCGCTGTAATGCTGTGTGTGTGGTGCGCAAAGACTTATATAGGCATGGGGCGGAGTCACCGGGTGTGGTCACCCAGTGACCCCACCCCTTATGACGTCACATGCCTGGGCATGATGGGGATGCGACATCATAAGGGGCGGGGTCACCAGGTGACTCCGCCCTATACCAATATAAGTCGTTGCGCACACGGCATTACAGCGGGAGAGAACATTGAGTCAAAATCGGAAGAAGAGAAGAGGGAAGAAGACGATGGAGAAGACCAGGCAAACGCTAGCAAAAGAGCGGCAAACGAGCAGAAGATAGCGGAGGGGCCCGGCAGAAGAACCGGAGAGCGGGAGAAGAACCAGAGATCGGGAGAAGAGGCCGGAGAGCGCAGAGAAGTCGGAAGAAGACCCCCGAAGTGGAATAAGACCCCCGGAGCTGCTTAATAAATTACTTTAAAAGCCTGTCTAGTGTGTTTTTTTTTATTGACACTTTTTTCCCCCAGGTGAATGGGTAGGGGTATGATGTACCCCATACTCATTCACATAGGGTGTGGGGCTGAGATTTGGTGGCCACCTTATTAAAGGGGGCTCCAGGATTCCGATAAGCCCCCCACCCACAGACCCCGACAACCAATGGCCAGGGTTGTTGGGAAGAGGCCCTTGTCCTCATCAACATGGGGACAAGGTGCTTAGGGGTGGGGGGCCACAGGGCGCCCCCCTGCCCCAAAGCACCCACCCCCCCATGTTGAGGGCATGCGGCCTGGTATGGTTCAGGAGGGGGGGGGCGCTCGCTCGTCCCCACCCCCCTTCCTGACCGGCCGGGCTGCATGCTCGGATAAGGGTCTGGAATGGATTTGGGGGGGACCCCACACCGTTTTTTCGGCGTAGAGGGTTCCCCTTAAAATCCATACCAGACCGAAGGGCCTCGGTGTTCACCACACATGGATTAATTGAAAAATCCGGAGGCGGTCACTTTAGCACTGAATCCCACAGACTGCGGGCACTTCAAAAATCTTTTGCTTGCCGTAAGGTGAGTGTTGTGTTTTATATAACTCACGTTTTCACATACAGCAAGTAGAGATCAGCATCCAGAAGTCAGCAGTCTGGTCTGTGTATCAGCCTTAGGCCCTAAGGCTGATACACAGACCAGACTGCTGACTTGTGGATGCTGATCTCTACTTGCTGTATGTGAAAATGTTTCGGATTTCTCAATCGATCCATGTGTGGTGAACACCGAGGATAGATTGTGTGAAGGCAGGTCGGCCTAGTCCTGAGCCTATTATCATCTTGTGTCTGGTAAGCAAGCCATTTACTTATCAGTTAACTATTGGATTTCAAGCTTATACTATCAACCTGTCTGAGTATTACACCTTCCGCCGCATAGGAATCCCTTCACGGCAACAATCCTATATATGTCATCTTTGGACTAGTCCCCCATAGATATTACACCATATGGACTTTTATCAGTTAAGAGTTTTATGTCATATTTTCCATTTATACATGTTTGTTTCACTTACATTCCAACTTTGACAATTCAGTTGGGATATCAGTTGGAAATTATCAGTCACATTGTTTCAGAGATTCACTGTTATCAATCACATTGGGTTGTGCTTTTTTTTATTTATTTTTTCCATATGTTTTGAGTCCTTTTCAGGCTAATTGAATAGCAGCACCCGCCCGCCGGGTGAAGGTCATATTATTCACGTTGCTCTTACATATTCATAGCATCACAGTCATTTTGTGTTTCAATACACTTAATTTTCAATTATTTATTTAATTTTGTCACTGTTCAAGGCAGCGCTGGATTTTTCCATTTACTATATTCTATAATGTCCAAGTTTTGGAGTAGTGCTCATGGTGGTGGCGTGCCGAGAGGATAAGATCCTCCATTTTATTTATTTTCCCTACTTTCTTGAGCCAGAGACCGATGGTTGGAGGCTTTGGAGGCTTTGGAGATTTCCATTTGAGAGGGATACATGCTTAAGCGTCAAGAAGATGGCAGATGACTGAATTTTTGTAGATTTTCCCTGGAATATTGGAGGCATGGAGAAGAAAGAAAGCTGGGTAGTCATGGATTGGATGTTCCGTAAATTTTTGGTCAGTGAGACGGACCCCTTTCCAAATTTTTTTGAATTTGGGGCAAGGACAGAAGATATGGAAAAGTGTTACCCGTTCCTCCTGGCATCTTCAAAAATGATCTGAGGTCGAGGGAAAAACCCTGTGCAACCTTGCAGGTGTACTGTACCACCTGGTTAGAATTTTAAAATTGGTTTCTTGTATTCTTGTGCAGATGGAGGATGTGTATGTAAATCAGAGGATATGCTGTCTTTGGTTCAAGCTTAATGTATGGTTTAGGTCTAGCTCCCAGCTACTGAGGCAAGGTGGTTGATGATTTGCTGGAGGTGTAATCAACAGTTTGGTGGCTTAGTGTCGATTCCAGTCAATAAGTCTACCCAAGTGTATTTCCTAATAGTATTTACATATGTCTGGTACTGCCAACCCTCCATAGTGTTTGGGTAAATAAAGTTGTCTTCTGCTTAGGCGTGGTTGTTTGTGTGCCCATATGAAGTCAGAAAATAATGCCTGTGTCTGTTTGAAATAATTAGAAGGGATAAAAATTGGTAAGGCTTGTAAGAGGTAAAGAAATTTGGGAAGGGTATTCATTTTAAGGATATTGCATCGGCCAAACCACGAATGCAGTCCAGTATGCCATTTGTTTAGAAGAACTCTGACTCTTTTCAAGAGTGGAGGGAAATTCAGGTCAAATATTTCAACGCGGAATTTGTTATTTAAAGCACGCTTGGAGTCGTGAAAGAAGGGGCTGAGGTATACCTACCCCCATCGCTTTGGACTTGGTAAAATGAATCTTTAAATTTCATAATGTACCATAGATCCCAAATTCATGAAGGAGGTTTAGTAGCGAGATCAAAGGATTTGTAAGAGAAACCCGCAGGTCATCTGCGTATGCCGATACTTTCTGTTGGGTACCTCCGACATCTACTCCCATAACATCCGGGTATAAGCGTATTGTGCATAGGAAAGGCTCCATTGACTGGGCAAAGATGAGAGGCGGCAAGAGGAAACTCTGCCGCGTCCCATTTGTTAACATGAAGGGTTCTCACAAGACACCATTAGCTCTGACCTGAGCGGAAGGATTAGAGTAGATTGTGGATATCCAGTTCAGCATGGTGTGTCCGAACCCTGCATATTGCAAAATTTGAGAGCATAAATTGCCAGTTTACTCGGTCAAAGGCCTTTTGGGCATCTGTTCCCAGAAATACACACTGAGTGTGGGTTTTGTTGGCTATGTGCAGTAGATTGAGGACTTTCACTGTATTGTCTCTGGCTTCACAGGATGGTACGAATCCTACTTGGTCTAGATGAATCAAATGTGGTAGATGTTGCTGGATTCTGGTCGCTAAAATCTTTGTGAATAATTTGAAATTGATATTGAGTACGGAAATTGGCCTATAACTCTCACAAGATGTGGGATCTTTGTCCTCTTTAGGGATCACTGATATGTAGGAATGAGCTTCGAGTTCGAGTCAAACTCATGTTCGACTCGAACATTGCCTGTTCGCCCGTTCACCGAAAAGCGAACAATTTGGGGTGTTTGCGGCAAATTCGAAAAGCCGCGGAACACCCTGTAAAAGTCTATGGGAGAAATCTAAAGTGCTAATTTTAAAGGCTTATATTCAAGTTATTGTCATAAAAAGTGTTTGATTCCTCTGTAGTGTAATAAATGAATAGACCCCACCCCTTCTCACGTTCCCCATCAGGTCCGCTCAGCCTTACACCCAGTGAAGGTGACCCCGCCCCCTACATCATTGGCTGAGCAGACCTGATGGGGAACATGAGAAGGGGTGGGGTCTATTCGTTTATTACACTGCAGAGGAATCAAATCACGTTTCCCATCAGGTCCGCTCAGCCAATGACGTAGGTGGGGTCTGACATACAAGGAGGCGGGGTCACCCGTCAGATCATAGGGGTAAGCCCCGGCTTTCCCCGCTTGTGGGGAATAGCCAATGATGTAGGCGGATCCTGACTACGTCATTGGCTATTCCCCGGCAAGCGAGGAAAGCTGGGGCTTACCCTATGATGTGACGGGTGACCCCACCCCCTCGTACGTCATGGGGGTTTCGTGTGGAGCGGAGACTGGAGGAGACTGCAGCGCTGGACATCGGAACACCGCGGGACATAGAGAACAACGCTGGACAGACTGGATTACATCGCTGGAATGGGTTTTTTATTTTTTTATTTGTAATAGAGGACTTTCCCAACTGTGTCTGTGTGTTTTTTTAAAAATGTTTACACTTTCTTTGTGAAATGGTACCCCTTACCAATTCACATAGGGGGGGTCAGGATCTGGGGGTCCCCTTTGTTAAAGGGGTCTTCCAGTTTCCGATAAGCCCCCCGCCCGCAGACCCCCACAATCACCGGGCAAGGGTTGTGGGGATGAGGCCCTTGTCCCCATCAACATGGGGACATGGTGCTTTGAGAGGTCACAGACCCCCAAAGCATCCTCCCCATGTTGAGGGCATGTGGCCTGGTATGGTTCAGGAGGGGGGGCACTCTTGTCCTCTTTTCCTGCGGCCTGCCAGGTTGCGTGCTCGGATAAAGGGTCTGGTATGGATATTTGGGGGGAACCCCACATAATTTTTTTTTCAATTTGATGCAGGGTTCCCCTTAATATCCATACCAGACCTGAAGGGCCTGGTAACTGAATTTGGGGGGACCCCCACGTATTTTTTTTTTTTTTATCAATGACTTTTCTCTGTATTGACAGGAGCCGACAATTCATTATGGCCACGAGTGCTTTTAAATGACTTTTTTTCCTTCAGAAATTATACTTTGTGCAGGGACAGTTCTAAGCACAGGAAACAAGCGCTGCTTTACAGACATACTATACACCCCCCCCCCCCCCAGGTACGGAATTTAAAGGAATATTTCACTTTTATTGTTTCACTTTAAGCATTATTAAAATCACTGCTCCCGAAAAAACGGCTGTTTTAAAACTTTTTTTTGCATTGATACATGTCCCCTGGGGCAGGACCCGGGTCCCCAAACCCTTTTTAGGACAATAACTTGAATATTAGCCTTGATAATTAGCACTTTTGATTTCGAACGTTCGAGTCCATTGGATTTAATAGGGTTCTAAAGTTTGGACGAACTTTAACTCTGTTCGCAGATTCTGGTGCGAACTGAACCGGGGGGTGTTCGGCTCATCCCTACTGATATGTGGACTTGTAGGGTTTCCATAGGGAAAGATCTACCAGACCCCAAAGCGTTGAACATTTTAACCATGAATTGACCAAGAGAGGGCAGTAAGGTTTTGTAGTATTGTATGATAAGACCATCTGGTCCTGGTGCTTTCCCTGGTTTAGTTGCCCCTATGGCCCTTTAAATTACATCTAGAGTGATGGGGTCTTCCAGCGCCTCACCCACAGCAGTAGGTAATTGAGGCATGTGGGAGGAGGACAAATAGTCTACTATACGTTCATGAGAGGGAGATTTTGCAAATTATACATGGAGTCGTAGAATCCCTTAAATTCTTGTGCAATGTGTTTGGGCAGAGTGACTTTTTGTCCAGTCGGTGATATAATGTATGGCAGTGGTCATCAACCCTGTCCTCAGGGCCCACTAACAGGCCAGGTTTGCAAGATAGACGAAATACATCACAGCTGATATCATTTGCTGCTCAGTGATTGTAGTATTCTAGTCTGCATCTCCCTAAGGTAATACATAAAATCTGGCCTGTTAGTGGGCCCTGAGGACAGGGTTGATGGCCACTGATATACGGTATGTAGGTCGCCAATTTCTGTTCCCTAGGAGATCTGGGCAGCATTCTACCACATTTTTTATTAGATTCGTATGATACTTTCTGAAAATATCTACATTGCTGCCTTAGCCTTGAAATTTAATAAATCAGTAATTTGTTTACATAGGGTTAGAAGTTCCTTCTCTAAAGATGGTGACGGAGCATGTTTGTGATGGGACTCTAAGGCCCGCAAGTCGCGGAGAAGAGAAGTCAACTGTATCAAACGTTGTCTTTTGAGCCTAGACCCGTGTTTAATAAGCACGCCGCGTATAACCGCTTTGTGTGCTTCCCAGATAATACCGGGTATGCATTCTGATGTGTCATTAGTTTGGAAATAAAAATCTAGCTCTCTAGTGACATCGGTCAGCACCTCCCTATTTTGTAAGAGGCTCTCATTTAGCCTCCACAACCTAGACTTTGACGTAATGGTATCGACGAGTGCGTAGGATACGAACTCAGGGGCATGGTCTGACCATGTAATGGAGCCTTAAAGAAATCTCGTACTGCATGTACCGTATATACTCGAGTATAAGCTGAGTTTTTCAACACATTTTTTGGTGCTGAAAATGCCCCCCTCGGCTTATACTCAAGTCTGTATCCATCTTCAAATTTGTGCACCTGGTCCCGGCCAGCCGTAGGTCCTCTGGACCCCAAGCTTGGCACACATGTAGCCCCACTCTTCCTCTACAAGTGTGCAAAGTTTGTTGTGCAGGGGACCTACGGCCGAGGAGCACAGATTTTTCTAACCGGGCACCCCTTCCCCAGACTCCCATGTTAAACGTCACTCTAGTCACACAGCGCCGGAGATCAGGTAGGGAGATTGGGCACAGTGAGGCATGGACACAGTGAGACATGGGCACAGTGACAGTGAGGCATGGACACAGTGAGGCATGGGCACAGTGAGGCATGGACACAGTGAGGCATGGGCACAGAAAGGCACAGTGAGGCATGGGCACAGTAAGGCACAGTGAGGCACGGACACAGTGAGGCACAGTGAGGCATGGACACAGTGAGGTACAGTGAGACATGGACACAGTGAGGCAAAGTGAGGCACAGTGAGGCATGCAGATGGACACCCTAGGCTTATACTCGAGTCAATACGTTTTCCCAGTTTTTTGTCGTAAAATTAGGTGCCTCGGCTTATATTCAGGTCGGCTTATACTCGAGTATATGCGGTAATTAATTGTGAGGGATTAGAAAATAGTCTATTTGTGAGTATGGGGATGTTAAAGTCACCTCCGGGAATCAGTTGACCCTCAGCAAACTCAAGGAATTTGTCAAGAGTTCTGCCGATGAAGAGGTCCTAAAGGCTATTGGGGACATAGAAATTTGCCAATGACACCCTGATGCCACCAATCATGCCTTTTAGAACACAAAACGGCCTTCTGGGATCCGTGATGTAGGAACATTCGTATTTTTTCGGGGACATTAAGTCCTTTAGCGTTAAGCGAGAGCACTCTGATAACATCCATAATCAATGAGTGTGTGGGGGGGGGGGGTAGGAAAAAGGATATGGAAAGGGAAGGAAAGGGTGGGGAATAAAGAAGAATAGGGATAAGGTAGGAAAGTGTAGAAACAGAAAGTACCCGGTAGGAAGGTACTAGAAAGTAGGTGAAGCACAAAGAGAGGCTGCTACTAGAACGCACCACCCCTGGGTAGTAAAACGGTAGCAAAATATTGCTTTCAAGCTCACCAGCACAACATTGGGAATTGAGCGCCGGCATATGTGGGAGTGTGGTTAGAGAAAGCCGGAAAGAGAACTTCCGACCGACCCTACGCACCCTGAACCTGTTAATGAAAAAGTAAAATACAGTAAAGTAAATTAACTTGAATGCAATAGCACAAAACACTTCATAAACCAACACAGGATAGATGAAACAAATATTCACAGATATGTCCCCATAAGGATTAACATGGTCATAAGCTGATCAGTGTAGGAGTCTACCTAGAGGTGGTGAGACTGTAGATCTCAAAGCCAGTGGGATCCTATCTGGCTATGAGGAACCGGCCTGTCTCCGCAGAGGGAGGGGGAATTAACCCTCCTCCCTAAAGGCTCTACGGAGAAAGGACTGCTCCCAGACAAATATAACCTAAACATAAACATAGACATAAAGGGGGTGTCCATCAGAACTCGTAAACTCTCCTCCCTCTAAATAACCAGGCAGGCCAGGAAGCGGCCCATATTATGTCATGACCTAAAGTTGTACTATTGTCTGAAAGATATATCCCCCCATCAATAGGGCACAACAAACCCCCACACAAGGGACTCAGGATGGGCAAGCTGACCATGTTATAAATGTTAGTCCCTCTAGAAAGATCACTAAAGGAACACATGGGCACGCACTTAGCAGCAGCATACATAGTGTTAAAACATTAAGGCACAAAGTCCTTGAAGTAGCAGGGAATTTTGCACATATAAAAACCCACTATATTGTAATTATAGTCTGAACGTCCTGCGGTGAACATAATAACTATATATCCTGTGGAGCAGGGAAAAACATTAGGGAACTAAGCCCCTCAAGTTATCATCAAATGAATCATGTAACCTGTGGAACAGGGAAAAAAACATTAGAGAACAAAGCCCTTCAAAGTCTCTGCAGGTGAATCATGTTGGTATCCAGGTTATCCAGAAAGTCATAAAGGCACCCAAATACAGAAGTCCGAATCATCCAAAGAACACAGCCAAGCTGTCGCAGCAGGGCTGAGCATGTGGAAGGCTTATAGGGAAAGCACTGCAGCTGCATTTGTGTAATGTACTAAAAACAGGCTGGCCAAAAAAATCAAACATCTATCTCACAAATGAGTGTAAACGGTATCAACGGGGCTTATTCCAGCTATGACTCATCTAACCTCTCCATGGAAGTGTCTTGGGATCACCTCCTAGATCTCTGATGGTGAGCTTGCGAGGGGCCCCGGTTCATTGATAGGCCAGAGCGGTCCGTCGGTGCGGGATGATCAGGTGCCAATTTGGAACCTGGATGGGATCCGCTTCCAAGAAGGAAAACAAGGCCTGTAATTCCGTCGGTGTATGCAGGGTGAAGGATGTTGTAGCTTTCCGAAAGCTGACTGCCAGCGGATAACCCCATCTGTAGGTGCATCCTTGTTGCCTTGCGGGATCCAGGACAGGGCGCAGAAGGGCTTTGCGTTGTACAATCACTCTGGATAGATCTGGAAGGATCTTGACGGAGGTGCCATCAAAATCCACTGTGCCATGTTCCCATGCCTTGCGGAGGATAAGCTCCTTTTGAGGGTAGCGGTGCAGCCAGCATATAACATCGTAAGGTCTGCTGGGGTTGGGAAATCTGGGGCCCAGGGCCCCATGGACCCTATCCAGTTCCAAGGGCATTGGAGGGGAGTCTAAGACTGTATGAAAGATGGCAGTGATGGTCTTCGCCAGTTCCTCTGGGCCAGTTGTCTCTGGGAGGCCCCTGGAGCCGCAAGTTGTTTTGGCGGCTCCGATCTTCAAGGTTTTCCAGGTGGAGTTGTAGGTCCATGGCTGTGTCTATCTGGGATACCTGTGAGCACTCCAGGGCTGCGACCCAGAGCTCCAGAGTGGACAGCGAGGCCTCTCCTGAGTCCACCCTCTCTGATAGCAAATGTACGTCCACTCTGACCACCTGGATGTTTCGGCAGTGCCCCTCGTCCAAACAGAGGATAAGGGCCTCAATGTCTGTCTTGGTAGGGAGAGACTGCAGCAATCTGCGGATGTCTGCATCCAGACAACTCGCCCCTAAGTGGTACGGGGAATCAGCCATGTCTGGTCGGAAGACTGCCAGAGTCTCTGATAATTAGTCAGAGGCTGTAGAAGGACTAGGAGAGGGAGGTGGATCCTGCATGTTCTGAGTCCTCAGAGGGGAGCCACATGGAGACACCACCTTGGCGCCAGGGGAGATGCATTGCGAGCTCTGGAACAAATGCCAAATTTCTCCCTTAGGAGTGTGAGAATGGGTCACCTGGGTCTTGTCCTGTATTGTTTAGCCGATAGCATCCTAGTGAAAAGAAGGCTATTTCCGTTGTTATGTCAGGCTAGGCATGGGGAAAGGCCAGGAGCTCACATAAAACACATCTTCACACAGCCATGTCCAGACCATGTCCCCCCAGTAGTGGTATTTCTACTGCTACTAAACATGAAGTGTGGGTTCAACCTTCCAGTGTCTCCTGACTTGGCATTATTGGGTATACAGGATAATGTTCAGAGGCCTCACAATACAAAATTGTTGATCTCTTATCTTTTATATTATGCTAAAAACAATTCTCTCTAAGTGAAACTCTTCTACCCCTCCTGCAGTGCGATCCGGGGAGTCTTATATTAATGCAGTTTTCCCCTTGTACAAGTTGATATATATAGAAAAATAAAATATTAAAACTTGCACTCAGTGTATGGCACTTCAGCACTCACAAATGTCTGAATACAGGACATAAAAAAGTAAATAAAACAAAAATAATTGCCTGTGTCCCCTTTAAATGCAATCACAAAATGAAATAAAACCCAAAAAAGCATTTTTATTGTTGTCCTTTAAGCATTATTTGAATCACTACTCCTTGCCAAACAGAGTTTTTAATTATTTATTTATTTATTTATTTATTTGCTATAGTACATATTCTCTGTGGCAGTGCCCAGTCCCCCATGCCATGTATTTGACAATCCCTTGCCTATTAGCCTATAACATGGCCATGACTGTTTTATTGACATTTGGCTCCCGTTTACATCAATGGAATTTAGATTTGGCAGCACTGTAATTATTGCCCTGACACTCCATGATACATCCTCTGAAATTGGTCATGTAATCTGTCAATTCCTGAAATACATCAGTCAGCATAAGCACATCAGTCACAAAAGAGCTTCCTTCTCAGCTGCAGGAATTAGAGAAGGGGGGTTACCAAGGAGAGCTCTGGTCCTAAACCTGAAGCAGGGACCTTTTATTTTTTATTTGTTCTGGTCACTTAACAGTGACCAGACTAAAACCCACTGTGCAGTCCACTGTCAGCAGACCCACAAAATGGCCACGTCTCCTCCAGAGCACTACATTTGAAGGAGCTGAAATCACCCAGTATGGGTTTGCTGAGTCAGAAGTCCTGCTGTGTTCAAAGAGCAATTATAGGCACAGTAAACAGTACCCAAATCACATATATAGTAAGCAGCATAACAGTTTGACAGCTGATTAAAAATGGACCTATGGGTTACTGGTCAGATAGGTCCCACTGAGCTTCTATAGACTTATACACACACAAACATACACACTTAAAACTGAATTCTAGGCAAAAAGCTAAATATACAGATAAAACACAAACTGTATAATTGAGCTGTTTATCTTCCAAAGGATATGTATTTCTGCCCATCTAGCCCTGGTATATACACAGCTCCAACACACAGCACAGTCAAGTCCGGAAGGAACAAGACATACCATTTCTCTGCTGCAGTTAGTAGATGCTTAGCCAAAAACGAACTCACTCTAATGCCGCGTACACACGATCATTATTCACGGCGGTTAAAAAACCGCCGTGAATAATGACAGGAAAAACGAGGGAACCGCTTGGTTCCCTACACACGGTCGTTTTTACCGTCATTTTTTCTCTTGACGAGAAAAACGACCATCTGTGGGCTCCGCGGCAGTGTTTCCCTATGGGAAAACTGCCGCGGAAAAAAATGCTGGAAAAAACGACGAGAAAATTTAGAACATGTTCTAATTTTTCTCGTCGTTTTTTATGCCGTTTTTCTCGACGAGAAAAACGACATAAAGCCCACAGACGATCGTTTTTCTCGGCGAAATGAAAAAATGCAGTTTTTCTCGTTGAGAAAAGCGGTCGTGTGTACGCGGCATCAATCTACTCTCAGACCCATTCTAAGATTGATCTATCTAACCCTGTAAAGGAAAAATCACTATACATACCCTTTCTGCAGCCGATTCGGTCCAGTCTCACGCTGAGCTGTCAGCAGCAGCTTCTCTGTGTAGGATGTGTTCAGGAGAGGCAACCGACAACAGAAGCTCCATAATAAGTCTATGGATGACATCACTTCCCATGCAAACAAAAAATAATAAACAGAAACAAGACATCCAGGCCTTCTGTTAGGTAAAGAGGTAGATAGCTTGTATGGTGATGGGGTGGTCAAATCAGAGAAAAATTCAACAATACTAGTAGAGTGATGGTATATTAAAATAAAGAGATACTACTTTGGTCTTTAAGCCAGAGATTCCACTGCTTATAAAATTTTTACATTGTTAAGTGGGCTTTAGCAAACATAAATTTCATTATTAAGCAGTTGTAATTAAGGTTAATAATCATATGTTGGTGGGAAGGTGGGCTAGTACTCTTCCGACTATGGGTAGTGGAGAGGTGAGCTGCTATTAGGATATGGGTGACCAGGGCATGGGTCAGTCATCCCAGAAGAGCCATTTGAGGAACCAAAATTACATTGACAATAGTAATCAGAGTAATAATAGTGGTAATATCATTCTTAAAGAAAGTAAAGTGGGACAATCTCACCATATATGTGGTGGGGTCCCGTCCAGACCGCAATTTCTCCAACACTTAGGAGACAGGGTAGGATAAATGGATGCTAGTTTAGTGGGAGGGTAGTACCACTGATGATACATTTCCATAACTAAAAAGTGTATGGCTTGTTAAGAGCTTGGGGCCACTGTGCAGTAGGGATAGATATGTGGCAAGTCCTTTCTCAGTATACCGTTGATGTAGATTAATTTTCAGTTCAGGGAGTATTGAGCAATCTGTATATGAAAGAGATTCCTTTTACTGGTGGAATTTTGTGAGTTGTAGAATTTAACCAGGTCTCAGGGGTGTTGTGAGGAAGTCCAGGCCATTGGGGAAAGGGCATGTCGGATTTGAAGAAAGATATATGTCTTTGCTGTTGATGTGAAAGGTAAAAGAGAGGTGATGAAATTAAGTAAAACCTTGATGCGTGTAAAGGTTTCCAAGATTATGGGTGTCCGCTGTCATCCAAAGTGGCAAGTGGAAGATAAGTCAGGGTTTGATGTGTAGTTCCTTAGACCTTTGCACATCCGTGACGGGTGCCGTTAGTGATAGGTTATGACTCTGAGAGGTAGCCAGCTGTCCATACCTAAGAACTAGGATTAGAGTATAATCCCAATAGAGCTCGTAAAGAAAATGCCAGACAGTCCAAATTTGTTAAAAAAAGGGAACTCTGTCGAACACTCTGCATCCAAGGAGAAAAGCGGTGAAGGTATTCGGTGGACCCCTAGTTCCGTCAGATGCCTGTCTGCTGGGGATGAACCCCCTTGATTGGCATGGGTAGAGATGTATTTCGCTAGGTGGTTTGTTATTAATTTGACATAGAGTTTTAGGTCTGAATCAAATAGGGAGATGGACCCTCAAAGGATCTGGCTTGTGATCTGCCTAGCTGGTGCTAGTTAAAGCAATCTACAGCTAGAGGAAGAGTTATCTATATCTTTTAAACTACTATAAGGCTCACTTGTATAACTGATGTTCAAATCTGTTATACGGCTTGTAAATATCAGGCAACATATGTTTATCCTAAATTTTCAGCTAAACTTCAAATATAGTTATACTGCTTAAGATGCTTAAAAGCTCAAGTCTCAACATAAACTTTTTATGATATAGTGAAAACACTCGCGCCTGAAATTAAACAATGTAACTAAAATGTATCAATGCAGCAGCTGTTACAAACGTGAATTGTATAATGGAGTGGTGTCACAGGAAAAAAATGCTTAGACAAACAGTGCTAGCAATAAAAACTAATGTTAATCCACAACAAATTTAATCTGACAGTGACCTTGAAAATAAATGAAAAATATATGATTAAATATTGGAGTACAAGTAGTGTCCAGTAATAATAGATTAAATAAGCTCATCATTCAAAAATGGCATGCTCTTTGTGAAGATGTCACACAGTAGTAATTAATTGTTGATTGTGCTCCCAACCGATTCATAGAAGAAAAGTGCAGGTCCCTACTCACCGAATGTAGTTGACCCTCATTACCTTAAAGTGGAAGTAAACCCTCCTATCGTTTTTAGCCAAGGATGCTGGCATCTTGACCTTTGTTTAATCTTCAACTGCCATGATGCTGCACATGTGACCAGTTATGACACCAGCCATTGGATGGTTTGACAGTTTGGTTGAGAGCACAACCAATGTGGCAGTTAGCATTTTTGGCATGCCGGGAATTTAACTGTTTTTTTAAACTGTTAAATCAATGGGTTTACTTCCACTTTAAGACCCCTTTCACACTGAGGTGCTTTGGAGGCGCTATTGCGCTAAAAATAGAGCCTGCAAAGCGCCCTGAAAAAGCCGCTACTTTGTATCCAATGTGAAAGCCCGAGGGATTTCACACTGGAGCGGTGCCCTGGCAGGAGGGTAAAAAAACTCCTGCAAGCCACATCTTTGAGGCGCGATAAGAGCGGTAAAAATACCGCTCCTATAGCGCCCCTGCCTATTGAAATCAATGGGGTAGCGCCTCCAGACCGCAATCCGGTCTCAACGATCACAGGCTCCAAACACGGGATTCAACCATCAGCTCTCTGCTGCTATCCATCCATTTGGATGGATGGATAGTGCATTTGACCTCTCTTACCATAAGGTAATGAAGGTCAACTCAATTCGGTGAGTAGGGACCTGCACTTTTCTTCTATGATCGGTTGGGAGCACGATCAACAATTAATCACTACTGTGTGACATCTTCACAAAGAGCATGCCATTTTTGAATGAAGAATTTATTTAATCTATTATCACTGGACACTACTTACTATATATATTTTTTTCAAGTCACTGTCAGATTTAATTTGTTGCGGATTAACATTTGTTTTTACTGCTAGCGCTGTTTGTCTAAGGATTTGTTTCCTGTGACACCACTCCATTATAAACTTTTTATGGTTTATGATAGTAAAGCTGTTTAGATCTGCATATAAAAACTATTAAAACTTACCTGAAGTTTATTTGTTTTTAACCACTTCAATACTGGGCACTTTTACCTCCTCCATGCCCAGGCCAATTTTCAGCTTTCAGCACTGTTGCATTTTGAAAGACAATTGCGTGGTCATGCAATGCTGTACCAAAACTAAATTTTTATAATTTTTTTGGAGACAGATAGAGATTTCTTTTGTGGCATTTATTCACCACAGATTTTTAAATTTTTGCTAAACAAACGAAAAAAGGCAACATTTTGAAGAAAAAAAATGTTTTTCTTTGTTTCTGTTATAACATTTTGTAAATAAGTAATTCTTCTACTTCACTGATCAGGCTGCACTGAAGGGCAATGATGAGGCAGCACTGATGGGTACTGATGAGGCAGCACTGATGAGGTGGCACTGATGGGCACTGATGAGGAGGAACTAATATGCAGCACTGGTGGGAACTACTAGGCGGCGGCACTGATACACAGCACTGATGGGCACTGATGAGGAGGCACTGATGAGGCTGCACTGATATGCTGCACTGGTGGTCACTAATAAAGAGAGACAGGTCTGATACTACCCATGACATACCTCCAGCCCTAAATAATGCAACTAAAGGAAAATAGCCCATGGGACTTTGATTGAGGCAAGCATGGGGGACAACAAAGTAGAGTAAAACATAGTAACATGGTTTATAAAAAACATGAGTAAATGCATAGACATAAAAGCCAAGCTGTTTCGCATGATGAAATTTTTTTGGAAAACATGCACATGTTATTGTATACAATGTTAGAGTTCTACTGGCATCTATAACTTGAGCCACTGCTTGCTTCTTCAGGAGTAAATCATTAGGTGCAGTATCTTTAGAAAAACAAAGTATGCATTTGAAAATACATATCACATAAAATATATTTTTGAAAATAGAGGCCCAAGTGGAGCCCCATACTTACAAAACGGCGAAGCCGAAGTTCCAAAAAGTAATCCCCTAGGAGGCGGCCACAGGATGCATTCGGCCCGGGAGCTGAAGGAATAGAGGCAACAACAAACCGCCGGGGGAACAGGTGAGGAACAGACATGACTTAATCATGACAGTTGTGTCCACCGATGTGTCTCAGCATTCAGGATGGGCACTGATACTGATAGGCGGCACTGATGGGCACTGATATGCAGCGCTGATAGGTGGCACTGATGGGCACTGATAGATGGCACTGATGGGCACTGATAGTTAACGTTGATGTACACTGATAAGTGGAACTGATGGGCGGCACTGATGGGCACTGATAAACGGAACTGATGAGGAAGCACTGACAGGCATCACTGATGGGCACTGAAAGGCAGCACTGATGGGCACTGGTAGGCATCACTGATGGGGCTGCACTGATAATCATTGCACTGATTATCAGTACAGACCCCCCTGTCAGGAAAGCCGCTTATCGGCTCTCCTTTACTCACACCCTGTAAGCTTGAGCAGGGGAATGCTAATAACCTGCACCTCCTATTTACGCTGTGATTAGCTGTGATTGGATACATCTGATCACATGGTAAAGAGCCTACATCATAGACTCTTTAATGTAATCGGAGATGTGGTGTGTCTGAGCAACACATCGCACCACCGATCACCACACTGTACACCCCCAGGGGTGCGCATGAAAGGCATGTTGTGAAGGATGTCACATGACATCTAGTCACAACAATTAAACCCCCGCCCGCCATCTTTTTACTATAGGCCTGGCGGGATGTGGTTAAATTAATGCTGAATCAGCCCTCCTCTCCGGCACTGTGCCCTGCAGACTTACTTTGCCTCGTTCATCGCCGATCCTCTTTCAAGTTTCTTTCTGTAGGTACAGGGCCCTGTCCTGGCCTGTCCTGCCCTGACCTACCCAGCAACAAGTTGAAAAGGGAGTAAAAAATATTGTCCTGAATAAATCTAAAAAAAGTGAGTAATTAAAAATTAAAAATGTACAAAAGACACCTGGGAAAAGGGGAAAAGTACTGTAGTATTGGACTTAAAAGGTCTAAAGAAACGATTTATTACAGTAATTACAATGTTTCAGTCCAGTGCCAATGCTATCTAGGAAACATTGCAGGATAGCTAAAGTCAGAATATACAATAGATCGTCCTGCTTTGTGGGTCTCTCTACTTCCAAAAACACTCTTTTCAAGGCTTTTGCTCAGCAAGTTAAAACGTACACCATAATCATGTTGGGCTTTATGGCAGATTGGGGTTGCATGATGAAGTGGATAAGTTAAAGCCCCAAACCTGATATTTTTCCCTGTGTAGCGCACCCCCTAAGGAGCCGCAAGTAGAAAGGGATCCCCCCTGCACAGCCCGGCACACCACAAGCATGCCACAGTCAGAAAACAGTCCAGTGCTTTGTTGTTTTTGTTTTATTGAGGGGAATAAACTTGAACGGGGATAGGGGTATTATGGGAAACCCACTTGATTTGCAAAACTTCAGTGACAACTTCTTCTGTATAGTCTATTTACACAATGCTCAGCATCCTGCAGCTCATCATTTGCTTGCAGCACAAAAATCCCAGGACCAATTGGCACACTGTTAGATGAACTGACAAAGAGGGCTCAGTGAGATAAAGCAAATGCCCATTACAAGCAGGCATTGTAAGCCTCTTGGTAGTGTAGCCTAGTCCTAGTACCCAGCTGTCCTTCTGTGGCTACTGATCCCAGCACTACCTCTTCAGGCACTGCCAGCCCACCTGGCTGCAGCTGCCCCAATCACTAGCCCCGCTGGCTAGTTTTCCACAGTCCTCCCAGACTGACTATGCATCCATCTCAGACTCATCTTACCCAGTCCTCTCAGGCTGTCTCTCAGTCCTCCCTGACTGTCTTACTCAACAGCCCACCTGGCTGTCTTCTCCCTGGAGCTCTCCCAGACGTGCTCACTGGCTTTTTCTGTCCTCACACCTGTTCCCGTGCCACTGGACAGGATTTCTCCTTGGGCTGCCAGAAGATCCCTCCTACACCTGAGCTCACAGGCCTGAGGTCACCACCCCCGGACTAGGAGGTTACCCTCAAGGGCTAATCGACAGCCTCTTAGCACTCCATCTCCAGCTTCCACCCGAAACTCTCCTGCCCTGCTGGGCTGACCCTGAATATTTGAGGTGGCCTGCCCCCTGCCAACCCATCTGTTGGGGATTGGTCATGGCTCTCATGAATACTCCAGGCAGCTCCTCCTAACCTCCCTCCCATTCTTTTGGAAATTTCTCTCAAATGTCAGAAGTAGAGGGAGGTACCAGAGATACTGCCTGCTGAGTCAAACCAGCATCCCTAGATCACTCACCCGACCTGGATTCAAACAGAGGCTTGGCTGCCAGCCAAGCCAAAACATTTAACCTACACTAACAAAAAATCCTAACAC
Organism: Rana muscosa; assembly: GCA_029206835.1. NCBI lineage: Eukaryota > Metazoa > Chordata > Amphibia > Anura > Ranidae > Rana > Rana muscosa. The sequence continues at coordinate 218,464,714 of CM055116.1, forward strand.
TTCCTACTCTAGTACACTAGAGGGGGCTACACCTGTATGGGAAATGAACAAATCCACTTTTTTTGCTGCTTTTCAGAACAACCTACTGCATATAGAATTAACTTCATTTGAATGTAGATCCTCTGTCTGTAAAACTTTTTTGAACATTTCTGCTGTTTCAAGAAATGCATGCAAATATGAACACATGCAAACACATACAGTATCATAGTACCAGCAAATCTATGTTGAAATTCTAGTTTATTTTACAGTATATCTATAGTTTGCTCCAGTTATCACACACAGGGAATAGGATGGCCGTTTCTTTGAAGTTGTGACTGTCAAGCAATGCATTCAAGATTGATCTTCTATTATAAACCCCTTGTCATGATGGGCAATCTCACCTGCAAGCTGGCGACGCGGCGGCGCGCGCGGGTACGCGCCTGCGCAATAGTGTCGAATCGTCGTTAGCACGTTCGCGCCGGCGCAATAGCGGCGAGTCAGTGTTAGCGCGTGCGCGCATGCGCGGTAACGGCGCGCGGCGCGCATCAGTGTGCGCGAGAGCACGCAGTGACACTTCCTGGCGCCAATCTGGGGCTATTTAAAGGGGCTTGTGCTGGGGCTCCTTGCTGTATGGTCTACAGCGTTTCCTAGACCCATCTGTTATCTGCTATTACCCTACCGATCTGTTCCTGTGACCCGGCTTGTTCCTGACGCTTCTTGCCTTCTGCCTGCCCGCTGACCCCCGGCTTGTTGACCTTGCTTCCGCCTGCTCCTTCTGCTACCTGCTGCCTGCCCGTTGCCAACCCGGACTGTTTAACGACTCTGCCTCTGCCTCTTGCACTGCACCTGATCCGCCAGCCAGTGGATTACCCGGCCTGTTTGAACCTGCCAGTGCCCGGTACTACAAGACACCTTCCCGCTGTCTGCCGTTTGTCTCCTCGGTTCCCTGTGTGCCAAGCCTGCCTGCCGTCCAGCTTCCCTGCTGCCGCTGAAACCTGCACAGAGCTTCCTAAGGTCCAGCTCCACCTCTGCACCAGTGTTCCTGACAGGCACTTGTGCGACTCCGCACTCCCGAGCTCCCTGTTCCCACCATCAGGGGTTCCGGAGTAGGAGGTGCAAAAGAGGCCGCTCCCTGCATCCCAGGCTCATCACCAGGTACGTGACAGTACCAGACAGCCATGTCCGAGCCTGCGCAGGGAGCGAACCCAATGGAGGAACTTTGCCGACACCTGGATGGGCTAACCCAGGCCGTCAGAAGCCTGCAAGAGGGTTATACCCGACTGGAGGGCCGAGTCCAGGCCCTATCCTCCTCAGCTTCCTCCTCCACTGGGACTTCCACTTCACCTCGGTGGTCATGATGCCGCCTGAACCAAAGGTACCCACGCCTGAGCGATTCTCAGGGGAGCGGAGCAAATACAGAGCCTTTCGGAATGCCTGCGAGCTCTTCTTTGCCTTGCAACCACGGACCTTTTCACTGGAATCCACCAAAGTGGGGTTCGTTATTTCCCTCCTGTCTGGTGAGCCTCAACAACAAAGGCCTGGGGAATGCCCAGGAAAAAACCAAGCATACTTACCGACCAGCTAGCTGACAACCAATTAACCTGTGTAACAGTATGCGTTAAAAACAGGGGTTTGTCCGCACGCATTTGCAAATGCATGCATGAGCCACAGAGCCACGCCAAGGCCCCCTGGAATCTGTGGTCCTACACTAACTGTGAGTGTCCCCACAATGGAGGCACATGCATTCTGATGGTTAGATGAGGACAGGTGGACTGAAGGGGAGCCACCCCTCCTTAAAGGTACAGGAGCGCACCAAACACCCAGCATAGCACAATGGCAGCAAAGGTGTTGGTGCGCTGCTGGACCAATACAAGCACCACAGGTGAAAACAAAAACATGTCCACCGCCCTCATCTATAGCTGGCCATAACAGTAAGCAGCATTGGAAGGCTAAAGCAGATAACAACAAAGGCCTGGGGAATGCCCAGGAAAAAAACAAGCATACTTACCGACCAGCTAGCTGACAACCAATTAACCTGTCTAACAGTATGCATTAAAAACAGGGGTTTGTCCGCACGCATTTGCAAACGCATGCGTGAGCCACAGAGCCACGCCAAGGCCCCCTGGAATCTGTGGTCCTACACTAACTGTGAGTGTCCCCACAATGGAGGCACATGCATTCTGATGGTTAGATGAGGACAGGTGGACTGAAGGGGAGCCACCCCTCCTTAAAGGTACAGGAGCGCACCAAACACCCAGCATAGCACAATGGCAGCAAAGGTGTTGGTGCGCTGCTGGACCAATACAAGCACCACAGGTGAAAACAAAAACATGTCCACCGCCCTCATCTATAGCTGGCCATAACAGTAAGCAGCATTGGAAGGCTAAAGCAGATAACAACAAAGGCCTGGGGAATGCCCAGGAAAAAACCAAGCATACTTACCGACCAGCTAGCTGACAACCAATTAACCTGTCTAACAGTATGCGTTAAAAACAGGGGTTTGTCCGCACGCATTTGCAAACGCATGCGTGAGCCACAGAGCCACGCCAAGGCCCCCTGGAATCTGTGGTCCTACACTAACTGTGAGTGTCCCCACAATGGAGGCACATGCATTCTGATGGTTAGATGAGGACAGGTGGACTGAAGGGGAGCCACCCCTCCTTAAAGGTACAGGAGCGCACCAAACACCCAGCATAGCACAATGGCAGCAAAGGTGTTGGTGCGCTGCTGGACCAATACAAGCACCACAGGTGAAAACAAAAACATGTCCACCGCCCTCATCTATAGCTGGCCATAACAGTAAGCAGCATTGGAAGGCTAAAGCAGATAACAACAAAGGCCTGGGGAATGCCCAGGAAAAAACCAAGCATACTTACCGACCAGCTAGCTGACAACCAATTAACCTGTCTAACAGTATGCGTTAAAAACAGGGGTTTGTCCGCACGCATTTGCAAACGCATGCGTGAGCCACAGAGCCACGCCAAGGCCCCCTGGAATCTGTGGTCCTACACTAACTGTGAGTGTCCCCACAATGGAGGCACATGCATTCTGATGGTTAGATGAGGACAGGTGGACTGAAGGGGAGCCACCCCTCCTTAAAGGTACAGGAGCGCACCAAACACCCAGCATAGCACAATGGCAGCAAAGGTGTTGGTGCGCTGCTGGACCAATACAAGCACCACAGGTGAAAACAAAAACATGTCCACCGCCCTCATCTATAGCTGGCCATAACAGTAAGCAGCATTGGAAGGCTAAAGCAGATAACAACAAAGGCCTGGGGAATGCCCAGGAAAAAACCAAGCATACTGACTGGTGAGCCTCAAGCCTGGGCTCACCGCCTCTTGGAGCATAAAGACGTTTCAATTAATACCTTGGACACTTTCTTTCAAACCATGTCACAGCTTTACGAGGATCCGCACCAGACCGCCACTGCCGAAGCAACCCTGCATGCCCTTCAGCAAGGCCGCAGACCCGCCGAGGATTATGTTTCTGAATTCAGGAGATGGAGCTCAGACACTAATTGGAATGATGCTGCTCTTTGTTGTCAATTCCGTTTGGGACTCTCTGAACCACTCAAAGATGAACTGGCACGTGTGGGTGTGCCCGGAACTTTGGATGCTCTAATCAACCTGACCATCCAGATTGACCGCCGCCTACGAGAACGTAGGACTGAACGAGCCACCGGGCCATCTCGCCCGGTCTGGATGTTGCCCCGGGTACCCAGCTCTGCCAACTCAGCTCCTCCATTCCCAGCTATAGCCTCCTCTGGCAACCCAGAACCCATGCAGCTGGGACTTCTCCGTCCCTCTCTCACCCCTGAGGAACGTCAACGCAGGCGAACCCTTAACCTGTGTCTGTACTGCGGAGAACCCGGACATTATGTACGGACCTGCCCGGTGAAGACCCGTAAGTGCCTCTCCATGTCGTCTGTGCATTTACCCGTTATACCCAGTAATTCTGCTCACCTGGCGATTCCCATTCTTTTGCAGCTCCCAGGAGGGAATATTCAAGTCAGCGCTATCATTGACTCCGGGGCCTGCAGTTGCTTTCTGGACTTAGCTTTTGCCACCACACATCACATTCCTTTGCGCCCTAGAGCTAAAGGGCTTTCTGTATACCTCGCTGATGGGTCGACCCTTAAATCCGGACCAGTCACACAGGAGACCCTACCGCTGGCCACAACCATTGCCAGTACTCATCAGGAGTTACTATGCCTAGATGTCATCAAGTCTCCTCTGTTCCCCATCATCCTGGGCATGCCCTGGTTACAGGCCCATAACCCGCAAATTAATTGGACATCAGGAGAAGTCAGTTTCTGTTCCCCCTACTGCTGTCAACATTGTCTGCAGGAAGTTTTGAGTACCCCTTCTCCCTTGCTTTGCATGGACTCTGATGCTGAGGCCCGCCAGTCAGTTCCTGAAGCATACCACAGCTTCCTGGACGTTTTTAGCAAGAAAGGGGCTGAGACTCTTCCTCCACACAGGCGTTATGACTGTCCGATTGAGCTTCTCCCCGGGGCTGAAATCCCCTTTGGCAGGATTTTTCCCCTGACGGAACTTGAACTCAAGACCCTCAAGACCTATGTTGATGACAATCTCATGAAAGGATTCATCCGTCCTTCTACGTCACCGGCAGGGGCAGGGATTTTCTTTGTTGAGAAAAAGGACCATTCCCTCCGGCCTTGTGTGGATTACAGAGAGCTCAACAAAGTGACGATAAAGAACAGATACCCCCTTCCTTTAGTGCCTGAATTGTTTCAAAGACTGGGATCTGCAGTCATTTTCACAAAACTGGACCTCCGTGGGGCCTATAACCTGGTGCGGATCCGAAGTGGGGATGAGTGGAAAACTGCCTTTCGCACTCGCTTCGGGCACTTCGAATACTTAGTCATGCCCTTCGGACTCTGCAATGCCCCGGCTACGTTCCAGCATTTTGTGAACGACATTTTCAGAGACTACCTTGACCTTTTTGTTATTGTTTACCTGGACGACATCCTCATCTTTTCCCCCTCCTTGGAGAAACACCGGGAACACGTTCGGAATGTGCTCGCACGGCTTTGAATGCACAGGTTATACGCAAAACCAGAAAAATGCGAATTCGAACGCCAAAGCATCCAATTTCTTGGACTTGTCATCTCGGTGGAGGGTATCACGATGGACTCCCAGAAAGTGGCTGCAATTCTTGACTGGCCGGTGCCCGTAGATAGGAAAGGCATACAGCGCTTCATCGGATTCGCAAACTTTTATAGGAAGTTCATCAGGGGGTTTTCGTCCATTATCACCCCATTAACCAACCTAACCAAACAGACTGTCCGGTTCCAGTGGTCTTCAGAAGCCCAAACGGCCTTTGAGACCCTTAAGGAATTATTTACCTCTGCATCCGTTCTGAGGCACCCTGATGCGGCTCTTCCATACATACTGGAAGTGGACGCCTCGGAAACCGCAGTTGGGGCGGTTCTCTCCCAAAGACAGGGGCCCAAGGCTCTCTTACATCCGGTTGCCTTTTTCTCCCGTAAGCTGTCAGATTCGGAGAAGAACTATGATGTGGGAGACCGGGAATTACTGGCAATCAAAGCCGCCCTGGAGGAATGGCGGTATCTCCTGGAAGGAGCAGCGCATCCGATCCTGGTCTATACGGACCACAAGAATCTGGAGTATCTGAGAGTGGCAAAGAGACTGAAACCCCGGCAGGCCAGGTGGGCACTTTTCTTCACACGTTTCTCTTTTCATATAACGTATAGACCAGGATCGAAGAATACTAAACCTGATGCTCTCTCACGAATGTTCTGTGACCCTGAAACACCTGCCCCTCCGGATACCATCCTGTCACCTGGAAACTTCCTCTTGCTTCAAGAGGACCTGCTATCTCGGATCAAGCAAGCATCCAGGGGGATCTCTCCCTCACCTGGGACAGAGGTACAGCTCAAGGATGGACTTTTATGGTACAAGGACAAAATCTTTGTACCAGAGGGCGTGCGAGTCGCGGTCCTTAGTTCCTGTCACGATAACAAACTGGCTGGGCACTTCGGGGTATTCAAGACCTCTGAACTGCTACAACGCATGTTCTGGTGGCCGCAACTATCAAAGGACTGTAGGAGCTACGTGGAGTCTTGCAGCACATGTATCAGAAACAAGGGAAGTAAGTCCAGAGCCTGGGGTCTGTTGAAACCATTGCCCGTACCCGAGAGGCCATGGAAGATGATCTCCATGGACTTCATCGTAGAACTTCCCCCCTCGGAGCTTTTCACCACTATCTTCGTGGTCGTGGATAGACTATCAAAGATGGCGCACTTCTTGCCCATGAGGGGTACGCCTTCCGCTCCTGAGACAGCTAAAATTTTTGTCAAGGAAATCATAAGGCTCCATGGCATCCCTGCAAACATCGTGTCGGATCGAGGGGTGCAATTCACCTCCAGGTTCTGGAAGGCCCTGTGTGAAGCTCTTGGGATTAACTTGTCCTTCTCGTCTGCCTATCATCCACAATCAAATGGCCAGACTGAACGGACGAATCAGACACTTGAGCAATACCTACGCTGCTTTTCTTCGTTCTCGCAGGAAGATTGGGTACCTCTGCTGCCGCTGGCCAAATTTGCATACAATAATTCGGTCCACTCCGCCACGAAGCAATCCCCGTTCTATGCTAACTACGGCTTTCATCCCTCATTCTTGTCCAACTGTATCCCGGAGTCTGCTGTACCTGCTGTCCAGGAGACATTGGATTTTTTCAGAGCAAACAATGAGTTATTACGAGACACGATGACTAGGACACAAGAATATAATAAAGAAGTGTCTGACAAAAAGAGAAGAGGAGAACTCAATCTGGAACCCGGGGATCAGGTGTGGTTATCTACACTGAACCTTAGACTTGCCTGTCCCTCAAAGAAATTGGGTCCCAAGTTTGTGGGTCCTTTTCCCGTCAGGAGACGGATTAACAGTGTGGCCTATGAACTGGAGCTACCAGAATCATTCCGGATCCACCCAGTTTTCCATGTTGCCTTACTCAAGCCTACTGTTCCTGATCCCTTCTCGGGACGTGACACCGGCCCTCCTGAACCAATCTTGGTTGACGGTGAAGAGGAGTTTGAGGTGGAATCCATCATGGATTGTAGAAAAAGGCGCAACCAAGTCCAATTTCTTGTAAAATGGAAGGGATATGGCCCTGAGGAGAACTCATGGGAACCTGAGTGCAACATCCATGCCAAAAGATTGGTTCAGTCCTTCAAAGACTCCCATCCAGTTAAGATGGCCCAGTTGGGCATCCGGAGTCTGCCCATTGGAGGGGGGCAATGTCATGATGGGCAATCTCACCTGCAAGCTGGCGACGCGGCGGCACGCGCGGGTACGTGCCTGCGCAATAGTGTTGAATCGTCGTTAGCGCGTTCGCGCCGGCGCAATAGCGGCGAGTCGGTGTTAGCGCGTCAGTGCGCGTGGGAGCACGCAGTGACACTTCCTGGCGCCAATCTGGGGCTATTTAAAGGGGCTTGTGCTGGGGCTCCTTGCTGTCTGGTCTACAGCGTTTCCTAGACCCATCTGCTATCTGCTATTACCCTACCGATCTGTTCCTGTGACCCGGCTTGTTCCTGACGCTTCTTGCCTTCTGCCTGCCCGCTGACCCCCGGCTTGTTGACCTTGCTTCCGCCTGCTCCTTCTGCTACCTGCTGCCTGCCCGTTGCCAACCCGGACTGTTTAACGACTCTGCCTCTGCCTCTTGCACTGCACCTGATCCGCCAGCCAGTGGATTACCCGGCCTGTTTGAACCTGCCAGTGCCCGGTACTACAAGACACCTCCCCGCTGTCTGCCGTTTGTCTCCTCGGTTCCCTGTGTGCCAAGCCTGCCTGCCATCCAGCTTCCCTGCTGCCACTGAAACCTGCACAGAGCTTCCTAAGGTCCAGCTCCACCTCTGCACCAGTGTTCCTGACAGGCACTTGTGCGACTCCGCACTCCCGAGCTCCCTGTTCCCACCATCAGGGGTTCCGGAGTAGGAGGTGCAAAAGAGGCCGCTCCCTGCATCCCAGGCTCATCACCAGGTACGTGACACCCCTGTCGATAACCTTTTCATTCTTTTTCTCTATGGTTATACTGAATGTTATTCTTCTTTTCTGTTGATGCACATATGGAAGTACAGTAATTGTAAGATGCTCTAATATTTCTTCTATAGTTCCAGCAAATACTAAATCCTTTACATTTTGCATATTTCATTCAATTGCAATGACTATTATTACTTGTATGTTTTAGGGGAAGAACTAGACAGACTAAACACTGTAGCAAGGTCATGTAAGCTAGAGTCTAGGCAAAAAAAGTTTAGAGGTGGGCAACTGATGCATTTTCTTCAACATATACCTTTTGCTTCTTTTATTTCTATGTAGAGGTTTAGAGAAACATTAGGAAATGAATATGCAAAGTGTTACTGTACATTGTGTTCTGCAAACGATAATTACCGTATATACTCGAGTATAAGCCAAGATTTTCAGCCCTTTTTTTTGGGCTGAAAGTCCCCCCCTCGGCTTATACTCGAGTCAGCGAAATTTACCATTGTAAATAGTACCTGAAAAAAAGTTGCGAGGCTGCGGCGTCCATCGTTTAAATCTTGCGGTCTCTTCCTGGTCCCTTCCGTGATAGGCGATTCTCAGCAGACACTCTCCGCCTATCACGAACGTTCTCTCATCCTCACCCATCCCAGCAGACACTGTGTTCGGTGTTCCGCCAATCACAGACGGCTGCTGGGAAACTGAGGATGAGAGAACGTTCGTGATAGGCGGAGAGTGTCTGCTGAGAATCGCCTATCACGGAAGGGACCAGGAAGAGACCACGAGATTTAAACGATGGACGCCGCAGCCTCTCAACTTTTTTTCAGGTACTATTTACAATGTTAAATTTAAACAGTGAGCTAGGGAACAGTGAGCTAGGGAACAGTGAGCTAGGGAACAGTGAGGATAGGAACAGTGAGGATGGGAACAGTGAGGAGCAGTGAGGATGGGAACAGTGAAGAACAGTGAGGATGGGCACAGTAAGGATGGGAACAGTGAGGCATTGTTGACCCTCGGCTTATGCTCGAGTCAGTAAGTTTTCCCAGTTTTTTGTGGTAACATTAGGTACCTCGGCTTATACTCGGGTCGGCTTATACTCGAGTATATACGGTATATAAGCGATACGTGGCTTACTTTTGTCCTCTCCTTGTTTGTTTAAATCTCTCTATCTTTTTCTCTCTCTCTCTCTTTTCTCTCTAATATATATATATATATATATATATATATATATATATATATATATATATATACATAGTCTTTTGTAATAGTTGTGTGTTCAATCACCCGGGGGGTGTTTGCCTCATCCCTACTTCACAGTAGGGTTGGTATTCTTGTCCCTTTAGGCCTTGTTGACCATTCTTCGAACATAGCGATTATGGTTTTGACCATACAGTTTTATTTTTGTCTCGTCACTTCAGATTACAGTGTGCCAGAAGCTCTGAGGTGTGTCAAGGTGTTGTCGGACATATTGTAACCAGGCTTTTTTGTGGCATTGGCAAAGTAAGGGCTTCTTTCTGGCAACTTGACCATGCAGCTCATTTTTGTTCAAGTATTGTCATATTGTGCTCCTTGAAACAACCACAACCCCTTTTTCCAAAGCAGTCTATAATTCTCTAGAGGATACCAGTGGGTTTTTCTTTGTATCCCAAACAATTCTTCTGGGAGTTGTGGCTGCAATCTTTCTTGGTCTACCTGACCTTGGCTTGGTACCAAGAGATCCCAGAGTTTTCCACTTCTTAATAAGTGATTGAACAGTACTGACTGGCATATTTAAGACTTTGGATCGCTTTTTATACCCTTTTCCATCTTTATAAAGTCTTATTATCAATATTCTTTATTGAGTTTCCAAGTATAAATGTTGTTTTACTTGTGTAGCGGGGTCTCTCTTTTAAGGCCCCAGGACTATGTTACCCAGAACCCCATTCAGCCCCAGGGTGGAAGTTCCGCGCAAAGACTCATGGGAGGGCCTATTTAAGTGAGAGGCGAGGGGGAGCTCGCTCTCTTTGGACGCCGCGCTTCAAGCAACCAGTCATCCTACGCGGATCGGCTGCGGGGTAAGGCCTGAAGCCTTAGGCCTTACCTGAAGTCTGAAGAGCCTTCCACCATTCTGCGGGGCCTGGGTGGATCCTGGATCGTCGGTGTAGGACTCCAGTTGGATCGGGGACCCGATCGGTTGCAGACGCCGTGTGAGAGGACACACACGGTGGAAGACCCAGGCTGGGATCGCGCCTGGAGTGGTGAGCGGGCACCTGCCCATATCCATAGACTGAGCTCTTTTCAGGCCTGTAGGCTGCCTAGGCCCACTGTTCGCTCACCTGTGTTTCCTTAGGGGGTCCGGTAGTTGGGACAGAGCTGAAGTGCCTACCCCCCCCGTTTGCATACTGTTGTTACAAGTTACCACCCTTTGGATTACAATTTGGTCATTTCTCCAAGTGCACCAACGAAAGCTGGCCGGTGAAGAAAACCTTACTCCCTTAGGGAAAGGGGACGATCTCATACACTGTCAGGCCTGACATAGGAGGGGGGGGAAAGGGGGGAAAGTTATAAAGTTTGTGTTACTTTGCCATAGGGCGTGCACGCCATAATAGCTCCGCGTGGTGGATACTGCGCGGCGCCATATTATAGTGCTGTTTCTGATACGCTGATTAATGCAGGGCTCTGCAGGCCCATGTATGTGTTACATGCCATGTTTTATGCCACCATTTTACAGTAAAGCTATTACTATTTTATACTCTTGCTTCAGAGTGTTGTCTGCCTATTTAGAAACTGTTGAGTATTATACACCAGAGAGTGATAAGAAGTTAACCCTAGACTAGCTGTGCCAGAGTGGGTCGAGTCAGATTGCCGGGGGTTGGCGGTGCTGTATACAGGGCCCGAGAAAACAAACCAGCGGCTCTCTTAACTGGGGGTAGCGCTAACATTAGGATAAACTAAACCCGTGTGGGTGCAGGACTAATGTACTCCCTAATGTGGGATGCTCAAAAGCCTGTTGTGCTCCGACGGGGTGACCAATCCCGCAAGGACACATCTGCGGACCCTACTGAAAGATGGAGCTTAATCCAAATAACACAAGGATCCGCAGATTCAGGCTTCAAAAAGTACACCAAAAGGGACCAGAAATATAAAGCATACATAATATAGGACTCTATAGATCATATTATTAATAAGAATCCTTAATTTATTTAAAAACAAAACTTATTAAAATGAATACTGGAGGAGAAGAAAAGGAGCCAACCCGTCGAGCTGGTGCAGCCCCCTCCAGTGATGGTCAGGGCCGCCACGACCTTAGAAAGAGATGCAGAGGTAGATACCTTAAAGTCACAGATGTCCCAAGTGCTGGGAATGTTGACCTCCCTGATGGAAAAGGAGTCAAGGGCACCTGAGAGGAACAGCCCAAGGAAGGAGTTGTTTCCAAATACTTCAGCACCCGCATCCCTGGAAGATAGGGGGGATATGATCTGTTTCAACTGTGGAGGAGTTGGTCACACGGCCAGAGTGTGTTCCAGTCCCAAAAAGAGGAAGATGAACAACCATAAGCCACTGGAAAACTTCAGCGGGCCCCGGTGAAGGAGTCAACCGGGTGCCCATCATCCTTACGGAGCTCCATACTGAATGCAGAAGCGACAGAGTTTATCCCTTCCTGTCCTTGGTTGGATGCTTGGGAAATTGCCAGCAAACCATCTGTAGAGGAAGATCCAAGAGAAGCCATGTATCTTCCTGCTCCGGAGCCGGATGTTCCGGAGGAAGGGGGAAATCCTGAGTTAGAATCAGAAGAAGAGTCTGCTCCAACAGAAAGCCCAAGAGGACAGAGGAAGCGGAGGGCAATAAAACCTCCCAGGAGATTAACCTATCCACAGATGGGTGAAAGTGCGGAAGACACTGTTGTTACTGCCAGAAGGAGTATGGAAGACCATGATCCTCCCACTGTTCATTTGGTGGGAGGCAACCTCAGCTCACTCTCTGGCACAGTTAGGCAGGATGCTGATGTTAATGTGTCCTGTGGGCAGGGGAGTTCACTGCCTTGTTTTTGGTGGGAATTTCCTCTGCCGACATCATATGAAGAATTGGTAGATGTGGTCAGAGCTGTAATTTAAGTTATGTTATCTTTGGGGACCAAAGAGTTCAAGTGGGGGGAGTGTGTAGCGGGGTCTCTCTTTTAAGGCCCCAGGACTACGTTACCCAGAACCCCATTCAGCCCCAGGGCGGAAGTTCCGCCGCAAAGACTCATGGGAGGGCCTATTTAAGCGAGAGGCGAGGGGGTGTTCGCTCTCTTTGGATGCCGCGCTTCAAGCAACCAGTCATCCTACGCGGATCGGCTGCGGGGTAAGGCCTGAAGCCTTAGGCCTTACCTGAAGTCTGAAGAGCCTTCCACCATTCTGCGGAGCCTGGGTGGATCCTGGTTCGTCGGTGTAGGACTCCAGTTGGATCGGGGACCCGATCGGTTGCAGACGCCGTGTGAGAGGACACACACGGTGGAAGACCCAGGCTGGGATCGCGCCTGGAGCGGTGAGCGGGCACCTTCCCATATCCATAGACTGAGCTGTATTCAGGCCTGTAGACTGCCTAGGCCCACTGTTCGCCCACCCGTGTTTCCTTAGGGGGTCCGGTAGTTGGGACAGAGCTGAAGTGCCTACCCCCCCCCCCCGTTTGCATACTGTTGTTACAAGTTACCACCCTTTGGATTACAATTTGGTCATTTCTCCAAGTGCACCAACGAAAGCTGGCCGGTGAAGAAAACCTTACTCCCTTAGGGAAAGGGGACGATCTCATACACTGTCAGCCCTGACATAGGAGGGGGGGAAAGGGGGGAAAGTTATAAAGTTTGTGTTACTTTGCCATTGGGCGTGCACGCCATAATAGCTCCGCGTGGTGGATACTGTGCAGCGCCATATTATAGTGCTGCTTCTGATACACTGATTAATGCAGGGCTCTGCAGGCCCATGTATGTGTTACATGCCATGTTTTATGCCACCATTTTACAGTAAAGCTATTACTATTTTATACTCTTGCTTCAGAGTGTTGTCTGCCTATTTAGAAACTGTTGAGTATTATACACCAGAGAGTGATAAGAAGTTAACCCTAGACTAGCTGTGCCAGAGTGGGTCGAGTCAGATTGCCGGGGGTTGGTGGTGCTGTATACAGGGCCCGAGAAAATAAACCAGCGGCTCTCTTAACTGGGGGTAGCGCTACACTTGTGAAAACTTGGCTGATGTTCAAACAGGAGCATAACAATAGTTGATATAGGAGACAACTTATGACATTGGTATAGTAAGTAAATTCAAAACATATTCGTATAGATGTATCTATATATGCAGGTAGTGGTGGAAAGGCTCCAGGGGAAGAGGGGGAGGGGAAGGTGGGGAGGATGAGGGAAAAAGGGGAGGGGTTATGATGGGAAGGAAGAGGAGGAGGGGAAAGTACCAGCAAATTTCTCAGGAGAGTACATTTCAACAACTATTCAACCAGGGAAGTGAAAATTGTACATTCAACAAAGGTATTAACTTGTACATTTAACATAAGTCATTAAACTTATACAGTACATCTGGGGTGAGACAGCCAAGAGGACCACTTGTAGAGGAATTTGTTTGTCGCTAGATTTTTCCTGGCTACTGTTTTTTCCATTTCACATCGGAGGTTAAGGTCTGCTAGTGTCGACTTTAGAGAGGGGGGTTCTGTAGGTTTCCACTGACTGGTAATGTTCTCTTTTCCATTTTTATAAAGTTTCAATACCTTGTTATGCAGGTCTTTTCACAATTTTTTTTTGCTCCCCATTACTCAGTATCTAGTCTGCTCAGAGCATTCACCTGAGAGCTAACAGACTCATTGACTATTTATACACAGACACTACTTGCAATTCAAAAAGCCACAGATGTGGATAATTAACCTTTAATTGCCATTTTAACCTATGTTTGTCACCTTGTGTGTCTGTACCAAGGCCAAACATTCCAGGGTATGTAAATTATTGATCAGGGCCATTTGGGTGATTTCTGTTATCATTATGGTTTAAAAAGGAGCCAAACAACTATGTGATAATAAATGCCTTCATATAATCACCATCCTTAAATAAAAGACAGTTTTTTGGCATGATCAGTCATATGTTCAATATTAAAGCCAGTATGTCATGATTTCTGCAAGGGTATGCAAACTTTTGAGCACAACCATATTTTGGAGGATTCCTATTGCATTATTTACAAAATAAAGGAAGCTTGCAGGGAAAAGTGAATTAACTGCCTTTTTAATTTGTAATTTTTTTGTATACAAAAAAAAAATGGGGTCCCCCCCAAAATCAACACCAGACCCTTAAGATCTTGCATGGATTTGAAGAGGGAACCTTCTAAAAAAAATTACTTGAGGTTCCCCTGATTTACATAAACTTAAAACCGAGCATTCAGCCAGGCAGGCCAGAAACCAGGCCACATGCCCTCCACATGAGGAGGAATCCTATGTTGATGAGGAAAAGGGCTTCTTCCCCACAAACCTGTCCCTGTGAGGGACCTGTCAGACTTTTTGCAATCTGATAACCCCCTTTAAGATAAGGAAGCACCAGATATCCACTCTCTACATACATGAGTAAGGGGTATATAGTATCCCTTTTCAATCACAAAAAAAAAATGTCCTTTATAAAAAAACTACCAAAAAATCCAACATTTTAATCCAGTTTTAATCATGATCAACATTGCTCTCTGATCATTGAAGTAAAAAAACAAATAAAAAAACACCATTAAAATAAATAAAATAAACTCTCTAGCATAACAAGGTAAAGAAAAGATTCCCGAATACACAGTGAGCAAAAGTTGGAAATTCAGAAATTACCTCCTCCTTAACTCCTCTCTGGATGAAAGCTGAATATTTCAGCACAAGCTGGTTTTGTTGATGTCTGTGTAAAATGTTCTTTTATCCCTAGTACAGAATACTGCGTATGCTGGAAAGAACCTGCAGGAAATTGTTACATTTTTCCAATAGCATTTGTTCTCATTTTTGAGTTTTATTACAGTTTGGATTGTTGTTTTGTGTTCATTTATTTCAAATTTGTCACATTGAATGCTAAAAAATTCTATCTATAGTTCAACAGAACTATACAGAAATAGAATACATACACAGCTGTTAAACAAAATGCATGACTTAAAAATGTCACAGAATATTTTTGCCTTGCCAAGATACATTTAAGATGCCTGGTGTCACTTAAAATTAGAACTTGTGTTGTATATTTTTTTAGGAATTGAACTAACCTAAAAATAATACATACATCCAAAATAAATCACAAATATAAATAAAAAAATGGTATTGGGTATTGCCCTCCACACAAGGTTATTGTCAGTTGCAGGACAGTGTTCAAGGGTTCATATGTTCTCTTCCACACTTCAAAGCTTATGCAGGCATGCACACTGCTGGTATTGGCGCTGAACCAGATTTATCTGCATAGATGTGGTCTTCAGCAGGACCCTGTGCCTAAGTCTGTAGCTTTAACTGCCTTGCAATAACCAACCTGACTTCTCCTATGACCTGCTCTTATTATTATTATTATTATTATTTAGGATTAATATAGCGCCAACAGTTTCTGCAGCGCTTTACAACATGAGGGCAGACAGTAGAGTTACAATACAATTCAACACAAGAGGAATCAGAGGGCCCTGCTTTTTAGTGCTTACAATCTAAAAGGGAGACTTAAGAAACCAAAAGATAATAACTAGGAGAGGAGCTGATGGAGAAAATAAAAGTACAGTTGTTAGGTGGAAGCTGGATCTGAAAGTGGACAGAGTAGGAGATAGTTAAAGAGATTGGGGTAGGGATTTTCATAGGATGGGGGAAGGCTTATTAGCATGTGAGTTAAGAATTACGAGGAGTTGGTGAGTACAGTAATAAGGAAAGAACAGAAGTGAGGGTGATATTTATAAGCTGTGGGGTGGAGAAGAGGGAAGAGATTACGGAGGGAGCAACAACTGTGAGAGGTGTGAGAGAAGAGGTAGAGCATGCATGTTACTGAGTGGAAGGAGAGCTGAATGGGAAAACAAGGTCACCTGCAGTCTGTTTGGTGTTTAGTAGTTTGCTATTGATTTTGTCTGTATGCAATCGCTGAAGTGCATAGTGCCAAGTATGCCCATTTCATTGAAGAATCCACTTTATTGGGGGAACCCCAGACATGTGCCCACCAATCATGTGCTTCCCCCATAAAGTTGTCTAGATTTATACTATTATGGGTGGGGGTGTTATTTTGTGAATTAGTCAACAATCAGAAGAATCTCAGCCTGTTCAGCAGGAATCAGCGGAGATTCGATAATGAGCAATCTGAATGTACCAAGTTGATTGATCGATTAACTTGGGTACAACCAGCCTATCGGGATCTCTTGCAATTATAGCAGCCGCTAGCGATAATCATTGTCTTCTCCTGGCTGGGACGGCTTCCCTGCCCGCCCCTGCCCATCCCCACGGGAGCAGACAGTTGCTCAGCGGGATTCCCCTGTCAACACTGTCTGCGAGGACACGTGGCTCGAAGAGCAGAGTTGTAAAGATTAATATGAGCCCATCATTTAGGTTAGAACAACATAAACATCACAATATTGTAGACAGGGCTATAGATTGTGAAAAGCAACAACATACCCTAGACACATAGATCATAGACACAATGAGAACAATCAGTCAGTTTTTAGTTTTAGGTGGATATGAAAAGCAGAAGC
Organism: Rana muscosa; assembly: GCA_029206835.1. Taxonomy (NCBI): domain Eukaryota; kingdom Metazoa; phylum Chordata; class Amphibia; order Anura; family Ranidae; genus Rana; species Rana muscosa. Next base: position 218,481,395 of record CM055116.1, read on the forward strand.
ATACCTGTGGAGGGATAGAAAAGAGATGTTCAGATGAGGTAGAGCGGAAGTTTGCCTACCTAATTAAAGAACAAGCTTTATTGAAAGAACCCCAGACTCATGCCTTTAATTACACTTTTGTTGGATACTGCATTGACTACCAGTTGCTGATCATGGATGAACCCTAAACAAAGCACCTGCCTGCTTATTTTATACTCTGCTGTTCACCAGGTGCTAACCTGGCTTGTTCTTGATATTCTGCTGTCAGTCAGGGCCACTGCTAGGCTATTTTGCACCCCAGGCAAGACCAGCTATGTGCGCCCCCTCATCCTCCGCCTCTCCAAATTTATTTATTTTTAAAAACACAGGTAACTGCAATATGGGTGAGCAGGGACTTAGGTAGAAATGCACCTGCATCCTTGGTGTCACTGAAAGAAAAAAAGTCTCTGCCCATTGATGGTTTCAAGTGGGGTGGTAGAAAATTGGCAGTGGAATACAGGGGGGATGAATATGACAGGTGGTATGTTGGTAGGAAGCTGACAGTGGGGTACGGGGGAAGAAGATTACAGGGGTGGGGTGGTAGAATGCCAGGCACATGAGGATTATGATGAGGATAGAGAAAATGATAACAGGGGGCGGGGGTGGTAGGAAACTGGCAGAAACATACAGGGGGATGAAGATGACAGGGGATGGGGTGGTAGGAAGCTGGCAGAAGGGTACAGGGGGATGAAGATGACAGGGGGTGGGGTGGTAGGAAGCTGTCAGAAGGGTATGAGGGGTGAATTTGACAGGGGGTGGGGTGGTAGGAAGCTGACAGTGGGGTACAAAGGGATGAAGATGACATGGAGTGGGGTGGTGGGAAGTTGACAGTGGGGTACAGGGGGGAGGATGATGACAGGGAGTGGGGTGGTAGGAAGCTGACAGTGTTGTACAGGGTGGTGAAGATGACAGTGGGTGGGGTGGTAAGAAGCTGGTAGAATGGTACAGGGGGGTGAAGATGACAGGGGGTGGGGTGATAGGAAGCTGGCAGAATGGTACAGGGGGGATAAAGTTGACAGGGGTGGGGTGGTAGGAAGCTGGCAGAAAATTACAGGGGGGGTGAAGATGACAGGGGGTGGGGTGGTAGGAAGCTGGCAGAAAATTACAGGGGGGATGAAGATGACAGGGGGTGGGGTGGTAGGAAGCTGGCAGAAAATTACAGGGGGGATGAAGATGACAGGGGGTGGGGTGGTAGGAAGCTGGCAGAAAATGACAGGGGGGATGAAGATGACAGTGGGTGGGGTGGTAAGAAGCTGGTAGAATGGTAGAATGGTACAGGGGGGTGAAGATGATAGGGGGTGGGGTGATAGGAAGCTGGCAGAATGGTACAGGGGGGATAAAGTTGACAGGGGTGGGGTGGTAGGAAGCTGGCAGAAAATTACAGGGGGGATGAAGATGACAGGGGGTGGGGTGGTAGGAAGCTGACATTGAGGTACAGGGGGATGATGATGACAGGGGGATGCATATGGATGATGATAAAAAGTATGATGACGGGACTCGGAGGTAGCGCGGTGGGATGTCAGGAACAGGGGGATGATGAGGAGCCTGACGATGATGACAGGGGACAGTAGATGGCATCATATCATCAGGGCTGTGTGTGTGTGTGTGTGTGAGGGCACAGGTGGCTGGTAGCAGGGATGTTCGGGGCACCCTCGGTCAGGGAATGACGTCCCAGGATGTGTCAGTATCGGGCAGCAGGACTGTAATGCTCTATGGACTTGAGACTCCAGCAGACTGGCTCCCCGATGATTGTGATGCCTGCTCTGGCAGGTCCTCCATTACGGCCGTCCATCCTAGAGAGATCAGGGAGCTGCTCAGCCACGGCGGCCATTATCCATGCTCTGCACATGTTAGGAGATCCGCAGAGCATGGGAGAAGGGGAGGAGCCGGGGGAGGGGAGCACATGAATCCACGCACTGACCGAACGACAGTGAGGTCGAGGTTGTGACAAGCTCCCAGCACCTCCTCTTCCTCCACAGGACTGCAAGGCGGCGCCGCCCTGAAGGGACCACTACTGTCACATTGAGATATGGAACCAGCACCGTTGTTGCACCCTAGGCAGTAGTGCGCCCTAGGCGACTATCTAGTTTGCCTAGTAGTAGTGCTGGCTGTGCTGTCAGTTATTGTACTTCCATCCTCACAAGTCCTCTCAAACTCCAGGAAATCACAGTCACACTGAAGAGCACTCTGGTCCCTGGTGCTACCTCTTATCACTATCAGTGATTGGAGGTGCAAGAGAGGCTATGCTTATCATTTCAGGCTCCTGATCAGGTGTGCTCAACCAATCACTTGTAATGGAGTATTTAAAATGGATTCCTGTTCATTGAATATTGTTGTTCCTTGGTACACCTCCAATTATGGATCCTTACAGAAGAAAACTGCATGTGCTAATGTGTCCCACTGAAGAACTGGCAGCCATGTCAGGAATACAGAGGCTGTACATGCAGGACATAAGAAATATGTTCATCTGGGTTGTAATTAACTTTTAACATAAACTTTGAGGCTAACTGAACACTGTGACAAATGACACCTTCTTAGCTGATATAGCTATGATGGACTATATATCACTATATAACCTAATGATATGCTCACAAATTAAGATAAAATATGTCTTCCATGGCCCTGCACGGCATGGAATCAGCGTGACCTTTTTTTTTCTTTCCATGGCACACATACAGTAGTGTTATCGAGCTTTCCAATGACCATAGATTTATTTCCTGTTTTCCACAGAGCAAACCTTGATTTTATGAGAAACCTGGAGGGTACAAAATGAAATTAAATTTGGAAAGCATAACATTAGAATTCCACGTTACAAAGTGCTCCCTAGACATGTTGATGTGGTTTTAATGTTTGAACTTTATATTCAGCTGTTGTTACAGGCAATCTGACAGCATAATAATTTAGTACTGTACTTGACATTGTTCCAAACTACAAGTTAAACAGTCTGAACCTCTATATTTTGTTTTGCCTTTTGGGTTTTGAAATAAATGTAGACATTGATTGAAGGAATAATTGTCATTTTTTTTCCTTTTTCTGACTTATTTAGATATATTATACCTGTAAGTACTTACCATAAACAACTGTCTGCTAGCTAGATTTCATTTCTTATAACAGCAGTCTGTTGGATATTTTAGAATACAAAATATTGAGCTATATATTTTTTACTTTAGATATAGTTCTACAAAAAAGTCCAGTGTGAAAGATTGTTTAAAATCTGAAAATAACATATAGAGATATGTAAATAATGACACAGATTAATATTTTTTTCTGGTGTTAGGGGGGTCATGGTAGAAGTATGGTTGGAAATATTCCTCTATAGATACAGAATAGTGAATGAGCATTGTCACCATAGGACAAGAGGTATGTTACTGGCAGAATTACCAGAACAAAAGCAAAAAAATAAATAAAAAAAATTCAGGCATCAGATCTTAATATTGCAATATAACACATTTTTATTTTTGGGTTTAGATGCACTTTAACCACTTAAGACCCGGACCAATACGCAGCAAGAGGACCAGGCCCCTTTTTGCGATTCGGCACTGCGTCGCTTTAACTGACAATTGCGCGGTCGTGCGACGTGGCTCCCAAACAAACATGGCGTCCTTTTTTTCACACAAATAGAGCTTTCCTTTGGTGGTATTTGAATACCTCAGTGGTTTTTTTTTTTTGCGCTATAAACAAAAAAAGAGCGACAATTTTGAAAAAAATTCAATATTTTTTTACTTTTTGCTAAAATAAATATCCCCAAAAATATAAAAAAAAAAAAAATTTCCTCAGTTTAGGCCTATACGTATTCTTCTACATATTTTTGGTAAAAAAAATCGCAATCGGCGTTCATTAATTGGTTTGCGCAAAAGTTATAGCATTTACAAAATAGGGGGTAGTTTTATGGCATTTTTATTAATATTTTTTTTTTTTACTAGTAATGGCGGCGATCAGCGATTTTTTTCGTGACTGCGACATTATGGCAGACACATCGGACACTTTTGACACTATTTAGGGACCATTGTCATTTTTACAGCGACCAGTGCTAGGAGGGGGCACTGTAGGGGTTAAGTGTGCCCTGATTTGTGTTTCTTACTGTGGGGGGGGCGTGGCTTAGCGTGTGACGTCACTGATCGTCGTTCCCTATTACAGGGAACAGACGATCAGTGACAGGCACACTAGGAAGCACGGGGAGAGGTTTGTTTACACTTACCTCTCCCCGTTCTTCCTCTCTGTGACCCAATCGCGGGACACCAGCGGCGATCGGGTCCGCTGTTCCCGCAGGGACGGTCACAGAGAAGAGGACCGGGTCGCGAGCGCGCTGCCGGCGGCACACTCGCGACCCACGGCTGGGCTCTTAAAGGGGACGTACCTGTACGCCCATGTGCCCAGCCGTGCCATTTTGCCGACGTACATCGGCGTGCGGTGGTCCTCAAGCGGTTAAAGAACTTGAGAAACACTTTTGCCACATTTTGTCCATGACCTGGCTTTAGTGTAAGCAACGTTTAGACATATTTTAATACTAACTTTTGCAATAGGCGTATATTGATTGGTTTGCACAAAAGTTATAGCGTCTACAAAATAGGGAATAGATTTATGGCATTTTTATGGCATTTTTATTATAGAATTTTTTTTGTACTAGGAATGGTGGCGATCTGCAATTTTTAGCGGGACTGCGACATTGCGGCGGACAGATCGGACACTTTTGAAACATTCTATAAAAATGCACTGATTACTGTGTAAATGTCACTGGTAGGGAAGGGGTTAACACTAGGGAGTGATCTAGGGGTTAAATGTGTTCCCTCGTGTGTGTTTCCAACTGGGGGGATGTGACTGACTAGAGGAGGAGAAATATCGCTGTTCCTGATTAGTAGGAACAGACAATCTGTCTCTCCTCTCCTGTCAGAACAGGGATGCATGTGTTTACACACACACATCCCCATTCTGGCTCTCATGCCCGTGATTGCGCGTGGCCGGTGGTCATCGCGACCGGCGGCCACGTGCTTCGGGTCCTCCGCCATGCAGTGGGCACGCCCGCGTGCCTCCGGTGACACGCGCGTGCCTGCTATAGCTGTATAAATAGTGCTGTGTCAAGGTTTTTTTTTTTTTCAAATTGATTTTTATTGAAGTTTTCAATAATACAATCATATAAGCTGTAAATCTTTCAATCAAAAGTGTTGTATTATTCGGTACAGTCAGAGAAATCTGTTAATACACAGTACGCTTTTAACAAAACAGGCGTAGTTATAGTGAACTATAAATATACAAAAAGGTGTAGCGCTGGATGAGCAAAACTGTGTATGGCTATACAGTGAAAAAAATATATAATATAAGAAAAAGTATCAAAAACATGAGTGAATACTACAAATAAACAATTTAAAGTTCATGTGTGTCAGTGAAAAATATATGAAATCTTCTCCTCTATTTGAAGATGATAAGAGTTCTACAGAGTGCAGGTATCCGATAAAAATCATAGGCAAAATGCTCCAACACTTAGTAAAGATCCCGCCACCAAGGTGAAGAATGAAGGCTTACCAGACAGCCTGCGACCACCCTTCTCAGGGGGGTCAAAACAGGCTCAGTAGAGTGATGTTTTACTCCATGGAAGGCAGGATGATTCTGCAGGAACGCTTCATCCACAATGGGAGAGTCTCCAGAGACGTTGATTGAACACCTGGCCAGAACTGGGAGTAGACACACTCTTTGCAGATCAGAGTGGATGTTCCTCAGTAAGTAGGATAAAATCCAAAAGAGAAAGAAAAACTTTCCATAGTGTAGCGTTCATCCATAAAAAAGGGGTTTATTTTCACAAAGTATGCGATACAGAACTTCAAAGTAACAAGTCCTGAGATATTAAAATGCTGGTTAAAAACTCCTTGCAAGGAATAAAAAGCTCCGTATTCTGTCAATCAAACGACCGTTCGCGCGTGCACAATGCATGCACGTGTCACCCTACGTCGTTTCGTCAAATCTGACATCATCAGGGGCACCTTATCATCTTCAAATAGAGGAGAAGATTTCATATATTTTTCACTGACACACATGAACTTTAAATTGTTTATTTGTAGTATTCACTCATGTTTTTGATACTTTTTCTTATATTATATATTTTTTTCACTGTATAGCCATACACAGTTTTGCTCATCCAGCGCTACACCTTTTTGTATATTTATATTGTTGTACCTTATATCAGGTTTTTTTTGGTGTTTAGCAGCAGGTTTTCCTTTAGGGATTTATTCATTTATTGCACTTTAATAATTTGCACCTAGCGCAAATTTTTCTTTTATATCCATATAGTGAACTATAGTACATGAGCAAATGCTAACTAAAAGTAAAAATAACTGGGATAAAGGAAAGTAAAAGAGAATAAAAGGGGTAAGATAAGAGAAGTAGGGGTAGGGGAGAGGATTTTAGGGGTAGGGAGAGAGCATCTCTGTAATAACAGTTGTAGTGGAGCTTCAAACCATATGTGCATTTGCAGCTCCTGATAACGTGACTTCTAGCCAGGCACTGTGAGTGTGGAAACAGCAGTGTTACTGTGGAGCTTTCACATGTGGTTTTAAACGTTTTTATCTTGTAAGTGTAACTTGCTTGTGGGGGCTTTGAATAAATGTTTTATACAGAGAACACTATGGTCTCTATACTTATCATTTACATGACCTGGAACCCTGGAGTCTTGAGCAAAGCTGGGAGGTGATTTGTTTGCCTGGAAACAAGTGTGCTGAGTTGTCAATGATAAGAGCTAGCTGGATTACCGACCATTGATTGTTTAAAGGAGGAGATCATGTGAACTCGTGGGGAGATGGATATATGAGTTTTAACTCACCTGGGAGGTGAGCGCGCATTTTTACTGGTGGTGGTATGCACTCCTTTTGAGGACGACCAATCACAGTGGTGAAATAGCATTGAAACACTGATTATAAGAATAATTTTTTATTTATTTATGGACTTTTATCACCGATGTTATGATTCATGATTATTAGATATTTGTATTTTTATTTGTTATGAATCAATAGGTTTATGCACATAGCGCTACAGTTATTTATCCCCAGATATCCTGGATTAGAGTTTCTACCTCTTTCCATAGGTTTATTTGGGCTGGGTATGACCACAAAATATGATACAGTGTAGCGGTGTTGTTACAATTTCTCCAGCAGAGGGGTGAGGCATTTGTCTGGAATTTGGTCAGTCTATGTGGAGTTAGATACCATCTTAGTGTTATCTTGTTTGTTAGTTCCCATAAGGAAGTGCAACATGTAGCTTTGATTTTAAGGCCCTTTGCCATTGCTGATCTGAAAAGTGTGACTGTAGGTCTTCTTCCCAATCGTTATTCAGTTTAGATTTATGGAATGCCAGTTTTTCCTGTATTGTAGAATATATTAGTGAAATTCTTTTTGTGTCTATGTTATTAGAGAAAAATAAATTCCATAGTCTGGTAGGCAATGTCCCTTCTAGGTGGGTATGTGCTGAGAGACACATTTGGATTATGTGGTAGTTGAAATAGTCTGTGGTGGGTGCATTGTATGTCGTTTGGATCTGAGTAAAGGATTTGTGAATTATCGTGTCTCTGAGGTCAGACGTGGTTGTTGCCTGTTCTAATATCCATTTGGGTAAGGTTAGATCAGGCGACACTAGTTGGATGGTGTGGAGAGGTATTTGTAAACGTTTGGTGATGAGCGTCGGCCATTTGGTATAGCGTAGTATTTTCCATGCCTTGACTGAGGCTTGGATAGTCAGAGAGTATAGGTGTAAGTGTGGTATGTTGGTGGTGGTGCTAAACAACTAATTTTTAAGGTTGCAGCCCAGTGTGATGTTGTTTTTGATATTTTCCCATAATGTGTTTGGTTGTGTATTTGTCCAGTCCTTCATTTGGGACAGTATGGTAGCTAGGTAGTAATCATTTAAATCAGTGTACCCCATTCCTCCTACTAGTCTGTGTTTAATTATTTTTGAGTGACTGCTTCTCGGTTTTTTTGCCCTGCCATACATAATTGTGTACAATAGATTGAAGAGATTTGAGATATGAATTTGTTAGTGGTATAGGCAGTGTGCGGAATATATATGGTGAAACAAGAAAATAAAAATATAGTAGTTTAGGGAGTATGAGCATTTTAAAGGCTGCCAGCCTACCAGACCATGTAAATTCGTATTTGGAAAGTTTGGTTGTTTCACTGATAAGCATTTATTTAGCTTCAATGTAGTTGCTACTGAATAGCCCTTTCATTGATTTGGTAAGTGTAATTCCCAGATAAGATATTCCAGTGTCAGCCCATGGGTATTGTGAGAGGGTTAGCTCGGCAGCGGGTGTGTGTGACCCCCGGGATGGGCTCCCCACACAAAAACAGGCCCAGCAAACGGAGGTTGTGGTTTTCAAAATCAAAAAGGTGCGGTTTATTTTCTATTTACAGTGACAAAAAACAGCAAAGCAAAAGAAACATAAATAAAATAAATCCTGGTCAACTTGACCTCTGAGTAAACATACAGGTTTCCTAACTAACAACTGGGATCAGCCTAGTGCTGTCCTAGTCCCTAAGTCCCTGGTTTTAAATGTCCAAGCAAATAGCCACACAGGCTTTGTCTCACCGCACAGGGGTTCACTCTCCCTAGACAGTCCACACAGGTCTGGGTCCAGGCATGAGCAAACACCTAATGAAGCTGGGAGTTTTTATAGAGGCCTTAAACGAGCTGACAAGCTTCAGCTGGTCTCATCAACTCCCTGTCTGCACGACGCCCCACACTCTCCCTAGAGGTATGAGTCATCCATGAGCCCACTAGCCTCAGCTGGGCTTATACAACTCTCCACCTAGTTGTATAAGTCGGCGTAAAGCCTGAATCTGGGCGAAATATATCTACCCCCCTGGATGCAACCAGGTGACTTTACCTTCCTGCTGTCACATACCCCCCCCTCTTGTTTTAACCTTGGGGTTGGAACACCAGCAATCAGGCATTCATGTACTCGAGACAAAGCATCCACATTCCCCATTTGAACGCCAGGGCGATGCTTTACTGTGAAGTTGAATTCCTGGAGGGCCAGGAACCACCTATTCACTCTTCTATTTGTTTCCTTGTTTTGAGCCATCCACTTTAACGGAGCGTGATCCGTAACCATGTCAAAGTGCCTACCTAGCAGGTAGTACCGAAGGGAATCTAGAGCCCACTTCACCGCTAAACACTCCTTTTCAACGGTGGCGTAATTTACCTCATGGGACTTCAACTTCCTGCTGAGGTAAATGACTGGGTGCTCTTCCCCGTTCCAGACCTGGGACAATACTGCTCCTAACCCCACATCTGACGCATCACTTTGTACGACAAAGTCTTTAGAGAAGTCGGGTGAGTACAACACTGGCTGGCTACATAAGGCTTGTTTCAAGAATTGGAATGCTGCCTCAGCCTCGGGGGTCCATTTAATCATGACCGACCCTTTCCCCTTCGTCAGGTTGGTTAGGGGCACAGCCTTAGAAGCAAAGTGGGGAATGAATCGCCGATAATACCCAGCGATTCCCAGAAAGGCTCGTACCTGCTTCTTGCTGTTGGGACGTGGCCAACTCTGGATGGCCTCGACTTTGTTGAGTTGGGGTTTTATTACTCCCCTCCCAATGGTGTACCCAAGATATTTGGCCTCCTCCTGCCCAATGGTACACTTCTTGGGGTTAGCCGTAAACCCCGCTTCCCGAACAGAGTCCAGGACTGCTTGCACTTTTGGCAGATGTGAGGCCCAATCTGTGCTATGGACAATTACGTCATCCAGGTAAGCCACAGCATACTTCCGATGGGGCCTCAGCATCTGGTCCATTTTCCGCTGGAATGTGGCCGTCGCATTCTGTAACCCGAACGGCATTCTTTTATATTGGAACGCCCCGTCTGGGGTTACAAATGCGGTTTTCTCTTTGGCCGACTTGGCCAGGGGGATTTGCCAATACCCTTTTGTGAGGTCAAGAGTCGTCATGTATCGGGCTGTTCCCAGCCGGTCGATCAACTCATCTATACGTGGCATGGGGTAGGTGTCAAATTTTGTAACTTTGTTCAACTGACGAAAATCGTTACAAAATCGCCAGCTCCCATCCGGTTTAGGCACCAACACAATGGGACTAGACCAATCACTTTGGGACTCCTCTATCACCCCTAAGTTCAGCATTTTCTGTACTTCCTCCCGTATTGCCTCCCGTCGGGCCTCTGGGATCCGATAGGGTTTTAACTTCACCCTTTCACCGGGCGGGGTAATGATGTCATGCTCTACCCCAGATGTTTGTCCCGGCAGCTCAGAGAATACCTCCTTGTTGCGAAGCACAAACTCCTTAACCTCCTGTTGTTGGGGTTGTGACAAGGTGGCTGCTATTCCAACCTCAGGAATCACGCAACCAGTTTGAGCTGGTGACCAAGTGTCTGCGACTAGGGACTCTCTATCCCTCCAGGCTTTCAACAGATTAACGTGATAGATCTGTTCGGGCTTTCGCCTTCCTGGTTCTCTGACCTTGTAATTCACTTCGCTCACTTTTTCCATTATCTCATAGGGGCCTTGCCATTTGGCAAGGAATTTACTTTCAACCGTAGGGACAAGTACCAGTATCCTATCCCCCGGGGAAAAGGTACGGGTCTTGGCTCCACGGTTGTACACTCTCTGCTGTGCTAACTGCGCTTGGGCCAAATGTTCCTTCACGATGGGCATTACCTGTGCAATTCGGTCTTGCATCAGGGCGACATGCTCAATCACACTCCTGTGGGGAGAACTCTCACTTTCCCAAGTTTCCTTGGCAATATCCAACAGCCCTCTTGGGTGTCTCCCATACAGTAACTCAAAGGGGGAGAATCCCGTAGAGGATTGGGGCACCTCCCTAATAGCAAACATCAAATAAGGAAGTAGACAGTCCCAATCCTTTCCATCTCTATCCACCACTTTCTTCAACATTTGTTTTAGGGTTTTGTTGAATCTTTCAACCAGCCCATCGGTTTGGGGGTGATACACAGATGTACGCAATTGCGTCACTTTGAACAATTTACACAGCTCTTTCATAACCCGGGACATAAAGGGTGTACCTTGGTCCGTAAGCAGTTCTTTACAAATACCCACCCGGCTAAAAACAAGAGATAGCTCTTTGGCTATGGTTTTGGCCGAGGTATTTCTGAGAGGGATCGCTTCTGGATAACGGGTGGCATAGTCCATTATAACCAATATGTACTGGTGCCCCCTAGCGGACTTGATTATAGGACCTACCAAATCCATTGCGATTCTCTCAAACGGGACCTCAATGATGGGTAGAGGGACCAGCGGGCTACGGAAATGTGGCATCGGGGCCGACCTCTGACACACAGGGCAGGAGGAACAATAGTTTTCTATGTCCTTCATCACCCCAGGCCAATAGAATCTCTGTAATACCCTCTCTCGGGTTTTCTCTGTCCCCAGATGACCTCCAAGAATGTGCCCATGGGCCAACTCCAACACCAACTTCCTGTAAGATTTGGGCACCACAAGCTGCTCAACGGTTTCTTCTGCCCTTTTTGCCACCCGATACAGTAGGTCCTTCTCTACGCTGAAGTATGGGTAAGTGCAGGTATTATCTGGGTTCACTAACTCGCCATCTATTTCCACTACGTTTTCCCGTGCCTTTATTAGGGCGGGGTCTTTTAACTGTTCTGTGGCAAAATTTTCCCTGTGAACCTCCAGATCAGAAAACTCCACAGACGGTAGGTTTTCGTCTGAGGAGGTGGGCTCCTCTCCAGTTTCTTGAGTCTCCCCTGCCAATACTGACAAGGGAAATTCTGGAGAGTCCTCACCACTCTCAGAGGAGTTCTGGCTATCACATTCCTGGTACATAGGGGCACCAGTGGGGGGCTCAGGATCATCCCACAGTTCCCAGAACTTCGGAAAATCCCTTCCCACAATGGCATCATGCGGTAATTGAGATACTAACCCCACTGGATGAGAGAGGGTACCTTTGGGGGTCTCGAAACACACTGTAGTCACTGGATACTCTCGGGTGTCCCCATGCACACAAATAACAGCTACCTTGCTATTCCCAGAGACCTCTGTTTTAACTAATTCAGCCTTTATCAGGGTCACAAGGCTACCTGAATCCAGCAATACCACAACATTTCTACCATTAACACACATTTTGCATAAATGTTTCTCAGTTCCTCGAATGGCAGTGCATGCGACTGTCGCACACAGCGACTGACGTCTGCCCGTCAGAAAGTCACACTGCATGGGTTCCTCCACAACCGGGCAATTATGTCCCGCTTGCCGGCAGCGGTAGCAAACGATCCTTCTTGCCGCCTCTTGAGCCGCTGATTTCCCAGGCTGTTCTCGCCAAACTTGGGGTAGAGCTCCCACCCTCTCACTCTCTCCACCCTCACTCCTTGGAATCCTCTTATCCGCCCCTGGGGATGGTCTGGTCTTAGGGTGGAAAGTCCGAGTGTCTCTGGAAGAGGCCGTCAGGTTCTCTGTAGCCAAGTATTTCTCCACACGATCCACAAGACCATCGGCCGTCTCTGGGTCTCCATGGCTTACCCACTTTTGGATGGCAGTAGGAAGAGCTCTCAAAAACCGATCCATTACAACACGTTCCACAATCTTTGGTGCGGACAAAGTCTCTGGCTGTAGCCACTTTCTGCTCAGGTGAATGAGAACATACATTTGAGACCTGGGGGGTTTTCCAAGCTGGAAAGTCCAGTTATGCACACGCTGAGCCCGGACAGCCTGGGTGACACCCAGCCTTGCCAAAATTTCAGCTTTTAGCATCACATAGTCTTTTGCTTGGTTAGGCTCTAGGTCATAGTAAGCTTTCTGCGATTCACCAGTTAACAGAGGAGCCACCAGTCCAGCCCACTGCTCCTCAGGCCACTTTTCTCTTTCAGCGGTCCTTTCAAATGTGGTCAAAAATACCTCTGGATCATCCTCTCCAGTCATTTTTGTCAATAAACGACTCACCCCAAAGGACGCGGTATTAGTGGGACGGCTTTCCTCACTGGTCTGCGGACGTTGCTGCATTACTGCTTCCATTTGTTGTAGTCTCTGCTCTTGCTTCTGTAACAGGTCTATGAAGCGGGCCTCAGATTGCTGCTGGGCTTGTTGCTGAGCTTCCAGACTCTGTTGGTGAGCTTGCTGCTGAGCTGCAAGGCTCTGTTGATGAGCTTGCTGCTGGGCTGCAAGGCTCCTTTGCAAACCTGCATTTGTCTGCTGTTGATTGGCATTTGCTAGAGCCAGCTGTTTCAGTATCTCCTCCATGCTGGCTTAAAAAAAACTGCCTGCATTCTCCACCAACTGTGAGGGGGTTAGCTCGGCAGCGGGTGTGTGTGACCCCCGGGATGGGCTCCCCACACAAAAACAGGCCCAGCAAACGGAGGTTGTGGTTTTCAAAATCAAAAAGGTGCGGTTTATTTTCTATTTACAGTGACAAAACACAGCAAAGCAAAAGAAACATAAATAAAATAAATCCTGGTCAACTTGACCTCTGAGTAAACATACAGGTTTCCTAACTAACAACTGGGATCAGCCTAGTGCTGTCCTAGTCCCTAAGTCCCTGGTTTTAAATGTCCAAGCAAATAGCCACACAGGCTTTGTCTCACCGCACAGGGGTTCACTCTCCCTAGACAGTCCACACAGGTCTGGGTCCAGGCATGAGCAAACACCTAATGAAGCTGGGAGTTTTTATAGAGGCCTTAAACGAGCTGACAAGCTTCAGCTGGTCTCATCAACTCCCTGTCTGCACGACGCCCCACACTCTCCCTAGAGGTATGAGTCATCCATGAGCCCACTAGCCTCAGCTGGGCTTATACAACTCTCCACCTAGTTGTATAAGTCGGCGTAAAGCCTGAATCTGGGCGAAATATATCTACCCCCCTGGATGCAACCAGGTGACTTTACCTTCCTGCTGTCACAGTATGTATAGAGGTTGCATAGTATGTTGGTGGTTATAGCATCTAGTCCTAAGTCCAAGATATATGACTTATTTTCATTCACTTTATAATATGAGACAGTACTAAATCTCTGTAACACAGATTGAATCGGAGCCAGGGAGGACACAGGGTTGGTTATCATCATTATCACATCATTGGCAAATAGATTGATTTTATGATCTATAGATCCAATTTTGAAACCTGTAATGTGGGCATTAGTTTGGATATGTTCCACTAAGGGTTCCTTCAATAGATTGAAAATTAGTGGCTACAGGGGACAACCCTGGCAGGTGCCATTGGTAATTGGAAATGATTTAGAGAGCATCTCAGCTGTGTAAACTTGGGCTGAAGGTGTTGAGTACCGAGCCATTATGGCGGAAAGGATGTGGCCGTGGAATCCAAATTTATGAAGTGTTGCTTTTAGATATGACCAGTGAACGCTATCGAACGCCTTCTCTGCGTTCAAAGATAGGAGCAGATAAGGCATTCGAGTGGTCTCAGCAGTGTGGATTATATTGATGATTCTGCGGGTTGCATCAAAATTTTGTCTCCCTTTCGTGAAACCTGATTGATCCGGATGGATCAGTAGGGGCATAACATTTACTAGTCTGGTCACTATAAGTTTGGCATCAATTTTTGTGTCTATATTTAAAAGTGAAATGGGTCGAAAATTTTGCGGTGACGTAGGTTCCTTACCTGGCTTTGGTAATGTGATTATTAATGCATTAAGCATTTCTCTTAGGAGAGAGGAGGAGGAGGCAGCGTCATTGCACATTTGGGATAAAAAGGGTGCTAGAGTTGTGCGGATTTGCTTGGCTGGTAAATCATCTGGTCCAGGGATTTGTTGGCTGGTAGAGTTTAGATGACATCTAGAATTTCTAGAGGGATAAACGGGGTATTCAATTTAAAGAGTTGCTCCTGGGATAATTTGGGTAAATAAATTTCATGGAGGAAGGAGTCTATTTCTACCATGGATGGTTGGGTGGGAGAAAAAGAAACCCTGGACTGCCGCACTCTGTATAGACAGTTATTTATTCCAAAATTTCAAGTAAAAAATCCAAATTCAAAATAAATCCATAAATCCAAAACAACAAATGCAGATAGTGTGCATGCAGGGAAGGGTGGCTAACGTGTTTCACGTCACAAATTGACGCTTACTCATAGCTAGGGTGTGTGGGAATCAATAGAGGTATAAATGAAAAATAAAGTAACTTTACACCAATCAGTACTGAAAGAACACAGCTGACTGGGATAACCTTATATTTGATTCCGGCACTCCCAAGAAAGGGTGAGGGGGGAAGGGAATAGCACTCTTTTGAAGACCATTCACAAAAATACAAAATTACAAAATGTGTATAAATTATAAACTAAACACTTAATGCTTAAACATAGACACACCAAAGTGTGTCTATATATTATTTAAAGTGAATGAATATGACAGTGATAAGTATGAATGTCAATTAATTAAGTTCAAAAAATGAACGAAAAAATCTTTTTAAATGAAAAAAATTAATGAAAAGTGAAAATGTGAAAATGTTTTTTGGAGATGGTGAGCCATAGATGTAAATATATTCATGTATGTGAAATAATTATTATGTGATATTCGTGTGAATTGAAATAATAATAATAGTAATTTACAAATACTCCAAAAAACCATAATGGTGAATTAATTAATAAATAATAAATAATAAAATTTAAATGCACAAAATGTGCACAATGCGTGCTACTGCCAAACAGACTGTGTGACAATTACATAGGGAAATGTGAAGAATGATAAATATGAATAAATAAATGATAAGTGATCATAAAGGAGATATATGTGTGTGTATAAAGTGTGAAGAAATGTCCATGTATGAATGTCTATAAATGTGCTATATAACATAATATAATCCACCTTGTAATGGGTCAATGGATATAATACAATATGCCATAGAACAAAATAAACATGGATAAATCAATAAAATTTAAATAAATATCATGTGTGAATATATGCATTTACCGGAGACACATGTCTCTCCTGTATGCACACATGAACCTTGGACTTTCAACTTTAAACATAAACATAAATGTGTAATAAATGAGTATAAGAATGTACAAAGATATGCACGATAATATACAATAAAATCATGCAAGGGGGTACATGAAAATGTGTGTAAGGAAATTCGGATGTTCAGATCCATATAGGAAAATGGTATTGAACCACACACAATGCTATCTAGCAGGATGACCATGCATCTTTGCATAGATGTACCCTCATCTCTGCGGTTTAAGATGTAAACCCAATATTCAAATAATGATAAAATCATGATATTAACCTTAATTGTCAAGGGAATCTGTTAAAATAGTGTGTATGCACATGTCAATCACCGCACTTATCCAAAATTAAAAATTAAATAATATATGAACATATAAAAGTGTGCATGGTGGCCGGGCATGTGCATAGACACTATGGTACCTAAGTACTGGAAGCCGATGCTCATAATCACGGAATTTCAAATATGTATTAAGAACCGAATTACTATTAGTTCGAGGACTGGTAGTTGATAATAGCTCAAAAATTGTCGTCGTGGTGTATGGGCATTTATGAAGAAACAAAAATGTAAAAAAATGTAAAAAAATATCAAAATATAATATCAAAAATTGAAAAAAATCAAAAGGATATTTTTATCCTATATAGATATATTACATTAGAGTTATGTCCATGCAAACACGGCGACAAATGATTGGAGTAATTGGCTATCATTGGTTTGAAAAAATGAAAATAAAAAATGTTTACAAATATGTGTTTACAAATATGTGTACACAAAGAGAAGGTAGATGTAAACAGAGGTAGAACAGATACAATGATGCTTGGCCTCACAATAATTGATCTCCAAAAATCCTCTGGAGGACAAGAAACACCAATGATACTCATTAAGAAAAAGGGACAGGACACTGTGCAGACAGGCTCATGTTTCAAGTCTAACGCACCAAAGGACAGGATATGTACTAAATTTGCAAAATTCCAATGCAATAAAGCACATCCTTGCAAATTATGCTATACATCTCAAAAAAAGGGGTCCTCTGTGCGAAAGTCTTGAAAACAAGTTATGGGAGAAAAAAAAAAACCAACACTGGTACTCATTACAAAAAAGGGGACAGGACACTGTGCAGACAGGCTCATGTTTCAAGTCTAACGCACCAAAGGACAGGATATGTACTAAATTTGCAAAATTCCAATGCAATAAAGCACATCCTTGCAAATTATGCTATAAATCTCAAAAAATCTCAAAAAAAGGGTCCCCTGTGCGAAAGTCTTGAAAACAAGTTATGGGAAAGAAAAAAAGAAAAAAAGAAAACAAAAACACAACACTGGTACTCATTACAAAAAAAGGGGACAGGACACTGTGCAGACAGGCTCATGTTTCGAGTTGGAGAAAAAAAAAAAAAAAACTATATGCCCAAAGATGTGCATGTGTGGACCATGAAAAGAGTGAAATATGAATGCAATGATGCATAATTTCGCAACTGCAGTTGTAAATTATGGAAATAAATGACAAAAAAATGTTTTTTGTTCAAATTGTGAAGACAAGCAGTATAAGGAAAAACCAACACTAAATGAGAGGATCATTGTAACAATGAAGCAAGTTATCATGATAACTTATATGCTATCCATATGGGATGCATCTTCACAGGTAATTTAATAAAAATGTGATACATCCCATTCATAATTTAACCCTGTGGGGCATCTAGTGTCTAGTAGGAAGATCCACCGAACTTCTTGTCTGCATAGTGTATTAAATTTGTCCCCACCCCTAACGGGTCTGGTGATCCTTTCCACTCCCTGTATAGTGAGGCTGGAGGTGTTTTTATGATGAACCTCGTTCCAATGTCGTGCTACGTTGGTCATGTGGTCCTTATCAATATCGTAAAGATGATCGTATAACCGATCTTTGAGGCGTCTGGTAGTTCTCCCAATGTATTGTATGGAACACTGTGTACATGTGATAGCATATATGATGTAGCTAGTGTTACAATTGATGAAAGAATCTATCTTATGTGTTTTGCCAGTCGACATGGATGTAATAGTGTCACCTTTCTGTATGAATGGACAATAAACACAGTGTGTTCCCCCACATTTAAATGTCCCTTTAAATGATAACCAGTGTTTCGTGGTGTTCTTACTAGAAAAAAGGCTAGGAGATAGTAGGTTTCCAAGAGATGGTGCTCTTCTGGAAACCGTACGAATGCCCTTCTGTAATATTTTATCATATATAGGGTCATGTGTTAGTATAGGTAAATATTTTTTGACTTTACGTTTGACATTCTGGAATTCAGCACTATATGGGGTGGAAAACGTGGGGATACCGTTGTCGATATTGTTTTTCTTTTTATTTCTAAATCTATGTTTGCTTTTCCTTTTCTTTTTGTTGGTCTCTCTGATCCTATCTCTGTCTTTATTTCTATCCTCTCCATGTGCGTGATCTGCTTTTTTAGACAACAAGGAATCACGAGATGTATTCCTGGCAATGGATAATCCCTTTTCTATAACAGGTGTGGGATATCCCCTTTCTTCAAATCTACTAGACATAGCTTTGGCTTCATTTTCAAAGTCAGTGTTTCTGCTGCACAATCTCCTTAGCCTCAGGAACTGTCCAATAGGGATGCTATTGATAGTATGTGTAGGATGACTGGAATCTGCTCTCAACAGCGTGTTCCCTGCATTAGGTTTTCTGTATAAACTGGAGAAAATAGCATTGTTTTCACCTGACAACTTAACATCTAGAAATTCAATAGTGTTTTTGTTGAGTGTACCAGTGAAGCGTAGATTGAGTGTATTATCGTTCATGTATGCTAGCCATCTTTCTAGGTCACACAATCGTTATTCAGTTTAGATTTATGGAATGCCAGTTTTTCCTGTATTGTAGAATATATTAGTGAAATTCTTTGTGTGTCTATGTTATTAGAGAAAAATAAATTCCATAGTCTGGTAGGCAATGTCCCTTCTAGGTGGGTATGTGCTGAGAGACACATTTGGATTATGTGGTAGTTGAAATAGTCTGTGGTGGGTGCATTGTATGTCGTTTGGATCTGAGTAAAGGATTTGTGAATTATCTTGTCTCTGAGGTCAGACGTGGTTGTTGCCTGTTCTAATATCCATTTGGGTAAGGTTAGATCAGGCGACACTAGTTGGATGGTGTGGAGAGGTATTTGTAAACGTTTGGTGATGAGCGTCGGCCATTTGGTATAGCGTAGTATTTTCCATGCCTTGACTGAGGCTTGGATAGTCAGAGAGTATAGGTGTAAGTGTGGTATGTTGGTGGTGGTGCTAAACAACTAATTTTTAAGGTTGCAGCCCAGTGTGATGTTGTTTTTGATATTTTCCCATAATGTGTTTGGTTGTGTATTTGTCCAGTCCTTCATTTGGGACAGTATGGTAGCTAGGTAGTAATCATTTAAATCAGTGTACCCCATTCCTCCTACTAGTCTGTGTTTAATTATTTTTGAGTGACTGCTTCTCGGTTTTTTTGCCCTGCCATACATAATTGTGTACAATAGATTGAAGAGATTTGAGATATGAATTTGTTAGTGGTATAGGCAGTGTGCGGAATATATATGGTGAAACAAGAAAATAAAAATATAGTAGTTTAGGGAGTATGAGCATTTTAAAGGCTGCCAGCCTACCAGACCATGTAAATTCGTATTTGGAAAGTTTGGTTGTTTCACTGATAAGCATTTATTTAGCTTCAACGTAGTTGCTACTGAATAGCCCTTTCATTGATTTGGTAAGTGTAATTCCCAGATAAGATATTCCAGTGTCAGCCCATGGGTATGTATAGAGGTTGCATAGTATGTTGGTGGTTGGTTATAGCATCTAGTCCTAAGTCCAAGATATATGACTTATTTTCATTCACTTTATAATATGAGACAGTACTAAATCTCTGTAACACAGATTGAATCAAAGCCAGGGAGGACACAGGGTTGGTTATCATCATTATCACATCATTGGCAAATAGATTGATTTTATGATCTATAGATCCAATTTTGAAACCTGTAATGTGGGCATTAGTTTGGATATGTTCCACTAAGGGTTCCATCAATAGATTGAAAATTAGTGGCTACAGGGGACAACCCTGGCAGGTGCCATTGGTAATTGGAAATGATTTAGAGAGCATCTCAGCTGTGTAAACTTGGGCTGAAGGTGTTGAGTACCGAGCCATTATGGCGGAAAGGATGTGGCCGTGGAATCCAAATTTATGAAGTGTTGCTTTTAGATATGACCAGTGAACGCTATCGAACGCCTTCTCTGCGTTCAAAGATAGGAGCAGATAAGGCATTCGAGTGGTCTCAGCAGTGTGGATTATATTGATGATTCTGCGGGTTGCATCAAAATTTTGTCTCCCTTTCGTGAAACCTGATTGATCCGGATGGATCAGTAGGGGCATAACATTTACTAGTCTGGTCGCTATAAGTTTGGCATCAATTTTTGTGTCTATATTTAAAAGTGAAATGGGTCGAAAATTTTGCGGTGACGTAGGTTCCTTACCTGGCTTTGGTAATGTGATTATTAATGCATTAAGCATTTCTCTTAGGAGAGAGGAGGAGGAGGCAGCGTCATTGCACATTTGGGATAAAAAGGGTGCTAGAGTTGTGCGGATTTGCTTGGCTGGTAAATCATCTGGTCCAGGGATTTGTTGGCTGGTAGAGTTTAGATGACATCTAGAATTTCTAGAGGGATAAACGGGGTATTCAATTTAAAGAGTTGCTCCTGGGATAATTTGGGTAAATAAATTTCATGGAGGAAGGAGTCTATTTCTACCATGGATGGTTGGGTGGTGGTGGGATCATCTTTTAGGTTGTATAGTGTGTGGTAGTAATAACTGAACGCCTCAGCAATAGCTTGAGGGTCCATACGTTTTTATTTTGTGGTAGGGTGGAACAGGTGTGGGGTCTTGGTTTTAATGTGGTGGCCTTTGATTCTAAGTGCCATGGCTTTCCCTGCTTTATTCCCTGTGGAATAGTGTTTAGCTTTAAAAAATTTTGGGGTTTTGTCGTACGACTCTAGTAATACATTCAGTTCTTTTCTTAGGAGTACTAATTTTTCTTTCAGTTTGGGGTTGTTTTTTTTTTGGTTCTGGTCTTCTATTGTTTTAATGGTGGATGTGAGGGTGTCTAGACGCTGTGATCTCCTCCTCCTCTCTCTAGCACTCAGCTGAATAATAAGCCCCTGATGAACGCTTTGTGGGCGTTCCAAAGAATGGTGTTGTTGGACGCAGAGCACTGGTTGAGGTTGAAGAATTCTTCCAGGTGTTTGCGAATGGAGGCCGAGTGTTCGGGTGAATGGATGACCGAGGCATTGGCTCTCCAGATCTTCATGCGAGGGAAAGGTGGCCAATCCTCTATGGTCATTGATACGGGTGCATTGTCTGACCATGTAATTGTGGCTATAGAAGATTCTGATATTTTGGGTGGTGTCCATTTGTCCACTAAAAAGTAGTCAATCCGGGTGTACAAATTATGTCTATGTGAAAAGAAAGAATAGTCTCGTTCGGTGGTGGCATCGCCATAAATCATACAAGTCATTGTTCCTTATGAAGGTCCCCATAGGTGAAGTGAGTCTGGTATTACGGGATGAGGTGTTGATGGAGTTGTGCGGTATTATATTAACCACTTAAGCCCCGAACCATTTTGCTGGTAAAAGACCGGGTCACTTTTTGCGATTCGACACTGCGTCGCTTTAACTGACAATTACGCGGTCGTGTGACGTGGCTCCCAAACAAAATTGATGTCCTTTTTTTTCCACAAATAGAGCTTTCTTTTGGTGGTATTTGATCACCTCCGCGGTTTTTATTTTTTGCGCTATAAACAAAAATAAAGCGACAATTTTGAAAAAAATGCAATATTTTTTACTTTTTGCCATAATAAATATCCCCAAAAAATATCTAAAACATTTTTTTTTTCCTCAGTTTAGGCCGATACGTATTCTCCTACATATTTTTAGTAAAAAAAATCGCAATTAGCATTTATTGATCGGTTTGTGCAAAAGTTATAGTGTCTACATAATAGGGGATAGTTTTGTGGCATCACCCGCGGTCGGGCTCACGGAGCTCGCAGCGGCAGCACGCGCGCATCCACAATGCCGCCTCCTTAAAGGGGACTTTTATATACTTCCTTCTGCCCAGGAGTGCCATTCTGTTGACGTATAAGTGCATGCGGCAGTCGGCAAGTGGTTAAAGTCGCCACAGACAATAAGGTGACCTTGGCAGAATTTGCAGATTTTTTTCATTAGCTTAGAAAGGAACCTGATTTGTCCAGTGTTGGGCGTATACACGTTAACAATGGTGTATCTGGTTTTGTCTAGGGTACAGTCCAGAGCTATATATCGACCTTCCGCATCAATCAAGCTGTTGTGAAGCGTGAAGGCGATTGTGTTTTTGATTGCGATCATAACCCCGTTTTTCTTGGTGGGGCCTGGTGCTTGGAAGATGTGGGTAAAATGTTTGTTGGTGCAGTGAAGTTCTGCTGATTTTTTAAAGTGTGTCTCTTGCACACATACGACGTCACAATTAGATTCCTGGGCTGTGCGCCATATGGAGGTTCTTTTTGCGGGATGGTTTAGCCCTTTGGCATTGAGCGATAGGAATTTAGGCATCTTGTTTTGTGTTGAATGGTATTGAATAAGAGAAGGTTTTACTCGTGAATATGTGGAAGTGGGTCGCTGTTCAATGCGGTCCGATGGTTCAAGTCCTCTGTTCCGTATTCTTCTGTTGCTCTCAGGGGCAGGAAAGACAAAATGAGGGTAAGAGGGAAAACAAGAAGTTGAAGATGATATAAGCAGATCAGTGATACTAAGTAAGCAGTAACTGAGTGGAAAATGGCAACAGCCAATTGTAACTAGGCTGTTGTGAAACTATGGGTGTAAGTCCATGGTACAATTTACAACAAGCAAGGCATCTGACCGGAAATATTGTTAAGTGGATCTTGATTGAAGACCACCATTCAGACAGAATTCAGTGTTTACAAGCATGGAGCATAGTTACATATTTACATAGTTAGTCAGTTTGAAAAAAGACACAAAGTCCATCCAGTTCAACCATAAAAAAATAAATAAATAAAATAAAAAAACGTACAATCCCATATACCCAATTCTATACCCACAGTTGATCCAGAGGAAGGCAAAAAAAAACAGCAGAGCATGATCCAATTTGCTACAGGAGGGGAAAAAATTCCTTCCTGATCCCCCGAGAGGCAATCGGATTTACCCTGGATCAACTTTACCTATAAATGTTAGTACCCAGTTATATTATATATTAGGAAAGTATCCAGGCCTTTCTTAAAGCAATCTACTGAGCTGGCCAGAACCACCTCTGGAGGGAGTCTGTTCCACATTTTCACAGCTCTTACTGTGAAGAAACCTTTCTGTATTTGGAGATGAAATCTTTTTTCCTCTAGACGTAAAGAGTGCCCCCTTGTTTTTTGTGTTGACTGTAAAGTGAATAACTCAACACCAAGTTCACTATATGGACCCCTTATATATTTGGACACGTTAATCATATCCCCCCTTATTCTCCTCTTCTCAAGAGTGAATAAATTCAGCTCCTCTAATCTTTCCTCATAGTTGAGCTCCTCCATGCCTCTTATCAGTTTGGTTGCCCTTCTCTGCACTTTCTCCAGTTCCCCGATATCCTTTTTGAGAACTGGTGCCCAAAACTGAACTGCATATTCCAGATGAGGTCTTATTAATGATTTGAACAGGGGCAAAATGATATCTCTCTCTCTGGAGTCCATACCTCTCTTAATACAAGAAAGGACTTTGCTCGCTTTGGAAACCGCAGCTTGGCATTGTCACTTAAAAAGATATTAAAAAGTAAGGGTCCCAGCACTGAACCTTGGGGTACACAACTGATAACCTTAGACCATTCAGAGTAAGAATCATTAACCACTACTCTCTGAATTCTGTCTTTCAGCCAGTTTTCTATCCATTTACAAACTGATATTTCTAATCCTGACTTTACCTTACACATGAGCCGTGTGTGCAGAACTGTATCAACGCTTTTGCAAAATCCAAGTATACCACGTCCACCGCCACCCCTCTGTCCAAGGTTTCACTTACCTCTTCATAAAAAGAAATCAGGTTTGTCTGGCAACTTCTGTCTTTCATGAATCCATGCTGTCTGTTGCTTAAATAGTTTTTTTCCAGCAAGAACTCATCTATGTGGTCTTTTATTAATCTCTCCAGTATCTTCCCAACTATAGAAGTTAAACTAACAGGTCTATAGTTACTTGTTAAAGACTTTGTTCCCTTTTTAAATATAGGCACCACATTGGCCCTGCGCAAATCCAGTGGTACTATTCCTGTCATTAATGAGTCCCTAAAAATTAGATACAATGGCTTTGAAATTACAGAGCTCAATTCTTTTAGGATCCGTGGGTGTATGCCACCTGGTCCAGGTGCTTCATCCACCTTTATTCTGTCTAAATATTTCTGGACCATATCACTTTTGAGCCATTGTGGATTTGGGGCTGTGTCACTACCAGCCCCATTATGGACATGATCTCCCCCATGCTCTATTGTATACACAGAGCTGAAGAAAGTATTTAATAAATTAGCCTTCTCTTTGTCCCCAGTCACCCACTCTAGATTATTTTGTAAAGGGCCTACATGCTCAGACCTGACCTTTTTACTATTAATATATTTGAAGAATTTTTTGGGGTTTATCCTACTATCTTTTGCAATCTGTCGTTCGTTTTGAATTTTTGAATCCTTGATTTCCTTTTTACATATCCTGTTATATTCTTTGTAACATTTAAACGACACTAGTGTTCCTTCATTTTTATATTTTTTAAAAGCTCTTTTCTTATTGTTTATAGCTTTTTTAACTTTAACCGTGAGCCACATAGGTTTTATTTTTAGCCTTTTAAACTTATTGCCCATGGGAATATACTTTGCAGTGAGTTCACAAACAGTCTTTTTGAAGAATTCCCATTTCTGTTCTGTGTTTATCAATGCCAATATTCCTTCCCAGTCTAAGTCCTGGAGAGCAGCCCTCATCCTTGGAAAATTTGGTTTCTTGAAATTAAGTGTTTTTATCTTTCCTGTATGTATTTCTTGCTTACAGCTAACATCAAATGAAATCATGTTATGGTCATTGCTACCCAAGTGTTCCTTTATCTGAACATTAGTAATATGCTCTGCATGGCTTAAGATTACCAGGTCCAACAGAGCATCATTCTTAGTTGGGGCCTCAATAAACTGGATCATAAAATTTTCCTGCAATAGGTTTATAAATTTTTGCCCTTCAACTGTCCCAGCAGTGCAATTACTCCAGTCAATTTCTGGGTAGTTAAAATCCTCCATTATTATCACCGTCCCAGCCCTTGCTGCCCTTTCCATCTGTGCAAGGAACTGAGTCTCCACCTCCTCATTAACATTGGGTGGTCTATAACAAACTCCAATGATTAACTTTGAACTACGCACATCTATATGCAGTTCCACATATAATGCTTCAGCCTCATCACACTCTCCATCAACCAGGTCCTCTTTCACGCTTGCTTTGAGATCACTTCTCACATAGAGACAGCCCCCGCCACCTTTCCTTTTTACCCTGTCTCTCTGAAAGAGTGCAAAGCCAGGAATATTAATAGCCCAGTCATGTGAGGATTGAAGCCAAGTTTCAGCAATACCGAGTACATCATAGCTCTCCTCATGCACCAGAGCTTTCAACTCACCTATTTTGCTTTGCAGACTTCTGTATTGGTGAACAAACACTTTAATGTATTACATTTTTCTCTGGTGTTTTTCATATCATTTTTAGTAGTACAAATGGAACTATAGTTTCCAATGGCTGTTTGCAACATGGGAACTTTCTTGTCACCTGCCATAACCCTCCCCCCATCTATCCCCATTCCACTCTCAATTAATGTTTGACCCCTAACTGACCTGTGTGCCCGATGCAATTCTAGTTCACCCTCCCCCTAAATACTCCTCCAGAGGTTCGCATTGGGGGGATGGGCGTTCTCTCTGCGATAGGGTTGAGCTGACCCAGACTGGTCAGGAATAATGGCCCATATGTTTAGGAGTTTGAGACCTTCCTCCACTGTGAAGATATTATGTTTGACTGCATTTTTGATGACTATGATTTTAGTGGGAAAACCCCATTGGTATGGGATTTTGTGATTGTTTAGTGGTTTGGTAATTAGTTGTCTCCTCAGTTGGCGCGTAGGTTGCGATAGATCCACGTATAGCTGGAGGTTAGTGTATGGCGCTGGGAGTTGGCCAAGATGTCTTGCCTTAAAGAGGAGTTGGTCCTTGGCATGGAAGAAGGGAATTCTCATCAGCACCTTGCGGGGTACATCCACGGAGAGGTGCGATGGTTTGGGGATGCTGTAGAGACAGTCTATTATAGTTTCCATAGGTGATAGGTCTGGTAGCATTGTGGAAATCATCTTTCTTGCATATGTGTTAAGATTGTGCGGCATGACTCTCTCAGGTATGCCTCTGATCTTTACAGTACTATGACGCAACCTGTCCTCGAGGTCTGACATTTTGGCTTTCATCTATTGTTGCTCCTCATGGGTATGGTCATGGGTATGGTCATGCGAGTCAACAAAGTCATTGATCGTTTCAGTCATATCACCTATTTGGTTTTTAATATGGTGAACTTTCCGTCCCATATAGTGCATTTGTTATGAGAATTTGGTAAACATGGAGGCAATGTGATTATGATGAGAACTCTACAGAGAGATGAGTGTCTCTTTCATGGTGTGTAGGCATGAGCTTCGAGTTTGAGTTGAACTCATGTTCGACTCGAACATTGCCTGTTCGCCCGTTCGACGAACAGCGAACAATTTGGGGTGTTCGTGGCAAATTTGAAAAGCCGCGGAACACCCTGTAAAAGTCTATGGAAGAAATCTAAAGTGCTAATTTTAAAGGTTTATATGCAAGTTATTGTCATAAAAAGTGTTTGGGGACCTGGGTCCTGCCCCAGGGGACATGTTTCAATGCAAAAAATAGTTTTAAAAACAGCCGTTTTTTCGGGAGCAGTGATTTTAATAATGCTTAAAGTGAAACAATAAAAGTGAAATATTCCTTTAAATTTCGTACCTGGGGTGTGTGTATAGTATGCCTGTAAAGTAGCGCTTGTTTCCCCCTGCTTAGAACTGTCCCTGCACAAAATGTAATTTCTGAAGGAAAAAAAGTAATTTAAAAGTATTCACGGCTGTAATGATTTGTCGGCTCCCGGCAATACAGAGAAAAGTCATTGAAAGTCATTGATAAAAAATAAATAAAAAATGCGTGGGGGTCCTCCCAAATTCAATTACCAGGCCCTTCAGGTCTGGTATGGATATTAAGGGGAACCCTGCACCAACTCCACGCCAAATGAAAAAAAATGGTGTGGAGTTCCCCCCAAAAAATCTATACCAGACCCTTATCCGAGCACGCAACCTGGTGGGCCGCAGGAAAAGAGGGGGGGTCGAGAGAGCGCCCCCCCTCCTGAACCGTACCAGGCCACATGCCCTCAACATGGGGAGGATGCTTTGGGGTCTGGACCCCAAAACACCATGTCCCCATGTTGATGGGGACAAGGGCCTCATCCCCACAACCCTTGCCCGGTGGTTGTGGGGGTCTGCGGGCGGGGGGCTTATCAGAATCTGGAAGACCCCTTTAACAAAGGGGACCCCCAGATCCTGGCCCCCCCTATGTGAATTGGTAAGGGGTACATTGTACCCCTACCATTTCACAAAAAAAGTGAAAAAAATTGTAAAAAATCTCACAGACACAGTTGGGATAAGTCCTTTATTAAAAATAAAAATAAAAAAAGATTCCAGCGGTGGTAATCCACTCTCGATCTCCACTCCAGTGATGTCGGTATCCAGCGACGGATGAACTGCAGGCTCCAGCGATGATGTCCAGTGAGGAACATCACGCAGTCCTGTCTCCACCGGAGACACACCAGGAATGATGTCGCGGCAGCCTGACAGGTCTTAAGTAGCTGAGGATGGGGCCACTCATCACGTGACCCCGTCCCCTTCTGATGCAAGGGGAAACCCAGGCTTTCCCAGTGACGTGACGGGTGACCCCGCCCCCCTCTGATGTAACACAGTTTTCCTGTTGCATCAGAGGGGGGCGGGGTCACCACCACCGCTGGAATCTTTTTTTTATTTTTTAATTTTTTATTTTTTATAAAGGACTTATCCCAACTGTGTCTGTGTGTTTTTTTACAATTTTTTACACTTTCTTTGTGAAATGGTAGGGGTACCAATTAACATAGGGGGGCGGGATCTGGGGGTCCCCTTTGTTAAAGGGGTCTTCCAGATTCCGATAAGCCCCCCCCGCAGACCCCCACAACCACCGGGCAAGGGTTGTGGGGATGAGGCCCCGAAGCATCCTCCCCATGTTGAGGGCATGTGGCCTGGTACGGTTCAGGAGGGGGGGGCGCTCTCTTGTCACCCCCTCTTTTACTGCGGCCTGCCAGGTTGTGTGCTCGGATAAAGGGTCTGGTATGGATTTTTGGGGGGAACCCCACGTATTTTTTTTTTAAATTTGACGCAGGGTTCCCCTTAATATCCATACCAGACCTGAAGGGCCTGGTAATTGAATTTGGGGGGGGACCCCCACTTATTTTTTATTTTTTTTATCAATGACTTTCAATGACTGTTCTCTGTATTGCCAGGAGCTGACAATTCATTATAGCCGCGAGTGCTTTTAAATTACTTTTTTTCCTTCAGAAATTACACTTTGTGCAGGGACAGTTCTAAACACCGGAAACACACCCCTAAGGTACAAAATTTAAAGGAATATTTCACTTTTATTGTTTCACTTTAAGCATTATTAAAATCACTCCTCCCGAAAAAACAGACGTTTTTAAAACATTTTTTTGCATTGATACATGTCCCCTGGGGCAGGACCCGGGTCCCCAAACACTTTTTATGACAATAACTTGCATATAAGCCTTAAAAATTAGCACTTTAGATTTTTCACGTTCGTGTCCCATAGACTTTAACGGTGTTCGGATGTTCGAACAAATTTATTGCCTGTTCGCATGTTCTGATGCGAACCGAACTGGGGGGTGTTCGGCTCATCCCTAGTGGTGCCTAATACAGGCTGGTTTGTGGTGTTGAAGGCCGCTATAGGGGATGTATGTGCTGTGATGAGATCAGATGCAGGGCTCACCTTACGGCAGGTCGGATCAGAATCCAATCGCATCTGCGATTTTGCTGGACTGTTAAGCCCTGTACACACGATCGGATTTCCTATGGTTTTTAAACGATGGATTTTTCCATCGGAAAACCGATGAAGCTCACTTCCATCAGTCTTGCCTGCACACTATCAGTCAAAAAACCGACCGCTCTGAACGCGGTGACATAAAACACTCCAATGAGCCGAGAAAAATGAAGTTCAATGCTTCTGAGCATGCGTCGACTTGATTCTGAGCATGCGCTGGGTTTTTTATCCGATGGAGTTCCCCACAGACCATAGTAATTTGCTATCGGTTTTCAAACCATCGGATAAATTTAAAACATGTTCTATTTTTAAACACCGATGGAAAAAAGACCAATGGGGCCCATACACGATCGGCTTGTCCGATAAAAAAAGTCCATCGGACTGTTTTCATCTGTAAAACCTATCGTGTGTACACGGCTTTACTGGGCGATGACGATATGGAGATGGGAGAGGCATCCAGGGAGAGATTTTGTGCGGGTATTTCTTGTCCCTATTCATCTGGAAGGTCTGTATAGGCTGCTGCAGATCCGTGTGCAGGGCCGCAGGCACCATCTTGAATTTCTGTGTCCGGCGGCTGTGTGAAGAAATCCGTCAGTTACTTCCGCTGACGGTATTCTTTCCGTTTGCGGGTCTGGCCTGACATGCTGGATGTGTGTGTCGGTCCTCCGGTGTACTGATCCGTCGTGGGGAGCTGTCTGGATGGCGGCGATGCTGCGTTTTGTTCCGGTCAGTGCAGGAGCTCCTTTAGATTTACCAAAACTTTATAATAGGAGGACACACCATCTATCCAATCACTCTGTATCCATTCAGGCAGGCCCTTGCACTAGTTCAGGGGTGTTCTGTGGGCAGCATGCAGCCCCAGGGAGTTTAGCATGCAGCCTGAGCCCGTCTGAAGGGACACTGGGGAAGCCAGGCAAATGCATGCATTGAGAGATGCCGGAAATGCTGTGAAAACTTGGCTGATGGATAAAGGTGTGCTAATGAGATCAGCTGGTAAACTCCTTCCTGTGTCTTACTGGTTCCTCTGTCTCTGTCTGTATACCAGGGAGTCTCTGAAGTTTTCTAAGAAATACAGCAAGGTCTAAGGTAAGTCCTTGTTCTCAAAATCAAAGAAAGCATGTATTTGTCTGCAATTGAGGTACATTAATAATATATTGGTAGGGGAGATGGATTTTATAAAAAAAAAGGTGAACTTAGCCTTTAAAACCTTGGGTCTGGAGGATGGAATCAAAGCACACAGCAAAGACACAGGCAACCAACACACCTGGAAGAGGGTATTACGCAAAGATTCTTTGGGTGGCTTCGCTCTGCAAGTTGAAGAATATTTTCAATATTTTCAATTAGTTAATTTATCTAAGATTAAAAAAAATATATCACTTCTAAACCAAGTTTTATAAAAAATAGTTTAATACGTTAGTATTCATTCTTCAATTTCTGTGATTATACTGTATTTGATATTGAATCTGTATTGATAAAATATGTTGGTTAATTGTATCACTTATACTTTCAATAAACCTTTTATTGTTTTAAAAAAAAAATTGTTAACATCCTCGCACTGCTGGAGGGAATGTGGGCACGTTGGTAACTTACTTCATATGTTCTGGCACTGCCCCAGCATAAGAAGTCTATGGAACCAGGTTTTCCAACAGATTTCCTCCATGACTGGAATCCTATCACGACCCGACCCAGCTTTAGCATTACTGCACCTAAACATAGACAAATTCCCACAAACTTTTAGGCCAGTCGTGACACACATACTTCTAGAAACACGCCTGTTGATATTGCGCAATTGGAAATCCAATAAAACTACGAACATCTCTGAAGTTATGGCAGCAGTTCATAGAAATTATACATTCGAACGCCTATTAGCAATCAACTCTCTAACATGTAAAACATTTGATGATGACTGGGCTATTTGGCCCAAGTCCCTTGGTTAAACTGTACACTTACCACCACTGTGTATCACCTAATGTGTATATCTCTTTCTGTAACCCCTTGTTTTATATTTTATCCTCTATTTCTTTCTATTACCTGTAAAATTCTTTAATAAAAACTTATTGAATTAAAAAAAAAAAAATTGTTTAATGCTTTGAAAAGATGTTTTGATGCTGATATAACTGTATAATAAATTTCCAAAGTCCACTCACATTTCCTACTCCTGTAATAATTTACATCATGTTGCTTAATCTGTTAAAACCACCCTTTGTACTGAAGAATCACCAAACAGGGACCTTTTTGAAGAGTGGAATCCCCTCAGCTAGACTGTTGCCATAAAATTCTTAGAATGGGTCCGTATACTCTGTATCCCCATTTCCCACTGGTATATGCAAACAAATATATAATAAAAAGAGGAAATAAAATATTAAATTGATTGATTTAATGTTCCCAAAACAGTTATAGATAGGGCATGCTGTGAATGATAACTGTCACATTTGCTTATGCTCTCAACCAAACTGTCAAGCAATCAAGTGGTTGGTGTCATAACTGATCACATGCACAGGATCATAGCAACTGTAAACAGAGTATAAGATGGCAGCTTACTCTGCTGTAAAGGGTAGGAGGGTTTAGTTTTGCTTTCAAGTGGAACTTAACCTTCTGCTTTAATTGTTAACCAAAACTCAAGGCATGCCTCCACACAGTTGTGTGTTGAATTTCGATCCATGTATGACCAGTAGGGATGAGCCAAACACCCCCCCCCCCCGGTTCGGTTTGCACCAGAACATGCAAACAGACAAAAAATTTGTGCAAACATGGGAACACCGTTAAAGTCTATGGGACGCAAACATGAAAAATCAAAACTGCTAATTTTAACCTCCCTCGCGGTATGATTATTTCTGATTTTTGGTGCTGAAAGCGGTACCATTATTTTGCATGGAAATTTGGCGTTTTATATTGTAGGCCTGCAATTCTTAGTAATAACACACTTAAATCTGTCCAAACAGGAGTCTAGCAGACATCCCGGGTATGATAAAGTTTGAAAAACAAAATCATAAGTTATAATATAATAAATAACTATAAATAATTATAATAAATAATAATATAATAATAATAATAAAAAATATTCAATAATGTAATCAAATCAAAAACACAGAAATTTGCTCAGTTGCAGAATTGTTGCTGTCATTACTTTTAGTGTTTGATGACGAATTTTCCCACAAATCACTATCGCTCAATTCTGCAAGTGATTCTAATTTGATATCACTGTTTTCTAGCTGGTCTAAAACCACTTTTGATGTAAAGGAACACTTTTTGGTTGCTAAGGACAATCTCCAGTTTCCAGGCAGAAAGAACCGTTTTTATAATATAAAACTGCATGCAGGGCACTGGACAGACCACTAGGGACAAAGGAGATGTGTTATTATTTGATACAGTACTGTAATTAGTAAGATTACAGTGTACTGTATGTATTGTGTGTTTTTCACTTTTTTCATTTGGCGCCGAACTCCGTCCCCGTGCTCCGCAACGTCGCAGGGAACGGAGCTCGGCACTCGGCAGTCACCAGTGTGAATCGAGCGAGGAGACAGCTCGCACACACAGCAGGGAGACATCGCAGGATCCAGGGAACAAGGTAAGTAACTTTCTCTGTATCCTGCAATGCAATCCCGAGTCTGGCTTGTGGTTATCGCTTTTGGTACTGAAATCTTACCCCAAGTCAGACTCGGGAATACCGCCAGGGAGGTTAAAGGCTTATATGCAAGTTATTGCCATAAAAAGTGTATGGGGACCCGGGTACTGCCCCAAGGGACATGTATCAAAAAAGTTTTAAAAATGCTTAAAGTGAAACAATAAAAATTAAATAATCCTCTAAATATTGTGCCCGGGGGTCCCTTTAGTCTGCCTGTAAAGTAGCGGATCTTTTCAAAGTTAATTACAGTACCGCAGCAAAATTACATTTCTAAAGGAAAAAATGTCTGTAATGTATTGTCGGCTCCAAGTAATATAGATGAAAAACCATTGAAAAAAACGGCGAGCGGTCCCCCGAGTCCATACCAGGCCCTTCAGGTCTGGTATGGATATTGAGGGGAACTCCACGCCAAAATGTAAAAATAAAATGGCGTGGGGTCCCCCCTAAAATCCATACCAGGCCCTTCAGGTCTGGTATGGATTTTAAGGGAAACCCCGTGCCAAAATGTAAAAAAAATGGCGAGGGGTCCCCCCAAAATCCATATCAGACCCTTATTGGAGCAAGCAGCCATGGCAGGCCAGGAAAGGGGTGGAGGCGAGCGAGCGCCCCCCTCCTGAACCATACCAGGCCGATTGCCCTCAACATGGGGAGGGTGCTTTGGGGTCCCCCCCAAAGCACCTTGTCCCTATGTTGATGGGGACAAGAGCCTCATCCCCACAACCCTTGGCAGGTGGTTGTGGGGGTCTGCGGGATGGGGCTTATCGGAATCTGGAAGCCACCTTTAACAAGGGAGCCTCTTGTTTTGTCCAGGGGTGCACAGAAAGGCTATACTTACCTGATCCTACAGAAAACAGTGCTCACCCACATCCGGAGGTGGACTATTCCTGCCTTTCTCACAATCAGAGGCGGTCTATGGGTGTGATGATGTCAGTAACAGTCCATGCACAAGACCGCTAGTGTGCTGGGGGCAGCAGGAACAGGTCTTGCACTTGGAGGATTGGCAGACTAAATAAGTATATTATATCTGCTCTCCTCATCTCTAGACAAAAACAAGCAGTTACATTTTGCAGTGCAGGAACAGTCCCACTGCATGGGGAAATTTCTTTTTTCTGGAATTCTTCTTTAAGCTACATGTACATGGGCCCATTTGTACATGCAGCGTAAGGACACTGAAAATGTTTGCATACAGCTGTCTTCACCAATTTATGTCTATGAGGGACTGTACAAAGCTCTAGGACATTTGGCACACCAAAAATATGCAGTGTCTTTGTGCTGCATGAGAGAATGCATGTAGCCTTAAAATTCATCATACTTGCCATGTGAGTCCAGATTGTTCATCTCTCATGTCTAGATTAACAAATGACTATTGTATTTTAAAAAAACCTTATACAACAATAAACAAAATAGGGTTTTTCTTCTAATTATTCTTGTCTCTGTTTGTAGAATACTGCATACATACATTTTATAGATGCTTGGTTCCTACCTCCAATAAACAATACAATTGATACTGTTTTCACTAAGTTGTTCTGTCGCTTTTGTTAACACATTGTAAGTAAAAGTGCTCATTGCAGCTAATTATTTACATTCAAATAATACTATTTATGTTTTATTTTTTGACAATTTAGCATCTGTTGGAACAACAGAATATTGCGCTTGATACAGTTTAGCATCTGTATTGAATAATTTTTTTACCGCTTTTGGCAAGCAATTGAATAAAGCATGAGCTGGCAGTTGCAGCACATATCTCATACAGCAGGCAAAACAAAACCTTGAAAGGATGCTTGAATACACTAAATGAGATACAATGTTCTACTGTGTGTCATCTAACAGTCTAAAATAAAACACTTTTCTCTGATAGACATATACTGTATATACTGTAAATACATAAAATATATATATATATATATATATATATATATATATATATATATATATACACACATATACTTTGCACTAAAAAGTTGTATGTTAGGATGCTTTCCATCTGCTTAGTTAGAATTTCCTTAATGTGTCATTATTTCTGAATACACCGTGATATAATAGGATATCATAAACCTGAATAGACAGCAAATGTCTAGAATAATCTATGCTGAGTATGCACTTTTAGGAGGTCATGTCAACTGTGTTCTCAATTTATCATTCAGAGAATGCAGGTCTTCATAGGCTCTCTGAACCTGGAAGTCAGACATTTGATATGTATTTCTATGAAGCCTGTAGATCAACATGGCAGATGGCAAGTGCCATTTTCAAGGAAGAGTTTAGCTGTGAATCTGGAAATCCAGGATGGAAAAGGACCTGGGGGTCCTAGTAGATGATGGGCTCAGCAATGGCGTGCAATGCCAAGCTGCTGCTAACAAAGCAAACAGAATATTGGCATGCATTAAAAAGGGGATCAACTCCAGAGATAAAACAATAATTAACCCGCTCTACAAGACTCTGGTCCGGTCGCACCTAGAGTATGCTGTCCAGTTCTGGGCACCAGTCCTCAGGAAGTATGTCCTGGAAATGGAGAGAGTACAAAGAAGGGCAACAAAGCTAATAAAGGGTCTGGAGGATGTTATTTATGAGGAAAGGTTGTGAGCACTGAACTTATTCTCTCTGGAGAAGAGACACTTGAGAGGGGATATCATTTCAATTTACAAATACCGTACTGGTGGTGACCCCACAATAGGGATAGAACTTTTTCGCTGAAGAGAGTTTAACAAGACACGTGGCCACTCATTAAAATTAGAGGAAAAAAGGTTTAACCTTAAACTGCGTACAGGGTTCTTTACTGTAAGAGCAGCAAGGATGTGGAATTCCCTTCCACAGGCGGTGGTATCAGCGGGGAGCATCAATAGTTTAAAAAAAAACTATTAGATAAGCACCTGAACGACCACAACCTACAGGGATATATAATTTAATACTGACATATAATCAAACACATAGGTTGGACTTGATGGACTTGTGACTTTTTTCAACCTCACCTACTATGTAACTATGTAACTTTTCTTTTTAAAGCCCAACTTTACCTTTAGTGGCATTGTCATTTCAAATGTTCTTTCCAACCCCTAAATGGAAGTCACCCACCAAATTATTTACCTTCATATCCGCTTCAGGTAACTTCTCTGTGAGACTCTGCTCAGTGTCTCATAACCTTTGCAATCTTTCCATTCATTTCTATGACTGTTCGATATTCTTGGTGGACCCCATCTGTCAGGAGTAGGGATGAGCCGAACACCCCCCGGTTCGGTTCGCACCAGAACCTGCGAACGGACCGAACTTTAGAACCCTATTAAAGTCTATGGGACTCGAACGTTCAAAATCAAAAGTGCTAATTATGAAGGCTAATATTTAAGTTATTGTCCTAAAAAGGGTTTGGGGACCCGGGTCCTGCCCCAGGGTACATGTATCAATACAAAAAAAAGTTTTAAAAACTGCAGTTTTTTCGGAAGCAGTGATTTTAATGATGCTTAAAGTGAGAAAAAAAAGTGAAATATTCCTTTAAATATCGTACCTGGAGGGTGTCTATAGTATGCCTGTGAAGTGGACCGTGTTTCCTGTGTTTAGAACTGTCCCTGCACAAAATTACATTTGTAAAGGAAAAAAAGTCATTTAAAACTTGCAGCTTTAATGTAATGTCTGGTCCAATGCAATATGGATGAAAATCATTGAGAAAAATGGCATGGGTACCCCCCCCCCAGCCCATTACCAGCCCCTTTGGGTCTTGTATGGATATTAAGGGGATCCCCGCACCCAAATTAAAAAAAGGAAAGGCGTGGGGCCCCCAGGCCCTATATACTCTGAACAGCAGTATACAGGCGGTGCAAACAAGACAGGGACTGTAGGTTTGTTGTTACGTAGAATCTTTTGTAATTTTGAACTGGTACATTTTTAAAGTCTACAGTAGCTTCAGCCAAAAAATCTATTTTTAAGCTTTTTGGAAAACATAGGGAAGGGTTATAACCCCTGTAACATTTGTTTTGCTGTCTGTGCACCTGTTCAGAACATTTCACCTCACTTTCCATCCCAATTACAAATGTTTTTTGAAAATTTGGGGTTTTTATTGAAACAAGGATTGGTGATAAAACATCAGTGGAGAGAAGATATATTTTTCCCATATTAACTCTTACAGGAGAGAATTTCCCTTCCTAGGGGTAGATTTCCTCTCACTTCCTGTTGTCTCATTCCGTTTGCAAGTAGGAGTCGTTTGTAAGTTGGATGTTTGAAAGTAGATGCCTGCCGTATATACTCTGCAGAAATTTGGCCCTTAGGTGTTGGTGTTGTCACAACACTGTAAGCCCTCACAGTTACTCTTGGTGGGCGCTGGGACGCCCTGCTGTGAACTTTTATATCATAATTGTAATTGCATGCCATTGTTAAACAGTGGTAGGAAAAATTGGGCTTTTGGTGGTATTGATGTGTTGTCACAACACTGTAAGCCCCCACAGTTACTCTTGGTGGGTGCAGGAATGGGCCCTGCTGTGAATTATTAGATCAAGAATTGTAATTACATGCCCCTGTTGAACAGGGGCATAAAAATTGTGCCTTAGGCACTGGTGCCACAACACTGCAACCCCTCACAGATACTCTAGTTGGAGCGCAGGAATGAGCCAATGAGTCCTGCTGCAAAGTATTGCATCAAAAATTGTAATTACACGCCCCTGTTAAACAGGGGCTGAAAAATTGGGCCTTAGGCACTGGTGCTGGTGCCACAACACTGCAACCCCTCACAGATACTGTAGTTGGAGCGCAGCAATGAGCCAATGAGTCCTGCTGCAAAGTATTGCATCAAAAATTGTAATTACATGCCCCTGTTAAACAGGAGCAGAAAAATTGGGCCTTAGGCACTGGTGCTGGTGCCACAACACTGCAACCCCTCACAGATACTCTAGTTGGAGCGCAGGAACGAGCCCTGCAGCAAAGTATTGCATCAAAATTTTTATTTACACGCCACTGTTAAACAGGGGCTGAAAAATTGGGCCTTAGGCTCTGGTGCTGGTGCCACAACACTGCAACCCCTCACAGATACTGTAGTTGGAGTGCATCAATGAGCCCTGCTGCAAAGTATTGCATCAAAAATTGTAATTACACGCCCCGGTTAAAAAGGGGAAGAAAAATTGGGCCTTAGCCACTGGTGGCGGTGCCCAGAAACAAAAATGTTCTTACATGCTATCAGCATGATCATTAAGGAGGGAGAGGATAGTCACTCAGCATAACAGGATAGTCACTCTGCATCAGCATAGGCAGTCTTGAAGGGATCTGACATTTCAAAGAAAATTATTCTGCTACATCAGCATCAGGTGCTTGGTAGCTGGTGGTGATCCAAGACTGATTCATTTTTATGAAGGTCAGTCGATCGACTGAGTCGGTGGACAGGCGCACCCTTTGATCGGTTACAAAGCCTCCAGCAGCACTGAATGTGCGTTTCGAAAGAACGCTGGATGCAGGACAGGCCAGTAGCTCAATTGCATACTGTGCAAGCTCTGGCCAGTGATTCATCCTCAAGACCCAGTAACCCAGAGGATTTTCGGTGGGAAAGGTGTCCAAGTCTGATCTTGCCCCTAGGTATTCCTGCACCATGTAAAACAGACGCTGGCAATGGTTGCTGGAACCGATTATACCTTGGGGCTGTGTACTAAAAAATTGTCTGAACGCAACGGTCAGACGGCCACCTTCTCCACCGCTCCTTCTTTGACTGACCGAAGCCTCAGCAACACGTTGTCCAGGACCAGGAATTTGTAACCTCACAGTCTCTGGGAACGCATTGCACAGACCTTTCTGCAAGGCCTCCCAAGATGTTTCATCCTCTGCTCCCTCTGCAACATCACGATAAGGGCCGCAACCTTACCCTAGTAACTTGGATCAAGGAGGGTTGCCAGCCAGTAATGATCCCTCTCCTTGATAGCATGAATACGAGGATTCTTCCGCAGGCTTTGCAGGATCAGTCCATTATTCCACGCAGCGTGTGCTCCAACAGGTGGACAAGAGGGACAGTGTCACTGATGCATGCACTGTCACTGCTCACCATCCTCGTGGTCTCCTCAAATGGTGCCAGGACAGTGCATGCATCCTTGATCATGGCCCACTGGTGTGGGGAAAAATCCAAGCTCTCCTGACCCTGTCCTGGTGCCATATTGCAACAGATACTCATTGATGGCCCTCTGCTGCATGTGCAGCCGCTGTAGCATAGCCAACGTAGAGTTCCACCTGGTTGGCATGTCACAGATTAGGCAGTTCTTGGGCAGGTTGTATTCCTTTTGGAGGTCAGCCAGCCGAGCACTGGCATTATATGACTGGTGGAAATGCACACAGAGTTTCCTGGCCTGCTTCAGGACCTCCTGTAAGCCAGGGTACCTGCCCAAGAACCGCTGCACCACCAAGTTAAGAACGTGAGCAAAACAGGGCACATGGGTCAGTTGTCCCTGTCAGAGGGCGGAGAGGAGGTTGGTGCCATTGTCGCAAACCACCTTTCCTGGCTTAAGCTGGCGTGGTGTCAACCACATCTGAGCCTGCCCCTGCAGAGCTGACAGAATCTCTGACCCAGTGTGGCTCCTGTCCTTCAAGCACATTCAGCCCCTTCTCATGTTCCGCATCTGGTCCGCTTAGCGGACCTGATGGGGAACTTTAGAAGGGGCGGGTCTATTCATGTATTACACAGTGAAGGAAGTTCCCATCAGGTCCGCCCCCTCGTAGAGCGTAGCTGATGGGGAACTTCCTTCACTGTGTAATACATGAATAGACCCGCCCCTTCTCGCGTTCCGCATCTGGTCCGCTGAGCGGACCTGATGGGGAACTTTAGAAGGGGCGGGTCTATACATTTAAAACACTGCGGAGGAAGTTCCCCATCAGGTCCGCTCAGGCACAACCAATGACGGACAGCGCTGGACATCGGGATCGCCGTGGGACACTGGATTTCATCGCTGGAATGTTTTTTTTTTTTTTTAATAAAGGACTTTCCCAAGGTGTTTGTGTGTTTTTATTTACATTTTTTTTACGCTTTCTTCGTGAAATGGTAGGGGTACAATGTACCCCTTACCAATTCACATTGGGGGTGGGATCTGGGGGTCCCCTTTGTTAAAGGGGTCTTCCAGATTCCGATAAGCCCCCTGCCTGCAGACCCCCACAACCACCGGGCAAGGGTTGTGGGGATGAGGCCCTTGTCCCCATCAACATGGGGACATCCTCCCCATGTTGAGGGCATGTGGCCTGGTACGGTTCAGGAAGAAGGGGGGACGCTCTCTCATCCCCCCCTCTTCCCCTGCGGCTGGCCAGGTTGCGTGCTCGGATAAGGGTCTGGTATGGATTTTTGGGGGGACTCCACTCCATTTTTTTTTCAATTTGGGGTGGAGTTCCCCTTAAAATCCATGCCAGATCTGAAGGGCCTGGTATGGATATTTAGGGGGAACCGCACGCCATTTTTTTTTAAATTTGTGGCGGGGTTCCCCTTAATATCCATTCCAGACCTGAAGGGCCTGGTGATTGAATTTGGGGGAACCCCCATGCTTTATTTTTTATTTTTTTTTAATCAATGACTTTTCTATGTATTGTTAAAAGCAGACAATTCATTAATAGCTGTGAGTGAGTTTTAAATGACTTTTTTTCCTTCAAAAATGACATTTTGTGCAGGGACAGTTCTAAGCACGAGAAACATGCGCGACTTTACATGCATATCATACACACCCCCCAGGTACAAAATTTAAAGGAATATTTCACTTTTATTGTTTCACTTTAAGCATTATTAAAATCACTGCTCCTAAAACTTTTTTTTGCATTGATACATGTCCCCTGGGGCAGGACCCAGGTCCCCAAACACTTTTTAGGACAATAACTTGCATATAAGCCTTTATAATTAGCACTTTAGATTTCTCCCATAGACTTTTCGAATTTGCCGCGAACACCCCAAATTGTTCGTTGTTCGGCGAACGGGCGAACAGGCAATGTTCGAGTCGAACATGAGTTCGACTCGAACTCGAAGCTCATCCCTATCCATCACCTACCTCAAATCTAGTGGCAAATCTGAATGCATGCTCGCTGGTTCACTTATCTCTAGCTACCAAGCAAAATAGGTATGCAAGAATAAATGATTACAGTGTATTACTTTTGTACTTTTCATTTTTTTTTCTATGCTGCTTTCCATAAGTTACTGCATTTTATATCATGCTTGAAAAAAGTTACGGTTTAAAATCTGGAGAATATGTTCCTCAACTGCTGTAGACATCTCCACCTGTGCTGATTGAGATAGCATCTGACAGTGTCCACTGAAGTACATTATTTAAAGTGTAGAATTGACAGCTTCCACATTACATCATCCTGCCTGGCGCCTTTTTCAGGGAGCAGAAGATCTGAACTTCTGAAATTCACCAGATGGCTGTTTCTGGTGATTTACATTAAAAATCCAGTCTTTCCTTACTCTACATCAGGGATATTTGTGTTGCAGACAGGTGAATGTAGATGCATAGATTCCATTTAGTCTAAATACTGCTACATTTCCTTTTATTAGCTGAGCAGGGGTATGTATAATGTAATGCAAACAATGACATTCACTCTATCATGATCATTAGAGTCATTTATTTACTGGAAACATTAGTTCACCTATAAAACACACATTTTCTTATTTACTGGGTCACAGTTAAATTTAATAACACAAGTTTAATACTAAATTTTATTTTGCAACATGTGAACGTTCACAGTTGTAATAGATGATGTGGACTTTATTAGTAAATTGAGGCATTTGCAGAAAACTAGATGTGCTTGTTTTATATTCTGTATATACAGTACATTTAACTTGCACATATTTCTACACAATAAAAAATAGACAAATAATGCACATTTATGGAACTTACAAACTGGCCCACCATAATAAATCAAATGAAGGCATAACATTACACATGCACACATCAATAAGATCCTGAAAAATCGCCACCTATACTACCATAAAATGTTGTATGTCACCTTAGAAAAGCAGGCAGAATCTGCATTGATCACTTAAAGTTTTATTTATTATCTCAGTACAAAGAGTAATCACTGGTATTAGTAACTTAAAGATCAGGTCTCTTCACTTCAACTGCCATAAGTCAAAATCAATGTATTTCAATGGTCCCAGTTCTAATTTGTGTGACTCAAGTCGCAACAACTCCAGAAAAATTTGTGGTGACTTCAGTACAACTTGTGTCCCATTGACTGTAATGTAAGTCGCACTGAAGTCACATCTATATGTAAATCACCACGACTTGGTTCAACTTTGCAGGATGTGCAGTACATTTTTTTCTGCTCTGTAGGGACAAGCCCATCCCTGTTCCTACCAAAGACCTCACTTCCCAAGGTCCAGAATACAGTTATGTGCAGACAGCAGGAATTATGCGGCTCAGCAAAAGAAGAGAGATCTTCATGATAATGAAGAAAATATCCGGCTTGTCTGTGATTGACCGGCAATGACACCAGAGATCCATCATAAAAAGACCATGTAAAGTGGGACAGAGCATGGATGGAAGTAGCTTGCATATATCATGAAACCTGGGACTGTTTATCTGCCACAGAATAGTCTGCAAAAAGTAAGATCTCTAATATGGTTTGATATATATGCTGCTTTGCACTGTGCGCCTATTTATTCCTTATCAGATTGTCTCCTGCCTCATACGCGATAATTGCAGCAAAACCGCACTAAGTTGAGGTGCCATTGGGACCCGAACATGCGTTTTTGGGTTTTTGCCATTATTGCAGTTAGATTTAAGATCCAGCGCAGATTTTGCCTGATACCCCAAAGCGCCAAATGTTAAAGGGGTCTCAGGCAATAATGGACAAACACAAAACAATTGTTTGAGTGCCATCAATGGCAGCGACAATGCAGAGCGCTTTTGCCGCATTTATCACAAAAACATTGTGCAAATGACAAAGTGCAAAACTTGTCGCCCAAAAGAATTTCCTGGTCCTTTTTGTGTGACAATCGCCACGAGTTGCAGTTTTCCGCTGTTGTCACATGATTTATCACAAGCTACTTTCTTGATGATCCGTCACTTGGGGAAATTGCAGCACTCCAAGAAAACTTGGGCTATCTTTGACCAATAATCAGTGTGTTTCTTCGTCCTTCAGCACATCCCAGAAAATTCTGCAGGTGTCATGAATAATATACAGAAGCTTGCTGTCATTATGCAGCCTAGCAAATGAATGTGGCCAGGTATCTGAAATAAAAAATTATTAAACTTCGTATTGTATTTATGTTTTGCAGTGAAATCATTACAAAGTAGATGAAGAAGTCTCAAAGAC
Organism: Rana muscosa; assembly: GCA_029206835.1. NCBI lineage: Eukaryota > Metazoa > Chordata > Amphibia > Anura > Ranidae > Rana > Rana muscosa. Next base: position 218,524,366 of record CM055116.1, read on the forward strand.
TGTTACAACAGATATCTCTGTAAATTGCAAAAGGGAAGGAGTGGGTCTGGTTCTAGAAGGCTAGCCCCGTATGTCCATGGAACTCACGTTTTTAAAGCTTGTGTTGGAAATGAGAGAGTAAGCTATCAGCAGGCATTTTGGCAGACTCCATATAAAACAGCATAATAATGCTTATTTTAAACAATAAATTATTTGTATTTTAGAACACAAGCTAGCTGGGAAGGCATACCACATAATTTTTCAAAGGAAGAGGAGCCAAAGAAAGAGTAATTAGAAGACACTGTTGTCCAGGAACAGCCGTCAGGGGAAACAGGGTTAACATCAACTTCAAGGACCGTTACCCCAATTAATTAGGAGGAGGTTGAACCTGGGCCTAGCTATGTCTCTAGGCCTTCCAGAAGATCTAAAAGGGGGCATGGTAGGGATGGGAAACCCATTGATAAATTGATAATGGTGGTTAGTGAGATGTCCACCAAAATGACCGAACACCAGTGTGAAAACACTACATTTGCCACTGTGCTCTTGGGCATTTATAAGAAGGTCCCCCTTGCGAAGAAACGTGTGCTGAGAAGGGCTTTGATGTCTACTGCTTAATTGTTTGTGGATGAAGAGCCAACCACATCCTCAGCATATATGCAACCCCCCCCCCAATATATTCCCCTTTTCTTTTTCGTACATCACGGGACACAGAGCGACTTAGTCATTACTAATGGGTTATATAGTTTACCTTCAGGTGTTGGCACTGGCCAATTCCAAACCGGAAGTACCCTCCCCTATATAAGCCCCTCCCACCCGGGAGCACCTCAGTTTTTTGCCAGTGTCTAAGGTGTTGGCCAAAGAGTAACATGTGTTTTCACTGGGCTTGCGTACAGGTTCTTTTGGGCCTTAGTAAGCTGTTCCGGATCCCACCAAAAAAGCTTCATAGCTAAACGGTCGGTACCCGGGCCTTGCAGCAGAAGAGCAAGGTTTTGCCTGTAATGCTTCTCTTAGGAGGGCTGGACCCTGGGATCCAGAGCTCTGGTCATACCCACGACCAAGACGCTGTCTGTGCAGGGTGCTATACAGGTCCAGGGGAGTGGAATCCTTGGGAACCCGGTCCCTGAAGGTTTAATTACAATGCCTGCCGTGATAGGTGAAGTTTGGACTTTTGTGGACCAAACAAAGTCCTGCGGCGGGGATCAGGTAAGTGGGGGCCCTCAGGAACTTGGTTCTATTGGGGGACCCCCAAGCCTAATTTGTCTTTCTGTCTGTTACCTAACGGTATTCCCGCTAAATATCTGTGTTTGCCTATAACTACTGAAAATGTAAAATTTTAATAGTAGTCAAGAAAAAAAAAAAAAAAAACAGGGACCGCGGTACCTGTGTTAAACCACTAGAGGCCGCTGTAGTCCATTTTTCTTGTAAATGTGGATCTTTGGTTTTCTCAACTCAAAAGATCCAGGCAGCTGGTAAGTTTCTCTGAGGGAATCCACTTCCTCTGCCCTGTTGCTGCGTTCATCCACCGCACAGGCCCTCCGGCAAAAAGGGCCCTGGCTCCTAGTCCTCTGTTGGTTTTCGAAAAGGGCGCCATTGGCGCACGGGCGCGCGCGCGGGCGCGTGCACGCGCCTCCTATGAAAAAAAAGGGGCGGGGCGGGTGGATGACGCTCGATGCGCGCCGCGGCGCTTCTGCGCATGTGCGGGCGTCCCAGCATGGTTAAAAGACACAGTACAAGTGTCAGCTGCATGCAAACAGAGCTAGCAACAAACAGTGGCACACAGAGGCGGTTGATGCAGGCATCCCCATAGAAAGGCACTTTAGTGGACACCAGCTGGTATATAGCAGCACCTGTGTTAGACTATTACCAGCAAAAATTGGTGTATGACGACGGGAATACCTCAGCTTTGTGCTTAAAGGATATGTCGTCCAGACGCTCCGGAAATAGATCTTCCAGGAAGCCAAAGGGGTCTCCATCGGGCTCTGAGGATATTGGGCATGCTTGCACTGCACCAATCTCCCCTGAGAATGCAGAGGTCAGTAGCCGTAGAAACCCCGCAGGAATGCCTGGTGCTGCGGCTGTCCCCAGTCCACCTGCTCCTGTATATATAACAGAGGAGGTTTTATCCTCAACTCTGGGAGGATTGGAAGAGAGATTAACAGCATTGATCGCTGCTTCCCTGTCACAGGAAAAGCGCGTCCGATCTCCGTCTCCTCCTTCAGAGTGCCTGTTAGTGGAGGAACAGCCCCACACAGAGATCGACCTACCTGAAGGGGATCAGGATGAGGTTGATTCACTTATAGAGGAATCAACAGTGGAAGAACCTTTCTCAGCTTCTCAGGCTGAAAGATTATGGGTTCAGTCTCTGACTAACATGGTCCGATCAGCATTTAAAATGCCTCTGGCGGAACCACCATCCACTACGGTTTCCTCGCTGGGGTCGCTAAAAGCTCCCCAGGCGGTCTGTTCCTTCCCAATCCACCCTTTATTAGAAGGGCTTATTTACCAGGATTGGGAGCATCCTGATAAAATATTTGCTCCCCCCAAGAGATTTCCGGTGATCTATCCCATGGAGGATAAGTTCATAAGAAAATGGAGGGTCCCTATAGTGGACGCAGCCATCTCTTCTGTTAACAAATCACTGACATGTCCAGTAGATAATGTTCCAATGTTCAAAGACCCAATAGATAAAAAATTGGAGTCTTTACTAAAATCTGCTTTCTCTACAGCAAGTATGGTGACACAACCTGCGGTAGCAGCGATTGGAGTCTGCCAAGCAGTGAAAGATCAGTTGAAACAAGTCTTAAGGGACTTACCAGATCAGCAGGCTCATGCCCTAGCTGACCTGCCTAGAGCCTTGTGTTTTGCGGTGGACGCCATAAAGGATACAATCCAACAGGCCTCCCGCTTTACGCTGTCTATAGTACATATGCGTAGGCTTCTGTGGCTCAAAAACTGGTCTGCTGAAGCTCCCTGTAAAAAACTGCTGGTTAGCTTCCCATTTCATGGAGAACGCTTATTTGGAGAAGATCTGGACAAATATATCCAGAAAATTTCTGCCGGTAAAAGTTCACTCTTACCGGTTAAGAACAAGGGTAGAAGTCCTTCTTTTAAGAGGCCTACCTCTCCAGTCCCGGGCACATCGGCTGTGAAGCAGTTCCGACGGCCTCCGCGGTCAAATTCAGGGGGCAGAAATCAGGGACAATCACAGGGTAACAAGAAGCCCTGGATCAAGAGAGGTACAAAACCTCCCCCTAAGGCATGAAGTATTGCCCCCGCTCAATCGGGTGGGGGGAATACTTCAGTTGTTCACAGAGACCTGGCGGGACACCATCAGAGACAGATGGGTGCTCTCCGCAGTAAGTCTGGGATACAAGCTGGAGTTAAAAGGCACTCCTCCTGCCCAATTTATGAGGTCAAACGTGCCAAGAGATCCCCAAAAGAGAGGACCCCTCCTTCTGGCACTAGAACAACTATTGCTCCAAGGGGTAATCATGAAGGTTCCCCTGGAAGAAAGCGGATTCGGGTTTTACTCGAACCTTTTCACAGTCCCCAAACCAAATGGGGACGTGAGGCCCATATTAAATCTAAAAGGGCTAAACAAGTTCCTAAATATCAGGACCTTTCGGATGGAGTCGATCCGATCAGTGGCCACCGCCCTACAAGGGCAGGAATGGCTAGCCTCGATCGACATAAGGGATGCTTATCTGCATATTCCCATCTTTCCGGCCCATCAGAAATTTCTACGCTTTGCAGTAGAAGGGCGCCATTTTCAGTTCAGAGCCTTACCTTTCGGTCTGGCCACAGCACCACGAGTGTTCACAAAAATTCTGGCCCCATTATTGGCCAATCTAAGAACACAGGGTGTAACGATAATGGCATATCTAGACGACCTGCTACTAATAGACCACTCAGTGGAAAAGCTGGAAGTAGCTATTCACAAGACAATCGAGTATCTGGAATATCACGGTTGGATTATCAACCGGGACAAGTCAGCTCTAAGACCAGTCAAAAGTCTGGAATACTTAGGGCTAAGGCTGGATTCAAATCAGAGAAAGATTTTCTTACCTCCAGAGAAGGTGTCGTCTTTAAGAAATTTGACCCACTTAGTGGGTACAAAAAGAAAACCATCCATACGTCTCTGCATGAGGCTGCTGGGAAAGATGGTGGCTTCATTCGAAGCGGTACCCTACGGTCAATTCCATTCAAGGAATTTGCAAAGGGCCATACTGTCAGCCTGGAACAAAAAAGTTCAGGCTTTAGACTTACCAATGTCCCTGTCCCCTTCCGTTCGCAAGAGCCTCCATTGGTGGTTGGTGCCCCAGAATCTGGAAAGAGGGAAACCCTTCAGTCCGGTTTCTTGGAAGGTGGTCACTACAGATGCCAGCCTCATCGGCTGGGGGGCAGTGCTGGAGCAATGGTCTCTCCAGGGCAGGTGGTCAGAAGCAGAAAAGGCCCTGCCCATCAATCTCTTAGAGATACGAGCAGCCCGGTATGCCCTAGTAGCATGGACATCCAAACTCCAGGGGTCCCCTGTCAGAATTCAATCAGACAATGCCACGGCAGTGGCATATATCAATCATCAGGGTGGCACCAAAAGTCGTGCAGCCCAGAAGGAAGCAAATTGCATCCTGGAGTGGGCAGAAAGATATGTCCCAGCCATATCCGCGGTTTTCATCCCAGGAGTGGAAAATTGGAGAGCGGACTTTCTAAGTCGCCAACAATTATGCCCGGGGGAATGGTCTCTTCACCCCGAGGTTTTCCAGGCAATATGCCAGCGGTGGGGAACACCGGATGTAGATCTGCTAGCATCCAGATTCAACGCAAAGGTGGACAGGTTTGTGTCTCGCACAAGGGATCCCCTAGCTTGCGGCTCGGATGCCCTAGTGTTCCCTTGGGATCGGTTCAAGCTGATATATGCATTCCCACCGCCACAATTGTTACCGCGATTACTCCGCAGAATCAGGGTAGAAAAGAAACCAGTGATTCTGGTGGCTCCAGCGTGGCCCCGAAGGGCATGGTACGCGGAGATGGTAAAAATGTCAGTGAGGAGTCCTTGGACCCTCCCACTTCGTCCGGACCTGCTGTCGCAAGGACCAATATACCACCCTTCCTTACCAGCCCTAGGTTTGACGGCCTGGCTATTGAAGCCCACATTCTGAAAAAGAGAGGGCTCTCTAATTCTGTGGTATCTACCATGATCAATGCCAGGAAACCGGTATCCAGGCAGATCTATTATAGGATCTGGAAAGCGTACATTACGTGGTGTGAGACCAAGAAATGGCATCCACGTAAGTACATGATAGGGAGGATTCTGGACTTCCTACAGTGGGCTGTAGATAGGAAGCTGGCCTTGAGTACTATCAAGGGTCAGATTTCGGCCTTGTCAATATTTTTTCAAAGGCCCTTGGCTTCGCATTCACTAGTCAAAGCCTTTATACAAGGAGTGATGCGTATTAGCCCTCCGGTTAGTATTCCCATATGTCCTTGGGACTTAAACCTGGTTCTGTCGGTTCTACAGAAACAACCGTTTGAACCATTACAACACATTTCCTTGGTTCTTCTCACCAGGAAATTGGTTTTCTTAGTAGCCATTTGTTCGGCTAAAAGAGTGTCGGAATTAGCAGCTATGTCCTGTAAGGAGCCATATCTGGTTGTCCATAAGGACAGAGTAGTATTACGTCCTCATCCAGCCTTTCTTCCTAAGGTGGTATCGAGGTTTCATTTGAACCAAGATGTGGTTCTTCCTTCTTTTTTCCCCAAACCTATCTCAGTAGAGGAAAAGTTATTACATTCTTTGGATGTGGTAAGAGCAGTTAAAGCTTATCTAAAAGCCACTGCTCAGATTCGCAGAACGGATTCTTTGTTTGTTCTGCCGGAAGGCCCCAGAAGGGGTCAGGCAGCATCAAAATCTACTTTAGCCAAGTGGATTCGACAGGTCATAATACAAGCCTATGGCTTGAGAAAGAGACCGCCTCCGTTCAAAGTTAGGGCGCACTCCACAAGAGCGGTTGGAACTTCATGGGCAGTGCATCACCAGGCCTCCCTGGCTCAAGTATGTAAGGCCGCAACATGGTCTTCGGTACACACGTTTACTAGATTCTATCAGGTAGACGTTAGAAGTCAGGAGGATGTCGCCTTTGGGCGCAGTGTGTTGCAGGCCGCAAAAGATCCTCATGCCTGATGGCGCCCAGCTTATGTACCCCCCCCCCTCATTTGGCATTGCTTTGGGACGTCCCATTAGTAATGACTAAGTCGCTCTGTGTCCCGTGATGTACGAAAAAGAAAAAGGGATTTTTATAACAGCTTACCTGTAAAATCCTTTTCTTGGAGTACATCACGGGACACAGAGCTCCCACCCCTCTTTTTGGGACACTTATTGCTTGGCTACAAAACTGAGGTGCTCCCGGGTGGGAGGGGCTTATATAGGGGAGGGTACTTCCGGTTTGGAATTGGCCAGTGCCAACACCTGAAGGTAAACTATATAACCCATTAGTAATGACTAAGTCGCTCTGTGTCCCGTGATGTACTCCAAGAAAAGGATTTTACAGGTAAGCTGTTATAAAAATCCCTTTATTACCAGTAGGGATGAGCCGAACACCCCCCAGTTCAGTTCGCACCAGAATTTGCGAACAGGCAAAAAAATTCATTCGAACATCAGAACACCGTTAAAGTCTATGGGACTCGAACATGAAAAATCTAAAGTGCTAATTTTAAAGGCTTATATGCAAGTTATTGTCATAAAAAGTGTTTGGGGACCCGGGTCCTGCCCCAGGGGACATGTTTCATTGCAAAAAAAAGTTTTAAAAACTACAGTTTTTTCGGGAGCAGTGATTTTAATAATGCTTAAAGTGAAACAATAAAAGTGAAATATTCTTTTAAATTTCGTACCTGGGGGGGTGTGTATAGTATGCCTGTAAAGTAGCGCTTTTTTCCCGTTCTTAGAACTGTCCCTGCACAAAGTGTAATTTCTGAAGGAAAAAAAGTAATTTAAAAGCACTCGCGGCTATAATGAATTGTCGGCAATACAGAGAAAAGTCATTGATAAAAAAAAAAAAAAAAATGCGTAGGGGTCCCCCCAAATTCAATTACCAGGCCCTTCAGGTCTGGTATGGATATTAAGGGGAACCCTGCGTCAAATTTAAAAAAAGCAGGCCGCAGGAAAAGAGGGGAGATGCCTGGACCTGGATGGAGAGGAGATCATCCACCACTGGACCCCAGAGAGGAGAGCATCCATCGCAGGATACCGAGAGTGGATTACCACCGCAGGAATCTTTTTTTTATTTTTAATAAAGGACTTTTTCCCAACGGTGTCTGTGTGTTTTTTTACAATTTTTTACACTTTCTTTGTGAAATGGTAGGGGTACAATGTACCCCTTACCAATTCAAATAGGGGGCCGGGATCTGGGGGTCCCCTTTGTTAAAGGAGTCTTCCAGATTCCGATAACCCCCCTGCCCGCAGACCCCCACAACCACCGGGCAAGGGTTGTGGGGATGAGGCCCTTGTCCCCATCAACATGGGGACATGGTGCTTTGAGGGGTCACAGACCCCCAAAGCATCCTCCCCATGTTGAGTACATGTGGCCTGGTATGGTTCAGGAGGGGGGGCAGTCTCTCGTCCCCCCCTCTTTTCCTGCGGCCTGCCAGGTTGCGTGCTCGGATAAAGGGTCTGGTATGGATTTTTGGGTGGAACTCCACGCCATTTCTTTTTTATTTGACGTGGAGTTCCCCTTAAAATCCATACCAGACCTGAAGGGTCTGGTATGGATATTTGGGGGGAACCCCACGTCATTTTTATTTTATTTTACGCAGGGTTCCCCTTAATATCCATACCAGACCTGAAGGGCCTGGTAGTTGAATTTGGGGGGACCCCCACGCATTTTTTATTTTTTCTATCAATGACTTTTCTCTGTATTGTCGGGAACTGACAATTCATTATAGCCGCGAGTGACAATAACTTGCATATAAGCCTTTAAAATTAGCACTTTAGATTTCTCCCATAGACTTTTACAGGGCATTCCGCGACATTTCTAATTTTCCGCGAACACCCCATATTGTTTGCGGTTCGGCGAACGGGCGAACAGGCAATGTTCGAGTCAAACATGAGTTTGACTCAAACTCGAAGCTCATCCCTAATCACCAGTACCCACCCTCTCCAAGTACACCATATGCACCGCCAATACTCTGCCCATACTATGACACAAGTATGGCAATATGCTGAATCCACCCCTACGGCCCTGCATGTTACATTCCTTCCTCAATACCCTCCTTCCTTGCCCCCTCAACCACTCGCCAACCTATGCCGCCTACACCCACTCAGATTCCCCATTTCCAAGAAAGGTAATACTATCCAGGAGCGTCCACTGAGTACCCTGGACAATCTTCTAGTACTGTGTCAGGGTCCAATGACCCCAAAACATACCAGCAGTTATATTTTTTGTTGTTGTTGTTATAAATAAGCCTAATTGGCACCTGTTAATTTATGTTTGAAAAAGTTTATATATTTTTTTTAATTCTATGTGTCATGGATATGCAGTAGTGTTTGTCTGTCAGCTTACCTTCCTTCCCATGTGTTCATCTTAGAGGCCAGAACCCTTTCACCTGGCTTCCTTTATAATCTCCTCCCAGCCTGACTCCACCCCAGGCCCTATCACAGAACACTATATTAACCTGTGCACTGCAAGCCTGCTTTGCTGATCAACGTGTTTGTTAGGCATTGTGTGTTTGGGTTCCTGCCTGCCGTGTGCTTCGTCTGTCTCTCTGTTACGTTATTGGCTTGTCCCCGACTATCCCTGTCTGCTCGTGACCCTTGACCTTCGGCTCGTTCTTTCGTTATCCTTGTCTGCTTGTGGCCCCTGACCTTCAGCTTGTTATTCGGTTCTCTCATATCTTGTGCTGCTGCTTCCCCTCTTTTCCCCTTATCCTACGGGGCGTGAGCTAGGAAACTCCAGGGGCCGCGACCTGGTCCCAGCCTGCAGCATAACATCCTCACCACTAGAGGCCCTGGAGAAGACCTGCTGGGTCTTAGACTCCGCGCCCTGGGGAATCTTGGCTCTAGCTTCCGTTAGGATCCCGGTTGTGCTCCTCTGGTCCCACTTTCCACAACCACCCAGTTTCCTATCCGCAGCAGTCAGCCATAGGGTTCACTACCTTGCGGTGCACTCCTGTCCCCCTACGGTGTGCATCTGTCACCTGGCCACAGGTGACCTTGACAGTTTGATCAGCCATGGACCCGGCTGACATCCCGATCCCCGCGGATGATCCATTGCGGGGCATAGTCCACAGACTTGAAACCCAGGAATCGAATCAGACTCAGGTGATGCGATTCCTCCAGGATCTGGCTTCTCGATTCGAGCAGCTTCAGGCCTCCTTGGGAACCCCGAATCCGCAACCTCAAGTACAACCAGCGGTGGTACCTATCGCACCAGTCGCAGCCACACACTCACTAACACTGCCAGCTCTGTTCCGTTTCTCTGGGGACTCCAAGGCCTGCAGAGGGTTCCTTAGCCAATGCACGATTCATTTTGAGCTTCAGCCTCAAAACTTTCTGTCTGATAGGGCAAAGGTAGCCTATATCATTTCCCTCCTCTCCGGTGAAGCTTTAGCCTGGGCAGCCCCTCTGTGGGAACTGAATGATCCAGTGGTTTCTAGCCTGTCTGGCTTCTTGAAACTTTTTCGGAATATCTTTGAAGAACCGGCTCGTGTCTCTTCAGTGGCCAGCGCCCTTCTACGTCTCCGCCAAGAGTCTGCTTCAGTGGGACAGTACGCCCTTAATTTCCGCATACTGTCGGCTGAGTTGAGCTGGAACAATGAGGCCTTAGTCGCAACCTTTTTGCATGGCCTGTCTGATAGAGTGAAGGATGAATTAGCAGGAAGAACCATCCCCACTGATCTAGACGGAGTTATCTCCTTGTGTAACCAGATCGATATTCGCTTTCAGGAAAGGACCCTAGAAAAGCGGCGCCAGCACTCCTTGGTCCTTAGTCAGCCTGAGCTCCCCTCTCCTCGACCCGTGGAGCATCTCCTGCCAGCTGAGGAACCCATGCAGCTGGGCAGGACCAGGCTATCCCCAGAGGAACGTGCTAGGCGCAGAACTCTAGGCCTGTGTCTCTACTGTGGGGGCAAAGGTCATTTTCGTGACACTTGCTCTCTTTGTCCAGAAAAACGTTTGGGTCCACTTCATCTGGAAAGTGGAGTATTGGACCCAGAAATATCACCTTCCCCTTCTCGTCTTCTGCTTTCTGTGTTCCTTCATGTTGGTGCTTCTTCTCATTCGGTCTCAGCATATCTGGATTCCGGAGCCGCTGGTAATTTCATGGACTGGAAAATCGCGTCGTCCATGAGACTTACTCTTTTGCCCCTCACCACGCCATTGGTGGTCTTGGCGATTGATGGTACTGTTCTCCCAGGGGGACCTATCCGCTTCCAGACCCTCCCTGTTAAGATGTCGGTAGGGACACTCCACCAGGAGTGGATATCCTTCCTTATCTTACCCAAGGCCTCAACGCCTATAATTTTGGGTCTCCCATGGTTACAGCTCCATTCTCCTCATGTGGACTGGACTACTGGACAGATCCTGGCTTGGGGTTCCTCCTGTTCCTCGTCCTGTCTACCCAAGGTTGCCCCCTGTGAACCTGAGCCGGTCATTCATTCCAGGTCGCATAACCATTTACATTTCTCTGTCCCTAATCGCCCTTGGACGCACAGCCAGGCTAGCTTGTCTACAAGTCCTGCAGTCGCTACGTCTTGCGATGCGATTCAGGTAGTCGCTACACCTGACTCTATTCACTCGGCCTCTGTACTAGTTATGCCAGTCCAGCCCATGCCCAGTGAGCCGCCTACTTTTTCTTGTTCAGGACATTCTGCTTGTCTTTCAGATATTCAGCTTGACTCCTGTGACATGTCACCCTCTAACCAACCTGGTTCCACTGACATCTGCCCAGTTTGATGGTCCTGTGCTAGATGACCAGTTCATCTTTAAGGGTCTAGGGGACCCTCCTCAGATTTCTGTTGATCCTCTCATGCCCTTGCTTATTCCTAGAGAGCCTTTGGTCCTCAATAGATCTTCTTGTCATCTCCCTACCTCGGTTCTGGTCTCTGAGGATAATCTAAAGTACGAGGTTAGACAAGTTCTGGATTCTCGGCTCTGCAGAGGTATTCTTCAGTACCTTGTGCATTGGAGAGGTTTTGGTCCTGAGGAGGCGTCTTGGATCACTGCATCTGATGTCGTTGCACCTCATCTGTTGAGGAGGTTTCATCTGAGATTTCCCTTTAAGCCTGGGCCCAGGCGGGGGAGGGCCCATAAGAGGGAGGGTACTGTCATGGATATGCAGTAGTGTTTGTCTGTCAGCTTACCTTCCTTCCCATGTGTTCATCTTAGAGGCCAGAACCCTTTCACCTGGCTTCCTTTATAATCTCCTCCCAGCCTGACTCCACCCCAGGCCCTATCACAGAACACTATATTAACCTGTGCACTGCAAGCCTGCTTTGCTGATCAACGTGTTTGTTAGGCATTGTGTGTTTGGGTTCCTGCCTGCCGTGTGCTTCGTCTGTCTCTCTGTTACGTTATTGGCTTGTCCCCGACTATCCCTGTCTGCTCGTGACCCTTGACCTTCGGCTCGTTCTTTCGTTATCCTTGTCTGCTTGTGGCCCCTGACCTTCAGCTTGTTATTCGGTTCTCTCATATCTTGTGCTGCTGCTTCCCCTCTTTTCCCCTTATCCTACGGGGCGTGAGCTAGGAAACTCCAGGGGCCGCGACCTGGTCCCAGCCTGCAGCATAACATCCTCACCACTAGAGGCCCTGGAGAAGACCTGCTGGGTCTTAGACTCCGCGCCCTGGGGAATCTTGGCTCTAGCTTCCGTTAGGATCCCGGTTGTGCTCCTCTGGTCCCGCTTTCCACAACCACCCAGTTTCCTATCCGCAGCAGTCAGCCATAGGGTTCACTACCTTGCGGTGCACTCCTGTCCCCCTACGGTGTGCATCTGTCACCTGGCCACAGGTGACCTTGACACTATGGTGTTGTTCCCCAAAACAAAGTTTATTTTTGTGGGTATTTAAAAAAAGAAATACCGTATTTATTGGCGTATAACACACACTTTTTCCCCCTTAAAATAGGGGGAAAATCATGTGTGCGTGTTATACGCCGATATAGGCTGCCACCGAGGGGAAGGAGGGGATGAGCGCCGCCGAAATAGAGCCGGATCTCCTGTGTACTAGGCTCTGCTCGCAGTCACGCTCAGTCCCACCCCCTGGATGGATCCTAGCATTGACGTCCCGGCATTGGACCGACGTTATGTCCATCATAGGATCTGGACCAAGGGGTGGGACTGGACGTGATGCCAAGCCGAATACACAGGAGATCAGGCTCTGTCTATTTTGGCAAGGCTGCAGATGGACACTGATCAGGTTGCAGTGAGGAGCAATGCTGCAGATGGGCACTGATCAGACTGCAGTGAGGAGCAATGCTGCAGATGGAGACTAATCAGGCTGCATTGAGGAGAAATGCTGCAGATGGGCACTAATCAGGCTGCAGTGAGGAGCAATGCTACAGATGGGCACTAATCAGGCTGCAGTGAGGAGCAAGGCTGCAGATGGGCACTAATCAGGCTGCAGTGAGGAGCAAAGCTGCAGATGGGCACTAATCAGGCTGCAGTGAGGAGCAAGGCTGCAGATGGGCACAGATCAGGCTGCATATGGGCACAGATCAGGCTGCACTGAAGCTGCAGATGGGCACGGATCAGGCTGCATTGAGGCTGCAGATGGGCACTAATCACGCTGCATTGATGCTCACTGACCGTTATTTTGCTTCAAAGTGGTTTATTTAAAAAAAAAAATAATTCCTGAAACTTCCCTCTTAAATTGGGGTGCGTGTGATAAGCCGTCACATGTTATACGCCGATAAATACGGGCCATTTCAAATAAAAAACCATCTGTTTACATTTTGTGCGATTTGTCTTTTTTTTTACTTTACTGTATGCTGTACTATATATGTACAGTACGTATAATGTAGTTATAATGAACAGAAACCACACATCCACTATACATAACTTTCTGAAACACGTTTTTCTATATATGTTATTATTTTAATATGTAAGAAAACCAAAAATGCTGTAACGTATTGCTCTTACAAACTGTATTAAAATTGCATTAAGGAGATACGTTATACAATTGCATCCAGCTGCCATGCCCCTATTAGCACACCAATGTACTCTCTCCATATCATGCACAAGTGAGTCTTCAAAAAGGCATCCATCACAAATCCGTACAAAGTTATGGAAAACACATGCTTTAACCGCAGTTATTGCATTCTCCATTTTTATAAATAAAGCCTTAGTAGACATTGACTGAGAGTGAAGGCCTCATTCACAACATATACATATGGCAGAGGAGGTCTTCTGGTAGTGGACAGTCTGGTGGAAGCTCAAATCCATTTTCAATCAGCCGTCAACCGATAGACAAGCATGTAAATATACTCAAGTTCGAGCTGCTGCCATACGAGATTATAGCTAAAACAATAACTGGCATCAGCCACTGCTAGTAAGACCAATGAAAAATATTTCTTATAATTGAAGAATTTACTTCCACTGCCAATGGGTTTCATGATGCTAATATGTTTCCCGCCAATTGTTCCTACACAATTCAGAAAATTGCATCCAGAAAACTTTTGCTATCTTGCAGCAATCTTCTGTAATGGGTTTCTTCATGAACAAATCCTTAAAGGTGAAGTCCAGCCAAAGCTTGTTTGGCTGGACTTCTCCTACGGCTCACATGAGTGTTGTTTGTTTTGCACTCCTGTTATCCGTGTTCACCAGATTCCTGACTAACACCCAGCTCAGGCTCTTAACGAGCCACTGAGAGCCTGAGCCGGGTACCCCCTGCCCCCCTCCACAGCCCAGTGCTGCAATGAGCGAGGAGAAAGCAGAGCAGAGAGCTCTGACTGACAGTCTGCAGCTCTCTGCTCGTGGAGCTCTAAAAACCGAGCGATCATCAGTGTTTGATCGCTCGGTCCATAGAGTAGAGGCACCGGGGGACAGATGCAGCACTGGACCGATGCTGAATCCACCTAGACTTCCCAGACTTCTCTTTTAAGAACATTCCAAATGGCTCTGCAGGTGTCATGTATAATACTGCTTGCAGTAGTTTTGCCAACCAAAAACAAACTAATGACCAGTAGCCAGGTACCTAAAATAGAAAAGTTAATAAAGTTTGTTAGAATGCTGGGTATTAACAATATGCTACTTCTTTTTGAGAAAACACGCTAGCTGGGAAGACAACCCCTTAGAGCAGTGGTTCTCAACCTGGGGGTCGGGACCCCCTCAGGGGTCGAATGACGATTTTCCAGGGGTCACCGAATCCTGGGCTGTTCCTGAAGCCTGCACCGCTCTCCCAGCCTTTTCGCGGCCGCTCCAGCTGGGCTGTTCCTGGAGCCCACGGCCAACCACTTAGCCTCTTCGCAGCCACCCATTCAGTTCACGACATGGCTGGGGGGCAGAGACTAGAGGTCCGCTGACTGGTGAGGAATGTGAAGTGGGAGGGGCTGAAGGAGACCCTATCTCCTGATTTTGGCATAGGTGTCACTGCTGTGAGACACCACAAAGTCGGCGACACAGTGAAGCTGGAGACACTACCTGTGATTAGAGTTGCCATTAAAAGTCCCCACTACAGTTCTCAGATCAGCAGATGACCTTGATCAAGAGCACCCAAGTTGGCTGATCAGAACTCCCCCCAGCACTGCCACTGATCCCATCCGCCCCACCCACCAAAGAGTAATAGAAGGAATAAAAATAGAGAATACATGGAGGGTCGAGGAAAAGAGAGGGAGGAACAAAGAAAAAGGGAGAGAAAGAATAAGAGAAAGAACAAGAAAGACGGCTAGAGCGAGGGGTGGGGGGAAAAACAAGAAATTAGGATAGAGAGAGATAACAGGGAAATTAAGGAGAACAAAGAGAGAGGGTGATACATCCAAAAATGTACCATAAGGGGTTTTAATATTGTACGAGTGAAAGGGACTCCAGGAGCGCTAAATATCTGTGGGTTAGGGGCGCAAATTACTTGTCTTGCCGTGGGAGCCGACAACCCACGCTACGAAAATAATTTTACTGTTGGGGGTCCCCACAACTTGGGAAATTTTATCAAGGGGTCACGGCACTAGTAAGGTTGGGAACCACTGCCTTAGAGGATGTACCAGAGGAAGTGGAGGAAGAAGAGGAGCAAGAGGAAGACACTGGTGCCCAGGGAAAATTACTATGGCAAACACAATCAACACCCAGAATTGCATTATAGTACTAACTAATTCTTTCACTTCATGCATAATGGTTACAAGGGGGTAAATAATGATGTTGGTCTCTAAATGCCACACATGAAGTAAAAAGAAGAAAAAAAGTAGGTATGAAAAGTTGCCTGAATGAGATTGTGAGTCTTTTAACGGGCATAATACTTCTTTGGAAACTGTTCTGTTGCTGTAGCTGGCTATGGAGTAAACCCAGCAAATCATCAAAACAGGTAATAGAAAAATATGGCCATTGACTACATTCACCATGGAAAAATACCATATACAGTGGAACCTTGGATTACAAGCATAATCTGTTCCAGGAGAATGCTCGTAATCCAAAGCACTCGCATATCAATGCAAGTTTTCCCATAAAAGTCAATGGAAACTAATACAATTTGTTCCACATTGACTTCTATGGCATGCAATACCGCATAAGGCCAGAATTTGGGGGCGCCGGAGAGCCTCGGAAATAGGCGGGGACAGCTTGGCTGAACTCGTAAACCCTCGGAAAGGTTCGGGAACAGAGTATTTCCGAGTGTTTCCGAGTATTTCCAAACGGCTACGATTGGTTCCGATCTGCTCCGGCACCCCCGCACCTCTGGCCGAATGCGGTACTGCACACCGCAGAGACTTGAATCCTGCTTGTTTTGCGAGACAATACTCGCAAACCGAGTCAGGATTTAAAAAAAAAAAATGCTCATATTGCGAAACGCTCGTTAACCATGTTACTCGAAATTAGAGGTTTCAATGTATAGCATAGTGACTACTTGTCAATGAACTGTAATGGTAACATAGGGAAAGAAAAGCATAGTACATGTTTTACTATATTTCCATTGTTTTGTGTTTGCTCAGTAGTTATATTTTTTTTTTCACACAGCCAGCTATTCTGCAGTAATTGTAGCTGGATGCACACAAAGTGATGTGGTGAGTCATGGTGACCATGTATATGCACATTTTCTAAAAAATATCTTGTTGCATGTGGAAGTTGACATGAGCATATGTTCACCTTCTAGTTGACATCCTTGAGTAGTTGAAGAACTTGTTCTCATGTTACAGACGTCATTATAAAGGACCCAGAACTGTCTTTTCTCTTCCCTTTTGGTGATGATGGGATGGATCCAGTATCTATGCCTTTTCCTCCTCCGTTTATCCTCTTTTTCTTCCTAATTAATAGTGCTACAGTAGCCATAATGACTGCTCCAACAACATAGCACATAGCCAACATGATTGCTTAGCACCATACAGCATCAGGGAAGATCCAAAATTTAGAGTTTTCACTGGAATGGGAATAGAGGGGCAACCTTCCAATGGGGACACTTGTTCCTGTGACAAATGTCTAAGAATTTACCTCACTGGAAAGATTTCCTCTAACCTCATGCTGTGTCTACAGGACAGGAAGTGAAGTTTATTTATTATTGGTGTCAGGAACCATGAATCAGACGGAGACATAAAATGCAGTAAAAATCACACCTTTTAATATAGTGGTAAAAATAGTACAAATAGTAAACATAGTCAAAAATAGCCAGAGTTTAGTAAACAAAGCGGGTAGTCAGTGCAAGCCAGTAAATCAGGAAGCCAGAATTTAGCATAGTCAGAGACAGTAAACAGGATCAGGAACCAGAAGGGACATCAGTCAGGCAAGTTTTTAACAGGAACACAGCAGAGAATCTTCAGATATGTTGACCAAGGCGAAGGCATGGGAGAAATCTACCAGGCAGTTTAAATAGCCAGAAGGGGCTGGCTGATGAGCAGGAAATGATCACAAGGTGAGGCACTGTGGAACGATGAGTGCTGGCAATTAATCGTCAGCTGAGCATTGAGAAGGGAGGGATGAGCCCAGCCCCGACAGTTGGTACTCAAATGACAAAAAAAAAAAAAAATGATTGGAGACCCATCCCTATTCAATCCTGAACGAAGAAAGTTTTAAATATACTTTAGGGGTGCGTTATATAAGCAAGATACACATGGAACTGTAACCTTGGATTTGTGTTTGGGATCATTGTCTTTCTGAAATGTCCACCCTTGTTTCATCAGACTGAGATTAGTCCTGCATCACCCAGGTTCACTTGATGTTGATATTCATGAAAAATAAAAACAATTCCAATAAAAGTTTGTTGAAATATAAATAGGAAGTTTAACAAGAATGCACAAAAACAGTTTTACACGTAACATAAACAGCATGACCAAAATCATCAGTTGCCCTATCGCAATGTGTAACATCAGTGTAAATCAGACATCTAGTGCATAAAAACTGTTGTATATTATGTACAAAAGCGGGTAGTAGAAACAGCTTCAATTTTAAAAATAAAATAAGAATCTATGATAATACAAAGCAAAACAAAAAAAGAAAAAACATGACAAAATAAAACATTAAGTTTGAAATCTTAGGTAAAGTTCAATTATAATTATAGTTATAGTTGCAGTTATGGTCCGTCAGAACACAATTCACTAATCTATATCAGAATACATCAAGGGATGTGTATCTCAAGAGAAATAAACAAACATGACAGTCTTCATAAGTCAAACGCCATTCAGCCGTTTCGCATTCTATCGTAAGAGTATTTGAAAAGAAACCATGGCCTCCTTCATTTATGGAATTTTTCTGTGTTTTCTGAAGCAATAGCTACAATCTATTCCATTTTTTTAATTGAATCTATTGCATGCAGCCATTTCGCCACTGTGGGCACTTGTGTAGTTTTCCAATGTTTGGGGATGACAGACTTGGCCGCATTAGGTAGATGCCTCACAATAGATTTTTTGTATTTGCTTAAGGAGTAGTTGGAAATGTTCAGTAGGCAGCATTCTGGTAGGAGTTTTACTTTTGTCATGGAATAAATCGGTGAGCAGACATTATTCCAAAAATTGTGCAAAGACGGGCGTTCCCACCATATGTGCAACATGGTACCTGTCTGGGCGTTCCCACCATGTATGCAACTTGGCCGGGGTAAAATACTAGTCAGTCATGAGTTTGTATGAAGTTTCTTGGATGCTGGAATTGATAGAACATTTGTAGGCTAGGATGCAGGCATTAAGCCATTGATCATCTGTAAATGTGGCTTTGAGAGCTAACTTCCAATCCTGCCTGTGTTTGCTAGTGGAATCCCCAAGGTTAGATTGCAACCTATTCATGAACATTTGATGGAACAGTCCAAAAAGGTTTGTGCAATTTTTAGTTGCTAGAAACGTTCTTTTCTGCCCTTTCTCCCTCCCAATCATTAGACACAAACTCCGAATAAAAGCATTGAAGCAGCACAGCTGTCACTTTCTCCTGAGTACTTTGAAGCTGGATTTTTTCCCTCTGCCCTGCTCCATACATTTAGCAAACACAGAACATCACGTCACCATCGTACTCTGCTCTGGTGACTGATTGCTTTCACTCATCATCATCCTTACATCAGTCTCAAACTCACATTTCTTTTTATTAAACATCAGGGTTCTCCGCAGCAGCCTGTCAGTAATTCTAGTCACTTCATCCTCAGTGACATAAACAGTCACAGTGGGTTTGCTGCTTAGCATTGTTCACTTCAAGCTGTCTCTAATTCTTCTTTGTGACTCAGGATTTGTGCAAATAGTATACCCACAAGTTATACTGTACATGCATACTTGAAATAGTAAATAAAAAATGAGTTACATTTTGGAATAACCTAATCAAACTACAAATTTAGCAGAAAAACTTTTTGTCAAACTGTTTGTCAATCTGTAGAATCTGTTATCTATAAAGGAAGTATCTTAAAAAAAAAGTTGTTGTTTTTGAAGAAACACAAGGTAACAAACTGGAGCCACACAGTGACCAAATTACAGGTAAACCAGTTATATAAAAATTAAGGTTTTTGTACTCTTACAGTTAAAATTTTTGTATTGGTTTGGCAATACATAAACACAAGATATGAGACAGCAAGCTGAGACTTATACTATACAGACAGGGTATTTTCTTTTAGTGCATTACTGCACTACATTTTCTACAATGTTTAATAAAAAAGCAGTATTTCTGCTTTCTAGGAGTTATAAAGCATAAAAATATATATATGAGAATGTATATTTATACAAGAGAAACCTTCACGTGGAGAGCCTATGGACCTCATGCACCTTGGATTCTGTGCCTCTCCACTCTTCCTCCAGACTCTGGGACCTTAATTTTTAAATGAAACATTTTATACAGTCCATGATGATTTGGGAAACCATGTCATGTGCTAGTGTTGATCCACTGTGTTTTATCAAGTCCAAAGTCAGCACAGCCCTCTACCTGGAAATTCTAGAGCATTTCATGCTTCCCTCTGCCAATCAGCTTTATGAAGATGCTGATTTAATTTTCCAGCAGGACTTGGCACCTGCCTACACTGCCAAGAGTACCAATACCTGTTTTTTTGATCATGGTATCACTGTGCTTGATTGGCCAGCAAACTCGTCTGACCTAACCCCATGGAGAATCAAGAGATCAAGAGGAAGATGAGAGACACCAGACCCAACAATGCAGATGACTTGAAGGCCTCTATTAAAACAACCTGGACTTCCATAACACCTCAGCAGTGCCACAGGCTGATCTCCTCCATCCCATACCACATTGATGTAGTAATTCATGCAAAAGGAGACCCGACCAAGTATTGAGTGCATACTATACTGTACATGGACATACTGTACTTTTCAGTAAGCCAACATTTCTGTATTAAAAATCCCTTTTTTATTGGTGTTATGTAATATTCAAATTTTCTGAGATACTGAATTTTGGAATTTCACTAGCTGTAAGCCATAATCATCAAAATTAAAAGAAAGAAATGGGTCACATTCAGCTGGTGGTACTGTCCACTGAACACGACAGCATGGAGCATGGATAGCATGGAGAATTTTTGCCATGCCGTGATGCAAAGTGGCATATGTATTCTCCCCTCGCCTTTGCAGCGTAGGGTGGAGTGGTTGGCAGGGAAGTGGTTAAATGTATCTCAGCTGGGTGTTTTTACTGCCCCCACACACAAGTGTAAATGGGGCCTAAAGGCCCCATGCATACTGGGCATTTAGCCCTGGTGTATGGGACTCTGATGTTTATCTATGGGCGGAGGAAACAGTTGTTCCATTCAGCTCTGTTGCCGGCAGCCTGTCAAATTCTATGACAAGTTGACAGCCGTTGTGGCTGCATGGCATTATGTACCCAGTTTACAGAGATAAGGCAAACCATGTAACACTAGTATTCCTGCTTACAATGATCAGCTTATATTTATTCAGGTAAAACCTTTATCCCAAAAGGAAAAACAACTGTTTGCTGTAACTGATTATAAAGTGTAAATTAGAGTTTGTCCTCAATTTGTTAGTGTATTAAATCTGCTAGTCCATTTATCACTACCCTCTCCCCCAGACTGACAATGCTGCTGTCTGCTGTGCCCCCCTGTGCTCATTCATACAGAGTGGGAGCACTCTAATACAGGAGTTGTGTTAGGAAAAGGATTACCGCTCTCAAGCCTCCGGATCCATAGGCATGCTTCCGCCCCACTAAACTCACAGGTGCTGGCTTTGCACAACGTAGGCAATGGGAGAAAAGGAAATCCTGGACTACCGCACTCTGTAGAAAAATGTTCTTTTTATTTTGTAAACTCCAAATCACAGCACAGCATACAAACCAGAATTGTGAACAGGGATAAGGCTAACGCGTTTCACATCATGCGATGCTTACTCATAGCTAAATGAACATGGATTCAAACGTGTATATATGAGGAAAGTAGAATAAACCACCCTCCAATGCAAGAAGTGCAAAAGCAGGTGAAAATTATTAGACACATAATTGAATCCAAAGTGGTCAAACCACATGCAAAAGGCACACACCTGTGAATGTGAAAAGATGTGAAAAGATGTAACAGCAATCAATATGATTAACCATTGTATAGGTGAATATATAAATCAGGTATAGACATACATCAAGAATCAATTGGTTAAAAATGAAGCTATTAAGATTTATCTAAGAAAAAACATGGGTGTGTGTGAATGTGGACAGACCTGTTAAAGTGAAGTGAAAAAGAAGAAAGAGAAAGAGTAAAAAAAGAAGTGAATTAGAGTATAGGGGGGGGAGGGAAAAGTGAAGGTGGGGGAGGAGGGGTGGAAAGGGTGAAGGGGAACAACGGTGATGATTATGAGGTATAGTAAATAAGAACCCCACTCTGTGGAGTGATAAAAGATTAAGCATATATATCTAAGATTGTATGCTGAGGCATAGTGAAAAATAGCCTCATGGGCTTATACTCGTAAATGTATAAGTATGTATGTATGAAAAAGTTAAAACAAAAGAAAGGCACTTGTATGAAACCAAACTTTGAAGTCTAAAACAGAATAATATTATACATGTCGAAAGGGAAAGGAGGTAGGTGGGTTTCTCACAGTGTATGGCCGATATTACATAGCCAATTATGCAAAAAAGTAAGATCGGAAATATAGCAAGGTAAAAAAATATGTAAATATATGCATGTAAACCTAGTCACTGGTCGGCATTAGCCAAACCATCAAACTAGTGGCAAAAATGATGGATCCGATGCAGAAGGGTCCTATGCAGAAGGACCCTTTGAGTATATCTATAAACGGCATTTAGAAACCGAAGGAGGAAAAAGAAAAGAAGGAAAAAGAAGAAGAAAAAGAAAAAGGAGAAGAAGAGGAGGGGGGGGGGGAAGAAAAGGGCGAGACAGAAAGAGAAAAAGAAGGAGGAAAAAAGGAAAAGCGAGAAAGGAAGAGCAGGAAAAAAGAAAAAGAATAAAAAAGGAAGAAAAAGAAAAAGTAGGATTTTTAAAACAGCTTACCTGTAAAATCCTTTTCTTGGAGTACATCACGGGACACAGAGCAGCATAGTCATTACTATGTGGGTTATATAGATTACCTTCAGGTGCTGGCACTGGCAACTTCCAAAACAGGAAGTACCCTCCCCTATATAAGCCCCTCCCATCCGGGAGTACCTCAGTTTTGTAGCAAAGCAATACGTGTCCCCAAAAGAGGGGTGGGAGCTCTGTGTCCCGTGATGTACTCCAAGAAAAGGATTTTACAGGTAAGCTGTTTTAAAAATCCTACTTTCTTGTTCATACATCACGGGACACAGAGCAGCATAGTCATTACTATGTGGGACGTCCCAAAGCAATGCCACATGAGGGGGGGGATACACCATACATAAGCTGGGCGCCATCAGGCATGAGGATCTTTTGCGGCCTGCAACACACTGCGCCCAAAGGCGACATCCTCCTGACTTCTAACGTCCACCTGGTAGAACCTAGTAAACGTGTGTACTGAAGACCATGTTGCGGCCTTACAAATTTGCGCCAGGGAGGCCTGGTGATGCACTGCCCATGAAGTTCCAACTGCTCTCGTGGAGTGCGCCCTAACTTTGAACGGAGGCGGTCTACTTCTCAAGCCATAGGCTTGTATTATGACCTGTCGAATCCACTTGGCTAAAGTAGATTTTGATGCTGCCTGACCCTTTCTGGGGCCTTCCGGCAGAACAAACAAAGAATCCGTTCTACGAATCTGAGCAGTGGCTTCTAGATAAGCTTTAACTGCTCTTACTACATCCAAAGAATGCAATAACTTTTCCTCTACCGAGCTTGGTTTGGGGAAAAAAGAAGGAAGAACCACATCCTGGTTCAAGTGAAACCTCGATACCACCTTAGGAAGAAAGGCTGGGTGAGGACGTAATACTACTCTGTCCTTATGGATAACCAGATATGGCTCTTTACAGGACATGGCGGCTAATTCCGACACTCTTCTAGCCGAGCATATGGCTACTAAAAATATCAATTTCCTGGTGAGTAGAACCAAGGAAATGTGCCGCAAAGGTTCAAATGGCTGCTTCTGCAGAACCGACAGAACCAAATTTAGATCCCATGGGCATATGGGAGCCTTAATCGGTGGAATAATACGAGTCACACCTTGCATAAAGGATTTGACAAGTGAATGCATAGCCAGGGGCCTTTGAAATAGTATTGACAAGGCTGAAACCTGGCCCTTAATAGTACTTAAGGCAAACTTCCTGTCTACAGCCCACTGCAGGAAGTCCAGAATTCTGCCTATAACGTACTTACGTGGATGCCATTTTCTGGCCTCGCACCAAGTGATGTACGCCTTCCAAACTCTATAGTAGATCTGCCTGGATACAGGCTTCCTGGCATTGATTATAGTTGATACCACAGAGTTAGAGAGACCTCTCTTCTTTAGGATGTGGGATTCAATAGCCAGGCCGTTAAACTTAGAGTTAGTAAGGAAGGGTGGTATATCGGTCCTTGCGAAAGCAGGTCCGGACGACGTGGAAGGGTCCAAGGACTCCCCACAGACATTTTGATGATCTCCGCGTACCAGGCCCTTCGGGGCCACGCTGGAGCCACCAGGATCACCGGCTTCTTCTCCAACCTGACTCTGCGAAGGAGTCGAGGCAACAATTGTAGCGGAGGGAATGCATATATCAGTCTGAACTGATCCCAAGGGAACACCAGAGCATCCGAGCCGCAAGCGAGGGGATCCCTTGTCCGGGAGACAAATCTGTCCACCTTTGCGTTGAATCTGGATGCTAGCAGATCTACATCCGGTGTTCCCCACCGCTGACATATTGCTCGGAAGACCTCGGGATGAAGGGACCATTCCCCTGGGCATAACTGTTGGCGACTCAGAAAGTCCGCCTTCCAATTCTCCACCCCTGGAATGAAGACAGCTGATATACACGGGACATGCTTTTCTGCCCATTCCAGGATGTGACTTACTTCCCTCTGGGCTGCACGACTCCTGGTGCCTCCCTGATGATTGATATATGCCACTGCTGTGGCATTGTCTGATTGAATTCTGACAGGGGACCCTTGGAGTCTGGATGTCCAGGCTACTAGGGCGTACCGGGCTGCTCGTATCTCTAAGAGATTGATGGGCAGGGTTTTTACTACATTTGACCATCTGCCCTGGAGAGACCATTGCTCCAGTACTGCCCCCCAGCCTATAAGGCTGGCATCTGTAGTGACCACCTTCCAAGATATCGGGCTGAAGGGTTTTCCCTTCTGGAGATTCTGGGGGATCAACCACCAGCAGAGACTCTTCCGAACGGAAGGGGACAAAGCCATCGGGAAGTCTAGAGCCTGAACTTTTCCGTTCCAGGCTGACAATATGGCCCTTTGTAAATTCCTTGAGTGGAATTGGGCGTATGGTACAGCTTCGAATGATGCTACCATCTTTCCTAGCAGCCTCATGCACAGGCGTATGGACGGCTGTCTTTTTGCACAAAGCAGACGGACCAAGGCCCTCAAAGAGGATACCTTGTCTAGAGGTAAGAAAATCTTCCTCTGGTCTGAATCCAGCCGTAGCCCTAGATATACCAGGTTTTTCACTGGCTGTAGGGCTGACTTGTCCAGGTTGATGACCCAACCATGAGACTCTAGATACTTGATTGTATCGACAATTACCACTTCTAGCTTGGCAACTGAGTGGTCCATCAACAACAGGTCGTCTAGGTATGCCATTATCGTTACACCCCGTGTTCTTAGATCGGCCAACAGTGGGGCCAGAATTTTTGTGAACACTCGTGGTGCTGTGGCCAGACAGAATGGTAAGGCTCTGAACTGAAAATGGCGCCCTTCTACTGCAAAGCGTAGGAATTTTTGATGACCTGGAAAGATGGGAACATGCAAGTAAGCATCTTTGATGTCGATCGAGGCTAACCATTCCTCCCCTTGTAGGGCAGCGGTGACCGATCGGATCGACTCCATCCGGAAAGACCGGACGTTTAGAAATTTGTTTAGACTCTTTAGGTCCAATATGGGTCTTATGTCCCCGTTTGGCTTCGGGACTGTGAAAAGGTTTGAGTAGAAACCCAACCCCCACTCTTCCATAGGAACCTCCATAATTACTCCTTGGAGCAATAGTTGTTCTAACGCCAATAGGAGAGACCCTCTTTTTAGAGGGTCTCTTGGCATGCCTGACCACATAAAATGGGACGGAGGAGACTCTTTTAACTCCAACTTGTATCCCAGAGTTACTGCGGAGAGCACCCATCTGTCTTTGATCGTCTCCCGCCAGGTCTCTGCGAACAACTGAAGTCTTCCCCCCACCCGTTTGAGTGGGGGCAGCCCTTCATAGGCTTGACTTGGAGGCTGGTTTAGTACCTCTTCGGATCCAGGGCTTTTTATTACCCTGTGGCTGTCCCTGATTTTTACCTCCTGAGTTTGACCGAGGAGGCCGTCGGAACTGCTTAGTAGCAGACGTCGCAGGGATAGGAGAGGTAGTCCTCTTAAAAGATGGACCCCTAGACCTCTTTTTACTCGGTAAGAGAGTACTTTTACCACTGGAAATCTTCTGGATATACTTATCCAGGTCTTCGCCAAAAAGGCGTTCCCCATGAAATGGGAAGCTAACTAAGAGCTTCTTACAGGGAGCTTCAGCAGACCAGTTTTTGAGCCACAGAAGCCTACGCATATGTACCAAAGACAGCGTGAGGCGGGAGGCCTGATGGATAGAATCCTTGATGGCGTCAACCGCAAAGCATAATGCTCTAGGCAGATCAGCCAGAGCCTGGGCCTGCTGGTCTGGCAAATCCCTCAGGACCATTTTCATTTGATCCTTTAAAGCTTGGCAGACCACAATAGCTGCCACTGCTGGCTGTGTAACAGCCCCTGCTGTGGAAAAAGCAGATTTTAATAAAGATTCCAATTTTTTATCCACTGGATCTTTGAACATTTGAACATTATCTACTGGACATGTCAGTGATTTGTTCACAGAAGAGATGGCTGCATCCACCGTAGGAACATTCCATCTCTGGGTGAACTTTTCCTCCATGGGATAGATCACCGGAAACCTTTTTGGCGGAACAAATAGTTTATCAGGATGTTCCCAGTCCTGGTATATAAGTCCTTCCAATAATGGATGTATTGGAAAGGAGCAATTAACCTGGGGAGCTTTTAGCGACCCCAATGAGGAGACAGCAGTAGTTGATGGTTCAACAAGAGGCATTTTAAATGCAGATCGAACCATGTCAGTTAGGGTCTGGACCCACAATCTTTCAGTCTGCGATGCTGAAAATGGTTCATCTACTGTCGATTCCTCAAAAACAGAGCTAACCTCCTCCTGATCCCCTTCAGGTAGGTCGGTCCCTTCCTGGGACTGTTGCTCTGCCAACAGGCACTCTAATGGAGGTGATGGAGATCTGGCGCGCTTTCTTTCCTGTAGAGAAGAAGCGATCAATGCTGCCAATCTCTGCTCCAATCCCTCCAGAGTTGAGGAAAAAACCTCCTCTGTTATATATGCAGGAGCAGGTGGACTGAGGACAGCCGCAGTACCTGGCACTCCCGGGGGTTCCTTATGGGTATTAACCTCTGATTTCTCAGGGGAGGAGGGTGCAGATGACTGCTCCAGATCCTCAGAGCCCGATGGAGACCCCCTACACTTCCTGAGAGGTATATCTCGGAGTTTTTTAGGCGGCATATTCCTTAGTTCAAAGCTGAGGTATTCCAGCCGCAATACACCCCTTACTGAAATAGTCTAATGCAATTTGCTGCTATGTACATCAGTGGGTGTCTACTAATGCGTCTTTCTGGGGATGCCTGTATCAGCCGCCCGCTGTAAGCCCCTATACCATGCTACCAGCTCCTTTTCATGCTCTGTGTCCATAGCAAGCAGCGTGGACTGAGTCCTTTTATCTTGCTGGGACGCCCGCACATGCGCAGAAGCGCTGGGCGCACAGAGCGCGTCATCCGCCAGGCTCCGCCCCCTTTTTTTAAGCTAAACCTTATAAAAGGAAAGCATGTGTGCGCGCGCGTGCACGTGTGCGCTCTTGGCGCCATGTAGGGAGAGGAGCCAGGGTCCCTGTTTCACCAGGACTCGGGGATGGAAGGAAACTACTTGGCAGCATGACAGAGGAATGCAGCTTCCCTGATAGAGAGCTCACTCATCTGCCTGGACTTTCACCATGGAAGGAATAGTCCCAAGAAAAAAGACGTTCCACAGCGGCCTCTAGTGGACAAACACAGGTACCGCACCTTTGTCTTTTTTTTTTTTTTTTAAAACCTCCTTTATGAAAAAACATTTCCAGGTTTACAGTTTTTTTAAAACTTCCCTTATGAAAAAACATTTCTAGGATTTCTTAGGCATATACAGCTATTAGCGGGAATACCCTTTAGGTAACAGGCAGAAAGACATATTAGGCTTGGGGGTCCCCTCAATAGAACCAAGTTCCTGAGGGGCCCCCACTTACCTTTTCCCCGCCGCAGGACTTTGTTTGGTCCACAGAAGCCCAAACTTCACCTCTCACGGCAGGCATTGTACTAGACCTTCAGGGACCGGGTTCCCAAGGATTCCACTCCCCTGGACCTGTGTAGCACCCTGCACAGATAGCCTCTTGGTTTTGGGTATGACCAGAGCTCTGGATCCCAGGGTCCAGCCCTCCTAAGAGAGGCATTACAGGCAAAACCCTGCTCTTCTCTGCAAGGCCCGGGTACCGACCGTTTAGCTATGAAGCTTTTTTGGTCGGATCCGGAATAGCTTGCTAAGGCCCAGAGAACCTGTACACAAGCCCAGATGAATACATGTTAACCTTGGCCAACACCTTAGACACTGGCAAAAAACTGAGGTACTCCCGGATGGGAGGGGCTTATATAGGGGAGGGTACTTCCTGTTTTGGAAGTTGCCAGTGCCAGCACCTGAAGGTAATCTATATAACCCACATAGTAATGACTATGCTGCTCTGTGTCCCGTGATGTATGAACAAGAAAATACTTTTTAGCCGAAAATACCATCACTGTAGTAAATAAAAGAAAGAAAAGAAAACATGCGTCCAATATTATAGAAAGGAATGTAAAAGAAAAGAAAAAAAAAAGGAGAGAAAAGGAAGAGAAGGGAAAGAGAAAAAAGGGAGGGGAGGTGAAGGGGGGGGAGAGGAGAAAGAAAAAGGAAGAAAAAGGAGAGAAAAGAAAAAAGAAAAAGGAAAAGGAAAAGGAAAAGAAAGGGGGGGAGGGAGGAGGAAAAGGGAAATGAAGCAGGGAGAGTAAGAAGGGGAGGGGAAGGGGGGGGAGAAAAAGTGGGAAGGAGGGGGGACAGAAAGAAAAATAATAAAAAATAGACAAAAGTAAAAGGAAAACATATAGGAAGAAAAAGGAAAAATAAAGAAACAAGAGAAAAAGGGAAGCAGAGCAATGTGTACATGCTTATAGTAATAATAACACTGATAATACTTAACGTATCTAATATATGCATGTGTAATGGTAATGTCACATGGTACAGGCTTCCTAAAACTCTAAAATATTGGACATTCATCAATATTAAACCAAAGAGGAATAACAAACCTACGGGGCAAAACGTAAATGCATGTGTATAAATGCATATACACGTGGGAAACCCATGCATTTTTGTGAAAAAAACGATGCATGGTTCTAACACTTTGAAAAAGAATAACAAAAATAAAAATAAGAAATTTAACCCTGGTGTATGGGACTCTGATGTTTATCTATGGGCGGAGGAAACAGTTGTTCCATTCAGCTCTGTTGCCGGCAGCCTGTCAAATTCTATGACAAGTTGACAGCCGTTGTGGCTGCATGGCATTATGTACCCAGTTTACAGAGATAAGGCAAACCATGTAACACTGGTATTCCTGCTTACAATGATCATCTTATATTTATTCAGGTAAAACCTTTATCCCAAAAGGAAAAACAACTGTTTGCTGTAACTGATTATAAAGTGTAAATTAGAGTTTGTCCTCAATTTGTTAGTGTATTAAATCTGCTAGTCCATTTATCACTACCCTCTCCCCCAGACTGACAATGCTGCTGTCTGCTGTGCCCCCCTGTGCTCATTCATACAGAGTGGGAGCACTCTAATACAGGAGTTGTGTTACTGGCCAGTAGGAATGAGCTTCAAGTTTGAGTCAAAATATTCCTTTAAATTTCGTACCTAGTGGGTGTGTATTGTATGCCTGTAAAGCAGCGCTTGTTTCCCGTGCTTAGAACTGTCCCTGCACAAAGTGTCATTTCTGAAGGAAAAAAAGTCATTTAAAACCACTCGCGGCTATAATGAATTGTCGGCTCCCGGCAATACAGAGAAAGTCATTGATAAAAAAAAAAATGCGTGGGGGTCCCCCCAAATTCAATTACCAGGTCCTTCAGGTCTGATATGGACATTAAGGGGAACCCCGCATCAAATTTAAAAAACAATGACGTGGGGTTCCCCCCAAATATCCAAACCAGACCCTTCAGGTCTGGTATGGATTTCAAGGGGAACTCCACGCCAAATAAAAAAAAAAATGGCGTGGAGTTGCCCCCAAAAATCCATACTAGACCCTTTATCCGAGCACGCAACCTGGCAGGCCGCAGGAAAAGTGAGGGGACGAGAGAGCGCCCCCCCCTCCTGAACCGTACCAGGCCACATGCCCTCAACATGGGGAGGATGCTTTGGGAGTCTGTGACCCCTCAAAGCACCATGTCCCCATGTTGATGGGGACAAGGGCCTCATCCCCACAACCTTTGCCCGGTGTTTGTGGGGGTCTGCGGGCGGGGGGCTTATCGGAATCTGGAAGACCCCTTTAAAAAAGGGGACCCCCAGATCCCAGCCCCCCTATGTGAATTGGTAAGGGGTACATTGTACCCCTACCATTTCACAAAGAAAGTGTAAAAAATTGTAAAAAAACACACAGACACCGTTGGGAAAAGTCCTTTATCAAAAAAAAAAAAGATTCAAGCGGTGGTATTCCACTCTCGGTATCCTGCGATGAGTGATCTCCTCTCCGGGGTCCAGCAATGGATGATCTCTCCTCTCCGGGGTCCAGGCTATATACACACCCCCTAGGTACGAAATTTAAAGGAATATTTCACTTTTATTTGTAAAGGAATATGAATGTTCCTGCGCTTAGGAGGGAATATATGTTGAATATTGTAGAGCTGCAGCCCCTCTAATGAGATCCTACAAGGGGATCCTATATAAAATGAGTAAATTGCTGTGGGGTACGGCACTGCTCACTCCTCAGGTGTGAGCCAGAGGGTTCAAAAATAAAATTAAATAAAAGATATCATATATAAAAGGAGAACAGGAACTAATTGGACCCCTCCCCTAATTAGGTGGGTCCCGCTTAGTGCACAGGTAGACTTGTGGCTGAGCAGTAATGTGTATATAGTGAAATATTAGGAACTCAAAAGCCCATCATTGTCATGGCCACAGATGGCCTGATGCTAACAATGGGGGGTGGTGCTCTACAGTGCTAATACAATAGCAGCAACCTGGTTACTGTTATTGGTCCAAAGATTTTAAATAAATACAGTAAAAAAAATGGAATGTACTATACTTCCTCCAGGTGTATACCACCGTAGTGATACGTTGCATATAAATGACTGTGTAGTGACAAAATTATAAAAAAATATATAAAAGTATGTGTGTCAGTGTATAAAGTCCACTTTCTAGGGTACACAAGACATATATGTATATATATTAAATAAGTGATTCCAATCTCCAAATTGAGTTATAATAGCTGCCAGCAAATCTTCCAAAAATATTATAGGTGCTCCCCCACAAGGGTCCCCACTCACCAGCTCCTCGCACCCCCACAGGGGTAGACAGCATGTAAGACTGTATCCAGGTGAGGTCTGTGTTTGGGTCACACGATTTCCCAGCTGGTTGCTACCAGGATGAAGTATATGGCTGCAGCACGCTTCCAGTGTCCACGGCTCCTCACATCCCAGGGAGGTTTAATTGGCAAGCAGTGGGTTATCCAGAAACAGGTTCACTTGCAAATGATGTCCATCGAGGATGGGGGTGTTTTGAGGTCTGTTGGTGCCGCTCTGCTGGCTCTGGCAAAGTTCCCCTCGGCCGTGAGGTGTAGGAGATGTAGATTTTTGTTTACACTGGCTTCTCTTTTTTAAAATTTTCTTTTATTTTTAAACCCTCTGGCTCACACCTGAGGGGTGAGCAGCGCCGTACCCCACAGCAATTTACTAATTTCACTTTTATTGTTACACTTTAAGAATTATTAAAATGACTGCTCCCGAAAAAACTTTTTTTTGCATTGATACATGTCCCCTGGGGCAGGACCCAGGTCCCCAAACACTTTTTATGACAATAACTTGCATATAAGCCTTTAAAATTAGCACTTTAGATTTTTCATGTTCGAGTCCCATAGACTTTAACGGTGTTCGGATCTTCGAACAAATTTATTGCCTGTTCGCAAGTTCTGGTGCGAACCGAACTGGGGGGTGTTCGGCTCATCCCTACTGGCCAGATCAACAGGGGTAAAGCAAGCTTAAAAAAGAAAACTAATACAGCCACTACAGTGTGGGGGATGAAGATGAGGTCATTCTAGATTTACAATAAGCAAAGGATAGGATAATTGATGCTTTATCCAAACAAGAAAAGAAAAAGGTAAAGGTAAAATATATAGTTACATAAAACTAGACATGGTAAACCCATATGCCAAAGGGTACCGACATGTAATCCAAAATAGGAAATTGGAAAAACGTCTGTGAGGTCAACGCTTCGCCAAACACCTGGCTTCCTCAGCACCCAGACATCAAGATGAGAAAGTTTTACCTATGATGATATAACCATTAGTCACATCTTATATTACCATATAATCATGTAAAGTATGAGTTTGGATATATATGTGTTATCCTTATTTGTAGATACACGTACCAGTGCTCACGTATGGTCAGGGGGGCGACCCATTAACTGTCCCGGGCGGGCTTAGGGGCACACCAGACCAAGAATCCTCCCCCAAGTATACAGGGGAGAAATACATCTTGTACAGGTGAGCGACAACCAGAAGAACTGCTCAGAAAGTGGAATAGAATGATTACAGAAGAAGTTGTCCCTGGAAAGTTCTGCTAAATTCAAGTGGGCATCCCATAATACCCCTATCCCCATCCAAGCTCAGTACCCCTAATAAAAACACAAAAACAAATCTGCAAGAACTGTTTTTTGACTCCAGAGTGCTGTGGAAAACAAAATGTGCCTGGCTGTGCAGGGTGGGGGATCCCTTATTCACCAGTGGCTCCTGCGGGGGTAGTGCTTCAATAGTCTGATGTAATATGCACTCTTTGGTCAGTACTTGAAGTCAGTTTGTAAAAAAACAACTTTTGATGTTTTCTATACAGTACCTAAATGCTCAGTGGTCCTGGTATATGTTGCAGTCAAATTGAAAAATATTATTAGGACAAGACTACATCTAGAACTGAGAGCAATGTTGCAAAACTATTTTGTTTAGGTCATGACGATGAAAAGTTATCTAGCATACTATTGCTATTATCTTCTTCTCTGCAGGTAAATATGAGAAAATGTGCTACAAATATCACAAACATCTCTTATACAAAAGACCTTCAGGTATCAGTGCTATCTATAAAACAAGCAATAAAGGGTTTAACAAAAAATTGTCCAAAATATGCTTTCTTTGTATCAATCTTCTCAAATGTCAAATGGAAGTAAAGGCAAAGTAATCTTCACAGCTTGCACTGCCATCACAGTCAGAAAATGCTTTTGTATATGATACCGCTTACATGTAAATGCTAAAAGGAAACCGTCTGGATGTTTCTCTTAATAAAAGGACACGTTGAGTCAAATAAATGGCCTGGAAAATACAGTATATGTAGGCTTTTTTCTAAAGGGTAATTTGTTACTTTAACCTATTTCCCCATTTATGTGTTTTCACAGCTTGTCATTTCATTTTTTTTCAGTATTTTTTTTTCTCCTACATTCACAGGCAATGTAATGTACCCTGTATAGTCTTTCCACAAAGCTCATATTGTTTATTTGGAATTGTTATGTTTAAGACTTTGGTAATGCAAAAAGTGTAGTTGGATTCAACAGTGTCCTCACATTCTTTTCGCAGTAGGCTCTACCTGCGCATCTGTTAGTAACTGATTTACAGTGCAGGTATTTCTGTGCCTTGCATTATAATGATATTCCAAATGCCCAGAACCTGTTACTAGGCAGGATTACTGACACTTTGTATTGTAAATGGAATTCTACTTTAATCAAGAGTTCTTGCAGAATGTTGCCTTTGGAATGCATTGTGTGACAAACATTTAAACTATTTCACTTGTGAATGTACAACATCAGTAACTATTCACATACCAAGTAGACCAAACATGATGTTTTACTATTCAATTTTGACAGTATAAAACTTAAAATGAAACTCCAGTTTATTGCTAAGAAAACACAATTGCTTCCAGCTAGGTTTATTTACAAGGTTCAGAAAAGACACAGGCCTCTTAAGTTCAACATATTCAATGTGTGTGTATGCATGTGTGATTATTATTTTCTAACAATACCCTAGCCCTGTATGTTCTGCTTCCCGAGGAAGAAATCTAAAAGTTTTTTTTTGAAGTTTTTGATATTTTCAGCTAGCACCACTTCCTGGAGGTGGGAGTTCAGATTTTAATTGCTCTAACTGTAGACTGAAGAACAGGTTCATTACTGTTAAACTGTAAATCATAGCCATGTCTCTAAAGGACCTTTTTTTTTTTTTCAGTTACCGGAGTCACCATTGATATATTTGTACATTGTAATTATATTCCCTCTTAAGCGCCTCTTGTCCAGAGTGAATAACTGCAATTGATAAACATACATAAGGTTCTCTATCTGCCTTATTAATTTTATTTCCTACTGTCCTGTCTGAGGATTGGTGACCAAAACTGAACTGTATGTTTAAGATGAACCAATTTTTTATAAAGGGGTAGAATTATTTATTTATCTCTGGAATGTATGCCTTTTTTAATGCATGCCAGTATTTTGCTAGCTTTTAATTTTGTATTAGTGTTTATTAATCTATTATTACTTATTTTTGAGCTATAGCTTGATGCCACTACTCTTTTTGTATTGGACTTACAGGTAGGTGATGACATTTCTCTGCTGTTTGAGCCCCAGTCCCCCCCCCCACTATTCACCCTCCCCCCCTATATCCCATTCCATATGGCACATTTTTTTCTGTTCCCTACCAACTTAGATACTAGTTTAGTAGCTCTTCCATGATTCTAACATTTTTTTCCCCCACAAGAGCTACATGCTCCCCATTTAGATGCAGTTCTTCCCTATGCTAGAGCCAGTAACTGACTGGAAATTTAGCCCAGTTCTCCAGGAGCCCAAAGCCCTCCTTTTCACACTAGTTTCTCAGGTACTTGTTCAATTCCCTAAGCTCCTGTTGCTTCAATGATGTAGCTTGTCGCATAGATGATATTTCTGAAAATACTACCTTGTAGGTTCTTTTCCTAATTTGGTACCTAAGCCTCTAAAATCTTTTTTTAGCATGCTCCATCTTCCTCTAATTTTGTAATTTGTGCCAATGTGTACTATTACATCTGTGTCTTCCCCCAGCTCAATCCAACAATCTGTAAATCCAATCTGTAATGTGTCGAAGCTGAGCACCCAATAAACAGAAAACTGGTGATCGCCGCTTTGTCACAGATTACCATGTCTGCCCGTCTAATAATCAAGTCCCCTATGACTAGCATCTGCCTCTTATTTGCCTATACACCTTTAGCACCCCCTAGCTTTGCTAGAGTTCTAGAGTAGGATGTTTTTGTGTTAGTGGAGGTAAATTTTAAGGCTTGGCTGGCAGCCAAGCCTGTGTGTTTTTTTCTGGGCCGGGTGAGTAACTCAGGTAGGCTGGATGACTCAGCAGCAGCTTCTCTGGCAACACCTCCCTGCTTTCTAGAAGCTTGGAGAAGGTTCCAAAAGCAGTTAGCAGTAGTCTGATAGGAGCTAGCTGGAGTATTCTGAGGGCCTTGACCAATCCCATCAGAAGGGTTGGCTGAGGGCAGGGCCCCTCAAATACTCAGGGTCAGCCCAGCAGGGGCAGGGTGGAGTTCAGGTGGAAGATAGGTTGGGTTCAGGTGCGGAAGGGACCCCTCTTCATGACACACAAAGGGATCCTGACCAGAAGGCACAGGAGCAAGGAGAGGACAGCAGGAGAATACTCCAGGGCAAATCTCCAGGGAGGAAGACAGCCAGGTGGGCTGGTGAGTGTTGCAGTCAGAAGACTGAGAGGCATGCCTGAAGGGACTGGGTGCAAGCAGTCAGGCATGGATGCCGAGTCAGTCTGGGAGCACTGTGGAGAGGTAGCCAGGAGGGCTGGTGAAAGGGGCAGCTGCAGCCAGGCAGGCTGGCAGTGCCTGAAGAGGTGGTACTGGGAGCAGTAGCCACAGGAGAGGACAGCTGGCATCAAAGACCTCCATTTTTGCTACACCAAAAGGGGCCCATGGTCCCTGCCTGCAAAGGGCATGCACAAGGATCAGTGTCAGATCATCACATCAGTGCTAGCTGGTCCTGAAAGTTGTAGTTCTGCTAGCAAGTCTGTACTGGAGGTAGAAGAGAAGTAGTGTGTATATACTGGATGTATATTGTTGTGTCCCTGAAGAGTTTCTTCTGATCAAGTGGGCATCCCATAATAACCCTTCCCCACCCAATTCAATTCCACTAAATAAAAAAAGTAAAGCTGCAAGGACTGCTTCTTGTTTCAGGGGTGATTGAGAAATTCATGTGCCTGGATGTGCAGGGTGGGAGATAACCAACATTCACCAGGGGCTCCTGCGGAGGTAGTGCTACACACCTGTTCCCACCTTTACTGGAGCAGGCATTCACCTGGATGTTATAGGAGGTAGTCCACCCCAGCAATACTACTATACTGAACTGATATCCCCAATATCATGCAATTGGGCATAGGTATTAGAATCTATCAACTCAGGACTCTCTAACCCTTTTCCCTCTACCCGATCTTCTAACTGTAACCTAGTTACCTACCTCTGACCCCATCGCCTCTATTTCCCCACCCTCCCCAATTCTGGCCCGGACAGCACCTGATGGATGAGGTCCGAACTCCTCTCCAAGTTTTTAATGCTTTCCAATGTTGCCAGCTGATTCTTTAGATCGAGCATCTGGGCCTACAAGTAAACAGCTTGCTCACATCTTGCAAAATGGTATTTGCTAGACTTGTGCACAACGGAAAAATTTGTTTAGTTTCGGTTCGTTTCTTGTGCTCAACGGAAAAGTTTGTTTAGTTTTGGTTTGTTTCTTTTCGGTCCTGTTGATTCGTAATCGTTCGTAATTTTGCTAGATGGGATTTTTCGTGTTCGGACTAATTCGTATTTTCGCAAGCGACATTTTTAGTTGAATCGGAATGATTCGTATCTCCTACTCCTACTTTCGTAACTTTTTTTGAGTTTGTTGATTCTGAATTTTCCGTGTGTCTCTCACAACGACGCTGCCTATTATGCCTAATGTGCTTCGAATGGATTTGTACTTTTCTAAATACATAGCGTTTTTTTAACGATTTGAAATCTCGTATTTTACTTTCGTTTTTTACATGCGGCTATAGCATCCGCCCCTGTACACCATTTTGAGAGGGAGTTCAGCACGGTGAGGGAGAAGCAGAGAGCAGAGCAGAGTGTTATTGTGCTTCGAATGGATTCGTACATTCATAACTTTTTTCATAACAAATTATGCCGAAGACATTCAGGCATTCGCTATTTGCGATATAATTTTTATTTTATTCGTAATTGCTTTGTTCGGAAATTCGAATGCTTCCGAAAGTTGCTAAATTCGGACGAATTTTGATTCGTTACGAAACGAATTGCACAAGCCTAGTATTTGCCATTCAAGGCATACATAAAGCATAGACATTTGTAATTCGTATTCGCTCTGAATTTGTTTTTCGACTAAACTCGACAAATTAGTTTATTAGGAAATATTCAAATGAATCGGTTTAAAAAAAAAATCCGATATTTCAGAAATTCTAAAGAACGAAAATCAGAAAATTCCAAAGAGCGAAAATCTAAAATTTGAAAATCTGAAATCTGAAAATCCAAAAATTCAAAAGAACGAAAATCTGAAATTCGAAAATCCAAAATTTTAAAATTCGAAAATTCGAAATTCCTAAATCCGAAAATTCAAAAGAACAAAAATTCGAAAATCAGAACTAAAATTCGAAAACCTGAAAATTGAAAATCCAAAATAATAACTAACTAATAATAACTATTACTAACTATTAAATTATAGGTATTGGAATTTCCTTTCAAATTTGGCTGTTAGTGAATGTAACGAATGCGAATTTATCTGAAGTTACGAGTTATCCAAAATAATAAATGCTGCATCTAAATGAATGGAACGTAACAAATTAATTATGTTATTAATTAATTATTATTTATTTGTTACGATCCATTTTTTAGATGGGACATTCGTTATTTGGGATAATTCATAACTTTGAATTAAAGATAGATAGATTATAGATAAATTCATTTTCGTTACATTCACTAATATTGAAAGGAAATTCCAATACCTATAATTTAATAGTTTGCTATTATTAGTTAGTTATTATTTTGGATTTTCAATTTTTTAGATTTTTTTGGATTCTCGAATTTTCGGATTTTCGTTCTTATTTTCAGATTGTTGTTCTTTCAAATGTTCGTTCTTATTTTCAGATTTTCATTCTTTCTAATTCTCATTTTCTGATTCTCTAAATCGAAATGAATAGAACGTAACAAATTAAACATTTTCCAAAGTTACGAATTTATTTGAAAAAACTAATTTTGATCAAAACGAATGACCCGAAAACAAACAAAAAAAACCCTGAATGTAACAAAAACAAACACATTTTTCGGCAGTGCACATGTCTAATAGAGCAGAGTGTACAATGTATCACATTACCAATCTGGGAAGACATGATTACCTCTAGCTATATGGGAATAGTTTAACATTTAAACCCTGCTATAATTTACAATAATGCCAAATGTTGTAACCCTATTCTATTATCCCCTGGGGTGTGCCTATTTTTTTCCTAATTCTGCTCTTATTGTAGCACTATACTTTATGCAGAAAGCCTTTCACAGCTATCTCTGCCCACTCAGCACAAACACAACCCCCACACAATATTATTGTAGATTTGTTTTTTTATCATCAGCAGGGCCAGCCCTGTTGTACCGGGCCCACCCCCATCAGCTACACAGTGGGGCCTAGGCATCATTACAGTTCGTTACTGCATTTAAAAAAATAATGTTTTCTAAACTCCTCCCCTGCTCCTACTTGTTTACAGAGGGGGGTTTTATAATTTTTCTGGGCCCCATCAAGTAAACACAGGGGCCAAGGAGGGGAGGGACTATTTTTTTATTTTCGGGGCACATGTATATTATGCCGCCCCACTATTCTATTAGTCACAGCTGGCGTAGTGATCTTGTGATTCTCCGTTCGGCTCCCGGCTGCAGCCCTCACGAGATGTGAAGAAGTTGAGCAACTGACAGGGAAGAGCAGGAGGAGAGCGTGGCTGCACCGGACACCGTGAGTGGGGAATAGAGCATAGAATACTCACTGTGTCCTTTTATGTATCTCCCAGCACAGCAGGTTATTTTCAGAATTACAATTATCACACAGGCAGCACAGTAATCAGGTACTCTATGTCACACTCTATGTCATGGCTCTATGTCACACTACATTTAGGTGCTGACTTTGTTATGGCTGTACTGTGTTACAGTCTGTTACATACAGTACAGCCATAAGTTAACAAAGTCAGCACCCAACAGCCATGTGACACAGAGCCATGATAGAGTACCTGCTTACTGTGCTGCCTGTGTTATTATTGTAATGCTGATGATCATAAGAAACGGTGAGATGCTACTTTACACTTCATTTGGGGGAGCAGTAAACGTGCAGCGGAGCTGCATTTTTACTGTCTCCCCAAACCAATGCCCTTTAACTGCTTCCTGTCCAGCAACCCCGACTTGAAATGAAATGTAGGTTTTATTTGCTGTTTACATATGCGTGCGGAGCCAACGCATGCGTTTGCAATTAATAAGCATGAAGGAGCGGGGGCAGTTTACATTTCTTTTAAATCGTACAGCATCACTACAGCAATGATCGAGATATCATTATTTAGCCCTAGCGTTTCTGCACAAAATAATCCTAGTGGCTAAGAAGTCACTGGATTACTTTTACAGGCAGTGGAAGGGAGTCCCACTACCACCTTTACTGCTTTTAAGATGTGACCAGTAGCATCTGGTTATTGGGACACGGTGAGGGGGATGAATGTCGTTCCTCCCACCGTGTAATGTCAGAAACCAGAAGTAATGAGGATTTTATCACTTCCGGTTTCAGGCTCATGTAAAGAAGCCATTACCAGCTTGAACAAGTATTTGATCAAACTGATCTCAGCCTGAGGACAGATATAGGGTCTAAAAGACCCCAGATCTCTCCATAAAGAGGAACTGTCATGGCCCATGTGATCACAAGGGATGTTGTTCATCCCTTGTGAAAGCAAAAATGAAAAATAAAACTTGTAAAGATACAGTGTAAGATTTTTTTTATTTGTAATAAAATAAATAAAATATAATTTATAAGAAATGTAAACTGCCCTACTCCTTTGTGCTTATTAATTGCAAACGCATGCGTTGGATCCGCACGCATATGTAAACAGCAACAAACCTGCATTTCATTTCAAGTCATTGTCAGGGGTGGGGTCAAGGGC
The DNA here is from genome assembly GCA_029206835.1 of Rana muscosa. Classification (NCBI taxonomy): domain Eukaryota; kingdom Metazoa; phylum Chordata; class Amphibia; order Anura; family Ranidae; genus Rana; species Rana muscosa. Next base: position 218,564,026 of record CM055116.1, read on the forward strand.
GTGGTTGAAATGGTCCCCATCAGGTAGGCTGTACAGTGCCCCATGATTTCTAACAGCGGCCCTGATCATCAGCAGTATGCTTTACCTGAAATTAATAGATTTACTGCTATTCCTGACATCATGAGAGAGGCATGCCCTGCTATTCATTTAGAGCTGATATTTTATTGCGAAACCCAATTTTAGGGCTTTAGTGGAATATCTTGAATTTAGGACATTTGAACTATTACCAGCAGACAGCAACAGAAAATTGGACAATAATTTCCTGCTGGTCATGTGTCTTGTAATATAGATGTTTGTCTCATAAAGCTATTGTTTGCACTTCATATATGATGACTTTCTTTTCCTGTATTCCTTCATTTGTCCCTTCTGTCTGCATAGCCAAAGAAGGTCTGTTTTTATACATTCGAACATGCTTCATTGTCAAGTTGCAAAGTCACATCTTTGGAAATATAGCTGCTGATAATCTCTTGTAACTGTGTATTATGATACATTGTATGAGTTGAAAATCTCTCAAGATACGGACGTTGAAAAAAATAAGGTCTTTAGGCTTAGATATCTTCAATAATAGTTTTAAAAATATAGAAAGTAGGAATCAATCAAGCGTAAAGGGAAAATATAACAAATAAAAAATAATATATATGATACAAAAGACAGGGTTAATTCTAACATACCCTATAGTGTTAACCTTTATTCGTTGAAATCCCTAGAAAAATTTATTTTTAGGTAATTTTCTTCGAACACCCTACACAAAACTAAAAATTTAATATATGCATTACGTAGTGTAGGTACTAATAATTATACACATATAAATTCTCATACCTGAACTTTAAATGATAGCTCGGGTATTAGAATCAAATAAATTCTAATATTTGTCGACTAGCAAATTATTGTTTTTTATATGGTGTTTTTGGGCAGCATTTCAACTGTATACTGAAATTTCTCCTTGCTATCCAATATGTTCTAATCTCTTCAAACGCATTTGTGGTTTTGTTTCATTTGTGGATGTTCTTAACCACTTAAGCCCCGGACCATTTTGTAGCTAAAGGACCAGAGGTGTTTTCAGAATTTTGCACTGCGCTGTTTTAACTGAAAATTGTGCGGACATGCAATGTTGTACCCAAACAAAATTTGCGTCCTTTTCTTCCCACAAATAGAGATTTCTTTTAATGGCATTTGATTGCCTCTGCGATTTTTATTTTTTGCGATATAAATGGAAAAAGACAGAAAATTTTGAAAAAAAATGATATTTTCTACTTTTTGTTAAAAGAAAAAAATCGAATAAACTCAATTTTAGTCATACATTTAGGCCAAAATGTATTCAGCCACATGTCTTTAGTAAAAAAAATGTCAATAAGCGTATATTTATTAGTTTGCGCAAAAGTTATAGCGTTTACAAACTAGGGTACATTTTCTGGAATTTACACAGCTTTAAATTTATGACTGCCTATCTCATTTCTTGAGGTGCTAAAATGGCAGGGCAGTACAAAACCCCCCCAAATGACCCCATTTTGGAAAGTAGACACCCCAAGGAAATTGCTGAGAGGCATGTTGAGCCCATTGAATATTTTTTTTTTCTCCCAAGTGATTGAATAATGACAAAAAAAATAAATACAAAAAGTTGTCATTAAATGATATATTGCTCACACATGCCATGGTTATATGTGGAATTGCACCCCAAAATACATTCTGCTGCTTCTCCTGAGTATGGGGATACCACATGTGTGGGACTTTTTAGGAGCCTAGCCACGTACGGGACCCCCGGAAACCAAGCACCGCCTTCAGGATTTCTAAGGGCGCAAATTTTTGATTTCACTCCTCACTACCTATCACAGTTTTTAAGGCCATAAAATGCCAAGATAGCACAAAACCCCCACACATGACCCCATTTTGGAAAGTAGACACCCCAAGCTATTTGCTGAGAGGCATGGTGAGTATTTTACAGCTCTCATTTGTTTTTGAAAATGAAGAAAGACTTTTTTTTTTCTTTTTTCTTTTTTCAATTTTCAAAACTTTGTGACAAAAAGCGAGATCTGCAAAATACTCAACAGACCTCTCAGCAAATAGCTTGGGGTGTCTACTTTCCAAAATGGGGTCATTTGGGGGGTTTTATGCCATCTGGGTATTCCATGGCCTCCGAAACTGTGATAGGCAGTGAGGAGTGACATCTAAAATTTACACCCATAGAAATCCTGAAGGCGGTGCTTGGTTTCGGGGTCCTGTACGCGGCTAGGCTCCCAAAATGTCTCACACATGTGGTAACCCCGTACTCAGAAGAATCAGAATGTATTTTGGGGTGCAATTCCACATATAACTATGGCATGTTTGAGCAATATATCATTTAGTGACAACTTTTTGTACATTTTTTTTTTCTTTTTGTCATTATTCAATCACTTGGGCCAAAAAAAAGGGATTTTTATAACAGCTTACCTGTAAAATCCTTTTCTTGGAGTACATCACGGGACACAGAGCGACTTAGTCATTACTAATGGGTTATATAGTTTACCTTCAGGTGCTGGCACTGGCAACTTCCAAACCGGAAGTACCCTCCCCTATATAAGCCCCTCCCATCCGGGAGCACCTCAGTTTTGTAGCAAAGCAATAAGTGTCCCAAAAAGAGGGGTGGGAGCTCTGTGTCCCGTGATGTACTCCAAGAAAAGGATTTTACAGGTAAGCTGTTATAAAAATCCCTTTTTCTTTTTCGTACATCACGGGACACAGAGCGACTTAGTCATTACTAATGGGACGTCCCAAAGCAATGCCAAATGAGGGGAGGGATACACTATACATAAGTTGGGCGCCATCAGGCATAAGGATCTTTTGCGGCCTGCAACACACTGCGCCCAAAGGCGACATCCTCCTGACTTCTAACGTCTACCTGGTAGAATCTAGTAAACGTGTGTACTGAAGACCATGTTGCGGCCTTACAGACTTGAGCCAGGGAGGCCTGGTGATGCACTGCCCATGAAGTTCCAACTGCTCTTGTGGAGTGCGCCCTAACTTTGAATGGAGGCGGTCTCTTTCTCAAGCCATAGGCTTGTATTATGACCTGTCGAATCCACTTGGCTAAAGTAGATTTTGATGCTGCCTGACCCTTTCTGGGGCCTTCCGGCAGAATAAACAAAGTATCCGTTCTGCGAATCTGAGCAGTGGCTTTTAGATAAGCCTTAACTGCTCTTACTACATCCAAAGAATGCAATAACTTTTCCTCTACCGAGCTAGGTTTGGGGAAAAAAGAAGGAAGAACCACATCTTGGTTCAAATGAAACCTCGATACCACCTTAGGAAGAAAGGCTGGATGAGGACGTAATACTACTCTGTCCTTATGGACAACCAGATATGGCTCCTTACAGGACAAGGCGGCTAATTCCGATACTCTTTTAGCCGAACAAATGGCTACTAAGAAAATCAATTTCCTGGTGAGAAGAACCAAGGAAATGTGTTGCAATGGTTCAAACGGTTGTTTCTGTAGAACCGACAGAACCAGGTTTAAGTCCCATGGACATATGGGAATACTAACCGGAGGGCTAATACGCATCACTCCTTGTATGAAAGCTTTGACTAGTGAATGCGAAGCCAAGGGCCTTTGAAAAAATATTGACAAGGCCGAAATCTGACCCTTGATAGTACTCAAGGCCAGCTTCCTATCTACAGCCCACTGTAGGAAGTCCAAAATCCTACCTATTACGTACTTACGTGGATGCCATTTCTTGGCCTCACACCATGTAATGTACGCCTTCCAGATCCTATAATAGATCTGCCTGGATACCGGCTTCCTGGCATTGATCATGGTAGATACCACAGGATTAGAGAGCCCTCTCTTTTTCAGAATGTGGGCTTCAATAGCCAGGCCGTCAAACCTAGGGCTGGTAAGGAAGGGTGGTATATCGGTCCTTGCGACAGCAGGTCCGGATGATGTGGGAGGGTCCAAAGACTCCTCACTGACATTTTTACAATCTCCGCATACCATGCCCTTCGGGGCCACGCTGGAGCCACCAGAATCACTGGTTTCTTTTCTACCCTGATTCTGCGGATTAATCGCGGTAACAATTGTGGCGGTGGGAATGCATATATCAGCTTGAACTGATCCCAAGGGAACACTAGGGCATCCGAGCCGCAAGCTAGGGGATCCCTTGTCCGAGAGACAAACCTGTCCACCTTTGCGTTGAATCTGGATGCTAGCAGATCTACATCCGGTGTTCCCCACCGCTGGCATATTGCCTGGAAAACCTCGGGGTGAAGAGACCATTCCCCCGGGCATAATTGCTGGCGACTTAAAAAGTCCGCTTTCCAATTTTCCACTCCTGGGATGAAAACCGCGGATATGGCTGGGACATATCTTTCTGACCATTCCAGGATGCAATTCGCTTCCCTCTGGGCTGCACGACTCCTGGTGCCACCCTGGTGATTGATATATGCCACTGCTGTGGCATTGTCTGATTGAATTCTGACAGGGGACCCTTGGAGTTTGGATGTCCATGCTACTAGGGCATACCGGGCTGCTCGTATCTCTAAGAGATTGATGGGCAGGGCCTTCTCTGCTTCTGACCACTTGCCCTGGAGAGACCATTGCTCCAGTACTGCCCCCCAGCCTATGAGGCTGGCATCTGTAGTGACCACCTTCCAAGAAACCGGACTGAAGGGTTTCCATTTTTCCAGATTCTGGGGCACCAACCACCAATGGAGGCTCTTGCGAACGGAAGGGGACAGGGACATTGGTAAGTCTAAAGCCTGAACTTTTTTGTTCCAGGCTGACAGTATGGCCCTCTGCAAGTTCCTTGAATGGAATTGACCGTAGGGTACTGCTTCGAATGAAGCCACCATTTTTCCCAGCAGCCTCATGCACAGGCGTATGGATGGTTTTCTTTTTGTACCCACTAAGTGGGTCAAATCTTTTAAAGACGACACCTTTTCTGGAGGTAAGAAAATCTTTCTCTGATTTGAATCCAGCCTTAGCCCTAAGTATTCCAGACTTCTGACTGGTCTTAGAGCTGACTTGTCCCGGTTGATAATCCAACCGTGATATTCCAGATACTTGATTGTCTTGTGAATAGCTACTTCCAGCTTTTCCACTGAGTGGTCTATTAGTAGCAGGTCGTCTAGATATGCCATTATCGTTACACCTTGTGTTCTTAGATTGGCCAATAGTGGGGCCAGAATTTTTGTGAACACTCGTGGTGCTGTGGCCAGACCGAAAGGTAAGGCTCTGAACTGAAAATGGCGCCCTTCTACTGCAAAGCGTAGAAATTTCTGGTGGGCCGGAAAGATGGGAAGATGCAGATAAGCATCCCTTATGTCAATCGAGGCTAACCATTCCTGCCCTTGTAGGGCGGTGGCCACCGATCGGATCGACTCCATCCGAAAAGTCCTGATATTTAGGAACTTGTTTAGCCCTTTTAGATTTAATATGGGCCTCACGTCCCCATTTGGTTTGGGGACTGTGAAAAGGTTCGAGTAAAACCCGAACCCACTTTCTTCCAGGGGAACCTTCATGATTACACCTTGGAGCAATAGTTGTTCTAGTGCCAAAAGGAGGGATCCTCTCTTCTGGGGATCGCTTGGCACGTTTGACCTCATAAATTGGGCAGGAGGAGTGTCTTTTAACTCCAGCTTGTATCCCAGACTTACTGCGGAGAGCACCCATCTGTCTCTGATGGTGTCCCGCCAGGTCTCTCTGAACAACTGAAGTCTTCCCCCCACCCGATTGAGTGGGGGCAACCCTTCATGACTTGGGGGGAGGTTTTGTACCTCTCTTGACCCAGGGTTTCTTGTTACCCTGTGATTGTCCCTGATTTCTGCCCCCTGAATTTGACCGCGGAGGCCGTCGGAACTGTTTCACAGCCGATGTGCCAGGGACTGGAGAAGTAGGCCTCTTAAAAGAAGGACTTCTACTCTTGTTCTTAACCGGTAAGAGTGAACTTTTACCGGCAGAAATTTTCTGGATATATTTGTCCAGATCTTCTCCAAATAAGCATTCTCCATGAAATGGGAAGCTAACCAGCAATTTCTTACAGGGAGCTTCAGCAGACCAGTTTTTGAGCCATAGAAGCCTACGCATATGTACTACAGACAGCGTAAAGCGGGAGGCCTGTTGGATTGTATCCTTTATGGCGTCCACCGCAAAACACAAGGCTCTAGGTAGGTCAGCTAGGGCAAGAGCCTGCTGATCTGGTAAGTCCCTTAAGACTTGTTTCAACTGATCTTTCACCGCTTGGCAGACTCCAATCGCTGCTACCGCAGGTTGTGTCACCATGCTTGCTGTAGAGAAAGCAGATTTTAGTAAAGACTCCAATTTTTTATCTATTGGGTCTTTGAACATTGGAACATTATCTACTGGACATGTCAGTGATTTGTTCACAGAAGAGATGGCTGCGTCCACTGTAGGAACCCTCCATTTTTTTATGAACTTATCCTCCATGGGATAGATCACCGGAAATCTCTTGGGGGGAGTAAATATTTTATCAGGATGCTCCCAATCCTGGTAAATAAGCCCTTCCAATAAAGGGTGGATTGGGAAGGAACAGACAGCCTGGGGAGCTTTCAGCGACCCCAGCGATGAAACCGTAGTGGTTGATGGTTCCGCCAGAGGCATTTTAAATGCTGATCGGACCATGTTAGTCAGAGACTGAACCCATAATCTTTCAGCCTGAGATGCTGAGAAAGGTTCTTCCACTGTTGATTCCTCCATAACTGAATCAACCTCATCCTGATCCCCTTCAGGTAGGTCAATCTCTGTGTGGGGCTGTTCCTCCACTAACAGGCACTCTGAAGGAGGAGACGGAGATCGGACGCGCTTTTCCTGTGACAGGGAAGCAGCGATCAATGCTGTTAATCTCTCTTCCAATCCTCCCAGAGTTGAGGATAAAACTTCCTCTGTTATATATACAGGAGCAGGTGGACTGGGGACAGCCGCAGCACCAGGCACTCCTGCGGGGTTCCTACGGCTACTGACCTCTGAATTCTCAGGGGAGATTGGTGCAGTACAAGCATGCCCAATATCCTCAGAGCCCGATGGAGACCCCTTTGGCTTCCTGGAAGACTTATTTCCGGAGCGTCTGGACGACATATCCTTTAAGCACAAAGCTGAGGTATTCCCATCGTCATACACCAATTTTTGCTGGTAATAGTCTAACACAGTTGCTGCTATATACCAGCTGGTGTCCACTAAAGTGCCTTTCTATGGTGATGCCTGCATCAACCGCCTCTGTGTGCCACTGTTTGTTGCTAGCTCTGTTTGCATCCAGCTGACACTTGTACTGTGCCTTTTATACATGCTGGGACGCCTGCACATGCGCAGAAGCGCCGCGGCGCGCATCGAGCGTCATCCACCCGCCCCGCCCCTTTTTTTTCATAGGAGGCGCGTGCACGCGCCCGCGCGCGCGCCCGTGCGCCATTGGCGCCCTTTTCGAAAACCAAGCAGGGACTAGGAGCCAGGGCCCTTTTTGCCGGAGGGCCTGTGCGGTGGATGAGCGCAGCAACAGGGCAGAGGAAGTGGATTCCCACAGAGAACTTACCAACTGCCTGGATCTTTTGACTTGAGAAAACCAAAGATCCACATGACAAGAAAAAATGGACCACAGCGGCCTCTAGTGGTTTAACACAGGTACCGCGGTCCTCTTTTTTTTTTTTTTTTTTCTTGACTACTATTAAAATTTTACATTTTTCAGTAGTTACAGGCATACACAGATATTAGCGGGAATACCGTCAGGTAACAGACAGAAAGACAAATTAGGCTTGGGGGTCCCCCAATAGAACCAAGTTCCTGGGGGCCCCCACTTACCTGTTCCCTGCCGCAGGACTCTGTTTGGTCCACAGAAGCCCAAACTTCACCTATCACGGCAGGCATTGTAATTAAACCTTCAGGGACCGGGTTCCCAATGATTCCACTCCCCTGGACCTGTATAGCACCCTGCACAGAAAACATCTTGGTCGTGGGTATGACCAGAGCTCTGGATCCCAGGGTCCAGCCCTCCTAAGAGAGGCATTACAGGCAAAACCTTGCTCTTCTGCTGCAAGGCCTGGGTACCGACCGTTTAGCTATGAAGCTTTTTTGGTGGGATCCGGAACAGCTTACTAAGGCCCATAAAAGAACCTGTACGCAAGCCCAGTGAAAACACATGTTACTCTTTGGCCAACACCTTAGACCGGATGGGAGGGGCTTATATAGGGGAGGGTACTTCCGGTTTGGAAGTTGCCAGTGCCAGCACCTGAAGGTAAACTATATAACCCATTAGTAATGACTAAGTCGCTCTGTGTCCCGTGATGTACGAAAAAGAAAATAAAAATATTCAATGGGCTCAACATGCCTTTCAGCAAATAGCTTGAGGTGACTACTTTCCAAAATGGAGTCATTTGGGGGGGGGGGGGGGTTTGAACTGTCCTGGCATTTTATGCACAACATTAGGAAGCTTATGTCACACATCATCCACTCTTCTAACCACTTGAAGACAAAGCCCTTTCTGACACTTTTTGTTTACATGAAAACATTTTATTTTTTTTGCAAGAAAATTATGTTGAACCCCCAAACATTATATATTTTTTTAAAGCAAAGGCCCTACAGATTAAAATAGTGGGTGTTGCATTTTTTTTCCACACAGTATTTGCGCAACGATTTTTCAAACGCATTTTTTGGGGAAAAAACACACTTTTTTTATTTTTAATGCAAATATGAAATAACAAAGATGATCTTAGGCCGAGTACATGGATACCATAAATGACATGCTTTGAAATTGCTCACAAACGCGCAGCGGCGACAAACTACATTCATATTTAAAAGCCTTTACAGGTTACCACGTTAGATTTACAGAGGAGGTCTACTGCTAAAATTACTGCCCTCGATCTGACCTTCACGGTGATACCTCACATGCATGATGCAAATGCTGTTTACATATGACGCTAGACCAACGCTTGCGTTCGCCTTTGCGCAAGAGCAGGGGGGACAGCGGTGCTTTTTTTTTTTTAAACTGATCCTTTCATATTTTTTTTTTTATTTTTTTTTACCATTTTTATTGTTATCTCAGGGAATGTAAATATCCCCTATGATAGCAATAGGTAGTGACAGGTACTCTTTTTTTGAAAAAAAATTGGGGGGTTAGACCCTAGATCTTTCCTCTGCCCTCAAAGCATCTGACCACACCAAGATCGGTGTGATAAAATGCTTTCCCAATTTCCCAATGGCGCTGTTTATATCCGGGGGGGGCATTCCCTCCCACTGCTTGTAAAAGCAGTCTAGAGGCTAATTATCTGCTAGAATTGCTTTTACATGAAAGCCGGCCACTGGCTAAAAAGAATGATACCAAGATGATACCTAAACCTGCAGTCATCATTCTGGTATAAACATTCAAAGTCCAGCAACATACCAGTACGTTGCTGGTCCTTGTTGGACATGTATTGTAATCTTTTTTTTCATGCAGCCTGTTGGCTGAACGAAAAAAAAGAGATTGATCGGTGGGTATGCCCACCATTAGAATACCTCCCTTCATCCACCCACTTCTAATGATGGGCATACATGCACCATTTATATATGCCGAAGCATGGGGGCATCCTCCCGCAAAAAAGTTATGCCGCGTACATACGGTCTGACTTTTCCACGGGCAAGCCTCCGTCGGAATTTCGACCGTATGTACGCGGCATTAGGAGCAAAGTCGCTCCTCCGCCCCTGCTGCCCCCATGCTTCGTCATATATGCTCTTTTTTTTAACTGTGGTGGTGAAATCACCTCCTACAGAGTTGGAGTCACGGCTTTATGTATCGTGGGAGAGAACGCTGTTGCTGTCAAGATAAATAGATCCGCGCTGCAACTGAATGGCGTACCTGATAAGCAAATGATGGTTAACATTAAAACAAAGTAACATTACAGTAAAACAGTAAGACCTTACCATACCATACCTGCAAAGCAAATACCAAAACAAAACCTAGTAAAAAATAAAACATTTTTTTAACGCAACCTGTGTCTAAAATATATATATGCCGAAGCATGGGGGCATCCTCCCGCAAAAAAGTTATGCCGCGTACACACGGTCGGACTTTTCCACGGGCAAGCCTCCGTTGGAATTTCGACCGTATGTACGAGGCATTAGGAGCAAAATCGCTCCTATGCCCCTGCTGCCCCCATGCTTCGGCATATATGCTCTTTTTTTTTTAACTGTGGTGGTGAAATCACCTCCTACAGCACTGGAGTCACGGCTTTATGTATCGTGGGAGCAAACGCTGTTGCTGTCGAGATAAATAATTCCAAGCTGCAGTTGAATGGCGCACCTGAAAACAAAAAATTACATACCTGAAAAGCAAGCATGATAAAACATTGCAGAATAGAATACAGTAAAAAAGAGCAGAACAATAGAGAGAAAATAGAGAGAGAGAGAGAACAATAAAACAACAACAATTTTCGTTTTTTTTATTTGATATTTTTTTTTTGTGTTTTTGTTTTTTACTTTTTTTTTTTCCTTTTTACACTTTTTTTTGTAACTTTAACAACTGTAATGGTTCGGGTCTCTCAAAATGCGATGGCATCTTGGGAGACCCTGTGTAAGTGTGTCCTAGTCTGTGAAATGCTGTACCCTACGCTAAAACTTTACTTTTGAGTGGTAGCATTCAAAACATTCACCAAGGCAAAGACCAGGATTATCAGGACAGAGTGGACAAAAACAACGGGTGTCACGCCTAAATCCGCGCTTGCTACAGACACGACATCTTTTTTGGGGGGTTCGTTGGGTAGGGGTATTCTGGAGGGCATACGGATAATGCCTCTCATGCAGCCGGCTTACTGCATTTGGTAGGGGATGGTGAGGTGCAGAACCGCCTGGATACAGGAGTTCTGTGACTATCTCATTCTGGAATTTTAGAAGAGATAAAGTCCCGCCTGAAGCTCTGTATAGCACATGAGCGTTCAGCAAAGCCAATTGGAATAAGGATAGAGACACTTTTTTGTAACAGCGTCTCGCCTTACGGTCAATTAGATACGGCGCCAACAACTGGTCGTTGAGGTCCACCCCTCCCATATTTTTGTTATATTCGTGGACACAGAGGGGTTTCTCCACAACACCAGTCGCCGTAAGAATTTGGACTGTCATGTCTGCATGAAGGGAGGTAAGAAGGAAAACATTCTTATTGTCCCTCCACTTCATAGCGAGCAAGTTATTACACTTCACGCAGGCTCTCTCCCCCAGCCTAAGATGGGCATCTACAAGCCGCTGGGGAAAGCCGGCAATTAGGTCGCACGGTGCCACATGCTCCAATCTGATGATCAAACAAGTGACTAAACAGTGGCACGCTTGTGTAATAATTGTCCACATACAAGTGGCACCCCCATAAGGGTGACACCAAGTTCCACACTATCTTGCCAGCGCTCCCTATGTAATCCGGGCAGTTGACCGGCTCAACCTGACTGTCTTTTCCCTCCATAAACCTTAAAGCTCCATACATAGCCTGTTGCCCTGTCACAGAACTTATAGAGCTTGTCCCCGTATCTGGCACGCTTGCTGGGAAGGTACTGCTTGAAAGACAAGCAGCCAGAAAATGTAATCAGGGACTCATCAACGCAGACAACTTGATTGGGAATAAACAAGGCTGCAAAACATTCATTGAAGTGGTTTATGAGGGGCCGAATTTTGTAGAGCCGGTCGTATTCAGGGTCTCCACGTGGGCGACAAAGTTCATTGTCGTTGAAGTGCATGAACCGCAAGATCTGCTCGTATCGTTTCCTGGGCATGGAGGCAGAGAACACGGGCATGTGGTCAATTGGGTGCGTGGACCAATAAGCACGCAATGACGGGAATTCATGTGTGCCCATGTTGAGGGAAAGGCCCAGAAAGGTCTTAAATTCGGAAACTGTAATTGGTTTCCAATCTTTGGCAATGGAAGGCAACTGGGGGTTAGCGGCGATGAATTGACCAGCATATAAATTACTCTGGTCCACAATAGATCTATAGAGATCTTCCGTGAAAAACAGCGAATAAAAATCAATTGGCATAAAATCAGCTGTTTCCACCTGAATACAGGGTTGGGCAGTGAATGGGGGAAGTACGGGTTCTGCAGAAGTGGTGGGGACCCAATCAGGATAGACGAATTCTGCAGGAAGGGCACTATGGGCACGATGGGCCTGCCTTTGTCTTCTTGGTGGCAGCGGGACACTACTTGTGCTTGCCACCTCGCCAGCTTGAACTGCACTTATGGGACTTGCCACGTCACCAAGTGATACTGCAGTGCTGGATGTACGCCCAGGCTGTACTAGGCCGCTGGTGCTTGCCAATTCACCAGAAGGAATAGCGGCGCTAGTACTACTCTGCTCCATGATATGAGAGACATGCAGTTCTTGCTCCTCAACAACCTCAGAAGATCGGGATCGGGTACGCCTGACCTTAGCAGGGACCTCACCTTCATCGTCAGAGCTATCTGACATGGAGCCGCTGACTTCACTGTCTTCTATGGGAAGATATTCTGAGCCTGAATCTGACAGATGCGTGACCTCCTCTTCCCTATCTGTCATCCTCAGAATCTCGTAGGCCTCTTTACTAGTGTACCTTCGTCTTGCCATTTTTGGCTCTAAATTTAGGGGTACATTAGTAAGATTCACAGGTAAAAAAAGCACCTGACTGTCAGCAAATGTATCAAACGCTTCAAAAAAAACTGTTAGCGATCGCAGGGATCAGGACTGTCTCTGCAAATGCTGCAGTTATGTGTGTTGTGTTTGGTAAGTGACAGTGATCGATCGATACTGCACTTGGGTGGGCTGGGCTGGGCTGGGCTGGGCTGGGCGGAGGGGCTAAACGCAGGTGCTAGCAGGTATCTGGGCTGATCCCGCTAACACTGCGTTTTTGGGAACCCTAAACTGCTGGGGACGCTAGTATAGATCTGATCAGATCAGATATTGATGTGTTCAGATACTATACCACTAAGGGAGGTGTATGCTTTGTGCGTGGGTGTTAGCGTTACTGGCACTAACCTAATGCTGCAAGGGGCGACACAGACCCTCTCTGGCGCTAAAACCTAATTGATATCAGCCGCCGGGCGATCAGGGGGTTAAACCTTTATTGGGTTATATACGGCGGGTGCCCTGATGCTATAAAAAGCAAACTAACCAACCAGCGTCACCCGTAAAACTTATATGGTGATCACTGGTGAAAGGTTTAACTAGGGGCAATCAGGGGGTTAAAACCTTTATTAGGTTATATATGGGGTACCTGACGCTATATAAAAACCTGACGGGTAACCTAAATAACTAAATAACTAACTGGCTAACCAGTGTCACCAGTAAAACTTATACGGTGATCATTGGTGAAAGGGTTAACTCTAGGGGCAATCAGGGGATTAAAATAATATATGGGGGTCCCTGACGCTATAAAAACCTGCGGCGAAACTAAAAATAAATAACTGGCTATCTAGGGCACCACCGGCACTAAATACAGCGATCGGAAATACGATCGCTTAGTGACGCTGGCGTTAGGGGGTGAAAGGGTTACCTGGGGGGCGATCAAGGGGTTAAACCTTTATTAGGGGGTGTTAGGGGGCTACCCTGGACCTAAAGGGGCCTAAACCTAACTGGTCATTAAAGTAAATATGTTTTATGGCACATTACCTTTGCAAGAAGTATTTGACTGCAAATACCCTTTTGTACTCCCAGGTGAAGTTAAGGTAAATGGGTAACTCAACTGGAAAACTGGAAAACCTGGAAATGGTATGAGGCTATATGAAGTATGGGAAACTTTTGCTTACATTTCTACGGTTGATAATTGGCTTTAGGATGGGTTCCCTTTATTTAATAAAAAAATCAGGATAGGTACATCTTTGAAGCTTTTCTTCAACTGACCACATTAAAAAGAATATATTTTAATTTCAATAACATTTCAATATAGTGTATAGGTTACTATAGGAAGTTGAATAATATTCCCTTTATGTCTTTTGGTTGTATTTTATGGCTTTGTTTGTGCTTCATTAATACCAGTTAAATTAATGTAGCATTTGATCTTGCAAAGTCTTCTTATCTTTGCTCAATAAATTGGTACTGTAATCAGATAATTTCCATCCTATAAATTCTGAAATTAACACATAAAATTATATTGTGGTGTAAAAATTGTTTCATAGAACAGCCTTTTTAGTTTATTGGATCCTAAATAGAAAAAAATAATGTTTCTGGTATTTTGGAAAGTATGGAATCCTCATTGATGATGAATGTATTAATCAGGAATGGCAGCTGTTGCATTCTGCAGTCCATTAGTCCCTATGAAGATTCTGAAGCAATGAATTACTTGAGTTCAGCATTAGCCAACGCCTGTAAATCTATACTTGCGGTGTTTATTGCAGTTCTAAAGCAATAATTGAGAAATACAATTAGAAAAAATTTGCAGCTGAAAGAAAGTTGCTTATCTAAAAGACTATCACACACTTTTGTAAAGCAAATTACACATCTGTTATCCTGCTGATCATAAGTTGTATCATTCACATTTTATACAGTATGCATAGTGTTTTTTTTCTGTTACAATATTTCTTTGTGCCTATAACTATTTATTTTTTTACAGAAATAAGGATGCAGTGTTTTCATTCAAATGTTCCTGTTATCTATGACTTACTGAGGCCATGCAACTTAATGCAATCCCAGTAGGTGCCACAGAACCAAAACATCCTTAATCACTTAAAGCAGTTGTAAACCGCTGAAGAATAATAATAAAAAAAAAACATGTAAGACAACGGCATAATGTACCAGTATACATCGCATACTAGGACATTATGAAATGCTTACCTTACTTACTTACCTTACCGCTGAGACAGCTGACATTTTCCCCTGTTGTTTCTTCCGCGTTTGCAGGTTCCAGTGCTGTGAGTGGCTGGAGCTGCGATGACATCACTCACCCTCTTGTTGTACCCCACATTGCTTTTTAGATCGTGATCACTTTTATCATTTGTCAACTACCTGTATGACAATTTTATGAAAATAAACCTGATGCGGTTTTATTGACCTGCACCATTGGGAGCCTTCCCTTGTGTCTCCATTCTTTCCATCTTTTTATCCTTGAAGCTCGCATGCTGGAGGAGTTTCTACTAGCTTTTCAGCGTATGGGATCACCCTCTCCTGGACGGTTTGAGACATCCACGGCATCCTGTTCCATGATCCATGGTCTGTGAGGCCCCAAGTCTATCTGACTCACTGTCGTATGGTAGCTGAGTCCAACATCTGTGGTAAGAGTACCCCACCTATTCATTGTCTCAAGTGTTTTTGATTTGATTTCATCAACATTTTGGTTCTTCATATGTGGTCATTCCATGGGAAGCTGCCCTTGAAATGGGTCTGAGATGCTTGGACTTGTTACACTCATTAGTTTCATTTAAATTAATTTTTATCCTCAGTGGTGTTGTGTTCACTTCCCACAAGTGTACCCGCCACACTTACAGAGACTCCATTGCATATTTTTCACTTACGGACTTTTATTCATAAGTTGTTTTGGATTGTTTATATGCACTTGTGTTCCTTCACGATAGCACATACAGGGTGTGGACTCCTTCCGTGGAACCACCCACACTATACTTTTTCATTTGTGGTTTATTTTGATTCATGCACTGACACTGTGTGGATTCCTTCCGTGGAAGCATCCACACCATAGTTTGTGGTTTAATTGATTTATGCACTGTATACTGCACTTAATCTATTATATGTTAGAATATCACTCCTACACATAGTGATATCCTTCACCAGTATAGCGCCGCACTTTCCATTTTTCATCCTTGTTTTATTGATTGCATGTAATATTCAAATTTTCTAAGATTGTGGATTTTGGGTTTTCTATGAGCTGTAAGCCATAATCATCACAATTATGACAAATCATGGCTTGAACTATCTCATATATTAGTTTTACCTTTTAAGTTGCATTAGTGAAATAATTGAACTTTTGCACAATATTCGATTTTTTTGAGTTTCACCTGTATACTGCATATTTCAATTAAATAAAGTATTTTAGTAGCTTTTTTGTGAATTGCAATTATTTTTTTTTAAAACGCTATGAGCTATTTTATCGAAAAGTTTTATGAGGAAAATATCACTTTGTGTATGGAGCCCATAATCTCCTCTTTGCCTCCACCCTTGCTCTGCCAACTGCAAGAAGTCTTACGATTCTCCAGGTTCTCACGTTATATTTCCTATCTTGGAATCAAATGAACTGCCAACCCATCTGACTTATATTCTGCTAACTATCCCCCCCATGTTGTCCCATCTTATTGACTTAATGACTAAATGGTCTACTTTACCATTAGCCTGGATAGGTAAGATCACAGTGGTCAAAATGGCAAACCCTGAGATTTTGTACCTCTTCCGGGTACTGCCTATTCTCCAGTGCAGGCTTATTTTTTTGGGCTCCTGCAACACTTCATATCTTATATTTGGAGCACACTAGGCCTACCTAAATATACCAAATATTACTACGCTGAGCAGTTAGCTCAATTACCTAAGCATCCCGCCACTAAAGAAATTCCTCTCTGGATGGCCCTGGAATCCATAAACTGTGACCCTTATGCCGCGTACACACGGTCGGAAATTCCATCAGCAAAAGTCCAATGTGAGCTTTTGGTCGGAAATTCCGACCGTGTGTATGCTCCATCAGACTTTTGCTGTCGGAATTTCCGCCAACAAAAGATTCAGAGCAGGTTCTCAATTTTTTCCGACGGGAAAAATTCCGATCGTCTGTAGCAATTCCAACGTGCAAAATTCCGACTCATGCTCGGAAACAATTCGACGCATGGTCGGAAGCATTGAACTTAATTTTCTTGGCTCGTAGTAGTGTTGTACATCACCGCGTTCTTGACGGTCAAAAGTTCAGAGAACTTTTGTGTGACCGTGTGTATGCAAGCCAAGCTTGAGCGGAATTCCGTCGGAAAAACCATCCAAGGTGTCCAAATCTGACCTTGCCTCTAGGTATTCCTGCACCATGTATATCAGACGCTGGCGATGGTTGCTGGAACCGATCATACCTTGGGGCTGCGGACTAAAGAATTATCTGAACGCATCGGTCAGACGGACACCTTCCCCACCGCTCCTTCTTTGACTGACCAAAGCCTCAGCAACTCGTTGTCCCAGACCAGGAGTTTGTAACCTCCCAGTCTCTGGGAACGCATTGCGCAGACCTTTCTGCAAGGCCTCCCAGAGTTGTCTCATCCTCTGCTCACTCTGCGATGGTAAGATAAGGTCCGCAACCTTAGCCTTGTACCGTGGATCAAGGAGAGTGGCCAGCCAGTAATGGTCCCTCTCCTTGATCCGAAGAATACGAGGATCCTTCCGCAGACTTTGCAGGATCAGGGAGGCCATGCAGCGTAGGTTAGCTGAGGCATTAGGTCCAGAGTCCTCTGGGTCACTAAGGACGACATGATCCGCAGCCACCTCCTCCCAGCCACGTACAAGTCCACGGGTTTCTTGGGACTGTAAATCATCCCTAAAAGACTGCTGCTGTTGATGCTGCTGAGTGCCAGGCTCCACCTCCATGCTGACACAATCCTCCTTCTCCTCCTCCTCCTCTTCCTGTGCGATGGGTGGGACAGAAGGAACACTGTCTGGGTAAAGGGGGCCTTGAGAGGCAAGGAAGTCCTCCTCTTCCTGCCTCTGTTCTGCCTCAAGTGCCCTGTCCATTATTCCACGCAGCGTGGTCCAACAGGTGGACAAGAGGTACAGTGTCACTGATGCACTGTCACTGCTCACCATCCTCGTGGCCTCCTCAAATGGTGCCAGGACAGTGCATGCATCCCTGATATTGCCCCACTGGCGTGGTGAAAAAAACCTGAGCTCCCCTGACCCTGTCCTGGTGCCGTAGTCGCACAGGTACTCATTGATGGCCCTCTGCTGCGTGTGCAGCCGCTGCAGCATGGCCAACGTTGAGTTCCACCTGGTGGGCATGTCACATATAAGGCGGTTCTTGGGCAGGTTCAACTGCTTTTGCAGCTCAGCCAGGCGAGCACTGGCATTATAAGATCTGCGGAAATGAACACAGACTTTCCTGGCCTGCCTCAGGACATCCTGTAAGCCCGGGTACCTGCCCAAGAACCGCTGCACCACCAGGTTAAGGACGTGAGCCACACAGGGCACATGGGTCAGTTGTCCCTGTCGGAGGGCGGAGAGGAGGTTGGTGCCATTGTCGCAAACCACCATTCCTGCGTTAAGCTGGCGTGGCGTCAACCACCTCTCGGCCTGCCCCTGCAGAGCAGACAGAACCTCTGCCCCAGTGTGGCTCCTGTCCCCCAAACACACCAGCGCAAGCACAGCATGGCATCTTTTTGCCTGCGTACTTGCGTAGCCCCTTGAACGTCTACGGAGCACCGCTGGTTCCGAGGACAAAGCACAGGAAGAGGCCATGGAGAAAGAAGAAGAGGAGGGGGTGGAGGAGAGAGGTGTGTCACAACCAGTAGTAGCATTTTGGAGGCATGGTGGCGGAACAACCTCCAACACTACTGCACCTTGTCCTGCATCCTTCCCAGCTGCCAAAAGAGTGACCCAATGGGCCGTGAAAGAAAGGTAACGTCCCTGTCCATGCCTGCTGGATCATGAGTCAGCTGATAATATGCACCTTACCGCTGACCGCCCTGTCCAGCGAGGCCAAGACATTGCCTTCCACATGCCGGTAGAGAGTCGGAATCGCCTTCCGTGAGAAAAAGTGGCGTTTGAGAACCTGCCACTGAGGAACCGCACATTGCACAAACTCACGGAAGGGGGCCGAGTCTACCAACTGAAAAGGCAGCAGTTGAAGTGCTAGCAATTTAGCCAACTAGCATTCAACCACTGGGCATGTGGATGGCTGGGAGTGAACTTCTTTTGACGGTCCAGCAGCTGGGGCAGGGAAATTTGCCTGCTAGAATCGGACGTCGGTGTATTGCTAGCAGAGTGCCCGCAAGTACTTGGCTGTGACACACCTAATTCTACACCTTCATTCCTCTCAGTGCAGGTTTCAGAGAGGACTGAAGGTATAGTGGGGTTGGAGATCCCAGCTGATGCGGTGCAAGGAGAGGTCCGCTTTGTTCTTTGGTGTGGGTCTTTAAGGTAGGCTTGCCAATGAGCTGCATGGCAGGTCAACATATGTCTGGTCAAGCATGTGGTGCCCAAGCGGGTGATGTTTTGGCCACGCGATATACGCTTGAGACATGTGTTGCAAACAGCAGCTGTGCGATCTGATGCACTTGACTCAAAAAAGCCCACACCAAAGAACTTTTTGAATGACGGGCAGAGGCAGCGCCCTGCACAGGCGGAGCTCTGCGGTGTGATTCAGTCGGTGTGCTGCCCTTACGCTGGCCCCCGGAGGGCATCCTGCCTCGTTGGAGATGTGCCTCCTCCTCATCCTCCTCCTCTCTCCTATTAGGCACCCACGTGGAATCAGTGACCTCATCATCCCCTCCCTCCTCATCACTGGAGCCAATCTGGCAGTATGCTGCAGCTGCTGGAACATGACTGCCAGATTGGTGTCCTTCTTGAGCATCCCCTCTCTCTGCTCTCACGCTACTGCCTTCCTCTAGCTGGGTATCATCATCAGACCCTTCAAAACGCTGGGCATCCTCCTGGAGCATGTACCCAACACTGTGCTCAAACAGTTCGGGGGACTCCTCAGGAGGACATGGTGGGTCTAGGGAAGGAGTGACTGATGATGACATTGATACCAGGGAAGAGGACGCTTTGGCAGCTGCTTTGCCAGTACCCTGAGCCTGGGTGAGAGAGGATGAGGACTTGGTCAACCACTCTACCAAGTCTTCGGCATGATGCGGCTCAACACGACCAGCTGCTGAAAAGAAGGACAAGTGTGTCCCATGGCCACGTGCTGATGACGATGCACCGCGTCCACGACCAGCACTGTTGTCTCTAGACACAGAGCCTGCTTGCCCTCTTTTATTGGCTCCGGACTGTCTGCCTCTCCTTGTTTGCCTTCCAGACATTCTAATGGCCTGCAGGGATATGGGAAAACCAGCAATAAGGGGTAGCTTCAGGTGTATATTTTGCAGGAAGCACACAATGCCCGCTGTAAGTGCTGCAAATGCCTGTTAGTGTAACACACCAGGAAAACACAGCAATAAGGGCTAGCTTCAGGTGTATATTTAGCAGGAAGCACACTACGCCCGCTGTAAGTGCTGCAAATGCCTGTTATTGTAGCACACCAGCAAAACACAGCAATACGGGCTAGCTTCAGGTGTATAATGTGCAGGAGGCACACTACGCCCGCTGTAAGTGCTGCAAATGTCTGTTAGTGTAACACACTAGGAAAACACAGCAATAAGGCCTAGCTTCAGGTGTATAATGTGCAGGAAGCACACTACGCCCGCTGTAAGTGCTGCAAATGCCTGTTAGTGTAACACACCAGGAAAACACAGCAATAAGGCCTAGCTTCAGGTGTATAATGTGCAGGAGGCACACTACGCCCGCTGTAAGTGCTGCAAATGCCTGTTAGTGTAACACACCAGGAAAACACAGCAATACGGGCTAGCTTCAGGTGTATAATGTGCAGGAGGCACACTACGCCCGCTGTAAGTGCTGCAAATGCCTGTTAGTGTAACACACCAGGAAAACACAGCAATAAGGGCTAGCTTCAGGTGTATATTTAGCAGGAAGCACACTACGCCTGCTGTAAGTGCTGCAAATGCCTGTTAGTGTAACACACCAGGAAAACACAGCAATACGGGCTAGCTTCAGGTGTATAATGTGGAGGAGGCACGCTACGCCCGCTGTAAGTGCTGCAAATGCCTGTTAGTGTAACACACCAGGAAAACACAGCAATAAGGGCTAGCTTCAGGTGTATACTGTGCAGGAGGCTTAGCAACAATGACACTGACACTGTCCCCTGCCTATCCTTCTCTCTCCCTGCACACAAGGTTTAGCAAAGAATATGACACTGACACTCTCCCTGCCTATCCTTCTCTCTGCCTGCACACAAGGTTTAGCAAAGAATAGCAACGATCGAACAGCCGATGTTCGAGTCGAACGTATGTTCGACTCGAACACCGAGCTCATCCCTATTCAGCACGCCTGTGACCAGTTTTCAGCAGAGAGCGGGCTGAAGTCAGCTCCCTGCTGACATAACAGAGTCAGTCCAGGCTCTGCATCATCATGATCATGGAGTCGGGATCGGCCTAGATCCCTGGAAAAATACCCGCCTTAGCCTCTCAGCGAGCCACTGAGAGCCTGAGCCCGCCACTCCCACCCCCTCCACAGCTCAGCACTCCAATGAGCAAGGAGGGGGCAGAGCAGAGAGCTGTGACTGACAGTCAGAATCTCTCTGCTCAGAGAACTGTGAGAACCGAGCGATCAGAAGTGTTCGATTGCTCGGTTCTCAGTGTAAAGTCACGATGCTGCAACCACCCAGGTAAGTATGAATAAAAAAAAAGAACAAAAACCCATACTTCTCTTTTAACTCATTGCCAGCTCAAACTACTCCTGCAGATCACCAAGGCAGCCAAGCAAACCATTGTGAAAGCCTGGAAATCTCCCACCCTATGCATCCTTGCAGTTATAGGATCACACAGGCTATGATCCAATGTGAAAACAGAGGCTGTCCTATCTGATAGTGAACAAATATGAGTGACCTATTATTTACATCCAAACTTTGATGAGTTTTTGTTGCTCCCTTGATATGCAACTCATCCACGTTTAACTTTTGATGTATTATCACTCTCTCTCTCCTGTTGACCCCTGGGGTTCCCTACCCTCTTCTTCCCCTCCCATTTCTGGCTAATCCTCTTCCTTTCTCCTCTTCTTTTTTCCTTCCCGCCTCCACCTTCCTTCCTTTACCCCCTTTCCCCTATCTTTTTCTTGATTTTGGTCTCCTCTCCTTCCTCTTTTCCCTTTTTACAGGCAGTTGTCTGCTGGTCTGTGATGCATTTCTTATTGGTCTGAGACCCACTGTCCACTTACAGTGATCTCTCTGCCACCTTGATACATGGTTTCTTTAGGGGGATATAGGTGTTTACATTTATACTGTTTTATCATTTTGATATCTGGATGTACTTTCCTGTATGCTCGCAGCTTCAGCCACTAGGTTCTCATTTATGGTACAGTCGATACCCTGCTCCTCCTGTGCTTGTCTTGCACTTTGTACTTTCTAGTTACCTACCCTATTTACATACTCCCTCTTTAAATGTAATGTTTTACTGCATGTCATGTACTACTTATGTAGCAATTTGCACTTTTTTTATTGTTGTTCTTCATTTAAATATTTGAACAAAGAAAACACTAAAATACAGAAATAAGGCATTAATATTTTAGGTATGTACCTAGGTTACCTTGTCTCGGAGTACCAGTCATCTCATCTAACAGTCAGTTTTTTCAATCATGAGATAAGAGAGGGGTTAAAAGGGTTGCCTCCAATTTACAATAGTAATTAAAAACAATACACATGTTTAAATATATTAACACACATTGATAAGATAGATTTTCTTAAGTTTATCTCTTTTACATGCATAGCTAAGAAACATAAAAATAAATATTTATATACTGTCTCTTTAAGGCTTCCAAACCAAAGAGCTCCAGGTAAGCACATTAGCCATCCATCCACAGCAGAGCCAGGGTTTAGGGTTGAAGGTGCTAGCACAGCTCATCTGCAAATACACAATCCAAAGGAATCCAGAATTTGCAGAAACACTTTACCTTTTTTGATTGTTTATGCCAAAGACATCACAGACAGTGCGGGGTACAGTTAATGTTGACACGTTTCACGCTGTGGCTAATGCTTACTCATAACCGCATAATCATATGAGTAAGCGGTAGCCATAGAGTGGAGCGCATCAACTTTTACTGTACCCTGCATTGTCTGTGATGTCTTTTGCATGAAGGATCAATAAAGGTGAAGTGTTGCAGCAAATTCTGGATCCCTTTAAGGCTTATAAGCCTGTATTAATTGTTGTCTTGTGATTTCCTCTTGCTATGCTAAATTACATTCTGTTATCATTAAACTTGTTTTTCAACACAATTAGATTTGGGAATAAGAAATTATTAGTTGATGACTAGGGATGAGCCGAACAACCCCCGGTTCGGTTCGCACCAGAACATGCGAACAGGCAAAAAATTAGCTCGAACACGCAAACACCATTAAAGTCTATTTGACACGAACATGAAAAATCAAAAGTGCTCATTTTAAAGGTTAATATGCAAGTTATTGTCATAAAAAGTGTTTGGGGACCGGGTCCTGCCCCAGGGGACATGTATCAATGCAAAAAAAAGTTTTAAAAACGTCTGTTTTTTTTCGGGAGCAGTGATTTTAATAATGCTTAAAGTGAAACAATAAAAGTGAAATATTCCTTTAAATTTCATACCTGGGGGGTGTCTAAAGTATGCCTGTAAAGTAGCGCGTGTTTCCCGCATTTGTCCCTGCACAAAATGTCATTTCTGAAGGAAAAAAAGTCATTTAAAACCACTCGCGGCTATAATAAATTGTCGGGTCCCCAGCAATACAGAGAAAAGTCATTGAAAAAAATGGCAGGGGTCCCCCCGCGCAGTCCATTACCAGGCCCTTTGGGTCTGGTATGAATATTAAGGGGAACCCCTGCCGTATTTTTTCAATGATTTTTATCTGTATTGCCGGACCCGACAATTCATTAATAGATGCAAGTAGTTTTAAATGACTTTTTTTCCTTCAAAAAATTACATTTTGCGCAGGGAACCAAAATGAAAAAAATAAAAATGCATGGGGGTCCCCCCAAAATTTAATTTCCAGGCCCTTCAGGTCTGGTATGGATTTTAAGGGGAACCCCGCACCAAAAGTAAAAAAAAATGGCGTGTGGTCCCCCCAAAAATCCATACCAGACCCTTATCCCAGCACACAACCTGGCAGGCCGCAGGAAAAGAGGGGGGATGAGAGAGCGCCCCCTCTCCTGAACTGTATCAGGCCACATGTCCTCAACATGGGGGGGGAGGATGTCCCCATGTTGATGGGGACAAGGGCCTCATCTTACAACCCTTACCTGGTGGTTGTGGGGATCTGCAGGCGGTGGGCTTATCGGAATCTAGAAGCCCCCTTTAACAAAGGGGACCCCCAGATTCCGCCCCCCATGTGAATTGGTAATGGGTACATTGTACCCCTACCATTTCACAAAGAAAGTGTAAAATTAAAAAAAAAACACACACAAACACAGTTGGGATAAGTCGATGTAATCCAGTCTGTCCAGCATTGTTCTCCATGTCCCGCGGTGATCCAAAGTCCAGCAATGCTGCAGTCTCCTCCAGTCTCCACTCCACACGAAACCCCCATGACGTAAGAGGGGGCGGGGTCACCCGTCACATCATAGGGTAAGCCCCGGCTTTTCCCGCTTGCCGGGGAATACCCTATGACATAGATGTGTGACCCCGCCCCGTGACGTCACATCATTGGTTATTCCTCGCTTGCCGGGAAAGCCTTGGCTTACCCTATGACGGGTGACCCCATCCCCTCTTTTACGTCATAGGGGTTTCGTGTGGAGTGGAGACTGAGACTGCAGCATCGCTGGACATCAGATCACCGCGGGACATATGGACACATGTTCTGCTTGTCCAGCGGTGATCCAATGTCCAGCGATGCTGCAGTCTCAGTGACCCCGCCCCCTCTTAAGTCATGGGGGTTTCTTGTGGAGTAGAGACTGGAGGAGACTGCAGCATCACTGGACATCGGATCACCGCGGGACATAGAGAACAACGCTGGACAGACTGGATTACATAGCTGGAATGTTTTTTTGATTTTGATTTTTTGATTTTTAATAAAGGACTTATCCCAACTGTGTCTGTGTGTTATTTTACAATTTTTTACCCTTTCTTTGTGAAATGGTAGGGGTACAATGTACCCGTTACCAATTCACATATGTGGGGGGGCCAGAATCTGGTGGTCCCCTTTGTTAAAGGGGGCTTCCAGAATCCGATAAGCCCCCCGCCCGCAGACCCCCACAACCACCGGGCAAGGGTTGTGGGGATGAGGCCCTTGTCCCCATCAACATGGGGACATCCTCCCCCCCATGTTGCCTGGTACGGTTCAGGAGGGGGGGCGCTCTCTTGTCCCTGCCTCTTTTCCTGCCGCCTGCCAGGTTGCCTGCTCGGATAAGGGTCGGATAAGGGTCTGCTATGGATTTTTGGGCGAACCCCACGCCATTTTTTTAACTTTTGGTGCGGGGTTTCCCTTAAAATCCATACCAGACCTGAAGGAATATTTCACTTTTATTGTTTCACTTTAAGCATTATTAAAATCACTGCTCCCGAAAAAACTGCCATTTTTAAAACCCAGGTCCCCAAACATTTTTTATGACAATAAAGCCCCGTACACACGGTCGGACTTTTGGCCAACAAACTTCATTTTGAGCAAGTTGGACCAACAATCCGACCGCGTGTAAGCTCCATCGGACAAACTTTTTTGTCTTTTTTCTGGTTTTCATCGGACAAAAGTTGGGTCTGCAAACGGACAAACTTTTGCCCAACATAAGTCTGATGGAGCAAAGTCCGACCGTGTGTACAGAAAACCATCGGACTTTTGTCCGATGGACAAAAAAACGAATGTTAAAATCAACCAACAATAGCAGAAGTTGACCTAAGGGGGGCGGTAAAGAGCAGAAAAGAGCAGAAAAACCATGTGATGTTGCAAAAAGTTTTGGGAAAGTTTGCAGAAAAGTCAGAGCGTGTGTATGCTATTGGTGTTCCCGACCCACTCCGTTCGGACAAAAAAACACGGAAAAGTCAGATGGTAGTCCGACCGTGTGTATGGGGCTTAACTTGCATATTAACCTTTAAAATTATCACTTTAGATTTCTCCCATAGACTTTTAAAGGGTGTTCCGCGGCTTTCGAATTTGCCGCAAACACCCCAAATTGTTTGCTGTTCGCCGAACAGGCGTACAGCCAATGTTCGCGTCAAACTCATGTTCGACTCGAACATAAAGCTCATCCCTATAGATGACCATACAGCCCAGTTCACATTGTGATTTAAGTTAACATGGTAAAAGGTTGACAACACAGCCAAAATAACTTTTAAACACATTTTTACTGCAGTTGCATACTCGTTTATGTTGTATTTCTTTCTCGTACATCACGGGACACAGAGCGGCATAGTCATTACTATGTGGGTTATATAGTTTACCTTCAGGTGCTGGCACTGGCAACTTCCAAACCGGAAGTACCCTCCCCTATATAAGCCCCTCCCATCCGGGAGCACCTCAGTTTTTTGCCAGTGTCTAAGGTGTTGGCCAAGAAGTAACATGTGTTTTTCACTGAGCTTGCGTACAGGTTCTTTTGGGCCTCAGTAAGCTATTCCGGATCCAACCAAAAAAGCTTCATAGCTAAACGGTCGGTACCCGGGCCTTGCAGAGAAGAGCAAGGTTTTGCCTGTAATGCTTCTCTTAGGAGAGCTGGACCCTGGGATCCAGAGCTCTGGTCATACCCACGACTAAGATGCTTTCTGTGCAGGGTGCTATACAGGTCCAGGGGAGTGGAATCCTTGGGAACCCGGTCCCTGAAGGTTTAATTACAATGCCTGCCGTGAGAGGTGAAGTTTGGGCTTCTGTGGACCAAACAGAGTCCTGCGGCGGGGAAAAGGTAAGTGGGGGCCCCCCAGGAACTTGGTTCTATTAGGGGACCCCCAAGCCTAATATGTCTTTCTGCCTGTTACCTAACGGTATTCCCGCTAAATATCTGTGCATGCCTGTAACTACTAAAAAATGTAATAATTTTAATAGTGGTCAAGAAAAAAAAAAATAGACAGACCGCGGTACCTGTGTTAATCCACTAGAGGCCACTGTGGAACGTTTCTTGTCATGTGGACTTTTTCTTTTCATCAGAGTCAAGTCCAGGCAGATGGTGAGTTCTCTTGTGGGAAACTGCTTCCTCTGCCATGTTGCAATGCTCATCCATCCCCCGGCCTGCGGCAAAAGGGCCCTGTCTCCTGTCCCTAGTTTCCTTTTTCAAAAAAGAGCGCCGAAGGCGCACGTGCCCGCTCGCGTGCACGCGCCTCTATATATAGAGGCGAGCTGGAAAAGGGGGCGGAGCTTGGGGGATGACGCTCTGTGTGCGCTGCAGCGCTTCTGCGCATGTGCGGGCGTCCCAGCATGTTAAAAGGCACAATTATGTGTTGTGAGCTGGCTATGGAGTGCAGAGACAGAGCTGGCAACATTTAAAAAAAAGGCATACAGCAAGCGGTTGATGCAGGCATCCCCATAGAAAGGCACATTAGTAGACACCAACTGTTTATATAGCAGCAATTGTGCTAGACTATTGTCAGTAAGTGGTGTATTTCGGCTGGAATACCTCAGCTTTGGGCTTAGGAATATGCCGTCTAAAAACTCCGGGACTAAAAATCCCAGGAAGCATAGGGGGTCTCCATCGGGCTCTGAGGATCTTGGGCATACTTCGGCTGCACCAATCTCCCCTGAAGAATCAGAGGTTAGTGACCGTAGAGCACCCTCAGGAGTACCTGGTACTGTGGCTGTCCTCAGTTCACCTGCTCCTGTGTATGTAACAGAGGAGGTTTTTTCCTCAGCTCTGGGAGGGCTGGAAGAGAGATTGTCAACATTGATCGCTGCTTCCCTGTCAAAGGGAAAGCGCGCCCGATCTCCGTCTCCTCCCTCAGAGTACCTGTTAGCAGAGCAACAGTCCCATGCAGAGATCGACCTACCTGAAGGGGATCAGGATGAGGTTGATTCTGTTGTAGAGGAATCAACAGTGGAAGAGCCATTCTCAGCATCACATGCTGAAAGATTATGGGTTCAGTCCCTGACTAACATGGTCCGATCAGCATTTAAAATGCCCCCTGCGGAGCCATCATCCACTTCTGTCTCCTCGTTGGGGTCGCTAAAAGCTCCCCAGACTGTTTGTTCCCTTCCAATCCATCCTTTACTGGAAGGGCTCATTTACCAGGATTGGGAACATCCTGATAAAATATTTACTCCTCCCAAGAGATTTCAGGTGGTCTATCCCATGGAGGATAAGTTCATCAAAAAATGGAGGGTCCCTACAGTGGACGCAGCCATCTCTTGTGTGAATAAATCACTGACATGTCCAGTGGATAATGTCCAAATGTTCAAGGACCCAATAGATAAAAAATTGGGGTCCTTATTGAAATCTGCTTTTGCTACAGCAGGCTTGGTGACACAACCAGCAGTGGCAGCTATTGTGGTCTGCCAAGCAGTGAAGGATCAGTTGAAACAGGTCTTAAGGGACTTGCCAGATCAGCAGGCCCTTGCCCTAGCTGATCTACCTAGGGCCTTATGCTTTGCGGTTGATGCTATAAAGGATTCAATCCATCAGGCCTCCCGCCTTACGCTGTCTGTAGTACATATGCGCAGGCTTCTATGGCTCAAAAACTGGTCTGCTGAAGCCCCCTGTAAAAAATTGCTGGTCAGCTTCCCATTTCATGGTGAACGCTTATTCGGGGAAGACCTGGACAAATATATCCAGAAAATTTCCAGCGGTAAAAGTACACTCTTGCCGGTTAAAAACAGAGTTAGAGGTCCCTCTTTTAAGAGGCCTGCTTCTCCAGTCCCTAGGACATCGGCTGTGAAACAGTTCCGACGGCCTCCTCAGTCAAATCCCGGGGGTAAAAATCAGGGACAATCGCAGGGTAACAAGAAGCCCTGGGTCAGGAGAGGTACCAAACCTCCCCCAAAGTCAAATGCATGAAGGGTTGCCCCCACTCAATCGGGTGGGGGGAAGACTTCAGTTGTTCACAGAGACCTGGCGGGACACGATCAGAGACAGATGGGTGCTCTCCGCAGTAAGTCTGGGATACAAATTGGAGTTAAAAGACTCCCCTCCTTCCCATTTTATAAGGTCGAACGTGCCAAGGGATCCCCGGAAGAGAGGATCCCTCCTGTTGGCACTAGAACAACTATTGCTCCAAGCAGTAATTATGGAGGTCCCCCTAGAAGAATGGGGGTTCGGGTTTTACTCAAACCTCTTTACAGTCCCGAAGCCAAACGGGGACGTGAGGCCCATATTAAATCTAAAAGGGCTAAACAAATTCCTACATATCAGGACTTTCCGGATGGAGTCGATCCGATCGGTGGCCGCTGCCCTACAAGGGGAGGAATGGTTAGCCTCGATCGACATCAAAGATGCTTATTTGCACATTCCCATCTTTCCAGTCCACCAAAAAATTCTACGCTTTGCAGTAGAAGGGCGCCATTTTCAGTTCAGAGCCTTACCCTTCGGTCTGGCCACAGCACCACGCGTGTTCACAAAAATTCTGGCCCCATTATTGGCCAATCTAAGAACACGAGGTGTAACGATAATGGCATATCTAGACGACTTGTTGCTGATAGACCACTCAGTGGAAAAACTAGAAGTGGTTGTTCACGAGACAATCGAGTATCTGGAATCTCACGGTTGGATTATCAACCGAGACAAGTCAGCCCTAAAACCAGTCAAAAGTCTGGAATACTTGGGGCTAAGGCTGGATTCAGTCCAGAGAAAAATTTTCTTGCCTCAAGAAAAGGTGTCATCTTTGAGAGATTTGATCCACCTAGTGGGTACAAAAAGACAGCCATCCATACGCCTGTGCATGAGGCTGCTGGGAAAAATGGTGGCATCATTCGAAGCAGTACCCTACGGTCAATTCCATTCAAGGAATTTGCAAAGGGCTATACTGTCAGCCTGGAACAAAAAAGTTCAGGCCCTAGACTTACCAATGTCCTTGTCCCCTTCCGTTCGCAAGAGCCTCCGTTGGTGGTTGGTTCCCCAGAATCTGGAAAAAGGGAAATCCTTCAGTCCGATTTCTTGGAAGGTGGTCACTACAGATGCCAGCCTTATAGGCTGGGGAGCAGTACTGGAGCAATGGTCTCTCCAGGGCAGATGGTCGGATGCAGAAAAGGCCCTGCCCATCAATCTCTTAGAGATACGAGCAGCCCGGTATGCCCTAGTAGCATGGACATCCAAACTCCAAGGGTCCCCTGTCAGAATTCAATCGGACAATGCCACGGCAGTGGCATATATCAATCATCAGGGTGGCACCAGGAGTCGTGCAGCCCAGAGGGAAGTAAATTGCATCCTGAAATGGGCAGAAAGATATGTCCCAGCCATATCCGTGGTATTCATTCCAGGAGTGGAGAATTGGAAGGCGGACTTTCTAAGTCGCCAACAATTATGCCCAGGGGAATGGTCCCTTCACCCCGAGGTTTTCCGGACAATATGTCAGCGGTGGGGAACACCGGATGTAGATCTGCTAGCATCCAGATTCAACGCAAAGGTGGACAGGTTTGTCTCTTGGACAAGGGATCCCCTAGCTTGCGGCTCGGATGCCCTAGTGTTCCCTTGGGATCAGTTCAAGCTGATATATGCATTCCCACCGCCACAATTGTTACCTCGATTACTCCGCAGAATCAGGGTAGAAAAGAAACCAGTGATTCTGGTGGCTCCAGCGTGGCCCCGAAGAGCATGGTACGCGGAGATTGTAAAAATGTCTGTGGGGAGTCCTTGGACCCTCCCACATCGTCCGGACCTGCTTTCGCAAGGACCGATATACCACCCTTCCTTACCAGCCCTAGGTTTGACGGCCTGGCTATTGAAGCCCACATTCTAAAAAAGAGAGGTCTCTCTAATCCTGTGGTATCTACCATGATCAATGCCAGGAAGCCGGTATCCAGGCAGATCTACTATAGAATTTGGAAGGCGTACATCGCCTGGTGTGAGGCCAAGAAATGGCATCCATGTAAGTACGTAATAGGTAGGATTCTGGACTTCCTACAGTGGGCTGTAGATAGGAAGCTTGCCTTGAGTACTATCAAGGGTCAGATTTCGGCCTTGTCAATATTTTTTCAGAGGCCCTTGGCTTCGCATTCACTAGTCAAAGCCTTTATACAAGGAGTGATGCGTATTAGCCCTCCGGTTAATATTCCCATTTGTCCATGGGACTTAAACCTGGTTCTGTCGGTTCTACAGAAACAACCATTTGAACCATTACAGCATATTTCCCTGGTTCTTCTCACCAGGAAATAGATTTTTCTAGTAGCCATTTGTTCGGCTAAAAGAGTGTCGGAATTAGCCGCTATGTCCTGTAGGGAGCCATATCTGGTTATCCATAAGGACAGAGTAGTGTTACGTCCTCATCCAGCCTTTCTTCCTAAGGTGGTATCGAGTTTTCATTTGAACCAAGATGTGGTTCTTCCTTCTTTTTTCCCCAAACCTAGTTCAGTAGAGGAAAAATTATTACATTCTTTGGATGTAGTAAGAGCAGTTAAAGCTTATCTAAAAGCCACTGCTCAGATTCGCAGAACGGATACTTTGTTTATTCTGCCGGAAGGCCCCAGAAAGGGTCAGGCAGCGTCAAAATCTACTTTAGCCAAGTGGATTCGACAGGTCATTATGCAAGCCTATGGCTTGAGAAGGAGACCGCCTCCGTTCAAAGTTAGGGCGCACTCCACGAGAGCAGTTGGAACTTCATGGGCAGTGCATCACCAGGCCTCCCTGGCTCAAATCTGTAAGGCCGAAACATGGTCTTCAGTACACACGTTTACTAGGTTCTACCAGGTGGACGTTAGAAGTCAGGAGGATGTCGCCTTTGGGCGCAGTGTGTTGCAGGCCGCAAAAGATCCTCATGTCTGATAGCGCTCAGCTTATGTATGGTGTATCCCCCCCCCCCTCATTGGGCATTGCTTTAGGACATCCCACATAGTAATGACTATGCCGCTCTGTGTCCCGTGATGTACGAGAAAGAAAATAGGATTTTTATAACAGCTTACCTGTAAAATCCTTTTCTTGGAGTACATCATGGGACACAGAGCTCCCACCCCTCTTTTGGGGACACTTATTGCTTTGCTACAAAACTGAGGTGCTCCCGGATGGGAGGGGCTTATATAGGGGAGGGTACTTCCGGTTTGGAAGTTGCCAGTGCCAGCACCTGAAGGTAAACTATATAACCCACATAGTAATGACTATGCCGCTCTGTGTCCCGTGATGTACTCCAAGAAAAGGATTTTACAGGTAAGCTGTTATAAAAATCCTATTTTTTTTAATGAAAATCACAGTGAGGGAAATCAAAAATATATTTCCTATAGTTGCATTCCCTTGAACATTTCTGTGAAAATTAATTTAGATAATTAGTCTTGAAGTAAAAAATTTAATCAGTCAGATAACGGTATCCCGCAGTTCCAGAATTATATTTATGCAGCAGAATTTTATTATTTTTACTTAGTATATAATTAACTATCTTCAAGGACAGTTTATAGGATTTACCATAGTATTCCTATTTAGATGAGTAAAAAAATCTACCTAGATGTGGTCAATTTGCATTAATTGTTGGCAAGGCAAATTGTTATCAGTAAATAATATAAAAAAAATGCTGAAACCTTTTTTGTTTTATGTGATTTATTTAAAAAAAAAAATATTTGGAAAACATCTTGAAAAAGAAAAAAACATCTGTAGGACAATAAGAACAACTGTGAACAACTGTTTTTTTTTCTGAATAATATTAGGCCATGTTATGCCTAGTGAACTGTTTTAGTGTTGTATACATTTCTTTTTACAATCTTTATTTCTTTCCTTAATTCTTACTACTGTACTGTTGGTTTTGTTGTTATATGGCTGGATTTAAATTCCACATGCTCTTTGCACTATAACACGCTTTGTTTTATGGAAAAGTTGATGTTTTGTATAAGATGAAATTTGAAAAAAAAATTCTAATATAATGAAAACTACTTGGGGCTAAAAATGCATTTAAATGAGCATGAAAGGAAAAACAGTATAAAAATATACAAATAAAAGTATTTAAATTAACCGCACGCCTATTTAAATGTTAGTAAATTGATGTTACCGATGAAATGTACCGTATATACTCGAGTATAAGCCGAGATTTTCAGCCCTGAAAGTCCCCCCCTCGGCTTATACTCGAGTAAGCAAAATTTTACATTGTAAATAGTACCTGAAAAAAAGTTGAGGCTGCGGCGTCCATCGTTCAAATCCCGCGGTCTCTTCCTGGTCCCTTCCATGATAAGCGATTCTCATCAGACACTCTCCGCCTATCACGAACGTTCTCTCATCCTCAGTTTCCCAGCAGACATCTGTGATTGGCGGAACACCCAACACAGTGTCTGCTGGGAAACTGAGGATGAGAGAACGTTCGTGATAGGCGGAGAGTGTCTGATGAGAATCGCCTATCACAGAAGGGACCAGGAAGAGACCGCGGGATTTGAACGATGGACGCCGCAGCTGCAACTTTTTTTTCAGGTACTATTTACAATGTAAAATTTAAACAGTGAAGATAGGGAACAGTGAGGATGGGAACAGTGAGGATGGGAACAGTGAGGATGGGAACAGTAAGGCATTGTTGACCCTCGGCTTATACTCGAGTCAGTAAGTTTTCCCAGTTTTTTGTGGCAACATTAGGTACCTCGGCTTATACTCAGGTCGGCTTATACTTGAGTATATACGGTAAATCAAGAAAAAAGCTTGATTAAATAAAAGTTGCCTACAAAAAAATAAATAATAATATTTTTATACTAAGCTTTGTTTTATAAATGTTTGCAGTGCACAAAAATTGCTATATTATTTTTTTAAATAGTCAAGAACGTGCAAATTAAAGAGGAAATCTAATTTATCTGAAAGTTTATTTGCCACTATTATAATTTTTTGTGTATAAAATAAAATAAAATATATTTAAAAATCAAAGCAAGGAGCCCAAGGAAGAAATTTTTTAAAAACAATATTTCCAATTTAATTGTTTAATAAAGGCAATATCACATAATACCTTAATATTTATTTCATTTGTGGGATAAAAGTATACATCCAAAAATATTGAATGGAAAATTGTGCTTTAAAACAGTACAGTCTATTTCTTTTCCAAACAGGATTTTATTGTTTTCCAAATAGATGTCCAATAAGTACACTCGTAAATTAGTGTTGTGTTGTTCCATTTCTCCAAATTCCTGCAAAACAGAGATGTGCTTCACTCCACGTAGCCAAGGCACCCTTTGAATCCTTTAAGACTAACATTCAGCAGTTCAGGTATGCATGTCAGAATTTTTTACCCCCATCTCAATGCAGGATTGTTTCCAATGTTGAAATAAAACTTCCAGGCAGCATTATATCCTCTTCTATGCTGGAATAAACCCTGAAGGCCATTAAGCATTCAACAAACCACATGGGAATCTGAGTAGAATCGTGAAGCAAAGAGATAGTAGCAAAAGGCTATTCTGGTGTGAGAAATAATGGAGTTCCTTCAGCTCCACAGACAAATGTTGCTACTGGATTGACATGTGGAACTAGATCCTGCTGGAGAAAGGTACAGTTTGCCATTTGGGCAAATGCAAAGCTCATAGACAGTTTGTCGAGGTCCTACTGAGTTTGGTGATGAAGATGTAAAGGAACCTTGTGGTAAATTTCCTAGTCTGATATTATCTGCATCTAAAAATATCTGTAAAAAAAATAGAAATATTGTAAGCATTTTCATATAATCACCCATGAAATAGGGTTCACAAAAGCAATTCCTATGTAAACTTTTGTTGGCCCCATTTCATATGAGTTGTATAAAATCAAAAAAGGCAAATGTAGGATATACATGTACTATTCATTTTTGTGTTTTTCCAGATTTCAAACAGAGTATATTGTTTGGACATTAACCACTTCCGGACTGCCGCACGCCAATATACGTCGGCTGTTTGAAGAGGGATATCTTTGTTATGGCAGCATCTAGCTGCCATAACCCAGGTATCCTCTGCTTTAGCCGGCGGTCCAGTTTCCAATAATGGGGGTCTCTGCAACGCATTTGCCGCAAGATTACTGTTATCAGTGGCGGTAGAGTGGCCCGCCGCTCTCCTGTGCCCTCCGCCGCTTACCGGAGCCGTCGGCAGTGGCGGAGGCGATCGGGTCCTTCTGGTGGCTGGGTATAGAGATGAGTGAGGGGAAGATGGCCCCCACCTATCTCCATGCCATAGTCAAAACTTTTTTTCATTACATTTTAGTGTATATATGAGATCTGAGGTCTTTTTGACCCCAGATCTCATATTTAAGAGGACCTGTCATGCTTTTTTCTATTACAAGGGATGTTTACATTCCTTGTAATAGGAATAAAAGTAACACATTTTTTTTTTTTTTTTTAAAGAACAGAAAAAAAATTGGGCTAACTTTACTGTTGTCTTATATTTTTATTCAAAAAAGTGTATTTATTACAAAAAAAGTGCGCTTGTATGACCGCTGCGCAAATACGGTGTGACAAAGTATTGCAAAGACCGCCATTTTATTCTCTAGGGTGTTAGAAAAAAAATGTATAATGTTTGGGGATTCTAAGTAACTTTCTAGCAATAAAACATGTTTTTAACTTGTAAACAACAAATCTCAGAAAGAGATTAAGTGGTTAAAATTAATGGATTAGAATGATTTCATATAATATTTTAATAATGGATCTCTTTTTGGGTGGAGCTATAGCAGTGATGTTTATCAGCTGGACTGAAGCCCTGTTTTGTTTGCTTTTGCGTTTTGTGAATACATTTCTATTTAATACAAAAAAGCTAATATTTCGGTAATACACCATAGAGTTTCCTCTCTGTTTCTGTCTAATGCTTATTATTATGGGATTAGAGTTTGTGTAATATGCCTTTGGAGATGCAATATCGCTTGAGTGGACAGAGGTCCTTCATTGGCTGCATTTTGCATATTCAGACCTCCTTGTCATTGGGGTTTGATTTTGTGGTAAGCTGCTTTTTTAACACTTGTGTGGTGGAAAAAGGAAACACATTTGATGTTAAAATCACTGCCTGCATCTGTGGAGTGGACTTTATTTCACTTGCTTGAATACTAATTTTACATTTCTGTGAATAGTGTTCTTTTTGTGTCACTTGTTATTCAGTTCACACAATAGTATATACTTGGTTCTTTTAGGGGACAGTGCACAACCCTCTTTTAAATAATTTTATTTATTAGGCATTTTTTTTAATCACAGCAAAAAATGCCGCAACATGGTAATTTCCCAATAAATCAAAAAGTATCCTTGAGCAAGAAGTATTCAACTTGCTTCTTTTTTTTTGCCCTATGGTAGACAGAATTTTGATCATTTTTGCTATAATGTTCATTGCAAGAGGCACTGAGCCTGATTACTAAAAGAGTTGAGAACAGTCTCCTTATAAATCGAGATATTATTCGGTATCTGCATCTTGTTCCACACTATCCCACCTGTCTGCTTTTTATAATCCACTTCTGGCTACTTTATCCATCGGTTTTTCTTTAATTTTGGTATCAAATGTGGATACATATATTTTGATTTCCTTGGGTTGTACTAAGCATACTTAGTAAAAAATTTTACAAAAATGCATTTTGATGTAATTTTTTCCAATACAATTCATACATTTTTTGCACACCATCATATATTTACCCTAAAATATAATCAACAAATTCTGTTGATTGAAATGATTTCACATTAATGTGAATTTAATGTAACAGTGGAATAGTAAAGCTAAAAGCGAACACATGCATTTTTACTTTAGGACAGCTTTCTTCCCCTTATGCAAAGAACAGAGGGGAAAATGATTTGCAGAAATTATTAGTGTAAAATTAAAAAACCTTAAGTAAGGCTGATGAGGTCACAGATTATTACGACAGTGATGATGCAATTGTTAAAGATTTCATTGATTATGTGTCACTTACATGAGCATTTGCTGCTTGTGCATTAAATGCAAATGTCATCTAGTATATCGTTGCAACTTCAGGGAGGGAATATTCTCATGCACATGGTCACTTTTTTTCCATGTCAAAATCGGGAGCTTTTCCGCTGTATGCCAGTGTACTACAAATCTTTTGGTAAACACATGTATAGAGTAAATATGTTTTCCCTGAGGAATTAATGGCTGTAGACAGCTGTACTCAGGTTTATGGCAGTACTTACACGAATACCTATATAGCAAATGAGAATACTTTATGTGCACAACTATTCATTTCTATGGGCGACTGTGCTTCATGAGTGCACAAATATACCCAAATGTGTGTGTTTATTTATATATATATATATATATATATATATATATATATATATATATATATATATATAACTATACTGTATATTTGTGTGTTTTTTGTGTATTCATATACTTAATATACTGATTGCTGTTTGAGTCACTTTACTTTTCTTCTTGAGAGTCTGGATCCAGAACCCCACATGCAGCTTTGCAGCAGCAGATCACTGCTATTGTTCATCTATTACTAGCAGCAGTCATACCTATGGCAGTGATCTGCTAATGCATGGAGAGGCAAGACAAAGCAATTACTCTATCTGTCACTTGGTAGTGAAAGGAAGTGTGGTAACATCATTCATGATGGTGCCACATTCCCATGGCAAACAAAATGCAGAGGTATTGTGTTTACTTTTTTTTGCACAGCACAATGATCTGTGATAGCATCAGAAGTCCAGGATCTGATCATTTTAGCTGCTGGGCTTTGGCTGGATGTCAGCAGTCACAGACAGGCAGAAGTTCAAGTATTAACCTCCATTAGAACCTGCATGAGCCACTGTTTCCGACAGCCATTTTATTATGGCACTGAAGAAAATAGATGTTCTCCCGATGCCATTTTAAAATAGCGCCAGGTACTAAAATGGGTAAAATCGGGACAGTTTTACTATCATTTATAGCACTGGAATTCAATTTTGGAGAGGGGTCTGCCCAATCGTCAACTGTTCTCTAATGTGAATGTTGTTTAATAACATGACATTTAGTCACTAATGCATTATGTACTAAACAGTAGCTATGGGCTTCAGTTAAGGGAAAATCATTCTTTATGGGTTTGATGAAAGTTCAAAACCAGCCTAACCTATAAACTATGGAAATTCAGCAAACTTGTGTAAATTGCTCTTACCCCTTGCACCCAGTTCTATTGTATATTGAAATAATCAGTGTATCTTACCATCATATACTATTTACTCCCTAAATGATGTAAGGGCCACAAATATCTATCTTCCACACACAGAAATAAATCTATGATGTTTGGAGACAGAGATATCAGGCAGTGACCTTGGTAATGTAAGCAGGCCACACACTATATGAACGTAGGTCAGTTCTTGATGAACCAGGAGAAATTTGCTCTGTGGAGGGTGTTATTTCCATCCTCCCACCTGCCATTTTTTGACTGAAAATCAATAAAGTGGGTTAAAAAAATGCATTCTGACGGACATGGGTGCTGGCTGTCAGAATACAATAGCTGCATGTCCATCCACAACGTGGATGCCAGCAGCTGGAATAAAAAATATAACTTTGAATTGCCAGGTTTAGAACACAATCTTCCTGTGATGGATCATCCACAACTACATGCTAATTATTTATTTTGGTTATTTATGTTTCTTTAAGTGCTGCAGTATAACACCAAAACAATCAATATAATGGTCCCATTTTTGTGGCTTCCATAATACTGTTTTGGTTTATTAGCTCTGATCAGAGAAGGGCCTGACTTCAACAATGTGAATGATAATTGTAAGCTGTTGATTAATTAGCTGCAAGGAATGGCTTTTTAGTTCTCTCAGCTAACCTCATCCTGTTTTAATTTGTGTACTTTAGTTTAACATGCCAAAATAAAATAGGTGAAACCAAGGAAAACATTTACTGTAAAAAAGAATATAAAAAGCTGTTCATAAAGACCTCCCCATCTGTGGACTGTAACTGTAACTCTTTTCTGCAGCTGGCTTTGAATTCTCCTGCAACAGCATTTATTTGTACACCCTTTGGTGCCTCCATGGTTAGAGATCTTGTTGGAGATTCAAGTCTGGAAAGAAAGAAGAAATATACACAAGATTAATAAAAATGCACAAAAGCCATATTATTTTGTTTGTGACACCAAAAATTATTGAACAGAAAACCTTAAAAATTAAGGTATCATTTCCATGTCACAAGAGAAACAGCAAGTCAATTTATTTTTTAAATTATCTGCACTGATCAATTTTACATGAGACTTTAAGAAATGGTCCGGTGACAGATGCAAGGTTATTAACTATCATAAGATGAATTTAGCATCATAAATGTGTATTTAAAAGTGTAAAATTACGAAGCAATTCTCCAAATTTGAAGATGATATTCTTGATAATCATGACAGAAAGGCACAAGAAATTGATAATGATTTCTTTGATAAAACTGAAACATGTCATTCCTAGAACTAACAAAATATCGTTTTTATTTAATTTATTAAATTTTTTTAATCATTTAATATTTTAAACCAAAACATTTAAACATGAACTTGTGCATTCAAAGATAATTTATAAACAGGGAGATGCTTTTAGCCTGGGTAATACACTGCCCCAATTGTTTCAATAGTTTCTGAGCCACTGACTAGTCACATGCATGCTGATCAAGAAAGTCAGATTCAAGTCAGAAGTCCCTATCCACATATTGTATTAAGGCCTGTATACTAAAAATATTAAAACAAGATAATAAGCCTTACAGTCAGGCAACTAGCATTTGCAGAATTAAAAGAATCAGTGCAATCCACCAAGTGTCTCTCAGGTTTCATTCAGATCAGCATTTACACCCATCCTGAATGCAAACTGCCTTAACTTGCCATCTGATTTCAGCCCAAGATGAATCCTATAGAGGTGAATACAGATGCAATGGATGCATGAACACAGTTGCATGTTAAAAAAACACCCGTGCAAAAGCAGCTGCACTGCCCTGATCACAGATAGTGTACATTTGAGGCCTTGCAGCAGCTGCTGCTGCAATTTTGACATGTGTCTGTGTCCATGCAGGTGCAGCATCTGAAGCCACCTCTATAGACTGCCTGAATGCAGCTGGGGACAGATGTAGATGCCAAAACAAGGCAACCTGCACATAGCATGGCTGCAAGTGTCCACCTGAATATAGCCTCATAGAGATTTTCCTTTCAAATAAACCTGAATTTTTTGAAGAGCATAAATCTGACCTGCAGAAGGAAGGGTAATATACAGCTTCACATAAAGCCAGTGCAGCCGGTAATAGTTTTTCTGAACACCACCACACCAGTGCAGTGTAGCCTCTGCCTGCTGCCTGTACTGAGCCTAACCTGTTTATTGTTCACGTTTCTGCCTGCTGTCTGGACCAATCCTTTGCCTGTTTGCTGACCATGTCTCTGCCTGATGCTTAACTGACCCATCCACAGGTTTTACTGATGATGTTCTTGTGAGACACCAGTCCCAGCCATTCCTTATGGACAACTGCTCTCTTGGAACCACAGGAACTCTTTTTTCAGCCTCCTGCACATCCTGGTCACTTAGTGAACATGACATTCCTGAGTGCAGCCATGTACCAATAGGTTAGGTTTGCTTGGCTTGTAGGAACAGGGAGTGTTATAGGTGATACTACACTAAGCTATATTCCCCTACCTCGTATACAGGTGACCATT
This sequence comes from Rana muscosa, assembly GCA_029206835.1. Classification (NCBI taxonomy): domain Eukaryota; kingdom Metazoa; phylum Chordata; class Amphibia; order Anura; family Ranidae; genus Rana; species Rana muscosa. Next base: position 218,604,255 of record CM055116.1, read on the forward strand.
ACAGCACACTGGTTTTGAAACAATTGGCTAATTTGTGTGATACACAAGATACAGTGTCCAAACACTGAAAAAGCCTCACATATGTGGTATCCCCATATGTGGGAGTAGCAGAATGTGTTTTGGGGTGCAATTCTAAGTATGTCCATGCTGTGTATGAAAAATATTTTATTAAATTGACAACTTTATGTAAAAATCAATAATTTTAATTTTCTTTCCATATTTTTCAAAAACCTGTGGAGCCTTTTAAATATTCAGCATTCTTATAACAAAAGTGTTCCACTGTCACATACTGTACATATGGATACTAAGTCACATAATATCTAAATCTGTGTATATACAGTGCCTTGAAAAAAATATTCATACCTCTTGAAATTTTCCACATTTTGTCATGTTACAACCAAAAACATAAATGTATTTTATTGGGATTTTATGTGATAGAACAACACAAAGTGGCACATAATTGTGAAGTGGAAGGAAAATGATAAATGGTTTTAAATATTTTTTACATATCTGAAAAGTGTGGTGTGCATTTGTATTCAGCCCCCTTTACTAAACTAAAATCTAGTAGAACCAATTGCCTTCAGAAAGCACCTAATTAGTAAATAGAGTCCACCTGTGTGTAATTTAATCTCAGTATAAATACAGCTGTTTTGTGAAGCCCTCAGAGGTTTGTTAGAGAACCTTAGTGAACAAACAGCATTATGAAGGCCAAGGAACACACCAGACAGATCAGGGATAAAGTTGAGGAGAAGTTTAAAGCAGGGTTAGGTTATAAAAAAATATCCCAAGCTTTGAACATCTCACGGAGCACTGTAAAATCCATCATCCGAAAATTGAAAGATTATTAAACAACAACTGCAAACCTACCATGACATGGCCATCCACATAAACTGACAGGTCGGGCAAGAAGAGCATTAATCAGAGAAGTAGCCAAGAGTAGGGATGAGCCGAACACCCCCGGTTCGGTTCGCACAAGAACCTGCGAACGGACCGTAAGTTTGCGCGAACTTTAGAACCCTATTAAATACAATGGACGCGAACGTTCGAAATCAAAAGTGCTAAATATAATGGCTAATATGCAAGTTATTGCCCTAAAAAGGGTTTGGGGACCCGGGTCCTGACCCAGGGGACATGTATCAATGCAAAAAGAAGTTTTAAAAACAGCCGTTTTTTCAGGAGCAGTGATTTTAATGATGCATAAAGTGAAAAAAAAAGTGAAATATTGCTTTAAATATCGTACCTGGGGGTTGTCTAAAGTATGCCTGTGAAGTGGCACGTGTTTCCCGTGTTTAGAACTGTCCCTGCACAAAATGACATTTCTAAAGGAAAAAAGTCATTTACAACTGCTTGCGGCTTTAATGTAATGTCTGGTCCCGGCAATATGGATGAAAATCATTGAGAAAAATGGCATGGGTACCCCCCCCCACCCCCAGCCCACTACCAGCCCACTTCCAGCCCCTTTGGGTCTTGTATGGATATTAAGGGGTACCCTGCACCCAAATTTAAAAAGGCCCTATATTCTCTGAACAGCAGTATACAGGTGGTGCAAACAAGAATAGGACTGTAGGTTTGTTCTTAAGTAGAATCTGTTTATAATTTGGAACAGGTGCATTTTTTAAATGTAGCTCTAGCCAAAAAAATCTATTTTTAAGCTTTTTGGAAAACATAGGGAAGGGTTATCACCCCTGTAACATTTGTTTTGCTGTCTGTGCACCTGTTCAGAACATTTCACCTCACTTTCCCTCCCAATGACAAATGTTGTTTGAAAATTTGGGGTTTTTATTGAAACAAGGATTGGTGATAAAGCATCAGTGGAGAGGAGACACCTTTTTCCCATATTAACTCTTACAAGGGAGAATTTCCCTTCCATGGGGTAGATTTCCTCTCACTTCCTGTTGTCTCCTTCCATTTGCAAGTAGGAGTCGTTTGTAAGTTGGATGTTTGAAAGTAGGGGCCTGCCATATATACTCTGCAGAAATTTGGCCCTTAGGTGTTGGTGTTGCCACAACACTGTAAGCCCTCACAGTTACTCTTGGTGGGCGCAGAAATGGGCCCCGCTGTGAATTATTAGATCAAGAATTGTAATTACATGCCCCTGTTGAACAGGGGCAGAAAAATTGGGCTTTTGGTGGTGGTGGTGTTGCCACAAAACTGTAAGCCCTCCCAGTTACTCTTGGTGGGCGCAGGAATGGGCCTTGCTGTGAATTATTAGATTAAGAAATTTTAATTACATGCCCCAGTTGAACAGGGGCAGAAAAATTGGGCTTTTGGTGGTGGTGGTGGTGTTGCCACAACACTGTAAGCCCTCACAGTTACTCTTGGTGGGCGCAGGAATGGACCCAGCTGTTAAATATTAGATCAAGAATTGTAATTACATGACATTGTTGAACAGGGGCTGAAAAATTAGGCCTTAGCCACTGGTGGCGGTGCCCAGAACCAAAAATGTTCTTTCAAGCCATCAGCATGATTATTGAGGAGGAAGAGGATAGTCACTCAGCTTAACAGGATAGTCACTCAGCATCAGCATAGGCAGTCTTGAAGGGATCTGACATTTCCCCAAAAATTATTCGATTACATCAGCATCAGGTGCTTGGTAGCTGGTGGTGATCCAAGACTGATTCATTTTTATGAAGGTCAGTCGATCAACCGAGTCGGTGGACAGGCGCACCCTGTGATCGGTTACAAAGCCTCCAGCAGCACTAAATGTGCGTTCCAAAAGAACGCTGGATGCAGGACAGGCCAGTACCTCAATTGCATGCTGTGCAAGCTCTGGCCAGTGATCCATCCTCAAGACCCAGTAACCCAGAGGATTTTCGGTGGGAAAGGTGTCCAAGTCTGATCTTGCCCCTAGGTATTCCTGCACCATATAAACCAGACGCTGGCGATGGTTGCTGGAAGCGATCATACCTTGGGGCTGCGTACTAAAAAATTGTCTGAACGCATCGGTCAGACGACCACCTTCTCCACCGCTCCTTCTTTGACTGACTGGAGCCTCAGCAACACGTTGTCCAGGACCAGGAATTTGTAACCTCCCAGTCTCTGGGAACGCGTTGCACAGACCTTTCTGCAAGGCCTCCCGAAGAGGCTTCATCCTCTGCTCCCTCTGCGACGGCAAGATAAGGTCCGCAACCTTACCCTTGTAACGTGGATCAAGGAGGGTTGCCAGCCAGTAATGATCCCTCTCCTTGATCGCACGAATACGAGGATCCTTGCACAGGCTTTGCATGATCAAGGAGACCATGCAGTGTAGGTTTGCTGAGGCATTCGGTGCAGAGTCCTCTTGGTCACTGAGGACGACATGATCCACAGCCACCTCCTCCCAGCCACGTACAAGTCCATGGGTGTCTTGGGACTGTAATTGATCCCTTGAAGACTGCTGCTGATGCTGAGTACTAGGCTCCACCTCCATGCTGACACAATAATCCTCCTCCTCCTCCTCCTCCTCATCCTCTTCCGGTGTGATAGCCGGGCCAGCAGGAACACTGTCTGGATAAAGGGGGCCTTGAGAGGTAAGGGAGTCCTCCTCTTCCAGCCTCTTTTCTGCCTCAAGTGCCCTGTCCATTATTCCATGCAGCGTGGGCTCAAACAGGTGGACAAGAGGGTCAGTGTCACTGATGCATGTACTGTCACTGCTCACTATCCTCGTGGCCTCCTCAAATGGTGCCAGGACAGTGCATGCATCCCTGATCATGGCCCACTAGCGTGGGGAAAAAAATCCAAGCTCCCCTGACCCTTTCCTGGTGCCATATTGCAACAGATACTCATTGATGGCCCTCTGCTGCATGTGCAGACGCTGCAGCATGGCCAACGTAGAGTTCCACCTGGTGGGCATGTCACAGATTAGGCGGTTCTTGGGCAGGTTGTAATCCTTTTGCAGGTCAGCCAGCCAAACACTGGCATTATATGACCGGCGGAAATGCCTACAGAGTTTTCTGGCCTGCTTCAGGACCTCCTGTAAGCCCGGGTACCTGCCCAAGAACCACTGCACCACCAAGTTAAGGACGTGAGCCAAACAGGGCACATGGGTCAGTTGTCCCTGTCGGAGGGCAGAGAAGAGGTTGGTGCCATTGTCGGAAACCACCTTTCCTGGCTTAAGCTGGCGTGGCGTCATCCACTTCTGAGCCTGCCCCTGCAGAGCTGACAGAATCTCTGCCCCAGTGTGGCTCCTGTCCCCCAAGCACACCAGCTCAAGCACCGCATGGCATCTTTTTGCCTGCGTACTTGCGTAGCCTCTTGAACGCCAAGGAGCACCGCTGGTTCCGAGGACAAAGCACAGGTAGAGGCCATGGAGGAAGAAGAGGAGGGGGTGGAGGAGAGAGGTTTGTCAGAATCACCAGTAGTAACATTTTGGAGGCATGGTGGCGGGAACAACCTCCAACACTACTGCACCTTGTCCTGCATCCTTTCCAGCTGCCAGCAGAGTCACCCAATGTGCCTGCTGGACCATGAGTCAGTGGTAATATGCACCTTACCGCTGACCGCCCTGTCCAGCGAGGACAAGACATTGCCTTCCACATGCCGGTAGAGAGCCGTAATCGCCTTCCGTGAGAAAAAGTGGCGTTTGGGAACCTGCCACTGAGGAACTGCACATTCAACAAACTCACGAAAGGGGGCAGAGTCTACCAACTGAAAAGGCAGCAGTTGAAGTGCTAGCAATTTAGCCAAGCTAGCATTCAACCGCTGGGCATGTGGATGGCTGGGAGCGAACTTCTTTTAGCGGTGCAGCAGCTGGGACAGGGAAATTTGCCTGGTACAATCGGACATCGGTGTACCGAAAGGAGATTGCCCGCAAGTACTTGGCTGTGACTGTGACACACCTAATTCTACACCTTCATTCCTCTCAGTGCAAGTTTCAGAGAGGACTGAAGGTATAGTGGGGTTGGAGATCTCAGCTGATGAGGAGCAAGGAGAGGTCTGCTTTGTTCTTTGGTGTGGGTCTTTTAGGTAGGCCTACCAACGGACTGCATGGCAGGTCGACATATGTCTGGTCAAGCACGTCGTGCCCAAGCGGCTGATATTTTGGCCACATGAGATACGCTTCAGGCATATGTTGCAAATGGCAATGGTGCAATCTGCTGCACACGTCTGAAAAAAGGCCCACACCAAAGAACTTTTGGAATAACGCGCAGAGACAGCAGCGCCCTGCACATGCGGAGCTCTGCGGTGTGATGCAGTCGGTGTGCTGCCCTTAAGCTGGCCCCTGGAGGGCATCCTGCCTCGTTGGAGATGTGCCTCCTCCTCCTCCTCTCTACTATCAGGAACCCATGTGGAGTCAGTGACCTCATCATCCCCTCCCTCCTCATCACTGGAGCAAATCTGGCAGTATGCTGCAGCTGGGGGAACATGACTGCCAGATAGCTGTCCTTGTTGGGCACCCCCTCTCTCTGGGCTCACGTTACTACCCCCTCTCTCTGGGCTCACGTTACTGCCTTCCTCTAGCTGGGTTCCATCATCGGACTCTTCAAAACGCTGGGCATCCTCCTGGACCATGTACCCAACACTGTGGTCAAATAGTTTGGGGGACTCCTCAGGAGGACATGGTGGGGCTAGGGAAGGAGTGACTGATGCCATTGAGCCAAAGGAAGAGGCCACTTTGGCAGCTGCTTTGCCAGACAAAGTACCCTGAGCCTGGGTGAGAGAGGATGAGGAGGATGAGGACGGCTTGGTCATCAAATCATGGGCATGTTGCGGCTCAACATGGCCAGCTGCCGAAAAGAAGGACAAGCTTGTCCCACGGCCACGTGCTGATGAGGATGCACCGTGTCCACGACCAGCACTGTTGCCTCTAGACACAGAGCCTGCTTGCCCTCCTTTATTGCCTCGTGACTGTCTGCCTCTCTTTGCCTTCCAGACATACTAATGGCCTGCAGTGAGATGTAGCTGCACAAAGGTGGGATGCATATATATATATATATATATATGTATAATATATATATATATATATATATATATATATATATATATATATATATATATATAATCTATATATATATGTATATATATATATATCTCTGTATATATATATATATATATAATGCAGCTATCAGACTCCACTGCCTGCTGTGGTATTAGTATGAGAAAAGCAGCAAAGGTCTTCAGTTAGTTTTAGGTGAACACTGTGCAGAGGACACAGTACACTAATGCCGTGTACACACGATCAGTTTTACCGATGAAAACAGTCCGATGGACTTTTCTCATCGAACAAACCGATCGTGTATGGGCACCATCGGCCTTTTTTCCATCGGTGAGAAAAAATAGAACATGTTTTAAATTTATCCAATGGGAAAAAAAATGATAGCAAATTCCGATCGTCTGTGGGGAACTCCATCGGACAAAATCCACCCATGCTCAGGATCAAGTCGACGCATGCTCAGAAGCATTGAACTTCATTTTTCTCGGCTCGTCAGAGTGTTTTACGTCACGGCATTTGGGACGGTCTGATTTTTGACTGATGGTGTGTAGGCAAGACTGATGGAAGTCAGCTTCAGTCTCATCCATTGGTTTAGAATCCATAGGAAATCCGATCGTGTGTACAGGCCTGCAGGGTCTGGTATGGAAATTTGGGGGGAAGCCCACGTCATTTTTTTTATTTGACACAGGGTTCCCCTTAATATCCATACCAGACCTGAAGGGCCTGGTAATGGAATTTGGGGGGACCCCCACGCATTTTTTTTTTTTAATCAATTATTTTTCTCTGTATTGCCGGGAGCCGACAATTCATTATAGCCGTGAGTGCTTTTAAATTACTTTTTTCCTTCAGAAATTACACTTTGTGCAGGGACAGTTCTAAGCACGGGAAACAAGCGCTGCTGGACACAGCTGATCACGTTGTAAAGGGGCGCTGTAATTGGTCCTTTATAATGATCTGTGTTTGGCTGTGTCCGCAGGGGAAACAGCTATCACAGAGCGTTCCTCCTGCATAATTCCAGGAGGACATTCATGGATGCCCTCCCAGAACTAGAGGGCCGTGCTGTAGCCGTCTCTCGGCTATAGCGCAGTAAAGAATTGGTTAAAGTGTATTTTTTCATAAAAATTTGCACAAATATCGTGCAACATAAAAATTTGCAACAAAAACCATTTTATTCTACAGGGTCTCAGATTAAAAAATATATAATGTTTGGGGGTTTCTAAGCAATTTCCTATAAAAAAAAATGCAGATTTTTCATGTATAATGTCAGAATTGTCTCCTGACTGGAATGGATGTATTATAATTGATGTAGTCATATTATATAGAAGATAAAAAGTAATGAAATTGATAAAATAACACCACTAGCTTAACTTTTTTACTTTTTGCTATAATAAATTTCCACAAAATATATATAAAAAAAAATGTTTTCCTCAGTTTAGGCCGATACGTATTCTTTTACATATTTTTGGTAAAAAAAAAAATCGCAATAAGCGTTTATTGATTGGTTTGCGCAAAAGTTATAGCGTCTACAAAATAGGGGAATGTTTTATGGCATTTTTTTTTTTTACTAGTAATGGCGGCGATCAGCGATTTTTATCGTGACTGTGACATTATAGCGGACACATCGGACACTTTTGACACCATTTTGGGACCATTGTCATTTTTACAGCAATCAGTGCTATAAAAATGCACTGATTACTGTAAAAATTACACTGGCAGTGAATGGGTTAACCTGTAGGGGACGCTGAAGGGGTTAAGTGACCTAGGGAGTGATTCTAAAGCCCTGTAACACGATCAGATTTCCGATGGAATAAAATCTGATGGATTTTTCCATCGGATTTCCGATGAAGCTGACTTCCATCAGTCTTGTCTACACACCAGTCAAAAATCTGACCGTCCCAAACGCCGTGACGTAAAACACTCTGACGAGCCGAGAAAAACTAATTCCATCGGATAAATTTAAAACATGTTCTATTTTTAATCACCGATGGAAAAAAGACCGATGGGGCCCATACACGATCGGTTTGTCCGATGAAAAAGTCCATCGGACTGTTTTCATCCGTAAAACCGATCGTGTGTACAGGGCTTAACTGTTAGGGGCGTGGCTTGCCCTGACATGTCACTGATCGCCGTTCCCGAAGACAGGGAACAAACGATCAGTGACATGTCACTAGGCAGAACGGGGAGATGTTGTGTTTACATTAACATCTCCCCGTTCTTCAGCTCCGTGACCCGATCGCGGGACACTGGCGGACATCGAGTCCACGGGTCCCACGGGCACGGTCACGGAGCTCGTGCGCTTGACCACACGGCCGGCAAATTAAAGGGGACATATATATATATATACGCCAATTTGCGCAGCCGTGCCATTCTGTCGACGTAAATCCTTGCGCGGCGCTCAGCAATCGGTTAAATTATAAAAAAAAAAAAAAAATTAGCACTTATAACAACCACTTATAACAATCAGACTCTTCTTTTCAGTTTTATATTTGCAGTGTGAAATGGAGTCTGGCTATCAATAATGTAGACCATTCTTCTTTCAGATATTATTACACTAGATCATTACTGGCTTTTTTATTTTTAATGTCTGTCTATACCTAAAAATAGTAGTTGAAGTATCTTGAGCAAAAGATAGAACTATTTCACTGTTGCACTTGAAAACAAATGCAATTCATTACCAAAGTGTTTCTTGTATGGTCTAATGTTCAGCAGCCTAAAAATGTGCTATAGAGTACATAATGAAATTGTTGCATGATGACAAATAATGATTTTTTTTTTCTGCTATTTTTTTTTTGTTCTGGACAGTAAATAAAAAATAACTATATATTGTGGGAACATGGGATTCTCACATTGCTTTCTGTTAAAGAAAAGTTTCCTATCCATTGCTTGCTGCATGAACAATTTTCATCTCATTATGCCTAGCATTAGCTTTTAGGATTATCTTGCAGTAATTATCTGAAAGTCACTGGCATCCGCTAACAATGTCACTTGTACTGACATGTAAGAAAAAAAGCCATTAAATGAGATCTCTGTCCTGTCCCCATGGGCCTCCAGGGTGAAAAACAACAACAAAATAATTTACCTTTATATTAAAGGGGTGATAAAGGCTACAATCTGCAACATGAAACTACTTGCCTTGTCTGCTTGGTAAATATTACCTGTTGGTAAATAAGCAATTATGGTAATTAAAAGCTGTACCTGAAGAAGGGATGTAATTAACATAGCCTCCTCTTAATTTATTCACTAATCAAACAGACTGTGCTATTGCTTCATTATTCTTTTGGGTACCATTTGGTTTTGAAAGAACAAAGAATACTTGTGTTTATCTGTTGTGATAGATATTGCTGGTGAATTTTATTTAGATTAGTTCTCATTTAATTGTATGGAAGAACTCTAGGTGAAACCAAAAACTCAACTGAAAACTAGAAGAAAAGTCAACATTGAAGATCTTCAAGTAAGTGTATTACATACAGTATGTCGGCTTCAACACATTTTTCCTTTCCCGGCGAGCCAGCTCGCCGCTGTCTCCCGCGACAGGGCTCGTAGGTGGTCAATCTCGCCGATAAAGCAGCGAGGTGGACACAATATCGCGGTCACCTACTGTATGGAGCCAGAGCCACTAATGTTAAAATGCAAGTCATATATATATATATATATATATATATATATATATATAAAAAACATATATTTAAAAGTTATGAAAAAACATCTTTATTAGACTTGTACACAATGGAAAAATTTGTTTCGTTTCGGTTCGTTTCTTGTGCACAACGGAAAAATTTGTTTAGTTTCGGTTCGTTTCTTTTCGGTCCTGTTGATTCGTAATCGTTCGTAATTTTGCTAGACGGGATTTTTCGTGTTCGGACTAATTCGTATTTTCGCAAGCGACATTTTTTGTTGAATCGGAATGATTCATATTAATGTAAGCCTTATTTTTAGTTAATTTGTAATTCGTACTTTCGGTAGAGTACATTGTTTTTTGTTGATTCTGGACACAACTCCTACTTTCGTAACTTTTTGGGGTTCGTTGATTCGTAATTTTCCGTGTCTCTCTCACAACGATGCTGCCTATTATGCCTAATGTGCTTCGAATGGATTTGTACTTTTCTAAATACATAGCGGTTATTTGTAACGATTCGAAATCTCGTATTTTACTTTCGTTTTTTACATGCGGCTATAGCCTCCGCCCCTGTACACCATTTTGAGAGGGAGTTCAGCACGGTGAGGGAGAAGCAGAGAGCAGAGCAGTGTTATTGTGCTTCGAATGGATTTGTACATTCTGAATTTTTTTCATAACGAATTATGCCGAAAACATTCGGGCATTCGCTATTTGCGATATAATTTATTTTGGATTCAGTTTTATTTGTAATTGCTTTGTTCGGAAATTCAAATGCTTCCGAATGTCCGAAAGTTGCTAAATTCGGATGAATTTCGATTCGTTACAAAACAAATTGCACAAGCCTAATCTTTATTACACAGAAACAGCTAGATATACTGTATGAATAAAGATCAAGGTTATAATCTGACTATACAGCCATAAATAAGAGTCTTCACAATCACAGTGGAACCCACATCCGGACAGGCTATATATCTAAATCAAATGCCAAAAAACACTTTATGGACCAATAATACAGACAATACTCTAACAGACCACAATTATTTGGCTTGTGCAAATTAATATGCTACAAAACCAAATGCAGTAAGTAGAAATTGTCCAAGTACTGTATCACTGCACCAGGCTAATGAATTGAAAATACCCCTTGTGTACTAGTACTAGGACCAGAGATATAAATAATTTAATTTGTTGTTCATAGTTGGTTCCAATCGGACCTCAAACTAAAAGCTTATTTGAGATGATACAAAACGTTCCTTAGGCCGGGTTCACACTAGTGCGACACGACATCTGTCCTACTTTGGATCCGACTTTGCCCTGCGACATGAAGCCGACATATGTCCGACTTTCAATGAACGGGGATCCGACTTGGATCCCCGCCAATATCAGGGACTGTGTTTGGTATGAATCTTGAAGGGGAACTCCAGGCCAAATTTTAAATAAAAAAAACGGCGCGGGTTCCCCTCCAGGGGCATACCAGGCCCTTGGGTCTGGTCTGGATTTGAACAGGCGCCCCTACGCCGAAAAAACGGCGTGGGGGTCCCCCCAAAATCCAAACCAGACCCTTATCCGAGCACACAACCTGGCCGGCCGCAGGGGAAGAGGGGGGACGAGAGAGCGGCCCCCCTCCCTCCTGAACAGTACCAGGCCGCATGCCCTCAACATGGGGGGTTTGGTGCTCTGGGGCAGGGGGCGACCTGCGGCCCCCCCACCCCAGAGCACCCTGCCCCCATGTTGATGAGGACAGGGCCTCTTCCCGACAACCCTGGCCGTTGGTTGTCGGGGTCTGCGGGCGGGGGGCTTATCGGAATCCGGGAGCCCCCTTCAATAAGGGGGCCCCCGGATCCCGGCCCCCCACCCTATGTGAATGAGTATGGGGTACATCGTACCCCTACCCATTCACCTGGTGGAAAAAAATTGCAATAAAAAAACACTACACAGGTTTTCAAAGTAATTTATTGCACAGCTCCGGGGGTCTTCTTCCGACTTCCGGGGGTCTTCTTCCGACTTCCGGGGGTCTCCGGTGTCGTCTCCCGCTCTCCGGTTCTTTCTTCCGCCGGGCCTCCGCTAACTTCTTTTTAGCTCTCTTGCTAACAGAGGCCCGGTCTTCCCGTTGTCTCGTCCGGCTCTCCGTTGTTCTTCTGCCGGCCCCTCCACTAACTTCTTCATAGCTCTTTCGCTAGTGGAGGGGCCGGGCTTCCCGTCGCTGTCGCCGTCGGCTTCTTCTTCCCTCTTCTCCTTCTCGATGTTGACGCGTCGCTTCCTCTCGCTGTAATACTGGCTCTCCGCTCCGCTCCGCATTAATATAGGCTTCTCATGACGTCACAGTCACATGTTCCCATGACGTCACAGTCACATGCTCCGGGGCCATGTGCCCTGGAACATGTGACTGTGACATCATGAGAAGCCTATATTAATGCGGAGCGGAGCGGAGAGCCAGTATTACAGCGGGAAGAAGCGACGCGTCAACATCGAGGAGGAGAAGAGGGAAGAAGAAGCCGGCGGCGACGGGAAGCCCGGCCCCTCCACTAGCGAAAGAGCTAAAAAGAAGTTAGTGGAGGGGCCGGCAGAAGGACAACGGAGAGCCGGACGAGACAATGGGAAGACCGGGCCTCTGTTAGCAAGAGAGCTAAAAAGAAGTTAGCGGAGGCCCGGCGGAAGAAAGAACCGGAGAGCGGGAGACGACACCGGAGACCCTCGAAGTCGGAAGAAGACCCCCGGAAGTCCGAAGAAGACCCCCGGAAGTCGGAAGAAGACCCCCGGAGCTGTGCAATAAATTACTTTGAAAACCTGTGTAGTGTTTTTTTATTGCAATTTTTTGTCCACCAGGTGAATGGGTAGGGGTACGATGTACCCCATACTCATTCACATAGGGTGGGGGGGCGGGATCCGGGGACCCCTTTATTGAAGGGGGCTCCCGGATTCCGATAAGCCCCCCGCCCGCAGACCCCGACAACCAACGGCCAGGGTTGTCGGGAAGAGGCCCTGTCCTCATCAACATGGGGGCAGGGTGCTCTGGGGTGGGGGGGCCGCAGGTCGCCCCCCTGCCCCAGAGCACTAAACCCCCCATGTTGAGGGCATGCGGCCTGGTACGGTTCAGGAGGGAGGGGGGCCGCTCTCTCGTCCCCCCCTCTTCCCCTGCGGCCTGCCAGGTTGTGTGCTCGGTTAAGGGTCTGGTTTGGATTTTGGGGGGACCCCCACGCCGTTTTTTCAGCGTAGGGGCGCCCATTCAAATCCAGACCAGACCCAAGGGCCTGGTATGCCCCTGGAGGGGAACCCACGCCGTTTTTTTATTTAAAATTTGGCCTGGAGTTCCCCCTCAAGAGCAGCAGAGCACAAGTCGCATGCCAAAGTCGGACCATGCAAGACTGCGGTCCGACCTTGATCCGACTTCAATGATAGTCAATGGGCTGAAGTCGGATCAAAGTCGGACCAAAGTAGTACAGGGAGCATTTTCAAAGTCGGACCGACATGTGTCGGACCAGTTAGGACGGCTCCCATAGGGAAACATTGATTTTCACACGTCATGCGACATGAGCTCCCAATGTCGGAGCGTTTGTCGCCCCAGTGTGAACCAGGCCATACAGTTGAATCATACAGACCTGATCACTCAGAAATATTTAGAATGAGTATTGCTCTGTTTTCATTATCAGTATATAGACTTTCACAATATTAGTGGTAGTTTGTAGAGCATTCAAGATGATGGTATTAAGTACATTAATGCAGAGTTCACGATATTGGGCCTATACTATATCATTACATAACATATCAGTCTTCAGATCAACAGTGTAGTTTATTTATGCAGTGGAATAAGTAAAGTACCAAGCAAATAATGCAGGTTGTTCTTGCAGATTGTTGTGTTTTAATTTGATCATGAATATTTAACACATTACATGATTGTAAAACATATAAATCCTTAGGCCCCTTTCACACGGGATGGATCCGTGAACCTCCGCTTGCTCAGCGGGGATCGCTCCGTTGATATCCGCTGAGACGGCGGATGACAGGGCGGTCCCTGCACACTGTGCAGGGACCACCCTGTCAGATCTCCGCTCTCCCCTATGGGAAGATCGGATGAACACGGACCGGATTTTCCTCCATTTGCAGAATCGGGGGATTGCGGACACGGAGGAGATCGGGTGTCAGCGGATGTTCATCCGCTGACACCCGCGATCTCATAGGGACCAATGGATGTCCCTTTTTCATCCGTAAACGTCCGCTAGTGTGAAAGGGGCCTTAAACTGTAACTCCACTTTTGTTGAGGAAAAAACAATCCCCTCTGGGTGATCTATGTACATTACAAGGATTATAACAACCTTTGTTGCAGATTCCTACCTTTTGTTATTCTAAAGAAATCCATGTGTGTTTGTCTGTGCCTTTGGGCTAAGTGAGTCTAATGGGAGTGGTTTCATAATTATCAGTCAATTCTGGCAGCTGCAGACCACTAATGAGGAAAGCTGCTGGGCCTGTATCCCTTTACGAATGCTCCTATTGGAAATATCTCACAAAAAATTACATTTTTGGTTGGAGGGGATGTCTGAAATCTGACTTGTATCTTAGGCAGACTTCTGGGAAAATCAGTGAGCCAATCACACAAGCAGGAAATTATGTTTCTTGAGAGTTGTCAGTACACATTCTGTGTACAGAACAACTCCATGTAGCCATATTGCTTTGCATTTATAGAAAATTATAGTGGCTGCAGATTGAAAAGGAAAGGTCATTTTTAATAACATTCAATTACAATATGACTTGTATCGCAATTGTATACGCTATATTCTTTTTTCTTTATTTGCTTTTTTTTTTTTCCACGAAAGTGGAGTTACCCTTTAAGCTATATGGTAACCGATTTGTACAATTAAAAAAATCACTGAAAGTGGTGCAAAGTACTGTATATCGAACCAATATTTGGTGAACAGTGCAAAGATCATAGAATCAACATTTGGTGAATATCGCAAAGTTATGCCCCATACACACGATCGTTTTTCTTGCCATTTTTTTTCTTGCCGTTTTTCACGTCGTTTTTTTTCATGTTTCCTCTCAAGCCTGTCTTGCGTACACACGATCATTTAAAAAAACGATCAAGCAAAGCGCAGTGACGTACAACACGTACGACGGCACTATAAAGGGGAAGTTCTGTTCGAATGGCGCCACCCTTCATGTTAGTAAAGTTTGTTGAGCGACGATTCGCTCTTTTCAGTCTCGTGCTTTTCAGTCCGTGACTGCGTGACGAATGTGCTATCTCCATTACGAACGCTAGTTTTACCAGAACGAGCGCTCCTGTCTCATACTTGATTCTGAGCATGCGCGTTTTTTTTCACGTCGTTAAAGCATACACACTATCGTTTTTCACGTTGTTAAAAAAAACGACATGAAAAGCGACGTGAAAAAAGAGAGCATGTTCGAAATTTTTAATGGCCGTTTTTCACGTCGTTAAAAATGCTCTGGAGCCTACACACGATCATTTTTAATGGCCATTTTTTTTAATGGCATTTTTAACGGCATGAAAAACGATCGTGTGTATGGGGCATTAGACCTGCAGTATATGGAACAGTGGCGGAATTATCAGGGTGGCAACAGTTGCCGTTGCGACTGGGCCCTGTAGTTCCGCAAAGTCCGGGGGGCCCGCCCGCCACCCGTGCGAGAGGCCCGCCAACCGCCCGCCAGTGTGAGGGGTGTTCCGCCGCGGGGATCGGGTGCTTTTGCCCGCTGAGGGACAGAGAAGGCAGAGGCAGCGCTGAGACTGGGGACGGACACTAAAAAATTAAGTCAGCAGACCTGCTGACACCAATGAGAGAAGGCGGGGAAGGAGCTTTCCTCTCTGCGTGGAGTACCTGTACCCGGCATCTATGCATGAGGCAAGAAGGCATCCTGGCGGGAGAAGGCACGTGACCGTGACCGATCTAACGGAATTCCCGGGGTCGGAATCGATTAATTGACGGTAAGTGACATTTTGCAGAGCTGAGCAATCGATGCCAACCTCCACCACCTGTGTCTCTTACTGATCCCATCCTCCCACCACTGATCTCATCCCTATCCCCCCCATTACTTCTACAACAGAGGTGATGGGGGGGATAGGGATGAGATCAGTGGTGGGAGGATGGGAGTAGTAAGAGGTACAGGTGGTGGTGGGAGAGGATGGCACCACCACTACCACCGCAGCCACCCCCCTCAAGTACCACCGCAGCCACTGCCCTCAAGTAACACAGCTGCCACCCCCCTCAACACCACCACTGCCACCCCCCTCAAGTTACACCACTGCCACCCCCCCTTAACACCACCCCCCCTCAAGTAACACTGCTGCCACCCCCTCAACACCACCACTGCCACCCCCCTCAAGTAACACCGCTGGCACCCCCCTCAAGTACCACTGCTGCCACCCCCCCTCAAGTACCACCGCAGCCACCCCCTCAACATCACTGTTGCCAACCCCTCAAGTACCTTCGCTGCTACCCCTCCCCCTCAAGTATCACCGCTGCCACCCCCTCAACATCCCCGTTGCCACCCCCTCAAGTACCACTGCTGCCACCCCCCCTCAACACCACCACTGCCACCCCCCAAGTAACACCGCTGCCAGCCCCCCTCAACACCACCACTGCCAGCTCCCCTCAAGTAACACCGCTGCCACCCCCTCAACACCACCACTGCCACCCCCTCAAGTAACACCACTGCCACACCCTTCCACATCACCGCTGCCACCCCCCTCAAGTACCACTGCTGCCACCCCCCTCAAAAAAAAGTATCAAAATCATGCTTTTTCAGGGGGGGGGGCCTTTGTGATTTCTTGCACCGGGGCCCAGAAGTTTCTAGTTATGCCTCCTGATATGGAATAACCTAAGAAAAAATCCATATTACAGAAAGCAGTTTGCTAAGAACCGTAAAAAGTCAGACTCTCTAAATTTGTGAGCATATATAGATATCAAATAGATGGAATGTTCTTACTTGTCTTCAGATCCAGCATTGGTCCTAGAGTTGTGCTCACAGGTTTACATACCCTGGCAGAATTTATGATTTCTTGGCCATTTTTCAGAGAATATGAATGATAACACAAAAACATTTCTTTCACTCATGTTAGTGTTTGGCTGAAGTCATGTATTATCAATAAATTGTATTTACTCTTTTTAATTTATAATGGCAACAGAAACTACTCAATTGACCCTGATCAAAAGTTTACACACCCTGGTGATTTTGGCCTAATAACATGTACACAAGTTGACACAGAGGGGTTTGAATGGCTATTAAAGGTAACCATCCTCACCTGTGATCTGTTTGCTTGTAATTAGTGTGTGTGTGTATGTAGCGATACCTCCACTTAAGAAGGCTGCAAATTTAGTTTGGGCCCTGAAAGCAGCTCCGCCAACCCCCGGCAATGTACTCGACCCTCTACTGGCACAGTTAGTATTGGCAGCAATAAATAATCTTATACTGTATGAGTAAGCCCAGACACCAGGACAATAATGATAAAAAAGGTATAAGATTTACTTAAGCTTTTGATAAGAAAAGTTAACAGTGGTAACAGTTCACAGATAATAAATTCGCAGAGCCCTGCAGATTAACACACTATGCATATAGAATGAACAGTAAAAGTGCGCCACATGGGCGACCGTTAACTAAGCGTCCTATGACGCAGTAACCAAATGAACTGACTAGCTGACCAGGCCTGGCTCAGATATCTACAACTTAGTCTATAGGGGATGATGGTTTTCTTCACCGGCAGGTCTTTAACGGTGGTGCACATTAACAGAATACCCTTTTTGTAATCCAATAGTAAAGTAGAGATGAATAAACACTTTGCTATGTAAACTCTGAGTTCAGCTCCGATGAGGTTTCTCTAATGAGAGTATAAGAAACAACTTGTGGGCCACGGCAGTCTATAGGCCCATCAGTAACAACAGTATATTGTCTGGGCATACGCCCTCTCACCCATCCGGACGCGGTCCCAGTCCGGGGAAAACTTCCACCGACTGTGTCTCACACACACACACAGTGTCTCCAGCGATCGGGTCCCCGATCGAACCAAGGCTGTAGGTAAGCGATGCCCAGGCTCGCAGTGGGGTGGAAGGCTCTTTGGTGCTGCGCAAGGCCTCAGGCTTCAGGCCCTGCACTCCGGCACATCCGCACAGGAGGATCAGTCACAGAAGTCTTGTGTCCCAAAGAGGCCGAGCGCAGCCGCACCTCCTCCTTATATCACCCCTCCCATGAGTCTCTGCGGTGAAACACTCCGAATGGGGTTCTGGGTAATGTAGTCTCTCTGCATTAAAGGGGAACACCCCGCTACATGTATATAAAAGGTCAATGAGTTTCTGGACTCCTGAAAGACCCTTGCATCTTTCATCCAGTGCTGTACTGACTTTTCTGGAGTCATGGGGAAAGCAAAAAAATTGTCAAAGGATCTGTGGGAAAAGGTAGTTGAACTGTATAAAACAGGAAAGGGATACAAAAATATCCAAGGAATTGGGAATGCCAATCAGCAGTGTTCAAATTCTAATTAAGAAGTGAAAAATGAGGGGTTCTGTTGAAACCAAACCACGGTCAGGTAGACCAACTAAAATTTCAGCCACAACTGCCAGGAAAATTGTTTGGGATGCAAAGAAAAACCCACAAATAACTTCAGGTGAAATACAGGACTCTCTGAAAACATGTGGTGTGGCTGTTTCAAGATGCACAATAAGGATGCACTTGAAAAAAGATGGGCTGCATGGTCCAGTCGCCAGAAGAAAGCCATTACTAAGCAAATGCACAGAGACGAGCCTCAAAACTTTTGGCACAGTCATTTGGAGTGATGTGACCAAAATGTAGCTTTTTGGCCACAACCATAAACGCTTCATTTGGAAGTCAACAAGGCCTATGATGAAAGGTACACCATTCCTAAGCGGCGGTGGATTTCTGATGTTTTGGGGATGTGTGAGCTACAAAGGCACAGGAAATTTGGTAAAAATTGATAGCAAGATGAATGCAGTATGGTATCAAAAAATACTGGAGGAACATTTGCATTCATCAGACAGGAAGCAGCGCATAGGGTGTACTTGGACATTCCAACATGACAATGTGTCATTGGCTACAGCAGAATAGAGTGAAGGTTCTGGAGTGGCCATCTCAGTATCCTGACCTTAATATCATTGAGCCACTCTGGGGAGATCTCAAATGTGCAGTTCATGCAAGACAGCCCAATAATTTACAGGAACTGGAGGCTTTTTGCCAAGAGGAATGGGCAGCTTTACCACCTGAGAAGATAAAGAGACTCATCCACAAATACCACAAAAGACTTCAAGCTGTCATTGATGTTAAAGGGGGAAATACACGGTATTAAGAACTGGGGTATGTAAACTTTTGATCAGGGTCATTTGGGTAGTTTCTGTAGCCATTATGATTTAAAAAGAGTAAATACAGTTGATTGATAATAAATTACTTTAGCCAAATACTAACCATGAGTGAAAGAAAAGTATTTGTGTTATCATTCATTTTCTCTGAAAAATGGCCAAGAAATCATAATGAATTATACATCACAACAATGCATAGTGGTCATCCTCTTGATATTTCCATATAAATGGAATATAAAAAAAAAAGCCATCAACACTTGTTCAGAAATTGAAGGACTCCCATGTGCAGCTGCAAAACACACTGCATTGTGCAACGTGCTCTGCCAAATTTTGTCAAGCAGTGCAAAGTGACTGTTGTGTCCGAGGGAATTTAACCCTTTTGCTGTAAAACCCAATCGCTTACATGTTCCCCAGTACATTCGCCACCCCTCCCATCTGTTATCTGAACTCCTCTACCTAATAAGAACCCAAAAGCAATGTGTATTATATCAATTTTCATAAAACACTAAATATCCCTCAAAATGTATGTGGCCATCCAAATGTAAACAAACACAATGGGAGCACCTTGTTTAAAAATGTTGATTGTGCTACACATAGTACTTATCGCCACGGATGCCAGAGTGAGTGCAATAATTCTATGGTAAGCCATTATTCATTGTTAACTCTAAACTGAAGACCTGTAGGGCTTTTACACACATGGGCCGAATGTTTAACATCCGTTTGGCTGGCTTCTGTCAAATGTGCATGCTGGAAAACCAGCAGTCGGCCGACTCCCGATCACCGCTCTCAGCCAATGACAGAGAGCACTGATCATAATGTTCTGACAGGTTGTCCATCCCTCTGTCAGAACACAATATCTCAGAGGGGGAGATCGCTGAACTAACCTTGCGTGGTTATTACAGCTACTCTGACCAGAGCTGTCAGTTTTTTGGTTGCATGAATAAAACTGTTAGTGTGTACCTGGCTTTAGGGGGTTGGAGCATGTTGTTGGCATAAGTGTATTTGCATATAATGCAGGAAATGCACTTGCATGTGCCTTTTAAATTGGCAACACTTAGATTGATGGTTTTGAAAATGACTGTGGAATAAAACCCTGAATAATGTTGTTAAAGAATCTTTCCAAGATCAGTGCTAATCTCAGAGATATATTTTATAATATCTGTCTCATCTGCTCTTTCACAAATTTCTATATACATATCAAGGACAATTATGCCTTGTTTATCCACCACAAAACATAGATTATCCAAGTCCTTTTTTACAATCCCAACAAATGGATTTTAACCACTTCAGCCCCGGGAGGTTTACCTCCCTTCATGACCTGCCCATTTTTTGCGATACGGCACTGCGTTACTGATATTTGCGTGGTCGTGTGACACTGTACACCAAAAAAATGTATGTCCCTTTTTCCCCCAAACAAATAGATCTTTCTTTTGCTGGTATTTGATCACCTCTGCAGTTTTTATTTTTTGCGATATATAAAACCCAAAAAAATGACAATTTAAAAAAAATATATATATATATTTTTTACTTTATGCTATAAAACATATCCAATACAATTCTTAAAAAAATCGAATTTCTTCATCAGTTTAGGCCAATATGTATTCTGCTACATATTTTTGATAAAACATCCCAATAAGAGTAGATTGATTGGTTTGCGCAAAAGTTATAGTGTCTACAAACTAGGGGATATTTTACTGGAATTTTTATTTATTTATTTTTACTAGTATTGGTGGCCATAAGCGATTTTTAGCGGGACTGCAACATTGCAGCAGACATATCGGACAGCTAACTGACACTTTTGACACTTTTTGGGGACCAGTGACACTAATACAGTGATCAATGCTAAATAATATGCACTGTAACTGTACTAATGACACTGACAGGAAAGGGGTTAACATCAGGGTTGATCAAAGGGTTAAGTGTGCTCTTAGGGAGTGCTTTCTAACTGTAGGGGGAATGCTGTGACTGGAGGAACACAGAGATCCGTGTTTCTGCTTAGCAGAAACACAAGATCTCCTCACAGAACAGCGGTCTGCTTTGTTTACATAGGCAGACAACCATTCTGCCTCTCCAGTGAATGATCACGGGGTGCCAGCAGCCATGATGGCCGCCGACACCCTGCGATCATTCACAGGAGAGGCAAACCCACCGATTGGCTCCCGGTGTGTCCAATCACAGTGGGAGTGGGTCACTGGCTGGGTGCACACGTGCCCCAGACCCACTGCATGAAATAATGTACCTGTATACAGTTTTACAGTATACCTGCATTGGGCAGTCCATAAGTGCTAGAATAGTTTTGGTCAGAGTTACATAGAAATCTCTTTAGATGTCTAATTATAAAACAATTCCAGCACCCCCTCCCCCCAGGTACAGTTTCATCTAGATTGGAAAGCAATTTGTGCCCTCTGCAGTCCCCTATACCTGAAGGTAGAGAGAGCTGGATAAACAAAAGTATTTTGAGTAAGAAGAAACTCAAGGAATTGTAACAAAAAGGAATTATGTTCATATGGTGAATACCTCCCTTGTGCAGGGTAAAAAGTAAATGTAAAGTGGTTCAACAATCAGAGGAAATATAAACAAAAAAGAAATGAGCATGAGCTCTGATCTGGGCAGAAAAGAGGTGAACATGAGGTGAAACTGAATGCTTGGTTGATTGAATTTAAAAATCAATGGTGGCACCATCGGATTCCAAACGCGCAAAATTTCAGATTTTCTTACACACCTGTTCACCCTTTAAGAACTTGATATACTGAACTACATCGTACAGAATGGTTGAATCATTATCACCGGTTCCTTTTTCTTTTTCTTTTCTTGTTAAAATGTTTTTAAAAATGTTTCCACAAGTCT
Source organism: Rana muscosa (assembly GCA_029206835.1). NCBI lineage: Eukaryota > Metazoa > Chordata > Amphibia > Anura > Ranidae > Rana > Rana muscosa. The sequence continues at coordinate 218,625,940 of CM055116.1, forward strand.
AATATTGGACACCAACTCCTGGAATATTATTATTTGAAATCTACTGTATGTTGAAATCTATGTTCATTACTTATTGGTAGCGAATTTGTATTACCGGTAATAATACTTTTTTTTTTTCTCTGGGAGGGTGGCTAGAAGTTTTTTTTTTCTAGGGAAAAAATGTGTATAGGGTATGGTTGAAGGAATAGGATGTATTTTATATTTGACTGTGTTTAAAAAAATATATTAATAAAAAATAAATAAAATACTTGTATATGCAACTTGAAATTTACGATTTATTCAAAATTTCTGATTTTCAAAAGAAAATGTGTTTGGAATTTAACCCATGTATGGCCTGCATAAGATTGTCTCACCTGAAACTGTCAAATGTTCCAAAAATCTCCAACAGATGTGGTGTATCCCTCACACACAAGGGAAGTGTTGTCACATTTTGCTGTAGAAGTAAAAGGTATTGACTAACCTCAGTGAGAGACCCACATCCAGAACTTTTGAGCGTACCAGACGGGTTAGTCAGTGATTTGTGAACCATCAGTAAAAAATTTAAATGTAGGAAAAATGGGTAAACCTAAAAATATTAAGCAATGTCCATATTATTATTTTTCTTCTGAATTGAAAATCTATAATAAGAAATAGCTCTTTCTGATTTTGGGACATAGCTTTTGTGGAATCATAAAATATCATTACCGTATATATTCGAGTATAAGCTGACCCGAATATAAGCCGAGGCACCAATTTTTACCACAAAAAACTGGGAAAACCTATTGACTCGAGTATAAGCCTAGGGTGTCCATCTGCATGCCTCACTGTGCCTCACTTTGCCTCACTGTGTCCATGTGCATGCCTCACTGTGTCCATGCCACACTGTGCCCATGCCACACTGTGCCCATGCCTCACTGTGCCCATGACTAGACTGACGTTTAACATGGGAGTGGTGCCCGGATTTGAAAAACCAGGGCTCCCCGGCCGTAGGTCCCCCAGACAGCAAACTTTGCACACTTGTATAAGAGACATGTGTGCCAAAGTTGGGGTCCAGGGGACCTACGGTCCAGCCAGTACCGGATCCCCAAAGTTACCGGAGAAATTACCGTTTACCATAGGAGTCTATGGAAGGGGGTGCCCGGCTTTGAAAAATCGGTGCTCCCCGGCCGTAGGTACCCCGGACAACAAACTTTGCCCACTTGTAGAGGAAGAGTGAGACCTACGGCCGGCTGGTACCGGGTCCCCTAAATCCAGGAGATCAGGTGCAAAAATGTGACTCGAGTATAAGCCGAGGGGGGCATTTTCAGCACAAAAAAATGTGCTGAAAAACTTGGCTTATACTCGAGTATATACAGTATTTGTTTTGTAATATTTTCAAGCACATCGCCCATGTTGCCATTCTTTTCAACAGCTTTTTTTCAAAATGTCATATCCTTTGGAGCTCAAATTGTGTTCATGAGTAGTCCTAGTACACAAGGGGGAGGGGGGGGGGGGGGGCTCACACAATCTGTTTGGTACAAATATGCATTGACTTTAATAATTTTTTGTTCACTGAATTTGCTTTTTGGGAAAAGTCGTCTACCAATCACAAATGATTGTCATTTGTTAGGATATTGTCTACGTTCACAGACTTTGTGCAAAATGTATTGGTCCATCAAGTGCTTTTGGCATTTGATTTGTAATTATAGACTGTCTGGATGGAGGATCTATTATGATTATGAAAAGGTGTGCATATATAAATAATTTTAAACAATCTTTGCTTCTGTATAATTAAGATTTTTGTGTCTTTCCATCAATTTTAAATATACATTTGTTTTATAAATACAGTATACACTGTATAAACAAACATTAGTGTTTCCATCTTTTTGAAAAGCTAAAATACACAACAAGAGACTGTTTTGTTGTTGAGAAATCTTTACTTCCCCATCACCTGCATGTTACCAGCATGGCCCAGTATTAAAGTATAATGACTTCTTGATAAATGCCAAGTGATTTATTTGGTAAGCTTTAACAACCCTACTGAATCCATCTTTTATTGCTATGGTTGTTTTAGGATGAATACTAATTCTGACTGATTGCTAGGAGTTATTGCATTTTAGATTATCATAGGTCTCTCCACTAAAATAGGTCTGTATGCTGGGAATCCCATTAATTTTCATTTAAAATCCATCTGAAAATTCTATTAAATTAGCTAAAAACATTCCAGAAAATATCAAAACAACAGATGTTTAAAGTTTTACAGTTCCTTAGAAAAACCTTCCCTTAGAAAGCAGTGATAGCCTAACTAGAATAGCCTGTTCACTTTATGATTGCAGAGCTATGGGTCTGACTTAGCATGGGAGCGTTGGACCTCTGCAGATAGATCCCTGCTTCCACACAGGGAGCAAAGGCACTTCTCTTGCTGCTTTCTATAGAAAACAAGCTGTAAGACTATGCCCACCTTTTGTTTTGATGCACCTGTAATGTATTTAGCTAAACTAAACTTAAAGTTAAAATAAGTGTTTGCAAACTCTAAATCTTTTTTCTAGTAAGTTATCCCTCATACTTATACGGTTTTCTGTTTCAAAGTTTGAAAGGCAAAAAACAACAACAAAAAATTAAAAACATTTCACATCAAAATAATACAGAACAAAATATTTTACATAAATATGACAACATTTATAACCGCATCGTTAAAAATTTAAGGGAATTAGGAAAAAAAGAACATTATTCTGAGGAATATTTTGTGAGATAAAAATTCAAACAGATGATGTTTAAATGGAAGTTTAGTTAAGCGAAGGATCCCAGACTTTCCAGAAGTCTTGAGTTTTATCATCTGAAATAGATTATTTCTCAATTGAACTGGATCAATGATAATCTTTCATCTATTTAATAATGAAAGTAAGCTCTATGAGCTACCATTTGTAATTTGGGCACTAGAATATCTAGGAACATTTGAGATAAAACAGTTAAGGAGATGGTGATTCAGATAATGATATGATAGTAAAATAATCTATCAGGTTCATTTTGATCCAATTGTATGGATTTTTATAAAAGTTCACCAAATATTGAAGAATCTTCCCAGATAATTGCATCATTTAAAACCTAAAGTAGATGCATGTGGAACATATTTAGCTAAACAGTCAGTATTATATAGCATTTGAGGATGACATTATAGTTAGTTTAAAAAAAGTAGCTGTAATATTCATAGAAATGTAAAATGCCTTCTTATCAAAGTAAATAAATCCATAAGATCTTTATTTTTCCAGGTCTAATTTCAATTTCCAGGTAACCAAAAGGGATTTTTTTTGCTGCATAATCTAGATTGTTTATATCATTAATACAATTTGCTTAAGGGGGCCTTTCACACGGGAGTTCCATATGTCAGTTTTTCCTCCATTTGTTGGCAGATGAAAAACAAACATACATGTATGTCTATGGGCTATCGGACGTTAGCGGATGATCATTCCCTGACATCCGCTGACATCCGTCTCTGTTAAGTTACATTTTTGGAGACAGAAGAAAACCCTATTTTTCTTCTGTTTAAAAAAATCGAACAGACGAAAAACGGATGCTAGCATACGACATCTGTTTTTACACCCTTTTTTTCCCCCCACTTTTAAACACACTGTATTTAGCTGGTTGCTAAGGAGGGTTCCAGGAAGCGGGCTAACAAGTGATGCCAGACAGCGATCGACAACACAGAGGAAGACAGCAACAGAAGAGTTGTATAAAATAAATGGTGCTGCGCTGTTATAAGGGTAAATAAATAAATCTGAAATAAAGCTAATGCTAACTAGACAATATGTGTTAAAAAATGTCCAAGAAGAATTCAATAAAGTGCTAAAGGCAGTAGTATGCACGTGAAAAAAAATGTGCTAGATAAACAAACAACAGTCTTATACAGATGAAGAGGTTAATAAAGTGCTGTGTTTACTCTCCAGCTGAGTGCAAATATAACGTATAAGGTGACTTGTCCTTTTTTGTGCAAACAAATTGTGCAAATAAATGCAATGTGCAAAGCGCAAAAGTGACTTCTCCTCTTCTGTGCAACACACTTTAGCGAAGATGGCCTCTTACCTTATGGCTGTAAGGTAACAGCATATATATGTAATAGTAGAAATCAGTGGTGTTCACAGTGCTGGCTTCTTATATCCTGATGACATACCCTCATTATAGTGGCGCAGATCTGTCCCTTTAAAGCGGTATTAGCAGTAATATTTCTCTCCCAATGGGTATATAGTAAGGAGGAAGTATAAGGAGGTATTCCGGATAGTGTAGTATTTTCAACCCAATACTTTTATTTATTAAAATAGCTAAAAGTAGTCACATTTCTTTACAAGTTAAAATCAAAACACCACGAGTGGTGAGCTCGTATGCGGATGTCACTTCCGGTGCATGTCCATCCTAACGCGTATTGTCACGGCCACATGACTTTATCAGGTGATCCCCTGATGAAGTCACGTGACCGTGACGATACACGTTGGGACAGACCGGCACCAGAAGTGATGTCAGCATACGAGCTCGCCGCTCGTGGTGTTTTGATTTCAAGAAATGTGAGTACTTTTAGCTGTAACGTAATGCTTTGGTGTGGTGGGCGTTAACTAAGGGGCTGTCATAGGCTCTCATCAGAAGAGCCCAACTGTGCCCATCCTTTCCACCTAGCTGCTTAATTCATAGAAGCCATACTCAGGTCCGCAATCAGGGGGGTACAGCCCATACAAGTGTAAGGGGCCAGAGCGACCAGAGGGGCCCGGTCCCTCAGGACACTCGGGCTCCAAGTTGGCACCTCCACTTTGTTCTTTTCCTCCCCCTACACTAGTCTTGACTCCCATTGGTGCTACCCACTGCACTAGCTTCTAACTCCCAGGCAGTGGCCTAGCATGCGGGGGTGGAGGGGAGGTTGTTAGACGGTGTGCTTGAGCGGCGCAGAAATGAGTGCCCCCCAGAATTCCGTGGTTCCATCCACCTGCTCCTTTTCTCCCCCTCCTTTGATGGCCGCTAAGCCGCTTGCCTCAGTGTGCGGTGACAGACAGCTCGGGAGGTGCGGCTTTCCTGGAAGGAAACACTGCTCTGTCATCTCCAGCATGCCTGAGCTTCACACACACATCTGTTCTCCCGACCCTCTCTCTCTGCTCATGTGCTGCTGCGTCTGAAGGAGATGGGGGGGTGGGAAGATTAAGGAGCCAACAGCCACATTGAGAGAAGCCGCTGACTGAGAGCCCCCAGGGACCTTCCAAGTAAGTAAGCACCATGACCAGACCCTGCCCTCTCTCTTTCCCTGACCCCTCTGCTTTCTCCTTGACCCTCCTGCTTTCTCCCTGACCTCCCTGCTCTCTCCATGACCTGTCTGCTCTCACCCTGACCCCCTCTCTCTCTTTGATCCCCCTCTCTCTCTCTGACCATCCCTCTCTCTCCCCCTCTCTCTCCCCCTCTCTCTCCCCCCTCTCTCTCTCCCTGACCACCCATCTCTCCCTGACCCCCCTCTCTATCCCTGGCCCCCTCTCTCTCTCCCTGACCTCACTGCTCTCTCCCAGACCACCCTCTTTTTCTCTCCATGGCCCCCTCTCTCTCTCCCTTCCCCCCACCCCCCCCCCATCTTCTCTCCCCCCACCCCTCTCTCCCTGCCAGCACTTTATTAACATTATCCACTTAAAGCAGTATAAAACCCCAAAGCAAACATTTATTATATAGCAGCCTACAAATTCTTATAAGTGATGGCCACATTTGTTTTCTTTTTTATTTATTTTTTTATTTTCACCTGGTGATCCTGCTAGCAAGTCTCTTGTTTTTTAAAAGAACAAGCTGTCTTGGAGATAAACCATTTAACACTGGCAGAGGTGCTTACAATTAACAGTTTCTATTTATTCACCTTTATTCCAAAGGAAAAATATAAAGTGAGTTGAAAATGAATGCAGACACCACATCTAAGTATTGGTAAGCTGTAAATTGTATTCCTCTCCATTCACAGCGGATTTGGTGGGATGACCAGTGGGTGGATCCTGGGGAATGTTGGTGGTCAGGCCCAGGGGGCCCAGTCCTAAAGCTGTAAAATGGGCCCCAAAATTTCTGGTGGCTGCACTGGCCATACTACACCTTCTATTAATTAAACAGAATTTAGCAATTGAGTAGGTGGACCTTTCAATTATCTCAATTCTTAGATCACTTTCCAATCATTTTTCAACTTTAAGGTTTTTAAAAGTTTTAAGAGAACTTCAGTTACACTTCATTAGGCTTTTTTTCCTCCCCTCTTATCTGATATCCATGGTTGTCTTTAGATCAGGTATATCATCACCATATTTTTCACAAACAGCTTCAAGAGCCCTGCTGACTCCTCAGGGTTCAGGCAGACAACTGGAACCTATATTGACACTTAACATCCTATACCAAACCTTATATACCAAGTTTAAATTGCACCCTTATCAACAGAGTTGTATATAGTTGATGATTCTCATGTGTAGTGCAAACTAATTTGACACCACAATCAAGCCTGAAATAGAGGTGAGGCTTCTGATATGAAAAACAAACAATAATGTAAACTGTAGTAACGCAGATCAACAAAATATTCATCAGTTTATTTTAATAAAATCCGTTTAGATCTAATTTACAATTGCTATGAGATGCTGCTCTTTGTGCCTTCGATTTTTATTTTACAGCTTCTTTTAACAAGGCCATATGCCCAATACATTTTTAAACTTAGACAAAACCAATGTAAAGAATTCAGTTATCTTTAACTTTTAGATAATATAAAAAAAAAATTGTTAAATAAAAAGGACTTTTTTATCAGCTTAAAAAAAACTAAAGAAAGGGCGGTCTGATTTAGATTCACTGGTTAATACATCATGCATAATTAAATTAGTATAGAAGGCAATGCTTATTAAGCAGTGAACAAAAACACCTTGTCGCCAAATTGTTTTATAGCATACTGCTAAATGACAAAATCCTGTATGACCTGCATTCAGAACATATTCTTAGGGGAGAAATCTATTATGCAGGGTGAATTCATCCATGTTTTCATTCAAAAGCTGAAAATGATAATTTTCTTTAAGAATGTTTATAGATATTGTGAACCGAGCTCTAGAGCCATTCGTTCCTCTCTGACATGCCACTATAACTAAAATAACGATGCAAGGAAGCAAAGATGTCCCTAAGGAACACACCGAACCTATGTAGGGCAACGTTATTATCATTTCCCCTGCAGCCTGAAACAAAACCTTAGCAAAAATCTAGCAGATTAACTATTTATTAACAACATTGTGAAGACTAATAGGAAAAATATATTTTCTGTATTTATGTAGGGACAAAAAGTCCCTCGCTGTTTTGCAGAGTAATTTATGTATTTATGTTTGGCTTTACAGTGTGATTGTAACCAATCATACCAGTTGATGCTAAAGTATATCCATAGCCAAACCGATTTTAAAGTTTTGAATAGGGTGGGTAAGCATTAGAACCTCTGTCAAATGTTATTGCTCTTTGTGTCCCTACTGGTGAGATTCACCCTTTCTATTTGTCTTAGTTTTCATTGTCACTGGCACACAAAGTAAGGGAATTAAAGAAAAAATAGATGCCACCAGAGCAGGAATATGGCTTTGCATATACTTTAAGTAGAATTTAGAACGCTTGCAAACATTGTAGGCCATATTAGATAGAGTCAAATTAACTTACCAATATGTTTTGTACCCCATAACAGCTGTGCAAGCATGCAGATAACATACTAACATCATGTAGAAATCTAGGTATATCATTCCCTTTCACAGTAAACCTCATGTTGTTCCTACTACAGCTTCTCTCACAGAGGGCCAGTATAGTCAAAAGACAGTTAGTCGTATAGCATATTTTGGACTATTTATTAAAACCTGATTATCCAAAGGGATTTTACCTTAAAAGTGGATTCCATAATGCCTTATAACTGTGTTACCCCGGCTATTCCTCACAATGAGGGACTACATCCCTAAAACATTGAGAATGGTATAGCACTTAAACCCTTAATCAGTGATGCTGGGTATTGCAATAGAATAAAACAAAAAGGAGGGCAACAGAGAAAAAAAAGAAAAGCACTTTACGGAAAAGAGATACTTTAACAGATTGTGACTCTAATGAATATAAAAGGGACTATAATAGAGAGGAATTTTGATGTCTCTGATTCTGTTGGGAACACATCCCTTCACTTCCTATCCTGTGAACACAACAGAAAGTAAGAGGAATTGCCTTCAAAGTGAGGGAAATTCCCCACTTAAATAGTTGTCACAGAAACAACATTAAAAGTGTTGTTAACCCACTTCTACCAAATCGTCTTATCCCCTCTGTACCATAATAACAAGTGTGCCTGTGTAATATAAAAAATCTGCTGATCTGTACCTATATAAGCACGGCTCCTGGCGCATCATATTCTCTCTCCGACTCACAGTTCTAGTGGGCAGGGCCGAGCATTCCCGCTGACATCAGCAGGGAAGGAGGGGGAGAGAGGAGAGAGCGAGACGGGAGCCATGCTTATATAGGTACAGAACAGATCAGAAGATTTTTTACATTACAAAGACACAGGGACACTTGTTATTATGGTACAGAGAGGATGAGACGATTTAGCGCGGGGGGTGGGCACAGGTATGAGCAGACAGGCAGGGAGGGGAGGGGGAGGAGGACAGAGGAGACACAGACACAGAAGAGCAGGGCTGCGAAAGACGGAATCACATTAACGGGCCATGGTATGATGCCACCAACCCAGCAGAAGAGCTGGCAACAGAGCAGAGTGCTGTTGGCCTCTGCCCTCAACTAACAAAAGATGCAGTATCCATCTGTATACTCCAGGGATGCTGGGCAGTCGACCTAGATCCCCAACAGCATGATGAAGTGAGCCCAGCCACCCTGTCTTCTTTCCAGCGGCTGAAAGGACTCCAGGTAGAAGGGCCAGTACGCACTTCTCCCCATCGGCAGGTATGTTCTCTGTGAGAGGCAGAGGTTGGCTGGGTGAGTAATGCTATGTTTGGGGCAATTTATTTGGGGTACTGTGTGGATACCGGCATTGGGGGACTGGAAATACTGACTAACTTCGGAGTCAACATGTCCAGGGTCTTCTCCTGTGTTAGTCCCCTGCAGAAAGGGGAGATGTGTGACGGGGGGCCTGTGGAACCTAGAATCCCTTGGAGAGGTTAGGAAACCCTTTTTTCAGCTCCCCATGCACCTCCTATGTCTAAGTTACCCTGTGTTTTCATTCGTCCAAATGCATTTTTGTCCGAATTTCGGGGATTTTCGCATTTGTTTTAACAAACGATAACGAATGTGCAGAGTCCGAAATCCAAAAGATCCGACATAAAAAATGCTTTATTTTCATTTTGTTGCGACAACAGTTCGATATAGATAGAAGATTCAACGTGACGGTGACAATAGCGATCTGTGTCTATCGAATTTGCGGTTCAATGTGACTAACCTAACTCTATTAGTCCGAGATTATTCCATATAGAGAGAAAAGATTCGACATTATAGAGACATGAAGATTCGACGAAGCAGCTAAAAACATACGATCGCCACGAGCGGACATTTATGGTCAAATGCTCCGCCCATAGGCTATAGAAGAATTCTAATGTTGTCTGACTAGTAATAATAATAAATATAATTATTATTAGTCATACAACATTAGAATTCTACTATAGCTTGTGAGCAGAGCATTCGACCAGAAATGTATGATTGCGGCATCGTACAGTTTAGCTTTCGTCAAATCTTCTTATAACATTCGACAGACACCATAAGCCTTCAATGACAGATTGAACCTTAACCACTTCCCGCCCAGTCAATAGCGAATTGACGTCCGGGAAGTGGTTGCAATATCGATACTGGACGTCATATGACGTCCTGCAGGATATTGCCTTGCGCGCGCCCGCGGGGGCGCGCAGCGCGGTGATCGGGGACGGCATGTGTCCCTCGGACACAGCGCTTCCCCGATCACGGTAAACAGCCAATTTCATTGGCTGTTTACCATGTGATCGGCTGTGTCAAAGTCACAGCCGATCACCTGTCAAAACAAACTCGGCGGCGCGCTCCGTGCGCGCCGCCACAGGCTTGCAGAGCGGGGATCGAGGAAGGCGAGTGTCCCTTGGACACAGCGCATCCCCGATCAGAGTAAACAGCCAATGAATTGGCTGTTTACCACGTGACCGGCTGTGTCCAATCACAGCCGGTCACAAATGTAAACAAACTCCACAGGAGTTACTACCTGATCCCTGCTCTCTCCTCACGCACCGATCTGTGAGGAGAGAGAAGAGATCAGTAAGTTAGCTCAGTGTAGTTTGTCTACATAAGTTTACAGTGCACAACACGCCCCCCCCATAAAGAGGACCTGTCACACAGCCCAGCACATCAATCAGCCCAGCCAATCAGCCCATCTGTCAATCAGCCCGTCTGTCAATCAGCCCATCTGTCAATCAATCAGCCCACCTGTCAATCAGCCCATCTGTCAATCAATCAGCCCATCTGTCAATCAATCAGCCCATCTGTCAATCAATCAGCCCATCTGTCAATCAATCAGCCCATCTTTCAATCAATCACCCCACCTGTCAATCAATCACCCCATCTGTCAATCAATCAACCCATCTGTCAATCAATCAATCAGCCCATCTGTCAATCAATCAGCCCATCTGTCAATCATCTGTCACAGGCCCACCTCCATCGGTACCGCCATTGGCACCGCCACACAGGCTACCAGTACCGCCATCGGTACCAGTACCACCACCAGTACCGCCACCAGGCCCAGCATCTATACTGCCACACAGGCCCGCTACCAGTATCACCACTAGTGCCGCCATCGGTACCACCACCAGTACCACCACCCGTACCACCGTCGGTAGTGCCACCACCACCTGTACCACCACCTGTACCGCCATCGGTACCATCACCACCCGTACCACCACCACCTGTACCGCCATCGGTACCACCACCACCTGTACCGCCATCGGTACCACCACCACCCGTACCGCCATCGCTACCACCACCACCCGTACCGCCACCTGTACCGCCATCGGTACCGCCGCCACCACCACCACCCGTACCGCCATTGGTACCACCACCACCTGTACCGCCATTGGTACCACCACCACCCATACCGCCATCGGTACCACCACACAGGCCCACCACTAATACCTCCATCGGTACTACCACACAGACCGCCACCACTACCACCAGCAGTACCATTACACAGGCCCACCAATAAGCACTGCCATAATGTCCCAAAGGGTTTACACACCTGAGGAGGCATATGCCATTCTTGCCATGTCGGATGATGAGAGCAGCGGGGAGCTCCCATTATCCGATTCTGGTTCGGAATACGAGCCAGTGGAGGATAGTGGCTCAGAGTCCGAGTCCCCGGAGGAAACCGTCCCTCCCAAAAGAATGCGATCGGCACCAAGATCAGCACCAAGATCAGCACCAAGATCAGGAGAACTGCCCACCACCAGCAGCGCCATACCCCAGGAAGAGGAGCCCAGTACAAGCAATGGAAATGCACGCCCAACCCGAAGAATCCAGCCCCAATCCTACCTTCCCGATGCCCTGGCAAACCCCTTATGGTTGCCTGCCAACTTAGGATCCGCTATCATCCCCCCTTTCACCGCACAGCCAGGTGTGCAGCCCGACACTACAAATTTTTCTAAATTTGATTATTTTGGTTTATTTTTCCCACAAGATTTGCTGCAGAATATAGTGGATCAAACGAATCTGTATGCATCCCAATTTATTGCTGCCAACCCCGATTCTTCCTACGCCCGCATGTTCCAGTGGCGGCGTCTAACATTGGAGGAATTTAAATTATTTTTGGGCCTTATGTTCAATATGGGGCTTACAAAAAAGAACGAAGTCCATTCATATTGGTCCAAATGCCCCATCCAACACATGCCCATATATTCCGCTGTCATGTCCAGGAAAAGATACGACATGATTATGCGCTTTCTCCACTTCAATGACAATTCACAGTGCCCTCCCCGAGATCATCCCAACTACGACAAATTGTACAAGATACGCCCCCTAATCAATGCCTTTTCCCAGCGATTTGAAGAAGTTTTCATCCCAGACCAAAAAATTTGTGTGGACGAGTCCCTCGTACATTTCACCGGCCGACTGCAGTTCAAGCAGTACATACCAAGCAAGAGAGCCAGGTATGGGTTAAAATTAAATAAATTATGTGATCGAGCCACTGGATACGTCTGCAAATTCAGGATCTACGAAGGCAAAGACTCCCAGCTCCAGCCCCGTGATTGCCCCACATATATTGGAACCAGTGGGAAAATTGTCTGGGAGTTGGCATACCCCCTGTTCGGAAAAGGTTACCATTTATATGTTGATAATTATTATACCAGCCTGCCCCTTTTTCGCCACCTTTACAGTAAACAAACCCCGGCCTGCGGTACCTTAAAAAAAAAACGGAAGGGATTCCCACAAAATTTATTGACAAAAAAATTGCGACCTGGAGAATCGGCATCCATGAGGAACGAGGAGGTGTTGGCCATGAAGTGGAGGGACAAGAAAGATGTCCACATCCTCTCTACGATCCACAATGACACCATGGTGGAGATCCCAAGAAGACGCGGCTCCATTGTAAAGCCTGAATGTGTCCACGACTACAATTTGTACATGGGGGGGTGGATTTAAACGACCAGATGCTACAGCCCTACTTATCAACCAGAAAGTCCCATTATTGGCACAAAAAAGTTGCGTTTCACCTGTTTCACATGGCCCTTTTTAATTCGTTTGTCTGCTACCAAAAAGCAACTCAAAATCACCGACTCCACTACCTCCAATATATCGAAGATATCATCAATAGGATAGGATAGGACACCTCTGCCTGCTACCTGGACCTGTGCTTTGGCTGTGCTCTGGCTGTGCTGACAGTATCTCTGCCTGTGCGAACTATGGACAGTATTCCTGCCTGCTGCCTGGATGATTGCTTTTGCTGTCGCTGACCTCATCCCTGCCTGCTGCCTGGACCGATGCTCTCCTCTGTGGACCACTGCACTTCTAAAATCACAGGTAATCTTTTGTTATTTGGTATGTACCTGCTATGTGTTAGATATATGAAGGGCCTTCAAAAATGTGATCGGTAGTCAGAAAATGATATGTGCAATTAATGCTGCTAGAATGCCTGGAGGTGCTACTTGGATGTTGGGCCTCTGTATGTGGCCAGGCTGTGTAAAAGTCTCAAACATGTGGTATCGCCATACTCAGGAGGAGTAGCAGACTGCATTTTGGGGTGTAATTTTTGCTATGTACATATTATGTGTTAGAAATATCTTATAAATTGACAACTTTGTGTAAAAAAAATGCATTTTAATTTTTTCTCCACATTTTCCAAAACCTTCTGGAAAAAAATGAACCGTTCAAAAGACTCATAATGCCTCATAGATTATACGTTGGGGTGTGTGCTTTCAAAAATGGGGTCATTTTGTGGAAAATTCTATTGTCCTGATGCTCCAGGGCCTTCAAAATTGTAATAGGTGGTTGAGAAAGGATATGTGCGATTTATGCTTGTAGAACGCCTGAAAGTGCTACTTCAATGTTGGGCCTCTGTATATGGCCAGGCTGTGTAAAAGTCTCACACATGTGGTATCGCTATACTCAGGAGGAGTAGAAGAATGCATTTTGGGGTGTTATTTTTGCTATGTATATGCTATGCGTTAGAAATATCTTATAAATGGACAACTTTGTGTAAAAAAAATGCATTTTCATTTTTTCTCCACATATTCCAAAACCTTCTGGAAAAAAATGAACCGTTCAAAAGACTCATAATGCTTCATAGATTATACGTTGGGGTGTGTGCTTTCCAAAATTGGGTCATTTTGTGGAAAATTCTATTGTCCTGGTGCTCCAGGGCCTTCAAAATTGTAATAGGTGGTTGAAAAAGGATATGTGCGATTTATGCTTGTAGAACGCCTGAAAGTGCTACTTCAATGTTGGGCCTCTGTATATGGCCAGGCTGTGTAAAAGTCTCACACATGTGGTATCGCTATACTCAGGAGGAGTAGCAGAATGGATTTTGGGGTGTCATTTTTGCTATGTATATGCTATGCGTTAGAAATATCTTATAAACGGACAACTTTGTGTAAAAAAATGCATTTTCATTTTTTCTCCACATTTTCCAAAACCTTCTGGAAAAAAATGAACCGTTCAAAAGACTCATAATGCTTCATAGATTATACGTTGGGGTGTGTGCTTTCCAAAATGGGGTCATTTTGTGGAAAATTCCATTGTCCTGGTGCTCCAGGGCCTTCAAAAGTGTAATAGGTGGTTGAGAAAGGATATGTGCGATTTATGCTTGTAGAACGCCTGAAAGTGCTACTTCAATGTTGGGCCTCTGTATGTGGCCAGGCTGTGTAAAAGTCTCACACATGTGGTATCGCTACACTCAGGAGGAGTAGCAGAATGTATTTTGGGGTGTAGTTGCAATTATGCATATGCTGTGTGAGAGAAAAAAACTGTTAATATGACCAGTTTGTGTAAAAAAAAAAAAAAAAAAAAAAAACAATTTTCCCAAGAATTGTGGGAAAAAAAATACAACTTCAAAAAACTCACCACGCCTCTTAGTAAATACCTTGGACTGTCTACTTTCCAAAAAGGGGTAATTTTGGGGTATTTGTACTTTCCTTGCTTGTTAGTGTCTCAAGAAATGAGATATCCCTTCAGTACATCAGGCGTGATCAGATGTGATAAATTTTCAGTGATTGCCACCATAGTTTGTAGACTCTATAACTTTCACAAAGACCAAATAATATACACTAATTTGGGTTCATTTTACCAAAGATATGTAGCAGTATACATTTTGGCACACATTTATGAAGAAAAATTACTTATTTGCAAAATTTTACAATACAAACTAAAAAAAAGTGTTTTTTTTTTTTTAAATTGCTGTTTTTTTGCTTATATCACAAAAAATAAAAAAACCCAGTGGCGATTAAATACCACCAAAAGAAAGCTCTATTTGTGAGAAGAAAATGATAAAAATTTTGTTTGGATACAGTGTAGCATGACTAAGTAATTGTCATTCAAAGTGTGAGAGTACTGAAAGCTGAAAATTGGTCTGGGCGGGAAGGTGCATAAGTGCATGGTATTGAAGTGGTTAATTAGCTTAGATTTTTGGACAAATGCATTTTTTAACGAAACAAAATAGATAAAAACGTATTTCGGAAGTAACTAAATAATTTTATTTTATATATACAATATATATATATATATATATATATATAGATATATATATATATTTATTGTATATTGTTTCATACTATGGTGTGCTCTCTGTTGGTTCATATGGCGTGTGGCTGTATTCCATTGTTCTATTGTGTCTGCCTGCTTTGGATATTATTGGATGTGTATGTGTGTTTGCTGTGAGGAGGGAGGGGGGAATTCCTCCAACAGCTCTCCCTGCTGTTTGGACACCCCCCCTGAATGCAAAGGGAGGGGGGTTGTCCCGAGTGTTATCTGTGTTCCTGTGTTTCAATAAACAGTTCATATTCAGCAGCCAAAATTAGTACTGCCTAGTTTGTGGCTGCAAGCGTTTTGGAAGATCTGATATCTATATTCAGACTGGACGAAAGCACTCAAGCAGAGTGTGGGGCATTTTGTTACAATGGTGGTCAGTTTACAGGGGGAGGCTATAGCCAGGCAGGATCAGCCAGGTATTTCAGGTGTTACAGGGGGCCAAGTTACACAGCACAAGCACTGTGCTGTACAACATGCTTTAAGGGAACAGGATATTTTTTTTTGGGTTAACAAACGCTTTAACTAGGACATCTCCATATCAATTTAAAAGGTATTTATAAATTCAGCTGTTTTACCAGCTATGAATGTTCATTTACTCCTTCAGCTCATAAAAATGTAAGACTATGTTTACTTTGATTACTCAATCATGCGCAAGAAATAACATAGATTTTGCTTGTTTATGATTGGATGATTGAAGTGAACTCAGGTTCACTTTATTCACTAAACAGTTTTCTACTTCTTTAATAAATTAATTCCACTGAATGTCAAGATCTAACCTTCTGACCAGCCTCATACTTAAAACTCTTGTTTCCGCAGTCTCTACAGATCATTATTGTTCATGCTTAAAATGCATTGCTGACATGAAACATTTTACGATCAGCTGATATTTTCAACAGATTGCTTGAATTAATGAATACCACCAGTTTGTGTAAAGTACACAAATCCATCTTTATCAGACTAATTTTCCTCATAGCTACATGACCTTTTATTCTTTGCCAATAGACAAATCTGTTCTAATGTACAACATGGCTTTAAATATACTGTATAACATACTATTGCCAATATGCTAAAATCTGAGAAAAATAATACATTCTTACAAGAAGTTAATTCAGTGTTTGTGCGAGGCTGACATTTCTCTTCCCACCGTCATGAATAATAGATAAGCAAACATTTTGTCCTTCACGGTAAGAAAAGTTCTTTCTTCATAGTGTTATTTTTTTTCAAGCATAAAATATGACCAAATGTGTGGAAATTACTGGAATGATCAGCTTAGAATGTAGATTTCCTTTCAGCTTTACACTGATGTCTATTATTATACAGGTTTTATATAGCGCCAACAGTTTGCGCAGCGCTTAACAAAATAAAGGCAGACATTACAGTTACATTACAATTTGGTACAAGAGGAATCAGAGGGCCCTGCTCATTAGAGCTTACAATCTAAAAAGGGAGGGTCAATTGATACAAAAGGTAATAGCTGTGGGGGATGAGCTTATGGAGGAAGTAAAACGGTGTTAGTTAGAAGCAGGATAGGCTTTTTTACAGAGAAGAGTTTTCATGGATCGTCTAAATATGGATAGATTAGGGGACAGTCGGAGAGATTGGGGTAGGGAGTTCCAAAGGATGGGAGAAGCTCTGAAGAAATCCTGGGGGCGAGCATGGGAGGAGGTGACAGGGGAGCTAGAGAGCAGGAGGTCTTGGGAGAACTGAAGAGAGCGGCTTGGTTGGAATTTTGGGACTAGGTTAGTGATGTAGCTGGGGGCCAGGGTTGCCAACTTTCAGTAAATTTACGAACAGTTTGTAAAATCTGTACTTTTTGCATGCGTCCTTGAATGTCCATTACAGACATGTAGGCTGCATGTCCGTAACTGACATTCATGGACAAATGCAACAATTATGGACTTTACAAACTGTTTTTAAATTTACTGAAAGTTGGCAACCCTGCTGGGGGCCGAGTTGTGGATGGCTTTGTAAATTATTGTTAGTACTTTGAATTTTATAAGTTGAGTGAGAGGAAGCCAGTGGAGGGTTTGGCAGAGAGGGGTGGAGGACACTGAATGGTTGGTAAGGTGGATGAGTCTTGCAGCAGCATTCATGATGGACTGAAGGGGAGATAGTCTATGTAAAGGTAATTCAATGAGGAGGGAGTTGCAGTAGTCGAGGAGAGAGATGACCAGGGAGTGAATTAGAAGCTTGGTGGTGTCATTAGTTAAAAAGGGGCGTATTCTGGAAATGTTGCGGAGGCTAAGGCGGCTTGATTTGGACAGGGATTGGATGTGGGCCTGAAAGAACAGTTCAGAGTCTAAGGTTACCCCTAGCCCCCTGGCATGTGGGGACAGACTGATGGGTGTTCCATTGATCTTGATAGAGAAGTCAGGTGAAGGGGCACGTGGGGGAGGAAATATTAAGAGCTCAGTTTTAGAAAGATTCGGTTTGAGGAAGTGGTTTGACATCCAGGCTGATATGTCTGTTAGTAAATCAGTGATGCGTAAGGAGATTAATGGAGTGAGCTGAGGGGCAGAGAGATAGATTTGTGTGTCATCAGCATATAAATGGTAGTGGAAGCCATGGGAGGCTATCAGCTGACCCAGGGAGGACGTGTAGATTGAGAATAGCAGAGGTCCAAGGACAGAACCTTGGGGGACTCCATAGGTAAGAGGAGTTGGAGAGGAGGAAGTGGAGTTGTAAGTGACACTGAAGGTGCAATGAGATAGGTAAGATTCGAACCAACGGAGAGTGGAGCCATGGAGACCAAGCAAATTGAGTTCTTATCAGGTAAACAGTGTATGGTTCAGATGCGTTGATGTCTACCAGTGAAAGATATAATCTGTTTCTAAATTCATGCTAGATCATATAGGGAACACAATTCTCTGGGGTAGTGAAACATTTTTTTTTTCAGATTAAAACCTTTATTTTTTCTAACTACATAAAATAAAGGCTGTTGAAAATAAAAGCATCCGTAGTAAGCAGAAATGAGCCAACACTAAGAGCCTATTGATTTTTGTAAATTAACAAACATTATATAAGCTGCCTTAAAGTGTTTGTAAACCCTCACATATACTCAGTGAAGTAAATAGCCCCATATGATACACAGAGATTAAACATATCCCTCTACATAAGTTTTACTTGTATATCTACTGTCTTGCCATTTTCTTGTTCATACATCACGGGACACAGAGCAGCATAGTCATTACTATGTGGGTTATATAGAATTACCTTCAGGTGCTGGCACTGGCAACTTCCAAAACAGGAAGTACCCTCCCCTATATAAGCCCCTCCCATCCGGGAGTACCTCAGTTTTTTGCCAGTGTCTAAGGTGTTGGCCAAGGTTAACATGTATTCATCTGGGCTTGTGTACAGGTTCTCTGGGCCTTAGCAAGCTATTCCGGATCCGACCAAAAAAGCTTCATAGCTAAACGGTCGGTACCCGGGCCTTGCAGAGAAGAGCAGGGTTTTGCCTGTAATGCCTCTCTTAGGAGGGCTGGACCCTGGGATCCAGAGCTCTGGTCATACCCAAAACCAAGAGGCTATCTGTGCAGGGTGCTATACAGGTCCAGGGGAGTGGAATCCTTGGGAACCCGGTCCCTGAAGGTCTAGTACAATGCCTGCCATGAGAGGTGAAGTTTGGGCTTCTGTGGACCAAACAAAGTCCTGCGGCGGGGAAAAGGTAAGTGGGGGCCCCTCAGGAACTTGGTTCTATTGAGGGGACCCCCAAGCCTAATATGTCTTTCTGCCTGTTACCTAAAGGGTATTCCCGCTAATAGCTGTATATGCCTAAGAAATCCTAGAAATGTTTTTTCATAAGGGAAGTTTTAAAAAAACTGTAAACCTGGAAATGTTTTTTCATAAAGGAGGTTTTAAAAAAAAAAAAAAAAAAAAGACAAAGGTGCGGTACCTGTGTTTGTCCACTAGAGGCCGCTGTGGAACGTCTTTTTTCTTGGGACTATTCCTTCCATGGTGAAAGTCCAGGCAGATGAGTGAGCTCTCTATCAGGGTAGCTGCATTCCTCTGTCATGCTGCCAAGTAGTTTCCTTCCATCCCCGAGTCCTGGTGAAACAGGGACCATGGCTCCTCTCCCTACATGGCGCCAAGAGCGCACACGTGCACGCGCGCGCGCACGCGCACACATGCTTTCCTTTTATAAGGTTTAGCTTCAAAAAAGGGGGCGGAGCCTGGCGGATGATGCGCTCTGTGCGCCCAGCGCTTCTGCGCATGTGCGGGCGTCCCAGCAAGATAAAAGGACTCAGTCCACGCTGCTTGCTATGGACACAGAGCATGAAAAGGAGCTGGTAGCATGGTATAGGGGCTTACAGCGGGCGGTTGATACAGGCATCCCCAGAAAGACGCATTAGTAGACACCCACTGATGTACATAGCAGCAAATTGCATTAGACTATTTCAGTAAGGGGTGTATTGCGGCTGGAATACCTCAGCTTTGAACTAAGGAATATGCCGCCTAAAAAACTCCGAGATATACCTCTCAGGAAGTGTAGGGGGTCTCCATCGGGCTCTGAGGATCTGGAGCAGTCATCTGCACCCTCCTCCCCTGAGAAATCAGAGGTTAATACCCATAAGGAACCCCCGGGAGTGCCAGGTACTGCGGCTGTCCTCAGTCCACCTGCTCCTGCATATATAACAGAGGAGGTTTTTTCCTCAACTCTGGAGGGATTGGAGCAGAGATTGGCTGCATTGATCGCTTCTTCTCTACAGGAAAGAAAGCGCGCCAGATCTCCATCACCTCCATTAGAGTGCCTGTTGGCAGAGCAACAGTCCCAGGAAGGGACCGACCTACCTGAAGGGGATCAGGAGGAGGTTAGCTCTGTTTTTGAGGAATCGACAGTAGATGAACCATTTTCAGCATCACAGACTGAAAGATTGTGGGTCCAGACCCTAACTGACATGGTTCGATCTGCATTTAAAATGCCTCTTGTTGAACCATCAACTACTGCTGTCTCCTCATTGGGGTCGCTAAAAGCTCCCCAGGTTAATTGCTCCTTTCCAATACATCCATTATTGGAAGGACTTATATACCAGGACTGGGAACATCCTGATAAACTATTTGTTCCGCCTAAAAGGTTTCCGGTGATCTATCCCATGGAGGAAAAGTTCACCCAGAGATGGAATGTTCCTACGGTGGATGCAGCCATCTCTTCTGTGAACAAATCACTGACATGTCCAGTAGATAATGTTCAAATGTTCAAAGATCCAGTGGATAAAAAATTGGAATCTTTATTAAAATCTGCTTTTTCCACAGCAGGGGCTGTTACACAGCCAGCAGTGGCAGCTATTGGGGTCTGCCAAGCTTTAAAGGATCAAATGAAAATGGTCCTGAGGGATTTGCCAGACCAGCAGGCCCAGGCTCTGGCTGATCTGCCTAGAGCATTATGCTTTGCGGTTGACGCCATCAAGGATTCTATCCATCAGGCCTCCCGCCTCACGCTGTCTTTGGTACATATGCGTAGGCTTCTGTGGCTCAAAAACTGGTCTGCTGAAGCTCCCTGTAAGAAGCTCTTAGTTAGCTTCCCATTTCATGGGGAACGCCTTTTGGCGAAGACCTGGATAAGTATATCCAGAAGATTTCCAGTGGTAAAAGTACTCTCTTACCGAGTAAAAAGAGGTCTAGGGGTCCATCTTTTAAGAGGACTACCTCTCCTATCCCTGCGACGTCTGCTACTAAGCAGTTCCGACGGCCTCCTCGGTCAAACTCAGGAGGTAAAAATCAGGGACAGCCACAGGGTAATAAAAAGCCCTGGATCCGAAGAGGTACTAAACCAGCCTCCAAGTCAAGCCTATGAAGGGCTGCCCCCACTCAAACGGGTGGGGGGAAGACTTCAGTTGTTCGCAGAGACCTGGCGGGAGACGATCAAAGACAGATGGGTGCTCTCCGCAGTAACTCTGGGATACAAGTTGGAGTTAAAAGAGTCTCCTCCGTCCCATTTTATGTGGTCAGGCATGCCAAGAGACCCTCTGAAAAGAGGGTCTCTCCTATTGGCGTTAGAACACCTATTGCTCCAAGGAGTAATTATGGAGGTTCCTATGGAAGAGTGGGGGTTGGGTTTCTACTCAAACCTTTTCACAGTCCCGAAGCCAAACGGGGACATAAGACCCATATTGGACCTAAAGAGTCTAAACAAATTTCTAAACGTCCGGTCTTTCCGGATGGAGTCGATCCGATCGGTCACCGCTGCCCTACAAGGGGAGGAATGGTTAGCCTCGATCGACATCAAAGATGCTTACTTGCATGTTCCCATCTTTCCAGGTCATCAAAAATTCCTACGCTTTGCAGTAGAAGGGCGCCATTTTCAGTTCAGAGCCTTACCATTCGGTCTGGCCACAGCACCACGAGTGTTCACAAAAATTCTGGCCCCACTGTTGGCCGATCTAAGAACACGGGGTGTAACGATAATGGCATACCTAGACGACCTGTTGTTGATAGACCACTCAGTTGCCAAGCTAGAAGTGGTAATTGTCGATACAATCAAGTATCTAGAGTCTCACGGTTGGATCATCAACCTGGACAAGTCAGCCCTACAGCCAGTGAAAAACCTGGTATATCTAGGGCTACGGCTGGATTCAGACCAGAGGAAGATTTTCTTACCTCTAGACAAGGTATCCTCTTTGAGGGCCTTGGTCCGTCTGCTTTGTGCAAAAAGACAGCCGTCCATACGCCTGTGCATGAGGCTGCTAGGAAAGATGGTAGCATCATTCGAAGCTGTGCCATACGCCCAATTCCACTCAAGGAATTTACAAAGGGCCATATTGTCAGCCTGGAACGGAAAAGTTCAGGCTCTAGACTTCCCGATGGTTTTGTCCCCTTCCGTTCGGAAGAGTCTCTGCTGGTGGTTGATCCCCCAGAATCTCCAGAAGGGAAAACCCTTCAGCCCGATATCTTGGAAGGTGGTCACTACAGATGCCAGCCTTATAGGCTGGGGGGCAGTACTGGAGCAATGGTCTCTCCAGGGCAGATGGTCAAATGTAGTAAAAACCCTGCCCATCAGTCTCTTAGAGATACGAGCAGCCCGGTACGCCCTAGTAGCCTGGACATCCAGACTCCAAGGGTCCCCTGTCAGAATTCAATCAGACAATGCCACAGCAGTGGCATATATCAATCATCAGGGAGGCACCAGGAGTCGTGCAGCCCAGAGGGAAGTAAGTCACATCCTGGAATGGGCAGAAAAGCATGTCCCATGTATATCAGCTGTCTTCATTCCAGGGGTGGAGAATTGGAAGGCGGACTTTCTGAGTCGCCAACAGTTATGCCCAGGGGAATGGTCCCTTCATCCCGAGGTCTTCCGAGCAATATGTCAGCGGTGGGGAACACCGGATGTAGATCTGCTAGCATCCAGATTCAACGCAAAGGTGGACAGATTTGTCTCCCGGACAAGGGATCCCCTCGCTTGCGGCTCGGATGCTCTGGTGTTCCCTTGGGATCAGTTCAGACTGATATATGCATTCCCTCCGCTACAATTGTTGCCTCGACTCCTTCGCAGAGTCAGGTTGGAGAAGAAGCCGGTGATCCTGGTGGCTCCAGCGTGGCCCCGAAGGGCCTGGTACGCGGAGATCATCAAAATGTCTGTGGGGAGTCCTTGGACCCTTCCACGTCGTTCGGACCTGCTTTCGCAAGGACCGATATACCACCCTTCCTTACTAACTCTAAGTTTAACGGCCTGGCTATTGAATCCCACATCCTAAAGAAGAGAGGTCTCTCTAACTCTGTGGTATCAACTATAATCAATGCCAGGAAGCCTGTATCCAGGCAGATCTACTATAGAGTTTGGAAGGCGTACATCACTTGGTGCGAGGCCAGAAAATGGCATCCACGTAAGTACGTTATAGGCAGAATTCTGGACTTCCTGCAGTGGGCTGTAGACAGGAAGTTTGCCTTAAGTACTATCAAGGGCCAGGTTTCGGCCTTGTCAATACTATTTCAAAGGCCCCTGGCTATGCATTCACTTGTCAAATCCTTTATGCAAGGTGTGACTCGTATTATTCCACCGATTAAGGCTCCCATATGCCCATGGGATCTAAATTTGGTTCTGTCGGTTCTGCAGAAGCAGCCATTTGAACCTTTGCGGCACATTTCCTTGGTTCTACTCACCAGGAAATTGATATTTTTAGTAGCCATATGCTCGGCTAGAAGAGTGTCGGAATTAGCCGCCATGTCCTGTAAAGAGCCATATCTGGTTATCCATAAGGACAGAGTAGTATTACGTCCTCACCCAGCCTTTCTTCCTAAGGTGGTATCGGGGTTTCACTTGAACCAGGATGTGGTTCTTCCTTCTTTTTTCCCCAAACCAAGCTCGGTAGAGGAAAAGTTATTGCATTCTTTGGATGTAGTAAGAGCAGTTAAAGCTTATCTAAAAGCCACTGCTCAGATTCGTAGAACGGATTCTTTATTTGTTCTGCCGGAAGGCCCCAGAAAGGGTCAGGCAGCATCAAAATCTACTTTAGCCAAGTGGATTCGACAGGTCATAATACAAGCCTATGGCTTGAGAAGTAGACCGCCTCCGTTCAAAGTTAGGGCGCACTCCACGAGAGCAGTTGGAACTTCATGGGCAGTGCATCACCAGGCCTCCCTGGCGCAAATTTGTAAGGCCGCAACATGGTCTTCAGTACACACGTTTACTAGGTTCTACCAGGTGGACGTTAGAAGTCAGGAGGATGTCGCCTTTGGGCGCAGTGTGTTGCAGGCCGCAAAAGATCCTCATGCCTGATGGCGCCCAGCTTATGTATGGTGTATCCCCCCCCTCATGTGGCATTGCTTTGGGACGTCCCACATAGTAATGACTATGCTGCTCTGTGTCCCGTGATGTATGAACAAGAAAGTAGGATTTTTAAAACAGCTTACCTGTAAAATCCTTTTCTTGGAGTACATCACGGGACACAGAGCTCCCACCCCTCTTTTGGGGACACGTATTGCTTTGCTACAAAACTGAGGTACTCCCGGATGGGAGGGGCTTATATAGGGGAGGGTACTTCCTGTTTTGGAAGTTGCCAGTGCCAGCACCTGAAGGTAATTCTATATAACCCACATAGTAATGACTATGCTGCTCTGTGTCCCGTGATGTACTCCAAGAAAAGGATTTTACAGGTAAGCTGTTTTAAAAATCCTACTTTTACACCCTTTGAAAAGTGCAGATAGTGTTAAAAATCTTTCTTCATCTTTCAGTAGTACATAGGGGTGGGTGGGGAGTCTCACTTACACTGTGTGAGAGCTGATTGGAGGAAAGGGACACCCCCCTCCACATAGGCAAAGGAATAAAGGAACATCCAGAGCTGTATTCTGAATAGACAAGCTCCCTGTTTCTCTCTCTCGAAGATCCCTCCCCAACACAAATTTTGAGCTCATGTTATTTCATGTGTCTGAGAACTTGTCAGAAATGACTCATGCTGAT
Source organism: Rana muscosa (assembly GCA_029206835.1). Taxonomy (NCBI): domain Eukaryota; kingdom Metazoa; phylum Chordata; class Amphibia; order Anura; family Ranidae; genus Rana; species Rana muscosa. The sequence goes on from CM055116.1 coordinate 218,650,523, forward strand.
AACAGAGGAACAAAGCACAAGAGAGAAACAACACTTAGAGCTTTGGAGAGAGACAAGTAAACACTACAGATATATGTGCTTAGTTCAAATTTCATGAATGGGGTTTACAACCACTTTAAGCATTGCACTTAGGCAATTTATGCATTTTGAATCAATTTTCACCACAACTCATTGCACAGAAAAAAAATAATTCGCATCTGTGTGTGGTGGTGTGCTATATCTGAGGAATAGTAAACCTTACTGTAAATGTGCATTAGGGTTCCATTCATTCATTAAGAAATTACTGTGGACTAAAGTAATGCATGTTAACATGTATAGGTTATTGCAACACAAGGGTGTGAATCCAGCTTTAAAAGCCAGAACTTTTGCTTTGTTTTGGATAGGAAGAAGTAAGAAGTCTTACAACATCTGCTATGGTTTTATTGCTGTCTGAGCCCCAGTGGTGAGATTCACCATGTCTTATTGTCTGGTCAGCGCTCTCAGCCATTGACTGAAAATGCTGATCGGTAGCCAGTCAGCACACCTTTTTCGATCATGCCCCTTTGACAGAAGCCGGTTGAGTGGCTGGCTTCTGTTGGACCGGCTGAAGTACACACGAGCCAAATGTTCAATAAAAGCCAGCTGATGCTGCCCGACATTTGGTCGATGTGTACGGGGCTCAACAGGGGATTTTCCTTACTTAGTAAAGATTGTCTCTCACTTTTTGTTTATCTACGGCACAAAGTAAAATCATTCTCCATAATGGGACAAAAATAAAAAAAGTCTGAGGCTGGGTTCACACCTAGGCGAATTGGATGCGAGTTTACCCGCATCCAATTCGGATAGCAGGAGACTGTGACAAGCTCACTATGGAGTCATTTCACACATCTCTGTAGCGGCTCCAGTGCGAATTGCACCACAGGAGCCCTATGCATCTTTTGGTCTGCTTCAGGTCCGAGATCAGCCCAAAATTCGGGCTAAAATCGGACCTGAAATGGTGAATGGAGACATACCGGACTCCTGCTTAGATGTGAACCCAGCCTGAAGGAAGTTTTATCAGTTCCCCTCCTTATCCAAAACCCAAAAATTTTTGGCCTTTAAATACACTTTAAGACTTTGAAGATCGGATCCATATGTTAAAAGACATAGAGCCTCTATTCTACCGCCTTGTTATTTGCTTGTCTTTCCTATTATCCAAAGGTAAGGATAAGGAAACTTTTTGGCCTTAGATTGAGCACACACACCCTTAGGGCCCACTGAAGTTTTTGCATTAAAGCACATTTTTTGTGCACTAATGTGCATTGTGTTAGGACAGCCAATGGGCTGTTAATGCATCACAACACATAAATTTTTTTTATGTGCACCATTTTTTTTGATGCAGCACACCACAGTGCAGAGTGTTCACATTTGTTCCTTGTGCTGCACTGTACAGTATGTGTGCTTTAGGGTTACATTCAAAAGGAATGGCAGTGTAAAATTTTATACAGACATGGCACATTTAACATGCATTGTGGTAATGCATTTTACTATGCATTACCACAATGCAAAAATGTGAATTCAGTCTTTATAACTTACCCAATACCTATAGTCTTTAGTATTTATACTTAAATTTAAACCTGATGCAATGTTCTCATATCTAGTAGAAAACTATGAATAAAAATGTTTCTTTTATATTTGCGGCTCCCATTTTTTTTAGCAGTTTGGATAAAGTGGAGTAGGATTAAAACATCTGGCAGGCTTTGATTGTGATCTGTCACTAAAAGAAGGAGTGAGACAAACATTTTAAATTTTGAACATAAAATGAGATGAATCTTACAAGGGGGATAGTTTCTCTAGTGACAACTATCTAAGAGAGGATTAAAGTTAAACTCTTACAATCCACTTTTAACTACAGGTAAGCCTATAATAAGGCTTACCTGTAGCTAACCCGGAAATGCCCTGTATCAGCATGTGCCAACGTCATTGGCACATGTGCACTGAAGCAATGGCAGTTTCTTCAGTTAGTGTGCTGTTACCGGTGGCTCCCACACGCATGCACGGGCGTGACTACATCACGACTCTGGCCACTCACAGCACCGAAGCCCGCGAAACCCGGAAGTAACTCCGATGTCGTCGGCCGGAGCTGTGTACTGGGCCCGCTGCGGGGGCTTCGATCTAAGGTGAGACACCTGGAAACAATGGCCGCTGAGAGGGCATATCCAGATGAGGGTCTGAGTGGTGCACGGTGGGGAGCTCCTGTCATCCTGGTCCGCTTCAGAGACCTGAGACCTAAAATGCAGAGACACAAAGATGCCGCTCCGGTGGCTGGTGATAGCCAGAGGGTTGCTGACAGCTGACTGATAATCATCTGAGGGAGGAAGGAGGAAGGATAGAGGATCAGGACAATCGTGAGATCATGGCGTGGTTTCAGTGTGGAGAGATGCTGGGAGATATTGCATCCTTATTCCCTGTACTTACTTCCCTGTACTTTGCTGGGCTGGTCCTTTCTCGGGTGTGACAGCCACAGAACTAACCCGCTGCGTGTCTTATCATTTGCTGCTGACTCCTGGCTCCTGGATTCCACAGCTTCCGCAGAATAGCCACAGAATAGCCATAGAACTAATACGCTGTTTGTTCGGGCTTCTGGTTCCCTGGCTTTTGACTCTTGGTCCCTGGCTTCTGGTTCCCACAGAACAGCCACAGAGCTAACTTACTGCTTCCTGCTGCCTGCTGTTGTCCTGCTGTTGGTTCCTGGCTCCCAGCTCTTGGATTTTGGCTTCCAGCTTCCAGGTCCTGGCTCCCAGCTCCTGGCTTCCAGTTTCCAGCTCTTTGCCCCTAGCTCCTGGTCCCTGGTTGGTTGTCCCCTGTGCTGTTTCGAGCCTGCCCGCTTGCTGCAATAGAGCTGCAGGACAGAGACCACAGCTGCTGATTACTGTTGTGCTTACTGCTGTGGAGTGACTATACCTTTCTTTTCAATTGGTTAAAATTGGTTGAAATTCCAGACCCGTTGGAGTAAGTAGTCGTGCGAGTAGTTGCTATCTCGCTACACGCTGAGGTATATCTATGAACTCTATAACATTATTATAATAATTAATATTCTGGACTATTATTGAAGTACTACAATATACCAGCTATTGAATACCAGCTATTGGACAATTGAGTGAGTGAGTGAGTGAGTAACTTGTATGGCTCTGCAAATGCGAACTAAATCGCCTCAAGGCGCTTTCTATCCAGTGTCGACCTGATCCTTCAGGAGAGGTGGGTCTTAAATTTTTTCCTGAAGGCCCGATGGTTTTCTTTAATGCGGATGTTCGTTGGTAGTGCGTTCCATAGCCGTGGTCCTTGGACTGCAAATCTACGTTCTAGCTTAGATTTGTAGCGGGACTTAGGGATGTGAAGAAGGTTCTGGTTAGTTGATCGGAGAACACGATTAGGGGTGTAGTGTTTTATTTTCTCGCATAGGTATTGAGGAGCGTTTCTTTGTGTGCATTTGTGAGTGAGCTAGAGGGTCTTGAATGTGACACGATCCTTTATAGCTAGCCAATGGAGGGTCCTCAACGACGGGGTAATTGATTCCCAGGGTTTTTTTCCCATTACCAGTCTGGCTGCTGTGTTCCAGACTACTTGTAGATGAGAGATCTGGTATTTGGGTAGTCCTAGATAGAGGGAGTTTGCGTAGTTGAGTCGGGAGTTGATGATTATTCCAACTACTACTGCTGTATCCTCTCCAGGTATGAAGGGGATGAGTCTTCGTAGCAGGCGGAGAAGATGGTGAGATCCGCTGACTACTGGTCCTATTTGGGCACCCATGGTCATGTCTGAGTCAAAGGTGACTCAGAGACTTTTGACTTTGGTGCTGGTGGTGATGGTTTATCCAAGGATGGTGGGTGGTGTCCATGTCATCCTTGAGTTTGTCTTTCGGTTTACGTGGAGAAAGAGAAGTTCTGTTTTGGATCCATTAAGTTTGAGGGAGCTCTCCATCATCCAATTATCGATCAATGTAAGGCATTGTTCTAGTCCGTGATATTGGTCTTTTTTGTTGGTGATGCGTAAGTAGAGTTGAGTTTCATCAGCGTAGGAGTGGTAGAGCAGGTTCTGTTTGCTGATGATTTTGAGGAATGGGCAGAGGTAGACGTTAAAGAGCACGGGCGACAGGGGTGATCCTTGAGGGACTCCGCAAGTAATGGTGCACGCTTCCGAAGTGAAGGCTCCTAGTTTCACTGTCTGGGATCGATTTTCCAGGAACGATGCGAACCAGGGTAGATCAGAGTCTGCGACTCCTGCTACTTCTGTGAGACGAGTGAGAAAAATTTGTGGTCTACTGTGTCGAAAGCTGCACTGAGGTCCAGCAGCACCAGAAGGCACAGTTCTCCGTCATCTGCTGCTTCGAGGGCATCATCCCATATTTTGAGAAGTGCCGTTTCTGTCCCGTGGCCTGGGCGGAAGCCCGATTGTAGTGGGTCCAAGAGTTTGTGGGTGTCCAAATGGAGTTGTAGCTGTTGTACTACTGCTTTCTCAATGAGCTTGGAGATGGTATTAAGGCTTGTTACTGGTCTGCGGTGGTTTGGGTCTTTGGAGTCTAGGTTTGGTTTCTTTAGGAGGGGTTTGATTATACCTTGCTTGAGGGAAGTCGGAACAATACCTTCTTTGAACGATTGATTTAGGAGATGTGTGATGGTGGGTACCAAGATGTCGGTACATTCTTTCAGGAGTTTTGTGGAAATAATGTCGTTTGGTGATGTACTGTCTCGGAGGCTTTCGATGATGCTTTTGGTGGTGTCGATGGTGATTGGGACCAGAGAAAATGTTGTTGATTGTGGAATGTTTATATTGATTTTTTCTTCTTGCTTTGTCCGAGTGAAGTTGGTTATTTTTTTCTGCTGAATTATTTCACGAATATTTTCGATTTTGTCAATAAAAAAATCTGATAGTTCATTGCAGAATTCTTGTGTTTCATTTGTTGGAGGCTCTAGGCAGGTGGGGTTCACAGTTTGAGCGACTAGTTTGAAAAGTTCACGGGGACGGTTTAGGGCTTTTGAGATGGTGTTAGAGAAGTGTTCTTTTTTTGCTTTGAAGATTGCTTTGTGGTATTTCTTGGTGAGTAATTTGTAGTTTGTGTGGTTTTCCTATGTTGAGTTCCTTCTCTAGGCTCCTTCAGCTCTTCTGCGTTCTTGCTTCAGTAATGTGAGAGCGTCATTGAACCAGCCAGAATTATTTTTGCGGATGAGGGCTCTGCGTCTTGGAGCGACTGTATCTGCTGTCGGAAGTAATGCTTTGTTAAAGAAGTTGAGTGTTTCTTCCGTTGAGTGGTTTTGATTCAGCATTGTTATTTTGTTCGATAGTGTGGATTTGAAAAGTTCTGAGTGTAGTTTCTTCTGTGATCTTGTCCAGTGTATTGCTATTGAATTAGTTGGTTTTTGGAGGATGGTTTTGGTGGTTATTTTAAATTTGATAGCGTGGTGGTTCGTCCATGGTAAAGGCGTGTTGTCCAATGTGTTGATGTCCATATTCTGTTTGAAGATAAGGTCGAGAGTGTGACCCGAAACATGCGTGGGAGCATATATCAGTTGCTGCAGACCTAATTCTTCCAATTGGTTGATGCAGGTGGTGGCGATGGGGTCCTGGGTGGAGTTAGCCCAGAGGTTGAAGTCCCTGAGTAGCAGGAGGTGTTTGGTTTTCAAGGTGTATATCGAGATAAATTTGGTGAAAAGTATGAGGAGGTGTGTCTTTGGTCCCGGTGGTCTGTAGCATAGCAGTATGTAGACGGTGTCCTGGGGTGTTTGGAGTTGCAGAGTAAGTGTTTCAATGAAAGGCAGTGAGTTCTGTTTTAACAGTTTTGAACAGTATTGAACTAAATATCCTACAGTTGAAGACACAAGTGGGCGGCTACACTTGTTGTGCTGTGGCCCTTGATTAGGCCTAGAGCACGCGCTGCTGCCATTTTGTTACACCTATCTGGTAAACATATGCCAGATAGGTGTTCGGGTCCAGATTTCTCTTATGTCCTTTTTGCCAACCTGAGTTCAACTTTCAAACTGTCATCTAAAGCGCCAGTAATAGGGCTCTAAATACTGTCTATATTATCTGGGAGAATAAAAAAAGGTCCTTTTTTTTTTTAGCTGGAGATAGATGCCTCAGACTCATTCAGTGACATCAAGTAAGTCAGTATTAGATTCAATCTATGCAGCAGTTGTTTCTCCTACGAAGAAAACAAAGAAAGCAAAGATAGCAAAAACAAAAGCAGGAATGGAGATGCAATCTCAGTTTTTATTCAAAAGCGTTTTACTTCAGTTTTCATGCATATACAAATAACGACTGCACAGTTTCGGACTGGAAGTCCATCCTTCATGCAACTTGATGAAGAACGGAGTTCCTGTCCAAAAACTGTGCAATCGTTATTTGAATATGCATTAAAACTGAAGTAAAATGCTTTAGAATAGAAACTGAGATTGCATCTCCAATTTATTTATATATATATATATATATATATATATATATATATATATATAACATCCCAAGAAAGTCTTGAACTTTATAGTAAATGTTCTCTGTAATCATTGGCATGTCAGCTTTTATTAAACCATGTGACATTCTATTTATATAGTGTGATTTACAGCATGAGCTAAGGCAGAATAGGTAGCTCAAAGGTTAAACAGACCATAACTCATATATGAGCAGTATGACCGCAAGCACGGCAGCAAAAACAGTCACCTGTACAGACCCTTTGCCTAATACCAATACAGGGTATATTAAACATAAAATAAAGCTGTAGACACGTTTGGCTATTAGGAAACAAATTCATATTTCCTGTACATATTTCAACATATATTTCCAAATATACCTGAGGTCTTGTGAAGGTCCTGCTCTTATATGCGGTGTTTCCACAGAATGTCCAAACACAGCTCCTTCTGTTCCTAAAAAAAATAAAATAAATTCCAGTGTTATACTTGTTAGCAGAAATAATTTTTTGGCCCACACTTAAAGCAGAACTAGGCCCTCCTATTCTTTACAGCCAAAGAAGCTGCCATCTTAGCCTCTGTTTGATCTTCTAAAAGATAAAAGTCGGGCACCAGAGCATCTTGAAGTAATAATTGCAGACTTTATTTTAATCCATCAAGACATAAAAGGAATCCATTCCTACAATCTATTTCTTGTAGGAATATATTCCTTTTATGTCTTGATGGATAAAAATTAAGTCTGCAATGTTTCCTTCAAAATGCTCTGGTGTTGGACTTCTATCTTTTATAGAATGTATGGATGGTATGTACAGCATGTGTGTTGTGTGGTATTGGGGTTGAAGCACTAAAACATTTGTTTGTTTGATCTGCATTTGCTATGGTGTTGCACATGTGATCAGTTATGACACCAGCCATAAAAAGTTAAATTGAATGCTTTAATTCAGCTTTAAAACTGAACTCTATAACACAGTGAAATATATACAATTGAAATACAGGAATTTGCATTTTTGTTAATCCAGCACTGACACATAGGCAACCTTATCAGACCACACAGCCAGGTTGGTAAACTGATAATTTTCTACTGCAGTTCAGCAATGCAGCCTAGTCAAATTCCTCAGCCCCAGCCTAAAAACAAAGCCTCAGCACAGTATACAGTATATCATTCCTAAATCTATTCTCTCTTTCTGCATGGCAGCACATCTGAATGACTTGCCTCTTGCTCTCCCAATGTGAGTGCTGCTTTGCATGGAATTACAAGAGACTGGTACCAAGGCAAAATCAGGTATATATACGTGTTGCATTAAGTACTACATTAAGCAATCTGTTTCTAAATGTTTTTACTCAAGATCTGCACAATTTTCACCCAAGTTTTACTTTATTTGTTAATTGGGTTAACCATCGCAAAATTAGCATGTTACACCCCCTTCATGTCCAGACCATTTTTCAATTTTCAGTGCTGTGCTAGTGCAACTGACCTTTACTCTGCCATGCAACACAGTATACAAATATATTTTATACTGTATATATACTGTATTTTAACAGATAGGGCATTTTTAAATGATATTTAATAACCACTGCACATTTAAAAAAAAAAAAACTTTTGCTTTACTTCCTATTATATGTATGTAGCGGGGTCTCCTTTAAGGCCCCACGGACTACTTAACCAGAACCCCGTTTGGCACCCAAGGTGCAATTGCCAACCACAGAGACTCATGGGTGGGGTATAAAAGGAAAGGGCGAGGCTAAGCCCGCTCTCTTTGGACACCGCGCTGCTAGCAATAGGACTCCCTGTGCGGACCTGCTACAAGTGCAAGGCCCAAAGCCTGGGTCTTGCGCACTTCCAAGGAGCCTTCCACCCCACTGCGCAGCCTGTGTGGCACCTGATCTCTATTGGCTTGAGGGACATCAGTTGGACCGGAGACCTGGCTGTCGCAGACCCTGTGTGCAGAGACACAGCGGTGGAAGTCACGGACTAGGACTGAGTCCGGAGTGGTGAGAGAGCACCTGCTCGTAATCATAGCCGAGTACTTTTGTTTAGGCCTATTGACTACCTAGGCCCATCGTTCTATACTTGCTATCCTGACCGGAGACTAGTTCCAGAACTGAGTTATATAGTCTCCGGTGAGTTGTTTCCATTACCATAAACTGTTATTTGGATTTACAAATTGTTGTTCCTGTGTGTGCACCACCGATCATCTTGCATGCGAAGATTCCTCACCCTAAAACTGAGCTTTAACCAAGTCAGGCCTGACTGGAGGGTAGAACTTTACTGACCGCCATATTGCTCATGGGGAGAATAGCTGCACGCAGTGTATGATCTATTTCTATATAGTAGTTGACTAGTGTCATTATTATTGCAGGGCTCTGCATGTATGTGATGTATTGTATTTATGATTGACTTTTATACTCAAAGTAAATCTGATATAGTTAATCATTCCGGTATTAGTGTCAATTACTATAATTTACCACCATTTGCATTACTGTGGGATTGTTCTTAGACTAGTATAGAGCTATACTAATACCTCATTCCCTAGACTAGCTGTGCCAGAGGAGGGTCAAGTAGATTGCCGGGGGTTGGCAGTACTGTGTACAGGGCCCGAAACAAAACTAGCAGCTCTTTTAGTTTGGGGGTATCACTACACTTGGGGGCTCCGAGTCCGGGATCCTGTATACGGCAAGCAAACACGCCAAAAGTACCGGCATGGACCCGCAAGAAGTTAAAGCGTGGTGCGAAGCAGCCGAGGCTAGCACAGACATGTCAGTGGTCATCAGTCTCCCGGGAGAAGAATGGCCGATGGATGCGGTGGAGCGACTTCTAGTGTCGTTATCCCTGAATCAAGAGCCAAGGGTGATGGACATGAAATCCAACCCAGAAGCTTCATTTCAGTATGTACTGCTACAGTGGAGGGATGGAATACTTTAAAGGCCGAAGTGTGCGAACGTTAGATAACAAAATTTATGGATTGGCGCACGCAATGAACATAAAGACGGAACCACTTCCGCCATCCCCACCGGGATCACTACCAGGGACCTCCCATGCGTCAGAGAAGTGCAAAGGGATGATATCTCCGGCGGCACCCATTGCTACCATAGCACCAGAATTTTTAAATACCCTAGGGGATCTGCTCGCGAAGTGTCAGAAAACACACATAGAGGCTAGTTATCAGAAGCTAAGAATATTTTCGGGGAAGCTGCCCGTCCCTATCGGGGAGGAAGACTTCGATACCTGGCTCGAGCAGGCCTTACTAGCGGTAGAGGTATGGGAAGTGCCTGAAGCGCAGAAGAAGCAGCGCGTGATTGAGAGTCTAAAAAGGCGCGGCTGCGGAAGCGGTAAAAAGTCTTCGGTTTGGAAATGCTGCCTGCACGGCCTATGACTGTTTAGCCATGCTGCAAGAAGAGTTCGGTCAGTTAGAAAAGGTGACAGAATTAATATACCAGTTTGAACACACTTTACAGCAGCCGGGAGAAAAATTGTCGGAGTATGTCAGAAGACTGAACAAGGTGCTCTGCCAAATCGTACTAAAAAAGGGAATGGTACCCCAAGCCATAGATGCGGCAAGGATGAAGCAGATCCTAAAGGAAGCATTACGTTCAGATCCAGTCTGGCTCCATCTGAAAACCTCAGGAGGAGGTATGTCACTGAACTACCCTGATCTGGTAAAGATCATTAGAGACGAAGAGGCTCTACAGAAAGATCAGCAAACGATCAAGACGCACACCTCTTCTACACCCGTAGTTGTCAGATCAGCCATGACCCCCGAAAGAGACTCAGAAGTGGATACCCTGAAGTCACAGATGTCTCAGGTATTGGAGATGCTGACCTTTCTGATGACAAAGGATTCAAGGGTCTCAGAGGGAGAGGGACCGATGACGGAGTTGTTCCCAGACACCTCAGCGCCCGCTCCCCTACAAGATTTGGGGGATGCGATTTTTTTTAACTGTGGAGGAATTGGCCATATTGCAAAAGTATGTTCCAGTCCCAAGAAAAAGAAGCGAAATAATCGCAAGGCGGCGGAAAACTCCAGAGGGCCCCGGTGAAGGAGTCAACCGGGTGCCCATCATCTCCAGTAAGCTCCATTGGATCCAAACTGAATGAGAAGCCCAAAAAGAAAGGGGGAAAACCCCCTCAGAAGGAGAACAGTGTCCCTCAGCGGAAACTTACACTTAAAAAGAGGGGGGATATCAATGCATACCGAGCCCAAGAGGGACCAAAGTCACCAGCTAATTGCAAGAAGGAAAGTCCCAAGGGAGAACGTAGGGATCAAAGGAAAGAGACCCTTCCGAAGCCATACCCAGAAAAACTGGTAGGCCCCTCCCCCATAGTACCTATTCAAGTGGAGGGAGTCTACACAAGAGCCATCTTAGATACTGGGGCACAAGTGACCCTATTATATAGGGACTTCTATGACAAACATCTGAGTCATCTATCCATCCAGAAAATTGAAGACTTGGAGATATGGGGGATCGGAACACAGAGTTTCCCTAACGATGGTTACCTGCACATAAAATTGACCTTTGACCCCTCAGTGGCCGGGAAGGCTGAAGTGTTCGATACCCTGGCAGTGGTATGCCCCCGACCACCTGGAGCCAACAAGAGCTCCCTAATAATAGGGACCAACACGGACTTGGTCTCTTAGCACGAGGGAAGAATCCTGCAGTTACCAGAATCCACCCAATGTTGTAGACAGCCTATCAGCGACTAGTCTTAGAACAGAAGGCCCCACAAGAGGGGGTAGGGAAAGTCTGGAGACTGGCGAAGAAAGGAATATTGTTGCAGCCCGGTGAAGTAACCTGTCTCAGAGCGACTGTGAAGCTTACATGGGAGCAACCTGGCCCCTTTGTTATATTGGAACCAGATCCCCAGGAAAGACACTTCGGATTTAGAAGTGATTCCCAAAGTGGTTCCGTTAAGAGCTTTGAAGAAGGCACACTGTCAGGTGCCGGTGAGCGTCAGGAACATTACAGGTGCCCCCCATGGATATCCCAGCTAGGATGTTGCTGGGCCAGGTGAGCCCTGCTGCCCCAGTTGTCTTATCAGATGTGGAGAAGACAGAGGGAGAAAGGACTATCTGGGAGGAGCTCTGCATGGAGAACCCGAACCTGCCAAGGGCCTGGAAAGAAAGAGCAAAGGCCCAGTTGACCAGATGGAGGAAAATTTTCTCTAAAGATGAGTTTGATGTAGGGTGTGCGAAGAGTGCCACCCATCGAATCCGCCTTCAGGAGGACAAGCCTTTCAGGGAGAGGGTCAGGCGAGTCCCTCTAGCTGACCTTGAAGACCTGAAAGAACAGCTCGCCGAGCTCAAGCGAACCGGTGTTATCCGGGAATCTAGAAGCCCTTATGCCTCTCCAATAGTGGTGGTCAGGAAAAAGAATGGGTCATTGAGACTGTGTATCGACTACAGGACCCTCAACAGGAGAACGATACCCGACCAGTATACCACCCCGAGGATAGAGGACGCCCTACAGAGCTTGTCTGGAGCCAGGTGGTTCAGCGTCATGGACCTTAAGAATGGATACTATCAGATCCCCATGCATCTGGAAGATAAGGAGAAGACAGCCTTCATAACCCCTGTGGGATTCTTTGAATTTGACCGGATGCCCCAAGGTCTGTCTGGAGCCCCCGCCACCTTTCAGCGCCTCATGGAGAAAACCATAGGAGACATGAACCTCATCGAAGTCCTAGTGTACCTAGATGATATCATCGTCTTTGGGAAGACTCTAGAGGAGCATGAAGAGAGACTGGAAAAAGTCTTGAGAAGGCTCAGCGAGGAGAGACTAAAGCTTTCACCAGAGAAATGCCAGTTCTACCAGTCATCATTCAACTATCTGGGGCACATAGTGTCCGAAGAAGGGGTAGCCACAGATCCCGAGAAGTTGGAGGCAGTTACCTCCTGGCCACGGCCCACCACTGTGACAGAACTCCGGTCCTTTTTGGGGTTCTGCTCCTACTATAGGAGGTTTGTAGAGGGGTTTGCACGGATTGCCAGACCCCTGAATGAACTGTTAAAGACGGAGGGAGAAGAGGATGACTCAGGGCCCAGGAAGCCGGGAGAGTCAGTCAAAGATCAGTGGAATGGAAAGTGTGAAGAGGCATTCCAAATGCTGAAGAAAAACTTAACCACTGCCCCTGTCTTGGCCTATGCAGACCCAAAGAAGCCCTATGAACTCCATGTGGATGCCAGTCATGATGGTCTGGGAGGAGTGCTCTATCAGGAGCATGGAGGGCAACTGCGACCCATTGCATATGTGAGCAGGAGTTTGACCCCATCTGAAAAGAACTACCCCACTCACAAGTTGGAGTTCCTGGCCCTCAAATGGGCTGTGGTCGATAAACTGAAGGACTACCTGTATGGGGCAGAATTTACAGTGAAAACTGACAACAACCCCCTTACCTATCTTTTCACCACAGCAAAGCTGGATGCCACAGGCCATCGATGGCTGGCTGCACTGTCTGGATTCAATTTCAGCCTGAAATACAGACCTGGGGCTGGAAATCGAGATGCAGATGCTCTGTCAAGAAGGTCTCATGCTCCCACCAGCAGTACAGAAGACTGGACCGAAGTGGCACCGGACGAGGTGCGGGCCCTCTGTCAAGGAGCTGAACTCCAGGCCAGTGGGGGATCCAGAGCGGAAGAGATAGGTGTCACAGTGGTAGGAGTACCCAAACAATACTGTGGAGTAACTCAGATAGAAGAAGATGACTTGCCAAAGCTGTCCAAGAAGGAATTGAGATGCGACCAATTGGAAGACCCCTTGGGGAAATTGGTCCTGGAGGCCCTGGAGAATCAGGATCCCGACAGACTACTGCATCACCCTTCGAAGGAGGCCCGTCTGCTGCGGAAGGAGTGAGACAGGCTGCAGGTGCATCAAGGGGTGGTCTACCGAAAGGGCCCCTCTGATGACCTGGAAGACAAATGGCAACTGTTTCTACCTGAGAAACACAGAGAGACCGTTTTGGTTGCCCTACACGACAACCATGGCCACTTAGGAGCTGAAAGAACCTTTCAACTCATCAGGAGTCGATTCTATTGGCCTTGCATGAGGGCTGAAGTAGAGGAATACTGCCACTCATGCGCACGCTGCATCCAGCGAAAGACTTTACCCCATCAAGCTGCCCCAATGGGCCACCTGCAAAGTCAAGGTCCATTGGATTTGGTATGCATTGATTTTCTCTGCCTCGAACCCGACTTGAGTGGACTGGGAAATGTTCTGGTGATAACCGATCATTTCACCCGGTATGCCCAGGCCTTCCCAACCAAAGACCAGAAGGCTTCCACCGTGGCCAAAGTACTTATGGAAAAATACTTTGTGCACTATGGGCTACCACAGCGTCTTCACTCGGATCAAGGGAGGGACTTTGAAAGTCGGTATATCCGGAAGCTCTTGGACTCCTTAGGGATCCAGAAGACCCGTACCACCCCCTACCATCCACAAGGGGATGCTCAGCCGGAGAGGTTCAACCAAACCTTACTTAACATGCTGGGGACTTTAAGTAGCGAAAAGAAGCAGCATTGGAGCAAGCACATAGCAGCAATTGTGCATGCTTACAACAGTACAACAAGTGAAGCCACAGGGTACTCTCCCTATCGACTTATGTTTGGAAGAGAAGCAAGACTACCCATAGACCTGGCCTTTGGCACATCCATAGACCATTCCTCAGCCACTTCTCACAAAGGATATGTGGACAGGCTGAGGCACAGTTTAAAGTTGGCCTATGAGCAGGCTCAAGCAGCTTCAGATCAAAGGGGAGCTCGTAACAAGAAAAACTTTGACTTGAAAGTCCGGATTCAGGATCTACAACCTGGGGACAGAGTGCTGCTACGGAACTTGGGAGTCCCTGGGAGGCACAAGCTTGCAAACAGATGGAGACCTGAACCCTATGTTGTTTGCAAGAAGCTGCCTGGCCTACCAGTCTACAAACTGAAGCCGGAAGGAAATGTGGGACCATTGAAGAGTTGGCACCGAAACCATTTACTTCCACTTGCCGAAGCAGTTCGGATACCCCCTATAAAAGATTTCCCTGAGCCAACTTCCATCCTGGATACTCCTAGGCCAAATACCCGGTCCCAGACGTCTCGATCTGAAGGAATAGATGTCTCTGAACTGAGTGAGGATGAGAGGGGAGAGCTTGAATGGCTATGGCCTTCCCAGGCCCCTGTAACTTCTGCTATAGATCTTCCACCTTCTGAAGACACCATAGACAGTGCACTGAATGCAAAAGCTACTGAGTTCATCCCGTCCAGTCCTCTACCAGACTCATGGGAGAATGCCTCTGACTCATTCTCAGAGGAGGATCCAAGAGATTCCATGTATCTTCCTGCTCCTGAGTTAAATGTTCCAGAGACAATGGAAGTTTCTATGTCTGTTCCAAAAGAGGAACCTACAGTGACCGAACCAGAGATCCCAAGAGAGCAGAGGATGAAAAGGACCATACGCCCCCCCCCCCGGAAGTTGACTTATGCACAAATGGGGGAGAGTTCAGAGGACACTGTAGTAACCCCCAGAAGGGGTGCAGAAAACCCTGATCCCTCCACTGTTCATTTGGTGGAGGGCAACCCCAACTTACCCTCTGGCACAGTTAGGCAGGCCACTAGTGACAGTGTGACCTGTGGGCAGGGACGTTCCCCCCGTCGTTTTTGGTGGGAGCTTCCCCTGCCGACATCATACACCACTTTTTCTAGTATTGTGCGGACTGTATGTTGACATTGTCTTTGGGGACCAAAGAGTTTAAGTGGGGGGAGTGTGTAGCGGGGTCTCCTTTAAGGCCCTACGGACTACGTTACCCAGAACCCCGTTTGGCACCCAAGGTGCAAATGCCAACCGCAGAGACTCATGGGTGGGGTATAAAAGGAAAGGGCGAGGCTAAGCCCGCTCTCTTTGGACACTGCGCTTCTAGCAATAGGACTCCCTGTGCGGACCTTCTACAAGTGCAAGGCCCAAAGCCTGGGCCTTGCGCACTTCCAAGGAGCCTTCCACCCCACTGCGGGGTCTGTGTGGCACCTGATCTCTATCGGCTTGAGGGACATCAGTTGGACCGGAGACCTGGCTGTCGCAGACCCTGTGTGCGGAGACACATCGATGGAAGTCAGGGACTAGGACTGAGTCCGGAATGGTGAGAGAGCACCTGCTCGCAATCATAGAGTACTTTTGTTTAGACCTATTGACTACCTAGGCCCATCGTTCTATACTTGCTATCCTGACTGGAGACTAGTTCCAGAACTGAGTTATATAGTCTTCGGGAGTTGTTTCCATTACCATAAACCGTTATTTGGATTTACAAATTGTTGTTCGTGTATGTGCACCACGATCATCTTGCATGCAAAGATTCCTCACCCTAAAACTGAGCTATAACCAAGTCAGGCCTGACTGTAGGGTAGAACTTTACTGAGCGCCATATTGCTCACGGGGAGAATAGCTGCACACAGTGTATGATCTATTTCTATATAGTAGTTGACTAGTGTCATTATTATTGCAGGGCTCTGCATATATGTGATGTATTGTATTTATGATTGACTTTTATACTCAAAGTAAATCTGATATAGTTAATCATTCCGGTATTAGTGTCAATTACTATAATTTACCATCATTTGCATTACTGTGGGATTGCTCTTTGACTAGTCCAGAGCTATACTAATACCTCATTCCCTAGACTAGCTGTGCCAGAGGAGGGTCAAGTAGATTGCCGGGGGTTGGCAGTACTGTGTACAGGGCCCGAAACAAAACCAGCGGCTCTCTTAGTTTGGGGGTATCGCTACATGTATTTTGAAGATCAAATTGTTTGCAACAATGTTTTGGAAGGAAATACAATATTATTTGTTTTTAAATTGTCATTGTTTTCAAAAGAATTTATTGAAGAATTAATTATACTGATATAGGGTGAGAGCGACAGGAGGAACTTCGTATCGCCCAAAATATAAATTTTAACATTGAAACAG
Organism: Rana muscosa; assembly: GCA_029206835.1. Taxonomy (NCBI): domain Eukaryota; kingdom Metazoa; phylum Chordata; class Amphibia; order Anura; family Ranidae; genus Rana; species Rana muscosa. The sequence goes on from CM055116.1 coordinate 218,666,874, forward strand.
TGAAGATAAATGAATGTAAAATATAATCATTGTACCTGAGAACGATATAAGAACTGCATGGATCTTCTATAAAGGATTACCAAACTGTCAGGGTGGGGAGTGAAAAAGGAGGTGGGGGAGCTGCAATTTGATATTGCAGTTCTGGAAAAGTGATAAGACGATCTTTGCTCGCTGGTCAGTGTGCTGGTAAGAAGTATATTTTCTAGACATGTGCACACTGAATTATTTCATTTAGGAATATCGGTTTCGTCCAAAAGATACATTTATTTAGTTACTCCCGAAATTTTTACTTATTTTGTTTAGTTAAAAAATGCATTCGTACAAAAATCCTAATTAAGTAAGGTTGAATCTGTCAATTGAAGGCTTATGGTGTCTTCTAAGAAGATTTGACGAAGCAGCTAAACTGTACGACGCTGCAAGCTATAGTAGAATTCTTATGTTGTTTGACTAGTAGTAATTATAATTATTCAAAAAATGTAATTCTTCTATAGCCTATGGGTGGAGCATTTGACTGTAAATGTTCACTTGTGGCAGTTGTATGTTTTTAGCTGCTTAGTCAAATCTTCATGTCGAACGATATTATACATGTTTGTGGCGGCAGAAGTGTCAGCAGTACCTAAGGAAGAGCTAGTAGCAGAGACCCTGCCACTTTTTTTTAGCAAGGCGTCCACCACGGCCACAACCACGACCACGAGATCTACCTGCCTTCACCTTCCCCTCAGAATGGTACTTTGCTGTATATTTAGTTCTAACAGAAAATGGACTGCTGATAGTGATCAGACCTGCAAGCAGGTAACGATGAAAAATCTAATGAAAAATAGATCACAAGAAGTAGAACAAAAACAACAATTATGCCAGAGTTGGCAAAACTACCTGCACGCAGGTAACAAATTAGGGTATAGAGAATCTATGTAGAATCTATAATAAATAATAAATCCCCTCTAAAACATGGACAGCCTCTGAGGCTATCACAACACTTACAACACTAGTATCAGTATCAAGTTCAACACTAACACAATAGCAGATTAATAGCAGATGAAATGAAAAAGCTAAGTTGAACAATAGCCTGGTTTACTACCTGTTCTGCTTCTGTGCTTATTGCTTAACCGCTTGCCGACTGCCCGCCATCGATTGACGGCAGCAAAATGGCACTCCTGCACACTGACCGCATCCCTAAGGAGTCGATGCATTTGCCCGGTGGCCGCGATGTCCACCGGGCACCCGCGATCGCTCCTGACAGAGTGAGAACGGGGATTTGTGTGTGTAAACATGTCAGGGGTGAGGAGGCAGATCGTGTGTTCCTAGTATATAGGAACAACGATCGGTCTCCTCCCCAAGTCACTCCCATCGCCCCACAGCTAGAACGCACACTGAGGGAACACATTTAACCCCTTGATCGCCCCCTAGTGTTAACCCCTTCCCTGCCAGTAGGGATTAGCTCCGGCGTGTTCGCATTGAACACGTGCAGAGCCCGCCAGGGAGTCGGCACCCACGCTGCGCTAATCACAGCCAGGAAGACATTTCCCGATCTCTGTAGCCGAGCATCTGGAAATGTCCTCCTGCCTGTCAGCGCGGTGCCGCGCAATGCTGCGCGTGTTCACGCAATGCGAACACGCCGGAGCTCATCCCTACCTGCCAGTGACATTTATACAGTAATCAGTGCATTTATTTAGCACTGATCACTGTATAAATATCAATTGTCCCGTAAAAGTGTCAAACGTGTCTAATCTGTCCGCCGCAATGTCACAGTCCCTATAAAATCGCAGATCACCGCCATTACTAGTAAAAAAAAAAATATGCCATAAATATATCCCCTATTTTGTAGATGCTATAACTTTTGCGCAAACCAATCAATATACGCTTATTGAGATCTTTTTTACCAAAATTATGTAGAAGAATATATATCGGCCTAAACTGATGAAGACATTTTTTATTTTATTTTTAAATTGGGATATTTATTATATCAAAAGGTAAAAAAATTGTCGTTCTTCATTTGTTTATAGCGCAAAAACTAAAAACCGCAGAGGTGATAAAATACCACCAAAAGAAAGCTCTATTTGTGGGAAACAAAGGACATAATTTTTGTTTGGGTAAAGCGTTGCATGACCGTGCAATTGTCAGTTAAAGCGACACAGTGCCGTATCACAAAATATGGCTTGGTCAGGAAGGGGTAAATCCTTTTGGGGGGCTGAAGTAGTTAATAATTCAGATTCTCTGTTAACAAACAAATGGACCAGCTAAGATTGACTGTCTGAAATGATTCAGTGAGGGTTATTTACGAAAAGCAAATCCACTTTGCACTACAAGTGCAAAGTGCACTTGAAATTGGACTGAAAGTGCACTTGGAAGTGCAGTCGCTGTAAATCTGAGGGGTAGATCTGAAATGAGGGGAAGCTCTGCTGATTTTATCATCCAATCATCCAATCATGTGCAAGCTAAAATGCTGTTTTTTATTTTCCTTGCATGTCCCCCGCGGATCTACAGCGACTGTACTTCCAAGTGCACTTTCAGTGCAATTTCAAGTGCACATTGCACTTGTAGTTTGCACTTGTAGTGCAAAGTGGATTTGCCTTTAGTAAATAACCCCCATTGTGTCTCTCTCTGCTAGTAATCATAAGTGAAAGTAAGTTGGCTGTACGTGTGTACTTAAGTTCTATTTTACTGCTCCTCCTCTTTGGGTACAATCAGCCAATAACATTCATCATCATCTTTTTACTCCCCCCCCCCATTCCAGCAGCGACCATTAACAGCTATTTTACTATTGTCTCTATAATGTCAAATCTTTTCTCTCTATGTTGAATAATCATGGGGGATTATTTACTAAAGGCAAATCCACTTTGCGCTACAAGTGCACTGCAAGTGCACTTGGAAGTGCAGTCGCAGTAGATCTGAGAGGAAGCTCTGAAATGAGGGGAAACACTGCTGATTTTATCATCCAATCATGTGCAAGCTAAAATACTGTTTTTTATTTTCCTTGCATGTCCCCTCAGGTCTACAGCGACTGCACTTCCAAGTGCACTTTCAAGTACTTTCAAGCACTTGTAGTGCAAAGTGTATTTGCCTTTAGTAAATAACCCCCTTGGACTAATAGAGTTAGGTTAGGCACATTCGACCGCAGGTTTGATAAACACAGATCACTATTGTCACCGTCATATAGAATCTTCTATCTATCTATAGTGAACAGTTGTCGCAACGATACGAAAACAAAGCATTTTTTTATTTTGCATCTTCACGATTTCGGATTCTGCGCGTTCTTTATCATTTTGTGAAAACAAACACGGGGGAGATCTCAAGAGAAAAAGAAACCCTGGACTGCCGCACTCTGTATAGACAGTTATTTATTCCAAAATTTCAAGTAAAAAATCCAAATTCAAAATAAATCCATAAATCCAAAACAACAAATGCAGATAGTGTGCATGCAGGGAAGGGTGGCTAACGCGTTTCACGTCACGAATTGACGCTTACTCATAGCTATGAGTAAGCGTCAATTCGTGACGTGAAACGCGTTAGCCACCCTTCCCTGCATGCACACTATCTGCATTTGTTGTTTTGGATTTATGGATTTATTTTGAATTTGGATTTTTTACTTGAAATTTTGGAATAAATAACTGTCTATACAGAGTGCGGCAGTCCAGGGTTTCTTTTTCTCCCATGCATCAGTGCAGAGCCAGCACCTGTGTGAGTGACCGGGCGGAAGCAGCTATTTGGTGAATTCTTAAGCTTTTGAGCGGTACGTTTTTCCTTTCCTCTGTTTCTACCTGGAGATCTCAAGAGGCGTCATCCTTATCATAGAACAATTGAAGATCCTTGTAGTAAGGGAAAGGACTATGAAAAGTCTTGAGTGTATCTGGAGGTAAAGTTGAGTTTATGAAAGCTTCCTATCGTGAGAAGAATCGTTCTTTTGTGGCCGGGAGGTTAAATTCCGTATTGATTTTTTCTTTGTGAAGCTGCAGTAATAGTTCTGGTTTGATCTGTGAAATTTTAGGACAGAACAAAAAGGTCCAATTTTTGAGAATCGCTCTCCTCGCTGCAAAAAAAGGCAAATTAGGATCCAATCTTTATGTGGATGTTTAGCATTGGAAGACCATAGCACGAGTTGCTTGTCCCAATATCCAAAGATTAAAAGTAGAGGGTCTTTTGGAAGATGTAGCAGGGTAATTCATTGGATGAAAGATATGGTTTGATCCCAGAAAGTGGAAATGTATTTGCATGTCCAAAATCGGTGTAATAAAGTAGGTCTCGTCTGGGTACAGAGAGGGTAAGAACTCGACTGAGGATTGTTTTTGTCCACAGGGAACGATATATGAGTGCAGTGAAGTATTTTCATTTGTGTTTCCCTCCAATATTCACAAGGTATCAACTGAAGGATTTTGCAATATTTTGTCTAGTAACTCCAGATAAAGTCCTTGCCACAGTTAGCTGCAAAAGAGGAAGAGAATGAGGAGGAGTGATCTTGGAGATTAAAGGTTTGTAGATGTCCGAGATGGTATAAGATCCTGTTTGGAGTATATGCTCTGTAATGGATGTCCTAAATCTCTTGCTTCCCTCCCTGCATGAGGTGCAGATGAAGTTAACACATTGCCAGAACTAGAATACATGGTATTTTGGCAGAGAGAATTTCTGGGCTATTTTAGAGAGGATCTTGACATCCAAATTTAAAAGTGAAATGGGCCTGTATGCGTTCGGTTCAAGAGGGTTTTTCCCTTTCTTTGATAGAAGTTTTATGATGGCTTAAATTTCCAGAGGGTAGGTATATACCTCCTTCCCAGATGTCATTATAGACCCTGAGGAGGGTTGGTTCTACTATCTCTAGGAGGGTCTTGTAAAATGCCCTACATTCCAGTAAAGGTTAGGGTTGTTGGCATGGGAAGAATAAGCAATGGCAAACTCTTTCCATGCCATGTATGCTTGGAAGTCAGTGTTGTTGTGAAGGTAGGATGGGAAATGCCACAGGAGAGGATTAGGTTGAGATACTGCATCATTAAAAGATATTGAAACTGGGGCATGGTCCGAAATGTCTATTTTGTGTATCTCAGTCTCAGCTATGGTTGAAACCATGTTGTCAGTACAGAAGATGTAATTGATTCTAGTGTAAACCTTGTAAGGAGTAGAATAGAAAGTGAATTCTCTGTCTGCAGGATGAAAGATGCCATAAGTCAGTAAAGTGGAGGGATTCCATGATGGAAGCGAAAAGGGTTTGCCATGAGTTTCCTACTGTAATGTGTGGTTATTTAGTGGATCATCTGACGTCCGTCATGTGTAATGTGCAGTTAAATTCCCCACCTACAACATGGGGAATATGAGGGAATTTCAGAAAGCTGGTGTATAGGTCTCCAAAAATATTTTTTCCAGTGTTATTAGGTGCATAGATGTTTGAAATCATAAGATCTCTGTCGCTCAATCGGATATGAACAGTGGGGAGGTGGCCCTGGCTCTCCGGGTCGACAGATAAAACTTCAAATTGAAGCTTTTTGCACATCAGAATGATCACCCCGGCTTTACGGCCAACAGAGTCGGAACCTAGCACAGTACCCACCTGTAGTTTTTTCATGCGGTGAAAGTCAGGGTGTGTCAGATGGGTTTCCTGTAGCAGAGCGATATCAGTTTTCAGTCTTTTAAGGTTACTTAGTATCTTGAGTCTCTTAAGAGGGGACCTAAGTCCCTTTACATTCTTTGAGGTGATTCTCATGGGGGGTTTGTGGAGTTGAGCTGGTATTATATTCACAGGGGTGATTCCCAAAGATAGGGAGACTATTATGCTAGGAGTTGGCAGAGTATGTTCCCTAGGTGAATCATCTATTGCTTGAAGCATATGCAGGTGGTCAAAAAAAAGGAGGAGTGGGTGAAACGAGAGGGAAAGGACCTTGAGGGAAAATAATAAAAATAAACCATATAAAAAAACCTTTGTAGGACTTTGCTTTTTTCCTGCATGGGTTCACAGAAAAAGCCAGCTCCCATAAACTGACCTTGTAGGTGGTGTAAATGGTCGCCCGTGTATTGTGGAAATGCAATAAGGCCGACTTGGGTCATCAATAAGGGAGGCGTAACAGCTCTTATTATTGAGGCCCATAGGAAAAGACAATAAGCAAAGCTTTGTGGGTAAGTATATGTTGTTTGAGCAAAAAAGCCTGCCGGTAAGAATGTGGCAGGTGACACAGAATCATTACCCAAGTAAAGTCAGAGCTTTCTTGATATTACCCAAGTGAACGAGAGGTAGAGTTCCATATCTGTGGAGTCAGCGAAGGTTAAAGCGATTATTTTATCCATATTACTTGAGATGCTTTGGTGAGTCCTTGCGTGAGCTACGTTGGTCCAGAAGCTGAGGAATTGGGGTTGCCCTGGATTGAAGGTTTGGTTGTGAATCTGAGTGGAGAGAGCGTATAAACATCTCTGCATCTGCCGGGTCATAGAAGGTGAGCTGGTCCCCGTTAGGTACTTTGAGGCAGAGTGTTTTCGTGTTTTCTTTTGCACCTACATTTTAAGTCTCATTACAGACACATGGCCTAGAAAGTCATTGTCTCCTTATACTTCAAAAGACTTTTACTGTACATCGGGAAGTGAAGTTGTATTGAACTTATGTGTCTTATTGAGGAGTTAAGCCGTCTGTGAATTCTGCTAAGAAGGAAGGAGATAACTGGTTGGTTCTAAACTAGGTTCACGCTGAACATTGGCTGTTCAATCATTAGGATGAAATCCCAAACCTTTGACCATTTGGTCCTCTGTTCGGTGGGAGATGAATATCATAGATATTACTTCTATATATGACAGCTTCCTGATATCAATGGTTGCTAAGGAAAGGGTAAGTGCTGAAACCTGTCTTATCCCTAGCAATGACGGATGTCACTGATACCAATGACTTAAATGGCTGGGAATCCTCAGCCACGAAAAAAAAGGTGCAAGGCGTAGCAATGACATTTTTGCTAAAATATGGCCACTGCAACCACCATGTCTAACATCATTTTCATTTTCTCCCTAAAATCAAAAGATAAATGCATATGCTTGGAATTATGAATCTCACTCTCTTCCTTGCTAAGCAATTTTTTTTTGTTTTTGCAGTGGGCATGAAGAAGTGTCTTGTAAATGTTGAGAGAAATAGCCAGGAGACAACGTTGTGACCTCATCAGGTTTGTCACCAGGAAAACAGTAGCAGTAGAGCCTGACTGGCTGGAACTTTTGGCCTTCTCTCTCCATGACTTGGAAAATAAATTATGTCTCTCCAACTCAGTAAAACTTTATTGAATAAGGCTTAATGTTGTATATAAATTTATATACATTTGAATTACTATAGATTAGCTCAGTCAGCTCAACACCTACCATTAAAAGACTATAGAAACCCTCCAAAAAACAAATGCTCCCATTGTCAATATTAACCACTCAGGGCTCATATATCATAAAAAGTGACAGATGGATTTGGGTACAATGTCTGTTCACAAGTATCAGCTAGAATTATCGAATGCAGTTAGCTGGAGTTCTTTTTAGCTTTCCTTCTCAGATACACAGAATGCTTTCAAATGCCTGCAGATCTTAAAATTCTTTACTGTTTGAAGACAGAAACAAGTTTTATGTCTCTTCACTTTATTTAGTGTAAGTAATACAGGAAAAATGCTCTTGAAAAGAAAAGCAGTATCTGTACTATACTGCTTGGAACTTGTTAAGTGCATAAATGTGAAGCAATAAGTCACTTGACAGACTTGTGTGCAGCAGAGCAGAAGATTAGAATACAACACTGTCCTGTAGAAAATATTAACGGAGGTATTTGTTTCTTCTTCTGAGAGTCAGACCTATTAAAAGTGCTCTGCTTTTCTACATATCAATACATAACTAATATTCTGATAACATTTTTATATTTTTAGACCAGTAAAATGATTACTGATTTTACTGAAGTTTACTTCTTTTTAGACTGTACTGTCTAGCTAATGTTACTAGCATTTTTTATAATACATCATAATTAGGGTTGAGAGAACCCGAACTGTAAAGTTCGGGTTCGTACTGGACTTTTGGGTTTTTGGTACCCTGACCCGAAGCCGAACAATTTACTGTATGTTTAGGTTTGAGTTCGGTGTTCGGCAATGTAATGGAGCATTTTAAAAAGCTGCAGGGCAGCCAATCAACATTCGTTTAACTCGTGTGCCCTTAGAAGCCATCACAGCCATGGCTGTGATTGGCCAGTGCAGCATGTGACCCAGCCTCTATATAAGCTAGAGGGACATAGCACAGCATGTCACTCTGCTTTAGTGCAGGGAAAGGTTGCTGCTGCTGCTTTGAGGGAGAGAATTAGATAGGAGTCCTGATTCAGAAATCAAATTACTCAGCGATCTACCTTGATTTTGTTGTGTGGGTGCAGTGCACAATCTTTTTACCCTGCCTTGAGCCCAGTGCCAGAGAAAAGATAACTTTTATCCATCTGTTAGTTAGGTTGGCTTCGGCGGGCATTTTATGCAAGCTCAGTGCACCAGCACTGCATATGTTACTGTGAGATACACCCTTTAGATACTGTTGGTCTATTCTGCTATTCTAAAAACACCCATTTAGGGCAAAAAATATATATTTTGCTGCGTTTCCTGCATATCTGTATTTAGTTAGATACACACTTTAGATACTGTTGTTTTATTCTGCTATTCAAAAAAAATAATTTAGGACAACATTTTTTTTTTGCCAACATTTTCTGCATATCTGTACGTGTGAGATACACACTTTAGATACTGTTCTCCTATTCTGCTATTCCAAAAAAAAAAATTAGGGCTAAAAAAAAATTTGCTGCGTTTTCTGCATATCTGTACGTGTGAGATACACCCTTTAGATACTGTTGCTCTATTCGGCTATTCTAAAAACACCCATTTAAAATTTTTGCAGTGTTTCCTGCATATCTGAACGTGTGAGATACACACTTTAGATACTGTTGTTTTATTCTGCTATTCAAAAAAGAATAATTTAGTGCAAAAAAAAAAATTCTTGCTGCGTTTTCTGCATATCTGTACCTGTGAGATACACCCTTTAGATACTGTTGCTCTATTCTGCTATTCAAAAAAAACACATTTAGGGGAAAAATCTTAAATTGCGGCCTAGTCTGTATCTGTACGTGTTCGGTACACCCTTTAGATACTGTTGCTCTATTCTGGTATTCCAAAAAAACACCTTTTTGGCAAAAAAATATTATTTGCAGCGTTTCCTGCATATCTGTACGTGTGAGATACACACTTTAGATACTTTTGCTCTATTTTGCTATTCAAAAAAACACATTTAGGTGAAAAATCTTAAATTGCGGACTAGTCTGTATCTGTACGTGTGAGATACACCCTTTAGATACTGTTGTTCTATTCTGCTATTCTAAAAACACCAATTTAGGGCAAAAAAAATTATTTTGCAGTGTTTGCTGCATATCTGTACATGTGAGATACACCCTTTAGATACTGTTGTTCTACTCTGCTATTCAAAAAACACCCATTTAGGGCAAGATCCTAAATTTTAGAAATATGAGGAGAACGTCAAATAAGGGATGTGGCGCTGCTGGTGGAGCTCCTGTTGCAGGGAGAGGATGTGGTCGATCTGTGCCAGCTACATGCACAAGTGAAACACCTTCCTCAGGTGCGAGTAGGCGACAGAGCTTGCAGCGGTATTTGGTCGGGCCTAATGTGGCTCTATGAATGTTGAGGCCAAGACAAGTACAGGCGATAGTAGATTGGGTTGCTGACAGTGCCTCCAGTTCCTTCACATTGTCTCCCACCCAATCTCCTGCTGAAAGAGCAGAGTTGGCACCTGAAGCCGATGTCCATCAGTCTTTCACCTCACCCCCTTGCAAATCAGCCAAGCAGTCTGAGCCCCAAGTCATGCAGCAGTCTCTTCTGCTTTTTGATGACTCTGTTAGCAGGATTTCCCAGGGCCATCCACCTAGCCCTGCCCCAGAAGTGGAAGACATTGAGTGCACCGATGCCCAACCACTTATGTTTCAAGATGAGTATATGGGAGGACCATCGCAGCACATCTCGGATGATGAAGAAACACAGGTGCCAACTGCTGCTGCTTTCGTAATTGTGCAGACCGACAAGGAGGGCAGGGGTGAAGACTGGGTGGAAGATGATGTGGAGGACGATGAGATCCTCGACCCCACATGGAATCAACGTCATGCAGGTGACCTGTGTAGTTCGGAGGAAGAGGCGGTGGTCGCACAGAGCCACCAGCACAGCAGAAGAGGGAGCAGGGTGCAAAAGCGGAGCGTCCATCCCCTAGAAAGTACGCCTGCTTGCCCAACGCAGCAAGGGACCGAGCACACCAAAGCCAGGTCCAAGGAGTTCCATAGCCACCTCAACCTCCTACTCCAGATGGACCTTGTCCTCCTAGGTCAAGATTATTATTTTTTATTTTTATGTATTTTATGTTATTTTAAGTTATTTCCCTATCCACTTGCCATAGTCTTAACAACATGTTGCTGACATTTGCAGCCCTCTAGCCCTTTCCATTACTTTTTTAGAGCCATTTTAGTCCTTCAAGGTTTGGGTCCCCATTGACTTCAATGGGGTTTGGGTTTCGGGGTCAAGTTCGGGTCAAGTTCGGGTCCCGAACTCAAACTTTTTTGCGAAGTTCGGCCGGCCGAACCCGTCGAACCCGAACATCCAGGTGTCCGCTCAACTCTAATCATAATATCATGTGGAAATTTGATATTTTCAAAATAATGTCCATGATATAATTTGGCAAAGAAAATATTTTCTCCTTAACCATTTGAGCTCCAGAAAATGTACCCCCCTGCCTGAACAGACCATTTTTTTGCAATACGGCACTGTGTTACTTTGACAATAGCACGGTCTTGTGACACTGTTAGGGATGAGCTTCGTGTTCGAGTCAAACCCATGTTCGACTCGAACATCGGCTGTTCGGATGTTCGCCGAATTGCGAACACTATGGGCCATTCGCGCCAAATTTGAGTGGCGCGTCATGGCCCATAATTCACTACGGCATCGCAGTGCATTGCTGGCTGATGATTGGCCAAGCATGCACTATGACCCGCATGCTTTGGCCAATCACAGTGCGCAAAAAACGGAGAGCCATAATTGGCCAAAGCTACAGTGGCTTTGGCCAATTATGCCTTAGGGGGTTTAGTACATGCCCCACCCTATATAAGGACACCTCCGTGGCAGCCTTGTGTAGTGTGTTGGCGTTGGTTAAAGAGAGAGCTTACAGAGAGAGAGAGAGACACTGTCATTTATATTGAGTTAGACAGAGCAGGCAGGCAAGTCAGTTAGCTGCAGTTACAGTGTGTAGAGGATATATATGCATCCTAGGTGTTGTATATATATATGTATACACTATATTCAGTTTAGCTAGATCCATTCCTGTTATTCTCTATACTGTGACAGGCAGGTGATTGCGAAAATTGCAGTCAGTGTTTCACGTAGTGTACTGCGTGCTTTGCATAGCGTTCACCTAAAGATTACCTGAATATAGTTAGTGGTCTTCTCATAATAAAACCACAGGCAGGGAGCTGCATTAATTTCATATAGTGTACTTCTGTCCTGTGCACAGTGTTCACTTAAAGGAACCTGAATACAATTTGTGGTGTTCTCATAATAAAACCACAGGCAGAGAGCTGCAAGTATTAACAGTTAGTGTACTGTGTCCTCTGCACAGTGTTCACCTAAAACTAACTGAAGGCAATTGCTGCTTTTCTCATACTAATACCACAGCAGGCAGTTGATTCTGATAGCTGCATTATAATCAGTATATATATATATATATATATATATATATATATATATATATATATACACATCCCACCTTTGTGCAGCTACATCTCACTGCAGGCCATTAGTATGTCTGGAAGGCAAACAAGGAGAGGCAGTCACAAGGCAATAAAAGAGGGCAAGCAGGCTCTGTGTCTAGAGGCAACAGTGCTGGCCGTGGACACGGTGCATCCTCATCAGCACATAGCCGTGAGACACGCTTGTCCTTCTTTTCGGCAGCTGGCCATGTTGAGCCGCACCATGCCCAAGACTTGGTAGAGTGGATGACCAAGCCGTCCTCATCATCCTCATCCTCTCTCACCCAGGCTCAGGGTACTTTGTCTGGCAAAGCAGCTGCCAAAGTGGCCTCTTCCCTCGGCTCAATGGCATCAGTCACTCCTTCCCTAGCCCCACCATGTCCTCCTGAGGAGTCCCCCAAACTGTTTGACCACAGTGTTGGGTACATGCTCCAGGAGGATGTCCAGCGTTTTGACGGCTCCGATGATGGAACAAAGCTAGAGGAAGGCAGTAACGTGAGCCCAGAGAGAGGGGGTAGTAACGTAAGCCCAGAGAGAGGGGGTGCCCAACAAGGACAGCTATCTGGCAGTCACGTTCCCCCAGCTACAGCATACTGCCGGATTTGCTCCAGTGATGAGGAGGGAGGGGATGATGAGGCCCCTGATAGGAGAGAGAGGAGGAGGAGGCACATCTTCAACGAGGCAGGATGCCCTCCAGGGGCAAGCTTAAGGGCAGCACACCAACTGCATCACACCACAGAGCTCCGCATGTGCAGGGCGCTGCTGTCTCTGCACGTTATTCCAAAAGTTCTTTGGTGTGGGCCTTTTTTCAGACATGTGCAGAAGATGGCACCGTTGCCTTTTGCAACATATGTCTGAAGCGTATCTCCCGTGGCCAAAACATCAGCCGCTTGGGCACCACGTGCTTGACCAGACATATGTCGACCTGCCATGCAGTTCGTTAGCAAGCGTACCTAAAAGACCCACACCAAAGAACAAAGCGGACTTCTCCTTGCTCCTCATCAGCTGGGATCTCCAACCCCACTATACATTCAGTCCTCTCTGAAACCTGCACTGAGAGGAATGAAGGTGTAGAATTAGGTGTGTCACAGCCAAGTACTTGCGGGCAATCTGCTATCGGTACACCGACGTCCGATTGTACCAGGCAAATTTCCCTGCCCCAGCTGCTGCACCGCCAAAAGAAGTTCGCTCCCAGCCATCCACATGCCCAGCGGTTGAATGCTAGCTTGGCTAAATTGCTAGCACTTCAACTGCTGCCTTTTCAGTTGGAAGACTTTGCCCCCTTCTGTGAGTTTGTGGAATGTGCGGTTCCTCAGTGGCAGGTTCCCAAACGCCACTTTTTCTCACGGAAGGCGATTCCGGCTCTCTACCGGCATGTGGAAGGCAATGTCTTGGCATCACTGGACAGGGCAGTCAGCGGTAAGGTGCATATTACCGCTGACTCATGGTCCAGCAGGCATGGACAGGGACGTTACCTATCTTTCACGGCGCATTGGGTGAATCTGCTGGCAGCTGGGAAGGATGCAGGACAAGGTGCAGTAGTGTTGGAGGTTGTTCCGCCACCACGCCTCCAAAATGTTACTATTGGTGATTCTGACACACCTTTCTCCTCCACCCCTCCTCTTCTTCTTCCTCCATGGCCTCTACCTGTGCTTTGTCCTTGGAACCAGCAGTGCTCCGTTCAAGGGGCTACGCAAGTACGCAGGCAAAAAGATGCCATGCGGTGCTTGAGCTGGTGTGTTTGGGGGACAGGAGCCACACTGGGGCAGATATTCTGTCAGGTCTGCAAGGGCAGGCTCAGCGGTGGTTGATGCCACACCAGCTTAAGCCAGGAAAGGTGGTTTGCGACAATGGCACCAACCTCCTCTCCGCCCTCCAACAGGGACAACTGACCCATGTGCCGTGTTTGGCTCACGTCCTTAACTTGGTGGTGCAGAGGTTCTTGGGAAGGTACCCAGGCTTACAGGAGGTCCTGACGCAGGCCAGGAAACTCTGTGGGCATTTCCGTCGGTCATATAATGCCAGTGCTCGGCTGACTGACCTGCAAAAGGAATCCAACCTGGCCAAGAACCGCCTAGTCTGTGACATGCCCACCAGGTGGAACTCTACGTTGGCCATGCTGCAGTGGCTGCACACGCTCAGAGGGCCATCAATGAGTATCTGTTGCAATTTGGCACCAGAACAGGGTCAGGGGAGCTTGGATTTTTTTCCCCACACCAGTGGGCCATGATCAGGGATGCATGCACTTTCCTGGCACCATTTGAGGAGGCCACGAGGATGGTGAGCAGTGACAGTGCATGCATCAGTGACACTGTCAATCTTGTCCACCTGTTGGAGCACACGCTGCGTGAATAATGGACAGGGCACTTGAGGCAGAACAGAGGCAGGAAGAGGAGGACTTCCTTACCTCTCAAGGCCCCCTTTATCCAGACAGTGTTCCTACTGGCCCGGCTATCACACAGGAAGAGGACGAGGAGGAGGAGCCTAGCACTCAACATCAGCAGCAGTCTTCAAGGGATCAATTACAGTCCCAAGACACCCATGGACTTGTACGTGGCTGGGAGGAGGTGGCTGCGGATCATGTCGTCCTCAGTGACCCAGAGGACTCCGGACCAAATGCCTCAGCAAACCTACGCTGCATAGCCTCCATGATCCTGCAAAGCCTGCGGAGGGATCCTCATATTCGTGCGATCAAGGAGAGGGATCATTACTGGCTGGCAACCCTCCTTGATCCACGTAACAAGGGTAAGGTTGCGGACCTTATCTTTCCATCGCAGAGGGAGCAGAGGATGAAGCATCTTCGGGAGGCCTTGCAGAAAGGTCTGTGCAATGTGTTCCCAGAGACTGGGAGGTTACAAATTCCTGGTCCTGGACAACGTGTTGCTGAGGCTTCGGTCAGTCAAAGAAGGAGCGGTGGAGAAGGTGGCCACCTGACCGATGCGTTCAGACAATTTTTTAATACGCAGCCCCAAGGTATGATCGGTTCCAGAAACCATCGCCAGCTTCTGGTTTACATGGTGCAGGAATACCTAGGGGCAAGTTCAGACTTTGACACCGTTCCCACCGAAAATCCTCTGGGTTACTGGGTCTTGAGGATGGATCACTGGCCAGAGCTTGCACAGAATGCAATTGAGGTACTGGCCTGTCCTGCATCCAGCGTTCTTTTGGAATGCACATTCAGTGCTGCTGGAGGCTTTGTAACCGATCACAGGCTGCGCCTGTCCACCGACTCGGTTGATCGACTGACCTTCATAAAAATGAATAAGTCTTGGATCACCACCAGCTACCAAGCACCTGATGCTGATGTAACAGAATAATTTTCTTTGAAATGTCAGATCCCTTCAAGACTGCCTATGCTGATGCAGAGTAACTATCCTGTTATGCTGAGTGACTATCCTCTTCCTCCTCAATGATCATGCTGATAGCATGTAAGAACATTTTTGTTTCTGGGCACCACCACCAGTGGCTAAGGCCCAATTAAGGCCCCATTCCTGCGCCCACCAAGAGTAACTGTGAGGGCTTACAGTGTTGTGGCAACACCACCACTACCACCACCACCACCACCAAAGGCCCAATTTTTCTGGCCCTGTTCAACAGGGGCATGTAATTACAATTCTTGATCTAATATTTCACAGCTGGGCCCATTCCTGCGCCCACCAAGAGTAACTGTGTGGACTTACAGTGTTGTGGCACCAGCACCACCACCAAAGGCCCACTTTTTCCTACCACTGTTCAACAATGGCATGTAATTACAAATCTTGATATAATAGTTCACAGCAGGGCGTTCCAGCGCCCACCAAAAGTAACTGTGAGGGCTTACAGTGTTGTGGCTGTGAAAAGAAAAACTAAGAGGTGGGACTTTAAATGAGGTGCAGGGCATAAAGCCGAGCACTTCCATCCCCGATAATCCGACTGGAAAAGAGCACAGGTGGGACTTTATATGAGGTATGCATCCCAGGACGTTGCACGATAGCAATGAATGTGGCAGGTATATAATATAATAGAACTAAGCACATAACCTGAAAGCATTGCAAAACAACAATTGGCAGTCAGTTATTTAATCATATATAAAAAAGCAAATACAATAGTAACACACAATACCTGGTATAGTGGTCAAATATTGAATATAGCATGAATCATAACAATTAATCGTAACATAGTAAAATGGCATGGTAAGTTCATATTTAATGATAAAAAAGGCCAATTCATTGGAACGTGTCTCCATAGCAGATAAATATAACCTTGATAGGTTGATACAGTCCAATTGGTATAAGGGCTTATTCATGGTAAAAATGTCATATATTAACCAATAGGGCATCTAGTAGCTCCTAAAGTACATAATTGGTTACATAAAATAGACATTATACAGAACCAAATTCGTTAAAATATATCTCCGTAATAATTGTAGCCGTGATTGAAAGATGAATGGATTCAATCGGTGTGTAGATTGGTAGGTGGTGCAGTAGCGGTAGGTATGAAAAGGGGGCATCTATTGGCTCTATGCGTTTCGTGGCTACTGACACTTCTCAGGAGCAAGATATGAAGTAGAAGTCTATAAATGTTAAAACAGTATGGTTTTAGATACAGATAAATGGTAAACCCAATTATGGAGATAGGAGAAAGATATAGAGTAGTAACTATTCCCCAGAGTACTTACAGATGGATCTATGGCTGTAGGCATAGGCGTAGAGGACAGAGGGGTGGCCGGAGAGGTATCAGCCCCAGGGAGCTGAGGTGTACCAACCCTACCATACTGTTGGAATTCCAGTGAAGAGCTGCAGTCCTCCACATGTGGCCTCCATGGGTGAGTGGTTGTTGGTGTAGCTCACCTGGATGTGACCATCTGTGAAAAGGAAAGTGTGAGCTAGAATGATGGGATGTGGAAAATTGTGACTGTATAAAATAATGTAGTAGGCCTAAGCTAAGGGTAAGCCATGTGAGGAAGGTAGTGATGAATGAAGGTGGTGTGGGTGAGTAGTAATAACTGTGTAACCCATTGTGGTAACAAAGGAAATGGAGGGACTGTAAAGACAGCCCCAACGTTCAGATGAATACTCAAAAACAAAAACAAAGGGGGGGGTTTGTGTGTGCATAGGGCATGAGTGATGAAACAGAGGTAAAATGATACCTGAAAAATAAGTCAGAAGGTTCCCAAGGAGCAACCATGACCACGGATGTGTGCATCAGGTGGGGAAAGGGCTGCACTGGAGAGGGTATATATACCCAATGTAAGTAGGGGGTGATCCACCAATGGCACGTGGGTCGGCCAATCAAGCGGGGTGGCACAAGCACTGAGGGGCGGCGGATATAGCCCGCCATCCCATGCTAGCCACCTCGTGGAGAACTCCAGATTGAAAATACAGCGTTGGCGCGCCCGCGGCAAGGCGCCGGGGACGTGACGTTGATGCGTGATTGGGCAACTGCCCAACCTACAGTGTTGTGGCAACACCAACACCTAAGGGCCAAATTTCTGCAGAGTATATATGGCAGGCCCCTACTTTCAAACATCCAACTTACAAACGACTCCTACTCGCAAACGGAAGGAGACAACAGGAAGTGAGAGGAAATCTACCCCTAGGAAGGGAAATTCTCTCCTGTAAAAGTTAATATGGGAAAAATGTGTCTCCTCTCCACTGATGCTTTATCACCAATCCTTGCTTCAATAAAAACCCCAAATTTTCAAAAATCATTTGTCATTGGGACGGAAAGTGAGGTGAAATGTTCTGAACAGGTGCACAGACAGCAAAACAAATCTTACAGGGGTGATAACCCTTCCCTATGTTTTCTAAAAAGCTTAAAAATAGATTTTTGGGCTGGAGCAACACTTAAAAAATGTACCTGTTCAAAATGACAAACAGATTCTACTTAAAGCGGAGGTCCACCCAGAAAAAAAAATTACATTAAAAATCCTAAAAAAAAAAAGAAAAAAATGAATAGAATTTTTTTTTTTATACTCACCCGAAATGCCTGTTGCTATGCAGAAGTCCTCTAAGCTGCCTCTAATGTGCCTCTTCTCATCCGCGGTGGGTCTCCTTCCGCTTCCTCTTCTTGTGAATGGGGTGTGCTGCCTTCTGGGAACTGTGTGTATCCCAGGAGGCAAGCCGCCCATTCACAAAGCGCCGTGCGAGTGGCGCATGCGCAGTAGGAAACGGGCAGTGAAACCATAAGGCTTCACTGCCTGTTTCCCTTAGTCAGGATGGAGGAGTCGGGAGCCTGGCAGCAGCAATCGATCACCGTGGCAGGACCGACATCGCGGGCGAGTAGGACAGGTAAGTGTCCTTATTCAAAGTCAGCAGCTGCTGACTTAAAAAAAAAAAACAAGCTGCACCTCCGCTTTAAGAACAAACCTACAGTCCCTGTCTTGTTTGCACCGCCTGTATACTGCTGTTCAGAGTATATAGGGCCTTTTTTTTATTTGGGTGCGGGGTTCCCCTTAATATCCATACAAGACCCAAAGGGGCTGGTAATGGGCTGGGGGGTAGGGGGTACCCACGCCATTTTTCTCAATGATTTTCATCCATATTGCTGGGACCAGACATTACATTAAAGCCGCAAGCAGTTTTACATGGCTTTTTTCCTTTAGAAATTTCATTTTGTGCAGGGACAGTTCTAAACACGGGAAACACGTGCCAAATCACAGGCATACTTTAGACACCCCCAGGTACGATATTTAAATGAATATTTCACTTTTTTTTTTTTTTTACTTTAAGCATCATTAAAATCACTGTTCCCTAAAAAACATCAGTTTTTAAAACTTTTTTTTGCATTGATACATGTCCCCTGGGGCAGGACCCGGGTCCCCAAACCCTTTTTAGGACAATAACTTGCATATCAGCCTTTATAATTAGCACTTTTGATTTTGAACGTTCGAGTCCATTGTATTTAATAGGGTTCTAAAGTTTGCGCAAACTTTCGGTCCGTTCGCAGGTTCTGGTGCAAACCGAAACGGGGGGTGTTCGGACTTATCCCTAGACACTGTACCCAAATAAAGGTTTTGTGCTTTTTCCGCCACAAATAGAGATTTCTTTTGGTGGTATTTCATCACCTCTGTGTTTTTTATAATTGTGCTATAAACAAAAAATTACCGACAATTTTGAAAAAAATAACAATATTTCTCTTTCGTTCATTGACGGACACAGCAACTTAAATCTTGACCTTAGGGTTATATCGCCACCTTCAGGAGAGGACTAGGCAGAACATGTTAAAACAGCAAAACTGCACAGGGGGCGGTCCTGCTGGCTATAACCACTCACACTGCATCCAGCAGCTCAGTTTTTTTCTACCTAGTGTAGGAGTAGGACCTAGCTCCCGGTGGGGACCATTGGTCCTGGAGATTTTTTTTCTTTTTTTCTTTTTTCCTATTCCTGTGATCTACTATCAACAGCCGGGCTGGGTGACAGGCTTGATAATATAGATCCTGGTAGTCCCCCAGCCCGGCCATCGAGCGTGAGCAGAACGTAGCTACGTGCTGTGTCGGCCACGACATGCTCCATTTGATCCAGGGGTGGCCAGCGAGCTATATGCTCCGGGGCACACATATGACCGGGCTACTGCTGTCCGTGTCACAGTGTGCCGTGGCCGACAGCCACCCCGTACAGCTCGGGTGATGGGTCTGTCCGTGGAATGCAGCCAGCATCCCCACAGGAGGGGCAAGTATGGTTCCACCTGTTTTGGCAGGATGGAGCAGCAGGGCATTCCTTGGGAGGTCGACTAGGGGGTCCCTACTCTCCCTTTCCTCTATCCCTATCCCCTCCCTCCTCCCCAGGCTATGGGCCACTGTGTGACTGGAGCATACCTGGCTGGGGGTCCTCCGGGGGGGCTACGAGTCCTGGCAGGGGGCTGCGCTGGGTGTGTTGGTCCACTCATAAGGTCCCTATGTCTTGAGCATAGTGGGGTGCTTGGCAAGGTGCCCGCTG
Source organism: Rana muscosa (assembly GCA_029206835.1). NCBI lineage: Eukaryota > Metazoa > Chordata > Amphibia > Anura > Ranidae > Rana > Rana muscosa. The sequence goes on from CM055116.1 coordinate 218,686,542, forward strand.
AGGTGCGCTGTGTGGGGGGGCCTTCTCCCGGTGTTCCCGGCCATTCTGCTGTGGCCAGGTAGTCTCGGCCTGTTTTTGCCTCTAGCGCTAGGGAGGCGGCCGGCGGCCATTTTCTAGTAGTCTCAGCTTGTTTTTGCCTCTAGCGCTGGGGTACTAGTATCTGAACAGCGCAAATTCACACAGAACACCTCGTGAGGGAGAGCGGACAGCAGCACAGCGCGGTACATAGGTCGTGGTGGTGAGTCCTGCGGGGGGCCTCTCAGTCTGTGGCAGCTAGGAGGGTGGACTTTTTGTGTATCTTACACAGGGGGGTTAATCAAGCGCACTCCAGAGGTATATGGACAAGCTAGTATATAGGCATAGGTGTTAAGGGGATAATGTTTGTTAATAGTCCATGACAAATAGTCCATAAGTACTAAAAGATAGCTAATCCGCAGAGAAGGCTGCCAGCTTGCAGATAGAAGGAATCTGAAAATAGCAAAGGGAAAAAAAGACAGCGCCTTCTAAGCGTAGCAGTCAAATAAGTTTTATTAAAAATTAAACAAATGCAAGAGTTGCACTCACAAGAGGACACATATAAAAGGCTTATCTGTGTAGGTATACAGTTCATCTGCTCTTCCCGGGAAGGGGGGGGGGGCTGTATGTCCTGGTGTGAAGGGGGATTATGTCTCCGGGTGTCCTCTCAGATGTCCTAAGCCCAGCACTTGTGGCAGCAGGGACGGGAGACAGTTTCCCTGGAACACAGAAGCAGATGTCACTTCTGGGTCGTGAGGTCAGCAGGAAGGTGCGCGCGTTCGAAGCATGCGTGCTTCTTCATCAGGCTCTATGGGGGCCATCTTGGATTGGGGCAATTTATACCAAACAGGAACCTAACTGATAGGCTAATCCTGTGACCATGGAAACCAGATACAAACCGCGGCCGCTAACTAGATAAAATATATCCTAGGGCAGACAATAGACTTAATAGGTAAGAAGAACAGGATCTACAGGTTAATAGCAGACAAAAAATTACTAACAAGACTGCTGTAAAGAAGATCATGCTAGAAGAGGGATATGTATAATTATAAAGGGGTATATATACTAGGAAAATGGGGAAATTATCCCGTATAAAGGGATGATCAGTCCACATATAGGGGACCAAAAATTATCTAAAAATTATCTAAAAATTATCTAAACATTATAGGAAATATTTAAAAAAAAATATATTTAATATAATATAGCTACAGCTATTATCTACCCACAAAACATTACTGGAGGTGCAGTAATGTTGTACATGTCATCCAATGCAAAAAATGCAAAACAGCACAGAAATTACAAGCACAAATACATTTGCACAGACACAACATTAGCCTAGGTTCACACTGACAGCAGGAATTAAATTGTGCGAGTTCAGCTGAACTCGCACAATTTCATTTGCATATGTTAGTCCCGACTTCAGGGGGCGATTTCAGAGACATCTGTGCGGGTTTCTGCACAGATGTCTATTGAAATCGCACCCCGAAGTCACCAAAAGTAGTACAGAATCTACTTTTGGAAATTGGTGCGGCGCAGAAAAAACGACGTTGCACCGATTCGGACGGTGGCATTGCTGGCAATAGCCACCGATTTGGCATGCAATTTGATATGTCAAATCACGTGCCAAATCGCTGCAATGTGATCCAGGGCTTAAAGAACATAAGAAGGATGATTTCTGCACACCTGTGGGACATAATTTCCTACAACCAGACTACACTATGGGAGACCTGAATGTTTTGTTTTCTAAAGGGAACTTTAAAACTACTCAGGAAAGGAAAACATTTAAATGATCATGCTATATGACATATCCCTCAAGACGGAGTTGCATTTATAAACATAAACCCATTTTCAGTTTCATTTTCTTTCACTTTTTCTCTTTTTCTTCTTACCTACTTTCTTGACCCCTATCACTTACTGGCATCTCTTTGCCTTCTCTATTCCTCCTTTAGTCTCCATGTCCTTACCATTCTTGGCTTAGGCTTTTTTACTTATACAGAGATATATACATACAATTATTACTTAATTTACCATTGCATACTTGCTGATAAACCCATTTACGCCTACAGCTTTTACCACACATGGACATAATGAGACCTCTGGGGATACTTCCTCACATCCACACCATGCCTGTCCCCTATTTTGCCCTACTGGTGTCCCGATTGGCTCCGCCTCCTCAGCTCCTGGGTGAGACACCTGCTGCTGCCTCTGGGAACCACGCGCCTGCTGCTTTGGCCCTATTTAGTGGTGAGTATGGGATCCTATACCATGGCTCCCTACATCTTATGCTCATTCCACCAACATTATACCACAAACCCACCTTTATTTATTTTTACATCCTAGATACATGTGTACACGCATCCACCCCTGAACAGCGAGCTGGGTCTCGCGAAACATGTCGGGTACATTAGATGCCTGTGTATCACATGTCTTTTACTATACATGTACCAATTGTCTATTTATATGTATGTCGTTTTATAATTGGCCACTGTTGATGATATCCATGAATGCATTACTCTTATCTGAATAAACATATCTACTTTATACTGCATTTACTATTACTATGTCTATTGGCCTAATGGTGTCCACTTCATTTAAAGTCCCAAAAGGGCGAATGTTTTGTTGCATATTACAGGGATGGAGGTTGGTCACCGGTGACACCAGATCCCTTTTTTTCCTTTATACCATAGAACTTTTGGGGGGCAAACTTCAAACACACAGACACAGGTCATGTGTGGGGTGGCTTTCATTTGCTTCCAGTGGGTGGGGGCAAAAGGCTTAAGGAAACGTTGATAGAATTTTGTCATTTACTCTGGAGAGTAAAACTACCCTCCTTGGGGAGATGGGAATAAAAAAGCTAAACTTTCCCTAACTATCCAACAATGGCATTATAAAAAGGAATGGCTTCTAGGTGCATAACCAAATGGGAATTGGCTCAAAAAGATTTAACATGGGTGGTAATACACCCCACAAAGGTTGGTTGCAATTACTTACTTTTACTCCCCTTCACTTTATGACCTCAATAACTTCCATTTATTTTACTTCTGACTCTGCTCTTGTACTTTTGGGGATTGGAATTTTCTCACTAACATTTTTATTTTGGCCAGATTATCAATATCATGGCCGTGGATGTTTATTTGCCTATGCCAATTGTAAAATACCTATTTTCTTGAAAAAACCCCACTGTCTACCAGCAGGTAGTTTCAGTAAAATAACATGGTTTTGGGCAATTATTATTTATTTAGACCTAATATCTTGCTCTGCTTGGTAGTTTGGATACACACCAAGGTAAATGTCCCCAATTTTAGATGTATTGTAGAATGATAAGTGGCTGCTTTCATGAATAAGTCATTGTTGCAGGGACCTCAATTACCTTTCTTCTGTATTGCCCCCTTCATTCCCTTCTTCCCTCTTCATTGAAATGATGCTCACGTTAACTTATTGACTCAGTAGAAATGTAGCTGTACAGTGCCTCAATAGGTCAAAATATTGGGCATCGTATAACAGGAAAACCCCATTCCACATAAAAAATCATTACACTAACTTTTCTATATATCCTCTATACTGCCTTCTATTGTGTTATTTTGGCATTTGTAATCCTTTGTTAATATAACAAAAAATACAAGAAAAATTATTTAAAAAAAATGCACAGAAAAATGTTTTTGTTGAAGCCAATTGTACAAACAAGCAAAGGTGGGTGAAAACTCTTTTATGATAGTGTAATAGTTAAAAGAAATTAGTCAACTAACGTTTACTGAAAAGCAAATACCTAACCACATCAAATGATTGCATAATTTGCAAATCCTTTAAGCCAGGATATTGTATTCTTAAACTATTCAGCAGAAAAGATTATTGCTTTACTGTATGTGCAGTAATTCCAGCATATTGACATCACAGCTTTGTTCGATGATAGAGCTTCTGTGTGAAATGGCATGTCCACACAGATGAATTGGAATCAATGGCGCATTAGCAGTAGTGGAGAAGCACTACTGAAAATATCTTTTAAATTTTTTTATATTTTTAACAATTTTATATTGTTCAACATGATCTTCTCTTTTTATCATGATCTCCAGCAATGTCACATTTGTACAGTTTAACTGTTTTTTAAGATTCGTGCACATTGAAGTGAAGTGAAATCCAGGTGTGCTAAGGGATTACATTGCCAGGATTTCTAGCAAATATTTACTAAAGACCCCTTCTGCTCTGTAGACAAAAAAAAAAAATATTCAAAATGATGAAATAGTGAGTTACCACAAAAGTACCACAAACACATGTACAGTGACTAAAATGCACACGTATACATACATTAACATGGTGTGTAAAATAACCATCGAAATGCAGCAAGCTGAAATTGGTCTCAAAAAGAACATAGAAGATACCCTTTAAAAGGCTTAATAATTTAGAGTGCCTTACTGAATTAGGACTTGCATACAAAGGGATGTTGTGCAATATTTCATACCGGTCTAAATGTGGTTCATTTAGTAAAGGGATAGAGAATGTTTATTGGGAGAAAACTATGTTCACTGTAGATGCTGTATAGAATGTTCAGTAATAGGAAACTATGTTCACTCTGGATACTCTAGCCTGGATAACATGTAGTTAATATTTGACAATTAATTAAATTAAAATTGCAAAGTCTGCTTATTCGATCTGATCCCCCTCTCCCTCTCCCTGTAAATATTGTTGCATATAGGTAGTTAAAAGCTGTGCCTGTAAGGAATAAAGGTACTGCACAATACTCCATTCAGCAAGACCTTGGGGAATGCAGAGCAGCCCAAATATTGACAGAAGATTCTCTTGCAGTTAACAAGAGTGTACTCACCATTCCCCAGGAAAGATATTAATAATATTACCTCAGTCTTCCACCTACATAGCTTAGGCAAGGATGGCTTCATACTCATTTTGGCAAGTTCTTGGGGCAGAGCAATCTAAATATTGTCAGAAAATGCTCACTTGACTGTAATGTCTTCTCACTAAACTTGGAGTGCTCATTGTTGCCCATGAATCTATCTGGAAAGACCTTGCAATGCGAAAGATGTCAGTAAGGCAAGTATATAACTTTTCTCACAGTTTTAAACTACCTGCAGAACCAACAAAATATGAAAAAGGGCAGACTCGATCAAATCAAGAACACCTCATCCCGTTTAGTGAAAACAAAGAAAATGGACAAAGAGTACAATGAGTACCCTGGGACTTTTAAGGCAGTGTTCAATAGAGATACACAAAGTGTTAAAATTGTTTAAATGTTTATTGAAAACAGTAAAAAACACACAAGCATTGGAATAAAATGACCATCCATACTATATATATGACTGGGAAGCCATACGTATGAAAAGCTGCCGTAAAGTCACTCGACTAGTTTCGCTCAGGTGAGCTTCTTCAGGATTTTATTTGACGTTAAAGCAGATCACACTAAGAAAATACAAGAATGCAATAAGCAAACAAAATGGATGGATAGCAAGTTAGTTTGATTTAGATAAAAACACAATCTAAACAAATATAGCTCAATAGAAGGTGTTCAGGGAATAGAACACCTAGAAAAAATACAAACATATCAGATAAATATATCATAGCAGTTATTATTGGATAATAGTCACGATTTGAACTAGAGAAAAAGAAGAAAAAACTCACCCTAGCTATCAGTTTCAGCCCATCAATGACAGAAGGTCAAAAAAGAATCAAATAAAATACAGGCGGTCCCAAAAAGGGTATCATGCACCCAATTCTCCAAGACAGTGGTTAGCCCAACAATTGTAGCCATAGAAGGCAAAAGGCAATATAGATCTTAACCTACAGATTTATATAGGAAAAAATATTAATAAAGAAAGTAATTTTTTGGGACCGCCTGTATTTTATTTGATTCTTTTTTGACCTCCTGTCATTGATGGGCTGAAACTGATAGCTAGGGTGAGTTTTTTCTTCTTTTTTTCTAGTTCAAATTGTGACTATTATCCAATAATAACTGCTATGATATATTTATCTGATATGTTTGTATTTTTTCTAGGTGTTCTATTCCCTGAACACCTTCTATTGAGCTATATTTGTTTAGATTGTGTTTTTATCTAAATCAAACTAACTTGCTATCCATCCATTTTGTTTGCTTATTGTATTCTTGTATTTTCTTAGTGTGATCTGCTTTAACGTCAAATAAACTCCTGAAGAAGCTCATCCGAGCAAAACTAGTCGAGTGACTTTACGGCAGCTTTTCATATGTATGGCTTCCCAGTCATATATATAGTATGGATGGTCATTTTATTCCAATGCTTGTGTGTTTTTTACTGTTTTCAATAAACATTTAAACAATTTTAACACTTTGTGCATCTCTATTGAACACCGCCTTAAGAGTCCCAGGGTACTCATTGTACTCTTTGTCCATTTTCTTTGTTTACCTGCAGAACCAGATAATCCACCAGGCAACCCAAACAGGAGTAGAGGGCATTGTAGATGTCCAGGGAGCCCAGCTACAACCTTCATGCTCATGCATTAAAGGTAAATTTAACTTTTGACCAAAAAAAAAAATCAACCCACTTTTGCAAAAACCAAAAAGATGCATTTGTATTATTTTGCATTTGAACCTACAAAGCATTGCAACCATGACCAGTGGAATGTGAGTGCAATGCTCTAGCTCCTGTAGACTCTTCCTTCAGCTACGGAACTGAAAGAAGTACCAATGCATGATAACCTCCTGTGAAAGAATGACAAGACTGTTCAGGTTGGAGCCACGAATAGCAGGACTGATTTCAAATTTGACAGGATGCTACAGGGAGAATAACCACACATTCCTGTACAAGAGGGGGGTTCTTTGGGGTTGGGGCTGTGCATGCTGACCAGGGTTCATTTTAAAACTTAAATATGGGTGTAACATTAAAACATGGTCAGAAATATGGAGTTATCTTTTTAAATCATGGTCAAATCTACACATCTTTCTGTCACTGCACAAGGATAGAAACACCTATAAACAGATGGCAGTTGATTTACTAAAGGCAAATGGTCTGCTGTGCACATGATAGGCTGATGGAGGCCAGCAGAGCTTGATCTCATTTACTAAGCTAAGGAATACAGTGGGGCAAAAAAGTATTTAGTCAGCCACCAATTGTGCAAGTTCTCCCACTTAAAAAGATGAGAGAGGCCTGTAATTGTCATCATAGGTATACCTCAACTATGAGAGACAAAATGTGGAAACAAATCCAGACAATCACATTGTCTGATTTGGAAAGAATATATTTGCAAATTATGGTGGAAATTAAGTATTTGGTCACCTATAAACAAGCACGATTTCTGGCTCTCACAGACCCGTATCTTCTTCTTTAAGAGGCTCCACTGTCCTTCACTCATTACCTGTATTAATGGCACCTGTTTGAACTTGTTATCAGTATAAAAGACACATGTCCACAACCTCAAACAGTCACACTCCAAACTCCACTATGGTGAAGACCAAAGCACTGTCGAAGGACACCAGAAACAAAATTGTAGACCTGCACCAGGCTGGGAAGACTGAATCTGCAATAAGCAAGCAGCTTGGTGTGAAGAAATCAACTGTGGGTGCAATAATTAGAAAATGGAAGACATACAAGACCACTGATAATTTCCCTTGATCTGGGGCTCCACGCAAGATCTCACCCCATGGGGTCAAAATGATCACAAGAACAGTGAGCAAAAATCCCAGAACCACACGGGGGGACCTAGTGAATGACCTGCAGAGAGCTGGGACCAACGTAACAAAGGCTACCATCAGTAACACACTACGCTGCCAGGGACTCAGATCCTGCAGTGCCAGAAGTGTCCCCCTGCTTAAGCCAGTATATGTCCGGGCCCGTCTGAGGTTTGCTAGAGAGCATTTGGATGATCCAGAAGAGGATTGGGAGAATGTCATACGGTCAGATGAATCCAAAGTAGAACTGTTTGGTAGAAACACAACTCGTCGTGTTTGGAGGAGAGAGGATGCTGAGTTGCAACCAAAGAACACCATACCTACTGTGAAGCATGAGGGTGGCAACATCATGCTTTGGGGCCGTTTCTCTGCAAAGGAAACAGGACGACTGATCCGAGTACATGAAAGAATGAATGGGGCCATGTTTCGTGAGATTTTGAGTTCAAGCCTCCTCTCATCAGCAAGGGCATTGAAGATGAAACGTGGCTGGGTCTTTCAGCATGACAATGATCCCAAACACACCGCCCGAGCAACGAAGGAGTGGCTTCGTAAGAAGCATTTCAAGGTTCTGGAGTGGCCTAGCCAGTCTCCAGATCTCGACCCCATAGAAAACCTTTGGAGGGAGTTGCAAGTCCGTGTTGCCCAGTGACAGCCCCAAAACATCACTGCTCTAGAGGAGATCTGCATGGAGGAATGGGCCAACATACCAGCAACAGTGTGTGACAACCTTGTGAAGACTTACAGAAAACGTTTGACCTCTGTCATTGCCAACAAATGATATAAAACAAAGTATTGAGATGAAATTTTGATATTGACCAAATACTTATTTCTTGCCTAGAGCCCTATTCTAAGCTTCCCTTAATCCGTCTCTGCCCATATGCATGGAAAAGACCTGTTTAAATAATAACATTATAATTATGATGGTGATGATATTAATTACTATTCCTGTAAATGTAGTTGTGCTTGAACAGTAGACATCTTAAACTCATAGTTAAACACCTATATACTGTATTCTTTTTTTTTTTCCAGTAAAACAACTGATAAAAAAGCATATATAAAGCATGTAAAAAATAAAATAACCATTGCATTGACAAAACATTTGTAAATCACCATATATGCAGGAGTCCTTAAATGAAAATCCAATCACTTACACAGGCTGTCAGTCTTTCATTCAAGGCTAAGATGCAGCACAATTTTCTAATCTGAACACAATGATGTGTAGTAAATCTACACTCATGCTCATAATTCACTCATGCACACTAAAGTATTTAGAGAGGAAGAAGATGGGATCCTGCAGCTAGAGTCCTGAAAATAAACTCACTACACAATCCTCAGTTCATCTTGTCATTCTGTTCTACCTGTACAGAAATGTGATACACTTTTTGGGGAATTTCATAGCCCAGAGAACACTTGATACATGCCTAGGAAACTCATTTTCTTTTAGCTTGCAAATTATGTTTCCAGAAGTCACAATATATATACAGTATAGGAGCTTTTCCACCCACCAATAGATTTGTATTTCTGGTTGTTCAGTTTTGAGATTCACCCAATTTGCCACACAGCCATGTCTGGCAAGGCAGGGCACTTTAAAAAAATGTTTTATTGGTTAAGTAACTACCAAAGAATGCCTCTCAATACAATGTATACCACCAATATGTAAACCTAGACAATATTAAAGCAATATACTGTATATACTCCAACTCAGTATGTGGATAATATATAAAAAGACAAGTGAATTTATAAATATTGTGTCAATATACAAAAAATCACAATAAACAATGCACATATCACTTTATACACTGCATCAATGCCCCCTTGTGTATATCTCAGTCTCTTGATAATAAACAAATTATAAAGATAATTATTTGCATCCAACATTTCTTCAAATTTTCCACCTCTTGTGTTATATTAATTTATATACCCAGTGATTCCCACCACTGTTCACTTATGCGTTTATCTTATATGGTGGACCTGCCCAGTATCAGGTCAATTAACACTTTCCCCACCTTGGGGCTGCTATTTGATTCCACTTGGTTAAGGCCACACTTAAATTATCTCCTCCTGTTGCCACTTTTGATAATGTATGACACTTTCAACATATATGGGTGTATGGCCCTTTAAAAGATCATGATTTCTTCCTGCAATGGAGTCACCTAACAATTGGGTTCCCCATTGTGTAGTATGTCTTTTTTTAAATGCTTTATTAGTAAAAAAGAGGAGCTTCAAGCTGATGCCTCGCTGTCACTTCCATGCTTGGAAGTAAGTGCATTGTTTCATTTGTCATGACAATCATTTTACTGCCATTTGAATTAAACCTTTTACTTTTTTATGTGAAATCTATACTTCTTAAATAAATATATTATGCTATATGTGGTCCCTTGCTTGTGGCTCCATGTGGTGAGCGTTATTTTCCCAGACAGTATCAATCAAACGTTCTGTCTATCCCCAGTAGTGAGAAGCGTTGCTACGGGGTGTCACCATTATGAGAGTGGAGCTGGTAGACTACATGTAAAGGATCCTGTTGATACAAACGCTAATATTGCTGCTTTCCTCTGGCAGATTGAATGTCAGTGAGTGCATTTTATCTCTATTGCTCACGCGTGGTAGAGAAGATTTCCATTAGCTGGTGGAAGACTTTTTTGTGATAATATTTATCACATATTTTTGACTTTATTTACACTAATTTTATGTTATTGAATTTTTTTTATATTGTGGAAGCTTTTTGCAAATTATGAATGCTGTGTTGATAGCACACGCTTTAACTGCTTGCTGACCAGCCTCCGCAGTTATACTTTGGCAGAATGGCTTGGCTGCGCAAATCGCCGTACCGGTACGGCCGTCTCTTTAATGGCTCTATCAGGCACCAAATAGGCACCTCTATTTGTGGGAAAAAAAGGACCTAAATTTTGTTTGGGTACAGCGTCGCACGGCAACGCAATTGTCAGTTAAAGTGACACAGTACCGTATTGCAAAAAATGGTCTGGCCATTAAGGGGGTAAATCCTTCCAAGGCTGAGGTGGTTAAGCTTGTAATATTCTACAGTATATTTGGGAGCGCTGCATTATTTTCTTTGTTGGTTTGTTTGGGTACTGTATATTTACCTATTGCAAGCTGCCCATTTCTTTTCTTTTTTTTTGCGCTGACCCCCTTTTTATGTTTTAAAAAATTGCACTCACATTAGATAAAAAGACAACAACGTCACTTTCGGTCACTTTTCCAATGCATCTCTTCATGGTCACATGACTTCCTCAGGGTAACGTGGCTGGGCACTCACAAGCTGGCTTTATTGCGTTGACTGTTTGAAATCTCTATAGCAACTACGATACACCATTGCATGAAATAAAATACTACTTCAAAACAATGGGGACAAACTCTTTTCCTTATATTAACTCCCCTACTGACATGTATATGCAATAAAAGTAAAAATTTATTATAAAAAGGTAGGTATAAAAACCAACATAACAACATTTGGTACAAACAATGGGACCGTATTGGAATAGCAACATTTTACGGATAGAAATAATTATTGCACCCTATTTAAATGTATGAATATATAATCTAATGTCTCACTATATGCATCAGATACATAGCAGAATTAAACTATATGGATACCCAATAAGTAATGTACCTCTCTATATCAAAAGATTGCCTAATTGCAATAGCAGATTCCTATGGATATGCATAATAACCCTATTTAGTAATCACTGACATCAAATTCTTTATTTAATCCTTTGGGAGTCATAGTTTGCAGGTCGAATATCTATCTAGATTCTCGTTGGCTAAGGGACTTTTGTTTTGTTTTGTTTTTCCCCCACCAATGTTTTTAAAAAATTTCAAGCCCCCAAAATTGCAATGTTGTTGGATCTATTTTATGATGTAAGTGAAAATTACACTATGGTTCTTAAAAACATTAGATGTATTATAAACATGATCATATTTTCTCTTTGCTCTTTCACATACTGGTACCCACATGAACATTAGAGGGCCACACCTTCAGTGTTACATGTAATGAGGTCCTTAATCTTATATTATTTTCTGGTAGAGGATGATGTGAACTCTATTCTTTTCCCAAGATAGGATGCATTAAGGTGAAAAAACACAAAGGTTTACAACCCCTTTAAGGGAACAGGATCATTTTTTTTATTTTTTTAGGTTTACAGCCACTTTAATCTCCTCTTCTCAAGAGGGAATAAATTCTCTGCACTTTCTCCAGTTCCCAAATATCCTTTTTGAGAACTGCTGCCCAAAACTGAACTGCATATTCCAGATGAGGTCTTACTAATGATTTGTACGGGGGCAAAATGATATCTCTCTCTCTGCAGTCCATACCTCTTTTATTACAATAAAGGATTTTGCTTGCTTGGGAAACTGCAGCCTGGAATTGCATGCTATTATTAAGCTTATTAACTATCAGAACACCCAGATACTTCTCCACTATTCATTCCCCCTGTTGTACTCCCCCTAGTATGCATGATGCATGCATATTCTCAGCCCCCCCCCCAAGTGTATAACCTTAAAGTACATTTATCAACATTAAACCTCATTTGCCACACAGTTGCCCAATTGAAAAGTGCATTTAGGTCATCTTGTAAGTTATTCCACTGCATAGCTTGGTGTCATCTCCAAACACTGAAATTGTACTTTTAATCCCAGATCCTATATCATTTATAAATATATTAAAGGGTAAGGGTTCCAACACTGAACCTTGGGGTACACCACTGATAACCTTAGACCATTCAGTATGATCATTAACCACTAGTCTCTGAATATGGCCAGTTTTCTATCCCTTTACAAATGGATTTTTCAAAGCCTGTAGACTTCACCTTACACTCTAGCCATGTGTGGGGAACTGTTTCCAACGGTTTTGCAAAATCTAAGTATACTATAACCACAGCCACTCCTTTGTCTAAGACCCCTTTCACACTGGGGCAGTTTTCAGACGCTATTGCGCTAAAAATAGCGCCTGCAAACCGACCTGAAACAGCGGCTGTTTCTCCAGTGTGAAAGCAATGGGGCACCGCAGTGTTTTTTAACCCTTTTTCGGCCTGCTAGCGGGGGGGTAAAACCGCACCACTAGCGACCGAATAGCACCGCAAAATTGGTGGCGCTTTACCACCGACTCACCTCCAGTCCAGCGTGAAAGGGGCCTAAGGTTTTGCTTACTTCCTCATAAAAAGAAATCAGATTTGTTTCACAACTTTTGTCTTTCATGAATCCATGCTGGTTATTGCTTTTTTTTTCTTCTAGCAAATACTCATCTATGTGGTCTTCTATTTAACTCTCCAGTATCTTTCCAACTCATTTTTGCTTTAACTTTACTTGACAAGCTTCTGTGATTCCTTTTAGAAACTGTGGTACTTTTGACCTTTTTACATGCCTGAAATGGCGCACAAAGTATATACAAAGAAATTGCTCAAGTAACAATCTTTCCAATAGTGTGTCTGCTTGTAAACCATTACCTGTAACTCTGAGTCTGTCAGCACCAATTGTGATTTCATCCTCATCTGCTGAAAACAACATCTTCCCGTCCTCATTTGACTTTACTTCAAATCTCTTACATTGGGCTTCTACAGCATTTGCACCTGTATTGTAAATGGGAAAAATGTAATATAAAATTGATTTATATTGTACATCTAATATAAGCCATATTTTTGCAAATGCAATGATAACAATACAAGTAACATATTTTAATAATACTCTTTTGTTATGCAAACAAAGAAATGAAAGCTTCGGATGGCACCATTTTTAACAATCCTTTAAGTGAATGCTTTACCTGATGTAATTTTAACCACTTCAATACTGAGCACTTTTACCCCCTCCCTGCCCAGACCAGTTTTCAGCGCTGTCACACTTTGAATGACAATGACACTGTCATGCTACACTGCACGCATATTAAATTTTTATTAAAAAAATCCCCACAAACAGAGATTTCTTTTGGTGGTTCTTTGATTACCACTTGGGTTTTTTTTTTTTTTTGCTAAACACATTTAAAAAGACTGACATTTTAGAAAAAAATGCGTTTTTCTTTTTTTCTTTATTTAATTTTTTTAAATAAGTATGCTTTCTCCTACACTGACGGGCACTGATGAGACTGCACTGACGGGCGCTGATGAGGCAGCACTAATGGGCACTGATGAGGTGGCATTAATAAAGTCTCACTGATAGGCACTGATGAGAAGGCACGAATATGCAGCACTGATAGGCAGAATTGATATGCAGCACTGATGGGCACTGATAGGAGACAATGATATGCAGCACTGATGGGCACAGATAGGTGGCTCTGATGGGCACTGATGGGTGGCAGATGATAGGCAGCACTGATAAGGAGGCACTGACAGGCATTACTGATGGGCACTGATTGACATTTGTGATGGGCACTGGTTGGCATCTGTGATGGGCACAGATTGGAATTTTTTATTTGCACTGGTTGGCATCTGATGGGCACTGATTGGCATCTGTTGTAGGAACCTTTGATGAGGACTGTGCTGATAATCAATGCACTGATTATCAGCACAGACCCCTCCTGTCAGGAGAACCGCTGATCGACTCCCATCTGCTCGCGCCTTGTCAGCGCAAACTGAGGAAAGCCGAATAACGAAACTTCTTGGTTACCGCTGTTTGCAAGGACTTACAAATATTAAATGATCACCCATAATATATTGAAGAACTTGTATATAAAAAATACAAACATTAAAAAATCATAGGGTGATTTATTAAATCGGAAATCAAGAAAATGAGGACTGTTATACAACATGCATGCTGGTCAGGTAAAAAAAAATATGGAAAAATGTTTGAGCAATGATACAACATTGCACCAGTTTTCAAAGCGTAACCAACATTTTGGATTTATGAAGAAAACATATTTGTTAGATGCTGTAACTGCAAGTAAATATTAAAGCAAAAATAATTTAGACACCCTATGAGTACATGCTAACTAACTTTGTTCTCCAATCCTCTGAAGAGTGCAAAGTGCTCCAAAATTCCACTCTGTGGTGTGACACACTCCCCTTCTGTGTCCCCACTTACCATATATACTGGACCCCTAGCTTTTCAGTGTAAGCCCTGGTTCACACTGGAGCATTTTGACATGAGATTTGACATGCCAAATCGCATGTCAAAGCGGCGGGAATTGCCGTCAATGGCACCGTCCTAATCGGTGTGTTGCCGCATTTGCGGCGTTGCACCGATTTCAAAAAGTAGACTGCACATTTCAAAAAATTTCTCTGAAATTGCGTCCGAAGTCGGGACTGACATGCGAGAGTGAAATTGTGCGAGTTCAGCTTCATTCCTGCAGCTCATTGTGAACCTGGGCTTAGGGTCAAACTTTTTCAAGGCACTGTATTACAAACTGTTCATTATCAATCAGCATTTGTATTTATTATGCTGTCTATTTCCTGAGCTTCTAGCAAGCTTTATGAACGTAAAAATCTTCATCCCATTTTACTAAATAGACATACCTGAACGTTCATGGTTGTTGCATGCGATACAGTGCACATAATAATAACATTTTGCAGCAGGACCTTGTGAATTTTACTTATGGGTGAAATTATCCTTGAAAAAAAAAATGTTTTTGTAGTACTGCAGTTACATATTTAAAATGTATATAATGTATGCACAATGCATATTTATAGGTTTTATATTACATTTTAGTGATACAGTCTATATTGTGTCTACACAAAAATAATCACTTTGCCTTTTATTTACAGTAAGTGTGCAATTTCCATGCTCAATGTACTGCGCTAAGTGAATTTGCAGCATTTATTTTCAGAGGTGTAAACAGAGGTTAGCATGTATCGATCTATACATAACAAATATACATTACACAAATCACTGCAATCATTATATTTACCATGATGCCACTAATAACTGATGTTTTGTAGGGCAGATGCTCTGACAGAAGATGAACTGGAACATTGTAAACTGGACAACACTCAAGAGCCAGCTCAAATTAATGAGGCATTTTTATGAGGGTGTTAACACAGCAATATTCTTCAAATGGAAGGATTTGTTAATTGATACATATCCTGTATTTTTAAGGCCAGAATTAATAGGCAGTGAATAAGTAATTAAAGCAATGGACCCTCCAGCTACGTCACTGGAGATGTAAAAACAATTTGATTCTCAAAATTATAAACCCTCTAGTTCATTGAAGATAAGGACCATGATGGGAATCAAGTTGGACTTCAAAGGCTGCTGACTCCTCCATGGAAAAGCTTAATTCCTGCAGGTTTATGCAGAGCGTTTAAAACTCATGTATATATAATAATCTGGAGCAGATCAAAATTTTTCCTTTGTGAAATAAAAAGACAAACACCCAGCTCATCCAAGGCTTCTGGTCCCACAATGCACTGCTCAATTGAATATAAAATTAACAGATAGGAAGATGGAAGTGCTATTTTAGTAAAAATGGACCGCTATTTAATGCCCCCCCCCCATCATCATCATCATCATCATCATCAACATGCTAATAAAATGTAATACAACCTTTCTACTTTTATTTAAGTCCTCATTTTGGCCTCAGCGATGCCATCACTGTGTATTTGTGCTTTTCTATGCAACACAAGGAGATCATGGCGGATGAGAGGGGCCAGTAAAGTGCTGTTCAAAGCTTCCTGAAAACATCACAGCACCCTACCTTAGAGTATCCCTCAAAAGCCCCCAGCTCTGCTGCAATCAGTGGGCTGGCTTTTGGAAGCAGTTATAAAAATATCAAAATGTCTTGATGGGTGGATGTCAACTTAGAGGCATAGGAAATCCTTGGAAGACTGTATAGGTAAAGTTCACATGTGACCCTGAGCCTCCATAATTTAAAGAACTGAAATTCAATGAATGAAAGGGTTGGGCCAGGGACATTTAAAGTGGAAGGGTTGGATTAAGCTGGACATCCACCAGACAGGAAAAGAGAGATGCTATATCTGACTTGCTTCAGCTTTTAATGCACACAACTGTGCAAGACTAAAGATAGATAATTCAACCTTAAGGAAGTCAAAGTTAAAATAATCTATTTTATCAGGCATGTAATTCCAGCATTCTGTGCTATTTTGTTTAACCACTTAAGGACCGCCGCACAACGATATATGTCGACAGAATGGTATGGCTGGGCACAAGGGCGTACAGGTACGTCCCCTTTAAGATCCCAGCCGTGGGTCGTGCGCGCGCCGGCACGCTCGCGACCCGGTCCGAAGCTCCTTGACCGCGCCCGCGGGACCTACGGTCCCGCAATCAGGTCACAGAGATGAAGAACGGGGAGAGGTAAGTGTAAACAAACCTTTCCCCGTTCTTCCTAGTGGCATGTCAGTGATCGTCTGTTCCCTGTCATAGGGAACAGCGATCAGTGACATGTCACGCCAAGCCACGCCCACCTACAGTAAGAATCACTCACTAGGGCGCACTTAACCCCTACAGCGCCACCTAGAGGTTAACCCCTTCACTGCCAGTGTCATTTTCACAGTAATCAGTGCATATTTATAGCAATGATCGCTGTAAAAATTACAATGGTCCCAAAAATGTGTCAAAAGTGCCCGATGTGTCCGCCATAATGTTGCAGTCATGATAAAAATCTCAGATCACCGCCATTAGTAGTAAAAAAAAAAAAATATTAATAAAAATGCCATAAAACTATCCCCTATTTTGTAGACACTATAACATTTGCACAAACTAATGACTATACGCTTATTGCAAGTTTTTTTACCAAAAATATGTAGAAGAATACGTATCGGCCTAAACTGAGGAAAAAAAAAAATTACATATTTTTTGGGGATATTTATTATAGCAAAAAGTAAAAAATACTGCATTTTTTTTCAAAATTGTCACTCTATTTTTGTTTATAGCGCAAAAAATAAAAACCGCAGAGGTGATCAAATACCACCAAAAGAAAGCTCTACTTGTGGGAAAAAAACATCAATTTTGTTTGGGAGCCACGTCTCACGACCGCGCAATTGTCAGTTAGAACGACGCAGTGCCAAATCGCAAAAAGGGGCCTGGTCCTTTAGCAACAAAATGGTCCGGGGCTTAAGTGGTTAATGAATAATTATTTTTTTTCTTGTTGGAAAAAAAACAAAACCCTATTTTCCAACTTAATTGTACAGTGGGTTACTAGAAAAACAACACTACAGAGAATAGAAGAGATACAGAACATAAAACCATACAACGATTCTGGAAAAACTAGTAAATTGGTAAGCATGTCCTACTAATGTAGTAAATTGCAGCAGATGGCAAAAGACCAGGTATACGGTGGGGCAAATAATTATTTGATCCCCTGCAGATTTTGTAAGTTTGCTCACTTACAAAAAAATGAAGGGTGTATCATTTTTATCATATATGTATTTTAAAAGACACAATATCAACCAAACATCCAGAAAAAAGTTGCAGTTCAGTGAGTAAATTAAGTATTTGATCCCCAAGGAAAAACATGACTTGGTACTTGGTGGAAAAACCCTTGTTGGCAAGCACAGAGGTAAGACATTTCTTGTAGTTAATGACCAGGTTTGCACACATCTCAGGAGGGATTTTGGTCCACTCTTTTTTTAAAGATCTTCTCTAAATCCCTAAGGTTTCTTGGCTGTCTCTTGGCAACTCAAAGTTTCAGCTCCCTCCATACATTTTCTATTGGATTAAGGTCTGGAGACTGGCTAGGCCACTCCATGACCTTGATGTGCTTCTTCTTGAGCCACTCCTTTGTTGCCTTGGCAGTATGTTTTGGGTTATTGTCATGCTGAAAGACCCATCCATGACACATCTGCATTGTTCTGG
Organism: Rana muscosa; assembly: GCA_029206835.1. Classification (NCBI taxonomy): domain Eukaryota; kingdom Metazoa; phylum Chordata; class Amphibia; order Anura; family Ranidae; genus Rana; species Rana muscosa. The sequence goes on from CM055116.1 coordinate 218,704,957, forward strand.
CTGAGGGAAGAAGGTTGTCATCCAAGATTTTACAATACATGACCTAATCCATTGGCCCCTCAATGCGGCAAAGTTAGTCTGTACCTTTAGAGCAGAGAAACAGCCCCAAATCATAATGTTTCCACCTCCATGCTTGACTGTAGGGATGTGTTCTTAGGGTCATAGTCAGTATTTTTCTTCCTTCAAAACACAGTGAATCCTCCTCCTCAAGAAGGAACATGTACAGTCATGCCAATGAACATCTAAAATGATTCCGAGAAGGATTGGGAGAAAGTGCTGTGGTCAGATGAGACCAAAATTGAGCTCTTTGGCATTAACTCGACTCCCCATGTATGGAGATGGAAAAATGCTGATTATGACCCTAGGAACACCATGCCTACAGTCAAGAACTGAGGTGTAAACATTATGTTTTGGGGCTGTTTCTTTGCTAGAGGCCAATGGATGGGGCCATGTATTGTAAAATTTTGTATGAGAACCTTCTTCCCTCAGCCAGAACACCGAACCGACCCGAAACATACTGCCAAGGCAACAAGGAGTGGCTCAAGATGAAGAAAATGAAGGTTATGGAGTGGCCTAGTCAGTCTCCAGACCTTAATCCTATAGAAAATTTATGGAGGTAGCTGAAGCTTCAAGATTTGAGATTTGTGCAAACCTGGTCACCAACTACAAGAAACATCTTACCTCTGTGCTTGACAACAAGTTTTTCTCCACCAAATACTAAGTAATGTTTTGCTTGGGGATCAAATACTTATTTTACCCACTGAACTGTAACTTAATTTTTGGCATTTGTTTTACAGTGCCTTGCAAAAGTATTCACCCCCTTGGCTTTTTACCTATTTTGTTACATTACAGCCTTTAGTTCATTTTTTTTTATTATTCTGAAATCTATGTAATTGATCAGAACCCAATAGTCTAAGTTGGTGACGTAAAATTGGAAAAATATATACATAAAACTATTCTTCAGAAATAAAAAACTGATAATTGGCATGTGCGTATGTATTCACCCCCTTTGTTATGAAGCCCATAAAAAGCTCGGGTGCAACCAATTACCTTCAGAAGTCACATAATTAGTGAAATGATGTCCACTTGTGTGCAATCTACATGATCTGTCATTACATATACAGTACACACCTTTTTGAAAGCCCCCAGAGGCTGCAACACCCAAGCAAAAGGCAGCACTAACCAAACACTGCCATGAAGACCAAGCAACTCTCCAAACAAGTAAGGGACAATGTTGTTGAGAAGTACAAGTCAGGGTTAGGTTATAAAAAAATATCCAAATCTTTGATGATCCCTAAGAGCACCATCAAATCTATCATAACCAAATGGAAAGACCATGGCACAACAGCAAACCTGCCAAGAGACGGCCGCACACCAAAACTCACGGACTGGACAAGGAGGACAAGGAGGGCATTATTCAGAGAGCCAGCACAGAGACCTAAGGTAACCCTGGAGGAGCTGAAGAGTTCCACAGCAGAGACTGGAGTATCTGTACATAGGACGACAATAAGCCGTACGCTCCATAGAGTTGGGCTATATAGCAGAGTGGCCAGAAGAAAACCATTGCTTTCTGCAAAAAACAAAATGGCACGTTTTGATTTTGCGAAAAGGCATTTGAGAGACTCCCAAAATGTATGGAGGAAGGTGCTCTGGTCTGATGAGACTAAAATTGAACTTTTTGGCCATCAAAGAAAACGCTATGTCTGGTCGAAAACCCAACACATCACATCACCCAAAGAACACCATCAGCATTCTGGACTGGGAAACTGGTCAGAGTTGAGGGAAAGATGGATGGTGCTAAATACAGGGATATTCTTGAGTAAAATCTGTACCACTCTGTGTGTGATGAGAGTCTAGGACAGAGGTTCACCTTCCAGCAGGATAATGACCCCAAACACACTGCTGAAGCAACACTTGAGTGGTTTAAGGGGAAACATGTAAATGTGTTGGAATGGCCTAGTCAAAGCCCAGACCTCAATCCAATAGAAAATCTGTGGTCAGACTTAAAGATTGCTGTTCACAAGCACAAAACATCCAACTTGAAGGAGCTGGAGCAGTTTTGCAAGGAGGAATGGGCAAAAATCCCAGTGGTAAGATGTGGCAAGCTCATAGAGACTTACTGAAAGTGACTTGGAGCTGTGATAGCCGCAAAAGGGGGCTCTACAAAGTATTGACTAAGCATGTTATTTTCTCCTAATTTTTGTTTGCGTCCTTTTGATTTTGAGTATAGAAATCAGTGGTAATTATAATGAAACTAAAGCAAAAATAGATATGAGGAAAAAAGGAAAGGGGGTGGATTTTACTTGTGATGAGTACAGGGTGTACTGGTTGTCACATTTCTTCTCATGGTGTATGACGAGGGAGGGGGTCAGCTAGGGAGGTTTAGGATGGGAGAGGGGGAAAGGAAAGCCTGAAAAAAAAATGAACTATAATATTTTTTAACAGGTAAAGGTTTATTGATTAAAGCACAGTTTAAATACAAAATTACACTCAGTATAACACAATCCAAATTTATCACGCAAAGGCCACAGTCAGAAATAAAATAGATCATAACACTGTTCTCAAACAGTTCTCAATATTGGTAGGGGGTGTATACACACAGTTTCCCTCAATAAAAGGTTATTAAAACTTACGCATCCCCGACATAAAACAAATAATACCCAAATTGTCCCCCATCAATCAGCACCAGGATAGTACTCCACACAAGGCTATAAGTAAAGTAGGGGGCAAAGCATGGGGGAAAACAGAATGGGGGGGGGGGAAGAGGGAGATGAAGGAGATGGAGAGGAAGGAATTAAGAGAAAAAAGGTAAGTCAGGGAGAGAGAGCTACATGAGCCACAACCCAAGTTCCACCAAATTACACATCATCAAGCTCATCTGAACCATATGCATAAATCCAGGCAGACCATATTTTATCAAAATTTTTTGGGCAGTTTCTACTGTTAACATAGGTTAACTTGTACAATGGTAAAACCGCATTTACTGCATATTTCTCAGAAGGAGCTCCCTGCATGCATAGTAGAGTTAAAAAAAAAATAGCTTCATATATCTAGTAGTTTCTATATCTTCAATAATTACCAATAACATCATTCATGGATCAAGTTGAAGGGACAGGTCACAAAAATCATTCAGAGCATCAATCACCGATTACAAATAAGAGTGAATAGCTGGGCATTGCCACACCATATGAAAAAAGGTTCCAGTAAAGGAGTAGCATTGTGTACATAGAGGACTAACCAAAGTGTAAATGGCCGCTAACCTCTGTGGGGTATAATAAACCCTATGTAGTAACTTCAACTGAATAAATTGTTCTCCAGCTAAAATCATGTTGGTGACATAGGCGTCCACACAGTCCTCCCATTCGTCAATGGTCTGTGATATCACTTTTCTATTTATAAAAGGTTTTAGAGGAGGTATGGGTTTACGCCATATGAAGGTAAAGGGAAGACAACAGTTTTCCCATCAACCTTGACGTCAGCAAGCGCTCCACGAGTCTGGTTGTAGTACAAGTGGTTCCAGGAAATTAGGCCCAAACAGCATGCCTCAACTGAAAGTAACAAAATAACATAGAAGCAGGTAATGCAAACTTTTGTTGCAGGACTGCAAAGTAAGAAAATCTCACATCCATTATAACATGCTTCAGGGCCACAATTCCATTAGCAGCCCATACCTGAGGTCCTGGAAGCTGAGAAAGATGCCACAACTGAGCATTACCCCAAAGAGGCACATGAGAAGAATAGGTTGCATTCCTCCTATAGACTTCTCTAGTTTGTACCCACACTCTAATCATCATATGCATAGGTCCTGTAACTAAGGGGCAAGCCCTAGGCCCACGGTAAACCAAGTTGCTCAATGCGGCATAGGACCCCAGAAGAGCTGCTTCCATGGTAACCGTCAGATTGTACGTAGATTGGCAAAACCACCAACCTGTTGTAACAAGTATGGCCACCCAGTAGTGAAGCTGAAAATTAGGCAGGGCTAAGCCTCCTTGGGAGAGGGGCAATTGAAGTTTTACCTGCCCATATGAAGGAAATAATTATACCATCCAGCTAGAATTAACTAAATTTAACAGAAAAACGAACACTAGTATAATAATAAAAAAACTGAAAATAGAACATGCCATTTAGTGAACTGTGGAATGAACTGTGAATTATGATTAGTATCATAGTAGGTAGGGAACGAGAGAGAAAAGAAACAAAGGGGAATGCATAGCTTGAAAAAAGATACAGTAAAAAGGTACACATATTGATTTTCGATTTCAGGGTTACAATTATTTGACTGAGAATTTTCCTATCAACTTTTTTCAGTTTTAAACTATATTTGTGCCTCTATTCCATTTGCATTTTATTTTAAACTACAATTAAAGGCTCTGGAAAATCTAGTACTAGTTCATTTTGACACAGATGGAGAAATAGTAATTATGAAAGATTTCATTTCTGGCAGTGATAAGGATAAATTAAATTTAGTTTCCAAGTCAGAGCTCTATAATTTGCCCTTGCAAAGTGTAATTGTTTGGTGAAATTTAATATGTAGAAAATGTGCCTCCTTTATCCTGAACATTTTTTTCAGTCTATAAATACATATATTTATTTATAAACGTGCAGAGGTTTTAATTTTTTTTTAATATTTTACGCAGCATTTAATGTCACTTCACCAACAGTTTACTTCATCTATAACACATATGTCATCTTTTTTTTATCCAACGTCTTTAACATGCTCATCTGTAAACCTTTAAAGTGGAGTTCCACCCTCAAAAAAAAAATGTCACCAAAAGTCTACAAAAAAAAAAATGTTTTACTTACCAGAAATAGCGGTTGCTATGCGGAAGTCCCTAATCTGCCTCTTCATCCTCCACGGTGGATCTTCTTCCTCGTTCTACTTTCGGATTCTTCTTGTGAATGGGGCGTGCTGCCTTCTGGGAACTGTGTGTATTCCAGGAGGCAGCCGCCCATTCACAAAGCGCCGTGCGAGTCACACATGCGCAGTAGGAAACGGGCAGTGAAGCCGTAATTCACTGCCTGTTTCCCTTAGTCAGGATGGAGGTGTCGGGACCTGATAGGACCGAGCGATCGCCGTCGGGGGCCCGACATCGCGGGCGAGTAGGACAGGTAAGTGTCCTTATTAAAAGTCAGCAGCTATAGTGTTAGTAGCTGCTGACTTTAAAAAAAAAAAAAATTGCGGGTGGAATCCCGCTTTAATATTGGGATGCTTCCTGAGGGGAGCAGCCAGAGGTTCTACTTCAATGGAATTCAGTGGGGAATAATCCTACCCCTAGTGAGTGGAAAAAATTCAGCTGTCCACCCATTGACACAAATTCTGGCCATGGGAAAGGCATAGACAAGTTGTAACCATTTTAAAAAGTCTAGGAACAAACCCAAAGCTGTTTAGTGTTCCCCATAATCAATTGCTTTTTTTACATCCACAATCCTAGTGCCCACCTGGTCATGGGAGGCTTAAAAATTCATGAACAAAAAGTTTATGTTAAGTTAGCTGTTTTACCAGACATAAAGCTCATTTGACCCATGTGTATAATGGTTTGGATAAATTGGTTAAGCCTGAGGGAAAAAGATTTTCTTCCCTTAAAGTGAGGATGCGAAGGGCAAATGTCTCTGTGTAGGTGGCATAACTAATTTGGTAAGCTATTGGTGTGGGGGCCTCAGCCCAGGCAAAATTGGAAATGGCTGTCTAGATCTCAGTAGGAGTAAGAGGCACTTTTAGCATGGCAATCTATTTGGGGGCCTGTTGTGGCAAAGAAACAAAAGAAATATGTCAAGATATTTCCTCAGTTGTATGAGAGGAAATGACAATTCATCTGTGGCTGAAAGATGGAAAGCACCCCCTCCCCTCCTGGTGGAGGTGATGGTGACAAGTGAACCCCACGTCCCATCTCATATACTGGAATTCAGACAACCATCAGACCATTTAAAAGAGTACTTACATATACTTGAACTCGGTATAAGGGAACTTGATGTAGAGAGGGAGGGGAGAGATGCAAACTCTCTCTCTCATAGATCCTCTGTCAGTGCAAGGTAGCTGTGTGCCACGATTTATCTTCTCCCCGTCCTGGTGGCATCTCACATCACCAGCAGGGGCTCAAGAAAAACCCGAGTGATTGGTTTGACACCCATATAGCAAGTGCCCGGGCAGTCCATATGGTTGCTAGTCCCCAGACCTTGATTTTAAACACAAATAATTGAGTGAACATATATGGGTGAAATCCTGTCAAATTCTGAAAACAGAAGCACATCTCCTCAGCCTATCATGTACATTAAGCATATATGTAAGCAGCACATAAGCTATTATACAGAGTACATAGTAAACACATGGATCAATAGGTTTGTATCATATGATCCCTTTTTGACCAAAAATGGATACAAATGGCCAATTGTGGGGGGGGGGGACAATATACAAGAAGGGGGGTTTAAAACCGAGAAGCATGACAATGGGATTTTGGTGATCTAGAGATGAAAAAGGCTTATAGCTAAAAGCATTATTCAATCCAGGAGGTTTAAGAGCTGATAGATTATAAATTTACCGAGCTTCTTGCTGTAAGAGTAACTTGCAATTGTCACTTCCTCTCTCATTTACTGGTAAGTATTCCTTGACCTGCTACGGTTCATATTGTCCAACAACGTTTTTCTTTTTCTCCATCACAAGCATTTTACCCATCTGTTGTACCCACAATTTGACCGTGGGCGGCTCCTCAGATTTCCACAGTAGTAGAATCGTTTTTCTCGCTTGAAACAATGCCCTGGTAAATACCATTTGAGTCACCTCCTTCGGTATCTCCCCCTCCAGTATTCCTAGCAAGCAACATAAGGGGTCTGGAGGAACGTTGGTCTGGAACACCAAATTAAGTGTAGCCAGGACCTCCGTCCAATATCTATGGAGTTTGGCGCCCTGCACCTACCACATAGCGGATCAGGCAATCTTCCCATCTTGAAGAGTTTCTCCGGAGTATAATGTACTCTCAGTAGTATGTATAGTTGGGAAACCTTTTGTGCCACATTAAGCGAGCAAGCGTTGACCACCTGCTTTGCCTCCTCCCAGAGCTCCCCTGCTATAGGTCCAACATCTACCTCCCACTGGCTCACCACCTTCATGGGGTGTCCCTCCAGAAACGAGGTCAACAGCATGTTATAGCACTGGGAGATGATACCCTTAGTCTCAGAAGCATCCTGCAACATGTGAAAGACAGATACAAATCTATTGATCTATGTGTTTTCTATGTACTCTTTATAATAGGCTATGTGTTTCTTACATATATGCTTAATGTACATGATAGGCTGAGGAGATGTGCTTCTGTTTTCAGATGCAGATGAAATTTGACAAGATTTCACCCATATATGTTCATTCAATTATTTGTGTTTAAAATCAAGGTTTGGGGACTAGCAACCATACGGACGCCCCGGGCACTTGCTATATGGGTGTCAAACCAATCACCCAGGTTTTTCTTGAGCCCTAATAGTGTTGTTAGCGCGAGCCCTGTTGACCCCCCTTTTTTTATCAATCTAGTGACCAGTGGTTAATTCACTCACTTCCGTGTCACCATTTGGAAACATAATGCCTCGTGACACTGGGGGGCAGACCAGAACTCTGCTCTGGCCATCTCCTATGCTAAACTGGAAGCAGTGGATTTTCCATCATGGCGAGGTGTGCATCCACTTATTAGCGTGTGACGTCACATCCGCCGCAATGGGTACGGACATGCGCAATATCGCTAGGAAGATGTCCGCGCCCCGCTGGTGACGTTAGATGCCACCAGGACGGAGATAAGATAAATTGTGGCGCACAGCCACCTTGCACTGACGGAGGATATGTGAGAGAGAGAGTTTGCATCTCTCCTCTCCCTCTCTCAAGTTCCCTTATAATGATTTCAAGTAGATGTAAGTACTCTTCAAATGGTCTGATGGTTGTCTGAATTCCTGTATATGAGAAGGGACATGGGGTTAACTTGTCACCATCACCTCCGCCAGGAGGGGAGGGGGTGCTTTCCATCTTCTAGCAACAGATGAATTGTCATTCAGATGCTCTTCTGAAGTGTTATTGCCCCGCTCTGGGTTGACTTGAGACCCCCGCCCCTTCCAAGACAGGAACAATTTTCTGGCTGATGTGCTGGCTGATTTTCTGAAAAAACAGGCTCTTACAGCAGGAGTGCTGTAAGTCTGTGTCTGGGCTTTTTAAGCCTCAGGAAACTTCATCTGTTTTTCTTCTTTGTATATCCCAGCAGCAAATTATTTTCTCTCAGGGAAATATGGAACTCATTGGTTCTACTTTGAAAACCTCTACGAATAAGGTAAATTAGTTTTACCTATAGGCAAACTTCAACCATTATTTGACTAGATAACTCTGGTTATATAGTTAAATCTATATGTTAATCCTATGTACGGTATTTCAGAATACTGTCTTCTCCCTATGGTTGAAAATCTGCCCCTCTGACCTAGGCTCTAGAAGGAACATAAATTATTCAATGGATTCAAGCATTTTTGATATTAAAGCATCTGGTAGGCACACGTTCTCAGTTTGTCATTTGAAGAAGTTTCTGTAATTATGTTGAATGATATGTTATGTATTTCTCATTGACATGATTTTCACAATATCTGAAGGTACAACTATTCACAATTATCTGCTTCTTTTGTAGTATCAACTTCATGCAGTACTTTTAAATCTCCTGAAGAAGCTCCTTTGAGCGAAACATGTAGAGCAAGTGGTGGCTGCACTGTTGTATGAATTATACGTTGGTTGAACATTTATTGTAATTTTGTAGAAATTGATATTTAATTTAAAAACATGTATATAAAAAATTGTTTGTTGTTTTGGCACCTTAACCATTTAAGGACCGCCGCACGACGATGTACGTCGACAGAATGGCACAGCTTGGCACAAGGGCGTACAGGTACGTCCCCTTTAATATCCCAGCCATGGGTCGCGCTCGCGACCCATTCCTGAGCTCTGTGACCGCGGGACCCGTGGACCCCGATCGCCGCCGGTGTCCCGCGGTCGGGTCACAGAGCTGAAGAACTGGGAGAGGTGAGTGTAAACAAACCTTTCCCCGCTCTTCCTAGTGGCAATGTCGGTGATCGTCTGTTCCCTGTCATAGGGAACGACGATAAGTGATGTCACAAGCCAAGCCACGCCCCCCTTCAGTTAGAATAACACATTAGGTCACACCTAACTCCTACAGCGCCACCTACAGGTTAACCCCTTCACTGCCAGTGTTATTTTTACAGTAATCAGTGCATTTTTATAGCACTGATCGCTGTAAAAATTACAATGGTCCCAAAATGGTGTCAAAAGTGTCCGATGTGTCCGCCATAATGTAGCAGTCACGATAAAAATTGCTGATCGCCGCCATTATTAGTAAAAAAAAATAAATAATAAAAATGCCATAAAACTATCCCCTATTTTGTAGACTCTATAACTTTTGCGCAAACCGATCAATAAACGCTTATTGCGATTTTTTTTACCAAAAATATGTAGAAGAATACGTATCGGCCTAAACTGTGAAAAAAAAATGTTTTTTTATATATTTTTTGGGGATATTTATTATAGCAAAAAGTATTTTTGTTTATAGCGCAAAATATAAAAACCACAGAGGTGATCAAATACCACCAAAGGAAAGTTCTATTTGTGGGAAAAAAAGGACGCCCATTTTGTTTGGGAGCCAAGTCGCACGACCGCGCAATTGTCAGTTAAAGCGACGCAGTGCCGAATCGCAAAAAGTGGCCTGGTGCTTTAGCTACAAAATGGTCCGGGGCTTAAGTGGTTAAAAGTCCTGCTCCTTTTGCCAGTTTTCCCTATTTATTCAATGGGAAGTGGTGCCTGATTTCGATCCTTCATTGCCCTGATCCATAGCAAGAATAAGTATATGTTTTGTGAACTGTAAAAAAAGTTTTAATTCCTTGAAAGTGTAGGGCACAGATTTACAACCGATGTGCAGCCAACATTTTTGTGCATCACAGCAGCAGTAATGATACATTTCTCAAAATTATCCACAGTCAACAGCCCCCAGCAAGTACTATGTCCATTTAAAAAGCAGTCTCTCCCAAGCTAGGAGAATAGAAAAATTGAGTGGGCTCCTAAGTGGACACAGTACTCCACATAAAAAAAAACTGATAAAAGATATGAAACAGATTTCTTTGTGTATTGCGATGTTACATTGAAAAGTTAACTTTTTGAAGTTTGCAAAATTTCAGTTACACTTACATATAACAAACTTTAGCAAATTTACTCATGTTGGAAGCATGCCAACCAGTGCATTCTGTGCTAAATCTTCACCAGTCATAATGCAGTCATAATGCAATTACTCATCCATTTTTCATGTACTATGTATGTTCAAAAAAAAATCTTTTGAAAAAAATCTCTAATGGTAACTCTACAATCTGAAGATTTTTTTCTTTCTTTATCTGGCAGAGGTTTATTACAATCATTCCAATTTATACAGTATAACTGAGTATATAAGCACTCTAAAAACAAAGCTTCATAGGCAATACACTGAACTGAATACATGATGGAAGAACAAGATATATTCATGTTTCAGGTCACATCTACTTCTAGGATTTTATAATTTCCTGATATGTTGCAGAAACATTAACGTACTGGTACAGAGAAAACCATCTGTGTGTCGTCTGTAAGCTGGAGTTCAGTGCCTGCTCTACATACCCAAATGCAGGTCCAGTGCCAGGACGCTGCCATCATCTTCATTATAACACAAAAAAAATTGAAAAAAAATTGCATAAAACTCACCTACTACCATCTGACCTGTCAGATGCCCATTCTGGTTCCTTGCATTAACTGTTACATTTCTATCAGACTGTAATACCAATGGACTGTCCTGCAAAATAGAATAAAAATACAATTTAAATGTAGAATAAATAAAACATTTGCATTTAGACTAATGTGTACTGAGTGTAAAGTAATAAATAATGCAATGACAGACAAGCGAATAAACATACAAAGTGGTGTAACCCTGTCCATCCCTGCTGCCTATTATCACAGACATCACTCAAGAGAGGGTGGCACGGATTAGGGAATAGTAATTGGGTTGATATGGCCAGCATATAAAGTCCTGTAAGTATTTTCACACATTAGGTGTATTATGTTTGAGGATCAGCAGCAAAAAATACATTTTATTCAGTACACTTGCAGTGATCCAGACACTGTTACCCTGTCAGTAGTATGAATGTGCGTGTACATTTGCATGTTCCCTGCATCCAAAGAATGTTCTATTTAGTATTGGATTGTTCACAAAGCTTCTCACAATTATTTGCTGTAATATTTGGTGGTTGTTAAGTTGCAAAGAGAGTTCTGGGAATATTTCAAAGTTCTTTTGCAATTTTTCTTAGAACTTTTAGGGAAGAAAGAAGTGCTTGTGAGTGGTGAGCAGAGGTTGACACACAGCACTACTGATCTTGTTTGTCAACTCCAGGGCATATCAGCAATTAATTTACTGTAGCTATTTGGAGAGTCTCATTACCTTCTCAATGTCTCTCCTGAAAATTTGGACTTCCCCAGTCTAACTCCAGAGGCATGTGGGTCTAGTGTTAGAAATGTCCTAGGATCGTCCTAGATGCAGCCTACTCACCAAACAAGGTACCTGCAGCCTCAGCCTTGCATGCAGTGTCTTTTCTGCTGACCAGAGCTATGCTCTGATGCAGAGCACTGCTGACTCTCCTATGATGTAAAAATAACTTTTACATCGGATACAAAGCTATTAGCCGATTCAAGACACTGCTGCAGAAGGAGCTAGAAACAGCAACTAATAAACTAGCTTCTCAATTGATTCAGGTAATCCATAAACTAGGAAACAGCAGAGATCACCTGTCTCACTGAAGTACTTAATTATTTAAACACTTTACAAGTCAGAGTTCCATCATTTTTATTTACATTTACTACTTGAATTCTTTGGGATCTCCCAGACTCATATCTCTTGAATGCCCAGAGTCCCCTTTCTATTGTCCGGAAATGGGAGCAGAACATCAGTCACTAAACAAGACTGGAGGATTGGGGAAAAATCTGGTTCAGGATAGTGAAATGTTCCTTTATATGACTATTTTGGATTAAGCTTAAAAGGTTGTCTTTTAGTGGTATTGAGTCCCTGAGAATACCTCAGAGTACCTGTGGATAGCTCATGCTGTTGAATTACAACAGATGTTTCAGGGGCTGCAGTCAACGTGGCGAGTTATTGCACGTTTGGCGGTCCTGCCCAAAACAGAAATTGTTCCAATCCAAAACACAAGACCCATCGGTGGCCCTTCTCACCACATAATCCCAGGTCTGGAAGCAACCTATTGTTCATTTGAAAGAAGTTAAGAAATGTAGGAATATGATAGTGAATGGGAAACTGTCTGATAGTCTCAATGATTCGCAAGATACATTTCTCAAATTATGGGACCCATAGTTTAACTATGTCTTCCTATCTCTGAATATTTCCAGTCTGAGTTAACTATAGCTCTTTAAATTGCCTTCAGGTTTGTGGAAGAGGCATTTTGTATGCAACAGAAATTCCAGGGGAGGAATACAGAGGTCAATCTCCTTTAAGATTTGTTTATGTTGTACAGGTTTTCAGGGAGTTTATTAGCTTTCTCAATGTAAGTTTCAGATGTCTCTGGGCTATGTCCCTTTTTTAAATCCCACCCAGACGCTTCATGTGGATATTTCTTGCTGTGATGTAAAAAATTATCCACTTTTTTTATGACCTGATATAATAGATACATTTCAAGAGTCCACCAGTGCAGAGTCTCCCAAGCAGCTGAACAGACCACCAATGTCCTCTGGTGTACTCAGTTAAAAAATTCAAGAAAATGTCCAGAACTTCAGGCACAGTTATAAAAGGTGACTATTATCCTACAAATTACTTTCCAGTGGATTTCTAATCCACTTATGCCAAATGGGTCCAATAAATGTTGAAAATCAAAAGATTTTGACACACAGTTGGTGATTTTGACAGTTTATCCGCCCCATTTAGCATAAGTAGATTGGAAATCAGGTAAGAGACCTGAGAAGTCTTCTGCAGGATAATACTCACCTTTTATAATTGTTCATGAAGCACTGGACTTTCTCTTATGCCGCATACACACGACCGTTTTTCACGACATTAAAAATGCCATTTTTTAAATTGGGCATTAAAAACGATCGTGTGTAGGCTCCAGAGCATTTTTAACGACGTGAAAAATGGGCTAAAAAAAATGAGAACCTGCTCTATTTTTTCACGTCGTTTTTCACGTCATTTTTTTTAACGACGTGAAAAACGGTAGGGTGTATGCTTTTACGAGGGGAAAAAAAACGTGCATGCTCAGAATCAAGTATGAGACGGGAGCGCTGGTTCTGGTAAAACTAGCGTTTGTAATGGAGATAGTACATTCGTCACGCTGTAACGGACTGAAAAGCACGAGGCTGAAAAGCGTGAATCGTCGCTCAACAAATTTTACTAACATGAAGGGTGGCGCCTTTCTAACGGAACTTCCCCTTTATAGTGCCGTCGTACTTGTTGTACGTCACTGCGCTTTGCTCAAGCGTTTTTTTTAATGAACGTGTGTATGCAAGACAGGCTTGAGAGGAAACAAGAAAAATCACGTCGAGAAAAACTTCATTTTTGAAAATGACATTAAAAACGATCGTGTGTACGCGGCATTAGACCCCTTTTACACTGAGGAGTTTTTCAGGCGTTTCAGTGTTAAAAATAGCACCTAAATACCGCCTGAAAAACTCCTGCCCTGCAGTCTCAATGTGAAAGCCCGAGGGCTTTCACACTGAGGCGATGCGCTGGCGGGACCGCTCCAAAAGTCCTGCTAGCAGCATCTTTTGAGCGGTGAGAGGAGCGGTGTGTGTTTACCACTCCTACACCGCTCCTTCCCATTGAAAGCAATGGGAAACCACGGTAATACCGCCGGCAATGCGCTGAATACCGCCGCAAATTCCGTGGCTATACCGCCACCGCACCTCTGCCCCAGTGTGAAAGGGGCCTTAAATGTTTAATGTAATAGAAAACTGATTATTTTAAGGAAGATGGAAAACTGTGCTCTGAGATTGTAGATAGCAGCTGGCACTCACTAGAAATTTTGTGTAAACAGGTAAAAAATAAATAATAATGCAGCGCTCATAATATATACAAATGTGAAGAAATAATAAAGTGCAGTGAAGAAATATTAAATCAACTATTGCGACAATAATGCCATTGAACTAGTATAATGCATCCAACTTGCAAAATATAAAGTCCACCAACAAAATAAAATTCAAGTGGATTTTTGTAAGTGTACACCTGTTTTTAACAATAAAACGTGTTGTATACAGTTTTACACAATATGTGGCCGTTTATTCCATACATATATGTTCGGGGGAGGCCTTTCTTATTGACGTCTGCTGTACAATTGGAGCCTGTTTGTTTAGAGTGGAACCTCTCCATTCAATCTGTCTAAAAGGTTTTAGATCTCAAGAAATCCCAGCTAAGAATTATTATACCTAAAGCTCATGGTACAATAGGGTAAACAGTGAATTGGAGATATAGGAACAAATAAAATAATAAGAAATGTTACAAACTAAGCGTATCTGACACCCAAAGCAAATCATTTCTTACACCCCCCTGCACCATACAAAAAAATATTTTCAGTAATGATTATGAATTAAAATTACTAAAAATAATGCCCCAAGGGGCGTGGATTGGCGCGCAGAGCGGATGGCAGAAGACTAGAGGAGCTCCACTGAACCCTCGGCTCCTTTAGCACATACAGCACCGCTGACAGCGGTCATAATGAGCAGACTCACCCACCACAACTCCGGCAATCACTCCCGCCGATCCGCACCCCTCTCCGGCTCGAGAAGCATCCCGGACATCTTTAAAACGCAACCCCGGCGCCTCAAGGCCAAATCCAAGATGGCGCTGCCGCGTGGGGAGGACGAGTTCAGTGAGGACTCGCAGGACACTGATGAGGACGAGGTAAGAGATACCCCTTCTTCTGAGCTCCCCCTCACTCTCCCCGCCATGATGAAGATAGCCGCAGACATTGAGGGCACACTTTTTTCTGCTATCACGGAACTTAAGGCGGATGTGCTATCACTTTCTGAGAAAATGGAGGGGGTGGAGAAGGCAGGCTCTAGACGGGACAAGGCCATCACGCGCCTAGACAAAATCACTGACTCTCATGCTGCATGTCTCATTGAGATGAACCACCAATTAGAGGACTTGGACAATAGGGGGAGGAGGAACAATATACGGGTGAGGGGGGTGCCTGAGTCAGTAGAACCGGGCAATATACCATCTACACTGCAATATGTGTTTAACAAACTATTGGAGCACCAAACAGACACACTGATCTATTTTGACAGGGCTCACAGAGCTTTGAGAGCCAGGCCGGCTGACGCAGCTCCCCCCCGGGACATTATATGTTGTTTGCAGGGTTGTCCCCTCTCCCCAATTCTGTTCATTCTTACACTGGAACCATTTATACGCACAGTAAACTGCAATCTTTCAGTTAAGGGTTTAGCTATAGGACCTACCTGTCACAAAATAGCCGCATACGCGGATGATCTTTTGTCTGTCCTCACGCAACCTCACACTTCGATTCCCAATCTTTTGAAAGATTTTGAATTGTTTGGATACATTTCCAACTTCAAGATTAATTATGACAAATCGGAGGCACTCAACATCTCACTAAATCCTAAACAATTGCGTGACACTAAATCCAATTGTCCCTTCAAATGGGTTGACCTCAAGCTAAAATACTTAGGGATATGGCTTACACCAGAATTAGACAGTCTCTACATGCAAAACTTCCATCCCTTCCTACTTAATCTACAACGGGATCTTCGTATACTGAACCTCAAGCCATTATCATGGTTTGGGACAGCAGCAGCAGTAAAAATGACAGTTCTGCCCAGAGTGCTGTATTTATTTCACACGTTGCCCATCAGACTACCTAAAAAGTTCTTCATTTGGGCTGGGAAGAAGTCACGCATTAGCATGACGACCATGACAACACCAAAAGCAGAGGGGGGAATTAACCTTCCACACTTTAAACATTATTACTTTGCGACCCATTTGGTACGTATTATTGACTGGAATTGTCATGCCTCTTCCAAGGACTGGGTGGACATAGAGGGCCTACAGACTGAGACACCCCTGAGGTTCCTACCCTGGGTTTCAAAAGAGGCACATTCGCCTGACGTTGCGTTGCATCCCACACTTGGCCCGACACTGGAAGTCTTTTACACCGTATCACGACATTTTAGCCTCGCCTCCATGCCTGGCCCTCTGACTCCACTGACCAACAATGAGGAATTTGCGTTAGGGCACACCACAGCATCCTTCCCTCATAGAGAAGATAAAACCCCCACAACGGTCGGCCACTGCGTGGACGATGGTAAACTTAAACCCTTTGAGATATTGAAGACAGAACTGCCAGCAAAACACTTCACACATTGGCAATATAGACAACTACATGACTACGTAAACTGTACTGCCAACAGACAAACATTTTTAAGAGAACAGACCTGGTTTGAGCAATTGTGCATTACAGGGGAACCAATCTGTAAGGCAACTTCCTTGTTGTACAATTGGTTGCAGATCAATCAAGACAGACAACCAAGTAGACATAAGAAAGAAAGGGAAACAGTACTCCAAAAATCTTTCATGGATGCACAGTGGGGTGACACCTGCATTTTGGCACATAAATGCTCCGTCAGTACTGACACTCAGAAGACTTCCTATAAGGTTCTGACAAATTGGTATTTTACACCAGCCAGATTGCATGCATGGTACCCAGAGGCATCAGAAGCATGCTGGAGATGTGGCACTGATAGGGGTACCATGCTGCATATCTGGTGGGACTGCCCACTTATACGTGGTTTCTGGGATGAGATATGTGCACAAATTCTTGCTATAACAGAGACCGAGTTGGAATTAACACCTGAATGCTGCCTACTGCATATATCCAACTACTCACTGAGTAAGTATAAAAAGTCGGTAGTGCAATACATGCTGAACGCAGCAAAAACTATTATTCCGAGACATTGGAAATCAATGCACTCACCTAAGATAACAGAATGGCTATCTGAGGTAGATTCATTATACAAGATGGAGGAGACAGTGGCAATGGCATCAGAAAGAACAGATACATTTCATAAGATATGGAAAGCTTGGTTCATGTTTAAGTATTCAGACGAGTTTGCCAAGATGCAACTGGGCTGAATAAGTCAGACTAGAGCTTTATTCTATTACTTTATTACAGATTAAATTAAATCAGATCAACAAGGATACCATCTCTATGTCATAGCAACCAACAAACCAAAACCAATCCCCCTCTCCCCCCCTCCCCCCTCTTCCATTTTCCTCTCACTTTTTCTATCCTCCCCCTCTTTCCTATTTTTTTGTTTATTTTATTTATATATTTTTTGTACAATTTTATAAGTTCTAATTTTTAAGACACTCACAATATATAACCATTGAGATTGAACTATAATGCTACACAAAAGGCACAAGGTTATTGTTACTTTACACAGTTTTATTGGTGTCTTCTAAGGTTATAACAGTTAAAGTAGTAATAAGGGCTGTACACAAGTCTAGAAATGGCTTCATCAGTGGCACACAACTCTCATCTGAAAGAAAATGGCTGTACTGTATGTTGCCCTGTATGACTAATGATTATGTCATGTACTTTGTTATGACTACTTATATGCTTAATAAAAACTTTTATTGGAAAAAAAAATAATGCCCCAAAAAGAAATACAAACTGTGAAAACTTTAAAGTCCCCTGCATTGGTAATTACAGTAGTAGATAAATGCCGTCTTACATTGGTGAACAGTG
Organism: Rana muscosa; assembly: GCA_029206835.1. Lineage (NCBI taxonomy): Eukaryota > Metazoa > Chordata > Amphibia > Anura > Ranidae > Rana > Rana muscosa. The sequence continues at coordinate 218,722,759 of CM055116.1, forward strand.
GTCAGTGTAGTAAGTACATTGATGGTCAGTGGAGAAGAACCTCACCTTAATAGCCATTAGATAAATGCTCCTGGTCAGTGGAAGAATGTCGTCTTGACAAAGTTCAACTTGAAGGAGGTTTGGCTTAGTGAAGTTTCACTTTGCAAAGAATATCCAAAAACATAGAAGGAAAGAAAAAAAAAGCATTTTTCCTCAAACATGCTTGGATGATGAAAGTCAGCAAAGCTTCACCTCATTCACTAAGCTCTGGATCAAATTCTCTTGCAAGGTGTCTTCTTAGCAAATCAACCTCTTTGTCTCTAGTGCATTTCTGCCCACTATACCTGAATAAAATTGTCCTGCTACTGCCCACCCCCGTTTGGTTTGCACCAGAACTCCAGAACAGAGAAAAAGTTCTGACCCAAACAGCGAAACCCATTGAAGTCTATGGGAGCCGAATTTGAAAAATCAAAAGTGACAATTTTAAAAGCTTATATGCAAGTAACTGGCCATAAAAAAGTGTATTGCCCTGGGGGACATGTATCAATGCATTTTTTTTTTTAAACAATAATTTTTAACCGCTTAAGGACCGCCTCCTGTATATATACGTCGGCAGAATGGCACGGACAGGCACAAGCACGTACAGGTACGTCCTCTTTAAGATGCTGCCGTGTGGTTGCGCTCGCGCCGGCGTGCTCGCGACCCTGCCGCTTTCTCCGTGAGCCCGTCTGTGGGTACCGCAGACTCGATCGCCGCGGGGACACCCGTGATCGTCTCACGGAGAGATAGAGCGGGGAGATGCTTATGTAAACAAGCATCTCCCCGCTCTGCCTAGTGACAATGACAGTGATCACCGCTTCCTGTAATCAGAAGTGGTGATCACTGTCTTGTCACACACAGCCCATCCCCCCTACAGTTAGAAGCACTCATCAGGGCACACTTAACCCCTACATCGCCACCTAGTGGTTAACCCCTTCACTGCCAGTGTCATTTTTCTAATAATCAGTGCATTTTTATAGAACGGATCTCTGTAAAAATGACAATGGTCCCAAAAATGTGTCAAAAGTGTCCGATGTGTCTGCCATGATGTCACAGTAATGATAAAAATCGCTGATCGCTGCCATTACTAGTAAAAAAATTTTTATAAAAAGGCCATAAAACTACCCCCTATTTTGTAGACGCTATAATTTTTGCGCAAAGGAATCAATAAACGCTTATTGTAATTTTTTTTACCAAAAATATGTAGAAGAATACGTATCGGTCTAAACTGAGGAAAAAAAAAAAATTTTTATATTTTTGGCTGATATTTATTATAGCAAAAAGTAAAAAATATTGGATTTTTTTTTAAAATTGCTGTTGTATTTTTGTTTATAGCGCAAAAAATAAAAACTGCAGAGGTGATCAAATACCACCAAAAGAAATCTCTATTTATGGAAAAAAAAAAGGACGTCAATTTCGTTTGGGAGCCACGTCGCACGACCGCGCAATTGTCATTTAAATTGACGCAGTGTCCAATCGCAAAAAGGGGCCTGGTCCTTTAGCAACAAAATGGTCCGGGGCTTAAGTGGTTAAAGAAGCAGTGATTTTAATTATGCTTAAAGTGCAACAATAAATATAAAAAAATCCTTTACAGGCAGACTAAGGGGGACCCCCCAGTTACTATATTTAAAGTGGCCCATCTAAAGCATGTATAGAACATGCTGCAGCAGAAATTAAATTTTTAAATAATAAAAATGAGTCTAATTTATTTTGGTCTGGTAGAGTAATTTAGTGGAAACCCATTCCAAAATGTAAAAAAAAAAAACGACATGCCCCCCCCAAATCCATACCAGACCCTTATCCGAGCATGCAGCCTGGCAGGTCAGGAAAGGGGGGCTAAGCAAGCGGCCCCCCCTCCTGAACCATACCAGACCACATGCTCTCAACATGGGGGGTGCTTTGGGGCAGGGGGCCCCCTGTTCCGTTATACCACATACAGCTTTTCAAGCATCCCCAAAGCATAATACTTAAAGGATAGATATAGTTTTAATGTTGCCATTGAAGCTGCATTAAAAGACTCTCTTCCCACTGTAAGGTATTTCTTTACACATATTTATTGCATTGGTGGACGTCTTCCATGGCAGTGCCAAGCTTCCCCTATCTTTTAGAGTAGTTTATTTATTAGCCATAAAAAAGCCAGAATTTATTAACAAAAATAATTAATTTCAAACAGGACACATGGAACCTTCATTGAATTGAACCCATGCAGATACACTTATTCCTAACAGCCACTGTGTACTATGACTGGAATACATAAGTCTGTAATTAAATATATCTGATTTTACACAGGAATAGCCTTGCTTCCAGATTTTAATATCATGGTTTGGTGCTTCAACTCTAAATTTATAAATGCCTGTTGCATTGGTGGCCAGTGTAAAGAATGCCTTGTTATACTGGTGTAGGGATGAGCTTCGAGTTTGAGTCGAACTCATGTTCGACTCGAACATTGCCTGTTCGCCCGTTCGCCGAACAGCGAACAAATTGGGGTGTTCGCGGCAAATTCGAAAAGTCTATGGGAGAAATCTAAAAGGGCTAATTATAAAGGCTTATATGCAAGTTATTGTCATAAAAAGTGTTTGGGGACCCGGATCCTGCCCCAGGGGATCAATGCAATGCAAAAAAAAGGTTTAAAAACAGACGTTTTTTTGGGAGCAGTGATTTTAATAATGCGAAACAATAAAAGTGAAATTTTCCTTTAAATTTCGTACCTGGGGGGTGTGTATAATATGCATATAAAGTCGCTTAGAACTGTCCCTGTACAAAATGTAATTTCTGAAGGAAAAAAAGTTACTTAAAACTCACTCGCGGCTATTAATGAATTGTCGGCTCCCGGCAATACATAGAAAAGTCATCGATAAAAAAGAAAAAAAGCGTGGGGGTCCCCCCAATTTCAATTACCAGGCCCTTCAGGTCTGGTATAGATATTAAGGGGAACCCCGCCGCAAATTTAAAAAAAAATGCGTGCTGTTCCCCCCAAATATTAATACCAGGCCCTTCAGATCTGGCATGGATTTTAAGCGCAACTTAATGAATAGACCCGCCCCTTCTCACGTTCCGCATCTGGTCCGCTTAGCCTTACACCTAGTCATTGGCTGAGCGGACCTGTTGGGGAACTTTAGAAGGGGCGGGTCTATTCATGTATTACACAGTAAAGGAAGTTCCCCATCAGGTCCGCCCCCTCGTATGTCAGACCCCGCCTACGTCATTGGCCTGAGCGGACCTGATGGGGAACTTACTTCACTGTGTAGTACAAGAATAGACCCGCCCCTTCTCACGTTCCGCATCTGGTCCACTTAGCCTTACACCTATTCATTGGCTGAGCGGACCTGATAGGGAACTTTAGAAGGGGCGGGTCTATACATTTAATAGACTGCGGAGGAAGTTCCCCATCAGGTCCGCTCAGGCTCAGCCAATGACAGACAGCGCTGGACATTGGATCGCCGCGGGACACTGGATTTCATCGCTGGAATTTTTTTTTTTAATAAAGGACTGTTCCAAAGTGTTTGTGTGGTTTTTTTTTTACATTTTTTTACACTTTCTTCATAAAATGGTAGGGGTACAATGTACCCCTTACCAATTAACATAGGGGGGGCAGGATCTGGGGGTCCCCTTTGTTAAAGGGGTCTTCCAGATTCCGATAAGCCCCCTGCCCGCAGACCCCCACAACCACCGGGCAAGGGTTGTGGGGATGAGGCCCTTGTCCCCATCAACATGGGGACATTCTCCCCATGTTGAGGGCATGTGGCCTGGTATGGTTCAGGAGGGGGGGCGCTCTCTCGTCCCCCCTCTTTTCCTGCGGCCTGCCAGGTTGCGTGCTCGGATAAGGGTCTGGTATGGATTTTTGGGGGGACTCCACGCCATTTTTTTTTTAAATTTGGGGTGGAGTTCCCCTTAAAATCCATGCCAGATCTGAAGGGCCTGGTATGGATATTTGGGGGGAACCGCACGCATTTTTTTTTAAATTTGCAGCGGGGTTCCCCTTAATATCTATACCAGACCTGAAGGGCCTGGTAATTGAATTTGGGGGACCCCCACGCTTTTCTTTTTTTTATCAATGACTTTTCTATTAACGGGAGCCGACAATTCATTAATAGCCGCGAGTGAGTTTTAAATGACTTTTTTTCCTTCAAAAATGACATTTTGTGCAGGGACTAAGCACGGGAAACAAGCGCCACTTCACATGCATATTATACACACCCCCCAGGTACGAAATTTTAAGGAAAATTTCACTTTTATTTTTTTAATTTTAAGCATTATTAAAATCACTGCTCCCGTAAAAACGTAAATTTTTTTAACTTTTTTTGGCATTGATACATGTCCCCTGGGACAGAACCCGGGTCCCCAAACACTTTTTAGGACAATAACTTGCATATAAGCCTTTATAATTAGCACTTTCGATTTCGAACGTTCGAGTCCATTGTATTTAATAGGGTTCTAAAGTTCACGCGAACATTCTGTCTGTTCGCAGGTTCTGGTGCGAACCGAACAGGGGGGTGTTTGGCTCATCCCTGTACTGGTGGTTAGTGCAAAAAATGCCCTGTTACATTGGTGGTCAGTGGAAAAGATGCCCTTTACATTTATGGTCACTGATTCTGTGTTAACCATAACACATGTAGGCATCACAATAACCATGTAGGCATCATCAGGTGGAAGATCAATCTGCCACTGCTCATTGTGTAGGGAACCCCTAGTAACCTCTGGAAGAACCCTAGGAGATCCACAGAACTCTGATTGAGAAAGTTTAGTCTCAACTATGTAGTGTCAGAACAAAAGCTATTTGTTCTTCTTGTGGGTCAACCCTAGTATTTTGCCTCACCAGTTTGCTCTTGTATCACTTAAATACGCTAATGGTTAGCGTATCCCTTCACTTTCTTCTGGCTGGAATTTCCAATGATCCATCACAGGAAGTGTAATAAATTCTTATAGCCAGGATTTCAGTTCAGGCGAGGACTTCTCTTTACTTACGTCCTGGATAAGCCAGTCTATAATTCAACTTGCCACCAAAAGCTAAAATTTGAAATACTCAGTTTGTGCTGGAGCTGACCTTTAAATTAGATTGTTCTTGTTTGCAAATCCTTTAAGTAACTTAGGTGTTATTGGATATTAATATTCTGGAAGAGAAGGTAGTTCTTACAAAGACAAATCATCATCATCATTATCAAGGCTGTGGAGGATTACATAATTAATTTTTTTCCTGGAGCTGCAATTGTAGTTCATTACACTGTTTATATGGCAAAGACTCACCCGGAGAAAATAAAGCACATCATCATGAAGAATAGTACTGAATATAGAAACAGGCTCTGTGGACCGTCTAATGGGGATCCATTATTATTATTGATGTTCACACACATTGGGATTTATGTTGGTATGTCGCCTATTTTTCACCACCTCCTCCACATACACATAAATATTGATTCATCAGATCCTTGACACCATTAATCTTGTGCTTCATGACATTGATTACCAATAATCTTTATTTTGAACTTCATTACATCTATTTAGAATGACTGCAAATTGACTGTAATAAAGTGTCAGAGCTAGAGGCAATAATAATAATTATGATAATTTAGTGACCTGTTTGCATGCTGTTCACTTACCACTGCCAATTAGATACAGATATATCCTTGAAGTTATTTTTAACTGAATATATTATGTAAGTGACTTAGGGAACTAATAAATACTATCACCCAGGTTTATTAACAGGCAATGCCCCTGTGGATTTGTATAAGAGCATCATTAAAACTACCTTTATCTTACACACCCAAAATTGCATTTACATATAAAAGTATAGGAAACGTGCTTCACTTTTTTTGCTGTAGTTTTTTTTTTTTTTTTCAGAAATGTTGAGGGTATTTTGAGGGTCAGAAGGCTTTATGTGGATTTTTTTCAAATCATTTTGAATTTATGTCGGGGGAGGGGAGAGCTCAGAATGGAGCTTGTCTATTCAGAACACAGTTCTTCTGCTGTGTGAAGGGAGGTATGCTCCTTTCCCATCAGCTCTCACACACTATAACTGCAGTCTCTCCGCACCCTCCTCTGTGCTCCTGACAGATGAAGAAAGATTTTTAACATGATCTGCCCTTTTAAAGGGGTGTATGGAGGGGAAGACAGCAGATAAATAAGTAAAATGTATGTAGGGAGATTTATTTAATCTCTGTGTATCACCTGAGGCTGTTCATTTAACTGGGTATATGTGAGGGTTTATAACCACTTTAAGGATTTTATTTTCTTGTAAATAAAAAATATGTTATACTAACCTGCTTTGTGCAATGCTATTGCACAGAGTGGTCTCTTACCTCCTCTTTTGGAGTCCCTTGCCAGTGCTCTCCACTTCTTCCTCTGGTGCCTCCCCAGCAAGCCATGGGCCAAGGGGACACCTGTGGGGCTGCACTCCTGAGTCAGGCTGTGTGTGTGTGTCCATAGACACACACAGCACTGGTAAGCCATGCCCCCACTCTCTCCTCACAAAGTTTGGCTGACAGCAACCAGAGCCTATGGCTACTGTTTCCCTAAGTGTCTCCTGTGAAACTAGGAAGTGGAGGAGCAGTGCGACAACTGGGAACGTGCTGAATCAGTGAGAGGAGCCAGGTAAATGTTTAGGGATGGGGGGGGACAAGTAGGGAGAGTTTTTTTACCCTAATGCATAGACAAAAACAAATATCTTCAGAACCACTTTAAAGTTTAACCACTTCAACTTTAGGGTTAGTAATACAGCCTCCTAATCTCCCCCTAGACTTAAAGCGGTGTTCCAGCCGCCAAAAACTTTTTTTAATAAAAGTCAGCAGCTACAAACACTGTAGCTGCTGACTTTTAATAAGGACACTTACCTGTCCAGGGAGCCCGCAATGTCGGCCCCCGAGGCCGATCCATCCATCATCCCTAGGGCGTGACCTACATGATGCAACGGAAGTGATGTATGCGCTCCACTATAGCCGGACCCGGAAGTAAGATACTTCCTGTTTACATGCTTGTGGGACGAACGGCAATATCTCCAGCGGAGACGGTGAAGTGCATCTCTTATGCTCATTTTGATATGCTTTTATGTATGTTTAATGTATGAAGGGTGATGTGATGTGGGGGGCTTTTTCTTATTAAATGGAATTACGCTATTGGCTTTCTTCTGTTTATTTACCATTTTTTGGGAGCCTCCACTGATCTGTTATCCCCCTGGCTGATGCTGAGTGCAGTTCGCTTATGGTTCTGACTAATCCTCCCTGTATCAAGGCTGGGTTTTGATCTTGCTCTGGTGATTTTAAACACCTGAGGGGGTGTGTATTCTCACTGGGTGGACCTGGATTTTTCGGTGAAGGTGCACGCTGTTTCTATGCAAGATCATCTATGGATACTGTTTGACATTTCTGCACTTTATCTGCCAAAAACTGTTATTCACTTTCAAGGTGGTGTTGGCCACCCGATTCCTACCAACATCAGCGCTGTTTTAGTATATTACTGACACAGATTACCACTGTTTTTATGTTTGATATACTACTCTTTATTACATTTTGAGCATAGTAGGATTTTTCTTCAAGCTCTGTGACCTGAATAACAGCACTAGGCTGGCAGCCATGTGCATTCATATTGCTGAACTCCACAGTGAATCTTAATATCCATAGTAATCCAAGTAATTTACAGCAGGAGAGGGAGTATATACCCCTATACATATTGTAAACCTTACTATTACAGTAATGTGTTAATGTATGTCAGATCAGCTGGTTGTTTAGAGTTACAGTTTACTTAAAAGCAAGATACTCCATTTTTTTATTTTGACACATAAGCAAAGGAGCATTCTGAATCAAAGGCCTAGTTTCTTGGAATGCAGGCTGCATGAATTATGCAACAGTACTGGGTTCTGTTTTTGAGACAAAAAAGCTTTTGGCTGTGGAGATCCAATGCAAATGTAACATGAAAAAGAATTCTGAATGGGTGTGCAAATGATAACTTCTGGAAGGAAATCAATGCACAATGTTGTATTTACTCATTTATAAATGTGTATTTGAAGAATAAATCTGTGACACAGTATGCCATTTTTGATCATCAACAAGAAGATTGATGTCATGCCCCCCTCCCCAAGACTTTTGATCTGCTGAACTTTAATTTTTATTTATTTCCTATGCAGGTTTTCATAATAAAATCCATTCTTTTTTTATTTGAAAATGAGATAAATTAAATATAAAAGGTCATTGCTTTGGAATGAGAATCAAGTGCAGGACTTTCATATCACAACTTCCTCTAAATAAACCTTACTGACATCCATTTTTTGGAAAGTCACAACTAAAGCTGATAGGGCCACAATACTCTCAGAATAAATGCATAATAAAGACACTCTAAAAATGCCTATTATATTTACCAACTTAAAGCGGAGTTCCACTAAAAATGGAACGTCCGGTTTTCGGAATCCCCCCCCCCTTCGGTATCACACTTGGCACCTTTCAAGGGGGAGCAGATACCTGTCTAATCCAGGTATTTGCTCCCACTTCCAGGCATAGATAGGCGTGGCTATCTATGCCATGTCCGGCCCCTCCTCCGTCCCCCCGCAGTCTTTTGGGAGACAGACAGGTCCCAGAAGACAGCAGGGACCAGTGAAGATGTGCAGCACAACTCGCGGATGCGCACTAGGGAACCAGGCTGTGAAGCCGCAAGGCTTTACTTCCTGATTCCCTTACCGAAGATGGCGGCACCTCCACCTGAGAGCCAAGGGACAGACCGGCTTCGGGTGAGGACATTGCGGGCACCCTGGACAGGTAAGTGTCCATATTTTAAAAATCAGCAGCTGCAGTATTTGTAGCTGCTGACTTTTAAGAAAAAAAAATTGGTGGAACTCCGCTTTAACCACTTCAGCCCCGGAAGAATTTACCCCCTTCTTAACCAGAGCACTTTTTGCGATTCTGCACTGCGTCACTTTAACTGGCAGTTGCGCGGTCGTGGGACGTTGTACCCAAACAAAATTGACGTCCTTTTTTTCCCACAAATAGAGCTTTCTTTTGGTGGTAGTTGATCACCTCTGCGGTTTTTATTTTTTGCGCTATAAACAAGAAAAGCAAAAATTTTGAAAAAAAAGCAATATTTTTTACTTTTTGCTATTATAAATATCCCTAAAAAATATATAAAAAAAATAATTTCTTTCTCAGTTCAGTATGTATTCTTCTACATATTTTTGGTAAAAGAAAATCGCAATAAGCGTATATTGATTGGTTTACGCAAAAGTTATAGAGTCTACAAAATAGGGGATAGTTTTATGGCATTTTTATTATTATTATTTTTTATCAGTAATGGCGGCGATCAGCGATTTTTATTGTGACATCGACATTATGGCGGACACATCGGACACTTTTGATACTATTTGGTGACCATTGTCATTAATACGATCAGTGCTATAAAAATGCACTGATTACTGTGTAAATGACACTGGCAGGGAAGAGGTTAAACACTAGGGGGCAATGAAGGGGTTAAGTGTGTCCTAGGGAGTGATTCTAACTGTAGGGGGGATGGGCTACAAGTGACACGACAGCGATCACTGCTCCTGATCACAGGGAGCATTCTGCCGATGTATATGTACATGCGGCGATCAGCAAGTGGTTAACAGATCAGCGATTTTTTATGTCCTTATTAGAACATTTTACATTAGCAATGAATGTATGCTTAATGTTTTTTTGTTCAGATTAAGAATATTTGAATTCCTCATTGTATATTCATTTTCTTATTTTCTAGCTTACACTTAGTGTATGCTAGATGTTTGATTAAGTCCCCAGCCACAATTTTCCATATGGTTAGAACATTAATTAAAGTACATGTAACCTTAACTGAATTCAATTTAGCTAGTTAAGTCACCGTGTATCATAAACAATTGGCATGCACCTTTTTGTTTCCTTCATCCTTTTGACGACCATTGCTTATCACTAGGGATGAGCCGAAAACCACCCGGTTCGGTTCGCACAAGAACCTGCGAACGGACCGAAAGTTTGCGCGAAATTTAGAACCCTATTAAATACAATGGGACTCGAATGTTTGAAATCAAAAGAGCGAATTATCAAGGCTAATATGTAGGTTATTGTCCTAAAAAGGGGTTGGGGACCCGGGTCCTGCCCCAGGGGACATGTATTAATGCAAAAAAATGGAAAATTGTATACTTACCTTTCGGTAATTTTCCTTTCCTGACGCATCCAATGGCAGCACACACGCTGGGTTGTGACTCCGCCCCCACAACCTGATAGGACTGCTTAGCTATAAGTGTTTGAAGAGGAGCCCCCCGCCTCATTCTCGGTATATATTACCTCATACGGGTGGGTATTTGTGTGCTGCCATTGGATGCGTCAGGAAAGGAAAATTACCGAAAGGTAAGTATACAATTTTCCATTTTCCTGACGCATCATGGCAGCACACACGCTGGGAAATAACTCGCAACAAGGGTGGGTATTTTTTGAATGCATGTATATTTTTTATTTTTTTTATTTACAAGATATGGAAGAGTTAGTTTGAATCACTGCTCTCCCAAATTCCGTCGTCGTTAAACATGCCGGGTCTATTCTGTAATGAGACATGAACGTGGTTCTGGACGACCAGGTAGCCGCCTTACATATCGTCTCTGGTGACACTCTGCAGTATGCTGCCCAGGATGTTGCCACTGCCCTGGTCGAGTGAGCTTTCAGATCGTCGGGTATCGGAAGGTGTTGGATTGCGTATGCCTTCTTGATGATTCTAACTAGCCAACTTGCTATTGTTCTAGATGAAGCTGCTTGGCCTTTCTTAGGTCCGTTTGGTATTATAAGTAAGTTCTCCGACTTCCTGAATGGGTTAGTCGCTTCTAGGTATGATGATATATTGGACTTGATATCCAGTGGATGTGGAGTTCCTTGGTTAGTGAGAAGAACTGGTAGGCTGATTTCTGGATTGAAATGAAATGCTGATGCTACTTTTGGTATGAATTGTTCCAATGGTCTTAAGATGACCCTGTCGGGGTAGAAGGTCAGGTGAGACTCCTTCATGGATAGTGCTTGTAGTTCGGATACCCTTTTTGCTGAGGTCATCGCAATCAAGAATGTTACCTTTTGTGTTAAATCTCCCAAAGATATCTCCGTTAGAGGAAAGAAGGGGTTTTTTGACAAGGTGTCTAGAACTATAGACAGGTCCCAGGTTGGGAATGACGGTTTTCTTGGTGGTCTTATCTTGAGGCATGCTCTTTGGAACTGGACTACAAGAGGGTTAAATGCCCATTTGGTTCCCGTCATGGCCGATAAAGCGGATGTTTGGACTTTTAAGGTGCTTGAACTTAGGCCCCTGTCTAGGCCTAGTTGGAGGAATTCGAGAATTTGTGCTACCGTAGGAGACATCGGATCCCATGACTGCTGACGTGCTAGTGCAGTGAATTGTTCCCAAACCTTGCTATACACCCCGTTAGTTGATTTCTTCCTGGCCTGTTGTAATGTGGCCACTACTCTTAGGGAGCATCCCTGGTTTAATAGCCTCCCCCTCTCAACTTCCAGGCCGTCAGATGGAGTTTCTCTGGTGCTGGGTGAAGAAACTGGCCTTGTGAGAGTAGGTCCGGAGTTACTGGAAGTGTTAGCGGGTCTTCTATGCTCAGCTGTAGAATGGTCGTAAACCATGGCCTCCTCGGCCAGAAGGGGATTATCGCTATCACTGTAGACGTTGAGTTCCTCAGTCTGGCTAGGAATCTGGCTATTAGGGGAACAGGAGGGAATATATATCCCAGGTGGAATTTCCAGGGATGTAGGAGGCAGTCTACCCCCTCCGCTGTCGGATGGGGAGTCCGTGTTAAGAATTTTTGGCACTTGTTGTTCCATGGTGTTGCTGCCAGATCGATGTCGGGTATTCCCCATTTCTGTGCTATAAGGGAGAATACTTGATGGTTCAGTGACCACTCGTTGTTTGAAACATGGCGCCTGCTTAGGTCGTCTGCAAGTTGATTCTGCGTCGCTGGAACATATATTGCCTTTAGATCTTTCAAGTGAACTTGTGCCCATTCCATGATTGGTCGTACCTCCTGTATAAGGGAGTTGCTTCGTGTTCCACCTTGTCTGCGAATGTAGCTCACTGCTACCGTGTTGTCCATCCGTATTGTGACGTTCTTCCCTATGATGAGCGGTCTGAACGCTAGAAGTGCCTGGAAGGCGGCTCTGAGTTCCAGGATATTCGACACTACTCCTTGAGGACGGAATGCCCAGTGACCTTGTGCTGCCAACTCTTGGTAATGTGCTCCCCAGCCTTGAAGGCTGGCGTCCGATGTGACCACTTCTACCGGAGGGTGAATAATGGGTCGGTGACGTTTCAGATTGTCGATCCGTGTCCACCACCACATTGATTGTTTTACCGATGTGCTGATGTGTATCCATTGTGTTAGCGATACTCAGTTCCATTGTTTCAGGAACGAGATTTGGAATGTTCTTGTATGCCACTGGGCCCACTGGATCATCAGAAATGTGGAAGACATGGTGCCTAGGATGCTCAGGCATGTTCTGGCTCGTAGATGTGATGCTCCCATTAGTGTCTTTATTCTGTGTATGAGTGGATCTATCTTCTCCTGTGGCAGCCCCACAGTGTTGGCATTGGTGTTGATTTCTGCGCCTAAAAAGATCATGTTCTGGGTTGGTTCTAGGCTGCTTTTTTTCCAATTTATTATCCAACCCAAGTGCTGTAGGGTGGAGGTTAGTATTTCTCGATGTTGTAGCAACAGTTGTCGATTGTCGGCTAGTAGGAGGATATCGTCGAGATAGTGATGGACTCTGAGTCCTTTTTCTCTTAAATGGGCTATTACTGGGAGTAGAACCTTTGTAAACGTCCTGGGGGCTGTTGATATCCCAAACGGCAGGCTTCGGAACTGGAAATGTTGTTGTCCTATTGCGAAACGCAGATATTTTTGAAAATCTTGGTGTATAGGTATATGAAGATAAGCGTCGGATAAATCTACCGATAATATCCAGTCTCTTATGTTGATCGCTAGCAGTATTGATTGGAGGCTCTCCATCTTGAAAAAGGGATTTTTATAACAGCTTACCTGTAAAATCCTTTTCTTGGAGTACATCACGGGACACAGAGCGACTTAGTCATTACTAATGGGTTATATAGTTTACCTTCAGGTGTTGGCACTGGCCAATTCCAAACCGGAAGTACCCTCCCCTATATAAGCCCCTCCCACCCGGGAGCACCTCAGTTTTGTAGCCAAGCAATAAGTGTCCCAAAAAGAGGGGTGGGAGCTCTGTGTCCCGTGATGTACTCCAAGAAAAGGATTTTACAGGTAAGCTGTTATAAAAATCCCTTTTTCTTTTTCGTACATCACGGGACACAGAGCGACTTAGTCATTACTAATGGGACGTCCCAAAGCAATGCCAAATGAGGGGGGGGGGTACATAAGCTGGGCGCCATCAGGCATGAGGATCTTTTGCGGCCTGCAACACACTGCGCCCAAAGGCGACATCCTCCTGACTTCTAACGTCTACCTGATAGAATCTAGTAAACGTGTGTACCGAAGACCATGTTGCGGCCTTACATACTTGAGCCAGGGAGGCCTGGTGATGCACTGCCCATGAAGTTCCAACCGCTCTTGTGGAGTGCGCCCTAACTTTGAACGGAGGCGGTCTCTTTCTCAAGCCATAGGCTTGTATTATGACCTGTCGAATCCACTTGGCTAAAGTAGATTTTGATGCTGCCTGACCCCTTCTGGGGCCTTCCGGCAGAACAAACAAAGAATCCGTTCTGCGAATCTGAGCAGTGGCTTTTAGATAAGCTTTAACTGCTCTTACCACATCCAAAGAATGTAATAACTTTTCCTCTACTGAGATAGGTTTGGGGAAAAAAGAAGGAAGAACCACATCTTGGTTCAAATGAAACCTCGATACCACCTTAGGAAGAAAGGCTGGATGAGGACGTAATACTACTCTGTCCTTATGGACAACCAGATATGGCTCCTTACAGGACATAGCTGCTAATTCCGACACTCTTTTAGCCGAACAAATGGCTACTAAGAAAACCAATTTCCTGGTGAGAAGAACCAAGGAAATGTGTTGTAATGGTTCAAACGGTTGTTTCTGTAGAACCGACAGAACCAGGTTTAAGTCCCAAGGACATATGGGAATACTAACCGGAGGGCTAATACGCATCACTCCTTGTATAAAGGCTTTGACTAGTGAATGCGAAGCCAAGGGCCTTTGAAAAAATATTGACAAGGCCGAAATCTGACCCTTGATAGTACTCAAGGCCAGCTTCCTATCTACAGCCCACTGTAGGAAGTCCAGAATCCTCCCTATCATGTACTTACGTGGATGCCATTTCTTGGTCTCACACCACGTAATGTACGCTTTCCAGATCCTATAATAGATCTGCCTGGATACCGGTTTCCTGGCATTGATCATGGTAGATACCACAGAATTAGAGAGCCCTCTCTTTTTCAGAATGTGGGCTTCAATAGCCAGGCCGTCAAACCTAGGGCTGGTAAGGAAGGGTGGTATATCGGTCCTTGCGACAGCAGGTCCGGACGAAGTGGGAGGGTCCAAGGACTCCTCACTGACATTTTTACCATCTCCGCGTACCATGCCCTTCGGGGCCACGCTGGAGCCACCAGAATCACTGGTTTCTTTTCTACCCTGATTCTGCGGAGTAATCGCGGTAACAATTGTGGCGGTGGGAATGCATATATCAGCTTGAACCGATCCCAAGGGAACACTAGGGCATCCGAGCCGCAAGCTAGGGGATCCCTTGTGCGAGACACAAACCTGTCCACCTTTGCGTTGAATCTGGATGCTAGCAGATCTACATCCGGTGTTCCCCACCGCTGGCATATTGCCTGGAAAACCTCGGGGTGAAGAGACCATTCCCCCGGGCATAATTGTTGGCGACTTAGAAAGTCCGCTCTCCAATTTTCCACTCCTGGGATGAAAACCGCAGATATGGCTGGGACATATCTTTCTGCCCACTCCAGGATGCAATTTGCTTCCTTCTGGGCTGCACGACTTTTGGTGCCACCCTGATGATTGATATATGCCACTGCCGTGGCATTGTCTGATTGAATTCTGACAGGGGACCCCTGGAGTTTGGATGTCCATGCTACTAGGGCATACCGGGCTGCTCGTATCTCTAAGAGATTGATGGGCAGGGCCTTTTCTGCTTCTGACCACCTGCCCTGGAGAGACCATTGCTCCAGCACTGCCCCCCAGCCGATGAGGCTGGCATCTGTAGTGACCACCTTCCAAGAAACCGGACTGAAGGGTTTCCCTCTTTCCAGATTCTGGGGCACCAACCACCAATGGAGGCTCTTGCGAACGGAAGGGGACAGGGACATTGGTAAGTCTAAAGCCTGAACTTTTTTGTTCCAGGCTGACAGTATGGCCCTTTGCAAATTCCTTGAATGGAATTGACCGTAGGGTACCGCTTCGAATGAAGCCACCATCTTTCCCAGCAGCCTCATGCAGAGACGTATGGATGGTTTTCTTTTTGTACCCACTAAGTGGGTCAAATTTCTTAAAGACGACACCTTCTCTGGAGGTAAGAAAATCTTTCTCTGATTTGAATCCAGCCTTAGCCCTAAGTATTCCAGACTTTTGACTGGTCTTAGAGCTGACTTGTCCCGGTTGATAATCCAACCGTGATATTCCAGATACTCGATTGTCTTGTGAATAGCTACTTCCAGCTTTTCCACTGAGTGGTCTATTAGTAGCAGGTCGTCTAGATATGCCATTATCGTTACACCCTGTGTTCTTAGATTGGCCAATAATGGGGCCAGAATTTTTGTGAACACTCGTGGTGCTGTGGCCAGACCGAAAGGTAAGGCTCTGAACTGAAAATGGCGCCCTTCTACTGCAAAGCGTAGAAATTTCTGATGGGCCGGAAAGATGGGAATATGCAGATAAGCATCCCTTATGTCGATCGAGGCTAGCCATTCCTGCCCTTGTAGGGCGGTGGCCACTGATCGGATCGACTCCATCCGAAAGGTCCTGATATTTAGGAACTTGTTTAGCCCTTTTAGATTTAATATGGGCCTCACGTCCCCATTTGGTTTGGGGACTGTGAAAAGGTTCGAGTAAAACCCGAATCCGCTTTCTTCCAGGGGAACCTTCATGATTACCCCTTGGAGCAATAGTTGTTCTAGTGCCAGAAGGAGGGATCCTCTCTTTTGGGGATCTCTTGGCACGTTTGACCTCATAAATTGGGCAGGAGGAGTGCCTTTTAACTCCAGCTTGTATCCCAGACTTACTGCGGAGAGCACCCATCTGTCTCTGATGGTGTCCCGCCAGGTCTCTGTGAACAACTGAAGTCTTCCCCCCACCCGATTGAGCGGGGGCAATACTTCATGCCTTAGGGGGAGGTTTTGTACCTCTCTTGATCCAGGGCTTCTTGTTACCCTGTGATTGTCCCTGATTTCTGCCCCCTGAATTTGACCGCGGAGGCCGTCGGAACTGCTTCACAGCCGATGTGCCCGGGACTGGAGAGGTAGGCCTCTTAAAAGAAGGACTTCTACCCTTGTTCTTAACCGGTAAGAGTGAACTTTTACCGGCAGAAATTTTCTGGATATATTTGTCCAGATCTTCTCCAAATAAGCGTTCTCCATGAAATGGGAAGCTAACCAGCAGTTTTTTACAGGGAGCTTCAGCAGACCAGTTTTTGAGCCACAGAAGCCTACGCATATGTACTATAGACAGCGTAAAGCGGGAGGCCTGTTGGATTGTATCCTTTATGGCGTCCACCGCAAAACACAAGGCTCTAGGCAGGTCAGCTAGGGCATGAGCCTGCTGATCTGGTAAGTCCCTTAAGACTTGTTTCAACTGATCTTTCACTGCTTGGCAGACTCCAATCGCTGCTACCGCAGGTTGTGTCACCATACTTGCTGTAGAGAAAGCAGATTTTAGTAAAGACTCCAATTTTTTATCTATTGGGTCTTTGAACATTGGAACATTATCTACTGGACATGTCAGTGATTTGTTAACAGAAGAGATGGCTGCGTCCACTATAGGGACCCTCCATTTTCTTATGAACTTATCCTCCATGGGATAGATCACCGGAAATCTCTTGGGGGGAGCAAATATTTTATCAGGATGCTCCCAATCCTGGTAAATAAGCCCTTCTAATAAAGGGTGGATTGGGAAGGAACAGACCGCCTGGGGAGCTTTTAGCGACCCCAGCGAGGAAACCGTAGTGGATGGTGGTTCCGCCAGAGGCATTTTAAATGCTGATCGGACCATGTTAGTCAGAGACTGAACCCATAATCTTTCAGCCTGAGAAGCTGAGAAAGGTTCTTCCACTGTTGATTCCTCTATAAGTGAATCAACCTCATCCTGATCCCCTTCAGGTAGGTCGATCTCTGTGTGGGGCTGTTCCTCCACTAACAGGCACTCTGAAGGAGGAGACGGAGATCGGACGCGCTTTTCCTGTGACAGGGAAGCAGCGATCAATGCTGTTAATCTCTCTTCCAATCCTCCCAGAGTTGAGGATAAAACCTCCTCTGTTATATATACAGGAGCAGGTGGACTGGGGACAGCCGCAGCACCAGGCATTCCTGCGGGGTTTCTACGGCTACTGACCTCTGCATTCTCAGGGGAGATTGGTGCAGTGCAAGCATGCCCAATATCCTCAGAGCCCGATGGAGACCCCTTTGGCTTCCTGGAAGATTTATTTCCGGAGCGTCTGGACGACATATCCTTTAAGCACAAAGCTGAGGTATTCCCGTCGTCATACACCAATTTTTGCTGGTAATAGTCTAACACAGGTGCTGCTATATACCAGCTGGTGTCCACTAAAGTGCCTTTCTATGGGGATGCCTGCATCAACCGCCTCTGTGTGCCACTGTTTGTTGCTAGCTCTGTTTGCATGCAGCTGACACTTATACTGTGTCTTTTAACCATGCTGGGACGCCCGCACATGCGCAGAAGCGCCGCGGCGCGCATCGAGCGTCATCCACCCGCCCCGCCCCTTTTTTTTCATAGGAGGCGCGTGCACGCGCCCGCGCGCGCGCCCGTGCGCCAATGGCGCCCTTTTCGAAAACCAACAGAGGACTAGGAGCCAGGGCCCTTTTTGCCGGAGGGCCTGTGCGGTGGATGAACGCAGCAACAGGGCAGAGGAAGTGGATTCCCTCAGAGAAACTTACCAGCTGCCTGGATCTTTTGAGTTGAGAAAACCAAAGATCCACATTTACAAGAAAAATGGACTACAGCGGCCTCTAGTGGTTTAACACAGGTACCGCGGTCCCTGTTTTTTTTTTTTTTTTTCTTGACTACTATTAAAATTTTACATTTTCAGTAGTTATAGGCAAACACAGATATTTAGCGGGAATACCGTTAGGTAACAGACAGAAAGACAAATTAGGCTTGGGGGTCCCCCAATAGAACCAAGTTCCTGAGGGCCCCCACTTACCTGATCCCCGCCGCAGGACTTTGTTTGGTCCACAAAAGTCCAAACTTCACCTATCACGGCAGGCATTGTAATTAAACCTTCAGGGACCGGGTTCCCAAGGATTCCACTCCCCTGGACCTGTATAGCACCCTGCACAGACAGCGTCTTGGTCGTGGGTATGACCAGAGCTCTGGATCCCAGGGTCCAGCCCTCCTAAGAGAAGCATTACAGGCAAAACCTTGCTCTTCTGCTGCAAGGCCCGGGTACCGACCGTTTAGCTATGAAGCTTTTTTGGTGGGATCCGGAACAGCTTACTAAGGCCCAAAAGAACCTGTACGCAAGCCCAGTGAAAACACATGTTACTCTTTGGCCAACACCTTAGACACTGGCAAAAAACTGAGGTGCTCCCGGGTGGGAGGGGCTTATATAGGGGAGGGTACTTCCGGTTTGGAATTGGCCAGTGCCAACACCTGAAGGTAAACTATATAACCCATTAGTAATGACTAAGTCGCTCTGTGTCCCGTGATGTACGAAAAAGAAAGATTCTACTTTGATTGGCCTGTTGAGGTTTTTTAGGTCTAGCACCGGTCTGAGGTCCCCTGTCTTTTTCTTCACGAGAAAGAGAGGGGAATAGAAACCCTGGGTTCTCTGGTGTAGGGGTACCTGGATTATTGCTTGTTTCTGCATCAGTTCCAAGACATATTGGATTAGGAATCTTCTTTTGGTTATGGATGCTGGGATCCTTGTGACTTGAAAGTGGTCTTTGGGGGTTCTGGTTTTGAAACCCCATCTGTGTCCTTCCTGGATTGTGGATATTGTCCATGGATCCTTTATATGGTCTTCCCACACCCGAGTAAATAGTTTGAGCCTTGCTCCCACTGTTACGGGTTGGGTGACCAATCCATCAAAAGGACTTTTGTTGTTCCCCTGTGATGGCCAGTTTGGGCTTTTGCGTCCTCAGATAGGACGATTGGGTATTTCTCCAATTGCGTCTGAAGTCCTTGCCTGGCTTGTACGATCTTGCTTCTCTATACCTTTCGGGTAAGTTCCTTCTAAAGGGAGGAAGTTTTTGTTGTTTTGGTCTTCTGTCTGATGGTATTAGACCGGACTTTCCTCCTGTGACCTTGGATATTGCTAGGTCCAATTTAGGTCCGAATAAATTGGTTCCGTCATACGGTATTTTACACCAGTTTGACTTTGATGTTCCGTCTGCGACCCATGGTTTTAGCCATAGTGCTCTTCTGGACGTAACAGATGATAACATTGACCTAGCTGATGATCGAATGATGTCGACGGAAGCTTCGGCTACGAAGTCCCCTGCCAGACTAAGTTCCTGTAGTGAGGAGACTATTCTATCTTGATCTGTTGCTTCTAATAGTAGCTTTTCAATATTTGACGTCCAGCTTGTGATTGCTTTGCCGACCGCTGCTAGCGCGATGGCTGGTCTGCATGCGCCTCCGGCCGATGAGTAGGCCTTTTTCATTTCAAGGTCCATCTTCCTGTCCAAGACGTCCCTGAATGTTACTGCGTCTTCTATAGGAAGTGTTACGTGTCTTGCTAATCTCATTAAAGATGAGTCTACTATGGGGGCAGAAATGAGGGGATTTACTGCCGGTTCCCTTAATGGATATAGTTTTGCTATCCTATTATTGATGCTCGGTTTTTTGTCAGGTTTTTCCCACTCATCTCTTATTAGTTCTTCCAGTTCATCGATGAAGGGGAATGTTTCCGGATCATTCTTCAGGCTGGGGAAATATTTTCTGATTTTGCGAGGTGTCTCTTTTGATTCATCCCAGCCAATAGCTTCTTTGACTGATTTAGTGAAAGGATCTATCAGGGAGAAATCAAACCCACCTGAACAGGGTGTTTCTTCTTCCGTCACGGAATCATCTGACCCCTGCAGGATGTACGGGGTTGAGGGTGATATTGTCTGGGTTAACCTTACTGGTTCCGAGACTGAAGCTTCTAATATTGATTCTTTTACTGAATCTCTGATGATATTTGACACTTCTACTGTGCCTGATTCTCTGTCTCTTGTGGCTTCGTCTGCACAAGATTGGCAGGCTAGTTTATTTGGGAGGGCCTGTGCTCCGCATACCCAGCAGGCATTAGCCGCAGGACGGGTTTGATGGTTATCCTTCCTATGGGAAGAGGATTTGTGATGGTGGGAGGATGTTCTTGACCTGCTTCTCCTAGAGTGTGAATGTCTTGAAGGAGAGCGTTCCCTACGTCTAGAATGGGATGACCTTGATGATCTGCCAGGGCTATCAGAAAGGTGATATTAAAAGCCATGCACTCTTTTACTCTCCTCTTCAATACTTACTTAACCTAGCTGCCTCTTACCTTACTGGCTGTGGATGGTCTACTTGGCCAGTGGCTTCCATGGGGATAGAAAGAGTGTACCTGAATGAAAGGTAGTTTTTTTCAGGCAACAGAAAACTTTCCAAAATGACAGAGTAAGGCAAGTAAAAGAAAAAGTTCCCCCTTTATTTTCTTTTTTATTTTTTTGCATAGGAAAACAATGGTCAGTGTATAAAAGATTGGGAGGTTCACTTACCAGTTTGTGGGTGCTGTTCCTAGCCTCTCTTGCTTGCAGCAGATGAATGTTGCAGAGTATAGGTGAGCGGACAGCAAAATTACATTTGTTTTTAAATATCCCGCCGTCGCCGCGGAAATGACGCGTCATCGCGCATGCGCACTAGCGGCTAGAGCGCGCCGCCGCCATTTTTAGTACTGGCAAACAGTAAAAAGGTCGTGAGGTCACTTCCGGTCGCGGCGGCGATCAGTGTGATGTGCAAATGGGAGCAGGGAGGAAGCGCTGCTATGAGACACAAAGAAAGGAAAGGAAGGTAAACTTTTTAAAATGAAAGGAATGGTAGCCATGCCCAGAAATGAAACCTATTTAAGGCTTGTACTTTGTCCATTTCCCCTGAGACCATCAGAGTGGGGTCCCTGTAATATGGCTCATTTAGAGACCGTACAAACAGGACTTCCAAACTAGGAGAGGCTGAACCTAGCTGGGGTGAGAGTGGTAGGAGGTCTTACGCTGCTGCTGTCAGTCCTGGTTCAATGAGGAAGAAAAAGAGAATGAGGCGGGGGGCTCCTCTTCAAACACTTATAGCTAAGCAGTCCTATCAGGTTGTGGGGGCGGAGTCACAACCCAGCGTGTGTGCTGCCATGATGCGTCAGGAAAACATTTTAAAAACTGGCGTTTTTTTGGGAGCAGTGATTTTAATGATGCTTAAAGTGAAAAAAAAGTGAAATATTCCTTTAAATATCGTACCTGGGGGGTGTCTATAGTATGCCTGTGAAGTGGCACGTGTTTCCCGTGTTTAGAACTGTCCCTGCACATAATTACATTTCAAAATCAAAAAAGTCATTTAAAACTGCTTGCGGCTTTAATGTAATATCTGGTCCCGGCAATATGGATGAAAATCATTGAGAAAAATGGCATGGGTACCCCCCCAGCCCATTACCAGCCCCTTTGGGTCTTGTATGGATATTAAGGGGAACCCCGCACCCAAATTAAAAAAGGGTCCTATATACTCTGAACAGCAGTATACAGGCGTTGCAAACAAGACAGGGACTGTAGGTTTGTTCTTAAGTAGAATCTGTTTGTAATTTGGAACAGGTAAATTTTTTAAGTGTAGCTCCAGCCAAAAAATCTATTTTTAAGCTTTTTGGAAAACATAGGGGAGGGTTATCACCACTGTAACATTTGTTTTGCTGTCTGTGCACCTGTTCAGAACATTTCACTTCTTTTTCTGTCCCAATGACAAATGTTTTTTGAAAATTTGGGGATTTTATTGAAACAGGGATTGGTGATAAAGCATCAGTGGAGAGGAGACACCTTTTTTCCATATTAACTCTTACAGGAGAGAATTTCCCTTCCTAGGGGTAGATTTCCTCTCACTTCCTGTTGTCTTCTTCTGTTTGCAAGTAGGAGTCGTTTGTAAGTTGGATGTTTGAAAGTAGGGGCCTGCCGTATATACTCTGAAGAAATTTGGCCCTTAGGTGTTGCCAGAACACTGTAAGCCCTCACAGTTACTCTTGGTGGGCGCTGGAACGCCCTGCTGTGAACTATTATATCAAGACTTGTAATTACATGCCATTGTTGAACAGTGGTAGGAAAAATTGGGCCTTTGGTGGTGGTGCTGGTGCCACAACACTGTAAGTCCTCACAGTTACTCTTGATGGGCGCAGGAAGGAGCCCAGCTGTGAAATATTACCGTATATACTCGAGTATAAGCCGAGTTTTTCAGCACATTTTTTTTATACTCGAGTCACCTTTTTGCGCCTGATCATCCGGACTTTGGGGACCCGGTACCGGCCGTAGGTCTCCTGGACCCCAAACTAGGCACACATATAGCCCCACTCTTACTCTACAAGTGTGCAAAGTTTGTTGTCCAGGGGACCCACGGCCGGGGAGCAGCGATTTTTCAAAGCCGGGCACCCCTTCCATAGACTCCCATGTTAAACGGCCATTTCTCTAGTGACTTTGGGGACCCGGTACCGGCCGGTAGTAGGTCCCATGGACCCGAAACTTGGCACACTTGTAGCCCCATTTCTCCTCTATAAGTGTGCAAAGTTTTTTGTCTGGGGAACCTACAGCCGGGGAGCACAGATTTTTCAAAGCTGGGCACCCCTTCTATAGACTCCCATGTTAAACGTCAGTCTAGTCATGGACACAGTGAGGCATGGGCACAGTGAGGCATGGACACAGTGAGGCATGGACACAGTGAGGCATGGACACAGTGAGGCATGGACACAGTGAGGCATGCACATGGACACAGTGAGGCAAAGTGAGGCACAGTGAGGCATGCAGATGGACACCCTAGGCTTATACTCGAGTCAATACGTTTTCCCATTTTTTTGTGGTAAAATTAGGTGCCTCGGCTTATTTTCAGGTCGGCTTATACTCGAGTATATACGGTAGATCAAGAATTGTAATTACATGCCCCTGTTGAACAGGGCCAGAAAAATTGGGCCTTTGGTGGTGGTGCTGGTGCCACAACACTGTAAGCCCTCACAGTTAATCTTGATGGGCACAGGAATGGGCCCTGCTGTAAATTATTAGATCAAGAATTGTAATTACATGCCCCTGTTGAACAGGGGCATAAGAATTGGGCCTTAGGCACTGGTGCCACAACACTGCAACCCCTCACAGATACTCTAGTTGGAGCGCAGGAATGAGCCCTGCTGCAAAGTATTGCATTAAACATTGTAATTACACGCCCTTGTTACACAGGGGCAGAAAAATTGGGCCTTAGGCACTGGTGCTGGTGCCACAACACTGCAACCCCTCACAGATACTGTAGTTGGAGCGCAGCAATGAGCCCTGCTGCAAAGTATTGCATCAAAAATTGTATTTACACGCCCCTGTTAAACAGGGGCTGAAAAATTGGGCCTTAGGCACTGGTGCTGGTGCCACAACACTGCAACCCCCCACAGATACTCTAGTTGGAGAGCAGGAATGAGCCCTGCTGCAAAGTATTGCATTAAAAATTGTAATTACACGCCCCTGTTAAACAGGGGCTGAAAAATTGGGCCTTAGCCACTGGTGGCGGTGCCCAGAAACAAAAATGTTCTTACATGCTATCAGCATGATCATTGAGGTGGAAGAGGATAGTCACTCAGCATAACAGGATAGTCACTCTGCATCAGCATAGGCAGTCTTGAAGGGATCTGACATTTCAAAGAAAATTATTCTGTTACATCAGCATCAGGTGCTTGGTAGCTGGTGGTGATCCAAGACTGATTCATTTTTATGAAGGTCAGTCGATCGACCGAGTCGGTAGACAGGCGCACCCTGTGATCGGTTACAAAGCCTCCAGCAGCACTGAATGTACGTTCCGAAAGAATGCTGGATGCAGGACAGGCCAGTAGCTCAATTGCATACTGTGCAAGCTCTGGCCAGTGATCCATCCTCAAGACCCAGTAACCCAGAGGATTTTCGGTGGGAAAGGTGTCCAAGTCTGATCTTGCCCCTAGGTATTCCTGCACCATGTAAACCAGACACTGGCGATGGTTGCTGGAACCGATCATACCTTGGGGCTGCGGACTAAAAAATTGTCTGAACGCATTGGTCAGACGGCCACCTCCCCCACTCCTTCTTTGACTGACCAAAGCCTCAGCAACACGTTGTCCAGAACCAGGAATTTGTAACCTCCCAATCTTTGGTAATTCGTTGCACAGACCTTTAGGTAAGGCCTCCCGAAGATGCTTCATCCTCTGCTCCCTCTGCGATGGCAAGATAAAGTCCGCAACCTTACCCTTGTAACGTGGATCAAGGAAGATTGCCAGTCAGTAATGATCCCTCTCCTTGATCGCACAAATACGAGGATCCTTCCGCAGGCTTTGCAGGATCAGGGAGGCCATGCAGCGTAGGTTTGCTGAGGCATTTGGTCCGGAGTTCTCTGGGTCACTCAGGGGATGCTGCTGATGCTGAGTGCTAGGCTCCACCTCCATGCTGACACAATCCTCCTCCTCCTCGTCCTCTTCCTGTGTGATAGCCGGGCCAGCAGGAACACTGTCTGGATAAAGGGGGCCTTGAGAGGTAAGGAAGTCCTCCTCTTCCTCCCTCTGTTCTGCCTCAAGTGCCCTGTCCATTATTCCATGGTGGACAAGAGGGACAGTGTCACTGATGCATGCACTGTCACTGCTTACCATCCTCGTGGCCTCCTCAAATGGTGCCAGGACAGTGCATGCATCCCTGATCATGGCCCACTGGCGTGGGGAAAAAAATCCAAGCTCCCCTGACCTTGTCCTGGTGCCATATTGCAACAGACACTCATTGATGGCCCTCTGCTGCGTGTGCAGCTGCTGCAGCATGGCAAACGTAGAGTTCCACCTGGTGGGCATGTCACAGATTAGGCGGTTCTTGGGCAGGTTGTATTGCTTTTGCAGGTCAGCCAGCCGAGAACTGGCATTATATGACCGGCGGAAATGCCCACAGAGTTTCCTGGCCTGCTTCAGGACCTCCTGTAAGCCCGGTTACCTGCCCAAGAACCGATGCACCACCAAGTTAAGGACGTGAGCCAAACAGGGCACATGGGTCAGGTTTCCCTGTCGAAGGGCGGAGAGGAGGTTGGTGCCATTGTCGGAAACCACCATTCCCGGCTTAAGCTGGCGTGGCATCAACCACCTCTGAGCCTGCCCCTGCAGAGCTGACAGAATCTCTGGGACCAGGCAGTATTGGGGAGAAGAACTGATGGTTTGGACCTCAGACAGCCACAATCTGTTTAATTTCCTCCATAAAGAAGTATTTGTTGCAGGAAAAAATAGGTAGAGCTGAACTTTTTAGAAAGCTTGTCAAATCCTTCATACATCAAATGTTTTCAAGCAATGGATCCACTGCTGTATGGGCAGTGGGTAAGAGGACTTATACATTGCAGGAGTGCCAGTGTATGCTGCATTTACTAAGAATCGCCAATATTTTAAGCTTTTACAGGCACTGTATTATTAAGCAGAAGAAAAAATGCAGGGGGTTTTGTGACAAAGCAGTCAGTAAACTTTTTAACAGTTGTAAGGACCTGTAAACCAGTAGGACTGAAGGGCCGGACAAAACCAAAAAACAAGTAGCATGTCACCTGGCATTGAGAAAGTCTCCAGTGGCAAGGTGGAAACAGTGTGTTGCCTAGTTAGTGTACAAAGTCAGTGGGTGATCATTTTAAAATCTGATTCCTGATATATACTGCTTATGGAGTATTTGTAGGGTAAAGTTAACATTTTGGAGCATTCTTAAGGTCGGAGGGCAACTAAGAGGTTTCTCTCTCAGCAGTCAAGGAAACAAAGCTATGCCTGTGATGTCTAAATGGGGAGTAGTTCATATGAGAAAGAACATGTCTGACAAGTCCCGAAACATACATTTTAATTTAAAATGTGTTAAGGCACAGGTAAAAAGCATTGCATCTGGTAAAGCCCTGGGGCTATGAGGCATTTGGGTATAACATCTGGGTATTGTTACATCTGAGTAGAAGTCTAGGCAGAGTTTCACAGTACTTGTTACCATAAAAAAGTGTTGAAAATGCTGCATCCTGTAGACTGGGGGGAAGGTAGGATTTCCTAGAATTGGGAAAAGAAATGCGAACACATGGAAACAGACATTTTTAGTTTGCTAAATTAATGACCATTGTTTAGTAGCTGAATGAAAGTACCAGTCCAACATCCTGGTCAAATGGTAAGCATTTTGATACAGTCAGGTGTCAGGGAGCGACCTTCCTCCAGCCATTTCTGTTCTGCAGGAAATTGTGTGTTTAATGCTGGCCAGTTGAGGATTTGATAGTGTCCCAGACTGTCTGAATGGACTTAAAGAAAAAAAGGGGAATATGCACCAGCACCGTCTGTAATAAATACAAAATTTAAGGTAGCAAATTCTGTTTTATGCCATTGTATCTCCGCATCTATGAAAATATTTTTAAAGTTCAAGCAGCTAGGTAATTGTGAAACAAGGAGATGAGTAGTACAAAACTGAGAGTAATTGAATGCTGAGATATATAATATGTGAGGATGCCCACTTGAAAGCAAAGTTGGTCTTAAGCCTCTGGAGGGTTAAGTCGACCATACACAGTGCAAATGTCTTTCCTGCAACCACGGGTTGCAGGAAATAAATTTGCATGATACCCCCATAAACACAGACAGTGCTGACAATGGAATCAGCAATTGTCTTCTCCCGTCCCCGCCGGGAGAAGACAGTGATTATTACAAGCGGATATAGCAGCCGCTTGCGATAATCAGAAGCAAATCCGACAGGCTAATTGTACCCAAGTTGATTGATCAATCAATTTGCTACATTCAGCCTGCCCATTACTGGTTTTAGTCTCGGCTAGTTCCTACTCAACTTGCCCAGCTGTTTTGGTTCACCCATAAGTGGCTCTGAAACAGTTCCATTGTCAGTATGAATCTGAGGGGTAAGAGTAGGCAGCCCTGACAGGCCCCATTTAATGCAAATAAATTCTGAAAAAAATCTGTTTCCCTTGACTCGTGCTGAGGGAGAGAATTATAAGGTTCTGATTCATGCTTACATATAGGGACCCAGACTGATAGCCTCTAAGATGAGCTGTATGAAGGACCAGTCAACATGTCAAAGTCATTTTCTGCATGAGTAGACAGTATAAAGGTTTGCTATGATCTTGACAGAGCTCAATGGATGATCTTTATTGCCCAAACTGAGCTATCACTGCTTTCTTATATGGACATGAAGCCTATCTGGTCCAACTGTAACATGTTACTGTGCAGCAGCTGAGCCATTGTCCCTCACCCCTGTTTGTAACAGCGGGTGGGAGTTCCTCTCCCCGCACCTGCTGTCACATTTTAAAAACAGCATAACTGTGCAGGGCTCCAACCACACAGCTGCATCATTCATTAACAGATCCGTGAATGAATGAACTATAAGTCCCATCTGCCACTCAGTAGATGGCTTGTAGTTCTCAAAGAACTCCAAGAACACTGATGAGCACTATCATAGTTCATTGACTATTCCTGCACTTCGGTAACTGTCTGATTGTATGGGAGGTACAGTGTCTGCAGGAGCCTGACATTTCTCCTCCAATCCACTGATCTAGGGTGTAATGCTTTGCAGGCTGCAGCGTAAAAAAAATGATAGGTATTCATATCTTTACTTGAAAAATCATGCACTTTTATTTATTTATTACAAAAATCAAACTTGGCTTTTAATGATGTAGTAATGATTACAGTGCTGCAATAATTTGTGCCTTTTTATTTGCTTGGAGATCAGGTTTAAATGCTTTTTATGTCCTATTCTGTTTCACATGAAAGGAAGTTAATCTTTGCTCTTTATACTCACATATGTCCTTCAATAAATTATTCTTGTTGTTATGGGTGTTAGGCTTTACTGAGTACATAACTTGCTGAGACTAGATAGCTTTTCTCAAGAACACCGCACTTGTGTATGTGGAGAGAGTCTGGTTGTATGATTAGGATATCACACTGGTTAAGCAAACAAATACACAGGCTTTACAGTTGGTAGTCTCATAAATTCAATGGTTTCATATAAATCATTTTAAAACATACCATTCAAACTCCTCCCTGCTGCTTCTGAATGGATTTTGGATCTCGTCTCTTTTTTGGTAAAGATTTAGGATATAAAATGCAGAACTATGAAAGATGTCAGTGATAAAACAGATTACCAGGTTAGTAACAAAGCTTTTGCTTACAGCATGAGTCTACTATATCCTGATAAAATGCCATCAAATTGTGTTCCCTTTGAGTCAACAGGATTTGATGTCTGTTCCAGTCTCTGTTCTGAATTTTTACATGCTCACATTTCCTGATGTGGATTTGTTTTGACAAATCAGCTAAAAAATATTTATTGTATCTGTTTTCCCGAGGACACTGGATAGAGTTCAGTTAGGGTAAATTATAAATTTACTACACATACTGTTCCATGAAGTTTCATACTTTTTTCTCTGCTTTAGGAAATGTTTTGTTCCATCAGGCAAACACAAGTACAGACCAAGGAAGAGCAACAAGTTATGTGTTATTTTATCAATCCAAATAATACATATAATATTGTTTAGAATTGATTTAAACTAAAGGAGTACATTAAAAGTGTAAAGCGGTATTTTGCAAAAAAATGCAGGAAATAATGTTTTTTGTTTTTTCCCCCACTGTATGTACAACTGCAAGCTTTTAAAGTGTGTGAAGAACCTCTTTTTTTTCTCCCTACTGTATGTGTCTGTTAACTATACCATTGGAATTTTTTTATATCTGCTTGACAAGTACAAACACTCCTGGTGGTCTTGTCAGACATTTAGAACTCTTCTGTATCCCCTGCACACTTTCTGTATTGTGTCAAAAAGTCCATTTGGTCCTACAGAATGATTACCCCTCGATGCTGAGGTCTGAAAGTGGGAATAGTTAAAGTGGTTGTAAACCCTTAAATATAAATTGATAAAGTCACGTTCTCAGTGATGCAACGTGTCGGGAGGAGCCGGGTGACGTTACTTCTGGTCGTGGCCGAGACTGGAAGTCCCTGAAATATCGATGCTGAATGTTTCAAATTTGAACTGTAAGTTCAAATTTAAACTGCTGCTTTGAATAAACATTTTTTTAATGGAATTACTGCACTATGGAGATCTTCTTTATCTTGTATGACTTATAAATGGAGGAGAGTGGAGAAGATTAAGGAGGATGTATATAGCACAGCGGGAGAACACTTAAATGTTTATTCGCCACCACTGCTGTATACCTCTGCCTGGTTTGGTGCTCTAGGAGAAAAGTGGAGTAGAGAGTGCCATTAAGGATAACATTTACCAGAAGCGTCATTAGACCCGGTGGGGTCTTTATTTGAGGTGAGAGGCTGGGGCACACTTTTGGTGGATTGTGGAAGTAAGTGTAACTACATGTTATTAGATTTGATATATTTCCTACACTTGATTGCTGCACTTCTATCAACTTATATTTATTAATTACTTTTTTGCATATGCACTTTTTTGAATCTGAGAGTTGGAGATATATTTGCACTTTTTTGGATTG
Source organism: Rana muscosa (assembly GCA_029206835.1). Taxonomy (NCBI): domain Eukaryota; kingdom Metazoa; phylum Chordata; class Amphibia; order Anura; family Ranidae; genus Rana; species Rana muscosa. Next base: position 218,752,606 of record CM055116.1, read on the forward strand.
TTTTTTTCACTGTTTGGACTATATATTAATTGATTTTTTTTGTTATATATCACTGTTTTGAGTTAGCACCACATTTGTTTTTACAATTATCATTTTTTTGGGGGGAAACTTTTATAATGTTGGCTGCTACTCTTTGATTTCTGAGAATTACACTTGGTTTGTGCATTGTTTTTTATTTTTATTTTAGTTATGAAGTCATTCAATTTGGGTTGTGGTCCTAAAAGATCGGGTGGAACCAATGTTTTTCTGAAATTCACATTAGGTGCTAGCAAGCATATCATCCTTGGAATTAAGTTACATCCAATATTGTCAAACCCACCACTAACTACTAGACCCTTAACACTGACATATGGGCATTGAAAATATGTGTGTGATAGTTAGTGATTAACTTTGTTTTTGATATTACATGTTTTAGATATTTGTTTAGATATTTGTACAGAAAACACTAACTAAGTTAAAGTGTAAAACTATGAAATTCTTACAGAGTAAAAATAAAACTTTTACTTTAAAGTTAGAATAACATTAAAGCATGCATCTGAGCAAAAAAAACAAACAGAAGAAGAATATTCAGTGATGTATCTCTGCAGCAAATTCACATTTCCTTATGTATTGTCTTCTACTGTAAATACAAAAAAATACTAACCATTACGCAAGCTCCTAACTTCTAGTGAGCTGACAAAAGTGCTTTTGCTGCATTGAATCCATAGATGCCCTAATTCTGCCATGCAGAGTTACAAAACATCCCCTGTTATGTTATGGAAATGAGGAAAGGGGGACATGTCTAGCACAAAAAAAACCCTGGCGGGGTTGAAAACGCTGCTTTAGATTTTAATGCAGAGGAACAGTGCTATCGGCTCTCAACATAAAGTTAGAAACTTACTGGGTTTCTCCCGGTGTAAAAAAAAAAGGAAAAAAAAAAAGAAGGCATATTGCACTATTTACGGCATGTTTAAAGATACAGAACATTGGAAAGTGTGCATGTGCTGCACAGAAATAGAGGCCAATTTTCTAAAACTGGAGAGTGCAAAATCTGGTGCAGCTATGCTTGGTAGCCAATCAGCTTTTAACTTCAGCTTGTTCAATTAAACTTTGAAAAAAAACCTGGAAGCTATGCAGAGCTGCACCAGATTTTACACACTCCAGTTTTCTCATATCAACCCCATAGTGTTTCTGTTTTTGTTTTTTTCTCAGACACACACTTTAAGTAACCATATACCTTTTGAACCTACTAGTTTAAATATGTTGACATAAAAAACTTAATAGTGTAAACCTTGATATAAAAGATATAAGGAAACCTACAGTTTTTTTTTCTGAACATGTGGGTCATCAGAGGCAAGGGCAATGTGCAATCTGGATCACAAAACACAAATGACACACCGCAAACAGTGCAATATTATTGTTCCTCTAATTTATAGCCAGAGTTGCTTAGGTGTAAAGGAAAGCACAATTTACTCAAATAGTACACTTCAAGAGAAAATCAGTTCTGAGCTATTATGCTGCCAAGGTTACGCGGCAAGGATGCAGGAAAATATATAGTTTAACACTGTACGATCAACATTCTGAGGTGGTATTTATGGAAATCTTTGCTAGCAAAGATCTTTAGTAAATTATATGTCTTTTTCAAGGGGTTTTTGACTATGTTATCATTTTGATTCATTGATATTCCGCTTGAAATAACAGAGATGTTTTATATTCAATAACATCTAGTCATTTACGTGTGATCATATTGAAATGAATATTTCTATATTTTGGAATGGACATTTACATACATAAAAACTGTAAAATAACTAGAAACAGAGAATAAAATATTACTTATGATAAATTTCTTGTATTCGTTTACTGAAGAGTAAAGGATTAGAAAAATTGTTATGCTAGGATGAATTGCGTGAGGGCAAGCTTCCATTGTCTTCATGAAGTTTTTGTTGGTTTTAGATGTTCTATTGCTCAAGAACTGTTAAAGGACCTGAACTCTGGAAGCTATGCCCAAAGAATGCAGACAGAAGGACTAGTCACCAGTATTGCCTATAAGCTGTCTACAGCTGATTTTTCTCTATTAATGACTTCTCATGCCTTGTTCTGCACTGAGTCTCTTTGTAGAGGTGGACACCTTGAGGAGTGGCGATGTGAAGACTAGTGGGGAATATTCCAAATTAAGCAAGAATAAATTAAGCATGCACCTCAGCTTTCTCTCAAGCAAGGATAACATTTAATAGTGCAGTAGTAACTTCACCAAATCTCTATGTAAGTCTTGTGAAAGTAGCAATTAGAGGTACCGTGCTTTAGATCAGTCGTCATCAACCCTGTCCTCAGGGCCCACTAACAGGCCAGATTTTATGTATTACCTTGGGGAGATGCAGACTAGAATACTGCAATCACTGAGCAGCAAATGATATCACCTGTGATGCATTTCAGTTATCTTGCAAACCTGGCCTTTAAGTGGGCCCTGAGGACAGGGTTGATGACCACTGCTTTAGATGATCTAACTCTGCAGTAGGGATGGGTGTTCGCCCGTTAGCCAAATAGCAAGATATTATGGGGCTTTCGCTGCTAATTTTGAGCACCGCAGAATGCCCCATAATGCACGCGAGATCGCAGTGCATTGACGTCTGATGATTGGCCAAAGCATGCACCTGACCTGCATGCTTTGGCCAATCACAGCGCGCTGTGAGCCATGATTGGCCAAAGGCAGGGTGCCTTTAGCCAATCATGGCTCAGGGGGCTAAGTCCACACCCCACACTATATAAGGCTGCTTACACGGCAGCTGTATATAGTTACATAGTTACATAGTTAGTCAAGTTGAAAAAGTCCATCCAGTTCAACCATAAAAAAATAAATACAAATAAAATAATATCATGCAATCCGATATACGCAATCTATACCCACAGTTGATCCAGAGGAAGGCAAAAAACCCCAGCAGAGCATGATCCAATTTGCTACAGCAGGGGAAAAAATTCCTTCCTTAACCCGGAGGGGCAATCGGATTTTCCCTGGATCAACTTTACCTATAAATGTCAGTACCCAGTTTATAAGAATCCAGGCCTTTCTTAAAGCAATCTACTGAGCTGGCCAGAACCACCTCTGCAGGGAGTCTATTCCACATTTTCACAGCTCTTACTGTGAAGAAACCTTTCCGTATTTGGAGATGAAATCTCTTTTCCTCTAGGCGTAAAGAGTGCCCCCTTGTCCTCAGTGTTGACCGTAAAGTGAATAACTCAACACCAAGTTCACTATATGGACCCCTTATATATTTGTACATGTTGATCATATCCCCCCTTAATCTCTTCTCAAGAGTGAATAAATTCAGTTCCTCTAATCTCTCCTCATAGCCAAGCTCCTCCATGCCTCTTATCAGTTTGGTTGCCCTTCTCTGCACTTTCTCCAGTTCCCTAATTTCCTTTTTGAGAACTGGGGCCCAAAACTGAACTGCATATTCCAGATAAGGTCTTACTAATGATTTAAACAGGGTCAAAATGATATCTCTCTCTCTGGAGTCCATACCTCTCCTAATACAAGAAAGGACTTTGCTCGCTTTGGAAACCGCAGCTTGGCATTGCATGCCATTATTGAGCTTATATTCTACCAAAATCCCCAGATCCTTCTCCACTATGGATCCCCCCAGTTGTACTCCCCCTAGTATGTATGATGCATGCCTATTCTTAGCCCCCGTATAGTATTATAATTGAGAGAACATTCGCATGAGGCAGGTTAGTTAGTGGCGTGCCGACAGTTTAGTATATATATATATATATATATATATATTATATATATATATATACACACACATATATATATATATATATGCAGTATAGCCAGTGTAGTGTAGACTATATATACAGTGCAGGCAGTGTATTAAGATATATATATATATATATATATATATATATATATATATATATACCGGTACATATATAGATATATCTATATCTATATCTATATATATATATATATATATATATATATATACACACAGTGCAGTCAGTGTAGAGTATATATACTGTACAGTGCAGGCAGTGTAGTTTATATACATTTAACATATACACACACAGTGCAGTCAGTGTACAGTATATAATACAGTGTAAAAAGTGGTAAACAATAGAACAGAAATGGTATCTGAATCGTTGATATACACAAAACAGCGCTAAAATTTAAATCTAAAAATTAGACCCGTGGAAGAACCACTGAAAAAAGTCCAAACGTAGTAATGTGACAAACAGCCAGTCCAGAGAAATGAGGTGAGTATCAACAATGGTCCATGTGAGCACCTTCCACCACCAAGGACATCAATTGCACTCCACCGCGTGACGGATAATCCCCCTAGGGGTTCAAACTCACCAGAAGCATAATAAATATGGGCATTAAGTGAAAATGGTACATCAGCTACTCTGTCGTGGCTCGTCACTTCTCAGCAGGGTTCACCAGTGAAATGGGCTCCAATGCAGGTCATAAAATAACAGAAAATAGCAAACCAATAGTGTAATCCTGTTTATTAAAAGACCCGTTTCCCGTACATCAGGAGACCCCTTAATCTAACTACGTACAATAACAAGCAGAAAAATGAGCATAAGAATGGCCCCAGAGGGCGCTATCACCATATCCAGCCATCACACGGAGCGTGTGTGTGATCCTGCAGACACTTCCGAATGGACGCAATGGGCGGTGGAGCGCAGCCTTGGAGCGCAATCGTCACTTCCGGGTCGCGTGTTGTCGTGGTTATGTCCTGACGCGTTTCATCATCTAACTTCAACAGAGGGCGTAATGTGACGACGCACACGCGAGCTTTAAAGTATAGTTGTAGATTTATTGTACTGTGTACTATGTGACTAGCAATGTCAGAAGAGATTGGAAAATGCCTAATAAAACACAGTCTCCATAATGACATGCAGTAAAATGAATGTAAAATCCAGGGGCTATTTCAGCCTATAGTACTATATCCATACAAATAGCTAAACTCAACTATATGTCACCCTCAACAGATATATATATCTGATTGTAGGCGACCAATAAAATACTTTAATAGAAAAATAAAATACTAAATTACGACCAATTAATAAAAGATGCTAAAAGTAAGATCAGGAGATTAAGTATATAAATAAAGGAACCCTCACGCTAACTAAGTGGTGATAATGGTGTAGGATAATGGGAAGGGTAGGGAAGGGATGGAATATTGCAGCAGTCACTGAGGAGTCTAGTCCGAATGAACAGTGTAAAAGCAATAATATCGTGATGGTGGCTGCGCTGAAGTGGATCTAAAATCAATGGATGGTAAGGGGAGGGGGGGGGGGGTAGTGGGGTTAGGGGGTGTGTCTTAGGGTCACTAGCTGAGGATCAGCTAAGTAACAATGGTGTGCAATATGCACAGTGACACAAATAAACGTAAATGTGAACAGCTAATATATACAAAATAATTAAAGTTGAAGAATATACAGCAGTGCCTGAACAGTCCAGTGAAAAACAGGCGTGGTGTCCTGATGATGAATATATAAATCACTAAAGAGTGATGCAATAATCAACAAAACATAACCATAAAACAAATTGGTACACTGAATGAATGAATGAAAAAGGTGAAGTTGAAAAAAAGTCCCAAACAAAGCCTATTATAGCATAAAAATGTGGAATAAGTAAATACTGAAAAATGTGAATGAATATTATATGAATAAAGTCATAAGTGAGGAAGTCCCATCACCGATTGTGCTTGAAAGTTTCTATATGACATCCATCCAGTGATCACAAACGGCTTACCTCCCCACTCGGAGGGGGCAGTATGAAGCAGATAACTGTGGTGGAGAGTGGTATAACGTCCTTATAACACAGTCTTTATAACACAGTCTCCATATCGCTCATAAGGATGCATGTAAAGAAGCAACAAAAAGGAAGAACATCAATAGCGCAACTCTGTGAATGCAGCAGGATGAATCGCTAGTAAGTATATTCACACACTCACTTGATGTATAGTGAGCGTGGACCTCAATCCAAACGAACACCGCGCTCGTACCACTAGGGAAATGGGTGGGCGTCTATGGTGCAGTCGGTGCGATCCTCAGATAACAGCAGGAGCAGTCACAGAGTTAAAAAGAAGAAAATATGGTGTAGATCCGTAACCGCTATTATGAGGGCCTCTGATGAAGTCATGTGACATGACGTCACGCGTCAGGATGTAGCACAGACACACCGCCAGCTGGATTGAGAGGAGACGAGCTCCATGCTCGTAGGATACTGCACCCCGCTGTTAACTTGCAAATGTGAGTTTTTTACCTATCTTTTAATAAAACGCATAATAGCGGTTACGGATCTACACCATATTTTCTTCTTTTCAACTCTGTGACTGCTCCTGCTGTTATCTGAGGATCGCACCGACTGCACCATAGACGCCCACCCATTTCCCTAGTGGTACGAGCGCGGTGTTCGTTTGGATTGAGGTCCACGCTCACTATACATCAAGTGAGTGTGTGAATATACTTACTAGTTTGTAGAAGTTGTAGTAGGTTTTTTGTATCCCGCAGGTAGGCTCTGGTCATGACAACACTTTTCTGAAGAAACTCATCCAGATATTGTCCAACCCGTGCTGACACCGATCCTATTCCGTTCACTATGGGTCTCCCAGGGGGGAATTGGACATCTTTATGGATTTTCGGTAGAGTGTAGATTGTCGGTATCCTACTACTGCTTGGGATTAAATATCTTCTTTCCTTATCTGTAAGTACCCACTTTGAAAATCCAGATTCGATCAGTATTTTAAAATCAGATTCATACTGTGCAGTGGGATCCTTCTCAAGCTTCTTATACGTGTCATCGCTGGTTAGCATCTCATGTAGTTGTGTGTGATAAAAATCCTTAGTCAATAAAACAATTCCTCCTCCTTTGTCCGCTGGTCGTATTACCAAATCCTTCCGTTTCTCCAACAATTCAATACCTTGCTGTATATGACGGGGGTTCACATCTTTTTTAGGGATCAAGCCTTCAAGATCACGTAAAACTAAACCTTTAAAAACATCCACCTGTTGGTTTGCAGTGTTGAGAGGATTAAAAAGTGATTTATTGCGAAGTCCACTGTCAGTGGGTACGGATGCTAGATTGGTGGTTGGTTGTGAATTTTTATTTAAAAAATATTTCTTAATATTTAGTTTCCTTACATATCTATGGACATCAATGAATACGTCAAACTTGTTGACTGGTCTCTTCAGACCACATTTCAGGCCAAGATGTAGAATGTTTGTTTCTTTATGTGTTAAGTGAACATCTGTCAAATTAAAGATCCTACCTATTCCCTCTCTCTCCTTCTTTTTCTGGAGCCTTCACCCGGCTCTGCATCCTCTTGGTCTCCTCTCCTTTGGTCTTGATATTGATGTTGTTCTCTCTCCCACCAAGGTGGTTCTCTCCATTGGGGTCCCCTCTGGTCGTGTGTTGGCTGAGGCTGCATCGGGGGCCTCCCTCTTCGTGGGGGGAAACCTTGACCCCTTTTCTGCCATCCTCTTCCCCTCCCTAAAAAAGGACGTGGGGATTGGTATCGTTCTCTATCCTCATATTGTTGTAATGTATCGTACCTATTATGTACAGGTACTTGATATTGATTACTATGTGAGGTGTGATACTGTGAATTAGAATGTCCACCTCTAGGAGGTCTTCCTCTTCCTTGATAGACACCATTTCTGATGGGGGTGGAGTGTCCTATTGGAGGATATGGGGGTACAAGTGCTCTCTGTTGATCACTAGTGGGCAAATCATGGGTATTGGATGGATGTGGCCTCTCTATGGGATAATCTCTATGGGATTATCACTTTTTAATCCTCTCAACACTGCAAACCAACAGGTTGATGTTTTTAAAGGTTTCATTTTACGGGATCTTGAAGGCTTGATCCCTAAAAAAGATATGAACCCCCCGTCATATACAGCAAGGTATTGAATTGTTGGAGAAATGGAAGAATTTGGTAATACGACCAGCGGACAAAGGAGGAGGAATTGTTTTATTGACTAAGGATTTTTATCACACACAACTACATGAGATGCTAACCATGTATAAGAAGCTTGAGAAGGATCCCACTGCACAGTATGAATCTGATTTAAAAATACTGATCGAATCTGGATTTTCAAAGTGGGTACTTACAGAAAAGGAAAGAAGATATTTAATCCCAAGCAGTAGTAGGATACCGACAATCTACACTCTACCGAAAATCCATAAAGATGTCCAATTCCCCCCTGGGAGACCCATAGTGAACGGAATAGGATCGGTGTCAGCACGGGTTGGACAATATCAGGATGTGTTTCTTCAGAAAAGTGTTGTCATGACCAGAGCCTACCTGCGGGATTCAAAAAACCTACTACAACTTCTACAAACAATAGACTTAACAGGGAAAACTGAAGTATATCTGGTGACGGCTGATGTCTCCTCCCTGTATACGATCATTGAGCATGATGATGCTCTTTTAGCTCTAAACTGGGCCCTGTGTCAGAGAGACGACATTACGCATAACCATAAGATCTTCCTAAGAAATGCTCTCGATTTCTGCTTAGGACACAATTATTTCTGGTATAATGGTAACTTCTACCTACAGAAACGAGGAGTTGCAATGGGCGCTAAGTTCGCCCCTAGCATAGCTAACCTCTTCATGGGTGAATGGGAGGATAAAACCATTTTTGCAGTTAAAAGAGATGCACTTTTATTGTATAGATGCTATATTGATGATCTTATTTTTATTTGGGCAGGTTCACTGCCCTCTTTACATGTGTTCTTGGAAGAATTGAATAATAACACCAACAATATTAAACTTACCTGCGAAATTAGTGATACCAACATCCATTGCCTTGATGTCAATATATACAGATGTGGAGACACACTGGGTACTTCCGTCTATTTCAAACCCACAGATGCCAATAGCTACCTTCCTATGCAGAGTGGTCATCACCCTCTATGGCTAAGAAATATTCCTAAGGTCCAATTGACCAGAATAAGAAGAAACTGAAGACTACCAGTCACAGGCCTTGACAATCAAGAAAAATTTTGTGGAAAAGGGTTACCATGAAGGAATTTTAGACCGGATCATTGAAGAAATTGCCCTAGTTCCAAGGGTCGATCTTCTGACTGAATCCATCCAGGTACCCAACACTAATAACCAGGAATGGAGTTTTGTGTCTGGTTTCCATTCCCAGTATAAGGAGGTTGAAACCATTTTCACTAACCATTGGCATGTATTATTAATGGACAGGATACTGAAACTATCATTAGCGAATAATCCTGGTTTTATATATAGAAGATCACCCAATTATGCTGACAAGATAGCAAAAAAAGTTATTGACCCTCCATCCAGACCCCCTTCCTTTTGGGACCAGGATGGCTTCTATTCATGCAGAAAGTGTCGGGCATGCAGACAGGTTAGAATACCAATAAGAGCACTGGATATATTTATATCTACTTCTAATCATAAGGAGTTCAGGATAAAAGAATTTATCACTTGCAATACTGCTTATGTAGTGTATGCTCTGCAATGTCCGTGTGGTCTAATCTATATTGGCCGGACTAAGAGACTTTTGAGGATCCGTATTGCTGAGCATATAGCCAATATTAAAATAGGTTTTAAAGACCATAACATGTCACTGCATTTTAAGCTCCACCACAACCAAGACCCTATGGGGTTAAAATTTTGGGGCATTGATCACCTCAAGCCCTTTTGGAGAGGTTCAAATCTTGTACGAGAACTCTCCAAACGTGAAACCCAGTGGATTTTCTTGATTGATAAATTATCACCGAAAGGGTTAAATGTTGACCTGGATATAAACTGTTTTATTAGTGACTATTGATCCATGTATTCCAGTTGTTCTAACCAGGCAACATTATGTTATATGTACATACCCAATGTTCCTCTCCACCAACAGCCCTAATGTATACATGAATTATTGTTAGTTTTAAAGACATATATTTATTCATTTATTTTATGTCTTTTATACGTAGTTTAATCTCCTGATCTCACTTTTAGTATCTTTTATTAATTGGTCGTAATTTAGTATTTTATTTTTCTATTAAAGTATTTTATTGGTCGCCTACAATCAGATATATATATCTGTTGAGGGTGACATATAGTTGAGTTTAGCTATTTGTATTGATATAGTACTATAGGCTGAAATAGCCCCTGGATTTTACATTCATTTTACTGCATGTCATTATGGAGACTGTGTTTTATTAAGCGTTTTCCAATATCTTCTGACATTGCTAGTCACATAGTACACAGTACAATAAATCTACAACTATTTCCTTCTTGTTCTCAACAGAAGATAGATCGTTCACCAGATTGTGTGTCCTTGTCTGCTTTCTTCCATATGCAATGTCTGTTGATCGACAGGTATATGGTCATAGTTAGTGATGCTGTTTTTCGTTTATTGCATTTATTACTCTATATTTTAGATGCTTTTAGGTTGGATATTCAGTATGTTTTTTATCTGTTTGTGTTCTTTTATTAAAACACATCGTTACCTTGTATTTTATATTTGCTGTTTACCTCCGTGCTCTATGTTTGAGCTATGCGCCGTCAGCGTCCAATCAGGCGACAGTGTTCAGCGCCTGTCATCTGTTGCCGAGGATGCTGATTGGAGATTGCTCTATGGGCATGGTAATTTAAAGCTTGCGTGTGCGTCGTCACGTTACGCCCTCTGTTGAAGTCAGATGATGAAACGCGTCAGGGCATAACCACGACAACACGCGACCCGGAAGTGACGATTGCGCTCCAAGGCTGCGCTCCACCGTCCATTGCATCCATTTGGAAGTGTCTGCAGGATCACACACTCGCTCCGTGTGATGGCTGGATATGGTGATAGCGCCCTCTGGGGCCATTCTTATGCTAATTTTTCTGCTTGTTATTGTACGTAGTTAGATTAAGGGGTCTCCTGATGTACGGGAAACGGGTCTTTTAATAAACAGGATTACACTATTGGTTTGCTATTTTTTGTTTTTTTATGACCTGCATTGGAGCCCATTTCACTGGTGGACCCTGCTGAGAAGTGACGAGCCACGACAGAGTAGCTGATGTACCATTTTCACTTAAGGCCCATATTTATTATGCTTCTGGTGAGTTTGAACCCCTAGGGGGATTATTTGTCACGCAGTGGATTGTAATTGATGTCCTTGGTGGTGGAAGGTGCTCACATGGACCATTGTTGATACTCACCTAATTTCTCTAGACTGGCTGTTTGTCACATTACTACGTTTGGACTTTTTTCAGTGGTTCTTCCACGGGTCTAATTTTTAGATTTAAATTTTAGCACTGTTTTGTGTATATCAACGATTCAGATACCATTTCTGTTCTATTGTTTACCACTTTTTTCATTGTTTATAATTTTAAACAGCTGCTTTTTATTTTAAAGTATGTTGTGAAAAATATTTTATCATATTTTAATATATATATATCTGCTGCTGCTAATACAGCAGGATTGAACTGGCGCTAAGTGTGTGTTACTTTGGGCCTTTACAAACACACCTCCTCCATATAATACAGTGTATTGAAGTGGCTAAGGGGAACCTTATGACAGAAGTAGGAAAAACCAAATGGCGTGGGTTCCCCCAGTCCATACAAGGCCCTTTGGGTCTAGTATATTTAAGGGGAAGTTCATGCCAAAATAAAAAAAAAACAGCGTGGGGTCTCCCCCAAATCCATACCAGGCCCTTTGGGGCTGGCATAGATTTTATGGGGAACTCCACGCCAATTTAAAAAAAAAAATTGTGTGAGATACCCCCCAAAATCCATACCAGACCCTTATCCGAGCAAGCAGCCTGGCAGGCCAGGAAAGGGGGGGACATGTTGATGAGAACAAGAGTCTCGTCCCCACAACCCTGACCCGGTGGTTGTGGGGGTCTGCAGGTGGGAAGCTTATCGGAATCTGGAAGCCCTTTTTAACAAGGAGACCCTCAGATCCTGACCCCCATATGTGAATGGGTATGGGGTACATTGTACCCCAACCCATTTACCAAATAAAGTGTCAAAAAGTAAAAACCACAATAGACAGTTTTTGACAATTCCTTTTTTAAAAAAGAAAAAAAAGTGTCCTGCGATGTCTATCCATCTTTAATCATGCCGCCCGATGGACCAGAAAAAAAGCAAAAAAAAAAAAGCTCCACCTCTATGGGAGGTGTCCCGCTGACTGCTGTCTCTTGGCTGTGACAGCTGTTATATAGGCAAGGGCGGGGCCACCCGGTGACATAACCAAGTGACCCGCCCCTTCCGATGTCATGTGCCTTTAGAGGGGGCGGGGCCATCCGGTTACATCACCGGATGGCCCCACCCTTACCTATATAACAGCTGTCACAGCGAAAAGACAGCAGTCACCAGGATGTCTTCCATGGAGGCAGAGTATTTTCATTTTTTTAAAATAATTCGGGTTCGTCGAGAGGTGTGATTAATGATAGTAGACTTTTTCTTTTCTTTTTCAATAAAGGAATTGTCTTTTGTGGTTTTTACTTTTTGACACTTTTTTTGGAGAATGGGTAGGGGTTCAATGCACCCCATACCAATTCACATAGGGGGGCTATATTCTGATAAGCCCCCGCCCGCAGGCCCCCACAACCATCAGGCAGGGTTGTGTGGACAAGGCCCTTGTCCCCATCAATATGGGGACAAGGTACTTTGGGGGGGACCCCAAAGCACCCTCCCCATGTTGAGGGCAAGCAGCCTGGTATGGTTCAGGAGGGGGGGCTCTCGCTCGTCCCTGTCAGGAATCAGATACGATCAGAACTATGCGGACTGCAACAGAGGAAACCGCAGACAGATAGGTGAAGTAAGTAATTTATTAACCACTTAAGCCCCGGACCATTTGGTAGCTAAAGGACCAGAGGTGAATTCAGAATTTTGCACTGCGCTGCTTTAACTGTAAATTGTGCGGACATGCAATGTTGTACCCAAACGAAATTTGCGTCCTTTTCTTCCCACAAATAGAGCTTTCTTTTAATGGTATTTGATTGCCTCTGCGATTTAAATTTTTTGCGATATAAACGGAAAAAGACCGAAAATTTTGAAAAAAATTATATTTTCTACTTTTTGTTATAAGAAAAATCGAATAAACTCAATTTTAGTTATACATTTAGGCCAAAATGTATTCAGCCACATGTCTTTAGTAAAAAAAATGTCAATAAGCGTATATTTATTGGTTTGCGCAAAAGTTATAGCGTTTACAAACTAGGGTACATTTTCTGGAATTTACACAGCTTTAAATTTATGACTGCCTATCTCATTTCTTGAGGTGCTAAAATGGCAGGGCAGTACAAAACCCCCCAAATGACCCCATTTTGGAAAGTAGACACCCCAAGGAAATTGCTGAGAGGCATGTTGAGCCCATTGAATATTTTTTTTTGTCCCAAGTGATTGAATAATGACAAAAAAAATAAAAAAATTACAAAAAGTTGTCACTAAATGATATATTGCTCACACGTGCCATGGTTATATGTGGAATTGCACCCCAAAATACATTCTGCTGCTTCTCTTGAGTACGGGAATACCACATGTGTGGGACTTTTTAGGAGCCTAGCCACGTACGGGACCCCGGAAACCAAGCACCGCCTTCAGGATTTCTAAGGGCGCAAATTTTTGATTTCACTCCTCACTACCTATGACAGTTTTGAAGGCCATAAAATGCCAAAATAGCACAAAACCCCCCCAAATGACCCCATTTTAGAAAGTAGACACCCCAAGGAAATTGCTGAGAGGCCTGTGGAGCCCATTGAATATTTTATTTTTTGTCCCAAGTGATTGAATAATGACAAAAAAAAAAAATTACAAAAAATTGTCACTAAATGATATATTGCTCACACATGCCATGGTTATATGTGGAATTGCACCCCAAAATACATTTTGCTGCTTCTCCTGAGTACGGGGATACCACATGTGTGGGACTTTTTAGGAGCCTAGCCGCGTACGGGACCCCGAAAACCAAGCACCGCCTTCAGGATTTCTAGGCACAAATTTTTGATTTGACTCCTCACTACCTATCACAGTTTCGAAGGCCATAAAATGCCAAAATAGCACAAAACCCCCCCAAATGACCCCATTTTGGAAAGTAGACACCCCAAGCTGTTTGCTGAGAGGCATGGTGAGTATTTTACAGCTCTCATTTGTTTTTGAAAATTAAGAAAGCAAAATTTTTTTTTTCTTTTTTTTTTTCAATTTTCAAAACTTTTGACAAAAAGCGAGATCTGCAAAATACTCACAATACCTCTCAGCAAATAGCTTGGGGTGTCTACTTTCCAAAATGGGGTCATTTGGGGGGGTTTTGTGCCATCTGGGCATTCCATGGCCTCCGAAACTGTGATAGGCAGTGAGAAGTGAAATCAAAAATTTACACCCTTAGAAAGCCTGAAGGCGGTGATTGGTTTTTGGGGTCCCGTACGCGGCTAGGCTCCCAAAAAGTCTCAAACATGTGGTATCCCCGTACTCAGGAGAAGCAACAGAATGTATTTTGGGTGTAATTCCACATATGCCCATGGCATGTTTGAGCAAAATATCATTTAGTGACAACTTTGTGCAAAAAAAATAATAAAAAAATAAAAAATTGACTTTTTTCCGCAACTTGTGTCAACATATAAAATATTCCATGGACTCGACATGCCTCTCAGTATATAGCTTGGGGTGTATCCTTTCCAAAATGGGGTCATTTGGGGGGTTTTTGAACTGTTCTGGCATTTTATACACAACATTAGGAAGCTTACATCCACTCTTCTAACCACTTGAAGACAAAGCCCTTTTTGACACTTTTTGTTTACATGAAAACATATTTTTTTTTGCAAGAAAATTATGTTGAACCCCCAAACATTATATATATTTTTAAGTCAAAGGCCCTACAGAATAAAATGGTGGGTGTTGCATTTTTTTTTCTACACAGTATTTGCGCAGCGATTTTTCAAACGCATTTTTTGGGGAAAAAATACACTTTTTTTTATTTTAATGCACTAAAACACACTATATTGCCCAAATGTTTGATGAAATAAAAAATATGATCTTAGGCCGAGTACATAGATACCAAACACGACATGCTTTAAAATTTTGCACAAACGCCCATTGGCGACAAACTACATACATTTTTAAAAGCCTTTACAGGTTACCCCGTTAGATTTACAGAGGAGGTCTACTGCTAAAATTACTGCCCTCGATCTGACCTTCGCGGTGATACCTCACATGCATGGTGCAATTGCTGTTTACATATTACGCCAGACCGACGCTTGCGTTCGCCATTGGGCAAGAGCAGGGCAGGACAGGGGTGCTTTTTTTTTTTTTCTTTTTTTTTTTTTATTATTATTAAATTTGCTTTTTTTATTTTATTTTTAAATTGTTCCTTCCATATTTTTTTTTTATCACTTTTATTGTTATCTCAGGGAATGTAAATATCCCCTATGATAGCAATAGGTAGTGACAGGTACTCTTTTTTTGAAAAAACTGGGGTCTAGACCCTAGATCTTTCCTCTGCCCTCAAAGCATCTGACCACACCAAGATCGGTGTGATAAAATGCTTTCCCAATTTCCCAATGGCGCTTTTTATATCTGGGGGGGGACATTCCCTCCCACTGCTTGTAAAAGCAGTCCAGAGGCTAATTAGCCGCTAGGATTGCTTTTACATGAAAGCCGGCCGCTGGCTGAAAAGAATGATACCAAGATGATACCTAAACCCGCAGGCATCAATCTGGTATAACCATTCAAAGTCCAGCAACATACCAGTACGTTGCTGGTCCTTGTTGGACATGTATTGTAATCTTTTTTTTTCATGCAGCCAGGTGGCTGAACGAAAAAAGAGATTGATCGGTGGGTGCCCACCATTAGAATACCGCCCTTCATCCACCCACTTCTAATGATGGGCATACATGCACCATTTATATATGCCGAAGCATGGGGGCATCCTCCCGCAAAAAAGTTATGCCGCACACACATGGTCGGACTTTTCCACGGGCAAGCCTCCGTCGGAATTTCGACCGTATGTACGCGGCATTAGGAGCAAAATCCCTCCTCCGCCCCTGCTGCCCCAATGCTTCGGCATATTTGCTTTTTTTTTTAACTGTGGTGGTGAAATCACCTCCTACAGCACTGGAGTCGCAGGGATCAGGCCTGTCTCTGCGAACGCTGCAGTTATGTGTGTTGTGTTTTGTAAGTGACAGTGATCGATCGATACTGCACTTGGGTGGCCTGGGCTGGACGGAGGGGCAAAACGCAGGTGCTAGCAGGTATCTGGGCTGATCCCGCTAACACTGCATTTTTGGGAACCCTAAACTGCTGGGGACGCTAGTATAGATCTGATCAGATCATATATTGATCTGTTCAGATACTATACCACTAAGGGAGGTGTATGCTTCACGCGTGGGTGTTAGCGTTACTGGCACTAACCTGACGCTGCCTGGGGTGTGACGCAGACCCTCTCTGATGCTAAAACCTAATTGATATCACCCGCCGGGCGATCAGGGGGTTAAACCTTTATTGGGTTATATACGGCGGGTGCCCTGACACTATAAAAAGCAAACTAACTAACCAGCGTCACCCGTAACACTTATATGATGATCACTGGTGAAAGGGTTAACTAGGGGCAATTAGGGGGTTAAAACCTTTATTAGATAATATATGGGGGTACCTGACGCTATAAAAACCTGCGGCGAACCTAAAAAAAATTACTGGCTACCGATCTGCATCACCGACGCTAAGACAGCGATCAGAAAAATGATCGCTTAGCGACAGTGGTGATAGGGGGTGAAAGGGTTACCTGGGGGGCGATCAAGGGGGTTAAACCTTTATTAGATAATTTATGGGGGTACCTGACGCTATAAAAACCTGCGGCGAACCTAAAAAAAATTACTGGCTACCGATCTGCATCACCGACGCTAAGACAGCGATCAGAAAAATGATCGCTTAGCGACAGTGGTGATAGGGGGTGAAAGGGTTACCTGGGGGGCGATCAAGGGGGTTAAACCTTTATTAGATCATTTATGGGGGTACCTGACGCTATAAAAACCTGCGGCTAACCTAAAAAAAAATACTGGCTACTGATCTGCATCACCGACGCTAAGACAGCGATCAGAAAAATGATCGCTTAGCGACAGTGGTGCTAGGGGGTGAAAGGGTTACCTGGGGGGTGATCAAGGGGGTTAAACCTTTATTAGATAATTTATGGGGGTACCTGACGCTATAAAAACCTGCGGCGAACCTAAAAACAATTACTGGCTACCGATCTGCATCACCGACGCTAAGACAGTGATCAGAAAAATGATCGCTTAGCGACAGTGGTGATAGGGGGTGAAAGGGTTACCTGGGGGGCGATCAAGGGGGTTAAACCTTTATTAGATAATTTATGGGGGTACCTGACGCTATAAAAACCTGCGGCGAACCTAAAAAAAAAATACTGGCTACCGATCTGCATCACCGACGCTAAGACATCGATCAGAAAAATGATCGCTTAGCGACAGTGGTGATAAGGGGTGAAAGGGTTACCTGGGGGCGATCAAGGGGGTTAAACCTTTATTAGATAATTTATGGGGGTACCTGACGCTATAAAAACCTGCGGCGAACCTAAAAAAATTACTGGCTACCGATCTGCATCACCGACGCTAAGACAGCGATCAGAAAAATGATCGCTTAGCGACGGCGGTGCTAGGGGGTGAAAGGGTTATCTGGGGGGTGATCAAGGGGTTAAACCTTTATTAGGGGGGGTTAGGGGGCTACACTGGACCTAAAACTAAACTGTAATGACACTTTTACAGTCACAAATGTCACTGATTGCAGTGATCAGTAAATAAATGGTCACTGCAATCAGTGACACTGTGACTGGGGGCTGGGGGGTGATCTGGGGGGCCTGGGGGGGGCGATTTATGTGCCTATGTGTGCTGGTGTTAGTGTAGTGTTTGTGCACTAACCTTGATGTCTTCTCTTGTACGGCGCTCGGTATATGTGAGCGCCGCACAAGAGATGACATCACTTCCTCCTGCTTCCTCTGCCTGTGTGTACATTACACAGACAGAGGGGGCATTTCCATTCACCGGGAGCGATCGCGGGGGGGTGGCCGGAATCGAACGGCCGTCCCCTCATGTCGGATCGCTCCCCAACGAATACCGACTGCTCACTGTACAGAAGGGGGGTCCGATTGGACCCCCCCAACTGTACAAAGGCAATCACGTACACTGTATGTGATTGTGCCTGTCGGTGCCATTGTGCCGACATATATATACAGTGAGCGGTCGTTAAGTGGTTAAAGATAAATAAATATAAATGTGAATACACCACCAGCACAAAAGTGAACAACCAAACAAACAAACAGTGACAATAACCAGCATAAGTAGTAAAAGGGGAACCAGAATCGTAGTCAAGCCAGGCCAGAATCATTAACAGGGGGTCAGCAGATGGGGGGCCAGGAGTGGACAGACAGGGAGCAGAGCAAGGATCCAAGGATCCAGGAATAAGGAGCAGAACAACAGGTTCAGGGATCAGGGCTCAGGTATCAGGGCTCAGGTATCAGGTATCAGGTTGGGGCACGAGGACAATACCAGGGTGGTGTGTGTATGCACCTGCCGGGTATTTATACCTGCTAACAGGCTCAGGTGATTCCTAATTGCAGGAGGAGATACCTGCTCCATCCTGCCAGGATCCACCCGCTGGTGGATGCCAGTACTGCGGCCCAAGGATCACATAACACCAGCAGGGAAAGGCTCTCCTGACAGTTCCAAACTGCCAGGAGACACCTGCTGGTGGACATCAGTACTGCACGCCAAATATCAGATGTTATTACCAGCGAGTGGAACCTTTCCTGACAGTACCCCCCCTCAAAGGAGCGACATCCGGACGCTCCAACTAGCCTTTGCTGGGGCAAGTCCATGATATCAAGCCGAGCAGCAGACAAAGTCACATGAGGAAGGTCCATGGCTTAAAGATGGGCAAGGTGCAGCTCAAGTTGAGCAGCGGGTACAGACACATCAGGCAGGGTAAAAAGTATGTCAGGCTGGGTAGCAGGTAAGTCAAGCTGGGCAGCAAGTATGGGTACATCGAGCTGGGCAGCAGACACATCAAACTGGGCAGCAGGAACAGGCACATCAAGGCTGGGCAGCAGGCTCCGGGACATTGAGCTAGGCAGCAAGCTCCGGGTCATCGAGCTGGGCAGCAGACAGGGACACATCAGACTGGGCCGCGGGCTCCTCAGGCCGGGAAACGGGCACCACATCCTCAGGCCGGGACACGGGTACCACAACCTCAAGCCGGGAAACGGGCAACACAACCTCAAGCCGGGAAATGGGCACCACATCCGCAGGCCGGGAAATGGCACCACATCCTCAGGCCGGGAAATGGGCACCACAACCTCAAGCCGGGAAACGGGCACCACATCCTCAGGCCGGGACACGGGTACCACAACCTCAAGCCGGGAAACGGGCAACACAACCTCAAGCCGGGAAATGGGCACCACATCCGCAGGCCAGGAAATGGCACCACATCCTCAGGCCGGGAAACGGGCACCACAACCTCAAGCCGGGAAACGGGCACCACATCCTCGGGCCAGGAAACGGGCACCACATCCTCGGGCCAGGAAACGAGCACCACATCCTAAGGCCGGGAAACGGGCACCACATCCTCAAGCCGGGAAACGAGCACCACATTCTAAGGCTGGGAAACGGGCACCACATCCTCAAGCCGGGAAACAGGCACCACAACCTCAAGCCAGGAAATGGGCACCGGATCTTTAGGCGAGGATACAGGCACCGAATCTTCAGGCGGGGTTACCGGATCTTCCGACTGGGACACCGGATCTTCCGACTGGGACACTGGAACTTCAGACTGGGACACCGGAACTTCAGACTGGGACACCGGAACTTCAGACTGGGACACCGGAACTTCAGACTGGGACACCGGCATCAGGACTTCTGGTTGGAAGGCAGGCACCGGAACATCGGGCTGGAAGACAGGCATTGGGGGCATCAGGCTGGAATACCGGCTCTGGCACTTCAGGCTGGAACACTGGCACAGGAACTTCAGGCTGGAACGCTGGCACAGGAACTTCAGGCTGGCAGGCTGGCACAGGATCTTCAGGCTGGCAGGCTGGTACAGTAACTTCAGGCTGGCAGGCTGGTACAGTAACTTCAGGCTGGCAGGCTGGCACAGGAACTTCAGGCTGGCAGGCTGGCACAGGAACTTCAGGCTGGCAGGCTGGCACAGGAACTTCAGGCTGGCAGGCTGGTACACGAACTTCAGGCTGGCAGGCTGGTACAGGAATTTAAGGCTGGCAAGCTGGTACAGGAACTTCAGGCGGAGACACTGGCTGGATAGCAGGCAGAGGTTTGGTAGAGTCAGGTGGGTTGTCAGGTTCAGCTGGAATGCAAGCAGGCTGGAGCAGATTGGTTGGTGTGAAGGCAGGTTGGGTTACTGGCAGGATCGTGTGGGTTGGAAAGCAACCCGTTTCTTCTTTGGCTTAACTGCTGGAGATCTGTAGGTGACTGCAGGACTGTAGGTAGGAGGTGAGACATACTGAAGAGAAGGGCTGGGATATGACAAGGAAGAGGGAACAGTGGCCAGAGGAAAATCTTGTAGGGAAGCTGTAGGCAGCAGAGAAGAGACAGGTGAGTTAAATGCAGGATAGGTACAGGGAGAAGAGACTGGATGTTGGTATCTGGTGGGAAGCAGTGTGTACTGAACTGCGACTGGGGTTGCCATGGGTGATGGAGAAACATGCTTTTGGGTCGGCTGGTGTCTGATGGTAGAAGTGCATAGGCGTGCGCAGCCTATTGCATTAGGGTGTGCACCTCAAACCAAAGCTCAAAATCACGTGCATATATATATATATATATATATATCACATATAGACATGTGCACTGCCAAAAAATTCGTTAGTTTTCGTTTTCGTTTCATTCGTTTTTTTTTTTTTTTCGTTTTTCGGGTCATTCGTTATGATCGCAATTCGTAAATTCGTAAATTTGTACATTCGTAAATTTGTACATTCGTACATTTATACATTCGTAAATTTATACATTCGTAATTTCGGAAATTCGATATTTTCGAAAACCCGAAAATTTGAAAATCTGAAAAAATAACTATTAAATTATAGGTATTGTAATTTCCTTTCAAATTTGGCTGTTAGCGAACGTAACGAATACAAATTTATCTGAAGTTACGCATAACCTGAAATAACAAATGCCGCATCTAAACAAATGGAACGGAACAAATTAATAATAATAATAATAAAACGTTTTTATTATTATTATTGTTATTTATTATTATTATTAATTCATTACGTTCCATTCGTTTAGATACGGCATTCATTATGTCGGAAAACAATTCGTAACTTCGTTAAGTTCACTAACAGCCAAATTTGAAAGGAAATTACAATACCTATAATTGAATAGTTAGTAATAGTTAAGTTATTAGTTAATTATTATTTCAGATTTCCGAATTTACTAATTTACGAATGTACGAATATTCGGAAATTCGTAAATTCAAATTTACGAATTTCCGGATAGTTGTACATTCGTAAATTCGTGCATTGGTAAATTCGTATATTCGTAAATTCGTACATTCGTAAATTTGAATTTACGAATATTCGTTAAAATTTGTTAAATGAGTTTTCGTTAATTCGGATATTTCCGAATTAACGAATTTGTCGAAATTCGTTAAAAAACGAATTCGGAACGAAACGAATTGCACATGTCTAATCACATATACAATTGTCTTGTCAGCGAAAAAGTATGTAATATTACATACTTTTTCGCTGACAAGACAATTGTATATGTGATATATATATATATATATATATATATATATAGATATATATATATATATATATATATATAGTTAGTTAGTGACAAGCCAGGGTAAGGTAAGGTTTATCAATTGGTTGGCTATTTTGGCAATTTTTTTTTTCATTTGTGCACAGACGCAGACCACAGTGCTGTCTCTCTCACACTCGCTCTCACCTTGATTAAACTGGCTGCCTGCCTAAAGCCACTCGTCTGCCGCTGCCGCTATCCAGGCTACTCCGCTGCTTCTGATGGAGTCAGGAGAGAAAGGCCGAAGGGGGGGCGGAGTGCAGAATTATATCACTCGGCCGGCGCCTGTGGGACCTGCAGCCGGAACTATAGAAGCTGCATCGTCTTATGCGGTTCTCGGCTGTGTTACTCCGCGGCTAGTTCCCTCCCTGCTCCTTCCTCCCACTCGCAGAAAACAGCTGTATTTGCCAGCCGGCGGCCGGACATGTCCCCAGGCAGTGACTGAGTGACTGGTACAACAAGGTCATGTATGTTGCAGGCACAGTGAGTGCAGAACAAGGGCACAGCAGGGATGATTAGGGTGTGCCTGGGCACACCCGGCACACCCAGTGGGCCTGCCTATGTAGAAGTGGTTTGTTGTGGGTTGGCTGGGATTGATTGTAACATATCAGACCATGCCGAGAGTATTGGTTGTACAAACTGTAGTTTTAAATCTCCCTGTTTAACAAAGGAATGACCAGACTCAATGCACTCAGCAATCACCTGTAGGGAACTGGCTCAGTAGTGCTCACAGAAATCAGCAGGATCGTCTTCAAACAGCCATACTAGGGATACAACCTGATTCATAGTGAAAGGAGGAGTGAAATCATCGTGGCCCTCTGGAATACAGGGCAGGGCCAGGTCAGTACAGATTTTGATCAGAGGCTGCACCTCCCCAAACAGTATATGCCCCTGATTGACCAGGGAGTGAGCCGATCGGATAGCTGCAAACAACTGGTCACTGGACCATCCTTTCAAAGCCTGATGGCAGTAATCACCACTTTCAGTTGCCAACAGAGAAAAATAAATAACCTCATCAGTATTCATGTTTGCATACAAATGGTTCCCCTGTGCAGCCACTTCTGATCAGGGATGACCCTGGTATTCTGTCAGGAATCAGAAACGATCAGAACTATGTGGACTGCAACAGAGGAAACCGCAGACAGAGATAGGTGAAGTAAGTAATTTATTAAAGATAAATAAATATAAATGTGAATACACCACCAGCACAAAAGTGAACAACCAAACAAACAAACAGTGACAATAACCAGCATAAGTAGTAAAAGGGGGAACCAGAATCGTAGTCAAGCCAGGCCAGAATCATTAACGGGGGGGCAGCAGATGGGGGGCCAGGAGTGGACAGACAGGGAGCAGAGCAAGGATCCAACCAAGGATCCAGGAATAAGGAGCAGAACAACAGGTTCAGGGATCAGGGCTCAGGTATCAGGGCTCAGTATCAGGGCTCAGGTATCGGGGCTCAGGTATCGGGGCTCAGGTATCGGGGCTCAGGTATCGGGGCTCAGGTATCAGTGCACAGGTATCAGTGCACAGGTATCAGTGCACAGGTATCAGGGCTCAGGTATCAGGGCTCAGGGCTCAGGTATCAGGGCTCAGGGCTCAGGGATCAGGGCTCAGGGCTCAGGTATCAGGTATCAGGTAAGGGCACGAGGACAATACCAGGGCGGTGTGTGTATGCACCTGCTGGGTATTTATACCTGCTAACAGGCTCAGGTGATTCCTAATTGCAGGAGGAGATACCTGCTCCATCCTGCCAGGATCCACCCGCTGGTGGACACCAGTACTGCGGCCCAAGGATCACATAACACCAGCAGGGAAAGGCTCTCCTGACAGTTCCAAACTGCCAGGAGATACCTGCTGGTGGACATCAGTACTGCATGCCAAATATCAGATGGTATTACCAGCGAGTATAACCTTTCCTGACAGTCCCCCATATCCTGGCCTGCCAGGCTGCTTGCTCAGATAAGGATCTGGTATGAAATTTGGGGGGGACCCCACGTCAATCTTTTATTTTTTTTGCCACGGAGTTCTCCTTAAAATCCACACCAGACCCGAAGTGCCTAGTATGGACTAGGGGAGAAACCCACGCTCTTTTTTTCCTTGATTTTTATCTATATTGCCAGGAGCCGGCAATACATTACAGCTGCGAGCAATTTTAAATGACATTTTTTCTTTTAGAAATGTAATTTTGCTGCGGCACTGTAAAACACATCACACAGATGCACCACTTTACAGGCAGACTAAGGGGACCCAACAATGAAAGAGATGGCTGCACTCCTAGATCAATCAAAATTCTTTAATGTCCAAACATCCCAAGTGTTACAAACAGACAGGCAGGTAGACTAGTTTCACACACTAACAGGTGTGCTTATTAATACTAAGGGGACCCCCCAGGCAACCGCAACAAACTTTGGTGCATCACCATTCATTGTGGTGTGCTATAGCGCATGTGGGCTGCCTTAGTGCATTGGGGAACCATTTAAAATAAATGGCACTGCATTGTAGCAATGTGTCTAACATGCATTTCCTCAACACAAAAGTGTAAATGAGCCTTCATTGTAATTTTATTCACACAATGGATACACATAAAAGATGATAAAACTTTTAATATAAGATTCAGAAGACTCTTGAAAACAGCATTTTTAAGACAATTATTGAATTGATCAGCAATCTTAGTGAACCAAATTAAGGCACATCTTAGTTGGTTAGAAATTATTTTAGGAATCAAACTGCCAAGGTAAAACTGTTGTTTGGGAAGATCTGCTTTGGTGCATTGGACTATTTCTATTGTCCCCTGATTGATGGGTACAGGTGTCAAATGGCCATATTTGGGCCCTCATGTGACTGGCCAAATCTGATGTTGGTCATGCTGCTTTTGGCCAAGAAAGAGAGGCATCCATGATCAGCTTCATAACAGCCATTTATTTACTCATCTACATCCACATACATAATGTTATAACCTGATACCAGTTGCCGACCACCGCATGAACATTTACGTCGGCAGAATGTCACGGACAGGCGAATGGGCGTACATATACATCCCCTTTAAATTGCCGATGTGTGGTCGCGCACCACCGCAAGCTCCGTGACCGTGCCCGCGGGACCCGCGGACTCGATGTCCGCCGATGTCCTGCGATCGTGTCACGGAGCTGAAGAACGGGAAGATGTTAGTGTAAACACAACATCTCCCCGTTCTTCCTAGTGACATGTCACTGATTGTCTGTTCCCTGTCATCGGGAACAGCGATCAGTGATGTGTCACGGCAAGCCACGCCCCCTAACAGTTAGAAGCACTCCCTAGGTCACACTTAACCACTTCAGTGCCCCCTACAGGTTAACCCCTTCACTGCCAGTGTCATTTTTACAGTAATCAGTGCATTTTTATAGCACTGATCGCTGCAAAAATGACAATGGTCCCAAAATGGTGTCAAAAGTGTCCGATGTGTCCACCATAATGTCACAGACACAATAAAAATCGCTGATCGCCGCCATTACTAGTAAAAAAAAATTTTTTATTTTTTATATATTTTTTGGGGATATTTGTTATAGCAAAAAGTATAAAATATAGAATTTTTTTCAAAATTGTCGCTCTATTTTTGTTTACAGCGCAATAAATAAAAACTGCAGAGGTGCTCAAATACCACCAAAAGAAAGCTCTATTTGTGGGAAAAAAAGTACGTCAATTTTGTTTGGGAGCCACGTCGCACGACTGCGCAATTGTCAGTTAAAGCGATGCAGTGCCAAATCGCAAAAAGTGGCCTGGTCTTTGGCCAGCGAAATGGTCCGGGGCTTAAGTGGTTAAAATGTGTTGGTCGTGTAGCGGGGTATCGTTTCACCCGCAAGAATACAGTTCCCAGCACGCTTTGAGGCACCCAGGGTGCATTTCCCCGCGCAAGGACTGCTGGGGTGGACTTTAAAAGGGAGAGGAGGGGCCTCGTTCTCTCTCTTGGAACGCCGCCTTCCTTGCAAAAGGATCCCTGCACTCACCTGCTGCGCGTGCTAGGCCTGAAGCCTGGGCCTCGCACTTTGTTCCAGAGAGCCTTCCGTTCCCTCTGGAGCCTGCGAGACATCCGATCCACCTGAGGTGCCACCATCTTCTGGAGGACCGAAGACCCGGTGTATCGTGGGCACTGTGAAGCCACTCACAGTAGCGGAGGAACCGGACAGGAGTCGGTCCAGTCTGGGTGAGAGAGCGCCAGCTCAGAACCACATCTAAGTCACTTGTTGCCTATTAACTTTGCCTAGGCCATCATTGACCACAGTTATACTTTGGAGAGACTGTTTGCTGAACTGAGTTTGTTCAGTCTCTTCAGCTTTGCCAAGTTAGCGATTATCTGCTATCCCTATTGGATTACAGTTTGTTTCTCTATGTGCACCACCGACAGTTGCTAGCGAAGATTCTTCAACAAACTATACCCCAAGTTATAGTCAGGCCTGACTGGGTAGTATAGGACATTGCTGGGTGCCATTTTTATGCTCACGAGGGAGGATAGCTGCAGCGGGGTTAATATATATTCATTGCATTATTGAATGTTATACCCTTTTTATGTGTACACCTATATTGCAGGGATCTGCATGAGATATCATATACAAATTACCTTGTTATATTTTTACTTACAGTAAAGAAGTTATAGTTAAGTAATTTGGTTGTGAGTGTCAATTACTGTGCTGGTATACAAAATGGGGGTTGTACCGTATAATAGTATAGAGATAATACAGTTATACCACTTCTTCCCCCTTTCCTAACTGTGTCACGAGAGGTTAGAGCCGATTGCCAGGGGTTGATAGCGGTGCATTACAGGGCCCAAAACAAACAAGCAGCCCTCTTAAACTGAGGGTACCGCTACAGTCGATTGCAAAGAAACAAAAAAATTAGGAGTATGAGTACATATGTGACTTTCTTATTAAATAATTCGTCCCAGAGAATGTAGGTAAAATAAATTAGCTGTTTTTCCAAATGGGAGAGCAGACATTTAGTCTTTATGATAATAACAATGATTTTCCTGATTAATTTGAAGGTGACTGGTAATCTACTTTTCCTGATAGCAACATTAAATAGCAGAAATTTTACCAAGCAGCCCAGAGAATATGGAACTTTGAAATATAAGGAATACTTAATGTGCCCATGCAGTGAAAGTGAGTCCTTTAGCACTTATGGAATGAGAACATGCAGACTAGGGGTTGAGTTCAAGCTGGGAAATGTAAAACAAAGTAAACAAATAAAATAAAGTAGCAGAAAAGCATTTCACTTAAATCTTAAGCAAAGCACATATGTTGCTTATCACAGCAGGATGGTATCTTGCTTAACAACTTTATGTATCCTCTTAAACCTTTAGGAAATTAAGTGTTTGCTTTAACCTGAAATGTTTTTCCTCTGTTTTGCTTAAAAATGTATACCACATTACACAATTAGGTCACTCCTATGGAGAGGTTTATTGAAGTATATAAGTGATTAGAAAAGTCAGTAAACATATTTGAAATCCAGCGTAAACGTCTCACACTAGGGGAGGATTTGCCAAAATGACATGAAATGAAGTCAACCTTTTTTCATTCCATACTACATCCAATCACATGCAGGGGAATTCAAAGAAAAGCAACTTCTACATATGATTAGAGGTAAGCACATTTTTCCCTCACTTCAATTCATTTTAGATCACCCTTTGGACTATCCAGCTAAAGCAGTGGTTCTCAACTCCGGTCCTCCGGACCCACTAACAGGCCAGATTTTAAGTATTACCTTGGGGAGATGCAGACTAGAATACTGCAATCACCGAGCAGCAAATTATATCACCTGTGATGTATTTCAGTTATCTTGCAAACCTGGCCTGTTAGTGGGTCCTGAGGACAGGAGTTGAGAACCACTGAGCTAAATTGTCCAATACATTCAACTATTTATTATTTTCTTGAGTGCAAATAAATAAATCACTATATAAAGCAATACCAAACTGTTAAATTATGGTAACTCTAATTTGAAAAAATAAGGGTAAAAAAAAACACTTAAGTCGGACTTTAAAGGCAAGTTGGACTACAACGTTTATATAAAATCCATATTTTATTTATAGACAGAAAGATAAAAATCAAAAGCTATACATAGAAAATTGCCAACTAAAAACGTTATGCCAACTAACTATGTGGTAAAGTTTAAAATAGTCACAAGAGATAAAGGGTTAATTTACTAAAGACAAATAGGCTGTACACTCTTGCTCCAGAATTTAGTGAATGTGGGGGAGGATTCAATTTCCCAAAAATATCCAATCACATTTAAGGGGGGGGGAGCATTTGTGCTTGCAATGTTTAAATTAGATTCCTTTCTGTCAGTAGCTATGCTAAGCATAATAGATAAGAAAGCAATGTTCTAAGTGTTATATTAATAGTAGCACTTATAATACTAATAATTAGCTACAGCAGTATTGGTAGTAATGTAATAAGTAGCAGTTGTAATAGGTTGTAAGTTAGTGGCTGTAGCAATACTAGCAGAAAACTCAATGGTTACTTAAATGGGAGTGGTAGTAAATGGTATCTATGACTACAAGGCAAAATCGAAATTGTTATAAAATGCTCATAGCATCAATCAACATCAAACTAAATGATGTTTTCTAAATGTTATTTGTAACCAAAACATTTGTATAAGGGCAGCTTTGCAAAGCAAAATGATTATCAAACAAATTGTTTATTTAATCTTATGCCGCATACACACGATCATTATTCACGGTGGTTAAAAAACCGCTGTGAATAATGACATTAAAAACGAGGGAACGGCTTGTTCCCCACACACAGTCGTTTTTCACGTAATTTTTTTTCTTGTCGAGAAAAACTACCGTCTGTGGGCTCCGGGGCAGTGTTTCCCTATGGGAAAACTGCAGTGGAAAAAATGTCGGAAAAAACGACGAGAAAAATTAGAACATGTTTGTAACGGCACCCCAAATACGAAGGGGTTAACACCGTATAAGATGTTCCCTCTCCTGGACACCCATTCAAGAACCAATCTTCCACAGCCAAGCGATGCTTTCCCATAGGAATTAATCCTTCTGGAAGAACGAGACACACGCTCTGTATCTTCCCAAGATCGAATGACTTTTATTGAGAAACATTGTAACTTTTATATACATCTAATACACAGTAGTTTAACATGAACAATGGCCTAGCTCCACCCACACATTACAAGACTCAACACATTACTTTGACGTCTGTTAGGAGACAACAGACTTTACACAATAGACGTAACGATCTTCAATACACATCTTCTCATGAAAGTGTTGGCAGACGCTCCGTCTGCAGAGTATAATACACACACGCATAGTGTTAACTATCTCTATTCACACCAGCCCTTTATGTTTAAATAACTATGCATGACCTTTATTCACCAGACTGTCTGGCACTTTACAATACACACAAGGACAGACTCAATTTCCCCAATCCACATCACCACAAACAATGAACAGGTCCCTTAGAAGCTGGGATTTACATCACACTGGCAGGTAACACATCTCTCAATTAACCTGGTAAGTTTCAGAATAAAACAATATTGTTGACTAATATTCCTATTTCAATTTCCAGCCAGCCAAGCCATATTCTTAATGTCCATGGTTTCTTGGCTCACCCTGTGTCCAACGTGACCCTCCTGTCACACATCTCCCCTTTCGACAGGAGACTAACAGAGGAGGCGACCCCAGACGGGTTGACTCCGAAGTTAGTCCATAGGTCCATTCCTCTAATGCCGGTATCCACACAGTACCCCAAATAAATTGCTCCAAACAGAGCATTACTTACCCAGCCAACCTCTGCCTCTCTCAGAGAATATCCCCGCCGCTGGGGAGAGGCCTGGACTGGCCCTTCTCCCTGGAGTCCTTTCAGCCGCTGGAGAGAAAACAGGGTGACTGGGCTCAGTCCGTCATGCTGTTGGGGATCTGGGTCGACTGCCCGGCATCCCTGGTGTATACAAGTGGAGACTGAAGTCCCATCCACTTGTGGTAGGTGAAAATCCCCCAGTGCTTGCAAAGCAAGGCTGACATCCTCCTGTCTCAGTGTCACACCATTTTCTGGGGTTGTGTCAGTGAGGACTGAAGTCCCATCAAATACCACAGGAACTCCCTCTTCTGTTAGTTGAGAGCAGAGGCCCGTGGCACTCTGCTCTGTTGCCAGCTCTTCTGCTGGGTTGCTGTGAGTGGGGACCGCAGTCCCATCCACCGATATCCACTCAAGCTGCAGTTGTGTGCAGAGGCCAGTAGCATTCTGCCCTGCTGCCAGTGATTCAGCTGGGGGTAAAAGCTTTACCACCTCAGCTTGTTGCTGGAGAGAGGGGCCAACTGCCCCGGCTCCCTGAAACTCCACAGTTGTTTCCGGTGCTGGGCAGAGGTTGCCATCACTCTGCCCTGTTGCCAGCACTTCTGCTGGGGACTCCACACCATCTGCTCTGGTTAACTGTTGGGGGGGGGGGGAAATGGCCTGCTTCTCCTCCCTGCATCTCTGAAATCCACTGGGAAAGAGGAACCATCGCCTTCTCACCTCGGGCCTCCAAAACTGCCACGGGTGTAGAGCAGGGGTCTGTAGTACTCTGTCCTGCTGCCAGTACTTGGGCAGACGATGCATAATCCCTAACATCCTCTGAACAGTCCCTTAAGTCCATACCTTCTGAAATCTGTGGCTGGGGAGATGAGCCAACTGCCCTAGCTCCCTGGAACTCCATATCATCCACTTCGGCTTTAGGGATGGCAATCTTCAGATTTTCCACTGCCGATTCTTCAGCCAGGCTAGCTCCCTGGCACTCCATATCATCCACTTTGGCTTTAGGGATGGAAATCTCCAGATTTTCCACTGCCGATTCTTCAGCCATGCTTTCATAGTTGTCAACTGGTATTTCCTGATAGTCCCAGGCAAAGGGAGCCCCACCCTGCTGCTGAGCAGAGTCTAGCAGCTGTTTGTAGGCAATCTCCAGCTCCCATTCCTGAACGGCCAGAAACTCCAAATCTTCCTGTGCCCAGTGCTCTTCCGAGACATTCAGTCTTTGCTCTCTGTGCTCCATTATTTCCTCCAAACGCCACTCCCGATCACTCCCAAAGTCAGGGTCACTGGACAGCCCCCAATACAACAATCCCAGGCCATCATAGTCAAAGCCTTCTGTGGGGCTGTCATCCGCTGACCATGGGCACTCTTGGGCTACATACCACTGGAGGGCTCTGTAGCTCTCGTCCAACCGCATCTCTGCCCGGATCAGCCTGCTTAACTCAGCTGTCCACTCCTGCTTTGGTTGTTCCCCCAATAACGGCATTCGTACTTCATACTGCGACCAGTACCTTACATAGATGGAGGGGAGAATCTTTCCCTGGTGTTGCTGCTCGAGAGCTAGCACTTTCTTCCAGAGTTCACAGCGGATCAAATCCGACCATCCCAGCAGGACCTCCTCTGATACTGGTCCTCTATGCTGTATCTGCATCTCTCGCAACCTCCTTCCGAATTCCTCTTCCATGGCGGCTGGTTCTTTAGGCGTTGTCTCCGATTGCCGTATTTCCGCCATTCTCCGCTCATGTTGCCGCTCTAGTTCTCTCTTTTGTCGCTCTCGTTATCTCTCTTGTCAGTCATCCTGCAGCTGGATGCCTTTAATGGCTTCCTGTATGGCAGTCTCTGATGGGTTAGCCCCATATAATGCCAACCGCTGTCGCACTCGTTGCTGAAACAAATCTTCAACTGACCGGGGTCCTGCATCACCCTTCTTCTGGTCCATCTCGGCTCTCAAGTAGGTCTTTCAGCGTGACTTTCCTGCAGGCTGCATAGCTGGTCATTCACTGTAGTGGTTTGGAGTGTCCCAGGAACTGGAGGGAAAATCCCGCTGCTGCCAACCAATGTAACGGCACCCCAAATACGAAGGGGTTAACGCCGTATAAGATGTTCCCTCTCCTGAACACCCATTCAAGAACCAATCTTCCACAGCCAGGCGACCCTTTCCCATAGGAATTAATCCTTCTGGAAGAACGAGACACACGCTCTGTATCTTCCCAAGATCGAATGACTTTTATTGAGAAACATTGTAACTTTTATATACATCTAATACACAGTAGTTTAACATGAACAATGGCCCAGCTCCACCCACACATTACAAGACTCAACACATTACTTTGACGTCTGTTAGGAGACAACAGACTTTACACAATAGACGTAACGATCTTCAATACACATCTTCTTATGAAAGGGTTGGCAGATGCTCCGTCTGCAGAGTACAATACACACAGGCATAGTGTTAACTATCTCTATTCACACCAGCCCTTTATGTTTAAATAACTATGCATGACCTTTATTCACCAGACTGTCTGGCACTTTACAATACACACAAGGACAGACTCAATTTCCCCAATCCACATCACCACAAACAATGAACAGGTCCCTTAGAAGCTGGGATTTACATCACACTGGCAGGTAACACATCTCTCAATTAACCTGGTAAGTTTCAGAATAAAACAATATTGTGGACTAATATTCCTATTTCAATTTCCAGCCAGCCAAGCCATATTCTTAATGTCCATGGTTTCTTGGCTCACCCTGTGTCCAACGTGACCCTCCTGTCACAATGTTCTAATTTTTCTCGTCGTTTTTAATGCCGTTATTCTCGTCAAGAAAAACGACAAAATGCCCACAGACAATCGTTTTTCTCGTCAAATGGAAAAAATTACGTTTTTCTCGACGAGAAAAACGGTCGTGTGTACACGGCATTAGATTATGTTTTCTCAGACAAAAGCATTGTAATGCAATTGGAGACCAAATCAATCAGTATAAGTATTCTTTGTAATCAATGTATGGGCTCCTCAGTCAAAGGTTACACTGTTATTTTCTGAGATTAGGTAAACTTTTGCAAAATAATATAATATAAATATATAATTTTTGTATTTTTAACACTATAATGTAGGTAAGTATAAAGTTTAAAGAAAATGAACTGCTTGATAAACTAGTGGTTATTTTATTGAAAGCTCCCGTAGGGAGGGAAGAACACCTCCCCTCCTTTTATTGTTAGCCTTATTCCCCTGCTATGAAATACCGTGTTCAGTTTAGCATCATCTAGCTTTTGGAATCTGACTGTGTTTCATTTTAAAATTCTACAATACAGAGCATTTCATTGGAAAATGTATAAATGCATTTACAATGGATCTTATCACAAAAGGGCTGACCTTGTCTTAGTGTTTTTACTTTCTTCTTTTTATGTATCCTCTTTATTGTTTAAAGAACTAGAAAATACTGCAATGTGTAATCTTAGAAGTGATGTGTATGATTTAGAAAACAATACACTTGTGGAATGATCTTTTCTGCTTTTAGAGAGTGAGCATTAAATAAACAAAGAATGGTTTTATCTTCAAATATCCTGCCCACAAAGAAGCTCTGACAAACTAATATTGCAAAAACGTAAAAGCTTTGTCCAAACATCTTTCAATCATTCTGATCCCTGGAAAATCACTCTCATATAAATTAAAGCTTTACAAATCACAGCATGCAAAGAAATGGAAGAGCATGCATTTGCTGTTTTGAAATACACTTTGTGATACAGCACTGTTTCTCAATGGTTGTCTATTAAGCCAGAAACAGACCATGCTTTGAATTAAATAAGCAATTAAAAGGTAAACGATTAATCAAAATAGCCATGACAGTGCATGTTATTACAGGTTTCTACAAATAATATAGTAATATAGGTAGTTTGAACAAAAAGACAATCACGTTTAATCTGTTCCAAATCTAAAACTGTCCAAATACTTTAAAAACAAAACAATAAAGAGTAAAACAAAACAACTGCTTACAACTATTGGAAATTTTCCACTTTTTTCTTTATTTCGATCTGGTAATCATGACAATTACACACTTATTGTCCTAAGTTGTAGCTATGGAGGAGCAACGTTAGCCCCCAGAGGCTGTTTTGCTCCTGATTTAGCCTATAAACCCCCTCCCCATCTCCATATCATAGGATGGAGGAGTTCTGTAGTTTACAGATGTGAATTTCAAAGTGCTGATAATACTGCATGAGATATCAGTGCGGAAGGAAGAGTGCTGTCAGGGAAGGCATGGCCGTGCAATAGGAATCGCACGGCAGACACGCACATTCATGGCGCATCGGCGCGCGCACGCGTGCGCCTGTCACCAACATTGGCGCCAGAGGGGCTATTTAAAGTGAGTGCACCAAAGACTCCTTGCTGTTTGGTCTGCAGCTTCTGTGTGTCCTGAAACTCATTATCTGTGCTGACTTCTGATTCGTGACCCGGCTTGCCCTCACTAACCTTGTCTGCTTGATACCCTGACCGCGGCTTGTTTTGGACTTCTCTTCTGCCTGCTGCCCTGCCTGTTCCACCAGTACGTCTCCGATCTGGCCTGCCTTACTCTGCACCTGTTCCTCCAGCCTGCTGCAGTTCTGCTCTGCAAATCGCACCAGTTCCTGTTTCCATCTGCGATCCAGTCTGCCACCGTCCTGGTCTACCCAGCCAACTGGTTGCCTGCTGCATCTCCAGTGATGAGCATTTAGCCACTATATTAGACTGATCCTAGGCACTCCTGCGTCACTGCACTTCTGTGGCCGCTGTCTCAACCTCAGGGGCCCGCAAGCCGGTGCGGCAAGAGAGGCTCTCCTCTACACGTTAGGCTCACGATCCAGGTACGTGACAGTACCAAACAGCCATGACTGAGCCTGCAGGAGGATCCTCTCCATTGGAAGAGATCTGCCAGCATCTCGCTTCCCTCTCCCAAATGATGACATCCCTGCAGGAAGACTACGCTCGGCTAGAGGATCGCGTTCAATGACTGGCGACTTCTGCTGCGACTTCTGCTGTGACTTCTGCTGTGACTTCTGCTGCCTCTTCCACCATATCCATGCCTGCTACATCCACTGGGGTCTCTGCTTACCTTCCAGTAATGTTGTTACCCCCCGAGCCTCGATTTCCAGCCCCCGAGAAGTTCTTTGGTGATCGAAGACAGTTTAGAGCTTTTTGGAATGCCTGTCAGCTCTACTTTGATCTGCAGCCAAGGAAGGACATTCTCTCTGGAAACCGCCAAGGTGGGATTCACCATTTCCTTGCTTCGAGGAGAACCACAGTCCTGGGCTCATCGCCTATTGGAGGAAAAGGACATTCAGCTAAATACTCTACAACTTTTCTTTACGACGACCCACAACGAACCACCACTGCTGAATCTGCCCTGCACACCCTGCAGCAGGATTCCACACCAGTCAAAGACTACGTGACAGAGTTTAGACGTTGGCGTGCGGACGTCGACTGGAATGACGTAGCCCTGCGTCATCGATTCCGTTTGGGTCTCTCAGAAGGCCTTAAGGATGAGCTGGCCCGGGTAGGAATACCCAGCACACTAGAGACTCTGATAGAGCTTTCGATACAAATCGATCGCCGATTGCGTGAGCGGAGGTCTGAGAAGTCTTCCCAGCAGTTTGGACCAACATGGACATTTCCCAAGGCCCCTAGGTTTTCCGACTCTGTGTCTGAAGATCCTGCTCACTCTGTTCCAGAGGCATCCAAACCAAGACAGTTGGGCTTGATCCGCCCGTCACTTTCCCCCAAGGAACGCCAACGTCGAAGGACGGGCAACCTCTGTCTCTACTGTGGGGAACCCGGTCACTACATATGCACCTGCCCGGCTAAACGCTGTAAATCTCCTCCTCTTTCTCCAGCTAAACAACCCAATATATCTGCCAGTTCAGCTCATATAGTTTTGCCTATATCATTCCAGCTTCCGGGAAGGACAGTGCCAGTAACTGTGATTGTTGATTCGGGTGCCTGCAGTCGTTTTATTGATCTGTCCTTTGCAGCCCAGCAGCATATTCCACTGCGACCCAAGGACCAAGGACTTTCCGTGTTCCTGGCAGATGGATCCTGCATTAAATTAGGACTTGTGACCCAAGAGACTCCCCCACTTCTAACCACTGCCAACACCAATCATCAGGAACTACTTTGCTTGGATGCGATTTCCTCGCCTCTCTTCCCCATTATCTTGGGCCTCCCTTGGTTGCAGGCTCACAACCCACATATAGACTGGGAATCTGGAAGAATAGAGTTCCTTTCATCTTACTGCCAGAAACAGTGTTGTCCGGCACCACCTCAGCCTCCTGCATCTTTGCTTTGCCTGGAGTCGCATGCCGAACTATGCCAGGTAGTTCCCACATGCTACCATAAATTCCTGGATGTATTCTGTAAATGGGGCGCAGATACCCTTCCTCCACACAGATCATATGACTGCCCCATAGAACTTCTTCCGGGGGCAGAGATCCCTTTTGGACCCATCTTCCCTCTGTCTGAACGTGAGTTGGAAGTTCTAAAGGACTATGTTGAGGAGAACCTGCGGAAAGGGTTCATTCGCCCCTCCACCTCACCAGCAGGAGCAGGTATATTTTTTGTGGAAAAAAAAGACAAGACCCTGCGACCATGTGTGGATTACCGTGACATAAACAAGATCACAGTAAAAAAAATGCTATCCTCTGCCCTTAGTTCCAGAACTCTTTCAAAGACTCAAGTCTGCCAAGGTTTTTACCAAGCTTGACCTCCGAGGAGCTTACAACCTGGTCCGGATTCGGGAAGGCGATGAGTGGAAGACCCCCTTCCGTACCCGCTTTGACCACTATGAGTATCTGGTCATGCCATTCGGCTTATGTAATGCTCGAGCCACGTTTCAGTATTTCGTCAACGACATCTTCAGAGACTTTCTTGACATCTTTCTCGTTGTATACTTAGACGACATCCTGATATTTTCCATCTCGTTAGACATTCACCGAGGGCATGTCAAGAGCGTACTTCTCCGGCTCCGCCAGCATGGACTTTATGCCAAAGCGGAGAAGTGCGACTTCGAGCAGCAGAGCATCCAGTTCCTTGGGTTAATTATTTCCACTGTGGGAATCAGGATGTATCCCCAGAAAGTATCCGCAATCCTGGATTGGCCAGCCCCTATCGATAAGAAGGGAATCCAGCGTTTCATAGGCTTTGCCAATTTCTACCGTAAATTCAT
This sequence comes from Rana muscosa, assembly GCA_029206835.1. Classification (NCBI taxonomy): domain Eukaryota; kingdom Metazoa; phylum Chordata; class Amphibia; order Anura; family Ranidae; genus Rana; species Rana muscosa. Next base: position 218,789,327 of record CM055116.1, read on the forward strand.
TAGGAACTTCTCAGCCATTATCTCCCTGATCACCCAACTTACCAAGCAAGGCATCCGCTTCCACTGGTCTGCTGAGGCACAAGTTGCATTTGAAACCCTGAAGGAACGTTTTACCACTGCCCCCATGCTCAGCCATCCAGACTCTACCCTGTCCTACATCTTAGAAGTGGATGCTTCAGAGAGCGCAGTCGGAGCAGTCTTGTCGCAGCGTCAGGGCCCAAGGATGTGATCTATCTGGTCGCATTCTTTTCTTGAAAACTTACCCAACCAGAAAGGAATTACGATGTGGGAGATAGGGAGCTTTTAGCAATCAAGGCTGCATTAGAGGAGTGGAGGTACCTGCTAGAAGGAGCCACTCACCCAATACTAATCTTCGCAGACCATAAGAACTTTGAATATTTAAGAACTGCAAAACGTCTGAGGCCACGTCAGGGCCGTTGGGCTCTCTTTTTCTCAAGGTTTGTTTTTCACATTACCTACAGACCCGGATCGAAAAATACGAAACCAGACGTGCTTTCGCGCATGTTTGAGGATCCGAAGGACATACCCCCACCAGACACCATCCTACCAGCCGGGAACTTCCTCCTGTTGCAGTCAGGCCTGTTACCACAATTGCAGCAAGCCTCAGCAACCAGTCCGCCAGGGGTCACCTTGCAGGCAAGGAACGGCCTATTATGGAAAGAGGGACACATTTTTGTACCAGAAACCGCTAGAGTAGCGGTCTTAGGACTCTGTCATGACCATCCGTTAGCAGGCCATTTCGGTACCCACAAGACCATAGAATTGGTCCAGCGTACATTTTGGTGGTCTGGGTTGGAGAAGGACTGCAAGGCCTACGTCAAATCATGTATTATCTGCACCCGGAATAAGACTACCCGAAATAAAGCTTGGGGTCCACTCAGACCTTTACCCATACCTGATAGGCCTTGGAAAATGATCGCCATGGACTTTGTTGTTGAGCTTCCACCTTCTGAAGACTGTTCTGCTATTTTTGTGGTGGTGGATCGCTTATCAAAAATGGCGCACTTCCTGCCCCTGAAAGGAACTCCGTCTGTAGCCGAGACCGCTCAGGTCTTTATCAAAGAGGTTGTCAGACTCCATGGCATTCCAATAAACATCGTATCTGACCGTGGAGTCCAGTTCACGTCAAGGTTCTGGAAGGCATTATGTGGATCCCTAAAGATTGAACTATCCTTTTCATCAGTATACCATCCCCAGACCAACGGTCAAACGGAACGGACCAACCAAACCCTAGAACAGTATATCCGATGTTTTACGTCCTTCGCCCAAGATGACTGGGTACCTCTTCTTCCTTTGGCGGAGTTTGCGTATAATAACGCCAGCCACTCTGCCATCAAGCAATCCCCATTTTTTGCGAATTATGGGTTCCACCCAACCTTTTTACCTGACTTGATTCCTGAAACTGCTGTTCCTGCTGTCCAGAGCACTCTGGATTTTTTTTCTTCTAATAACTTTTTGTTACAGGAGGCGGTCAAGAAAGCTCAGGAGGACAACAAGAGAATCTACGATAAGAGGAGAAGAGGGGAACTGCTGCTACAACCAGGGGACCAGGTATGGCTTGCCACAACAAACTTAAGGATGACTTGCCTATCTAAGAAGTTGGCACCGAAATTCTTGGGACCTTTTCCGGTAAGAAGAAAGATTATTGATGTGTCTTATGAGTTAATTTTACCTGAGTCCCTCAAGGTACATCCCGTATTCCATGTGTCCCTGTTAAAGCCGGCAGTACCAGACCCGTTTCCCAATCGCAGTTCAGGACCCCCGGCACCTGTTACTGTTAATGGGGACGAGGAATTTGAAGTTGAGGCCATCATAGATTGCAGGAAAAGAAGGGGACAAACTCAATACTTAATTAAATGGAAGGGTTATGGTCCAGAGGAGAACTCTTGGGAGCCTTGATCAACACCAGCTCTGCAGTCAAGCACAGACAAGAAATCCACGACTTCATCACCCAAAACGACATTGACTGCCTCTTTATCACGGAAAGCTGGCTAACACCTGACTGTAACACCATCCTAACAGAATTGGTGCCGGAGAACTACTGCATCCTAACCGAGCATAGAATAGGACAAAGAGGAGGAGGCCTAGCAGTGATCTTCAAATCCCACCTTTCTCTCATCAAACCAAACCTACAGAACTCCTTGCCGTTCATGGAGACACTCGCTTTGCAACTTCAAACTACACCATAGGAAACCATCCACATACTGCTATGCTACAGACCACCAGGTCCAAAGACAAATCCCCTTACACCCTTCACAGAATTCATCTTGACATACACCTTAAAAACCAAAAACTTTTTGTTACTCTGGGATTTCAACCTCTGGGCTAACTCCACCCAGGACCATATCGCCACCTCCTGCATCAACCAACTGGAAGAACTAGGTCTGCAACAACTGATAAAAGCCCCCACGCATGGGTCGGGTCACATTCTTGACCTCATCTTCAAGCAAAACATGGACGTCAACTCGCTGGACAACATGCCGTTACCATGGACTGATCACCACTCTATCAAATTTAAAATCACCACCAACGCCATCCCTCAAAAACCGAAACACTCAAAAACGACACACTGGACAAGATCTCAGAAGAAACTACACTCTGAACTCTTCAAAACCACACTAGCAAAAAACATAGGAATGCTAAATCAAAACCAATCAACGGAACAAACACTCAACTCCTTAAACAAAGCATTACTACGAACAGCAGACACAGTCGCTCCGAGACGCAGAGCACTCATCCGCAAAAACAATTCGGGCTGATTTAATGACACTCTTACCCTATTGAAGCAAGAACGCAGAAGAGCGGAAGGAGCCTGGAGAAGAAACCCAACAAAGGAAAACCACACAATCTACAAAGCAATCACAAATAAATACCACAAAGCGATCTTCAAAGCAAAAAAAGAACATTTCTCAAACACCATCTTAAAAGCCATAAACCGGCCTCGCGAACTTTTTAAACTAGTCGCGCAGACTATGAACCCCACCTGTTTAGAGGCCCCAGGAAACGAAACTCAAGAATTCTGCAATCTGATTTTTTTATCGACAAAATCGAAAACATTCGAGAAATAATTCAACAGAAAAAAAACAACCAACCTCACTCAGCCTAAGCAAGAAGAGGAAATCAATACAAATATTTTAAAATCGATTCAATTTTCGCTGGTCCCGATCCCCATCAACACCACCAAAAACATAATCAAATGTCTGCGAGACAGCACATCACCAAATGACATCATTTCTACAAAACTCCTGAAGGAATGTACCGACATCTTGGCACCCACCATAACACATCTCGTAAATCAATCGTTCAAAGAAGGTATTGTTCCAATCTCCCTCAAGCAAGGCACAGTCAAACCCCTCCTAAAGAAACCAAACCTCAACCCAAAAGACCCAAACCACCACAGACCGGTAACAAGTCTCAACACCATCTCAAAGATCATGGAGAAAGCAGTAGTTCAACAACTACAACTCCATTTGGACTCCCACAAACTTTTGGATCCACTACAATCAGGCTTCCGCCCAGGCCATGGCACAGAAACAGCTCTTCTGAAAATATGGGATGACGCCCTCGAAGCAGCAGATGACGGAGAATCATGTCTTCTTGTGCTGCTGGATCTCAGTGCAGCATTCGACACAGTAGACCACAAAACTTTACTCATCCGCCTTAAAGAAGTAGCAGGAGTCGCAGACCCTGACCTACCCTGGTTCGCATCCTTTCTAGAAAATCATTCCCAGACAGTGAAACTAGGAGCCTTCACCTCTGAAACTCACACAATTTCTTGCGGAGTCCCTCAAGGATCACCACTGTCACCTGTGCTCTTCAATATCTACCTCCGCCCACTCCTCAAAATCATCAGCAAACAGGACCTGTGCTACCACTCATACGCTGACGACACCCAACTCTACTTTCTTATCACCGGGAAAGAAGAACAATATCGCGGACTAGAAAATTGTCTCACATTGATCGATGATTGGATGACTGAGAGTTCCCAAAAACTGAATAGATCCAAAACAGAACTTTTTCTCCTCCACGCAAACCGAAAGACAAAAACCAAGACTTCTTGGACACCACCCACCATTCTTGGACAGACCATCACCCCGAGCACCAAAGTCAAAAGTCTCAGAGTCATCTTTGACTCGGAGATGTCGATGGATGCACAAATAGGATCAGTAGTCAGCGGATCGCATCATCTCCTCCGCCTGCTGCGTAGACTCATCCCCTTCATCCCAGAAGAGGACATAGCAGTAGTAGTTGGAGCAATCATCAACTCCCGACTCGACTACGCAAACTCCCTTTACATAGAACTACCTAAATATCAGATTCCGTGCCTACAAATCATCCAGAACACGGCAGCCAGACTGGTAACAGGAAAAAAACCTTGGGAATCCATCACCCCTTCACTGAGGACCCTGCATTGGCTAAGCGTAAAGGATCGGGTCACATTCAAGACCCTCTGCCTCACCCATAAGTGCACACAAGGAAACACTCCTCAATATTTATGCGAGAAGATAAAACACTACACACCCAATCGCATTCTCCAATCAACCAACCAAAACCTCCTCCATATTCCCAAGTCCCGCTACAAATCGAAGGGAGAACGAAGATTTGCATTCCAAGGACCACGGCTATGGAACGCCCTACCCACGGACATCCGCATGGAAGAAAACCATCATGCCTTCAGGAAAAAACTTAAGACCCAACTCTTCTGAAGGATCAGGATGTCCATGAAGGCAAAGCGCCTTGAGGCGATTCAGTTCGCATTTGCAGCACTATACAAGTTATTCACTCACTCACACTCAGCCCAGTAGTAATGTGCATGCCGCGGACTTAGTTTGCACTTTTTTCCGTAGCCACCCCTGGAAGAGGAACCAGTTGGGCACCCGGAGGTTGCCCGTAGGAGGGGGGAAATGTCAGGGAAGGCATGGCCGTGCAATAGAAATCACACGGCAGACACGCACATTCACAGCGCATCGGCGCGTGCATTGGCGTGCGCACATGCGCGCGCCTGTCACCAACATTGGCGCCAGAGGGGCTATTTAAAGTGAGTGCACCAAAGACTCCTTGCTGTTTGGTCTGCAGCTTCTGTGTGTCCTGAAACCCATTATCTGTGCTGACTTCTGATTCGTGACCCGGCTTGCCCTCACTAACCTTGTCTGCTTGATACCCTGACCTCGGCTTGTTTTGGACTTCTCTTCTGCCTGCTGCCCTGCCTGTTCCACCAGTACATCTCCGATCCGGCCTGCCTGACTCTGCACCTGTTCCTCCAGCCTGCAGCAGTTCTGCTCTGCAAATCGCACCAGTTCCTGTTTCCATCTGCAATCCAGTCTGCCACCGTCCTGGTCTACCCAGCCAACTGGTTGCCTGCTGCATCTCCAGCGACGAGCATCCAGCCACTATATTGGACTGATCCTAGGCACTCCTGCGCCACCGCGCTTCCGTGGCCGCTGTCTCAACCTCAGGGACCCACAAGCCGGTGCGCTAAGAGAGGCTCTCCTCTACACGTCAGGCTCACGATCCAGGTACGTGACAAGTGCACAGGAAGTTAGGAAATCACTGTATTTTCAACAGGAATAACAGGCTTATTTTTGTACTTGCAGCATTTTTAACCACTTCGCACCTAGCCTTTAGCAGAATGACGGCTGGAGGGTGATTCAGTTATCCTGACTGGGCATCATATGACGTCCAGCAGGATAACATGCCGGCACGCGCCCACGGGGGGTGTGCAGCGCAGCGATCGGAGGTGCTGTGTGTCAGTCTGACAGACTGCATCTTTGATAATGATATGGAGCCTCTGACGGAGGCTCCTTACCACGTGAACAGCTGTGACCAATCACAGCTGATCATCTCGTGAACCAGGAAGTGCTGGTAAACGGCATTCATTGGTTCGCGCTGACAGGGAGAGCCGATCGGCGGCTCTCCCTGTCAGAGGGGGGGGTCTCTGCTGATAATCAGCACATTGATTATCAGCACAGCCCCATCAGATGTGCCACCACAGCTGTCAATAAGGTGCCCATCAGCTACAAGTCAGTGCATCAGAAACGGCTGTAGGTGCCTATCACAGTGAAAATCAGTGCCCATATCAGTGCCCACCACAGTGACAAGCAGTGTCTATCACAGTGCCAATCAGTGCCCTACAGTAACACCTGTCAGTACCTCACCAGTACCTCATCAGTGCTGCCCATCAGTGCCACCTGTCAGTGCCATCGGTACCGCCTGTCAGTGCCCATGACAGCCGCCTGTCAGTGCCCACCACAACTGCTTGTGCCCATCAGTTCCGCCTGTCAGTGCCCATCAGTGCCACCTATCAGTGCCACCTTTCAGTGCTATATATTGGTGCCCATCAGTGCAGCATATCAGTGCTGCATATTAGTGCCCATCAATTCTACATATCAGTGCCTCATCAGTGCCAACTCATCAGTGCCCATCAGTGCCACCTCATCAGTGCCAGTCAGTGAAGGAGAAAACAAAATTTTATAACCGAAACAAAGAAAAACATATTTTTTCAGAAATGTTGGTCTTTTTTAGTTTGTTTCACAAAAAATAAAAACCCCAGTGGTGATCAAATACCACCAAAATAAAGCTCTATTTGTGGGAAGAAAAAATTATACTGCGCAATTGTCATTCAAAGTGCGACAGCACTGAAAGCTGAAAATTGGCCTGGGCAGGAAGGGGCTGAAAGTGCCCGGTATTGAAGTGGTTAAAGAGAAAAAAACATGCATAAATGTGCATGTTTTAAAAAGATATACTAAATGTGGATAATCTCAGCTATTGTTAGGAAATAATAATCTCTAGAGAGGGATCCAATAGTATCCATGTGATAATGGTCACATAGCAGATGGATACATTAATACAAATTATTGAGAGCCTGGTATTTAACAAAGTAAATTAATGTGTCCACAAAAGCAGACTGTACTATAAATAATTGTCTTTGCCTTTAGCATTGAAGTTGCTTATTAATTCCATTAATTACTGACATTTCTAGATTATAAATGTTTAAGTACCTAGAACAGCAGGCTAAAGATGGACCACAACAAAAAAAAAAACATTTAAATTTTATCTTATCAATTACCGTATATACTCGAGTATAAGCCGACCCGAGTATAAGTCGAGGTACCTAATGTTGCCACAAAAAACTGGGAAAACTTACTGACTCGAGTATAAGCCGAGGGTCAACAATGCCTTACTGTTCCCATCCTTACTGTTCCCATCCTCACTGTTCCTATCCTCACTGTTCCTATCCTCACTGTTCCTATCCTCACTGTTCCCATCCTCACTGTTCCCATCCTCACTGTTCCCATCCTCACTGTTCCTATCCTCACTGTTCCCATCCTTACTGTTTCCTATCCTCACTGTTTCCTATCCTCACTGTTCCTATCCTCACTGTTCCCTAGCTCACTGTTTCCTATCCTCACTGTTTCCTATCCTCACTGTTTAAATTTTACATTGGAAATAGTACCTGAAAAAAAGTTGCGGCTGCAGCGTCCATCATTCAAATCCCGCGGTCTCTTCCTGGTTCCTTCTGTGATAGGCGATTCTCATCAGACACTCTCCACCTATCACGAACATTCTCTCATCCTCATTTTCCCAGCAGACACTGTGTTGGGTGTTCCCCCAATCACAGACGTCTGCTGGGAAACTGAGGATGAGAGAACGTTCGTGATAGGCGGAGAGTGTCTGATGAGAATCGCCTATCACGGAAGGGACCAAGAAGAGACCGCGGGATTTGAACGATGGACGCCGCAGCCACAACTTTTTTTCAGGTACTATTTCCAATGTAAAATTTCGCTGACTCGAGTATAAGCCGAGGGGGGGACTTTCAGCCCCAAAAAAAGGGCTGAAAATCTCGGCTTATACTCGAGTATATATGGTATTATTTTTTTAAGCGGTTTATTTAACATTTTTAATTAAAGCTTACAAAACAGTTGCCATCTAAAGAAAAAAAACGGATGGCCTTGTTGTTATTTTCACATAGCCCAAGTAACAGTGAAATAACACATGGGCAGACTGTATCACAAGGCACTGAGACATCCATCTCTGAGTGACAAGGATCAACAGGAGGTCTGGTGTTGGTGATTGGAGCCAGTCAGCAAGCAAAAACTGAAACAGTAAACCAACCAACCAACCAGCCACACACACAACACACACAGAAAACTTACACACACAGCGCTCTCTCCAGCCCAGGTTAAACACATAATATCTGACCTGTTTAGAAATGTGAAGAGGCAAGATCTGCCATTTGGGAGACTTAAGCCTCGAACACACTCGGATTTTCATCTGACAAAGCGTAGGACTTTTGTTCGAAGGGTGTTGGCCAAGAACTTGAATTGCATACAAACTGCAAATAATTGTTGGCCAACAAACACGAAACTATGTGGTTTTTCAGCTCTTTAGTGCCACCCTTTGAGCAACTTCTGCTAATGTTGTGTTATGGTTAGCATTGCTTCTGAGCATGCTGGTTTGTACTTTGAATTTTTGTCCGAAGGACTTGCGTACACACAATCGGATAATCCGACGACACACATTTGTTATCGGAAAATTTTAAAGCATGCTATCCAACATTTTTTGGCGGAAAATCCGACAACAATTGTCCGATAGAGCATACAAACGGTCAGATTTTCCGACAACAGCCTGCCATCACACAATTCCCATGTGTACAGGCCTTAACATATCCAGCCAAGGCTGCCATATTGTGTGACATTTCCTATATGAGGAAGCAAAGGGGTGCTACCTGCATCATAAAAAGTAGTCACCAATTTAGTGATATCAGGATGAGATGTTCCAAAGGGGAAGTAGTCAGTTCTACCTCCGTCAACCCAATTTGGGCTTGCACGGCATGGTGCAACAAAATATGTTAAAAAAAAAACATCCCAACATTTAACATACACAATTTATTTATACAATACACTAGCTATTAAAATAATATCTACTATTTTTATTTATCCACAATATTGTTCTATACTTAAAAAGAGAAGGAGAACATTACCAGAGTCTAAAAAAGGAAACCTTATCAGCATTAATTTCACCCATACATCGACTTTACACTTACATATGTACAAATCCAGCATTGCCATATCTTTTTAAACATTTTGGAATTTTATTATACACAATTTTTTATTTTTTTATTGTATTATTGACCTCATTCTCCCATTCTCCACAAGTTGGTGGATTTAGCGCCAACCACCTCCTCGCTAATAATTTCCGTGCCAGGAAGAGGCATATGATTATTGCTGTCTGTCTACCCCATATGTTATTGTCCTCCTCCATATAACCTAATACTGTATACATATCTTTGGGTCTAAATCGAGAGTTGTTCCAAATACCGCATTTATTTTTCCGATGACTTCTCTCCAATATCTATTTAACTTTGGGCACCTCCACATCATATGTCCTTTTAAATCCCTACATCTTGGGCATTTAGCATCCGACCTCCACCCATATAAAAATTGTTTCTGAGGTGTCTTTTATGCTCTATTAAGTAACAATAAGTGTGACACTGTGCTGGTGATAGGGTACTTAATGGACCTATTTCCAAGATCCGTTTTCACTGTTCGTCTGTTATGTCTCCCAGATTTTCCACCCATCCCCTTGTAAGGTGGATAAGTCTGGCAGCAGCATTCATGATAGACTGCAGAGGGGATAGCCTATGGAGAGGCAGGCCAATTAGAAGGGAGTTGCAATAGTCAAGGCGAGAGATAACGAGGGAGTGAATGAGGAGTTTGGTGGTTTCATTTGTTAAAAAGGGGCGAATTTTAGAGATGTTACGGAAGTGAATTCTACAAACTTTCGACAACGATTGGACTTGAGGCTGAAATGACAAGTCAGAGTCTAGGATTACACCTAGTACCCTGGCATGAGAGGAGAGACTGATGGTTGCATTGATGGTGCGACATCCATGCTGAGATGTCAGTTAGTAAGTTAGTAATGCGAGAGGAGACTGAAGGAGTGAGGTGAGGAGTAGACAGATAGATTTGGGTATTTGGGTATCATCGGCGAATAGGTGGTATTGAAAGCCGTGGGCAGTTATCAAGTGACCAAGGGAGGAGGGGGAAGATAGAGAAGAGAAGTGGTCCAAGAAAAGAGCCTTGGGGACCCCCACAGAAAGGGGCAATGGAGAGGAGGAGACAGAGTTGTAGGTAACACTGAAGGAGCTTTGTGATAGATAGGCAGAGAACCAGGATAGAGCAGAATCTTGGAGGCCAAGGGAATGGAGTTTATTGAGATGGAGAGGGTGGTCAATGGTATAAAAGGCTGCAGAGAGGTCGAGTATAAGGAGTATGGAGTACTGGCTGTTGCTTTTAGCAGTTAGTAAATCGTTAGTGATTTTTAGTAAGGCAGTTTCTGTGGAGTGCTGCGAGCGAAAGTCAGACTGTAAAGGGGTCAAGAAGGTTATTTTCACTGAGGTAGGAGCCAAGACAGTTGTAGACTAGGCATTCTAGAAGTTTAGAGGTGAATGGGAGCAATGAGATGGGCCTTAAGTTGTTCAGGTTGGTGGGATCCAGTGAGGGCTTTTTAAGTATGGGAGTGATCTGTGCATGTTTTAGAGGGGAGGGGAAGGTGCCACTAGAGAGGGAGAGATTGAAGATGTGAGTGAGGGAGCATAGGATAGAAAAAGAGGGTGACCATAGTAGTTGTGAGGGAACAGGGTTTAAGGGACAATTGGTTAGGTGGGCATCTGAGAAAAGTTTTGTAACCACTTCAATAGTAGCCAATTCAAAAGGAGAGTGTTGAAAGTGCCGTTAGGCAAGTTATGTTGGGTGGTGAAGATGTACGGACAGTGGAGGTGTCCTCTCGAATTGCATCAATCTTGTCTTTGAAGTGATTGGCAATCTCTTGGGAAGTGAGTGAGTTTGTGGGTAGAGGGGGTGGGGGACGAAGCAGAGAGTTAAAGGTTGAGAAGAGCCGACGGGGACTGGATGACAAGGTATTAATAAGAGAGACAAAGTAGGCTTGTTTGGCAGCATGGAGGCAGGAATTGTATTTTTGAAGGGCAGATTTATACAGGGTGAAGTCCTGCAGGCATTTGGTTTTACGCCACAGTCGTTCAAGAGCACGGCAATGTCTCTTGAGATTTCTAGTGTTGTCAGGGTTGTAATGGTTGGGGCCTGATTCTGTGTGTGGTTAGAGGAGCAAGTGTATTTAGTGATGATGAGAGTGAACTGTTGTAGACAGAGGTGGCCAGGTCAGGACAGGACAGGTGAGAGATCATGTCGTATAGGTGGTCAGTAGCAGAATAGAGAAGAGAAGGGTTAAAGTTGCGAAGGTTCCTACAAGTAATTGTTTGCTGCTTGGAGGGATGGTAGGTTGGAGGCAAGGATACAGTGAAACTGATGAGGTTGTGATCAGAGAGAGGAAAGGGGTTGTTGGTGAGGGTGCCAGGATTGTAGAGATGGGAGAATACAAGGTCAAGGGTATTACCATTGGAGTGAGTGGAAGTATGTGTCCATTGGGTAAGGTCAAAAGAAGAGCAGGGATGAGCCGAACACCCCCCTGTTCGGTTCGCACCAGAACCTGCGAACAGACAAAATGTTCGTGTAAACTTTAGAACCCTATTAAATACAATGGACTCGAACGTTCGAAATCTAAAGTGTTAATTATAAAGGCTGATATGCAAGTTATTGTCCTAAAAAGTGTTTGGGGACCCGGGTCCTGCCCCAGGGGACATGTATCAATGCAAAAAGAAGTTTTAAAAACGGCCGTTTTTTCGGGAGCAGTGATTTTAATAATGCTTAAAATGAAAAAATAAAAGTGAAATATTCCTTTAAATTTCGTACCTGGAGGGTGTGTATGATATGCATGTAAAGTGGCGCATGTTTCCCGTGCTTAGAACTGTCCCTGCAAAAAATGTCATTTTTGAAAGAAAAAAAGTCTTTTAAAACTGACTCGCGGCTATTAATGAATTGTCGGCTCCCGGCAATACATACAAAAGTCATTGATAAAAAAAAGCGTGGGGGTTCCCCAGAATTCAATTACCAGGCCCTTCAGGTCTGGAATGGATATTAAGGGGAACCCCGCTGCAAATTAAAAACAAATTTGACGTGGGGTTCCCCCAAATATCCATTCCAGGCCCTTCAGATCTGGCATGGATTTTAAGGGGAACTCCACCCCAAATTTAAAAAAAATGGCGTGGAGTCCCCCTAAAAATCCATACCAGACCCCTTATCCGAGCACGCAACCTGGCCGGCCGCAGGGGAAAAGGGGGGACGAGAGAGCGGCCCCCCCTCCCTCCTGAACCGTACCAGGCCACATGCCCTCAACATGGGGAGGATGTCCCCATGTTGATGGGGACAAGGGCCTCATCCCCACAACCCTTGCCCGGTGGTTGTGGGGGTCTGCGGGCGGGGGGCTTATCGGAATCTGGAAGACCCCTTTAACAAAGGGGACCCCCAGATCCCGCCCCCCCTATGTGAATTGGTAAGGGGTACATTGTACCCCTACCATTTCACGAAGAAAGCGTAAAAAAATGTTTAAAAAAAACACAAACACCTTGAAAAAGTCCTTTATTTAAAAAAAAAACAAAAAAACATTCCAGCGGTGAAATCCAGTGTCCCGCGGCGATCCCGATGTCCAGCGCTGTCCTTTATTGGTTGTGCCTGAGCGGACCTGATGGGGAACTCCCTCTCAGTATTTTAAATGTATAGACCCGCCCCTTCTAAAGTTCCCCATCAGGTCCGCTCAGCGGACCAGATGCGGAACATGAGAAGGGGCGGATCTATACATGTATTGCCAAAGTGAGAGCAGTTCCCCATCAGGTCCGCCCCCTCGGTATGTCGGACCCGCCTACGTCATTGGCTTGAGCGGGGAACTTCCTTCACTATGTAAATTTAAATTACACAGTGAAGGAAGTTCCCCGCTCAAGCCAATGACATAGGCGGGTCCGACATACCGAGGGAGCGGACCTGATGGGAAACTTTAGAAGGGGCGGGTCTATACATTTAAAATACTGAGAGGGAGTTCCCCATCAGGTCCGCTCAGGCACAACCAATGAAGGACAGCGCTGGACATCGGGATCGCCGCGGGACACTGGATTTCAGCGCTGGAATGTTTTTTTTTTATTATTATTTTAAATAAAGGACTTTTTCAAGGTGTTTGTGTGTTTTTTTTAAACATTTTTTTACGCTTTCTTCGTGAAATGGTAGGGGTACAATGTACCCCTTACCAATTCACATAGGGGGGGTGGGATCTGGGGGTCCCCTTTGTTAAAGGGGTCTTCCAGATTCCGATAAGCCCCCCGCCCGCAGACCCCCACAACCACCGGGCAAGGGTTGTGGGGATGAGGCCCTTGTCCCCATCAACATGGGGACATCCTCCCCATGTTGAGGGCATGTGGCTTGGTATGGTTCAGGAGGGAGGGGGGCCGCTCTCTCGTCCCCCCCTTTTCCCCTGCGGCCGGCCAGGTTGCGTGCTCGGATAAGGGGTCTGGTATGGATTTTTAGGGGGACTCCACGCCATTTTTTTAAAATTTGGGGTGGAGTTCCCCTTAAAATCCATGCCAGATCTGAAGGGACTGGAATGGATATTTGGGGGGACCCCACGTCAATTTTTTTTTAATTTGCGGCGGGGTTCCCCTTAATATCCATTCCAGACCTGAAGGGCCTGGTAATTGAATTCTGGGGAACCCCCACGCTTTTTTTTTATTTTTTATCAATGACTTTTGTATGTATTGCCGGGAGCCGACAATTCATTAATAGCCGCGAGTCAGTTTTAAAAGACTTTTTTTCTTTCAAAAATGACATTTTTTGCAGGGACAGTTCTAAGCACGGGAAACATGCGCCACTTCACATGCATATCATACATACCCCCCAGGTACGAAATTTAAAGGAATATTTCACTTTTATTTTTTCATTTTAAGCATTATTAAAATCACTGCTCCCGAAAAAACGTCCGTTTTTAAAACTTATTTTTGCATTGATACATGTCCCCTGGGGCAGGACCCCGGTCCCCAAACACTTTTTAGGACAATAACTTGCATATAAGCCTTTATAATTAGCACTTTAGATTTCTCCCATAGATTTTTCGAATTTGCCGTGAACACCCCAATTTGTTCGCTGTTCGGCGAACGGGCGAACAGGCAATGTTCGAGTCGAACATGAGTTCGACTCGAACTCGAAGCTCATCCCTAAAGAAGAGGTTAAGTTGAGAAGTTTAGCTGTAGTTGGGCTGTTAACATTGACAGGAATGTTGAAGTCACCAAGAATGATAGTGGGTATTTCAGAGGAGAGAAAGTAGGGTAGCCAGGCAGCGAAGTCATCAAGAAAACGCGATACTGGTCCGGGAGGCCGATAAATTGCTGCAATCCTCAAAGAAATAGGAGAAAACAGATGGATACAGTGCATCTCGAAAGAAGGGAGGGATAGAGAGGGAGGGATATGAAGGACTTGGAAGGTGCTTTGTGGGGATAGAAGAAATCCAACTCCACCTCCTTTCTGTCCGTTAGGTCTGGGGGAGTGAGTCCAATGGAGGCCTCCATGGGATAGGGCAGCAGGGGAAGCGGAGTCCAAATTTTGAAGACAGGTTTCGGTTATGGCAAGTATGTTAAAGCCATGAGAGATGAAGAGGTCATGTACCGATGTTAGCTTGTTACAGATGGAACGGGCATTCTAAAGGATGCATGAGATTGGTGGGCTGCTTTGAGGAAGCAGGGGGATAGAAATTAAACTGAGTGGATTGCGGTGGTTGCCAGAGGAGGGGTATTGGACATGTGGCTTGCAGTTGGAAAATGGTAGAACTGAATTAGGAGAAATGTCACCTGAGACTAGGAGAAGGAGGAGGGTGATGAAGGCACGATGGGAGTGGGATGCGCATAAGCGCACGTGTCTAATGGCCCTGGTGTTTATGTCAGCATGTGGGTGCAGCAAATTCAGAAGATGATGGGTGCAGTAGTAGGGAGAGGGTATGAGTGAGAGTGAAGATAATTTGAGGATAGAAGACACCGATGTGAGAAGGAAGAGAAGGAGCATTATATTGGATAGTGAGTGGGAATCTGACTTCATATAAAATGTCAAATGCTGGCTTGCTTGTAGTCTCAGAGTGGAGCAGAGTTCTTGTTGTATCTTCATCCAGCTTTAGTTATCCTGCTTTCGTTAAACTGCAGCGGTGAAACTGCGCATCACTCGTGACAGAGCCACTCAGGAAAGAGCCACAGTGTCTGCGCCTTGCCCCCGTCTGCGCCACCCCATAGACTGCTTTAAATTTATAGGGAGACTGAGCAGGCATGCATTTCTCAATTACCGTATTTTTCGCACCATAAGACGCACTTTTACCCCCCCAAAAAAATAGGGAAAAGTGTCCCTGCGTCTTATGGAGCGAATACTGAGCAGGCTCCGCCCCCCCCCTCCCATCGCCGCCGCCGTGTCAGAATACAGACACTCGGCTTCTCTGTGGAGGAGAGATGACAGGATGTGAGGCATATCCTTGCTGGGGCATACCAAGGGGGAGCGGGGGGAGACGGTCTGCCCCAGGTGCCAAAACATGGGGGTTGTCAGTGTTGTTGCTATAATGGTGCACTCCGCACCCAGGTAAGTTGACACCCGCCAGATGTGACCCCATCCTGCAAACGACAAGAGCCCTGGATGGCTTTTTTTTTTTCAGCTGGAACACCCCCGGCGCCTTGGTCTGGTCCAGTCTCACTTCCTGCCTCTCTCGACTTGCCGCTGCTGCTGCTGCAAATTATGTCCTCAGTCCTCCTTCCTAGCTGCTGCCCGGGTGTATCTGATGCTGAGAGCCAGCCATAGGGGGTTGTTGATTGTAATGGCAGTGTCCTCCACTGCCTGAGGTGAGTGATAAGGGGGTGGGAGGTGTGGGATGGTATCCACTGTTCATCATTTGAGCTGTTGTTATATGAGAGGCTGAGGGGGTGTTTGTGTCTGCCCTGCCACCCTGAGCTGATCTGGGAAGGGGGGGGGGGGGGTTGCTGTGTGTCCACCACCACCCAGGTATAGTGTAGCTGAGCTTGTTTGATAGGGGGGCTGATATTGCTGTGTGTCCACCACCCACCTATAGTAGTAATATAATATTAAATATACATCATTTGGTTCAGAATATTTTTTTTCTTGTTTTTCTCCTGTAAAACCTGGGTGCGTCTTATGGTCAGGTGCGTCTTATGGAGCGAAAAATACGGTATATATACACTGTATATATATATATATATATATATATATATATATATATATATATATATATACCCAGAATAACTTACTACCTCTGTCCAACTAAATATCTAAAAATGGGGCAAAATGAGCTAGAAAGGAGGCATGACCCTTTCTCTGAATAAATAATATTCACAGCATTTCATCTCTTCTGGTTTCGATCTCATGTAAATAAGCTGTTACCGATTTATTCAGATGCTTTGGAGGGCAGAGGAGAGAGCTGGGGTCTAATAGACCACAAAGAGGACCTGTTACAACCCATTCTATCAAGGGGACGTAGTTTATCCTTTCTGATAACAATAAAAGAGTTACGAAAAAAAAAAAGAAGAAAGATACAGTGTAAAAACATTGTTTTAAATAAATAAATAAAAAAAAAAGTAAAGTGCCCCCTCTTCTTTGTGCTTATACAGGCAAATATGAATGGGCACACAAATGTAAATGGCGATCGCACCACACATGTGAGGTATTGTCATGAAGATCAGAGTGAGGGAAATCTTTTTAGTGACAGAACTCCTCTAACTGTAAAATGAAAACCTG
The DNA here is from genome assembly GCA_029206835.1 of Rana muscosa. Taxonomy (NCBI): domain Eukaryota; kingdom Metazoa; phylum Chordata; class Amphibia; order Anura; family Ranidae; genus Rana; species Rana muscosa. The sequence continues at coordinate 218,806,027 of CM055116.1, forward strand.
TAAAGGCTTTTAAGTCATCGCCTATGGATATTTTTTGGTACTGTAGTTTGATGCCATTTCACGGGTAGACACAATTTTAAAGTCTGACATGTTTGGTGTCTATTTACTCAGTGTAATTCAATCTTTTATATTTTACCAAACAATTGGGTATTATATCATGATTTTTTAATTAAAGCATTACATTTCATTAAAGTGTATTTTTTCAAAAAATTGTGCATTTGAAAAATTGCTGCACAAATATTGTGTGCCATAAAAATATGCAACACCCACCATTTTATTCCCTATGGTCTCTGAATAAATAATATATAATGTTTGGGGGTTCTAAGTAGTTTTAATAACAAAAAAAGTTTACATATATGTGAGAAGTGGCGGATTTGTCCATGACAATGATACTCTCCTACCACTCTCTACAAGACACTTCTTTAATAGGCATGGGCAAAACTAACCAGCTTAGCTTTCCTGAAACTTCAAATAAATTTTACAATTACATTTTTGTCTTTAATCAATTCCTTACCGAGCCATAGTAAAATGACGTCAGCAGGCACCTTCTCTCCCTCCGGGTGGACGTCATATGACGTCCTGGGCTTCCCCGCCATCTAGGCGGCGCGTGAGAGCACCAGGCGCATCGCTCAGGACCTGGTGCGCGTGCCCGTGATGACCGCCAGGCACCCGTGATTGCCTGTGATCACAGCAGGACTGTGGATCTGTGTGTGTGTAAACACACAGATCCACATCCTGTCAGAGGAGAGGAGGCCGATGTGTGTTCCCAGTACTGAGGAACACAGATCGGTCTCCTCCCCTTGTGGGTCCCCTCCCACTGCAGTTAGAATCACTCCCTAGGGAACATATTTAACCCCTTGATCGCCCCCTAGTGTTAACCCCTTCCCTGCCAGTCACATTTACACAGTAATCAGTGCAGTTTTATAGCACTAATCGCTGTATAAATGTGAATGGTCCCAAAAACGTGTCAAAAGTGTCCGATATGTCCGTCGCAATGTCACGGTCACAATAAAAATCGCAGATTGCCGCCATTACTAGTAAACAAATAAAAATAAATAAAAATGCCATAAATCTATCCCCTATTTTGTAGACGCTTTAGCTTTTGCGCAAACCAATCAATATACGCTTATTGCGATTTTTTTTTTACCAAAAATATGTAGAAGAATACATATCGGCCTAAACTAAGGAATTTTTTTTTGTTTTTGTTTTTAAATTGTGATATTTATTAAATCAAAAAGTAAAAAATATTGTGTTTTTTTCAAAATTGTCGCTCTTCTTTTGTTTATAGCGCAAAAAATAAAAACCGCAGAGGTGATCAAATGCCACCAAACTAAAGCTCTATTTGTGGGGGGAAAAAACATAAAGATTTCATTTGGGTACAGTGTTGCATGACCGCGCAATTGTCATTCAAATTGCGACAGCGCTGAAAACTAAAAATTGGTCTGGGCAGGAAGGGGGTGAAAATGCCCTGCATTGAAGTGGTTAAGTAAAGTGCTTTACATGACTTCAATGTTGTTTAGGCATTCTGAGTGTTTTACTGTTTTTTGTGTCATTTATTGTAATTTTTTGTAAGTTTTATAATCTTTTCCTTTTTTGGTGTATTTTATTATTTTCTATTTAATGTATAACATATACTGTATATGTAAAAAATAACATTTACCAGTAAATAAACTTTCTGCATGAATATATGTTGCATGATTATACCAAAAAAATTGCATTGGGTGGCATTTTTTTCACAGGAATGACCAGTCCAAACTTTTTTTAAACGGTTTTATTTTAATGATTTAGGATAACTTATTCTTTGGGGGAAAAAAATAATCCTCATTTGTTATATATTTTGCTTAACTTAACACTCAATGATTTAACAATCTCAGACTTGGTGGGCATACCTATGAAAGTCTAACACCAACTGGTGTTAAAAAAACTTCTGCATATGACCTGGCTTACACTGTATTAAAGCTGAACTTTAGGTCTAAGCTAAAGCATCTTAAATGCTTATGCTTATACAGATGAATTCAGCTTGGACCAATGTAAGTATGCATGTCTCAATTCCTGAGAGACCACTGTGGGAGCTGACAGTCGCTGTAGTATTCAGTTCTCCACCTGTGCCAAGCAGCTTCTCCACTGCATACTGACCACAAAGGGCCATTCCTGTGCTATTGCTATTCACAGAATGCCTTGTAATTTTTCTACTGAATACCAAGTCTTTTTTTTTTTGTTTTTTTACTTTCAAAAGTTTTTATTTTGCATAAAAAAGAAAGAGCAACACATTGCTTATCAAAAGGAATACCAAGTCTTTTATGAATGGACAAGGTGCAAATTGTGACACCACTATCCCTATTTTCTACCTTGTCCAGCGAATTCCCTGTTTTTATTGGAAAAAATACAAGGTGATTGGTGAATAGTAGAGAAAAGGGAGCAGCTCAGGTGTAGAAATCCTCAAAATTACCTCCTTCCAGCAACCAAGGGTGCAGGCAATGCCAATATCACTAAACAGGAACAAACAAGTCTTCTGGATAGCAGCACTCCAAAAATAAAAGCCTTTATTTTAAAATTCAGGGATCCAAATACACACTGCACATCACGTCACACTGGTCAAAAAACTGTCTAGCGCGTTTCACACTGTACGAGTGCTTATTCATAGCTACCTAGTGCACAAATTTAATCTAATATATACCCTAAGAGGAGGATCATGTGATCCAACACCAAGTGAAAATAATGATTCAGTGATTGGCTGTGAATGAGTTGATTCAAGTGAGAGAGGAGGGTGTGGTCCACCAACCACTGTGATATGAAAAAAGGGAATCCTTCTCAAACAAACGCAATCAATGAAAAAGAAAACACATATATAAAAGATATATATATGTATATATGTGTAAAATGTGGTGTGAACAATAATAAAGTGTGGTATAATAATGTGTGAAATGTGGTGAACACTAAAGATAAACACCATATACACAGTACATTGCGTTTTCCAACTTATGTAAATTCGTACATAACATTTGTGGGTCATATGTGTTCCTTACCTGTGGTATCATATGTGTTCATTTGGTGATAGATAGGCATGTGCAGACCTGTTTTACTTGTTTAATTGGGCAAACTGTCTGACTTAATATGTGTCTAGATCCCACAACAAGGCTTTAGATTTTCGTGTCACACCTGTCCTAGTCCATGTGATACATGTAATGATATGGTGCACTAGCCTAATGCACCATTTACTGATTTTCACCTAGGTTATTATAGTTGGACTGGTCTTGATACAACTTTCCATTTCAGACATCGCCCCCATATTATATGTATATACACACGCATGCCTCTCTTTGAAATTTCTTTGAAATTTTTTATTTATATGCATATTCTTTTGCGTTTTATGCATATAATTCCCTTTTCTCTTAAAATTATTTTTCATTTATATCACATAGGTTCTGGTCTGAGACATATTGACATTTTCCTATATCAGATGATTAACTCCATACATCGCATTGCACAGCATGATTTACACATGGAGCCTTTCATTTATGAGTGACAGTCACCGGCACAGGTTTAACTCTTTCTCGTGTAGACGTGCATATGGATTATGCACGTTGTAGGTGTTTAATACTAGACATGTGCACACTTAAATATTTCGTTTCGGAATTTCGTTTTCGTCCGAAAAATTAATTTATTTAGTTACTCCCGAAATTCGTTTTTATTTATTTTGTTTTTCGTTAGAAATTGCATTCGTCTGAAAATCTGAATTAATTAAGGTCGAATCTGTCATTGAAGGCTTATGGTGTCTGTCGAATGTTCAAAGAAGATTCGACGGAGCAGCGAAACTGTACGACGCAGCAATCATACATTTCCGGTCGAATGTTCCGCCCACAAGCTATAGTAGAATTCTAATGTTGTATGACACTAGTAATAATTATATTTATTAATTACTATTACTAGTCAACCAACATTAGAATTCTTCTATAGCCTATGGGCGGATGCATTTGACCGGAAATGTACGATTGCAGCGTCGTACAGTTTTGCTGCACCGTCGAATCTTCTAACTTTCGATGCTTTGTCGAATCTTCGTCATTCTAGCTATTTTACTGCTCCTCCTCTTTGGTTACAATCAGCCAATAACATTCATCATGATCATTATTTTTATTTTACTTCCCCCACCCAATTCCAGCAGTGATCTTTTCTCTCTATGTCAAATCTTTTCTCTCTATAATAACGAATCTTTTCTCTCTATAATGTCAAATCTTTTCTCTCCTATGTCGAATCTTTTCTCTCTATAATGTCGAATCTTTTCTCTCTATAATGTCGAATCTTTTCTCTCTATAATGTCAAATCTTTTCTCTCCTATGTCGACTCTTTTCTCTCTATAATGTCAAATCTTTTCTCTCCTATGTCGAATCTTTTCTCTCTATAATGTCGAATCTTTTCTCTCTATAATGTCGAATCTTTTCTCTCTATAATGTCAAATCTTTTCTCTCCTATGTCGACTCTTTTCTCTCTATAATGTCGAATCTTTTCTCTCTATAATGTCGAATCTTTTCTCTCTATAATGTCAAATCTTTTCTCTCTATAATGTCGAATCTTTTCTCTCTATAATGTCGAATCTTTTCTCTCTATAATGTCGAATCTTTTCTCTCTATAATGTCAAATCTTTTCTCTCTATAATGTCGAATCTTTTCTCTCTATAATGTCAAATCTTTTCTCTCTATAATGTCGAATCTTTTCTCTCTATAATGTCGAATTTTTTCTCTCCTATGTCGAATCTTTTCTCTCTATAATGTCGAATCTTTTCTCTCTATGTAGAATAATCTTGGACTATTAGAGTTAAGGTTAGGCACATTCGACCACAGGTTCGATAGACACACATTGTTATTGTCAGCGTCACGTCGAATCTCCTATCTATATCGAACTGTTGTAGCAACGAAAACGAAAATAAAGCATTTGTTTATGTCGGATCTTTCAGTTTTCGGATTCTGTGCTTTCGTTTTCGTTTGTTAAAACGATAACGAAAATAGCTGAAATTCGGACGAAAATGCATTCGGACGAAAACGAATGCACATGTCTATTTAATACTGGCTTGGTGCGCTTCACATAAGACACACATTTAGATATACAGCATAATACAACACAATACGAGTCTGATTAATCAATCAACATAGTAGTTTTTCATCCACAGTTAGTATATATATACAAAAACAATAATAATAAAGTTAATTATAATAATACAAAATAAATAAATAATAAAAAATCTATCACTAAATATTAAAACATAGGAACATGCTATGGCAATCAAGATTAAGAACGACAACTTGATTGATTGAATACACAAACATATTCATACAAAAATTAAAAACAAAAAATACAAGGATGTTGGAGTTTGTATTGATTAGTTAAACTTGGTATTGTATGGCTTGGAACATGCACTTTTAACTAATTCACCTATAGTGTCGTCCTGACTATTGATTCCACTACCCAATATACGTCACGATATATATATATACACACATATCCTTCTTGTTTTTCGTTTTTCGTTTATATGTTCACTTTCACTTTTACAAGGGGTTAAAATTATTAATGTCAATCTCCTTATGCTTCATCATTCTCACGTTAATCAGTTATTATACATGTAGTTGTTCTTTGCCACATATATTACATTTATATGAATTATATACACATTTGTTCTGTTCCAATTTATTATTTATTATTTATTAATTATTATTTATATTCCTATTTTTGGTGTTTATCTTTAGTGTTCACCACATTTCACACATTATTATACCACACTTTATTATTGTTCACACCACATTTTACACATATATACATATATATATCTTTTATATATGTGTTTTCTTTTTCATTGATTGCGTTTGTTTGAGAAGGATTCCCTTTTTTTCATATCACAGTGGTTGGTGGACCACACCCTCCTCTCTCACTTGAATCACCTCATTCACAGCCAATCACTGAATCATTACTTTCACTTGGTGTTGGATCACATGACCCTCCTCTTAGGGTTTATATTAGATTAAATTTGTGCACTAGGTAGCTATGAATAAGCACTAGTACAGTGTGAAACGCGTTAGACAGTTTTTTGACCAGTGTGACGTGATGTGCAGTGTGTATTTGGATCCCTGAATTTTAAAATAAAGGCTTTTATTTTTAGAGTGCTGCTATCCAGAAGACTTGTTTGTTCCTGTTTAGTGAGATTGGTGAATAGTGCTGGTGCTGAGCTAGCAACCTTCTGTGGCCAGTATTAGATAGATCTTGAAATATTTAAATATTTGTAGTAAAAACTGCGGACATTACACATAATTCTTACTGCTTTTCAGTACTCATGGTCAGATGCTTGCACAGACAGTCTACAACCCTTATCTAAAAAACAGTTTTAGTCATTTTCTTGAAAGTGGTATGGTAAACATTAAGGCTGGGTTCACACTAGAGCACGGATCGGCTTACAGCAGGGGGTCCAGTGCGCCTCCATTCACTGGTTCAGGTCCAATATCGGACCAAATTTTTGTCTGACTTCGGACTAAAAGATGCACAAGAGTCATGTGGAATTCGCACCGGAGCCGCACTGGAGATGTGTGAACCTGCTCCATAGAGAGCCGGTCACAATCTCTTGCTATGCAAATTGGATGTGGGAATCCGCATCCAATTCGCAATAGTGTGAACCCAGCCTAAAATGTAAACTTTAAAAGGTAGACAATTTAGACATTTAGACAGTCTGGCAACAAAAAACAAATCATGGAACAAATGAATGTATTTTTCTGATTGCTTACAGGAAGCAACAGCCCAATTTCACAAAGTCTTTTAATAATATTTTTTCATAAAATCTATTTTTCATAACAATGCCTCTCCAGTTTACTATAGTCCAGATATGGCCTCTTGGCAAAAGTGACTACACCAACACATGCTCATATCTCTCCTAATATGTCTTTCTAAAGAGGATAAGCACACAGGATTATGGTAAGACGAATAAAAAAATCTTATTCCCAGATAGAACTAATTTGGCTAGAGCGGTTTCTGTTGACTGTTCTTTACAACATCATTCATACAGTAGCATTAACAAGTACATCTGTTTGCATGGCACACTCCCAGCAATTCCTTGAAGTCACTGGATAGAGTTAAAACTCTAAAGCTTGGTATACTGTACATGTATCATTCATGCTGAACCAGCTGAATTTTGATCTGTGTGTACTGCACTCTGTTCAACAGAAGACGATTGTTAGACCTGCTTTTGTGGAATGGTCCTTCTGGAAAATCAGCATTCAATCAGCTTCTGCAGCCAATAGCTATAGTGCTGATCAGTGAATACTGATGGGGGGGGGGGGGGTGCAGAATCACTGCTGTCAGAGTTCAATAGCTCAGAGGGGCACCTTCCTGCATCCATGTCGCTTATGTGGATGCTGGGAATCTGTTTGTTTTTTTCATTCATCCCGCTGGTTGAAAAAAAACTCTGTTTATACCCAACTTTAGGCTTTTCTCATCTGTGTCTAAGGTTTAACATCTCTCAAAGGAGAGTTGACTAGACATTCTGCCCCCAACAAGCACAGCAGCAGTACATGCCACAACATTGTGTAATTTTAAAGTTGGGAATACACTTTTTTTTAACTCAACCGCTGGGTTCAATTAACCACTTAACGACCCGCCCATAGACAAAAGACATCTACAGGGCGTTTTGTTAACTCTGGGAGGGCGTACATAGACGTCCTCCCAGAATCGCGCACACGTGCATTGCTGGCTCCCACGGTAGTCCTGATACTACAAATTGCTGGAGTGTGTTCACCTGGAGCGGTAAAAATCTCTTTCTCTCTAACAGTGTGAGAGGGGCAGAGAGCGGATGCTCAGCCATCCCTGCCATACCGTTCAATACCCTGCAACACCCTGCAACACTCTGCAACACTCTGCAACACTCTGCAACACCCCGCAACACTCTGCAACACCCCGCAACACTCTGCAACACCCCGCAACACTCTGCAACACCCCGCAACACTCTGCAACACCCTGCAACACTCTGAAATACCCTGCAACACTCTGAAATACCCTGACATACTCTGCCATGCTCGGCTGTACTCTGCCTCTGTATGTGGCCAGGCTGTGGAAGTCTCACACATGTGGTATTGCCATACTCAGGAGGAGTAGGAGAATCTATTTTGGGTGTCGTTTTTGGTATGTACATGCTATGTGTTAGAAATATTGTATAAATGGACAACTTTGTGTTAAAAAAAAAAGCGTTTTAACCACTTCCCACCCGCCGGCCATCATATGACATCCTTGACTTTGTGCGGTGATATCTGAATGATGGGTGCAGCTACAGGCATCATTTAGATATCAGCTTTTTAAGCCGGCGATTCCCTACACCATAAGAATGATAAAAGCGGCTGTTCCACCGATTGATCATTCTTACGGGAGGTGAGAGTGGACGTCCCCCCTCCCGTTGCCCTCCGGTGCTTCTACCAACTCACCGCTACGATCGTAGCAAGGAACTTTTTTATTTTTTTATTTCAGGCTTCCCAGCCTAGAGGTGAGATGTGGGGTCTTATTGACCCCATATCTCACTGTAAAGAGGACCTGTCATGCCATCTTCCTATTACAAGGGATGTTTACATTCCTTGTAATAGGAATAAAAGTGATCAAAACATTTATTTTTGGGGAAAAACATGTCAAACTAAAATAAATAAAGTAAAATGAACAATAAAAAAAAATCAATTTTTTTAAAGTGCCCCTGTCCCCGTGTGCTTGCATACAGAAGCGAACGCATACGTAAGTCCCGCCCACATATGAAAACGGTGTTCAAACCACACAAGTGAGGTATCGCCACGAATGTTAGAGTGAGAGCAATAATTATGGCCCTAGACCTCCTCTGTAACTCAAAACATGTAACCGGTAAAAAAAATGAAAGTGTCGCCTATGGATATTTTTAAGTAGCGAACTTTGGCGACATTCCACGAGCATGTGAAAGTTTGAAGGGTGACATGTTAGGTATCTATTTACTCGGCGTAACTTCATCTTTCACATTATGCAAAAACATTGGGCTAACTTTACTGTTTTGTTTTTTTTTGAAGCACAAAACAGTATTTTTTCCCAAAAAAGCGTTCGAAAAATTGCTGCGAGATAAAAAGTTGCAACGCCATTGTATTCCCTAGGGTCTTTGCTAAAAAAAATATATAATGTTTTGGGGTTCTATGTAATTTTCTAGCAAATAAATTATGATTTTTACATGTAGGAGAGAAATGTCAGAATTGGCCAGGGTGCTCCAGAACGCCTGAAGGTGCTCCCTGCATGTTGGGCCTCTGTATGTGGCCACGCTGTGTAAAAGTCTCACACATGTGGTATCACCATACTCGGGAGTAATAGCAGAATGTGCTTTGGGGTGTAATTTGTGGTATGCATATGCTGTGTGTGAGAATTAACCTTCTAGTATGACAATTTTGTGAAAAAAATGTATAAATAAATAAAAAATCTTGATTTTGCAAAGAATTGTGGGGAAAAAATGACAACTTCAAAAAACTCACCATGCCTATTTCTAAATACCTTGGAATGTCTTCTTTCCAAAAAAGGGTCATTTGGGGGGTATTTGTACTTTTCTGGCATGTTAGGGTCTCAAGAAATGAGATAGGCCATCAGTACTTCAGGTGTGATCAATTTTCAGATATTGGCACCATAGCTTGTGAACTTTCACAAATACCAAATAATATACACCAATTTGTACTTATTTTTACCAAAGATATGTAGCAGTATAAATTTTGGCCAGAATTTATGAAGAAAAATTACTAAATTTCCTACATTTTATAACAGAAACAAAGAAAAATTCATTTTTTTACAGAGTTTTCAGTATTTTTTCTTTTATAGCGCAAAAAATAAAAAACCCAACAGTGATTAAATACCACCAAAAGAAAGCTCTATTTGTGTGAAAGAAGAACAAAAATTTCATTTGGGTACAGTGTTGTATGACTGAGTAATTGTCATTCAAAATGTGAGAGCACCGAAAGCTGAAAATTGGTCTGGTTATTAAGGGGGTTTAAGTGCCCAGTTGTCAAGTGGTTAAAAAAACTCAGATTCAAGCATCCACACAAGTGATGGGATTTCCCCTGCTCTGCTATTGTATTTTCTATTGTATTCTGACAGAGGGGACTCCCCCCTATCAGAACACACTGATCAGCACTGCAACCATCAGATGCAGAGAGTAAGTGCTGGTTTCCCGTCAGGACCATTCGACAGAAACTGTTCTAATGACTGGCTTCTGTTGAAAGAGAGGACACATAGATCAAAAATTTGTCTGGTTCCTGATGAACTGGCTGAATTTAGATACGTGTATACCCAGCTTAGAACAGTTTCTACAGATCAAGAGAGAGCAAGGTCAGAAAAATACTGTTCATAGGAATTTAAAAAAACTAAAAAAATAACTAATTAGAAAGGTCATACGTATTCAATAGGCACTTAGCTATCTTTATTGTATTGTGAATTTTGTAAACAACTTACTCTTGCAAATTCATTTTAATCCTCTTACAAAGTCCAATTTGCAGTTCTAAGCAATGATACAATTAATTCAGTAGCCATTGTTCTTTGCAATATCCATGCTCTGCTGTAGTTCTGAGGCAAAAAGTTTGATAAATAGACACAAAAGACTTATGTGGATGAAGCAGATGGTAACATGGATATATAAACTATTCCTCCTTTGTTAATCTCTGCTTAGTTTTTTTCTCTCTTAGTCTCCTGGGGAAGGATCAAAATTTGGTTGTCAAAAGTGTCACATTTGTAATGAAGAAGATTACTTGTATTTGATGTTGAAAATGCTTTAGTGATATTTAGTGGTAAACAAAGCTTCTACTGCTTTCAGCACCTGGTTTATAAATAAATATTTTTTCTTTTGAATCTTACTGTATTTTAAGGGATAAGCAACACAATGCATTTGTGCTGCGTGCCTCTTGGCTTGGGAGAACCATGATAAATTTCCTGTCTTCTTGTCCTCATACATTAAAAGTTCCTAAACACTTAGTTTTTGTTATCGCTCTCTTTTCTATTATTTTTTTTCCTTATACTGAAATGCTTTTGCATTGTTTGAAGGATAACAGCAACAGCACCTTTCCCTTAATAACCAGACATTGTAAAGAGGGCATAGACAACCACGTAAAGTCCATATTGCAGTTACAGGGAACATAATAATCTTCCCTAATCCTGTATGCTAAAACAAAATATATCCCAGTTAGTATATCTACAGCAATAAAGTCCTGACACAGGTTCTAACCTTTCCCCAGTCTAAATAAATACATTATTACTTAAAGCCAACTCCTTTTTAAAACATTAATGGGGAACTTTTATTTAGAAAATATATTACACAATTACCATATTTATCGGCGTAAAACACACACTTTTTTCCCCCTGAAAACAGAGGACAAACAGTGCCTGCGTGTTATACGCCCATACTATGTTTTACCAACAGGGGTCGGGAATCGGGCGGGAGCCACCCATTGGGGGGTGTCAGGCCGGCTGTCCCGCCTCTCCTGGCCCTGGGACAGCGCTGCCTGCATAGTCTAAAGTTGATAAAAAAAAACAATTTCCAGCCCCTTCTCCTACACCGCTCCTCCTGTGTCAGTGTCATTGTAAAACCAAGCTTGTAACTATCTCAATAGCTCAGTTTTCTTCTGGCTGCTCTCCTCCTCCTGCTCCTCTTCCTCCGAGTGTAGGTTTAGATTGCAGGAGGAGAGCGGCCACATGACCATCTGTGTAACATCAGAGGAGAGCAGTTATGTGACCAGGTCAGTGAAAAAAACAGAGCTATTGAGGTATATGGAAGCTTCATTTTACAATAGGAGTTACACAGGAGAAGCAGTGTGAAAGGGGCTGGCAGTGATTTTTTCTTAACTGCAGAGAATGCTGGCAGTGCTGTCCCAGGAGACTGGGGGTCTCCTGGGAGTGCAGAGAGGGCTGTATACTGGATGGGGGGCTGTATACTGGATGGGGGTTGTGTATTGGATGGGGGCTGTGTACTGTGAAGGGGGAGGGGGCTGTATACTGGATAATGGGCTGTATACTGGATGGTGGCTGTGTACTGTGCAGGGGGAGGGGGGCTGTATACTGGATGGGGGGCTGTATACTGGATGGGGGACTGTGTACTGTGCAGGGGGAGGGGGCTGTATACTGGATGGGGGGCCGTGTACTGTGCAGGGAGAGGGGGCTGTGTACTGGATGGGGGGCTGTGAATTTATTTTTTCCTTAAACTTCCCTCTTAAAATTGGGGTGCATGTTATATGCATGTGCGTGTTATACGCCGATAAATACAGTAGTTACAAACAAGGCTGCCTCTCCTCAACCCCTTTGTGCCTAAGGGCAAATGTTAATGCCTAAGCACAATTTTACAACTTTGACATGTGTTAGTAAAACTGTGAATATCATCGCAACTACTTTGCGCATCCAGGTGGATTATACCATGTTTTTTCATCACAAATTGAGTTTCTATTTGGTGGTAAATGGTAATGGATGTCTCCTGATCTGTTTTATTATCAAAGGAAAACTGACCAAAATTAGTAAAATATATATTTTTTTAATTTAGCTGTATATTTCTTGCTACTACCATAACCTTCCACCAAACGACAATCCAAAATAAATTATCCTGCTCCTGACGATACCACATATGTGTATGTTTGTTGTTGTTTGTACCCGTAGTACAGCCCAGAGACAATAAGGAGAGAAAGAGATACAATAAATTTCTCTCCTCCATTCAGAGAGAGAAAACACCGGGCAGGCTTCACAGTGACTGATCACTGTTATAGCCAATCAGAGGCTATCAAAGCGATCAGATGACCCAGAATCTGGAGTTCTGGGTCATCTGATTGCTTTGATAGCCTCTGATTGGCTATAACAGTGATCTCTGTGCTGGAATCATGCCGTGCGGAGCGCTCCCAGCACAAAGCCAGATATGCTAATATGTGGTCCCACGGAATAAAGCCCAGTCCAGTGATTAGGGTCAGGTTTTAATTCTATCACAGTACTACATTAGAGCCGTTGAGGAAGTACTGTAACCTTGTAGTAAGTATGAAAAAGAACAATTTACTGCTCTCTACCCAGAATCACATTAGAGGCTGGTGAGAAAAATGTAGTGCTCAGACCAATGCGTCTGTAAGCCTATGATTGTCAAAGTAATCCAAAATAGTCTGCACCCAGCAGGATCTCAAAGTATAAGAAACTTTATTGAAGAATAGAGTTAAAATCCCTGTCTGTAGACCTGCTTACGTGATTCATCCTTACGGTTTTAGTCATAGTCATATGACTAGGGCCAAATAGTCGTATGGCTTAATTCCACACCCTGTAAGTTTTATAGAGCAGCTAAATAGTCATGAAATTATTATAATATAATTAAGATAATGAATCTAAAAAGAACAGTTAGGCTGGCCATACATTATACAATTTTATTGTTTAATTTCCTTTAGATGAACCTTTAACTATGTATGGTTTTGGTAAATCTAAAGGAAAATTGTACAATGAATTTGTATAAGGTATGCCCAGCCTTAGGTAGTCATGCATGTATTATATTGAAATTAAGATAATGAATATAAATCATGATATACTGTATATAGATTAAAGTTATTCTATATAAAAGATTTAGTTTAGCAATGTGTCAGTTTGGTATAATGTCACACAACCTTAGAATTACATTGGGTTTGCATAAGAGAAATATGTAGAATGTCATTGGTGAACTTAAAATGCTACATACCTGGCTGCAGGGTTGCCAACTTTCAGTAAATTTACAAACAGTTTGTAAAATCCATAATTGTTGCATCTGTCCATGAATGTCAGTTACGGACATGTAGCCTACATGTCTGTAATGGACATTCATGGACAGATGCAAAAAGTACGGATTTTACAAACTGTTTGTATATTTACTGAAAGTTGGCAACCCTGCCTGGCTGTCATGTTGATTTAGTAGCTTCAATACTTTGGGTTTGATGTGTTCACTTCAATCAACCAATCATTGATTTAAAAAGTACTAAAACCACAGACTGCCAGACAACTATTTTCATAATCACATCATAAAAAGAAACATATATATTTTGTTTTTAGCAGAGTCTTCCTTCAATCCTTTAATGAATATACGTCATTGGTGCCCAGGCCAAATTTAGCAACCTTGGCATAAAGTCATGAATTTCTTGGTATTTTAACAATAACTCTGACTACTTTGCATTTATAAATAATTTTTATACACTATTACAGAGTTCAATAGCTCAAATGAAAATTTGCACACAAGTGAATGTTAGAGCAGCGAGTATTCTTTCTCTCGCTCTTTCTCCTTTCATCTTAACATCTACAACCAAAACATCAAAGAGAGACAGCCTGCCCAAAAGGAGACTATAATGTGTGCTCTCTCTTTAGAAAATGCTTACTTAAATGCTTACTTGTAAAACATAAAATTCATGTATATAGGAAGGACAGACATAGAAGATTAGTTTAAAAGCATAAAGATGTAAATAAATAAAAAAAACAAAATGTTTAAAGATTATCTTAAATAGAAATTTAAATAAATGTCTATTGTTTTAGAATACGTTTTTGGTAAAATGTAGGAACATTTTTGTATACAAATTCTGAATTTTCATAATTCAGGCTCTTTATGTTTTATCCTTAACTCAGATTTTTTTTAATATAACAATATTACCTCAAGTAAACATTTATTTTTCTGTTAAATACTGCTTGGGTTTTCAATAATCCTAGCTTATGCTGGATAATTAAAATAGATTTCTGTGTATTGTTGGGTATTTTCACAACAGCTGTTGTTCAATGTTTCTTAATCATTTCAATTAATTCTGATACATTTGTCTTTTGATTTTTTTTTTAGATTAGCATTCAAGGTAACATGACACAAGACAATGGTATGCCTAAGAGTAAAATATAACAATTAATTGAATTTACTAAGTAAAACAGAATTTCATTTGTGCAGGAAGAGCAAACATAAAAACGAAAACTTTTGTCAGCCAGGCTCTTAACTTTTATCTACTTGTTCTACTTTAGATGAATGGTATAAGACTGTTTAATCAAATCAATAAAGTAAATACCAAGTTTATAGCTTTCCGTCATGTAAAAACTTTCTCTGTGGTGTACCTTCTCATCTCATTCAATGACTTTCATGTTGTTTAAAGTCACTTGGAATAATTTTCTGCATATAGTTATAGAAATTCCAAAAAGCCTTTTATTTCTCTGTGCTTAAAAACAGCGATATTAAAAAAATGAATATCTGATGTTTTAAGAAGCTATTACTGTCGCACTGAAAACTCATATTTATAACAGCATGAACAAAACATATTCTTTGACCCCTTTTCTACTGGGGTATGTTTTAAAGTGAGGGATTGGTGGCCTGCTATTTACCCAGTGGCATTTATAATTAGCTGTCAGGTGCCATTCTGCCTACTAATTGGTGAGTACTGAGCTGTTTTTAGATGGCTTGATATACAGAGACAGGATACGAGCCAATCTGAGGGGTTTGGTACCGTGCAATTGCTGCTATTGGTCTTTACAGTGATCACATGCTATTGTTTATATGGCTGATTCCTGCCCTTCCTCTTACAGAGAAAGTAGAGTGATCATAGTAACTTGTGAACAGGGATGAGCCAGCAGTTCGGTCCAAACTTATGCTCTGACCAAACGTTTGCCCATCTGACCTCCAGTTCGGTGGAAGCTGAGCATCATATGTAAAAGTGGTATTCCTATTGCATATATATATATATATATATATATATATATATATATATATATATAAAAATATATAAATAAAACAGCCTCCCACTGTCACCGGTTCCTAAAAAAGCAGTGGGTGCTTGCACATCCTTAGAAACTGCTAGGGTCAGGTCATATTGCCTTATATGGTTGGTATCTCTGGCCATGTAAGCAAAGGTGTGGGGATCGCAGTGACATCAATAATGTTTCCACTATCCCAGTCCTTTTATTTATATAGCTGATGACAGTTTAGGGAACTGTCATTGAGCTAGTGGTACCCTCAGGATCAGTTGTGTTTGCCTGGTCTTCAGGTTTTTATTTGTTTGGCATGTCAGCAGATGGTGGTCATCATAATTGAAGATGTATTTACTTTTTGGGGATTTTTTTTCTTTAGAATGGGCTTGTTAAATGCTTGGGTGTCTCGGGTTACATATTTTTTTGCCCATGAGCAGGGGTACTATGTAGGAGGGAGGAATTTTGGAAGCCCCATTATTTTTAAATAGGGTTGCAGATTCTGATAAGCCCCCTGCCTGCAAATCCCCAAAACCACCAACCACTGTCCAGGGTTGTGGGGAAGAGGTCATTGTCCTCATCCACTTGGAGGACACAATACTTTGTCGGGGGTTCCCCCTGCAAAGATATCCCCCCATGTAGAGGGCATGTACCTAGTATAAATGTGCAACAGGCTAATCGCGATTAAATGTAGCACTAGAGAAAAAGGTAAACAACATGCAAACCAATATCAATATGTCGGCAGGTGTGGCTTACAGCCGAAGAAGATGCATGGCTAGCTCGAGAGCTCCGGAGTGAAATGGAATGGCAGGTAACGAGAGTCTCCCTAAGATGCATACACAGCCTCAACAGACAGCGGAACATTCTCTGCTTGTGATAGCACCATGTCCCGCAAAAGGAAGGAAACCTATAAGCTGAAAAAGCTGACAACGGTCTTCTTCCAACCACAGCAGAGGCACGGGCAAATGGCGCCAGGTCCTTCTCTTCGGCAGACACGTGGCCTCCACCAGAGCACAGGGGACACTACAGGAGCAACAAACTGCATCGTCAGGCTAATTTTCAGCTAGAAAGTTCCTTATCTGGAAGTCCAGAGAAGACTAGGTTTAGGATGAGTGACCATTTGCAGCAGCACTCTGAGGTAAGCTTGAACCACGAGTCTCAGGATGACACTAGAGAACTGCCAGACTCCATTATTTCCTTCCCTACTAATAACCAGCCCGTGTTGGACACTATATTGAAGGACATGCTTATATCTCTTAAGAGCACGCTTCACTCAGATATGATGCCCTGCATGCAGCATTTCAACACTGAATTGATTGCAGTAGAGAACACACGTTGAGACAAAAATGGGGGAATTCGCTTCTACCAACAACAATTTGGTTTATGCACATGTTGAAAATTATTCTAATCATCAATGGGTCAGGACAAAACTTGCAGACCTGGAAGACAGATCCAGGCGTAACAACATCAAAATATGCTGTATCCCTGAATCTGTCTATTCAGGGGAGCTGAAAGCCTATGCTGAATCAGTGTTCAGATCTATGCTGCCTAACCTCACAGCAACTGAGCTTATCATAGACCGTATACATCGACTGTCGAAGCCTTCCTTTTTTCCTGCTCATGCTCCTCATGACGTGCTTCTTAGGATGCATTTCTTTCATGTGATAATCTATAACTTATTATTGATCATTCACAGCATACCATGCAGTTGAGAAAAAAAACCTTGATACTATTACTAAAACACTGAGGAATAATGACATTCCAATATCCTACCAAGCTTCTAATCCATTGGAAAGGCAGTTCCTACACAGTTACATCCCTAGAGAAAGGTCTCTGTCTACTTAAAACCTGGGATATCTTTCCATCTCAGTCACCAACATCAAGTCCGAAGAGAGATGACCCCAGGGTGGCCCTAGAGATGCTACATGTGAACCGCAACCACCAGGATGACACCTGAATACTCAACCGAGTATTTTTGCAACACATCCAAGTTACCATAACAATTTTTGGAACTGTGGTTCCCTGCACCTGGCATATTGGAATTGGTTTATCCAAGAAAGGAAGCTTCAGGATTTTATTATCAGATTTGGTTTACCATTGACACATCATTATACCCTATGAGGGAAAGCGTATATGACCCTCTGTAATTAAAGGGTCCATTCTGTGAGGTGAGTGGCCATTTCTTCCATTGGTGGAGGTTTTTTCCCACAAAGTCACCTGCATGTTTACCATATTGTAACACCATTGAAGACATAACATATTGGTGGATCTGTGACATATGGAACTCTTTTTAGCACTGCACTATCCTCTTTTATAATTAATGTTTGGGATTTGAATGATTGACCCTTAGTGTTCAGCAGCTTTACAAGGGGTTATTTTGATTGCGCTGATTGTTTTTCTTTATATTTATATGCTCTTCATACAATTTTTTACAGCCATGCCAAGCTAACCAAGACTTTCCATAGACTCCAATGATAAATGTTACTGGAGCCTTGCCACATCATTTGGAAAAAAGACGGAATCAGATATTTAGGTATTACTCTAACTCTCAGTACAAAAAACCTGTATACAGCTAACTACCTTTCCTTCTTGGATATTATCCAATATAAGCTACGGGAACTTTCTAAATGTGAGCTATCATGGACTGGTCACTTGACGGCCTTTAAGATGGTACTTCTATCTCAACTATTATATTTGTTCATAACACTTCCCATTATGGTACCCTACTCCTTCTTCAAATCTGCTCAATCATTAGTGAATGCCTTTGGCAGGGCAAGAGGGCAAGATGTGCATTTGGGAAACTAACAACTACTAGGAGAGCTGGGGGGATTGGGCATGCAGTGGTTAAAGACTATTACTCTGCCTCAGTCCCTACCAGTCTAAAAGTATGGTTCTCCCATTCCCCCAGAAATCTTTGGGCACAATTAGAGAGTTGCCAAGGGAAGCACAAGAACCTCTATAATTATCTCCTGGCTAGCCGATACATCCCACTCTCGACTAATACACTTTCACCTACTATATGTGCATCACCACAAGCTTGGCAGGGCATATTAGCCAAGAAATTTGGCAAAATTAGAAAATCTACAATAAGCTTACCTATTATGTGCTTACCCATCATTATCCCTGACCTCCCTATATCACACTGGCCACGTAAAGGAATTCACTTAGTGGATGACCTACAGGTGGGGCCCTACAACTAAAACTTTTAGAGCCCTACAAATTGAGTTTGATCTACCATCTCATGATCTCTATAGCTACACAAGAATTGCACACTTCCTCCAACATAGCCTACCCTCAAAATTATCCTTACCTTGGCAAGTGGTGCAGTTCTACACCTCTTCTAACTCCAATATCAAGGATATCTCCCTCTTTTACAGTATAATTAATAACAAAAACATATTTCTCAAATCAAAACCCATAAAAGTGTGGGAACTCGACTTGGGGGAGAAAAATTGCAAAAAACACTATGCTCAATTTACACTAACAGAAAAAATATCAATCTATAGGATAGGGCTGTGGAAATTAACTATTAATTCCTCGATTAATCGATTAATTGTTTTGATCGATCAAAATTCTTTTGATCGATCAAAATTCTTTTGATTGGTACTCACCTCTCCCCCAGCGTCCGGGTCTTCAGGGAGATCCGGTGACGTCACGGACACCGGCGGGGCTTGCCGTGTCCATCTGAAGGGCTCCTTTGCTGTGCCTTCATATCTGCATGCCGGCAGGACCTTACTATCTGCCACACGCAAGGGCTGTTACACTTCCCTCTATCACTTCCCTCTATCAACCTGGGATTCTACAGCCATCCACTGGAGTTGTGATAGTTCCCTTCACGGGACATCTACATGCCGACGGACTGATGTTAGCCCCTCCTCATCTGGATTCAGCAGTGGTATCGTTGTACACATTTTTATACCAGTATCATACTTAGCTACATGTTTTTATGACTGCTTTTGCTACCCTTTGGTATTACTCACACCATTTTTACAGTTTATGTAGCTACATTGATTTTATCTCCAGTGCAATATTTATTTTGTTACCTACTATAAAAGTTTTAATGCTATTCCCATCGAGCGCTGCCTTTGTGTGTTTTTTGCATCCTGCTATAGATTTTTCCAGTGGTTGGTAGCTTCACTGGGAATCGGCCTGCAAGGAGATCAGCTAAAAGTAGTTGGATCTGTATGTGCGTTATAATTAATCGAAATTAGTCGATTAATCGATTAAAAAAAAAACGATTAATCCAACACAAAAATTTTAATCAGTAACAGCCCTACTATAGGAAATTACCAAGAAGTTCCTGCTACGCTGGTACTTAACCTCATACAGAATCTGAACATTTGCTCCACAAACCTCCCCACTATTCTGGAGGGGGTGTGGAGCCACATGTACACTCCACCATATCCTTTGGACATGTCCTGTGGTTTCCTTCCTTTGGGTAGTTGTGTTCCGGCTGATCAATCAAATTTTCAGGTGTGCAATCCCAGTGTCAGCAGGAACACTCTCTCTTTTCGTCCATGGACGGACACAGCTCCATAAATCTTGACATGTGGGTTATGTTCCTGTTCATAGGAGAGGACTAGGCAGAACATGTTAGTTATCTTAAAACATGTAACTTTAACAGAGTTGAACAGCCCAGCCCAGGGGGCGGTCCCTCCGTACATAACCCTCCACTCTGCAGTCAGCAGCCTCAGTTTTTTTCTGCCTAGCAGAGGAGAAGGACGTGGCTCCCTTTGGGCCCAGAGTCCTGAAGAATTTTTTATTTTATTTAAATTTTTTTGTGATATCTTCTATCAACTGCCGGCTGGGCGACAGGATGGATATTATAGATCCTTGTAGTCTTCCCAGTTCCTGCCATTGAGCGTGCCAGTCCTTAGCTTCATGCTGGTTCTGCCACAACGTACCCTATGGCTCCAGGGGTGGCCGGTGAGCACATGCTCCGGGGTCCACATATGACTGGGCTGCTTGCTGTCTCACTCACAGTGGACCGGGCCGACAGCTACTCCGTACAATCGGTTGTGGGTCTGTCAGGGATGCACCAGCATGTCCTCGCAAAGACGGGCAAGTACGGTTCCTCCTGTCTCGGCAGGATGGAACAGCTGGGCATTCCTGGGATTAAGGGGTTCTCCTGTCCTCCCTTTCCCTGCTCTCTGTTGCCCTTTCCCCTCCTGCCCTAGGGCCCGCTGCGACCGGAGTGTAACTGTGGGGGGGCTCCGGGCTCCCTGTGGGGGACCATGGGGCGCTGGGGTCCGCTTCTGTGAGGGGGGTTCTGTCTCCTGGGAAGTCTCTGCACGGCCTTCTCATCCACATCCCGAGGCTCGAGCGCCATTTTTTGCTGCGCCGACGCCATTTTTACTGTGCTTTTCTCTCTATTAAAATTCCCATTGGGGGCCATTTTGTCGTGGCCGCGCTGTGGCGCAGGTTGGTATGGCGGGTACGCTGGTACTTAACCCCATACAGAATCTCAACATTTGCTCCACAAACCTCCCCACTATGATGGATGGGGTGTGGAGCCACAGGTACACTCCACCATATCCTTTGGACATGTCCTATGGTTTCCTTCCTTTGGGTAGCTGTGTACCGGCTGATCAATCAAATTTTCAGGTGTGCAATCCCAGTGTCAGCAGGAACAACACTCTTTTCCCTAGACCTTGAATCTATACCACATAAAAAAAAAGATTTAGGTAATTCACATTTTATTAGCAGCCCATCTGTCATTGGTCAGACATTGGCGGGACCCCCAACCCCCTTCTATAACTGAAATATTACAAAATTATCCACACACACACACGCCACCTATGAGTTGCACTTTGCATCCTCTTCTGGAAGATACCAAGTCACTAGGTTACTTTGGAAACTATGGCACGCTCAAAACCAGGATAAATGAGTATTAGTAACCCCAAGACTGTATTGGCTTCATGCCTAGTTATATTGTATTTACTTTACTTTCAATCCTTTCGTTCTTTTTTAATGCATTTGCAACAAAAAATTATCAGAAACATTTTCAATGTTACAACCAATTGGTGTCTTATATGTAGCAATGTATGCTGCTAGAGGCTATAATCTACTGTCTTTATACAACTCACAGATTGACGTCTCTATTTTGTTTGCAACCTTCTTTATATGCATTTTCAATAAAAATATATTGAAATAAAAAACACACAACCTTCATAGAATACATAGAACTTTTTCCTTTGTAAATGTCAATGCTGCTGCAGCATTTTCTGCACTTCATAGATATGCACTCCTTCACAGGCAGGATTAGGGAACCCCCAAAAATGTTATTTAGAATTTGGGCATTTTAATGTTCTAATTTAGGCATAAAAAATAAAATAAAATAAAAGTTCTTGACTGAATGGAATTTCTAAAAATGTTTTTTTGCACTTTGTACATGTTCCTCAGAAACAGTGCCCATCCCCATGCTATTTTGCTATTAGCTTTAAAAAAAGGGCATTATTAACCACTTGCTTACTGGGCACTTATATCTATTCCTGTTAGGGACAATTTTTTTTTAGCTTACAGTGCTGTCACACTTTTAATGACAATTGCGTAGTTATGCGACACTGTACTCCTATGACATTATCATTTTTTTAGACAGATAGAGCTTTCTTTTGGTGATATTTAATCAATACTGAGTTTTGTATTTTTTGCTAAACATTTTTTGTAGTTTCTGTTATAAAATTTAGCAAATACAGTAAGTAATTTTTCCCCTTCACTAATGTGCACTGATGAGGCTGCATTGATAGGCCACACTTATGAGGCAGAACTGATGGGCACTGATAAGGCAGCACTATGGGCACTGATGAGGAGGCACTGATGTGGCTGCACTGATAGGCGGCACTGATGGGCAATGATAAGGTAAGGGGGAGATCTCAAATGAATCTATGGCATCATGTAAAGTGTTAAAAAGGCTGAGAAAACTAAGAAAACTTTTGTTGGTATGGTGCATATTGCAGAAAGGGGTTTTGGCTTTGCGATCTAAACTTAAAACGTTAACTTTAAACGTTAAACCTTAACGTTAAACGTTAATTCAGAGGCATATGATAAGGCTTAAAGGAAGATTAAACTTCTTTAACCACTTCAGTCCCAGAAGGATTTGCGGTGTTGTACCCAATTT
Source organism: Rana muscosa (assembly GCA_029206835.1). Classification (NCBI taxonomy): domain Eukaryota; kingdom Metazoa; phylum Chordata; class Amphibia; order Anura; family Ranidae; genus Rana; species Rana muscosa. The sequence continues at coordinate 218,828,846 of CM055116.1, forward strand.
ACTTTTTGCTATAATACATATCCCCAAAAAATCTAAAAAAAAACAAAATTATTCATCAGTTTAGGCTGGTATATATTCTACATATTTTTTGTACATTTTTTTTTTTAAATCGCAATAAGCATATATTGATTGGTTTGCGCAAAAGTTATAGTCTACAAAATAGGTAATAGATTTATGGCATTTTTATTATTATTATTATTTTTTAACTAGAAATGGTGGCGATCTGCGATTTTTAGCGAGACTGCGACATTGCGGCGGACACAACGAATGCTTTTCACACTTTAGAACCATTGACATTTATACAGCGATCAGAGCTAAAAATAGTGACTGATTACTGTGTCACTGGCAGGGAAGGGGTTAACATTAGGGTGCGATCAAAAGGGTTAAATGTGTTCCTTAGGTGTGTTCTAACTTAAGGGGGGTGAGAAACCAGGGACATGACAGAGATCACTGTTCCCGATCACTGGGAACAGTAGATGCCTGTCAAGTGACCTACAGAACGGGGAATCGCCTTATTTACAAAGGCAGTTCTCCGTTCTGCCTCTATAATAGGTGATTGCCGGAGGACACAGAGTCCACCCGACCCACGGGCACGCTCGTGCAGCGGGCGCGCCACCGGCGGCGTGCGCCCACCCTTTATCGCACCTGGACGAGCCGCCGTACAGCTACGCCAATTTGCGCAGGAGAGCCAACCGGCCGCCGTATAACGATGGCGGCTGGTCGGCAAGTGGATAAATATGTTACCTCAGCTTCAAAAAACGCCAGTGCATTCCAGGATAGGGGTAGGCACAGGTATTTATATTCTTACTGATTGACAAATATCTCAAGAGAATGAAACTGAAATTCTTAACCTCCCTGGCGGTATGATTCTGTCTGGAATTTTGTACCAAAAGCGGTACAATTTTTTGCATGGAAATTTGGTGATATGTATTGTAGGCCTGCAATTCTTAGTAATTACTTACTTAAACCTGACCAAACAAGACTCTAGTAGACATCCCAGATGTGATAAATTTGAAACACAAAATCATGAATTATAATCTAATAAATAATATAATTTTATTCAATAATGTAATAAAAAATAACGAAATTTGTCAAACAAACAAAATTCAATAAACATCCTGAGTGTGATGAATTTTGAAGCATGGAACTGGACAAAGTCCAACGTCACAATCTGGACAATGGAAACTTGTTTCTTTTCGGACTTTCTTTCCATTGCCATCTCTCTTTGAACAGCAAACCAAAACACATCCTGGTAGGTGCTGCCTTCTTTGCGGTTGGCGGTATGTAGTTCATAAAGTGACGACCAGTCAGGCGTTCTGGGTTGACAACGCCAATAGCACGTCGTCTGGGTCTGTTCACAGCTACTGATGGCGCCTGGTGGTTGACAAAAATCTGCTCAGCCACTTTCCAGATAAAGTCAGAATGAACAAGAGGCATGTCACTCTTTTCTCTGTACAGGATATATGCATTCCAAAGGCATTGTTCCAGAAGATGCCTGAAAATCTCCTTATAATATTTTTTTTGCTGTTTGCACATAGCCGGGTAAAATGTCATTGCCTGATCGGCTCTGTCGACACCTTCCATTGTGTTATTATAGTCTATCATGACTTGCGGCTTCAGCACATCTTTCCCACCTTTTGTGTGGACCATGGCAGTGGAGGTATTGTGCACAGTACTCAGGAGACACACTACCTTCTTGTCTCGCCATCGCATTGCCATCACCTTACCCTTCTGAAAGGCAACCATTCCTCTGGTTTTGAGTTTTTTCTTGGCAAACATAGATGGCATGTCACGCCGGTTTGGCCTAACGGTACCATACGCATCAGTCTTGTTTTGTAGCAAAACCTCATACAGTTGCGGAGACGTGTAGAAATTGTCCGTGGTCACACAATATCCTTGGTTCAGCAATGGCTCCAGCAGTGTAAGGACAGATGATGTGGCCATCCCATAGCCACTGTACCTGGGGTTGAACTTCATGCCTTTACCGGTCTAAATGACCGAATTCCAGATGTACCCAGTGGATGACTCGCAGAGCATGTAGAACTTGATGCCAAACCGCGCTCTTTTGGATGCAATAAACTGTATCCAGCTTAGGCGTCCCTTGTAGGCCATCAAACTTTCATTCACGCTGACGTCCCTTTCTGGCACGTAGGTCCGCTGGAAATTGGTCACAATCATTTGGCATACCTCCCAGATTTTTTTTAGTTTGGGCGAAGAATGCGTGGCCTCATCAAATTCTTCATTGTCCGTGAAGTTAAAATACTTCATGATGAGGGAAAACCGGTATTCTGACATCACAGTGCCAAAAAACGGAGCGGCCAGTAACTTATTGGTGGTCCAGTACCATTTCTGGACCGGTTTCCCCACCACCCCATGAAGAATGAGGAGTCCCAGAAACTGCCAGATGTCCTCTTTGGTCACTTTCTGCTTCTGGAAAACCTGGCATGCAGCGTAGCGGATTGCTGATCTTGGTAGTGATTTGTCTCTGTGACAATTTTTTCAATTACCTCCTCAGTGAGAAATAATTGCAGGTATGCCAGAGGGTTGTCACGCTCAACATCTACCTTCATCCCAGGTGATCCAGTGAACGGGTATCTTGGGGGCGCTACCTGGTCCGTATCGCAGTCTATAGGGCACCAAGTGCGCACATCGCTGAGGTCAGGTGCAGGGTCATCGCCGTTGTCACTTTCCAGATCAGTGTCAGTGTCAGACAACAAATCTCCCCACGACTCATTATCGCTCAGTTCTGCGAGCAACTCTGTGTCGCTGTCGCTGTCACTCAGCTGGTCCAAAATCGCATTTGTAGTAAAGTGGCGCTTTTTTGATGCCATGTTATAAATATTTTATGGGCACAAATGACAGTAAAATGTCAGGCAAGGGGCACTGTACAGTGATCAAGTGTCAGATCTGAGATGATACAGTGCAATCCTCTCAGATTACAATGTATCACCTCTTTTATGTGTGTGTCACTTCTAAAATTTTGAATTACCCGCCCAGTTCCGCTCCCATGCACCACTTCTGCTCGCAGGAAATGGAACCAGGAAGTCAGATGACGGTCGGCGCTCTCGCCGGTGATCTCGCCGGCAATCACAGTGGAGGACATCATCGCTGGATCGCCAGGAGAAGGTAAGGGGACTCGGCTGACTGCTCTGCAATGTTACCCCGAGCGTGACTCTGGGTTACCGCTCCTAGCAGAAAAAAACAACCCCGAGTCACGCTCGGGAATACCGCCAGGGAGGTTAAAGAGAATAAACATTAATGAACCAGTCACAATAAAGGTAAAATAATACATAAATGAGGGAATCTCCGGCGGGGAAACTCCAGAGCGCCCGGGTGAAGGAGTCAACCGGGTGCAAATCTACATTAGCTAGCTCCAGAAAAACCAACGACGCAAAGAGTCAGCAGCAGAAGTGATAGTGGTGATAGTGGTGATAGTGGTGATAGTGATAGTGGTGGTATGGAAAAAGAATGGGTCGCTGAAGCTGTGTATCGACTACAGAACGCTGAACTGAAGGACCATTCCTGACCAGTACACCACCTCATGGATAGAAGACGCCTTGCAGAGCCTGTCATGAGCAAAATGGTTCAGCGTGCTGGACCTGAAGAGCAGGTACTATCAAATCCATGTGCATCCTGAGGATCGGGAGAAGACCACCTTCATTACCTAGGTGGGGTTCTTTGAATTTGACCGCATGCCTCAGGGCTTGACTGGCACCCCAGCCAATTTCCAAAGGCTCATGGAGAAGATGGTGGGTGACATGAACCTGATAGAGGTGTTAGTGTATCTAGACTACATCATTGTCTTCGGGAGGAAACTAGAGGAGCACGAAGAGCATCTGGAGAAGGTTCTCAAGAGACTCCATGACGAGGGGTGGAAGCTGTCTCTGGAGAAGTGCCAGTTTTATCAACCCTCGGTTAACTACCTTGGTCACATCGTGTCTGCCGACAGAGTGGCCACTGTACCCCAGAAGCTGGAAGCCGTCACCTCCTGGCCGAAGCCCACTAATGTGACTGAGTTCAGGTAATTTCTGGGATTGTGTTACTATTACAGAAGATTCATCGAGGGATTCGCTAAAATAGCTTGCCCACTCAATGAGCTACTGAAAAGCAAAGAAGAAGACGACGGCCCAGGTCGACAAAGCCTGTCAGACCAGGTGGAGGGTCCAGAAAACCCATAGAGTCCATTAAGGAACAGTGGACTGCCCAATGTGAAGATGCCTTTAGGCAGCTGAACTGGAGCTTAACAACCGCTCCAGTCCTGGACCTATGAAGATCCAACCAAGCCATATGAACTACACATTGACGCCAGTCGAGATGGGTTAGGCGGGGTGCTGTATCAAGAGCACGACGGCCACCTATGGCCTGTTGCTTATGTGAGTCAGAGCTTGGCGCCTGCTGAGAAGAACTACCCCACTCAAAAATTTGAGTTTCTGGCCTTAAAGTGGGCAGTAGTTGATAAACTGAGGGGTTATCTATATGGAGCAGAGTTTGTGATTAAGACAGACAATAATCCTCTCACCTACATCCTCTACACTGCCAAGTTAGACGCCATAGGTCACAAACAGTTGGCTGCCCTCTCTGGGTAAACTTTCAGCCTGGACAGGAACAAAGACGTGGATGCTGTATCAAGAAGGCCCCATTGCTTCAGTGACCCTCCAGAAGAATGGGCCCAGCTGACACCTAAAGGGGTACGAGCCTTATGTCAAGGAGCAGAATACCAAGCGGGAGGCAGATCCAGGGCCGAAGACATTGGAGTGTCAGTCGCTGGTGTCCCCAGATGTTATTGCAACATCACCCAAGTCGTTGATGAAGGTCTGCCCAAGCTCTCCAAAAAAGACCTGCGAAGGGACCAGTTGGAAGACCATCTCTGTAGCTTGGCATTGAAGGCTTTGGAGAGCCAATGTCCTGACCTGCTCCTCACTGACTCCTTGAGGGAAGCACGCCTGTTGCACAGAGAATGGGAACGGTTGCAGCTGCACCAGGGGGTGGTCTACCGAAGGGGCCCCTCTTATGATCCTGAAGAAAAATGGCAGTTATTTCCACCAGAAAAATATAGGGAGACAGTATTAACTGCCCTATACGACAACCATGGCCACCTAGGGCCCAAGTGGACTTTCCACCTGGTGAGGGACCGATTCCACTGGCCCTGCACGTGGGCTGAAGTCAGGGAGTATTGCTACTCCTGCATCAGATGTATCCAAAGGAAAACTTTGCCTCACCGACCTGCCCCAATGGGCCATCTTCAGAGTCAGGGACCCATGAAGCTGGTGTGACTTGACTTTCTGTGCTTGGAGCCTGATCTAAATGTGGACATGGAAATGTCCTGGTAGTGACTGACCACTTTACTGGGTATGCCCAGGCATTTCCCACAAAGGATCAACAGGCATCAAAGGTGGCCAAGATCTTAGTGGAAAAGTTATTTGTACACTATGGCCTGCCCCAATGTCTCCACTCTGATCAAGGGAGAGACTTTGAGAGCAGCCTCATCAAAAGACTTTTAGACCTGTTAGGCATTAAGAAGTACAGAACCATACTGTACCATCCTCAAGGGGATCCTCAGCCAGAGAGGTTCAATCAAACCCTCCTGGATATACTTGGGACTTTGAATTCAGAAAAAAAGCAGCACTGAAGCAAGCATATAGCCGCTATCGTACCTGGTTATAGCAGCACCGCAAACGATGCCACAGGATACTCTCCCTATCGTCTGATGTTTGTACGGGAGGCCGGCTGCCAGTAGACTTGGCCTTTGGCATGTCCTTGGACCATACCTCCACAACCTCCCACAGAGGGTATGTGGACAGCTTATGGAAAAGTCTGAAGACCGCCTATGACAAGGCCCAAGCTGCCTCAGATGCCTGAGGACAGAGGAACAAAATAAACTTTGACCTCAGGGTACATGTGCAGGACTTGCAACCAGGTGACAGAGTACTGCTGAGAAACTTCCTGGAAAGCACAAGTTGGCTGACCGCTGGAAGTCTCAGCCTTATGTCATTTGCAAACAGCTGCCAGGACTCCCAGTGTATCAAATCCGGCCAGAAGGGAGCACAGGCCCGCTAAAGACTTGGCACCACAACCATCTGTTGCCTCTGTTGGAGGCAGTTTGTGTGCCACCACAGCCAGTTTCACAGTTCACCTCCATGGCCTCTCAGAGATCAAGACCAGTGACTAGGTCTCAGTCTGTACCTCTAGATGAAGAGGATGAGGACAGTGGGGATGAAGAGATGGGAATGGATTGGTTGTGGCCATCCCAAATTTCAAGGCCTGCCACCCCCCCTTCTTCTCCTCCCAAGGCGGCTGACACTGGGATTCTCAGGCCAGAGGCTCCTGAGTTTGTGCCTTAAAGTCCACCTTCTGAAGGGTTGGAAGACCCTCAATCTTCCTTGCGGACAGCAGACCCCGAAAACTTCCCATCCTTTATCGAAGATGAAGCTGAGGCTGATATGCAGGATTAGGGATGAGCCGAACACCCCCCGGTTCGGTTCGCACCAGAACCTGCGAACGGACCGAAAGTTTGCGCAAACTTTAGAACCCTATTAAATACAATGGACTCAAACGTTCGAAATCAAAAAGTGCTAATTATCAAGGCTAAAATACAAGTTATTGTCCTAAAAAGGGTTTGGGGACCCGGGTCCTGCCCCAGGGGACATGTATCAATGCAAAACAAAGTTTTAAAAACAGCGTCTAAAGAATGCCTGTGAACTGCCACGTGTTTCCCGTGTTTAGAACTGTCCCTGCACAAAATGATATTTCTGAAGGAAAAAAAGTAATTTAAAACTGCTTGCGGCTTTAATGTAATGTCTGGTCTTGGCAATATGGATGAAAATCATTGAGAAAAATGGCATGGGTACCCCCCCAGCCCACTACCAGCCCCTTTGAGTCTTGTATGGATATTAAGGGGAACACTGCACCCAAATAAAAAAAAAGGCCCTATATACTCTGAACAGCAGTATACAGGCGGTGCAAACAAGACAGGGACTGTAGGTTTGTTCTTAAGTAGAATCTGTTTGTAATTTGGAACAAGTACATTTTTTAAGTGTAGCTCCAGCCCAAAAATATATTTTTAAGCTTTTTGGAAAACATAGGGAAGGGTCATCACCCCTGTAACATTTGTTTTGCTGTCTGTGCACCTGTTTAGAACACTTCACCTCACTTTCCGTCCCGAAGACAAATGTTTTTTGAAAATTTGGGGTTTTTATTGAAACAAGGATTGGTGATAAAGCATCAGTGGAGAGGAGACACCTTTTTCCCATATTAACTCTTACAGGAGAGAATTTCCCTTCCTAGGGGTAGATTACCTCTCACTTCCTGTTGTCTTTGCAAGTAGGAGTCGTTTGTAAGTTGGATGTTTACTCTGCAGAAATTTGGCCCTTAGGTGTTGGTGTTGCCACAACACTGCAAGCCCTCACAGTTACTCTTGGTGGGCGCTGGAACGCCCTGCTGTGAACTATTATATCAAGAATTGTAATTGCATGCCATTGTTGAACAGTGGTAGGAAAAATTGGGCCTTTGGTGGTGGTGCTGGTGCCACAACACTGTAAGTCCTCACAGTTACTCTTGGTGGGCGCAGGAATGGGCCCAGCTGTGAAATATTAGATCAAGAATTATAAATTACATGCCCCTGTTGAACAGGGGCAGAAAAATTGGGCCTTTGGTGGTGATGGTGTTGCCACAACACTGTAAGCCCTCACAGTTACTCTTGGTGGGTGCAGGAATGGGCCCTGCTGTGAATTATTAGATCAAGAATTGTAATTACATGCCCCTGTTGAACACTGCAACCCCTCACAGATACTGTAGTTGGAGCGCAGCAATGAGCCCTGCTGCAAAGCATTGGATCAAAATTTGTAAATACACGCCCCTGTTAAACAGGGGCTGAAAAATTGGGCCTTAGCCACTGTTGGCAGTGCCCGGAACCAAAAATGTTCTTACAAGCTATCAGTATGATCACTGAGAAGGAAGAGGATAGTCACTCAGCATAACAGGATAGTCACTCAGCATCAGCATAGGCAGTCTTGAAGGGATCTGACATTTCCAAAATAATTATTCGATTACATCAGCATCAGGTGCTTGGTAGCTGGTGGTGATCCAAGACTGATTCATTTTTATGAAGGTCAGTCGATCGACCGAGTCGGTGGACAGGCGCACCCTGTGATCGGTTACAAAGCCTCCAGCAGCACTGAATGTGCGTTCCGAAAGAACGCTGGATGCAGGACAGGCCAGTACCTCAATTGCATACTGTGCAAGCTCAGGCCAGTGATCCATTCTCAAGACCCAGTAAACCCAGAGGATTTTCGGTGGGAAAGGTGTCCAAGTCTGATCTTGCCCCTAGGTATTCCTGCACCATGTAAACCAGATGCTGGCGATGGTTGCTGAAACCGATCATACCTTGGGGCTGCGTACTAAAAAATTGTCTGAACGCATCGGTCAGGCGGCCACCTTCTGCACCGCTCCTTCTTTGACTGACCGAAGCCTCAGCAACACGTTGTCCAGGACCAGGAATTTGTAAGCTCCCAGTCTCTGGGAACACGTTGCACAGACCTTTCTTCAAGGCCTCCTGAAGATGCTTCATCCTCTGCTCCCTCTGCGACGGTAAGATAAGGTCCGCAACCTTACCCTTGTAACGTGGATCAAGGAGGGTTGCCAGCCAGTAATGAACCCTCTCCTTGATCGCACAAATACGAGGATCCTTCCGCAGGCTTTGCAGGATCAGGGAGGCCATGCAGCGTAGGTTTGCTGAGGCATTCGGTGCGGAGTCCTCTGGGTCACTGACGATGACATGATTCACAGCCACCTCCACCCAGCCATGTACAAGTCCACGGGTGTCTTGGGACTGTATTTGAGCCCTTGAAGACTGCTGCTGATGCTGAGTGCTAGTCTCCACCTCCTTGCTGACACAATCCTCCTCCTCCTCCTCTTCCTGTGTGATTGCCGGGCCAGCAGGAACACTGTCTGGATAAAGTGGGCCTTGAGAGGTAAGGAAGTCCTCCTCTTCCTGCCTCTGTTCTGCCTTAAGGGTCCTGTCCATTATTCCATGCAGCGTGTGCTCCAACAGGTGGACAAGAGGGACAGTGTCACTGGTGCATGCACTGTCACTGCTCACCATCCTCATGGCCTCCTCAAATGGTGGCAGGACAGTGCATGCATCCCTGATCATGGCCCACTGGCGTGGGGAAAAAAATCCAAGCTCCCCTGACCCTGTCCTGGTGCCATATTGCAACAGATACTCATTGATGGCCCTCTGCTGTGTGTGCAGCAGCTGCAGCATGGCCAACATAGAGTTCCACCTGGTGGGCATGCCACAGATTAGGCGGTTCTTGGGCAGGTTGTAATCCTTTTACAGCTCAGCCAGCTGAGTACTGGCATTATAGGACTGGCGGAAATGCGCACAGAGTTTCCTGGCCTGCTTCAGGACCTCCTGTAAGCCCGGGTACCTGCCCAAGAACCGCTGCACCACCAAGTTAAGGACGTGAGCCAAACAGGTCACATGGGTCAGTTGTCCCTGTCGGAGGGCGGAGAGGAGGTTGGTGCCATTGTCGCAAACCACCTTTCCTGGCTTAAGCTGGCGTGGTGTCAACCACCTCTGAGCCTGCCCCTGCAGAGCTGACAGAATCTCTTCCCCAGTGCGGCTCCTGTCCCCCAAGCACACCAGCTCAAGCATCTTTTTGCCTGCGTACTTGCGTAGCCCCTTGAATGCCAACGGAGCACCGCTGGTTCCAAGGACAAAGCACAGGTAGAGGCCATGGAGGAAGAAGAAGAGGAGGGGGTGGAGGAGAGAGGTGTATCAGAATCACCAGCAGTAACATTTTGGAGGCGTGGTGGCGGAACAACCTCCAACACTACTGCACATTGTTCTGCATCCTTCCCAGCTGCCAGCATAGTCACCCAATGCGCCGTGAAAGATAGGTAACGTCCCTGTCCATGCCTGCTGGACCATGAGTCAGCGGTAATATGCACCTTACCGCTGACCGCCCTGTCCAGTGATGCCAAGACATTGCAAAACATTGCCTTCCACATGCCGGTAGAGAGCCGGAATTGCCTTCCGTATGAAAAAGTGGCATTTGGAAACCTACCACTGAGGAACTGCACATTCCACAAACTCACAGAAGGGGGCAGAGTCTACCAACTGAAAAGGCAGCAGTTGAAGTGCTAGCAATTTAGCCAAGCTAGCATTCAACTGCTGGGCATGTGGATGGCTGGGAACAAACTTCTTTCGGCAGTGCAGCAGCTGGGGCAGGGAAATTTGCCTGGTACAATCAGACGTCGGTGTACCGATAGCAGATTGCCCGCAAGTACTTGGCTGTGACACACCTAATTCTACACCTTCATTCCTCTCAGTGCAGGTTTCAGAGAAGACTGAAGGTATAGTGGAGTTGGAGATTCCAGCGGATGAGGAGCAAGGAGAGGTCTGCTTTGTTCTTTGGTGTGGGTCTTTTAGGTAGGCTTGCCAACGAACTGCATGGCAGGTCGACATATGTCTGGTTAAGCATGTGGTGCCCAAGCGGCTGATGTTTTGGCCACGCGAGATACGCTTTAGACATATGTTGCAAATGGCAACGGTGCGATCTGCTGCACATGTCTGAAAAAACTCCCACACCAAAGAATATTTGGAATAACGCGCAGAGACAGCAGCACCCTGCACATGCAGAGCTCTGCGGTGTGATGAAGTCGGTGTGCTGCCCTTAAGCTGGCCCCTGGAGGGCATCCTGCCTCGTTGGAGATGTGCCTCCTCCTCCTCCTCTCTTCTATCAGGCACCCACATGGAGTCAGTGACCTCATCATCCCCTCCCTCCTCATCACTGGAGCAAATCTGGCAGTATGCTGCAGCTGGGGGAACATGACTGTCAGATAGCTGTCCTTGTTGGGCACCCCCTCTCTCTGAGCTCACGTTACTACCCCTTCTCTCTGGGCTCACGTTACTGCCTTCCTCTAGCTGGGTTCCATCATCAGAGCCTTCAAAACGCTGGGCATCCTCCTGGGGCATGTACCCAACACTTTGGTCAAACATTTCGGGGGACTCCTCAGGAGGACATGGTGGGGCTAGGGAAGGAGTGACTGATGCCATTGAGCCGAGGGAAGAGGCCGCTTTGGCAGCTGCTTTGCCAGACAAAGTACCCTGAGCCTGGGTGAGAGAGGATGAGGAGGATGAGGATGGTTTGGTGGTCATCCACTCTACCAAGTCTTGGGCATGTTGCAGCTCAACATGGCCAGCTTCCGAAAAGAAGGACAAGCGTGTCCCACGGCCACATGCTGATGAGGATGCACCGTGTCCACGACCAGCACTGTTGCCTCTAGACACAGAGCCTGCTTGCCCTCTTTTATTGCCTCGTGACTGTCTGCCTCTCCTTGTTTGCCTTCCAGACATACTAATGGCCTGCAGTGAGATGTAGCTGCACAAAGGTGGGATGTAGATACATATATATATATATATATATATATATATTGTGACGGTGGGACCGTGTGCGTCCTTAAAGTGTGTTGGTTTACACCAGATTTGGTAGAGAAAGACATGCTGATTGAACAGCTGTGTGTTCGGCTATTTAGTTCTGACATGACTATGGATCAGGGCCCCACCCAACAGACAGGAAGTCTGCATGCCTGAGAGTCAGGTGGACTCCCATCCCTCTGGGGAGTCAGAGGCTATCTATGCTGCATGGGTGCAGCCAGAGTATGCATGTCTTCAGGAGGCAGACGTCATTGCTGAAGTAAGCAAGAAGGTGCTGACCGGGAGTAAGCGAGGAGTGAGCTTATCTCTAGGAAACTCTGTTTGTTCTGAGGAGCAGACTTTAGGCCTAGGCTAAAGGCCTGAGACAGCCGGATCGCTAGAATGAAAGCCAGAAGGTTAGACTGTTGAGTATGCAAGATACAGTAATGGTGGAACCCCCTGTGAGGGCTACTGATGTTATCGTGGACTTTTTGTGCTTTTAAATAAAAGTGGGCTACCATGCCCTTAAATAGAGTTCCTGACTGGCTTGAATCACTGGAAAAACGCATCTACTACGAGAGCTAATGGTCCCCAACCTCACAATATATATATATGTATATATATATATATATATATATATATACTGATAATGCAGCTATCAGAATCAACTGCCTGCTGTGGTATTAGTATGAGAAAAGCAGCAGTTGTCTTCAGTTAGTTTTAGGTGAACACTGTGCAGAGGACACAGTACACTAACTGAAAATACTTGCAGCTCTTTGCCTGTTGTTTAATTATGAGAACACCACAAATTGTATTCAGGTTCCTTTAAGTGAACGCTGTGCAAAGGACAAAAGTACACTACATGAAATTAATGCATCTCCCTGCCTGTGGTTTTATTATGAGAACACCACTATCTGTATTCAGATAAGCTTTAGGTGAACGCTATGCAAAGCACACAGTACACTAAGTGAAACACTGACTGCAGCTAGCACAATCACCTGCCTGCCTGTCACAGTATAGAGAATAACAGGAACGGATCTAGCTAAACTGAATACAGTGTATAAATATATATACACAACACCTAGGATGCATATATATCCTCTACACACTGTAACTGCAGCTAACTGACTCGCCTGCCTGCTCTATCTAACTCAATATAAATGACACTGTCTCTCTCTCTCTCTCTCTCTCTCTCTCTCTCTCTCTCTGTCTCTTTACTTTAACCAATGCCAACACACTACACAAGGCCGCCAAGCCGGTGGCCTTATATAGTGTGGGGCATGTACCTACTCCTCTGAGCCATGATTGGCCTAAGCCACCCTGGCTTTGGCCAATTACGGCTCTCCATTCTTACCGTGCTGTGCTTGGCCAAAGCATGCGGGTCATAGTGCATGCTTGGCCAATCATCAGCCAGCAATGCACTGCGATGTCGCAGTGAATTATGGGATGTGACGAGCCACTCGAATTTGGCGCAAACGGCCCATAATGTTCGCAATTCGGCAAACAGCTGATGTTCGAGTCGAACATGGGTTTGACTCGAACACGAAGCTCATCCCTATGCAGGATGAATAAAAAGCTGTGGATGAAGCAGAGACCAGTGTGCCTGTAACTCCAGAGCCTAAAGAACAGAGAGAGCGAAGAGCTATTCACCCACCTAAGAGACTGACCTATGATAATCTGGATGAAAGCTCTGAGGAAGCTGTTTTTACTTCAAAAAGGACTCTTGAGGTGCCTGCTTCTTCCACCACACATTTAGTGGAGGACAATCCCAACTCACCCCCTGGCACATCTAGCTGGGCTTTACCAATTCAGGTGGTCTGTAGGCAGGATAATGCCTTCTATGCTAATTGGTGGGAGGATCCTCTGCCAGGTTCTTATGCAAATGCAACTGCTTGTTTTCCTGTGTACACTAACGTGCTTTTCCCTCCGTGAGTATATACAAAGCATGTAACAGGTCACAGACTCTTTACCTTCTTTGGAGAACCAAAGGTTCTTTGGTGGGGGGAGTGTGTAGCAGGTATTGCAGCCAAAGACTTACATTAACACAGATGCGATGCATGTACATTAACAGAGATGACTGCATGTACACAGGCTTTCCATGTCTGCATGGGCTTTTTCACCCCCCCTCCTTCTTCCTGTTTTCACTGACTGAGTCAATTTAATGTGAGCTAACACACACAGAGCTCTGCATTCAGTAGCCTCTCTTGCACCCCTATTGGCAGGAAGAAGAAAGCCAATTAACCACTTAAGCCCCGGACCAATACGGGCCATTATGACCAGGCCCCTTTTTGCGATTCGGCACTGTGTCGCTTTAACTGACAATTGCGCGGTCATGCAACGTGGCTCCCAAACAAAATTGGCATCCTTTTTTTCCCACAAATAGAGCTTTCTTTTGGTGGTATTTGATCACCTCTGTGGTTTTTATTTTTTGCGCTATAAACAAAAATAGAGCGAAAATGACATATTTTTTACTTTTTGCTATAATAAATATCCCCAAAAAATATATATATAAAAAAAAATTTCCTCAGTTTCGGCCGATACGTATTCTTATACATTTTTTTTTCTCCTCATGCTGACAGCGTGAGGAGAAGAAAAAAGCCGATCACCGGCTTGTGTACAAGGGAAATCAGTCCAGAAGAAGAAGAGGCAATATTGCCTCATCTGTGCCCACAAATACCACCTGCCAGTGCCACCTATCAATGCCCACGAGTGCCACCTATCAATGCCCACAAGTGACACCTATCAACGCCCACCTGTGGTGCCAATCAGTGCCTCATCAGTGCCACCTAGCAATGCTGCGATCAGTGCCCATTATTGCGTCCCCATCAGTGCCCATCACTGCCAACTATCAGTGCCACATATCAATGCCACCTATTAGTGCCACTTCTCAGTGCCCACCAGTGCCACCTATCAATGCCCTTCAGTTCCACCCATCAGTGCCATGATCTCAGTGCTGCCTATCAGTGCCCACCAGTTCCGCCTTATCGGTGCCCATCAGTGCAGCCCATCAGTGCAGCCCATCAGTGCAGCCTCATCAGCGTACATCAATGAAGAAGAAAAATTACCTGTTTGCAAGATTTTATAACAAAATACAAAAAATCTGTCTTTTAACAAAAAATAAAAATTGCAGAGGTGATAAAATACCACCAAAAGAAAGCTCTATTTGTGGGGAAAAAATTATAAAAATGTAATTTGGGTACAGTGTTGTATGACCGCACAATTGTCATTCAAAATGCATCAGCGCTGAAAGCTGAAAATTGGTCTGGGTAGGAGGGGGGTTTAAGTGCCCAGTAAGCACGTGGTTAAAGACCAATGTTGACTATTGAGTTACCAGATCACTGTTTGTTTGATTGTTGAAAGCATCCTAGTAAACAAACTTCCTGTTTACTACATTTGTGTCTGTTTTACTGTGTTTACTTGGTGTGCCAGAGGGGCTGAGATAGTTCTTTGGGGTTGAGAGTAACGGACTGAACAAACTTAAAGTGGTGTTCTGTCCGAAATTACACTTTTTTTTAAAAAAAAACCTATAATACACAAGCTTAATGTATTCTAGTAAAGTTAGTCTGTAAACTAAGGTCCATTTTTTTAGGTTATTTTTTTTTTTTTTATTATCTCTTTTATTGGAAAAATTTCAAATACAAAATTCACCAACATTGGTGTAAACATTCAAACATTCATATTTCCATTTATTTTTTATTTTTTCCCTTATTACCTGTTTCCCATTACCCTTTCCCCCCCCAACCCCTCCCCTGATCTGTCCATCTCTCTGCCTCTTTTTATCTTATCTGTCTGATTCAGTCATTCCCTGTACGTATTTGTCTGACAATTTAAAGACTCTCCATTTCTCCCATTTGTTCTTATTTCTTTCCTCTCCTCCCTGCTCTCCACGGCCTAGATATTCCATATCAGCTACGTATTCGAATCGTTGTATCCACTCTTTTATAGTCGGTTTTGTTGTTTCTAGCCATTTTTTTGGGATTAGTCCCTTTGCCGCATTAAGCAGCACCGGGATCAAAGTTGTTTCATGCCGTTTATTTTTTATGTTTGTACCATGGAACAAACATATCCAGGGATCTTGTGGGACCTTCTCCCCGGTTATTTCTTTTATGTAATCTATAATTTCCTCCCAGTACTCTTATTTTTGGGCACTCCCACCATATATGCTTTGTTGTTCCTTTTTGTTTACATTTCCTCCAACATAGCGGGGAGTTGTTTGGATGGATTTTATTCATTCTCTCTGGAGTCAAGTGCCAGCGTATCATACACTTATAATTTGCCTCTATCGTCATTATGTCTGTTGCACTATTGAATACCGCCCTGATCATTTGTGCCTCTTCTAGCTTTTTACCCATGTCCTGTCCCCATTTTTCTATACATACTAATGATCCCCGTGTTTCTAATTCTGTTCAAATTTCATATGTTTGTGATATACCATGTTTTAAGGGCCTATCCATATTACAACGTTTTTCCATGGGATTTAGTGTCTTTTCGTCTCTAATTGGTTGTGGAAGAGTGCTTACTAAATGTGTTAATTGAAAATATTCCCATTCACCAAGCTGCTGATCTCCGTGTAATATTTTAATATCTTGTCTTGTCTTTATTTTGCCCCGTGTTGTTATGTCCTTTAATTGTGTGGATCCCAGTTGCTTCCCTAGCCGTGTCCCGTTTCCTGGTATAAAAAAAATTGTGCCTGCTAATGGGATTAGTGGTGAACTATATTTCCATTTTTCTCGCCAGTGAATCATATCCCATACTTTAAATAAGTTTTTCGTTATACTATGTGTTTCTGTGTCTAGTGTTCTTGATTTTTGGCGGTATCCAAATGTTTTTATGCAAGGGTGTCTTGCTTAGTATATCCTCCATTTGTACCCATTTCTTTTTGGTATATGGGTTTGCCCATTCTGCCAGCCTAGCTATTATGACCGCTTTATAATATCTCTGTACATCTGGAAGTGCCAACCCCCCGTTTTTTTTTTTCCGACTTAAAAGTGTGGAATTTACTTTGGCCTTTTTACCCTGCCAAATATATTTCAAAAATTATTGTTTTAATCACCTTGAAAAAACTTTGTGGTATTTCTATTGGGAGCATTTGGAATTTGTAGGTTATTTTTGGTAGTATCATCATTTTTAGGACGTTGACCCTTCCTATCCAAGAGATAGGTCTCCTCTCCATATTTTTCATTTCGAGTTTAATCTCATTTATTAAGGGGATGAAGTTGACTGGATATAGTTTCTCTAATGTTGGTGTTATTTTTATCCCTAGATATGTTAATTCTTTTGTCTCCCAGGTGAATGGGAATTCTTTCTGTAGTACTTTTTCCTCTTTTTTATCTACTCCTAGGTTTAAGATTACGGTTTTTATAGGGTTGATTTTAAAGTTCGATAGCTCTCCATATTCTTTTATTTCTCTAATTACGTTAGGCAGTGATATCCTAGGCTTAGTTAGGTATAGGAGTATATCGTCTGCGTATGCTGCCACCTTGTGCTCTTCCTCGCCCAATCTAACCCCCCCCCTATATCCGGGTTGCTCCGTATTTTTGCCAATAACGGTTCTAATGAAATTACATATAGGAGAGGTGAGAGCGGACATCCCTGTCTTGTTCCGTTGAACATCTCGAACACAGACGACACTCTCCCATTTACCTTGACCCTGGCTTTAGGGTGACTATATAGGTTGTTTACCCATCTCAAATATCTAGGCCCCATCCCTATGCTTTGGAGTGTTTCCATCATAAACCCCCAGTCGACTCGGTCGAATGCCTTTTTGGCGTCAACTGACATGAGTACGACTGGGGGTTTTCTATCCTTGCCTTTACGCATCAACAACACCGTCCTTATGCTATTATCTCTTCCCTCTCTTCCTGATACGAAACCCGCTTGGTCCCCATTTATCAGTTCCGGCATTAGGTTTTTCAATCTCGTCGCCAATATTTTTGCATATAATTTTACGTCTGCATTTAGCAGGGCTATAGGTCTATAATTGGAACAAATAGTCCCATCCTTTCCTGATTTTGGGATTACTGAAATATTGGCTAGGAGTGACTCTTTAAATCTCTTATTATACTTAATCGAGAACCCATCTGGGCCTGGACTTTTCCCCCCTGGCGTTTCTTGGAGCGCTTTGTTTATTTCTTCCTGGGTAATTGGATCCTCTAGGGACTCAGCACTATCTAGGGAGATCTTTGGAAGATTAACTTGCTGTAGATATTCTTGTGTTTTAATTTTTCTACTTTCCTTTTCTTGTCTTGTCTCATTAGTTCTAATAGAGTATAGCGTACTATAGTACGTCTTAAAGACGTTAGCGATTTCAGAAGTTTTATATTTCATCTCTCCTATCTGGTTCTTTATTTTTTCTATGTAATTAGAGTTTTTTTTTACTTTCGCTAGTCTTGCCAAATATTTCCCTGGCTTGTTTCCCCATTTATATCTCTCTATTGCTACGTTGTTAAATCTTTTCCTTGTTTCCTGTTCCATTAGGTCTCTGAGTTGGCCTCTCTTGATTACTATCTTTTGATTACAAACGATTTTATTCAAGGATCAACATCATACAAAGAAAATGTCAGACAGTACAGTTGGATCAGAGAATGGTAGACAATCACGGGACATGGGAAAAAGATGAGGGCAGACAACAAAAGTATCAATACATGTGAATACATCAATCCAGTGAAGCACTTAGGTACAAGTAGAGAGGTTATTAGAGGATGCTAGCAGAGAAAGTCATATGATATTATTGAGGCATATCAGTCCATTGATTCCATTTATTTTCGTATATTATCATAGTGTCATAGAGCATATGGTGAATGCGTTCCGCTAGCTTGATGGCATCCATACGTGTCAGCACCTGAGACCACGAAAGGGAAGAGGACCGCCAGTTGAGTGCGGTTGCCCAATGGATGGCTAAGAAGAGCGTGTGTATTAGTTTTGCACAGGGTAAAGGGATATCAGGTATGGGAGCAAAGCATAAGCACATTTGGGCTGAGAGGGTAATCATGCGGCCAGCAATGGTCGATACTTTCAGGGCCGCCGCTTGCCAAATGGGCTTAAGATGCCTACAGCTCCAAAATGTGTGTATTATTGATTACTATCTTTTGGTGCGTTTCTCTTTCTTGATGAGTTTTATGTTTTTGTTCCAAATCCTGTAGTTCCTTTATTGTATTTTTCATCAACAATTCTCTTTCCTTCTTTTTTCCGGACCCAATAGAAATCAATTTACCCCTGATGTAAGCCTTATGGGCTTCCCATATTGTTTCTGAACTCACTTCTGGTGTATTATTTGAACTAAAATATTGTTCGATTTCCCTCATTATTATTTTACCTACTTCTAGGTCTTCTATCAGATCTTCGTTTAAGTTCCAAGTCCCCGTTCTTTGTTCTATTTCTTTAAATCGTATTTTAGTTATTACTGGGGCATGGTCTGAGATTGATGTTATACCTATTGAGGTTTCAACTACATATTCCAGGACTCCGTGGTCAACCAACATGTAGTCGAGTCTAGAATACGTGTTGTGCATTGATGAGTGGTAAGTGTGATCCTTTGTCCCAGGATGTGTTATTCTCCATGGATCAACCAATTGCTGGTTATATAGTTTTTTCTTAACCAATTTTAGATGTTTTGTGTCCCTCATCGGTGCACTTGACGTATTATCGAGTTCGTGGTCCATTGAGAAGTTAAAGTCTCCGCCCAGTATCACGTACCCTTGTTTAAAGTCCATTAGGGCGTTCAGGATTCCCTTCAGGTATTTTTTAGGCCATCTATTTGGACAGTATACATTTGCTAAGGTATATTTTTTCCCCTGAAGTATCCCTTTCAAGAACAGGTAACGACCTTCCGGGTCTACTCTCCTCTCTTCCACAATGAAACTAATATTTTTCCCTACTCCTATGGCTACTCCTTTTGCTCTTTTGTTTGGGGAATCTCCATAGTACCAGGTTGGAATCGCTCGTGAATATAATTTTGTGTTTGAGTCCAACGCTATGTGAGTCTCCTGTAGAAAAATTATTTCTGCTGAGTACCTTTCCATTTCCCTTAATATCATGTGTCTTTTTTCCGGGGAGTCCTCTAGCATTGTATGTAATAAAGTTTACGTCAGTCATATGATTTCTTTTTCTTTGTTCTCCCACTTCTTTCTCCTACAGATATTTTTTTGTTCTGAGATGTGTAGATCATGCTCCCCTTCTCTTTTCCCTTCTCGCCCCCCACTCCCATTCTTCCCTCCCCCTCCCCTCCCCCCCCACCCCCTCTTCTCCCCAGCCCTTCTCCCCCTCCCCTCCCCCCTCCCTAGTTGGAACCTTGACCTCATGGTCTAAGTGCAGGGTTTTCTCTCTTAGTACCACTCTGGGTACTCTGCACCTTGAACCCGAGGTGGAGTTCTGTCTGGCCCCCTTAATCCCACTCCCCTACTACTTGGGGAATGTTGCCAGTACAGTCAGTGAGTCCAGGCCTCCAGATCCATCTCTATATGTTTTTATTTCAGTTTAATTCATCTCCCTTTCCTCCGCCCCTCCCCCCAAAAAAAAAAAAATCCAACACTCCCCCCTCTATCACCCGGTGGCGCCCTTCCTCTTTGTTTTAGTTAGGCATCTGGGGCTGGGATTTCTAGCTTTCTACAGAATTCGGGGTATCTCTTCGATAAATCTCAATCTCGCCGAGATGCCATTTTTCCTCCCAATCAGGCATGCTGGGAAACCCCAATTATACTGGATCTCATGATCTGTAAGAACCTTCAATAAAGGTTTTAAATTCCTTCTTCTTCTCAACGTCTCTTGAGATAGATCCTGAAAAATTTGGATATAATTTTCTTCAACTTTTATTGGTGTCTTCTTTACCCTCAGATTTCTCCACAGTTGATTTTTTTCCTCCCAGTTTTCAAACCGCACGATAATGTCTCTCGGGTTTTCCTGCGGTATTTCTTTTGGTCTTCTTATTCTATGCGCTCTCTCGATTTTCATTAGGAATGTTATTTCTCTGTCCAACAGTGGATTGCAGATTTTCATTATTATTTCTGTTAAATTCTCTGAGTGAGATAGCTCGGGTACACCTCGAATTCTTATGTTCTTCCTTCTGTCCCTATTCTCTTGATCTTCGAGTTTATATGGTTGTTCCTGTTGTTCTTTTTAATGGAATTTATTTCTCCTTCCAGTTTTTTTATAGTGCTTTCATTACAGTCTGCTTTTTTTCCACTTCCTCTACTCTTTCGCGTATGTACCCCATATTTTCCTGTATTACTTCCATTTGCGCCTTTAGCACTTTTTCCAGGGCTGCAAACATCCCCTCTATTTCCTTTTTTGTTGGTAGTTGCCCCTTGTTTTGTTGTTCCTCTTTTCTCTGCTCAAGATCTACTTCAGCTTCTTGCTCTTTTCTAGAATCTGATAGTGTGTCTGTTTCTACAGGATTTTTATTCTGGGCCTTTTTTTTTTCCTTCTTCTTCTCCTCCTTGCTGTCCATCTGATTACTTTTGGCTACTTGCTGCTTTTCCACCACCTGTTTGTCTCTGTTTCCACTATGAGTAACATATTTATTCATTGGGCCCGGGCTAGGAGCCAGACTTAGCCGTGGAGATTTTGGGGTTGCCCCCCCTCTTGCTCCCCTTCCTCTCATACTCATGTTGCTTAAGTTCCTTAATCTGCCTTCCCAGTGTTTATTGCTGGGGGGAGGGGGGAGGGGGGGAGATGTGTATGTTTCTTCCATGAACTGTTCTTTAAGGTTATTATACCTTCTGCTGTTTTCCATCCATTTGTCTGTTGTCGTGCATGTCTCTTTGCTGCTAGCACACTGTTGATACACTGTCCGCCGGCCACGCCGCACCCGATGACAGGAGTGATACTTCTGTTGTGCCCCCTTTTTCTCTTTCTCCCCTCCTCCTTTCTTCTTCCTCACTTTATATCCTGGGTGGTTTTTGGTTAAAGTTTAACAATAGTTCAACAATAGTTCAGCTTTTATTAGTTCTTAGGATCCACTGCTATCCCTGCTATCATACTGCTAGCACGTCTTTCAACTCCCTTACCACCCTGTACCGTGCTAGGGAGCATGGACCGAGCGTAGACCGAGTATAGACAGAGTATGGACCCAGTATTTAGTATAACAATTCTAATATACCATATTTTTATTTTTTATTTTTCCCCTCCCCCTTCCTTTCCCTTTCCCTTTCTTTGTTTTTCTTCTCCCCCCTTTTCCTTCAGGGATCACAAACAGTTCTTAATTCCCAGCACGACTCGGGGAGACAAACAAGTAGCAGTAGATTTTCTTTGCTTATTGGAGGACTGGCCCCCCCAAGACAAAAAAAAAACAGGGGGGAAACTCACAGAACCGTGAGGGATCTTTATGCTATTACTATTGGTCCGTAGTTCCCGTTCAATACTTCAATGAGGGAACAGAGGCAGGGACCAAAAGTTTTACCAGTTTTCAATATTTTATGATGTTCCCACAGTGTCCCCTAGCGTTTTATAAAGCTGCAGGGATCAGTAATAAGTGGTCATGCATTTTTTGGCTCTCTATTAGTCCTTAGGAGGAAATGCGGTTAAATCAACTTTTGCTCTGCTGGTATGTTCAGAAATGGTGGCCTCCTAATTTCTGTATGCCCTCCGCTGTTTTTTTGTCACACGAAACTCTACTTCCTCCCAGCATGGGGGAGCAGCGGTGGGGGCAAATAGAAGGGAGGGAAGGAAGAGAAAGAGACCACTTTTTCTGTCCTTTCTGTCCTTTTTTTTTTGCTGCCCTTTTGACATCCAATGGATCTCGATCAAGTACGAGAAGCACTCAATAGTGTAAAAAAAAAAAAAAAAAAGAGCGTTGTAAAAAAATAAAAAAAGAAGATAATGATAATTTCTCCTGCCTCTTTATGGCTTACAACCAACACACATCTCTGGATCAGCTAAACATTGCAGTCCATTTTCACAACCATATATGCCTACTATATGGGAAGGGTTTTTATCATACCTCTGCGTCTTCTCCCTTTTCCTTTCTCTTTCCTGCTCCACTCACCTCTACCTCAGCTCTGGTGAGAGGCAGGGGAATCCGTGCAGCTTGCTGGAGATGGAAGCTTACAGAGGACAGCAAGGGGTCCGGAGGATCCTGGTGAGGCAGCAGCGTTCTAAGGACTCTCCTTGTTACAGTTGTTTTAGGTGGCAGGTGGCAGGCTTCAGGCTGCGTCTCTCCCAGATCCCACAAGGTCTCCGGTCTCCGGTCTCCGGTCTCTGAGATCCTTCCGGGACCTCTTGTATCATTCAGGCTTGGCTTGGTTAGCCAAGCTGGAGGTTCTCCGGGAGTCCCTTTCTTCCGTGTCCCAGCGTGCGAGAGGGTAAGTGCGGTGCGGGGGAGGGGGGCGGCATTCAGGCAGTGCTATACATGCTTCTGGAGCGAGGTGGGCTGGAGACCTGGCTTCTCACCTACATGCTCCGGCGCGGGATCGGCGCCAGCCATTACGAGACTCCTCCCTCCTCCATTTTGTTAGGTTATTACAGCATTTTGTACGTTTCTAAACTTGCAGCAGACCGTGGCCATCTTAAGTGTGGGCATCTGAAGCCAGACTGTATTTCTTCCTGGATCTCATGCTTGAAGATCTCGCACATGCTCAGTGCTGCACAAGCAGTGTAATAGGTTTGAGGTCAGGGTTCCATAGCAATGGCAGTGTCAGAGGAAGTTGACGCCCCTTATCTATGCAAACCTCTCCTCCCCTCCTCCCTCCAGGAACCAGTAAATATACTGCATGTACAACAAGGAATATTATTCAATAAATATATATATATATATCTTGTTATATAT
Source organism: Rana muscosa (assembly GCA_029206835.1). Taxonomy (NCBI): domain Eukaryota; kingdom Metazoa; phylum Chordata; class Amphibia; order Anura; family Ranidae; genus Rana; species Rana muscosa. The sequence continues at coordinate 218,852,026 of CM055116.1, forward strand.
TTATCTTGTTCTATGTGTGTGTGTGTGGGTGTGTGTGTGTATGTGTATTAGACATGTGCACACTGAAATATTTCGTTTCGGAATTTCGTTTTCGTCCGAAAAATAAATTTATTTAGTTACTCCCGAAATTCGTTTTTATTTATTTCGTTTTTCGTTAGAAATTGCATTCGTCCGAAAATCTGAATTAATTAAGGTCGAATCTGTCATTGCAGGCTTATGGTGTCTGTCGAATGTTCAAAGAAGATTCGACGGAGCAGTGAAACTGTACGACGCTGCAATCATACATTTCCGGTCGAATGTTCCGCCCACAAGCTATAGAAGAATTCTAATGTTGTATGACTAGTAATAATTATATTTATTCATTACTATTACTAGTCAACCAACATTAGAATTCTTCTATAGCCTATGGGCGGATGCATTTGACCGGAAATGTACGATTGCAGCGTCGTACAGTTTTGCTGCACCGTCGAATCTTCTAACTTTCGATGCTTTGTCGAATCTTCGTCATTCTAGCTATTTTACTGCTCCTCCTCTTTGGTTACAATCAGCCAATAACATTCATCATCAACTTTATTTTTATTTTACTTCCCCCACCCAATTCCAGCAGTGATATTTTCTCTCTATGTCGAATCTTTTCTCTCTATAATAACAAATCTTTTCTCTCCTATGTCGAATCTTCTCTCCTATGTCGAATCTTTTCTCTCTATAATGTCGAATCTTTTCTCTCCTATGTCGAATCTTTTCTCTCCTCTGTCGAATCTTTTCTCTCCTATGTCAAATCTTTCTCTCCTATGTCGAATCTTTTCTCTCTATAATGTCGAATCTTTTCTCTCCTATGTAGAATAATCTTGGACTAATAGAGTTAAGGTTAGGCACATTTGACCACAGGTTCGATAGACACAGATTGTTATTGTCATCATCACGTCGAATCTCCTATCTATATCGAACTGTTGTAGCAACGAAAACGAAAATAAAGCATTTGTTTATGTCGGATCTTTCGGTTTTTGGATTCTGTGCTTTCGTTTTCGTTTGTTAAAACGATAACGAAAATAGCTGAAATTCGGACGAAAATGCATTCGGACGAAAACGAATGCACATGTCTAATGTGTATATATAATACATATATATACACACATACACATACACATATACACACATATCTACACTCAGCGGCTACTTTTTTCTGTACAGCTTTTCATTTAAAAAAATAATAAAAAATAATAATAATCTCAGCAGCAAAATTCATTTATGCATCTTGATGTATTGAAGACGACTTTATGAAGTTCAAACTGTGCATATTAATGTTGAAAAATGGGGAATGTGTTCTGGTGTTATATGGGATGGTGGGAGTATTTCAAAAACTGCTTATTTACAACTATTTGCACAAACAACTTTGCCTATGTTATATAGATAATCGTGTTAAAATTGAGTAAATATTCCCCCATCACATCGCATCGCCACCTGCCAAATTGCATCGTATCACCCCAGCACATCGCATTGCCCCCGCCAAATCGCATTGCCCCCAGCACATCGCATCGCCCCCCGCCAAATTGCATCACCCCCAGCACATTGCACTGCCCACCGCCAAATCGCATCACCCCCAGCACATCGAAACACCCCCCCCCGCCAAATTGCATCGCCCCCAGCACATCGCATCGCCCCCAGCCAAATCGCATTGCATCATCCCCAGCACATTGCATCCCCGCCCAATTGCATCGCCCCCCCGCCAAATCGCATTGCATCGCCCCCAGCACATCGCATCGCCCCTGCCAAATTGCATCGCCCCAGCACATCGCATCACCCCGCCAAATTGCATTGCCCCCAGCACATCGCCCCCGCCAAATTGCATTGCCCCCAGCACATCACATTGCCCCCGCCAAATTGCATTGCCCCAGCACATCGCATCGCCCCCAGAGCATCGCATCGCCCCCACCAAATCGCATCGCCCCCAGGACATCGCATCTCCCCCCACCAAATCGCATCGCCCCCAGCACATTGCATCCGCCAAATTGCATCACCCCAGCACATCGCATCGCCCCCGCCAAATCGCATTGCCCCTGCACATCGCATCACCCCCCGGCCAAATCGCATCACATTGCCACCATCGCATCACCCCCCTGCCAAATTGCATCGCCCCCCGCCACATCGCATCGCCCCCCGCCACATCGCATCGCCCCCCAGCACATCGCATCGCCCCCAGCACATCGCATCGAATCGCCCCAGCACATCGCAACGCCCCCCACCAAATCGCATCACCCCCAGAACATAGATGCATTTGACGGGCACAGTGGCTGCGTTTGATGGGCACAGTTAGGCAGCGTTTTGCACAGTGGATGCTTTTGATGGGCACAGTGAGGCAGCGTTTGACGGGCACAGTGGATGCGTTTGCTGGGTGCAGTGGCAGCGTTTGATGGGCACAGTGAGGCAGCGTTTGATGGGCACAGTGGCTGCATTTGACGGGCACAGTGGCAGCGTATTTGATGGCAGAACAATATTCTGTACTTAGACTTAGTGCTATGCATGGGGGCCTGCCCCCCTCTCCAAGCTCCGCTCTATCTCCCCCTCCCACCAACTCTTCTCCTCAGCCCGCCCCCTCGAGTCCACTGCCTTGCATTGCGTCATTTCCAGTTTTGAAATAACGCAATCCTACGGCCCAGCGACGCCTATTGCCTCCTGGGATTGATGACAAACATCTCCCAGGAGGCATAGCGGTCTGGGAATGACGAGCTCCGGCTGCGGCCGATAGGAGGAAATGGGGATTCAATGCTGAAATAAAACAGTGAGTTTTAAAAAATATATATATATATGCCAATTCTGTTAAAGGTCACAGAGCAGCAGGGGATGCCGAGGACTTTAAAAAGTGGGTGGAACTCCACTTTAAGCAGCTCTTTCGGGGGTATCACTACATAGGAGAGATATAGATCTATATATATTTTTTTTTTAACCAAAATACAAAACTAATGACAATCATATATATTAATATATAAGATTTAATATATAATAATATATATATTTAAATATATATATATATATATATATATATATATATATATATATATATATATATATGCCCATATTTATAATCAAATATGTCTGAATATGTCAATTTTTTAAACTGTGTAGTAAAACAAATACTAGACATCAACAATGAATTTTAAGCTCAATGTAAAAGTATAGCTTATCTAATACTAATTGCCAGAAAACTCTCTGTGAAAGTCTTAACTTCCATTTGAATATTCTTAGCAACTGTTTTTCTTTTCTATAATAGCAATTTCTATTTTAGTGCTAGTGAACATAAAATAAATTACCTTACATCATTCTGCAGAAGAAACAGGTTGCACTATTGGTTTTCCTGTCAATACAATTGTATGTGACAGTAAATGGTAATTAGAGCATATTTCCCCTAGGTTTATAGTCATATTCTAGACAGTTCTCTGCAATCACTTAAATAACAGCGCCATCAATAAATGCATTAACATCTTCCAAAACCGTTTTATGGGCACTATTTTATCACTTATTGTAATAATGCTGCATTATTTATTACGTTTTCATATTTATTTTTTTTCTTAATAACCTGGGCGAGCCTTCGTTACTATATTACATGTATTGCTCAGCTTAGCTTTATGACTAAAAAAGAAGAATGCTTAGCAATTACAATATTTCCTGCTACCACGACTCAACAAACATATCCAGCAGTGCAGCATGTTACTTGTGTATACCGTTTGTATGGAATAAACATCTACAGCAACAATTATTTAAATTGTTCTCTTTCAGCTAGGCTTATGATTAATTATAATGATTAATACCACCACAAAGAAATTGTGTTATACTGACCTTGTACAATACTGTACTGTATGTTTACTAAAATGTTAATACAAACATTATTGTACTTACCAAGATAGAAACAGCAATGCACTTTTGGATATGGCCACTTATTAAAGCTGTAGTAACCTCAATTACTGCACATTTAAAAAGAGAGATACTTAGGAGCAGTATAATTATAAAAAGGGGGGTATTTTCCTATGACGTTTTTCTGCTAGGAATTCTAACAGAAGTTGGGCAGAGCGTGGTGTTGTGAGAGAAAACCTAACACTAGTTAAGCCTGTGTCCTGCCACTGATGTGAGTAGGAACAATATCTTATGGCCACACCCCCACTGCTGTCCAATGCACTTTTGTCTAAATTTTAATCACTTAAGGACAAGCCTCTTTCTGAGATTTGGTGTTTACAAGTAAAAAACACCCTAGAGAATAAAATGGCAGTCGTTGCAATACTTTTTGTCACACCATATTTGCGCAGCGGTCTTACAAGCGCACTTTTTTTTTGAAAAATTCACTTTTTATAATTGAAAAATAAGACAAGCGTAAAGTTAGCCCAATTTTTTTTATATTGTGAAAATCTCCATAGGCGACGTTTAAAAAATTCTACAGGTTGCATGTTTTGAGTTACAGAGGACTAGGGATGAGCTTCGTGTTCGAGTCGAACATACGTTCGACTCGAACATCGGCTGTTCGATCGTTCGACGAAGATCGAACGATTTGGGCCGTTCGCGCCAAATTCGAGTGACGCGAACGGCCCACAATGCACTACGCCATCGCAGTGTCATCCAGGCGCTGTGATTGGCCAAGCATGCACTGTGACCCCGCATGCTTGGCCAATCACAGCGCCGGCAGCGAGGAGAGCAATGATTGGCCACAGGCAGGATGCCTGTGGCCAATTATTGCTGAGGGTGTTTAGTACACGCCCCACACTATAAAAGGCCGCCAGCACGGCGGCCTAGTGTAGTGTGTTCCGGAGCAGGGATAGAGCAGCATAGGCAGGGACAGTGACTTTTATTTCTTTCTTGCTTAACCTGGATTCCTTTAGTTTAGGGAAAGAGAAGGATAGGTAGGGAGAGTGTCAGTGTGTTTTGTGCTTGTGCTATAGTGTGCTTAAAAAAAACATTTTTTCTAGGGACAGAAAACTGTAGGTAGGGAGAGTGTCAGTTTCTTTCACTGTGCAAGTCCTTGTTTCTAGGGACCTGGAAGGACAGTGAGTGAATTCTCCTTGTGCTATATTGTGCTTAAAAAAAACATTTTTTCTAGGGACAGAAAACTGTAGGTAGGGAGAGTGTCAGTTTCTTTCACTGTGCAAGTCCTTGTTTCCAGGGACCTGGAAGGACAGTGAGTGAATTCTCCTTGTGCTATATTGTGCTTAAAAAAAACATTTTTTCTAGGGACAGAAAACTGTAGGTAGGGAGAGTGTCAGTTTCTTTCACTGTGCAAGTCCTTGTTTCCAGGGACCTGGAAGGACAGTGAGTGAATTCTCCTTGTGCTATATTGTGCTTAAAAAAACATTTTTTCTAGGGACAGAAAACTGTAGGTAGGGAGAGTGTCAGTTTCTTTCACTGTGCAAGTCCTTGTTTCCAGGGACCTGGAAGGACAGTGAGTGAATTCTCCTTGTGCTATATTGTGCTTAAAAAAAACATTTTTTCTAGGGACAGAAAACTGTAGGTAGGGAGAGTGTCAGTTTCTTTCACTGTGCAAGTCCTTGTTTCCAGGGACCTGGAAGGACAGTGAGTGAATTCTCCTTGTGCTATATTGTGCTTAAAAAAAACATTTTTTCTAGGGACAGAAAACTGTAGGTAGGGAGAGTGTCAGTTTCTTTCACTGTGCAAGTCCTTGTTTCCAGGGACCTGGAAGGACAGTGAGTGAATTCTCCTTGTGCTATATTGTGCTTAAAAAAAACATTTTTTCTAGGGACAGAAAACTGTAGGTAGGGAGAGTGTCAGTTTCTTTCACTGTGCAAGTCCTTGTTTCCAGGGACCTGGAAGGACAGTGAGTGAATTCTCCTTGTGCTATATTGTGCTTAAAAAAAACATTTTTTCTAGGGACAGAAAACTGTAGGTAGGGAGAGTGTCAGTTTCTTTCACTGTGCAAGTCCTTGTTTCCAGGGACCTGGAAGGACAGTGAGTGAATTCTCCTTGTGCTATATTGTGCTTAAAAAAAACATTTTTTCTAGGGACAGAAAACTGTAGGTAGGGAGAGTGTCAGTTTCTTTCACTGTGCAAGTCCTTGTTTCAAGGGACAGAGAAGGACACCTGAAGGTAGCCCTTATTGCTTTTTTCCCATCTCCCTGCAGGCCATCTATTAGAATGTCTGGAAGGCAAACAAGGAGAGGCAGACAGTCAGGAGGCAATAAAAGAGGGCAAGCAGGCTCTGTGTCTGGGGGCAACAGTGCTGGTCGTGGACGCGGTGCATTGTCATCAGCACATGGCCATGGGACACGCTTGTCCTTCTTTTCGGCAGCTGGACATGTTGAGCCACATCATGCCGAAGACTTGGTAGAGTGGATGACCAAGCCCTCCTCCTCCTCCTCATCCTCTCTCACCCAGGCTCAGGGTACTGGCAAAGCAGCTGCCAAAGCGTCCTCTTCCCTGGTATCAATGTCAGACTCATCATCAGTCACTCCTTCCCTAGACCCACCATGTCCTCCTCCTGAGGAGTCCCCCGAACTGTTTGAGCACAGTGTTGGGTACATGCTCCAGGAGGATGCCCAGCGTTTCGAAGGGTCTGATGATGAAACCCAGCTACAGGAAGGCAGTAGGGTGAGAGCAGACAGAGGGGATGCTCAAGAAGGACACCAATCTGGCAGTCATGTTCCAGCAGCTGCAGCATACTGCCAGATTGGCTCCAGTGATGAGGAGGGAGGGGATGATGAGGTCACTGACTCCACGTGGGTGCCTAATAGGAGAGAGGAGGAGGAGGATGAGGAGGAGGCACATCTCCAACGAGACAGGATGCCCTTTGGTGGCCAGCGTAAGGGCAGTACACCGACGGAATCACACCGCAGAGCTCCGCCTGTGCAGGGCGCTGCCTCTGCCCGTCATTCAAAAAGTTCCTTGGTGTGGGCCTTTTTTGAGGCTAGTGCATCAGATCGCACAGCTGCTGTTTGCAACATATGTCTCAAGCGTATATCGCGTGGCCAAAACATCAGCCGCTTGGGTACCACATGCCTGACCAGACATATGTTGACCTGCCATGCAGCTCGTTGGCAAGCCTACCTCAAAGACCCACACCAAAGAACAAAGCGGACCTCTCCTTGCACCGCATCAGCTGGGATCTCCAACACCACTATAACTTCAGTCCTCTCTGAAACATGCACTGAGAGGAATGAAGGTGTAGAATTAGGCGTGTCACAGCCAAGTACTTGCGGCCACTCTGCTAGCAGTACACCGACGTCCTATTCTAGCAGGCAAATTTCCCTGCCCCAGCTGCTGGACCGTCGAAAGAAGTTCACTCCCAGCCATCCACATGCCCAGCGGTTGAATGCTAGCTTGGCTAAATTGCTAGCGCTTCAACTGCTGCCTTTTCAGTTGGTAGACTCGGCCCCCTTCCGTGAGTTTGTGCAATGTGCGGTTCCTCAGTGGCAGGTTCCCAAACGCCACTTTTTCTCACGGAAGGCTATTCCGGCTCTCTACCGGCATGTGGAAGGCAATGTCTTGGCCTCGCTGGACAGGGCGGTCAGCGGTAAGGTGCATATTACCGCTGACTCATGGTCCAGCAGGCATGGACAGGGACGTTACCTTTCTTTCACGGCCCATTGGGTCACTCTTTTGGCAGCTGGGAAGGATGCAGGACAAGGTGCAGTAGTGTTGGAGGTTGTCCCACCGCCACGCCTCCAAAATGCTACTACTGGTTGTGACACACCTCTCTCCTCCACCCCCTCCTCTTCTTCTTCCTCCATGGCCTCTTCCTGTGGTTTGTCCTATGAACCAGCGGTGCTCCGTAGCCGTTCACGGGGCTACGCAAGTACGCAGGCAAAAAGATGCCATGCCGTGCTTGCGCTGGTGTGTTTGGGGGACAGAAGCCACACTGGGGCAGAGGTCCTGTCTGCTCTGCAGGGCCAGGCCGAGAGGTGGTTGACACCACGCCAGCTTAAGCCAGGAATGGTGGTTTGCGACAATGGCACCAACCTCCTCTCCGCCCTCCGACAGGGACAACTGACCCATGTGCCCTGTGTGGCTCACGTCCTTAACCTGGTGGTGCAGCGGTTCTTGGGCAGGTACCCGGGCTTACAGGATGTCCTGAGGCAGGCCAGGAAAGTCTGTGTGCATTTCCGCAGATCTTATAATGCCAGTGCTCGCCTGGCTGAGCTGCAAAAGGAGTTGAACCTGCCCAAGAACCGCCTTGTATGTGACATGCCCACCAGGTGGAACTCAACGTTGGCCATGCTGCAGCGGCTGCACACGCAGCAGAGGGCCATCAATGAGTACCTGTGCGACTACGGCACCAGGACAGGGTCAGGGGAGGTTGGTTTTTTTTCTCCACGCCAGTGGGGCATGATCAGGGATGCATGCACTGTCCTGGCACCATTTGAGGAGGCCACGAGGATGGTGAGCAGTGACAGTGCATGCATCAGTGACACTGTACCTCTTGTCCACCTGTTGGAGCACACGCTGCGTGGAATAATGGACAGGGCACTTGAGGCAGAACAGAGGCAGGAAGAGGAGGACTTCCTTGCCTCTCAAGGCCCCCTTTACCCAGACAGTGTTCCTTCTGTCCCACCCATCGCACAGGAAGAGGAAGAGGAGGAGGAGGAGGAGGAGGAGGAGGAGGAGGATTGTGTCAGCATGGAGGTGGAGGCTGGCACTCAGCATCATCAGCAGCAGTCTTTTAGGGATGATTTACAGTCCCAAGAAACCAGTGGACTTGTACGTGGCTGGGAGGAGGTGACTGCGGATCATGTCGTCCTTAGTGACCCAGAGGACTCCGGAGCGAATGCCTCAGCAAACCTACGCTGCATGGCCTCCCTGATCCTGCAAAGTCTGCGGAAGGATCCTCGTATTCTTCGGATCAAGGAGAGGGACCATTACTGGCTGGCCACTCTCCTTGATCCACGGTACAAGGGTAAGGTTGCGGACCTTATGTTACCGTCGCAGAGGGAGCAGAGGATGAGACAACTCCGGGAGGCCTTGCAGAAAGGTCTGTGCAACGCGTTCCCAGAGACTGGGAGGTTACAAACTCCTGGTCCAGGACAACGAGTTGCTGAGGCTTCGGCCAGTCAAAGAAGGAGCGGTGGGGAAGGTGGCCGTCTGACCGATGCGTTCAGACAATTCTTTAGTCCGCAGCCCCAAAGTATGATTGGTTCCAGCAACCATCGCCAGCGTCTGATAAACATGGTGCAGGAATATCTAGGGGCAAGGTCAGACTTGGACACCTTCCCCACCGAAAATCCTCTGGCTTACTGGGTCTTGAGGATGGATCACTGGCCAGAGCTTGCACAGTATGCAATTGAGCTACTGGCCTGTCCTGCATCCAGCGTTCTTTCGGAACGCACATTCAGTGCTGCTGGAGGATTTGTCACGGATCACAGGGTGCGCCTGTCCACCGACTCGGTTGATCGACTGACTTTCATCAAGATGAACCAGTCTTGGATCACCACCAGCTACCACACACCTGATGCTGATATAACAGACTAATACAGTATCTGTGAGGGGTTGTAGTGTTGTGCCACCAGTGCCTAAGGCCCAATTTTTCAGCCCCTGTTCAACAGGGGCATGCAATTACAATTCTTGATGTAATAATTCACAGCAGGGCCCATTCCTGCACCCACCAAGAGTAAGTCTGAGGGCTTACAGTGTTGTGGCAACGCCACCACCACCACCACCACGAAAGGCCCAATTTTTCAGCCCCTGTTCAAAAGGGGCATGTAATTACAATTCTTGATCTAATAATTCACAGCAGGGCCCATTCCTGCACCCACCAAGAGTAACTCTGAGGGCTTACAGTGTTGTGGCAACACCACCACCACCACCACCACCACGAAAAGCCCAATTTTTCAGCCCCTGTTCAACAGGGGCATGCAATTACAATTCTTGATCTAATAATTCACAGCAGGGCCCATTGCTGCACCCACCAAGAGTAACTGTCAGGGCTTACAGTGTTGTGGCACCAGCACCACCATCAAAGCCCCAATTTTTACTACCACTGTTCAAGAATTATATGTAATTAAAATTCCTGATATAATAGTTGACAGCAGGGCGTTCCAGCACCAACCAAGAGTAACTGTGAGTGCTTACAGTGTTGTGCCAACACCAACAACTAAGGGGCCTATTTCTGCAGAGTATATACGGCAGGTCCCTACTTTCAAACATCCAACTTACAAACGACTCCTACTTGCAAACGAAAGAAGACAACAGGAAGTGAGAGGAAATCTACCCCTAGGAAGGAAAATTCTCTCCTGTAAGAATAAATATGGGAGAAAGGTGTCTCCTCTGTACTGATGCTTTATCAGCAATCCTTGTTTCAAGAAAAACACCACATTTCAAAAACAGTTGTCATTGGGACGGAAAGTGAGGTGAAATGTTCTGAACAGGGGCACAGACAGCAAAACAAATGTTACAGGGGTGATAACCCTTACCTATGTTTCCCAAAAAGTTTAAAAATAGATTTTTGGGCTGGAGCTACACTTCAACAATGTACCTGTTCAAAATTACAAACACATTCTACATAAGAACAAACCTACAGTCCCTGTCTTGTATGCACCGCCTGTTCAGAGTATATAGGGCCTTTTTTATTTTATGTGCGGGGTTCCCCTTAATATCCATACAAGACCCAAAGGGGCTGGTAATGGGCTGGGGTAGGGGGGGGGGGGTCATGGGGTAGCTATGCCATTTTTCTTAAAGATTTTCATCCATATTACCGGGACCAGACATTACATTAAAGCCGCAAGCAGTTTTAAATGGCTTTTTTTTCCTTTAGAAGTGTCATTTTGTGCAGGGACAGTTCTAAACACGGGAAACACGTGGCACTTCACAGGCATACTTTAGACACCCCCCAGGTACGATATTTAAAGGAATATTTGACTTTTTTTTTTCACTTTATGCATCATTAAAATGACTGCTCCCGAAAAACGACCGTTTTTAAAACTTCTTTTTGCATTGATACATGTCCCCTGGTGCAGAACCCGGGTTCCCAAACCCTTTTTAGGACAATAACATGCATAATAGTTGTTATAATTAGCACTTTAGAATTCGAACGTTCGCATCCATTGTATTTAATAGGGTTCTAATGTTCGTACGAACTTTCGGTCCGTTCGCGGGTTCTGGTGCGAACCGAACCCGGGGGTGTTCGGCTCATCACTACAGAGGACGTCTAGGGCTATAATTATTTCTCTTACTCTAACGATCGCGGTGATACCTCACATGTGTTTGTGCTTTAAATTTACATTTTTTTCTTATTTATTTTACTTTTTTTTTTTAACTGTTTTTTTTTTTTATCAATTTTTGGGTCACTTTTATTCCTATTACAAGGAATGTAAAAATCCCTTGTAATAGAAAAAAGCATGACAGGTCCTCTTCAATATGAGATCTGGAGTCAAAAAGACCTCAGATCACATATTTAGGCTAAAATGCAATAAAAAAAAAATATATATTTTTTTATGTCATTTAAAAAAAAAATGTCCCTTTAAGAGCATTAAGCGGAAGTGACGTTTTGACGTTGCTTCCGCCCTGCAATGATATGGAGACGGGTGGGGGCCATCTTCCCCTCACTCATCTCCATGTCAGCCCAGGAGAAGGATCCAATTGCCTCCTCCGATGCCGACGGCTCCGGTAAGTGGCGGAGGGCACCGGAGAGTGGCGGGAGGGGACCCCTCTACCGCCGCCGATAGAAGTGATCTTGCGGCGAATCCGCCACAGAGGCCACTTTTATCTGAAAGAGGACCGCCCGCTCTTGAAGAGGGTGCTGGGGTTATGGTAGCTAGCTGCTACCATACCAACGGTATTCCTCTTCAAAGTAGCGACGTATTCCTGCGGCGGGCGGTCCGTAAGTGGTTAACAAACATAGCACTTCCCAATGTTATTTGATTTTTTCTGGTACAATCTTTTTTATTAAGATTTTTTGAGAAGTGAGAACAATTGCAATAATCCCACGCAGGGGATATAAACAAAAAACATAACATGGCACAGCTAAATAGTGCACATTAAAAACATATTCGATAGTGGGCGTTACCAGGCAACAACAGCCTCCGGCCAAGGCTGGGGGGTCAACATAACGTAACTGAGCATTAAGGCGTAGAGTAATCCACTAAAATGTGGAAAATAAAACTAAAATCAGAAACACATAAACAAAAAAAAAAAAAAAACACAAAAAAAAAAAAAAACAAATAAGAAAAATAAAAGAGTGAAAAAAAGAGAGAGGGAGAGAAAGAGAGGGAGAGAAAGAGAGAGAGACAGGTACCCCCAGGTCGGGAAGATAAAGGGGGTCAATTAACGCGGCTTAGGCTGGTCGGATGCAGAGTGGGAAGAGCGTAGGACCACCATGGGGCCCCAAACCTTGAGGAACTTGGCGTGGGAGTAATGAAGAATACTAGACATCTTCTCATTAATCATGAGAGTCGTTAAGGTGCACTTCACCTTCACAAATGAGATAGCCGGCTTCTTCCAGGCCCTTGCTATAGTGCGCTTCGCAGCGATAAACCATTTTGCTGATGGTAAAAAAGGCCCGGGACTGGGCAGTGAAGCAAGGCCAATTTAGCATCCTTGTGGGGGAGTATATGGAAGAGAGAAGACAGAAGACCAAATACCCTCGACCAGAATCCCACCAGCCGGGGGCAGGACCATCAGGTATGAAGTTCGTCTCCACGCTGACCACAACCCCTGAAACATCTATCACTGTAGGATGGGTTTGATTTAGCGATATGGGAAGGGACCCAATACCAACGGAGGAGTACCTTATAGGCTGCCTCTAGTGTAGCCGTGTTAAAGGAACATTTTGCAATATTAGACCAGGCTTTGCTCCAATCCGCTAGGTTGATGCAGGATAAGTCCCGCTCCCATTTAGGAACATAAGATAAGGAGGTTGGGGTCCTGCTTGAGTTAAGGGAGGAGTAAATCAAAGATATAATGCCCGGAGACCCTGGAGAATGTAGGCATGTTTGTTCAAAGGCCGTTTTCTGGTAGGGGAGGGTATCATTGCGTCTAAGAGAGGAGATCCAGTGGCAAAGTTGAAGATAGCGAAAAAATTCTACTGATGGAGCTTCATGAGCCTCTTGGATTGAAGCCCATGAGGTAAAGGTGCGGGTTCCGAGAAAATGTCGGACCTGGGAGAATCCATGGGCTGGCCACCAGGCAAAAATATGAGGAGGTTGTTCTAAGCCGGGGGGAAACAGGGGGTTATTGAGGAGAGGGAGTAGCGGGAGGGACGGGGACACAAGCCCACCGGACTACCGAACCGTGTCCCAGAGTTTTAGGCTATGGGCCATCAGGGGGCTGAGCGAGGGGGGACACATTTTAGGAGGGAGCCATAAGAGAGCGGAGATGGGGACTGGTGCACAATTGGGGATTTCCAGAAGGACCCAGAGTGGGATATCGGAGGTAGCCTGGAGCATTGTAAGCTGGGAGATTTGTGCAGCTTGGGAGTACTTAGCAATGTTTGGGACTCCGAGCCCATCTCTCAATCTGTGGGCATATAAGGTAAAACGGGAAACCCTGGGAAGCTTATTGGCCCAAATAAAAGAGAGAAGCCTTTTCTGGAGGAGACGTAGAAAGAACGCAGGGATCCAGACTGGAAGAGTCCAGAAAAAGTATAAGATCTTCGGGAGGACCGTCAGCTTGACAATGTTAGTTGATTTTTTGACAATGTTAGGATACTTTACCTGATCTGGAATGAGGCAGATAGTGGGCACCCTTATTTTGGACTATCCAAATTTTTTGTGGTTGCGGATTAAATAGATAAAGTAACTACATAGTTTTGAAATTTCCCTTGAGATCAGTTTTAAGAGTTTTATAACACCTATTTTAAGAATTCTTTATGTATAAAAAAAGACAAATTGGAATCTCGGTGTGGCTTGCAAAGTACAAAAATCTGTATAAACATCTATAACAGCAGGATTTCTTCTGGTCATGTAGTGCACACTGAGAGACTATTGGCTGATTTACAAGAGGCAAATAGACTGAACTTTTCACGCTGTCATACATAACCGGTGTTCTTGTGGGTGAAATTCAGATGGAACTCCATCTGCCTCCAAACCACCTGATTTATTATATGCTTATCTGTAGACCTCTACCTTGACCATGCTGCAGCAGCTGCACATGCAGCAGCGGGCTATAAATGTGTACCTGTGTTAGAGTGGCTTGAGGAATGGGTTGAGTTATTTTCCTCACATTAGTGGCTACTCAGTAGACTGGCACTTTATTGTCACCTCATCATTTGAAGAGGTGTGGTAAACCATGACAATGCAGGCATCTGAGACACTATTTCTGTAATGTTCTTGCTAGCGCACACACTGCATGCATTATAGACAGGGAACTCAAGGCACATAAACAGAAGAAAGAAGATGATTTCCTACTATCTCAGGTCTTGCTTTATCCAAATGTCAACCCTGTGAAGCCATAGCAGGTACAGGCAGAGCATGAGGAAGAGGAGTAGGAGTATGGTTTAAATCGGGTCATTGAGAAGGGGGGAGGACATGAGGCAAGCTTCCATGAATAGGTGTCATCCTTCACACACCCTGGGAGTTTTACATGGCTGAATGGAGATAGCTGAAGACAATGTCATCCCCAGTGACCTCAAGGACTGGAGTTCCTCAACCTCTTTTAACACATAGTGAATTGGCTCTTTCATGGTCCAGAGTTTGAAAAAGGACCATAGGATTTGTGGCATCAAGGAGAGGGATTATTATTGGTTGGAAACTCTCCTGGAATCTACAAACATAAAGCTCAGCCTGTGGGCGAAAGGAGAAGTGGTGGTGGGGGTGGATGTCTAAGTGAGGCCTTCAGAAGCTTTTTTTATTACCCAATGTCCAGGGTTATCTGTTGCCAGCACCTTTCAACAGTTGCTGCACCATATGGTGGGAGATTACATGGGGTCAAGGGTGGATGTTGACATCCTTTAGACAATCGACCTCCTTGACTACTGGCGATAATGCTCAAAACCAAATTTTTGGACAGATACTTCCCAAAGATCAAAATTCATGCATAATTTTTGGCTAGCTAACTATTGTTTTTGCCATTAATGTTTGCATTTCATTACAGTGCAACATCATTGAGAATGAACAACACTTAATGTTTCTTCTTATCAATTTTGTTTATTAAATTTAGAAAAGGAAATAATTACATACATATCCATAGCTGACATTCGTATTAACAAAAGTATTAGTAGCATGTATAAAAAACAAAGATGTGTTAACTATAGTTGAGTTGAGTACCAATGGTAAAAGAAGGAGGTTTAAATTGATAAACATTAAGTTATAGGTAATATTTCATTATATTAAATTAAAATATGTTTGAAATTGAATATAATAATCTACACTACAGATATATACATTGTATAAAACAGTATATGAGTATATATCGTTAACAAGATTAAAAGTAATAGAGATTCCTAACATTACGTAACCATAAATAAAAATATATAGAATGAGGGAACAAATGTATAAACAGATATTTACTGCATATCTAGGAAATGTGTATTAATAGTATGGTACTCAATAGCTATTATATGAAAATAAGGAGCGTTGATTTAAGAACCTTGCTACTAAATTTATAAACAACAATGGATATCAGAGAAAAAAAAACAGACTTACAAAGAATAATAGGACAGGAAGAAAAAGAAAGGTAAGAAAAGTAAAGATAAGGAAGGTAGAAGGAAGTAGAAGAAGTCCCCGGGGTTTCTATAATATTAGACATTTGTATATGTATACCAGGTATTAATTTGTGTCTGTGTTAACAAAGTTTCAATAAAGTGTCAAAATTGGGGGGGAGGAAATGTGTCACCCAAGGGTTCCAGATTTTCTCAAATTTTTCGATTTTATCATTGGATATAGCTTCTAATTTGGAGTGAGCCATAGCTTGGTTAATTCTATTTTTGGTTTCAGAAATGGTTAATGTAGTTGTCTTCCAAGCTTTGGCGATTGTCTGCTTTGCAGCTGTGGTGATTGGTAGTAAAAGGATAAATTGGGTATGAGAAATATTGTCTGGCTTCAAGTTTAGGAGCGCCATTAGCGGATCTGCTTCCATCCTTGTATTAAATAAAGCTGAGAGCATGAGAAAAATCTCTTTCCAAAAGTGTTTTGCAATTGGGCATTCCCAAAAAATGTGTATATACCCCGTGAACACGTCCTGTAGTGACGAAACGCGTAGGGAAGAGCTACGTTCTGACGTCACCGCGCCCACGCCATCACAGAACAGTACAGGCTGCATTCTCGAGAGCCAGCCGGCTCGATTCATGCTGATTTTATCATCATTGTTGTAAGTGTCCATCTGCTTTTATATTGAATAAATGTGTGAAGGTTTTACACTATCCAGCTTTTTATTCCTTCTCGGTCATATTGGGATCGTACCTCCCTCTATGTCAGTGAAATCATCCCCGCTGAGACGTACATCTCTTCATGCCATATGCTGTATGCTGTTTAGACCCGAGGCTGGGTGTTAAGCCACAGGCATTCTCTGACCCTCTATCACAAGGGATCATATAGTTGCGGTAAGCGGCAGTGTGTTTCCAGGTGGAGGCTTCCCTTCCGGTCATCACTTTATCCATTGGTGTTTATTCATTTTGGGATTTTGAAGTCACGGTGGAAGATTGTTCTACATTTTGTTTATGGACTATTTTTTCATTAATATCTATACTGGGCTGTTTGAGACTTCACTGGGCTTTATGTGACGAGCCTATTGTTTTCCTTCACAATTTGTTTATCATTATATGTGGTACACTATCTGAGCTGCCGTGATTGGCACCTTCTCTTTTGTATTAGCATTTTTTGTTTTTTCATTATCACAGATTGGTTGGTCAATTATCAGTGCTACCACTTATTCACCATTTGGCACTTTTTTCATTCACCAATTCATAGCGCAACTTTTTTCCTTTTTTATTGGCTCAAACTTGTGGTCACGCAAATGTTTTCAGAAATTCCGACCGTCAAGAACGCGGTGACGTACAACACTACAACTACAAAGTTCAATGATTCCGAGCATGCGTCGTATTGATTCCGAGCATGCGTAGGATTTTTGTGCCTCGGAATTGGCTTCACACGATTGGAATTTTCAAGCAGAACTTTTCTTGTCGGAAAATTTGAGAACCAGCTCTCAAATTTTTGTTGTCGGTAATTCTGCCAGAAAATGTCCGATGGAGCATACACACAGTCGGAATTTCCGACCAAAAGCACACATTTGTCGGAATTTCCGATCGTGTGTACGCGGCATAAGTTATTATTTTGTCTTGATATGTCAGTCTGTGCCCCAAATGTGTACAATTTTCATATAGTGTGTCTTAAAAAATAAAGTTTCAATGACGTTTCTGACTGAAATATGCTTATTCTTAGCCTCCAAAACATCCCCACATTATAAAGACTATGATTATGATAAGAGTTCTTTTGTCTTAGAAACCCCAAAATGACTAGCAAGTTTAGAGTCGTGAACCAACCTTAGGGCTTCTACCCAAACTGATTCAGGTACATAGAGGCAATGCGCTTGAGTCCAAAAACCGCTGTTGTACTTGAGGTTAATGTCCTTAAGAGGATTATTAAGAAGTGGGTCGTTTTCATACCCCTCTTTGAGAAGATTACGAAATGTCTTTGAACTCGTGGCCCCTAGAAAGTTCTTTTGAGTCAGGATCGTACATTCAGAGTGGCTTTCCTGGAGAGGCCCAGACAACATCCGCGATAGGGCATCAGCCTTACCATTCCTTGACCCAGGGCGATACGAGATAACATCATTGAACCTGGAGAAGAATAGGGTCCAACGGGCTTGTCTAGATGACAACCTTTTAGCAGAACTAATACATTCTAAATTTCTATGATCGGTGAGAATGGTTACAGGGTGCTTAGCCCCTTCCAGCAGATGCCTGCACTCAGAAAATGTTTCCTTAATTGCCAGCAGCTCCTTGTTTCTAATGTCATAATTCTTCTCGACTGAAGACATCAGTCGAGAGAAATAAGCATGCAGCTGCATTTTTTCTCCAATTCGCCGAGAAAGCATAGCTCCCACAGCAGAATTAGGAGCATCAACTTCTACGATGAAAGGTAGGCCTGGATCTGGATGTACCAGTATTGGTGCAGAAGTAAAGAGAGTCGTTAGTTTACTAAAGTCAGCCTGTGCCTCAGGTGACCACAAAAAGGGCATCCCTGTGTAATTGGAGCAATTACCCTGGAGAAATTCTTTATAAATATTCTGTAAAAGTTGGAAAAACCAACAAAATTGTATCTCCTTAACTGGACAGGCCAACCCACCACTGCTTCGATCATATCAGGATCCATTCTTACCCCTTCAGAAGAAATTATGTATCCCAAGAACTGGATCTGAGTTTGTTCAAACTCGCATTTCTCTAGTTTGATGTAAAGTTGATTCCGCCTAATCTTTCGAAAACAATACAGCCATGCTACCTGTGTTCTTCCAAATTATCAGAAAAATTAGAATATCATCCAAATATGCTATTACAAACTGATCCAGCAAATCTCGAAAAGAATCATTAATGAAATGTTGAAAAGTTGCGGGAGCATTGCAAAGTCCAAAGGGCATGACCAAAGACTAAAAATGTCTATACTGTATCTGGTTCTGAAAGCAGTTTTCCATTCATCTCTGGGACGAATGTGGACAAGGTTGTATGCCCCCAGTAAATCAAATTTGGTAAAGAGCTTGGCGGAGCGGAGTCTCTTAAGCATTTCTGGAATCAGTGGGAGTGGATAGTGATTCTTAATTGTGATCCTGTTTAAATCTATGTAGTCAATACACGGATGCAGGATGGAATCCTTTTTCTCCACAAAGAATAAGGCTGCCCCAGCAGGAGAGGTTGAGTGTCTGATAAAACCCTTCTCCAGATTCTCATTAATCCACTCCCTGAGCACCTTCAGTTCAGGTTTTGATAAAGAATAAAGGTGACAAAATGGTATTTCTGCCCCTGGAAGCAATTCAATGGGACAATCATAAGAGCAATGAGGAGGCAGCTGATTTGCGTTCTTTTTAACACAAATGTCCCAAAACTCAAGATTTTGTGGAGGTAGCTTGTAGTATGACTGAGTAGTTGCCAAAACTGCTTGTAAATCTTGGGTTGGTGGAGGGCTTATTTGATAAGATTCTTTGCAAAGGTCAAATGTAAAGTTTAAAGAACCTGTATCCCAGTTGATGGAGGGATCATGGATAGAGAACCAAGGAATGCGCAGGATGATAGGGAACTTGGGTGATGTGATCAGCTGAAAGTTGATAGTCTCCTGATGGTCAGTCTCAATTAGCAGTTTAAGCAGGACGGTTTCGTGGGTAACAGGTCCTGAAGATAAAGGTGAGCCATCCACAGTTTCCATATCAATAGGGGCGAGTTTATTTCTTATTTGAATGTTATTATTTTAGGCAAATTCAATGTCCATGAAGTTTCCCCCGACCCCTGAGTCCAGCATAGCAGAGCAAGGTATTTCATTGCTTTCAACTATAAGCCTTATAAAGATGACAGAATTAGTTGATAAAGAATTAACTTTACTTGCTTCCTGAATCAAAAGAGAGACAGACTGAGAAATTGAGTTTATTTGTTCAGATACTGTAACATCAATTGCCGCAATTGTTCTTTTTAATTTATTGGAACAATTAACAGAGTCTTCACAATAAAGACATAAGTTCTCTGAACGTCATCTTTCTTTCTCCTGAGTAGTAATAGATCTTTTGATAGCATCCACCTGCATAGGTTCAGAAGTGTCAGAATCCGGAAGAATTCTTGGACCCCTAGGAGTATATTGAGTATTAGAAAAACGCATGCCACCATTACTGACTGGGATTCCCAGTCTCTCCTATCTCCTTTCAGTAAGTCTCTGATCAATTCAAATACATAATTTAATAAAAGCCTTGAGGTCGTCAGGACGTTCTACTCTGGCAAGCTCATCTTTTACTTTTTCATAGAGTCCTTGACGGAACTGACTCTTTTGCGCTGCTGGATTTCAATCAGTATTTGAGATCCAACATTAGAATTCAGTTGTGTACTCTGCAACAGAGTGTCTGCCCTGGCCCTGCCGTAAATTGTGCAATTTTGCCTCAGCAGTAGCGCAGCGATTGGGATCATCGAAAACTTGATTCATAGCAGTCACAAAAGAACTGAAATTATCCAGGATGACATCATCTTTCTCCACATAAGGGGAGGCCCAGGCTAAGGCTTTCTCAGTCAGGAGGTTGATAATGACAGCACCTTTTTCCTGTCAGAACTAAAGTATATACAACATTGATTAAGGAACCCTCTATAATGGCGACAGTCTCAGTTAAACTTGAGTGGTAGGGGCATTTGTGCTTTAGTATTTACGGCAGCAGTATCCTGTGTAGTGATGAGCCGAACACCCCCGGGTTCGGTTCGCACCAGAACCCGCGAACGGACCGAAAGTTCGCACGAACTTTAGAACCCTATTAAATACAATGGATGCGAACGTTCGAAATCTAAAGTGCTAATTATAACGACTATTATGCATGTTAATGTCCTAAAAAGGGTTTGGGAACCCGGGTTCTGCACCAGGGGACATGTATCAATGCAAAAATAAGTTTTAAAAACGGCCGTTTTTCGGGAGCAGTCATTTTAATGATGCATAAAGTGAAAAAAAAAAGTCAAATATTCCTTTAAATATCGTACCTGGGGGGTGTCTAAAGTATGCCTGTGAAGTGCCACATGTTTCCCGTGTTTAGAACTGTCCCTGCACAAAATTACATTTCTAAAGGAAAAAAAGCCATTTAAAACTGCTTGCGGCTTTAATGTAATGTCTGGTCCCGGTAATATGGATGAAAATCTTTAAGAAAAATGGCATAGCTACCCCATCACAGCCCCCCCCCTACCCCAGCCCATTACCAGCCCCTTTGGGTCTTGTATGGATATTAAGGGGAACCCCGCACACAAAATAAAAAAGGCCCTATATACTCTGAACAGCCGTATACAGGCGGTGCATACAAGACAGGGACTGTAGGTTTCTTCTTATGTAGAATCTGTTTGTAATTTTGAACAGGTACATTGTTTAAGTGTAGCTCCAGCCAAAAAATCAATTTTTAAGCTTTTTGGAAAACATAGGGAAGGGTTATCACCCCTGTACCATTTGTTTTGCTGTCTGTGCAGTGTGCACCTGTTCAGAACAGTTCACCTCACTTTCCGTCCTAATGACAAATGTTTTTTGAAAATTTGGGTTTTTTATTGAAACAAGAATTGGTGATAAAGCATCAGTGAAGAGGAGACACTTTTTTTCCCATATTAACTCTTACAGGAGAGAATTTGCCTTCCTAGGGGTAGATTTCCTCTCACTTCCTGTTGTATCCTTCCGTTTGCAAGGAGGAGTCGTTTGTAAGTTGGATGTTTGAAAGTATGGGCCTGCCGTATATACTCAGCTGAAATTTGCCCCTTACATGTTGGTGTTGCCACAACACTGTGAGCCCTCACAGTTACTCTTGGTGGGCATATGAATGGGCCCTGCTGTGAATTATTAGATCAAGAATTGTAATTGCATGCCCCTGTTGAACAGGGGCTGAAAAATTGGGCCTTTGGTGGTGGTGGTAGTGGTGTTGACACAACACTGTAAGGCCTCACAGTTACTCTTGGTGGGTGCAGGAATGGGCCCTGCTGTGAATTATTAGATCAAGAATTGCATTTACATGCCCCTGTTAACCAGGGGCAGACAAATTGGGCCTTAGGCACTGGTGCCACAACACTGCAACCCAACACAGATACTGTACTTGGAGCACAGCAATGAGCCCTGTTGCAAAGTATTGCATCAAAAATTGTAATTACACGCCCCTGTTAAACAGGGGCTGAAAAATTGGGCCTTAGCCACTGGTGCTGGTGCCACAACACTGCAACCTCTCCCAGATACTCTAGTTGGAGTGCAGGAATGAGCCCTGCTGCAAAGCATTGCATAAAAAATAGTAATTACATGCCCCTGTTAAACAGGGGCTGAAAAATTGGGCCTTAGCCACTGGTGGCGGCACCCAGAAACAAAAATGTTCTTCCAAGCTATCATCATCAATCGGATCATTGAGGAGGAGGAGGATAGTCAGTCAACATAACAGAACAGTCTCTCAGCATCAGCATCAGTCTTAAGGGGATGTGACATTTGAAAATAAATTAGTCTGTTATATCAGCTTCAGGTGTTTGGTAGCTGGTGGTGATCCAAGACTGGTTCATCTTTATGAAGGTCAGTCGATCAACCGAGTCGGTGGACAGGCGCACCCTGTGATCCGTGACAAATCCTCCAGCAGCACTGAATGTGCGTTCTGAAAGAACGCTGGATGCAGGACAGGCCAGTAGCTCAATTGCATACTGTGCAAGCTCTGGCCAGTGATCCATCCTCAAGACCCAGTAAGCCAGAGGATTTTCGGTGGGGAAGGTGTCCAAGTCTGACCTTACCCCTATGTATTCCTGCACCATGTATATCAGACGCTGGCGATGGTTGCTGGAACCGATCATACCTTGGGGCTGCGGACTAAAGAATTGTCTGAACGCATCGGTCAGACGGCCACCTTCCCCACCGCTCCTTCATTGACTGACCGAAGCCTCAGCAACTCGTTGTCCAGGATCAGGAGTTTGTAACCTCCCAGTCTCTGGGAACGCATTGCACAGACCTTTCTGCAAGGCCTCCCGGAGTTGTCTCATCCTCTGCTCCCTCTGCGACGGTAAGATAAGGTCCGCAACCTTACCCTTGTACCGTGGATCAAGGAGAGTGGCCAGCCAGTAATGGTCCCTCTCCTTGATCCGAAGAATACGAGGATCCTTCCGCAGACTTTGCAGGATCAGGGAGGCCATGCAGCGTAGGTTAGCTGAGGCATTCGGTCCGGAGTCCTCTGGGTCACTAAGGACGACATGATCCGCAGCCACCTCCTCCCAGCCACGTACAAGTCCACTGGTTTCTTGGGACTGTAAATCATCCCTAAAAGACTGCTGCTGATGATGCTGAGTGCCAGGCTCCACCTCCATGCTGACACAATCCTCCTCCTCCTCTTCCTGTGCGATGGGTGGGACAGAAGGAACACTGTCTGGGTAAAGGGGGCCTTGAGAGGCAAGGAAGTCCTCCTCTTCCTGCCTCTGTTCTGCCTCAAGTGCCCTGTCCATTATTCCACGCAGCGTATGTTCCAACAGGTGGACAAGAGGTACAGTGTCACTGATGCATGCACTGTCACTGCTCACCATCCTCGTGGCTTCCTCAAATGGTGCCAGGACAGTGCATGCATCCCTGATCATGCCCCACTGGCGTGGTGAAAAAAACCCGAGCTCCCCTGACCCTGTCCTGGTGCCGTAGTCACACAGGTACTCATTGATGGCCCTCTGCTGCATGTGCAGCCGCTGCAGCATGGCAAACGTTGAGTTTCACCTGGTGGGCATGTCACATATAAGGCGGTTCTTGGGCAGGTTCAACTCCTTTTGCAGCTCAGCCAGGCGAGCACTGGCATTATAAGATCTGCGGAAATTCACACAGACTTTCCTGGCCTGCCTCAGGACATCCTGTAAGCCCGGGTACCTGCCCAAGAACCGCTGCACCACCAGGTTAAGGACGTGAGCCACACAGGGCACATGGGTCAGTTGTCCCTGTCGGAGGGCAGGGAGGAGGTTGGTGCCATTGTCGCAAACCACCATTCCTGGCTTAAGCTGGCGTGGCATCAACCACCTCTCGGCCTGCCTCTGCAGAGCTGACAGAACCTCTGCCCCAGTGTGGCTCCTGTCCCCCAAACACACCAGCACAAGCACGGCATGGCATCTTTTTGCCTGCGTACTTGCGTATCCCCTTGAATGCCTACGGAGCACCGCTGGTTCCGAGGACAAAGCACAGGAAGAGGCCATGGAGGAAGAAGAAGAGGAGGGGGTGGAGGAGAGAGGTGTGTCACATCCAGTAGTAGCATTTTGGAGGCGTGGCGGCGGAACAACCTCCAACACTACTGCACCTTGTTCTGCATCCTTCCCAGCTGCCAAAAGAGTGACCCAATGGGCCGTGAAAGAAAGGTAACGTCCCTGTCCATGCCTGCTGGACCATGAGTCAGCGGTAATATGCACCTTACCGCTGACCGCCCTGTCCAGCGAGGCCAAGACATTGCCTTCCACATGCCGGCAGAGAGCCGGAATCGCCTTCCGTGAGAAAAAGTGGCGTTTGGGAACCTGCCACTGAGGAACCGCACATTGCACAAACTCACGGAAGGGGGCCGAGTCTACCAACTGAAAAGGCAGCAGTTGAAGCGCTAGCAATTTAGCCAAGCTAGCATTCAACCGCTGGGCATGTGGATGGCTGGGAGTGAACTTCTTTCGACGGTCCAGCAGCTGGGGGAGGGAAATTTGCCTGCTAGAATCGGACGTCGGTGTACTGCTAGCAGAGTGCCCGCAAGTACTTGGCTGTGACACACCTAATTCTACACCTTAATTTCTCTCAGTGCAGGTTTCAGAGAGGACTGAAGGTATAGTGGGGTTGGAGATCCCAGCTGATGCGGTGCAAGGAGAGGTCCGCTTTGTTCTTTGGTGTGGGTTTTTAAGGTAGGCTTGCCAACGAGCTGCATGGCAGGTCAACATATGTCTGGTCAAGTATGTGGTGCCCAAGCGGGTGATGTTTTGGCCATGCGATATACGTTTGAGACATATGTTGCAAACAGCAGCTGTGCGATCTGATGCACTCGACTCAAAAAAGGCCCACACCAAAGAACTTTTTTAATAACGGGCAGAGGCAGCGCCCTGCACAGGCGGAGCTCTGCGGTGTGATTCCGTCGGTGTGCTGCCCTTACGCTGGCCCCCCGAGGGCATCCTGCCTCATTGGAGATGTGCCTCCTCCTCATCCTCCTCCTCCTCCTGCTCTTTCCTATTAGGCACCCACGTGGAGTCAGTGACCTCATCATCCCCTCCCTCCTCACCACTGGAGCCAATCTGGCAGTATGCTGCAGCTGCTGGAACATGACTGCCAGATTGGTGTCCTTCTTGAGCATCCCCTCTCTCTGCTCTCACGCCACTGCCTTCCTCTAGCTGGGTATCATCATCAGACCCTTCGAAACGCTGGGCATTCTCCTGGAGCATGTACCCAACACTGTGCTCAAACAGTTCGGGGGACTCCTCAGGAGGACATGGTTGGTCTAAGGAAGGAGTGACTGATGATGACATTGATACCAGGGAAGAGGACGCTTTGGCAGCTGCTTTGCCAGTACCCTGAGCCTGGGTGAGAGGATGAGGAGGATGAGGAGGGCTTGGTCATCCACTCTACCAAGTCTTCGGCATGATGCGGCTCAACACGTCCAGCTGCCGAAAAGAAGGACAAGCGTGTCCCATGGCCACGTGCTGATGGCGATGCACCGCGTCCACGACCAGCACTGTTGTCTCTAGACACAGAGCCTGCTTGCCCTCTTTTATTGGCTCCTGACTGTCTGCCTCTCCTTGTTTGCCTTCCAGACATTCTAATGGCCTGCAGGGAGATGGGAAAACACAGCAATAAGGCCTAGCTTCAGGAGTATATTTTGCAGGAATCACACTCCGCCCGCTGTAAGTGCTGCAAATGCCTGTTGGTGTAACACACCAGGAAAACACAGCAATACGGGCTAACTTCAGGTGTAATATGATCAGGAGGCACACTCCGCCCGCTGTAAGTGCTGCAAATGCCTGTTGGTGTAACACACCAGGAAAACACAGCAATACAGGCTAACTTCAGGTGTAATATGATCAGGAGGCACACTCCGCCCACTGTAAGTGCTGCAAATGCCTGTTGGTGTAACACACCAGGAAAACACAGCAATACAGGCTAACTTCAGGTGTATAATGTGCAGGAGGCACACTCCGCCCGCTGTAAGTGCTGCAAATGCCTGTTGGTGTAACACCAGGAAATTGCAGCAATACAGGCTAACTTCAGGTGTAATATGATCAGGAGGCACACTCCACCCGCTGTAAGTGCTGCAAATGCCTGTTGGTGTAACACACCAGGAAAACGCAGCAATACAGGCTAACTTCAGGTGTAATATGATCAGGAGGCACACTCCACCCACTGAAAGTGCTGCAAATGGCTGTTGGTGTAACACACCAGGAAAACACAGCAATACAGGCTAACTTCAGGTGTATAATGTGCAGGAGGCACACTCCGCCCGCTGTAAGTGCTGCAAATGCCTGTTGGTGTAACACACCAGGAAAACACAGCAATACGGGCTAACTTCAGGTGTAATATGATCAGGAGGCACACTCCGCCCGCTGTAAGTGCTGCAAATGCCTGTTGGTGTAACACACCAGGAAAACACAGCAATACAGGCTAACTTCAGGTGTAATATGATCAGGAGGCACACTCCGCCCGCTGTAAGTGCTGCAAATGCCTGTTGGTGTAACACACCAGGAAAACACAGCAATACAGGCTAACTTCAGGTGTATAATGTGCAGGAGGCACACTCCGCCCGCTGTAAGTGCTGCAAATGCCTGTTGGTGTAACACCAGGAAATTGCAGCAATACAGGCTAACTTCAGGTGTAATATGATCAGGAGGCACACTCCGCCCGCTGTAAGTGCTGCAAATGCCTGTTGGTGTAACACACCAGGAAAACGCAGCAATACAGGCTAACTTCAGGTGTAATATGATCAGGAGGCACACTCCGCCCACTGAAAGTGCTGCAAATGCCTGTTGGTGTAACACACCAGGAAAACACAGCAATACAGGCTAACTTCAGGTGTATAATGTGCAGGAGGCACACTCCGCCCGCTGTAAGTGCTGCAAATGCCTGTTGGTGTAACACACCAGGAAAACACGGCAATACGGGCTAACTTCAGGTGTATAATGTGCAGGAGGCACACTCCGCCCGCTGTAAGTGCTGCAAATGCCTGTTGGTGTAACACACCAGGAAAACACAGCAATACGGGCTAACTTCAGGTGTATAATGTGCAGGAGGCTTAGCAACAATGACACTGACACTGTCCCCTGCCTATCCTTCTCTCTCCCTGCACACAAGGTTTAGCAAAGAATATGACACTGACACTGTTCCCTGCCTATCCTTCTCTCTCCCTGAACACAAGGTTTATCAAAGAATATGACACTGACACTCTCCCTGCCTATCCTTCTCTCTCCCTGCACACAAGGTTTAGCAAAGAATGTGACACTGACACTGTCCCCTGCCTATCCTTCTCTCTCCCTGTACACAAGGTTTAGCAAAGAATGTGACACTGACACTCTCCCTGCCTATCCTTCTCTCTCCCTACACACAAGTTTGAGGTACAAATAGCACTGACACTGTCCCTGCCTATGCAACTCTTTCCCCGCGCTGGAACACACTACACAAGGCCGCCGCGCTGGCGGCCTTTTATAGTGTGGGGCGTGTGCTAAACCCCCTGAGCTATAATTGGCCACAGGCAACCTGCCTGTGGCCAATTATGGCTCTCCTAGCTGCCGGCGCTGTGATTGGTCAAGCATGCGGGGTCACAGTGCATGCTTGGCCAATCACAGCGCCGGGATTGTACTGCGATGGCGCAGTGTATTGTGGGCCGTTCGTGTCACTCGAATTTGGCACGAACGGCCCAAATCGTTCGATGTTCGCCGAACGGTCGAACAGCCGATGTTCGAGTCGAACTTATGTTCGACTCGAACACCGAGCTCATCCCTTATCCTGTGTAGGGATGAGCTTCGAGTTCGAGTCAAACTTATGTTCGACTCGAACATTGCCTGGGTTTGGGGGGGCATTGGGGTGTTCGCGGAAAATTCGATGTCTATGGGAGAAATCGAAAGTGCTAATTTTAAAGGCTTATATGCAAGTTATTGTCATAAAAAGTGTTTGGGGACCCGGGTCCTGCCCCAGGGGACATGTATCAATGCAAAAAAAGTTTTAAAAACTGCAGTTTTTTCGGGAGCAGTGATTTCAATAATGCTTAAAGTGAAACAATAAAAGTAAAATATTCCTTTAAATTTCGTATCTAGGGTGTGTGTATAGTATGCCTGTAAAGTCGCACTGGTTTCCCGTGCTTAGAACTGTCCCTGCACAAAGTGTCATTTCTGAATGAAAAAAAGTCATTTAAAACTCACTCGTGGCTATAATGAATTGTCGGCTCCCGGCAATACATAGAAAAGTCATTAATAAAAAAAATTTAAAAAAAGCGTGGGGGTCCCCCCAAATTCAATTACCAGGCCCTTCAGGTCTGGTATGGATATTAAGGGGAACCCTGTCGCAAATTTTAAAAAAATGGCGTGGAGTTCCCCCAAATATCCATACCAGGCCCTTCAGGTCTGGTATGGATTTTAAGGGGGGACTCCACCCCAAATTGAAAAAAAAATGGCATGGAGTTCCCCCACAATCCATACCAGACCCTTTATCCGAGCACGCAACCTGGCAGGCCGCAGGAAAAGAGGGGGGGACGTGAGAGCACCCCCCCCTCCTGAACCATACCAGACCACATGCCCTCAACATGGGGAGGATGTCCCCATGTTGATGGGGACAAGGGTCTCATCCCCACAACCCTTGCCCGGTGGTTGTGGGGGTCTGTGGGCAGGGGGCTTATCGGAATCTGGAAGACCCCTTTAACAAAGGGGACCCCCAGATCCTGACCCCCTTATGTGAATTGGTAATGGGGTACATTGTACATTGGATGAGGCCCTTGTCCCCATTGATACATGTCCCCTGGGGCAGGACCCGGGTCCCCAAACCCTTTTTAGGATAATAACTTGCATGTTAGCCTTTATAATTAGCACTTTTGATTTCGAACGTTCGAGTCAATTGTATTTAATAGGGTTCTAAAGTTCACGCGACATTCTGGCTGTTCGCAGGTTTTGGTGCGAACCAAACAGGGGGGTGTTCGGCTCATCCCTAATCCTGTGCACGAAAGTCCAGCAATTGTCTTTGCAGATCAAGGATGTCCTCTTGTATCCCTTTCACTTCAATTTTTAACTCAGATTTTTTTTTCGTGGTAGTTAATACCAAACGCCTGCAACTCAGATTTGCATCCAGTGAGGAGCCAAAGCAGCTGCTACAACGGCCTCCATGTTTTGGCCCAGAATATTCTGTCACGGTCTGGAGCCAGGCTCAGAGGCCGGTAGCTATAGCAGCGGAGCAGATATTCACACAGGTCACCCTGGCTGATGACATGGGTTAACCTGAGGTGCAGGGTCTAAGCACTAACTGGTATTCATCAGATCTCCTAATGGTGGAGATGGGCTTTGTTGCGTGTTATTACCAGTTTGGGGTACTCAGGATAGCTCCACCAAGAGGTGAGCAAGCCAGGGTCCAGTAGCAGATATAGCAGGTAGGGGTCAAGCAGAAGCGTAGTCAAGAAACAAGCCAGATGTCGGTAACGAATAGTTGCAGGTTGGGATTCAGCAGACGCGTAGAAACAAGCCAAATGTCGGTAATGAAAAGTAGTGAAGTTCTGGTCGGCAGTAGGAGAGACAAGAGCGAGATATTGGCTGGTTAAGGCACAATATTCTGGTGACCAGGAAGTGCAGAGACATGGTTTAAATCAGGAAGTTCATGGGAGGAGCAAAGAGTTCAAGGCAAACAAGATTCAAGACAAGATCATTCAAGGAATTGTCTAAGGAACTGTCCAGCATTCCAGGTGGCTCAGCAAGTAGAGTCACCGCCAAACACAGCAGAGATTCCAGGTTCAGGTCCAGGTACTAACAGGCCTCATGTGGACTGGGGGGACACCAAGCAATTTTTTCTTTATTTTTTAACCAGCACTTTTTTTTATTCTTCAGCTGTCAGTGGGGAAACCCATTGACAGCTGATGAC
This sequence comes from Rana muscosa, assembly GCA_029206835.1. Classification (NCBI taxonomy): domain Eukaryota; kingdom Metazoa; phylum Chordata; class Amphibia; order Anura; family Ranidae; genus Rana; species Rana muscosa. The sequence goes on from CM055116.1 coordinate 218,881,659, forward strand.
TAATCAGTTGTTAAGGACAACGCGGCTAGCTTCCTGGCCCGCTCCTTAACAACCAGCATACACTGCGCCCTGTTTGGGCAAAGCTTTGCTCAATCAGTATGCAGAACGCACTGTGAGAACACCCAGTGAACACCCTGCATATTCAGGTGTTTAGCGAACGGCTGAAAGGGAAAATGTTTGCCCATCCCTATGTACCAGCAATGCTTTGAAATTTCATGAGTCAGTTTCATTCATGACAGCCATGACTACTAATGTTCTGTGATTGGTTACAGCTAATCACATGGTACAGGGTGCTGTGACTGGCCCAGATATAATTTGATAGCTGTGGGTCAATCACAGCTCTGTTGTATTGGATTGCATAGTGATCACATAACCCCCGGACAGCTCAAAGCAGCCCAGTACCGTGGGCCACAGTGCGGTAGACACCCACCTGTGGCGGGTTGGCAAGCGGTTGAAAGCATTATAAATTTTTAATGTTTCCCTTTAGGCATTTAAATACAAAATCATGACTCCCGTCCAAAATTATTCAAAATGTTTTTGCATGTTTATGTGTTCCCCAGGACAGTGCCCACCCCCATGTTATTTTAATACCAACTTCCCTATTAGCCAAGAAAATTAGCATTTTTTTATGACAGATTCATTGGGTTTGGCATCCAAAGTTTTCTAAACAACACTTGCACCTAACCCAGGGCATTTTGGCTAATCCCTAATAGTTGGGATGCACCACACTCAAAATGAACAATTTCCCAAGATTATTATACTTATTACAAGCCATCCCAATTTTCCTCAGCCCTTTCCCATTTTGTCTGGGCAGATAAGCCACTGAAATTTCAATGGGTTCTTTCAAAAGTAAAAGGTAGACTAGAAGTCCCATGTCTCTGGATATATTACCAGGCAGCACACCTTACCAGAAATATATTGAACTACACATGAATTATGGAACAAGGATGGTGAGTTCAGCCTGTCTTTTCTTTAACCACTTAAGACCCGGACCAAAACGCAGCATAAGGACCAGGCCCCTTTTTGCGATTCGGCACTGCGTCGCTTTAACTGACAATTGCACGGTCGTGCAACGTGGCTCCCAAACAAAATTGGCGTCCTTTTTTTCCCACAAATAGAGCTTTCTTTTGGTGGTATATGATCCCCTCTGCGGTTTTTATATTTTTTGCGCTATAAACAAAAATAGAGCAACAATTTTGAAAAAAAAGCAATATTTTTTGCTATAATAAATATCCCCAAAAAATATATAACATTTTTTTTCCCTCAGTTTAGGCCTATACGTATTCTTCTACATATTTTTGGTAAAAAAAAAATCGCAATCTGCGTTTATTGATTGGTTTGAGCAAAAGTTATAGCGTTTACAAAATAGGGGGTAGTTTTATGGCATTTTTATTATTTATTTTTTTCTTTACTAGTAATGGTGGCGATCAGTGATTTTTTCCGTGACTGCAACATTATGGCGGACACATCGGACACTTTTGACACTATTTTGGGACCATTGTAATTTTTACAGCGACCAGTGCTATAAAAATGCACTGGTCACTGTGAAAATTACATTGGCAGTGAATGGGTTAACCAGAAGGGGGCGCTGTAGGGGTTAAGTGTGCCCTGATTTGTGTTTCTTACTGTGGGGGGCGTGGCTTAGCGTATGATGTCACTGATCGTCGTTCCCTATTACAGGGAACAGACGATCAGTGACAGGCACACTAGGAAGCACGGGGAGAGGTTTTACCTCTCCCCGTTCTTCCTCTGACCCGATCACGGGACACCATCGGCGATCGGGTCCGCTGTTCCCGCGGGGACGGTCACAGAGAAGAGGACCGGGTCCTACGGCTGGGCTCTTAAAGGGGACGTACCTGTACGCCCATGTGCCCAGCCGTGCCATTTTGCCGACGTACATCGGCGTGCGGCGGTCCTCAAGTGGTTAACAGTGCTTATGCTTCAAATTATTCCAGACCAATTTGCAAAACACTCACTAATCAGTGCGACCAAGAAAAAAATAGTACTCATACGCATAAAATCAGGCATCTCTTCTACATACTGCTCTCTGACACCTCCGAGAGGAAATACAGAGTCCCCTTCAGGCAATAGATTAACAGACATTGGTCTCAGACACACCTATTAATATTTAAAGTGGTTGTAAACACAGAAGGTTTTTTATCTTAATGCATTCTATGCATTAAGATAAAAAGCCTTCTATGTGCAGCAGCCCCTCTCAGCCTTCTTAATACTTATCTGAGCCCCATCTAGATCCAGCGATGTTGCAGAAGTGTCTTGGCTGCCCAGGACTCCTCTTCATTGGCTGGGACAGTAGTGAGGTGCCATTGGCTCCCGCTGCTGTCAAAGTCAGTCAGCCAATGAGAAGAGAAACGGGCTGGGGCTGGGCCACGGCTCCATGTCTGAATAGACACACAGAGATGTGACTCAGCTTGGGTGCCCCCATAGCGAACTGCTTGCTATGGGGCCACTGAACAGGAGGGAGGGGCCAGGAGCACTGAAGAGGGACCCGAGAAGAGGAGGATCTGGCCTGCTCTGTGCAAAATCATTGCACAGAGCAGGTAAGTATAACATGTTTGTTATTTTTAATTAAAAAAACAAGACTTTACAATCACTTCAAGACTTGTTTTTTAAATGGCAGGTTTCTAGACAAAACAAATCTTACAGTTTATTCCTGCCACAGCTCTATTCCACAATGGATATATCTCCAGGTACATTACTATCTAAATGATCATGTTCTGCTTTACAACACCAAACACTCCTTTAAGAATGCATGCCTAGGAGAAAACCTTATCATCTGGATATACTAGGACTACTATAAAATTAAAATGGGAAAGAAAAGTTATCCTCAGAATATCAGATGACATATGACTCAAATCAGCTCACGGCCAGGAGACCAAATCCAAGATTATGACACATGAATACAGAGTACCAAATATTCTTCACAAGATAAATGGACAAATTCCTGATATGTCATGGGGCTGTCAAAAGGACAAAGGTACAAGGTCACACGTATTATGGTCTTGCCCTAACATAAAAAATTTGGGAAAAAGTTAATTTTACTAAAGGTCTTGGGGGTTACCTTTCCACTTTCACCAGAATTCAGTTTTTTTTTTATATTACTGCCCACCCCAGCTCCACATACCATAAATCTCTCCACAGACATCTAATCAATATGGCTAGGGCCATCATCCCCAGACACTGGAGCTCCACTCAAATTGCCTAATTAAAATAATGGATAAACCAGGATAATTATATTTGTGAAATGAAGAATAGTGTATTCTGAAAAAGACAGACTTGATACTTTAAACACTGTGTGGTACTGCTGGAAATACAGTAAGCTAGACTGTAGCCTCATCCTGACGTGCACATGGGGAAGTAAATGTTATTTAACTGTTACACTTTTAATTCTGTAAATTTTTTAAGGTTAGCAGCTAATTTAGTGTGACTGTGAATATCTGTGAATAAAACAATATACACAACTATCACTTTAAGTATATGTAGTACACAGACCTTTTTCCTGCCTTTGGCTCACTTGCAGGTCAAGGGACACCGTGCTATATGCCCGTACCCTCCTGTTTTAGAGGTTGAGCGGTGTTAACAATTTTGGGTCCTGCAGCAAGTTATCCCCTTCAACTGGTTCTTGTCTCCTAGAGTGTAGGGACAAGTCTCTATTTCTCCCCAGGAAGGCCAATGTCCACACCACTGTAACTCCAACGCTGAGTTTATTTTATAAGCAAAGTTCAAGTTCAGCAGACAGGACAGGTGGATGAGAGAAAGGACAGTAAGGCTTGGGAGATAGGTCCAGGCACAAACTGGTACAATAGTCACCACTCGATCCCGAGCAGGTTTAGCTCACCCGGATAGTCCCCTGTAAGAGCGGATCCTAGCAGCCGGAGTGATGCTCGAACGTTCACTTTAGGTTTCTTAGAGATACGATCGGGAGATCCTCTGCCACAGAATCTTTCAGTCCCAAACTTCTCAGCATTTGCAACACAAGGACAGGTGCCAGCGATAGCACGTTGCAAGGCCTGTGACGGATCTTTGAATCCCTCCAGAAGGTAACCAGGCCTCTCTTTCACCGTGAACTCTCACCAGTCCATCAGAAAGGTCCTCCCCCGGTCTCCTCTTCTTAGAGCGGGTCCACCCTCTCCCGGGCACCCTGGGATTCCTCTTTTGGAGATAAGCCTCAGCTAAAGGTGCTGGGCCTACTAGTGAAGTTGCAGCCCCAGACTAAAGGTGCCTGAGACTGATACTCGCGCTTACCCCTGGCCTGGAGGGCCAGGTGGCGCGAACCGCTCACTCTCCAGTGCTCCACTCCTCTAAAGATGGCGTCTGCCCCTTATGTATCCTCTCCCAGCATGCACATCCGGCTAACCACGCCCACCGCACCACTGCCGAGAGAGGACACCCTAAGGCATAGCAATGTCACCCTGGTTCAACCCTGACCTGATATGGCAGTGCCACCTACAGGCCACAGGGAACTAACTGTACATCAGGCTACATCACATAGGCAGAAGCGAATACTAACAATCAAAGTGATCTGAACCTGGCTACTAGCTCAGACCAACCCCCTAAATTTAAATACATAGCACCCCTGAAAAGTAAAGGGGCGCTACATATATTTCATATGAAAATATATCCGAGGAAACATGTCTTTAAATTTGTTTAAATAACTGTATTAAAGAGAACAGATTGATGTAAATGTTTTTATGCGCTCATGTTTCTAAGGATCTTGTTTTATATCTATACTTTGTAAAGATACATATGCAGACTTTGCTTTCTCCTTTGCAGTGCCATACAGTGGTTGTACCCTACTGCTCCACCTCACATTATATATATTTTTTTAAATGAGACAGCCAATTCATTGGGGAAACTTTTAGTGCATGACTCACTGAATAAAATGAGTACAGCTCCTCTATTAAATACATTTAGTCAACATTCACTTTGTAAAGTAAACATTTACTTTGCTAAATGAACAGTTTCTACTCCTTAAAGCTGAACTGCAGACACCAACGCTTTAATTTAAATACATTTCTCAAAATATTTCACCAAATGCCTTTGCAAAATCAGACATTGCCTTATAAAAGTTTCAATGACATCATCCCTGTACTACAGATAATTTGTGCAGAAAACAGAGCAGAGAGAACAGACCCACCCACTACACTCTGCCTGCAGAAAACAAGAGGAGAGGGCAGATACAAGAAAAGTCATCCAGCAAAAGAAGAAAGAGCAGTAGTGGCCGGTCTTTAATACAAGAAGCTCCTGCAAAAAAGAAAAGTTCACCCTGAATTACTGCACAGATTTAAAAGGAAATAAACAAAGTGCACCAAGATTCATGTAAGAATATACATGCTTCTTCTACTTAGACAATATTTGTTTATCCCAGCATTCCAACAATTAGGGAATTTGTTGGGGGCATAGCACCGGGGTTTTTTTTTTAATAACCCCTCTATTGCAGAATATGATTTACTTTTATTTGCCCACTGTTGCTTCCCAGAGCGATAAAAGACAGCCCTGTGTAATCTCTAGTCACATTACCACTTGTAGCTTATAAACAGCTAATTGTCTCTCTGTCCCCATGTGACAGTACTGGTTCAATCACCATTTCACATGAAGTGAATAAGTTGTCCTTCCATAGCTTTACATTTAATCACTTCCAGTGCCTGAATGAATCAAGCAATAATCAGTTTATGCTACCACCAGTATAGAATCTGGCTTTGCATTGTAAGCAAGACAGGTTTTTTTTTTTCCCAATGTTTTTATTGATGGATATTACATTACAAGATATAGCAAAAAGATGATATACAATTTTTCATGCAACAATTGTCATAAACAAAAAGCCATGTAGCCTGGGCATAGTGTGCCTAAGTGGGTTGTATGACTATGGTACTGCTGAACAACAACATACAACATAAAGGAAATGAAAAAAAAAAACAGGTTTGTTTTAATTAAATCAACTGTAAACAGTATGTTATCTGAACATTTGTTAATAAAAAGATAAAAGTGCACCTTTACTCACAAATAATCATAATAATAATAATAAATAATTGCTATGTTATAGGGAAACTATAGAAACGTTAATACTCTACCCTAAAAAATTTCAACATAATTTCTGTCCTATGCCTACAAACAATCTATAAAACTGCAATGTAAAAACAATGCTGCTCACACAGCTAGTCTCATGAGACTTGGAGATGTCATTACTGTGCTTCTCACTGTTCTTCTTGCTAGAGAGAAAGCTGCTTCATGCATTCTGTTGACCTGTGCTTTTTTCATACCTTCTGCACTATTTATATTCCCCCACTAGTATTTAGGCCATTAGTGATCAAATGGACAGCTCTGAAATGAGTATGCAAAACCCTGCATCTACCAAGATGACCATCTCCACACAGAGACAGAGATAGTGCAGTAAAAAGACATGGTAGATCATTAATGGGGAAAATATGAACTGCAGGGAACCTATAGACCAGTAATGGCCAACCTTGGCACCCCAGATGTTTTGGAACTATATTGCCCACAATGCTCACACATTTTGCAGTGTAGTTGAGCATCATGGGAAATGTAGTTCCAAAACATCTGGGGTGCCAAGGTTCCCCATCACTGCTATAGACAATAGTGGAAACAAGTCCTTTGTATTACGCCTGACCTTTTTGGCCACATCTTCCATAGTTCAGGTTCTCTTTAATTGCCGTGAACCTCTAAGATTAATTTAGCTGTTAATCAATCCATTTCTACATATATTACCCTAAGGACTAATACACAAGGATGCCCAAGATATATTTCATATGCATTTTTATATGCTTATAGTATGCATTCGGCATGTGTATGTCACATGATTCCCATTTATTCCCATTTACCAGTATGAGGAAATTAAAGCAAATCACAACCTAATCCCAACAGCCCTTGTATGCTAGCCTTAAAACAGATTCAGGAACATTCTATCAAGAGTTGCAGAGGATGCAGTTGTGACTGGCTCTGGCATCTGTGGCAGTCCCCAGTGAGGAAAAATCGATGCACAGTGTTATATGGAAGTTGATTTATGGCTGTCAGAGCTGGTAATACAACCAAGCCAGCACTTTGACAATTGACCTAGTTTGCCCAAGTCCTGCCACTGTAACAAAATGCAAGAATGTCTGTTCATCTAGAAACTAAAAAGACACACATTTAATAAATGTGTGTGTTAGAACTAAATATCTGCAACAGCACTTGAGTTGTCTACGATTGTAAGCTTCTAACGAGCAGGACCCTCTGATTCCTACTGTAATAAATTGTATTGTAATTGTACCGTCTGCCCATATGTTGTAAAGCACTGTGTAAACTATTGGCACTATATAAATCCTATAATAATAACAATATATTCATAGAATTATGCTTATTAAAGTGTTTGTAAACCCTAAAATTAAAAACCCATATATGCTTTCTATTATGCCTACTGATTATTGAGTGTTGTCTGTAACTTTTTTTATTGAGCAGGTTGCTGAAAAATATCTGCTCATTCTGACAGTTCCCTAAATTCCTGTTTCAAACTGACCACATTAGCCATGATGGCATATACCTCATAGCGTGGTCAGTTTGTGTTCCTTGCGTGCCAGCTAGGCGATATAGAGGGGCAGAACCTATGCTTGGCATCCTCTAGCTACTGTAGTCTGTGTAGTGCCACGCCCCCTTCCAGCCCTGCTCTGCTCATTGACAGAGGAGACTCACTACAGTGCATACACCGGAACGTTCTTCTCCTGTGTCTGAGCTATCAGCCCGTAATCACATATCTCCCCCCCAGATGGATTAGGATCAGTTAGAAGCAGATTGAAGCCATTGTTACAGATAAGGAAGGACTGCAGACTGGCCAGACTTTCAGCGTGAGTGAGTGTAATTAGGGCAGTGTGTGAGGGGGAGATCGTCTGCAAGAGTTGAAGAAAGAGCTGGATTGCAAGTGATTGGAGATAGGGGAGGGCTGCAGACTATTATCAGAATCCAGTGTATGTTTGGGCACTATGTAAGGTGGAGTGGAGATCGGCTGCATGACAGGAGAGAGGAGCTAGCCAGCAAGTGATTACAGAGGGGGAGGAGAGCTGAAGGCTGTGTGGAATACATACAGGCATACCCCACTTTTAAGTACACAATGGGTTTTATTTACAAAAGCTGGAAAGCCCAAAATCCAGCTCACTTCTGCATAGAAACCAATGAGCTTCTAACCCCAGCTTGTTCAATTAAACCTGGTAATAAAACCTGGAAGCTCATTGGTTTTTATGCAGAAGTGAGACAGATTTTGCGCTTTCCAGCTTTAGTAAATAAAACCCATTGTGTACTTAAAAGTGGGGTATGCCTGTATACAAGACTGCTGTTCAGACATACAGGGAATGTACTAGTGGGACACGCCCCCTCTAGAGGGAGAGAGAACTGAAGGAGGACAATGCAGACACGTGATCACAGGATAAAACCTCATAAAAAGGTACAAAATGTTTATCTTTCACATAGCTACATTTGATTATGGTTTTCACATGTAATTTCCTACATTAAAATGTACTGTGCTTGTATTGGGTTAACATTTCCTTAAACAATAATCCTACCAGTGAATGGACCAATATAAAATAGAGGGGTGGGCAAACACATGGAAAATTAGGTTCAATGTAGGCAAAAGTAAAGTAATGCACTTGGGAGATATAAATATAATTTCAAGCTACTTGCTAGGGAGTGAACCCCAGGGGGAACCAAAGATGGAAAAGGATGTGGGAGTCCTAGTAGATGACAGGTTTTAGCAATAGCATGCAATGCCAAGATGCAGTAAGCAAGGCCAACAGAATATTAGCATGCATTAAAAAGGGTATTTACGCAAGAGACTATAATTCTACCACTTTACAAAACTCTGGTCACCAGTCCACAGGAAAGATGTGCTGAAACTGGAGAGAGTCCAGAGAAGGGCAACACAGCTAATAAGTGGACTGGAAGACCTCAGGTATGAGGAAAGTCTACACCATATTAATTTTTTTTTTACCTGGAGAAGAAACCCCTAAGAGGAGATATGATCGCGAAATATAGATATCTAAATGTAGATCCTAACATAGGGAGGAAACTGTTCAGTCTCAGTCATTCAAAAAGAACATGTGCTCATTAGGGATGAGATTTATGTTCGACTCGAACATGCGTTCGACTCGAACATTGGCTGTTTGCCCATTCAGCGAACAATTTGGGGTGTTCGCAGCAAATTCGAAAAGCCGTGGAACACCGTTAAAAGTCTATGGGAGAAATCAAAAGTGCTAATTTTAAAGGCTAATATGCAAGTTATTGTCATAAAAAGTGTTTGGGGACCTGGGTCTTGCCCCAGAAGACATGTATCAATGCAAAAAAAGTTTTAAAAACTGCCATTTTTTCGGGAGCAGTGATTTTAATAATACTTAAAGTGAAACAATAAAAGTGAAATATTCCTTAAAATTTCGTACCTGGGAGGTGTGTATAGTATGCCTGTAAAGTATCGCATGTTTCCTGTGTTTACAAATGTCCCTGCACAAAATGTAATTTCTAAAGGAAAAAAAGTCATTTAAAACTACTAGCGGCTATTCATGAATTGTCGGGTCATTGAAAAAACGGCAGGGGTCCCCCCCACAGTCCATTGCCGAGCCCTTTGGGTCTGGTATTAATATTAAGGGGAACCCCGAACCAAGAAAAGAAAAAACGTGGGGGCCCCCCAAATTCCATATCAGTCCCTTCAGGTTTGATATGGATATTAAGGGGAACCCTGCACCAAATAATTTTTTTAACCTTGCAGGCCGCAGGAAAAAAGGGGGGGACAAGAGAGCACCCCCCTCCTGAACCGTACCAGGCAACATGCCCTCAACATGGGGAGGCTGTACCCATGTTGATGAGGACAAGGGCCTCATCCCCACAACCCTTGCCTGGTGGTTGTGGGGGTCTGCGGGTGGGGGACTTATCGAAATCTGGAAGCCCCCTTTAACAAAGGGGAACTCCAGATCCCGGCCCCCCATGTGAATTTCTTTGTCAAATGGTAGGGGTACAATGTACCCCGTTACCAATTCACATAGGGGGGCGGGATCTGGAGTTCTCCTTTGTTAAAGGGGGCTTCCAGATTTCGATAAGGCCCCCGCCCGCAGACCCCCACAACCACCGGCCAAGCGTTGTGGGGATGAGGCCCTTGTCCTCATCAACATGGGGACAGCCTCCCCATGTTGAGGGCATGTGGCCTGGTATGGTTTAGGAGGGGGGGCGCTCTCTCGTCCCCCCCTCTGTTCCTGCGGCCTGCCAGGTTGCGTGCTTGGATACGGGTCTGGTATGGATTTTTGGGGGGACCCCACGCCATTTTTTTTATTTGGTGCGGGGTTCCCCTTAATATCCATACCAAACCTGAAGGGCCTGATATGGAATTTGGGGGACCCCTTTTTTTGTTTCCGGGGTTCCCCTTAATATTTATACCAGACCCAAAGAGCCTGGTAATGGACCGTGGGGGGGGGACCCCTGCCGTTTTTCAATGACTTTTATCTGTATTGCCAGGACCCGACAATTCATGAATAAAAAAACTTTTTTTTGCAATGATACATGTCCCCTGGGGCAGGACCCGGGTCCCCAAACACTTTTTATGACAATAACTTGCATATTAGCCTTTAAAATTATCACTTTTGATTTTTCATGTTCGTGTCCCATAGACTTTAACGGTGTTCGCGTGTTCCAACTAATTTTTTGCCTGTTCGCATGTTCTGGTGCGAACCGAACAGGGGGGTGTTCGGCTCATCCCTAGTGGTCATGCAATGAAGTTGGATGAGAGACGGTTTACCATAAACTGCGTAAGGGGTTCTTTACTGTCAGGATGGTAGAAATGTGAAACTTATAACAAACAAATAAAAATAAACTTGCCCTTACAAAAATGAAATGCAAAAGCAGCTGACACAATTACATACAATAGGTGCACCTCTAAGAGATTGTCAAATTTGTTTTAAAAGGAAAGTTCAACCAAAAGAGTCCAAGTAGTGTGAAATCCAAATGGTAATGAAAAATCTTGTGAGAGATCCCCCATCAACAGGTGTCCAAACATGGACTCTTACCGTCCAAAGAGGACCACTAGATACGGCGGTCTATTGAGCTTGTTACAGAATCCAACCAGCTAAATGCCAAACATCAGGACTCCTGTTGGAACTTCACATCCGTTGAGGTCCTTATGAAGTGGAGTCTAAAGCCCCATACACACGGTCGGACTTCCATCAGACTTTTCCGTGGTTTTTTGTCCGAACGGAGTTGGCCGGGCACACCCATAGCATACACACCACAGGACTTTTTTGCAAACTTTCCCAAAACTTTTTCCAACATCAAGTGGTGCTCTTTTCTGCTCTTTACCGCCACCCTTTGGTCAACTTCTGCTATTGTTGGTTGATTTTAACATTAGTTGTTTTGCCCATCGGACAAAAGTCTGATGGTTTTCTGTACACACGGTCGGACTTTGCTCCATCGGACTTTTGTTGGCCAAAAGTTTGTCCGTTTGCAGACCCAACTTTTGTCTGATGAAAACAAAAAAAAAACAAAAAAAGTTTGTCCGATGGAGCGTACACACGGTCGGATTGTTGGTCCAACTTGCTCAAAATGAAGTTTGTTGGCCAAAAGTCCGACCGTGTGTATGGGGCTTTAGGGTGGAAGAGTTCTGATGTTTGGCATTTAGCTGATTGGTTTTTGTATCTAGTGGTCCACTTTGGTCCACATTGGACGGTAAGAGTCAGTGTGTGTGCACCTGTCGGTGGAGAATCTCTCACAAGATTTTTCATTACCATTTGGGTTTCACATTAATTGCACTCTTTTGGCACTTTTTTGGTTGAACTTTCCTTTTAAAACTATTTTGACATCTCTTAGAGCTGCACCTTTTGTATGTAAAATATGTGAAACTCCCTTGCTTAAATCGGTGGGGTCAGCGAGTAGTGTTGATAATTTCAAAAAAACTATTAGATAGGCATCTTAGAAAAGATAGTAGACAGGGATATGGGAAGTGGTAAAGTCAAAAATGCATACACACACCCACACAGGTTGAACTGGATGGACTTATATCTTTATTCAACCTTACTGACTATGTAACTATGCAATATCTTGAATACTATTTTGAGCAGCTTTTTGGAAAGGTTCAAAACTATTGGTCTGTAGCATATAATGTAGCAGATAATCTTGCCCCTACACAAAAGCCTCTACATACAGCACATGCATCTGTCAGAATATTTAGTGTGGTGACATTTTGCCATTATCTTTCACAGATTTGAGACCACCAATAACAGAAGCAGGATATGTAATCAGCTGAATAATTAGACAGAAAATAACTTTACCTTGCAGTGTACTAAACAGGTGCAAAGTTACAATCAATAAGGAAAAACATGGTAAGAATGGCAAAGAGCATGCATACACTGCAGAATAATGCAAAACAGGTTTTAAAAGATGCACACACATGGAAATATTTAATTAGGGTAAGATATGGCTGCATAGCAAAGTCTCTATATGACGCTTTAGTATCAGAGCATCTAGCTGAGAATCACTACTTCAGTAAAGCAGTTCAGAACACTAACAGTTATTTTTGCTTATCCTCATAAACAGTATCTTTCACAGTGAACTCAAGAGTAGCTCTTGTAACAGAGACAATAAGCAGGAGGTTTTCTAGGCCCAATAACATGGAAAGGGACCCAACTGGAAATTCAGTACTCTGGTAGCATTTAGGCAGGTGCTCCCCACAGTAGCTGAGTGTTCCAGAGATTCTGCATGTTATTAGGCTCTTACCTGGCTGTGCACATGCCAATTCTGACAGTGCAGGGCCTCATGCCTGGATGCAGATCACTTTCCCAGCTACTGTTGTTGCCTCATCAGGTATGCCCTCTCTGAGTTGCTGAGGAAGGGAATCAGAGAAGATTATCTTCCCTGGATATGTCTAGGGAATCAGGCAGTTGTGGAAAAGTAGAAAGTGGCCACTCTGTAACACACCTAATAGAGAACCAGTACATTAGAGGCAGAGATTGAGGCATACCAGGCAAATTATCATGAGTTTGTGATGTACCAGTCTAATTGTGTTGTGTGCCATTGATATTGCCACTTTTTTAAACGCTATATAAATAATACATAATATTTGAAACCTACCTTTCTGGACTGTATTTCTTTCACATATAATGGAAGAAGAAATTCAGAAACACCTTCAAGTCGAATTCCTTTTTTAGTAACTCTTAAATTGCCCATGCCATCCTGTAGAGAAAATAATATTATCAAATTTAAGCTTATAAATATAGTTGTCCACCTTTAAACAGACAAAGGGTTATTTAAGAAAAATGTCCATAACATAGCATAAAAAGTTGCACCTTATATTAAGTATCCGGTTCCATAACACTCCCGGCAACACAATCTGACAACTGATACTTCACAACAGAGAGAAAAGGGCCAGGCATGTCAATATACCACATAATGACCATCTGAATGTGATGCAATATTTTATTTTGTTTCCATATTGACACCACTAAATATATAACTTATGCGGCGTACACACGATCGTTTTTCATGCCATTTTTTAAACCAACGTTTTTCTCGTCGTTTTTTTTCATGTTTCCTCTCAAGCCTGTCTTGCGTACACACGATCATTTTAAAAAACGTTCAAGCAAAGCGCAGTGACGTACAACACGTACGACGGCACTATAAAGGGGAAGTTCCGTTCGGATGGTGCCACCCTTCATGTTAGTAAAGTTTGTTGAGCGACGATTCGCGCTTTTCAGCCTCCTGCTTTTCAGTCCGTTACAGCGTGACGAATGTGCTATCTCCATTACAAATGCTAGTTTTACCAGAACGTGCGCTCCCGTCTCATACTTGATTCTGAGCATGCGCATTTTTTTTCACCTCGTCAAAGCATACACACCATTGTTTTTCACGTCGTTGAAAAAAAACGACATGAAAAACGACGTGAAAAAATAGAGCATGTTCGAAATTTTTAATGGCCGTTTTTCAAGTTGTTAAAAATGCTCTGGAGCATACACACGATCGGTTTTAATGCCCATTTTTAAAAATTGCATTTTTAACGGCATGAAAAATGATCGTGTGTATGGGGCATTAGGCTTAAGTTTGAAAAAAATTAAAAACCCTCATGTAAGTATTGCTATCACCCAGATGTCCTTGATCTGTTTAAACTTCTTTAAAATACATATGCTATTTACAAGCCACAATTCATGATTTATTTCACAGAACCTGTTCCCATCATTGCTATGTAATGAAACAATAACACAAACCCTGTATTCTTTACTGCATCCTAAACATTCTTGTGGGTGAGGAAGACCCTGTGCTTTTGTCCAAGTAACTTTATGGAGGAAAGATGCAAGGCACCAGCTCGTTGCCTACATGGGATGTGCTCCCACATCAGCAGTGTTCCTAGAACTTGCTATGGGGACACATTGAATGTTTCCTAGAGCAGAGCCTACAACAGTGGGCTATGTAGGTACCAAAATCTACAAGAGTGCACCTTTAGTCATTCTACAGAGAGGTGTCACTAGAATAAAGCTGTTACCACAATGTGTGCTGGAAACATCTGTGGGTGTGCTCTAAGATGACCATTTTATGGAAGCTTATGCTCTATCTAAACATGAAACTCTAATAACCAAAGGGAACAGAGATAGCAACCTAATCATGAAAATGAGAGATCAGGGATTTAAAACTTACATTTGGTACAATAGTATATCTGGAAAGACTGAACATATCAGCTGACTGATCTTCAGAGAAGAAATAGAGAAAAAGAAAAAGCACTAAGCACAGATTCAATTTGCATCAGTTTCCCTTAGCGAGGGGTATAATGAAATACTAGTATACCATGTCTGCCTAACCGATCCTGAATTTCACTTTATTCTCATTTCCTTTACCCACTTAGTATTACAATTCAGCATTTGTCAAAGTTGACTTAAGAATTTCAGTGTAAGTGTAACTCAAGACTAAGTAATACCGTTGGATATTTTACATCTCTTCTTTATGCTTTATATCTTTTTGACAATAAAGCTCCATGTTTACTGTTGCTAGTGTACTCTCCTTTTCTCCTGCCAGAGAGGAAACTGCTGCGGTTTACCTCTCCAGGAGCTGTCAGATGTGTGTAAATACAGCCTAAACTAACACCACACTATCTAAGCTTAACAACAGAGTTTTCACTGGAAATATAAATATTAGTGAAATATTAGTCTAGTTGTTTAACTTACAGTAGCAACAGGGAAAAAACTGGGGGGGGGGGTGCCAAATTGTCTGCAGTGCTGACACTAGCTGGGATTGGGAGGTTGGATTGGGGTGGACTGACCCAGCTGAGCCGCTAAGCTACATTCACAACACTGGCTGCTTTGTGAGCCCTCACTGCCACTGATCGCAGGGGAGCTAGGAACTACTTTTATAAATGAAGCTAATGAGTTTTCACTGTTTATGTTAAAGTTTTCTCCATATGATCCCAAATGAATTCATACAACTTTCATGTGTATTAACATAAACACGTAACTTGTAAGGCTTCCATATGGGGGCATTACCATAGGAACACAAGTGAAGGGTCATGAAAAGATGGATTTGAGACAGCACAGAAATGCTGCAGTAACACAAGCTTAGCATATTATAATTTAGTCAACTTCCCCAAAAACTCACACTGTATTTTCTCATAATGCTTTATGTTGCAAGTAGATAAAAAGTAAAGCCACCACTGTATCACATAAAACATATTGGTAACTTAAATCCCAACTCCAGGAGAAGAAAAAAAGATCCAATCCTGTAGTGAACCCAACCCCCACCCCCCCACACACATTGTAAGGGTTAATTGCCTATTATGTCAAGGCCATTGTAGAACAGCAGCTTTCACCTATCTGTTAACTCGCACCAGTTGGCTCAGATGCTCTCCTTCTCTACCCAAAGCTCCAGTCTGTAAGCGGAGCCCCAGTGTCATTATATATCATAACAAGACATTAACCCTATATGGTATGATGAGTAGGCTGGAGTGTGACGGGAACAGGTTACAGCTTGCAAAAGAAGCTTCAGGGGTCTGTCTCAGTGCTGGAGGGAGCCTGCTGGAGTGAGGAGTAAAGTAAGTATTTACACTTTAACCACTTAACGACCGCTCACTGTATAGATACGTCGGCAGAATGGCACGGACAGGCACAATCACGTACCTGTACGTGACTGCCTTCGTATAGTTGGGGGGTCCAATCGGACCCCCTTCTATACAGTGAGCGGTGGTTCTCGGTGTGGGAGCGATCCGTGATGAGGGGACGGCCATTCGTTTCCGGCCACCCCCTCGCGATAGCTCCCAGCGAATGAAAAGCTTCCTCTGCCTGTGTAATGTTTACACAGGCAGGAGGAAGTGATGTCATCTCTCATGCGGCGCTCACATATACCGAGCGCCGCATGAGAGAAGACACACAGGTTGGTGCACTAAACAGCACACTGACACCACACACATAGGCACACAATCTCCCCCCAGGCACCCCCAGACACCCCCAGTCTCAGTGTCACTGATTGCAGTGACCATTTATTTACTGATCACTGCAATCAGTGACATTTGTGACTGTAAAAGTGTCAGGGCAGAGTGTTTTAGGTCCAGTGTAGCCCCCTAACCCCCCCTAATAAAGTTTTAACCCCTTGATCGCCCCCCAGGTAACCCTTTCACCCCCTAGCACCGCTGTCACTAAGCAATCGTTTTTCTGATCGCTGTATTAGTTATGCTGGTGCCGACAGGTAGCCAGTTATTTTTTTTAGATTCACCGCAGGTTTTTATAGCGTCAGGTACCCCTAATAAAGGTTTTAACCCCCTAATTGCCCCTAGTTAACCCTTTCACCAATGATCACCATATAAGTGTTACTGGTGACACTGGTTAGCCAGTTAGTTATTTAGTTATTTAGGTTCCCCGTCAGGTTTTTATATAGTGTCAGGTACCCCCATATATTACCTAATAAAGGTTTAACCCCCTGATTGCCCCTAGTTAACGCTTTCACCAGTGATCATCATATAAGTGTTACGGGTGACGCTGGTTAGTTAGTTTGCTTTTTATAGTGTCAGGGCACCCGCCGTATATAACCCAATAAAGGTTTAACCCCCTGATCGCCCGGCAGGTGATATCAATTAGGTTTTAGCATCAGAGAGGGTCTGCGTCGCCCCAGGCAGCGTCAGGTTAGTGCCAGTAACGCTAACACCCACGCGTGAAGCATACACCTCCCTTAGTGGTATAGTATCTGAACAGATCAATATCTGATCCGATCAGATCTATACTAGCGTCCCCAGCAGTTTAGGGTTCCCAAAAACGCAGTGTTAGCGGGATCAGCCCAGATACCTGCTAGCACCTGCGTTTTGCCCCTCCGTCCAGCCCAGGCCACCCAAGTGCAGTATCGATCGATCACTGTCACTTACAAAACACAACAAACATAACTGCAGCGTTTGCAGAGACAGGCCTGATCCCTGCGACTCCAGTGCTGTAGGAGGTGATTTCACCACCACAGTTTAAAAAAAAAGAGCATATATGCCGAAGCATGGGGGCAGCAGGGGCGGAGGAGTGATTTTGCTCCTAATGCCGCGTACATATGGTCCAAATTCTGACGGAGGCATGCCCGTGGAAAAGTCCGACCATGTGTGTGCGGCATAACTTTTGCGGGAGGATGCCCCCATGCTTCGGCATATATAAATGGTGGATGTATGCCCATCATTAGAAGTGGGTGAATGAAGGGAGGTATTCTAATGGTGGGCATACCCACCGATCAATCTCTTTTTTTCGTTCAGCCAACAGACTGCATGAAAAAAAAAGATTACAATACATGTCCAACAAGGACCAGCAACGTACTGGTATGTTGCTGGACTTTGGTTATACCAGATTGATGCCTGTGGGATTAGGTATCATCTTGGTATCAATCTTTTCAGCCAGCGGCCGACTTTCATATAAAAGCAATCCTAGCGGCTAATTAGCCTCTGGACTGCTTTTACAAGCAGTGGGAGGGAATGCCCCCCCCCCGGATATAAAAAGCGCCATTGGGAAATTGGGAAAGCATTTTATCACACTGATCTTGGTGTGGTCAGATGCTTTGAGGGCAGAGGAAAGATCTAGGGTCCAATAGACCCCAGTTTTTTCAAAAAAAGAGTACCTGTCACTACCTATTGCTATCATAGGGGATATTTACATTCCCTGAGATAACAATAAAAATTATTAAAAAAAATATGGAAAGAACAGTTTAAAAATAAAAGAAAAAAGCAAAATTAATAAAAAAAAAAAAAAAGCACCCCTGTCCCGCCCTGCTCTTGCGCAATGGCGAACGCAAGCGTCGGTCTGGCGTCATATGTAAACAGCAATTGCATCATGCATGTGAGGTATCACCACGAAGGTCAGATCGAGGGCAGTCATTTTAGCAGTAGACCTCCTCTGTAAATCTAACGTGGTAACCTGTAAAGACTTTTAAAGGCTTTTAAAAATGTATGTAGTTTGTCGCCACTGCGCGTTTGTGCGAAATTTTAAAGCATGTCGTGTTTGGTATCTATGTACTCAGCCTAAGATCATCTTTTTTATTTCATCAAACATTTGGGCAATATAGTGTGTTTTAGTGCATTAAAATTTAAAAAAGTGTATTTTTTCCCCAAAAAATGCATTTGAAAATCGCTGCGCAAATACTTTGTGGAAAAAAAAATGCAACACCCACCATTTTAATCTGTAGGGCCTTTGCTTTAAAAAAATATATAATGTTTGGGGTTCAACATAATTTTCTTGCAAAAAAAAATAAAATGTTTTCATGTAAACAAAAGGTGTCAGAAAGGGCCTTGTCTTCAAGTGGTTAGAAGAGTGGATGTAAGCTTCCTAATGTTGTGTATAAAATGCCAGGACAGTTCAAAACCCCCCCAAATGACCCCATTTTGGAAAGTAGACAACCCAAGATATATACTGAAAGGCATGTCGAGTCCATGTATGAATATTTTATATGTTGACACAAGTTGCGGAAAAAATACATTTTTTTTTTTTCGCACAAAGTTGTCACTAAATGATATATTGCTCAAACATGCCATGGGCATATGTGGAATTACACCCCAAAATACATTCTGTTGCTTCTCCTGAGTACGGGGATACCACGTGTGAGACTTTTTGGGAGCCTAGCCGCGTACGGGACCCCAAAAACCAAGCACCGCCTTCAGGCTTTCTAAGGGTATACATTTTTGATTTCACTCCTCACTGCCTATCACAGTTTCGGAGGCCATGGAATGCCCAGATGACACAACCCCCCCCAAAATGACCCCATTCTGGAAAGTAGACACCCCAAGCTATTTGCTGAGAGGTATGGTGAGTATTTTGCAGATCTCACTTTTTGTCACAAAGTTTTGAAAATTGAAAAAAAAAAATTCTTTCTTCATTTTCAAAAACAAATGAGAGCTGTAAAATACTCACCATGCCTCTCAGCAAATAGCTTGGGTGTCTACTTTCCAAAATGGGGTCATTTGGGGGGTTTTGTGCTATTTTGGCATTTTATGGCCTTCGAAACTGTGATAGGTAGTGAGGAGTGAAATCAAAAATTTGTGCCCTTAGAAATCCTTAAGGCTGTGCTTGGTTTTCGGGGTCCGTACGCGGCTAGGCTCCTAAAAAGTCCCACACATGTGGTATCCCCGTACTCAGGAGAAGCAGCAAAATGTAAGTTGTGCAATTCCACATATAACCATGGCATGTGTGAGCAATATATCATTTAGTGACAACTTATTGTAATTTTTTATTTATTTTTTAGTCATTATTCAAATCACTTGGGACAAAAAAATAAAAATATTCAATGGGCTCAACATGCCTCTCAGCAATTTCCTTGGGGTGTCTACTTTCCAAAATGGGGTCATTTGTACTGCCCTGCCATTTTAGCACCTCAAGAAATGAGATAGGCAGTCATAAATTAAAAGCTGTGTAAATTCCAGAAAATGTACCCTAGTTTGTAGACGCGATAACTTTTGCGCAAACCAATAAATATACGCTTATTGACATTTTTTTTACTAAAGACATGTGGCTGAATACATTTTGGCCTAAATGTATGACTAAAATTGAGTTTATTCAATTTTTCTTATAACAAAAAGTAGAAAATATCATTTTTTTTCCAAACTTTCTGTCTTTTTCCGTTTATATTGCAAAAAAAAATTGCAGAGGCAATCAAATACCATTAAAAGAAAGCTCTATTTGTGGGAAGAAAAGGACACAAATTTTGTTTGGGTACAACATTGCATGTCCGCACAATTTCCAGTTAAAGCAGCGCAGTACCAAATTCTGAAAACACCTCTGGTCTTTAAGCTGCATAATGGTCCGGGGCTTAAGTGGTTAATCCTCCTCTACTGCTAGACTAATTGAACATTTAGCCCTTGCAGTGCAGTATGGGTGGGAGGGGGAGGGCCACTACAAGAGTGGATTTTTTTTTTTTTAGGAGTTGGGCTTTAACTGACCTCTGTCTAAATTAGTTGCACAGGCATGTGAGGCATAGGTAGACTGATATTTGAATGTAAAATTTACCAGTTTGGTTGAAGAAGTAAGCTTTATTTATATGTTGCTCATGTAACTGCAACCTAAACCCCTCAAGAATATCCCCAACAGTAACCTTGCACGGATTTAATCAACATATTTATTCTTTAATGGGTTAATCAAATTAGGTATTAAGTATATCATATTTCACATATAAGACAACAACCCAACAAATAGTCAATGCTTGGCTGGAAAAGCCTCCTGTGCAAAAATCTCCCTTTATATTAACCACTTGCCGACCGCCTACCTGTAAATGTACATCATTACTTTGATGTTAAATACCAGGGTTATGGCAGCAGCTAGCTGCCATAACCCTGGTATTATTTACAGCAGCTGGTCAGCTCTCAGATAAAAGTGGACTCAGCTGCAGGTCCACCGTGGGATCACTTTTGTAGGGCCGCACCCCCCTTCCCTCCCACCGCTTCCCCGTGTTTCCCGAGCTTACTGGACCCGTCGGTAACCTGGGAAACCATTTGGTGCAGTTGATCGTCAGGCAGGAAGCTGAGTGCGGGCAAGATAGATCCCAGTCGGCTCTATGCCCTTGGTGGACCGGAGCGACGTCTGACGTAACTTCCACCTCCCAGCCTTAAAGGGATGGTTTTTTTTTTCCCTCTTAATAGAAAAATTTATTTTTGCTTTTGAAGGTAAATAAGAGGTCTGAGGTCTTTTTGACCCCAGATCTCTCAATAAAGAGTACCTGTCATGCTTATTTCTATTACAAGGGATGTTTACATTCCTTGTATTAGGAATAAAAGTGATCAAAAAGGGACAGTGTAAAAACAAAAAGTAAAATAAAATAAATTTAAAGCGCCACATCCCTCCAAGCTTGCGTGCAGAAACAAGCGCATATGTAAATCGCGCCAACATATGTAAACAGTGTTCAAACTACACATGTGAGGCACAAATTCAGAAGATAGAGCCAATAGTCCTTAATCTATTTTATTGACACAATTTAAAAAAAAAAGATACAGTACAAACGGGCTCACGGCTATCTGATAAGCCTTGTTCACAGCACCACATGAGGTATCACCGCAATTGTTAGAATGAGAGCAATAATTCTAGCACAAGACCTTCTCTGTAGCTCTAAACCAGTGGTTCTCAACTCCAGTCCTCAGGGCCCACCAACAGGCCAGGTTTGCAAGATAACTGAAATGCATCACAGGTGATATAATTTGCTGCTCAGTGATTGCAGTATTCTAGTCTGCATCTCCCCAAGGTAATACTTAAAATCTGGCCTGTTAGTGGGTCCTGAGGACAGGAGTTGAGAACCACTGCTCTAAACAGATAACCTGTAAAAATGTTTAAAGTGTGGCCTATGGAGATTTTGATGTACTGTAGTTTGTCGCCACTCCACGAGCGTATGCAATTTTAAAGCATGACATGTGTTAGGTATCTATTTACTCGGCGTAACATCATCTTTCACAACATAGAAAAAAATTGGACTAACTTTACTGTTTAGCTTTTTTTCTTCATTAATTAAAATGTATTTTTGTTCTTACATATGCGTTTGAAAGACCGCTGCGCAAATACAGTGTGCCATAAAATATTGCAACGACTGCCATTTTTTTCTCTAGGGACTCTGCTAAAATATATATATATATATATATATATATATATATATATATATAATGTTTGGGGGTTCAAGTAATTTTCTAGCAAAAAATACAGATTTTTAATTGTAAACAACAAATATCAGAGAAAGGCCTGGTCTTTAAGTGGTTAAAAGTAGTTGTAAATGCTTAAATTGGACTCAACATTGTCAATGTATTTTTAGTGAGATGTGTCAGTTCAAACGTCAGTTTAAAGACATGCAGCACACTTGTATTGAAAATTAAATGAAATTTCCATACAAAAGAGTTGCCCTCACAGGGGTTTCAACTTCACAAAGCAAACTGAAAAAATGGTGAGCCACCCGGCTCCCTGGTCAGCAGTACAGCTGCTCTCTTTGGTCTCCTTTTGCTTTCCAGCATACACAGAATTCCAATTTGGCTGTATAGGCATTTGCCTTGAGACACCACATCTCACAGGACCCAGGCTCTGCAGCTCCATGCTGCACAGGTCCTCATTTTTACTTCATGATAGGAGCCCACTCGATTCCTGTGTTGGGGCACACTTGGCCCCTGGCTGAGACCTCCTGTCTGAACACACCTGACCCCTGGTTGGAGCCCTGTCTCCAAAATGGGAGCCCTGAGCTATGCTCAGGTTTGGCTTATGATGACCCTGCACACCTGCGTACTCACACATGCTGCAGACATGCAGCAAAACCTGGACACAGGTTGTGTCCCACCCAAGACACTTTGAAACCTTCAAGCACCAGGCCCAGATCCATATAAAACATATCGTTTTAATCACACTTTCTGAGATATGTATTGCTGTATTGTATATTACAAGCTGAAGTGAAGAGCAGTTAAGAGAAAATGCTGACATAACTGTCTATGGCTTTGCAATGCCACTCGTATAAGAAAATATTACTTACTAAAACAAAGCTTAGGTATTTCATCCTAAAATAAAACTACAGTATCTCAAAATAGGCAGCTGAGCATTGCCTGAGGTAGTCTATAGAGTGTGCAAGGTTGCATCTCCTACAAATTAATCCAAAGCATATACAGCAGTATTGAATCTCTGAGCTATCAGAGTGTGAGGTGGACTTAGGTGAATATTATGTATTCCAGTCTGTACTTTACAAAGTTATTAAAACATTGGCTGATAATTAAAATACAGATGGAAGGTGTGTTGTTGTATTCTTTGGCCTGATTCTGTCACAGAGAAATTGCTTATATTAGACTGTACAAGTAACCAGTCCCAATGGATATCTGATTCAGGAGCCATGCAAACATGTCATTGTGAAAAGAAAGCCAACGGCTCTGAATATCTTCAGCAAGGGACACTGGAAGGGAACTTTTCAGAATAGGACAGTTGGTTACAATGTTACGTTAATATTCGTGACTGTTCTAGAAAACAGTTGCCAACTCTGTTACACAGGTTGTATAGTTGATTAAAATCAGCTAAGAAAACATAATTAATCACTAAAACTAAAAGCTGACATATTTTTAGTTGATCGTATGGATCCAAAATGTGCCTGATGCTGTTATGAGGGAGTTGCAATCAATGAGCCTCTCCCTGTTTACCCTGGAGCTCTCATGTTAAAATTGTGCTGCTCTTAGGGCATGCATACCCACCCAATCTTAAATGTTAAGGACAGTCCTAGATATATGCAATTTACTAAACCTACTCCTTTAAAATTAGAATTGAAGAACAGTTTTACTCAGAATGTACATGCATGTGTGCTCTGGCACAATACAGTCATACAACATCATTTCATGCTTAATGTGTGCCAATCAGATGCATTTTTAAAGAACTACTTCATCTTTAATAATTTTGTCTGTCAGTTCCCGTTCTAAACATAGTATCACACACCTCACCTCACCTCACACTCATATGAAGAAGTGTTGGAATTTTGGCATTAGGCACGCGACAATTTGCCTCTTAGAATAAGTGGAAAAAAAATTGTTATGCAGTGGCAAAGAGAACACAAATAAGCTAATTACCTTTCTATGTGAGAAAGGCAATTGTATTAAACTGGAAAAAATGGCTCCACCGTCACTAGCCTTTTGGAAATATCTAGTAAATAGTAATTTACACCTATATTAAAATAGATATTGTAACAGAGAAAAAAAAATAAAAAATATATGAGAAAGTTTGGTCTAGTTGGATAGCAGATCCTACAACTGCATCGGAACAGTCTATGGACTAAACATAAAGAAAAAGGAATAAGGTAGGGAAGATAGATGGGAGTGAACATGTAGGAAGTCTAGCAATAACATGAAGCAATTTAGAATAAGAAAGCGAGGGGGTATACAAACCACACCAAGGGATGAGTTGATTGGGGGAGAAAAAGACTTGTGGTAATGCAAATGTGGATATAATAAAGTGTAGCGGGGTCTCCTTTAAGGTCCCGGGACTACGTTACCCAGAACCCCGTTCAGCACCCAATATGCAATTGGCCACCGCAGAGACTCATGGGAGGGGCTATTTAAGAAGGAGGCGAGGCGGAGCTCGACCTCTTTGGACACCGCGCTGCAAGCAACAGTCTTCCTGTGCGGATCTGCTGCAGTGCAAGGCCTGAAGCCTGGGGCCTTGCGCAACTTCCGAAGAGCCTTCCACCCACTGGGGAGCCTAAGTGGTATCTGACTTGTTGAGTGAGGACATCAGTTGGATCGGGGACCCGATCGTGACGGAAGCTGTGTGTGGAGACACAGCAGGTGGAAGTCCCGGACTGGGATCGCGTCCGGAGTGGTGAGCGAGCACTTGCTCAATCCAATAGACTGTACCGTGTTTAGGCCTATAGACTGCCTTGGCCCACCGATCATTTGTTTGTTGTTCCACTGGAGACCAGTAGCGGGACAAACTTAAAGGGTCTCCAGTATAGTGTTCCTTGTGACTGCCTACTTTATGGATTACAAAGATACTGTCTCATTAAGTGCACCACCGAAAGTTTGCATGCAAAGAAATCCTTAATGAAAAGGCTGAGATTTATTCTGCGTCAGGCCTGACCAGGGAGGGGAGATAGACTATTGTTTTAGTGCGCCACAGGGCGCGTACACAATAATAGCTGCGCGTGGTGGATTACCGCGCTGCGCCATTATTGCGTGCTATACCTATTGCTGCAGGGCTCTGTAAGCAAATTGTATGTGTTATGTTCTGCCCATGCTTTTAAAAACTAAAGTAAAACCGTTATACTTGATCTCTCGCATCAGTGTGTTGTCTTATTGCAAAGAGGTTACCCTTGCAATACTGTTTGACTGTGATACAAGTATAATCCCTAGACTAGCTGTGCCAGAGTGGGTCGAGTAAGATTGCCGGGGGTTGGCGGTGCTGTACACAGGGCCTGAAACAAAAATCCAGCGGCTCTCTTAACTGGGGGTAGCGCTACAAAAGTATATACAGAAGCTCCTGTGTGAGCTCAAAACAGAGTCTGGATGTATGTATTTTTATATGTATTTTGAAAAAAGCAATAAAGAAATTTATTAAAAAAAAAAAAAAAAATCCTAATCACGTCAATATATCTATAAACTGTTTGATGTATGGCTGATTTTTCTCACATTTATAAAAGAAAAAGGAAAGCAGGCAGGGCTTAGTTTTCACAGGGGATTAGGTAAACACTAATAATAATAAATACAGCAGTAATAAAGAAACCTTGAGGCTGTGTTCACACTGCTATGCGGAGCGGCTCACTGCAGGGGTCCGCTGCGTCTCAGTTCACCGTTTCAGGTCTGATTTCGGTCTGAATTTTTGGCTAAATTCGAAGCTGAAACAGACCAGAAGACACACAGGTCTCCTGTGCAATTCAGTCTGCAGCTGTCCCAGAGCTGTGTGAACGGGCTCCATTGAGAACCGGTCACAATTTCCTGACATACAAATTGGATGCAGGGAAACCAATTCGCAATAGTGTGAACCCAGGCTGAATGTTACTGCCCTGTACACTAGAAGGGAATGTACAATGTCATCTGTTTCACATAGAGTGATGATGAAATTTAGCACTGTTCTTTGATTCCTATTCTTTAAAATATTAATAAATCTTTACCCGCTTCCTGACTGCAAACTGTAAATACACTTTCCTGCTTCCACCTTTTAATAGCTAGCAGCTAGGTATCAGACCATGCTACCACTGATCAAGTTAGATTTACTGTGAATTTATCTGATGCATACCGACAATGCTAAATTTAATTTCAGTATTTAGGCTTTAATGACCTCTGACCAAGAGGGTTATTGAAAACTGCAGTTAGTTACAAACATAAGTTTATATCCTAACATCCTAACCCACTTTCAGGCTCAATGCACACTAGTGTTTTTCTTTTTAGGTACTAGAAGCTGCTATTAGCATTTTTTTCTGCTCCTAGAAGCTAAATAGTGTTATTATCCTGTGTCCATGCACACTACTTTAGGCCATAAGCATTTTTTGAGTTTCAGCGTCTAGGAGCAGAAAAAATAAATAGTTTACATAGATTTATTTGGAGCACTTTTCCAGCAGAAAAAAAAAATGCTGAATGCCCCTAAATGCTTCTAAAGCCCCGTACACACAGTCGGACTTCCATCGGACTTTTCCATGGTTTTTTGTCCGAACGGAGTTGGTCGGGAACACCCATAGCATACACACCACAGGACTTTTCTGCAAACTTTCCCAAAACTTTTTGCAACATCACGTGTTTTTTCTGCTCTTTTCTGCTCTTTACCGCCACCCTTTGGTCAACTTCTGCTATTGTTGGTTGATTTTAACATTAGTTGTTTTTTCCATCGGACAAAAGTCCGATGATTTTCTGTACACACGGTCGGACTTTGCTCCATCGGACTTTTGTTGGGCAAAAGTTTGTCCGTTTGCAAACCCAACTTTTGTCCGATGAAAGCAAGAAAAAAGCAAAAAAAGTTTGTCCGATGGAGCATACACACGGTCGGATTGTTGGTCCAACTTGCTCAAAACGAAGTTTGTTGGGCAAAAGTCCGACCGTGTGTACGGGGCTTAACTGCTTTTAAGTGCTACTAAAATGCTCCTAACAGCTTTTTTTCCCCTTCATTTACTGCAAAAACAGCACTTATGCTCCTAAAAGCGTCTAAATCCTTCTTAAAGCTACTAAAATGCTACTAGAAGCTGCCACAAAAATGCTATTGTAGTAAATATACTGAAAAAGGATTCCAGCATCCAGCATTAGCGGCGCTAATGCTGGAATCCTTTTTCAGTATATTTACTACATTTGATTTATCATTAGAGTGGCAGCTCTACTATTTATCATTTAATTTTTTCCATATAGCACTAGGAGTAGTTTGGTGCGTGTATTTTATATCCTCATTCCACATTTATTGTACAAAAATGCTATTATCAGAATTTTTCATCCAGCATTTTTTTCTAGCTTTTTAAGCTTATGGAAAATGCTAGTGTGCATGGAGCCTCAGGTTAAATTTGGAAAATGAATAAAAGACATTGAATAAGAGAAAAGTATACTCTCATTGCTTATATGTAACAGTGCCCTGTTCCCCTACAACCTTTATTAAAATCCTTGGGCATGCAATAAGCTTAGCCCTAGAGAATAAAGCACAAGGGACATATTTAGTATAATTTTACAATAATTTTGACTTGTTTTTTTCCCCATTTTATGTATTACATGCGTTTTTGTATGTGCCTTAACCCTGCTGCATTTTACTGCCTATACTGATTCCACATGTCACACAAGCATGCAACAATCAACAAAAACTCATCACAAAATGTGTGAAACTGCACATTAAATACACATACTGTATGTAGCGGACCCCCCAAAATTGGGGTCGCTATGCTCTAAATTTAAGGGTAGCCTGAGCAATAGTTTGGCTCAGGTTTTCCAATTCTGTTAGTTTTGGACTCTGCTCTGCTGTAATGTTGCCTGAAGTGTAGTTCCCCTTGACCTGTAGGTGGCGCTGTTGCCCAGGTCTTGGGTTGAACCACAGGTGGCGTTGTGGTGTGGTTGGGTATCCTCTCTTGGATACCATGTGGTGGGCGGGTTTTGCCTGCTGTGCATGCCGGTAGAGGGTACATAAAGGGCAGACACCATGATCTGGGGTGGTGTGCCAGGGGGATTCCAAGGAGGACCCCTGGTGGCGAAGTCGTGCCCTTTGGCCCTGCTGGCCGGGGGTGCGTGAACTGGTCGAGGAGCCTCGGGCACCTTTAGCTCCAGGTAGGCCCAGTACCTTCAACTGGGTCTACAACCAACCACTGGAGTCCCAAGGAGCCCAGATGAGGGTGGCCCAGTCTGAAACAGAGGAAACCGGGGGAGGACCTGTCCGATGGATCAGTGAAGGAAGTCACGGTCTCGGGGATGCCTGGAAGGCAGAGGGAAGGATTTGTGAGTTGCAAGATAGCTCTTGTAGTGTGCCCCATTGGCATCTATGGTCTCTAATAATCTACAGGCAATAGGAAGTTCTAAATTCAGGAACTAAAGGATTCTGTGGCAGAGGATATCCTGAACTTGTCTTTGAAGGGGACTAAATCTGAAGTGACTGTTCGTGCTTCACTCCGGCTGCTAGAACTGTGAGAGGGATCTATCCAGGTGAGCAATACCCACTCAGGCTTGAGTGGAGAATAGGGTGACTGGATGCCGCGTGCCTGAATCCATCTCCCTACCTAATCCTATTGCTGTCTTCAACCTTTTTCCCAATTTGTTTCAAGCAAGAAAAATAAACTCATCTGTTGGAGTTTAAATACTGTCTGGACATTGGCCTTCTTTCGGGGGAAAGAATAGACTTTTCCCTATATTCTAGGGACGAGAACCAACAGAGGGAGGTAACTCGCTGCAGGACCCAAAATTGTAAGAACACCGCTCAACCTCTTATACGGGCATGTGGCATGGTGTCTCTTTACCCTTGCAAGTGAAGGTAGGCAGGAAAAGGGGTCTGTATGCTACACGTACTTTATATATAAGTACAAAGGTGTGAATAGGCCTTAATAGCCATCTTGGTTGCATACATCTAATGTAATACAATCTAATGTAATACAACTAATGTATACAACAAGGACTAGAATAGAGCCTCTGTAACAGGGCACTGTGAAAAAGCGATGAGACTTTTCTCTGTATATAAAGCCAAGTAATTTAGATGTTAAATCAGGAGGCTGTGGAAGTTTATTGTTTAACTGTAATCACTCTTTAATAATGTTCAAATCCTGACAGATACATATCATACATAAAACGAAATTCATTTTAGAGCATTACTATTATATTTAGAGCATTTTATTATATACCTTACGTTTCAGAAAACATTATTAGTATACACAAAAATAATCAAAGCAAAGAAAATCTGTATAAAGAACAGGCCAATATCTGCACTACTTAATTATGTTATGAATAGTGATATGAGCAGCCAGCACAATTTATTGATCAGCAAAATAAAAGTATAAAAGTCCATATGCGGCGCTAAATAAAACAGTAGATCCTAGAAGGGAGAGTTAATAAATCCGTCACCAGCTTCAATGTGTAAGGGAAAGCACACCACACCACAAGGAAATCCAATCTGCTTACCAGACAGCTGTAAAAAGTAGACATGCAATAAACAGACCAGGACCACAGCTCCGCTCTCCAGCTTTTGTTATTCTGAAGAAAATCTGTACCCCGTGTTGACTTCCTTGTTGACAATGTTTTATATTTCAATAGTTTTATAGATCAGGTAACAGAGATACACTTAACGATTACAATATCAGGATACACGCCAAAGGAAAAAGTTACAAACCAAACGGAGAAAAGAAAATATATTAACTTTTAATTTAATACTGATTGGGGGAAAGATCTCAATCTCAATATTATTTTAAAATAATGTAATGATGACATTGAGCCCAAATGTGGAAGTGAAATATAGACAGGAATAAAAATGTCTTTCCAAGTAGGTATTGTGTGAACTAAAAAACGGGAAACACTGTATATGATTTAATGGTGGTGAGTTGATCCAAATAAAACATATAACACAAATTGAAATATAAAAATAGGTCAGTATCATAAAAAGGTAGGTAAGGAGGGTGTTAGTTAACTGAATAAAAATATATAACCATGACAGTGATGAAGTCTCTGAAAGAGAGCTAACCA
Source organism: Rana muscosa (assembly GCA_029206835.1). Lineage (NCBI taxonomy): Eukaryota > Metazoa > Chordata > Amphibia > Anura > Ranidae > Rana > Rana muscosa. The sequence continues at coordinate 218,911,738 of CM055116.1, forward strand.
TAGGATATAAACAATGGAGCGCTGCACAAATATAGTAGTATATGCACGTGTACTAATCAGAGCAAAAATAAATAAAAAATTGGGAAAGACGCATCAGAAATTGTATAAGTGTCCAATCTTGCAATACAGTCCCATACACAGTCAAATTTCACTGTGAAACCGATTCAGACTAGATCTTTTCCGTGTTCATAATTCAGAACTCTTAGCCAAAAAGATAGCATCAATGTGCCCACCACCATAATCCTGAGGGGTGTCTTCTCACCTGATCCGAAAAATGGAGGTCAAAACATGCTTGTGTTGCATATAGCCAGCACACATGTCCTTCGTCTCAATCTCTGGGCAGGGCCAAGATGTCATTTTATCAAGGTTCCAATCTGCATTGTCACTGTGTTCTCTGCATGCACTTTTTTGTGAGTTGAATTTCATTCAATTTTTATAAATTAGTGTTTGCCATCTATACTATTAGTTCTCTTTGATGCTTTTCATTATTGACATTCACTGGGAGGTGGAGATCAAGATAAAGGACCTGTGTGTTAGCTGTCTGATATCAATATATAACACAAACATGTTTTAACCTCTATTATTGTAGTGGGTTCCATCAGATCAGATGAGAAGACACCCATAGGGGTATGGTGGTGGGCACATTGGTGCTATCTTTTTGGTTAAGAGTCTTGAAATGTGAACATGGAAAAGTTTATTCTGAATCAGTTTCACAGCAAAATTGGACTGTTTATGCGACTGTATTACAAGATTGGACACTTATACAATTCCTGATGCACTTTTCACAATTTGTCATTTTTTAGTTTTTAAGCTCTGATTAGTACATGTTCATATACTACTATATTTGTGGAGCGCTTTACTGTTATTCACTTTGTATCTCTTTCACAAGTGTGGTGGTTGCACTGTTTAGTGGCAGCAGCTCTAGATTTCTTTATTAATTTGTAATTTTTACACTCATTGTATTGGGGAGTAGTTTGTTTGATTTGTGTATATTGTTCTATTTTTTTAAACATAGGATGTCAATACAATATGGTAAAAATATCACCCTCAAAAAAGAGGGGGAGGGGAGGGTGTGACATGAGAAAGAAGAGGAAAGACCTCTTACCAATGTAGAAAAGAGGGAAAACATGCACACTAAAAAAAAAAAGATGGGAGGGGCAACATCAGAGAGAAAAAGGGGGAAAGAGAAAGGGGGGAAGGAAGAAAGAGAAATATAACGGGGTCAGAATGTAGCTGGGGCTGAACCCCACTTAGGCAAGCAAGCCCATTATGGTAAAACGTGTCAAGTTATCAAGACCATGTCGAGTTGTTATGATTCCCCCATAAGTAACTGTAAAGCCAGGGGTCCAATAATTTTCAAAATGGTTTAGTTTGGCCAAGTAAGGAGTCAACTAGTTTCCCATTAGTGAAGTACCATGATGTATTATTTCTGACTTGTGCTATCATCAAAATCTCTGAATTCCAAGCCCTTAGCCACAAAAAATTAAGGAAATCAATTTAAAATCGATTAGGGGTGCAATGAGGGGGCGTTCAATTAAGCAGGGCCTTATAGGAATTTTTGAGGATATTTGTACCTAAACCTGTGTTTAGCAACTGATAAACCCCTGTCCAGAAATGTTTATGCTTCTGACATTCTCACCATACTTGTACTAATGTGTCAGCTATGCCACAGCCCTGAAAGCAACCATCTAATGTGCCCTGCCCAAATGTTGCTGAGAGGCTATCATGTACCACAAGGTAAACATTTGTAGTTGGCTTCCAAGATTTATAAGTTTATGGACCCATGAGCAATATCATCCCGAATGTATTCATGGAATTTATTTTACAGATTTGTTTACCCTCTGCTACTTTCTTTTATGATATTAGTAACTACGGTTATTAATGTGAAATAAAAAAATAAAATTTAAAGCAAGAAACAAAACTTATGAATAATGAGTCAAAATGGCTAGTCTTTGCTATATCCGTACTAATCTGTAATAAAAAAAAAAAAATTTGTTAGTTAAATAATACAAAATTTTCCTATAATATATATTGAAGCACCATTTACTTTGAAGGTGAAAATGAACGTTTTTAATAAGATACTTCATTAACCCATAGGTTATGCATCCTTTTTTCATAATACACCACTGTGGTTCAGAACCAAATTAGTCAAGTTGAAATTTACACAAAAGCAAATTAGTCAGAGCAATAACCCATCACGCTGACTTAGTCCTTACCAGATGGCTCAGTCTGAGGTATCAGACACACTGAACAATAAATCATCCACCATTAGACATGTTGTCTCTATAGTTAACCCATCTGGGAATCCCTTTTCATGCAAATGACCCATCACACTGACTCAGTCCTTACCAGAGGGCTCAGTCTGAGGTTTCAGACAAATTAAACCATAAAGCATCCACCATTAGATATGTTGTCTCTATAGCTAATCCATAGTGCTCTGGAAATCCTTTTCCATGCATTAAATTCTTGACAAATGTAAAACAAAGTAACATATAAAGAGTAAAAAACAGATAGAAGACAACATGTTAAATATTTCTAAACCTAGAAACAATACAACTAATATAAAAGTGTAGTTTTCCTTTGAAATCAATGTGCTTGTTTGCCCCAATTCTGCCAACTATATTTTAAGTCTTTTTGTCCCTGTGAAACTCCTAATTAGCTTTGTTTGTAGTGTTGTTTTAAATTCACTTTAGCACTTAACTCCAGGCAAACAGCTAAATACACAGAGTATTTGTAAGGGAGCTGTTTTACCTGTCAGTACAGTATTCGTATTTCTGCCTATCCAGGCTCAGATTTACACAGCACCCTCGCTAGTTGTATGAACCATTTTCTTTGTTTATTACAGTTATAGAAATGATACAGTGGTGCCCTCTCTCCAGCCCCAGCCTGTTCATTGGACAGTGATGGAACATAATGAGACTAATGAGGTCTTCCCTTTTTTTCACTCTGCTCTCTTCATATAAAATCATGTTTAACAGCACAATTGTGTGCAACACACCTGTTTATTCTTAGCCCTGCACCTCTGTTTCAGTCTGAGTGCTGCTGTATATTAGAATAATAGTAGGCAGATATTAGGATGAATTTTGGTACTTATACTAGTTGAATTAAAAACAAAATATTTAATCATTTATTAGTTAATGCAGAGCTGCGTTATTTGTATCTTTATATCTGCCTGCTATAAATTTAAGCTGTAGATCGAATTATTATAGCAGAGACTGAGCTACAGTCCGAATATCTTACCACCAGGGGTAAGTTGCAGAAAAGGGGAGCTGGAGCAGGTTATTGAAAATAAATACATAAATAAACATATGTGTCAGGAATAAAATGCACAGGATCTGTTTGTACTAAAGATCTCTAACATTTTAAAGGCCATAAGTGATATTCAAATACAACAGGTGGCAATGAGGAAATATAAAAAAAAAAAAAATAAGTAAAATTAATCATTATGTTACAGCTGTTCTAGCTTATTTTTAGCATTGCGAACATGGCATATATAAAGGAGGCAGGAGTTAGAATGGATCAAGCACCCGCCTAGTTAATTGGGAATTCAAAGATTCTGTAAACATTAAAAGCATTGTTAATAGAGAAAATTTGGTGATTTGTTATATGTTTTTTTTATGCATTAGTGCTTTTTTCTAGATGTCATATATGTTCTGTGGACAAAAAACACCCACTTCCAGCCCTTTTAGATAACATTCATCATATTATTTGTCTTATATAACAATCTAGCAAATGTAAACGAAAATGCAATGAATATAAAGTGATTTGGTTAAATATCAAAGTAAACTATGAATAAAATAGACTAGATTATCTACTGATTCATAATATGCATGCATAGCCTAAATTTATCATTCAAACAAATAGGAAAGATGAAAGCCACTAAGTGATGATGGTAAAGCCCATTAAAGCTAGATGCTACATTGATTTAAATGATACTTTTATAGAATTTCACCAGAGGGGCTAATTTAATGTACTGTATGTGAATGAACAATTTGCTACTGTATCATGCTGATGACATATTTTTCTGATCTTCCTTGTAACTAGATGAATATATAACTCATGCCAAAAAAGTTATACCCAAGATTCCATAGTCAGATCCATTTACTTAAACCCAATTATGCAGATGTTGAAAGAAACATAGTTTCTTCAATAATCTTCGTTATGAAGCACTTGGTATAATAACAAACATTATATCCTGGGGTATCAGAATTTTTTTGTAACTCTTAAATTATATACAGTAGTCAAAACAGTTTTCAAAGGATAAATTAGTTGTACATTTGTACATGATTGGGCTGTATATACAATTTGTGGGCCAGTGCAACAGCAGGAAAGTAAGGAGGGGGTGAGGGCAACAAATTCAAACTTGTAGAATTTTTGTCTTATCTTGTTTTCCTCCTCTGTCCATCTCTGTATATTTGTGACTAAATTCAATAAAGTAACTATAAAAGGGAAGGGGATGTATGGAATGTTGAGAAAAAGTAAGAGACAACATCAAACATCAACATCAAACTATCTCTCCTTTTTCTTGTTCAGTGGCCTGTAAAGGTAGTTGTGAATAGAAGGAAAATACCAATCGCACATTGTGGCATTCATTTTTACAAACATGAGGAGTGAAGTTTTTAAAAAAAAAATAAAGATTAATATTCAATATTCAATAGTCAATATTTAGCAGTGCTTATGGAAAAATGGTTCAATTTTCAGAATCCATATTTTTCATTAAAGTCTGGGGGGTTAATCTATACCATTAAAGTCTGGGGGGGGGTGAATGCTGCTGTTAAGTTCTGACCATTTTTGTATTAATAAGCAAACATTTGCCAATGAAGTGTAAAGGGACTGCCATGAGGGACATTTAACAAATGAAAAAGAACTCCAAAAAAAAAACACTATGTGACAGGAGAGGGTCATTTCAATGTGGCTTTGAGGGTGACTTGGAAAAAACATCAATCCTTTAAATTACAATGTACAATACACATTTCACCAGCACCAGAGACAATATTTTCTGGTATCATAACAATTATGCCGCGTACGCACGATCGTTTTTTTTGATGAAAAAAGGCCGTTGGACTTTTTTATCGGACAATCCGATCGTGTGTGGGCCCCATCGGTCTTTTTTCCATCGGTATAAAAAAATAGAACATGTTTTACATTTTAAATTTAAAACAATAGGAAATTCTGATCGTCTGTGTGGAACTCCAACGGAGAAAAAATCCATGCATGCTCAGAATCAAGTCGACGCATGCTCAGAAGCATTGAACTTAATTTTTCTCGGCTCGTCGGAGTGTTTTACGTCACCCGCGTTTTGGGCAGTCGGAATTTTGTCTGATGATGTGTATGCAAGACTGATGAAAGTCAGCTTCATCGGAATTCCGATGGTAAAATCCATCGGATTTTATTCCATCGGAAATCCGATCGTGTATACAGGGCATAAGAAGATGTATTAATTCTTTCTTTAGTTTTTACAGATGAAAAATATGGGTTTGATAGTCATAACAGTAAGGCTAAAAAAAATTAAAGGGTAACTCCATTTTGTGGGGAGGAAAAAAATTGCAAAAAAATATAAATTATTTTGGCGTATACAATTGCGACACAAGTCATTATGTATCTGACTGTTATTAAAAATTGCCTTTCCTTTTCAATTTGCAGCTCTGCAATTTTCTGAAAATGCAATATGGCTACCTGGAGTGTTCTGTACACAGAATGTGTACAGAACATCCCCAAGAAACATAAATTCCTGCTTGTGTGATTGGTTCACCAATTTTCCCCAGAAGTCTGCCCTAAGATACAGGTCAGATTCCAGGCATCCCCCGCAACAAAAATTTCATTTTTGGTGAGATACTTCCAATAGGAAATCACATCTAAAGGGATGTAGGCCCATCAGCTTTCCTCATTGAAGCCCTGCAGGTGCACTGCTGATTGATAATTATGCAACCACTCCCATTAGACTCACTTTTCCACATGGATACAGAGAATCAAACAGGGATTTATTCAGAATAACAAAAGGCAGGAATCTGCAACAAAGTTTGTTAAAATCCTTGTAATATACTGTATCTCACAAAAGTGAGTACACCCCTCACATTTTTGTAAATATTTGATTATATCTTTTCATGTGACAACACTGAAGAAATGACACTTTGCTACAATTTAAAGTAGTGAGTGTACAGCTTTCATAACAGTGTACATTTTCTGCCCCTCAAAATAACTCAAATTAGCCATTTTCCCTCCCTGTAGTCATGTGACTCGTTAGTGTTACAAGGGTCTCAGGTGTGAATGGGGAGCAGGTGTGTTAAATTTGGTGTTATCACTCTCTTTTACTGGTCACTGGAAGTTCAACATGGCACCTCATGGCAAAGAACTATCTGAGAATCTGAAAAAAAGAATTGTTGCCCTACATAAAGATGGCCTAGGCTATAAGAAGATTGCCAAGACCCTGAAACTGAGCTGCAGCATGGTGGACAAGACCATACAGTGGTTTAACAGGACAGGTTCCTCTCAGAACAGGTGTCGCCATAGTCGACCAAAGAAGTTGAGTGCATATGCTCAGTGTCATATCCAGAGGTTGTATTTGGGAAATAGACATATGAGTGCTGCCAACATTGCTGCAGAGGTTGACAATGTCCTGTGGTCTGATGAGACCAAGATAAACTTATTTGGTTCAGATGGTGTCAAGCGTGTGTGGCGGCAACCAGGTGAGGAGTACAAAGACTAGTGTGTCTTGCCTACAGTCAAGCATGGTGGTGGGAGTGTCATGGTCTGGGGGTGCATGAGTGCTGCTTTTCCTGAGGAGCTACAGTTCATTGAGGGAACGATGAATGCCAACCTGTACTGTGACATACTGAAGCAGAGCATGATCCCCTCCCTTTGGAGACTGGGCCGCAGGGCAGTATTACAACATGTTAACGACCCCAACCACCCTCCAAGACGACCATGGCCTTGCTAAAGAAACTGAGGGTAAAGGTGATGGGCTGGTCAAGCATGTCTCTAGACCTAAACCCTATTGAGCATCTGTGGGGCATCCTCAAATGGAAGGTGAAGAAGCGCAAGGTCTCTAACTTCCACCAGCTCCGTGATGTCATCATGGAGGAGTGGAAGAGGACTCCAGTGGCAACCTGTGAAGCTCTGGTGAACTCCATGCCCAAGAGGGTTAAGGCAGTGATGGAAATTAATGGTAGCCACGCAAAATATTGGACACTTTGGGCCCAATTGGGACATTTTCACTTAGGGGTGTACTCACTTATGTTGCCATTGGTTTAGAAAAAAATGGCTGTGCGTTGAGGTATTTTGAGGGGACAGCAAATTAACACTGTTATACAAGCTGTACACTTATTACTTTACATTGTAGCAAAGTGTAATTTCTTCAGTGTTGTCACATGAAAAGGATAAAATAAATAAAATATTTACAAAAATGTGAGGGGTTTACTCAGTTTTGCGAGATACTGTACATAGATCACCCAGAGGGGAAAGTTTTTTTCTCAACAAACGTGGAGTTCCACTTTAATGAAGGTGCCTCTGTGGCTGACAGAAAACTTATACAAAATAGACTAGCAAAATCTATGTAAACAAATCATTGGGTCCACATGGCTTACACATGTGAGTCCTTAGGGAGCTTGGTTATAGCTAAGTCACTATTTCTAAATTTTAAGACACCTTACTGACTAGAATGGCATCATCTAATTGGCATAGAGTAAATGTGGCACCTTTTTACAAAAAGGGATTGAGATGTATAGCAGGATATTACAAACCAGTCAGTTTAAAATGAATAATATGCTAAGTATTTGAGGGAATGGTAAGGCATTCTATACAGATAATTGCCTATGATAAAGGTATCAACTAGCATGGGTTTATGACAGGGGTGCCCAACCATTTGAAGAGCGAGGGCCACTTAAGCGACTTGGTAACCGGTCACAGGCCACAATGAGTTGAGGGCGGATGACAGGTCCGGGTCTACTCTGCACTTTGCCATAGACGTCTATTATATTCTGCAAGTGTGGTGAACTTTCTGAAAGCACACCAAATCCGCAGGTAATAACAGAAGTCTGATTCATTGAAGGTAAACTGCAGGTGCACTCCTCTGCACCTGCGTTTCAGTTTGAAAGCAGCCTAGTAATCACTGCAGAACAGATATGCTTATATATACACTGTGATTTTAGAAATAAGCTTACCTTTAATTCCAGTCTTCCATTCAGGTATCACCGGCTGTTGCTGTCCCAGGCAGAGTGCATTTGGTATCACTCCGCCTATGACAGGAGCCGGCACTATACAAGAAGCATTGACTTATGCAGCTCTGCTCTGCAGCCGTTTGTTTCCTCTACCACTGGATTCATTCACAAAACTGATGCTCTGGGATGGGGGATCAGCGACCAGCAATTTGGGCTGGGATCCACCATCCCAGAGCAGGAGGCCGTGGGCCACATCAGAGGGCTCCGCGGGCCACATGTGGCCCCCGGGCCACTGGTTGGGCACCCCTGGTTTATGAAAAAACATTCTTTTTAGACCAACCTGTTACCATTTTATGAGGAAATAGGTGAGAAATTGCATGATGGAATAATGTACCTCATAAATGTTTAATCTATAATCACTGGTTTGGCCTCAGCTTGAGTAAGTACCGGTAGTTTCATTTTGGTCATCAATTCTCAGAATAGATGTTGTTGAATGAAAGGGTTCAGGGCAGCAAAATGAATAGGAGGGCTGAAGGACTTCAGCTATGAGGATCAAAAGCATAGATTATGTTATTCACTCTGGAGAAGAGGTACTTGAGAGGGGATATGATTACAATGTACAAATATGTCAAAGGTGACTTCAGTAACTATAAGAATCTGTTTCTTTTTTTACTGTAAAGCCTCGTACACACGATCGGATATCCTATGGATTCTAATCCGATGGTTTTGTCCATCGGAAATCCAATGAAGCTGACTTCCATCAGTCTTGCCTACACACCATCAGGCAAAAAACCGACCGTTCCAAGCGCGGTGACGTAAAACACTCAGATGAGCCGAGAAAAATGAAGTTTAATGCTTCTGAGCATGCCTTGACTTGATTCTGAGCACGCGTGGTTTTTTTATCCGATGGACTTGCCCATAGACGATCGGAATTTGCTATCGGTATTTGATCCATCGGAAAAATTGAAAACATGTTCTATTTTTTAAAACCGATGGAAAAAAGACCGATGGGTCCCATACACGATCGGTTTGTCCGATGAAAAAGTCCATCGGACTGTTTTCATCTGTAAAACCGATCGTGTGTACAGGGCTTTATAGTTGTAAAAATGTGGAACAACTTAAAAAAAACAAAAAACTTTTAGATGTCTTATTTATTGAGCATAATATATACAGTAATCCTATCCAAATTGATATACAATAAAAATCACACACATAGGTTGAAATAGATTTACGTGTGTCTCTTTTCAACCTCATACACTATGTAACTATGTAACACATCTATGTATGATATATGTTTTACAAGCCTGTCAGATACAACAGCAGCACCCCAATCTGATTTTTTTCAACTTGGAGAAAAAAACCATTTATTTATATATAGTTTTGTACTATGACACCTGATTTTTATAAATCAGTAATAAGTCCAATTTGAACAATGGAAGTAGCAGTTACAGTAGTTAAAGCTATTGGGAAGTTTTCATAAAAAAAACTATCAAGCTTGGTTAGTCCACAATATAAGAATATAAGAGAATGAGGCAGTATTTATCCTAAAATAAACATTCAAGTGTATTATTAAGACAAAAGCCACAAATATTTCTGAGTGCTGGTGCACTAGAATAGGTGTCAGACTTTGAGGCACAGTGCAGGGTTTAACCTGCAGCAAATATTAGACATGTTAGGTCAAGCTGTGGAAACATTGTGTGGCAGAGTGTTGGGGCACTGGAATAGGCAAGAAGAAGTGGCTGATATACATTTATTTTTTTTGGCTGGGGGACAATTAAAAAAGTTTAGACGGTAGCATCAGCAGCATTCATTTTGTAGTCACTGGTAATCCAAGGCTGGTTCATTTTAATTAAACTGAGCCAGTCCACACTATAATGCCGCGTACACACGACCGTTTTTAATGTCATTGAAAAAAACTGCATTTTTCTATAGGTGATTTTTCGTGTTTCCTCTCAAGCCTGCCTTGCCTACACACTATCGTGGAAAAAAATGTAAAGCGCGGTGACGTACAACACGTACGACGGCACTATAAAGGGGAAGTTCCATTCGAATGGCGACACCCTTCATGTTAGTAAAGTTTGTTGAGCGACGATTCGGGCTTTTCAGCCTTGTGCTTTTCAGTCCGTTACAGCGTGACAAATGTGCTATCTCCATTACGAACGCTCGTTTTACCAGAACGAGCGCTCCCCTCTCATACTTGATTCTGAGCATGCGCATTTTTTTTTCAGGTCGTTAAAGCCCACACACGCCCGTTTTTCATGACAAGAAAAACGACAATGTAAAAAACTACGTGAAAAATTAGAGCATGTTCCAATTTTTTCATGGCCGTTTTTAACGTCGTGAAAAATGCGCTGAAGCCCACACACGATCATTTTTAATGACCATTTTAAAAAATGTAATTTTTCTCGTCATTAAAAACGGTCGTGTGTACACAGCATTAGAAGATGTGGATTCACTTCTCTGTAACAAAACCTCCTGCTGTGCTGAAGGCTGTCTTAGGCTGACTAAAGGGCAAGCAAGAAGTTCCAGAACATACTATTAGGCTGGGTTCACACCTATGCAAATTGGATGCGGCTTTCCCTGAATCAAATTCGCATAGCAGGAGAATGGGACCTACTCTCTATGGAGCCGGTTCAATGTCTCCAGGGGGGTTGCGGAGTGCACTGCACTCTGTTTCAGGGTTGAATTCAGGCAAAGATTCTGTTCTGAATCGTCCCTGAAATGGAGAACAGGGACGGACAGCGTTGCTGTGTGATCCGTGGCCGGTTTAGGTGTGAACCGAGCGTTAAAGGGATCAAAGTGGATCCTGCCACTATCAGGAAATGTAACAAGAGTTTCCTACACAGCACCTTCTCAAAGTGGCAAATGTTGGGCTACCTATGGGATGAAGAAGTGCATTGACCATTTTACCCTTGTATCGGGGGTGTAATAGAGTGGCCACCCAATAGTGGTCTCTCTCTTTGATGACTGAAATAGTGAGGTCTTTGTTTAGGAATTTAAACATACATGACTATGTTTGCTACAAATTGTCTGCAGCAGAAAACCCAATGGTGTCATTGAAGACAACAGTGTCTTTAACCACTAAAGGACCAAGCCTCTTTCTGAGATTTGTTGTTTACAAGTTAAAAACTTTTTTTTGCTAGAAAATTACTTAGAACCCCAAACATTATACACCCTATAGAATAAAATGGCGGTTGTTGCAATACTTTATGTCTTACAAGAGTACTTTTTTGGAAAAAATACACTTTTTTTAATTAAAAAATAATACAGTAAAAGTTATCCTATTTTTTTTTATATTGTGAAAGATAATGTTACGTCAAATAAATTGATACCCAACATGTCAGGCTTCAAAATTGCGCCCGCTCGTGGAATGGCGACAAACTTTTACCCTTAAAAATCTCCATAGGCGACGTTTAAAAAAGTCTACAGGTTGCATGTTTTGAGTTACAGAGGGGGTCTAGGGCTAGAACTATTGCTCTCGCTCTACCAATCGCGGTGATACCTCACATGTGTGGTTTGAAAACCAAGGACTTTCACACTGGAGTGGTGCACTGGCAGGACGCTCAAAAAAGTCTTGCTAGACGCATCTTCGCTGTAGGATCGGTGTTGAATGGGCAACGCCGCCAAACCACCATTAAAGCGCTGCTGCAGCGGCGCTTTGTGGGCATTTTTAACCCTTTTTTTGGCCGCCAACGGGGGTTAAAAGCGATCCGCTAGCGGCCGAACAGCGCCGCAAAAACTACGGTAAAGCGCCGCTAAAAATAGCGGCGCTTTACCGTTGATGGCGCAACGCCCCAGTGTAAAAGTAGCCTTATTGTACAGTTGTATTGACAGTTTTTTTAAGACAACATCTTTTGTGCTTCTGCTTCTATATCAACTTTTTGTTTTAAGATAAAGGTCAAATTCAGTGACATACTGCATGTGGTTTTCCAGTCTAAGCAACAATCTATAAAACATGTTGTTATGATAAAAATAGCAATTTTTACAGTTGAATCTGTGCAGTAATAATTTTACAGAATGCAAGAGGCAAAAAATTCAACAGAAAACAGCAAGACAGACAAAATATAACTTTGCTAAAATTTATCTACATGCAGTTCTATAAAGGCTGCATTATCTGATGTGGAGGTAGAGTTGACCTGAATAAAGAACTGTGAGTATAGCCTTGGAATGCAGTCATTTTTCTCCTTTACGTCCACTTAAAGTGCCATTTAGTGTGTAACTGTGATTTACACAAAGCTGTCTAATATTTATTGGTTCCTCTTCTCAATTTCCCAGCACTACTGTGACTGCCATAAATGGCTTTGCTATAAAAAGGAAAGTACCTAAGTCCTACAGATTTTAGTAAAAGGTATCTCTCCTCTGACAGTCAAGCCTTAAAATAATAGCTTTGTAAACAAGCCCAAAACATACAACTTGCATTTATTTATAAAGAAAATAAACTTTTCTGCAGCAATCATATTTATAGAGAACATATTTAACATAGCGAAGAATTTTACCTTATTATTTTCAGAGTGTTGATTATATATCTCAAACGAGTTACATTTTCAAATAGTGCTTTTGACAATAAAAAGCCATGTTGTTCACTTCTTTAGCAAGCGTTGATTGGGTCACATCTTACACTAAAAGCAGTTACTATTGTACTATGGCTTGGTATCAAGTTTCTTTCAGTTAAAAGGCCATTGAATTAATACAGCTCAAATTCTAAGTAGCCTTCACATCAATACTTCAGTGTTAAATGAACACAGGTGGCTTAACCACTTCAGCTTCAAAAGGTTTAACCCCCTTTATGCCCAGGCCATTTTTTGGGATACGGCACTGCGTTATTTTAACTGATAATTGCGCGGTTGTGTGACACTGTACCCGAATAAAATGTATATCCTTTTTTCCCCACAAATATACCTTTCTTTTGGTGGTATTTGATCACATTTGTGGTTCTTATTTTTTGCGCTATATCCAAAAAAAGACTGAAAATTTCGAAAAAAATATATGTTTTATATTCTGCTATAAAACATTCCCAATAAAAAACAAAAAGAATATCAAATTTCTTCATCAATTTAGGCCAATATGTATTCTGCTACATATTTTTGGTAAAAAAAACAAAAAAACTATTTTGTTTTGCGCAAAAGTTATAGCATCTACAAACTATGATACATTTTTTTTTCTTCTAGTAATGATGGCAATTAGCAGGACTGCGATATTGCAGCAGACAATGAACTGAAACTTTTGACAGTTTTTGGGGACTAGTGACACTAATACACTGATCAGTGCTAAAAAATATGCACTGCCACTGTACTAATGGGAAGGGGTTACCATCAGCGGCGATCAAAGGGTTCAATGTGTTCCCTGGGAGTGATTTCTAACTGTGGGAGATGTGCTTTGACTGGGGGAATGTAAAGATCTGTGTTTCTGCTTAGCAGGCACGCAGGATCAGCACATTCCCCTCTCACAGAACGGCGGTCTGGCTTATTTACATTCTTCGGCCATTCTGCCTTTCTCACGAATGATCGATGGCCCGATACTGTGTACAATCACAACGGGATCGGGTCATGGGTGGCGCGCTCCCCAGACCCAGAAGTGTCAGATCACATACGAGGTACGTGATCTGGCACAGAGTGGCAGCCCTGCCGCAGTATATCTGTGGTGGGCGGTCGCTAACCGGTTAAACCACAAACTAAATCCTTGTACATTTTGTACTCTACATCTGACACTGTACATCTGACATTTTCATACTGTACACTCCTAAAGTGTTCCCTTTTTTGGATAGTAGACACTCCAAGGTGATCTTACGTTGTGCCACAATTTTTGGGCAGTTAAGGTGCACTTAGCCTTTAGTATTGTTTACTTAAAGTGAAACTTTAATGAAAATAGAATTGCGAACAGACAGGATTTTAAATGCAGAGGAAACATGCCCTATATCTTCTGCATTACATTTGCTTACTTGCCTGCCCACACTGTACATTGAGCTGTGCACACGCAGCACAGTAAATCATTTTAGCGATGGCGAGATGGCTGAACCTGTTGATTAAAATAGATTGGGACCGATACCTGGAAGCCATCGGGCTGAAGATGTCAGCAGCTGATAGGAAGCTCTGCTTTAAGCCTAGTTTCACTTTAACTAAACAATACTAAAGGGTAAGTGCACCTTAACTGCCCAAAAATGTTCACATACCGGTATACAATATGGTAATAAATTATTTAATTTTAACCAAGTATAAAAATGTTTTTTATTCCTGAGATTCTTTTGAACAACAGGGGGAGAGATAGCTCCAGATCATACCAATGAATGCATAACGTAAGTTTAATTCCCCTTCACAAGGTGCTAAAAAAAACCTCCATTTTCTTTTATGGTACAGCTTTCAAGTCCCACAAAAAAAGGATAACTGTAAATGTGTTATTTTCCTGCTTCCATTGAATGTATGCTTTGCATTACCATTATGCTTTGCATTTGAATTCTGTTCTACATTGTGTAAAAAATACTATTTTGGGCAGCTGATACTTTCACCATAAAATAGCAGTGCATCTAATAGACACAGCCATGTTTTTTTGTCCATTAACAGGATAGTAGTATAATTATTCTTTTGTCATTAAACTGTTAGGGAAATCTGTATGCTTTGTAATTAAATTTGTCTAAATACTGTAAGAAAAGTATTTTTTTCAATGATTCTAAATACGTGTGGCGAGGGCTGGAAGGCACCAGAGAGGAGACCTCTTGAAGACAACCCTAAGTAAAAATAATAGTAAAAAATAAAGCTTAAAATACCACATTGGCTCCATTTTCTGCATATTTGCGCCACAACTACATTTGGGTCAAATAATTAACCTGACTTTAGTTTTGTCTACAGCAAAGTTCTTTCCATCCACTAACTATCATGTCCTGTCACCGAAGGAGTAAAAACTAGCCTTAGCATCACAAAATCAAGGCATATATGC
Source organism: Rana muscosa (assembly GCA_029206835.1). Taxonomy (NCBI): domain Eukaryota; kingdom Metazoa; phylum Chordata; class Amphibia; order Anura; family Ranidae; genus Rana; species Rana muscosa. The sequence continues at coordinate 218,926,824 of CM055116.1, forward strand.
ACCAATTAATCAAGTAATCAGATAATTTAATCTTTACTCAAACTATAGACAGGTGCTCAAACTAATTGGAGCTTTGTTTAAAAAATAATGGTTTGTGGAACACCAATTAGAAAATAGATAGTTTGCTATAAGTTATTGCATTTTGCACACATTCATTGATTTTTTGTATATGAAATAAAACTATGGATGTATATCAGAATGCCAGAGATAGCACACTAGATTTTTTAAATATACTCTATAATAGGACAATGACAGGCATACAATAACAGTTGTGCATCTTATTTTTTCTATCCCGAAACATATTGTAATAATTCTGTCTGCAGGTTTTGACTTATATTTAAAAAACCTTTTGTAATTTGGGCTCCAACCCATCATTATAAATGTAGCTTAAACACAAAAATTGGCTTTTTTGTTAGTAATAAGAAGCTATTGGGCTAATCATAACCATGGTCCATTAAGCTTTGAGTCACAACCAAGCATGTAAAATAGGTACAATATGATATTATACCAAACATATCTATTGCATCCTTTACAAAATGTGCTAAAAGCCAACAATACGTTATCTATTTTTTACTATATTTTTAGATTTAGAAAGAATGTAAATGTATGATTGGCAACAGTTTTAAAATCATTTTTTAAAACGAGTTATATGATAATTGGTATTTGTTGATATATTTTAGAGATCATAAGGCATGCCAATAGAGTGAAATTTCAGTAATTTCTACAAGGTTTATGAGGATTCGAATATATCCAGGATAAAAAAAAGTCGAAAATCCTGCAGTATTTTTTATAACATTCATCAAACACATTTTATAACTCCATGAACACAAAATTTTGGGGTAATAAGGGTCCACCTAGATCAGTAACTATTAAGTAGGAATGGACGAGCCACTATTAAACAATTTATTCTCCATTCTCTTATGTATTTCTTATATTCAAGGAATATGTTGTCTACGATGACAGTTACCATGGCAATACTCCCAATAGTGACAGTTGTAAAATTTTACTTTAAATAATAGAGTCCCGAAATAGCTTCAAAGTACAAGTACTCACATAAGAGACAATAATTGAATCTAAGAATCAAATGAATCATTGTTTTTTAAAAAAAATAAAAGCAAAAAAATAACTAAAAGCAGTCTAAGTGTAGACTATTATATAAATACGTCCAGATTTGCAAGATTAATTGTTAGCACTTTTTAATGTTGTCCATATGCCCAGATGTGCAAACAGACCTGCTCCACAAAGAAATGACATATATCATTTTTGTATGACAAGCCTGTAGGTTTTATTTTTGGCATATTAATATATTTATTTTATGAGCTTAATAATGTATTGGCAAAAATTGTGCGTGTTGATTACTTTAACCCACCTTACATAAAGATTAAAGAAACACAAGGAAAGTTTAATATGTAAAATATAAATGCAAACCTTTTTTTTTTTTTTTTGGATACAGTGGAGAATTCTTAGAATAGCCTGTGCCCCTTCTCTACTTGTTCTGGTGTCATTATCACAGGGGCATCTTCTATTTGTTTCAGCAGGAGATCTGTCTGCCGATCTGAGCAGATTGGGTGGATGAAAGGTTTTTGTCTGCCCAGTTTATGCAGCGCGGACCTGGACTGAGCCTGCTCTGCTCTATGGACCAGCGGGTGTAAACATACTTCTTTGTCTGTTTACACCTAACCGCCCTCCAATCTGATCTGCTTAGATGGAGGGGGATGGATCCCTTTCAGTTTTCTTTTTCGTGGACCTAATCGGATTGTTGTAAATGGACACAAGTTCATGTACACCCGCCTGTCCTTAGGGCTGAATGGAGAGACCAATAAGGTCCACATAAAAAACTGACAGGCCGACCTGATCGGACCCTTTGTGTAAAAGGGGCCTTAGGGGAAATCTTAAATATTGGAGTTGCCGTGAAAGCAAGAGGTGAGAGGAAACTTTCCAATGAGGACAAATGTCTAAGACATAGGTGCTTAACCTGTGACACTCCAGCTGTTTCGGAACTACAAGTCCCATGATGCTGCAAGCCATTTACAGTTACAAGCTGTCAGGATGGGTTTCCTTGAAACAGTAGTTCCTTGCAAGCTGGTGCAGATTTGTGGGTGCCTGCGAACATGCGTGAGTGGGCACGCACGATGCCAGGTGGGCTATTTAAACTCAGCTGACACACTGACGCATTGCTGTCTGATCTACAGCATTCCCTGAGTGACATCTGCTTATTTGAAACTGTTTCTGTGATTACCCGGCTTGCCTTTGACTACCCTTGCTGTCCGCCTACATCTGACCCCAGCTTGTCCACAACCTCGCATCTGACTTATCCTCTGGCTCCTCCGTGCCTGCCTGCTACTGACCTGGCTTGCTCAGTGACTCTGCTTCTGCCTCTGCATTTGTTCCAGTACTATCTGTCTGTGTATGACCCGGCTTGCCTGGCCCTTCTGTGTTCCAGCCCTTTGAACCCTCTCTCTGCATACCTGCCTCTCATCCTGTGTGTGACTTCCTGACACGAGCCTGCTCCAGTCAAGTCTGCTGTCTCCAGTCTGCTGATTCCCAGCCTCAGTTTCATCCGGAACTCCAGACCTGCTGCCCAGCTGTTGATCCTGCCAGGCACTCGTGCTAGTCTGCACTCTCACGCCTCCTGTCTACTCTACCAGGGGCCGCAAGTCAGAGGCGTAAGAGAGGCCTTTCTCTGCATATCGTGTTCATCTATTAGTTACATGACACAAACATGACTTCCAAAGGCAGAGGCATGATGGGAATTGTAGTTCTGCAACAGCTGGAGGGCCACAGTTTGAGCACCCATGGTCTAAGATATGACATTTCCTCCCTTTGGGGATGTTTCCTCCTCTCCATGCTGTCTCTTTAAAATAGAATGTAAATATAAATCTCCCTATCAGGACACAGACAGCAAAAATAACTTGAAAAGGGTTTTAACCCTTCCCTTTCTTTTCTCTCTTTTGGCTTAAACCACAGAAATTGGTTGCATATTTTCTCTGTGTGACCTGAGGCTGCTAGTTTCAGGCTGGTCCCAGGAGTAGTACACTGAGACAAAGTGCACATTGTGATTGTAAACAGGCAATGTTTTATGCACTGATTAAAACTGGCATGGATATCCAACTTAGAACCATGCAGAGTAACTTGTGCAGTCTCTGAGACTGGTATTTATAGTTTGGTCAAAGACTGAACTCTACCAACACTGGTTTGGAGAATATTAATGATTTGCCAGAGGGTTAATGCCTGAATAATGTGACACATTTGTTTTGCATAAAATGCACAAATAATCTATTCTGTGTGCAAATATGGTTTCTGTTGCTCTCACAGCAAGTACTTGACAAAATTTTTTAATATCTCTTGATGTTGAAAATGTTGTCAGATGGTGGACTCATACTGAGATACTAAGAGTATATTAAGATCCTGTCACAGTGAGACACAATGCAGCTGTCACTTATAAGCAAGACTTCAAATAGCAGGCTAGGACACTGTTCGTACACTTTAAATAATTTAAAACCACTAGGGTTATTAAAATAAATGTGTTTCGTCATATGAGCCTGATGAGGGTAAACTTTAAATTGATCACAAGGGTCCATTTGACGGTTTGTCAAATTATGCAAAATGGTTAGATTTTACTATTTTATGTGTTCATACACTACAAATTATACTAAAAGGGATCTCTGATATTACGTTGCACAAAAAAAATTCAAGATCATTTGTCATTTGTAAAATTAGATTAACCTTTTTAAAGGGTAAAAAATTTGTATTCCAATATATTTGTGAGATAATTATTTTTATGTGCCTTTCATCTTTGCTGTTACCTGATAATGACTAACAGCCAAAGACACAGTGACAGCACAGGAACTGAATAGTTCACAAGCAGTAATCAGGGCCACCTAAAAGTGATCACTTAAAGTTGAACTCTACGCAGATATAAAAGGCACAAATTAATGCAATTCTGTAATCATTAAAAATCATGATTTTTTTTTTTTAAATGCAAGCAATTAGTTACCTTATCTGACCTGGAATTAGAAGCTTGCTGTCTCTACACAGCAGGGCTGGAGTGTTAAAGGAACAAATGGTACAAAGAGCCAATCAGTTCATGTGCTGACAAGCAGCATGCTGATAGGAAAAGAAAGCAGAGTGACCAAGAGCTGAGCTAATCACAGTGCTGCGTCTCCTTTCATTACCCAGTCACAGGCTGGGCCTAGGATGACCTGGGCTCAGAAGAAGTGGATTGAATGATGTTGGCCACCAGGCTGAGGACATCCAGTAAAAGGAAAAAGAACTGCAGGGGAAGTCTCTCTATGCTGTCTGACAGGGGTGCCTGGATAACACAAAATAACCAAATCCATTGACAATTTAAACAGATCAAAAAAATGCACCTTGCCCAGAGGTCAACAACTAACTTCTCATCCCTTCTATTCAAAAGCATCACTGGCCAAGTTTTATTTCAATGTAATAAATGTTTAAAATGTTTCATCCAGAAGAACTGTAAACCCTACAGTATTTGTACACTAGCTGCTCGTACTTCAGGGTCCACTAGTTCAGGTTAGGGGTGGACGAACGATTTGACCCAAGCATGACTTTGGGCCAAACTTTGGTTGTTTGGACGTTCTCCGAACAACCAAATTATCAGGTCGTTTGACTGTTTGTTCGGCCCGCCGAATGACCACAAGGCTCTGTGCCGCCGCACAGTGCATTGAAAGCCCTGATTGGCTGAAGCAATGAAAGCTTTGCCCAATCAGGGCACAGAGCACTGTCAGAGCCATGATTGGACGCTGTCATTATGATTGTATCCAATCATGGATCATAGCTCTTAATCCCGCCCCACACTATAGAAGTATTCGTTCCATAGCGGCCATTTGTAGTGCGATAGCGGCGTGAAGAAAGATAAAACAGGGCTCTGTTCAGTGCTATTAGACAATAATGCTGCGTACACATGGTCAGAATTTCCGAGGAAAAAAGTCAGACGGAATTTTTTCATCGGATACTCCGACCGTGTGTGTGCCCCATCGGACGGAGTTAGAAAGACAACAGGTTCTCTTTTTTTCCGATGGAAAAAAATTTTGTCGGAAATTCCGTCCGTCTGTATGGAACTCCGACGGTGAAAAAAACATGCATGCTCAGAATCAAGTCGATGCATGCTCAGAAGCATCGAACTTAATTTTTCTTGGCTTGTCGTAGTGTTGTACGTCACCGCGTTCTTGATGGTCGGAATTTGGTGTGACAGTGTGCATGCAAGACAGCTTGAACGGAATTCCGTCGGAAAAATCCATCAGAGTTTATCCCGTCGGAAAAAACGGTTGTGTGTATGTGGCATTAGTGTGCTATTCTGATTCTATTGTCAGTGTAAAATATCACTTTAGTGTCCATCTAGGGATAGTTCAGTGTGAGTGTGGTGCGACCATTCATCTTTACATTAGTGTGAATGTAGGGATAGTTCAGTCAGTGTGAGTGTAGTGTGACCACCATTTATCTTTACATTAGTATGAATGTAGGGATAGTTCAGTCAGTTTGAGTGCAGTGACCATTTAACACAGTTTATTTTATTGCATCACTACAAGTTTAACGCCGTATATTTTAGTGCATTACGTGCCATTTAATGCAGTACAATTCTGTGCGTTAGTGCACGCTTAACACAGTATATTTTAGTTGCGTTACTGCAAGTTTAATGCCGTCCAGTGCAGTGCGGTACTGCAAGTTTAACGCTGTATATTTCAGTGCGTTATGTGCCACGTAAAGCAGTACATTTCTGGGCATTACTGCATGTTTAACGCGGTATATTTCAGTTGCGTTACTACTAGAGTTGAGCGGACACCTGGATGTTTGGGTTCGACGGGTTCGGCCGAACTTCGGTAAAAAGTTTGAGTTCGGGACCGAACTTGACCCGAACTTGACCCCAAACCCGAACCCCATTGAAGTCAATGGGAACCCGAACTTCCGAGGACTATTCGCGCTTGTTTCCCGTGCTTAGAACTGTCCCTGCACAAAGTGTCATTTCTGAAGGAATAAAAGTCATTTAAAACTCAGATTTGCCGAACACCGGACTCGAACCCAAACATAGTCAATTGTTCGGGTTCGTGTCTCGGACCCCAAAACCCAAAAGTTCGGTACGGACCCGAACTTTACAGTTTGGGTCCGCTCAACCCTAGTTACTACAAGTTTAACGCCATATAGTTCTGTGCATTTCTGCAAGTTTAATGCCATATATTTCATTGTTTTACTGCAAGTTTAACGCCATAGAGTCTGTGCAAGTTCAACGCTGTATATTTAATTGCATTGCTGCAAGTTTAACACCATATATTTTATTGTGTTACTGCAAGTTTAACGCTGTATAGTTCTGTGCATTACTGCAAGTTTACGCTGTATATTTCATTGCATTACTACAAGTTTAACACCATATATTTCTGCGCGTTAATGCACATTTGACGCAGTATATTGCAGTATATTATAGTGTATCCGTGAAGTGTGTCTGTGTATTGAATACTCAAATTAAAGTGAACCAAACACTGCTTTCCATCCACATCTTTAATACATTTTGTTAATAAGTACCCTTCACCCCCCTCCCATCATGCCTGAGAGGACAGCAAAAATAGGCAAAACATTCCCATGGCACTTTAAAGGGGCCAGCAGCATATGTATCCACAGGCAATGGTGGACGTGGTCAGCCCTCAGGCAGGGTATTATTTCCTCAGTTTAGTGATGTTGCCCGTGCTATCCAGCCAGAGCATGCAGAGGAGGTGGTGGACTGGCTTGCTAAACCGTCCTCATCCTCCTTATCCTCCATCACCCAAGCAGAGACTAGTGCATAGTCCCCTGCAGCTGCCAGAGTGGTTAAACCTGCCTCTTTGTCCACAGCTATTCCAGCATCAGGCATGGAGGAGTCAGCAGAGTTATTTGAACACAGTGTCAGCCACTTGCTCCTTGATGATGCACAGTCCTTACTCGATTCAGATGTTGGTTCTGAGGTTGAGGAAGGCAGGAACATGAGCCTACAGAGAGGGGAGAACACTGGTACACAAATTGGCATTCATGTTCCTCCAACCGCACCGTATTGCCAAGTTGTCTCCAATGGTAATGAGGATGGGGGAGATGATAATGATGAGGTCACTGATTCAACTTGGGTGCCAGATAGAGCAGAGGAGGAAAGTGAGGGTGAGGTACAACCCCAACAAGGCAGTCATCATGGAAGAGTAGAGAGGAGCCGCCCTATTCCATAACATTGTGGCTCTGTTATCTCCCGGCCCACTTCAAACATTCCAGCTGTCTGGGCCTTTATTAGTACATGCACAGCCAATCGCACTGTTGCTTTTTGAAAACTTTGTCTCAAGCACATCAAGCGTTGCAAAAACACCAACCATTCGGGTATTACATGCTTGACAAGGCATTTAACCATAGTGGAAGTATAAAAAGCTACTTGAGAGTTTTCAAATTGAGTATTAAAAGCATGCCTAAGCTGCAAAAACCTAAACAGATAAGGAGTTAGGCAGATCGTATTTTTGTTTTAACCCATCAAAGGTTTGCAATCATCCCCCAGTACAAATCTGTTCTACATATATGATACCCTTAAGTGCCCAAATACTAGGATCCGGCATTGGCATGAACTCTGACAGCGACGGTTAAACCAAAGAGGATTATGTGGTGAAATATGTCCAGAAGGCATGGGGCGCAGTGAAAGAGCGGTGTGCTGCTGGCAGAAGTGCTGCAAGGACCTGGGACACCCTGTGCTATACCATCATCCTTGTCAGTGGAGGCTGCTGAGAGGTCATGAGGTATAGCAGGGACAGACTTAGGTGAGTAAGGAGGGGGACCAGATTTTTGCCCCTTTTTGTGTGGCTTTTAGGTGCTCTTGCCAACGGGCTGAGTGTTGGGTGGTTAAATCCTTCGGCAGTAAAATCCTTATCCAGGAACTAATAGTCCTCCTGAGATAGAGTGGGTAAATGAAAGGACTGTAGATACTCTGCAAGCCACTCATTGGGCCAACTGGGGAGTTGTCATGGATATGCAGTAATGTTTGTCTGTCAGCTTACCTTCCTCTCCATGTGTTCACCTTAGAGGCCAGACACTCTCACCTGGCTGCTTTAATAATCTCTCCTCCAAGCATGGCCCCACTCCAGGCGGCCCTATCAGAGAACTCTATATTAACCTGTGCACTGATGATCAACGTTGTTTGTTAAGCATTGTGTGTTTGGGTTCCTGCTTTCCATGTGCTACGTCTGTCTCTGTGTTACCGATCTTGGCTTGTTCTCGACTATCCCTGTCTGCTTGTGACCTTGACATTTGGCTTGTCCTTTGTTTATGCACGTCTGCTTGTCGCCCTGACCTTGGCTTATCCCCTCACTATCTCTTGTATCCTGAGCTGCTGCTTCCCCTTTGTCCTCTATAACCTACGGAGCGTGAGCTAGGGGACTCTGGGGGCCGCGACCTGGATCCAGTTGCAGCTCAGTCCATCCTCACCACTAGAGGCTCTGATGAACACCTGCTGGATCTTAGACTCCTTGCCCTGGGGAATCTTGGGCTATAGCTCCCTGTGGGATCCCTATTTGTGCTGCAGTGGACCTGCCTTCCTTAACCACCCAGTGTTCCATCCGCAACAGTCAGCCATAAGGTTCACTACCTTAGCAGTGCACTCCTGGCTTCATGTGATCCGACAGGAGTGCTGTATAGAGATTTTCATAGAAAAATGTTAATTCATTCAAGTATCAGAGATGACTCTGCCATCTGAGCAAGAAATTTCAGACACCACCATTTGCATTTTAGAGTTTACAACCAAAGTTTGCTATTCTTATCTCCAGACTCAAAGATCCTTCCAGCCAATGAACCTAGATCCAGGTGTGTTGCCGACGTAAAATGGAGAGAGCTCTTCTAGCGTCAGCCAGTTGACTGAAATGATCAAGTCGGGGAGTCAGAAAGCCTCTGCAGCTTCCTTGGATTCAAGCTGTTGCGTTTGAGAGGACATCTCATTTATAACCGCTTTGATAGCTGAGACGTACTCTTCCCTGGTATTGGCCTTAAAAGCTTCCCAGACCACATGGGTTGAGGCAGAGCCCTCATTGAGGTCCCAATATTGTTGTAATTCAGGGGAAATCATCTCCTCAACATTGGGGTCCTGTAACGCCTTAGCTGCTAGGCATCATTGCAATTTTTGACAGCAAGGCCAATTCTTGCTTTCATTAAGAGTACCTTAAGGCACCACCTGACACCCAAAGACCATTTTTTCTCCACCTGTTGGATAGGTACATATTAGGGTTGTCCCGATACCGATACTAGTATCGGTATCGGGACCGATACCGAGCATTTGCCTGAGTACTTGTACTCGGGCAAATGCTCCGATGCTTCACCCGATACTTTTACAGCCAGGGATGATCGGTGCGGCTGGGGGAGTTACAAACACTGATCTCCCTGTAAAGATTTCTATAAAGCCTGACCGCTTCTCCCCGGACCCCCCCCCCCTTTTCAGCTGCTTTAGTGAAATCTTTTACAGCGGTGATCGGTGCTTGTAACTCCCCCCAAAGCCGCACCGATCACCGCTGACTGTATCCTCCTCCAGTCCCTCCTCCATGCTCCGTGTCCCCTTCATTGTGCTGTTCTCCCTGTCCACGCTTTACTCCATGTCTCCCCCTCCGTGCCCCCCTTCATTGTGCTGCTCTCCCTGTCCACACTCCAATCCATGTCTCCCCCTCCGTGCCCCCCTTCATTGTGCTGTTCTCCCTGTCCACACTCCAATCCGTGTCTCCCCCTCCGTGCCCCCCTTTATTGTGCTGTTCTCCCTGTCCACACTCCAATCCGTGTCTCCCCCTCCGTGCCCCCCTTCATTGTGCTGTTCTCCCTGTCCACGCTCCAATCCGTGTCTCCCCCTCCGTACCCCCCTTCATTGTGCTGCTCTCCCTGTCCACACTCCAATCCGTGTCTCCCCCTCCGTGCCCCCCTTCATTGTGCTGTTCTCCCTGTCCACACTCCAATCCGTGTCTCCCCCTCCGTGCCCCCCTTCATTGTGCTGTTCTCCCTGTCCACACTCCAATCCGTGTCTCCCCCTCCGTGCCCCCCTTCATTGTGCTGCTCTCCCTGTCCACACTCCAATCCGTGTCTCCCCCTCCGTGCCCCCCTTCATTGTGCTGCTCTCCCTGTCCACACTCCAATCCGTGTCTCCCCCTCCGTGCCCCCCTTCATTGTGCTGTTCTCCCTGTCCACGCTCCAATCCGTGTTTCCCCCTCCGTGCCCCCCTTCATTGTGCTGTTCTCCCTGTCCACGCTCCAATCCGTGTCTCCCCCTCCGTGCCCCATCTGTCCTCGATCTGTCAGGATGGAGAGCGGAGGTAGGAGCCAGTAAACCTGGCTCCTTCTTTTCCGAATGAACAGAGTCAGTGGTCACTGACTCTGTCCATTCACAAAACTGAAACATTGTAACTGGTATTTACGATGCTTCAGTTTATGAATGGAGAGGAGCTTCTGTCTCCTGTCCATTCATTTTCAGTGCAGCAGAGGCTGCTGAGAAAGGGACTGGGGAATCTGTGTCCCTAGTTCCTTTCTCTGTCTCAAAGGTGAGATGTCAGAGGTATGTTAAGACCCCTGATATCTCACCAAAGCCCCCCAGCAGGGCTAAAAAAAAAAAAAAACATTGCAATAAATGATAAAAAAATAAAAAGAGAATTGTAAAAATAAAAAAATAAAAAACACACTGGACACCATCCACCGCCCCCCCCCAAAAAAAAAAGAAAGCATTGTAAAAAAAAAAAAAAATATATACTGACACATGTGCCACTGTCACATGACATAAAAAAAAGTATCGTAATCGGTATCGGCGAGTACTTGAAAAAAAGTATCGGTACTCGGTCTTAAAAAAGTGGTATCGGGACAACCCTAGTACATATCATTGCAATTTTTTTACGGCAAGGCCAATTCTTGCTTTCATCAAGAGTACCTCTATAATGTTATGGTGTGAAGGAGCACCAACACCCAAAAGAACAATTTTGAGCACCTGTTACTTCTATCCAAAGTCTGTGGTAGACACACCAGAATTAATCCCAAACATTTTTAATCTTGTTCCCAGTGCACTACATTGTGGCCTCATCATACAGACTGGCTCCCCAAGCCATTGCTTACAAAATGCAGACAGCTTGCAGGGAAAATGTCATCTTTTGGGCTTTATTAATGCAAATATTGTTGCAGCAGATGCGCCACTTTACAGGTGGACTAAGGGGACCCCCCAAGCACTATATTGAAAGGAATTTTAAATTTTTATTGTTTCACTTTAAGCATCAATAAATCACCGCTCATTTAAAAATTTTCATTGATACATGTCCTCCAGGGCAGTACCCGACCCCCAAAAGCATTGTAAGCCCAATTACTTGCATATAAGCCTTCAAAATGGGCACTTTTGATTTTTCACGTTCGGGTCCCATAGACTTCAATGGGGTTTGTTATTCGGTTCCGAACCTTCGCGATGTTCTAAAGTTCTGGTGCAAATCAAAAAGGGTATTTTAATATCTACATGAGAAAACAAGGCTATATTAACTGAAGTGACTCATTAGCAAATCATTTGCATCTGATTGTAAATATTGTGTCTTAGATCCACAATTAATTGGAAATTAAATAATATTTTCAAATATTAAAATTAAAAGCCTTTGCAAAGCTGAGTCAATGGGCAATGCACCAATGATAAAGAACACATTAAAAATGTGGTTGATTATTTAAAATTTATGCAAGGCCTCATGCACACTGCAGCCTGTCAAACATTCATTTGACAGGTGTTTGCCTTTTTTCTGCCCCTAAATGCCCCTTCTTTGTTAGCCTACTGTAGCTGTACTTGCACACAGAGTTTTAGAGTAGTTTAGAAGCCAGGGGTTTATGGGTAGAAATCTGAATGCACCAAAATCTTTCAGTAGAGAAATGTTTGGGCAGAAAAAATGCCTAACGTGCCTAAATTTCTGTAATTGTGCATAAACACATCAAAACGCTGCTAAACGTTTGACGCTTTTAGATCTTGAGCAATTATTAATTTCAATAGCCAATAAATAGATTTTTTGACCAACAAAACGAATAAACACCCAAATGCTTCACACGAACGTGACTGAACATGTTTGAAAAACGTGTCTTTAGGTGCTTTTTTTGAGGCTGCTTTTTTCCTGTCAGAAGAAAAGCATTCAGAAGAGCCTAGTGTGCATGAGGCCTAAAGGAATGATCCTATGATTAGCATGGTCTTCTAAGTGGGCCGCTTTGTAGGTCCAGTCTTTAAAACTTAGTTTTTTTATTTTAAGTCAAAGTATAACCCCAGGCAAAACATTTTTTCTAGTTTCTATTAGGCCCCTTTCACACTGGGGCAGGGAGGTGCGCTGACGGTATAGCGGCGCTATTTTTAGCACCGCTATACCGTCGTTTTTACCGCAATATCGGCCAATAGCGGGGTGATTTTAACCCCCGCTAGCGGCCAAAAAAGGGTTAATACCGCCCGCAATGTGCCTCTGCAGAGGCGCATTGCCCGCGATATTACCGCGTTTTCCCATTGCTTTCAATGGGCAGCAGCGGTAAAGGAGCGGTAAACACACCGCTCCTTCACCGCTGCAAAGATGCGGCTAGCAGGACTTTTGGAGCGGTCCTGCTAGCGCACCGCTTCAGTGTGAAAGCCTTCGGGCTTTCACATTCAAGACTGCAGAGCACGATTTTTTCAGGCGGTATAGCAGCACTATTTTTAGCGCTAAACCACCTGAAAAACGTGTCAGTGTGAAAGGGGCCTTAGAGTTCAGAAAATATAAAATCACAGCCAGGTGTTAAGTGTTTATGTCTCTTTTTCCCTCACTTCCAGTCTAGGTGCCACCAGTCATCAGCAACACGATTAGAGTTGAGCGGACACCTGGATGTTCGGGTTTGACGGGTTCGGCCGAACTTCGGAAAAAAGTTCGAGTTCGGGACCGAACTTGACCCCGAACCGGAACCCCATTGAAGTGAATGGGGACCCGAACTTCTGAGGACTAAAATGGCTCTAAAAAAGTAATGGAAAGGGCTAGAGGGCTGCAAATGGCAGCCAAATATTGTTAAGAGCATGGCAAGTGCTCTGCAAACAAATGTGGATAGGGAAATAACTTAAAATAACATAAAAAAAAAAATATGCTGGAGGCCCCCTTCTCAGCAGAAGAGGTACAGGAAGTCATTAAGAACCTCAGAAACTCAACGGCACGATGCCACACATATGGTGGGAATGCCCCAAAATACGCCCTTTCTGGATTTTTTTTTAAATTTAATGGATAAGCTAGTGGGAAAATAAAATACTTTGAAATTAAAAAAAAAAAAATTATAATCTTGACCTAGGAGGACAAGGTCCATATGGAGTAGGAGGTTGAGGTGGCGGTGGATGTGGCTGTGTAGGTGGAAGCGGCGGTGGAGGAGGACGAGGTAGCCAACACTGGTTCAAAAATACAACAATGGCTGGGTAAGGCCGGTGATGTGTCGAATTCTGTCCCCCGTTGGATAGTGTCCGCCCTGTTCTTGCGCTTGCTCAGTATGTAGGACAAAAGGGATTTCGAAAATCTCCGAAGACAAACGGCGCCTGCGCGGTGAGTCCAGGTTCAAGCCACACCAACCGAGGTTCAAGCCGAGCCAAGCGAGGCCGTGCCCGAAGCGTGGCTAGTGAAGCGAGCCCGTGAGGGGCCCTGTTACTATGTTCTACCGTATGTCCACTTGGATGGTGGGGCTTGAACCTGCACTCACGGCGCAGGCGCCGTTCATCTTCAGATATTTTGTGAATCTCCTTGTCCTCCGTACTGCGCAAGTCCGATGGCCGGACAGTTTTTGTCAGAACACCGGTATACATGTCTATTCTGCACAAGGTACGGACAAGTCCTGTGGGATCCATGCCTGGTTCATTTTAATGAACGTAAGCTTGTCCACATTGGCTCTGGACAGGCGGCTGCGCTTGTCTGTGATAACGCCCCATGCCATGCTAAATACACATTCAGATAATACACTGGCTGCAGGGCAGGCCAACACCTCCAAGGCGTAAAGGGCAAGCTCAGGCCATGTGCCCAATTTGGAGACCCAGAAGATGAAGGGGCAGACACGTCATTCAGTATGTGTAGGCGTGTGCACACATACTGCTCCACCATGTTGGTGAAATGCTGCCTCCTGCTAAGACGTTCCATCTCAGCTGGTGGTGCTGGTTGTTGTGGCGTGCTGACACAGCTTTTCCACATTTCAGCCATGCTAACCCTGCCTTCTGAGGTGCTGGCGGTGCCCCAGCTGCATTGGCGACCTCTTCCTCCTCCTCTGTGCTTCCACCGTACCTCCGCTGTCAGGTGGGAATGCCACCAGCAGCGCGTCTACCAGCGTGCGCTTGTACTCGCGCATCTTACGATCTCGCTCCAGAGAGGGAATTAAGGACGGTACGTTGTCCTTGTAACGGGGATCCAGCAGGGTGGCCACCCAGTAATCAGCACCAGTTAGAATGTGGGCAACTCGGCGGTCGTTGCGGAGACACTGCAGCATGTAATCGCTCATGTGTGCCAGACTGCCCAGAGGCAACGAAAAGCTGTCCTCTGTGGGAGGTGTATCATCTGTGTCCTCTGTATCCCCCCCAACCACGCACCAGTGATGGCCATGAGCTGGTCTGGGTGCCACCCTGCTGTGAACATGGTTCCTCCTCCTCCATCTCCTCCTCATCCTCCACCTCGTCATCCTCCAGAACTGTGCCTTTGCTGCCGGACAATTGTGTACCTGGCATTTGTTGGTGCAGAAACCCACCCTCGTAGTCACTTGTGAAAGACTGCCCTGAAAGCCTTTGAAATGATCCCGGTTCCTCCTCCTCCTCCTCCTCCTCCTCCACCTCCTCCTCCTCCTGTGCCACATCCTCTTCCATCATCGCCCGAAGCGTTTTTTCAAGGAGGCATAGAACTCGGATAGTAACGCTGAGAACGGCGTCATCGGCACTGACCATGTTGGTGGAGTACTCGAAACAGCACAACAAGGCACACAGGTCTTGCATGGAGGCCCAGTTATTGGTGGTGAAGTGGTGCTGTTCCGCAGAGCGACTCACGCGTGATTGCTGCAGCTGAAACTCCACTATCGCCTGCTGCTGCTCGCACAGTCTGGCCAGCATGTCCAAGGTGGAGTTCCACCTTGTGGGCACGTCACATATGAGGCGGTGAGCGGGAAGGCCGAAGTTACACTGCAGCGCTGACAGGCGAGCAGCAGTAGGGTGAGAACACCGAAAGTGAGCACAGACGGCCCGCACTTTCTGCAGCAGCTCTGCCATATTGGGGTAATTTTTCAGGAACCTCTGGACCACCAAGTTCAGCACATGCGCCAGGCAAGGGATGTGCATCAAACTGGCTAGGCCCAGAGCTGCTACGAGATTTCGCCCATTATCGCACACCACCAGGCCGGGCTTGAGGCTCACTGCCACCAACCACTCATCGGTCTGTTGTTCCATGTCCCTCCACAACTCCTGCGCGGTGTGGGGTTTTTCCCCCAAACAGGAAAGTTTTAAAACTGCCTGCTGTCGTTTACCCCTGGCTGTGCTGAAGTTGGTGGTGAAGGTGTTTCGCTGACCGGATGAGGAGGCGGTAGAGGATGAGGAAGCGGAGTAGGAGGAGTTAGCAACAGGAGGCAAACTGAAGCGCCCTGCAATCCTCGGTGGTGGAAGGACATGCGCCAAACTGCTTTCTGCCTTAGGCCCAGCCGCCACTGCATTTACCCAGTGTGCTGTTAGGGAGAAATAACATCCCTGACCGTGCTTACTGGTCCACGCATCCGTAGTTAGGTGGACCTTGCCACAGATGGCGTTGCGCAGTGCACACCTGATTTTGTCCCCCACTTGGTTGTGCAGGGAAGGAATGGCTCGCCTGGAAAAGTTGTGGCGGCTGGGCACGACGTACTGTGGGACAGCCAATGCCATCAGGCTTTTAAAACTCTGCATCTTCTCCAGACAGCATTTCAAAGGCCAGGAATTTTGAAATGCTGGCATTCAGGGCCACGGATCGCGAGTGGCTAGGGGGGTACTTCCTCTTCCGCTCCAGTGTTTGGGAGATAGAGAGCTGAACGCTTCCATGGGACATTGTGGAGATGGTTGGTGACCCAGGTGGTAGTGTTGCTGGCAGATGCTCTGTTTGCGGGTTGGCAGGTGCTACTGTCACTACAGAGGTGGATGAAGAGACCGAGACTGCAGCAGAAGAGGAAGCAGGAGGAGCCAGAGACCTTTCTTTGTTTTTGAGGTGTCTACTCCACTGCAGCTCATGCTTTGCACTTAGATGCCTGGTCATGCAGGTTGTGCTCAGGTTGAGAACATTTATGCCTCGCTTCAGGCTCTGATTGCACACTGAAACCACTCGTGTCTTGTCAACAGCACATTGTCTGAAGAACTGCCATGCTAGGGAACTCCTTGGACCTGGCTTTGGTATGCTCAGTCCCTTGCTGCGTTGGGCAGTAGCAGATGTACTGTCTAGGGGATGGACACTCCGCTTTTGCACCCTGCTCCCTCTTCTGCTGTGCTGGTGGCTCTGTGCGACCACCGCCTCTTCCTCCGAACTACACTGGTCACCTGCATAACGTTGATTCCATGTGGGGTCAAGGACCTCATCGTCCTCCACATCATCTTCCACCCAGTCTTCACCCCTGTCCTCCTTGTCGGTCTGCACAATTGCGAAAGCAGCAGCAGTTGGCACCTGTGTTTCCTCATAATCCGAGACGTGCTGCAATGGTCCTCCCATGTACTCATCATGAAACATAAGTGGTTGGGCATCGGTGCACTCAATCTCTTCCACTTCTGGGGCAGGGCTAGGTGGATGTCCCTGAGAAAACCTGCTAACAGAGCCATCGAAAAGCAGAAGAGACTGCTTATGATTTGGGGCTCAGACTGCTTGGCTGATTTGCAAGGGGGTGAGGTGAAAGACTGATGGACATCAGCTGCAGGTGCCAACTCTGATCTTTCATCAGAAGACTGGGTGGGAGACAATGTGAAGGAACCAGAGGCACTGTCAGCAACCCAATCTACTATCGCCTGTACTTGTCCTGGCCTCAACATTCGTACAGCCTCATTAGGCGTGACAAAATACCGCTGCAGGCTCTGTCGCCTACTCGCACCTGAGGAAGGTGTTTCACTTGTGCGTGTAGCTGGCACAGATCGACCACCAAATTTAGGATTTTGCCCTAAATGGGTGTTTTTGTCAGAGCAGAATACACCCACAGTATGTAAATGGTGTATCTCACACCTACAGAACTGCAGAAAATGCTATTCAAAAAAAAAGTTTTTGTCCTAAAATAATTTTTTTAGAATAGCACAATAGAAGAAAAATATATAAATTGTTTATCTCACAAAAACACTGCAAATTTTTATTTTTTTGCCCTAAATGGGTGTTTTTGGAAGAGCAGAATACACCCACAGTATGTAAACAGTGTATCTCACACCTACAGAACTGCAGAAAATGCTATTCAAAAACATTTTTTTTGTCCTATAATTATTTTTGTAGAATAGCACAATAGAAGAAAAATATATAAATTGTTTATCTCACAAAAACACTGCAAAATTTTATTTTTTTGCCCTAAATGGGTGTTTTTGGAAGAGCAGAATACACCCACAGTATGTACAGGGTGTATCTCAATGTAACATATGCAGTGCTGGTGTTGCAGATTTTCTCTGGCACTGGGCTCATGGCAGTGTAAAAAGACTGTGCACTGCAACCCAACCAGGTAAATCTATGCAGATCGCTGAGTTATTAGATCTCTGAATCTGGACTCCTAGCTAAATCTCTCTCCCTGAAAGCAGCAACAGGAACCTTGCCCTACACTGTCTATCTTTTCTCTCAGTAGATTGCAGAATCAGGACTAACTCCTATCATTTCATTCTCTCCCTCACAGCAACAGCAGCCATGATCCATTCCCTATACTGTCTAAAGCAGAGTGACGTGCTGTGCTGTGTGCCTCTAGCTTATATAGAGGCTGGGTCACATGCTGCACTGGCCAATCACAGTCATGCCATTAGTAGGCATGGCTGTGATGGCTTCTAAGGGCACACCAGTTAAACGAAAGTTTATTGGCTGCCCTGTAGCTTTTAGAAATTCGCCATTACATCGCCGAACACCGAGCCCCGAACACGAACATACAGTCAATTGGGACCCAAGAATCCAAAAGTCTGGTACGAACCCGAACTTTACAGTTCAGATTCGCTCAACCCTACACACGATATAAGAGGAAATCACCCCAAAAGAGGATCTAGACACTATTAAAATTCTGACAAAAGGTTCCAAACTGTCCATACACTACTGAAAAATAGTTTTTATTGCTGGTTAGGGGACACATATTTTTGTAACCCATAGGTGCGCACAGCCTATTGCATTAGGGTGTGTACCTGAAATGTATTAAAACATGGACAATGTTAGTAGGGCAGTGGATGGTGTCAGTAAATCAGTGGAATTTCCAGTAGGGCAGAGGTTGCTGTCAGTAGAGTAGTGGATGTTGTCAGTAGTTTTTTATTTTTATTATTTTATTTTTAATTGTTTTTTAAAATATTTTTAAAAGCCCTGTTGGAGGGCTTTGGTAAAATACCAGCAGGGAGAATTTGATCTACTTGGAGTGATTTGGGTGTGCCCTGTGCATGCCTATGTTGTAACCCATGTACACAATGTGCTGTGCATGCTCCAGCATCACATTTCATAGAAGCACAGGAATGCTCTCCCAGGAAACAGGGCAAGCACCCATGCTCTGGTACACTTATTTTAACCCGCTCAGAAAGAGTTGTAGTGATTGTAATTATGGGTAAACTAATTTATTTTGTTTATAACAAGTTTTTTTTTTACACTTTTCTATTTAGTAGCAACAAAGAGTACATCACAACAGTAAGAGCCGGTTCACACTGGGGCGGCACGACTTCCCGCCCGACTCGGCAAGGCAATCTGAAGACGAGACGATGGAACCCCTGCAGGGGTACAGACCTTGGTCCACTCACACCGATACGTCACTTCCGGTCCCTTGGTTCTGAGCGGTGGAGCGCACGCCGAACACATACCGCGGCTGTGATAGACGCAGGGTCCAAGTGCGGGAATTACAAACTCCTTACCTTCAGTAGTGAAGGTTTAAGGATCAGTACTTGGACTCAGATCCGGTCTATTTCTATTTTTATTTTTATTTTTATTTTTGTCCAATACATATCTACTTGGTAGATGTTGGTTTTTATTATGGATGTTTACTCCCTTTTTTAAATAAATCTGGATTACGCTATGGTGGCTCCTGCTCTTTTTTCCTGAGGAGTATTGCTGTATGCTGGAGCGGCTAGCCCAGGGACGCATAGGAATCCCAGGACCAGGAGAGACCCACGGCACCACCCCAAGTCATCAAACCACTCACCTACACGCTCTGTACCCCTGCAGGGGTTCCATCTTCTGGTGAGTAGGGTATCTTAAGGGGGAGCACAAGTGTCACCTGGATTCTACTAGATGCAAGGACCCTCACATAAGTCACCTGTTGAATTGTTCTTGATTGGACATTATTGTGGAAAATTTACGCACTAAATCACATGTTGTACTTATTACCAGGATTTCATACACATTGCTATGGTGGACTATTTTGATTAATTGTTCTACACCGGGACAATATTTTGTTTATATCTTTTTTATATATATTTGTTTTTGATATGGTGTAACACACATCACATGGTAGCTTGGCCTAATCCATCACAAGGGTTTTTACCCCCCTTATTTTCTGTCACTCTCATAGTGGCTGGTAAATATGCACTTATGCACATAGCACTTTAGAATTTATATACTAGCACTAATCCATCCTCTAATACAGATTTGGGGTCAGGGAGAGGCCATATTGACCCACTTACTGTTATTTTGTGTTTTTTGTTTCTGTTTTTGGTTTATTGTCCTGGGTTTCCAATCACTTTGGTAATACCCAGGCTTACACGGATTTTCACCTTGATTTATATAACACACACTCTCCACTGGGAGCGCCACTTACCCCACACATACACTTATCATTTTTCCAGCTCCTGTGTACAGGGGCCATATTGGGGGGGCAGCAGCCCACTAGTTTTAGTCCTAAGCGCAGGTTCCTCTATACCACTTATAAATAGCAGTGTACAGTATGTTTAATTGATTATGACAGATATTGCTTTTTGTGTATGATAGAGAGTAGGAATGAGCTTTGAGTTTGAGTCTAACTCATGTTCGACTCGAACATTGCCGTTCGCCGAACAGCGAACAATTTGGGGTGTTTGCGGCAAATTCGAAAAGCCGCGGAACACCCTGTAAAAGTCTATGGGAGAAATCTAAAGTGCTAATTTTAAAGGCTTATATGCAAGTTATTGTCATAAAAAGTGTTTGGGGACCGGGTCCTGCCCCAGGGGACATGTATCAATGCAATTTTTTTTTTTTTTTAACGGACGTTTTTTCGGGAGCAGAGATTTTAATATTGCTTAAAGTGAAACAATAAAAGTGAAATATTCCTTTAAATTTCGTACCTAGGGAGTGTGTATAGTATGCCTGTAAATCAGCGCTTGTTTCCCGTGCTTAGAACTGTCCCTGCACAAAGTATCATTTCTGAAGGAAAAAAAGTAATTTAAAAGCACTCGCGGCTATAATGAATTGTCGGCTCCCGGCAATACAGAGAAAAGTCATTGATAAAAAAAAATTAAAAAATGCGTGGGGATCCCCCCAAATTCAATTACCAAGCCCTTCAGGTCTGGTATGGATATTAAGGGAACCCTGCGTCAAATTAAAAAAAAATTACGTGGGGTCCCCCCCAAATATCCATACTAGACCCTTCAGGTCTGGTATGGATTTTAAGGGGAACTCCAGGCCAAATAAAAAAAAAAATGGTGCGGAGTTCCCCCCAAAAATCCATACCAGACCCTTTATCCGAGCACGCAACCTGGCAAGCCGCAGGAAAAGAGGGGGGATGAGAGAGCGCCCCCCTCCTCCTGAACCGTACCAGGCCACATGCCTTCAACATGGCTGAGGGCGGGGCCAACCATCACGTGACCCCGTCTCCCTCTGACGCAAGGGGAAACCCGGGCTTCCCCAGTGACGTGCGGGTGACCCCGCCCCCCTCTGATGCAACGGAAACCTGTGTTTCTGCGGGGTCACGTGATGGGTGGCCCGCACTCAGCTGCTTAAGAGCTGTCACTGGCTTTGGCGGCGTCATTCTTGGGGTGTCTCCGCTCCGGTGAAGAGTGATGTTCCCCGCTGCTCTGAACATCACCGTTGTAGCCTGGACCCCAGGGAGGAGAGATCATCCATCGCTGGACCCCAGAGAGGAGACCACCCATCGAGAGTGGATTACCGCCGCTGGAATCTTTTTTTCATTATTATTTTTTTTTTAATAAAGAACTTTTCCCAACGGTGTCTGTGTGTTTTTTTTATTTTTAGTTTTTTACACTTTTTGTGAAATGGTAGGGGTACAATGTACCCCTTACCAATTCACATGGGGGGGCGGGATCTGGGGGTCCCCTTTGTTAAAGGGGTCTTCCAGATTCCGATAAGCCCCCCACCCGCAGACCCCCACAACCACCGGGCAAGGGCTGTGGGGATGAGGCCCTTATCCCCATCAACATGGGGACATGGTGCTTTGAGGGGTCACAGACCCCCAAAGCATCCTCCCCATGTTGAGGGCATGTGGCCTGGTACGGTTCAGGAGGGGGGCGCTCTCTCGTCCCCCCTCTTTTCCTGCGGCCTGCCAGGTTGCGCGCTTGGATAAAGGGTCTGGTATGGATTTTTGGGGGGAACTCCACGACATTTTTTTTTCTATTTGGCGTGGACTTCCCCTTAAAATCCATACCAGACCTGAAGGGTCTAGTATGGATATTTGGGGGGAACCCCACGTAATTTTTTTTTCAATTTGACGCAGGGTTCCCCTTAATATCCATACCAGACCTGAAGGGCCTGGTAATTGAATTTGGGGGGACCCCCACGCATTTTTTTTTATCAATGACTTTTCTCTGTATTGCCGGGAGCCGACAATTCATTATAGCCGCGAGTGCTTTTAAATGACTTTAACTTCAGAAATGACACTTTGTGCAGGGACAGTTCTAAGCACGGGAAACAAGCGCTGCTTTACAGGCATACTCTAGACACACCCCAGGTATGAAATTTAAAGGAATATTTTGCTTTTATTGTTTCACTTTAAGCATTATTAAAATCACTGCTCTCGAAAAAACTGCCATTTTTAAAACTTTATTTTGCATTGATACATATCCGCTGGGGCAGGACCCGGGTCCCCAAACACTTTTTATGACAATAACTTGCATATTAGCCTTTAAAATTAGCACTTTAGATTTTTCATGTTCGAGTCCCATAGACTTTAACGCTGTTCGGATGTTTAAACAAATTTATTGCCTGTTCGCAAGTTCTGGTGCAAACCGAACTGGGGGGGTGTTCGGCTCATCCCTAATAGAGAGAATAAAACTCATCTAGATAACCTGGGAGTGTACATCTAGCTTACCAGTAGGTTTCCACACCAGAAAATAAAACTAAAACCTCCAGAGGCCATTTACAAAAACAACTAGAGAGTGCTCTTTCACTTATGATGGAAACTGGCAATGCAGCACTTACTACTAAGCTGCACAATTAAAACATTATTATCTGTAATGCCACGTACACACACACACACACACACTCGGAATTTCCGATGAAAAAAATTCAGACGGAATTTTTCCATCGGATATTCCGACCGTGTGTATGCCCCATCGGACTTTTTCCATCAGAAATTCCAACGGAATATGATAGAGAACATGTTCTCAATTTTTCCGATGAAAAGAATTTCCGTCCGTCTGGATGCAATTCCGCTGGACTAAAAACCACGCATGCTCGGAAACAATTCGACGCATGCTCGGAAGCATAGAATTTAATTTTCTCGGCTCGTCATAGTGTTTTACGTCACCGCGTTCTTGACAGTCGGATTTTAGTGTGACCGTGTGTATGCAAGACAGCTTGAGCGGAATTCCGTCGGAACTCCGTCGTAAAAACCCGTCAGAGTTTATTCCAACAGAAATTCCGCTCGTGTGTACAAGACATAAGACTTTACTAGGAAAAAGTTTAGACAACTGGCATTTTTTTTACATACAGAACATAGATACAAATTGTGTTAAGTGTCACAGATGATGGCTTAGTAAGACAAGCCTTTATGGTACATCATAAAAAGTAGCTCTGAATACATACAGTATGTATCAGTAATAACTAGGGATGGGCAAACGGTTCAGCCAGAGCATAAGTTCGGGCCAAACTATGGTTGTTCTGGTGTTCTGGCGAACACCGAACAATATGCTGAGTTCGGGAAAAATTCGCCCCAGGGGACATGTATCAACCTTCCATGGAGGCATCAGTAGCAGCGTTTTTTTTTCGTTTTTTTTTCGATATTGGGTCAAGAATGGATGTACATCGCTGGAATTTTTTTTTCTTTTTTAATAAAAGACTTGTCCCAAGCTGTGTCTTGTGTTTTAACATTTTTGACACTTTTTTTTTCGAAATGGTAGGAGTACAATGTACCTTGTTACCAATTTACATAGGGGGGCCAGGATCTGGGATTCCCCTTGTTAGGGGGCTTCCAGATTCCGATAAGCCCCCCGCCCGCAGACCCCCACAACCACCGGGCAAGGGTTGTGGGGATGAGGCCCTTGTCCCATCAACATGGGGACATGGTGCTTTGGACCCCAAAGCATCCTCCCTATGTTGAGGGCATGTGGCCTGGTACAGTTCAGGAGGGGGGGGCGCTCTCTCGTCCCCCCTCTTTTCCTGCAGCCTGCAAGGTTGCATGCTCGGATAAGGGTCTGGTATGGATTTTTTAATTTTGGTGCGGGGTTCCCCTTAAAATCCATACCAGACCTGGAGGGTCTGGTATGGATTTTGAGGGGGACCCCTACGCCATTTAAAAAAAAATTGGCGCAGGGTTACACTTAATATCCATACCAGTTAAATTTTGGTTCGGGGTTCCCCTAATATTCATACCAGACCCAAAGGGCCTGGTAATGGACTGGGGGGAACCCATGCCGTTTTTTTCAATGGCTTTTATCTGTATTGCGGGACCCGACAATTCATTATAGCCGCGAGTAGTTTGAAATGACTTTTTTTCATTAGAAATGTCATTTTCTTGCAGGCTTGCAGACTGTTCTAAACACGGGAAAAATGTGACACTTTACAGGCATACTATAGACACCCCCCAGGTACGAAATTTAAAGGGATATTTCACTTTTATTTTTTCACTTTAAGCATTATTAAAATCACTGCTCCCGAAAAAACTGACGTTTTTAAAACTTTTTTTGCATTGATACATGTCCCCTGGGGCAGGTCCCCAATTACTTTTTATGACAATAACTTGCATATAAGCCTTCAAAATTAGCACTTTTGATTTTTCATGTTTGTGTCCCATAGACTTTATTATAATAACACATGTTTATTGTGCTTATATGAGCTCTATGACTACCTGTTATACTAAAATAAATACACCCCAGTCAAATATATCACTGTCATTAGCATGATCTAGAATTGTGCCATATGAACGGATACTTTGGCTTAATAGGTCTTCAGCAGATATCACAAACATTGCTAATGCTCTATTGAATTCACTTTGACTATTGTCATACATACAATAATGTAAATCATATTGTGTTGACAATATTGTTTTGATGTTGAAACCTGTGGAGTCCTTAATAAATAGTAGTCATCTTAATGCATAATCTAACCTTTCATATGGAAATTCTAATTTATGCTGTTAATTTTAATCAAAAAATGTCGGCAAGAGAGATGGGAAATGAACTCCTAGAACAATAAATTTACACCTATGTCGGTGATGGAAATTGTGCTTGCACAAAGGTTTAGAATTCACTGTATGAAGTAAAAAAATTATATGATTTTAATTAAAAATGATTGTGTGGTATAGCTATTTGACATTCTAAACTGAGACAGATATTGAATATGAATAATAAAAAATGTGCTTTTGCTGAAACAGTGGGCCAAATGTCAAGCTTAACCACTTCCATACCGGGCACTTTCACCCGTTTCTTGCCCAGGCCAATTTTCAGCTTTCAGCACTGTCACGCTTTAAATGAAAATTGCTTGGTCATGCAGCGATTTAGCCCAAAAAAATGTTATCATTTTTTTAGACTGATGGTGGTGTTTAAACTTCACTGGGTTTTTATTTTTTGCAAAACAAACAAAACAAAAAAAAAAGTCTTAGTTTGTTATAACAATTTGTAAATAAATACAGTAATTTTTCTCCTTCACTGATGTGGACTGATTAGACTACACTGATGGGCACTGATGAGGTGGCACTGATTGGCAATGATGAGGCAGCACTGATACAGTGGCACTGACGAGCACTGATGGGGAGGAACTACTATGCAGCACTGGTATGCAGCACTGATGGGTACTGATGGACACTGATAGGTAGCACTTATATGCAGCACTGATGGGCACTGATAGGTGGCACTGATAGATGGTACTGATGGGCACTGACAGGCATCACTGATGGGCACTGATTGGCATCATTGGTGGGCACTGATGAGCATCACTGGTGGGCAGAAAATATCCCAGGAGAACGAGGAAATCCATGAAATAGATACAGTTAATTTACTGAATTAATCATCCGTAACATTGACTGACAGTGAACTTTCTTTGTTGTAGAAGGGTCTATCTTTTGCTCCTGTTTGCCAATTTGATGTCCTGTCTACCATCTTGGACATTAACCGTTTTATCAGAAATCTTTTGCTTAAGAAACTTTTTGATTAGGGAGTTGTAGAGGCTGATATTATACCATGTGTGGCTAAGCCTGATGACAGCTCTTCCTTTTTGTTCGATCACCTGACTATGATTTCAACTTTAGAATGTCTACAATCTGAATCAGATGTGGGATACAATAGGATTGAGAATAGTCTAATTTCCATTGGTGATAAGTTTTTCTATCCCATTCAGGCTAGGAGTGAGGTGGTAGACTCCTTCCAACAGATAGTTGAGAGGGAGTTGAGCAGACTGAAGGAGCTGTCTGGGTCACAATCATATTGTGTCAAATATAATCTGAGTAAAGAGGAACATCAGGCACTGTTAAATTAAAAAAATAGAACTGAGATAATAATCTGCCAAGTGGATGAAGGTGGAGCAGTGGTGGTTCTAAATACAGATGATTATAAGATATAGGCATAGAGACAGCTTAATGATGCTAGTACCTATAGACTGCTTCATTCTGACCCCATAGATAGCATACAATGGAGATTGTTGCAACTTTTGGATGATGGTAAAAATATGGGGGTGTTAGACAATTGATTATTTATTCATAGATAAACCAGTGACCCCTATATTCCACCATCTTTCGAAGGTACACAAGCAACAATCTCCTGTACAGGGTTTTCCAATAGTAGCGGGTATTGGGTCCTCATTGGAGAGACTCAGTAAATGGGTTGACGAGCATTTGCAACCTTTGGTCAAACATTTACCCAGTTACTTTAGAGATACAGGACATCTTTTGGCACATACAGTACACACCAGATCCCGTGGTCGTCCAACAGCTACTGGATGTCAATGCATTGTATTCCTGTATCCCGCACCATCTAACGTTACAAGCCAATACCATCTTACCAGGGCCGGATTAACATAGGGGCTATTGGAGCTGCAGCTCCAGGCCCCTTCCTCATTTGCCCCACAAAAAAAAAAAAAAGATCGACTTCGAGGGTTGTAGCTCGGCGACCAGGAGTATGTAGCGGAAGACCTACCCCACCACTGGTCAAAATATGGGGCTCCTATCATTTATGGTTCCGAAGATACAAGGCTGCTTGCACAGCCTGTCAGAAGCTACATACAGAACGGGCTGTTTAAATACAAGCTGACACACTGACACACTCTGCAGCAGACTGAGAGGATGAGCTCACAGTGCTTATAATAATTATTTGTATATTACTTATAGTAATTAACCCCTTGCCACCCAGGCCAATTCTGACACTTTTTTTTGCTAGAAAATTGCTCAGAACCCCTAAACACTATATATATTGCTTTAGCAGGCACCCTATGGAATAAAATGGTGGTCTTTGCGCAGCAATTTTTCAAACGTGTTTTTTTTTGGAAAGAAACTTTTTTGTTCATAAAAAAAAACACTAAAGATGGCATGATTTTTTTTTTGTATACTAAACGATTCTTTAAATTTTTTATAGGTTACATGTTTAGAGTTACATAGGAGGTCTAGTGCTAGAATTATTGGTCTCACTCTAACGATTGTGGCATACGTAATCTGTGTGTATCTGGCTCTGATACTAGCCAGTGCCTACCCAGCCACTGACTAGTATCTCTCCCCAGCCTGTCCCCACACACCCTCTCACCTGCTGACCTGTGGATGGGGGGATCACTCCTGCAGTGTTATTGTGTTCTGCCAGTGAATACAATGATCAGTGTTGCTAACTATAGCTGACAGCACTGAGTGTCTTGGGAAAAACCTGACAGGCTGGTTGTACGGAAGCCGGTTAATAGATTGACTTGTGTAAAACCAGCTAGCCCATACATAGATGGACTATGGCTGATCTCTGCTTAATTGGCGTAATTTTAATCCATGTATGTCCCGCTTAACCACTACGCAGTCCCTAAACATCCTTCCACAAACCTTTACATTTTTCCTTCCCAGATTCCTTCATCCTCCTCACCTGTACATACTCTCCACACTTCTCTCCTGTACATACTGCTCACTGTCATACCCTCCACACTTCTCTCCTATACATAGTGCCCGCTGTCATACCCTACACACTCCTCTCATGTACATAGTGCCCGCTGTCATACACTTCTCTCCTGTACAGTGCCCACTGTCATACCCTCCACACTTCTCTCCTATACATAATGCCCACCGTCCTACCCTCCACACTTCTCTCCTGTACATACTGCTCATTGTCATACCCTCTACACTCCTCTCCTATACATAGTGCCCACTGTCATATCCTTCACACTTCTCTTCTATACATAGTGCCCACCATCATACCCTCCACACTCCTCTCCTGTACATACTGCTCACCGTCCTACTCTCCACACTTCTCTCCTGTACATAGTGCCCACTGGCATACCCTCCACACTCCTCTCCTGTACATAGTGTCCACTGTCATACCCTCTACACTTCTCTACTATACATAATGCCCACTGTCATACCCTCCACACTCCTCTCCTGTACATACTTCCCACTGTCATATCCTCTCCACTCTTCTTCTGTACATACTGCTCACTGTCTTACCCTCCACACTCATCTCATGTACATACTGCTCAGTATCATACCGTCCACACTCCTCTCCTGTAAATACTGCCCACTTTCATAAACTCCTCTATTGTAAATAGTGCCTATTGTCATACCCTCCACACTCCTCTCCTGTACATACTGCCCACTGTCATACCCTCCACACTCCTCTCCTGTACATACTGCTCACTGTCTTACCCTCCACACTCATCTCATGTACATACTGCTCAGTATCATACTGTCCACACTCCTCTCCTGTACATACTGCCCACATTCATAAACTCCTCTCTTATACATAGTTCTGGCTGTCATACCCTCCACACTGCTCTCCTGTGCATACTGCCCACTATCATATCGTCCACACTCCTCTCCTGTACATACTGCCCACTGTCATACCCTCCACACTCCTCTCCTGTATATACCGCCCACTGTGATACCTTCCACAATCCTCTCCTGTACATACTGCCTACTTTGATACCCTCCACACTCCTTTCCTGTACATACTGTAACCCAACCTTAGCCTCCACACTCCTCTCCTGTACATACTGCTAACTATCTTTCTCTCCACATTCCTCTCCTGTATATACTGCCCCCATCATACCCTCCACACTCCTCTCCTGTACATACTACCCTCTGTCATACCCCCCCCACACACTCCTCTCCTATACATACTGCCCACTGGCATACCCTCCACACTCCTCTGCTGTGCATGCTGCCCACTGTCATACCCTTCAAACTCCTCTCCTGTACAAAGTGCCTTCTGCCATACCCTCCGCAGTCCTCTCCTGTACATAATGCCCACTGTTAGACTCTCCACACTCCTCTCCCTCACCTGCACATACTTCTCACTTTTATACCATCCATTCTCCTCCCCTATGCCTCTTACCCGCAAAAATAGTTCTTTAAAATTATTCTGAATATCCTCAATGTTACCAGCTCTAGAATGGGCACACTTTTTTTAGTTCAACTAAAGGAAATCTTCTCAGTCCTCATATTTGTTCTTCCCCATTATTAGTACTCATTTAATTTTGTGATTACTACTGTGATGTATAGAGGAACATAGGGGATCTCAGCTACTCTAAATATTGCACTTGTAAAAAAAAGTGTCCCTGAAAATATTTTTGAAAGGTTGGCTACTATGCACTTAGGCACTGACCAAGGGCCACCGGGTCAGTAGAGGGCCCCATGAGAGGCTTCTGGGATCCTGTGATATTAAAGCGGTAGTAAACGTCACTAACATTACTACTTTTTAGAGGCCCTGAGGTAGGTTATGCCACAATGTACAAGTATGCACAGCATATTAGCACATTAGGGTACACTTAAATTGTGAGACTGAACCTCCAGTGCTGTGCTGTGATCAATCTGTGATCTTCACCCAGTCTTCCTTCTGGGTTCTGTGCCTTTGGTCACTTGCCTTGGCCGGGCTGCGTTGATGCCATTTACACACATGCTCATGCGCATCCTCTCTCTCTCATCCTCCCTCCCTTATCCCTCAACCCCCCCTCTCTCTCTCTCTAATTTAATTTGTTATGACAAAAAAAATTGAATTTTTATTTATTTATAAAAGGCCCCACCAAAATCCTCAGCACCAGGCCCATGATGTTCTTAATCTGGCCCTGCATCTTACACGATACAGTATCTACAAACGCAAATTATGCACGTTTTTTTGCTTGGCTATAGAATTTTGCTAAAACCTAATTACTTTATGTTTGATTCCAAGTACTATTTACAGTGCTGTGGCGCTTCGATGGGCTCAAATTTCTCCCCTTCATTAGCAAACTTATATATGGGTTGGTGGGAGGAGACCTTTCTCTTCTCTGGGGCAACCCATTTGGAGAATATATTGATTGGCATTGTCATTTTATAGATGATTTAATCTTTGTATGGAAAGGGTTCATGCTTTGGATCCATTTGTGGTCTACCTCAATGCCAATCATTTGAATTTGGAGTTCACTCCTGCTGGCATCAAGTTGTCATCCAGCTCATACTATATGGGCTTTGCCAGCAAAAGAGTTTATAAGAGCCAAGAGAAATTGTTCCTCTCATGAGGACTTAATTAGGGAATGTCACACTGTTTCCAGTTGACTGAGAGAACGGGGATATGATAGTCATTTGATCTGATTGGGAACTCCACTGCCCCTAGGAAGAGGATACAATCCTGTGACAGTGGAGGTATTCACTTTGTGACTACTTATTCCCAACATACCACCAGATAGTTGCAATCATTAAACACTGCCTCCGTTTTGTATGCAGTCAAATCTTTGTATGACATTTTAAGGCAGGGATGCAGGTTTTCTAGCAGAAAAGCCCCCACTTTAAACACTATACTTTCCCCCTCTCTGTTTCATTCCCATAATTTACCCCCTTCCAATTCGTGGTTGGGGGTAGTTGGTTCTTATCCTTGTGGCCCTACCACATGTAGGCAGTGCAAAAGACACAGAAAAAGCAAGACTGTTAATTTTCAACAGGTAGGACGTATTCAATAAAAAACTAAATAAACTGCAATTCAAAAATGGTTGTATATTTACCGTATATACTCGAGTATAAGCCGACCCGAATATAAGACGAGGCACCTAATTTTACCACAAAAAACTGGGAAAACGTATTGACTCGAGTAAAAAGCCTAGGGTGTCCATCTGCATGCCTCACTGTGCCTCACTTTGCCTCACTGTGTCCATGTGCATGTCCATGTGCATGCCTCACTGTGTCCATGCCTCACTGTGCCCATGCCTCACTGTGCCCATGCCTCACTGTGCCCATGACTAGACTGACGTTTAACATGGGAGTCTATGGAAGGGGTGCCTGGCTTTGAAAAATCAGTGCTCCCCGGCCGTAGGTCCCCCAGAAAACAAACTTTGCACACTTGTAGAGGAGAAATGGGGCTATATGTGTGCCAAGTTTTGGGTCCGGGGACCTACGACTGGCCGGTACCGGGTCCCCAAATCACCAGAGAAATTACCATTTAACATTGGAGTCTATGGAAGGGGTGCCCGGGTTTGAAAAATCGGTGCTCCCCGACCGTAGATCCCCTGGACAACAAACTTTGCACACTTGTAGGGGAAGAGTGGGGCTACATGTGTGCCAAGTGTGGCTGGTAACGGGTCCCCAAATTCCGGGAGATCAGGCGCAAAAAGGTGAGTCGAGTATAAGCCGAGGGGGGCATTTTCAGCACAAAAAAATGTGCTGAAAAACTCGGCTTATACTCGAGTATATTCAGTAATTATGTAATCGATTGCAGTACTTGCAAGATGCAGTATGTGGGATGCACTAGGCACAAGCTGCGTGTTAGAGTGTAGGAACATTATAATGACACCCTTAATAGCATTGCTAAGAACATTTCAAATGTGTCCAAGCACTTTAGAATAGACATGTGCATTCGTTTTCTTCCGAATGCATTTTCGTCCGAATTTCAGGTATTTTCGTTATCGTTTTAACAAACGAAAACGAAAGCACAGAATCCGAAAACCGAAAGATCCGACATAAACAAATACTTTATTTTCGTTTTCGTTGCAACAACAGTTCGATATAGATAGGAGATTCGACATGACGCTGACAATAACAATCTGTGTCTATCGAACCTGTGGTCGAATATGCCTAACCTTAACTCTATTAGTCCAAGATTATTCTACATAGATAGAAAAGATTCGACATTATAGAGAGAAAAGATTTGACATTGAGAGAAAAGATTGCTGCTGGAATTGGGTGGGGGAAGTAAAATAAAAATAATGATGATGATGATGAATGTTATTGGCTGATTGTAACCAAAGAGGAGGAGCAGTAAAATAGCTAGAACTAACTTGACAATTCAACATGAACGACGAAGATTCGACAAAGCATCGAAAAACATACAAACGTCGAATCTGTCATTGAAGGCTTATGGTGTCTGTCGAAAGTTAGAAGATTCGACGGTGCAGCTAAACAACGCTGCAATCGTACATTTCCGGTCAAATGCATCCGCCCATAGGCTATAGAAGAATTCTAATGTTGGTTGACTAGTAATAGTAATTAATAAATATAATTATTACTAGTCATACAACATTAGAATTCTACTATAGCTTGTAGGCGGAACATTCGACCGGAAATGTATGATTGCAGCGTCGTACAGTTTCGCTGCTCCGTCGAATCTTCTTTGAACATTCGACAGACACCATAAGCCTTCAATGACAGATTCGACCTTAATTAATTCAGATTTTCGGACGAATGCAATTTCTAACGAAAAACAAAATAAATAAAATCAAATTTCGGGAGTAACTAAATAAATTTATTTTTCGGACGAAAACGAAATTCCGAAACGATATATTTCAGTGTGCACATGTCTACTTTAGAATGGTTCATGGTGGCAAACTGGATTCTTTCACCTTTTGTGGTTTAGAACAGGTAAAAGGATCTATAAGAGGGGGTGACACACATCATATCCTGCTTCAGCGGGAGGTATGGTGGATCCATAAATTAAAAACCCACCTTCCCAGGGAATGAATAACCGAATTGATGTTAATTTGTTCTTAAAATATTAGATTTGGTTAATAATTATTTTATTCCACCATTTGTGTCTCCCTTTTTCCGTCCTCTCTCTTTTTCTCTTCTGGTTAAAACAACCTCACATGTTTTAATTGATTTGATTGATTTTAACCATGATACACTGCCCCTACTAGTTAGAGGCATGTTAAATTTCTTATATAAGCTTGATTTTATTGTTGTTCTGTATGCCATGAGGAAGGCTTTAGCCAAAATGCATCAGTGACACACCCCACCACGGATCGCCATGCTGCGTGCCTGCAGGGACACGCACAGAGGCCCGTTCTGAAGTACATTATACGTTGCCCACTCAGAACAGGAAATCCACCACCCAGCTATCAACCTGCTATAGGCCAGGGGGAAGTGGTTAAGTTTACCTAACTTTATGTAATCTGTTTTCTAATTATTGAAAATAATAATAATGATGATGGTTTTTATTGGTGTTTTTACTATAATTATAAGTAACCTATGTTTAGCTCCATTCCACCTCAATCTGTAATAAAATCCTTGCTATTACGTACCTCCAACAGTCAGACAATGGTTCTCTTCCCCTGAACTGACACTTTGGGGGTTATTTACTAAAGGCAAATCCACTTTGCACTACAAGTGCAAACTACAAGTGCAAAGTGCACTTGGAAGTGCAATCGCTGTAGATCCAAGGGGGACATGCAATGAAAATAAAAAACAGCTTTTTAGCTTGCACGTGATCAGATAATAAAATCAGCAGAGCTTCCCCTTATTTCAGATCTACCCCTCAGATTTACAGTCGGAAGAGACCCCCGGAGTCGGAAGAAGACCCCCGGAGCTGTGTAATAAATTACTTTAAAAGCTGTGTGTGTTCTTTTATTGCCATTTTTTTCCACCAGGTGAATGGGTAGGGGTACGATGTACCCCATACTCATTCACATAGGGTGGTGGGCCGGCATCTGGGGGCCCCCTTATTAAAGGGGGCTCCCGGATTCCGATCAGCCCCCACCCGCAGACCCCGACAACCAACGGCCAGGGTTGTCGGGAAGAGGCCCTTGTCCTTGATTTTTCGGCTTAGGGGATTCCCCTTCATATCCATACCAGACCGAAGGGCCTGGTATGCTCCGGGAGGGGGAACCCATGCCGTTTTTTTATTTAAAAATTGGCGTGGAGTTCCCGCTCAGGATTCATACCAAACACAGTGCCTGGTATTGGCGGGAATCCACGTCGGATCCCGTTCAATACAGTGCCGCGTCTCCTTCTCGCTATTGCAGCGAGCGCGAGATGTCGCCACCCTGTCGCCGAGATGTCGGCACCCTGACGCCGAGAATCTCCACGATGGGATTGCGATGAATATACAATGTCGGCGGCACCTACTGTATGTCATGTAGTGTGCCTTTTATGGTCAATACCTTTCTAACATTACTAGATTTCAACTATACTGTAAATTCTGCTCAGTGTACTGGCTCATTGAGAAAAAAATAATAATCAATATGGTCAGTGTTTGAAGCTCTGTCTTCTAGATTTCACCTGTGTTCCCTCCTTGACTAAAGCCTACAACTATCAGTTTTAGAAGTGGTGCTTGTCCGTTAACGAAAAAAGTAGGTTTTAGGATACTGATACATACAGTGAGTAGGGAGTCCAACCCATGTTCGACTCAAACATCGTCTGTTCGCCGAATTTCGAACATTATAGGCCATTCGCGACAAATTTGAGTGGCGTGTCATGGCCCATAATTCACTGCGGCATCACAGTGTATTGCTGGCTGACATAGGCGTGCGCACAGGGGGTGCCAGGTGTGCCCAGGCACACCCTAATCATCCTGTACAGCACAGATTTCCCGTACTGCCGTGCCCCCTTCCCCAAACAGTGCTCCCGGCTTTCCTCCTCTCCTCTCCCACTGGCTGCTGCAGGCACACACAGGAGGATGTTTTAGGATGATTGGGGAAGGGGTCGGTAAATATGTGATTTACTGGCCCCTTCCCTTTCTGAGTGAACACAGTGAGTGATCGGTAGCGTGTGTTTGAGCTTTGGGGTGCACACCCTAATCCAATAGGCTGTGCACACCTATGCTGGCTGATGATTGGCCAAGCATGCACTATGACCCGCATTGCTTTGGCCAATCACAGCGCGGAAAAAATGGAGAGCCGTAATTGGCCAAAGCCAGGGTGGCCAATTATGGCTCACGGGGTTTAGTACACACCCCACACTATATAAGGCCGCCGAGATGAGAGATTACAGAAAAAGACAGTGTCAATTATATTGAGTTAGATAGAGCAGGCAGTGCATTGCCGGCTGATGATTGGCCAAGCATGCACTATGACTCGCATGCTTGGCCAATCACAGCGCCGTAAGTACAGAGAGGCGTAATTGGCCAAAGCCAGGGTGGCTTTGGCCAATCATGGCTCAAAGGGGTAGGTACACGCCCCACACTATATAAGGCCGCCGGCTTGGTGGCCTTTTGTAGTGTGTTGACGTTGGTTAAAATAAAGAGACAGAGAGAGAGAGACAATGTAATTTGATTTGAGTTAGATAGAGCAGGCAGGCGAATCAGTTAGCTGCAGTTACAGTTTGTAGAGGATATATATATGCATCCTAGGTGTTGTATATATATTTACACACTGTATTCAGTTTAGCTAGATCCGTTCCTGTTATTCTCTATACTGACAGGTAGGGATGAGCCGAACACCCCCCAGTTCAGTTCGCACCAGAACCTGTGAACAGACCGAAAGTTCACGCAAACATTAGAACCCTATTAAATACAATAGACGCGAACGTTCAAAATCAAAAGTGCTAATTATAATTGCATAGTTATTGTCTAATTATGTAATATGCAAGTTATTGTCCTAAAAAGGGTTTGGAGACCCGGGTCCTGCCCCAGGGGATATGTATCAATGCAAAAAGAAGCTTTAAAAACTGCAGTTTTTTCGGGAGCAGTGATTTTGATGATGCATAAAGTGAAAAAAAAGTGAAATATTCATTTAAATATTGTACCTGGGGGGCGTCTAAAGTATGCCTGTGAAGTAGCACGTGTTTCCCGTGTTTAGAACTGTCCCTGCACAAAATTACATTTCCAAAGGAAAAAATGTAATTTAAAACTGCTTGCAGCTTTAAAGTAATGTCTGGTCCCGGCCATATGGATGAAAATCATTGAGAAAAATGGCATGGGTACCCCCCCACCCCACCCCCCAGCCCACTACCAGCCCCTTTGGGTCTTGTATAGATATTAAGGGGAACCCCGCACCCAAATAAAAAAAAATGCCCTATATACTCTGAACAGCAGTATACAGGTGGTGCAAACAAGACAGGGACTGTAGGTTTATTCTTAAGTAGAATCTGTTTGTAATTTGGAAAAGGTACATTTTTTAAGTGTAAAAAAAAAATCTATTTTAAGTGTAGCACACGGACCTTTTTCTCACCCGGCTCACTTGTAAGAGAAGGCACACCGTGCTATATGCCCGTACCCTCCTGTTTGAAGAGGTTAAGCAGTGTTCACAATTTGTTGTGTTCCGCAGCGAGTTACCCTTTCTAGGCTGGTTCCTTTCTCTAGAGTGTAGAGAAAAGTCTGTTGTTTGTGTATCAATAAGGCCAATGTCCAGACAAGGTTAAACCTCAATGACTGAAGGTTTATTTTCTTTATGCTTGAAACCAGACAGGAAAGTTGAAAGTGAAGAATAGAATAATAGGGAGGCAGGTTCAGGCACTTAATATCACCACTCAATCCTAAGTGGACTGTGCTCACCCGGATAGTTCCCTCTCACGGTCCTAGCAGCAGGAGTGATGCACGAACTTTACTTTCTTTCCTAGGGTTACGATCGGAACCCATTTGCCTAGTTCCAAACTTCCCAGCACTTGTAGCATAAGGACCTAGGTGTAAGTTGAAGCACGCTACAATGCCTGTGGCGGACTTGCGAAATCCCTCTGTAGGTGACCAGGCCTCATCCAAGGTGGTGACTTCCTTCACCGGTAACCCTGGCTCCCTCTCCAGAATGGGTCACCCTCAAGTGCCCTGGAATTCCTCTTTAGATGGTAGGCCAGCTAAAGGTGCTGGGCCTACATGAAGAGTTGCAGCCCTAGGCTAAAGGTGCCCGAGACTGATCCATCCACGCGCACCCCCATGGCCTGGAGGGCCACGAGGCGCAGACGGACTGCTCCTTGGTACTGCTCCTCAGTACCCCTCCTTCTCCTCCTTCTTCCTTCTCCTATGGCGTCGGCCTCTTATGTATCCTCTCCCATCATGCGCAGTGGGCAGACCACGCCCCCCACACAGCTGCCTGGAGAGGACACCCAAAGGTACAGCAATGTCACTATCGGTTCAACCCTGACCTGTTATGGCAGTGCCACCTACCGGCCACAGGGAACTGTACACCAGCAACACCACTTGGCAAAAGCAGAAGAACAAAACCTAACAATTGAAGCGATCTGGGTCTGACTACTGACCCAGATCAACCCCTAAATTTGGGTACCTAGCTACCCTAAAAGTAAAGGGGCGCTACATAAGCTTTTTGGAAAACCTTGGGAAGGGTTATCACCCCTGTAACATGTGTTTTGCTGTCTGTGCACCTGTTCAGAACATTTCACCTCACTTTCCGTCCCAATGACAAATGTTTTTTGAAAATTTGGGGTTTTTATTGAAACAAGGATTGGTGATAAAGCATCAGTTGGGAGGAGACACCTCTTTCCCATATTAACTCTTACAGGAGAGAATTTCCCTTCCTAGGAGTAGATTTCCTCTCACTTCCTGTTGTCTCCTTCTGTTTGCAAGTAGGAGTCGTTTGTAAGTTGGATGTTTGAAAGTAGGGGCCTGCCGTATATACTCTGCAGAAATTTGTCCCTTAGGTGTTGGTGTTGCCACAACACTGTAAGCCCTCACAGTTACTCTTGGTGTGCGCTGAAACGCCCTGCTGTGAACTATTATATCAAGAATTGTAATTACATGCCATTGTTGAACAGTGGTAGGAAAAATTGGGCCTTTGGTAGTGGTGGTGGTGCCGGTGCCACAACACTGTAAGTCCTCACAGTTACTCTTGGTGGGCGCAGGAATGGGCCCAGCTGTGTGAAATATTAGATCAAGAATTGTAATTACATGACATTGCTGAACAGTGGTAGGAAAAATTTGGCCTTTGGTGGTGGTGCTGGTGCCACAACACTGTAAGTCCACACAGTTACTCTTGGTGGGCGCAGGAATTGGCCCAGCTGTGAAATATTAGATTAAGAATTGTAATCACATGCCCCTGTTGAACAGGGGCAGAAAAATTGGGCCTTTGTTGGTGGTGGTGCCACAACACTGTAAGCCCTCACAGTTACTCTTGGTGGACACAGGAATGGGCACTGCTGTGAATTATTAGATCAAGAATTGTAATTACATGCCTCTGTTGATGAGGACGGCTTGGTCATCCACTCTACCAAGTCTTGGGCATGTTGCGGCTCAATATGGCCAGCTGCCGAAAAGAAGGACAAGCGTGTCCCACGGCCACGTGCTGATGAGGATGCACTGTGTCCACGACCAGCAGCACTGTTGCCTCTAGACACAGAGCCTGCTTGCCCTCTTTTATTGCCTCGTGACTGTCTGCCTCTCCTTGTTTGCCTTCCAGACATACCAATGGCCTGCAGTGTGATGTAGCTGCACAAAGGTGGGATGTGTATTGGTATATATATATATACTGACAATGCAGCTATCAGAATCAACTGCCTGCTGTGGTATTATGGGGAAAGCAGCAATTGTCTTCAGTTAGTTTTAGGTGAAAACCGTGCAGAGAGGGACACAGTACACTAACTGAAAATACTCTGCCTGTGGTTTAATTATGAGAACACCACTATTAGTCACTAACTGTATTCAGGTAAGCTTTAGGTGAACGCTATGCAAAGTACACAGTACACTAAGTGAAACACTGACTGTCTTTAGCTAGCACAATCACCTGCCTGCCTGTCACAGTATAGAGAGTAACAGGAACGGATCTAGCTAAACTGAATACAGTGTATAAATATATATACACAACACCTAGGATGCATATATATCCTCTACACACTGTAACTGCAGCTAACTGACTCGCCTGCCTGCTCTATCTAACTCAATATAAATGACACTGTCTGTTTCTGTAATCTCTCATCTCGGCGGCCTTATATAGTGTGGGGCGTGTACTAAACCCCGCGAGCCATAATTGGCCAAAGCCACCCTGGCTTTGGCCATTTACGGCTCTTCATTTTTTCCGCGCTGTGATTGGCCAAAGCAATGCGGGTCATAGTGCATGCTTGGCCAATCATCAGCCAGCAATGCACTGCGATGCCGCAGTGAATTATGGGCAATGCGGGTCATAGTGCATGCTTGGCCAATTATCAGCCAGCAATGCACTGCACTCAAATTTGGCGCGAACGGCTCTTAATGTTCACTCTTCGCCGAAGAGCA
This sequence comes from Rana muscosa, assembly GCA_029206835.1. NCBI lineage: Eukaryota > Metazoa > Chordata > Amphibia > Anura > Ranidae > Rana > Rana muscosa. Next base: position 218,965,875 of record CM055116.1, read on the forward strand.
GAACAGCCGATGTCCGACTCGAACATGGGTTTGACTCGAACACGAAGCTCATCCCTACTGACAGGCAGGCAGGTGATTGTGCTAGCTGCAGTGTTTCACTTAGTGTACTGTGTCCTTTGCACAGTGTGCACCAAAAGCTTACCTGAATACATTTGCTGTTGTTCTGATACAAATACAGGCAGGGAGCTGCAGTATTTTGCTTTAGTGTCCTTTGCACAGTGTGCATCAAAAGCTTACCTGAATACAATTGCTGGTGTTCTGCTGGTGTCGACCTGCCATGCAGTCCGTTGGCAAGCATACAAAAAAGACCCACACCAAAGAACAAAGCAGACCTCTCCTTGCTCCTCATCAGCTGGGATCACGACCCCACAATACCTTCAGTCCTCTCTGAAACCTGCACTGAGAGGAATGAAGGTGTAGAATTAGGTGCGTCACAGCCAAGTACTTGCGGGCAATCTGCTATCGGTACACCAACGTCAGATTGTACCAGGCAAATTTCCCTGCCTAAGCTGCTGCACCGCCGAAAGAAGTTCTCTCCCAGCCATCCACATTCCCAGCGGTTGAATGCTAGCTTGGCTAAATTTCTAGCACTTCAACTGCTGCCTTTTCAGTTGGTAGACTCTGCCCCCTTCCGTGAGTTTGTGGAATATGCGGTTCCTCTGTGGCAGGTTCCCAAACGCCACTTTTTCGCACGGAAGGCGATTCCGGCTCTCTACCGGCATGTGGAAGGCAATGTCTTGGCCTCGCTGGACAAGGCGGTCAGCGGTAAGTAGGGATGAGCTCGCGGTTCGAGTCGAACGTATGTTCGACTCGAACATTGGCTGTTCACCTGTTCGGCGAAACCAGAACTTTGTGGGCCGTGCGTGCCAAATTCGTGTGGTGCGAACTGGCCACAATGCACTGCGCCATCGCAGTGCATTGCTGGCTGATGATTGGCCAAGCATGCACTGTGACCCCGCATGCTTGGCCAATCACAGCGCCGGCAGCAAGGAGAGCCATAATTGGCCACAGGCAGGATGCCTGTGGCCAATTATAGCTCAGGGGGTTTAGTACACGCCCCACACTACATAAGGCCGCCAGCGCGGCGGCCTTGTGTAGTGTGTTGGCGTGCAGGGAGAGAGCAGGGTAGGCAGGGACAGTGTCAGTGTGATCTTTGCTAAACCTAGCGCAGTTACAGTGTGTTGGTGTGCAGGGAGAGAGCAGGATAGGCAGGGACAGTGTCAGTGTCATCTTTGCTAAACCTAGCGCAGTTACAGTGTGTTGGCGTGCAGGGAGAGAGCAGGATAGGCAGGGACAGTGTCAGTGTCATCTTTGCTTGTTAACCTGCAGCAGTTACAGTGGGTGTAGTGTGCCTCCTGCACAGTATACACCTAAAGCTACCCCTCATTGTTGGTGTTGTTCTGTTATGTAACACAGACAGGCATCTGCAGCAGTTACAGTGGGTGTAGTGTGCCTCCTGCACAGTATACACCTGAAGCTACCCCTTATTGCTGGTGTTGTTCTGTTGTGTAACACAGGCAGGCATCTGCAGCAGTTACAGTGGGTGTAGGTGCCTCCTGCACAGTATACACCTGAAGCTACCCCTTATTGCTGGTGTTGTTCTGTTGTGTAACACACATCTGCAAGCAGTTACGGTGTAGTGTGCCTCCTGCACAGTATACACCTGAAGCTACCCCTTATTGCTGGTGTTGTTCTGTTGTGTAATACAGGCAGGCATCTTCAGCAGTTACAGTGGGTGTAGGTGCTTCCTGCACAGTATACACCTGAAACTACCCCTTATTGCTGGTTTTCCCATCTCCCTGCAGGCCATTAGTATGTCTGGAAGGCCAACAAGGAGAGGCAGACAGTCACAAGCCAATAAAAGAGGGCAAGCAGGCTCCGTGTCTAGGGGCAACAGTGCTGGTCGTGGACGCGGTGCATCGTCATCAGCACGTGGCCATGGGACATGCTTGTCCTTATTTTCGGCAGCTGGACGTGTTGAGCCGCATCATGCCAAAGACTTGGTAGAGTGGATGACCAAGCCCTCCTCATCCTCTCTCACCCAGGCTCAGGGTACTGGCAAAGCAGCTGCCAACGTGTCCTCTTTCCTCGTATCAATGTCATCAGTCACTCCTTCCCTAGACCCACCATGTCCTCGTGAGGAGTCCCCCAAACTGTTTGAGCACAGTTTTGGGTACATGCTCCAGGAGGATGCCCAGCGTTTTGAAGGCTCTGATGATAATACCCAGCTAGAGGAAGGCAGTAGCGTGAGCACAGAGAGAGGGGATGCTCAAGAAGGACAGCTATCTTGCAGTCATGTCCCACCAGCTGCAGCATACTGCCAGGTTTGCTCCAGTGATCAAGAGGGAAGGGATGATGAGGTCACTGAGTCCACATGGGTGCCTAATAGGAGAGAGGAGGAGGAGGCACATCTTCAACGAGGCAGGATGCCCTCGGGGAGCCAGCGTAAGGGCAGCACACCGACTGAATCACACAGCAGAGCTCCGCCTGTGCAGGGCGCTGCCTCTGCGCGTTATTCCAAAAGTTCTTTGGTGTGGGCCTTTTTTGAGTCAAGTGCATCAGATCGCACCGCTGCTATTTGCAACATATGTCTCAAGCGTATCTCGCGTGGCCAAAACATCAGCCGATTGGGCACCACATGCTTGGCCAGACATATGTTGACCTGCCATGCAGCTCGTTGGCAAGCGTACCTTAAAGACCCACACCAAAGAACAAAGCGGACCTCTCCTTGCTCCTCATCAGCTGGGATCTCCAACCCCACTATACCTTCAGTCCTCTCTGAAACCTGCACTGAGAGGAATGAAGGTGTAGAATTAGGTGTGTCACAGCCAAGTAGTTGCGAGCACTCTGCTAGCAGTACACCAACGTCCAATTGTAGCAGGCACATTTCCCTGCCCCAGCTGCTGGACCGTCGAAAGAAGTTCACTCTCAGCCATCCACATGCCCAGCGGTTGAATGCTAGCTTGGCTAAATTGCTAGCACTTCAACTGCTGCCTTTTCAGTTGGTAGACTCGGCCCCCTTCCGTGAGTTTGTGCAATGTGCGGTTCCTCAGTGGCAGGTTCCCAAACGCCGCTTTTTCTCACGGAAGGCGATTTCGGCTCTCTATCGGCATGTGGAAGGCAATGTCCATGCCTCGCTGGACAGGGCGGTCAGCGGTAAGGTGCATATTACCGCGGACTCATGGTCCAGCAGGCATGGACAGGGACGTTACCTATCTTTCACTGCCCATTGGGTCACGCTTTTGGCAGCTGGGAAGGATGCAGGACAAGGTGCAGTAGTGTTGGAGGTTGTTCCGCCACCACGCCTTCAAAATGCTACTACTGGTTGTGACACACCTCTCTCCTCCACCCCCTCCTCCTCTTCTTCCTCCATGGCCTCTTCCTGTGCTTTGTCCTCAGAACCAGCGGTGCTCCGTAGGCGTTCAAGGGGCTACGCAAGTACGCAGGCAAATAGATGCCATGCCGTGCTTGCGCTGGTGTGTTTGGGGGACAGGAGCCACACTGGGGCAAAGGTTCTGTCAGCTCTGCAGGGACAGGCCGAGAGGTGGTTGACGCCACGCCAGCTTAAGCCAGGAATGGTGGTTTGCGACAATGGCACCAACCTCGTCTCCACCCTCCGACAGGGACAACTGACCCATGTGCCCTGTGTGGCTCACGTCCTTAACCTGGTGGTGCAGTGGTTCTTGGGCAGGTACCCGGGCTTACAGGATGTCCTGAGGCAGGCCAGGAAAGTCTGTGTGCATTTCCGCCGATCATATAATGCCAGTGCTCGGCTGGCTGAGCTGCAAAAGGAGTTGAACCTGCCCAAGAACCGCCTTATATGTGACATGCCCACCAGGTGGAACTCAACGTTGGCCATGCTGCAGTGGCTGCACATGCAGCAGAGGGCCATCACTGAGTACCTGTGCGACTACGGCACCAGGACAGGGTCAGGGGAGCTCTTTTTTTTTCCACCACGTCAGTAGGGCATGATCAGGGATGCATGCACTGATGCATGGCATGTAATTACAATTCCTGATATAATAGTTGACAGCAGGGCGTTCCAGCGCCCACAAGAAGTAACTGTGAGGGCTTACAGTGTTGTGGCACCAGCACCACCGCCAACACCAAATGCCCAATTTTTCAGCCCCTGTTCAACAGGGGCATGCAATTACAATTCTTGATCTAATAATTCACAGCAGGGCCCATTCATGCGCTCACCAAGAGTAACTGAGGGCTTACAGTGTTGTTGCACCAGCACCACCAACAAAGGCCCAATTTTTCTACCACTATTCAACAATGGCATGCAATTACAATTCCTGATATAATAGTTGACAGCAGGGCGTTCCAGCGCCCACCAAGAGTAACTGTGAGGACTTACAGAGTTGTGGCAACACCAACACCTAAGGGCCAAATTTCTGCAGAGTATATACGGCAGGCCCCTACTCTAAAACATCCAAATCCTACTTGCAAACGGAAGGAGACAACAGGAAGTGAGAGGAAATCTACCCCTAGGAAGGGAAATTCTCTCCTGTAAGAGTTAATATGGGGAAAAGGTGTCTCCTCTCCACTGATGCTTTACCACCAATCCTTGTTTCAATAAAAAACCCAAATTTTCAAAAAACATTTGTCATTGGGACAGAAAGTGAGGTGAAATGTTCTGAAGAGGGTGATAACCCTTCCCTATATTTTCCAAAAAGCTTAAAAATAGATTTTTTGACTGGAGCTACACTTTAAAAATTTACCAGTTCAAAATTACAAACAGATTCTACTTAACAACAAAGCTACAGTCCCTGTCTTGTTTGCACCACCTGTATACTGCTGTTCAGAGTATATAGGGCCTGGGGGCCCCACACCTTTCCTTTTTTTAATTTGGGTTTAATTAAGGGGTTCCCCTTAATATCCATACAAGACCCAAAGGGGCTGGTAATGGGCTGGGGGGGGGGGAACCATGCCATTTTTCTCAATGATTTTCATCCATATTGCCTGGACCAGACATTACATTAAAGCCGCAAGCAGTTTTAAATTACTTTTTTTTCTTTAGAAATTTCATTTTGTGCAGGGACAGTTGTAGACACGGTAAACACGTGCCACTTCACAGGCATACTATAGACACCCCCCAGGTACGATATTTAAAGGAATATTTCACTTTTTTTTTCACTTTAAGCATCATTAAAATCACTGCTCCCGGAAAAACAGACGTTTTTAAAACTTTTTTTTGCATCGATACATGTCCCCTGGGTCAGGACCCGGGTCCCCAACAATAACTTACATATTAGCCTTCATTATTAGCACTTTTGATTTCGAACTTTCGAGTCCCATAGACTTTAACCACTTAACGACCGCCCACTGTATATATACGTCGGCAGAATGGCACCGACAGGCAAAGTCACGTACCGGTACATGACTGCCTTTGTATAGTTGGGGGGTCCCATCGGACCCGCCTTCTATACAGTGAGCGGTCGTTATCCGTTGGGGAGCAATCCGGGATGAGGGGACAGCCGTTCGATTCCGGCCACCCCCTCGCGATCTCTCCCGGCGAATGAGAAAGCTTCCTCTGCTGTGTAATGTTTACACAGGCAGAGGAAGTGATGTCATCTCTCATGCGGCGCGCACATACCGAGCGTCATACAAGAGAAGACACACAGGTTAGTGCACAAACAGCACACTGACACCAGGACACATAGGAACATAAATCGCCCCCCAGGCCCCCCCAGACACCCCAAGATCACCCCCCAGATCACCCCCCCAGCCCCCAGTCACAGTGTCACTGATTGCAGTGACCATTTATTTACTGATCACTGCAATCAGTGACATTTGTGACTGTAAAAGTGTCACTACAGTTTAGTTTTAGGTCCAGTGTAGCCCCCTAACCACCCTAATAAAGGTTTAACCCCCTGATCGCCCCCCAGATAACCCTTTCACCCCCTAGCACCGCCGTCACTAAGCGATCGTTTTTCTGATCGCTGTTTTATTGTCGGTGATGCCGATCGGTAGCCAGTTATTTTTTGTAGGTTTGCCACAGGTTTTTATAGCGTCAGGTACCCCCATATATTACCTAATAAAGATTTAACCCCCTTGATCGCCCCCAGGTAACCCTTTAACCCCCTATCACCACTGTCGCTAAGCGATCGTTTTTTTTCTGATCGCTGTCTTATTGTCGGTGATGCCGATAGGTAGCCAGTTATTTTTTTTAGGTTCGCCGCAGGTTTTTATAGCGTCAGGTACCCCCATATATTACCTAATAAAGGTTTAACCCCTTTCTGCCCCCCCCAGGTAACCCTTTTGCCAGTGTCACTAAGCGATCGTTTTTCTGATCGCTGTATTAGTTATGCTGGTGCCGATAGATAGCCAGTTATTTTTTTTAGGTTCGCCGCAGGTTTTTATAGCGTCAGGTACCCCCATATATTATCTAATAAAGGTTTTAACCCCCTAATTGCCCCTAGTTAACCCTGCTTCACACCCCAGGCAGCGTCAGGTTAGTGCCAGTAACGCCAACATCCACGCGTGAAGCATACACCTCCCTTAGTGGTATATTATCTGAACAGATCAATATCTGATCAGATCTATACTAGCGTCCCCAGCAGTTTAGGGTTCCCAAAAACACAGTGTTAGCGGGATCAGCCCAGATACCTGCTAGCACCTGCGTTTTGCCCCTCCGTCCAGCTCAGGCCACCCAAGTGCAGTATCAATCGATCACTGTCACTTACAAAACACAACACACATAACTGCAGCGTTCGCAGAGACAGGCCTGATCCCTGCGACTCCAGTGCTGTAGGAGGTGATTTCACCACCACAGTTAAAAAAAAAAGCATATATGCCGAAGCATGGGGGCAGCAGGGGCGTAGGAGCGGAGGAGCGATTTTGCTCCTTATGCCGCGTACATACGGTCGAAATTCCGACGGAGGCTTGCCCGTGGAAAAGTCTGACCATGTGTACGCGGCATAACTTTTGCGGGAAGATGCCCCCATGCTTTGGCATATATAAATGGTGCATGTATGCCCATCATTAGAAGTGGGTGGATGAAGGGCGGTATTCTAATGGTGGGCATACCCACCGATCAATCTTTTTTTCGTTCAGCCAACAGGCTGCATGAAAAAAAAAGATTACAATACATGTCCAACAAGGACCAGCAACGTACTGGTATGTTTCTGGACTTTGAATGGTTATACCAGATTGATGCCTGCGGGTTTAGGTATCATCTTGGTATCATTCTTTTCAGCCAGCGGCCGGATTTCATGTAAAAGCAATCCTAGTGGCTAATTAGCCTCTGGACTGCTTTTACAAGCAGTGGGAGGGAATATCCCCCACCCCGGATATAAAAAGTGCCATTGGGAAATTGGGAAAGCAATTTATCACACCGATCTTGGTTTGGTCAGATGCTTTGAGGGCAGAGGAAAGATCTAGGGTCTAATAGACCCCAGTTTTTTCAAAAAAAAGAGTACCTGTCACTACCTATTGCTATCAAAGGGGATATTTACATTCCCTGAGATAACAATAAAAATGATAAAAAAAAAAAAAATATGGAAGGAACAGTTTAAAAATAAAATAAAATAAATAAAAAAAAGCACCCCTGTCCTGCCCTGCTCAATGGCGAACGCAAGCGTGGGTCTGGCGTCATATGTAAACAGCAATTGCACCATGCATGTGAGGTATCACCGCGAAGGTCAGATCGAGGGCAGTCATTTTAGCAGTAGACCTCCTCTGTAAATCTAACGTGGTAACCTGTAAAGGCTTTTAAAGGCTTTTAAAAATGTATGTAGTTTGTCGCCAATGCGCGTTTGTGCGAAATTTTAAAGCATGTCGTGTTTGGTATCTATGTACTTGGCCTAAGATCATCTTTTTTATTTCATCAAACATTTAGGCAATATAGTGTGTTTTTAGTGCATTAAAATTAAAAAAGTGTATTTTTTCCCCAAAAAATGCGGTTGAAAAATCGCTGCGCAAATACTGTGTGGAAAAAAAAATGCAACACCCACCATTTTAATCTGTAGGGCCTTTGCTTTAAGGGGGGTTCAACATAATTTTCTTGCAAAAAAAAAAAAGGTTTTCATGTAAGCAAAAAGTGTCAGAAAGGGCTTTGTCTTCAAGTGGTTAGAAGAGTGGATGTAAGCTTCCTAATGTTGTGTATAAAATGCCAGAACAGTTCAAAACCCCCCCAAATGACCCCATTTTGGAAAGTAGACACCCCAAGCTATATACTGAGAGGCATGTCGAGTCCATGGAATATTTTATATGTTGACACAAGTTGCGGAAAAAAGACAATTTTTTTTTTTTTGCACAAAGTTGTTACTAAATGATATATTGCTCAAACATGCCATGGGCATATGTGGAATTACACCCCAAAATACATTCTGTTGCTTCTCCTGAGTACGGGGATACCACGTGTGAGACTTTTTGGGAGCCTAGCCGCGTACGGGACCCCAAAAACCAAGCACCGCCTTCAGGCTTTCTAAGGGTGTAAATTTTTGATTTCACTCCTCACTGCCTATCACAGTTTCGGAGGCCATGGAATGCCCAGATGGCACAAACCCCCCCCCCAAATGACCCCATTTTGGAAAGTAGACACCCCAAGCTATTTGCTGAGAGGTATGGTGAGTATGTTGCAGATCTCACTTTTTGTCACAAAGTTTTGAAAATTGGAAAAAAAAATATATATATTTTCTTTCTTCATTTTCAAAAACAAATGAGAGCTTTAAAATACTCAACATGCCTCTCAGCAAATAGCTTGGGGTGTCTACTTTCCAAAATGGGGTCATTTGGGGGGGTTTTGTGCTATTTTGGCATTTTATGGCCTTCGAAACTGTGATAGGTAGTGAGGAGTGAAATCAAAAATTTGCGCCCTTAGAAATCCTGAAGGCAGTGCTTGGTTTTCTGGGGCCCGTACGCGGCTAGGCTCCCAAAAAGTCCCACACAACGGTATCCCCATACTCAGGAGAAGCAGCAAACTGTATTTTGGGGTGCAATTCCACATATAACCATGGCATGTGTGAGCAATATATCATTTAGTGACAACTTTTTGTAATTTTTTTTTTTTTAGTCATTATTCAATCACTTGAGACAAAAAAAAAAAATATTCAATGGGCTCAACATGCCTCTCAGAAATTTCCTTGGGATGTCTACTTTCCAAAATGGGGTCATTTGGGGGGGTTTTGTACTGCCCTGCCATTTTAGCACCTCAAGAAATGAGATAGGCAGTCATAAAATTAAAAGCTGTGTAAATTCCAGAAAATGTACCCTAGTTTGTAGACGCTATAACTTTTGCGCAAACCAATAAATATACGCTTATTGACATTTTTTTTACTAAAGACATGTGGCTGAATACATTTTGGCCTAAATGTATGACTAAAATTGAGTTTATTCGATTTTTCTTATAACAAAAAGTAGAAAATATTTTTTTTTCAAAATTTTCAGTCTTTTTCCGTTTATATCACAAAAAATAAAAATCGCAGAGGCAATCAAATACCATTAAAAGAAAGCTCTATTTGTGGGAAGAAAAGGACGCAAATTTCATTTGGGTACAACATTGCATGTCTGCACAATTTCCAGTTAAATCAGCGCAGTGCCAAATTGTGAAAACACCTCTGGTCCTTTAGCTACAAAATGGTCCGGGGCTTAAGTGGTTAATAGAGTTCTAAAGTTTGCGCAAACTTTCGGTCCGTTCGCAGGTTCTGGTGCGAACTGAACCGGGGGGTGTTCGGCTCATCCCTAACAGTGAGTAAAGAAAGAATCACCCTCTTTAAAATAATCATATTTTGTTGCTTTGCAGCCTGAAACACTTAGTTTTTATTTAATATATACTAAAAATACCCACACCCCTGATCTCTATAGTAACAGCTGCTGTGTAAAAACACACTGTTGTTATAAATATTAGACCTCAGTACACAGCGCTCAGTTGTGTTATCACTAGAATAACACAATTGAGCAGTGTGTACTGAGGTTTAATAATTAACAGTTTTTGTTTTATCCAGCTGTATTTACTCCAAGTGAAAGATATAACCCCAAAGTTTCATATTGTTTTTTTTTCATTCAAAAACAATCACTGAATTGTAAATAGGATCACCCCCTCCTAAAAAATGACTTTTACACTCAATCAGTTGTAGCTAATCACCTTCTCAATGGCACACAAAGCCATTTGACTTTCAACTGTGATCATCTGTGGTTATTTTGATTAGCTCAGCATGAAAGGAGCTTTCCTGGATAATTTTAGTCCCCTGTAGTGCAACTGAAGCAAACAACCAAGTTGTGGACAGGCACAAGTCAGGAGATGGATACTTTTTTTTTAAAGGCTTTATCATTGCCTAGAAGCACAGTGAAATCTATTATTAAGAAGTGTAAGGTACTTGTTAAAACACGGACCCTCCTTCGATTAGGACATTGCTCAAAACTGTATGAAAATGCCAGGAGGAAACTGGTCAGAGAGGCTACAAAGAGGCCTACAGCAACTCTGAAGCACTTGCAGGAATTTATGACAAAAGAATGGTCATTGGGTGCATGCGACAACAATATCAAAGATTCTCCACATATATGGCTTTTAATGGGAGGGTGGCAAGAAAAAAGCCACTCATTTAGAAAGGCCACATGCAGTCACAACTGAGCTTTGCCAAAACGCACCCTAAAGATTCTGAAGCCACATGGAAAAATGTGTCATGGTCTTTGCAGAACTGAACTTGAACAGTTCTGCAAAGAGTGGGCAAATATTGCAAAATCCAGATGTGCAAAGTTAGTAGAGACATATCCCAACAGACTAAAGACTGTAATTAAAGCAAAAAGTGGTTCAACAAAATACTGACACAAGAGGGTGATCCTTTTTCAAACTCAGTGATTCCATTTTTTATTTATTTTTCCTGACATGTTGGTATTATATCTTTCACTTGGATGTTATACATGAAGTAAATAGAGCTGGATAAAACAAAAACGGTATCAGTGTTCATTTCAGGCTGCAAAGCAACAAAATGTGATTATTTTAAAGGGGGGGATTCTTTTCTATATCCACTGTATAAGGTACATGCTACAATTTTCAAAAACAGAATAGTCTGACATTCAACAAGCATGCTGCTTTGCAAGTAAATGGTCCAGGTCATTGCACCAATGGAAGGAGTGCTAAAAAGAATCAAAATGACTGTACTTGTTTGCACTAAAAAACAGACAGAACATTTTTTTTTTTTTGGGGGGGGGGGGGGGGGGGGGAGAAACCACTCCCCTTTATTTGCGCTTCAGTTAAAATAAGAACCCTGAATGTACAGAAAATAGGGCTTTCAAATTACTGCTTTACAAATAGACCACGTGATATGTGTTAGGCCTCTTTCACACTTTTGCGACTTGTCCTGCGACTTGGGACTGCAAAGTCGCATGACAAGTCATACACCATGATTTCCAATAAAATCCATTAATATCTTTGCAACTTCAAGTTGCACCGACTTCAGGCTAGGTTCACACTGATGCGATGCGGGAACCAGCGCGATTACAGCATCGGTTCCCGCATCGCTCCTCTCCAGCAGGCAGTAAACACTGCCTTCTGCAAACCGCTGTGGGTGTCATTACATTGTTAATGACACCCCCAGATCGGTTCACAGATCGCAGTGCAAACTGTGAACTCGCACAGGAATCAGATCGCATAGGTGAGAACACCCATGCGATCCAATTCTAGTGCAGGGAAAAACAAGTCCCTGCACTTTTTTCGGTGCGAATCTAATGCGAGTTCAGCTACACAACTGTATGGCTGAACTTGCATCTCACAGACATCGCATGTGATCGGCACCACAGGTGCTGGTGCGAATCACATGCAATGTCTGATCGCACTGGTGTGAACCTGGGCTAAAAGTAGTCCCTGTACTACTTTGGTCTGACTGATGCGAGTTCAGGTCCATAGACCTCAAGTTTGCACAGGCATTCCCTAAAATCGTGGCAAAATTGCGTCAAAATCACGGCCCAATTTTGCCACGATTTTGCTCTACACCTGTGTAAACTTGAGGTCTATGGACCTGAACTTGCATCAAAGTCAGACCAAAGTAGTACAGGGACTACTTTGAAGTCGGCAAATCTCCTTGGGGGCAGCAGTTAGACAAAGTTGAAATTTTAGGCTGGAACATGCCTGACCTTAAAGTGGTTGTAAACCCTTTACAACCACTTTATGCTACAGGTAAGCCTATATGAAGGTTTACCTGTAGCTACTCAAGATATCTCCTAAAACTGCATGGTTTGCACGGTTTAGGAGATATCCCCTGTCCTCTGCATGTGTTAATGTCATCGATACCCGGATGTAAGCCCCGGGACAGATGTCGGCGGCCGGAGGTGGAGACGAGGACGGCTGCGGGGGCTTTGATCTGAGGTAAGTAATACATAATGAGCTAGTAAGTTTTTTTATTTATTTTTTATTAGGATTTACAACCACTTTAAGTACCTTCAGGGGGCTTCCACATAAAGCAGATGAGCATCTAGAGATGCAAACCTGAGCCAGCAGGAAACCACCACTGTAGTGGCTAAATATTGAAAGTGTGTCAGTAGGTTAGCTGTAGCTATTGCAATGAGATTTTAGAAGAGTAAAAACCTCTATTTGAGTAAAATATAAGTCTTATGCCGCGTATACACGATCGGTTTTTCTGATGAAAAAAGATCAATGGACTTTTTTTATCGGATAAACCGATCGTGTGTGGGCCCCATCTGTCTTTTTTCCATCGGTATAAAAAAAAATAGAACCTGTTTTTAAATTTTACCGATGGAAAAAAACGATAGCAAATTACGATCGTCTGTGTGGAACTCCATCGGAGAAAAAACCCATGCATGCTCAGAATCAAGTCGACGCATGCTCAGAAGCATTGAACTTCATTTTTCTCGGCTTGTTGGAGTGTTTTACGTCACAGCGTTTTGGGCGGTCGGAATTTTGACTGATGGTGTGTAGGCAAGACTGATGAAAGTCAGCTTCATCGGATTTCCGATGGAAAAATCCATTGGATTTTATTCCATCGGAAATCCGATCGTGTGTACAGGGCGTCACTTTGAAATATAAATTTCAACAAATTCAGTGCAATCGAAATCCAAGGACAAGTACATATAAATAGCTCAGTTTTATTTGGCAAGTATACGTAATGTATGACATTCCAGCTCACTCTGCAATATGCCAAAGTAGACAGACATCGAATTAAGCCTGGTTTGTTCTGTCAAATCTATGCAAAGACACCGATGATAAACCATCATTTAATGTCAGAAACCCAGATATCACATTTTTATTTAAGATCAAAAAATAGCTCAGGTTTTAAAATAACTTCACACATTGACTTGTGTGTAATTTCACCAAATAACAGAACAAATATGTAGTTTTTAAAAAAAAATGATTAAGGGCTCTTTCACACGGGACGGATCCGTGAAGATCCGCCCCGTGAAGCTCCGCTTGCTCAGCGGGGATCGCTCCGTTGATCCCCGCTGAGCCGGCGGATGACTGGGCGGTCCTCGCACACTGTGCAGGGACCGCCCTGTCAGAGCGCCGCTCTCCCCTATGGGGGAATCAGATGACGACGGACCGTAGAGTCCGTTGTCATCCGATCCGCTCCGCCGACGGATGGAAAAAAAGAGTTTTCCTCCGTCACACTTTGGCGGAGCGGAGCGGGTCGGATGTCAGCGGACATGTCACCGCTGACATCCATGGCTCCATAGGGCTACATGGAGCATCCGTTCAGATCCGCCTAAAAAACTGACAGGCGGTCGGACCTGAACGGACCGTCCGTGTGAAAGGGGCCTAAGGTACAAAAACGTGCAAAAAAGAACTGTTGGCAGAAAATGTATTTCTCTGTCAGCAATTTAACCACTTCCCACTCGCCATATAACAAAATGACATGCGCAAATTGGTTAAATTATCCTGATCGAACGGTCATATGACGTCCAGCAGGATGCGCCACTAATGCGCGCGCCCCGCAGCGATCAGGGATGACGCTTGTCCCTCGGACACAGCGCATCCCTGATCAGGGTAAACAGCCAATGAAATTGTCTGTAGAATGGGGAAGACACATATTTTGAGAGGGAAAGGTGCCATAATAAAATTGTCTGTTTACCACGTGATTGGCTATGTCCAATCACAGCTGGTCACAATTAAAAACAGAGAATGCGCGCCTAATGCGTGCCCACAGCGGTGATCGGAGATTGCGTGTCTGAAATTGGCTGTTTACCACGTGATTAGCCGTGTCCAATCACAGCTGGTCAGAAGTTTAAACATCAGAGCTGTTTCTAGGCGATCCCTGCATCTTCTCCTCACACATCATACATAGGAGGAGAGAGCAGGGATCAGTGAGTAGATAACTGTCTGTCTGCATTTATTAAACCTTACTGTGCACCACACGGCCCCTCCAATAAAGAGAACCTGTCACCAGTACTGTCACACAGCCCATATGGATCTGTCACACAGCCCATCTGGATCTGTCACACAGGCCTGCCATCAGTACCGTCACACAGGCCCGCCATCAGTGACCTGTCAGTGCCATCACACAGGCCCACCATCAGTACCATCACACAGGCCTGCCATCAGTAACATCACACAGGCCTGCCATCAGTGACCTGTCAGTACCACCACCACTACCGTCACATAGGCCCACCATCAGTACCTCCATCATGTCTCCAAATTTTTGACACCTGAGGAGGCATATAACATCCTTACTATGTTGGATGGTGAGAGCAGCGGGGAGCTCTCATCATCCGATTCTGGTTTGGAATTCGAGTCAGTAGAGTTTAGAGGATCGGAGACCGAGTCAGGACCAAGATCAGAAGACCTGCCCACCACCAGCAGCGCCAGACCCCAGGAAGAGGAGGAGCACAGTACCAGTATTGGAATTACACACCCAAAGAATCCGGGCCCGGTCCTACCTTCCCGATGCCCTGGCAAACCCCTTATGGTTGCCTGCAAGCTCAGGGTCCACTATAATCCCTCCTTTCACCACACAGCCAGGTGTGCAGCCCAACACTACAAATTTTTCCCAATTAGATTATTTTTATTTGTTTTTCCCCAGAAGATTGGCTGCAGTATATGGTGGACTAAAAAAATCCCTATGCAGAGCAATTTATTGCCTCAGACCTCAATTCATCCTACACCCATATGTTCCAATGGTGACATCTTACATTAGACTAATTCAAATAGTTTTTGTTACATTTAATATTGGGCTTACAAAGAAGAATGAACTGCATGCCTCCTGGTCCACCAACCCCATCCACCACATGCCGATATATTCTGCTGTCATGTCCAGGACACGCTATGACATGATTATGCATTTCCTACATTTTGATGACAATTCGCAGTGCGCTCCCCAAGATCATCCAAAACCACGATAAATTGTATAAAATACGCCCCCTAATAAATTATTTTTCCAAGCAATTTGCTGAAGTGTTTGTCCCAGAACAAAATTTTTGTGTGGACGAATCCTTTATCCCCTTTACTGGCCGGCTGCAGTTCAAACACCGTGTACACCTTCCACGTGTATGAAGGCAATTGCAATATGTCAGACACGGTTTAATCCTTAAAAAGTAATGCACTTACAAAACACAAGTAAAAAACTGGCTCATCTGTATCTACTGATGCGCGGTGTGGTCCGGTCTCGGGTGCATCTGGATCCACGGGTCGGCAGGAGAGTGGAGATGTCTGTTCTGTGGCCACCAGGAAATCAGCCAGGTCCAGCGTGGAATGCAGACGATGACGTCACCGGAATCGGAACCAAGGAAAGCACCGGAAGAAGGACGGGACTGGAAACACCAGGCTACACGCTCTGAGACATCAGCTCCTTCTACAGGCCTAGAGGGTGCTTGCTAACTGTGTGGGGGGTGGATTCACTAGATGAACAGAGTGATCCATGTTCCTGGTTAGCAGGAACACAAAGATCACTCTGTTCATCTCTGACAGAACGGTGGTCTGCCTTGTTTACATCGGCAGAACGCTTTTTTCTATCACTGTGGGGAGCGATTGTGGGTGGCCGCGGACATCGCTTCCGCCAGACTTATTTTCTGGCAGTGCCCCTCCCGAGACTAGACTCTGAATCCACCCTTGGTTCCATACTGACCTTTACAGTGTCTCAAATAGACTGAACCTGTTACTTTGCCTAGCATGGGTAAAGTTCAGGTTTGTATAAAATATGATTTATTGATTGTGAAAGGATTAATTGCCATGATCCTTTACCAAGAACAGGCACCCCTAAACTGGTTAGAAGTGCCCTATTGGGTACAATACCATTCAGAGCCTCATCCCAGCTGAGAGAGTAAGCTAGGATTCAATATGTTTCATATTGTCATTTACAGGATCACATACTAGGTTCTATTCTTATGAAAAAAATTGTAACTGGCTATATATCGTAGTAAACTTTCTCCTGTGAAGTTTACTTTTTACTGAAATAGAAATTAAGCAACAAACTCACCAAAATAAGAAATATATTTTTATATTAACAATAAATACATATATATTCAGTTGAACTCCAGCATATTTATTGGACCTCAACCACAGCATGGGCTTTCTTTTTTTTTTATACTAAATCCTTTAAACATAGGATGATTGCCTCATTGCATGATATAAATTGGATCCGTTTTCTCTCTCCTTTGCTCACCAAGTTAAAAAATAAATGTAAATAAAAAGTAAAAAACCTGATTGTATTGAACTACAATTTATCACTTTAGAAGCACAAAGGAATAAGTAAGAAATGATGCTGCATCAGAAAATGTTTTCATCATTACATGTATTCTCTGAAACTTTTTCCAACTGAAAGAATTGTAAAGAAATATGATTGTAGACATTTTGTACTGCTGATTCATTGGACTTCTGGCATTTCATTTTTTGAGGAATTAGAGCTGCACACTTTCTAGTAAATTTTGCGATGAAACTGACACACTTGATTTCTTTTTGTTTCTGAAAATATTCCGATAGTATCAGACTTGAAAATGGATCTGTAAGCTTGCATTATGTTATCAGAACGTATCTGTATAGGAGTTTACAATGATTTTATATTAAGCTAGGCTGTGTTTACCCTTTTTTTCAGGCTGGATTCACACCTCCAACGAATGCTGCTCGCAGTAGGGGTTCGGTGCGTCCCTGTTCTTCGTTTCAGGGACGAATCAGGGCCAATTTTTTGCCTGAATTCGGCCCTGAAATGGAGCCAAAGATGCACAGCATTCCTGTGCAAGCAGCTCCGCAGCCACAACAGAGATATGTGAACCGGCTCCATAGAGAGACGGTCACAATCTCCTGTCCTGTCATGCGAATTGGATGTGGGGGAAACCTGCATCCAATTTGCATAAGTGTGAACCCAGCCTAAGTGTGCCCTTTTAGATACAGAAGTTAAAATATACATACAATACATACAGATATTTTTGGTGAAATCAGAAATAGGGTTATGTTAATAGTGGGGTATAGAAGGGGGCGTGGTCTGCCAGCGCTGATGATGGCTGCCTAGACTCTGAGCTCTCAAGCCAGGGAGACAAACGGAGCGCCTCAGGCCCACTACAGAGGACAATCCACGGCCATCCTGCCCTACCACAGCCCGGACAACATCCCCAGTTATGTCCAGAAAGAGGATGACGGAGCTACAACCTAAAAAGCTGACCGCCTTCTTCTCCAGCAAGGTTAGTCAGATCCAAAATGGCGCCGGCGCGGCCGCGATCTCGGAGGCCTACACGGATCTTCCTGATGAGATCCTAGGAGATCAGGGTCACTCCTGCACCCCCCTATCACCTACCCTAAGAGAGGGGGACAACCCGCTAACGGGAAGCCCGGCAAAATCCCGCATGCGGATGGATCCGCCGCCGCTGCTGCCGCAGCCGCAAATCGAGGCCCAGGCTTTCAGCCACCTCCAGGCCAACCAGGCCCTACAGTCCACCATGGCCACGTTCCCCACATCGGGGCAACCAGTGATAGACACTACCCTAAAGGACATGTTACTATCCCTGCAGACCTCACTGATGTCATCCCTGGCACCCCTATTCACCAGACTAACTGCTGACATGCACGCTATGGATGACAGAGTAGCTCACTTAGAATGCAGCATGGGGGAATGCACAGCCACTGTGAATGATCTAGTAGACTCTTATGCTGACATGAAAGATGAACAGGCCTGGGTAAGAGCAAAGATAGCAGATTTAGAGGACAGGTCCAGGAGGAATAATCTAAAAATTAGAGGAGTTCCTGAAGCCATCCCACCGACAGACCTCCCTAAGTATGCTAAAGAGCTCATGCACCTAA
This sequence comes from Rana muscosa, assembly GCA_029206835.1. NCBI lineage: Eukaryota > Metazoa > Chordata > Amphibia > Anura > Ranidae > Rana > Rana muscosa. The sequence continues at coordinate 218,984,056 of CM055116.1, forward strand.
TCCTGCCGGATGCATCGCCCAGAGACCTTATCGTGGATAGAATCCACAGAATTACTAAACCCTCTCACCTGGCAGCGTCAGTCCCCAGAGATGTCTTAATGAGGGTGCACTTCTTTCACATCAAAGAAAGACTCCTCATAACACTGAGAAACAAACCGACACTCCCGGCACCATACACTGGAATTCTTCTATTCCCAGACCTCTCCAAGTACACTATGCAGATGAGAAGACAACTTAACCCGATAACCAAAGGCCTCCACAACCACAAGATTCAGTTTAAATGGAGATACCCTGCATCACTACTCATCACAAGGGAGGGAGAGACACACATGATACACAACCTTCACAAAGGAATCCAGCTACTACACTCCTGGGGAATCATTTCCGAACCCCCACAAGACACCACACCACCTTTGGAGCAGCGCAGCAACCACACACCCCGCCAAAACCCGAATGGCCGAAGCACCTGAACAAAACTCTCTTCTTCCATTATAATGGGCCTATAAATCAACCTGAGCAATGCTCTCCCTGGCTTCCAGCATCCTGATTTGATTTGTGCTCACCAAGTTATAGACACTGTTACCCCTCTAGTGGTTTAGTTGAATTCCACATTCTCTAATCCACCTAACGTTCTAACGAGTGGGCATTTCGCCGCTCGTGCTTAATCCACAAGTTCCAATTTTATTTTGTTTAGTTCTCTCAGTTAACTTTATTGTTTTTACAGCTTCTTCACTGCATACAACGTATGAACAGACAATCCATTGGGCACTATCTGAACCCTATTCACAACCACTTGACCCGGTAGTCCCAGGAAACCCGCAAGCCCTCACCGAACTGTAAGTGCCTGAAATCTATCAGTTATTCCCTTACAGCAACAACAATGCCGATCAAGGTTCTATTCATAAACGCAAATGGACTCAACCACCCCGCAAAGAGACACTCGCTATGGAAGACAGCCCTGGACTTAAAGTGCGATATCCTGTGCGTCCAGGAGACACACTTTCTTTCCACAGCTGCACCTATATGTACCAATAGACAATTCTCCCAGGTGTTCTCCGCACCATTCACCTCAAAGAAAAGAGGGGTGATGATAGCAGTGAGCAACTCGGTTACGTTTAAAATGAAAAGTGTCACCCTCGATCCAGAGGGCCGATATATTATTCTTGTTTGTGAAATAAACAATACTACCTATACTTTAATAAATGTGTACGCTCCAAATGCCAGGCAGACTCACTTCCTCCGCAAACTCATATGTACAGCAAATCCCCTGAAACAGGGACATCTAATTATATGCAGAGATTTCAACCTGGTACCCGATATTACTTTAGATTCAACCTCCGCACTTAAACGCAGAGAGTCCCCTCTAAAAAACCTTCTTGTTTCAAGTGACCTGTATGACATTTGGAGATGCTTACATGGAGAGGAGAGAGATTTTACATATTTCTCCCCTCTTCACAAAACATACTCTCGCATTGATAACTTTTTCACGGATAAGTGGCTACTGCAAAACATTAGCGCAGCTGAAATCCACAGTACATCTTGGTCAGATCATGCCCCAATCACCATTACCATATCAGACTCAACAAAATGTTCAAAGACCTTCCTATGGAGAGCAAACAATTATATCCTACAAAATCCAATCTACACTCCAGAAATAGTGGAACAACTAAATGTCTACTTCCAAATTAACTCGGGCTCAGTATCTGACCCGGGTGTGTTGTGGAACGCGCACAAAGCCTTTATTAGAGGCATACTACTTAAAATTAGCTCCCGCCACAAAAAAAAATGATCGAAAAGAGTAGAAACTCTATTGACCCAATTAGCCACTCTAGAACAACAGAACAAACAAAACCAACCCAACATGCTCTGCACAGATTCTGACACTTAGAAGAGAACTCAGACTACATCTCCTGCAATCTTACGAGCACATCCAAAGTAAATTAAAAGCCACCTCCTACACTACATCCAACAAAGCAGGAAAAGCCCTGGCACAACGCATTAAAGGCAGGAGATTAAAAAACAAAATAGAGAGACTCCACCACCCACACACCAACGAATCACTCAGAAACACACAGGACATAGCAGATGCATTCAGCACCTACTACAGCGACTTATATAACCTAAAAAGAGACCCAGACACATATCAACCCTCCTCAGACGACATCCATGACTTTCTCTCACACATTAGACTCCCCTCGCTGACGACTGAACAACTTACTAGTCTAAATGACCCGTTCACAACACAAGAGGTAATGGCTACCATTAATAAAATTCCCTTAGGAAAGTCTCCGGGTCCAGACGGCCTCACGGGAGAGTACTTCAAGACATTCGGACACCAACTAGCTCCTTATCTTACAAACTTTTTCAAAAATGCGGCCACATCCGCCAAATTTCCACATGAATCCCTACAAGCGCTAATCATCACACTTCCAAAACCAGGCAAGGAACCGGTCACGCCCCAAAACTTTCGCCCGATTTCGCTTCTAAACCTAGATGTGAAAATATATGCAAAAATAATAGCTACCAGACTATTACAAATTATGCCCAATCTGATCCATAGGGATCAATCAGGATTCACGTCCGGTAGACAAGCATCTGACGCCACGAGAAGACTGATTGACGCCATCCACTTCGCCGAGTCTAGTGGAACGCCTTCTCTGCTCCTGGCACTGGACGCGGAGAAGGCGTTCGACAGAGTCCACTGGAACTACCTACATCAGGTCCTTCACAAATTTGGCTTCAAAGGCCAAATACTTACTGCCATATTAGCATTATATACAACCCCCTCGGCCCGAGTGTTTTCAGCGGACATGCTATCCCAACCATTTGACATCACCAACGGCACCAGACAAGGATGCCCGCTGTCACCACTGATCTTTAATTTACTCATGGAGACCCTAGCAGAACACATTAGGCAGAACCCTACAATAACAGGATTGGAGGTGGGCAGACAATCACACAAAATAAGTCTATTCGCAGACGATGTAATTCTCATGATCACAAATCCTACTTCCTCACTAGCAAAAGTACAGAACACACTTCAGTGGTTTAGCAAAATCTCCTATTACAGAGTAAACGCAACTAAATCATATATACTAGACCTAGGAATAGACGCCACCTCAAGAAACTTACTCCAAACCCAATTCCCCTTCACGTGGGCAGCTCACAGTATCACGTATCTAGGGATACAGCTGACAAGATCAACAAAAGATTTATACAGTAGCAACTTTATACAATTCATTAGCAAACTCCAAACCGAGGTCCAAAAACTGGCTAAACACGAACTATCGTGGACAGGTAGACTCGCCGCGTTCAAAATGCTACATCTTCCCCAACTACTCTATCTCTTTAGGACCATACCTATACCCATCCCGGCATCATACTTCAAATCTCTCCAAACACTCTTCAACAAATTTCTATGGCAAGGAAAGACCCCTAGATGCGCGAAACACATTCTAATCAAACACAAACTAGCAGGGGGGTCAGGGTTAATAGAATTCGAAGACTACTACTGGGCAACGCTACTGACACAACTACAAGACTGGTTCCACGACTCTCCACGCACTCTCTGGGGACACTTAGAAGCCTCATGGTTTAAAAACCGCACCTTAAAAAGCTGGCTACTGGGAATCCCCCACGTCACCCCAATATCCAAAACACTACCCCCCACAATCAGAGCCTCCGCCCTAGCCTGGAAGAAAATAGTGGCCCAAGGGACAAACGCGGAATACTCATTCTCTCCTCCACTGCCGCTCGACACACTTTGCCATTATACTACTGATCTCTCTCTAAAGCACTGGACAGATAAAGGTATCAACCATATACAGGACTTACGCTCAGGAGACATCCTATTGACATTTCAACAGCTACAATTAAAGTTTGACCTCCATGCCACTGAACTCTTTACCTACATTCGAATCAAACACTGCTTATCACAACCAAACAACATATTTTACAAACTTCCCCCTAAAGTGTGGACATACTTGACAAACCCCCCCTCAAAGAAAAGTGGTATCTCTCTCTTTTACAACATTTTTCATCAGAAACAGAAATTTACCAAATCCAAACACCATCTTCACTGGGACAAGGATCTCGGGAGAACATTCACAGACACTCAATGGTGCACAGCCCTACGTTCTATATACAAAGCTACCCAAAACGCAGCACTCTGGGAACTCACACAAAAAATATCTCTAAGGTGGTACCTCACACCCACAAAACTTGCCTCATTTAACATTACCGCCCCCGATACATGCTGGAGATGTAACTCAGAGAGAGGTGACCTATTACACATTCTCTGGGCCTGCCCCTCCATAAAATCATACTGGGCAACCATCTTCCGTATCCTGTCAGACATCATGAAAGAACACATAACACCATCACCGGCACTAGCACTGCTCAATCTGACAATCGAGCAAATCCCAGGACCGTCGAGATTAGTTACAACCAACATCCTCCTAGCAGCTAGAATCAGCTTGACCAGATTATGGAAGAACACCCATTTGCCCACGATAGAAAACACTCTAGATCTAGTAAATTTGCATTTCAACTATGAACTTACAATGGCATCCAGCAGAGGCCTAATCACGAAAACAAAACAAAAATGGGAACCCTGGGCTAACTGGGAAAGAGCAGAACTGTTTATATGAACCATCAATCCAGAGAGTATACCCCAAAACTGGCAATTAAACCTTCATCACACTATGTCAGTGAAATATGCTGTTATGTTTACACGTACGAACCAACTTACTTTTATTACCTATGTTTTCCTTGGCTAAAAGAAAGAATGTAACCTATGAGCTGTAAATGTGGTATAACCTGAAACGGAATTGGAACGCAACATGTATAATTTCCATGTCATATGTTTGAAAAACCAATAAAAATCTATTGATAAAAAATAAATAAAATAGTGGGGTATAAATCAATGTTGTACAATACTTGTTTTGAATGGCTTTTAAATATTTTGTTGTAGCGGGTGGGTGGTCATATTTAGGGGAGGCATCTGAGTGGTATTAGGCTCAAATGCAACAATTGTTAGGATTCCTGGACCAATTTATGTCAGTGGAGGATATCAATGGTGTCTAGTTCCCTGCAGCCTATGGGTGGCACTGTTGCCATGGGCTGGGGTTGAACCACCATTGGAGGGCTGTGCCCTTTGTGTCCTCTCGCGGCAGTAGTACGGTGGGGCGGGGAACCCGCTGTGCATGCTGGGAGAGGGTATAAAGGGGGCAGATTTCTTCTGCACGAGGTCCGCACCCAGGCACCTTCGGCCTGGGTGCATGTGTGTGGAGTCTCCGGGTGGTCTGTGGCAGAGACCCCCTCACAGTCGGTGGCAGCGACTGTGCGCCAAGCCTGTTCGCGCTATAACGGAACAGGAGAAAACCCAAGTTCAAGTTTGTGCCTGGACCTCCTCTTTACTGTGTTCTGTTCTATGTCTGACCAGTCACTCTTAAAAGGACTATTTATTGCTCTGAAGAATAAATAAGTGTTGGACTTTCAGTGGTGTGGAACTTGACTTTCTGGGAGTTAAAGGGTCATTCTCAAGGGAAGTTTTGGCTCTGGACAGGGGCACAGGCCCGAAGGTAAAATGTTATAGCTCACACCTCTGCACATAAGAGGATACGAGCTGGTGGTGCGCCACACTCTCCTAACTGGTCCCCTAGACGAGAGCCATTGACCGAGAAGAGAAGGAGGGAGTGAGAGGTGAGGTCGCTACACGTGGGGGCTCTGTGTCCGGGATCTGTGTCTGTGTTAATGGAGCAGAGACCTTCACAGTTTGAATTTTGATGCCCAGAGGAGTTCCGAGGAGGTCGGCCATATTGGCCAACGCGCCACGAGGCACACCCTGTCTGCGCAGTTTGTGGGCGTGACACAACGAAAGCCCGTGAACAGGTGTGCAATCTGGGAGGAGTATAGCCATTTGAAGTGATGCACGTGGGGACTTTGGCGTGAGATAGTCAGTGCGAGATGGAGCAGCAAGCGGTCAGCACGTTCACTACTGCCTTGTGAGTTCCTACTTCTACAGCCACGAGGATGACTTTGTTTGCTACTCCGCTGACGGATACAGGGATTAGGCTCAAGTAAGGACGTTGAGGCCCTCGGTGTGATTTGTCCCGGATGTTCGGGACTGGTGATCCATCTGAAGCCATTCGGGCGATGCGAGGCCTGTAAAGAATTCATCTTCGAGGTGGAGCAACCCACGGAAAGGCCTCTGGCCTTCCACCTCAACTGTATTACAGGCGCCACCACTCTTGAAGGAGAAGTCAAAGCTTGTACAGCCATCCCTACGCGCACTGACTGGGCTTTGGAGGAAGCCACAGTTGAGAGTGAGACTGCGATTGAGAAATCCGAAGATGCTGCTTCGGTCACCACGGAATCCCTGCTTCCACCGGCAAAGAGGAGTGTCGGTTTGGTCAAGGCTTCACGCGGCAGTGGGAGAGTTACACCCCAGCGCTTGCCTGGCCTGGATGGATCCGGAAGGAAGAGCCCCGGACATCCCAGTTCAAGTAAAGGTCGAGGTGAGCAGAGGGACGGGACCTGGTGTGTGGTTGGAGGTGTCGGGGATCCAGAGGCCCTGGAACCTGTCCAAGGGGGTGACTCCACGTCTACACTGAGTTACTATCCCGCGGAGGAGTATGACACCTCCGACCTGGAGTTGATCTCCAATGTTGGAGATAACGTTGCAATTGACAAACTTTTTGCTCAGAAAGGCTGGGACAAGATACCCCTATCCTTGTCCCGTGTGAAAAGGGACTCACCCATGTCCACTGGGGATAGTACACCCCTGGTGGAGGCCCCGGCGCCTGAGGAGGGATCTGGTCCCCTGCATGCCTTTCTACCCTCGGAGTCGCCTGCGCCCATTGCTGGGGCGAAGCCGGTGTCACTGAGGGCTCCTATGCCTAATCTACAGGTGATGAAGGTGCCCGGCACCCGGATGCTATAGTGCTACCTGGTGAAGGAGACCGTGCTACCATGCCACCCCTTTCCCGTTTGCAGAGACTTTTCGGTCAGAAAGTTGGCAATGAGTATGGGTGGGAGTACCCATATTTGTCTAAGGAACTTTAATATGAAGTGGAGGCCTGCAGACAGCGGTGGTATGATGACTTCATCTGGACGCATCTCAAGGTGCCCCATGCTCGCAGGTACCTCTCAAGTTCCCTGCAGCCTCCAAAAGGTTCAAAGACTGCAAGGCAGAGTGAATGTTGGGTCGGCACATCCATGCTGATCGGGGTGCGTATTTGTCGGAGGGAGGGGGAGGATGTGGAATATCACATGGAAACCTTTGACAAGTATTTGAAACCCCTGGTACTGCTGCACCCAAGGTTCTATTTGTAGGAGAATAGACTCCTGTTTTTTATTTTTTTGCTGAACATTCCGGAGGGCCTTTGCCGGAACTCAGGGACTCTTTAACCCACAAAGGGTGGCCTACTTTGGAAGAATTGGGATCAGTTTGTTTTGTTGTTCTCCCTTTTCTTTCTCCACCGCAAGGAGACTGAGACTTTGGGGTGTAGTTGAGAAAGGGCCACAGTACAGAGAAAAGTATTTCTGGATGGAAGAAAACAAGTGTTTTGACCGTGACACCACCACCAGGTGGCGGTGTTGCGCAACGATTGTCACACACACCACACATTACTTTTGGAAGGAAGGGGTTTCCCTTAGAGGGGGGCCTGTTCATTCCAAATTACATACTGTATAAGATAATATGTTTCTTTTCCCCTCTGCAGGAGAACGTCAATCAAGTCTGCTGAGAATGGGGCAGCTCTTAGTCAGTGATGTGGGAGGGGGGAAATGTGATTTTGGATTTTGGAAAAAATTATGCTGTTATATCTGTGTATGTTTTGTTTGTTGTTTCTTCCTTTCACTGTTGGTTCAGGCACAAACGAAACAACATTTTTTAAATTGTCATTTGTTTTTTTTTTCCTTTGGTTAGTTTGTCTCTGGATCGGATTTGTGCTGACTCTGCTTAGAGGGGGCATAAATTGGTTTCAGACACTGGGGCCCATTGTCAAATCACTGGGGGGGGGATGTGTAGCGGGTGGTCATATTTAGAGGAGGCATCTGAGTGGTATTAGGCTCAGATGCAACAATTGTTAGGATTCCTGGACCAATTTATGTCAGTGAAGGATATCAATGGTGTCTAGTTCCCTGCGGCCTCAGGGTGGCACTGTTGCCATGGCCTGGGGTTGAACCACCATTGGAGGGCTGTGCCCTTTGTGTCCTCTCGCGGCAGTAGTATGTCAGGGCAGCGAACCCACTGTGCATGCTGGGAGAGGGTATAAAGGGGGCAGACATCTTCTGCACGGGGTTCGCGCCCAGGCACCTTCGGTCTGGGTGCATGTGCGTGGAGACTCCGGGTGCCCTAGGCCCGGGGACGGAGTTGCGGTTCCACCCCAGACACCTTTAGTCTGGGGTGAGGTACTCTCTGGAGGCCTGGGGCCCAGTATCTTTGACTGGGTCCCGCAAGGGATCGAGGGCTCCTAGGGTGTCCTCCGGTGTTGGACACCCGAATCTGGGACGAGGAGGCCAGGGAGGTGACCCTTCCGAAGACCCAGTGCAGCATTTGCTGGTGACGGCGGGGTCTCTGGTAACTGTCTGGATGGATGTCCTCTCTCTGACCGGGGCCATTTCCTATAGAAGGAAGTCCACATTCTCATGGTCTGTGGCAGGGACCCATCGTGAATCATGTCGGTGGCAGAGACCCAACAACCAGGTCTGTAGCAGAGGCCTTATTCATCTGGTCTGTGGCAGAGACCCCCTCACGGTCGGTGGCAGCGACTGTGCGCCAAGCCTGTTTGCGCTATACCGGAACAGGAGAAAACCCAAGTTCAAGTTTTTGCCTGGACCTCCTCTTCACTGTGTTCTGTTCTATGTCTGACCAGTCGCTCTTAAAGGACTATTTATTGCTCTGAAGAATAAATAAGTGTTGGACTTTCAGTGGTGTGGAACTTGACTTTCTGGGAGTTAAAGGGTCATTCTCAAGGGAAGTTTTGGCTCTGGACAGGGGCACAGGCCCGAAGGTAAAAGGTTATAGCTCACACCTCTGCACATAAGAGGATACGAGCTGGTGGTGTGCCACACTCTCCTCCCTGGTCCCCTAGACGAGAGCCATTGACCGAGAAGAGAAGGAGGGAGTGAGAGGTGAGGTCGCTACATAGTTATTTATGAACAAGGCAAGACATGTGAATGCTTTATACACATACAGTAATTGTTGCAGTGCTGCACAATAAATGTGTTTTATTTATATTCTTAATCTCATTATAGGCAAATCTTTGACATTGGTTTGGCCAAACTCAGGTCTGCTGTGAATCTGGTCAATCTGTTTCAATTAGATATTCACCAAAGAGCTAACAGTGCGAACTCCTGCGCTACCAATAAATACGTGCTAATATATATGAAAAAAGCTGCTGCAAACACCTGAGATGTGTTCCGAAACTTAAAAGCTGAATAAATAATTACAAAAAAGGTGCACCGCTGCTGACCAATAGTAAAACTAAGTGAAAATATTCCATGTATTGTCAAATTGGGGTGATTAAACTAAAGCAGTAGGTGTGTTTACAATGAGTTGCGCCAGTCCAAAACTGTATTTTAGGGCATGGTAACCCATTCTTTTTTAAAAGCAAGTCAAAGATCATACAGACATGTCTTCCAATGCAGGAGGTTCTCACCATCACTGAAAATACATAACATTTAGCCTCATGGCATTCTTGTAGCAACTTTATTGCTCTGAGTACCTCTGCAGGGTCTTCCTGACCATCAAACACCTTTTGGTCTTCCTGGCCATCAAACCCATTCCAATGTTTATTCAAAGATGCTGTATCTCAGCTCTGCATCTTTCCTCGCAGCTCCCTATCTGCGCTTGTCCCTCCTGGACTATCTCTCAGGCTTCAGCCTTGGTCTGTCCCAAACAGGACAGCATGGTGCACCAGCACCTCACGGCTCCATTCACACACTGACCTCCTCGAGGGGGTGGGGCCCTGAGATCTAATTCTGGCTCCAATATGAATCCAGCACACACCTGATCCATTAGTGTACCTGCTTCTCACAAAATCTGTCTTAAACCACCATTTTACTGAGTAGCATGGGGTCAGCCTGCTACAATATGAATAAACAAACAAATCAAAATCAACTATTCAGTGTAAATGCTGTGCAAACTTACAACACTTCACAGTCTTCTAAAGCATTATTCATATAATATCTGCTCAATCATATATGATATGTAAACATAGTATTAATCCATTAGTGCCATGCATTGTGTTTGTGTATTCCATGACACTAATAGATTGACACTATGTTTACATATCATATGATTGAGCAGACATTATGCGGATAATGCAAATAAAAAGGCATACAAGTGAATACAAATTATTTAGGGAAATGAAAACCACAGCAACTATGCTTTTAAAATATTCCTTAACCACTTGCTTACTGGGCACTTAGACCCCGTTCCTGCCCAGACACATTTTCAGCGCTGTCAAACTTTGAATGACAATTGCGCAGTCATGCAACACTGTACCCAAATTAATTTTTATAATTTTTTCCCCACAAATAGAGCTTCATTTTGGTGGTATTTAATCACTGCTGGGTTTTCTATTTTTTGTTAAAAAAATGAAAAAAGACCGACATTTTGGAAAACAAAACAGTTTTATATGTTGTTATAAAATTTTGAAAACAGGTAATTTTTCTCCTTCATTGATGTACGCTGATGAGGCTGCACTGATGGGCACTGATAGACTGCACTGATGGGCACTGATAAGGCAGCACTGATGGACACTGATAGGTGGCACTGGTGGGCACTGATAGGCAGCACTGGTGGGCACTGATAGGTAGCACTGAGTGGTGGCACTGATGGGCGGTATTGAAGGGCACTGATATGTGGCACTGATAGGTGGCACTGATAGGCACTGTTAGGTGACACTGCTAGGTGGCATTTATGATGAGGCACTGATGGGCACTGATTGGCACCAATGGTGGGCATTGATATGTGGCACTGGTGGGCATTGATTGGTGGCAATGATTGGTGACATTGATTGGTGGCACTGATATGCACTGGTGGCCCTTGGCAGGGGGCACTGCTGGGCACAGATGAGGTGGCTGTGGCTCTTTCTCTCTGGGACCGATGTCCCTTTCACAGAAGCTGGTGATTGGGCTCGGCCCCATACTTCAATCTATGATCAGCCGTGACTCATTGACTCGGTGATCACAGAGCGTGCCGCGCGCTCGGGAGGACATCATATGACGGCGTCCCGGCAATGTAGGTATGCGCTTTAGCCATCATTTGGCTATAGTGCGGACGCAAGGGGGTTAATGTGTGTATTTATATGTAATGTTTATTACAAATTTCTAAAATTTCAATTTTGCAAAGTAAACAATTAGGAACTTGTATCTTTAACTAAACTTTAGTTTGTGTTTTCAATGCCCTAAATAGGATGTAAAATCGTAAGAGCCCATTCACACAGGGACGACTTTGGATCCGACTTCAAGTCGCCCCAAGTCGCCCCTAGTCGCCTCAAGTCGCGCTGCATGAGAAAATCAATGTAAGTGAATGGAGCCATCTTAATGCACACTACTGCAGTCGCTCCAACTTCAGAAAAGGTTCCTGTACTACTTCAATCCGACTTCTAGGCAACTTGTAGGCAACTTGTACCCATTGATTTCAATGGAAGTCGCCTCAGAAGTCAGATCACTGTCTTAACAGAAGCAACAATACAGGAAGAGAACATACATTTCTCAGGCAAACCCCTCCCTCCCCTCTCCCTCCCACAGAGCTGATTCTTATTTGATTGGCCACTGGAAAGCCTCCTGTCCTGGAGGCAACTTGAAGTTGCCTTGTAAGTTGCCTCATGTCGCGCTGTGATTCATACTCAAGTCGTGTCCAAGTTGCCTCCCAAAGTCGCGCTGGAAGTCGTGTTGCCCCTGTGTGAATGGTGTCTAACTGTTTAACGGCTTAATACATTGCATTTTGTTCGCTTAACTATGAGACTGATAATGAAACATTCTGCAAAGTGTGACCATGTGATGCATTCTGCAAATATTATCATACATTACTAGATTACAAAGTAGAACTAAAGATCTTCTAACTCTTCTGTAGCAACTGGAGAGTTTTGTGAATCTCAGGAGTGCCTATGGCCTTTAGGCTTTCCTGCTGCATTTAAAAAAATTCAGATGACTACATTTTACTTGAGGCTGAGTTGACTTTATCTATAGTAACAATCTATGCTATCAACTCTAATACGTGAATGAGAAATAAAATATGAATATTATATTATTTATTACATAGACCTTTTTGTGGTTTTTGCCTTTTCGTCCCTCGCTCCATAAAAAGTAACACTCAATCAAACACAGGTTTGAATCACATTCTATCTTTTTGGTGGCTAGAATGACTAATAATACACAAGAGTAGGATAGCTTGTCGAGGTTTAAAAAAATTCCCAGCAAACTTCACAATCACTTGTCTACAGAGCTACATGCTATGTGCTGCTAATTAGGTGATAATTTTCTGGATGTCTTGCTGCTGTAAAAAAACTGATACACTGCTATACTTGAATGCTTTCTTTCTCGTACATTACGGGACACAGAGCGACATAGTCATTACTATGTGGGTTATATAGATACCTTCAGGTGCTGGCACTGGCAACTTCCAAAACCGGAAGTACCCTCCCCTATATAAGCCCCTCCCATCCGGGAGTACCTCAGTTTTTTGCCAGTGTCTAAGGTGTTGGCCAAGAAGTAACATGTGTTTCACTGAGCTTGCGTACAGGTTCTTTTGGGCCTCAGTAAGCTATTCCGGATCCGACCAAAAAAGCTTCATAGCTAAACGGTCGGTACCCGGGCCTTGCAAGAGAAGAGCAAGGTTTTGCCTGTAATGCCTCTCTTAGGAGGGCTGGACCCTGGGATCCAGAGCTCTGGTCATACCCACGACCAAGATGTTTTCTGTGCAGGGTGCTATACAGGTCCAGGGGAGTGGAATCCTTGGGAACCTGGTCCCTGAAGGTTTGATTACAATGCCTGCCGTGATAGGTGAAGTTTGGGCTTCTGTGGACCAAACAGAGTCCTGCGGCGAGGAAAAGGTAAGTGGGGGCCCTCAGGAACTTGGTTCTATTGGGGACCCCCAAGCCTATTTTGTCTTTCTGCCTGTTACCTAAGGTATTCCCGCTAAATATTCTGTGCATGCCTGTTACTACTGAGAAAATGTAAATTTTTTTATAGTAGGCAAGAAAAAAAAAAAAAAGTGTAAGACCGCGGTACCTGTGTTAAACACTAGAGGCCGCTATGGTTCTTTTTTCTTGTAATGTGGATTTTTTTCTTCTGAAGTCAAATCCAGGCAGTTGGTATGGGAAGCTGTCTCCTCTGCCCTGTTGCTGCGCTCATCCATCCCCGGGCCCTGCGGCAGGGACCCTGGCTCCCATCTAGCTCCTTGTTTTTTCAAAAGAGGTGCCGAAGGCGCACGTGCCCGCGCCTCTCTATATAGAGGCGATCTGGAAAAAGGGGCGGAGCGGGTGGATGACGCTCGGTGTGCGCCGCGGCGCTACTGCGCATGTGCGGGCGTCCAGCATGTTTAAAAACAATCAAGCTGGCTATTGAAGTGCACAAACAGAGCTAGCAACAGTAAAAAGGCACACAGAGGCGGTTGATGCAGGCATCCCCTAGAAAGGCACTTTAGTAGACACCAACTGATATATAGCAGCAATTGTGCTAGACTATTCTCAGTAAAAGGGGTGTATTACGGCTGGAATACCTCAGCTTTGGGCTTAGGAATATGCCGTCCAGAAGCTCCAGAACTAAATCTTCCAGGAAGCGAAAGGGGTCTCCGTCGGGCTCTGAGGATCTTGGGCATGCTTCTGCTGCACCAGTCTCCCCTGAAAATTCAGAGGTTAGTGACCGTAGAGACCCTGCAGGAGTACCTGGTACTGTGGCTGTCCTCAGTTCACCTGCTCCTGTGTATGTAACAGAGGAGGTTTTTTCCTCAGCTCTGGGAGGATTAGAAGAGAGATTGTCAACATTAATCGCTGCCTCCCTGTCACAGGGAAAGCACGCCCGATCTCTGTCTCCTCCTTCAGAGTACCTGTTAGCGGAGCAACAGTCCCATACAGGGATCGACCTGCCTGAAGGGGATCAGGAGGAGGTTGATTCTGTTATAGAGGAATCAACAGTGGAGGAACCTTTCTCAGCATCTCAAGCTGAAAGATTATGGGTTCAGTCTTTGACTAACATGGTCCGATCAGCATTTAAAATGCACCTTGCGGAACCATCAACCACTACTGTCTCCTCGCTGGGGTCGCTAAAAGCTCCCCAGACTGTCTGTTCTTTTCCACTTCACCCTTTATTGGAAGGGCTCATGTACCAGGATTGGGAACATCCTGATAAAATATTTACTCCCCCCAAGAGATTTCCGGTGGTCTATCCCATGGAGGGTAAGTTCATCAAAAAATGGAGGGTCCCTACAGTGGACGCAGCCATCTCTTGTGTGAATAAATCACTGACATGTCCAGTGGATAATGTCCAAATGTTCAAGGACCCAATAGATAAAAAATTGGAGTCCTTATTAAAATCTGCTTTTTCTACAGCAGGCTTGGTGACACAACCAGCAGTGGCAGCTATTGGGGTCTGCCAAGCAGTGAAGGATCAGTTGAAACAAGTCTTAAGGGACTTGCCAGATCAGCAGGCCCTTGCCCTAGCTGATCTACCTAGAGCCTTATGCTTTGCGGTTGACGCCATAAAGGATTCAATCCATCAGGCCTCCCGCCTTACGCTGTCTGTAGTACATATGCGCAGGCTTCTATGGCTCAAAAACTGGTCTGCTGAAGCTCCCTGTAAAAAATTGCTGGTTAGCTTCCCATTTCATGGTGAACGCTTATTTGGGGAAGACCTGGACAAATATATCCAGAAAATTTCCAACGGTAAAAGTACACTCTTGCCGGTTAAAAACAGAGTTAGAGGTCCCTCTTTTAAGAGGCCTGCTTCTCCAGTCCCTGGGGCATCGGCTGTGAAACAGTTCCGACGGCCTCCTCGGTCAAATCCCGGGGGTAAAAATCAGGGACAATCGCAGTGTAATAAAAAACCCTGGGTCAGGAGAGGTACAAAACCTCCCCCAAAGTCAAATGCATGAAGGGTTGCCCCCACTCAATCGGGTGGGGGGAAGACTCCAGTTGTTCGCAGAGACCTGGCGGGACACGATCAGAGACAGATGGGTGCTCTCCGCAGTAAGTCTGGGATACAGATTGGAGTTAAAAGACTCTCCTCCTTCCCATTTTATGAGGTCAAACATGCCAAGGGATCCTCGGAAGAGAGAGTCCCTCCTGTTGGCACTAGAACAACTATTGCTCCAAGGAGTAATTATGGAGGTTCCCCTGGAAGAATGGGGGTTCGGGTTTTACTCAAACCTCTTTACAGTCCCGAAGCCAAACAGGGACGTGAGGCCCATATTAAATCTAAAAGGGCTAAACAAATTCCTGCATATCAGGACTTTCCAGATGGAGTCGATCCGATCGGTGGCCACTGCCCTACAAGGGGAGGAATGGTTAGCCTCGATCGACATCAAAGATGCTTATTTGCACATTCCCATCTTTCCAGTCCACCAAAAATTTCTACGCTTTGCAGTAGAAGGGCGCCATTTTCAGTTCAGAGCCTTACCCTTCGGTCTGGCCACAGCACCACGAGTGTTCACAAAAATTCTGGCCCCATTATTGGCCAATCTAAGAACGCAAGGTGTAACGATAATGGCATATCTAGACGACTTGTTGCTGATAGACCACTCAGTGGAAAAACTAGAAGTGGTCGTTCACAAGACAATCAAGTATCTGGAATCTCACGGTTGGATTATCAACCGAGACAAGTCAGCCCTAAAACCAGTCAAAAGTCTGGAATACTTGGGGCTAAGGCTAGATTCAGGCCAGAGGAAAATATTCTTGCCTCGAAAAAAGGTGTTGTCTTTGAGAGAATTGATCCACTTAGTGGGTACAAAAAGACAGCCGTCCGTACGCCTGTGCATGAGGCTGCTGGGAAAAATGGTGGCATCATTCGAAGCAGTACCCTACGGTCAATTCCATTCAAGGAATTTGCAAAGGGCCATACTGTCAGCCTGGAACAAGAAAGTTCAGGCCCTAGACTTACCAATGTCCTTGTCCCCTTCCGTTCGCAAGAGCCTCCGTTGGTGGTTGGTTCCCCAGAATCTGGAAAAAGGGAAATCCTTCAGTCCGATTTCTTGGAAGGTGGTCACTACAGATGCCAGCCTTATAGGCTGGGGAGCAGTACTGGAGCAATGGTCTCTCCAGGGCAGATGGTCGGATGCGGAAAAGGCCCTGCCCATCAATCTCTTAGAGATACGAGCAGCCCGGTATGCCCTAGTAGCATGGACATCCAAACTCCAAGGGTCCCCTGTCAGAATTCAATCAGACAATGCCATGGCAGTGGCATATATCAATCATCAGGGTGGCACCAGGAGTCGTGCAGCCCAGAGGGAAGTAAATTGCATCCTGAAATGGGCAGAAAGATATATCCCAGCCATATCCGCGGTATTCATTCCAGGAGTGGAGAATTGGAAGGCGGACTTTCTAAGTCGCCAACATTTATGCCCAGGGGAATGGTCCCTTCACCCCGAGGTTTTTCGGACAATCTGTCAGCGGTGGGGAACACCGGATGTAGATCTGCTAGCATCCAGATTCAACGCAAAGGTGGACAGGTTTGTCTCTTGGACAAGGGATCCCCTAGCTTGCGGCTCGGATGCCCTAGTGTTCCCTTGGGATCAGTTCAAGCTGATATATGCATTCCCACCGCCACAATTGTTACCTCGATTACTCCGCAGAATCAGGGTAGAAAAGAAACCAGTGATTCTGGTGGCTCCAGCGTGGCCCCGAAGAGCATGGTACGCGGAGATTGTAAAAATGTCAGTGGGGAGTCCTTGGACTCTCCCACATCGTCCGGACCTGCTTTCGCAAGGACCGATATACCACCCTTCCTTACCAGCCCTAGGTTTGACGGCCTGGCTATTGAAGCCCACATTCTAAAAAAGAGAGGGCTCTCTAATCCTGTGGTATCTACCATGATCAATGGCAGGAAGCCGGTATCCAGGCAGATCTACTATAGAATCTGGAAGGCGTACATCGCCTGGTGTGAGGCCAAGAAATGGCATCCACGTAAGTACGTAATAGGTAGGATTCTGGACTTCCTACAGTGGGCTGTAGATAGGAAGCTTGCCTTGAGTACTATCAAGGGTCAGATTTCGGCCTTGTCAATATTTTTTCAGAGGCCCTTGGCTTCGCATTCACTAGTCAAAGCCTTTATACAAGGAGTGATGCGTATTAGCCCTCCGGTTAATATTCCCATATGTCCATGGGACTTAAACCTGGTTCTGTCGGTTCTACAGAAACAACCATTTGAACCATTACAGCATATTTCCCTGGTTCTTCTCACCAGGAAATTGATTTTTCTAGTAGCCATTTGTTCGGCTAAAAGAATGTCGGAATTAGCAGCTATGTCCTGTAAGGAGCCATATCTGGTTATCCATAAGGACAGAGTAGTGTTACGTCCTCATCCAGCCTTTCTTCCTAAGGTGGTATCGAGGTTTCATTTGAACCAAGATGTGGTTCTTCCTTCGTTTTTTCCCAAACCTAGTTCGGTAGAGGAAAAGTTATTACATTCTTTGGATGTAGTAAGAGCAGTTAAAGCTTATCTAAAAGCCACTTCTCAGATTCGCAGAACGGATACTTTGTTTATTCTGCCGGAAGGCCCCAGAAAGGGTCAGGCAGCGTCAAAATCTACTTTAGCCAAGTGGATTTGACAGGTCATAATGCAAGCCTATGGCTTGAGAAGGAGACCGCCTCCGTTCAAAGTTAGAGCGCACTCCACGAGAGCAGTTGGAACTTCATGGGCAGTGCATCACCAGGCCTCCCTGGCTCAAATCTGTAAGGCCGCAACATGGTCTTCAGTACACACGTTTACTAGGTTCTACCAGGTGGACGTTAGAAGTCAGGAGGATGTCGCCTTTGGGCGCAGTGTGTTGCAGGCCGCAAAAGATCCTCATGTCTGATAGCGCTCAGCTTATGTATGGTGTATCCCCCCCCTCATTGGGCATTGCTTTAGGACATCCCACATAGTAATGACTATGTCGCTCTGTGTCCCGCGATGTACGAGAAAGAAAATAGGATTTTTATAACAGCTTACCTGTAAAATCCTTTTCTTGGAGTACATCACGGGACACAGAGCTCCCACCCCTCTTTTGGGGACACTTATTGCTTTGCTACAAAACTGAGGTACTCCCGGATGGGAGGGGCTTATATAGGGGAGGGTACTTCCGGTTTTGGAAGTTGCCAGTGCCAGCACCTGAAGGTATCTATATAACCCACATAGTAATGACTATGTCGCTCTGTGTCCCGTGATGTACTCCAAGAAAAGGATTTTACAGGTAAGCTGTTATAAAAATCTTATTATTTCTTCCTAGAGGTTTTCCTATAGATAGATAGATAGATAGATAGATAGTAAAGATGGGCCAAACACCCCCCGGTTAGGTTCACGCCAGAACTCTTGAACATTGCAAAAGCTCGGACCTGATCGGAACCCTATTAAAATCTATGGGACCTGAACTTTAAAAATCAAAAGTTCCCATTTTGAAGGCTTATATGCAAATTATTGGCCATAAAAAGGGTATGAGGGCCTGGGTATTGCCCTGGGGGTCATGTACCAGTGAAAATAAACTTTTGAAAAAGAGAGTTTTTAAAGGAGCAGTGATTTTAATGATGCTTAAAGTGAAACAATAAAAATTTAAAATTAATTTAACCACTTGCCGATCAGCTCACGCCGATATACATTGGCAAAATGGCTCTGGTGGGCGAAACCCTGTATGGGTACGTTGAACCCTTTAATAGCCACCAGGGGGCACCCGCATGCCACCAGTGGCACCCGCCGGCCACGTGCATCAGGTCCACCGCTGTGCAGCAAGCGCCAGCATAGGGATTTGTGTGTGTAAACACACAAATCCCTGTTTGGTCAGGGGAGAGGAGACATATCGTTTGTTCCTACTAAGTAGGAACAACGATATGTCTCCTCCCCCAGTCAGTCCTGTCCCCATACAGTTAGAAACACTCACTAGGGAATACAGTTAACCCCTTGATCGCCCCCCAGTGTTAACACCTTCCCTGCCAGTGACATTTACACAGTAATCAGTGCATTTTTAGAACACTGATTGCTGTATAAATGTCAATGGTCCCATAAATGTGTCTGTCCGCCGCAATGTCGCAGTAAGATAAAATCAACACCCACAAAGCTAGGCAGCCTAGACAGTCTTGCAGAGATTGGAGATCCCAATAACACTTAATCAGCAAAATTGGCATCAGGGGCTTGATAGCTGCTGCTAATCCAGGACTAATTCATTTTGACAAATGTCAGCCGGTCAGAGGAGTCTGTGGACATACACGCTCTTTTTTCTTTTTTTGATCACCTCAGAGGAAGTCACATGACGATACGCTTCAGGTGTATTCATCCTTTATCAATTCTTTATTTTTACGTTTTCTTTTACATTCACAAAGATACTGTAGTTATACAACATTTCATAAAATGCATCTATACACATGATTCTGTCAGTTCACTCATAGCATCTTCCACTTATTTTACGTTTCCTACTTTTTACACATCCTCACAAATCTCAGCTATTAATGGGATGTTAGTAGAGGAAGATCTATCTATATAACAATTAATGAAATACATTCCATTCCTCTAGTTCCTCCCTCCTCTCTCTCCTCTTTAGTCACTGTACTCGATACCTTTTTCCTATTCTACCTTAATATCTTTATCTTCGTTTCGTTTTTATTCCCTAGGACCCCCCCTGATTGTCCCCTGGACAGTTTGCCCTAAGTGTTCGGGCCTAGAACAGGTTTATAGAAAAGTTGGAAATAGTAAGATAAATAGAAAAAGGCCGAGAGATAGAAAAGAAAAAAAAAAAAAAGATTTATTGAAGATTATTCACATCCACCGGTCTCCTCCTCCACCCGACCTTCCTCCATACTCCCCCCCCCCTACTATCTCAGCCGCTCCCTATATATATCATAGGGAGCCCAAGTTTGTCGGTATTTGTCCTCCTGCTCCCTTATAATCATGGTGAATTTTTCCATTTGTTGGATTTCTGTTATCTTATTAAACCATTGTGCTCTAGTTGGGGGAATGGTACTTTTCCATAAGGCTGGAATACATGCTTTTGCTGTAGTAAGCAGATGTCTCATCAATGATTTTTTAAAGTTTTCGGTCGAGAGGGGAATATCGAATAGCAAAAAAGTAACCGGATTTTCTTCAAGAGACACATCTGTAATTTCTGTAATCGTTTCGGAGACCATTTTCCAAAAATCCCTAACTCCTGAGCATTCCCAAAAAATGTGCAACAATGTGCCCACTGCTCCTTGACATCGCCAGCAAAGGTTTGACACTTGTGGGTACATTCGATTTAATACTGCTGGGGTTCTGTACCACCTGGTTAGTATCTTGTACCCCCCTTCTTGGTATCTAGTTGCTAGTGAGGCCTTATGTGTGAACCTAAACATCTTATTTTTCTGCGCCTCGGATAGTGTAATCCCTAGGTCTCTTTCCCAAGCCTGTATAAAACCCAGTTCTTGCGGGGCTTTTAACTCGGTCAACAAGGCATACAGCAGGGACACTGGGTGTCCCACTGATTGCCCTTTTAGGCATAGCTTCTCAAACTTAGAGAGTGTTGTTCCTTCTGTCATTCGCTTTGATATTGATCGGAGAAAAGCATTCAGCTGCATTCTCCTAAATGAGTCCAATTCCACAGAAAACTCATGCTCAATCTCCTCCCTGGACATCACTCGGTTGTCCTTCATGAAGTGTACGAGTCTACCTTTACCCTGTCGATTTAAACTCCTAAAACCTCGATCTTTTAAGCCTGGTTCAAAGGCCGGATTACCCACAATTGGGGTCATTAGGCTCGGATACATCGTCATTTTGTTTTTTTTGAATACCCTTTTCACATACAGAAGTGTGGCGCCCACCGTCCGATGGCGTTTTACTGTCTGCGGTATCAACGGGTCCTGGAGCCATACTAAACCCTCCAAGGGTAACTCGGACGTTGCCTGTTCCAAATGTATCCATGGCTTGTCTTTTTGAAATACACACCAGTCCGTAACCCTTGTTAGGTGTAGGGCTTCATGGTACCCAACCGGATCTGGGAATCCCACCCCTCCTTTCTCTTTAGGTAGAGTCAAGATGTCTCTTCGGACTCTTGCTGGTTTTCCTGCCCATATAAACGCCGCAAACCTAGTTCTCAGATCCCTCAGAAATCCTGGGGGTATCTTAATGGGTAGGGTCTGTAGCAAATATAGCAATCTTGGCATTATGTTCATTTTTATGATATTAATTCTGCCGAACCACGTAAAGACCTCCTTATCCCACTTCTGTAGATCTATTAAGTTCAAATGTTCTATTTAGTCGGCTCGGTATTTTTGTTCCCAGATATCCTATATGAGATTCTGTCCATCTAAAAGAGAAAAAGGTGGATAGCTGTTGTTGCAAAGCTATGTCCACCTCCACACCCATTGCTTCTGATTTATTGTAGTTTACCTTAAAGTTGGACAACCTCCCATAATCGCGTTTTTCTGACAGTAAAGGTGGAAGGGACAGTGCCGGCGTGGTTACAAAAAACAAGAGGTCGTTCGCAAATGCAGCTGGTTTCTGATCCTTTCCCTTTACTGATATACCCCTGATATCTGAGTTAGCCCTTATTGTTCTTAAGAGTGGTTCCAGCGTCAAAATAAAAATAATGGGCGATAGCGGACATCCCTGCCGTGTTCCATTACAAATATCAAAGGGTTCCGAGAGTATATCATTTACCTTGACCCTAGCTTTAGGTGTGGAGTATAAACTCATAATCCAATTTTGTATCCCATTCCTCAGTCCTATATGTTGCAAAGTGGTTTTTAAAAAAGTCCAGTCTACCCTGTCAAATGCTTTTTCTGCATCGATAGATAACAACACTAAGGGTTTTTGCTGATTTTGCGCATAGTGTATAGCACTTAAAACCCGTTGTGTATTTTCCTTACCTTCTCTCTTAGGCGTAAACCCCACTTGGTCAGGATGTATTAGGGCAGGGATGTACGGTAATAATCTATTTGCAAGTATTTTCGTCAGAATCTTTAAGTCCACATTTAACAAGGAAATTGGACGATAACTCGCACATTGAGAAGGATCTTTCCCCTCTTTGGGGATTACTGTTATGTGTTATGTGAGCCATCAATGTCTCATCCGGTATCTTTTGCCCCTCTCGTACCGAGTTAAAAGCCTCCAAGAATCTTGGTGTCAGTTTTTCTGCAAAGGTCCTTTAATACAACAGTGTAAATCTGTCCGGGCCGGGAGCCTTACCTGGTTTTAATATTTTAAGGGCTCCTAAAAATTCTTCTGCCATAATTGGGCCATCTATCTCTTCTGCTCCCTTTTCCGGTATGCCCGGCATACCCGAAGCCTCTATATACTCCTTTGCCCCCCCTCCGTTAGGCATCCTTGTGGCCCATTGTTGATCCCCTATCTGATATAAACTTTTATAATAGTCTCTGAATGTCTTAGCGATTTCCTGTGTGGAGTTGACCAATGCATCTCCCTGAGTTTTAATCCGTTCAATGTGGTTTCATGCCCTAGTCTCTTTAAGCGCATTAGCTAGCATCTTACTCGGTTTATTTCCGTATTCGTAAAAGGCTTGTTTGCATCGAGTTATTGTAGCTTTGGCTTTTTCCGTTAATAACACTTTTAATTCCTCACGTAGACCAGCTAACTCTTCCTCCGTCTGTACTGATTGTGATTTCTTATGTGCCCTTTCCAGTCTACGGATCTCCCCGAGCAGCGCTTCTAACTTGGCCCCCAAACAGCGTTTTCTACGAGTTCCCAGAGCAATAAGGATTCCTCTGATATAGCACTTGTGTGTTTCCCATACACACATTGGGGTTACCTCTCCTGTCTCATTTATTGAAAAAAAAGACTCTAGTTCCTGAGCTATCTGTGTTTCGCATTCTGGTTCTTTCAGAAGAGTCTCATTGACCTTCCAATACCATTCTCGGGGAGCTGGCTCTCCCCATTCCACTATGCAGTTAGTTGGTGCGTGGTCTGATATTGTAAATGAGCCGATGGAGGTCTCCACGATACACTGCAGGGCATTTTGAGCTATACGTAGTCTATCCTGGAGTATGTTTTATGTTTTGCAGAAAAAAAAGTATAGTCCCTGTCGTGTATATGGAAAGTTCTCCAACTGTCTATTAATTGCGCTTCCTGAAGAAGTCTTTTTGCTTTGCTCAATTTGGCGTATGATTGTGTGAGGTGCCTTTTGATACATCTAAGGTCGGTTCTAATGCCATATTTAGGTCCCCTCCCATTATCAGGATCCCCTCCTTATTCTGTTGTATCAAATTCAAATATCTCTCTAGGGCTGGGACTTGTCCCTCGTTGGGCAGGTATACGTTAACCAGGGTAACCTTTTGATCATACAGGAATCCCTTTACTATAAGGAGACGTCCTTCCTCATCTGTTATTGTCTGATGTTCCTTCCACCTTATCTGTTTTGAGAGGATAATTGAAACCCCCTTCGCTTTGATGTCAGTGATGCACTATGATACACACTCAGGAATCTGGGGTTACTTAATCTTGGAATTTGTTTTTCTTAAAGTGTGTCTCTTGAAGGAATATTTGTTGTGACTTAAGTCTCCCTAGCTCTGCTAACAACATATTTCGTTTCTCTGGGGAATTTAACCCCTTCACATTATAAGATGTTAAAGCTATCCTAGTCATCTTAATAGTATATCCGATCGAGGGGAATGGAGGACCGGTAAGGCACCCAGAGAAGAGGCCGGGTAGAGGATGGACACCAGACGTATAGTGAACACAAAAAAAAGAAGAAAACAGGGGAAGAAAGTAGAAATCTCCTGGGGTCCGGTCTACCCCCTGTGACCCCTGGAAAAGTAGAAAACCTAGCGTATGCGGGATCCTGCTAATTGCAGAACCTTTCGCTCTACGCTTGTTTAGAAAATAAAAAACACCTCAGACTTTCCTCCCCTTGGAGGAGAGGTGTATCTAATGGGGAAAGTGGTTGAGCAAGATGGAGAGTGGCGGCCTGTATCCCGGTGCACCCTCTTATTTGAACAAATTTTAACGCAAGATGCGTCTCTTGGCTTCTCTATATGATTGCTCCTTAAATACTGCTAGTCAATCTTCCACCTCTATTTTAGTTCCCTTATCTTTCGTCTAGCTATCTAGTTCCACAACATTACCATGTTAAAGTATTTTCAACCCTCTCTCACACATATATGTAAACAAAAAAACAAAACAAAACAAAAAAGCACTCCTCAGGAACAAGCCAATAACAAAACATAATGTATCAGAACTTCACATCCATATATAAACATCTTATCCCTCCCTCCCACCCCCCTTTTATTCTTCCCCCCCCTCACCACATCTCCCCTCCCGCATCGGATCTTCAGTAAATGAGCATATACCTATATCATATCATCTGCTATAGCCTAACCCCCAATGCTCTTTCCTACTATAGACTACTTCTGACAACCTAATTTAAGGGGTTGCTCTTCGGGAAGTTCTGTGGTTTTTGGGGGGGTGGACTCTATACTTATGAACTTGTTATTCATATATCTCTAGGATTGCGCTCATCTCCCCCTGCAGTTTCCCCCCTTCGCCCCACACCTCCTTATGTGTATTGTGTGTTTGTGTATTGTCCCATATAAATATGTATGTGCCTTGTATACTATTGTACCTCTCTTCCCTCCACCCTTGGGGATTCCTCTTACTATATTCCCTACTAATTGTGTATGTGTTTTTAGTATATTTTATTAACCAGTGAGTTGTTAGGTTATTATGTGACATACTACGTGAAAATGCACTTTCCAAGACCTAATGTGGATCCGGAAAAAGAAAGAAAGAGATAAAAAACCATTATGTCATTTCCCTTTCTTTCTTTTTCCCCTTTTTTATTTTTTATTTATTTATTCCCCCCCCGTTATTAATATCCTCCTTCCCCCCCCCCGCAATCCCCTACTGTGCGGTTACCTCGAGCACGTCTCCTAGCTGTACCCTCTCCCTTCTCCCCTGCCTATTCACCTCTGTACTCCCTCTTACTCCCCGCCTTTTTATTTCCTACTTTTATATCTTTCTAATCCCCCCTTGTCCTCCTGCACCATTCTTTAGGTTACACTTCCCAATTCTTCCGTCATTTGTACCATTTGTATCATTGACTTATTTACTACCCAATTCCTTCCGTACTCTACTCATATCCTTTTCCCCTGCACTGTACCCTATGGGAGGGTATGATGGGTCTAGTGTGATTATATCCCCCCTGCCCCCTAACCCCCTAATCAACATCATAACATGATAACATCATAAATATAAATATATATATATATATATATATATATATATATATATATATATATATATATATATATAAATACAGAACACAGAGAAATAAAAAAAAAGGGATGGGGGGAAGAAAGAAAAAAAAAAAAAAAAACCATCAAAAACATCAACCCACCTATCCCCCTATCCCCCCCCCCCACACCAAAACAGAAATACACAAAAACACATACATAAAAAAAAAAAAAAAAAAAGGTCCATTACCTCCAAAGCTGCTTCTGGTTCTACTTCTCCAATACCACCAACTTGTTACCGTTAGTGCGGGAGGAAAAAGTGGAAATTTCACTCCTTGTATCCCCCCCTTCCCCCCCCCATCTCCCCCCCCTCCCAAAAAAAAATAAAAATTTGTCCCAATCACCTCCAAAAAAAAAAAAATTCCATCGGAGTTACTTTTATCGCACTTTATCCTTTAGTGTGTGTGAGGTAATACTGTGCTTCTCCTGATCACATTGTCCTTTAATTATCCATTCTTTTTTCCTTGGTCCCCTCTTGCCTCTCTACTGCCCCTCCTGTTGTTGGGGGCTATAATCCCTCATTGCTGGTAGTTCAATCCAACTGGGGATCTCAATCGGTTCTACCCCTAAAAACTTGAAAAGTTCCAAAAGTTGATCTGGCGTACGTAAATTAAAGCTACGTCCCTCCTTCTTCACAAACACTGCCAATGGGTGTCCCCATCTATATGTGGTCCCGTTGGCGAGCATATAATCTAATAGAGGTTTTAGCATACGTCACCTACTTTTAGTTTGTCTACATAAATCAGGGTAGATTTGTATCCCGCCGCCTTCATAGTCCAGTGGTCCCATTTGCCATGCGGCTCTAAGAATATCTTCTTTGATCCTATAAAAATGTATCCTACAGAGCACATCCCGTGGGCCACTCTGAGTGCGATTTTTTATGGCGGGTATTCTATGTACTCTGTCAATTTCAATCATAGTAGTTGGGGGATTATCCAAGATTTTATTTAATATGATCATCACTGTATTTTTAAGTGTCGGGCCCTCAATATTTTCTGAGATCCCTTTAATGCGGATATTGTTCCTCCTACTCCGGTTCTCAGTTTCTTCTGAATTTAGTTGGAGCATAGTTATTTGCAGATTTTGTATTTGTATCTTTTCTTCAAGGATTTTGAGGCGGGGATCTATAACATATTGTATTGACTCCACATTCTGCAGTCTATTATCCATTGTCATTACATTAGTCCGCACCACTTCAATCTCCTCCCTTAGTTTGCCTGTTACATTGAGCATTAGCTCCTGCATATCCTTTTTAGTAGGCAGTGCCTGAATAAGTTGAAAAAGCTGTCTGATATCAGGCTCCCCCTCCTGCTCCTGTGTCTGTTTACAGTGTGTATTGGGTGGGCATACCTGAGGCTCTCTGCCGTTGTTCTCTGCGGTTGCAGTCTGTACCTCTCTACAGCTGGCTGCAGGTACGGGTATAGTCGGCTCCTCACGATCCATAGCTCCGGTCCGCTGTGTCCTCATCGGTTTAGAGATCGCTGGTATTTGTATGTGTGCTTCCGGAGTGGATCCCTGTATTAAGCCGCCTCTGATGCCATCTCCCCCGCTCTGTAACATTTCTCTCCTTCCTACTAGATAGCGTCTGGTATACGAGTGTGTAGGAGTGTACGGCACTCCTGTACTTTTCCCCCGTTTTGACATGCAGTAAGGAGGCTTCACGCTGTGCTAATTGCTCGCCTTCCGTGCCGGCCTCCTGAATAGTGCACCTGCTGTCATCTCGCTCTCTCCTACGGCTTTCTCACTCCATCACGCTCTGCCACTCCTCCATATTCATCCCACACGCCAAACGTCACTTCTGGTTGTATGGAATAGAGCGGTGAAGCGCACGCCGCTTACAGCTTTCCATAGACACCAAGTGGGAGCACTTTCACATTGATTTGATATATTTTTTTGCATGTATTTGTTGCGGTTTGCACCGTGCTTTTTTAAGAATACCTTTTTTAAATAAATTTATCAGAAGTACACTATGGGAGTCCTTTTTCCATTTTTGTGAGGATATCTGGAACTGGCATATAGAACTCAGGAAGTATAACCTACGAATTTGGAACGGTGGACTAGGACCCTTGGAGCCTGAGCAGAGCGGGAGAAGTCTCATTGGAATAGGTGCAACTCACTCACTTTTTGCCCATCACCCCTGCAGGGGTACCTGGATTTGGTGAGTGGGGAACCAAGGGGGAGCACCAAAGTCACCCTGGTCTGTCAAATATTATCCAGTCATACAGGATATCCACAAATGTCACATGAATGGAGAGTGTAATGGAAAAATCTAATTGATGTTTGTTGGTTTACGTAATTGGTTACATCAAATACTGCGGCTGGTCTTCTATTTTTTAAGCAGAGACTTTTTGTGTATATATACATATTTTCTTTAGCATTGTGCGGGACACAGCCCCCGTCGGGGGATTACAACACAGGACATTTAAATGGTTTCTGGTTAGGGAAATTATATCCCTAAGGCCTGGTTCACACTGGGGCGACAAACACTCCGACATTGGGAGCTCATGTCGCATGACGTGTGAAAATCAATGTTTCCCTATGGGAGCCGTCTTAACTGGTCCGACACATGTCGGTCCAACTTTGAGAATGCTCCCTGTACTACTTTGGTCCGACTTTGATCCAACTTCAGCCCATTGACTATCATTGAAGTCGGATCAAAGTTGGACCGCAGTCTTGCATGATCTGACTTTGGCATGTGACTTGTGCTGTACTGCTCTTGAGGGGGAACTCCAGGCCAAATTTTAAATAAAAAACCGGCATGAGTTTCCCCCTCCAGGAGCAAACCAGGCCCTTAGGTCTGGTCTGGATTTGAAGGGGCGCCCCTACGCCGAAAAAACGGCGTGGGGGTCCCCCCCAAAATCCAAACCAGACCCTTATCCGAGCACACAACCTGGCCGGCCGCAGGGGAAGAGGGGGGGACGAGAGAGCGCCCCCCCTCCCTCCTGAACCGTACCAGGCCGCATGCCCTCAACATGGGGGGGTTTGGTGCTCTGGGGCAGGGGGGCGACCTGCGGCCCCCCACCCCAGAGCACCCTGCCCCCATGTTGATGAGGACAGGGCCTCTTCCCGACAACCCTGGCCGTTGGTTGTCGGGGTCTGCGGGCGGGGGCTTATCAGAATCCGGGAGCCCCCTTCAATAAGGGGGCCCCCGGATCCCGGCCCCCCCACCCTATGTGAATGAGTATGGGGTACATCGTACCCCTACCCATTCACCTGGTGGAAAAAAATTGCAATAAAAAAACCACACAGCTTTTTAAAGTATTTTATTGCACAGCTCCGGGGTCTTCTTCCGACTTCGGGGGTCTCCGATGT
This sequence comes from Rana muscosa, assembly GCA_029206835.1. Taxonomy (NCBI): domain Eukaryota; kingdom Metazoa; phylum Chordata; class Amphibia; order Anura; family Ranidae; genus Rana; species Rana muscosa. The sequence continues at coordinate 219,012,783 of CM055116.1, forward strand.
CGTCGCCGCGCTCTCCGGTTCTTTCTTCTGCCGGGCCTCCGCTAACTTCTTTTTAGCTCTTTTGCTAGCGGAGGCCCGGTCTTCTCCATCGCCTTCTTCTTCTCCCGCTCTCCGGTTCTTCTCCCGCTCTCCGGTTCTTTCTTCCGCTGGGCCTCCGCTAACTTCTTTTTAGCTCTTTTGCTAACGGAGGCCCGGTCTTCTCCGTTGCCTCGTCCGGCTCTCCGTTGTCCTTCTGCCGGCCCCTCCACTAACTTCTTTAGCTCTTTTGCTAGTGGAGGAGCCGGTCTTCCCGTCGTCGCCGTCGCCGTCTTCTTCCCTCTTCTCCTCCTCGATGTTGACGCATCGCTTCCTCCCGCTGTAATACTGGCTCTCCGCTCCGCTCCGCATTAATATAGGCTTCCCATGACGTCACAGTCACATGTTCCCATGACGTCACAGTCACATGCTCCGGGGCCATGTGCCCCGGAACATGTGACTGTGACGTCATGAGAAGCCTATATTAATGCGGAGCGGAGCGGAGAGCCAGTATTACAGCGGGAGGAAGCGACGCGTCAACATCGAGGAGGAGAAGAGGGAAGAAGACGCAGACGGCGACGACGGGAAGACCGGCTCCTCCACTAGCAAAAGAGCTACAAGAAGTTAGTGGAGGGGCCAGCAGAAGGACAACGGAGAGCCGGACGAGACGACGGAGAAGGCCGGGCCTCCGTTAGCAAAAGAGCTAAAAAGAAGTTAGCGGAGGCCCGGCGGAAGAAAGAACCGGAGAGCGGGAGAAGAACCGGAGAGCGGGAGAAGAAGAAGGCGACGGAGAAGACCCGGCCTCCGCTAGCAAAAGAGCTAAAAAGAAGTTAGCGGAGGCCCGGCAGAAGAAAGAACCGGAGAGCGCGGCGACGACACCGGAGACCCCCGAAGTCGGAAGAAGACCCCCGGAGCTGTGCAATAAAATACTTTAAAAAGCTGTGTGTTTTTTTTATTGCAATTTTTTTCCACCAGGTGAATGGGTAGGGGTACGATGTACCCCATACTCAATCACATAGGGTGGGGGGGCCGGTATCCGGGGGCCCCTTTATTGAAGGGGGCTCCCGGATTCCGATAAGCCCCCCGCCCGCAGACCCCGACAACCAACGGCCAGGGTTGTCGGGAAGAGGCCCTGTCCTCATCAACATGGGGGCAGGGTGCTCTGGGGTGGGGGGGCCGCAGGTCGCCCCCCTGCCCCAGAGCACCTAACCCCCATGTTGAGGGCATGCGGCCTGGTACGGTTCAGGAGGGAGGGTGGGGCCGCTCTCTCGTCCCCCCCTCTTCCCCTGCGGCCTGCCAGGTTGCGTGCTTGGATAAGGGTCTGGTTTGGATTTTGGGGGGACCCCCACGCCGTTTTTTCGGCGTAGGGGCGCCCCTTCAAAACCCGACCAGACCCAAGGGCCTGGTATGCCCCTGGAGGGGGAACCCATGCCGGTTTTTTATTTAAAATTTGGCCTGGAGTTCCCCCTCAAGATTCATACCAAACACAGTGCCTGATATTGGCGGGGATCCAAGTCGGATCCCCGTTCATTGAAAGTCGGACATATGTCGGCTTCATGTCGCAGGGCAAAGTCGGATCCAAAGTAGGACAGATGTCGTGTCGCACTAGTGTGAACCCAGCCTTACTGCAGTGTTTCTCAACTCCAGTCCTCAAGGCTGTCACGAGGATGCTATACACAGACATCCAATACAGGTGGTCAGATCATTGGGCTGCACATTAAGGAATCGGGAACAGAGTAAGTGACAAATATATATATTTATTAAAGATAAAGACACACGTGTAAACAAAACCACAGCAAACCATAAGCAAGAAACGAATACAAAGGAACACAACAAACCCCAAAAACAACCTAATATAACTAGCTAACTAATATGTACAAAAGAGAACACACATACATGAACAAGGCAGGGATGAGAGACAAGGGGAGCAGAAGGCCAGGTACTGGGAGCAGACAGCAAGGGGAAGCTGGTATCAGGGGACAGGTATCAGGGGACAGGTCTCAGGGGCCAGGGTACAAGGATCAGAGTCCAGGACAAGGCAGTGAACAGATCAGGATCAGGTTCAGGACCAGGTAACGGATCAGGTTCAGGCAGGGACCAGGCTTACAGAAGGAATTCTGGAGCACTGAGCTTTGTTAAGGGCGGGTTTATATAGTCCAGCAGACCCAGATCAGGTGTGCTTGAAGGCTGGTGGAAAGTCTTGGTGAGGAGACACCCGCTGGTGGTCACCAGAACTACACCCACTGCTGCCGAATGCAACAGTGCCAACAGCAGGTGAGCCCAGTAATGACACCATTCCTGACAAAGGCGCACCAACAGGTCAGGTTTTCAGGATTTCCCACAGCTGTGGTAATTACTAAGGCAGTGAAACTGATCAAATTACCTGTGCAAACTAATGGAAATCCTGAAAACATGACCTGTTGGGGCCCCTTGAGGCCTGGAGTTGAGAAACACTGCCTTACTGAACTGAAGGGACGAATCCTTTATTGGTCTTGGAGGCTTTTTTAATTTTCACATTTTTTATTAGTATTTTTCACATTTTTATCTTTGTATTGATTGTTTCATTATTTGCTTATAAGGTTGATATATATTATCACGATTGAATATTGGCAAATTCACAAATGTACCACATATCACAACACCTGTCAGCATTCACTCACATTTAGACTGTTCACATTATATTTTATTAGAAGTTATAGGAGGACGTTTTTAGGGCAAAAAAAAAAAAAACACCACGAGGTGCAATCGTGAAAACGTACACATTTTGACATATACCAGGATTATTACCTGGGAAGAGCGACCCGTGGGGTGGTTCTCCCTTCAGGGGTGATTTTGGTTATTAAGACTCACTTTGACACTGTTATACACTTAATATTAATTTATTAGCCAAGGTTAATACTACACATTTATTTGTGAGGAGCTCTTTCAGACACATTATTTCGTATTTTCTAGCAAAGACGCACTTAACACTTTTGTGTACCACACCACTATCATAAGTGGCTGGCAGCAACACTTTCCCCAATAACCTCAAACTTTTAAATACTTAGACCCTGTTTTCAGGGATTCTGAGGGGAGGCAGCAGCCGTTACATTTCCTGAGCGTGGATATATTTAATTAACATCTAATCCAAAATATGACTTCAAGATAAAATCAACACCCAAAAAGCTAGGCAGCCTAGACAGTCTTGCAGAGATTGGAGATCCCAATAACACTTAATCAGCGACATCGGCATTAGGGGCTTGATAGCTTCTGCTAATCCAGGACTAATTCATTTTGACAAATTATAGCCACTCAGAGGAGTCTGTGGACAGACGCGCTCTTTTTTCTGTCACAAAACCTTCGGCAGCACTAAATGCCTGTTCAGAAAGCACGCTGGATGCAGGGAAGCCCAGCAGCTCAATTGCATACTGGGTAAGTTCTGGCCAGTGGCCTATTCTCATGACCCAGTAACCCAGTGGATTGTCTACTGGAAAGCTGCAGTCTGTTTTCGCCCCTAGATAATCTTCCACCATATGATGCAGATGCTGCCGATGGGATCTTGAAGCTGATAACCCTGGGCAGGAACACAAGAGGGACTGTGTCACTGATGCATGCATTGTCACGGCTCACCATCCTTGTCGCCTCCTCAAATGGTGACAGTACAGTGCATGCATACTTTATCAGCAGCCATTGGCGTGGGAAAAAAACATGAGCTCCCCTGAGCCTGTCCTTGTGCCTTACTCTCACAGGTAATTGTTTATGGCCCTCTGCTGCATGTGCAACCACTGCAGCATTGCCAAAGTTGAGTTCCACTGGTGGGCATGTCACAAATCAGGCTCTTTATGGGCAAGTGGAATTCCCGCTGAATTTCAGTCAACAAGATACTGCACAATGATACTGATACATGCAAGGCATCTTTTAGCCTGACTCGTTAAATAGAACCTTGAATGCTTAGGGGGTACTGGTGGTTCATAGGATGATTCAGCAGAGGAGGGCATGGAGGAGGAGGAGGAGGAGGAGGAGGAGGGGGTAGAGTTGACAGATCTCACATCATCACCACCAGATGTATGGAAACGTGGTGGTTGCTGCTGAATGCTTTGCCCAAAGATGCCAAAACATTTCCTTCCACATGATAGTACAGAGCTGGAATGGCTTCATTTGCAAAGAAATAGTGACAGGGAACCTACCATTGTGGTACAGCAAATTCCGCAAATTCACGGAAGGGGGCAGAATCCACCAGATGGAAAGGCAGGAGTTGTAACGCCAGCAATTTGGACAATCTGGAATTTAGACGCTGGGAATGTGGGTGGTAGGGAGTGTATTTTTTTTTTATGCAGCAGTTGGGGTAGAGAAATGTGCCTGTTATACTCTACAGCTGGTGGTTTGCTGCTGGCAGACGTGTTGCAAGGACCTGTGACACCCTTTGCTATACCATCATCTCTGTCAGTGGAGGCTGTTGAGAGGTCATGAGATATAGTGGGGGTAGACATGAAAGGTGAGGAGTGAGGAGGAGGAGAATTGTGTCCCTTGTGGTGGGAAGTTAAATGCCTTGTCAAGCATAGGGTACTCAAATGGTTTGTTTCCTTGATCTGTTTGCGGCAGAGATTGCAAATTGCAACAGTGCAATCGACTGCAGATGTGCTAAAAAAGACTTACACAACTGAGCTGCGGGAAGTTGGCCGGGAGATAACAGCTCCACAATCTGATGGAATAGAGTGGCTGCTCCCCACTATTCCATGATGGCTGCCTCCTGCAGGACACCCTGCCTCATTGGGGTTGTGCCTCCCACTCACTTTCCTCCTCTGCTCTGACTCGAACCCAAGTCATGTCCGTGACCTCATCATCATCATCCCCTCCATCCTCATCATCACTAGAACCAACTTGGCAATACACTGTACCTGGGGGAACATGACTGTCAATTTTTTTTATCAGTGTTCTCCCCTCTCTGTGGGCTCATGTTACTCCCTTCCTCTATCTCAGAACCAACATCATAACAAAGTGATGTCTGTGCATCCTCAAGAAACAAGTGGCTGACACTGTGTTCAAATAATTCTGCTGACTTTTCCATGCACGATGCTTTGGCTATGGTAGGAGTAGCTGTGGACAAGGAGCCAGAATAAGCCACTCTGGCAGCTGTGGTGGACTGCACACTAGTGTCAGCTTGGATCATAGAGATGAGGAGGATGAGGATGGTTTAGTAAGCCAGTCCACCACCTCCTCTGCATGGTGTGGCTGGATATCATGGGCAACATCACTAAAAAGTGATGCCTCTCCCTGTTGGCCTCCCAGACATGATGGGGGGGGGGCTTAATACCCAAATTTAATAGAAACTGGGAAATGTGTGATTGGATGCACTTTATTGAATGAAAAGTGGTGTTTGGTGCACTTTAAATTGAAGACTGCCGGTAACATAAATGTAATAACTATAAAAAATAAAAAAGGGGAACATCAGTGTCGCAGTCAAAAAAACTGCAGCTGACAATTAAAAAAAAGGGGGCACGCAGGGGACAAGAAAAAAAAAAACATGCAGCAACCTGGAAAAAAAAGGTATACAGCACTATATACAGCACTGAATGTTATGTAATGCTGTGTTAAATACTGCATTACACACACTAACACACTACACTACACTATACTGATACACTACACTATACTGACACACTCCACTACAGTTGTATACTCACTTTATGCTCACACTATACTGACACATAGGGATGAGCTGAACACCCCCCAGTTCGGTTCGCATCAGAACATGCGAGCAGGCAATAAATTAGTTCGAACATCCGAACACCGTTAAAGTCTATGGGACTCGAACATGAATAATCTAAAGTGCTAATTTTAAAGGCTTATATGCAAGTTATTGTCATAAAAAGTGTTTGGGGACCCGGGTCCTGCCCCAGGGGACATGTATCAATGCAAAAAAAAGTTTTAAAAACCGACGTTTTTTTCGGAGCAGTGATTTTAATAATGCTTAACCACTTAATGACCGCCTCCAGTAGAAATACGTCGGCAGAATGGCATGGACAGGCACAAGGGCGTACAGGTATGTCCCCTTTAAGAACCTGTCTGTGGGTCGCGTGTGTCACCACCGGCGTGCTTGCGACCCGGTCCAAAGCTCCGTGACCGCGCCCCGCGGGACCAGCGGACCCGATCTTTGCCGGTGTCCCGGTGTAGGTGTCCCACGATCGGGTCACAGAGCTGAAGAACAGGGAGAGGTAAGTGTAAACAAACCTTTCCCGGTTCTTCCTAGTGGCATGTCACTGATCGTCTGTTCCCTGTCATAGGGAACGACGATCAGTGACATCACACACCAAGCCACGCCCCCTTCACTTAGAATCACTCATTAGGTCACACTTAACCCCTACAGCGCCACCTAGAGGTTAAACCCTTCACTGCAAGTGTCATTTTCACAGTAATCAGTGCATTTGTATAGGACTGATCGCTGTAAAAATGACAATGGTCCCAAAAATGTGTCAAAAGTATCCGAATGTGTCTGCCATAATGTCGCAGTCACGATAAAAATTGTTGATCGCCCCCCATTACTAGTAAAAAAATAATTATTAATAAAAATGCCATAAAACTACCCCCTATTTTGTAGATACTATAACTTTTGCGCAAAACAATCAATAAACGTTTATTGCGATTTTTTTTACCAAAAATATGTAGAAGAATACGTATCGGCCTAAACTGAGGAAGAAAAAATTATATATTTTTGGGGGATATTTATTATAGCAAAAAGTAAAAAATATGTAATTTTTTTCAAAATTGTCGCTTTATTTTTGTTTATAGCGCAAAAAATAAAAACCGCAGAGGTGATCAAATACCACCAAAAGAAAGCTCTATTTGTGGGACAAAAAGGACGTCAATTTTGTTTGGGAGCCACGTCGCACGACCGCAAAATTGCCAGTTAAAATGACGCAGTGCTGATCTTTAACCAGCCAAAATGGTCCGGCGCTGAAGTGGTTAAAAGCACTCGCGGCTTTAATAAATTGTCGGCTCCCAGTAATACAGAGAAAAGTCATTGAAAGTCATTGATAAAAAATAAATTAAAAAAATTTGTGGAGGTCCCCCCAAATTCAATTACCAGGCCCTTCAGGTCTGGTATGGATATTAAGGGGGATAATAATGGCAAATCAACCAGCGCAAATAAAACCAGATCATCAGCTGAAAACACTGAGGGTCAAAATATCATATCCCCAAATGAAACTGATAAAAAGGCAGTGCAGCGCTAATTAATATACCATACTTTGTCCACAAGTATCTACTAATATGTTTACTTATTGAAATAAGAATATTTGAGCTTCTCTATTTTTGATGTATTTAATGTATCATCTATAATTTGTATCACAACTTGTACTCAATAAAATATATTTGACAAGAAAAAGGCAGTGCAGTGCAAACATATGAAAAAGACAATGCTAAAAAAGACACTAATGATGATGAAAACAGTCCATAATCTTCACTATAAGAAAGCAGCAAAACACCAATCAGTGTCCAAAGGTGACTTCTTTGATATCTTAAAGGTGACTGCGTGATAACCTCCACCACTGGTAATAGTTAGCAGCTCACCTCAGCACATGGACCCCTGAACTAGTCAGTCAGGCCATACAAGCATTTCCCTCACTGGGATAGATAGCCAGAATTGTGATGGTAAACTGCACACTGGATGGATATCCTCAGGTCACTCTAAAATACACACCATCGGATCAGGAACATGAATTCATAGAGGGAAAGCAAGGACATCTAGTGCTCTCTGTTTAAAAGAACATTTATTGCGTATAAAAAAGTGAAATGACACTTACAAACAATGCACTGTGCCTCAGTGTATAGGAAATAGTCAGCATAAAAGATCCACGAGTATCAGAATGTAGGACGCGGGTGACATCACGCAAATTCACGTAGTTCCGTACGTGTTGCGTCCCAGGGGGCGGGACTTCATCAGCGGTTGATGAAGTCCCGCCCCCCTGGGACGCAACGCGTATGGAACTACGTGACATTTATACGCAATAAATGTTCTTTTAAACGGAGAGCTTTTCCTTTAAGTATTCATGTTCCTGATCCGATGGTGTGTATCTGAGGGTGACCCGAGGATATCCATCCAGTGTGCAGTTTACCATCACAGTTCTGGCTATATATCCCAGTGAGGAAATTGCTTGTGTGACCTGACTGACTAGCAGGTGAGCTGCTAACTATTACCGGTGGTGGAGGTTATCACACAGTCACCTTTAAGATATCAAAGAAGTCACCTTTGGACACTGATTGGTGTTTTGCTGCTTTCTTATAGTGAAGATTATGGACTGTTCTCATCATCAGTTCCTTTAGTGTCTTTTTTAGCATTGTCTTTTTCATATGTTTGCACTGCACTGCTTTTTTACCATATTAAGGGGAACCCTGCGTCAAATGAAAAAAAAATACGTGGGGTTCCCCCCAAATATCCATACCAGACCCTTCAGGTCTGGTATGGATTTTAAGGGGAACACCACGCCAAATTAAAAAAAAAAATGGCGTGGAGTTCCCCCCAAAAATCCATACCAGACCCTTTATCCGAACACGCAACCTGGCAGGCCGCAGGAAAAGGGGGGACGAGAGAGCGCCCCCCCTTCTGAACCGTACCAGGCCACATGCCCTCAACATGGGGAGGATACTTTGGGGGTCTGTGACCCCTCAAAGCACCATGTCCCCATGTTGATGGGGACAAGGGCCTCATCCCCACAACCCTTGCCCGGTGGCTGTGGGGGTCTGCGGGTGGGGGGCTTATTGGAATCTGGAAGACCCCTTTAACAAAGGGGACCCCCAGATCCCGCCCCCCTATGTGAATTGGTAACGGTACATTGTACCCTACCATTTCACAAAGAATGTGTAAAAACAAAACAAATGGAATGTGTTAAATAAAAATAAAAAAGATTCCAGCGGTGGTAATCCACTCTCGGTCTCCACTCCAACGCTGTCGGTATCCTGCGATGGGTGATCTCCTCTCAGGGGTCCAGCAACGGAAACCTGCGTTACATCAGAGGGGGGCGGGGTCACCCGCACGTCACTGGGGAAGCCCGGGTTTCCCCTAGCGTCAGAGGGGGACGGGGTCACGTGACGGGTGGCCCCGTCCTCAGCTACATAAGAGACCTGTCTGGCTGCCGGGATTCCCGGGGTGTCTCCGGTGGAGACAGGATACTTGCTGTTCCTCGCTGCGCTGGATATCTCATCGTTGGAGCCTGGACCTAGAGAGGAGAGATCATCCATCGCTGGACCCCGGAGAGGAGATCACCCATCGCAGGATACCAACAGTGTTGGAGTGGAGACCGAGAGTGGATTACCACCACTGGAATCTTTTTTTTTTTAAATAAAGGACTTATCCCAACAGTGTCTGTGTTTTTTTGTTTTTTTTTACACTTTCTTCGTGAAATGGTAATTCACATGGGGGGGGCGGGATCTGGGGGTCCCCTTTGTTAAAGGGGTCTTCCAAATACCGATAAGCCCACCGCCCGCAGACCCCCACAACCACCGGGCAAGGGTTGTGGGGATGAGGCCCTTGTCCCCATCAACATGGGGGCATGGTGCTTTAAGGGGTTACAGACCCCCAAAGCATCCTCCCCATGTTGAGGGCATGTGGCCTGGTACGGTTCAGGAGGGGGGGCGCTGTCTCATCCCCCCCTCTTTTCCTGCGTCCTGCCAGGTTGCGTGCTTGGATAAAGGGTCTGGTATGGATTTTTGGGGGGAACTCCACGCCATTTTTTTTTATTTGGCGTGGTGTTCCCCTTAAAATCCATACCAGACCTGAAGGCATTTTATATATTTTTTATCAATAACTTTCAATGACTTTTCTCTGTATTGCCGGGAGCCGACAATTCATTATAGCCGCGAGTGCTTTTAAATGACTTTTGTGCAGGGACAGTTCTAAGCACGGGAAACAAGCGCTACTTTACAGGCATACTATACACACCCCCTAGGTACGAAATTTTAAGGAATATTTCACTTTATTGTTTCACTTTAAGCATTATTCAAATCACTGCTCCCAAAAAACTGTCAGTTTTTAACAAAAAAATTTGCATTGATACATGTCCCCTGGGGCAGGACCCAGGTCCCCAAACACTTTTTATGACAATAACTTGCATATAAGCCTTTAAAATTAACACTTTAGATTTCTCCCATAGACTTTTACAGGGTTTTCGAATTTGCCGCAAACACCCCAAAGTGTTCGCTGTTCGGCGAACGGGCGAACAGGCAATGTTCGAGTCGAACATGAGTTTGACTCGAACTCGAAGCTCATCCCTACTGACACACCACACTGACACTACACTACACCAACATTACACTAACACTCTGCACTCAGAGTCACAATAAGTTAACACATTAACTTGCTAGTAGCAAAATGAGCCCTGCTCTATCTATCTCCAATCCAACAACACACTACAAAAGCTTCCAGTGGGAATGAACCTTTTATAGTGTGGCATGAGACTATGAGCACTGAGCCATGATTGGGCAATGTCATCATGACTTTGTCCAATCAGGGCTCTGACATTGCTCTGTGCCCTGATTGGGCAAAGTCTTGCACCTGACCAGCGATCAGGTGCATTGTTTCCTCCAATTAGGGCCCTAGAATGCACTGTGAAGTCTGCAGTGCATTGTGGGGTGGACAGTGGGTTAACATCCCGCTGAGCGCCCTGCAAATTTCGGGTGTTCGCCAAATGGGCGACCAGACAATGTTCGGGCTGACCCTGATATATAAAATTGATAGACCCATTAATATGAATGCATATAGATATATAAATATATTGCATAGGAATGGCAACACAAAAAAAAAGTGATTACCCCTGAATACAGATTCAAACAATAGTTTTACATTTTCCAGTAGTAACCACATTATTTTGGGCCATGGTCTGTAATCTATTACATGAAAATAAATAAAATAAAAATATGCTGCTTGTGGTAATAATAATTACCATGCTCCTGCAGGAAACAATTGTAATTTATCTTTTTGTTTGTAGGTTTCCTGTAAAGGGTTCACTTTCAACCCAAAATCCAAAAACATCCCGACTGAACCCAGTTTGTCTGTTTATTTGTATATATATATGTTTAATTGTCTCTCATAAGAACATTATAAGCTCTATCAGGTTCAGGACCAGGGCTGCTGTTAAAAATCATGGGGCCCTGTACAGGCAGCTCTAGTCGCATGAACAAACCACTCATTCATGCAACCAAAATACCTCTGACAATGAGCCCTTAATTATGTGTAATTTTTTTACAATGTTATATATTTTTTTTATTCATTTTTTTGAACAGCCCTGTGGGGGTTAGTGAAATATCAGAGGTCTAAATATTCACCAAATGTTTCATTTTTGAGACAGAGAAAGAGATTGAGGACACAAACTCCAAATTCCAACACCAGCTGCAGAGTGAAAGAATAGGAAGCACTCTATACAGAGGGTCCCTGTTCTTTCTCAAACATAAGCATTGTAAACATAGGGAGGGCCACAGGGATATTGGTTCCAGTAATTGTTCCCACACCTACTGCTCTGGGCCCCCTGTTGAACTTATGGGGCCTGGGCCCCATACAGGAGGGCAGGTTCTATCCCCTTTATCAGTGGCCCTGGTCCAGACTGATGTGAGTAGTTGACATTCAACTGGTAAGTACTAGGAAATATGTACTTACTATATCAATTAAATAAATACATTGTTACTTTATGTCCACAGTCATTTCATTTTAGATCCAGACCTAGACTAAGAGCATAAAAAATAATTTCTTATGCTGTTCACTTTTGCCATTTGTCAAACCTATTGTAAAATACAATAGCTGCAAACTTTAATTCAAACCTTAGTAAAGCCTATTAAATTCAAAATCAATTCTGGCATGGCGACCGCTCACCAACATGGCCGCTTAAGCAGAGAGCTCTGCTCTTTACCAGGGAATCAACAGCACTACACCTGCCCAAGGCTGTGATCTATGACTGGCAACACTCTCCCTGGCCTACTCATGAACCGCTGCACTGCCCGACATGCAGAGGCGTCTCCAGGACCAACCGTACACATTGAAATTGCCCGACTTCATCCATGCAATGTCCCACGGGCTTCAACAAAATGGCGACGGGAGACATCCACCTCTGCCAAAGGCTGGCTCTCTTGTGTCTGACTTGCTGGAATACACAGACACAACAGAGGGGAATGCAGGTGCTGCTGCAGCTACAGTAGACTCGCAATTAAACGACCCCAGCTCTCCCACTGCTTCTCCATCAAGCCCTGTCAAATCAAAGCCAAGGCTGGATCCTGAAGCCACTGACAATGATAGCTACTCTGCACTGAATATTGAGGTGAGGGACCCTCAGTGTACTAGGTCAATTAATGTACCCTTCTCTGATCAGACAGACATGGTCTCATGCATCCAACAGTGCAGAGCAAAAATGCAAGACCTGGGGGACAGGGTCCATCAAGTGGAGACAAGGATGTACAAGGTCACGTCTTCCTTCAATGCATAGGTTGACTCTTATTCTTCACAACAAGAGGTCATCTCCAAAATCCAATTGAAATTGGCCGACCTTGAGGATCGCTCCCGTCGAAACAATAAAAAATTTGTGGGATCCCTGAATCCATTTCTTCGCATCAACTGCCTCACTTCGCTCGAGACCTCTTTAAAGCAGGTATCCCATCAATGTCTTCAGCCGACCTCACTATCGACACAATGCATAGAGTACCCAAACCGTCCTTCTTGCCCCCTGAGGTTCCCCCACACGTGTTGCTGAGAATTCAATTTGTTCTCGGAAGCCTCACTTGTAGAAATCAGACAAGACCCAAACAGGATGATTGGAGTGAGGGGAACTCATAAGAGATCCACGGTCCCAAACTTTGAGAAATTTGGCAAGTGAGTCATTCACAATACTGGAATTCGTTCCTGAAGTATCATAGCGGTCATTTGTGTCTTCACCCCCTGAAAAGCCACGCGTTGGGTCTTCCAGGCTTTTGCTGTGTATTTCAGCCAGATGACCGTTCACTGGGTACAACCATCTAAAGTGGTCAAACACTCTTGCACCATAATGGAAATTTAACATCCCTTATCAGAAGCACAGAGACATTAGCTTCCACATGCTAGTGGAAGACAGGGACGGACTTCTGGGCAAACAAATAGTGAATAGGTACCTGCCACGGTGGCATAGCACAGACCTCGAACCTGCAGAAGGGTACTGACTCCAAAAGCTAAAATAAGAGCAGTTGTAAGACCAGAAAATTTTCCAAGCTGGCATTGAGCTCTGGGCATAAGCATGAATGGGTGACATTTTTTTCTACTTTAGAAGCTAGGGAAGAGTCACCTGCCTGCCCAGGTATTTTACTAGGAATGGAGGGGTGGGGTTAGGAGACTTACAGCAATATTCAGGCTTACACTTGGCTCTATTCTGCACAGATTCATGGTGACCCTCTTTCGCATTTGATATGCTTTAAAGTTAGTTTATCAAACCCGTTGTCAGACTTCCCTCCCTATTGCTTGAGGCCATCAATGTTGCATTAAATGCAGGTGGAGAATTTCGTAGAGTGGGGGGAGGTAGAACGAGAGAGAAGTGAGAAGGAGGAGTGTGTGCTTTTGCTGCCAACCAATATCATTAATGTGGTAAAGAATCATGTGTCTCATGCAAATGACTGGTACATTTGCCACATTTGATATGCTGCAGGCAGAGGCTATAAAATATTATGGTGCTGTCAGCATCAGATGTGTTAAAAAAAGGTCTAAACTGCTGAGCTATGTGGAGAGATCCATACGACAGTGCCATTTGGTGGAATAGAATGACTGCCCCCTTCACTCCTCTGAAACCTTACTTTCCTCCTCTGCAATCTCTGACACCAGGTATGGCCTGGTACCTTGTCATACCCACTCTCCTCATTGCAGAAAACTACTTGTCAGTAATCTGCAGTTGCAGGCACATCAATGGAGTTTTCTGCTCCCTGAGTGCTGCCCCCTCCCTCTCTGCTCCTGGTACTCTCCTCCTCGACATTCAATAAGAAGAATTCTTGAGCATCCTCCTTTATCACTTTACTCATGCTGTGTTGAAATAATTCTACTGACTCCTCCATGACAATTTGTAGGGTAATGACAGGATTAACTGTAGACGTGGAGGAAGAAGGGTGCATTTTCAATTGCTAGGGAAAATTAGCTGTTCTGTGCCTGGGAGGATATGGATGAAGAAGGCTTGATTAGCCACTCAAAACCTGCTGGGTATGTTCTGGCTGTATATCACATCCTGAGCCAGTACTTTGATGCAGAATCTGCTCGCCCCTTACTGGCTGCACAAACAAAAACTTCTGCTTTTCCGTTTGGGCTTCCCAGACATGATGATCATGGGAGATTATGTAGCTTTATAAGCAGCTAAAGCAATAAGGGGATTGAGGATGTGGTGCTTTGGTTCACGTAACAAAGTGGTGATTTGGTGCACTAAACTGTATGCAGTGATGTTCTGCAAACAAAGGACAGCTTTTCCTGTGTAAGGAATAAGTTCACTCTGTTGACCCCTATAATAACCACTTGCCGACCGCCTAACTTACATGTACTGTGGCAGGTCGGCTCTATTGTGCGAAATTACGTACCTGTATGTGATTTCGTGCAATAGCCACTAAACTAACTGATCACTGTAATAATGTCACTGGTCCCCAAAAAAGTGTCAAAGTGTCCAATTTGTCTGCCGCAATGTCGAAGTCTCGTTAAAAATCGCTGATCACAGCCATTACTAGTAAAAATAAAAGAAATTATAAAAATGCCATAAAAATATCCCATAGTTTGTAGACGTGATAACATTTGCGCAAACCAACCAATATATATTTACCAAAAATGTGTAGCAGAATACATATAGGCCTAAATTGATGAAGAAATTAGATTTTTTACTGGATGCGTTTTATAGCAGAAAGTAAAAAATATAGTTTTTTTTTTAAAATTGTCTGTGTTTTTTTGTTTATACAGCAAAAAAACAAAAACGCATAGGTGATCAAATACCACCAAAAGAAAGCTCTATTTATGGCAAAAAGGTCAGTGGATTATCGCAAATATTACCTGGTTATTAAGGGGGTAAAACCTTCCGGGTCTGAAGTGGATAAATAAAAGATCCTGGAACTATATTAAAATAATATTTATAGACTTTAAACACTGGAAATTTTTTTTTTTAAAGTGATTGTAAAGACTATTTTTTTTTACCATAATGCATTCTCTGCTTTAGTGCCGGTTCACATATGTGCGCTCTGTGAGATCGCTTGTGATTCGCACCGCACTGCAGTCGCCCTACAGATAGTATGCAAGATATTGCATTGCATTCAAACCAAACTCGCACAGGACCCTTTTTTTGGTCTGAACACCCATGCGATCCGATTCATGCCTGAACTGTCAGTTTGCAGTGCGATATGCGAGCTGAAAGGGGGGTGTCATTAACAATGTATTGACACTCCCAGCAGTTCTTATATGGCAGGGTTCCCATATCGCACAAGTGTGAACTGGCATATAAGGTAGAAAAAACTGTGTGCAACTCCCCCCCTTTGTATTTAACAGAGCCCAATCTCGATCCAGCAATATGCATGAGAGCAGCAGCTCACTCGGCTCTCTCCCTCCTAATTGGCCACTGGCTCCTGCTGCTGTCAATCACAGCCTGTGAGGAGGGCACAAGGGTGGGGCCAAGGCAAGCTCTGTGTGTCTTATGGACAAACAGAGCTGGCTCAGGAGCGAGCCCCCATAGCTCATCATTAACCACTTCAATACCATGCACTTATGCACCTTCCCGCCCAGACCAATTTTCAGCTTTCAGTACTCTCACACTTTGAATGACAATTACTTAGTCATGCTACACTGTATCCAAACAAAATTTTTATCATTTTCTTCTCACAAATAGAGATTTCTTTTGGTGGTATTTAATCGCCACTGGGTTTTTTATTTTTTGCGATATAAGCAAAAAAACAGCAATTTTTTTAAAAAAAAAACACTTTTTTTTAGTTTCTATTGTAAAATTTTGCAAATAAGTAATTTTTCTTCATAAATTTGTGCCAAAATGTATACTGCTACATATCTTTGGTAAAATGAACCCAAATTAGTGTATATTATTTGGTCTTTGTGAAAGTTATAGAGTCTACAAACTATGGTGGCAATCACTGAAAATTTATCACATCTGATCACGCCTGATGTACTGAAGGGATATCTCATTTCTTGAGACACTAACAAGCGAGGAAAGTACAAATACCACAAAATTACCCCTTTTTGGAAAGTAGACAGTCCAAGGTATTTACTAAGAGGCGTGGTGAGTTTTTTGAAGTTGTATTTTTTTCCCACAATTCTTGGGAAAATGTAATTTTTTTTTTTTTTTTTACACAAACTGGTCATATTAACAGTTTTTTTCTCTCACACAGCATATGCATAATTGCAACTACACCCCAAAATACATTCTGCTACTCCTCCTGAGTGTAGCGATACCACATGTGTGAGACTTTTACACAGCCTGGCCACATACAGAGGCCCAACATTGAAGTAGCACTTTCAGGCGTTCTACAAGCATAAATCGCACATATCCTTTCTCAACCACCTATTACACTTTTGAAGGCCCTGGAGCACCAGGACAATGGAATTTTCCACAAAATGACCCCATTTTGGAAAGCACACACCCCAACGTATAATCTATGAAGCATTATGAGTCTTTTGAACGGTTCATTTTTTTCCAGAAGGTTTTGGAAAATGTGGAGAAAAAATGAAAATGCATTTTTTTTACACAAAGTTGTCCATTTATAAGATATTTCTAACGCATAGCATATACATAGCAAAAATGACACCCCAAAATGCATTCTGCTACTCCTCCTGAGTATAGCGATACCACATGTGTGAGACTTTTACACAGCCTGGCCATATACAGAGGCCCAACATTGAAGTAGCACTTTCAGGCGTTCTACAAGCATAAATCGCACATATCCTTTCTCAACCACCTATTACACTTTTGAAGGCCCTGGAGCACCAGGACAATGGAATTTTCCACAAAATGACCCCATTTTGGAAAGCACACACCCCAACGTATAATCTATGAAGCATTATGAGTCTTTTTATTGGTTCATTTTTTTCCAGAAGGTTTTGGAAAATGTGGAGAAAAAATGAAAATGCATTTTTTTTACACAAAGTTGTCCATTTATAAGATATTTCTAACGCATAGCATATACATAGCAAAAATGACACCCCAAAATGCATTCTGCTACTCCTCCTGAGTATAGCGATACCACATGTGTGAGACTTTTACACAGCCTGGCCATATACAGAGGCCCAACATTGAAGTAGCACTTTCAGGCGTTCTACAAGCATAAATCGCACATATCCTTTCTCAACCACCTATTACAATTTTGAAGGCCCTGGAGCACCAGGACAATAGAATTTTCCACAAAATGACCCCATTTTGGAAAGCACACACCCCAACGTATAATCTATGAAGCATTATGAGTCTTTTGAACGGTTCATTTTTTTCCAGAAGGTTTTGGAAAATGTGGAGAAAAAATGAAAATGCATTTTTTTACACAAAGTTGTCCATTTATAAGATATTTCTAACGCATAGCATATACATAGCAAAAATTACACCCCAAAATGCATTCTGCTACTCCTCCTGAGTATAGCGATACCACATGTGTGAGACTTTTACACAGCCTGGCCATATACAGAGGCCCAACATTGAAGTAGCACTTTCAGGCGTTCTACAAGCATAAATCGCACATATCCTTTCTCAACCACCTATTACACTTTTGAAGGCCCTGGAGCACCAGGACAATGGAATTTTCCACAAAATGACCCCATTTTGGAAAGCACACACCCCAACGTATAATCTATGAAGCATTATGAGTCTTTTTATCGGTTCATTTTTTTCCAGAAGGTTTTGGAAAATGTGGAGAAAAAATGAAAATGCATTTTTTTACACAAAGTTGTCCATTTATAAGATATTTCTAACGCATAGCATATACATAGCAAAAATGACACCCCAAAATGCATTCTGCTACTCCTCCTGAGTATAGCGATACCACATGTGTGAGACTTTTACACAGCCTGGCCATATACAGAGGCCCAACATTGAAGTAGCACTTTCAGGCGTTCTACAAGCATAAATCGCACATATCCTTTCTCAACCACCTATTACAATTTTGAAGGCCCTGGAGCACCAGGACAATAGAATTTTCCACAAAATGACCCCATTTTGGAAAGCACACACCCCAACGTATAATCTATGAAGCATTATGAGTCTTTTGAACGGTTCATTTTTTTCCAGAAGGTTTTGGAAAATGTGGAGAAAAAATGAAAATGCATTTTTTTAACACAAAGTTGTCCATTTATAAGATATTTCTAACGCATAGCATATACATAGCAAAAATAACACCCCAAAATGCATTCTGCTACTCCTCCTGAGTATAGCGATACCACATGTGTGAGACTTTTACACAGCCTGGCCATATACAGAGGCCCAACATTGAAGTAGCACTTTCAGGCGTTCTACAAGCATAAATCGCACATATCCTTTCTCAACCACCTATTACAATTTTGAAGGCCCTGGAGCACCAGGACAATAGAATTTTCCACAAAATGACCCCATTTTTGAAAGCACATACCCCAACGTATAATCTATGAGGCATTATGAGTCTTTTGAACAGTTCATTTTTTTCCAGAAGGTTTTGGAAAATGTGGAGAAAAAATTAAAATGCATTTTTTTTACACAAAGTTGTCAATTTATAAGATATTTCTAACACATAATATGTACATAGCAAAAATTACACCCCAAAATGCATTCTGCTACTCCTCCTGAGTATGGCGATACCACATGTTTGAGACTTTTACACAGCCTGGCCACATACAGAGGCCCAACATCCAAGTAGCACCTCCAGGCATTCTAGCAGCATTAATTGCACATATCATTTTCTGACTACCGATCACATTTTTGAAGGCCCTTCATATATCTAACACATAGCAGGTACATACCAAATAACAAAAGATTACCTGTGGTTTTAGAAGTGCAGTGGTCCACAGAGGAGAGCATCGGTCCAGGCAGCAGGCAGGGATGAGGTCAGCGACAGCAAAAGCAATCATCCAGGCAGCAGGCAGGAATACTGTCCATAGTTCGCACAGGCAGAGATACTGTCAGCACAGCCAGAGCACAGCCAAAGCACAGGTCCAGGTAGCAGGCAGAGGTGTCCCGGCAGAAATGCTGTCCAAAGTCAGTAGAGGCAGCAGGCAGATATATGGTCAACACAGCCAAAGTATTGGTCCAAGCAGCAGGAAGAAACATGGTCCATAATGTCATGGGTCATTACAGGCAGTAATATGGTCAGCACAGCCAAATTATTGGTCCAGGCAGCAGGAAGGACCATCAAGTTTAGGGCCAGGGGGGCAGGGGTAGAGGCTTCTCCCACCCAAATCGCTTTGAAGCCTCCGGGCAACCAGACCCTGTTCTTGGAGCACAGAAAACGAAAAACTGGTTTTCTCTACTCAGAACGCTATTCTGAAGCCCCTCACATATGTGAGACCTCTGTGTACTAAAAGTAGATGGCCAAAAGATCAGTCCAAGTGGCAGGCAAAAACATGGTCGATTAACAGGCCAAGGTCGGTACACGTGGAAGTGAGAAACGTGGTTTAAATCGGCAGGCAGAGGCATCGTCGGTAAACAGGCCAGGGTCAGTTAATTAACATGGAAGGTAGTTAGTAACATGGTAGCAGGCAAATAGGGAAGTGGCAGTCTGTTAATAATAAGGGGAACTAATGGATGTATGATAATTTTTGAAGCAATTTCCGATGCACAGGCCAGGTTGGGAGGGACAATCGGGACAATAATAGCTGGTGTCTCTTCTTACTCCTCCTCTGCTGCATACACGGCATTTCTTTTGGCGTCTTCTTCCAGATTCTGTGGGGGGGATGCTAAAGGGATAGTGTCGCTCGTGAAGCCGACTCACACTATCAGAGCGAATGCTTCCTGGGGCGGGATCTTGTTGGTAAATGAGGGCATCGATGATTTCTTCGATATATTGGAGGTAGTGGAGTCTGTGATTTTGAGTTGCTTTTTGGTAGCAGACAAACTAATTAAAAAGGGCCATGTGAAACAGGTGAAACGCAACTTTTTTGTGCCAATAATGGGACTTTCTGGTTGATAAGTAGGGCTGTAGCATCTGGTCGTTTAAATCCACCCCCCCCCATGTACAAATTGTAGTCGTGGACACATTCAGGCTTTACAATGGAGCCGCGTCTTCTTGGGATCTCCACCATGGTGTCATTGTGGATCGTAGAGAGGATGTGGACATCTTTCTTGTCCCTCCACTTCATGGCCAACACCTCCTCGTTCCTCATGGATGCCGATTCTCCAGGTCGCAATTTTTTTGTCAATAAATTTTGTGGGAATCCCTTCCGTTTTTTTTTGAAGGTACCGCAGGCCGGGGTTTGTTTACTGTAAAGGTGGCGAAAAAGGGGCAGGCTGGTATAATAATTATCAACATATAAATGGTAACCTTTTCCGAACAGGGGGTATGCCAACTCCCAGACAATTTTCCCACTGGTTTCAATATGTGTGGGGCAATCACGGGGCTGGAGCTGGGAGTCTTTGCCTTCGTAGATCCTGAATTTGCAGACGTATCTAGTGGCTCGATCACATAATTTATTTAATTTTAACCCATACCTGGCTCTCTTGCTTGGTATGTACTGCTTGAACTGCAGTCGGCCGGTGAAATGTACGAGGGACTCGTCCACACAAATTTTTTGGTCTGGGATGAAAACTTCTTCAAATCGCTGGGAAAAGGCATTGATTAGGGGGCGTATCTTGTACAATTTGTCGTAGTTGGGATGATCTCGGGGAGGGCACTGTGAATTGTCATTGAAGTGGAGAAAGCGCATAATCATGTCATATCTTTTCCTGGACATGACAGCGGAATATATGGGCATGTGTTGGATGGGGCGTTTGGACCAATATGAATGGACTTCGTTCTTTTTTGTAAGCCCCATATTGAACATAAGGCCCAAAAATAATTTAAATTCCTCCAATGTTAGACGCCGCCACTGGAACATGCGGGCGTAGGAAGAATCGGGTTGGCAGCAATAAATTGGGATGCATACAGATTCGTTTGATCCACTATATTCTGCAGCAAATCTTCTGGGAAAAATAAACAAAAATAATCAAATTTAGAAAAATTTGTAGTGTCGGGCTGCACACCTGGCTGTGCGGTGAAAGGGGGGATGATAGCAGATCCTGAGTTGGCAGGCAACCATAAGGGGTTTGCCAGGGCATCGGGAAGGTAGGATTGGGGCTGGATTCTTCGGGTTGGGCGTGCATTTCCATTGCTTGTACTGGGCTCCTCTTCCTGGGGTATGGCGCTGCTGGTGGTGGGCAGTTCTCCTGATCTTGGTGCTGATCTTGGTGCCGATCGCATTCTTTTGGGAGGGACGGTTTCCTCCGGGGACTCGGACTCTGAGCCACTATCCTCCACTGGCTCGTATTCCGAACCAGAATCGGATAATGGGAGCTCCCCGCTGCTCTCATCATCCGACATGGCAAGAATGGCATATGCCTCCTCAGGTGTGTAAACCCTTTGGGACATTATGGCAGTGCTTATTGGTGGGCCTGTGTAATGGTACTGCTGGTGGTAGTGGTGGCGGTCTGTGTGGTAGTACCGATGGAGGTATTAGTGGTGGGCCTGTGTGGTGGTACCGATGGCGGTATGGGTGGTGGTGGTACCAATGGCGGTACATGTGGTGGTGGTACCCATGGCGGTACGGGTGGTGGTGGTGGCGGCGGTACCGATGGCGGTACAGGTGGCGGTACGGGTGGTGGTGGTAGCGATGGCGGTATGGGTGGTGGTGGTACCGATGGCGGTACAGGTGGTGGTGGTACCGATGGCGGTACAGGTGGTGGTGGTACGGGTGGTGATGGTACCGATGGCGGTACAGGTGGTGGTACAGGTGGTGGTGGCACTACCGACGGTGGTACGGGTGGTGGTACTGGTGGTGGTACCGATGGCGGCACTAGTGGTGATACTGGTAGCGGGCCTGTGTGGCAGTATAGATGCTGGGCCTGGTGGTGGTACTGGTACCGATGGCGGTACTGGTAGCCTGTGTGGCGGTGCCAATGGCGGTACCGATGGAGGTGGGCCTGTGACAGATGATTGACAGATGGGCTGATTGATTGACAGATGGGCTGATTGATTGATTGACAGATGGGTTGATTGATTGACAGATGGGGTGATTGATTGACAGGTGGGGTGATTGATTGACAGATGGGCTGATTGATTGACAGATGGGCTGATTGATTGACAGATGGGCTGATTGACAGATGGGCTGATTGACAGATGGGCTGATTGGCTGGGCTGATTGATGTGCTGGGCTGTGTGACAGGTCCTCTTTATGGGGGGGGATGTGTTGTGCACTGTAAACTTATGTAGACAAACTACACTGAGCTAACTTACTGATCTCTTCTCTCTCCTCACAGATCGGTGTGTGAGGAGAGAGCAGGGATCAGGTAGTAACTCCTGTGGAGTTTGTTTACATTTGTGACCCGCTGTGATTGGACACAGCAGGTCACGTGGTAAACAGCCAATTCATTGGCTGTTTACTCTGATCGGGGACACGCTGTGTCCAAGGGACACTCGCCTTTCCCGATCCCCGCTCTGCAAGCCTGTGGCGGCGCGCACGGAGCGCGCCGCCGAGTTTGTTTTGACAGGTGATCGGCTGTGACTTTGACACAGCCGATCACATGGTAAACAGCCAATGAAATTGGCTGTTTACCGTGATCGGGGAAGCGCTGTGTCCGAGGGACACATGCCGTCCCCGATCACCGCGCTGCGCGCCCCCGCGGGCGCGCGCAAGGCAATATCCTGCAGGACGTCATATGACGTCCAGTATCGATATTGCAACCACTTCCCGGACGTCAATTCGCTATTGACTGTGCGGGAAGTGGTTAAATGCAAAATACTCCAACTAGAAAAGCAGTTCACCAATAATCCAGTAATATAATTATACACCACACTGCAACCTAAAAATGTAAAATTAAAAACCTTGGGATGCTTATAGTATGTTCTGTACAAAAAAGCTTGTGTAATCTTGAGGGCTACATTCTAACCTCACTTTTTTTGTAGCCTAGCTCCTTTTCTATTCCATGTTACTGATACTTGTATGTGAGACTGGCTATAAACTCCCAATATAGAAAACAAACTGTCAAAAAACTGTCAACTACATTCAAATGATACTGTATCAATAACTCAAACTGCCATAACAGTGATTTGGACGGGCAGTTAAATCTCCTGGCAGGCAAGGATAGCATGCAGAGATGTGTATCCTATTAGGGAGTACAGTATATGAATTTCATGCTTAAACCATCACTAAATATAGATTGCCTGTTTGTCCACATAATGTTTTTAAAAGTATGTAATGGTTATTAATGTTTAGCATAAAATATTATACTGAATTAAAGATATTTTAAAACTAAAATTAAACTTCACATTTAAAAACAGACAAAAATTATGACCACATACTGTATACTACATGGAATTAACAAGAATGCTAGGGTTTTAAACCTTATTTGCAGGCATAATATTACTCGCAAAAGTATTTAGCAACAAACCTAACTGAAAATCAAGGGTCAAACTTGTGAAATCAACTTAAGTACTCAAGGTTTGAAATAGAAACAGCTGTAAAAAGATACCAGGAGCTCCCTAATAAGGTAGAGAACACACAGTCTGAATGCCATATGGATTCTAGTCACCTATATGGCCCAATGAAGATAGAGATTCAGTCTGCTAACTATAGAACTGCAATCCTGTAAAAGTTGTTAGAGCAGGGTCTGTGGAGGAACCAAAGTCAGAGATTAGAGAGACATTGCTGTCAAAGAGGGTTGGCCTTTACAAAGATGGAATTAGGTAGTATTAGAACTTATGAGTAGAGTTGAGCGGGTAGCTGGATATTCGGGTCCGGCGGGTTCGGCCGAACTTCGGAAAAAAGTTCGGATTCGGGACCGAACTTTAACCCGAACCCGGACCCGGACCCCATTGAAGTCAATGGGGACCCGGACTTCTGACGACTAAAAAGGCTCTAAAAAAGTAATGGAAAGGGCTAGAGGGCTGCAAATGGCAGCAAATGTTGTTAAGAACATGGCAAGTGCTCTGCAAACAAATGTGGATAGGAAATAACTTAAAAGAACATAAAAAAAAATTAAAAAATTAAAAAATATGCTGGAGGCCCCCTTTTCAGCAGAAGAGGTACAGGAAGTCATTAAGAACCTCAGAAACTCAACGGCACAATGCCACACATATGGTGGGAATGCCCCAGAATACGCCCTTTCTGGAATAAATTATTTAATTCAATGGATAAGCTAGTGGGAAAATAAAATACTTTGAAATAAAAATGTAGCGGGGTGCTAAATTTAAGGAAAGTGTTTGAGTGGTAAATAGGCTCAAATACCCTAATTCTGTAGGATTCATGGACCATTTTGTCCTCGGGGGACAGTATTGGTGTGCAGTTCCCTGCGGCCTACAGGTGGCGCCTTTTGTGTCCCCTCTTGGCAGTAGTACAGCGGGGCGGGGAACCTGCTGTGCATGCCGGGAGAGCATATAAAAGGGGCAGACCTTTGGCCTGGGGGCTGACGTCCAGTGGGGTCCGCGCCCAGGTGCCTTCGGCCTGGGTGCATGTGTTCCTGTTCCATCTCGGGCACCTTTAGCCCGGGGTGAGGTACTATCCTGGAGTTCTTGCTGCCCTGGGTATGGAGGCCTAGGGGCGGGAGTAAAGCCTGGAGTCCAGAGCCGCCTCGTGTAGGGGACCCTGTTCCAGGGAAGGGAGGATCATTCTGATGGACCGATGCGGGAGTCACGGTGAAGGAATGGTCTGTTGACTCCCTGGAGAGATGTCTTCCCCTTGATATGGGCTAGGTTCATAGAAGGAGAAGCTCAAGGTCACCTTGACTGTATCAGAGGCCTTATTCAACCGGCCCGTGGCAGGGGCCTTATACACCCTGGTCTGTGGCTGAGACCAAAGTTCTCCAGGCCCGTGGCAGGGGCCTTGTACACCCGGTCTGTGGCAGAGACCAACCTCAATGTCTGTGGCAGAGACCGTGCGCCAAAAACTGTTTGAGAAACCTAAGCAGTGAAGTGAATGTGCTACGTTTGTGCCTGGACCTCCTCCACACCTTAAGCTGTCCTGTTTCTTTGCTCTAACCTTTTCTATCTGAGTACAGTTTATTTTGCCATGAGAGAATAAGAGTTGGAGTTTCAGCTGGTGTGGACATTGACTTTACTGGCAATTAAAGGACTTGCCTCTACCTACAGTAGAGGTGAGAATCATCCTCTGGAGGAGTTTTGACTCCGGCTGTGGACACGGCCCGTCAAGTACACCGCTCAACCTCTTTATATAGGAGGATACGGGCTGGTAGTGCGGTGTGCCTTTCTCCCTCCTGCGAAGAGCCAACAACATAAAGGCAGGTAAGGGGGAAAGGATCTGTGCGCTACAAAAAAATAAAATAAAAATTTTAATCTTGGCCTAGCAGGACGAGGTCCATATGGAGTAGGAGGTTGAGGTGGCGGTGGATGTGGCTGTGTAGGTGGAAGCGGCGGTGGAGGAGGACGAGGTAGCCAACACTGGTTCAAAAATACAACAATGGCTGGGTAAGGCCGGTGATGTGTCGAATTCTGTCCCCTGTCGAATAGTGTCCGCCCTGTACTGCGCTTGCTGAGTATGTAGGACAAGGGGATTTCAAAAATCTCCCAAGACTAACGGCGCCTGCGTGTTGAGTTCAGGTGAAGGCCACACCATCCGTGGTTCAAGCCGAGCCAAGCAAGGCCGCGATCGAAGCGAGCCCGTGAGGGGCCCTGTTACTATGTGCTACCGTATGTCCTCTTGGATGGTGGGGCTTGAACCTGCACTCACAGCGCAGGCGCCGTTCATCTTCGGAGATTTTGTGAATCTCCTTGTCCTCTGTACTGCGCAAGCGCTGCGCCTGCGCAGTACGGGCCGGGCACAATCCGATGGCCGGACAGTTTTTGTCACAACACCGGTATACATGTCTATTCTGCACAAGGTACGGACAAGTCCTGTGGGATCCATGCCTGGTTCATTTTAATGAACGTGAGCTTGTCCACATTGGCTCTGGACAGGCGGCTGCGCTTGTCTGTGATAACGCCCCCTGCCGTGCTAAATACACGTTCAGATAATACACTGGCTGCAGGGCAGGCCAGCACCTCCAAGGCATAAACGGCAAGCTCAGGCCATGTGCCCAATTTGGAGACCCAGAAGTTAAAGGGGGCAGACCCGTCATCCAGTACGTGTAGGCCTGTGGACACATACTGCTCAACCATGTTGGTGAAATGCTGCCTCCTGCTAAGACATTCCATCTCAGCTGGTGGTGCTGGTTGTTGTGGCGTGCTGACAAAGCTTTTCCACATTTCGGCCATGCTAACCCTGCCTTCTGAGGTGCTGCCGGTGCCCCGGCTGCGTTGGCGACCTCTTCCTCCTCCTCTGCCTTCGCCTTGTGCTTCCACCGTACGCCCGCTGTCAGGTGGGAATGCCACCAGCAGCGCGTCTACCAGCGTGCGCTTGTACTCGCGCATCTTACGATCCCGCTCCAGTGAGGGAATTAAGGACGTTACGTTGTCCTTGTAACGGGGATCCAGCAGGGTGGCCACCCAGTAATCAGCACCAGTTAAAATGTGGGCAACTCGGCTGTCGTTGCGGAAACACTGCAGCATGTAATCGCTCATGTGTGCCAGGCTGCCCAGAGGCAAAGAAAAGCTGTCCTCTGTGGGAGGTGTATCGTCTGTGTCCTCTGTATCCCCCCAGCCACGCACCAGTAATGGCCACGAGCTGGTCTGAGTGCCACCCTGCTGTGAACATGGCTCCTCCTCCTCCTCCTCCTCCTCCTCCTCCATCTCCTCCTCCACCTCATCATCCTCCAGAACTGTGCCCTTTCTGCCGGACAATTGTGTACCTGGCGTTTGTTGGTGCAGGAACCCACCCTCGTAGCCACTTGTGAAAGACTGCCCTGAAAGCCTTTGAAATGATCCCGCTTCCTCCTCCTCCTCCTCATCCTCCTGTGCCACATCCTCTTCCATCATCGCACAAAGCGTTTTTTCAAGGAGGCATAGAACTGGGATAGTAACGCTGAGAACGGCGTCATTGGCACTGGCCATGTTGGTGGAGTACTCGAAACAGCGCAACAAGGCACACAGGTCTCGCATGGAGGCCCAGTTATTGGTGGTGAAGTGGTGCTGTTCCGCAGAGCGACTCACGCGTGATTGCTGCAGCTGAAACTCCACTATTGCCTGCTGCTGCTCGCACAGTCTGGCCAGCATGTGCAAGGTGGAGTTCCACCTTGTGGGCACGTCACATATGAGGTGGTGAGCGGGAAGGCCGAAGTTACGCTGCAGCGCTGACAGGCAAGCAGCAGCAGGGTGAGAACGCCGAAAGTGCGCACAGACAGCCCGCACTTTCTGCAGCAGCTCTGGCATATTGGGGTAATTTTTAAGGAACCTCTGGACCACCAAGTTCAGCACATGCGCCAGGCAAGGGATGTGCGTCAAACCGGCTAGACCCAGAGCTGCTACGAGATTTCGCCCATTATCGCACACCACCAGGCCGGGCTTGAGGCTCACTGACAGCAACCACTCATCGGTCTGTTGTTCCATGTCCCTCCACAACTCCTGTGCGGTGTGGGGATTTTCCCCCAAACAGGAAAGTTTTAAAACTGCCTGCTGTCGTTTACCCCTGGCTGTGCTGAAGTTGGTGGTGAAGGTGTTACGCTGAATGGATGAGGAGGCGGTAGAGGATGAGGAAGCGGAGAAGGAGGAGTTAGCAACAGGAGGCAAACTGAAGCGCCCTGCAATCCTCGGTGGTGGAAGGACATGCGCCAAACCGCTATCTGCCTCAGGCCCAGCCGCCACTGCATTTACCCAGTGTGCTGTTAGGGAGATATAACGTCCCTGACCGTGCTTACTGGTCCACGCATCCGTAGTTAGGTGGACCTTGCCACAGATGGCGTTGCGCAGTGCACACCTGATTTTGTCCCCCACCTGCTTGTGCAGGGAAGGGATGGCTCGCCTGGAAAAGTAGTGGCGGCTGGGCACGACGTACTGCGGGACAGCCAATGCCATCAGGCTTTTAAAACTCTGCGTCTCCACCAGACGGAATGACAGCATTTCAAAGGCCAGGAATTTTGAAATGCTGGCATTCAGGGCCAGGGATCGCTGGTGGCTAGGGGGGTACTTCCTCTTCCGCTCCAATGTTTGGGAGATAGAGAGCTGAACGCTTCCATGGGACATTGTGGAGATGGTTGGTGACCCAGGTGGTAGTGTTGCTGGCAGATCCTCTGTTTGCGGGCTGACAGGTGCCACTGTCACTACAGAGGTGGATGAAGAGGCCGAGACTGCAGCAGAAGAGGAAGCAGGAGGAGCCAGAGACCTTTCTTGGTTTTTGAGGTGTCTACTCCACTGCAGCTCGTGCTTTGCACTTAGATGCCTGGTCATGCAGCTTGTGCTCAGGTTGAGAACGTTTATGCCTCGCTTCAGGCTCTGATTGCACAGCGTGCAAACCACTCGTGTCTTGTCATCAACACACTGTGTGAAGAACTGCCACGCTAGGGAAGTCCTTGGACCTGGCTTTGGTGTGCTCGGTCCCTTGCTGCGTTGGGCAGTAGCAGATGTACTGTCTAGGGGACGAATGCTCCGTTTTTGCACCCTGCTCCCTCTTCTGCTGTGCTGGTGGCTCTGTGCGACCACCGCCTCTTCCTCCGAACTACACTGGTCACCTGCATAACGTTGATTCCATGTGGGGTCGAGGACCTCATCGTCCTCCACATCATCTTCCACCCAGTCTTCACCCCTGCCCTCCATGTCTGTCTGCACAATTGCGAAAGCAGCAGCAGTTGGCACCTGTGTTTCGTCATCATCCGAGACGTGCTGCGATGGTCCTCCCATGTACCCATCATGAAACATAAGTGGTTGGGCATCGGTGCACTCAATCTCTTCCACTTCTGGGGCAGGGCTAGGTGGATGGCCCTGGGAAACCCTGCTAACAGAGTCATCGAAAAGCAGAAGAGACTGCTGCATGATTTGGGGCTCAGACTGCTTGGCTGATTTGCAAGGGGGTGAGGTGAAAGACTGATGGACATGGGCTTCAGGTGCCAACTCTGATCTTTCATCAGAAGAGTGGGTGGGAGACAATGTGAAGGAACCCGAGGCACTGTCAGCAACCCAATCTACTATCGCCTGTACTTGTCCTGGCCTAAACATTGGTACAGCCTCATTAGGCGCGACAAAATACCGCCGCAGGCTCGGTCGCCTACTCGCACCTGAGGAAGGTGTTTCACTTGTGCGTGTAGCTGGCACAGATCCACCACGTCCTCTCCCTGCAACAGGAGCTCCACCAGCAGCACCACGACCGGGGCCACCACGTCCCTTTGACCTTCCCCTCATATTTTCCAAATTTAGGATCTTGCCCTAAATGGCGTTTTTTGGAAGACCACAACACACCCACAGTACGTAATGGCTGAAACGCACAGCTACAGAACTGCAGAAAATGCTATTCAAAAAAAAAAGGTTGTTTTTTTTAGTATAGCACAGTACAAGGAAAATATATAGAAATTGTTTATTTCACACACCTCCAGATGTGTATTTCACACTGCAAAATATTTTCTGTGGCCCTAAATGGCGTTTTTTGGAAGAGCACAACACAACCACAGTATTTAACCACTGAATCGCACAGCTATAGAAGTGCAGAGAATGCTATTCAAAAAAAATGTTGTTTTTTTTAGTATAGCACTGTACAATATATAGAAATTGTTTATTTTACACACCTCCACATGTGTATTTCACACTGCAATTTATTTTCTGTGGCCCTAAATGGCGTTTTTTGGAAGAGCACAACAACCCCAACAGTATATAACCGCTGAATCGCACAGCTGCAGAGGCCAGAGAATGCTATTCAAATATAATGTTGTTTTTTCACACACCTCCAGATGTGTATTTCACACTGCAAAATATTTTCTGTGGCCCTAAATGGCGTTTTTTACAAGAGCACAAAAACCCCAACAGTATATAACCGCTGAATCGCACAGCTGCAGAGGCCAGAGAATGCTTTTTAAAAATAATGTTGTTTTTTCACACACCTCCAGATGTGTATTTCACACTGCAAAATATTTTCTGTGGCCCTAAATGGCGTTTTTTGGAAGAGCACAACACAACCACAGTATTTAACCACTGAATCGCACAGCTATAGAAGTGCAGAGAATGCTATTCAAAAAAAATGTTGTTTTTTTTAGTATAGCACTGTACAATATATAGAAATTGTTTATTTTACACACCTCCACATGTGTATTTCACACTGCAAAATATTTTCTGTGGCCCTAAATGGCGTTTTTTGGAAGAGCACAACAACCCCAACAGTATATAACCGCTGAATCGCACAGCTGCAGAGGCCAGAGAATGCTATTCAAAAATAATGTTGTTTTTTCACACACCTCCAGATGTGTATTTCACACTGCAAAATATTTTCTGTGGCCCTAAATGGCGTTTTTTGGAAGAGCACAACAACCCCAACAGTATATAACCGCTGAATCGCACAGCTGCAGAGGCCAGAGAATGCTATTCAAAAATAATGTTGTTTTTTCACACACCTCCAGATGTGTATTTCACACTGCAAAATATTTTCTGTGGCCCTAAATGGCGTTTTTTGCAAGAGCACAACAACCCCAACAGTATATAACCGCTGAATCGCACAGCTGCAGAGGCCAGAGAATGCTTTTTAAAAATAATGTTGTTTTTTCACACACCTCCAGATGTGTATTTCACACTGCAAAATATTTTCTGTGGCCCTAAATGGCGTTTTTTGGAAGAGCACAACACAACCACAGTATTTAACCACTGAATCGCACAGCTATAGAAGTGCAGAGAATGCTATTCAAAAAAAATGTTGTTTTTTTAGTATAGCACTGTACAATATATAGAAATTGTTTATTTTACACACCTCCAGATGTGTATTTCACACTGCAAAATATTTTCTGTGGCCCTAAATGGCGTTTTTTGGAAGAGCACAACACAACCACAGTATTTAACCACTGAATCGCACAGCTATAGAAGTGCAGAGAATGCTATTCAAAAAAAATGTTGTTTTTTTTAGTATAGCACTGTACAATATATAGAAATTGTTTATTTTACACACCTCCACATGTGTATTTCACACTGCAATTTATTTTCTGTGGCCCTAAATGGCGTTTTTTGGAAGAGCACAACAACCCCAACAGTATATAACCGCTGAATCGCACAGCTGCAGAGGCCAGAGAATGCTATTCAAAAATAATGTTGTTTTTTCACACACCTCCAGATGTGTATTTCACACTGCAAAATATTTTCTGTGGCCCTAAATGGCGTTTTTTGCAAGAGCACAACAACCCCAACAGTATATAACCGCTGAATCGCACAGCTGCAGAGGCCAGAGAATGCTATTCAAAAATAATGTTGTTTTTTCACACACCTCCAGATGTGTATTTCACACTGCAAAATATTTTCTGTGGCCCTAAATGGCGTTTTTTGCAAGAGCACAACAACCCCAACAGTATATAACCGCTGAATCGCACAGCTGCAGAGGCCAGAGAATGCTTTTTAAAAATAATGTTGTTTTTTCACACACCTCCAGATGTGTATTTCACACTGCAAAATATTTTCTGTGGCCCTAAATGGCGTTTTTTGGAAGAGCACAACACAACCACAGTATTTAACCACTGAATCGCACAGCTTTAGAAGTGCAGAGAATGCTATTCAAAAAAAATGTTGTTTTTTTTAGTATAGCACTGTACAATATATAGAAATTGTTTATTTTACACACCTCCACATGTGTATTTCACACTGCAATTTATTTTCTGTGGCCATAAATGGCGTTTTTTGGAAGAGCACAACAACTCCAACAGTATATAACCGCTGAATCGCACAGCTGCAGAGGCCAGAGAATGCTATTCAAAAATAATGTTGTTTTTTCACACACCTCCAGATGTGTATTTCACACTGCAAAATATTTTCTGTGGCCCTAAATGGCGTTTTTTGCAAGAGCACAGCAACCCCAACAGTATATAACCGCTGAATCGCACAGCTGCAGAGGCCAGAGAATGCTTTTTAAAAATAATGTTGTTTTTTCACACACCTCCAGATGTGTATTTCACACTGCAAAATATTTTCTGTGGCCCTAAATGGCGTTTTTTGGAAGAGCACAACACAACCACAGTATTTAACCACTGAATCGCACAGCTATAGAAGTGCAGAGAATGCTATTCAAAAAAAAATGTTGTTTTTTTTAGTATAGCACTGTACAATATATAGAAATTGTTTATTTTACACACCTCCACATGTGTATTTCACACTGCAATTTATTTTCTGTGGCCCTAAATGGCGTTTTTTTGAAGAGCACAACAACCCCAACAGTATATAACCGCTGAATCGCACAGCTGCAGAGGCCAGAGAATGCTATTCAAAAATAATGTTGTTTTTTCACACACCTCCAGATGTGTATTTCACACTGAAAAATATTTTCTGTGGCCCTAAATGGCGTTTTTTGGAAGAGCACAACACACCCACAGTATATAACCGCTGAATCGCACAGCTGCAAAGAATGCTATTAAAAAAAAGTTTTTTTTTTTTTTTTAGTATAGCATAGTACAAGAAAAATATATAGAAATTGGTTATTTCACACAACTAGAGATATACACTGCAAAATATTTTTTTTGCCCAAAAATAGGTCTTTTTTGCGCACAACAAAGTGCCTTTTTTTTTTTTTGCAACAGCACAATAAAGTGCCTTTTTTTTGGGGGGGGGCCCAAAAATGGGTCTTTTTAGCAAAAGCACAATAAAGTGCCTTTTTTTTTTCTGCCCAAAATGGGTCTTTTAGCAAGAGCACAATACAGCCACAGTATGGAATAGGTGTATCACTCAACGTAATGCAGTGCTGGTGCACTGAGCTTGCAACACAAACAGATAAACCTATGCAGATCGCTGAGCTATTATATCTCTCAATCTGGACTCCTATCTAAATCTCTCTCCCTGAAAGCACAAACAGGATCCTGCCCCTACACTACACTGTCTCTCTATCTTTTCTATCAGTAGATTGCAGAATCAGGACTAACTCCTATCATATAATTCTCTCCCTCACAGCAACAGCAGCCAGGATCCTTTCCCTACACTGTCTAAAAGCAGAGTGACGATCTGTGCTGTGTGCCTCTTGCTTATATAGAAGCTGGTCACATGCTGGGTCACATGTTGCACTGACCAATCACAGCCATGCCATTAGTAGGCATGGCTATGATGGCTTCTAAGGGCACACCAGCTAATCAAATGGTGATTGGCTGGCCCCTGAAGCATTTCTAACTGCGCCATTAAATTCCCGAATCCGGACCCGAACCCGGACTTTAGCGCAAAATCCGGGTCCGGGGTCGGGAAAACGCCAAAATTCGGTACGGACCCGAACTTTACAGTTCGGGTCCGCTCAACACTACTTATGAGACACCCATAGGGTAAGACTACTCAGGGGAGGTAAGGTGACACCAGTTGCTCTACTCTTCCTCTATGGAGTGATGGTGTTAACTACAGAAACGAAAAAACTAAAAATTGTGTACACCCAAAAAGCTACCTCCTCACATTTTTTAATCACATGCAAAAATAGTACATATAAAAACAGCACAGACCATGTAACGAACACTTCCCAGTCCTATCCCTCCCCCACCTCCCTCCCAAGAAAACCCTACAAACCCCACCAATTCCCTCACCCCCTAGACCTATGAACTGCCTCACCAGGATCTCCCCAAGGAGCTGAAAATGTGCGGCTATGCCTCTAACCCCTCACAGAGATGAATTAAACCCCTGGTGACTACATCTGCAAAGATAGTTACTTAAACAATCGGGATTCAATGAGGATTCATACATCCACCCAAGCAGTGAGAGGAGAGCACTGCACCTTGAAGCCACTATGGGCGAATGCAGTGCAATCTGATGGCTGCACCTGGGGGGTGGATGTAAAGTATGATTAATGAAATTTGAGCTACGCTGTTAGTCCTGTAAAAAGACAAAAAAACACAGTAAGTCCTCATCCAGTCCCAAAATCTCAGGTAACGGTAAGTGCCCGTAGGTTCTAAACACACAGAGGCAGCGGGTGCTAAGATGATATCCAGCAATCTGCTACGGTATATATTATTATTGAACACCTCGTAAGGAATAAAAGTGACATTCACTGCTTGCTCTGCTTGATTTTGAAAGGTGAATGGCACAGAAATAGTCACTACTAGGACATAGCTTCAAAGGACATAAGCTCAAACATACCTAGCAGCATAATAGACATCCGATCCGGCCAGTACTAAACCACTGTGTCCCAGAGCCTCTAGGTACCTCATGAATACTGCCGATATGGTCGGTCTGTCTGCGTATAGATTACTCACTGTTCCGTGGTTTTTCAGCAGCCATTATATGTTGTTCCTATGATCCATAGTCCTTAGTGGAAATAGTCAAAGAACTTCACAGCTAGTTCGTTCAGCAGGTAAGTACAGTGGAAGTCCTTACAGGTGTCCTGTGTGAATAGTACGGGTGTTCAATATCTCCTGTATATAATCCCAGCTGCTGACATCTTATAGAGAACAGGACAGGTGCAGAGCAGCAGGCTGTAGTGAAGAGGAATGATCCTGTAGCACAGCACACCAAAAAGCCTCTGGTAAATCCATCAGGTAAGTGGCATTATGTAAACAGGCAATGCAGGATGCAGTACATCAGGGGGTGTGAGGGGGTGCTGCTCCAAATCTACATATGTTTTGTTCTGCCCCCGGAACTTCTTCAGGATGAGGAGCAATTAGGCTATCGCTGGTATTAAAACCATCCACATGCAGCTGATTGGTTGTCTTGCTTAAAGTGGCGGATCCATCTTTAAACCTTAAATCTATTGTTTCATATTGTCACAAGGGAATTTTTCACCAAGCTAAAACTACACATACTGTACTTTGAACTTAAAAATCTGTATACTATATAAGTATAGATCTATATATAGATAAGTATAGATCTATATATCACATAAACATAGGCAATATATTCGAAAGGCACTTGAATTGTTGTACATTTATCCCCCATGGGTTTAATCAGGATTAGGAATATCTTGTCCAATTAGATACTGATAAGCCACCAAAAGCAGTATATGCATACACATATTCTCCATGGAAGAGGAGTGAAGTATACAACTGTGTTTCAGTCATATTTCATAAGCACAGAGAGCCAGTAAGGAAAGTGTATCAAACCCCTCACCTAGCTAGAATGTGGCCAGGTCTAATAGAGGGAATAGAAACACAATATTTATAAAAAACTATGTAATGAGAAATCACTAATAAGCCCTTTAGGTGACATTGAGTCCAAAAGGAACATCCACCTAGCTTCTTTCTGTAGCAATATTTGATCCCTGTCTCCTTTCCTATCCGGCAGTTCAAGCTTATATATGACTGCACATTTGAATCCTTCCACCAATGCCCCATGCATATCTCTAAGGTGAACTATAACTGCCGATTTATCATCCTTGACATTTTTAGCGTTAATGCTGGCCAGGTGTTCTCCTATTCATTTTCGAAATTCTCATATTGTTTTGCCTATATATATATCTTGCCACATGGGCAAGATATTTTGTACACAAAATTGCTGGGAGGAGCTATTGACATATGATCTAATCTGATAAGTACTTTTGCCGTCTGAATCTGCAAAGGATTTAATTTTCTCAACAAATCTACATATACTGCAATGCCCACATGAGTACATTCCTTTGGGCAGACGAGCCCCCCCCATAGCAACCCACTATATGTTTCTGTAGTCCTGTACTCACTTCGAACCAGGACATCACCTATTGTTGGGGATCTTTTGTGCAATCAGATTGGGCATTGGACCCAAAATGTCTTTAAGTCTATGGCCGAGGTGGAGGATATGCCGATGTTTAGTCAGAATAGTTCTCAACTGGTTCCAATGTGTCCCAAAAGTAGTGACAACTCCTATTTTCATATTTTTAGATTTGGATATGTTTTTGGTGTTAATCTCAAGGCCTAAGGTTTGTTCTCTACTTATTAATGTTTAGCATAAAATATTATACTGAATTAAAGATATTTTAAAACTAAAAATATTATTATATTTAATATTATTCATTCATTGTTTAATGACAGAATTAGGATAGCCTGTGGGAATGTCCCCCAATCCTTGCCTTCTGGGAAGAAATTAAAAAGTGGATCAAACACATAACTGAAACTAGAATAGAACTTAATGCTGCTGCCTGTTTGATTAACATTAACCCTCTTACTTTGAGTAAGTACAAGAAATCACTTTCCAGACACTTATTACTAGCAGCTAAAACTCTCATCCCCCTACATTGAAAAACCACACGAGTACCACAGGTCAAGGATTGGTTGGACAGGATACACTATATATACAAAATGGAGGAAATTGTGGCCATGAAAAAAGAAAATAGCACTAATTTTAACAAGACCTGGCAACCGTGGCTGTTATTCACTTTCTCATCTGAGTACAAACTACTCACTGTGTCATGTATTATCTGTGGTTTCACTATGTTCTGTACACTTGTCCTAAGAAATATAGAATTGTTTAGAGCCTCATTTAACCGCTCACCCATATATATACAAATTATTAAATATATTATTATTATTATTTCTTCCTTCCCACCCCTATCCACCTCACCCCCCCATCTTTCTCTCCCCCCCCCCCCATACCTCCTCTCCTCCATCCCATCTTCTGTTTTAATCCATGTGACTACATCCATCACCAATCCAAATTAAACACTTATTTGTTTATTGTGATACCTCTATATGTAAACTGACATCTGTTATCTTCAGTTTTATGATTCATGTATACCATTGTCTATTGTATGCTTGTTTAAGCTTCAATAAAACCTTTAGATTGTGAAAAAAATGATAGCCTTGTGTCCTGAATCTGTGTCTCATTTCTATGCTTTTCTTGTAAGAATCTTTAATGTTAGAGCAGTTTCTGAAAAGTCTCAGGAACTGCCCTGTTGGAATGCTCCTAATTAAGGGCCAAGGATGATGGCTGGTGGCGTGGAGTAGGGTATTGCCCGCATTGGGCTTTCTAAATGTTTTTGTTTTGATCTTAGTACCATCTTTGCTGATCACGAGATCCAAAAATTGAATTTGATGTGGATCTATCTTGATAGATAAAGGTAGGCCCATAGACGTGGTGTATCTGGATTTTGCAAAAGCATTTGACACAGTTCCCTATAAACGTTTACTGTACAAAATAAGGTCCGCTGGCATGGACCGTAGGGTGAGTACATGGATTAAAAACTGTCTACAAAGGGCGAGTTCAGAGGGTGGGGATAAATGGGGAGTACTCGGAATGGTCAGCGGTGGAAAGTGGGGTCCCCCAGGGTTCTGTGCTGGGACCAATCCTATTTAATTTGTTCATAAACGACCTGGAGGATGGGGTAAACAGTTCAATCTTTGTATTTGTGGACGATACTAATGCTAAGCAGAGAAATAACTTCTCCGCAGGATGTGAAAACCTTGCAAAAAGATCTGAAAAAATTATTGGGGTGGGCAACTACACGGCAAATGAGGTTTAACAATTTGCCAACCAGGCCAATTCTGACATTTCTCTCCTACATGTAAAAATCATATTTTTTTTTGCTAGAAAATTACATAGAACCCCCAAACTTTATATATGTTTTTTTAGCAGAGACCCTAGAGAATACAATGGCAGTCATTGCAACTTTTTATCTCGCACAGAATTTGCGCAGCAATTTTTTAAATGCTGACCAGACGCTATGATCGTTCTTATGGTGTAGGGAATCGCTGGCTGAAATAGCTGATATCTGTATGATGCCTGTAGCTGTAGGCATCATTCAGATATACCCACTCAAAGCCCAGGATGTCATATGACGGCCAGCCGGCGGCAAGTGGTTAATGTAGAAAAATGTAAAATTATGCATTTGGGTGGCAAAAATATGAATGCAATCTATACACTGGGGGGAGAACCTCCGGGGGAATCTAGATGGAAAATGACCTGGGGGTCCTAGTAGATGATAGGCTCAGCAATGACATGCAATACCAAGCTGCTGCTAACAAAGCAAACAAAATATTGGCATGCATTAAAAAGGGGATCAACTCCAGAGATAAAACGATAATTCTCCGGCTCTACAAGACTCTTGCCCGGCCACACCTAGATTATGCTGTCCAGTTCTGGGCACCAGTCCTCAGGAAGCATGTACTGAAAATGGAGCGAGTACAGAGAAGGGCAACAAAGCTAAAAAAGGGTCTGGAGGATATTAGTTATGAGGAAAGGTTGCGAGCACTGAACCTATTCTCTCTGGAGAAGAGACGCTTGAGGTGGTTTACAAATACCATACTGGTGACCCCACAATAGACATAAAACTTTTTTTGTGGAAGGGAGTTTAACAAGACATGTGGCCACTCATTAAAATTAGAAGAAAAGAGGTTTAACCTTAAACTACATAGAGGGTTCTTTACTGTAAGAGCGGCAAGGATGTGGAATTCCCTTCCACAGGCGGTGGTCTCAGCGGGGAGCATCGATAGTTTTAAAAAACTATTAGCACCTGAACAACCACAACCTACAGGGATATACAATGTAATACTGACATATAATCACACACATAGGTTGGACTTGATGGATTTGTGTCTTTTTTCAACCTCACCTACTATGTAACTATGTAAGAAAGATGTTTTTATTATTGTCATTGAAGTACCGAATGAAGTTTTACAATTGTTCAGAAGATCCCCTCCACACCACCAGCACATCATCAATATATCGGACCCAAAAGATCACATGTAGGTCAAAAGAGGGGTGAGTGTACACCTTCTCCCTCTCCCGCCATCCCAGATGGAGACATGCGTAGGCGGGGGCACACGCAGATCCCATGGCAACACCCCTTTTTTGACAGAAAAACTTCTTATCGAACATGATGTAGTTATTATTCAGGACCATGTTTAACAGCTTAACAAGAAACTCGTTATGTGGCCCTGGTAGGGGGTGCTGTACCTCAAGTTATTGGGACACCGCGTGTAGCCCCACCTTGTGGGGGATAGAGGAGTACAAAGACTCAACATCAATCCCTGCCATAACACAGTCTCCTGGTATTGAAAGATCCTTCAATTTGCATAAGATATCCGATGACTCAAGAACAAAAGATGGTAATTCTGCGACCAAATGCTTATTACATTTATCCACATATTTCCCTATCCTCTCCAGGGGTCCCCCTATCCCTGAGACGATAGACTGCCCTGGCGGTTTGTTTATATTTTGTGGACCTTCGGAGTTACGTAGAACGTAGGGATATTAAATTCTCCAACTCTCAAGAATTTGTATTCTTTTTTCTTTAGTAAGCCAACTTCAAAAGCTTTGCCTAAGCTAAAATTTATCTCCTCAACCAGTCCAGGGAAGGGGTTATCAGAGCATTTTTGACAGTAAGATAAGTCATTTAATTGTCTGTATAACTCCTCTGTGTATGCTTGTTCTTCCCATAAAACCACATTTCCTCCTTTATCTCTGGGTTTTATTATACAGTTTGGTAATGCCTTCAAATCCTCTAAGGCTTTACGTTCCCCAGAGGTTAGATTGTCCATAATGGGCTCTAGCTGTTCCCATTCAATCAACCTCAGATAATTCATAATTGCTTCAATGAATGTCTGCAGGTATCTATTGTTACCAAATGTAGGGAATTTTTTGATTTATTAGCCAATTCAGATGGGGGGGGGGGGGTATCAAGTATGTCAGAGTCAATCCATGTGTTCCCTTCAAAGTTGTCAATTAATTGAGTGTCATTAAGTTCTTCTCACTGAATAGTAGCTTGAGTCTTGTCCCTAGTGTCATTCTTGCCATGGTACATAAGCCTAAAATTAACTTGTCGCAATAATAGGCAAATGTATTTGTATATATCAAATAAGTTACCTCAATTACAAGGTGAAAAACCGAGGCTCTTGTTAAGTAAGGATAGATGGTCCTGACCTAGGGTGTGTTCAGTCAGGTTAATGACATTCAGTTCTACTTGTTCCGAGTAGTTAGCCCACTGCCCTGTAAGCTGGAATTGTCCTCCTTGATTTGGGCTATTTTCCCTGTTTGGGGAACTACTGTATTGTTTCCTTCTCTTTTGTTTCCCTTTTCCTTTATTTCTCCCCCTGGGTCACCCCTGTCCACTCCATTTCTGTCCAAAGCTAAAAAAGTCACATACATGTTTAAGTGATATATAGATCTATACTTATCTATATATATAGATCTATACTTATATAGTATACAGATTTTTAAGTTTAAAGTATAGTGTGTGTAGTTTTAGATTGGTGAAAAATCCCCTGTACACC
Organism: Rana muscosa; assembly: GCA_029206835.1. Lineage (NCBI taxonomy): Eukaryota > Metazoa > Chordata > Amphibia > Anura > Ranidae > Rana > Rana muscosa. The sequence goes on from CM055116.1 coordinate 219,053,096, forward strand.
CGTACTATTCAAACAGGACACCTGTAAGGACTTCCACTGTACATACTTGCTGAACGAACTGGCTGTGAAGTTCTTTGGCTATTTCCATTAAGGACTAACATATAATGGCTGCTGAAAAACCACGGAAAAGTGAGTAATCTATACACAGACAGACCGACCATATCAGCAGTGTTCATGAGGTACCTAGAGCCTCTGGAACACAGTGGTTTAGTACTGGCCGGATCAGATGTCTATTATGCTGCCAGATATGGTTGAGCTTATGTCCTTTGAAGCTATGTCCTAGTAGTGACTATTTCTGTGCCATTCACCTTTTAAATCAAGCAGGGCAAGCACTGAATATCACTTTTATTCCTTATGAGGTGTTCAATAACGATATATATCATAGCAGATAGAGATGAGCTTCGAGTTCGAGTCAAACCCATGTTCGAGTCGAACATCGTCTGTCCGGCTGTTCGCCGAATTTCAAACATGGGCCGTTCGTGCCAATTTCGAGTGGCGGGTCACGGCCCATAATTCATTGCAGCATCGCAGTGCATTGCTGGCTGATGATTGGCCAAGCATGCACTATGACCCGCATGCTTGGCCAATCACAGCGCCGTAAGTACAGAGAGCTGTAATTGGTCAAAGCCAGGGTGGCTTTGGCCAATCATGGCTCAGAGGAGTAGGTACACGCCCCACACTATATAAGGCCACCGACTTGGCGGCCTTGTGTAGTGTGTTGGCGTTAGTTAAAGTAAAGAGACAGAGAGAGAGACAGTGTAATTTGATTTGAGTTAGATAGAGCAGGCAGGCGAGTCAGTTAGCTGCAGGTACAGTGTGTAGAGGATATATATGCATCCTAGGTGTTGTATATAGATTTACACACGGTATTCAGTTTAGCTAGATCCGTTCCTGTTATTCTCTATACTGACAGGCAGGCAGGTGATTGTGCTAACTGCAGTGTTTCACTTAGTGTACTGTGTCCTTTGCACAGTGTGCACCAAAAGCTTACCTCAATACAATTGCTGGTGTTCTGACACAAATACAGGCAGGGAGCTGCAGTATTTTGTTTTAGTGTCTTTTGCACAGTTTGCACCTAAAGCTTACCTGAATACAATTGCTGGTGTTCTGATACAAATACAGGCAGGGAGCTGCAGTATTTTGCTTGAGTGTCCTTTGCACAGTGTGCACCAAAAGCTTACCTGAATACAATTACTGGTGTTCTGATACAAATACAGGCAGGGAGCTGCAGTATTTTGCTTTAGTGTCTTTTGCACAGTTTGCACCTAAAGCTTACCTGAATACAATTGCTGGTGTTCTGATACAAATACAGGCAGGGAGCTGCAGTATTTTGCTTGAGTGTCCTTTGCACAGTGTGCACCAAAAGCTTACCTGAATACAATTACTGGTGTTCTGATACAAATACAGGCAGGGAGCTGCAGTATTTTGCTTTAGTGTCCTTTGCACAGTGTTCACCAAAAGCTTACCTCAATACAATTGCTGGTGTTCTGATACAAATACAGGCAGGGAGCTGCAGTATTTTGCTTTAGTGTCCTTTGCACAGTGTTCACCAAAAGCTTACCTCAATACAATTGCTGGTGTTCTGATACAAATACAGGCAGGGAGCTGCAGTATTTTGCTTTAGTGTCCTTTGCACAGTGTGCACCTAAAGCTTACCTCAATACAATTGCTGGTGTTCTGATACAAATACAGGCAGGGAGCTGCAGTATTTTGCTTTAGTGTCCTTTGCACAGTGTGCACCAAAAGCTTATCTGAATTTAATTGCTGGTGTTCTGATACTAATACCACAGGCAGGGAGCTGCAGTATTTTCAGTTAGTGGTCCATATTGCCGGGACCAGACATTACATTAAAAAAAACTGGAAGAACCCCCTTGGGAGGTGGGACTTTAAAAGTGACTGACAACACTCAGAGGTATATTGAAAAATATATGAATTTAATCAACGAGTATAAAGACATAATTACAAAGACAGTTTCTTATTAAAATACATGAATTAAATACAGATTCACAAAAAACTGTTTGTATTCAAAAAAGAAAGAAAGAACATAACGTTTTGTAGTCCGACCCGACAGCTGTTTCGGTTACCCTTCTTCGGGGGATTTGTGGACATTAAAATCGGGAGTTGTCTATAAAAAGACAGATTCCATTAAATACATGATGCTATTGTGTATATATATGCATAAAATTGTTTATACAAATAGATAAAACGTCACACATGTATATGAAAATAAGTAAATAATAATTTTTGCTTACAAATATTTCCAAAAGTAGTTTGATATTCCATGCGAGAATAGGGCACGTGTGTCGCCGTGTATATGGAGCGAGAGAGAAAAAAGAAACGCACCACAGAAAAAGGCTGGAGCAGGGTCCAAAAATAAACTTTCATACGAAGGTCCCCAAATGGTGACAGACGATGGAGCTAGAAAAGACTCTAAATAAAGAGTCTAGGTTTCTGCAAAACATATATGGACAGCCCTTAGTATTAATTAATATCCTCATTTATTGGAGCTTAAGCCAAAAAGATGTAGCAAATTATCCTCAAAAACCTACCAGTAAACCTTCATTTCGAGTAGACAAGAAGAAAAACAGCAACTCCTATCAATTCAAAAAAGAATCTCTCTCATATCTGAGAGATTGCATAAATTATGCATTCCTCTGGCAGTAGAGTGAGTTGTATGAAGTGTGGCTATCTTCTAATTGTTGAGGGAAATACTGTAAAAAGAAAGAGAAACAAAAAGGAGGGTAAAGGTGCAAATAAGCACCATTAGCAACCACTTAAATAAGAGGATAGTGATGTCCTAAATACCTAAAAGAGTCTAACCATATGAATGAGAGTATATACCTGTGTAGCTCCTCCAGACTGTAAACTGGTACCGTGTCCTGTGCCCGTGCAAATCTCCGTTTAGTAAGATGGGCTTTAAATGGCGTCTTAGATAAGCCGCCACAGCTGTGTGAGCGGACGGCGCAGGAAGCCGGCGTGTGGTGACGTCAATACGCATGGCGTCGCTTGAGTGTAAAACACTCTAAAGCGAAACCAAAAGAGCCGCGAGCGGAAGTGTATGTCTGCATAGAAACGCCGACACCGGAAACACCTAACACGGTCAACGTCCAGAGACTGCAACAGGACGCAGATGGTGTATTCCATCTATAGAGCCTCAGATCTAAAACTGTCATAGTCAAATAAAACAAAAAGAATAGGTGGGAAAAGTAATCCCTTAAAACAGGCACAGGATCATGTTACCTAAAGAGGGACCCCCCGCACATTAAATGCCAAGCGCGGTCTCAATACGACAGCAATCGGCAGATAAGTAGCGCCGACGCATGTGTGCAAAAAAGAAATTATTTTGCATCAAAAAAAAGGGGGAAAAAAATTGTAACAAGAGGCCAAAATGAATTGGTCATCCAGACAATTAACCCCCTACGTGCGTCGTGCAGAAAGCAATGGACCCCGCAGGCCCAACACAAAAGACACACATCAACCTATAACGCATACAATATCGAAAAAATATACCATATAACATATATCATACTAAACATACTCAAAACTTTGATGTATAGCAATAATCATAATAATGATGAATATATACTCTCTTCTATTCTTCCCAACCACCAGAGGAGAAACCCTCCAAAAAGGGACGATAACTAATATGTTCATTTAACCCGGGTGGCAGGGTGGCATTCAGAGTAAAAATCCATTTTGTTTCTCTCTGCAAGAGAGTTCTATTCCAGTCTCCTCCTCTATTATTTGGATGGATCCTATCCAAGATTAAAATTTTTATTCTTGGAATTTTACTGTTATGAATATCTCTAATATGTCGTCCTAGGGGGAGATCTGGGTCACATTTTTTCATACAGGTGATGTGTCTAGCCGCTCTTTTAAAGAATGGCTGTTTAGTTTTGCCAATGTAGAAAGAACCACATTGGCATGAGAGCAAATATACAACTCCTTCCGTTTTGCAGTTGGCAAAGTGAATTGCCTTGAAGACTTTTCCATTGGGTAGTATTGCTTTGTTGTCAATATTCATATACTGACATAAATTGCAGCCGCCACATCGATATGTACCTGGTCGCCTACAAGGATCAACACGGAATTCACCTGTGTACTCACTCTGTATTAAATTGTCCCTTATTGACTTTGCTCTACGGTAGGTGATTAGAGGTTTAGCTGGCACAAATGGAGCCAATGATGGATCAATTTTTAAAAGATGCCAATATTTGGAAATGATCCTCCTAATCTGATCACTCTGTTTGTTGAATTTGGTAATAATACGTACATCATTTGGATAAGATTTATCGAGCCTATTGATCAGTTCTTTTTTTGTCAAGAGTTGGTCTCTAGATTTAAGAGTAGCCCTTCTGAATGATTTTTTGAGACTACTGAGGGAATATCCTCGTATCAGAAGGCGATCTCTTAAGGCATTTGCCTCTCTCTGAAAGATAGCATCACTTGTGCAGTTCCTGCGTAGTCGCAAATATTGCCCAAATGGTATTGATCTCACAAGAGGTGCCGGGTGTGCACTTTCGGCATGAAGTATGGAATTGCACGCCGTATCTTTGCGATACAAAGCACTTGATAATTTACCATTCGTGTCCTTCAGTATAGTAATGTCTAAAAAGTTGATAGACACGTCACTGTAGGTCATGGTAAATTTTAAATTGTAAGAGTTGTCATTCATAGCATCTAGGCATGACAACAACAATTCCGGAGTGCCTACCCACACAATGAAGATATCGTCAATGTAACGACTCCAGTTGACAATCGATTCAGTAAGTGGTAAAAGTGTTTCTTCAGATAAGAAATTTTGCTCCCACTCCCCCAGGTACAAATTAGCGTAAGAAGGGGCACAACAAGTCCCCATAGCAACGCCTTGTACCTGGAGGTAGTGGGACCCATCAAAAGAAAATGCATTACAAGTAAGAATATGCTCAAGTGCAGAGAGCAAAAATCGATCAAAAGCACGATTGTCCCGATGGGACTGGGACAAAATATGTCTGATAACCCCAATGCCCCGCTGGTGGGGGATGGAGCTGTAGAGAGCTTCTACATCAACAGCCACCAGCAGGGCATTGGGGGGTACCGACATCTCATCCAATTGATTTAGTAGATGCATAGTATCTTTAACGAAGGAGGGTAGATTATTTACATATGGACGAATTTGTTCGTCAATAAACTTGCTTAAATTTTCGGTAATACTACCACATCCTGAGACAATGGGGCGACCTGGGGGCAGAGTTTTATTCTTATGTACCTTAGGGAGACTATAAAAAGTCGGAATTCTAGGGTGAAGAGTTCTAATAAAGTTCCAAGTTTGAAGATTGATGGTTTTATTGGTATATGCCTCATCAATCAACAAATAAAATGTATTGTTGAACTTAGTAATTTGAGTTTTGGAGATGCGTTTGTACCAATCGTTGTTATTAAGAATTTTTAAACACATTTCTCTATATTGGAGATTCTCCATAATTACAATGTTGCCCCCTTAGGGCCCTTAGGGGGCAACATTGTAATTATGGAGAATCTCCAATATAGAGAAATATGTTTAAAAATTCTTAATAACAACGATTGGTACAAACGCATCTCCAAAACTCAAATTACTAAGTTCAACAATACATTTTATTTGTTGATTGATGAGGCATATACCAATAAAACCATCAATCTTCAAACTTGGAACTTTATTAGAACTCTTCACCCTAGAATTCCGACTTTTTATAGTCTCCCTAAGGTACATAAGAATAAAACTCTGCCCCCAGGTCGCCCCATTGTCTCAGGATGTGGTAGTATTACCGAAAATTTAAGCAAGTTTATTGACGAACAAATTCGTCCATATGTAAATAATCTACCCTCCTTCGTTAAAGATACTATGCATCTACTAAATCAATTGGATGAGATGTCGGTACCCCCCAATGCCCTGCTGGTGGCTGTTGATGTAGAAGCTCTCTACAGCTCCATCCCCCACCAGCGGGGCATTGGGGTTATCAGACATATTTTGTCCCAGTCCCATCGGGACAATCGTGCTTTTGATCGATTTTTGCTCTCTGCACTTGAGCATATTCTTACTTGTAATGCATTTTCTTTTGATGGGTCCCACTACCTCCAGGTACAAGGCGTTGCTATGGGGACTTGTTGTGCCCCTTCTTACGCTAATTTGTACCTGGGGGAGTGGGAGCAAAATTTCTTATCTGAAGAAACACTTTTACCACTTACTGAATCGATTGTCAACTGGAGTCGTTACATTGACGATATCTTCATTGTGTGGGTAGGCACTCCGGAATTGTTGTTGTCATGCCTAGATGCTATGAATGACAACTCTTACAATTTAAAATTTACCATGACCTACAGTGACGTGTCTATCAACTTTTTAGACATTACTATACTGAAGGACACGAATGGTAAATTATCAAGTGCTTTGTATCGCAAAGATACGGCGTGCAATTCCATACTTCATGCCGAAAGTGCACACCCGGCACCTCTTGTGAGATCAATACCATTTGGGCAATATTTGCGACTACGCAGGAACTGCACAAGTGATGCTATCTTTCAGAGAGAGGCAAATGCCTTAAGAGATCGCCTTCTGATACGAGGATATTCCCTCAGTAGTCTCAAAAAATCATTCAGAAGGGCTACTCTTAAATCTAGAGACCAACTCTTGACAAAAAAAGAACTGATCAATAGGCTCGATAAATCTTATCCAAATGATGTACGTATTATTACCAAATTCAACAAACAGAGTGATCAGATTAGGAGGATCATTTCCAAATATTGGCATCTTTTAAAAATTGATCCATCATTGGCTCCATTTGTGCCAGCTAAACCTCTAATCACCTACCGTAGAGCAAAGTCAATAAGGGACAATTTAATACAGAGTGAGTACACAGGTGAATTCTGTGTTGATCCTTGTAGGCGACCAGGTACATATCGATGTGGCGGCTGCAATTTATGTCAGTATATGAATATTGACAACAAAGCAATACTACCCAATGGAAAAGTCTTCAAGGCAATTCACTTTGCCAACTGCAAAACGGAAGGAGTTGTATATTTGCTCTCATGCCAATGTGGTTCTTTCTACATTGGCAAAACTAAACAGCCATTCTTTAAAAGAGCGGCTAGACACATCACCTGTATGAAAAAATGTGACCCAGATCTCCCCCTAGGACGACATATTAGAGATATTCATAACAGTAAAATTCCAAGAATAAAATTTTTAATCTTGGATAGGATCCATCCAAATAATAGAGGAGGAGACTGGAATAGAACTCTCTTGCAGAGAGAAACAAAATGGATTTTTACTCTGAATGCCACCCTGCCACCCGGGTTAAATGAACATATTAGTTATCGTCCCTTTTTGGAGGGTTTCTCCTCTGGTGGTTGGGAAGAATAGAAGAGAGTATATATTCATCATTATTATGATTATTGCTATACATCAAAGTTTTGAGTATGTTTAGTATGATATATGTTATATGGTATATTTTTTCGATATTGTATGCGTTATAGGTTGATGTGTGTCTTTTGTGTTGGGCCTGCGGGGTCCATTGCTTTCTGCACGACGCACGTAGGGGGTTAATTGTCTGGATGACCAATTCATTTTGGCCTCTTGTTACAATTTTTTTCCCCCTTTTTTTTGATGCAAAATAATTTCTTTTTTGCACACATGCGTCGGCGCTACTTATCTGCCGATTGCTGTCGTATTGAGACCGCGCTTGGCATTTAATGTGCGGGGGGTACCTCTTTAGGTAACATGATCCTGTGCCTGTTTTAAGGGATTACTTTTCCCACCTATTCTTTTTGTTTTATTTGACTATGACAGTTTTAGATCTGAGGCTCTATAGATGGAATACACCATCTGCGTCCTGTTGCAGTCTCTGGACGTTGACCGTGTTAGGTGTTTCCGGTGTCGGCGTTTCTATGCAGACATACACTTCCGCTCGCGGCTCTTTTGGTTTCGCTTTAGAGTGTTTTACACTCAAGCGACGCCATGCGTATTGACGTCACCACACGCCGGCTTCCTGCGCCGTCCGCTCACACAGCTGTGGCGGCTTATCTAAGACGCCATTTAAAGCCCATCTTACTAAACGGAGATTTGCACGGGCACAGGACACGGTACCAGTTTACAGTCTGGAGGAGCTACACAGGTATATACTCTCATTCATATGGTTAGACTCTTTTAGGTATTTAGGACATCACTATCCTCTTATTTAAGTGGTTGCTAATGGTGCTTATTTGCACCTTTACCCTCCTTTTTGTTTCTCTTTCTTTTTACAGTATTTCCCTCAACAATTAGAAGATAGCCACACTTCATACAACTCACTCTACTGCCAGAGGAATGCATAATTTATGCAATCTCTCAGATATGAGAGAGATTCTTTTTTGAATTGATAGGAGTTGCTGTTTTTCTTCTTGTCTACTCGAAATGAAGGTTTACTGGTAGGTTTTTGAGGATAATTTGCTACATCTTTTTGGCTTAAGCTCCAATAAATGAGGATATTAATTAATACTAAGGGCTGTCCATATATGTTTTGCAGAAACCTAGACTCTTTATTTAGAGTCTTTTCTAGCTCCATCGTCTGTCACCATTTGGGGACCTTCGTATGAAAGTTTATTTTTGGACCCTGCTCCAGCCTTTTTCTGTGGTGCGTTTCTTTTTTCTCTCTCGCTCCATATACACGGCGACACACGTGCCCTATTCTCGCATGGAATATCAAACTACTTTTGGAAATATTTGTAAGCAAAAATTATTATTTACTTATTTTCATATACATGTGTGACGTTTTATCTATTTGTATAAACAATTTTATGCATATATATACACAATAGCATCATGTATTTAATGGAATCTGTCTTTTTATAGACAACTCCCGATTTTAATGTCCACAAATCCCCCGAAGAAGGGTAACCGAAACAGCTGTCGGGTCGGACTACAAAACGTTATGTTCTTTCTTTCTTTTTTGAATACAAACAGTTTTTTGTGAATCTGTATTTAATTCATGTATTTTAATAAGAAACTGTCTTTGTAATTATGTCTTTATACTCGTTGATTAAATTCATATATTTTTCAATATACCTCTGAGTGTTGTCAGTCACTTTTAAAGTCCCACCTCCCAGGGGGGTTCTTCCAGTTTTTCATACAATTAGGGATGTGGTGACTGTCAACATTTACAATCCTGCAATCGTTGGTTTTCTTTCTCTCAGACATTACATTAAAGCCGCAAGCAGTTTTAAATTACTTTTTTTCCTTTAGAAATGTCATTTTGTGCAGGGACAGTTCTAAACACGGGAAACATGCGCCACTTCACAGGCATACTATTGCCAACCCCCCAAATACAATATTTAAAGGATTATTTCAATTATTTTTTTCACCTTATTCATCATTAAATTCACTGCTCCCGAAAAAACTGACGTTTTTAAAACTTCTGTTTGCATTGATACATGTCCCCTGGGGCAGGACCCGGGTCCCTAAAAACACTTTTTAGGACAATAACTTGCATATTAGGCTTTAAAATTAGCACTTTTGATTTCGAACGTTCGAGTCCCATAGACTTTAATAGGGTTCTAAAGTTTGCGCAAACTTTCTGTCTGTTCGCAGGTTCTGGTGCGAACCAAACCGGGGGGGGGGGGGTGTTCGGCTCCTCCCTAGTAGCAGATTGCTGGATATTATCTTAGCACCCACTGCCTCTGCGTATTTAGAACCAAAATTAGGACTAACAGCGGGGCTCAAATTTCATTAATCACACTTTACATCCACCCCCCAGGTGCAGCCATCTGTCAGATTGCATTGCCTTCACTCATAGTGGCTTTAAGGTGCAGTGATATTCTCTCAGCTGCTTGGGTGGATGTATGAATCCCCATTGTTTAAGTAACTATCTTTGCAGTTGTAGTCACCAGGGGTTTGATTCATCTCTGTGAGGGTTTAGCGGCATAGCCGCACATTTTCAGCTCCTTGGGGAGATCCCGGTGAGGCAGTTCATAGGTCTAGGGGGTGAGGGAATTGGTGGGGTTTGTAGGGTTTCCTGGGAGAATGGTGGGGAGAGATAGGACTGGGAAGTGTTCGTTACATGGTCTGTGCTGTTTTTATATGTACTATTTTTGCAAATGATTGATACATGTGAGGAAGTAGCCTTTTGGGTGTACACAATTTTTTGTTTTTTCGTTTCTATGGTCATTTGCTGTGTTACACACCCTGCCCAAATGTTGGGTGGCATCATCCATCTATCTTTCAGGTTCCCAGCTTTCTTTTTCTTTTTTCTTTTTCTTTAATATGATGGTGTTAACTATAGCATTATGTTTTTGGGAAAAGGGCAATGTTGAGGTAATCAGACATCTAGCTTTAACAAACAACCTTTATTTGCCAAAAGCTAAAATGAAACAGCTTGACTTCAGCATAAAATAAAATAAACAAAATAGTCCAAACTTCTGGTAAACAAAACAAGACTTTGACTCAGTACCAGCATAAGCTCTTCTCACCACAGGGGCAGAAACTCATGTTCCTAATGCATTAGAAAGGTCAATTTGGTTGTCTGCTGACTGGTTGGTAAGTTTGAGCTTGGAAATCTCTCTGTATTTGTTTGACATGTGTCGCCCTTCCAGAGCTCCTTGCTGCAATAGACCAGTTATGGGTGGGGGCAGTGGCCACTTGTTTGTGATTTGATTATATTGGTCAGGCAACGCACTGATATCTTTGCTACCATAGTGCTATGTGCTGGGTGTTCAGTGTGCCCCTGTACCTTTAGGGAGGAGTGGGCTCCTTCCAGGCTACCTGTCCTCACCTATCCATTAAAATGCATATGCTTCCATTGTGGAGACTCAGAAGTCAGAGTTAGGGACAACAGAAAACAGGGTGCCTTGATGGGGTCTGTAGCTTACGCATGTATTTGCAAATTGTGCAGACTAAACCCCTGTTCTTAATGCATATTGTTAGACAGGTCAATTTGGTTGGTCGCTGGCTGGTTGGTAAATTTGAGCCTGGAAATCTCTTTGTATTTGTTTGACATGAGCTTCCAGAGCTCCTTGCTGCAATAGACCAGTTATGGGTAGGGGCAGTGGCCACTTTTTTTTGTTTTTAAAATTCCTGCCTGCTTCAGGGGTCCATAAATGTTGCAATGAAGCACCCTGTATATTTTGCTTGTCTATACTATGTATTTATACTATGCTAAATAAAAATGCTAAAGTGTCCCTATCTTGTTCATGGTTTACCACTGTCGACACACCTGAGTCTGTCCCCAGTTGAGATCTACTCATGATCATGACAAGGGAAACAGTTGTTAACCCTAGTTGTAGAAGGCATACACAGTTCAAACATGTGCCCCAGAGAGGTTAGCAATGAAGAAGTTTGATCACAAAAAAGGAGACATAGGAGGATTGACATACACCATTTCTTTATTTTTAAAAGTAAATCCACATCATGGACAGCTTTTCCTTGATAACTGAGACAATTTCCCTTCAGATTACTTATAAATTACAGATTACTTATCAATTAAATATATGATAGTAAAACTATAACTTGAAGCCCACATAAAGCAAATAAATAATATTAGTCATGAGTTCAGTCATACATTTTAAATGTAAAAATGTCAATATTATCATTGAGCTGCCTTTTCAGAAAAAAATCTGGAGTAAAAGCTATGATAAATGAAACTATGGTGATTTCCAGATGGATACTATTATCCCTTTGCAGTAGTGAGCAGGTGCATACAGTGGATTCACAGTAACCATTGTACCAGTCCTTAAAGGCTAGCACAGAGGAAATTAATAAGCAAGTCAGCTGCATACCCAGATGCTACTGCTGCTCATATACTATATACTTTTTCCAATTACCATCTGTAGCCTATGGCAGCCAAGTACACCTTACAAGTGGTCAGTGACATTTACCTTTCTTTTCAAACATCTTGAGCAGAATACAAGGAAACTTTGAGAACCTAGTTTAGTGTCAAGTTCAAAAAAAATAATTCTACTTGTCAGATTTTTATTTCTTTTACTTCAAAATGACTTTTGGCTAGAAAAAAAAAAAAAAAATGGTATAATGGAAAACAATAAAACAGTGTATTGATTTAAACTACTTATTCTGTACATGGTCTGTCCTGACAATGGCACCTGGGATGCATTTATTACTTGTGTTCCCACATCCAGACTCTGATACTAAGTTCATTACTGTAAATTTCTTCCCTTCTTTTTTTTTTTAATCATGAAATCCAACTGTATGTTTTTCATTAATTCTATCATAGCTAGCTAGTCCACAGTACTATATAAAATAAGAAATAATAAAGGCAGAATACAGTGCTGATTTTGTACAAATATACATTGAGAAAAAAGGCAGAAAGCCCTCTGCTCCCCAGGGACAAAGCTAATTGGGCCAATGAAGCCAGGCCAGGGGCTTTGTTGATTCCAGTTAATAGTTGCACGTTTGAAAATGTTTCAACGGAGAGCCTGACAACGGTATACATACAATGCACATTTGATTACTAACAGATTTACATTAAAAATTTCTACAAAGACTTTTACATATTACAATCCAATTAAACAAAAACATTTTGCATTAAAAAAATTGTATGTATTAATTCAGATGATTTGTCTTTTGTTTATGGCAGTTGTGAAATCTATATAAATATCATCCCTGGTATTTTTTTTATCTTCTGGCAAGCTCTGAATATAAGCCTGCACCCTTATTGTTGAATCATGGACACTGATCTTACCTGAGGCAAGTGAGGCTTGCAGTTCTTTAGGTGTTGTTCTGGGTTCTTTTATGACCTCCTGGATGAGTCGTCGTCATGCTCTTGGAGTAATTTTTGTAGGCCGGCCACTCTTGGGAAGGTTCGCCACTGTTCCAAGTTATCTCCATTTAGGGATAATGGCTCTCCCCATGGTTCACTGGAGTTCTAAAACCTTAGAAATGGCTTTGAAACCCTTCCTAGACTGATACATGTACATTACTTTGCTCTTGAATTTTTTTAGATTGTGGCATGATGTGTGGCTTTTTGTGATCTGTTAGCATGCTTCATTTTGTCAGACAGCTTCTATTTATGTGATTTCTTGATTCCACAGGCCTGGCAGTAATCAGGCCTGGGTGTGGCAAGTGAAATTGAACTCAGCTTTCCAAAAAATTGTGGTTAATCACAGTTCATTCACGATTCAGCATGGGAGGGGGCAATTACTTTTTCACATAGGGCCAGGCAGGTTTGAACAGTTCTTTTCTCTTAATAAATGAAATAATAATTTAAAAACTGCATCTTGAGTTTACTCGGGTTATCTTTGTGTAGTAATAAAATTTGTTTGATGATCCAAATCATTTAAGGCCCCATGCACACGAGACGCCGGTGCAAACTCTGCTGAACACAAGTTTTTAAACGCTGAAACCGGCGTTTAGAAACGCCCGTTTTGTCACGATTGCAGCCGCAGTTTAGCTGCATTTTACCACGTTTGTGTCTATAAGCGTTTAGTTAAGAAACATCATAAGACCCTCCCTAAGCTCAAAAAACAGTATTATTTAACCATTTCAGCCATTTTGTGAGACCCGAGTGAGTAGCAGCAGCTGAGAGAGCAGCAGTGTACTTGTATTTAGCGTATCACTTGCCACATCACCTGCCACAAGCTGTGGATTGACCACTTTCCACGTCACCTGACACGTCACCTGGCCACGTCACCTGCCACAAGTTGTGAATTGTCCACTTGCCACGTCACCTGGCCACGTCACCTGCCACGTCACCTGGCCACGTCACGTGCCACAAGTTGTGGATTGTCCACTTGCTATGTCACCTGCCACGTCACCTGGCCACGTCACCTGGCCATGTCACCTGCCACAAGTTGTGGATTGTCCACTTGCCACATTACCTGCCACAAGCTGTGGATTGTCCACTTGCCACGTCACCTTCCGTGTCACCTGCCACAAGTTGTGGATTGTCCACTTGCCACATTACCTGCCACAAGTTGTGGATTGTCCACTTGCCACATCACCTGCCACAAGTTGTGGATTGTCCACAATGCAATGCAAGCAATTACAGTTTTTTTATATTTTTTAATGGTTGTTCATCATTTGCCATCATTTGAGATTTCTAAAATAGGTCACCTTTAAAAACGCTTATAAACGAAAATGCGGCAAAACGCTGGTACTGCGTTTAGCCGTGTTTAGCCGCGTTTCACGTCTGAAACGTGGAAAACTTTTGCGTCTGAACCCATTTTTTTGCTTCTGGAAAACGAGGTTAAACGCAACTGCATATAAATGGCAGTAAACGAGACAGTGTGCATGGTCACATAGGATAACAGTGAATGGGTTCAGGGGCAGTTGAGAAAAGTGTCCAACTGCCTCTGAACACGCGTTTAACAGTGTCTCGTGTGCATGGGGCCTAAGTGTGCAAAAAAAAATTAGGAAGGGGCAAATACTTTTTCACACAACTGTGTGTATATATATATATATCCATATACAGCATGCATAAAGCCAATCCTAAGATTTTCATAATCCTGCCAGACAGCACAGTTAGGTTGTTAAGCAATAACGCTTGGTAATCTCTCTGTCTCCAGCCTGTGATTGGACAGAAAAGGGTTCTGTTCAGGAGATCACAAGTTTTATATCAAGACTAACACTAGTTGAATTTAAACATACATGTATTAATTTTTAATTGAAAACAACACTGGGCTGCATGTATTTTCATTTCATTTTTAAGCTGCTTAGAATTCAGCTTTAAACAGAAGAAGTATGCTAGAATAACCATGTAAAGCAGTGTCGCTGATGAAATACAGCATCTGCCAAACTCAGGTGGCTTCTGTCCCATTTGCTTATTTTCCAGCCGCTATGCATATAGTAGTTTGGATCAGGTACTGGAAGTTGGAAGGATGACAATACTGAAACTTAATGGATTTCAATATTACTTCTCTGTCACTTCATATTATTACATGCTTTGTTTAAATCAGATTGTAAGCTAGTATGACATGATACAGGAGTCCACTGCCAAAAAAACTCAACGATCCATGAACCATAGCCCTTAAACAGTGAGTAATATTGAATATTTATATCAGATACATTTTGTTAACTTGGCATTTATCTTGGTCTTCAAATTGGAGTTAGTTGGAAAGAAAAAGAGAAAAAGGCTGGCTTTCGTGTTTGCTGTTTCAATGATTTTTAAAAACCACCACCAGAGTGGTAAAGATCGCATAACATGAGATCCTCTTATTGTTCATATGCCTTAAAGTGGTTGTAAATTCTCACATATACCTAGTGAAGTGAATAGCATCAGATGATACACAGGGATGAAACAAATCCTTCTACATCAATTTTACTTGTATTTCTGCAGTCTACCCCTTTCTACACCCTTTCAAAAGTGCAGATCGTGTTAAAAATCTTTCTTCATCCTTCAGCAGTACATAGGGAAAGGTAGAGAGACTGCACTTACAGAGCTGATTTGAGGAAAAGGGACACACCCTCTCTAAACATAGGCAGATGAACGAAGGAACATGCAGAGCTGTATTCTGAATAGACAAGCTCAGTGCTTATCTCCCTCTAAGCACCCTCCCAGACACAAATTTTTAGCTCTTTTTTCAGAGAACTTGACAGAGGTGACTCATGTTGATAACAGAGGGAGGAAGAACCAGAGAGAAATTACAGTTAGAGTTTTGGATGGGGACAAGTAAACACTACAGATGTGCTTAGTTCAAATTTCACAAATGGGCTTTACAACCACTTTAACATTCTAACCCACAGAGGATTATTTTTCATTCCATGTGCTTATTCCTCATACTCAACTACTGCTCGATTGGCATGCTCAATGAAGTAAGATTCATATATTGTTCCATGGACCTTCAGCCCTGCATCTCCTGTCACATAATATTTTGACTCTGCATCTCCTAATGCAACATTTGTATATGGCAGAATGGACAGTGATATGGGGTGATCAAGACTTTTTGTCAGCGCAGGGGTGATTATAAAAATGTTGCCACCAGAAGCTACTCTAGTAATGGTAATGAGTGAGCTCCAAAGTTAGAGCTGGCCTATCTCTGCATTATCAACAAATGTCAACAAGAAATGTATTTTTCATCTTGTCTATTTAAGGTTCAGGTGCTGGAGATTATATGTGATCTTCAATCATATTCTTGTGAAATAGCACCAATTCCAGATGTATTTGCACTGTTTAAAAATCAAAGTACATTTAGAGCTACCTTAAAGGATAACTGGAAAAATAAGAATTTCTTTCCAACATTACCCACAAAAGGAGCATATGGAAAAGTCCACAACATAAAAAGGTGATAAAAGATAAAAAACTGCGCTAATGCTAGAAACATATACTATAGGCAACAGTAATAATGTGACGGCATAAAAAACAATTAATAAAGAGAAAACTGCGCCAACCCTCTTATCCCAAAAACCAATAATGAGTCTAGATAAATGAATTCAACACCTATTGGGACAAGTGAAAGTCCAATAAGCAGTTCAAAATAATTGATCTGAAACAGAATCCACTCTTCCATCGGTTCAAGAAACACAACCCCACCGTGACTTTTCAGCACTTATTGTGAGGTATCCACCACCAGAAGTAAGGGGAGCAGCTTACCGGAAGGCAAGCGGTTTGGGACATCCGACTGTAACCCAGCCGCGGCCTTTGATTTGTAACAGTAATCCTCCAAATGGCGATAGTAAAAACAGCTTAGATAAAAGCAACAATGTATTGCCGGCCGGCATACCAGGAGCCTCACTCCTCGAGCGTGGTGACGTCACTGAGCGTCCTCCTAGATAGGAGGACGCTCAGTGACGTCACCATGCTCGAGGACATCACAACTCAAAGGCCGCGGCTGGGTTACAGTCGGATGTCCCAAACCGCTTGCCTTCCGGTAAGCTGCTCCCCTTACTTCTGGTGGTGGATACCTCACAATAAGTGCTGAAAAGTCACGTGGTGTTGTGTTTCTTGAACCGAAGGAAGAGTGGATTCTGTTTCAGATCAATTATTTTGAACTGCTTATTGGACTTTCACTGTTGAATTCATTTATCTAGACTCATTATTGGTTTTTGGGATAAGAGGGTTGGCGCAGTTTTTTCTTTATTAATAAAAAGGTGATAGTTACATGCATAAACTCAAGCACACAGGCAAATCAATGAATAGATGAAAACTAGGGATAAGCTCGGTGTTTGAGTCGAACATAGGTTCGACTCGAACATCGGCTGTTCGCGCGTTCGGCGAACAACGAACGATTTGGGCCGTTCGCGCCAAATTCGAGTGACGCGAACGGCCCACAATACACTGCGCCATCGCAGTGTAATCCCGGCGCTGTGATTGGCCAAGCATGCACTGTGACCCTGCATGCTTGGCCAATCACAGCGCCGGCAGCGAGGAGAGCAATGATTGGCCACAGGCAGGATGCCTGTGGCCAATTATAGCTGAGGGGGTTTAGTACACGCCCCACACTATAAAAGGCCGCCAGCGCGGCGGCCTTGTGTAGTGTGTTCCGGAGCAGGGAAAGTGAAGGATAGGCAGGGACAGTGTCAAATCTTGTCAAATCTATTCTTTGCTAAACCTTGTGTGTAGGGACAGAGAAGGATAGGCAGGGAGAGTGTCAGTGTCATATTCTTTGCTAAACCTTGTGTGTAGGGAGAGAGAAGGATAGGCAGGGAGAGTGTATATACTTTGATAAACCTTGTGTGCAGGGAGAGAGAAGGATAGGCAGGGGACAGTGTCAGTGTCATATTCTTTGCTAAACCTTGTGTCCAGGGAGAGAGAAGGATAGGCAGGGAGAGTGTCAGTGTCATATACTTTGATAAACCTTGTGTGCAGGGAGAGAGAAGGATAGGCAGGGGACAGTGTCAGTGTCATTGTTGCTAAGCCTCCTGCACATTATACACCTGAAGTTAGCCCGTATTGCTGCTTTTTCCTGGTGTGCTACACCAACAGGATTTTGCGGCACTTACAGCGAGCGGAGTGTACCTCCTGACCATATTACACCTTAACTTAGCCTGTATTGCTGCTTTTTCCTGGTGTGTTACACCAACAGGATTTTGCGGCACTTACAGCGGGCGGAGTGTGCCTCCTGACCATATTACACCTTAACTTAGCCTGTATTGCTGCTTTTTCCTGGTGTGTTACACCAACAGGATTTTGCGGCACTTACAGCGGGCGGAGTGTACCTCCTGACCATATTACACCTTAACTTAGCCTGTATTGCTGCTTTTTCCTGGTGTGTTACACCAACAGGATTTTGCGGCACTTACAGCGGGCGGAGTGTGCCTCCTGACCATATTACACCTTAACTTAGCCTGTATTGCTGCTTTTCCCATTTCCCTGCAGGCCATTAGAATGTCTGGAAGGCAAACAAGGAGAGGCAGACAGTCAGGAGCCAAAAAAAGAGGGCAAGCAGGCTCTGTGTCTAGAGACAACAGTGCTGGTCGTAGACACGGTGCATCGCCATCAGCACGTGGCCATGGGACACGCTTGTCCTTCTTTTCGGCAGCTGGACATGTTGAGCCGCATCATGCCGAAGACTTGGTAGAGTGGATGACCAAGCCCTCCTCATCCTCCTCATCCTCTCTCACCCAGGCTCAGGGTACTGGCAAAGCAGCTGCCAAAGCGTCCTCTTCCCTGGTATCAATGTCATCATCAGTCACTCCTTCCCTAGACCAACCATGTCCTCCTGAGGAGTCCCCCGAACTGTTTGAGCACAGTGTTGGGTACATGCTCCAGGAGGATGCCCAGCGTTTCGAAGGGTCTGATGATGATACCCAGCTAGAGGAAGGCAGTAGCGTGAGAGCAGAGAGAGGGGATGCTCAAGAAGGACACCAATCTGGCAGTCATATTCCAGCAGCTGCAGCATACTGCCAGATTGGATCCAGTGATGAGGAGTGAGGGGATGATGAGGTCACTGACTCCACGTGGGTGCCTAATAGGAGAGAGGAGGAGGATGATGAGGAGGCACATCTCCAACGAGGCAGGATGCCCTCGGGGGGCCAGCGTAAGGGCAGCACACCGACGGAATCACACCGCAGAGCTCCGCCTGTGCAGGGCGCTGCCTCTGCCCGTTATTCAAAAAGTTCTTTGGTGTGGGCCTTTTTTGAGTCGAGTGCATCAGATCGCACAGCTGCTGTTTGCAACATATGTCTCAAGCGTATATCGCGTGGCCAAAACATCACCCGCTTGGGCACCACATGCTTGACCAGACATATGTTGACCTGCCATGCAGCTCGTTGGCAAGCCTACCTTAAAGACCCACACCAAAGAACAAAGCTGACCTCTTCTTGCACCGCATCAGCTGGGATCTCCAAACCCACTATACCTTCAGTCCTCTCTGAAACCTGCTTTGAGAGGAATGAAGGTGTAGAATTAGGTGTGTCACAGCCAAGTACTTGCGGGTACTCTGCTAGCAGTACACCAACGTCCGATTCTAGCAGGCAAATTTCCCTGCCCCAGCTGCTGGACCGTTGAAAGAAGTTCACTCCCAGCCATCCACATGCCCAGCGGTTGAATGCTAGCTTGGCTAAATTGCTAGCGCTTCAACTGCTGCCTTTTCAGTTGGTAGACTCGGCCCCCTTCCGTGAGTTTGTGCAATGTGCGGTTCCTCAGTGGCAGGTTCCCAAGCGCCACTTTCTCACGGAAGGCGATTCCGGCTCTCTACCGGCATGTGGAAGGCAATGTCTTGGCCTCGCTGGACAGGGCGGTCAGCGGTAAGGTGCATATTACCGCTGACTCATGGTCCAGCAGGCATGGACAGGGACGTTACCTTTCTTTCACGGCCCATTGGGTCACTCTTTTGGCAGCTGGGAAGGATGCAGGACAAGGTGCAGTAGTGTTGGAGGTTGTTCCACCGCCACGCCTCAAAAATGCTACTACTGGTTGTGACACACCTCTGTCCTCCACCCCCTCCTCTTCTTCTTCCTCCGTGGCCTCTTTCTGTGCTTTGTCCTCGGAACCAGCGATGCTCCGTAGGCGTTCAAGGGGCTACGCAAGTACGCAGGCAAAAAGATGCCATGCCGTGCTTGCGCTGGTGTGTTTGGGGGACAGGAGCCACACTGGGGCAGAGGTTCTGTCTGCTCTGCAGGAGCAGGCTGAGAGGTGGTTGACGCCACGCCAGCTTAAGCCAGGAATGGTAGTTTGCGACAATGGCACCAACCTCCTCTCCGCTCTCCGACAGGGACAACTGACCCATGTGCCCTGTGTGGCTCACGTCCTTAACCTGGTGGTGCAGCGGTTCTTGGGCAGGTACCCGGGCTTACAGGATGTCCTGAGGCAGGCCAGGAAAGTCTGTGTGCATTTCCGCAGATCTTATAATGCCAGTGCTCACCTGGCTGAGCTGCAAAAGGAGTTGAACCTGCCCAAGAACCGCCTTATATGTGACATGCCCACCAGGTGGAACTTAAAGTTGGCCATGCTGCAGCGGCTGCACACGCAGCAGAGGGCCATCAATGAGTACCTGTGCGACTACGGCACCAGGACAGGGTCAGGGGAGCTCGGGATTTTTTCACCACGCCAGTGGGGCATGATCAGGGATGCATGCACTGTCCTGGCACCATTTGAGGAGGCCACGAGGATGGTGAGCAGTGACAGTGCATGCATCAGTGACACTGTACCTCTTGTCCACCTGTTGGAACATACGCTGCATGGAATAATGGACAGGGCACTTGAGGCAGAACAGAGGCAGGAAGAGGAGGACTTCCTTGCCTCTCAAGGCCCCCTTTACCCAGACAGTGTTCCTTCTGTCCCACCCATCGCACAGGAAGAAGAGGAGGAGGAGGAGGAGGATTGTGTCAGCATGGAGGTGGAGCCTGGCACTCAGCATCATAAGCAGCAGTCTTTTAGGGATGATTTACAGTCCCAAGAAACCAGTGGACTTGTACGTGGCTGGGAGGAGGTGGCTGCGGATCATGTCGTCCTTAGTGACCCAGAGGACTCCGGACTGAATGCCTCAGCTAACCTACGCTGCATGGCCTCCCTGATCCTGCAAAGTCTGCGGAAGGATCCTCGTATTCTTCGGATCAAGAAGAGGGACCATTACTGGCTGGCCACTCTCCTTGATCCACGGTACAAGGGTAAGGTTGCGGACCTTATCTTACCGTCGCAGAGGGAGCAGAGGATGAGACAACTCCGGGAGGCCTTGCAGAAAGGTCTGTGCAACGCGTTCCCAGAGACTGGGAGGTTACAAGCTCCTGGTCCTGGACAACGAGTTGCTGAGGCTTCGGTCAGTCAAAAAAGGAGCAGTGGGGAAGGTGGCCGTCTGACCGAAGCGTTCAGACAATTCTTTAGTCCGCAGCCCCAAGGTATGATCGGTTCCAGCAACCATCGCCAGCGTCTGATATACATGGTGCAGGAATACCTAGGGGCAAGGTCAGACTTGGACACCTTCCCCACCGAAAAGCCTCTGGCTTACTGGGTCTTGAGGATGGATCACTGGCCAGAGCTTGCACAGTATGCAATTGAGCTACTGGCCTGTCCTGCATCCAGCGTTCTTTCAGAACGCACATTCAGTGCTGCTGGAGGATTTGTCACGGATCACAGGGTGCGCCTGTCCACCGACTCTGTTGATCGACTGACCTTCATAAAGATGAACCAGTCTTGGATCACCACCAGCTACCAAACACCTGAAGCTGATATAACAGACTTATTTATTTTCAAATGTCACATCCCTTCAAGACTGATGCTGATGCTGAGAGACTGTCCTGTTATGTTGACTGACTATCCTTCTCCTCCTCAATGATCCGATTGACGATGATAGCTTGGAAGAACATTTTTGTTTCTGGGTGCCGCCACCAGTGGCTAAGGCCCAATTTTTCAGCCCCTGTTTAACAGGGGTGTGTTATTACAATTTTTTATGCAAAGCTTTGCAGCAGGGCTCATTCCTGCACTCCAACTAGAGTATCTGGGAGTGGTTGCAGTGTCGTGGCACCAGCACCAGTGGCTAAGGCCCAATTTTTCAGCCCCTGTTTAACAGTGGCGTGTAATTACAATTTTTGATGCAATACTTTGCAACAGGGCTCATTGCTGTGCT
Source organism: Rana muscosa (assembly GCA_029206835.1). Classification (NCBI taxonomy): domain Eukaryota; kingdom Metazoa; phylum Chordata; class Amphibia; order Anura; family Ranidae; genus Rana; species Rana muscosa. The sequence goes on from CM055116.1 coordinate 219,075,038, forward strand.
CCAAGTACAGTATCTGTGAGGGGTTGCAGTGTTGTGGCACCAGTGCCTAAGGCTCAATTTTTCTGCCCCTGTTTAACAGGGGCATGTAATTACAATTCTTGATCTAATAATTCACAGCAGGGCCCATTCCTGCGCCCATAAAGACTAACTGTGAGGCCTTACAGTGTTGTGTCAACACCACCACCACCACCAAAGGCCCAATTTTTCAGCCCCTGTTTAACAGGGGCGTGTAATTACAATTTTTGATGCAATACTTTGCAACAGGGCTCATTGCTGTGCTCCAAGTACAGTATCTGTGAGGGGTTGCAGTGTTGTGGCACCAGTGCCTAAGGCCCAATTTTTCTGCCCCTGTTTAACAGGGGCATGTAATTACAATTCTTGATCTAATAATTCACAGCAGGGCCCATTCCTGCGCCCACCAAGACTAACTGTGATGCCTTGCAGTGTTGTGTCAACACCACAACCACCACCACCACCAAAGGCCCAATTTTTCAGCCCCTGTCCAACAGGGGAATGCAATTACAATTCTTGATCTAATAATTCACAGCAGGGCCCATTCATGCGCCCACCAAGAGTAACTGTGAGGGCTCACAGTGTTGTGGCAACACCAACATGTAAGGGGCAAATTTCAGCTGAGTATATACGGCAGGCCCCTACTTTCAAACATCCAACTTACAAACGACTGCTCCTTGCAAACGGAAGGATACAACAGGAAGTGAGAGGAAATCTACCCCTAGGAAGGCAAATTTTCTCCTGTAAGAGTTAATATGGGAAAAAAAGTGTCTCCTCTCCACTGATGCTTTATCACCAATTCTTGTTTCAATAAAAACCCCACATTTTCAAAAAACATTTGTCATTAGGACGGAAAGTGAGGTGAACTGTTCTGAACAGGTGCACACTGCACAGACAGCAAAACAAATGGTACAGGGGGATAACCCTTCCCTGTTTTCCAAAAAGCTTAAAAATAGATTTTTTGGCTGGAGCTACACTTAAACAATGTACCTGTTCAAAATTACAAACAGATTCTACATAAGAACAAACCTACAGTCCCTGTCTTGTATGCACCGCCTGTATACGGCTGTTCAGAGTATATAGGGCCTTTTTTATTTTGTGTGCGGGGTTCCCCTTAATATCCATACAAGACCCAAAGGGGCTGGTAATGGGCTGGGGTAGGGGGGGGGGGTGTGATGGGGTAGCTATGCCATTTTTCTTAAAGATTGTCATCCATATTACCAGGACCAGACATTACATTAAAGCCGCAAGCAGTTTTAAATGGCTTTTTTTCCTTTAGAAATGTAATTTTGTGCAGGGCCAGTTCTAAACACGGGAAACACGTGGCACTTCACAGGCATACTTTAGACACCCCCCAGGTACGATATTTAAAGGAATATTTGACTTTTTTTTTCACTTTATGCATCATTAAAATGACTGCTCCAGAAAAACGGCCGTTTTTAACCACTTAACGACCGCTCACTGTATATATACGTCGGCAGAATGGCACCGACAGGCACAATCACGTAGAGCATACGTGATTGCCTTTGTATAGTTGGGGGGTCCAATCGGACCCCCCTCCTATACAGTGAGCGGTGGCTAAGTGTCCGGGAGCGTTCCGGGATGAGGGGGCAGCCATTCGTTGCTGGCCACCCCCTCGCGATCGCTCCCGGCGAATGGAAATGCCCCCTCTGTCTGTGTCAGACAGAGGGAGCAGGAGGAAGTGATGTCATCTCTGGTGCGGCGCTCACATATACCGAGCGCCGTACAAGAGAAGACATCAGGTCAGTGCACACAACACTACACTGACACCAGGACACATAGGGACATAAATCGCCCCCCCAGGCCCCCCAGACACCCCAGATCACCCTCCAGATCACCCCCCAGCCCCCAGTCACAGTGTCACTGATTGCAGTGACCATTTATTTAGTGATCACTGCAATCAGTGACATTTGTGACTGTAAAAGTGTCACCAAAGTTTTGTCTTAGGTCCAGTGTAGCCCCCTAACCCCCCCTAATAAAGGTTTAACCCCCTGATCACCCCCCAGATAACCCTTTCACCGCCTATCACCACTGTCGCTTAGCGATCATTTTTCTGATCGCTGTCTTAGCGTCAGTGATGGCAATCGGCAGCCAGTAATTTTTTTTAGGTTCGCCACAGGTTTTTATAGCGTCAGGTACCCCAATATATTATCTAATAAAGGTTTAACCCCCTTGATCGCCCCCCAGGTAACCCTTTCACCCCCTATCACCACTGTCACTAAGCGATCGTTTTTCTAAACGCTGTCTTAGTGTCTGTGATGCAGATCGGTAGCCGGTAATTTTTTTTAGGTTCGCCGCAGGTTTTTATAGCATCAGGTACCCCAATATATTATCTAATAAAGGTTTAACCCCCTTGATTGCCCCCCAGGTAACCCTTTCACCCCCTATCACCACTGTCGCTAAGCAATTGTTTTTCTAAACGCTGTCTTAGTGTCGGTGATGCAGATCGGTAGCCAGTAATTTTTTTTAGGTTTGCCGCATGTTTTTATAGCGTCAGGTGCCCCAATATATTATCTAATAAAGGTTTAACCCCCTTGATCGCCCCCCAGGTAACCCTTTCACCCCCTATCACCACTGTCACTAAGCGATCGTTTTTCTAAACGCTGTCTTAGTGTCTGTGATGCAGATCGGTAGCCGGTAATTTTTTTTAGGTTCGCCGCAGGTTTTTATAGCGTCAGGTACCCCAATATATTATCTAATAAAGGTTTAACCCCCTTTATCGCCCCCCAGGTAACCCTTTCACCCCCTATCACCACTGTCGCTAAGCAATTGTTTTTCTAAACGCTGTCTTAGTGTCGGTGATGCAGATCGTAGCCAGTAATTTTTTTTAGGTTCGCCGCATGTTTTTATAGCGTCAGGTACCCCAATATATTATCTAATAAAGGTTTAACCCCCTTGATTGCCCCCCAGGTAACCCTTTCACCCCCTATCACCACTGTCACTAAGCGATCGTTTTTCTAAACGCTGTCTTAGTGTCTGTGATGCAGATCGGTAGCCGGTAATTTTTTTTAGGTTCGCCGCAGGTTTTTATAGCGTCAGGTACCCCAATATATTATCTAATAAAGGTTTAACCCCCTTGATCGCCCCCCAGGTAACCCTTTCACCCCCTATCACCACTGTCGCTAAGCAATTGTTTTTCTAAACGCTGTCTTAGTGTCGGTGATGCAGATCGTAGCCAGTAATTTTTTTTAGGTTCGCCGCATGTTTTTATAGTGTCAGGTACCCCAATATATTATCTAATAAAGGTTTAACCCCCTTGATCGCCCCCCAGGTAACCCTTTCACCCCCATCACCACTGTCGCTAAGCAATCGTTTCTAAACGCTGTCTTAGTGTCGGTGATGCAGATCGGTAGCTGGTAATTTTTTTTAGGTTCGCCGCAGGTTTTTATAGCGTCAGGTACCCCCATATATTATCTAATAAAGGTTTTAACCCCCTGATTGCCCCTAGTTAACCCTTTCACCAGTGATCACCATATAAGTGTTACGGGTGACGCTGGTTAGTTAGTTTGCTTTTTATAGTGTCAGGGCACCCGCCGTGTATATAACCCAATAAAGGTTTAACCCCCTGATCGCCCGGCGGGTGATATCAATTAGGTTTTAGCGTCAGAGAGGGTCTGAGTCACACCCCAGGCAGCGTCAGGTTAGTGCCAGTAACGCTAACACCCACGCGTGAAGCATACACCCCCCTTAGTGGTATAGTATCTGAACAGATCAATATCTGATCTGATCAGATCTATACTAGCGTCCCCAGCAGTTTAGGGTTCCCAAAAATGCAGTGTTAGCGGGATCAGCCCAGATACCTGCTGGCACCTGCGTTTTGCCCCTCCGTCCAGCCCAGGCCACCCAAGTGCAGTATCAATCGATCACTGTCACTTACAAAACAAAAACACACATAACTGCAGCGTTCGCAGAGACAGGCCTGATCCCTGCGACGCCAGTGCTGTAGGAGGTGATTTCACCACCACAGTTAAAAAAAAAAAGCAAATATGCCGAAGCATTGGGGCAGCAGGGGCGGAGGAGCGATTTTGCTCCTAATGCCGCGTACATACGGTCGAAATTCCGACGAAGGCTTGCCCGTGGAAAAGTCCGACCATGTGTGTGCGGCATAACTTTTTTGCGGGAGGATGCCCCCATGCTTCGGCATATATAAATGGTGCGTGTATGCCCATCATTGGAAGTGGGTGGATGAAGGGCGGTATTCTAATGGTGGGCATACCCACCGATCAATCTCTTTTTTCATTCAGCCAACTGGCTGCATGAAATAAAAAGATTACAATACATGTCCAACAAGGACCAGCAACGTACTGGTATGTTGCTGGACTTTGAATGTTTATACCAGAATGATGCCTGCGGGTTTAGGTATCATCTTGGTATCATTCTTTTCAGCCAGCGGCCGGCTTTCATGTAAAAGCAATCCTAGTGGCTAATTAGCCTCTGGACTGCTTTTACAAGCAGTGGGAGGGAATGTCCCCCCCCGGATATAAAAAGCGCCATTGGGAAATTGGGAAAGCATTTTATCACACCGATCTTGGTGTGGTCAGATGCTTTGAGGGCAGAGGAAAGATCTAGGGTCCAATAGACCCCAGTTTTTTCAAAAAAGAGTACCTGTCATTACCTATTGCTATCATAGGGGATATTTACATTCCCTGAGATAACAATAAAAATGATTAAAAAAAAAATACTTGGAAGGAACAATTTAAAAATAAAATAAAAAAGCAAAATTAATAATAGAAAAAAAAGAAAAAAAAAAAGCACCCCTGTCCTGCCCTGCTCTTGCCCAATGGCGAACGCAAGCGTCGGTCTGGCGTCATATGTAAACAGCAATTGCACCATGCATGTGAGGTATCACCGCGAAGGTCAGATAGAGGGCAATCATTTTAGCAGTAGACCTCCTCTGTAAATCTACTGGGGTAACCTGTAAAGGCTTTTAAAGGCTTTTAAAAATGTATGTAGTTTGTCGCCAATGCGCGTTTGTGCGAAATTTTAAAGCATGTCGTGTTTGGTATCTATGTACTCGGCCTAAGATCATCTTTTTTATTTCATCAAACATTTGGGCATTATAGTGTGTTTTAGTGCATTAAAATTAAAAAAAGTGTATTTTTTAACCCAAAAAATGCGTTTGAAAAATCGCTGCGCAAATACTGTGTAGAAAAAAAAAAATGCAACACCCACTATTTTAATCTGTAGGGCCTTTGCTTTAAAAATATATATAATGTTTGGGGGTTCAACATAATTTTCTTGCAAAAAAAATAAATGTTTTCATGTAAACAAAAAGTGTCAAAAAGGGCTTTGTCTTCAAGTGGTTAGAAGAGTGGATGTAAGCTTCCTAATGTTGTGTATAAAATGCCAGAACAGTTCAAAACCCCCCCAAATGACCCCATTTTGGAAAGTAGACACCCCAAGCTATATACTGAGAGGCATGTCGAGTCCATGGAATATTTTATATGTTGACACAAGTTGCGGAAAAACGACAATTTTTTTATTTTTTTTTGCACAAAGTTGTCACTAAATGATATATTGCTCAAACATGCCATGGGCATATGTGGAATTACACCCCAAAATACATTCTGTTGCTTCTCCTGAGTACGGGGATACCACATGTGTGAGACTTTTTGGGAGCCTAGCCACGTACGGGACCCCAAAAACCAAGCACCGCCTTCAGGCTTTCTAAGGGTGTAAATTTTTGATTTCACTTCTCACTGCCTATCACAGTTTCGGAGGCCATGGAATGCCCAGATAGCAGAAAACCCCCCCAAATGACCCCATTTTGGAAAGTAGACACCCCAAGCTATTTGCTGAGAGGTATTGTGAGTATTTTGCAGATCTCGCTTTTTGTCACAAAGTTTTGAAAATTGAAAAAAAAATATATATATATATATATATATATATTTTCTTTCTTCATTTTCAAAAACAAATGAGAGCTGTAAAATGCTCGCCATTCCTCTCAGCAAATAGCTTGGGGTGTCTATATTCCAAAATGGGGTCATTTGGGGGGGTTTTGTGCGATTTTGGCATTTTATGGCCTTCAAAACTGTGATAGGTAGTGAGGAGTGAAATCAAAAATTTGTGCCTAGAAATCCTGAAGGCGGTGCTTGGTTTTCGGGGTCCCGTACGTGGCTAGGCTCCTAAAAAGTCCCACACATGTGGTATCCCCGTACTCAGGAGAAGCAGAAAAATGTATTTTGGGGTGTAATTCCACATATAACCATGGCATGTGTGAGCAATATATCATTTAGTGACAACTTTTTGTAATTTTTTTTTTTTTTGTCATTATTCAATCACTTGGGACAAAAAAAATATATTCAATGGGCTCAACAGGTCTCTCAGCAATTTCCTTGGGGTGTCTACTTTCTAAAATGGGGTCATTTGGGGGGGTTTTGTGCTATTTTGGCATTTTATGGCCTTCGAAACTGTGATAGGTAGTGAGGAGTGAAATCAAAAATTTGCGCCCTTAGAAATCCTGAAGGCGGTGCTTGGTTTCCGGGGTCCCGTACGCGGCTAGGCTCCCAAAAAGTCCCACATATGTGGTATCCCGTACTCAGGAGAAGCAGCAAAATGTATTTTGGGGTGAAATTCCACATATAACCATGGCATGTGTGAGCAATATATCATTTAGTGACAACTTTTTGTAATTTTCTTTTTTTAGTCATTATTCAATCACTTGGGACAAAAAAATAAAAAATTCAATGGGCTCAACATGCCTCTCAGCAATTTCCTTGGGGTGTCTACTTTCCAAAATGGGGTCATTTGGGGGGTTTTGTACTGCCCTGTCATTTTAGCACCTCAAGAAATGAGATAGGCAGACATAAATTTAAAGCTGTGTAAATTTCAGAAAATGTACCCTAGTTTGTAAACTCTATAACTTTTGCGCAAACCAATAAATATACGCTTATTGACATTTTTTTTACTAAAAACATGTGGCTGAATACATTTTGGCCTAAATGTATGACTACAATTGAGTTTATTCGATTTTTCTTATAACAAAAAGTAGAAAATATAATTTTTTTTCAAAATTTTCGCTCTTTTTCCGTTTATATCGCAAAAAATAAAAATCGCAGAGGCAATCAAATACCATTAAAAGAAAGCTCTATTTGTGGGAAGAAAAGGACGCAAATTTCGTTTGGGTACAACATTGCATGTCCGCACAATTTACAGTTAAAGCAGCGCAGTGCAAAATTCTGAATTCACCTCTGGTCCTTTAGCTACCAAATGGTCCGGGGCTTAAGTGGTTAAAACTTATTTTTGCATTGATACATGTCCCCTGGTGCAGAACCCGGGTTCCCAAACCCTTTTTAGGACAATAACATGCATAATAGTCGTTATAATTAGCACTTTAGATTTCGAACATTCGCATCCATTGTATTTAATAGGGTTCTAAAGTTCGTGCAAACTTTCGGTCCGTTCGCGGGTTCTGGTGGGGGTGTTCGGCTCATCACTAATGAAAACGATAACAACGGACTAATACAACAAAGAAGCCACAAATACATAGTAAATATCAGAATGTCAAAGTCAAAACAAATAATTTAAATATTTCTATTACAAGTTGCATTTAAAACTGTTCTATAACCAATTTTCTATATTTTGTATGCATTAATAACCCATTTTGTGCAGTGCAGAAGAATATGATTCAGCATGCTTGTCACGTACCTGACGGTGACAAGCCCGGATTTGCAGAGGAAGGCCTCCCTTACGGCTCCCACCAGCGGCCCCTGGTAGTGTAACAGAAGGCGCGGAGGTAGGAGGGGTACGAGTGCCTGGCAGGATCAACCAAGGTAGAGGTAATTCCGAAGACTGGGCTGGATCCAGGCACACAGGAAGTACGGCAGACAGAACTGGAACCAGGAACACAGGAACACAGCAGACAGGACTGGAACCAGGGGTGGTAAGATTGATCAGACAAGCCGGGTCAGTTAACTGGCTGGCAGCAAAGGTACTGGAGGATCAGGCAGAGGAGAAGTCACAACAAGACAGAGGTCAGATGCAGGCGGAAAACTGGAGAGGTCACAGGCAAGCCGGGTCAGATGCGGGTAAGTCTTAGGATCAGGTTCTCAGGTACTAAACGCTGTAGAGTAGACAGCAAGGTCTGTCTGTCATTGACAGGTTTAAATAGGCCTTCTGGCGCCACCTGCGGAACGCGCGCGCGCACCTGCAGAACACACGCGCGCACCTGCAGAACGCGCGCGCACCTGCAGAATGCACCCGCAATCGGGAACCAGGAAGTCCGGGGCGCCTGTTTCTGGCAGGATCTCCGTGACATTGCCCCCCTCCAAGGGGCAGCCTCCGGATGCCCATCCGGGTAAACCTTTCAGGGTGAGACCTCTTGAAAGACTGCACCAGGCTCCTGGCATGGATGTTCTCCTCAGGTTCCCAAGAGTTTTCTTCGGGTCCGTAGCCCTTCCATTTAATCAGGAATTGGTTCCGCTTATTTCTTCTCCTGAAGTCCATGATAGCTTCCACTTCAAATTCCTGCTCACCGTCTATAATGATCGGATCAGGGCGAGCCGGGCTTCGACCTGTAAACGGGTTGGAGACTGAAGGTTTCAGCAGAGAGACATGGAAAACCGGATGGATTTTAAGAGAGTCAGGGAGTTCCAGCTCATAAGCCACTTCATTAATCTTCCTTTTGACAGGGAACGGCCCTAAGAATTTGGGGCCCAGTTTTTTAGAAGGGCATGCCATCCTTAGGTTTATGGTGGATAGCCAAACTTGGTCGCCGGGTGCCAACACTAATTCACCCCGTCTCTTCCTGTCATAGATCGTTTTGTTGTGTTCCTGAGTCTTGGTCATGTCTTCTTGCAGATGTTGGTTGTTAGCTGAAATAAAAATTAAACTTTTCCTGGACTGCAGGCACAGAGCACTCAGGAAGGGAATTGGGCAGAAATGTAGGGTGAAAACCGTAGTTTGCGAAGAATGGAGTCTGACTGGTAGCGGAATGGATAGAGTTATTATAGGCAAACTCGGCCAACGGAAGCAGGGAAATCCAGTCGTCGTGAGCAAAAGAGGAGAAGCAGCGCAGGTACTGCTCGAGGGTCTGATTTGTCCTCTCTGTCTGTCCGTTGGTCTGGGGATGGTAAGCAGAGGAAAATGATAATTTTATCTCCAGAGTCTTGCAGAGGGATCTCCAGAACCGGGAGGTAAATTGTACCCCCCGATCGGAGACAAAATTGGCTGGTACCCCGTGGAGTCTGACGACCTCTCTGATGAACACCTGTGCGGTTTCAGGAGCTGAGGGAGTCCCTTTCATAGGAACAAAATGTGCCATCTTGGACAGGCCGTCCACTATCACGAAGATAGTGGTATGGTTCTCAGCCAGGGGCAACTCAACAATGAAGTCGATGGACAACATTCTCCCAGGGCCTATCTGGAACGGGTAAGGGTCTCAGTAGTCCCCAGGCCTTGAATCTGGAACCCTTGTTTCGGATGCAAATTGTACAAGAGTCCACAAACCTCCTACAGTCTTCGCGTAACCGGGGCCACCAGAAGGTGCGCTGTACCAGGTCAGTGGTCTTGGCAACGCCAAAATGCCCGGCAAGGGCGTGGTCGTGGCAGAGTTCCATCAGGTACGTAGATCCTATTCTGGTACCACAACAGCCCATCCTTAGCCTGTAATTCCGGCTCGGAGAAGGGTCTCTGCCCAGTGGAGGCTTGTTTGATCCGGGTAAATAGGTCCTCCTGTAGAAGAAGGAAATTTCCAGGGGCAAGGATGGTGTCAGGCGGAGAGGTTTCCTTAGACTTATGAAACATCCGAGACAGGGCATCGGGTTTAATGTTCTTGGAACCAGGACGATAAGTAACGTGAAAAGTGAACCGGGAGAAGAAGAGTGCCCACCTGGCTTGTCGTGGTTTAAATCTTCTTGCGGCCTTCAGGTACTCCAGGTTTTTGTGGTCAGTAAATATCAGAATTGGGTGGGCAGCTCCCTCCAGCAGGTACCGCCATTCCTCCAATGCAGACTTGATCGCCAGTAGTTCCCGGTCCCCCACGCCATAGTTCCTCTCTGCTGCAGATAGTTTGCGAGAGAAGAAAGCTACTGGGTGGAGCAAGGCCCTGGCCCCCTGTCTTTGGGACAGTATTGCTCCTACCGCAATTTCGGAGGCATCAACCTCAAGTACGAATGGCAACGAGGAATCTGGGTGTTTCAGGATAGAGGCAGAGGTAAAGAGACCCTTCAGGACCTCAAAGGCCTTTTGGGCCTTAGGGGACCAGTGGAAGCGGGTTCCTTGTTTGGTTAGCTGGGTAATCGGTGCGATGATGGCCGAGAACCCCCTGATGAATTTGCGGTAGAAGTTGGCGAATCCAACGAAACGTTGGATTCCCTTCTTGTCCGCTGCTACTGGCCAGTCCAGGATTGCGGCAATCTTTTGAGGATCCATCTTGATGCCCTCGCTGGAGATGATTAACCCCAGGAATGATATACTTTCTAGCTCAAATTCACATTTCTCGGCCTTCGCATACAGGCCATGCTGGCGAAGCCGACCCAACACACTTTTGACATGCCTGCGGTGAGAATCAAGGGAGGAAGAAAAGATTAGTATATCATCAAGATAAACAATGACAAAGAGGTCTAGGAAGTCCCGAAGTACATCGTTAATAAAGTACTGGAATGTAGCAGGGGCGTTACACAACCCGAAGGGCATTACCAGGTACTCTAAATGCCCATATCGGGTACGGAAAGCAGTCTTCCACTCATCCCCCTCCTTGATGCGGACCAGGTTGTATGCTCCGCGGAGATCAAGCTTGGTAAAAATGATGGCAGTCCCCAGTCTCTGAAACAGTTCCGGTACCAGGGGGAGAGGGTAACGATTTTTTACTGTAATTTTATTCAGTTCACGGTAATCCACACAGGGTCGAAGGGTATGGTCCTTTTTTTCTATGAAAAAGATGCCTGCGCCTGCTGGGGATGTGGAAGGGCGAATGAACCCCTTTTGCAGGTTCTCATCAACATAGTTCTTTAATGCCCCTTGTTCTACCTCTGTTAATGGGAAGATTCTGCCGAACTGAATTTCTGCTCGGGGAAGTAGCTTGATGGAGCAATCATAGGCCCGATGGGGTGGTAGAGTCTCTGCCCCTTGTTTGCTGAATACGTCGAGGAAGTCGTGGTAAACTTCAGGAATGGATTGACGTATTCCAGCTTCTGTATCCATGCACAGTAAGGAGGCCGGCCCAGGGGGTTCGTGTGAGCCGCAGGACTGCTGGCAATAGGGAGAAAGGAAGGTAACCACCCCCGTGGCCCAGTTGATGGTGGGATTGTGGGCTTGTAACCAAGGCATACCGAGGATCATAGGAAACAACGGAGAGGAGATAATGTCCAGACATAGGTATTCTTGGTGGGTTCCAGAGGTGGTAGAGATGGTAATGGGTATAGGGGCGGTCTCCTGGACCACAGGTCCAGACTTTATGACGGACCCATCAGCCAGATAAACACATAGTCCATGGGTCTTGGTAAGAAGGGGGATCTGGTGTTTGACGGCAAAGGCTGCAAGCCCCAGAATCAATAATGGCGGGCACTTGCAGAGTCCTTCCAGGGAGCTGTAACGAGACAGAAAGAGCAAGGTGAGATGTGGATTTGGCCTGTGGGTTGGTCATGTTAGGAGAAACTGAAAAGCACTTACGAAGCTTCAGGGGACAGTTTCTAATGAAGTGTCCGGGTTCCCCGCAGTACAGGCACAAGTTATTCGTTTGGCGACGCTGGCGTTCCTCTGGAGTAAGGGATGGACGAAGGACTCTGAGCTGCATTGGCTCAGGCGTGTCAGATGTGGGGGCTGGAGGTGCAGCAGGAGCCGGGTACAGATGGCTAGGAGCCCGGGGAAGCATCAAGGTCGGGCGGGAGAAGCCCGTAGCCCTCTCAGCCCTCCGTTCCCTCAGACGTCGGTCAATCTTGATAGTTAAGTCAATTAACAGGTTCAGGGTCTGCGGTACACCGACTCTAGCAAGCTCGTCCTTCAGGGGGTCGGAAAGTCCCATGCGGAACTGATGGCGGAGGGCGGCATCATTCCAATTGGTATCCGCGCTCCACCACCTGAATTCCACTACATAGTCCTCTGCCGCTCTGCGCTCCTGCTGAAGGGTACGCAAGGCGGTTTCTGCGGTTACTGAGAGCTGGGAGTCTTCATATAACTGGGCCATGGCATTGAAGAAGGCAGCAAGGCTGCTTAAAGTCACATCTTTCCGCTCCAAGAGATGGTGGGCCCAGCTCTGAGGGTCTCCGGAGAGCAAGGAAATCACAAAGCCCACCTTGGTGGCCTCTAAAGAGAAGGTGCGAGGCTGTAGGGAAAAGTACAGTTCACAAGAATTACGGAAGGCCCCAAACTTGCTCTGATCCCCGGAGAATCTTTCGGGTGTAGGAACCTTGGGTTCAGGAGGAAGCATGACAACTGTGGGTGTTGATCCTGTCCCGGCTGTGGAGGTGGAGGCATGAGGGCCCCCTTGGGCAGCAGAGGGATTGGAGAGGGCCCGCACTTGTTCTTTCAGGTGGGTGTAGCCTTGTTGAAGGCTCTTGACTGCTTCAGTCAATCCTGCCAGGTGCCGGCAAAGTTCCTCCATAGGTGAGGCTCCCTGCTCGGGCTCAGACATGGCTGTCTGCTACTGTCACGTACCTGACGGTGACGAGCCCGGATTTGCAGAGGAAGGCCTCCCTTACGGCTCCCACCAGTGGCCCCTGGTAGTGTAACAGAAGGCGCAGAGGTAGGAGGGGTATGAGTGCCTGGCAGGATCAACCAAGGTAGAGGTAATTCCGAAGACTGGGCTGGATCCAGGCACACAGGAAGTACGGCAGACAGAACTGGAACCAGGAACACAGGAACACAGCAGACAAGACTGGAACCAGGGGTGGTAAGATTGGTCAGACAAGCTGGGTCGGTTAACTGGCTGGCAGCAAAGGTACTGGAGGATCAGGCAGAGGAGAAGTCACAACAAGCCAGAGGTCAGATGCAGGCGGAAAACTGGAGAGGTCACAGGCAAGCCGGGTCAGATGCGGGTAAGTCTTAGGATCAGGTTTTAGGTACTAAATGCTGTAGAGCAGACAGCAGGGACTGTCTGTCATTGAAAGGTTTAAATAGGCCTTCTGGCGCCACCTGCGGAACGCGCGCACCCGCAGAACGCGCGCGCACCTGCAGAATGCACCCGCAATCGGGAACCAGGAAGTCCGGGGGCGCCTGTTTCTGGCAGGATCTCCGTGACAATGCTTCAGGTAAATTAAACTGAATTACCAAATTTCATATTCACCAGATTAAAATGATACAGTATATGCTGTATATTTTTAGTTCATACCATAATTAATAAAGTAAGACAATATGAACAAAAAACACTAGTCATTCCTGTCAGCTCAATGTTTTCTTTCCAATCTACATTTTTAAGTTGGTTGCTAACATATTTTAAGGATTTCTGAAAGAGATTTCTTCAGCTACATTTATGGGCTTTTCAATTAACCACTTCTCTACTGTGCACGAAAACCCCCTTCCTGCCCAAGCCATTTTTCAGCTTTCAGCGCTGTCACACTTTGAATGACAATTACGCGGTCGTGCGACGTGGCTCCCAAACGAAATTTGCGTCCTTTTTTTCCCACAAATAGAGCTTTCTTTTGGTGGTATTTGATCACCTCTGCAGTTTTTCTTTTTTGCACTATAAACAAAAGAAGAGCATCCAGTTTGGAAAAAAAACACTATTTTTTACTTTTTGCTATAATAAATACCCATTTTTTTTTTTAAATAAAATTTTCCTCAGTTTAGGCCGATACATATTCTTCTACATATTTTTGGTAAAAAAAAAAAAAATCGCAATAAGCGCGTATTGATTGGTTTGCGCAAAAGTTATAGCGTCTACAAAATAGGGGATAGATTTATAGCATTTATTTTTTTATTTTTTTATTAGTAATGGCGGCAATCTGCGATTTTTTATTGTGACTGCGATATTGCGGCGGACACATCGGACACTTTTGACACATTTTTGGGACCATTCACATTTATACAGCGATCCCTGCTATAAAAATGCATTGATTACTGTATAAATGTGATTGGCAGGGAAGGGGTTAACCACTAGGGGGCGGGAAGGGGTTAAATATGTTCCCTCAAAGTGTTCTTACTGTGGGGGGAGGGGACTGACTGGGGGAGGTGACCGATGGTTGTCCCTATGTACAAGGGACACACCATCGGTCCCCTCTCCCTCACAGGACGTGGATCTCTGTGTTTACACACAGAGATCCACTTTCCTGCTCGTTTCCCGGGCAATCGCGGGTGCCCGGCGGCAATCGCGGCCGCCGGGCACGCGCACCGGGGCCTTGTGAACCCGGCGGCCGCGCGCGCCTCCTAGCTCGTTTTAAAGGGAGGACGTCATATGACGTCCTCCCAGAACGAGAGTATCCTCCGCCCGCCGTCTATTTTTATTTTCAATGGCATTACAGATATCAGTTATGATGTGCAAAGTGCAGTTGCCTGCAATGGAAACCCAGGAGATCAGTAGAGAGATGATTACTGTCTGAGTTGGTGCAGCTTGCACATGTTCTTTGCACTGTTTTATTCAATAAGCATGTTAACATGCATGCAGGAGAAATAGAGGTTTATTTTTCATTATTTTCTTTAGGCATCACAGACAGTTCTCATTTCATACACTGGTAAATAAGGCCCATTCTATTTTCTGACAGCTGCCTGGGACTGAACTGAAATAGGGTACACCTTTTAGGGTAAACTAAGGTTACCTTTCCACAGTAGAATGTTAATAAAGATTAATAGCCGATTAAAAAAAATCCCTTTGCCAATACCATAATTACCATATGTCTGAAAAAAAGCTTGTTCATCCAATGTGTCTTTTTACTGCAAAGTACTTTGTTCCTTTTCAAGTCTTTCATGTGTCAGCCTGAAAACTATGAAGTGTTAAAAAGAGCTAAGGCTAAGTATTGTGGATGATCAATTCTAATGAGATGACTCTTATTTCTCAATGTCATTTATCTTTCACATTTCTTTATGTCAAGGTCTGATGGCTGAAACTTTTCTGACAAGCTGATTATATAAGACGTTACACTATAAAATTTCTATGCTGCAATTAATATTAGAAAACTTTGCCAGATCCTTTCTGCCAGCCCATAAATATTATGTTGTATAGAGTTTGACTGGCAACATGACATGTTTTTGTGATATAATATATGTCAACCAAGAGTTTTCCACTAAACCCCAAGAGTGAGTCTCAGATCTGAGGACCTCAAATAATTTCAATACAGGGTCTTGCCCCCCCCCCATGTGCCCTCAGCATGAGTCCCTGAACCCTCCTGTCTCTCCCCCTGCAGCACCATTTTACCACCCTGAGGACTATTTCCTCTTGCTGTGCCTTCTTGTTGCCCCGTGGACTGTTTCCCTTTGTTGTGCCATATTTCCACTCCATGGACTGTTAATCCTTGCAGGGCCATTCTACTGCCTTAAGGATCATCTCCCCCCCCACTGTGCATATTACATCCCTGAGGATCAATCCTCCTTGCTGTGCCTTACTGTTGCCCTGTGGACTGTATGTTCTTTGCTGTGTCATATTTCTGCTTCATGGACTGCTAATCCTTGCTGTGACTGTTACCTCTCAAAGGATCATTCTCCCTTGCTGTATAATATACCTACCTGTGAGCTGTTTATCTGTTCTGTGCAATATTGCTAGCCTCTCTCTACTGGGTCCTATTGCCACCCCTCCTGTACACCCAAGCTCCTCAATGAACTACTTTTGATATTTTAAAAACATTTTGTATAGTTCTTATATTGGAAAAAAGGTGTATAATAAGGCCTGCAATACACCTATTCAGCGCCAAATCAATCCCACAGCTCTCTTAGCAATGGACACAAAGATAAAAACCCTTTAAAATATGATAATACAAAATATTAAAAAGGTACTAAGCAGCTGTTTAAAAGAAGATAAAAAATCAAGCAGTAGTATATGAATAAATCCATGGATCATTAAGATACTAAAACAGCGCTAAAAATCAACCGATAAGCATGTGGCCAGCACCACAGTAAAAAGTCTTATGAGTAGTAGATGATAGTGTGGAACAGTTCAAAAAACGTCAAGTGTCAGTTATCGGTTGTCCTAGCGTGCACCTTCCACCAGAAAACAATATCCGTATTCCACCTCGTGATGCACACTCCCCCAGAGGGTCAAACTCACCAGAATTTCTAATGAGTAAGGCCTTTAAGTTAGGTGTTCATCAGCCAATTTGATCTGGATCCTCACCATCAATAAAGGTCCACTGGTACAGGGGCTCCAACACAAGTCATAAATCACAAGAATGGTTGCACATAGCGTAATCCTGTTTATTATGACAAAACTCCCCATACATCAGAAGACCCCTTAATACTAGCTACGTACATAAACCATAAATCAACAAGCATGAAAATGTGACCCAGGAGGGCAGTTTCACAGTGATCAGCAGTCCAGGAGGAAGCGTGCGTCTCCTTGCAGACACTGCGGTCACTTCCGTGTAACGAACGGTCGATGGTGGAGCACAAGCGCCACTTCCCGGGATGTCGTGCAGGTCATGCCCTGATGCGTTTCGTCACTTCCTACTTCAACAGAGGTCGTGACTGCACGACATCTCAACAGGCTTAAATCTCCCTGCCCTCAGCGCATCGGCCAATCCGGCGCACATAGCAACAGATGACAGGCGCTGGTCACTGTCGCCTGATTGGACGCAGACAGCACAATGCTTTCTAAGGAGCGCGGAGGTATACAATAAATGTAAATTAAATACAGTCTCAATGAATGCACTTTGCTAAAAACAATAATGATGATGGTGGGATAAAAGCACCCAGAACAACACATGTAAAAAATTATAAGCACATACCTATAATGGTGACAGAATATATAGTGGTAATGTTCCAAATTCAAGCTTAAAGAGGCTCAAACATTACGCACACATAATAATAAAGTATTGTGTCTAATTATTTTGATACTGAATGGCTGCAGACACATTCTTTTAAACCATAAATGGTGGATTAGTATAAAAAAATTAACTTATAATAGAGAGCTAAATTCATTGTGGACCATAATAAATATAAAGAGAGTATAGTCACTAAAAATGGATATATATATAAAAATAACCCTATAAAAATATAAAAAAATATATATAAAATATACTTTTTTTAAGAAAAATACATATTTCTATATGTATTAAAAACCTTAGTATGTTTAAGATTTGATGAGAGAGAACCAGCATGATCAGAAAAAAGGAGAACAAGGACTTAAATACATAAAATGCGGGCTAATAGTCACTAATAAAACAATTTATGTCTAGATCGACATTTAACCCTTTTGACAATAATGTATTGACCAAGAACATCCATTGAGTCTCACGTAAATTTTGGAGAGTTCTCTCACAAGATTAGAATATCTCCAGAAAGGTTTTTAATGGTCAATACCCCTAAATTTTAGCCCAGAGGGATCCTAGTTGTGGTGAATTTTAAAGTGTAGTGACACATTATGATCCTTAAACCCTATTTTAATGTTGGCTATATGTTCTGCAATCTGTATTCTTATCAGTCTTTTTGTGTGGCCTATATAGATCAATCCACAAGGGCGCTGGAGTGCATACACCACATATGCTGTATTGCAGGTAATGAACTCCTTAATTCTGAATTCTTTGTGGTTGGAGGTAGACATGAATTTATCAAGAGCTTATATCGGCATTCTGACTTCTTTGCACAACATTTTCTACATGTGTAGAACCTGTCTTTATCCCAAAAGGTGGGGGGTCTGCATGGAGGATCTATCACCTTTTTTATGATTTTGTCTGCAAAACTGGGTGCCCTACTATAGATGAATCTGGGTTTAGGTGGTAGTGAAGGTTTAAGCACCCTATCCATGAGCAGGATATGCCAGTGGGATCCGAAAATTTCCTCCACTTCCTTATATTGGGAGTGAAACCCCGAAATGAAGCTCCATTCTTGATTATTAGTATTCGGAGGATGTATCACATCCCTCAGAAATGCATCTCTTGGAACTGAGGCAACACTCCCAATGATACGGTCCAGATTCTTTTCACAGTAGCCCTTTTCCACAAATTTCTTCTTAATAACCAGAGCTTGTGAGTCAAAATCTTCATCTTTTGTGCAGTTTCTCCTCACTCTGGTAATTGTCCCTTTGGGATGTTTCTTAACCACATAGGGTGATGTCCACTTTGAATCGGTAAGTAACTACTTGAGTCTGTCGGCCTAAAGTATATTGAAGTACCCAATTTCTTAGCTATGTTTCTGTCCTTATTATGGTAAATCTTCTAGAGCAGGGGTCTCCAAACTTGCTAAACAAAGGGCCAGTTTATTGCTCTTCAGACTTTAGGGGGCCAGACTGTGGCCAGTGGCAGTGGAAATTTTTCAGGCATTATTGGGTATAAACATCACCATATTTGGAATTAGGAGAAGGAATAGTGCCCTATCGTTGGTATCATTGGGAGGAATAGTGTCTCATAACAGTGAGAGGAATAGTGCCCCAAGGGTCGGATAAAGGCAAGCAAAGGGCCACATCAGGCCTCAGGGCAGAAGTTTGGAGATTTTGGATATTCCTCTGATAGAACCACAGCTATTTTAAAGTATATTCTGTGCCTAGTAGATTGCCGAATGCACAACATAAAAAGGTGTCCCTGGATTATTTTATTTTTTTAATTGCAGGAACAAGTTCTAATTACTGTAGTAAGATGCAGTTATACTATAATCTTGAATTATAGCACTTGCTTAAAAACAAAAACAAGATAATTTCCGTGCCTATTCATATATAGCTACTTTTTAGTGTACTTTATTTAGACCAAATAACCTAAAAATGTCTACACTTTCCAACACACATGCATACAGAAAGAACTCCAACAAGTTTTACACTTGATATACTTTATCTTGCGTTATAATCCAATATCTGTTAATCATTGGTTTAATAGACATGAATCATCTTAATATTATGATAACTAGTAATTCCTGCAATCATTCAGCTCCAGGCTTACCGAAAGTCATAATTCCATAACTTCAATAATTACTGAATTATACATTTTACATGCAATACTTCTCAAAAATTGCTTCTCATTCTAGCAGGAGAAAATAGCAGACACTGACTGATAGCTTATTACCATAAAGGCAGTAATTGAGACCCATTTACTTCCATTATGGTTTGTAATTTATATAGTGCTTATTTAAGCCTTTCACAAAATATACCTTACGTTCTATTTTAAACTGCTAGAACATCCAAGTTGTTTACAAGTTGTTTGCAGTATATAGCCTTAATGAGGCTGTAAATGCAATGTTGACTAGTTTTTTCAGATATTTTCAGAAAAAATAAGGTTATGAACAATTAAATCTCTTTACTATTTTTAAAATGATAACTGAATTGTATATACCTTGAATGCATTCACATGGCAGCTGTCCAAGGCAGGCAGTTGCTAGCTTTTCTAAACAAATAATGTAATACATTTAGTCTTCATGGACAACAACTCTACCCACTCTGATATTTTGAGAATGATTTCTAAATTGATTTTTTATTTACACTTTTATGACCAGAGGTCATTGAACCTGGATAACAATGCCAAATTTAGAGTGTCAATTTGTTTTGGTAAAGGAATTGGAATCCATGAGGAACACAGTATTTGTATTGATGTGATCTATGAATAATACATTTGCATATGAAGATATATCCATGTAGAAGTTTGATGCTTTTTAGGCTATTTTAAATGTTATTAAAGTATTTTTAAACTGAGAATTTACTATAATATTATACACTGTAAATGCAGGCACTTCCATTCAGTAGCTGTCTTGTAATGTATTCCCCCCCCCCCCCTATCATTGGTATACCTACAAGTCAGTTGTTTCCTGCTCCCACTGATTATTTTTGGGCAATTGTACAATCCTTAGAATTGTTTTAGAATTTAGAATTGTTTTAATATGCATTTATCTCAAGCCCAATAAAAACATTTTTTTTAGCTGAGCCTTGTAGTCCACCAGGGCACCAGCTTTGTAAAGTGTGGTGTGCAGTGCAGCAGACAGGCTTGAAAAAACTGCCATGTTGTGTTGCCTGCCTGCTACAGCGCTCTTTCTCCCCATTCCCATCCAAGTGTGCTCTTTGATCTCACAGACACTCCTTCTTACTGACAGCTCAGGCCACCTGTCATCTTTGTCCCCATGTTCTTGCTGTGCTGTATCTGGTGTACCTGGTGCTTGATGGAAAAATAATATATAAGATTATATATATATCACTATGTAGGTGGATACTGTTTTTTTTAAGCTTAATAAATGCACAATTTTTAAACATTCCTGCACTGTTCTGTTTTCTGTCTTTCATGTCCACTTTTTACTATAAGCTGACAACTAGGCACACCTTTTCATTCACATGTATTTAAATATTATGTATTTTTTACACATTGTACTGCACTGTGACAGTTAAAACCAGTCAGTTTCCGTTTCCCCTGTGCCTCCACGTGAGGCTCAGTGACAGATACAGCCAGCAAGTTAATTTGATTGACTGATATTGTAATCACATAATCAAGAACCATGGTTTACTGTCAATAATGGAGACCAGTCAGAATGCAGCCTCATAACCAGGAGCATGCAATGGTGTCTCATAGGTCTACAGACTGAGGTCAGGAAGGGGTTAATTTGGGTCTATGATTTGTACTTGTGATTGGTGATGAGCTAAAGTTTGAGCCAAACTTGTGGGAAACTGTCAGAAGATAACAGGCCACTAGCCAGGGGACACATAATTTTACCAAATATGATCATGTGGCTACATTAAAGCGGAAGTAACCCCATCCATAAAACAGTTTCATTTCCAGCACGTGCCGGAAGTATAACACTCCCATTGGTTGTGCTCTCAACCAAACTGTCAAACCATCCAATGGCTGGTGTCATAACTGATCACAGTACGGCATCATGGCAGTTGTAGATTAAACAGAGGCAAAGATGGCAGCTTCCTTGGCTGAAAACAATAGGAGGGTTTACTTACACTTTAAGTCAATAATGTCATCAGTCTCTGTCCCTTTGCTACAGGCTGCTGTGGGGCAGATGATTCCCTGTTATGTGACATTATTCCATGAACCTTAGCTCATCACTACTTCTACACTCCACAGATGAGGATGTCTCTACTTCTAAGCTTAACCTATTGTATCTCTTTGGCTGTTGCTTAACCCATTAACCTGGCTCTTAACACTTAGCATGCCCTAACTTAATCTTTAACCCTAAACCTTAATGTTGTAACTTAACCCAAAAATCCTAACCTGAACCCAGAAATGTTACCTCCTAAACATAAACTATAATCCTAGTTAGGTGGTATGTCTCAATGGTCAAATTGAGAATAGCTAGATGGGGGTCAGTGAGACGGGGAAACTTAGTATGTCCCGTAGCACTGACTCCAGCACAGCCCACAGTTGTCGCATGTATGGGCATGTCCAGAAGATATGTATGAGTGTACCCGGGAGGCTACAGTTCCTCCAACAGTCTTGGGAGGTGTGTGCTTGGAATTTGGCCACCTTGGATGGTGTCATATACCATCTCATCAGTATTTTTTGGGTAAGTTCCTACAAGAAGGTACAGGACGTGTACTTGTATATAGATTTGATTGCTGATTGCCACTGCTGGTCAGAGAATTGGGTTTGGAGGTCAGTTTCCCAATCAGTGATGGGTTTGGACTTGTGGAATGTGTCTTTTTCTTGTAGGGTTGAATATATCAAGGAGGTACCCTTGGATTTTTATTGTCTGAGAAAAGATAGTTCCACAGATTAACGGGCGGGGATCCTTCTATGGAAGGGTTTGCTGTCAGACAGTGTTGTATTCTATAGTATTTAAAATAATCTGTGATAGGCACTTCGAGTTCTTTTTGGATATGTGAAAATTATGTATTGGTAGCTAAGGAGCGAAGTTCACGTGTGTAAGTTACTTGTTTAGTAATCAAGTGGGGAATATGTAGGTCTGGTATCAGTAATTTCAAAGTTCCAATGGGTATGGGGATGGGTTTGGTCGGGAGATTCACCCATTTGGAGGAATGAGTTATTTTCCACGTTTTGACAGAAGCTTGTATGGTAGGGGAGTAAACATTTAGTTGCAGACTTCTAGTAGTCGTGCTAAATAACCAGTGAGATAGATTAGGTCCTGGAGTCATGCTGTTTTCTATATTACTCCAAAGTGTAGTGGGAATTGCGGACATCCATTCCCTTAGTTGTGAAACAATAGTTGCTATATAGTAGTCTCTTATATCAACGTGTCCCATCCCACCCACAGATCTGTGTTTGATAAGTTTTGTATGATTGCACCTGGATTTTTTACCTTGCCATATGTACTGTGTTAAAATGGATTGTAGGGACTTAAGGTATGAATGAGGGAGCGGTATAGGAAGCGTACGAAAGATGTACAGTAACCTGGGTAATATCATCATTTTAAAGGCCGCAAGGCGGCCTGCCCATGAGAATTCGTATTTGGAAATTTTTGTTTTTTCCCTGAGCAGCATTTGCTTCAAGTCAGTGTAATTGTGGGCAAAGAGTCCTTTTGTAGATTTAGTGAGTGTGATACCCAAGTAAGGTATCCTAGTGTCTTCCCATGGATGAGGATATTTATTCCTGAGAAGGTTGCTAGTAACTGCGTCTAGACCCATTTCCAGAATGTAAGACTTATGTTAATTCACCTTGTAAAAAGAAATGTTGCTAAATCTTTGTAATAGCATTTGTACCAAAGTCAGGGAGGAGAGGGGGTCTGTAATCATCATTATCACATCACCCGCAAATAAACTGATTTTGTGCACTATGGTGCCAATTTTAAACATCAGTTTTTTTGTTGTTGCTTCTGACATGCTCTGCCAGAGGTTCCATTACTAGGTTAAAAATTAGTGGTGATAATGGACAGCCTTGGCGGGTGCCATTGGTGATAAGGAAAGGTTTAGATAGCATTTCTGAGGTATATACCTGGGCTGAGGGAGAGTAACAATCAGAGCAGATAACATTTCTGGAGGGAGAGAGGAGGATGAGGAGGAGGATGAGGCTGCGTCATTGCAGACTTTAGCTAGGAAAGGGGATAAAAGTGGTCCAAATTTTTTGTAGTACTCACTGGTAAGACCATCTGGGCCTGGGGAGTTATTAGAGGGTAGAGCCAAGATTGTACGCATAATGGGGCATTTAATAAATTTAGTTGGTCCTCAGAAAGTTTAGGGAGGTTGACTTCCTGGAGAAAGGATGCTATGTCTTGGGGGGTAGGTTGGGTAACTGATGAGTCATCTTTTAAGTTGTACAGCGTATTATAATAGTGGCTAAAGGCATCTGCAATGGCGGAGGGGTCAATTAGCTTTTGTTTTGAACAGGGATGATATAAGTGGGCAATTTTGGTCTTTGAGATGTGTCCTAATTCTAGTGGCCATGGCCTTCCCTGCTTTATTGCCAGTAGAGTAGTGTTTGTCTTTAAAATGAGTGTGGGCTCTTTCAAAAGAGTCTAAAGCCTCGTACACACGACCGAGTTTCTCGTCGTAAAAAACACGTCGTTTTTTTCGCCGAGATTCTTGTTAACCTTGTCGATTTTCTCGTCAAGCTTTCCATGCGTACACACTGACATTTCCCAATTTCCTCGTTGTTCTCCACGGTCACGTCCAGCACGTACGACGGCACTATAAAGGGGAAGATCTTTTTTCTTGGCGCCACCCCTTGGGCTGCTTTTGCTGACCTCGTGTTACCGCGTGTGAAGTAAAAGTTTGGGAAGAGACGATTCGCGCTTTTCAATCTTCGTACTTTTCAGATCGTTTTCTGCGGTTCAGTTTGTGCTTGTGGGTTCGTATCTTGACTTTCAGGGCATCTAGGCAGGTCGTATCTGTTTTACAGTGCGTTCTTGCCTGTTCATTTCTGTTTTTCAGTTCGTTATTCATAGGCCTTGCTGTTCTAAAGTGCGTTCTGTTCTGTACGTTCTGATAAGATGACCGTTTCCTAGCCATGTCGCCTGGACGTTCTCGTCGTCGAGTTTGTGCTGTGCGTGGGCTTGGTGTTGGTCTGCTTGTTTTGGACCAAGACCAGTCCATGAATGGTGTGAGGAGGAGTTCATGGACCAAGAATTGGTTGCTCCAGCGGGACCAATTCTGCCACATGCCTCTGCTGCGGGAGATAGTCGAGAATAATCCTGAGGACTACAGGAATTTTCTGAGGATGTCTGACCCCGTTTTTCAGGAACTGTTGGCTTTGGTGTCCCCCTATATTACCAGGAAGGACACCGTTATGCGGGAAGCCATCAGTGCTGAGCAGGGGCTCATCGCCACGTTACGTTATCTGGCGACAGGGAGAAGTCTTCAGGACTTGAAGTTCACGACAGGCATCTCCCCCCAGGCTCTGGGCCTCATAATCCCAGACACCTGTTCTGCTATTATACAAGTCCTGCAGGAGGACTATATTAGGGTAAGTTTTCGCCATTAACATCACATTTTATGTATTACATGTATGCTAATGTATTGTATTTCTTTCATCCTTCCCTAATTACCATGATTGTAATATGCTGAGAATGTCCCCTTTGTCCTCATGCATGCTTGAAGCTTTAGATTGCCCCTTTTTTCTCCTCCATGCATATTTTCCTTCACTAACCTTTCCAGCAGGGGCGCCTGTTGCTCCAAATGTTTGGGGGTTCAAATCCCAATTTAGAAAATAAACTTCCTCCTTTTTTGCTCTGGTGCCTATTAAACACCCCCATTTGTTCCCTCCAATGCAGCCAGTTCCCCCCCAGCCCTGCACTTACCTTCTTGTGGTCAGCGCCATCCTTCTTCTGTCCTTGATGTCTTCTCCTTCCCTTGATGTTGCATCAGCCAATCATGTTACCATTAAACAGACTTGGTGAACATGATTGGCAGAGCAGCCTGTCAGTGTTTACCCAAGGAATGCCCCCCCCCCCCCGCGTCCCCTATTTAACTTTTCTGAAGCCAATTACATCCCTCAGGCTGTAATGTGCAAGACAATTTTCCTTACTGTTTCTGATATGCAATTTTAAGCGCATAAATGCCGCAGTTCTTCATATGTCGGTCACTTAACAGGGGGCCATCCACCTGAATAGTGGGCGGCATAGACAATACATAGGTTAATGCAAAGCATGAACCTATGTATTGTTCTGAGTGACGGGCACAGGAGAGAGGGGGCAGTGCTCCAGCGCCCACTCTGGACGCACCGCCACTGCAATGCTATCCTGTGTCCAAACACATCTGCCCCCCCCTCCCCATTATAATTTATTAATGGACCATCATAGGGGGTGATGAATATGATACATGAGCCTTCCATTATACTTATTTAAAACACCTTAATAAACGTAGACTTTGCTTGATGTTGGCCTCTAATGTATTTTCTTAGAATATACTTGTAATGTTTGATTTGTGTATTCTAATATTTTTTCATCTTGTTTGACTCCACAACTTCCTTCCACGCCACAGGAATGGCAGACTGTGGCATCGGAGTTTGCCACGCGGTGGGACTTCCCCAACTGCGGTGGTGCTATAGACGGGAAGCACGTCCGCATCGTGCCGCCACCCCGTTCTGGGTCCTACTACTTCAATTACAAGGGGATTCATAGCATTGTGCTGATGGCGGTGGTGTCAGCACGGTATGAATTCCTCTATGTTGATGTAGGGAAGAATGGCCGGATGTCCGATGGGGGATCCTTCATCCAGACGGAGTTTGCCTTCCGTCTCCAGAGTGACGACCTTGCATTGCCACCGGATGCAGGGAATATTGAAGGACTCCCCTTAGTTTTTTTGGCTGATGAAGCCTTCGGGCTCGGACCACATATTATGAGGCCATTTCCTCAGAGGACCCTGACCCCAGAGAAGAGGGTGTTCAATTACCGGCTGGCCAGGGGCCGAAGAGTCTTTGAAAATGCCTTTGGCATAATGGCCAGCCGGTTCCGCCTTTTTAGGACTTCAATACACTTGGCGGACTACAAAATAAACTATGTAGTATTATGCTGCTGTGTGCTACACAATTTTCTTTGCCGCAAATCTAATTCCTATATGGCCTCAGTTTTGCCTGAGGCTGGACTTTCCCCTGATAATCCCCTGCCGGGCCTGGAATCTGCCCGTGCTGGCTTGCCCCCCCAAAATGCCCGTGAGGTTCGGGACAAATACATGGACTATTTCACGGGTAGGGGGGCAATTCCTATGCCAGGCTATGTCTAAAGATTCCTGTCTAATGATCCAAATAAAAATCTTGTTTAAACTTCTAACTTTTGTTGGTTTCCTGTCTCCTAGTTTGTCTTAGTGCATTTGTAGTGCCAAGTGTATTTTCCTTTAGTAAATACCAACCATTTCACTATGTAACCTTTAAAAATGTACCAAATAAGGTTAGAGCATATTAGAAAAAGAAGCTACACGTTGTTTGTGTTCAAATATTTTACTATGTGCAAATTCACACACCTTTTTTTTTTTTATTTTACATTTTTTGTTTGCCTGGCCACAAACCGGCAATTGTTTTCTTAGGAAAATACAAAAACAACAGTTGCATTCCAAAAATTACAAAATTGGATACCTCAGAGCAATCTGAGACATTCACTTACACAAACTATATGTCTCTATGTGCCCGTCCTAATATGGGGTCCTGCCACCCCTTGCCCAGCCAAAAATTGAATATGCACACAATTGGGATTATTTTCCTATAGGGATTTTAGACTCCTGATCCCTATTGTCAACATGTGCTATCTGCCATCAGGGGTGATCAATGGACGTGTTTTGGAGGTGCAACCCCTTCCTCAGTTCACCTACTTTAGATACGAGGAAGGGGTTGCACCCCCAAAAGACGTACATGGATATCCCCTGATGGCAGATAGCACATGTTGACACACTGTGTGCAGATTCAATTTTTGGCTGGTTTGATTGTCAAAAAGTTTTTTAAAAGTTGAAGAAGAAACATGAAAAAAAGGGGGTTGGGATGCCTTATTGAATTCTCCCCAAAACATTGAGAATGTCTTTAAATGTTTGATCCATCACATGAATTCTTTCTTTAATTTTGTCCAGTTCCGTGCTACATTCCATCACTTGCTGGATGAGGCGGAGGGCACTGTCAGCAGAGAAACCTGTACTATCCTTCACCCCAACATTCACATCCCCTAAAAACAAAATAAAAAGGTATTATAACTCTGCAGGCCTACCTCTCTTACCTGAAGCTGTGGTGACAGATACTGACCTGTTGTGGTGACCAGTTCCACAACGTCATCCACCTCTCCTTCCTGCACTTCTCCTTCCTCCACCTCAACTTCCTCCACATCTTTAAGTTGTTGGTCTTTTGGAGTTTGCGGTTGTTGTGAAGCTGTGGGGTTCCTGTGCTCCCTGGAGTGTCCTCCTCCCAGTCTTCTCTCCCCTATGAGAATCAAACAAAAGGTAGAGTTATCACACATAAATTCTCTACGTAAAAAAAAAACAGGCTAAATTGCTTGGAAGTGGGGTACAAGTGTGTTGTTGGGGCGGAAGTTAAAGATGAATGCATTATTTCTGACCAAGAATATGTTTAGTATTCACCTTTGTCTGTCATTTTTTAGACATGTAGGCAACACAAAAATTCTCTGATGCACCTGTGTGGGACACCCAAAAAAGGTGGGTCTGGTGGCCCACACTATAGTGCTCCAAAGTACAGATGTGGAAGCAGCTGCTGAGTTTCCTCTCCTTTACAGTTTACAGTTTGCATTTCATTCTCTTTACAAACACATCATCTAGCCTAAAACTTGGTGCCCCAAATTTCCAAAAAAATGGCAGATGTCTAATTACTTTTGTGGCTGTAAAATAAGCCAAAACAGCGGATAGTGGCCGAACGAAGTGTCTGTAACGTAACGAACGATTACTGTGGCCAACCAAGTTCAAAATATTACATTTTGGAAGGGAGTCCAATAAGAAAAAAAAACTAAACCAGCAACATGTCAGTTTAGAAAAGGATTAATAGCATAAAAGTGTACATTTTACTTACTTTTTGCGAGCATTCTCTTAATGCTCCTTAACTGCTCTGGCTCCCTCAGTTTGTGGTCTGACCACCTCTTTCTGAGCTGCTCATTTGAGCGTTTCACCCCGAAATTCGTCTTCAGACTCTTCACGACTTTAGTGAGGATTTTGGCCTTCCTTCTATTTGGTTTGCTATACGGCCCATGCTTTGCGTCATAATCAGACTTGAGCAAGATGTCCACCATCTCCGCCATCTCGGCAAAAGACATATTCGATGCCTTGAATCTCCTCCTTGATCGTGATGTTTCCTCGGTCTCCGGGCTTGTCTCCTCCTCGTTAGTTGCGGAATTATCAGACACCTGCTGTAACTCCGCCATATCTGTCTGCACGCCGAAAGAGAAGGGGCGGGGAAAAGATGTTAGCTAGAACGTCATGGGCGGGCGACGTGTGCGGAGCGACGTGTTCGTATTTTGACGCATGCGTGGTGTGTATATAGCAAACACACATGTGACTATAGTACGTTCGGTGTGCGGAGAGAGGAGTTCAAGTGACGGACGTGCGAACAAAGGTATGTGATTTTGAGACTGTGCCAAATTGTTGGCCTATACTGTCTTGAGAATGTTGTAGGATATATATGGTGACTACAATGTTAAGGAGGTTAGACTGTTTGCCTCACATTAGTTATATATTATTTATTTAACTTGCAGATACAATATGAATGTCTTTATTAGCGACAAAGAGTTCCTGGCGGAATTTATTGACCGGGTAAGGGAGCTGCCGGCTCTGTGGGAGACGAAAAACCCCATCCACAAAAAAAGAGGGGTGAGAAAAGCAGCACTGGAGAAGCTTCTCCCATTTGTGCAGACCAAGGTGCCCACAGCCACAGCAAAACAAGTGGACACTAAAATTGGGAGCTTGAGAGGCACCTACAGGACTGAACGCTCTAAGGTCCTGGCTTCTCAGAGGTCAGGAGCAGCAGCAGATGATGTTTATGTCCCGATTTTGTGGTACTACAGCAGGATGTCCTTCCTGGATGACCACATTGAGGCAAGGCCATCACTCTCCACTCTTCCCCCCAGACTTCCCTGCTGCCAACCTGAGCCTTCTCTGGGGCAAGAGGAGGCAGCCATCCTGGATGATCCTGATTTGGCCATCTGGAGCCAGGTATAGTATTAAATGAAAATGTATTGGGATAAAATTAATGTTTGCCAAATATGTCAAGATGAGAAACATACAATATTTTGGCTTCCACAAGTGAAATCAAGATCTCGAGACATTAGTCTGCACTTAATTGGGTGCTAAATAGTCAATCTGATGTAGGTGTAAATTAGAAAAAATGATTTCTGGATTTACATTCTAATTGCTCCAATCATGTTTATAAAGTTTGCTGCAAAGATTAAACCAACATATTAAACTATGTCCCTTTTTCATACACAGGATGAAATCAGCCAGGAGGAGGGTCTGGAAACTGTCAGGCAGGAGGAGGAAGGGCCCAGTGGCAGCCAGGAGGAGGCAGGGCCCACTGTGAGCCAGGAGGAGGCAGGGCCCAGTGGCAGCCAGGAGGTGGCAGGGCCCAGTGGCAGCCAGGAGGTGGCAGGGCAAAGGAGAAGCACCAGATCCCAGGTGCCTCCCATCCGGCTTCCCAAAAGAGGCAGGAGGGACAGGACCACCAGTGAGGCAGCAATGGCCCTTATTAAAGAGGCCCATGCCACCCTCAAAGAGCCCACATCCCCTGAAGAGGCCATTGCCGGCCTAGTGGAGGCAAAGTTCAAGGTGATGAGCATGGAGCAACGCCTCCTATGTGAGCCCCTGCTCATCCCCTTGCTCAACAAGGGGGTGATGGGAAAAATTACCCCCAATACCGCCATTTGTGAGGTGGCACAACTGTCCCAACCTCAACCTCCTCCTCCACCTCCACATTCTTCTACTGCCCCACCCCTTCTCCTCCACCTCCACCTTGTTCTTCCGCCCCACCCCCTTCTCCTCCACCTCCACCTTGTTCTTCTGTGCCACCCCCTTCTCCTCCACCTCCTCCTCCTCCTGACAGGAGTACCCCTCCAGTGGCCCAGCCTCCAGCCAAACGAAGAAGGAAGGCTGCAGGGAAGGCTTCAGGAAAGGTTGCAGGGAAGGTTGCCAGGAAGACGAGGAAGTGATGGCCTTGCTTCATTGTGGTCGGACAGAAGGCAGCCTGTTGTAGTACCACACACTTGGGACATATATCTCACCTGCTGCTGTTCCTGACCTCTGGGAGGCCAGCATCAGATTGTGCTCAGAAATGTTGGCCTTCTCTCAAGCTCCCAATTTTAGTGTCCACACAGGGTTGCTGTGTGCTCTGGGGTCCCTGGGATGCACAAATGGCAGCAGCTTCTCCAGCGCTGCCTTCTCTTTATTTTAGTTCAAACATGAATAAATGTTATTTTTCTTTAAGTTCATACTTGACTATGTGTATTTGTAAAAATGTAAAATCTAGCTTTGGAGTAAGCAGATACATTTGACTGACAAAAAAAGGGACAGATACCAACCCCCCAAAAAAAATAACGAAATCGTATTTCCCAAAAAAGGGTGTAAAATTTAAATAATATATATTAAAAGATTCAATGGGAGATCACTACCAAAACATTGCGAAATTACAATTAACATCAGTTTGAAAAATATCAAAGTTCTATATATCAAATATTCCTAAAAACTTGCACGATATAATACACATAAATCTTCTTAAGAGCAGCATGAAAAAGGTTAAAAAAAGATAGTCATAACTCTGTGTGAATATCAGCAGCAAAAGAAGTTCATTCGTTTGGATTAATGTAACATTCTAACGAAGATTTCAATGCCCAACATTTAAACGATGCAAACATTTGGAGCGTGACGAATGTGCTATCTCCATTACGAAGGCTTGTTTTACCAGAAGATGCGCTCCCGTCTCATAGTTGCTTGTGAGCATGCGCGCTTTTGGAAGAGTCGTAAAAGCATACACACGAACCATTTTCTCGTCACAAAACAGGCCGACGAGAAACACGACGAGGAAATCTGGAATCCTGACGAGAAAATAGAGAGCAGGTTCTCTATTTTCTCGTCGAGATTCACGGCAATTTTCTCGTCGTAAAACCATACACACGAACGGTTTTCTCGACAAAAAAGCTCACGCGGCACTTTTCTTGCCGGTTTTGGACGAGAAACTCGGTCGTGTGTACGAGACTTAACAGATGGGCTTTCAGTTCTTGCCTAGGGAGACCTAGTTTATTTTTGATGGCAGGGTTAGGATGAGATTGATTTTGGCTTTCTAGCATTTTTATTTCAGAAGTGAAGGTGTCTAGGCGCTGTGATCTCCTCCTCCTCTCTCTAGCTCCCAATTTAACAAAGTTGTCATTAGCAGAACCTGCATTAAGAGCAAAATATTCTTCTAAACGGTCCTTGATATAGTCTGAGTAGGTTGGGGGTTAAATAAGGGAGGCGTTAGCTCTCCAGATCCGTGTATGCTGAGAAGAGGGTGAGTCATTCAAAGTCATGGTGACAGGGGCGTGGTCTAACCACGTAATGGTAGAGATTTCAGAGGTGGAGACCTTGGGCAGGGACCACTTATCTACCCAAAAATAGTAAATCCGTGTATAGGAATTGTGGCGAGGGGAGAAGTAGGAATAGTCTCTTTCGGTGGTGTGGTGGTATCTCCAGACGTCATAAAGATCGTGTGATCTTATAAAGGGGCCCATAGATGAGGTAATCCTGCTAAAACTGGACGAAGCGTCAATTGAATTGTTTGGGACAATATTGAAGTCCCCACAGATAATGAGGTGCCCCTGCTTGAAGCAGTTGATTTTTTTCATCATTTTGGACAGGAAGCTGATTTGTTTTTTGTTGGGGGCATATACCGTCACAATGGTATATCTGAGGTTGTTTAACCACTTAACGACCGCTCACTGTACATATACGTCGGCACAATGGCACCGACAGGCACAATCACGTACAGTGTACGTGATTGCCTATGTACAGTTGGGGGGTCCAATCGGACCCCCCTTCTGTACAGTGAGCGGTCGGAATTTGTCTGGGAGCGTTCCGAGATGGGGGGGCAGCCATTCGATTCTGGCCACCCCCCCATGATCGCTCCCGGCGAATGAGAATGCCCCCTCTGCCTGTGTAATGTAAACACAGGCAGAGGAAGC
The DNA here is from genome assembly GCA_029206835.1 of Rana muscosa. NCBI lineage: Eukaryota > Metazoa > Chordata > Amphibia > Anura > Ranidae > Rana > Rana muscosa. Next base: position 219,107,087 of record CM055116.1, read on the forward strand.
AGGAGGAAGTGATGTCATCTCTTGTGCGGCGCTCACATATACCGAGCGCCGTACAAGAGAAGACATCAAGGTTAGTGCACAAACACTACACTAACACCAGCACACATAGGCACATAAATCGCCCCCCCCAGGCCCCCCCAGATCACCCCCCAGCCCCCAGTCACAGTGTCACTGATTGCAGTGACCATTTATTTACTGATCACTGCAATCAGTGACATTTGTGACTGTAAAAGTGTCACTACAGTTTAGTTTTAGGTCCAGTGTAGCCCCCTAACCCCCCCTAATAAAGGTTTAACCCCTTGATCACCCCCCAGATAACCCTTTCACCCCCTAGCACCGCCGTCGCTAAGCGATAATTTTTCTGATCGCTGTCTTAGCGTCGGTGATGCAGATCGGTAGCCAGTATTTTTTTTTTAGGTTCGCCGCAGGTTTTTATAGCGTCAGGTACCCCCATAAATTATCTAATAAAAGTTTAACCCCCTTGATCGCCCCCCAGGTAACCCTTTCACCCCCTATCACCACTGTCGCTAAGCGATCATTTTTCTGATCGCTGTCTTAGCGTCGGTGATGCAGATCGGTAGCCAGTAATTTTTTTTAGGTTCGCCACAGGTTTTTATAGCGTCAGGTACCCCCATAAATTATCTAATAAAGGTTTAACCCCCTTGATCGCCCCCCAGGTAACCCTTTCACCCCCTATCACCACTGTCGCTAAGCGATCATTTTTCTGATCGCTGTCTTAGCGTCGGTGATGCAGATCGGTAGCCAGTAAAAAAATGTAGGTTCGCCGCAGGTTTTTATAGCGTCAGGTACCCCCATATATTATCTAATTAAGGTTTTAACCCCCTAATTGCCCCTAGTTAACCCTTTCCCCAGTGATCATCATATAAGTGTTACAGGTGACGCTGGTTAGTTAGTTTGCTTTTTATAGTGTCAGGGCACCCGTCGTATATAACCCAATAAAGGTTTAACCCCCTGATCGCCCGGCGGGTGATATCAATTAGGTTTTAGTGTCAGAGAGGGTCTGCGTCACACCCCTAGCAGCGTCAGGTTAGTGCCAGTAACGCTAACACCCACGCGTGAAGCATACACCCTCCTTAGTGGTATAGTATCTGAACAGATCAATATCTGATCTGATCAGATCTATACTAGCGTCCCCAGCAGTTTAGGGTTCCCAAAAACGCAGTGTTAGCGGGATCAGCCCAGATACCTGCTAGCACCTGCGTTTTGCCCCTCCGTCCAGCCCAGGCCACCCAAGTGCAGTATCGATCGATCACTGTCACTTCCATAACACAACACACATAACTGCAGCGTTTGATCAAATTTTTGATTTCACTTCTCACTGCCTATCACAGTTTCGGAGGCCATGGAATGCCCAGATGGCACAAAACCCCCCCAAATGACCCCATTTTGGAAAGTAGACACCCCAAGCTATTTGCTGAGAGGTATTGTGAGTATTTTGCAGATCTCGCTTTTTGTCACAAAGTTTTGAAAATTGAAAAAAAAAAGAAAAAAAAAATGTCTTTCTTCATTTTCAAAAACAAATGAGAGCTGTAAAATACTCACCATGCCTCTCAGCAAACAGCTTGGGGTGTCTACTTTCCAAAATGGGGTCATTTGGGGGGGTTTTGTGCTATTTTGGCATTTTATGGCCTTCGAAACTGTGATAGGTAGTGAGGAGTCAAATCAAAAATTTGTGCCTAGAAATCCTGAAGGCGGTGCTTGGTTTTCGGGGTCCCGTACGCGGCTAGGCTCCTAAAAAGTCCCACACATGTGAAATCCCCGTACTCAGGAGAAGCAGCAAAATGTATTTTGGGGTGCAATTCCACATATAACCATGGCATGTGTGAGCAATATATCATTTAGTGACAACTTTTTGTAATTTTTAATTTTTTTTGTCATTATTCAATCACTTGGGACAAAAAAAAATATTCAATGGGCTCAACAGGCCTCTCAGCAATTTCCTTGGGGTGTCTACTTTCTAAAATGGGGTCATTTGGGGGGGTTTTGTGCTATTTTGGCATTTTATGGCCTTCAAAACTGTGATAGGTAGTGAGGAGTGAAATCAAAAATTTGCGCCCTTAGAAATCCTGAAGGCGGTGCTTGGTTTCCGGGGTCCCGTACGTGGCTAGGCTCCTAAAAAGTCCCACACATGTGGTATCCCCGTACTCAGGAGAAGCAGCAGAATGTATTTTGGGGTGCAATTCCACATATAACCATGGCATGTGTGAGCAATATATCATTTAGTGACAACTTTTTGTAATTTTTTTTTTTGTCATTATTCAATCACTTGAGACAAAAAAAAAATATTCAATGGGCTCAACATGCCTCTCAGCAATTTCCTTGGGGTGTCTACTTTCCAAAATGGGGTCATTTGGGGGGGTTTTGTACTGCCCTGCCATTTTAGCACCTCAAGAAATGAGATAGGCAGTCATAAATTTAAAGCTGTGTAAATTCCAGAAAATGTACCCTAGTTTGTAAACGCTATAACTTTTGCGCAAACCAATAAATATACGCTTATTGACATTTTTTTTACTAAAGACATGTGGCTGAATACATTTTGGCCTAAATGTATGACTAAAATTGAGTTTATTCGATTTTTCTTATAACAAAAAGTAGAAAATATCATTTTTTTTCAAAATTTTCGGTCTTTTTCCGTTTATATTGCAAAAAATAAAAATCGCAGAGGCAATCAAATACCATTAAAAGAAAGCTCTATTTGTGGGAAGAAAAGGACGCAAATTTCGTTTCGGTACAACATTGCATGTCCGCACAATTTACAGTTAAAGTAGCACAGTGCAAAATTCTGAAATCACCTTTGGTCCTTTAGCTACCAAATGGTCCGGGGCTTAAGTGGTTAAGGAGCAGTCCAGAGCCAGATATCTGCCATTGGAATCAACCAGGGTGTTGTGGAGTGTGAAAGAGGCCGTGTTTTTGATGGCTATCAGGACTCCGTTATTTTTGTCAGGTCCTAAGGCTTTAAAGAGGTTGGGAAAGTTTTTGTTGGTGCAGGAGGGCTCTGATTTTGAAGTGCGTTTCTTGTACACAGAGAACGTCACAGAGAGAGTTCTGTGCCGTTTTCCACATAGAAGCCCTTTTGGCTGGATGGTTTAGGCCTTTCACGTTTAGTGAAAGAAATGTTGGCATCTTGGAAAGTGTTGTGTAGTATACGAAGATAAAGTAGTACTTACAGTTCACGGATAGTATGGTTGTTTCAGTGGGGAAACTTGTGGTTCCGTTGGATCCTGTGGTTCAGGGAGAATGTCTTCTCAGAGAAGACTTTATCGCAGTAGTCTTGTGCTCTCCAGGGATCAGGGTAGGCAGGGAAGAAGGTAGGAAGACAACAGTCAATGTAGCAGTAACAAAAAGGTTAAAGGGGAGCAAAAAGGGAAAAAGAAAAACAGGGGTCAGTAGTATACCAGTTGAACTACTGATCGCTTTAGAGGGTATAAGTTTGTGAGCTATCTGCAACGAGCAGGCACTGAACTGGAGTGCATATTTAAACTTGCATAAAGAGTACACTAACCTCAAGATCACTTGTGAACATTGGAACTGGGTCCTTTGATGAGGGAATGAGAGTTCTCTATGGTTGTCACCTGCGGCGAGGCGTTGCAGTCAGGTATAATTTTTCATTTCCTGAGAAGTTGAATGCCTTCTTCCACTGTATGGATGCTGTGCTTTACCCCATTTTTGGTGACCAGAAGTTTGGTCGGGAATCCCCAATGGTAGGGTATCTTGTGGTTATTGAGGGGTTTGGTGATGGTTTGAAGTTGACGCCATTGTTGGCGGGTGTATTGGGAGATGTCAGCAAAAAGCGTGGTGGTAGTTGGTCAATACATCTGGTTTTGGCTAGGAGCATATCCTTAGCATGAAAGAAGTGGATTCTCATAAGAGTGTCACGGGGAACCTCCGCAGGGAGGTGAGGGGGTTTTGGTAGGCGGTGAATGCGATCAATGATAGTCTCCACCGGTGGGAGGTCTGGCAGTATAGTAGAAATCATCTTTCTAGCATATAAATTCAGATCGGCTGGGACGATCATTTCTGTTATCCCACGTATTTTTATTTATATTATGTCTCGATCGGTCTCCGAGGTCCGCCATTTTTGCCCGCACCACTGCTGTTCATCTCTGATGTGATCATGTGCATCCACTAGATCGTTTACTGTGTCTGTCATGGTGCTCATCTTATACTCAATATGGCCCATTTTGTTCCCCATATGCATCATCTCAAATCAAAACGCTGAGAACATAGATGAAATGTCATTGTGCAAAGAGCTGTGTAGGGAAATCAGCATGTCCTTCAGCATTGTGATTATAACCGGCTGGTTAGTAGTAGGGAAGGCCGCTATGGGGGATGATGCAGGCGTCAGTGTGAGGAGACTGTCTAGTGCAGGTCTTACCTCAGAGGCCTGGGCTCCTGTATACAGGCGCATCTGCGCTTTTGCCGGGCTGTCGGAGGTAGAGGATGGCCCAGGATGTGAAGGGGGATCCAAGGAGAGTTTCTGTGGCCGGATGGATGGATCATCTGCATCAGGCAGGTCAGTGTAGGCCCATTCTCCGCGCGTTGATTGGATTTGTTCTCCGGGAGACAGAGTGAAGAAATCTGTCAATTTTCTCGGTTGTCTGTATTCCTTCCGTTTGCGGGAGGTCCCGGTCCGGTTCCCTAGCATGTGGGGGTCCGAATTCTGCATATCTGCTGTGTGGGTTAGTGCTGCGGGTTGTCAGATCTCTGTTCAGTGCAGGAGCTGTGGATTCAGGCGTCCATTCAGCTCAATGGTTAGCCACGCCCCCCCTTATATTTCAATTTTGACTGGTATTCTTAGTGCAAGCAAGCCGGTGAGTGTGGTGCCCCTGCCACATTGATACTAGCCTGTATCTCCTTCAGTTCTGTGTTCAAGAAGGGACCTGGTGCTGAAGGGAATTAGGCTTTTTGCCACCTACAGTGGCAAGAAGATGCATACAAGTAATTACTAACTCGTTTTCAGTATAATACAAGGGAGGTTTTAGCCAAATAGCATCAAAGAAAAAGGAGCAGGAAAAATGGACATGAAAGGTGTGTCTGACTACGAGTTGTAAAATGGTTCCTTGCATGGTCTGATTAAATAAATTATGTCTACACTAATGAGTAACAAGGTACTGTTCATGTTATCCAGATTTATCTTATACTTTTGTTTTGTTTATGCAAACCCGGGCTACTGACTAATGCAATATTTATTTCATTTGGGACCAGATTTTATTTTATACTTCTTTGTTTTGTTATACCTGATTAATGCTTTTACTTCTAAAGCCAGCTATATTAATAACAGCAGCAATATGGTTATATTGGATTAATCAGTTTTGAAAAGATATGAAGACTGATGAAGACCACAGACAATATATTTGTTAATTAAGTGCAAAGATAGAAGCTATAAGGCTAGTTATGTGTAGCAATTTTAATGACTTATTCAACTTAGAAGCCACCTTTAAAGACAACAGCACTGCAGGTGGGCCATGTATCTCCGTCCATTCCATGGCTCTGCTCAGAATCCAATTGGGGTTGGCTCCGTATCCAATTGGGGTTTACTAAAGACAAATTAAATGTTTATTTTGCAAGGGAATGTTCACTTTAAAATCACGTACAAGGAAAATAAAATAAAAATTAAATTTTGCTTGTAGTCATCAGGGTTTCATTAAAATAAGGGAAAATTCCCTTGCAAAGTAAAAATTTGCTGGGAATTGTACAGCGTATTTGCCTTTGATAAATCAATCCCATTGTCTCCTGAAAGCTAGTTTAGTGTTCCCAGGAAGCTCATTAAAGATGTAATACAACAGTGAACTTGTGGCACTGTCTAATCATGTCTAAACATATGTAAGCTGAAAAATTGTGCTTTAAGACAGGTTTATTATTTAGGTACCTAAAAGATGAAGGAGGTGATAAATATCAACGTAAAACCGAAATCCCTTTAACAACTTCATATATTTACAGCTGAGATAAATAATTTCACAATAAGAGATTCCTTGTAATTTTAGAATAAAATGACTCTGCTTAACAACGTAACACGGCTGCCTATATCATTCTACTGTGGTTTCAGGATGCACCTTACCTCTCCGTTACTTCGTTTTACTGTATTAAAGGACTTAGCTGTCATTGCTCTACTATACAGTAAATTATATACTGTATATATACATTAAATATTATACATGTTATAGAATTCATTATAATATTATCTACACAGATCAGAGTTGAAAGTCCTTTGGTTCCACAACATAGAACCAACTATAAAACCAAAAGATTGCATTAGAGTAAGTAGACAACGCTACCTATAGGGAAACGGGCGTTGGGAGGCTGACGCGCTGACGTCATCGTTGAACAGGAGACTGCATGCCGGCCGGCTTTTCCCATGTTTTTATGCCTGAATTTTACCTACTTGATGTAAGTTACCACCTTTTTATTTGAATAAATGCTGTTTGGACGATACACACTATGTGGTTTCCCCTTTTCATTTTTATGACTGGCGAATACTGAGTTCCAACTATCGTAGGAGTTCCATCCCTGGGCATCCATCTACCGCAAGGAAGCAAGCTATTCACAGTTTTGGCATTATATTAGCTTGCCTCTGGTAAGAACAATATCCTGGTGGTGGTGCACGTGTGCATTTTTGGTGTGATCTAGGAGTTCACCTTCTTCTTTCATTCTGCACTGCAATTCAGTTCATGTTCAGAATTTTATATGGACTTTCATATGGACACTTATATGATTAACCGTTATCTTTTTGGGGTCAATCTCAACTGATGTGTCGGTTTATCGTATTATACATATATATAATTTTTCTTGTCACTGTATTAAGTTATAGTTGTCACTATATATTTTTTAGATTGTATTTTTATTATATACAGGTTTGCGCAGCTCTTCCCCCCCCCTTTTTCTGCTAAATAGTGTTTGGTCTACACGTGTGAGTTTGCTGCATATTCAGGATTGTAATTATTTATCCATTTTTATTTAATCATTCATTTAAGCGTGGTACATTCCCCTTCCTACCTGGCTACCTGGACCATGTGATTAGCTTAGCCAATCAAAAACAAGTTGTCCATGAATGGGAAACTCATCCATGACAGCTAAAGCTATTGCTCATACAGTGTAAAAAAATAAAGAATAAATCCCTAATCACCCCTAACAGTAATACAATGGCATTATGGTGACAACAAACTACTCTGATGACAGGATGTAAAAAAAAAATGTAAACAAAAAAATTCAAAATAAAGTTAGTTTTTTTTAAGTTTAAAATTAAATACAAATTATTATTTTGTTGTACATACTGTCATAAGTCAATATCTCTGATCCCCGCCACACCAGTAATATGATGATGCTGTACTGCACTGGTGGCAGTATGTAAAAAATTTGAAAAAAAATATTATATTTAATTTCTAAATTTTCCAAAAAATTGTGACAAAAAATGACAAGCCGGTCTAAGAGGCAGGACTTTGTTACAGTGGCTGCCGAACATTTCAGATCCAAGCTCCGTGATACATCAGGAGATCGCGGCTCTGCATGACACACACAAGGAGAGGAGGAGGGAGGGGAGGACTCTGACAGGGGCGGGCCGGGATGACACCCCACTGACACCCCACTGACACCCCCCTAATGTGTGCACCCAGGGCGGACCACCTTCCCGTTGGTATGCCACTGCCACTTGAGCTTCGGCACCCCCCTATTTCTCAGCTCATGTCACCCGGGAACAGTGCACCCTGTGCACCCATCCAAGATCGACCCTGAATGAAGCCATAAACATGTGTTATTTGCTATAATATTTATTTTCATGTGACTGTTATTTGCAACTGTCACTCAGCCCTGGTGCACTTTGACAAGCGATTTGACATATCAAATCGGTGGCAATTGCCGGCAATGGCACTGCCCTAATCGGTGCATTTGTGGCGCAGAACCGATTTTAAAAAGTCGTTTCTGTACTACTTTTTGCGATTTTCGGGGTGCGATTTCCATTGACATCAGTGCAGAAACCCACACAGATGTCTGTGAAATCACCGCTGAAATCAGGACTGACATGCGGGAGTGAAATTGTGCGAGTTATGTTGAACTTGCATGACTTCATTCCAGCAGCTCAGTGTGAACCAGGGCTCAATGACATTGCTTGTTTTATCAAATGATTGTAACAGCTTGGGAAACTGAACCGAGATCTTGCTCCTACCCATTGGAGGAAGACACAGCACTATCTAAATGAGCCAAAATATGAAGACATAAATGATCTACTTATCTTATAGCTACTAAATTTGTACAAACATCTAAGAAGTTCCTTACATTGTCTTTGACAACTGAGAAAATCTGTGTTTGTTTTAAGTTTGAAATGAATGTATTTTGAATCTGAATAATGTGCTGAAATGTGAGCATGTTTTCTGGTAAATTATATTTTATATAAACCATACTCTTTCCTTAAGATAGTTAAGTTAAGTGTACCATAAATTCTAACGATGAGCCTGTACGCATGCATGTTACTACATGCTCTACTACAATGCATGGCAAAACACATTAGGTGTGTTGGTGCCATGCAGTACCATTCATTTGATTGACAGCCAAACACACCTTGTTGAAAAGAGCAGTTTTTTTAAACTCTTTTGAAATCTAACTGTGTTAGCTGAATCTCCCTTACCCGGATGGATTTCTGTTAAGATAAAATTTGTTCAGTAGAACTCTGCAAGGACTCTGCAAAAAAAGAAAAGTTTGCAGGGCTAACATAATCTGGCCTGGCCCTAGAACATTATACTTAGGGTCATCACGCGAGATACGCTGCAGACATATGTTGCAAATAGCAATGGTGCGATCTGCTGCACACGTCTCAAAAAAGGCCCACACCAAAGAACTTTTGGAATAACACGCAGAGACAGCGGAACACTGTGGTGTGATGCAGTCGGTTGGCTGCCCTTAAGCTGGCCCCTGGAGGGCATCCTGCCTCGTTGGAGATGTGCCTCCTCCTCCTCCTCCTCCTCCCTCCTATCAGGCACCCACGTGGAGTCAGTGACCTCATCATCCCCTCCCTCCTCATCACTGGAGAAAATCTGTCAGTATGCTGCAGCTTGGGGAACATGACTGCCAGATTGCTGTCCTTGTTTGGCACCCCCTCTCTCTGGGCTCACGTTACTGCCTTCCTCTAGCTGGGTACCATCATCGGAGCCTTCAAAACACCGAGCATCCTCCTGGAGCATGTACCCAACACTGTGGTCAATCAGTTTGGGGGACTCCTCAGGAGGACATGGTGGGGCTAGGGAAGTAGTGACTGATGCCATTGAGCCGAGGGAAGAGGCTGCTTTGGCAGCTGCTTTGCCAGACAAAGTACCCTGAGCCTGGGTGAGAGAGGATGAGGAGGATGAGGATGGCTTGGTCATCCACTCTACCAAGTCTTCGGCATGGTGCGGCTCAACATGGCCAGCTGCCGAAAAGAAGGACAAGCGTATCCCAAGGCAACGTCCTGATAAGGATGCACCTTGTCCACGACCAGCACTGTTGCCTCTAGTCACAGAGCCTGCTTGCCCTCTTTTATTGCCTCGTGACTGTCTGCCTCTCTTTGTTTGCCTTCCAGACATACTAATGGCCTGCAGTGAGATGTAGCTGCACAAAGGTGGGATGTATATATATATAGATCTATAGTTATTATACTGCAGCTAGCACAATCAACTGCCTGCTGTGGTATTAGTATGTGAAAAGCAGCAATTGTCTTCAGTTAGTTTTAGGTGCACACTGTGCCGAGGACACAGTACACTAACTGAAAATACAGCAGCTTCCTGCCTGTGGTATTGGTATGAGAACACCACCAATTTTATTCAGGTACCTTTAGGTGAACGCTGTGCAAAGGACACAGTACACTAAGTGAAAATAAAGCAGATCCCTGCCTGTGGTTTTAGTATGAGAACACCACTAATTGTATTGAGGTACCTTTAGGTGAACTCTGTGCAAAGGATATAAGTACACTAAATGAAATTAATGCATCTCCCTGCCTGTGGTATTGGTATGAGAACACCACCAATTGTATTCAGGTACCTTTAGGTGAACGTTGTGCAAAGGACACAGTACACTAAGTGAAAATAAAGCAGATCCCTGCCTGTGGTATTGGTATGAGAACAGCACCAATTGTATTCAGGTACCTTTAGGTGAACGCTGTGCAAAGGACACAGTGACAGTACACTAAATGAAATCAATGCAGCTCCCTGCCTGTGGTTTTAGTATGAGAACACCACTAATTGTATTGAGTTACCTTTAGGTGAACGCTGTGCAAAGGACAGAAGTACACTAAATGAAATGAATGCAGCTCCCTGCCTGTGGTATTGGTATGAGAACACCACCAATTGTATTCAGGTACGCGCTGTGCAAAGGACACTAAGTGAAACACTGCAGCTAGCACAATCACCTGCCTGCCTGTCAGTATAGAGCAGGGGTCTTCAAACAACGGCCCTCCAGCTGTTCAGGAACTACAATTCCCATAATGCCTAGTCATGTCTGTGAATGTCAGTGTGTTACAATACCTCATGGGATGTGTAGTTCTACAACAGCTGGAGGGCCGTAGTTTGAGGATTCCTGGTATAGAGAATAACAGGAACGGATCTAGCTAAACTGAATACAGTGTGTAAATATATATACAACACCTTGGACGCATATATATCCTCTACACACTGTAAATGCAGCTAACTGACTCGCCTGCCTTCTCTATCTAACTCAAAATAAATGACACTGTCTCTCTCTCTCTTTGACCTCTCTCTTTAACCACCGCAACACACTACACAAGGCTGCCACATCGGTGGCCTTATATAGTGTGGGGCATGTACTAAACCCCCTGAGACATAATTGGCCAAAGTCCCCCTGGCTTTGGCCAATTACGGCTCTCTGTTTTTTGCGCGCTGTGATTGGCCAAATCATGCGGGTCATAGTGCATGCTTGGCCAATCATCAGCCAGCAATGCACTGCGATTCCGCAGTGACTTATGGGCCGTGACGCGCCACTGGAATTTGGCGCAAACGGCCCATAATGTTCAAAATTCGGCGAACAGCCGAACAGCCGATGTTCGAGTCGAACATGGGTTTGACTCAAACTCAAAGCTCATCCCTAGTTGTGTACAGCTTTTATAACAGTGTAAATTTGCTGCCCCTTCAAAATAACTCAACACACAGCCATTAATGTGTAAACCGCTGGCAACAAAAGAGAGTACACCCCTAAGTGAAAATGTCCAAATTGGGCCCAAAGTGTCAATATTTTGTGTGGCCACCAATATTTTCCAGCACTGCCTTAACCCTCTTGGGCATGGAGTTCACCAGAGCTTCACAGGTTGCCACTGGAGTCCTCTTCCACGATGACATCATGGAGCTGGTGGATGTTAGAGACCTTTCACTCCTCCGCCTTCCATTTGTGGATGCCCCACAGATGCTCAATAGGGTTTAAGTCTGGAGACATGCTTGGACAGTTCATCACCTTTACCCTCAGCTTCTTTAGCAAGGCAGTGGTCGTCTTGGAGGTGTGTTTGGGTTCGTTATTGTGTTGGAATACTGCCCTGTGGCCTAGTCTCCAAAGGCAGGGGATCATGCTTTGCTTTAGTATGTCACAGTACATGTTGGCATTCATGGTTCCCTCAATGAACTGTAGCTCCCCAGTGCAGGCAGCACTCATGCAGCCCCACACTGTGACACTCCCACCACCATGCTTGACTGTAGGCAAGACACACATGTCTTTTGTACTCCTCACCAGGCTGCCGTCACACACGCTTGACACTACCTGAACCAAATAAGTTTATCTTGGTCTCATCAGACCACAGGACATGGTTCCAGTAATCCATGTCCTTATTCTGCTTGTCTTCAGCAAACTGTTTGCTGGCTTTCTTGTGCATCATCTTTAGAAGAGGCTTCCTTCTGGGACGACAGCCATGCAGACCAATTGAATGCAGTGTGCTATCTGAGCATTGACAGGCTTACCCCCCACCCCTTCAACCTCTGCAGCAATGCTTGCAGCACTCATACGTCTATTTCCCAAAGACAACCTTTGCATATGATGCTGATCACGTGCACTCAACTTCTTTGGTCGACCATGGCAAGGCCTGTTCTGAGTGGAACCTGTCCTGTTAAACCGCTGTAGGTTCTGGGCCATCATGCTGCAGCTCAATTTCAGGGCCTTTTAAATCTTCTTATAGCCTAGGCCATCTTCATGTAGATCAACAATAGTTTTTTTCAGATCCTCAGAAAGTTCTTTACCATGAGGTACCATGTTGAACTTCCAGTGACCAGTATGAGAGAGTGAGAGCGAAAACACTTTAACAATTTCACACACCTGCTCCCCATTCACACCTAACACTAACGAGTCACATGACACCGGGGAGGGAAAATGGCTAATTGGATCCAATTTGGACATTTTCACTTAGGGGTGTACTCACTTTTGTTGCCAGCAGTTTAGACATTAATGGCTGTGTGTTGAGTTATTTTGAGGGGGACAGCAAATTTACACTGTTATACAAGCTGTACATGCACTACTTTACATTGTAGCAAAGTGTAATTTCTTCAATATTGTCACGTGAAATTTTTTATTTTAATAGTAAATACCTGTAACATTAAGCCTGTTAACTGCACTTACTGTACAGATAAACCTTTCCACACATATCCCAGAAACAGCCTTATCTCAGGCTTCAATACGTTTTTATATAATTTGTAAATGGAAACATCTCCACCGCTCCCTGTGGAGAGCATGCGGATCTGAGAAACGCAGTACGAGTCTGGAGTGCAGCAGTGTACTGTACAGTAGATTAAGGTGGATCTGTAGCCAAAACTAGAGTACGGAAAAGGTAAAAGCCCTGTCAGATTTGTTCTATGACTTTGACGAAGAAAGAAAAGCAACCAAGAAGCACTGGGACTCATTTTTAGTTTATATAAGGTTTTGAGAAGAATAAAAAAATAAAAAAAATAATTTTGCTCACTGGCTTAGGTTAGGCTGCTTTTAAAAGACAGCGATAACTTCCAGTGGGTGCCCATAAGGTTACCATGAAAAAAATATGTACAGTACCAATAGGAGTGCCAGACCAATGATAAGAGTCCAAATTGATTTATTGGCTTGCATTAAAGACATTCAACACGTTTGAGAGACCTGAAGACCCCCCAAATTCATCAGGGCATAAGGAAGTTACTGTACTTGCTGGACCAGGAGAGTTACTACCCACCAACTTGGTGAACAGCGGTAAAGATCTTTTTTAAAAAAAAATTTTTTTTAGCATATATATATATATATATATATATATATATATATATTTCATTTTCATTTCATTTTCAAACAGTAGAAAATCACTACAATAGAGTTTCATTAATGATCTAGTCTAACAGGAATTCCATCTAAAAATATAGCTATAAAAATCTCCTTAACAAAATATATACATTGTAATATAACATTTTGGTCATTTTATTGTTTGGTCAAGATTTGTTTTGTGGTCTGTCTAATAAATTTCCGTAAACCTCCTGTCCTTGATACACAACAGAAAGTGAACAGAATTATCTCCAAAGTGAAGGGAAATCCATCATAAATAGTTAACACTGGAAGACAGTACTGTAGGTAGCCCAAATGAAAGAATGGTCACTATGACCTACTGTATTGTATAATGAGAGAATGAATCTTACCAATAGGGACATACTGTAGGCAGCAATTAAAACTTGACAAAAGTGTTTCCTAATATGACCCAAAAAAATACAAAAGGATTTTGGCTAGAGATACCCATTGGAGAACTGCTGAGTGTGAACATGAATGGCCCAATTCCAACCTCGCTGGAGGCTTGAACAAGAATTAGGTTGCCTAGGACTATCTTAGGGGGGGAAATTAGTTCTTGTTAATGATCACAAAGATTTTCTGACTTGCTGATAATTTTCTGTGAACACTGAGATTTAAAATCAATCAACATGTGCACCTTAGTGCTTTGGGCTAGTTGCATTGAGGACAGTGTCAGGTCCTGGCACTATAATTACAGTAATTAAAGCGGAATTCCACCCATGATAATCCTTTGGGCCTGCCTCCCGATTCTGCTACAGGAGAGCACAGAAACAGTGTTTAGTATACTGTAACAAGTACTGTACAGGGTAACAGCCCCTCCACCACAAAGACCATGAACAGGTTACTGCATGGCAGAACTACAAAGACCAGAATTCATAGCATTGTCGAATGGCGTCCCACGCCGGCTGAAGGGTGCATGAGCGCGGAGCGGCACACATGTGTACTGTACAGTACTGCACAGTGAACGGGCTTGGCAGCAGTTGTGTAAGAGCACGGAGCAGACACACTTTAATTGGTCCGTGCGGAGTCCCCCCCCACCCCCCGTACCGTGCCCACTGACTTCAGCTGGCAAGGGAGGGCTGCAGGAGTACAGGTACTGTACAGTACATACAGTAGTGAAACAATCCTGCACGTCATCTCCCCACCATCTGCAGGCCAGGATCACGGGGTTCTGTGCTGTAAGACAGCCCGTGCTGAAATGCTTGGTGCATGCATGAAAGGACCCTGAAACAGCATTGAGATATTTGATAATATATTGTACAGTACTGTATGTTAAAACACCTGTAAAAAAATGCAAGTGTACAGTACAGGCACTAAACTGTGCAGACATGATTTGCATACAATTGCATTTACAATACTCTATTTAATATGCATATATTATTAGACATTTAAAACATACAGTAACACGTATCAAATACATACAGTACAGTACTCGAATATACTCTATTAAAAAAAGACAAAAAAAAAAAGTTAACTGGGGAATCGAACTCTGGACACTGGGCGTTAAAGACAGACACGCAGCTGCTGGACAACCTACAGTACAGTAGTGTTACTGATTCACACGCCCTTCTTTAGCCACAGTAGTAGTGTGACGACCCACGAGATGCATCGTCATGAGTCAAAGGGCGTGTAAAGACAAAAAGAAAACAAAGCACGCATGACACCTAGTGGTGAAAGTGATTAAGGCAGGAATCCAGGGGGAAAAAACAATGAATGAGCGACAGAGCTCGTAGCTGGCTCGCATGACGGGGCTCGAAGGGGGTCAATCTGGCCGATACAGAGCTGATTTTTTGAACAATCTCGCGGTCACCTACTGTAATAAAATATTTACAAAAATGTGAGGGGTGTACTCACTTTTGTGAGATACTGTAAGTGTTTTCCATTAACTTTCACAGTCCTGAGATTTTAATCCAGTAGAACTTTTATCAACCCAGCATAGATCAAAATCTCTAAGAAACATTTCCATTATCTTGCTAAATTCATATCACAAAAATCGACAATGTTCGGAAGGCTAAATAGGTCTTGTTTGTTTGCGATAGGTATAACTGATAAAGTGGTCACTTAGGGTATAAGTACCAGCGTAAATATATAAGCCCTAAAAATATTTATTTCATACTGTAGCTCAAGTCTTAATACACTTTTTTCCTAAAATATAGTATAGTGTTTCTTCAGTGAGCATACTGTATATTTATTATATTTTTAGTTATTATGTCTGTGTTCTGTAATTTTTTATGACTTTTACAGTTAACATGCCAGCTCTTCCATTAATTTTCTATTGTATTAATTAAAAAAAAAAAAAAATAATATAATACAATTTTTTGCTGATGAACCACTAGAGGAAAATATGTATTATATTGTAATCACTATGCCTTCCTGCTTTACAACTGATGTTGAAGTGGGAATTATCTTGATTCCCTTATTTATTGAGTTCCCTGTTCTTTTATTAATAATGAGTGATGTAATGTTATGAAAAGATACCAACCACAAGTAGTGCATTTATTTTCAATGGGTTGGCAGATCTCCTCCACGACAGTTAAAGTAGTTCTAAAGGCAGAAGATGTTTTCATAGCTTTTCTGTGTGCAGCTCCCCTCCCGCATTCCCCCCTAATACATACCTTAGCCTGATGTCAATCTAGTGCTGTACCCAAGAGCAGAATCTGTGTTCTCTCTCTCCATACTGCAGGTATGTCCAAAGTCCGGCCCCCGGGCCAAACGCGGCCCACGTTCCGGTTTTGAACGGCCCGCCTGGTTATTTGAACATATATATCTTTTGTGGCCCCCGAAGATCTCCCAGCGCCGGGGCCACAAAAGATGTAAATGCCTTGGAGAGGACGGCGAGGATGTGGGACGAGCGCTGCCACCGTACACACACAGGAGAATTTCCTGTTTACTGGCGGCCTCTGTAATAGGAAGTCCTGTCTCCGGCACTGCCATTGGACGACTGTTCTGTCCATCAAAGGAGGTGAGACTTTCTATTAAAGAGGCTGCCGTGTAAACAGAAGATTCTCCTGTAGGTAATCTTTGGCGCTCGTTCGTGCATTGGTGCTGCATTCCTGGCAATGGTGAGTGCATTCCTGGCAATGGTGAGTGCATTCCTGGCAATGGTGCTGCATTCCTGGCAATGGTGAGTGCATAGTAAAGGAAAACAGAAGGCGCACCGACCTAGTGCATTACCAGTGGCTAGGTTTTATTTAAAAAGTTTGAAGGATTAAAAATACTCACAAAGCAAGTATAGTATTGAACACATAATCTTTCCATCAAAAGGAGATATACTTATAATAAAAAAAAAAAAAAAATTATAAATATGTATCAGCATCTATTGAGGGTGTGGGGGCCACCACTATCATAGCAGCTTTGGGACCCGATATAGATTGGAGGCTGTGCTGGCACCAATATGTCCTCCTAGCTTCTGGTCAGCGCGGGTCACGTTTGTGTTGTGCCGCGCACAGATCAGTAACTCGGGGACACTGTGATTGGCAGGTAATTGCGCCTGTACAGAGAGGATCAACAAAACCGGATACGGAGTGCGAGAGCCGCCTTCGTATCCGGGATAATCTTTGATGCCTGTCCAGCCCATCTGAGGGCGGACGTGACGGTTACATCCACCGGAGGTGGCGGGTGGAACGCACATCCACCGCTACTTCCGGTTTCTTCGGCCAGTGTGCGTCCCATCTAGTAGTGGGAAGATAGATACATCAGCTCCCATGACGTTGGACTACCTGTAGATGGGTGGCAGCAGCGATCGGCGGCCCATGATAGTTTGAATGGCATGGGTAAGTCCCGCCAGGCAATGGCTTTTAATTTGCCATTTGCTAGCTGGCACTTAGGTATTTAGGTATGGCGTACTAACAGTTACCATGTAAACATATAGATAGACATATGAGAGTGTATAGTGAGGGGTTAAGCCTATATGGGTTTGCCTTTTAGGTGAGAGGAGGAGTGGCCTGTGGTGGGTGGAGTTGTAGACAGGTGACCACTCAGGCCCATTTACACATGGATAAAAAGGAGCCCAGAGAGAGAGAGGGGGGTCCAGTCACCATCACTTTTTGGCTCTGAGGAAGAGGGTGCGCCCTCGCAACGCGTCAGCCGTGGCTGTGAATTTTCTTGTCTGGACTCCCTGGTCTTCCGGTTCCAGTAGTCCTTTTGATGGAAAGATTATGTGTTCAATACTATACTTGCTTTGTGAGTATTTTTAATCCTTCAAACTTTTTAAATAAAACCTAGCCACTGGTAATGCACTAGGTCGGTGCGCCTTCTGTTTTCCTTTACTTTTCAGTCTTAAAGAATACCAAATGTTCTGAGGAGGGCAGCAAGATTATTGGTCATTTCCCTACGGAATACTCTGGTTGTGCCACTAAGAGACTGTACTTCCGAGCGCAGGAGACTGTTTTTGTGTGTCTGTGAATTTTCTACTTTGGAAACTCCAGCAGCTGGAAGATAGTCGTAAGTGGTGTACGAAGATACTTTGCGAATTTTTGAGAATGGTTTTGTCCATTGAAGAGAGACAACTTAGAAGAGATTCCCTGGCTAAAGGTTTTTTAAGTAGTATTGATGATTATGAGAAGCAACTCCAAGGATCGGAACATGTTGTAGTCAATCAGGATACAACAACTAGAGAGGACAAGATGACATCAGCCTTTTATAAACTTAAGCATTTGCTGGAGAACGAAATGACTCAATGGTGGGACATTGTTTGGTTGGAGAAATATCTAGAGGTTAATAGGATACCTAGAGGGTTGAGAATTACAAAAACATGTGGGTTCCTTGAGAAGGATATTAATGAAGAATGGGTTAGAGAAATTAGGAAATTTAATAGATCTTGGCTCGAGTTTATTATTAGACAGAGGCAAAGAAATCTATCAAATATCAAAACTGATATTATTAATATTCAGGAAGAATTGCTAGCATTCACGGATCTAGAGTCCTTTGTAGGATGGGACACTAAAATAAATGAGGAGACAGGGGTTTTTGAGACAGAGCTAATTAGTAGAAAATCAGGCAAATTTGAGAGGGATCGACAAGACTATGCTTTGGGCTGTGAGTTTAACTGGAAGAAACAGAGAGGTTTAGAGCCCCCTGCTAATGAACAGGAAGGGGCCAGGGATACTCATCTTAGACAGTCGAATTATAATTATCATCACAATAATGATATGCATACCTCTCCTTCTCGTCCTGGTAATACACAGCATAAAAATACTAGGAGGAATAACACTAGGAAAAACAATAGATACTGGAATAGAAATAAGAACAAGAATAGAGAGAAGGATAAAACTAGAGATACTAATATATCTGAGTATAGGGGTGCACATAGGAACATTAACGATATAGAAAGGTCCCATGGGTTTCCCTTGGAATATAGGGGGCATGATCACTTTCCAACCCCTCTTGCATTCAGAGAGGGACTTATAGAGCAGTGGAAAAAAGATCAATGGAATACCCAATCGCAAGGCCCTAGGGGAGCCACAGAGATGGATATGGCTCTGGGGGTCCATGTGACTTCAACACATGTGGAGACGATGGATACCCCTATAGCGGCTGGTGCCGCTTTGGAGTTGCCAAAAGAACAACGGGAGTTTCCTTTGAAGTCAGGTTCAGCGATAGAGAATCAAAACCCGCTGAAGGACACCGTTAAGGCTAACGGCACCACCTTTACAAATAGTATAGAATTAAACAAGGATAAGTCTCCTTTTTTTGTGGATGGAGCTGCGGGGAAGCTGAAACCCGCAGCGTTGAAGAAAATAGCATCAAAACTCCTATCCCCTCCAAATACCAGGGGACAAAAAGGCCAACGAGAAGAGGTAGGAGGGGAGATAAGAAGTCGAAGAAGGGATCAGAAATAACCAAGGGATGCTCTACCATAAAAATTTACAACCTTTCAAAAAATGTGTTTTCAGAAACAGAGCTGGATCTACTTAGAAAAGGCCTGAATTATGCTCCCGAAAGCCCCCCCAACCTCTTTGAGCTCTTCATTGATCTAAACAAATTTGTACGCAATTTAACAGTGAAACGCCACTACAGGCTGAAAGAAATTAATAGAGGGACGAAAAAAGACGAGGAAATAGAGGTACAATTACCGTCGTCTCCGTCTGATACACTGGAGAGAGAAATGCTCGAAATATTGGAGGAGTTATACATGGAAGAAGGGCATGAACTCCATGGGGAGGCGTTTGTACCTGTTGAGGAGGCTGGAGCTATTAATACTCGGTTTAGACCAAAGTCCAGCTTTTACCCACACTGGAACAAAGGGAACTTTATACCAACGTTCTATGAAATTGTCTTGGATGAGTTTAGAAACCTTTGTGGGAAGAAAAAAACTGCTCGGAGTCATCAACTAGATCTAGCAGGCCCTCTAAACAGTCTAAAGAAAAATTCTGATGTGGTGATAAGAAAAGCCGACAAAGGCGGAGGGTTGGTGATTCAAGACAGAGAGCAGTATTTAGAAGAAGCCTATAGACTAATTGGGGACACAAGTAAATATGAAAGACTTATGTGGGACCCTACGGCTATCTATAATGCTGAGCTTAAAAAGCTTTTGGATAAAGCTCTAGCGGATCAGATCTTGACTAAACATGAACACCAATTCTTGTACTCCAAACATCCTGTGGTCCCTCATTTTTATCATATACCGAAAGTTCACAAGGATCTGGAAAAGCCGCCCGGCAGGCCAATTATAGCAGGCATTGATAGCCTCACGAGTAACCTAGGCAGCTATATAGATCACTTTCTTCAGGACTCGGTTACGAGTTTGCCATCCTACATCAAGGACTCAGGCCATGCCTTAGAAATTCTAGCCCCATATATATGGGAAAAAGGATACAGGTGGCTTTCTTTGGATGTGGCGTCATTATATACGTCCATCCAACATGAATTTGGTCTAAGGGCAATTGAATATTATATTGCAGAGTCTCACCTGTTCAATCCTATGCAGGCGCAGTTCCTTTACGAGTGTATCGAGTTTACACTTACTCACAACTATTTTTCATTTCTGGGCAATTTCTATAGACAAGTGAGCAAGTGAGAGGTACAGCTATGGGCGCACGGTTTGCACCTAGCTATGCAAACCTCTTTATGGGGTACTGGGAGCATAAGCATATTTGGGCTAACAATCCCTACAGAGGTAATCTCATCTTATACTCGCGTTACATAGATGACATTCTTATTATTTGGAATGGAACAGATGAAGAGTTAGCTGGTTTCCTGACACATTGCTCAAGAAATTCCTTCGGAATATCCTTTACCCATGTAATTGACGAGAAATCTCTGGTGTTTCTGGATTTGGAATTACAGGCTAATGACGAAGGCATGATCTACTCAAAGACACATTTTAAACCAAGCGCAGGAAATTCTTACCTTCATGCTCGTAGCCATCACCATCCTAGGTGGATTAAAAATGTCCCCTTTGGACAGTTTTGTAGATTGAGGAGGACGTGTACCTTTAAGAAGGATTATGAGGAACAGGCACATATCCTCAAAAATAAATTTAGCGAGAAAGGCTATGAGGATAAACATATCGATGAAGCATTCCAGAAGTACCTCAAATTATATGATAATACCCTGGTAAACGACTTGGACAATGTGGCAAAGTCGGAGGCTAACGATGAAAAATCGCAGGTGAGATTCTGTACTAGATACAACAACAAAGTTCAAATGATTCAGAAGATCTTTAGGAGAAACTGGAAAGTTCTAAGGTCCGATCCTATTCTACGAACTAGCCTGCCTTTATATCCAAATTTAGTGTTTAGAAGGCCAAGAGATTTGAGAAGTATGGTGGCCCCGAGCAGAGTTAAGAAGCTCAGAAACACAGGTCTAAACAAACCTTGGACCACATTGTTCGACCAAAAAGGCAGTTACAAGTGTGGGGTTGGAAACTGTGGTAATTGTTTACACATGAGCCATCGTAAGAAGGAAGTTCAGGGAACAGACGGGAAGAACCATAAGGTCAGGCAGTTCATTAACTGTGGGACCTCCTTTGTAATTTATGGTCTTCTCTGTCCATGTGGCCTCCTGTACGTTGGTCGTACTTCACGACCAATGAGAACGAGAATGGGGGAGCATAGGAGTAGTATCCTGACGGAAAAAGAGAACTATTCGGTACCCAGACATTTCAAAGAGGCCCATGATAGTTCGGTTAGTGGTTTGAAAGTGTTTGGGATTGAGGCCATATCGAATGATTTTGATAGCGGTAAAAAACACCAGATACTGTGTACTAGAGAGGCATATTGGATATTCACCTTGGGCTCTCTAGT
This sequence comes from Rana muscosa, assembly GCA_029206835.1. Lineage (NCBI taxonomy): Eukaryota > Metazoa > Chordata > Amphibia > Anura > Ranidae > Rana > Rana muscosa. The sequence goes on from CM055116.1 coordinate 219,128,605, forward strand.
TCCTCATGGCTTAAACGAAGGGATCGAGTTACATAATATAGTGTAGATCCCCCTCTGTCTCATTTGGATCGGATAGCGGTATGTTCTTTGTACTGTCTAGATACATAGGTAGTGTTTACCACTCTAAGCTAGTGGGACCACCTGCTCCGCCATATAGTGGAACTACGTATCGTGGTCAGGCTCATTGGTCCTCTAGTGTAGTAGGACCTTTAGGCTATTATTTTCTATAGTTTTTATAGCATTTTAGAGGAAATAAATTTTAAGTATTAGGGTATGCATTATATTACATTTAATACTCTTTTAGCAATCCTGCACTTTTTAACGTCATTTTTTTAATTAGGTATTTATTAGTTTTTACTTAAGAAGTATCCAATATTGTGCTAGTGGGGTTGTGGTAGGTTAGACATATAGTCCTGAGGTATTTGTTAGGTCATCTCCTTTTGGTGGATGTTGTCATCAAAGAATAGGTTTTGACAGGGTTTATATTATGGACTGTGGGTGGGCACTTCAGGATATTTTTACAATGTTGCACAATGCTCGTATATTGATTTGCTACATTGTTTGAGAGTTTGTGCATGTGTGTGGGAACGTGTGCACGAGCCCAAGGTGTTGGGTGACTCGGTGCACATATGCGCCTGCCGCTGGCCCAACCACTATGGGTATGCGGTGGGGCGGATGTGGGCCCCGGGTGGGTGGCGTGCGTGCACACATGCATATTTCTATTGCTGAGTTTTGTGTCGTTTGGTCCTATATTATGATGGACCGAAGTGTGGTATTGGACCTCCCCTGGAGCAACTGAAGAATAATTGTTCCCTATACCTAGTGTATTTGATAGATTGAATCCATGTGTATTTGGGCAAGAGTTAATTATGCCACTACGGGTGCTTATACTATTCTAAATTGATTAATTTTATCAATTATATTCTCTGGTGGTATTTTGCATAGGTGTGGGGTCAGGTGTTGGGGCAATAGCCCTCACAGGCCACCTAGTATGATACTGCCCTTTTTCTAATAGTTTAGGGTCCCCCCTTTTTTTATGGTTTGAGGTGCCATCTGTCAATAGATATTGTATACCAGTATTAGTTCCTAAAAATAATCCCCCTTCCCCTTTACTTATTTATAAAAAATTATTTTTTTTTTTTATTTTATTTTTTTTTTATTTTTTATATGTATCAGCATCTATTGAGGGTGTGGGGGCCACCACTATCATAGCGGCTTTGGGACCCGATATAGATTGGAGGCTGTGCTGGCACCAATATGTCCTCCTAGCTTCTGGTCAGCGCGGGTCACGTTTGTGCTGTGCCGCGCACAGATCAGCAACTCGGTGACACTGTGATTGGCAGGTAATTGTGCCTGTACAGAGAGGATCAACAAAACCGAATACGGAGTGCGAGAGCCGCCTTCGTATCCGGGACAATCTTTGATACCTGTCCAGCCCATCTGAGGGCGGAAGGGACGGGTACATCTACCGGGAGTGGCGGGTGGAACGCACATCCACCGCTACTTCCGTTTTTTTCGGCCAGTGTGCGTCCCATCTAGTAGTGGCTAGATGGTCAGCGCGGGTCACGTTTGTGTTGTGCCGCGCACAGATCAGTAACTCAGGGACACTGTGATTGGCAGGTAATTGCGCCTGTACAGAGAGGATCAACAAAACCGGATACGGAGTGCGAGAGCCGCCTTCGTATCCGGGATAATCTTTGATGCCTGTCCAGCCCATCTGAGGGCGGAAGTGACGGTTACATCCACCGGAGGTGGCGGGTGGAACGCACATCCACCGCTACTTTCGGTTTCTTCGGCCAGTGTGCGTCCCATCTAGTAGTGGGAAGATAGATACATCAGCTCCCATGACGCTGGACTACCTGTAGATGGGTGGCAGCAGCGATCGGCGGCCCATGATAGTTTGAATGGCATGGGTAAGTCCCGCCAGGCAATGGCTTTTAATTTGCCATTTGCTAGCTGACACTTAGATATTTAGGTATGGCGTACTAACAGTTACCATGTAAACATATAGATAGACATATGAGAGTGTATAGTGAGGGGTTAAGCCTATATGGGTTTGCCTTTTAGGTGAGAGGAGGAGTGGCCTGTGGTGGGTGGAGTTGTAGACAGGTGACCACTCAGGCCCATTTACACATGGATAAAAAGGAGCCCAGAGAGAGAGGGGTGTCCAGTCACCATCACTTTTTGGCTCTGAGGAAGAGGGTGCGCCCTCGCAACGCGTCAGCCGTGGCTGTGAATTTTGTTGTCTGGACTCTCTGGTCGTCCGGTTCCAGTAGGAGGCTATCTCCTTTTGATGGAAAGATTATGTGTTCAATACTATACTTGCTTTGTGAGTATTTTTAATCCTTCAAACTTTTTAAATAAAACCTAGCCACTGGTAATGCACTAGGTCGGTGCGCCTTCTGTTTTCCTTTACTTTTCAGTCTTAAAGAATACCAATTGTTCTGAGGAGGGCAGCAAGATTCTTGGTCATTTCCCTACAGAATACTCTGGTTGTGCCACTAAGAGACTGTACTTCCGAGCGCAGGAGACTGTTTTTGTGTGAATGGTGAGTGCATTCCTGGCAATGGTGCTGCATTCCTGGCAATGGTGCTGCATTCCTGGCAATGGTGTGTGCATTCCTGGCAATGGTGCGTACATTACTGGCAATGGGAAGTGCATTCCTGGCAATGGTGAGTGCATTCCTGGCAATGGTGAGTGCATTCCTGGCAATGGTTGGTGCTGCATTCCTAGCAATGGTGAGGCTACATTCCTGGCAATGGTGGGTCTGCAGATGGGCACTTGTGAGGCTGCAGATGGGCACTGACCCTTATTTTGCTTCACAGTTCTTTATTTAAAATGTAATTATTTTTCCTGAAACTTCGCTCTTAAAGTTAAGGTACATGTTATACGCCAATAAATATGGTATATCCAAATAATACGCCCGAGCTTATCTCTTTTCTCACACACAGCCACAAAGGCAATAGAATTCTTGTGGGGCAGTGTATTAGTGCTCGAACGAACACACTTAGACCGAATTTGAATGGTTCAAAGAATGTCAGGAAAAATGGTCGGCCCTCACGCATGTTCACTTCATCAAATCTGGCCCTCTTTGAAAAAAGTTTGGACACCCCTGCCTTACTGGCTCTGAGGCAGCAGCAGGAACCATTGAGGAGGGATAGGGGGAGGGGCAAATCTGTACTGAGTGTGTGTCAATGGACTTGCTATTGCAAAGCAGAAATCTGAATTTGGGTATGTAAAGGGCAAAATGGCTTTCCCTATGCAAACATAATAACTGCAAACTATATGTACAACTGAGGTTTTTAAAACAATAACACCCATTGCTTAGGTTTATTTATTTATTTGGTCTCTTTTGCATGTGTATCTAAAAACAAAGACAATACATTTGAGTTATTAGAATGTGTTGGGGATATGAATGTTATTAGGAAGCAGATGGTATTCTCTATAAATTAACAAAAACACAAACAAAACAAAACGTAGATGTGATTTGAAAATGCTTACATTCTCTTTCTGAGGACCAGACTGGGTATCTTCCAGCAATCATTTCTTGTAATTTCACTGATAGTTACACCTAATTATTAATTTTACTAACAACTCTATCAAAATAGCTTTGGGCATCATATTCAAAAACATTTAGGGGAAAGAAAGTAGCAAAATATATTAACTAGTAATGATAAGTACCATTTAAATCGCTATTATAGTATCCTTTAGAAATAATGACTGCAATATCCAGAAAACTTGGCACTATAGTCACCAAAAAGGAAATATGAACGATGGTACCCTGTGCATATTTAAGCAAAGGAGGACTGCAATAGTTATAGTTTATTAAAGGAGTTGTAAAGGCAGATTTTTTTTTTTTATCTTAATGCATTCTGTGCATTAATATAAACACCCTTCTGTGTGTAGAAGCCTCCCCAGCACTCATTAATACTTACTGGATCCCCATCTCCTATCAGCGATATCCATCAGTCCCTCAGCCAATCGGGACTCTCCCTCCTGATTGGCTGAGACACAGCAGCGATGCCATTGGCTCCGTGGCTCTCAATCAAAGTCAGTTAGTCAATCAGGAGAGAGGGGGAGGGCCAAACTTCAGTTCATGCCTGAATGGAAACATAAAGCTACAGCTCGGCTCAGGTGACCCCAAAGCAAGCTGCTTGCTGTGGGGGCACTCAACAGGAGGGACGGGCCAGGAGCATTGAAGAGGTGGATCTGGGTTGCTCTGTGAGAAAACCACTACACAGAGCAGGTAAGTATGACATGTTTTTTTTTTTTTTTTCTTAAAACAATACTTTGCTATTACTTTAAAGTTTAGAAAATGTTAACTATAACTAGATTTGAAAGAAAGTCACACCCAAAAAGTTGCTGCTATTAACACTATTCACACAAGGCACATTCCTGATTTTATAATACAGTAGGTAGAGATAGACCAGCAACTACAAATAATATGCTCCTCATTTCCACATTTCAAAAATGTACAAATCAGGGTTGGAGCAAATAAGGATTTATTTTTATTTTCTCTTTTTAAGGGAACTGTGTTGTAAAGGCAGGCTGGAAATACTGTGTAAAAAAATGCTACTAAATTAAGGATACAGTTTATCACAGCATTAAGCACCTGATTTATGAAATGGGAAATTATACATGGCCAAAGTCTGTATTGACTAATTTTTTAGTAATCCTTTGACCCTATAAAGCTTGCCAAAGGCATGAATGCAATGAGCAGCATGAAATCAAATATGCCATATTGTCTGGCATCTGCTCCTAACTCTATTTGAAGTCTCCATATAAAGTACAAAGAAATGTCAGCTTTGAAATTCTCTGCATAGATAAAACTGACAGATGATCACCTTTTGTTTGATTGAATTTGCATTCAGAATTTTCACTTATAAAATAAATTGCTGCCTTGATTCAGTCAGTTTCATTTCCACATACATGCTAAATTTACAATTTTGCAAAGCCAGAAAATCTTTATAAGAACAAAGATAAAAGAAAAAAAAACTGTCACAATAAAATTTCAATTTGTTGAATTCTTTAATATTCAAATACTCTGGCTGGTATTAGCAAAACAACTGTTGCTCATTTATAGGCAGTGTCGGTAATCCTCTGTTAACTCTAGCCTTACTTAACCTCCTATATTTAAATGCCTGTTATAGCAAAAAAACATTGTATTGTAGTAACTGCATGTGATTAATACCTGTAAAGATAGTATTCAGTGTGTGATTTTATTTTTGTAATTTGACATGCCTTTATTCATATTTTCCCCACATTTACATGCAAGACCAGCTGTCCAGAAAAAGTGGCAGTTACAGGGGTTGTGACAAACCAGGTTACACTGCCCATGGTGCTTAGAACAGTAAGCTTTTTTCATATCATTTAAACTTTTCATATAGTATAGAACTTGCAGCTGTTACTGCTTAAAATGTTAGCTGGAGATAGGCTTTAATGTGTTTTTAACTTCCATTGTTCACATGATAACAACACGGCTGTATGATTTCACATGATAACACTTCTGTATAATTTCACATGATAACAACCCTGCAGCATGATTTCACTGCAGACCATACAGGGATAACTATTGTTAGAATTAAAAGGTAAAAAAAAACTATATAACAGTTGTGTTAACCTCCCTGGCAGTATGATTGTGTCAGATTTTAGGTGCTGAAAGCGGTACAATTATTTTGCATGGAAATTTGACGTTTTATATTGTAGGCCTGCAATTCTTAGGAATAACTCACTTAAATCTGGCCAAACCAGAGTCTAGTAGACATCCCGGGTATGATAAAGTTTGAAACACAAAATCATAAATTATAATATAATAAATAACTATAAATAATTATAACAAATAATAATATAATAATAATAAAAATTGTTCAATAATGTAATCAAATCAAAAACACTGAAATTTGCTCAGTTGCAGAATTGTCGCTGTCATTAGATTTAGTGTTTGATGATGAATTTCCCCACGAATTGCTATCGCTCAATTCTGCAAGTGATTCTAATTTATTTTCACTGTTTTCTAGCTGGTCTAAAACCACTTTTGACATAAAGGGACACTTTTTGGTTGCTATGGACAATCTCCAAATTCCAGGCAGAAAAAAATGTATTTATAATATAAAAGTGCATGCAGGGCACTGGTCAGACCACTAGGGACAAAGGGGATGTGTAATTATTTTATACAGTACTGTAATCTGTAAGATTACAGTATACTGTATGTGTTTTGTGTTTTTACTTTTTTTTAATTTGTTGCCGATCTCCGCCCCCCGTGCGCTGCAACATTGCAGGGAACAGAGCTCGGCGGCACTCGGGCACTGTGTGAATCGAGCGAGGAGACGGCTCGCACACACAGCGGGGAGATATCGCAGGATCCAGGGAAAAAGGTAAGTAACTTTTCCTGTATCCTGCGCTGCAGCCTGAGTCTGGCTCTGGGTTACCGTTAATGGTACTGGGGAGGTTAATGGTAGTGACAGATGGCATATTTGCTTAAAGTGATTGAATTTTTTTTTCTTAAAAAACAAACAAAAAAACATGGTAAATGTACCAGCTCTGTGTAATGGCATTGCACAGAACAGCCCCAAACATCCTCTTTGGGTGTCCCCCGTGGGAGATTTTGGCTTTTCTTCTTCTTTCTGTGCCACCATAAGAAGCCACTTCCTATGGTGGCACACAGCCATGCTCATTCCCGTGCTGTATTGACACACACAGTACTGCTCAACCCTGCCTCCTGCTCCCTAAATAGTGGATTTGGCTGACAGTAACAGGAGACAATGACTACCGCTGCTGTCAGTCAAGCTTATGAGAGAGGGGAGAGAAGTACTGCAGTTGAGCACAGCACTCAATCAATACAGACTCAGGTAAGTATAAAGATGCATGAGGAGAACAGGCAATGAAATGTTGAACAATGCATGAATTAAAATGCATTAAGGTAAAAAACCTTATGACTTACAAATGACCTTGACATGCCAGATGTGGCAATTTTTTCTGAATTCCCCGAGGTTCCCCCCCCCAACCAAAAATTGTCCCACACCTTATTTAGTGCTATTCTATGGGCAATTGCAGTATATTTACCCACCCCTAAGGTTCCTTGGGAACAAGTTCTGAGATGTATGGAAGCTATCCAGCTTATGGAGAGGGTGCACCATACTATTATGGATTAGTGATGAGCCGAACACCCCCGGGTTCGGTTCGCACCAGAACCCGCGAACGGACCGAAAGTTCGAACGAACATTAGAACCCTATTAAATACAATGGATGCGAACGTTCGAATTCTAAAGTGCTAATTATAACAACTATTATGCATGTTATTGTCCTAAAAAGGGTTTGGGAACCCGGGTTCTGCACCAGGGGACATGTATCAATGCAAAAAGAAGTTTTAAAAACGGTCGTTTTTCGGGAGCAGTCATTTTAATGATGCATAAAGTGAAAAAAAAAAGTCAAATATTCCTTTAAATATCGTACCTGGGGGGTGTCTAAAGTATGCCTGTGAAGTGCCACGTGTTTCCCGTGTTTAGAACTGTCCCTGCACAAAATGACACTTCTAAAGGAAAAAAAAGCCATTTAAAACTGCTTGCGGCTTTAATGTAATGTCTGGTCCCGGTAATATGGATGAAATTCTTTAAGAAAAATGGCATAGCTACCCCATGACCCCCCCCCCTACCCCAGCCCATTACCAGCCCCTTTGGGTCTTGTATGGATATTAAGGGGAACCCCGCACATAAAATAAAAAAGGCCCTATATACTCTGAACAGCCCTATACAGGCGGTGCATACAAGACAGGGACTGTAGGTTTGTTCTTATGTAGAGTCTGTTTGTAATTTTGAACAGGTACATTGTTGAAGTGTAGCTCCAGACCAAAAATCTATTTTTAAACTTTTTGGAAAACATAGGTAAGGGTTATCACCCCTGTAACATTTGTTTTGCTGTCTGTGCCCCTGTTCAGAACATTTCACCTCACTTTCCGTCCCAATGACAACTGTTTTTGAAATGTGGTGTTTTTCTTGAAACAAGGATTGCTGATAAAGCATCAGTACAGAGGAGACACCTTTCTCCCATATTTATTCTTACAGGAGAGAATTTTCCTTCCTAGTGGTAGATTTCCTCTCACTTCCTGTTGTCTTCTTGCGTTTGCAAGTAGGAGTCGTTTGTAAGTTGGATGTTTGAAAGTAGGGACCTGCCGTATATACTCTGCAGAAATAGGCCCCTTAGTTGTTGGTGTTGGCACAACACTGTAAGCACTCACAGTTACTCTTGGTTGGTGCTGGAACGCCCTGCTGTCAACTATTATATCAGGAATTTTAATTACATATAATTGTTGAACAGTGGTAGTAAAAATTGGGCCTTTGATGGTGGTGCTGGTGCCACAACACTGTAAGCCCTGACAGTTACTCTTGGTGGGTGCAGCAATGGGCCCTGCTGTGAATTATTAGATCAAGAATTGTAATTACATGCCCCTGTTGAACAGGGGCTGAAAAATTGGGCCTTAGGCACTGGTGGCACAACACTGCAACCCCTCACAGCAACTGTACTTGGAGCACAGCAATGAGCCCTGTTGCAAAGTATTGCTTCAAAAATTGTAATGACACGCCCCTGTTAAACAGGGGCTGAAAAATTGGGCCTTAGGCACTGGTGGCACAACACTGCAACTCCTCACAGATACTGTACTTGGAGCACACCAATGAGCCCTGTTGCAAAGTATTGCTTCAAAAATTGTAATGATACGCCCCTGTTAAACAGGGGCTGAAAAATTGGGCCTTAGGCACTGGTGGCACAACACTGCAACTCCTCACAGATACTGTACTTGGAGCACAATAATGAGCCCTGTTGCAAAGTATTGCTTCAAAAATTGTAATTACACGCCCCTGTTAAACAGGGGCTGAAAAATTGGGCGTTAGGCACTGGTGGCACAACACTGCAACTCCTCACAGATACTGTACTTGGAGCACAGCAATGAGCCCTGTTGCAAAGTATTGCTTCAAAAATTGTAATTACACGCCCCTGTTAAACAGGGGCTGAAAAATTGGGCGTTAGGCACTGGTGGCGGCACCCATAAACAAAAATGATCTTACAAGCTATCATCATCAATCGTATCATTGAGGACTCGGAGGAGGAGGATAGCCAGTCAACATAACAGCACAGGCACTCAGCATCAGCATCAGTCTTGAAGGGATGTGACATGTTAAAATCAATTAGTCTGTTATATCAGCATCAGGTGTGTGGTAGCTGGTGGTGATCCAAGACTGGTTCATCTTGATGAAAGTCAGTCGATCAACCGAGTCGGTGGACAGGCGCACCCTGTGATCCGTGACAAATCCTCCAGCAGCACTGAATGTGCGTTCCGAAAGAACGCTGGATGCAGGACAGGCCAGTAGCTCAATTGCATACTGTGCAAGCTCTGGCCAGTGATCCATCCTCAAGACCCTGTAAGCCAGAGGATTTTCGGTGGGGAAGGTGTCCAAGTCTGACCTTGCCCCTAGATATTCCTGCACCATGTTTATCAGACGCTGGCGATGGTTGCTGGAACCGATCATACTTTGGGGCTGCGGACTAAAGAATTGTCTGAACGCATCGGTCAGACGGCCACCTTCCCCACCGCTCCTTCTTTGACTGGCCGAAGCCTCAGCAACTCGTTGTCCAGGACCAGGAGTTTGCAACCTCCCAGTCTCTGGGAACGCGTTGCACAGACCTTTCTGCAAGGCCTCCCGGAGTTGTCTCATCCTCTGCTCCCTCTGCGACGGTAACATAAGGTCCGCAACCTTACCCTTGTACCGTGGATCAAGGAGAGTGGCCAGCCAGTAATGGTCCCTCTCCTTGATCCGAAGAATACGAGGATCCTTCCGCAGACTTTGCAGGATCAGGGAGGCCATGCAGCGTAGGTTTGCTGAGGCATTCGCTCCGGAGTCCTCTGGGTCACTAAGGACGACATGATCCGCAGCCACCTCCTCCCAGCCACGTACAAGTCCACTGGTTTCTTGGGACTGTAAATCATCCCTAAAAGACTGCTGCTGATGATGCTGAGTGCCAGCCTCCACCTCCATGCTGACACAATCCTCCTCCTCCTCCTCCTCCTCCTCCTCCTCTTCCTGTGCGATGGGTGGGACAGAAGGAACACTGTCTGGGTAAAGGGGGCCTTGAGAGGCAAGGAAGTCCTCCTCTTCCTGCCTCTGTTCTGCCTCAAGTGCCCTGTCCATTATTCCACGCAGCGTGTGCTCCAACAGGTGGACAAGAGGTACAGTGTCACTGATGCATGCACTGTCACTGCTCACCATCCTCGTGGCCTCCTCAAATGGTGCCAGGACAGTGCATGCATCCCTGATCATGCCCCACTGGCGTGGAGAAAAAAAACCAAGCTCCCCTGACCCTGTCCTGGTGCCGTAGTCGCACAGGTACTCATTGATGGCCCTCTGCTGCGTGTGCAGCCGCTGCAGCATGGCCAACGTTGAGTTCCACCTGGTGGGCATGTCACATATAAGGCGGTTCTTGGGCAGGTTCAACTCCTTTTGCAGCTCAGCCAGGCGAGCACTGGCATTATAAGATCTGCGGAAATGCACACAGACTTTCCTGGCCTGCCTCAGGACATCCTGTAAGCCCGGGTACCTGCCCAAGAAGCGCTGCACCACCAGGTTAAGGACGTGAGCCACACAGGGCACATGGGTCAGTTGTCCCTGTCGGAGGGCGGAGAGGAGGTTGGTGCCATTGTCGCAAACCACCATTCCTGGCTTAAGCTGGCGTGGCGTCAACCACCTCTCGGCCTGGCCCTGCAGAGCAGACAGGACCTCTGCCCCAGTGTGGCTTCTGTCCCCCAAACACACCAGCGCAAGCACGGCATGGCATCTTTTTGCCTGCGTACTTGCGTAGCCCCGTGAACGGCTACGGAGCACCGCTGGTTCATAGGACAAACCACAGGAAGAGGCCATGGAGGAAGAAGAAGAGGAGGGGGTGGAGGAGAGAGGTGTGTCACAACCAGTAGTAGCATTTTGGAGGCGTGGCGGTGGGACAACCTCCAACACTACTGCACCTTGTCCTGAATCCTTCCCAGCTGCCAAAAGAGTGACCCAATGGGCCGTGAAAGAAAGGTAACGTCCCTGTCCATGCCTGCTGGACCATGAGTCAGCGGTAATATGCACCTTACCGCTGACCGCCCTGTCCAGCGAGGCCAAGACATTGCCTTCCACATGCCGGTAGAGAGCCGGAATAGCCTTCCGTGAGAAAAAGTGGCGTTTGGGAACCTGCCACTGAGGAACTGCACATTGCACAAACTCACGGAAGGGGGCCGAGTCTACCAACTGAAAAGGCAGCAGTTGAAGCGCTAGCAATTTAGCCAAGCTAGCATTCAACCGCTGGGCATGTGGATGGCTGGGAGTGAACTTCTTTCGACGGTCCAGCAGCTGGGGCAGGGAAATTTGCCTGCTAGAATCGGACGTCGGTGTACTGCTAGCAGAGTGGGCGCAAGTACTTGGCTGTGACACACCTAATTCTACACCTTCATTCCTCTCAGTGCATGTTTCAGAGAGGACTGAAGTTATAGTGGGGTTGGAGATCCCAGCTGATGCGGTGCAAGGAGAGGTCCGCTTTGTTCTTTGGTGTGGGTCTTTGAGGTAGGCTTGCCAACGAGCTGCATGGCAGGTCAACATATGTCTGGTCAGGCATGTGGTACCCAAGCGGCTGATGTTTTGGCCACGCGATATACGCTTGAGACATATGTTGCAAACAGCAGCTGTGCGATCTGATGCACTAGCCTCAAAAAAGGCCCACACCAAAGAACTTTTTGAATGACGGGCAGAGGCAGCGCCCTGCACAGGCGGAGCTCTGCGGTGTGATTCCGTCGGTGTACTGCCCTTACGCTGGCCACCAAAGGGCATCCTGCCTCGTTGGAGATGTGCCTCCTCCTCATCCTCCTCCTCCTCCTCTCTCCTATTAGGCACCCACGTGGAGTCAGTGACCTCATCATCCCCTCCCTCCTCATCACTGGAGCCAATCTGGCAGTATGCTGCAGCTGCTGGAACATGACTGCCAGATTGGTGTCCTTCTTGAGCATCCCCTCTGTCTGCTCTCACGCTACTGCCTTCCTCTAGCTGGGTTTCATCATCAGACCCTTCGAAACGCTGGGCATCCTCCTGGAGCATGTACCCAACACTGTGCTGAAACAGTTCGGGGGACTCCTCAGGAGGAGGACATGGTGGGTCTAGGGAAGGAGTGACTGATGATTTGTCTGACATTGATACCAGGGAAGACGACGCTTTGGCAGCTGCTTTTCCAGTACCCTGAGCCTGGGTGAGAGAGGATGAGGAGGAGGAGGAGGGCTTGGTCATCCACTCTACCAAGTCTTCGGCATGATGTGGCTCAACATGTCCAGCTGCCGAAAAGAAGGACAAGCGTGTCCCATGGCCATGTGCTGATGACAATGCACCGCGTCCACGACCAGCACTGTTGCCCCCAGACACAGAGCCTGCTTGCCCTCTTTTATTGCCTCCTGACTGTCTGCCTCTCCTTGTTTGCCTTCCAGACATTCTAATAGATGGCCTGCAGGGAGATGGGAAAAAAAGCAATAAGGGCTACCTTCAGGTGTCCTTCTCTGTCCCTTGAAACAAGGACTTGCAGAGTGAAATAAACTGACACTCTCCCTACCTACAGTTTTCTGTCCCTAGAATAAATGTTTTTTTTAATCACAATATAGCACAAGGACAATTCAGTCACTGTCCTTCCAGGTCCCTGGAAACAAGGACTTGCAGAGTGAAATAAACTGACACTCTCCCTACCTACAGTTTTCTGTCCCTAGAATAAATGTTTTTTTTAAGCACAATATAGCACAAGGACAATTCACTCACTGTCCTTACAGGTCCCTGGAAACAAGGACTTGCAGAGTGAAAGAAAAAAAACACTCTCCCTACCTACAGTTTTCTGTCCCTAGAAAAAATGTTTTTTTTAATCACAATATAACACAAGGACAATTCACTCACTGTCCTTCCAGGTCCCTGGAAACAAGGACTTGCAGAGTGAAATAAACTGACACTCTCCCTACCTACAGTTTTCTGTCCCTAGAATAAATGTTTTTTTTAAGCACAATATAGCACAAGGACAATTCACTCACTGTCCTTACAGGTCCCTGGAAACAAGGACTTGCAGAGTGAAAGAAAAAAAACACTCTCCCTACCTACAGTTTTCTGTCCCTAGAAAAAATGTTTTTTTTTAATCACAATATAACACAAGGACAATTCACTCACTGTCCTTCCAGGTCCCTGGAAACAAGGACTTGCAGAGTGAAATAAACTGACACTCTCCCTACCTACAGTTTTCTGTCCCTAGAATAAATGTTTTTTTTAATCACAATATAGCACAAGGACAATTCAGTCACTGTCCTTCCAGGTCCCTGGAAACAAGGACTTGCAGAGTGAAATAAACTGACACTCTCCCTACCTACAGTTTTCTGTCCCTAGAATAAATGTTTTTTTTAATCACAATATAGCACAAGGACAATTCAGTCACTGTCCTTCCAGGTCCCTGGAAACAAGGACTTGCAGAGTGAAATAAACTGACACTCTCCCTACCTACAGTTTTCTGTCCCTAGAATAAATGTTTTTTTTAATCACAATATAGCACAAGGACAATTCAGTCACTGTCCTTCCAGGTCCCTGGAAACAAGGACTTGCAGAGTGAAATAAACTGACACTCTCCCTACCTACAGTTTTCTGTCCCTAGAATAAATGTTTTTTTTAATCACAATATAGCACAAGGACAATTCAGTCACTGTCCTTCCAGGTCCCTGGAAACAAGGACTTGCAGAGTGAAATAAACTGACACTCTCCCTACCTACAGTTTTCTGTCCCTAGAATAAATGTTTTTTTTAATCACAATATAGCACAAGGACAATTCAGTCACTGTCCTTCCAGGTCCCTGGAAACAAGGACTTGCAGAGTGAAATAAACTGACACTCTCCCTACCTACAGTTTTCTGTCCCTAGAATAAATGTTTTTTTTAAGCACAATATAGCACAAGGACAATTCACTCACTGTCCTTACAGGTCCCTGGAAACAAGGACTTGCAGAGTGAAAGAAAAAAAACACTCTCCCTACCTACAGTTTTCTGTCCCTAGAAAAAATGTTTTTTTTAATCACAATATAACACAAGGACAATTCACTCACTGTCCTTCCAGGTCCCTGGAAACAAGGACTTGCAGAGTGAAATAAACTGACACTCTCCCTACCGACAGTTTTCTGTCCCTAGAATAAATGTTTTTTTTAAGCACAATATAGCACAAGGACAATTCACTCACTGTCCTTACAGGTCCCTGGAAACAAGGACTTGCAGAGTGAAAGAAAAAAAACACTCTCCCTACCTACAGTTTTCTGTCCCTAGAAAAAATGTTTTTTTTAATCACAATATAACACAAGGACAATTCACTCACTGTCCTTCCAGGTCCCTGGAAACAAGGACTTGCAGAGTGAAATAAACTGACACTCTCCCTACCTACAGTTTTCTGTCCCTAGAATAAATGTTTTTTTTAATCACAATATAGCACAAGGACAATTCAGTCACTGTCCTTCCAGGTCCCTGGAAACAAGGACTTGCAGAGTGAAATAAACTGACACTCTCCCTACCTACAGTTTTCTGTCCCTAGAATAAATGTTTTTTTTAAGCACAATATAGCACAAGGACAATTCACTCACTGTCCTTACAGGTCCCTGGAAACAAGGACTTGCAGAGTGAAAGAAAAAAAACACTCTCCCTACCTACAGTTTTCTGTCCCTAGAAAAAATGTTTTTTTTAATCACAATATAACACAAGGACAATTCACTCACTGTCCTTCCAGGTCCCTGGAAACAAGGACTTGCAGAGTGAAATAAACTGACACTCTCCCTACCTACAGTTTTCTGTCCCTAGAATAAATGTTTTTTTTAAGCACAATATAGCACAAGGACAATTCACTCACTGTCCTTACAGGTCCCTGGAAACAAGGACTTGCAGAGTGAAAGAAAAAAAACACTCTCCCTACCTACAGTTTTCTGTCCCTAGAAAAAATGTTTTTTTTAATCACAATATAACACAAGGACAATTCACTCACTGTCCTTCCAGGTCCCTGGAAACAAGGACTTGCAGAGTGAAATAAACTGACACTCTCCCTACCTACAGTTTTCTGTCCCTAGAATAAATGTTTTTTTTAATCACAATATAGCACAAGGACAATTCAGTCACTGTCCTTCCAGGTCCCTGGAAACAAGGACTTGCAGAGTGAAATAAACTGACACTCTCCCTACCTACAGTTTTCTGTCCCTAGAATAAATGTTTTTTTTAATCACAATATAACACAAGGACAATTCACTCACTGTCCTTCCAGGTCCCTGGAAACAAGGACTTGCAGAGTGAAATAAACTGACACTCTCCCTACCTACAGTTTTCTGTCCCTAGAATAAATGTTTTTTTTAATCACAATATAGCACAAGGACAATTCAGTCACTGTCCTTCCAGGTCCCTGGAAACAAGGACTTGCAGAGTGAAATAAACTGACACTCTCCCTACCTACAGTTTTCTGTCCCTAGAATAAATGTTTTTTTTAATCACAATATAGCACAAGGACAATTCAGTCACTGTCCTTCCAGGTCCCTGGAAACAAGGACTTGCAGAGTGAAATAAACTGACACTCTCCCTACCTACAGTTTTCTGTCCCTAGAATAAATGTTTTTTTTAATCACAATATAGCACAAGGACAATTCAGTCACTGTCCTTCCAGGTCCCTGGAAACAAGGACTTGCAGAGTGAAATAAACTGACACTCTCCCTACCTACAGTTTTCTGTCCCTAGAATAAATGTTTTTTTTAATCACAATATAGCACAAGGACAATTCAGTCACTGTCCTTCCAGGTCCCTGGAAACAAGGACTTGCAGAGTGAAATAAACTGACACTCTCCCTACCTACAGTTTTCTGTCCCTAGAATAAATGTTTTTTTTAAGCACAATATAGCACAAGGACAATTCACTCACTGTCCTTACAGGTCCCTGGAAACAAGGACTTGCAGAGTGAAAGAAAAAAAACACTCTCCCTACCTACAGTTTTCTGTCCCTAGAAAAAATGTTTTTTTTAATCACAATATAACACAAGGACAATTCACTCACTGTCCTTCCAGGTCCCTGGAAACAAGGACTTGCAGAGTGAAATAAACTGACACTCTCCCTACCTACAGTTTTCTGTCCCTAGAATAAATGTTTTTTTTAAGCACAATATAGCACAAGGACAATTCACTCACTGTCCTTACAGGTCCCTGGAAACAAGGACTTGCAGAGTGAAAGAAAAAAAACACTCTCCCTACCTACAGTTTTCTGTCCCTAGAAAAAATGTTTTTTTTAATCACAATATAACACAAGGACAATTCACTCACTGTCCTTCCAGGTCCCTGGAAACAAGGACTTGCAGAGTGAAATAAACTGACACTCTCCCTACCTACAGTTTTCTGTCCCTAGAATAAATGTTTTTTTTAATCACAATATAGCACAAGGACAATTCAGTCACTGTCCTTCCAGGTCCCTGGAAACAAGGACTTGCAGAGTGAAATAAACTGACACTCTCCCTACCTACAGTTTTCTGTCCCTAGAATAAATGTTTTTTTTAAGCACAATATAGCACAAGGACAATTCACTCACTGTCCTTACAGGTCCCTGGAAACAAGGACTTGCAGAGTGAAAGAAAAAAAACACTCTCCCTACCTACAGTTTTCTGTCCCTAGAAAAAATGTTTTTTTTAATCACAATATAACACAAGGACAATTCACTCACTGTCCTTCCAGGTCCCTGGAAACAAGGACTTGCAGAGTGAAATAAACTGACACTCTCCCTACCTACAGTTTTCTGTCCCTAGAATAAATGTTTTTTTTAAGCACAATATAGCACAAGGACAATTCACTCACTGTCCTTACAGGTCCCTGGAAACAAGGACTTGCAGAGTGAAAGAAAAAAAACACTCTCCCTACCTACAGTTTTCTGTCCCTAGAAAAAATGTTTTTTTTAATCACAATATAACACAAGGACAATTCACTCACTGTCCTTCCAGGTCCCTGGAAACAAGGACTTGCAGAGTGAAATAAACTGACACTCTCCCTACCTACAGTTTTCTGTCCCTAGAATAAATGTTTTTTTTAATCACAATATAGCACAAGGACAATTCAGTCACTGTCCTTCCAGGTCCCTGGAAACAAGGACTTGCAGAGTGAAATAAACTGACACTCTCCCTACCTACAGTTTTCTGTCCCTAGAATAAATGTTTTTTTTAATCACAATATAACACAAGGACAATTCACTCACTGTCCTTCCAGGTCCCTGGAAACAAGGACTTGCAGAGTGAAATAAACTGACACTCTCCCTACCTACAGTTTTCTGTCCCTAGAATAAATGTTTTTTTTAATCACAATATAGCACAAGGACAATTCAGTCACTGTCCTTCCAGGTCCCTGGAAACAAGGACTTGCAGAGTGAAATAAACTGACACTCTCCCTACCTACAGTTTTCTGTCCCTAGAATAAATGTTTTTTTTAATCACAATATAGCACAAGGACAATTCAGTCACTGTCCTTCCAGGTCCCTGGAAACAAGGACTTGCAGAGTGAAATAAACTGACACTCTCCCTACCTACAGTTTTCTGTCCCTAGAATAAATGTTTTTTTTAATCACAATATAGCACAAGGACAATTCAGTCACTGTCCTTCCAGGTCCCTGGAAACAAGGACTTGCAGAGTGAAATAAACTGACACTCTCCCTACCTACAGTTTTCTGTCCCTAGAATAAATGTTTTTTTTAATCACAATATAGCACAAGGACAATTCAGTCACTGTCCTTCCAGGTCCCTGGAAACAAGGACTTGCAGAGTGAAATAAACTGACACTCTCCCTACCTACAGTTTTCTGTCCCTAGAATAAATGTTTTTTTTAATCACAATATAGCACAAGGACAATTCAGTCACTGTCCTTCCAGGTCCCTGGAAACAAGGACTTGCAGAGTGAAATAAACTGACACTCTCCCTACCTACAGTTTTCTGTCCCTAGAATAAATGTTTTTTTTAAGCACAATATAGCACAAGGACAATTCACTCACTGTCCTTACAGGTCCCTGGAAACAAGGACTTGCAGAGTGAAAGAAAAAAAACACTCTCCCTACCTACAGTTTTCTGTCCCTAGAAAAAATGTTTTTTTTAATCACAATATAACACAAGGACAATTCACTCACTGTCCTTCCAGGTCCCTGGAAACAATGACTTGCAGAGTGAAATAAACTGACACTCTCCCTACCTACAGTTTTCTGTCCCTAGAATAAATGTTTTTTTTAAGCACAATATAGCACAAGGACAATTCACTCACTGTCCTTACAGGTCCCTGGAAACAAGGACTTGCAGAGTGAAAGAAAAAAAACACTCTCCCTACCTACAGTTTTCTGTCCCTAGAAAAAATGTTTTTTTTAATCACAATATAACACAAGGACAATTCACTCACTGTCCTTCCAGGTCCCTGGAAACAAGGACTTGCAGAGTGAAATAAACTGACACTCTCCCTACCTACAGTTTTCTGTCCCTAGAATAAATGTTTTTTTTAATCACAATATAGCACAAGGACAATTCAGTCACTGTCCTTCCAGGTCCCTGGAAACAAGGACTTGCAGAGTGAAATAAACTGACACTCTCCCTACCTACAGTTTTCTGTCCCTAGAATAAATGTTTTTTTTAATCACAATATAACACAAGGACAATTCACTCACTGTCCTTCCAGGTCCCTGGAAACAAGGACTTGCAGAGTGAAATAAACTGACACTCTCCCTACCTACAGTTTTCTGTCCCTAGAATAAATGTTTTTTTTAATCACAATATAGCACAAGGACAATTCAGTCACTGTCCTTCCAGGTCCCTGGAAACAAGGACTTGCAGAGTGAAATAAACTGACACTCTCCCTACCTACAGTTTTCTGTCCCTAGAATAAATGTTTTTTTTAATCACAATATAGCACAAGGACAATTCAGTCACTGTCCTTCCAGGTCCCTGGAAACAAGGACTTGCAGAGTGAAATAAACTGACACTCTCCCTACCTACAGTTTTCTGTCCCTAGAATAAATGTTTTTTTTAATCACAATATAGCACAAGGACAATTCAGTCACTGTCCTTCCAGGTCCCTGGAAACAAGGACTTGCAGAGTGAAATAAACTGACACTCTCCCTACCTACAGTTTTCTGTCCCTAGAATAAATGTTTTTTTTTAATCACAATATAGCACAAGGACAATTCAGTCACTGTCCTTCCAGGTCCCTGGAAACAAGGACTTGCAGAGTGAAATAAACTGACACTCTCCCTACCTACAGTTTTCTGTCCCTAGAATAAATGTTTTTTTTAATCACAATATAGCACAAGGACAATTCAGTCACTGTCCTTCCAGGTCCCTGGAAACAAGGACTTGCAGAGTGAAATAAACTGACACTCTCCCTACCTACAGTTTTCTGTCCCTAGAATAAATGTTTTTTTTTAAGCACAATATAGCACAAGGACAATTCACTCACTGCCCTTACAGGTCCCTGGAAACAAGGACTTGCAGAGTGAAAGAAAAAAAACACTCTCCCTACCTACAGTTTTCTGTCCCTAGAAAAAATGTTTTTTTTAATCACAATATAACACAAGGACAATTCACTCACTGTCCTTCCAGGTCCCTGGAAACAAGGACTTGCAGAGTGAAATAAACTGACACTCTCCCTACCTACAGTTTTCTGTCCCTAGAATAAATGTTTTTTTTAAGCACAATATAGCACAAGGACAATTCACTCACTGTCCTTACAGGTCCCTGGAAACAAGGACTTGCAGAGTGAAAGAAAAAAAACACTCTCCCTACCTACAGTTTTCTGTCCCTAGAAAAAATGTTTTTTTTAATCACAATATAACACAAGGACAATTCACTCACTGTCCTTCCAGGTCCCTGGAAACAAGGACTTGCAGAGTGAAATAAACTGACACTCTCCCTACCTACAGTTTTCTGTCCCTAGAATAAATGTTTTTTTTAATCACAATATAGCACAAGGACAATTCAGTCACTGTCCTTCCAGGTCCCTGGAAACAAGGACTTGCAGAGTGAAATAAACTGACACTCTCCCTACCTACAGTTTTCTGTCCCTAGAATAAATGTTTTTTTTAATCACAATATAGCACAAGGACAATTCAGTCACTGTCCTTCCAGGTCCCTGGAAACAAGGACTTGCAGAGTGAAATAAACTGACACTCTCCCTACCTACAGTTTTCTGTCCCTAGAATAAATGTTTTTTTTAATCACAATATAGCACAAGGACAATTCACTCACTGTCCTTACAGGTCCCTGGAAACAAGGACTTGCAGAGTGAAATAAACTGACACTCTCCCTACCTACAGTTTTCTGTCCCTAGAATAAATGTTTTTTTTAAGCACAATATAGCACAAGGAGAATTCACTCACTGTCCTTCCAGGTCCCTGGAAACAAGGACTTGCAGAGTGAAAGAAAAAAAACACTCTCCCTACCTACAGTTTTCTGTCCCTAGAAAAAATGTTTTTTTTAATCACAATATAACACAAGGACAATTCACTCACTGTCCTTCCAGGTCCCTGGAAACAAGGACTTGCAGAGTGAAATAAACTGACACTCTCCCTACCTACAGTTTTCTGTCCCTAGAATAAATGTTTTTTTTAATCACAATATAGCACAAGGACAATTCAGTCACTGTCCTTCCAGGTCCCTGGAAACAAGGACTTGCAGAGTGAAATAAACTGACACTCTCCCTACCTACAGTTTTCTGTCCCTAGAATAAATGTTTTTTTTAAGCACAATATAGCACAAGGACAATTCACTCACTGTCCTTACAGGTCCCTGGAAACAAGGACTTGCAGAGTGAAAGAAACTGACACTCTCCCTACCTACAGTTTTCTGTCCCTAGAATAAATGTTTTTTTAAGCACAATATAGCACAAGGACAATTCACTCACTGTACTTCCAGGTCCCTGGAAACAAGGACTTGCAGAGTGAAAGAAACTGACACTGTCCCTACCTACAGTTTTCTGTCCCTAGAATAAATGTTTTTTTTAAGCACACTATAGCACAAGCACAAAACACACTGACACTCTCCCTACCTATCCTTCTCTTTCCCTAAACTAAAGGAATCCAGGTTAAGCAAGAAAGAAATAACAGTCACTGTCCCTGCCTATGCTGCTCTATCCCTGCTCCGGAACACACTACACTAGGCCGCCGTGCTGGCGGCCTTTTATAGTGTGGGGCGTGTACTAAACACCCTCAGCAATAATTGGCCACAGGCATCCTGCCTGTGGCCAATCATTGCTCTCCTCGCTGCCGGCGCTGTGATTGGCCAAGCATGCGGGGTCACAGTGCATGCTTGGCCAATCACAGCGCCTGGATGACACTGCGATGGCGTAGTGCATTGTGGGCCGTTCGCGTCACTCGAATTTGGCGCGAACGGCCCAAATCGTTCGATCTTCGTCGAACGATCGAACAGCCGATGTTCGAGTCGAACGTATGTTCGACTCGAACACGAAGCTCATCCCTATTATGGATACCATGTCTGTATTCAATAGAAAATGGGAGTCTTGGCCAGCTTATGGATTTGTCGGGGTATAGACACATGGATGGCAACAGGTCTGCATTATTACGTAGCATTACTGGATATCCTTGTTTTTCATTTTTCCATTTTCTGTTTTAATTTTGGGTACTTGAATGTTTTTTCATTTTTTTTTTCTTGCTTTAATATTCTGTGGATTACAGTCTATTACCATGGCCAATTTGCTGAGAAGTCTTTGGTTTGATGTAGTTCACTAAATCCTGAAAAGGATGATATCCAAAACCTCTGTATATGTTTTGGAAATATGTGTATGAGACTGTTACATGACCTATGCAATATCTGTATGTTTTTTTTTCCTTGTCTTTATTTCACTGAATAAAACGTTGATAAACAAAAAAAAAACAACACGTTATGACTTTAAATCCACTTTAATTGATTTAGCAATCAGTTATATTGTGTATTGAAGAAAAAGAAGTTAATCATGAAGTGACTGTTTTACTACTAGGCTACAGCAGTTGAGTAACATGAAAGCAGTACTATCATAACTTTAGATAATCTATTAACCAAAATGTATAACCAGTGACATGACAGAATATGTTTATATGAAGCTAAAGCTTGTTTTTTTCTACAGTTATGATGTCACAACAACAAGTCTTATAACACGGAACTCTAAAAAAGATTTCTCAAAGTGTGTTCATAACCAAAACTTTTTCCTTGAAGTTTTGAATAGAGTAAGAGCCCATTCGCGGACTTGTGCCGCGACTGTGCTGGGCGATCTCAAGACGACTTCAAAGCAGACTTCCAAAATGACTTCTGCATTGAAGTCAATGGAAGTCACCTTGAAGTCGTCTTAAAGTAGTACAGGAACCTTTTTCTGAGTCGGAGCGACTTCAGTCGCTCCGCTTAGAACGGTTCCATTGTACAGAATGGGACGCGACTCATCAGGCGGCTGAGACGCCTGACGAGTCGCCCCTGTGTGAATGGGGTCTTAGCAAAAAATCAACTGACATGGGGTTTAATTCTTTCTATCTGTGTTCTGTTAAGATTACCCTTCACTTCCTGTCCTGAAGAGACAAGCGGAAGTAAAGCCCTGTACACACGATCGGATATCCAATGGATTCTAATCCGATGTTTTTTTCCATCGGAAATCCAATGAAACTGTCTTCCATCAGTCTTGCCTACACACCATCAGTCAAAAAACCGACCGTTTCGAACGCGGTGACATAAAACACTCCGATGAGCCGAGAAAAATTAAGTTCAATGCTTCTGAGCATGCGTCAACTTGATTCTGAGCATGCATGTTTTTTTTATCCGATGGATTTCGACACAGACGATCGGATTTTGCTATCGTTTTTTTTCCCATCGGATAAATTTAAAACATGTTCTATTTTTTCACACCGATGGAAAAAAGACCGATGGGGCCCATACACGATCGGTTCGTCCGATGAAAACAGTCCATCGGACTGTTTTCATTGGTAAAACCGATCGTGTGTACACGGCTATAGAAGTAATCTTTAAGACCCCTTTCACACTGGTGCATTTTTCAGGCACTTTTGGGCTAAAAATAGCGCCTATAAAGAGCCTGAAAAATAGCTCCCCTGCAGTCTCAGTGTGAAAGCCCGGGTGCTTTCACACTGAGGCGATGCTCTGGCAGAACATTAAAAAAAGTCCTGCAAGCAGCATCTTTGGAGTGGTGTATACACCGCTCCTGCCCATTGAAATTAATGGGCACCGCTGCCAAAGTGCCTGCAAAGCGCTTCAGCAGCGGCGCTACATGGGCGCATTTAACCTGCTAGCAGCTGAATAGCACCGCTAATATGACGGTAAAGCGCTGCTAAAACTAGTGGCGTTTTACCATCAACGCCCACCCACTGCAGTGTGAAAGCAGCCCTAACAAAGATATTTTAAATTCCCTTCTTGAACAACTGTCATTGGAACAGATCTACCCACTGTCTTCTATATCTGTTTTGTTAAAACCAGAAACATTTTGGATTTTTCATCACGTTCTGATACAAACAGAGTTTTGGCTTTACATATACTTTAATTTCCTGTGAAAGTAGATCTGGATAAATAAATGTTAGTAGTAATATCATTTAGAAATACAGTATAACTTACATTCATTTGACCTTTTGCTGGCAGGCCTCCATGCTCCACTTTTAATCTCAGGTGGCTAGACCATTTTTGCAATTTTTCTATTGATTTTTGATTTTTCACTTACAGCTTTCAGAGTTTGCAAAAGGCCCCCAAACCATAGGCGTGTGCAGAGGGGTGCAAGGTGTGCCTGGGGACACAATAAACACTATGTGTGGTGCCAATTCCCCTGCCCTGTGGTGCTGCTGGCTTCCCACCTCTCCTCTCCGCTAGCTGATGCGGGGAATGTTTCAGGATGGACAGGGGCTAGTAGATATGTAGTTTACAGGCCCCTTCCTTTTCTAAATTAACACAGTGAACACACTCGCTCACTGTGTTCATTCATAACTGAAGCATAGTAAACTGTGTTTACTATGCTTTGGTTTGTGAATGAACAGGAAGCCGCTCAGCACAGAGCACTTCTCATTCATTCACTGCCCTGAGAAAGGCATGTGTGTTTGAGCTTTGGGGTGCACACCCTAATGCAATAGGTTGCGCACACTTGTGCCCCAAATCATAGATTTTCAAGTCATAGGAGCAGCAGAATAAAAAAGAGGGTGCTACAGATTTTTTTAATCCCTGTAATAATTTCGAAAAAAATATACTAAATCATTATTAGTAAATACATACATGGCAAAACTTACAAAATGTTTGCTAAATTCCTATTAACCACTTAGAGGTTTTCTTTAGCACGTTTTCTTTAGCAGTTAGCAACCTCTGCATCTTGGATAAGAACTGACCTTCAATCTGTTCATCAATGTAAGCACGCCCTTCACTGAACACCAATATCAGGGGTGCATGTCACCAAACATCAGTGTAAGGGGCCACTTTTTCACTTATCATCAATGCAATCAGGAATTTCTACACTTACCACCAATGTGAGAGAATGCTCCAATTTTCACTGTCTGTGTCTTTTTTAGCCATTATTATATTTTCTTCATTTTGTTTCATTTTAATTACTAAAATTATTTTTCCATTATAGAGCAGCTTTGGATGTCAAATATAAGTATAGTAGGTAGAGCCCAGCAGCACTTCTCATTTCAACATATAAGAGAGTTTAGGAAACAGGGTTCCACTGTTTAGTAGCCAGGATCTTATGTATATCAGAAATCCTAGATTTTCTAGAAGGACCATCTGCACAAGTTCTCTCAAATGGAGTCGAGCGGGCAAAGATAAGCGCTCTCATAAGGGACTGCGCATTATGTTGAATCTACAAATAACTATAAAAGGAGGAATTGGGAAGTCCATGTTTAACCCGAAGGTTGAAGAACGGCAATAGCCAAAGGGAGCAACGATCCACTATATCCTTAAAGTTAAATCGAAAATTTTGTTCTCCAGGTAAGCACCATAGAGGTAGACAAACTACCAGGAATCTTAGGATTACAAAGGAATGAGGTCAGCAAGGACTGTAGAGGTCAGGTGAAATTTATCACTAGTGTGTAACCAAATAGGTCTAGTGAATTGTGTTGGTGCTAGCAGAGCAGTACCTAATTCTGCACAGTGAGAACCCCCACAAAAAAGATTTGGGATGTATAGGGACCAGCCATAACTTTTTCATTTTCGTCCAATTATACAATATAAACATAGTCCAAGAGGCTAAATGTCTAAGGTGAGCTGCATAATAATACAATGTAAGGTCAGGCACCCCCATACCTTCTTGAGATATGAGTGTATACATCAAATTTCTGGACAGCCTATGCCTCTTATTATTACAAATAAAGTCAAGAAGTGCAGATTACATCCATTTAAGGTCTGAGGCAGGGACTCTGACCCAGGCTGTCTCAAATAAATATAAAATTTTTCAATGTGGCTGTACAGCCCATTAAAGAAATATGGCGAAGGATCCAAGAGCAAAGCAAATTCAGAATGTCCCTATACAACAGTGTAAAAATTTGCCTTTAAAGGGGTGAGTAGGTGGGTGTAATATACACCCTAAGATATTTAAGGGCATCGGTTTTCCAGCTATAGTCGAATGTGGCTTGGAGCCGAGCTAAACAAGATTTGGAAGAGACTCTGTCAAGTAATCTGTGTAAAAGCTCTTTGAAGAGTGCACATATGGGAGATCAGGATTGTTACAGGGATAGTCTCCAGGGAAAAAACATTTTGGTAAAATGGACATGGGAGTAATATTGGTGCCCAGCTACTCCAATGAGTTTTCACACCAAGATTAAGGGTAATTGACCTATAAAAGAGACAGTCTTCAGAAATGTGAAGGGGCAAAAACTCCATTCTGGTGCATTTGATCTTGTAACCCAGATAGAAACTAAACTCTTTCAAAAAAGCATGAGGACTAAGGAGGGTTAGATGATGATCTGTAAGTGTCAATAAGATACTCCCTTTAGTAGGGTTAAATGAAATCTCACATCTGCTCTAATGGCATCCACCAGGAGTTCTAAGCATAAAATAAACAGCATTGGTGAAGGCAGAAAACCCAGACAGGTGCCAATAATCATGAAAAATGATTGGACATTGCTTGTGGAAATTTAACGTGAGTCATTGTATTGGAATATAAGCCTGTGAGGAGACAGGTGGTGAGGCCAGCTGATCTATGAAATATTTGAATGTGGGGTTAATGTTAGATTGTGGCTCTCAAAGCAAGGAGGCATAGGGGTGATTAGTTTGATAGATAGACTGAGCAGGGGCCTACTATGTTACAGTTTTTACAATTGTTACTAATAGCTAAGGGACAGGGAGATGAGATGAGCAGACCTTTCGCAGTGCCCTCTGATCAGATTACTGCCATGTTTGCTGTCATGCATTTGCCCCCAAAATTACTATATTACCTTCATATTATTAGTTATGGAAAAACAAATAAACATTTGAAGAATAAGCAATCTTCCTCTTATAAACTGTGTTAATAGTTACAGTATGTGCATTACCCAGATAATACTTTCACCACCTTGTATCCCTAATTTCTGTGTTAGCAAACGTGTGTTTTTTTATTGGTGCTAAAAACATTAAAGTTTTATAGGCGACTTGCTTCTTTGTTGTAATTTTTCTAGAGTCTCCTGGACCTGTCCCCCCTGCAAGTCGGAAACCCAAATTAAAATTAAATGTGCATAAATAAAGAAATCAATTATTTTACATATGCCTTTTGGATGCTTATGGCTCAGTATGCAGAGCTGCATGCACCATCGGGTTTTAGGTTCGGAGGGAAATGTCTACTTTAAGAAAAACACAAATATCCCTTTAGCACAAGCTTGTTTATTGTGCTTCAGAATACTTTTCAGCAATATTAGTTTTAACCACTTCAGCCCCGGAGGATTTGGCTGCCCAATGACCGGGCCATTTTTTGCGATTCGACACTGCGTCGCTTTTACTGACAATTGCCACGGTCATGCGACGTTGCACCCAAACAAATTTGACATCCTTTTTTTCCCACAAATAGAGCTTTCTTTTCGGTGGTTTCGATCACCTCTGCAGTTTTCATTTTTTGTGCTATAAACAAAAAAGAGCGACAATTTTGAAAAAAAAACCTAATATTTTTTACTTTTTGCTTTAATAAATATCCCCCAAAAATATTTAAAAAAATGAATTTTTTCCTCAGTTTAGGCCAATATGTATTCTTCTACATATCTTTGTTAAAAAAAATCACAATAAGCGTATATTGATTGGTTTGCGCAAAAGTTATAGCGTCTATAAAATAGGGGGTAGTTTTATGGCATTTTTATTATTAATTTTGGGACCATTGTCATTTATACAGCGATCAGTGCTATAAAAATGCACTGATTACTGTGTAAATAAAACTAGCAGGGAAGGGGTTAACCACTAGGGGGCGAGGAAGGGGGTGACATCGAGTCCGCGGGTCCCGTGGGCACGGTCATGGGGAGTGCGACGGGCGCTCGTGCGCGCCTGCTGGATGGATTCTTAAAGGGGACGTACAGGTACGCCCATTTGCCTACTGCTGCCATTCTGCCGATGTGTATCGGCGTGCAGCGGTCGGCAAGTGGTTAATATCTAAATGGTAATAGGACTCAAGATATAGGACTGGCAATAAAACACCACTAATAATGTTAATTCATCTCAATAGACCACTGCTGGCAGTTCTCAATGGTCCAGTGATAACAAATCTCAATAGGGCACTGCAAACAATTCTCAAGAGGGCAATGTTAAAAATTCTCTCGAACACAGTTATAAGTCAATTTATGAAAGAATAATGTTCAGTATTTTGAGCACTTGAAGCAAAACCTCACTTTCATGAGAAAAATAAAAAATATAGCAAATAAAAAATATTATAGTATTTGTTTTTGCTTTACAAGACATAATGCATTTTTTTGTTATTTAAAAATACCTTTCCGAGGGGCATGCTGGGAGCTCACTGTGACAGACATGTCCTGCTGAGGCTCCCCTTTTCTCTGGACTTCACGGCCAGCATACACACCCGAATGGAAGGGTAATTATTTCAAAAGCTTACCCTGGTCTTCCTCAGTGCCCTGGGAACTTTTTAAGATGGTTAAAGGAGCTGTTCCGGGGAAAAAATAAGGTGAAACCCCTCAGAGATAATTCATCTAGAGGCCTCAGTAAAATGGAACAGGCTAAATCACCTCACACAATCTCACCTCATGCTGCCAGGCAGCAGCAGCAGTTACCTCATGAACTATATGATACAGACTGTGAGGACAGTGCCATCTGCCAGCCACAACAGACAGGCTCTTTACACCCAAATGTTTTAATTCAAATAGAAAAAATGCTACAGAAGGCATTAAAGCAGACCTCCGACCATATTACTGAGAAATTAACAAAAGAAATCCGTGACTTAGGTCAGCGCATGGCTGAATTAGAAAACAGAGTGGATGACATAGAAACTAATGTAATGACTCATGAAACTGAATTGGACACACTTAAAGATGAAAATTTCTCGCTGCAAACTCGTTTAGAAGATTTTGAAAATCGCGCACGTCGTTCAAACCTCCACATTAGAGGTATACCAGAGTCTATTATTGATCTACAATCGACAATTACTGCCCTATTTCAAGAGTTATCACCGTCAATTCCAATTGAGAGACTGGAAATAGACAGAATACATCGAGCATTAGCACCACGCAAATCTGAAGGTCCCCCCGCGACATAATTGCGAAATTCCATTTCTTTCGCACCAAAGAGCAGCTCATGGTCGCTGCAAGGAACAAAGAATCCCTCATCTTCCAAGGCCACCCATATCAGATCTTTGCTGACCTTTCCCCAATAACAGTCGCTAAACGGCGCTCGATGAAACCCTTATTACAAAACCTACAACAACATCAGATCCCATACCAATGGGGGTTCCCTTTTTCACTTCGCTTCACATATCTAGGCACCAAGTACTCATGCAAAACCCCTGATGAACTACAGAACACCCTACAAAAACTTAATCTCTGCGAAAGTCCTTCAGCTGGCCCTCGCCGACGAACAGCATCCAGTTCTCCACAAAATGTATCCAAAATCAAAAATGACAGAACCAGACAAAGCTCATCGAAGAGGGGTCGATTCAACTCTCCAAACCAAGTTACTCCAGACTCAATGGACTGAATGCAATTTGCATATCAAATTGAAATTCACTCAATATTTTTGATCTTTCATCCACTTTTTGGATGCTAAACACTTAATGTCATTTAACCATCCTGAATTTACTTCCCTTAAGCAGGTTATGGTCTAATTTTATATATTTTTATATTTTAATTTTGTATTATTATTTTTTTATTATTATTATTATTATTATTATTTTCTTGTTCATACATCACGGGACACAGAGCAGCATAGTCATTACTATGTGGGTTATATAGATTACCTTCAGGTGCTGGCACTGGCAACTTCCAAAACAGGAAGTACCCTCCCCTATATAAGCCCCTCCCATCCGGGAGTACCTCAGTTTTTTGCCAGTGTCTAAGGTGTTGGCCAAGGTTAACATGTATTCATCTGGGCTTGTGTACAGGTTCTCTGGGCCTTAGCAAGCTATTCCGGATCCGACCAAAAAAGCTTCATAGCTAAACGGTCGGTACCCGGGCCTTGCAGAGAAGAGCAGGGTTTTGCCTGTAATGCCTCTCTTAGGAGGGCTGGACCCTGGGATCCAGAGCTCTGGTCATACCCAAAACCAAGAGGCTATCTGTGCAGGGTGCTATACAGGTCCAGGGGAGTGGAATCCTTGGGAACCCGGTCCCTGAAGGTCTAGTACAATGCCTGCCGTGAGAGGTGAAGTTTGGGCTTCTGTGGACCAAACAAAGTCCTGCGGCGGGGAAAAGGTAAGTGGGGGCCCCTCAGGAACTTGGTTCTATTGAGGGGACCCCCAAGCCTAATATGTCTTTCTGCCTGTTACCTAAAGGGTATTCCCGCTAATAGCTGTATATGCCTAAGAAATCCTAGAAATGTTTTTTCATAAGGGAAGTTTTAAAAAAACTGTAAACCTGGAAATGTTTTTTCATAAAGGAGGTTTTAAAAAAAAAAAAAAAAAGACAAAGGTGCGGTACCTGTGTTTGTCCACTAGAGGCCGCTGTGGAACGTCTTTTTTCTTGGGACTATTCCTTCCATGGTGAAAGTCCAGGCAGATGAGTGAGCTCTCTATCAGGGAAGCTGCATTCCTCTGTCATGCTGCCAAGTAGTTTCCTTCCATCCCCGAGTCCTGGTGAAACAGGGACCCTGGCTCCTCTCCCTACATGGCGCCAAGAGCGCACACGTGCACGCGCGCGCGCGCGCACACATGCTTTTCTTTTATAAGGTTTAGCTTAAAAAAAGGGGGCGGAGCCTGGCGGATGACGCGCTCTGTGCGCCCAGCGCTTCTGCGCATGTGCGGGCGTCCCAGCAAGATAAAAGGACTCAGTCCACGCTGCTTGCTATGGACACAGAGCATGAAAAGGAGCTGGTAGCATGGTATAGGGGCTTACAGCGGGCGGTTGATACAGGCATCCCCAGAAAGACGCATTAGTAGACACCCACTGATGTACATAGCAGCAAATTGCATTAGACTATTTCAGTAAGGGGTGTATTGCGGCTGGAATACCTCAGCTTTGAACTAAGGAATATGCCGCCTAAAAAACTCCGAGATATACCTCTCAGGAAGTGTAGGGGGTCTCCATCGGGCTCTGAGGATCTGGAGCAGTCATCTGCACCCTCCTCCCCTGAGAAATCAGAGGTTAATACCCATAAGGAACCCCCGGGAGTGCCAGGTACTGCGGCTGTCCTCAGTCCACCTGCTCCTGCATATATAACAGAGGAGGTTTTTTCCTCAACTCTGGAGGGATTGGAGCAGAGATTGGCAGCATTGATCGCTTCTTCTCTACAGGAAAGAAAGCGCGCCAGATCTCCATCACCTCCATTAGAGTGCCTGTTGGCAGAGCAACAGTCCCAGGAAGGGACCGACCTACCTGAAGGGGATCAGGAGGAGGTTAGCTCTGTTTTTGAGGAATCGACAGTAGATGAACCATTTTCAGCATCGCAGACTGAAAGATTGTGGGTCCAGACCCTAACTGACATGGTTCGATCTGCATTTAAAATGCCTCTTGTTGAACCATCAACTACTGCTGTCTCCTCATTGGGGTCGCTAAAAGCTCCCCAGGTTAATTGCTCCTTTCCAATACATCCATTATTGGAAGGACTTATATACCAGGACTGGGAACATCCTGATAAACTATTTGTTCCGCCTAAAAGGTTTCCGGTGATCTATCCCATGGAGGAAAAGTTCACCCAGAGATGGAATGTTCCTACGGTGGATGCAGCCATCTCTTCTGTGAACAAATCACTGACATGTCCAGTAGATAATGTTCAAATGTTCAAAGATCCAGTGGATAAAAAATTGGAATCTTTATTAAAATCTGCTTTTTCCACAGCAGGGGCTGTTACACAGCCAGCAGTGGCAGCTATTGGGGTCTGCCAAGCTTTAAAGGATCAAATGAAAATGGTCCTGAGGGATTTGCCAGACCAGCAGGCCCAGGCTCTGGCTGATCTGCCTAGAGCATTATGCTTTGCGGTTGACGCCATCAAGGATTCTATCCATCAGGCCTCCCGCCTCACGCTGTCTTTGGTACATATGCGTAGGCTTCTGTGGCTCAAAAACTGGTCTGCTGAAGCTCCCTGTAAGAAGCTCTTAGTTAGCTTCCCATTTCATGGGGAACGCCTTTTTGGCGAAGACCTGGATAAGTATATCCAGAAGATTTCCAGTGGTAAAAGTACTCTCTTACCGAGTAAAAAGAGGTCTAGGGGTCCATCTTTTAAGAGGACTACCTCTCCTATCCCTGCGACGTCTGCTACTAAGCAGTTCCGACGGCCTCCTCGGTCAAACTCAGGAGGTAAAAATCAGGGACAGCCACAGGGTAATAAAAAGCCCTGGATCCGAAGAGGTACTAAACCAGCCTCCAAGTCAAGCCTATGAAGGGCTGCCCCCACTCAAACGGGTGGGGGGAAGACTTCAGTTGTTCGCAGAGACCTGGCGGGAGACGATCAAAGACAGATGGGTGCTCTCCGCAGTAACTCTGGGATACAAGTTGGAGTTAAAAGAGTCTCCTCCGTCCCATTTTATGTGGTCAGGCATGCCAAGAGACCCTCTAAAAAGAGGGTCTCTCCTATTGGCGTTAGAACAACTATTGCTCCAAGGAGTAATTATGGAGGTTCCTATGGAAGAGTGGGGGTTGGGTTTCTACTCAAACCTTTTCACAGTCCCGAAGCCAAACGGGGACATAAGACCCATATTGGACCTAAAGAGTCTAAACAAATTTCTAAACGTCCGGTCTTTCCGGATGGAGTCGATCCGATCGGTCACCGCTGCCCTACAAGGGGAGGAATGGTTAGCCTCGATCGACATCAAAGATGCTTACTTGCATGTTCCCATCTTTCCAGGTCATCAAAAATTCCTACGCTTTGCAGTAGAAGGGCGCCATTTTCAGTTCAGAGCCTTACCATTCGGTCTGGCCACAGCACCACGAGTGTTCACAAAAATTCTGGCCCCACTGTTGGCCGATCTAAGAACACGGGGTGTAACGATAATGGCATACCTAGACGACCTTTTGTTGATGGACCACTCAGTTGCCAAGCTAGAAGTGGTAATTGTCGATACAATCAAGTATCTAGAGTCTCATGGTTGGGTCATCAACCTGGACAAGTCAGCCCTACAGCCAGTGAAAAACCTGGTATATCTAGGGCTAGACAAGGTATCCTCTTTGAGGGCCTTGGTCCGTCTGCTTTGTGCAAAAAGACAGCCGTCCATACGCCTGTGCATGAGGCTGCTAGGAAAGATGGTAGCATCATTCGAAGCTGTACCATACGCCCAATTCCACTCAAGGAATTTACAAAGGGCCATATTGTCAGCCTGGAACGGAAAAGTTCAGGCTCTAGACTTCCCGATGGCTTTGTCCCCTTCCGTTCGGAAGAGTCTCTGCTGGTGGTTGATCCCCCAGAATCTCCAGAAGGGAAAACCCTTCAGCCCGATATCTTGGAAGGTGGTCACTACAGATGCCAGCCTTATAGGCTGGGGGGCAGTACTGGAGCAATGGTCTCTCCAGGGCAGATGGTCAAATGTAGTAAAAACCCTGCCCATCAATCTCTTAGAGATACGAGCAGCCCGGTACGCCCTAGTAGCCTGGACATCCAGACTCCAAGGGTCCCCTGTCAGAATTCAATCAGACAATGCCACAGCAGTGGCATATATCAATCATCAGGGAGGCACCAGGAGTCGTGCAGC
Organism: Rana muscosa; assembly: GCA_029206835.1. Taxonomy (NCBI): domain Eukaryota; kingdom Metazoa; phylum Chordata; class Amphibia; order Anura; family Ranidae; genus Rana; species Rana muscosa. Next base: position 219,161,925 of record CM055116.1, read on the forward strand.
CCAGAGGGAAGTAAGTCACATCCTGGAATGGGCAGAAAAGCATGTCCCATGTATATCAGCTGTCTTCATTCCAGGGGTGGAGAATTGGAAGGCGGACTTTCTGAGTCGCCAACAGTTATGCCCAGGGGAATGGTCCCTTCATCCCGAGGTCTTCCGAGCAATATGTCAGCGGTGGGGAACACCGGATGTAGATCTGCTAGCATCCAGATTCAACGCAAAGGTGGACAGATTTGTCTCCCGGACAAGGGATCCCCTCGCTTGCGGCTCGGATGCTCTGGTGTTCCCTTGGGATCAGTTCAGACTGATATATGCATTCCCTCCGCTACAATTGTTGCCTTGACTCCTTCGCAGAGTCAGGTTGGAGAAGAAGCCGGTGATCCTGGTGGCTCCAGCGTGGCCCCGAAGGGCCTGGTACGCGGAGATCATCAAAATGTCTGTGGGGAATCCTTGGACCCTTCCACGTCGTCCGGACCTGCTTTCGCAAGGACCGATATACCACCCTTCCTTACTAACTCTAAGTTTAACGGCCTGGCTATTGAATCCCACATCCTAAAGAAGAGAGGTCTCTCTAACTCTGTGGTATCAACTATAATCAATGCCAGGAAGCCTGTATCCAGGCAGATCTACTATAGAGTTTGGAAGGCGTACATCACTTGGTGCGAGGCCAGAAAATGGCATCCACGTAAGTACGTTATAGGCAGAATTCTGGACTTCCTGCAGTGGGCTGTAGACAGGAAGTTTGCCTTAAGTACTATTAAGGGCCAGGTTTCGGCCTTGTCAATACTATTTCAAAGGCCCCTGGCTATGCATTCACTTGTCAAATCCTTTATGCAAGGTGTGACTCGTATTATTCCACCGATTAAGGCTCCCATATGCCCATGGGATCTAAATTTGGTTCTGTCGGTTCTGCAGAAGCAGCCATTTGAACCTTTGCGGCACATTTCCTTGGTTCTACTCACCAGGAAATTGATATTTTTAGTAGCCATATGCTCGGCTAGAAGAGTGTCGGAATTAGCCGCCATGTCCTGTAAAGAGCCATATCTGGTTATCCATAAGGACAGAGTAGTATTACGTCCTCACCCAGCCTTTCTTCCTAAGGTGGTATCGAGGTTTCACTTGAACCAGGATGTGGTTCTTCCTTCTTTTTTCCCCAAACCAAGCTCGGTAGAGGAAAAGTTATTGCATTCTTTGGATGTAGTAAGAGCAGTTAAAGCTTATCTAGAAGCCACTGCTCAGATTCGTAGAACGGATTCTTTGTTTGTTCTGCCGGAAGGCCCCAGAAAGGGTCAGGCAGCATCAAAATCTACTTTAGCCAAGTGGATTCGACAGGTCATAATACAAGCCTATGGCTTGAGAAGTAGACCGCCTCCGTTCAAAGTTAGGGCGCACTCCACGAGAGCAGTTGGAACTTCATGGGCAGTGCATCACCAGGCCTCCCTGGCGCAAATTTGTAAGGCCGCAACATGGTCTTCAGTACACACGTTTACTAGGTTCTACCAGGTGGACGTTAGAAGTCAGGAGGATGTCGCCTTTGGGCGCAGTGTGTTGCAGGCCGCAAAAGATCCTCATGCCTGATGGCGCCCAGCTTATGTATGGTGTATCCCCCCCCTCATGTGGCATTGCTTTGGGACGTCCCACATAGTAATGACTATGCTGCTCTGTGTCCCGTGATGTATGAACAAGAAAGTAGGATTTTTAAAACAGCTTACCTGTAAAATCCTTTTCTTGGAGTACATCACGGGACACAGAGCTCCCACCCCTCTTTTGGGGACACGTATTGCTTTGCTACAAAACTGAGGTACTCCCGGATGGGAGGGGCTTATATAGGGGAGGGTACTTCCTGTTTTGGAAGTTGCCAGTGCCAGCACCTGAAGGTAATCTATATAACCCACATAGTAATGACTATGCTGCTCTGTGTCCCGTGATGTACTCCAAGAAAAGGATTTTACAGGTAAGCTGTTTTAAAAATCCTACTTTTTTTTTTTTAATACTTTATTTTTATTTATTTATTTTTTATTTTCCAATTTTTATCCCCTTTTTGGTCTAGGATAATTGACGTTTTAAATTATCCCCCAAAAAATTATATTCTCATAACACCCTTCCCTCCTCATCCTATCCTTCCTCACCTCACCCCCCTCTATCCCCTCTATCCCTTCTACTTCCCACATTTTACCCCCTCCTACCCGCCCCTTTCCCCTAATCCTTTCCTACCCACAACAAGGGTTCTATATTATTTTTGTACAAAATTGTTTACTGAATAGAAGTAAATATTACTAATATATTAGTAATAATTGATATTTTATTTATTTTTCATCCTAATTAATAAGGACATTACTGCCTCTCCTACAACTGGCAACCCAGAGGTAACCTGTATAATTCAACAAAATTTATAATCTAACACTCTCCCCGTGAAACCATAAAACACAATTGTTAGATTAAAATTTTACATGTACTAATGTTGAACATATAATATTTTCTTATATTTGATTCATTTTTGCTTAATTCCGCCCAGTTTGGGTGTCATAATATATTTTTCTTCTCTAGATATATTTTTGGTCATGAGGGACCCGAGAAACTGTCACTGCTTCCTCCATTTTTCTGTCTTTGGACTCTCCCCACACCTTTTTGTGTGAGGAGCCTCCCTGGTCAGACTCTGTGCCTCCGAGCTTGCACTTTTGCATGCTCGGAACGCCAACGTTTTACCTTCTTGCATTCTAAACGTTTTTTGTTAATTATTTGTTTAATAATGACTCTCATTTTCTCTTTCTTTCTCAACATTCTGTCTCCACTCTCCCTTTTCTCTTTGCTCCTCCCCGGGGTAAGTATGGATTTTCAATTGTTTTTAGATATGTCTTATAATATTTTCTATAAAATTTCATGATGGCTCCTTTAAATATTCTTACCTTAAATGTCCAAGGTCTAAATGTTCCACAAAAATGAACCAAAGTTTTTAGATCATTATCTTCTTCAAAGGCGCATATAATTTGCCTCCAAGAAACCCATTTCACTGAAACCTCGACACCTAAATATTTTGGTACAGCTTATCCCCAAGTTTTTACTGCTTCAGCTAAAACTAAACGAAGGGGAGTGCTAATTGCATTTCATAGAGCTACACCCTTCTCTCTTCTGACAGAAACCAAAGACCCAGAAGGTCGCTATCTCATTATTACAGGGCATCTATGTGATACGCTAATCACAGTAGTATCCTATTATGCTCCTAATAAAAATCTGACAGCATTCCTCTCCCATTTGTTCCAAGTAATAGAGACTCATAAAATGGGCACACTTTTGATCTGTGGAGATTCGAACCAAGTTCTATACCCTTATTTAGATAAGTCCCCAATTCCTATCACTTCCAATTCTCAATCTCGTAGGTTCCAAAGACTTCTACAACAACATTCCTTGCTAGATTCCTGGCGAGAAATCAATCCCACGAAACGTCAATATTCCTTCTATTCTCATCCACAAGTCTTTTTCCCGTATCGACCATATACTAATCTCTATTAGTATGTCCCCGGAAATGCTCACATCATCTGTAATACCCTTTACATGGACTGATCATTGTGCAATACTTTCTACTTTCACTTCCCTCATACCCAAACATCAAGACCCCACATGGTACATAAATGATTCAACCCTATCCCATCCATCACGCTCTACTGACTTAGAAATAGCCATAAAAGACTATCTGAAAAATAATAAAACCCCTGATATTTCTCCATTAACATTATGGGAGGCACACAAACCCGTCCTTCGAGGAATCTGCTTACGCCAAGCATCATATCTTAAAAAAGAAAAAAAGAAGCTACAACTAATATTAGAAACAAAATTTAACACTTGCCATGCAAATTTTCAAGCGAATCCTACCCCTGTGACAAAAAATCTACTAGATGAAGCTAGCCTAAATCTTGATCTTTTCCTATCTGAATCCGCAGATAAAACCATACGCAAATCCCACCATAAATTTTATATTAAAGCTAACAAGCCTGGCACTCTTCTCGCTCGAGCACTTAAAAAATTAAACAACCCATACAAACCGATTCGATTAAAATTACCTCATAATACTTACACCAGTAATCCAGAAAAAATCCTACAAACCTTCCACAAACACCTTACATCTTTATACAACAATCAGGGATTTTTTGACCGATCCGCTGCAGAATTATTTTTTTCACAAACCAAACTTCCAAAGATTCCTTTAACTCAACATGAACATCTTGATAGTCCCATTACAACTGCAGAGGTTGAATTAGCCATTAAATCCCTTAAACCAAATAAACGCCCGGGTCCTGATGGCTTCTCTGCCCTATATTATAAAAAATTTACTCATCTTCTTGCGCCATTGCTGACAGATGCTTTCAATTCACTTCTGAACAACCAATCCTTTCGTCCTGAAACCTTAACAGCAATAATCACAATGATCCCCAAACCTCATTCAGATGATTCATCTTGTGCTAATTACAGGCCCATATCCCTGCTTAATCTTGATATCAAACTACTAGCGAAAATTCTAGCAAATCGTTTGAACAATATTATTGGTTCATTAATACATAAAGACCAAGTTGGTTTTATTCCTTTTCGCCAAGCAGCTGATAACGTACGCAGGGCAACTTTATTAATCCAAGCAGCTAAAACACGGCGAATACCTATGTGTCTTCTGTGGTTAGATATTAAAAAAGCATTCGACACAGTATCATGGCCCTATCTACATTTTGCTTTACAAAAATGGGGGTTCGGTCCTCACTTTCTTAACTGGGTTTCATCACTATATAATAATCCCAAAGCCTATATTAAATATGCTGGATATAAATCTGGTTGCTTTAACATAAATAGAGGTGCACGTCAGGGTTGTCCACTCTCCCCACTTTTATTTGCCCTACTTATTGAACCCCTAGCTCAGGCTATACGATCTGACCCTTCAATCAAAGGGATAGACTTAGCTGGTCATCAGCACAAATTATGTTTGTTTGCTGACGATACACTAATATTTATGTCTTCCCCTCATATTTCTGCTCCCAACCTTATAAGTAAGCTAGATCATTTTGCACAGATATCTGGACTAATTATCAACTCTCAAAAATCTACAGCCTTAAATATCTCCTTACCTCCCCATACTTTACAACAAGCACAAACTTCCCTCCCATTCTCCTGGTCTACATCGCACCTGACCTACCTAGGAATTACTCTTACTCCCAATTTAACTGAATTCTTCTCAGTTAACTTTCCACCATTACTAAAGCAAATTACCAATCTCCTTAAACAATGGTCTTCTTTACCAATCTCATGGATTGGTAAAATAAACGTAATAAAGATGACTATTTTACCCAAGATACTATATCTATTTCGGGTTTTGCCCATTCCAGTTCCAGCATACTTTCTTAGAAATCTTCAACGCAAAACACTAGCGTTCATCTGGGGCTCTTTAAAACATTGTTTATCTAAACACACACTCTACCTTCCCAAACTTAAAGGTGGACTAGGATTCCCCAATTTCGCCTCTTACTACCATGCAGCTCAAATAGCATGCATCCCCAAATATCACGCAAAATACGAAACCCCACTCTGGGTTGCAATTGAAGCAATTGACTGTGATCCATTTTCTATAACAAATTTAATTTGGTCCAAACCCTCAGATCATAAAAATATAAAAAATAAGATTACCAAACACACAGTTACTATCTGGGATAAATTTAAACTTATCAAAGGACTACAATCTCCTCATGTTCCCCTTCTATCATTTATTAGAAACCCACTATTCTACCCAGCCTGCACATTCCCTAATTCATTTAAAAAATGGATCTCCTCTGACATAACACAACTCTGTGATTTATCGACATCTACCTCACTTATAACATTTCCTGAACTATGTGATAGGCATCAACTCCCCCAATCAGAACTTTTCCGATATCTGCAGATCAAAAAAAATTCATGCCATATATACAAAATATGAGTAAGCTCAACGAACTCACACAATTTGAACGTATATGTAAACGCGAACCTCACTCTAAGGGTCTCATATCAATAATATATAAACACCTTATTACTTTGCCTACTGCAGACCCACCATCATACGTGGCAAAATGGGAGAGAGACCTTGGACTTCAGTTGGAACCATCCGATTGGGATAAAATTTGGACCACAACAAAATCATCTTCACAAAATATAATAGCTCTAGAGACAAATTATAAAGTACTTTTGCGCTGGTATTTGGTTCCTGTCAGAATCGCAAAATATATTCCGCAATACTCCCCACTCTGCTTCCGTGGCTGTGGTGAACTAGGATCACACATACACATATTTTGGGATTGTCCCGTTACAAAATGTTTTTGGAAAGAGGTTTTTCTTATTCTCTCTACCTTATTCAAAAAAACAATCAAACCTGACCCTTCAATTGCACTACTAAATCTAAAACCGACTTCTATTTCCCACACTCAATTCAAACTCCTTCTACAAATCACTACTGCAGCAAAGCAGACAATCGCCAAAGCGTGGAAAACCCCAACATTAATGATCTCAGAAACCAAAACCAGAATAAACCAAGCCATGACCCACTCAAAAACGGAAGCCATTACCAATGATAATATTGGAAAATTTGAAAAAATCTGGAATCCTTGGGTGACTAATTTTTTCCCTCCCAACTTTGACATCACATTATTAAGACCTTGGTAATATAACTACTAGGGATGAGCTTCGTGTTCGAGTCGAACATACGTTCGACTCGAACATCGGCTGTTCGATCGTTCAACGAAGATCGAACGATTTGGGCCGTTCGCGCCAAATTCGAGTGACGCGAACGGCCCACAATGCACTACGCCATCGCAGTGTCATCCAGGCGCTGTGATTGGCCAAGCATGCACTGTGACCCCGCATGCTTGGCCAATCACAGCGCCGGCAGCGAGGAGAGCAATGATTGGCCACAGGCAGGATGCCTGTGGCCAATTATTGCTGAGGGTGTTTAGTACACGCCCCACACTATAAAAGGCCGCCAGCACGGCGGCCTAGTGTAGTGTGTTCCGGAGCAGGGATAGAGCAGCATAGGCAGGGACAGTGACTGTTATTTCTTTCTTGCTTAACCTGGATTCCTTTAGTTTAGGGAAAGAGAAGGATAGGTAGGGAGAGTGTCAGTGTGTTTTGTGCTTGTGCTATAGTGTGCTTAAAAAAAACATTTATTCTAGGGACAGAAAACTGTAGGTAGGGACAGTGTCAGTTTCTTTCACTCTGCAAGTCCTTGTTTCCAGGGACCTGGAAGGACAGTGAGTGAATTGTCCTTGTGCTATATTGTGCTTAAAAAAACATTTATTCTAGGGACAGAAAACTGTAGGTAGGGAGAGTGTCAGTTTCTTTCACTCTGCAAGTCCTTGTTTCCAGGGACCTGGAAGGACAGTGACTGAATTGTCCTTGTGCTATATTGTGATTAAAAAAAACATTTATTCTAGGGACAGAAAACTGTAGGTAGGGAGAGTGTCAGTTTATTTCACTCTGCAAGTCCTTGTTTCCAGGGACCTGGAAGGACAGTGACTGAATTGTCCTTGTGCTATATTGTGATTAAAAAAAACATTTATTCTAGGGACAGAAAACTGTAGGTAGGGAGAGTGTCAGTTTATTTCACTCTGCAAGTCCTTGTTTCCAGGGACCTGGAAGGACAGTGACTGAATTGTCCTTGTGCTATATTGTGATTAAAAAAAAAAAATATTCTAGGGACAGAAAACTGTAGGTAGGGAGAGTGTCAGTTTATTTCACTCTGCAAGTCCTTGTTTCCAGGGACCTGGAAGGACAGTGACTGAATTGTCCTTGTGCTATATTGTGATTAAAAAAAACATTTATTCTAGGGACAGAAAACTGTAGGTAGGGAGAGTGTCAGTTTATTTCACTCTGCAAGTCCTTGTTTCCAGGGACCTGGAAGGACAGTGACTGAATTGTCCTTGTGCTATATTGTGATTAAAAAAAACATTTATTCTAGGGACAGAAAACTGTAGGTAGGGAGAGTGTCAGTTTATTTCACTCTGCAAGTCCTTGTTTCCAGGGACCTGGAAGGACAGTGACTGAATTGTCCTTGTGCTATATTGTGATTAAAAAAAACATTTATTCTAGGGACAGAAAACTGTAGGTAGGGAGAGTGTCAGTTTATTTCACTCTGCAAGTCCTTGTTTCCAGGGACCTGGAAGGACAGTGACTGAATTGTCCTTGTGCTATATTGTGATTAAAAAAAACATTTATTCTAGGGACAGAAAACTGTAGGTAGGGAGAGTGTCAGTTTATTTCACTCTGCAAGTCCTTGTTTCCAGGGACCTGGAAGGACAGTGACTGAATTGTCCTTGTGCTATATTGTGATTAAAAAAAACATTTATTCTAGGGACAGAAAACTGTAGGTAGGGAGAGTGTCAGTTTATTTCACTCTGCAAGTCCTTGTTTCCAGGGACCTGGAAGGACAGTGACTGAATTGTCCTTGTGCTATATTGTGATTAAAAAAAACATTTATTCTAGGGACAGAAAACTGTAGGTAGGGAGAGTGTCAGTTTATTTCACTCTGCAAGTCCTTGTTTCCAGGGACCTGGAAGGACAGTGACTGAATTGTCCTTGTACTATATTGTGATTAAAAAAAACATTTATTCTAGGGACAGAAAACTGTAGGTAGGGAGAGTGTCAGTTTATTTCACTCTGCAAGTCCTTGTTTCCAGGGACCTGGAAGGACAGTGAGTGAATTGTCCTTGTGTTATATTGTGATTAAAAAAAACATTTTTTCTAGGGACAGAAAACTGTAGGTAGGGAGAGTGTTTTTTTTCTTTCACTCTGCAAGTCCTTGTTTCCAGGGACCTGTAAGGACAGTGAGTGAATTGTCCTTGTGCTATATTGTGCTTAAAAAAAACATTTATTCTAGGGACAGAAAACTGTAGGTAGGGAGAGTGTCAGTTTATTTCACTCTGCAAGTCCTTGTTTCCAGGGACCTGGAAGGACAGTGAGTGAATTGTCCTTGTGTTATATTGTGATTAAAAAAAACATTTTTTCTAGGGACAGAAAACTGTAGGTAGGGAGAGTGTTTTTTTTCTTTCACTCTGCAAGTCCTTGTTTCCAGGGACCTGTAAGGACAGTGAGTGAATTGTCCTTGTGCTATATTGTGCTTAAAAAAAACATTTATTCTAGGGACAGAAAACTGTAGGTAGGGAGAGTGTCAGTTTATTTCACTCTGCAAGTCCTTGTTTCCAGGGACCTGGAAGGACAGTGACTGAATTGTCCTTGTGCTATATTGTGATTAAAAAAAAACATTTATTCTAGGGACAGAAAACTGTAGGTAGGGAGAGTGTCAGTTTATTTCACTCTGCAAGTCCTTGTTTCCAGGGACCTGGAAGGACAGTGACTGAATTGTCCTTGTGCTATATTGTGATTAAAAAAAACATTTATTCTAGGGACAGAAAACTGTAGGTAGGGAGAGTGTCAGTTTATTTCACTCTGCAAGTCCTTGTTTCCAGGGACCTGGAAGGACAGTGACTGAATTGTCCTTGTGCTATATTGTGATTAAAAAAAACATTTATTCTAGGGACAGAAAACTGTAGGTAGGGAGAGTGTCAGTTTATTTCACTCTGCAAGTCCTTGTTTCCAGGGACCTGGAAGGACAGTGACTGAATTGTCCTTGTGCTATATTGTGATTAAAAAAAACATTTATTCTAGGGACAGAAAACTGTAGGTAGGGAGAGTGTCAGTTTATTTCACTCTGCAAGTCCTTGTTTCCAGGGACCTGGAAGGACAGTGACTGAATTGTCCTTGTGCTATATTGTGATTAAAAAAAACATTTATTCTAGGGACAGAAAACTGTAGGTAGGGAGAGTGTCAGTTTATTTCACTCTGCAAGTCCTTGTTTCCAGGGACCTGGAAGGACAGTGACTGAATTGTCCTTGTGCTATATTGTGATTAAAAAAAACATTTATTCTAGGGACAGAAAACTGTAGGTAGGGAGAGTGTCAGTTTATTTCACTCTGCAAGTCCTTGTTTCCAGGGACCTGGAAGGACAGTGACTGAATTGTCCTTGTGCTATATTGTGATTAAAAAAAACATTTATTCTAGGGACAGAAAACTGTAGGTAGGGAGAGTGTCAGTTTATTTCACTCTGCAAGTCCTTGTTTCCAGGGACCTGGAAGGACAGTGACTGAATTGTCCTTGTGCTATATTGTGATTAAAAAAAACATTTATTCTAGGGACAGAAAACTGTAGGTAGGGAGAGTGTCAGTTTATTTCACTCTGCAAGTCCTTGTTTCCAGGGACCTGGAAGGACAGTGACTGAATTGTCCTTGTGCTATATTGTGATTAAAAAAAACATTTATTCTAGGGACAGAAAACTGTAGGTAGGGAGAGTGTCAGTTTATTTCACTCTGCAAGTCCTTGTTTCCAGGGACCTGGAAGGACAGTGACTGAATTGTCCTTGTGCTATATTGTGATTAAAAAAAACATTTATTCTAGGGACAGAAAACTGTAGGTAGGGAGAGTGTCAGTTTATTTCACTCTGCAAGTCCTTGTTTCCAGGGACCTGGAAGGACAGTGACTGAATTGTCCTTGTGTTATATTGTGATTAAAAAAAACATTTTTTCTAGGGACAGAAAACTGTAGGTAGGGAGAGTGTTTTTTTTCTTTCACTCTGCAAGTCCTTGTTTCCAGGGACCTGTAAGGACAGTGAGTGAATTGTCCTTGTGCTATATTGTGCTTAAAAAAAACATTTATTCTAGGGACAGAAAACTGTAGGTAGGGAGAGTGTCAGTTTATTTCACTCTGCAAGTCCTTGTTTCCAGGGACCTGGAAGGACAGTGACTGAATTGTCCTTGTGCTATATTGTGATTAAAAAAAACATTTATTCTAGGGACAGAAAACTGTAGGTAGGGAGAGTGTCAGTTTATTTCACTCTGCAAGTCCTTGTTTCCAGGGACCTGGAAGGACAGTGACTGAATTGTCCTTGTGCTATATTGTGATTAAAAAAAACATTTATTCTAGGGACAGAAAACTGTAGGTAGGGAGAGTGTCAGTTTATTTCACTCTGCAAGTCCTTGTTTCCAGGGACCTGGAAGGACAGTGAGTGAATTGTCCTTGTGTTATATTGTGATTAAAAAAAACATTTTTTCTAGGGACAGAAAACTGTAGGTAGGGAGAGTGTTTTTTTTCTTTCACTCTGCAAGTCCTTGTTTCCAGGGACCTGTAAGGACAGTGAGTGAATTGTCCTTGTGCTATATTGTGCTTAAAAAAAACATTTATTCTAGGGACAGAAAACTGTAGGTAGGGAGAGTGTCAGTTTATTTCACTCTGCAAGTCCTTGTTTCCAGGGACCTGGAAGGACAGTGAGTGAATTGTCCTTGTGTTATATTGTGATTAAAAAAAACATTTTTTCTAGGGACAGAAAACTGTAGGTAGGGAGAGTGTTTTTTTTCTTTCACTCTGCAAGTCCTTGTTTCCAGGGACCTGTAAGGACAGTGAGTGAATTGTCCTTGTGCTATATTGTGCTTAAAAAAAACATTTATTCTAGGGACAGAAAACTGTAGGTAGGGAGAGTGTCAGTTTATTTCACTCTGCAAGTCCTTGTTTCCAGGGACCTGGAAGGACAGTGACTGAATTGTCCTTGTGCTATATTGTGATTAAAAAAAACATTTATTCTAGGGACAGAAAACTGTAGGTAGGGAGAGTGTCAGTTTATTTCACTCTGCAAGTCCTTGTTTCCAGGGACCTGGAAGGACAGTGACTGAATTGTCCTTGTGCTATATTGTGATTAAAAAAAACATTTATTCTAGGGACAGAAAACTGTAGGTAGGGAGAGTGTCAGTTTATTTCACTCTGCAAGTCCTTGTTTCCAGGGACCTGGAAGGACAGTGACTGAATTGTCCTTGTGCTATATTGTGATTAAAAAAAACATTTATTCTAGGGACAGAAAACTGTAGGTAGGGAGAGTGTCAGTTTATTTCACTCTGCAAGTCCTTGTTTCCAGGGACCTGGAAGGACAGTGACTGAATTGTCCTTGTGCTATATTGTGATTAAAAAAAACATTTATTCTAGGGACAGAAAACTGTAGGTAGGGAGAGTGTCAGTTTATTTCACTCTGCAAGTCCTTGTTTCCAGGGACCTGGAAGGACAGTGACTGAATTGTCCTTGTGCTATATTGTGATTAAAAAAAACATTTATTCTAGGGACAGAAAACTGTAGGTAGGGAGAGTGTCAGTTTATTTCACTCTGCAAGTCCTTGTTTCCAGGGACCTGGAAGGACAGTGACTGAATTGTCCTTGTGCTATATTGTGATTAAAAAAAACATTTATTCTAGGGACAGAAAACTGTAGGTAGGGAGAGTGTCAGTTTATTTCACTCTGCAAGTCCTTGTTTCCAGGGACCTGGAAGGACAGTGACTGAATTGTCCTTGTGCTATATTGTGATTAAAAAAAACATTTATTCTAGGGACAGAAAACTGTAGGTAGGGAGAGTGTCAGTTTATTTCACTCTGCAAGTCCTTGTTTCCAGGGACCTGGAAGGACAGTGACTGAATTGTCCTTGTGCTATATTGTGATTAAAAAAAACATTTATTCTAGGGACAGAAAACTGTAGGTAGGGAGAGTGTCAGTTTATTTCACTCTGCAAGTCCTTGTTTCCAGGGACCTGGAAGGACAGTGACTGAATTGTCCTTGTGCTATATTGTGATTAAAAAAAACATTTATTCTAGGGACAGAAAACTGTAGGTAGGGAGAGTGTCAGTTTATTTCACTCTGCAAGTCCTTGTTTCCAGGGACCTGGAAGGACAGTGAGTGAATTGTCCTTGTGTTATATTGTGATTAAAAAAAACATTTTTTCTAGGGACAGAAAACTGTAGGTAGGGAGAGTGTTTTTTTTCTTTCACTCTGCAAGTCCTTGTTTCCAGGGACCTGTAAGGACAGTGAGTGAATTGTCCTTGTGCTATATTGTGCTTAAAAAAAACATTTATTCTAGGGACAGAAAACTGTAGGTAGGGAGAGTGTCAGTTTATTTCACTCTGCAAGTCCTTGTTTCCAGGGACCTGGAAGGACAGTGAGTGAATTGTCCTTGTGTTATATTGTGATTAAAAAAAACATTTTTTCTAGGGACAGAAAACTGTAGGTAGGGAGAGTGTTTTTTTTCTTTCACTCTGCAAGTCCTTGTTTCCAGGGACCTGTAAGGACAGTGAGTGAATTGTCCTTGTGCTATATTGTGCTTAAAAAAAACATTTATTCTAGGGACAGAAAACTGTAGGTAGGGAGAGTGTCAGTTTATTTCACTCTGCAAGTCCTTGTTTCCAGGGACCTGGAAGGACAGTGACTGAATTGTCCTTGTGCTATATTGTGATTAAAAAAAAACATTTATTCTAGGGACAGAAAACTGTAGGTAGGGAGAGTGTCAGTTTATTTCACTCTGCAAGTCCTTGTTTCCAGGGACCTGGAAGGACAGTGACTGAATTGTCCTTGTGCTATATTGTGATTAAAAAAAACATTTATTCTAGGGACAGAAAACTGTAGGTAGGGAGAGTGTCAGTTTATTTCACTCTGCAAGTCCTTGTTTCCAGGGACCTGGAAGGACAGTGACTGAATTGTCCTTGTGCTATATTGTGATTAAAAAAAACATTTATTCTAGGGACAGAAAACTGTAGGTAGGGAGAGTGTCAGTTTATTTCACTCTGCAAGTCCTTGTTTCCAGGGACCTGGAAGGACAGTGACTGAATTGTCCTTGTGCTATATTGTGATTAAAAAAAACATTTATTCTAGGGACAGAAAACTGTAGGTAGGGAGAGTGTCAGTTTATTTCACTCTGCAAGTCCTTGTTTCCAGGGACCTGGAAGGACAGTGACTGAATTGTCCTTGTGCTATATTGTGATTAAAAAAAACATTTATTCTAGGGACAGAAAACTGTAGGTAGGGAGAGTGTCAGTTTATTTCACTCTGCAAGTCCTTGTTTCCAGGGACCTGGAAGGACAGTGACTGAATTGTCCTTGTGCTATATTGTGATTAAAAAAAACATTTATTCTAGGGACAGAAAACTGTAGGTAGGGAGAGTGTCAGTTTATTTCACTCTGCAAGTCCTTGTTTCCAGGGACCTGGAAGGACAGTGACTGAATTGTCCTTGTGCTATATTGTGATTAAAAAAAACATTTATTCTAGGGACAGAAAACTGTAGGTAGGGAGAGTGTCAGTTTATTTCACTCTGCAAGTCCTTGTTTCCAGGGACCTGGAAGGACAGTGACTGAATTGTCCTTGTGCTATATTGTGATTAAAAAAAACATTTATTCTAGGGACAGAAAACTGTAGGTAGGGAGAGTGTCAGTTTATTTCACTCTGCAAGTCCTTGTTTCCAGGGACCTGGAAGGACAGTGACTGAATTGTCCTTGTGCTATATTGTGATTAAAAAAAACATTTATTCTAGGGACAGAAAACTGTAGGTAGGGAGAGTGTCAGTTTATTTCACTCTGCAAGTCCTTGTTTCCAGGGACCTGGAAGGACAGTGACTGAATTGTCCTTGTGCTATATTGTGATTAAAAAAAACATTTATTCTAGGGACAGAAAACTGTAGGTAGGGAGAGTGTCAGTTTATTTCACTCTGCAAGTCCTTGTTTCCAGGGACCTGGAAGGACAGTGACTGAATTGTCCTTGTGTTATATTGTGATTAAAAAAAACATTTTTTCTAGGGACAGAAAACTGTAGGTAGGGAGAGTGTTTTTTTTCTTTCACTCTGCAAGTCCTTGTTTCCAGGGACCTGTAAGGACAGTGAGTGAATTGTCCTTGTGCTATATTGTGCTTAAAAAAAACATTTATTCTAGGGACAGAAAACTGTAGGTAGGGAGAGTGTCAGTTTATTTCACTCTGCAAGTCCTTGTTTCCAGGGACCTGGAAGGACAGTGACTGAATTGTCCTTGTGCTATATTGTGATTAAAAAAAACATTTATTCTAGGGACAGAAAACTGTAGGTAGGGAGAGTGTCAGTTTATTTCACTCTGCAAGTCCTTGTTTCCAGGGACCTGGAAGGACAGTGACTGAATTGTCCTTGTGCTATATTGTGATTAAAAAAAACATTTATTCTAGGGACAGAAAACTGTAGGTAGGGAGAGTGTCAGTTTATTTCACTCTGCAAGTCCTTGTTTCCAGGGACCTGGAAGGACAGTGAGTGAATTGTCCTTGTGTTATATTGTGATTAAAAAAAACATTTTTTCTAGGGACAGAAAACTGTAGGTAGGGAGAGTGTTTTTTTTCTTTCACTCTGCAAGTCCTTGTTTCCAGGGACCTGTAAGGACAGTGAGTGAATTGTCCTTGTGCTATATTGTGCTTAAAAAAAACATTTATTCTAGGGACAGAAAACTGTAGGTAGGGAGAGTGTCAGTTTATTTCACTCTGCAAGTCCTTGTTTCCAGGGACCTGGAAGGACAGTGAGTGAATTGTCCTTGTGTTATATTGTGATTAAAAAAAACATTTTTTCTAGGGACAGAAAACTGTAGGTAGGGAGAGTGTTTTTTTTCTTTCACTCTGCAAGTCCTTGTTTCCAGGGACCTGTAAGGACAGTGAGTGAATTGTCCTTGTGCTATATTGTGCTTAAAAAAAACATTTATTCTAGGGACAGAAAACTGTAGGTAGGGAGAGTGTCAGTTTATTTCACTCTGCAAGTCCTTGTTTCCAGGGACCTGGAAGGACAGTGACTGAATTGTCCTTGTGCTATATTGTGATTAAAAAAAACATTTATTCTAGGGACAGAAAACTGTAGGTAGGGAGAGTGTCAGTTTATTTCACTCTGCAAGTCCTTGTTTCCAGGGACCTGGAAGGACAGTGACTGAATTGTCCTTGTGCTATATTGTGATTAAAAAAAACATTTATTCTAGGGACAGAAAACTGTAGGTAGGGAGAGTGTCAGTTTATTTCACTCTGCAAGTCCTTGTTTCCAGGGACCTGGAAGGACAGTGACTGAATTGTCCTTGTGCTATATTGTGATTAAAAAAAACATTTATTCTAGGGACAGAAAACTGTAGGTAGGGAGAGTGTCAGTTTATTTCACTCTGCAAGTCCTTGTTTCCAGGGACCTGGAAGGACAGTGACTGAATTGTCCTTGTGCTATATTGTGATTAAAAAAAACATTTATTCTAGGGACAGAAAACTGTAGGTAGGGAGAGTGTCAGTTTATTTCACTCTGCAAGTCCTTGTTTCCAGGGACCTGGAAGGACAGTGACTGAATTGTCCTTGTGCTATATTGTGATTAAAAAAAACATTTATTCTAGGGACAGAAAACTGTAGGTAGGGAGAGTGTCAGTTTATTTCACTCTGCAAGTCCTTGTTTCAAGGGACAGAGAAGGACAGTGACTGAATTGTCCTTGTGCTATATTGTGATTAAAAAAACATTTATTCTAGGGACAGAAAACTGTAGGTAGGGAGAGTGTCAGTTTATTTCACTCTGCAAGTCCTTGTTTCCAGGGACCTGGAAGGACAGTGACTGAATTGTCCTTGTGCTATATTGTGATTAAAAAAAACATTTATTCTAGGGACAGAAAACTGTAGGTAGGGAGAGTGTCAGTTTATTTCACTCTGCAAGTCCTTGTTTCCAGGGACCTGGAAGGACAGTGACTGAATTGTCCTTGTGCTATATTGTGATTAAAAAAAACATTTATTCTAGGGACAGAAAACTGTAGGTAGGGAGAGTGTCAGTTTATTTCACTCTGCAAGTCCTTGTTTCAAGGGACAGAGAAGGACACCTGAAGGTAGCCCTTATTGCTTTTTTCCCATCTCCCTGCAGGCCATCTATTAGAATGTCTGGAAGGCAAACAAGGAGAGGCAGACAGTCAGGAGGCAATAAAAGAGGGCAAGCAGGCTCTGTGTCTGGGGGCAACAGTGCTGGTCGTGGACGCGGTGTATTGTCATCAGCACATGGCCATGGGACACGCTTGTCCTTCTTTTCGGCAGCTGGACATGTTGAGCCACATCATGCCGAAGACTTGGTAGAGTGGATGACCAAGCCCTCCTCCTCCTCCTCATCCTCTCTCACCCAGGCTCAGGGTACTGGAAAAGCAGCTGCCAAAGCGTCGTCTTCCCTGGTATCAATGTCAGACAAATCATCAGTCACTCCTTCCCTAGACCCATCATGTCCTCCTCCTGAGGAGTCCCCCGAACTGTTTCAGCACAGTGTTGGGTACATGCTCCAGGAGGATGCCCAGCGTTTCGAAGGGTCTGATGATGAAACCCAGCTAGAGGAAGGCAGTAGCGTGAGAGCAGACAGAGGGGATGCTCAAGAAGGACACCAATCTGGCAGTCATGTTCCAGCAGCTGCAGCATACTGCCAGATTGGCTCCAGTGATGAGGAGGGAGGGGATGATGAGGTCACTGACTCCACGTGGGTGCCTAATAGGAGAGAGGAGGAGGAGGAGGAGGATGAGGAGGAGGCACATCTCCAACGAGGCAGGATGCCCTTTGGTGGCCAGCGTAAGGGCAGTACACCGACGGAATCACACCGCAGAGCTCCGCCTGTGCAGGGCGCTGCCTCTGCCCGTCATTCAAAAAGTTCTTTGGTGTGGGCCTTTTTTGAGGCTAGTGCATCAGATCGCACAGCTGCTGTTTGCAACATATGTCTCAAGCGTATATCGCGTGGCCAAAACATCAGCCGCTTGGGTACCACATGCCTGACCAGACATATGTTGACCTGCCATGCAGCTCGTTGGCAAGCCTACCTCAAAGACCCACACCAAAGAACAAAGCGGACCTCTCCTTGCACCGCATCAGCTGGGATCTCCAACCCCACTATAACTTCAGTCCTCTCTGAAACATGCACTGAGAGGAATGAAGGTGTAGAATTAGGTGTGTCACAGCCAAGTACTTGCGCCCACTCTGCTAGCAGTACACCGACGTCCGATTCTAGCAGGCAAATTTCCCTGCCCCAGCTGCTGGACCGTCGAAAGAAGTTCACTCCCAGCCATCCACATGCCCAGCGGTTGAATGCTAGCTTGGCTAAATTGCTAGCGCTTCAACTGCTGCCTTTTCAGTTGGTAGACTCGGCCCCCTTCCGTGAGTTTGTGCAATGTGCAGTTCCTCAGTGGCAGGTTCCCAAACGCCACTTTTTCTCACGGAAGGCTATTCCGGCTCTCTACCGGCATGTGGAAGGCAATGTCTTGGCCTCGCTGGACAGGGCGGTCAGCGGTAAGGTGCATATTACCGCTGACTCATGGTCCAGCAGGCATGGACAGGGACGTTACCTTTCTTTCACGGCCCATTGGGTCACTCTTTTGGCAGCTGGGAAGGATTCAGGACAAGGTGCAGTAGTGTTGGAGGTTGTCCCACCGCCACGCCTCCAAAATGCTACTACTGGTTGTGACACACCTCTCTCCTCCACCCCCTCCTCTTCTTCTTCCTCCATGGCCTCTTCCTGTGGTTTGTCCTATGAACCAGCGGTGCTCCGTAGCCGTTCACGGGGCTACGCAAGTACGCAGGCAAAAAGATGCCATGCCGTGCTTGCGCTGGTGTGTTTGGGGGACAGAAGCCACACTGGGGCAGAGGTCCTGTCTGCTCTGCAGGGCCAGGCCGAGAGGTGGTTGACGCCACGCCAGCTTAAGCCAGGAATGGTGGTTTGCGACAATGGCACCAACCTCCTCTCCGCCCTCCGACAGGGACAACTGACCCATGTGCCCTGTGTGGCTCACGTCCTTAACCTGGTGGTGCAGCGCTTCTTGGGCAGGTACCCGGGCTTACAGGATGTCCTGAGGCAGGCCAGGAAAGTCTGTGTGCATTTCCGCAGATCTTATAATGCCAGTGCTCGCCTGGCTGAGCTGCAAAAGGAGTTGAACCTGCCCAAGAACCGCCTTATATGTGACATGCCCACCAGGTGGAACTCAACGTTGGCCATGCTGCAGCGGCTGCACACGCAGCAGAGGGCCATCAATGAGTACCTGTGCGACTACGGCACCAGGACAGGGTCAGGGGAGCTTGGTTTTTTTTCTCCACGCCAGTGGGGCATGATCAGGGATGCATGCACTGTCCTGGCACCATTTGAGGAGGCCACGAGGATGGTGAGCAGTGACAGTGCATGCATAAGTGACACTGTACCTCTTGTCCACCTGTTGGAGCACACGCTGCGTGGAATAATGGACAGGGCACTTGAGGCAGAACAGAGGCAGGAAGAGGAGGACTTCCTTGCCTCTCAAGGCCCCCTTTACCCAGACAGTGTTCCTTCTGTCCCACCCATCGCACAGGAAGAGGAGGAGGAGGAGGAGGAGGAGGAGGAGGAGGATTGTGTCAGCATGGAGGTGGAGGCTGGCACTCAGCATCATCAGCAGCAGTCTTTTAGGGATGATTTACAGTCCCAAGAAACCAGTGGACTTGTACGTGGCTGGGAGGAGGTGGCTGCGGATCATGTCGTCCTTAGTGACCCAGAGGACTCCGGAGCGAATGCCTCAGCAAACCTACGCTGCATGGCCTCCCTGATCCTGCAAAGTCTGCGGAAGGATCCTCGTATTCTTCGGATCAAGGAGAGGGACCATTACTGGCTGGCCACTCTCCTTGATCCACGGTACAAGGGTAAGGTTGCGGACCTTATGTTACCGTCGCAGAGGGAGCAGAGGATGAGACAACTCCGGGAGGCCTTGCAGAAAGGTCTGTGCAACGCGTTCCCAGAGACTGGGAGGTTGCAAACTCCTGGTCCTGGACAACGAGTTGCTGAGGCTTCGGCCAGTCAAAGAAGGAGCGGTGGGGAAGGTGGCCGTCTGACCGATGCGTTCAGACAATTCTTTAGTCCGCAGCCCCAAAGTATGATCGGTTCCAGCAACCATCGCCAGCGTCTGATAAACATGGTGCAGGAATATCTAGGGGCAAGGTCAGACTTGGACACCTTCCCCACCGAAAATCCTCTGGCTTACTGGGTCTTGAGGATGGATCACTGGCCAGAGCTTGCACAGTATGCAATTGAGCTACTGGCCTGTCCTGCATCCAGCGTTCTTTCGGAACGCACATTCAGTGCTGCTGGAGGATTTGTCACGGATCACAGGGTGCGCCTGTCCACCGACTCGGTTGATCGACTGACTTTCATCAAGATGAACCAGTCTTGGATCACCACCAGCTACCACACACCTGATGCTGATATAACAGACTAATTGATTTTAACATGTCACATCCCTTCAAGACTGATGCTGATGCTGAGTGCCTGTGCTGTTATGTTGACTGGCTATCCTCCTCCTCCGAGTCCTCAATGATACGATTGATGATGATAGCTTGTAAGATCATTTTTGTTTATGGGTGCCGCCACCAGTGCCTAATGCCCAATTTTTCAGCCCCTGTTTAACAGGGGCGTGTAATTACAATTTTTGAAGCAATACTTTGCAACAGGGCTCATTGCTGTGCTCCAAGTACAGTATCTGTGAGGAGTTGCAGTGTTGTGCCACCAGTGCCTAACGCCCAATTTTTCAGCCCCTGTTTAACAGGGGCGTGTCATTACAATTTTTGAAGCAATACTTTGCAACAGGGCTCATTGCTGTGCTCCAAGTACAGTATCTGTGAGGAGTTGCAGTGTTGTGCCACCAGTGCCTAAGGCCCAATTTTTCAGCCCCTGTTTAACAGGGGCGTGTCATTAAAATTTTTGAAGCAATACTTTGCAACAGGGCTCATTGGTGTGCTCCAAGTACAGTATCTGTGAGGAGTTGCAGTGTTGTGCCACCAGTGCCTAAGGCCCAATTTTTCAGCCCCTGTTTAACAGGGGCGTGTCATTACAATTTTTGAAGCAATACTTTGCAACAGGGCTCATTGCTGTGCTCCAAGTACAGTTGCTGTGAGGGGTTGCAGTGTTGTGCCACCAGTGCCTAAGGCCCAATTTTTCAGCCCCTGTTCAACAGGGGCATGTAATTACAATTCTTGATCTAATAATTCACAGCAGGGCCCATTGCTGCACCCACCAAGAGTAACTGTCAGGGCTTACAGTGTTGTGGCACCAGCACCACCATCAAAGGCCCAATTTTTACTACCACTGTTCAACAATTATATGTAATTAAAATTCCTGATATAATAGTTGACAGCAGGGCGTTCCAGCACCAACCAAGAGTAACTGTGAGTGCTTACAGTGTTGTGCCAACACCAACAACTAAGGGGCCTATTTCTGCAGAGTATATACGGCAGGTCCCTACTTTCAAACATCCAACTTACAAACGACTCCTACTTGCAAACGCAAGAAGACAACAGGAAGTGAGAGGAAATCTACCACTAGGAAGGAAAATTCTCTCCTGTAAGAATAAATATGGGAGAAAGGTGTCTCCTCTGTACTGATGCTTTATCAGCAATCCTTGTTTCAAGAAAAACACCACATTTCAAAAACAGTTGTCATTGGGACGGAAAGTGAGGTGAAATGTTCTGAACAGGGGCACAGACAGCAAAACAAATGTTACAGGGGTGATAACCCTTACCTATGTTTTCCAAAAAGTTTAAAAATAGATTTTTGGTCTGGAGCTACACTTCAACAATGTACCTGTTCAAAATTACAAACAGACTCTACATAAGAACAAACCTACAGTCCCTGTCTTGTATGCACCGCCTGTATAGGGCTGTTCAGAGTATATAGGGCCTTTTTTATTTTATGTGCGGGGTTCCCCTTAATATCCATACAAGACCCAAAGGGGCTGGTAATGGGCTGGGGTAGGGGGGGGGTCATGGGGTAGCTATGCCATTTTTCTTAAAGAATTTCATCCATATTACCGGGACCAGACATTACATTAAAGCCGCAAGCAGTTTTAAATGGCTTTTTTTTCCTTTAGAAGTGTCATTTTGTGCAGGGACAGTTCTAAACACGGGAAACACGTGGCACTTCACAGGCATACTTTAGACACCCCCCAGGTACGATATTTAAAGGAATATTTGACTTTTTTTTTTTCACTTTATGCATCATTAAAATGACTGCTCCCGAAAAACGACCGTTTTTAAAACTTCTTTTTGCATTGATACATGTCCCCTGGTGCAGAACCCGGGTTCCCAAACCCTTTTTAGGACAATAACATGCATAATAGTTGTTATAATTAGCACTTTAGAATTCGAACGTTCGCATCCATTGTATTTAATAGGGTTCTAATGTTCGTTCGAACTTTCGGTCCGTTCGCGGGTTCTGGTGCGAACCGAACCCGGGGGTGTTCGGCTCATCACTAATAACTACTAATAGCTATTTAATATACTAATATTATCAGACCAACATTATAAGATACCCCGGGGACCTTTTCGACCTTTTCCATCTTTTCTACCTACTATCTTTATTTTTTTTCTCTTCTTCTTCTTACCCTTCCCTCTCTTCTATCTTCGCTCTTTAGCTCTTTTTCTGTTGTTTTTTCTTTCCTAGCATATATTGTTATTATATGCAAAAATGGTAGCAACATTTCTATTTTTTTAATGTTTTTTATTTATCAGTATATTTCAGCTTTAGAGCTCCTTTGAAACAATACAAACCTTATATATTACAATAACATTATATGAGGTCGAGAAATTATGACCCTTCATTTTTTCTTTATAAATCCTTATATTACCTTACATGTTATATATTATTACTAAATCTGGTTTGTAATTACTAAATTCAACACTAAGCATATATTTTAGCAAGTCTCCAGATAATGGTCAACATATGTTAAACTTAAATTACTGTTTTTTTTTCTCCTCTTCTGTTGTTGTTGCCTTCAAAAATCACTGGAGCTTGACATAAATATCTAATTTGTGTTCTCCTTAACTGCTACTATTTATAGTGACTATGTTTATTGACAATATATGCTTGTAATTTTGAAAATTTAATAAACAAATTTGACAAGAAAAATACCTTTCCTTTTTAAACTTCAGCACTGTAATTCTCTGTAAAATTCAATGCAATATGGCATCCTGGAAGTGTTATGTACACAGTTGGTGTACAGAATGCCCCCAGAAATGTCATTTCCTGCTTGAGTGAAGAACTCTAAGATACAAGTCAGGTTCTAGGCATCATTTGCAACAAAAATATAATTTATCACTTCCAAAGGGATGCAGATACTACAACTTTTCTGATCAGTACCTAGATTGTGCCCCAGCTTAATAAAGTTAATTAGTAATTTCCATTCAGAAACAGTATCCAAAAGGCATAGTGGAAAAAAAACAGCTTTTTCTTCAGCGCAGAAACAGGTACCAATATGCAACAAAGTCTCTTAAAATCATTGCAATGTACATTGATTACTCTTCACCCACTTCCCACCTGGCCTAGACTTATGGTGGCCAAGAGGGAGCACTGCGGTTCTGGGTGGACCTCTAATGATGTCCTCCCAGTCATGTTTCTCACACGCACCCTAGGGGGCATGCATCAGCGCAATCTGTCACCGGCTGTGTCCACTAGACGCAATCTTTGTACTGGGCAGGCCCACATACCATGTGATTTATGTGAGCAATCACAACAATCACATGACAGTTGTACAGAATGAATGGCTTTCATTCATAGCCACTCAGTGTGTACTATTGTGATGATTCCTATAATTGGTCACAGTGCTCACATAGTACAGACAGGGCCAATCACAGTACATCTGATAGCTGTGACCAATCACAACTATCACAATAGTACACAATAAATGGCTATAAATGAATGGATATCATTCATGAAATGTATTGCTTATAACAGTAATTATAACTGTTATAAGAAATCATAGTGTGAAAAAAGACTGGGATCACTTGCCCAGAGTAGTGCAGTGTCATTGTTGTCAAAAAAATAAGTGAAATCACTTGCGCAAAGGATAGGGGAAATAAATTAGGATAGCTGCTGCTCTTTGAAAGGTAAATACCTCTGAAATAAGTGATTACCGTAAATTATAAGAAAGCTTTCCCTCTCTACTCTCGAGTGAAAGAGTCATATATATATATCAAAAAGAGGGAGGGGGGAAGAGGGGAAGCGGGACTTTATATGAAGCACACGGAAGCAAATAGGTGTGTAGGAAGAAAGGAGATCATCTCCTCTAATCTCTACCAAGATATTACCAATGGGTCAATAATCTGTACATGTATTAACTGTGTCCATCATTCCTTATATATGTAAATATATGAAATTTTTCTATTGAAATATGAATTTATTGTGTAATATTTGGTTTTAATGAAAAGTCAAAAAATGTCATTATATAGCAGAATGCATAAAAAATAAATAATAATAATTATATGACTATTTAAACCAATTAAATGCTGTCTTTCTTCCTATCCAACTATTTGCTTCCGTGTGCTTCATATAAAGTCTCGCTTCCCCTCTTCCCCCTCCCTCTTTTTGAAATATTGAACCGAGATGGAGCCTGGGACCCGCAAGGTCCCAGCCTCATTTAAAGTCCCAAAACTCCCTTTTTTACTATATTATATAATATATGAAAAAAAAAAAACATAGTGCCTGTGTGCCGATGCTACACAAATAATATATCTTCAAGTATAGGGAAAAGAAAGTGCTCTTGTGCATGTCAACTTCCTCCACACCAATCCTCCCTGTCCGTGCCCCCCAAAAGAGTTTGCACTCACCTGTTGCAGTTGATCGCTTTTGGTATACTAAGGCTTAAAACTGATGCTTTCATAAAGGTATCACCAATATGCTAATTCTGGCACCTGGAATGATCTGCCAATGTACCAAAAGGGAACCACCTCTTCTTTTTTGATACAATTCTGTCTTATTCTAGTGTATTGTCCTCTGGGTATGCCCTTAACCCACTTAGGGTGATGACGGCTTTTGGTTGGGATATACCTATTTCTATCATTGTCTTTAAAATGTGTTTAGGTACACAGTTTTCCTTCAGACAAAAAAATATTAAAGTCTAGAAGGATAATTCACTGATAGTGCCTAGTCTCTGTAAACTTGATCGCATATTTATTGCTATTACTATGCACCATAAATTGGTACAACTCTTCAGGTATGCCCTCTCATCATTATACCTCTTAAACACTTTTAATGGTAGCCAACTCCCACCATAAATGTCCCCCAATTCCCATTTAAGGAAGATTAAGGAAGATGTTGGCCACACTTGGGGTGTACTTGGCGCCCATTACAATTTCCTTGAATTGATTAAAAATGTCCTTATCATACCAAAAGAAATGATTACCCATTGCTATTTGTAAGGCTTCTACAATGAACTTCCTCTGTTTTCTCTTTAACCCGGAATGCTCTCTTAAGACCCATTTGACTGCTGTGATCCTGGTCAGATCAGATCCCAGAGTAGTACAGTGTCACTGTGGTAACACTGCACTGCTCTTGTCACAGTATGTAAAAAAATTACTTTGGACTGTCTACTTTCCAAAAAGGGGGATATTTGTACTGTCCTGGCATTTTAGGATCTCAAGAAATTAGACAATCAGGATTAATCAATTTTCAAATGTATATACCATAGTTTGTAAACTCTATAACTTTCCTACAGACCAAATATTATAAACGGATTTTAGTTAGTTTTTACCAAAGAAATGTAGCAGAATACATTTTGGCCTAAATTTATGAAGAAAGATTATTTATTTGCAAAGTTTTATAACTGAAATACACAAAACCTAGTGGTGATTACTGTATTTATTAGCGTATAACACTCACTTTTTTACCCTGAAAATAGAGGGTAAACTGTGCCTGCGTGTTATACGCAGGGGGCTGTGGAATTTTTCTTTCCTGAAACTTCCCTCCTAAAGTTAGGGTGCGTGTTATACGCCTGTGCGTGTTATACGCCGATAAATACGGTAAATACCACCAAAAGAAAGCTCTATCTGTCTAAAAAAAACAATAGCAATTTCATTTAGGATCAGTAAAGTAATTGTCATTTAAAGTATGACTGTGCTGAAAGCTGAAGATTTCCTGGGCAGCAAGGGGGAGAAAATGGCTGTATTGAAGTAGCTCTCACGGTGGTATTCCCCCTATGGACCATAATTCAGAATTTTTGCCATGAAATTGTTTATTTGCAGTACCTTTGTCCTTATTTAAAGTGGTTGTAAACCCTTTACAACCACTTTATGCTACAGATAAGCCTATATTAAGGCTTACCCGTAGCTACCCAGGATATCTCCTAAACCTGCACGGTTTAGGAGATATCCCCTGTCCCCTGCATGTGCCAATGTCATCGGCACATGCGCACTGGGGCAAACTGAAGCAATGGCACATTTATGCCGTTGCTTCAGTCCAAGTCCTGTTACCGGCCAATCACAGCGCTGAAGCCGCTATACCCGCTAGTAACCCACGGGAGAGATGTCGCCACCGGAGAACCGATGCAGGGGCTTCGATCTCAGGTAAGTAATTCATAATGAGCTAGTATGCTATGCATACTAGCTCATTATGCCTTTGTCTTACAGGGTTTTTTTTTTTTTTTTGATCGGGCTTACAACCACTTTAAGATAATAAAGTAATACATGTTGTTATAGTATGATGGTTTATGTGCAATCTCCATTAACAGATATAAATAATATTGTAAATATATATATTGTGAGGGGGTTAGCTCGGCAGCGGGTGTGTGTGACCCCCGGGATGGGCTCCCCACACAAAACAGGCCCAGCAAACGGAGGTTGTGGTTTTCAAAATCAAAAAAGGTGCGGTTTATTTTCTATTTACAGTGACAAAACACAGCAAAGCAAAAGAAACATAACCAAAATAAATCCTGGTCAAGTTGACCTCTGACTAAACATACAGGTTTCCTAACTAACAACTGGGATCAGCCTAGTGCTGTCCTAGTCCCTAAGTCCCTGGTTTAGTAAAAGTCCAAACAAATAGCCACACAGGCTTTGCCTCACCGCACAGGGGTTCACTCTCCCTAGACAGTCCACACAGGTCTGGTTCCAGGCATGAGCTAACATCTAATGAAGCTGGGAGTTCTTATAGAGGCCTAAATGAGCTGACAAGCTTCAGCTGGTCTCATCAACTCCCTGTCTGCACGACGCCCCACACTTTCCCTAGACATATGAGTCATCCATGAGCCCACTAGCCTTAGCTGGGCTTATACAACTCTCCACCTAGTTGTATAAGTCGGCGTAAAGCCTGAATCTGGGCGAAATATATCTACCCCCCTGGATGCAACCAGGTGACTTTACCTTCCTGCTGTCACATACCCCCCCCCTCTTGTTTTAACCTCGGGGTTGGAACACCAGCAATCAGGCATTCATGTACTCGAGACAAAGCATCCACATTCCCCATTTGAACGCCAGGGCGATGCTTTACTGTGAAGTTGAATTCCTGGAGGGCCAGGAACCACCTATTCACTCTTCTATTTGTTTCCTTGTTTTGAGCCATCCACTTTAACGGAGCGTGATCCGTAACCATGTCAAAGTGCCTACCTAGCAGGTAGTACCGAAGGGAATCTAGAGCCCACTTCACCGCTAAACACTCCTTTTCAACGGTGGCGTAATTTACCTCATGGGACTTCAACTTCCTGCTGAGGTAAATGACTGGGTGCTCTTCCCCGTTCCAGACCTGGGACAATACTGCTCCTAACCCCACATCTGACGCATCACTTTGTATGACAAAGTCTTTAGAGAAGTCGGGTGAGTACAACACTGGCTGGCTACATAAGGCTTGTTTCAAGAATTGGAATGCTGCCTCAGCCTCGGGGGTCCATTTAATCATGACCGACCCTTTCCCCTTCGTCAGGTTGGTTAGGGGCACAGCCTTAGAAGCAAAGTGGGGAATGAATCGCCGATAATACCCAGCGATTCCCAGAAAGGCTCGTACCTGCTTCTTGCTGTTGGGACGTGGCCAACTCTGGATGGCCTCGACTTTGTTGAGTTGGGGTTTTATTACTCCCCTCCCAATGGTGTACCCAAGATATTTGGCCTCCTCCTGCCCAATGGTACACTTCTTGGGGTTAGCCGTAAACCCCGCTTCCCGAACAGAGTCCAGGACTGCTTGCACTTTTGGCAGATGTGAGGCCCAATCTGTGCTATGGACAATTACGTCATCCAGGTAAGCCGCAGCATACTTCCGATGGGGCCTCAGCATCTGGTCCATTTTCCGCTGGAATGTGGCCGGCGCATTCTGTAACCCGAACGGCATTCTTTTATATTGGAACGCCCCGTCTGGGGTTACAAATGCGGTTTTCTCTTTGGCCGACTTGGCCAGGGGGATTTGCCAATACCCTTTTGTGAGGTCAAGAGTCGTCATGTATCGGGCTGTTCCCAGCCGGTCGATCAACTCATCTATACGTAGCATGGGGTAGGTGTCAAATTTTGTAACTTTGTTCAACTGACGAAAATCGTTACAAAATCGCCAGCTCCCATCCGGTTTAGGCACCAACACGATGGGACTAGACCAATCACTTTGGGACTCCTCTATCACCCCTAAGTTCAGCATTTTCTGTACTTCCTCCCGTATTGCCTCCCGTCGAGCCTCTGGGATCCGATAGGGTTTTAACTTCACCCTTTCACCGGGCGGGGTAATGATGTCATGCTCTACCCCAGATGTTTGTCCCGGCAGCTCAGAGAATACCTCCTTGTTGCGAAGCACAAACTCCTTAACCTCCTGTTGTTGGGGTTGTGACAAGGTGGCTGCTATTCCAACCTCAGGAATCACGCAACCAGTTTGAGCTGGTGACCAAGTGTCTGCGACTAGGGACTCTCTATCCCTCCAGGCTTTCAACAGATTAACGTGATAGATCTGTTCGGGCTTTCGCCTTCCTGGTTGTCTGACCTTGTAATTCACTTCGCTCACTTTTTCCATTATCTCGTAGGGGCCTTGCCATTTGGCAAGGAATTTACTTTCAACCGTAGGGACAAGTACCAATATCCTATCCCCCGGGGAAAAGGTACGGGTCTTGGCTCCACGGTTGTACACTCTCTGCTGTGCCAACTGCGCTTGGGCCAAATGTTCCTTCACGATGGGCATTACCTGTGCAATTCGATCTTGCATCAGGGCGACATGCTCAATCACACTCCTGTGGGGAGAACTCTCACTTTCCCAAGTTTCCTTGGCAATATCCAACAGCCCTCTTGGGTGTCTCCCATACAGTAACTCAAAGGGGGAGAATCCCGTAGAGGATTGGGGCACCTCCCTAATAGCAAACATCAAATAAGGAAGTAAACAGTCCCAATTCTTTCCATCTCTATCCACCACTTTCTTCAACATTTGTTTTAGGGTTTTGTTGAATCTTTCAACCAGCCCATCGGTTTGGGGGTGATACACAGACGTACGCAATTGCGTCACTTTGAACAATTTACACAGCTCTTTCATAACCCGGGACATAAAGGGTGTACCTTGGTCCGTAAGCAGTTCTTTACAAATACCCACCCGGCTAAAAACAAGAGATAGCTCTTTGGCTATGGTTTTGGCCGAGGTATTTCGGAGAGGGATCGCTTCTGGATAACGGGTGGCATAGTCCATTATAACTAATATGTACTGGTGCCCCCTAGCGGACTTGATTATAGGACCTACCAAATCCATGGCGATCCTCTCAAACGGGACCTCAATGATGGGTAGAGGGACCAGCGGGCTACGGAAATGTGGCATCGGGGCCAACCTCTGACACACAGGGCAGGAGGAACAATAATTTTCTACGTCCTTCATCACCCCCGGCCAATAGAATCTCTGTAATACCCTCTCTCGGGTTTTCTCTGTCCCCAGATGACCTCCAAGAATGTGCCCATGGGCCAACTCCAACACCAACTTCCTGTAAGGTTTGGGCACCACAAGCTGCTCAACGGTTTCTTCTGCCCTTTTTGCCACCCGATACAGTAGGTCCTTCTCTACGCTGAAGTATGGGTAAGTGCAGGTATTATCTGGGTTCACTAACTCACCATCTATTTTCACTACGTTTTCCCGTGCCTTTATTAGGGCGGGGTCTTTCAACTGTTCTGTGGCAAAGTTTTCCCTGTGAACCTCAAGATCAGAAAACTCCACAGACGGTAGGTTTTCGTCTGAGGAGGTGGGCTCCTCTCCAGTTTCTTGAGTCTCCCCTGCCAATACTGATAAGGGAAATTCTGGAGAGTCCTCACCACTCTCAGGGGAGTTCTGGCTATCACATTCCTGGTACATAGGGGCACCAGTGAGGGGCTCAGGATCATCCCACAGTTCCCAGAACTTCGGAAAATCCCTTCCCACAATGGCGTCATGCGGTAACTGAGATACTAAGCCCACTGGATGAGAGAGGGTACCTTTGGGGGTCTCGAAACACACTGTAGTCACTGGATACTCTCGGGTGTCCCCATGCACACAAATAACAGCTACCTTGCTATTCCCAGAGACCTCTGTTTTAACTAACTCAGCCTTTATCAGGGTCACAAGGCTACCTGAATCCAGCAATACCACAACATTTCTACCATTAACACACATTTTGCATAAATGTTTCTCAGTTCCTCGAATGGCAGTGCATGCGACTGTCGCACACAGCGACTGACGTCTGCCCGTCAGAAAGTCACACTGCATGGGTTCCTCCACAACCGGGCAATTGGCTGCAATATGTCCTGCTTGCCGGCAGCGGTAGCAAACGATCCTTCTTGCCGCCTCTTGAGCCGCTGATTTCCCCGGCTGTTCTCGCCAAACTTGGGGTAGAGCTCCCACCCTCTCACTCTCTCCACCCTCACCCCTTGGAATCCTCTTATCCGCCCCTGGGGATGGTCTGGTCTTAGGGTGGAAAGTCCGAGTGTCTCTGGAAGAGGCCGTCAGGTTCTCTGTAGCCAAGTATTTCTCCACACGATCCACAAGACCATCGGCCGTCTCTGGGTCTCCATGGCTTACCCACTTTTGGATGGCAGTAGGAAGAGCTCTCAAAAACCGATCCATTACAACACGTTCCACAATCTTTGGTGCGGACAAAGTCTCTGGCTGTAGCCACTTTCTGCTCAGGTGAATGAGATCATACATTTGAGACCTGGGGGGTTTTCCAAGCTGGAAAGTCCAGTTATGCACACGCTGAGCCCGGACAGCCTGGGTGACACCCAGCCTTGCCAATATTTCAGCTTTTAGCATCACATAGTCTTTTGCTTGGTTAGGCTCTAGGTCATAGTAAGCTTTCTGCGATTCACCAGTTAACAGAGGAGCCACCAGTCCAGCCCACTGCTCCTCAGGCCACTTTTCTCTTTCAGCGGTCCTTTCAAATGTGGTCAAAAATACCTCTGGATCATCCTCTCCAGTCATTTTTGTCAATAAACGACTCACCCCAAAGGACGCGGTATTAGTGGGACGGCTTTCCTCACTGGTCTGCGGACGTTGCTGCATTACTGCTTCCATCTGTTGTTGTAGTCTCTGCTCTTGCTTCTGCAACAGGTCTATGAAGCGGGCCTCAGATTGCTGCTGGGCTCGTTGCTGAGCCTCCAGACTCTGTTGCAAAGTTGCGTTTGTCTGCTGCTGGGCTGCAAGGCTCCTTTGCAAACCTGCATTTGTCTGCTGTTGATTGGCATTTGCTAGAGCCAGCTGCTTCAGTATCTCCTCCATGCTGGCTTAAAAAAAACTGCCACTGGTTCTCCACCAACTGTGAGGGGGTTAGCTCGGCAGCGGGTGTGTGTGACCCCCGGGATGGGCTCCCCACACAAAACAGGCCCAGCAAACGGAGGTTGTGGTTTTCAAAATCAAAAAAGGTGCGGTTTATTTTCTATTTACAGTGACAAAACACAGCAAAGCAAAAGAAACATAACCAAAATAAATCCTGGTCAAGTTGACCTCTGACTAAACATACAGGTTTCCTAACTAACAACTGGGATCAGCCTAGTGCTGTCCTAGTCCCTAAGTCCCTGGTTTAGTAAAAGTCCAAACAAATAGCCACACAGGCTTTGCCTCACCGCACAGGGGTTCACTCTCCCTAGACAGTCCACACAGGTCTGGTTCCAGGCATGAGCTAACATCTAATGAAGCTGGGAGTTCTTATAGAGGCCTAAATGAGCTGACAAGCTTCAGCTGGTCTCATCAACTCCCTGTCTGCACGACGCCCCACACTCTCCCTAGACATATGAGTCATCCATGAGCCCACTAGCCTTAGCTGGGCTTATACAACTCTCCACCTAGTTGTATAAGTCGGCGTAAAGCCTGAATCTGGGCGAAATATATCTACCCCCCTGGATGCAACCAGGTGACTTTACCTTCCTGCTGTCACAATATATATATATATATATATATATATATATATATATATATTAGTTTGCCCAATGTGAGTGTATAATAGACATGTGCACACTGAAATATTTTGTTTCAGAATTTCGTTTTCGTCCGAAAAATAAAAATATTTAGTTACTTCCGAAATTCGTTTTTATTTATTTAATTTTGTTAAAAAATGCATTTGTCTGAAAATCTGAATTAAGGTTGAATCTGTCATTGAAGGCTTATGGTGTCTGTCGAATGTTCTAAGAAGATTCGACGAAGCAGCTAAACTGTACGACGCCGCAATCGTACATTTCCGGTTGAATGCTCCGCCCACAAGCTATAGTAGAATTCTAATGTTGTATGACTAGTAATAATTATATTTATTAATTAACTAGTCAACCAACATTAGAATTCTTCTATAGCCCTGGGGGCGGAGCATTTGACCATAAATGGCCGCTCTGGGCGCGTGAAGAGGATCCTCCGGAAGACCTCATGGTTAGGGCGTTTCTCCCTTTTATCTCCTCCCATCGACACCACGGCGGGTTCCGGAGGATCCTCTTCACGCGCCCAGGCACCTTAGGCCTGGGTGCGGGCAGTTCTGGATTCCGGCTCAGGCGCCCTAGGCCTGACCGGAATGGAGTTGGAGTCCATCCCAGGCACCTTCAGCCTGGGGTGAGGTACTAAACTAGGAGGCCTGGGGTCCAGTGACTTCGACTGGATCCCGCAAGGGTGGAGACCTCCGAGGGTCCCTGAGGTGGATGGGGCCCATGTCTGAGGTGAGGAGGCCGGGGAGGTTACCCGTCTGGAGCAGCATCAACCCAGTGACGGATGGGCCTCTGGTAACTCCCTTGGAGGGACATCTTCCCCTGACAGGGGCCGCAACGCAGTGAAGGTACTCCTATCTACGTTCTCTTGAGTCGCTGGTAGAGACTCACAGATTCTAAGTCCTTTCTAGCTGAATGCTATAGTAACCACTGGCGAGATCGCAGTGGTTTAGTTAATAACCAGGATAGTGCCTCGACCTGCTCAACCCCGTATCAAAATGTTATCAAGTCGCAACCAGTTGGCTACTGAAGCACTGTTTATTGTGAGATGTACAATAAAGCAAGAGTTGGACTGTGATCGGTGTGTGGAACTCTAGTTAATGGGAGCAGAGGGAAGTGTTGACACAGCAGGACTGTATTCTAGACCAAAGCACATAGGCCCGAGGAAATATCTGGTGCTGGCCTTCACCTCACCCACAGCTATGGGGAGGACATGGGCCGTAGCGCATCTCACCCTGTCGTGTGACATACCCCTAGACAAAGGAGATGGGGTGAGGCCGCTACATATGTTTTTAGCTGCTTCGTCGAATCTTCATGTCTCTATAATGTCGAATCTTTTCTCTCTATGTCGAATAATCTTGGACTAATAGCGTTAGGTTAGGCACATTCAACCACAGGTTCGATAGACACAGATCACTATTGTCACCGTCATGTCGAATCTTCTTTCTATATCGAACTGTTGTCGCAACAAAACGAAAATAAAGCATTTTTTATGTCGGATCTTTCGGATTTTAGATTCTGCACATTTGTTATCGTTTGTTAAAACAAATGTGAAAATCCCAGAAAATCGGATGAAAATGCATTCGGTCGAAAACTAATGCACATGTCTAGCGTATAATATGTCTTTTGACCTAGGCAGTGAAAATTGCATCATCATTAGTGTTGAGCGAACCCGAACTGTAAAGTTCGGGTCCGTACCGAACTTTAGCTTTTTCCCGAACCCGAACCCAGACTTTGCGCAAAAGTCCGGATTCGGGTTCGGGTTCGGCAATCTAATTACGCAGTTAGAAATGATTCAGGGGCCAGCCAATCACCTTTTGATTAGCTGGTGTGCCCTTAGAAGCCATCATAGCCATGCCTACTAATGGCATGGCTGTGATTGGTCAGTGCAACATGTGACCCAGCTTCTATATAAGCTAGAGGCACACAGCACACACGTCACTCTGCTTCAGAATAGATAGGGAGAGGATCTTGGCTGCTGCTGTTGCTAATAGGGAGAGATTGTAAAATACATGAGGTAGTCCTGATTCTGCAATCTGAGGGAAAAAGATAGAGAGATAGTGTAGTGTAGGGCCAGGTTCCTGTTGGTGCTTTCAGGGAGAGAGATATATTATATAGGAGTCCAGATTCAGAGATTAAAATCAGCGATCTGCATAGGTTTACCTGTTTGTGTTGCAGTGCACAGTCTTTTTACACTGCCATGAGCCCAGTGTCAGAGAAAATCTAACTTTTATCTGCAAGTTCAGTGCACCAGCACTGCATATTACGTTTAGAGATACACAGTTTCCATACTGTGGGTGTATTCTGCTCTTTGAAAAAGATCCATTTAGGGGAAAAAAAAAGGCACTTTATTGTGCTCTTTTCCAAAAGACCCATAGGGCAAAGAAAAAAAAAATTGCACTTTAATGTACCCTTGCAAAAAGAGCCATTCAGGGCCCCAAAAAATAGTTTGCAGTGTGTTATACATATGTGGAGGTGTGTGAAATAAACAATTTCTATATAGTTTTCTCCTACTGTGCTATACTAAAAAAACAACATTTTTTTTTAATAGCATTTTCTGCAGTTCTGTAGCTGTGCGATTCAGCGGTTACGTACTGTGGGTGTGTTCTGCTCTTCCAAAAACACCCATTTAGGGCAAGATCCTAAATTTGGAAAATATGAGGAGAAGGTCAAAGGGACGTGGTGGCCCCGGTCGTGGTGCTGCTGGTGGAGCTCCTGTTGCAGGGAGAGGACGTGGTGGATCTGTGCCAGATACACGCACAAGTGAAACACCTTCCTCAGGTGCGAGTAGGCGACCGAGCCTGCGGCGGTATTTTGTCGCGCCTAATGAGGCTGTACGAATGTTTAGGCCAGGACAAGTACAGGCGATAGTAGATTGGGTTGCTGACAGTGCCTCAGGTTCCTTCACATTGTCTCCCACCCACTCTTCTGATGAAAGATCAGAGTTGGCACCTGAAACCCATGTCCATCAGTCCCTGGAACATGGTCCCCTACACGAGGCGGCACCCTAAGACTCCTCAACTCTTAGCGGACTCCAGACGAAGGCTCTGGACTCCAGGCTTTACTCCCGCACCTAGGCCTCCATACCCAGGGCAGCAGGAACTCTAGGATAGTACCTCACCCCGGGCTAAAGGTACCCGAGATGGAACAGGAACACATGCACCCAGGCCGAAGGCACCTGGGCGTGGACCCCACTGGACATCAGCCCCCAGGCCAAAGGTCTGCCCCTTTTATATGCTCTCCCGGCATGCACAGCAGGTTCCCCGCCCCGCTGTACTACTGCCAAGAGGGGACACAAAAGGCACAGCACTGTATCGGCGGTTCAACCCTAGCCTACCATGGCAGCGCCACCTGTAGGCCGCAGGGAACTGCACACCAATACTGTCCCCCGAGGACAAAATGGTCCATGAATGCTACAGAATTAGGGTGTTTGAGCCTATTTACCACTCAAACACTTCCCTTAAATTTAGCACCCCGCTACATTTTTATTTCAAAGTATTTTATTTTCCCACTAGCTTATCCATTAAATTGAATAATTTATTCCAGAAAGGGCGTATTCTGGGGCATTCCCACCATATGTGTGGCATCGTGCCGTTGAGTTTCTGAGGTTCTTAATGACTTCCCGTACGTCTTCTGCTGAAAAGGGGGCCTCCAGCATATTTTTTTTTTTTTATGTTATTTTAAGTTATTTCCCTATCCACATTTGTTTGCAGAGCACTTGCCATGCTCTTAACAACATTTTGCTGCCATTTGCAGCCCTCTAGCCCTTTCCATTAATTTTTTAGAGCCTTTTTAGTCCTTAGAAGTCCGGGTCCCCATTGACTTCAATGGGGTTCGGGTTCGGGTCCGGGTTCGGGTTAAAGTTCGGTCCCGAACCCGAACTTTTTTCCGAAGTTCGGCCGAACCCGTCAAACCCGAACATCCAGGTGTCCGCTCAACTCTAATCATCATTAAACAGCTGAAATAAAATCACAAATAACTATTCTTTTTAAAATATTTCTCCTCTGCAATAAATCTTCATCTATCAACAAACATATCAGCAAAATCTCATTTATAAATAAGTAAATACAAAATAAGCTTAAATTTCTAACTGCACTACAAAAAAAAATATCTAGACACTGATGGATCTTTGGTTCATGTTATTTTATTTATTTTATTTAAGACTACACAATTTGTGAAAACATTTATTTCATTTTTATTCATGTAAATATTAAATGTTCTATATGAATGTTTTCTTTTTGCCACTTAGAGAGAGCAGGAAGCTAGAGTGAATGCACATTTAGAAAGGTTTCTGGAAGCTGTTTTTATCCAAAATGATTTGAATATTCTGCAATGTAACCAGATGTGATCAACAAAATGAGGTAGGGCAATGTCACAATTTCTTTTTTCTCCTGTGGGTAGATATGGTGCCTGTCTGGATTTTTCTATCTGCATCCATATCTTTCTTTAGGATATGTTTAATTTCCTTGTTATTTTAGATGTGCATTAACAACATTAAATATACATCCACATTAATGTAAGACCTAAAATGTACATCCTTGTACAGAGTATGAATCATAATAATGGTTATAGAGGGATTCAATTTATAGGTTACAAGTTCAGATGTTGTTCTAAAATGCACCGCTTATTATAGCTGAAACAGAATGGAAATGTTTTGCATGAAAAATTGTCATTCTGGTGGGAAAGTATGCAATTTTCCAGCTGTATACCTATTTATATCTAGTCGATAAAACAGTATTGAAAGCAAACCTTTTCCAAAGATGGATTACACACATTCTACAAGTAAGTCGAATTCCTTCCATTACATTTTTATTCAATCAATGGAATAGTTTTAAAGAAAATACTGTAATAACTCCAAGTAATGAAACACTTTTTATCTTGTGTCATGCATGCAAATTATAAAGAGGACCTAGTCTATTCTCCTCAAAGTGACATACCATATTATCCCCTTTAGGGTGATATACCTGTTTAGTGATTTCAATTAAAGGAGAACTCCCATTATAGTTTTTGTTATACTTTGGCACTCATGTCCTAACTATTCATTAAAAAAGATATTGTGGCGTATTACATATGATCTTTCCAGAACTGAGTCATAGCAGAAGAATATTACAAACATTGGTTAGAAATGTAGAGCTATCAAATAAGGTGATAATTGAAATGACTGAATCCAATCCAGTCATTATCACTGACAGCTAAAGAGAAAAAGTAGGTCAAGAGAGTGAAACCATTTTATTTCCTTCCACTTTGCGTATGCTCATTGTTCATACCCTCATAATAGAGTGGTGAGTCCTTGGGTATAGATCACTAATTAGTATGCAAAACAGAAACTAGTGGCATACCAACTTCAAAGTAAACATATTATGAATAGTACTGACACAACACGTGTCACTTTCCCTGCACTTACTAATAAATCATTCCACGGCACATTTAAAGTTGGCTAAACTCACTCTAATGCCCTGTACACACGATCGGATTTTCCGATGAAAAAAGTCCAATGAACTTTTTTCAGCGGAAATTCCTATCGTGTATGGGCCCCATCTGACTTTTTTCCATTGGAGTAAAAAAATAGAACACGTTTAAAATTTTTCCGCCGGAAAAAAATCCGATGGGAAATTCCGATCGTCCGTGTGGAATTCCATCGGAGAAAAATCCACGCATGCTCAGAATCAAGTCGACGCATGCTCGGAAGCATTGAACTTAATTTTTCTCGGCTCGTTGTAGTGTTTTACGTCACCGCGTTTTGGGCGGTCGGAATTTAGTCTGACAGTGTGTATGCAAGACTGATGGAAGTCAGCTTCATCGGAATTCTGACGGAAAATTCCATCGGATTTTATTCAATCGGAAATCCGATCGTGTGTACAGGGCATAATGCAGTGTTGCATCTGTTGCAAATAACTGCACAACTTAAATGAACTCATGGGCCAGACTTTATAGTCATCACTCCTGCCTCATTATGGTGAGCGCAACGATATAAACTTCTGCCATATTGTGTGAGGAATATACTGTATGTATATAGCATTTATGTATAACACATTTATTATGAATATGAAGAAATTGATAAAATGACAGCCTGGGTCAAATTTTGCCTTGGTGCCCAGGGAGTTTAGTTAATGAAATAAAAAATGTCTGTGCTAATTAAGTAATAATCAAAAAATAAATTTTTCTTAAACCAATAGTCGATATAGTGTTCAAACAATTAAATGAATAATAACGAGCACACAGAAAAAGATGTCCTTGAAGTGGTGTCCAAAG
The DNA here is from genome assembly GCA_029206835.1 of Rana muscosa. Lineage (NCBI taxonomy): Eukaryota > Metazoa > Chordata > Amphibia > Anura > Ranidae > Rana > Rana muscosa. The sequence goes on from CM055116.1 coordinate 219,200,180, forward strand.
AAAGTGAGGTTTTAGATGAATATCCTCCAAATGCACCTTCACCGTGATTATTAATAGGATGTATCCTTACCAGATCTATAGACTCCAGGCATTATACTATAATCCAGCTCTCAGTAGTTGGAAGGTATCATGGCTGACCAGACAGACTCCTAGTAATCCTCAGACATGACCAAGATGATGCAAGCGCTTGGATTGGAAAATGTATCACTTATTTAGCGCTGCAATTTTTTATTTTATATGTTTTTGCACAATTGGTTCTGTTGTGACATTGCAAGCAGCTTATATGTCACTTTTGTTACCACCTGTGCAATAACTTTGAACTTTTTTGTAAAGTTTAGCTAGTGATATGCTTCATTCTCAACAGTCAAAAGCATATGTCAAGAAAAGACTAAACAAAAATAGTTTTGGGCTGTGAGCTTATATGAAGAGCCCATTGGTAAAAATCAATTCCCATATTATCTTTTTTTTTCTCCTTAACTTAGTTCTAAATCACATTTATTTGTACACTGAGACCATTATTGTATGGTCTGATTTTTACTAGCACCAAGACTAATATAAAAATCAAAAAAAGAGAAGCATATTTATCTGTTGGAAATCTAGCTTGATTACAATAACACTTTAAAACCAAATTACTTTACTGCTTGCCATACACGGTAAGAAGATGGTTTGCAAAAAAGCGGTCGGATTTCTAAAGACCTGTCAAGTGTGCATGTGATAATGCCATCATTGTATCAATAGATTTTGCTCATTTATCTACATATTATGGATCGATAACAACATATATGGTGTATTTTTCATCTATTGATTACACGATCCAGGGTTACGTTTTAACACACACATGTGCTGTGTTTGAACTGTTTTTGATCGATTCCACTACTAATGTTTTGAAAATCATTCATTTCGACGCAAAAAATCCAACACGTTGGTTTGTTTTTTGGCAAAAAAATGTGCATTTCGGGAATTAAAATTAGCCGACTAACATTTTCGAACAATCAAGCATATCAAACGCTTTTTCAAAGTGATTTTATAACCGTGTATGGCCAGCATAACTATGTAGACAACCTAATCATAAAAAAACAAACAACAAGAGTACTGATATCGGCCATGGAACATTTGATTCAAATGAAAGGGAATGTTTCAATGCTCATTTATCCAAACAATGAACTAACTGATTTACAGGAATAAGCAACTAGTAGGATCAACTGCATACAATCTGTTGAAAGCAACTCACCCTGTAAAACATTAGGGTAGACAAAGACAGACAATTCTCTAATAAAGAATAATACATGGTTAGAGCTATACTTCTCCTTGCTTGTTTTGCTGGACCACATCCTATGTTCTCTCCAATTTACCGTAACTAACAGTATAATGCAGAGAAACAGTGAAATGTTTATACAGAAATGACAACAATAGTGGTTTGATTTCAGAGAAATAGTCCACATTTTTTGAGAACTTCTAGTGCATGGAAGTGCTGGCCTTTCACTTAGACACAAATCCCCAAATCAATCTGATGCAAAACCCTATATAGCCCAATCATTGTGTGTGAGACTCATGGTTAGGCTTTTGGGAATATATATATATATACTATATATACAGTATCTCACAAAAGTGAGTACACCCCCTCACATTTTTAAAAATATTTTATTATTTTATTATATTTTTTATATATTTTCATGTGACAACACTGAAGAAATGACACATTGCTACAATGTAAAGAAGTGAGTATACAGCTTGTATAACTGTAAATTTGCTGTCCCCTCAAAATAACTCAACACACAGCCATTAACCTCCTTGGCGGTATTCCCGAGTGTGACTCTGGGTGAAATTTCAGTACCATTAGCGGTAACCCCGAGCTACACTCGGGATTGCATCGCTGGATCCTGGAAGAGGTGATTTACTTTACCCCTGGGATCCCATGATGTACTCCCGCTGTGTCCGGCGGCCGGATATTCCGCCTGATGCTCTGTGTGTTCCGGCTTCCCTTCCATGCGAGCGTTGCAACGCAGGGGGGTGAAACCGGTGGCAGATTCAAAATGTGTAAAACACAACGCACACAATACATTGTATTCTTATTGGATTACATAACTGTATCAAATAATTTGACCTGAGTTTGCCCTCCAGTGCCCTTGCCTGCAGTTTTACTGTACTTTCTGCCTGTAAACTGGAGAACGACCATGGCATCCAAAAAGCGTGCCTCTACACCAAAAGCGGTATATGATCTGCTGGAAAACAGCGATAGTGATACAGAATCACTTGTATAATTGAGTGATTTTGTTGCTCAAAGTATGATGACAGTGAAAAGAAAATCCGAAAGGAAACTAAGTTCCATTGTCCTGATTGTGAGGTTGGACTTTGTGCAGTCCCATGTTTCAAAATGTATTAAACCCAGGATGTTTACTGAAGCAATATGACTAGTAATATTGCACCCTTGTTTGGACAAAAAATGTTTCAGTGTTTTTTATATTATTATTTGTTATTATTTATAGTTATTTATTATATTATAAGGAAAGAAAAATAGGAACCTGCGCCAATAAATTCAAAGGTTAACAAAATATATATGTGTTCTAGTGCAACTCCAAATTTAGTAATAACTAATAAACATAATAGTAACAAGTGAAAGGGCGCAGCAAGAATATAAGCAATATCCAAAAATTATTTTAAAGTGCATAAGTGTCAACAAAAAATCAAATGTCTATATGGATAATATGGAAACAATATATTAATTTGGGTCTTCTAATATTCCAACACCGTGCTTCCTATAAAGTGCAACGTGCTTCAAAGTGCTTCACCCGAAGTGCCATATAATTGTGCTCACCAGATATCCAAGGCCATAGAATGACCACCAGGCATATAAAGGAAGAGTTTCCTCCGTAGGTTTTTCTAGCTTCAAGCCTCACACAGGCTATAATCACTGTTTCCAGATATTAGCAGGACTTCACTTCAATCAATTATGGTGTGAGATAAAACTCTTCAATCAGCATAATCATATACATCCGTGGCCCCCTTTCCATTCAATCTGCAAGGTTTTGGCTCCAGCAGAAACGAGCCACAGAGAGGCAATAATAGTGTAATACAGTCTTTTTAATCAGTTAAAATCACTTACAAGACTTGTAACTTGTGTCAGGTACAGCAGGTTTGCATCGCAGCTTGAGGGGAGGCAGAGGCCGGTCCGTCACATGCGTGTGATCCTTCAGCACTGCTTCTCTGGCCTTACTCTTTAGGCCGTTATCTGTTTCTTCCAGACAGTTTTCACACATGCTTGGACCATACCTCTTGCTACTCTGGCTCACATCTTTCTCCTAGGTGGAGACCTTCTGACTCCGGGGCAAGACCTTCTCTGTCTACTGAAGTGTAACTCAAAACCCTAGTCAGGTCTCTTCTAAAAGCCCAGCACAAACCTGCCCAATTAGTGTGCTGGCGGTTCTTAAAACATGGATGCAAGATTGGAGATTTCATCCCTCCCTGATCTCTACAAAATCTCCCAGCTCCAGGTCCTATAACAGGCTTTACCAACCAATGAGGCAACTGAAAAGTTTGTTTCCTCTGAAAGACACAAGATCCCTGGAGCCCCCAACCTCCCTGTATGATAATCCTGGGTCATAACCTCCTCTTTTTACAATGTGGCAGGGTACAGTACTGCCAATATATATATATACACAGTATATAGAAAACATTTTTCTTTTTTTAGGAAAACTAGCTATTTAATTACAAGATCAATATAATTTTGTTAAAAGTCTGTTTCAATGACTGGTAAGAGCTTGGAATTTCCATTTTTTGGAACAATTAATTGTGTTTAGTATGCAAAGAATAGCACAGACTACTTTACTTTAAATTCATTTAAAAAAACAACAAAAAAAAAACATGCAACAAAAGCTTTTAAAATGCTTATCCAAGATATGCTTTACCTATTTGCCATTTTCACAGAAGAACTAAAGAGATGCTTAGGTGGATTGTATTTAAAATGTTTTGCATGATTTTGCTTTATTCTTTTATTATTGAAAGAATAGATACCTATTAATAAAGGCCTGAAAAATATCTGAAATGCATTTTGAGGAAGAAATTCCAATTTTACCTTCAAACCTGCTTGCTTTTTTCGCATTAAAAAAATAGGCTGATGTATGGTGAAAAAACACAAATTGAAACAAAAATAAAAAATACACCAGCAGGAGAAAAAATCCCTTTCCAACTCCTTTCTATTAAAAGACTCAACATGGCATAAATGACAAATTAAAGCGTATAATCACTTCAGGTGCTAGCAAGCCATCCATGGATGATACTAGATTTGTACAGAAGAAACTTGCACTGATGGAAGAAGCTCCAGACCATGGGGATAAAAGAGTCCAAATACAACTATTCAGTTTTAACTGATGGCCTATAAAAAAGTTGTCTCATTACCAAGGTGTCACACAAGAAACATCTCATGATGGGTAAAGAGCTCTCTCAAGACCTTTGTACCTTATTGTAAATTGGGTGACACTCGCGCCTTGGTGATATGGTATGATTGTATCTGCCTGCTGCTGTGTATACTGTTTTCTTACAAGGGGGCTTAGGGGGAGTCCCCTTCAAATCCATACCAGACCCAAGGGCCTGGTATGATCCTGGAGGGGGAACCCATGCCGGTTTTTTATTTAAAAATTGGTGTGGAGTTCCCGCTCAGGATTCATACCAAACAGTGCCTGGTATTGGCGGGAATCCACGTCGGATCTTCGTCTACCGGCAATGCGTGTCGCTCACCGTGAAAGGAACATTTTTCCTTTCCCGATGACGAGATAGCTCGGCGCTGGCTCTCACGATGGAGCTCGTAGGGTGTCAATCTCGCCGCTAGAAGCGGCGAGATTGACACAATATCAGCGGCACCTACTGTACAATCACCTTTGGAGCACCGAGCACCAAGCACTTTGTTTTTCGGTATTTGCACATATCATCACAAGTCACTTTATTATTTTACTCAAGTCACTATTATTAGATATTTATGTAACATTAGAGTTATTAATTTATAGTTTGCTACTCTGTTATGATTGCTACTTTTGACATCCACCAGTGTATTTATTGATTAAGCACATATCTTTCATTAGATATAAGTGGGGTGGGGCAAGCGCTGTCTAGTTTAAATAAATTTCTACCTTATTGTTGCAAAACATACTGGAAGTAGAAATAACATAATTTCACCATAAACCAGCCAAGATCAGGTGATCTTTGCAAGATTTCTGACAGAGGAGTGAAACGAATTATCAGAAGAGTGGTCCATGAGCCAAAGACCACTTGTGGAAAACTTCAGAAAGACCTGGAATTAGCAGGTACAAATGTTTCCACAATAAGTAATGCACTCAACCGCCATGGCCTGTATGCACACTCACCACGCAAGACTCCATTGCTGAAGAAAAATCTGAAAAAATGTTGAAGCTTGTTTAAAGTTTGCTGCACAACATTTAGACAAGCCTATGAAATACTAGCAGAATATAGTCTGGTCAGATAAGACCAAAATGTATCTCTTTGGATGCCATAATACACACCATGTTTGGAGGTCAAGTGGCACTGCACATCTCCCCCAAAACACCCCCATACCAACAGTGAAGTTTGGAGGTGGAAACATCATGGTGTGGGGCTGTTTTTCAGCATATGGTACTGGAAAACTTCATGTCATTGAAGGAAGAACGAATTAAAAAATATACCAAGACATTCTTGAAAAATCTGCTGCCATCTACCAGGATAATGAAGACATTTCAGCAAGACAATGATCCCAAACACAAAGCCAAGGAAACTCTCATTCTTCTTTCACACTTGTGCGACTTTTCTTGCGACTTTGGACTTCAGAGTCGCATGACTTGTCGTACCCCATAATTCCCAATGATAACCATTCATATATATGCAAATTCAAGTCACACTGACTTCAAAGTAGTCCCTGTACTACTTTGGTCCAACTTTGATACAAGTTGAGGTCCATAGACCTCATGTTTACACAGGAATTCAGTGAAATTGCGTCAAAATCGCGTCACATTCAGGGCCTGCAAAATCTCTGTAAAATCGCGCAGCTTTCAAGTCGTGGCAGTTTGAAAGGGTCCTCAATTGGTTTCAAAGAAAGAAAATAAAGCTGCTAGAATGGCCCAGCCAATCACCTAAAACTAACACCAAACTTAGCTTAGATAATAAAACACAGCACAGAAGATGTTTTAAAAGAATAATTATATATAATAATTAATATAGTAATTTTCCAGCATATAACAATACCTGCTATTCCCGTGCTAATGTGTTACTTTGTTTCACATTATAACCTTCATCGTATAATAGAAATCATTTCAAAATCATAATTGTAATAAAGCATCTAGACACAATTGAGTGCATTTTGATATTACTTGTATTACACTTCAAATGTTATTTTACTGAAGTCATTAAGCTTGAAGTGCTGTAATTACTTGAGCCACATACTTCACAGGTTACTGAACTAATGCCTCAAATTTTCAACAAGTTACCAAGAAATAGCTCAATGCACAGATGTGTTTTAGTCGCTAAGTTTACCATTTCATTGCATACAGACTGCTTGATTGAAAAGAATTTGTTCTGCACTAAGAAATGCATTTTAAAATAATTTTCTCTTTAAAATATTGAATTGCAGTGCAATGGGGCTTACAGACATACTTTAGTAGATATAATATAGGACTTAATCGTACCACATAAAAAAAAAAAAAGATTGTTTTTCTTTCACTCGTATAGTGATGATACTTTACATTCAAACAATTGTTTATTGATGAAGCATAATATGCAATTAAATGCTGGATGAAAACATAAACATAAGCATCAATAATAAAAGTTAACAACTGAAAAAAAAAAAAAACAATATACCAAATTGGAAAAAATCCCAAAACATTTATCCTAGCAGATAATCCATAATACAAATATATTATCCCGTATATACTCGAGTATAAGCCGACTCGAGTATAAGCCGAGGTACCTAATGTTGCCCAAAAAACTGAGAAACCTCACTGACCCGAGTATAAGCCGATGCCCCACTGTTCCCTAGCTCGCTGTTCCCTGTAAATAGAAATTTTTACATTGTAATTATTACCTTTAAAGAAGTTGCGGCTGCGGCGTCCATCGTTCAAATTCCGCGGCGTCCATCGTTCGAATTCCGCGGTCTCTTCCTGTTCCTTACTTGATAGGCGAGTCTCAGCAGGCACTCTCCGCCTATCACGATCATTCTCTCATCCTTAGTTTTCCCAGCAGACACTGTGTTGGGTATTCCGCCAATCACAGACGTCTGCTGGAAAACTGAGGATGAGAGAACGTTCGTGATAGGTGGAGAGTGTCTGCTGAGACTCGCCTATCAAGGAAGGAACAGGAAGAGACCACGGAATTTTGAACGATGGACGCCGCGGAATTCGAACGATGGACGCCGCAGCCGCAACTTCTTTACAGGTAATATTTACAATGTAAAATTTATATGACTCGAGTATAAGCCGAGGGGGGGACTTTCAGCCCCAAAAAAAGGGCTGAAAATCTCGGCTTATACTCGAGTATATACGGTAATTAAAAGCATTGTACACTTTAATTTTTTTTTGCTTTAACTTGGCATTTGTGTAGTTATATTCCCTGTGGCATTTGTTTGTCTTACCTTGTAATGATGGGCTCACATGTTGTGGCTACAGTTGGTAGTGTCATGGCTGGCCCTATGTCCATGTATTTATTCACCTAGCTTGTCCCTATTCATCAAAGGGATAGGCAAATTTATGATCTGGGTCACAATATATGCCTGTCCATTTCCTGTGTTTCCATTTTGTTGCAGCACAAATGTGGTGGTGCTAATGTGATGGAAGACAGCATGGTGATCTTTATGTTATGTGTTGTACCTGTGTCCTATCTAATTACTGTGAAGTTCTCATCTAAAGAGCATAAGACTGAAACCCAGGAATTGTGGGATATATAGTTTCTTTACAGAAAGTGTCAGTTCTTAGACAGCATAGAAATTTTGTAGATAGTAATATACATATTAAAATAGCTATATAGAAAGTCAGAGTTTTATATTTACATATACTGTATATAGCTACATACAAAGATATGCATATGTGATAGAGTGGATGTTCTTCCATTCAACAAGGATTCATATGATGTAATTATTCATATAATAAGATATAAGATGTTATATAAGTGTATACTTGTAAATAGAAGTGTAATATGTGGTGCCCTAAAAGTTCCAATACTTAGTGATTCAAATTATTTCAAAGTATGAAGAACTCCTTAGCCCTAAATAATAATTGTTTGAAGATATTATTTAATTAACCTTAAAGTGGTTCTTAAGCCTAAACCTTTAAAACCACTAACCTCCATATATACCTGCCTGGTTTAATTTGTATTTAAATTGTGTATAATGCAGTAACAGGATGTCATTTATTACTGCAAATATATACAATTTGTCATAACCAGTACCTGTGCATTGTCTTCCCTTCCTTTCTAGATCACACCTACCCATAGGATTTTAGTTTAAGTTTTGACATTTTATATTATTAAAATTCATATATGGATTGTAATATCATGATTTTCACGTTTTGTAGGTCTGCATATATTTATACAATTTTTATGTTAATATGTATTTTTTTAAATTTGCTTTCGATATGTATATATAACTTTTTGTGAATTACATGTGATTCTCTAGTTTTTATGTTAATATATATATATATATATATATCTATATATATAGATATATATATATATATCTATATATATATATATATCTATATATATATCTATATATATATATCTCTATATATATATATATATATATATATATATATATATATATATATATATATATTATAAATTGTATTTGCATTAAATATTCATACTTTTTTGCAATTCATATATAAAATGCATGCAACATGATTGAGCAATTTACACTTAGTTTGTGCATTGTTGTATATGCATACAGCCACAAGAGGGAGCTCTTTAATGCAGGATTGCCCTTTTTTAATTCTTACCATATGTATTTTTAGTTCATAGACAATTTTGCAATTTTTGAATTTAATATTTTTTATTTATCTCTTGCTAAAGTTTATTAATTCTTTTGTAAGGCTGAATAAGATAAAATGTTATTTTATATATCCTTGCATGGGTGATCTCTGTTCTGAGAAGCTGCATGCATTCTCCGAGCATTTCTGATGTCACTGTTCCTTTAAATGGATGACTGCTGACGTTACACACAGACCTCCAATCCCAGAGGATGCCAGTTTGGGTAAACTCGTCAGGCGAAGTATGTGCGTGATGTCATCACATACCGGCACATTGATGCTTTTTAAACACTGCTTAAATGTAAGCGCAGCTTTCTTCTTTAATAAAGATGTTACATTGCACTAAGGGTTTCCCTGCATATATCTTATATATGCTGATGCAGAGATTGGTTCTCTGATACCAAAAGGGCTAGTTCTCACAGTCCATTGCAGCCTGCCAAGGAAACACACCATTGGGAATTTGTTTTCATTGGCAGCTTCTTGTCTGGAGTTTGAGTTCATGCTAGTTTAATCTCTGTAATTCGAATCAATTTCTTTTGGTAAGCGACCCCTTTTTTTTTCAAAGGAGCACGTTTAAGCACAGAAGCACATTAAATTGAATTATTACAGCACTGAGCACTTTATTCACCATCAATTGCACAAGGACTCTGTATTACATCAGGAGATTTTTGTGTTGGACTCCTATTATTAAGAGCTATTGTGTTTTATCAATTTGCATACATTTTTGATTTTATTTATTCATTACTTATTTGCACTTTGTTTGCTTATTTTGCACTTATTTGTAATTTCACACTTGACTTATTGCACCTATTCACCAGTTTATACATTTAAAGAGACAGCACACCTTTTTTAATTTAGATTAGTTATTGGCCCAGTGTCTGAGTTGCATGAGTTGCAGCAGTCCACTATATATCTGGTTCGAAGCTGAGCACAAGATTTTTTTCTTACTTACTTACTTACTTTTCTTACTTTATAACCATAGGAAGCTGCTTCCTATGGCGACACACAGAGAAGAAGAGCTAAAAATGTCTCAGGGGACCCCAGAAGAGGAGGTTCTTGGCCGCTCTGTGCAAAACCATTACACAGAATGGGTAAGTATAATGTGTGTTATTCTAAAAGGAAACAAATGCCTTTACAAATGATTTAATATTTTGTAAATTTGTAATATTAATATGCTGTGTGTGTATATATATATATATATATATATATATATATATATATATATATATATTATTCTTACTCATACTTGACGTAATTGTAGCCGTATTAGTGCAATTGTGACAGAGAAAATTAAGTACTGTCCGTGATACTTTTTTTATTTGCACTAACATAGAATTTTTCAGGACAAGCTTTCGGGGTATGTCCCCTTCTTCAAGGTCCAAGCAGTACTGATTCACATTTTTTTTAGCAGAATGTTGAAACAAAACAAGAAAGAAAAAAAAAAATCTCAGAGGGAAAGGAAAAAAAACACATACAAATCAATGGTAATAAAGATAGCAGCAGAGTTAGTGAGATAAGACAGAGTTAGTGAGATAAGACAGAGGGAGAGCTATATACTTGAGGGGGGAGATGCTAGTCACAGAGGGGGTCATAAAACCTTAGTATAATGGGTAAGGAAACCAATATCTAAATTTAGGCCATTCGTTTTTGTGTTAAAAAGAATTATCATTCTTAGTTCAAATGTTTTCCTTTCCTGGATAGTTCTGAAATTCCCTTTAAGAACTAAAACATTGAGGTCTTCTATAGTGTGGTCTGGTTGTGAGAAGTGATGTCCCACAGGTGTGCAGAAACTCTCTTCTTCATGTTCCTTGATGGTATGTCTGTGAAAATTCATCCTCGCTTGCAACTTCTGTCCTGTTTCACCAACATAAGATCCTTTGCCACACCTGTTGCATTGGATGAGGTACACAACATTACTGGAGGTACAGTTGTAAGATCCCATGATGGTGAAGGTCCCATTTGTGTGTGTGACACTTTTGGATGGATTGATCTGGTTGCACAGTTTGCAGCGTTTTTTATTGCAGGGTTTGCTTCCATTATTTGTGACTTCATAATCAGAGTGAAGTTTCCTGCTGATTAGTTTGTGTCTGAGGTTGGGTGGTTGTCTGAAAGCCAATAATGGGGGTTGTTGGAATATTTCTTTCAGAGTTTCATCCTCTGTTATAATGGGCTGTAAATCTTTGATTATCTTTTTGATCCCTTCTAGTGTTGGGTTGTATGTGGTGACTAGAGGTACTCGGTTATTTGTTTTTTTCTCTTTGTATTGGAGGAGATTTTCTCTTCGGGTTTTCAAGGCTGTGTTTATGCTGTTGTTGATGGTTTTGTCTTTATATCCTTTCTTCTGGAAAGAGCCTGCCAGTGTTCTGAGATGTTTATCTCTGACTTCTGGGTCTGAACAAATTCGGTGGTATCTGATGGCCTGGCTGTGTATGATGGCTCGTTTAGTGTGTTGGGGATGAAAACTGGAACTATGAAGATAGCTGCATCGGTCAGTCGGTTTTCTGTATATGGAAGTGTGAAGCTTGTCATCCCTGATGTATACTGTAGTGTCTAGGAAGTTGACATGTGTGTTCGAATAGTCCATTTTTAGTTTGATAGATGGGTGAAAAGTGTTGATCAATGAGAAGAATTGGTTTAGATTTTCTTTACCTTCAGTCCATATCATGAAGATATCATCAATATAGCGATAATATCTGTATGGCTTTTGTTGTATGCTGTTCAGGAATTTGTCCTCCAGGTCAGCCATAAATAAGTTTGCATATTGGGGTGCCATTTTGCTTCCCATAGCAGTACCCATACATTGGAGATAGATGTCATTGTTGAAAGTGAAGTAGTTGTGTGTAAGAATAAATTTGATGAGCTGTGTAACATCCTCAGCCGTGTATTTGTGGTTTGGTGTGGATGATAAGAATCTGTGACATGCTGCCAACCCATCCTTGTGAGGGATGTTCCTGTACAGAGATTCTACATCCATAGTGACTAGAAGTGTATTTGGTGGTAATTGTTGTATATTGTTAAGCTTGTTCAGAAAATCAGTGGTGTCTTGCAGGAAACTAGTAGTGTTCATGACTAACGGTTTTAACATGTTTTCTACAAGGCCTGAGATATGTTCGGTAAGTGTATTCATACCTGTTATAATGGGTCTGCCTGGATTTCCTGGCTTGTGAATTTTGGGCAGCATGTAGAAGTCTCCAATATCTGGATTATCTGGAATCGCATTGATGAGTTCTGAATGCAGGTGGCTTGGTATGGTCGCAATCAGACCTTTTAATTGCTTAGTAAAATCCTGGGTCGGATCATAATCCAGTTTTTTGTAGTAAGTAGTATTTGCCAGCTGCCTCTGACCCTCTTGTATATATTTGTCTGTATCCATCACAACGACTGCTCCCCCTTTATCTGCTGGTTTGATGGTTATGGCCTGATTCTTGCGCAGATCGTGTACAGCTCTTCGCTCCAGTGGTGAAAGGTTGTATAATATTTTCTTTTGCTGGGTGGATATCAGAAATGTTACTCGCAGCCTGAAGCTGTCAATATAGGTATCCAGTTTGGGGTTGCGTCCTTGTGGAGGTGTGAAGTTGCTGTTCTTTTTCTTTTTATCACCTCCTATTGTCCTAGGATTCCTTTCATTACTGTGAAAATATTCTTTGAGCCTCAGTCTCCTAAAGAATTCCTCCATATCTGACCATACCTGTAAATTATCCAATTTGGTGGTTGGGCAGAATGTGAGGCCTTTGGAGAGGACTGTTGTTTCTGGTGCAGAAAGTTTATGAGCTGACAAATTTATGATTCCAAGATCCTCTGTTATATCCACATTTTCTGTCAGGTCAGCATTTACACAAGGGATACCTTGGGATTCTGGATCGGGTTCCAAGTTGCTGATAGCAGGAGTTATAGAAGTTGTGTTTGTTTTGTGTTGTTTAGGTTGTATCCAAAAGGTCTGCTCTTGGTGTAGCTTTTGGAGTTTTTTTTGCTTCCTGTTCATGGCATGTTTTTGCAGTTGTCTTTGTAAGGTTTCAATTTCATTCTTAATTTGGCTGATGTTTGTAGGGTCCAGTGATGTTGAGGTTTCAAACACCAACTGCTTTTGTTTCCTGATTGTCTCCCTTTTACCATACAGTTTATGAATGAGGTTGTTCCTTAACCTTTCGCTGGTACGTCTGCAGAGTCCTTCTGCATAAGGAGAGTTCAGTGTATTGGCACAAGGATTTTTAATCCGGAGACCCTGTGGTATGAGATTCCTCTTTTTGCATCTTGAGAGAAAGAAGATGTCGCTGCTAACCTGTGTTTCCTGCTATCAGCAACTTGGAACCCGATCCAGAATCCCAAGGTATCCCTTGTGTAAATGCTGACCTGACAGAAAATGTGGATATAACAGAGGATCTTGGAATCATAAATTTGTCAGCTCATAAACTTTCTGCACCAGAAACTACAGTCCTCTCCAAAGGCCTCACATTCTGCCCAACCACCAAATTGGATAATTTACAGGTATGGTCAGATATGGAGGAATTCTTTAGGAGACTGAGGCTCAAAGAATATTTTCACAGTAATGAAAGGAATCCTAGGACAATAGGAGGTGATAAAAAGAAAAAGAACAGCAACTTCACACCTCCACAAGGACGCAACCCCAAACTGGATACCTATATTGACAGCTTCAGGCTGCGAGTAACATCTCTGATATCCACCCAGCAAAAGAAAATATTATACAACCTTTCACCACTGGAGCGAAGAGCTGTACACGATCTGCGCAAGAATCAGGCCATAACCATCAAACCAGCAGATAAAGGGGGAGCAGTCGTTGTGATGGATACGGACAAATATATACAAGAGGGTCAGAGGCAGCTGGCAAATACTACTTACTACAAAAAACTGGATTATGATCCGACCCAGGATTTTACTAAGCAATTAAAAGGTCTGATTGCGACCATACCAAGCCACCTGCATTCAGAACTCATCAATGCGATTCCAGATAATCCAGATATTGGAGACTTCTACATGCTGCCCAAAATTCACAAGCCAGGAAATCCAGGCAGACCCATTATAACAGGTATGAATACACTTACCGAACATATCTCAGGCCTTGTAGAAAACATGTTAAAACCGTTAGTCACGAACACTACTAGTTTCCTTCAAGACACCACTGATTTTCTGAACAAGCTTAACAATATACAACAATTACCACCAAATACACTTCTAGTCACTATGGATGTAGAATCTCTGTACAGTAACATCCCTCACAAGGATGGGTTGGCAGCATGTCACAGATTCTTATCATCCACACCAAACCACAAATACACGGCTGAGGATGTTACACAGCTCATCGAATTTATTCTTACACACAACTACTTCACTTTCAACAATGACATCTATCTCCAATGTATGGGTACTGCTATGGGAAGCAAAATGGCACCCCAATATGCAAACTTATTTATGGCTGACCTGGAGGACAAATTCCTGAACAGCATACAACAAAAGCCATACAGATATTATCGCTATATTGATGATATCTTCATGATATGGACTGAAGGTGAAGAAAATCTAAACCAATTCTTCTCATTGATCAACACTTTTCACCCATCTATCAAACTAAAAATGGACTATTCGAACACACATGTCAACTTCCTAGACACTACAGTATACATCAGGGATGACAAGCTTCACACTTCCATATACAGAAAACCGACTGACCGATGCAGCTATCTTCATAGTTCCAGTTTTCATCCCCAACACACTAAACGAGCCATCATACACAGCCAGGCCATCAGATACCACCGAATTTGTTCAGACCCAGAAGTCAGAGATAAACATCTCAGAACACTGGCAGGCTCTTTCCAGAAGAAAGGATATAAAGACAAAACCATCAACAACAGCATAAACACAGCCTTGAAAACCCGAAGAGAAAATCTCCTCCAATACAAAGAGAAAAAAACAAATAACCGAGTACCTCTAGTCACCACATACAACCCAACACTAGAAGGGATCAAAAAGATAATCAAAGATTTACAGCCCATTATAACAGAGGATGAAACTCTGAAAGAAATATTCCAACAACCCCCATTATTGGCTTTCAGACAACCACCCAACCTCAGACACAAACTAATCAGCAGGAAACTTCACTCTGATTATGAAGTCACAAATAATGGAAGCAAACCCTGCAATAAAAAACGCTGCAAACTGTGCAACCAGATCAATCCATCCAAAAGTGTCACACACACAAATGGGACCTTCACCATCATGGGATCTTACAACTGTACCTCCAGTAATGTTGTGTACCTCATCCAATGCAACAGGTGTGGCAAAGGATCTTATGTTGGTGAAACAGGACAGAAGTTGCAAGCGAGGATGAATTTTCACAGACATACCATCAAGGAACATAAAGAAGAGAGTTTCTGCACACCTGTGGGACATCACTTCTCACAACCAGACCACACTATAGAAGACCTCAATGTTTTAGTTCTTAAAGGGAATTTCAGAACTATCCAGGAAAGGAAAACATTTGAACTAAGAATGATAATTCTTTTTAACACAAAAACGAATGGCCTAAATTTAGATATTGGTTTCCTTACCCATTATACTAAGGTTTTATGACCCCCTCTGTGACTAGCATCTCCCCCCTCAAGTCTATAGCTCTCCCTCTGTCTTATCTCACTAACTCTGTCTTATCTCACTAACTCTGCTGCTATCTTTATTACCATTGATTTGTATGTGTTTTTTTTCCTTTCCCTCTGAGATTTTTTTTTTCTTTCTTGTTTTGTTTCAACATTCTGCTAAAAAAATTGTGAATCAGTACTGCTTGGACCTTGAAGAAGGGGACATACCCCGAAAGCTTGTCCTGAAAAATTCTATGTTAGTGCAAATAAAAAAAGTATCACGGACAGTACTTAATTTTCTCTATTCTTACTCATATTAGGCTTAAATTAAAAGAGAGAAAAAAGGGAGAGAAAGTGCCTTTATTGTTCAAAGCTCACCTCAGGCTATGAAAAGAATTCAACAAATGTACTTGCCTTTGATTGATTTACTAAAGGTAGGTGAAGCTTCACTTTGCAAAGAATACCCAATCACATGCAAGGAAACTACAAAAACAAAATTTTTGCTTGCACATGATTAAATAATGGAAGTCAGCAGAGCTTCACCTTATTTCCTAAGCTCTGGAGCAAATGCCCTTGCATAGTGTGATTGCACTTACAAAGTGCACAGTCTATTTGTCTTTAGTAAATTAATTCCATGGATTGTTTGTATAGTATTAGCATATTTGTATAGTATTAGCATATAATAAGCAGTAACCCTGTGTCCAAGCTAGTCATATATGGATCAAATTTGGATGAATCTGCAGGGACCAGCCGAATTTTGACCCATGTATGGTTGTACACAAGTTGATCTATCTATGGACTTGTGTACAACCAGCCTGCTGAGTTTTTCCTGAATTTTCCTATAGCCAGCAAAACACTGGTCATTATATTCTGCTGCCGGGGAGAGCTGCGGGAGTAATTCCCCCATCCACTACGGATGTGTGGTTGGGTAATCGGCACTTTTTTTTTTCATTTAACCCGCTGGTTGAATGCAAACATTTTTTATAATGTATGGCCTGCCTAAGACTTGCATATTGTATTGTCATTTTAATGGATGTGGGTATGTTTACAAATGTGTGAGGGGGTGGGCGGGTGCACACTTATGTATGAATGTTTAACTATGTGCAAAGCTTACTGAGAGACATTTTTAGCAACTTGCCAACTGCCTCCTGTAGCTTTATTGCTGTACATATTTGGCAAACAAAACTGTTTATGAGTCTGATTATTCTCTGTATACAGAGTCTGACCACACACACAATACACAATGACTGATATAAAGAGCATGAACAAAGTATTAGTATTTTAGAAAAAAGAATGATTGTACTTACCACTGTAAAATTCATTACTTTCAATATCCATATCGTCATTGCTAAGTTAACAATCATGGTAACCAATAGCAAAAGGACAAAGAAGTATAAACACCTCTTCCGCCATCCGTAAATGCCCACTGGGTAAAATTGAGTGTTTTCAGTCCGTAGGTTATTTTGTTGTGTGGCCAAAATGTACTGTTCTCGTGTCATCTAAACCGATAAAAAGACAGACAAATTAACAAATGTGCAGCAATACAAATTTATAAACTTTAAGAATTTGTAAATATGTGGGACTCTTTTGCACATCTTTACACACAAATTCCTGTTGATTTTGCTAAAAAGCTCTGCTATTGTATTCTGACAGCTGGACTCTTCCGCCGTCAGAATACGTTCGGCTGCAATGGCTGATCAATTGAAAGATTTCAAGCAGCCCTGCTTGACAGAAGTTGATCTACTGATCGACTCATCTTTGCTGGACAGGGAGAGCCACACACAAATCAAAACATAAAAAATATATATATTGTAAAGTCAATATTACAATGTTTTTCTGTCTTTAAAAAGTAAACTGCATAAAAAAAAAAACAACACACACACACACACTTTTGTGCCTTTTTTTGTGAAAGTGTTAATGATCAAATTTTCTTTGTGCAATCTTTAACAAGTAGAATCATTTGGGCACTATTCACAATTCAGCAATGGAGAAAAATAAAGCCTAAGCACATTCTAATTACTGTTTCTAATACTGTGTTTCTTAAAAAGATTTCAAATGTGTGGTACTTAGCTGGGAATGCATTATTATGCACATCAAGCAAACATTTTGCACTGACCCATACTTATTTTTGGCCTTCATTATTGACCTACTCATGCTTTTTCAAGCAGATAACAATACATTGCATGCTGTGAACTTAATTAATTCCTTATTAGTACTTATTCTGTGCAAGTGAATTGACTGACACATTCATATATGTATTAACTCTTTCATAAATGGAATGGAAAAATGCTAATAAGTTGATAGCATAGTTATCTCATATGAAAAAAGAAAAAAACATTAGGTTCAAAGGGCTGTTTAACCTTCTGAAAGGAATGAATGTTTCTCTTGATTATTTCATTGGCAATAGCATAGTTCCTAGTTCTTCTACCTCCCACTTAGAAGTTTTTGGGAGGTTCTTTGTGTTCCATCATTCCTCCTATTGTATTCTTCATAGTTTAACCACTTGAGGCCTGGGCCAATTCTGACACTTCACTCCTACATGTAAAAATCCAAATTTTTTTGATAAAAAAATTACTTAGACCCCCCCCAACATTTAACATTTTTTTCTAACACCCTAGAGAATAAAATGGCGGTCATTGCAATACTTTTTGTCACACCGTATTTGCGCAGCGGTCTTACAAGCGCACTTTTTTGGGAAAAAATTCACTTTTTTGAATAAAACAATAAGACAACAGTAAAGTTAGCACAATTTTTTTTCAAATTGTGAAAGATAATGTTACGCCGAGTAAATTGATACCCAGCATGTCACGCTTTAAATTTGCGCCCGCTCGTGGAATGGCGTCATACTTTTACCCTTAAAAAGTTAACAAAGCCCTGCTATGTTATGGAGACGGGTGGGGGCCATCTTGCTTTCACTCATATCCATGACAAGCCACGGACAGGACCCGATCACCTCCGCCGCTGCCGACAGCTCTGGTAAGCGGCGGAGGGTGCGGGAGAGCAGCGGGAGGGGGGGACCGCCGATAACGGAGATCTTGCGACGAATCTGATGCGGAGACCACCATTATGGTTTACAGAACCGCCGCCTGAAGAGATGGATATCTCGGTTGTGGCAGCAGCTGCTGCCGTTATCGAGATATCCCTCTTCAAAAAGAGGCCGTATATAGTCGTACGGCGGGTCTGAAGTAGTTAACAAAAGCAAAGCAACATCCAACAGGGTGAGTATGACCATTGTGATATGGTAGCCCAAGATCATCACCAGCCACTTGTAAAAAGTGACAGTCCTTATTTAAAAATACAAACAGTCAATGGGGAATGCCTCCAGTCTCAGTTTCTTGATTCCCCCGTATTATTTGTTCTCGGTTTAGAACCCCTGGCAGCTGCTATTAGATCCCATAAAGATACCTGAGGCATTAAAAAAAATCATACTGAATATAAATTATCACTCTTTGCTGATGACATTTTGCTTACACTGACTAACCTCCATATATCCCTTTCAAATTTACACACTCTATTGGACAAATTTAGTTCTCTTTCTGGTTATAAAATCAACACCATGAAAACGGAAGTCTTACCTATTTATTTATCTGCTCATCAACCCAGTGCTTTTCAATCTAGCTATCTTTATCACTGGTGCTTGAATTCACTTAAATACTTAGGTGAACATATTACCCTCTCATTCTCTACATTATACCAGGCCAATTTTAGGTTTCAGGAGATTCGTAAACTGCTTAGACAATGGACCGATACGCCAAAATGTACTTTATTTATTTGAAACATTGCCTGTCCCTGTCCCTACAGCCCAGTTGCATAGCTTATAATGATCCTTCATCAGCTTAATTTGGTGGGACAAGGCTCATAGGATTCTTAACTCTGCACATTTTGCCTTAAGAAAGAGAGGAGAGCTTGGAGCACCCAAATTACTTAAGTATTATTATGCACACCTGTGCCATATCAACGTTACGCATTCCCAAATAGCTGGACTGAATTTGAGTTGGGATATGTTTGCCCGATGCATCCTACAGCCTTGAATTGGACAATGAACACAACAGGCTGTCAAGCTCCTCGTTATCCCCTTTCAGAACCTATGCTTTTTACTCTGCATATATGGCACAGGTGTGCACATAAATTCTATCTGAAATCTAAAGGGTTGATTTACTAAAACCGGAGAGTGAAAAATCTGTTGCACCTCTTTACAGAAACCAATTAGCTTCCAGTTTATTTTTTTTGCCAAAGCTTAATTGATCAAGCTGAAGCTAAAAGCCGATTGGCTACCATGCACAGCTGCACCAAATTTTGTATGCACTCGTTTTAGTAAATCAACCCCATAGTGTTCTCCATTGATTAATATACTCAAAGTATCCCTGGACTCAAGCTGCTGTCTTCCAACTAAAACATCTGGGTAATTTTGTAACCAACAAATTACGCTCTTTCAGAACCTCAATTTGTTAAAAAAGACCCTGCTCTATTCCTATTTACATTTTCGCCATTATTTCTCCACCTTGGCACCCGCCTTAATTTTAGAATGCCCACCCAGTTTTGTCTTTTAGACCCCTCTCAATTGAAATTGATCTCTATTTATAAGGTCCTTCATGAGGTCACCTTTATATGATGAAGTGGGGGCGCACCATTAACTTACAAGATTGGTCCAAAATCTGGGACTCAGTGGCTAGGTCCTCGATGTATTATTTATAAATAAAACTCATGATGTTTTGTATGTCTCCCTCCCTGTAGATCCTGTGCATTATTTACTTGGTCTACCAAGGTATCCCTAAATGCTCAAAAAAATTATCCACTCATATCCTAACGGCCATTAGGTGGCTGGTCCTTGTCCATTGATGGTCCACTCACCCCCAACCCTAGATCAACTTATATCTATCATTGCTGATCAGGGATGAGCCGAACACCCCCCTGTTCGGTTCGCACCAGAACCTGCGAACAGACAAAATGTTTGTGTGAACTTTAGAACCCTATTAAATACAATGGACTCGAACGTTCGAAATCTAAAGTGTTAATTATAAAGGCTAATATGCAAGTTATTGTCCTAAAAAGTGTTTGGGGACCTGGGTCCTGCCCCAGGGGACATGTATCAATGCAAAAAAAAGTTTTAAAAACGGCCGTTTTTACGGGAGCAGTGATTTTAATAATGCTTAAAATGAAAAAATAAAAGTGAAATATTCCTTTAAATTTCGTACCTGGGGGGTGTGTATGATATGCATGTAAAGTGGCGCATGTTTCCCGTGCTTAGAACTGTCCCTGCAAAAAATGTCATTTTTGAAAGAAAAAAAGTCATTTAAAACTGACTCGCGGCTATTAATGAATTGTCGGCTCAAAAGTCTTTGGTAAAAAAAAAAAAAAAAAAAAAGCGTGGGGGTTCCCCAGAATTCAATTACCAGGCCCTTCAGGTCTGGAAAGGATATTAAGGGGAACCCCGCCGCAAATTAAAAAAAAAATTGATGTGGGGTTCCCCCAAATATCCATTCCAGGTCCTTCAGATCTGGCATGGATTTTAAGGGGAACTCCACCCCAAATTTTAAAAAAAATGGCGTGGAGTCCCCCTAAAAATCCATACCAGACCCCTTATCCGAGCACGCAACCTGGCTGGCCGCAGGGGAAAAGGGGGGGACGAGAGAGAGGCCCCCCTCCCTCCTGAACCGTACCAGGCCACATGCCCTCAACATGGGGAGGATGTCCCCATGTTGATGGGGACAAGGGCCTCTCCCCACAACCCTTGCCCGGTGGTTGTGGGGGTCTGCAGGCAGGGGGCTTAGAATCTTTAACAAAGGGGACCCCCAGATCCCGCCCCCCCTATGTGAATTGGTAAGGGGTACATTGTACCCCTACCATTTCACGAAGAAAGCGTAAAAAAATGTTTAAAAAAACACACAAACACCTTGAAAAAGTCCTTTATTTAAAAAAAAAACAAAAACATTCCAGCAGTGAAATCCAGTGTCCCGCGGCGATCCCGATGTCCAGCGCTGTCCTTCATTGGTTGTGCCTGAGCGGACCTGATGGGGAACTCCCTCTCAGTGTTTTAAATGTATAGACCCGCCCCTTCTAAAGTTCCCCATCAGGTCCGCTCAGCGGACCAGATGCGGAACATGAGAAGGGGCGGGTCTATACATGTATTACCAAAGTGAGAGCAGTTCCCCATCAGGTCCGCCCCCTCGGTATGTCGGACCCGCCTACGTTATTGGCTTGAGCGGGAAACTTCCTTCACTATGTAAATTTAAATTACACAGTGAAGGAAGTTCCCCGCTCAAGCCAATGACGTAGGCGGGTCGGACATACCGAGGGGGCGGACCTGATGGGGAACTGCTCTCACTTTGGTAATACATGTATAGACCCGCCCCTTCTCATGTTCCGCATCTGGTCCGCTGAGCGGACCTGATGGGGAACTTTAGAAGGGGCGGGTCTATACATTTAAAACACTGAGAGGGAGTTCCCCATCAGGTCCGCTCAGGCACAACCAATGAAGGACAGTGCTGGACATCGGGATCGCCGCGGGACACTGGATTTCACTGCTGGAATGTTTTTTTGTTTTTTTTAAATAAAGGACTTTTTCAAGGTGTTTGTGTGTTTTTTTAAACATTTTTTTACGCTTTCTTTGTGAAATGGTAGGGGTACAATGTACCCCTTACCAATTCACATAGGGGGGGCGGGATCTGGGGGTCCCCTTTGTTAAAGGGGTCTTCCAGATTCCGATAAGCCCCCCGCCCGCAGACCCCCACAACCACCGGGCAAGGGTTGTGGGGATGAGGCCCTTGTCCCCATCAACATGGGGACATCCTCCCCATGTTGAGGGCATGTGGCCTGGTACGGTTCAGGAGGGAGGGGGGGCGCTCTCTCGTCCCCCCCTTTTCCCCTGCGGCCGGCCAGGTTGCGTGCTCGGATAAGGGGTCTGGTATGGATTTTTAGGGGGACTCCACGCCATTTTTTTTTTAATTTGGGGTGGAGTTCCCCTTAAAATCCATGCCAGATCTGAAGGGCCTGGAATGGATATTTGGGGGAACCCCACGTCAATTTTTTTTAAAATTTGCGGCGGGTTTCTCCTTAATATCCATTCCAGACCTGAAGGGCCTGGTAATTGAATTCTGGGGAACCCCCACGCTTTTTTTTTTTTTTTTTTATCAATGACTTTTCTATGTATTGCCGGGAGCCGACAATTCATTAATAGCCGCGAGTCAGTTTTAAATTACTTTTTTTCTTTCAAAAATGACATTTTTTGCAGGGACAGTTCTAAGCACGGGAAACATGCGCCACTTTACATGCATATCATACACACCCCCCAGGTACGAAATTTAAAGGAATATTTCACTTTTATTTTTTCATTTTAAGCATTATTAAAATCACTGCTCCTGAAAAAACGGCCGTTTTTAAAACTTCTTTTTGCATTGATACATGTCCCCTGGGGCAGGACCCGGGTCCCCAAACATTTTTTAGGACAATAACTTGCATATAAGCCTTTATAATTAGCACTTTAGATTTCTCCCATAGATTTTTCAAATTTGCCGCGAACACCCCAATTTGTTCGCTGTTCGGCGAACGGGCGAACAGGCAATGTTCCAGTCGAACATGAGTTCGACTCGAACTCGAAGCTCATCCCTATTGCTGATATCAGATGCTTAGAGTACCTGACGGCTACTATTCACAATCTGGGCTTTTTGATAAAATATGACTCCCTTGGGACCAGTCCGCCTATAGCAAATTCACCCCCTTAAAGGATACTCCTTAACACGAACCTATATTATGTCTCTTTATGCAACGTATTGGGTTTGTTTCCATTGGTCTACTCTCTATATGTGTATGTATCATGCTTGTAATGTATTTTCTGTTGTGCCATCTCACTCTTGTATTCAATCATGGTTCTAATGTTTTCAAGCCATAAGCTACCCTGTCTAACACATTTTACTGTGTATGTTCTGATTTCTTTTTATTTGACTTCACCTATGTCATTTTATTATTGATATTTGGTATCCTATGGCATTGTCTTATTTTGTATACAACTTCTACCTATTTGCCTCACTGAGGCTTTTGATTTTTTTATGTTGTTTCATGTTTATTTATTTTTTTTCTTTTAAAACCAATAAAAATACAATTATGAAAAAGAATGCTAATAGTCCAAAAACAAAATAGCTTACTTCAGAAAAAGGAACACAAAACAGTCATACTCTGTTTCAGTGACACAAAACAAGATAATGGCTCACCCTAAGGACTTAACATTCAGTCCTCTCCTCTTTAGCCATACAACTCCAGATCCCCTCACCCTGCATGGGTGGAAACCCCTGAGTACTTAACATACCTTCAGATAGTCCCCCTAATGGTATCACAACCCAAATAGTGAGGAAATATTCCTGCTATTCAGGATGTAAACCTGGCATCCTGGAAATTACCTTGTAATTACTGAGGAAGATGCCATAGGATGACAACTTTCTTGCACACATTCCTGCACTTGACTCCCTGAGACTTACAGTATATGACATGTGTAGGTTAGTTAACTTTTCAGCATTTACCAAAACTCAACTGACTCTTTAGGTTATAATTATGGTATATGCTTGGGTAGTTTGTAATAATTTTTTTATAGGAAGTGGCAAACCAATAGCAGTCGGTTCTATCTTTAGAATTATTTGAAGCTTATGAACAATACACATGACACATGACACAGCTGTTACATATATTTTTATCAGGAACCGCAGCACAATGGCATCTTTATTTTTTACAAAAAATCAGGAAAAATCAGGAAAAAAACAGATTATTTTAACAAAGTCTCATTCATTAAGCTGTAATAACATTTATATTATGCATGTGAGTGAAAGAATCCCCCTAGTAATAGGAACAGGTAGCCTAGAAGTGGATTCCAATTAAGAATAGCTATGTTTTTTTTGATAATAAGGGGACTCTGGAGTCAAGAAGTATGCCTGTGTGGATCCAATTAATTTGAACACCCTATGGATGGGTGTCCAGGCCAGGGCTGGTTTACCGAGACTAGGGCCTCTGTGTCAGCACTGCTGCTGAGACAGTGTTGCAAGTGTGAAAAATATAGTCCGAGGGTAAGACACAAGGATTTAATTGATGTCCATCTCAGTCCATCTCAGATACCTACCTCAGCGCACTTTCAGTGTCACTTACAACTCCATCTCCTCCGATCCTCTTCCTCTTTCTGTTGGGGTACCCCAAGGCTCCGTCCTTGGGCTTCTCCTATTCTCACTCTATACCTCTTCCTTGGGCCAGTTGATAACCTCCCGTGGCTTCCAATACCACCTCTATGCCGATGACACCCAGATCTATCTCTCCACTCCTCAACTCAACCCCTCGATCTCCTCAAACTTACTGAATGACATATCGGTATGGATGTCACACCACTTCCTCAAACTCAATCTTTCTAAAACTGAGCTGGTTACATTTCCTCCCTCACGGTCCCCCCCGTGTGACTTCACCATTAATATAAACAACACAACCATTGGTCCCTCCACACATGCCAAGGTCCTGGGTGTAATCCTTGACTCGGACCTCTCCTTCAACCCCCACATCCAATCACTGGCTAAATCCTTCTGCCTTAACCTCCGCAACATCTCCAGAATCTGACCCTTCCTGACTAATGACACCACAAAGCAACTTATTCACTCCTTGATTGTTTCCCTTCTTGACTACTGCAACTCTCTCCTTAATGGCCTACCCTTAAAAAGGCTATTCCCCCTTCAGTCTATTATGAATTCTGCTGCTAGACTAATACACCTCACTAACCGATCCATGACTGCTGCTCCTCTCTGCCAATCCCTTCACTGGCTTCCCCTGCCCCAAAATTCAAAATGCTAACCATAACATACAAGACCATTCATAACATTGCCCTCATCTACATCACCAACCTCATCTGCAGATATCGCCCAAATCGTCCCCTCCGCTCCTCCCAGGACCTCCTGCTCTTTAGCACCCTTGTTACCTCCTCCCATGCTTGCCTTCAGGACTTCTCCAGAGCCTCTCCCATTCTCTGGAAGTCCCTGCCCCAGTATGTCCGATCAGCCCCTACCCTGTCCACCATTAGGAGATCCCTGAAAACTCATTTATTCAGAGAAGCCTATCCCACACCCACCTAACAACTATTCCCGAGCCACCCCCATCAAATTCTCTGCAGCTATTACCTTTTGTACCACCATCCCCTCCCTTTAGAATGTAAGATCTACGAGCAGGGCCCTCCTGTACCTTTTGTATTGTACTGGAATTGTGTTGTCCCCCCTATACATTGTAAAGCGTGTAAACTGTTGCCACTTTATAAATTGTGTATAATAATAATGTCCAGGTCTGTTTGTGCTAATAACAGATTCCCTGGAAACCATAAACAGTGTCACACTCATGTTGTCATGCAAAAAAAAGATTTTTAATTTCAATACGTTTTTATTGATATTGTAAAATAAACACATTTACAAGTTGACATACCACAAATTTACCACACGGTATAAAGTGTGAGAACTAGAATACAATTGCCTTAAAGCAAAACGATATTGGTAAAATTAAAAAAGTCTTTACAATTATAGCTACTAACAGTAGCAATAATGAGAGAAAGGGGAGAGAAATAAGAAACATAGGGAGAGAAGAAAAAGCAAAAAAGAAAAAAAGAAAAAAAAAGTAGAAAGTATGATAGGTAAATAGATAGAGCCAGTAATATGAAATGTGAGCCAACCTGAATGTATCAATCAATATAGTTTTAAGCGATAAGTAAAAATTTAAGATGTTTGTACGTAGGTTTGCAGTAAGTACCGTATTTATCGGCCTATAACACGCACAGGCGTATAACACGCACCCTAACTTTAAGAGGGAAGTTTGAGGAAAAAAACTTTCCACAGCCCCCTGCGTATAACACGCAGGCACAGTTAACCCTCAATTTCCAGGGTAAAAAAGTGAGTGTTATACGCCAATAAATACAGTATGTTGTTTCAGTGGGGTAATCTGTTTCCAGTTTCTAGAAATTGAGAGTCAATTAATAGATGAGTGAGTATTGCGTGAATATTTGAAGGCTGTGTATCAATGCCTACGTGGATATGCAAGCCTACAATATCAGTAACCTTGGATATCCCGAGAAAACTGTGTGCCAAAAATCTTGAAGTATTGGGCAGGTCCAGCACATGTGAACCAGAGATCCTACAGCTCCACATTTACTCCAAAATAAGATGGAATGGTCAGGGAAGATGCAGGCTAATTTATCTGTGGTATAATACCATTTGTGGAGGATTTTTTGGGCAAAATCCCAGGGCAAGATGCATTTAGACAGCTTAAGGGGCCTAGAAAGTGCAAAGTGCCAGTGTTCTGGTAAGGTAGAAAAATTTAGAGCTCGTTCCAAAGCTTCCATGGTAGGAGTATTATACAATGGTTTGGGCTTAAGGAGAAGTTGACAAACAAAGGAGAAATCCTTCTTGCAAGAAGAAGGAGCAAAACATGATCAAAAATGATAATAGGTTGGAGAGTAGATTATTAGTGCTTCCTTGATGACATTGAAATACATGTTGTATTTAAAGATACAAGGATTTGCTACTAAGTGAGTATAATGTGCTGACATCTTGGAAGGACATCACCTGAGCGTTTTGATATATATGGCCAACAGGGTGTACCCCGGTTAGCGCCCAAGAGTGTAGGGAGAGCCAATCAATAACCAGTTCTAAGGAGCAAAGTGGAATATGCTTGGTGTGGGATAAACTAGATGGTCATTCTTAAGGGAAGTTAAGATCTTAAAAGTAGCCGTAACGTTTTTTTTTTTGCTTCCAGTAAGTCTGTATCTGTGGGCAGTATCAGAGCAGGTAGAAAATGGAGTCATTGTCTGTTTGACACTTGAGGCATGATGGGTTATAAGACTATTTATATTGTGCTAACTGACTTGGAGTCGAATAGGTATGATGAAGTATAAATAGATGGGTGAGCTTATCTGTAGGTTTCAGGGAGACTAATTGGTGGTTGGTTTGAACCTCTTCCCATATGTCATGATCAATAGGACCCAAACCGATCTCCCACACAATCTGTCTATTAGTAGCCTGTTGTGGGGTCCTGGAAGGCTGTGTAGAAATAATTGTTTAGGAGAAACCTTAATCAAAGCCACAACCAAATCATTATCTGTAAGCACAGGTTGCATGGTGCACAGTGATTGCATGTCTAAGGTGAAGTTATTGGAAAAACATAGAATTTGACAAATTAGGTTCCTCTTTTTAAATCTGAAAAGGATATGAATATTAGTATTATAAGAGAGTCTAGGTAGTACTGTCAGAGACCATAAGATTAATTAACTGGGATCTTCAGCAGAGCTGTCATCACACTGAAATCGGACGGCGTTTGTGTATTTGAATGCTTTTAAGGTCTTGAAGCTTGTGAGAATGATTTTAACAATTTTAATAAACCCTTCTTTTTTTCCCTTGATTGATAGTGATTAATGAAAGGAGAGATTGCTCTCTTGGGGGAGAGTAGAGGTGTTACAGCCAGTGGAACTGTTTGGAGCCACTAGCCATGGAGATTGATTTAATCAACCTTTTTTTACCTTAGCTTCTGTAGGTCTGACAATCTGGTAGGTGCATCTTAAAAGTGGAGGTGTTCACAGCACAAGTCGTGGAAGCATGTGATAAGCAAAGCACCAGTGGATTTGCTATTCACATATGGACTTGTGCACTGTTATTTTTTATATGTGGATGGACTTATGAATTATGTAATTTATTGGTATATCACTAGGAGGATATTATAGCGCAACAGTTAATATACATTTTTTAGGCATACCGAGATATTGAGGGTATTTGTGAGTGCTGCTGTTGTATCCAGTTTTAGTTTCTTCATTTATTGACTTTTTTTTTTTTGTTTGTTTAACCACTTACCTGCCCGCCGCAGGAATACGTTGGTACTTTGAAGAGGAATACCGTTGTTATGGTAGCAGCTAGCTACCATATCCCCAGTATCCTTTTCTTCAGCGGGCGGTCCTCTTTCAGATGAAAGTGGTCTCTGCGGCGGATACCCTGCAAGATTACTTTTATAAGTGGCGGGAGGTTACCTCCCTTCGCCCGTTAACCGGAGCCGTCGGCAGCGTCTGTCCCCTGTCTGGGTATGGAGACGAGTGAGGGGAAGATGGCCCACAGCCATCACTGCAGGGCGAAAGCAACGTCAAAACGTCACTTCCGCCAAATGCTCTTAAAGGGCCATTTTTTTTTTTTTTTTTTTAGAATGACATAAAAAATATATAGATTTTTATTGCATTTTAATATGAGATCTGAAGTCTTTTTGACCCCAGATCTCATATTTAAGAGGACCTGTCATGCTTTTTTCTATTACAAGGGATGTTTACATCCCTTGTAATAGGAGTAAAAGTGACCCATTTTTATTTATTTTTTAAAACAGTGTCAAAATAAAAAAATAAAGTAAAATAAATAAGAAAAAAAAAGCGTGACATGTTGGGTATCAATTTACTTGGCGTAACATTATCTTTAACAATAAAAAACTAATTGGGCTAACTTTACTGTTGTCATATTTTTTAATTAAAAAAGTGTTGTTTTTTTTTTCAAAAAAAGTGCGCTTGTAAGACCGCTGCGCAAATACGGTGTGACAAAAAATTACTGCCATTTTATTCTATAGGGTGTTAGAAAAAAAAAATATTTATATATATATATATATATATATATATATATATATATATATATATATATATATAATGTTTGGGGGTTCTAACTAATTTCGAGCAAAAAAATATTTTTTTAACTTGTAAACACCAAATCTCAGAAAGAGACTCTGTCCTTAAGTGGTTAATAAAATCTATAGTATATAGCACCTAGCGCAGTTTTTATACATCATTTCGATTCGTACTTTACACCATTTCTTCACACAAAACTTTTGCAGAGTACTGTAAATATGACATGTTTATTATTTTAATAAAAAATTAGGCTTTACTGTCACTTTAATTCTTCCTATCAGAATTGTGTAGCTGATTTTTACTTGTTACTGCAGAAACACTGCAGGGACAAGCACATTTTCTATTGGCATGCCCTTGATTGCACAACAAACAAATAGAGTCAGTCAGGCTCAAGACTGCAAAATGTTACATTTGTGAAAGAAAATGCAAAGAAAATAAAGAATAATACCAGCTCTAATCGCTAATTCTTAGGGGCATATTTATCCACTTTGGCTCTAGATCATTTTTATAAATTTTTGGACACATGTAAACATCTATATTTTTGGCCAAAAAAAATCATTAACCCCCAGAACAGTATACAGTATATTTTCTGAAGGTAGAGGCCATGTAGAATTAAAATAGTAGTTACAATTTGAAATGTTGCACCGTTTATCCAGCAAATATTTTTAGGAAAAATTATTTTACAATGAATTTTAGTGCACAGTAAGACAATATAATACCCATTTTTTGTAAAATATAAAAGATGTGATTGTGTCAAGTAAATTTACCACTCATCATCTGTGGTACCCAAAAATCTCCATAGGTGATGCTTTAAATGCCTTTACCACTCATGTGAGTTTTGGTGCTAAAATTATTGCTCTCATTCTAATGCTTGTGGTGACACTTCACATGTGTGGTGCAATTGTGGTTTACATACATGTGCACACCCTGTGATTGTGTCTTTACATTTGAGGGTGCATTCAGGGCAACTGGGTTACATTTTTTTTGTTTTTAATACATTTTATTTGAATTATATTTTTTAAACTTTTTGTTTTAATTATTATTTAAATTTATTGGACAGGTGGCAGGTGCTCTTTATGGAGCAATTGGTGGTTTATTAGACCGCAATGTCTTCCCTGCCCTCCTAAGCAACTAACTGGGCAAAGAGCTGCTTGGTTAGTTGCTTTCCTGGCTGTATCAGCCAGAGAATGACTGCTCTAAAACGGAAAGTGACAAAATTATCGTTGTTTCCAGCTTCATTCACTGCAGAGGAGACCAGCCTTGAGCTTGTGCTGAACCCTTAAAGAGGTTGTAAACCTCTGAACCCCCCCCCCCAAAAAAAAAACCCTGCAAGACAAAGGCATAATGCATTGCATACTAGCTCATTAGGAAATACTTACCTTAAAACAAAGCTGTTGCTGTGGTCACCGTACCACAGCAGTGGAGCTTCTTCTGGATTCGTGGGCTCCGCTGTGATTGACCAGAGCTGCGATGACGTCACTCCCGCACATGCCCATGGGAGCCGCCGTTCACGGCACAAGTTCAGAAGGAACGACACCCATGAGCCGTTACATCAGAGCGCATGCGCCAGTGATGTCACTGGCTGCATGTACTGGAAATATCTCCTAAACTTTACAGGTTTAGAAGATATTTTCAACACCTATAGATAAAAGTTTACAGAGGAAGTTTACTTCCTCTTTAACTCCCTGGACATACTTTGCACATCCACAGACATGACGTGTTTATACAGCAATGAATCTGACATTCACCAAACATTAAGTGTAGATGAATCTTGCAATTGCATTTGTTTTAAATGGCAGTGAGTGTTTCATCACTGCTTTAAAAATAGACCCCTTATACTGTATATTACTGGTACTACTGCTAAATCAATAGTATCTTGGGAACAACATGTATATGGTCTACAATTAAGTTTATTGTGTAATCAATATAAGACTGAATCTTAGCAGCACACAAAAGGCACACAACACATTTCTTTGACAGACCAATTTTAATTTTAGCAAATGCCACAACTAATACCGCAAGATTAACCCCAATTCCCTACTTTACCTTGCCATGTCAAAACAATTATAGTTCTATGCAAATATACAATCATATATAATTTCTAGGTTGCGTAATAACTTCCTCTATCGCTAACAATTTTTTTCCTATGTTGCAACATGTATAACTAGCTTAAAAATTCTCGGGATAGAATTCAATAATGTGCTTCTGTGTCACCACTGTGCTTCCCAGGGCAAACAGACTGCTTACCAGACCACAAGATCTCACAAAAGAGATTGTAAGCACTTAGGAATACTTTCCTCTGGAGGGCCTTGTTCCTGAACAGTCACTAGATTTGGTGGTATATTCCAACACTGACTCCCACATGTCCATGCGCTTAAGACAAGCAAGAGAACTCATACCGCTATACTGTGTGGTCTGACATGGAAAAATCCCATGCTGGTGGCTGTTTGTTTAGGATGGAGACTGAGAAGCTGTTTAGCCTCCAGCTCTAAAATGGCTGAAAACAGGAGAAATAAGTCATAATTAGATTGGTCCAGCTTGGACTAATGTAAGTATGCATGTTCTTTAACTGAATAATCCCTATGGAAGCAGGAAATTACTGAAGTAAGCAAAACGAGCTATACCTTAGCTTTCAGCTGGCCATACACTGATTGAAATTCAACTGGTCCCTGCTCTATACCTCATTCAGAATGCTCCTGTTTCCCAGTAAAGCTGGCCATACATTGATCAAAATTGGCTTGTGCCTGCTCAAATTTTGATCAGTGTGTGGCTGTCCTTGCTCATCAGAAGCCAATCGATTGATCAATTTTTAATTCAATTTATTGAAGAAACATGCTGTAAAACTACTTTTTTTGGCCAGTGGCTGTAGCCAATGGCCTGTGGGTCTTACAATGTCCCAGTGGAGTAAATTCCTCAATCCACCTCAGTTTTTTTTGTTCAGCCAATGCTTGTGCTAGAGACTGCAGTGTTCTTAGGATAACAATAGCTGTCATACTCATAACACCTGTTATACTGACATATTCACAAAGGGAGATGTACAATGACAGCTGAAGCTGCTAAAGTGAAATAAAAACATAAAAACATTTAACTTTATTTTTTTTGTTATATATTTTTGGATATTAAGTGTAAATTGCATTTTTTTTTATTTGTCAGTGTATAATAAGAGAAGGTGTACCAAATAAAGCCATATATCTTCTTAACCACTTCAATACAGGGCTTTTTGTACCTATTCAATACTGGGCCTATTTTGGCACTTCTCTCCTATATGTACAAATCATCATTCTTTTGCTAGAAAATTACTCAGAACCCCCAAACATTATACATGTTTTTTTAGCAGACACCCTAGGGAATAAAATGACGGTCATTGCAACATTTTTTCTTGCACAATATTTGCGCAATAATTTTTCAAACGCCTTTTTAAAAAAAAAATGGTTTCATGAATTAAAAAATAACAAAACAGTAAAGTTAGCCCAATTTTTTGGGAAAATATGAAAGATAATGTTACGCCGAGTAAATAGATACCTAACATGTCACGCTTTAAAATTGCGCACACTCATGGAATGGCGCCAAACTTCGGTACTTAAAAATCTCCATAGGCGACGCTTTAATTTTTTTTACAGGTTACCAGGTTAGAATTACAGAGGAGGTCTAGTTCTAGAATTGTTGAACGCGCTCTAAAGCACGCGGCGATACCTCACATGCGTGGTTTGAACGGCGTTTACATATGTGGGCGACTTACGTGTGCATTCGCTTCTGATCGCGAGCTACCGGGGACAGGGGCGTTTAAAAAAAAATTTTTTATTATTATTTTTTTTTTTTACTTATTTATTTATTTTTTTACAATGATTTTACTTTTTTTTTTATCACTTTTATTCCTATTACAAGGAATGTAAACATCCCTTGTAATAGGAATGTGTGTGACAGGTTCTCTTTATTGAGAGATGCGGGGTCAATAAGACCCCACATCTCTCCTCCAGGCTGGAAAGCATGAGATCAGTGAAAATTTTTTCACTGATTTCATACTTACAGCCGCAATGGCGGCTTTGTTTACATTTGAGACCCGGGCGTGACGTCATCACATCGCGCCCGGGCCTCCGACGATCATAGAGATGACTGGTGACCATCTGGTCACCAGTCATCTCTATGCTCATCATGTGACTCCACCAACGATGCCGGAAGATTCGCTCCGGGTCCCCGATCGCACGGGGGAGCCCGGAGAAGCACCGGATGGCGGCGGGAGGGGGGGGTGTCCCCTCCCGCCGCCTATAAGAACGATCAAGCGGTGGAACCACCGCTATGATTGTTCTTATGGTGCACAGAATCGCTGGCACTTCAAAAGGATATCTGAATGATGCCTCTAGCTGCAGGCATCATTCAGATATCCCCCTACAAAGCCGAGGACGTCATATGACGTCCACCCAGGATGGGAGATCCCATCTGTGGACGTCATTTGTCTATGGCTGGGTAGGGAAGTGGTTAAAAATAGAAAAAAAATATATATTATATATATATATATATATATATATATATATATATTTAGCAAGGCAAATTAGCTACAGTTACAGTGAAACTAAACCTTATCCCTATTATCCAAAATAATTATATACTTCTACTGCTTAATGGCCCTGTAATCTACACTGCTCAAAAAAAATAAAGGAACACTTTGAAAACACATCAGGTCTCAATGGGGAAAAATATAATGCTGGATATCTATACTGATATGGACTGGGTAATGTGTTAGAAATGAAAGGATGCCACATCTTTTGATGGAAATGAAAATGATCAATCTAGAGAAAGCTGAATTCAAAGACACCCCAAAAATCAAAGTGAAAAGATGATGCACAGGCTAGTCCATATTGCTAAAATTTAATTGCAGCAACTCAAAATGGTACTCAGTAGTTTGTATGGCCACCTTGTGCTTGTATGCATGCCTGACAACGTTGGGGCATGCTCCTAATGAGACGATGGATGGTGTTCTGGGGTATTTCCTCCCAGATCTGGACCATGGCATCCCTGAGCTCCTAAACAGACTGAAGTGCAACCCGGCAGTGTCGGATGGACCGAAACATAATGTCCCAGAGGTGTTCTATTGGATTTAGGTCAGGTGAGCATGGGGGTCATTCAATGGTATTACTGTAATTCCTTCATCCTCCAGGAACTGGCTGCATACTCTCGCCAAATGAGGCTGGGCATTGTCATTCACCAGGAGGAACCCAGGACCAATGCACCAGCGTAGGGTCTGACAATTGGTCCAAGGATTTCATCCCGCTACCTAAAGGAGCAGATACCGGTCCTGCTGATGGGTTAAGGACCTTCTACGGCTCTGTCCAGCTCTTCTAGAGTAACTTTGGAAGAGTTGCTTAAACGTGCATCCTCACAGGGTGACACTGTGGATGCACAGGTATGAATGTGCCAACGTCCCAGTATAACAGGAAGAATGTGAATAGACTAAAAAATTGACTTTAGGCGGCACATGAATAGATAATGTAAAAAAACTAGGGGTTTTTATTTTAAGCAAATAATAAGAAAATACATATAAACATTCAAAAATTACAGTCTATTTTTTCTTGATACAAGGCTCAGGCTAATGCTCTAACAACACTTCAAAATTATATAGAAACATAGATGCACTCCACCATAAATGAGATACATAACCAGGAAACAAAGGCTAGTGTTCGATAGTGTATAGTGTCGATCTTCGTTGAACGATCAAACAGCCGATGTTCGAGTCGAACACGAAGCTCATCCCTACTGGTAAAGACATCCCCAAAAAGACTTGCAGCTGTAATTGCAGCGAAAGGTGGTTCTACAAAGAATTGACTAAGGGGGGCTGAATACAAATGCACGCCACACTTTTCACATACCGTATATACTCGAATATAAGCCGAGTTTTTCAGCACATTTTTTGTGCTGAAAATGCCCCCCTTGGCTTATACTCGAGTCACCTTTTTGCGCCTGATCTCCCGGACTTTGGGGACCCAGTACCGGCCGGCCGTATGTAGCTTGGCACACATGTAGCCCCATTTCTCCTCTATAAGTGTGCAAAGTTTTATGTCTGGGGGACCTACGGCCGGGGAGCACTGATTTTTCAAATCCGGGCACCCCTTCCATAGACTCCCATGTTAAACGTCAGTATAGTCATGGACACAGTGAGGCATGGGCACAGTGAGGCATGGACACAGTGAGGCATGGACACAGTGAGGCATGGACACAGTGAGGCATGGACACAGTGAGGCATGGGCACAGTGAGGCATGCAGATGGACACCCTAGGCTTATACTCAAGTCAATACGTTTTCCCAGTTTTTTGTGGTAAAATTGGGTGCCTCGGCTTATATTCGGGTCGGCTTATTTATTTGTAAAACATTTGGAAAACCATTTATTATTTTCCTTCCACTTCACAATTATGTGCCACTTTGTGTTGGTCTATCACATAAACCCCCAATAAAATACATTTATGTTTTTGGTAAACAAACATGGAAAATTTCAAGCGGTATGAATACTTTTTCAAGGCACTATATATTGTTAATGTCCCGATGAAGGAAACAAAAATGTGCAAGAGAATGACTGAATCAGATGAGTTTTGCTTGATTTGAAAATGCCAGGTAGTTCCAGTTTGGGCTAGTTGCTAATTGTCTGAATTACGCACTGATTACTTATAATTCTCAAGTTCTATTCTTTTAAGGCACCTCATTATACATGTTAAAACTTCCATGTATTCTAGTCTATGGAAATTTGTGACGGAAGGGATCATAGCTGGATATCTCCCCAATGGTTATTGTATGCAGGGCTTGAGTCCTGCGGGAACGCGTGGGAACGGCGTCCCTGCACTTTTTTCACAGCAGGAACGCCGTTCCCTTTGCAGGACTAGAGCAGCTGAGCCGGGAACACCTGCTCTCTGATGAGGGCACTGTTATGGGGACACTCTGATAGGGACACTCTGATGGGGGAGCTGTCTGATGGGGACACCTGCTCTCTGATAGGGGCACTGACAAGGCTTCATTTGATGGGCACTGATCAGGCTGCATTGATGGGCACAGATGAGTGAGTGGCCTGGGACCTGGGCCCCACTTTGCACAAACAATACAGGCAGTCTGAGAAGAGGAGCTCCGGGCCGGCACACTCAGCACTCCCGACCTCCCTCCTCTGCACAGACCAAAACATGTGTGTGGACATCTTGCGGCAGAAGGGCCCCACATATTGGAGCCTGCATAGAGACATAGTGCAGAAGGGGCCCCCAGTCATTGCAACTTGTTGTTTTAGAAATCCCCTGCGAGGGAACCGTTATCACACATTTGTGGTGTTTTTTTTATTAGTATAGCACACAGGTTAAATGATTTTGTTACATCTGTTCTAGATTTGTTTAATGCATGTAAATTTTGTGAAATATATATGCATATGAGCGTATCATTTTTTATTTTTTTTGGTGGGGGAGTGGATCTTGGGTGGGAGTTCCCACACTTTTTTCCCCAGGACTTGACCCCTGATTTTATGGCATTTTACCACTAGAATAATGGTCTCCCATCACAAAATTTTAGTTTTATAATTAATGTACATATATTTAAAAAAATAAATGGTTTCAATACAGATGCATTTTATCACTATCGGTTTTGTTGAGGCATTTATTAAAATTAACTTTGAACTAGATGTTAAGGAAGCACACAGAGTTTGTTGAATATCAAATGATTCTGTTAATTTTAATCAGATGATTGCATTACATAAGTCCCTTTCTATTCTAAGCAGTCATATGAAGTTTTGTTGTGTACTGTTGTAATAGCAATATAAATCTGTCATTTTCTGCATACATTACTTTGCCAAATGTTATTTTGTATCCTCTAGTCAATGCCTTTGTTTTCATACTAATATTAATTAAAGTATACATATTTATAGAGGTTTAATAATTTAGAAGATCCCAGCTTTTCTATTAAACCTAAAGTAATAGTTTTGACATCGGTGTCAACTAGGCTTAAGTCAGCATGTCTTTTTTGATATGGCAATTTACTTGGCTTTATGTTGTCAATTAGAATTCCACATTCATGCTAAGTCAATACAATTAGATTACTACAGAGACTTCATTACAGCCACAAGCAGGACCGCAGCTGAGGTGTATACAATTTTCTCCCTATGATGCCAACAAAGCTAAACTGCTTTTTAAAACAACTGCCATTAATGCTACAATATGCCTTCAAACAGAAAATACAATCAGCTGGTAAAATGTGGTAATGAATTCATAAATATGCCAAGCCTTGTGAAGTTTTCTAAAGAAAATTTGAATAAAGTACCTGTTAAAAGTATATATATATATTTTTTAAATATGTAAGAATAGAGTTCAAGGTGCTCTCTGCAGACTTTATACACTAACTGAATGTTATAGTTTGCGCCTATGCATTTTAAAACCCAATTTGGTGACTTTGGCTTAGTTTGTTGTCTTCCATCTATTTTTTACCATTAGTTTTGAACTTGACATTTCATACTGACATACTTTCAGTAGATGAATATAGTTCTTAATTTCTTTTGTCAGCCTGTTTAAATCTTTCTTGTGCCTTTGACCAAACTATCACTACCCGAGTATCAAAACCCTTTGATGAAGATGAAAGTTCTGAGAGTAAAGTGTATTGATGATGACCTAGCTATTCCCATCTCATGACAGTCATGTTTGATGTGTAGTTTAATATAAAAATACAAAATCTCTGTTTTCATATAAAGCTGCATTATCTTGGTTGATGCTAAACCATGTCTGTCAGTTATATAAACTATCAGTTATATAATTGACACATTAGGATGTGATGGTGCATGATGAAGTTTATTTACATTGCACATCACTATACATAATCCTAGTCCTTTATTAAATAATTATACAATATTTAATATTGCAATATTTGCTATAAAATACACACATTGTTTAAATAAATCTGTAAAATGTTTCATAATGTGTATAGCTAACTATAAAAAAAAATAGATTTATTAAATGTTTCTGAAAAGGAATGTATTTCCAATCCTTCCTTGAAAAAAAAAAATGTTTTTAAATCAAATTATGTTTATAGAGATAAGCAAAAAAGCTAATGCAAACCCCAGTTTTCAAAAAGTAATCTAGCTGATTCGGGTTGGAATTTAATCATTATGTTGGCCATTATAATTCCATGAGTGAAATGAGCTCCTGAAATTCTCACTTGGTCTCAATTTGTACAAATGTGAATAAAATTAGAATTTCAATCCATTCGATTGACTTTTTTCAAAGGAGCTTGCTGTAGAACTTGTGACTGAACAGCAGCTGCATCCAATCAGATTGCAATACAGTAGTCCAGCAGGGGGGGTTCACCTATCTATGCTGTTTAGCATAGATGAAGGACCCTGCTACTCCAGCAATGTATGGCTAGTGTCATGGATATGCATTAATGATTGTCTGCCATCTTACCTTTCCTCCTCATGTGTTCATCTTAGAGGCCAGAACCCTTTCACCTGGCTTCCTTTATAATCTCCTCCCAGCCTGACTCCACCCCAGGCCCAATCACAGAACACTATATTAACCTGTGCACTGCAAGCCTGCTTTGCGGATCAACGTGTTTGTTAAGCATTGTGTGTTTTGGTTCCTGCCTGCCGTGTGCTACGTCTGTCTCTCTGTTACGTTATTGGCTTGTCCCTGACTATCCCTGTCTGCTTGTGACCCTTGAACTTCGGCTTGTCCTTCGTTATATTTGTCGGCTTGTGACCCTTGACCTTCGGCTTATTCTTCGTTATTCTTGTATCTTGTGCTGCTGCTTCCCCTCTTTTCCCCTTACCCCACGGGGCATGAGCTAGGAGACTCTAGGGGCCACGACCTGGACCCAGCCTGCAGCATAACATCCTCACCACTAGAGGCTCTGGAGAAGACCTGCTGGGTCTTAGACTCCGCGCCCTGGGGAATCTTGGCTCTAGCCTCCTATAGGATCCCGGTTGTGCTCCTCTGGTCCTGCTTTCAACAACCACCCAGTTTCCTATCCGCAGCAGTCAGCCATAGGGTTCACTATCTTGTGGTGCACTCCTGTCCCCCTACGGTGTGCACCTGTCATCTGGCCACAGGTGACCTGACAGTTTGATCAGCCATGGACCCGGCTGATATGCCGCTCCCCGCAGATGATCCATTGTGGGGCATAGTCCGCAGACTTGAAACCCAGGAATCGAATCAGACTCAGGTGATGCGATTCCTCCAGGATCTGGCTTCTCGATTCGAGCAGCTTCAGGCCTCCTTGGGAACCCCGAATCCGCAACCTCAAGTACAACCAGCGGCTGTACCTATCGCACCAGTCGCAGACACACACTCACTAAAACTGCCAGCTCCGTTCCGTTTCTCTGGGGACTCCAAGGCCTGCAGTGGGTTTCTCAGCCAATGTACGATTCATTTTGAGCTTCAGCCTCAAAACTTCCTGTCTGACCGGGCTAAGGTAGCCTATATCATTTCCCTCCTCTCTGGTGAAGCTTTAGCCTGGGCTGCCCCCCTGTGGGAGAGGAATGATCCGGTGGTTTCCAGCCTGTCCGACTTCTTGAAGCCCTTTCATAATATCTTCGAAGAGTCGGCTCGGGCTTCTTCAGCGGCTAGTGCCCTCTTACGTCTTTGCCAAGAATCGAGTTCAGTGGGACAATATGCTCTTCAGTTCCGTATCCACACAGCTGAATTGAGCTGGAATAATGAGGCCCTGGTCGCTACCTTTTTACATGGCCTCTCTGACCGAGTGAAAGACGAATTAGCGGGAAGAGCCATTCCCGTCGGTCTGGACGATGTAATTTAGTTATGCAATCAGATCGACATTCGCTTTCAAGAGAGGTCTCTAGAAAAAAGACGCCAGCACCCTCTGGGTCCTAGCCAGTCTGAGCTCCCCTCCCTTCATCCCGTGGAGCATCCTCTACCTGCTGAGGAACCTATGCAGCTGGGCCGGACCAGACTAACACCTGAAGAACGTGCTAGGCGCAGAACTCTGGGCTTGTGCCTCTATTGTGGGGGCAAGGGTAATTGTTGTGACTCCTGCTCGCTTCTGTCCAGGAAACGCTTGGTCCTCATACATTTGGAAGGTGGAGTATTGGACCCAGAAACATCACCTTCTCGCCTTCTCCTGCCGGTGTTCCTTCATGTAGGCACTTCTCCTCAGTCAACCCTTGCATATCTGGATTGCGGGGCTGCCGGCAATTTTCTGGATTGGAGAACTGCTTCTTCTATGAAGCTTACCCTTTCACCTCTCACTACTCCATTGGTAGTCTCGGCAATTGATGGCACTGTTCTCCCAGGAGGCCCTATTCGCTTCCAGACGCTACCCATTAGGATGTCGGTAGGGATTCTCCACCAGGAGTGGATATCCTTTCTCATTCTACCCAAGGCCTCTACCCCCATTGTATTGGGCCTCCCTTGGCTACAGCTCCACTCTCCACATGTGGACTGGGTCTCTGGGCAGATCCTGGCCTGGGGTTCCTCATGTTTCTCATCGTGTCTTCTCAAGGTGGACCCCCGGGAGAGTCTTCCGGTTGCTGCCACTTCTGTTTCTTCTGATCTTCCCGCTGCATACAGCGATTACCGGGATGTGTTCTGTAAGAAATCAGCTGAGGTGCTTCCTCCCCACAGGTCTTTTGACTGTGCTATTGACCTTGTCCCTGGAGCAACCCTACCCAGGGGTCGTACCTACCCTCTGTCCATCCAGGAGACCCAGGCCATGTCTGAGTATGTCGCAGAGAATCTGGAGAGAGGTTTCATCCGGAAATCAGCATCGCCTGCAGGGGCAGGGTTCTTTTTTGTTGCCAAAAAGGATGGTACCTTAAGACCCTGCATCGACTATCGAGGTTTAAATGCGGTTACTTTGAATGTTCTGAGGTCCTGTTTCTGCGGTGCTTTGTCTCATGTTCGGGTCTTCGTATGGATCCTGGGAAGGTCTTGGCTATTACCAACTGGCCTCTTCCTGCTAGCCTCAAGGCCACACAGCGCTTTCTTGGCTTCACAAATTATTATAGGCAGTTCATAAGGAATTACTCTTCCATTGCCGCGCCTATTATCGATTTGACCAAGAAGGGTGCGAATGCCAAAGACTGGCCTCCTGAAGCTGTCTCTGCATTTCACGACCTGAAACAGGCCTTTGTTTCTGGACCTCTCTTGAGGAGACCAAATCCTGGGGATGCATTTTTTATTGAAGTGGACGCTTCCTCAATGGGGGTGGGAGCTGTGCTTCTTCAATTCTTTGAGAAGAAATGTCAACTATGTGCGTTCTTCTCCCAAAAAAATTCTCAGGCAGAGAGGAATTATGCCATCGGTGATAGGGAACTTCTCGCAAATAAATTGGCGTTAGAGGAGTGGCGTCATCTCTTGGAGGGTTCCCCTCACTCCATAACGATCTTTACGGATCACAAGAATTTACAGTATCTACAGAATGCTAAACGTCTGAATCCTAGACAGGCCAGGTGGAGTCTCTTCTTTGCCCGTTTTAATTTCACGATTACCTACAAACCTGGTTCCTGCAACGGTCGGGCTGATGCGCTCTCTAGGTCATTTGACACTTTGGACGAGGAGTCCGCCCCTGAACCTGAGCCGATTATTCCAACCTCGTGCATCGTTGCCCACTCTACCACCCTGAAGTCAAAAATTCTGCCTGGTAAGACCTTTGTCCCCACTGAGCTAAGAGCTAAGATCCTTCGTTGGGGACATGATTCCAAGGTGGCAGGTCATTCTGGATTCCTCTGATCCTTCTTACCATCCCCAAGCCAATGGACAGACTGAGAGGGTTAATCAGGAGTTAGAGGTCTTTCTTCGCACCTTTGTGTCTTCTCACCATGACGATTGGTCCTCTCTACTCCAGTGGGCAGAATTCTCCCATAACAATCATGTGAATACCAGTTCGCAGAAGACACCCTTTTTCACAGTTTATGGAAAACACCCTCAACTTCCTCTTCCCATGATCTGTTCTCCAGATATTCCAGTCTCTCAATTCCGTTTGGGGTGACGTTCATGATTCCCTCCGGGCAGCTGCTGAAAAATTCAAAGGCTTTTCCGACCGCCGCAGGCATAAACCACCTTCTCTTCAGCCAGGGGACAAAGTCTGGCTCTCTACCAGGAACATCAAGCTCCGAATTCCTTCTCTGAAGTTTGCTCCACGATTCATTGGTCCCTTCACTGTAACTGCTA
The DNA here is from genome assembly GCA_029206835.1 of Rana muscosa. Lineage (NCBI taxonomy): Eukaryota > Metazoa > Chordata > Amphibia > Anura > Ranidae > Rana > Rana muscosa. The sequence goes on from CM055116.1 coordinate 219,242,553, forward strand.
AACTGAATCCGGTTTGTTTCAAACTCCAGATTTCTAAGAGCCTTAAAATCACTAACTCCTTCCATGTCGCTCTTCTAAAGCCTTTAGTCCTCAATAAATTCTCTCGTCCTCTCCCTACCATGGCGCCTGTCTGAGGAAAATCAGGAGTACGAGGTCAGTCAAATTCTGGACTCCCGACTTTGTAAAGGCGTTCTTCAGTACCTCGTTCATTGGAAGGGGTTTGGTCCTGAGGAGAGGTCTTGGATCACTGCATCTGAGGTCTTTGCACCTCGTCTGTTAAAGGAGTTTCATCTGAAGTTTCCCTCTAAACCTGGGCCCAGGCGGGGAAGGGGGAGGCCTCGTAAGAGGGAGGGTACTGTCATGGATATGCATTAATGTCTGTCTGCCATCTTACCTTTCCTCCTCATGTGTTCATCTTAGAGGCCAGAACCCTTTCACCTGGCTTCCTTTATAATCTCCTCCCAGCCTGACTCCACCCCAGGCCCTATCACAGAACACTATATTAACCTGTGCACTGCAAGCCTGCTTTGCTGATCAACGTGTTTGTTAAGCATTGTGTGTTTGGGTTCCTGCCTGCCGTGTGCTACGTCTGTCTCTCTGTTACGTTATTGGCTTGTCCCTGACTATCCCTGACTATCCCTGTCTGCTTGTGACCCTTGACCTTCGGCTTGTCCTTCGTTATCCTTGTCTGCTTGTGACCCTTGACCTTTGGCTTGTTCTTCGTTATTCTTGTATCTTGTGCTGCTGCTTCCCCTCTTTTCCCCTTACCCCACGGGGCGTGAGCTAGGAGACTCTAGGGGCCGCGACCTGGACCTAGCCTGCAGCGTAACATCCTCACCACTAGAGGCTCTGGAGAAGACCTGCTGGGTCTTAGACTCCGCGCCCTGGGGAATCTTGGCTCTAGCTTCCTGTAGGATCCCGGTTGTGCTCCTCTGGTCCTGCTTTCCACAACCACCCAGTTTCCTATCCGCAGCAGTGAGCCATAGGGTTCACTATCTTGTGGTGAACTCCTGTCCCCCTACGGTGTGCACCTGTCATCTGGCCACAGGTGACCTGACAGCTAGTTTTATTGTACAGCAGCAATGAAGTGAGAAAGAGAAAGTGTTTTACAGAATGATATAGTCTGGAGGTAAAAAAAAAAGCAAATAAAATGTAATTAGTAGTATTTCTGGTATTTTCAATTCACCTTAGATCTACTCAGATGTAGGTAAAATTAACTTAAACTAGTTAATTGGGTAGCATACTTCATAGTATAGCATGGAATAAGCAACGGTTTACACTGGGTGAGGCTTTGAAGTCACACTACTTCAGCGTGATTTCAAAGCCGCCGATCAGTGCAACTTCATGTGCGGCTTGCTAACATCTGTGCGACTTCCTACACAGAGGTCAATGAAATTTTCACATGAAATCACACAAAAATCGTGCAGGAAACTTTTTCAAAGTCACTGTGACTAATGTTGCACCAATTTGAATGGTTCCACATGTTGCCTTATGAGGAATGTTTATGAATAATTTCCATTGTAAACTGGGAATATCTGTTCATATATGTATATATAAGTTAGAATAAGAAATGTGTGTGTCTGTAAAGGGTTAACTTAGCTGACAAGCTGGGAGTGAGGTGAAATCTAATTACCAGTCCTCTGTTGAATATGCATGAAGGCTGGGTGACAAGGTGCTATGGAGTCGTATGGTCTGACGAGGTAACTTAGTAGTCAAACAAGCCAGAAAGAGATCACAGCTGAAACTTCTAATCTATGCGACACCGCCTTTATTCGCTAGATAAAGGCATGTGTATTCTCCCATGTTAACGAACCAATATCCATTTAAGGGGTAATTTTGCCTGGCTAGTTCCATGCATAGCTAAGTGCCCCATTCAAGGGAAGTTAACGACCTCCGGTTTAATTAATTTATCTTCAAATCCAATTATCATTAAATTCCAGTAAAGAGTGGGCTAGTGTGGGAAATTAATATAACGGCAGGAGGGAAGAGGGAGATAACAGTAACCAATCGTAGCCGCCCTGTTTTAGTCAATGGGAGAGGGCTCCATAAAAGGACCACCCCAATCAGTAGAGAGAGAGAGAGATGAGATGACCTGGGCCCAGGAGACATTATAGGTAATTATCAGACCATCTCCCAGCACTTACAGTATGCTTGCATTGTCATATGTTTGTCTGTTTATTTGTAATGTAATGTATATACTCTGTATTGCAGGGATATGCAATTAGCGGACCTTCAGCTGTTGCCAAACTACAAGTCCCATGAGGCATAGCGAGACTGACAGCATCAAGCATGACAACCAGAGGCAGAGGCATGATGGGACTTGTAGTTTGGCAACAGCTGGAGGTCCGCTAATTGCATATCCCTGCTGTATTGTAACCTAATACTAATATTTACATACTTTGTGTTTGAAACTAATATTTACTCCCTTGCCTAAAGACTGTAATGTTTGCGGTGTCTTAGATAGACTAATAACAATTCTTTAATAAATGCTTATTATATTGAAGCTTTCAATTCTTGTCCAAAGAACTCTTATTTAACCCATATCATATATCGTTGAGATATTGAATATTAAATATTAAATATTAATGTTTATAAATCAACAGTTGGCGACCACGAAGTTAAGTACAGGACTGAAAGCATTTAATATAATAACAAAATCTGTATATTAGATATATTAGATAACATATATCTGTATATGTAGATTAAGGTTATTAGGAGGAATTTAAGCTGAGTCAGCTTATCCAATCTATTTAGGGAAAAATATAGGTAAATATTTTTGTTTTATTAGTGGGTATTACCTCCAAGGAGAGAATATACACCACAGGTTATTTTTTTGTTTGTTTTTTGGGGGTTTTATCCCAAAATCATAATTGATAAAAGTACTTTGGATGTACCATTATAACCGGTCAATTTAATGGGGAGGAGGTACAGAATGGGAACATTTTTGTTTTACTTGTTGTTTTTGAGACACTTAAATAGTGATCCTTGGTTTTGTGAAAAAAATATATATATTTTTACAGAGCAAAAACATTTTTGTTTTGATTTTTGTTGTTTTATTGGAAGGAGGACACTGAAATAGTGGTCCTTTGTTTTGTGGAAAAAAAGTGTATTTACTTTTTTTTTGCAATTTATTAATTTAAAATTTTTGTTATTGAATTATTTTTTTTATTTTTTTTTAATAATTATTTTTATCATAAATTTTGGTAACCTGGCTTAGTTTAGCCTTTATTTTATATTTTGTTTAAGACACATACACGTGCTTGTGTTCTGGTGTGTGTAGATTGAAACAGGCTCAATAGAATTTTGCTTGTTAATTTGCATGTCCACTAACATTAAAAATAGGACATTGCAAATAACCTACAAGAGATTTTTTTTTACTCTTGTTTTTTTGGGGGGGTTTTATTGTACCTTTTTTATTTTAACTATGAGAAGTTACAAACAGTAATATTCTCATTGGTGTCAGTTAAAGTACAAGTCTGTGGAAGTCTTGCTACTGAAACCTGAGAAAGATTATTATGTAAAATAAGGTGCATTGAACTTTTTTTGTTTTTACTGAATTGAGTGTTACAAATAGTAGTGTAAACACTGCCGTGTTGACATTCCTATTATCAGACTACAGGTATTCATTCTAATTGATCCCTGGGGGGGCTTCTATTGTCCCTTGGTCTATTGTGTAGGCTCAGACAAGGTAAGCTGAATGCTGTGGGAAGGATAATTAGTTTTCCCCACTAATCTAAAAGATTGTCTTATTAAGAGCTGAAAATATTGTTTATTTTTACTATATTTTCTGCATTTTATTTAATTTGAGTTCTTGTGTATTGTTTTTTTTTCTGTTTTTTTTTTCTTACTGTAATCTCAAGTGACTTTATAGTAAAGGGGAACAATTAATTTAATTCAGCTCACAAATTGTGCATACTATCGCAATGGCTGCCATGACCTGTCTAGAAAGTTTTGTAGAAACTTTTACTCTTAAACATAAGAACAATGAATTTGCCTGTGATGCTAAATTATTGGAAGAACAAGAAAAAGCAACCAAAAATAACAACAAACTTAAAAATCTAGCCTTAGCAGGCATGTTTGCTGCTTGCATGGCTATGAAGTCTAAAATACAGAAATTGGAAGATATAGTCTATAATAAAAATATTACAATTTCTGAGAGGGAAAAGGAGAATACAGCTTTACAAAGCCAAGTACAAACCTTAACTACCCTTAATCAAATAGTTAATGCCTCACAGGAGGAAATTTTAAAAAATTACAAATTGGCCCAAAAAGACGTGGTACAATATAAAAGCATGCTAACTAAAGCTGAGACTGAACTGGACCATATAACAAGTGCATACAAAGTGCTAGATCGCACACAGGGCACGCAAACAGAGCCACAATTGCTACAAACAATTTCAATCCTTAAAGGACAGGCTGTGGCTAGCATATGCGAACATAGTAATGCTACGGCACCTACTTGTGCCTATGAAATTGGGGATACTGAGAAATATGAAGAGTATTGGAGAGAGGAAGATATGGATCCTAATTCTACTTTTCCGGTAGCAATGGGAGAAATCGCAGAGCCACAGGAAAATCGAGAATGCACCATGGTCATAGACTCACCAGACAATGGGGACCAGCTTTCCACAAATGAGGAGCATGTCAAGTTCCCCATCATGGTTAGGACCCAGATATCCTCCTCTACTGAAGGAAATCAAACATTTTTGGGGTTTGATAATAAAGGAAATGAGGTGATTTCCAATGTATATCCAATTCAACTGGTAAAAATCCTTATGAGTGTGGCTGATTTCATTGGCAAAATTAAATCTAGTGAACACATGACTTCATATGCAACCATGACAGATATTTTAACTTATTTTTCTTCCCCAAAGAATCTTTTTCAGTACATTGACAATTTACTTAAAGCCACATGCGACAATAAAAGCATTCACGGCTATTGAAGAAACTCCTATGGATCCTAGGAAAAACGGAACTGAAGTGTAATCCCATTAAGGCACAATGGTTGCAGGAAGTTGTGTCTTCGCTTGGGATTATAGTGACAGCAAACGGTAGTAAGATAGTAACTGAGAAGGTAGAAACCAGTCTACAATTACCTCTGTCAGTAAGTATGCCTACTCTCAGATATTTCCTAGGATTGGTAAATTATTTGCAGCCTTTCATCCCCGATTGTGCCCAAAAGTCCGCACCACTGTATGATTGGTGGGAAAAGGATACCCGATGGCACTGGACTGAGCAACACACCAATCCAGTGCAGGAGCTTAAAGAAGCTTTAGCTCAAGCGCCAGCATTAGCCAACCCAAAGTACCAACTGCCCTTTCACAATGAGACTGCCATATCAGAGACAACCATGTCAGCGGTTCTGTCACAGGAAAACCATTGGGCTAGGTTGCTCCAAGATCGAGACAAACAAACAAATAATTCTTCCACTAGGGCCCATGGCCTCCTTTACCAAGGAGTACCAGATGAATGTGATATCATACCACAATCAGTTGCGCAACAATTCTTTAGACCTTTGTCAGCAAAGAAAAATGTCCCTGAAAATGCAGTCCACATTTTCACAGATGGATCATGTTTTTACGTGGAGGGTTCCCCACATGCAGGATTTGGAATATACCTTAACAATCCACATGCAAAGACCCAAACATCAATCTTTCGGTCATGGCAAGTCAAATCAGCACAATTTGCTGAGCTGGCTGCAATTGCTCATGCCCTAAAACTGATGAAAAGGGACCAAGAAATAGTTTTATACTCAGATTCTGCGTGGGTCTGTAATACTATTACAGAAATTCTGCCTTTCTGGCACACCCACCAGTACATGTCCTCAGATGGGTCTCCACTTAAACATGCATCCCTCTTGAAATTTATTGTAACATTGGTGCAAAAGTTGCCAGTCAAACCATGGGGGTGCAAAGTAAAATGTCATTTAGGCACTGCCCCATACTGGGAACAAAATGAGGTAGCGGATTGTCTGGCCAAACAAGGAGCACAAGGGGTAGAGATCTGGGAAATTCCTTTGAATTTACTGGACTCAGTCTTGTGCCCCATCGTTTGTGCCCTCACAAAATCCTGCAACTAAAATGTTCTGCTTTCTTCCCTTTTAGAGCCATGAAGTCGATGTGGATTGTGATCCTGCTCCATCTGATCGGACATACCAAGGGAGAGGAGACTGGAACGCTCATCAGCGTGATCGTTGACCAGAATCTGGTCTACTACCTAGATGGGAAATCCATCTTATTGCATGTGTCCCCAAAGACTAACACCCCTGCTCCTACAACTTTGCCCAAAAATACAGTTGCAATCCCCAATTAGGAACCAACATCCTTGGAATGCCCATCACTGCAAGAGGGACAACCTAGAAGCCTAAACGCAACCTCAATCCCTGGAATATTGTTTAATAACTTTAAGTTCATTCATGTGCCATTGGTACTTAATTTGTCCCAGTGGAACATGGCCGAAATCGGCTCATGTGCCCGGACAAATGTGTCGGTTTTACTCTTCCTTGCTAGTAGATTTGATTCCCTCCCATGCAAGCCGAGCTCAGGATCCATTTGCAGAACCAAACCTCCCTCCCCACAGGGGCATTTTCAGATCCAGAAAGTTAAAGGGCTTGGACAGCATACTCGCGTCTATCCCAGGACTTTTTAGATCTGGCATGTCAATTTGGAACCAAGCCGATTTGTCAGCAATTCGCAGGCATATCGGAAATTTTTAACAGAAAGAGGGTCGGCAAGTGCTGAAACCAGTTCTGCAGGGTGTTGAGGGGCTTGCAGAGGAGGAAAGGTTTACGGTTTATAACATGAAGCTAGAGAGGATGGTATGGGCAAAGAGGTAAAATGCACTGCGTATGGAAATTAAAAGATACAGACCTTACCCAGTGGTATTGTACTCACACTAATACTAGTGGTGGAATGAATGTACATTCTGGAGACAAGTGCAAACCTGTGCCAGTTTCCACAATTCGAAAATATAGGGATAGTGACACCACACCCAAATAGAGGGCCATTTGCTTGCAAGAAGAGCCAGTCACTGTGCACCTACCGTGACCTAGGGTACATGTCCTTCACAATGTCACTGCCCGTGTTCCATCCACAAGATGACTACTTTACACAATGGCGTCCATACACTCCCTCGGATACCTCGAAAATGACGTGTACAAGGAAAGGTTGCACATCCCCGAAATGCTCATTCAAGTTCAAGGGCGATGGAAAGCACCACACACTGCCTGCTGCACTGTCAAAGACAATAGATACTTATGCCATTGTGATGTGTTCGAAATTGACACTCCAGTCTGTGGTCTAAGCAAGGACCCGGTTCCCACAGCCAAAGTAGCAAGGGACCCCCAACTGGAAAGTCCCCGCCAACCACCTCAAGAAACCAGTCCAAGGGAGATGGAAGCTAACTGCCCAGTGAAGTTGTCAAAATGGAGAACACCAAGCACAAGGGTCACCTACCACATGGATGGACTGTACTGTGTCGTTATCAATCACCAGACATTTCTCTATGGGGGTCAGTCGTGTCCAATACCCTATCCAAATTTTTTCTTCATTCCACATGAGTACACTACTATTGGGGAAACTGTAGTAACCCCCATACCAGTGTTAACAGAAGACTATATCATTTAGAGTACCCCTGATGTCCCAGATCCTATCACATACATACCCCATTTTGATGTACAAATTGATACTCTGTCAGTAAACCTTCACAATCTGCTTGCAAGGAAAGATACCCATATAATTCAAATTAGTAATCATATGGGGAAAACAGGGAAGAGGTTGAATGAACTTTTACATGATGGGGATTTCAGCTTAGTCACAACTATGACCTGGGCGAAAACGGGAATAAAAGGTCTTCTCATATTGCAATATGGGGTACTGATTTTCATGATGGGCATGGTGATATATCTTGGCCGACTTCTAAGATGGCAGAGGGAGAAACTTAACAATTTAACGGAAATTAGACATAAACAATTGCTCACTTAAGTGTGGCCTCGTCTCATCTGTCTCAACTTGCCACAACCTGACAGCTAGTTTTATTGTACAGCAGCAATGAAGTGAGAAAGAGAAAGTGTTTTACAAAATGATATAGTCTGGAGGTAAAAAAGAAAAGCAAATAAAATGTAATTAGTAGTATTTCTGGTATTTTCAATTCACCTTAGATCTACTCAGATGTAGGTAAAATTAACTTAAACTAGTTAATTGGGTAGCATACTTCATAGTATAGCATGGAATAAGCAACGGTTTACACTGGGTGAGGCTTTGAAGTCACACTACTTCAGCGTGATTTCAAAGCCTCCGATCAGTGCAACTTCATGTGCGGCTTGCTAACATCTGTGCGACTTTCTACACAGAGGTCAATGAAATTTGCACATGAAATCACACAAAAATCGTGCAGGAAACTTTTTCAAAGTCACTGTGACTAATGTTGCACCAATTTGAATGGTTCCATATGTTGCCTTATGAGGAATGTTTATGAATAATTTCCATTGTAAACTGGGAATATCTGTTCATATATGTATATATAAGTTAGAATAAGAAATGTGTGCGTCTGTAAAGGGTTAACTTAGCTGACAAGCTGGGAGTGAGGTGAAATCTAATTACCAGTCCTCTGTTGAATATGCATGAAGGCTGGGTGACAAGGTGCTACGGAGTCATATGGTCTGACGAGGTAACTTAGTAGTCAAACAAGCCAGAAAGAGATCACAGCTGAAACTTCTAATCTATGCGACACCGCCTTTATTCGCTAGATAAAGGCGTGTGTATTCTCCCATGTTAATGAACCAATAATTTTGCCTGGCTAGTTCCATGCATAGCTAAGTGCCCCATTCAAGGGAAGTTAACGACCTCCGGTTTAATAAATTTATCTTCAAATCCAATTATCATTAAATTCCAGTAAAGAGTGGGCTAGTGTGAGAAATTAATATAACGGCAGGAGGGAGGAGAGAGATAACAGTAACCAATCGTAGCCGCCCCTATTTTAGTCAATGGGAGAGGGCTCCATAAAAGGACCACCCCAATCAGTAGAGAGAGAGAGATGAGATGACCTGGGCCCAGGAGACATTATAGGTAATTATCAGACCATCTCCCAGCACTTACAGTATGCTTGCATTGTCATATGTTTGTCTGTCTATTTGTAATGTAATGTATATACTCTGTATTGTAACCTAATACTAATATTTACATACTTTGTGTTTGAAACTAATATTTACTCCCTTGCCTAAAGACTGTAATGTTTGCGGTGTCTTAGATAGACTAATAACAATTCTTTAATAAATGCTTATTATATTGAAGCTTTCAATTCTTGTCCAAAGAACTCTTATTTAACCCATATCATATATCGTTTAGATATTGAATATTAAATATTAAATATTAATGTTTATAAAAGCAACACATAGCAGCAAATAGAGTGCGACCTGTCATATGACTTTGATCTGTCAAGTTGCATGATAAGTCACACCAGGTGTGAATGGGGGCTAAATCAAGGAGACAGTTTTTTTGTGGACAACACCCAGCTGTCTCCAGTGAATCTCAGACCTGATCAGGGTCCCTTTCACAGTGTTTGCGTTCAAGAAGCACCAGACAGGGGAGAGGCGTGGCTTGGACTCCACCGAGATGGCGGTGTGATCCCTGAGCTCCGGCATACAGCGGGATAGAACAGCGGCTAATAGCAACCTGAGGCAGTCACAAAGGCTCCACACTTAGCGGTCTGACACCCCACCACTCGGGCGACATGACCAGAAAACGGCAGGTGGAACACCGCCCGAAAAAACTGACAGACTACTACACGCTGCCACCGCAGCCTCGAGGACAAGATGGCACCGGCGCTTCTTCCTCTTCCAGAGCGGCCCGCGGACACACACAGAGCGGTAAGGGTGCAACAAATAGGCAGCCATTTAACAGCGGTGAATTCCAGACATCACAGACCCCTTCTCCACTCAGTGGTAGCCCAGCTAAGTCTCGATTCAGAGCAGAAGACCCAGATCTGCAACACTGCGAGGTAAGATCTAACACAGACTCGCAGGAGGACACTAGAGAACTCCCTGACTCCATAGTCTCATTCCCCACGCTGCACCAACCAGTGTTAGATACAACACTTAAGGATATGCTTATCTCACTCAGGAGCACCATACACAGTGACATGATGGCATGTATGAGGAAATTCAATACTGAGCTGACAGCGGTGGGTGATAGAGTTGATCACATTGAGACAAAGATGGGGGAATACGCCACGACCATTAATGATTTGGTAGATGCTAATGACACAGCAGAGGAAGAGCAGACATGGATGAAAGCCAAATTAGCGGATTTAGAGGACAGGTCTAGGAGGAATAATGTCAAAATAAGAGGATTACCAGAAACTGTAAATCCTTCTGACCTGCGCTCTTATGCTACTACAATTCAATTGGGAGCTAGGCTAAAGAGGCAGAGGCAGCTGAAATTCTCTACGCTGATGACAGACATTAGTACCTTAGAAGACTTGAACAAACAGAGCCCCTCCCCATCCATTAGTGATAGACTTACCACACTAAGACACGACCTTAGAATACTCCTTCTCCATAATTTTGAACAAAAAGAGAAGAGAATGAAAATGTCCTTCTACTCTACTAGTAATAAAGCAGGAAAAGCGTTAGCGCGACGTATACAAGGACAACGTTTTAAATCTAAGATAGCATACCTTATACATCCTAAGAGTAAGGAGAGGGTGTATGACCCCCAGGGCATCGCTGATGCTTTTAGCGAATACTACAGTTCTCTTTATAATCTGAATCTAGATTGCGACACTAACCAACCCTCTACTTCAGACAGAGAGGTTTTTGGCTGGCGTCAATTTACCTGCCCTTTCCCAAACACAGCTTCAAGAACTCAACTCCCCCTTTTCCCTCAATGAGGTACTGCAGGCTGTAAAAACTCTCCCTAGCAATAAATCTCCTGGCCCTGACGGACTGATAGGTGATTATTACAAAACATTCCAAACAACTTTAGGACCATATCTACTCAAGATTTTTGACGCAGCGGCTTCCTCTGCCTCTTTTCCGTCTGAAATGTTGGAAGCTTTAGTTGTCACACTCCCCAAACCAGGGAAGACACCGGATGTACCTCAAAATTTTAGACCAATCTCATTATTGAACAATGACCTTAAAATTTATGCCAAAATGATAGCTTTGAGGTTAATCAATATTCTACCTACTCTGATCGATCCTGATCAATCAGGGTTCACAAAGGGCAGACAGGCTTCGGATGCCACAAGACGACTGATTGATATTACTCACATCGCAAGGAAATGTCGCACGCCTTCTCTGCTCCTGGCATTGGACGCGGAGAAGGCGTTCGATAGAGTACACTGGCTATATTTACAACTGGCGTTAAAAAAATTTGGGTTCAATGGCTACTCACTATCTGCCATTTTGGCTCTATACACTTCACCTTCTGCCAAAGTATATATGTCAGGAATGTTATCCAGACCCTTTGGGATTACTAATGGCACGAGACAGGGGTGTCCACTGTCTCCCCTCATTTTTAATCTCCTGATGGAGCCGCTTGCTGCTCGCATCAGACAATCACCAGAAATACAAGGTTTTACAATAAATAACAAAAAACATGTCATCAGCCTTTTTGCTGATGACGTGATTCTAATGCTTACTAATCCGGTGTCTTCCTTGGAAAGGGTCGCATGTGTACTCAAAGAATATAGTCAAATATCATATTATAAGGTAAACAATGCTAAATCTTATATTCTTGACTTGGGGGTGCCTCTTCAAGATAAAACTGCAATGCAAGCCAAATTCCCGTATATTTGGTCGGACTATGCTATAAGCTACCTGGGGATCCACCTCACATCCCATCCTGATCAGTTATTTAAGGCCAACTACCTGCCGCTAGAGGGAAAGGTGACGGGAGGGTTGGGGAAATTAAGCAAACATATACTATCATGGACAGGAAGGTTGGCAGCTTTCAAAATGCAGATACTACCTCAAATTTTGTACGTATTTAGGACAGTTCCTATTCCGATCCCCAATACCTTTTTTAGTAATCTACAAAGAACACTCTCTAGTTTCTTATGGCAAGGTAAGAGAGCGCGCTGCGCCTTTTCTAAACTTAGCAAACTTAGGAGGGCAGGGGGTGCAGGGGTACCGGTTTTTTCTGAGTACCATAAAGCTGCAATACTAGCACAGCTCAGGGGGTGGTTTCCAAACCCTCTTACACCATTATGGGGCCTCATAGAGCAATCCTTAGTGCCAAAAGGAAATTTGAAGGACTACTTACTGGCCTACCCTTCCTTTAAAACAAAGTTCAAGAATCTATCTCTTCCGATGACAGCAACCTTAGAAGCCTGGAAGCAATTAGTACTGACCAAATCCGCATTATCTCCTAATATCACTCTTGAAATGCCTGTTACCGCCATAGCTTTGATAATACCTGATATGAATTTAAAGAAATGGACCTTAGGGGGATTAAATTGGGTCTCGGACCTGTACTTGAACGACACTTTGAAATCCTTTCCACAAGCACAAATAGAATTCAACCTCCTGGCATCGGAACAATTTAACTATATCAGAGTAGTGTCATTCCTTAGCAGCGGTCGCCTTCGACAGTATAAATTGTTCTGGAAATTACACACATATTTAACTTCAAAAGTCAGTCGAAAAGGTGGTATTTCGCTATTCTATAACTTTCTAAGCGATAAATCAGTGTTTGAAAAATCTGGCTCATTGTTGGCATGGGAGAGGGAGCTGGAGGCTTCTTTCACAGAGGAACAATGGGTTAGAGCTCTACAATATATCCATGCAGCTACCAAATGTGCCAATTTATGGGAGCTGTCACATAAGGTCACCCAGAGATGGTATCTCACGCCATTTAGGATAGCTAAATTTGACCCAAATACATCCCCTTTATGCTGGAGGCAATGTTCGCAAGTTGGAACATTATTCCATATATTGTGGTCTTGCAGGAAATTAGCTAAATTTTGGTCCAGTACATTCTTAATTATACAACAGGTTACAGGCTTACCTATGCTGCCCTCCCCGGCCCTAGCCATTCTACATCTGGGCATAGAGGATATTCCACCTTCCTTCAGGAAATTTACAATCCATTTACTCCTAGCTGCCAAGCTGGTTATACTTAGACTCTGGAGATCCTCTGAGGCTTCTAAAATAGACGAAGTTATACGAACGGTATCCATCCACTACACATACGAAAGCATGTTAGCATCTATAAACGGTAAATATGTCGACTTCTGTCCCCAATGGGACCCATGGTTAGAGTGGTATAAGTCTTATAGAAGTCAACAACGCTGAGAGGGGCTTCTCAATTTGTGTGCTGAAACATATTCATATAACACATAGCATAAATGGTTCTTTGATGTATCCACAAACTATACAAAGTGCTGGTTCCTTGGTTTTCTTTTCTTTTGGTTTTCTTTATTTCTTTTTTTTCTTTCCTTCTGTTTATGTTTATGTTTTTTACCCTGCTTCCAAGTTTATCTACCCTTTCTTACCCCTTTGTTGATTGCAGTCATATTTGCAAAATTCTCATCAGATTTATATGACACTGAACAGATGTACTGAATGACTGTGATTTTCCAATGTGCTGTTTGGAAGGTCCAATTGAGTTGTACAGGTTTAGCTTCCTCAGATCACAGTTTGTACCCATTGGGGTGATCTGATAAGTGAACAAGCGATATGTGGTAAAATGGATTATTGTAATCTTTAAGTAACAAATGCAATTACCTGTAATCCTGGATGGTGGCCTTTTCGTCTGTATAGATATATAGATATAAAGCATGTGTACTTAACTTCTGTATCACAAAAATTGCAATAAAAATGTATTGATTAAAAAAAAGAAGCACCAGACAGGGAGATGTCATTTGCACTGGGAATAGTGGTGGGGCAACATCGTCATGGCAGTGGGTCAATGCCAATTGTGATTGATTGACATGAATGTAAATTGCAGGACAATGTGATTGATGATAGATTTACATCAGGGGACTTTGTTATTTTTTTAAATAAATAACTTTTTCAATGGTGTGGGTATTTTTATTTGATATTTACCTATACTGATTGTGAATGAATAACAATATGTAGTGTATACCTCCTATTCATACATGAGGGGGTGGATATTGGGAGTTCCCTTGTGATGATAATGAGTTACATAGTTACATACAGTAGTTACATAGTTAGTCTGGCTGAAAAAAGTCCATCTAGTTCAACCAATAGAAAGAAAAAAAAAATAATATACATATATATATATATAAGGTCTCCGAACCCCAAAACTGTGTGGGCAAACACAGGACAGCCAACCACATAGCCAGGCAGCAATTTCCATCCAAAACATATAACCCCAGGAATGCATCACCAAAACTTTTGCAGAAGGATCATCATAAACCCTACTTATCCCAGACCTGGTAACAGCTAAATCATTATTAACTAATTGAATGTTATAGCAAGATATGAGGAACAGAACACTGCAGTCTTTCAGTAGTTCATTATCATATTAATGTCGTTATGTCTGTTAGCAGTAAAAATCTAGAAAATTTTATCAGCATGAAGATGATCACACTGAAACACACAGAAATTGGCCCACGATAAATGTATTAAGAGTATTCCAGTTTTGTCATACTTTTGATCTCCAGATAATTAAATCCATTTGGGATAACTGGCATACAATAAAATGTCTTTTTAATTGATATCATAAAAGCCATTTAGGCCCGATCTACACCTATAGCTGACTTGCCTGATCTGCAGAAGATCCCTTAAATACAAAGTTTCAAAATGTGCACACAGTTCAAAAAATCTGATATGATAAAGCTATGTTAATAATGATTAAATATTTGAATGTGAAGAAGATACTGAATGGTTCAAGGGAAAACACATCTAGACTACCACGTTTAGAGGGCTTTATTAGACACATTCCATCCCCTGTGTTACCTGGCTATCTAAAGTATATAATTTTTAGTCTCTGTAGAATGACATATTGCATGCCACACAATAATATGTGGGTCACCAGATCATGACAATCAACATGGTCCCCAGGGATGGGTCAATTGTGTAGTAAGTTCAAGCCAGATACTTGGAGTCATCGATAAAATTAAAATCTTTATTTACTAAATGGTAATATACAACTGTAGCAGCCAAACACATTTTGGCTATAGCAGCCTTCCTCATAGCACAATTACAAATGGATAAAACACATAATTAAAAAGTGCTTAGCCCCCTAAACAAGTTAGGAGGACAGGAATTATAAACTAAAATCAATTACAAACAATTGCATGACAAGTACCAATATGAAAAAATAAAGAAACAGAGGAACAAAAAGTTTCTAACACTGCAAGATCAACAAAACGTGTATATCCATATAGTCATTAACAGGAAAAATACAAAGTATTAATATGGACTGGATTCTTCTATCATCAGCTTACCTGCACTAACCTTTGTGAATGTCTTGGTGTTTATAAAACCCATACTCACATCTCCCATCAATACAATTTCCAAATAATTGTTGGTTTCATGATGGTCATATAAAAGTTCAAAATTCTAGTCATTCAGATTTAGGTAGTGCAGGAAAGTTTTCAAAGAATCTTCCATGTTGTTCCAGACCATTATAAGGTTATCAATGTAGCTTTCGTACCATACAATATCATTCATACATGGGTTAAGGTGGGAAAACAAAAACAGTTCCTCCCACCAATCCATAAGGGGTTAGCTAGCGAGGTGAGAAATTTCACCCCTATAGGTGCCCCCCAACATTGTAGGTAGAATTTGTCATCAAAAAGAAAAAAAAATGTGTTTTTAAATAAATCCCACTGCTATGGATAAGATCTGTTGAAGCTCTGAAATATAATGGCTGTAGCATTTTAAATGATGTTTAAAGGCATCTAAAGTGATGGAGAATGCTAGAGTACAGGGTTTTTATTTTTTACAGTGGCCCATCAAAAATTCCAATGCCATTTGACATCATAGGGGAGATTTACTAAAACTGGTGCACTCAGAATTGAAGCAGCTGTGCATGGTAGCCAATCAGCTTCTAAATTCAGCTTTTTCAGTTAAGCTTTGGTAATAAAACCTGCCATCTGATTGGTTTCTATGCAAAGCTGCACCAGATTTTGCACTTTTCAGTTTTAGTAAATAACCCCCATGTACAGTATATGTGTCAACATATGTCCCTAATGTAACCTGGTCGGTGGGTCACCAATGGTTAAAGGTACTGATCTACCCACTCAATATCTTAAAAAGTGACCCTACACAGCTACAATGGGGTGGCCCCTTACAGGAATGTCCCCCTTGTGGATTTTGGAAAGGTGATGGAATACAGGGGTAATAGGATTATCCACCATAATATATTCAGCACTTTTATGGCTAAGAACCCTCAACCCCTTTCCCAATTCAAGTAATTGGCCTAACTTCTGTTTAAACGTCAAAGTAGGGTCAGAATCTAGTAGATGATAGGTATTAGAGTCATTCAATTAATGGAGGGATTCCTATTTTTAATCATTAAAATTCAAAATTACTACAGCGCCCCCTCTATCTGCTTGATGGATTACAATATCTGTATGCTGCTTTACATTTACTGAAAAAAATACTGAATGCTTCAAGGGTAAACAGATCTAGACTATGATAGACATGAGGCAGAATAGACACATTCCATCTTCTGTGTGACTTGGCTGAGGTATATCATTTTTAGTTTCTATAGAATGCCAATTGCAAGCATGCTCTCCAATGATGGGTCAAATGTACTTGAGTTCGGTTCAAGAAGGCTTTGGCGTACAATACTAAAGTTGGATCACAAACCTTAACCATTTAAATCAGTGGGAGCCAAATGTTAAAAAAACTGTGATGACCATTTTCTAGATTAATAGGGTAGGGATTGTCACAAAAAATGGCATAAGGGGCAGGGCACTGCCCTGGGGAACATGTACCAAAGCAAAAGAAAAAAGGAATTCTGTTTGGCAGAGAGCTGTGATTTTAAAAATGATTTAGGCGAAACATTAAAAAAAACAAAATGAATTTCCATACCATGCTTTTAGGATGCCCTGAACCTTCCTGCATAGTGGTGCATCTGTACAATATATGCAAGCTAGTAGATTAAAACTGACACTGACAAAGAAACCAATGCCTTTTAAATTGCTGGCAGTTTAGAGTTGCTTATTTATCTTTATAAACAAAGTGGCCAGAGATTATATTTACCTACAGTAGGTGCCGCCGATTTTGTGTCAATCTCGCCTCTTCTAGCAGCGAGATTGACACCGTACGAGCCCCGCCGCGAGAGCCAGCGCCGAGCTGTCTCGTCATCGGGAAAGGAAAAATGTTGTTTTTCCTTTCGCAATGAGCGACATGCATTGCTGACATTGAGGTAGGTGGACGGAGATCCGACGTGGATTCCCGCCAATACCAGGCACTGTGTTTGGTATGAATCCTAAGCGGGAACTCCACGCCAAATTTAAAATAAAAAACCGACATGGGTTCCCCCTCCAGGAGCATACCAGGCCCTTCGGTCTGGTATGGATTTGAAGGGGAATCCCCTAAGCCAAAAAAACTGCGTGGGGGTTCCCCTCAAAATCCAAACCAGACCCTTATCCGAGCACACAACCTGGCAGGCCGCAGGAAAAGAGGGGGGGACGAGAGAGCGCCCCCCTCCCTCCTGAACCATACCAGGCCGAATGCCCTCAACATGGCCATGCCCATGCCCATGTTGATGGGGACAGGGCCTCTTCCCGACAACCCTGGCCGTTGATTGTCGGGGTCTGCGGGCGTAGGCTTATCGGAATCCAGGAGCCCCCTTTAATAAGGGGGGCCCCCAGATCCCGGCCCCCCACCCTATGTGAATGAGTATGGGGTTACTTTAAAAACCTGTGTGTGTTTTTTTATTGGCATTTTTTTCCACCAGGTGAATGGGTAGGGGTACTATGTATCCCATACTCATTCACATAGGGTGGGGGCCTGGATCTGGAGCCCCCCCTTATTAAAGGGGGCTCCCGGATTCCAATAAGCCCCCGCCCTCAGACCCTGACAACCAACGGCCAGGGTTGTCGGGAAGAGGCCCCCTGCCCCAAAGCACCAAACCCCCATGTTGAGGGCATGCGGCCTGGTACAGTTCAGGAGGGAGGGGGGCCGCTTATTGTACAACCAGCCTGATGGGTTTTTCCTGAATGATCGGTGCCACTGGCTATAGCCAGCAGCATCAGTGTATTCTGATGCAATAGCTCAGTGGGTGGATTCCCTCATCCTAATTAAATTTGTGGATGGGGGAATCAGGTTTTTTTTGTTCAACCTGTTGGTTGAATGAAAAAAACAGAAAGATTAATATATGGCCTCAGGGACTCATTCATCGCTGAAACAAACACTATTTACATCTTTACACAAGAAACTGTTCACCTGTCTATATATATAGATATATAGATATATCTCTGCTGGCAGCACGCATATGTCTACCTCCCAAAGACAACCTCTGGATATGACACTGAAAACGTGCACTCAACTTCTTTGGTCGAACCATGGCGAGGCCTGTTCTGAGTGGAACGTGTCCTGTTAAACCGCTGTATGGTCTTGACCACTGTGCTGCATCTCAGTTTCAGGGTCTTGGCAATCTTCTTATAGCCTAGGCCATCTTTATGTAGACCAACAATAATTTTTTTCAGATCCTCAGCGAGTTCTTTGCCATGAGGTGCCATGTTGAACTTCCAGTGACCAGTATGAGAGAGTGAGAGTGATAATACCAAATTTAACACACCTGCTCCCCATTCACACCTGAGACCTTGTAACACTAGCGAGTCACATGACACCAAGGAGGGAAAATGGCTAATTGGGCCCTATTTGGACATTTTCACTTAGGGGTGTACTCACTTTTGTTACCAGTGGTTTAACCACTTGACCACTGGGCACTTAAACCCCCTTAATAACCAGACCAATTTTCAGCTTTCGGTGCTCTCACATTTTGAATGACAATTACTCAGTCATACAACACTGTACCCATATGGAATCTATAGAGTGGGTATTTCTGCACTGCCAATCTGGAGGAGTGTGGAGGTGAATGAAACTATCGCAAGCACCTCGCAGGTTAATCCTAACCTGATAAGTAAAGGATCTAAATCGAGGGGGGGTGGTGCTGCGCTGTTTCTAATATGATAAATTATAGTGCACAATGACTAAGAAATTATCAATCAATAAACAGGTTAAAAAATAAACAATAAATACAACTGATCAATTATAGTGATGTATAAATACTAAAACTATGAGATCAGTAAAAATATAAATAAATAAAAACTGTAAAAACAATAAATATATAAGTAAACCTGTGAATAAATACCAAAGTGAATGTTACTGTGCAAATATGCTGTGAGAATGAATAAATGAAAGAAGTCGCCTGCAAATTGCAGTAAAATGATAATAAGTGCACCAATGTGACTGCTAAATAAACAAAGTGCAGTGCAGTGCTAAAGTGAAGCAGTAAGTTCAATGAGTAACGAAAAAATAACGCAAAAGTGAAAATTGTCCAATAAGCAAAGGAACACAAATTGAACTCCAAAAATCCAGAGAAGAAGAACAATGGTAAGTGGTGCCCGTGCAGATCAATTTCTTGTAAGTGACAATCCTGCAACTTCATATAGGTGAATGGTGCTGTGGTGACGGGGTGTCTGAATCTCCACTTCCGGTGTCACACTAAGAGTAATGGGTGGCCTCTTACCTTGCGGTAATGAGGTAACCGCTTTTGTATAGTGGGGGTCAGTAAAATCCTTTAACACGATCCTGACGTCCAATAGGGAAACCTTTATAACAGGATGCTGCTGTTCCTCACATATGGGATAACTTATACTGGATCTTAAAGGGTTGCTTACATCTCCCAACGATGGCCAGGTTAGAAGGAAAAAAATGGGGTCTCGATCGTGAAGTACGTTTTTTTAAAAGGTGTGTACTTTAATATTGCATAAATATAACAAGGTTGCTTACATAAACTCACATAAAAAATTATAAAAACATGCACTTATCCCAAACGAACGGCGAGCTCGTGTGCCTCCGTCTGACTGTCTGCCTCTCCGTCCCTACGCGTGGCGTCACGGTCACGTGACTTCATCAGGGGATGATGGGAAGGCAATACAATGGTCTTTAAATACTGTTTGTATAGAGATTGATACGGCGGCCATTTTCCCGGAGCCCATTGTTAATCTCCATTGGCAGCCATTTTCTTATAGATCCTGTCCTAAGTTATGGCGGCGGCCATATTTTTGGTGGTAAAAAACAATAACAAGGAAGTGGCGGTGGCAATACTTGCGCCGCCAATTTCCTTGTGATTTATTTAAAGATAGGTTGGCGGCCATGTTCATGGAGTCCTTGCAATGATATGTTGTGATGACAGAACCACAACATGGCAAGGACATGACCGCAAACAATGTTGCAGAGTTGAGGGGGCATCACATTCAAATTAAGTTTAAAATATGATTAAAATATATAGAGACAATTAATAAAACAGTATTAGAAATATAAAATAGGAATAAATATATTAATATACTATTTAAAATACACTTGTCAGTGCATTAAAAAAATGGATATGTCAGAGAAATAATATTATTTAGGTCTGGTGGACATCAGGCAGACGTTTGCGTTAGAGGCTATACTAGATGTGTTTATTCCTACCAGGTGATATAAAAATAATGATAAAGATATTGTTAAAACTATATATATATATATATAGATATATTCTAAAAATATATATAAACATATGCACAGGAGACAGTGTTAGGGGAAAAAACTTATTCTGGTGTGTATGAGGGAGATTTAATTAAAGGAGAAGTTATAAACGGGGGCAACCTATGCCCCATCATGTAAATAAATATATACTAAAAATCACTGAGAAAACAATTGAGGTCGAACTCCACATTGAGTCCTTTTGGCACAAAAGTATCCAAGGTGAAAATCCATTTTGATTCTAATTGGCTTAGTGTCCTCACCTTATGACCCCCCCCCCGCCAGTGTCTGGTATATGGCTCAATGCCCCAAAATTTTAACTGTGAGGGGTCTTTGTTGTGATGCAATAAAAAGTGTTTAGATACATTGTGTTTGTCCAACCCTTTTATTATATTTTGGACGTGCTCTTTGATACGGATCCTGAGAAGTCTTTTTGTACGCCCTATATACTGCAGGCCGCAACTACACTCCAGGGCGTATACCGCCCCCTCGGTGTTGCAGCATATAAAGTCTTTAACTTCATAGGTATCTCCCGTGCTGGAGGATGTGAAGTTAGTTTTTTTCTCATTTGGTCTCTTTGTTTTCTTGCATGCAAAACATCGTTTACAAGGATAAAAGCCTTTCATTGTAAAGAAGGAGAATGGTTTGTTGGGTGGATCTGGCACGCTCTTTACTATTTTATCCCGTATGGTTGGTGCCCTTTTATAAATGAATCTGGGATTTCTTGGTAGTGAATCTTGTAGCTGTTTGTCTGCCAATAGTAGGTGCCAATGCCTTTTGATAATTCTTTCA
Source organism: Rana muscosa (assembly GCA_029206835.1). Taxonomy (NCBI): domain Eukaryota; kingdom Metazoa; phylum Chordata; class Amphibia; order Anura; family Ranidae; genus Rana; species Rana muscosa. The sequence goes on from CM055116.1 coordinate 219,264,019, forward strand.
ATCTTCTTGTGTTGTACATTATAGTCAAGGATGATAGATGTCAATGGTTTTTTAGATGGTAATTGATTTTTATTTTTGTCTCTTATCAGTTCGTCCCGGTTCATCTCTGTTACTTCGACTATATTCTTTTCTATGAATGTATTACTATATCCTTTCTCGACAAATCTTTGACCCATGGCTTCGGCTTGTTCTTTGAACGTGTCTAAGTTGGTGCAGTTTCTCCTTAGCCGTACAAATTGACCCTTAGGGACATTAAAAAGCCAATTCTTATGGTGACAGCTTTCTATCGGTAAATAGCTGTTCCTATCAACGTTTTTAAAATGAGTCTGTGTTTTAAAACCAGAAGTGTCCTGTATGATATCTAGATCTAAAAATGTGACACTTGTTTCGCTGATCTCCCATGTAAGCTTAATATTTCTGTCATTTATATTCAGAGTTTGTAAAAAAGATGTAAGTAGATTAGGCTCTCCATTCCAAAGGATGAAAATATCATCAATATAGCGTTTATATATGGTGAGTTCAGCTGGTTTATTTTTAAAAACTGTTTTTTTTTCCCACTGGGCCATAAAAATACCGGCCACACTTGGGGCAAACTTAGCCCCCATGGCTACGCCGGTTCGCTGATGGTAATAATTCTTGTTGTGCCAAAAATAGTTATTTTTGAGGCAAAAGTCGAGACATTTGATGATGAACTTTCTTTGCATGCAAGGCAATTTAGTATATGTCCTAAGTCCCCACTTAGCAGCTTCGCAAGCTTGATGATGTAGGATAATTGTGTATAAGGAAGATACGACCCCAGTTGCCATGATCCATGGTCCTTCTTCTTTGGGAGTGTCCATTATTATTTGTATCATCTGTTTCGTATCTCTTAGATATGCCTCTGTGCCTTGCACTACGGGTTGCAGATAATGGTCTATGTATTGGCCCATCCTGGCCGTGAGCGAATCTATCCCATTGACTATTGGTCTTGGCGGTGGATTTATTTTGTCTTTATGTATCTTGGGAATTGTATAAATAATAGGTGTTCGCCAGGAATCGGGTACTAAATGTCTGGCTTCTTTTTTATTCAAGATGTTCTTTTTTAGACCCAGATGTACCACCTGTTCTAGAGCTTTTCTGCATTTGAAGGCAGGGGTACTGAGCAATTTATTATATGTATTGGTGTCTTCCAACATCTCCTTCATACTATTGTTGTATTGTTCTTTTGTAAGGATGACAATTGCTCCCCCTTTATCGGCTGGTCTTATGACAAGGTCCTTCCTTTTTGTCAGTTTCTTAATACCACTCTTTATGTACTTCGGTTCCTCCTTCTTCTTTATTTTCAAGTCCTTAATTTCTTCCAGCACTACTTTCTTAAAAACATCAATGTATTTGTTATTTTTGACTGGCGGGTTAAAAACTGATTTGTTTCTCAGCATACTGTGTGATATTCCATCTTCTCTTATTCCTGATTTATTATATGTGATGGGGTTCCCTGCTATATATTTATTGATATTTAGTTTTCTTACGAATTTCTGTATACCGATATAGGTCTGGAATTTGTCTAAATTCTTTGTTGGTGCATATTTTAGGCCTTTATCCAATACACCAATCTCTTCATGAGTAAGAGTTTCACCGCTTAGATTGAAAATTCCCTCTCCCTTTCTTCTCGTTTTCTTTTTGAGTCTCTTCCCGGACAAACACAATGTATCTAAACACTTTTTATTGCATCACAACAAAGACCCCTCACAGTTAAAATTTTGGGGCATTGAGCCATATACCAGACACTGGCGGGGGGGGTCATAAGGTGAGGACACTAAGCCAATTAGAATCAAAATGGATTTTCACCTTGGATACTTTTGTGCCAAAAGGACTCAATGTGGAGTTCGACCTCAATTGTTTTCTCAGTGATTTTTAGTATATATTTATTTACATGATGGGGCATAGGTTGCCCCCGTTTATAACTTCTCCTTTAATTAAATCTCCCTCATACACACCAGAATAAGTTTTTTCCCCTAACACTGTCTCCTGTGCATATGTTTATATATATTTTTAGAATATATCTATATATATATATATATATATAGTTTTAACAATATCTTTATCATTATTTTTATATCACCTGGTAGGAATAAACACATCTAGTATAGCCTCTAACGCAAACGTCTGCCTGATGTCCACCAGACCTAAATAATATTATTTCTCTGACATATCCATTTTTTTAATGCACTGACAAGTGTATTTTAAATAGTATATTAATATATTTATTCCTATTTTATATTTCTAATACTGTTTTATTAATTGTCTCTATATATTTTAATCATATTTTAAACTTAATTTGAATGTGATGCCCCCTCAACTCTGCAACATTGTTTGCGGTCATGTCCTTGCCATGTTGTGGTTCTGTCATCACAACATATCATTGCAAGGACTCCATGAACATGGCCGCCAACCTATCTTTAAATAAATCACAAGGAAATTGGCGGCGCAAGTATTGCCACCGCCACTTCCTTGTTATTGTTTTTTACCACCAAAAATATGGCCTCCGCCATAACTTAGGACAGGATCTATAAGAAAATGGCCGCCAATGGAGATTAACAATGGGCTCCGGGAAAATGGCCGCCGTATCAATCTCTATACAAACAGTATTTAAAGACCATTGTATTGCCTTCCCATCATCCCCTGATGAAGTCACGTGACCGTGACGCCACGCGTAGGGACGGAGAGGCAGACAGTCAGACGGAGGCACACGAGCTCGCCGTTCGTTTGGGATAAGTGCATGTTTTTATAATTTTTTATGTGAGTTTATGTAAGCAACCTTGTTATATTTATGCAATATTAAAGTACACACCTTTTAAAAAACCGTACTTCACGATTGAGACCCCATTTTTTTCCTTCTAACCCGGCCATCGTTGGGAGATGTAAGCAACCCTTTAAGATCCAGTATAAGTTATCCCATATGTGAGGAACAGCAGCATCCTGTTATAAAGGTTTCCCTATTGGACGTCAGGATCGTGTTAAAGGATTTTACTGACCCCCACTATACAAAAGCGGTTACCTCATTACCGCAAGGTAAGAGGCCACCCATTACTCTTAGTGTGACACCGGAAGTGGAGATTCAGACACCCCGTCACCACAGCACCATTCACCTATATGAAGTTGCAGGATTGTCACTTACAAGAAATTGATCTGCACGGGTACCAGTTACCATTGTTCTTCTTCTCTGGATTTTTGGAGTTCAATTTGTGTTCCTTTGCTTATTGGACAATTTTCACTTTTGCGTTATTTTTTCGTTACTCATTGAACTTACTGCTTCACTTTAGCACTGCACTGCACTTTGTTTATTTAGCAGTCACATTGGTGCACTTATTATCATTTTACTGCAATTTGCAGGCGACTTCTTTCATTTATTCATTCTCACAGCATATTTGCACAGTAACATTCACTTTGGTATTTATTCACAGGTTTACTTATATATTTATTGTTTTTACAGTTTTTATTTATTTATATTTTTACTGATCTCATAGTTTTAGTATTTATACATCACTATAATTGATCAGTTGTATTTATTGTTTATTTTTTAACCTGTTTATTGATTGATAATTTCTTAGTCATTGTGCACTATAATTTATCATATTAGAAACAGCGCAGCACCACCCCCCCTCGATTTAGATACTGTACCCATATGAATTTTTTGTCCTTTTTTTCACACAAATAGAGCTTTCTTTTGGTGGTATTTAATCACTGCTGGGTTTTTTATTTTTTGCGCTATTAGAGAAAAAAGACTGAAAATTCTGTAAAAAATTTTTTTTTTTCGTTTCCGTTATAACATTTTGCAAATTACTATTTTTTCTTCATAAATTTTGGCCAAAATTTATACTGCTACATATCTTTGGTAAAAATAAGTACAAATTGGTGCATATTATTTGGTCTTTGTGAAAGTTATAGAGTCCACAAGCTATTGTGCCAATATCTGAAAATTGATCACACCTGAAGTACTGATGGCCTATCTCATTTCTTGAGACCCCAACATGCCAGAAAAGTACAAATACCCCCCAAATGACCCCTTTTTGGAAAGAAGACATTCCAAGGTATTCAGAAAGAGGCATTGTGAGTTTTTTGAAGTTGTCATTTTTTCCCACAATTCTTTGCAAAATCAAGATTTTTTCTTTCTCTTTTTTTTTTTTCACAAAATTGTCATATTAGCAGGTTATTTCTCACACACAGCATATGCATACCACAAATTACACCCCAAAACACATTCTGCTATTCCTCCCGAGTATGGCGATACCACATGTGTGAGACTTTTACACAGCGTGGCCACATACAGAGGCCCAACATGCAGGGAGCCCCCTCAGGCGTTCTGGAGCACCGAGGCCAATTCTGACATTTCTCTCCTACATGTAAAAATCATCATTTATTTGCTATAAAATTACATAGAACCCCAAAACATTATATATGTTTTTTTAGCAAAGACCTTAGAGAATATAATGGTGGTTGTTGCAACTTTTTATCTCGCACGATATTTGCGCAGCAATTTTTTTTAACGCGTTTTTTACGGAAAAAAAATGTTTTGTACTAAAAAAAAAACAAAAAAAAAACAGTAAAGTTAGCCCAATGTTTTTGCATAATGTGAAAGATGAAGTTACGCCGAGTAAATAGAAACCTAACATGTCACCCTTAAAAATTGTACACGCTTGTGGAATGGTGCCAAACTTCGCTACTTAAAAATCCCCATAGGCGACGCTTTAAATATTTTTACTGGTTACATGTTTTGAGTTACAGAGGAGGTCTAGGGCCAAAATGATTGCTCTCGCTCTAACGTTCACGGCGATACCTCACATGTGTGGTTTGAAAACCGTTTTCATATGTGGGCGGGACTTACGTATGCGTTCGCTTCTGTATGCGAGCTCACGGGGACAGGGGCGCTTTAAAAAATATATTTTTTTTATTGTTCATTTTACTTTATTTATTTTAGTTTGACATGTTTTTCCGCCCCAAAATTTTTTTTGATCACTTTTATACCTATTACAAGGAACGTAAACATCCCTTGTAATAGGAATATGGCATGACAGATCCTCTTTACAGTGAGATATGGGGTCAACAAGACCCCACATCTCACCTCTAGGCTGGGAAGCCTGAAAGAAAACAAAAAAAAACAACAATCCTGGCTTTGATCGTAGCGGTGAGTCGGTAGAAGCACCGGAGGGCGGCTGGGGGGGGGGGCATCCCCTCTCGCCTCCCGTAAGAATGATCAAGCGGCGGAACAGCCACTATGATTGTTGCTATGGTGTAGGGAATCGCCGGCTGAAAAAGCTAATATCTGAATGATGCCTGTAGCTGCACCCATCATTCAGATATCCCCGCACAAAGTCAAGGACGTCATATGACGGCCGGCGGGCAGGAAGTGGTTATTGTAGAGTATTGCCGGGCATTGCGGAGTATGGCAGGGCATTGCGGAGTATGGCAGGGCATTGCGGAGTATGGCAGGGTATTGCATGGGGTATTGCACAGGGTGTATTGCACAGGGTATTGCAGAGTATTGCGCAGGGTATTGCAGAGTACTGCACAGGGTGTATTGTGCAGGGTATTGCAGAGTATTGCGCAGGGTATTGCAGAGTATTGCGCAGGGTATTGCAGAGTATTGCGCAGGGTATTGCAGAGTATTTTGCAGAGTATTGCGCAGGGTGATGCAGAGTATTGTGCAGGGTATTGCAGAGTATTGCAGAGTATTGTGCAGGGTATTGCGCAGGGTATTGCAGAGTATTGTGCAGGGTATTGCAGAGTATTGCGCAGGGTATTGCAGAGTATTGCACAGGGTATTGCGCAGGGTATTGCAGAGTATTGCGCAGGGTATTGCAGAGTATTGCACCAGGGTATTGCAGGGTATTGCAGAGTATTGCGCAGGGTATTGCAGAGTATTGCAGAGTATTGCACCAGGGTATTGCAGAGTATTGCACCAGGGTATTGCAGAGTATTGCACCAGGGTATTGCAGGGTATTTTGCAGAGTATTGGCAGGGTATTTTGCAGAGTATTGGCAGGGTATTTTGCAGAGTATTGGCAGGGTATTTTGCAGAGTATTGCACAGGGATGGCTGAGCAGGGATGGATGGATGGCTCGATCTGTGACTGCAATTGTCACAGATCCAGCCCACAGTGCTGCTGCTGCCATCCACTCCCTCCCCCTCCCCTCTCACACTGTACCGATCGGTACAGAGAGGGGAGAGAGGAACCGGCGTCATCACATGACGCCGGTCTGTTTACAAGTGATTGCTCCGTCATTTGACGGAGCGATCACGTGGTAAACGGCCGCTATCAGCGGCGATTTACCGCGATTCGTGATCCGCCGGGTCCTCTGGACCCGGCGGGCACAGAGCTTCCTGTGTGCGCGCCCCAGGGGGCGCGCGGGAGCGCGATTCTGGGAGGACGTTATATAACGTCCTCCCAGAGTTAAGCAATCACCTTGTCAACGTTATTTGTCGGCAGGTGGTTGCTAAGTGGTTAAATATTAATGGCTGTGTGTTGAGTTATTTTGAGGGGACAGCAAATTTACACTGTTATACAAGCTGTACACTCACTACTTTACATTGTAGCAAAGTGTAATTTCTTCAGTGTTGTCACATGAAAAGATATAATAAAATATTTACAAAAATGTCAGGGGTGTACTCACTTTTGTGAGATACTGTAGGTATTGTCATGTTTACCAGTATATATACTGAAGTTACTAAATGTAGTATTGGCCACCTTTGGTCATGAAGGGGTTACAAAATATGCAACATCCATAAGATCTGTAAAAACATAAGAAGAAATTATGTAATATAAAGATACCATTATATTTATATTTATTTTAAACTTTAAATTGGCACATTAGGCAAGCTATGGCTATAGACAGAAATTTACCATAGCATTCTATCACATTTTATTTTCATTTGGTTAAAAAAGCCAATGATATTTAACAACTACAGTGTAATTACACAAATTTTATCTGATATTGTTATAAAAAGTTTTTTTTTTTTTTGAGTAACTGACTAAAGCATGCTATTAAATGCCCCTGGGCATGCATACTATACTTTGGCTGCAGTTGTTTTATGGTAAAAGTCTGTGCCTGTTGATGAATTTTAAATAGCATGTAATTGATCTCTAGTTTCACACTATATACTGTATCTGCTTTTGAGAAGACAGCAGAACATTTACCATGGCATTCTACTTTCCTTGAATTAACTTTGTTTCCACAAATCAATTGAATTTTCTGCTAAACAAGGAACACATTACACTCCGAAATGTTATTCTGGTAGGGAAGAAGAAGCATTCATGCAGCGACTTCCCAGTAATCTAGCAGTAGATGATGTGAGATTAGAATTACAAGCTGACTTTATCTTTTAAAAAAAAACATCAATGATATGTTAATTTGATGCATCATTAATATGACAATATGATGCACAGAAACTGCATTCAAAGTGAGGCAATATTTTTACTAAGTCACAGTCCACAAAGGATCTATGCATGCTACTCTAAATACTGCAAGAATTACATTATTTTAAACCAGGTTTTCTTGCCATAAAAGATGAAGGAAAAGAAGAACTTACATACATTACTCTCTTAACAGTCTTCTCCTATAAACTCACACTTTATATGAACAATGGTTTTTGGTATCCCTGCTCTTTCACAAGTTCAAGGTGCAGGGACACCCAAAGCCATCAGTCATATACAATCCTATGTACCATTAACTTTTTGAATAAAATGTTGATTGAGCATTTAAGCAGCACAAAGCTTTACTGGATTTATGCCCCGTACACACGGTCGGATTTTCTGACAAGAAAAATCAGATGTGAGCTTTTGGTCCGAAATTCCGACCGTGTGTATGCTCTTTCGGACTTTTGCTGTCGGAATTTCTGCCAACAAAAAATTGAGAGCTGGTTCTCAAATTTTCCGACGGAAAATCTGATCGTCTGTAGCAATTCCGACGCATGCTCGGAAACAATTTGACGCATGCTCAGAACTTAATTTTCTCGGCTCGTCGTAGTGTTGTACATCACTGCGTTCTTGACAGTCGAAAGTATAGAGAACTTTTGTGTGACCGTGTGTATGCAAGCCAAGCTTGAGTGGAATTCCGTCGGAAAAAACTATCCAAAGTTTTTCTGAAGGAAAATCCGATCGTGTGTACGGGGTATAAGAAGATCAAAGCCAGGAGAACTGAGAGAGCCAGGAGAGCTTGAAAAGCTGAATAAACATATAGGTACTGTGTAAGATGGTCTGAGGGACCAACCGTAAGGCTAAGGCCAAGGTTTGGGGCCTAAGCAGCGGCGCTGCTGATGAGAGAGCCAGTATTAATGTTTTCGCCTCTTTTTCACAGTGAAAATCCCCTGCGTAGGCATTTTTTTTTCTTTAACAAGCCTTACACCACAGTTTGGACTGGCATTATCTCCCTAAAAAGGCTTTTACCACTGGGATAATTACCCCAAACATCACAGTATACAAATAAAATAGGCACAGAGTACACTTTACACTAAAATCTGATCTCCCGGTGACTCTACCAGAGTTGGTTCTCGGCAGTGAAAAAAATGGGTCAAATCCCTGTGCACGAGCGCCAGCACAGGGATTTGTGTGTGTAAACACACAAATCCCTGTGCTTTTAGAGGAAAGGAGACATGTTGTTTGTTCCTAGTAAGTAGGGACAACGATATGTCTCCTCTCCTACTCAGTCATATCCCCATAGCTAGAACACACTGAGGAAACACACATTTAACCCCTTGATTGACCCCTAGTGTTAACCCCTTCCCTACCCGTGTTATTTACACAGTAATCAGTGCATTTTTATAGCACTAATCGCTGTATAAATGTCAATGGTCCCAAAAATGTGTCAAAAGTGTCCGATCTGTCCGTCGCATTGTCGCAATACCGCTAAAAATCGCAGATCACTGCCATTACTAGTAAAAAAAATAATGATACAAATGCCATAAATCTTTCCCATAGTTTGTAGACGCTATAACTTTTGCACAAACCATCAATATACACTTATTGCGATTTTTTTTACCAAAAATATGTAGTAGAACATATATTGGCCTAAACTGATAAAGAAATTTGTTTTTTAAAAACATTTTTGGGGATATTTATTATAGCAAAAAGTAAAGTTTTTTTTTCCAAAATTGTCGCTCTTTTTTTGAGTATAGCGCAAAAAATAAAAACCGCAGAGGTGATCAAATAGCACCAATTGCAAAAAGTGCTCTGGTCAGGAAGGGGGTAAAACCTTCCGGGGCTTAAGTGGTTAATAGAAGTAAGACAGTCCCACCATCCACAAATGCCTCAGTCGAACTGTTCATTGAAAAGGTTTCAAAAGAAGTAAAGACTTTTTGTCCGCATTGGATCAGAATAATAATAATCCTAACAATGTATCTGTTGAGGAAAGCTTGCCATTAAGTTACCTACACAAGAGATGTGATGTCACCCTGCTGATAAGGGGGAGTTTTGTGGAAATTATGAACCCATTAGCATGCAAGGAAACAATTCTGGGACAGTTAGGAGATGTAGAGGTCTAATAACAGCTGGCCATAAAAAAATAAAAATATCGCAGAGGCAATAAAACAAGCATTAAGACTGGATATTATTAATAAGAATTTGTTGGATTACTTTTAGATCTTACATCCATGAATCCCTGTGCTTTAAATTCTACACTAAAAACACAATGACCATGTGACACCTCTGGGAAGACTGATTTTCTGGGGCAGAGATTTCATATTTGTCCCTATAGCTACCTTCGTAGATAAAGTTGTGGCTTCACTGATATGAGGTACTTTAGCATATATACACCAGTGATTTTTTAGCCAGTATGGCTCAAGAGCATTTTTTTGTTAATTTTATTTTCAAATCAAAAAATCTGCATCTCTGGCCATAAAAATTACCTAAAAGACCCCAGAAAATTATAAATAAGCTCTGTACAATAGTAATTGTAATTTTACAATATTTGTGCAACTCTTTATTAAACATATATTTTCAGGGGAAAAAAAGAACAAAATGAATATTAGTGGAATATACAAAATAAAATACCCATTTTTGGTAGAATATAATAGATAGGGTTGCATTGAGTAAATAGATACCAAACATGTCAAGTCTTAAAACTCTGTTTGCCTGTGATATTGCAAAAAAAACTATGGTACTCAAAAATCTCCATAGGTGACACTTTGAAAGCCTTTACTGCTTATGAGTTTAGAGTTACTGTAACTGTGAGCTGTGGTGGTAGAATTATTGCTCTCATTGCGATGTTCAAGGCAATACCTCACATGTGTGATACAATCACAATTTACATATATGTGCACACCCTGGGTTACATTTGTATTTGTGGGTGTGTGCAACCAACAGGGATTACATTTATTTTCTTTGTATTTTTAATACATTCTATTCAATTTTTTTTTACTTTACATTTTTTTATTTTATTTAATTTATTCATATCACAGGGGGTTAGCAAAATCCTATGTAGGTTGGTTTGGCAGGTGGCAGGTACTCTTTTTGGAGACATTGGGGGCATACTAGACCCCAAAGCAGCTAACCAAGCACAGACCATGCTATAACTGCCAGGGAATGTTACCTTTGAAACAGGAAGGAAACCGGAAGGAACAATATCATTTTCACTTCCAACTTCATCCACTGCAGAGGAGATTGAGAAATACATTTTCCTTGGTCTCCTCCCATTCATCATCCTGAAGCTGTCTGATGTGGTTGTGGGCTCCTGGGAAACACCATAAAAGTGATCAGGCGGCTCTATATAGTCTCAGTAAATACACTTCAGCTCAAACTGATTCAAGATGCTTTTTGGGTTAAATGGGTTGTAAAGCTTCTTTTTTTTATGTCATACTTACCTCCACTGTGCAGTTCGTTTTGCACAGAGTGGCCCCGATCCTGGTCTTCTGGGGTCCCTCAGCGGCTGTCTCTGCTCCTCCCCGCAAGAGCTAACCCTCTTCATGGGAAGCGCTCTCCCAAGGGGGTTAGCTTGCGGGCGCGCTCCCATGATACAGCCGGAGGCCATAGCCACTGACTGTATCACTCGGCCCCACCCCCGGCGCGCTGTGTCATTGATTAGATTGACAGCAGCGGGAGCCAATAGCTGCGCTGCTATCAATCTCCAATGAAGAGCCGAGAAGACTGGGAACAGTAGCCAGCGCGTTCATGGTGTAGGACTTTCAAGGGCTCAGGTAAGAAAACCGGGGGGCTGGGGGGCTTGTAAGCATCAGATGTTTTTTAACCTTAATGCATAGGATGTATTAAGGTGAAAAAACGCAAAGCTTTACAACCCCTTTAAGTTTGACTAAAAACATGTTTTTTGTTTCAGAATAAGTTTGATTTGCAATGAAGTAGCATTGCTTTGAGATCCAATGTTGCCATGGCCTTTGCGGGCTGTATATGTTTCATAAAGTTTTTAATCTTTCAATTAAATTAATTTTGACAGTATATAGTGCCAAGATTCCATCAGCTTAAGACAGATTTATATTCTAAACCCACAGTTTGCAATGAACTACTTAGATATGACAGTTTCCATCCCCTTCACATTTTTTGCTCAGTGGCTCAGAGAGTCAAACGAATAGTAAATGATCAAGACAGACTAAAGAAAAGATTACAGGAGGTGATGTGCAAACTGAAAGATAAAGGATATCCCTAAAAACTATTGGAAGCAGTAGTCAACCTAAAGGAATTCTAATTGCTTTACACCTTTTAAGAAAAAGGGATATTTTCTACTGTGAGAAAACACAGCCATATATTGACAGACATATCTAGATATTCCCAAGTTATACCTGGCTCCTCTGCAGGTTTTTCACTGTAATCATAGGCCGAAAGTTCAGCTGGCTGTTCTGATGTTTTTGCTCACTATGTAATTTTCTTTTTCTTCATTTGGTATTTAGGTTCACCATGTTACCTTCATATTTATTTACTATTAGCAAAGATCCTCTTTTTCCTTTTTTACGCACAGTATGTCTCTTACGGCTGGCCTGCTGCTGTTTTTTTATTTTATTTAGCAAGGTTTGTCTTTTTATACTATTGTGGGAATGTTTGACCATTCTTCCAGAAGCACATTTGTGAGGTCAGGTACTGATGTTGGACAAGAACTCCTGGCACTAATGTTTGATAAGAAGGCCTGGCTCACAGTCCCTGCTCTAATTCATTCCAAAAGGTGTTCTATCGGGTTGAGATCAGGACCAGTCAAGTTCCTCAACCCCAAACTCACTCATCCATGTCTTTATGGACCTTGCACCAGTCCCAATACTTTTGACAATATAGTGTACATTATGTGATATTCAGGGGATCTAGTGTCTTAGGACCACGTTCAACTGCCGGTTTTCTCAAACATAAAAGTCTTTATTTTCCTTAAGCAAACAAAAATAGGATTTTTGTACTCACCGTAAAATCCTTTTCTCTGAGTCCATGGACCAACACAGCTTCTCTATTGACAAAGTGGGTATTATCCGTTAGGTAGGAGTGACTAGGCAGAAAAACTTGTAAAAAGTGTTGCATCACACCTTCTACAGTACCGCCCAGGGGGCGGACCCTCTGGTATAACCTCTCAGTCTGTATCTCACAGATCAGTTTGTCAAAAAGCAGTACAAACTTAAAAGGAGGGGTGGGTGCTGTGTCGGTCCATGAACTCAGAGAAAAGGATTTTACGGTGAGTACAAAAATCCTATTTACTCTTTTGTCCATGGACCGACACAGCTTCTCTATTGACAAAGTGGGACGTCCCAAAGCAGTGTCAGAGAAAAAACGAGGGGTGGTAACAGCATAAAAATAAACTTCACCCCAAACACAAAACAGCACTCCTCCAACGGAGGAGTTGCAACTCTAAACAGCCGCTTGCAAAACCTTGCGGCCGAAAGAGGCATCCGAAGATGCACCTACATCAACTTTGTAGAATTTTGTGAAAGTGTGAGCGGACGACCAAGTCGCTGCTTTACATAATTGGGAAACAGACGCTTGATGTCGGAAAGCCCAATAGGCACCTATTGCCCTGGTCGAATGCGCTGTGACAGGAAAGGGGGGCGCTTGACCCTTTAAGGCGTAAGCCTGGATTACTATCTGTCGGATCCACCTATAGATGGTGGCCGACGAGACTGCTTGGCCCTTCTTGGGACCAGCCACCGAAACAAACAGTGAGTCTGACTTCCGGAACAGGGAAGTAGCAGATAAGTATACTCTCAAAGCTCAGACAATGTCCAAGAAATGCAACGCCGACTCCTTAGGATTCGACGGATGAGGACACAAGGATGGAAGTACAATGTCTTCGTTGAGATGAAAAGCCGAAATGACCTTCGGAAGAAAAGGAAGGCTGCGGCCGCAGCACCACCTTATCTTTGTGGAAAACCAAATAGGGAGCCTTGCAGGACAAGGCTGCCAGCTCAGAGACTCGTCTAACTGACGTAACAGCCACCAAAAAGACCACTTTCTGAGAAAGTGTCAACAGGGGAATATCTCTAATATTCTCAAACGGTGCCTTCTGAAGCACCGAGAGGACCAGGTTCAAGTCCCACGGAGGTAACGGGGGACGGACCGGAGGGGCCACATGTCGAACCCCCTGCACAAATGTACTCACGAGAGAGTGAGCCGCCAGGGGTCGCTGAAAAAAGACAGCCAGGGCAGATATCTGTCCCTTAATCGTACTTAGGGCAAGCCCTTTGGTCCACCCCTTGCTGTAAAAACAGCAGGATTCTGGAAACCAAATAGGTACACGGATGCCATCTCATTTCCTCACACATGGAGATGTAGACCTTCCAAGTGCGGTGATAAACCTTCCTAGAGGACAGTCTTCGAGCACTTCTCATAGTAGAGATTACTGAATCTGACAGGCCCCAGTCTCTCAGTACCTGGTTCTCAACAGCCATGCCGTTAAAGCCAATGACTGTAAAGCAGGATGGAGTATGGGACCTTGCGATAGCAGGTCCTTCCGTAGTGGTAGGCGCCAGGGGACGTCTGCTACCAGACGTACTAGATCGGCGTACCAAGGACGCTGAGGCCAATCTGGAGCGATTAGAATCATTGGAATTCCCTCTGCCTCCACTCTACGGAGCAGAAGAGGAAGAAGCATTAAGTGAGGGAAGGCACAGATTAGCCGATACTGACCCCACGATGCCACCAACGCGTCCGTTGCGTCTGCCCATGGGTCTCTTGACCGGGCCACAAACCTCAATACCTTCCGATTGAGTCGGGAAGCCAGAAGATCTACGTCTGGTGTGCCCCATCTTTGGCAGAGGAGTTGGAACACCTCCGGGTGTAAGGACCATTCTCCCTGGTCCAGCATCTGGCGGCTCAGGTAGTCCGCCTGCCAGTTTTCCACACCCGGAATGTACCCGGCCGACAGTGCCGGTACGCTCCTCTCTGCCCACTTCAGGATGCAAGCGACCTCCGACGCTGCAGCTGAGCTTCTTGTTCCTCCTTGATGATTGACATATGCCACTGCTGTGGCGTTGTCTGACTGGATCCTGACTGGACGCCCTTGCAGCCTCTGAGACCATTTGAAGAGGCACAGCCTGATCGCCCGGATTTCCAGGACATTGATCTGCAGGAGGGCTTCCTCTGGGGTCCAGCGACCTTGCGCCGACTGAACACCCCAGACTCCCCCCAACCTGTAAGGCTGGCGTCCGTCGTGATCACTATCCAGTAAACCGGAAGAAATTACTTCCCGGCCATTAGAGCCGGTGCTGTCAGCCACCATACCAGGGATCTCCTGACTAGGTGGCTCACTCGGATTTGATAATCCAGAGATGAAGGGCATCTGTTCCATCTGGACAGAACTTCCTTCTGTAACACTCGAGTGTGGTATTGAGCATATGGGACCGCCTCGAAGGAGGCTACCATGAGGCCCAACACTCGCATGCCAAAACGGAGTGACGACCAATTCCTGGAAGTCAGCTGCCGTACTGCAGCCCCGAAGGGTCTGCAACTTCTCCACAGGGAGGAATACCTTTGCCTCTGAGGAATCCAGAATCAACCCCAGGTACACTAGGCATTGAGTGGGCACCATACTGACCTTTGCGTGTTTAGTATCCAACCACAGTCTCGAAGAGTCTGACAGGTAATGGACACGCTTACCTCTAAATTCTGAGCTTGAAGGTGCCTTCAGTAGAAGGTCGTCCAAGTAGCCCATGATAGCGATACCCCGCTGTCTTAGAAGTGCCAGAATCGGAGCGAGCACCTTGGTGAACGTCCTGGGTGCTGAGGCAAGGCCAAACGGGAGGGCCACAAACTGGTAGTGGTTCTTCCCGACAGCAAATCACAGAGACTTCTGGTGTCTGGAGTATATGGGGACATGCAGGTATGCGTCCTTGATGTCCAAGGAGGCCAGAAAGTCCCCCAGATGGAGAGCCGTGACTACAGATCGAACCAACTCCATCCGAAATCTTTGTACCTTCACAAAGCAATTGAGGGCTCGGAGATCCAAGATTGGATGAACCCCATCCTTCTTCGGCACAATGAACAGATTTGAGTAAAAACCCTGACCCCGTTCCTGTTCTGGAACTGGAATAACTACCCCGCATTCCAGTAGACCCTGGACCGCCCCATACAGGGCCTCCCGATGGGTTAGTAGTAGCTGGAGATTGGAGGTGATGAATCTGTCCGGTGGACAAGAGAGAAACTCTATCTTGTAGCCTGAGGAGATTACTTCGCAAACCCACCTGTCGGAGACTAGAGCTGCCCACTGAGTCGCAAATTTGCGAAGACGTCCCCCCACCCGAGAGCTGGGTAGGGGCGGACCTTCATGCGGACGCAGATTTGTCCGCAGGCTTGTTGGGTATGCGGGACCAAGGACGCCTTTGTCCTTGGGCAGGCGCTTTATCGGCCTGGGGTCTTTTCCCTGTCGCCCTAGGGGGACGAAAAAAAAACGCTTGCGTGCAGTAAAGGAGGGCCCTTGCCCTTGGCGTGGCCCCTTACCCTTGCTAATTTGGGGAAGCAAAGTGCTTTTACCTCCTGTGGCATCCTTGATGATGTCATCCAGAGAAGCCCCAAAAAGTCTGTCGCCCTTAAAAGGCAGATCCAACAGGGCTTTCTTGAAAGTCTGGTCCGCAGACCAGCCTTTTAGCCAGATCAGGCGGCGTATTGCTACTGCATAAACCGATGCTTTAGACAGCAGGGGAATAGTATCCATGTCTGACTCGCAGACAAACCTAAGGCCCTGGACCAACTGGTCGGCCAATGTTATCTCATCAGGAGGAGCATCTCACTCCTTAACCCCTGGAGTAGCAATCTTGCCCATTCAGTAAGTGTCTGAGACACTAGGGCCCCCGCCAAATGCCGGGCGTACTGCCGAGCCTACCACTGAGTAAAGGTAGCAAGCAAGTGCTTCAGCCTTCTTATCCACAGGGTCCTTGAAAACAGGAGCCCCTTCTACAGGAATTGTGGTGGCTCTATTAAGTCTGGACACCGGAGGGTCCACTATAGGGGGAGAGGTCCATTTCTTCAGAAAACTCTCCTCAATGGGGTACCGTACCGCAAACCTCTTTGGGGCTGTAAAGACCCTCAGTGGGTTCTCCCATTCCTTGTATAAGAGTTTATCAAAAGACACACAAGGGAACACCTTAGCAGTGCGGGCAGGTCTATGAAATCCAAGTGGACCGGAGTCTCTGCTGCTTCTGCAGTATTTTCCAACTTTAGCGTATCCCGCACTGCAGTAATAAGGTCAGATACCAATGCCGTCTCGCGTACTGACCTGGACTTGGAGTCATCCTCACTGTCCGGTCACGGTCTGCAGTCTCTGATGCGTCAGAATCTGGGCCCTGAGCCGTAGCTGGACCTGGTTCTGCATCAGAATTATCCCCAGAAGCTTGCAGGTGGACGGGGCATTTACTACCCCCTGTATTCCCATGTGCTGCTTCCACCCTGGCAGCAAACGCCTCTAGGATTGCCGTCATAGCGTTCATAGACACCTCAGGGGCACCAGTTGCTAAATCTGGTGTTTCAGGGGAGAAGACATCTGGCTCAGATGCCATGCTGACCACACGCTGACACCCACAGGGCTCCAGGCAAGATATCAATAGGCCACCCTCCTGCGCTGCAGAGATGCTGGGTTACCCAGAGGACTCACCACCCTGGACCGGTACTGCTATGCTGCCGTGTGCTGCGCCTGTGATGCTGTCCCACTGCTGCTGTGTCAGTCTGCTTCTTTTATCAGCACTTCCTGTGTGAATTTTTGCGCCAGTGTAATGCACCCTAGAGGCCGGAGGCTCTCGCAAAATGGTTGCCAAAAACGTCTGTATGGAAGATAATGTGGGCTCTAAGAAAATGGCTGCCGAGCTGAAGATAGAGGTCAAGCAGCTGTAGCCCACAAAAAGATGGCCGCCGAACGGCAATATATACATACAGGGTGGACAAACATGGCCGCCGATCAGCTGATAGGGGCCAGTGGGTGTGGCCGAACCACAGGAAGATGGCCGCCGGGCAGTCACAAGAGGCCGAACTCGGCATGGACCACCCCAAAATGGCCGCCGACAGCATGGAGGAGGAAGCACATACAGGTAAGCAGAAATGACATTTATTTTAAATGTTAGTTACAGCCATCCCCGCTCCAGTGGAACCCCTTAGGTGACCCCCAGCACCCAGCAACCTTTAGCTAGAAGCCCAGGGAGGAGGGAAAGGCAGGGAGAGAGGGAAGAAAGGTGCCACAACCACTTACTTGATCTCTCCAGGAATGTCTAGCTAAATCACCCAGCCGAGGCAGGGGAGTTTTACTTACCTATCCTGCATGTATTATGCTGGAAGACATTCCAAACAGATCATCGTCCGCGCACGGAAGGTGACTGTTGGCCAGGCATGCTGTGATTGGACCCAAAAGGGACGATCATATGTATGCCCTGGAGCGTGACGCTCACCGGACAGGCTGCTGCGACTCGGCCGTATGGTCAGCCAAAGCTAAGCGGTCCGATGCAAGCCTTGGAACGTAAGCTCACCAGCCAGGCTGCTGCGACTCGGCCGCAAGGTCAGCCGAAGCTGAGCGGTCCGATGCAGGCCCTGGAGCGTAGGCTCACCGGCCACCCGTGGAGCGACGGGCATGTCGTGGAAAACCCAGCGCGTAGCTAGGGTCGGCACACGCTCGATGGCCGAAACTGGGGAGACTACAAGGATCGAGGATCCAGCTTGTCACCCAGTCGGCAGTTGATCGAAGATCGCAGGAAACAACAAATATAGCAAAAAAATATTTTTTTTTCCCCCAGACCAATGAACCCGAAGGGAGCCATGTCCTACTCCTTGCTAGACAGAAAAAACTGATCTGCGAGATACAGACTGAGAGGTTATACCAGAGGGTCCGCCCCCTGGGCGGTACTGTAGAAGGTGTGATGCAACACTTTTTACAAGTTTTTCTGCCTAGTCACTCCTAATTAACGGATAATACCCACTTTGTCAATAGAGAAGCTGTGTCGGTCCATGGACGAAAGAGTAAAGGAGTTTCCAGCAGCCAAACAAAACTTCAGTAAATTTAACAAAAAAGTCTGCTTATTTTCATCACAACTCCAAATGTTAAACATGCACAAGTCAAATAAGAGTTTTTACCCCAGGGTTAGCAGCGTCTAGCTTCAGATGGTTTGTAGCACACATGCAGTACAAAGCCGGGTCTCCTCTAAACTCCTACTCCACCTACCGACCGACACTGGGAGTTTCCTGCCTTATGTGCTGCTTCCTGGAGACTGCATACCTTGTAGGGACCAGAGTCCCTGTAGTCAGGAGTGGAGGCCCTTTTTCCACCTGAATGTCACTCTGGGCCTCCAAAATTCTGGGTTCCAAATAAGGCACTATTAATGCAGAGAGGTCTGCAAGTCAGTCCTCTCTTCTGTACAACTGTCTTGGAATCTCTCACCCTGTACGGGTGAGATCCCTGAGTACACAAACCTATCCTTCCTTAAAGGGGCCACAACCCAAATATCGGTGCGACATAGCACCCGTCCAGCATCCACTCTTCGCACCTTGTACAAATATATATATATATATTGTGAGGGGGTTAGCTCGGCAGCGGGTGTGTGTGACCCCCGGGATGGGCTCCCCACACAAAAACAGGCCCAGCAAACGGAGGTTGTGGTTTTCAAAATCAAAAAAAGGTGCGGTTTATTTTCTATTTACAGTGACAAAACACAGCAAAGCCAAAAGAAACATAAACAAAATAAATCCTGGTCAACTTGACCTCTGACTAAACATACAGGTTTCCTAACTAACAACTGGGATCAGCCTAGTGCTGTCCTAGTCCCTAAGTCCCTGGTTTTAAATGTCCAAGCAAATAGCAACACAGGCTTTGTCTCACCGCACAGGGGTTCACTCTCCCTAGACAGTCCACACAGGTCTGGGTCCAGGCATGAGCAAACACCTAATGAATCTGGGAGTTTTTATAGAGGCCTAAATGAGCTGACAAGCTTCAGCTGGTCTCATCAACTCCCTGTCTGCACGACGCCCCACACTCTCCCTAGAGGTATGAGTCATCCATGAGCCCACTAGCCTCAGCTGGGCTTATACAACTCTCCACCTAGTTGTATAAGTCGGCGTAAAGCCTGAATCTGGGCGAAATATATCTACCCCCCTGGATGCAACCAGGTGACTTTACCTTCCTGCTGTCACATACCCCCCCCTCTTGTTTTAACCTCGGGGTTGGAACACCAGCAATCAGGCATTCATGTACTCGAGACAAAGCATCCACATTCCCCATTTGAACGCCAGGGCGATGCTTTACTGTGAAGTTGAATTCCTGGAGGGCCAGGAACCACCTATTCACTCTTCTATTTGTTTCCTTGTTTTGAGCCATCCACTTTAACGGAGCGTGATCCGTAACCATGTCAAAGTGCCTACCTAGCAGGTAGTACCGAAGGGAATCTAGAGCCCACTTCACCGCTAAACACTCCTTTTCAACGGTGGCGTAATTTACCTCATGGGACTTCAACTTCCTGCTGAGGTAAATGACTGGGTGCTCTTCCCCGTTCCAGACCTGAGACAATACTGCTCCTAACCCCACATCTGACGCATCACTTTGTACGACAAAGTCTTTAGAGAAGTCGGGTGAGTACAACACTGGCTGGCTACATAAGGCTTGTTTCAAGAATTGGAATGCTGCCCCAGCCTCGGGGGTCCATTTAATCATGACCGACCCTTTCCCCTTCGTTAGGTTGGTTAGGGGCACAGCCTTAGAAGCAAAGTGGGGAATGAATCGCCGATAATACCCAGCGATTCCCAGAAAGGCTCGTACCTGCTTCTTGCTGTTGGGACGTGGCCAACTCTGGATGGCCTTGACTTTGTTGAGTTGGGGTTTTATTACTCCCCTCCCAATGGTGTACCCAAGATATTTGGCCTCCTCCTGCCCAATGGTACACTTCTTGGGGTTAGCCGTAAACCCCGCTTCCCGAACAGAGTCCAGGACTGCTTGCACTTTTGGCAGATGTGAGGCCCAATCTGTGCTATGGAAAATTACGTCATCCAGGTAAGCCGCAGCATACTTCCGATGGGGCCTCAGCATCTGGTCCATTTTCCGCTGGAATGTGGCCGGCGCATTCTGTAACCCGAACGGCATTCTTTTATATTGGAACGCCCCGTCTGGGGTTACAAATGCGGTTTTCTCTTTGGCCAATTTGGCCAGGGGGATTTGCCAATACCCTTTTGTGAGGTCAAGAGTCGTCATGTATCGGGCTGTTCCCAGCCGGTCGATCAACTCATCTATACGTGGCATGGGGTAGGTGTCAAATTTTGTAACTTTGTTCAACTGACGAAAATCGTTACAAAATCGCCAGCTCCCATCCGGTTTAGGCACCAACACAATGGGACTAGACCAATCACTTTGGGACTCCTCTATCACCCCTAAGTTCAGCATTTTCTGTACTTCCTCCCGTATTGCCTCCCGTCGGGCCTCTGGGATCCGATAGGGTTTTAACTTCACCCTTTCACCGGGCGGGGTAATGATGTCATGCTCTACCCCAGATGTTCGTCCCGGCAGCTCAGAGAATACCTCCTTGTTGCGAAGCACAAACTCCTTAACCTCCTGTTGTTGGGGTTGTGACAAGGTGGCTGCTATTCCAACCTCAGGAATCACGCAACCAGTTTGAGCTGGTGACCAAGTGTCTGCGACTAGGGACTCTCTATCCCTCCAGGCTTTCAACAGATTAACGTGATAGATCTGTTCGGGCTTTCGCCTTCCTGGTTGTCTGACCTTGTAATTCACTTCGCTCACTTTTTCCATTATCTCGTAGGGGCCTTGCCATTTGGCAAGGAATTTACTTTCAACCGTAGGGACAAGTACCAGTATCCTATCCCCTGGGGAAAAGGTACGGGTCTTGGCTCCACGGTTGTACACTCTCTGCTGTGCTAACTGCGCTTGGGCCAAATGTTCCTTCACGATGGGCATTACCTGTGCAATTCGGTCTTGCATCAGGGCGACATGCTCAATCACACTCCTGTGGGGAGAACTCTCACTTTCCCAAGTTTCCTTGGCAATATCCAACAGCCCTCTTGGGTGTCTCCCATACAGTAACTCAAAGGGGGAGAATCCCGTAGAGGATTGGGGCACCTCCCTAATAGCAAACATCAGATAAGGAAGTAGACAGTCCCAATCCTTTCCATCTCTATCCACCACTTTCTTCAACATTTGTTTTAGGGTTTTGTTGAATCTTTCAACCAGCCCATCGGTTTGGGGGTGATACACAGATGTACGTAATTGCGTCACTTTGAACAATTTACACAGCTCCTTCATAACCCGGGACATAAAGGGTAGTGATGAGCCGAACACCCCCGGGTTCGGTTCGCACCAGAACCCGCGAACGGACCGAAAGTTCGTACGAACATTAGAACCCTATTAAATACAATGGATGCGAACGTTCGAATTCTAAAGTGCTAATTATAACAACTATTATGCATGTTATTGTCCTAAAAAGGGTTTGGGAACCCGGGTTCTGCACCAGGGGACATGTATCAATGCAAAAAGAAGTTTTAAAAACGGTCGTTTTTCGGGAGCAGTCATTTTAATGATGCATAAAGTGAAAAAAAAAAAGTCAAATATTCCTTTAAATATCGTACCTGGGGGGTGTCTAAAGTATGCCTGTGAAGTGCCACGTGTTTCCCGTGTTTAGAACTGTCCCTGCACAAAATGACACTTCTAAAGGAAAAAAAAGCCATTTAAAACTGCTTGCGGCTTTAATGTAATGTCTGGTCCCGGTAATATGGATGAAAATCTTTAAGAAAAATGGCATAGCTACCCCATGACCCCCCCCCCCTACCCCAGCCCATTACCAGCCCCTTTGGGTCTTGTATGGATATTAAGGGGAACCCCGCACATAAAATAAAAAAGGCCCTATATACTCTGAACAGCCGTATACAGGCGGTGCATACAAGACAGGGACTGTAGGTTTGTTCTTATGTAGAATCTGTTTGTAATTTTGAACAGGTACATTGTTGAAGTGTAGCTCCAGCCCAAAAATCTATTTTTAAACTTTTTGGAAAACATAGGTAAGGGTTATCACCCCTGTAACATTTGTTTTGCTGTCTGTGCCCCTGTTCAGAACATTTCACCTCACTTTCCGTCCCAATGACAACTGTTTTTGAAATGTGGTGTTTTTCTTGAAACAAGGATTGCTGATAAAGCATCAGTACAGAGGAGACACCTTTCTCCCATATTTATTCTTACAGGAGAGAATTTTCCTTCCTAGTGGTAGATTTCCTCTCACTTCCTGTTGTCTTCTTGCGTTTGCAAGTAGGAGTCGTTTGTAAGTTGGATGTTTGAAAGTAGGGACCTGCCGTATATACTCTGCAGAAATAGGCCCCTTAGTTGTTGGTGTTGGCACAACACTGTAAGCACTCACAGTTACTCTTGGTTGGTGCTGGAACACCCTGCTGTCAACTATTATATCAGGAATTTTAATTACATATAATTGTTGAACAGTGGTAGTAAAAATTGGGCCTTTGATGGTGGTGCTGGTGCCACAACACTGTAAGCCCTGACAGTTACTCTTGGTGGGTGCAGCAATGGGCCCTGCTGTGAATTATTAGATCAAGAATTGTAATTGCATGCCCCTGTTGAACAGGGGCTGAAAAATTGGGCCTTTCGTGGTGGTGGTGGTGGTGGTGGTGTTGCCACAACACTGTAAGCCCTCAGAGTTACTCTTGGTGGGTGCAGGAATGGGCCCTGCTGTGAATTATTAGATCAAGAATTGTAATTACATGCCCCTTTTGAACAGGGGCTGAAAAATTGGGCCTTTCGTGGTGGTGGTGGTGGTGGTGGCGTTGCCACAACACTGTAAGCCCTCAGAGTTACTCTTGGTGGGTGCAGCAATGGGCCCTGCTGTGAATTATTAGATCAAGAATTGTAATTGCATGCCCCTGTTGAACAGGGGCTGAAAAATTGGGCCTTAGGAACTGGTGGCACAACACTACAACCCCTCACAGATACGTTACTTGGAGCACAGCAATGAGCCCTGTTGCAAAGTATTGCTTCAAAAATTGTAATGACACGCCCCTGTTAAACAGGGGCTGAAAAATTGGGCCTTAGGCACTGGTGCCACAACACTCCAACCCCTCACAGATACTGTACTTGGAGCACAGCAATGAGCCCTATGGCAAATTATTGCTAAAAAAATTGTAATTACACGCCCCTGTAAAACAGGGGCTGAAAAATTGGGCATTAGCCACTGGTGGCGGCACCCATAAACAAAAATGATCTTCCAAGCTATCATCATCAATCGTATCATTGAGGACTCGGAGGAGGAGGATAGCCAGTCAACATAACAGCACAGGCACTCAGCATCAGCATCAGTCTTGAAGGGATGTGACATGTTAAAATCAATTAGTCTGTTATATCAGCATCAGGTGTGTGGTAGCTGGTGGTGATCCAAGACTGGTTCATCTTGATGAAAGTCAGTCGATCAACCGAGTTGGTGGACAGGCGCACCCTGTGATCCGTGACAAATCCTCCAGCAGCACTGAATGTGCGTTCCGAAAGAACGCTGGATGCAGGACAGGCCAGTAGCTCAATTGCATACTGTGCAAGCTCTGGCCAGTGATCCATCCTCAAGACCCAGTAAGCCAGAGGATTTTCGGTGGGGAAGGTGTCCAAGTCTGACCTTGCCCCTAGATATTCCTGCACCATGTTTATCAGACGCTGGCGATGGTTGCTGGAACCGATCATACTTTGGGGCTGCGGACTAAAGAATTGTCTGAACGCATCGGTCAGACGGCCACCTTCCCCACCGCTCCTTCTTTGACTGGCCGAAGCCTCAGCAACTCGTTGTCCAGGACCAGGAGTTTGTAACCTCCCAGTCTCTGGGAACGCGTTGCACAGACCTTTCTGCAAGGCCTCCCGGAGTTGTCTCATCCTCTGCTCCCTCTGCGAAGGTAACATAAGGTCCGCAACCTTACCCTTGTACCGTGGATCAAGGAGAGTGGCCAGCCAGTAATGGTCCCTCTCCTTGATCCGAAGAATACGAGGATCCTTCCGCAGACTTTGCAGGATCAGGGAGGCCATGCAGCGTAGGTTTGCTGAGGCATTCGCTCCGGAGTCCTCTGGGTCACTAAGGACGACATGATCCGCAGCCACCTCCTCCCAGCCACGTACAAGTCCACTGGTTTCTTGGGACTGTAAATCATCCCTAAAAGACTGCTGCTGATGATGCTGAGTGCCAGCCTCCACCTCCATGCTGACACAATCCTCCTCCTCCTCCTCCTCCTCCTCTTCCTCTTCCTGTGCGATGGGTGGGACAGAAGGAACACTGTCTGGGTAAAGGGGGCCTTGAGAGGCAAGGAAGTCCTCCTCTTCCTGCCTCTGTTCTGCCTCAAGTGCCCTGTCCATTATTCCACGCAGCGTGTGCTCCAACAGGTGGACAAGAGGTACAGTGTCACTGATGCATGCACTGTCACTGCTCACCATCCTCGTGGCCTCCTCAAATGGTGCCATGACAGTGCATGCATCCCTGATCATGCCCCACTGGCGTGGAGAAAAAAAAACCAAGCTCCCCTGACCCTGTCCTGGTGCCGTAGTCGCACAGGTACTCATTGATGGCCCTCTGCTGCGTGTGCAGCCGCTGCAGCATGGCCAACGTTGAGTTCCACCTGGTGGGCATGTCACATATAAGGCGGTTCTTGGGCAGGTTCAACTCCTTTTGCAGCTCAGCCAGGCGAGCACTGGCATTATAAGATCTGCGGAAATGCACACAGACTTTCCTGGCCTGCCTCAGGACATCCTGTAAGCCCGGGTACCTGCCCAAGAACCGCTGCACCACCAGGTTAAGGACGTGAGCCACACAGGGCACATGGGTCAGTTGTCCCTGTCGGAGGGCGGAGAGGAGGTTGGTGCCATTGTCGCAAACCACCATTCCTGGCTTAAGCTGGCGTGGCGTCAACCACCTCTCGGCCTGGCCCTGCAGAGCAGACAGGACCTCTGCCCCAGTGTGGCTTCTGTCCCCCAAACACACCAGCGCAAGCACGGCATGGCATCTTTTTGCCTGCGTACTTGCGTAGCCCCGTGAACGGCTACGGAGCACCGCTGGTTCATAGGACAAACCACAGGAAGAGGCCATGGAGGAAGAAGAAGAGGAGGGGGTGGAGGAGAGAGGTGTGTCACAACCAGTAGTAGCATTTTGGAGGCGTGGCGGTGGAACAACCTCCAACACTACTGCACCTTGTCCTGCATCCTTCCCAGCTGCCAAAAGAGTGACCCAATGGGCCGTGAAAGAAAGGTAACGTCCCTGTCCATGCCTGCTGGACCATGAGTCAGCGGTAATATGCACCTTACCGCTGACCGCCCTGTCCAGCGAGGCCAAGACATTGCCTTCCACATGCCGGTAGAGAGCCGGAATAGCCTTCCGTGAAAAAAAGTGGCGTTTGGGAACCTGCCACTGAGGAACCGCACATTGCACAAACTCACGGAAGGGGGCCGAGTCTACCAACTGAAAAGGCAGCAGTTGAAGCGCTAGCAATTTAGCCAAGCTAGCATTCAACCGCTGGGCATGTGGATGGCTGGGAGTGAACTTCTTTCGACGGTCCAGCAGCTGGGGCAGGGAAATTTGCCTGCTAGAATCGGACGTCGGTGTACTGCTAGCAGAGTGGCCGCAAGTACTTGGCTGTGACACACCTAATTCTACACCTTCATTCCTCTCAGTGCATGTTTCAGAGAGGACTGAAGTTATAGTGGGGTTGGAGATCCCAGCTGATGCGGTGCAAGGAGAGGTCCGCTTTGTTCTTTGGTGTGGGTCTTTGAGGTAGGCTTGCCAACGAGCTGCATGGCAGGTCAACATATGTCTGGTCAGGCATGTGGTACCCAAGCGGCTGATGTTTTGGCCACGCGATATACGCTTGAGACATATGTTGCAAACAGCAGCTGTGCGATCTGATGCACTAGCCTCAAAAAAGGCCCACACCAAGGAACTTTTTGAATGACGGGCAGAGGCAGCGCCCTGCACAGGCGGAGCTCTGCGGTGTGATTCCGTCGGTGTACTGCCCTTACGCTGGCCACCAAAGGGCATCCTGCCTCGTTGGAGATGTGCCTCCTCCTCATCCTCCTCCTCCTCCTCTCTCCTATTAGGCACCCATGTGGAGTCAGTGACCTCATCATCCCCTCCCTCCTCATCACTGGAGCCAATCTGGCAGTATGCTGCAGCTGCTGGAACATGACTGCCAGATTGGTGTCCTTCTTGAGCATCCCCTCTGTCTGCTCTCACCCTACTGCCTTCCTGTAGCTGGGTTTCATCATCAGACCCTTCGAAACGCTGGGCATCCTCCTGGAGCATGTACCCAACACTGTGCTCAAACAGTTCGGGGGACTCCTCAGGAGGAGGACATGGTGGGTCTAGGGAAGGAGTGACTGATGATGAGTCTGACATTGATACCAGGGAAGAGGACGCTTTGGCAGCTGCTTTGCCAGTACCCTGAGCCTGGGTGAGAGAGGATGAGGAGGAGGAGGAGGGCTTGGTCATCCACTCTACCAAGTCTTCGGCATGATGTGGCTCAACATGTCCAGCTGCCGAAAAGAAGGACAAGCGTGTCCCATGGCCATGTGCTGATGACAATGCACCGCGTCCACGACCAGCACTGTTGCCACCAGACACAGAGCCTGCTTGCCCTCTTTTATTGCCTCCTGACTGTCTGCCTCTCCTTGTTTGCCTTCCAGACATTCTAATAGATGGCCTGCAGGGAGATGGGAAAAAAGCAATAAGGGCTACCTTCAGGTGTCCTTCTCTGTCCCTTTACTTAAGGATTTCTAAATATGGTTCAGGATGATTGCTTTTGCACAGAATAGCACAACGACAATTTCCCTGACTGTCCAAAAAACAAGGATTTCAAAGATGGTTGATGAGGAATGCTTTAGCACACTATAGCACAAGGAGAATTCACTCACTGTCCTTCCCAGTCCCTAGAAACAAGGACTTGCACAGTGAAAGAAACTGACACTCTCCCTACCTACAGTTTTCTGTCCCTAGAAAAAATGTTTTTTTTAAGCACACTATAGCACAAGGAGAATTCACTCACTGTCCTTCCCAGTCCCTAGAAACAAGGACTTGCACAGTGAAAGAAACTGACACTCTCCCTACCTACAGTTTTCTGTCCCTAGAAAAAATGTTTTTTTTAAGCACACTATAGCACAAGGAGAATTCACTCACTGTCCTTCCCAGTCCCTAGAAACAAGGACTTGCACAGTGAAAGAAACTGACACTCTCCCTACCTACAGTTTTCTGTCCCTAGAAAAAATGTTTTTTTTAAGCACACTATAGCACAAGGAGAATTCACTCACTGTCCTTCCCAGTCCCTAGAAACAAGGACTTGCACAGTGAAAGAAACTGACACTCTCCCTACCTACAGTTTTCTGTCCCTAGAAAAAATGTTTTTTTTAAGCACACTATAGCACAAGGAGAATTCACTCACTGTCCTTCCCAGTCCCTAGAAACAAGGACTTGCACAGTGAAAGAAACTGACACTCTCCCTACCTACAGTTTTCTGTCCCTAGAAAAAATGTTTTTTTTAAGCACACTATAGCACAAGGAGAATTCACTCACTGTCCTTCCCAGTCCCTAGAAACAAGGACTTGCACAGTGAAAGAAACTGACACTCTCCTACAGTTTTCTGTCCCTAGAAAAAATGTTTTTTTTAAGCACACTATAGCACAAGGAGAATTCACTCACTGTCCTTCCCAGTCCCTAGAAACAAGGACTTGCACAGTGAAAGAAACTGACACTCTCCCTACCTAGAGTTTTCTGTCCCTAGAAAAAATGTTTTTTTTAAGCACACTATAGCACAAGGAGAATTCACTCACTGTCCTTCCCAGTCCCTAGAAACAAGGACTTGCACAGTGAAAGAAACTGACACTCTCCCTACCTACAGTTTTCTGTCCCTAGAAAAAATGTTTTTTTTAAGCACACTATAGCACAAGGAGAATTCACTCACTGTCCTTCCCAGTCCCTAGAAACAAGGACTTGCACAGTGAAAGAAACTGACACTCTCCCTCCCTACAGTTTTCTGTCCCTAGAAAAAATGTTTTTTTTAAGCACACTATAGCACAAGGAGAATTCACTCACTGTCCTTCCCAGTCCCTAGAAACAAGGACTTGCACAGTGAAAGAAACTGACACTCTCCCTACCTACAGTTTTCTGTCCCTAGAAAAAATGTTTTTTTTAAGCACACTATAGCACAAGGAGAATTCACTCACTGTCCTTCCCAGTCCCTAGAAACAAGGACTTGCACAGTGAAAGAAACTGACACTCTCCCTACCTACAGTTTTCTGTCCCTAGAAAAAATGTTTTTTTTAAGCACACTATAGCACAAGGAGAATTCACTCACTGTCCTTCCCAGTCCCTAGAAACAAGGACTTGCACAGTGAAAGAAACTGACACTCTCCCTCCCTACAGTTTTCTGTCCCTAGAAAAAATGTTTTTTTTAAGCACACTATAGCACAAGGAGAATTCACTCACTGTCCTTCCCAGTCCCTAGAAACAAGGACTTGCACAGTGAAAGAAACTGACACTCTCCCTACCTACAGTTTTCTGTCCCTAGAAAAAATGTTTTTTTTAAGCACACTATAGCACAAGGAGAATTCACTCACTGTCCTTCCCAGTCCCTAGAAACAAGGACTTGCACAGTGAAAGAAACTGACACTCTCCCTACCTACAGTTTTCTGTCCCTAGAAAAAATGTTTTTTTTAAGCACACTATAGCACAAGGAGAATTCACTCACTGTCCTTCCCAGTCCCTAGAAACAAGGACTTGCACAGTGAAAGAAACTGACACTCTCCCTACCTACAGTTTTCTGTCCCTAGAAAAAATGTTTTTTTTAAGCACACTATAGCACAAGGAGAATTCACTCACTGTCCTTCCCAGTCCCTAGAAACAAGGACTTGCACAGTGAAAGAAACTGACACTCTCCCTACCTACAGTTTTCTGTCCCTAGAAAAAATGTTTTTTTAAGCACACTATAGCACAAGGAGAATTCACTCACTGTCCTTCCCAGTCCCTAGAAACAAGGACTTGCACAGTGAAAGAAACTGACACTCTCCCTACCTACAGTTTTCTGTCCCTAGAAAAAATGTTTTTTTTAAGCACACTATAGCACAAGGAGAATTCACTCACTGTCCTTCCCAGTCCCTAGAAACAAGGACTTGCACAGTGAAAGAAACTGACACTCTCCCTACCTACAGTTTTCTGTCCCTAGAAAAAATGTTTTTTTTAAGCACACTATAGCACAAGGAGAATTCACTCACTGTCCTTCCCAGTCCCTAGAAACAAGGACTTGCACAGTGAAAGAAACTGACACTCTCCCTACCTAGAGTTTTCTGTCCCTAGAAAAAATGTTTTTATTAAGCACACTATAGCACAAGGAGAATTCACTCACTGTCCTTCCCAGTCCCTAGAAACAAGGACTTGCACAGTGAAAGAAACTGACACTCTCCCTACCTACAGTTTTCTGTCCCTAGAAAAAATGTTTTTTTTAAGCACACTATAGCACAAGGAGAATTCACTCACTGTCCTTCCCAGTCCCTAGAAACAAGGACTTGCACAGTGAAAGAAACTGACACTCTCCCTACCTACAGTTTTCTGTCCCTAGAAAAAATGTTTTTTTTAAGCACACTATTGCACAAGGAGAATTCACTCACTGTCCTTCCCAGTCCCTAGAAAGAAGGACTTGCACAGTGAAAGAAACTGACACTCTCCCTACCTACAGTTTTCTGTCCCTAGAAAAAATGTTTTTTTTAAGCACACTATAGCACAAGGAGAATTCACTCACTGTCCTTCCCAGTCCCTAGAAACAAGGACTTGCACAGTGAAAGAAACTGACACTCTCCCTACCTACAGTTTTCTGTCCCTAGAAAAAATGTTTTTTTTAAGCACACTATAGCACAAGGAGAATTCACTCACTGTCCTTCCCAGTCCCTAGAAACAAGGACTTGCACAGTGAAAGAAACTGACACTCTCCCTACCTACAGTTTTCTGTCCCTAGAAAAAATGTTTTTTTTAAGCACACTATAGCACAAGGAGAATTCACTCACTGTCCTTCCCAGTCCCTAGAAACAAGGACTTGCACAGTGAAAGAAACTGACACTCTCCCTACCTACAGTTTTCTGTCCCTAGAAAAAATGTTTTTTTTAAGCACACTATAGCACAAGGAGAATTCACTCACTGTCCTTCCCAGTCCCTAGAAACAAGGACTTGCACAGTGAAAGAAACTGACACTCTCCCTACCTACAGTTTTCTGTCCCTAGAAAAAATGTTTTTTTAAGCACACTATAGCACAAGGAGAATTCACTCACTGTCCTTCCCAGTCCCTAGAAACAGGGACTTGCACAGTGAAAGAAACTGACACTCTCCCTACCTACAGTTTTCTGTCCCTAGAAAAAATGTTTTTTTTAAGCACACTATAGCACAAGGAGAATTCACTCACTGTCCTTCCCAGTCCCTAGAAACAAGGACTTGCACAGTGAAAGAAACTGACACTCTCCCTACCTAGAGTTTTCTGTCCCTAGAAAAAATGTTTTTTTTAAGCACACTATAGCACAAGGAGAATTCACTCACTGTCCTTCCCAGTCCCTAGAAACAAGGACTTGCACAGTGAAAGAAACTGACACTCTCCCTACCTACAGTTTTCTGTCCCTAGAAAAAATGTTTTTTTTAAGCACACTATAGCACAAGGAGAATTCACTCACTGTCCTTCCCAGTCCCTAGAAACAAGGACTTGCACAGTGAAAGAAACTGACACTCTCCCTACCTACAGTTTTCTGTCCCTAGAAAAAATGTTTTTTTTAAGCACACTATAGCACAAGGAGAATTCACTCACTGTCCTTCCCAGTCCCTAGAAACAAGGACTTGCACAGTGAAAGAAACTGACACTCTCCCTACCTACAGTTTTCTGTCCCTAGAAAAAATGTTTTTTTAAGCACACTATAGCACAAGGAGAATTCACTCACTGTCCTTCCCAGTCCCTAGAAACAAGGACTTGCACAGTGAAAGAAACTGACACTCTCCCTACCTACAGTTTTCTGTCCCTAGAAAAAATGTTTTTTTAAGCACACTATAGCACAAGGAGAATTCACTCACTGTCCTTCCCAGTCCCTAGAAACAAGGACTTGCACAGTGAAAGAAACTGACACTCTCCCTACCTACAGTTTTCTGTCCCTAGAAAAAATGTTTTTTTTAAGCACACTATAGCACAAGGAGAATTCACTCACTGTCCTTCCCAGTCCCTAGAAACAAGGACTTGCACAGTGAAAGAAACTGACACTCTCCCTACCTAGAGTTTTCTGTCCCTAGAAAAAATGATTTTTTTAAGCACACTATAGCACAAGGAGAATTCACTCACTGTCCTTCCCAGTCCCTAGAAACAAGGACTTGCACAGTGAAAGAAACTGACACTCTCCCTACCTACAGTTTTCTGTCCCTAGAAAAAATGTTTTTTTTAAGCACACTATAGCACAAGGAGAATTCACTCACTGTCCTTCCCAGTCCCTAGAAACAAGGACTTGCACAGTGAAAGAAACTGACACTCTCCCTACCTAGAGTTTTCTGTCCGTAGAAAAAATGTTTTTTTTAAGCACACTATAGCACAAGGAGAATTCACTCACTGTCCTTCCCAGTCCCTAGAAACAAGGACTTGCACAGTGAAAGAAACTGACACTCTCCCTACCTACAGTTTTCTGTCCCTAGAAAAAATGTTTTTTTTAAGCACACTATAGCACAAGGAGAATTCACTCACTGTCCTTCCCAGTCCCTAGAAACAAGGACTTGCACAGTGAAAGAAACTGACACTCTCCCTACCTACTGTTTTCTGTCCCTAGAAAAAATGTTTTTTTTAAGCACACTATAGCACAAGGAGAATTCACTCACTGTCCTTCCCAGTCCCTAGAAACAAGGACTTGCACAGTGAAAGAAACTGACACTCTCCCTACCTACAGTTTTCTGTCCCTAGAAAAAATGTTTTTTTTAAGCACACTATAGCACAAGGAGAATTCACTCACTGTCCTTCCCAGTCCCTAGAAACAAGGACTTGCACAGTGAAAGAAACTGACACTCTCCCTACCTACAGTTTTCTGTCCCTAGAAAAAATGTTTTTTTTAAGCACACTATAGCACAAGGAGAATTCACTCACTGTCCTTCCCAGTCCCTAGAAACAAGGACTTGCACAGTGAAAGAAACTGACACTCTCCCTACCTACAGTTTTCTGTCCCTAGAAAAAATGTTTTTTTTAAGCACACTATAGCACAAGGAGAATTCACTCACTGTCCTTCCCAGTCCCTAGAAACAAGGACTTGCACAGTGAAAGAAACTGACACTCTCCCTACCTACAGTTTTCTGTCCCTAGAAAAAATGTTTTTTTTAAGCACACTATAGCACAAGGAGAATTCACTCACTGTCCTTCCCAGTCCCTAGAAACAAGGACTTGCACAGTGAAAGAAACTGACACTCTCCCTACCTACAGTTTTCTGTCCCTAGAAAAAAAGTTTTTTTTAAGCACACTATAGCACAAGGAGAATTCACTCACTGTCCTTCCCAGTCCCTAGAAACAAGGACTTGCACAGTGAAAGAAACTGACACTCTCCCTACCTACAGTTTTCTGTCCCTAGAAAAAATGTTTTTTTTAAGCACACTATAGCACAAGGAGAATTCACTCACTGTCCTTCCCAGTCCCTAGAAACAAGGACTTGCACAGTGAAAGAAACTGACACTCTCCCTACCTACAGTTTTCTGTCCCTAGAAAAAATGTTTTTTTTAAGCACACTATAGCACAAGGAGAATTCACTCACTGTCCTTCCCAGTCCCTAGAAACAAGGACTTGCACAGTGAAAGAAACTGACACTCTCCCTACCTACAGTTTTCTGTCCCTAGAAAAAATGTTTTTTTTAAGCACACTATAGCACAAGGAGAATTCACTCACTGTCCTTCCCAGTCCCTAGAAACAAGGACTTGCACAGTGAAAGAAACTGACACTCTCCCTACCTACAGTTTTCTGTCCCTAGAAAAAATGTTTTTTTTAAGCACACTATAGCACAAGCACAAAACACACTGACACTCTCCCTACCTATCCTTCTCTTTCCCTAAACTAAAGGAATCCAGGTTAAGCAAGAAAGAAATAAAAGTCACTGTCCCTGCCTATGCTGCTCTTTCCCTGCTCCGGAACACACTACACTAGGCCGCCGTGCTGGCGGCCTTCTATAGTGTGGGGCGTGTACTAAACACCCTCAGCAATAATTGGCCACAGGCATCCTGCCTGTGGCCAATCATTGCTCTCCTCGCTGCCGGCGCTGTGATTGGCCAAGCATGCGGGGTCACAGTGCATGCTTGGCCAATCACAGCGCCTGGATGACACTGCGATGGCGTAGTGCATTGTGGGCCGTTCGCGTCACTCGAATTTGGCGCGAACGGCCCAAATCGTTCGATCTTCGTCGAACGATCGAACAGCCGATGTTCGAGTCGAACGTATGTTCGACTCGAACACGAAGCTCATCCCTAATAAAGGGTGTACCTTGGTCCGTAAGCAGTTCTTTACAAATACCCACCCGGCTAAACACAAGAGTTAGCTCTTTGGCTATGGTTTTGGCCGAGGTATTTCGGAGAGGGATCGCTTCTGGATAACGGGTGGCATAGTCCATTATAACTAATATGTACTGGTGCCTCCTAGCGGACTTGATTATAGGACCTACCAAATCCATGGCGATCCTCTCAAACGGGACCTCAATGATGGGTAGAGGGACCAGCGGGCTACGGAAATGTGGCATCGGGGCCGACCTCTGACACACAGGGCAGGAGGAACAATAATTTTCTATGTCCTTCATCACCCCCGGCCAATAGAATCTCTGTAATACCCTCTCTCGGGTTTTCTCTGTCCCCAGATGACCTCCAAGAATGTGCCCATGGGCCAACTCCAACACCAACTTCCTGTAAGGTTTGGGCACCACAAGCTGCTCAACGGTTTCTTCTGCCCTTTTTGCCACCCGATACAGTAGGTCCTTCTCTACGCTGAAGTATGGGTAAGTGCAGGTATTATCTGGGTTCACTAACTCGCCATCTATTTTCACTACGTTTTCCCGTGCCTTTATTAGGGCGGGGTCTTTCAACTGTTCTGTGGCAAAGTTTTCCCTGTGAACCTCAAGATCAGAAAACTCCACAGACGGTAGGTTTTCGTCTGAGGAGGTGGGCTCCTCTCCAGTTTCTTGAGTCTCCCCTGCCAATACTGATAAGGGAAATTCCGGAGAGTCCTCACCACTCTCAGGGGAGTTCTGGCTATCACATTCCTGGTACATAGGGGCACCAGTGGGGGGCTCAGGATCATCCCACAGTTCCCAGAACTTCGGAAAATCCCTTCCCACAATGGCGTCATGCGGTAACTGAGATACTAAGCCCACTGGATGAGAGAGGGTACCTTTGGGGGTCTCGAAACACACTGTAGTCACTGGATACTCTCGGGTGTCCCCATGCACACAAATAACAGCTACCTTGCTATTCCCAGAGACCTCTGTTTTAACTAACTTAGCCTTTATCAGGGTCACAAGGCTACCTGAATCCAGCAATACCACAACATTTCTACCATTAACACACATTTTGCATAAATGTTTCTCAGTTCCTCGAATGGCAGTGCATGCGACTGTCGCACACAGCGACTGACGTCTGCCCGTCAGAAAGTCACACTGCCACAACCGGGCAATTGGCTGCAATATGTCCCGCTTGCCGGCAGCGGTAGCAAACGTTCCTTCTTGCCGCCTCTTGAGCCGCTGATTTCCCAGGCTGTTCTCGCCAAACTTGGGGTAGAGCTCCCACCCTCTCACTCTCTCCACCCTCACCCCTTGGAATCCTCTTATCCGCCCCTGGGGATGGTCTGGTCTTAGGGTGGAAAGTCCGAGTGTCTCTGGAAGAGGCCGTCAGGTTCTCTGTAGCCAAGTATTTCTCCACACGATCCACAAGACCATCGGCCGTCTCTGGGTCTCCATGGCTTACCCACTTTTGGATGGCAGTAGGAAGAGCTCTCAAAAACCGATCCATTACAACACGTTCCACAATCTTTGGTGTGGACAAAGTCTCTGGCTGTAGCCACTTTCTGCTCAGGTGAATGAGATCATACATTTGAGACCTGGGGGGTTTTCCAAGCTGGAAAGTCCAGTTATGCACACGCTGAGCCCGGACAGCCTGGGTGACACCCAGCCTTGCCAATATTTCAGCTTTTAGCATCACATAGTCTTTTGCTTGGTCAGGCTCTAGGTCATAGTAAGCCTTCTGCGATTCACCAGTTAACAGAGGAGCCACCAGTCCAGCCCACTGCTCCTCAGGCCACTTTTCTCTTTCAGCAGTCCTTTCAAATGTGGTCAAAAATACCTCTGGATCATCCTCTCCAGTCATTTTTGTCAATAAACGACTCACCCCAAAGGACGCGGTATTAGTGGGACGGCTTTCCTCACTGGTCTGCGGACGTTGCTGCATTACTGCTTCCATTTGTTGTAGTCTCTGCTCTTGCTTCTGTAACAGGTCTATGAAGCGGGCCTCAGATTGCTGCTGGGCTTGTTGCTGAGCTTCCAGACTCTGTTGGTGAGCTTGCTGCTGGGCTGCAAGGCTCTGTTGATGAGCTTGCTGCTGGGCTGCGAAGTTCTGTTGTTGAGCTGCAAGGCTCTGTTGATGAGCTGCAAGGCTCTTTTACAAACCTGCATTTGTCTGCTGTTGATTGGCATTTGCTAGAGCCAGCTGCTTCAGTATCTCCTCCATGCTGGCTTAAAAAAAAACTGCCACTGGTTCTCCACCAACTGTGAGGGGGTTAGCTCGGCAGCGGGTGTGTGTGACCCCCGGGATGGGCTCCCCACACAAAAACAGGCCCAGCAAACGGAGGTTGTGGTTTTCAAAATCAAAAAAAGGTGCGGTTTATTTTCTATTTACAGTGACAAAACACAGCAAAGCCAAAAGAAACATAAACAAAATAAATCCTGGTCAACTTGACCTCTGACTAAACATACAGGTTTCCTAACTAACAACTGGGATCAGCCTAGTGCTGTCCTAGTCCCTAAGTCCCTGGTTTTAAATGTCCAAGCAAATAGCCACACAGGCTTTGTCTCACCGCACAGGGGTTCACTCTCCCTAGACAGTCCACACAGGTCTGGGTCCAGGCATGAGCAAACACCTAATGAATCTGGGAGTTTTTATAGAGGCCTAAATGAGCTGACAAGCTTCAGCTGGTCTCATCAACTCCCTGTCTGCACGACGCCCCACACTCTCCCTAGAGGTATGAGTCATCCATGAGCCCACTAGCCTCAGCTGGGCTTATACAACTCTCCACCTAGTTGTATAAGTCGGCGTAAAGCCTGAATCTGGGCGAAATATATCTACCCCCCTGGATGCAACCAGGTGACTTTACCTTCCTGCTGTCACAATATATATATATATATATATATATATATATATATATATATATATATATAGATCACAGTCAAACAAAATCTCCTGCACTCAACAGTGGTGAAATGGCAATGGGAGAACCCTGGAATTCCTATGAATCCCAGTACATGCACAAGCCTTGCTGCCCTCCAAGAGTCAGGGGATACCCAACGGGAACACTGTAAATGAATGAAAAGTGGGCGCACCAACCTTGCGCATTACCCAAGTAATATTTATTAAAATCAAAAAGAAGGAAATATAGTATATATAGAATAGTATATACCAAGCATCAGCTTCAAAAAACGTTTGCTCTCAGCAGCTCAACTTACCCTGTTACCCCCTATTAAAACTTAGTACTTATAAGTTCAAGGGCATTTAAATGACAGAGGTCATATCACTTGATAAATGTATAATGTTGTAAAATATGGAAGAAAACTGTATATAGTTGCTCGGCAGCAAAAAAGCAAATCACTTTGCATTCCCCAGTCAGGTACCATAACTAACAGCAACCTATCAGTTACTTTCATTGTTATCTGATGGGCAGAGAGTGCTGAACTACAGTAGGTGCCGCCGATTTTGTGTCAATCTCGCCTCTTCTAGTGGCGAGATTGACACCCTACGAGCCCCGTCGCGAGAGCCAGCGCCAAGCTGTCTCGTCATCGGGAAAGAAAAATTTATATTTTTCCTTTCGCAATGAGCGACACGCATTGCTGACATTGAGGCTGGTGGACGGAGATCCGACGTGGATTCCCGCCAATACCAGGCACTGTGTTTGGTATGAATCCTGAGCGGGAACTCCACGCCAAATTTTAAATAAAAAAACGGCATGGGTTCCCCCTCCAGGAGCATACCAGGCCCTTCGCTCTGGTATGGATTTGAAGGGGAATCCCCTAAGCCGAAAAAACGGCATTGGGGTCCCCCTCAAAATCCAAACCAGACCCTTATCCAAGCACGCAACCTGGCAGGCCACAGGAAAAGAGGGGGGACGAGAGAGCGCCCCCTCCCTCCTGAACCGTACCAGGCCGCATGCCCTCAACATGGGGGGTTTGGTGCTTTGGGGCAGGGGGGCGACCTGCGGCCCCCCCACCCCAAAGCACCCTGTCCCCATGTTGATGGGGACAAGGGCCTCTTCCCGACAACCCTGGCCGTTGGTTGTCGGGGTCTGCGGGCGGGGGCTGATCGGAATCTGGGAGCCCCTTTAATAAGGGGGCCCCCAGATGCTGGCCCCCCACCCTATGTGAATGAGTATGGGGTACATCGTACCCCTACCCATTTACCTGGTGGAAAAAAAATGTCAATAAAAAAACACACACAGGTTTTTATAGTAATTTAAAACACAGATCCGGGGGTCTTCTTCTGACTCCGGGGTCTCTTCCGACTTCAGGGGTCTCCGGTGTCATCTCTGCGCTCTCCGGTTCTTCTCTCACTCTCAGGTTCTTTCTTTCTTCCTTCTGCCGGGCCTCCGCTATCTTCTTCCAGCTCTTTTGCTAGCGGAGAGGCCCGGTCTTCCCCGTCGTCTCGTCCGGCTCTCCGTTGTCCTTTTGCCGGCCCCTCCACTATCTTCTTCCAGCTCTTTTGCTAGTGGAGGGGCCCGTTCTTCCTGTCGCCGTCGCCGTCTTCTTCCCTCTTCTCCTCCTCGATGTTCACTCGTCGCTTCCTCCCGCTGTAATGCTGGCTGTTCTATCTGCAGCGATTTATATAGGCTTCTCATGACATCACAGTCACATGCTCTGGGTGGCCCCGGAGCATGTGACTGTGACGTCATGGGAGCATGTGAATGTGACGTCATGAGAAGCCTGTATAAATCGTTGCAGACCGAACAGCCAGCATTACAGCATCTGGGGGCCCCCTTATTAAAGGGGGCTCCCGGATTCCGATCAGCCCCCGCCCGCAGACCCCGACAACCAACGGCCAGGGTTGTCGGAAAGAGGCCCTTGTCCCCATCAACATGGGGACAGGGTGCTTTGGGGTGGGGGGGCCGCAGGTCGCCCCCCTGCCCTAAAGCACCAAACCCCCCATGTTGAGGGCATGCGGCCTGGTACGGTTCAGGAGGGAGGGGGGCGCTCTCTCGTCCCCCCCTCTTTTCCTGCGGCCTGCCAGGTTGCGTGCTCGGATAAGGGTCTGGTTTGGATTTTGAGGGGGACCCCCACGCCGTTTTTTCGGCTTAGGGGATTCCCCTTCAAATCCATACCAGACCGAAGGGCCTGGTATTCTCCTGGAGGGGGAACCCATGCCGGTTTTTTATTTAAAATTTGGCGTGGAGTTCCCGCTCAGTATTCATACCAAACACAGTGCCTGGTATTGGCGGGAATCCATGTCGGATCCCCATTCAATACAGTGTCATGTCTCCTTCTCGCTATTGCAGAGAGCGCGAGATGTCGCCACCCCTGTCGCAGAGATGTCGGCACCCTGTCACCGAGAATCTCCGCGATGGGATAGCGATCGATATACAATGTCGGCGGCACCTACTGTATGTATTTATTCCTTTTGTTCAAACCAACGTGCCAAATGCTATTTCTGAAGGAATTCTTTATAAAGCCAGACAATACTGGGCTGCTGGAACCCAAACCAGTTCTATTACATACTATGGCTACAGTTGTGCCCTTGGTTGTGCCACTAACTGTAGTGTAGTTTTACTACCTTGATATGGCTAAACTGGAAGGTGTGTAGTTAGATTTTTCAGCGCATAACCTTGTTCACAGCATTCTATCAAAGCACAGAAATTCTTTCAAAATACTGATAAATGTCTGGCTTTTGTGTTATTTTCAGCCATTATGCAAACTGAAACATTTAATTAGAAGCAGACAATGTTTTGTATGTTTTTACATCAGTCCACAGCAAGTATTTGTCTCACGAATTTGAATCTGTGTTTGCATTTTTGTATATTGGTATATGCCTAAGTTGATTCATAGGTCTAGGTTTTATACACTTTCAGCATTTGTGTTGTCATGACTGTCTGATAGCTTAATTGTCTTCATTTCTGCTTGTCAACTTGTCTGCTAAATAAGCCTTGAAAGATTCCTCCATTTGCATCAACAGCAGCTATCCGATGTAACATTTACAACTGTGCTACATCATCTCTTCAAAAAAGTATCTAGTTTAAAGTAAGTCAAACAAGTCTTTTGCAAAATGTTTTAATATACTGTACACTGTTTTAATCCCATTTTACCATACTACATAGTTACATATTTGTTAGCTTAAAAAAAGACATTGGTTCATCTAGTTTAACCAGTGTGTGTACGTGTGTGTGATTTTTATTATCTAACAATTCCCATATCCCTGCATATTCTGCTTTATGAGGAAGACATAGGAGGAAGACATATCATATCCTGTGGGAGGGAATTTTACATTTTCTTGATTTGATAGTAAAGAACCCTTTCTGCAATCTAAGGTTAAATCTCTTTCCTTTTAACCTCAAACCATGGCCATGTGTAATCTTCAGGGACCTTAGAGTAAACAGTTTATCACAGTTACTGGAGTCTCCTTTAATCACTTAGGGACCGCCTGTCATTGTTATATGTGGGCTGTTTGAAGAGGAATATTGTTGTTATGGCAGCAGATAGCTGCCATAACCCCGGTATCATCTTCTTCAGCGGGCGGTCCGCTTTCAGATAAAAGTGGTCTCTGTGGCGGATTCAGTGGTGGGAGATGGACACATCCCCTTTCTGCCGCCCTCCGGTGGTCTCCGCTGCTTACCGTAGCCGCAGAGACGATCGCGTCCTCTCATGTCCACTGCCTCCATAGCACTGAAGGGCGGAAGCGATGTCAAACGTCACTTCTGCCCAATGCTCTTAAAGGAGATTTTTTTTTTCTTTACTTTTTAAATGACATTTTTTTTTTTGCATTTTTGTATAAATATGAAATCTGAGGTCTTTTTGACCCCAGATCTCATATTTAAGAGGTCCTGTCATGCTTTTTTTTATATTACAAGGGATTTTAACATTCTTTGTAATAGGAATAAAAGTGACACAATTTTTTTTTTTATTAAAAAGACAGTGCAAAAATTTAAAATAAAAAGTAAAATAAATAAGCAAAACAAAAAATAAAAAATGGAAGCCCAGAAGTGAACGCATATGTGAGTCGCACCTGCTTATGAAAACGGTGTTCAAACCACACATGACCGCGATCGTTAGAGCGAGAGCAATAATTCTAACCCTCTGTAACTCAAAACATGTAAGCTGTGGACATTTTTAAACGTCGCCTATGGAGATTTTTTAAGGGTAAAAGTCTGTCGCCATTTCACGAGCAGGCACAATTTTGAAGCATGACATGCTGGGTATCAATTTACTTGGCTTAACATTATCTTTCACAGTATAAAAAAAATTTGGCTAACTTTACAATTGTCTTTTTCTTAAGTAAAAGTGTATTTTTTCCAAAGAAAGTGCGCTTCTAAGACCACTGCTCAAATGCAGCGTGACATAAAGTATTGCAATGACTGACATTTTATTCTCTAGGGTTTTAGAAAAAAATATATATATAATGTTTGGGGGTTCTACATAATTTTCTAGCAAAAAAAAATGAATTTAACTTGTAAACACCGAGCCTGAAAAATAGGCCCGATCCCTAAGTGGTTAATATATTTGTACATTTTAATTATATTGTCTCTTAATGGGATACTAAAGGATCTTTTTTTTTTTTTAAATAACAAACATGTCATACTTGACTCCACTGTGCAGCTCGTTTTGCACAGAGTGGCCCAGAACATGCTCTTCTGGGGTCCCTAGGTGGCTCTCGCGGCTCCTCCCCGCATTAGATAACCCCCTTGGAGAAGAGCTCTCCCGAGGGATTTACCCTGCGGGCGCGCTTCTGAGTCATACACTCAAAGGCCATAGACGCTGAGTATATGACTCAGCCCTGCCCCGCGCCACCCCCATCATTGGATTTGATTGACAGCAGTGAGAGCCAATGGCTGCACTGCTATCTATATATCTAATCAACGCCAGGACTCGGTGGAGAAGAGGACGCCGGGTACGCGTCGAGCAGGTGAACTGGCTCAGGTAAGTAAAATGGGGGGGCTCAGGGCCAGTGATTACCAGGTGTTTTTTCACCTGAATGCATAGGATGCATTCAGGTGAAAAAACACAAACCTTTACAACCCCTTTAAGTATTGCCTCTTCAGAGTGAATAACTGATCTATGTAATATGTCCTCTATCCCCCTAATTTTGTTTCCCTTTGCTAAATTCTTTCTAATCGACCAATGCTTTTCTTGGGGATTGGTGACCAAAACTGAACTGCATGTGTTAGACTAGTCATGTCCTTACTGATGTCTGTTAGATGGTACAGAAGACAGTCAATGAGTCTATCTTCAGGGGGGAAGGCAGCAACATGCACCAGTCCTGTTTACCTCCCTTTAATTCAAGTTTTTCGGAGGGGAAGGCAGCAACATGTACCATTCTTTCTTCCTTCCCTTTAAATCAAGTCCTCCAGAGGGTAAGGCAGCATCATGGATAAGTGGAACAGAAGTGTTCAAAACAGTAAGAACTGGTTTCTGACTTTACAAAGGTGTTGAGTGTAACTGTTATTGTTGGGCAAACAGTTTGGCGCAAGCACGAGTTCGTCACATTCGGGGGAAAACATACATTTGCAGGGTGATCACCCTGTCGTGTAACTATTTTAGCTCTGATATCCTTGTTTCACGTGTAAGCTCAACAATTTCAACAGCTAATACGGTTGCACAGAGTTCAAACCCGCACTTACTTTGTTTCTTGGATCTATAACTTTTAGGTAGGCTACCAGAGTTATTGTTTCAATGGAAGCATGAGAGAAAACATGAATCTCTCTTCTGGTGACATTTGGGATGTATCCCACAGTTGTTCTAGTGCTTTCAAGAACCTATTCCATGTTTCTCATCTTTGTTTTTTCTCTCTGGGTAATGGAGTATCCAAATCTGTTTTTTAAGAAGTAAGCTGTTTTAACAGTATCCTACTCTGAAAGCTAAAAGGTGCTACAGAACCCAGATGATCATATGCTGTTCACAGCAGAAAAAACTTGTTATATGAAGTGTGGTCACAAGTTGATAATGTGAACATGTCTTGTTGGACATCCCAAAGTAATCCAAGGCTACATTGTATAAGGGGAAGAATGTCCCTAGCCTGAATTTACACTAACAGCATAGTTATTAGAGGGAAATGCCTTCATTACCTCTTGTTAGAGATACTTTTGTGAAGCTTAAAGTGATTGTAAAGATTCGTTTTTTTTTTTTTTTTTATAAAAAACATGTTATACTTACCTCCTCTATGCAGTTGGATTTGCACAGAGCAGCCCGGATCCTCCTTATCTTGGATCCCTCTTTGCTGCTCCTGGCCTCTCTCTTCTATCGAGTGTCCCCACAGTCAGCAGCTTCCTATGGGGGCACTGTAGCAGAGTCACAGCTCCCTGTGTCCATTCAGACACAGAGCTTGACCCGGCCCCACCCCCTCTCTCCCCTGATTGGCTGGCAGACTTTGACAGCCACGGGAGCCAATGGCACCACTGCTGTGTCTCAGCCAATCAGGAGAAGTGTCATGGATGGCTTAGGCATTCTGGGACATCGCTGGAGAGAGATGGGGCTCAGGTAAATAATTAGGGGTGCTGAGAATGCATTAAGATAAAAAACCTTCTGCCTTTATAACTCCTTTAAGGTGGCAGTGGCAAGTATAAGTATACGTTTTTTGAGAAGATCAGTTGCTTTTTCTTCTGTACAAATTAATCTGAGCCCATTG
This sequence comes from Rana muscosa, assembly GCA_029206835.1. Lineage (NCBI taxonomy): Eukaryota > Metazoa > Chordata > Amphibia > Anura > Ranidae > Rana > Rana muscosa. The sequence goes on from CM055116.1 coordinate 219,307,518, forward strand.
TTCATGTAGACATTATTTTCCAGAAATTCATGTGCATCAGACCTGAAATATTTTTCACCTTTTTGAGCTGTCCTTCTCAGTCTATCTCAGGCTGTCACCGAAAACATGCATCTTCATTCAGTAGTCTGTGACTTCATCGCTGATATCATTGTTGAGATTGTTGAGATACCAATGTAATCTGATGACAATTCTGTTGTCTTCTCGATCAGTGAAACAGTGGGACATTTGCTGAATGTATGCCATAACAGCAACTGGTTCTTGACTGAAGTGGAGCAAAAATGCTAGAAGGTCGTTGTTCAGATTAGGCCCAGTGAAAATTACATTGAAGGAAACACCTTCAAATCGAGCACTTGAGTCAAAGACCACTCTGATCTGATCTGGCTTACAATGATGATGTATTCCAAAGCAAAGGAGGTACCAACATTCCTCTCTTCTCTTGCTAGGTGGTGCAGGCTCAGCATTATCTCTCACAAACACCTTCTGAATAAAATCAACAAAGTGTTTTTTTCATCACAGGTTTTCTGTTAAGAGTGCATTGTAAAGAAATAAATCATGCTTCTGCATGCTCACTATTATTTAGCAGTTTCTTATCTGAGGAACAAAATGGAAGTGGTGCTAATTGCTGTTGGAATTGTCCTGATAGAACTCCCTACACATAGTTCTTAGGAACCTCTTGTTTTTTTATGGTGGCTGCCAACTCATTGTCTTTAGTTGTTACATTGAACACTGTGGTGCTGACATTATCTTTCCAGACATTTCTCCTTGTGTAAAGGACTGTTGCATGCCTTTCTTGCAAAGTCTTTCTTTGAAATGGCAGTGATGTGGGCACTGTTCTGAACAGGTGAAGTGACCATGTGGCAGGACATGTGACTTGAAAGAAGAAACTGTGGAAGACCTCCTGTTTATCCAAATAGACCTTGCATATGATAACCTAGCTTCAGTCCAGGCATTGGGCATATGGCGCCTCATATGGCCCATTAATGTGTTGGTGATCCTTGTGCACCCTTGGAATGTCTTTGCCAAGAAGCAGAAGGATTTAAGCATTTCCTTCAAGACCTAGTATGTGGCCAGCTATGCCTCTCAAGGGAGAGAATGGTGAGAGGCAGCTGCAGGAGTAGGTATCTCCTCTCTTTTGGTTGGAATCTGGTTGAATTCTATGAAAGTAAGCAATAGTATTTATACACTGCCATTAAGGGGAGCTACTACAAGACCAGTTGTCCCCTGCCTTCTGTAATGCCAACACATTGGATCTTGCATGACATCTGCTCCTCTGATTATCTAGAATAGCACTGCTTACTACTGCTCTTTCAGTTTGACTGTTGGCATATGCTTGAATTAAGCATATTTTGGCACAGGATTTTCCACAGAATCGTTCTCCACAGACATCTGTACATGTAAACAAATCTAGAGTATAAGGCACTGTTTGGTGTGTGCTCTCCATGACATGCTTTAGGAGGATTACCTGTAAATAGAGTGTGACTGTCTTGCTACATAATAGTAGCATCACAGTCTTTAGCATGGTGTTCCAGGGAAGTACAGTATTTGAAGACAATTCAACACTTTCTTTTAAAAGTTCTTTGCATTCTTTCAAGGGTTTCTTTCTAAAGCCAATACATTTTCTAAGCTGGTGTGGTTTGTTATGTATGGAGCATCGATGATTAGGGTTCTTGATTCCCTTGTTGTGATCAGTCTTTTCAGATACTGCAGTAATTTCAGAAAGAATATCAGTCATTTTCACATCTCTATCTGAAATGTGTGAGATTGCAGGCCTTGGAGAAGGTGGACAGAGAGTTGGACTCCCCAAATGGAAAAAAACTTGGATCATTCTTGGTATCTGCTTATCTTAATATACTCACAGAAGTAAGAAAAGGCAGGAAAGGAAATTGTGTTTTCTTCCTTGTACCCTAATCCCAGTGATGGCCATTTTTCTTGTAAACAATAACATAAATTGGAGACTACTGGGTTAACCCCACAAGTGGTATCTACTGTAGGTAACTGAGGTCAGGTAGGTGGGTAAAAGCCTTGGTGAATAGACACTTCAAGAGAAAGTCACAGAGTTCTTGAAATGTTAGATTGTCTGCTAGATAATTTTGGTAAGCTTTGCAACCTTTTAAAAAAAGGCATCCTCAATGGCTTCTGGACTGACAGGAGCTTCTTCAATAGTTTCTGGGCTATGATCAAGTCTGTCCCAAGTAGTGGAAAAGTGTCTGTAAATCTCAGACATGAAATAGGAACAGTGTGTACTTGTATCAATTAAGAGCACTAAGTGCCATGTCTGTCTGCTGCTGTGTTATTCTGCTATCAGCATGAATCACTTTTGATAAGTTTTCCTGACACCAAGAGAAAAAAAGGTGACATGGAAGGGATCTCCAGTTGATTGACAGCCTCAGCTCTGTATCTGTTTGCTGTGTAAATGGGGGTGTGCCTCTTCCCTCCAATCAGCTCTAGGAGCTCTCCCCACTGAGCTCTGCAGAGTGTAACTTCAGCTCTCTGCCCCCCTATCTTTCTGACAGCTCAGACACACTTTAAAAATTCTGGACTTTGAATGGATGAAGAGAAGATTGCAGGTAAACTGCAGATGATTTTTTCATCTCTGTGTATCACCTGAGTCTAGTCACTTTGCTGGGTATATTTGAGGGTTTACAACCATTTTAAATCCTGCTGCAGGGTGATCAGTGTGAAGAGCTTTGAGTCTAGCCACCCAATAAGCAGTGGAGCAGTATACTTGGTAGAAAGTAGTTGACTAGTTTTAAGTTCATATGTATTAAGGTGCTTGATTCCGGTGCACACTTGGGAGTGGTGCACTTTTTATTTTGTGAGAGTGTATTCTTATGAGCTGGTTTTCATAAAATGTTTTAAATGATAAAGAATTATGTTGTTTTTTCTTGTTTTTACCCTTGGAACCTGAGAGCACTAAGGGAGTAGTTATCTGGGATTGGAGCCTGGTGGACCCCTGAGAGGGGAGACAGGTGCTTCTGACTTTTTACATTATGTAGGTCATAATTATAAGGTGAGAGTACACCCAGTGGGGAGCACTAGTGGTGATGGAAAGTGTTGAATCACTGTTCTGTTTGTGTCTCAGAATATGACTAAGGTTGTTTGCCGAAACATATAAGCTATTCTTATCTTCACTATTCTGTAGTTAACTAATGACTTTGATACAGATGTGCAAGTCGCAGGCTCTCCTTATACATCTCCATTTAGTTGCAAAACCCAGCTACACAGGCCCACTCTTGGCTTCTCGATAGGGTGTCCTCCAGAGACCCAGGTTCTTTTAGTCTTCTAAGACTGATGCCGCGTACACACGACCATTTTTCTCATCGGGAAAAATGTAATTTTTTCTCTTTGACGAGAAAAACGCCTGTGTGTGGGATTTTCAGCATTTTTCCCAGCGTGAAAAACGGCAAGAATCACGAGGAGAAAAATTAGAACATGCTCTAATTTTTCTCGTCGTGATTCACTGCATTTTTTTCCGCGGCAGTTTTCTCATAGCCTACACACAGTCATTTTTCACGACCAAAAGAAAAAATGTAATGAAAACCGGCCGTGTGTAGGGGACCAAGCCCATCCTTGTTTTTCATGTCGATTTTCTCGGCTGTGTTTTCACCGTCGAGAAAATCCATTGTGTGTACGCGGCATGACAGTCTCACTTAATTTCCCTGGACTTGCTAGTTGCCTCAGCTCTCTCAGTCTTGCAGACTCCTTTAGCTGGCTCAACTCTCCCAGTCCTGTGAGTAAGGCATCTCTACAACATGGAATCCTGTCTCCCGAGTGGATCTTCTTTCCTGGCTGGAGCACACACCTATCTCCAAACAAAAAGCCCTAAGCTATGGCCAGCTCCTGGCTTATAATACATATGAAGATAAAAAGGGCAAAAATATTGCGCCAACCTCGCAAAAAACTTATATGTTAGCAGCCAACATAACAATCTGACAGAAAAAGTAAAAATTATATGAATATATAAATGTAGGCGCTACGTGAAATTCGAAAGTGAATTCAAATGTGTGTTGGGACTCAATGGAGAACCGAATGGTCTAATGAAGACCAAATAATAAACGTTGTAACAAACACGTGTGACGTGTATACTTAAAATAAAAAGTATGATGAATCTATTCAAACAGTGGTGCGGTGATGTGTCACCGTGATCTATGAGAACTACTGATACCCCTAGAAATGGATCAAAAGTAAAAAATGTAGTGACTCTTTACAGTGAACACTTATAAACAATCATAAAGAATCTGTAACACCTGTTGGTGTCTAAATCATATACAAAACTGTAAATCACCTATAAGGAACAGAACTATGTGACATATGAAATATCCACAAAGTTCAGTGCAAACAAAATTTCTAAATGTCTCTGAGTACAGGTAGGAAAACAATATCCAAAAGTAGTCGTCTGTGGATAAGCAAGTCCTGTTTCAAATGGTTCCTTGAAATAGATGGTTTGTATGCCAATATGATGTAACACCCGGGAGTGCCTTCACCATTGGGTCAGGGACAATAAGTAAGAAATAAATACTCTTACCAAGTGTTGTAGATCCAGCTCACCATATAGCGGTGGATCTATCAGGCTTATGTCCACGTCAGGGACCAGCGAATAGAAACCAAAGTTGTCCTCTCCTGTTGGTGGCGTCTTTCAATGTCTCCAAATGTGACTCGCTCCAGGTGTGGGTAATCAGCATATAGACCCGAAGCCCTCCATATGGATGGTGTCACCAAAAAAACAGGAAAGAGCACTTCCACATAGTGTAAATCCAAAAATGGGAATTTATTTAAAAGCAACCATAAAATTCCAGTAAAAAACAGCAGCAAACAAGCAGTTCAATCTCAAAAAAGAAGGCAATCCACTCAAAAATTACAAACAAACCCAAAGATGAACTTCAGAAGTGGTAAGCTTCAAATATGCGTGAGATGGGCAGTAAGGACTGGCATGTAAAATCCGACGCGTTTCGTCTGATAAGACATCAACTGGGGTACACGCCGTCCTGATGCCCCCCACGCTATATATAGGAAGAGATTTGTACCTTAATTGCATGCCCGTATGTCCCAATGTTTCACTTCCGGGATTGGTGAGTCACATGGCTGGTTCCGCGTCACATGACCTCCGTCATGTGACGGGTCAGGCCAATCAGGATAACCGGAGAGGCATACTACGCCACCAACGTGACTAACACCGTCCACGTATCCTCGGCATACACTGGGCCAATCAGGACAAAGCGAAGAAGCGTGTTACGCCATCGACGTGACTTACAATGTCTACGTGTCATCGGCGTACATTAAATTGGATCCCTCATAGACGGCGTGACCGTACGCAAAGCACAGTGGGATATGTAGTCGGAACGCAATAAAGCGTGGCGGCTATTTCCATGTATTGTGTTCTCACTGTGTGCTTGCGGGCCATACGTCGTGTAAAGAGGGCAGATCACCACGTATTGGGATATGGAACTCCGAAATATGTCTCCCAGACTCAATCTCAAAGGACCAATTCCCCAATATGATGTAGTGAACATCCCGCTGATGATCAAAAGACCAAATGGTGCAAGTTAGATTAAACAATATATCGGTATGTAAAATATATGTATATATAGAAATTACCCATATATACCGGAGGGTAAAAACATTGTACACAATAGGGCCACACATGGCTATATGTTAATGAGACCTGTGGTCTCATCCATACATATAGAATATATAATGACACATATAGAACCATATACAAATACAGAACATCCGGGCAAATGTGTGACTAATTGCCACAGTGCCAATGTAAACCCACACGTGAACAATGTATCAATAGGAAAGATTTATGAATAAAATAAAAATAAAAATAAAAATGGCAATAAAAATTGCATAGGACATGAATGATTTGGAGCAGATGGCGAAATGTGTAACCCCGAATGGGAAAATATCAGGATTGATTAATAAAGGCATTAATATCCCAATCGATGTTAAGTCCATAGGGCCTGTAACTCTTTAGCTGGTATATCCAGTAGGTCTCTAGTCTCGAGACCCCTCTTACACAGGACTCCCCCCCTCCAATGGGGAACAAATGTGTCTATGATCACAAATCTAGTGCCCCTTGGATCTTTATTGTGAGACTCCAAATAGTGTCTTGGAACACTATGGTTGGTTTTTCCTTTACGAATGCTAGTAAGATGTTCACCCACCCTAATGGCAAACGTGCGAATGGTACGTCCTACGTACTGTTTCCCGCATGGGCAGGTAAGTAGGTAGACAATAAATCTAGTTGCACAGGTGGTAAAATGCTTCATTTTATAATTTGTTCCCATGGATGTAGAGCAAAAAGTATCCGTTTTCCGTTTCCCACATAAATTAACCTGGCATACCTTGCATTTTCTGCATGGATAGTATGCTTTAAGGTGTGGAAAAAAGACGGGAATGATGGGTGGATTACTTATATTTGGAGCTATCTGACTTTTGAGTGAGGAAGCCCCTCTGTAGGTCACTCCAGCTCTATCTGGGAGTGAAGGACCAAGGACTTGATCATTTTTAAGGACATTCCAATGCCTCTGAAAAATGTCTCTTATTTGTTTATGTTGGGTGGAAAATGTGGTGTAAAAAGACCATTTAAATTTAGAATCCTGAATTGTTTTACTTCTTTCTGTTAATAATGAGTCCCTACTTATAGTGGAAATACGTTGAATTTCTTCATCTATCTGAGAAGGATTGTAGCCCTTATCAACAAACCTAGATTTCAAAACGTTTGCTTGGTATTGAAAATCTGAGAAATGGGAACAGTTGCGCCGAATCCTCAACAGTTGACTCCGTGGGACCGATTTCAGCCATGCTGAGTGGTGACAACTGTCAACCGGAATGTATCCATTCCGGTCGGTGGATTTGAAAAACGTTTTAGTATGTAACTGGCCCCCACTTGAAAATATCTCTAAGTCTAAGAAATGAATCTGAGTGTAACTCATTTCATATGACAAACTAATGCCAATATTGTTGTCATTAAGAATAGACATGAAACTCTTAAGGGAATCCTGATCTCCTCTCCATAGGAGGAGGATGTCGTCGATGTATCGTACCCAGAGTACAATCTCGGGACGATTTAAAGCATAGACGACATCCTCCTCCCATTTGGCCATAAAGATATTAGCCAGGCTGGGAGCAAATTTTGCTCCCATTGCAACTCCCTTTTGTTGCAGGAAAAAATCTCCATTGTGCCAAAAATAGTTATGAGTTGTGGCAAAATGTAGGAGATCCATGATGTACCTTTTTTGTGTTCCTGACAGCCTGTTGTCTCTAGATAGAAACAAGCTAACTGCAGATAGACCCAATGCATGAGAAATGCATGTATACAGTGAGGCTACATCAGCCGTAACCAACAGAATATCCTCACTGTATTCTATCTGCTGTAATAATGAAATGGTGTGTCTGGTGTCCTTAAGATACGATGGAATTGTTCAAACAATTGGCTGTAAATGAAAATCTATGTATCTCCCTATGCGGGAGGTCACAGAATCTATGCCGCTGATAATTGGGCGGCCAGGAGGATGATTGGCATCTTTATGTACCTTAGGGAGGTAATAAATAATGGGAATCCGTGGAGCTACTGGCACTAAATAACTTTTCTCTTTTTTATCTAAAATACCAAGCTGAGCTCCAGTATCTACAAGATCAATCAATATTTTCTTAAAACTCTGTGTGGGGTTTTTGGATAGACGTACATATGTATCACCATCGCTCAAGATCTTGATCATCTCAGCATGGTAAGCTTCTTTATCGAGTACTACTATGCCCCCACCCTTATCAGCGGGGCGTATAATGAGGTCTTTGCGCTCACACAGTGTCCTAAGACCAATTTTGATTCTAGGATCACTGTACATTTTTTTCTTTGGCAATACCTCCAAATCTTTTAATACTAGATCTCTAAATACTTGAATAGAGGGTGCCGTAGCGCCTGGAGGATTAAAAAGCGAGGGGTTTGAGAGCCCTGAGTGAACAGTGGGTGAAGTAATTTCAGGTAAACTTGGTCTAACTGGATTGGAGATAAAATATCTCTGAATATTCAATTTGCGCACATATTTGTGCACATCTATGAATGTGGTAAATTTATTAAGTGGTCTGGGAGGGACATATTTCAATCCTTTATTTAAAACTATTTGTTCTGCTTCAGTGAATGTAGCTGAACTCAAGTTGAAAATTCCCTCAGTCGTTAAACGCATTTTCTTTTTCTTGGCGCGCCATCCGCCTCTGCATCCACGTTTGGATCGGGGTTTCGATTGTATCCCCTCTGTTCCTGGTAAAAACCCCCTGAGTATGAAGGCCCTGGGTGGTTCTGGTTATAACTGTACGGGGACCTATTAAATTGATGACTATCATCGGAGTCCCTATGGTAGTGTTGGGATTGATGCATTCCATATTCCTCCCTCAAAGGGAAAAATCTATTATGAGTTTCTACCGGCGTTCTTTGAGACTGGTAGGGATGATAATAATCATAGTCATGATGACCTTGTCCACTTCTACCTCGTGGGGAATCATGTCTCCAACGATCACGAGAATGGTCCCCTCTACCTCTATTGTTACCTCGAGGTCCTTTGCCCCTTCCGCCCTGAGTTTGATGGGGGCCTTTTGGTTGGGAAATAGGAGTACGTGCACCAGTTTGCCTGGGATTAGAATCCCTAGGGCCACTTGTGCGGTTCAGAGGTTGTACAGAGGTGGGATGTCGTGATCCCAATTCTCCCATTGGTGGGGCAGAAATATCCATGTTATTGGAATTGCCTTCAATGGTTCTTATCACACTCTCTTTGGATTGCCAACTGAACACACAACCGCTTTTATAGTCGTTAACATCCCGAGTGTACTTCTTTTGCTTCTTTGTTTTTTGTTCTTTCTCTTCCTTTTCTAAATGTGTTTTTAAACTTGTGGACAGCATACCATATTCTGAAGTGGATTTGTGTGGTAGGAGTTTGTCCCTAATCTCTTTAATCTCTTTATCAATGAGCCCTAACCGTATAACCTTTTTCTCTAGTAAAAAGGAAATAAAGGAAATTCCTGCATCATTAAAATAACGAAACCATAGATCTAATTCTAGGTCTCCTTGTTGTGGACATACATCCCACCTTAGTCCTCTGGGGACCATGCGTTCTTTGAGATACTGTTCTAGAAAGGCTTTATCCCATTCCAGATGCAGTTCTGTAGTCATGAGGTTTTTTAGCCTCATGAACAAGCCTCCTATCTCAGAGTCTGTACTGGTGACTGTAAAAATACCCTCTGTGGTGAACGTGCGACTCGTGCGATAATCAAATACATCCATATCAAAATGTCTGTACTAAGTGAAGTGGTATGTGAAATACTCGAGGAGGCAGCAATAAATACAGTCAAAAAATATAAAGATAAAAAGGGCAAAAATATTGCGCCAACCTCGCAAAAAACGTATATGTTAGCAGCCAACATAACAATCTGACAGAAAAAGTAAAAATTATATGAATATATAAATGTAGGCGCTACGTGAAATTCGAAAGTGAATTCAAATGTGTGTTGGGACTCAATGGAGAACCGAATGGTCTAATGAAGACCAAATAATAAACGTTGTAACAAACACGTGTGACGTGTATACTTAAAATAAAAAGTATGATGAATCTATTCAAACAGTGGTGCGGTGATGTGTCACCGTGATCTATGAGAACTACTGATACCCCTAGAAATGGATCAAAAATAAAAAATGTAGTGACTCTTTACAGTGAACACTTATAAACAATCATAAAGAATCTGTAACACCTGTTGGTGTCTAAATCATATACAAAACTGTAAATCACCTATAAGGAACAGAACTATGTGACATATGAAATATCCACAAAGTTCAGTGCAAACAAAATTTCTAAATGTCTCTGAGTACAGGTAGGAAAACAATATCCAAAAGTAGTCGTCTGTGGATAAGCAAGTCCTGTTTCAAATGGTTCCTTGAAATAGATGGTTTGTATGCCAATATGATGTAACACCCGGGAGTGCCTTCACCATTGGGTCAGGGACAATAAGTAAGAAATAAATACTCTTACCAAGTGTTGTAGATCCAGCTCACCATATAGCGGTGGATCTATCAGGCTTATGTCCACGTCAGGGACCAGCGAATAGAAACCAAAGTTGTCCTCTCCTGTTGGTGGCGTCTTTCAATGTCTCCAAATGTGACTCGCTCCAGGTGTGGGTAATCAGCATATAGACCCGAAGCCCTCCATATGGATGGTGTCACCAAAAAAACAGGAAAGAGCACTTCCACATAGTGTAAATCCAAAAATGGGAATTTATTTAAAAGCAACCATAAAATTCCAGTAAAAAACAGCAGCAAACAAGCAGTTCAATCTCAAAAAAGAAGGCAATCCACTCAAAAATTACAAACAAACCCAAAGATGAACTTCAGAAGTGGTAAGCTTCAAATATGCGTGAGATGGGCAGTAAGGACTGGCATGTAAAATCCGACGCGTTTCGTCTGATAAGACATCAACTGGGGTACACGCCGTCCTGATGCCCCCCACGCTATATATAGGAAGAGATTTGTACCTTAATTGCATGCCCGTATGTCCCAATGTTTCACTTCCGGGATTGGTGAGTCACATGGCTGGTTCCGCGTCACATGACCTCCGTCATGTGACGGGTCAGGCCAATCAGGATAACCGGAGAGGCATACTACGCCACCAACGTGACTAACACCGTCCACGTATCCTCGGCATACACTGGGCCAATCAGGACAAAGCGAAGAAGCGTGTTACGCCATCGACGTGACTTACAATGTCTACGTGTCATCGGCGTACATTAAATTGGATCCCTCATAGACGGCGTGACCGTACGCAAAGCACAGTGGGATATGTAGTCGGAACGCAATAAAGCGTGGCGGCTATTTCCATGTATTGTGTTCTCACTGTGTGCTTGCGGGCCATACGTCGTGTAAAGAGGGCAGATCACCACGTATTGGGATATGGAACTCCGAAATATGTCTCCCAGACTCAATCTCAAAGGACCAATTCCCCAATATGATGTAGTGAACATCCCGCTGATGATCAAAAGACCAAATGGTGCAAGTTAGATTAAACAATAATATTCTTATAATACATATGCACACCTGTGCACTCACAGGTCTCCAGCAAAACACAGAGACAGGATTGAAGGCTTCATCCCATCTAAGACACTTTAAAACTTTCAAGCTCCAAGCCCTGATCCAGTATTACGAAACTCAGAGAAAACTGAGTTTCTCTGTTCATAAACAATGCTCTGGGGCTTTGCACTCTGTTTTAGTGCAAACCTGTGTGTTTCTGCCCATTTCCCTGCTTTCCAGCCATTTCAGTCTGTGAAAGGGGGGCCTATACCATACTCCCACAAGTAATTTAATATTTGTTGCACTTTTATGAAGATCCAGCCATCATGACTCTGCACCATTACAGTTCATGTTAGTTATAACATCTCTAAAACTTACTTTTAGATTGTCTTTGCATACTCCTTTGCCTCTTTTAACAATTCTGTCCCTCCAAATTAGAGTTTACCCTCAATATTAGCAGTCCCAGTCATGTGATCTGTCCAACCAGGTTTTTGATATTCCCACAAAGTCAAAGTGCCCCTGCAAAAACAGAAGTTCTAGTTCATCTATTTTGCTTGCCAGACTGCTTACATTTGTGAGCATACATTTGCGTTATTTTGTATATTTTTAAAACTTTTTGTAACAACATTTTATTTTAGAGCTACACTAGCATTTTAGTACTAAATTACTAACTAAAATATCTAGTAATGAATTTCTAAGAGTGACAACATATTACTAAACAATCACTAACTATGATGTAAGCTACACAGGTAGCCTGTAGCAGTGAAAATAACACATGGCTACACAATGCTCCATTTGTATGTCAATCACAGCTATGTGTGTAGCTTACACCAATAGGTGATCAATAGCAATTCTTCAACACTAAATAATTACCAGTGACTTTATAGAGGATAGAAATAGTAATAGAATTCTTTGATTTAAAATAAATAATTTTTTAGGGGCATCAGAGCATCATAAAGCATGGATGAGGTAAGGTCATTCACAATGAAAAATAACTTTATTTTATAAAAACAAAAAAATAGATTTTTGCACTTAGAATAAAATGTTTTTCCTGAAGTTCATTGAGGGGAACTGGAAAAGTAAGAATCTTATAAAACTGAGTTATACTGCTGATTTCAGAAGGTCCCAAGCAATAGGCAGCTGGAACCACCTTTAACTAGCAAAAGCAACTCATGGGTAGGAGTACTACTGGAGTAGTGTAAGGGGTATTTCAAAATCCCAAATATTTGAGCCACAGGAAAAAGCCTGGGTTTGCAAACTAATAAGAAAAAAAACAGCAGGAAAAAATATTTGGAAAGTTCTCAATAACCAAACAAAAACTCACTAACCAACAGATGTGCTGTTAATCAAGTAAGGATAAGCAGGTGTGAGCTTTTTGACTACAGTAGAGTGGAAGCAAGACTTTGAGTGTCTCTGAGGAAAAGGAGCAACAGATGTGAGGGATTGAGGGGGTTCTGTCTCATCAAAATATCTCCTACATTTGAGTGAGCTTACAGAGTGAGAAGCAGGAGATGCGGGCATTCCACTGTCAAAAGATTGACCAAAAATATACCAGCCTCCATATGTCATAAATGCAGAAGATGTTCTTTGAATGCATCTTCATTCTTTAACATTTTAATACACCAGAATTAAAATAACAGTGTACTAAAGAATAAACCGCCCCCTTTCCTTAACACACTCCACTGTGCCTTGGAGTAACGTCTGATAAATTCAGACTGAATTGCCCTATCAGCTGCTACTTAAAAAATAAAAAGTGAAAAATAATTTTGAATAACCAAAATAGTAGCGCTTAGTGTCTTACAACACAAATCTAAATATAAACCATATACACTCCGTGAAATGGTGCATAAATGCGAATGTTCATGAATATACACCCTGTAAAGAAATGTGCATACAATAAACTCATCAAGTGTCCATAACGTTCATGACAGTGAATTTAAAACAATTACTAGAAAGTGTTTAACTGAAAATGAGTCCTTAAAAAAGTGTGCAAAAATAAGTCCATAAAAGTGCATCCAAAAGGTGACTTCAAATAAAGATGACGACAAACAAAGCTTTCTTGTGTTTTCTTCAAACCTTCACCACACCAATATGCTCAGTGATTCCACTCCCTAAGGACTTGCACTCACCACAAGAATATGCCTCGCACTCTCATGCTTGGCTAATCAGCTTGATTACCCCCCCGGGTATCACAAACGATTCCAAAATGATGAAAGAAGGTCAGCCAAGTCTCCCACATGAAAAAACAAATGCTTCCAATAGTGAAGTATATCAAAACTTTTAATTAAAATATCACAGCACAAGTGACCATCAATGGTTACACTCACATTTAGACAGATCAAATTGGGCACTTCAAAGCAAACATTTCCAAACGCCAGGCAAGTTTGTAGTAGGCTGCCGCGATGTATTGCGGTCTAGGCGGACCATATAAGCATGTAAGTCTCACCCTCCTTCACGTACGCTTGCCTCTCCACTGCAATCGAATCACCGCAGACTCCCGCCCAAACACCAAACTGTATATCCGACGAGTGGTCGAAAGATCCAAACGCTGCACACCAGGTGACTGTCGTGTAGCTCCTCCCAGACTAGTTTCGTCGTAAGACTTCTTCCAATGGGGTCCTACATTGGAGTGAGCTTACAGAGTGAGAAGCAGGAGATGCAGGCATTCCACTGTCAAAAGATTGAACAAAAATATACCAGCCTCCATATGTCATAAATGCAGAAGATGTTCTTTGAATGCATCTTCATTCTTTAACATTTTGATACACCAGAATTAGTTACCGGTGAAGGTAACAGTAAAACACTCATAGCAGGGAAGTGAGAAGTGAGGTCACCTATAGCAGCAGAACCGTCTTTAGGATGTCTAGTAAAAGGGGGCGTGGCTTGCATGCGACCGAAGATGGCTGCCTGAGCTGAGAGCTCCGCTCACCGGACCGGACAAAAGCAACTTTGTGGGCTTCTCAGACACCATCCTCCGCACCAAACGGTTCCCAGACCTTTTCCACGACCTCCGCCACCGATATGTCCCATAAACGGGGCCAGGAATCGGGCCCACAGAGGCTGCAATCATTCGCTTACCAGCCGCGCTGTACACAGCATGGAGGGCAAGATGGTGCCGCCGGAGGAACAGCGCGACATTCCCTGAGCTTTCCAGGACCCCCCGGGGACCATCCTCATGAAATAACACATGGATTATCCTCAGGCTTCTCCCTGGACCCCTCTCCTGCAACCCCAGCCTTGTAGAGCCCAGCCAAATCGAGGATGAGGATGGATGTGAACGGACAGGCCTCAGGAACTGAGTACAGGCCTACATAATGATGCAGCTATATCATCATTGCAATCCTCCATAGCTCAGTTTCCAACTATGGGGCAGCCAGTTTTGGACACTACTATGAAGGACATGCTCATGTCTCTACAATCCTCCCTTGTGTCTAACCTATCATCACTGATGAATAGGTTTTCTCTAGAAATTAAACAGGTGGACAACAGGGTGCAATTAATTGAGAACAGTATGGGAGAATGTACAGACACAGTGAATGACTTGGTGGATGCCTATCATGAACAAAAAGAGGAATCCTTATGGGTCAAATCTAAGCTCGCAGACCTCGAGGATGGCTCCAGGCGCAACAATATAAAAATATGCGGTATACCGGAGTCCATCCAACCTAAAGAACTGCATAACTTTGCTAGTACCATGTTCTCCAGCATGATCCGAGCTGACCGCGATTGAACTTACCATTGACCACATACATAGACTCCCAAAACCACGCCATCTTGAGGCGGAAGTCCCTGGAGATGTCCTCTTCAGAGTACATTTATTTCAAGCCAAAGAACAACTTCTCAGGAAAGCAAGAGAGTTGTCACCCCTCCCTGCTCCTTACGCGGCCATTCAACTTTACGCAGATTTATCACAATACACGCTGCAAATGCGCAGACAACTCAAAACCATTACAAAGGCCATGAACAACCACAAGATTGTGTACAAATGGCGCCACCCTGCCACTATCCTAGCTACCTACAACGGAATTCCTCATACCATCTCCACACTCGAGGGAGGCATGAAACTTCTGCGCGATTGGGGTATCATACCAGAACCCCCTCCAGATCAACAAGACTCACCCGGGGTTCCGAACCCCTTTACCTTTGGTACGAGCCGCGGGCGCCGTAGAAGCAACCGCCACTGTTAATTAGCCCACCAGCTTCAACAGAACAACTACTAGTCCGGAATGGTTCTGCAAATTGTCATCTATTTGCTGAACTATACCCCTAATTTTTGACCAGTTGCTCCAGTGAGCTGCCTATTACTGGTCCATTGACTTGTTCTGTTTTTTGCCTTTTTTTTTCTTTTTTGTTCGTCTTTTTGTTTCTGGTTTATACCGGCCATTTCACAAGGTGAACTCTGTTCATCCCCTTGTTTAGTTACAACTTGGTACATCTAACTTGTTTTATACCCTTTTAGTGTCTTTGGGACCTCCAACCTCAGTTTTTCAAGCAGCACAACAAAGTCTTCTCATCCAACATCACCTGATCTAACCAATCTCGATTCTTCCTCAGAACTGTAAGTTTCCTCACACACACCATTCACGCTTGACACCTATCATGAGGATCACTATTCTCTCCTTGAATGCAAAGGGGTTAAATCACCCTGCCAAAAGAACCTCCTTATGGAACACTGCTATCACTAACAATTGTGACATCCTTTGCGTGCAGGAGACGCACTTTGCCCTCGATGCCCCTCCCAAATACCGCCACAGGCTGTTCCCCCATGTATTTACATCCTCTTATCCCAAAAAACAGAGGGGAGTGATGATAGCTGTCAGGGATACAGTGAACTTCCAACTTCTACATTGTAACTCTGATACGGAAGGAAGGTATATAATCCTGGTGTGCACCATAAACAACATCCCGTATACTATTGTTTCCATATACGCTCCTAACTATGGCCAAAAGGCTTTCATCAAAAATACTTTGCGAGCTGTTAAGAAGCACCAACAAGGTCACCTTCTGGTGTGTGGAGACTTCAACATGGTCCCAAACAATGACATGGACTCAACATCAGGCATTAAACTACGCTTTTCCCCTCTGGAAAACTTCATCACTTCTAATGATTTATATGACGTGTGGAGGTGCTGTCATGCGAGTGAGAGGGACTATACCTTTCTCTCGCCGCGTCACAACACCTACTCACGTATTGATTTGTTTCTTTCTGATAAGCTTTTGTTGCAGAAGATTTTCAAGTCCACTATCCATGCCACCACCTGGTCAGATCATGCCCCTATCAGCATATCTATAGCTGACAATTCTCCTCAACCCACCTCCTATATATGGAGAGTAAATAACTACCTCCTACGTACCCCATGCTATTCAACACCTATCAACAGTGAAGCTGTATCTGACCCGGTTGTGGTATGGAACGCCCATAAGGCAGTAATAAGGGGGGTTTTCTTACAAATGGGAGCTAGGGCTAAGAAGGCCAGAACCCAAAAATTGGACAAACTAATACTAGACATATCCGAGGCTGAATCACAAAACAAGATTATGCCTTCCCCCTTCCTCCAGCCAAAAATCTTTACATTACGCCACGAGTTAAGATCCCTCCTTCTTGAGAAACACCACAAATCCTATAGACTACTTAAAGCTAGATCATACACCACAGGGAATAAAGCGGGGAAAGCAATGGCCCTAAAAATTAAAGGGTACATGAACAAAACTAAAATCCCATTTCTACATCACCCCCACACTAATGAAAAACTCCTCAAACCACATACCATCGCAAATGCTTTTAGCACTTATTACGAAGAACTTTATAACCTTAAAAACGACCCTTCTACCTCGCACCCTTCACCTGAGAATATACAATCCTTTCTGGATAGACTACATCTTCCTTCCGTAACTCCAGAACAACTCTCTTCCCTAAATGACCCTATATCGATAAATGAAATAATACAAATGATCAACAAACTTCCTTCGGCAAAATCCCCGGGCCCGGATGGATTCACTGGAGAGTATTACAAATTATTCCAAAATATTTTAGCCCCCTCACTGTGCCACACTTTTAATGCAGCCACCAAATCCGCATCCTTTCCTGCAGAAATGCTCAGTGCCATGGCAGTTACCCTCCCCAAACCTGGGAAAGAACCCACGTCCCCCAAAAATTTTAGGCCAATTTCACTGCTCAATCTGGACTTGAAGATATACGCTAACTTCTTGCTAATAGAATAGAGAATATACTTCCCTCCCTCGTTCATCAGGACCAATCTGGCTTTACCAAGGGCCGCCAAGCCTCTGATGCCACCAGACGCATGATCAATCTTATACACCACGTAGAAACTAAGAAAAAACCTTCCCTCCTCCTATCCCTTGACGCCGAAAAGGCATTCGACAGGGTTCACTGGGGTTACATTTCAGCAGTACTAACTAAATTTGGGTTAACAGGTCGAATCCACGACTCTATAATGGCACTATACACTAACCCCTCAGCCCGAGTATTCTCGGCTGACACTATGTCAATCCCCTTCACAATATCTAATGGCACTAGACAAGGTTGCCCACTCTCACCTCTGATATTCAATCTAGTTATGGAACCACTTGCAGAGAGCATTAGAACCAACCCCAATATTAAAAGGTATCACTATCGCAGAAATAGAACATAAAATAAGCCTGTTCGCAGATGACGTGATTCTCATAATCACTGATCCAGAACGGTCGTTGCCGGAGGTTCAGAAGACGCTAGCCTGGTTCAGTGATATCTCATATTATAAAGTCAATGAGACTAAATCGAATATACTTGATCTAGGGGTGGATGAATCTGTAAGGAAAAAACTTCAAACATTGTTCCCATACACTTGGGCGGAAAAAAGCATTACTTACCTAGGAATTCAGCTCACTCCATCGACTAAATCTCTTCGCTTCAAATTATATCCCCCTACGTACTAAACTACAGGTGAATCTTACCAGGCTGGCGTCGTTTGAATTTTCATGGCTAGGTCGTCTAGCAGCATTAAAAATGCTACACCTCCCCCAAATTCTCTACCTATTTAGGACCATACCCATTCCTTTACCCACTGTATATTTTCAAACCCTACAATCAATCCTTTCCAAATATATCTGGCAAGGGAAAAAACCTTGATGCGCCCAACAACAATTATCCAAACACCGCCTGGCAGGGGGAACGGGTTATGTTAATTTACACGATTATTACTTATCATCCATCCTAACTAGAGTTGAGCGGGTAGCTGGATATTCGGGTCCGTCGGGTTCGGCCGAACTTCAGAAAAAAGTTCGGATTCGGGACCGAACTTTAACCCGAACCCGGACCCGGACCCGGACCCCATTGAAGTCAATGGGGACCCGGACTTCTGACGACTAAAAAGGCTCTAAAAAAGTAATGGAAAGGGCTAGAGGGCTGCAAATGGCAGCAAAATGTTGTTAAGAACATGGCAAGTGCTCTGCAAACAAATGTGGATAGGAAATAACTTAAAAGAACATAAAAAAAAAAAATATGCTGGAGGCCCCCTTTTCAGCAGAAGAGGTACAGGAAGTCATTAAGAACCTCAGAAACTCAACGGCACGATGCCACACATATGGTGGGAATGCCCCAGAATACGCCCTTTCTGGAATAAATTATTTAATTTAATGGATAAGCTAGTGG
This sequence comes from Rana muscosa, assembly GCA_029206835.1. Lineage (NCBI taxonomy): Eukaryota > Metazoa > Chordata > Amphibia > Anura > Ranidae > Rana > Rana muscosa. The sequence goes on from CM055116.1 coordinate 219,326,222, forward strand.
GAAAATAAAATACTTTGAAATAAAAATGTAGCGGGGTGCTAAATTTAAGGAAAGTGTTTGAGTGGTAAATAGGCTCAAATACCCTAATTCTGTAGGATTCATGGACCATTTTGTCCTTGGGGGACAGTATTGGTGTGCTTTTCCCTGCGGCCTACAGGTGGCGCCTTTTGTGTCCCCTCTTGGCAGTAGTACAGCGGGGCGGGGAACCTGCTGTGCATGCCGGGAGAGCATATAAAAGGGGCAGACCTTTGGCCTGGGGGCTGATGTCCAGTGGGGTCCGCGCCCAGGTGCCTTTGGCCTGGGTGCATGTGTTCCTGTTCCATCTCGGGCACCTTTAGCCCGGGGTGAGGTACTATCCTGGAGTTCTTGCTGCCCTGGGTATGGAGGCCTAGGGGCGGGAGTAAAGCCTGGAGTCCAGAGCCGCCTCGTGTAGGGGACCCTGTTCCAGGGAAGGGAGGATCATTCTGATGGACCGATGCGGGAGTCACGGTGAAGGAATGGTCTGTTGACTCCCTGGAGAGATGTCTTCCCCTTGATATGGGCTAGGTTCGTAGAAGGAGAAGCTCAAGGTCACCTTGACTGTATCAGAGGCCTTATTCAACCGGCCCGTGGCAGGGGCCTTATACACCCTGGTCTGTGGCTGAGACCAAAGTTCTCCAGGCCCGTGGCAGGGGCCTTGTACACCCGGTCTGTGGCAGAGACCAACCTCAATGTCTGTGGCAGAGACCGTGCGCCAAAAACTGTTTGAGAAACCTAAACAGTGAAGTGAATGTGCTATGTTTGTGCCTGGACCTCCTCCACACCTTAAGCTGTCCTGTTTCTTTGCTCTAACCTTTTCTATCTGAGTACAGTTTATTTTGCCATGAGAGAATAAGAGTTGGAGTTTCAGCTGGTGTGGACATTGACTTTACTGGCAATTAAAGGACTTGCCTCTACCTACAGTAGAGGTGAGAATCATCCTCTGGAGGAGTTTTGACTCCGGCTGTGGACACGGCCCGTCAAGTACACCGCTCAACCTCTTTATATAGGAGGATACGGGCTGGTAGTGCGGTGTGCCTTTCTCCCTCCTGCGAAGAGCCAACAACATAAAGACAGGTAAGGGGGAAAGGATCTGTGCGCTACAAAAAAATAAAATAAAATTTTTAATCTTGGCCTAGCAGGACGAGGTCCATATGGAGTAGGAGGTTGAGGTGGCGGTGGATGTGGCTGTGTAGGTGGAAGCGGCGGTGGAGGAGGATGAGGTAGCCAACACTGGTTCAAAAATACAACAATGGCTGGGTAAGGCCGGTGATGTGTCGAATTCTGTCCCCTGTCGAATAGTGTCCGCCCTGTACTGCGCTTGCTGAGTATGTAGGACAAGGGGATTTCAAAAATGTCCCAAGAATAACGGCGCCTGCGTGTTGAGTTCAGGTGAAGGCCACACCATCCGTGGTTCAAGCCGAGCCAAGCAAGGCCGCGATCGAAGCGAGCCCGTGAGGGGCCCTGTTACTATGTGCTACCGTATGTCCTCTTGGATGGTGGGGCTTGAACCTGCACTCACAGCGCAGGCGCCGTTCATCTTTGGAGATTTTGTGAATCTCCTTGTCCTCTGTACTGCGCAAGCGCTGCGCCTGCGCAGTACGGGCCGGGCACAATCCGATGGCCGGACAGTTTTTGTCACAACACCGGTATACATGTCTATTCTGCACAAGGTACGGACAAGTCCTGTGGGATCCATGCCTGGTTCATTTTAATGAACGTGAGCTTGTCCACATTGGCTCTGGACAGGCGGCTGCGCTTGTCTGTGATAACGCCCCCTGCCGTGCTAAATACACGTTCAGATAATACACTGGCTGCAGGGCAGGCCAGCACCTCCAAGGCATAAACGGCAAGCTCAGGCCATGTGCCCAATTTGGAGACCCAGAAGTTAAAGGGGGCAGACCCGTCATCCAGTACGTGTAGGCCTGTGGACACATACTGCTCAACCATGTTGGTGAAATGCTGCCTCCTGCTAAGACGTTCCATCTCAGCTGGTGGTGCTGGTTGTTGTGGCGTGCTGACAAAGCTTTTCCACATTTCGGCCATGCTAACCCTGCCTTATGAGGTGCTGCCGGTGCCCCGGCTGCGTTGGCGACCTCTTCCTCCTCCTCTGCCTTCGCCTTGTGCTTCCACCGTACGCCCGCTGTCAGGTGGGAATGCCACCAGCAGCGCGTCTACCAGCGTGCGCTTGTACTCGCGCATCTTACGATCCCGCTCCAGTGAGGGAATTAAGGACGGTACGTTGTCCTTGTAACGGGGATCCAGCAGGGTGGCCACCCAGTAATCAGCACCAGTTAAAATGTGGGCAACTCGGCTGTCGTTGCGGAAACACTGCAGCATGTAATCGCTCATGTGTGCCAGGCTGCCCAGAGGCAAAGAAAAGCTGTCCTCTGTGGGAGGTGTATCGTCTGTGTCCTCTGTATCCCCCCAGCCACGCACCAGTAATGGCCACGAGCTGGTCTGAGTGCCACCCTGCTGTGAACATGGCTCCTCCTCCTCCTCCTCCTCCTCCATCTCCTCCTCCACCTCGTCATCCTCCAGAACTGTGCCCTTTCTGCCGGACAATTGTGTACCTGGCGTTTGTTGGTGCAGGAACCCACCCTCGTAGCCACTTGTAAAAGACTGCCCTGAAAGCCTTTGAAATGATCCCGCTTCCTCCTCCTCCTCCTCATCCTCCTGTGCCACATCCTCTTCCATCATCGCACGAAGCGTTTTTTCAAGGAGGCATAGAACTGGGATAGTAACGCTGAGAACGGCGTCATTGGCACTGGCCATGTTGGTGGAGTACTCGAAACAGCGCAACAAGGCACACAGGTCTCGCATGGAGGCCCAGTTATTGGTGGTGAAGTGGTGCTGTTCTGCAGAGCGACTCACGCGTGATTGCTGCAGCTGAAACTCCACTATTGCCTGCTGCTGCTCGCACAGTCTGGCCAGCATGTGCAAGGTGGAGTTCCACCTTGTGGGCACGTCACATATGAGGCGGTGAGCAGGAAGGCCGAAGTTACGCTGCAGCGCTGACAGGCGAGCAGCAGCAGGGTGAGAACGCCGAAAGTGCGCACAGACAGCCCGCACTTTCTGCAGCAGCTCTGGCATATTGGGGTAATTTTTAAGGAACCTCTGGACCACCAAGTTCAGCACATGCGCCAGGCAAGGGATGTGCGTCAAACCGGCTAGACCCAGAGCTGCTACGAGATTTCGCCCATTATCGCACACCACCAGGCCGGGCTTGAGGCTCACTGACAGCAACCACTCATCGGTCTGTTGTTCCATGTCCCTCCACAACTCCTGCGCGGTGTGGGGATTTTCCCCCAAACAGGAAAGTTTTAAAACTGCCTGCTGTCGTTTACCCCTGGCTGTGCTGAAGTTGGTGGTGAAGGTGTTACGCTGAATGGATGAGGAGGCGGTAGAGGATGAGGAAGCAGAGAAGGAGGAGTTAGCAACAGGAGGCAAACTGAAGCGCCCTGCAATCCTCGGTGGTGGAAGGACATGCGCCAAACCGCTATCTGCCTCAGGCCCAGCCGCCACTGCATTTACCCAGTGTGCTGTTAGGGAGATATAACGTCCCTGACCGTGCTTACTGGTCCACGCATCCGTAGTTAGGTGGACCTTGCCACAGATGGCGTTGCGCAGTGCACACCTGATTTTGTCCCCCACCTGGTTGTGCAGGGAAGGGATGGCTCGCCTGGAAAAGTAGTGGCGGCTGGGCACGACGTACTGCGGGACAGCCAATGCCATCAGGCTTTTAAAACTCTGCGTCTCCACCAGACGGAATGACAGCATTTCAAAGGCCAGGAATTTTGAAATGCTGGCATTCAGGGCCAGGGATCGTGGGTGGCTAGGGGGGTACTTCCTCTTCCGCTCCAATGTTTGGGAGATAGAGAGCTGAACGCTTCCATGGGACATTGTGGAGATGGTTGGTGACCCAGGTGGTAGTGTTGCTGGCAGATCCTCTGTTTGCGGGGTGACAGGTGCCACTGTCACTACAGAGGTGGATGAAGAGGCCGAGACTGCAGCAGAAGAGGAAGCAGGAGGAGCCAGAGACCTTTCTTGGTTTTTGAGGTGTCTACTCCACTGCAGCTCGTGCTTTGCACTTAGATGCCTGGTCATGCAGCTTGTGCTCAGGTTGAGAACGTTTATGCCTCGCTTCAGGCTCTGATTGCACAGCGTGCAAACCACTCGTGTCTTGTCATCAACACACTGTGTGAAGAACTGCCACGCTAGGGAAGTCCTTGGACCTGGCTTTGGTGTGCTCGGTCCCTTGCTGCGTTGGGCAGTAGCAGATGTACTGTCTAGGGGACGAATGCTCCGTTTTTGCACCCTGCTCCCTCTTCTGCTGTGCTGGTGGCTCTGTGCGACCACCGCCTCTTCCTCCGAACTACACTGGTCACCTGCATAACGTTGATTCCATGTGGGGTCGAGGACCTCATCGTCCTCCACATCATCTTCCACCCAGTCTTCACCCCTGCCCTCCATGTCTGTCTGCACAATTGCGAAAGCAGCAGCGGTTGGCACCTGTGTTTCGTCATCATCCGAGACGTGCTGCGATGGTCCTCCCATGTACCCATCATGAAACATAAGTGGTTGGGCATCGGTGCACTCAATCTCTTCCACTTCTGGGGCAGGGCTAGGTGGATGGCCCTGGGAAACCCTGCTAACAGAGTCATCGAAAAGCAGAAGAGACTGCTGCATGATTTGGGGCTCAGACTGCTTGGCTGATTTGCAAGGGGGTGAGGTGAAAGACTGATGGACATGGGCTTCAGGTGCCAACTCTGATCTTTCATCAGAAGAGTGGGTGGGAGACAATGTGAAGGAACCCGAGGCACTGTCAGCAACCCAATCTACTATCGCCTGTACTTGTCCTGGCCTAAACATTGGTACAGCCTCATTAGGCGCGACAAAATACCGCCGCAGGCTCGGTCGCCTACTCGCACCTGAGGAAGGTGTTTCACTTGTGCGTGTAGCTGGCACAGATCCACCACGTCCTCTCCCTGCAACAGGAGCTCCACCAGCAGCACCACGACCGGGGCCACCACGTCCCTTTGACCTTCCCCTCATATTTTCCAAATTTAGGATCTTGCCCTAAATGGCGTTTTTTGGAAGACCACAACACACCCACAGTACGTAATGGCTGAAACGCACAGTTACAGAACTGCAGAAAATGCTATTAAAAAAAAAAAGGTTGTTTTTTTTAGTATAGCACAGTACAAGGAAAATATATAGAAATTGTTTATTTCACACACCTCCAGATGTGTATTTCACACTGCAAAATATTTTCTGTGGCCCTAAATGGCGTTTTTTGCCAGACCACAACACACCCACAGCACGTAACAGCTGAATCGCACAGCTACAGAAAATGCTATTCAAAAAAAAGGTTGTTTTTTTTAGTATAGCACTGTACAAGAAGAATATATAGAAATTGTTTATTTTACACACCTCCAGATGTGTATTTCACACTGCAAAATATTTTCTGTGGCCCTAAATGGCGTTTTTTGCCAGACCACAACACACCCACAGCACGTAACCGCTGAATCGCACAGCTACAGAAAATGCTATTCAAAAAAAAGGTTTTTTTTTTTAGTATAGCACTGTACAAGAAGAATATATAGAAATTGTTTATTTTACACACCTCCAGATGTGTATTTCACACTGCAAAATATTTTCTGTGGCCCTAAATGGCGTTTTTTGGAAGAGCACAACACACCCACAGTATTTAACCACTGAATCGCACAGCTATAGAAGTGCAGAGAATGCTATTCAAAAAAAATGTTGTTTTTTTTAGTATAGCACTGTACAATATATAGAAATTGTTTATTTTACACACCTCCACATGTGTATTTCACACTGCAATTTATTTTCTGTGGCCATAAATGGCGTTTTTTGGAAGAGCACAACAACTCCAACAGTATATAACCGCTGAATCGCACAGCTGCAGAGGCCAGAGAATGCTATTCAAAAATAATGTTGTTTTTTCACACACCTCCAGATGTGTATTTCACACTGCAAAATATTTTCTGTGGCCCTAAATGGCGTTTTTTGCAAGAGCACAACAACCCCAACAGTATATAACCGCTGAATCGCACAGCTGCAGAGGCCAGAGAATGCTTTTTAAAAATAATGTTGTTTTTTCACACACCTCCAGATGTGTATTTCACACTGCAAAATATTTTCTGTGGCCCTAAATGGCGTTTTTTGCAAGAGCACAACAACCCCAACAGTATATAACCGCTGAATCGCACAGCTGCAGAGAATGCTATTCAAAAAAAGTTTTTTGTTTTTTTTTAGTATAGCATAGTACAAGAAAAATATATAGAAATTGGTTATTTCACACAACTAGAGATATACACTGCAAAATATTTTTTTTGCCCAAAAATAGGTCTTTTTTGCGCACAACAAAGTGCCTTTTTTTTTTTTGCAACAGCACAATAAAGTGCCTTTTTTTTGGGGGGGGCCCAAAAATGGGTCTTTTTAGCAAAAGCACAATAAAGTGCCTTTTTTTTTTCTGCCCGAAATGGGTCTTTTAGCAAGAGCACAATACAGCAAGAGCACAATACAGTATGGAATAGGTGTATCACTCAACGTAATGCAGTGCTGGTGCACTGAGCTTGCAACACAAACAGATAAACCTATGCAGATCGCTGAGCTATTATATCTCTCAATCTGGACTCCTATCTAAATCTCTCTCCCTGAAAGCACAAACAGGATCCTGCCCCTACACTACACTACACTGTCTCTCTATCTTTTCTATCAGTAGATTGCAGAATCAGGACTAACTCCTATCATATAATTCTCTCCCTCACAGCAACAGCAGCCAGGATCCTTTCCCTACACTGTCTAAAAGCAGAGTGACGATCTGTGCTGTGTGCCTCTTGCTTATATAGAAGCTGGTCACATGCTGGGTCACATGTTGCACTGACCAATCACAGCCATGCCATTAGTAGGCATGGCTATGATGGCTTCTAAGGGCACACCAGCTAATCAAATGGTGATTGGCTGGCCCCTGAAGCATTTCTAACTGCGCCATTAAATTCCCGAATCCGGACCCGAACCCGGACTTTAGCGCAAAATCCGGGTCCGGGTCCGGGGTCGGGAAAACGCCAAAATTCGGTACGGACCCGAACTTTACAGTTCGGGTCCGCTCAACACTAATCCTAACCCAAGCCAAAGAATGGTTTTGGTCTGCCCCGGGTCCCCCACTATGGAGGACCATAGAATCCTCCTCAGTCCCTAACAAAAACCTGTCGTCATGGTTACTAGCTTTATTCCTAGGAGCAAAACTTCCCCTTCACCTCTCCCCAACATGGATAGCTACATCCAAGGCCTGGTCAAAACTCACGCAACTCTCACATACCAACCCCGTGAACTCCAAGGTATACATTCCCATTGAAACTCTCCATCATTTAATGGAGTCCACATCTTTCCTAAGATGGAAAACACTAGGCATCAAATTTTTAACCGATCTGATAGACACAGACAAAAACGAAATAAAATCATTCCCCTCTCTTTAGAAGGAATTCCATCTTCCTAGCTCCGACATTTTTCTTTATTTACGCACCAAACATTGTCTTACCTCACTGAAATCATGGACGTGTCTAATCCCCCAAATGGCATGGTTATTCCTCACCTCATCTCCTAAACACAATAAAGGCATCTCCATATTCTATAAGATATTTAACCAAAAAACTACATTTCTCAAAACGGCACCAATACTCAAATGGGAAAAGGATTTGGGACATACCTTTTCGAGTTACGAGTGGGAGAGAGCATGTAAGGCTACATATCAATCCACTAGCTGCTCTACCCTCTGGGAATTAGCATACAAAATAACGTACAGATGGTACCTGACTCCAGCTAGACTTTCAAAATTTGATCCTTCTCTAACAGACTTATGTTGGAGGAAATGTGGTAGAACAGGTGGCCTTCTGCACACCTTTTGGAACTGCCCCAAACTAATAAACTTTTGGAACATGGTATTTAGACTAATTACAGATGTAACGCTCACAAAAATCCAGAAAAAAACCTTCTCTAGCCTTACTTTCATTATCTATAGACAGCTACCCGAATCCAACGAGGACTGAATTATCACATATTCTATTAGCAGCAAGACTCAGCATAACTAGAAAATGGAAAGATCCACTCCCCCCTACACTAAAAGATGTAGTTTGTACCACACATGTGCACTATACCCACGAAACAACCCTAGCACTACAACATAACAAACGGAAGGCAGACTTTATGTGGAAACAATGGAAAGAATGGATTGAATCACCAAATATAGTAAAGATTTTTGATCTCCATCCCTGAATAGGGCACGTTTTATAGTCCCTCGAGATAACTCTGTATAAGACGTCAAGAGGGGATCCTAGGGGCGGGAGAGGGCACTCCCGAGCGGGCACAGTTGTGTTCCCCTTAGGGATGTCCGAACGGGGATGTCCTTCCCTGCCCTCCCTCCTTCCCCCCCTTTTACTTTTGTCCTTCCCTTTTCTACTGTTCTATTGATTCACTTACGTGCATCCCTTCTATAGTAAGCAGGCCTATCTTGCTACAAATGTTCATGTATAGGCCGAGGTCCCTTAGAGGTAAAGTTAGAAGTAAGAATCAGAGTTAGAGTGTAAATCCAAATAGTTTTGATAACGAGTTCATTGCTCATTGTTCGTGTGAAAACGTTCGCCACACTTAAACCTAACCAGGATTTTGAGTTCACATGCTTATGATCCATTGTACCAATGTTATTTGACCACTTTGTACGATATGTCATAACATATATTTTCTTTATGCATATATCTGTTAACCTGAAAATTTTTAAATAAAAATCTATTGAGAAAAAAAAGGATGTCTAGTAAAAGATGTGTTGCTTCAATAAAATAGGGACAAGCAGCAGATAGAGGAGAGGTATGTAGTAGGTGCGGCACGGATCAAAGGTGGCCAAACCACCAAAGGCAGGCAGAATAGCAAGGCTGTAGCCCAGAAGGACAGCTGTACCGGCTGGGCTGTACAAGCAGGAAAGCTTCTTAGATGTCAGAAAGGTGGGAGAGACTGTAAAGTGCGCCACACTGCATCTAGTGGAAGACATCAGCACAAAGATACCCCACGCTGAACCATTCTTCAGAACAAATGGGGTGGTATTGTTTAAAATCAGTAGCGCCTCCTTGCAAAATGAGGAGTAGTTTCAGCACTGAAGCCTGGCTACCTATTCAGAAATGCATATAGAGGTATAGGACCAGCTTTAAAGCTGTATCACTTCCTAAAGACTGGAAAAATGCTGACTGTCATTATTACATTAATAGTGATAATCCACAAGGGATAGAACCCAGGTAGAAAGAGAAGTACGTAGCAAAATATGTAAACCTCAAATGAATGAGAGTAGAGGGGGAAGGTTAGACTGTTTTTTTGCAAACCAAGTAATGAGAAGTTAAGTCACATAGGGGGCTGAAAATATTGCAGATGGATGTATGCAACTATATCTTCAATGATTATAAAGTCTCATAGGAAGCTAAGATGAAAGTGGGAGCAGCAATATTATTAGTACGCCATACCGTAGGGGCAATAACCCTTATGTCTGCATCATAATTTTCAGCTAAATAGCAACCCAGGCGAAACATGTTAGGAATAACATAATTTTCACAGCTATGAAATGATGACCCTGTGATACAGAATATTGTTTTGTTGTCATTATTCTGACATGTATACCTTAATAAAATTTTAATGTTTTTAATCTTTTTCTACAAGGTGTGATCTGAATGTCTTTTAGGCACCTGAAAAGTTCTCTAGCTTTAACTTTTTGGTGGATTTGTGTAAATTGGGATGTGGTGTAGATCTAATCTTTCCATCAACTACCCATACACACAACTGTATTTTGTATAATTTATAGCTAGTTACAGAACAATATGAAAAGGAAAATAAGGATATGGACAGCCGCACTCCAAAAAACCTTGACGGTCGCCTTTATTGTAAAGGATTGGATAAAATACACCAAAAAATCACAGCATAACCGGGGTAACAGCTGACATGTTTCGCACTGTAACTAGTGCTTACTCGTGGAACAAAATAGCAGATGCCGCAACACAGAAAGGGTTGTGTCATGCTCTGAAACCAGAGAATATCTGTTAGTGGTGTACTAAGAGTCACCACAAATAAACAGTTAGAATTGGTTGCATTAGTGATTGTACTGCTGCTGTAAAAGATGAGAACACTCTGTGTCTGACACAATTTCCACAGAGCTGGAAAGTGTCATAATGTAATGTTAATAGTAGCCACGATTAGAAGCAAACTTACACAGGGGGTAGAAACATGGTAACATTTGGGGTCATCAATAGGTTTAGTTTGACTTTAAGTCAAATCCAGCAAATGAAGGTCACATATCAATACGTGTTAATCATAAACACACATCTAATGATAGAGACAAATTTAGTATATGCAGTAGCTGTGTCATGAGTTTGGGTTTGAAAATAGTGACCTGCCAGTAGAGTGCCAGATCCAAAGGAAACATAAAAGGATGCTTATTTCCTTAGGTACAGTACTCAAAAAAAAAAAAAATAAGACTGGATATAGTACCTCTGCTCCCAATATTGAGAACATTCTTAGCTAATAGAGTTAGACTCACTAGTCTGGAAAACAGCACAATGTAGAGGTCAATGTGCAAAGGTAACATACAAGGATGTATTTACTGAGGTAAATTTCACAAGAAAAAATTGAGCAAGCTATGGATGTTGATGGGGGAATCCCTCCCACAGACTTATTATATTCTCCTGATGGAGAAGCACTGAAAGTTGTCCCTGCCAGGAGAACAAATGATTATTGCTAGCGGCTATCGTCGCTGGCAATAATCACGTCTTAAAATTCCATTAAGTTGGTTGTACCAAAGTCGATAAATGAATCAACTAGGGTACAATCAGCCTGCCCATAGATGGTTTGAATCTCAGCTGGTCCCTGCTGAACCACCTGAGATTTGAACCATCTATGGCCGGCTTTGGGGATTGTATTACCCAGAATGCAGAACCATTGCTCTAATATATTGGGTACATTCTATGGCTAACTGATCAGAACTCACACAGGAGTGAACAGTGCCCCAGCCAGAGCTTATATCACAGACATTACCTACCAAGATACCTGGGTCACAGGGAAACACTAGAGACTAGGTACTGTACATCAGAAGTGCAATGCACTTTCTGGTTAACTAACACACTAAACCCCAGGTTGGAAAGCAGAGATACCACTCACCAAAATATCTGTGTCAGAGAGAGACACTAGATACTGGGGAACAATAGGGGCTATACAACTGCACTAAAATTGGAAAGCACTCTGCCAGACGGCCCAATAGTCATATTCAACATTCCTTCACCCCGTCCATGGTCTTACTCACAGAAAGAGTCTTCAAAGTCTGATACACACCAAAGGCTGTGACACAGTTCTGGACCTTTAAAGCACACTGAATATAATAAACCAGTACACTAGGTGTCTGGGGAGCACCAAAAGCAGAGACCCTTGCTCAAGGGTCACATTTCAGGCAGGCCCCACAATCTTTGATCCAGATCTGGCTTCCAGGCAGCAAAGAGGATTAGCCAATCCAGATAGCTTTTGTGTAGAGACCAGCTCAAACAGCTCAATAAATGGCATAATTGAACACAAAAAAAATCCACAAAATACTGAGGATGTTAATAGAAGAGAAAAAATAGACACTAGCAAAAAACCTCAGGCATGACGATTGGAGGCAGTGGGTATACACAAAGTACCCCATTAGAAATCGTTACTCACTTTTTCTGATTTCCTCAACCTCTGCAGTCCGGTATCGTTCTAAACGATCAGTTATAAAAATGCCTGCGGGACGTTTCCATTTTGCTTGTGGGCACTAGAAGCCCACAAGCACCTATTTCCTGTATGCCATTAATGCTTCTTTCCCAGCATTCACCGCTCGATCCCGCGCATGCTCATTGTTGACGGTGCGCAGCACCATCAACACTGAGGGTTGCCATCACAACGGGCGTCGTCGTTGAGAGTTCCCGCCCCCGTTGTGATGGCAACGCTATTAAATCTTGCAGGATTTTGAAGGAGGGAATTCCGCATTGTCACTTGGGAAGCATGACACTGTGCTCCCAGGAGACATTGCGGAGAGCTCCCAGACAACACTGTGGCGCTGGGGAAAAGGAGTAGAGACGCCTACTTCCGTGGGAGGCAAAAACCGGAAGTCAGACTTTAGACTGCTCTATTACGGCAATTAAAAGATAAAAAAAAATCTTATGGCAATTGTATATGTATTATTGTGGGATGATGCGGATAGGATAGTGTTGTTATTGTTGGTGAACCTCCGCTTTAAGCTTTTTTTGCCAGTTTCCAGACCTCCTGAAAGCAACAGAATAACCTTGCTGGATTGGATTTATACTGTTCCTATGTCCCTCAATAGACTTAAAGAATAATGTTATCTAAGTGTGCAATAGCATACAGTACAGCATTGTTGTGAACTGAGCAGGATGCATGTAAAAGTGTATGTAAAGCTAAAACTTTGTTTTTTAGTTTGAATAGAATAGTGGGGAATTAGAATCCCTGTCTATTTTTTTGCTGTTTGGCCCCCCTCCCCCCGGGGAGATTTACCCCCACTATTGGTCCTGGTGACCATTATCGCTAGTATTAGGGAGTTGTCACCACAGTATGTTTATTTATTAGAAGATCTATCCTGACTAGTGATGAGCTGAACACCCCCGGGTTTGGTTCGCACCAGAACCCGCGAACGGACCGAAAGTTCGTACGAACATTAGAACCCTATTAAATACAATGGATGCGAACGTTCGAATTCTAAAGTGCTAATTATAACGACTATTATGCATGTTATTGTCCTAAAAAGGGTTTGGGAACCCGGGTTCTGCACCAGGGGACATGTATCAATGCAAAAAGAAGTTTTAAAAACGGTCGTTTTTCGGGAGCAGTCATTTTAATGATGCATAAAGTGAAAAAAAAAAAAGTCAAATATTCCTTTAAATATCGTACCTGGGGGGTGTCTAAAGTATGCCTGTGAAGTGCCACGTGTTTCCCGTGTTTAGAACTGTCCCTGCACAAAATGACACTTCTAAAGGAAAAAAAAAGCCATTTAAAACTGCTTGCGGCTTTAATGTAATGTCTGGTCCCGGTAATATGGATGAAAATCTTTAAGAAAAATGGCATAGCTACCCCATGACCCCCCCCCTACCCCAGCCCATTACCAGCCCCTTTGGGTCTTGTATGGATATTAAGGAGAACACCGCACACAAAATAAAAAAGGCCCTATATACTCTGAACAGCCGTATACAGGCGGTGCATACAAGACAGGGACTGTAGGTTTGTTCTTATGTAGAATGTGTTTGTAATTTTGAACAGGTACATTGTTTAAGTGTAGCTCCAGCCCAAAAATCTATTTTTAAACTTTTTGGAAAACATAGGTAAGGGTTATCACCCCTGTAACATTTGTTTTGCTGTCTGTGCCCCTGTTCAGAACATTTCACCTCACTTTCCGTCCCAATGACAACTGTTTTTGAAATGTGGTGTTTTTATTGAAACAAGGATTGGTAATAAAGCATCAGTACAGAGGAGACACCTTTCTCCCATATTAATTCTTACAGGAGAGAATTTTCCTTCCTGGGGGTAGATTTCCTCTCACTTCCTGTTGTCTTCATGCGTTTGCAAGTAGGAGTCCTTTGTAAGTTGGATGTTTGAAAGTAGGGACCTGCCGTATATACTCTGCAGAAATAGGCCCCTTAGTTGTTGGTGTTGGCACAACACTGTAAGCACTCACAGTTACTCTTGGTTGGTGCTGGAACGCCCTGCTGTCAACTATTATATCAGGAATTGTAATTACATATAATTGTTGAACAGTGGTAGTAAAAATTGGGCCTTTGATGGTGGTGCTGGTGCCACAACACTGTAAGCCCTGACAGTTACTCTTGGTGGGTGCAGCAATGGGCCCTGCTGTGAATTATTAGATCAAGAATTGTAATTGCATGCCCCTGTTGAACAGGGGCTGAAAAATTGGGCCTTTCGTGGTGGTGGTGGTGGTGGTGGTGTTGCCACAACACTGTAAGCCCTCAGAGTTACTCTTGGTGGGTGCAGGAATGAGCCCTGCTGTGAATTATTAGATCAAGAATTGTAATTACATGCCCCTTTTGAACAGGGGCTGAAAAATTGGGCCTTTCGTGGTGGTGGTGGTGGTGGCGTTGCCACAACACTGTAAGCCCTCAGAGTTACTCTTGGTGGGTGCAGCAATGGGCCCTGCTGTGAATTATTAGATCAAGAATTGTAATTACATGTCCCTGTTGAACAGGGGCTGAAAAATTGGGCCTTAGGCACTGGTGGCACAACACTGCAACCCCTCACAGATACTGTACTTGGAGCACAGCAATGAGCCCTGTTGCAAAGTATTGCTTCAAAAATTGTAATGACACGCCCCTGTCAAACAGGGGCTGAAAAATTGGGCCTTAGGCACTGGTGGCACAACACTCCAACCCCTCACAGATACTGTACTTGGAGCACAGCAATGAGCCCTGTTGCAAAGTATTGCTTCAAAAATTGTAATTACACGCCCCTGTTAAACAGGGGCTGAAAAATTGGGCCTTAGCCACTGGTGGCGGCACCCATAAACAAAAATGATCTTCCAAGCTATCATCATCAATCGTATCATTGAGGACTCGGAGGAGGAGGATAGCCAGTCAACATAACAGCACAGGCACTCAGCATCAGCATCAGTCTTGAAGGGATGTGACATGTTAAAATCAATTAGTCTGTTATATCAGCATCAGGTGTGTGGTAGCTGGTGGTGATCCAAGACTGGTTCATCTTGATGAAAGTCAGTCGATCAACCGAGTCGGTGGACAGGCGCACCCTGTGATCCGTGACAAATCCTCCAGCAGCACTGAATGTGCGTTCCGGAAGAACGCTGGATGCAGGACAGGCCAGTAGCTCAATTGCATACTGTGCAAGCTCTGGCCAGTGATCCATCCTCAAGACCCAGTAAGCCAGAGGATTTTCGGTGGGGAAGGTGTCCAAGTCTGACCTTGCCCCTAGATATTCCTGCACCATGTTTATCAGACGCTGGCGATGGTTGCTGGAACCGATCATACTTTGGGGCTGCGGACTAAAGAATTGTCTGAACGCATCGGTCAGACGGCCACCTTCCCCACCGCTCCTTCTTTGACTGGCCGAAGCCTCAGCAACTCGTTGTCCAGGACCAGGAGTTTGTAACCTCCCAGTCTCTGGGAACGCGTTGCACAGACCTTTCTGCAAGGCCTCCCGGAGTTGTCTCATCCTCTGCTCCCTCTGCGACGGTAACATAAGGTCCGCAACCTTACCCTTGTACCGTGGATCAAGGAGAGTGGCCAGCCAGTAATGGTCCCTCTCCTTGATCCGAAGAATACGAGGATCCTTCCGCAGACTTTGCAGGATCAGGGAGGCCATGCAGCGTAGGTTTGCTGAGGCATTCGGTCCGGAGTCCTCTGGGTCACTAAGGACGACATGATCCGCAGCCACCTCCTCCCAGCCACGTACAAGTCCACTGGTTTCTTGGGACTGTAAATCATCCCTAAAAGACTGCTGCTGATGATGCTGAGTGCCAGCCTCCACCTCCATGCTGACACAATCCTCCTCCTCCTCCTCCTCCTCTTCCTGTGCGATGGGTGGGACAGAAGGAACACTGTCTGGGTAAAGGGGGCCTTGAGAGGCAAGGAAGTCCTCCTCTTCCTGCCTCTGTTCTGCCTCAAGTGCCCTGTCCATTATTCCACGCAGCGTGTGCTCCAACAGGTGGACAAGAGGTACAGTGTCACTGATGCATGCACTGTCACTGCTCACCATCCTCGTGGCCTCCTCAAATGGTGCCAGGACAGTGCATGCATCCCTGATCATGCCCCACTGGCGTGGAGAAAAAAAACCAAGCTCCCCTGACCCTGTCCTGGTGCCGTAGTCGCACAGGTACTCATTGATGGCCCTCTGCTGCGTGTGCAGCCGCTGCAGCATGGCCAACGTTGAGTTCCACCTGGTGGGCATGTCACATATAAGGCGGTTCTTGGGCAGGTTCAACTCCTTTTGCAGCTCAGCCAGGCGAGCACTGGCATTATAAGATCTGCGGAAATGCACACAGACTTTCCTGGCCTGCCTCAGGACATCCTGTAAGCCCGGGTACCTGCCCAAGAACCGCTGCACCACCAGGTTAAGGACGTGAGCCACACAGGGCACATGGGTCAGTTGTCCCTGTCGGAGGGCGGAGAGGAGGTTGGTGCCATTGTCGCAAACCACCATTCCTGGCTTAAGCTGGCGTGGCATCAACCATCTCTCGGCCTGGCCCTGCAGAGCAGACAGGACCTCTGCCCCAGTGTGGCTTCTGTCCCCCAAACACACCAGCGCAAGCACGGCATGGCATCTTTTTGCCTGCGTACTTGCGTAGCCCCTTGAACGGCTACGGAGCACCGCTGGTTCAGAGGACAAAGCACAGGAAGAGGCCATGGAGGAAGAAGAAGAGGAGGGGGTGGAGGAGAGAGGTGTGTCACAACCAGTAGTAGAATTTTGGAGGCGTGGTGGTGGAACAACCTCCAACACTACTGCACCTTGTCCTGCATCCTTCCCAGCTGCCAAAAGAGTGACCCAATGGGCCGTGAAAGAAAGGTAACGTCCCTGTCCATGCGTGCTGGACCATGAGTCAGCGGTAATATGCACCTTACCGCTGACCGCCCTGTCCAGCGAGGCCAAGACATTGCCTTCCACATGCCGGTAGAGAGCCGGAATAGCCTTCCGTGAGAAAAAGTGGCGTTTGGGAACCTGCCACTGAGGAACCGCACATTGCACAAACTCACGGAAGGGGGCCGAGTCTACCAACTGAAAAGGCAGCAGTTGAAGCGCTAGCAATTTAGCCAAGCTAGCATTCAACCGCTGGGCATGTGGATGGCTGGGAGTGAACTTCTTTTGACGGTCCAGCAGCTGGGGCAGGGAAATTTGCCTGCTAGAATCGGACGTCGGTGTACTGCTAGCAGAGTGGCCGCAAGTACTTGGCTGTGACACACCTAATTCTACACCTTCATTCCTCTCAGTGCATGTTTCAGAGAGGACTGAAGTTATAGTGGGGTTGGAGATCCCAGCTGATGCGGTGCAAGGAGAGGTCCGCTTTGTTCTTTGGTGTGGGTCTTTGAGGTAGGCTTGCCAACGAGCTGCATGGCAGGTCAACATATGTCTGGTCAGGCATGTGGTACCCAAGCGGCTGATGTTTTGGCCACGCGATATACGCTTGAGACATATGTTGCAAACAGCAGCTGTGCGATCTGATGCACTAGCCTCAAAAAAGGCCCACACCAAAGAACTTTTTGAATGACGGGCAGAGGCAGCGCCCTGCACAGGCGGAGCTCTGCGGTGTGATTCCGTCGGTGTACTGCCCTTACGCTGGCCACCAAAGGGCATCCTGCCTCGTTGGAGATGTGCCTCCTCCTCATCCTCCTCCTCCTCCTCTCTCCTATTAGGCACCCACGTGGAGTCAGTGACCTCATCATCCCCTCCCTCCTCATCACTGGAGCCAATCTGGCAGTATGCTGCAGCTGCTGGAACATGACTGCCAGATTGGTGTCCTTCTTGAGCATCCCCTCTGTCTGCTCTCACGCTACTGCCTTCCTGTAGCTGGGTTTCATCATCAGACCCTTCGAAACGCTGGGCATCCTCCTGGAGCATGTACCCAACACTGTGCTCAAACAGTTCGGGGGACTCCTCAGGAGGAGGACATGGTGGGTCTAGGGAAGGAGTGACTGATGATGAGTCTGACATTGATACCAGGGAAGAGGACGCTTTGGCAGCTGCTTTGCCAGTACCCTGAGCCTGGGTGAGAGAGGATGAGGAGGAGGAGGAGGGCTTGGTCATCCACTCTACCAAGTCTTCGGCATGATGTGGCTCAACATGTCCAGCTGCCGAAAAGAAGGACAAGCGTGTCCCATGGCCATGTGCTGATGACAATGCACCGCGTCCATGACCAGCACTGTTGCCCCCAGACACAGAGCCTGCTTGCCCTCTTTTATTGCCTCCTGACTGTCTGCCTCTCCTTGTTTGCCTTCCAGACATTCTAATAGATGGCCTGCAGGGAGATGGGAAAAAAGCAATAAGGGCTACCTTCAGGTGTCCTTCTCTGTCCCTTTACTTAAGGATTTCTAAATATGGCTGAGGATGATTGCTTTCGCACAGAATAGCACAACGACAATTTCCCTGACTGTCCAAAAAACAAGGATTTCAAAGATGGTTGATGAGGAATGCTTTAGCACAGTATAGCACAAGGAGAATTTCCCTCACTGTCCTTCCCTGTCCCTAGAAACAAGGATTATCACAGTGAAAGAAACTGACACTCTTCCTACCTATAGTTTTCTGTCCCTAGAAAAAATGTTTTTTTAAAGATGGTTGATGATCAATGCTTTAGCACACTATAGCACAAGGAGAATTTCCCTCACTGTCCTTCCCTGTCCCTAGAAACAAGGATTATCACAGTGAAAGAAACTGACACTCTCCCTACCTATAGTTTTCTGTCCCTAGAAAAAATGTTTTTTTAAAGATGGTTGATGATCAATGCTTTAGCACACTATAGCACAAGGAGAATTTCCCTCACTGTCCTTCCCTGTCCCTAGAAACAAGGATTATCACAGTGAAAGAAACTGACACTCTTCCTACCTATAGTTTTCTGTCCCTAGAAAAAATGTTTTTTTAAAGATGGTTGATGATCAATGCTTTAGCACAGTATAGCACAAGGAGAATTTCCCTCACTGTCCTTCCCTGTCCCTAGAAACAAGGATTATCACAGTGAAAGAAACTGACACTCTTCCTACCTATAGTTTTCTGTCCCTAGAAAAAATGTTTTTTTAAAGATGGTTGATGATCAATGCTTTAGCACACTATAGCACAATGAGAATTTCCCTCACTGTCCTTCCCTGTCCCTAGAAACAAGGATTATCACAGTAAAACACACTGACACTCTCCCTACCTATAGTTTTCTGTCCCTAGAAAAAATGATTTTTTAAAGATGGTTGATGATCAATGCTTTAGCACACTATAGCACAAGGAGAATTTCCCTCACTGTCCTTCCCTGTCCCTAGAAACAAGGATTCGCACAGTAAAACACACTGACACTCTCCCTACCTATCCTTCTCTTTCCCTAAACTAAAGTAATCCAGGTTAAGCAAGAAAAAAAATGTCACTGTCCCTGCCTATGCTTCTCTTTCCCTGCTCCGGAACACACTACACTAGGCCGCTGTGCTGGCGGCCTTTTATAGTGTGGGGCGTGTACTAAACACCCTCAGCAATAATTGGCCACAGGCATCCTGCCTGTGGCCAATTATTGCTCTCCTCGCTGCCGGCGCTGTGATTGGCCAAGCATGCGGGGTCACAGTGCATGCTTGGCCAATCACAGCGCCTGGATGACACTGCGATGGCGTAGTGCATTGTGGGCCGTTCGCGTCACTCGAATTAGGTGCGAATGGCCCAAATCGTTCGATCTTCGTCGAACGATCGAACAGCCGATGTTCGAGTCGAACGTATGTTCGACTCGAACACCGAGCTCATCCCTAATCCTGACCTCTTTTTTCTGCAATGACTGGATATCCCCTCACTTTTGAATGATCTCTTTTTACTTCATGCTGTGCCTGTGAGACAGGATGTAAAGGGAAATCTCCCCAATGGGCCATTGATTTAACAAAATCACAGACGGGGTCTTAATCGTTCCTTCCCATCTAATCTATGCAGAACTAAAACAAGGCTTTACATACATTTTGAAACAAGAGACATTGCTGGGAATATGGTCGCACGACAAAAAAGCATCATTGTTTTGAGGCTTTAACCCATGTAGGAAGCAGGGTGGCCTAAAATAGAAGAGTTTTTTCCATGAAGGGGGTGTAGTATTAGAAACAAAAAATGATGATACCTAAAATAAACTACAAGAAGGTTGCAAGAATACTCAACACATCCATGCAGTATTCCAGTATGACATCATTTTCGCTTCCGCATTCCAAGCTGGTCAGCGTGGAGCTTCCTGTTATAACTGGACTCCAATCAAGCCATCCACCGGGCGTTCTCCCCCACCAGCCACCAGGATCACATGTGGTGCTTGCGGGGTGAGAGCTGCCAGGACTAAATACACCATGATGGGCATGAACTTCTCTTACAATTTGTAAGTGTTTTTATCTTTTGCTTTAAACGTTTTTACTATTACACTACACTAGTTGGCGCCTTCCTTTCCCTGCTCTTTCAGCAACAGCTGGGGCACTCATCACTATTCACCACATTGACCACTAACTAGGGTTGTCCCGATACCGATACTAGTATTGGTATCGGGACCGATACCTAGCATTTGTGCGAGTACTTGTACTCACACAAATGCTCCCGATGTCAGATCCGATACCTGGAACCGGAAGTCGGCGGACAGAGAGGGCGGAGCGGAGATCGGTCTGGCAGCAGTGGAACACGGGGGTAAGCTGGCCGGGGAAGGGTGCAGGGCGCCACCGTATATTCCTTTTAAAAATGGTTACCGGAGCAGTCACATTTGGTACAGGAAGTGACGTTCCGTGTCTCCATCGGAGGGTAAACATCACGACGCCCATCTTGGTACACCCTGCACTCGGCTGCAGTAAGCCAGCAGCGGACATCGTGTTACACCCAGCCCATATAGTTTGGGCTGGGTGTAACAAGATGTCTGCTGCTGGCTTACTGCAGCCAAGTGCAAGGTGTACTAAGATGGGCGTCGCAGCATACTTACTAGATGTTAAATGACATGAATGATGAGAGGCAAGGAAGGCTTTTGCAATGCTATATACCATATAGCATTGCAAAATCCTTCCTTGCCTCTCATTATTCATGTCATTTATTATGCAATTGCCAATCAGTGCTGCATTTCAGAACCCTTCAGTGCCGCCTATAAGTGCCATCTATCAGTGCCCATACGTGCCGCCTATCAGTGCCCATAAGTGCCGCCTATCAGTGCCCATAAGTGTTGCCTATCAGTGCCACCTATTCGTGCCCATAAGTGCCATCAGTGCCATCTATCAGTGCCATCTATCAGTCAGTGCCCTGTGTCAGTGCCCCCTGTCAGTGCCATCTATCAGTGCCACCTATCACTGCCCAGTAGTCAAATTGTCACATGACATTAAAAAAAATATTGGTAATCGGTATCGGTGAGTACTTGAAAAAAAGTATTGGTACTTGTACTCGGTCTTAAAAAAGTGGTATCAGGACAACCCTACCATTAACCTTTAAAGGGGCACTCACTATCAACTCCCACCATAAGAAGGCCCTAATCCTGACGACAAGAATTAGAAAACTATTCTCTGCATTACATAGTCCTGATCTTGGTACTCCTATTGCTGTGTTGTGTATGCTATATCCTAAACCAAACAAAGCAATTCTGGTGGTGTTTGTACTGTCCTGGCATGCTATAGTCTCAAGAAATGTTACAGGCAGTCAGAACATTTTTTTTCTTATATAGTAAAAAATCTAACAAAGCAATGGTTAATAAATACCACTGAAAAAAGAAAGCTCTATCACATTAAATACGTAATAATTTGCAGAGGAATTTAAAAAAATGAATTTCCCTTGCTCGTAAATAGATGATTGGAATGTGCACAGTTTCACTAGGCTAACTAAACATTCTACTCATTTAATAAATCAGTCTTATTGTCTCATTAAATAGTGGTGCTAATTAGTATGGAAACTAGTCTCTTGTGAAGGATGTCTGGAATGGCAACACAGTTATTTCTTTAATGACATTTTTTTTAAATATACAGTAGTCCATTATGAACTCCTGATGACTTCATCACCTTTAAAATAATGGGCAGCAATTACCAGAATTTAGCAAAGTGAATTGTGTATATATCCCTATTCAGCATGTACTACCAGCAAAGTCTACGGCTGTGGAGCGTTATTGCTCCAATGTCTGAAAAGTTCTTATCATTTTGATTAAACAACCACAATGTATTATATATGGAGGATTCTTTGCTTCTTCAGAATGCTGTTAATGAGGACTGTCAGGGTCTTGCATTAACTATTAGATATATTTTACCTTTATAGAGACAAAGTATTTAATGGTCACTTTGTGATTTCATGGCTCATGATATAGAGCTATTCAGAACAAAATAATAGGGTATATATAAGTCCATGTTTTTATTTTTTATAATTGTGTCATAGTAGAGAAAACTCAATAAATGGTGTACTTTATAGTTTGAATGCATAGACAATTCTAAAACTGTTCTTCCAAACAAGGTTAGGCAAGTTAGGAGGTTTTCTATGCTGCAATATAAATACACTTTTCAGAGGCACTTAATTCTTTTGACAACCACTTCTAAAGCACCAGTGTTTTATCTGTTACGTCTCAATATCACAGCATGGACAGTTGTTGCAAGGGTCAGTGGGCATTGCTGCAATCATATCAGTCATCAGTTTAAAGTCTCAGTCTTTATCTGCCTCTGTCTAAAAATGGACAGCAGGAGAGCAGTCAGAAATGACAGTCATAGAGGTCAGTAAGGCTTTATGACAGCCAGATCTGTCAGGTAGCTTAATAGTTGACTACATGTCGCTACATGTGGTAAATTATGTGTTACATCAAGTTATTATATTTTTTCTGGATTAGAATCTTTAGGTTTCCACCACCCTCATGTATGAAGCACAAGGTCTTCTGGAATTGACTTTCAGTACACAAGGCTGCTGCAGCCAAAGACAAATGAAAAAGCATTGGAAGTGCTCTACCCCATTATGTCAGCTAGACATAGAATTTTGGCCACAAATTAAGTTTGCCTAACACTTCATTAATGTGCTGGAGCCTTGATCATGCTAAATGATCTTCTCCTTCTATCTGTAATGTCATATGTCATATGTGGGAAAGGTGTATGAACTGTCAAAGAAGGAAGGCGTTTGCAGCTCTGTTGAATCTTGAATTCCATCCAAGTTTCAAGTTTTCACAAATGTTTTAGTTGGTATTTTGCTGTTATCCTGTTTTTTTTTTCTAACACTAGTATTAGTGGAAAATAATAGAAATAAGTTGAATGTATGATGCCTATAAATTCAAAAGGTTTACATACACTGATTGGTGATTTTTTTTTTTTTTTATTAAAATCTTATATTGTGTTAACAAAGAAGATAGTGCAGCCACTTTACATAATTATTTACCAATGGCAGTGTAGGAAATGGACTATGTGGGAAATATCTTTGGATTCCATTATTCATTTACCAATATGAGCCTCTAAAGCAGTGGTTCTCAACTCCTGTCCTCAGGACCCACTAACAGGCCAGATTTTAAGTATTACCTTGGAGAGATGCAGACTAGAATACTGCAATCCCTGAGCAGCAAATTATATCACCTGTGATGCATTTCAGTTATCTTGAAAACCTGGCCTGTTGGTGGGCCCTGAGGACTGGAGTTGAGAACCACTGCTCTAAAGGGATTGAACATAGTGTATATAAAGGTTAGAACCCCTGACAGCTTGTTGCTATACAACAAGCAGTAAGATCAACAAATGGAAAAAAAGCCCATGGTATTGTTTTATAAAACAATTAATTGAAAGAAATACAACACATTTTAAGGTTTTAGATACCACCCATCCCCTTGTATATTATATTGTTTCAGTTGTGGCTGGACTTAATTTGAAGCTGTATGCTGAAAAATCTTATTTCATACACTAATATTGCAATTAAAACTAAGTCCAGCCACCATTGAAATCCAAAACCCTAAAAATGCACTGAAGTTCTCTCAATTGCTTATTTTTTTAAAAAAATATTGTTTTGAACTCTTTTATGATTGGTTTGGCTCTCTTACTACTTTTTGTAGAGTTGGACATTTCTCAAAAAACCCACCCCTTGTTTTGGGGGTGTTCTAGTATATATGAGAAGTCTTATCAAAGTTGTCAGCTTGACTAATGAGATGTTCTCTCTAACACTGGATACCAATAATAGAAGATCTAGCATCTCATTTCACAACATTGCCAATGGCACTGAAAGTAAGGAAAAAGCCAACATTTTAAGAAGGTAGGACGTTCAGGATGGAAAGCAGGTAGCAAAACAACATGGAATATCCAGTTTAAAAACATGGACATTTTTCTTGTAGGGTAGGATGGAAAATATAGGTTTCTACTCCATTACCCCAACCAAAACTTTTTTAATTTAGTTCTTGCTAGAGTAGAAAAAAGTTATAATTATTTTCAATCAACTTTTTTGGAATCTTTGTGATGGTGTGGGAGATTTAATTTCCCTTACTGTCTATTTGATAGGTTTCAGATGGCACAAGACTTAAGCCTCGTACACACGATCGGATATCCTATGGATTCTAATCCGATGGTTTTGTCCATCGGAAATCCGATGAAGCTGACTTCCATCAATCTTGCCTACACACCATCAGTCAAAAAACCGACCGTTCCAAACACGGTGACGTAAAACACTCAGATGAGCCGAGAAAAATTAAGTTCAATGCTTCTGAGCATGCGTCGACTTGATTCTTGATTCTGAGCATGCGTGTGTTTTTTATCCGATGGACTTGCCCATAGACGATTGGAGTTTTCGATCATTTTTTTTATCCATCGGAAAAATTAAAAACATGTTCTATTTTTTAAAACCGATGGAAAAAAGACCGATGGGTCCCATACACGATCGGTTTGTCTGATGAAAACAATCCATCAGACGGTTTTCATCGGTTAAACCGATCGTGTGTACAGGAACACAGACAGCAAGAGTGGGGTGAATTAGATGTCAATTTTTAATTGAATCCCTACTGGGAAGATTTTCATTCATTTCCTACTTTGTGTGACACATGTCTCTTCTACAATGTAAAGCCTGCCCACTCACAGTTTTTTCAACTAAAACTGTATTCCCACTTTAAAAACAAGTCAATATTTCCATATATATATATATATATATATATATATATATATATATATATATATATGCAAAGTGATTGAACAGAAGACAAATCTAAATCAAATCAGTATTTGGTGTAGCTATCCTTTGGCTTTAAACCAGCACCATTCTTCTAGGTACACACAGTACTTTTGCACACAGTTTTTGAAGGAACATGGCAGGTAGGTTGTTTAAAACATCTTGGAGTATTAACCAGAGATCTTCTGTGGATGTAGACTGTCTCAAATCTTTTTGTCTCTTTGTGTAATCCCAGACAGACTCAAAGATGTTGCGATCAGGGCTCTCTGGGAGCCAGACCATCACTCCCAGGACTCCTTGTTCATTGCTCCTAGGACTCCTTGTTCTTCTTTATGCTGAAGATAGTTCTTAATGACATTGGCTGTATTTTTGGTGTTGTGGTGCTGCAGAATAAATTTGGGTATGTAAAAAGCACAATAATGGTGAACTCAAGGAGTTAATATGGGCTAAGTTCAATAAAAGAGCAACTTTGTGACTCTTATGCTGCGTACACACGACCGTTTTTCCTGTCATGCAAAAAAACAAAGTTTTTCTCGACGTCATTCGTCGTGATTCCTCTCAAGCCTGCCTTGCAAACACACGTTCAGGAAAAAAAATGCTCGAGCAAAGCGCGGTGATGTACAACACATACAACAACATGTACAACGGCACTGTAAAGGGGAAGTTCCATTCGAATGGCGCCACCATTTGGGCTGCTTTTGCTGATCTCATGTTAGTAAAGTTTGGTGAGAGGCGATTCGCACTTTTCAGCCTCGTGCTTTTCAGTCCGTTACAGCGTGACGAATGTGCTATCTCCATTACAAACGCTTGTTTTACCAGAACGAGCGCTCCCCTCTAATACTTGATGCTGAGCATGCGCTTTTTTTTCCCCCTCAGAAAAGCATACACACAAGCATTTTTCGCGACGAGAAAAAGAATGACGGGAAAAAATAGAGCAGGTTCTAATATTTTTGCGGGCAGTTTTCTCGTCGAGAAAACTGCTATGGAGCATACATACGACCGGTTTTCATGACCAATCTAAAAAATGGCAGTTTTCTCGTCATGAAAAACGGTCGTGTGTACGCGGCATTAGAGTCTCTGATGAACAGTCTATGTGATGAACTGCAGGCTGTAGATGGCTAGAAGGAAACTCTGCAGATACAAGAAGCAGGGAGAAAGAGCAGCGCCATCTGAGTGCAGTATGACAATTGATTTAATGACAATAAAGAATATGTACACTCAGAGGATAAGATTAGGAAGGTCAGCATAGTGCATTACAGGGTTCATCAGCTCTGTGTGCAATACAACGCTGTGGACAGTGCTTTGGCGTGTGGAGTGTCCCTCTGGTCATGGCCATGCTGGTGGCTCCCAGCAATTCCTAGTCCATGGGTGTACACAAGGGAACGCGGCTGACATCACTACCGGATGTTTAGAGCGGGGAGGTGCGTGCGTTCGGAGCATGCATGCTCCTTTCTCAGGCATTAGGCTTGGCCATCTTAATGGTGATATATATATATGTAGTTCCAGTATTGGTGGGCGGGAAAGGCTTAAGGCATCCATCACGGAGAAAAGGGGCAGACACATGCTAATAATAGACTGATTGGGAAACTAGTAAACAGTCAATACATACACAAATGAGTAAAAAGCCACTAAAGGGAAATATTGTATATATAAGAAAAAGAGAAAGAAAAGAAGATGGAACAGTGAATTTGAAAAAAATGAGAACAAGACAAAGAAAAAATAATAAGAATTAAAATAGTGAAGAAGTAATAATGAAAAAAATAAGAATAATGAAAATAAGAATAATAAAAAAAATACTAAATTAAAATACAAAATAAAAATGAAGATAAAAATAAGATAAAAACAGAAAAAAAAAGAAGAAAAAAAATATTTTTTTTAAAATTAAAATGAAAATAAAATAGAACAAATAAAAATAGAAATAAGTGGGAAATAACATTAGTAATAGAAATGGATATAGTGCAAAATCTATATAAATTACGAGAATTAAAATGATACATAAAAGGTACATAGTTAAAAAAGAGAGGGGACATAATGCACTTTCTCTTAATGAGGATCAGAGATTAAATTAAGGACCATATGGGTCCATTGACTGAAAACAAGTAGTGGGAGATAAATAGAATTGTTAAGACAATAAACGAATGATAACAAATATAAGAAAAGTAACTTCACCTGCTGGCATACGAGTCGCAGTCCAAACAGAGGGCTCATATCTGTGACTCGCATGTCTGCAAGGTGAGTCATGCCGGGAGGGAACAATGGTGCTTTTCATAAAAGAGGATTAATCTCTAACTCCTCATTCAGTCCTCCAGGTGCCAAGGTGTCTAAATGATATATCCAGTATGATTCACAGGCACATAAATGCTTAAAACATTCTGCTGCAAACTTTTAATCCTAAAGAAGATTGCTGGTGATGTGTGAGAAAATGTTTGGGGATGCTATGCATGTCAGACCCTGCATCCACTAACCGCCTCTGTTCACCAAATCTTTTACAAAGGGTCCAAATGGTACGACCCACGTAAAGGAGGCCACAGGGACAGGATATGCAATAAACCAGAAATTCTGAAGAACATGTGTAAAAGTCAGATATGGTGCAAGTTTTACATTTGGTAGAGAACTCTTTTTGTTCATGACAAACACGTAGGCACGTAAGGCATAATACCTTTCACCACTGAAACATACCTCTGATGTTAAAAAACTTTAAAGGAGTACTGCATGTCGTGGAGATTGATTTAATTTTACTGGGCACAATCTGTGTTTTTATGTTTCTGTCCCGTCTGTATGAAATCAGTGGTCTATCTGTGATGGTGAATGAAAGGTGGGGGTTTTTGATGCATATGCGCTCCATATTTCTGAATTGGGAATGGAAATTAGTGGTGAATCTGAATCTCTCTAATATTTTTTAACATTAATATCCACTGACGCCTCATTCTGTTTATAAAATGCAAAGACCTCTTCTACAATGGTAGAGGGATAACCCTTCTCCAAAAACCTTTGCTTTAATAGTAACCCATGGGTCTCATAATCTGCGTCTTTAGTGTAGTTGTGCTTAAGGCGACAAAATTGACTCTTTGGGACATTGTTAACCCATTGAGGATGATGACACCTTTTATAATGGAGGTACAAGTTACCTGCTGTGGGCTTATTTTAATTTTGGGCATGAATGAAACTTAAATCATGACTGAGCTGAAGATAAAGGAATGCCAGAGTGTTTGGGGCCAATCACACGCCTCCCTGATGGTATGGCATGATGGAAAAGGATTTATATTTCTCAGCATTGAGGACAACATTGATCGGGCAATGTTGAGGACAGTAGATACAGTGATCGACCAAGGAAAGACACATCATGCTTATTTCCCTTCAACATCAGAAGATGTCTAGCAGTGCCATCAGCACAGAAATGGTGGTAACCAGTAAGACCCTGGTTCACCCATCTACTGTCTGAAGAAATCTGGCCAAAATTGGTCTTCCTGGAAGAATTGCAGGCAAAAAGCCATACCTCCAATGTGGAAACAAGGTTAAGTGACTCAACTGCGCATGAGATGCAGAAAAATGGCAGCATGTGCTCTAGACTGATGAGTCAAAATTTAAAATATTTGACTGTAGTAAAAGACAGTTTATGCACTGAAGGGCTGGAGAGCGGTACAATAATGAGTGTCTGCAGGAAACAGTGAAGCATGGTGGAGGTTACATGCAGGTTTGGGGCTGCTGTTCTTCAAATGGAGTTAGAGATTTGCTCAGGATCAATGGTGTCCTCAATGTTGAGAAATACAGGCAGATACTTCTTCGTCATGCCATACCATCAGGGAGGTATGTGACTAGCCCCAAATAATTAATTCTGCAGCAGAATAATGACCCTAAAAATACAGCCAATATCATTAGGATCTATCATTAGCATAAAGAAGAACAAGGAGTCCTAGAAGCGATGGTTTGGCCCCCACAGAGCCCAGATCTGTACATCATTGAGTCTGTCTGTGATTACATGAAGAGGCAGATGGATTTGAGGCAGCCTACATCCACAGAAGATCTGTGGTTAGTTCTCCAAGATGTTTGGAACAACCTACTTGCCAAATGCCTTTAAAAAAACACTATGTACCTAGAAGAATTTATGCTGGTTTGAAGACAAAGGTATTCACACCAAATATTGATTTGATTTGGATTTCTCTTATATTCATTTACTTTACAGGTTTATAATTGATAAAAATAAACTATTAACACTTCCATTTCTGAGACTATTCTTAATGTACAGCAATATTTCACACCTGTCTAAAAGGTTTGCACAGTATTGTATATTAAAAAAAAAAATTGAGGGAAGGGGCAAATGGTGAAAAAAAATAAAAAATCAAATTTTGACCAGAGCTAGCTTTAAAATATGTAGAGTTAGTGTGGTCGCAGAGTACAAATTCTGTGATCGGTCCAACTTTTCAAACATCTAAAATTATGTTGTTGGTGCACATCATGATGAAATTATTCATAAATGAAATAAAGGGTTTCTGAATTAGATACATTTTAAACATCATTCCAAAACCAACATAACCGAATGAATGTAAAGGCATATCAGACTTCATGTTTCTAAAAACCAAAAATTAAAGGTGTATCTTGTTAGGCTGGAGCATGCATTAGGCTATTCCCCTGTTTAACAAAATATCTTTCAGCTTACTTCTAGATAAGCAAAATAACTGTAATCAATAACTATCAAACAGGAAATCCTATTCCTCTACAGAGTTACTGATGTGTATCTAGAATATAATGGCCCTTATTATCTGTGTATCTTAAGAGAGCAATCACCACTTGCAGCTGAAAGGTAGTAAAGATGATTTAAAGTAAAAGAAAACAGGAGACTAAAATAAAATAACTTTGTGAAGAAAAGCTCTATGAAGAAAAATTGTATTTAAATAGAAGATGTCTGATAGGATGTGATACAAAAGACAGTACACACATTTTAACCATTCAAAATGCACAAAGATAGCAGAATAATGAGAATTTAGCTCTTTACCACAGCACATTATTTAAGAGAGCAGTAAATGTGCCTTGAATAAATCTGAACAACTGTCATTCCAAATGACATTATTATAAACAAATGGCATATCTAGAGTATGTGACATTCGGAGCAGATCATTTTGAACACCCTCCTTTTCTATACAACATTATGAAAACAAATGAATAATTACAATGGCCAAAAAAGAAGCACATACAGTGAAAACTGTAGCATCTTTTAAACTGATAGTCAGTGTAGAAAAACTCTTTTACTTTGACGGTCAGTATAGAAGTATCCCCTTACACTGGTGCTCAGTGAAGAAGAGACCCTAACAATTGGAGGTCAGTAGAGAAATACCACCTTACATTGTTGTGTTGGTCAGCGCAGTATCTTCAAAGATTGGTGAAGGAAGAGGTTAGGATATAATTAGGTGTAACAAATTTCCATCATTTATTGGAAAGAAACCAGATAGCTTACTTTATACATTAGTGCACTGGTGTGTAAACTGTGCAGTAAGTGGGATGAAACTGAATACAATAATCAACATAGTAAGTGTTAAACTCTGTGTCGAAGGGGTAAACCCTAATGACAAATAGCAGGTAGATTAATCTTATGTTTAAACATTCCATTTTAGCACTGACAGAAAAAAAAAGAGTTTTAAATTTCATTATTAATAAATGACACCTTGATCTTAATTCTTATTTTAAAATTACAAATTGGCACTGTCAGGAAAGGCTTCACCCGCTGGTGGTGCTGTTGGTCCTTTGGACTGCAGTACTAGTGTCCGCCAGCAGGTGTCCTCTTGCAGCCAATATCCTTGTTGGAGGATCTCACCTGCTGGTGGTAATGCATGATACATGGACTGCAGTACCGGCATCCGCCAGCGGGTGTATTCTGGCAGTATGGGACAGACAGCACTTCCTGTGGTCAGCTGTGACCTGAAGCTTAATTACTAGACTTCCTTAAATACCCGGCAAGTGCAAGCACTCCTTGCCCTGGTATCGCTCTCTCCCCGACCTAGGACCTGTGACCCTGACTCAAGCCTGTATCCCGATCCCGATCCCTACCTGTATCCTGCTTTACCCGATCCGACCTGATCCCTACCTTTAGCCCTTCCTGCATCTGTCCCTCGGTTACCTTGGTCCCTGCTCTGCAGCCAACCCATCCATCCCCTCCCTGTTCCTGTTTTATTCCCTTCCTACCCACCTGCTGGATCCCCTTGTGTATGACCTCGGCCTGGCTTTTACTACGATTCCGGTATTCCCCCTTTACTGTATATATCTCCTTTTGTCACTGTGATTTGGTTTGGTTATTTGCACTGTGTTCTGTTTGATGTCTCTATTTGTCTGTTTACTTCACTTAATAAATTATTACACTTTTACCTACACCTGTTTGGTCTCCTCTGTGCTGTCACACAGTCTGGTTTGCTAACATTCTCTGACAGGCACACAGACCCCAAAGGTCCCCCCAACCACATAGCCGACCCGAAAGTTTCTGTTATGCATTGTGGGGGATCTGTGGAGGGGTGTGTGTGCTGTTTTTTTTTTTTTAAAGAAGCCATCAACACAGTTTTCTTTGCTGGTATTTTCTTTCTTTGTAAATGTAATTTTTTTGAAGCATATGTTGAAGCATATGTTACGGGCAAGGATGGTATGTATTTTAAGGGGGTACTTCATGTTAAAAAATTCACAAGGCCCCCAGGAAATCCATACCAGACCCTTTGGGTCAGGAACTTATTTTAAGGGGGAAAAATTTAAATGTGTGAGGTCTCCCTAAAAAATCTATACTAGACCCTTCCCGCCATATAGTGAAATGACGGACGAGGCCACATGTCCTCAAAATGTTGGAGTGCCTTGTCCCAATAATGATAAGGACAAGGACTTCATCCCCACAACCCTTGCTCAGTGGTTGTGCGAGTCTGTGGGATGGGGATTGTCAAAATTTGTAAACCCCCAATTAATACTAAGGGGACCCCCTTAAAATCACCTACTACATGAATGAGTATGGGGTATATAGTACCCATACTAATTCACAAAAAATTCACCTAGAAATAGATACATAAACATTTGACAAGTCCTTTATAAAACAAAGTCCCCAAAAAAGCCTCTTGTTTTTAAATCCATTCTCAATCACGATGCCCACTGCTGACTTGCCCAAAAAAAAAGAAAAACAACCGTCACACACAACTGATCTCTGATGGTAACACTAACTGAATGACAACTCCCTGAGCTTAAAAGGAAGGTGCAGGGAAAGTACTCACCTCATTGCCCAAATATGGCCATAGCTCATTTGCTTACATGGCTGAGGATTCTCTGCCATGTAGGTAAACATGTCGGGTTATGTCAGTGGTTGGTAAAGAAGCAGCAGGTACAAGCAACAGCTCCCTTCTTAACAACCATTAACAGCCTTGTATAATGGTGACACCATCACCCAAATATGGCTGTGTGGCCATATTTAGACAATATTTAGACAATAATTTAACTTACTCCAATCCCCACCCATTTGCTTACATGGCCGGAAATTTCCAGCCTTGTATATGAATAGCCCTGAGTGACGTCAGTAGTTGGTAAAAATGCAGTGGGTGCTTGCAGCTGCTGCTTCCTTAGCAACCATTGACAGCCGGGAAAAGTGATGGCCATGTAAGTGAATAGGCTGGAGGACATCAGTGGTTGGTAAGGACGCAGTGGCTGCTGCTTCCTTAGCAACCTTTGACAGCTGAAAACTGTCACATTTATCCACACCAAATGCCCTAAACGTTCAACGACACACGCCTATCAAGCATATAGTTACATGGACCACATAATACACAAAAAGGGTTAGTTTAAACCCAGAAGTACTTTTTTCACTACTATTTTTCTTTTTACTGGTACAAAGGAAACAAAAGGAAGGATCAATTTGGTCAAAAAAGGGCACACTTTTTGTGTATTATGTGGTCCATGTAACTATATGCTTGATGGGCGTGTGTCGTAGGGTTTACTATTGAAGACACACACATTTTAGTTCTTAAAAGAAATTTAAATGGCTTAAAATTACTCTTAGATACTCAGTGCAAAATTATACTGAGAGAAGAAATATAAAAGCAATTGTGAGCTATAGTTCTTTGTGAAGAACCTTATACGTTCTTGCAGAGGATCTCACATTCAGCTGGATTCACAATTTGAAAGTTACCCATGGACATACAGTAGCTCTCAACTTTCCTTCATTTAATATGACAATTATCTTTAGAGTACTGTTGTGGGGAGTAAAATGGCACCACAAGATACTAACTTATTTATGTCAGACTTTGAGGGCAAATTCTTGAGATTCTTTGAAAACCCAAAGAAGATATGCGAAGACAAAAAATAAGTAGCCAAGTACCTCTAGTAACCACATAAAATCCAACAATTTAAGGGATAAGAAAGATAATCAAAGAGATACAAACCATCATAACATATGATAAAACCCTGAAAAAAATATTCCAACAACCCCCAATGTTGGCCTTCTGGCAACCACCCAACCCCAGACATAAACTAGTAATCATTAGGAAGAATAATTTCTTTATTCCTCAACAAACTTACACTATATAAACATAAATACATAAATGCCCATATAAGAAACATCAAGGAATGTTGAAAAATTGTGGTGAGAACCTTGTACATCCATAGTGGTATACTTGAACCAATAATTCATGTGTATAATATAGGAAAAAACACAGTGGAGCAGTCAAACCCATAAATCATAAAGAATCGTTAGGTCAGAGGTAGGTCATAACAGGTAGGTCATAACCTTCTGTAATTATCTGAAACACACATGCAGTAAAGCCAAAGCCAGAGTCAGAGTTGGTTGAAAAAGCTATGGAGGTCCAATAGAGCTCCGATTGTTTAAGTTGTATATCCATCAACTCTAGGCTATATTGCATTTTATAACACTTTTGAAGCTGCTGCAAACTTTTTAAAATTATGCATTCAACTTCTAAAGTCTCCTGCATACAGTCCTTCCATAGTCTAAAAAACATGGATTATGTTAACTATTTATTTGAAAAAAGTAATCCACCACAAATTAATGTGAAATCAGCAAAATACCAAATATTGATCATACTTTCATACTTCACCCCCCACCCCTCATAAAACTCCTTAAAGGTAATCCGATCTATAATAGCTTTCCATATCTCATGTCTAGGGATGAGCTCGGTGTTCGAGTCGAACATACGTTCGACTCGAACATCAGCTGTTCGACCGTTCGGCGAACATCGAACGATTTGGGCCGTTCGCACCAAATTCGAGTGACGTGAACGGCCCACAATACACTTCGCCATCGCAGTGCAATCCCAGCGCTGTGATTGGCCAAGCATGCACTGTGACCCCGCATGCTTGGCCAATCACAGCACCGGCAGCTAGGAGAGCCATAATTGGCCACAGGCAGGTTGTCTGTGGCCAATTATAGCTCAGGGGGTTTAGCACACGCCCCACACTATAAAAGGCCGCCAGCGCGGCGGACTTGTGTAGTGTGTTCCGGTGCAGGGAAAGAGAAGGATAGGCAGGGACAGTGTGATATTCTTTGTGCTATTCTTGTGTGCAGGGAGAGAGAAGGATAGGCAGGGAGAGTGTCAGTGTCATATTCTTTGCTAAACCTTGTGTGCAGGGAGAGAGAAGGATAGGCAGGGGACAGTGTCAGTGTCACATTCTTTGCTAAACCTTGTGTGCAGGGAGAGAGAAGGATAGGCAGGGAGAGTGTCAGTGTCATATTCTTTGATAAACCTTGTGTGCAGGGAGAGAGAACGATAGGCAGGGGACAGTGTCAGTGTCATTGTTGCTAAGCCTCCTGCACATTATACACCTGAAGTTAGCCCGTATTGCTGTGTTTTCCTGGTGTGTTACACCAATAGGCATTTGCAGCACTTACAGCGGGTGGAGTGTGCCTCCTGCACATTATACACCTGAAGTTAGCCCGTATTGCTGTGTTTTCCTGGTGTGTTACACCAACAGGCATTTGCAGCACTTACAGCGGGCGGAGTGTGCCTCCTGATCATATTACACCTGAAGTTAGCCCGTATTGCTGTGTTTTCCTGGTGTGTTACACCAACAGGCATTTGCAGCACTTACAGCGGGCGGAGTGTGCCTCCTGCACATTATACACCTGAAGTTAGCCTGTATTGCTGCTTTTTCCTGGTGTGTTACACCAACAGGCATTTGCAGCACTTACAGCGGGCGGAGTGTGTCTCCTGATCATATTACACCTGAAGTTAGCCGTATTGCTGTGTTTTCCTGGTGTGTTACACCAACAGGCATTTGCAGCACTTACAGCGGGCGGAGTGTGCCTCCTGATCATATTACACCTGAAGTTAGCCCGTATTGCTGTGTTTTCCTGGTGTGTTACACCAACAGGCATTTGCAGTACTTACAGCGGACGGAGTGTGCCTCCTGCACCTTATACACCTGAAGTTAGCCTGTATTGCTGCGTTTTCCTGGTGTGTTACACCAACAGGCATTTGCAGCACTTACAGCGGGCGGAGTGTGCCTCCTGCACATTATACACCTGAAGTTAGCCTGTATTGCTGCGTTTTCCTGGTGTGTTACACCAACAGGCATTTGCAGCACCTACAGCAGGCGTAGTGTGATTCCTGCAAAATATACTCCTGAAGCTAGGCCTTATTGCTGGTTTTCCCATTTCCCTGCAGGCCATTAGAATGTCTGGGAGGCAAACAAGGAGAGGCAGACAGTCAGGAGCCAATAAAAGAGGGCAAGCAGGCTCTGTGTCTAGAGACAACAGTGCTGGTCGTGGACGCGGTGCATCGCCATCAGCACGTGGCCATGGGACACGCTTGTCCTTCTTTTCGGCAGCTGGACGTGTTGAGCCGCATCATGCCGAAGACTTGGTAGAGTGGATGACCAAGCCCTCCTCATCCTCTCTCACCCAGGCTCAGGGTACTGGCAAAGCAGCTGCCAAAGCGTCCTCTTCCCTGGTATCAATGTCATCATCAGTCACTCCTTCCCTAGACCAACCATGTCCTCCTGAGGAGTCCCCCGAACTGTTTAAGCACAGTGTTGGGTACATGCTCCAGGAGGAAGCCCAGCGTTTCGAAGGGTCTGATGATGATACCCAGCTAGAGGAAGGCAGTAGCGTGAGAGCAGAGAGAGGGGATGCTAAAGAAGGACACCAGTCTGGCAGTCATGTTCCAGCAGCTGCAGCATACTGCCAGATTGGCTCCAGTGATGAGGAGGGAGGGGATGATGAGGTCACTGACTCCACGTGGGTGCCTAATAGGAGAGAGGAGGAGGAGGAGGAGGATGAGGAGGAGGCACATCTCCAACGAGGCAGGATGCCCTCGGGGGGCCAGCGTAAGGGCAGCACACCGACGGAATCACACCGCAGAGCTCCGCCTGTGCAGGGCGCTGCCTCTGCCCGTTATTCAAAAAGTTCTTTGGTGTGGGCCTTTTTTGAGTCGAGTGCATCAGATCGCACAGCTGCTGTTTGCAACATATGTCTCAAGCGTATATCGCGTGGCCAAAACATCACCCGCTTGGGCACCACATGCTTGACCAGACATATGTTGACCTGCCATGCAGCTCATTGGCAAGCCTACCTTAAAGACCCACACCAAAGAACAAAGCGGACCTCTCCTTGCACCGCATCAGCTGGGATCTCCAACCCCACTATACCTTCAGTCCTCTCTGAAACCTGCACTGAGAGGAATGAAGGTGTAGAATTAGGTGTGTCACAGCCAAGTACTTGCGGGCACTCTGCTAGCAGTACACCGACGTCCGATTCTAGCAGGCAAATTTCCCTGCCCCAGCTGCTGGACCGTCAAAAGAAGTTCACTCCCAGCCATCCACATGCCCAGCGGTTGAATGCTAGCTTGGCTAAATTGCTAGCGCTTCAACTGCTGCCTTTTCAGTTGGTAGACTCGGCCCCCTTCTGTGAGTTTGTGCAATGTGTGGTTCCTCAGTGGCAGGTTCCCAAACGCCACTTTTTCTCACGGAAGGCGATTCCGGCTCTCTACCGGCATGTGGAAGGCAATGTCTTGGCCTCGCTGGACAGGGCGGTCAGCGGTAAGGTGAATATTACCGCTGACTCATGGTCCAGCAGGCATGGACAGGGACGTTACCTTTCTTTCACGGCCCATTGGGTCACTCTTTTGGCAGCTGGGAAGGATGCAGGACAAGGTGCAGTAGTGTTGGAGGTTGTTCCGCCGCCACGCCTCCAAAATGCTACTACTGGTTGTGACACACCTCTCTCCTCCACCCCCTCCTCTTCTTCTTCCTCCATGGCCTCTTCCTGTGCTTTGTCCTCGGAACCAGCTGGCAAAAAGATGCCATGCCGTGCTTGCGCTGGTGTGTTTGGGGGACAGGAGCCACACTGGGGCAGAGGTTCTGTCTGCTCTGCAGGGGCAGGCCGAGAGGTGGTTGACGCCACGCCAGCTTAAGCCAGGAATGGTGGTTTGCGACAATGGCACCAATCTCCTCTCCGCCCTCCGACAGGGACAACTGACCCATGTGCCCTGTGTGGCTCACGTCCTTAACCTGGTGGTGCAGCGGTTCTTGGGCAGGTACCCAGGCTTACAGGATGTCCTGAGGCAGGCCAGGAAAGTCTGTGTGCATTTCCGCAGATCTTATAATGCCAGTGCTCGCCTGGCTGAGCTGCAAAAGGAGTTGAACCTGCCCAAGAACCACCTTATATGTGTAATGCCCACCAGGTGGAACTCAACATTGGCCATGCTGCAGCGGCTGCACATGCAGCAGAGGGCCATCAATGAGTACCTGTGCGACTACGGCACCAGGACAGGGTCAGGGGAGCTCTTTTTTTTTTCACCACGCCAGTGGGGCATGATCAGGGATGCATGCACTGTCCTGGCACCATTTGAGGAGACCATGAGGATGGTGAGCAGTGACAGTGCATGCATCAGTGACACTGTACCTCTTGTCCACCTGTTGGAACATACGCTGCGTGGAATAATGGACAGGGCACTTGAGGCAGAACAGAGGCAGGAAGAGGAGGACTTCCTTGCCTCTCAAGGCCCCCTTTACCCAGACAGTGTTCATTCTGTCCCACCCATCGCACAGGAGGAGGAGGAGGAGGAGGATTGTGTCAGCATGGAGGTGGAGCCTGGCACTCAACATCATCAGCAGCAGTCTTTTAGGGATGATTTACAGTCCCAAGAAACCAGTGGACTTGTACGTGGCTGGGAAGAGGTGGCTGCGGATCATGTCATCCTTAGTGACCCAGAGGACTCCAGGCCGAATACCTCAGCTAACCTACGCTGCATGGCCTCCCTGATCCTGCAAAGTCTGCGGAAGGATCCTCGTATTCTTCGAATCAAGGAGAGTGACCATTACTGGCTGGCCACTCTCCTTGATCCACGGTACAAGGGTAAGGTTGCGGACCTTATCTTACCGTCGCAGAGGGAGCAGAGGATGAGACAACTCCGGGAGGCCTTGCAGAAAGGTCTGTGCAACGCGCTCCCAGAGACTGGGAGGTTACAAACTCCTGGTCCTGGACAATGAGTTGCTGAGGCTTCGGTCAGTCAAAGAAGGAGCGGTGGGGAAGGTGGCCATCTGACAGATGCGTTCAGACAATTCTTTAGTCCGCAGCCCCAAGGTATGATCGGTTCCAGCAACCATCGCCAGCGTCTGATATACATGGTGCAGGAATACCTAGGGGCAAGGTCAGACTTGGACACCTTCCCCACCGAAAATCCTCTGGCTTACTGGGTCTTGAGGATGGATCACTGGCCAGAGCTTGCACAGTATGCAATTGAGCTACTGGCCTGTCCTGCATCCAGCGTTCTTTCAGAACGCACATTCAGTGCTGCTGGAGGATTTGTCACGGATCACAGGGTGCGCCTGTCCACCGACTTGGTTGATCGACTGACCTTCATAAAGATGAACCAGTCTTGGATCACCACCAGCTACCAAACACCTGAAGCTGATATAACAGACTAATTTATTTTCAAATGTCACATCCCTTCAAGACTGATGCTGATGCTGAGAGACTGTCCTGATATGTTGACTGACTATCCTCCTCCTCCTCAATGATCCAATTGATGATGATAGCTTGGAAGAACATTTTTGTTTCTGGGTGCCGCCACCAGTGGCCAAGGCCCAATTTTTCAGCCCCTGTTTAACAGGGGCGTGTTATTACAATTTTTTATGCAATGCTTTGCAGCAGGGCTCATTCCTGCACTCCAACTAGAGTATCTGGGAGAGGTTGCAGTGTCGTGGCACCAGCACCAGTGGCTAAGGCCCAATTTTTCAGCCCCTGTTTAACAGGGGCGTGCAATTACAATTTTTGATGCAATACTTTGCAACAGGGCTCATTGCTGTGCTCCAAGTACAGTATCTGTGAGGGGTTGCAGTGTTGTGGCACCAGTGCCTAAGGCCCAATTTTTCTGCCCCTGTTTAATAGGGGCGTGTAATTACAATTTTTGATGCAATACTTTGCAACAGGGCTCATTGCTGTGCTCCAAGTACAGTATCTGTGAGGGGTTGCAGTGTTGTGGCACCAGTGCCTAAGGCCCAATTTTTCTGCCCCTGTTTAACAGGGGCATGTAATTACAATTCTTGATCTAATAATTCACAGCAGGGCCCATTCATGCGCCCACCAAGAGTAACTGTGAGGGCTCACAGTGTTGTGGCAACACCAACATGTAAGGGGCAAATTTCAGCTGAGTATATACGGCAGGCTCCTACTTTCAAACATCCAACTTACAAACGACTCCTCCTTGCAAACGGAAGGAGACAACAGGAAGTGAGAGGAAATCTACCCCTAGGAAGGCAAATTCTCTCCTGTAAGAGTTAATATGGGAAAAAAAGTGTCTCCTCTCCACTGATGCTTTATCACCAATTTTTGTTTCAATAAAAACCCAAAATTTTCAAAAAAAATTTGTCATTAGGACGGAAAGTGAGGTGAACTGTTCTGAACAGGTGCACACTGCACAGACAGCAAAACAAATGTAACCCTTCCGTATGTTTTCCAAAAAGCTTAAAAATAGATTTTTTGGCTGGAGCTACACTTAAACAATGTACCTGTTCAAAATTACAAATAGAATCTACATAAGAACAAACCTACAGCCCCTGTCTTGTATGCACCGCCTGTATACGGCTGTTCAGAGTATATAGGGCCTTTTTTATTTTGTGTGCGGGGTTGTGATGGGGTAGCTATGCCATTTTTCTTAAAGATTTTCATCCATATTACCGGGACCAGACATTACATTAAAGCCGCAAGCAGTTTTAAATGGCTTTTTTTCCTTTAGAAATGTAATTTTGTGCAGGGACAGTTCTAAACACGGGAAACACGTGGCACTTCACAGGCATACTTTAGACACCCCCCAGGTACGATATTTAAAGGAATATTTGACTTTTTTTTCCACTTTATGCATCATTAAAGTGACTGCTCCTGAAAAACTGCCGTTTTTAAAACTTTTTTTTGGATTGATACATGTCCCCTGGTGCAGAACCCGGGTTCCCAAACCCTTTTTAGGACAATAACATGCATAATAGTCGTTATAATTAGCCCTTTAGATTTCGAACGTTCGCATCCATTGTATTTAATAGGGTTCTAAAGTTCGTGCAAACTTTCGGTCCGTTCGCGGGTTCTGGTGCGAACCGAACCCGGGGGTGTTCGGCTCATCACTACTCATGTCCTTCAAAGGTCAAAAACTTGCATGTGTCAGGTGATGTGGTGGAGAAAATTACCACTGGTACCATGATGCGTTTCATTGTTGGTAAGGCAACTTTATTAAGCGCATCAGGTATTGCTGTGTCTAACATATCAACACACTGGCTTTAAATATCTAAAATGGTGCCCCATAAGTGATGTTCCATACCCACATTACATGACACTCAGCCATGACGTGGCACACTTAGGGATTGATATACTGAAGGCAAATACACTGTTTACTTTGCAAAGTGCAGTTGCACTTTGCAAAAGCAGTTGTACTACAGCTTGGTAAATGAGCAGAAGATATGCTGACTTCCATCATGCAATCATATGCATTTCTTTTCCTTGCATGCGATTGGGTATTTTTTTGCAAAGTGAAACTTTACCTCATTTATTAAGCTCTGGAGCAACTGCCCTTTGTAAAGTGCACACTCTATTTGCCTTTAGTAAATAAACCCCATAATGTCATGGCATACTTTACACCATGATGCCACAATATGTCTGATGCTACATTGCGTGTGTGCATCATGTTAATGGCACATCATTTATATTGCACATTTTATATGCAAAATAAAAGGAAAACAAAGAATAATCAAAGGCCAAACTAATAACATTTAGGCGCCATCAGTCACTGGAATGCAAAACAAAACAAATATCATATCATCATACTTAAACACATTAAGCCCTGTACACACGATCGGTTTTACAGATGAAAACAGTCCGATGGACTTTTTTCATCAGACAAACCGATCGTGTATGGGACCCATCAGTCTTTTTTCCATCGGTTTTAAAAAATAGAACATGTTTTACATTTTTCCGATGGATCAAAAACCGATAGCAAATTCCGATCGTCTATGGGCAAGTCCATCGGATAAAAAACCCACGCATGCTCAGAATCAAGTCGATGAATGCTCAGAAGCATTAAAATTAATTTTTCTAGGCTCATCGGAGTGTTTTACGTCACCGCGTTTGGAACGGTCGTTTTTTTGACTGATGGTGTGTAGGCAAGACTGATGGAAGTTAGCTTCATTGGATTTCCGATGGACAAAACCATCGGATTAGAATCCATAGGATATCCGATCGGGTGTACAAGGCTTAACTGTTAGAAAAAATAATA
Organism: Rana muscosa; assembly: GCA_029206835.1. Lineage (NCBI taxonomy): Eukaryota > Metazoa > Chordata > Amphibia > Anura > Ranidae > Rana > Rana muscosa. Next base: position 219,367,849 of record CM055116.1, read on the forward strand.
TACACAATCAAAAAAAAATAAAAAATCAGTAAAGATGAACAGGCCCCACACCTATTGGTGCCCTTAGTTCGATAGCATAATTGGATTTTTTTTTTTTAATTACTATGGATTGATTGGCAAAAGTAAAATTCTGGACATTCTAGTAAAAGTAAGACCTTTGCAGTTGTACTAGAGAACTATAGAAGATACAAGCTCAGATAGTTCTTCCTACACATTAAATTCTGATGTTCCAAGTTGCAAAAAGCTTCTTATCAAATGAGATTGGAGACAGGCAACAAATTAATGTCACTTTTCAGGACTTTCATTCACAACTTTCAGCAAACCATTCTGTGTCTATGAGTAGTTGTAATTCACAGATACTATTTTACAGTCATAATTACCTACAGACTCAACTGGATGTTTCACAGGTACTCAGTCATCTAGATGTTGTGTCCATGTACACATCTTCTACGGTTTGACATCAGCACTCTATTTCCAATGATTATGCTAATAATAATAGTCTGAATGTGGATCTCAGTAAATAACTATCAAACAGTTGTAAGACCATTCTGTGACTCTTATCCCCCATTTCATAGCCCACTTTTATCTAACTACATTTCTCATATTATTACCTTGGGAAATGTATAAGTATTTCTTCAGAAAGAGTTTTCCTCAACTTTTTTCAAAAGCTTTGTCTATCAATACTACCTTAACCCAAGAGGAAGAGGCTAGGCACACCAAAAAGTGTCCTGAAAACCATTAGAGCAAAACAAAAAAAGTATCATGGACAATAATCAACTGTGTTGTCACCTTCACTGAATCCCATCAAAGTAATGAGAAGATCCAAAGATGTGGACAGCTGAAATTAAATTACATTTTTACTCTAGCTTTGCCCCAACCCTCTAATTCCCAGGGTCTCCCCCATGGTTGCTATAATTGCCCACCATATAAAAAGACAAAAAAAATGTCTCCAATTGTGAGAGCTGAAGGTAACCCATTTTTTAGGGTGGCAGTGCTCTGCTAGGACTAGTTCTTGTTCACTAGTCCTTAAGGGCAATAAACAAATGTAAGGCTCAAACATATCAAAATGAATTACACACCTAAATTATGGTCAGATTTGTATACAAGAGCTGTATAACTATAAGCATTGATTTATAAACATGTTAAACAAAAAATACTGTAAACTAAAATTGACCAAAAAACACAATATTACCTAAAAAGAAAGGGCTGCATAAAAATGTATAAAATATTGGTTTATAAATATATAAACCTAAAAAGGGAAAACCTTTACCTTAAATGTAATATTCTGATTCATCACAGGTGTGTTTTAGATATTAAAACCAAAATATGCTTGTTTAACATGGTGCTTAATATTTGTAGTAAACTTATTGTGTTTATATTATATTGTGTGAAAAAACTATATTACATGAAAAATATCTCTACAATAGACCAAACTTTAGACTAAAGCAAAGATCTTTCTGGCTCACATTAAGACACATGGTCCACAAACCTAACTTCCAAAGACTGACTTTCAAAATGGATTCATTACAGTTTATTAGGTTTGTTCTGGCCAATATAAGTGCTGAGCCAACCAAACTAGAATCAAACTGATTGATTCAATTCAGCGTGTTTTCAGCACATTGTGCTTTTCAACACAAATAATGTAGTAAATAGACAAGACCTTAAAAGATAGAGAACAACAGGTCTAGCCTGATATACTTTAAGAGCATTCTCTTTCTGTATTGTAATTTTTTGCAAGGATTGGAGAAAAGAAAAGAATTTTTCAGAAAATAGAAAATCAAACCAAAATCTATTTGTGTGCATTAATTATTTTCTTTCCTTTAGATTTATCCATGATCTTGCATTTCTTGTAAGCCAAATTGTTTTTGTAAGGTCAGATAAAAGACACTGTTACAAGAAAAATATTCAAGAATTTAAAGAGGAAGTAAACTTCCATGGATAATAAGGCTTGCCTATAGGTACACGTTTAGGAGATATTCACTGTATATGCAGCCGATGACATCATTGGTGCATGCACTCTGAAGGAACGGCCACCCATGCCATTTCTTCAGAGCCCTGTGCCGTGACTGGCGGCTCCCGCACACATGCGCGGGAGTGACATCACACGGCTTTGGTCAGTAACACAGCCGGAGTTCGTGGACCCGGAAGGAAGATGGGCAAAGATGGATGCGGCCTCCAGTGGTGATAATGAGAGCGTTGTTTGCAGGTAAGTTTCACATAATGTGCTAGTATGCAATGCGATTATGCCTTTGCTCTGCAGGGGTGGAGAAAGAAAAAAAATAGAGGCAGTGGTTTACTTCCTCTTTAATATTTCCTTAAATGGCCCAGAAATAGCAAGTGGTTCCTTTGTTTTCCATTTTTTTATATCTTAGAGGGTGATAAGAAGCAGTTCTCAAATGTCTCACTCCAGACCAAGCATATGTCCCCCACCCTCAATCTAAGACCAATATTAAATGTCCCACACACATTACAATTTTCTTGTGCAATCTGTTAAAGTGTATGTAAATCCAAATATTGTTTTCAATCTCTTTTCACTGTGTAACTGTAGCTGTAAAGGTAAAGGTTCAACCACTTGCCGACCGCTACTTAGCAGATTTACTGCTACAGGGCGGCCGCGCTGAGCAAGATCATATACTGAGCGGTATACATACGTGATCCTGCACTTCCGGGTATTGGGCATGAGTGTCAAAAGTGTAAGTTAGGTGTCTGATTTGCCCCCCCCCCCTCTGCAATATTGCAGTCCTGCTATAAGTCACTGGTCACTGCCATTACTGGTTAGAAAAAAAATATCCCATAGTTTGTAGACGCTATAAATTTTGTGCAAACCAATCAATATACGCTTATTGGGATTTTTTTTACCAAAAATATGTTGCAGAATACATATTGCCCTAAATTATTGAAGAAATATTGTTTTATTTTCTAAATTGTCGGTCATTCTTTGTTTATAGCACAAAAAAGTATGCAGGGATATGGTGTTGGTTAGGGATGAGCTTCAAGTTCGAGTCCAACTCATGTTTGACTCGAACATTGCCTATTCGCCCGTTCGGCGAACAGCAAACTATTTGGGGTGTTCGCGGCAAATTCGAAAAGCCGCGGAACACCCTGTAAAAGTCTATGGGAGAAATCTAAAGTGCTAATTTTAAAGGCTTATATGCAAGTTATTGTCATAAAAAGTGTTTGGGGACCCAGGTCCTGCCCCAGGGGAGATGTATCAATGCAAAAAAAAGTTTTAAAAACTTAATTTTTTTCGGGAGCAGTGATTTTAATAATGCCTAAAGTGAAACAATAAAAGTGAAATATTCCTTAAAATTTCGTACCTGGGGGGTGTATATAGTATGCCTGTAAAGCAGGGCTTCTTTCCTGTGCTTAGAACAGTCTCTGCACAAAATTTCATTTCTGAAGGAAAAAAGTTCTGGGGGTCCCCTTTGTTAAAGGGGTCTTCCAGATCCTGATAAGCCCCCCGCCCGCAGACCCCCACAACCACCGGGTAAGGGTTGTGGGGATGAGGCCCTTGTCCCCATAAACATAAGGACATGGTGCTTTGGGGTCCAGACCCCAAAGCATCCTCCCCATGTTGAGGGCATGTGGCCTGGTATGGTTCAGGAGGGGGGGGGGGCGCTCTCTCGTCCCCCCTCTTTTCCTGCGGCTTGCCAGGTTGCGTGCTCAGATAAGGATCTGGTATGGATATTTGGGGGAACCGCACACCATATTTTTTTAATTTGGCGCAGGGTTCCCCTTAATATCCATACCAGACCTGAAGGGCCTGGTAATTGAATTTAGGGGGACCTCTACCCATTTTTTTTTATTTATTTTTTTTATCAATGACTTTCAATGACTTTTCTCTGTATTGCCGGGACCGGCAATTCATTACAGCCGCGAGTACTTTTAAATTACTTTATTTCCTTCAGAAATGACATTTTGTGCAGAGACTGTTCTAAGCACGGGAAACAAGCACTGCTTTACAGGCATACTATATACACACCCCAGGTACGAAATTTAAAGGAATATTTCACTTTTATTGTTTCACTTTAAGCATTATTAAAATCACTGCTCCTGAAAAAACTGCAGTTTTTAAATCTTTTTTTTGCATTGATACGTACCCCTGGGGCAGGAACCAGGTCCCCAAACACTTTTTATGACAATAACTTGCATATAAGCCTTTAAAATTAGCACTTTTGATTTTTCATGTTCGTGTCCCATAGACTTTAACAGTGTTCGGATGTTCGAACAAATTTATTGCCTGTTCGCATGTTCTGGTGCAAACCAAACTGGGGGGTGTTTGGCTCATCCCTAGTGTTGGTATGTCTGTAAATTATTTTTTAAAAACATAACCAGATCATCTCTTTTTTAGAGTGTGGTGGACCAGAGGCGACTTGCATACTTCCATCCACAACAAGCTAGATACAAAAAAAAACATTCTGTATCTGAGCAGATAAGTTCTTCCAATATAAATATATCACCCAACTATTCCTTATTCATCTCACACCCTAGGACAATTGGAATTATCAGTTTAACTCCCTCACCAACTACCAATTACTGTTGTGTTGCCTTTTAATCTGCTCATTTCAAGTCTAAGAAGATTATATCAGATACAATGTGTAAGTATTTCTTTGTTAGGTTGTCAACACCACTATAGATGAAACAGGAAGAGAGGGGGTAAAGACAAATGTCCCTGAGTTGTTCATGAAGAGGTAGTAATTAATAACTGAATATATGCAGCTAAAACCACTATATGCAGTATATGTGTGTGTATACACACACACACACACACACACAGCGGGTAAAATAAGTATTGAACATGTCACCATTTTTCTAGGTAAATATATTTCTAAAGGTGATACTGACATGAAATTTTCACCACATGTCGGTAACAATCCATGAAATACATACATACAAAGAAACCAAAACATATAAGTTATGTGTAATAAAATAGAATGACACAGGGAAAAAGTATTGAACACGTGAAGGCATGGAAAGCCAAGACATCAGCTGAAATCTTTCAGTAGTTATAAAGAAATCCTGCCACTTGTCAGTGCAAATTAATATCAGCTGGTTCAGTCTCAACTGATGGCCTATAAAAAGGTGTCTCATCACCAAAGTGTCACACAAAAAAACAGCTCATGATGGGTAAAAGCAAAGAGCTCTCTAAAGACCTTTGCAACCGTATTGTGGCAAAACACACTGATGGCATTGGTTACAGAATTATTTCTAAACTTTCTAAACTTCTGAATGTTACCATATCACCATAAACCAGCCACGACCAAGTGTTCCTTACAAGATTTCTGACAGAGAAGTGAAAAAGAATTACCAGAAGAGTTGCCCAAGAGCCAAGGACCACTTGTGGAGAGCTTCAGAAAGACCTGGAATTAGCGGGTACAATTGTTTCCAAGAAAACAATAAGTAATGCACTCAACCGCCATGGCCTGTATGCTCACCATGCAAGACTCCATTGCTGAAGTAAAAGCATGTTGAAGCTTGTTTAAAGTTTGCTGCAAAACATTTAGATGAGTCTGTGAAATACTGGAAGAATATAGTCTGGTCAGATGAGACCAAAATGTAACTCTTTAGATGCCATAATACACACCATGTTTGGGAGTCAAATGGCACTGCACATCACCCCAATAACACCATACCAACAGTGAAGTTTGGAGCTGGGAACATCATGGTATGGGGCTATTTTTCAGCATACGGTACTGGCAAACTGTCATTGAAAGAAAGATCAATGGAAAAATGTCCCAATACATTTTTGATAAAATTCTGCTGCCATCTACCAGAAGGATGAAGATGAAACAAGGGTGGACATTTCAGCAAGACAATGATCCCAAACACAAAGCTAAGGAAACTCTCAATTGGTTTCAATAAAGAAAGAAAATAAATCTGCTAGAATGGCCCAGACAATCACCTGACTTGAATCCAATAGAAAATCTATGGAAGGAAGAGCAAATATCAGAGTTCGTAGAACAGGCCCACGGAACCTTCAAGATTTCAATGCTGTTTCTGTGGAAGAATGGGCCAAAATCACAACTAAGCAATGCATGTGACTAGTTTCTCCATAAAGGAGGTGTCTTGAAGTTGTCATTACCGACAAAGTATTAAATCAATTTCAGTTAGCGTGTTCAATACTTTTTCCATTTTATTACACATACTGTAACTCATATATATACTGTATATACAGTATATGTACAAGGATTACATTTTTGTAACCATTTTATTTTTATAAATTCAGCAAATAACACAGAGAAACATTCCCTTACATTTTGCAATAAAGCCACGGCATTCTTTTTTGCAGGTGTTTTGGCACATTCAGGATTTGGTGTTCCTTCTAAAACAAAATATATTTGAAAGAAAGCTACTGATTGCTCATGAAAGAAACATTTTCAGATGTATAAACAGAACATTAAAGAAGATGAAATATATTTACATATACTTATCTAATGAGACTGGTAGGCAAGGAAATTTTTTAACAGTCCCAATTTTCATCTTTACTGGTTCCTTGTCATGGTGTGTAGATGGTTCTTTGCTGTGTCCTGGAAAAGAAAATACATTATTATTTAAAGAAGAAGAAAAGAAACCATGTTGTGGAAGAATAAGAGGAGAAATTGAAAAAATGAGATAGACCAAGGCTTTAAATGATGCAGAATTAACTGAGACACACAGAGGATAATAGCCAACATATTTAGGAGTCCATTACATCCCCAGATGGCAAGAAAACCTCTTGCAATGCAATTCACCATACTGGTTATAAATTATGCAGAAATCATCTGCTTAATACTCTAGCATTCATATTCAATGTGCCTTAATACAGACATTTGGCTTTTTTTTTTATTTATGTTGCATAGCCATCATATATCGGAGTTATAGGAGCTCAGAGAAAGTTAGTGTTGTCATTATGTCTATATTTTAAAATAATAATGAACCCACTTTTTATGCTGTTAAACTCATTTGCTATAGTTAGAAGTACAGTTTTTATTTTATTTTCAGTTTTTTATTAATAAGGTAGATCATGGAAAAAATAAATAAAAAAATTGCCATCTGAGGACGTAATGTTCATGATGCCAACAATGAAAGAATTTGTATGGGTTATTATATTTATTTGTTTTATTTCTATATTGTATAGCTATTTTTTCCTAGCTGAGGTCATTTTTTAGTTTTGTACAAAAAAATCTTAAAACACATAACAGAATAAAAAATGCATGTATGCACATTTTTTCCACATCTATAAGTTTTAAAGCTGTGTAGCACATAGATTTTTTGCTTGTCTCATTTAATTCTGCTTTTTCCCCAAGTAAGCCAGTTATCTCATCGTTCCACATTCTCTTTCACAGGTCTCCTTTTTTCGTTCTTTCCTCTTTAAATAGTAAGTTATTTTCCTTTTCTGAAGCCAACTCAGCACCTAACTGCTAAAGCATTCTTGTGTGTCAAGATGCTGCATTAAAAAAAGTAATTCTTAATGCATTAAAATTTTACACTGCTTCACATCAACCTAATACATCTAAGAATGCAAAATACATTGCTATGCCCAGTAAAGACATTGTTGCGAGAGCAGCCATGGATCCATAACAATTAAAAGGAATTAAATACACTGCGTTTGAAATATTTTCCATGGCAGACTCTACTTAAAAGCATGTCAAATCTTACTTCAGAGAAAAAAAATTCTGAGCATGGATAAGACTGGCAATGAAGACACAAAGAAAAGAAAGGTGGAGGTTAGGTCACTGCAAATGAAAAATGATGAATCATCGTTATTTTAACACTCACTAGAAATATTAGGAAGAAAAATACAAACACTTGCCCTTTTTTCCAGTTAAATAAATAACAATACTACATTACAAAACAATTACATCAAAATATTGAGGGAGGGTATTGTGTTAGTTGTAGAATAAACCAAACAGTAGTGTTTTAATAAGATAAGGTGTATAATAAAGGCCTTCAATACACCGCTCAGCGCCTCGGACTCGCACAATTGCAAAAAAATGTCGAAGTAGGTAACCGACACTGGAAATAGGTAACACACAGATAATAAAAGTGATACCATACACGAATTTCTCTGATAAACTCAAAGAATTTCTAAGAGGAGCAGCCGTTTAAAAATGTAAGATATTAAAAGAATAGTATAAACATAAAACAGTAGATCTGTGTCAGAAATATACTAGAAACAGCGCTGATGTTGGTATGATTCAGGTGGCCAACTCCACCTCCAAAATATTTAACAGTTTATGGCAGATGAAACAAAAATGCAGAGTGTCCAATAATGTTCATTGGTGGTCCTAGATAAAAACAGCATGCACCTTCACCGTAAATTCTGATCCACCCAGTGGGAACACACTCCCCCTCAGGGGTTTAAACTCACCAGAGCAAAGCTCAAACAACGCCTTGAACAGGGGAGTAAATTGGAACCTTTTCAGCATTCAGCATCAGCCAAGGAGATGTCTGATCAGTGGGGAAGTAAGTAGAAGTGGATCCAGTCTCCCTTCCATGCTGTACACAATCTTCACTCTGCCCTGGAGGAGGTCTCTGCAATCCTTGGGATTGGGTCCCGCCCAGCACACTGCAGAGACCTCCTCCAGGGCAGAGTGAAGATTGTGTACAGCATGGAAGGGAGACTGGATCCACTTCTACTTACTTCCCCACTGATCAGACATCTCCTTGGCTGATGCTGAATGCTGAAAAGGTTCCGATTTACTCCCCTGTTCAAGGCGTTGTTTGAGCTTTGCTCTGGTGAGTTTAAACCCCTGAGGGGGAGTGTGTTCCCACTGGGTGGATCAGAATTTACGGTGAAGGTGCATGCTGTTTTTATCTAGGACCACCAATGAACATTATTGGACACTGCATTTTTGTTTCATATGCCATAAACTGTTAAATATTTTGGAGGTGGAGTTGGCCACCTGAATCATACCAACATCAGTGCTGTTTCTAGTATATTTCTGACACAGATCTACTGTTTTATGTTTATACTATTCTTTTAGTAGTGTTTTAATAGTGTTAAAAAGTACATTAACCTTTTTTTTATTTTCACCACTGGTGGCACATACAAAACTGTGTTTGCAAATTTGGCTGTTTCATAAATAGGGTTGCTGTACTGCTCATGAAACAGACAAGTCACACAGTTTTTACAGTTCCTTGGCTGTCAATAAAGTACCCCAAATAGTGGACCAAATGTGAATGCATGTATTAGTCTGCTCCCAATCATTGATGGAGAGTTCAGGGTAAAAAACAAACACATAAACCACTTTGCCTGCTACCATTACTACTTTAAAAACAGTTTCTTATGAAATATCTATTTCTGCTAGTAACCAGCATCTTAAACATCTCTGAATTCCTTTCTTGCTGGCTATTTCACTTATGGCCTTCAACCCTCTTTATTAATGGGGGGGGGGCAGTGTAGGGAGTAAAGGTAGTTCTCCTTGAATGACCTAGCAATTTGATCACTCCATGGAACCTTTAAAGAGTTTTAAAGTTACCTATACCACTAAAAGCCTTACACCGGGAGGGTGTTTGGCTCACAGCACTACACTCTCCCTGAATTGGCCATAATAAACCAAAAAGCTATGTGTGACATAAAAATGACCTCAAATCATGAATGTATATATTAATTCAAAGCAGAGAAGAAGGCACTCCTAAGTTCAGTAATAAAACACTAAATTGTTAAAAGCGCCTTCTTCTCTGCTTTATTTTTCCTATAGAGCAGGGGTCTTAAACTGGCGGCCCTCCAGTTGTTGCAAAAAGTCCCATTAGGCATTGCAAGGCTGACAGTTACAAGCATGACTCCCACAGACAGAGGCATGATGGGACTTGTCGTTTTGCAACAGCTGGAGGGCCACCAGTTTGAGACCCCTGCTGTAGAGTATGCTTCCCACTTCTGAAGTGCTGCTGTGGTGCATTAATGACCTTTCAAGAGCCAGTCATATACTGTTTGTTTACCGCTTTGGCATCTCCCACTTGGTTACCCCTTATGGACCAGAGCAATTTTAAAATTTCTGCTATGAGCCTATTTATTTGGCAATAATTTTGTCATTACATAACATAACAAAGTAATACATACATTCTTTTTTTTTAAACAAACAAGGCTTTCTTTTTGTGAGTATTGTCCTGCAACAATCATTTTTTTCCCACAATCCTTAGACAATTAAACGCAATAAAACTAAACAAAAGACATTTTTTTTTGAGCAGTGTTAGTTTTAAACATAAATAGTGTTACTGCACATTAAAAAAAAAAGAGTGCATTGTATTGTGTAATTTTTCCTGTTTAAAACAACACTAAAATTATGATTTTGATACAAAGCATTGCAAAGTTATTTACAAATTAAATGAAGTGGGTTTTTTCAATGTTGCGCTTTTTTAAGTCTGATACGTCTAAAAATATTTATGAACAAAGCAAACAAAAACATAAAAAAAGTTTAACTATTTGTTCATAAAATAGAAAAAAAATCCCCGGAAAAATTACAATTGAATGGAGCAGGAGAATACGGAGTTAATTAGTCCTGATTAGAGTAAACTAATTGGTTATTAAGGGGGTCAACAGAGGAACAATTAATTAGAAAAATAAATAAAAAATTCCCTTGTCAAGTTTGCTTTAACTCTCTTCATCTTCAGATCGAAGTTCATCCCTTTGATCTGTAGATGAGAAACACAGAGCGTTACAAATGATACAATGTTTCAATGTAACTTTCTGTATTCCCGTCTGAGCAATGTTGTTGATAAACATTGCCACACTGCTTTTTTTTTGTACAGCTTCTGCTGCCAACATTTTCTTTGTACTATTCAATGCAGCTGTGATTAATCACAGCTGAATTGCATTGTACGGGGAGCAGACACAACCTGTGTATAATGATGACATGTTTTTGGGCGTGCCCAGTATGGCCAGAGTCTGCAACTGTTTAAAACCTCTTTGTTATCCAGAGCGCCCTATTTTCCACTCCTTAAATATAAATACAGCAATCAATAAATAATGTGAACTACTGAGTGGGTAGCCCAACACCTAGATACACAACTACTACACACTGAGAGGAGTGCTGCTGTGATCAAGGAAAGTAAACCCCACCTGTGAAGACAAAAGCTAGAGAAGGGCAAAAACAGCGCAGACCTCTGGTGTAGTAAAAGGATCAAAGGGCTTTATTAAAAACAACATTATATACTCACAAAATAAAATGTGAGAGAGCGCATATAGTCCAAGAGAAAGAGCCCACTCAACACACAACATAGTCACAAGGAAATGATGGATGAGCAGCCACAGTGTCCAGATCACTGTGGGGCCAGCTGACAGGTGAATTCAAGCTGAAGAAGAGGAATCCTTGAAACGTGTCCTGCGACCCCTCTTTTACAGGAGACCACTGTCCACTGAGAGCTGTCCTTGGAATTGAGCGAGCTGGGCAGGAGCAGCAGAAATCTTTGGAAACCAGCCCAGCTTTTCACCTGTCAGCTGGCCACACATTCTGGCACTGTGACTGCTCATCCATCCTTTCATTGAGACTGTATTGTGTGTTGAGTGGGCTTTTTCTCATGGACTATATGCACTCTCTCACATTTTATTGTCATTATATATGTTGTTTTAAATATAACTCTTTGATCCTTTTACTACACCTTTTGCCATTAACCACTTCAGCCCCGGAAGGATTTACCCCCTTCCTGACGGGCCATTTTTTGCGATACGGCACTGCGTCACTTTAACTGACAATTGCACAGTCGTGCGACCCTGTACCCAAAAAAATTGAAGTCCTTTTTCCCCACAAATAGAGCTTTCTTTTGGTGGTATTTGATCACCTATTTTTTTGCGCTATAAACAAAAAAATAGAGTAAAATTTGAAAAAAAACACAATATTTATTACTTTTTGCTATAATAAATATCCCCAATTCTTTAAAAAAATCGCAATAAGCGTATATTGATTGGTTTGCACAAACGTTACAGCGTCTACAAAATAGGCGATAGATTTATGGCATTTTCTTATTTTTTTTTACTAGTAATGGCGGCGATCTGTGATTTTTATCGGGACTGCGACATTGCGGCAGACAGATCGGATACTTTTAACACTTATTTGGGACCAATGGCATTTATACAGCGATCAGAGCTAAAAATATCCACTGATTACTGTATAAATGTCACTGGTAGGGAAGGGGTTTACACTAGAGGGCGATCAAGGGGTTAAATGTGTCACCTCAGTGTGTTCTAACTGTGGGGGGGGATGGAACTTCCTGGGGGAGGAGACCGATCGGTGGTCCTATATACTAGGAACACACAATCAGTCTCTCCTCCCCTGCCAGAACTTGGATTTGTGTGTTTAAACGCACAGATCCTCGTTCTGGCTCTGTCACGAGCGATCGCAGGTGCCCGGCGGACATCGCCACAGCCGGGCACGTGCATTGGCTCCTCAGAACCGTGGCGGCATGCGCCCCCTATTCCCCTTAAAGCAGCCGCCGTACAGCTACAGCGATTTGCACAGGGGAGCCAATCTACTGCCGTTTGACGGCGGGCGGTCGGCAAGCCGATAAAGTTATCCAATCTATATTGTGACCTCTAACCCACTGTACAATACAAAATAAAAAAAAAATACATACCCAGTATAACATACATACACACAGTATACATATATGTATACATATGTATATGCACAAATATGTGCAGTAAACTTTCTATAATATATAAATTAAATAGGTTTTAATTAGTTTTGTAGTGCACATTGCATACATGCCGCTTTGCATACCTTTGTTCTATTTTACAATGTACAATGTATAATAGGTTTATTACCATTACAATTAATTTTCCTTTATAAATTTCTCAATGACAATAGCCACCATGGTCCCTCTGATTAGCTCTGTGCATTTTGCCTTTGTTCTGCATTGTCCAATGACAGCCCAATCACAGGCATTCAAAGCTGTGCATGTTTTTCTGAAGCGCCATTTATAAATGATGCTCCTGAAAATTGGGTCCACCAGTCAAGTTCAACTTGAGCTGTTGACAGATGCTGTAGTATACAGTAAAGTGAAAGTGATGTGGCAGCTGTATAGCCACGATCCCTTTCACAGAGCAGGTGGCACGTGGCCTCCCACTGGTGGCAGCCCCCCTCCCCCATGGTTCCCAGGCTCTGCACTCTTACTGGGAGCCTAGGATCAAGACTGCCAGCTTCAGGATAGCGAGCAGTGTGGGGCATATACATGCCTCAATGTCAGATATAAACAAAGAAGCCAGAAACTTTGGGTTTTAGATATATATTTAATCACGGGCCATATCTAACCAAATAGATCTGTGCTTGGCTTGATGCTGTGAAGGACATGGGAGACATTGGGGTCTATTTTTTCCCTGTAATGTCTCCTAAAAGAGTACCTGTCACCTGGCCAATGCTATCACATGAGGGTTTATTAACCGCTTGTGACAACAATCAAGTAAAAAAAAAGGAAAAAAAAATAATTAAGAAATAAATTAATAGTTTTAACCCCCATTACTCTGCACACAAGTGCAAACACAAATACACTCCCGGGGTGTGTACACGTACAAAAACTGTGGGTGCCCCATACATGTGACATACTGTATGACCACAAGTGTCAGAGTGAGAGCAATAATTCTAGCATAAGAGCTCCTGTTTAACTCTAAATGGATGAGCTGTAAAAGCATCACCTATGAAGATTTTTGGGTACCCTAATTATTTGCAATACCATGGGTGCTTGCAATTTTAAGACTTGGCATGTTTGGTATTTATTCAATGCAACCTCATCTTTTATATTTTACCCCCCAAAAAATGGGTTCTATAGTGTATGTATTTTGCAATAAAATTGATTTTATTATATTTTTTTATGAAAATTTGCATTTAATAAATAGTTGCGCAAGTATGTGACATCTTTTTATTCTACTGGGCCTCTGCTTTCAGAAAATATATACTATTCTGAGGGTTTAGTTAATTTTATTGCCAAAAATATAGCATAAGGATACGTTCATCTTTTTTGAAGAAACAACAAATGTACATCTTTTTGCAGGTTAAAAAAAAAGTTAATTTAAAAAATAATAATTTATTAGGCTCATGTAAAGCATCAGTAGATCATGGGTGCAATCTCAGGCTCCTGTAGACTGTCAGTGTAGCTGTATGCCCGCACCTGTACCAGGACAGGCAGTTACTGAATGACTGGAAGGATCAATGAACTACCAAGAGCGCTCCTCAGTACCCTTGTAGTTCATTGAGAAGTACAAGCTGTCAGCCACAATGAAACTCTGTGAATGAATAATGTGGCCAGGTGAGAGGAGACCCCTTTTTTTCAATTATGACGACGGGTGCAGGTAGACGATCCCCAGCCCATGGTCACAACGGGGACTCAGGGAGTGTGGTTCCCAAATATGGGTGTAACATGTTACTAAAGGCGAATAATGAGCACTATCTGAGTTCCTATTACTGTTTGGTGGGCTGGGTAATTCTACTAGCAACTAGCAACTAGTGATGGGCCGAACACTCCCCAATTCGATTCGCACCAGAACTCCAGAAGAAGATCGAAAAAGTTTGGATCTGAACCCAGAACCCTATTAAAGTCTATGAGACCTAAACTTGAAAAATTACAAATCCCCATTTTTAAGGCTTATATGCAAGCTATTGGCCATAAAAAGGGTATGGGGCCTGGGTACTGCCCTGGGGACATGTACAAATGATTGTTTTAAAGGAGCAGTGATTTTAATGATGCTTATAGTAAAGCAACAAAAATGAAAAATTCCTTTAATATAGTGCCTTAGTCTGTCTGTAAAGTGGCGCATCTGTACCGTTTATAGAACCTGCTGCAGAAAAACCGACATATATAAAGAAAAAAAAATACATTTAAATTGTCCACTCTTTAGTGCATGTGCTTCCCCACTGACAGCTGAATGACAAAAAAATACCTTGCCAGCAATACAAAAATGCTGAAAAAAATGGCGTGGGGGTCCCCCCCCAATCCATACCATGCCCTTTGGGTCTGCTATGGAGTGAAACCCACACGCAAAAAATTCAAACATAAATGGCTTGAGGTCACCCCAAAATAAATACTAAAGGTGAACAATAAGCACTATTTGAGTTCATATTTGTCACAAACCATGAATCAGACCGAGACAGGAGTACAGTTAAATCACACTTGTTTAATAATAAAAATAAAAAGGTAAACAGAGTAAGCGTAGTCAAAACATTGCCAGAGTTCAGTAATCGGATCGGGTAGTCGGCCAAGTCAATGTCCAAGTGTCAGCGATAAAGGTAGTAGTACAGCAAGCAGGATCTGTAGCCAGAGGGAATGTCAGTCAAGCAGGTCTTCAACAGGAACGCAGGAGAAAGTCTCTTGTGATGTTAACACAAGCGAAGGCAGAGAGCAAATGAACTGGAAGGCTTTAAGTAGGCAGAGCTGACAAGCAGAATCATCAACAGGTGGATCACTGTGGAGAGATGGGATCTGGCAATTAGCTGACAGCTGAGCTGCCAGCACAGAGAAGGAAGGGCTGGCACAGCCCTGACAGTACCCCTTCCTCAATGACCCCTCCCCATTTGGAGGACCACCGGGCTTGAGGGGAAAACGTCTATGGAAATCACGGAGGATGACAAGGGCATGTACGTCCGAGGATGGGACCCAAGAGCGTTCCTCCGAACCGTACCCCTTCCAATGCACCAGGTACTGTATGCGCCCACGGAACCTACGGGAGTCAACAATGGACTGTACTTCATACTCCTCATGATTCTCAACCTGTATAGGGTGAGGACGTGGCACCGAGGTGGTAAAACGGTTGCAGACCAAAGGTTTCAATAAGGAGACATGAAAAACATTAGAGATACGCATACTGGAAGGAAGGTCCAACAAGTAAGCCACTGGGTTTATCCTGCGAAGGATACGGAAAGGCCCAATAAACCGAGGTGCGGACTTCAGAGAAGGAACACGAAGTCGGAGGTTGCGAGATGACAGCCAGACCCTGTTCCCAACCTGGTAGGAAGGCGCAGGCAGGCGTCTGCGGTCAGCATTGAGTCTGTACCTCTCGTTAGCCTGTCGCAAATCCTCCTCGACTTGTACCCAGGTGGAACGAAGACCACGGAGATGTTCCTCTAACGCAGGAATACTCTGAGGAACAAACGAGTCAGGCAACATGGAAGGTTGGAAACCATAGTTCGCCATAAATGGGGACAAACGGGAAGCAGAATTAAGAGCGCTATTGTGAGCAAACTCCGCCCATGGTAAGAGGTCTGACCAGTTGTTGTGCTGGTCAGAAATATAGCAACGTTGCGATGGGGGCAAAATTTGCCCCCGGCCTCATGGGTCTGTTTATGGCCCTATGGGAGAATGACCAACTTTTTTCTCTCCATGAGCCCCGCCTACTCCTATGGCGGAGGTATATAGATGACGCTTTCTTTTTGTGGAAAGGTGATGCTGGATCCTTGTGTGATTTCATGGTTTCTCTCAATACCAACAATTGGGAAATCAGATTCACATATGAATACAGCGTCACATCAGTAAACTTTCTGGATTTGGTGATCTATAAAGATATTGACTCTCTACTAACTAAAACCTTTTTTAAAAAACACAGATAAAAATGGGTATATTCCAACACATAGTGGACATCACCCAAACTGGTTGAAGGCTATCCCTAAGGGACAGTTCCAACGTATACGACGCAATTGTTCACGGTTGGAAGACTATGAAACACAGGCTTTGGTACTTCAAAAAGTTTCTTGGAGAAGGGATATGAACCCAATACTCTAGAAAAAGACCACAGAGATGTGGCTAGGCTGGATAGACACAATTTGCTAGTGCCTAAAAATAGGGATAAAAATATGACAACAGATCTGCAATGGTCTTTTTTGACCACCTTTTCGTCCCAATACTGGTGGGTCAACAAAGTCATGCGTAAGAATTGGAAAGTGCTGAAGAGTGAACAGGTTTTGGGGTCTATACTTCCGGAGAGACACAAAATTCTCTTCAGAAGAAACCAAAACCTTAAAGATCTCATAGCACCAAGCATGGTTGACCCCCCCTTTGCCAATGAGTATGTTTGGACAGCTAAAGGGTTTCTTTCCTTGTCGAAGATGCAAAGTTTGTAAATCTTCCAAAACTGTAAAGACCTCTTCCTTTACTTCTCATGTCACTACCAAGAAGTATAATATAGCTAACTTCATCACTTGTACGACCACTGGGGTGATATATTTGTTACGTTGTCCATGCAGGTTTCAATACATTGGTAGGACCACCTGGGCTCTCAAAGTGAGGATAGGGGAGCACCTTTCCAATATCCACAGGGGCTTCAAAGATCATAGTGTCTCGTGGCATTTCCATCTATGTCATAATAGAGACCCTTCTCTCCTGGAGGTGATAGGAATAGAGGCTTATACCCCCATTGGAGAGGAAGTGATTTGAAACGACAAATTTCCCGTAGAGAAACGTGGTGGATTTTTAATTTACAGTGTTATCGACCTTTGGGCCTTAATATAGAGTTGGATATAAATTGCTTCATAAATAATAGTTGAATTTACCACTCATATAAGTTCCCACAAACATGCAATGTTGGTACAGTTGCATAATTTCCTGTTTCTTCCTTTCCTCTAGTACCGTAGTTTAATATTAATTTTCTTCCTTATTATGACATAGGACTAGCTTAGAACCCACTAAGTTTAGTGTACCACCTGGTGATTGTTTGAAATCAAATTCTTTTTCCATTTGGAGATTGTATTTTCCTTTTAGCACATGTTTTATATGGGGTAGTTTGAGTAACCATCCTTTAGATGTCAGTGTTTTAATAGATTTAGTGGTTCATAGTGGTAGTCATTTATATGTTAAGCTGTATATTTGATCATCATGTATTCTGTACCTATGTGTATGTATATTGATTCACCTCAAGGGTCTCCGTTTGTTTACTAACTGAAACCCTTGAGTTTGAGGCACAGGCTTTTGTAGGTTGGATGTATCCATTTTTAACAGACCTATAGAATTATACATCAAATGTTTTACAACAATACATGTTGGTATTTTTTAATGTTTTATTTGTAATTTTATTTGAATTGTTTGTCAGCATGAAGGTAAATACCAGTGACTGACTTATTTTCACTATAGGGGTGTATCCTTGCTGGGTCCAGGTGTGGAGGGTAATTGGCGCCGCATATATCACACTTGGACATGGCAAATGATTAACCTCTGTTTTGCAGACATGTTCCGGCGATACCATTGTTTACTACGGGCGTCAAAGGAAGATGTCTGTTTACACGGGTGGCCTGGGGGATCTCAGTACTCTTCCCGGCTTCCGGTGTCATCGTTTCTTGCCTGTATATAAGCGTGAGGAGTGACGTCTCCATCCAGCCTCCTTTCCCAGTGGACGCCTTGTATGACGAAACGCTGTGTCGGGTGGAGCTGTTGATCGGGACGTCACTACGCTACAGCTGACTGTAACTCAGCAGCTGAGTATGTTTTTAATATTGCCGCTTTTCCTCTGTAAACTCCATGTGAAGCGATTTTATTTGCCCGAATCAAATAAAGGCTATCTTCTTTTAAAACCAAGAAGTATTGCACCATGAAGTTTCTTCTTTTTGTCATTTCAACATCCTTTCCTGCTTTATGAGCGAGGGGGTCCCCTTTTTTAAATACTCTACTCTGAAGGCTTCTGGAGGATCGGGATATCGGGTGGTCGGTGGTATCGGTTTGCTGCATGTCGGTGGACATCTCTATCCATGTATGAGCCCCTTAAGATCTCTGTAATAGGGATCCACCTGAGCTGGTAAGCCTCCATTGCCTCTATTATTCATTCAAGCAAGTTGGAAAAGCCTCTTTTTGCCTAAATCTCAAGATCAGGAATTTTGCTTGATGTAAACCATCAGATGTTGTCATCTTTATCTTTATGAACTTTATAATACTTGAACCGTATACACACACACACGATTATATTGTCCTTAGGGGATAATATATATTGTTGTTTTTTGTTTTTTTGCTCATTATTTTTACCAATTATTTTCACTAATTAATATGGTGTAATCACAGGACATTTATTTAGGTGTCCATTTCTTCACGAGTTTATTTTCACATACATCCCCACTTGTATGGTTATAGCACTGTGTTGGCTTAAATAATAGGTTGCGCATTGATTTATATATATTTTTGCACAGAAATATAGCAACGCAGGAATTGCTCCAAGAACTGATTGGCTCCTTCTGCGGCCCCATTAGACTGCAGGTGATTTGCAGAGGAGAAAGCAAGCTGAATTCCCAACTGTGCACAAAAGGCTCGCCAGAACCGGGACACAAACTGTCTTCCCCTGTCTGGAGACAATGACCTTGGGTAGGCCATGTAAGTGAAAGATCTCCCGAGCAAAAATGGAAGCCAGTTCCTTATACGTAGGCAACTTCTTAAGTGGAATACAGTGAAACATTTTCAAGAACCGGTCCACCACCATAAGGAAAACTGTGTTGCCCTGGGAGTTGGGTAACTCCACAATGAAATCCATAGACAGGTGGGTCCAGGGCCTCTCTCCATTGGGTATGGGTTGTAGGAGGCCCACTGGAAGGTGTCGTGGAGTCTTACTCTGAGCACACAGGGAACAGGCAGCTACGAAGGCGGTTACATCAGCACGAATACGATCAGGAGGAATCACAGGAACCGTAACCGACTCCATCTTGGAAGTGGAGGAAAACTGTTGTGACAAGGCGTGAGCCCTTACATTCTTAGTACCGGGTAAGAATGAGACAATGTAATTAAAACTCGTCAAGAAAAGAGCCCATCGTGCTCTTGAGAGAGGGAGAGAGGCGCTTAGCCTCAGACAAGAATGTGATATTTTTATGGTCAGTAAGAATGAGAACCGTCACAGTGGTACCTTCGAGGAGATGTCTCCATTCCTTCAGGGCTAAAATGATTGCCAACAGCTCTCTGTCACCAATCTCATAATTGCACTCCGCAGGTGACAATTTCTTGGAAAAGTAGCCACACGGATGCATAGCGCTGTCAGAGCTAGGACGTTGAGACAGAAGGGCGCCAACTCCAGTCTCAGAAGCATCAACTTCAAGGATAAAAGGCAACGTAGGATCAGGATGAGCCAACACAGGAGCAGAAACAAAGGTAGTCTTAAGACTCTCAAAAGCCTTAATGGACTCTGGAGACCAACTCTGTAGGTTACCACCCTTTCTGGTCATATCAGTCAGGGGCTTGACCAGAGACGAGAAGTTACGAATAAACTTCTGATAATAGTTGGCAAAGCCAAGAAAACGGTGCAGAGGACGTAAACCCACGGGTCAAGGCCACTGTAGGACAGCAGAAAGTTTCTCTGGGTCCATTGAAAAAACAGCCATGGAAATTACATAACCCAGGAATTTGACCTGTTCCCGATGGAATTCACATTTCTCCAATTTACAATAGAGATTGTTCTCTCTTAGTTTTTGTAGCACTCGACAGACACATGTGTGTGTGGTGGCTCTCCAGGGACTTGGAAAATATGAGGATATCATAAAGATAGACCACCACACATAACTGCAACAAATCTCGGAGGACATTGTTAATAAACTCTTGGAAAACTGCCGGAGCGTTACAGAGGCCAAAAGGCATTACGAGATACTCACTGGTATTAAAGGCAGTTTTCCACTTGTCCCCCTCCTTAAGCCTCACGAGATTGTATGCCCCTCTCAAATCAAGCTTTGTGAAAAACGTTGCTCCCTTGAGGCGGTCAAATAACTCTGTAATCAATGGAATCGGATAGGCATTCTTAATGGTGAGACAATTGAGACCCCTCATCAATGTAAGGTCTCAGTTCACCACTCTTCTTCTTCACAAAAAAGAAACCAGCACCAGCAGGAGATGAGGATTTGCAGATGAAACCTCGAGAGAGTGCGTCTGCAGCATAGTCCTCCATGGCCTTATCCTCCAAGACCTACAAAGGGTAAACTAGGCCACGAGGGGGTATGGCACCAGGTTGAAGGTCAATTGCGCAATCATACGACCGGTGTTGAGGCAAAGTACCGGCTTGACCCTTATCAAAGACATCGCTAAAATTGCGATACTCCTCCAGCAGGGAGGAGAGTGAAGAGGTGCACAGGACCTTGGCTACCTTTTGAAAGCATCTCTTACTGCATTGTGGTGACCAGGACAGAACCTCAACACGGAGCCAATCAAAAGGGGGTTGTGCCTCTGTAACCAAAGGATAACCAATAACCAGCAGAAACTTAGGTGAGGAAATAACTTGGAATTGGATTATCTCATGGTGAAGAGCCCATACTATCATGGACAACGTAACAGTCTCATGAGTCACATGGGCAGGCTGTAGAGGTCTCCCGTCGAGAGCCTCAATGGCAAGTGGAGTGTCATGCAGATGCAGCGGAATCGAGTGCTTTGATACAAAGGCAGCATCGATGAACAGGCCTGCAGCCCCGGAGCCTGTATCTCGACGGACGATTCAGCCCACAACAGGGTAACTGAAACCAGGGACTTATCCTTCTGGGAAACTGGAGACGAAACAATGCCACCTAAGGTCTGTCTGTGACAGGCCCTCAAGGTTCGGGCGTTCCCTGGACGGGTAGGACAATACTTCAAAAAGTAACCAGCCTGGCCACAATAAAGGCATAATCTCTCCCTCCTCCTAAGGGCTCTCTCGTCCGCAGAGAGACGCGTGAAGCCCACGTGCATGGGTTCATCTAAACAGACCGGCTCGGTACCAGGAGGCATGGGAGGTGAGGAAGGCAAGGGTGGGACTGCAAAGCTCGGAGGCAACTGTACAGGAGGCTTCCGCAAGCGCTCCTTAACCACTTAAGCCCCAGACCAATATGCAGCATAAAGACCAGGCCCCTTTTTGCGATTCGGCACTGCGTCAATTTAACTGACAATTGCGCGGTCGTGCAAATTGGCTCCCAAACAAAATTGACGTCCTTTTTTTCCCACAAGCTTTCTTTTGGTGGTATTTGATCACCTCTGCAGTTTTTATTTTTTGCGCTATAAACAAAAATAGAGCGACAGTTTTGAAAAAAATGCAATATTTTTTACTTTTTGCTATAATAAATATCCCCAAAATATATATAAAAAAACATTTTTTTTCCTCAGTTTAGGCCGATACGTATTCTTCTACATATTTTTGGTAAAAAAATCGCAATCAGCGTTTATTGATTGGTTTGCGCAAAAGTTATAGCGTTTACAAAATAGGGGATAGTTTTGTGGCATTATTATTAAGTATTATTTTTTTACTAGTAATGGCAGCGATCAGCGATTCTTTCATGACTGCGACATTATGGCGGACACTTCGGACACTTTTGACACATTTTTGGGACCATTGTCATTTTTACAGCGATCAGTGCTATAAAAATGCACTGGTTACTGAAAAATGACACTGGCAGTGAATGGGTTAACCACTAGGGGTGCTGAAGGGGTTAAGTGTGCCTAAGGGAGTGATTCTCACTGCTAGGGGGCGTGGCTACGAGTGACACGTCACTGATCTCCGCTCTGATTACACAGAGCGGAGATCGGTGACAGTGTCAGTAGGCGAGCGGGGAGATGTGTTTACACTAACTTCTCCCCGCTCCATCCCTCCGTGAGACGATCACGGGGATCCCCACGGCGATCGAGTCCGCGGGACCCGCGGTCCGACTCACGGGGATGGCGGCAGGGTCACATGGGCGCGACCACACGGCAGGCAGTTAACCACTTAAGCCCCGGACCATTTGGTAGCTAAAGGACCAGAGGTGAATTCAGAATTTTGCACTGCGCTGCTTTAACTGTAAATTGTGCGGACATGCAATGTTGTACCCAAACGAAATTTGCATCCTTTTCTTCCCACAAATAGAGCTTTCTTTTAATGGTATTTGATTGCCTCTGCGATTTTTATTTTTTGCGATATAAACGGAAAAAGACTGAAAATTTTGAAAAAAAAAATGATATTTTCTACTTTTTGTTATAAGAAAAATCAAATAAACTCAATTGTAGTCATACATTTAGGCCAAAATGTATTCAGCCACATGTTTTTAGTAAAAAAAATGTCAATAAGCGTATATTTATTGGTTTGCGCAAAAGTTATAGAGTTTACAAACTAGGGTACATTTTCTGAAATTTACACAGCTTTAAATTTATGACTGCCTATCTCATTTCTTGAGGTGCTAAAATGACAGGGCAGTACAAAACCCCCCCAAATGACCCCATTTTGGAAAGTAGACACCCCAAGGAAATTGCTGAGAGGCATGTTGAGCCCATTGAATTTTTTTTTTTGTCCCAAGTGATTGAATAATGACAAAAAAAAAAAAAAAAAAATTACAAAAAGTTGTCACTAAATGATATATTGCGCACACATGCCATGGTTATATGTGGAATTTCACCCCAAAATACATTTTGCTGCTTCTCCTGAGTACGGGGATACCACATGTGTGGGACTTTTTGGGAGCCTAGCCGCGTACGGGACCCCGGAAACCAAGCACCGCCTTCAGGATTTCTAAGGGCGCAAATTTTTGATTTCACTCCTCACTACCTATCACAGTTTCGAAGGCCATAAAATGCCAAAATAGCACAAAACCCCCCCCAAATGACCCCATTTTAGAAAGTAGACACCCCAAGGAAATTGCTGAGAGGCCTGTTGAGCCCATTGAATATTTTTTTTTTGTCCCAAGTGATTGAATAATGACAAAAAAAAAAAAATTACAAAAAGTTGTCACTAAATGATATATTGCTCACACATGCCATGGTTATATGTGGAATTACACCCCAAAATACATTTTTCTGCTTCTCCTGAGTACGGGGATACCACATGTGTGGGACTTTTTAGGAGCCTAGCCGCGTACGGGACCCCGAAAACCAAGCACCGCCTTCAGGATTTCTAGGCACAAATTTTTGATTTCACTCCTCACTACCTATCACAGTTTCGAAGGCCATAAAATGCCAACATCGCACAAAACCCCCCCCAAATGACCCCATTTTGGAATATAGACACCCCAAGCTATTTGCTGAGAGGCATGGCGAGTATTTTACAGCTCTAATTTGTTTTTGAAAATGAAGAAAGAAAATATATATATATATATATATATATATATATTTTTTTCAATTTTCAAAACTTTGTGACAAAAAGCGAGATCTGCAAAATACTCACAATACCTCTCAGCAAATAGCTTGGGGTGTCTACTTTCCAAAATGGGGTCATTTGGGGGGGGTTTTGTGCTATCTGGGCATTCCATGGCCTCCGAAACTGTGATAGGCAGTGAGAAGTGAAATCAAAAATTTACACCCTTAGAAAGCCTGAAGGCGGTGCTTGGTTTTTGGGGTCCCGTACGTGGCTAGGCTCCCAAAAAGTCTCACACATGTGGTATCCCCGTACTCAGGAGAAGCAACAGAATGTATTTTGGGGTGTAATTCCACATATGCCCATGACATGTTTGAGCAATATATCATTTAGTGACAACTTTGTGCAAAAAAAAAAAATTGTTGTTTTTCCGCAACTTATGTCAACATATAAAATATTCCATGGACTCGACATGCCTCTCAGTATATAGCTTGGGGTGTCTACTTTCCAAAATGGGGTCATTTGGGGGGGTTTTGAACTGTTCTGGCATTTTATACACAACATTAGGAAGCTTACATCCACTCTTCTAACCACTTGAAGACAAAGCCCTTTTTGACACTTTTTGTTTACATGAAAAAAAAATTTTTTGCAAGAAAATTATGTTGAACCCCCAAACATTATATATATTTTTAAAGCAAAGGCCCTACAGATTAAAATGGTGGGTGTTGCATTTTTTTTTCTACACAGTATTTGTGCAGCGATTTTTCAAACGCATTTTTTGGGTTAAAAAATACACTTTTTTAATTTTAATGCACTAAAACACACTATATTGCCCAAATGTTTGATGAAATAAAAAAGATGATCTTAGGCCGAGTACATAGATACCAAACACGACATGCTTTAAAATTTCACACAAACGCGCATTGGCGACAAACTACATACATTTTTAAAAGCCTTTAAAAGCCTTTACAGGTTACCCCAGTAGATTTACAGAGGAGGTCTACTGCTAAAATGAT
Organism: Rana muscosa; assembly: GCA_029206835.1. Lineage (NCBI taxonomy): Eukaryota > Metazoa > Chordata > Amphibia > Anura > Ranidae > Rana > Rana muscosa. The sequence continues at coordinate 219,392,788 of CM055116.1, forward strand.
TGCCCTTGATCTGACCTTCGCGGTGATACCTCACATGCATGGTGAAATTGCTGTTTACATATGACACCAGACCGACGCTTGCGTTCGCCATTGGGCAAGAGCAGGGCAGGACAGGGCTGCTTTTTTTTTTTTTCTTTTTTTTTCTTATTAATTTTGCTTTTTTATTTTATTTTTAAATTGTTCCTTCCAAGTATTTTTTTTTTTATCATTTTTATTGTTCTCTCAGGGAATGTAAATATCCCCTATGATAGCAATAGGTAGTGACAGGTACTCTTTTTTTGAAAAAACTGGGGTCTTCTAGACCCTAGATTTTTCCTCTGCCCTCAAAGCATCTGACCACACCAAGATCGGTGTGATAAAATGCTTTCCCAATTTCCCAATGGCGCTTTTTATATCCGGGGGGCATTCCCTCCCACTGCTTGTAAAAGCAGTCCAGAGGCTAATTAGCCGCTAGGATTGCTTTTACATGAAAGCCGGCCGCAGGCTGAAAAGAATGATACCAAGATGATACCTAAACCCGCAGGCATCATTCTGGTATAAACATTCAAAGTCCAGCAACATACCAGTACGTTGCTGGTCCTTGTTGGACATGTATTGTAATCTTTTTTTTTCATGCAGCCAGTTGGCTGAACGAAAAAAGAGATTGATCGGTGGGTATGCCCACCATTAGAATACCGCCCTTCATCCACCCACTTCCAATGATGGGCATACACGCACCATTTATATATGCCGAAGCATGGGGGCATCCTCCCGCAAAAAAGTTATGCCGCACACACATGGTCGGACTTTTCCACGGGCAAGCCTCCGTCGGAATTTCGACCGTATGTACGCGGCATTAGGAGCAAAATCGCTCCTCCGCCCCTGCTGCCCCAATGCTTCGGCATATTTGCTTTTTTTTTTTAACTGTGGTGGTGAAATCACCTCCTACAGCACTGGAGTCACAGGGATCAGGCCTGTCTCTGCGAACGCTGCAGTTATGTGTGTTTTTGTTTTGTAAGTGACAGTGATCGATCGATACTGCACTTGGGTGGCCTGGGCTGGACAGAGGGGCAAAATGCAGGTGCCAGCAGGTATCTGGGCTGATCCCGCTAACACTGCGTTTTGGGAACCCTAAACTGCTGGGGACGCTAGTATAGATCTGATCAGATCAGATATTGATCTGTTCAGATACTATACCACTAAGGGGGGTGTATGCTTCACGCGTGGGTGTTAGCGTTACTGGCACTAACCTGACGCTGCCTGGGGTGTGATGCAGACCCTCTCTGACGCTAAAACCTAATTGATATCACCCGCCGGGCGATCAGGGGGTTAAACCTTTATTGGGTTATATACACGGCGGGTGCCCTGACACTATAAAAAGCAAACTAACTAACCAGCGTCACCCGTAACACTTATATGGTGATCACTGGTGAAAGGGTTAACTAGGGGCAATCAGGGGGTTAGAACCTTTATTAGATAATATATGGGGGTACCTGACGCTATAAAAACCTGCGGCGAACCTAAAAATTACCAGCTACCGATCTGCATCACCGACACTAAGACAGCGTTTAGAAAAACGATCGCTTAGTGACAGTGGTGATGGGGGTGAAAGGGTTACCTGGGGGGCGATCAAGGGGGTTAAACCTTTATTAGATAATATATTGGGGTACCTGACGCTATAAAAACCTGCGGCGAACCTAAAAAAAATTACCAGCTACCGATCTGCATCACCGACACTAAGACAGCGTTTAGAAAAACGATCGCTTAGTGACAGTGGTGATGGGGGTGAAAGGGTTACCTGGGGGGCGATCAAGGGGGTTAAACCTTTATTAGATAATATATTGGGGTACCTGACGCGATAAAAACATGCGGCGAACCTAAAAAAAATTACTGGCTGCCGATCGGCATCACTGACGCTAAGACAGCGATCAGAAAAATGATCGCTTAGTGACAGTGGTGATAGGGGGTGAAAGGGTTATCTGGGGGGTGATCAGGGGGTTAAACCTTTATTAGGGGGGGTTAGGGGGCTACACTGGACCTAAGACTAAACTTTGGTGACACTTTTACAGTCACAAATGTCACTGATTGCAGTGATCACTAAATAAATTGTCACTGCAATCAGTGACACTGTGACTGGGGGCTGGGGGGGGGGGGTGATCTGGGGTGTCTGGGGGGGCCTGGGGGGGGCAATTTATGTCCCTATGTGTCCTGGTGTCAGTGTAGTGTTGTGTGCACTGACCTGATGTCTTCTCTTGTACGGCGCTCGGTATATGTGAGCGCCGCACCAGAGATGACATCACTTTCTCCTGCTCCCTCTGTCTGACACAGACAGAGGGGGCATTTCCATTAGCCGGGAGCGATCGCGAGGGGGTGGCCAGAAACGAATGGCTTCCCCCTCATCCCGGAACGCTCCCGGACACTTAGCCACCGCTCACTGTACAGAAGGGGGGTCCGATTGGACCCCCCAACTGTTCAAAGGCAATCACGTACACTCTACGTGATTGTGCCTGTCGGTGCCATTCTGCCGACGTATATATACAGTGAGCGGTCGTTAAGTGGTTAAAGGGCAACGTACAGGTACGTGATTGTGCCTGTACGAGCCATTCTGCTGACGTATATATGCCGTAGGCGGTCGTTAAGTGGTTAAGAAAGAATCTCTCTCTGAGTCTGGAGTCAATGAGGATGGCAAATGTGATCAACTTCTCCAGCTCAGTGGGTATATTTCAGGCTGCTATCTCATCCTTGATGTTATCTGAGAGACCATGAGAAAAAACAGCCACGAGGGCCTCATTGTTCCAAACAACCTCTGCTGCCAGAGTACGGAATTCAATAGCGTAATCGGCAACCGTACTCGTACTCTGTTTGATGGACATGAGGCACTTGGCAGGAGAAGCAGAGCATGCAGGAACATCAAATACCCTTTTGAAGGAAGCCACAAATTCTGGGTAACTCAGGACCACGGGTTTTCGCGTCTCCCATAGAGGGTTTGCGCAGGCCAAGGATCTGTCAGAAAGCTAAGATATCACGAAACCCACTTTGCTTCTGTCCGTGGGAAACGCCTGGGGTAGCATCTCAAAGTATATCTCAACCTGGTTGAGAAACCCTCTGCACTGAACTGTATCACCGCCAAATCGCTGGGGAAGCAGAGCAGAAACCAGACATACCTCTTATAGAGGTAATACTTGAGGCGGGTGCCTGCACAGAGACTACCGGAGCGGCCACAGTGGGAGATTCTAGACGAGCCGTGCGACTCAGAAGCGTCTGTATCGCCGTGGAAAACTGATCCATGCGGTGATCCAGGTCATCCAATCTTGAAAAAAACTTATTAACAAGTGGATTGGCTGCATCTTCTGAATTCATGGCCTTCGCCTACTGTCAGAAACCATGAATCAGACCAAGACAGAAGTACAGTTAACCACTTAACGACCGCCCACTGTAATAATACGTCGGCAGAATGGCACCGACAGGCAAAGTCACATTCATATACGTGATTGCCTTTGTATAGCTGGGGGGTCCCATCGGACCCCCCTTCTATACAGTGAGCGGTCGTTAATTGTTCGGGAGTGATCCGGGATGAGGGGACGGCCGTTCGATTCCGGCCACCCCCTCCCGATTGCTCCCGGTGAATGAGAAAGCTTCCTCTGCTGTGTAATGTTTACACAGGCAGAGGAAGTGATGTCATCTCTCATGCGGCGCTCACATATACCGAGCGCCGTACAAGAGAAGACACACAGGTTAGTGCACAAACAGCACACTGACACCAGCACACATAGGAACATAAATGGCCCCCCAGGCCCCCCCAGATCACCCCCCAGATCACCCCCCAGATCACCCCCCAGCCCCCAGTCACAGTGTCAATGATTGCAGTGACCATTTATTTACTGATCACTGCAATCAGTGACATTTGTGACTGTAAAAAAGTGTCACTACAGTTTAGTTTTAGGTCCAGTGTAGCCCCCTAATAAAGGTTTAACCCCCTGATCGCCCCCCAGATAACCCTTTCACCCCCTAGCACCACTGTCGAAAAGCGATAGTTTTTCTGATCACTGTCTTATTGTCGGTGATGCCGATAGGTAGCCAGTTATTTTTTTTAGGTTTGCCACAGGTTTTTATAGCGTCAGGTACCCCCATATATTACCTAATAAAGGTTTAACCCCTTGATCGCCCCCCCAGGTAACCCTTTCACCCCCTTTTGCCAGTGTCACTAAGCGATCGTTTTTCTAAACGCTGTATTAGTTATGCTGGTGCCGATAGATAGCCAGTTATTTTTTTTTAGGTTCGCCGCAGGTTTTTATAGCGTCAGGTACCCCCATATATTAGCTAATAAAGGTTTTAACCCCCTAATTGCCCCTAGTTAACCCTGCGTCACACCCCAGGCAGCGTCAGGTTAGTGCCAGTAATGCCAGCACCCACGCGTGAAGCATACACCTCCCTTAGTGGTATAGTATCTGAACAGATCAATATCTGATCTGATCAGATCTATACTAGCGTCCCCAGCAGTTTAGGGTTCCCAAAAACGCAATGTTAGCGGGATGAGCCCAGATACCTGCTAGCACCTGCGTTTTGCCCCTCCGTCCAGCCCAGGCCACCCAAGTGCAGTATCAATCGATCGCTGTCACTTGCAAAACACAACACACATAACTGCAGCATTCGCAGAGACAGGCCTGATCCCTGCGACTCCAGTGCTGTAGGAGGTGATTTCACCACCACAGTTAAAAAAAAAAGCATATATGCCGAAGCATTGGGGCAGCAGGGGCGGAGGAGCGATTTTGCTCCTAATGGAGCGTACATACGGTCGAAATTCCGACGGAGGCTTGCCCGTGGAAAAGTCTGACCATGTGTACGCGGCATAACTTTTGCGGGAAGAAGCCCCCATGCTTCGGCATATATAAATGGTGCATGTATGCCCATCATTAGAAGTGAGTGGATGAAGGGCGGTATTCTAATGGTGGGCATACCCACTGATCAATCTTTTTTTTTCGTACAGCCAACAGGCTGCATGAAAAAAAAGATTACAATACATGTCCAACAAGGACCAGCAACGTACTGGTATGTTGCTGGACTTTGAATGGTTATACCAGATTGATGCCTGCGGGTTTATCTATCATCTTGGTATCATTCCTTTCAGTCAGCGGCCGGCTTTCATGTAAAAGCAATCCTAGTGGCTAATTAGCCTCTGGACTGCTTTTACAAGCAGTGGGAGGGAATTTCCCCCCCCGGATATAAAAAGTGCCATTGGGAAATTGGGAAAGCATTTTATCACACCAATCTTGGTGTGGTCATATGCTTTGAGGGCAGAGGAAAGATCTAGGGTCTAATAGACCCCAGTACCTGTCACTACCTATTGCTATCATAGGGGATATTTACATTCCCTGAGATAAACAATAAAAATGATAAAAAATAAATAAATATGGAAGGAACAGTTTAAAAATAAAATAGCAAAATTAATAATAAAAAAAAAAGCACCCCTGTCCTGCCCTGCTCTTGCGCAATGGCGAACGCAAGCGTGGGTCTGGCGTCATATGTAAACAGCAATTGCACCATGCATGTGAGGTATCACCGCGAAGGTCAGATCGAGGGCAGTCATTTTAGCAGTAGACCTCCTCGGTAAATCTAACGTGGTAACCTGTAAAGGCTTTTAATGGCTTTTAAAAATATATGTAGTTTGTCGCCAATGCGCGTTTGTGTGAAATTTTAAAGCATGTCGTGTTTGGTATCTATGTACTCGGCCTAAGATCATCTTTTTTATTTCATCAAACATTTAGGCAATATAGTGCGTTTTAGTGCATTAAAATAAAATAGTGTATTTTTTCCCCAAAAAATGCGTTTGAAAAATCGCTGCGCAAATACTGTGTGGAAAAAAAAATGCAACACCCACCATTTTAAACTGTAGGGCCTTTGATTTAAAAAAATATATAATTTTTGGGGTTTCAACATAATTTTCTTGCAAAAAAAAAATGTTTTCATGTAAACAAAAAGTGTCAGAAAGGGCTTTGTCTTCAAGTGGTTAGAAGAGTGGATGTAAGCTTCCTAATGTTGTGTATAAAATGCCAGAACAGTTCAAACCCCCCCCCCCCCAAATGACCCCATTTTGGAAAGTAGACACCCCAAGCTATATACTGAGAGGCATGTCGAGTCCATTGAATATTTTATATGTTGACACAAGTTGCGGAAAAAAGACAATTTATTTATTTTTTTGCACAAAGTTGTTACTAAATTATATATTGCTCAAACATGCCATGGGCATATGTGGAATTACACCCCAAAATACATTCTGTTGCTTCTCCTGAGTACGGGGATACCACATGTGAGACTTTTTGGGAGCCTAGCCACGTACGGGACCCCAAAATCCAATCACCGCCTTCAGGCTTTCTAAGGGTGTATATTTTTGATTTCACTTCTCACTGCCTATCACAGTTTCGGAGGCCATGGAATGCCCAGATGGCACAAAACCCCCCCAAATGACCCCATTTTGGAAAGTAGACACCCCAAGCTATTTGCTGAGAGGTATGGTGAGTATTTTGCAGATCTCGCTTTTTGTCACAAAGTTTTGAAAATTGGAAAAAATTAAATAAAATGATTTTCTTTCTTAATTTTCAAAAACAAAAATTAGAGCTGTAAAATACTCAACATGCCTCTCAGCAAATAGCTTGGGGTGTCTTCTTTCCAAAATTGGGTCATTTGGGGGGTTTGGTGCTATTTTGGCATTTTATGGCCTTCGAAACTGTGATAGGTAGTGAGGAGTGAAATCAAAAATTTGTGCCCTTAGAAATCCTGAAGGCGGTGCTTGGTTTTCGGGGCCCCGTACGCGGCTAGGCTCCTAAAAAGTCCCACACATGTGGTATCCCCGTACTCAGGAGAAGCAGAAAAATGTATTTTGGGGTGCAATTCCACATATAACCATGGCATGTGTGAGCAATATATCATTTAGTGACAACTTTTTGTAATTTTTTTTTTTTTTTTAGTCATTACTTAATCACTTGAGACAAAAAAAAAATATTCAATGGGCTCAACATGCCTCTCAGCAATTTCCTTGGGATGTCTACTTTCCAAAATGGGGTCATTTGGGGGGGGGGGGGGGTTTGTACTGCCCTGCCATTTTAGCACCTCAAGAAATGAGATAGGCAGTCATAAATTAAAAGCTGTGTAAATTCCAGAAAATGTACCCTAGTTTGTAGACGCTATAACTTTTGCGCAAACCAATAAATATACGCTTATTGACATTTGTTTTACTAAAGACATGTGGCTGAATACATTTTGGCCTAAATGTATGACTAAAATTGAGTTTATTCGATTTTTCCTATAACAAAAAGTAGAAAATATCTTTTTTTTTTCAAAATTTTCAGTTTTTTTTCCGTTTATATCGCAAAAAATAAAAATCGCAGAGGCAATCAAATACCATTAAAAGAAAGCTCTATTTATGGGAAGAAAAGGACGCAAATTTCGTTTTGGTACAACATTGCATGTCCGCACAATTTCCAGTTAAAGCAGCGCAGTGCCAAATTCTGAAAACACCTCTTGTCCTTTAGCTACAAAATGGTCCGGGGCTTAAGTGGTTAAATCACACTTGTTTAATAATAAAAATAAAAAAGGTAAACAGAGTAAGCGTAGTCAAAACATAGCCAGAGTTCAGTAATCGGATCTGTAGCCAGAGGGAACGTCAGTCAAGCAGGTCTTCAACAGGAACGCAGAAGAAAGTCTCTTGTGATGTTAACACAGGCAAAGGCAGAGAGAAAATTAACTGGTAGGCTTTAGGTAGGCAGAGCTGACAAGCAGTATCATCAACAGGTGGGTCACTGTGGAGAGATGGGAGCTGGCAATTAGCTGACAGCTGAGCTGCCAGCACAGAGAAGGAAGGGCTGGCCCAGCCCTGACAATATTACTGTTTGGTGGGCTGGGCAATTCTACTAGCAACTAGTGATGGGCTGAACAGAAAAGTTATTGCCCTGCTTAGCTTAGTATCGTCCGCAAATACAGAGATTGAGCTGTTCACCCCATCCTCCAGGTCGTTTATCAATAAATTGAAAAGGATTGGTACCAGGACAGAACCCTGGAGGACCCCACTTTCCACCCCTGACCATTCCGAGTACTCCCCATTTATCACTACCTTCTGAACTCACCCTTGTAGCCAGTTTTCAATGGACTCAACCTATGGTCCATGCCAACTGGCCTTACTTTGTACAGTAAACGTTTATGGGGAACTGTATAAAATACTTTTGTAAAATCCAGATACACCACGTCTACGGGTGTATCTAGATGGCAGCTCACCTCCTCATAGAAGGTTAATAGATTGGTTTGGCAAAAACGATTCTTCATGAATCCATGCTGATTACTGCTAATGATACTGTTTTCATTACTAAAATCTTGTATATAGTCCCTTATCATCCCCTCCAAGAGCTTGCATACTATTGATGTTAGGCTAACTGGTCTGTAATTCCTAGGGATGCATTTTGGCCATTTTTTAAATATTGGTGCTACATTGGCTTTTCTCCAATCAGTACCATTCCAGTCAGTAGACGGTCAGTAAAAATTAGGAACAATGGTCTGGCAATTACTTGACTGAGTTCCCTATGGACCCTCAGGTGCAAGCCATCTGGTCCCGGGGACTTATTAATGTTATGTTTTTCAAGTCTATTTCTTATTCTGTCCTCTGTTAGCCATGAGGGTGCTTCCTGAGATGTGTCATGAGTAGGGATGAGCTTTGAGTTCGAGTCAAACTCATGTTCGACTCGAACATTGCCTGTTCGGCTGTTCGCCGAATTTCAAACATTATGGGCCGTTCACGCCAAATTCGAGTGGCGCGTCATGGCCCATAATTCACTGTGGCATCGCAGTGCATTGCTGGCTGATGATTGGCCAAGCATGCACTATGACCTGCATGCTTTGGCCAATCACAGCGCAGAAAAAACAGAGAGCCATAATTGTCCAAAGCCAGGGTGGCTTTGGCCAATTATGTCTCAAGGGGTTTAGTACACGCCCCACAATATATAAGGCCGTCGGCTTGGCGGCCTTGTGTAGTGTGTTGCGGCGTTGGTAAAAAGAAAGAGAGAGAGACGGTGTAATTTGATTTGAGTTAGATAGAGCAGGCAGGCGAGTCAGTTAGCTGCAGTTACAGTGTGTAGAGGATATATATGCATCCTAGGTGTTGTATATATATTTACACACTGTATTCAGTTTAGCTAGATCCATTCCCGTTATTTTCTATACTGACAGGCAGGCAGGTGATTGTGCTAGCTGCAGTATTTTAACTTAGTGTACTGTGTGCTTTGCACAGCATTCACCTAAAGGTACCTCAATACAATTGGTGGTGTTCTCATACTAATACCACAGGCAGGGAGCTGCATTAATTTCATTTAGTGTACTGTGTCCTTTGCACAGCGTGCACCTAAAAGGTACCTGAATACAATTGGTGTTCTCATACTAATACCACAGGCAGGGAACTGCAAGTATTTTCACTTAGTGTACTGTGTCCTTTGCACAGGGTGCACCTTAAGGTACCTGAATACAATTGGTGGTGTTCTCATACTAATACCACAGGCAGGGAGCTGCAGTATTTTCAGTTAGTGGTCCATTATTGCCGGGACCACACATTACATTAAAGCCGCAAGCAGTTTTAAATTATTTTTTTCCTTTAGAAATGTCATTTTCTGCAGGGACAGTTCTAAACACGGGAAACACGTGCCACTTCACAGGCATACTATAGACACCCCCTAGGTACGATATTTAAAGGAATATTTCACTTTTTTTTTCACTTTAAGCATCATTAAAATCACTGCTCCCGAAAAAAATTCAGTTTTTAAAACTTTTTTTTGCATTGATACATGTACCCGGGTCCCTAAACCCTTTTTAGGACAATGACTTGCATATTAGCCTTTATAATTAGCACTTTTGATTTTGAACATTCAAGTCCCATAGACTTTAATGGGGTTCTAAAGTTTGCGCAAACTTTCGGTCCGTTTGCAGGTTCTGGTGCGAACCGAACCGGGGGGTGTTCGGCTCATCCCTAGTCATGAGGATAAACACTGCAGTTTTTGTTACTGAAGCCCTCCGATTCCCTCATGAAGACTGAGGAGAAGAATAATTTCAATACCTTTGCCACCTCACCATCCTTTGCAACCAGATTCCCTTCCTCATTCTTTATGTGATTTACTAACTGCTAAAACCAACAGCCAGTACTCCATACTCCTTCTACTTGACCTCTCTGCAGCCTTTGATACCGTTGACCACCCACTCTTTCTCAGTAAACTACATTCCCTTGGCCTCCAAGATTCTGCTCTATCCTGGTTCTCTGCCTATCTATCACAGCGCTCCTTCATTGTTACCTACAACTCGGTCTCCTCCTCTCCATTGCCCCTTTCTGTGGGGGTTCCCCAAGGCTCTGTTCTTGCACCCCTTCTCTTTTCTATCTACACCTCCTCCCTTTATTAACTTGATAACCGCCCACGCCTTCCAATACCACTTATACGCCGATGACTCCCAAATCTATCTGTGTACTCCTCACTTCACTCATTCAGTCTCCTCTTGCATTACTAACTTACTAACTGACATCTCAGCATGGATGTCGCACCACTTCCTTAAACGAAATCTCTCTAAAACTGAGTTACTAATATTCCCCCCGCCTGTGCCCCCCTCCATGACTTTTCCATCAAAATCAACAATGCAACCATCAGTCCCTCCTCTCACGCCAGGGTACTAGGTGTAATCTTAGACTCTGACTTGTCATTTCAGCCTTAAGTCCAATCGTTGTCAAAAGTTTGTAGAATTCACCTCCGTAACATCTCTAAAATTTGCCCCTTTTTAACAAACGAAATCACCAAGCTCCTCATTCACTCCCTTGTTATTTCTCCCCTTGACTTATGCAATTGGCATGCCTCTCCATAGGTTATCCCCTCTTCAGTCTATCATGAATGCTGCTGCCAGACTTATCCACCTTACCAACCGCTCAATGTCTGACAACTCTCTCCTCCAATTCCTACACTGGCTCCCGATCGCCCAGCGAATTAAATTCAAAATACTAACCACAACTTACAAAGCCATCCACAACTCTGCCCCGAGCTACATCACCAATCTTGTCTCCAAACATATCCCAAATCGTCCTCTTCGCTCTTCTCAAGACCTCCTACTGTCAAGCTCTCTTGTCTCCTCCTCCCATGCTCGTCTCCAGGATTTCTCCAGAGCCTCTCCCATCCTCTGGAACTCGCTACCTTAATCTGTCCGGCTATCCCCTACTCTTGCTACCTTCAGGCGATCCCTGAAAACTCATCTCTTCAGGGAAGCCTATCACGTCTCCAACTAATCTTTTACCACTTCCATCAGCTCATTCCCCACAGTTACAACTTTTGTACCACCTGCCCCACCCTATTATATTGTAAGCTCTTCTGAGCAGCGCCCCCTTAATCCTCTTGTATTTTATTGTATTATAACTGTATTGTCTCCCTTTTATATTGTAAAGCGCTGTGTTAACTGTTGGCACTATATAACTCCTGTATAATAATAATATTAATAATCTGTGTCCAACTTCACAGTAAGGCCCCTTTCACTCTGGGGCGGGGAGGTACGCTGGCGGCATAGCGGCGCTATTTTTAGTGCCGATATAACGTTGTTTTTTGCCGCGATATTCGGCCGCTAGCGGTGTGGTTTTAACCACCACTGGCGGCTGAGAAAGGGTTAAAACCGCGAGCGGTATAGCCGCTCTGTCCCATTGATTTCAATGGGCAGCAGCGCTGAAGGAGCGGTAAACACACCTTGTGCACCCTACACCCGACTCCCAATCTTCACCACGTGAGGCACACTTTGCCCCTAAGAGGTTACACTCACCAGAGCTTTGAAAAGCTTAAGCCTTAAAAAGATGATATCCTTTGTTTAGATCTCCATCATTATCTCAAGAGGTAAATGTATTGTATACTCCAATCAGGGTCATAAAAAACACAAGAAATGCCAACAAAGCGTAATCCTGTTTATTTAAAAAAAAATTATATATATATATATATATATATATATATATATATATATATATATATATATATAAAATCCCTCCTCTAGATGTAAACGTACAAGGAAATACTGTTAATGAAGCATAAAAATATCAAGTGTAGACACCGTTACGCTGTCCCAAAACGTGCTCGTGTCTCTTACACGGGCGTGATCACACGGCATTACAGCAGGATTATATTGCACCGCCTCCCAGCCCATTGGCCAGCCATGCGTGACCTGCCTTCACTGATAGGTGCACATCAGCACAGTGTCAATACACAAAGCCGGCCCAACCAAGATAGGAAACCGGGGCCATCGCCTGCACTGCACATTATTACAATTTTTGCATCTACAGTTACACACTCATATACATGGTTTCATAACATGAAGTCAATATAAGCGTTCATATGTGCTATATGATGAAATAACCACAACAGACGTAATCGTACACAAACTAACGTAACAGTTGTCACTGAAATCACGTGTGTTGTAGGGTAAAAAAACATATATATATATATATATATAGGCACAAAAATATGTAGAGAATGGAGTATATATGGCTTTTACATAATAAACAAAGATAAAAATTAGGATAAAAGACACCATTGATGCTATTAATAAACGTAATATTATACTTCATACACTCTTTATGAAAATGAAATATATGTAAATAAGTTAAATTGCACTAGTCTAAGGGTAGCATAAAGTGCACTTTTAAAACTCAACAGGTATTGATATGTTTAGTAATCGCTTATAAAACAATTAATATCAAGGTCAACATTTAACCCTTTCGGCAGTAAAGTATAAACTAAAAAAATCCATTGTGTCTCACGTTTGGATAGTTCTCTAACAATGTTAGATCCCCTCCATGCAGGTTTAAGGTTGTCAATCCCCCATAATTTTAACCCAGAAGGGTCTTAATTATGGAACAATTTAAAATGTAGTGACACATTATGGTCCTTAAAACCTATTTTAATATTTGCTACGTGTTCTGTAATCCTTTTTTTAAGAACTCTTGTTGTGCAGCCTATGTACATCAGCCCACAAGGGCATTCCAAAGCATAGACATCATGTGAGGAGTTGCATGTAGTAAATTCCTTGATGGAGAACTCTTTGTTGCTAAAAGTAGACGTAAAGCTCTCTAAAGCTCTTATTGGTCTATTTACTTCCCTACAAGCTCGACATCTCCTACATGCAAAAAAAAAAATTCCCTATCCCAGAAAGAGGGCGGTCTAGTGGGTGGATAAATTACTTGTTTAACTATTTTGTCTCCAAAATTCAGAGCCTTTCTATAGATGAACTTATGCTAAGGTGGGATTGTCGGTTTTAACACTTTGTCCATAAGTAAAATATGCCAGTGGTTCGAGAAAATTGTCTTGACTTCCCTATATTTTAAATGGTATCCTGAGATAAAGCTCCATTCCTGATTAGTTGTATCCCGGAGCGGAGCCCTATCCCTCAAGCAATCATCTCCTGGAATTATGGACAGGTCCTCTATTATGTTATTCAAGTTTCCTTCAATATACCCTTTTTCCATAAACTTTTTCTTAATAATCTGCGTTTGAGAATTATAATCTATATTGTTCGAGCATTTTCTTCTCACCCTCATCATTTGTCCCTTGGGGATGTTTTTCAACCACATAGGGTGATGTCCACTCTGAATGGGAAGAAAGCTGTTACAATCTGCCGGCTTAAAATATACTTTTGTTTCCAATTTATTCTCCCGTCTTTATATATTGACATCCAAAAAATTCATGTTGTGTTGATTATATTCACTTGTAAGTCTGATCTTATTGGTATTTGCATTTAATTCATCTAAAAAGTTTTGGAGGGAAACATTATATGAACCCTTGAACATTATATGAAAGAGCAAATTATAATAAGGAGCCTGAGATGGGAAGTAGTCCCTCAAGATGGCTTGGATGATCCTGACTCCATAAATGAATGGCTTGATTTTTTCAATGGAGTGAGGTTTAAGTTGCAGGAGCTAATTTAAAAAAGGAAGAGGATAAAAATGTTGAAATTATAAACAAGGATTAACAAATTACAACTGCAACTTGACCCCATGAAGGATTCTCAACAGGTGATGGATTTTAATAGTCCCATATAAAAGAAATTAGAAAAAGTTGACAAGGATACACAGAAGAAAAAAAAACAATAAAATTCATAGAGATCATGGAGATTTCAGGTCAAATTCTGTGTACCTATGGCAACAGGTGAGGACAACAGACATGAAATAAAAAAAATACAGAAGAGTATTTCTGAGAGAACACAACAGTCTATGATACATGGCGCCCCTATAACTGATAATTGGAGGGAGGAAGTACCTGCTTATTCCCCCGCAGGTCAATCCACCCCTATTAGAAATTATACTAATTATGGAAGAGGGAGATCAGCTAGGGGAGGGCAAACAAATCCCCACTATTATCCGCCATCTAATAACCAATAATCGTCTCCCAGTACATAATAGATATGATCCTTTATGGGAATATGAAGATAGAGAGAAATATCAATCTCCGCGCCCTTTTTTAGGGAGAGGGAGAGGTTTGTCAGAAAAGGGGTCGGGGCTCTTTTCCCCGCAGAGGGAGACCTCACACACACACACACACACTCCCAACAGACACCGGTTCACAGGGAATCACAATGGAGAGAACAACCACATTGGGAGAGAGACAGGACCCAACAGCCGGGCCAAAAGGAGAAATGAGCCAAGGGCTGTAGGGCCCCTAGGAACAAAGGGTCCAAAAAAAGAAGGAGGGAGCATGAATAGGAGGCATATTTAATTTGAGTAACATTACCCTAACTCATAAAGAAACAAATATTCTACATCTGGGCTTAAAATGTGGTCTTAAGCGACCAATTAACAAATTTGACGTCTTCATTGATGTACATAAATATATGAGAAAGTTGAATATGAAAAAATATTTTCTAAATAAGAACTCCCATCCGGTGACCAGCACTTCTTCTGTACCAAATGATAGTGGATTGCGGAATAAATCACTTTTCTTTATCGTACATCACGAAACACAGAGCAGCCATAGTAATAACTATGTGGGTTATACGCCACCTATAGGTGAATGGACACTAGTACACTCAAGACAGGAAGTCCCCCCCTATATAACCCCTCCCACACAGGGAGTACCTCAGTTTTTTTCGCCAGTGTCTAAGGTGTTGGTCACGGTTAATGATGTGCTGAGAGAGCTCCGCTAAGAAGATCCCTGACAGGATTAAGGGGCTATGCTATCGGATCCATTCAAAGTGCCAAATAGGGCCAAAGTGAATGGTACCCGAGCCGCGAGGAAGAAGATCGAGGTGTAATGCTCCTCTCTTGAGGGCTGGGCCGTGGAATCCAGCTCCTTGGTTACATAATACTATACCAAAGGTTGCTCTGGCAGGGTGCTGTACAGGGCCAAGGAAAAGGACCCCATATACAAAGGGGACCCAGTCCTTTAAGGTCTGTCATGACATGGCCCACCGTGATGGGTGAAGATTGGGTCTGTCTGTGATTTCCAGCAGTATCCTGCGGCAGGAATGATAAGTTAGGAAGATCCTAAAGGAACCCAGGTTCACTTATGGACTTCTCTATTGTGAGTAGACTATGTCTTGCCTGTTGTCTCCACTAGAGGGGGTAAAAGTGCATATCTGAGAGTGTACATTACCATGCTTCTCCAATCCTGCTCAGTGTCAGCTTGCAACAGCCTGGCTCTGATAGCAGCCATCAGAAGGGATAAGGGGATTTTCTGCCTGCAGGTGCCTGGGTTCCCCCTGGAAAAGCTCCTTCTCCCCCAGCCCCCCGTCGTCCCGTTTGCTGGAACGCTCTTTACGCATGCAGGAAATATCTTTTATACAGAGGAGGGGGAGGTGATCGTATGATGCAAGGGGGCGTGGCTTAGAGGCCAGTGTGCACAAGGATCGGCTCACTCCCTGGTTAAAAAGTTTAATTCTGAGAACAATATGGTGGCTTCTGGAGAGGACACAGAGCATATGTGAGGCTGTATGAGCAGTGGACACAGGCATTCCTAAGACACGTCTACTCAGCATCAGGCTGAGCAATTATAGTGGCATAATACTCATTGCTGGACTAGTGCTCAGCGGTGGATGCATTGTGTTAGTACCTCTGCTTTTGTGCTTAGGACTATGTCTCCCCAAAGTAAAAAGGGGAATTCAGCAGGGAGGAGCTCAAGGGCACTGCAGTCAGGGTCTGAGGATCCTATTCACGCTTCCACAGTACCATCCTCCCCTGAGAGACCTGAAGTGACTGGCCAGTCTGAGCCAGTCTGAGCCATCCAGACCCTCAGGTGTTGCAGCTGTTTCCAACATTTCAGCCTCTGCATACGTCACCAAGGACGATTTGGCTTCAGCGTTAGCTGGGTTGGAAGGGAAAATAGCAGATATGCTCGCATCTTCCTCCCAGGATGGGAGGAAACGCAGCAGATCCCCCTCTCATGCCCCTGACCTTCCAGCATTTGAATATGAGTGGGCAGGAGATGTTGAATTACTCTTTTCAGCCTCACAATCCCAAAGACTGCTGGTTCAGTCCCTTACGGAGTTGGTCCGTTGTGGATATAACTTGTACCCAGAGGAGGCAGCTGAAGCCTCTTTTTCCTCTTTGGGTTCCCTAAAACCTCCACAGGATCCTCACGCTTTTCCTGTACAGCCTTTGCTAGAACAGCTAATATATGCTGAATGGGATCACCCAGATAGGCATTTTCTTCCTCCTAAAAGGTTTTCTCTTCTTTACCCTATGGAAGAGAAATTCACTAAGAAATTGAGTTTACCTGCAGTAGACACAGTTCTCTCCTCTGTGAATAGGAGTCTGACTTGTCCAGTGGACAATGTCCAGGTGTTTAAGGATCCAGCCGATAAAAGACTGGATTCTTTACTTAGGGCCTCATTTGCTGTGGCAGGTTGCTCAACCTGCAGTAGCACCAACAGGTATTTGTCAAGCCCTAAAAGACGAGGTTATGCTGATTATCAAAGCGGTACCTGCTTGAGGAGAAGAGGCCTGGGATTTAGCTGAGCTGCCAAGGGCCTTATGTTTTGTGGTTGATGCTATCAAAGATTCTATTCATCAGGCATCACGCCTTGCTCTCCTATTAGTGCATATGCATAGAATTCTATGGCTGAAGCATTGGTCAGCTGAGTCGCCATGTAAAAAGCAATTGGCTGGTTTTCCCTTTCATGGGGAACAGTTGTTCAGGGAGGATTTGGATAAGTACATTTAAAAAAAATTCAAGTGGTAAGAGTACCCTTCTACCAGTTAAGAGAATGAGTAGGCGTCCTTCATTTAAACAGGCTTCCTCTCCAGTACCGGGAGTGTCTGCTTCCAGGCAGTCACGACGGCCTCTGCAGTCAGGATCAAAGGGTGGGCCTCAGGCCCAAGAACAAGGCTAGAAGAAGCCCTGGGGGCAGAAGCCTACAAAACAGAGTCCCAAGGCCTCCTTATGAAGGGGCGCCCCTGCTCGATCGGGTGGGGGGAAGACTTCTGTGGTTTTCAGGGGCTTGGCAAGAAGAGATCCTAGACAGATGGGTCATCTCTCTTGTAACCCTAGGCTACAAGCTAGAGTTTCATAAGTTCCCTCCTGTACGCTTTCTAAACTCGAACGTCCTCAAAGACCCAGTGAAAAGAAGGTCTTTATTTCTGGCACTAGACCGGTTGATGTCTCAGGGTGTAATCATAGAGACCCCCTTTGTAAGAGCGGGGCATGGGGTTTTATTCAAACCTGTTCACAGTACCAAAACCGAATGGAGATGTCAGACCCATTCTAGATCTCAAAGATCTGAATCGGTTCCTAAACATCCGCTCCTTTCGCATGGAGTCAATCCGGTCAGTCGTTTACACCTTGCGGGGAGGAGAATTTCTAGTGTCTATAGACATGAAAGATGCATATCTGCATGTGCCAATCTTTCACACTCACCAAAAGTTTCTGCGTTTGGAATAGAACACTGGCACTTTCAGTTCGTGGCCTTACTCTTCGGGTTGGCCACCGCTCCCCGGGTGTTTACAAAAGTTCTGGCCCCAGTACTAGCAAGACTAAGGGGCCAGGGTATGGCAGCAATGGCATACCTGGGTGACCTGCTGCTGGTATATCAGTCAGTAGCATGGTTAAACCAGGGTGTGTCCAGCACGGTCAAGTATCTGGAACACCTGGGTATGATTCTCAACCTAGAAAAATCATTCTTGCATCCGGTAAGGAGGCTAGAGTATCTAGGTCTGGTTATAGACAAAGCCCAAAGAAGAGTGTTTTTGCCTCAGACAAAGACCAACACTATAAGAGAGCTGGTCCAGGTGGTCAGGGTAAGGAAGGGTCCTTTCATTCACCTTTGCATGAGGTTGCTAGGGAAGATGGTAGCTTCATTAGAATCGGTTCCCTATGCCCAGTTTCATTCAAGGCTGTTGCAGAATAGCATTCTGTCTGCCTGGAACAAAGAGATCCAAGCCTTGGATTACCCCATGTGTCTGACCCTAAGGGTGTGTCAGAGCCTCAATTGGTGGTTGACAACCAAGAATTTGCAAAAGGGGAAATCCTTCATGCCAGGAAGGTAGTAACAATGGATGCCAGCCTTATGGGCTGGGTGCAGTCCTAGAAGAAACCACTGTCCAAGGGAAGTGGTCAAACTCCGAGAAGACCTTGCCCATCAACATCCTAGAGATTCGGGCGGCCCGTCTGGCCCTAATAGCCTGGATGTTCAGGTTGCGGGGTTGTCCTGTCAGAATACAATACGACAATGCCACGGCCGTGGCCTATATCAATCACCAAGGGGGCACCAGAAGCCGTGTAGCCCAGAGGGAGGTGAATAATATCCTAGCCTGGGCAGAGGAGCATGTACCTTGCCTATATGCAGTCTTCATTCCAGGGGTGGAGAATTGGTAGGCCGATTTCTTGAGCTGTCAACTAATTTCCCCGGGAGAATGGGCTCTACATCCCAACATATTTCTGTCCATATGCCAAAAATGGGGTACCCCGGAAATAGATCTGTTGGCATCCAGGTTCAACAGAAAGTTGGACAACTTTGTGCCAAGGACAAGGAATCCACTCGCATACGGGACAGATGCATTAGTGACCCCGTGGGATCAGTTTTCTCTGATTTACGAGTTCCCCCCCAGTTCAGCTGCTACCGCTGCTTCTTTGCAGAATCAAAGAAGAATGGAAGCCAGTGATTCTAGTTGCCCCGGCGTGGCCCAGAAGATCTGGGTATGCTGAGATCGTAAGGATGACAATAGGGAATACATGGACTCTTCTATATCGCCCGGACCTGCTGTCGCAAGGATTGGTGTTCCATCCTGCCTTACAATTGCCAAATTTAATGGTTTGGCTGTTTAAGCCCACATTCTAAAGAATCGGGGGCTTTCAGGTTCAGTGGTTGATTAATGCAAGGAAGCCGGCCTCCAGGACCATTTATTATAGGGTCTGGAAAGCCTATATTTCTTGGTGTCAAACCAAAATATGACATCCTCGGAAGTATGTCATAGGTAGAATTCTTGCCTTCCTACAGTTGGGGATAGAAATTAACCTGGCCTTGAGTACAATCAAGGGTCAGATTTCGGCCCTGTCAGTGTTTTTTCAGAGGCCGCTTGCTTCGCATTCTTTGGTCCGGACCTTTATACAAGGGGTAACACGTATAGTTCTGCCAGTTAGGTCACCCATGTGCCCATGGGATTTGAATTTGGTTTTGTCTGTTTTACAGAGACAGCCTTTTGAGCCGATGCGCCAAAAATTCATTTGCTTCTTTTGACAAGGAAATTGGTGTTCTTAGTTGCGGTAACCTCCGCAAGAAGGGTATCAGAATTGGCTGCTTTTTCCTGTAAAACGTAATTATTCATAAGGACAAGATGGTGTTGCGTCCTCACCCATCCTTTCTGCCTAAGGTGGTGTCAGGTTTTTATCTAAACCAAGATGTTGCCCTGCCTTCCTTTTTTTCCAGAACCTCGTTCTGCGGAAGAAAAATTGTTACATTCCCTCAATGTAGTGAGAGCAGTAAAAGCCTATCTGAAGGTGACAGCTCTGATACGGAAAACGGATGTTTTGTTTGTACTGCCGGATGGCCCCAGGAAAGGGCAGGCAGCATCAAAATCGACAATTTTAAGATGGATTTGTCAGGTTATTATTCAGGCTTTTGGCCTGAAAAGGAAGATTCCTCCCTTTCAAGTTAAGGCACACTCTACCAGGGAAGTCAGTGCTTCTTGGGCAGTTCACCACCAAGCTTCTATGATTCAGATTTGCATGGCCGCAACTTGGTCGTCAGTTCATACATTCACAAAATTCTATCAGGTGGATGTAAGATGGCAAGAGGATGCCGCCTTTGGGCGCAGTGTACTGCAAGCAGCAGTATAGGTCCTCGCACCTGATGGTGGCCTGCCTTTATTTGTGTCTCCTTCCCCTCAGATGGCATTGCTTTGGGACATCCCACATAGTAATTACTATGGCTGCTCTGTGTCCCGTGATGTACGATAAAGAAAATAGGATTTTTATAACAGCTACCCTGTAAAATCCTTTTCTTGGAGTACATCACGGGACACAGAGGTCCCTCCCCTCTTATTGAGATATATATGTTGCTTTGCTACAAAAACTGAGGTACTCCCTGTGTGGGAGGGGTTATATAGGGGGGACTTCCTGTCTTGAGTGTACCAGTGTCCATTTACCTATAGGTGGCGTATAACCCACATAGTAATTACTATGGCTGCTCTGTGTCCCGTGATGTACTCCAAGAAAAGGATTTTACAGGTAAGCTGTTATAAAAATCCTATTTTTAACCCTGTAAATGGAGCTAAATCAACATTTGGAAGTATTTAAAGGGCTTGTTCTACGTGATCTACAACGAGTAATACCAAAAAAGAATGTGAATCCCCGTCATATCAAAGAAGGGATTGAGATGTTAGAGAAAGGAGGGACATCATCATAAGACCTACGGATATGGGTGGAGGAGTGGTGATTTTCCGAATTTTACCATAACCAGTTAACTGAAATGCTAATGGATAGTGAAACATATAAAAAACTTGAGAGAGATCCCACCCCACAATATAAAATATGAAAAAGCTCTGCCTCGATGGGGGGCGTCTCCCGCCGACTGCTGTCTTTTCGCTGTGACAGCTGTTATATAGGCAAGGGCAGGCCACCCGGTGACATAACCGAGAGACCCCACCTCTTCTGACGTCATGTGCATGTCCCATGGACGTGGAGTATTTTAATTTTGTTTTTTTCTATTTTTCAAGTCCGTCGGGCAGCGTGATTGATGATGGATGGACATTGCAAGGCACTTTTTTTTTCTTTTTTTAATAAAGGAATTGTCTTTTGTGTTTTTTATTTTTTTACACTTTTTTTGGTGAAGGGCAAGAGTTGTGGGGATGAGGCCCTTGTCCCCATCAACATGGGGACAAGGTGATTTGGGGGAGACCCCAAAGCACCCTCCCCATGTTGACAGCATGTGGCCTGGTATGGTTCAGGAGGGGGAGGACGCTGAATGGATCCCCAGGATTAGGTCTTCTCAAAAGAGGTCCAGAAACAAAGGCCTTTTGATTAATGTAATGCAGAGACAGCCTCTAAAGGCCACTCCTTGGCATTCACACCCTTTTTGGTCAAGGCGATAATAGGCGCAGCAATGGAAGACTAATAAACTGCCTGTAAAAATCTGTGAGCCCAAGAAAGCATTGTGTCGCCTTGAGGCTGGCAGGGAGAGGCCAGTTAGTAATGGCCAAAACCTTTGCAAGATCCATACAAAGACCAGAGTTAGAGACAAAACAGCCTAAAAACAGGACTTCAGAACATTCCAAAGAACACTTTTTGAACTTGACATACAGATTATTCTCTCTAAGGCGCTGGAGTACAATCCAGACATTGTTTCTGTAAAAAAAATGGTTTTCAGAAAAGATGAGAATGTCATCCAGATAGATTACAACAAATTGATATAACAGATCAGTAAAGATTTTGTTGACAAAGTTTTGGAACACAGCTGGGGCATTACATAAACCAGGTATTCGTAATGCCCATCTCTAGCGTTAAATGTAGTTTTGCATTCATCGCCTTCCTGTATCCGGATCAGATTGTATGCACCCGAGATCCAACTTAGTAAAACTTGAGACACTTTTAAACACCTACACCTACAATGGCATGCCTTTTCTAGCCATTCATGACTATGCAGCATGCAGTTCTCATCTATCAATGAACAAACCCACCACTTACACTTGATGGAGTATTCAATATTCCCTCCAAACACTAATATTCCTAGCCCTGATGTAACACAATAGAGTCCCTGCTATCAATTCTGAACTTAGAGAAACCCAGTATACAACCAAAGTTTTGTTGCCCATTCCCACTCTTCTGAATCCTATTTTTGGCAAACTTGCTTATGTTTTGTTTGACGTTCAGCTTTCTTCTGGCATATGCTTATCTGCCACCCAGTCTTGGTTATTGCCTGCCACCCAGTCTGTCTCTGTAGAGTTCTTCTCTGTTGACCACCTTGAAAATCCATCTGCTGCCAAATCCTATTTACAGTCACATCTATTAACATACTGTTTATGGGAGAGCCCCTACAACCAGGTATATCACTTTTAGATCAACCAGGTTTTCACTCTGCTAGAGTAGGCAAAGACAGTCTGGAATCCATTTTTAATTTTCCCCTATCATGAAGAAAATTGTATTCTGATAATTGTGTGTGGTTAATACATGTAATAGCTTTTACTTCACAATTAAATGCCGCCTAAATGGTCAGAAAATGGACAGCTTGGAACATACAACACACTTTACTGTGCAGATAATTAAAACATCGATGAATAAAAATAATAAAATACATATGCTATAAAAATAGCAAAATGTCTGATAAACATCCATTAATCTGTAAACAAGTATAACTGTCAGATACTTAAAATGAACTATAATTATAGTACAATCAGTAAAATAACTTCAGCTATTATAGGCAGCATATCCTTAACAGCTGTGTTAATTGAGCTATATGCTAATATCTTACTGTTTCATATTATTTTATTATTAACAATCCTCTATAATATTATTCATTACAAAGTTATTATTAAAATGTTTTTATTGTTTTGCATGCTCAACTTTTTTAGTTACTAAAATAATCTAAGACTTTAATTATTCCTAATTATTTCTGTAATTGAGATAAACAAATGTGTAAAAAAAAAATGTGTAATAATTTGTGCAAATGTTTTGCTCTAAGTGAAGATAGATAAATTAGGTTGCATTACTTTCAATTGTTTTACTGCTGTCCATCAAAAGTTTAAATGCCTAACGACAATATTTCATTTACTGTACCTCTTTGAATTTCCTCTTCAAACTTGTTGAGCATGATTTTCATTTACTTGCTTTATTTTGTATCCTAGGATTTTGTGTGATATTACAGTATGTGCAGGCACA
Source organism: Rana muscosa (assembly GCA_029206835.1). NCBI lineage: Eukaryota > Metazoa > Chordata > Amphibia > Anura > Ranidae > Rana > Rana muscosa. Next base: position 219,416,112 of record CM055116.1, read on the forward strand.
TGAAATAATTTGAACTTATACAGAGTACGGGGTGCCCATACGTTGATGTTGGCTTAGCTGTAGCCCAGAAAATCTCTAAATTGGCTGGCTAGATAGAAACAAAAATTGTTTGGCAGGTAAAACAAAAGTGGAAAAAAAAACAAAGAAAAAAAAACACAATATAAACAAAAACGGTCAGATAAATAAAAGCAAGAAGTACTTGAAGGCTACTTTTACACTAGGCTCATGCTTTTGGTTTATTTAAAATCAGGCTACATTTTCTGGGAAGTATATACAAACATTTTACTTCCCAGGTGAAGCTCTGCTGTGGTTGAGGGCAGGTTTATACCTGAATCGCACTGGAACAATGGTCCGCGTTCCTGTGTGATTCCTATGCGATTCAGAGCAGTGCAAATGTCAGCCCATTCATTTAAATGGGCTGAAATTGCAATGGATCACACCAAAAGTAGTGCATGCACAACTTTTCAAAAATGAACTGCCTTCCTCTGGATCAACTGTGGGTATAGGATAGTGTACAGTATATGGAGGTTTTCTATTTGTGTGTTTTATTTTTACTTGGTTGAACGAGATGAACTAGTGTGTTTTTTCAACCTCACTTACTATGCAACTATGGTGGTACTGCGGTATCAAGCAATCTAGTGAAGGCAAATGTATTTGATTACACAATCTGAATTTTATGTGTCTTTGGCAATACATTGATACAAGCAGCAGATCACACACCCAGTGCATTTGGAATGTGGTGCAGGAGATGCGCATGGAATGTGGGTTTCCTGCACCACATCACACGTGAACGAGTCTTGAATGAGCTTGCATTTACATTTATTTTTACACATTCAGGGTATCTAATCTCACCTTGGACACACAAAATTCTATTTTCTCTAAATTCAGCTAAATTGAATGCACCATGAAAATGTGCAGTGTGAATTACCGGTATACTGTTTAAAATTCTTATATGCATTTATAGAATAAAAAGTCTATACTTCCAAGTCATTGCCAGTGTGAATGAGACCTTAGTGTTCAATGGACACTAGAAAGCTTTTCAATAATTTGGATATTAGATAGCCTTTCCAAAATTTAGGTATAACGATCCTGGACACTAGGGATGAGCCGAACATCCCCCGGTTCGATTCGCAGCAGAACATGCGAACAGGCAAAAAATTGTTGCGAATACCATTAAAGTCTATGAGACGCAAATGTGAAAAATCAAGAGTGCTCATTTTAAAGGCTTATATGCAAGTTATTGCCATAAAAAAGTGTTTGGGGACCCAGGTCCTGCCCCAGGGGACATGTATCAATGCAAAAAAAAGTTTTAAAAAGGCAGTTTTCTCAGGAGCAGTGATTTTGATAATGCTTAAAGTGAAACAATAAAAATTAAATATTCCTTTAACCGCTTCGGCCCCGGACCATTTCGCTGGACAAAGACCAGGCCACTTTTTGCGATTCGGCACTGCATCACTTTAACTGACAATTGCACGGTCGTGCGACGTGGCTCCCAAACAAAATTGACGTCCTTTTTTTCCACAAATAGACCTTTCTTTTGGTGGTATCTGATCACCTCTGCGGTTTTTATTTTTTGCGCTATAAACAAAAATAGTGCGATAATTTTGAAGAAAAATCAATATTTTTTACTTTTTGCTATAATAAATATCCCCCAAAAATATATAAAAAAAAATTTTTCCTCAGTTTAGGCCGATACGTATTCTACATATTTTTAATTTTGTTTTCTTTAAAAATCGCAATAAACGTTTATTGATTGGTTTGCGCAAAAGCATCTACAAAATAGGGGATAGTTTTATGGCATTTTTATTAATAATTCATTTTTTACTAGAAATGGGGGCGATCTACGATTTTTATTGTGACTGCGACTTTATGGCGGACACATCGGACACGTTTGAAACATTTTTGGGACCATTGTCATTTTTACAGCGATCAGTGCTATAAAAATGCACTGATTACTGTAAAAATGACACTGGCAGTGAAGGGGTTAATCACTAGGTGGCGCTGAAGGGGTTAAGTCAGTACTAGAGAGTGATTCTTACTGTTAGGGGGCGTGGCTACGAGTGACACGTCACTGATGACCGTTCTCGATCACGGGGGAACAGCCATCAGTGACACGTCACTAGGCAGCATAGGGGAATCCCTTGTTCTGCCTTTTCCGACCGCTAGGGATGAGCTTTATGTTCGAGTTGAACATGAGTTCAACTCGAACATTGGCTGTTCGCCCGTTCGGCGAACAGCAAACAATTTGGGGTGTTCGCAGCAAATTCGAAAAGCTGCGGAACACCCTTTAAAAGTCTATGGGATAAATCAAAAGTGTTAATATTAAAGGTTAATATGCAAGTTATTGTCATAAAAAGTGTTTGGGGACCCGGGTCCTGCCCCAGGTGACATGTATCAATGCAATTTTTTTTTAAAAACGTCCGTTTTTCGGGACCAGTTATTTTAATAATGCTTAAAGTGAAACAATAAAAGTGAAATATTCCTTTAAATTTAAATTTTGTACCTGGGGGGTGTCTAAAGTATGCATGTAAAGTAGCGCATGTTTCCCATGTTTACAACTGTCTCTGCACAAAGTGTCATTTCTGAAGGAAAAAAAGTAATTTAAAACTACTCCGGCTATTCATGAATTGTCGGTCCCGGCAATACAGAGAAAAGTCATTGAAAAAAAATAATTTCAATGACTTTTCTCTGTATTGCCGGGACCCGACAATTCATTAATAGTGCGAGTAGTTTTAAATGACTTTTTTTTTCCCTTCAAAAATGACATTTTGTGCAGGCAACCAAAAAAAAATAAAAAAAAATAATGTGTGGGGGTCCCACCAAATTCCATATCAGGCCGTTCAGGTCTGGTATGGATATTAAGGGGAACCCCGCTTAATTTTTTACAAAAAAATTACGTGGGGCTCCCCCAAAACATCCATACCCTTCAGGTCTGGTATGGATTTTAAGAGGAACTCCGTGCCAAAATAAAAAAAAATGGCGTGGGGTTCCCCCAAAAATCCATACCAGACCCTTATCCGAGCATGCAACCTGGCAGGCCGCAGAAAAAGAGGGGGGACGAGAGAGCGCCCCCTCCTTGACCGTACCAGGCCACATGCCCTCAACATGGGGAGGGTGCTTTGGGGGTCCGTGACCCCTTAAAGCGCCTTGTCCCCATGTTGATGGGGACAAGGGCCTCATCCCCACAACCCTTGCCTGGTGGTTGTGGGGGTCTGCGGGCCCCAAACACTTTTTATGACAATAACTTGCATATTAACCTTTAAAATGAGCACTTTTGATTTTTCATGTCCGTGTCCCATAGACGTTAACGGTGTTCGAACAAATTTTTTGCCTGTTTGCATGTTCTGGTGCGAACCGAGCTGGGGGGTGTTCGGCTCATCCCTACCGATCGCAATCGCGTTCCCGGGACCCGCGAGCACACTCACGAGGCACGCCTGCTGGCCGGTAACTTTAAAGGGAGGTACAGGTACGCCCATTTGTCTGCCCGTGCCATTGTGTCGACGTATATCTGCGTGCGGCGGTCAGCAAGTGGTTAAATATCGTGCCTGGGGGTGGCCTTAGGTGTTGGTGGTGCCAGAAAACTTCCTCACAGTTAGTCTTGTTGGGCGCAAGAACGGGCTCTGCTGTAAAACATATCAAAAATTGGAATTACATGACCCTGTTAAACAGGGGCAGAAAAATTGGGCCTTTTGGTTTTGGTGGAGAGAAGGTTGGTGCCATTGTCGCATACAACCATTCCTGGCTGAAGCTGGCATTGCGTCAACTACCTCTGAGCCTGCCCCTGCAGAGCTGACAGAATCTCTGCCCCAGTGTGGCTCCTGTCCCTTAGGCAGACCAACTCAAGCACTGCAACCTTGAACGCTTACGGGGCACCGCTGGTTCATAGGACAAATCTGGGGAAGAGGCCATAGAGGAAGAAGAAGAGGGGGTGGAGGATAGAGCTGTGGCAGAAACGCCACTAGCATTTTGGAGGCGTGGTGGCGGAACAAGCTCCAACAACACTGAACCCTGTCCTGCATCTTTCCCAGCTGCCAGCAGAATTACCTAGTGCGCCGTGAAGGAAAGTTAACGTCCCTGCCTATGCCTGCTGGACCATGAGTCAGCAGTAATATGAACCTTACTGCTGACCGCCCTGTCAGACGAGGGCAAAACATTGCCTTCCACATGCTCTTAGAGAGCCAGAATGGCCTTCCATGAAAATAAATGGCGTTTTGGAACCTGCCACTGAGGTATAGCACATTCAATTTTTGAGAGGTCTGGAGGTATAGTATTATTATTATTATTATACAGGATTTATATAGCGCCAACAGTTTGAGCAGCGCTTTACAACGTCAGGGAAGACAGTACAGTTACAATACAATTCAATATAGGAGGGATCAGAGGGCCCTGCTCGTTAGAGCTTACAGTCTAGAAGGGAGGGTCAAGTGGAACAAAGGGTAGTAGCTGTGGGGGATGATCAGATGGACAAAATTAAAATACAGTTAGGTGTGGGTAGGGTAGGCTTCTCTGAAGAGGAGGGTTTTCAGGGATCCTCTAAAAGCTAATAGAGAAGGAGATAGACAGACAGATTGGGGTAAGGAGTTCCATAGACTTGGAGAGGCTCTGGAAAAGTCCTGGAGACGAGCATGGGAGCAGGTGATGAGAGAGCTAGAGAGCAGGAGGTCTTGAGAAGAATGAAGAGAATGATTAGGTTGGTATTTAGAGACTAGGTCAGTGATGTAGCTGGGGGCAGAGTTGTGGATGGCTTTGTAGGTAGTTGTTAGTATTTTTAATTTAATTTGTTGGGTGAGCGGAAGCCAGTGGAGGGATTGACAGAGAGAAGTAGCAGAGACAGAGCGCTTGGTAAGGTGTATGAGTCTGGCAGCAGCATTCATGATGGACTGAAGGGGGGGTAGAGTATGCAGAGGTAGGCCAATGAGGAGGAAGTTGCAGTAATCGAGGCGAGAGATGACCAGGGGGTGAATTAAGAGTTTTGTTGTGTCATTGGTTAGAAAGGGGCGTATTTTAGAGATGTTGCGGAGGTTGAGGCAGCAAGTTTTGGACAGTGATTGGACGTGGGGCTTAATGGAGAGTTCAGAGTCCAGGACCTTGGCATGTGGAGATGGACTGATAGTTGTGCCATCAATTTTGACAGAGTGATCAGGGTAAGAGGCACGTGGGGGAGGAAAAAGGAATGAATGAAGGAGCGAGTTGAGGGGCAGAGAAATATATTTGAGTGTCGTCAGCATAGAGATGGTATTGGAAGCCGTGGGAGGCCATCAGCTGACCCAGGGAGGGGGTGTAGATTGAAAATAGGACAGATCCAAGAACAGAACCTTGGGGGACCCAACAGAGAAAGGAAAAGGAGAGGAGGAAGTAGAATTGTAAGTAACGCTAAAGGTGCGGTTGGATAAGTAGGTAGAGAACCAGTGAAGAGAAAAGTCACGGAGACCAAAGGCGTGGAGTTTTTTGAGGAGGAGGGGGTGGTCAGCCGTATCGAAGGCAGCAGAGAGGTCCAGGAGTAGGAGTACAGAATAGTATTCCTTAGTTTTGGCCGTTAGTATATCGTTTGTTAGTTTTAGGAGAGCAGTTTCTGTGGAATGTTGAGGACGAAATCCAGACTGAAGGGGATCAAGAAGGTTATTATCAGCAAGGTGGACGCTCAGTCGGTTGTAGACCAGACGTTCAAGGAGTTTGGATAAAAAGGGGAGCAAGGAGATGGGGCATAGGTCGTTAAGATTGGATGGGTCCAGTGAGGGCTTTTTAAGTATGGGGCTGACTAGTGCATGTTTCAAAGAGTTAGGGAAGATGCCAGAATTATGGGAGAGATTGAAGATGTGGGTTAGGGTGAACGTAGCATATTCGAGGGAACAGGATCCAGAGGGCAGGTGGTAAGATGGACATTAGCAAGTAATTTAGCAACCTTGTCTATAGTGGTGGGGTTGAAAGAGGGAAGTAATGATTCTACCTATGGGCATGAGGTGTAAAGCCTGAAAGGTATCTAAACAGAAGAGATCTCCTCGCGAACTGTATCAATATTCTGTTTGAAGTGATTGGCGATCTCCAGGGCAGTGAGTGAGTTAGTGGGTGGAGGCAGTGGAGGACGAAGGAGAGAGTTGAAGGTAGAGAAGTGTTGACAGGGACAAGATGATACGTTTTTAATGAGGGTGATGAACTAGGTCTGCTTGGCAGTGAGGGGGCTGGAATTTTATTTTTGGAGGGCAGATTTATACTGGCCGAAATCTTTCTGGGACTTTGTCTTACGCCACAGGCGCTCGAGAGCACGGGTGTGTTTTTTCAGACTTCTAGTATCATCTGTTTGCCAGGGTTGAAGGGGACGGGGCCTTATTCTGTGTGTAGTGTAGTGCAGTGTAGTAGGGTTGGAGATCCCAGATGAGGAGCAAGGAGAAGTCCGCCTTTTTCTATGATCTGGGTCTTTCAAGTGCTGTTGCCAATGGACTGCATTGCAGGTCGTCATATGTCTGGTCAAGCATGTGGTGCCCAAGTGGCTGCTGTTCTGGCCACACTAGATCTGCTTCAGACATAGGCTGCAAACAGCAATGGTACGATCTGCTGCACACGTGTCAAAAAAAGGCCCACATCAAGGAACTTTTAAAAGTCAGTGGGGAGTCAGCATGCCCTATACCTGCAGAGCTCTGCAGTGTGATGAAATAGGGTGGCTGCCCTTAAGCTGCCACCTAGAGGACATCCTGCCTCGTTGGAGTTGTGCCTCCTGCTCCTCCTCTTCCTCTCTTATCTCAGGCACCTAAGTACAGTCAGCGACCTCATCATCCCCTCCCTCCTCGTCACTGGAGCAAACTTGGCAGTATGGTGCAGCTGGGGAAACATGACTGCCAGTTTCTTGTACTTCTGTGGCACCCCCTCTCTCTAGGCTCACGTTACTCCCTTCCTCAACCTGTGAATGAACATCTGAGCCTTCAAATCACTGCGCATCCTCCAGCAGCATATAATCGACACTTTGGTTGAATAGATCTGGGGACTCCTCCGTGCATGATGGTGGAGCTATGGAAGGAGTGACAAGGAGACAGTGGAATAGGCTGCTTTGGCATCTGCGTTGAAAGGCAAACTACTCTGAGACTGGGTGACAGAGGATGAGGAGGATGAGAACGGCTTTGTTTTCCACTCCACCAACTCTTCTGCATGCTGTGGCTCAATAACACGCCCAGCAGCAGAAAAAAAAAGACAAGCGTGCCCCACAGCCACCTGCATAGGCTGCACCATGTCCACAACCACCACGGTTGACTGTAGACACAGAGGCTGCTCACCCTCTTTTAGTGGCCTGTGAGTGTCTGCCTCTCCTTGGTGGTCTTCCGGACATGATGTATTTTTTGTTTTGCATCACCACACTACACTGTATTAGATATTGTGTATACCACCTGAAGTGTATTAGAAACTGTACACCACTGAATGCTCCATGTCCACAACCACCACGGTTGACTGTAGACACAGAGGCTGCTCACCCTCTTTTAGTGGCCTGTGAGTGTCTGCCTCTCCTTGGTGGCCTTCCGGACATGATGTATTTTTTGTTTTGCATCACCACACTACACTGTATTAGATACTGTGCATACCGCCTGAAGTGTATTAGAAACTATACACCACTGAATGCACTGTATATACAGGGCTACACTGAATGCAGAGTATATATATACACAGTGGGGAGAACAAGTATTTGATACACTGCTGATTTTGCACGTTTTCCTACTTACAAAGATTGTAGATGTCTGTAATTTATATCATAGGTACTCTTCAACTGTGAGAGACGGAATCTAAAACAAGAATCCAGAAAATCACATTGTATGATTTTTAAATAAATAATTTGCATTTTATTGCATGACATAAGTATTTGATCACCTACCAACCAGTAAGAATTCCGGCTCTCACAGACCTGTTATTTTTTCTTTAAGAAGCCCTCTTGTTCTCCACTCATTACCTGTATTAACTGCACCTGTTTGAGCTTGTTACCTGTATAAAAGACACCTGTCCACACACTCAGACTCCAACCTCTCCACAATGGCCAAGACCAGAGAGCTGTGTAAGGACATCAGGGATAAAATTGTAGAACTACACAAGGCTGGGATGGCTTACAGGACAATAGGCAAGCAGCTTGGTGAGAAGGTAACAACTGTTGGCGCAATTATTAGAAAATGGAAGAAGTTCAAGATGACGGGCAATCTCTCTGGGGCAACATGCAAGATCTCACCTCGTGGGGCATCAATGATCATGAGGAAGGTCAGGGATCAGCCCAGAACTACACGGCAGGACCTGGTCAATGACCTGAAGAGAGCTGGGACCACAGTCTCAAAGAAAACCATTAGTAACACACTATGACGCCATGGATTAAAATCCTGCAGCGCACACAAGGTCCCCCCGCTTAAGCCAACGCATGTTCAGGCCCATCTGAAGTTTGTCAATGACCATCTGGATGATCCAGAGGAGCAATGGAAGAAGGTCATGTGGTCTGATGAGACAAAAATAGAACTTTTTGGTCTAAACTCCACTCGCTGTGTTTGGAGGAAGAAGAAGGATGAGTACAACCCCAAGAACACCATCCCAACCATGAAGCATGGCTGTGGAAACATCATTCTTTGGGTATGCTTTTCTGCAAAGCGGACAGGACGACTGCACCATATTGAGGGAAGGATGGATGGGGCCTTGTATCGCGAGATCTTGGCCAACAACCTCCTTCCCTCAGTAAGAGCATTGAAGATGGGTCGTGGCTGGGTCTTCCAGCATGACAACGACCCAAAACACACAGCCAGGGCAAATAAGGAGTGGCTCCATAAGAAACATCTCAAGGTCCTGGAGTGGCCTAGCCAGTCTTTAGACCTGAATCCAATAGAAAATCTTTGGAGGGAGGTGAAAGTCCATATTGCCCAGCGACAGCCCCGAATCCTGAAGGATCTGGAGAAGCTCTGTATGGAGGAGTGGGCCAAAATCCCTGCTGCAGTGTGTGCAAACCTGGTCAAGAACTACAGGAAACGTATGATCTCTGTAATTGCAAACAAAGTTTTTTTTTACCAAATATTAAGTTCTGCTTTTCTGATGTATCAAATACTTATGTCATGCAATAAAATGCAAACAAATTACTTAAAAATCATACAATGTGATTTTCTGGATTTTTGTTTTAGATTCCGTCTCTCACAGTTGAAGAGTACCTATGATAAAAATGACAGACCTCTACATGCTTTGTAAGTAGGAAAATCTGCAAAATCGGCAGTGTATCAAATACTTGTTCTCCCCACTGTGTATGTGTATATATATATATATATACACACACACATATATACACATACACACAGATACACCATCCTGAAGTGTATTAGAAATGGTACACACTGTATTAGATACTGTGTACACCGCCTGCACTGTATTAGAAACTGTACAACAGCTGGACTGTATACTGTGTACACCACCAGAAGTGTAGTAGAAACTGTACACACTGTATTAGATACTGTGTACACCGCATGCACTATATTAGAAACTGTACAACAGCTGGACTGTATACTGTGTACACCACCAGAAGTGTAGTAGAAACTGTACACACTGTATTAGATACTGTGTACACTGCATGCACTATATTAGAAACTGTACAATGGCTGCACTGTATTGTATACTGTGTATAACACCAGAAGTGTAGTAGAAACAGTACACACTGTATTATATACTGTGTACACCACCAGAAGTGCATTAGAAACTGTACACACTGTATTTGAAACTGTGTACACTGCCCTCACTGTATTAGCAACTGTACAATGACTGCACTGTATTATAAACTGTGTACACCACCAGAACTGTATTGGAAGCTGTACACACTGTATTAGATACTGTGTACACCGCCTGCACTGTATTAGAAACTGTACAATGGCTGCACTGTATTGTATACACCACCAGAAGTGTATTAGAAACTGTACACACTGTATTAGATACTGTGTACACCGCCTGCACTGTATTAGAAACTGTACAAAGTCTGCGCTGTATTATATACTGTGTACACCACCAGAAGTGTAGTAGAAACTGTACACACTGTATTAGATATTGTGTACACCGCCTGAAGTGTATTAGAAACTATGCACCACTGAATGCACTGTATATATAGGCTACACTGAACGTAGAGTATATATATATATATATATATATACACATATATACACACTAGACTAACTGTATATATATCACATACACTGCCACTAACTGAATAACCTGCCTGGTTAATTCAGTTCAAGCTAACTCTCTGTCCACGCCAACAACACTACAAACGGCCACTATGTAAGCAGCCTTATATAGTGTGGACCGTGGACTTAGTCTCACTCAGCAGAGCGTGTTGTGATTGGCCAAAGCATGCAGGTCAGGTGCATGTTTTGGCCAATCATCATACGGCAGTGCATTATGGGGCGTTCAACAGTGCTCGAATTTCCAGTGAACGCCCCATAATGTTCACTGTTCTGCGAACGGGCAAACACCTGATGTTCGAGTGGATAGCACAGTTAGAGCACATTTGATGTTGAGTTCAGAACACATGCAATGCTGTGGATAATTTTACATGGTTAAAAGCAGTGGAGGAATTTCCAAGGACATTGTAACACAGTTTGTGGGCTTTGCAACATTGTATATTGTTTTTAGCACATATTTGCATTAAAGTGCAATTTGTGTTAGTGGATATAATATTTTTATTGAATCACAGCTGTTTTTCATATTTCAAGAGTTTATAAAAGATGTTGCTGTATTGGATAGCGCAGTTGTAGGGATATATTAAAGAGGCAGTGATAAAGTAAAATAAAATGTTGTGCAGTCCTCCCCAAAATTCATATTAGAGCTAAAGGGTCTGGTATGGATTTTACAGAGAAACAAAAAAAAGAGCGTGAAGTTTGTGTAAAGAAGAACTTCGAATCCTGGTAGTGATGGGTTGGCCCCCACAGAGCCCTGATATCAACATCATTGAGTCTGTCAGGGATAACGTCCCAGACAGAGAAAGGAGGAATAGAGGCAGCCTACATCCACCGAAGATCTGTGGCTGGTACTCCAAGATGTTATATTTACACCTGTATTTGCTCAAAAAGTGCCATCATGATAGCTACCCCCCACGATGAGCCACTCATTGGATATTATGGTATTGTATCTTTGATTTAGCTACCTTAGCACTAGGGATGAGCTTCGAGTTCGAGTCGAACTCATGTTCGACTCGAACATTGCCTGTTCTCCCGAACAGCGAACAATTTAGGGTGTTTGCGGCAAATTCGAAAAGCCGCGGAACACCCTGTAAAAGTCTATGGGAGAAATCTAAAGTGCTAATTTTAAAGGCTTATATGCAAGTTATTGTCATAAAAAGTGTTTGGGGACCCGGGGCATGTATCAATGCATAAACAAGTTTTAAAAACGTCAGTTTTTTTGGGAGCAGTGATTTTAATAATGCTTAAAGTGAAACAATAAAAGTGAAATATTCCTTTAAGTTTCGTACCTAGAGTGTGTGTATAGTATGCCTGTAAAGTAGCGCATGTTTCCCGTGCTTAGAACTGTCCCTGCACAAAGTGTCATTTCTGAAGGAAAAAAAGTAATTTAAAAGCACTCGCGGCTATAATGAATTGTCGGCTCCCGGCAATACAGAGAACAGTCATTGAAAGTCATTGATAAAAAAAAAATGTGTGGGGGTCCCCCCAAATTCAATTACCAGGTTCCTTCAGGTCTGGTATGGATTTCAAGGGGAACTCTACGCCAAATAAAAAAAAGAATGGCATGGCGTTCCCCCCAAAAATCCATACCAGACCCTTTATCCGAGCACGCAACCTGGCAGGCCGCAGGAAAAGAGGGGGGGATGAGAGAGCGCCCCCCCTCCTGAACCGTACCAGGCCACATGCCCTCAACATGGGGAGGATGCTTTTGGGTCTGGACCCCAAAGCACCATGTCCCCATGTTGACGGGAACAAGGGCCTCATCCCCACAACCCTTGCCTGGTGGTTGTGGGGGTCTGCGGGCAGGGGGCTTATCGGAATCTGGAAGCCCCCTTTAACAAAGGGGACCCCCAGATGCCAGCCCCCCCATGTGAATTGGTAAGTGGGTACATTGTACCCCTACCATTTCACAAAGAAAAGTGTAAAAAATAAAAAAAATAAAAACACACAGACACAGTTGGGATAAGTCCTTTATTAAAAAAATAATAATAAATATAACAAAAAAAAAACTCCAGCAGTGGTAATCCACTCTCGATCTCCACTCCAGCGATGTTGGTGTCCTGCAATGGATGATCTCTCCAGGCTCCAGCTACGAGGAACAGCACACAGTCCTCTCTTCACCGGAGCAGGGACACCCCGGGAATGACACGGCTTCAGCCAGTGACAGCCCTTATGTCCTTTATTAAAAAAAAAAAAAAAAAACATTCCAGCGATGTAATCCAGTCTGTCCAGCATTGTTCTCTATGTCCCGCGGTGATCCGATGTCCAGCGCTGCAGTCTTCTCCGGTCTCTACTCCACACAAAACCCCCATGATGTACGAGAGGGCGGGGTCACCCGTCACATCATAGGGTAAGCCCCAGCTTTCCCCGCTTGCCGGGGAATAGCCAATGACATAGGCGGGATCCAGCCTACGTCATTGGCTATCCCCCGCAAGCTGGGAAAGCCGGGGGCTTACCCCTATGAGCTGACGGGTGACCCCGCCCCCTCGTACGTCAGACCCCGCCTACGTCATTGGCTGAGAGGACCTGATGGGGAACGTTATTTGATTCCTCTGCAGTGTAATAAATTAATAGACCCCGCCCCTTCTCATGTTCCCCATCAGGTCCACTTAGCCTTACACCCAGTGAAGGTGACCCCACTCCCCTATGTCATTGGCTGAGCGGACCTGATGGGAACGTGAGAAGGGGTGGGGTCTATTAATTTATTACACTGCAGAGGAATCAAATCACATTCCCCATCAGGTCCGCTCAGCCAATGACGTAGGTGGGGTCTGACGAACAAGGGAGCGGGGTCACCCGTCAGATCATAGGGGTAAGCCCCGGCTTTCCCCGGTTGCAGGGAATAGCCAATGACGTAGACGGAATCCCGCCTACGTCATTGGCTATTCCCCGGCAAGCGGGGAAAGCTGGGGCTTATCCTATGATGTGATGGGTGACCCCGCCCCTTCGTACGTCATGGGGGTTTTGTGTGGAGTGGAGACTGGAGGAGACTGCAGCGCTGGACATCGGATCACTGTGGGACATAGAGAACAACGCTGGACAGACTGGATTACTTCGCTGGAATGGGTTTATTTTTTAGATTTTTATTTTTAATAAAGGACATTCCCAACTGTGTCTGTGTGTATTTTTACATTTTTTACACTTTCTTTGTGAAATGGTAGGGGGTACAATGTACCCCTTACCAATTCACATGGGGGGGCCGGGATCTGGGAGTCCCCTTTGTTAAAGGGGTCTTCCAGATTCCGATAAGCCCCCCGCCCGCAGACCCCCACAACCACCGGGCAAGGATTGTGGGGATGAGGCCCTTGTTCCCATCAACATGGGGACATGGTGCTTTGAGGGGTCACAGACCCCCAAAGCATCCTCCCCATGTTGAGGGCATTTGGCCTGGTACGGTTCAGGAGGGGGGCGCTCTCTCATCCCCCCCCCTCTTTTCCTGCGGCCTGCCAGGTTGCGTGCTCGGATAAAGGGTCTGGTATGGATTTTTTGGGGGAACTCCACGCCATTTTTTTTTAAATTTGGCGTGGAGTTCCCCTTAAAATCCATACCAGACCTGAAGGGTCTGGTATGGATATTTGGGGGGAACCCCACGTCATGTTTTTTTTAAATTTGAGGCAGGGTTCCCCTTAATATCCATACCAGACCTAAAGGGCCTAGTAATTGAATTTGGGGGGACCCCCACGCATTTTTTTTGTTTTTATCAATGACTTTTCTCTGTATTGCGGGAGCCGTCAATTCAGTATAGTCGCGAGTGCTTTTAAATGACTTTTTTTCCTTCAGAAATTACACTTTGTGCAGGGACAGTTCTAAGCACGGGAAACAAGCGCGACTTTACAGGCATACTATACACCCCCCCAGGTACGAAATTTTAACGAATATTTCACTTTTATTGTTTCACTTTAAGCATTATTAAAATCACTGCTCCCTGCATTGATACATGTCCCCTGGGGCAGGACCCGGCCCCCAAACCCTTTTTAGGACAATGACTTGCATATTAGCCTTGATAATTAGCACTTTTGATTTTGAACGTTCGAGTCCATTGTATTTAATAGGGTTCTAAAGTTCGCGCAAATTTTAGGTCTGTTCACAGGTTCTCTGGTGCGAACCGAACCGGGGGGGGGGGGTGGGGGGTTCGGCTCATCCCTACTTAGCACTAGCTTGTTTAACTATTTGAGAATAAACCCAGCTCTATGCAATAGGATTCTACTGCATTTCTGACAAATTCATATATCACCACACACACACACACACACACAACTGCAAAATCACTGCCTGGGGGATGAAATTGAACCTTTAAATAATGGCTTCAATTCACTGGAAGCATACAATGCTTTAAAGCCTTTGAAGGCAGTTATATTACATAGTAAGCCATTTTATAAATACATACATTTAAAAAAAAGTATAATAAAAATTCTTCTTTTTTTAAATTGTCAAACACAAGTATAAGAATGCCACACTGGGCCACTAAAGCCATGGCAAAAGACAAACTGAACAATCTATATAAAAATAATAGGCTAGATTTAAACATTTAACTAACAATATAAAAAGCAAGAGCATTCCTAATGTGATGAATATTTATGAAAGCTGCTTTGGAACTATACTGATATTAAGATGCTGAACATGAATTATTCCCATGACACCAAATGTGATCATTTACATTGAGTCCGCAAGGAACATTTTCAATAACAATAAAGATTTTATTGTAGTTATTTTCATGGTAAGAGCCAATATATTGTTATTTTTTTCACATGTTAAAGGCCTTTTGTTATTGCTGGAATAATTAAATTCTAGGTTTAGCAAATTATACAATAAAAAAGCACACCTTCTTTCCACTGGGAATAATTTGCCCTACAGAAATGTGTTAAAACATTTAAATGAAATTGTTAATCAGGGATTGTTTATTGCTGCACCTGTTCCTATGTGTTGCATTAAACTGTGTAATCACTGACACTTCACGGAGATCTAACTGGTTGATAACCACTAATACAAGCGAAGAATAATGTGAGACATTCACATCTGGTACCGTTCTTTCTCTAAAGAAGTAAAAGGAGGACACACATTCTAAAGGTGTCATCAAATAAATGATTATTATTATATATAATTATTCAAATTATTCAAAAAATAAATAAAATTAAACATCTAAATTAAAGTAAAATACTGTATATGTCAAATGTCTATTAATTCTTTTAAAGCATTCTCTCTTTTTAAAGACTAACAAAATTTCAAATGAATGTCCTTTTTTGTGATATTTTAATTTGTAAAAATATAATGTATTATAAAAGAAATGTTAGAGCCCAATATATAACACAAACAGTAAGCTCTAGACAGATATGGAGCTGGTAAATCCCCACGTGACCTCCAAAGTAACACTAAACACTAGTATAAAAAAAATTATATTCAGGTATGTTTTATTAAAGTGATATTAAAGGTTCAATTATTTCTTTTTTTTTTAAATAACATACATATCATACTTACCTCCACTGTGCAGTTCGTTTTGCACAGAGTGACCCCGATCATCCTCTTCTGGGGTCCCACAGCGGCTCTCGCGACTCCTCCGTGCATTAGAAAACCCCCTCTGGAATGCTCTCTCCCGAGGGGGTTACCTTGCGGGCGCGCTCCCGTGTCATATAGACGCTGAGTGTATGGCTCGGCCCCGCCCCCCGGCTGTGTCATTGGATTTGATTGACAGCAGAGGGAGCCAATGGTTGCACTGCTATGAATCTATCCAATGAAGAGCGGAGAAGCTGTGGAGAGAGCGACGCGGGATTGCGCCCATGGAAATTCGGGGCTCAGGTAAGTAAAACAGGGGGGCTGGGGGGCCTGGACATTGCAAGGTGTTTTTTCACCTTAATGCATAGGATACATTAGGGGGAAAAAACACGAGTGTTTACAACCCCTTTAACTCTAAAAAGTACCACCTATTGCGTTCAACCTTCTCCAAATTTAGAGTAATGCCCTGTACACACGATCAGTTCTTCCGACAGGAAAACCGTGTTTTTATTTTCAGCAGGAAAACGGCTCAAAATTGTCTTGCATACACACAGTCACACAAATCTTGTCTGAAATTCCGAACGTCAAGAACGCGGTGACGTACAACACGTACGACGAGCCAAGATCAATGAATTTCAATAGTCAGTTCGGCTCTTCTGCTTGATTCTGAGCATGCGCAGTCGTAATTGCATACAGATGAACGCGATTCGCGATAGGAATTTTTCCTGTCACGAAAAATTGAGATCCTGCTCTCGATCTTTTCTTGGCAGGAAATCTGACAGAAAAAGTGTGATGGAGCATACACACGGTCGGAATTCCTGACAAAAAGCTCACATCGCACTTTACTTGTCAGGAAAACTG
The DNA here is from genome assembly GCA_029206835.1 of Rana muscosa. Taxonomy (NCBI): domain Eukaryota; kingdom Metazoa; phylum Chordata; class Amphibia; order Anura; family Ranidae; genus Rana; species Rana muscosa. The sequence goes on from CM055116.1 coordinate 219,432,629, forward strand.
ATCGTGTGTACGAGGCATAAAAGAGGGTGTCTACATTCGATATCCATGATCTTGCTGTATGTAGGAACATCGCCACCCTCTCTTTCTTGATTCTGAAATGGACTATGGACTATGGGATTTATAGCGTGCATAGAGCACACTTGTTCCAAACAAGATGGAAGTAAGAGGAAAAAGGAGGGGTTCAGGAGATCATGCAGTATATTACCAGGAAGCAGAATAACACTTTATTAAAACTATTTAATAAAAAATAATTACAGGGCCTTTAAGTAGTGGATGTGTACGGATTGTTTTTTGGGGATAAGGGATATTTAGTGTCACTTTAATTTGTAAGCTACAAATAAGCTTGAAATTAGGTTTGGAAATTCCTGAAACGCCTACCAGCTACTATAATGTATGTATGTGCAATTTGTTTCGGTCTGAATACAAAGTCGTACAAGTTTTTGGTTATTCAGAGTTTTGGATTTATCCGAATCTCCGAATGAAATAGTAACGAACTTCGTTAAAATCGGTTAAAATTTGTTTTGTTTATTCATCTTCTAACAAGGTCCAATTTTTAGGAACAAATATAATTCAGACTCGAAAAACGATCAAGCGAGTCGAATTCTGTGTGAAGAAATAGCTGGTTGTTAACCACTTGCCGCCTTCCCACCGTCTCTTGCGGCCGCGCCGTATTGCTAGGACACGTGCAACCCCAATCTCTGTAAAGGGCTGTGGCTCTTTAACCATGTGATCGGCCGGTCACATGTAAACACAGAGATGCTAGTAATCGGCGCTCCTGGCCTCACACTGACAGAGGACATCTAGATATGTAATCAGGGCACTGATCATCAGAGCCCTGATTACAATAAAGCCCCCACAGTGCCAGCAATGAGTGCCCACCAGTGCCAGCAAAGAGTGCCCACCAGTGCCCACCAGTTCCAGCAATCAGTGCCCACAATTGCCACCAATAAGTGCCCATTTGTGATGCCAGTCAGTGCTGCCCATCAAAGCCCATCAGTGCTGCCCATCAGTGCCAACCATCAATGCCCATCAGTGCTGCTTATCAGTGCACACCAGTGCCGCCTATCCATGCCACTTATCAGTGCCGCCTATAAGTGCCAATCAGTGCCACCTATCAGTGCCCACCATTGCCGCCCATCAGTGCCGCCTATCCGTGCTCATCAGTGCCACTAATCAGTGCCCATAATTTCGGCATATTCGTGCCTCCTCATCAGTACCGCCTCATTAGTGCTGCCTCATCAGTGCCCATAAGTATAGCCTATCAGTGCCCATCAATGCCACCTCATCAGCACCCATCAGTGAAGGAGAAAAATTACTTATTTACAAAATTTAATGACATGAACTTTTTTTCTCTCGAAATTTAGGAAAAAAACAAACCCAGAAGTGATTAAATACCACCAAAAGAAAGCTCTATTTGTGTTAATAAAATAAAAAAAATTCACATGGTTACAGTGTAGCATGACTGCGCAATTGTAATTCAAAGGGTGACAGTGCTGAAAGTTGAAAAATTGCCTGGACAGGAAGGGGGGAAAGCGCCCTATTGAGGTGGTTAAGCAGCGGGCCAGGAAGTCAGCTGCCCATATCCTTAACCTCCCTGGCGGTATGATTCTGTCTGGAATTATGTACCAAAAGCGGTACAATTATTTTGCATGGAAATTTGGTGTTATGTATTGTAGGCTTGCGATTCTTAGTAATTACTTACTTAAACCTGACCAAACAAGAGTCTAGTAGACATCCCGGGTATGATAAAGTTTGAAACACAAAATAAATTATAATATAATAAATAACTATAAATAATTATAACAAATAGTAATGTAATTATAATAAAAATTATTCAATAATGTAATCAAATCAAAAACACTGAAATTTGCTCAGTTGCAGAATTGTCGCTGTCATTAGATTTTTTTTTTTTTTTTTAACAAGTTTTTATTGGAATAATGAAAGACACTTGAGCAGGTGTAAAGATAAGTACACAAGTACAAAAGAGGACATAAGAGAACATAAGGCTGTTAGCCAGGTTTAAAACAATGGTACATAGGAAAATCGGTGTAGCTAGATGGGTACAACAGGTAGGGCAAATCAAAATGTAGCACATGACACTAGCACACTTGAAGACTAACCTTATGGGGTTATGAAGTTGTGAAGATATGTATATATGAAGATATGAAGAGAGGGTGCTGTATACACAAAATTCTCACCTAGTGAGGGTACAGCAGGTCATCCTAGGTAAATACCTAAAAAGCAATGCAATCGGAAGGTGGAATACTGGATGGATCTGTCTACGCGCCCCTTTGTTTAGAATCAGGAATAGGGGAAAACTCAAAACAAACGGGGGGGAGGGGGAGAGAGCTCCAGAGACAGTGGTGTGCTGATCATTCCATTACATAAATGGTCCCGAGAAAAGGACATCCCTGGTGGGCCATCCGGAATATATAGACCGTGCAATGTCATCAAGATTTACAGCCCAATTGGGAAAGGGTCAGCGTACGAGAAAGAGAGTTGTTCCAGAGCTGCCTGATCCGCTGCCGAGAGGGTTGTTATGATGAAGGATTCCCATCTGCAAAGAAAGCGGGCTCTAGATCTGGGTTCTTTAAAGTCCGTAAGAAGTCGTTCTTTGTCGAAGAGGTTGAGGCAGTCCTTTTCGAGTTGGATGAGAGAAGGGCATTGGGGAGAGATCCAGTGCCTAAGAATGAGTCTCCTCGCGAGAAGCAAACAAAGTAAAATCCAGTCTTTCGAGGAGGGACGTTTGGTAGTCCCTGAGGGGATCGTTGCAGCCGGCGAAAGAGACCAGGGTAACAATATAGGGTCCCAATAACCAAATATTAGAAGTAAAGGGTCTTTGGGGATTTTCAGCAGAGTGATTTTGAATGTATAGGATAGGACTTGATCCCAAAATGAGGAAATGAAGGAGCAGGACCAGAAGCGGTGGGAGAGAGAAGGTCTGGGTGCCTTGCATAGAGGGCAGGAGGCGCCATCACTATTGGATTTGGGAGAGACAAATGGGATATAAGCCCGGTGTGCGATCTTGAGTTGGGTTTCTCTCCAAATTTCGTTGGGTGTCAGTCGATGGGTTTTCTGCAGGCCAGATAGGATTTTTTCCGTTATACCTGGAACTGGGAAATCCCTAGCCCAGTTCGCAATAGAAGAGGAGGACATAGACGGGGAAGATTCTTGCAGGAGAGGTCTGTAGATGTCCGCGATTTTATAACGTCCACTTCGCAGTAAACGTTCAGAAAAGCTGTTTTTGAATCTCCGGAGGTTGTCTTTACACGTGTTAGATAAGAAGCTAATGCATTGGTTATAATGAAATACGTGGGAGGGAGGCAGAGAAAAAAACAAGGATATTGTAGAAAAGGGCAGTGGTTTTCCAGTGTTGCCATCGCACAGTGAGGAGAAATGTGTCAGACCTTGAGCCTGCCAAATCGAAAAGGCTTTGTAGTGGAGACCAGGGATGAAGTCAGGATTGCCTTGGATTGGTAAATGGGGAGAGATGAAAGGAGATAACTTGAGTGTTTTTCTGATTTCTCTCCAAGCTATAGCTGTGTCCCTTAGCAGGAGATTGTGTTGATAAGGTGGGGGGACAGTTTTCCATCTGCAGTGTAGAAGGGCCACCAGAGAGTGCGGGTGAGCCATTTCGGATTCCAGGACGTAATTAGAGTATTGGGATGATTGAGCTATCCAATCCAGGCTGGTCCTGAACAGACATGCTAAATTATACAATCTAATATGAGGTAGACCGATACCCCCGTCACTTCTAGGAAGGTGTAGTTTTTTAAAGGCTATCCGAGGTCTTTTGCCGTGCCAGATGAACTGAGAAATTTTGGAGTTTAGGAGTTTGATATCTTTATGTTTCAAAAGCAAGGGAATGGTTTGCAAAGGATAAAGCAGTCTGGCGAAGCTAATCATTTTGATAAGGTGACACCTTCCTAGGAGCGAGAGGGGAAGATCCATCCAGTTCGACAGTTCCTGATAGAGTTTTGTGAAGAGGGGGGGTAATTGAGGTGATAGATGGAAGAGGGCAATTTCCCAATCTTTATACCTAGGTAGGTGATGTGAGAAGATGCAACCTTAAACAGAGAGTGGTGAGCCCAGGGGGGTGTGGAGTGTGTCCCTATAGGGAGAATCTCGCTCTTGGAATAGTTGATACGGAGGCCGGAGCACAGTCGAAAATCGTCAAAGGTAGTTTTAATGGTCGACATGTCGTTACTGGGGTTGCCCGTGAATATGAGGACGTCATCGGCGAATAGTGAGGTGCGAAGTTCCGCTTTGCCTATTTTGATGCCTCGTAAAGGGGCTATCTGGGAAAGGTATCTAGACAGAGGTTCCAAGGCCAAGTTGAACAGGAGGGGGGAGAGAGGACAACCCTGTCTGGTCCCTTTATGGAGGCGGAAATCCTCTGAGAGGAGTCCAGCCGCAACAAGTCTAGCTGAGGGCGCTGTATACATGGCATTGATCAGATGACAGAAAGGGCCTGTGAATCCCATTTTAGACAAAGTGAGGGAAAGCCAGTCAAAGCTTACATTGTCAAAAGCTTTTTCAGCGTCTAACGTTATAATGGCATAATCTCCCGTAGGGTCCTGTTTGGCTCGTTCAAGGGCTAGGAGAACTTTGCGTATGTTAAGGGTGGCCGTCCGCCCTTTCACGAATCCTGATTGGGCCGGGTGAATGAGGTCCGGGAGGATGACTGCTAGTCTGGAGGCCACAATCTTCGAGAGGATTTTGACATCCAGGTTGAGTAGTGAGATAGGCCTGTAAGAGCCCGGATCCAGAGGAAAGTAGCTTAATGATGGCCTGGTTGCCTGTCGGTAGATAAGGACCTCCCGCCCAGATGTTGGAATAGACCGAGTGGAGCATGGGCGCAGTAATATTTTGGAGAGTTTTATAAAATTCACTTGTGAAGCCGTCCGGGCCAGGGGCTTTAGAGGGGCGGAGAGCATGTATAGTGCCTTCTATTTCAACGAGGGAGATAGGGGCATTCAGGGAATCTAGAAGGGCAGTTGAGATAGTTGGTAGATTCATTTTTTCAAGGAAAGCATGGGCTATTTTATGGTCAATGGGATCGGGTGCATAAAGGGCTGTATAATATTCCAGCATGGTTTTATTGATGCGAAGTGGGGTAGAGTGTGTAGTTCCCGTGCGGTCCCGCAGTGAGGTGATGTGCGTCGGGCGGTGCGCCCCCTTACAGAGTCTGGATAGGAGTTTGCCAGCTTTGTTACCAAATTTATGAAGGGAGGCATCTAGGAGAGATTTTTTTGTGAGTTCCAGGGTGTCCGCCCAGGTGTCAAAGGCAGTTTTAGCCGCGGACCACTCCGCCTTGTTTGCCGGTGACATCAAGGCGGCTAGATTGCGTTGTGCGAGGTGAAGTCTGTCGCTGGCCAGCTTGAATTTCGATAGTGCGTTTCTTTTAAAGGAAGTGGCATATGAGATGATCCGACCCCTCAAGTATGCTTTTCCAGCAACCCAGAGAAGGTTCGGGTCCCCTGCATGTGGAGCATTCGCGGAGGAAAACTCCTCCCATGCTCGTTCCATGTAAGTGCGAAAATCAGCATTATTGTGGAGGAAGGAAGGGAAGCGCCAGATGTTGGGGTGGGGGGGGAGGTCTAGATTGTCTAGGGTAAGGAGTATTGGGGCATGATCCGAAATGGCTATGTCTCCGATCTCTGCGTCTGAAACCAGGGGGATGATACTGTCGGTCCCAAAAAAATAGTCGATCCTAGTGAGGATCTTGTGAGGATTAGAATAGAAGGTGAATTCCCTGTCTACCGGATGTGTTAAGCGCCAGATGTCTGTAAGATGGAGGGAGTCCATAGTAGAGGCAAATAGTGTGGGAGCAATTCCAGCAGGCGCCGGTGTGGTTTGTTTTGGAGAGGACCTATCGTCTGTAGGATGCATGAGGTCATTAAAATCTCCCCCAACTAGGTGGGGTAAGTGAGAGGCGTTGAGAAGCCAAGTGGAGAGCTGAGAGTAAAATGTCTTTGTGGGACTGTTGGGGGCGTATACATTGGAAATCACTATTTCTTTTGACCCAATTCTAACCCTGGAGGAGATGAAGCGTCCTTGGTTGTCTGTATGCGTGGAAAGAACAGTACAGGGGAGGTTTTTGTTGAAAAGAAGGATGACCCCAGCCTTCCGACCAACCGAGTCTGAACCCAAGACTGTCCCAACCCAGAGTTTCTGCAATCGACTGAAGTCAGACGCCGAAAGGTGGGTTTCCTGAAGTAAAGCTATGTCCGCCTTTAGCCTTTTGAGGTGGCGAAGGATCTTCATTCTCTTGTTAGGAGAACGGAGACCCCTCACATTCCATGAGATTACCTTAAGATATCGTGGGTGAAAAGGTGCAGAGGCGGCGCTTTAGTAGCTGTAAGATTATAGACAGGGATCAAGAGGTAGAGTTTAGGCGCGTTAGTGATGTGAGCATCTGTGTGTGGAGCCCTCGGGTAAGGAGTGCCTGTTGAAATGTGGAGTAGGGGGAGGGGGGATGAGGGGGGGTAAAGGAAAAGAGAACAAAGTAAAACAAAGCAACAAATTAACATGAACATCATAAAGAACTTCGCTTTTTTCCGCATGAGTGCGCTGTGCAAGGTAGCTTCCCATACATGACCCGTCTCGGAAAAGAAAGACCAGTTATTGTGCCTGAGCGCCCCGGGGACCTCGATAACGTGCGAGGGACCCCTGGAATTGGAGTTATGGCAGGGAGCCTAAAAGAAAAAAAAAAATCACACAGCGGAGTCAGGGAGAGCCATTACAGCACAAATGAACTAGTGTGCAGTGCGGCCTGTAGGCATGTGCGCACGTATTACCACCCTGGAAGGGGGAAGAAGAGAAAAAAGAATGGTTTTAAGCATAACATATGATACAATATATTGATTGAACCACATAAGATGAGAAAAAAGAATAAAAAAATAAAAATAAGATGGAGTGGATGGAACGGCACTCAGATTCAGAGCCGATGTGGGAAAGATCACTGGCTGATCGCTCGGGTGACAGTGCCTGATTGAGGATAGGTGGAGAGCACGATAAGTAGATCGTGTATCCCCGACACTCGAGTTGACAGAACAAAAAAAAGATCATACGACCTGTAATGGTGAGGAAGGAAGTTCATGACGGTGTAAGGCAGTCCATCAACGGGAGTTTTGGTAACGCTGTTCTGGGCCAGAAAGCCTAAAACGTTTTGGAGAGTCCTTGCGGGGGCTTCTCTGTTCCAACGCTCGTGGACTGGAATTCGACTTGGAGGGCGTGTGGGGGTGTGATTCACCTCTTAGGGAGCGGAGAAAAGATTCTGCTTCCGCCGGATCCTGGAAGGAAAGTTGATCCCCTTTCGGCGATTTGAGGCGTAGAGTTGCAGGAAAGGCCAGGGTAAATTTTATGTGTTGCTTGAAGAGTTCAGTACATATCGGTTGAAAAGCTTTTCTTTTCTTGGTGACTTCAATCGAGTAGTCCGCAAAAATTAGGATTTTTACCCCGTCTATTTGGAGAGAAGGGGACTGTCTGAATGACTGAAGAATGATGGATTTGTCGGCATAATTGAGATACTTGGCAATAATAGGTCGGGGTGTCTTACGTTCGGGATTGAAGGACCCCATACGGTGTGCGCGTTCCACTGTGAACAGGCCTGAAAGGCCTAAAGCCTCCGGGATGCGTTTTGAGCAGAATTCAGCCGTAGCTGCTGAGGGAAGCGATTCGGGGACACCTACAAATCGCAAGTTGCTCCTTCTCGACCTATTTTCCAAATCTTCTAATTTTTGAATGATGTACTGATTTGTTTTGTCCTGCGACTGTTCTGTGGCTTGCGCTTGATAGAGTTCATCTTCAACCTCAGAGAGGCGGTGTTCCATTTCATTAAGCCTAGTGGAGTGTTCAGCAAGTTGGGCTTTAATTTGTTGCATGCCTGCGTTGACTGCCTTTTCCACCGAGGCAGAGATCATGGGAGAGAGAAGGGCTGCTACAGCAGCAGCAATTTGGTGCGTGTTATCAGCAGCATCCCCGGGGGGTGGGGAGCTAGAAATATCCCCTGGTGAGGCTGGCTGAGTGAATAACAGAGGGGGACCCTGAGATGTATGTGCAGGGGGTGTACTGGTCTGCTGGGAGGGATGACCGCTCACCTCCATGTCAGCCGGCTGTGATTCCTCCGCTGCGCGGGAGTAGGCCGAAGCCGGGGCCTCGATTTGCGGCCTGCCCGGCGGCGCCGCTGCGGCCGCGAACGAACGAGCACCGTTTTTTTCAAGAAAACGGTCCATCTGAGTGAGGGGGGCACCCGGGTGTGGTGGATGGCTACGAGGGGCCGCTCTGGCTGAGTTTATATGCCGTTTTCGGGCCCTGATGCGGGAGCTGTAAGGAGGCGCAGTTACCTCATGCAGCGCCGGAACCGGAAGTCGTCATTAGATTTTTTGTTTGATGATGAATTTCCCCACAAATCGCTATCGCTCAATTCTGCGAGTGATTGTAATTTATTATCGCTGTTTTTTAGCTGGTCTAAAACCACTTTTGACATAAAGGGACACTTTTTGGTTGCTATGGACAATCTCCAGTTTCCAGGCAGAAAGAAAAGTTTTTATTATATAAAAGTGCATGCAGGACACTGGGCAGACCACTAGGGACAAAGGGGGTGTGTAATTATTTGATACAGTACTGTAATCTGTAAGATTACTGTATGTATACTATGTGTTGACTTTTTTGAATTTGGCGCCGAACTCCATACCCGTGCGTCGCAACGTCGCAGGGAACGGAGCTCGGCAGTGAGGATCGAGCGAGACACGGCTCGCTGACACTGCGGGAGGACATCGCAGGATCCAGGGAACAAGGTAAGTTACTTCCCCTGGATACTGCGATGCAGCCCGAGTCTGGCTCGGGGTTACCGCTCTTAGAATTGAAAACTCACCCCGAGCCAGACTCGGGATTACCACTAAGGAGGTTAATATCCATGAGTCATCATCTGTCAGTGGGCTTCCCCCCCTGACAAATGAATGTAAAGAAAACAATGTCGGCAATTGCCTGGCAAAAGATTTTTTTTTTAAAAAGTCCCTTCCCCAGGCCATACCAGGATGAAAACTGCTTGGGCCGAGTGAGCGCCCCCCCTCCTGAACCATAGCAGACCACATGCCCTCAACAAGGGGGGGGGTGGGTGCTTTGGGATAACAAGGGGCTCTGTCCCCCTGCCCAAGCACCTTGTCCCCGTGGCCAGTGGTTGTGGGGGTCTGCATGTGGGGGCTTGTTGGAATCTGGAAGCCCCCTTGAACAAGGTCCCACCCCTACCTATTTACCAAAAAAGTGTAAAATAGTAATAAACACAACAGACAAGCTTTTGACAATTCCTTTATTAAAAAATAGAAAATAGTGTCCTTCAATGTAAATACATTTTCAAGCACGCTACCCACTGACCTGAAAAATTAAAAGAAAAATTTCTTATATAGGTAAGGGGCAGGGCCACCTGGCTACGACACCCGATGGCACCACCCCTTCTGATGTCACGGACTGGTGCACTCTGTGACATCAGAAGGGGTGGGGCCACTGGGTGATGTACCCAGGTGGCCTTGCCCCTTATCTATATAAAAAAAATGTCAGAGAGCAGAGCAGCCATTCGGTGGGAGGCCTCCCAGGAGGTGGAGAATTTTTTATTTTTTATTTTTTGGGTCAGTGGGTGGCGTGACCGACGATGGATTTACATCGGGGGACACTATTTTTATTTATTTTTAAATAAAGGAGGGCTTCCAGATACCGATAAGCCCCCTGCCCACAGACCCCAACAACCACAGCCCAGGGTTGTCGGGAAGAGCCCCTTGTCCCCATCAACATGGGGAGAAATTCCTTTGCAAAGCCCCCTCCCCCCATGTTGAGGGCATGTAGCCTGGTATGGATCAGGAGGGGGGTGCTCGCTCACCCCCTCCTTTTCTGACTTGAACAGGCTACATGCCCGGATAAGAGTCTGGTATGGATTTTGGGGGAGATGCCCCACTTTTTTTTTTTTATTGTCCGGCAATTGCCTGCATTGTTTTCTTTACATTCATCTCTCAGTGGGGAAGCCCACTGACAGATGATGACTCATGGTTGTTAAGGACGCGGAGGGCTTCCCGGCCAGCTGCCTTACAACAAGCTATTTATTCACACAGAATTTGAATCGACCAATCATTTTTCGACTGATCCAAATTCCAATCATTCTGAAAAGTTGGAATTCGTTAGAAAATTTATAAAGGAAAGAAATTTTAACAAAAACAAAAACTAATTTTAATGAAAACTAAATAAAACTAAACAAATTCCGAAACCAAACTAAACAAATTCCATAGCAAAATGAAATTAGTAACATAATGAATCTATCCGAAACAAAACTAAACAAATGTTTCCATTCTGCTCATGTCTAATGGAAAAATAAGAGTAAACAGACTAGTGACACTCTTATCTTACTATAGTTTGCATGTGCATTTCACATTCCATTATTATCTACAATTTACAATGTGCCTGGGTGAAAAGTTTGGTACTGTAATTTAAGGAAAATTAAAAGCAAAACATATCATTAAAAAAAAAATACTTTTACTAGTGATAACAGTTTGTTTATAGGGGCACATATGACCACAAAGCCTGCTTTGTAATCCTGCAATTTATCCAGAATATTGTACACTGGTGTTCAAATTGCATGCTCCAATTTGAAGTGTGTATTAAATATTTAAATGCTGCTTTTGTGCAGCATGTACAAATATTTTTACTAGTACCTCCATTTCAAGCAGTAGTGTATGAAAGCATCTATGAATGATACCCCCTGCACAATATGAACTCTGATTTATAAAAAAAAAATTGTGTTTCTTTTACAGTTATCATTATTGATATATGTATGCACTTTGTGTTGTTTTGTTCCTCGACCCTAAAACATCAATTGAAATCATATATAAATTATACACACATTGCTACCTATGTGGCATCCATTCAGCCATGGCAGTGTATAGAAAATCACATCAAATACATGGTAGATAGTATAAGCATATCCATGCATGTCATAGGTGCACAGTAGATAAGGAGGATTCAATATGGATGTCCATGTATGAGCAATAAACAGTGTATGCAAGTAGGCTTTAGTAGATAAGCCTAGTATGTATTATTCAGACAAATAACAGGGCAACAACTCCCAGACTTTAGGGGGCCTTTGAACTTTTAGCATCAAAAGCCCTTCTCACACAAACTAAGCAATGCTAAATATAAGGCTAAGTATACCTAAATCATAGTTATGAGTTATAATATTTTTAAGTAAATCTAAACTCAATTACTACGTTATCTTCATTCTTATTAAATCTGCAGATTTGATTTTAAAAAAATCTGGTGATCCTGCCATGAAGGCTTTGTTTAAGCATTTCCTGTTATCGAGCGACAACTGTGTTTTAACTGTGCTTCTGAGTTGTCTATCACATGCGCCCCCAGTAGAGACTATAAATGGGCATGTTTCGTCATGAATTGTGAAGGCAGCGGTTCATCACTATCACAAACAGGAGGCTCTGAGCAGTGATGTGCCATCATCCCTCAAACTACTGCATGTAGACAGGAAGTGGTTGAAAAAAGCTGGAAGAAATCAGTATCATTGAAATTAAAGTTCTTGATAGTATTTTATTGGGAAAATAGCAATTCTTAATGATGCACAGTATTTTATTTAACGTTAAGAACTACTTTGAAATTAAATGTTTTGATTATTGTATACTTCTAAACATAAATAGTTATTTCATGTTGGAATTAACTGCTTATACTATAGCATACTATAACCACTTGTCCCCCGCCCACTTTAAATTGACGGCGGGCGGAGGACACTCTCGTTCTGAGAGGACGTCATATGATGTCCTCACTTTAAAACGAGCTAGGGGGGCGATTGCCCGGGAAACGAGCAGGAAAGTGGATCTCTGTGTGTAAACACAGAGATCCACGTCCTGTGAGGGAGAGGGGACCGATGGTGTGTCCCTTGTACATAGGGACAACCATCGGTCACCTCCCCCAGTCAGTAACCTCCCCCAACAGTTAGAACACAGTGAGGGAACATATTTAACCCCTTCCCGCCCCCTAGTGGTTAACCACTTCCCTGCCAATCACATTTATACAGTAATCAATGCATTTTTATAGCAGGAATCGCTGTATAATAGTGCATGGTCCCAAAAATGTGTCAAAAGTGTCCGATGTGTCCGCCGCAATATCACAGTCACAATAAAAATTGCAGATCGCCACCATTACTAATAAAAAAATGCTATAAATCTATCCCCTATTTTGTAGACGCTATAACCTTTGCGCAAACCAATCAATACGCGCTTATTGCGTTTTTTTTTTTTTTTACCAAAAATATGTAGAAGAATACGTATCGGCCTAAACTGAGGAAAATTGTATTTGAAAAAAAAAAATGGGTATTTATTATAGCAAAAAGTAAAAAATAGTGGGTTTTTTCGAAACAGGACGCTCTTCTTTTGTTTATAGCGCAAAAAATAAAAACCGCAGAGGTGATCAAATACCACCAAAAGAAAGCTCTATTTGTGGGAAAAAAAGGACGCAAATTTGGTTTGGGAGCCACGTCGCACGTTCGCGCAATTGTCATTCAAAGTGTGACAGCGCTGAAAGCTGAAAAATGGCTTGGGCAGGAAGGGGGTTTTCGTGCACGGTAGGGAGGTGGATAATACACTATACCAAAATGACTTAAGCGCTAACCACCAAAGTGCTGAATATTAGACATGTGCACACTGAAATATTTTGTTTCGGAATTTCGTTTTCGTCCAAAAAAAATAAATTATTTAGTTACTTCCGAAATTAGTTTTTATATATTTTGTTTCATAAAAAATGCATTTGTCCGAAAATCCAAATTAATTACGGTCAAATCTGTCATTGAAGGCTCATGGTGTCTGTCGAATGTTCTAAGAAGATTCGACGAAGCAGCTAAACTGTACACCGCCGCAATCATACATTTCCGGACGAATGCTCTGCCCACAAGCTATAGTAGAATTCTAATGTTGTATGACTAGTAATAATTAGATTTATTAATTATTATTACTAGTCAGCCAACAATAGAATTCTTCTATAGCCTATGGGCGGAGCATTTGACCATAAATGTCCGCTCGTATCGATCGTATGTTTTTAGCTGCTTCGTCTAATCTTCATGTCTCTATAATGTTGAATCTTTTCTCTCTATGTCGAATAATCTTGGACTAATAGAGTTAGGTTAGGCACATTCAACCGCAGATTCGATAGACACAGATCGCTATTGTCACCGTCATGTCGAATCTTCTATCTATAATCAAACTTTTGTGGCAATGAAACTAAAATAAAGCATTTTTTATGTCGGATATTTCGGTTTTCGGACTCTGCACATTCGTTATCGATTGTTAAAACGAACGCGAAAATCCCCGAAATTTGTACAATGAGTGGTATGGCTGGTCACTGGCATATTTTGTTTTCTCTTGGAGAGGTATTCATTTGGAAAAGGGTTGACTGTAGTGAAATAGACTTCTCTGAACAATTGAATCAGCAATGGTCAAGAGTAAAGATAATATTCTGGGTTCCACTGTGTTAGATTGTGTGAAGTGTTACTCTCAAAGTAATTAAGGTTATAATTTAGGTTATAATTCAAAAATCTGACAAATGGAACTGACTGGAAGTGAACAGTTCTGAAAAGGAGAGTTTTAAAGATGATCACTGGTTACACGCAGTGCAGCCGAAACCTTTCTAACATAGCAGAATATTCAGTACAGTCCTGCATTTGCTATTGAGCAGATTTTAAGAATTTTATGCATTGATTTTTCAGTAAATTGTACAATTCATTACTTATACTACATATCCTTTATGTGTGATCCGAACAAATAAAACTTGGAACACAGTATAATTTGAAACTGTCATTACAACAGATACAATCATTTTGGCAACATGAAATGTCTGTCTACAGTTCAGTTAGTACCATTTTGCAAAATTTTTGCTAGATGATTTTAATACACCCTGACACAAACCTCATAATGAATATACAAAAACAGATGCACAATCAAACTTTTTCCTGCCTTTTGCATTTCCATGCAAAATTGGACATCTGCTAAATATGTCAACCTAAATATTATTTTCTCCAGATAATGATGCAAATTACAATTGCAAAATTTATGACTGTTCCATTTTAGGCAGGCTACATCAGACAAGGCACATTTGTATATTCAAACTTCAAATTTCAAATTGCCATTAAAAAGTGGAAAATTAAAAATTAATCAATCAATTAAAATATTAACCTAATTACTGAAGTATTACATAATCTTAACCGCTTCCAGACCAGCCACCGCAGTTGGCTCGTGCAGGGGGGCCAGCCTGCCCCAGTATGTCGTAGCTGTACATCGGCTCTTTAAGATGCCTCCAGCGGCGTGCGCGGATGCCTAAAGCATGTCCCCGGAGCCAATGCGAGTGCCCGGCGGTCGCGGTGACTGCCGGGCACCTGCAATTGCTCATTAGAGAACGAGAACGGGGATGTGTGTGTGTGTAAACACACATATCCTGGTTCTCTCAGGGGCAAAGAGACTGATCGTGTGTTCATACTATGTATGGACACCGATCTCTCTCTTCCCCTAGTCAGTCCCATCCCCCCTTCAGTTAGAACACACTATAGGGAACACATTTAACCCATTGATCACCCCCTAGTGTTAACCCCTTCCCTGCCTGTCTCATTTATGCAGTAATCAGTGCATTTTTACAGAACTGATCGCTGTATAAATGACAAGGGTCCCAACAATGTGTCAAAAGTGACTGATGTGTCCTCCATAATGTCACAGACCTGATAAAAATCGCAGATCGCCGCCATTACTAGTAAAACAAAAAAAATGCTATAAATCTATCCTCTATTTTGTAGACGCTATACAACTTTTGCACAAACCAATCAATATACGCGTATTGCATTTTTTTCCCAAATATATGTAGAAGAATACATATCAGCCTAAACTGAGGAAAATTTAGCTTTTTTAACAAAAAAATTGGGGATATTTATTATAGCAAAAAGTACAAAATATTGTGTTTTTTTCAAAATTGTCGCTCTCATTTTGTTTATAGCGGAAAAAATAAAAATCGCAGAGATGATCAAATACCACCAAAATAAAGCTGTATTTGTGGGGAAAAAAGGATGTCAATTTTGTTTGGGTACTAGGTCGCACGACCGCGCAATTGTCAGTTAAAGCGATGCAGTGGCGAATCGCAAAAAATGGCCGGTCATTGGGCAGCCAATTCTTCCAGGGCTAAAGTGCTTAAATATTTAACCACTTTCTGACCAGTCCTTTTCTGGAACTTGTCGTTTATATTAGTATTCTTTCCTAGAAAATTACTTAGAACCCCCAAAAATTATATATATTTTTTTTAGCAGAGACCCAACAGAATAAGGCCCCTTTCACACGAGACGGATCAGTCATGATCTGCCCCGTGAACCTCCGCTTGCTCAGCGGGGATCGCTCCGTTGATCGCCGTTGAGCCAGCGGATGACTGGGCGGTCCCCGCACACTGTGCAGGGACCACCCTGTCAGATCTCCGCTCTCCACTATGGGGGATCGGATGAACACGGACCGTCTGTCCGTGTTCATCCGATCTGCTCCGCAGACGGATAGAAAAATAGAAATTTTTCTATCCTGAAAAACGGAGCATAGCGGACATGGGTGAGAATGGGTGTCAGTGGATGTTCATCCGCTGACACCCGCTATCCCATAGGGATACATGTATGTCCGTTTTTCATCTGAAATTGGATGGGTGAAAAACGGACATAGGGTCCGCCCGTGTGAAAGGGGCCTAAAATGTCAATCTTTGCAATATTTTATGTCACACTGTATTTGCGCAGCAAACGGCAAATTTTGTTGAAAAAAATACACTTTAATTAATTAAAATCTAAACAAAACACAGAGGTTAGCCAAAGTTTTTTGCATAGTGTAAAAGATGTTGTTACGCTGAGTAAATAGATACCTAATATGTCAATGCTTTAAAATTGTGCACACTCGTGGAATGGCAGCAAACTACGGTACTTAAAAATCTCCATAGGGACACTTTAAAGATGTTTTACAGGTTTCCTGTTTAGTGTTGCAGAGGAGGTCTAGTGCTAGAATTATTGCTCTTGCTCTAACAATCACGGCGATACCTCATATTTGTGGTTTGAACACAGTTTACATACCTTGTTCCCTTGTTGTGAAATGTATGTTTTTTTGCTGATGATACAAAGGTGTGTAATAAGGTTGATATTCCTGGAGGTGACTGTAATCTAGAACATGATTTGGCCTTGCTGGAAGATTGGTCAAAGCCATGGAAACTGCAGTTCAATGTTTCTAAATGTAAAATTTTAGGGAAAAATAATCCTATGAGAGACAACATTGGGGGTTATAGTGTTAGCCAGCACTACAGAAGAAAAAGATTTGGAGGTACTTATTTCAGATGATTGCAAAATGAGCAAACAATGTGACCAGGCAGTGGGAAAAGCGAACATAATACTATGATGCATCACTAGAGGCATCATCAACAGGAGGAAGGAGGTTCTGATTCCCCTATATAGGTCCTTAGTGAGAACTCCTTTAGAATACTGTGTCCAGTTCTGGAGACCTCACCTACAGAATTACAGTATACTGATATAACAGAACAAGTCCAGAGACGGGTAACAAAAATGGTGAAACGTCTGGGGGAAAAAACATATCAAGAGTGACTTCAGTCTGGAGCAAAGAAGGGAAAGGGGAGACATGATTGAAACCTTTTAATACATCAAGGGGTAAATAAGGTTCAGGAGGGCAGTTATTTCAATATGAAACCAAAATCGAGAACATGGGGACATGACCTCAAACTAACTGGAGGAATATTCAAAACAAATTTTAGAAAGTATTATTTTACTAAAAGGGTAGTTGAAGCTTGGAATAAACTTCCAGCAGAGGTCGTCAGACAGTCAACAGTAAATGGCTTCAAGCATGCTTGGGACAAACATGGATATATACTCAGACAAAAAAAGTTTATGAAAAAAAACAATAAAAATAACAAATCAAATAAATAAATAATTACAACAAAACAAAAAAATGGGCAGACTCGATGAACTACGCTGTCATTTTCTGACGTCACTTTTCTGTTACTATATGCGGGTGTGACTTTGGAAGGCTCTCGCTTCTAATCGCAAACACAGAGGGATGGAACACTTTAATTTTTTTTCTTATTATTTTACTTTATTTATACAGTGTCCCTTTATTTTTTATTTTTGTATCACTTTTATTCCTATTACAACATCCCTTGTAATAGAAATAAGTATGACGGGTCCTCTTTATTGAGAGATCTGGGGTCAAAAAGACCACAGATCTCTCATTTACCTTTAAAAGCAAAATAAAAAATAAAATAAAATGTCCTTAAGCCCAAAAAACGGACAGGACAATAGAGGTCGCTCCAATCCTCCAAGGATATACAGCTGAGTGGGGGCCATCTTGCCCTCAATTGACTTCCTGTCTAGCCATTAGCTGGATTGGATCGCTTCTGGGTTTACCGACGGCTCCGGTAAACCCAGAAATGACCAAAAAGCGGCAGGGGGGCACCTCTCTCACTGCCTCTAAAAGTGATCCCCATGGTGAATCCACACCACCGGGATCACTTTTAGCAGACACCGAATCGCCCACAGAAAAAAAAAAATAATACCAGGAATATGGCAGATGCTATATGCTGCTGCGATAACCCCGGTATTAAATGACAAAATATGACGTATATATACTGTGGGTGGTCACTACAAAAGTATTTTTCCATCTTCAGCTTTCAGCAACAGAATCTTTCACAACCCTGGCAACATGGTATTTCTTATTCAGGTACTTCCTGTTATAGGGGGACAATGCTATGTCCCTGTCTTCCAGAAAATTCTCTGCATTGTCACCCTGTCAAATGAGCTTCTCATGGTTACTATGAGCTTCATGCTGACTCACACACCAAAGGCATGTTCTGATCTTGTCACCATTAGGGATGAGCTTCGTGTTCGAGTCAAACTCATCTTCGACTCGAACATTGCCTGTTCGCCGAACAGCGAACAATTTGGAGTGTTCGCGGCAAATTCGAAAAGCCGGGGAACACCCTGTCTATGGGAGAAATCTAAAGTGCTAATTTTAAAGGCTTATATGCAAGTTATTGTCATAAAAATGTTTGGGGACCCCAGTCCTTCCCCAGGGGACATGTATCAATGCAAAAAAAAGGTTTAAAAACTGACATTTTTTCGGGAGCAGTGATTTTAATAATGCTTAAAGTGAAACAATAAAAGTGAAATATTCCTTTACATTTCATACCTAGGGGGTGTGTATAGTATGCCTGTAAAGAAGCGCTTGTTTCCCGTGCTTAGAACTGTCCCTGCACAAAGTGTCATTTCTGAAGGAAAAAAAGTAATTTAAAATCACTCGCAGCTATAATGAATTTTGGGTCCCGGCAATACAGAGAAAAGTCATTGATAACAAAAAAAATAAAAAATGTGTGGGGGTCCCCCCAAATTCAATTACCAGGCCCTTCAGGTCTGGTATGGATTTTAAGGGGAACTCCACGTCAATTTTTTTTAAAAAATGGTGTGGAGTTCCCCCCAAAAATCCATACCAGACCCTTTATCCGAACACGCAACCTGGCAGGCCGCAGGAAAAGAGGGGGGGATGAGAGAGCGCCCCCCCTCCTGAACCATACCAGGCCACATGCCCTCAACATGGGGAGGATGCTTTGGGGGTCTGTGACCCCTCAAAGCACCATGTCCCCATGTTGATGGGGACAAGGGCCTCATCCCCACAACCCTTGCCCGGTGGTTGTGGGGGTCTGCGGGGGCAGGGGGCTTATCGGAATCTGGAAGACCCCTTTAACAAAGGGGACCCCCAGATCCCAGCCCCCCTATGTGAATTGATAAGGGGTACATTGTACCCCTACCATTTCACAAAGAAAGTGTAATTAAAAAAAAACAAAAAAAACACAGACACCGTTGGGAAAAGTCCTTTATTAAAAAAAAAAAAAAGATTCCAGCGGTGGTAATCCACTCTCGGTATCCTGCGATGGGTGATCTCCTCTCCAGGGTCCAGCGATGGATGATCTCTCCTCTCTGGGGTCCAGGCTCCAACGATGTTGTCCAGCGCAGTGAGGAACAGCAAGCATCCTGTCTAAACCGGAGACACCCCGGGAATGACGCGGCTTTAGCCAGTGACAGCTTTTATGTAGCTGAGGGCGGGGCCACCCATCACTTGACCCCGTTCCCCTCTGACGCAAGGGGAAACCCGGGCTTTCCCAGTGACGTGCGGGTGACCCCGCCCCCCTCTGATGCAACGGAAACCTGCATTATATCAGAGGGGGGCGGGGTCACCCGCACGTCACTGGGGAAGCCCGGGTTTCCCCTTGCGTCAGAGGGGGACGTGGTCACATGACAGGTGGCCCCGCCGTCAGCTACTTAAGAGCTTAACCCCTTCCATACCGGGCCATTGGAAAATGATGCCGGTAGGAACCCTCACTCCCTCCGGGTGGACGTCATATGACGTCCTTCGCTTTGAGGGGGGATATCTGAATGATGCCTGCAGCTAGAGGCATCATTCAGATATCCTTGTTTAGATCCGGCGATCCTGCGCACCATAAGAATGATCATAGCGGCGGTTCTGCCACTTGACCGTTCTTATCGGCGGCGGGAGGGGACACCCCCTCCCGCCGCCATCCGGCGCTTCTCCGGGCTCTCCCTTGCGATCGGGGACCCGGAGAGAATCGTCGGCGCCGGTGGTGGGTCACGTGACGAGCATAGAGATGACTGGTGACCAGATAATCACCAGTCATCTCTATGATCGTCAGAGGCCCGGGCGCGATGTGATGATGTCACGCCCGGGTCCTCAAATGTAAACAAAGCCGCCATTGCGGCTGTAAGTATGAGATCAGTGAAATTTTTTTCACGATCTCATGCTTTCCAGCCTGGAGGAGAGATGTGGGGTCTTATTGACCCCGCATCTCTCCATAAAGAGGACCTGTCACACACATTCCTATTACAAGGGATGTTTACATTCCTTGTAATAGGAATAACAGTGATCAAAAAAAAGTGAAAATATTTTTTTTTTTTTTTTTTTTTTTAAAAGCCCATCCCCAATAGCTCGCGCTTAGAAGCGAACACACACGTAAGTCCTGCCCGCATATGTAAACGCCGTTCAAACCACATATGTGAGGTATCGCCGCGTGCGTTAGAGCATGTGCAACAATTCTAGCACTAGACCTCCTCTGTAACTCTAACCTGGTAACCTGTAAAAATTTTCAAAGCGTCACCTATGGAGATTTTTAAGTACCGAAGTTTGGCGCCATTCCATGAGTGTGCGCAATTTTAAAGCGTGAAATGTTAGGTATCTTTTTACTCGGCGTAACATAAGCTTTCATATTTTACAAAAAAATTGGGCAAACTTTACTGTTTTGTTATTTTTTAATTCATGAAACCATTTTTTTCCCCCAAAAAAGGCGTTTGAAAAAAATTTGCGCAAATACCGTGCAAGATAAAAAGTTGCAACAACCATCATTTTATTCCCTAGGGTGTCTGCTAAAAAAAAACATATATAATATTTGGTGGTTCTGAGTAATTTTCTAGCAAAAGAATGATGATTTGTACATGTAGGAGAGAAGTGCCAGAATAGGCTCGATATGGAAGTGGTATAAAAAGCCCTGTATGGAAGTGGTTAATAAAGGACTTTTCCCAACGGTGTCTGTGTATTTATTTTTTACACTTTCTTTGTGAAATAGTAGGGGTACAATGTACCCCTTACCAATTCACATGGGGGGCGGGATCTGGGGGTCCCCTTTGTTAAAGGGGTCTTCCAGATTCCGATAAGCCCCCCACCTGCAGACCCCACAACCACCGGGCAAGGGTTGTGGGGATGAGGCCCTTGTCCCCATCAACATTTATCAATGACTTTTCTCTGTATTGCCGGGAGCCGACAATTCATTATAGCCGCGAGTGCTTTTTAATGACTTTTTTTCCCCTTCAGAAATTACACTTTGTGCAAGGGCAGTTCTAAGCACGGGAAACAAGCGCTGCTTTACAGGCATACTATACACACCCCCTAGGTACAAAATTTAAAGGGAATATTTCACTTTTATTGTTTCACTTTAAGCATTATTAAAATCACTGCTCCCGCATAAACTGCAGTTTTTAAAACTTTTTTTGCATTGATACATGTCCCCTGGGGCAGGACCCGGGTCCCCAAACACTTTTTATGACAATAACTTGCATATAGTCCTTTAAAATTAGCACTTTAGATTTTTCATGTTCGAGTCCCATAGACTTTAACGGTGTTCGGATGTTCGAACAAATTTATTGCCTGTTCTGGTGCGAACCGAACTGGGGGGGTGTTCGGCTCATCCCTAGTCACCATCAGAAAACCTACCCTGAGCTGCTGCTGGAGTGCCAACTTTACAGTATATAGGAAGCTGGAGGAGATTAGCAGCACTGAAGCCCTGTACACACGATCGGATTTCCTTTGGTTTTTTAACCAATGGATTTTTCCATCGGAAAACCGATGAAGCTGACTTTCATCAGTCTTGCCTACACACCATCAGTCAAAAAACCGACCGTTCCAAATGCAGTGACGTAAAACACTCAGATGAGCCGAGAAAAATGAAGTTCAATGCTTCCGAGCATGCGTCAACTTGATTCTGAGCATGCGTGGGTTTTTTATCCGATGGAGTTCCCCACAGACGATAGCAAATTACTATCGGTTTTTTAACCATCGGATAAATTTAAAACATGTTCTATTTTTAAACACCAATGGAAAAAAGACCAATGGGGCCCATACACGATCGGTTTGTCCGATGAAAAAAGTCCATCAAACTGTTTTCATTGGTAAAACCTATCGTGTGTACAGGGCTTAAGGTAAAAAAGGGATGAATTAAGCTAAAAACTCTTAAAGCCTTGTACATATGACCGGTTTTCTCTGCAAGAAACGACAAGAAAACTGTTGGGAGAGCTTTTTTCCAGAGAAAACCATTTGTGTGTATGGTTTCTCGTCGAGAAAACTGTTGTGAATCTTGACGAGAAAAAAAGAACACCTGCTTTCTTTTTCCTCGTCGGGAGTCTCAGTTTTCTCGTCGTGATCCTCGTCAGACTGTTTTTGGATGAGAAAACCGTTCGTGTGTATGCTTTTCCGAGTCTTCAAAAACTGCGCATGGTCAGAATCAAGTATGAGACGGGAGCGCACCTTCTTGTAAAACTAGCGTTCGTAATGGAGATAGCACATTCGTCACGCCGTAACGAATTAAAAGCACAAAGACTGAAAAGCGTGAATCGTCTCTCACTAAACTTTTACTAACACGCAGTAACACGAGATTAGCAAAAGCAGCCCAAGGGGTGGCGCCATGAGAATGGAACTTCCCCTTTATACTGCCCTCGTACCTGTTGTACGTCACCGCACTTTAGACCAACGAGATTTTGGATTGACAGTGTGTATGCAAGGAAAGCTTGACAAGAATCTCGTCAAGCTTGAAAAGAAACCCGTCGAGAAAAACAATTTTTTTTTGCGACGAGATTCTCGGCCGTGTGTACTAGGCTTCAGTCTAATAGAAATAAAAAAACAAACAAGGCAATTATTTATGATACACAGTGCTTTAGCAAACTAATTGTCACCCTTGCGGGGTTTACATCTAAATTAAGAAGAAACTGTTTGTTAAATGAGAATGCAAGTAAACAACAAAATAAATGGAGAGCGATAACATATGAAAATTGGTTTGATTATAAATATATGATTTTTTTTTTAATTATAGATATCTTGATAGATAGATAGATCATTTGATAGATAGAAAAGATAGATAAATACATAAATAGATAGATAGCATGAACTAAATGTATCTTGCTCCTTTTAATTTCCCCAAAGAAGCTATGTTAGGAAAATGTAAATGATCTAAATGATGAACATTGTAAAGGCTTTAATAAAGGAATGACAAATGCAAAATAAACATGGTGAATCTATGAATTTAAAAAGAAAAGAAAAGATTTTTACCTGGGCAAAATGTGATGTTTGCCATGAATGCAGCTTTATCTTTTGTCACTAAACTAAGAGGATAGCCTACACTATGCTCTTTGAATATATATCCTAGTATATCCAGAGGCTTTGGCAGTTAATTAAAATCTATGTCAAGCCCTTACTTTTTTTTTTTAGTTTTAGATAGTGTAGGCAAGGATGATAACTCCTGTCAGGTTTTACAGCATTAGGAGCCTATATAGATTTTCTATCACATAGCAATAGAAATCTGATACGGGATTGGCCCTACAAAAAATATTTCTGTCTGTGTTGCTGGTGAGGATTTTTAGACAGTTCCTTTTTGGTGAAACCATTGTTACAGGGACAGTAGTTGAGGGCAAACCTATGTTACAGAGCCCTAGCTAAAAGTAAATACCTGACTGTGGTTCTTATTAGGCTTGTGCAATTTGTTTCGTATTCGTAACAATTCGAATTTCCAAACAAAGCAATTACGAATAAAACCGAATCCGAAATAAATTATACCGCAAATAGCGAATGCCCGAATGTCTTCGGCATAATTCGTTATGAAAAAAAAGTTACGAATGTACGAATCCATACGAAGAACAATAACACTCACTCTGCTCTGCTCTCTGCTTCTCCCTCACCGTGCTGAACTCCCTCTCAAAATGGTGTAATGGGGCGGAGGCTATAGCCGCATGTAAAAAACAAAAAGTAAATTACGAGATTTCTAATCCATTCAAAGCACAATAACACTCTGCTCTGCTCTCTGCTTCTCCCTCACCGTGCTTCTCCCTCTCAAAATGGTGTACAGCTGAACTCACACGATTTCACTCCCGCTGGTCAGTCCCAATTTCGGCCGCGATTACAGAGACATCTGTGCAGGTTTCTGCACAGATGTCAATGTAAATCGCAGGCCAAAATCGCAAAAAGTAGTACAGAAACTACTTTTTGAAATCGGTGCAACGCCGCAGATGCGGCGTTGCACCGTTTAGGGCAGTGCCATTGCCAGCAATTTGCAGCAAATACCGCCGTTTTGACATGCGATTTGGCATGCCAAATCGCATGTCAAAACGCACCCGTGTGAACCAGGGCTCAAACATACTTTACCAAAAACTTTCATTTCTATTTTAAGCCAAAAGCTTGTGCATGAAAAAATTCATTAACATCAACAATTTTTTGTACGCTATTCTTAACAATAAGAGAGGCATACAAATTAAAAATGTTATGTTATGTTAACAAAACATTGCCCTATTTTTCTTACATGCATTTATATAGTGGTCAAAGTTTTAAACAGCACTTTAATGAGTTAACAATCTAAGGTCTCCACCTTTCATACATATGCCAATTAGCCTACCAGCAAGGTCTTTGGAGTGTGGTAGGAAAACCATACAAGCACCAGAAAAACATGCAAACTTTATGCAGATAGTATTCTGGCCAGTAGGAATGATCCGAACACCCCCCGGTTCGGTTTGCAGTAGAACATGCGAACAGGCAAAAACTTTGTGCGAACATGCGAACACCGTTAAAGTCTATGGGACGCGAATGGGAAAAATCAAAAGTGCTTATTTTAAAGGCTTATATACAAGATATTGCCATAAAAAGTGTTTTGGGACCTGGGTCCTGCTCCAGGGGTCATGCTTTAACGCGAAAAAAAGTTTTAAAAACAGATTTTTTTTCAGAAGCAGTGATTTTAATAATGCTTAAATTGAAACAATAAAAATGAAATATTTATAAATACCGTGCCTGGGGGGTCTCCATAGTCTGCCCGTAAAGTAGCGCACCTTTCCCATGTTTATAACAGTACCACAGCAAAATTACATTTTTAAAAGGAAAAAATTTAATTTAAAACTGCTCGCGGCTGTAATGTATTGTCGGATCCCGGCAATATAGATACCCCCCCCCCCAGTCCATTTACCAGACCCTTTGTGTCTGGGTTGAATATTAAGGGGAACCCCGCGCCAAAAATACCCAAAATCCATACAAGGCCCTTCAGGTCTGGTATGAATATTAAGGAGAACCCTGCACCAATTTTTTTTTTAAATGGCGTGGGGGTCCCCCAGGCACTATATACTATAAACATCAGTATATATACACTATACAGCCTGCCCTATATACTCTGCAAAAAAACTGGGCCTTAGGTGTTGGTGGTGCCAGAACACTGTAACCCCTCACAGATACTCTTGTTGGGCGCAGGAACAGGCCCTGCTGTGAAATATTGTATCAAAAATTTTAATTACATGCCCCTGTTAAACAGGGGTAGAAAAATTAGGCCTTGGGTGGTGGTGGTGGTGATGCCCTAAACCAAAAATATTGTTGGAAGCTAGCATCAAGATCGAGGAGGAATAGGATAGTCAGCATAGGCAGTCCTCAAGGGATCCCAGATCCATAACAAATGCTTGTCAGCTGCTGATCCAAGACTGATTAATTTTTATGAATGTGAGCCTATCAACGGAGTCTGTGGACGGGCCCACACTCTTTGATCCATTACAAACCCTCCAGCAGCACTGAATGTGCATTCAGAAAGCACGCTGGATGCAGGACAGGCCAGTAGCTAATTTGCATATTGAGTAAGTTCTGGCCAGTCGTCCATCCTCAAAACCCAGTAACCCAGTGGATGCTCTGTTGGAAAGGTCTCCAAGTCTGCTCTTTCCCCTAGATATTCCTGCACCATATAATGCAGACGCTGGTGATGGTTGCTTCAATCGATCAGACCTTGGCGCTGAGGACAGAAAAATTGTTTAAAGGCATCAGTCAGCCTTCAACCTTCTCCACCGCTCTTCCTCTAACTGAACAAAGTCTCAGTAACACATTGTCCAGCACAAACCTTTCTTCAAGGCCTCCTGAAGATGTTTCATCCTCTGCTCCCTCTGCGAAGGCAGGAGGAGTTCTGCAACTTTACCCTTGTAACATTGATCAAGAAGGGTTGCCAGCCAGTAATGATCCCTCTCCTCGATACCACAAATCCTAGGGTCCTTTTGCAGGCTTTGCAGAATCAGGGAGGCCATGCAGCCTTAGTTTGCAGAGGCATTTGATTCTGGGTCCTCTGGGTCACTAAGGATCACATTATCTATAACTACCTCCTCCCACCCACGTACAATTCTTTGGGTTTCTGGGGACTGAAAACCATCCCTTGAAGACTGCTGCTGAGTGTTATCCTCTACATCCATGCTGACACAATCCTCCTCTTCTTCCTGTGTGTTTGGCGGGCCCGCAGGACTGCTACTAGGATAAAAGGGGCCTTGAGAGGAAAAGAAGTCCTTTTCTTCCTCCCGCTGTTCTGCCTCAAGTTCCGTGCCCATGATTACAAGAAGCATGTGCTTCAGCAGGAAGACAAGAGGGACAGTTACATTGATGCATGCATTGTCTCTGCTCACCATCCTTGTGACCTCCTCAAATGGTGACAGGACAGTGCATGCATCCTTGATCAGTAACCACTGGCCTGGCGAAAAGAAGCCAAGCTCCTCTGACCCTGTCCTGGTGCCATACTCGCACAGGTACTCATTGTTGGCCCTTTGCTGTGTGTGCAGCCGCTGCAGCATTGCCAACATTGAGCTCCTCCTGGTGGGCATGCCCCAAATGAGGCGGTTGGTGGGC
The DNA here is from genome assembly GCA_029206835.1 of Rana muscosa. Taxonomy (NCBI): domain Eukaryota; kingdom Metazoa; phylum Chordata; class Amphibia; order Anura; family Ranidae; genus Rana; species Rana muscosa. The sequence goes on from CM055116.1 coordinate 219,459,145, forward strand.
AGGTTGCGTTCCCTATGAATGTCAGTCCGCAGAGTGCTGACATTGTATGACCGGCGGAAATGACCACAGACTTTTCTGGCCTGTCTCAGGAGACCTTGTAAGCCTGGGTACCTGGTCAAGAACCGCTGCACCACCAAATTCAGAACGTGTGCCAAACATGGAACATGGGTGAAGTGTCCCTGTCGGAGGACAGAGAGAAGGTTGGTGCCATTGTCGCATACAACCATTGGCTGAAGCTGGCGTGGTGTCATCCACCTTTGAGCCTGGCCCTGCAGAGCTGACAGAATCTCTGCCCCAGTGTGGCTCCTGTCGCCTAGGCAGATCAACTCAAGCACTGCATGGCATCTTTTAGCCTGACTGCTTGCATAGCCCCTTGAACGCTTACAGAGCACTGCTGAGAGGACAAATCTGCAGAAGAGGCCAAAGAGAAAAAATAATAGGAGGGGGTGGAGGAGAGAGCAGTGGCAGAATCACCACTAGCATTTTGGAGGCTTGGTGGCGGAACAAGCTCCAACAACACTGAACCCTGTCCTGCATCCTTCCCAGCTGCCAGCAGAGTTACCCAACGGCCAAAACATTGCCTTCCACATGCCAGTAGAGAGCCAGAATGGCCTTCAGTGAAAACAAATGGCGTTTTGGAACCTGGCACTGAGGTACAGCACATTCCACAAAGTCACGAAAAGGGATAGAGTCTACCGGCTGAAAAGGCAGCAGTTGCAGCACTAGCAATTTGGCCAAGCTAGCATTTAGACACTTAGCATGTGGATGGCTGAGACCAAATTTATTTTTAAGGTTCAGAAACTCGGTTAGGGAAATTTGCCTGCTAAAATCAATTGGTGGTGTACTGCTAGCAGATTGGCTGCAAGTACTTGGGACACATATTTCTCTTCCTTCATTCCTCTCAGTGCAGGTTTTTGAGAGGACTGGAGGTATAGTAGGGTTGTAAACCCCAGATGTGGAGCAAGGAGAAGCCCTCCTTTTTCTATGATCTGGGTCTTTCAAGTGCTGTTGCCAACGGATTGCATGGCAGGTCGTCATATGTCTGGTCAAGCATGTGGTGCCCAAGCGGCTGCTTTTCTGGCCATGCTTGATCAGCTTCAGACATAGGTTGCAAACAGCAATGGTGTGATTTGCTGCACACGTGTCGAAAAAGGCCCACACCAAGGAACTTTTAAAATTCAGCGGGGAGTCAGCAGCACCCTACACCTGTGGAGCTCTGCGGTGTGATGCGATAGGGTGGCTTCCCTTAAGCTGCCCCCTAGAGGACATCCTGCCTCATTGGAGTTGTGCCTCCTCCTCTCTACTCTCAGGCACCAAAGTACAGTCAGTGACCATCAGAGCCTCCAGCAGCATATAACTGACACTGTGGTCAAATAATTCTGAGGACTCCTCCATGCATGATGGTGGGGCTACAAAAGGGGTGACTGTGGACAAGGAGCCGGTGGAATAGGCCGCTTTGGCAGCTGCGTTGGAAGGCAAACTACTCTGCGCCTGGGTGACAGAGGATGAGGAGGATGAGGACGGCTTCGCTATCCACTCCAGCAACTCTTCTGCATGTTGTGGCTCAATAACATGGCAGCAGCAGAAAAAAAAAGACAAGTGTGCCCCATGGTCACCTGCAGAGGATGCACCATGTCCACAACCACCACTGTTGACTATAGGCGCAGAGGCTGCTTGCCCTCTTTTAGTGGCCAGTGAGCGTATGCCTTGGTGGCCTTCCAGACATGATGTATTTTTTGTTTTGCAATGCCACACTACACTGTATTATAAACTGTGTACACCGCCTGAAGTGTATTAGAAACTATACACCACCGAATGCACTGTATATTTAGGCTAAACTGTATGCAGAGTATATATATATATATATATATATATATATATATATATATTGTGAGGGGGTTAGCTCGGCAGCGGGTGTGTGTGACCCCCGGGATGGGCTCCCCACACAAAAACAGGCCCAGCAAACGGAGGTTGTGGTTTTCAAAATCAAAAAAAGGTGCGGTTTATTTTCTATTTACAGTGACAAAACACAGCAAAGCCAAAAGAAACATAAACAAAATAAATCCTGGTCCACTTGACCTCTGACTAAACATACAGGTTTCCTAACTAACAACTGGGATCAGCCTAGTGCTGTCCTAGTCCCTAAGTCCCTGGTTTTAAATGTCCAAGCAAATAGCCACACAGGCTTTGTCTCACCGCACAGGGGTTCACTCTCCCTAGACAGTCCACACAGGTCTGGGTCCAGGCATGAGCTAACATCTAATGAAGCTGGGAGTTCTTATAGAGGCCTAAATGAGCTGACAAGCTTCAGCTGGTCTCATCAACTCCCTGTCTGCACGACACCCCACACTCTCCCTAGAGGTATGAGTCATCCATGAGCCCACTAGCCTTAGCTGGGCTTATACAACTCTCCACCTAGTTGTATAAGTCGACGTAAAGCCTGAATCTGGGCGAAATATATCTACCCCCCTGGATGCAACCAGGTGACTTTACCTTCTGCTGTCACATACCCCCCCCTCTTGTTTTAACCTCGGGGTTGGAACACCAGCAATCAGGCATTCATGTACTCGAGACAAAGCATCCACATTCCCCATTTGAACGCCAGGGCGATGCTTTACTGTGAAGTTGAATTCCTGGAGGGCCAGGAACCACCTATTCACTCTTCTATTTGTTTCCTTGTTTTGAGCCATCCACTTTAACGGAGCGTGATCCGTAACCATGTCAAAGTGCCTACCTAGCAGGTAGTACCGAAGGGAATCTAGAGCCCACTTCACCGCTAAACACTCCTTTTCAACGGTGGCGTAATTTACCTCATGGGACTTCAACTTCCTGCTGAGGTAAATGACTGGGTGCTCTTCCCCGTTCCAGACCTGGGACAATACTGCTCCTAACCCCACATCTGACGCATCACTTTGTACGACAAAGTCTTTAGAGAAGTCGGGTGAGTACAACACTGGCTGGCTACATAAGGCTTGTTTCAAGAATTGGAATGCTGCCTCAGCCTCGGGGGTCCATTTAATCATGACCGACCCTTTCCCCTTCGTTAGGTTGGTTAGGGGCACAGCCTTAGAAGCAAAGTGGGGAATGAATCGCCGATAATACCCAGCGATTCCCAGAAAGGCTCGTACCTGCTTCTTGCTGTTGGGATGTGGCCAACTCTGGATGGCCTCGACTTTGTTGAGTTGGGGTTTTATTACTCCCCTCCCAATGGTGTACCCAAGATATTTGGCCTCCTCCTGCCCAATGGTACACTTCTTGGGGTTAGCCGTAAACCCCGCTTCCCGAACAGAGTCCAGGACTGCTTGCACTTTTGGCAGATGTGAGGCCCAATCTGTGCTATGGACAATTACGTCATCCAGGTAAGCCGCAGCATACTTCCGATGGGGCCTCAGCATCTGGTCCATTTTCCGCTGGAATGTGGCCGGCGCATTCTGTAACCCGAACGGCATTCTTTTATATTGGAACGCCCCGTCTGGGGTTACAAATGCGGTTTTCTCTTTGGCCAATTTGGCCAGGGGGATTTGCCAATACCCTTTTGTGAGGTCAAGAGTCGTCATGTATCGGGCTGTTCCCAGCCGGTCGATCAACTCATCTATACGTGGCATGGGGTAGGTGTCAAATTTTGTAACTTTGTTTAACTGACGAAAATCGTTACAAAATCGCCAGCTCCCATCCGGTTTAGGCACCAACACAATGGGACTAGACCAATCACTTTGGGACTCCTCTATCACCCCTAAGTTCAGCATTTTCTGTACTTCCTCCCGTATTGCCTCCCGTCGGGCCTCTGGGATCCGATAGGGTTTTAACTTCACCCTTTCACCGGGCGGGGTAATGATGTCATGCTCTACCCCAGATGTTTGTCCCGGCAGCTCAGAGAATACCTCCTTGTTGCGAAGCACAAACTCCTTAACCTCCTGTTGTTGGGGTTGTGACAAGGTGGCTGCTATTCCAACCTCAGGAATCACGCAACCAGTTTGAGCTGGTGACCAAGTGTCTGCGACTAGGGACTCTCTATCCCTCCAGGCTTTCAACAGATTAACGTGATAGATCTGTTCGGGCTTTCGCCTTCCTGGTTGTCTGACCTTGTAATTCACTTCGCTCACTTTTTCCATTATCTCGTAGGGGCCTTGCCATTTGGCAAGGAATTTACTTTCAACCGTAGGGACAAGTACCAGTATCCTATCCCCCGGGGAAAAGGTACGGGTCTTGGCTCCACGGTTGTACACTCTCTGCTGTGCTAACTGCGCTTGGGCCAAATGTTCCTTCACGATGGGCATTACCTGTGCAATTCGGTCTTGCATCAGGGCGACATGCTCAATCACACTCCTGTGGGGAGAACTCTCACTTTCCCAAGTTTCCTTGGCAATATCCAACAGCCCTCTTGGGTGTCTCCCATACAGTAACTCAAAGGGGGAGAATCCCGTAGAGGATTGGGGCACCTCCCTAATAGCAAACATCAGATAAGGAAGTAGACAGTCCCAATCCTTTCCATCTCTATCCACCACTTTCTTCAACATTTGTTTTAGGGTTTTGTTGAATCTTTCAACCAGCCCATCGGTTTGGGGGTGATACACAGATGTACGTAATTGCGTCACTTTGAACAATTTACACAGCTCCTTCATAACCCGGGACATAAAGGGTGTACCTTGGTCCGTAAGCAGTTCTTTACAAATACCCACCCGGCTAAACACAAGAGATAGCTCTTTGGCTATGGTTTTGGCCGAGGTATTTCGGAGAGGGATCGCTTCTGGATAACGGGTGGCATAGTCCATTATAACTAATATGTACTGGTGCCCCCTAGCGGACTTGATTATAGGACCTACCAAATCCATGGCGATCCTCTCAAACGGGACCTCAATGATGGGTAGAGGGACCAGCGGGCTACGGAAATGTGGCATCGGGGCAGGAGGAACAATAATTTTCTATGTCCTTCATCACCCCCGGCCAATAGAATCTCTGTAATACCCTCTCTCGGGTTTTCTCTGTCCCCAGATGACCTCCAAGAATGTGCCCATGGGCCAACTCCAACACCAACTTCCTGTAAGGTTTGGGCACCACAAGCTGCTCAACGGTTTCTTCAGGGCAGGAGGAACACACAGGGCAGGAGGAACAATAATTTTCTATGTCCTTCATCACCCCCGGCCAATAGAATCTCTGTAATACCCTCTCTCGGGTTTTCTCTGTCCCCAGATGACCTCCAAGAATGTGCCCATGGGCCAACTCCAACACCAACTTCCTGTAAGGTATGGGCACCACAAGCTGCTCAACGGTTTCTTCTGTTCTTTTTGCCACCCGATACAGTAGGTCCTTCTCTACGCTGAAGTATGGGTAAGTGCAGGTATTATCTGGGTTCACTAACTCGCCATCTATTTTCACTACGTTTTCCCGTGCCTTTATTAGGGCGGGGTCTTTCAACTGTTCTGTGGCAAAGTTTTCCCTGTGAACCTCAAGATCAGAAAACTCCACAGACGGTAGGTTTTCGTCTGAGGAGGTGGGCTCCTCTCCAGTTTCTTGAGTCTCCCCTGCCAATACTGATAAGGGAAATTCCGGAGAGTCCTCACCACTCTCAGGGGAGTTCTGGCTATCACATTCCTGGTACATAGGGGCACCAGTGGGGGGCTCAGGATCATCCCACAGTTCCCAGAACTTCGGAAAATCCCTTCCCACAATGGCGTCATACGGTAACTGAGATACTAAGCCCACTGGATGAGAGAGGGTACCTTTGGGGGTCTCGAAACACACTGTAGTCACTGGATACTCTCGGGTGTCCCCATGCACACAAATAACAGCTACCTTGCTATTCCCAGAGACCTCTGTTTTAACTAACTCAGCCTTTATCAGGGTCACAAGGCTACCTGAATCCAGCAATACCACAACATTTCTACCATTAACACACATTTTGCATAAATGTTTCTCAGTTCCTCGAATGGCAGTGCATGCGACTGTCGCACACAGCGACTGACGTCTGCCCGTCAGAAAGTCACACTGCATGGGTTCCTCCACAACCGGGCAATTGGCTGCAATATGTCCCGCTTGCCGGCAGCGGTAGCAAACGATCCTTCTTGCCGCCTCTTGAGCCGCTGATTTCCCAGGCTGTTCTCACCAAACTTGGGGTAGAGCTCCCACCCTCTCACTCTCTCCACCCTTACCCCTTGGAATCCTCTTATCCGCCCCTGGGGATGGTCTGGTCTTAGGGTGGAAAGTCCGAGTGTCTCTGGAAGAGGCCGTCAGGTTCTCTGTAGCCAAGTATTTCTCCACACGATCCACAAGACCATCGGCCGTCTCTGGGTCTCCATGGCTTACCCACTTTTGGATGGCAGTAGGAAGAGCTCTCAAAAACCGATCCATTACAACACGTTCCACAATCTTTGGTGCGGACAAAGTCTCTGGCTGTAGCCACTTTCTGCTCAGGTGAATGAGATCATACATTTGAGACCTGGGGGGTTTTCCAAGCTGGAAAGTCCAGTTATGCACACGCTGAGCCCGGACAGCCTGGGTGACACCCAGCCTTGCCAATATCTCAGCTTTTAGCATCACATAGTCTTTTGCTTGGTCAGGCTCTAGGTCATAGTAAGCCTTCTGCGATTCACCAGTTAACAGAGGAGCCACCAGTCCAGCCCACTGCTCCTCAGGCCACTTTTCTCTTTCAGCAGTCCTTTCAAATGTGGTCAAAAATACCTCTGGATCATCCTCTCCAGTCATTTTTGTCAATAAACGACTCACCCCAAAGGACGCGGTATTAGTGGGACGGCTTTCCTCACTGGTCTGCGGACGTTGCTGCATTACTGCTTCCATTTGTTGTAGTCTCTGCTCTTGCTTCTGTAACAGGTCTATGAAGCGGGCCTCAGATTGCTGCTGGGCTTGTTGCTGAGCTTCCAGACTCTGTTGGTGAGCTTGCTGCTGGGCTGCAAGGCTCTGTTGATGAGCTTGCTGCTGGGCTGCGAAGTTCTGTTGTTGAGCTGCAAGGCTCTGTTGATGAGCTGCAAGGCTCTTTTGCAAACCTGCATTTGTCTGCTGTTGATTGGCATTTGCTAGAGCCAGCTGCTTCAGTATCTCCTCCATGCTGGCTTAAAAAAAACTGCCACTGGTTCTCCACCAACTGTGAGGGGGTTAGCTCGGCAGCGGGTGTGTGTGACCCCCGGGATGGGCTCCCCACACAAAAACAGGCCCAGCAAACGGAGGTTGTGGTTTTCAAAATCAAAAAAAGGTGCGGTTTATTTTCTATTTACAGTGACAAAACACAGCAAAGCCAAAAGAAACATAAACAAAATAAATCCTGGTCCACTTGACCTCTGACTAAACATACAGGTTTCCTAACTAACAACTGGGATCAGCCTAGTGCTGTCCTAGTCCCTAAGTCCCTGGTTTTAAATGTCCAAGCAAATAGCCACACAGGCTTTGTCTCACCGCACAGGGGTTCACTCTCCCTAGACAGTCCACACAGGTCTGGGTCCAGGCATGAGCTAACATCTAATGAAGCTGGGAGTTCTTATAGAGGCCTAAATGAGCTGACAAGCTTCAGCTGGTCTCATCAACTCCCTGTCTGCACGACGCCCCACACTCTCCCTAGAGGTATGAGTCATCCATGAGCCCACTAGCCTTAGCTGGGCTTATACAACTCTCCACCTAGTTGTATAAGTCGGCGTAAAGCCTGAATCTGGGCGAAATATATCTACCCCCCTGGATGCAACCAGGTGACTTTACCTTCCTGCTGTCACAATATATATATATATATATATATATATATATATATATATATATATATATAGTGATATTGGGGTGTTTTAGCTCAAGTGGATAGATGCGTTTTTATGCAGTGAGTCCATATCAGACAGGCATTCTAGTTAAGGGCCTGGTAGCCCACATTTATTTAAACAGAAAAACAAAAGCAAACTGTCCCTTCAGGATTCCCACACAGGGGTTTAACTTCATTTAGCAGTCCAAAAATAAGAAAAACATACCAAGCCTCCTGGCTCTCTTGTTAGCAGTTCCTCTGCTTGCTTTAGGTACTAATACCTTTAAACCACCAGATCTTCCAGTCTCACAGTCTTGGATGCACACAGCTTTGGGCTTCCTAAACGTACACAGCTTGAAGTCCCTTAATGCACACAGCTTCTGGCTTCTTGGACACACACAGCTTAAAGCCTTCAACGCACAGAGCGTTTGTCCTCACACAGAGACACTCACTAGCAGCTACTGCAGTAAGCAAGCTGCTCACCATCCTTTACTCTCCTTCACTCTCACCAGCCCCTCATTATATTGGTTGTGTGCACCTGAGCACACACCATGCTGGCTGTCCACAAGACCCGGACACAGGGTTGGAGATCCCATCCCACCCAAGACTCTGAAGGATCTCCAAGCCATAGAAGCCCCATGTAGAAATAGCAAAATCTGAGAAAACTGCCAGAGCAGTTTTCTCTGTTTTTTTAAATTTACGCTCTGTAGCTCTGCACTCAGCCGATATGCAGACTCTGTGTCCACTTTAACCCTTTTTTCACTGGGACAGAGCCTCGCTCTGCCACAATATATATATATATATATACTAGACTTTATATATATATATATATATATATATATATACCGTATTTATCGGCGTATAACACGCACAGGCCTATAACACGCACCTTAACGTTAAGAGGGAAGTTTCAGGAAAAAAACTTTCCACAGCCCCCTGCATATAACACGCAGGCACAGTTTACCCTCTATTTTCAGGGTAAAAAAGTGAGTGTTATACGCCAATAAATACAGTATATATATATATATATATATATATATATATATATATATATATATATATTGTGAGGGGGTTAGCTCGGCAGCGGGTGTGTGTGACCCCCGAGATGGGCTCCCCACACAAAAACAGGCCCAGCAAACGGAGGTTGTGGTTTTCAAAATCAAAAAGGTGCGGTTTATTTTCTATTTACAGTGACAAAACACAGCAAAGCAAAAGAAACATAAACAAAATAAATCCTGGTCAACTTGACCTCTGACTAAACATACAGGTTTCCTAACTAACAACTGGGATCAGCCTAGTGCTGTCCTAGTCCCTAAGTCCCTGGTTTTAAATGTCCAAGCAAATAGCCACACAGGCTTTGTCTCACCGCACAGGGGTTCACTCTCCCTAGACAGTCCACACAGGTCTGGGTCCAGGCATGAGCCAACATCTAATGAAGCTGGGAGTTCTTATAGAGGCCTAAATGAGCTGACAAGCTTCAGCTGGTCTCATCAACTCCCTGTCTGTACGACGCCCCACACTCTCCCTAGAGGTATGAGTCATCCATGAGCCCACTAGCCTTATACAACTCTCCACCTAGTTGTATAAGTCGGCGTAAAGCCTGAATCTGGGCGAAATATATCTACCCCCCTGGATGCAACCAGGTGACTTTACCTTCCTGCTGTCACAATATATATATATATATCACTAAAAGATACTATAAAAACTTGCCCCTCCTATTAGTATCACTCTGCGCTTCTGGATAAAATGCAAAAATAGACACAACAACAGAAAAAATAACCGAAAAAATGCAATGTGTGTGTTAAGAGCAGCTGCTAAAAATAAATCGTAAAATGCAAACACAGTGATATAAAACTTCAATCCAAAGTCCAAAATAAAACTGAAGCAGCGCTACGAACAAGTATTAAAATGTGCGTCTTCCATATAGTCATAAATATGGGTGGATTAGATAGTGAATGGTGATTCAGGTTGTAACTGGTCCAAATGCTAGTTTCAGTGCTCCTTTCACCCAGGTGTGTTCACCGCGTGGGGGGGGGGGGTCCCCCTATGGGGATGCACTCACCAGATATTAGATCAATATAGGCAGCATATATTAACCATCCTCCTCAAGTGTTCTGTCTTCTTACCACAATGATAATCATAAGGTACTGCTGGCATATGTGAGGAAAAGGAACAAACCACATAGGGTAGTACTGTCTGGAAAATGTATTTAAGAAAAGAATCCCCCAAGTACCCCCTTTTACATATGTGCGTACCAGATATACATATACAACAGGCGAAAAATCGTATGGAGTGTGCGCTTCCGCGCTAAAAACTTGCCCCTGATGAACACCGGAATGAAGTTCCTTCCACGGCGTCTTCCTGGATAGCAAGCCCTGGAGCGCAAGCGTCACTTCCAGTTTCCTTGGTGTGTTAGGTCACGCCCTGATATATATATCAAATTCACTGCCACTAACTGAATAACCTGCCTGCTTAATCTAACTCAAGCTATCTCTTTGTCCACGCCAACACAACACTACACACGGCCGCTAAGTAAGCAACCTTATATAGTGTGGGGCGTGGACTTAGTCCCCTGAGCCATGATTGGCCAAAGGCACATGGCCAATTATGGCTCTCTCAGAGCAGAGCGCGCTGTGATTGGCCAAAGCATGCAGGTCAGGTCTTGCCGTGCATTATGGGGCATTCCGCGGCGCTCAAATTTCCCATGAACACCCCATATGTTCGGTTCATTAAAGTCAAATTTATGTTCAACTCGAACTGATGGCTCATCCCTACTGGCCAGGATTTAAAATGAGGACCCTACTGCTGCAAGGCAGAATTGCTAACTTCTATGTCTTAATTTTGCATAGCCTCTTGAGTGGTTATACTGCATACTGTAATGTGAATGCAGATTTTTTTTTGACGGAACTATATTTCTTTAATACCATACACACTGTATGGGCAAATTTAAAATGTTCACGTTTATTTTTGTAAAATTAACTTTTTTCATATGGAATGAGACTTCAGTGTTATAGACATATTGTATACAATACAACAATAATGCAAGAGTAAAAGGGGAAATTTAGGTTGATTTTTTTTTTGGGGGTGGCTTTAAACATAGGTTTGTGAAAAAGTTGTTTGCAATGATTACAGTTGAATGAATCTCCAGTCTTATAGGACAGTTGTTCTGCAGTTTCAGCAAATGTAGGAAGTTGGAAAGGACTGTCGTGTTGTCTCAATAACTTTTTAATAGCACTTTGGAAATCCTTTGTCAATTATTACATACTTACTTGTAAAACATTAAATGCACACATAAATATACAGTATATAACAAACATCAGTTAAAAAAAGACTTTTAAAAATTTGAGACAAAACAATTTCAGTTTTGCTTTAATAAATGCAATTATGGGATGAATATTGATATATGAACAGATACTATAGAACTGTTCTGCTTCTGTAATGCCTGTGTTAGCATTTTAGATGCACTTAATCTATATGAATAGACATTATAATAATTTCCATTAAAATCATCTTCAAAAACACTTCTTCTGCCTTTGGATTTAAGTGAATATACAAAAAGCATATCAGACTTTAGAATCTGGTCAGCCATGGTCATGGAGGTTCATAATGTAATATATAAATAATAGAATTCAACTTCAACTATTTATATGTTTGGCAAAGTCCTAAAATATTTTAAGCTGGCATTTACCAATACAGTTTTTCAGACTTATAATACATGTTGTCTCTCTAATTTAAGGTGTATGTACAGGCAAAACAGTTTTTGTTGCTTTGAATTAGGTTTGATAGGATTAAAAACCTTGTCTGTTCATGTTTTGATGTCTGAGTCCTGCTCAGAAGATTTTGCTTCACTTCCTTTCTTAGAGGTGTAACAGAACGTGAGAGGAAAGCTCTACAATAGGAGGGTAATTCCCTTTTAGACAGCTATCACTGGAACAGATGCCCCCAATGGAAGATTTCCCCTAACCTCTTGGTCTAGTGTCAACTGTAAAAAATTTACATTCACTATCACATTCTCTCTGGGTCACCAGGACAAATATGTCACTTTCTGAATGGTCACCTGGACAAAAAGCATACATCTACCCAATGGAGGACACAGCAATAAAAACCTGACAGGGCATTAATGCTTCCCTATCCTATAAAAACAAAAAAGTTTTTAACAATACAGTGAAACCTCGGATTGCAAGTAACGCGGTTAACGAGCGTTTTGCAATACAAGCACTGTTTTTTTTTAAATCCTGACTCGGTTTGCGAGCGTTGTCTCGCAAAATTAGCAGGATTTAAGCCATAGCGGTGTGCAGTACCGCGTTTGGCCTGAGGTGGGGGGGGCATCGGAGCCAAGCGGAGCCGGAAAAACTCAGAAATACTCCGTTCCCGAGCCTTTCCAAGGTTTATAGAGTTCAGCCGAGCTGTCCCCAGGCCTTTCCGAGTTTTTTCGAGCCCCTCGGCGCCCCCCACCTCTGACCACATGCCCCAGTAGATGCATTTCTCATGCGAAACATGTCGGGTACATGGACTTGCCTATAGCTACGCTTTTTATTTTTTATTTTATTTGATTCCAAACTTTGCTTGTACAAGCCTCTGCATGGAAGCCTGTTTCCCTTTTTTTATATTTCGTTTTTCATACACCCATGTGTGTTTTGTGACTTTTTGTTTCAATAAACAAAGTCTTTTTTAATTATCATCTGATCCTGCACTATGTGGAGCTTCCCTCTTTTTTTCTATGGTCATTACCACAATCCTTGATGTACTATTATCCTTGGCGCTTCATATCACCACCGTGGAAAGATCCGGCCGGAGATTCGGTGTCCCTGCATCTATCGATTGGTGAGGACGGTTCCTGAGGATTTCACATCTACACCTTTGCCTGATTGACCCACCACCGCTGGTGTGTGTGTCCACACATAGGGGTAAGAGTATCCATTGCTTTTTCCCCATTTCTGGTGTTGGAATCACGTCCCCGGGTGTTGCAGTTTTATGTATACATATATTCTACACGAATTTGAAGTCGCCATGGATATACCGTTTTTTGATTGACTGCAATTATTCTCAGTTTATCTACTGAGCATTTCATTGGACTTGGCTGTCAGCCACTTCACTTTATAGAACTTTTATATATGAGTTTGCATTTTTCACAATTGCTTGGTATTTATATATATTTTGGGGTCACTCCCTCCTTTTGTATTGAATAGTTAGTTCAATTATCATAAGCCCAGATTTACCTTTATATCTGTGTTTTCACATAGTATCTTGGCGCTGCATTTTTTATTTTCTGTTAATTACACATGCGGTATTGCATGCCATTGAAGTCAAAGCAGAACAAATTTTTTTTGTTTCCTTTGACTTCCATGGGGAAACTCACTTTGATATGCGAGTGCTTTGGATTACGAGTAGTGTTGAGCGAACCCGAACTGTAAAGTTCGGGTCCGTACCGAACTTTAGCTTTTTCCCGAACCCTAACCCGGACTTTGCGCAAAAGTCCGGGTTCGGGTTCGGCAATCTAATTACGCATTTAGAAATGCTTCAGGGGCCAGCCAATCACCTTTTGATTAGCTGGTGTGCCCTTAGAGGCCATCATAGCCATGCCTACTAATGGCATGGCTGTGATTGGTCAGTGCAACCTGTGACCCAGCTTCTATATAAGCTAGAGGCACACAGCACACACGTCACTCTGCTTCAGAATAGATAGGGAGAGGATCTAGTCTGCTGCTGCTGCTGCTTTTAGGGAGAGATAGAAAAATACATGAGGTAGTCCTGATTCTGCAATCTGAGGGAAAAGATAGAGAGATAGTGTAGTGTAGGGCCAGGTTCCTGTGTTGGTGCTTTCAGGGAGAGAGAATATTATATAGGAGTCCAGATTCAGAGATTAAAATCAGCGATCTGCATAGGTTTACCTGTTTGTGTTGCAGTGCAGTCTTTTTACACTGCCATGAGCCCAGTGTCAGAGAAAATCTAACTTTTAGGGGGAAAAAAAAGGCACTTTATTGTGCTCTTTTCCAAAAGACCCATAGGGCAAAAAAAAATAAAAAATTTGCATTTTATTTTGCTCGTGCAAAAAAAGACCCGTTTAGGGCAAAAAAAAAAATTGCACTTTAATGTACGCTTGCAAAAAGAGCCATTCAGGGCCACAAAAAATAGTTTGCAGTGTGTTATACATATGTGGAGGTGTGTGAAATAAACAATTTCTATATAGTTTTCTCCTACTGTGCTATACTAAAAAAACAATTTTTTTTTTTAATAGCATTTTCTGCAGTTCTGTAGCTGTGCGATTCAGCGGTTACATACTGTGGGTGTGTTCTGCTCTTCCAAAAAACGCCGTTTAGGGGCACAAAAAATAGTTTGCAGTGTGTTATACATATTTGGAGGTGTGTGAAATAAACAATTTCTATATAGTTTTCTTCTACTGTGCTATACTAAAAAAACAATTTTTTTTTTTAATAGCATTTTCTGCAGTTCTGTAGCTGTGCGATTCAGCGGTTACGTACTGTGGGTGTGTTCTGCTCTTCCAAAAAACGTCGTTTAGGGGCACAAAAAATAGTTTGCAGTGTGTTATACATATTTGGAGGTGTGTGAAATAAACAATTTCTATATAGTTTTCTCCTACTGTGCTATACTAAAAAAAACAAATTTTTTTTGAATAGCATTTTCTGCAGTTCTGTAGCTGTGCGATTCAGCGGTTACATACTGTGGGTGTGTTCTGCTCTTCCCAAAAACGCTGTTTAGGGGCACAAAAAATAGTTTGGAGTGTGTTATACATATTTGGAGGTGTGTGAAATAAACAATTTCTATATAGTTTTCTCCTACTGTGCTATACTATAAAAAAACATTTTTTTTGAATAGCATTTTCTGCAGTTCTGTAGCTGTGCGATTCAGCGGTTACGTACTGTGGGTGTGTTCTGTTCTTCCAAAAAACACCGTTTAGGGGCACAAAAAATAGTTTGCAGTGTGTTATACATATTTGGAGGTGTGTGAAATAAACAATTTCTATATAGTTTTCTCCTACTGTGCTATACTAAAAAAAAAACATTTTTTTTGAATAGCATTTTCTGCAGTTCTGTAGCTGTGTGATTCAGCGGTTACGTACTGTGGGTGTGTTCTGCTCTTCCAAAAACACCCATTTAGGGCAACATCCTAAATTTGGAAAATATGAGGAGAAGGTCGTGTAGGGAGAGGACGTGGTGGATCTGTGCCAGATACACGCACAAGTGAAACACCTTCCTCAGGTGCGAGTAGACGACCGAGTCTGCGGCGGTATTTTGTCGCGCCTAATGAGGCTGTACGAATGTTTAGGCCATGACAAGTACAGGCGATAGTAGATTGGGTTGCTGACAGTGCCTCGGGTTCCTTCACATTGTCTCCCACCCACTCTTCTGATGAAAGATCAGAGTTGGCACCTGAAACCCATGTCCATCAGTCTTTCACCTCACCCCCTTGCAAATCAGCCAAGCAGTCTGAGCCCCAAATCATGCAGCAGTCTCTTCTGCTTTTCAATGACTCTGTTAGCAGGGTTTCCCAGGGCCATCCACCTAGCCCTGCCCCAGAAGTGGAAGAGATTGAGTGCACCGATGCCCAACCACTTATGTTTCATGATGAGTACATGGGAGGACCATCGCAGTACGTCTCGGATGATGACGAAACACAGGTGCCAACTGCTGCTGCTTTCGCAATTGTGCAGACAGACATGGAGGGCAGGGGTGAAGACTGGGTGGAAGATGATGTGGAGGACGATGAGGTCCTCGACCCCACATGGAATGAACGTTATGCAGGTGACCAGTGTAGTTTGGAGGAAGAGGCGGTGGTCGCACAGAGCCACCAGCACAGCAGAAGAGGGAGCAGGGTGCAAAAGCGGAGCGTCCATCCCCTAGACAGTATGTCTGCTACTGCCCAACGCAGCAAGGGACCGAGCACACCAAAGCCAGGTCCAAGGACTTCCCTAGCGTGGCAGTTCTTCACACAATGTGCTGATGACAAGACACGAGTGGTTTGCAGGCTGTGCAATCAGAGGCTGAAGCGAGGCATAAACGTTCTCAACCTGAGCACAACCTGCATGACCAGGCATCTAAGTGCAAAGCACGAGCTGCAGTGGAGTAGACACCTCAAAAACCAAGAAAGGTCTCTGGCTCCTCCTGCTTCCTCTTCTGCTGCAGTCTCGGCCTCTTCATCCACCTCTGTAGTGACAGTGGCACCTGCCACGCCGCAAACAGAGGATCTGCCAGCAACACTACCACCTGGGTCACCGACCATCTCCACAATGTCCCATGGAAGCGTTCAGCTCTCTATCTCCCAAACATTGGAGCGGAAGAGGAAGTACCCCCCTAGCCACCCGCGATCCCTGGCCCTGAATGCCAGCATTTCAAAACTCCTGGCCTTTGAAATGCTGTCATTCCGTATGGTGGAGATGCAGAGTTTTAAAAGCCTGATGGCATTGGCTGTCCCACAGTACGTCGTGCCCAGCCGCCACTATTTTTCCAGGCGAGCCATCCCTTCCCTGCACAACCAAGTGGGGGACAAAATCAGGTGTGCACTGCGCAACGCCATCTGTGGCAAGGTCCACCTAACTACGGATGCGTGGACCAGTAAGCACGGTCAGGGACGTTATATCTCCCTAACAGCACACTGGGTAAATGCAGTGGCGGCTGGGCCTGAGGCAGATAGCAGTTTGGCGCATGTCCTTCCACCACCGAGGATTGCAGGGCGCTTCAGTTTGCCTCCTGTTGCTAACTCCTCCTTCTCCGCTTCCTCATCCTCTACCGCCTCCTCATCCGGTCAGCGTAACACCTTCACCACCAACTTCAGCACAGCCAGGGGTAAACGACAGCAGGCAGTTTTAAAACTTTCCTGTTTGGGGGAAAAACCCCACACCGCGCAGGAGTTGTGGAGGGACATGGAACAACAGACCAATGAGTGGTTGCTGTCAGTGAGCCTCAAGCCCGGCCTGGTGGTGTGCGATAATGGGCGAAATCTCGTAGCAGCTCTGGGCCTAGCCGGTTTGACGCACATCCCTTGCCTGGCGCATGTGCTGAACTTGGTGGTCCAGAGGTTCCTTAAAAATTACCCCAATATGCCAGAGCTGCTGCAGAAAGTGCGGGCTTTGTGTGCGCACTTTCGGCGTTCTCACCCTGCTGCTGCTCGCCTGTCAGCGCTGCAGCGTAACTTCGGCCTTCCCGCTCACCGCCTCATATGTGACGTGCCCACAAGGTGGAACTCCACCTTGCACATGCTGGCCAGACTGTGCGAGCAGCAGCAGGCGATAGTGGAGTTTCAGCTGCAGCAATCACGCGTGAGTCGCTCTGCGGAACAGCACCACTTCACCACCAATAACTGGGCCTCCATGCGAGACCTGTGTGCCTTGTTGCGCTGTTTCGAGTACTCCACCAACATGTCCAGTGCCAATGACGCCGTTCTTAGCGTTACTATCCCAGTTCTATGCCTCCTTGAAAAAACGCTTCGGGCGATGATGGAAGAGGATGTGGCACAGCAGGATGAGGAGGAGGAGGAGGAAGCGGGATCATTTCAAAGGCTTTCAGGGCAGTCTTTCACAAGTGGCTACGAGGGTGGGTTCCTGCACCAACAAACGCCAGGTACACAATTGTCCGGCAGAAAGGGCACAGTTCTGGAGGATGACGAGGTGGAGGAGGAGATGGAGGAGGAGGAGGAGGAGGAGCCATTTTCACAGCAGGGTGGCACCCAGACCAGCTCGTGGCCATCACTGGTGCGTGGCTGGGGGGATACAGAGGACACAGATGATACACCTCCCACAGAGGACAGCTTTTCTTTGCCTCTGGGCAGCCTGGCACACATGAGCGATTACATGCTGCAGTGTTTCCGCAATGACCGCCGAGTTGCCCACATTTTAACTGGTGCTGATTACTGGGTGGCCACCCTGCTGGATCCCCATTACAAGGACAACGTACCGTCCTTAATTCCCTCACTGGAGCGGGATCGTAAGATGCGCGAGTACAAGCGCACGCTGGTAGACGCGCTGCTGGTGGCATTCCCACCTGACAGCGGGCGTACGGTGGAAGCACAAGGCGAAGGCAGAGGAGGAGGAAGAGGTCGCCAACGCAGTCGGGGCACCGGCAGCACCTCAGAAGGCAGGGTTAGCATGGCTGAAATGTGGAAAAGCTTTGTCAGCACGCCACAACAACCAGCACCACCAGCTGAGATGGAACGTCTTAGCAGGAGGCAGCATTTCACCAACATGGTTGAGCAGTATGTGTCCACAGGCCTACACGTACTGGATGATGGGTCTGCCCCCTTTAACTTCTGGGTCTCCAAATTGGGCACATGGCCTGAGCTTGCCCTTTATGCCTTGGAGGTGCTGGCCTGCCCTGCAGCCAGTGTATTATCTGAACGTGTATTTAGCACGGCAGGGGGCGTTATCACAGACAAGCGCAGCCGCCTGTCCAGAGCCAATGTGGACAAGCTCACGTTCATTAAAATGAACCAGGCATGGATCCCACAGGACTTGTCCGTACCTTGTGCAGAATAGACATGTATACCGGTGTTGTGACAAAAACTGTCCGGCCATCGGATTGTGTCCGGCCCATACTGCGAAGGCGCAGCGCTTGCGCAGTACAGAGGACAAGGAGATTCACAAAATCTCCAAAGATGAACGGCGCCTGCGCTGTGAGTGCAGGTTCAAGCCCCACCATCCAAGTGGACATACGGTAGCACATAGTAACATGGCCCCTCACGGGCTCGGTTCGATCGCCACGCTTCGGGCACGGCCTCACTTGGCTCGGCTTGAACCACGGATGGTGTGGCCTTCACCTGAACTCACCACGCAGGCGCCGTTCGTCTTGGGAGATTTTCGAAATCCCCTTGTCCTACATACTGAGCAAGCGCAGTACAGGGTGGACACTATTTGACGGGGGACAGAATTCGACACATCACCGGCCTTACCCAGCCATTGTTGTATTTTTGAACCAGTGTTGGCTACCTCGTCCTCCTCCACCGCCGCTTCCACCTACACAGCCACATCCACCGCCACCTCAACCTCCTACTCCATATGGACCTCGTCCTCCTAGGTCAAGATTATTATTTTTTTTAATTATTTTTTTTATGTTATTTTAAGTTATTTCCCTATCCACATTTGTTTGCAGAGCACTTGCCATGCTCTTAACAACATTTTGCTGCCATTTGCAGCCCTCTAGCCCTTTCCATTACTTTTTTAGAGCCTTTTTAGTCCTTAGAAGTCCGGGTCCCCATTGACTTCAATGGGGTTCGGGTTCGGGTTAAAGTTCGGTCCCGAACCCAAACTTTTTTCCGAAGTTTGGCCGAACCCGTCGAACCCAAACATCCAGGTGTCCGCTCAACTCTAATTACGAGCATTCTCCTGGAACGGATTATGCTCATAATCCAAGGTTCCACTGTATGTGTACTTTAATAGCACATATTTGAAGAGTTTGCAAGTTACAGAATGTTGTCAATTTTGTCATCAAACAACAACACGAAAGCAGCATTCCACTGATGTTTTTTGGACACAACAAAGCCCTTTCTTAAGATGACAGATCAGGAGACTTCTGTGTCACCTTGAATAAGTAGACTTATGTGTCCGTAAAACTTCAGTGGAATGCTGTTTTTTTTTCAAACGTTTGAAGCTTCAGAAAAAGAGCTAAAAATATACTTTTTTCATTGGGCTTTAATTTGTGCAGTATCACCAGGCTTGGCACTCTTTACTAACTAAGAGAAGTAAGTTTCGGATGGATTGTGAATAAGAAAAAATAAATAAAGATCAACCTTATCCCTCTCTTTCCAAAACTATGAAAACGTTTTGGGTTCTAATATACTTTTATTGGAATATTCATTCTAAGTTAAAGAGTGATATTACAAAAAAGAGAGCATACAACATGGATGTTAATCGTGTATGGTTTAAACATATGAATACAAAAGTCATACACTGATCAAACTTAAGACCAGCAACTAATGATAGGTTAACTTGTAAAAAAAAAAAAAATGTCCACAGTGTGCAACAGTGTACAGATTACCACAGTATTCAAAAGGTGCTTTCAAGAAGCAATTATTATTATCAAGATTCTAAAGCAAATTTAAATAAAGCGATGTCAAAAATATGAAAAATGCAAAGCCTTACTCCAAAATAAGCCTAAGAAAACAAAGTGAAATTTGAAATATAGCTAAACACAGCTTACTTAAAATACATTGTATTTCTTTTGCAAACAATTATGAGATACTTAGACTTTAAAGCTAAAAGCCCAGAGAAAACTAGATAAATCACTAAGAAAAGCAAGAAGCTATCAGTTACTGAAAAACAATTATAAGTTAAGCAATCCCATGGTACATAAAGAGAGATTGAATATACAGAACTGTGCTAGGCAATCCTTGAGCATATAAATTATGACAGGAGCAGAGCTAGCTGTGATATTGAAAATATCTAAAGACGAAAGCTGTGTTATTTGGCAGGAATACGTCATATCAGGCAAGAACGATGATTGATTAAGATCATACTTATGGATTGCACTGAAAATAACTACAAGAAAATGTAACAACAAAAATGAAATAAAGCATAATTTAGTATTCATGCTTGGGCTTTCTGTTTAAGCTGGTAGGCTGTAATCCTTGGTAATACTATTGTAGCAGGGTCTCCTTTAAGGCCCCCGGGACTACGTTACCCAGAACCCCATCCGGCCTCAGGGTGAAAGTTTCCACCGCAGAGACTCATGGGAGGGGCTATTTAAGGAAGAGGGGAGGCGGAGCTCGGCCTCTTTGGACACCGTGCTGCAAGCAACCAGTCTTCCTGTGCGGATCTGCTGCGATACAAGGCCCGAAGCCTGGGGCCTTGCGTGACTTCCGAAGAGCCTTCCACCCCACTGCGGAGCCTGGGTGGATCCTGTCTTGTCGAGTGAGGACATCAGTTGGATCGGGGACCCGATTGTTGCAGACGCTGTGTGCGGATACACAGCAGGTGGAAGTCCCGGACTGGGATCGCGTCCGGAGTGGTGAGCGGGCACCTGCCCAGACCAATAGACTGTGTCGTGTTCAGGCCTATAGAACTGCATATGCCCACAGTTCGTTTATCTGCTGTTCCACAGGGGGGACTGGTAGCAGGACAGAGTTGAAGTGTCCCCCCCCCCAGTATAGTTGTTCCAAGTTACTGCCTGTTGTGGATTACAAATTAGAATTTCATCAAGTGCACCACCGAAAGCTGGCATGCGAAGAAATCCTTATAGGAAGTGACTGAGATTTACTCCATGTCAGGCCTGACTCGGGTGGGGAGATAGTATATTGTTTAGGGCGCCATAGGGCGCGCACACCATAATAGCTACGCGTGGTGTAGTACCGCGCAGTGCCATTATAGTGTGCTTAATTGATGCCAGTTGCATGTGTGATGTTATACCTATGCTATTTACTATAAGAGTAAAACCGTTATAATCAATCTCTCGCCTTAGTGTGTTGTCTTACTGCTTAGAGATTAATTAATGCAATACAATTGAATGTGGTATAAGTATAGCCCTAGACTAACTGTGCCAGCGGGGGTCGAGTAAGATTGCCGGGGGTTGGCGGTACTGCACACAGGGCCCGAAAACAAACCAGCGGCTCTCTTAACTGGGGGTAGCACTACATGTAGGGGCTCTCGAGTCCGGGATCCTGTTGCAGCAAGTAACGCGCCAAAAGTACCAGCATGGACCCACTAGAAGTAGGACAGTGGTGTAAAACTGTCAACATAGATCCAGCCGGGGTAGTAGTCATAGAACTTCCAGGGATCTGGCAAGAAGAAGCGGTGAGGCAGCTGGTGATGTCACTATCACCATATCAGAAAGCATGGGTGGTGGATGTCAGGACGAATTCCTCGCTGACCCACGCATTGGTGGAGTGGAAGGATGGAGTCCCAGAGCATTTTAAGAATCCAAGTTTAGAAGCTATGGATGACCAGACTTATAGCCTAATACACGCGCTGCCAGTTGAGCCAGGAGAACGGTCTCAGACACCGAAAATTTCTCCATCACCCACCCCAAAAGAAGCAAGACACTTAAAAAGGGAAAGTCCCGGGTCGCCATCTACCATTCTTGGCGCAGAGTTGTGCGCGGTCCTGGGGGAACTTGTAGCCCAGTGCAAGAAAGATCCTACAGATTACCAGATGTCAGGATACAGAAAGCTTAGAATATTCTCAGGGAGGAAACCTGTACCCTCAGGTGAAGAGGGGTTCGAGGAGTGGTTAGACGGTGTCACTCAGGCCCTAGAAGAATGGGAAGTCCTAGACCACAGAAATAAGCAGAGAATTGCTGAGAGCTTGAAGGGGCCTGCTCTAGAGGCCATACGCAATCTCAAGATGAGTAAGACAGACTGTAATGCGCAGGACTATCTGGACATCCTGCAGAATGTGTTCGGTGGAACAGAGAAAATCACTGAGCTCACTTATCAGCTGGAGCATTGCTACCAGAAGACAGGAGAGAAGCTGTCAGAGTTCATGAAGCGCCTGGATAAGATACTGCACAAGATGATCCTTAAGAAGGGGATTGATCCGCGGAAGGTGGATGAGGCCCAAGTTCAACAAGTGATGAGAGGATCTCAGCCCCTGGACCCCATCGCACTGGCGCTACGTACAAGACAGGACGGGAAGAGCCTGGAGTACCCTGACTTGATCCGAGTAGTCAGAGAAGAAGAAGCTATGCTGGAGGAGAAGAAGAGGAGCCAACCAGTTGAGACGGTGAATCCTCCTCCCGTGATGGTCAGGACGGCCATGACCCTGGAAAGAGACGCAGAGGTGGATACCTTGAAGTCGCAGATGTCCCAAGTGTTGGGGATGCTGACCTCCCTGATGGAAAAGAAGTCAAGGGAGCCAGAGAGGGAAAGTCCAAGAAGGGAGCTGTTTCCCAACTCCTCAGCGCCCGCATCCCTGGAAGATTGGGGGGATGTGATTTGTTTCAATTGTGGAGGAGCTGGCCATTTCGCCAAAGTGTGTGCCAGCCCAAAGAAAAAAAAGATGAATAACCGCAAGCCGCCGGAAAACTTCAGTGGGCCCCGGTGAAGGAGTCAACCGGGTGCCCATCATCTCCAGTGAGCTCCAAACTGAATGCAGAAGCTACGGAGTTCATCCCGTCCAGTCCTTGGTCAGATGCTTGGGAAAGTGCTTGTGACCTACCACCTGAAGAAGATCCAAGGGAGTCCCTGTACCTCCCTGCCCCGGAGTCCAGTGCTCCTGAACCAGAAGTAAATTCTAAGTCCGTTACAGAAGAAGAACCTGTCTCAACAGAAAGTCCAAGAGGACAGAGGAAGCGAAGAGCCGTAAAACCTCCCAGGAGATTAACCTACCCACAAATGGGGAGGAGTGCTGAAGACATTGTGGTCACTGCCAGAAGGAGTATGGAGAACCCTGACTCTCCCACCGTTCATTTGGTGGGAGGCAACCCCAACTCACTCTCTGGCACAGTTAGACAGGATACTGATGATAGTGTGTCCTGTGGGAAGGGGAGTTCGCTACCTTGGTTTTGGTGGGAATTTCCTCTGCCGACATCATATGAAACTTTGATTGATGTTGTACGTTCAGCAATTTAAGGTTATGTTATCTTTGGGGACCAAAGAGTTTAAGTGGGGGGAGTGTGTAGCGGGGTCTCCTTTAAGGCCCCCGGGACTACGTTACCCAGAACCCCATCCGGCCTCAGGGTGAAAGTTTCCACCGCAGAGACTCATGGGAGGGGCTATTTAAGGAAGAGGGGAGGCGGAGCTCGGCCTCTTTGGACACCGCGCTGCAAGCAACCAGTCTTCCTGTGCGGATCTGCTGCGGTACAAGGCCCTAAGCCTGGGGCCTTGCGTGACTTCCGAAGAGCCTTCCACCCCACTGCGGAGCCTGGGTGGATGCTGTCTTGTCGAGTGAGGACATCAGTTGGATCGGGGACCCGATCGTTGCAGACACTGTGTGTGGATACACAGCAGAAGGAAGTCCCGGACTGGGAACCCGTCCGAAGTGGTGAGCGGGCTCCTGCCCAGACCAATAGACTGTGTCGTGTTCAGGCCTATAGAACTGCATAGGCCCACAGTTTGTTTATCTGCTGTTCCACAGGGGGGACCGGTAGCAGGACAGAGTTGAAGTGTCCCCCCCCCAGTATAGTTGTTCCAAGTTACTGCCTGTTGTGGATTACAAATTATAATTTCATCAAGTGCACCACCGAAAGCTGGCATGCGAAGAAATCCTTATAGGAAGTGACTGAGATTTACTCCAAGTCAGGCCTGACTCGGGCGGGGAGATAGTATATTGTTTAGTGCGCCATAGGGCGCGCACACCATAATAGCTACGCGTGGTGTAGTACTGTGCAGTGCCATTATAGTGTGCTGAATTGATGCCAGTTGCATGTGTGATGTTATACCTATGCTATTTACTATAAGAGTAAAACCGTTATAATCAATCTCTCGCCTTAGTGTGTTGTCTTACTGCTTAGAGATTAATTCATGCAATACAATTGAATGTGGTATAAGTATAGCCCTAGACTAACTGTGCCAGCGGGGGTCGAGTAAGATTGCCGGGGGTTGGCAGTACTGCACACAGGGCCCGAAAACAAACCAGTTGCTCTCATAACTGGGGGTAGCGCTACACTATCACCAGGGATAATGTATGCATAGAGCAGGGGTACCCAACCAGTGGCCCAGGGACCACATGTGGCCCGCGGAGCCATCTGATGTGGCCCGCGACCTCCTGCTCTGGGATGGAATACAATAGAATACTGTTTTTAAAGGTACGTTTATTACTAAAATCACAGTGTATATATGGGCATATCTGTTCTGCAGTGGTTTACTGGGCTGCTTTTAAACTGATTACCTGCACTGAGCCATATACTTCTATTACCTGTGAGTTTGGTGTGCTTTCTGAAAGTGCACCACACCTACAGGATATAATAGAAGTCTTTGGCAAAGTGCAGCTAACCTGCAGGAAAGCCACAGGTGAACTGTGCTGCACTCATTGTGTGGGTAAAAAAACATGCATCAGTGTGAAAGCAGCCTTAGGCCCCTTTCACACAGTCAGTCCAACCCAATCGGACCCACCATTCACCTCTAAAGAGTGGAAAATGTAAATGGACTTGTGTCTGTTTACAAACGCCTACCTCTGATCCGCAAAAATAAAAATAGTAGAGTGGGCTCTATACAGTAGAGTGGGCTGCCATCCACCCGCTCCGCTAATTGTGGTCCGCGACCGGTTACCAAGTTGCTTAAGTGGCCCTCGCTCTTCAAAAGGTTGGGCACCCCTGGCATAGAGTATGCATTTTCTCCTGTGTTCATGTACAGTACGTTTACTTCAGGTGACTCTGTGCCACATTACCAAAACATGCTGCTGGCTAAATGGCTTCCACACACATTAGTTTTTGTGTATATGTATGATGACTGTGAGCTCAATAAGATTATATAATGGGAAAAGAGTTACAATTTGGAAGAAGAGCATGGCCATTTGGGTGACTAGGTGAGCTTACTTTAGGAGATAGATGAAAGCTGAACTGTGGGATAAGGCTTAAACGCTAAGACTAAAATAGTCTAAAACAAAACAAAAAAAGATGCATGTGTATTTTTATTAGAATTTTGGAGTGCTATCTGTGTAGTAATCCAGCAGTAATCTGTGCAGGATTGAAGAAGCTTCCAAATAAAGACCAATCACTCTGCACTCTCCCCTTATGCAGAGTAACTGGTCTTGTATTCACTCCTTGTAGTTTTCTGCAGTGAGTCTGTTGCTACCACAGTTATGCATGTTGCATAGTTTTACTAGGCAATTTTTTTTATTAAAGTGGTTGTAAGCTCGCACATATGCTCAGTGAAGTGAACAGCCTCAGATGATACACAGAAATGAAACAAATCTGCCCATATAAGCTTTATTTGTATATCTGCTGTCTTCAGCTTTCTACACTCTTTAGAATGTAAACATTGTGTTAGAAATGTTTCTTCCTGTTCCACCACTGGGTGTGGAGTCTTGGCATACACTGTGAGATCTGATTGGAGGAGAGGCACACCCACCCTCCACATAGGCAGAGGAATAAATGAAATATGCAGAGCTGCAGTGTGAATAGACAAGCTCTCTGCTAATCTCTTTCTATGCACCCTCCCCAACACAAATTTCCAGCTACTTTTATCTCCTGTGTCAGAGAACTTGTCAGAAGTTATCATGCTGATAACAGAAGAACGGCGCAGCAGAAAGACACAGGGCTTTGAAAAGAGATAAGTAAACATTACAGATATATGTGCCTAGGTCAGATTTAATGAATGGAAAGGACTATTGGGGTGTGTAAATGCATTTGGTGCACACAAAGAGGAATTATACTGTATTCTTTGTGGCTATTGAGAAATACATTTGAATTAAAGTTGTTGTGCCCAAAATAATAATGTTGGACAGTAGGGTTAAGTGAACAGAGAGACTGCAAGCTATTATGCTACTCTGTAACAAGATCCAGGTACCAGCTGTGAAAAAATCCATGCAAAAATTCCCTTTATCTTTAAAATTGTTATCTGCAGAGGCTATACAGTATATGTGTATGAAATTGTTTTGTCTGCCAAAGTATTTGTAATTCTATTTAGAAACTCTTGAGATTCATTCATCCCTCACAGACAACCAGTCATACTGCTAGGCCCCTTCTAGGGCCAAAGTGTTAAATGTTAGTGTTCGTTAAAGTGGTTGTAAACCCATTACAACCACTTTAACCTACAGGTAAGCCTAGATTAAGGCTTACCTGTAGGGGCAAGAAATATCTCCCAAACCTAAAAGGTTTAGGAGATATTTGCAGAAATAGCAGCACCGATGTCTACGGCGCATGCGCCGTAGACATCGGGCGCAGGCGCACTGAGCGTGCCGTTTCTAACGGCGATCATGCCGTTAGTGGCGGCACCAGTGCGCATGCGCGGGAGTGACGTCATCGCGGCTCCAGCCAGTCACAGCGCTGGAGCAATACCCTGAAGTCACTCCAGGAGAGATAGCGGTGTCGAAGAAGGCGAACGAGGGCCGCTGCGGGGGCTTCGATCTCAGGAAAGTAATTCATAATGAGCTAGTATGCTGTGAATGCAAGTACTTGGCTGTGACACACCTTATTCTACACATTCATTCCTCTCAGTGCAGGTTTCAGAGAGAACTGAAGGTCCAGTGGGGTTGGCAATCCCAGCTGATGAGGAGCGAGGAGAGGTCCGCTTTGTTCTTTGGTGTGGGTCTTTAAGGTACGCTTGCCAACGAGCTGCATGGCAGGTCAACATATGTCTGGTCAAGCATGTGGTGCCCAAGCGGCTGATGTTTTGGCCATGCGAGATACGCTTGAGACATATGTTGCAAACAGCAGCTGTGCGATCTGATGCACTCGACTCAAAAAAGGCCCACACCAAAGAACTTTTGGAATAACGGGCAGAGGCAGCGCCCTGCACAGGCGGAGCTCTGCGGTGTGATTCAGTCGGTGTGCTGCCCTTACGCTGGCCCCCCGAGGGCATCCTGCCTCATTGGAGATGTGCCTCCTCCTCATCCTCCTCTTCCTCCTCTCTCCTATCAGGCACCCACGTGGAGTCAGTGACCTCATCATCCCCTCCCTCCTCATCACTGGAGCCAATCTGGCAGTATGCTGCAGCTGCTGGAACATGACTGCCAGATTGCTGTCCTTCTTGAGCATCCCCTCTCTCTGCTCTCACGCTACTGCCTTCCTCTAGCTGGGTATCATCTTCAGACCCTTCGAAACGCAGGGCATCCTCCTGGAGCATGTATCCAACACTGTGCTCAAACAGTTCGGGGGACTCCTCAGGAGGACACGGTGGGTCTAGGGAAGGAGTGACTGATGATAACATTGATACGAGGGAAGAGGACGCTTTGGCAGATGCTTTGCCAGTACCCTGAGCCTGGGTGAGAGAGGATGAGGAGGATGAGGAGGGCTTGGTCATCCACTCTACCAAGTCTTCGGCATGATGCGGCTCAACACGTCCAGCTGCCGAAAATAAGGACAAGCGTGTCCCATGGCCACGTGCTGATGACGATGCACCACATCCACGACCAGCACTGTTGTCTCTAGACACAGAGCCTGCTTGCCCTCTTTTATTGGCACGTGACTGTCTGCCTCTCCTTGTTGGCCTTCCAGACATAGCAATGGCCTGCAGGGAGATGGGAAAACCAGCAATTGGGTAGTGTATATTGTGCTGGAGGCACACAACACCCACTAACTCCAGTAGATGCCTTTATTAGAGAACAGCAATGACGGGTATATACAGGTGTATACTGTACTAGGGCACACAACACCCACTAACTCCAGCAGATGCCTTTATTAGAGAACAGCAATGACGGGTATATACAGGTGTATACTGTACTAGGGCACACAACACCCACTAACTCCAGCAGATGCCTTTATTAGAGAACAGCAATGACGGGTATATACAGGTGTATACTGTACTAGGGCACACAACACCCACTAACTCCAGCAGATGCCTTTATTAAAGAACAGCAATGACGGGTATATACAGGTGTATACTGTACTAGGGCACACAACACCCAATTAGAGAACAGCAATGACGGGTATATACAGGTGTATACTGTACTAGGGCACACAACACCCACTAACTCCAGCAGATGCCTTTATTAGAGAACAGCAATGTCGGGTATATACAGTTGTATACTGTACTAGGGCACACAACACCCACTAACTCCAGCAGATGCCTTTATTAGAGAACAGCAATGACGGGTATATACAGGTGTATACTGTACTAGGGCACACAACACCCACTAACTCCTGCAGATGTTTGTATTAGAGAACAGCAATGACGGGTATATACAGGTGTATACTGTACTAGGGCACACAACACCCACTAACTCCTGCAGATGCCTGTATTAGAGAACATCAATGGTGGGTATATACAGGTGTATACTGTGCTAGGGCACACAACACCCACTAACTCCTGCAGATGCCTGTATTAGAGAACAGCAATGATGGGTATATACAGGTGTATACTGTACTAGGGCACACAACACCCACTAACTCCTGCAGATGCCTTTATTAGAGAACAGCAATGATGGGTATATACAGGTGTATACTGTGCTGGGGCACACAACACCCACTAACTGCTGCAAATGCCTGAGAAAAGAACACACTGTCCCTGCCTGCCTATCTAGCTTAGAGAACAGCAATGACGGGTATATACAGGTGTATACTATGCTGGGGCACACAACACCCACTAACTGCTGCAGATGCCTGAGAAAAGAACACACTGTCCCTGCCTGCCTATCTAGCTTAGAGAACAGCAATGAACAGCAACTCCTGCAGATGCCTGAGAAAAGAACACACTGTCCCTGCCTGCCTATCTAGCTTAGAGAACAGCAATGAACAGCAACTCCTGCAGATGCCTGAGAAAAGAACACACTGTCCCTGCCTGCCTATCTATCTTAGAGAACAGCAATGAACAGCAACTCCTGCAGATGCCTGAGAAAAGAACACAACGTAGAACACACTGTCCCTGCCTATGTAGCTCTTTCCCTGCACGCCGGAACACACTGCAAAAGGCCGCCGCGCTGGCGGCCTTTTATAGTGTGGGGCGTGTACTAAACCCCCCTGAGCTATGATTGGCCACAGGCATCCTGCCTGTGGCCAATTATGGCTCTCCTCGCTGCCGGCGCTGTGATTGGCCAAGCATGCAGGGTCACAGTGCATGCTTGGCCAATCACAGCGCCGGGATTGCACTGCGATGGCGCAGTGTATTGTGGGCCGTTCGCGTCACTCGAATTTGGCGCGAACGGCCCATAACGTTCGATCTTCGTCAAACGATCGAACAGCCGATCATCCCTACTTGGCAACCATGCCCCTTTCATACAATTACTATATACATATACAGTTTATACAGTGTATATATATATATATATATATATATATATATATATATATATATATACAGTGGGGGGAACAAGTATTTGATACACTGCCGATTGTGCAGGTTTTCCTACTTACAAAGCAGAGGTCTGTCATTTTTATCATAGGTACTTTTCAACTGTTAGAGGCGGAATCTAAAACGAACATCCAGAAAATCACATTGTATGATTTTTAAATAATTAATTTGCATTTTATTGCATGACATACGTATTTGATCACCTACCAACCAGTAAGATATCCGTCTCTCACAGACCTGTTATTTTTTCTTTAAGAATCCCTCCTGCTCTCCACTCATTACCTGTATTAACTGCACCTGTTTGAACTCGTTACCTGTATAAAAGACACCTGTCCGCACACTCAATCAAACAGACTCCAACCTCTCCACTATGGCCAAGACCAGAGAGCTGTGTAAGGACATCAGGGATAAAATTGTAGACCTGCACAAGGCTGGGATGGGCTACAGGACAATAGTCAAGCAGCTTGGTGAGAAGGCAACAACTGTTGGCATAATTATTAGAAAATGGAAGAAGTTCAAGATGACGGTCAATCTCCCTCGGTCTGGGGCTCCATGCAAGATCTCACCTTGTGGGGCATCAATGATCATGAGGAAGGTGAGGGATCAGCCCAGAACTGCACGGCAGGACCTGATCAATGACCTGAAGAGAGCTGGGACCACAGTCTCAAAGAAAACCATTAGTAACACACTACGCCATCATGGATTAAAATCCTGCAATGCATGCAAGGTCCCCCTGCTCAGGCCAGCGCATGTCCAGGCCCATCTGAAGTTTGCCAATGACCATCTGGATGATCCAGAGGAGGAATGGGAGAAGGTCATGTGGTCTGATGAGACAAAAATAGAGCTTTTTGGTCTAAACTCCACTCGCCGTGTTTGGAGGAAGAAGAAGGATGAGTACAACCCCAAGAACACCATCCCAACCGTGAAGCATGGAGGTGGAAACATCATTCTTTGGGGATGCTTTTCTGCAAAGGGGACAGGACGACTGCACCGTATTGAGGGGAGGATGGATGGGACCATGTATCACAAGATCTTGGCCAACAACCTCCTTCCGTCAGTAAGATGTCATGGATATGCAGTAGTGTTTGTCTGTCAGCTTACCTTCCTTCCCATGTGTTCATCTTAGAGGCCTGAGCCCTTTCACCTGGCTTCCTTTATAATCTCCTCCCAGCCAGACTCCACCCCAGGCCCTATCACAGAACACTATATTAACCTGTGCACTGCAAGCCTGCTTTGCTGATCAACGTGTTTGTTAGGCATTGTGTGTTTGGGTTCCTGCCTGCCGTGTGCTACGTCTGTCTCTCTGTTACGTTATTGGCTTGTCCCCGACTATCCCTGTCTGCTTGTGACCCTTGACCTTCGGCTCGTTCTT
Source organism: Rana muscosa (assembly GCA_029206835.1). Classification (NCBI taxonomy): domain Eukaryota; kingdom Metazoa; phylum Chordata; class Amphibia; order Anura; family Ranidae; genus Rana; species Rana muscosa. The sequence continues at coordinate 219,490,083 of CM055116.1, forward strand.
TCGTTATCCTTGTCTGCTTGTGGCCCCTGACCTTCAGCTTGTTATTCGGTTCTCTCATATCTTGTGCTGCTGCTTCCCCTCTTCTCCCCTTATCCTACGGGGCGTGAGCTAGGAAACTCCAGGGGCCGCGACCTGGTCCCAGCCTGCAGCATAACATCCTCACCACTAGAGGCCCTGGAGAAGACCTGCTGGGTCTTAGACTCCGCGCCCTGGGGAATCTTGGCTCTAGCTTCCGTTAGGATCCCGGTTGTGCTCCTCTGGTCCCGCTTTCCACAACCACCCAGTTTCCTATCCGCAGAAGCCAGCCATAGGGTTCACTACCTCGCGGTGCACTCCTGTCCCCCTACGGTGTGCATCTGTCACCTGGCCACAGGTGACCTTGACAGTTTGATCAGCCATGAACCCGGCTGACATCCCGTTACCCGTGGATGATCCGTTGCAGGGCATAGTTTGCAGACTTGAAACCCAGGAATCGAATCAGACTCAGGTGATGCGATTCCTCCAGGATCTGGCTTCTCGCTTCGAGCAGCTTCAGGCCTCCTTGGGAACCCTGAATCCGCAACCTCAAATACAACCAGCGGCTGCACCTATTGCACCAGTCGCAGCCACACACTCACTACAACTGCCAGCTCCGTCCCGTTTCTCTGGGGACTCCAAGGCTTGCAGGGGGTTCCTTAGCCAATGCACAATTCATTTTGAGCTCCAGCCCCAAAACTTCCTGTCTGATCGGGCTAAGGTAGCCTATATCATTTCCCTCCTCTCTGGTGAAGCTTTAGCCTGGGCAGCCCCTCTGTGGGAACTGAATGATCCAGTGGTTTCTAGCCTGTCTGGCTTCTTGAAACTTTTTCGGAATATCTTCAAAGAACCGGCTCGTGTCTCTTCAGCGGCCAGCGCCCTTTTACGTCTCCGCCAAGAGTCTGCTTCTGTGGGACAGTATGCCCTTCATTTCCGCATACTGTCGGCTGAGTTGAGCTGGAACAATGAGGCCTTAGTCGCAACCTTTTTGCATGGCCTGTCTGATAGAGTGAAGGATGAATTAGCAGGAAGAACCATCCCCACTGATCTGGCCGGCGTTATCTCCTTGTGTAACCAGATCGATATTCGCTTTCAGGAGAGGACCTTAGAAAAGCAACGCCAGCACTCCTTGGTTCTTAGTCAGCCTGAGCTCCCCTCTCTTCGACCCGTAGAGCATCTCCTACCAGCTGAGGAACCCATGCAGCTGGGTCGGACCAGGCTATCCCCCGAGGAACGTGCTAGGCACAGAACTCTTGGTCTGTGTCTTTACTGTGGGGGCAAAGGTCATTTTTGTGACACTTGCTCTCTTTGTCCAGAAAAACGTTCGGGTCCACTTCATCTGGAAAGTGGAGTATTGGACCCAGAAATATCACCTTCCCCTTCTCGTCTTCTGCTTTCTGTGTTCCTTCATGTTGGTGCTTCTTCTCATTCGGTCTCAGCATATCTGGATTCCGGAGCCGCTGGTAATTTTATGGACTGGGAAATCGCATCGTCCATGAGACTTACTCTTTTGCCCCTCACCACACCATTGGTGGTCTTGGCGATTGATGGTACTGTTCTCCCAGGGGGACCTATCCGCTTCCAGACCCTCCCTGTTAAGATGTCGGTAGGGACACTCCACCAGGAGTGGATATCCTTCCTTATCTTACCCAAGGCCTCAACGCCTATAATTTTGGGTCTCCCATGGTTACAGCTCCATTCTCCTCATGTGGAATGGACTACTGGACAGATCCTGGCTTGGGGTCCCTCCTGTTCCTCGTCCTGCCTACCCAAGGTTGCCCCCTGTGAATCTGAGCCGGTCATTCATTCCAGGTTGCATAACCACTTACATTTCTCTGTCCCTAACCACCCTTGGACGCACAGCCAGGCTAGCTTGTCTACAAGTCCTGCAGTCGCTACGTCTTGCGATGCGATTCAGGTAGTCGCTACACCTGACTCAGCTATTCACTCTGCCTCTGTACTAGTTATGCCAGTCCAGCCCATGCCCAGTGAGCCTCCTACTTTTTCTTGTTCGGGACATTCTGCTTGTCCTTCAGCTATTCAGTTTGACTCCGGCGACATGTCACCTTCTAACCAACCTGACTTCAGGGTTCCACTGACATCTGCCCAGTCTGATGGTCCTGTGCAAGATGACCAGTTCCCCTTTAAGGGTCTAGGGGACCCTCCTCAGATTCCTGTTGATCCTCTCATGCCCTTGCTTATTCCTAGAGAGCCTTTGGTCCTCAATAGATCTTCTTGTCATCTCCCTACCTCGTTTTCGGTCCCTGAGGATAATCTTAAGTACGAGGTTAGAAAAGTTCTGGATTCTCGGCTCTGCAGAGGCATTCTTCAGTACCTTGTGCATTGGAGAGGTTTTGGTCCTGAGGAGGCGTCTTGGATCGCTGCATCTGATGTCGCTGCACCTCATCTGTTGAGAAGGTTTCATCAGAGATTTCCCTTTAAGCCTGGGCCCAGGCGGGGGAGGGCCCATAAGAGGGAGGGTACTGTCATGGATATGCAGTAGTGTTTGTCTGTCAGCTTACCTTCCTTCCCATGTGTTCATCTTAGAGGTCTGAGCCCTTTCACCTGGCTTCCTTTATAATCTCCTCCCAGCCAGACTCCACCCCAGGCCCTATCACAGAACACTATATTAACCTGTGCACTGCAAGCCTGCTTTGCTGATCAACGTGTTTGTTAGGCATTGTGTGTTTGGGTTCCTGCCTGCCGTGTGCTATGTCTGTCTCTCTGTTACGTTATTGGCTTGTCCCCGACTATCCCTGTCTGCTTGTGACCCTTGACCTTCGGCTCGTTCTTTCGTTATCCTTGTCTGCTTGTGGCCCCTGACCTTCAGCTTGTTATTCGGTTCTCTCATATCTTGTGCTGCTGCTTCCCCTCTTCTCCCCTTATCCTACGGGGCGTGAGCTAGGAAACTCCAGGGGCCGCGACCTGGTCCCAGCCTGCAGCATAACATCCTCACCACTAGAGGCCCTGGAGAAGACCTGCTGGGTCTTAGACTCTGCGCCCTGGGGAATCTTGGCTCTAGCTTCCGTTAGGATCCCGGTTGTGCTCCTCTGGTCCCGCTTTCCACAACCACCCAGTTTCCTATCCGCAGAAGCCAGCCATAGGGTTCACTACCTTGCGGTGCACTCCTGTCCCCCTACGGTGTGCATCTGTCACCTGGCCACAGGTGACCTTGACATAAGAGCATTGAAAATGCGTCGTGGCTGGGTCTTCCAGCATGACAACGACCCAAAACACACAGCCAAGGCAACTAAGGAGTGGCTCCGTAAGAAGCATCTCAAGGTCCTGGACTGACCTAGCCAGTCTCCAGACCTGAACCCAATAGAAAATCTTTGGATGGAGCTGAAAGTCCGTATTGCCCAGTGACAGCCCCGAAACCTGAAGGACCTGGAGAAGCTCTGTATGGAGGAGTGGGCCAAAATCCCTGCTGCAGTGTGTGCAAAACTGGTCAAGAACTACAGGAAACGTATGATCTCTGAAATTACAAACAAAGGTTTATGTACCAAAAAAATTAGTTCTGCTTTTCTGATGTATCAAATACTTAGGTCATGCAATAAAATGCAAATTAATTACTTAAAAATCATACAATGTGATTTTCTGAATTTTTGTTTTAGATTCCGTCTCTCACAGTTGAAGAGTACCTATGATAAAAATTACAGACCTTTACATGCTTTGTAAGTAGGAAAACCTGCAAAATCGGCAGTGTATCAAATACTTGTTCCCCCCACTGTATATATATAATATTTAAACTTGGGTTGTTGATATTAATAACTAAGACAAAACCAGTGAGAGCCCATTCACACAGGGGCGTCTTTGGATCCGACTCCAAATCGCCCCAGGTCGCCCCAGGTCGCCTCAGGCCAAGCTGGCTGAAGAAATCAATGTGAGTTAATAGAGCCGTCCTTATGCACACTACTGCAGTCGCTCCGACTTCAAAAAAGGTCCCTGTACTACTTCAATCCGACTCCTAGGCGACCTGTAATCATTCATTTCAATGGGAGTCGCCTCTCACTGTCTTAATAGGAGCAACTCTCCAGGAAGAAAATATACATTTCTCCTGCAAAACTCTCCCTCCCCCCTCCCTCCCACAGAGCTGATTCTTGTTTGATTGGCCACTGGAATGTCTCCTGTCCTGCAGGCAACTTGGAGTTGCCTTGTAAATAGCTCCAGGTCGCGCTGTGATTCATACTCAGGTCGTGTCTGAGTTGCCTCATAAAATCGTGCTGGAAGTCGTGTTGCCCCTGTGTGAATGGGCTCTGAAGATGGTTGTTATATTTTCTATTTTATATAAGTATTTAGTGCAGACTTTATGCTTTCATAGTTTTAAAAGTTACCTTTATATATTTTGGATTTGTGCATAATAAAAATGATTTGATGTAGAACAGTTTGTTTGTTTGTTTGAGGTACAGTAATGCTGTGTCTGAGATTTCTGCATAATAAATCTAGATGCAGACTTGCCTTATTGATATACTCAGTTGCCATATTGCATATATGCTCCCTTAAATAGGCAAACAAGCAAACAAATTAAAATAGCAATCTCAAAAAAGGATATTTTTGTAAATATCTCCTTTTTTTAGGTTTTTGATGGCACAATTATCTATAAAGAATTAGCCTGATGGACTAGAGCAGCAATAAAACTTCATGTTTGAAGATGAGTGTGTGTGAATTGCTAAATTGCACTGTATATCTTAATTACTGTACCATTAATTTTCAGATGCTCCCAGATGATTACCTAGCATTAACTATTTGGCATCCAAGTTTTACTAGCATTATATTTACTGTCAACATCATCCTAAAAAAATCTGCATTAAAAACTCTAAAAAGGAAAAGTGTTTAATGTAGTTATGCAGCAGAAGTGAAACAGTCATGTTAGAGTGGGTCTATTTCTCTTAAATTAGGCCGGCATCTTATTAGGAAGACAGATAGAGCTGAACAGTTGATCAATTGGCTCAAGGCTGACTTAACATTAAATCTTCCTATCCTCCAGCAATTGTAATTAAGGTACTTCATAGTACATCAGCATAGATGACATTTGTTTTAAGCTTTGCTATCTAGTTTTTAAAATATACTCAGAGAGGCTAATTTATGACCAAAAAAATGGTCAATTTTAATCTGGACCTAATATATATCAAGAAAGGCTCATTCTTTTCCTTAAATAATGTAAGAAAATGCTAGGGAGGGTTGCAATGTTTTGCTTTTAATTATACAGTATCTCACAAAAGTGAGAACACCCTTCACATTTTGTAAATATTTTATTTATCTTTTCATGTGACAACACTTTGCTACTAATGTAAAGTAGTGAGTGTACAGCTTGTATAAAAGTGAGTACACCCCTAAGTGAAAATGTCCAAATTGGGCCAAAATGTCAATATTTTGTGTGGCCACCATTATTTTCCAGCACTGCCTTAACGCTCTTGGGCATGGAGTTCATCAGAGCTTCACCAGTTGCCAATGGAGTCCTATTTGACTCCTCCATGATGACATCACAGAGCTGGTGGATGTTAGAGATGTTGCACTCCTCCATTTTCTTTTTGAGGATGCCCCACAAATGCTTAATTGGGTTTAGGTCTGGAGACATGCTTGGCCAGTCCATCGCCTTTACCCTCAGCTTTTTTAGCAAGGCAGGGGTCATCTTGGAGGTATGTTTGGGGTCTTTATCGTGTTGGAATACTGCCCTGCGGCCCAGTCTCCAAAGGGAGGGGATCATGCTTTGCTTCAGTATGTCACAGTACATGTTGACATTCATTGTTCCCTTAATGAACTGTAGCTCCACAGTTCCCGCAGCACTAATGCAGCCCCAGACCATGACACTCCCACCACCATGCTTGACTGTATACAAGATACAATTGTCTTTGTACTCCTCACCTGGTTGCCGCCACACACGCTTTACACCATCTGAACCAAATAAGTTTATCTTGGTCTCACCAGACCACAAGACATGGTTCCAGTAATCCATGTCCTTAGTCTGCTTGTCTTCAGAAAACTGTTTGTGGGCTTTCTTGGGCATCATCTTTAGAAGAGGCTTCCTTCTGGGACAGTCAGCCATGCAGACCAATTTGATGCAGTGTGCGGCTTATGGTCTGAGCACTGACAGACTGACCCCCACCCCTTCAACCTCTGCAGCATTGCTGGCAGCAGTCATACGTCTATTTCCCAAAGACAACCTCTGGATATGATGCTGAACATGTGCACTCAACCTCTTTGGTCGACCATGGTGAGGCCTGTTTTGATTGAAACCTGTCCTGGTAAACTGCTGTATGTTCTTGGCTACTGTGCTGCAGCTCAGTTTCAGGGTCTTGGCAATCTTCTTATAGCCTAGGCCATCTTTATGTAGAGCAACAATTATTTTTTTCAGATCTTCAAAGAGTTATTTGCCATGAGGTGCCATGTTGAACTTCCAGTGATCAGTATGAGAGAGTGAGAGTGATAACACCAAAATTAAGACACCTGCTCCCCATTCACACTTGAGACCTTGACACCGTGGGGGGGAAAATGGCTAATTGGGCCCAATTTGGACATTTTCACTTAGGGGTGTACTCACTTTTGTTGCCAGTGGTTTATACATTAATGGCTGTGTGTTATTTTGAGGGGACAGCAAATTGACACTGTTATACAAGCTGTATGCTCAATACTTTACATTGTAGCAAAGTGGCATTTCTTCAGTGTTGTCACATGAAAAAATATAATAAAATATTTACAAAAATGTGAGGGGTGTACTCACTTTTGTGAGATACTGTATCTAAAGCCAAATCCTTTTTTTTAATAGAGAAGGGAACAGCTAAAAATCTTGTCATGGCTTTATTGCTGTCTGTGCCTCCACTGGCGACACTCACTCTCACCTTGGTGACTATTCTCATTGGGACAGAAAGCAATATGATATGCAACATTCGTCAGTTGTCACAAGAATAGGAAATTAAGGTAAATCTTATATTGGCAATGCCTGTTCAGGTGTAAAATGGCTTAAAGGGAATTTCCCTAACCTTGGAAGGATTTAATCTAATTTCCTTTTCTGTCTCGCCTTTTCTGTCTTGGAAACAGAAGGAAAGAAATCAAAACAACCAAATTAACTAACAAACAAACAAATAAGGGTTTTAAGTGTTGGATTTAAATACACTTTCATATACTATTCCATATGTTGTAATATTTTTTTAGATACATGAATTTCTTAAAAACATCCAAATGCCCAAAAAAACTAGAGTGGAATCTGAAAATGCACGGCCGCAATTTAGCCTCTTAGCGGACCCACTTGTTTCCAAGATGGTGGCCGTAGCACAGGCCTGTGCTGACATGGAGGAGGACATCAGCTCCGGGCCCCGCAGCGAGTACCCACCATACTGAGGTACTCTCACCTGCCTCCACTGAAATCGTTAATAGGGCACACAATGGAGGACTTATCATTCTCCCTTATGGGACCTAATGAGGCCTATTCAATCTCTCCACAACCACCTTGGTGCTCTCACACAGACTCCCTTATCAACATTGCAGACTTGTTCAACAAATAGTCAAAGCTGCTTGACAGGGGGCTGACCACCACAGCAGCCAAAATTAAATAAGAGATCAAAGCTGATTTTCAGAACTTGGGGGACAGAATGGAGGCTAAAGAACTTAAGCTGGACTCTACGGTGGAACAGACCAATCAAAACTCTGATCACATTTAAGTCTTACAGAACCAACTGGATACGGCCCTTTCCAGAATTGATGATCTCGAGAACAGATCACGTAGATACAATTTCAGAATAAGGGGTTACCCAAATCGATCATTGATGTTCCCACGGCAGTGCAAAGCTTCATTAAAAGTCTTATTCCTGATATTCCGCTACATAAGTTGGAACTGGATCTAGCACATAGAGCATTGGGCCCCCCAAGTAAAGATGGAGCCCCTAAATATGTAGTGGTCAAACCGCACTTCTACACAGTGAAGGAAGAGATCATGAAAAAATCGCTCGCAAGCACCTCTCCTCTGTCAGAATCACCATGTACAGATATTTGCGGCCATCTCTCCTACGACCATACAAAGGAGGCAATCTCTGAAACCCCTACCGAATGTTCTTTCTCAAAAAGATATAAAATATTGGTGGGCCTTCCCGTTTGCTCTAAAATTCACATTCAAATCTAAAACCTACTCCTTCTCCAGCCTGCAAGAAGGTGAGAAGCTACTACTCGGCCTGAGATTCTTCACACTAGACCCACTTCACCCCCCCCAATCGGGTGCCACGAAGCCTCAAACACCATCCAGCCTCATATCTCCTTTGTGGAACAAGAGCACCTTCAAGCATTCTAAGGAAGACAGACCTCCCTAATTTCAGGAGGTTCAACAGTACTAAACCTCATCCACTGGTCTTAACCAGTTTTTCTTTTAAATGATGACCCGTTCATACCTACCATTCACAGAGACACCGACAAGATGGATTACGAACTATATAACTTGCTGACCAGTTGGTCACCGAGTTGTTTTTATTTATTTATTTATTTTTTCATTTTTTTTTTAGCACTGCCCAAACCTATTCCTCGCAAGCCTGGAAGCTGAACTTTACAAGTTACCACTTGACATCCAACCTGGTCATACAGGTTCCGGAACTGTAAAAGCTGTTGAAAGTCCTTCCTCAGTGGACGGACTATCCATACCTTTCTACAACGTCCGATCTAATTAATCAATTAATTATTGATCTGCTCTTGAAAATCTAACTGCTATTTATCTCCCCCACTCCCTTTCCCTATTCCCCACTTCCCTTCCCCTCCCCTCATCCTTACTTTTCCCTTCCCTTACTGCCCTTGCCCTCCCTCCTCCCCACTCCTAGCCCTAACAATACAAAAAAGGGTCGTATTATGTTATCTTTCTGTTACAGGCAAGTTTCAGTCAGATGGTTATGCTTTTTCATATGTTTATTTAATTTGGTGTGTCTCGGCCGGAGTGGCATGTTCTGCGCCTCCCCTTCCCGCTGGTTATGGAATTTCAATGCCCTTCGGGTGGGAAATTAACCTCATATGAAGGGGTTGAGATGAATGTTGATACTACGGATGGAGAAAATTCTTTTTTTTTTCCCGTTCCCTAGAGCTCATGTGTACCTTATCCCTCTGCTCAATGGCTAATGACCCTCTGCCCTCCCCTACCCTGTGTGTTGCCTCACACAATACACAGGGGACGAACTCCCCGGTAAAGTCTTACAATTTATGTATTCCCAAAAAATAGATGTCATCCTACTACAGGAGACACACGGCCGTATAACCCTTCCTCTCTACATGCCAAATAAGCTGCTAGGACGTTGGACATCCTGTGCTATACCATCATCCCTGTCAGTGGAGGCTGATGAAAGGTAATGACTCAGTATTGCAGGGGCAGACTGAAGTGGGTAAGGAGGAGGAGGAGGGACAGATTTGTGCCCCTTTTGTGTGGCTTTTAGGTGCTCTTGCCAACGGCCTGAGTGGTTGGACGTTAAATACCTTGTTAGGCATGTGGTACCCAAATGGTTGGTGTTTTTGCCACGTTTGATGTGTCTGTGACACAGTTTGCAGATAGCAACAGTGCGATCTGCTGCAGATGTGCCGAAAAAGGTCCAGACAGCCGAGCTTTAGGGAGTGGGCCGGGAGATAACAGCTACAGAATGTGATGGAATAGGGTGGCTGCTCTCTACTCTTTCTTATTGTCGACCTCCTTGGGGTTGTACCGCCTCACCTTCAGTTTCCTCCTCTGCTCTATCTGGCACCCAAGTAGCATCAGTGACCTCATCATCATCATCTCCATCTCCTCCATCTTCATCATTACCACTGGAGACAACTTGGCAATACGCTGCAGCTTGGGGAACATGAATGCCATTTTGTCTACCAGTGTTCCTCCCTCTCTCTAGGCTCATGTTCCTGTCATCCTCAACCTCAGAACCAGCATCTGAATCCAGTAATGGCTGGGCATCATCAAGGGGCAAGTGGCTGATGCTGTGGTCAAATAACTCAGCTCACTCCTCAATGGCTGATGTTAGGGCTATGGCAGGAATAGATGTGGACAAGGAGGCAGGTTTATCCACTCTGGCAACTGCAGGGGACTTCGCACTTGTGTGACAGAGGATGAGGAAGATAAGGAAGGTTTAGTAAGCCAGTCCACCAGCTCCTCTGCATGCTGTGGCTGGATAGCATGGGCAAACTCAGTAAACAGAGGAAATGAGGCCCTGCCTGAAGACTGACCACCACCACGTCCACCTTTGCCTGTGGACACATTTGCTGTTGGCCCCCTTACAGTGCCATGGGAACGTCTGCCTCTCCTTGTTGTCCTCCCAGACATTATTGGGAGGGAGGGGGCGGTGCTTATAAGCAAATGTAAAGAAGAAGTTGAAATCTGTACGTAGATGCACTTTAATCAATGTAAAGAGGTGTTTGGTGTCTTTTAATTTGAGTACTTAAACTACACAGACACACTCCACGGATGCAATATAATATACTGCAATATAATGCGCCAAACGTACAGTGACACACATAACTATATGGTGTTAAACTGGCAGTAACGCACGCAAAACTATATGGCGTTAAACTGGCAGTAACGCACGCAAAACTATATGGCGTTAAACTGGCAGTAACGCACGCAAAACTATATGGCGTTAAACTGGCAGTAACACACACATAACTACATGGCGTTAAACTGGCAGCAATGCATGCAGAACTATATGGTGTTAAACTAGCAGTAATGCGCGCAAAACGATATGGCGTTAAACTGGCAGTAACGCACGCAAAACTATATGGCATTAAACTGTCAGTAATGCATGCCAAACTATATGGCGTTAAACTGGCAGTAATGCACGCAAATCTATATGGCGTTAAACTGGCAGTAACGCACTCAGAACTATATGGCGTTAAACTGGCAGAAACGCATGCAAAACGATATGGTGTTAAACTGGCAGTAACGCACGCAAAACTATATGGCGTTAACTGGCAGTAATGCATGCAAAACTATATGGCGTTAAACTGGCAGTAACGCACGCAAAACTATATGGCGTTAAACTGGCAGTAACGCATGCAAAACTATATGGCGTTAAACTGGTAGTAACGCACGCAAAACTATATGGTGTTAAACTGGCAGTAACGCAATCAAAAAGACAGTGTTCAACCGTCACTACACTGACGCTATCTGAACTGTCCCTTATCTAGCTATACACTAATGTCAAGATTACAGACACAATCTTACTAGACTACAGTGAAACTATCTGAGCTGTCCCTACTCTAGCTGCACACTATGCAAAGCTGAATGATGGTCCTCCTCACTACACTCACACTATCCCTAGACTAACACTAAACTAATATTCTACACTAACAATTGAAGCAAAATAGCACAGTATAGCACACTAACTAGCTAATAGCCCTGTTCTATCTCTCTCCACGCCAAAATCACACTGATAATGGCTGCAATTGAAAGAATACTTTTATACTGTGGGGCGGGAATGAGCCATGATTGGATAAAGTCATGATGACAGTGTCCAATCATGACTCTGACAGTGCTCTGTGCCCTAATTGGCTGAAGCTTTCATTGCTTCAGCCAATCAGGGCTTGCAATGCACTGTTCAGCGCCACAATGCATTGTGGTCGGTTCAGGTAGCCCTAAGGCCCCTTTCACACTCACACGTTTTTCAGGCAGTTTAGCGCTAATAATAGCGCTGCTATACCGCCTGAAAAAATCGGCTTTCACACTGAAGTGGTGCGCTAGCAGGACTGCTCCAAAAGTCCTGCTAGCCGCATATTTACAGCGGTGAAGGAGCGGTGTGTTCACCGCTCCTTTACCGCTGCTGCCCATTGAAAGCAATGGGAGACCGCGGTAATACCGCCCGCAATGCGCCCTTTTTCGGCCGCTAGTGGGGTTAAATTCACCCCGCTAGCGGCCGCATACCATGGTAAAAAGCGCCGCTATACCCACAGCGCACCTCCCGCCCCAGTGTGAAAGGGGCCTTACAAACGGTCAAACGTCCCGAAAGTTTGGCTGCTTCCCGAACGTCCGAACAACAAAAGTTCTGCCCGAACTTATGCTCGGGCCAAACCGTTCACCCATCCCTATTAGAGATGTGAATTACTCTTGGAAAATAATCATAGAGCATTTTAACAACCAATATTTTGCTGTACAAATATTGTAAATAGTTTAGCTATAAATAAAATAAGACATCATACACCTGTATACTGCACAATACTTTTAGAAAGCTCATTTCAGTTAATTCATTTAAAGAATGTCCATTCCATTGTTTTTAGAAAAGCAAGGCTTTTTTAACATTCATGCCTAGCAAGAATGTACATTACCAAAGATTTATCAAAGAAATGGCTGCCAGGGACAACCAGAAATAAATCCACATGTGTAAGCAAACTGAAAAGCATAGCGTGACTGCGCACATGTTTATTGACAGATGGGCTGAATGCTTTCCATTGCTGATTGCAAAAGATAATGTTGTATATTATTTGTGTGTCATATAAAAAGAAAAATTTCAATTTTAGCATTTAGAGGAGCAGGGTAAAGTTTAAATTTAAACTTTAAAATGTACAGTATGTTTACTAGACATGTGCATTAGTTTTCGTCCAAATGCATTTTCGTCTGAATTTCGGGTATTTTCGTTATCGTTTTAACAAACGATAATGAAAGCGCAGAATCCGAAATCCGAAAGATCCGACATAAACAAATGCTTTATTTTCGTTTTCGTTGCGACAACAGTTCGATATAGATAGGAGATTCGACATGACGCTGACAATAACAATCTGTGTCCATCGAACCTGCGGTCGAATGTGCCTAACCTTAACTCTATTAGTCCAAGATTATTCTACATAGAGAGAAAAGATTCGACATAGAGAGAAAAGATTCGACATAGAGAGAAAAGTTTTGACATGAAGATTCGACGAAGCAGCTAAAAACATACGATCGCAGCGAGCGAATATTTATGGTGAAATGCTCTGCCCATAGGCTATAGAAGAATTCTAATGTTGGTTGACTAGTAATAATAATTAATAAATATAATTATTACTAGTCATACAACATTGGAATTCTACTATAGCTTGTAGGCGGAACATTCGACCGGAAATGTACGATTGCGGCGTTGTACAGTTTAGCTGCTCCGTCGAATCTTCTTAGAACATTTGACAGACACCACGAGCCTTCAATGACAGATTCAACCTTAATTAATTCGGATTTTAGGACAAATGCATTTTTTAACAAAAAACTAAATGAATAAAAACGAATTTCGGGAGTAACTAAATACATTTTTTTTAGGACGAAAATGAAATTCCGAAACAAAATACTTCAGTGTGCACATGTCTAATGTTTACCTGCTCCTACCCGCTAGATTACACTGTCAAAATAAGGTAGTTAGCCCAATTGCAACATGGTGACATGCACTCAACTTTAATAAACTCACTGTATGTGCTTATTGTCTCCCCTGATAACACCTGCATGTTATCATGTTCATTAGCACATTACAGCCAACTTAAGAATCTATGATAATTACTCTACAGCATTCCCCAAAGTAGACAGCCCCCTGAGAGAATGTTTAGTGTTTTTAGTTTTTGTGGTCTTAGATTTTCCTTTATAAAGAAGGTATGAGGTACTTTTTAATCCATGATAAATGTGTGTGTTTCAGTTTGCAACTTATTTTGGTTTGTTTTGTCAGTAGCTTGTAATATCATTTGCTCAAATACAATGGTGTTTTTTAAGTTATATTTATTCCCTCACTTTTTTCCCCTTTTTTATATTTATTTCTTCCTTCTTGCCTCTTGTCTTTAGGTGTTTGGACTGTGGAGCGGAAGCCAGATGTGTTGGGGCCCTGTCTGTGTGCTCTGCAGGTGCTATGAACAAGGTTATCTACAACAGGGTCTCTCTGGCATTCCCCTATTCACCTATTTTGGCGAATGCACCAAAGATGAATTGATGGGTCATGTCAATATGGTGCATATTTCTATGCTGGCACCTGCAGGTGTGCTCCAGAGTGCAGTGCACTGCATTTTTCAGTGTAAGTGGCAGCAAGGTCCTCCCACTTTCAGGTGGATGCATTCTGTACCTTGCTTAAGAGGGGGTGGTGGAAACAAACTTGGTCCTATTTTCCAGTACAGACTATAATTTATTGTCTGTTACATATGTGTGTAGTTGAAAAGCCTTAACCTGAGAAATCAAAAAACTGTAAAATGTATTGATACAGGTAACATTGGCAATTGCATTTTTTGAGTATTTGTTTTGCTATGTATAACTGTCCAGCTTTAATGTAAAATGTATGTATTGAATATATTTCATGTATTCAAAATAAATATGCCCCATGACAAGTTTTTTTTAAGTGTGTCTTTTTTATGAGGAATGAAATAATGCTTTTAACCACTTTAAGACCGGGCTTATTTTCCAAACTTGTTGTTTACAAGTTAAAATTATTTTTTTTGCTAGAAAATTACATAGAACCCCCAAACAATATATATATTTTTCAAAAACCCTAGAGAATAAAATGGCGGTTGTTGCAATACTTTCTGTCACATTGTATTTGCGCAGCGGTCTTACAAGCGCACTTTTTTAGAAAAAATACACTTTTTTTAATAAAAAAATAAGACAACAGTAAATTTAGCCCAATTTTTTTATATTGTGAAAGATGATGTTACGCCGAGTAAATTGTTACCCAACATGTCATGCTTCAAAATTATACCCGTTTGCGGAATGGGGACACACATTTACCCTTAAAAATCTCCATAGGTGATGTTTAAAAAATTCTACAGGTTTCATGTTTTGTGTTACAGAGGAGGTCTAGGGCTAGAATTATTGCTCTTGCTCTAATGATCGTAGCGATACCTTACATATGTGGTTTGAACATGGTTTTCACGTATGCGTTTGCTTCTGCACGCACGCTCAGCGGGACGGGGCACATTAAAAAAAAAATATTATTTATTTTTACCTTTTATTTTTATTTTTACACTGTTCTTTTACAAAATAATAGTGTCCCTTGTAATAGTAAAAAAGCATGGCAGGACTACTTAACCACTTCAACACCGGGCTTTTTATACCACCTCAATACCGGGCCTATTCTGGCACTTCTCTCCTACATGTACAAATCATCATTCTTTTGCTAGAAAATTACTCAGAACCCCCAAACATTATATATGTTTTTTTAGCAGACACCCTAGGGAATAAAATGTCATTGCAACTTTTTTCTTGCACGGTATTTGCGCAATAATTTTTCAAACGCCTTGGTTTCATGAATTAAAAAATAACAAAACAGTAAAGTTAGCCCAATTTTTTGGTAAAATATGAAAAATGATGTTACGCTGAGTAAATAGATATCTAACATATCACACTTTAAAATTGCGCATACTCATGGAATGGCGCCTAACTTCGGTACTTAAAAATCTCCATAGGCGACGCTTTGAAAATTTTTACAGGTTACTAGACTTGTGCACAACGGAAAAAATTGTTTAGTTTCAGTTCGTTTCTTGTGCACAATGGAAAAATTTGTTTAGTTTTGGTTCGTTTCTTTTCGGTCCTGTTGATTCGTAATCATTCGTAATTTTGCTAGACGGGATTTTTCGTGTTCGGACTAATTCGTATTTTCGCAAGCAACATTTTTAGTTGAATTTTTAGTTGATTTATAATTCGTACTTTCGGTAGGGTACATTGTTTTTCGTTGATTCTGGACACAACTCCTACTTTCGTAACTTTTTTTGGGTTCGTTGATTCGTAATTTTCCGTGTCTCTCGCACAACGACGCTGCCTATTATGCCTAATGTGCTTCGAGTGGATTTGTACTTTTCTAATTACATAGCGGTTATTTGTAACGATTCGAAATCTCGTATTTTACTTTTGTTTTTTACATGCGGCTATAGCCTCCACCCCTGTACACCATTTGAGAGGGTTCAGCACGGTGAGGGAGAAGCAGAGAGCAGAGCAGAGTGTTATTGTGTTTCGAATGGATTAGAAATTTCGTATTTTACTTTCGTTTTTTACATGCGGCTATAGCCTCCGCCCCTGTACACAATTTTGAGAGGGAGTTCAGCACGATGAGGGAGAAGGAGAGAGCAGAGCAGAGCAGAGTGAGTGTTATTGTGCTTCGTATGGATTCATACATTCGTAACTTTTTTCATACCGAATTATGCCGAAGACATTCGGGCATTCGCTATTTGCGGTATAATTTATTTCGGATTCGGTTTTATTCATAATTGCTTTGTTTGGAAATTCGAATGCTTCCGAATGTCCGAAAGTTGCTAAATTCGGACAAATTTCGATTCGTTACGAAACAAATTGCACAAGCCAACAGGTTACCAGTTTAGAGTTACAGAGGAGGTCTAGTGCTAGAATTGTTGCACGTGCTCTAACCCACGCGGCGGTACCTCACATACAGTATGTGGTTTGAACGGCATTTACATATGTGAGCAGGACTTACGTGTGCGTTCGCTTCTGATCGCGAGCTACCGGGGACAGGTGCGTTTTATTTTTATTTATTTTTACTTCATTTTTTTTTTACACCTTTTTTACATTTTTTTTTATCACTTTTATTCCTATTACAAGGAATATAAACATGTGTGTGACAGGTCCTCTTTATGGAGAGATGTGGGGTCAATAAGACCCCACATCTCTCCTCCAGGCTGGAAAGCATGAGATCGTGAAAAAAAATTCACTGATCTCTTTTGAGAACCCGGGCGTGACATCATCACATCGCGCCCGGGCCTCCGACGGTCCTAGAGATGACTGATGACCATCTGGTCACCAGTCATCTCCATGCTTCCTATCCGGCGCTGGACGATTTATTCTCCGGGCCCCCAATGGCACGGGAGAGCCCGGAGAAGCACCGGATGGCGGCGGGAGGGGGGATGTCCCCTCCCGCCTCCTATAAGAACGATCAAGCGGCGGAACTGCCGCTATGATTGTTCTTATTGTGCGCAGAATCGCCGGCAGAATAGAAAGATATCTGAATGATGCCTCTAGCTGCAAGCATCATTCAGATATCCCCCCACAAAGCCAAGGATGTCATATGACGTCCACCCAGGATGGGAGATCCCATCTGTGGACGTCATTTGACTATGGGTGGGTAGGGAAGTGGTTAAATATGAGAAATAAAAAAAAATGTCATTTAAAAAAATAAAATACAAATGTCTTATTAAAAGCTATGGGCGCAAGTCACATTTTGACATCGCTTCCGCACTGCAGTGGTATGGAGCCGGGTGGGGGCCATCTTCCCCTCAGTCAGCTTCAAAGCTAACACAGAAAAGGACCCTATCACCTCCGCCGCTCCCTGTGGCTCCGGTAAGCGTCGGAGGGCAACGGAGCACGGTGGGAGGGGGGCACTCTCCCACCGCCAATAAAAGTGATCTCACAGAGAACTGAAGGTGGATCGCCTGCTGAAGAAGAGGATACCAGGGTTATAGCAGCTATCTGCTGCCATAACAACGATATCCCTCTTCAAAATGCCGCCGTAAGATCCGGTTAATATAACTGAAGTGGTTAATATAACTGAAATTGTTTGATGTGAATATCCTGGGATTTCACACTTGGAGTCCCCTTTAATACAATTTTTGGTATGTCAGTGTGGGGATAGTGGAATACAGGGTCATGTCAGGGTCATACAGGTCATGTTCCACTGTACCCCTTTTATGCCTAGCATTGTTAGTTATCAAACCAAAACTTTCTTAGCAACTGTTTTTCTGCAAATAAACTCTGATTAAGACCTGGTTCACAGTATTGTGGGTCTGAGGGATGCATTTGCATGGACATAGCAGCCTAATCATTTGAATGGGCTGCTGTGAATGCATTTCATGCATTACAAAGGTTCATGCACCATTTTTAAAACGTAGTGGCTGGGAAATCGCATGATGCCTTTGCACTATGCGATTTCTAGGCAGTTACCCCACTCACAGGTGAGCTAAATTTTTAGATGTGTGGGGGTGCTATTAAGAATGAATCGGAGCCCCGTGCCTTTTAAAAAGCAGCACGTTTTGGCTGTGGATTGTTTGCTGGTGCGGGCACAGGTGCAATTCCTGTGCCCTCAACCGCCTGTAATAGTGTGAACTAGGCATAAATACTGTAAAATTGGGCTGTAATTTATCTTTTTAAAAGTGCATGTAAACACTAATAAAGTACTTCTCTTATTTGTCAAACTGAAACAACATGGGAGATAACCAAGAACAAACAAAAAGAGGTGGAACAAAAGAGGATAACAAGGCAAGATAAACACCGAACATAGCTAGACAAAAACACGTGCACAGACTAGACCAGTGTTTCTCAACTCCAGTCCTCAAGGAGCACCAACAGGTCATGTTTTTGGGATTTCCTGCAGATAAAACAGCTGTGATAATTACTAAGGCAGTGAAACTGCTCAAATCACCTGTGAAAATCAATGGAAATCCCAAAAACATGACCTGTTGGTGCGCCTTGAGGACTGGAGTTGAGAAACACTGGACTAGACAACAAACACAGCTTAATGCCATTAAAAAAACATGTTTTTTTTTCCGATGGATGTTGGCTCAAACTCATCTTGCCTACACACGGTCGCACAAATGTTGCTTGGAAATTCCGATGGTCAAGAACTCGGAGACGTACAACACTACGACGAGCCGAGAAAAATTAAGTACAATGATTCCAAGCATGCGCAGCACTTTTGTGCGTCGGAAATGGCTACACACAGAATTTCTGACAAGAACTTTTGTTGTCGGAAAAATTGAGAACCTGCTCTCAAACATTTGTTGTCGGAAATTCAGACAGCAAATGTCCAACAGGTAACCCCAGAAGAGAACCCATTTATTAATATGAACCCCCTCAACCACAGATATATTTTTCACCTTAGAGAGAAAATCCCTTTAGAGGTAACAAAAGAGGGAAGAATAAGAGAGGAAGGTGGAGAGGAGGTAACCACCCACCGCATGTTTATGAGGGAGGATATCACCCCTCTCCTCACTATTATGACTCATCCGATAATTGGAGAGATAATCGACAGTATGGGGATAATGGGGATTTTCCTAATAGAGGGAGACCCAATTTTCCACATGATAGACCGATTCCAACCCAAAATAGGTTTGCACCCTTATCTGATCAAAATAATTATGATGGAGGTGATTTTTTAGGGTCACGCAGAGGACAGGGACCAGCTCCTCTGACATACAAGCTGGGTTCAGGGGAGTGGTGAAGGCAGCCTACACAACCTACACCACCCAGTGCAGGACTACCCAGAAAATGAAAAGACAGAGAGGAAGGAGGGGGAGTAGGTGACTACAAAAGGCCCAAACCCCAATAGGAACAGGAATATATAACCTCAGTGGTATTACCCTTAACAATGATGAAATGAAGGTTCTTGATCGAGGTCTTAAATTTGCGCCCATTAAAAACCTAAATACGTTTTAAACTTATGTGAGTCTACAGAAATATATTAGAACTCTCAACGTGAAAAAATATTTTTTGTCTCATTCATGTAAGAATCCCGTTCCAGGGAGAAATGATCATTCGTCCTTATGAAATAAATCCATCTTTAACCCCCTTAATGTTGATAAAAAATATATGGAGGTGTTTAAAAATATGGTCTCAAAAGATTTGGATAATCTGAGAGTGAAGAATGTCATGGACCCCCCAGTATGTCAGGCGTGGTATGGAATCTCTTGAAGAGCGCAGAGAGATTGTCATACGACCAGCCGACAAGGGGGGTGGTTTGGTTATCCTCAGTAAAGAATATTACCAATCTGATATGAGTCGTTGATGGAGAAACGTATTGAATCCTTAATAAGGACCCTATGTTGTCTTATAAGGATGAACTACATGCCATTATAGAGGATGGGAAGGATCACAAAATCTTGGCAAAAAAGGAGTCATTATACCTAGACCCACTATTTTGCAGAACTCCCATTATATATTTTCTAACGAAAATTCACAAGAACAGCACCCATCCACCAGGGAGGCCCATTGTAAATGGGATTGATTCTGTTTCTGCAAGGTTAGGACAATATATTGATTCCTTTCTTCAGCCATTGGTGCTCAATACTATAGCTTTTTTGAAAGATACGAAGCACATTATACAGATTCTGGAATCCTTGGAATGTTCTTCTTCCACTATATTGGTTACGGCGGACGTTAGTTCGCTATATACCATTATAGGTCATAGTAATGCCATGTCCTCTGTAGAATGGGCCCTCTCCTTATCCTCATTATCCGGCAGACACCAGGAATTTCTGTTGTCTTAACTTTTGTCTCACTAGAAATTATTTCTGGTATGATAAGGAGTTTTATTTACAGACCAGAGGAGTCGCTCCCAGTTTTGCTAATTTATTTATGGCCCACTGGGAGGAAGAAGCCATCTTTTTGCATCGCCCCCCTGAATTGGTCTGCTATCGCAGATTCATTGATGATCTTATCATGATCTGGAACAGTGAGAGATCTGCCCTTGAGTCATTTATTGACTCATTGAACAATAATGATAAAAACATCTCCCTGACATGGAATATAGATCATGAGAAAATATTCTTCCTTGATCTGGTCATTAATAAAGAAACTCACCGTTTTAGATTGGTCATTTACTTCAAACCAACTGACCGTAACGCTTACATCCCCTTGGGGAGTTGCCACCATCGATCATGGTTGTGCAATATCCCCAGGGGGCAGTTCATTAGGTTATGATGTAATTGCACGCAGGAGGACAACTTTCTCACTCAGTCGGAAGTTCTTGCTTCCAGATTTGAACAGAAAGGGTATAATAGGCAAGATCTTGATGGAGAAATTGTGAAAGTAAAGACGATGGACAGACAAATCCTTGTCTCTGATCGTATTAGAGATTCCAATGTGGATGATCACAATTTTAGGATTATACTTGATTATAATGTCCAGTATCGTAAATTTGAGAAAATAGTGCAAAAAAATTGGTCTATCTTGAAACAGGATAACGTGTTGGGACCTATTTTACCAATGCGTCCTCAGTTCATATATAAGAAAGCTCCTTCTCTCAGGGACCGTCTCGCACCTAGTGTTTTAAACCCGCCTGTTCCGTCTGAGAACAGACTATTCTCATTTTTAGGTGTTTTTTATGCTTGTGGACATTGTGTTCCATGCAGACATTCCAAGGTGAATATTAAAAAACGCAAAAAGTTTTTAGCATCGGTCACTAACAGAGAATATAACATTCAACAAATGATCACTTGTGACACAGTGGGGGTTGTCTATATGCTAGAATGTGAGTGTGGGTTACAATATATTGGCAGGCCCTCGAGACCCTTATATGTTCGGCTGGCAGAAAATGTTAACAATATCAAAAAAGGCCTGAAAACCCACACTGTATCCAGACATTTTAAACAATTCCACCAGCAAAACCTTAAAGGCCTCAAATTTTGGGGTATTGAGAGGGTTACAAAACATTGGAGGGGGGGTAATTTTATACGCCAGTTAAGCAAAAGAAAATCATATTGGATACATGAAACCCAGGTTCTTTGCCCCGGTGGGTTGAATGTTGATTTTGATATCAATTGTTTTATTACTGATCAGTGAATTTGATTTTAGTACTTGTAAATTTAGATGGTCGTGGATGATGTTGTGTTTTATAATAAATTTTATCACTGCATCCCAGTTTTGAGATTTTATTATAATTTTTTATATATATGAATATATTTTACGATAAAAATGTTTTTAATATTTTTATATATTTTTTTATATCATATATCTGCCATTATACACAGTCATTTAATCCTTGGGTACCATTTAGTGCACAAGCATTCAGCCATTATTCATATGTGTTATTTTTTTGGCATTTATTATTTTTTGATTTGTGAGATGTCTGCAGCTTGTATGAGTTGCGATCTCGTTCTTATATGTTGAAAATGGTGCGTGGGGACACTTTCGGGGTTGTGTTCATGTGAGGTTATCCCCGTCTTGCGTTGCGTCAATTGATGTGGCGTCGGGTTACCATAACAACTAGTTTTCTTGTCACTTATAGTGGGTCGTCACATAGCTTCCGTATCCGCTGATGAAGTCCCCACCCATAGGGACGCAACACGTATGGAAGGAAGCGTTGTGACGTCACTCGCAGCTATCTCGCATTCTGTTGTTGTTATACACATGCTGTTATCCGCCACTGGTATAGTGCCGTGTCTGTAAGTTTTCATTCACGATTTTTACTTATTAAATGCTGATTATTGCGGTGTGTCTTTTGTAATTACATGATTCATGTGATCCTTGGAGAGATCCACGCTGTATCCTTCTCTGTATCTGGATTGGTTGGAATTACCACAAACGATCCATTAGTGCCCGTAAGGGAAGGTGCATTTGACCCTCCATAATTAAAGGGTCCCCTCGGTAAGGTGAGCGGCCATCTTTAACATTGGTGGAGGTTTAACACATACCCACAGAGTCACCTGCATGTTATATTCATATGTCAACACCGAAGATCCTGCGGATGATTTTTGTTATTTGATATGTGGACTTGAATTTTAGCGCTGCACTCTCTGTTTTATATTTATCTGATGGATTTTTGATTGTGTACCCTGGTGTTTAGCTGCTATATAGGGTCATCATTTTCCATTGCGCTGATTTGTTTTCTCTTTTTTAATGTCCAATGGAGCCTACACACGGTCAGAATATCCGACCAAAAGCTCACATCGAACATTTGTTGTTCGGAAATTCCGATCGTGGCAAAAAGTTATAAATTGTTTAACAGGAGAGCTGAGGACTGGCACATGCCTGTGGAATAGCAAAGATAAAAAAAAACAAGGTGAACTGACACAGGAAAGGGGTACAAATAAGCAGAAATAAATCACATGGTATGAGACTACATTAACCGCTTAAGGACCTCCGCGCGACTATTTACGTCGACAGAATGGCACGGACAGGCATAAGGGCGTACAGGTACGTCCCCTTTAAGATGCAGCCTCATGCAGCCTCATGGACTCGATCGCCGCAGGGATACCCGCGATCGTCTCATGGAGAGATAGAGCGGGGAGATGCTAATGTAAACAAGCATTTCCCCGCTCTGCCTAGTGACAATGACACTGATCTCCGCTCCGTGTAATCGGAGCGGAGATCAGTGTCATGTCACACACAGCCCATCCCCCCTACAGTAAGAATCACTCACCAGGTCACACTTAACCCCTACAGCTCCACCTAATGGTTAACCCCTTCACTGCCAGTGTCATTTTTACAGTAATCAGTAAATTTTTATAGCACTGATCGCTGTAAAAATGACAATGGTCCCAAAATGGTGTCAAAAGTGTCTGATGTGTCCGCCATAATGTCGCAGTCATGATAAAATTCGCTGATCGCGATTACTATTAAAAAGTAGACGCTACAACTTTTGCACAAACCAATCAATAAACGCTTATTTTGTTTGGGAGCCACGTCGCACGACCACGCAATTGTCAGTTAAAACAACGCAGTGCCGAATCGCAAAAAGTGGCCTGGTCTTTGACCAGCGAAATGGTCCAGGGCTGAAGTGGTTAAAGAGAATGGTTCCAAAGATGCAGTCAAATGATTAAAAAGCTGTGATGCTAAATTTTTATATAGTGGGAATTACTGCTTACAATGTTAGTTGGACAAAGAAGGATATTTTGTGAATCAGTTTGTGTTAACATACATGTGTGTTTTCTACTATTAAAAGCATTGAATACAAAATCACATAAGGTTTGTTTGATAAATGAAAATCTGTATACTTATAAAAGAAAAATGTTGCCATGGCAATTGCTTATCAACTATGCACCAGGAAATAAACATCATTGCTAAAAGCTGCAATTCCAGGCATTTCAGCTTCTTAACTTTGTGTTGCTTTCATTAATGTCAACCTTTTTCCTGAATACTGAGAACGAAAGTTCAAAATAACTGTTAGCCCATGCTTCCTTTTTAGAGAGGAGGAAAAAATATGCTTCTGTATGAAAGATGGCATAAAATAAATATTCTATATTAGACATGTGCACACTGAAATATTTTGTTTCGGAATTTCGTTTTCGTCTGAAAAATATTTTTATTTAGTTATTCCCGAAATTCGTTTTTATTTATTTTGTATCGTTAAAAAATGCATTCGTCCAAAAATCTGAATTAATTAAGGTCGAATCTGTCATTGAAGGCTTATGGTGTCTGTCGAATGTTCTAAGAAGATTTGACGGAGCAGCTAAACTGTACGACGCCGCAATCGTACATTTCCGGTCGAATGTTCCGGTTACAAGCTATAGAAGAACTCTAATGTTGTATGACACTAGTAATAATTATATTTATATATTATTATTACTAGTCAACCAACATTCAAATTCTTCTATAGCCTATGGGCCGAGCATTTGACCGGAAATGTACGATTGCGGCGTCGTACAGTTTAGCTGCTTGTCGAATCTTCTTAGAACTTTCGACAGACACCATAAGCCTTCAATGACAGATTCAACGTTTGTATGTTTTTCGCTGCTTCGTCTAATCTTCGTCGTTCATGTAGAATGGTCTACCCCAACACTGTCTCTATAATGTTGAATCTTTTCTCTCTATGTCGAATCTTTTCTCTCTATGTAAAATAATCTTGGACTAATAGAGTTAAAGAGGAAGTAAACCCTGATGGGTTTTACTTCCTCTTTAGCCCGCTGCTGCAGCCTGGAAATGAAAAGCATAATGGGCTAGAATGCATCGCACACTAGCTCATTATGTGGCACTTACCTGCAAAAGAATCCAGTGATGTTCCCAGAGTAGACAGCGTCCATCTTCTGCCCCCTCTTCCTTCCGGGTCGCTGACTCCGGCGCTGTGATTCGCAGGAGCCACGTGATGTCACACGGGAGCCGCAATTTACGGCACAGGCTGGGGAAGAAACTGCACTTCGTTTTGTTTCTTCCCTGCGCATGCGCAGTGAAGATTTTAGGTAGACTACAAGTGAACTATCTCCTAAATGGCGCACGTTAGGTCGAAGTCCTTCAAGTGGGGTTACAACCACTTTAAGGTTAGGCACATTCGACCACAGGTCAGCGTCATGTCAAATCTCCTATCTATTTTGAACTGTTGTAGCAACGAAAACGAAAATAAAGCATTTTTTTATGTCGGATCTTTTGGATTTCGGATTCTCCGCGTTCGTCTTCGTTTGTTAAAACGATAACGAAAATACCAGAAATTTGGACGAAAATGCATTCGGACGAAAACGAATGCACATGTCTATTCTATATGGTTTTAAATGATTTTTAGGATGGATGTCAAGATAATTGTTATTTTTGAAGTTTGGGATAGATTGCAAAAGGTTGAAATCTCTGTCAAGTTTTTATTGCTGTCTATGTTCCCACTGGGAAGATTTACCTGTCAACATGACTGAATTTGAGAGGAAACTCACAATTTCACAGTCATAGCCAGAGAAAAAAGTTAACAAGGTATTTAAAACAAAAACAAACAAGTAATATATTGCAGCTTACCAATATTTTAATGCGGTGGCTGCATTAATTTTCATTTTTTTTTTCCTTCATTTTCACATGGTGACCCAGCCAGGAGCACACATCCTGTCTTAAAGGGGTTTGCACCTGGACAAACGAACAACAGGGACACCTTTGGACAGCAGCATTGTCAGTCTGGGGAGAAGGTAGTGTTAGGTGCACTAGCTGATTTATATAAACTTGACTATTAAATTAAAGCCAAATTATAGCTGAAACTTTTAAGGCAGTTACAGCAACAGTTTTTTACCTTTTGAAAATGTTTTACATAAATTAATAAAAGCTGACCTTTGTAAGCATCCCTGGCAGTGTTAAATAGTTTACCTCAACCCCTTTTACTGACATTTTGATGGATAGCTTGGTCTATTAAGTAAATTTGCAAAATACCAGACTTACTCTTTGGATTATTAGGAAAAAAAAGGAAAAGGGGCCCGAATAAAGGAAGGCAACACAGCCTCCACATATATTTAGATTTTTTTTGACTGGAGCTGCACATTTGTTACTACTCTAATTACCAAGCTTGTAAATTTAGCAGTATTTTTTAACTAGGATTGAGAGAAAGGAAGAATTAGAATATAATGGACCAGACAAGTCAGTCAGGGGTCAGACATTAATGGAGGGTGGAATTGGGGAAGATGGGGGAAAGGTTATTGCAGGTGATGATAAGGAGTTTCCCATGTTACACACAACAATTGAAATTATTGTCCTGTTTGTAAAAAAGATATGCAAAACACAAGTGCAAACTGTGACAATACATTAAAGTGTTTGTTCACCAGTGGCAGAAGTCTGCTAAGCAAAATAGGAGAGTTGGAATCTTTAGTGCATGAAGAGAACTATGATTTAATTGGCATGGCTGAATCTTGGCTTCATTATTCCCATGACTGGGCTATTAATATTCCTGGCTATGCTCTATTTCAGAGAGACAGGGTAAAACTAAAAGAGATGTTATCTCAAAGAGAGTATAAAGGAGGACCTTGTTGATTGAGAGTGTGATGACGCTGAAGCATTATGGGTGGAACTGCATTTGGATGTGCGTGGTGACACCATCAAGTAAGAATTGATACCTGACCGCGATGGTGTCACCCTCATCCATGACAGCACATGGATCGGTGCGCCTGCACCAACCATATTACCTACGGGGGGGCGGTTTGGAGTGAGCACTGCGACCATGCCTCCCTCCCTGCTCCTGTTCCGCTGTGGTCCTGTTCTCCTGCTAACTCTTCATTGCCCTCCGGGGAACGGTAGGTGCACAGTAAGTGAAACTTATAAAGAACTATTTGCGTTTTTAAAATGACACAGCAAAGTCTTTCTGATCTTGCAATATTATCAGTTGAAAGTGAGTTAGTGAAATGCATTGATTTTAAAGCTGTTTTTCACAATTCTGCAGCTGTGAGGGCCAGGAAAGCAAAGTTTTGATTTAGTCAAGATGTTAACCAAATGCTTGTGTATATGTTCTTGTTTATTTTTGTGCTATTTAAAAAAAAAAAAATCAGTAAAGTTTAAAGTTAAAATAAACATAGTTCTTCAAAAGTTTAAACTTTTAGTTCTATTATTTTCATTTGATATTGTTATTCAAATTTGCTAGTTACTTCATAGTTGTTAACAGCACTACTATTGCCATTATATGCAGTGTTATATGGTAAAAAAAAAATATTGGGTTGGGTGACAACATATTTTACCACACCAGGTGACACCAACCCTAGTGATGACACTGGATGTGCGTACTTCAAACTTAACAATTGGAGTTTGTTTCAGGCCACCCTGTTTTAATGAGGTGGTGGAGAATCAGATCCTTGCACAGATAGAAAGGGCTGTGAGGGTTGGTACAGTGATAATAATTGGGGATTTTAACTACCCTGAAAACTGACTGGAGTAATGGCACTGCTGGAACAGGTAAAGCGCAGAAATGTATAAACTTATTACAGTACAATTTTATGGTCCAGTTCATAGATGCCCCAACTAGAAATTATGCTCTTCTAGACCTCCATGCCCAGCTTATTTCTAATGAAATTATAAAAGAACATCTGGGTAGCAGTGACCATAACAGGATTTTATTCAATCTAAGCTGTAAACAAAAAAACACATACTAGAAAGATAAAAGCACTTCATTTTAGTTTCAAAAGTTTTTATTAATATTCCAAAGAAAATAAGATACAAGGTACTGTATACCATATGTAAGATACAACATAGAAAATTTAGACATCAGCCTATACATTGGTACATAACAGTGTCCACATTCTCATTCAAAGTTGCATATACACTTTCGTGTAGGAGTGTACGATCAAGATCAGTCCCCAATTGCCACTATCAGATATATTACTGCAGCCGACTCTAGCAGGAGGGTGGATCTCCCCCTCGGACACCCCAACTGGATTCAGACTGTGTCCCGGATGGGGAGACCCAAATCCCTCCACAACATCCAAATTATAAAAGCAGTTTAATGTGGGACTGGATCCTCGCTTCAAACACATAGAATGAAGATATATACACCCCGAGGAGTGTAGAGTCTAAACATAGCTCACAGGAAACATAAACATAAGAAAAAAGAAAAAAAGAAAACAAAGAATTAAACTAAAATAAGACGATTCAACAGTTATACAGCCTTATATATCATTGAATGTTTACAAGATATAGGTACCATTTAGAATTGTTTTAACTTGTACCAATCAGTCCACGGCTTCCACTGTTTACTGGCCACCTGGAGCTTACCCTGAGATGCTGCAAACATCATCTCATAAGTGCAATGAATATTAGCCGTTGTAATGATTTCAGTTAGCGTGGGATTGGTTGAATCTTTCCATCGGACGAATGATCGCCAATATTGTGCTTAATAGAATGTGGGTGAGTATTACTCTATTAGCCCTAGGGATAGAATTTATACCCAAGGTTAGGATAGCCATGCCTGGGGATCTAGGGATCTGGAAAGCTAGTATTTGAGTAGCCAAATCAAACACTTTGTTCCAAAGCGGACGAATATGTGAGCAATCCCATATTATATGGTATAGGGTACCTACACATCCACAATTCCTCCAACAGAGAGGCGAGGTGCGGGTGTCAAATTTGTATATCCTAAATGGGGTTAAATACCAGCGCAATAGCAATTTTTGAGTAAGTTCCCAGAGATTGATACTTCTAGTGGCGGCATAAGTAATTCGCAGTGCTTGCTGCCATTGTTCCGGAGAGTAGGATAGTCCGATATTCCCTTCCCACGCCAGAATGCTAGGAAATTTTGTGAATATTAATTTATTATTGAGGGTATTGTAGAATAAGGAAATACCTTTGTTTGGTAAGATATAGTGCAATTTTCCATGGTAGATGGATTGACAGTGGGGGATTAATTTGGAGGAAGTGGCGAAATTGGAGGTATTTGTAGTATTCTTTATCTTCCAAGCCAAATTCTATTTGTAAAGAACAAAATGTCTTCATGGCGGGCCCTATCATAAGGTTTGTTATATTGGTGATGCCCTTCTCCATCCAATGTGCTATATGTATGTCTGGTATGATTCCAGAAAGGCTGGTAATAGGGAGGGGAATTTCTATTGTGGGGGAATTGGATTGTTGCGTATCCAATATAGTTTTCCAAGCCTTTAATGTCGCTGTCACTGGGGGGGCTAAGGTATTAATTTCTCTTGGGTGGCAAGTACTTGACATCAAAAGGTCATAAAGGTTATAGTGTGGGGCCTGAATGTCCTCAAGCTCCTGCCATCTTGGTCTTGGGGTAGTCTTTGATCACTACTTGAGTTTTTAAAAGCCCATTTTGCTTTTTCCCCTTTCCATAAAAATTTGTTTACCAGGGATTGCATCTTAGAGAAGTACAAGTTGGGTACTGGAATGGGAAGAGTTCTGAACAAATATATTGGTTGTGGAAGTATTACCATCTTAAATGCCGCAAGGCGGCCTGACCATAGGAGCTCCGTTTTGGTTAAGTTCTGAAGTCTAGCGGGCATAGAGGTGAGAAACAGAGTATAATTTGCCGTATAGAGATCCTCGGGAGAGGCAGTCAGGGTAATTCCCAGGTATTTTACACCATCATTGTGAATCCACACATATGGAAACCGTGATCAGAGTCTTGTCTGTAGTTGCTCACTGATACCCAAGCCCAGTTTGAAAGACTTGTTCTCATTTACTTTGTAGTACAAAATTTTACCAAACATATGAAGCGTTTCATGAACCGAAGCTAGGGAAGTTTCGGGGTCAGTGAGCATTAATATAATGTCATCAGCAAACAGGCTGATAGTGTGATCTGTTCCGGGTGTTGGGAAGCCTTTGATATTTTGGTGTGATCTAATAAACGCAGCCAGGGGTTCTAGGATTAAATTCAAAATTAAGGGGGAAAGTGGGCATCCCTGGCGGGTCCCATTGGTAATATCAAAGGGTTTAGGCAGTACTCCTGACATATAGACCCTAGCAGAGGGTGTCGAGTAAAGAGCCATTATTGCTGAAAAAATGGGGCCGGAGAACCCAATTTTTTTAAGAACTAGGGCCAGGTACACCCAATGCACCAGATCGAAGGCCTTCTCTGCATCCAAGGCCAACAGCCGAGAAGGTCTTCGCTGGACTCTGGCCAGGTGAATGATGTTGACCAATCTCCTGGTTGCGTCTGAGGTCTGACGACCCTTGGTGAACCCAGCCTGGTCTGGGTGTATCAAGAGAGGTAGGATGTCTGCCAATCGGTTGGCAATAAGTTTAGCATATAGTTTGAGGTCAATGTTTAACAATATATTAGCAGGAGTGTCAGGATCTTTCCCTGGTTTGGGTAAAGTCACTATCAATGCACTAAGCATCTCAGACGGGAAGGACGAAGAGGCAGCAGCTGTGTTGAATAGTTTGCTCAGATATGGGGACAGGATGAATTTAAATGTCTGATAATACTCTCCTGTGAAACCATCTGGGCCTGGAGATTTGTTGCTTGGAATGGAGTCTATGGTTTTATGGATTTCCTCTACATTAAATGGTAAATTTAGAAGGTCCTTTTGTTGTGGGGATAATGTTGGTAAAGAAACTTGCTGTAAAAAAATCATTAATCTTTTCGGTCGTGGGCTGGCAGGAATCTGCATCGTCCTTCAGGTTATAGTAATGACTGAAGGCATCCGCTATATCCTGAGGGTGGTGCATTTTGGTTTTGTTCTCAGGGTGCAAGATATAGGGAATTTTGGTTTTAATTCTGTGCCCCATAAGTTTGTTTGTCAGTAACTTCCCGCCCTATTGCCCTGAACATAGGGATTCATTTTCAACCTCTTGGTGTTTTTCTCAAACTCCTCCAGAAGGAGGAGTCTGAGATCACTTCGCAATTGAATAAGTCTATCAGACAATGATGGGGATGGCTGTTGTTTATTTATGGACTCTATCTGAGCAATTTCGTCCGTAAGGTCTTTTATCTTTTTTTGACACTGCCTCTTCACCCTGGCCTCTAATTGAATAAGAATACCCCTCATAACTGCCTTATGGTCATTCCATAAAACAAATTGGTTCTGTACAGGCAAATCATTCATAGAAAAATACTCTTTTAGTTGAGACTATAATTTTCTTAGTTTCTGGTTGCTGTAGGAGAAACGATTTAACTCTCCACACTGGAATCGAGTTGTCAGATGAGGTATCGGTTACAGAGAGAGTAATGGAGGCATGGTCAGACCATGTGATGTTGTTGATTTTAGAGGAGACAGTTCTAGTCAAAGTCTGGTGATCAACAAAAAGCATGTACATTTTTGTGTACGAGTGATGTGGAGCAGAAAAAAACGTGAAGTCTTTTTCATCTGAGTGAAAACATCTCCACACATCATATAGATCCACAGAATGAAGAGATCCTTGAAGGGATACATTTGACCTCTTTGATTTGATGTGGAGTCCATAACTGGATCTGACACTGTGTTAAAGTCCCCACACATTATCATAAAGCCCTTCTTAAGAAAATAAAAAATGTTCATAAGTCTATTGAAGAAGTGGATCTGGTGGGTGTTGGGAGCGTATACATTCACAATAGTGTATGTCACTGAGTTGATGTTGCAAACCAGGACAAGGTAGCGGCCGTTACGGTCCTTGAGTTCAGTGTGGAGAACAAATGCCACTGTGTCCCGTATTGCGATCAGTACTCCCTTAGTTTTTGAATCAGCGTTTGCAGTAAAGATGAATGGGAAATTCCTGTGTGTACACAGCGTGGGAGATGTCTCCTTAAAGTGTGTCTCCTGTGAGCACAAGATATCACTTTTGTTTATTAATGCCTCCTTCCATAAGGATTTATTTTTTACAGGATGGTTGAGACCTTTGACATTTATAGACAGAAAATTAACAACCATTGTAACCGGGAAGTTTACGTGGTAAAGTAAGGTTGAGTATACTTATTTGAAGTGCAAGAGCTCCCTCTTGTGTCCTGCGTAGGGAGAGCATTCTCTTTTTAAAGTCAGTTGTACTCACTGTGGACCCAAAATCAGGGCCAGGATCAAATGTTCTTCTTGATGCCCCGGAGAGATCCTGTTTCAGGACCATGTAGACTCTTTGACAGCATGTGTTCCTGTTGATAGATATAACTGTGTGAATCCAAAAAAGAGGAGAAAAAAGAAAGAAAGAAACCAAAAACATAAAACAAGGCACAACAGGTAACAGTTCAACTTTTCAGTGACCATAGCGACTCAAGGAAGGCCACCTCCAGGAAAAGTTTGATGGGTTACACCCGGGTGCAGCTAACTGCTGCTCACGTGGGCTAGGGGGTAAGTTCAAGCCCGAGACCAAACTTGGTCTCCACGGGAGAACACATATTGACTCCGATTAGAGATTACTATGATTTATGCGATTTGGCGTTCCGTTGCGTGACCGTCTTCCATTCAGAGGCAGAAGCATGTTTGACAAGGGCGACAATGTTGTTTTCGCCAGGCTCCTTTCAGCAAGGAAATACCTTTGGCTAAGGAGTCCACAGTATACGCTCTGTCCTCTTTGGTAATGATAAGCTTGGTGGGGTAGCCCCATCTATAGGAGATACTGTGGTTCCTAAGAGCTTTGGTGATGGTATTTAGATTTCTCCTCTTTTGTAGAGTATGTTGAGAGAGGTCCGGATAAAACTGCAGGTTGCGATATTTGGATGGGATGTCGTCCTGTTTGCGCATGGCTTGCATGAGTTGCTCTTTCACGTGGAAAAAGTGAATGCGTAAAATCACGTCTCTTGAGATCTTATCAGGAAGGAATGAGGGTTTAGGCAGGCGGTGTATCCTGTCTATAGTAATTTCTATATCAGAAAGTTCAGGTAGTAGGGAGGAAAAAAGATCGATTGCATATGACGGTCAGACGGTTGCACAGACTCGGGGATCCCTCTTTTCTTTAAATTGTTTTGTCTGGACCTGTCTTTGATGTCTGCTAATTTATCTTTTATCCATTCTGAGTCTTCCTCTTGTGCTTCTCCGGCATCCGCCAGGTCATTTATGGTGGTCGCAAACTCTCCCATTTTACTTTCAATATGATCTACCCTGGATTCCACCTCTCTCAATTCCCCGCTGACTCTGTGAATACAGCTCATCATATCTGACTGCAATGAGCTTCTCAACGATACTAGCATGTCCTTGAGAACTGTATTCAGCACTGGTTGATTTCTGGTGGGAAATTAATTCAGGCAGTTCTCTTGTATCATCCCCAGAGTCACTAACAGGGCTCACTGCCGGGCTGCATTCAGCGCCATCCAACTTCATCTTTGACTTAGGTGGCTTCCCCGATGGAGAGGAGATAGGTGGGGAGTAATTGCTGATGGAGGACTCAGGATTACTCTGTGATGTGGCTTTGGCGTAACTCTTGGCCTGGTTGTGAGACATAGGGGTGGATGAGGCATCAGCGCCATCTTGCCTACCTTCCTCCCGTGGCAATGTGAAGAAATCCATCAGTCGTTGTGGTCTCCCTGAGCCCTTCCGCTTGTTAGCCATGCTCCCTGGGTGTTCCCGGGATGGATCGCCCACTCTGGAAGTACAAAAGGAGTCTATTTTGTGCCATTTTAAGCCGCTATGTCCCTGTGGAAGCCGGAGCTCCGGGGCTATGCTTCCATCCGGCTCCGCTGCAGGCCACGCCCCCCCACCCAAAAGCACTTAATTTTAAGAGAGCAAATATTCCAAGACTGAGGGCAGACACCGATTAGTGAATCTGTGGCCAATAAAGTGTAATATATAATATAATGATGGTGTTCCGCTGTCAAGTGCCAATATGTGGAAACCAATAATATAAATACAAAAGAGCTGTTCGCTGATTCAGCAGCAAATGCCTAAAAGTTGAAATACCAAAATAAATTAAAATGAAAATGAGGAAGGTACATTTCCACATTCCATATAGGGATTGGTGTCTTTTCTTACAGTTGCTATGACACCTCAGTGCTCTCAAGCTTCTCACCTTACTGCTGTAAGGTAACAGCATTGGATAGATATCTCTTTTTAAGGGTCCGTGTATCTCTGCCTGCCTCTAGGGGTCTTTCTATGCTAAACCCGGCCTGTAGAACTCTACGACCAGTAATGTCTCCACTGCGATGATCCTGGGAGTGCTGCCTTACACACTCTGTGGTGATGGTATATAAAGAAGGAAACTACAATAGTGTGATATCATTTTCCATTTTTTTTATATTTTAAAGACAGCTAGTTTTACTCACTTTTAGCAAGGTAATTATGGACATATACTCCACGAGCAGCAAGCTTGTACCGACGATTATCGTCACGCCCACGTGACTTCCTCAGGGGGAACGACTGGCATAGATAGTGTCTTTAAATAGTAAAATAGGAAGGTGTGTAATAGCGGCCATATATTGTGGCGGCCATTTTCCATTAGCCCACTGCATAAAACTATTACAGCGGCAGTCTTCCCATGGGTTTTTGGTCGGCCATCTTCTTAGAGAAGTGAAGATGGTGTAATCTTTCCTGATCTACCTATATATGGAGTTTTGGCTATATTCTTAAACGAATGATGATGTTTGTGCAAGCATTAGGTAGTTGAAGGCAGAGAGGAGACTATAAAACACAGGGTGGTGGATATAACAGAGCCCAGGGACACCAAAAATGATATACAGATTTAGTATCTCACAAAAGTGAGTACACCTCTCACATTTTTGTAAATGTTTTATTATCTCTTTTCATGTGACAACACTGAAGAAATTATACTTTGCTACAAGGTAAAGTAGTGAGTGTACAACTTGTATAACAGTGTACATTTGCTGTCCCCTCAAAATAACTCAACATACAGCCATTAATGTCTAAACCGCTGGTAACAAAAGTGAGTACACACCTAAGTGAAAATGTCTGAATTGGGCCCAATTATCAATTTTCCCTTCCCGGTGTCATGTGACTCATTAGTGTTTCAAGGTCTCAGGTGTGAATGGGGGCAGGTGTGTTAAATTTGGTGTTATTGCTCTTACTCTCTCATACTGGTCACTAGAAGTTCAACATGGCACCTCATGGCAAAGAACTCTCTGAGCATCTGAAAGAATTGTTGCTCTACATGAGCTGCAGCATGGTGACCAAGACCATACAGCGGTTTAACAGGACAGGTTCCACTCAGAACAGGCCTCGCCATGATCGACCAAAGAAGTTGGGTGCACCTACTTAGCGTCACTTCCAGAGGTTATCTTTGGGAAATAGACTTATGAGTGCTGCCAGCATTGCTGCAAAGTTTGAAGGGGTGGGGGGCCAGCCTGTCACTGCTCTGACCATACGCCGCACACTGCATCAAATTGGTCTGCATGGCTGTTGTCCCAGAAGGAAGCCTCTTCTAAAGATGATGACCAAGAAAGCCCACAAACAGTTTGCTGAAGACAAGTAGACTAAGGACATGGATTACTGGAACCATGTCCTATGGTCTGATGAGATCAAGATAAACTTATGTGGTTCAGATGGTGTCAAGCGTGTGTGGCAGCAACCAGCTGAAGAGTGCAAAGACAAGTGTGTCTTGCCTACAGTCAAGTATGGTGGTGGAAGTGTTATGGTCTGGGCCTGCATGAGTGCTCCCAGCACTGGCGGAGTTATAGTTCATTGAGGGAACCATGAATGCCAACATGTACTGTGACATACTGAAGCAGAGCATTGTCCCCTCCCATCGGAGACTGGGCCACAGGGCAGTATTCCAGCATGATAACGACCTCAAACACACCTCCGAGATGCTAAAGAAGCTGGGGGTAAAGGTGATGGACTGGCCAAGCATGTCTCCAGACTTAAACCCTATTGAGCATCTGTGGGGCATCCTCAAACGGAAGGTGGAGGAGCGCAAGGTCTCTAACATCCAACAACTCCATGATGTCATCATGGAGGATTGGAAGAGGACTCCAGTGGCAACCTGTGAAGCTCTGGTGAACTCCATGCCCAAGAGGGTTAAGTGCTGCAAAATACTGGTGGCCACACAAAATATTTTTGGACATTTTCACTTTTTGTTTTTGTTGCCAGCGGTTTAAAAATTAATGGCTGTGTGTTGAGTTATTTACACTGTTTTACACTGTTATACAAGCAGTACACTTACAACTTTACGTTGTAGCAAAGTGTATTTTTTTTCAGTGTTGTAACATGAAATGATATAATAAAATATTTACAAAAATGTGAGGTGTACTCACTTTTGTGCGATACTGTAGGTAACAAAATAGCTCTATCCATACTTTCCCTAAAGCCCTGTACACACAATCGGATTTCCTATGGATTCTAATCCGATGAAGCTGACTTCCATCAGTCTTGCCTACACACCATCAGTCAAAAATCCGATCGTCCCAAACGCCGTGACATAAAACACTCCGACAAGCCGAGAAAAATGAAGTTCAATGCTTCTGAGCATGCGTCGACTTGATTCTGAGCATGCACAGGTTTTTTGTCCAATGGAGTTCCACACAGGTGATCGGAATTTGCTATTGTTTTTTTTCCCATCGGATAAATTTAAAACATGTTCTATTTTTTCTCACCGATGGAAAAAAGACCGAAGGGGCCCATACACGATCGGTTTGTCCGATGAGAAAAGTCCATCGGACTGTATTCATCGGTAAAACCGATCGTGTGTACATGGCAAAAAGTTCAAACAACCTGTTAAAAATATATATAAAATGTAAATAATACCAATTGATTTAAAACTGGACTTCTTTTTGTTGGGACGTTTAGCACACAGCATCTTTTACACGGGTAAAAAAACGTTTTTTACGGGAAAAGGTTTTCACCCGTGTAAAAGACAGTATGCGTGTACATACTAAATGTCCCAACAAAAAGAAGTCACGTTTTAATTCAACTAGTACAGGTATTAAAGTGGAGTTCCACCCTCTTTTTCAACTTTGTTGCATCCTCTTTATTACTGTCCCCTTAAGAATAAATGGCATATATATATATATATATATATATATATATTTTTTTTTTTTTAAAAACTCATCAATCCCAGGAGGCTCATCACGTTCCCATGTTCATGAAGGCACGCCCATCCTGCCCTCCCTCGGTCCGCCTGGTGTGTGTGACCACCTTCCTCCGCTCCTCCCTCCCTACCCAGCGAGCCTCAGCCTGTCACATCTCACACTGCACTGTGTGAGATGTGACCAGGGCCGGTGTTCTGCCGAATAAGTTCCCCAGGCAGAGGTGGAGGCGCTGAAGCGCCAGAGTGCTCCCCTCCCTCCTCCTTCTCCTCTCCTCTCCTTGTACATAGGCGACTCTCTCTGCCGATCACCGCCGCCACCACTGCTGTGTTCCCTGCAGAAGCCCCCACCCTCCTCCCTCCTCCTCCTGTCAGTGGAGGAGAGCGAAACACCCATTGCTGGGGGGGTCTGTACTAATGATGGAGGGGGGGTCAGTACTAATGATGAAGGGGGGGTGGTTTGTTCTGGGGGGGTCAGTACTAATGATGAAGGGGGGGTCAGTACTAATGATGGAGGGGGGGTGGTTTGTTCTGGGGGGGTCAGTACTAATGATGGAGGGGGGGTGGTTTGTTCTGGGGGGGTCAGTACTAATGATGGAGGGGGGGTGGTTTGTTTTGGGGGGTCAGTACTAATGATGGAGGGGGTGGTTTGTTCTGGGGGGAGGGGGTCATTACTAATGATGGAGGGGGGGGTGGTTTGTTCTGGGGGGGTCAGTACTAATGATGGAGGGTGGTGGTTTGTTCTGGAGGGGTCAGTACTAATGATGGAGGGTGGTGGTTTGTTCTAGGGGTAGTCAGTACTAATGATGGAGGGGGGTGGTTTGTTCTGGGGGGGCCAGTACTAATGATGAGGGGGGGTGGTTTGTTCTGAGGGGGGGTCAGTACTAATGATGGAGTTCGACTCGATGATGTTCGACTCGAACATTGCCTGTTCGCATGTTCGCCGAACAGCGAACAATTTGGGGTGTTCGCGGCAAATTCGAAAAGCCGCGGAATACCCTGTAAAAGTCTATGGGAGAAATCTAAAGTGCTAATTTTAAAAGGTTATATGCAAATTATTGTCATAAAAAGTGTTTGGGGACCCGGGTCCTGCCCCAGGGGACATGTATCAATGCAAAAAAAGTTTTAAAAACGGTCGTTTTTTCGGGAGCAGTGATTTTAATAATGCTTAAAGTGAAACAATAAAAGTGAAATATTCCTTAAAATTTCGTACCTAGGGTATGTGTATAGTATGCCTGTAAATTTGCGCTTGTTTCCCGTGCTTAGAACTGTCCCTGCACAAAGTGTCATTTCTGAAGGAAAAAAAGTCATTTAAAACTCACTTGCGGCTATAATGAATTGTCGGCTCCCGGCAATACATAGAAAAGTCATTGATAAAAAACAAACAAATGCGTGGGGGTCCCCCCAAATTCAATTACCAGGCCCTTCAGGTCTGGTATGGATATTAAGGGGAACCCTGCCACAAATTAAAAAAAAAATGTGTGGGATTCCCCCCAAATATCCATACCAGACCCCTTATCCGAGCACGCAACCTGGCAGGCCGCAGGAAAAGAGGGGGGGATGAGAGAGCGCCCCCCCCTCCTGAACCGTACCAGGCCACATGCCCTCAACATGGGGTGGATGTCCCCATGTTGATGGGGACAAGGGTCTCATCCCCACAACCCTTGCCCGGTGGTTGTGGGGGTCTGCGGGCAGGGGGCATATCGGAATCTGGAAGACCCCTTTAACAAAGGGGACCCCCAGATCCCGCCCCCCCATGTGAATTGGTAAGGGGTACATTGTACCCCTACCAATTCACGAAGAAAGTGTAAAAAAATATGTAAAAAAAAACACACAGACACCTTGGAAAAGTCCTTTATTAAAAATAAAAAAATTAAAATTAAAAACACATTCCAGCGATGTAATCCAATGTCCCGCGGCGATCCGATGTCCAGCGCTGCAGTCTCCACTCGAAACATCATTGGCTGAGTGGACCTAGACTGTGGAGGAAGTTCCCCATCAGGTCCGCTCAGCCAATGACGTAGGCGGGGTCTGAGGTACGAGGGGGCGGGGGCGCCCTCGTATCTCAGACCCAGCCTACATCATTGGCTAAGCGGACCTGATGGGGAACTTCCTCTTCAGTGTAAAAAAAATTATAGACCCGCCCCTTCTCACGTTCCCCATCAAGAGTGGACCTGATGGGGAACGTGAGAAGGGGCGGGTCTATTCATTTTTTTACACTGAAGAGGAAGTTCCCCATCAGGTCTGCTCAGCCCCCACCCCCTCGTACCTCAGACCCCGTCTACGTCATTGGCTGAGCGGACCTGATGGGGAACTTCCTCCGCAGTGTAGGTCCGCTCAGCCAATTACGTTTCGAGTGGAGACTGCAGCGCTGGATATCGGATCGCCGCGGGACATTGAACTACATCGCTGGAATGTGTTTTTTATTTTTTATTTTTAATAAAGGACTTTTCCAAGGTATCTGTGTGTTTTTTTTACTTTTTTTACCCTTTCTTCGTGAAATGGTAGGGGTACAATGTACCCCTTACCAATTCACATGGGGGGGGCGGGATCTGGGGGTCCCCTTTGTTAAAGGGGTCTTCCAGATTCAGATAAGCCTCCTGCCCGCAGACCCCCACAACCACCGGGAAAGGGTTGTGGGGATGAGGCCCTTGTCCCCATCAACATGGGGACATCCTCCCCATGTTGAGGGCATGTGGCCTGGTACGGTTCAGGAGGGGGGGGCGCTCTCTCGTCCCCCCTCTTTTCCTGCGGCCTGCCAGGTTGCATGCTCGGATAAAGGGTCTGGTATGGATTTTTGGGGGAACTCCGCGCCATTTTTTTTTATTTGGGGTGGAGTTCCCCTTAAAATCCATACCAGACCTGAAGGGCCTGGTAATTGAATTTGGGGGGACCCCCACGCATTTTTTTTTTTTTTATCAATGACTTTCCTCTTCTAAAGATGATGCACAAGAAAGCCCACAAACAGTTTGCTGAAGACAAGTAGACTAAGGACATGGATTACTGGAACCATGTCCTATGGTCTGATGAGATCAAGATAAACTTATGTGGTTCAGATGGTGTCAAGCGTGTGTGGCAGCAACCAGCTGAGGAGTGCAAAGACAAGTGTGTCTTGCCTACAGTCAAGTATGGTGGTGGAAGTGTTATAGTCTGGGCCTGCATGAGTGCTCCCAGCACTGGCGGAGTTATAGTTCATTGAGGGAACCATGAATGCCAACATGTACTGTGACATACTGAAGCAGAGCATTGTCCCCTCCCTTCGGAGACTGGGCCACAGGGCAGTATTCCAGCATGATAACGACCTCAAACACACCTCCGAGATGCTAAAGAAGCTGGGGGTAAAGGTGATGGACTGGCCAAGCATGTCTCCAGACTTAAACCCTATTGAGCATCTGTGGGGCATCCTCAAACGGAAGGTGGAGGAGCGCAAGGTCTCTAACATCCACCAACTCCATGATGTCATCATGGAGGATTGGAAGAGGACTCCAGTGGCAACCTGTGAAGCTCTGGTGAACTCCATGCCCAAGAGGGTTGAGTGCTGCAAAATACTGGTGGCCACACAAAATATTTTTGGACATTTTCACTTTTTGTTTTTGTTGCCAGCGGTTTAAAAATTAATGGCTGTGTGTTGAGTTATTTACACTGTTTTACACTGTTATACAAGCAGTACACTTACAACTTTACGTTGTAGCAAAGTGTATTTTTTTTCAGTGTTGTAACATGAAATGATATAATAAAATATTTTCAAAAATGTGAGGTGTACTCACTTTTGTGCGATACTGTAGGTAACAAAATAGCTCTATCCATACTTTCCCTAAAGCCCTGTACACACGATCGGATTTCCTATGGATTCTAATCCGATGAAGCTGACTTCCATCAGTCTTGCCTACACACCATCAGTCAAAAATCCGATCGTCCCAAACGCCGTGACATAAAACACTCCGACAAGCCGAGAAAAATTAAGTTCAATGCTTCTGAGCATGCGTCGACTTGATTCTGAGCATGCATGGGTTTTTTGTCCGATGGAGTTCCACACAGGTGATCGGAATTTGCTATTGTTTTTTTTTCCCATCGGATAAATTTAAAACATGTTCTATTTTTTCTCACCGATGGAAAAAAGACCGATGGGGCCCATACACGATTGGTTTGTCCGATGAGAAAAGTCCATCGGACTGTATTCATCGGTAAAACCGATCGTGTGTACACGACAAAAAGTTCAAACAACCTGTTAAAAATATATATAAAATGTAAATAATACCAATTGATTTAAAACTGGACTTCTTTTTGTTGGGACGTTTAGCACACAGCATCTTTTACACGGGTAAAAAAACGTTTTTTACGGGAAAAGGTTTTCACCCGTATAAAAGACAGTATGCGTGTACATACTAAATGTCCCAACAAAAAGAAGTCACGTTTTAATTCAACTAGTACAGGTATTAAAGTGGAGTTCCACCCTCTTTTTCAACTTTGTTGCATCCTCTTTATTACTGTCCCCTTAAGAATAAATGGCATATATATATATATATATATTTTTTTTTAAAACTCATCAATCCCAGGAGGCTCATCACGTTCCCATGTTCATGAAGGCACGCCCATCCTGCCCTCCCTCGGTCCGTCTGGTGTGTGTGACCACCTTCCTCCGCTCCTCCCTCCCTACCCAGTGAGCCTCAGCCTGTCACATCTCACACTGCACTGTGTGAGATGTGACCAGGGCCGGTGTTCTGCCGAATAAGTTCCCCAGGCAGAGGTGGAGGCGCTGAAGCGCCAGAGTGCTCCCCTCCCTCCTCCTTCTCCTCTCCTCTCCTTGTACATAGGCGACTCTCTCCGCCGATCACCGCCGCCACCACTGCTGTGTTCCCTGCAGAAGCCCCCACCCTCCTCCCTCCTCCTCCTGTCAGTGGAGGAGAGCGAAACACCCATTGCTGGGGGGGTCTGTACTAATGATGGAGGGGGGTCAGTACTAATGATGAAGGGGGGTGGTTTGTTCTGGGGGGGTCAGTACTAATGATGGAGGGGGGGTCAGTACTAATGATGGAGGGGGGGTGGTTTGTTCTGGGGGGGTCAGTACTAATGATGGAGGGGGGTGGTTTGTTCTGGGGGGGTCAGTACTAATGATGGAGGGGGGGTGGTTTGTTCTGGGGGGTCAGTACTAATGATGGAGGGGGGTGGTTTGTTCTGGGGGGAGGGGGTCAGTACTAATGATGGAGGGGGGGTGGTTTGTTCTGGGAGGGTCAGTACTAATGATGGAGGGTTGTGGTTTGTTCTGGAGGGGTCAGTACTAATGATGGAGGGGGGTGGTTTGTTCTGGGGGGAGTCAGTACTAATGATGGAGGGGGGTGGGTTGTTCTGAGGGGGGGTCAGTACTAATGATGGAGTTTGACTCGATGATGTTCGACTCGAACATTGCCTGTTCGCATGTTCGCCGAACAGCGAACAATTTGGGGTGTTCGCGGCAAATTCGAAAAGCCGCGGAATACCCTGTAAAAGTCTATGGGAGAAATCTAAAGTGCTCATTTTAAAAGGTTATATGCAAATTATTGTCATAAAAAGTGTTTGGGGACCCGGGTCCTGCCCCAGGAGACATGTATCAATGCAAAAAAAGTTTTAAAAACGGACGTTTTTTCGGGAGCAGTGATTTTAATAATGCTTAAAGTGAAACAATAAAAGTGAAATATTCCTTAAAATTTCGTACCTAGGGTATGTGTATAGTATGCCTGTAAATTTGCGCTTGTTTCCCGTGCTTAGAACTGTCCCTGCACAAAGTGTCATTTCTGAAGGGAAAAAAGTCATTTAAAACTCACTTGCGGCTCCCGGCAATACATAGAAAAGTCATTGATAAAAAAAAAACAAATGCGTGGGGGTCCCCCCAAATTCAATTACCAGGCCCTTCAGGTCTGGTATGGATATTAAGGGGAACCCTGCCACAAATAAAAAAAAATGTGTGGGGTTCCCCCCAAATATCCATACCAGGCCCTTCAGGTCTGGTATGGATTTTAAGGGGAACTCCACCCCAAATAAAAAAAATGGCGTGGAGTTCCCCCAAAAATCCATACCAGACCCTTTATCCGAGCACTCAACCTGGCAGGCCGCAGGAAAAGAGGGGGGGATGAGAGAGCGCCCCCCCTCCTGAACCGTACCAGGCCACATGCCCTCAACATGGGGTGGATGTCCCCATGTTGATGGGGACAAGGGTCTCATCCCCACAACCCTTGCCCGGTGGTTGTGGGGGTCTGCGGGCAGGGGGCATATCGGAATCTGGAAGACCCCTTTAACAAAGGGGACCCCCAGATCCCGCCCCCCCATGTGAATTGGTAAGGGGTACATTGTACCCCTACCATTTCACAAAGAAAGTGTAAAAAAAATGTAAAAAAAACACACAGACACCTTGGAAAAGTCCTTTATTAAAAATAAAAAAATTAAAATTAAAAACACATTCCAGCGATGTAATCCAATGTCCCGCGGCGATCCGATGTCCAGCGCTGCAGTCTCCACTCGAAACATCATTGGCTGAGTGGACCTAGACTGTGGAGGAAGTTCCCCATCAGGTCCGCTCAGCCAATGACGTAGGCGGGGTCTGAGGTACGAGGGGGTGGGGGCGCCCTCGTATCTCAGACCCAGCCTACATCATTGGCTAAGCGGACCTGATGGGGAACTTCCTCTTCAGTGTAAAAAAATTAATAGACCCGCCCCTTCTCATGTTCCCCATCAAGAGCGGACCTGATGGGGAACTTGAGAAGGGGCGGGTCTATTTATTTTTTTACACTGAAGAGGAAGTTCCCCATCAGGTCTGCTCAGCCCCCACCCCCTCGTACCTCAGACCCCGTCTACGTCATTGGCTGAGCGGACCTGATGGGGAACTTCCTCCGCAGTGTAGGTCCGCTCAGCCAATTACGTTTCGAGTGGAGACTGCAGCGCTGGATATCGGATCGCCGCGGGACA
Source organism: Rana muscosa (assembly GCA_029206835.1). Lineage (NCBI taxonomy): Eukaryota > Metazoa > Chordata > Amphibia > Anura > Ranidae > Rana > Rana muscosa. Next base: position 219,533,689 of record CM055116.1, read on the forward strand.
TTGAACTACATCGCTGGAATGTGTTTTTTATTTTTTATTTTTAATAAAGGACTTTTCCAAGGTATCTGTGTGTTTTTTTTACTTTTTTTACCCTTTCTTTGTGAAATGGTAGGGGTACAATGTACCCCTTACCAATTCACATGGGGGGGCGGGATCTGGGGGTCCCCTTTGTTAAAGGGGTCTTCCAGATTCAGATAAGCCTCCTGCCCGCAGACCCCCACAACCACCGGGAAAGGGTTGTGGGGATGAGGCCCTTGTCCCCATCAACATGGGGACATCCTCCCCATGTTGAGGGCATGTGGCCTGGTACGGTTCAGGGGGGGGGCGCTCTCTCGTGCCCCCCTCTTTTCCTGCGGCCTGCCAGGTTGCGTGCTCGGATAAAGGGTCTGGTATGGATTTTTGGGGGAACTCCACGCCATTTTTTTTTACATTTGGGGTGGAGTTCCCCTTAAAATCCATACCAGACCTAAAGGGCCTGGTAATTGAATTTGGGGGGACCCCCACGCATTTTTTTTATTTTTTTATCAATGACTTTTCTCTGTATTGCCGGGAGCCGACAATTCATTATAGCCGTGAGTGGTTTTAAATGGCTTTTTTACCTTCAGAAATGAAATTTTGTGCAGGGACAGTTCTAAGCAAGGGAAACAAGCGCTGCTTTACAGGCATACTATACACACCCCCCAGGTACGAAATTTAAAGGGATATTTCACTTTTTATTGTTTCACTTTATGCATTATTAAAATCACTGCTCCCGAAAAAACAACCGTTTTCAAAACTTTTTTTTGCATTGATACATGTCCCCTGGGGCAGGACTCGGGTCCCCAAACCCTTTTTAGGACAATAACTTGCATATTAGCCTTTATAATTAGCACTTTAGATTTCGAACGTTCAAGTCCATTGTATTTAATAGGGTTCTAAAGTTCACGCAAACTTTAGGTCTGTTCGCAGGTTCTGGTGCGAACCGAACAGGGGGGTATTCGGCTCATCCCTACTTGAGAGCACTGAGGTGTCATAGCAACTGTAAGAAAAGACACCAATCACCTTATATCACTATATGAAATGTGGAAAAGATAGATCACCTAGGAGAATTCATCATATCAGACATAGCATTGTCTGAACTCGGACTTTCATTTTTTATTTTAACATTTGTCACTGAATCTGTATGTTATTGGCACTTTACATTGTGGTCACTTTGCACATTATTGGTTATTAGTTGCTGTACCTTTTCATTTTAATTTTAATTTATTTTGGTATTTCATCTTTTATGCATTTGCTGCTGAATCAGCACACAGCTCTTTTATATTTCTATTATTGGTTTCCACACATTGGCACTTGACAGCTCAACACCATCACTCTATTATTTAATACTTCAAATCAACTATATGCAAACACACTGAAAAACATATTCCCATGGGCAATAAGTTTAAAATTATAAACATAAAACGTATCTGTCTCACTTCCAAAGTTAAAATAGCTATAAATAATAGGAGAAGAGTATTAGAAATATCTAAAAATGAAGGGACACTATAATCATTTAAAAGTTACAAAGAATATGTAAAAAGGTAATCAAAGCTGCAAAAATTTCAAATGAATGACAGGTTGCAAAAGATAGTAGAACAAACCACCAAAAATTCTTTACCCACTTCAGCCCGGAAGATTTGGCTGCCCAATGACCGAGCCATTTTTTGCGAAATGGCACTCCATCGCTTTAACTGACAATTGCATGGTGGGCGACGCTGTACCCAAACAAAATTGATGTCCATTTTTTTCCACAAATAGAGCTTTCTTTTGGAGGTATTTGATCACCTCTGCGTTTTTTTATTTTTTGCGCTATAAACAAGAGAGGAGCGACAATTTAGAAAAAAAACACAATATCTTTTACTTTTTGCTATAATAAATATCCAATTTATACAATTTAAAAAAAAAAATTCTGTTTAGGCCGATATGTATTCTTTTGTTAAAAAAATTGCAATAAGCGTATATTGATTGGTTTGCGTATAGCATCTATAAAATAGGGGGTCGTTTTATGGCATTTTTATTATTATTATTTTTTTTACTAGTAATGGCAGGGAACTGATTTTTATTGGGACTACGACATTATAGTGGACACCTCGGATACTTTTGACACATTTTTGTGACAATTGGCATTTATACAGCGAACAGTGCTATAAAAATGCACTTATTACTGTAAAATTTCACTGGCAGGGAAGGGGTTAACACTAGGGGGTGATCAAGGGGTTAAATGTGTTCCCTAATGTGTGTTCTAACTGTAGGGGGGATGGGACTGACTAGGGGAAGAGATTGATCGGTGCTCATACTATGTATAAACACACGATCATTCTCCTTACCCCTGAGAGAACCGGGATTTGTGTGTTTACACACACACACACATCACTGTTCTTGCTTTGTAATGAGCAATCGCTGGTGCCCGGCGGTCATCGCCTTAAAGAGCCGACGTACAGCTACGACGGCTCGCGCAGGGGAGCAAGCTTGGCGCAGTATAACTGCTGCGGCTGGTCCGGAAGCGGTTAAATATATTAACAGTAAAACAGTCAAGTAGGCCCTTAGCTAGATCATTTTGAATTGGTTACTGGGGACAAAAGTAATAAATACCCTCTTCAGTTCTGTGTATACAAAGGAAAACGGGAAGCTCCTTAATGGGGATAATATTGACATATCACTGAATGATCCACAATCGCTAAAAACTAACATGGTCTAGAATCATTTAGACAAAATATAGTTGAATAAATCACCTGGACCAGATGACTTACAACCAAGGGTCCTCAAGAAGCTGAGCTCTTTTATATCTAAGCCATTGTTTATCATTTTTAGAGACTCTTTATTGACTACCAGGTCTCCACTGGATTGGCGTCAAGCCAATGTGGTGCATAAATTTAAAAAGGGATCAGAGTCTATACCAAGTAACTACAGACCAGTTAGTTTAACTTCTATATTTTGGAAAGATACTGAAGAGTTTAATAAAGAAGAGTTTTCACTAGAAAATAATATTTTAAGCAGTAGTCAGCATTGATTCATTAAAAAACATAGGTTGTCAAACAATCTGACATATTTTTATGAGGAAGTAAGCAAAAACTTAGACAAAGAATTGGCTGTGGACATAGTATACTTGGATTTTGCCAAAGTGTTTAACACAGTTCTCTACAATTGGATAATGTGTAAATTAAAGTCTACCGGCTTAAATTACTCTTGTAAATTAATAGAAAACTGGCTAAAAGACTGTTTTCAGGGAGTAGTGATTTAGGATTTATACTCTGAATGGTCTAAGGTTATTTGTAGTGTACCCCAACTTTCAGTGCTGGGACCTTTACTTTTTAACAAATGTATTAATTATATAGCATTTGGAATTATATAGTTTGGAATTAAAAGTACCATTTCAATATGTGCGGATAACACAAAGCTATGCAGTGGGATTTTGTCCTTTCAGTATGTCTCCAACTTCCAAGCCAACCTCAGTGCACAATCTAATGATGCAACTATGTGGTAAAAGAGGTTTAATGTTGATAAATGTAAAATTATGCAAACATGCATGCAATATACATACTAGGAGGAGAACAGCTGGAAGAGTCAATGGTGGAGAAGCAGCCAAGTGTTCTGGTAGATCATAGATATAATAATGGCATGCAATGCCAAGCTACAGTTTCCAAAGCTACTGTAGCAAAATACTTTCTTGTATTAAAAAAGGTATAGCCTCCAGAAAAATAGACATAATTTTGCTCCTATACTAATCATTAGTAAGACCTCATCTGGAATATGCAGTTCAGTTTGGGGCACCAGTTCACAAGATATTTGAAGGAAATTTTAGCTGAATGGAATTTATTCTCTTTTGAGAAGAGATGATTAAGGGGGATATGATCAACATGTATAAATATTTAGGTGGTCTATATAACAAACCTTCACATACAGAAAGGGTTCATCACAGTAAAAGCTGTGGAAATGTGGAATAGACCCCCTCAAGATCTAGTTCTGTCCAGCTCAGTAGATTGTTTAAAAAAAAAGAGCTGGATGCATACCTAAGTGCACAAAATATACCTGGATACTATTTTTTGGGGGTAATGCCAGCAGTAGTTTGTCCAGGGAATATCTGATTGCAAGGATTATTTTCCCCAACTGGAGAGAATTTCTTTTTTTTTTGCCTTCCACTTGATCAACTATGTGTCGTGATCACTTAGTGCCCCTGTTCCTCACTCCAGCACCCGGGTGTTGGCTGCTGCTTTTCCCTTGTCTGTGTTCACCCGCAAGATGATTGATCTAATCAGTCACTTGATATAAGCAAACCGAACACTCTATCCATTGCTTGTGATAGAGACAAAGTTACCTGCATTGTTCTGATAAATTTTTAGCTTTCACAATTATAGTCAATTGTTATGTAGGCTGCTCATATTCAATATTCCTTTTGGTTGGCGCAGTATTATCCCATTATTTTACATTGTTCTTATCAAGCCTCCCGTTTGTCTGCCTTGCTTGCTGTTGGATCTCCCTGTGTATGACCCGGATCAGATATTGGACTATTCCCTAAACTCAGTCTGCCTTATTACCTAGACTGTCATTGGATCGGATATTGGACTATTCCCTGAACTCAGCCTGACTTATTACCTGGACCGTCTTAGAACCACGCTATCTATCTGCTAAACTGCAAGTAGTCTGTTGTTTGCTCTGTTTGCATTTGCCCTAGTGTGGTAGCCAGGCCCTATAGCATTGTGTATAAGTCCTGGTGGCTACCAAGTACCGGTAGGCCTGCTTGTCTTAAGGGAAAGGGGGCTGCTATAGGTGAAGCACACAGTAGCTAGCTTTAGTGTCTGACCACCTGCATTGAGGTAGACATGACATTCATGACACTATGGGTATAGGATAGTGTATATGGAGGTTTTCTATTTGTGTGTGTGTTTTTTTTAATTGGTTGAACTAGATGGACTAGTTTTTCAAGCTATGTAACAGAAAAATAAACATTCAAAATATTCTTTACACATCGGGGAAATAATACTGTTTGTCTCTCAATAAAACTCTCTTTCTGTCTTAGGGATGGGGTGTGGGTTTGAATTTACCCCATCCCCGAATTACAAACTTGTGGTAAAAACTCAGCAGGTTTGCTGCCAGAAATTAGGGAGAAAACTTTAATGAAGTGCATTACTTTTGACCCTGGTCAGCTGAGTCACACAAGCCTATAATTTGAAGGAATGGATAACTCAGACCCCTTTTTATAAAAGAGTTGAATCACAGCTCAGTGTCAGTGAGTGTCAGAGCTAACATTTCCATTTGGAGAGAATTTTTTTTTATTAATTTATTTATTTATCTTTGGATTTGCTTATAGATACATAAGTGGCCAGAATTAACAATATTTGCCCCCAATGGACTTTAATGGGGTTTGGCACAAATTATATGAACTTTGAGCAAGATTTGCAAATCCGTTTGCAAGCCAAACCCAGACATTTTCACCCTTACCCAGTCTGTCTCTGTAAAAGGCATCTCTTGTCATGAAAGAAGTATGAAGGCTGGTATACTTATGAAAATGATAGCTGCCTGGTTGTGTGCAGCTTCAACACATTTTGCATCACAGATCTGCAAACAACATTTTGTAAAGAATATAGCCCTGTACACACGATAGGTTTTACCGATGAAAACAGTGCGATGGACTTTTTTCATCGGACAAACCGATCGTGTATGGGCCCCATCTGTCTTTTTTCCATCGGTGTTTAAAAATAGAACATGTTTTAAAAAACCCACGCATGCTCAGAATCAAGCCGACGCATGCTCAGAAGCATTGAACTTCCTTTTTCTCGGCTCATCAGAGTGTTTTACGTCACCGTGTTTGGAACGGTCGGTTTTTTGACTGATGGTGTGTAGGCAAGACTGATGAAAGTCAGCTTCATCGGTTTTCCGATGGAAAAATCCATCGGTTAAAAAACCATAGGAAATCCGATAGTGTGTACAGGGCTTAACAGAAAACTGTCACAATTCTTTATCTCCATACTTCCAGTACAGAAAATATTATAGCCATATGACTTCCAGAGAACTAAGTCTCAAAAGCAGGGGTTTATAATAGCAGTCTATATATTTCACCTGTGGCAGGTGTACTTTTTATGGGTTCCTCTTCCAGCCCTCTTGCTGTGCTTTATTTTTTCCTATATCTAATCATTCTGCCTATAGCAGAAATATGTATATACGCTCACATACAGAGGAAACAATTCCACAGCAGATATTTGAAGTCCTTTGCAGAAGCATACGTGGAAAACCAGGTAGCATGTAAGGGTCAAGAGAGATTTATATGTATTAAACGACATATATACTGATTTTAACTTGACATTCCAAAAAAGGTATCTATACAATAGTAGCAAATGTCATAAAAAAATACACCAACATATGTATTCTGGATGTTATATTCTCACTGACATTTAATGCTTGAAGTTTAGATTACACTTTCCAGCACTCTCTCTCGTTATTCATCTGAGTTACACAAAATAGTCAAAATAACTTGCTGGCATCTATGAAATTTCCATCAAAAGGGACTTCTAATGTTATGTGGGGACTTCAACGCCCCTCCAGATCCTGCTATTGACTCTTTATCTGGCATTAAACGCACAAGCCCATCTCTCCTAACATCTCTCCACAATCAAGATTTATTCGATGCATGGAGGTGCCTACATGCAGGTAAAAGGGCGGGAAAATTTTAGCTGAAAAATTAAGGGGTCAAAGATATAAAACCAAAATACTATATATAATCCATCCCCACACTAATAATAAACAATATCACCCCCAGGATATAGAAGACACCTTCAGTCATTGTTACAGTACCTTGTACAACATGAAGGATGACGCAGAGACATGCCAACCTAACTGTAACTTAATCAACCAATTTCTACAGAAATTATCTTTACCTAAATTATCCCAAGACCAACTACAGGCATTAAACTTACCCTTCAGTTCAGCCGAAATTCATAAGGTAATTGAAGCTCTCCCAGCAAACAAATCTCCAGGTCCAGGCGGATTTATTGGAGAATATTACAAGACTTTTAAACTCATGCTAACTCCTTACTTAGAAAGTACTTTTAACGCTGCTGCAGCCTCTTATTTCTTCCCACACTAAAAGCCTTGATTGTGACTTTACCCAAGCCAGGGAAGGAACCAAATACACCTCCAAACTTTAGACCTATTTCATTACCAAACATTGATTTGAAATTATATGCCAAACTCATTGCTATGTGCCTAATAGATCTACTCCCCCTTCTTATTCACCCAGATCAGACAGGGATTACCAAGGGCCGACAGACCTCTGATGCTACACGTTGATTGACGAACATTCTCCATTTAGCCAAGCTCCACAAAAGGCCTTCTCTGCTGTTGGCGTTGGACGCAGAGAAGGCCTTTGATGGAATACACTGGCAATATCTAGCCCAAGTATTGGAGACATTTGGGTTCTCTGGTCCCATGCTTTCAGACATTTTGGCCCTCTACTCTAAACCTTCTGCCCAGGTATATACCTTGGGTGTTCTATCCAAACCTTTTGACATCTCAAACGGGACTCATCAGGGATGTCCTTTATCCCCATTAATTTTTACCTTACTAATGGAGCCACTAGCTAACTATATCCGAATGCATCCTGACATTAAAGGGTTCCCAACACAAAACTCCACCCATACCATTAGCCTCTTTGCCAACAACATTATTATGATACTTACAGTGGCAGAGACTTCCCTGGTTCCAGTACATTCCGCGTTAGAAATATTTAATCAGGTCTCATATTACAAAGTCAATGAAAGCAAGTCATATATAATGGGTTTGGATATTGACCTATCTTTAAAAGTAAAACTCAGTTCAGAGTTCTTTAAATAATGCTATGTGCCCACGCTTAGGAGGAGTGTTAAAATAAAAAAAATGTGATAGTGATAAGAGCTGCAGCCCCCCTGTTGAGACCCTCACCTATAGAGAGAGAGTCCTACCAAAGAGAAAGTTAAATATGTAAATGGGGTATGGCGCTGCTCACTAGTCCTCTCTAGGCCCAGTAATAAAGAGTGAAATAGATAAGGTGTGATACCCCCTCAATTAGGGGTGCTAAAAAGTATTTTAGCACAAAAAACAAAAACACAAAAATACCTAGAAGGTGAGGTGTACGGTGTCAGTGACCAATAATACCTCATCTAATGAGTCTCATAGGTGATACCAGCAGTTGCAAGAAGTGTAAAGTGAATGAATAAATGAAATGTGGCTCATAAACTTGACAAGCTAAATAAAATAAAATAAATTACAATGATAAGTCCAATATGCAGTGCCTCCGGGCAAGAACACCAATTAAATACCGGCAGTCTCCATGACTGGCCCACTAGCTTCTATAATATAAAAGTCTATAATGGCAGGTAAATGATTGGAACTTGATGATAGGATAACAGATCCTTCTTCATATATAAATAGCAAGGTTAAATTCAATTCTTCAGTTATGGCAGACAGTTCATCCCCCACATGTGTCCCCACTCACCAGCTCCCTTCACCCCCAAGGGGGTAAACAGCATAGAGAGATAATCTGGGTCAGCATCCAGGGGCTTCCACTAGTACAGAGCAAGATGTGTCAGCTGTGTCTTCCAGTTTTCCCTCTCTTCAGCTGCTCCAGAGGGTTCAGATACCGTCAATGGGCTCTCCAATTGCCTCAGTGATAAAACAAAAATGACTGTGCAGGAACAACACAACGGTGACTAATGAATTGCCTATTGGTGAAGGGAGCTGGTGAGTGGGGACACATGTGGGGATGAACTGTTCCAATCATTTACCTGCCATTATAGACTTTTATTTTATAGAAGCTAGTGGGCCAGTCACGGAGACTGCCGGTATTTAATTGGTGTTCTTGCCCGGAGGCACTGCATATTGGACTTATCATTTTAATTTATTTTATTTTATTTAGCTTGTCAAGTTTATGAGCCTCATTTCATTTATTCATTCAGTTTACACTTTTTGCAACTGCTGGTATCACCTATGAGACTCATTAGATGAGGTATTATTGGTCACTGACACTGTACACCTCACCTTCTAGGTATTTTGTGTTTTTTTTTTGTGCTAAAATACTTTTTAGCACCCCTAATTGAGGGGGTATCACACCTTATCTATTTCACTCTTTATTACTGGGCCTAGAGAGGACTAGTGAGCAGCGCCATACCCCATTTACATATTTAACTTTCTCAGTTCAGAGTTCCCATACACATGGCATGAGGAAAGGATAAAGTACTTAGGTATTACACTAACAGCAATCACAGGGAACCTAGTTACAGCCAATTACACTCCATTCCTTAGTAAACTACATAGGAATCTCCAGGACATAGTAAAGGTGGAATTGTTATTGTCAGGATGTTTAGCAGCTTTCAAGACGGTGTTATTGCTGAAATTGCTTTATCTATTTAGGACTCTACCTATACCAGTCCTGAATTCCTTCTTCTCCAATGCCCAATCCTTGGTAAATAGATATTTATGGCAGAGGAAAGGGGCAAGATGTGCATTTGGAATACTAGTAGCTTCAAGGAAAGTGGGAGGGGTAGGACATGTACTACTTAAAGATTATTACACGGCTTTGATTCTTACTCAAGTGAGAACCTGGTTCCCCCTGACACACAGTATAAGTTTGCTGGAACTAGAGAAATCCCAAATACCTGGCAACAATTTACATGATCTGTTATTGACAAGCAGATTCAACATACTTGACCACACGTCAAGCCTGGAAGATGCTCTTAACAATGCAGCGTAGAGACTCTGTTACAATACCCCTTTCACTTCCCATCTCTAGTTTACCCCTGATCATTCCAGGCTTACACATAACACACTGGGTAGCCAAGGGATTAAAAGTCGTAGCTGACTTTATGGTGGCGAGTCTGGGTTGGAGGAACTTGACTGGCCTGCACAGAGTCCTAACCTCAACTCAATATAATGCTTTTGGGATAAATAAGAGTGCAGACAGTGAGACAGGCCTTCTCTCCAACATCAGTGCACAACCTTTACAAATGTGCTTCTGAAAGAATGGTCAAACATTCCCATTGACACACTCCTAAAGATCATGGACAGCCTTCTCAGAAGAGATGAAGCTGTTATACAGTGCCTTGAAAAAGTATTACGTGTAATTGTCTTTACAATAATATAGATGTACACTTGTGTTTCCATAATAAACACCCCTGAGGAAAGAATGAAAACTGAAACACGTCGGGTTCCTAATCGGTGCGACGCTGCATCTGCGGCGCTGCACCGATTTCAAAAAGTAGTTTCTGTACTACTTTTTGCGATTTTCAGCCTATAAATATACTTTTAAATGTTATATTTAATAAACACGTTTGTTATACTTTATGCGTTCTCTAGTACACTTTTTGTATAGATACCTATGCCTTAAAAGTCTGCCTAAAGGGGTAATTTTTTTGTTTTTAATATATTATTGGATGTGGCTTGGTATCTATAAGAATACACCCTCTGACCACCCTTTTGCTTCTGTGTAAGCTGTATAGGTGGCTGGATATCTGCCCACAAGGGTCAGTAAAAACGGACCTGGACACAAACTTTTTCTGTTTAGTTCGACAAATCTTAACAGACCCAGATATGGGTGGCAATAGGTTGATGCTAATCCACTTACATACAGCCACTCATAGGGATACATTGCAGTTAATTTTTGATCATGCAATCATGGGTCAAAAACAGACTGATCCAATAATCATGTAAAAGAGGCATAATGGTCACACCTGTTATCAGAAGTGTCCCCATGTACACCTGCATTGCTGAGGAAGAGATGAGGGTGTTTCTGACCAGGTTTGTTATATACAGTAATTGAGTGCACTGGGCAGCATGGTCAAAGTCTGGTGCCTACTGTAGTGCACACTCATATTTAGACACACAACATGTTGCAACAGAAACATGGAGATAAGTCTATAAAAAATGGAGACTGTGAGTACAATTTCTGCCTGACTGAATATCTATTTCTGTGATTTCAATTGGGCTTTAAAAATCTTTCAAACTTACACACAACCTTTTTTTTTTTTTAACATTTCCAAAATGAAAGCTAAAGAACAAAGCAGGGAGATCCAAACATTTCTTTTGCATTACATTTTTACCAGTGTGACCTGTTTAAGTCAAAGCAATCTTTTTATAATGGCAACGAATATCTCAATCACGACAATTTAAACTGTTTGCTACTTATCCTCTTATCAGCTGGCATTTCATGAGACAGAAGATGAAAATGAAAAGACGTGTGTGCAATACAGTACACGAAAAAACAAACAAACAAAAAACAAATAGGCATTCAAAAGAAAGGGTTCTGCAGATTCTCTTATCTCTTCAGCAGAGGGAGTTGTCTATGAGATGTATGAAATATTGAAAAGTTATCTGTAGGCGTGTGACTTGAAAGTGAATTTATTGTAGAAATATTGTTCAAAGAATGAATTAAACTTTTGACAACAGATACACATCATGGAACACAGCAGAAACATGAGTTAGGATTTAGCTAAAAATGTGAGGTATTTAGAGTTTGAGTAGATTTAAAAAATATATAGGGCACAAAAGAAAAGTAGTTGCTTTATTTTAAGTATTATTGGATATTTTTTACATTTACTGTGGCAAAATATATTGATATAAACTGATCAGCACTTGTGTATCTATTCTGGAGTGTTTTCTGTTACTATAATGTGCTACCATATTCCCTAGAGTCTATTCTCACAATATCATGTTCCTGGAATATACAGTTCTTTATTGTGGTTACACATTAACAATAAAATTTACTTTTTAAGTCTAAATACCTGTAATAATAATATAAAAAAATGTGTCAATACAGTGACATATAAGGGCTCATTGAATGTAACAATGCAGGAAATTGGTTATAAAATTAGGTCTCGTTGAGAAAGGACCCCTTCCCTACTACACAAAGTTTCTTCTTTAGTCTCCAATCAATTTTGGAGATGTGATAATGAGGAAGGTAAAATGTGCCCCATATAGTAGGATCCATAACATCATTACAGATGTTCCTACGTTCACCCTGAACTACACCTTAACTCAGTATCTCCTACATCTCTCTTCTCTGCTTGCAGAGTGTTATCACAAATCCTTAGTGATACACATGGTAAATGCCACCAGCCTGTGTATTCCCATACACTGGCATTCAAAGCAAACTCCTTCTGTGAATTTCATCCAGAAATGGAAGAGTTCATCCACATAACACAAGACAGGTTATCCATATTTACATCCATTTGGGTATGCTGGATTCATTTCAAAACAACCCTCACAAACCAGACACTCATAACAGATCCAAGTTAAATGAGAAGCCTGCAAACGTGTATGGAATCCCTCAATACTCAACTAAACAAGACTTTAAAACAGACCAACCAAACACTTTTACTCTGCACAGAGCCATTCTCATGCATGGAGGACAAAGGGGGATGGGAGTGGTAAGCGAGCAGTTTTTCGTCCTTTTTTTTATTTTCTCTCTCTTTTTGAGGCTTTTTTATGTCCTAAAAAAATACTGGATACCTATCCTCCATTCTGACATAGCATGAACCCTGATCCATACCAACCTATCCCTGTTCCTAAACATACAGCTATTCTTATCCTCTTAACTTGTATTCATTCTCATACTTCCCAGACTATCATGATAAGGGATGTCTTGGTCTGTAAGAGATCCTGTCCTTGCCTACTAGGTCTTACACATAGAGGAATAAATGGTATGAGACTGTCAGGGATCCTGGAAAAGACCCTCTTTCATCATATACTAGCTTTGGATGTTAAAATTTACTTCACACTGTTATAATGGCTATTTAACCATTCAATTTGTATTTTAATAATTATACATCGGTTTACAAGAAAATTGTATCTGTGAAGTTTAAACACAAACTTTATGGAAAAAATGTGGATGTTCACTTCAAGACAATAGATTGAGTTCTAGTCTCATTTTAACTTGTTTTCCAGGCTACTCTTATTTGCTTTGCCGCACATGCCTGTTACTCAGTTTTGCAGAGATTAGTTTAACCACCTGCCTACCGGGCACGTAAACCCCCTTCCTGCCCAAGCTATTTTTCAGCATTCAGCGCTGTCACACTTTGAATGACAATTTCAAACAAAATTTACGTCCTTTTCTTCCCACAAATAGAGCTTTCTTTTGGTCACCTCTGCGGTTTTTATTTTTTTGCGCTATAGACAAAAGAAGAGCGACAATTTTGAAAAAAAACACAATATTTTTTACTTCTTGCTATAATAAAGATCCACGTATTCTTCTACATATTTTTGGTAAAAAAAAATCGCAATAAGCGTATATTGATTGGTTTGTGCAAAAGTTATAGTGTCTACAAAATAGGGGATAGATTTATAGCATTTTTTTTTTTACTAGTAATGGCGGCGATCTGCGATTTTTATTGTGACTGCGATATTGCGTCGGACACATCGGACACTTTTGACACATTTTTGGGACCATTCACATTTATACAGCGATCCCTGCTATAAAAATGCATTGATTACTGTATAAATGTGACTGGCAGGGAAGGGGTTAACACTAGGGGGCGAGGAAGGGGTTAAATGTGTTTCCTAGATGTGTTCTAACTGTGGGGGGAGGGGACTGACTGGGGGAGGTGACCGATGGTTGTCCCTATGTACAAGGGACACACCTTCGGTCTCCTCTCCCTGACAGGACATGGATCTGTGTGTTTACACACACAGATCCACTGTCCTGCTCAGTTACTGGGCAATCGCGGGTGCCCGGTGGCCATCGCGGCCGCTGGGCAGGCGCATCGGGTCCCCAGCGACGCGGCGCCCCCTAGCTGCTTTTAAAGGCAGGACGTCATATGACGTCCTGTCAGAACAAGAGAGTCTTCCACCTGCCGTCATTTGATGGTGGGCGGTAGACAACTGGTTATAAAAATAAACTTAGAATAATTAAAATAGGATTGAACCTCACAGGATATAGTTTGCCTTTCTAAGAGTTTTTCCTCTCAGAGCACTTTTAGAACCTCTGTCATATTTTTATTGTTATCTGGGTCAACGCTTGGGGATTCACTCTCTCTATTTTGTCCTAGTAAATATTTTCTCTTGTATAGAAAAGAATAGAAAATCCAACATTTGTCATCAGGAACAGAAGAAAATCTTCCAATAGGGATTCCTGTCCCATTAATAACTGTCTAAGACAAGGTTTTCCTTTTCTTTGGAGATATTTCTTATTACTTCCTGTTGTATCTCTGGGTAAGAAAGTAAAAGGAGATGTCCTTGATGAGGATCTTAACTGTTTACTACTCTATCTAAAATTAAAAAAAAAAGAAAAATCTTTGGCTTTAAATATACTTTAAACATCCAATGCTCAAGTAATACTTCAAGGATATAGCTTCATATACTGTATGCAACTAATATAAATTCAGTATAACTTTAAAGTTATTGTAGTTAAAGTCACCTAAAAGCAATTTCTAAATAGGTTTTTAAAATGTTTACATTCTTGTGACATGTTTCATGTCCATGAGTGTTATTAGGGACTACATTTAGAATCTTTTCAGAATTACTGCTGAGTAAACCATATATAAAAAAGGATACTTGAAGAATGTTATGTTATTGTGACTGTATGTAAAATCATCAGAAAAGGTTTTGTCCAATCACAGAAAAATTTATCAAAACACTGTTGACTCAACTACCACTAGGTTTGCATTGAAATAGGGCAAATTGAGAACTAAAATTGCACTGTGCTGTTAAACAGCAACTATGGCATGTGTGCGTAAATTGGAAAATTATCTCAAAATAAATGTGTGATTAAAAAAGTATATATATATATATATATATATATATATATATATATATATAAATTGTAAAACAAAGGATACAATCTCCAAATGCAATGTCTTTTAATTCCAAAGTGCAGTTACATACACATGTATAAATGGCAGCAGTAGCGCAGTAGCTTTTACATACACATGTATAAATGGCAGCAGTAGTGCAGTACCTTTTACATACACATGTATAAATGGCAGCAGTAGCGCAGTAGCTTTTTCATACACATGTATAAATGGCAGCAGTAGTGCAGTAGCGACAGTACAGTTTTGAGCATCCCTGCTCTTCATCATGCCGTCAGCAAATATAATATGCACAGATCCATTTTATACACTCACACAAGAAGCAATCCACACATGTGAAACCCAGATAGCAATTGATCATCCAATTAACACTTTAATACTTTAAGTCCAAGAAAGCGTATGAAAACCATCTATAATATATACAGTATTCAGATCCTAGATTCTTAGATGGTAAGTTCTATATAATAGAAGTTCAGTATCATGTTTCCTTACAGGAGTTAATTGATCCTGAAAGATTATGATAATACATTCATAAAAATAAATATAAATCATATTCCCTATTTAAGCCCTGCGGGTATAAAGAGTTAAGTTGGTGGATCCACCACACTTCCGTCTGTTTAAGCCTAAGTATTCTGTCACCCCCTATTTTATCTCTCGGTATCTCTTCTAACACCATAAATTTGAGATCTGAATCTCTATGTCCATGTTCCAAAAAATGCTTCGGTACAGGAAGACCTGGCTGTTTCGTACGAATAGAACTACGATGTGGTGAAATCAATCTTTGATCTTTTGTGTGATTTCACCCACATAAAATTGCAGGGACATAGCAATATGTATACCACATATAATGATTGAAAGGTTAAGAACCCTGTGATGTTACCGTATATTTATACCAAGTTCTAGGGTGAAAAAATATTCACCCTTCTTTAAAAAATTGCAATGTATACAGCTAATGCCGCGTACACACAATCGTTTTTCACGCCGTTAAAAATGCCATTTTTTAAATTGGGCATTAAAAAACGATCGTGTGTATGCTCCAGAGCATTTTTAACGACGTGAAAAACGGCCATTAAAAATTTCGAACATGCACTATTTTTTCACGTCGTTTTTCATGTCGTTTTTTTTAACGTCGTGAAAAATGGTAGTGTGTATGCTTTTACGAGGGGAAAAAAACTGCGCATGCTCAGAATCAAGTATGAGACGGGAGCGCTCGTTCTGGTAAAACTAGCGTTTGTAATGGAGATAGCACATTCGTCACGCTGTAACGGACTGAAAAGCACGAGGCTGAAAAGCGCGAATCGTCGCTCAACAAACTTTACTAACATGAAGGGTGGCGCCATCTGAAGGGAACTTCCCCTTTATAGTGCCGTTGTACGTGTTGTACGTCACTGCGCTTTGCTTGAGCGTTTTTTTTAATGAACGTGTGTATACAAGACAGGCTTGAGAGGAAACAAGAAAAATCACGTTGAGAAAAAAAAACGTTTTTTTTTTAAATGACATTAAAAACGGTTGTGTGTACACGGCATTAAACATGGAAAAAAGTCATTTCTTTTGCTACCCAAAAAAGTCACCCTAGCTTCCTGTTTGTTTACTCTTACTTTGGAATGTACCAACATATCATAAAGTATTTTGTTTCTACAAAAAGCTTTTATAGGAACCTGATGAAAAGAATCTATTTCTGGATAGAATCTCTGTAATAGTGACCAATGTTTTCTAATTATCTTAAAGATATCTTCACTATAACTATGATATTGCATTACAAATGGCAAATGTTTAATTCGATCTGTTTGTCTATGTGGTATAACATGTCCTTGTACCTGATCAATTATTCTTAATTCCTTTTGGAAGATGTTCTCAGAGTAGTTACGATCTTAAAATTTCACATCTCATTAATCCTCATTTTGTATCTCAAATTATTACTTACAATACGTTTTATTCAACAGAATTGACTACGTAATATTGATTTGAAAACATGAGGGGGATGGAAGCTGTTAAAAAACAGCAGTTGATTCCTATCTGTTGGTTGTATGAACAGATCAGACTTAAACCGTCCATTCTCAAAATATATTGTCGTGTCTAGAAAAGAGACCGACTTCCCACCAACACATATACTGAATTGTATGTCTGTACTGTACCCATTCAAAAAATCTGTAAATAATCGAAGGGTTCCAACATCCCTCTGACACATTGCGAATATGTCATCTATATAGCGCCACCATGTGATGAAATGCGTGTGAAACAATTCATTCATATAGATGTACTTTTTCTTAAAATAATGCATGAAAGAACAGGCAAATGGCTGAGCCACATTGGAACCCATGGCAACGCCTCTTAGTTGTAAATGCTGAAGCTTAAAAAATGTGTCTAGACTTAAATAATGTGCATAGACACATAGCATATCACTATTTGCATCTAGAATCAGATTTTTTTTTTCAAAATATGCTTCTAGGTATAAAAAAAATATTCAGTGTAGCACAAATTGTGTTATATTAGATTTGTTTTTAGGTGTGGTGAAATCACTTATATTTTGTTAGAGCTGCAACCATATTGTTTTAGATAATTTCACAGTGTGTGAATTTTGATGCACTAATATAGGTGAGCATGGACTATTATCACTATATATTTATGGTTCTAGGAGTGTCTTTTTTTTTTTAAGCTAGTGTGCGTGGAGCCTAAAAGCCTTGGTCCCAAAGATATTGCTGAAAACTATTCACAGAGGCTTCCTGGCATTGCTGCACCAGCTTTTGGCAAACAGAACCACAAACTAAATACAAATATGACAACTATTTAATTTCTGATTTATTCCTGAGGCTTATACAGCTCTACCAAAGAGAACAGCTAGTCTGAAAACTGGAGTTTTCTCTACTACAGGTAAAGGGACTTTTGAAATAAAGTCATACCTGTAAAAGGACCATGTAAATGTTCATCTTTCCTGCTGCCTGTGGTGCACAGCTGAATGCCACTCCTATCCTGGGAAGTCGTCTGCCTACAGAAAAACCATGTTGTATTTTTCAAGAGTGTCAATCTACCTGGTTGCCAATGACTACCACTAGTTCCCCTAACTGGCCTCCATGTCACTAAAGCACACAGTAACAAATTTTGTGTACCAAATAACTGCCTGTATACATGAAGCTGCTGTGGTGAAAAATGACTAATGATGTGCAGACAAAGTTAATGCTTTAGTCTAGACTAGCTACACAGGTCTATACCACTTACACAGGTCATTGAATTCCAAGCCCAAACTATAAAGAGGTCTTTGATTTCTGACCAAGCTTGCAGTAAACCCTTCCTATTCCAATGTTAAGTTCTGCCTGCTGCCATTCAGCTGACAAATGCCAGAGCCTTTAGTGGACACTTAGGCTCTATATATAATCTGGGCCTAAAATCGAAGAGGATCTTTAAAACACAGGGGTTGTGTTAAGAAGCAATGATCAAGTACAAATTTGTACTGAAATTCTAAAGAGTGGAGAGGAGATTAGAACATCACCAGAATAGAACAAAATTACAAAGAAATCGACAAAAAAGTACTTAATATCAGATTCTGAACAGCCAGATTATCCAGTAATTGTTTATTGTTCTAGTATATTGCATACTACCAGTTCTCATATGTAATGACTGCATTCAGTTTTTTAAAGCTTTTATTTTTTTTCCCCTGGTATTCTTGACACACTTCTTGTCCTAGGGTGACAATGTTCTAGGGTGACAATACTGTATCATTGGTAAAGCATTGTTGTCATCCTGGGACAGGACTAAAGAACATCCCTTCCCTTCACCATAACACAAGAAAACATGTTCTGTAACTCACAGGGAGAAATAGGAACAATGATAACGGATATGTGCAGCATACCAGAGAGCACAGGAAGGTATCAGATCAAGAATTTTCAAGTAGTAGTAGAAGATTTTTTGTTGCACATATCGAATAGCTATAATAAAATACCTTTAATGGTCTATCTTGCAGACTAAAGGTGGGATAATAAGAAATGTTCAATGGTAAGGTTTACAAGAACTTAAAATGATTCTAAAGTTATTTATTTATTTATTTATGAATTACAAACATGTCATACTTACCTGCTATGTTCAATGGTTTTGCACAGAACAGCCCCAATCCTCTTCTTCTCAGGACCCCTGATGGCACTCCTGGTTTCACCTCTTCTCTTTCTAAAGCACAGGTGTCAAACACAAGGCCTGTGGGCCGAATCTGGCCCTCCAAGCCATTTCATGTGGCCCTCACACGTCTCCTGCAGCTGCAGGAGAGCTCCATCCCTCCTCTGGTCCTTCTCCAGACCTTTAATTTCTGCTTTCAAGCAATGCATCCAGCTTCTTCCCAACAGCAGCATAAGGAACGGGGGGTGCACTGTGATGTAAGGGAGAGTGGGGAACTCAACTTCTGATGGTGGAGTGGATCTTGACATCTAATGTAAAGGGGAGGGGATGCGCTGGACATCTAATCTTACAGATACAACAGGCCCTTTACTGATGCGGCCCACAATGAAATTGAGTTTGACACCCCTGTTCTAAAGGACCAACTTGATTTTTTTATAATGTCAAATATTTTTACAAATAAATATCTGAAAATTTTGGAGTGCATTTGTATTTTTCAGATATTTATTTGTTAACAAAAATTGAAAACCATTTATCATTTTCCTTCCACTTCACAATTATGTGTCACTTTGTGTTGGTCTATCACATAAAATCCCAATAAAATACATTTACGTTTTTGGCTGTAACATGATAAAATGTGGAAAATACTTTTTCAAGGCACTTGTAAGTCGCTATTTAAATTGTAATGGCTTACCATTGGTTAACTCCAGTGTGGGAAAGTTAAAAACTAATCTTAGAAAGTATTATTTTACTGAATGGGTAGTTGATGCTTGGAATAAACTTCCAGCAGATGTAAATGGCTTCAAACATGCTTGAGGAAAACATAGATCTATACTTCTATGGGTCTATGCCACCCAATGTACCTATACCTTTTATGTACAGTTTAAATTTTTCCTGAGCACTGAAAGTATAGCTATCACTATACATTCAGCATTCTGACACTGGACCTTCAAGTCTCAGATCCTGATCAGTCAACTGTGGCCACTCTGCCAACTTCCCAACACATGACCAAACACAGAAAACATTGTATTATGTGAACCCATTCTCAGAATACAAAGTATTCTGTGAATGAACAGTGGAGAAGAAGAGCAGGCAGTCATACAGCAACCACGTCTACTTGGTCAGAGCGCTGGAAGTGTATAGTATATATATATATATATATGTTATAGCTGTACTTCTGGCACTCAGTAAAACTGTAAATTGTAAATAAAAGAGAAGTCCACAAGATGGCGCAAACATAATTTAACTTAACCCCTTATAACCCAGAATATTTTAATAGTGGCTCAATTCTTCATCTTCTTCTTTAAGACAAAAATCCAGACTAACAAATAATCTGAAAGAACAACATTGTCATAGTTCTTCTCTGCACAAAAAAAACATCATGACTACCATCACCAACATTTCCCATTACCCATAATCCATAATCACAGATTCTGCTTACATCATTACCCTTTAAAATGCGCTAACCCAAGGGCAGTGACATGCGGTAAAAATGCTTTTTGCTGTACAAAAAAGCAGAAAAATGCTTAAAATCACGTAAAAATGTGTGGCGTATTTTTATAGCTGTTCCAAACTACATATTTTTTTTAACACCAGTAGAGTCATGTTCTAATACCCTCTGCTACCACTAAATTGGCTATGCAAAACATATGGTGAACTGTAAGTTTGCTCAATGGTCACATGTACCCATATGTACATAACTGAAAATACATGGACCATATTACTATTATAGTTGCAATGAAGCATGTCAGCACTTTGCAAATAACCCTCTTAGGGAAAGTACACATATTTGGCATTGCTGAACACTGTGAACTAGCTGATAAAATTTTGGAGTAAAGTACAAGGCTTGCAAAATGGTTTTTGCTTAATGTTGACAGAGTATTTGACCTTAGCAAGTCTGTTTTAATGAATACAATGCTGCAAAAGCAAATAAAAACTTGCAGAGTAAGGATCTGTTATACCTGTGATATAAACATTACAATGCTGCATACACAGCATGTTTTGTATAACAAAGGTATTACATTATCAATCCAATGGCTCTTTAGGACAGCTATACAGTTTTTAAAATTGGTGTTCAGGGATAAGTCAAAGTTTAAAATGTTATGTTTATATTATATTACTGCATAAAATGTTACTGTGTATGAACAATCTCATAAATCAAAGGAGTTTAACTTCCACAGGCATTCTGCTGGGGGTCAGGTGCACATAACGCATGATATTAAATAATAACTTTTAATATGAACATAATTAACTTACAACTCTTTCAAAATCATATGTGGGATACGTAGAATTAAACCGTGTAGCTGTTTCAAAGTAAAATAAAGTAAAATAAAAGGAAAACCATTTTTAAAGATCCTACAATTTAACTTACAATTATACAATGTATAAATGTTGTTTGCCTAGGCATGCCCGGAATACAAGATGCATTTGTATTTAAAAAAAAAATGTAGACTGTAAACAGTCCCACTTATGCTCTCCACCATATTTACCATATTTTTTTAAAAGTAGCAGTAAACTCAAGCATTACAAAATCCACTGACAGGCAGGGTTTTTGTGGTAAGATGATCTGAGCCACACATGTGCAGCTCAGATCGCATTTACTGCCCGCTCTCTGTGCTGTGGTAAAGTGACTTACATGCACATGCGTGGGAGTGATGTCACTGCAGCCTGGCCATTGAAGCAGCCGAAGATTTGTAACCTGAAAGGTAGAGCGGGTTAACAAGGAAGCACCGAGGACAAGGGAGAGCCATGACTGCCCAGCACTGGAGGGATCCGATGGTAGGTAAGTCTTTCATAATGTACTAGTATGCAGTGCATTCTAGTAGACTATGACTTAAACCTGCAGGGGGGCACAAGGGTGATGATTCTGGATATGTCCTCCTTTTTTGCAGAATGATATGAGCATACAGAGAAAGGAATTATTATGGGTTAGTTTAGTGGTAAGACCTAAGCTGGCCGAAGATGGATTGAAATTCAGCAGGTTTAAAAATCACTGGCCAAATTTCAAGCCTTCTATGGCCATTCACATTCAGGTCAATTTTATGATCAACACCTCTCCTGGGTTTTGACAAATTTTCATTTAACCACTTAACAACCACCTGCCGACAAATAACGTCGACAAGGTGGTTGCTTAACTCTGGGAGGACGTTATATAACGTCCTCCCAGAATCGCGCTCCCGCGCGCCCCCTGGGGCGCGCACACGGGAAACTCCGTGACCGCCGGCGGATCACGAATCACGGTAAATCGCCGCTGATAGCGGCCGTTTACCACGTGATCGCTCCGTCAAATGACGGAGCAATCACTTGTAAACAGACCGGCGTCATTTGATGACGCCGGTTCCTCCCTCCCCTCTCTGTACCGATCGGTACAGTGTGAGAGGGGAGGGGGAGGGAGCGGATGGCAGCAGCAGCACTGTGGGCTGGATCTGTGACAATTGCAGTCACAGATCCATCCATCCATCCATCCCTGCTCAGCCATCCCTGTGCTATACCCTGCCAATACTCTGCAATACACCCTGCCAATACTCTGCAAAATACCCTGCCAATACCCTGGTGCAATACCCTGGTGCAATACTCTGCAATACCCTGGTGCAATACTCTGCAATACCCTGGTGCAATACTCTGCAATACCCTGGTGCAATACTCTGCAATACCCTGCGAAATACTCTGCAATACCCTGCGAAATACTCTGCAATACCCTGCGAAATACTCTGCAATACCCTGGTGCAATACTCTGCAATACCCTGGTGCAATACTCTGCAATACCCTGGTGCAATACTCTGCAATACCCTGGTGCAATACTCTGCAATACCCTGCACAATACTCTGCAATACCCTGCACAATACTCTGCAATACCCTGCACAATACTCTGCAATACCCTGCAAATTACTCTGCAATACCCTGCAAAATACTCTGCAATACCCTGCGCAATACTCTGCAAAATACTCTCCAATACCCTGCACAATACTCTGCAATACCCTGCACAATACTCTGCAATACCCTGCACAATACTCTGCAATACCCTGCACAATACTCTGCAATACCCGCCACAATACTCTGCAATACCCGCCACAATACTCTGCAATACCCGCCACAATACTCTGCAATACCCTCCACAATACTCTGCAATACCCTCCACAATACCCTGTGCAATACCCTCCACAATACCCTGTGCAATACCCGTGCAATACCCTGCCATACACCGCAATACCCTGCCATAGTCCGCAATACTCCGCAATGCCCTGCAATACTCCGCAATGCCCGGCAATACTCCGCAATGCTCGGCAATACTCCGCAATGCCCGGCAATACTCCGCAATGCCCAGCAATACTCTGCAATGCCCGTCAATACTCTGCAATAACCACTTCCCGCCCTCCGGCCGTCATATGACGTCCTTGACTTTGTGCGGGGATATCTGAATGATGGGAGCAGCTACAGGCATCATTCAGATATTAGCTTTTTCAGCCGGCGATTCCCTACACCATAAGAACAATCATAGCGGCTGTTCCGCCGCTTGATCATTCTTACGGGAGGCGAGAGGGGATGTCCCCCCCCCCCGCCGCCCTCCGGTGCTTCTACCGACTCACCGCTACGATCAAAGCCAGGATTGTTGTTTTTTTTTTTTGTATTTTTTTCAGGCTTACCAGCCTAGAGGTGAGATGTGGGGTCTTATTGACACCCCCCCCCCCATATCTCACTGTAAAGAGGACCTGTCATGCCATATTCCTATTACAAGGGATGTTTACGTTCCTTGTAATAGGTATAAAAGTGATCAAAAAAATGTTTAGGGCGGAAAAACATGTCAAACTAAAATAAATAAAGTAAAATGAAGAATAAAATATTTTTTTTTTTTAAAGCGCCCCTGTCCCCGTGAGCTCGCATACAGAAGCGAACGCATACGTAAGTCCCGCCCACATATGAAAACGGTTTTCAAACCACACATGTGAGGTATCGTTGCGAACGTTAGAGCGAGAGCAATCATTTTGGCCCTAGACCTCCTCTGTAACTCAAAACATGTAACCAGTAAAAATATTTAAAGCGTTGCCTATGGGGATTTTTTAAGTAGCGAAGTTTGGCGCCATTCCACGAGTGTGTGCAATTTTTAAGGGTGACATGTTAGGTATCTATTTACTCGGCGTAACTTCATCTTTCACATTATGCAAAAACATTGGGCTAACTTTACTGTTTTTTTTTTTTTTTTAAGCACAAAACATTTTTTTTCCGTAAAAAACGCGTTAAAAAAATTGCTGCGCAAATATCGTGCGAGATAAAAAGTTGCAACAACCACCATTATATTCTCTAAGGTCTTTGCTAAAAAAACATATATAATGTTTTGGGGTTCTATGTAATTTTCTAGCAAATAAATGATGATTTTTACATGTAGGAGAGAAATGTCAGAATTGGCCTTGGTGCTCCAGAACGCCTGAAGGTGCTCCCTGCATGTTGGGCCTCTGTATGTGGCCACGCTGTGTAAAAGTCTCACACATGTGGTATCGCCATACTCGGGAGTAATAGCAGAATGTGTTTTGGGGTGTAATTTGTGGAATGCATATGCTGTGTGTGAGAAATAACCTGCTAATATGACAATTTTGTGAAAAAAAAAAAAAGAGAAAAAAAAAATCTTGATTTTGCAAAGAATTGTGGGAAAAAATGACAACTTCAAAAAACTCACAATGCCTCTTTCTGAATACCTTGGAATGTCTTCTTTCCAAAAAGGGGTCATTTGGGGGGTATTTGTACTTTTCTGGCATGTTAGGGTCTCAAGAATTGAGATAGGCCATCAGTACTTCAGGTGTGATCAATTTTCAGATATTGGCACCATAGCTTGTGGACTCTATAACTTTCACAAAGACCAAATAATATCCACCAATTTGTACTTATTTTTACCAAAGATATGTAGCAGTATAAATTTTGGCCAAAATTTATGAATAAAAAATAGTAATTTGCAAAATTTTATAACAGAAACGAAAAAAAAATCATTTTTTTACAAAATTTTCAGTCTTTTTTCTCTTATAGCGCAAAAAATAAAAAACCCAACAGTGATTAAATACCACCAAAAGAAAGCTCTATTTGTGTGAAAAAAAGGACAAAAATTTCATATGGGTACAGTGTTGTATGACTGAGTAATTGTCATTCAAAATGTGAGAGCACCGAAAGCTGAAAATTGGTCTGGTTATTAAGGGGGTTTAAGTGCCCAGTGGTCAAGTGGTTAATCAGTGAATGCAGCCAATTAGCTTATCAGTGTATTCTGACAGCAGAGGAGTACCACTGTCAGAATGCAATAGCTCAACAGATAGGTTTACTGCATCCACCTGTATGTGTGGATGGGGGGATCTGTTCAGTTTTTTTTGTTCAATCATCTCAATGGCTGATTGAAAAAACTGATCAATGTATGCACAGGGGTTATAATAAGTTTGTTTTTAAGGTCTAGGATTAGGGGCCTTAGTTAAAGTTTTATGGTTAATGACATTCACACCACCTGGGCAAAGCTCTGTTGCTCAATGCAGTCCCAACACAAGTGCTAGGAATATAGTGTTGTTTTTATTGCACCACTTCACACCGATGCCCTGTTTTCTTGTGTGCTGGAAGAAAATAAAACATGTTGCATTATACTGTAGCCATTGCTAAGTGACACAATGTATGGTAGGAAAAAAGTCACCTCATTTATATTAAGCCTGGAAAAAAAAATGAAAGTAAGGCACATACATTTTGCACTTGTTGGTGCAAGCAATGTGGTGTGAAAACCTAATGTTAGAGGTTATGTGTTAAGTGATAAATGTGGTAATTTAGATATTAAGTGTTGGTGGGGGGTGTAAAAGAATTATTGTACTTAAGGGGTTAGGTTAAATATTAAGTATTAAAAATTATATTATATAAAAATTATATTTGAAAAAAAAAATATTAAGTATTGGGGTGCAGTTACTTATAAAAAGTTAATAATTATTAACAATAATGTTAGAAAGAGTATTTTCCTCAAACCAGCATTACAACTTCCTCCAACAATAATAACCACAGTAGCCCTTTGTACCACTGTCCAGGCTCTCACATCCATGGCACAAGCACAGTTTCTTGCTTTGTAGAGCATAACAGCAGTAAACAGCTGCTAACACCTTACTTCTCCTCTTTACAGGGTCTGTCCAATGGTAGTCCCACAGCTCTTACAATTAAAGTATAGGTCTGGCTTGCCAGTGCAGGGCTGTCCCTGACAGATTGATATAGCGAAAGAGGAGCAAGTTATTCCTCTTCCTCTATATCAGGCTGCCAGGGAAAGCCTGCTCAGGCAAGCAGGAACAACTGCTGGGAGCTTCACACCTAAAAATAAGAGAACAATCCTTTCTCTGTGATATGCCAATGCACACACCCTAGCAGGGTGAAGCACCCCCTGGTATTGTCACTCATCCTCTATTGTTTAAACATTTTGACTTCTTTATTACTCCAATCCAATTTCACCATGATATTTAGCTCTGATGAAGGGGGTTCCTTAGAACCAATGGAACTCATTCTTCTATTTTTTGAATAGACTATAATGAAATAAAAAATATTCAGACTCTTAATTATGGGCGCAACACTTCTTTTCTTCTAAACCTCAAGCATGATAAATGAGACAACCATTAGGGTGTATTGGCTGTCCATTCACAATGAATAGGCTGCCTTAAAACAACATAAATAACTGTTTAAATGGTATTGTTAAAGACACAATGATTCATGTTGTAGTTTTCCCTGATACTATGTTTGTGATTTGAAAGCTGTTGCAAGTGTTACAGTATATTGTTCTGTATGCCTTAAAACAACATATACTAAGAAGTTATTCAAAGTGATTGTAAAGACTTGTTTTTTTCCCTATAAAAATAGCAAATATGTTATACGTACCTGCTCTGTTGCAGTGGATTTGCACAGAGCAGCCCGGATCCTCCTCCTCCTCTCGGGTCCCTATTTTGTGATACTCCCTATTTTCCCTAGTTTTTGATACTGGCCCCTCCCTCTCGTTGAATGCCCCCACAGCAAGCACCTTGCTATGGGGGCACCTGAGCCGAGTCACAGATCCCTGTATCCATTTAGCCTAGGTTCACATTTCTGTGGGTTAGAAATCATGCTGAACTTGCACGATTTCAACCCGGCAATGCAGTCCGACTTCGGAGGCGCATGACAAATTTGACCAATGTGAACCTAGGCTCAGACACAAACCCCCCGACACGGCCCTGCCCAATTTCTCTCCTTATTGGCTAGCCAATGACGCTGCTGCTGTGTCTTAGCCAGTCAGGAGGGAGAATCTAGGACGGCTGAGACACTCGTGGACATCAATCGACAGAGAGAGACCTCAGGTAAGTATTAGGAGGGCTCAGGGGAGTTGCTGCACACAGAAGGCTTTTTATCTTAATGCATAGAATGCATTAGGATAAAAAACCTTCTGACTTTACAATCCCTTGAATGTACATTAACATAATTAACATTAACATGTGTGTGTCCGCTATGAGGAGATATGAACCCAAACTTAATAAGGTAGTTTGTGTTGCAAATGCAACTTTGCATCTATGACAAGCATTTGACTTCTCTATACTGTCTAACTTACTTGGCAAGCTTTAAAATATAATTCTGAAATACCTTTTAGCATGCTGTAGGAATTGTTCTTTGACAGAGAGTGTCATTTAGCTACACTTGGAAAAAGGTTAACTTTTTGTTACACCTATATTTTAGTACTTATTCTGTAATGATACACTGGGTCAAATTTAAAAAGTGACACTTATTTCTAACAATAGGCCACCTGACAATCTAGGATGTATTTTTTTTTTTTTTAGATTTTACATTCAGGGAACATGCAGGGCTATTGGTAATTCCATAGTCTACTGACCTAGTGTAAAAATGACTGTACTATTCAAAATGGAAAAAAACTATCAAGTGTTTGAAGCCTGAGCCACCTGTGATTTCTCGTATTTTATATCCTCCTCAATCGTTCACTCTGCAAACAAAGTCATGAAAATCCTAGGTATTAGACAGGGTAACCAATTTTTTCAAGCACCTGCTATTAAGTTCAGCTTTGTGTTCAAATGATACTTCTAGAAAAAAAAATGCTTCATATACTGCGCAGTTTATAAGAAAAAAACAAAATGCAATATATTCTTTTCAGAGAGTGTAAAATAAAGGGGCAATACCACTAAATCAATAAAAGGGGTGGTAGGGTGTCTGGAAAGTATAATGACCTTTGCAAGTTCTGCTGGTTCATCTGAGCATTTTAACTCCTGTAACTCTTCCTGCCTAGGTTATGTGTCAGCTTTCAAAATCTCTAGAAAGTCTTAGATACCCAGATGAATTGCCAGAAGTGCTCATTGTGCCTCTTTAAAGCTGTATTTAAACAAAAATAGTGCTTAATAAATTAATATTGACTCTGATAACTTCTTTTAAGTATTTACAGTTTTTTTTTTTTTCATATAAAGCTTTTACATAAATGAATGAAATTTGTCCATTGTAAACCCCCCTTACAATTTAAGCACCCCTGTCGGTGTTGTCAATGCTTTATCTTAACCATCTAACTGTCACTGGTTTGTGACATATAATGGCAGCCATTTGTTTCCACTTCTTTAGCCATAATCAGTGCATCAGTTATTGAAATGCTATAACATGGCTTAATGGAGTAAGTCATTGAAGAAACTCTACAAACTAGGAAATAAATTAATAAGTTATATTTACAAATCACAATATATCTAAGCCCTTGTTCACATGGGCATACTACAGCATACACCTGTTTGATAGTCGTGTTTGCCCGCATGGGAGTGCACAGGTGTTCCATTCATCCCCGTACAGACAGTCTCATTCATGCCAATTGAGATACAACGGCTGCACGGACACAACTGCTGCTCCCAATTTCACATTCATGTGTGGTGCAAATGCATGGGCTGAAAATTTTGGGTATAAAGGTTTTTAACCTGGGGTGCACCTATAACAAGGTTTTATTTCTGTAATTGGAAATCTACACTGTATGACACAGAGGAGGGTAGATAATGGAGGCAAAAAAGATGGATCATACAATGAGCAGGAACCAGCTGTCAAACTGGGTCCCACTCTGTATTGGGAGTTATTGCATTGGTTTCTGAATTAATGAATCCTGCAGACAATGACTGCATCATTTTATTGTATGACAGCACAATTCTTTGATTTTACATAAGACCTTACCAAATACAATGTAATGAGGTCATCACTCTGTATTTTGTTTACAGACTATATGAATAATTACAGCAAACAGTGTTTTGTCTAGATTCCCAACTGAAATGTTTTGCTATGAATACAATTGCATTTTTTTTTACTTGCCTAAGGGCGTAACTCCATAACATCTCATCATCTTTTAAAACACCTGACCTTGCCCCCAACACTGGCCATTGCTGGTAGGTCCTTTTGAGCGACACTTTGGGCCATAGATGAGCAGGTTATACACATTTCCTTGTGTGTTCAGTTTTTGATTCATCAAATTATTACTGCATTCTCTGTCCTGCTTTTGTTGTCTCCCAGACTATATGCCAGTGAGAGCTGTAGAACGGTTGCCGTACCTCTATATGAATATTTCCCAGGATTCTTGACAAAAAAGTTTTGCTTTTTTGCAAAAGAGTCTGCTCTAGGAGTGCTGCCTTTTTGACCATATTAACTCTTAATTAGTTCTTATTATTGAAGAACTCTTGGAATTTTTTTTTATTTAAAATCTTTTGAGTAATAAAGTGGCTTGAGGTGTAGCCCTGTAACATTTAAAAAGTCTTTATTTCTTTTGCAAATAACTTCCCCATACTTTTTTACTAAGAACATAAATGTAGAGACTTTATAAAGAGGAAGAATAACATAATAACATTTACACTGAAGAGTTAAAGAGTTATAAGCTACTTTCCCATTCCCAGAGGAAAAAAAAAAAATGGTTATTATAATGTTATTGAAAACCTGGTTCTGTTTCACAATTCTATTTATGACTAAATCATGCTGGTATAACAATGTCTATTGAAGTAAGACAATTTCACTATGTATCTAAAGCCAACATTTTTGTTAATCTTTTGTTCGTTTTCAATAAAATAGAATTAGCAACCTTGTACTTTTTTTGTAGATTGTAGATTATCTCTATTTTTCCTTGTAACCATTATCACCAGAACTGGAAGTGATAGAAAATAAAACCAAAAAAAATTGTTAACAGGAATAAAGGGGAACTACTCCAAGGGGGGCATTTGTTGTAGTCAAAATTGTGTAAAAGAGGATTTCCCTCACTTCAGAGAAATTCCCTACCACCTAAATTCCAGTATCTCACAGCATTATAGACAAAACAGGTTGTGTCTACATGGTAGTGAGTTAAGGGAAATCTCTCAAAAAGGAAACAATCTATAAACAACCACACATTTTGGATTTAGATACACTTTATTTTCTGTTGCAATTAGATTGACAAGGTGCAACACCAACTCCTTTTTAGTTTCCCATGGACCAAAAGTTGGCAACCTTAGAACCAGCGGACATGAATTGTCATTTTGATGCCCTGATCAATACAAGATTAACCCTACTGCACTCGGGTATCTTCACTATGTGCCATTTTCCTAAATCCAAAATGTTTTACACACTTTAGAAGTTAGAAATAGTCATGATATAAGGGTTTTAAACCTTAATGGTCACTATAGCCACCTTTCCAATGAGCCTTAGCTTTGACATCTTAGCCTTGGATGCAAGAAAACCTTGACCCAGTGCTTGAAGCAGGTCAAATGAAGCATCTGAATGTGTAATACTTTTTACTAAAAACATTTTAAATGTTACTACATATACAGCATGCATTAAATGTATAAACTAAATATCAGAAACAATTAACTGTAAATAATCTTCATTATAATTAGTTTAGTTATTGAGAATTCCACTAACAAATATTGTTGCCACAATGATTTTCCTAAAATTACCATAGTAACAAGATAATTGCTAAGCACATAGTGTAAACTGAACAATGCAAAAGAATTACAGTGATCAAGGAGCAACAAATTCTCATGATAAGTCAAAGTAATTATACACAGTGAGAAAAGCTGTGCTATACAGAAATCTGCTTCCTAGAGATATGTGTCATTTGCAAACCTTTATTGTTGTAGAAGACAGTTTAAGGGTTTTGTGCTTGTTACTTTATTTTCTTGTTAACTACATAAATGCCTTCCCATAACAGGGCAGAGGTTTCCATTTACCTAGTTTCAATCTACAACAAATAAAAGCTAACTTTTGCAACAAATAGTTAAGATATATCAGATTATCTGTCCCATTTCTATCTGAGTGAGTGGGAGGTATGAGTTTGTTGTGAGTGGAATGAGTGGGTTAGTGGGTTGGGGGTTTTGGGGGCATGTCTGATTTTGTCTTGTTTAGAAGGAAAAGTGAGAGTGTGTCTGGGTGTTTTCTAAGGGTTGGTTTTTTGATGGAATGTATGGTGTGGGATCGTGAGCTGAGGAGGTCTGTTTTGTTTAAGTGACCGTGTTTTTTGTGTGTGGGTTGTAAGTGGTATAAAGAGGTGTGGTTTGGAAGTCTGGGGTGATTGTGTTCCGTCTAAAAAATAAAAAAGGGATAATAATAATAAGATGGTGGAAGGAGAGGAGGTTGGTGTCTTTGGCGCTGGAGGGATTGGGTTCAAATATTGTTGTATATAGTATTGGGATTATGTGTTTATGCTTTTTTTGATGATTAAGCGTTTATTTTTTTGTTTTTCAGGGTGAGTGCAGGTGGTGGTGAAGGGACAGTATGGAGAAAGTGTATAGGAGTGTTTTTGTTTGTGTAGGGATAGGGTGGAGGGACAGTATATTGTAGGGATAGTTTTGATGTTTTATCTTATGAAGGGTGGGAATGGGTTTGTTGTAAATATTTTTTGTTATTGATTATTGTTGTTATGAAGTATTTTTGCTATCTTTTTTGTTTTTTATATGCTATTTGATATTTTTTGATGTTGTTATGTAAATTTTGGGGGTTTGTGGGTGGGTCTTTGCACATATCTTTTGAAATGTATGTTTTTATGTATTTTTACTTGTAAACTTTTAAATAAAAGAATAAAAAAAATAAAAAATCTGTCCCATCTCTATCTGAGAGTTTCCATAGAAAATCGTAAACATCTCTTGTCTATGAGTAGTGCGTGAGCAGTTCCAGAAAGAACAACCAATGTAGGAAGTTTAGAATACCTATTTCTGATTGGCATTAAATACCATTATATACCAGCACTAGCTTCTGTACCCTCTCCTCTCATACTTTTTTTTATAAGATCATCCAAGTTCATACCAGCTCATAAAGCACACTGCACACTTAACCAATGTCATTTCCACACACACACACTGAAAGACAAGGAATACATGCTGTTCCCTGGCATGCTGAGAGATACCTGTATTCCTTAACAACTTTTGTACCACCACACATTAAAAATGGTGAAGTAGTGAACCTTTATGCACCCAGTGCCTTTTATAAACAGCAATGGAAAAAGTACCATTCGGGGCTCACTTTGCCCGTTAATGCTGGTGAACTGAGCCACCCTCACGCAGCTCCATTCACAGACACTGTATACAGAGCTGATATGAGTGGCTTTGTACCCTCAGATTGCTGGGATTGGTCAGAAAGCAATCACAGCAATCCAGCAATCATGGATCTTAGATGTAAACCTTGTTTTTTTACATCTAAAATCCATCTCCTTCCTTTTACAATGGATAAATGTAGGTAACAGGAACTAATGAATGAATGGCTCATTCATTCGTTCCCGAGAACTGTAGAAATCATGAAATCAGCACTCAGCAGCATTCAAGTAAAGTTTAACACTTTTATCCTTCCTCCCCTTTACATCTGATTTTAACCCTGTCCCCCTATGTGACCTGTAAATTAACCTTCTTTATTCTGCACATCTCTACATTAGGGATGAGCTTCAAATTCGAGTCAAACTCATGTTCGACTCAAACATTGCGTGTTCGCCCGTTCGCCGAACAGCGAACAATTCGGGACGTTCCCGGCAAATTCGAAAAGCCGCGGAACACTCTGTAAAAGTCTATGGGAGAAATCTAAAGTGCTAATTTTAAAGGCTTATATGCAAGTTATTGTCATAAAAAGTGATTGGTCCTGCCCCAGGGGACATGTATCAATGCAAAAAAAGTTTTAAAAACGTATGTTTTTTCGGGAGCAGTGATTTTAATAATGCTTAAAGTGAAACAAAAGTGAAATATTCCTTTAAATTTCGTACCTGGGGTGTGTATGCTATGCCTGTAAAGTAGTGCTTGTTTACCGTGCTCAGAACTGTCCCTGCACAAAGTGTAATTTCTAAAGGAAAAAAAGTAATTTAACCACTTCTCCACTGGGCCTATTCTGGCACTTCTCTCCTTCATGTAAAAATCATCATTTCAAATTAATCAGAACCCCCAAACATTATATATTTTTTTTAGCAGACACCCTAGGGAATAAAATGGCGGTCATTGCAATTTTTTATCTTACACGTTTTTTGCGCAATAATTTTTCAAACGCCTTTTCTGGGGAAAAAAAATTCACAAATTAAAAATAACAAAACAGTAAAGTTAGCCCAATTTTTTTGTATAATGTGAAAGATGCTATTACGCCAAGTAAATAGATACCTAACATGTCACGCTTTAAAATTGTGCACACTCATGGAATGGCGCCAAACTTTGGTACTTAAAAATCTCCATAGGCGACGCTTTAATTTTTTTTACAGGTTACTATTTTCGAGTTACAGAGGAGGTCTAGTGCTAGAATTGTTGCTCACACTCTAACGCACGCGGCAATACCTCACATGTGGGGTTTGAATGGCGTTTAGATATGTGGGCGGGACTTACATGCGTGTTAGTTTCTGAGCGCGAGCTACCGGGGACAGGGGCGTTTTACTTTTTTTTTTTCATTTTGTTTTTTATTTTACAGATTTTTTTTTCATTTTGACACTATTTTTTACATTTTTTTTTGATCACTTTTATTTCTATTACAAGGAATGTAAACATCCCTTGTAATAGGAATCATTGTGACAGGTCCTCTTTATGGAGAGATGCAGGGTCAATAAGACCCCACATCTCTCCTCCAGGCTGGAAAGCATGAGATCGGTGAAAACAATATCTATCGTCGTGAGCCGGCGCCGGCTGATTCGTTTTTTCGGGCCCCCGATGGCACGGGAGAGCCCGGAGAAGCACCGGATGGCAGCGGGAGGGGGGGATGTCCCCTCCCGCCGCCTATAAGAACGATCAAGCAGTGGAACTGCCACTATGATTGTTCTTATGGTGCGCAGAATCGCCGGCATGACAGAATGATATCTGAATGATGCCTGTAGCTGCAGGCATCATTCAGATATCCCCCCTCAAAGTCAAGGACATCATATGACGTCCTTGGTGGAGAAGTGGTTAAAAGCACTCGCGGCTATAATGAATTGTTGGCTCCCGGCAATACAGAAAACAGTCATTGAAAGTCATTGATAAAAATAAAAAAAAATGTGTGGGGGTCCCCCCAAATTCAATTACCAGGCCCATCAGGTCTGGTATGGATATTAAAAACATTTTTAAAAAAATGGCATGGACTTCCCCCCAAAAATCCATACCAGACCCTTTATCCGAGCACGCAACCTGGCAGGTCGTAGGAAAAGAGGGGGACGAGAGCGCCCCCCCTCCTGAACCGTACCAGGCCACATGCCCTCAACATGGGGAGGATGCTTTGGGGGTCTGTGACCCCTCAAAGCACCTTGTCCCCATGTTGATGGGGACAATGGCCTCATCCCCTCAACCCTTGCCCAGTGGTTGTGGGGGTCTGCGGGCGGGGGGCTTATCGGAATATGGAAGACCCCTTTAACAAAGGGGACCCCAGATTCTGCCCCCTATGCGAATTGGTAACGGGGTACATTGTACCCCTACCATTTCACAAAAGAAAGTGTCAAAAATGTTAAAAACCACACAGACACCGTTGTGAAAAGTCCTTTATTAAAAATAAAAAATAAAAAAAGCCATTCCATTGTTGTAATGCAGTCTGTCCAGCGACAATCCATGAATCATTCTCCAGCGATGCGGTGAGTCTCCAGCGAAGAACGACGCACATCTTCCCTGCACCAGAGCCTCCCGGCTAATGACGCGCAAGCAGTGTTGACAGTTCTTTTATAACCGAGGTCGGAAACCCCTGTGACGTGACGGGTAACCCCGCCCCCTCTAACGCGTCACGTGGGTTTCCTGTGACGCTTTAGAGGGGACAGGATGGGTAACCCCGCCCCCTCTAACGCGTCATGGGGGTTTCCGACCTTGGTTATAAAAGAACTGTCAACACTGCTTGCGCGTCATTCACTGGGAGGCTCCGATGCAGGGAAGATGTGCGTCGTTCATCGCTGGAGACTCGCCGCACCGCTGGAGATTCATGGATCGTCGCTGGACAGACTGCATTACAACGCTGGAATGGCTTTTTTTTTTTTGATAAAGGACTTTTCACAACGGTGTCTGAGTGGTTTTTAAAAAAAATTACACTTTCTTTTGTGAAATGGTAGGGGGGCGGAATCTGGGGGTCCCCTTTGTTAAAGGGGGCTTCCAGATTCAGATTCTGATAAGCCCTCTGCCCGCAGACCCCCACAACCACTGGGCAAGGGTTGTGGGGATGAGGCCCTTGTCCCCATCAAAATGGTGCTTTGAGGGGTCACAGACCCCCAAAGCATCCTCCCAACAGGGCATGTGGCCTGGTACCGTTCAGGGGGGGCGCTCTCTCGTCCCCCCTCTTTTCCTGCGACCTGCCAGGTTGCGTGCTCAGATAAAGGGTCTGTATGGCTTTTGGGGGGAACGCCACGCCATTTTTTTTAATTTGCCGTGGAGTTCCCCTTAAAATCCATACCAGACCTGAAGGGCCTGGTATGGATATTTGGGGGGAACCCCACGTCATCCTTTTTTTAAATTTGACGCAGGGTTCCCCTTAATATCCATACCAGACACAAAGGGCATGGTAATTGAATTTGGGGGGACTCCCACGCATTTATTTTTTTCAATGACTTTCAATGACTTTTCTTTGTGTTGCCGGGACCGACAATTTGTGCAGGGACAGTTATAAACACGGGAAACATGCGCTACTTTAAAAGCATACTTTAGACGCCCCCAGGTACGAAATTTAAAGGAATATTTCACTTTTATTGTTTCACTTTAAGCATTATTAAAATCACTGCTCCTGAAAAAACGGCCGTTTTTAAAACTTTTTTTGCATTCATACATGTCCCCTGGGGCAGGACCCAGATCCCCAAACACTTTTTATGACAATAACTTGCATATTAACCTTTAAAATGAGCACTTTAGATTTCTCCCATAGACTTTTAAAGGGTGTTCCGCGGCTTTTCGAATTTGCCGCGCACACCCCAAATTGTTCGCTGTTCGGCGAACGGGTGAACAGCCAATGTTCGACTCCAACATAAAGCTCATCCCTAGTAATCACACATAAAAATAAATAAATATCAATTGAACTGACTTTACAGCTACCATTACAGGAAAGAACTATACCATTAGGGATTTTGTCACATGCAATACTGAAGGGGTAGCCTATGTTCTACAATGCCCATGCCATCTTCATTATGTGGGAAGAACTAAAAGACCACTAAGGGGTTTAGGCTTAAAGGGATATTATAGTCTTGTTTTTTGTTTAAAATAACAAACATATCATACTTACCTGCTCTGGGCAGTGGTCTTTCACAGAGCAGCCCGCATCCTACTTTTTGATAATTTCACGCACTAGCACTTTATGAACTGTCTTAAGTTCATTAAAGCACAATAAGGATGAACTATTTATTAGTTATATACTGTACAGTATATCATTTATTTCATCACTTTTTTCATTTCTAATAATATTTGTGGTTTAAGTGGTAGCGGAAAACTTACGTAAATATTATTATTTTATTTAAAAATTGTAGAATGCAATGGTGTTTATGCAGCAATCATAGTATTAAATTTGACTTTATCACCACCAATATCATTTGTGGATAGCGCAGATAGCGCAGCAGTTAATCACATAATGTAACAGTAAGTTAAAAACCAACTAAAAAAAGTAACTGCTTAACGCAGCACTCAGGATAAACGGTAAAACGGTAAACGTCTTTTAAATCCTTCAAAACTGCAAAAACTCCGGTATCACAAATCCAGCGAAGAGAAAAGGATCACCGCTCCAGGTGAGTGCAATAGGCAATCAATGTCCTCCCAGGAACCACAGGTGCTGGCAATGCTTATGAAGCAGGAAAAAGATAGAACATATGGACAGCCACACTCCAAGAAGACCGTTAAGGTTGCCTTTAATTTGAAAAAACCATGGAGCACTACAAGTCACAGCAAATAGTGGGATGTTAGCCATGACTAAGCACTAGACTGTAGTCTGAAACGCTTCGGCTGCATCCCACTATTTGCTGTGACTTGTAGTGCCCCATGTTTTTTACAAATTAAAGGCAACCTTAACGGTCTTCTTGGAGTGCGGCTGTCCATATGTTCTATCCTTTCCCTGCATCACAAATCTTGCGTTTGTAGACTCATTTCCCATTTGTATCAGTAGCCTTAGCCTAGCCCTGGCAGCAAAAGAGTCAAATGGTGATAACAAGCATGTTTAAAAAGTCTGTAATTTTGACTATTATTGTTAACAGCAAGCATTTTTTATTAGCTACAAAATGTGTAAGACAAGAACACATAATCATATTAAAAAACTAAAATAAATATACTTATTTTACACGAATTCCTTTGAAGAATAATAGTTATACTGCAACAACAACAAAATGGAATTTATAAAATATTCAGCAGTAGAAAACATGAGCAATCTAAAAGCACTGATAACAAGGGAAAATATGTTTAAAAATGTTGCTGATTGGACAGTTGCACATTGTAAAGTAACTGAGCATATTTTTGTTTACACAATTAATAATTAAGAACAACTAAGAAAAACAAATAATACACAAATAATAACTAAGTATAACTAAGAAAAACATGTTATACAATGTAAAGGAGCAAAACTTAACATGGTTTTGAAGGCTGAAGGTTTTTTAGCTTCATGCATTCTATGCATGAAGCTAAAAAAAACTTCTGTGTGCAGCAGCTCCCTCCAGCCCCCAAATCCTTGCTTGAGCCCCCTCTGATCCAGCGATGTTCACGATAGCCTCAGCTGTATGGGGACTCTCCCTCCTCATTGGCAGAGACAGAAGCAGGCCCTTTGATTCCCACTGCTGTCAATCACAGACAGTGAGCCAATGAGGAGAGAGTGGGGGGCAGAGCTGAGCCGCGACTCTTTGTGTCTTATGGATGCATAGAGCAGCGGCTCGGGAGCAAGCATGCAGCAGTGCCCCAAGGGCAAGCGGCTTTCTCTGGGGGCACAACTTGAAGGGGGAGGGGCCAGGAGCACTGGTAAGGGACCCCAAAAGGAGAGGATCGGGACTGCTCTGTGCAAAACCACTGCACAGAGCAGGTAAGTATACCATTTTTTTTTTTAATCAAAGTTTTAATATCACTTAAACAAACGTGAGATATACTGTTAACAAAAATATTTTCACTGTCAAAGATTGTCTTATTCGTGGTATTCTTGTTTTTTTCTTATTCATTTCATGAAAATTTGAATTCAAATAAAGTGATTTAGTTGGACATATCAGAAAGCTTCAAAATCCTTTGTTCTTTTTGCAAGACTTTGGATCCATGGAAACACAGTCACAATATCCAATAAAATAACTTGCATATTTTGAACTCTTGAAACTGCTGTGCAATTATATCAGTGCATTGACAAGGGATATGTAAGTTAAATCTTTATTAAGCAGTTAGGGTTTTGAAAGATGCAGCAGTCAAGCAGCATCTTAAATTCTACCATATGAAATAAACAACAGCAAGTACCTATCACCGTTCTTGGTATTGTTCCTGTTTATGACATTTTGCAGCACATTCAGAAAATCTCTCCAATACCAGAGGAAATTACCTAATGCCTCCAGGCAGGATTCCCTTATTATGAAATTTTCCACATATGTCCTGTTTATGTGACAACCATGAAGTGTTAATTAAGTTAATTACATTTTAAAATATTTTCTGAAAATAGCATTATTGATATTAAAATTACAATCATAAGCACTTAAACAAAATTGGGGAAGCCCTACAAAATATGTAGAAATATAAATGAATTGAGTGCATTATTCATTAAAATAATTGTTGATATTCAATTCCTAATGACAGTGCTATACATTTAAACTGTAATTCATTTAAATTAACATTATGTACTATAGCAGAACTGTTAGGTACACCTAAAAGTGTAATGTTATCTTCAGAAAATATAAATAATCAATATTTAAACTCTGTTTAACTCAAAATCAAATTTTCCAACAAATATCCTACTAACATACTAAAATTAGCTGAATTATAGTACTTAAACAATTTTCATTTGTAAAATAACCACAAGGAACCTTGAGGGATTTAAATTGCAATACTACAAAATGTTTTGCCAAATTGTTTATCAGTAGCTGCAGAAGTCGTATGGAATAAAAAAAAAGCTTCAAAATGAAATACTGTTTTTATTCAGATTTTTTTTTAAATTCTACTAAGCATTTCTATAGTTTCAAGACATAACTTCATCACATTTTGTTGGTACTGTTGTACATTTAGAAATATCATGGTTTCAAAATAATAATAAAAAAAAAAAAAAAAAAATCTGAGAATTTAACTCCCATGCTCAATTAAAATATTTCCCAAATGCAGTGTATGGTTATAGAAAAAGAATGACTTAAGGAAAAATGAATATTATAATTGGAAAGAAAAGGAAGAAATGAAAGAAGGAAGTAGGAGGTGTCTATAGACTGAAAATAGTCCACTATTTATTAAATATAGTTTGTAGAGGGTGCAATTGGTATTGGGGAAAAAAGCTAAATTGTTTTTTTTTGTTACATGTATATAGGATAATAACCACATAGATATGCAGGTGTTGCAGAAAAATAGGCTTCAGTTTTAAAAAAAACCTGATGTCTTATTTTTATGGACAAGATCTGATCTGTGGGATCCCAATCCATTGATTCACTAGAATTACTAGAACGGATTGTCTGTTGTTTTTTTTTTTTTAATTGCCTATTTTAAACTACTGAATATACTCGAGTATAAGCCGACCCGAATATAAGACGAGACACCTAATTTTACCACAAAAAAATGGGAACGTTTATTGACTCGAGTATAAGCCTAGGGTGTCCATCTGCATGCCTCACTGTGCCTCACTTTGCCTCACTGTGTCCATGTGCATGCCTCACTGTCCCCTTGCCTCACTGTGCCCATGCCTAACTGTGTCCATGACTAGACTGACGTTTAACATGGGAGTCTATGGAAGGGGTGCCCGACTTTGAAAAATCGGTGCTCCCCGGCCGTAGGCCCCCCGGACAACAAACTTTGTACACTTGTAGAGGAAGAGTGGGGCTACATGTGTGCAAGATTGGGGTCCAGGGGACCTATGGCCGGCCGGTACCAGGTCCACAAATGCCCAGGAGATCAGGCGCAAAAAAGGTGACTCGAGTATAAGCCAAGGGGGGCATTTTCAGCACAAAAAAATGTGCTGAAAAACTCGGCTTATACTCGAGTATATACGGTATATTAGATTTAGCAGTGAAAGGATATTTAGGCCTGATCACCCAATAAACAACAGACAGGTGCAAATCATCAAACAATTCCTCCATGAAGTTCAAAAGTCCATAGAAATTTTTTTCTTGCAGAAACAATTATGCTTAAAACAATTAATCATTAAAGATGAGTTATTACCCTTCATCAGGTATAAACAACACACCATAAACTAAGCAATAGACAGTATACCAATTATGAACGATAATTACAAAAGCATCAAACAGCTGTGCGGTGTGTGCAGTGTGCAGTCTTCAGTGATCCCATCATGGCTATAGTCATAGTAACAGAGAAGCATCCTTAGTAGGAGGAACCCGGCGTTGTTGCATGTTCAGTGTTTTCAAAGCAGTGAAAGGTTCAGGATTAAGCCTAGATAAGATGTGGTAAATAAACATGGTGGTGTGTACAATTTAGCAAGAAATAAGAATATAATCTAAAAAAGTAAAAGCAATGAGTACACTCCCAAACTTTAAAAAAAAGAAACACAAACTGAAGCATCAGGGGTAGGCCCAAGTTATCCCAGGGTTAGCACGGAGGTACTATTGAAGTTGATGGATGCATAAATGTTGTTCAAAAAGCTAGACTAACAAACCTTTAAAATTGAATTTCTCATTAAGACCACTAGGAAGCAAATGCTTGTATAGAACCTCCCTCCTAATCTTAACAAAAAGCATTTTAAATATTAAGAAGAATTCTTGCTACAGGTAAGAGACTGTCTCATAAGATCTTTAATAGCTTCATAGTATGCCAAAGTGTTCATGTCTTACATTAAAGACTTCCTAATTTAGAGTGTTGTCATGTATTCAACATTTATTTCTGATAAAAGTCAGTTATTAAAAGATTTGTTAAAATAAGCTTTGACCTCAATGAATATGGGCAAAAGCCAAATTTGAGGGCATGGAACAAAAATATCTCTTCCTTTTTAAAAAAAAAAATAGGTCACTGGAAATTCTACACATAGGCAAATAAAAATAGAAAATAAAAAAACGTTGTCAAAGTACACAGGGTATGTGTGTTATGTCTAGTCCTTCTGCCCCTCTGCCATGTGCCCCTTTCACTTGCCAGTCATTCTCAGCTCTTAAAGCATAATTAAACCCTCCTACCCTTTTCATACAAGGAAGCTGCCATCTTGGCCTTTGCTAGATCTGCAACTGCCATGGTACTGCACATGCAATCGGTTATGAGACCAGTTAAAGCAAGTAAAAAATGTGTCTATATTTAACCCCCTATTAACTATTAGTTTACCCTAATTAGCCCTTTATTTTTTCCCCTTTTCCCTTCAATTAGTATTTTTATACAAAAATTTTATTCCTATTTTATTAACCATTAATATTTTTTTCTTTTTTTGTTGTATTCTTAGTTTTTGCAATCAATCAGATAAAATTGAAGCATTCCACTCTACACACATAAAAGTACAAGGATTTCAAATTGAGAAAGACCTCTATATCATGTGCCTGAATATGTCCACTTTAATGGACATTAATAGCAGAAGTAGGTGAATGTGCAATTCTTGGGAGATTCTGAGGGATTCATGTGACCTATTGTTTTCACAGATAAACAACTTCAGTAATTTAGAAACAATAATTGTGATTACAACAGGTATGATCACAAATATGTGCAATGGTTACTACTGAATGAACCCTTGACTTGGTATTTGGCAGAAGTAGAAACCTGGTGCTTTGAAAATGAAATGATAGCCTTATGAATAATTTTTTTTTTTTTCTTAAATGCTGAATGACAAGGGGAAGTTTATACATTTATTTATTTTAATAGCAGTGTATAGTGTTTTTAACATCAAAATCATAACTACAAATTTCTTCGTAACTTGATAACTGTACAGTTATTTTTAATCTAAGTTGTTGTAGTTTATTTTAGTAAGATATATAGGGTATCCTTATGCTGCTGGAAGAAAAAGCAATGTACACGACTACACAATTTAAGACATGTATTTTCCCTGATTGACACCTTTAGAATATACTGTAGGTGACATTGCAGAAAACATTTTGTGCACAGCTTGGTAAGGGCTGCCTAATGTGCTCTCAGGAGCAATTTCAAACAATAAGACAGAGCAGGAGAAGCCATTTGCTAGAGAAGCAAGTGTGGAGTACCTATTGAGAGAGAACCAAGATGTTGATTAACTGACTATGACAATGTGAGTTTCTTTTTTATTCTGGGAAAGTGTTGTTTTCTCTGTTGTCTGCACACCTGATAGTAAGAGCTGTGAGAGTGAAGCTGGCTATACAGCCCTTGAATATGCTTCTTGGGTGGTGCTGTTGGCAACGCCTGGAACTGAAGAAGCTAGGTGGAAATTGACAGGCAAACAGTGCCTGCCTCCAAGCAGACACAGACACTGTTCGGGTATTCTGACAGATGGTGGGCCAATTTGATTTTATTTTTTATGCTTTACATCACTTTTGCAAAAAATTTACTCAATAACAAAAAGATCTTCAGAACACTATGGCGTTTTTTTTATTTTACTTACTTAAAAATGTAAAAATAATTAAATATTTTTGTAATTAATTCTGTCAAGCGAGTAAATAATTCTAGTTCTCCAAAAATCACCCTTTTTCTGAAACTCCACAGCGAAATACCAAAACTCTAAATCTAAAAAGACTAATGCCTTATATGGCTTTTGTGTCTAGAATTGAAATCACAAGAAGTTGGAAACGGTTAAGGGTGCCTTTTGACTGTGTAAAAAACAAACAAATTGGATTATGATTCACAATAAACACACAGAAATGAGGAACAAGACCAACCCAATGGAAAATGTCAGTATACAATGAGTTAATGAATATAGGTCTCTCAAAAACAGTAATGATAAACAAAAGGCAAGTTTATTCGGTGAGGATCTTAAAAACAGTTCCAAAAATCATTGTTAAGTGCAATCGAAGCAGGGGCAATAAATAAATAATTAAGCATACGGTGTCAATGGAGGTCCATGGAGCAGTAAGGAGCTGGTGGCATCCAACAATGGGAAAGT
Organism: Rana muscosa; assembly: GCA_029206835.1. Lineage (NCBI taxonomy): Eukaryota > Metazoa > Chordata > Amphibia > Anura > Ranidae > Rana > Rana muscosa. The sequence goes on from CM055116.1 coordinate 219,577,125, forward strand.
GCAGCAAGGGGGGCGCCAATATTCCCGCTTAACTTGGATGTCCTGACCCGGATGGCAGACCCATCCACCGACGTGTGGTGAGATTGCTGGCGTGCTGGGAAAGGAGGAGGAAACTTTCCACAGGACAGCTCGCTGAGCCAGCTGGTGTACTTGTAATGTAGAGGGGAAGCCGTGGTCCGCGAACAGATGTGACCACTCTCCCTGGATGTAAGGGTCAGCAGGCAAATATTACCACGGAAGTGTGGGGTGGGAAAACTGGAGCCACTGCAGATGCCGGATGCCGGGAGGAGCCAGGGAGGGCTCGTCGGAAAACCGTGTAGCACCAGCGGGGATGGTGGTGGCCGGAAGCACACGGGGACCAGTGTGAAGAGCTGGCTGTGAGTTTCTGTGACTATGTGTTTTGCACGCATGCACTTTATTAAAGTCTGGACTTTAGTAAAGCGTATGCACGTGAAACGCATAGTCCCATTGGGTTGGTCTTTTTCCTCATTTCTGCCAGTGAGGGACTTATTTTCATTTTGACCCATTGAGCGCTGACACCCCTTGTTTTGTATTGTTGTCATCCATAATTTCCAGTTATGCTCTGCACTGGGCTTAGTGTATACTCATTTAACTGTTATTCTTTCACATGATCCTAAGTTTTAGCGCTAGTGACACCCCAGATACTTATTCACAATAAACTCACTTGATTACTTTAAAATAACTAAACAAAATTTGATAAGATGTGGGACCTATAAATATCATACCTATCAGGGGATGTGTGATACCTTGGAAAACTGATCTTTCCTCTTGTTTCCAATATTTCTCCTTTTCCTTTTTCTTCTTCCTTTTCCTTTTTTTTCTATCCTTCTACTGTGAAAAACCTACAACTGCTACATATAATTTATTTAATTCTCCTCCTCCTGCTTTTTTATACTGTGGAACAAGATAGTAATAATCTTCTCAAGATACTACATCCAGTGCTTTCAGATTCTCTTCAGCGCAATATAGTCTCCATCACACCTCCATCCCTAGGAAACAGTACCTTAAATCCTTATCGATGTTCATGATAAATGCTGCCAGGCATTGCATTCCTTGCCACTGGTGTTCAATTAATGTCCCAACATTAAGGCTCGGTTCACACCTATGCAAATTGGATGCGGCTTAAAATGCATCCAATTCACAAGACATTTTAAAATACATTGATTTGTATGAGGCTGGTTCACATATCTGCGGGGACTTCGCACTGCGCAGTGCAGAAAAAAATGTGTGCGTTTTCTAGGCATTGCGTTCTGGCTCAGGTGCAAATTCAGGCCCATTATCTTCTATGAACACGCATATGATTCGCAGATGCATTCCGTTGTGAACAGGCATTCTTTCCCCCTGCTCACTACACCTCCCCCTCTCCCTGCTCATCTGATCCGCAGCTACAATGCAGAGGAAGCACTGAGCAGCTGCTTCTTCTCTTCGTACAGAGAATGGAGCTGGAATTCGCACCGGACTGGTATGAACCCAGCCTAAATGAATGGTTTCAGAAACTCAAAAAGATGGAAGAAATAGAGGAACTCATTAGTATTTCACAGGAAGGACTCACAAAATGTACAGCTATTTGGTATTGTTGATGCATTGTAAGACAACCACAGCATACACAGAAATGCTAGGTGTTCTTTCTGAAGCAATGTGTCTTTCTAACTATTACATTTTCCTGGCTCTGTCTTTTACTTGCCTGTCTCATCTTCTCAGGCAGAACTCAGTACAGTGGGGGATATGATCATAGTGTCCCCCCAGGTGGATTTCCTACCCTTTTCCTTCCTTGAATTTTTCCTCTGCTTATGGAGAGGGAAGCATCAGACCCTCCCTCCCCATCCCAATGTTGCGAATACCCACCCCACCCTTTTTTTCCCTCTTGCATTTTTATTTTTTTCTTCAACAGAAAGGGCTGTTTCTTTTGATGACTTTTGCTTAGCTGACTGGCCACATCCCTTGTATAGCTTTCTAGATAAACCATGTGATCTCTGTATTGTACCTTTATATTTATTTCACTTTATTTGGTCTTTATGATATTTGGTACGCTCAATTAACGAGATTCTCTACCTACCAGTTGTCTTTAACTAGTTGACATGATATCCGTATTTTGTGTTGATCCACTTGGTAAAATGTTTATATACCTTTTATTCTCTCTTGGATCCTTGCACTGGATGTAACCATGTTATATTTTGCCTTATCAATAAAAATCTAAGAAACAAACAAAAAAAAAATTGTACTGTATGGTTTTTGAATAATACAACTACTGTACCTTTTTCTATATTGAGATAAGTATATCTTTACTACTTATTGAACTGTACATTATCCTGGCTATACTGACCAAATATCCACTACTTGTCCTTTTACTGATTACATTTTTTGTCTTGAAAAACTTTAATAAAGAGAGTAAAAATAAAATATATTATTATTTATTTTCTTTTTTTTTGCCCAGAATAATAAAAGAATGCATATAAAACTACTACAGATTCATTTGAAGTGAACCTTATGATGGACACTCAATTTCTTACATATTCATTAAAGCAGTATATGATCTTTAAAACAAGCCTTTTGATGTCATACACAAACCACCTAAATGTATTCATAATCTGGCCACAGGCTCATTTTACATCATTTGGCCATGATAGGAATTTGTATCAAATAATCCAGATAATTTTGATTGAAAAAATATATAATTTATTTTTCATATATCCTTTGGAAACTGTATTACAGTTTCAAATAAAATAACATTTTATGGTGGCATTTATATATTCATAAATTTGAACACTTTAACTGCCATAAATGGGCATTTATTTATTAGTCACCACATAGGAAGATAAACAGCTCATTTTTGTATGTGTTATAAATGTAACCAGAAAAATAATTAAGCTTGTGGATACTTTTCAGTGGTATCATAAAATATATTAAAAGTCCATTTAGTGACCTACAATATTATAATTTTTTTTTAAAGAAAATATTTTAGTAGATCTTAATGAGAAAATACAAGCTTAATTGATTGATTAATAAAAAACCATGAAAAAAAAAAAAAAAAAAAGTCAGACACTTTTGCCGTGTACACACGACCGTTTTTCTCGTCGAGAAAAACTAAATTTTTTCCTTTTGACGAGAAAAACGATCGTCTGTGGGCATTTTGTCGTTTTTCTCGACGAGAAAAATGGCATTAAAAACGACGAGAAAAATTGTTCTAATTTTTCTCGTTGTTTTTCCCGACATTTTTTCCGCGGCAGTTTTCCCATAGGGAAACACTGCCGCGGAGCCCACAGACGGTCGTTTTTCTCGACAAGAGAAAAAATGTCGTGAAAAACGACCGTGTGTGGGGAACAAGCCGTTCCCTCATTTTTAATGTCATTATTCACGGCGGTTTTTTAACCGCCATGAATAATGATTGTGTGTACGCGGCATTTGACTGATTCCATTATCTTTGGAGAGTATTTCAACTCAGTTACAGACCCTTCAATGGCTATTTCAAATGGGTATTCAGCCATCCCATATAGGATTCTCAAACAAATAGGATGCTCTTGAAAGGGACAAGAGTGGTCTCCCTACACTCCAGGATATAGCCATGTATATGATTATATGATTTTTAAGAAGATTCTTAGTAAGATGAAACTGAGTAAAATTCTAAGCCCTGGCAGATTTACAACCCTTTTTTTTATATTAAACTTTCTCTCAGTGGTGGCTGGTGCCTACTATTTTAGGGGGGTGGGTGGCACAACCAACACTGTCCCCCGCAGGAGACACAGGCAGCGACAGCAACAACCCCCCCCTGCGGGAGACACAGGCAGCTACAATAACCCCCGCAGCACCAACAACCCCACATCCCCCCAGCGGGAGACAAAGGTAGCAGCGATCACCCACAGCACCAACAACCCCCCCTCCCCGCAGTAGACACAGGCAGCGGAGATCACCTTTGGAAGGAAGAGCCGGATGCTCCAGCAAGGACACATACATTCTCCTTCTGGCAGATTGGAACCCAGGAGTGTGTCCTGACAAGACTCCTTGGCAAATAGGGGCTTTCTGATTGGCAAGGAGGTCAATGTGGCAGAATCGTGAATATTCCTTTGCTAGTGTCACACAACTGGGTGGGATCAGGGAACACTCTCTGCTCTCTGAGCCCACCCTATTTTGAAGCCTATTAGAGCCTCTGGAAGGGACCAGGCGCATGGATGGGGGGGGGGGCGGCGCCTGTAAACCCACAATGCACAGGCCGCCACTGCTTTCTCCACCCAAATGGTTTCTTATTTCCTCTGAGCGTTTAGTTCCTTCAAGAGCAATGATTCCTTTCACCATTTCTTTCTCGGGACCCACTTAATGATCATTTCTGAAAAACAGAATTATCTTTTTCTGTGCCTGCTACAGGGTAATTTCCTTACTTTGCAAAATATTAGCAAAAATACTGGGTAACTGCCTATTACCTGAACTCCTTTCTTTGGTTGATCTATACTTTATTCCGGGAAAGGTAACCTTAGATAACACCATTAAATCTCAAAATTTGATCTAATATATGCGCAAACAAAAAAATTGAGGGCCTTCCCTTGTTAAAAAATGAGGAGAAGGTCTTCAACATAGTGGCATGATATTTTATGGCACAGGTTCTATTCATATTTAAAAATCATACTTCTATCCAACATAATGGCCTGGATCATGTCTTTGACCAGAAGGTTGAACAAAAAAAAAGTGCTAATTCCTCCATCCACGCATTCGATGTGGATGGGCGAATCACTCTTGCTGTGCTATTGTGTTCTGTCTCCCTGCTGGAATACAATGATCAGTGTTCCAGGTAATAGTGGGCAGCATTGGTTCATTAAAAAGAAAAAACACAACATGCTGGCTGTACACAAGTCAATAAATAGATTGACTTGTGTACAGCCAGCTAGCCCATACAGTACATAGAACAAAATGTGGCCAGTCCCTGATCAACCAGCTGAATTTAGATTCATGTATGGCCAGCTTTATTTTCACTGTGGTCCATACCCTGAATGTCAACCTTTGGAGTCCCCCCTGAAAGTCAGGAATTTTGTAGACATCCATTGGATAACACATCCTATTCACATTAGGTCATACCTCCAAATCTAGAATTGCATTATTAGTCATAGTCACAAACAAGTATTTTTCCACCCCCTCACTACTTTTGAGGACATTTGTGCAAAAGGAAATCCTGTCACCCATGTGATACTCATGTGATACCCAACTGTGCACCTGGCTTTTTTCCGCACTTACGCACCTTCCTGCCCAAGCCAATTTTCAGCTTTCAGCGCTGTCGCAATTTGAATGACAATTGCGCTGTCATGCTACATTTTTTTATCATTTTGTTCCCACAAATATAGCTTTCTTTTGGTGGTATTTGATCACCTCTGCGATTTGTATTTTTGTTTTTTTGTTTCTGTTAATTTTTTTTGTAAATAAGTACGTTTTCTTCTTCAATGACAGGCACTAATATGGCTGCACTGATGGGCAGTGATAAGGTGGCACCGATGGGCCCCGATGAGGTGGCACTGATGAGGTGGCACTGATGATGGTCACTGATAGGCGGCACTGATAGGTGGTACTCATAGGTGGCACTGATGGGCACTCATAGGCGGCACTGATGGGCACTTATAGGCAGCAATGATGGGTACTTATGGGTGGCACTGATGGGTACGTATGGGTTGCACTGATAGGTGGCACAGATGGGCACCGGTGGGCACTGATAGGTGGGCACTGATGGGCATGGATGGGCACTGAGAGTTGGCACTGATGGACACTGATGGATGGCACTGATGATACTGATGGGTGTCATTGCTGGGCATCACTTGTTTTAATTTGACCATAATGTTGCCAGTCAGTGCCCATTTGTGGGCACTGTTTGGCATCTATGTTGCTTATTTTTTCATATGTGGATGGCCGTGGTGTACATACCTGGCCATCCACATGTTGCCCATTTCCCTGGCGGCATAATGGTGGTCCTGGGCGGGGATCCGAGGGGGGGCTGCGCTGATAAACAATCAGCGCAAACCCCCCTGTCAGGAGAGCTGCCAATCGGCTCTCCTCTACTCGCGTCTGTCGAGTGAGGAAAAGCCGATCAACGGCTCTTCCTGTTTACATTGTGATCAGCCGTGATTGGACACGGCTGATCACGTGGTAAAGAGCCTCCGACGGAGGCTCTTTACCAAGATTGGTGTAGCGGTGTGTCAGACTGACACACAGCACCACGATAGCCGTGATGCACGCCCCCCGCCCTCATATGACGTCCAGTCAGGATAACGCAACCACTTCCCGGACATCAATCTGCTATTGACTGGGCGGGAAGTGGTTAAACTTCCTGAGAAAGAGAAATTTAATTAAATTCAATTTCAATTCTCTGGCCAATAATGGAAAAGGTCAGTATAATGATGCACAAGTGTTTTGTGAGCTGGTAAATTCAGAAATCTGTCTATATACTACTGTGTCCATACAGTTTCTTGAAAAAGCATTCATACCCCTTGACATTTTCCACAGTTTGTCATGTTACAACCAAAAACATAAATGTATTTCATAGGGATTTTATGTGATGGACCAACACAAAGTGGCACAAAATTGTGAAGTGGAAGGAAAATGATAAATGATTTTCAATTTTTTCTACAAATAAATATGTTAAAAGTGTGGCGTGCATTTGTATGCAGACCCCTTTACTCTGATACCCCTAACTATAATTTAGTGGAACCAATTGCCTTCAAAAGTCACCTAATTAGTAAATAGAGTCCACCTGTGTGTAATTTAATCTCAGTATAAAAACAGCTGTTCTGTGATGCCCTCAGAGGTTTGTTAGAGAACCTTGGTGAAAAACAGCATCATGAAGGCCAAGGAACACATCAGATAGGTCAGGGATAAAGTTGTGAAGATGTTTAAAGCAGGGTTAGGTTATAAAATAATATCACAAGCTTTGAATATCTCATGGAGCAATGTTAATCCATCATCCGAAAATGGAAAGAGTATGGCACAACTGCAAACCTACCAAGACATAGCTGTCCACCTAAACTGACAGGCCGGGCAAGGAGAGCATTCATCAGAGAAGCAGCCTAGAGGCCCATGGTAGCTCTGGAGTAGCTGCAGAGATCCACAACTCAGGTGGGAGAATCTGTCCACAGGGCAACTATTAGTCGTGCGCTCCACAAATCTGGCCTTTAAGGATAAGTGGCAAGAAGAAAGCCATTGTTGAAATAAAGCCATAAGAATTTGCAGTTTGCGAGAAAACATGTGGGGGACACAGCAAATATGTGGAAGAAGGTGCTCTGGTCAGATGAGACCAAAATTGAACCTTTTGTACAAACCTCTGTACAACCACTTTTACCTACAGGTAAGCCTATATTAAGGCTTACCTGTAGGTGCTTGAAATATCTCTTAAACTTGCATGGTTTAGGAGATATTCACAATATACACGTGCGCTGATGTCACCTGTGCATGCGCACTTTAGAAAGGGCACGATTGTGCCATTTCTAATGGAATCATCCCGTGAGTGGCGGCTCCCGCGCGGGAGTGACATCACGTGACTCCAGCCAGTCACAAAGCCAGGAAGAGGGGTGAAGATGGACGCTTCCAGCCAGCGGGGACAGCAGTGACATTGCAGGCTTAGTTTTCAGGTAATTGACACATAATGGGCTAGTATGCGATGCATACTAGCCCATTATGCTTTACCTTTGCAGGGAAATAAAAAGGAAGTAAAACCCAGCAGGGTTTACTTGCTCTATAAAAGCAAAACGCTATGTGTTGCGGAAAAATAACACTGCACATCACCCTGAACACATCATCCCCACTGTGAAACATGGTGGTGTCAGAATCATGTTGCGGGGATGCTTTTATTCAACAGGGACAGGAAATCTGGTGAGAGTTGATGGGAAGATGGATGGAGCCACATACAGGGCAATCTTAGAAGAAAACCTGTTAGGGTCTGCAAAAGACTTGAGACTGGGGTGGAGGTTCACCTTACAGTAGGACAACAACCCTAAACATACAGCCAGAGCTACAAGGAAATGGTTTAGATCAAAGCATATTTATATGTTAGAATGGCCCAGTCAAAGTCCAGACCTAAATCCAATTGAGAATCTGTGGCAAGACTCGAATCTGTGGCAAGAAAATTGCTGTTCACAGACGCTCTTCATCCAATGTGACAGAGCTTGAGCTTTTTGCAATGAAAAATGGGCAAACATTTCACTTTCTAGATGTGCAAAGCTGGTAGACATACCCAAAAAGACTTGCAGCTGTAATTGCAGTGAAAGGTGGTTCTACAAAGTATTGACTCAGGGGGGCTGAATACAAATGCACGCCACACTTTCCAAATTTTTTTTTGTAATTTTTTTTTAAAACCATTTATAATTTTCCTTCCACTTCACAAATATGCTCCTTTAACTACTTCCCACCCGGCCACTGTACATATATGGCCGGGTGGGCGCTCTCTCCTTCTGAGTGGACGTTCAGGAACGTCCCTCAGAAGGAGGGGGATCGCGCGCGCATTACCCTGCGCAGCGGTGCGATCCCGATGCACTCGTGTCACCCGGACACAGTGCATCTCGATTCGGCAGGAGGGCTCTGTGATTGGCCCACCTGATCACATGACGGCCGTGTCCAATCACAGCCGTCATGTGATGTAAACAGAAAGCTGGTTGCTAGGCAATCAGCTCTCCTCTCCTCACACAGAAGTTGTCGGTGAGGAGAGGAGAGCGGATCGCTGCAGCCTGGCTGGTGATCAGTGAGTATGAGCTGTTTTTTTCAGCTTTTTACTCACTGATCACCAGCCTAGTGTCCCCACACAGTATAAACACTCAAAGTAAAGAAACATGTCCCCAAAATACATGTCCCCACACACACATGTCCCCACACACACATGTCCCCACATAGTAAAAACAGCTGTCCCCCACATATGTGACAGTAAAATCATTTGCACACATATGTCCGTGATCACCTGCGCACATCTGTACATGATCATTTGCGTACATATGTCCGTGATCACACAAACCAATTATTATACACCTAACCGGATTTTTTTTACCAAAAACATGTAGTAGAATACATTTTGGCTTAAATTTATGACAAAATTCAATTTGATTGGATTTTTTTAAAAATAGAAAGACGAAAATATATATTTTTTTCAAATTTCTGCTCGTTTTTTCGCTTATATCGCAAAAAAAAAAAAAAGTCGTCGTGAATAAATACCACCAAAAGAAAGCTCTATTTGTGTGAACAAAATGATAATAATTTCATTTGGGTACAGCGTAGCATGACCACGCAATTGTCATTGAAAATGCGAGAGCGCTGAAAGCTGAAAATTGGTCTGGGAAGGAAGGGGGCTAAAGTGCCCAGTATTGATGTGGTTAAGCATATAACCATGCTTTTTTTTTATTATTTTTAAAATTGTTAAACTACATTGACAACATAAACTATCAAATCTCCCTTTTTTCTTGGTGGGGCCCAAGAACACTAAACTCCAGAAACCTGTACAAACCATTAACTCCCCAGCTAAATGCTGCTGGCTAACTTGAGACTTATTTTCAAGGGCACTTCAGCTGACACAAAACTGAAACCTTAGTGTAGCCATACCCCCATAGGGGTTGCTGAAAGTAGTGGTTCACCTGTCACCCTGCCCAGCCAGACACCCATCTCTCAGTCACTTGAACTTGGATGGGAAATGGGGAATTATGGGATGCCCCTAAATATTCAGTGCAACTTGCTTGGGACTTCTATATATACTCCAGTCTTCTCTCCAGCACAAACTCTTGCTTAAGACCTCTCATCCTCCACTCCACCAGCATTTCCCCTGCTGCAGACTGTCACTTCTCCAGCCTAGCTAGCACCGCATGGTTAGGCCTGACACTAACTCAGCCAGGCCTCAGTGAACTGCCTTTTGCAGGCAGGGACCGCAGGCCCATGTGGTGTAGAAATAGTTCAGGTGCTAACTGTCCTCTGCTCAGCTACCACTCCGAGATAGCTCTCTTCAGGCTCTGCTAACCAGCATGGCTGCAGAGACCTCTTTTCACTGCCCTTCCTACAGTCCTCTCTTCTGGTTCTGCACCTATCTCAAACTGCAATCTCCCAGTTCTCTCAGGCCTGCCTCTCCAGTCCTCCCGACTGTGCTTAATCACCAGCCCTCCTGAGTGTGACCAGTTGTTCTCCCTGGAGAATCTTAGCAGTGTTCTCTCCCGCTTACCTCTTCATGCTCTCTCATGTGCCTCTCTTCCAGGATCTCGTTTCTCCTCCTGAATGCACCCGAGCCCCGGCCCAGGGTCACCCATCCCCCAGACTGGGGAGCTCCCCGTAGGCCCCAACAGCCTCTACACTCTCTCCAGCTCTTCCTCCTGACAACACCTCCCCAGCTGGTCTTACCCCAGGTATTTGAGGAGGCCAGCCCCCTGCTATTCCAAGTTGGGGATTGGTCAAGGCTCCTCAAGGTTCCCCGGGCAGCCCTACCTCTCCTTCCTTTCAGCATCTTTTAGAAAGAAGAGGGAGGTGAAAGTGATGCTACCTGTGAGTAACCCAGCCCTGCCTAGGCAACTCCCAGCCCAGAATGAAAACAATCAGGACTAGCCACCAGCTAGGCCTGCCTAAATTTTCCTACTCTCCAGAAAAAATCCTCACTCTAGCACCTACCTAACTAGAGGGTGCTACACTCACCCCCACCAATATCCAATCAGTCCCTTGACTTGGGGAATTTAGAAAAAAATATCTCCTGGGCCCAGGAGTAAGGGCATCCCATAAAATAAATTGGAAGTGGGGAAAGGTAACAAACTTGGATGGGACATATACAAATAAATCAAAAAAATATATATATTCTTTTCTTGGCATTTACAGTATGTACACTGTATTCCTAACTAAAAGTCCCTACAGCTACAAACAATTTCACACACATTAGGACCAGAGCTTCTCCCCCTCAAGAGAAAGCTTCTGTCTGAAGGATCCGTTGCTCCAGCCGGAGATAGATAGATAGTATAGCCGTCCCATACTGAAGAGTCCTGCAAAACAGACAAACATCCTATCCTACCACTACCTGTACAGAGTTTCTGCCAGAAGGGGCAATAAAGCACACAGGTCACTTCAAAATACATATCCATTAATACATTAAAGGGAAAACACAGTATTTTTGAGAAATAACACCTCCTGATGGGAGGGGCCCCTCCCAGGGCAAACAGGTTCCTTAAGGAGAAAGGGTTAGAAATGAGCTGTGCTAAAGATCCTATAAATAGTAACAAAAAGTGAACAGAAACCAAAACACCAAAGTGCAAGAATAAAATAAAATACATTTAAATCTGTGAATCGCTCTTTCAAGTGTGTGAATCACTGATCAGAATCATCTGGTGACAATAACATAAATAAGTATTACTAAAATGAATACAGATGATACAATCTGTGACAAACAATAAACAAAAGTGTTAATATGAATATAAACTACATAAAAATATGATAAATACATTAAAAAAAGTTCTGAGATGAGACACAAGGCTGTGAATCACCCTATGTGATGTATGACCCACTATTCAGAATCCACTCGTATGAATTTATCACAATTACTTGCAAAAAATTTGACATTTGTGCGTATCACTCTTCAGATGGTGTGAATCACTTTTCAAAGCCCCCACACATGTTATAAACACAATTGTATAAATCACTCTTCAAAGTGAGTAGATCACTTTTCAGAATCTCCTCAATGTGACAGTGAAGCCCTGTACACACGATCGGTTTTACCGATGAAAACAGTCCGATGGATTTTTTTCATCGGACAAACCGATTGTGCATGGGACCCATCGGTCTTTTTTCCAATCGGTTTTAAAAAATAGAACATGTTTTAAATTTTTCCGATGGATCAAAAACCGATAGCAAATTCCGATTGTCTATGGGCAAGTCCATCGGATAAAAAACCCACGCATGCTCAGAATCAAGTCGACGCATGCTCAGAAGCATTGAACTTCATTTTTCGTGGCTCATCGCGTTTGGAACGGTCGGTTTTTTGACTGATGGTGTGTAGGCAGGACTGATGGAAGTCAGCTTCATCGGATTTTCGATGGACAAAACCATCGGATCAGAATCCATAGGATATCCGATCGTGTGTACGAGGCTTGACTCACAAACACGAAAATCCCTCCACCACATAGATTTCATGCTTACCAGACAGTAAGCTGTATAGCGCTTGCAGCTAATAACCCAACCTGGGCCTCTAATCACCAGTTGGAATCAGACAGCAGCTCTCATCCAGGGGCCACCTACGATGGGACCAGACAGATGATAATGGACTTGAAGGCTAATCACTGTAAGATCAATCTCGATCATTGATGATACTCAAGATAACCCAAGGAGAGAAACAGACTCGCCATAGCGTAAAACCAATGGACCAGTTTATTAGAAAAAAAGTAATGCACTTACTTAGGAAGCTTAAAATACAGCATGTGGAAAAAAGCCGGCCGGCTAAAGCAAACGCCCGTCCCTGTAGATTCGCAGCAACATCGTGACGTCAGCACGTCCCTCCTCCCAACCTGTTTCGTCACAATATGATATCGTCCTGGTGCCCCATCTGGTGACAGCTATTGTTTGTATGTGTAAGGAGTTAACTGTGGCATTCACAGACCCAGTGATAATCACTCTCAGTCTTCTGGCACACAGATTGTTGCCCGTGAGCTGAAAAATCTCTGTGCAGGGTGAGACTGAGAGTGCCATTGTCAGACAAACTACAGATAAGATTTTTTTGGCAGCTAAAATCATTCGCATATATGTATTTCAAGTGTGTATTCAGCTTTTTTCCTTAGTTTAGAATTATATATTTGGCATATATGCCTGTAACAATTTTGCCCTTTAGAAAATTGCCATCTTTGGTGGGTTACACAGAAGCAAAACATTAGCGCTATTTTACTTCAATATGCAGTGGACCATTTAACACACAAAATAAACTGCACTGAGCTGGGCAATATTGCTGAAATGTCTACTATTGCTTTCATCAATGGCAAAAATGGCCTTAAACAAGATAACATCAATGTGTCTTGCAAGTAACACAATAAATGTATTTATTGCAGCAATACAGTTAGCAGTAATGTGTAAGCTCACATTAAGAAAAATAAATATAAAACTGTAAGCCATTTCCAAATACACTACTAATGTAAGCAATCAAAGGAAATCTTTATGCCTCAAGCAGTATGGCAAAAGGCCAGTTCTCTTTTATGTGCGGCTCTTAAAATTTCTTTCATCAGGTAGTGTAATGATGAGCACAAATGTACTAAACTCATGTACATGCTGCTTTATTAAAGATTTGGGAGTGATTTTCTTTCCTCTTACTTTCATAACACATATTGTTATAAGATTAGTAAAGTAGTTGTGAACAGTAAGTTGAAATTCATTTTAGTAATAACATGGCAGCAAGAATCATTTGGACTGTAAATCCAACTGAAGAGCAAAATGATAGCCTTTCAAGATGCAGTCCACTCAAACATGATAAACCTGGGATTTAAAGGGAACTTCTGTTTGCATTAAATCTCCAAAATTGAAGGTAGACATGTATAGAATGAACCTAAAGAGGGCTTGCTCATATAGTTATCTTGTATAGGTGTCTGACATCTCTAGTATGTAAATATCAACTTCCAGTTCTATGATGTGTTTGGCCCCACCTCCTTCAGCCTCTTTTGCCTCACAATATTAGTGTCCACCATACGATTTGACTAGTAGTCACATGTATAAGATGGAAATATAATTCACGGCCAAGCAAGACTTTTTTTTTTATTTCCCACTCCCCTTTCCCGTCCAGTGCCCCCCTCTCCCTCTCCCTCTCCCTCTCCCCCTCTCCTATCTCATGCATTAACACTGGCTTTTTCCCCGTACAGATTCTGATATTACAGGTACAGGGATTTTCTCCACTTACCATCTACAAACAGTAGCAGGTCAGTTGTTACATTATTCCTTTGGGTGAACCCAAGTGCTGTAGAAGTCACTTGCTGAACCCAAGTGCTGTAGAAGGGAGTGTAGGGGTGGCAGGGGCATGGAAACGCATTTCAAAGTCGCTGGCTTAAGAACAAACCAGCTCTGTATTGTCCTATCTTGTGCTAACAATGTCGGCGCTGGGCACTGCCCTAAGAGACATGTACCAAAGCAAAAAAATAAATAAAAGCTTTCTATTAGGGAGCAACAATTTTAGTAATACTTAAATTAACCGCTTCAATGCCAGACACTTTTAACCATTTTATGCCTGGGCCAATTTTCAGCTTTCAGCACTGTCACACTTTGAATGACAATTGCTTGGTCGTGTAATACTGTACCCATATGACATTTTTGATTATTTTTTTTCACACAAATAGAGTTTTCTTTTGTGGTATTTAATCACCACAGTTTTTTTATTTATTTTTTCAAATGAAAGAAGACAGAAGAAAAAACAAAAACAAAAAAAAGAGTTTTCTTCTCTGTTATAACATTTTTCAAATAAATAATCTGTATTCATAAATTGGGCCAAAATGTATTCTGCTACATTTCTTTTGTGAAAATAACCCAAAATAAGAATAATTTGTGTGGCAGTGATCTGACTGGTGTCAATTTTTTTAATATTTTTTTATTTTCTTTACATTTTTTTTTTTTACATACAGTGACCAGAACAGTGCAATGTTACCATATTAACACTATACTACTCTGGAGACATAACCAGGATTCTTTTTTACACATTTTTTCCTAATGAAAATTAGACATTTAGTGTTTACTATTGTGATTAGCTGTGATGGGCTGCACTGATGGGCACAGATAAGGCGGCACTGGTGGGCACTGATAGGCGGCACTGGTGGGCACTGATAGGCGGCACTGGTGGGCACTGAGAGGTGACAATGAGAGGTGGCACTGATGGGTGGCACTGATAGGTGGCACTGAGAATTGGCACTAATAGGTGTCACTGATAGGTGGCACTGATAGCTGGCAGTGATGGGCACTGATAGGTGGCAGTGATGGGCACTGATCAGCACTGGTAGGTGAGACTGATAGGCAGCACTGCTAGGTGGCACTGATGCGGCACTGACTGGCACCACTGGTGGGCATTGCTAGGTGGCACTTGTGGGCATTGATAGGTGGCATTTATTGCACTGGTGGTCACTTTGGGCACTGGCAGGGGGCACTGGCAGGCGGTACTGCCAGGCACTAATGAGGCTGATGTGCCTCTTTCACTGGGGACCGATGTCCCTTACACAACAGCCAGTAATCAATTACTGAGCTTTGTTTACATCACGTGTTCCACTGTCATTGGCTGACAGCTGATCACGTGGTAAGGGGGCGGGACCGGCCCCTTATTAGGATCTGTGATCATCCGAGTCTCAGTGACTCTGTGATCACAGCGCGCGGGGCGCGTGCAAAGGGAAGGACATCTATTGACAGCCTTCCAGAATTTGAGGTTTGCGCTGTAGCCGTCACTCGGCTATAGCGCGGACCCCTAGTGTTTAAGGTGTGACAAGTCTGGTATATCTTTACTTGGCATAACATTTTTTTTTTTTTTTATATTTTACCAAAACATTTGGCATTACATTGCGGTCGTGTTCACTAAAATTCCTTAAACTGTATATTTTCCTTAAAATTTGCATTTTATAAACTGCTGCGCAAATATTATGTCACATTTGCAATAACACAATGGGGCTGATTTACTATTAACAGTGCGCTGCGCTGGTTCTAACCTTAATTGGTGCGCCGGATAACTCCTTCACTGGGCGCAGGAAGCAGCGGCGCACTGTTATAGTAAATAGAAATGTCAGCGGCGCTCTATTGAAAATGAATGGTTCCCTATGGGAGCCCATTGATTTGAATAGAGGTCGCCCGGGAAGTCGGATCCGACTTGCGGGCGACTCGTGTGCCAGCTGACACAGGGACAGCGCGACTATGCGAGGCGATCTGGACACGACCTGAGCGTGCAGCAGCCACTCAAGTCGTGTCCTAGAGGCGACTAGCCGGCCGAGAATGTGTCCAGCGCGATGTGATCGCGCTGGTCCTCGGCAGCCTCGCTGTCCCATGTTTGGTATGAATCATGAAGGGGAACTCCAGGCCAAATTTTAATGAAAAAACCGGCATGGGTTCCCCTTCAGGAGCATACCAGGCCCTTAGGTCTGGTCTGGATTCTAAGGTGAACCCCCTAAGCTGAAAAACGGCGTGGGGGTCCCCCCAAAATCCAAACCAGACCCTTAGGTCTGGTCTGGATTTTAAGGTGAACCCCATAAGCCAAAAAGCGGCGTGGGGGTCCCCCCAAAATCCAAACCAGACCCTTATCCGAGCACGCAACCTGGCAGGCCGCAGGGGAAAAGGGGGGACGAGAGCGGCCCCCCCTCCCTCCTGAACCGTACCAGGCCGCATGCCCTCAACATGGGGGGTTTGGTGCTTCGGGGCAGGGGGTGACCTGCAGCCCCCCCACCCCAAAGCACCCTGCCCCCATGTTGATGGGGACAAGGGCCTCTTCCCGACAACCCTGGCCGTTGGTTGTCGGGGTCTGCGGGCGGGGGGCTTATCGGAATCCGGGAGCCCCCTTTAATAAAGGGGCCCCCGGATACCGGCCCCCCACCCTATGTGAATGAGTATGGGGTACATCGTACCCCTACCCATTCACCTGGTGGAAAAAAATTGCAATAAAAAAACCACACAGCTGTTTAAAGTATTTTATTGCACAGCTCCGGGGGTCTTCTTCCGACTTCGGGGGTCTCCGGTGTCGTCGCCGCCGCTCTCCGGTTTTCTTCTGCCGGGCCACCGCTAACTTCTTTAGCTCTTTTGCTAGCGGAGGCCCGGTCTTCTCCGTCGTCTTCTCCCCTCTTCTCCTCTCCGGTTCTTCCTTTCTTCTGCCGGGCCTCCGCTAACTTCTTTTAGCTCTTTTGCTAGCGGAGGCCCGGTCTTCTCCGTCGCCTTCTTCTTCTCTTGCTATCCGGTTCTTCTCCCACTTCTTTCTTCTGCCGGCCCCTCCACTAACTTCTAGGTAGCTCTTTTGCTAGTGGAGGGGCCGGTCTTCTCCGTCGCCTTCTTCTTCTCCCGCTCTCCGGTTCTTCTCCCGGTTCTTCTCCTGCTTCTTTCTTCTGCCAGCCCCTCCACTAACTTCTTGGTAGCTCTTTTGCTAGTGGAGGGGCCGGTCTTCTCCGTTGTCGCCGTCTTCTTCTCTATTCTCCTCCTCGATGTTGACTCATCGCTTCCTCTCGCAGTAATGTAAAATTTTCGGTCCGCAGAGATTAATATAGGCTTCTCATGACGTCACAGTCACATGTTCCCATGACGTCACACTCACATGCTCCGGGGCCATGTGCCCCAGAACATGTGACTGTGACGTCATAAGAAGCCTATATTAATCTCTGCGGACCGAAAATTTTACATTACTGCGAGAGGAAGCGACGAGTCAACATCGAGGAGGAGAAGAGAGAAGAAGATGCCGACGGCGACGATGTTGAAGACCGGCCCCTCCACTAGCAAAAGAGCTACCAAGAAGTTAGTGGAGGGGCCGGCAGAAGAAAGAAGCAGGAGAAGAACCGGGAGAAGAACCAGAGAGCAGGAGAAGAAGAAGGCGACGGAGAAGACCGGCCCCTCCACTAGCAAAAGAGCTACCAAGAAGTTAGTGGAGGGGCCGGCAGAAGAAAGAAGCGGGAGAAGAACCGGATAGCGGGAGAAGAAGAAGGCGACGGAGAAGACCGGGCCTCCGCTAGCAAAAGAGCTAAAGAAGTTAGCGGTGGCCCGGCAGAAGAAAACCGGAGAGCGGCGGCGACGACACCGGAGACCCCCGAAGTCAGAAGAAGACCCCCGGAGCTGTGCAATAAAATACTTTAAAAAGCTGTGTGTTTTTTTTATTTCAATTTTTTTCCACCAGGTGAATGGGTATGGGTACGATGTACCCCATACTCATTCACATAGGGTGGGGGGCCGGTATCCGTGGGCCCCTTTATTAAAGGGGGCTCCCAGATTCCGATAAGCCCCCCGCCCGCAGACCCCGACAACCAACGGCCAGGGTTGTCGGGAAGAGGCCCTTGTCCCCATCAACATGGGGCGCAGGTCGCCCCCCTGCCCCGAAGCACCAAACCCCCCATGTTGAGGGCATGCGGCCTGGTACGGTTCAGGAGGGAGGGGGGCCGCCCTCTTCCCCCCCTTTTCCCCTGTGGCCTGCCAGGTTGTGTGCTCAGATAAGGGTCTGGTTTGGATTTTGGGGGGGACCTCCACGCCGTTTTTTCGGCGTAGGGGTTCCTCTTCAAATCCAGACCAGACCCAAGGGCCTGGTATGCTCCTGGAGGGGAACCCATGCTGGTTTTTTATTTAAAATTTGGCCTGGAGTTCCCCCTCAAGATTCATACCAAACACAGTGCCTGCTAAGTCGGATCCCCGTTCATTGAAAGTCGGACATATGTCGGCTTCATGTCGCAGGGCAAAGTCGGATCCAAAGTAGGACGGCTGTCGTGTCGCACTAGGGTGAACCCAGCCTAAATACAACTACACTGCTGCTCTCAGCTGCTCATATCACTCTGGTCTCACTAAATAGCTAAAATCGTAAATAATACTGTTTTTGGAGCTTAGGGCGGCTCCTTATCATATACATGCAAATCTGGTAAAACATGGCATGCAAACGCCACAAAGCGCGCCTTTCTAAACACCACTTTCAACCTTAGTTCAGAACACTTTGCACCAGCGTCCCGTCTACATGGGGCCTAAAAACGCCTATGCCATTTACAGCTCCAAAACGCCATGGTGGCCATGAGGCCATAGGCTAACATGGAGAGATGTTTTTAAGCTGCAAAAAACGCTCAAACAAGCGGTTGGAAAAACGTCCGTGTGCATGTAGCCTTATATTAACCACTTGCGCACTGCCCAGACCAAGTTTCACATTTCAGCGCTGATGCACTTTTAATGACAATTGCGCGCTCATACAACACTGTAACCCAATGAAAATGTTTTATTTGTTGGCACACAAATAGAGCTTGCTTTTGGTGCTATTTGATCACCTTTGTGTTTTATTTTGATTTTTTTTCGATAAATACAAAAGACCGAGTTTAAAAAATAAATAAATGGATATTTTACCCACTTCAGCACTGGGCCTATTCTGGCACTTCTCTCCTTCATGTAAAAATCATAAATTTATGGCTATAAAATTACTTCAAAACACCAAACATTATATTTTTTTTTGGAGCAGACACCCCAGGGAATAAGATGGCGGTCATTGCAAATTTTTATCTCGCTCGGTATTTGCGCAATAAATTTTCAAACGCCTTTTGTTTGCAAAAAATATTACAAAACAGTAAAGTTACGGCCAATTTTTTGGTATAATGTGAAAGATGTTGTTATGCTGAGTAAATAGATACCTAACACGTCACGCTTTAAAATTGCGCACACACATGGCATGACACCAAACTTCAGTAATTAAAAATCTCCCTAGGCGATGCTTAATTTATTTTTACACGTTACCATTCTGGCATTACAGAGGGGGTCTAGTGCTAGAATTGCTGCACTCGTTCTAACGCACGCAGCAATAACTCACATGTGTGGTTTGAACGGCGTTTACATATGTGGGCGGGACTTACGTGTGTGTTCGCTTCTGAGCGCGAGCTACCGTGGACATGGGCATTTTTTCTTATTTTTTTTTTGTTTGTTTTTTTTGTTTTTTGACTTTTTTGTATTTCTTACTCTTTTTTAATTTTTTTAATTTTTTGGGATCTCTTTTATTCCTATTACAAGGAATGTAAACATCCCTTGTAATAGGAATGTGAGTGACAGGTCCTCTTTATGGAGAGATGCAGGGTCAATAAGACCCCGCATCTCTCCTCCAGGCTGGAAAGCATGATATTGTTCCAAAAAAATCACCAATCTCATGCTGACAGCCAAGATCACGGCTTGGTTAACATACGGGAACACGGCATGATGTCATAACGTCGTGCCCGCGCCTCCGACGGTCATAGAGATGACTGATGACCATCTGATCACCAGTCATCTCCAAATCGTTCTCCGAGTCCCAGATGGCACGGGAGAGCCCGGAGAAGCACCGGATGGCGGCAAGAGAGGGGGGGACGTCCCCTCCCCCGCCTATAAGAACGATCAAGCGGCGGAACTGCCACTATGATCATTTTTATTGTGCACAGAATCGCCGGCTGAAAAGAATGATATCTGAATGATGCCTGCAACTGCAGGCATCATTCAGATGTCACCACCCAAAGCCAAGGATGTCATTTGACGGTGGGCGGTAGGAAACTGGTTAATATTTTTAAAAAAGGTAATTTTTCTTCTTCATTGATGTACACTGATGAGACTGCACTGATGGGCACCGATAAGGTGGCAAGGGTGGGCACTGAGAGGTGGCATTGCTATTTAGCACTGGTGGGCAGTGAGAAGTGGCACTGCTAGGTGGCAATGATAGTTGGCAGTGATGGGCACTGATAGGCACTGGCAGCACTGCTAGGTGCCACTGATTGGCACCAGTGGTGGGCATTGATAGGTGGCACTGGCAGGGGCTACTAATTGTCACAGATGATGCAGAATTGCCTCTTCCTCTTCGGGCCCCATGTCCCTTTCACATAAGCCGGTGATTGCCTTTTTTTTATGCTCACGCTGTCAGCACAAGGAGAAAACAAAAACCATTACCCAGCTTTTGTTTACATCACGTGATCAGCTGTCATTTGCTGACAGCTGATCACATGGTAAAGGGCAGGGATCGGCCCCTTACTCAGATCTGTCATTACCCGAGTCACAGTGACTCTGTGACCACAGCTTGTGCAAAGGGGAGGACGTTTATTGACGGACTCCCGGCAATTGAGGACCATGCTGTGGCCGTCGATCAGTTATAGTGCTGATCTCAAGTGATTAAAGAGGGCCTAAATGGGCCATTGACATGCATCACAATTCAACTTAGGAATGAGTCTTTGAAAAGTTAAACTAAATAATTTGGCCACTTTATCCTTCCAAATAATTCACTTCCTGTCACATAGCCACACAGGAAGTGAGGGAAAATCCCTAACAATGTCTTTCCTTGGGGACACACAGGTCAGACTAAATACTTTCCCCATTATGCACATTGCACTCGAGCATATTGCGGGGTACACCACAAATTATTATTAGGTAGTTTGGACTGTGGGGTTTATTTACTAAAGGCAAATCTACTTTGCACTACAAGAGCACTTGCTGTATATCTATGGGGGACATGCAAGCCAAAAAAAAAAAAACATCTTTGCTTTTACATGATTGTAACATCCAATCACCAGTACTTTCCCTCAGATTTTCAGCAGCTACACTTTTACTGCAGAGTGGATTTGTCTTTACTAAACTTCAAACTACCCAATGATTTGGGGTGTACACAACAAAGTGATAGAGTGCAATTTGCTTAATGGGGACACTAGTTAGATTGATCTGTGTGTCCCCAAGAAAAGACATTGGTAGGGTTTTATCTTTACTTCCTGTTTATCTGTGTGACAGGAAGTGAAGCCAATGTTAAGAAAAGGAGACAAAGGCCAAACTACAAAAAAATATATAAAAAACACACGCAGGGGTTCTAACACTTACTTCGTTTCCCTCAAAATGCCCACAATTAGAATTGTATGGCCTTGAGCTATTTTTAAGTGCAGTGCTCTAAATCAGTGCTTCTCAAGTACCCCCAACAGGCCATGTTTGCAGGTTTTCCTTCATCTTGCACATGTGCTTTAAATCACAGTCAATGGTTTTGATTTTGACAGCAATTCTCGATAAGCTAAATTCACAAAACATGTCCTGTTGGGGGTACTTTAGGACTGAGGCTGAGAACCACTGCAGTAAAAAAGGAAAATTGAATACTTACCGCTCTGTATTTCATTTCCTCGTGACGCTCCATGGCAGCACACAATACAATCCATGCATATACTACCATGAAGGCACCAGGGTAGACAAATCACACCTGATTTGTTTTGACATGCCAATCAGCTGTCACATTTGTTGTAAAGAAAACACAAAACAAACATCAAAACTTTTCATGTAATTTTATTGTTCAACAAAACAAAAGGGAAGGCAAAATAAAAAACATGGTCAATTTGAAACAGTTACAGACTCAACATCTTGAGCAATTTTTGGCCAAAAAAATGCAGCAGACAATTAAATCGAAGTGAACAAACAACATCAGAATTATTTCAGGGGAACAGATCCCCCCCACACCAAAAATATACAATCCACATAAGTTAACCAATCACTTGTTTTGCAAAGACATAACAAATAAAATACATGTGTTACAAATGCGATAAGGACACCAACATGTACATTTTGTGACAGACGCAGACGCACGCACACCTCTTCTTAAGGCAATCGACCAAATGCTCTGTGAGCTTTATATAACATATGTTTGTGTGCTAATGAGGCAATTGAAAACACATGCACAGTCCATGAAACACCCAGAATGCAAGTTCTCCCAATGTAGAGACTGAAATTCAAAGTGGGTACACCTGTTAAGGATGTCCTTCAATTTCTAACCCAAAAAACACACTCCCTCTGAGCATGCCCAGAAATATCCAAGCGCTGTTCACACACAAAAAGCACGCCAAAAAAATAATAACTGTCTGGGCATGTGCAGAACAGCACCAATGCAGCTAGCAAAAAATAACCCCCCCCTCCCCCCGTCCAAAATTAAGCACATCATCCAGCATGCTACAAAATTAGAGATGGGACATCACCCCTCCCCCCCACCAACAAATACCATTGCAGTCTATGGGAACTGACTTGTTAATTTTGCTAGTCCCCACTTGGCTGGCTTATCTTCTAGTAGTTATTGGCCTTAAAATGGGGGCCCAGGTCCCACCCTAAGGGACATATATCAATGTCACCAATTTGGAAAACACCAAAAAACAAAACAAGGAGAAGTGCCTTTAAATATGCCAAATTGCTTAAGGGCCATTTCACACCACATGCAGTGCATTGCGTTTTTTATGCATCCAAAATGCATGGAAAGTTGGTTATATGGTTCTAAATGGCAGTGTTTGTTCCAGTGCATTCCAGTTCCACCAAAAAAGTAGAACATGCTGCATTTTACCTGCACTGGACTGTACTGGAACGCAGCAAAACGCATCATAAACGCACTGGAACGCACAGGAACACACCTAAATGCACCAAAAACGCACTGGAACACACTTGTCCTTATCTATGGTTAATAAAAAAGAGGGGTGAAAACAAAGCACTGGACTGCATCAAAAACTTACCAAAAATGCACCGGAACGCATGAAAAAAGTGCATGCAGAAAAGCACCTGGAACGCATCCGGATTGTGTTTCTATGGTGTGAACTGGCCCTAGTTCACACTATAGAAACACAGTCTGGGTGTGTTTCAGGTGCTTTTCTGCTTGCGCGTTTTTGACACATTCCAGTGCATTTTTGAGGCGTTTTTGATGCAGTCCAGTGTTTTTTTCCGCCTCTTTTCACTTAGGACAAGTGTGTTGCAGTGCGTCTTTGGTGCATTTAGGTGCGTTGCGGTGCATTCCAGTGCATTTTTGGTACGTTCCGTTGCGTTTTTGATGTGTTTTACTGCGGTCCAGTACAGTTCTGTACCTAAAAAATGCAGCATGACCAATTTTTTTTTTGCTTTCTGAAACGCACTGGAACGGACTGCAGAGGTGTGAACTATGCCATTGGCATTAATGTGATCAACTTTCTTTGCGTTTTTCAGGCATCAAAAAAACGCACTGCACTGCATCCGGTGTGAACAGGCCCTAAATATCATCCCCGGGGGGTGTCTATAGTATGCCTGTAAAGTAGCACATGTTTTCCATGTTTATAACAGTTGGAGAGCAAAATGAAATTTCTAAAGTAAAATAATAGTCATTTAAAAGTCCTTGCGGCTGTAATGAATTGCTGGTTCCCGTCAATACAGATAAAAGTCATTGAAAGTGTTTGCTAACCAAAAAAAAAAAGCATGGGGGTTCCCCCAAATTCCATAACCAGGCCCTTCAGGTCTGGAATGGATATTAAGGGGAACCCCGCTGCAAATTTAAAAAAAAAATGACGTGGGGGTTCCCCCCAAATATCCAAACCAGGCCCTTCAGATCTGGCATGGATTTTAAGGGGAACTCCACCCCAAATTTAAAAAAAAAATGGCGTGGAGTCCCCCTAAAAATCCACACCAGACCCTTTATCCGAGCACATAACCTGGCCGGCCGCAGGGGAAGAGGGGGGGGACGAGAGAGCGGCCCCCCTCCCTACTGAACCATACCAGGCCACATGCCCTCAACATGGGGAGGATGTCCCCATGTTGATGGGGACAAGGGCCTCATCCCCACAACCCTTGCCCGGTGGTTGTGGGGGTCTGCGGGTGGGGGGCTTATCGGAATCTGGAAGACCCCTTTAACAAAGGGGACCCCCAGATCCCGCCCCCCCCTGTGTGAAATGGTAATGGGGTACAAATGTACCCCTACCATTTCGCAAGGAAAGTGTCAAAAATGTAAAAAATGACAAGAGCCGGTTTTTGACAATTCCTTTATTAATGTCTTCTTTCTTCCATCTTCTTCCTTCTTCTTCCATCTTCTTCTTCCATCTTCTTCTTTTCTCCATTCGGGTTTCTTCCTCCATCTTCATCTTCATCTTCCTCTTCATCTTTATCTTCATCTTCATCTTCCTTCTTCCTTCGGTGTTCTCGTCCACATCCTGCTCCGGCGTCTTCCCTTCTTCTTTCTTCTCCGGCCGCTCCGTTTGAATTGGAGGTTCCCGCTGTGCGACGCTTCAGTTCACCTCTGGGTCCGCTTACACCCGGTGACCCCGCCCCCCTCTGACGCACATGGATTTCACGGGGACTTTCCCCGTGGTGACAGAGGGGGGCGGAGCCACCGGGTGTAAGCGGACCAAGTGGGGAACTGAAGCGTTGCACAGCGGGAACCTCCAATTCAAACGAAGCGGCCGGAGAAGAAAGAAGAAGGGAAGACGCCGGGGCAAGATGCTGGACGAGAACACCGAAGGAAGAAGAAAGATGAAGATGAAGATAAAGATGAAGAGGAAGATGAAGATGGAGGAAGAAACCCGAATGGAGAAAAGAAGAAGATGGAAGAAGAAGAAGGAAGAAGATGGAAGAAAAGAAAAGACATTAATAAAGGAATTGTCTAAAACCGGCTCTTGTCATTTTTTACATTTTTGACACTTTCCTTGTGAAATGGTAGGGGTACATTTGTACCCCATTACCATTTCACACAGGGGGGGTGGGATCTGAGGGTCCCCTTTGTTAAAGGGGTCTTCCAGATTCCGATAAGCCCCCCACCTGCAGACCCCCACAACCACCGGGCAAGGGTTGTGGGGATGAGGCCCTTGTCCCCATCAACATGGGGACATCCTCCCCATGTTGAGGGCATGTGGCCTGGTACGGTTCAGGAGGGAGGGGGGGGGCGCTCTCTCGTCCCCCCCTCTTCCCCTGCGGCCGGCCAGGTTATGTGCTCGGATAAGGGTCTGGTGTGGATTTTTGGGGGGACTCCACGCCATTTTTTTATAACATTTGGAGTGGAGTTCTCCTTAAAATCCATGCCAGATCTGAAGGGCCTGGTTTGGATATTTGGGGGGAACCCGCACGTCATTTTTTTTTTTAATTTGCAGCGGGGTTCCCCTTAATATCCATTTCAGACCTGAAGGGCCTGGTTATGGAATTTGGGGGAACCCCCACGCTTTTTTTTTTTTGGTTAGCAAACACTTTCAAAGACTTTTCTCTATATTGCCGGGAGCCGACAATTCATTACAGCCGCGGCTGCTTTTAAATGTTTTTTTTTTCCTTTAGAAATGTCATTTTGCAGGCGCAGTGGCAAGTTCAGAGCTGCGCTTGTTCAACTTATGCAAATTAGTTTACGTGACTTGACATTTACTAAGATTTTGCCGGCGCAGTGTATCGGCGCATTTAAACCATTGAAATTCCCGCGCTGAGCTCAAAAAAACCTCCCGCAGCTCGAATCGTAATTGCCGGCGCAGCGGGCTGGTTTTGAACAAGTTACTTTCCCTCTCTATTTTGGCCATGTTTGTTATTTGGGCAGGTGTCCCTCCACTTCCTCACATCACCCCACATCACCCCCGTTATATTCTCACTTCCAGCTTCTTTATATTTAGATTTTAACATGCCCTGCGCCAGGTCCATAGTAGCGCACTGAGCGCCTCCTCCCGGGCGCAGAGAACACTATAGTAAATGGGAAATAGGGCTGCGCTACAGGCGCTAATGTTTTGTAAATACCAAAACAGCCATTGCGCACGCAGATGCGCCAATACTCATGGCGCAAACGTTTGGTAAATCAGCCCCAATGTTTTTCTCCAGGACCTTTCAGAAAATATAAAATTTTTGGTGATTCTAAGTAATTTTCTACCGCAAAATTAAGATTTTTATATGTATGTGAGAAATTTCAGAATTGGCCCGGTTTTGAAGTGGTAAAGTCTGGTATGGATTTTAGGGGAGAACCCTAGGGGAGAGACCAATAAATAAGCATATTGATGAGAACAAGAGCCTGTTATACACAACCTAGACCTGGTGGTTTTGGGGTTCTGTGGGCATGGAGCTTATCAGAGTGGGGACACCTTAACAATAAGGTGCCCCCAGATACTGGTTCTCCATGTGAATGAGTAAGAGATACATACCTACCCCTACTAATTCACAAAAAAAGTAAATAGTAAATTAAAACAAACATCCATCGTCAATTACTTCGTACAGTGATTCCCATCCACAATAAATGTCACCTTCTGCAAAAAAAAAAAACGTCAACCCTAGAGTGACAAAATGAAAAGTGGTGACATAATTGCCCAAATATGGCTATGGCAATATTTTTTCAATGTTATTGTCGTAGCATGTCCATATAGCCACATTTAGGCAATTAAGTCATCCTATCCCCACCCCATTGATTACATGGGGATTCCTGGCCATGTAAATTAATAGACTAGGTGATGTCAGTTGTTGCTAGGGACACCCTCTGCTTCCTTGACAACCACTGACACTATAAAAGAGTTATATTTATCCACTCTGAGTGCCCTAAATCTTTGGCATTCTAATAAACATCAAAACAGCAAATGTTTGGCCCAAACTTACATTCAGACTTAACATTGAACTCATCCCTAATGAAGAGGATACATGCAGGTTAATCTCTATGTAAAAAATATATGGTATATTGGCTGATGGCAAATTTAAAATTAAATGATAAAATGGCTTCTATAAAAATGATTAGTGATGAGCCAAACTACCCTGGGTTTTGTTCAGCAGAGGTTCAATGAACTTCAAAGAAGTTCAGGTGCTGAACCCAAACCCCTTTTGGGATTATTGAGCGTCAAATTGGTCAAATTAAAATTACCCATTTTCTGGGCCAATAGACAAAGGGGTGTAAAAAAATTGCATGAAGGTGAGCACTGGCCTGGGAAACATGCAACAATGCAAACATTTTAAAACGTCCATGCAACTGGAAGCAGCGATTTTTGTTTTTTAGCACTGACATTTACAAAGGAAAAACATGTTTTAAATTGCCAGCAAATGACTTTGACAGCTGCCTTTATTAAAAAAAAAAAAAAGCACACAGACCCCCTAGGGTCTTCTATGTATGCTGGGGTACATTTAGAGGGTTCTGTGTGCTAGCAATAATTTTCATTTGCTGGCAGTGTATAGTCAAATAGATTTTTATTGGTAAAATAAAGGTGTAAATATAGAGCAACATTTTTAAAGTACTATATGAAGAAGAGTATGTTTCAGAACCATGAAATACAAATCAGTAGTCCCCCATAATGGTCCACGACTATGCAGAATACAGATGAATCATTTCCCAAACATATTATTGGTGCAGAGTGTAAATTCTATCAAGGGTACATTTTGGATTGAGTTAGAATATAAATATATTGAGTTAGTTATACAGTTAAAGTGTAGTTAAAACTGCATCCCTTGGAATACTTGCAGTAATTGTTTTTGTAAATGTTATTTTGTTTGCAGTAGCAAATTCTACAGCAAGAATTAAATAAAAATATATATAGCATCCCCTCCCTCAAAATGCATTCCAGACCCTTTCAGTCTAGTATGGATTTTAGGCGATAGTTTACACACAAAAAAATCAATAAAAATGTGAGGTCTCCCAGGAAATCTGTACTAGACCCTTAATCCAAGCAAGCAGCCTTTCTGGCCAGTAGAGAGTGTGCCCCCCTCCTGAACCATACTATGCTACATGCCCTCATACATAGTATCCCTACTCATTCACCAAATTTTGTAAAAATTGTCCAGCGATGCAGATCCACAATAATCCCGACGCCCGAAACCTGACGACTCGTTGAAAGAAAAATATATACAGGTCCTAAACATTAGACTTTCATATATTTTAGAATCATTACACACAACTGAAGTAGTTCAAGCCTTTTCTTGTTTTAATATTGATGATTTTGGCATACAGCTCATGACAACCCAAAAATCCTATCTCAAAAAATTAGCATATTTCATCCGACCAATAAAAGAAAAGTGTTTTTAATACAAAAAAGTCAACCTTCAAATAATTATGTTCAGTTATGCACTCAATACTTGGTCGGGAATCCTTTTGCAGAAATGACTGCCTCAATGTGGCGTGGCATGGAGGCAACCAGCCTGTGGCACTGCTGAGGTGTTATGGAGGCCCAGGATGCTTCGATAGCGGCCTTAAGCTCATCCAGAGTGTTGGGTCTTGCGTCTCTCAACTTTCTCTTCCCAATATCCCACAGATTCTCTATGGGGTTCAGGTCAGGAGAGTTGGCAGGCCAATTGAGCACAGTAATACCATGGTCAGTAAACCATTTACCAGTGGTTTTGGCACTGTGAGCAGGTGCCAGGTCGTGCTGAAAAATGAAATCTTCATCTCCATAAAGCTTTTCAGCAGAAGGAAGCATGAAGTGCTCCAAAATCTCCTGATAGCTAGCTGCATTGACCCTGCCCTTGATAAAACACAGTGGACCAACAACAGCAGCTGACATGGCACCCCAGACCATCACTGACTGTGGGTACTTGACACTGGACTTCAGGCATTTTGGCATTTCCCTCTCCCCAGTCTTCCTCCAGACTCTGGCACCTTGATTTCCGAATGTACTTTGGACCACTGAGCAACAGTCCAGTGCTGCTTCTCTGTAGCCCAGGTCAGGCGCTTCTGCCGCTGTTTCTGGTTCAAAAGTGGCTTGACCTGGGGAATGCGGCACCTGTAGCCCATTTCCTGCACACGCCTGTTCACGGTGGCTCTGGATGTTTCTACTCCAGACTCAGTCCACTGCTTCCGCATGTCCTCCAAGGTCTGGAATCGGTCCTTCTCCACAATCTTCTTCAGGGTCCGGTCACCTCTTCTCGTTGTGCAGCGTTTTCTGCCACACTTTTTCCTTCCCACAGACTTCCCACTGAGGTGCCTTGATACAGCACTCTGGGAACAGCCTATTCGTTCAGAAATTTCTTTCTGTGTCTTACCCTCTTGCTTGAGGGTGTCAATGATGGCCTTCTGGACAGCAGTCAGGTCGGCAGTCTTACCCATGATTGCGGTTTTGAGTAATGAACCAGGCTGGGAGTTTTTAAAAGCCTCAGGAATCTTTTGCAGGTGTTTAGAGTTAATTAGTTGATTCAGATGATTAGGTTAATAGCTCGTTTAGAGAACCTTTTCATGATATGCTAATTTTTTGAGATAGGAATTTTGGGTTGTCATGAGCTGTATGCCAAAATCATCAATATTAAAACAAGAAAAGGCTTGAACTACTTCAGTTGTGTGTAATGAATCTAAAATATATGAAAGTCTAATGTTTATCAGTACATTACAGAAAATAATGAACTTTATCACAATATGCTAATTTTTTGAGAAGGACCTGTATGTCACCGCTTGGACATGTCCTGCTTGTTCACATGCCATCCACCAAATAAAAAATCGAATGGATGACAGCTTTTTTATATAAGGAGGCGGGGTCTACTGGTTATGTCATTGACATGAGTATGACCATACAATATATGGTTAGTAATATCCTGCTCCTTTCCTTATATGGGAAGGGATTCCGTCACATAAGTAAAAGGGACTGGTGACATCATTGGCTATTAAGGACTTGGCAGTGCCTGTACCCGTCGTCATCCTTAACAACCATTGATAGCTGGAAGCTGACATGTAGAAAAGCGGTAGTATTATTTCTATTATGTGTAGCGGGTGGTTACATTTAGGGGGAAGCATCTGAGTGGTAGCCAGGCTCAGATGTACCAATTGTTAGGTCTCATTGACCATTTCTATCCCTGGGAGATGGTACTGGTGGATAAGTTCACTGTGGCCTATAGGTGGCACTGTTGCCGTGGGTCCCGGGTTGAACTGCAGTACAAGGTTGTGTCCTTTTTGTCCCCTCTCGGCAGCAGTGCGGCGGGGCGGGGAACCTGCTGTGCCTGTCGGGAGAGGATATAAAAGGGGGCGGCCATCTTCCAGAGGGGACGGTTCCGCGCTCAGGCACCTTAAGCCTGGGTGCGGGTGTGTCGCCTCCGGGTGCCCTAGGCCCAGGGGCCTGTCGGGTGGTCTCTGGGTCCTCTAGGCCCAGAGACGGAGCTGCTGTTCCATCCCAGACACCTTCAGTCTGGGGTGAGGTACTTCGAGAGAGGCCCGGGGCCCAGTACCTTCGACTGGGTCCCACAAGGGATCGAAGGGCTCCTAGGGTGCCCCCTGGAAGTGGGTGCCCGAATCTAGGACGAGGAGGCCAGGGAGGTGACCCTTCCAGAAGACCCGGCGCGGTATCGCTGGTGACGGTGGGGCCTCTGGTAACTCTCCGGATGGATGTCCTTTCCATGACAGGGGTCAATACTTTTAGAAGGTAATCCACGTTCTCATGGTCTGCGGCAGAGACCCATCGTGAATCTGGTCAGTGGCAGAGACCCAACAACTGGGCCTGTGGCAGAGGCCCTATTCACCTGGTCTGTGGCAGAGACCCCTCATGGTCGGTGGTAGCGACCGTGCGCCAAGCCTGTTAGTGCTATTCAGAACAGGAGAAATCTAAATTCAAGTTTGTGCCTGGACCTCCTCCCACCTTATCTGACCCGTGTTTGTCTCAACCCGTCTGCTCTAAAAGAGACTGTTTATTGTGCAAGGAATAAACAAGTGTTGGACCTTTCAGTTGGTGTGGACAGTTGCTTACTGGGGAAAGTTAAAGACTTGTTCTGATTACTGCAGAAACAAGGTCAGCACTGGAGGCCTTTTTTACACCAGTCGCAAGCAGGCCCGAGAAACTAACACCACTCAACCTCCCTATTCAGGAGGGTACGGGCTTGTGGTATGGTGTGCCTCAGTCTTTTCCTGCGGAGGAGCCAAGCAGAAGAAACGCAGGTAAAGTCTGGGGTTGGTGCGCTACATATACATAACGTTCAACTCCAAAATTTTGTATTAAATGAACTCAAGGTTCATTTCATACAAAAAGTTTGGAGTTGGAGTATACAATAACAACATTATTTATAAAACTGGTATTTTCACTTAAACAACTAATAATTTTATTGCGGATTGGATAAGAATATAAGTTATGATTTATGAAGTCAACATGTTGTTAACAAAAACAAAGCACCAACTATAAATAATGCCAATCCAATTAGAATCTACTCTCTGAACCCAAACTGAGGAAAGTTTTTAAAATGTTCTGAGCTTTTTCTCAGCCTTTCAAAATCAATTCATAGTGTACTGTTCACTTTTTCTTATCCTTCTGCTACTGACTTATTTAGCTATCTAATTAGATTATGCTGCAGTGAGAATGTTCATGAAAAAGACAGAAATGTCTTTACTTGAAAACTTATTTTTTACTCTCTCACCAAGTTAGAACTTTTGACAATAACAAGACATTCAAAAACAGCAAAAGTAGATTCTGTTGCATATAAAAGACTGCAGGAAAGAAAAGGATGCATTTTCCATATCAACCAATCAAATTGCTGTAGTATTTTTTTCAGTGCTGGTTAGACAATGAACATCTTTATGTTTAAAGGAGTTTAGGGAATACAGTATGTAGTATGAAACGAAAAGTGAATGGGGAGAGTTGATATGGATTGGGAATGATAAGGACCCCTAGTAAAAATCAAAAAGTATTCGACCTCATGCACACTGGACGTTTTTGGACATTTTTACAGCTGCTGACGTTTTTTTCTACGGTCCATAAACTCTCCAGCATGTTATCCTATGTGTCCATGCACACAAAGGCTGTTATCAACTGTTTTTGGTTGGGGCGTTTTTTGGCTGTAAAAAACCCCCAAAACTAGTGGGTTCTGAGAGGAGTTTCCCAGCTGTAAAAATGCTCTAACGTCAATAAACACCGATGCAACTCACTGTTTTTTTTATGTTTTTGATCCCATTAATTAAAAAAAAAAAGGCTAAAAAACGCTGAAAGATGCAAAAAAAAAACGCTATTGCAAAAACGCTTAAAAACATTGAAGAACTCACTGCAAATCCACTGGCATTTTTATAACGTTATTATAACGTCATGTGTGCATGAAGCCTTAATGTTATTATTATTATTCTTTTTTATAATTAAAATTTAACCACTTCCCTACCGCCCATAGTCATATGACGTCCACAGATGGGATCTCCCATCCTGGGTGGGCGTCATATGACGTCCTCGGCTTTGTGGGGGGATATCTGAATGATGCCTGCAGCTAGAGGCATCATTCAGATATCCTTTTGTTGTGCCGGCGATTCTGCGCACCATAAGAACGATCATAGCGGCGGTTCCATCGCTTGATCGTTCTTATAGGCGGTGGGAGGGGACATCCCCCCTCCCGCTGCCATCCGGTGCTTCTCCGGGCTCTCCTGTGCCATCGGAGACCCGGAGAGAATCGTCTGGCGCCGGTGGTGGTTCACATGACGAGCATAGAGATGACTGGTGACCAGATGGTCACCAGTCATCTCTATGATCGTCGGAGGCCCGGGCGCGATGTGATGACGTCACGCCCGGGTCCTCAGATGTAAACAAAGCCGCCATTGCGGCTAGTAAGTATGAGATCAGTGAAAAAATGTTCACAATCTCATGCTTTCCAGCCTGGAGGAGAGATGTGGGGTCTTATTGACCCCGCATCTCTCAATAAAGAGGACCTGTCACACACATTCCTATTACAAGGGATGTTTACATTCCTTGTAATAGGAATAAAAGTGATCAAAAAAATAAAAAAGTAAAATAAGTGTAAAAATAAATAAAATAAGTAAAATAAAAAAAAATTATAAAAAAAAAATTAAAACGCCCCTGTCCCTGGTAGCTCGCGATCAGAAGGGAAAGCACACGTAAGTCCCGCCCACATATGTAAACCCCGTTCAAACCACATATGTGAGGTATCACCACATGCGTTAGAGCGCGTGCAACAATTCTAGCACTAGACCTCCTCTGTAACTCTAACCTGGTAACCTGTAAAAAAAATTAAAGCGTTGCCTATGGAGATTTTTAAGTACCGAAGTTTGGCGCCATTCCATGAGTGTGCGCAATTTTAAAGCGTGACATGTTAGGTATCTATTTACTCGGCGTAACATCATCTTTCATATTTTCCCCCAAAATTGGGCTAACTTTACTGTTTTGTTATTTTTTAATTCATGAAACCATTTTTTTTTCAAAAAAATGGCGTTTCAAAAATTATTGTGCAAATACCGTGCAAGAAAAAAAGTTGCAATGACCGTCATTTTATTCCCTAGGGTGTCTGCTAAAAAAAAACATATATAATGTTTGGGGGTTCTGAGTAATTTTCTAGCAAAAGAATGATGATTTGTACATGTAGGAGAGAAGTGCCAGAATAGGCCCGGTATTGATGTGGTAAAAAAAAGCCCGGTGTTGAAGTGGTTAAAGTCTACCAGAGATAGGTGGACCGCCAGTGCTGGCCTCCCTCTGAAATTTCTATTTGCCTGTTGTGTTCAGCTTAAATACACAAACCCAAAACATGCCTGCATCAAATAGAAATCA
Source organism: Rana muscosa (assembly GCA_029206835.1). Lineage (NCBI taxonomy): Eukaryota > Metazoa > Chordata > Amphibia > Anura > Ranidae > Rana > Rana muscosa. Next base: position 219,610,922 of record CM055116.1, read on the forward strand.
GAGAAAAGTCAGAATATACTTATTTCAGGTCAGTTATTTAGAAAAAAATAAAACCACAACATCATCATGACAGCCAGGCAGCTAGCAGTTTCATATTTCAGCTATTAGCAATGACATCTTATATATCTAATGACCGGTTACAATTACAGTGAATCTTTTTTGTGTGTGATAGTGTTTGGCCGCGTACACACGACCGGTTTTCTCGGCAAAAATCGACAAGAAAACTGCCGGGAGAGCTTTCTTGCCGAGAAAACCGGCTGTGTATACGCGGGTTTCAGTTTTCTCGTCAAGAAAACTGGCCAGATTCCCCGACGAGAAAAAAGACGACCTGCAGTCTTTTTTCTCGTTGAGAATCTCGTCGGCCTGTTTCTCAATGAGAAACCCGAGCGTGTGTACACTTACCTGTCGTCGTGGAAACCCGCGCATGCTCGAAATGACTTTGACGCATGCACGGTAGCTTCCTAGGCATAGGCATAGGGTGTAGCAAGATGGTGGAGACGGTATCGAATGTGACGAGCGCACGCTCGTCGTAGTCAATGACGTCACCGCGTTCGTGCCATTCAAAAGAACGGCGGTTCTTTTGAATCGTACGTGTGTACACTCGGCTGGGACAAGTTTCTTGTCAAGATTCTCATCAGGAAAAACGCCGTTTTTTCTCCTGACGAGAATCTCGGCCGTGTGTATGAGGCCTTTGAATAGCTCTCAGGTTGTCCATAGGGTAGGTTTTCCCTTGTTCCTGTTCTTACTGTGTCAGAGAAGGTGAAGGAAAATCTCTCTAACAGACACAGATAGCATAAAAAAATAAAATAATCTTTTTGTTCAGTTGCACTATATAAGGCTACATTCAGTTGGTTGAATATCTGTGGCCACCAGCAAAAATCTGTTGTAAACATTGCTTTTACACAGTGTGTGTGTGACCAGCAGCAACTGTGGCTGTCAGATTTGTACTCTAAACAACTCAATGGCAGGTGCCGCTGCCGTTCAAATGTAACCACTTTTATAAGTCATCCAAGGTCAGTGTTTTGGCCACACAAAAGCTGGCGGCAGGTATTCAGCCAGTTTATATGTGGCCAAAGCACATGTACATAGTACATTGAAAGGCAGTGTTTAGCTATGTAAGTGCAGCAAACTAACCATAGATATTTGTATGACTGAAAGTAGTCTAATGCCGCATACACACGACCGTTTTTCATGACGAGAAAAATGCCATTTTTTTAAATTGGTCATTAAAAACGATCGTGTGTAGGCTCCAGAGCATTTTTCTAGACGAGAAAAATGGGCATTAAAAATTTAGAACATGCTCTATTTTTTCTTGTCGTTTTTCACGTCGTCGCTTTTCTCGTCGTGAAAAACGGCCGTGTGTACGCTTTAATGATGGGAAAGAAACGCGCATGCTCAGAAGCAAGTTATGAGAGGGGAGCGCTCGTTCCTGTAAAACTAGCGTTCAGAATGGAGACAGCACATTCGTCACGCTGTAACGGACTGAAGAGTACAAGGCTGAAAAGTGTGAATCGTCTCTCACCAAACCTTACTAACACGAGGGTGACGCCATCCGAATGGAACTTCCCCTTTATAGTGCTGTTGTACGTGTTGTCGAACGTGTTGTATGTCACCGCACTTTGCTCAAACATTTTTTTTCACGATAGTATGTAGGCAAGGCAGGCTTGAGAAGAATCACGTCAAGAAAAACTTAGTTTTTTCAATGACATTAAAAACGGCCGTGTGTACGCGGCATAAGGCCTAGTACACACGACCGATTTTCTCGGCAAGAAACGACAAGAAAACTGCTGGCAGAGCTTTCTTGCCGAGAAAACCGTGCGTGTGTATGAGGCTTTCAGGTTTCTCGTCAAGAAAACTGCCCAGAATCTCGACGAGAAAAATACAGAACCTGCTCTCTATTTTCTCGTCGGAATTCTTGTCGGCCTGTTTCCCGACGAGAAACCCGAGAGTGTGTATACTTACCTGTCGCCGTGGAAACCCGCGCATGCTCGAAATTACTTTGACGCATGCGCGGTAGCTTCCTAGGCATAGGTAGGGTGTAGCAAGATGGCAGAGATGGCATTGAATGTGACGAGCGCATTCTCGTTGTAGTCGATGACGTCACCGCGTTCGTTCTATTCAAAAGAACGCGGTTCTTTTGAATGGAGTGTGTGTACACTCGGCCGGGACAAGATTCTTGTCAAGAATCTCATCAGGAAAAAGAACGGGTTCTTTCCTGACGAGATTCTCGGCCGTGTGTACTAGGCTTAAGTGGTTAAAACTCTTGTCATGTTTTCATTTACAGCCCACCAGCGCCCATCAAATGCAGTCTCACTAGCACCCATCAAATGCAGCCTACCAGAGCCCATCAAATGCAGCCTACCAGCGCGCATCAAGTGCAGCCTACCAGCATCCTTAAAATGCAGCCTACCAGCGCCCATCAATGCAGCCTTCCAGCACCCATCAAATGCAGCCTGCCAGTGCCCATCAATGAATGTTTGCTTGCTTCTATTTATTTGGGAGTCGAGACACAGACACAGACCTCCGCTGCCCATGACACTATGTGCGAACGGAGCGGCGGCTGCCTGCTGATGTTGAGACTTATGCCACGTACACACGATCGGAAATTCCGACAAGAAAATGTTGGCTCAAACTTGTGTTGCCTACATACGGTCACACAAAATTCCGACCGTCAAGAACGCGGTGACGTACAACACTACAATGAGCCGAGAAAAATTAAGTTCAATGATTCCGAGCATGCGCCAAATTGATTAAGAGCATGCATGTTTTTTTGCGTGTTGGAATTGCATACAGACGATCGTAATTTTCGACAAGAACTTTTCTTGTCGGAAAAATTGAGAACCAGCTCTCAAATTTTTGCTTTTGAAAATTCCGACAGAAAAAGTAAGATGGAGCCTACACACGGTCGGAATTTCTGACCAAATGCTCACATCGAACTTTTCTTGTCGAAATTTCCGATCGTGTGTACGGGGCATTAGCTGCTTGTTGCAGAGAGAAGAGAGTAGAAACACCAGTGGCCGGGCGCCCTAGGCAGCAGTGCACCCTAGGCGGCTGCCTAGTTTGCCTAGTGGTAGCACTGGCCCTGACCCCACCACTAGACTACAATCTTGCCTCCATACAGTTGCAGAAAGTTTACACTGTACTGTGTAATTACTGTAGGCAGGGTAAATCAAATAAATTTACTTCCAAAAAAAACTTTTTGGGTGTAGAATTGACATACAAAGTCTCTCCTACAAAAAAAAAATGCCATCTAGCAACTGTTTTATTACAAAAATTAATAAAATCTTTGGACTGAGTTCTACTGCTGAGATTTCCTTTTTTCAGTACACTGCAGAATAGTCTCTGTTACAATGTCTCATTGCCTGTGGTAAAGACAACAAGATGTGAACCCACTGATTGACAGGTGTAGAGAACTGTATAAACAGTATAAAAACACACACAAATATCTCCTATAATATTAACCCTTGGCAATCCCAGATTGCTTTAGATGCTGCCCACACAACTAGAAAAAAGGTTATTTTCAGAATACAAGAAATATAAGGAAGAAATAAAAGGTTTATATGTAAAACAAGACATCTGTATAATTTAATGGTTGTAAAAAGAGTGCAGCAATCGATTATATATAAACAATATATAATGGTTGTCTGTTCTGCCAAATGTGCAAAAAACTTTTTAACCCAACTCTGGGATTTTTTAAATATTTGTAGTCAAGTAAAAGTTGTAAAAAAAAATAATAATGATGAGTAAACATGTCACAAGAGACCCAATTTTATTTATAGAATAGCAAGATCTATTTGGGATCCAATAGCTCACTGTAAGTTTGAGAGCCACACATTTAACCACTTCCCGCCTGGCTTATAGCAGAATAACGGCTGGGCGGTGGTTCAGTTATCCTGACTGGGCATCATATGACATCCGGCCCGTGGGGGCGCGCATCTCGGCGATCGGTGGTGCGGCGTGTCAGTCTGACACAGTCCGACGGAGGCTCTTTACCACGTGATCAGACGTGTCCAATCACGGCTGATCACGATGTAAACAGGAAGAGCCATTGATCGACTTTTCCTCACTCGCGTCAGACAGATGCGAGTGAAGGAGAGCCGATCGGCTGCTCTCCTGACATGGGGGTCTGTGCTGATTGTTTATCAGTGCAGCAGTTTCCCCTCGGATGCCCACCCAGGACCACCAGGATGCCGCCAGGACCACCAGGGATGGCCATCACACTGGACCACCAGATATGCCACCCTAGACCACCAGGGTAATGCCAATCAGTGCCCAGGCAGCTGCCAATCAATGCTTATCCACAATGCCTGCCAGTGCCATCATTGATACCTATCAGTGCCATCTATCAGTGATGCATAGCAGTGCCCATCAGTGCCACGTATCAGTGCCCATCAGTGCCCAGCAGTTCCGCCTATCAGTGCCCATCATTGCCCAGCAGTGCTGCCTATCAGTGCCACTCATAAGTACCCATCAGTGCAGCCTTTCAGTGGCCATCAGTGTCGCCCACCAGTGCCACCCATCAGTGCACATGAGTGCCGCCTATCAATGCCCATCAGTGCTGCATATCAGTGCCACTCATCAGTGCTGCATACCAGTGCCCATCAGTGCCGCCTATCAGTGCCCATCGCCAATGTCCGTCAGTGCCCATCAGTGCTACCTCATTGGTGCCACCTTATCAGTACCTGTCAGTGCCACCTTATCAGTGCACATCAGTGAACGAGAAAACATACTTATTTACAAAATTTAATAACAGAAACAAAAGAAAAACGTTTTTTTTTCAAAATTTTCGGACATTTTTTTATTTGTTTAGCAAAAAATAAAAACCACAGAAGTGATCAAATTCCACCAAAAGAAAGCTCTATTTGTGGGAATAAAATGATAAAAATTCTGTTTGGGTACAGTGTAGCATTACCACGCAATTGTCATTTAAACAGCGACAGCGCTGAAAGCTGAAAATTGGCTTGGGCAGGAAGGGGGTGTAAGTGCCTGGTAAGAAGGTAATAATGGAGGTGTTAAATGTGACATTTGTATTTATTTGGAGGAAGATGATACATTAAACTTGCAATTGTTACCTATTAGCTTTTAGTGTAGCTATATCATATACTGTATGGATGATTTATTGCGAGTCTGTTTGGAGGGATCTATTAATTATTATTTATTTTATTGTTTATGATGTCATTATATCAATCTATACTGTGTGCAATGTTGGAAGGATGGATGACCTCTGTTGGTGTGGGGGTGTAGTTTTTTGGCCTGTCCTGGTTCCTGTCACTCCTCGCCTGTTTACTAGGGCTGATGTTTAAGTCGGTTAAATATGGCAATATCCGTGACATGCTGGATGGTGAGCCATGTGATTTGAAGAGGCACATGCTCAGGCTGGTTGTTTGATTGGCTGAGGTGCTGGGGTCCAGTGGGAAGAGAGGGATGTCAAGTCTCAAATGGCATGACTGTACATGCTCAGTTTGGACAGGTATGATGGGCACCACCTTCACCCCCCAGGAGGAGAGACCTGCAAAGAACAAGTAAGTAGCTTATCATGCAGCCAGGAGGGACTAGTGAAACCAACAGGCTATCTGTATATGTCTACTACTTTGTACTGATTTGGACTGATTGCATTGGAGCATACTGTATAGTTGCAACCTTTTAGTGAAAATTCAAGAAGTGTTCTTATCAATGACTTCATTAGTTACAGTATGCTGCTATGAAATAACGGCATCAAGATAAGCTTGCATTTTACTATACTATGTATTACGTACGTGTCTATATGCATTTTTGCATACTATAGGAGTATTACATGGCAGAAACCTAGCATGGGTGTGACTGCCTTACGGCTGCAAAAAGCGTCTAGAGGCGATTCAGTTTGCATGTGTAGCGCTATACAAGTCACTCATTCATTCATATTAAGTATCACATGGTAAATGCCTGTTTGGGATGACCGCCAAACTCTATATATGGTGTCCATCTTGGATTCTGGGAAACTGGTGATAACTGTATTACAGTACCGTGGATTATCTTTTATATGTGAGTGGGTTTTTTCTATTTAATAAAGCTTTTATATACGGTTATACGCTATGAGGAGTACTTCTCTTGTTTTATGTTTGTTTTATGTTTTTACTTATAACATAATCCCTTTGATGTGTGGAGCCAGGATGGTTTTGGTATGCTAAAGACCACTGTTCTCTATGAATTTTGGACGTATGAAAGCTGGAGGAGTTTAGAGCTGCATTCTATCCTGGGAGAGTTTTGATCATTGCATTATTTCCGACCCTAGAGGCGATTCAGTTTGCATGTGTAGTGCTATACAAGTCACTCATTCATTCATGTGCTCTTACCAGAGAGCGTTGACCTCCTATTATGGGAGGTCAAAAAAGGCTCTTGTATCTCAGATACTCCAACACCATTGAGAAATCCACATGGGGAAGGCAGGGGAGATCACTCCAAACAGCCAGTGGGTAAATCAACAAATCCTATGCTCCAATGCCAGCATGGTCCCTTGCCAGCATCAGCATCTTCTTCCTAGGTCCCCATCTGCAGTGTCCTAAATGGCTGGTGCAGGATGACGTCATTCCTTAGTATGCACACGAGTCATTCTTCTCCTATCCTTCATTCCACTCACACTGCTGTCTGGTGCCAGACAGCAGTGTGGGTGGAAAGATAGGAGAAGAATGACTCCCGCGCAATGCACAGGGAGTGACGTCATCCTGCACCAGCCAATCAAGACACTGCAGATGGGGACCCAGGAAGAAGATGCTGATGTTGGCAAGGGACCATGCTGGAATTGGCTTAGGGTCGTTTTCTTGTTGGAAGATGAACATTCGCTCCAGTCTGAGGTCCAGAGCGCTCTGGGGCAGGTTTTCATCAAGGATGTCTCTGTACATTGTTGTATTTATTTTTCTCTAGATTCTGACTAGTCTCCCAAAACCTGATGCTGAAAAACATCCACACAGAAAGATGCTGCCACCACCATACTTCACTGTAGGGATGTTATTGGCCAGGTGAGGAGCAGTGCCTGTTTTTTCCCTAGACATGACGCTTGCCATTCAGGCCAAAGAGTTCAATCTTTGTTTCATCAGACCATAGAATTTTGTTTCTCATGGTCTGAGAGCCCTTCAGGTGCATTTTGGCAAACTCCAGTTGTGCTGCCATGTGCCTTTTACTGAGTAGTGGCTTCCGTAGGGCCACTTTATTATACAGGTCTGATTGATGGGGTGCTGCAGAGATGGTTGTTCTTCTGAAAAGTTCTCCTCTCTCCACAGATGCTGGAGCTCTGTCAGAGTGACCATCGGGTTCTTGGTCACCTCTCTGACTAAGGCCCTTCTCCCCTGATTGCTAAGTTTGGCTGGGCGGTCTGTTCTAGGAAGAGTCCTGGTGGTTCCAAACTTCTTCCATTTATGAACAATGGATGCCACTGTGTTCATTGGGACCTTCAATGCTGCAAACATTTTTTTGTACTCTTTCCCAGATCTGTACCTCAATACAATCCTGTCTCGGAGGTCTACAGACAATTCCTTGGACTTCGTGGCTTGGTTTATGCTCTGACATGCACTCTTAACTGTGGGACCTTATAAAGACAGGTGTGCCTTTCCAAATCATGTCCAATCAACTGAATTTATCACAGATGGACCCCTATTAAGTTCAGGGCCATCTTTAATATGGCTTGGGCCCTGGGCAAACATTTTTTTTGCCCCCCCCCCCTCTCCAGCTTATTTTGGGCCTGGCTGGTTCACATGTATGTGTTTTGGCGGCCATCATTTGCGCAGGCACAGCACCATTTGAATGGGCTGTCATGCCTTTGTTTCCTGCAGAAAAAAAGGTGCATGCAGCATTTTAAAAATACAGTTGCCTTGAAATCCATTCTGCTTTTGCACCATGCAACTTACCTGCAGTTCCTGCACACACAAATGCACTGTGTTTTTAAAAGCGTGACCTAAACATCTAAAAATGCAGCAAGTTTGCCGATGCAGTCACATGGTGCAAAAGCAGAATGGACAGACAGTGCCTTATTTCATTGCTTGATGGGCATAGGTGTGCCGTGTGCGCAGCCTATTACATGATGCATGCACTCTTTTTTGCAGGAAACGCAGGCATGGCAGCCCATTCAAATGAAAGCAGTATAATGGGAGGGGTGTTAGTGGAGGGCAGTATAATGGGAGGGGTGTTAGTGGAGAGCAATATAATGGGAGGGGTTTTAGTGGAGGGCAGTATAATGGGAGGGGTGTTATTGGAGGGCAGTATAATGGGGGAGTGTTAGTGGAGGGCAGTATGATGGGAAGGGTGGTAGTGGAGGGCAGTAATGATGGGAAGGGTGGTAGTGGAGGGCAGTATAATGGGAGGGGTGTTATTGGAGGGCAGTATAATGGGAGGGGTGGTAGTGGAGGGCAGTATGATGTGAGGGGGTTAGTGGAGGGCAGTATAATGGGAGGGGGTTAGTGGAGGGCAGTATGATGGAGGGGTGTTAGTGGAGAGCAGTATGATGAGAGGGGTGTTAGTGGAGGGCAGTATAATGGGAGGGGTGTTAGTGGAGGGCAGTATAATGGGAGGGGTGGTAGTGGAGGGCAGTATAATGGGAGGGGTGGTAGTGGAGGGCAGTATAATGGGGGGGTTAATGGAGGGCAGTATAATGGGAGGGGTGTTAGTGGAGGGCAGTATAATGGGAGGGGTGGTAGTGGAGGGCAGTATAATAGGAGGGGTGGTAGTGGAGGGCAGTATAATGGGAGGGGTGGTAGTGGAGGGCAGTATAATGGGAGGGGTGGTAGTGGAGGGCAGTATAATGGGAGGGGTGGTAGTGGAGGGCAGTTTAATGTGAGGGGTGTTAGTGGAGGGCAGTATAATGGGGGAGGGGGGTTAGTGGAGCGCAGTATAATGGGAGGGGGGTTAGTGGAGCGCAGTATAATGGGAGGGGGTTAGTGGAGGGCAGTATAATGGGAGGGGTGTTAGTGGAGGGCAGTATAATGAGGGGGTTAGTGGAGGGCAGTATAATGGGGGGTGTTAGTGGAGCGCAGTATGATGGGAGGGGTGTTAGTGGAGGGCAGCATGATGGGAGGGGTGTTAGTGGAGGGCAGTATAATGGGAGGGGTGTTAGTGGAGGGCAGTATAATGGGAGGGGTGGTAGTGGAGGGCAGTATAATGGGGGGGTAGTGGAGGGCAGTATAATGGGGGGGTGGTAGTGGAGGGCAGTATAATGGGAGGGGTGTTAGTGGAGGGCAGTATAATGGGAGTGGTGTTAGTGGAGGGCAGTATATTGGGAGGGGTGTTAGTGGAGGGCAGTATAATGGGAGGGGTGGTAGTGGAGGGCAGTATAATGGGAGGGGTGTTAGTGGAGGGCAGTATAATGGGAGGGGTGGTAGTGGAGGGCAGTATAATGGGAGGGGTGGTAGTGGAGGGCAGTATAATGGGAGGGGTGTTAGTGGAGGGCAGTATAATGGGAGGGGTGTTAGCGGAGGGCAGTATAATGGGGGGAAGTGGAGTGAAGTATAATGGGAGGGGTGTTAGTGGAGGGCAGTATAATGGGGGGGTAGTGGAGGGCAGTATAATGGGGGTGTAGTGGAGGGCAATATAATGGGGGGGTAGTGGAGGGCAATATAATGGGGGGGTAGTGGAGGGCAGTATAATGGGGGGGTAGTGGAGGGCAGTAAAATGGGAGGGGTGTTAGTGGAGGGCAGTATAATGGGGGGGTAGTGGAGGGCAGTGTAATGGGGGGTAGTGGAGGGCAGTATAATGGGGGGTAGTGGAGGGCAGTATAATCAGAGGGGTGTTAGTGGTGGGCAGTATAATGGGAGGGGTGGTAGTGGAGGGCAGTATAATGGGGGGGTAGTGGAGGGCAGTATAATGGGGGGGTAGCGGAGGGCAGTATAATGGGGGGTAGTGGAGGGCAGTATAATGAGAGGGGTGGTAGTGGAGGGCAGTATAATGGGTGGGGTGTTAGTGGAGGGCAGTATAATGGGAGTGGTGTTAGTGGAGGGCAGTATATTGGGAGGGGTGTTAGTGGAGGGCAGTATAATGGGAGGGGTGGTAGTGGAGGGCAGTATAATGGGAGGGGTGTTAGTGGAGGGCAGTATATTGGGAGGGGTGGTAGTGGAGGGCAGTATAATGGGAGGGGTGGTAGTGGAGGGCAGTATAATGGGAGGGGTGTTAGTGGAGGGCATTATAATGGGAGGGGTGGTAGTGGAGGGCAGTATAATGGGAGAAGTGTTAGTGGAGGGCAGTATAATGGGAGTGGTGTTAGCGGAGGGCAGTATAATGGGAGGGGTGTTAGCGGAGGGCAGTATAATGGGGGAAGTGGAGTGAAGTATAATGGGAGGGGTGTTAGTGGAGGGCAGTATAATAAGGGGGTATGGGTGGGCAGTATAATGGGGGTGTAGTGGAGGGCAATATAATGGGGGGGTAGTGGAGGGCAATATAATGGGGGGGTAGTGGAGGGCAGTATAATGGGGGGTAGTGGAGGGCAGTAAAATGGGAGGGGTGTTAGTGGAGGGCAGTATAATGGGGGGTAGTGGAGGGCAGTATAATGGGGGGGTAGTGGAGGGCAGTATAATGGGGGGGTTGTGGAGGGCAGTATAATCAGAGGGGTGTTAGTGGTGGGCAGTATAATGGGAGGGGTGGTAGTGGAGGGCAGTATAATGGGGGGGTAGTGGAGGGCAGTATAATGGGGGGGTGGCGGAGGGCAGTATAATGGGGGGGTGGCGGAGGGCAGTATAATGAGAGGGGTGTTAGTGGAGGGCAGTATAATGGGAGGGGTGTTAGCGGAGGGCAGTATAATGGGGGGAAGTGGAGTGAAGTATAATGGGGGGGTAGTGGAGGGCAGTATAATGGGGGGTGTTAGTGGAGGGCAGTATGATGGGAGGGGTGTTAGTGGAGGGCAGCATGATGGGAGGGGTGTTAGTGGAGGGCAGTATATTGGGAGGGGTGTTAGTGGAGGGCAGTATAATGGGAGGGGTGGTAGTGGAGGGCAGTATAATATGAGGGGTGGTAGTGGAGGGCAGTATAATGGGAGGGGTGTTAGTGGAGGGCAGTATTATGGGAGGGGTGTTAGTGGAGGGCAGTATAATGGGAGAGGTGGTAGTGGAGGGCAGTATGATGGGAGGGGGGTTAGTGGAGGGCAGTATAATGGGAGGGGGGTTAGTGGAGGGCAGTTTAATGGGAGGGGGTTAGTGGAGGGCAGTTTAATGGGAGGGGGTTAGTGGAGGGCAGTATAATGGGGGGTGTTAGTGGAGGGCAGTATAATGGGGGGTGTTAGTGGAGGGCAGTATGATGGGAGGGGTGTTAGTGGAGGGCAGCATGATGGGAGGGGTGTTAGTGGAGGGCAGTATATTGGGAGGGGTGTTAGTGGAGGGCAGTATAATGGGAGGGGTGGTAGTGGAGGGCAGTATAATGGGAGGGGTGTTAGTGGAGGGCAGTATTATGGGAGGGGTGTTAGTGGAGGGCAGTATAATGGGGGGAAGTGGAGTGAAGTATAATGGGAGGGGTGTTAGTGGAGGGCAGTATAATGGGGGGGTAGTGGAGGGCAGTATAATGGGGGGTAGTGGAGTGCAGTATAATGGGGGGGTAGTGGAGGGCAGTAAAATGGGAGGGGTGTTAGTGGAGGGCAGTATAATGGGGGGGTAGTGGAGGGCAGTATAATGGGGGGTAGTGGAGGGCAGTATAATTGGGCGGTAGTGGAGGGCAGTATAATTGGGCGGTAGTGGAGGGCAGTATAATGGGGGGGGGTTGTGGAGGGCAGTATAATCGGAGGGGTGTTAGTGGTGGGCAGTATAATGGGAGGGGTGTTAGTGGAGGGCAGTATGATGGGAGGGGTGGTAGTGGAGGGCAGTATGATGGGAGGGGTGGTAGTGGAGGGCAGTATAATGGGAGGGGTGGTAGTGGAGGGCAGTATAATGGGAGGGGTGTTAGTGGCGGGCAGTATAATGGGAGAGGTGGTAGTGGAGGGCAGTATGATGGGAGGGGGGTTAGTGGAGGGCAGTATAATGGGAGGGGGGTTAGTGGAGGGCAGTATAATGGGAGGGGTGTTAGTGGAGGGCAGTATAATGGGAGGGGGGTTAGTGGAGGGCAGTATAATGGGAGGGGTGTTAGTGGAGGGCAGTATGATGGGAGGGGTATGAGTGGAGGGCAGCATGATGGGAGGGGTGTTAGTGGAGGGCAGTATAATGGGAGGGGTGTTAGTGGAGGGCAGTATAATGGGAGGGGTGGTAGTGGAGGGCAGTATAATGGGGGGGGGGGTAGTGGAGGGCAGTATAATGGGGGGTAGCGGAGGGCAGTATAATGTGGGGTAGTGGAGGGCAATATAATGAGAGGGGTGGTAGTGGAGGGCAGTATAATGGGAGGGGTGGTAGTGGAGTGCAGTATAATGGGAGTGGTGTTAGTGGAGGGCAGTATATTGGGAGGGGTGTTAGTGGAGGGCAGTATAATGGGAGGGGTGGTAGTGGAGGGCAGTATAATGGGAGGGGTGTTAGTGGAGGGCAGTATAATGGGAGGGGTGATAGTGGAGGGCAGTATAATGGGAGGGGTGGTAGTGAAGGGCAGTATAATGGGAGTGGTGTTAGTGGAGGGCAGTATAATGGGAGGGGTGTTAGTGGAGGGCAGTATAATGGGGGGTAGTGGAGGGCAGTATAATGGGGGGTAGTGGAGGGAAGAATAATGGGAGGGGTGTTAGTGGAGGGCAGTATAATGGGGGTGTAGTGGAGGGCAATATAATGGGGGGGTAGTGGAGGGCAATATAATGGGGGGGTAGTGGAGGGCAATATAATGGGGGGGTAGTGGAGGGCAGTATAATGGGGGGGTAGTGGAGGGCAGTATAATGGGGGGGTTGTGGAGGGCAGTATAATCGGAGGGATGTTAGTGGTGGGCAGTATAATGGGGGGGTAGTGGAGGGCAGTATAATGGGGGGTAGTGGAGGGAAGTATAATGGGAGGGGTGTTAGTGGAGGGCAGTATAATGGGAGGGTGTTAGTGGAGGGCAGTATAATGGGGGTGTAGTGGATGGCAATATAATGGGGGGGTAGTGGAGGGCAATATTATGGGGGGGTAGTGGAGGGCAGTGTAATGGGGGGTAGTGGAGTGTAGGGCAGTATAATGGGGGGGTAGTGGAGGGCAGTATAATGGGGCGGTAGTGGAGGGCAGTATAATGGGGGGGTTGTGGAGGGCAGTATAATGGGAGGGGGTTAGTGGAGGGCAGTATAATGGGGGGTGTTAGTGGAGGGCAGTATGATGGGAGGGGTGTTAGTGGAGGGCAGCATGATGGGAGGGGTGTTAGTGGAGGGCAGTATATTGGGAGGGGTGTTAGTGGAGGGCAGTATAATGGGAGGGGTGGTAGTGGAGGGCAGTATAATGGGAGGGGTGTTAGTGGAGGGCAGTATAATGGGAGGGGTGTTAGTGGAGGGCAGTATAATGGGAGTGGTGGTAGTGGAGGGCAGTATAATGGGAGGGGTGTTAGTGGAGGGCAGTATAATGGGAGGGGTGTTAGTGGAGGGCAGTATAATGGGGGGAAGTGGAGTGAAGTATAATGAGAGGGGTGTTAGTGGAGGGCAGTATAATGGGGGGGTGGTGGAGGGCAGTATAATGGGGTGTAGTGGAGGGCAATATAATGGGGGGGTAGTGGAGGGCAATATAATGGGGGGGAGTGGAGGGCAGTATAATGGGGGGGTAGTGGAGGGCAGTAAAATGGGAGGGGTGTTAGTGGAGGGCAGTATAATGGGGGGTAGTGGAGGGCAGTATAATGGGGGGTAGTGGAGGGCAGTATAATGGGGGGGTAGTGGATGGCAGTATAATGGGGCGGTAGTGGAGGGCAGTATAATGGGGGGGTTGTGGAGGGCAGTATAATCGGAGGGGTGTTAGTGGTGGGCAGTATAATGGGAGGGGTGTTAGTGGTGGGCAGTATAATGGGAGGGGAGTTAGTGGAGGGCAGTATGATGGGAGGGGTGGTAGTGGAGGGCAGTATAATGGGAGGGGTGTTAGTGGAGGGCAGTATAATGGGAGAGGTGGTAGTGGAGGGCAGTATGATGGGAGGGGGGTTAGTGGAGGGCAGTATAATGGGAGGGGGTTAGTGGAGGGCAGTATAATGGGAGGGGTGTTAGTGGAGGGCAGTATAATGGGAGGGGGGTTAGTGGAGGGCAGTATAATGGGGATGTTAGTGGAGGGCAGTATGATGGGAGGGGTGTTAGTGGAGGGGTGTTAGTGGAGGGCAGCATGATGGGAGGGGTGTTAGTGGAGGGCAGTATAATGGGAGGGGTGTTAGTGGAGGGCAGTATAATGGGAGGGGTGGTAGTGGAGCGCAGTATAATGGGGGGGTAATGGAGGGCAGTATAATGGGGGGTAGCGGAGGGCAGTATAATGGGGGGGGGTAGTGGAGGGCAGTATAATGGGAGGGGTGTTAGTGGAGTGCAGTATAATGGGAGTGGTGTTAGTGGAGGGCAGCATATTGGGAAGGGTGTTAGTGGAGGGCAGTATAATGGGAGGGGTGGTAGTGGAGGGCAGTATAATGGGAGGGGTGTTAGTGGAGGGCAGTATAATGGGAGTGGTGTTAGTGGAGGGCAGTATAATGGGAGGGCTGTTAGTGGAGGGCAGTATAATGGGGGGGTAGTGGAGGGCAATATAATGGGGGGGTAGTGGAGGGCAATATAATGGGGGGGTAGTGGAGGGCAGTATAATGGGGGTGTAGTGGAGGGCAGTAAAATGGGAGGGGTGTTAGTGGAGGGCAGTATAATGGGGGGGTAGTGGAGGGCAGTATAATGGGGGGTAGTGGAGGGCAGTATAATTGGGGGATAGTGGAGGGCAGTATAATGGGACGGTAGTGGAGGGCAGTATAATGGGGGGGGGGGGTTGTGGAGGGCAGTATAATCGGAGGGGTGTTAGTGGTGGGCAGTATAATGGGAGGGGTGTTAGTGGAGGGCAGTATAATGGGAGGGGTCTTAGTGGAGGGCAGTATAATGGGAGGGGTGTTAGTGGAGGGCAGTATATTGGGAGGGGTGTTAGTGGAGGGCAGTATGATGGGAGGGGTGTTAGTGGAGGGCAGTATATTGGGAGGGGTGTTAGTGGAGGGCAGTATAATGGGAGGGGTGGTAGTGGAGGGCAGTATAATGGGAGGGGTGTTAGTGGAGGGCAGTATAATGGGAGGGGTGTTAGTGGAGGGCAGTATAATGGGAGGGGTGGTAGTGGAGGGCAGTATAATGGGAGGGGTGTTAGTGGAGGGCAGTATAATGGGAGAGGTGGTAGTGGAGGGCAGTATGATGGGAGGGGGGTTAGTGGAGGGCAGTATAATGGGAGGGGGTTAGTGGAGGGCAGTATAATGGGAGGGGTGTTAGTGGAGGGCAGTATAATGGGAGGGGGGTTAGTGGAGGGCAGTATAATGGGGATGTTAGTGGAGGGCAGTATGATGGGAGGGGTGTTAGTGGAGGGGTGTTAGTGGAGGGCAGCATGATGGGAGGGGTGTTAGTGGAGGGCAGTATAATGGGAGGGGTGTTAGTGGAGGGCAGTATAATGGGAGGGGTGGTAGTGGAGCGCAGTATAATGGGGGGGTAATGGAGGGCAGTATAATGGGGGGTAGCGGAGGGCAGTATAATGGGGGGGTAGTGGAGGGCAGTATAATGGGAGGGGTGTTAGTGGAGTGCAGTATAATGGGAGTGGTGTTAGTGGAGGGCAGCATATTGGGAAGGGTGTTAGTGGAGGGCAGTATAATGGGAGGGGTGGTAGTGGAGGGCAGTATAATGGGAGGGGTGTTAGTGGAGGGCAGTATAATGGGAGGGGTGTTAGTGGAGGGCAGTATAATGGGAGGGCTGTTAGTGGAGGGCAGTATAATGGGGGGGTAGTGGAGGGCAATATAATGGGGGGGTAGTGGAGGGCAATATAATGGGGGGGTAGTGGAGGGCAGTATAATGGGGGTGTAGTGGAGGGCAGTAAAATGGGAGGGGTGTTAGTGGAGGGCAGTATAATGGGGGGGTAGTGGAGGGCAGTATAATGGGGGGTAGTGGAGGGCAGTATAATTGGGGGATAGTGGAGGGCAGTATAATGGGACGGTAGTGGAGGGCAGTATAATGGGGGGGGGGTTGTGGAGGGCAGTATAATCGGAGGGGTGTTAGTGGTGGGCAGTATAATGGGAGGGGTGTTAGTGGAGGGCAGTATAATGGGAGGGGTTTTAGTGGAGGGCAGTATAATGGGAGGGGTGTTAGTGGAGGGCAGTATATTGGGAGGGGTGTTAGTGGAGGGCAGTATGATGGGAGGGGTGTTAGTGGAGGGCAGTATATTGGGAGGGGTGTTAGTGGAGGGCAGTATAATGGGAGGGGTGATAGTGGAGGGCAGTATAATGGGAGGGGTGTTAGTGGAGGGCAGTATAATGGGAGGGGTGTTAGTGGAGGGCAGTATAATGGGAGGGGTGGTAGTGGAGGGCAGTATAATGGGAGGGGTGTTAGTGGAGGGCAGTATAATGGGAGGGGTGTTAGTGGAGGGCAGTATAATGGGGGGAAGTGGAGTGAAGTATAATGGGGGGGTGGTGGAGGGCAGTATAATGGGGTGTAGTGGAGGGCAATATAATGGGGTGTAGTGGAGGGCAATATAATGGGGGGGAGTGGAGGGCAGTATAATGGGGGGTAGTGGAGGGCAGTAAAATGGGAGGGGTGTTAGTGGAGGGCAGTATAATGGGGGGTAGTGGAGGGCAGTATAATGGGGGGTAGTGGAGGGCAGTATAATGGGGGGGGTAGTGGAGGGCAGTATAATGGGGCGGTAGTGGAGGGCAGTATAATGGGGGGGTTGTGGAGGGCAGTATAATCGGAGGGGTGTTAGTGGTGGGCAGTATAATTGGAGGGGTGTTAGTGGTGGGCAGTATAATGGGAGGGGTGTTAGTGGAGGGCAGTATGATGGGAGGGGTGGTAGTGGAGGGCAGTATGATGGGAGGGGTGTTAGTGGAGGGCAGTATAATGGGAGAGGTGGTAGTGGAGGGCAGTATGATGGGAGGGGGGTTAGTGGAGGGCAGTATAATGGGAGGGGGTTAGTGGAGGGCAGTATAATGGGAGGGGTGTTAGTGGAGGGCAGTATAATGGGGGGTGTTAGTGGAGGGCAGTATGATGGGAGGGGTGTTAGTGGAGGGGTGTTAGTGGAGGGCAGCATGATGGGAGGGGTGTTAGTGGAGGGCAGTATAATGGGAGGGGTGTTAGTGGAGGGCAGTATAATGGGAGGGGTGGTAGTGGAGCGCAGTATAATGGGGGGGTAATGGAGGGCAGTATAATGGGGGGTAGCGGAGGGCAGTATAATGGGGGGGTAGTGGAGGGCAGTATAATGGGAGGGGTGTTAGTGGAGTGCAGTATAATGGGAGTGGTGTTAGTGGAGGGCAGCATATTGGGAAGGGTGTTAGTGGAGGGCAGTATAATGGGAGGGGTGGTAGTGGAGGGCAGTATAATGGGAGGGGTGTTAGTGGAGGGCAGTATAATGGGAGTGGTGTTAGTGGAGGGCAGTATAATGGGAGGGCTGTTAGTGGAGGGTAGTATAATGGGGGGTAGTGGAGGGCAATATAATGGGGGGTAGTGGAGGGCAATATCATGGGGGGTAGTGGAGGGCAGTATAATGGGGGTGTAGTGGAGGGCAGTAAAATGGGAGGGGTGTTAGTGGAGGGCAGTATAATGGGGGGGTAGTGGAGGGCAGTATAATGGGGGGTAGTGGAGGGCAGTATAATTGGGGGGTAGTGGAGGGCAGTATAATTGGGGGGTAGTGGAGGGCAGTATAATGGGACGGTAGTGGAGGGCAGTATAATGGGGGGGGTTGTGGAGGGCAGTATAATCGGAGGGGTGTTAGTGGTGGGCAGTATAATGGGAGGGGTGTTAGTGGAGGGCAGTATAATGGGAGGGGTCTTAGTGGAGGGCAGTATAATGGGAGGGGTGTTAGTGGAGGGCAGTATAATGGGGGGTAGTGAAGGGCAGTATAATGGGGGGGTATTGGAGGGCAGTATGGGGGGACTGTACAGCATGACTGTGTATGGGAGGGAGCAGAGTGACCATGAGCTACTCAGGGCAGTGCAGGGAGCATTTCTCCTACCTTTCTTCCAGCGGCAGGAACAGCCTTCACCTTCAGGGAAGACCCAGAGTCGGAGGGCGGAGTCGGGGGCGGAGCTTAGGCGCGAGGAGGAGGAATCCGAATGTTGGGGCTCCGCTCTCCTCGTCGTGATGTCACCAGGCAGGCAGCAGTGACTGTAAGGTGCATGCATAGCAAGGGGCGGGGCCAGAGCGTCAGTGGCGCTCAAGGCCCCGCCCACCCGCGGCCAGCTCCTCCATTGAAAAAATGCAGCACTGGCACTGCTGCACTGTGCGCGCATAGCGCTGACAGTGACAGACTGTGTGTGTGGGGGTTTTCAGCGCCGATTTGCGGGGAGCACGCGGGCTTAAAGGCAGCTCTGCCTTGGGCCCCAAACAGTGACAGGGCCCTGGGCAGCTGCCCCGGTTTGACCTGCGGTAAAGACGGCCCTGATTAAGTTGTGGAGACATCTCAAGGATAATCAGTGGAAATAGCTGCACATGAGCTAAATCTTAAGTGTCTTGGCAAAGGCTGTGAATACTTATGTACATGTGATTTTTTTGCTTTTTATTTTTAATAAATTTGCAAAGGTTTCAAACAAACTTCTTTCACATTGTCATTATGGGGTATTTTGTGTAGAATTTTATTTAAAATAATAAATGTTATCTATTTTGGAATATGGCTGTAACATAACAAAATGTGGAAAAAGTGAAGCATGTGAATACTTTCCATATGCACTTTAGTAGCTCAATATGGTTATTACTTTTAGCGCATATTTGGAAAACCAAAAAGGCTCACAATGTCATACCAAATAAAACTGTAATGCCCTGTACACACGACCGGGATTCCCGATGGGAAAACTGCAATGAGAGCTTTTGGCCGGGAATCCCGCCGTGTGAATGCTCCATCGCAGTTTTTCCGACGGGAAAACTGCCAGAATCGGCCGGCAAAAAAAAGAGAACCAGCTCTCTTTTTTCCCGTCGGAAAACAGCCGCTTTTGCCAGTTTTCCTGTGGGGAAAAAGCACGATGGAGCATACACACGGTCGGGATTCCAGAGGAAAAGCTCTTGTTGGAGTTTTCCTGACGGTAAAACCGAACGCGTGTACGGGGGAAAAGTAGAGAGCAGGTTCTCGGTTTTCCCCTCGGCATTTAAGATGTACCTTTTGCCGTCGGAAATCCTGGTCGTGTATACATGGCATGAGAATAATCTTATGATTCCTCGGTTTTATAGCTCTTTTTACAGTCAGTACAAGTCATAAACTCAAGGCACAGAAGCTTCCTTTGTCTACCTAGACATAATTTTTCCCCAATCTAAAGCAAAGACTGGGTGGCAGATCAATATTAAATGTTTGAAATCTGGTAGAGCTTTTTTTTGTTATGTAATATTTAGGGTTGAAAATATATTTATTGGTACTTTAACGGGCAATACAAGGAACAACGTCTAAAGTTACAGTCTGGTGACAATCACAAGCGAACATGTGTGGTGAGTAAGCCCAATGGCTATCGCCCATAGCTTAACTCCTATCGTCATACAGTATATTATTAACATCCACGACTGTCACATAAAGAAAATAGTAATTCCAGCTAGGAGAGCCCTGTTGTTCATAATGAAATTGTATACAAAAAATTTGAGAAATTTAAAAATAAAAGGGGAAGAAAAAAGAAAAGGGGGGAGCGACCCAAAGATGGGCGTGAATTGAAAAAGAAAGGGAAAGAGGAAGGAAGAAGAAACAGGGGAGGAATAGAAGAAAGATAGTCGAAGAGAAGCGTAAGGGCTGCTGTGGAGACATTCGTAGGAAGTTACCAGGAGTTACCAGAGGACAGCGAGGGGGGGGGGGACCCATAGGTACATGTCCTAACCTTCCCACTGTCAGGTTGTATGTTAGGGTGATCGTATCGGGGTCGACAGCATGTTGGCGAGAGTATCAGAGGTGGAGAAGCGGAGCCAGATGGACCACAGTACCTTGTATTTATAAAAGTTGTTGTTGTCAAGGGCCAGCATTTCCTCCATTCTCATGGTGTCGTTCATAATAGAGACCCATCGTGACAAGGGAGGAGTGGTGGTTGTCTTAAAAAATGAGGGGATGAGCTGTCTCACTGAGGACATAAAAAAACAGAGGAGATTCAGTTTCTGCGATGTTATCGACCCAGGGAGTATGGAAAGAAGGGCAATCTTAGGGGAAGATGTCAGTGCTTCATCATAAATTTTATTATAACATTCAAATACCAAAATTCCCACCAGACATGTAGATAGGTCCCTGTAAAGGAAATACATCGCCAACAAGTGGCTGGAGTAGATGGGAAAATGTTGTGTAATGTGGAGGGGTCCCTGTACCATCTTGACAGAATCGTGTAGTTCTTTTCCTGGGAGTAGCAGGATATTGTTGATTTGTGAGTATAATTAAACAAGGTCTGCCAGTCCAGTCGGGGGATGTCCTCTCCCAAGTCTGCAAACCACATCCTGGTGTAAGGTGGTAAGTCATCATGTGTAAGAGCTTGACGGAAGCAGGATATGGTTGAGAGAATGTGTCTGGGTGTTTTATGTAATATTTAGGTAACTATAGTCCCACATGGAATGGTCTTTGGTGTAATGCTACAGGCAGGATATTGTGTATAATGTGCTCCATATACTAGTCTAGACATCCTATTTAATAAATGCATCCAATACAATTAGTAGTACCCTTTTTCATCCCCTTGAAAAGAGGTACAAGTAGAGGAGGATTCTGTCAGCTTCCTCAGAACCACATCAATACCACAAAGAAACACCCTTTTAGACAGGATAAACACTCTTCTAAGCAGCCACTGCACTAATGTACAGACTGGTACCCTCAAAGTTCATCTAGAACAGCATCATATTTTTAAATACTCCTTAATTTTTAGCTTATATTTTCTTCTGTTGTTTAGTAAGAGAAATTACAGTAGTTGTAACTCTCATGCATGAAATATGAAAAATACACATCCATCTATTCTGTGTGTACTTGTCTCTCTTCAAAGCTCTGAGTGTCATTTCTCTCTACTGCCTTGTTCCTCTGCTATCAGCATGAGTCACTTCTGCCAGCATTAAAAAAGGTTAAAAAGGTGATGAGGAAAGGAACTGCAGCACTTGGCCTGTGTAAGGTACCTGTGATAGGTAGTGTCCGAAGTGGAACTTGTGTGCTGAGGATTCAGGCGAAAACGTAGTCAGGCAGATTAGGTTGGCAACAGATCAGGCAAAATGGTACACGATCAAAATCCAGAGAGTGGTCAGGCAGGCAAAGGTCATACACGAGCTGGCAGTGAAGTACAAAATCAGCAGGCTGGAGAGTAGTCAGGAATTCAGGCAGAAGTTCAACACGAAAATCAGGATCAAAAAGCAGTCACAACACCCAGGGAGCTATTCCACACAAACGGGCGCTGAGAGATAGCATCACTTCCTTTTTAAGGACTGCTTTGATTGAAAATTGTCCACAGCTGGCAGTAGGTGGGGCTGGTGAGTCCAAGGTAATGTTTAATACTGAGAGGACATTTCCAAAAGTCTAGATCTGCTCAGTAGCGCAACAGGTAAGGCTGCAGCTTTGGGACCAGGAAGATCCTGGTTCAAATACACCCAGGTACATGACAGGGCCCCCTCCCCAGTGGACCCCTCCGGGGGCCTAGCGGGGCTTAGTGGGAAAGGAGGCATGGAAGTCTCGAATAAGAGAAGATCTTTGGCTGGAACCCAGGAACGGTCTGTGACAGGATATCCCTTCCAATGAACCAGATACCGAAGGCCACGACCTAGAATCAAGAATCTTGGAGACTTCAAACTCATTTTGTCCATCAACAAGAACAGGAGGAGGTAGCTGTTGCGTTCTGGAGTAGCGATTGAAAATTGCTTTTTTGAGGAGGGAAACGTGGAACACAGGATGAATCCGGAGAGAGGAGGGTAATTTAAACCGATAGGAGACTGGCCCGACTTGAGCAATAATTCTGTAAGGACCAATGAATCGAGGGCCTAATTTGGTAGAAGGTTGTTTCAGTCTCACATATTTGGTTGATAGCCAAACTCTGTCCCCCACCACATATGGAGGTATATGGCGTCTTCGTTTGTTGGAAAAAAGTGCATACTTGCCTGCTGACTTCCGTAGTAATAAGCAAATCTTTTTCCAATGTAGCAGAATATTTTTAACCCGCTGATCTGCTGCTGGTACACCAGAAGAAGGCTGAAGTAGGGGAAAAGTCTGAGGGTGATAGCCTAGGGCTGCGTAGAATGGTGTGGTATGAAAAGCACTGTGCCAACGGGAATTAATGGCGAACTCAGCTAAAGGCAAATACTCAGACCAGTTGGAGTGTAAGGCATTGACATAATGTCGAAGATAGGTTTCTAGGGTCTGGTTCATGCGTTCGGTTTGACCATCTGTTTGAGGGTGATGTGAAGTAGAGAGTGAAAGCGTTACTCCCAGTTTCTTGCAGAACGCTCTCCAGAATCGGGAAACAAACTGGGATCCGCGGTCTGAGACGACATTAGTAGGTATGCCATGATATCTCACAATATGGGAAAGGAAGAGAGTAGACAGTGCTTCCACTGTAGGTAATCCCGGGAGCGGCACAAAATGAGACATTTTTGAAAAGCGATCCACTATGACCCATATAGCAGTCATGCCCTCGGACTTGGGTAAGTCTGTAATGAAGTCCATAGTCAAATGGGTCCAAGGCTGACGAGGTGCTGAAAGTGGTTGTAACAGTCCAGTAGGCAATGTACGGGGTACTTTATTAGCAGCACAAGTTGGACAGGCGGCCACATAGTCAGTAACATCCCTTTTCATATGAGGCCACCAGACATGACGCTGCAAGGTCTTAAGAGTGATGGTGACACCAGGATGACCAGATAAAACACCATCATGTGCCCAGAGGAGTACAGGTTTTCTGAGGCTGGGGGCTACGAACAGGCGACCTGGTGGTATCTTCAAACCTTGGGGAACACAATTCTGGGTTTCTTGTAACTGTTGGGAAAGAGCCGTAGAGATCTGTGCGACAATTTTGTGAGGTGGGATTATATACTGCTCGGTAGGTTGGTCTTCTTCAGAGGTAGCAAACTGTCTGGAAAGAGCATCGGCTTTCTTGTTTTTATGCCCAGGAACATAAGAAAGAACAAAATTAAAACGGGAGAAAAACAGAGCCCATCGAGCCTGACGTGAGTTCAAACGTCTTGCAGTCTGAAGGTACAGTAGGTTTTTATGGTCAGTGAGGATAGAAAAAGGTTTGGGAGCCCCTTCCAGAAGATGTCGCCATTCAGACAATGCCAATTTGATGGCCAGTAGTTCTCGATTCCCAACATCGTAATTCATCTCCGCTGGAGAAAACTTTCTAGAAAAAAATGCTACTGGATGGATTCTACCAGACTTAGGCTGTCTCTGGGAGAGCACGGCACCTGCTCCTACCTCAGAGGCATCAACCTCAACTATGTACTGGAGATCGGGATTTGGATGCTGAAGAATTGGAGCTTTGCTGAACATGTCTTTTAATTGCTGGAAAGCCGATTCTGCTTCTGAGGACCATACCTTGCAATTTGTACCTTTCTTAGTCATAGCAGTAAGGGGGGCCGCAATGGAGGCAAAACCTTTGATGAAGCGTCTGTAGTAATTTGCGAACCCTAGAAAGCTTTGGAGCCCTCTTAAAGTGGTCGGTTGGGGCCATTGCAAGACAGCGGAAAGTTTTTGAGGGTCCATTTGGAAACCGGCAGCACTTATAATGTATCCATGGAAAGGAATACGGCTTTGATGGAAACTGCATTTCTCAATCTTCGCGTAAAGATGGTTTTCTCTCAGTCGTTGCAATACCTGCTTTACATGCGAGATGTGCTCTAGATGAGTCTTGGAAAAGATTAAAATGTCGTCCAAGTAGATGATCACAAAACTGTTGCTGAAATCATGAAAAATTTCATTCATGAAACGTTGGAAGACAGCAGGGGCGTTACACAACCCAAATGGCATAACCAGATATTCAAAATGTCCATTACGAGTGTTGAATGCTGTCTTCCACTCGTCCCCGTCTTTAATTCGAATTAGATTATAAGCCCCTCGTAGGTCTAGCTTGGAGAAGATAACAGCCCCCTTAAGTACATCAAACAGTTCAAGAATGAGAGGCAAAGGGTAGGAGTCTTTTACAGTGATTTGATTTAACCCTCGATAGTCTATGCATGGTCGAAGACCCCCATCTTTTTTTTCAACAAAGAAAAAACCTGCCCCTACTGGAGAAGAAGAGGGTCGGATAAAACCTCTTTCCAAGTTGTCTTTTATGTATTCCTCCATGGATTTTTGTTCAGGCAAAGACAGGGGATAGGTCCTTCCTTTGGGAAGAGGTGCTCCAGGAATCAATTTAATTGCACAGTCAAAAGAACGATGTGGAGGTAAAACCTCTGCCTTTTGCTTGCAAAATACGTCTGCAAACGCATGGTATTCATGAGGCAAGGTAGGTGGGACGGCCACGGAAGCCAACATACAAGCAGGAAGTCTTTTGGGTTGAGACAAACAGTTTGAATGACAGAACGACCCCCAAGAGGTTAGTTCTCCATTTTCCAAATCAAAAGAAGGGTTATGTTGTTGTAACCATGGGTAACCAAGGATAACAGGCAGAAGTGGAGAATCAATAAGAGACAAGACAACTTCCTCTTTGTGGAGTACGCCTACCTGAAGGGTGATTGTCATAGTTTCAAATTTTACAATGCCATCTCCCAAGGGTTGTCCATTCACGGTGGTAATGTTCAGGGGTCTAGATTTTGGAACAAATGGGATATTATTTTTTTTTGCAAAAGTGTAGTCCAAGAATATGCCAGCAGCTCCAGAATCCACAAAAGCCTCACAGGAGACAAGTTTAGAGGGTAAATGGATAATTGCAGGAATGGTAATCTTAGTCTTGGAGGATATACCTGTAAGGTCTAAGCCAGCTCCTCCAACACTGGTTAGACCCTGCCTTTTACTGGACGGGAAGGGCAGACAGATAATAAATGTCCTTTAAGTCCACAGTATAGGCATAGGCCCAATGCACGCCTCCTTTGTTTCTCAGACTCAGTTAGGTGGAGACGGCTTACATCCATGGGTTCCACAGGTGTCTGGGGTTCAACTGAGATTTCAGGTTCTGGCTGAGGTGGTGCTTGGAAGTTAGGGGCCAAACGGTAGACTGGCCGAGGAAACTTGCGAGTTCTAAGTCTCTCTTGGCATCTTTCATGATACCGGACATCCAGACGAACACAGAGCTCTATGAATTTCTCTAGGTCTTCTGGGGAATCCTTATAGACTAATTCGTCTTTGATGCGATCTGCAAGACCTTTTCGGAAGGCTGCACGTAATGCCCTTGAGTCCCAAGTAGTCTCAGCAGCAAGGGTACAAAACTCAATAGCATATTGTGCCACAGACCTGGTGCCTTGTTGCATGTCCAAGAGTGAGTACTCAGCTGCAGAAGCTCTATCTGGCTTGTCAAATACAGTCTGGAGAGAAGCCAGAAATTTGTCAGCGTCTTGCAGCACAGGATCATTGCGTTCCAGATAAGGAGAGACCCAGGCCAGGGCCTTCCCCTTTAACAAGGAAATTACAAAAGTCACTTTGGCAGAAGAAGTGCTAAAGGTCCCAGGGTTGTTGCGGAAATGCAAACGGCAAACATTTAAAAAGCCTCTGCAGTCCTCAGTATCACCACCAAATTTGTCAGGCATAGGAAGTTTGGGTGGTACAGAAGAGGTGGGTTGGATCGTAGTAGGAGTAGGATCCAGAGTCTGGACCGTTGCAGAGGAAGCAGGCAAACAAGATTTAAGCATAGTACAAAGTTCATCTAACTTGGCGTCCAGGGAAGAAAGATGCTGTTCATGAGCTCCAATCAATTGTCCCTGACGTGAAATCGCCTTAACAATCTCAGCAGGGTCCACTGTCATTGTGGCCCGTTTGTAATGTAAGGTACCTGTGATAGGTAGTGTCCGAAGTGGAACTTGTGTGCTGAGGATTCAGGCGAAAACGTAGTCAGGCAGATTAGGTTGGCAACAGATCAGGCAAAATGGTACACGATCGAAATCCAGAGAGTGGTCAGGCAGGCAAAGGTCATACACGAGCTGGCAGTGAAGTACAAAATCAGCAGGCTGGAGAGTAGTCAGGAATTCAGGCAGAAGTTCAACACGAAAATCAGGATCAAAAAGCAGTCACAACACCCAGGGAGCTATTCCACACAAACGGGCGCTGAGAGATAGCATCACTTCCTTTTTAAGGGCTGCTTTGATTGAAAATTGTCCACAGCTGGCAGTAGGTGGGGCTGGTGAGTCCAAGGTAATGTTTAATACTGAGAGGACATTTCCAAAAGTCTAGATCTGCTCAGTAGCGCAACAGGTAAGGCTGCAGCTTAAGATCCCGGTTCAAATACACCCAGGTACATGACAGCCTGTGACTCATATTCACAGCTGAGATTGTTCTCTGTGCTGTGTGAATGGGGGGGGGGTGTCCATTCCCTCCAATCAAGGCACAGAGCTGTTGGCTCTGTGAAGACTTCAGATCACCACCCATTCCTTCTAGAACAGCCTTTCTCAACCTTTTCAACACAGAGGAACCCATGATATTACTTTCTGGTTTCAGGGAACCCCTGCTAATAATTATTGTATCTACAACTTATGACACATTAGTATGATGGTCAGTGAGAAGAATGCTCCTTACACTTGTGGTCATTAGGAAGAATTACCCCCTTACAGATAGCTGAAAAGATCAATGGTGTCAGTGGAAAATTATCTGAGGGGCAGAAATTGCTCATTGCTTAACCACTTTAGCCCCGGACCATTTGGTAGCTAAAGGACCAGAGGTGAATTCAGAATTTTGCACTGCGCTGCTTTAACTGTAAATTGTGCGGACATGCAATGTTGTACCCAAACGAAATTTGCGTCCTTTTCTTCCCACAAATAGAGCTTTCTTTTAATGGTATTTGATTGCCTCTGCGATTTTTATTTTTTGCGATATAAACGGAAAAAGACCGAAAATTTCGAAAAAAATGATATTTTCTACTTTTTGTTATAAGAAAAATCGAATAAACTCAATTTTAGTCATACATTTAGGCCAAAATGTATTCAGCCACATGTCTTTAGTAAAAAAAATGTCAATAAGCGTATATTTATCGGTTTGCGCAAAAGTTATAGCGTTTACAAACTAGGGTACATTTTCTGGAATTTACACAGCTTTTAATTTATGACTGCCTATCTCATTTCTTGAGGTGCTAAAATGACAGGGCAGTACAAAACCCCCCCAAATGACCCCATTTTAGAAAGTAGACACCCCAAGGAAATTGCTGAGAGGCATGTTGAGCCCATTGAATATTTTTTTTTTGTCCCAAGTGATTGAATAATGACAAAAAAAAAATAATTACAAAAAGTTGTCACTAAATGATATATTGCTCACACATGCCATGGTTATATGTGGAATTGCACCCCAAAATACATTCTGCTGCTTCTCCTGAGTACGGGGATACCACATGTGTGGGACTTTTTAGGAGCCTAGCCACGTACGGGACCCCGGAAACCAAGCACCGCCTTCAGGATTTCTAAGGGCGCAAATTTTTGATTTCACTCCTCACTACCTATCACAGTTTTGAAGGCCATAAAATGCCAAAATAGCACAAAACCCCCCAAATGACCCCATTTTAGAAAGTAGACACCCCAAGGAAATTGCTGAGAGGCCTGTTGAGCCCATTGAATATTTTTTTTTGTCCCAAGTGATTGAATAATGACAAAAAAAAAATACAAAAAGTTGTCACTAAATGATATATTGCTCACACATGCCATGGTTATATGTGGAATTGCACCCCAAAATACATTCTGCTGCTTCTCCTGAGTACGGGGATACCACATGTGTGGGACTTTTTAGGAGCCTAGCCACGTACGGGACCCCGGAAACCAAGCACCGCCTCCAGGATTTCTAAGGGCGCAAATTTTTGATTTCACTCCTCACTACCTATCACAGTTTTGAAGGCCATAAAATGCCAAAATAGCACAAAACCCCCCCAAATGACCCCATTTTGGAAAGTAGACACCCCAAGCTGTTTGCTGAGAGGCATGGTGAGTATTTTACAGCTCTCATTTGTTTTTGAAAATGAAGAAAGAACATTTTTTTTTTTTTTTTTTTCAATTTTCAAAACTTTGTGACAAAAAGCGAGATCTGCAAAATACTCACAATACCTCTCAGCAAATAGCTTGGGGTGTCTAATTTCCAAAATGGGGTCATTTGGGGGGGTTTTGTGCCATCTGGGCATTCCATGGCCTCCGAAACTGTGATAGGCAGTGAGAAGTGAAATCAAAAATTGACACCCTTAGAAAGCCTGAAGGCGGTGCTTGGTTTTTGGGGTCCCGTACGCGGCTAGGCTCCCAAAAAGTCTCACACATGTGGTATCCCCGTACTCAGGAGAAGCAACAGAATGTATTTTGGGGTGTAATTCCACATATGCCCATGGCATGTTTGAGCAATATATCATTTAGTGCCAACTTTGTAAAAAAAAAAAAAAAAAAAAATTGTATTTTTTCCGCAACTTGTGTCAACATATAAAATATTCCATGGACTCGACATGCCTCTCAGTATATAGCTTGGGGTGTCTACTTTCCAAAATGGGGTCATTTGGGGGGGGTTTGAACTGTTCTGGCATTTTATACACAACATTAGGAAGCTTACATCCACTCTTCTAACCACTTGAAGACACTTTTTGTTTACATGAAAACATATTTTTTTTTGCTAGAAAATTATGTTGAACCCCAAACATTATATATATTTTTAAAGCAAAGGCCCTACAGAATAAAATGGTGGGTGTTGCATTTTTTTTTTCTACACAGTATTTGCGCAGCGATTTTTCAAACGCATTTTTTTGGGAAAAAATACACTTTTTTAAATTTTAATGCACTAAAACACACTATATTGCCCAAATGTTTGATGAAATAAAAAAGATGATCTTAGGCCGAGTACATAGATACCAAACACGACATGCTTTAAAATTTCGCACAAACGCGCATTGGCGACAAACTACATACATTTTTAAAAGCCTTTAAAAGCATTTACAGGTTACCCCGTTAGATTTACAGAGGAGGTCTACTGCTAAAATTACTGCCCTCGATCTGACCTTCGCGGTGATACCTCACATGCATGGTGCAATTGCTGTTTACATATGACGCCAGACCGACGCTTGCGTTCGCTATTGGGCAAGAGCAGGGCAGGACAGGGGTGCTTTTTTTTTATTATTAATTTTGCTTTTTTATTTTATTTTTAAACTGTTGCTTCCATATTTATTTATTTTTATCACTTTTATTGTTATCTCAGGGAATGTAAATATCCCCTATGATAGCAATAGGTAATGACAGGTACTCTTTTTTGAAAAAAACTGGGGTCTATTGGACCCTAGATCTTTCCTCTGCCCTCAAAGCATCTGACCACACCAAGATCGGTGTGATAAAATGCGTTCCCAATTTCCCAATGGCGCTTTTTATATCCGGGGGGGGGACATTCCCTCCCACTGCTTGTAAAAGCAGTCCAGAGGCTAATTAGCCACTAGGATTGCTTTTACATGAAAGCCGGCCGCTGGCTGAAAAGAATGATACCAAGATGATACCTAAACCCGCAGGCATCATTCTGGTATAAACATTCAAAGTCCAGCAACATACCAGTACGTTGCTGGTCCTTGTTGGACATGTATTGTAATCTTTTTTTTCATGCAGCCTGTTGGCTGAACGAAAAAAAAAGATTGATCGGTGGGTATGCCCACAATTAGAATACCGCCCTTCATCCACCCACTTCTAATGATGGGCATACATGCACCATTTATATATGCCGAAGCATGGGGGCATCTTCTCGCAAAAGTTATGCCGCGTACACATGGTCAGACTTTTCCACGGGCAAGCCTCCGTATGTACGCGGCATTAGGAGCAAAATTGCTCCTCCGCCCCTGCTGCCCCAATGCTTCGGCATATATGCTTTTTTTTTTAACTGTGGTGGTGAAATTACCTCCTACAGCACTGGAGTCGCAGGGATCAGGCCTGTCTCTGCGAACGCTGCAGTTATGTGTGTTGTGTTTTGCAAGTGACAGTGATCGATCGATACTGCACTTCGGTGGCCTTGGCTGGACGGAGGGGCAAAATGCAGGTGCTAGCAGGTATCTGGGCTGATCCCACTAACAGTGCGTTTTTGGGAACCCTAAACTGCTGGGGACGCTAGTATAGATCTGATCAGATCAGATATTGAGCTGATCAGATACTATACCACTAAGGGGGGTGTATGCTTCACGTGTGGGTGTTAGCGCTACTGGCACTAACCTGACGCTGCCTGGGGTGTGACGCAGACCCTCTTTGACGCTAAAACCTAATTGATATCACCCCCTGGGCGATCAGGGGGTTAAACCTTTATTGGGTTATATACGGCGGGTGCCCTGACACTATAAAAAGCAAACTAACTAACCAGCGTCACCCGTAACACTTATATGATGATCACTGGTGAAAGGGTTAACTAGGGGCAATTAGGGGGTTAAAACCTTTATTAGGTAATATATGGGGGTACCTGACGCTATATAAAAACCTGACGGCGAACCTAAAAAAAAATTACTGGCTACCTATCGGCATCACCGACACTAAGACAACGATCATAAAAACGATTGCTTAGCGACAGTGGTGATAGGGGGTGAAAGGGTTACCTGGGGGGCGATCAGGGGGTTAAACCTTTATTAGATAATATATGGGGGTACCTGACGCTATAAAAACCTGCGGCGAACCTAAAAAAAATTACTGCCTACCGATCAGCATCACCGACGCTAAGACATCGATCAGAAAAATAATCGCATAGTGACGGCGGTGCCAGGGGGTGAAAGGGTTACCTGGGGGGTAATCAAGGGGGTTACACCTTTATTAGGTAATATATGGGGGTACCCGACGCTATAAAAACCTGCGGCGAACCTAAAAAAAATTACTGGCTACCGATCAGCATCGCCGACGCTAAGACATCGATCAGAAAAATGATCGCTTAGTGACAGTGGTGATAGGGGGTGAAAGGGTTACCTGGGGGGGCGATCAAGGGGGTTAAACCTTTATTAGGTAATATATGGGGGTACCCGACGCTATAAAAACCTGCGGCGAACCTAAAAAAAATTACTGGCTACCGATCAGCATCACCGACGCTAAGACATCGATCAGAAAAATGATCGCATAGCCACTGCGGTGCTAGGGGGTGAAAGGGTTACCTGGGGGGTGATCAAGGGGGTTAAACCTTTATTAGGTAATATATGGGGGTACCCGACGCTATAAAAACCTGCGGCGAACCTAAAAAAAATTACTGGCTACCGATCAGCATCGCCGACGCTAAGACATCGATCAGAAAAATTATAACTTAGTGACAGTGGTGATAGGGGGTGAAAGGGTTACCTGGGGGGCGATCAAGGGGGTTAAACCTTCATTAGGTAATATATGGGGGTACCCGACGCTATAAAAACCTGCGGCGAGCCTAAAAAAAATTACTGGCTACCGATCAGCATCACCGACGCTAAGACATCGATCAGGAAAATGATTGCTTAGTGACAGTGGTGATAGGGGGTGAAAGGGTTATCTGGGGGGTGATCAGGGGGTTAAACCTTTATTAGGGGGGGTTAGGGGGCTACACTGGACCTAAAACTAAATGTAGTGACACTTTTACAGTCACAAATGTCACTGATTGCAGTGATCACTAAATAAATGGTTACTGCAATCAGTGACACTGTGACTGGGGGCTGGGGGGTGATCTGGGGGTGTCTGGGGGGGCCTGGGGGGGCGATTTATGTGCCTATGTGTCCTGGTGTCAGTGTGCTGTTTTGTGTACTAACCTGGCATCTTCTCCTGTACGGCGCTCAGTATATGTGAGCGCCCCAGGAGAGATGACATCACTTCCTCCTTCCTGGCAGGCAGGGGAAGCTCTCTCATTCGCCGGGAGCGATCGAGAGGGGGTGGCCGGAATCGAACGGCCGTCCCCTCATGCCGGATCGCTCCCGAAGGTAAAACGACCGCTCACTGTAAAGAAGGGGGGTCCGATCGGACCCCCCAACTATACAAAGGCAATCACGTACATATACGTGATTCTGCCTGTCGGTGCCATTCTGCTGACGTATATTTACGGTGGGCGGTCGTTAAGTGGTTAATGAACCCCTAGCAACCTCTAGAGGAACCCTAGGGTTCCATGGAACCCTGGTTGAGAAACGATGTTCTAGAACAAAGAAAAAAATCCTTTCCTATTTGTGTTTTCAAAATCATCTACAGAAGAAATGGCTGCAGATACATAGCTACAACTTAAGTAGGAGGATTTGTTTCATCTCCGTGTAGTCACTTCATTGGGTATATACAGTATGAGGGTTTACAATCACTTTAAAACTCGAGATTTACTGTACTTGGCAGAGTTTAATCATTTTTTCAAATTTTTATGGATTTATCTTTGATGTAGTATCCCTATTTTAACTCCATCATTCCCCTGCTTTTGTCAAACGTATTTGAAGTCAAAGCCTCCAAATGAACAATTCTGCATTCTACACTGAAAGATTGGTTGCTAACCCTAGCTGGACCTTTGACCAATTCACATGTGCACGTACTACATTTATGTCGTAACTAAAGGCATTATGGTTCATTATTGAATGCCAAATAAGGGTATGTACGGAAAAATGACTGTCATCATGATAAAACATGAACATCTTTTGGCCCATTCCATTGCAGACCCAAAGAAAGATGACAAGGACAAGTGTTCTGATATGGAAGTTGACTGGTAAGTGGTCCAGAGAACAACTTTATACATTTGCTTATAATAAAAAAGGAGTAATAAATAGTCCATCCTGAAGCTCTTCTGGATTTTCTTGAGGAAGAAAAATATTAGATAAATTTAATTTACAGAGACTGTAAGTATTTCTTTAATATTGTACATAGTTTTACTAAGGTAAAATAAATGTTATGTATTTTCTCATACTTAGTTAAAGTTGAAAATACAGTTAGCAAAAATAAGAACAAATTAAGTAGCCGAGGAATGAAAACACTTTAAAATTAGCTCTTAATATAATATTTCTTATGCCGCGTACACACGATTTGATTTTCCGTCGGAAAAACCTTTTATGGTTTTTCCGACGGAATTCCGCTCAAGCTTGGCTTGCATACACACAGTCACATAAAGGTTCTCTGAACTTTCGACCGTCAAGAACGCGGTGACGTACAACACTACGACGAGCCGAGAAAATTAAGTTCAATGCTTCCAAGCGTGCGTCAAATTGTTTCCGAGCATGCGTCGGAATTTTGCACATCGGAATTGCTACAGACGATCATATTTTCCGATAGGAATTTATACCTTCGGAAAATTTAAGAACCAGCTCTCAATCTTTTGCTGGTGGAAATTCAGACAGCAAAAGTCTGATGGAGCATACACGCGGTCGGAATTTCCGACCAAAAGCTCACATTGGACTTTTGCCGGCAGAATTTCTGACCGTGTGTATGCGGCATAACTCTCCAGTCTCCATAAAGACTAAATACTCCAGGCATTTTTCTGTCAGCTGATCACTACCAGACCATTTTGAACTCACATCAGAAGCTACGGCATCAAAGATGATTAATTTCAAATAACTCTATACATATACTGTAGCTCAGAATATCCTGCACATATCTGAAAACATGATATTGTATACAAGAGAAAAACAGGTTGGACCCTTGATAACAGTTCTCAAAAGACAGTAATAAAATGGGAAAAGGCAAAAGACTATGTGTACAATATTGCCTGACTTGAGTGGATATATTAAGGAAGCTAATGTATTTTAAATGCATACTTGCCTTTAATATCTAATATTATAATATTTTATCTTCAGTTCTGCAGTGTGACACAGGGTTATATTGTAATTGTAAATCGCAGCATTACTTTTTATTTCCTTTTGTGTCCTTGTTTTCACATTGCTTTAATAATAGACAGAGATTCATGCTGGATCAATCAATATGAAAGTAGGTGGCAAAGCCAAGAGAAGGTAAGCAGTACATTATCTCCTTGAATTATCACAGTAAATTCCATTACCTTGATTATATAGAAGTATGGACAAAATTAAAGTGTACTAGTTATGGTTTGCATCTAAGATTATAAATATAGTGTAATATAAGAACAGTAAACTATGCTCACTTTATATTAAAGGACAATAATTTTGACTTTCCTTGTCCTTTGAGTCCTGTACTTTAGAAAAAACTTGCTATATTTTTATTCTGTATTAATTTTCTAATAACATTAAACATCTGAGAAAATTGTAGTTAATAAATTAAAGTTTGCATATAAAGCTTTTTTTTTTAAATAAATAAAAAACTCTCTATATAATAGGACAAAATGTATAATGATAATCAGTTAATGCATCCACAATTGAATGTTTCTGTAGTTGTAACATTTAAAGGGTAAGTGCACTTTCAAGGGGAATAAAAAATAGCATATAAAGAAAAAATAATATAGCGTATACATTTGCGACACAAGTCATACTGTAATTGAATGCTATAAAAAATGACCCTTCCTTTTCCTTGTTAAAGGGGTGTTATTGGTTTTAAGAAGGAGGACCAAAGTGGATCTAGAATAAGGGAAAAGCAAAGGTTATGAGAATCAATGTAACATAATATACAGAAATAAAGGTAGGCAAGGTCAAGCGAAGCCATTAGAGGGAATTCAGTTCCCCATCAGGGGTGTTGGAGCCACTGTCGCTTGTCCACATATTAGGGGTGGGCAAGCGAGGGGGGCAAGCGAGGGGCACACAGATCATCCGTACAAGGGATAGAAGAATGAGATTAATCACCAGGGAGGTGCATAAGTATATATCATGCAAACCACTGTACAAGACTTGGGCATATGTCTTTGGATGGTCAGGACAAGAATGGGTAGGGGAGGTAGCAATAACTGCAGTTGGAATAAATTTAAATTTATATGAGGTTGGGGAAGAGGAAGGGGTGGGTGGGTAATGGTATAAGGGGGGTATAGAGAGCATCCAGAGTCATATAGGCCAAGGTGCAGACAGCATAACTAAGGAGGAACAACAGAGTTAATAAACATATAAAGATTGTGTAAAGCCGTGTACACACGATCGGTTTTACCGATGAAAATAGTCCGATGGACTTTTTTCATCGGACAAACCGATCGTGTATGGGCCCCGTCGGTCTTTTTTCCATCGGTGAGAAAAAATAGAACATGCTTTAAATTTATCCGATGGGAAAAAAAATGATAGCAAATTCCGATCATCTGTGTGGAACTCCATCGGACAAAAAATCCACGCATGCTCTGAATCAAGTCGACGCATGCTCAGAAGCATTGAACTTCATTTTTCCCGGCTTGTCGGAGTGTTTTATGTCACAGCGTTTAGGGCGATCGGTTTTTTGACTGATGGTGTGTAGGCAAGACTGATGGAAGTCAGCTTCATCGGATTACCAATGGAAAAATCCATCGGTTTAAAATCCATAGGAAATCCGATCGTGTGTACAGGGCTTAAGAGTTCTAGTAGACTTGCAAATGAAATATAACAACCAAAAATGAAGCCAGAAGGGCATCTGATGTTCCAGTAACTCGTGAGAGTTTTTGTCAGCCAGAGGTCATGCAGGATTGTTCGCTTCTAGGTAAAGCAAATCTGGCCAGTGACCTCTTTTGGAGACAGAGGGGTTGCAAGGTGGCATAATTTGACATAATTTCCTGCTTGTGTGATTGGCTCACCAATTTTCACAGTAGTCTGCCCTAAGATACAAGTCAGATTTCAGGCATCCACTGCAAAAAAATGTCATTTTTGGTGAGATACTCCCAATAGGAAATCACGTCTAAAGGGATGCAAGCCCAGCAGCTTTCCTCATTAGAGCCCTGCAGATGCACAGCTGATTGCTAATTATGAAACCACTCCCATTACACTCACTTTACCAAATGGATACAGACAAACACAGGGATTAGACACTAATGCCTCGTACACACCATCGGTTTTCCTGACCAAAGCTCTCCTGGCAGTTTTCCTGTCGGGAAAACCGGCCGTGTGTACAGGGGAAAAGTGACTGAGCCTGTTCTCGGTTTTCCCCTCGGTTTTCCCGGCGGTCTTTTGACCGCCGGGAAAACCGATGGTGTGTACGAGGCATCAGTCATATAGCTTACATATATATGTAAATATGTTGTATAATGTATCCTTATTTTTATGACCTTAGATTGTAAACTCCTTGAGGGCAGGGACTGATGTAAATGTAAAATGTGTAAGGCGCTGTGTAAATTGACATCGCTATAAATGTACCTATAATAATAATAATAATAATAATAATGACCATGCACATATGCATAAGGAAAGGAATAATATACACGTTATTAAAAAAAAAAAAAAACAGGAACATTTCCTATCAAGTACTTACTGTAATTTTCCTGATGGACTCCATGATAGCATATGTATGGGTTTACCCCACCTCTTCTCCTATCCTATAGGACCCAACTCCCATACATTTTATGTCAGATCCAAAGGCTGCATTCTGTGACTAGCCTACTCATGACACTGAGAGGGAACTCCTGCTGCCATAGAATCCATCAGGAAAGGAAATTCACGGTAGGTATTTGATAGGAAATTTACAGTTTTCCTGACAGACTCCATGTCAGAATATATATAGGAAATAACTAGCTATACAATACATCCATGGGTGGGAAAATGCTGAACAAAAAGCTTTAATTTGTACTGTCAACAGACAGGACTTTCAAACCAAAATGTACAGAGGATAGAGAAGCAGGCACTACACAATTGTATGCCATAAAGGTATTGATCAAGGACCAAGAAGCCACTCTACACATTACATCAGGTGCCACATGCCGTGAGGCCACCCAAGACATAGACACGCTCCTGGTCGAATGCGCTGTCACCGCCTCTGGAGGAGCCAACCACTTAGCCCTATAAGCCTGTTGGATGGCCTGGACAATCCACAATGCAATCATCCTAGATAAGGCACGTTTTCCTTTGTTTTTCCCAGCAAAAAGAATAAAGTCTGAAGGAAGCTGTAGTTTGTAGATATAACTTTAGGGTGTCTCCCACGTCTAAAGGATGTACATTGGCACTCTCAGGCACTCTAAAGAAAAATGTATTTCTTGTCATGAAAGACTGATGTTACCTTGGGATTTGAGCAAAGCATACAGTCATGCTCGAAATTGTTGGCACCCCAGAAATTTTTCCAGAAAATCAAGTATTTCTCACAGAAAAGTATTGCAGTAACACATGTTTTGCTATACACATGTTTATTCCCTTTGTGTGTATTGGAACAAATCAAAAAAAGGGAGGAAAAAAAGCAAATTGGACATAATGTCACACAAAACTTCAAAAAATGGGCTGCTCAAAATTCTTGGCACAGTTTAAAAATTGTGGATAAATAAGTTGTTTCAAGCATGTGATGCTCCTTTAAACTCACCTGGGACAAGTAACAGGTGTGGGCAATATAAAAAAAACCCACCTGAAAGCAGATAAAAAGGAGAGAAGTTCACTTAGTCTTTGCATTGTGTGTTTGTGTGTGCCACACTAAGCATGGACAACAGAAAGAGAAAAAGAGAACTGTCTGAGGACTTGAGAACCAAAATTGTGAAAAAATATCAACAATCTCAAGGTTACAAGTCCAACTCCAGAGATCTAGATTTGCCTTTGTCCACTGTGCGCAACATTATCAAGAAATTTGCAACCCATGGCACTGTAGCTAATCTCTCTGGGCATGGACGGAAGAGAAAAAATTGATGAAAGGTTGCAACGCAGGATAGTCCGGATGGTGGATAAGCAGCCCCAAACAAGTTCCAAACAAGTTCAAGCTGTCCTGCAGGTTAAGGGAACATCAGTGTCAGCACAAACTATTCGTCGACATTTAAATGAAATGAAAGGCTATGGCAGGATACCCAGGAGGACCCCACTACTGACACAGAGACATAAAAAAGCAAGACTACAGTTTGCCAAAATGTACTCGAGTAAGCCAAAATTCTTCTGGGAAAACATCTTGTGGACAGATGAGACCAAGATAGAGCTTTTTGGTAAAGCACATCATTCTACTGTTTACCAAAAATGGACACAGTACCTACTGAGAAATATGGTGGAGGTTCATTGAAATTTTGGGGTTGTTTTGCTGACTCTGGCACTGGGTGCCTTGAATGTGTGCAAGGCATCATTAAATCTGAGGATTAATAAAGGATTTTGGGTCGCACTGTAGAGCCCAGTGTCAGAAAGCTGGGTTTGAGTCCGAGATCTTGGGTCTTCCAGCAGGAAAATGACCCCAAACATATGTCAAAAAGCACCCAGAAATGGATGGCAACAAAGCGATGGAGAGCTCTAAAGTGGCCAGCAATGAGTCCAGATCTAAATCCCATTGAACACCTGTGGAGAGATATTAAAATTGCTGTTGGGAAAAGGCACCCTTCCAATAAGAGAGACCTGGAGCAGTTTGCAAAGGAAGAGTGGTCCAAAATTCCGGGTGAGAGGTGTAAGAAGCTTGTTGATGGTTATAGGAAGCGACTGATTTCAGTTATTTTTTCCAAAGGGTGTGCAACCAAATATTAAGTTAAGGGTGCCAAGAATTTTGAGTTTTGTGTGACATTATGTCCAATTTGCTTTTTTTCCTCCCTTTTTTTGATTTGTTCCAATACACACAAAGGGAATAAACATGTGTATAGCAAAACATGTGTTCCTGCAATACTTTTCTGTGAGAAATACTTGATTTTCTGGAAAAATTTCTGGGGTGCCAACAATTTCGAGCATGACTGTAGGTATCAGCATCACTTGATCTGGAAAGAAAGTTAAGAAAGGTTCTTTATGACCAAGGGCTACCAAATTTTCACTGATGTGATGGCTATGAGAAAGTCTTGATAGGGAGGTCTTTAATGGAGACAGACCTAGCACCCTCCACTCCAGATCCTGAGTAAAAGTCGAGGACAAGAGGAAGATCCTATATGGGAGATCTCAGATTTCTCTGGGGCCTAGCGGCTCCCTTGAACAATTGTCGGACAAGAGGATGTCTCGTCCAGAAAACACCAGCAAAGGCTGATAAAGCTGACAGATCTAAGCACATTTGCAGGAAGCCCAAAACTGCTGAGCTGTACCAACAAAGGCAACTGAGGCCTGTTCAGCCATCATTCCATATCTTCCGTTGTGAGTCTTCGTAGAAACCTGAGATTGACTGGAACTGGAGGAAATTCATAAGCCCTGTGAAATCTTCAATGTTCCGTCAGGAAAACTGTCCTGAGGGCCGGGAGATACTGGTCTCTAATGTAATCCCTCGAGCCTGTTGTTGCATGGGAAGGCAACCAAATCAACTTCTAGACTGACTCCAAAAAACAGTATCCACCTGAAAACCTCCACATGGAGAGACCATTTATTGTTGTCCAATTGGACTCTGGAAAGAATTTCTGCTTGAATGATCTGGACTCCGGAAACATAAAGCGCTGATATATCGGCTAGATTCTTCTGAGCCCAAGACATAATTGGCTCCACTTCCTGTAATAGGGAAAGACTGTGAGCCCCCCCTTGTCTCTTTAGTAGGAGACCACTGTAGTCTTGCCTAGCCTCAAGAGCCTTATGCCGCGTACACACCATCGTTTTTACTGTCATGCAAAAAACCAACATTTTTCTCAACGTGATTTCTCGTGATTCCTCTCAAGCCTGCCTTGCATTCACACGTTCATGAAAAAAAACGCTCGAGCAAAGCGCGGTGACATACAACACGTATGCCAACACGTATGACGGCACTATAAAGGGGAATATCCATTCGAATGGCGCTACCCTTTGGGCTGCTTTTGCTGATCTCGTGTTAGTAAAGTTTGGTGAGAGACGATTCGTGTTTTTCATCCTCGTGCTTTTCAGTCCGTTACAGCGTGACGGATGTGCTATCTCCATTACAAACGCTAGTTTTACCAGAACGAGCGCTCCCGTCTCATACTTGATTCTGAGCATGCGCGTTTTTTTTCCCCTCGGAAAAGCATACACACGGCCGTTTTGGGCAACGAGAAAAAGAATGACGGGAAAAACAACAAGAAAAAATAGAGCAGGTTCTAATTTTTTTGCGGGCAATTTTCTCGTCGAGCGTACACACGACCGGTTTTCACGACCAATCAAAAAAATGGCAGTTTTTCTTCATGAAAAACGGTCGTGTGTACGCGGCATTAAGAGCACTTAAGAGCACTGACGCTCCCTTCGTCAGATGAGGAAAGACTTGTAGGGGGCAGAAGGCTGCCTGAAGCGTCAGAATGTTCAACATGATCTTGTGAGAGTGAAAACTCCATATGTCTTGAGCTATCTTTGCCAGGCAGTGAGCCCCTCACCATGTGTTTGTTATCCAGGAAATGGGGGCAATGCAATAGCAATTGAGTACATTTCTCAGTTATAACCACCAAAAAAGACTCTCTATCATAACTGAGGTTATGTAAATGACCGGATTTCTGCTTCCTGGCTCCCACTGCTGGAGAAACCTCTCCTGGAAGGGCTGTACCATCCACAGTACCCACTTAACCATGGGTGCTGTAGACACCATAGTGCCGATCATTTTTAGAGACTGAGAAGCTTGCATGTGAGAAGAAGACAGGGCCAGGAGTACTCTGCCATTGCAAGAGCAATGGTGCTCTTGACCATTTTGAACTGGGCCCTAAGATACACAACAGAATTTGAGTGGGTTCAAGGTGGCTCTTTCCCAGATTCAGTAGCCAGCCAAATTCGAGACGTGTTGAGGTGACCTTAGCTCTGTGCTCCAGCAGCTGACCTCTGTATTGGGACAGTAGATCATCCAAGTAATAATGCTTATGCCCCTTGTTCTGATTAGTGTTTCAAGAGCCAATAATATCTTTGAAAACACGCAAGGTGATGAAGAAATATTGTAGCACACATAAGTGCATTGATCACGATGATAAACAGCATGCAAGTATAAAAAGACTGTCAACCATACAGGGTTCCACCACAACTTAAAAGCTTTGTCCACCTTGAGCACTATTAACGGTAAAAGCTGGGCTCATCCTTACACTCATGGTAGGTAACATGGACAAGCATGATGATGTCACTCACTTAACCTCTCTCTAGGCATTTCGTTGAAAGCGTTGATCAGGAGTATCACGTCATTGTGCTGGTTCATGCCGCCTACCCTAAGTGTAAGGATAAGCTTGGAATTTACCACTAATAGTGCTCCAGATGAACAGAGATTTCATGTTTTTCGATGGGACCCTACAGGGATAACAGTTTTTTCATACTTGCATGTTGTTATCATAGTACTTGGTGCACATATTATTATTACAGTAACTTATATAATGTCAATCAATTTACGCAGCGCTTTAGACATATTTATTATACATTCACATCAGTCCCTATCCTCAAGGAGCTTACAATCTAAGGTCCCCAACTCACATTCATCCATACATATACTAGAGCAAATTTAGACAGGAACAATTAACCTACCAGCATGTCTTTGGAGTGTGGGAGAAAACCAGAGCACCCAAAGGAAACCCACGCAGACACAGGGAGAACATGCAAAATCAGTGACGGTAGTGCCATGGTTGGGATTCAAACTGATGACCCTATTGCTGCTAGGCTGAAGTGCTAACCCACTTATGTGATAAACGATGGAGTTGGAATGATGGTAAAGAGATCCTTTATGAAATAATTCAGTATTGCTATCATATTTTTTTTTCTAAGAGAGACTTGGAAATAATGGTGAAAATGCAGATATGAGTTCTATTATTTGAGGTCCATGGGATTTGACAAACATTATAGTATATTGCGGTTTATATAATAAAGAAAATATATTTTTTCACAATTCCTCATTGAAGAATTTCTTTTGGAAGGAACCTTTTCCTACCTCCCCCCCCCCTTGTTCATATGCTTAAAATAATTCAGAGGAAAATACAGGACATTAACCCAGAGACCACCAATATCATCACCCATATCGACGGAAAGCTTCTAGGAGTGATAAAACTGGTGATTAAATAGATATCTCCAAATAATATTCCTGTGTGATTACAGGGGATGAGCTTTCCACTTTTGTGTACCTACCCCCCCCCCTTTTTCTTATATCCATCCCATCTTCCCCTTGCTGAGTAAGACTTTCTGAAGGTGGTGATGGACAACAAATTTGGAGCACAGATACACAGAACATTTTTGGGATTTGCAGTATTGTATATTATTTTTGTTTTAGCATCGTTTGATTATGTGGGTATAATATTGTATGTATTCAATCATTCTTGATTTGTTGGATAGTGCAATTGTAGAGGATATATTATTTAATATCCTTTGTCTATACTTCCTGTATAATTCAGAGATAATTAGGCTCATCTGTACTCTTCTCCCCATGTGAAGCAATACATATAATGCCAACAAAGAATGCTAATGTATTCATAACCTATTCTACACCATTAGATCATTCAGCCATTTCCCTGTTTTGGTATTTGTCATTAAAAAGTAAAAGCTTGCTTGACTGCCAAGTCAGCATTTACTGTATCCCAATTATTCATGTTGTAATGTATCCCATCTTTATGTAAATGTATCTGAATATATAAGACATTAGTGATTCTACACATCAAGAACGAATCAGTTTGTGAAGTCTTGACTTCCCCTTCATTGCTCTCCATCATGATTCTATCATGTAACTTGTAAATATAGAAAATAGGAATATATTATTAAAATTTTGTATATACTATACCACTAATATCATCACATATATTAACACTGATATTTAAGCATTTATCATTCCTTTCTAAGAAAATACAAATCAAGGTGTAAGACTTTCAGAATAAAGCTAGAGTGTTTTACCTGCTATAGGATTTGTGATTCTGGTCAACTGCACATGTGATAGAGAAGACCATAGCAAACAGTACATCCAGGTCCTAGCAATATAGCTAGGTCCTGAACCTGCCCCAGCATGTGGTTGGAAAATAAATGAGCAGCACCTTGATTATAGCACTCCTAATCTTTCCTGTCCTATAAACATACCAACATTTATCCATTAACAACACTGTGAAAAGCAACAGTACAGAAAGCTAACATCAAGAAAGCATCAGGTGCTTATGCTATTTCTATGTAAAAATATATTTAACCACTTCAATACAGGGCACCTTTACACCTTCCTGCCCAGACCAATTTTCAGCTTTCAGCGCTCTCACATTTTGAATGACAATTGCTCGGTTATGTGACGCTGTACCCAAACAAAATTTGTATAATTTTTTACCCACAAATAGAGCTTTCTTTTTGTGGTATTTGATTACCTCTGGGGATTTTAGTTTTTGTGCTACATATAAAAAAAGAATAACAATTTTAAAAATAAAAAAAAATGTTCTTCGTTTCTGTTACAAAACTTAGTAAACATTTTTTCCTTCACTGATGGGCACTGATGAGGCTGCACTGATGGGCACTGATGAGGCAGTACTGATTGGCACTGATGAGGTGGCACTGATACGCAGCACTGATGGGCACTGATAGGTGGCACTGATATACAGCACTGATGGGCACTGATAGGTGGCAATGATGGGCACTCATAGGTGGCACTGATGGGCACTCATAGGCAGCACTAATGGGCACTGATAGGTGGCACTGATGGGCACTCATAGGTGACACTGATAGGTGGCACTGGAGGGCACGTATAGGCAGCACTGATGGGTGGCACTGATAGATGGCACTGACAAGCAGCACTGATCAGAGGCACTGGCAGGCATCAATTAAGGGTAATAATTGACATCCCTGGTGGGCTCTAGTTGACTTACCCGGTGGCCATGGGTGGGCATCACTGTTGGCCATAGGTGAACATCCCCAGTGGTCCTGGGTTGGCATCCTAAGGTGGGGGGCTGCACTGATAATCAATCAGTGCAAACCCCCCATCAGGAGAGCAGCTGATCAGCTCTCCTCTACTCACGTCTGTCACAGCTTTTCCTGTTTACACTGTGATCAGCTGTGATTGGACACAGCTGCTCACATGGTAAAGAGCCTCCATCAGAGGCTCTTTATCTAAATCGGAGATGCAGCGTGTCAGACTGACACACCACACCACTGATCAGCACGCAATCGTGGTTTATCCTGCTGGATGTCATATGACGCCCAGTCAGGATGAC
Organism: Rana muscosa; assembly: GCA_029206835.1. Classification (NCBI taxonomy): domain Eukaryota; kingdom Metazoa; phylum Chordata; class Amphibia; order Anura; family Ranidae; genus Rana; species Rana muscosa. The sequence goes on from CM055116.1 coordinate 219,654,934, forward strand.
TGAACCACTTCCCAGCCGTCATTCTGCTATAGGCTGGGCGGGAAGTGGTTAAAGCAGAACCCTATGTATAGTGTTTACTGCATAGCTACACCGGTACAGCTAGAAACAATGCAAGTATGCATATTCCATACCTGTGGAACTGCTGTAGAAGAAGAGAATAACTGTAGCAGTGTCACTGCTACGGTGATCTCTGTGGTCTTCTGCTTCCTGTGCCAATCTGCCCTCTTGCACAGTGAACACAGGGGGTTGATCACTCAGGACAGGCACCATTCACAGAATGTCTTGTATTTTCGTAAATAAATACAAAGCATTCTCTGATTGATGAGATTGTGACTAAGATTTGTGATGTTACCACCCCAAGGCTTTCTGTCAATGGAGGTAGTAATGAGCAACCAATCCCCTGTGTTCACTTTGCAGAAGGGCAGGAAGTTTCAAAATAAATTTGGATGTTGGTGCCATATCTATTGTACCCCTAAGGTCATGTCCACATAATTTTTTGCAGAAGGGCAGCCACTCGGTACAAGACCTGGAAGAACACAGGTCCCCCCTATGTCAATGGGTATGGGGGGACCCCACGCTGTTTTTTTTCCATTTTTTAATTGCCGGAATTTTTTTTGTTAATTCAGCCAACTGCGGGGAAGCACATATACAGCTGATGACTTATTGGTTGTTAAGAAGGCTGCCAAATCAGGGCTCAGAATGCACTGTATCAGGGTTATAATTTCCTCCTATATTCAATAATATTATAATTATAATATATATAATTATTATTATAATATTATATATTATAATTAATTTTGAATATAGGAGGAAATTATAATCCTCATATTCTCTATACATATATATTCAATAAAAGTTTTCACCATTTTGGTAGATGTTAATATTACCACATAGAGATAGAAATTAGATTTTTATATGTAATGGCATTGATCTCATCCTATAGGTATACCTGATATGGTCATTTACATACTTTTTATGATTTAAAATAAAGATTACATTTTAGTTAAGTGGCATTTTGTTGCGTAGGGAAGCGTATCCTCGTCTAGTTCTAGTCTAATTTCTCCACAGTTAAGTGTTATCAATAACACAGGAGGCTTTTGTATATATGTAATCAGAATGCACTCTGCAGCGCACAGTACATTGCAGGGTGTTCAGCAGGGCAAACATATGCTGAAATCCCTGCAAATACGGGTGTTTGACGAACGGGCGAACAGGTGTTGTTCAAACCCGTTTGTCCAACTCTACTCACTATTCCTCTCACCTCTGGCCTGGCAGAAGCTGGTGCTCAGCCTCCTCTCAGCCTGCCTGCCCCTGGAGAGCTTCCACAGTCTGTGACCCAGTGTGGGTCCTGACCCCTAGGCATACCAGCTATAAAGCAGTGTTGTTATGTATACTGGCTGAAAAAAGACACAAGTCCATCTAGTTCAACCAATGAGAATAAGAATTTCCTGTCTGTGGTCAAAGATCCCTCACCCTGACAGCATAGTCAACCCGTTGGAGGGCAGACATGGTCTTCTCAGCAGAAAATGGAGACTAGGTACCTTCCAGTAATGTTTAATTATATTTTTATTAATTTGAGAAAAATTGAGGGTACAGGTATGGGAGAGGGGGTTCAACGAATGCGAGGGGGGTGTTTTGGTTCACTCTCTTTTGACATGTATTAACTTTTAGGAAAATGCAATGTTCTACTGCTATACAAAATAAGCACACTAACTATACTATCAAACTGTTTTGCCACTGCTCAAGTTGAAGACTAACACTACTTTTGTTGAGAAAAAAAACAACAACAATCCCCTCCATATGATCAATGCATATTGCAAGGATTTTAACAAACTTCAGTGCAGAATCCTGCTTGTTTCTGTCCTGGAGAAATATCTATTTGTGTGCAGAGTGAATCTACATGGGAAAGACTTTTTCATTATTAATTAGCTGATGCACTTGCCATGTTCCAATGAGGAAAATTGCAGGGTCTACATCCCTTTAGAAGTAATTAACCCTTTGTATCCCACAAAAAAAAGAAAAAAAGGTTACAGAAGATTCCTAAAATCTGACTTGTGCAGACTTCTGGGAAAATCAGTAGGAAAATTACACAAGCAGGAAATTACATTTCTGGGAAGTTCTGTACACCAATTTTTACAGAGGGCATCCAGGTTGCCATATTGCATTTCATTTTACAGAAAATTACAATGTTACAGATTGAAAAGGAAAGGTAATTTTTAATATTCAATTACAATATGGCTAATGTAGCAATTGTATTTGCTGCATTATATATATATATATATATATATATATATATATATATTGTTTATTTACTATATTTTTTCCAAATAAAGTAGAGTTACCTTTTAAGCCTAACATTCTATGGCTTTTAGGTCTGTTGTGGCTGCTTGATACTGCCACCAATCATTTCATGCCAATTGCAGGCTGGTTAAATACATCAGGTTTTTCATTCACAACCACCTGAAAATGCTATTTTTCCTACTTATAAGAATTACTCAGATTGGGGTGCTGCTGATGCTCTATTAAAAAGTACTGTTCTGCAAAACAACATACAGATTTAAGGCATCTCACAATCATTTAATAAAGAGGATTGGTGTTTAATCAATGTTGCCCTAAAAGTCACATAAAAATAAAGACCCTCTCCCCGCTGATCACTGCATTATTTTATTTTATTTTTTGCATGTCCACCACAGCAGTGCCCAGCTCCCTATGCCCTTTGACAATCCTCTGCCTATTAGTTTGGAAAGAGCTATGATGTATTTTAAACCACTTAATGACCGGCTCACGCATATATACGTTGACACAATGGCCCCTGTGGGCAGATCGACGTATATATACGCCGCCTTTAAGAAGTGCCATTGTCGGCGCGCGCACGCGCCACAAGCTCCATGAGTCCAAACGCGGGTCCCGCGGACTCGATGCCCGCGGGGATACCCGCAATCGTCTCACGGAGAGGAAGAACGGGGAAATGCTAATGTAAACAAGTATTTCCTCATTCTTCCTAGTGAGAGGGCATTGATCCCAGCTCCCTGTAATCGAGAGCGCTGATCAGTGTCGTGTCACACATAGCCCATCTCCCCTACAGTTAGAACACATCCCTAGGACACACTTAACCCCTTCAGCGCCCCCTCCTGGTTAACCCCTTCACTGCCAGTCACATTTGCACAGTAATAAGTGCATATTTATAGCACTGATCGCTGTGTAAATGTGAATGGTCCCAAAATAGCGCCAAAAGTGTCCAATGTGTCTGCCATAATGTTGCAGTCACGATAAAAATCGCTACTAGTAAAACATTTTTTTATAAAAATGCCATAAAACTATCCCCTATTTTGTAGATGCTAAAACTTTTGTGCAAACCAATTAATAAATGGTTATTGCGATTTTTTTACCAAAAATATGTAGAAGAATACATATCGGCCTAAACTGAGGAAATTTTTTTTTTTTGATATTTTTGGGGGATATTTATTATAGCAACAAAGTAAAAAATATTGTTTTTTTTTCAAAATTGTCGCTCTATTTTTGTTTATAGCGCAAAAAATAAAAACTGCAGAGATGATCAAATACCACCAAAAGAAAGCTCTATTTGTGGGAAAAAAAGGATGTAAATTTTGTTTGGGAGCCACGTCGCACGACTGCGCAAGTGTGAGTTAAAGCGACGCAGTGCTGAATCGCAAAAAGTGCTCTGGTATTTGGCCAGCCAAATGGTCCGGAGCTTAAGTAGTTATGTTTTGTCCCCCATTGACTTCAGTGGGATTCGATATAAAGTTTGTAATGTGCAAATTTTGCAATTAGTTTATCATCAATTAAATCATAGCAGAAATGTGTAGTCCTATGTTGCTGACCTGCTTTTAAAAATGGTAGTAGTCTAGCTGATATGCTGACCTAGTCAAGTTAAGTCAAAGTTAGTTAAGTCAAAAATACTTACCCTCACACTTTTTTTGGATAAGCAACTCACAGAACATCATCATGACAACAAGACAACTAACATCTTCATAAGGAGCTTCTTACATAAGCTCAGTCATGAGTTCAACTCTTTAAAACCCAACTCTGGTCATTTTATTTCAAGTTTTATACAGGGGGAAGGGTAAGAATAACTGTCTTACTTTTTCCTTTTCATCCTTCCTGTCCAGGTGACACTCACAACCTCATACTTTTGCCTTGATGGTTTCAGGACAGGAAATCAGGCCAAAGAGGGCGTAGGCAGCAATAAAAACTTGACAGTGGTGTCTCCAGATCACTTTATTAAAAGTTAATGCCAGTAGCAAATCAGAGTCACAGGAGAAAGTAAACACTACACTAAACTTAGAAAATTCAAGTTTCCACCTAAATGTCAAAGTACAGTAATATACTGTACATGCTGTCTTTGCCTTCATCCAGCTCATACAGAAAGCCACACATTTGCAGTTGCATTTCGATAAAGTGATAGCTGGGGGAATCCCAGCAATCCCAGATTTTGGCATCTCTTCCTCAACATATACAATAATTATTAACTAAATTGGTGGTTAAAATTACACCAAACTTAAACCAAAAAGCATATACTGTATATACTCGAGTATAAGCCGACTTGAATATAAGCCGAGGCACCTAATTTTACCACAAAAAACTGGGAAAACTTATTGACTCGAGTATAAGCCTAGGGTGTCCATCTGCATGCCTCACTGTGCCTCACTGTGTCCATGTGCATGCCTCACTGTGTCCATGCCTCACTGTGCCCATGCCTCACTGTGTCCATGCCTCACTGTGTCCATTCCTCACTGTGCCCATGCCTCACTGTGCCCATGCCTCACTGTGTCCATGCCTCACTGTGTCCATGCCTTACTGTGCCCATGCCTCACTGTGCCTAAGACTGGACTGACGTTTAACATGGGAGTCTATGGAAGGTGTGCCCGGCTTTGAAAAATTGGTGCTCCCCGGCCGTAGGTCGCCCAGACAACAAACTTTGCACACTTGTAGAGAGGAAATGGGGCTACATGTGTGCAGGGGACCTACGCCTGGCTGGTACCGGGTCCCCAAAATCACTGGAGAAATTACCGTTTAACATGGGAGTCTATGGAAGGGGTGCCCGGGTTTGAAAAATCTGTACTCCCCGGCCGTAGGGCCCCTGGACAAAATAGAAAAAAGAAAAAAATAGAGGAGTTGGGCTACATGTGTGCCTGTACCGAGTCCCCAAAGTCTGGGAGATCAGGCGCAAAAAGGTGACTCGAGTATAAGCCGAGGGGGGCATTTTCAGCACAAAAAAATGTGCTGAAAAAATCGGCTTATCCTCGATTATATACGGTATTTCAATTACATTTACCTGTGATCTTCAAATTATGATGCATTTACTAAGCTGAAGAGCTGTTATCTTTTATGCAATATGCATTACTGAATTTAATCAATACTGCAGGGTCTGTGAACAGTGTTTTATACAGAACATTAATAGACTCATCTAACTCTTTCATAACCATTACTTTTTTATGAAGATATATAGAATAAAAAAATCTTACAAATAATGTAAATTTTACTTTAGGAAAGCTTGATATCTTTTTTCAAGATAGTAGGATTTTTTAATAACAGCTTACCTTTAAAATCCTTTTCTTTGAGTACACCACGGGACACAGAGCCTTAGTTATTACATAGTGGGTTGCATGGTCACGAGAGGTGATTGGACACTGGCACAACCAATGAGAACAAGTTCCCCTCCATATAACCCCTCCCATACAGGAAGTACCTCCGTTTTTGTAGCAAAGCAGTAAGGTTCCCATAAGAAGGGGGGACCTCTGTGTCCCGTGGTGTACTCAAAGAAAAAGATTTTACAAGTAAGCTGTTATTAAAAAATCCTACTTTCTTTATCGTACACCACAGGACACAGAGCCTTAATCATTACATAGTGGGACATCCCAGAGCAATGCTTAATATGAAGGGTGGGAGACACAGATCAATCAGGCCACCAACAGACAAGAAGCCCTAGACTGCTGCCTGCAGTACACTACGCCCGAAGGCAGAGTCCTCATGTCCTCTTACATCAATTTGATAGAATTTTGTAAATGTATGGACTTAAGACCAAGTTGCAGCCTTACAGATCTGAGCCATCGAAGCCTGGTGATGCACTGCCCATGAAGCACTTATTGCCCTGGTCGAGTGCGCCTTAACAGGAACTTAAACTATAGGCTTGAACAATTACTTGTCAAATCCACCTAGCAATGGTGGATTTTGATGCCGGCTGGTCCTTCTTGGGACCATCTGGCACAATGAACCAAACATCTGTTTTACGTATCTGAGCCGTAGCCTGCAGATAAACTTTAACTGCTCTCACTACATCTAGAGAGTGCAATAATCTTTCCTCTGCTGTTCGCGGTTCAGGAAAAAAGGAAGGCAAAACAATGTCTTGATTTAAATGAAACGCCAACACCACCTTTGGAAGAAAGGTAGGAAGAGGGCGTAGTACAATTTTGTCTTTGTGACAAATTAGGTAAGGCTCTTTACAAGAAAGAGCTGCTAGCTCCGATACTCTCTTAAACAGAAGAGATAGCGATCAGAAAAGCCAATTTCCTGCTTAAAAGAATCAAAGGAATATGGCAAATATGTTCAAAAGGTTGCTTTTGAACAACTAACAATAGTTCAGATTCCAAGGACACAAGGGCGATCTGACTGGCGGATTTACCCGCAGTACTCCCTGAATGAATGCCCGGACTAAGGAATAAGATGCCAACGGATTCTAAAAAAACACTGATAGAGACGATATTTGATCCTTGATGGTACTCAGGGCCAATTTCCTATCCACTCCTAAAAAGGCGAGAATCCTACTTATAGCATACTTTCGAGGATTCCACCCTCTGGATTCACACCAGGAAACATATGCCTTCCAGACTCTGTAGTAGATTAGCCTGGAGGCCGGCTTTCTAGCATTAATGAGTGTAGAAAAAACTGGAGCTGAAAGCCCACATTTCTTCAAAATGTAGGTCTCAGTAGCCAGACCGTCAAATGTAGCTCCTGTAAGGAAGGGTGGAACACTGGACCCTGTGACAGCAGGTTGTGACGTAGTGAAAGCACCCAAGGTCTCCCTACTGCCATCTTTATGATCTCGGCGTACCAGGGACTTATGGGCCAATTTGGGGCCACTAGGAGTACTGGTATTCCCTCTTTCTTGATCCTGCACAGCAATCTCTGTAAGAGAGGAATCGGGGGAATGCATAGATCAGTGAAAACTGATTCCAAGGGATTGTCAGAGCATCCGATCCGTAGGCCAGCGGATCTCTCGTCCTGGACACAAAGTTGTCCAATTTCCTGTTGAGCCTGGAAGCTAGCAGGTCTACATCCGGGGTACCCCATCTCTGGCATATTGCCTGAAAGACATCGGGGTGGAGAGACCACTCTCCTGGAGACAGTTGCTTCTGACTTAGATAGTCTGCTTGCCAGTTTTCTACCCCTGGAATGAAGATTGCAGAAAGACAAGGAACATGTTTTTATGCCCATATCAAAATCTGATTCACCTCTTTCTAAGCATCCCGGCTCCGGGGTCCTCCTTGGTGATTTATATAAGCTACTGCAGTAGCATTGTCGGATTGAATCCGATCCGGGTGGTCCTGTAACCTGTGTGTCCAGGTTCTGAGAGCTAAGTATACTGCCTGAATTTCCACAATATTTATGGGCAGGCTCTCCTCGGTTTTGGCCCAGGTACCCTGAGCTGAGGCTGCTTCTAATATGGCTCCCCAGCCCAGAAGGCTGGCATTCGTCAACACCACCTTCCAGGTGACTGGGAGAAATTACCTTCCTTTCCGCAAGTTTTTGGTCTTTAACCACCAACTGAAGCTTTGGCGCACCTGTGGAGACAGGCGCATGGGTAAATCCAGAGCTTGGCTTTGCCTGTTCCAGGCAGCTAGAATGCCACCTTGCAGTAGTCTCAAATGAAACTGGGTGCAGGGAACAGCCTCGAAGGAGGCCACCATCTTCCCTAGTAGCCTCATGCAAAGGCAAATTGATGGTCCCCTCTTCGTTCTGACTTTGTGGATCAATTCCCTTAAGGACCTGATCTTTGGCTCTGGCAGGAATACTCTGCTTAGGGCTGTGTCTATGATCATGCTCAAATACTCTACTACCCTTCTTAGGGCTTGTAGAGAGGATTTCTGTAGGTTTATGATCCATCCCAACTGTTCCAGGTATCTTACTGTTTTGAGAACCGTGTGATCTAATCCTGCCACTGACTGATCTATCACAAGTAGATCGTCTAGATAGGCTGTCACCGTTATGCCCTGTGCTCTCAAGTTTGCCAACAGGGGGGCCAGAATTTTTGTAAATACCCGGGGTGCAATGGCCAAACCAAAAGTAGAGCCACAAACTGAAAGTGGCGATGCTCTACCGTGAACCTTAAGAACCTTTGGTGAGTGGGGTAAATAGGCACATGTAAATAGGCGTCCTTGATGTCTATAGACGCCAAATACTCCCCTCCTTGTAGGGTGGCTACCACGGACCGAATGGTTTCCATTCGGAAATGGTGAATGTTCAGAAACTGGTTTAGATCTTTTAGGTCCAGAATGGGTCTGACGTCTCCATTTGGTTTTGGAACCACAAAGAGGTTTGAATAAAACCCTGCACCTCACTCTCTCAGAGTGACTTCTTTGATTACCCCCTGAGACAGCAAATGATCCAAACCTCGGAAGAAATAATTTATTTTTATTGGATCCTTGGAGACCCCTGAATTTCTGAACCGACAGGGTGGGGGTCTCTCGAAATTCCAGCTTGTACCCAAGGGATACAGCAGAAACCACCCATTTGTCCCGGATCTCTGTCTGCCAAGTCGCTGAAAACTGCCAAAGCCGTCCCCCCACTCGGCCGAGCGGGGCGCCCCTTCATGAGGAAGATTTGGGGTTTTGCTTGTTAGTTCTTTGCTCCACTGCTTCCTGTTTTTCTGGGCCTGGCCCTGGTCTTTAGCCTTTGTGGCTGTCTGAGAAGGCCGTCGCCACTGCCTGGAGGCAGATGTTCCAGGAGCTGGGGAGAGAGAACGTTTAAAACAAGGACATATGTTTTTTTTTTCTCTGGCAACAGAGTAGTCTTGCCGCTTAATATCTTTTGGATATACTTTTCCAAATCATCCCCAAAAAGGCGCTCACCATGGAAGGGAAAGCTGGTCAAGAGCTTTTCGCATGGTGCTTCTGCTGACCAGTGCTTCGCCCAAATAATTTTGCGCATGTGCACCAGTTGGAGCGTAAGGCAAGATGCCTGTTGAATACAATCCCTGATGGCATCTATTGTGAAACATAAAGCCCTGGGCATATTCTCCCAATATTTGATCTGCTCCTGAGGCAACTCTTTCAGCCCGTTTCACCTGATCCTTCAGGACTTGATACATACCAATTGCAGCCGCAGCCGGTTGGGTCACTGCGCCCGCCAGGAGAAACTTTTTCTCAGAAGGATCTTTAAATACCTGGGCATTGTCCACCGGACAGGTTAAGCTTTTATTTACACAAGAAATAGCCGCATCCACTGAAGGCAAACTCCACTTCTTGGTAAACTTCTCCTCCATTGGATAGAGAACTTCAAACTTCCTAGGAGGAGAAAAACGCCTATCCGGATGCTTCCAGTCTGCGTAAATCAGATTCTCCAATAAAGGATGAACCGGAAAAGAACATGCAGCCTGTGGGGATTTTAATGAACCCAGGGAGGAGACAGGTGAGTCAGTTAACTCAGAAGGAGGTAATTTAAATGCAGAGCGTACTGCTTCAGTATAATATTCCACCTGCATTTTTAGAACCTGGGAAGCAGAAAAAGGTTCCTCTGAAATCCCAGATCCCTCTGACTCCTCAACCTTATCCTCTGATGGTGTCATGTCCTCCTTATCCACATCATCCTCAGACCTTTCTGAAGGGAGATCAGAAGTAACAGAAGGAGCTCTGCTTAGTTTTTTGTCCTTTTGCAAGGTCTTTTTGCGATTAACAAAGTGATTCTTCCTTCTAAACTGTTAAGGGCTACTGCCAAAGAGTCCTCAGTGACATATGCAGGCCCAGGCACTACAGGAGATGCTGTTGCTCCTGATGGAGTCAATGGATCATCCTGCACAGGTGCGTCATATATTACCAGAGAGGAAAGTACCAAGCGGGCCCGGCTAGAGGCTCTCGTCTCAGGCAGCAATGTTTTTTTGTCTTTTTTTAGTCCCTGTATCTTTTCTTCGGGAAGACATATCACCAAACAACAAAGCCAAGGTACTATCAACAGCATATACTCCTGTGCTAGTTAAGCCTATTACATACAGTATGCAACTAATCACACAGTTTCATGCCCAGTGGGTGTCCTCTCTTGGGGTGCCCAAATAACCAACCACATAGAGACCTTCCGTGCCCTTGGAAGTCGCTGTGTCCCAGATCAGGGGAGATCTGCAGGTTTGAGAGGCTTTTAAATGCTTCTGCCTGCAAATGCCATGGATAACGTGCCCGCGCCAGGGGCGCGCGCCCGCCCCTGACCCCATAAAGCACGCCACAATGCGCACGGCCCAGGGGGATCTGGTGTCCTGAGAGGAAGCAGGGTTCTCCTGCATCCTGGCAGTGAGTAGAGGAACTGATCGCTCCATGGCAGAGCTCTGCAGTGGAGAGTGTGCTGTCTGAAAAATGACCTGACACTGTCTGGAGCTTGGTGAGTAAAATAGAGAAGCGAAAATAGAGAAGACACCCACTTACAAGGAAAAGGTTTTTAAGGTAAATTCTTAATAATTTTTTTCCTGCTTACCTTGTCCCCGCCACAGGTTTACTGAATATCAGATAAAAACCAATCTTCACCCATCACAGTGGGTATTGTGTGCCAACCTTCAGGGATATGGGTTCCTACTTAAAGGATGCCTCTTTCCTGGGCCTTGTAAAAGACTCTGCCAGTGCTGGACCCTAGAGCCCAGTCCTCCAAAGAGAGACATTACAGGCGAAACCTCGTGCGCGAGGCTCGGATACCATCCAATTTTGGCGTAAAAATGTAAGCGTCTTGGATGGACCAGAAGTATAGCTCTTTTGTCCCAGGGGCCTCTATGTCAGAGCTTCCTTTAGCACTATCCTCATCGCATCCAATCTTCTTAGACACTAGCAAAAAAACTGAGGTACTACATGTATGGCAGTGGTTATATGGAGGGGAACTTGTTCTCATTGGTTGTGCCAGTGTCCAATCATCTCTGGTGACCATACAACCCACTATGTAATGACGAAGGCTCTGTGTCCCGTGGTGTATTATAAAGAAACTTTTTTTCATTGAATCTGTTCGGAAAGTATCCATGTTTGGAATGTTAATTTGAGACTGCAAACTACTACAAATTACTATTCATTGTGGTAAAATGGAAGGACTCAACTAATGACACACAGCCCCTACTAGCTTGGTTATGATAAATTAAGTTTCACATGAAGCATATTATATATGGTAGAAAAGCTAAACCATGCTGATATAATGACATCAATATGACTGTTATCCCATTGATATTGATTAATGCAAAACTATATAGCTGATTTATGATTCCACAGTCAGTAAGTACAGCATGAAACCTTCTATTTTGTTAAAAAACAGAGTCATTGTGAATAAGTGTGTTAAGTGAAACATCATTAATATCATAACAATGCAATATTAGCCACAAACAAACTCTTTTCCTGGGTATTCTAATTCTAAGCTGTTTCCAGGCCACCTGGGAGATAAAATTCTATCTTCATTTTTTGGGATTGCCCTGGGAACACCTCCAGGTTTGATGCGCCTGTTTTGATATATTGTGTAAGATACCTATAATAATTCAAAATGGCATGTCTTGATTTGATAAAAATGTAGCACACTCCACGTAGGAGATGAAGATGATGAAGGATCCCCACTCCTGCACAGCCAGGCACACCAAATCTTAACAGACACACAAAAGTCAGAAAACAGTCCATAGCTTTGTTTTTGTTGTTTTATTAGTGGGGTTAACAACTTGGATAGAGGTAAGGGGTTATGGGATACCCCCTTGACTTCCATAAAAAATTTGGGGACAGCTTCCTATATACAGACTCCTCTTCAGCTTTCCTCCTGCACACACTTTGTTCCTTTTCTTGAACAGCGTCTGCTGGTTCACTCCTAAGGGAACTGACAGACTAGTTGTTAGTTCAGCAATAGGGATGAGCCGAACACCCCCCTGTTTGGTTCGCACCAGAACCTGCGAACAGCCAGAATGTTCGCGTGAACTTTAGAACCCTATTAAATACAATGGACTTAAACGTTCTAAATCAAAAGTGCTAATTATAAAGGCTAATATGCAAGTTATTGTCCTAAAAAGTGTTTGGGGACCCAGGTCCTGCCCCAGGGGACATGTATCAATGCAAAAAAAAGGTTTAAAAACTGCAGTTTTTTCGGAAGCAGTGATTTTAATAATGCTTAAAATGAAACAATAAAAGTGAAATTTTCCTTTAAATTTTGTACCTGGGGGGGTGGGGGGGTGGGTGTGTAGTATGCATGTAAAGTCACGCTTGTTTCCAGTGATTAGAACTATCCCTGGACAAAGTGTCATTTCTTAAGGAAAAAAAGTCATTTAAAACTCAGTCGCGGCTATAATGAATTTTCGGCTCCCGGCAATATATAGAAAAGTCATTGATAAAAAAAAAAAGCGTGGGGGTCCCCCCAAATTCCATTACCAGGCCCTTCAGGTCTGGTATGGATATTAAGGGAAACCCTGCCGCAAATAATAAAAAAAAAATGCGTGGAGATCCCCCAAATATCCATACCAGGCCCTTCAGGTCTGGTATGGATTTTAAGGGAAATTCCACCTCAAATTAAAAAAAAAATGGCGTGGAGTTCCCCCAAAAATCCATACCAGACCCTTTATCCGAGCACGCAACCTGGCAGGCCGCAGGAAAAGAGGGGGTGACGAGAGAGCGCCCCCCCTCCTGAACCGTACCAGGCACATGCCCTCAACATGGGGAGGATGTCCCCATGTTGATGGGGACAAGGGCCTCATCCCCACAACCCTTGCCCGGTGGTTGTGGGGGTCTGCCAGCAGGGGACTTATCAGAATCTGGAAGACCCCTTTACCAAAGGGGACCCCCAGATCCCGCCCCCCCCATGTGAATTGGTAAGGGGTACATTGTACCCCTACCATTTCACGAAGAAAGTGTAAATTAAAAAAAAAACCCACACAGACACCTTGGAAAAGTCCTTTATTAAAAAAAAAAAAAAAACATTCCAGCGATGAAATCCAGTGTCCCGCGGCGATCCGATGTCCAGTGCTGTCCAAACAAGACGTCATTGGCTGAGCCTGAGCGGACCTGATGGGGAACTTCCTCTGCAGTGTATTAAATGAATAGACACGCCCCTTCTAAAGATCCCCATCAGGTCCGCTCAGCCAATGACGTAGGTGTAAGGCTAAGCGGACCAGATGCGGAACGTGAGAAGGGGCGGGTCTATTCATTTATTACACTGTGGAGGAATTTCCCCATCAGGTCCGCCCCCTCGTATGTCAGACCCCGCCTACGTCATTGGCTGAGCGGACCTGATGGGGAACTGCCTCCGCAGTGTAATAAATGAATAGACCTGCCCCTTCTCACGTTCCGCATCTGGTCTGCTTAGCCTTACACCTACGTCATCCAGCATTTAGAAATTTACACAGAACTGAAATCTTATGCCTGAAAATATATATGTATATGGACAAAAGATATGTAAACCTTCCTTCCTTTGTAAACAATCTCATAAGATACCAAAACACGTTCAGATTCCTCTCTATGTATGAGCATTAGAAATATTTAATCATATACCATTATGCACAAAATGGTTTTACCATTACTTCTTAAAACAAAGGCTTTGCATGGACTTCCATTGGCAGTCAGATGTTGATGCATAATCTGAGATCCCACTGGCACTGGCGCACATGCAGTCATGTTATTTTCATATATATTTGGGTTAGCCAAACAATCATGTTTAAAGCGTATCCCCTCTTTTGCAACTAAATTGGATTAATACCTATTTTATATTTGTTATATGGTCCTATTATCATAACATAACATTAAAAAAAAAAAAAAAAACATTGCTGACTACCTTTTTAGGGGTTTTTACTTGCTTCAAAATCCTTCTGCATTGTATGTTAAAGAGATATAGCTCAGTCTGTGTAGGGACAAAAACACCATGAGACTTCCCATAAATTCTTAAACTCAACCACGACACATTCTCCTTAGAAACATTAAAAGTTAAGATTTTTTTTTTTTTTTTACTGTTTTTAGGTATGATGTGCAAGTGGGAACCCAAAACGAACATATAGTCTGGCTTTCTCAAATTTAAGTACAAAAGTGGAAATACCCTTTAAGTGACAGGAGGGTTGAAGAAAGAAAGAAAATGCACAGGAGTGACAGACAGAAGCTAAGAACACAAGCCTACTATTGACATGTGATTGTCCACCAAACAGACAAAAAATGTCTGGATCAGGTGACTTTTAGGGATGGTCCCGATGTTTGAGTCAAACCTAACATATGGGTCGCTCGCGGGAAGTTCGGTCGCAGAGCGCCCCATAATGCACTGCAAGACCACAGTGCATTGACAGCTGCTGATTGGCCAAAGCATGCACATGACCTAGCACAGTGCGAAACATGTCAGGCAAATTTTTTTGACCTGTGTACCGTTGTACAGTGTGCATTTTGGATTCCTTATTTTAAAATAAAGGCTTTTATTTTTGAGTGCTGCAATCCAGAAGACTTTTTTTTCCTGTTTCCCACATGACCTGTATACTTTGGCCAATCACAACGCGATGTGCTGTGAGAGCCATGATTGGCCAAAGGCAGGGTGCCTCTGGCCAATCATGGCTCAGGGGCTTAGTCCACGCCCAACACTATATAAGGCTGCTGCTTAAATGGTGGTTTATATGAATAGAGAATAGGCAGGTTAGTTAGTGTAGTGTGCAGTTAGTCAGTGTAGTATATATAATACAGTTCAGAGTATATAGTGCAGTCAGTGTAGTATACAGTATCTCACAAAAGTGAGTATACCCTCCACATTTTTGTAAATATTTTATTTTATCTTTTCACGTGACAACACTGAAGAAATGACACTTTGCTACAATATAAAGTAGTGAGTGTACAGCTTGTTTAACAGTGTAAATTTGCTGTTCCCTCAAAATAACGAAACACACAAGAGTCTAAACCACTTGCAACAAAAGTGAGTACACCCCTAAGTGAAAATGTCCAAATTGGGCCCAATTAAGCATTTTCCCTCCCTGGTGTCATGTGACTCATTAGTGTTACAAGCTCTCAGTTTTGAATGGGGAGCAGTGTTAAATTTGGTGTTATCGCTCTCACTCTCTCATACTGGTCACTGGAAGTTCAACATGACACCTCATGGTAAAGAACTCTCTGAGGATCTGAAAAAAATTAATTGTTACTTATACCCTAGATGGCCTAGGGTATAAGAAGATTGCCAAGTCCTGAAACTGAGCTGCAGCTTGGTGGCCAAAACCATACAGCAGTTTAACAGGACAGGTTCAACTCAGAACAGGCCTTGGCATGGTCAACCAAAGAAGTTGAGTGCACGTGCACAGCGTCATAGCCAGTGGTTGTCTTTGGGAAATAGACATATGAGTGCTGCCAGAATTGCTGCAGAGGCTAAGGGGTGGGGGGTCAGACTGTCAGTGCTCAGACCATATGCCGGACACAACAACAAATGGGTCTGTATGGCTGTCATCACAGAAGGAAGCCTCTTCTAAAGATGATGCACAAGAAAGCCTGCAAATAGTTTGCTGAAGACAAGCAGACTAAGGACATGGATTACTGGAACCATGTCCTGTGGTCTGATGAGACCATGATAAACTTATAGATGATGTCAAGCGTGCATGGCCACAACCAGGTGAGGAGTACAAAGACAAGTGTGTCTTGCCTACAGTCAAGCATGGTGGTGGGAGTGTCATGGTCTGGGGCTGCATGAGTGCTTCCGGCACTAGGGAGCTACAGTTCATTGAGGGAACCATGAATGCCAACATGTACTGTGACATACTGAAGCAGAGCACTATCCCCTCCCTTCGGAGACTGGGCCGCAGGGCAGTATTCCAACATGATAACAACCCCGAACACACCTCCAAAGAAAGCCACTGCCTTGCTAAAAGAAGCTAAGTGTAAAGGTGATGGACTGGCCAAGCATGTCTCCAGACCTAAACCCTATTGAGCAACTGTGGGGCATAGAAGGTGGAGTAGCGCAAGGTCTCTAACATCCACCAGCTCCATGATGTCATCATGGAGGAGTGGAAGAGGACTCCAGTGGCAACCTGTGAATCTCTGGTGAACTCCATGCCCAAGAGGGTTAAGGCAGTGCTGGGAAATAATGGTGGCGTAATATTGACACTTTGGTCCCAATTTGGACATTTTCACTTTTGTTGCCCGCAGATTAGACATTAATGGCTGTGTGTTGAGTTATTTTGAGGGGACAGCAAAATTACAATGTTATACACGCTGTACACTCACTACTTTACATTGTAGCAAAGTGTTATTTCTTCAGTGCTGTCACATTAAAAGATATAATAAAATATTTACAAAAATGTGAGAGGTGTACCCACTTTGTATATAATACAGTGGAGAGTATATAGTGTAGTCAGTGTAGTATATATAATAGAGTTCAGAGTATATAGTGCAGTCCATGTAGTATATATAATAGAGTTCAAAATAGATAATAGAGTTCAGAGTATATAGTGCAGTCCATGTACTATATATAATACAGTGGAGAATATATAGTGCAGTCAATGTAGTATATACAGTATAATACAGTGCAGGGTACTGTATATCGTGCAGTGCAGAGTATATAATACAGTGTATTGAAGTGGTTAAAGGATTAAGGGGAACCCTATGACAGAATTTTTAAGGAAAAAAAACAGTGTGGGGTCCCTCCCAAAATCCATACCGTGCCCTTTGGGTCTGGTATAGATTTTAAGAGGAATTCAACGCCCAAAAAAAAAAAAAAATGGCGTATTTCCCCCCCGAAATCCGAGCATGCAGCCTTGCAGGCCAGGAAAGGGAGGGGACGAGCAAGCTTCCCCCCTCTTGAACCATACCAGGCTGCTTGCCCTCAACATGGGGAGAGTGCTTTGGGGTGCCCCCTAAAGCACCTTGTCCCCATGTTGATGGGGACAAGGGCCTATTCCCATCAACCCTGGCTGGTGGTTGTTGGGGTCTGCGGGCTTATCCTGCCCCCCCTCTGTAAATGGGTATCGGGTACATTGTACCTCTACCCATTCTCCCAAAAAAGTGTCAAAAAGTAAAAACCACAAAAGACAGTTTTTGACAATTCCATTATTAAAAAAGAAAAAAACTATCCCGCAATGTACATCCATCCTCAATCACGCCGCCCGACAGACCCGAAAAATGTAAAAGATTAAAAAGCACTGCCTCGATGGGAGGTCTCCCGGCAACTGCTTTCTCTTGGCTTAAACAGCTGTTATATAGGCAAGGGGGGCCACCCGGTGATGTAACCAAGTGACCCTGCTCCCTTCTGACATCATGTGATGTCAGAGGGAGCGGGGTCACCTGTTTCCCTATCTAAGAGCTGTCAAAGCGAAAAGACAGCAGTTGCCCGGAGACCTCCCGCTTTTCCTGCAGCCTGCCAGGTTGCATGCTCAAGGAAGGGTCTGGTATGGATTTTTGGGGGGACCCCTACGGTATTTAAAAAAAAAAAATTGGTGCAGAGTTCCCCTTAATATCCATACCAGACCTGAAGGGCCTGGTATGGATTTTGGGGGGACCCCACGCATTTGTTTTTGAAATGTTGGTTCAGGGTTCCCCTTAATATTCATACCACACCCAAAGGGCCTGGTAATGGACTGGGTGGGGAACCCATGCCGTTTTTATAATGAGTTTTATCTGTATTGCCAAGACCCGACAATTCATTACAACCGCGATCAGTTTTAAATTATTATTTTCCTTTGGAAATGTCATTTTGCTACGGGACTGTTCTAAACACGGGAAAAATGTCACCCCCCCCCCCCCCGGCACGATTTTTAAAGAAATATTTCATTTTTATTGTTTCACTTTAAGCAGTATTAAAATCACTGCTCCCGAAAAAACGTCAGTTTTTAAAATGTTTTTTTGCATTGATATATGTCCCCTGGGGCAGGACCCAGGTCCCCAAACACATTTTATGACAATACCATGCATATACTGTAAGCCTTTAAAATTAGCACTTTTGATTTTTCATGCTTGTGTCCCATAGACTTGGAACCAGGGGGTATTCGGCTCATCCTTAATGATCAGTAACAAAACCTCCAGCAGCACTGAATGCCCGTTCGGAAAGCATGCTGGATGCAGGGAAGCCCAGCAGCTCAATAGCATACTGGGCAAGTTCTGGCCAGTGGTCTATTCTCATGACCCAGTAAGCCAGTGTATCATCGACTGGAAATCTCTCCATCTCTGTGTTCGCCTGTAGATAATCGTCCACCATGTGATGCAGACGCTGCCGATGGGATGTGAAAGCTGACAGCCCTGGGTGGCAAGGTTTCTTCACAGTAAGAGCTGTGAAAATGTGAAATAGACTCCCTGCAGAGGTGGTTCTGGTCAGCTCAGTAGATTGCTTTAAGAAAGGCCTAGATTCTTTCCTAAATGTACATAATAATATAACTAGGTACTAACATTTATAGGTAAAGTTGATCCGGGGGAATATCCAATTGCCTCTCGGGGAATCAGGAAGGACTTTTTTCCCTTGCTGTAGCAAATTGGATCGTGCTCTGCTGGGGTTTTTTGCCTTCCTCTTGATCAACTATGGGTATAGAATTGGGTATATGGGATTGTATGATATTATTATTATAATTTAATTTTTTTAATTTCATACAATTAGATAGTACTTTCTGGTTTTCTGCAAGATAATGCTGCTTCATTTTCTGCCACTTGAATTTTAAACATAAAGAAACAAATTCTTATATTGTATTTTAGTAAGGAGAAGTAATCTTAACAGAGTTGTACTTTTTATTGGTTTGCAATTTTACAATAAATCAGGCTTAAGGTATCCAAAGCAATGCTGCCGTGTCTGTTAAACATAAAACAGTCACAAGTACGTTTAGCATTCAAGATAAAGACATTATGCTGAACCAATTTCATAAAGTTCCAATTAATATTAGATGTTATGCATACTTGACAAGTCAAGTTAATCAGAGTTGCTTTTCTTTTTTTTTTTTTTTTTTTTTTAAATCTTTATTTTATTTGAGATAAAATGCGTTATACAAAGTACACATATCATAACCTTTTTAAATCTAACATATCTCCTATTTATATTTTTCCCACGCCCTACCCGCCCACCCCCCGCCCCCAAGGTCCGCCCTTTTCGCCATCTTAAGTTATCTCAAAAAAATTTTTTTTTTCCGTTTCTGTCATTCCTATTACATATTTCTCTGAACACTTAAACTCACTCCATTTCAGCCAGGTACTTCTATGTCTACTTTCCATTCCCTGCTCTCTGCTGCTCAGGTACTCCATCTCATGCACGTAGTCTACTCTCTGTATCCATTCTTTTATGGATGGGCTCTCCACTTGCAACCATTTTTTGGGAATCAAGGCCTTTGCAGCATTGAGTAGGGAAGGGACTAATGTTTCTTTATATTGTTTTTTGGTTTTATTTGTCCCATGGAACAGAACATTCCAGGCATTTTGGGGTATCTTTTCCCCAGTGATTTCATTTATATACTCCAATATAATATGCCAATATTCTTTTATTTTTTGACACTCCCACCAAATATGCATTGTTGTTCCCCTTTGCCCACATTCCCTCCAACACTGTGATGATCTACCTGGCTGAAATTGATTGATTCTCACCGGGGTTAGATGCCACCTCACCAAACTCTTATAGTTCGCTTCTACCGTTACAATATCTGTCGCATAGTCATGTACTGCTCCAATCATTTGTTTTTCATCTAGTTTTATCCCAAGGTCTTGTTCCCATTTTCCTATAAAGGGGAGGGCCCCGGTTCCTTCTAAATCTGTTAATATGTTATACATTTGAGATATTCCATTTTTCGTAGGTGTTTTAATATTGCAAAGCTTTTCGATTGGGTTCAGTGTCTTCTCCTCTCTAACTGGTTTGGGAATTGTGCTTACAAAATGTTTAAGTTGTGTGTATACCCATTCACTTAAAAACTGCCACCCATATGTTGTGATTAGTTCTGTTCTCGCCCTTATTTTCCCTTGTATCATTATGTCTTTTATTTGTGCATCCCCTAAGTACCTCCCCATCTGAGTCCCGTTTCCTGGAACAAAAAAATTTGTTCCTGCCAACGGAATCAGTGGGGAGTTATACTCCCATTTTTCTCTTCTATATATTTTGTCCCATTCTTTAAATACTATTTTTGTTAAACCATGTATTTGTGAACTGTGTGTCCTATACTTCGGTGGAATCCATATTTCTTTCCCTAATGGTGCTGTGTATAGATTATTCTCCATGTTTACCCACCTCTTATTTGTGCTGATGTTTGCCCATTCTATTAACCTAGCCAATATTACCGCCGTATAGTATCTTTTAATATCGGGGGCAGTCAATCCTCCTTTATTTTTTTTCCTTGACAAGAGCGTATAACCCACTCTGGCTTTTCTATTTTGCCAGATAAACTTTAAAATTATACTTTTTATTACTCTAAAAAAACACTGGGGTATCTCTATCGGAAGCATTTGAAATTTATATAAAATTTTTGGTAAAATCACCATTTTCAGTAGATTTATCCTCCCTATCCAGGAGATTGGACTCCTCGATAGCTTTTTTAATTCTGTTTTTACTTCATTTAGCAATGGGATATAGTTAGCACCATATATTTTTTCCAGTGTCGGCGTTATTCTAACCCCCAAGTAGGTCAGTGCTTCTGTTTCCCAAGAAAAAGGGAATTCTTGCTGCAACGCTATTACTTCTTGTTTCCCTATTCCTAGATTTAATATTACAGTTTTTGTTGGATTAATCTTGAAGTTTGTAAGCTCCCCATATTTTTTTATTTCTTTTATAACGTTTGGCAATGATATTCTTGGGTTTGTTATATATAGAAGTATGTCGTCCGCGTATGCTGCTATCTTATGTTCTTCTTCCCCCACTCTGACCCCTCCTATGTCTACATTTTTCCTTATTTTCTCCAACAAGGGCTCCAGTGCCATTACGTACAGGAGGGGTGAGAGCGGGCATCCTTGTCTTGTTCCATTGAACATCTCAAAAGTGGACGACATACTTCCATTTACTTTTACCCTCGCCGTTGGATGTTTATATAGATTCTCTATCCATTTTATATATTTTGGGCCCATCCCCGTATTGCGTATTGTCTCCATCAGGAACCCCCAGTCTACTCTGTCGAATGCTTTTTCAGCATCTATCGACATGAGCAAGACTGGGGGTCCTTTCTTCTGTGTCCTGTGCATTAGTAGCATTGTCCTAATACTATTGTCCCTGCCCTCCCTTCCTGGGACAAAACCTACCTGGTCTCTGTTTATTAAATCGGGCATCAGGTTTTTTAACCTTGCCGCTAAAACCTTTGCGTAGAGTTTTATGTCTACGTTTAATAACGCAATAGGACGATAGCTTGAGCATATGGATATATCTTTGCCTATTTTCGGTATTATTGTAATATCCGCTAGCAGGGATTCTTTTCTGATTTCCTCGTTTTCCCCTATTTTATTAAAGTAAGTACAAAGAACTGGTACCAATTGCTTCCTGAATTTTTTAAAATATTTTATTGTAAACCCATCAGGGCCTGGACTTTTCCCTCCTGGTATTTTTTTTAAGGCATCATTGATTTCATCCTCTGTTATTGGTCTCTCTAGGCGTTCAATATTCTCTGTTGTAATTTTTGGTAATTTCAGATCAGCTAGGTATTTTTGTATTTTACTTATCTTATGATGTTCCTCCTGCTGTATTACATTATTTTTGATTGCATATAGGGAACTATAGTATTTCTCGAAAACCTTTGCAATCTCAATGGTTTTATATTTTAATTCACCTTTTTCATTTTTTATTTTTTCTATATAGTTTAAGGTTTTTTTTCGCTTCGAGATTTTTGCTAAGTATCTTCCTGGTTTATTTCCCCATCTAAATCTTTCTTTTGCCACATTACAGAAAACTTTCCTTGTTTCTTCCTCCAACAATTCCCTTAGTTGTTCTCTTTTTATCACCACTCTCTGATGCATTTCCTGATTTAATTGTGTTTTGTGTTGTTGTTCCAGATCATGTAGTTCCTTTATTGTCCGTTTCAAGTTTATCTCCCTTTCTTTTTTTTTCCATGCCCCTATTGAAATTAACTTTCCTCTTATAGATGCCTTATGGGCTTCCCATATTGTAGCCCTCGAGACCTCTGATGTATCGTTTATACTAAAAAATTGCTCTATTTCAGTTATTAAATTTTTAATCACTTCTTCATCTTCTATTAGTTCTTCGTTTAACTTCCACGTCTTTTTCCTATTTTCCCTTTCTTCAAACTTAAGTTTTACAATTACCGGGGCATGATCCGAAATTGTTATTGTTTCAATGGAGGTGTCTACCACGTATTCCAGAATTGCATGGTCGACTAAGATGTAGTCCAATCTCGTGTACGTATCGTGCACCGGCGAGTGAAATGTATAGTCTCTTTTATTTGGATGGGCTATTCGCCATATATCTAACAACTGATGTGTATACATTTTCTTTTTTATCAGTTTCATTTGTTTATTCTCTCTCATCAGTGCACCAGACGTACTATCAAGACCATAGTCCATTATAAAGTTGAGGTCCCCTGCTACAATCAGATATCCCTGTTTAAATTCCTCTAGGGCGTCTAATATTTTTTTAAAGTATTTTTTAGGGTGCCTATTAGGGCAATAAACATTTACTAGTGTATACTTGATTCCCTGCAGAGTCCCCTTCAAAAACAAGAAACGGCCATCTGGATCTACTCTTCTACTCTCTAATACAAAACTTACATTTTTCCCTATGCCAATCGCTACTCCTTTTGCCTTTTTATTTGGAGAGTCTCCATAATACCATGTTGAGATTATCCGTGTATGCAATCTAATATTTGAATCATGAGATATATGCGTTTCCTGTAAAAAAACTATATCAACTGCATACCTTTCTAGTTCTCTTGATATCAGAGTTGCTTTTCAATGTATTTCAAACAGACAGTTACAAAGTCTTGAAAGCTTTTTTGTATTAATTTATCCAATAAAGTGCATTTTGGTCCACTAAACTACTATTATTATTTATTAATAACATTTTAGAAACTTTTTAGAAATATGCCTAATTGGTTGAAGGGACCTTAAAGTCTTGAGGATTGTTGCATTTATATGTGTTTTTTGCTAGCCTGGGGTATCAAACATATTTTGATTACCATATTTTAACAGCTTGGTGTGATTGCTACAATATACAGTACTGTATACAAGTATATTTTCAATGTTTGTCTGGGTTAAACACATTATTACAAAAGTGTGCCATGGTGACACATTGATCGGTAGGCATGGTGAAAGGTTTGATTTCCTATAGACAAGGCTTATTGTGACACACCTCAAAATTTTCTGCCAGCTCTTGGCATTAGGAGACATGACATGTCAGAACTTCAAAGGAAGTTGGGGCTGCAAAAACTACCTCAACTCCCACCCACCCCCCCCCCCCATGCTGTGATTGTAGATCTGAATGGCAGGCAGGTAGCTTTATAATAATGCCCATCATATGTCAGTGACTGTGAGTCCCATTCTAGCCAGTCCTCCCTAAGCATGTGTGAAAGTTATTTTTGACAGTTTCAATTTAATTTGTTTTTGTTTTTTTGCTTTTTTCTTCATAATTTAAATAATTTTAGAAGACTTTTAAAGGCTTTAAAGCTGAACTTTTTGGCTCACCATGCATCTAGTTCTCCCTCTCCCAAAGCTCTTTCCATAAACCTATTAAAAATTAATTACTAAAATTTTTTAAAAGATGGCATCAGTTATCACCAAAATGCTCACTAAGGCTGGGTGCAGATAGGAGGGTCCCATGGGGCATGGCGTGTCACTTCTGAACCTCCATAAGAGAAGTACAGACAGACTATTGTGAGCTCACTTGAATAGCCTGCATCAAAATTTTATGGACATTGATAGCCACTGTTGAGGTGAGATTAGCGGAATGGTTTAACCCGCTACATGCAGTGCTGCCATATGGACATTAGTGCTGCAGACCTGAACTACCGGTGGCTGTTGCTCCACTAATCATTCATTCAAAGAAAGTAGGTAGAGGTGACCAGTCATGTAAAATATAAATTTCTGCACTTACACTAGGATAGAGTAAAGAATGTCTTATTGTTCTGATATATATTGAGAAAAAGGATGTGCAACACTTGGTGTATGTACAGTATGCTCTGCCTAAACCTCTACCCCTACGCTCAGAAAACATGCCAATATAATTTTTAAAAGATCCAGAGACTGAATAATACATTGACTTAAATACATACTGTACATAATAAAAAGAGCCTGCAGTCATTGGTCAACTGTTTCTATTGTCTTCATATTTACAGAGGGTAAAGAAAAGAATCACATTTTGTTGCTTTGCAGCCAGAAATGATGACATACGCAGTTTTTGTTTTATCCAGTTTTATTTAATTAGAGTAACTTATAACATCCAAGTGAAAGATGTAACACCAACATGTTGGAAAAAAATAAATAAATAACAGAATCACTAAGTTAGAAAAAGGATCACCCCTCCTAAAATTTACTTGCAAACTCAATCAGGTGTACCTAATCACCTTCTCAATGGTACACAAAGCCATTTGACTTTCAATTGATCAGCTGTGGACATTTTGATTAGCTCAGCATGAAAAGGACGTGGTGAAAAACAAAGAGAAAAAATAGAGCAGGTTCTAAATTTTTAATGGTCATTTTTCTCATCGAGAAAAATGCTCTGGAGCCTACACACGACCATTTTTCACGACCAAGTAAAAAAAATGGCATGTTTCTCGTCATGAAAAACGGTCGTGTGTACGCAGCATAAGATTTATTTATTTTTAATGTACGATATGATGTATTTTTTTAAAATCCTGTTCAAGATCAGATCCACCACAGATAATTTATTTTTATTCATTCAATTTTTTTAAATAAAAATAATGTTGTCCCCTCTTTAGAGAGATTTGTGTTGCAAAAGGTGCAATTAAGAAATATCTTTGAAATAAGATACAAACAACTTTAAGTAAAGGAGAGATGGGTCAGAATGAAAAACACTTCCTCACTCTATTCTAAACTTAGCTGTATTTTCACTTTAAAATTAGAAAATGGTATACTAGTTGGGTGTTCTTTCTTCATTATTCACCTGTAAATGATGAAAATCCACTTTTTAAGCTTACCTTTGAGATTCAGTATTCATCCTATCACAGTAGAAGATCATTTATTTTAAGAAAAAATACTTGTGAAATAATAATAAAAAAATAAAAATCAGGAAAACATGTACTAATAAATTAGCTAAGTGACCAGGTATTGTTATCAATTGTGTATATTGTATTGTAATGCTTCATAAAGGTACAATTTTATATGTTACAAATGCATAAACTATTTTTTGTTTTGTTTTTATTGCTACTTTTGTAAGCAAACTAATATAATAGCACAAATGCAGAGCTATATTAAACATCACACTTCTAGTTACATCTACATCTTTACACATCTTGTAAAACACATAATCAAAATATTTGATTGAAACATTTATGAGAGACATACAGGTTTTTGGGTCAGATAATACTTGGTAGACAGATTCATTTTCTTAGAATATGAAATAAGATTCACAATGAGGCAAAAGGCGAGTACACTTGCTCTTTCCGACCAGGCAGTGCTGTGGCTGCTTACTATCTACTCAAAGCCACAATCACCTTCTGATCTGAGGAGCAGGTGACTAAGAAAGATCCTGGAATGTCATAGCAACAATATAGTTTAAACATAAAGCTAGTGATGTGTAACATTTAAAATAATGACATTTCATACTCTTAATCTACTTGACCTTTACATAGCTATAACATGCATCATCATCAATTGTATTCAGTCCTTAAATGGCAATACTGGAGCATTTAATATGTCATATTTAATATTTCAATATTTCAATATGTGATTTTCAAATCACATATTGAAATCATCATGACAACATGATTAGAACACAGCTATCTCGAGTTTCCTTTTTTCTAATTTGGAGATTTCACTTGCTAGCTATGACCTTGAATTTTCATTGTTATGCACCAGAATTACATATTATATTATATTAAATTATATTATATTATATTTCAGCTCCCCAACACATTTTGCACTTCTTATTGTATCCCTTATCTGGCACTCACAATTTTCAGTTTCCACTTCTTACTATGCAGGGACCACACTTCCAGCATACACATAATGCATAACAAACTGTGTCCATGTCCTTTCTTTACTGAGCCCTGACATAAATAGTAAACAATCAGCATTCTAGTTGACGCCAGGGCTAAGTCTTTGTATAGTTCAGTTCAGCAACAATGCTGATTGAGTGTGTGTGTGTTTGTGTTGTGTAGAAACACATTCATCGTTCTGCTCTATTCTGCCTCCAACACACATTTTTCACTTACCAGTATTTATGACAGTATTGAGATGATTCCTATGGTACACAGAGCTCACTGGCCAATTTTAACACCAGCAGTGGCAGTATAGGTGCATAAACCCTTCAGTGACCTATTCTCGGCATATCAGCATTAACCCCTTACTGCTGAGTTCCCAGCTTATGTGCCTTAACCCCTAAATCTCCAGTATCACCCCATGCATGTTACTTTATTAACCACTTAACGACCGCCCACTGTAAATATACGTCGGCAGAATGGCACCGACAGGCAGAATCACGTACATATACGTGATTGCCTTTGTATAGTTGGGGGGTCCGATCGGACCCCCCTTCTTTACAGTGGGTGGTCATTTTACCTTCGGGAGCGATCCGGCATGAGGGGACGGCCGTTCAATTCCGGCCACCCCCTCTCGATCGCTCCCAGCGAATGAGAGAGCTTCCCCTGCCTGCCAGGCAGGAGGAAGTGATGTCATCTCTCCTGCGGCGCTCACATATACCGAGCGCCGTACAGGAGAAGATGCAGGTTAGTACACAAAACAGCACACTGACACCAGGACACATAGGCACATAAATCGCCCCCCAGGCCCCCCCAGACACCCCCAGATCACCCCCAGCCCCCAGTCACAGTGTCACTGATTGCAGTGACCATTTATTTAGTGATCACTGCAATCAGTGACATTTGTGACTGTAAAAGTGTCACTACATTTAGTTTTAGGTCCAGTGTAGCCCCCTAACCCCCCTAATAAAGGTTTAACCCCCTGATCACCCCCCAGATAACCCTTTCACCCCCTAGCACCGCCGTCGCTATGCGATCATTTTTCTGATCGATGTCTTAGCGTCGGTGATGCTGATCGGTAGCCAGTAATTTTTTTTTAGGTTTGCCGCAGGTTTTTATAGCGTCGGGTACCCCCATATATTACCTAATAAAGGTTTAACCCCCTTGATCGCCCCCCAGGTAACCCTTTCACCCCCTATCACCACTGTCACTAAGCGATAATTTTTCTGATCGATGTCTTAGCGTCGGCGATGCTGATCGGTAGCCAGTAATTTTTTTTAGGTTCGCCGCAGGTTTTTATAGTGTCGGGTACCCCCATATATTACCTAATAAAGGTTTAACCCCCTTGATCACCCCCCAGGTAACCCTTTCACCCCCTAGCACCGCCGTCGCTATGCGATCATTTTTCTGATCGATGTCTTAGCGTCGGTGATGCTGATCGGTAGCCAGTAATTTTTTTTAGGTTCGCCGCAGGTTTTTATAGTGTCGGGTACCCCCATATATTACCTAATAAAGGTTTAACCCCCTTGATCACCCCCCAGGTAACCCTTTCACCCCCTAGCACCGCCGTCGCTATGCGATCATTTTTCTGATCGATGTCTTAGCGTCGGTGATGCTGATCGGTAGCCAGTAATTTTTTTTAGGTTCGCCGCAGGTTTTTATAGCGTCTGGTACCCCCATATATTACCTAATAAAGGTTTAACCCCCTTGATCGCCCCCCAGGTAACCCTTTCACTCCCTATCACCACTGTCACTAGGCGATAATTTTTCTGATCGATGTCTTAGCGTCGGCGATGCTGATCGGTAGCCAGTAATTTTTTTTAGCTTCGCCGCAGGTTTTTATAGCGTCGGGTACCCCCATATATTACCTAATAAAGGTTTAACCCCCTTGATCACCCCCCAGGTAACCCTTTCACCCCCTAGCACCGCCGTCACTATGCGATCATTTTTCTGATGATGTCTTAGCGTCGGTGATGCTGATCGGTAGGCAGTAATTTTTTTTAGGTTCGCCGCAGGTTTTTATAGCGTCAGGTACCCCCATATATTATCTAATAAAGGTTTAACCCCCTGATCGCCCCCCAGGTAACCCTTTCACCCCCTATCACCACTGTCGCTAAGCGATCGTTTTTATGATCGTTGTCTTAGTGTCGGTGATGCCGATAGGTAGCCAGTAATTTTTTTTTTAGGTTCGCCGTCAGGTTTTTATATAGCGTCAGGTACCCCCATATATTACCTAATAAAGGTTTTAACCCCCTAATTGCCCCTAGTTAACCCTTTCACCAGTGATCATCATATAAGTGTTACGGGTGACGCTGGTTAGTTAGTTTGCTTTTTATAGTGTCAGGGCACCCGCCGTATATAACCCAATAAAGGTTTAACCCCCTGATCGCCCAGCGGGTGATATCAATTCGGTTTTAGCGTCAGAGAGGGCCTGCGTCACACCCCAGGCAGCGTCAGGTTAGTGCCAGTAGCGCTAACACCCACGCGTGAAGCATACACCCCCCTTAGTGGTATAGTATCTGATCAGCTCAATATCTGATCTGATCAGATCTATACTAGCGTCCCCAGCAGTTTAGGGTTCCCAAAAATGCAGTGTTAGCGGGATCAGCCCAGATACCTGCTAGCACCTGCGTTTTGCCCCTCCGTCCAGCCCAGGCCACCCAAGTGCAGTATCGATCGATCACTGTCACTTGCAAAACACAACACACATAACTGCAGCGTTCGCAGAGACAGGCCTGATCCCTGTGACTCCAGTGCTGTAGGAGGTGATTTCACCACCACAGTTAAAAAAAAAAAAGCATATATGCCGAAGCATTGGGGCAGCAGGAGCGGAGGAGCGATTTTGCTCCTAATGCCGCGTACATACGGTCGAAATTCCGACGGAGGCTTGCCCGTGGAAAAGTCTGACCATGTGTACGCGGCATAACTTTTGCGAGAAGATGCCCCCATGCTTCGGCATATATAAATGGTGCATGTATGCCCATCATTAGAAGTGGGTGGATGAAGGGCGGTATCCTAATGGTGGGCATACCCACCGATCAATCTTTTTTTTTCGTTCAGCCAACAGGCTGCATGAAAAAAAAGATTACAATACATGTCCAACAAGGACCAGCAACGTACTGGTATGTTGCTGGACTTTGAATGTTTATACCAGAATGATGCCTGCAGGTTTAGGTATCATCTTGGTATCATTCTTTTCAGCCAGCGGCCGCCTTTCATGTAAAAGCAATCCTAGTGGCTAATTAGCCTCTGGACTGCTTTTACAAGCAGTGGGAGGGAATGTCCTCCCCGGATATAAAAAGCGCCATTGGGAAATTGGGAAAGCATTTTATCACACCGATCTTGGTGTGGTCAGATGCTTTGAGGGCAGAGGAAAGATCTAGGGTCCAATAGACCCCAGTTTTTTCAAAAAAGAGTACCTGTCATTACCTATTGCTATCATAGGGGATATTTACATTCCCTGAGATAACAATAAAAGTGATAAAAATAAATAAATATGGAAGCAACAGTTTAAAAATAAAATAAAAAAGCAAAATTAATAATAAAAAAAAAAAAAAAAAAAAAAGCACCCCTGTCCTGCCCTGCTCTTGCCCAATGGCAAACGCAAGCATCGGTCTGGCGTCATATGTAAACAGCAATTGCACCATGCATGTGAGGTATCACCGCGAAGGTCAGATGGAGGGCAGTAATTTTAGCAGTAGACCTCCTCTGTAAATCTAACGGGGTAACCTTTAAATGCTTTTAAAGGCTTTTTAAAATGTATGTAGTTTGTCACCAATGCGCGTTTGTGCGAAATTTTAAAGCATGTCGTGTTTGGTATCTATGTACTCGGCCTAAGATAATCTTTTTTATTTCATCAAACATTTGGGCAATATAGTGTGTTTTAGTGCATTAAAATTAAAAAAAGTGTATTTTTTCCCCAAAAAATGCGTTTGAAAAATCGCTGCGCAAATACTGTGTAGAAAAAAAAATGCAAAACCCACCATTTTATTCTGTAGGGTCTTTGCTTTAAAAAGATATATAATGTTTGGGGGTTCAACATAATTTTCTTGCAAAAAAAATATGTTTTCATGTAAACAAAAAGTGTCAAAAAGGGCTTTGTCTTCAAGTGGTTAGAAGAGTGGATGTAAGCTTCCTAATGTTGTGTATAAAATGCCAGAACAGTTCAAAACCCCCCCAAATGACCCCATTTTGGAAAGTAGACACCCCAAGCTATATACTGAGAGGCATGTCGAGTCCATGGAATATTTTATATGTTGACACAAGTTGCGGAAAAAATAAAATTATTTTTTTTTTTTTTTGCACAAAGTTGTCACTAAATGATATATTGCTCAAACATGCCATGGGCATATGTGGAATTACACCCCAAAATACATTCTGTTGCTTCTCCTGAGTACGGGGATACCACATGTGTGAGACTTTTTGGGAGCCTAGCCACGTACGGGACCCCAAAAACCAAGCACCGCCTTCAGGCTTTCTAAGGGTGTCAATTTTTGATTTCACTTCTCACTGCCTATCACAGTTTCGGAGGCCATGGAATGCCCAGATGGCACAAAACCCCCCCAAATGACCCCATTTTGGAAAGTAGACACCCCAAGCTATTTGCTGAGAGGTATTGTGAGTATTTTGCAGATCTCGCTTTTTGTCACAAAGTTTTGAAAATTTAAAAAAAAAAAGAAAAAAAAAAAATGTTCTTTCTTCATTTTCAAAAACAAATGAGAGCTGTAAAATACTCACCATGCCTCTCAGCAAACAGCTTGGGGTGTCTACTTTCCAAAATGGGGTCATCTGGGGGGGTTTTGTGCTATTTTGGCATTTTATGGCCTTCAAAACTGTGATAGGTAGTGAGGAGTGAAATCAAAAATTTGCGCCCTTAGAAATCCTGAAGGCGGTGCTTGGTTTCCGGGGTCCCGTACGTGGCTAGGCTCCTAAAAAGTCCCACACATGTGGTATCCCCGTACTCAGGAGAAGCAGCAGAATGTATTTTGGGGTGCAATTCCACATATAACCATGGCATGTGTGAGCAATATATCATTTAGTGACAACTTTTTGGGCTCAACAGGCCTCTCAGCAATTTCCTTGGGGTGTCTACTTTCTAAAATGGGGTAATTTGGGGGGGTTTTGTACTGCCCTGCCATTTTAGCACCTCAAGAAATGAGATAGGCAGTCATAAATTTAAAGCTGTGTAAATTCCAGAAAATGTACCCTAGTTTGTAGACGCTATAACTTTTGCGCAAACCAATAAATATACGCTTATTGACATTTTTTTTACTAAAGACATGTGGCTGAATACATTTTGGCCTAAATATATGACTAAAATTGAGTTTATTCGATTTTTCTTATAACAAAAAGTAGAAAATATCATTTTTTTTCAAAATTTTCGGTCTTTTTCCGTTTATATCGCAAAAAAGAAAAATCGCAGAGGCAATCAAATACCATTAAAAGAAAGCTCTATTTGTGGGAAGAAAAGGACGCAAATTTCGTTTGGGTACAACATTGCATGTCCGCACAATTTACAGTTAAAGCAGCGCAGTGCAAAATTCTGAATTCACCTCTGGTCCTTTAGCTACCAAATGGTCCGGGGCTTAAGTGGTTAATACCCAGTACCTAGAACAAGTGTGCAAACTCCTTAGTGACCAGTCCCCAACACATTTACATTAATCCACCAGTACTGTAATTGCCCAATATCAGAACATGTGTGATAATCAGTCACATTTACTTATATGCCAAATATTAATATATCTCCACTGCCCTGATCCAATAAAGATTTCACCTCCACTGCCCCTTTTCCTGACAAAATATTCCCATGACAAAGCCTTGCCCCATCTTCATGTCCCATTGTCTAGTAGCTATAGACAATGTCATAGGTTGTGAATGACAGAGCTCACAACAGTGATTTTCTTCATGGCAAGATAGAATAACTGGTGCCTGTTAAGCATATAATTAGATATTTTAATAATGTGGACATGATAACAATAGGAGTACTTTAAGTGGTGTGTTATATGTGTTATACTAAATATGCTGTCATTTACTGTATATAGCAAATCAAATGTTTGTTGTTATTCTGTACTAGTTGTTGTACAGTGTACAGGAATTGTACTTTTTTTTTATTTGGAAGAATTGAGGAAAGACACCACAGTAGTCACTCTGTGTTCTGAACAGGAGCACTCTTTAGGAAAATAAATGGCTCCACGGACAGTTTTGTTTGTGTTTTACCTTCAACTAAGCTTGTTTGCTTTCATAGTATTGAACTTAATACTGTAGCCCTCTACTTCTCCAGAAGCTATTGTTTTATTCTGTATTACCTGATCCCATTTTCTGCCTTTATTGTCTCTTAATCGTCTCTATTCCTATCTGTTGCCTAATGCCGCGTATACACGATCAGAAATTCCGACAAGAAAAGTCAGATATGAGCTTTTGGTCGGAAATTCCGACCGTTTGTAGGCTCCATCGGACTTTTCCTGTTGGAATTTCCACCAACAAAAATTTGAGAGCTGGTTCTCAAATTTTCCGACGGAAAAAATTTCAATTGGAAATTCCGATCGTCTGTAGCAATTCCGACGTGCAAAATTCTGACGCGTGCTCGGAAACAATTTTGACGCATGCTCGGAAGCATTGAACTTAATTTTCTCGGCTCGTCGTAGTGTTGTACGTCACCGCGTTCTTGGCGGTCGAAAGTTCAGAGAACTTTTGTGTGACCGTGTGTATGCAAGCCAATCTTGAGCGGAATTCTATTGAAAGAACCATCCAAGGTTTTTCCGACGGAAAATCAGATCGTGTGTACGCGGCATTAGAGTTATTTCATATTTGTTGTCTTAAAATTATATGGCTTAATGTACAAAACTCAGGGATCTTTATATTTGGTACTGTAATACCAAATACCCAGTATTTGGTATTAACAATCTTTGGGTATATTTTAATAGGGTGTTTCTTTTTATAAACCATAATAAAATATAATTAAAAAAATGGTGAAGTTGCTCTTTGACTAGCGTGGGCATGGGGCGTGGTCACCGGGTGATGTCACCCGGTGACCCCACCCCTTATGTCGTCACCACCCAGAGCATGATGGGACTGTGACGTCATAAGAGGCGGGGGTCACCCGGTGACCACGCCCCATGCATATATAAATCGTTGCGCACCGAGCACATGGCATTACAGCGGAAGAGATCGTCGTGTCAACATCAAAGAAGAGAAGAGGGAAGAAGACGACGGGGAAAACCAAGCCAACGCTAGTAAAAGAGCTGGAAGAAGATAGCGGAGGAGCCCGGCAGAAGGTAGAATGCACCGGAAAGCGCAAGAAGAACCGGAGAGCGGGAGAAGAACCAGAGAGCGCGGAGATGACACTGGAGAGCGGGAGAAGAGAACAGAGAAGTCGGATAAAACCCCCAAAGTTGGAAGAAGACCCCCGAAGTTGGAAGAAGACCCCCCGGAGCTGCCTAATAAATCACTTTAAAAACCTGTGTAGTGTGTTTTTTCTTCACTTCACTTTTTTCCTCCAGGTGAATGGGTAGGGGTACGATGTACCCCATACTCATTCACATAGGGTGGGGGCCTGGATCTGGGGGCCCCCTTATTAAAGGGGGCTCCCGGATTCTGATAAGCTCCCCGCCCACAGACCCCGACAACCAAAGGCCCTTGTCCTCATCAACATGGGGACAAGGTGCTTTGGGGTGGGGGTGCCGCAGGGTGCCCCCCTGCCGCAAAGCACCCACCCCCCATGCTGAGGGCATGCGGCCTGGTACGGTTCCAGAGGTGGGGGGGGCGCTCGTCCCCACCCCCTTTCCTGACCGGCCGAGCTGCGTGCTCGGATAAGGGTCTGGTATGGATTTTGGAGGACCCCCACACCGTTTTTTCGGCGTAGGGGTTCCTAAGGGCCTGGTATGCTCCTGGAGGAGAACCCATGCTGGTTTTTTATTTAAAATTTGGCGTGGAGTTCCCCCTCATGATTCATACCAAACACAGAGCCTGGTATTGGCGGGAATCCAAGTCGGATACCCATTCATTGAAAGTCGGACGTATGTCGGCTTCAACACATTTTTCCTTTCCCGGTGAGCCAGCTCGGCGCTGGCTCCCACTAAAGGGCTTGTAGGTAGTCAATCTTGCGATAAAAGCAGCGAGATTGACACAATATCGCGGTCACCTACTGTAAAGTGGTCTGCATGCAAATACAGTCTCCCTAGAAACTCCCACTATTGCGGATTGAGTTCTGTCCATCAAGACATAGCTAATTGCTTAGCTTGATCCAATAACCCTTCTTGTATTAAAAATAAATAAAAGAAAGGTGCCTCTAAGTGCAGTATGCAAAATTTATTACGAGGTCTGACATGCTCCGAAACGCGTTACTGCCCCTTTCTCCCCACTGACACCATCAGCCTTGTGTGTCCCACAGTGAACCCGGAACACAGGCTTCCCTGCTGCCTCCTCTCTCCAACATGTACGAGGACGCTTTACAGCTGCTGGACGGCTCTACACTGCTCTCTACCACCGTGCCGAGGATGGACACATGCCACAGATGAGGACTCCTGATTTTATCATGTTTTTTAACACTCAACGATCTTGTAAGTGCTTTTAACCCCTTGTGTACTATTAAATTTTGCATACTGCACTTAAAAGCACCTTTCTTTTCCTTTTTTATATCTTCAGAGTTGCTTCTCCTCTAACCAAAGTGCTGTCAGAAGTGCCATCTCATCACTATCATCCCTCTGACCAGCTATCCACCTCCACCAGAGCGCCCTAATTTCCTCTCCTTCTTGCATGAAGAATACTGAGCCCAGGTGCTGAGTCTAAAATAATGCATTGAAAACAGAAAGATTTTATTTAACCAGTTCCCTACCGAGCCATAGTAATATGACGTCGGTAGGAACCTTGTCTCCCTCCGGGTGGACGTCATATGACGTCCTTTGCTTCCCGGCCGCTCGCGCATCCGCTGCATCGCTCGAGACCCGGTGTGCATGCCCGTGATCACGGCAGGAGTGTGGATCTGTGTGTGTAAACACACAGATCCACCTCCTGTCAGAGGTGAGGAGACCGATGTGTGTTCCCAGTACAGAGGAACACACATCGGTCTCCTCCCCTTGTCAGTCCCCTCCCCCTACAGTAAGAATCACTCCCAGGGAACATATTTATCCCCTTCAGTGCCCCCTAGTGTTAACCCCTTCCCTGCCAGTCACATTTATACAGTAATCAGTGCAGTTTTATAGCACTAATCGCTGTATAAATGTGAATGGTCCCAAAAATGTGTCAAAAGTGTCCGATATGTCCGTCGCAATGTCACGGTCACAATAAAAATCGCAGATCGCCGCCATTACTAGTAAAAAGAAAAAAATGCATTAAAACTATTGCCTATTTGTAGACGCTATAACTTTTGCGCAAACCAGTCGATATACGCTTATTGCAATTTTTTTTACCAAAAATATGTAGAAGAATACATATCGGCCTAAACTGAGGGAGTTTTTTTTTATTGATATTTATTAAATCAAAAAGTAAAAAATATTGAGTTTTTTTTTCAAAATTTTCGCTCTTCTTTTGTTTATAGCGCAAAAAACCCCCGCAGAGGTGATAAAATACCACCAAACTAAAGCTCTATTTGTGGGGAAAAAAAACATAAAGATTTCATTTGGGTACAGTGTTGCATGACCGCGCAATTGTCATTCAAAGTGCAACAGCGCTGAAAACTAAAAATTGGTCTGGGCAGGAAGGGGGTGAAAATGCCCTGTATTGAAGTGGATAAAAATGTTATTAGCACGTTGATGGTGGCGGTGGTGTTGTTTGGGGGGCAGTGGTTAGGAAAAGCAAAAGTAAGTAGGTTAAACTACAGCCTATCTCACTCTTTTATTTCCTCTTTATCCTCCTACCTACCCCCTTCTATGATGTAACTAAAAGCCTATTTAGCTGGTGTTCCTTCAACCAGAACCCCCCCCCCCCCCCTGGAGTTATTGAGTTATTATTGAGTTGATATGTTACTATGTTACCATGCTGAACATGAT
This sequence comes from Rana muscosa, assembly GCA_029206835.1. NCBI lineage: Eukaryota > Metazoa > Chordata > Amphibia > Anura > Ranidae > Rana > Rana muscosa. The sequence goes on from CM055116.1 coordinate 219,691,150, forward strand.
CCACCACGGTTTAGTCCGACTGTGTGACTATCTCTATATTACTTAACTCTACGTTATGAATGTTGATTTCACTTGCTCCAGTCAGAACATCCGACATGTTGTAACAAATGTATATCTTATTCACTTTACTGAAAATAATAAAGAAATATTGAAATTAAACTTCAGCCTTAGACATACTTTGCATTCATTTCTTGAAAGTGGTTCTGATAGCTGAAAGTTTTTTTTTACCTTCATGCATTCTATGCGTAAAAAACCTTCAGTGTGCACCTTCCCCCTCAGCCCCCCTAATACTTACCTGAGCCCAATTTCAATCCAGTGATGTGCAGAAAAGCTGAGGCTCTCCTGGGTCTCTCCTTCTTATTGGCTAAGATGCAGCAACAGGAGCCATTGGCTCCCACTGCTGTCAATAACAGCAAGTAAGAAAGGAGCGGAGGCTGGGCACAGAGAGTGGGACTTGGGAGTGAGCATGCACGAGTGCCCCCCATAGCAAGTGGTTTGTTAAGGAGGCACTCGGCAGGGGGAAGGGGCCCAGAGAAGCATCGGTGGGGGACCAGAGAGGAGGATAATTGGGGCTGCTCTGTGCAAAATCATTGCACAGAGCAGGTAAGTATGACATGTCTCTTATTTAAAAAAAAAAAATGGCTTTACAAACTCTTTAACCATTGCTGATCACAGTTGGATCAGGCAATACTTGTGTCTATCAGCAGTTCCCAACCTTGCTCTAGCCAGATTTTCCAAGGAGCAAAATTGATTGTCAGGCTGTATTTTTTCTACCAACCACTACTGTTTCATCTTGAAGTAAGTATTGCTCATGTGCTACTCCTGCTTGCCTAATACAAATGTGCACATTTGTAAGAATTACTTTTGTACAAATGATCATTCAGTAGTCAGAGCATTCTTGCATGTCTGTCTGCCTTTTAATGTCTATCGGTGTCTTTTATCTACAGTTGTATTAATAACTGGTAAAAAGATTAGTGTGCAATTCCATGGATAACATTGTGACATTTTATTGATATGACTTCTTTATTACATTATTTCTTCAACACTTTCAAGCAGTATATCTCCTGTTTAATACTTCTGTATGGCACATTTGATAGGAACATGCCCATATGATATATTTTTGCCATTATATTACGCAATTGTGCAATATATAAATATATATATATATATATATATATATATATATATATATATATATATATATATATATATAATTCTCCACGTGATTCTGCTTTATAAACTCAAAGACAAGGCGTAGACTTAGTATAAAACACGATTAGGGCAATTCAATAAATGAGTGACACTTTTCTAGAAGTATGGTATTTTAAAGGTTCCTGCTTTACCCTACCACCAGTTTTGGTGGTTTTACTGAATGTTCAGCAGGTTTAGGCAGTTCTTAAAAACACCACTATTGCGAAGTGACACTTCTACTGAAAATTCAAAAAGAATTACCACCTGTTCATAGATAACACAACTAGAGGTAAATAAAACCAACTGTAAGTTGGCACAGAGTGCAGTGGCGGTGCGTCCATAGTGGGCACAGGAGCGCTGCCCCCTCTCTCGCCTGCACCCATCAATCAACAATACATAGATTCATGCATTGCTGAATTAGAGCGGTGGCCGGCGGTGGGTGTATTTTGTGGGTGTATTTTGGAAGTGCCAACGGCTCTGATAGGCTTCCTGATTACAGCCTGTGGGCTCTAATCGGCTTCCAAATGGTTAACCAGAGGGCGCACAGGCACGCGTCTCAGCCAATCAGGTTCACCGGGTCTGGTTACCGGTAACTTGATTGGCTGAAGCGACATCGAGGGCGGGAGAAGACATTGGGGGATTGTGGAGGAGGATGGCCGACCCGAGAAAGGTAAGTTCCGGGCGGAGGGGCAATCTGGCGGTTTTTGAGGGGGCAATCTGGCGGTTTTTGAGGGAGCAAACTGTGGGTTTTTGAGTGGGCAAACTGGTGGCAATTGATGGACACAGTGGCGACAATTGATGGCACAGTGGTGACAATTGATGGCATGGCACAGTGGCGACAATTGATGGCACAGTGGCTGCGTTGGCTGCGTTTGATGGCACAGTGGTGACAATTTATGGGCACAGTGGCTGCGTTTGATGGCACAGTGGCGACAATTGATGGGCACAGTGGCTGCGTTTGATGGCACAGTGGCGACAATTGATGGGCACAGTGGCTGCGTTTGATGGCACAGTGGCGACAATTGATGGCACAGTGGCGACAATTGATGGGCACAGTGGCGACAATTGATGGGCACAGTGGTGACAATTGATGGCACAGTGGTGACAATTGATGGGCACAGTGGCTGCGTTTGATGGCACAGTGGTGACAATTTATGGCACAGTGGCGACAATTGATGGGCACAGTGGCTGAGTTTGATGGCACAGTGGCGACAAATGATGGGCACAGTGGCTGCGTTTGATGGCACAGTGGCGACAATTGATGGCACAGTTGCGACAATTGATGGGCACAGTAGCTGCATTTGATGGGCACAGTGAGGCTGAATTTGATGGTTTTTTGTTTTTTTCGTTTGTTTGCGCCCCCCCAAAAAATTTTGAGCACCAGCCGCCACTGATGCTGTGTAACAGAGCAGCATGTTTGCCACTTCTACCCCCTTCTCCCCTGTCACTGGCTGTTAAGTAATTCTCAGCCAACAGCTTCATAGCAAATAGTGAAACTTAAAGCGTGGGTAATCTGATGAGGAAGTTGAGTCACTAGTTCCCTATCAGGTCTGCTCTTTCCCAGTGGCGTATCCAGGGTATGGCAGACAGGGCTAGTGCCATGGGCGCTACATGAAGGGGGCGCTGGTGAGTAGCTGGCAGTCTACACACTGCTCAGATGACCCCCAGCATTACACAGTCGGTGCTCTCCTCCTCTCCCGGGAAGGTCAGGGAAAGTGTTTCGTGTGTGGGTCAGGTGACTCCCCCCTCCTGCACATCCCGATGTTCTCCCTGCAGGGAGGGCGCTCACTCTCCGCTCCGCGGCCGTGCAGTGTATACTGGGGGTTGGCGGGAGGAAGTTGCTGCATGTGGGAGGAAGAGCGGAGTTGTTGCACAGCTGTGCCCCCCCCCAAATGAAAACGATCCTCACGGCAATAGAGCGATTCCCTGTGTGTGGGTCTCCCTTCCCCCTTCCTGTAAGCTCTCAGCTGCTGGAGGGATAGAAACACAGAGAATCGCTCTATAATTGCTGTGCTGATCATCCATTCCTCAGTGTCGGGGGCTCCTGCTTGTCATAATGACAAAAGGCAGAGCCAGCTCCAGCAGAACATCTCCAACCTGTACTGTGTGCAGAAGGGTTCACAACACAGCACAGCAGTAAGATGCAGGGGGCTGCACGATGATGATTTCAGTGTCCCGCCTCCCGACCATCAGTGGGAGGAGGGGGAGATTTGCATTTCATCTCACTTTCAGCCAATCATACTTTGCCCATGTTGCAGCCCCTCCCTCTTCCCCTCCCACCCTCCACATTTTGACTTCAGTTCCAGGAAGAAGAATCAGTCCTCAGCTTCTACTCATGTGAGTTTTTTTCTTTCTTTATGTTTACTTCAGAGAGGGGGAGAAGGAGGTTCTGCAGCAGCAGCCGGGACACTGGGACGGTAATGGATTCATTTAGACTTTTAGTGCAGCAGGTGACAGAGGAAGAGAGGAACAGGACCAGCATTCGCTTATCTATTCATGTTGTCATGTATTTACTCTGGCACTACACCCCCTAACCTGGCACTACACCCCCTAACCTGGCACTATACCCCCTAACCTGGCACTATACCCCCTAACCTGGCACTACACCCCCTAACCTGGCACTATACCCCCTAACCTGGCACTACACCCCCTAACCTGGCACTATACCACCTATCCTGGCACTATACCCCCTAACCTGGCACTATACCCCCTAACCTGGCACTACACCCCCTAACCTGGCACTACACCCCCTAACCTGGCACTATACCCCCTAACCTGGCACTACACCCCCTAACCTGGCACTACACCCCTAACCTGGCACTATACCCCCTAACCTGGCACTACACCCCCTAACCTGGCACTACACCCCCTAACCTGGCACTATACCCCCTAACCTGGCACTACACCCCCTAACCTGGCACTATACCCCCTAACCTGGCACTACACCCCCTAACCTGGCACTATACCCCCTAACCTGGCACTACACCCCCTAGCCTGGCACTATACCCCCTAACCTGGCACTACACCCCCTAACCTGGCACTATACCCGCTAACCTGGCACTATACCCCCTAACCTGGCACTACACCCCCTAACCTGGCACTATACCCCCTAACCTGGCACTACACCCCCTAACCTGGCACTATGCCCCCTAACCTGGCACTACACCCCCTAACCTGGCACTATACCCCCTAACCTGGCACTACACACCCTAACCTGGCACTATACCCCCTAACCTGGCACTACACCCCCTAACCTGGCACTATACCCCCTAACCTGGCACTACACCCCCTAACCTGGCACTATACCCCCTAACCTGGCACTACACCCCCTAACCTGGCACTATACCCCCTAACCTGGCACTACACCCCCTAACCTGGCACTACACCCCCTAACCTGGCACTATACCCCCTAACCTGGCACTACACCCCCTAACCTGGCACTATACCCCCTAACCTGGCACTACACCCCCTAACCTGGCACTATACCCCCTAACCTGGCACTACACCCCCTAACCTGGCACTATACCACCTAACCTGGCACTACACCCCCTAACCTGGCACTATACCCCCTAACCTGGCACTATACCTGCTAACCTGGCACTACACCCCCTAACCTGGCACTACACCCCCTAACCTGGCACTATACCCCCTAACCTGGCACTACACCCCCTAACCTGGCACTACGCCCCCTAACCTGGCACTATGCCCCCTAACCTGGCACTACACCCCCTAATCTGGCACTACACCCCCTAACCAGGCACTATACCCCCTAACCTGGCACTACACCCCCTAACCTGGCACTATACCCCCTAACCTGACACTACACCCCCTAACCTGGCACTATACCCCATAACCTGGAACTACACCCCCTAACATGGCACTACACCCCCTAACCTGGCACTATACCCCCTAACCTGGCACTACACCCCCTAACCTGGCACTACACCCCCTAACCTGCACTACACCCCTAACCTGGCACTATACCCCCTAACCTGGCACTACACCCCCTAACCTGGCACTACACCCCCTAACCTGGCACTATACCCCCTAACCTGGCACTACACCCCCTAACCTGGCACTATACCCCCTAACCTGGCACTACACCCCCTAACCCGCACTATACCCCCTAACCTGGCACTATACCCCCTAACCTGGCACTACACCCCCTAACCTGGCACTACACCCCCTAACCTGGCACTATACCCCCTAACCTGGCACTACACCCCCTAACCTGGCACTATGCCCCCTAACCTGGCACTACACCCCCTAACCTGGCACTACACCCCCTAACCTGGCACTATACCCCCTAACCTGGCACTACACCCCCTAACCTGGCACTATATCCCCTAACCTGGCACTACACCCCCTAACCTGGCACTATACCCCCTAACCTGGCACTACACCCCCTAACCTGGCACTATACCCCCTAACCTGGCACTATACCCCCTAACCTGGAACTACACCCCCTAACCTGGCACTATACCCCCTAACCTGGCACTACACCCCCTAACCTGGCACTATACCCCCTAACCTGGCACTACACCCCCTAACCTGGCACTACACCCCTAACCTGGCACTATACCCCCTAACCTGGCACTACACCCCCTATCCTGGCACTACACCCCCTAACCTGGCACTATACCCCCTAACCTGGCACTACACCCCCTAACCTGGCACTATACCCCCTAACCTGGCACTACACCCCCTAACCTGGCACTATACCCCCTAACCTGGCACTACACCCCCTAACCTGGCACTATACCCCCTAACCTGGCACTACACCCCCTAACCTGGCACTATACCCCCTAATCTGGCACTACACCCCCTAACCTGGCACTATACCCCCTAACCTGGCACTACACCCCCTAACCTGGCACTATACCCCCTAACCTGGCACTACACCCCCTAACCTGGCACTAAACCCCCTAACTTGGCACTACACCCCCTAACCTGGCACTATACCCCCTAACCTAGCACTACACCCCCTAACCTGGCACTATACCCCCTAACCTGGCACTACACCCCCTAACCTGGCACGATACCCGCTAACCTGGCACTACACCCCCTAACCTGGCACTACACCCCCTAACCTGACACTACACCCCCTAACCTGGCACTATACCCCCTAACCTGGCACTACACCCCCTAACCTGGCACTATACCCCCTAACCTGACACTACACCCCCTAACCTGGCACTATACCCCCTAACCTGGTACTACACCCCCTAACCTGGCACTATACCCCCTAACCTGGCACTACACCCCCTAACCTGGCACTATACCCCCTAACCTGGCACTACACCCCCTAACCTGGCACTATACCCCCTAACCTGGCACTGTACCCCCTAACCTGGCACTATACCCCCTTACCTGGCACTACACCTCCTAACCTGGCACTACACCTCCTAACCTGGCACTACACCTCCTAACCTGGCACTATACCCCCTAACCTGGCACTACACCCCCTAACCTGGCACTATACCCCCTAACCTGGCACTATACCACCCTAACATGGCACTACCACCCTAACCTGGCACTACTGTATATCACCTAACCTGGTACTATACCACCCAAACCTGGCACTACTGTATATCACCTAAGCTGGCACTTTGTGTTGGCCTATCACATAAAATACATTCACAATTTTGGTTGTAACATGACAAAATGTGGAAATTTTCAAGGGGTATGAATACTTTTTCAAGGCAGTGTGTGTGTGTGTATATATATATATATATATATATATATATATATACACACACACACACACATTTTTATAGTTGGGGCCCCCCTAGTTTTGTTCCTGTGCCCCCCCCCTAAATATGAAAGCTAGAGACACCACTGTTGCACAGAAGACGGAGTGACAGCACAGAAGACGGAGTGACAGCGCAGTGGCAGGAGACTCAGGGGCCACACACCTGCAGCCAGGGGCCACTTGTGCAGTGATTGGTGGCACAGCGCTGTCCCGGAGTGATCGGCGAGGACGGATGGCACTGATCGTACCTTTGCTCGGGTATCATGCAGAAGAGTGTGGGCTGTAACAAGGGTCACGCTCTGTACCTGGCTCTCCTTGCCTGCAAGGAGGGCACTAAGAGGGGGCAACTCAGCAAGAAGGCGGCCAAGACCAACAGGTGTCACGACAAATGGTTCTCCCTCTTCCAGAATGTCCTCTTCTGCTTCAAGGGAGAGCAGAGCGCCTGACCCTCCGGACTCTACATGCTGGAGGGTGCCAGCTGCGAGAGGATCCCCCCACCCATAGTGGGCAGCGGGGGCAAGGAGAGCATGGAGAAGCAGGTACCCCACCAATGTCTACCCCATTATATATGTATATATTGAGCTCCACTCCTGCCCAGGACACTAGCTACATGGAGTTAGCATGTTCTCCCAGTGGGGTTCCTCTTCCACTCCAAACACATGCAGGTAGGTGAATTGTACCCTGTGTACAGACTGGCAGGGTACATGTCTAATCATATTCTACACTGACCCTACAATCACAGAGGACCCTACACATATCTATGTATACTTCCATTCAGTCCTGTCCAGCTCTTGGCAGATTTTGGGCCAGCACTCATCTTGGATCATTTTTCGGACATGGGGGGGTGGCATGCAGAATGTGATCACCCATGTACATTTCCACTTCATACAGACAGGGGACCATCAACTACCAACATGGCTTTGGAGTGTGCCCACACCAAGAGAACATGCAAACTACATGCAGATAGCTTCCTGGCCCAGATTCAAACCAAGTGAGGCAAGTCCCAACAACTAACCTACTGTTCTTCCTATATACCTGTATTATCTGAAAGATGGGTTTCAACTGTTTTGACAGGGGCGCAGTTTCAGTGCTTGCCATAGGCGCAATTTTCACTAGATACGCCTCTGCTCTTTCCATGTGATTGACAGCAGGCAATAGGCAGATCCTATAGCTAATAGCAGGCTGTCAATCACAAGGGAGGTAGACCTAATGGAGAACTTGATTCACTGAATCCCTGTCAGGCTCCGCCCACAAAGCCTAAAAAATCATTGGCTCCTGCACTGTTTGTGTGACAGCCATGGGGTCCCCATGTGTAAGCCCTGTGGTTAGGTCAAAACTGTTGGAGGCACGGCCTGGGAGGAGCTGGGCTGAAGCCATTTGACTCTTCAATGCACTTGGGATGTTTCTTCTATGCATGGTGTCTCCTTCACTGCTTCTCTAAATGAGTCTAATTGAGGTGTAGGTCTCAATTGAAGCTCAACCAAGGCAACATGTTCCTTTTTTTTTATAGAATAAGGAAAGAATATAACTATTGTCTGTTTTTATTGTTCTCTGGGGATATTTCATCTCACCTGGTGGCAGAGCTCAGAGCGACAAAGAGGGATGGGGAACAGCAATAAAAACAATTGTATTTTGTAGTGGGTAAAGTTTACATCCCAGGTCAGGTTTCTACTGCTGTATGTGACCTGCCTGTCCTAGTGATTTCCATTATCTTCATTTTTTGTTCTGATGTCACACGTGGGGCACTAAGATACACAGTAAGAGCATTGTAAATCTGATAGGGATTCTAACCCTTCCCAACTTAATTTAAAAGTAAAAGTGGCTATATAACTGTTTTGAGCAGGAAGTGGTGCCGAACTGTGATACATGATACAGGATACAGATGTGAACTATGCAAGCTTTTATCATTACCAAATACTATATTACATACTGTAACTTTTTCCTTGTGTCAGTGACAAAAAAATCACACAACATAATACCCACTTAAAAATACCTATTTTATTTTCCATTTTAAAGATAAAGATATTTATTATTTAAGCTTACACTATTGCTTAATGACTCATTACACATGCTCTGCTCAAATTTACTGTAGTCTAATGCCTTGTACACACGATCAGAATTTCCGATGGAAAAAGTCTGACGGAATTTTTTCATCGGATATTCCGACCGTGTGTGTGCCCCATCTGACTTTTTTCCCATTGGAGTTTAGAAAGAGAACATGTTCTATTTTTTTCCGATGGAATCCTATCGGAAATTCCGTTTGTCTATAAGGAACTCCGATGGAGAAAAAAACACACATGCTCAGAATCAAGTCGACGCATGCTCAGAAGCATTGAACTTAATTTTTCTCGGCTCGTCGTAGTGTTGTACGTCACCGCGTTCTTGACGGTCGGAATTTGGTGTGACAGTATGTATGCAAGACAGCTTGAACGGAATTCCGTCCCAAAAATCCGTCGGAGTTTATCCTGATGGAAAATCCGATCGTGTGTACAAGGCATTAGAGATTGGTTTAAGTGCTCATGTCTGTGAATACCCATTGTTTGGATGTATTTGTACAAGTTTGAGAATTCTAGTAATTTTACTGATGACATTTTTCATTTTGCTTGAAGTGCACTGAGATACAATGATACACAGCCATCTGGTCAATTTTATTGTGTCTGCAGCACACAGAGTATTTTAGGAAACAAAATGATTATGATGGTCTTGTAAGAGGCAGTGACTAACCAACTAATATGAGTGTAGAAAAAGACAGGGCAGCACCCTAGTATGAGAAAAAGTAATTTATTTGTATAATCAAGATGAAGATTTTTGAATGACAAGAAGAGGCCAAAATTTAGAAAGGTCCCACTAATGCGTAGAGAAAATGTTTTTTTAAAAAAAATTATTTAATAATTTCTCTATTAATTTATTATATTCATGATTAACCCCTTGCTGACCAGGGAACAACGAGCTACCTCGACACAATGGCACGGCTGGGCAAATGGGCGTACCTGTACGTCCCCTTTAAATCGCGGCTTAGTGGTCGCACGCGCACCCGCCGGGTCCCACAGAACTCAATGTCCGCCGGGGGTGCGCGATCATGACACGGAGCAGCAGAACGAAGAGATGACTATGTAAACAAGGCATTTCCCTGTTCTGCCTAGCAACATGACAGGGATCTACTGCTCCCTGTCATTGGGAGCAGTGATCTCTGTCATTGTCATGGTCTAGTGAGTGAGTGGTCTAGTGAGCCCATCCCTCCTAAAGTTAGAACACAGTGAGGGAACACAATTAACCCCTGGATCGCTCTCTAGTGTTTAACCCCTTCCCTGCCAGTGTCATTTACACAGTAATCAGTGCATTTTTATAGCAATGATTGCTGTATATATGTCACTGGTCCCAAAATAGTGTCAAAAGTGTCCTATGAGTCCGCCACAATGTCACAGTCATGATAAAAATTGCAGATCGCCGCCATTACTAATAAAAAAAAATAATAATAATACAAATGCCATAAATCTATCCCCTATTTTGTAGACGCTATACCTTTTACGCAAACCAATCAATATACGTTTATTGCATATTCATTTTTTACCAAAATTATGTAGAAGAATACATATCGGCTTAAACTGAGAAAGAAATTCTTTTTTTTATATATTTTTTAGGGATATTTATTATAGCAAAAAGTTAAAAATATTGCTTTTTTTTCAAAATTTTCGTTCTTTTTTTGTTTATAGCGCAAAAAAATAAAATAAAAACTGCAGAGGCGATCAAATGCCACCAAAAGAAAGCTCTATTTGTGGGAAAAAAGGATGTCAATTTTGTTTGGGTGCAACGTCGCACGACCGCGCAATTGTCAGTTAAAGTGACGCAGTGCCTTATCACAAAAAGTGCTCTGGTCAGGAAAGGGGTAAATCCTTCCGGGCTGAAGTGGTTAAAACAATACAGTTGTTACAACGTCTTTCTTTTTAGTCCAGCAAGTATGAAACATTGCTTATAAATACATTCTATTTATCCTGAAGCTACCAGGCAGCAAGTGCAGGTCCAGTACTCCAAAGACTTCAGATAGCTGGCTTACAGTTCTGTGGTATAGACATGAATAGCAAGATCTTATAACACAGTCAGCTGAATAACTCAGAAGAGAGACACGTTTGCAGGAGCAGTAAACAGGCGCAGACTAGTGATAGGCAAATTTCCTTGGGTTTGATTTATGGGGTGTTTGGGCAAACACATCCAAAAATCTGCAATTTGTAAACTTTAATGTCAACCCCACTAAAGTAAATAGGAGGCTAATCTTGAAAATCCATTCACTCTATTTTCAAGGCTAAAAGACCAGGCAGGACATGTAAGAATGCAAAAAAATATTTTAAAGAATGCAATTCAATGGGGAGCAGCTCTTTAAAGCTTAATGGATAGGTTCACATTTAAAATAAATAAATAAATAAAAATTTGCAGGTAAAAAAATGCGCATTTAACTTTTTTTACTAAGGAGCCTGCAGAGCATTGCACCAGCAATCAGCATATAGTGGGTTCAACCTCAGGCGTCTGCAGACTCTCAGCATAGCTGTCTGCTCATGCTTACTACAGGCAGGTGGTTACCAGCACTCTGGTACATTAGTTCATTGAGAACTACAAACAACTACAATGGCTGGTGGTACTTGTAGGTATTCATTCACAGGAAACTGTAAGTGCACGATGCCGCTGTGTGGGTGGAGTTCCACACAGCCATGCTATTTTTAAATTGTGAAAGCGGGTGTGGGGAGAGGATCCTCTGCCCACTGTCACAGGGAGGTGAGGGGATCTGTCGTGCAGGGTGCAGAGGTTGAAATATGTTACATGTTCCACCTTAAAAATGTTCCAAAGGTGAACTTATGCCGCGTACACACGACCGTTTTTCTCGACGAGAAAAACTGCATTTTTTCCTTTCGCCGAGAAAAACGATCGTCTGTGGGCTTTATGTCGTTTTTCTCGATGTGAAAAACAGCATTAAAAACGACGAGAAAAATTATGCCGCGTACACACGACTGTTTTTCTCAACGAGAAAAACAGCATTTTTTCCTTTCGCCGAGAAAAACGATCGTCTGTGGGCTTTATGTCGTTTTTCTCAGCGTGAAAAACGGCATTAAAAACGACGAGAAAAATTAGAACCTGCTCTAATTTTTCACGCCGTTTTGCACGTCGTCGTTTTTCTCGTCATGAAAAATGATCGTGTGTAGGCTTTAACGACGTGAAAAAAGCGCGCATGATCAGAAGCAAGTGAGGAGAAGGGAGCGCTCGTTCTGGTAAAACTACTGTTCTGAATGGAGATGGCACATTCGTCATGCATGAAATTATTACATCGTTTAATGCAGCGCATTCTTTTCTTCGTTCTAATGCTGCAATAATCCAATTCTCTTGCTGCTGATATTCTCCCAGAGTTATGAAAAAGTTTGGTCTTTAGTATTTATTGTTTTATCATGATTAATCTATATTTTTTGTAAGCCAGATCTCCCTAAATACCATAAAATTTGGACTTTACATTTTTTTGTGCATTTTTTTATTTTAAAATTTTTGGTATTAGATTTTAGACTGTTTTTCCATATTATTTGCTATTTTGGAGTGTGTCAAGTTACCACAACATTATTATTTATTCTAATTTACCCTCAATGAGGTTAGTGTCCCTTGTTAATTTCACTATTTTTTAGCCACTGTCCCTGCCTACTCACTACCAAACTGGCTATTTAGAATAAAAACACATGTTAATTTTGTATCTTCAAACAAAAATTCTATTTATTATGGCCTAAAAACAAATTAAAAGGTAAGCCAAAACAAAACCATATGTAAAGTAAAAATAAAGAAGCCAGGAAGACAGCACTGGAGACCCTGCTGAAATTAGTGCAGACCCAGATCACCACAGCAAACACCAAAGGATGTGAAGACGAAAATTGGGCCCATCTGAGGCACATATCCTGGGCTCATTTGCTGTTTTTTTTTTCCCTTCCCTGCAGCCTTCCCTGCAGCCTTCCTTGGAGGCTGTGTCCGTGGAGGAGGGACTGGAGCAGGAGCAGGGACTGGTACAGGAGCAGGGACTGGTACAGGAGCAGGGACTGGGACAGGAGCAGGGACTGGGACAGGAGCATGGAGTGGGGCAGGAGCATGGAGTGGGGCAGGAACTTGAGCAAACAAATATGAAAGGTCCACAACGTCGGTGAAATCCTTCAGTTTGCCAAACATGCCCATATTTACCACCTTCAATATCAGTGTCTCACTTTTAAGCCTCTGGTCCAGTTCCATTTGGGGCAGTTTCTCCCCAATAAGGGCAGCAAATCCCTCTGCAGCGGTGGGGGGCTCTCTGAGTGCCACAGTAGCCTCCCTAATTAGGGCCTGGGTCTCCTCCTCCATTTGAAGCAGCCTCCTTGACCTTTTTGCTGGAATCCGCAGCGGAGGGATCTGGGGCCTGGTGTTGTGCTGGGTCCCACTGGGGCCTGCCTCTTCCTGGGTCCCACTGGGGCCTGCCTCCTCCTGGCTTCCAGTGGCACCTGCCTCCTCGTGGGTCCCACTGGGGCCTGCCTCCTCCTGGGTTCCACTGGGGCCTGCCTCCTCATCCTGTTAAAAAAAGGTACATAGAGTTATTTTCGCCTTCATCTTTCACACACATTTGTCACCTCATGACATTTGCTAATTGAATGCTACTAAATATTAAAGTTAATCATTCTGACACCAGCATTTTTCTTTTTTGTGCCCTTAATTTTTGGCCACTGCTGTCTATTGATATGTCAGACACTTTGGTTTAACTGGTAACATTTTTCACACATTTTTTTAAACTTTGACAACATTCAACTTTTATTACTAAATATTTTGTGAAATATTATACCTGGCTCCAAATATTTAAATCAGGCTCCTCCAGGAGTTGAGGTTGTTCCTCCAAAGAGACCTCAACTTGGCTGGAGGCTTGGCTGCAGGGAATGCTGGAGGGAAGGCTGGAGGGTTGGCTGCAGGGAAGGCTGGAGGTCGTTCTGGGTGGAAGGGTGGAAAGGGATTCCCTGGATTCCAGGTGTTCATCGAGGAAACTCAGGTGCAGGTAGTACCACAGATTAGGGATGTATCGGTCCTCTGCACCTGCTCCTGACCGCAGCGATTTTTGGACTTTATTACGTTGAGCCCGGTATGTGCCCCTAATGGTCCCAATTTTATTCTTCACATCCTGTAGTGTTGCTGTGGGGATCTGAGTTTGCACAAATTCCAGCAAGGTCTCCAGTGCTCTCTTCCTGGCTTCTTTATTTTTATTTTGTTTATTTTTTGTCTCCCATAAAATTGGAAGATTCTTCCATCTTTGCAGGAATTCAAGCATAAACTCCGGGTCCTTAAATACCTGCATTTCCTCTGCAATTCAAAACCCCAAAAAAAAAAAGGAATGTCAGTCAGGACTACTCCAAATCTTTCTCACCATATATAGGCCACTAACGTAGCAATTGATCAGTCATCATAGAGTTGAGTGAACACCTGGATGTTTGTGTTGAACTCTTTTTTGCAAACTTTGTAAAAAGCTAGAGTTCGTGACCTGACTTTACCCGAACTTGACCCCGAACCCAAACCCCATTGAAGTAAATGTTGCCCTGAAAATCTGGGGACTAAAAGGACTCCCCAAAAATAAAGGAGTACCTCGAACTGTCCCTGCACCAAGTGTCATTTGTGTTTATTCAAAATTAACACAAAATTCACTCCTGGGTATAATGAATTGTTGTCTCCTGTCAAATGCAATACATAGAAAAGTCATTGATACAAACATTGGGAAAGCATTGTGGTTCCCCCAAATATCCATACCAGGCCCTTCAGGTCTGGCAAGGATTTTAAGGGGAACTCCACCCCAAACTAACACAAAAAAGGGCGTGGAGTCCCCCCAAATATCCATACCAGGCCCTTCAGGTCTGTCAAGGATTTTAAGGGGAACTCCACCACAAATTCAGGGAAAAAATGGCGTGGAGTCCCCCACAAAATCCATAACAGACCCTTATCCGAGCACGCAACCTGGCCGGCCACAGGGGAAGAGGGGGGGACGAGAGAGCGGCCCCCCCTCCCTCCTGAACCGTACCAGGCCACATGCCCTCAACATGGGGAGGATGTCCCCATGTTGATGGGGACAAGGGCCTCATCCCCACAACCCTTGCCCGGTGGTTGTGGGGGTCTGCGGGCGGGGGGCTTATCGGAATCTGGAAGACCCCTTTAACAAAGGGGACCCCCAGATCCCGCCCCCCTATGTGAAATGGTAATGGGGTACATTGTACCCCTACCATTTCACCACAAAACTTGGCAATATCTAAAAAATGACAATACACGTATTTGGACAATTCCTTTATTATTGGTTTGGTTTTTCTTCCATCTTCTTCCTTCTTCTTTTCTGCATTCGAGTTTCTTCCTCCATCTTCCTCTTCATCTTCATCTCCATCTTCATCTTCCTTCTTGCTTCGGGCTTCTCGTCCGCATCTTGCTTCGGCTTCTTCTTTGTTCTCCCGCCGCTCCGTTTGAATTGGAGTTTCCCGCTGTGTGACGCTTAAGTTATGCAGTTCTCCTCTAGGTCCGCTGCGAGCCGGTGGGCCCGCCCCCCTCTGACAGCACGGGGAAAGTACCTGTGAAATCTATGTGCGTCAGAGGGGGGCGGGGTCGCCGGACCAAGAGGAGAACTGATGAACTGAAGCGTCACACAGCGGGAACCTCCAATTCAAACGGAGCGGCCAGAGAAAGAAGAAGCCGGAGCAAGATGCGGACGAGAACACCGAAGGAAGAAGGAAGATGAAGAGGAAGAGGAAGATGGATGAAGAAACACGAAGCGAGAAAAGAAGAAGGAAGAAGATGGAAGAAAGCCAAACTCAAAAATAAAGGAATGGTCAAAAACTGACTCTTGTCATTTTTTACATTTTGTACACCTTCTTCGTGAAATGGTAGAGGTACAATGTACCCCTTACCAATTCACATAGGGGGGGCCGGGATCTGGGGGTCCCCTTTGGTAAAGGGGTCTTCCAGATTCCGATAAGCCCCCCGCCCGCAGACCCCCACAACCACCGGGCAAGGGTTGTGGGGATGAGGCCCTTGTCCCCATCAACATGGGGACATCCTCCCCATGTTGAGGGCATGTGGCCTGGTACGGTTCAGGAGGGAGGGGGGGCCGCTCTCTCGTCCCCCCTCTTCCCCTGCGGCCGGCCAGGTTGCGTGCTCGGATAAAGGGTCTGGTCTGGATTTTTGGGGGGACTCCACGCCATTTTTTTTCAGAATTTGGGGTGGAGTTCCCCTTAAAATCCTTGACAGACCTGAAGGGCCTGCAACTCGAATTTGGGGGGACCCCCACGTTTTTTTTTTTTAGGTAAAAATGACTTTTCAATGTCTTGCCATTTACCGGGAGCCAAGATTTCATTATAGCCGCGATTGACTTTTAAATGTTTTTTCAAACTTCAAAAATGACACTTTGTGCACGGCCAGTACTAACAGCACGGGAAGCAAGAGCCAAGTTACATGCATATTGCCCAACCCCGGACCCGAACATACAGTGAATGTTTAGGTTTATGCTCCTGGACACAGGCAAAATAAAAGGTCTGTACGGTCACTAAATTTGCTGTTCGGGGCCGCTCAACCCTCGACATATCAAGTATGAAAAATGTAACGTACCCGCGATCTACACGTTCGTTGCTTCCGACCTTCTTCCACTCACTGAACGTCGCTTTCAACAATGTTTTTTGGAGTTATATACAGTACGCATGAGTGACGCTCTGCACGCTTTCCCGCCCCTGACGTTCGTTAGAATACTTTCCCCGCCCCTTCTCGCTCGTCCTTAATGACGGAGAGTGAAAACATGGTGGAGAATCAACGACATGAAGTGGAAAGTGGGGAAGGAAGCAGGCCCAGACCCAGAAGGTATAAAGCCACTAACATGTCTTTTGAGGAGATGGTGGAGATGGTCACCATATTGCTCAGGGAGGATTATGACGCGAAACATGGGCCCTACAAAAAGCCGAATCAAGTGAAGGCCAAGATCATGGATAAAGTGGTCAAAGCGCTCTTCCATAAATTTGGTGTTCGCAGGTCGAAGGAACAGATCCGCAAACGATGGTCGGACATTAAGTTGCGTGAGCCGGAGCAATATAAAAAAAATTAAAAAGTGATCAGAAAAAGTAAGTAGATTTACATTAACTCTGATTTTTGGGAATACCGTGGTGCTGCATGTGCTTTTTATATAATGTATGTAGTACAGTTCAAGATGTCCTGTTTCATGTTTTTGGGCACATGAATCGATCGTAGAAATGGTCGTTCAAACGTTCACTAAATCACAAGCTTTTGGTCCGATTCATTGTTTGAACTACATTTGATCATTCCTAATAATAGGCATGTTCAAATGTAGTTAGCAATGTATTCCACCAAAACATCGTTTGGGTGGTATTGAACGAGGATTTCAACGTTGGATTCTTGTGCCCAAGAACATGAAACAGGACATCTTGAACAGTAAAAGATGTCCTATTTCATGTTTTTGGACACACAAATCGATCGTAGAAATGGTCGTTCAAACGTTCACTAAATCACAAGCTTTTGGTCCGATTCATTGTTTGAACTACATTTGATCATTCCTAATAATAGGCATGTTCAAATGTAGTTAGCAATGTATTCCACCAAAACATCGTTTGGGTGGTATTGAACGAGGATTTCAACGTTGGATTCTTGTGCCCAAGAACATGAAACAGGACATCTTGAACAGTAAAAGATGTCCTATTTCATGTTTTTGGACACACGAATCGATCGTAGAAATGGTCGTTCAAACGTTCACTAAATCACAAGCTTTTGGTCCGATTCATTGTTTGAACTACATTTGATCATTCCTAATAATAGGCATGTTCAAATGTAGTTAGCAATGTATTCCACCAAAACATCGTTTGGGTGGTATTGAACGAGGATTTCAACGTTGGATTCTTGTGCCCAAGAACATGAAACAGGACATCTTGAACAGTAAAAGATGTCCTATTTCATGTTTTTGGACACACAAATCGATCGTAGAAATGGTCGTTCAAACGTTCACTAAATCACAAGCTTTTGGTCCGATTCATTGTTTGAACTACATTTGATCATTCCTAATAATAGGCATGTTCAAATGTAGTTAGCAATGTATTCCACCAAAACATCGTTTGGGTGGTATTGAACGAGGATTTCAACGTTGGATTCTTGTGCCCAAGAACATGAAACAGGACATCTTGAACAGTAAAAGATGTCCTATTTCATGTTTTTGGACACACGAATCGATCGTAGAAATGGTCGTTCAAACGTTCACTAAATCACAAGCTTTTGGTCCGATTCATTGTTTGAACTACATTTGATCATTCCTAATAATAGGCATGTTCAAATGTAGTTAGCAATGTATTCCACCAAAACATCGTTTGGGTGGTATTGAACGAGGATTTCAACGTTGGATTCTTGTGCCCAAGAACATGAAACAGGACATCATGAAATGTTGATGTGAGAATTAATTATAAACATGTTTGTGTAGGTGTTGGTAATTATATTTAACTAATGTAACTAGATTCAGTGTACGTTTACGAGAGTATGCTCAGCAGCTGCTTACACATCTGGACTCATTAGCACAAGTGTGGGCCACAAGAACAACCTTTTGATGGTGTCACACACAGGTGATCCAGTGGATACCTGGTGTGTTTCCATGTGTGAAACATGACCAAAAGAGATTAATCTACCATCTTGGGAAATGGATACAATCATGTGTTCATCTTCTAAAAATTTTTCCTAAATACAATTGTAACACACTTCCCAAGAATGATTAATATTCCTCTTTCAGGCCTAAATATATTTAGTTACACAAGTCTACCTTTGGGTTATATCTCCTAGGGCTTCAAAGAGCTAAGAGACACGAGGCTGCAAACCCCACACCACCAACTCAAGACCCACAACCGCAGGATGTGGCTGAAGAGGGAAATGGCAACTCACCAGGTCAGTGTCATACACCACAGCCTCAGGTAATAGATGTAGGCCTGTATATTTAGTAAGACGTTTTTTTTTTTCGAATTAAAGGGACTTTAATGCCTGCGGCCCCAGCAACCTTCACCCGACCCACTGCCCAGATGTTGATGAAAGAAGTGAGGGTCTGCTCTCGGGAGGTTAAAAACATAAAAGCCAACCTGTTCCAGATGTGCCAAACAACCAAACTCATGGAGAAAAGACTGAAAAAAATTGAACATATTCTTGGGAGGGTTTAAAACTTGTAGATATTTGAAAAAAGTTTTGTTTAGTTTTTTTGGGGGGGGAATCTTTTATTTCTAAAGTTAGATTGTACGTGTTGTACATTTTTGTACAGAGTTTTATAAAACAAACAAAAAATTAAAATCCCCAAATTTTTTTTTTTCATTTTTAGACAAACCAGAAAATTTTTATACTCCTATAAAAAAATTTGAAAACTAAACAATGTGTGGCTTCTTATATCAATGTTGCCCCCCCCCCTAAAAAAATGTGTGTGTTTACACTCTATAAATGATGGTAATTTACTTGTTAGGAAAAAACATGGCACTACAACTGCACTAGTATAACCTAGGACAGTGATGGTGAACCTTGGCACCCCAGATGGTTTGGAACTACATTTCTAATGTTGCTCAGGCACTCTGCAGTGGAGTTGAGCATCATGGGAAATGGAGTTGCAAAACATCTGGAGTGCCAAGGTTCACCATCACTGACCTAGGAGAAAGAACAAATACAACAAAAGAAAAGCAAACAAGATGTTTTCATTATATTTTTTTTTTATTATGACAATAATTTAGTTAAAAATGATCAGGCATTGCAATGGCCCCCCTACCCATAAAATATTCAAGATAGCGTTGCCGCACATCACGGCCGCTTTGGGGGGCCAAGCCTGTAGGGCCAGCTAACTGGGCTGCCAATGGTCCATCCAAGCACTGTGTGCCCTGAAGGGCAACTGTAGATAGATAATTGTTCGAGTTTTTTATTAAAAAATTGTGGAGTATGCAACAGCACATGATCAAATGGTTCCATTTATACTCCGCCATGTTTATAGCAGTCTGAAAAATGCGGAACCGACTGGCCATGATGCCAAAGGCATTTTCGACCACCCTTCGTGCTCTGGCCAGCCGATAATTAAAGACCCTTCTTTAAGGGGTGAGGGACCTTTGTGGAAAAGGCCTCATCAAATGGGGTCCAAGCGCAAACGCCTCATCTGCCAGGAAAACAAACGGGAGGCCATGTTCATTTTCTTCAGCAGGTGGCAATGCCAGGTCCTCTGAAAGAAGCCGGTCAGCAAACTCGGTCTGGGCGAAAACACCACCGTCAGACATCCGCCCATTTTTCCCAACATCAACATAGAGAAACTCATAGTTGGCAGACACCACCGCCATGAGCACAATACTGTGGAAGCCTTTATAATTATAAAAAAAGGATCCAGAATGGGGTGGTGGCACGATGCAGACGTGCTTACCATCAATGGCTCCTCCACAGTTGGGAAAGTTCCACCGCTGAGAAAACTCAGATGCCACATTCTGCCATTCCTGTGGTGTCGATGGTAACTGTGGAGTCAAAGCAAAAAAAAAAATTAATATACTTTGCTACCTAAACATTGCAAGCATGTTAGCACAAAAGACTCTGGGCAAAACATCAGTATAGCATTAATTTTGAAGGAGGATTTTAGAGCGGAGCTACGCAGCCAAAATAATAACAAATTACACAGCAGCTCCAGCTACAGCAGCTGCAGAGGTTTGCTAATTGTATACTTACCTGTCCTGGAGTCCAGCAACGTCCGCAGCAGAGGACGAACAATCGCTCGTCACTCTGCTGCCCCCTCTGCCATCCTCGGTGAGGGAACCAGGAAGAGAAGCCTTGCAGCTTCACTGCCCGGTTCCCAAACGCACATGCACGAGAAGCGCTGCGCAGTTCTGACTGGTCCTCCTGTGTTCTGTGAGACAAGTGTTTCCAAGAACACTATGGGAATTCTGCGGGAAGTGACTTGGCTCCGGCAGATTTGCCGCAGAGATGACTCCCGGATGTGGGTGAAAATACCTGTCTTAAACAGGTATCTTCACCCCCCTCCCCCCTGAAAGGTGACAATTTTGACACCGGGGGAGGGTTACGATGAGCGGACCAAAAAAATTTAGGATGGAGCTCCGCTTTAATAAGAGCTAAAAATTAGCACAAAAAACATCACCCACTCTGATGGACCTGTGAAATTCTTATAGGGTGGGGGGGTTGAGATGAGTTGGGGACATCATAAATAAAAGCTCTAGTACTATGTAATTTATTTGGGTAGATTAGACAAAAGAAAATAATTAGGGGGGGGGGATTCAGGCAATCTAAGCACTACAATGGAGCGGCCAAAAAAAAAATGGGGAGTGACTAGGCTAGGTGTGTTTGGGCCCAGGATATAATGCTGGAGAGCTTTTTTTAAAAAAATATGCATGTAGGTCAAAAAAATAGAACATTCAAAGCTTACAACATGCAGGGGGACAAAGGGGACATTCACAGCATATTCAAATCATGGTAATTAGAGACAGTTCAAAAAATACTATACATTAGCAAGCATACAAAAACATAGATTGTGATGTTTATAAAGGAGAAAACTTACCTTAATATAGTCCTCCTGAAGGACCTGGATAATGGCAGAGCAGGTCTCTGGGATAATGACGCCCAGAGCCTGGGGGGAGATGCCTGTCGAGAACTTGAGGTCCTGCAAGCTTCTCCCAGTCGCAAGGTATCGCAACGTGGCGATGAGCCTCTGCTCAGCAGTAATGGCTTCCCGCATAACGGTGTCCTGCCTGGTGATATAGGGGGACACCAAAGCCAAGAGCTGCTGAAAAACGGGGTCAGACATCCTAAGAAAATTCCTGAAGTCATCAGGGTTATTCTCCCGGATCTCCCGCAGCAGAGGCATATGACATAATTGGTCCCGCTGGAGCAACCAATTCTTGGTCCAAGAACTCCTCCTCACCCTGTTCATGGACCGGATCTGGGACATAGCAACAAGCCCAGCAGCAAGCACAGCACGATCTCGGCGACAAGAACGTACCCGCAACATGGCTTCAAAACGGTCGTCTAATCAGAACGAACTAAAAGAACGCACTGAAGAACAGCAAGGCCTCTGAAGAACGAGCTGAAAAACAGTAACGAGCGGACAAGAACGCACTGCAAAAACAGATATGAACTCACTACACGCACTGAAAGCCAGATACGAACCCACAAGCACAAACTGAACTCCCGAAAACGATCTTTAAAGCACGAAGACTGAAAAGCACGAATCGTCTCTTCCCAAACTTTTACTAACACGCGGTAACACAAAATCAGCAAAAGCAGCCAAAAGGGTGGCGCGAACAGAATGAAACTTCCCCTTTATAGTGCCGTCGTACGTGTTGGACGTCACCGCGCTTTGCTAGATCATTTTTTTTCACGATCGTGTGTAGGCAAGGCAGGCTTGAGAGGAAACACGAAAAATAACGTCGAGAAAAACGACGTTTTTTTCATGACATGAAAAACGGTCGTGTGTACGCGGCATTATACTTAAAAGTGAAACATTAATGCACACTTCCTTTAAATAACATACTTGGAGGTTGCCCTAAACCTTAAATCCTGTGAAGTAGCACATCTGTACGTGTACTAAAGCAATAGTGACATTTACAATAAAAAAAATTGCAATTTTTCGCTAAGTGACATTTCCCAGCAGCCTCCGTTCTGTTTGTAAGCAAAGTCATTTTCAAGGCTAATAGGCAAGGGATTGTAAAAAAAAGGGCATGGGTATCTGGGGACATGTACCAAAGCAAAACAAATTCTAAAAAAGAGAGCAGTTCTTTCAAAAGGCAAGAATAAAAATAAACAATTCCTTAAAATATGCTTTTGGGATGTCTTTTACCTGCATGTGAATAGGCACACCTGTACAATATACTAAAGCAAAGTTGATATTAATAGGGAAAAACTACCATTTAAATTGCTGCTAAATGAAATTTTCCAGCCACTTTGTTCTGGTTGCAAACAAAGTGGCTGAGATTTCCCTTAACATCCTAGATGAGAACGATGAACACATGTCTCATGATATAAATCCATTATCAATCATGTTGTCCAGTGATGCAGATCTACTTCAGTCACAATGAACATTTCCTGCCAACCCACCAAAACAAAAACATGCCGACCCATTGGCCTGTCTGCACAAGCTAAATACTGGTACATCTCCATGAATTGTCATCTGGCATGTTAACAAAGGGTAACACCCACTGCATCCTTAGCAATCAGTGACATTACTTAGCTCCAATCATTTACTGGACAGGAATCCCCAGCCATGTAAACAAATGGGCATGTATAGTGGTTAACATCAATGACTAAATATAGCCTACTTTTTTTCACTTGGGTTGTAAAATATAAATCCATATTCAGCCCTTCTTTTCAAAAAAAAGTCTGAAAGTCTAAAAGTCTAAGATGTAAGAGGTCCACCATAGGCTTTCCCCCTTTGAAGGCCTGTCCTCACTCTTAGGAGTGTGTGTGTGTGTGTGTGTGTGTGTGTGTGTGTTTGGTGTGGTGGTGTGGTGTGGTGGGGTGGTGGTGTGGTGGGGTGGTGGGGTGGTGGGGTGGTGGGGGGGGCATCATCTGTGTGCTCTCTATAACCCATACCTGGAACTTCCAACATTCCAACAAGGACTCAAGAACGTTATTAAGTGAAGTTTACATCTCTCAGATTTAGTTCCTGCTCCTAATGGATTAGTTAAAAACTTAATTACATATACAGTAGGTTTAGCGTACCTAAGTCCTAAAGTGTGTTGGTCTTGTTCCCGACCAAAATAACATTCCTATGCAGTCTTTTTGGGATTGGGGTCAGGTCTGTGGGGCTTTTCCTTGTGCCGAGACTGAACTCTGGTGTTTAGCAACTTACTGACGTATCTAGAAGATCACACAAGTTCCTTGATGCAGGAAAAAGGATAAAATGATATAGTCTCAGGCATCACATGTCTGTAGGACTATTTAGACTAAAACAGAAACTTGTTGAAGGTAGGTAACTACCTACAAAAGGCACAATACCATCCACATTCTTGTCTGGAGCACTTGGGCTTATCTACTTACAGCCCATAAAGGATAGATCTCTTTCAGTGGACTCTGCTTTTTTTTAAACCCCCCCCCTTTTCTGGGTGATTACAAATAACCACCACAGTCCTTGAACATTCCCCATCAAGAATCCCAGATATGCCCAATCCTCAGTACACCCTTTTCAAGTTCAGATTGGGTTGCCAAGGAATGCTATATATATTTTTTGCCCTAATCCCTTTCCTCTATGGTTTATCAGTAACCTTTTCTTGCCACAGGGATTTGCCCCATGATTTTTTTATACTAACAAACACATTCAGCTCCAGCACAGTTACTAACAAACACATCCAGCTCTAGCTGGAGTGCAGAGTTATCTCCAGTGTTTTTTTTTTATGACAGTTATGCCTATTTGCATAGTTACATAGTTTGTAAGGTTGAATATAGACATTAGTTCACCCAGTTCAACCTGAGCGTGTCTATGTGTGTTTATGTGTCACTACTATTTTCACTGAGAAACATACCTGTGAGTTTTTTAAAATTTGTCTACACTCCCTGCAGCCACCTCCAACTGTGGAAGGGAGTTCCAAATCCTTACCGCTCTAAAAGTAACGAACCTCTTTATGCAGTTTGACATTGAATGGCTTCTAATCCAAATTCATTGTGTGGCTGTGTATGTTCTTTAGAGACCTTAGGTCAAATAGTTTCCTCCCAATGCTACAGTCACGATTTAAAGACTTGTATATATCATATCCCCTTTTAAGCATTTCTTCTCAAGGGAGAAAAGGTTTAACATGTGTATTCATTCCTCATAACTGAGGTCCTCCAGTCCTCTTATTAGCTTTGTTGCTCTTCTCTGGGCTCTCCCCAGACATCCTTCCTGAGGAACGGTGACCGAATCTGGATGGCATACTCAAGATGTGGCCAAACTAGAGTTTTGCAAAGTAGTAGAATTATACTTTTATTTATTGAGAAAATACCCTTTTTAATGCATGCTAGTAGTCTGCTAGACTTGCTTGCTGCAGCTTGGCATTCAATGCCATTGCTTAGTCTGTGATCTAGTAGGACACCCAGATCCCTTTTTCCTCAATTCCTCCAGAGGTTCTCTCCTCAGCAAGTAACTTGCATAACTTCATGGATGTATGGAGAATGATCCGAATAGTTTCAGAGACAGAGTATGCACCTCATCCCAGGTAGATAAATATAGAAAAAAGAGGATGTGGGATTATAGCGGTGCACCTCTATAATCCCACATCCTCTCTTTTCTATATTGCATAACTTCATATTTTTAGCTCCCAACTGCATTACTTTACATTTTTCAACATATACCTCATATAGCTGCCCGTCCCCCTATTTACCTAGGTCTTCTTGTAAAGTTGTGGTATCCTCTTGTGACGTTATTGCCCTGTTTATCTTTATATCATCAGCAAACACTGAGAATGAACTATTCATTCCAACTTGAATTCAGTTTATAACAAGTTAAATAGGATTGGTCCCAGGACAGAGCCCTCTTACAACTCCAGACCTTTCAGAAAATATGCCATTATTCACCACCTTCTGGAAGCACTCTTGCAGCGAGTTTTCTACCTAGGAACATATGATTTCATCAATGCCAAAAGACCTTAATTTGTACATTAATCATTTATGGTATATTGTATTAAATGTCGTGGCGAAATATAGATACACTATGGGTTTGATTTACTAAAACTGGAGAGTGAAAAATCTGGTGCAGCTTTGCATAGAAACCAATCAGCGTCCAGTTTTTTTTTCTTTTTGACAAAGCTTAAGGCTGGGTTCACACCATTGCAAATTGGATGCGGGTTCCCCGCATCCAATTCGCAATAGCAGAAGATTTTGACCAGCTCTTAATGGAGCGTATTCACATATCTCCGCAGCAGGTCCGGTGTGTTTTGCAGAAAAATACTGTGCGTCTTTTGGTCCGTTTCAGGTCCAAGTTCAGACCAAAATTTGGTCTGAAATCGGACCTGAAACGGTGAACCAGGATGCACCAGACCCCTGCTGTAAGACGGATGTGGGGATGGTGTGAACCCAGCCTCAATAAACAAGCTGAAGTTAGAAGCTGATTGGCTACCATGCACAGCTGCACCAGATTTTGCACTCTCCAGTTTTAGTAAATCAACCCCTCTGTCTACAGACATTCCTTCATCCACATTACAACTCACCTACTCATAGAATGTTAAAAGCTTGATCTGGCAAGAACAGTCTTTCATAAATCTATGTTGGCGTAGCACACAGACCCTTTTTCTGCCGTCCTCCGTTGCAGTCGGGCACACCTGCTACTTGACTGGTATCCCCCCTTGTGTAGAGGGGCGAGCAGTGTTATTGTTTGGGCCTTGCAGCAATTACCTCTCTCAAATGGATCCCTTGCTCCATTGTCTAGGTAGAAGTTTCTCAGAATAAGGCCAATGTCCACACAGGAGTAAAACCTAAGCAGTAAGGTTTTATTCTTTATCTTTGCAGAAAACTTGAAGATAAAGTAGGAAACAAGAGAAGTAGGAGAAGGATCAGGTACGCAGCACTTAAAACACAATGCAACTCTTTCGTCGCCACTCAAGCCTGAGTGGGTATTGCTCATCCGGATAGTCCCTTTGTGAGTAATCCTAGCAGCCGGGATGGAGCACGAATAAATTGTGAACTTTTTTTAGGGGATGCGATCAGGAATCCTCTGCCACAGGATTGTTAGTCCCAAACCTCCAAGCCAAGCAATAATGAAGAACCTTTAATTCGGATTGGCATATTGCAGGGCTTGTAGCGATGAATCCCTCCTTAGGTGAGCTCCAGGCCTTTTCCCGAGACAGCAGTATCGTCGCTAGTCTCCTCCGGGGCAGATCCTCCCCTAGTCTCCTTCCCTAAGCGTGGCTTCCCTACAGTGGGCAGCCTGGGATCCTTCTTCAGTTGTAGGCCTTAGCTGAAGGTGCTGGGCCTACCAGGTAACAATGTAGCCTTGGGCTGAAGGTGCCCGGGGCTATTCCACACATGCGCACCCCTGGCCTGGAGGGCCATGAGGCGCACAAGAACCACGAACCAATGGCGTCTGCCCCTTATGTACCCTCTCCCAGCATGCACAGCGGGTAGACCACGCCCACTGTACGGCTGCCGAGAAATGACACCCAAGGTGTTGTGATACCCCCTGTGGTTCAACCTATGCCGGTGATGACAGTGCCACCTACAGGCAAACAGGGAACACTACTGCCAGGCAGTATCACACCCAGAGCAGAAGCAAATCCAGAACAAACAATTGATCTGAGCCCAATTACTGTCTCAGATTACCCTTAAATTTACACATAGTGCCCCCAAATATTGGGGGGACGCTACATTGGTTATTACTAATGATACTATTCTCATCAGCAAATTCTTGGATACAGGCCCCTATCATTCCTTCTGATAGTTTACATACTGTTGATGTTAGGCTGACTGGTCTTTAGTTTTTTTATATATATCTTGGTTCTTTTATGAATATTGGTGCCACGTTTCCTTTTCGCCAATCAGCTGGTACCATTGCATTTAACAAGATGTCCTTCAAATATTAGGTACAATAGTCTAAAACATTGCTAATTTAATTAAGAACTCGTGGGTGTAAGCCATTTGATCCTGGTGATTTAGTCACATTAAGTTTTTCTAGTCTTTTTTGAGCACTGGTCTCTGTCACCCACATTGATTCTTTCAGTATAATGTTATTAGCATTACTGTCTTGTTCAAATTAAGCTGGCCATGCATGGAATGAAATGTGGCTGGTTCAGAAGGGACCAGAAGAATTTTGATCCATGTATTAGCAGGATTGTTGTACAAAAGTCAATTTACTGATCCACTTTTGTACAACTGCCCTGTTGGCTTTCCCCGCTCGATTAGTGCTGCAGAGTATAGCTGGCAGCGCTGATCAGTTTATTATGATGGCGGGGAAGTCTCCTCTGCTGTAAGAATACAAAAGCTCAGTGGGGAGGATTCCTCCATACATATCGAGTGTGTGAATGGGAAATCAAGTTATTATTTTTTCTTTTTTTTTTTGCTCAACTCACTGGTTGTAGGAAAAAAAAAATCATCATTGGGCTGCCTTACACTTTATTGCAGTTAGTATTCTTCACTTCTCTCCTGATGACTATCTCAAGTCAGGTAACCTAATTTGCTAGATGTTATCATCCTTAATCAGATAATATGCTCTCATTTAAAGCCTAATTTGGTAAATGGTTTGTCTATGTCCACTCATACTCATTAAATAAATATAGATCCGTAAGATCTTATATTGAAGGCCAAAATCACCCCCTGGCCTCATTTGAGACTTATTGTCAATCCCTAATTATAGATTATGGAGATCTAGAATAGGTTGCAGAGGATCCTTCCTATTCCACTCTGATCACATCAGGCCTTCAATCTTCTTGAGGAAGGATTCAGTAGCCTTCTAACTGAGTCTTCTTCCTTTTCATAAGGCATCACTTTACATCCCTGTTTTGACAGAGATTTGCTACCACTCCTTTATACAAGGTAGACCACTGTCAAGCATATCTGTAAATTTTTGATTCCTGGTATTTAACCACTTCCCGCCCGGCCTATAGCAAAATGACGGCCAGGAAGTGGTTCAGTCATCCTGACTGGGTGTCATATGACGTCAAGCAGGATAAGACATGATCGCGCCCCCTGCCTCACTCTGACACACCGCATCTCCAATCGTGGTAAAGAGCATCTGACAGAGCTGGTCACAGCGTGCACCAGGAAGTGCCTGTAATCGGCTTTCTTTAGTTCATGCTGACAGGGAGAGACAATTGGTGGTTCTCCTGTCAGAGGGGGTGTGCACTGATAATCAGCATATTGATTATCAGTGCAGCCCCCATCAGAGGTGCCCATCACAATGCCAATGAGTGCCCACCCAAATCCCAATGGTTGCCCACCCAAATCGCCAATCAATGCCCATCAAAGTGCCAATCAGTGCCCATCAGTAATGCCTATCAGTACCTCTTCAACAGTGCTGCCTATCAGTGCCACCTATTAGTGCCCATCAGTGCCACCTATCAGTGCCACCTATCAGTGTCGCCTATCAGTGCTGCCTATTAGTGCACCTCAGTGCCACCTATCAGTGCCCATCAATTCTACATATTTGTGCCTCCTTATAAGTGCTCATTAGTGCCACCTTATCTGTGCCACCTCATCAGTGCCCACTAGTGCAGCCTCATCAGTGCCCATCAGTGAAGGAGAAAACAAAATTGTATAACAGAATCTAAGAAAAAACTTTTTTCAAAAATGTCGGTCTTTTTTCGTTTGTTTAGCAAAAAATAAAAAAAACAGTGGTGATCAAATACCACCAAAAGAAGCTCTATTTGTGGGAAGAAAATGGTAGGAATTTAGTTTGGGTACAGTGTTGTATGACCGCGCAATTGTCATTCAAAATGGGACAGTGCTGAAAGCTGAAAATTGTCCTGGGAAGGAAGGGGGGAATGTGTCCTGTATTGAAGTGGATAAGCAGGACCTCTTATGCATAGAGTACACTCTATAACTTAATTTTATTCTGGTTACACTCCTACCATTTTTCACCAGAACTGGTGCATTGACTAATATAGGCCTTTTACCACTGTGTCTTTATTCCTGCAGCTAGTATTGCTTTTATACAAAACTGAGGCAATCTGGGAGTGAAAGGGGTAATACTGGCTAGTCAATGTTTTTTTTTGTTTGCCACTGCTCAAATCCTTCTGTAGGCAGCAGGATAACCCAATTGTCTCTGAATCATATTTCCCTCAACAAACTGCCAACAATTTGGAGTTAATAGTGAGAATAAAAATATGATTATCAGCTATACATGTGTCTCAAAGCTTATTTTGTGTAAACTGCTTTTTTGCCTAAAAAAATTGTAATATACAGTATTAAAAGATAACATTCAAATTCTATTTTAGACCCAAAGCTAAGTTTTAATGAATTTAATTTAATCTTTTTCTTAAACATCTTTGAAGTGCATAGTTACTGAGCGATTCGTCTTAGTAAATGTAATTTCTATTGAACAGATAATTGACTGTCAATGATGTAGCCTCAAAGAAAATTTATGGCTTTCATATTCATTGCAATAAAAAGACATATCATTGTCCTATTGGTAACAGTGTCACACTAACACTGACAATGACTCAACTTTGAAACCACAACACTTTTCTGTGTATACTAATGAGTGTTAATTAGGCTGTGTTAGAATCGTAAAACTGTCCAATTGATGCCTACGTTTTGTAGGTATTTATTTATGTATTTATATATTTTTGATTAATCACATTTGATTAAAGTTTTCAACAAACATACAATATTCTGACAACAACAATCATACAAGGTCCATGTCAGTACAACAACTTAATTTTTTTTTGAAACAATCTATAAAATGGACAGAGTCATGGAATACAATCATACCAGTTCTAAGTAACCATAAGTTCACACCTTCTCCTAGATTGTATACTAGCATAGACCACATAAGTAATAACAGGGATTTACTTTATCATTTAATGTACATTTATTTATAAGATGTGATCTTTTCCAGCCTGTGTTTGTTTTTTAATACATACAGTTGCTAAATAACAAATAATCTATTTGCAATACATATTTGAACTTCAGACTGTTAGTTAAAGGCAACTTAAATTGAGTAAAATGCATAGGCTGCCCTTGGATGCCATTGCTAACGTCTAAAAATGTTAATTGCCATACTGTCATAGCCACAAATATGTGGGACCCAGAGAAAGTGTGCAGATCAGGTGTTTAGATTTAGTCCAGCTCTGTAAGTCAGTGGCTTAGAAAGTATTTAAGCTGGAGACAGTCAGAGAACTAACACTGTCAGTTAATTAACAGTGAAGAAGAAGTGGGCCAATAGGACTTTGAGTGAGGCATGGATGGGCGTATAATATTGTCTAGGATATCAAGGGTAGGTTAACTGTCAAGCCTCATACACGCGATCGGATATCCTATGGATTCTAATCCGATGGTTTTGTCCATCGTAAATCCGATGAAGCTGACTCCATCAGTCTTGTCTACACACCATCAGTCAAAAAACCGACCGTTCCAAACGCAGTGACGTAAAACACTCAGATGAGCCGAGAAAAATGAAGTTCAATGCTTCTGAGCATGCGTCGACTTGATTCTGAGCATGCGTGGGTTTTTTATCCGATGGACTTGCCCATAGACGATCAGAATTTGCTATCGGTTTTTGATCCATCCGAAAAATGTAAAACATGTTCTATTTTTTAAAACCGATGGCAAAAAGACAGATGGGTACCATACACAATCGGTTTGTCCGATGAAAAAAGTCCATCGGACTGTTTTCATTGGTAAAACCGATCGTGTGTACAGGGCTTCACAGTCCCATCAGGGAAATCTCTGTGGTCATAGGGAATTGCTATGTAATCAATCCAAAAAATGAAAATCAAAGAGTAAATATATAAATTCATAGTATAATATGTATCATAATATATAATACATAATATATAATATATAATACAAAGATCATGCAAACAAAGGCATAATAAATGTAGTAACGATCAACTGACATATTTAATAATCAAAAATGAATCAGAATGATTAGTAAATGCAATTGCAATAAATGGACATACAGATACAATGAACATGATTATCCAGTTGAATGAGTACAAAATACAGTTGATGAAATACATGGTTGGGTAGGCATCCCTGAGCATGGACTCAACGCGTTTCTTGGCGTTTAAAGCCAGTCATCAGGAGTGGGGTGCTTAAGTATTAGCTAAAGGGGGATAGATAGATAAATAGGTAGGTCAATGAGGTTGCAAAGTTTAGGTCATACTAAAAAACAAAAATCAGAGTCAGATGGTTGTATACATTACCAATGGCAAAGCCCAAAGGGGGTAGCCAAAGCTTTCCAAAAATGAAGTGGGATGGTGGTCCTGGATGAACTGTCTCCCCCAGGGTTGAGGCGGAGATGGATCCCCCACAATCCAAAGACTCTCCAACAAAAGGAGAGCCAAGGAGAGGATGGTGTGGGACATCAGCCAAGGACGAACTCGGACAGCCACAACACAATGCCAAAATGTGAGGTGGGCACACATGGGGCACAGATTCAGGTGCTGATAAAAGAAAAAAAGGTGAGTGAAAAAAATATCAATAACTAAAAGCCCAACAAAGAATGATGCAGAAAGGGGAATCAAAATGGCGGTGTGAGTGCCCATGATTGGTGAGTGAAGGAATTAAGCCAGAAATGGCAATGGGGCTTGGTGAAGGATGTGATGGATGGAGACCTAGTATATTACCACAGCAATGGTGGGAGTGTGGGTGGGATGATTGGGTGTATGGGAGAGGATGGGTGTACTAGGGGAAGGGAAGGCATGTATACATAAGTGTGATGTGGGTCCTGAAGTAGGAACCCTTGGTTACCTGTAGGTGTGGATGGAAACACAAGGAGCCTCTCATCAGATGGAAATGTGTAAAGTGAGCCTGCCAAGGTCAGCCTGTCCTAAGTACCCACATCCTGGGGCGTGTCCCCCGCCAGCGTCATCGTCTTGGCCGAGGAACGGGACAGAGCGGACACCCGCCCGAGGTACAGAGACCTCAGCGGAAGTCCATCCCATCCCCCAGGCCACGCGGGATGGAGAAAGCCGTGATGCACACAACGGCATCCTAGGACGCTGTGTGTGCGACGTGCTGGCATGACGCCGATGCACCAAGGCCCACCCCCGCCCCCATCGCCAAAAGGGGACGGGCGGGGGAGGAGCAGCTGGGTGCATCGTAACCCTGGAGAAGAGAGACCAAAAAGCAACAGGACCCATCATCACATTGGGTTTGGGCAGGCCAAGGGTGTGTATTGAAATCTAAAGAAGATCATTGTTGAGACAAAAATGACAATAATGGCCTACTATCAAAAGGGGAACATCTATTTATCTATCTATCCCCCTTTAGCTAATACTTAAGCACCCCACTCCTGATGACTGGCTTTAAACGCCAAGAAACGCGTAGAGTCCATGCTCAGGGATGCCAAGTAAAGCCTTCCCAACCATGTATTTCAGCAACTGTATTTTGTACTCATTCGTTTGGATAATCATGTTCACTGTATCTGTTTGTCCATTTATTGAGATTGCTTTTACTAATGATGTCCTTCATTTTTGATTATTAAATATGTCAGTTGATCATTACTACATGTATTATGCCTTTGTTTGCATGATCTTTGTATTATATATTATGATACATATTATACTATGAATTTATATATTGACTCTTTGATTTTCATTTTTTTGGATTGATTACATAGCAATTCCCTATGGCCACAGAGATTTCCCTGATGGGACTGTGACAGTTAACCTACCCTAGATATCCTATACAATTTTATACGTCCATCCATGCCTCACTCAAAGTCCCATTGGCCCACTTCTTCTTTTTTATATTATATTAGGGATGGAGGCATGGGTATGGCATTTGTGGGTTCCAACAGGTCACTTGCCTTTTTAAAAAGTTAATTAACAGTGACAATCTACATATTTTTCTCAGTAGAGGATTCTGTTTCAATAATTATTATTAAAGTTTTTAAGCAAAATAAGGAAACAGGTGCGAGTACAAAGATTCATGAGAGTCAACAGTCATAACTGAAATACATTTGAAATACATTTGATAACAGAGATAGTTATCAGACAAAAAAGTACACTAATTCCAATGCCATTAAACAACTATACAAAGAGTCCACATGCAAAAAAACTAGACAATGAACAGATCTTCATATACCCCCATGCCTTGAAGGTAAAAAAGTCACTCATAATAGGATTAAACAATAGTTATGGCACTGCTGCTCTTCAATACACCCACTGGGAAAGGGAAGAGGATATGACACAACACAAGGAAAAGACAGCCCAACCCAAGCCCTAGTGTAATCCAATATATTAAGAGTAACCAAAAAACATATAACTAAAATACTTGACAAAAAACTAAAATATGTGACTTGAGTTGTCAAAGGAGGCCACATCTCCGAAAAGTATCATCATGGCAACCGTGACGTTTGTCTCCTCCTGCCTGCCTGTCCCTGTGTTGTTTTTTTACTTGACTTGCTGGACCGGGCACATGCGAAGTAGCCCCAGAATACCGAGGACCGATATCAGCAGCTGCTGATGAATCCGAGCTGTCAGCTAGCCTCACTGAAGGTGTTTACTCACCCGGATCTTACAGTGGCTATCCAGGAGGGACAGTATTTATGTAGACATGCTTATTTCCTATGGAATTATGAGAGTGTATTTAGTTATGTTTTTTGGTTACTCTTAATAAATTTGATTACACAAGGGCGGGGTGCACTCTATTTACCTTGTGTTGTTACAACTATACAAAACAAAATTCTGTTTGCTTACACAAAAAAGGGAGATATAAGTACTGTTAGCCCACTGTCCCTAAGTAAAGCATATGTGAGCCATATCAATAGTCTATAAATTCCACTTAACTGTTAATAGGAAATAAGTACCACAATGATCAATCATTACTCTGTAAAAAAGAAAAAGCGTACAGGAGAAAGAAAAAAAGAGAATAGTAGAAAAAGTGTAGAGAAGAAACCCTGATTTACACCCACATCCCCATAACTAAAACAGGTTTAGATAGGGGGATGTAAATATATAATTCAGGAAATCCAAACTTTTTCAAATCTTGCTTGTTTATCCCATAGGATACCAGCCTGTTTTTCATGAAGCATAATCCAATACGTTTTATTTTTTGGCCGCAGCAATATTTACCACTGGAATTTTCCACACTTTAGTGACTAAAATAATTAAAAAAAGATGAGAAACCTAGAGTGTTTAGGTATATCATCTAACATGCCACTAAAGAGCACCATCTTAGCATTTTTGATGATGTTAATATTAGTCACTGAGTGAATCAGAAAAAGCACTCTAGTCCAAAAACTTTGGACTTTCGGGCAAGTCAACCAAATGTGGTACATAGTGCCGCTAGTCCACAGCCCATAAGGCACAAAGGGGAGACATCAAGAAAAATTTTGGTAATCCTCAATGGCATCAGGTACCAGTGAGTCAATACTTTGTAGCTTGCCACAACAAGTGCAGTATTGAGGATTCCCCTGTGCACCATGATGGATCATTGAGACCATTCCCCCTCTTCTTTCTTCAATCCAAAAACCGCTTCTTATGCCTGTTGGCATGAAAGCTTAGATATACTGCAGATGTGGAGAAAAGGGAGTACAGCACGAATATGCCCCCCCCCAACTGTTCCAAGTTGCTGCATTCACCTGTTCTCGAAAAGAGTTCTTGTGAGTGATGTCCTCAGTAGACCGTTGAGGGGAGCTAAAAAAATATAGTATTTGATGAAGATGAAACATTTCAGAGGTTTGAAGGAATCAGATCAATTTCCAAAGATGTGTAAAAAGCAATATAGTTGGCCTAGTGTAATGTCGAAATGTCTAGGTGAGTTTAATACTGAGATATGGAAGGGTATGTGTACAGGATTTAAAGGGGAAGGAAGTCTAAATAGATGCCAGTACAGAAGCAGGGAGGTTATTATTAAGCTCTTCTGATTTATTCAGATGGACTTATAGGCTTGAGATCCAAAGTCAGTTAGGACCTTAAATAGACTGGGCAAGGTCACAATTGTTCTGTAATAAACATCAACAAATCGTTGGCAAATAACATGCTTTTATGGACCTTACATGTACTTTGAATACAGTAAATGTCCAGGTTTGATCTAATCGCTAATCATTTATATTGCAATACCAATGGTGATAGGGAGCAACCCTGTCTAGTACCTGTCTGTATATGAATTGTATCTGATTTGTAGCCATACACGACTATATTGGTGGTAGGTTGAGTATAAAGTGCATAATAAAGTAAGAAACTATACTTTAATTTCCATAGGATATGGAAGAGGCCAGGAGAGGTAATAAAAAGACTTATGTAAATCTAATTATAGCAGCATTCCCTGTCTGTCCCCCACTCCATCCCAGTTGGAGTGTAGGAGTGAGACAAGATTAATTGCTCTTTGAATATGATCCACCGTTTATCGTCAGGGAACAAATCCGACCCACACTACATGGATATAGTACTCTAAAAATCTGTTGAGCCTATTAGCATATATTTTTGTCAGTAGTATCAGGTCACAATTAATTAGTGAGATTGGACAGTACTTTTATACATTACCCAGATACCTGTAAGTCTTATGCCGCGTACACATGGTCGGAATTTCCGATGGAAAAAGTCAGATGGGTGCTTTTCATCGGATATTCCGACCGTGTGTATGCCCCATCAGACTTCTCCCGTCTGAATTTCTGACGGACTTAGATAGAGAGCAGGTTCTCTATTTTTCCACCGGAAAAAATTCAGATCGGAATTTCCTATCCGACGCGCTAAATTTCGACGCATGCTCGAAAACAAATCAACATATGCTTGGAAGCAAAGAACTTAATTTTCTCGGCTCGACGTAGTCTTTTACATCACCGCGTTCTTGGCAGTCGAAAGTTCACTGAACTTTTGTGTGACCGTGTGTATGCAAGGCAGGCTTGAGTGGAATTCTGTCGGGAAAAACATCCAATTTTCTTCCCACGGGAATTCCGCTCGTGTGTACAGGGCATTAGGTATCATACAGATATGGGCTCTATTGGAATTAGTGTCAAGAGGCACATCACCCCAAAGATCGTTAAAAAATATCAGTAGATGGGGCACAAGATGATCAGTAGATATTTAATTTAAAGTACAGAAATATAGAAGCTGATCCAATGAGTCACTGGTCCAAAACAGATATGTTCATCTAGTGTTCTAATTAAATTGCATGCATGCATGTTTCATGTCAAAAGAATTGAAGGATCAGCATGACTGCTGGGCAGCTAGAATTTCCCGAAGGAGGTCAGTAATGGCCACAGTCAAACAATTCTTGGCACAGTGACACAATTGTTCCCAGGCAAAGCTTCCGTGAACAGATTCAGGATACAGTTTCACTATCATAGAACTATCATACAAAAAAAAAATGAAAAAAAAAGAGGTAAAACTGTTCAATTTGAACTAAACCTTCTTATCATTTACAGTTGGAGACCACACCATCTTGATGTATATAAAAATTTACAGTTGAATCAGCTAATAATGGCCTACCAACCAGGAGCACCGAGCAGGAAGCTGTCACATTTAGCAGCAACATCAATACCAATGTTAATTGTTATACAGTACGTCTTGCTGCAGCCGGAGGTCTGGCTCGACCGAGCACCCATTTAGTTTGTCCATTCTCCGAACGAACCTCTGAACAGACAAAATTAAGTCCAAACCATGGTTCGGACCTAACCGGAAGCTCACCCCTAGTAACAACCTACCTAAACAATACATTTAATCAGTATCTAAGCAGAAAAGCCCCTGCCCTATAACTATAGGAGATTGTACAGTTACACTGTCATGCAGTGACGGGCTGAACACCCCCTGGTTCAGTTCGCACCAGAACTCCCGAATAGAGAAAAAGTTTGGACCCGAGCCGCAAACGCTATTAAAGTCTATGGGATCCAAACATGAAAAAAAGTTTCAATTTTGAAGGCTTCTATGCAAGTTATTGGCCAGTAAAAAGGTATGAGGGCCTGGGTACTGCCCAGGGGGGACATGTATAAATGCAAAAAACATATATATTTTTTTAATATTTTTTTAAAGGAGCAGTGATTTTAATGATGCTAAAAGTGAAACAATAAAAATGAAAAAATCCTTTAAATATAGTGCCTGGGTGGTCCCCCTTAGTCTGGCTCATCTATACTGTGTATATAACCTGCTAAAGCAAAATTTACATATGTAAAGAAAGAAAATGACATTTTAATTGATTAATTGAAGTTTTTGCCAGCAATACAAAAAAAACTAAAGAAAAAAAAAACATGTGGGGTCTCCCCAATCCATACCAGACCCTTATCCGAGCATGCAGCCTGGCAGGCCAGGAAAGGGGGGGCAAATGAGTGGGCTCTGTTGATGGGGACAAGGGCCTCTTCCAGGCAACCATGGGTGGTGGTTGTGGGGGTCTGCAGACAGGAGGCTTATTGGAATCTGGAAGCCCCCTTTAACAAGTTTACCTGCAGTTGACCTCCTTCCAATGGTTTTTAATTCTTATGGGAATGCAAAAGCCATTTAATTTAAAAAAAAAAAAAAAAAAAACCCTGTCAGCACAAGCCCTAAGGAAGAAAGTTTTGTGTTAAGTGAGCATTCTTATTTGCCAAAAGGTTATCCTAGACATTCCTAGACAGATACAGATAGGTACTATAAATCCAACTATATTCTCTTACTTAATGCCAGAATGAGGACAAGCACATTTGTATGTTAAATGGTTGAAATAAAGTGGTCACAAGGTGAGTGTGTTGTTGTGAAAATAAACATGTAAATTTGTTACTGTGAAATGTGCAGTAAAATCTGCAGAGGGTATTGACAACAATGTAGCTAACTTAATTCAAATGCTGCACCTGATGGATTAGAACATTGCACGTTAATCCCCTTTTTATTTAAACTCTACAGCTAGTGTTGTATGGATTAAGGGATTTATAAAAATGTTATGCACATGTTCAGGTTTCTACACAATGTAGTATAAAACGTATCGTGCTGTTTACATAAGAACAGATCCAGGATTGACTCTTGCCCCATTGAACATGTAAAATGAAAATTAATCCACCATAGTTGGGATTTAAACACTGTTAAGTTATTAATAATTATTCCTGACAACTAAAAACAAGCACATTGCCCACAAGTCAAAACGATTCTGTTCCGAGATTATTAAATAATTTATTGTTTTGTTTTTCATCAACTATCAACAGGATGTATGTTGGATAATTTGAAATAAACAGTGAATAAAAACTGTCCTATTTTGGTCTGTTAAATATACAATTGAAAGTGTTATGCCATGGTTGTTCAATAAGTGCAAAAAATACATGTCGATCCTGCGAGAAATTGAGTAAGCTGGTAATGTCCTGTGTACTCTGCCTCTGCTGCACTCAAATATCAAGAACTTGTATCAGCCCTGGACAGTTCACCTATGTGGGCTACAGAATACCTCCCTCCTTTGTAATGGAGTTGAGAAGAGGGAGAGATGCTCAGTAGTGAAAATCATGAGTGAGCAGCCTAGGGTGACAATGCTGCTTTTCCAGTACAGTGAGTGAGCATAGTAACCTTAGAACATGAAGTGTGTTACTGGCAGGATCACCAGTTAAAATAAAGGAAGGCTGAAAAAGAAAAAAAAAACTAATACAGCCACCACATCTAAACTGCAGTATATTACATTGTCTTCAGTTTAAATACTTTATACTTTAAATACAAAGTACAAACATTTTTATTTTTTTTAATGTTTTTTATTTATCAGTATATTTCAGCTTTAGAGCTCCTTTGAAACAATACAAACCTTATATATTACAATAACATTATATGAGGTCGAGAAATTATGACCCTTCATTTTTTCTTTATAAATCCTTATATTACCTTACATGTTATATATTATTACTAAATCTGGTTTGTAATTACTAAATTCAACACTAAGCATATATTTTAGCAAGTCTCCAGATAATGGTCAACATATGTTAAACTTAAATTACTGTTTTTTTTCTCCTCTTCTGTTGTTGTTGCCTTCAAAAATCACTGGAGCTTGACATAAATATCTAATTTGTGTTCTCCTTAACTGCTACTATTTATAGTGACTATGTTTATTGACAATATATGCTTGTAATTTTGAAAATTTAATAAACATATTTGACAAGAAATACAAAGTACAAACAGTTGTAACCTTTGTAAATCACCAAAAATCATTAGCTATACACAACTGCTTGTAAAGGGGTAAAGCAATCCATAAAACTACAAAATGTTCTTTCCTTCCACCTTGGGTAGAAGGAAATAAAGTTTATCCTGCAAGCGTTGTTGTGTTCTGCCAGTGGGGAGCATTCCCGGTGGGCAGAACAAAATTATTACTGTTAGCGGCTATAGCCATCTGAAGTAATTGCATGTAAAAAATATGACAGGTTGGTTGTACCCAAGTTGATTAATGGATCGACTTGAATACAACCAGCATGCCCATAGATGATTTGAATCTTGTCCAGGCCCTGGTTGATCGATCCATGGCTGGTTTATGGTATACAAAATTGTACCCAAACAACAAAGTCTCTGATATTTTAAGTGAAATGCAAATAAACACAATTGAAGAATTGTATAGTCCTTGTATAAAAGTGAACATATGGTACAAATTTGAGTAGTAAACATTAATCAAGCATCCCTGGAAGGTATGAATATTCTCGAAGTGAGGTACACTGTTCCATTTCCATTTTTAATCAGCTGTGAGGTACACAGTTCCATTTCCATTTATTAAACAATCAACAAATAAGCTGCATACACATAATCTCCCAAAATTAAACTTGCTTGATGTGTTTCACCACTCCGCTGTTCATATTTAGGTGGAGATTATATGTATGTAGCCTATTTACTGATTGTTTAATAAATAGAGTTAAGCCGTCTACACACGATCGGATTTCCTATGGATTCTAATCCGATGGATTTTTCCATCGGAAATCCGATGAAGCTGACTTCCATCAGTCTTGCCTACACACCATCAGTCAAAAAACCGATCGTCCCAAATGCTATGACGTAAAACACTCCGACGAGCCGAGAAAAATTAATTAATTAATGCTTCTGAGCATGCGTCGACTTGATTCTGAGCATGCGTGGGTTTTTTATCCGATGGATTTCCACACAGACGATCGGATTCTGCTATCAGTTTTTTTCCCATCGGAAAAATTTAAAACATGTTCTATTTTTTCACACCGATGGAAAAAAGACAGATGGGGCCCATACACGATCGGTTCGTCTGATGAAAACAGTCCATCGGACTGTTTTCATCGGTAAAACCGATCGTGTGTACACGGCTTAAGAAGAGCTTACATTGGAGCGTGGCTCTCTTTTTTTCAATTTTCGGATGGTAAGCTAAGATGGGCTACAGAACGGTCACCCAGATTGTCATGCACAACAGGAGAAGCAGGTCTTGAGCAGTGTTGTGGATTTGGGTACCTATCCTTCACTTCTTTGTTCGGGTCCAGCAATGGTTGAAGATCCTGTGCCACACACATCACTGACATGACCCACTGCTTTGGCAATACATGTTCTAAGGTGCAGAGCAGATTTCTAGAAATTAGGACAAAAATATGTTGACTGTGTAGTTGTAGCACAGGGCCAGCCTATTATGGGATATGTTACTTGTGTCAGCAGTGTCACAATGTCACCCCCTAAACTACAGGGGTTGTGTTCACAATCAAATACTGCAAATACAGATAAAACAAATGTGCAGCCCCAAAAATAATACAACACAATCAGACAATATAAAGTAAATATATATCAAACATAAGTCATGTACTAAAATTGTGTCTTCCACTATTGTGTTAGATCTGTATCCAGTCTACCTGTGTGTGTCCACACCACACCCCTCTTTCAATAGATTTTTATTGAACTTATGAAACAAATAACAGGGATATAAAATAAGCTTATAATATTAGGATACATGTTAAAATAAAACTTAACCAGTTTTGTGTAAAAGAAGAAATACATGAACTTCCCCATATATTCAGATTTAGAGTTGAGCAAAGAAAATGTATAGTTACTGTTCAGGGGATAAAGAAAATGTAAAAAACAGTAATATAAAAACAATCTGTTCAAAGTAATAGCATCATATTCTGGAAATCATATGGTGAAGAAAAATACATTTGACATAAAAAAATTAAGCGGTCTCAAAAGCAGGAATCATACATTTTTATGAAAGGGGGAGTATGAAAAAAGAGAAATTTAGAAAAAAAGAGGGAGAGAAAAAAAAGAGAAAAGAAGAAAAAAAATGGGGGGGGGGAAGTAAGAGAAGAAAAGAGGGTTGGAGTGTGGCCAATGCTAAATCCCATCCAAGCTTTTCAAAAGGCAAACAAAAGGTACATTTTAAAGACCATGTCGAGTCAGTCGGATTCCCCCTTAAATAATTTGTAATCCAGGAATCACAGATTTTTCAAAAATTTATACATTTTGTTAAGTAAAGTGGCAGCTAATTTCATTAGTGAAGTACCATGACATTTTAACATGTGCTATTGTTGGCATCCCTGATTTTCATGCCTTTACTAAAGTTTGCTTAGCTGAAATACAAATAAAGGAAATCAATCAAAATTGATTTGTGGAACAGTAAGAAGATTTTAAGTTAAAGTTATACTAACGTCTCATTTTTTTTCTTTAAAAATAACAAACATGTTATACTTACCTGCTCTGTGCAGTGGTTTTGCACAGGGCAGCCCAGATTCTCCTCTTATCTGGTCCCTCTTCGGTGCTCTTGGCTCCTCCCTTCTGCCGAGTGCCCCCACAGCAAGCAGCTTGCTATGGGGGCACCCAGGCCGAGCCACAGCTCCGTGTGTGATTCGGCCCCATCCTCTCTCTCTCCTGTTTGGCTAACTGACTTTGATTGACAGCAGCAGGAGCCAATGGCACCGCTGCTGTGTCTCAGCCAATCAGAATGGATGGTACCGAAAGGCAGAGGCACTCATGCACATCGCTGGACAGAGATAGGGCTCAGGCAAGTATTAGGGGGGCTGAGGGGAGCTGCTACACACAGAAGGTGTTTTATCTTAATGCATAGAATGCATTAAGATGAAAAACTTTCTGTCTTTACAATCACTTTCAGTAGGGCCTCATAAAGGTTTTTGGGGATGTATCTTAAGCAAGGAATGGTGTTATTTGGATGGTGAGCTGTATTAGATTTCTGCCAGACATATCGTTTGGTGTTGAGGCCAAATAATTAAATTTTAGTTTCATCTGTCCACCTTAAACGCACCTTGAAGATTCTTATGCCGCGTACACACGATCGGTTTTTCTGATGAAAACAGTCCGATGGAGTTTTTTCATCGCACAAACCGATCGTGTATGGGACCCATCAGTCTTTTTTCCATCAAAAACCGATAGAAAATTCTAATCATCTATGGGCAAGTCCATCGGATAAAAAACCCACGCATGCTCAGAATCAAGTCGACGCATGCTCAGAAGCATTAAACATCATTTTTCTCAGCTCATCGGAGTGTTTTACGTCACCGCGTTTGGAACGGTCGATTTTTTGACTGATGGTGTGTAGGCAAGACTGATGGAAGTCAGCTTCATCAGATTTCCGATGGACAAAACCATCGGATTAGAATCCATAGGATATCCGATCGTGTGTACGAGGCTTAAGACTTTATAGACCAATTTATAAGCATTTGTCCAGAAACGTTTATGACAATCCTACCATATACAATATGAACTAATGTGCCAGCAATGTTACAACTCTGAAAATTATGATCTGACAAGTCCTGAGCAAATGTCACTGTCCGAGAGGGTATCTTTCATTGCCAGCATGTCATATACAACCTCGGGCAAAAAGTATGGAATCACCACTCTTGAAAATGTTTATTCAATTGTTTAATTGTGTAGAAAAAAAAAAGAATCACAGACATGCCTCAAAACTATTTTCATTTAACATTCCAACCTTCTGGCTTTAACCACTTCAGCCCTGGAAGGTTTTACCCCCTTAATGATCAGGCCATTTTTTGTGATATGGCACTGCATTACTTTAACTGACAATTGCGCGGTCATTCAATCACCTCTGCAGTTATTATTTGTTGCGCTATAAAGAAAAAAAAATCTGGAAAAAAAAAACAATATTTTTTACTTTCTGCTATAAAACATATTCAATAAAAATATGTAAAAAAACATATTTCTTCATCAATTTAGGTCGATATGTATTCTGCTACATATTTTTGATTAAAAAAATCTCAATTAGCATATATTGA
The DNA here is from genome assembly GCA_029206835.1 of Rana muscosa. Taxonomy (NCBI): domain Eukaryota; kingdom Metazoa; phylum Chordata; class Amphibia; order Anura; family Ranidae; genus Rana; species Rana muscosa. Next base: position 219,734,844 of record CM055116.1, read on the forward strand.
TTGGTTTGCACAAAAGTTATCATGTCTACAAACTATGGGATATTTTTATAGCATTTCTATTTTTTCTTTTACTAGTAATGGCGTGGATCAGTGATTTTTAGCAGGACTGTGACATTGTGGCGGACAAATCGGACACTAAGTGACACTTTTTGGGGACAAGTGACAACAATACAGTGATCAGTGCTAAAAAAAATGCATTGTTTCTGTATAAATGACACTGGCAGGGAAGGGGTAACATCAGGGTCAATCAAAGGGTTAAGAGCCCTATCACACTGGCTGTCAGCCACGTTAGCGGTAAAGCGCCACTAGTTTTAGCGGCCCTTTACCATTGTTTTTGCAGCGCTTTTCAGCCGCTAGCGGGGCGCTTTTAACCCCCGATAATGACCAAAGAAAGGGTTAATAGCGCTGCCCATTCATTTCAATGGGCAGGGGCTGCGGAGGAGTGGTGTATACACCACTCCTTCACCGCCCCAAAAATGCTGCTTGCAGGACTTTTTTTAAAGTCCTGCAAACGCACCGCCCCAGTGTAAAAGCACTCAGGCTCTCACACTGGGGCTACAGGGAGGCGTTATTCAGGTGCTTTACAGGCGCTATTTTTAGCCCAAAAGTGCATGAAAAAATGTTCCAGTGTGAAAGGGGTCTAAGTGTTCTCCTAGGGAATGCTTTCTTACTGTGGGGGGGTGGACTGACCGGAGGAAGAGAGAGATCTGTGTTCCTGATTATCAGGAATCACAGATCTCTCTCTTTCTCTGTGACAGAATGACGATCTGCCTTGTTTACACAGGAGAACCGCTGTTCTGCCTCTCTTACAAACGATCGCGGGAGGCCTGCCGCCATCGCGGCCACCAGACCCGCTGATTGTCTCCTGCTGTGTCCAATCACAGCGGGAGCGGGCCTACGGCTGCGCGTGTGTGCGCCTCAGACTCAGACAGAAGCGGTTAAGAAAACACTTAAAAAAATAAGAAAACTGGAGTCAATTGTAACTGTTTTTGCAGCTCAAGCAGAGGAAAAAAGTATGTAATCACTCAATTCTGAAGAAAATATTATGGTATCATGAAAAAAAAAAACACTTCAGTAGACGACTAGAACTTTGTTGCCTCACCTCTGCCTTTTATAACAGCTTGAATTTTCTGAGCATGGGTTTAACTATCGACAAAAAGTATTCTTCATCAATCCAGCTCCAACTTTTTCTTATTGCAGTTGCCAGATCAGCTTTGCAGGTTGGAGCCTTATCATGGACCATTTTCTTTCATTTCCACCATAAATTTTCAATTGGATTGAGGTCCGGAGTATTTGCTGCCATTGACATTATATTATTTCTTGAAGGAAAGTTTTCACAACTTTTGCCCTATGACAAGATGCATTATCATCCTAAAAATAATGATGTCATCATCACCAAACATCCTTTCAACTGATGGAATAAGAAATTTACATATTTACTTCAGGCATCTTCATACATTTCATTGGAACGGCACCAAGCAAAAGTTCCAGCATCATCACCCTGCCCAATGCAGATTCGTGATTCATCACTGAATATAACTTTCATCCAGTCATCCAGTCTTTGTCTTGGTGGCAGTTATGATGACATTGACTTAATAAGTCAATGTCATCATAATAAGTCTACATTGGATCGTTGGTGGTATGCAGCCGTGTCTTTCTTTTTCCTTATTCTGGCAGTGTGTCAGGGCTTGCACCCAGCCCATTCTGATCAATTGGATTGGTATCACCTGAAGCAGTGTTACCTTTCTCTGGATTTCCTTGCATCTCGCATCACGCTAGCTCAGTGAGTCTGTTTATTGACTGTGTTATTTGTATTTCATACTGTTAAAATGTCTCAACATGACATGCCACAAGACACCAGTTGCACGTTTAGATTACTGGAAGACAATCCACTCAGATCCAATATTCATGAGACTTTAAACAGCAAAACTGAAGATACAGTGGGTTCCTTGAGATTGCTCTTCCGTAAGTTGGAAAGGAGTATGGTAAAGGAAACTAAAGCTTACTGGGATGTGAGCTCCCTATCTGAGTACAGTACCCTCAAATGTATACCAAGGGGGTTAAGAGTTAAAAAAATCCTGCTGTCCAACATGCACAGGGGTACTAAATCTATTGCAGTCAAGGAAATTGTTGTCAAACTACATACCCGGTGGCACTATACCCCTGTCAGGCTTCATACAATGTACCCATCGGTACCAGACACCTGTTTTAGGGGATGCACAGACAGAGGTACACACCTCCACATTTTTTGTAGCTCTAAGGCCATTAAACCCCTCTGGCAACAAGCCTCATCAGTTGTAGCCCGTATTACAGGGTCTTTATCACTCACTTTTCTATATGCTTGTTTTTTGCTGATCTACCTGAGGTCCCAACCCCTGACCAGAGGATAGTTCATATGTTATTTAGCACTTATCCACTGGGCAATAGCCCTGAAATGGAGATCCCCTTCAGTTCCCTGGTCCCAAGTCATGCAACGCATGGAATTAGTCAGGATGATGGAAAGGATCCACCATACACTTATAGATACCATACACATATTCAACCGCAAGTGGTCTGCCTGGTCTACCTATTAGTAGTCATTCACGCATTATTAACTTGTTACATTATTGAGGCTGGAATATTCTTGCCTAGACAGATCGATGATTCTGCAATTAAACCTCAGACAGCACCTAATTTATCCTGAACATAGGGTTAGTGTTTTTCTTGTTCTCTCCTTTGTATGTTTTTCTTTGTGGCATTATGAGAGGCATTTGATGCTTGAGAAAGCTATCAATGAATATGTCTGTACTTATCCCTGTTTTGATTGCCTCAATGCTGTAAGACTGGTTTGTTTCCTTAAACTCATAATAAAAGCAGTTGTAATAGAAGAGTTAAACATTTCCCTACCTTTGAGCTCTTGGATGAATCCCTCAAAAAACAATGGACAGACACTCTGTCCACCTGCTCCTTTGCGCTGTTGGAAATTATCATTACATCAAAAAATAAATCCATCAGACCAATGCAAACTGTGTTGGAGTTCACAGATCTTGACGAGTGATTAAATTAAAAATTAAATCAATTGGAAAATGAAATTATTACCGGCAAAAAGAAAAGATGCTTCAGGACAAAATTGGTTACGATACGAACAATGTGCATGTATGGAAAAAACGGCTCTCATGGGGTTTACCGATGACCCCCTCTAGTGGCCCTAAGTAACATGTCAGCTTTTCGGATGTGGAGACAGATGGGTTCGATGGGACTATGGCAGCTTCTGACTCTGACTCATCACCCGCCCGCTCATCCCATACAAGCCATCATGAAGGAACCAGTACCCCAGCCGCTACCCCAAAAAACAGGCGGGGAACACACAAAAGGGTCCAAAACAGAGGAGGAGAAAGACACGCGGGGGAGGAAAGAGAAAAAACAACTGTGGATTGGAAGAGATATCCATCCAGAACACAGATACAGAAGAAACCCCCGTAATGTCTTAAACCTCTCAGATAAAGTACTAACAGAAAGGGAGATCACCCTGCCACTTTTCCTGATGACTGTCCACAGCTTTCTTTTGGGGATTTGTGTACTGTTAGGAACTTAAGAGATGTGGCTTTTGAGAGTGCTGATTGTAGTAAGGGAGATACTTGTGAATATACCATTGGTTTAATACCTTTTCAAAACCAGATCAGATTTCTATCCGGTCAATTCCCGAATACCCGATATGAGTAGATTTAAAAAAAATGGTTGAACGAGATCTGACAACTCTGGCTCATCGGGTGTCTGAGGGGCCGTTCCCTGGCATCACAACCTATCTAAACATGAGAGATTGGCTTTAAGGAATTTGGAAGAAGACAAATCGATAGCTATTTGCAATTCAGACAAAGGAGGGTTAATAGTGGTCACGAATGTAGACTCTTAGCTAGATTAAACAGCTCGACAACTATTTGATAGTCAGACTTACATCAGACTAAAGAGGGATACCACTAAAAAATACAAGACCATCTTAACGAAGTTAGTAAATAGGGGAGTAGGTTAGGAATTTTCAGTCAAAAAGAGGCAGAGTCCCTGATACCAGAGTATCCCACGCAGGGCTGCCATCAGATGGGGTACAGCCGATACAACTGTAGGGCCCCCAGAGCCCGAGGGGCCGGGCCAGAAGAAGGCAGGGGGGGTGAAGGGAATCCATTTTTTACACTATAGAAATGATCTTGCAGCTTCTGCTGCTCACTGTGTCATTGATCTCAGGCATCAAGCTCTTTACTGACTCCTCTGGCTTCTATGTGCATGTGCATCCCTCATGTGAGCTGCCTCTACTGTGCTCCTCTGTGTCAGCAACATGTCAGCTTTGTGAAAACGAGCTGGGACTAGGTAGTAAGATTTCCCTTACAAGTAGGGGCCGTGAAGGAAAGTGAGGGGGCTGTTTGTGTACAGGGAGGGGCCAGAGGCTTGTGTGCTTACAGATTTGTGTATGTGTGGGGCTGACATATATATATGTATATATATATATATTGTGAGGGGGTTAACTCGGTAGCGGGTGTGTGTGACCCCCTGGTTGGGCTCCCCACACAAAAACAGGGCCAGCAGACGGAGGTTGTGGTTTTCAAAATCAAAAGGTGCGGTTTATTTCTCTATGTACAGTGACAAAAACACAGCAAAGCCAAAAAAGAAACATAAACAAAATAAATCCTGGTCAGTTTGACCTCTGACTAAACATGCAGGTTTCCTAAACTAACAACTGGGATCAGCCTGGTGCTGTCCTAGTCCCTAAGTCCCTGGTTTAGTAAAAGTCCAAACAAATAGCCACACAGGCTTTGCCTCACCGCACAGGGGTTCACTCTCCCTAGACAGTCCACACAGGTCTGGTTCCAGGCATGAGCTAACATCTAATGAAGCTGGGAGTTCTTATAGAGGCCTAAATGAGCTGACAAGCTTCAGCTGGTCTCATCAACTCCCTGTCTGCACGACGCCCAGCACTCTCCCTAGAGGTATGAGTCATCCATGAGCCTACTAGCCTCAGCTGGGCTTATACAACTCTCCACCTAGTTGTATAAGTCGGCATAAGGCCTGAATCTGGGAGAAATATATCTACCCCCCTGGATGCAACCAGGTGACTTTACCTTCCTGCTGTCACATACCCCCCCCTCTTGTTTTAACCTTGGGGTTGGAACACCAGCAATCAGGCATTCATGTACTCGAGACAAAGCATCCACATTCCCCATTTGAACGCCAGGGCGATGCTTTACTGTGAAGTTGAATTCCTGTAGGGCCAGGAACCACCTATTCACTCTTCTATTTGTCTCCTTGTTTTGAGCCATCCACTTTAACGGAGCGTGATCCGTAACCATGTCAAAGTGCCTACCTAGCAGATAGTACCGAAGGGAATCTAGAGCCCACTTCACCGCTAAACACTCCTTTTCAACCGTGGCGTAATTTACCTCATGGGACTTCAACTTCCTGCTGAGGTAAATGACTGGGTGCTCTTCCCCGTTCCAGACCTGGGACAATACTGCTCCTAACCCCACATCTGACGCATCACTTTGTACGACAAAGTCTTTAGAGAAGTCGGGTGAGTACAACACTGGCTGGCTACATAAGGCTTGTTTCAAGAATTGGAATGCTGCCTCCGCCTCGGGGGTCCATTTAATCATGACCGACCCTTTCCCTTTCGTCAGGTTGGTTAGGGGCACAGCCTTAGAAGCAAAGTGGGGAATGAAGCGCCGATAATAACCCGCGATTCCCAGAAAGGCTCGTACCTGCTTCTTGCTGTTGGGACGTGGCCAACTCTGGATGGCCTCGACTTTGTTGAGTTGGGGTTTTATTACTCCCCTGCCAATGGTGTACCCAAGATATTTGGCCTCCTCCTGCCCAATGGTACACTTCTTGGGGTTAGCCGTAAACCCCGCTTCCCGGATAGAGTCTAGGACTGCTTGCACTTTTGGCAGATGTGAGGCCCAATCTGTGCTATGGACAATTACGTCATCCAGGTAAGCCACAGCATACTTCCGATGGGGCCTCAGTATCTGGTCCATTTTCCGCTGGAATGTGGCCGGCGCATTCTGTAACCCGAACGGCATTCTCTTATATTGGAACGCCCCGTCTGGGGTTACAAATGCGGTTTTCTCTTTGGCCGACTTGGCCAGGGGAATTTGCCAATACCCTTTTGTGAGGTCAAGAGTCGTCATGTATCGGGCTGTTCCCAGCCGGTCGATCAACTCATCTATACGTGGCATGGGGTAGGTGTCAAATTTTGTAACTTTGTTCAACTGACGAAAATCGTTACAAAATCGCCAGCTCCCATCCGGTTTAGGTACCAACACAATGGGACTAGACCAATCACTTTGGGACTCCTCTATCACCCCTAAGTTCAGCATTTTCTGTACTTCCTCCCGTATTGCCTCCCGTCGGGCCTCTGGGATCCGATAGGGTTTTAACTTCACCCTTTCACCGGGCGGGGTAATAATATCATGCTCTACCCCAGATGTTTGTCCCGGCAGCTCAGAGAACACCTCCTTGTTGCGAAGCACAAACTCCTTAACCTCCTGTTGTTGGGGTTGTGACAAGGTGGCTGCTATTCCAACCTCCGGAATCACGCAACCAGTTTGAGCTGGTGACCAAGTTTCTGCGACTAGGGACTCTCTATCCCTCCAGGCTTTCAACAGATTAACGTGATATATCTGTTCGGGCTTTCGCCTTCCTGGTTGTCTGACCTTGTAATTCACTTCGCTCACTTTTTCCATTATCTCGTAGGGGCCTTGCCATTTGGCAAGGAATTTACTTTCAACCGTAGGGACAAGTACCAATATCCTATCCCCCGGGGAAAAGGTACGGGTCTTTGCTCCACGGTTGTACACTCTCTGCTGTGCCAACTGCGCTTGGGCCAAATGTTCCTTCACGATGGGCATTACCTGTGCAATTCGATCTTGCATCAGGGCGACATGCTCAATCACACTCCTGTGGGGAGAACTCTCACTTTCCCAAGTTTCCTTGGCAATATCCAACAGCCCTCTTGGGTGTCTCCCATACAGTAACTCAAAGGGGGAGAATCCCGTAGAGGATTGGGGCACCTCCCTAATAGCAAACATCAAATAAGGAAGTAGACAGTCCCAATCCTTTCCATCTCTATCCACCACTTTCTTCAACATTTGTTTTAGGGTTTTGTTGAATCTTTCAACCAGCCCATCGGTTTGGGGGTGATACACAGATGTACGCAATTGCGTCACTTTGAGCAATTTACACAGCTCTTTCATAACCCGGGACATAAAGGGTGTACCTTGGTCCGTAAGCAGTTCTTTACAAATACCCACCCGGCTAAAAACAAGAAGTGGCTCTTTGGCTATGGTTTTGGCCGAGGTATTTCTGAGAGGGATCGCTTCTGGATAACGGGTGGCATAGTCCATTATAACCAATATGTACTGGTGCCCCCTAGCGGACTTGATTATAGGACCTACCAAATCCATTGCGATTCTCTCAAACGGGACCTCAATGATGGGTAGAGGGACCAGCGGGCTACGGAAATGTGGCATCGGGGCCGACCTCTGACACACAGGGCAGGAGGAACAATAATTTTCTATGTCCTTCATCACCCCAGGCCAATAGAATCTCTGTAATACCCTCTCTCGGGTTTTCTCTGTCCCCAGATGACCTCCAAGAATGTGCCCATGGGCCAACTCCAACACCAACTTCCTGTAAGGTTTGGGCACCACAAGCTGCTCAACGGTTTCTTCTGCCCTTTTTGCCACCCGATACAGTAGGTCCTTCTCTACGCTGAAGTATGGGTAAGTGCAGGTATTATCTGGGTTCACTAACTCGCCATCTATTTCCACTACGTTTTCCCGTGCCTTTATTAGGGCGGGGTCTTTTAACTGTTCTGTGGCAAAATTTTCCCTGTGAACCTCCAGATCAGAAAACTCCACAGACGGTAGGTTTTCGTCTGAGGAGGTGGGCTCCTCTCCAGTTTCTTGAGTCTCCCCTGCCAATACTGACAAGGGAAATTCTGGAGAGTCCTCACCACTCTCAGAGGAGTTCTGGCTATCACATTCCTGGTACATAGGGGCACCAGTGGGGGGCTCAGGATCATCCCACAGTTCCCAGAACTTCGGAAAATCCCTTCCCACAATGGCATCATGCGGTAATTGAGATACTAACCCCACTGGATGAGAGAGGGTACCTTTGGGGGTCTCGAAACACACTGTAGTCACTGGATACTCTCGGGTGTCCCCATGCACACAAATAACAGCTACCTTGCTATTCCCAGAGACCTCTGTTTTAACTAATTCAGCCTTTATCAGGGTCACAAGGCTACCTGAATCCAGTAATACCACAACATTTCTACCATTAATACACATTTTGCATAAATGTTTCTCAGTTCCCCGAATGGCAGTGCATGCGACTGTCGCACACAGCGACTGACGTCTGTCCATCAGAAAGTCACATTGCATGGGTTCCTCCACAACCGGGCAATTTGCTGCAATATGTCCCGCTTGCCGGCAGCGGTAGCAAACAATCCATTTGGCTGCCTCTTGAGCCCCTGACTTCCCAGGCTGTTCTCGCCAAACTTTGGGTAGAGCTCCCACCCTCTCACTCTCTCCACCCTCACCCCTTGGAATCCTCTTATCCGCCCCTGGGGATGGTCTGGTCTTAGGGTGGAAAGTCCGAGAGTCTCTGGAAGAGGCCGTCAGGTTCTCTGTAGCCAAGTATTTCTCTACACGATCCACAAGACCACCGGCCGTCTCTGGGTCTCCATGGCTTACCCACTTTTGGATGGCAGTAGGAAGAGCTCTCAAAAACCGATCCATTACAACACGTTCCACAATCTCTGGTGCGGACAAAGTCTCTGGCTGTAGCCACTTCCTGCTCAGGTGAATGAGATCATATATTTGAGACCTGGGGGGTTTTCCAAGCTGGAAAGTCCAGTTATGCACACGCTGAGCCCGGACAGCCAGGGTGACACCCAGCCTTGCCAATATTTCAGCTTTTAGCATCACATAGTCTTTTGCTTGGTCAGGCTCTAGGTCATAGTAAGCCTTCTGCGATTCACCAGTTAACAGAGGAGCCACCAGTCCAGCCCACTGCTCCTCAGGCCACTTTTCTCTTTCAGCAGTCCTTTCAAATGTGGTCAAAAATACCTCTGGATCATCCTCTCCAGTCATTTTTGTCAATAAACGACTCACCCCAAAGGACGCGGTATTAGTGGGACGGCTTTCCTCACTGGTCTGCGGACGTTGCTGCATTACTGCTTCCATTTGTTGTAGTCTCTGCTCTTGCTTCTGTAACAGGTCTATGAAGCGGGCCTCAGATTGCTGCTGGGCTTGTTGATGAGCTTGCTGCTGGGCTGCAAGGCTCCTTTGAAAACCTGCATTTGTCTGCTGTTGATTGGCATTTGCTAGAGCCAGCTGTTTCAGTATCTCCTCCATGCTGGCTTAAAAAAAACTGCCACTGGTTCTCCACCAACTGTGAGGGGGTTAACTCGGTAGCGGGTGTGTGTGACCCCCTGGTTGGGCTCCCCACACAAAAACAGGGCCAGCAGACGGAGGTTGTGGTTTTCAAAATCAAAAGGTGCGGTTTATTTCTCTATGTACAGTGACAAAAACACAGCAAAGCCAAAAAAGAAACATAAACAAAATAAATCCTGGTCAGTTTGACCTCTGACTAAACATGCAGGTTTCCTAAACTAACAACTGGGATCAGCCTGGTGCTGTCCTAGTCCCTAAGTCCCTGGTTTAGTAAAAGTCCAAACAAATAGCCACACAGGCTTTGCCTCACCGCACAGGGGTTCACTCTCCCTAGACAGTCCACACAGGTCTGGTTCCAGGCATGAGCTAACATCTAATGAAGCTGGGAGTTCTTATAGAGGCCTAAATGAGCTGACAAGCTTCAGCTGGTCTCATCAACTCCCTGTCTGCACGACGCCCAGCACTCTCCCTAGAGGTATGAGTCATCCATGAGCCTACTAGCCTCAGCTGGGCTTATACAACTCTCCACCTAGTTGTATAAGTCGGCATAAAGCCTGAATCTGGGAGAAATATATCTACCCCCCTGGATGCAACCAGGTGACTTTACCTTCCTGCTGTCACAATATATATATATATATATATATTGTGAGGGTGAGAGCCCCTGGCTTAGAAGAAATGTGTTTGAAATGGACACAGGACTCTCAAAGAAGGTATTTGAGAAGTTCCAGCAAAAGATTGCTGAGCAGAGAAAACTATGCTTTAAGTTTTCTCTGGATTTTGTAAGTCTGGATTGGGGCTGGAAACTTGAAGACTTCAAAGTGCATTGGGAGGGATGGAGTCTTCAGTCATGTGTCCGGGTTTTCTAGGAGCTCTGCAGGTTGAGTGTGTGGCCAGGTGCACACACTCGTTATAAGGCAGAGCTGAACATAGCTCAGTGTGAGTGGAAAAGGAGTTGATGTTACAGCAGTTGCTGGACGGAAGTGTGCTACTAAAAAAAGAACTCAGGCAACATCCTTAAGACGTTTCTCCATGTGGGAGAGGTTCCAGGTCAGTAGACTGAGAGGGTTGGGCCAGCTGAGAGAGTCGGGGAGACTATAGCTGAGACAACTGGAAGAGAGTCTTGGGGACCAGAGGGGACTGTAAGTCTTGGAGGAGTGTGGAAGCCTGGAGTGTCAGGAGAGCCCTTCCTAGAGGCCAGGAGTGGGCCTGTGCAGCAAGGAACTGCGCCCAAGGCTGAGCGAGCCTTAAGAGCCAGGTGGATTGGCATTTTCATGTGTTGATGTTTTTGGGAGAAGAACCCCTGTGTGGGAAACCAAATGCATGTATGAACTTTACTTTTTGTTTCTTTCAATAAAAGTGGGCTACCACGCCCTTAAACCTTAGTTCCTGTTGGCTGTGAACTCACCTACAATGCATCTATCACTGAGCTAAACATCCCCCAATGTTACAGTGGTGGATTCAGCGGGCACAAGACGGTGAAATCCGGGTCCTTGCTCCATAGTGAGTTCAAGTCAGGAACTGTTGGCTGTCTGTGGAAGTGCAGCCAGGCAAAAGGCATTGCGTGTTGCAGGTGGTGTACCTGTAAAGGAAAAGTCAATTTTTTTTTCTCTGCAGTGAACTGCTGCTAGCTGTGTGTGGCAGCCAGGCGAACTGCATTGCGCAGAAGTTTATTGGATGGACTGTTGCATGCAGGTAGTGCACCTGTGAGAATTTTTTCTTTTTACTACTGTGAACTGTGTAACAAGCTGCTGTGCATGTGAATGCAAAGATGAGGCAGTCAAAACACAAGAAGTTCATATTAAATCAAGTTCAAGGGGAAGTGAGCTCAGCGTGGCCTGAGAAGATGTCTACGCCTAGGAGGGCCAGTCAAAAGGGGCCAGTGGTGTATGAGACCGTGAATGAGTGGTTCAAGCGGAACCAGACTAAAGAGTCAGATGCAGTTCAAGGGGCTATGATCTTGGCCTCTGATTACATGCAGCCCATGCTGCCCACAGAGGAGGTTGGGGACTTCCTGAAAAAATTTGAAAAAGTCGCTGTAAGGAGAAAATGGCCTAGGAATCGGTGGCCAAAATTGCTGAAAACCTTGTTACAGATAGAGTTCCGGTCGGTTTACCATTTGATGGATGGGGACCAGGATGACTACTGCAAGTTTAAAGAGGAAATCCTTCTCAGAGGAGAGTTCCATCGCATCATGGGCTCCAGCAAAGAGAGGTCATCGCCCATAGCAACGGGAGACGCATCACTGCGACAACAAAGCACCAGTCGAGCGGTGGCTCGGGAGAGCATGAGTGTGCATCGGTGTACCAGCCCTGCGTTTTCTGCAAGCATATCGGTTGTCACCCCTGGCAACAGTGGCAAGAAGTCTGTGTGGACTGCAGGGGGTACCAATGAGCATGAGGAATATAAAGATGTGTATTATGGCCGCTTATGTGAAGTGGTCAGCCCAGAAAGAAGGGCACAACAGTCTGTATTCACCAGGAGGTGTAGCCAACCATCTTTGGAGTGCTGGTCTGCTGTTACCCCTAGCAACAGGGATCCTGTGTTACATGCAGGGGGTGTTGGTGGGTCCGAAAAGGCTGCAGTGTTGCTCCATGACCACATGGAAGAGTCAGCCTGTGGAGACCCCACAGATGAGAGACAACGCACTCAAATGAAGGCTATTACAACGGCTACAGGAATTGGTAAGACTGTTGCAGTTTATGGGACAGAACCCAATGAAATTAAAGTGTGTTCGGCGGGGAGATCCGCAGTACAGGTGGACTTGCTACAGTGTGCTACCCAGAGTAGGGGGAAGGCACAGAGTAAAGCCCAACTGGCAGCAGGACTAGAGACTAAAAAGGACATGGGGACTCTGTATGTACCTGGTGGAATCCAGCACAGTGCTGGAAGAGCTGTACTAGGGGTGACCAAAGAAATCCATATACCATGTTCCCTAGTGACAGAGACAGGTGCTGCAGAGTTGCCCGGGGAAACCTCCCAGGAGCCCACAGTGTTGGAGCAGAGGGTTTCCCAGGTCAGCTGTGGAGCTGCTCAAGTGGGTAAAGGGCCACCCACAATAGCTACAGCTATGTCTAAGTATCATGATGATCCTCTAAAGGTTGAGAAATGTATTTCTGGAAATGTCATGTTTGAGAATAATGTTGGTAATGAGTTTACCTAAAAAGGTTGTAAGTAGGATGTCTTCCATGACCACCAGAGGCAGAGCTGCAGGGTTGTCTGTGGAAACCGCTAGGGATCTCCCTGTGTTGGAACTGGAGGTTGTCCAGGACCGCTCTGGCACTACTCTGGGGGGAACAAGGAGTGACTGCACCACACAATGAGAATGTGTGGGTGCAGACCACCCGCCTGGTATGTGACCAGATTGGTGAACAAGTTGTTCACCCTGGTAAAGCTGGTAGTATAAAGCTGGATGTGATGGTAGTGCCACCAGAACAATCTGGTCAAAATAGTGTATTGCACCCTGCGTTTTGTGACGAAGCATTGTCCCAATGTGACATCAGTGAAAATGTGCTTGTACAATGTGATGCGTATAGAGATGACAAATGTACAGTATTGGGTAATGAGTCCAAGGTTCCTTTGGTGCCTCTTGGAACAGGTGATGCACTGCTTCAGGATACCTGTCAGGGAAGTACCACTGACTGGGACAGCTGGGCAAAACAATTGCTAGCCATGCTGGACAAGGCTAGGTTACGTAACATAGATGTGGACATGACACCTGCTATGCCCAATGGAGGGATTGCAGGGTGGCCAGTGGCCAAGGGCGTGTTGGCCCCGGCAGAGATTGGCCCCCTCCAATCAGAAGGACCGGTTAAGGGCGCATGCATGGCAGTTGGGTTATATGCAGCCCAACCGCTGGAAAATAGTGAGTGCAAAAATGGCAATGTGACGTATGACCTGCAGCGGCTCGCTGATGCTGGGACAGAGAGGGTAAATGTGAGACACACATCTGACAGCGCTCCAGTTGAGCACCAAGCTGTGGAGACCGATACTGCCAGTGAAGTGGAGGTCACTGTATATGTCCCTACCTTTCCAGCTTCAGTGGATGAGCCCCTCCACGTCATTGATAATGGAAAAGTCCCTAGAAAGTTCTTGCATGTAGATGTGGATTGCATTAAGATGACAAATGTGTTGTTGAAAATTCTTGAAGTCCAAAAAACACATTTGCTGTACACCTGGGTGTCTCCACCGTGGTCGGACAAGGTGGTACTGCATAGTACCAGTAGGTGGAGACAAGTAGTACAAGCTATGCTTGATGTTAATCACGAGAGGAACTGGTTGTACCATATTTATTAGCAGTGTGGCAAATGGTCTCAAGGTTCTCTGAGAGGGTGCTTTCAGTTACCGGTTTGGATGGAAGGCGCTCAGGAGAACGTTTGAAAACATCAGAGGTCTTTCCGCCTGATGCTGTGACTAGGAAAAGTTCTGCTGATGTGGTCCAAAGTGCGGCTGAGCAGTCGTCGGTAGAGGGCACGGACACTGCCTCACCCACTAGACCTCACGTGAAGGAAGGGCCCGAAATAGACGTGGCAGTAGCAGAGATTTTTCATGTCATTCGCACAAAGGTACAAATTAAAGTACCCGGAGACACTGTGAGGGGAACCAATGATGGTATTGGAAGTGGCAACATCAGAATTTGTGGTATGTCACTGGTTGTTACTGATAACAAGGGTTTAGTTGCCGTGGGTAACCTCAGAAAAGTTGTTAAACCAAAGAAAACTGTTGTGATGGGAAAAACTGGTATCGGTGAAGGAAAAGGTGGTTCCCCATCAGGCAAAGTATTAGGAACAGGTCCCCTATATCAAGAAAGTGAGGGTATTAGGGAAGGCAGAGTTCCCCAGAGAAAAGCAAATAAGCCCAGGAACCCCAGAAGAGGGAGAAAGCATAGAATAAAAACGAGTAGGATCCTATGGAGAGTTAAGGAAGGACTTGGCTGGAAGCGCACCCGAAAAAAGGGTTGGGCCTACGCGGCTGACAGCCGGCACAGAGGTGTCCCAACCCTGATGACGTGTGCTGGTGTTCCTCCCTCCGGATCGAAACATAGGGGGGGATATGTGAGGGTGAGAGCCCCTGGCTTAGAAGAAATGTGTTTGAAATGGACACAGGACTCTCAAAGAAGCTATTTGAGAAGTTCCAGCAAAAGATTGCTGAGCAGAGAAAACTATGCTTTAAGTTTTCTCTGGATTTTGTAAGTCTGGATTGGGGCTGGAAACTTGAAGACTTCAAAGTGCATTGGGAGGGATGGAGTCTTCAGTCATGTGTCCGGGTTTTCTAGGAGCTCTGCAGGTTGAGTGTGTGGCCAGGTGCACACACTCGTTATAAGGCAGAGCTGAACATAGCTCAGTGTGAGTGGAAAAGGAGTTGATGTTACAGCAGTTGCTGGAAGGAAGTGTGCTACTAAAAAAAGAACTCAGGCAACATCCTTAAGACGTTTCTCCATGTGGGAGAGGTTCCAGGTCAGTAGACTGAGAGGGTTGGGCCAGCTGAGAGAGTCGGGGAGACTATAGCTCAGACAACTGGAAGAGAGTCTTGGGGACCAGAGGGGACTGTAAGTCTTGGAGGAGTGTGGAAGCCTGGAGTGTCAGGAGAGCCCTTCCTAGAGGCCAGGAGTGGGCCTGTGCAGCAAGAAACTGTGCCCAAGGCTTAGCGAGCCTTAAGAGCCAGGTGGATTGGCATTTTCATGTGTTGATGTTTTTGGGAGAAGAACCCCTGTGTGGGAAACCAAATGCATGTATGAACTTTACTTTTTGTTTCTTTCAATAAAAGTGGGCTACCACGCCCTTAAACCTTAGTTCCTTTTGGCTGTGAACTCACCTACAATGCATCTATCACTGAGCTAAACATCCCCCAATGTTACAATATATATATATATATATATATATATATATATATATATATATTGTGACGGTGGGACCCTGTGCGTCCTTAAAGAGTGTTGGTTTACGCCAGATTTGGTAGAGAAAGACATGCTGATTGAACAGCTGTGTGTTGGGCTGTTTAGTTCTGACATGACTATGGATCAGGGCTCCACCCAACAGACAGGAAGTCTGTCCCTGGGAGTCAGGTGGACTCCTATCCCTCTGAGAGGAAGTCAGAGGCTATCAATGCTGCATGGGTGCAGCCAAAGTGTGCGTGTCTGCAAGAGGCAGATGTTATTGATGTTTGAGCCGAAAAGCGCTGACCTGGAGTAAGCGAGGAGTGAGCTTATCTCTAGGAAACTGTTTGTTCTGAAGAGCAGACTTTAGGCCTAGGCTAAAGGCCTGAGACAGCCGGATGGCAAAGAATGAAAGCCAGGAGGCTAAAGTGTTGAGTATGCAAGATACAGTAATGGTGGAACCCCCCTGCGAGGGCTACTGATGTATTTGTGAACTTTTTGTGCTTTTAAATAAAAGTGGGCTACCATGCCCCTAAAAATAGTTCCTGACTGTCTGGAATCACTGGAAAAACGCATCTACCATGAGAGCTAACAACCCCCAATCTTACAATATATATATATATATATATATATATATATATATATATATATATATATACATACATACATGTATGGGGGGCTGACATATATACAGGTGTGTGGGGGGCTGACATATATACAGGTGTGAGGGGGCTGGCATATATACAGGTGTGGGGGCTGACATATATACAGGTGTGAGGGGGCTGACATATATACAGGTGGGGGGTGGGACTGGCATATATACAGGTGTGTGGTGGATGGCTGACATATATATAGGTGTGAGGGGGCTGACATATATACAGGTGTGAGTGGGGCTGACATATATATATATATATATATATATATACAAAATTGAGGGGGGGCTGAGTGCATACAGGTGAGGTGGCCGGTGTGTGGATTTGATGGGATGGCCCATGGGCAAGCCCTGGGGAATGTTGGGGTTAGGCTTGGGGGTGCCCAGGCCTAAAGTTGTGTAAGGGGCCCAAAAATTTCTGATGGCTGCCCTGATCCCAAGCTCCCCACTTTTTATCATCTTCCTAAAACCCATAAGGGTTTAACCCCCTAAAGGGTAGACCCATATTAGCTGGGATTGGTTCACTGAATGAAAGGTTGAGACAATGTGTCAGGAAAGGCTTCACCCGCTGGTGGTGCTGTTGGTCCTTTGGACTGCAGTGCTAGTGTCCGCCAGCAGGTGTCCTCCTGCAGCCAATACCTCTGTTGGAGGATCTCACCTGCTGGTGGTAACACACGATACATGGACTGCAGTACCGGCATCCACCAGCGGGGGTATTCTGGCAGTATGGGACAGGCAGCACTTCCTGTGGTCAGCTGTGACCTGAAGCCTAATCACTGGACTTCCTTATATACTCGGCAAGTGCAAACACTCCTTGCCCTGGTATCTCTCTTCCTGACCCCGTGACCTGGACTTTAGCCTGTACCTTATCCTAACCTGCAACCTGCCTGATCTGATCCGACCCGATCCCTACCTTGAACCTGCATCCTGTTTAACCTGATCCTTACCTTGTGCCCATCCTGTAGCTTTCCCTTCTGTTACTTGGATCCCTGCTCTGCAGCCTATCCATCGTTCCCCTCCCTGTTCCTGCTTCCTTCCATCCATACCCATCTGCTTGATCCCCTTGTGTATGACCTCGGCCTGGCTTTTACTACGATTCCGGTATCTCCCTTATTTGTATATATTGTTTATAGTCACTGTTTATTCATTGCACTGTGTTCCGTTTGAGGTGGTTGTTTGTTGGTCACTCACCATAATAAATTGTATATTTTCACCTACACCCGTTTGGTTTCCTTTTATGAAGTCACACAGTCTGGTCAATTATCAATCTCTGACAGTATACCAGGGCCATCCCTGATCAGACGTGACTTCATTAAGGATCCATCCTGTTATTGTGTTTGGCGGATATGGATTATAATGAGATCCTTTACTATTCACTGCTAGCAGCAGAGGATGGCAAACATTGTCGCCAGGTTTTAGAGGGTTGGACTAGTGACCAACTAAGGGAAACTATTCAATCAGCAAATTTTTGGGTGGATCAGGGTTACTTACAGCCTGAGGATGTTCTGCCGTTAACCCGGTTATGTGTTGAACCAGCCCTGTCGTTTGTTCCCAAAGGAGGTGATGACTTCTCTCCCCCTTTCAATGGTGACCAAGTTGAATCCCTGGTATGCTTGTTAGAGGATGATCCAGCTTCTTTCTATGAGCATTATTCCCTCTGTTCCCAGCAGGTGTTACATGATTGTGTGAGGTCAGTGCAGTCTCTGATTAAAAGGCGTAAGTGCGGACTAGTTTTTGTTAAACCTTTGCTGCAGGCATGGTCAGATCTCCTCCCGAATTCAGCCAAGCCACAACATCCCGGCCCCACCATCAATCACCTGCCTTCCCAAGAATGTATCCGCCCATCGCCTATGGCAACCCCAGCTACTGTCCAGTGTGTTCAGCCCCCCAAATACTACTACCCCGTCTCTACCTGTTGCACCTACCCTGCCTTCAATCCACCTGTTTCTTCCCTCCTATCCGTAGCCTATCCACAAGAACCTCCTCCAGCCACTGTCCCTGCACCTCTGCCATTTTCTTCCATTTGTTCAATCCCAAACTTTTCATATATTCCCCCCGCTACTTGCAAACCTGCAGTGACTAGATCCAAGAAAAAGCGGAAGTACTTCCCAACCCACACAATCCAACCTACCTCCACACCCACCAACCTGCTCCAGCCTGCGGCTCCCGAGCCAGCCTTCCAGCCTGCGGCTCCCGAGCCAGCCTTCCAGCCTGCGGCTCCCGAGCCAGCCTTCCAGCCTGCGGCTCCCGAGCCAGCCTTCCAGCCTGCGGTTCCCGAGCCAGCCTTCCAGCCTGCGCTTCCCGAGCCAGTCTTCCAGCCTGCCTTCCAGCCTGCACTTCCCAAGCCAGCCTTCCAGCCTGCAGTTCTTGAGCCAGCCTTCCAGCCTGCAGTTCTCGAGCCAGCCTTCCAGCCTGCAGTTCCCGAGCCAGCCTTCCAGCCTGCAGTCCCAGAGCCAGCCTTCAAGCCAGCCTTCCAGCCTGCAGTCCTAGAGCCAGCCTTCAAGCCAGCCTTCCAGTCTGCAGTTCTCGAGCCAGCCTTCCAGTCTGCAGTTCTCGAGCCAGCCTTCCAGCCTGCAGTCCCAGAGCCAGCCTTCAAGCCAGCCTTCCAGCCTGCAGTTCTCGAGCCAGCCTTCCAGCCTGCAGTTCTCGAGCCAGCCTTCCAGCCTGCAGTTCTCGAGCCAGCCTTCCAGCCTGCAATTCCCAAGCCAGCCTTCCAGCTTGCAGTCCCGGAGCCGGCCTTCCAGCCTGTAGTTCCAGAACCAGCCAGAGGTTCTTGTGCCAGCCTGCCGGCCTGAAGTTCTTGTGCCAGCCTGCTGGCCTGAAGTTCTTGTGCCAGCCTGCCAGCTTGGGGTTCCTGTGCCAGCCTGCCAGCCCGAGGTTCCCGTGCCAGCCCGCCAGCCTGAAGTTCCCATGCCAACCTGCCAGCCTGAGGTTCCCGTGCCAGCCTGCCAGCCTTAAGACCCTGTGCCAGCCTGCAAGCCTGAAGACCCTGTGCCAGCCTGCCAGCTTGAAGTTCATGTACCTGCCTTCCAAACTGAAGTCCTGATGACGGTGTCCCAGTCGGAAGATCCGGTGCCCGTTTCCCGGCCTGTGGTTGTGGTGCCCGTTTCCCGGCCTGTGGTTGTGGTGCCCGTTTCCCGGCCTGAGATTGTGGTGCCCGTTTCCCGGCCTGAGGTTGTGGTGCCCGCTGCGGTGCCCGTTTCCCGGCTTGAGGTTGTGGTGCCCGTTTCCCGGCTTGAGGTTGTGGTGCCCGTTTCCCGGCTTAAGGTTGTGGTGCCCGTTTCCCAGCTCGAGGTTGTGGTGCCCGTTTCCCGGTTTGAGGGTATTATGCCCGTGTCCCAGTCTGTGGAGCCTACTACCCAGTCTGACATGTTCCTGTCTGCTGCCCAGCTCGATGACCCGGAGCCTGCTGCCCAGCTCGATGACCCGGAGCCTGCTGCCCAGCTCGATGACCCGGAGCCTGCTGCCCAGCTCGATGACCCGGAGCCTGCTGCCCAGCTCGATGACCCGGAACCTGCTGCCCAGCTCGATGACCCGGAACCTGCTGCCCAGCTCGATGACCCGGAGCCTGCTGCCCAGCTCGATGTGTTCCTGTCTGCCACCCAGCTCGATGACCCGGAGCTTGCTGCCCAGCCTGAGATGATTCCGTCTGCTGCCCAGCCTGAGATGATTCCGTCTGCTGCCCAGCCTGAGATGATCCCGTCTGCTGCCCAGCCTGAGATGATCCCGTCTGCTGCCCAGCCTGAGATGATCCCGTCTGCTGCCCAGCCTGAGATGATCCCATCTGCTGCCCAGCCTGAGGTGTTCCCGTCTGCTGCCCAGCCTGAGGTGTTCCCGTCTGCTGCCCAGCCTGAGGTGTTCCCATCTGCTGCCCAGCCTGAGGTTTTCCCGTCTGCTGCCCAGCCTGAGGTTTTCCCGTCTGCTGCCCAGCCTGAGGTGTTCCCGTCTGCTGCCCAGCCTGAGGTGTTCCCATCTGCTGCCCAGCCTGAGGTGTTCCCGTCTGCTGCCCAGCCTGAGGTGTTCCCGTATGCTGCCCAGCCTGAGGTGTTCCTGTCTGCTGCCCAGCCTGGTGTGCCCCTGTCCGCTGCCCAGCTTGATGTGACTATTTTCTGCCCGGATGTGCCTACTGTCTGCCCGGATGTGACCTTGCCTGTTGCCCAGCTTGTTGCTATGAACTTCCCCCAGCGGCAGGTCGTGGGAGCGTCCGGAGGCCGCTCCTTTGAGGGGGGTACTGTCAGGAAAGGCTTCACCCGCTGGTGGTGCTGTTGGTCCTTTGGACTGCAGTGCTAGTGTCCGCCAGCAGGTGTCCTCCTGCAGCCAATACCTCTGTTGGAGGATCTCACCTGCTGGTGGTAACACACGATACATGGACTGCAGTACCGGCATCCACCAGCGGGGGTATTCTGGCAGTATGGGACAGGCAGCACTTCCTGTGGTCAGCTGTGACCTGAAGCCTAATCACTGGACTTCCTTATATACCCGGCAAGTGAAAACACTCCTTGCCCTGGTATCTCTCTTCCTGACCCCGTGACCTGGACTTTAGCCTGACTTTAACCTTATCCTAACCTGCACCCTGCCTGATCTGATCCGACCCGATCCCTACCTTGAACCCGCATCCTGTTTAACCTAATCCTTACCTTGTGCCTATCCTGCAGCTTTCCCTTCTGTTACCTGGATCCCTGCTCTGCAGCCTATCCATCGGTCCCCTCCCTGTTCCTCCCATCCATACCCATCTGCTTGATCCCCTTGTGTATGACCTCGGCCTGGCTTTTACTACGATTCCGGTATCTCCCTTATTTGTATATATTGTTTATAGTCACTGTTTATTCATTGCACTGTGTTCCGTTTGAGGTGGTTGTTTGTTGGTCACTCACCATAATAAATTGTATATTTTCACCTACACCCGTTTGGTTTCCTTTTATGAAGTCACACAGTCTGGTCAATTATCAATCTCTGACACAATGGCTTGATGGGCATCTACATCCTTTAGTCACCCAATTACCTGGGTACCTTAAAGATACTAATCATCTCTTACAGATCATTCAGAATTTCATTTGGGAGTAAGATTACTGGTGGATCACGTGTGACGTCACAAGTCTATACTCCTCCATACCCCAGGGTCTAGCAATAGAGGCAGTCTCTTTCTATCTGGAAACATTCACTGATCTCAACATTGAATATCGTGCATACATCTTGGAGATACTAGAATATTTATTGGCACATAACTATTTTGTGTTTGATGGGGTGTTCTACCTCCAGGGCCACGATGGGGGCCAAGTTTTTACTGTCCCTGGCCAACCTTTACATGGCCTGGTGGGAGCGGTCCTGCATCTTTGGAGTTGAGAACCACTTTAGACCTCAGATGAGAATGTAATTGAGGTACATTGATGAGCTCCTGTTGGTGGCCATCAATGGTGTCGATATGCTAAATCCTTTAGTGGAATATTTGAATACCAATAACAAGAACCTGGTGTTTACAGGTTAGGCGAACACAAGGGATTTCTGTTATTTGGATGTATGTCATGTGGGTGAAAGACAATGAATCACAATTTAATAAGGAAGCTAGTTCTCTTTATGAACGGTTCCTAGATAGGGGTTACCCAAAATGGATGCTCAATAGAGCTCTTAAGATTGCTAAAAATAAAAGTAGGAAAGATTTATTGAATAAAAACAGGAGTGAGAAATAAGATTCCCAAAAAAAAAAAAAAATTAACTTTATCCACTCCTTTCAGTATGGATTTAGTGATGTTAGAGCCACTATCAACAGATATTTACCTATACTCTATATGGATGAGACATGTGCAAACAATTTACAAAATGGGATCAACATAGTATCCAGAAGGGCACCAACAGTGTCACCCAGTTTTTATGACAATAAAGTTAAATCAGTGTCGTTTACATGGCTATATTTTAAAGGAAATTTTAGGTGTGGGTCACCAGGTTGCCCCTGTTGTTGCCATATTCTGGGGGGCAATATGTTTTGAGCATCATCCAATCAAAGAGAATTTGAGATCAAGTCATTCTTTAATTGTAATACCTAGTATGTTATATATTCGGTCAATTGCAGTGTATGTTATGACCCATAAGGGAGAGTTGAAATTTGCATGATAAGTTGATAAAGGAGCAATCTGAGCAGCTCAACAGTAATTTTGGATTGAGGTACAGCTAGTCCTCCCAGAGTTTGTGACCGAAACAAGATTTTTTTGGGGACATAGTTTTAAGTCATGCCAAATAAACCAAATAATTATAGGAAGAGTTCTTGATGGATATAAGAGCTTCGGAAGGAGTGTCATCTTCAATATCGTTATGCTGCCTAGTCAAGAAATGTTATATTTCTTTAATGATTCCAAGATCAATTTTATTTGGTGCAAAATAGTCATAATTTGTTTTAAAAGAGGGTATCATAAGAGGGTGTAAGATATATTTCTAAATAGGGGACGCTATCAGAGACATATTGATAGGGGAAATTGGATTGTAGAGATTGAAGATGGCTGGCTGATAGAATAATATTCATAGTGTTAGATTTAGAATAACTTGCATGAAGTTCTGAAAAGGCCAAAAACTCTTTAAGAACATCAATTACGTTTGGAAGAGAGATAAAAGGATTCGTAAAAAAAAAAAAAAAGATCATCATCTTCTACTTCTACACCCTGTATATCTGAACTAGTTTTGACAAAAAGAGCCAGCAGTTCCTTTGCTAAGGCAAAAAGTAATGGGGAAAGGGAACAACCTTGTCTTGTTCCTTTCAAAATAGGTGAACGAAAGCTGATATATTGAATATACGAATATATATGAATATAAAACAATGAACATGTGCGCCTGTGGAAATAATCTGCAAAATAGAGTGTTGTAAGCTGCTGTACACCTCCTATTTCCAAATGGAAAATAATAAAGCAGTTTAAATATAGCTGGGTTGGTGCAGCGCTCTCAACAAAAACTATACTCAAATATACCGAAAAAAAATAAAAATCTTAAACTTGCTACAGGTGGTTGCCAGCTAATATCTTGTAAAATTGTGAACTATTAACTTTTTGAACTATGAACTATGAACTATTAACTAAAAATTGTAGAAACCTTGCTGGTGCTATTTGCATACAATTAGTGGTCTGCTGTTTGTGCTATTTGCATACAATTAGTAATCTGCTGTTGTCAGCTGTTACCTTGTATAACCCAAATTCCATCATTAAAGCCGAGTTCTGCCTGGGAAAAAAAATTAAAAGTCAGCAGCTTCAAATACTGTAGCTGCTGACTTTTAATATATGGACACTTACCTGTCAAGGAAGCCTGCGATGTCAGCCTTCAACGCCGATCTTAAGGGAAGTGAAGACTTTCAGCTTCACTCCTGGTTCCCTACTGCGCATGCGAGAGTCGCGCTGCAAGTTCTGAATGGTCCCTGCTGTCTTCTCGGACCTGTGTGTCTCCTAGAAGACAGCAGGGGTAGGGAGGAGGGGCCAGACATAGCGTAGTTTGCCGTAAAATGTGCGGCGTTCTTTCACCGGAAGTGATCAGATATCTGTCAAACCTGGGTTTGACAGGTATCTGCTCCCCCTCCCCCTGAAAGGTGCCAAGTGTGACACCGGGGGGGGGGGGAATCCGATCAGTGGAAGTTCCATTTCTGGGTGGAACTCCGCTTTAACCATAAATGTATATTAGATTTAAACGGCCATATACTGTACTGTATGAATCATTTAGTGCAGTGGGTATACACCAACTACAAATTCACTTCCACTGTCCTTAATATAAAGTGCTTGTGCTGTAAAAAACGTCTCCACTTCCAATATATAAACATACTACACTATTGCCCACAGAAAGTATGCATGTTCCACGCCCCAAATTAGTTAGCTTCATATTAACAGAGCTGCCAACCACCCAACTTTTTTTTTTTTAGACAAAACAAGAAAATATACTGACAAAACACATGTTTTTATTAATAACAGGAAATATGTTAGAAAGTGCTATTAAAAATGAACCAATCAATTTTTAAGCAGTGTAAACAATATGCAAAATATAACAATGCATATAAACAAGTAAACTGCCTAGCTTTAAAATGAATAGATCAAGCAGTAAGTGTTACAAAATGTGAGCAAGAGTTAAAAAAAATAGGCATGGTGCTTTAAACTATGTACAGTGTGTTGAGAACTAACATCTTTGTTTTATCTATTTGTTGCACTATTTACGAGCAGAGGTGTGTATCAAACATCATAAAGAAAAAGAAAAAAGAAAAAGTGAGTGTACACTATAAGGGCTCTTGCACATGGCAGTAGAGAATAAAATCTGCCTGTTGATGTGAAGCTCAGGAGCCACAGCTGCAGCATAATTTAGGCTATTGACATGTATTGCAGAATATGCCATTAATAGGGGGCGTGGTGTGGTTGTGGGAGAAGATGACCACCTGAAGACAGAGCTACGCTCCTCTACAGCTCATTTTGGTGCCATCTGCAGACTTCCCTCAGCTCTGGAGGGCTTCATTCCAGGACCCACAGACCATGTCCCGCAAGCAATCCCAGCCTCAAGGATTGCGCAGGCTCCTTGATTTTTACATACAGCCTGAACAACCTCTAGACCAACATGGTGCCAGTTAGGCACAGGGATAACAGGAGCTGCTGTCCACACGGCCTGAGCCTGGTGGAGATTCCCCTTCAGATATGAAGGACACAACTGATCCAGCGATCCATACGGCTCCCTTTCCTGTGGACAGAGGTAAGAGAGTTGCTACTCTCCTGCACACATACCTGCCAACCTCCCATGAAGTGGAAACATGTCACTGAGACCTGTAGTCCCACAGCCAAAACCTTCCTGCACAGACCATGGCAGTATTTCCAACATCAGACAACTCTGTCGCTGATAACTCATTTAAAGCCATGCTGCTCTCCCTTCAAGCTGACCTGCAAAGGAAACTTCGTACCTCCACTAACCATCTGCATGACCATTTTATTTTCTGGAGGAACGCACTGATCATGTCGAGCAAGACTTATCAGCAGACACTACAGCCCACAACCCAGCAGTGGACCTTCAAGATGAGCAACTAGAGGCTATAAGACAGCTACACCTAAAAGTCACGGACCTGGAGGATCACTTTAGGTGGAATAACATTAAAGTCAAGGGAGTACCTGAATCTGTCTCCCCGGCTGAAGATGCCATATCTACACCAATTATTCCGTAAGCTTCTACCATCGCTTACGCCGCAAGATATGTTGATAGACCGGGCCCACTGCATTTATGGTACTCCTTTGCCAGGGATATCTTGGCTCATCTCCACTTCTTCCATATTAAGGAGCAGATCATGCGGGCTGCTAGACCCATGTGATTTTTACCTGAACCCTATTTAAAATTAACACTTTACAACAACATTTCTGCAACCACCTTGCAAGCTCTAATGATTTATCACCAGTCACTAGGGATGAGCTTTATGTTCGAGTCGAACATGAGTTTGACTCGAACATTGGGTGTGCGCCCAATGTTTGACATTTTGTGCAGGGACAGTTCTAAACATGGGAAACGTGTTACTTTACAGGCATATTATACACACCCCCCAGGTACGAAATTGAAAGGAATATTTCAGTTTTATTGTTTCACTTTAAGCTCCCGAAAAAACGTCTGTTTTTTTGCATTAATACATGTCCCCTGGGGCAGGACCCGGGTCCCCAAACACTTTTTATGACAATAACTTGCATAATAACCTTTAAAATTAGCACTTTTGATTTTTCATGTTCGTGTCCCATAGACTTTACCAGTGTTCGCGTGTTCGAACAAATTTTTTGCCTGTTCGCATATTCTGGACCGAACCGGGGGGTGTTCGGCTCATCCCTCCCAATCACCTCAATTCTTGCAGAGCATAAATTCACCTATGATGGGGGTTCCCTGTGAAGTTGCTGGTCACATATCAGAATCAACAAATCTCTATTCAGACTCCCAAAGACAGAATCAAACAGCTACATAACTGGGTTCACGCTCCACAAATGGGACACGTGAAATCCATCTTAAATTCTCAGTGGTTCTGACAAAATACAATTTTGTTAGTTCAAGTTTGGAATTGATTACTGAATGTTGTACAGTTTACATGGTTTAGTCTGTGGAGGAGTAGATGCCATGTTGGCAGGGTTGCCAACTTTCAGTAAATTTACAAACAGTTTGCAAAATCTGTAATTTTTGCATCTGTCTGTGAATGTCCAGTATGAACATGCAGACTGCATGTCCATAATGGACATTCATGGGCAGATGCAAAAATTTCAGATTTTGCAAACTGTTTGTAAATTTACTGAAAGTTGGCAACCGTGCATGTTGGTGCTACACCCATGCTCCACTACTGCCGTGTCTTAAGCACACAGTTTCTTCCAGGTTTTCCCTTTTTTTTTATATATATTCTGTTACTTATTTGTGTATTAAGATTGCTGCTTGATTTTTACAATTGTGTACAGTATCCTCTACACTTCTGTGGACACTATTAAACTCTAAGGGCTCTTTCACACGGAGGTCCGTTCAGGTCCACCTGTCAGTTTTTTAGGCGGACCTGAAACGGATCCTCCATGCACCCCTATGGAAGCACGGATGTCAGCGGTGACATGTCCGCTGACATCCGCTCCGCTACGCTCCGAAAAAGTGTGACGGAGGAAAATCCTATTTTTCCTTCCGTCTGCGGAGCGGATCGGATGACAACGGACTCTACGGTCCGTCGTCATCCGATTCCCCATAGGGGAGAGCGGCGCTCTGACAGGGCGGTCCCTGCACAGTGTGCGGGGACCGCCCAGTCATCCGTCGGCTCAGCGGGGATCAACGGAGCGATCCCCGCTGAGCAAGCGGAGCTTCACGGGGCGGATCTTCACGGATCCGCCCCGTGTGAAAGAGGCCTAATTGTCAGTGCTCATAGATACTGTATTGATCTTTGTCGTTCATAACCTTTGATTTTCTGTTTTGGTACTCATAGTAATTTCACCCCTCTCTGAACTATAGTGGCATCTCCTCCCCTACACCCTCCATGTCACTTAGAATATGCCATGCAAAGCTTTAAGCATGTATCCACCATCACACTACATGCCAATGGCTACATTACACTGCATCTCTGGCTCCCAGACATCACAACAACAAACTGTTTTTACTCTGTATGGCTGTACACCTTAATGTATGCCCATGTATAAGAGCCCTAAGACACTAGGGAAAACAAAATATTAGCTTTTTTTTCATTTATATCCATCTGGATACCTCCCAACATCAGAACTTGAGACAGAAGGACAACCTGAAATGAGTAACATGCAGCTCATAAAGTGCTCTCCAGAAAAATATGGGTATGGCTATTTTGTGCTGAATATTGGGTGTTGCCTAAAGGAACATGGTAAAATATAGTCTGAATCTGCTTCTGGTAAACCCTGCATACATATGCTGCAGTCCCACAACCTAATCCTTAGTACTGTGCCACAGTCAAGAGTTTTACAGATGCACTTTAAATCTGAATGTTCATTAAAACAAAACAAAAAACAAACACACAAAATATGGACGGAATACTCAAACTTTGTCTGAGCCTACTTTAACCACTACAATTCCAGACTATTTCATTTTCTTACAGCCCAGGCTATTTTTCAGTGTCCTGCACTGTCACATTTTGAATGACAATTACTCAGTCATGCAGCACTGGGTTTTTTCTTTTTACTATATAAAGGAATGAAGACTGAAAATTTTTGAAAAAAAATCCCAATGACTGAAGGAAGCATTTAATTCCCTCTCACTGTGAAAAGGAACATCTCAAAGACTGCAGGCATGCAGTCTTTGTTTAAATCTTTGATTTTTGTGAATGGTAATTGTATTTCAGTTTTATTTGTACTGTACCTGTTCATGTGATCCGCTGTGTCTGAGGGACACAGCAGTCACTGGTCTTGCTGGTGCATGCTCTAGGAGCGCCCATGAATCTTTGATGCAGGAGGACATATGGGTACATCCACCCCCATTGGCACTTAATTTATGTACATGGGCTGGACAGGAGGCAGCTAAAAAAGAACTTCACCAGTTATAAACTACATGCCTACCATGTAATGTACAGCGGTCTGCACTTTTTAATGCAAAGCATAATGTATATTGATCAGCAACATCACGGTGACCCTTATATTACTTTTCGGGTGGGAGGAAAAAATGTTCAACCTTTGTGATCAGTGGACAGAATAAAAAAAGCTTGGTATTGTTGGTCAGTGGGAGGCAGAAATGCTAGGCACCGGTAAACAGTGGGAGGAGGAAATGTCCATCATCAGTTGTCAGTAGGGATGAGCTCGGTGTTCGAGTCGAACATACGTTCGACTCGAACATCGGCTTTTCGATCGTTCGCCGAACAACGAACGATTTGGGCCGTTCGCGCCTAATTTGCGGCCCACAATGCACTACGCCATCGCAGTGTCATCCAGGCGCTGTGATTGGCCAAGCATGCACTGTGACCCCGCATGCTTGGCCAATCACAGCGCCGGCAGCGAGGAGAGCAATGATTGGCCACAGGCAGGATGCCTGTGGCCAATTATTGCTGAGGGTGTTTAGTACACGCCCCACACTATAAAAGGCCGCCAGCACGGCGGCCTAGTGTAGTGTGTTCCGGAGCAGGGAAAGAGAAGCATAGGCAGGGACAGTGACATTTTTTTTTCTTGCTTAACCTGGATTCCTTTAGTTTAGGGAAAGAGAAGGATAGGTAGGGAGAGTGTCAGTGTGTTTTACTGTGCTAAACCTTGTTTGTAGGGACAGGGAAGGACAGTGAGGGAAATTCTCATTGTGCTATACTGTGCTAAAGCATTCCTCATCAACCATCTTTAAAAAAAAAAAATTATAGGGACAGAAAACTATAGGTAGGGAGAGTGTCAGTGTGTTTTACTGTGCTAAACCTTGTTTGTAGGGACAGGGAATGACAGTGAGGGAAATTCTCATTGTGCTATACTGTGCTAAAGCATTCCTCATCAACCATCTTTAAAAAAAAAATTTTTTATAGGGACAGAAAACTATAGGTAGGGAGAGTGTCAGTGTGTTTTACTGTGCTAAACCTTGTTTGTAGGGACAGGGAAGGACAGTGAGGGAAATTCTCATTGTGCTATACTGTGCTAAAGCATTCCTCATCAACCATCTTTAAAAAAAAAAAAAATTATAGGGACAGAAAACTATAGGTAGGGAGAGTGTCAGTGTGTTTTACTGTGCTAAACCTTGTTTGTAGGGACAGGGACGGACAGTGAGGGAAATTCTCATTGTGCTATACTGTGCTAAAGCATTCCTCATCAACCATCTTTAAAAAAAAAAATTTTTATAGGGACAGAAAACTATAGGTAGGGAGAGTGTCAGTGTGTTTTACTGTGCTAAACCTTGTTTGTAGGGACAGGGAAGGACAGTGAGGGAAATTCTCATTGTGCTATACTGTGCTAAAGCATTCCTCATCAACCATCTTTAAAAAAAAAAACAATTTATAGGGACAGAAAACTATAGGTAGGGAGAGTGTCAGTGTGTTTTACTGTGCTAAACCTTGTTTGTAGGGACAGGGAAGGAGAGTGAGGGAAATTCTCATTGTGCTATACTGTGCTAAAGCATTCCTCATCAACCATCTTTAAAAAAAAAAAAATTTATAGGGACAGAAAACTATAGGTAGGGAGAGTGTCAGTGTTTTTACTGTGCTAAACCTTGTTTGTAGGGACAGGGAAGGACAGTGAGGGAAATTCTCATTGTGCTATACTGTGCTAAAGCATTCCTCATCAACCATCTTTAAAAAAAAAAATTTTTATAGGGACAGAAAACTATAGGTAGGGAGAGTGTCAGTGTTTTTTACTGTGCTAAACCTTGTTTGTAGGGACAGGGAAGGACAGTGAGGGAAATTCTCATTGTGCTATACTGTGCTAAAGCATTCCTCATCAACCCTCTTTAAAAAACAAAAAATTATAGGGACAGAAAACTATAGGTAGGGAGAGTGTCAGTGTTTTTTACTGTGCTAAACCTTGTTTGTAGGGACAGGGAAGGACAGTGAGGGAAATTATCATTGTGCTATACTGTGCTAAAGCATTCCTCATCAACCATCTTTAAAAAACAAAAAATTATAGGGACAGAAAACTATAGGTAGGGAGAGTGTCAGTGTGTTTTACTGTGCTAAACCTTGTTTGTAGGGACAGGGAAGGACAGTGAGGGAAATTCTCATTGTGCTATACTGTGCTAAAGCATTCCTCATCAACCATCTTTAAAAAAAAAATTTTTTATAGGGACAGAAAACTATAGGTAGGGAGAGTGTCAGTGTGTTTTACTGTGCTAAACCTTGTTTGTAGGGACAGGGAAGGACAGTGAGGGAAATTCTCATTGTGCTATACTGTGCTAAAGCATTCCTTATCAACCATCTTTTAAAAAAAAAAAATTATAGGGACAGAAAACTATAGGTAGGGAGAGTGTCAGTGTGTTTTACTGTGCTAAACCTTGTTTGTAGGGACAGGGAAGGACAGTGAGGGAAATTCTCATTGTGCTATACTGTGCTAAAGCATTCCTCATCAACCATCTTTGAAATCCTTGTTTTTTGGACAGTCAGGGAAATTGTCATTGTGCTATTCTGTGCGAAAGCAATCATCCTCAACCATATTTAGAAATCCTTAAGTAAAGGGACAGAGAAGGACACCTGAAGGTAGCCCTTATTGCTTTTTTTTACATCTCCCTGCAGGCCATCCATTAGAATGTCTGGAAGGCAAACAAGGAGAGGCAGACAGTCAGGAGGCAATAAAAGAGGGCAAGCAGGCTCTGTGTCTGGGGGCAACAGTGCTGGTCGTGGACGCGGTGCATTGTCATCAGCACATGGCCATGGGACACGCTTGTCCTTCTTTTCGGCAGCTGGACATGTTGAGCCACATCATGCCGAAGACTTGGTAGAGTGGATGACCAAGCCGTCCTCCTCCTCCTCATCCTCTCTCACCCAGGCTCAGGGTACTGGCAAAGCAGCTGCCAAAGCGTCCTCTTCCCTGGTATCAATGTCAGACTCATCATCAGTCACTCCTTCCCTAGACCCACCATGTCCTCCTCCTGAGGAGTCCCCCGAACTGTTTGAGCACAGTGTTGGGTACATGCTCCAGGAGGATGCCCAGCGTTTCGAAGGGTCTGATGATGAAACCCAGCTAGAGGAAGGCAGTAGCGTGAGAGCAGACAGAGGGGATGCTCAAGAAGGACACCAATCTGGCAGTCATGTTCCAGCAGCTGCAGCATACTGCCAGATTGGCTCCAGTGATGAGGAGGGAGGGGATGATGAGGTCACTGACTCCACGTGGGTGCCTAATAGGAGAGAGGAGGAGGAGGAGGATGAGGAGGAGGCACATCTCCAACGAGGCAGGATGCCCTTTGGTGGCCAGCGTAAGGGCAGTACACCGACGGAATCACACCGCAGAGCTCCGCCTGTGCAGGGCGCTGCCTCTGCCCGTCATTCAAAAAGTTCTTTGGTGTGGGCCTTTTTTGAGGCTAGTGCATCAGATCGCACAGCTGCTGTTTGCAACATATGTCTCAAGCGTATATCGCGTGGCCAAAACATCAGCCGCTTGGGTACCACATGCCTGACCAGACATATGTTGACCTGCCATGCAGCTCGTTGGCAAGCCTACCTCAAAGACCCACACCAAAGAACAAAGCGGACCTCTCCTTGCACCGCATCAGCTGGGATCTCCAACCCCACTATAACTTCAGTCCTCTCTGAAACATGCACTGAGAGGAATGAAGGTGTAGAATTAGGTGTGTCACAGCCAAGTACTTGCGGCCACTCTGCTAGCAGTACACCGATGTCCGATTCTAGCAGGCAAATTTCCCTGCCCCAGCTGCTGGACCGTCGAAAGAAGTTCACTCCCAGCCATCCACATGCCCAGCGGTTGAATGCAAGCTTGGCTAAATTGCTAGCGCTTCAACTGCTGCCTTTTCAGTTGGTAGACTCGGCCCCCTTCCGTGAGTTTGTGCAATGTGCGGTTCCTCAGTGGCAGGTTCCCAAACGCCACTTTTTCTCACGGAAGGCTATTCCGGCTCTCTACCGGCATGTGGAAGGCAATGTCTTGGCCTCGCTGGACAGGGCGGTCAGCGGTAAGGTGCATATTACCGCTGACTCATGGTCCAGCAGGAATGGACAGGGACGTTACCTTTCTTTCACGGCCCATTGGGTCACTCTTTTGGCAGCTGGGAAGGATGCAGGACAAGGTGCAGTAGTGTTGGAGGTTGTTCCACCGCCACGCCTCCAAAATGCTACTACTGGTTGTGACACACCTCTCTCCTCCACCCCCTCCTCTTCTTCTTCCTCCATGGCCTCTTCCTGTGCTTTGTCCTCTGAACCAGCGGTGCTCCGTAGGCGTTCAAGGGGCTACGCAAGTACGCAGGCAAAAAGATGCCATGCCGTGCTTGCGCTGGTGTTTGGGGGACAGAAGCCACACTGGGGCAGAGGTCCTGTCTGCTCTGCAGGGCCAGGCCGAGAGGTGGTTGACGCCACGCCAGCTTAAGCCAGGAATGGTGGTTTGCGACAATGGCACCAACCTCCTCTCCGCCCTCCGACAGGGACAACTGACCCATGTGCCCTGTGTGGCTCACGTCCTTAACCTGGTGGTGCAGCGGTTCTTGGGCAGGTACCCGGGCTTACAGGATGTCCTGAGGCAGGCCAGGAAAGTCTGTGTGCATTTCCGCAGATCTTATAATGCCAGTGCTTGCCTGGCTGAGCTGCAAAAGGAGTTGAACCTGCCCAAGAACCGCCTTATATGTGACATGCCCACCAGGTGGAACTCAACGTTGGCCATGCTGCAGCGGCTGCACACGCAGCAGAGGGCCATCAATGAGTACCTGTGCGACTACGGCACCAGGACAGGGTCAGGGGAGCTTGGTTTTTTTTCTCCACGCCAGTGGGGCATGATCAGGGATGCATGCACTGTTCTGGCACCATTTGAGGAGGCCACGAGGATGGTGAGCAGTGACAGTGCATGCATCAGTGACACTGTACCTCTTGTCCACCTGTTGGAGCACACGCTGCGTGGAATAATGGACAGGGCACTTGAGGCAGAACAGAGGCAGGAAGAGGAGGACTTCCTTGCCTCTCAAGGCCCCCTTTACCCAGACAGTGTTCCTTCTGTCCCACCCATCGCACAGGAAGAGGACGAGGAGGAGGAGGAGGAGGAGGAGGATTGTGTCAGCATGGAGGTGGAGCCTGGCACTCAGCAGCATCAACAGCAGCAGTCTTTTAGGGATGATTTACAGTCTCAAGAAACCCAAGGACTTGTACGTAGCTGGGAGGAGGTGGCTGCGGATCATGTCGTCCTTAGTGACCCAGAGGACTCCGGACCGAATGCCTCAGCTAACCTACGCTGCATGGCCTCCCTGATCCTGCAAAGTCTGCGGAAGGATCCTCGTATTCTTCGGATCAAGGAGAGGGACCATTACTGGCTGGCCACTCTCCTTGATCCACGGTACAAGGGTAAGGTTGCGGACCTTATGTTACCGTCGCAGAGGGAGCAGAGGATGAGACAACTCCGGGAGGCCTTGCAGAAAGGTCTGTGCAACGCGTTCCCAGAGACTGGGAGGTTACAAACTCCTGGTCCTGGACAACGAGTTGCTGAGGCTTCGGCCAGTCAAAGAAGGAGCGGTGGGGAAGGTGGCCGTCTGACCGATGCGTTCAGACAATTCTTTAGTCCGCAGCCCCAAAGTATGATCGGTTCCAGCAACCATCGCCAGCGTCTGATAAACATGGTGCAGGAATATCTAGGGGCAAGGTCAGACTTGGACACCTTCCCCACCGAAAATCCTCTGGCTTACTGGGTCTTGAGGATGGATCACTGGCCAGAGCTTGCACAGTATGAAATTGAGCTACTGGCCTGTCCTGCATCCAGCGTTCTTTCGGAACGCACATTCAGTGCTGCTGGAGGATTTGTCACGGATCACAGGGTGCACCTGTCCACCGACTCGGTTGATCGACTGACTTTCATCAAGATGAACCAGTCTTGGATCACCACCAGCTACCACACACCTGATGCTGATATAACAGACTAATTGATTTTAACATGTCACATCCCTTCAAGACTGATGCTGATGCTGAGTGCCTGTGCTGTTATGTTGACTGGCTATCCTCCTCCTCCGAGTCCTCAATGATACGATTGATGATGATAGCTTGGAAGATCATTTTTGTTTATGGGTGCCGCCACCAGTGCCTAACGCCCAATTTTTCAGCCCCTGTTTAACAGGGGCGTGTAATTACAATTTTTGAAGCAATACTTTGCAACAGGGCTCATTGCTGTGCTCCAAGTACAGTATCTGTGAGGGGTTGCAGTGTTGTGCCACCAGTGCCTAAGGCCCAATTTTTCAGCCCCTGTTTAACAGGGGCGTGTAATTACAATTTTTGAAGCAATACTTTGCAACAGGGCTCATTGCTGTGCTCCAAGTACAGTATCTGTGAGGGGTTGCAGTGTTGTGCCACCAGTGCCTAAGGCCCAATTTTTCAGCTCCTGTTCAACAGGGGCATGTAATTACAATTCTTGATCTAATAATTCACAGCAGGGCCCATTGCTGCACCCACCAAGAGTAACTCGGAGGGCTTACAGTGTTGTGGCAACGCCACCACCACCACCACCACGAAAGGCCCAATTTTTCAGCCCCTGTTCAAAAGGGGCATGTAATTACAATTCTTGATCTAATAATTCACAGCAGGGCCCATTCCTGCACCCACCAAGAGTAACTCTGAGGGCTTACAGTGTTGTGGCAACACCACCACCACCACCACGAAAGGCCCAATTTTTCAGCCCCTGTTCAACAGGGGCATGCAATTACATTCTTGATCTAATAATTCACAGCAGGGCCCATTGCTGCACCCACCAAGAGTAACTGTCAGGGCTTACAGTGTTGTGGCACCAGCACCACCATCAAAGGCCCAATTTTTACTACCACTGTTCAACAATTATATGTAATTACAATTCCTGATATAATAGTTGACAGCAGGGCGTTCCAGCACCAACCAAGAGTAACTGTGAGTGCTTACAGTGTTGTGCCAACACCAACAACTAAGGGGCCTATTTCTGCAGAGTATATATGGCAGGTCCCTACTTTCAAACATCCAACTTACAAACGACTCCTACTTGCAAACGCAAGAAGACAACAGGAAGTGAGAGGAAATCTACCCCTAGGAAGGAAAATTCTCTCCTGTAAGAATTAATATGGGAGAAAGGTGTCTCCTCTGTACTGATGCTTTATCACCAATCCTTGTTTCAAGAAAAACACCACATTTCAAAAACAGTTGTCATTGGGACGGAAAGTGAGGTGAAATGTTCTGAACAGGGGCACAGACAGCAAAACAAATGTTACAGGGGTGATAACCCTTACCTATGTTTTCCAAAAAGTTTAAAAATAGATTTTTGGGCTGGAGCTACACTTAAACAATGTACCTGTTCAAAATTACAAACAGATTCTACATAAGAACAAACCTACAGTCCCTGTCTTGTATGCACCGCCTGTATACAGCTGTTCAGAGTATATAGGGCCTTTTTTATTTTATGTGCGGGGTTCCCCTTAATATCCATACAAGACCCAAAGGGGCTGGTAATGGGCTGGGGTAGGGGGGGGGTCATGGGGTAGCTATGCCATTTTTCTTAAAGATTTGCATCCATATTACCGGGACCAGACATTACATTAAAGCCGCAAGCAGTTTTAAATGGCTTTTTTTTTCTTTAGAAGTGTCATTTTGTGCAGGGACAGTTCTAAACACGGGAAACACGTGACACTTCACAGGCATACTTTAGACACCCCCCAGGTACGATATTTAAAGGAATATTTGACTTTTTTTTTCACTTTATGCATCATTAAAATGACTGCTCCCGAAAAACGACCATTTTTAAAACTTCTTTTTGCATTGATACATGTCCCCTGGTGCAGAACCCGGGTTCCCAAACCCTTTTTAGGACAATAACATGCATAATAGTCGTTATAATTAGCACTTTAGAATTCGAACGTTCGCATCCATTGTATTTAATAGGGTTCTAATGTTCGTACGAACTTTCGGTCCGTTCGCGGGTTCTGGTGCGAACCGAACCCGGGGGTGTTCGGCTCATCACTAGTTGTCAGTAGGAGGAAAAAATGCTTGCCATTGGTGGTCAGTGGAAAGAATAAATTCCAGGTGTTGGTGGTCATGGGAAAAAAGAAATGCCCTGGTGTCAAATGATAGTTGGAGGAACAAATACCTGCTGACAAAGATCAGTGGTATGTGTGTGTGGTGTGGTAATTGGTGTTCAGTGGGGATAAAGGAAAACATTGCTGTTTCTTTTTGGCTAAAGAGGAATATATTTGAATGAATAATAGTATTCTGCTATCAAGCAAATAATTTTTTTTTTAAAAATATAAAAAATAATATATATATATATATATATATATATATATATATATATATATATATATATATATATACACATACAGTACGTATAATATAAAAATATAAAGTTACAGAA
Organism: Rana muscosa; assembly: GCA_029206835.1. Lineage (NCBI taxonomy): Eukaryota > Metazoa > Chordata > Amphibia > Anura > Ranidae > Rana > Rana muscosa. The sequence goes on from CM055116.1 coordinate 219,771,216, forward strand.
TTATTACAGCATTTATTCCTTTTTAATGAGGATGCGTTATGTGCTTGGTAAGGGAAAATGAGCAGTGATGTCCATCAGCTTGTCTTTAGACCAAGACAAAGAAATTTTAGCTGTCAGAGAAATTGTTTCACCAATTTCACAGTACATTTCACTCTATATGTCATGTATTTTTCTCATGAATCATTGCATAAAACTTTCATTATTGCGACTGTGAATCATAATATGTAATCACAAACAAGCAGTGACCACATTGACAGCAAAAAACCTACATTATTAAATGTAAATTGATGTAGAAAATTGGATGCTGTGTCACTATAAAATGTAAATAAAATGGGCTAGGGTCACATGCTTCGGAACCTTGGGCGTGTGATAAACATTCTCTTCACTTACACTTGTCTTTTTGACCCAACCTCTGCTTGTTACTGACCACACTGTCCTGATTGACCTTGTATACCAAATATTCACCTGTGTACTCCCCATATTGTGCTTTCCTTGGCTTTAGTAACACAACTTCCATTTTAACAGGTCCGAAGGGGAGATCATTATTGCCTGTTCCCAAGAATGCTTCTGTAAATGTCTTATGGGCACCAACCATATTATCTATTTGACCCCCACATACTTACCACCCTGCTATGCATATTTTGTTGATGTATTCTCAGAGAATATACTTTAGTTATACCTCCTCATTGGTTGTATATGACTGCCCCTTTGGACTGCTGCCGGGGGGCATTTCCTCATGGGGATTTGTTTTCCTTTTTATTGAACTAGAAAGCCAAGAAAACCTACATTAGAGAGAGCCTGGGAAATAGCTTTATTTGTCAATCCACTTTCCCTGTGGTAGCAGGTTTCTGTTTTGTAGAAAAATATATTTTTGTCCTTTGATTATAGAGGCCTAAACAAGATTATTATCCCAAATATATATACGCTGAGATTTCTTGGGCCACTTCATTCTGACCTACCTTGATGACACTGCGATATACCCCTCCTCTCTTTATGTTTCTGCTATTCTCTCCAGGCTCGGACAGCACTTTCTATTAGAGATGAGCTGAACTGCCCTGGGTTTGATTCAAGGTTTGGTGAACTTAAAAGAAGTTCAGATGACAAAAAGGAGCCACATTGGTAACAATTTGAGCTGAATCTGTCTAATTAAAATCGCCTATTTTCTGAGCTAATAGGCATGGGGGTGTACACAGCTTCTATTTAAAACAAAAAAAAACACAGATCCCTCCAAGGGTTCAGCCAGGTATTTTGGAGGGGTCTGACTCTATTTGAACTTTTTATAAATAACATTTGGAGTTTTTTTATATATTGTTTGTGTTAAATATTTTTAGCCACTTTAAGATCCCCCTCTTTCCCATAATCTCCCCCTTGGGGAGGTATGGGGACTTGCTTTCTTTAAACTTTGTTTCATATAGGGGATAGGGCCAGGTTGTTTACACAAAGTCCCCCCCCCCCACACCTAACTACCAACCTTGTCTCCATGTTAATGAGGTCAAGGGCCTCTTCCTCACAACCCTGGCTTAGTGGTTGTCAGTAACTGCAGGTGGAGGAATTATTGGAATCTGAAAGCCCCCTTTAACAATCAGGGGGCACCCATATACCAACCAACCATATGAATGGTTGCTGAACAAAAACAGCTGTAACCTGGAAATAAAGACAACCAAATGTCTGACAAGTCCATTATTCGAAAAATGTAAATCCCCAAAAAGTCCCTCATTGTAAATACATCATCAATCACATCATCCATCAATGCAGACCCAAATCACTCACTAAGCCCAATGACCATTGACACAAGGAAGCTCAAGGAAGCATTTGTTTCAGCATCTGTCTTAGCCCACCTGGATATTGCCTGACGTTTATCCTAGAGTTTGAAGCATCTGAGGTCAAGGTTGGTGCTGTACTCTCTCAATGCTCACCTTCCACTAACCTGGATCATTCTTGCTCCTAATTAGGGATGAGCCAAACATCCCCCGGTTTGGTTCGCACCAGAACCTGCGAACGGACCGAAAGTTTGCGCGAACTTTAGAACCCTATTAAATACAATGGACGCGAACGTTCAAAATCAAAAGTGCTAATTATAATGGCTAATATGCAAGTTATTGTCCTAAAAAGGGTTTGGGGACCCGGGTCCTGCCCCAGGGGCAGGGTTGCCAACTTTCAGTAAATTTACAAACAGTTTGTAAAGTCCATAATTGTTGCATTTGTCCATGAATGTCAGTTACGGACATGCAGCCTACATGTCCGTAATGGACATTCAAGGACAGATGCAAAAAGTACAGATTTTACAAACTGTTCGTAAATTTACTGAAAGTTGGCAACCCTGCCCAGGGGACATGTATCAATGCAAAAATACGTTTTAAAAACGGCCGTTTTTTCGGAAGCAGAAATTTTACTGATGCATAAAGTGAAAAAAAAAGTTAAATATTCCTTTAAATATCGTACCTGGGGGGGGGGGGGTGTCTAAAGTATGCCTGTGAAGTGGCACGTGTTTCCCGTGTTTATAACTGTCCCTGCACAAAATGAAATTTCTAAAGGGAAAAAAAGTCATTTAAAACTGCTTGCGGCTTTAATGTAATGTGTGGTCTCGGCAATATGGATGAAAATCATTGAGAAAAATGGCATGGGTACCCCCCCCCCAGCCCACTACCAGCCCCTATGGGTCTTGTATGGATATTAACGGGAACCCCGCACCCAAAATAAAAAAAGGCCCTATATTCTCTGAACAGCAGTATGCAGGCGGTGCAAACAAGACAGGGACTGTAGGTTTGTTCTTAAGTAAAATCTGTTTGTAATTTGGAACAGGTACATTTTTTAAGTGTAGCTCCAGCCAAAAAATCTATTTTTAAGCTTTTTGGAAAACATAGGGATTATGTTAACATTTGTTTTGCTGTCTGTGCACCTGTTCATAACATTTCACCTCACTTTCCGTCCTAATGATAAATGTTTTTTGAAAATTTGGGGTTTATATTGAAACAAGCATTTGTGATAAAGCATCAGTGGAGAGGAGACACATTTTTCCCATATTAACTCTTACAGGAGAGAATTTCCCTTCGCAAGGGTAGATTTCCTCTCACTTCCTGTTGTCTCCTTCCGTTTGCAAGTAGGAATCGTTTGTAAGTTGGATGTTTGAAAGTAGGGGTCTGCCGTATATACTCTGCAGAAATTTGGCCCTTAGGTCTTGGTGTTGCCACAACACTGTAAGCCTTCACAGTTACTCTTGGTGGGCGCTGGAATGCCCTGCTGTGAACTATTAGATCAAGAATTGTAATTACATGCCATTGTTGAACAGTGGTAGAAAAAATTGGGCCTTTGGTAGTGGTGGTGGTGCTGGTACCACAACACTGTAAGTCCTCACAGTTACTCTTGGTGGGCGCAGGAATGGGCCCAGCTGTGAAATATTAGATCAAGAATTGTAATTACATGCCCCTGTTAAACAGGGGCAGAAAAATTGGGCCTTTGGTGGTGGTGGTGTTGCCACAACACTGTAAGCCCTCACGGTTACTCTTGGTGGGCGCAGGAATGGGCCCCGCTGTGAACTATTAGATCAAGAATTGTAATTACATGACATTGTTGAACAGTGGTAGGAAAAATTGAGCCTTTGGTTGTGGTGGTGGTGGTGTTGCCACAACACTGTAAGCCCTCACAATTACTCTTGGTGGGCGCAGGAATGGGCCCTGCTGTAAACTATTAGATCAAGAATTGTAATCACATGCCCCTGTTGAACAGGGGCAGAAAAATTGGGCCGTAGGCACTGGTGCCACAACACTGCAACCCCTCACAGATACTGTACTTGGAGTGCAGCAATGAACCCTGCTGCAAAGTATTGCATTAAAAACTGTATTTACACACCCCTGTTAAACAGGGGCTGAAAAATTGGGCCTTAGGCACTGATGCTGGTGCCACAACACTGCAACCCCTCTGTTGCCTTATGGGATATGTATAATTTCCATTTAATCGCTGTAAAATATTATAATTATGAATATATTTCAAATAGCTTGCTCTATATATATTTCATTTAGCTAACTGAATATATTTCAATTAGCACCTATGAAAGCCCTTTTGTTAACAGCTAGACATTGCGGAGCCCCAAGCTTGGAGAGACAATTCCATTGTGTTAAACCCACTCTCGTCAATGAGTCCCATGCTGGGATTTACAATGGAGAGCGCCTCACCTATAGTCCGGGGAAAATTCAATCAAATCTCCTTCCCAGATAGAGTCACGAGGAGTTGCATGAAAAGGGGCTGACTTATGGAGTAAGCCCTCCAATCATGATCCAAGCTAGGCCAACCTATGGGGTATCATGATAGAGAGATATACTCTGAGGGCAGGAGAAGGGAGCTCTCTCTTTATGGAAGGAAAGCCTGAAGGATGGGTCTAAAGGGGTAACTATGGTAAAAGTCTGTTTGACCTGTAACTACACATGCTTGTACTTTAATGTTTTAGGAGGAATATGCTCTATGTTCCTCCATGTAAATACTTTGTATATTTTAACCTACTATTTCCTGCTTGTCTAAGACTATATAGATAGTTGCTGTGTATTAGATTAGACTTTAACAAATAAATAATAAATGTTCATTATGTTAAAGCTTTCACTTCTGGTCAAAAGAACTCTTATTTTGAGATATTAAATCTTAAATATAGATTTTATTCGGTAACAGTGGCGACCAACGAAGATAAGTACAGGACTGAAAGTATTTAATATAATAACAAAATTTGTGTATTAGAGATAGGAGGAATTTAAGCTGAGTCAACTTATCCAATCTATCTAGGGAAAATCTAGGTAAATGTTTGTGTTTTATTAGTGGGTATTAGATTAACTCTAATATGAGGGAGGATACACCACATTATTTTTTAATATCCCGTAAATCATAATTGATATAAGTACTTTGGATGTACCATTAAAAAACGGTTAATTTAATGGGGAGGAGGTACAGGGATTTTTGTTTTGATTTTTGATTGTTGTTTTATTGGAAATAGGACACTAAAATAGGAGTCATGGCTATCTCTAACCAGTGTTTGAGTTTGCTTTAGGGTGAGTTTTATTAGAAAGACACTGAAAAAAAGTGGTCTTGGTTGTGTTGTTGAAAAGGTTCAACAAAGTTTTTGTTTTTATTTAAATTGTATGTCCACTAACATTGAAAATAGTTAGGACATTGAAACCTACAAAAAAAATTTGGTTTTTGGTTTTAGTTTTGTTTTTTGTTTTTTAACTGTGGGAACTTACAAGCAGTAATATTCTCATTGATGTCAGTTAAAGTACAAAACTGTGGAAGTTTTACTACTGAAGCTAATATCTGAGAAAGATTATTAATAGTGTAAAATAAGGTGCATTTAGCATCCTGTATTTTACACCTTGATTTTTTTTTTCTTTGGAAAACTGAATTGGGTGTAGGAAATAGTGGTGTAAACAGAGCGGTATGCCTATGGTTCCTTGTGTGCGGATCTAAGCACTTTTGTTTTTTTTTTGGTTTAGACTTCATTCTGCGAAGATAGTAGTGTTATTTTAAGGCTGGTATCTCCACTCTGGTGCATATTCTTAGTGCGAGACTACTGTGTCAAGTCAGTTCTGTGGTGTATTATTGTATCATCTCGGAACTTGTAAATCATGGAGAAATTGATGGCCAGGATTGCTAAAGTTAAAAATAGCGCTGAGATAATAAGAGCAATGGAGGAATCTAAAAACCCATGGCACCAGGCACAAGAGTATGTAAATATAAAACTTACAGAGAAAAAATACAGCAAACGTGAGGGTAAGTCTGTTGCTTAGCTAACAATTATAGGTCGTTATTATTGCAAACCATTTCTCTCAAGGAAGATCTAGAAATAGCCAAAAGTAATATCAGTTTCTATGACAAATATAAATGCTAGCCACCAGCAGCCAACAATACAGGGGCTGAAGGCTGCAGACAGTAAATGTGAAAAATTATCGTCATCTTCCAGCACAGGGTAGCGGGTACAATCTACACATACCATAGAGGGTAATGCAACCAGTTTGAGTATTTCTAGTTGCAACAGGAAATTATCTCAGTCTGGAGTATGTGTTAGTTCCAACAGCTCTTTTGAAAGGGCCCCCATTTCTCATAAAGCAAAAGTTGTTAATCAGGTTTTAGCCATTAAATATTCTCAGCCTAAAACCACACCAGTTATTAAGAGACGCGTTAATACTTTACAGAAGGTAAAATACTTCACGTGTGGTTTATTCGGCCACATTTCCCAGTTTTGTTTATCTTCTGGTGAAAAGATATTAAAGCCAAATCAGTATACAACAAAGAGGCGTGACGTGGAAGTGTACTCACCTCGCTGGGGCGAAAAGCCTAAGAAATATGAAAATACAAATTCATACATCCCTTCCTCAACTATTAAGGCCAAAAATGAGGCTTTACAGTATGAGATTAGGCAAATGAAACAGGAACAGGATGAGTTTGTGAAAGAATTCCAATCCTTTAAAAGAAACATTATTGACTCCTTGAATTTGAAAAATGGAGGGAGTAAATGTATCCATCGGGAACCAGACCAGTACACTAAAACCGGGAATGAAATGCAAGCTAGAAGTTATGTTTTAGAAGGTCTAGGGCATTTTGTTTCACTAGATCAAAGTGGGAAGGTCATTGACCATTTACCAATGTACATGTAAGAATGTTGTATTGTTTGCGTTAAATAAGTTAAAGAAAAAAAAGTGGGATAAAGTAATAACTGTTTTGCTGCAAGTTATTTTTTTCAGGGTAAGTAAGTCCTGAAAGTATATGGACATATAAAGCTGTTCATATGCGTAAATACGCGCCTAACAAAAGGTAAAGTATAGTATTCCATGGTTGTTGTTTTTTTTTCTTATTCAGTCCCTTAGTATTCTCCCAGTGGCCAGAAACGCCTAGCAATTCATTTGCAAATTACCAAAGCTCTAAACAAAATCTAGGGGATTCAATCTAAATGGATGTGTGTGTCTGAGTCATGGAATGAATGTGTATGAACGTTCCATGTGTAAACAATAGTGATGAGCCGAACACCCCCGGGTTCGGTTCGCACCAGAACCCGCGAACGGACCGAAAGTTCGCACGAACTTTAGAACCCTATTAAATACAATGGATGCGAACGTTCGAAATCTAAAGTGCTAATTATAACGACTATTATGCATATTATTGTCCTAAAAAGGCTTTGGGAACCCGGGTTCTGCACCAGGGGACATGTATCAATGCAAAAAGAAGTTTTAAAAACGGCCGTTTTTCTGGAGCAGTCATTTTAATGATGCATAAAGTGAAAAAAAAAAAAAAGTCAAATATTCCTTTAAATATCGTACCTGGGGGTGTCTAAAGTATGCCTGTGAAGTGCCACGTGTTTCCCGTGTTTAGAACTGTCCCTGCACAAAATTACATTTCTAAAGGAAAAAAAGCCATTTAAAACTGCTTGCGGCTTTAATGTAATGTCTGGTCCCGGTAATATGGATGAAAATCTTTAAGAAAAATGGCATAGCTACCCCATCACACACCCCCCCTACCCCAGCCCATTACCAGCCCCTTTGGGTCTTGTATGGATATTAAGGGGAACCCCGCACACAAAATAAATAAGGCCCTATATACTCTGAACAGCCGTATACAGGCGGTGCATACAAGACAGGGACTGTAGGTTTGTTCTTATGTAGAATCTGTTTGTAATTTTGAACAGGTACATTGTTTAAGTGTAGCTTCAGCCAAAAAATCTATTTTTAAGCTTTTTGGAAAACATAGGGAAGGGTTATCACCCCTGTAACATTTGTTTTGCTGTCTGTGCAGTGTGCACCTGTTCAGAACAGTTCACCTCACTTTCCGTCCTAATGACAAATGTTTTTTGAAAATTTGGGTTCTTTATTGAAACAAGAATTGGTGATAAAGCATCAGTGGAGAGGAGACACTTTTTTTCCCATATTAACCTTACAGGAGAGAATTTGCCTTCCTAGGGGTAGATTTCCTCTCACTTCCTGCTGTATCCTTCCGTTTGCAAGGAGGAGTCGTTTGTAAGTTGGATGTTTGAAAGTAGGGGCCTGCCGTATATACTAAGCTGAAATTTGCCCCTTACATGTTGGTGTTGCCACAACACTGTGAGCCCTCACAGTTACTCTTGGTGGGCGCATGAATGGGCCCTGCTGTGAATTATTAGATCAAGAATTGTAATTGCATGCCCCTGTTGAACAGGGGCTGAAAAATTGGGCCTTTGGTGGTGGTGGTGGTGGTGGTGTTGACACAACACTGTAAGGCCTCACAGTTAGTCTTGGTGGGCGCAGGAATGGGCCCTGCTGTGAATTATTAGATCAAGAATTGTAATTACATGCCCCTGTTGAACAGGGGCAGAAAAATTGAGCCTTAGGCACTGGTGCCACAACACTGCAACCCCTCACAGATACTGTACTTGGAGCACAGCAATGAGCCCTGTTGCAAAGTATTGCATCAAAAATTTTAATTACACGCCCCTGTTAAACAGGGGCTGAAAAATTGGGCCTTAGCCACTGGTGCTGGTGCCATGACACTGCAACCACTCCCAGATACTCTAGTTGGAGTGCAGGAATGAGCCCTGCTGCAAAGCATTGCATAAAAAATTGTAATAACACACCCATGTTAAACAGGGGCTGAAAAATTGGGCCTTAGCCACTGGTGGCGGCACCCAGAAACAAAAATGTTCTTCCAAGCTATCATCGTCAATCGGATCATTGAGGAGGAGGAGGATAATCAGTCAACATAACAGGACAGTCTCTCAGCATCAGCGTCAGTCTTGAAGGGGTGTGACATTTGAAAATAAATTAGTCTGTTATATCAGCTTCAGGTGTTTGGTAGCTGGTGGTGATCCAAGACTGGTTCATCTTTATGAAGGTCAGTCGATCAACAGAGTCGGTGGACAGGCGCACCCTGTGATCCGTGACAAATCCTCCAGCAGCACTGAATGTGCGTTCTGAAAGAACGCTGGATGCAGGACAGGCCAGTAGCTCAATTGCATACTGTGCAAGCTCTGGCCAGTGATCCATCCTCAAGACCCAGTAAGCCAGAGGATTTTCGGTGGGGAAGGTGTCCAAGTCTGACCTTGCCCCTAGGCATTCCTGCACCATGTATATCAGATGCTGGCGATGGTTGCTGGAACCGATCATACCTTGGGGCTGCGGACTAAAGAATTGTCTGAACGCTTCGGTCAGACGGCCACCTTCCCCACCGCTCCTTCTTTGACTGACCGAAGCCTCAGCAACTCGTTGTCCAGGACCAGGAGTTTGTAACCTCCCAGTCTCTGGGAACGCATTGCACAGACCTTTCTGCAAGGCCTCCCGGAGTTGTCTCATCCTCTGCTCCCTCTGCGACGGTAAGATAAGGTCCGCAACCTTACCCTTGTACCGTGGATCAAGGAGAGTGGCCAGCCAGTAATGGTCCCTCTCCTTGATCCGAAGAATACGAGGATCCTTCCGCAAACTTTGCAGGATCAGGGAGGCCATTCAGCGTAGGTTAGCTGAGGCATTCAGTCCGGAGTCCTCTGGGTCACTAAGGACGACATGATCCGCAGCCACCTCCTCCCAGCCACGTACAAGTCCACTGGTTTCTTGGGACTGTAAATCATCCCTAAAAGACTGCTGCTGATGATGCTGAGTGCCAGGCTCCACCTCCATGCTGACACAATCCTCCTCCTCCTCCTCCTCTTCTTCCTGTGCAATGGGTGGGACAGAAGGAACACTGTCTGGGTAAAGGGGGCCTTGAGAGGCAAGGAAGTCCTCCTCTTCCTGCCTCTGTTCTGCCTCAAGTGCCCTGTCCATTATTCCATGCAGCGTATGTTCCAACAGGTGGACAAGAGGTACAGTGTCACTGATGCATGCACTGTCACTGCTCACCATCCTCGTGGCCTCCTCAAATGGTGCCAGGACAGTGCATGCATCCCTGATCATGCCCCACTGGCGTGGTGAAAAAAAACCGAGCTCCCCTGACCCTGTCCTGGTGCCGTAGTCGCACAGGTACTCATTGATGGCCCTCTGCTGCGTGTGCAGCCGCTGCAGCATGGCCAACATTGAGTTCCACCTGGTGGGCATGTCACATATAAGGCGGTTCTTGGGCAGGTTCAACTCCTTTTGCAGCTCAGCCAGGCGAGCACTGGCATTATAAGATCTGCAGAAATGCACACAGACTTTCCTGGCCTGCCTCAGGACATCCTGTAAGCCCGGGTACCTGCCCAAGAACTGCTGCACCACCAGGTTAAGGACGTGAGCCACACAGGGCACATGGGTCAGTTGTCCCTGTCGGAGAGCAGAGAGGAGGTTGGTGCCATTGTCGCAAACTACCATTCCTGGCGGAGCACCGCTGGTTCCGAGGACAAAGCACAGGAAGAGGCCACGGAGGAAGAAGAAGAGGAGGGGGTGGAGGACAGAGGTGTGTCACAACCAGTAGTAGCATTTTGGAGGCGTGGCGGTGGAACAACCTCCAACACTACTGCACCTTGTCCTGCATCCTTCCCAGCTGCCAAAAGAGTGACCCAATGGGCCGTGAAAGAAAGGTAACGTCCCTGTCCATGCCTGCTGGACCATGAGTCAGTGGTAATATGCACCTTACCGCTGACCGCCCTGTCCAGCGAGGCCAAGACATTGCCTTCCACATGCCGGTAGAGAGCCGGAATCGCCTTCCGTGAGAAAAAGTGGCGTTTGGGAACCTGCCACTGAGGAACCGCACATTGCACAAACTCACGGAAGGGGGCCGAGTCTACCAACTGAAAAGGCAGCAGTTGAAGCGCTAGCAATTTAGCCAAGCTAGCATTCAACCGCTGGGCATGTGGATGGCTGGGAGTGAACTTCTTTTGACGGTCCAGCAGCTGGGGCAGGGAAATTTGCCTGCTAGAATCGGACGTTGGTGTACTGCTAGCAGAGTGCCCGCAAGTACTTGGCTGTGACACACCTAATTCTACACCTTCATTCCTCTCAGAGCAGGTTTCAGAGAGGACTGAAGGTATAGTGGGGTTGGAGATCCCAGCTGATGCGGTGCAAGAAGAGGTCAGCTTTGTTCTTTGGTGTGGGTCTTTAAGGTAGGCTTGCCAACGAGCTGCATGGCAGGTCAACATATGTCTGGTCAAGCATGTGGTGCCCAAGCGGGTGATGTTTTGGCCACGCGATATACGCTTGAGACATATGTTGCAAACAGCAGCTGTGCGATCTGATGCACTCAACTCAAAAAAGGCCCACACCAAAGAACTTTTTGAATAACGGGCAGAGGCAGCGCCCTGCACAGGCGGATCTCTGCGGTGTGATTCCGTCGGTGTGCTGCCCTTACGCTGGCCCCCCGAGGGCATCCTGCCTCGTTGGAGATGTGCCTCCTCCTCATCCTCCTCCTCCTCCTCCTCTCTCCTATTAGGCACCCACGTGGAGTCAGTGACCTCATCATCCCCTCCCTCCTCATCACTGGAGCCAATCTGGCAGTATGCTGCAGCTGCTGGAACATGACTGCCAGATTGGTGTCCTTCTTGAGCATTCCCTCTCTCTGCTCTCACGCTACTGCCTTCCTCTAGCTGGGTATCATCATCAGACCCTTCGAAACGCTGGGCATCCTCCTGGAGCATGTACCCAACACTGGGCTCAAACAGTTCGGGGGACTCCTCAGGAGGACATGGTTGGTCTAGGGAAGGAGTGACTGATGATGACATTGATACGAGGGAAGAGGACGCTTTGGCAGCTGCTTTGCCAGTACCCTGAGCCTGGGTGAGAGAGGATGAGGAGGATGAAGAGGGCTTGGTCATCCACTCTACCAAGTCTTCGGCATGATGCGGCTCAACACGTCCAGCTGCCGAAAAGAAGGACAAGCGTGTCCCATGGCCACGTGCTGATGGCGATGCACCGCGTCCACGACCAGCACTGTTGCCTCTAGACACAGAGCCTGCTTGCCCTCTTTTTTTGGCTCCTGACTGTCTGCCTCTCCTTGTTTGCCTTCCAGACATTCTAATGGCCTGCAGGGAAATGGGAAAAGCAGCAATACAGGCTAAGTTAAGGTGTAATATGGTCAGGAGGCACACTCCGCCCGCTGTAAGTGCCGCAAAATCCTGTTGGTGTAACACACCAGGAAAAAGCAGCAATACAGGCTAAGTTAAGGTGTAATATGGTCAGGAGGTACACTCCGCCCGCTGTAAGTGCCGCAAAATCCTGTTGGTGTAACACACCAGGAAAAAGCAGCAATACGGGCTAACTTCAGGTGTTGAATGTGCAGGAGGCTTAGCAACAATGACACTGACACTGTCCCCTGCCTATCCTTCTCTCTCCCTGCACACAAGGTTTATCAAAGTATATGACACTGACACTCTCCCTGCCTATCCTTCTCTCTCCCTGCACACAAGGTTTAGCAAAGAATATGACACTGACACTGTCCCCTGCCTATCCTTCTCTCTCCCTGCACACAAGGTTTATCAAAGTATATGACACTGACACTCTCCCTGCCTATCCTTCTCTCTCCCTACACACAAGGTTTAGCAAAGAATATGACACTGACACTCTCCTTGCCTAGCCTTCTCTGTCCCTACACACAAGGTTTAGCAAAGAATAGATTTGACACAATTTGACACTGTCCCTGCCTATCCTTCACTTTCCCTGCTCCGGAACACACTACACAAGGCCGCGCTGCTGGCGGCCTTTTATAGTGTGGGGCGTGTACTAAACCCCCTCAGCTATAATTGGCCACAGGCATCCTGCCTGTGGCCAATCATTGCTCTCCTCGCTGCCGGCCCTGTGATTGGCCAAGCATGCAGGGTCACAGTGCATGCTTGGCCAATCACAGCGCCGGGATTACACTGCGATGGCGCAGTGTATTGTGGGCCATTCGCGTCACTCGAATTTGGCGGGGAACGGCCCAAATCGTTTGTTGTTCACCGAACGCGCGAACAGCCGATGTTCGAGTCAAACCTATGTTCGACTCGAACACCAAGCTCATCCCTAGTAAACAAGATTTTTGTTTTATGGCCATCAATAAGTGTGATCACATTAATGTGCATGCTTTGTACGGTTTATGTTTATTTGATTAATTTTTTTTCTCTCTCTCTCTCGTTTGTAATGAGCTCAATACTGGTACCAGTTTAAATTTATACCTTTTTTTACAAATTGAAATGTATTCGCTAATAAATAACCTGTGCACAGATACAAGATCTTGAGTCCTATAGTATATAGGAATTTGTTTTTTTTCCTCCCTTTCCTGTGGTTAGAGTGAAGCTTCATTCACTCTGACACGTGGAAACTACATAATACATTACCTTATGGCATCTTATGGATTCAGTAGATCTTAGGTTTTGTCTTGTTTTTTATTCCTTCCGAATTGATGCATGTGTTGTTAATATGTGTAAGGTTTAATGTTGACATGGGGTCTTCTTAGACTGTAAGTACTTACAAACCCCACCATGTTTTCCTATAACTTTTTGTTTGTCAGAGTACAGATATGTGGGGAAGTCAATACATGTTTCACTGTACTTACTGTTGATGGACTCATTACCTATGCTGAAAGTCTGTTCTGTTCCAAGCATATACTGCCAGGTAGCCCATTACAAACCTCTCAGAAGAGGTACAGTGAGGTGTTATTAATGGTTTTGAGTTTTGTATTTTAGGAAGAAATACACACACACAAGGATGGATGAACGGACCAAGACTGGTCAAATTTCTTTAAAGACACAGAGGACCTTAAAACATTTTTTTTTAATGTTTTAAGGAAAATCTGGCAATGGAATTAATTAGTCAGGCAACTAAATTCAAAATTTTTTTTTGGGTTGTTTGTGGTCTGTTTCATTAAACAGTGTCTGGCCGCTCCATACAACTTCCTGTGGCCTGGTGGACTTGCAAATTGGTTTTCACTGAGAATCGATTAATATGTTAATCACTACTGAGAGAGGGTGCTGCCTTTTGTATAGCTGCAATGTTTAAAGGCAGTTTCAATCATTTTTTTTTTTTTTTGACAAAATACAGATTCAACACTCTTTAACAATTTAAAGGTTGGGGCAGCATTAAATCTGAATTTTTTTTGTTACTTTTCCTTTTTTTTTACCGTTTTTTTTTTTTTTTTTTTACCTTTTTGGTGTCGTTTTTTTCACTACTGAGAAAAGGGTGTTGCCTTTTGTATAGCTGCAATGTTTAAGGCAGTTTCAATTTTTTCTTTTAACACAAGTACAGATTCAATGCTCTTTAACAAGTTAAAGGTTGGGGCAGCATTCAATCTGAATTTTGTTTTTTTTACCTTTTTTTTTTTGGATCAGTTTTTTTTTCTTATCTTTTTTTTTCTCTTTTTCCTTTTTCTTTTAAGGAAAACTATTTTTCTTTCTGTCCTATATCAACTTATTTTTTTTTTTTGCTCGGTGATTCTGGAGTTTGGCTCCGCTAGGGTGAAATAAAAAAAATAAAAAAGAGGGGAGTAGGGGGAAATCTTTTAATGGGAACATTTATAACAGTTAAAAATGTTGATATAGAATAATAAAACTTCCCTATAGCATTTTGGGGGATGGGACAAAGTTCCAACAGTTTTTTTTCTCTCTTTCAGCATGGGATAATGGTTTTATATAAATGTATGTCATTGTAGCTATTACCAACTATGACAAAAGTAACAGTAACACCTGTGTTTAGCAACAGTCATGTGACTTGTTTCCTTGTATATGTGACATAGTGTCCTCTCTACAGTTCTAATATTTGGCAGTCATCATAGGTGGTCATGGGTAATTTTTTTTATGTTGGTCAGTTTTCTTTTTGTGCCATAACTAAGTTCAAAGAGCATTGCTTGAAGATCATATAGATATACTGGGACTGGTGAGACTCATAGTGATTGGAAAATAGCAGAAAGTGTAGAACAATTGTACTTAAGAAGTAATTTAGTCTAATCATCCCTGAAGCCACAAGTAACTGGTGACATCACACTTATCTGCATTCTGAAATCAAGTTATTTTTGGCTGCTTAGATGACACTGCCTAAATCTGCACAGAGACCTCTTAAAGTTATGACCGCTTCCCTAGCCCGCTAAAGGCAGGACTCATACAGTAGCTTCACACGGTAGCCAAGGACGGAGCTATATGCACAAAAGTTTGACACCCGCCAAGGGTTTAACCCTTCAGGGTTGGTATAACTGAACACAGCTTCAGTAAAAGGAGTTTGTGGTAAGTTGCCATGGCAACAAGATCCCCCTGGACACTCGAAGGGTCATACACACACACACAGGGGTATTCAGCAGAAGGCGGGGCAGAGTTACTGGCAGGCATATGACAATGGAGGAAGAAAGATGGGGGATGGAAATCAGACAACCTGGCTTAAGGGCACAACCATTACATTTTTACACATGTCAATGGGAAAGGGACTCATACCAGGTCGCAGTATATCTATAACAATTTTAATCAAAGGTCCTTAATACTCAGAATGACAAGATACGCATTAATTTGAAGGCATATGTCTTAAAAGTACTTGTGTTTTTCCTTCTCTAACTTTGCCCACATTAATAAAGTACAATCACAGAAAGCCAGGAAAGTTGGTCCAAAGGCCATTACTGTATGTTGTATCCAAGTGGAATCACCCATCCCAGAAGCAAGGGCAACATGACCAGATTGACATTATTGACTTTCGCAAAGATTATTATTATTGGACGGTCGAGAACAAGAAGCCTCATGTTTATTTATTTATTTATTTATTTTTTCCCCTTCGTTTTTGTGGGTTTTGTATCTTATGATTTTTATTATGGACTTATTACATCCAGAACAAGTGATGACTACCAATACTGGGATCCAGAAATATGAACTGTAGAGACGGAAAGTTTAAAAGTTTTGTTTCTTCTCAAAGAGTTTTATTTCAATTCAGAGGGCAAAGCCAAAAGTTCCAAATATTAAAGGATATTATACATAACCCATTATTTTAGGTTTGGCTGAGTCTCATATTCTCAACTGGCCACAAGGGGCCATCTGTTGCCTTATAGGATATGTATAATTTCCATTTAATCGCTGTAAAATATTGTAATTATGAATATATTTCAAATAGCTTGCTGTATATATATTTCATTTAGCTATCTGAATATATTTCAATTAGCACCTATGAAAGCCCTTTTGTTAACAGCTAGACATTGCGGAGCCCCAAGCTTGGAGAGACAATTCCATTGTGTTAAACCCACTCTCGTCAATGAGTCCCATGCTGGGATTTACAATGGCGAGCGCCTCAACTATAGTCTGGGGAAAATTCAATCAAATCTCCTTCCCAGGTAGAGTCACCAGGATTTGCATGAAAGGGGGCTGACTTATGGAGTAAGCCCTCCAATCATGACCCACGCTAGGTCAACCTATGGGGTATCAGGATAGAGAGATATACTCAGAGGGCAGGAGAAGGGAGCGCTCTCTTTATGGAAGGAAAGCCTGAAGGATGGGTCTAAAGGGGTAACTATGGTAAAGGTCTGTTTGACCTGTAACTACACATGCTTGTACTTTAATGTTTTAGGAGGAATATGCTCTATGTTCCTCCATGTAAATACTTTGTATATTTTAACCTACTATTTCCTGCTTGTCTAAGACTATATAGATAGTTGCTGTGTATTAGATTAGACTTTAACAAATGCATAATAAATGTTCATTATGTTAAAGCTTTCACTTCTGGTCAAAATAACTCTTATTTAACCCATATCATATCTTTGAGATATTAAATCTTAAATATAGATTTTATTCGGTAACACCTCACAGAAACTGTAGTTGGAGCACAGCAATGAGCCCTGCTGCAAAGCATTGCATCAAAAATTGTAAATACACGCCCCTGTTAAACAGGGGCTGAAAAATTGGGCCTTAGCCACTGGTGGCGGTGCCCAGAACCAAAAATGTTCTTTCAAGCTATCTGCATGATTATTGAGGAGGGAGAGGATAGTCACTCAGCATAACAGGATAGTCACTCAGCATCAGCATAGGCAGTCTTGAAGGGATCTGACATTTCCAAAACAATTATTCAGTTACATCAGCATCAGGTGCTTGGTAGCTGGTGGTGATCCAAGACTGATTCATTTTTATGAAGGTCAGTCGATCGACCGAGTCGGTGGACAGGCGCACCCTGTGATCGGTTACAAAGCCTGCAGCAGCACTGAATGTGCGTTCCGAAAGAATGCTGGAAGCAGGACAGGCCAGTACCTCAATTGCATACTGTGCAAGCTCTGGCCAGTGATCCATCCTCAAGACCCAGTAACCCAGAGGATTTTCGGTGGGAAAGGTGTCCAAGTCTGATCTTGCCCCTAGGCATTCCTGCACCATGTAAACCAGACGCTGGCAATGGTTGCTGGAAGAAATCATACCTTGGGGCTGCGTACTAAAAAACTGTCTGAACGCATCTGTCAGACGGCCACCTTTTCCACCGCTCCTTCTTTGACTGACCGGAGCCTCAGCAACACGTTGTCCAGGACCAGGAATTTGTAACCTCCCAGTCTCTGGGAATGCGTTGCACAGACCTTTCTGCAAGGCCTCCCGAAGATGCTTCATCCTCTACTCACTCTGCGATGGCAAGATAAGGTCCGCAACCTTACCCTTGTAATGTGGATCAAGGAGGGTTGCCAGCCAGTAATGATCCCTCTCCTTGATCACACGAATATGAGGATCCTTCCGCAGGCTTTGCAGGATCAGGGAGGCCATGCAGCGTAGCTTTACTGAGGCATTCAGTGAAGAGTCCTCTGGGTCACTGAAGACGACATGATCCGCAGCCACCTCCTCCCAGCCAAGTCCATGGGTGTCTTGGGACTTTAATTGATCCCTTGAAGACTGCTGCTGATGCTGAGTGCTAGGCTCCACCTCCATGCTGACACAATAATCCTCTTCCTCCTCCTCCTCGTCCTCTTCCTGTGTGATAGCCGGGCCAGCAGGAACACTGTCTGGATAAAGGGGGCCTTGAGAGGTAAGGAAGTCCTCCTCTTCCTGCCTCTGTTCTGCCTTAAGTGCCCTGTCCATTATTCCACACAGCGTGTGCTCCAACAGGTGGACAAGAGAGACAGTGTCACTGATGCATGCACTGTCACTGCTCACCATCCTCGTGGACTCCTCAAATGGTGCCGGGACAGTGCATGCATCCCTGATCATGGCCCACTGGCGTGGGAAAAAAATCCAAGCTCCCCTGACACTGTCCTGGTGCCATATTGCAACAGATACTCATTGATGGCCCTCTGCTGCATGTGCAGCCACTGCAGCATGGCCAACGTAGAGTTTCACCTGGTGGGCATGTCACAGATTAGGCGGTTCTTGGGCAGGTTGTAATCCTTTTACAGGTCAGCCAGCCGAGCACTGGCATTATATGACCGGCGGAAATGCCCACAGAGTTTCCTGGCCTGCCTCAGGACCTCCTGTAAGCCCGGGTACCTGCCCAAGAACCACTGCACCACCAAGTTAAGGACGTGAGCCAAACAGGGCACATGGGTCAGTTGTCCTTGTTAGAGGGCGGAGAGGAGGTTGGTGCCATTGTTGGAAACCACCATTCCTGGCTTAAGCTGGTGTGGCGTCAACTACCTCTGAGTCTGACCCTGCAGAGCTGACAGAATCTCTGCCCCAGTGTGGCTCCTGTCCCCCAAGCACACCAGCTCAAGCACTGCATGGCATCTTTTTGCCTGCGTACTTGCATAGCCCCTTGAACGCCTACGGAGCACCGCTGGTTCTGAGGACAAAGCACAGGAAGAGGCCATGGAGGAAGAAGAAGAGGAGGGGGTGGAAGATAGAGGTGTGTCAGAATCACCAGTAGTAGCATTTTGGAGGCATGGTGGCAGAACCACCTCCAACACTACTGCACCTTGTCCTGCATCCTTCCCAGCTGCCAGCAGAGTCACGCAATGCGCCGTGAAAGATAGGTAACATCCCTGTCCATGCCTGCTGGACCATGAGTCAGCGGTAATATGCACCTTACCGCTGACCGACCTGTCCAGCGAGGCCAAGACATTGCCTTCCACATGCCGGTAGAGAGCCGGAATCGCCTTCCGTGAGAAAAAGTGGCATTTGGGAACCTGCCACTGAGGAACCGCACATTCAACAAACTCTTTTGGTGCAGCAGCTGGGGCAGGGAAATTTGCCTGGTACAATCAGACATTGGTGTACCAATAGCAGATTGTCCGCAAGTACTTGGCTGTTACACATCAAATTTTACACCTTCATTCCTCTCACTGCAGGTTTCAGAGAGGACTGAAGGTATAGTGGGGTTGGAGATCCCAGCTGATGAGGAGCAAGGAGAGGTCCGCTTTGTTCTTTGGTGTGGGTCTTTTAGGTACGCTTGCCAACGGACTGCATGGCAGGCTGACATATGTCTGGTCAAGCACGTGGTGCCCAAGCGGCTGATGTTTTGGCTACGAGATACGCTTTAGACATATGTTGCAAATGGCAATGGTGCAATCTGCTGCACACGTCTGAAAAAAGGCCCACACCAAAGAACTTTTGGAATAACGCGCAGAGACAGCAGCGCCCTGCACATGCAGAGCTCTGCGGTGTGATGCGGTCGGTGTGCTGCCCTTAAGCCTGCCTCGTTGGAGATGTGCCTCCTCCTCCTCCTCTCTCCTGTCAGGCACCCACGTGGAGTCAGTGACCTCATCATCCCCTCCCTCCCCATCACTGGAGCCAATCTGTCAGTATGCTGCAGCTGAGGGAACATGACTGCCAGATAGCTGTCCTTGTTGGGCACCCCCTCTCTCTGGGCTCACGTTACTACCCCCTCTCTCTGAGCTCACATTACTGCCTTCCTCTCTGCTGGGTTCCATCATCGGAGCCTTGAAAACACTGGGCATCCTCCTGGAGCATGTACCCAACACTGTGGTCAAACAGTTCAGGGGACTCCTCAGGAGGACATGGTGGGGCTAGGGAAGGAGTGACTGATGCCATTGAGCCAAGGGAAGAGGCCGCTTTGGCAGCTGCTTTGACAGACAAAGTACCCTGAGCCTGGGTGAGAGAGGATGAGGAGGAGGAAGGCTTGGTCATCCACTCTACCAAGTCCTGGGCATGTTGCGGCTCAACATGGCCAGCTGCCGAAAAGGACAAGCGTGTCCCACGGCCACGTGCTGATGAGGATGCACTGTGTCCACGACCAGCAGCACTGTTGCCTCTAGACACAGAGCCTGCTTGCCCTCTTTTATTGCCTCGTGACTGTCTGCCTCTCCTTGTTTGCCTTCCAAACATTAGTTTTAGGTGAAAACTGTGCAGAGAGGGACACAGTACACTAACTGAAAATACTTGCAGCTCTCTGCTTGTGGTTTTAAATGAGAACACCACTATAATAGTCACTAACTGTATTCAGGTAAGCTTTAGGTGAACGCTATGCAAAGCACACAGTACACTAAGTGAAACACTGACTGTCTGCAGCTAGCACAATCACCTGCCTGCCTGTCACAGTATAGAGAAAACAAGGAACGGATCTAGCTAAACTAAATACAGTGTATAAATATATATGCAACACCTAGGATTCATATATATCCTCTACACACTTTAACTGCAGCTAACTGACTCCCCTGCCTGCTCTATCTCAATATAAATGACACTGTCTGTCTCTGTAAACTCTCTCTTTTCACAACTCCAACACACTACACAAGGCCGCCGAGCCGGCGGCCTTATATAGTGTGGTGCGTGTATTAAACCCCCTGCGGCTCTCCGTTTTTTCTGAGCTGTGATTGGCCAAAGCATGCGGGTCATAGTGCATGCTTGGCCAATCATCAGGCAGCAATGCATTGCAATGCCGCAGTGAATTATGGGCCGTGACGCGCCACTCGAATTTGGCGCGAACCGCCCATAATGTTCGATGTTCGTCGAACGATCGAACCGCCGATGTTCTCCTAATTCTCCTAATTATCCTGCAAGTTCTTTAACTCCAAGGCCAATCACATCACTTGTATTTATTGCACTATAACACATATTGCCCATGGTCAAAGAATGTCACAGTACACTCCCTCTCCCATAGTTTTGAGTCCTGCTCCAAAGTATCCAAATATTGGCTACCCTCCATCCAGATCTTTCTTTGTCTACAACAGATACAGCAAAAACTCTAAATTGATACAGCCAGTATTTCTTTATTAAGTACCCATATTGTTGCTTCTGGAGGGATCTATTTTTGCTGTAGGAGGATACAATATTGTTGACACAGGAATCTGTTGATGCCAGATGGATGTGCTATTGCTCTGTGTTCTGTTGTTGCTGGAGGGATCTATTGTTTCTAGAGGGATCTATTGTTTCTGGGTGGTCTGGTGTTAATGGAGGGATCTTTTGTTGCTGGCTGGTCTATTGTTGCTGGAGGAATTTGTTATTTCTTGGGAGATTTATTAGTGCTGGGTGGTTTATTGTTCCTACAGGGTTCTATTGTTGCTGGATGGTCTATTGTTGCTGGAGAGGGGCACACTATTGTTACTGGGTGGTGTCTTATTGCAATATAAATCTAGTGTTGCTGTAGGGGTCCCATATTGTTGCTGCTTAGGAACTAAAGGTCAAAGAATATTTCCTGCGTGTTGTACATATGCGTGTATAGCACCACAAAATGATGTTTGGTTTCATTATCTATGAAAATAGGAAGTGCTGGGAGGTGGGTAGGGGGTGGAGACAGGGGGCGGTACTGGGAGGTAGGTAGAGGATGGGGACAAGGGTGACCAGGGGGCAAGAAGTACCTGCACCTATTTTCTGAGAAAAGCCCTGCCTAATACTCTACATGTAAACCTTTAAGGACAAGATGAGAAAAGGTTAAACATTTAGAAATTAAAAATCATTGTGTCTACCTAATTTAATAGGCTTTAAACAAGTTCCAAGTAAATTTAGTTGGACATGAAAGAAAAGGACAATGCTTTTCCATCATATACTGTACGGCTACGTGGGCTCACCTTAACTCACAGACTGTCAGCCAACAAAGCACAAGAGAATAATTTTATGCTGATTACCAGATGGTATAAATGTCCAAAAATCCTGAAATATGTTTGTCCCACTATCCCTGATACCTGTTGTCGTTGCCCAAGAGACAAGGGGACTATGACCCATATTTGGTGGGAATTAGGATCGTTGATTTATACTACAAGTTAACGGAGACCTGTTAAGCTATTAAATCAGCTAAAAAATATATTTTTATACATTTCCTTTTGGTGGCAAGAGCTGTAATTCCTTGGCATTAGAAGTCTACTGTGATACCATCAATGGCAGAATGAGAGTGCAACTTAACCTCCCTGGTGGTATGATTCTGTCTGGAATTATGTACCAAAAGCGGCACAATTATTTTGCATGGAAATTTGGCGTTTTATATTGTAGGCTTGCAATTCTTAGTAATTACTTACTTAAATCTGTCCAAACAAGAGTCTAGTAGACATCCCGGGTATGATAAAGTTTGAAACACAAAATCATAAAGTATAATATAATAAATAACTATAAATAATTATAACAAAAAATATTATAATAATAATAAAAATGATTCACTAATGTAATCAAATCAAAAACACTGAAATTTGCTCAGTTGCAGAATTGCTGCTGTCATTAGATTCAGTGTTTGATGACGAATTTCCCCACAAATCGCTATCGCTCAATTCTGAGAGTGATTCTAATTTATTATCGCTGTTTTCTAGGTAGTCTAAAACCACTTTTGACATAAAGGGACACTTTTTGGTTGCTATGGACAATCTCTAGTTTGCAGGCAGAGAGAACAGTTTTTATAATATAAAACTGCATGCAGGACACTGGACAGACCACTAGGGACAAATGGGATGTGTCATTTTTTTATACAGTACTGTAATCTGTAAGATTACAGTGTACTGTATGCGTACTGTGTTTTTATTTTTTTTTATTTCCCGCCGAACTTCGCCCCCGTGCGCTGCAACGTCGCAGGGAACGGAGCTCGGCAGCACTCGGCAGTCACCAGTGTGTGGATTAAGCGAGGAGACAGCTCGCACACACAGCAGGACACATCGCAGGATCCAGGGACAAGATAAGTAACTTCCCTGTATCCTGCAATGCGATCCCGAGTCTGGCTCGGGGTTTCCGCTTTCTACATAAAAATCCACCCCGAGCCAGACTCGGGATTACCGCCAGGGAGGTTAATGCCATTTGAAATCTTTATCATTTGTTTCTCCAGGGAAATTGATAAAACAGAACATTTTTTAAGTACAGTAAAACCTTGGTTTGAGAGTAACTTGGTTCAAGAGTGTTTTGCAAGATAAGCAAAATTTTTTAATAAATTGTGACTTGATATACAAGCAATGTCTTGATATAAGAGTAGCGTCATGTCACAACTGAGTATAAAAGAGAAGAGAGGCGCCTCTAAGTGTAGCACTATGGTTACATTTAATGAAGGTACCCAACATCTAGCAAACTCACATGGTTGATGGTTAAAACAGGCACATCTAAGTATGCAGGCATCCGGGGTAAAGATGTCCACATAGGCCGTCCTCCTCAAAGCCATTGACGTAATTTCTTACAAGCTGCGCTCCACGAGCGTTTCAAGCCTCGCTTTCAGATCGTTCTACTGCAGGGTAGTCTTTCCAGTCACCATTGCAGACTGACAGCGGTGAGAGCCAGGAGTGCGGAAGATGGTCTATGTGGACAGCTTTACCCCGGAGGCTTCCATTTGTGGATGGACATTTTATAGGTACACGACCTGGTCACATTGCTATAATCTTTTTATATGGACTATAAACTGAAGGACCTATGAATAAATGGTTGTGGAAAGAATCATTTGAGTTTCATTATTTCTTTTAGGGAAATTTGCTTTGATATACAAGTGCTTTGGATTACAAGCAAGTTTCTGGAACGAATTATGCTCGCAATCCAAGGTTTTACTGTACATGGACCCCATGGCTTTCTTTCCACCCCTCTCCCGAGTTCAGGACCTGGAATACTGAATGATAAAAAATAATAGTATGGTTCCACGATAGAGACATTTTGTATATGTGTTTTGTTTGTTCCTTTTTTCTTTTCTTTTCTTTTTTTTTTATTAAAGTCATTTATTTTGATAAATATAGTTTTTGTCTATAGGTTTAAGTTTAGAACATTCTGTTTTTTTCTTTTTATGGAACGACCTGGTTCTACACAAAATCTTGAGGGCATATGAGATAGTTTCTTTTCATTTCCAGGAGTAGATATCTTCATTTCATTAAGTATAAAGAATGTTATTCTTAACCACTTCCCGCCCGGTCAATATGAGAGATTGACGTCCGGGAAGTGGTTCTGTTATCCTGACTGGGCGTCATATGACGTCCAGCAGGATAACAGCCGCCGCGCGCCCAAGTGTGCACGCATCGCGGCAATCGGTGGTGCGGTGTGTCAGTCTGACACACCGCAACACAGATCTCAGTAAAGAGCCTCAGACGGAGGCTCTTTACCACATGATCAGTCGTGTCCAATCACGGCTGATCACAATGTAAACAGGAAGAGCCGTTGATCGGCTCTTCCTCACTCGCGTCGGACAGACGCGAGTAGAGGAGAGCCGATCACCGGCTCTCCTGACAGGGGAGGCTGCGCTGATTATCAGCACAGCCCCCCCACGGATGCCCACACTGGACCACCAGGGAAGCCGCCAGGATCACCAGGGAAGGGGGCAACTTGTGGATGGCCAGGTATTTACCCCATGGACATCCACATAAGAAAAAATATTCACAATAGATGCCAATAAGTGCCCAAAAATGGGCACTGACTGGCATAATTATGGACAAGATAAAAAAAGTGATGCTCAGCAATGCCACCCATCAGTATCATCAGTGCCACTCATCAGTGTCCATCACTGCCACCTCTCAGTGCCCATCCATGCCCATCAGTGCCCACCTATCAGTGCTCATCAGTGCCCATCTGTACCACCTATCAGTGCCTATCAGTGCCACCCATAAGTACCCATCAGTACCCATCAGTGCCACCTATGAGTGCCCATCAGTGCTGCCTATGAGTGCCCATCAGTGTCACATACCAGTGCCACCTATCAGTGCCCATCAGTGCCACCTCATTGGTGCCATCTCATCGGTGCCCATCAGTGCCGCCTTATCAGTGCCCGTCATTGAAGAAGAAAACTTACTTATTTACAAAAAAATTAACAGAAACAAAGAAAAAAAGGGATTTTTATAACAGCTTACCTGTAAAATCCTTTTCTTGGAGTACATCACGGGACACAGAGCGACTTAGTCATTACTAATGGGTTATATAGTTTACCTTCAGGTGTTGGCACTGGCCAATTCCAAACCGGAAGTACCCTCCCCTATATAAGCCCCTCCCACCCGGGAGCACCTCAGTTTTGTAGCCAAGCAATAAGTGTCCCAAAAAGAGGGGTGGGAGCTCTGTGTCCCGTGATGTACTCCAAGAAAAGGATTTTACAGGTAAGCTGTTATAAAAATCCCTTTTTCTTTTTCGTACATCACGGGACACAGAGCGACTTAGTCATTACTAATGGGACGTCCCAAAGCAATGCCAAATGAGGGGGGGGTACATAAGCTGGGCGCCATCAGGCATGAGGATCTTTTGCGGCCTGCAACACACTGCGCCCAAAGGCGACATCCTCCTGACTTCTAACGTCTACCTGATAGAATCTAGTAAACGTGTGTACCGAAGACCATGTTGCGGCCTTACATACTTGAGCCAGGGAGGCCTGGTGATGCACTGCCCATGAAGTTCCAACCGCTCTTGTGGAGTGCGCCCTAACTTTGAACGGAGGCGGTCTCTTTCTCAAGCCATAGGCTTGTATTATGACCTGTCGAATCCACTTGGCTAAAGTAGATTTTGATGCTGCCTGACCCCTTCTGGGGCCTTCCGGCAGAACAAACAAAGAATCCGTTCTGCGAATCTGAGCAGTGGCTTTTAGATAAGCTTTAACTGCTCTTACCACATCCAAAGAATGTAATAACTTTTCCTCTACTGAGCTAGGTTTGGGGAAAAAAGAAGGAAGAACCACATCTTGGTTCAAATGAAACCTCGATACCACCTTAGGAAGAAAGGCTGGATGAGGACGTAATACTACTCTGTCCTTATGGACAACCAGATATGGCTCCTTACAGGACATAGCTGCTAATTCCGACACTCTTTTAGCCGAACAAATGGCTACTAAGAAAACCAATTTCCTGGTGAGAAGAACCAAGGAAATGTGTTGTAATGGTTCAAACGGTTGTTTCTGTAGAACCGACAGAACCAGGTTTAAGTCCCAAGGACATATGGGAATACTAACCGGAGGGCTAATACGCATCACTCCTTGTATAAAGGCTTTGACTAGTGAATGCGAAGCCAAGGGTCTTTGAAAAAATATTGACAAGGCCGAAATCTGACCCTTGATAGTACTCAAGGCCAGTTTCCTATCTACAGCCCACTGTAGGAAGTCCAGAATCCTCCCTATCATGTACTTACGTGGATGCCATTTCTTGGTCTCACACCACGTAATGTACGCTTTCCAGATCCTATAATAGATCTGCCTGGATACCGGTTTCCTGGCATTGATCATGGTAGATACCACAGAATTAGAGAGCCCTCTCTTTTTCAGAATGTGGGCTTCAATAGCCAGGCCGTCAAACCTAGGGCTGGTAAGGAAGGGTGGTATATCGGTCCCTGCGAAAGCAGGTCCGGACGAAGTGGGAGGGTCCAAGGACTCCTCACTGACATTTTTACCATCTCCGCGTACCATGCCCTTCGGGGCCACGCTGGAGCCACCAGAATCACTGGTTTCTTTTCTACCCTGATTCTGCGGAGTAATCGCGGTAACAATTGTGGCGGTGGGAATGCATATATCAGCTTGAACTGATCCCAAGGGAACACTAGGGCATCCGAGCCGCAAGCTAGGGGATCCCTTGTGCGAGACACAAACCTGTCCACCTTTGCGTTGAATCTGGATGCTAGCAGATCTACATCCGGTGTTCCCCACCGCTGGCATATTGCCTGGAAAACCTCGGGGTGAAGAGACCATTCCCCCGGGCATAATTGTTGGCGACTTAGAAAGTCCGCTCTCCAATTTTCCACTCCTGGGATGAAAACCGCAGATATGGCTGGGACATATCTTTCTGCCCACTCCAGGATGCAATTTGCTTCCTTCTGGGCTGCACGACTTTTGGTGCCACCCTGATGATTGATATATGCCACTGCCGTGGCATTGTCTGATTGAATTCTGACAGGGGACCCCTGGAGTTTGGATGTCCATGCTACTAGGGCATACCGGGCTGCTCGTATCTCTAAGAGATTGATGGGCAGGGCCTTTTCTGCTTCTGACCACCTGCCCTGGAGAGACCATTGCTCCAGCACTGCCCCCCAGCCGATGAGGCTGGCATCTGTAGTGACCACCTTCCAAGAAACCGGACTGAAGGGTTTCCCTCTTTCCAGATTCTGGGGCACCAACCACCAATGGAGGCTCTTGCGAACGGAAGGGGACAGGGACATTGGTAAGTCTAAAGCCTGAACTTTTTTGTTCCAGGCTGACAGTATGGCCTTTTGCAAATTCCTTGAATGGAATTGACCGTAGGGTACCGCTTCGAATGAAGCCACCATCTTTCCCAGCAGCCTCATGCAGAGACGTATGGATGGTTTTCTTTTTGTACCCACTAAGTGGGTCAAATTTCTTAAAGACGACACCTTCTCTGGAGGTAAGAAAATCTTTCTCTGATTTGAATCCAGCCTTAGCCCTAAGTATTCCAGACTTTTGACTGGTCTTAGAGCTGACTTGTCCCGGTTGATAATCCAACCGTGATATTCCAGATACTCGATTGTCTTGTGAATAGCTACTTCCAGCTTTTCCACTGAGTGGTCTATTAGTAGCAGGTCGTCTAGATATGCCATTATCGTTACACCCTGTGTTCTTAGATTGGCCAATAATGGGGCCAGAATTTTTGTGAACACTCGTGGTGCTGTGGCCAGACCGAAAGGTAAGGCTCTGAACTGAAAATGGCGCCCTTCTACTGCAAAGCGTAGAAATTTCTGATGGGCCGGAAAGATGGGAATATGCAGATAAGCATCCCTTATGTCGATCGAGGCTAGCCATTCCTGCCCTTGTAGGGCGGTGGCCACTGATCGGATCGACTCCATCCGAAAGGTCCTGATATTTAGGAACTTGTTTAGCCCTTTTAGATTTAATATGGGCCTCACGTCCCCATTTGGTTTGGGGACTGTGAAAAGGTTCGAGTAAAACCCGAATCCGCTTTCTTCCAGGGGAACCTTCATGATTACCCCTTGGAGCAATAGTTGTTCTAGTGCCAGAAGGAGGGATCCTCTCTTTTGGGGATCTCTTGGCACGTTTGACCTCATAAATTGGGCAGGAGGAGTGCCTTTTAACTCCAGCTTGTATCCCAGACTTACTGCGGAGAGCACCCATCTGTCTCTGATGGTGTCCCGCCAGGTCTCTGTGAACAACTGAAGTCTTCCCCCCACCCGATTGAGCGGGGGCAATACTTCATGCCTTAGGGGGAGGTTTTGTACCTCTCTTGATCCAGGGCTTCTTGTTACCCTGTGATTGTCCCTGATTTCTGCCCCCTGAATTTGACCGCGGAGGCCGTCGGAACTGCTTCACAGCCGATGTGCCCGGGACTGGAGAGGTAGGCCTCTTAAAAGAAGGACTTCTACCCTTGTTCTTAACCGGTAAGAGTGAACTTTTACCGGCAGAAATTTTCTGGATATATTTGTCCAGATCTTCTCCAAATAAGCGTTCTCCATGAAATGGGAAGCTAACCAGCAGTCTTTTACAGGGAGCTTCAGCAGACCAGTTTTTGAGCCACAAAAGCCTACGCATATGTACTATAGACAGCGTAAAGCGGGAGGCCTGTTGGATTGTATCCTTTATGGCGTCCACCGCAAAACACAAGGCTCTAGGCAGGTCAGCTAGGGCATGAGCCTGCTGATCTGGTAAGTCCCTTAAGACTTGTTTCAACTGATCTTTCACTGCTTGGCAGACTCCAATCGCTGCTACCGCAGGTTGTGTCACCATACTTGCTGTAGAGAAAGCAGATTTTAGTAAAGACTCCAATTTTTTATCTATTGGGTCTTTGAACATTGGAACATTATCTACTGGACATGTCAGTGATTTGTTAACAGAAGAGATGGCTGCGTCCACTATAGGGACCCTCCATTTTCTTATGAACTTATCCTCCATGGGATAGATCACCGGAAATCTCTTGGGGGGAGCAAATATTTTATCAGGATGCTCCCAATCCTGGTAAATAAGCCCTTCTAATAAAGGGTGGATTGGGAAGGAACAGACCGCCTGGGGAGCTTTTAGCGACCCCAGCGAGGAAACCGTAGTGGATGGTGGTTCCGCCAGAGGCATTTTAAATGCTGATCGGACCATGTTAGTCAGAGACTGAACCCATAATCTTTCAGCCTGAGAAGCTGAGAAAGGTTCTTCCACTGTTGATTCCTCTATAAGTGAATCAACCTCATCCTGATCCCCTTCAGGTAGGTCGATCTCTGTGTGGGGCTGTTCCTCCACTAACAGGCACTCTGAAGGAGGAGACGGAGATCGGACGCGCTTTTCCTGTGACAGGGAAGCAGCGATCAATGCTGTTAATCTCTCTTCCAATCCTCCCAGAGTTGAGGATAAAACCTCCTCTGTT
The DNA here is from genome assembly GCA_029206835.1 of Rana muscosa. Classification (NCBI taxonomy): domain Eukaryota; kingdom Metazoa; phylum Chordata; class Amphibia; order Anura; family Ranidae; genus Rana; species Rana muscosa. Next base: position 219,800,655 of record CM055116.1, read on the forward strand.
ATATATACAGGAGCAGGTGGACTGGGGACAGCCGCAGCACCAGACATTCCTGCGGGGTTTCTACGGCTACTGACCTCTGCATTCTCAGGGGAGATTGGTGCAGTGCAAGCATGCCCAATATCCTCAGAGCCCGATGGAGACCCCTTTGGCTTCCTGGAAGATTTATTTCCGGAGCGTCTGGACGACATATCCTTTAAGCACAAAGCTGAGGTATTCCCGTCGTCATACACCAATTTTTGCTGGTAATAGTCTAACACAGGTGCTGCTATATACCAGCTGGTGTCCACTAAAGTGCCTTTCTATGGGGATGCCTGCATCAACCGACTCTGTGTGCCACTGTTTGTTGCTAGCTCTGTTTGCATGCAGCTGACACTTGTACTGTGTCTTTTAACCATGCTGGGACGCCCGCACATGCGCAGAAGCGCCGCGGCGCGCATCGAGCGTCATCCACCCGCCCCGCCCCTTTTTTTTCATAGGAGGCGCGTGCACGCGCCCGCGCGCGCGCCCGTGCGCCAATGGCGCCCTTTTCGAAAACCAACAGAGGACTAGGAGCCAGGGCCCTTTTTGCCGGAGGGCCTGTGCGGTGGATGAACGCAGCAACAGGGCAGAGGAAGTGGATTCCCTCAGAGAAACTTACCAGCTGCCTGGATCTTTTGAGTTGAGAAAACCAAAGATCCACATTTACAAGAAAAATGGACTACAGCGGCCTCTAGTGGTTTAACACAGGTACCGCGGTCCCTGTTTTTTTTTTTTTCTTGACTACTATTAAAATTTTACATTTTCAGTAGTTATAGGCAAACACAGATATTTAGCGGGAATACCGTTAGGTAACAGACAGAAAGACAAATTAGGCTTGGGGGTCCCCCAATAGAACCAAGTTCCTGAGGGCCCCCACTTACCTGATCCCCGCCGCAGGACTTTGTTTGGTCCACAAAAGTCCAAACTTCACCTATCACGGCAGGCATTGTAATTAAACCTTCAGGGACCGGGTTCCCAAGGATTCCACTCCCCTGGACCTGTATAGCACCCTGCACAGACAGCGTCTTGGTCGTGGGTATGACCAGAGCTCTGGATCCCAGGGTCCAGCCCTCCTAAGAGAAGCATTACAGGCAAAACCTTGCTCTTCTGCTGCAAGGCCCGGGTACCGACCGTTTAGCTATGAAGCTTTTTTTGGTGGGATCCGGAACAGCTTACTAAGGCCCAAAAGAACCTGTACGCAAGCCCAGTGAAAACACATGTTACTCTTTGGCCAACACCTTAGACACTGGCAAAAAACTGAGGTGCTCCCGGGTGGGAGGGGCTTATATAGGGGAGGGTACTTCCGGTTTGGAATTGGCCAGTGCCAACACCTGAAGGTAAACTATATAACCCATTAGTAATGACTAAGTCGCTCTGTGTCCCGTGATGTACGAAAAAGAAACTTTATTTTTTTTCTAAATTTTCAGTCTTTTTTTATTTGTTGTGCAAAAAAAAAAAATTGCAGAGGTGATCAAATACCACCAAAAGTAAGCTCTATTTGTGGGAACAAAATTATAAAAAAAATTGTTTGGGTACAGTGTAGCATAACCGCGTAATTGTCATTCATATTGCGACAGCGCTGAAAGCTGAAAATTGGCTTGGGCAGGAAGGTGCTTAAGTGCCTGGTATTGAAGTGGTTAAATATAGTTTAAACCATACATTTAAAGGAGAATGGCATAATAATCACTCTATAAATTGCTTATACTCATAATTTCATTTGTTTCTGGAAATTATATGATTTATCCATTTGTTTTTGAATATTTCAGTATTTCTTTATTTTTCCTTGTTTTTGTAATATTTAAAACTTAAATAAGATTAAACACAAAAAAGTATTTATTTTTTATATTAGTAATACAGACTGTGACTATAACCTCAACACTATTTGCAAGATGAACAACAGACACGTAAACCCACGTTATGCTCAGTAAATATTGAATATGTCTGGGTAATGGATGCTAATTTATTGTTTATGTTGTCATTTCTTTAGTTTTGTGCATTACAATCATTAAGTATAATTTGGTGATATTTTTCTACATCATACATAATTTTAACGAACCAGGGGTTGTAAATGGGCTTGTGTCCATTTACACACACCTACCTCCAGTCCGATCTGGTCCGCTAAAAAAAAACTGAAGGGGATCCGTCCTCCTCCATCTAAGTGGATTAGATCAGAGGGCAGTTGGGTGTAAATGGCCTCCGCAGTCCACAGCTGCCAATAGAGCAGAACAGGCTCTGTCTGCTCTGCCAGTGTCTGCTCTGCATAAACTGACAAATCCCCTGCTGCCCATGTGAAAGGAGCCTTATTCACAGTTCTAAATGGATTTTGGCAATATAATGGATAGTTGAACAAGTTCAATATAACATGGCCTACATCACTTTAAAGGTATTCCATAAAGCAGGTATTGACATCCTCTGGCACGCCTGCCCATACTGGCATACAATGTCTATTTAACTGGCACCTAAAGCACTGCTGTCATAGGCAGTATTTGACTGCTCACAAGGCTGTCAATTACAAAGCCTGACCTGCCTACCAACCTTCCTGATGTAACTGATATCATAGATAGCATAGGCCTGTCAACAACGGATGGTGGTGTATGGTATACGCCCCTCTGCCCACCTGCTGACACTTTTTCTCCTCTATTTGAAGATACTACAGCAGATGTGTGAAACCCCTGCATTTATTAAGGGTTTGGGGCTGCTAGGCTGATTTTCTTCAACCAGTGTTTGAAGGAAAGAAAATTGCATAATATATGGCCAGCCTAATTCATCTGTAAAAAAAATTTTTACTCACTATATTGAATGCTCCACAGCCAACACAGAGAATGTATAGTTTAACACAGTGTTTCTCAACTCCAGTCTTCAAGGTGCCCCAACAGGTCATGTTTTCAGGATTTCCAAAAGATGAAGCAGCTGTGGTAATTACTAAGGCAGTGAAACTGATCAAATCACCTGTGCATAATAATGGCAAGCCTGAAAACATGACCTGTTGGGGCGCCTTGAGGACTGGAGTTGAGAAACACTGGTTTAACATATATTAACTTTGAATGTCCATTGAATATTATCCCTAATTGTTGCACAATTCAGAACTGTTAAGCAATAGTCCCAGTTTCTTAGACTGGGAGTCTTTAAAGTGAAATTCATGGAGGTTTATTCTGTAAATAGCATACCGTATATACTCGAGTATAAGCCGACCCGAGTATAAGCCAAGGTACCTAATGTTACCACAAAAAACTGGGAAAACGTAGTGACTCGAGTATAAGCCGAGGGTCAACAATGCCTCACTGTTCCCATCCTTACTGTGCCCATCCTCACTGTTCCTCACTGTTCCTCGCTGTTCCTATCCTCACTGTTCCTATCCTCACTGTTCCTATCCTCACTGTTCCCTAGCTCACTGTTCCCTAGCTCACTGTTTAAATTTAACATTGTAAATAGTACCTGAAAAAAAGTTGAGAGGCTGCGGCGTCCATCGTTTAAATCTTGCGGTCTCTTCCTGCTCCCTTCCGTGATAGGCGATTCTCAGCAGACACTCTCCGCCTATCACGAACGTTCTCTCATCCTCACCCATCCCAGCAGACACTGTGTTCGGTGTTCCGCCAATCACAGACGTCTGCTGGGAAACTGAGGATGAGAGAACGTTCGTGATAGGCGGAGAGTGTCTGCTGAGAATCGCCTATCACGGAAGGGACCAGGAAGAGACAGCGAGATTTAAACGATGGACGCCGCAGCCTCTCAACTTTTTTTCAGGTACTATTTACAATGTTAAATTTCGCTGACTCGAGTATAAGCCGAAGGGGGGACTTTCAGCCCCCAAAAAAGGGCTGAAAATCTCGGCTTATACTCGAGTATATACGGTAATTAAAATAAGGCACTTCTTATACAGAGTATGCTAAGCCCTCAGTTGCCGCTGTTTACTGTAGAAATTGAAGTTTGATTCATCTTTGACATTATACACAGTGGTCTTCTGCTGAAAGGGGAGAAGGGCCAGGTAAATGACAGTATCTCCCCTCATCCATTTGCAGAATGCCTTGTATTCTGTGAATTTTTTTTAAAGAGACTAAAGGAAGGGGGGAGTAAACAACATGGTCCCTGCACTGTACAAGTACCTGAACTGTCAGTCATAGTGCCAGAAGAAAAGATAAACTGCTATTTCTACAGTAAGTAAGCAGCAGTGCTTTGGTTTAGCATACTCTTTATTAGAAGTATGTTATTTTAATTGGAAAACCTCTGTTTATCTCATGAGTTGGTCATTTATCACCACTTTATACAGCTAATTGTTCTGCTCTTCTCGATAGACATTTTATAATAATTGTTAAATAAGACCTAAACCAAATCACTAAAACTTCATAAACATTTAAAAATGTTTATAAAAGTTTTAACGTTGTTTTCAATCTTTTTAAACCTATAGATTTGTAATTCTATTTTGTAATTAGATTTGTAATAATTAAACAAAAGTTGAAAATAGAATTTTATAAAGAAGAAAAAAAGACAAACACATGCCAATTGTTTGATACACAGTGCTTTAACAAATTACTGTCCAGTTAAGGCTTAGATCTCCTTTAAGGCTACCCAGAAGCTAACTATTTTTAAGAGTAAAACCTTTGTGATAATCTTTGTGAATTTACTTACACATACAAAATGCTAAAAGGTCAATAACATCCAGGCAGTAATTGCAGTAGATCTATGTGATAAAGACTTTAGTGAGTTGTTAAAAAAAAAAAAAAATAGAATTGAAAAATAAATTAGCAAATGAGTAGCAATGAAAATTCCACGTTTGTCAGACTTTTGTAAATTGGGTCCATTGTCTGTTAAACTAAAAATATTTTCACACCTTTCAGGTCAACTTCATTATATCAAATAAAAATGAGAATAGCTCCCATAAGTGAGTCCTACGAGATGTCAATACAAATTCAAAATACAATAACTATAGCATATTAAACCACACACAAGGTAAACAGAGATAAGAGAGCAGCAGTAAAGAACACAGAGGTATTATATAGGGACAACTTTTTCATAAATGTTATCATTATCTGCAAATGAGAGGGCTCGTTTAGACTTTGCTAAAGAGATAAAAAGTGTAACAATTCCAAAACAAACAGAAAAATATCAGTTGTAAATCTTTTCCTGCAAAACTTTAACACAGGGAAGATAATGACTGCACAGATGACAGTGCTTACTCTAGGGGTAGCAGTAAAAAGTTAGACCTAGACAGTAGCTTGATTTCACAAGGTTATTTGGATTCTCCGTAGCCAAGTAATATACAACAATACAAATGTTTGTGAGAGTCTTCTAATTAATTTCCCTGACTGGAACCCAAATACAATACAAATTAAGTTTTATTAAACACATTAAATACAATCTAGCTTCAAATAAATATAAAAAAAATGGATCTGTCTGTTTTGTTTTCATAAGATCTGTTTCTTCATGATAACATTCCCATCAGATTGATTTATGCCAAAAAGCAGCCTTTCTTAAAACAGAAGAAAAACTAAATTTACCAGTGCATCTACATACTACAATATGCAGTAAATGAAAATGTATAGTAAAACAGGTAACCATAGGGCACACAATAATAATTCCCAAAGTGTGTCAGAAATATAAGACAATAAAGCATCAGAGTGATCTCTGCATGTAATACTACAGAGTTTTTCTAGCGTACTGCTAAGACAATTTGATCCAAAAACATTCAATGTTTAGTAGAGATACTGCTGATCAAAAATGTATAATCTCTTTTGAAATACAATATTATGGCAATCTTTTATACACCATAAGGCCAAAGTTTTACAATTAACAGTTCTAATTTAAACTACTACTATGTGTATGGAAAATGTGATATCTGTTATTAAACAGATACTGTATGCTCCTACCTCAGTACATTGGTGACAGCTCAGATCTCCCCCCAATGTACTTTATCTTCAAGTTATGCTTCAGCCACCACCCTGAGGAAAACAAAAAAGTTATGTCAGAAGCAATATACACGGTAAGCACAATAATAAGTGTTACGCAAGTCCCTTTAAATGTATAACCTAAACCTTTTTTTCCAGTTTTGTACTGCATAGGGAATGCAGTATATGAAATTATTTTGCTATCTGTGTCCCATCTGGGTATTTCCTATCTCAGAGACACAGCAGGAAGTAAAAGAAGATCTCTTCAAAGCAAATAAATATCCCCACTTAGTTGTCATCATAGGTGTGCGCAGCCTATTGCATTAGGGTGTGCACTCCAAAGCTCAAACAGTGTCAGTACCGATCACTTATTGTGTTCATTCAGAAAGGGAAGGGGCCAGTAAATTACTTATTTACAGGCCTCTTCCCCCATTCATCCTAAAACATCCCCCTGTGTGTGCCCGCAGCAGCCGGTAGGAGAGAAGAGGAAAGCCAGCATCGCTGCGGGTGGTAGGGGGAACCCAGGGCAATAGAGGGAATCTGCGCTGCATAGGGTGATTAGGGTGTGTCAAGGCACACCTGGCACACCCTGTGCGCACACATAAGGTTGTCATCGTAGCATGTTTTATCCTTAAAGCATTTTCCCTTACCTCCCGTACTTGTGACAACTCAAATATTTTGGATTTTACCATCACTTTGTGTTCTGGAGATAATGGTCACCAGAACCAAGAGTCAAGGTAAATGTTTCCAGAGGGAACATACTGCAATAAGAACCTGATAAGGGCTCTAACCTCCCAAACTCTATCCAAACTAAAACAAAAAAGTGTTGGCTTTAAGTAAAATATTTATAATAAGGGGTGCATACTCAACTGGTATTGGTCAAGGTAAACCTTGCATGAGGCAGGAACACCCAGGAGTAGTTTAGGCAGGTTTGCCCTTTACTTTTATTCAGCAAGCCAATAAACAAACTTAAACTCAGCTAAAAAGAGCATTGCACAGCAAGTCCAAAGCATAGAACAAAACAAAGCATCTGCCACTAGCTATACTCAAGTCCATTTCTGACCTTGGATTAAAAGGGTTTTCCCGCCAAGATCTCTACAAAGGCACTGGCTGAAATGATTGTGGACACTGTAGTATTATTTTTTTATTATTATACAGGATTTATACAGTGCCAACAGTTTGTGCAGCTCTTTACAACATAAGGGCAGACAGTACAATTTGAAAACAATTCAGTACAGGAGGAATCAGAGGGCCCTCTCATTAGAGCTTACCATCTAGGAGGGAGGGTCAATTACTGGACAACCGCATGTTGTGTATGGTTGTGGGATGTTGCCGCATGGCCCCATCCACTTGATTGTACAACAGGGAGTATAATTCCTGCTGCAGCCACAAAGCAAAGCACTGGGGCCATGGCATGTGTACACCTCCGACCATTGCCTCAGCAGCACCAGGGGGATCAGCTCAGAGGCAGTAAAAATGCAACGCAACCATGGGGTTTTACTGCCCCACAGTTGCAAGTGGAAACAAAGCCTAAGATAGCACTCCCTAACTTCAGCTGTTGAGGAGTGCTTAGTGAGCATTACCTGTGTTTTGTGTTCATGTCCAGGCTGAGATGTTCAGTGTTGAACAGCAGGAAGGTAAGCAGGGTATTCGCAGATATCACTCAGTGGAATTATACTGCAGGAAGGAGAGTGGGGACCAGAGCAAGAAACAAAGTTGGTAATCAGCAGAGCAGGAAATCAGCAGAACAGAGGGTCAGAAGCACAGCAGAGTGGAGTTTCAGCAGAACTGAGATTCAGCAGAGTGGAGGGGAAGGTAGTGTGGGCATAGGGGATTACTACTGAGTGGAAGGGTGTTACTGTTGGGGGGGGGTAGTGAGGGGGTAGTACTACTGAGAGGGGAGAATGTACTACTGAGTGTGGGGATAGAATGTACTACTGGGAATGGGGGGGTGGAAGTGGGGTATGGGGGAACTTACTACTGAGTGGTTGGGGTACTACGGAGCAGAGGGAGTGTACTACTGACCGGTGGGGGGATAACTTGCCACCAAGCAGAGGAGTACCACTGAGGGGGAATGTACTACTGAGAGGGGGGTACTACTGAGCCAGGAAAACAGGCAGGAATTTGTAGAGCAGGGAATCTACTAAACTGGGTGTACTTTTGAGCCAGGGAACCACTGAGTGGGAGAACTACTGAGCCAGGGACTGATGAGCTGGAGATCTGAGCAGAGGTACTAATTAGCCAGGAAACTGATGATCACAGGGCATTTGCCAAGCTTAATTAAAGCTTCAAAAACGCATCACAAAAGCTTCAAAACCACATCATAAAAATATGGTAAAATGGTAGGCACAAGTGTAAACTAGCCTCAAGAGTATTTTATTTACATAAACACACCTAGATCTGAGAATTCTTAGACAAAAGAAGTAGTTTGATCTGCAATATACATTTATTGATAGGGTTACATAATATTTACAAATACTGTAACATACTATTTGCAACACAATGTGCAGTAAAGGTATGGTGATTTACATTATATTTACACAGAAAATAATTACACAGAAAAGCATATTTACAATATGATTTACAGTACACGTATGGAGTTAGTCTGGCTATACATGAGTCTAAAAAAAACTGACCTGATTCCCCCCATCTATACATTTGATATGGATGGAGGAATACTTCCTGCTGTGTCATTGTACTCTGACAGTAGGGAGGGAGACTTCCCCCTGGAGATCAGCAGAGTGGATTAACAGAATACCAGGGTGGTTTAACAGCAGTCAGTTGGTAGATTGACTTCTGTTTAACATGATAATGTGTATATATATATATATATATATATATATATATATATATATATATGCATACACACTGCTAAAAAAAAATCAAGGAACACTATGAAAACACATCAGATCTCAATGGAGAAAAATATCATGCTGGACATCTATGCTGATATAGATTGGGTAATGTGTTAGAAATGAAACAATGCCACATCGTTTGATGGAAATTAAAAATATTAAACTACAGAGGGTTGAATTCAAAGACAATCCAAAAATCAAAGAGAAAAAAATATGCAGCAAGCTAGTCCATTTTGCAAAAATTTCATTGCAACAACTCAAAATGGTTCTCAGTAGTTTGTATGGCCCCCACGTGCTTGAATGCATGCCTGACAACAACGGGACATGCTCCTAATGACATGACAGATGGTGTCCTGGGGTATTTACTCCCAGATCTGGACCTGGTCATAACTGAACTCCTGAACAGACTGAGGTGCAACCTGGTTGTGTCGGATGGACCGAAACATTATGTCCCAAAGGTGTTCTATTGGATTTAGGTCAGGGGAGCATGAGGGCCTTTCAATGGTATCAATTCCTTCATCCTCCAGGAACTGGGTGCATACTCCTGCCACATGGGACTGGCATTGTCTTGCACCAGGAGGAACCCAGGGCCCACTGCACCACTGACAATGGGTCCAAGGATTTCATCGCAAAAACTAATGGTAATCAGGGTGCCAGTGTCTAACCTGTAGAGGTCTGTTTGTCCCTCCATGGATATGCCTCCCCAGACCATCACTGACTCACCACCAAACCGGTCATGATGAACGATGTTACAGGCAGCATAATGTTCTCTGCGGCTTCTCCAGACCCTTTCACATCTGTCACATGCTCAGGGTGAGCTTGCTCTCAACTGTGAAAAGTACAGGGTTCCAGTAGCAAACCTGTCAATTCTGGTGTTTAATGGCAAATGCCAATCGAGCTCCACTGTGCCCTGCAGTAAGCACAGGGCCCACTAGAGGACGTCAGGCCCTCAGGCCACCCACATAAAGTCTGTTTCTGATTGTTTGGTCAGAGACATTAACACCAGTGGCCTGCTGAAGGTCATTTTGTAGGGCTCTGGCAGTGCTTATCCTGTTCCTCTTTGCACAAAGGAGCAGGTTCTGCTCATGGTTTAAGGACCTTCTACAGCCCTGTCCAAGTGTCCATATTTCCTAGAGTAACTACCCGTCTCCTAGAAAATCCTCCATGCTCTTGAGACTATGCTGGGAGGCACAGCAAACCTTCTGGCAATGGCACATATTGTTGTGCCATCCTGGAGGAGTTGGACTGCCTGTGCAACCTCTATGAGGTCCAGATATTGCCTCATGATACCAGTATTGGGAAAAAAATGTCAGTGGCCTCTGCTTGTAAAACCATTCCTGTTTTGGAGGTCATCTCATTGTCTAATCTCCCATTAAAATATCTTATGAACCATTGATCAAATTATTTCACAGAATATAAAAAAAAAAAAATGTGTACACCGTGATAATAATAAAAGCAATACTAAATCATTGCATTTAAATACAAATTGATAACAGACAGAGACATACATAGAAATATAGAAATCTAATGCATGATTGCATGATCTGCATTTCTGTCTTAATATTTATTTATTTTGTTGGAATCAATAAAGCTTGAAATTAAGCAGTTTATTGGTGTCAACATATTTTTGGAGGAATGAAAAAAAAATTGTTACAGGATTCCATATTAATTGCATATTAAAATTGGATAATGAAATATGTTTTAACCCTTTAAAGGCTAAGTTCACTTTTTTTTCTAAATTCCAGCTTCCCTTTGTACAAGTCTACCATTATAGTACCTCTTTTACTGAAAAGAAAAAGTTTTCAATATTTCCTAGACCAGGAATTTAGCTCAGCCTCAAGTTTGTTGTATAAAAAACTCCTCCGTTACTCCTGCTACCTGTCCATTAGGTTGGGAAAACCGCTAGGACACAGAAAGGAGTTCACCAGCTAACTTCATTAACACACAACCTGCATCTGCCTTCACCCTCCAGAAGATTGCTCCTCTGTGCTTACATGCAATAATTACCAGTCTATAAATCATTATCTGTTCTCACTAAATACACAGCCAGTGATCGATTTGTTTATAAGAGCCTACTGTATGTAGAGCAGTGCTGTAGTATTTAAAACAGGAGAAGTGTGTCCCTGGAAGTCTGTAAAGCTTACCATACACTATACAATCTGATTGTACAATCTCCTCTAGATCTACCAACAACTATTTAGTGCAAGGGTTTACCAGAAAGGATACAGAAAGATTAGCTAGATAGGTATGTCCTCCTATTACATAGTTTTGGTAAATCTTAAGTTTGTACAATCAGATTGTATAGTGTATTTATTATTTATGTATTTACCTTTACATATTTAAATATGTATTTACCTTTATACACCTAAAATGTACTAGCTGCTTTTTTGGTGCCAATAATTGTTGGCACCCAGACTCAGAAGCAAACACACATTTTGACATGTGAAAAAACAAGTGACAAATGCAGCAAAATGTGTAAAGCTTTGCAAACTGCAACTGGCAAAAATGTCCCATGTGCTACTTTGACACATATAGTAGCCCATTTAAATAATGGGGTACCCTGATTTCACGGTAACCTGGCAAAAATGAGCCACAAAATGTATACTCCCACTACACTACATAGTTACATAGTTAATCAGGTTAATAAAAGACACACATCCATCTATTTAAACCAATAAAAAAGAAGTCTGGAAAAAAAAATCATACAATCCCATCCAATTTGCTACAGCAGGGGAAAGAATTTCTTCCTGATGCCCCGAGAGGCAATCAGATTTTCCCTGGATCAACTTTACCTATAAATGTCAGTACCCAGTTACATTATGTACATTAAGGAAAGAATTCAGGCCTTTTTAAAGAAATCTACTAAGCTGGCCAGAACCACCCCTGGAGGGAGTCTATTTCCCATTTTCACAGTTCTTACTGTGAAGAAACCTTTCCACGTTTGGAGATTAAATCTTTTTTCCTCTAGACGTACAAAGTGCCCCCTTCTCCTCTGTGATGACCTTAAAGTGAATAGCTCAAAATCAAGTGCCTTATATGGACCACTTATGTATTTGTACATGTTGATCATATCCCCCCTTAATCTCCTCTTCTCAAGAGAATAAATTCAGTTCCTCTAATCTCTCCTCCATGCCTCATATCAGTTTGGTTGCCCTTCTCTGCACTATCTGCAGTTTCCCCAATATCCTTTTTGAGAACTGGTGCCCAAAACTGAAATGCATATTCCAGATGAAGTCTTACTAATGATTTGTACAGGGGCAAAATTATACATCTCTTTGTCTCTGGAGTCCATAACTCTCTTAATACAAGAAAGGACTTTGCTCGCTTTGGAAACCGCAGCTTGGCATTGCATGCGATTATTAAGCTTATGATCTACCAAAACCCCAAGATCCTTCTCCATTATGGATTCCCCCAGTTGTATTCCCCCTAGCATGTATGATGCATGCATATTCTTAGCACCCAAATGCATAACTTTACATTTATCAACATTAAACCTAATTTGCCACCTAGTTGCACAATTTGTCATGCATAGGGCAGCCTGATTAAGTGAATGGGCTGCCTGCCCTATGCATGATGAGCAGAAATGCTCCAAAATGCCCTCAAAAAAGCATGTGCAGGAACATGAGTCACTACTATGTGGCACTGTGAATGGTCTCTATCCACTCCCTCTTATGTACTTGTATAAAGATGGCCATGCACTATGCAATCTGATTGTACAATTTCGTTTATATTTACCAAAACTATGGAATAGGGGGACCCACCTGAACACTCTATTCAATCTGTATCAAATAAGACACACCCTTGCACTATATAGCTGATGGTAGATCTGAAGGAGATTGTACAGGCAGATTTGAATGTGTATGGCCACCTTACTGGAGGAAGTAGGAAAGTGGGTGGAAATAAAACAAGAGGTGGTGTAGTAATGAAGGAGGTGGAGGCAGTGCATGATGGGAGATGATCTACAGGAAGTGATGGAAGAAAAAAGTTCAAAGAGACAGGTGAAGCTGCAAAGATGGCATAGCTGGGAAAAGTGAAAGATAAGCACATTAGGATGGCTGGGGCATTAGAAATTAAATGGCAATAGAAATGGCTTCTATTTATTATGAAAAGTGAAATCTGCCCCAAAAGGTGAACTTAATCATTAACACCACCTCCCAGTAGCCTTTTAATGTCCAGGAGGCAGCGTTGCGTCTGTATCATGTGACTGCTCTAATTGGCTTTCAAAGAGGTCACATGATTGGGGGCCCACACTGGTGGTTCCCAATCAGAAGGCTTAATTAAAAGATTGCAGAGATTGAAACAGTGTGATCGGCTGCACATGTGCTAAAAAGGCCCACACAGATGAGCTGTGGAAAGTGGGCCAGGAGATAATCTGATGGAATGGGGTGGCTGCTCCCTACTATTCCATGATGGCTGCATCTGGAGAACATCCTGTCTTGTTGGGGTTGTGCCTCCTCCTCACTTTCCCCTTCTGCTTAATCAGGCACCCAAGTCAAGTCAGTGGCCTCATCATCCCCTCCATCCTCATCATCACTGGAGCCAACTTGGCAATACACTGCGGCTGGGGGAACAGGACTGCCATTTTTTTGTTTATCAGTGTTCTCCCCTCTCTGTAGGCTCATGGTCCTACCTTCCTAAACCTCAGGACCAATGTCAGAATCAAGTAATGCCTGTGCATCCTCAATAAACAAGTAGCGAACGCTGTGTTCAAATAATTCATCTGACTCCTCTGTGCATGATGCTGGGCTATGGCAGGAGTAGCTGTGGAAAAGGAGGCAGAATAGGCCTCTCTGGCAGCTGTGGTGGGCTGCAAACTAGTGTCAGCTTGGGTGACAGAGGATGAGGATGGTTTAGTAAGCCAGTCCACCACCTTCTCTGCATGCTGTGACTGGATAACACGGGCAAAAGCACTAAACAGAGACAAACATTCCCTGCCTGAGAATGGACCACCAAAGTGGTGTTTGGTGCACTTTAAATTTAGAACTGCTGCTGACAGAAATTCAAAAACTGTAAAAATAAAAGGGGGGGGGGGGGACATCAGTATCGCAGTAACAAAAACTGAGGCTGACAATTAAAAAAAAGGGGGCAGGCAGGGGACCAAAAAAAAATAAAAATGCAGCAACCATAAAAAAAAAGTGTATACAGCATACCTCCCAACTTTCCCGCAATGACAACTCTGTTCCCGCATTCCCGCACAACGTTAGTGAAGAGGTGAAGAGGTGTTCCGAGGAAGAGCCCTCCCCACCCTCCTCAACACTGCAGCACGGGAGGAGGAAAAGCCATGACCATAAGGAGGAAAATTCGGCATCCCGCGGCCCCCCCGCTAAACAACTTGAATTTCCCACAGCTCAATGTTGAAAAATTGAGAGGTATGATACAGCACTGAATGTAATGTAATGATGTTAAACACTGCACTGCACTAGCACTACACTATACTCACACTACACTGACACGCTATACTCACACAACACTCACACTATACTCAAACTACACTAAAAACTACACTCACACTCTATACTCAGAGTCACAATAAAACACTAACAAGATAGTAGCTAACTGAGTCCTGCTCTATCTATCTCCACTCCAACAGCACACTGCAAAATGTTCCTGTGGGAAGGAACCTTTTATTGTGTGGAGTGGGACTAGGAGCACTGAGCCATGTTCGAGTAAAGTCATCATGACTTTGTCCAATCAGGGCTCTGACAGTGCTCTGTGTCCTGATTGGGCAAAGCCTTGCACCTGACCAGCAGTAAGGTGCATTGCTTCATCCAATTAGGGCCCTAGAATGCACTGTGCAGTAGGCAGGGCATTGTGGGGTGCTCGACGGGCGAACATCCCGCCAATCGCCCTGCAAATTCGGGTGTTCGACGAACACACGAACAGGCTATGTTCAGATCGAACTTATGCTCAGGCCCAAACTGCTCGCCCAACACTATTCAAAAACATGATGAAAAAAATTAAACTGATGTACAGATGAAAGTATAAATATGTAAATTATATAACTTTAAAAGTTTAGTGATGTGCTAATTTTTATACCAGTTTTTGCAGTATTTTATTAACACTATGTTTTACATGTAGACAATTTTATGTGAGATTTTACTTCTAATAACCTCAAAACTCAAATAACCCCCAGCTTCATTGTGATTTTTACATTATTGCCACTCATGTCACATGCACATTTAAAACACAATGGGGTCGATTTACTAAAACTTGAGAGTGCACAATTTGGTGCAGCTGTGCGTGGTAGCCAGCTTCTAACATCAGCTTGTTCAGTTAAGCCTTGTAAAAAAAAAAAAAAACTGAAAGCCAATTGGTTTCTATGCAGATCTGCACCAGATTTTGCACTCTCTTAGTAAATCAACCCCAATGTATAGCTATATAGCACAGAAATATTTTAATTCTTAAATCAGAATACTGACCAAGTTGAACAGTTCTCTTATAGCACAATGTTAACCAATGTAGAATGCTAATTATGTGTTGCTATGGATACTTGCTTTAACAAGACAGTATAATCTAGATGTAGGCCTTCAGCTATTGTACTATTTAGAATATATTTCATGGATTTTCTCAAAGACTAATTTTGGCAAGTTTGCTAAAAATATAAATTTGCCTTTCGGCACAAATGAGATAATCAAAAGTTCTCTCCATCAAATGTATTCAATAAGTATAGCTTAATGGAGAATTATTTTGTAATGCATATGTTAGCTATGGAAGCATTTATTAGATTTGTATATAAATAGGCGTAGTTAATAATTGTGATTTTATACATTTGTTTAATGCACTTTAAATTTTCAGTCATAGAGCAGCCTATTAAAAAAACAATTATATAACACAATATAGAGGAGAGTGGGCCATGTGTTTTAAAGGAGAATGTTATGCTGACATTACAAGCAATTGCAGTGCAACTGCCATTTTCCTACAGCAGTGTAGAAAGAAACTAAGCATCTAATTAGCTGTAACAGGAAAAGTTGAATTTTAAACATCCATGCAAAACATTTTTGGACTTTTCTCAGTACAATTATAAATTTAAACTTATGTATTACAGTTTATTCTACACCATTCTTTCTCAATAAACATCTATGTCTATTTTTTTCATTAACGCTTTATTGAGCATTGGAAGGCTGCTGGTCTGGAAAAAAGGATACAAAAATGGTGGATCAGTAACTTTCAGTCTGAAATATCTATTTGATACCCAATGTCTCCCCTACCATTCAGCCACTCAAGAACAGATGGGGCTTGATTAGCTGGTAACCACAGCAGCCCGCTTCATAGATAGCAGAGGAGATCAGGGAATGGATGTTCACACTTTTGTGGTGCATTGTTGCATGCTAATGTGTGCTATACTGCACATTAAGAGTGTGACTTCAAAAAATAATGGTTTATCATGTTGCAAAAGCAGGTACATTAGCACAGTGTGTTAGGGGGCTATTAAAAATTAATGGTACCACAAAGCACATGAATGGCAAGTTTTACTTATCAGATTAGAAAAAAGTGAGGACAGTGTGTTGTTATTGTTGATTTATTTTTAAACATGCAAGATCCTGGGTTGTAATTCTTATCAGTGCTTTGCTGTTTATATGAACTGAAACAAGCAACACATCCAAGTGAAGTATCAGGACCTCTGAATTGCACACTTGTGCGGTTACTCACACACCCATTAGAGAATTAAAGAAAAAGATGGCATCTCCAAAGTTTGTGCCACTAAAAGAAACCAGCAATGGCAGCTTCAGTTTTTCTCAATTGCCAAGTTAACTTTAACAGGATTTATTTTTTAAGTAAAATTCTGTTACTAAAATGTTCTATAGGCATTATTAGCAACTGTTATCTAAGAATTTGATGCATGGTGTTCAAATACGCCACTAAATTGATTGCCAAACCAGGGTGCTTTTAAAAGGTGAACAGCAATTAAAGTGTAAGTCCACATCAGATGAAATACTCCTTGCCTGGTTAATCACATTCATTGCAAGAATGTATGCAATCAACTTTACAGTCCCACCTGCTTTTGTATTTATTGAAGCTTATCAAAAGAATCCACTCACTTCCTGCATCCAGTAGTCAAATCACACTTCTTGAGTTCTGAGTGGGAGGAGAAGGGTCTTCCTGGTATAGTCATATGAAAAGTCCCAGTGTTGTAATTAGACAAAAATTGTTGCGAACAGCAATGAACCAATCACATTAGCAGAACATGTCGCTGCTTGGCTAAGTTATTTTATACAAAATGTCATTAATATACCAACAGTGCATACGATTCTGTTTTAAGGTCCATTTATATATTTGTGGTGCATTAATGCATGTTATGCCACGCATTAATGTGTGTTTCATTAAGGCATCAAAAAAAAGGAATAGACTGGCAAAGCACCAAGGAAGCCTTTCCATTGCAATTTCAAATGTAAAGCAGTGTAGCACCCTCTACTTAGGTAGGTGCTAGAATAGGATTTTTGTTTTGGAGAGTAGGTAAATTTAGGCAGGCCTGACTGGCTGGCAGCCAGGCCTGTTAGTTTTGGTTTACTGTATGTGGGCTGGGAGTGGCTCAGAGTTAGCAGCTGGTGACTCACAGGCAGCATCACTGAGACCTCCCTCTTTCTTCTAGAGGATTCTAGAAGGAGAGGAGAGGTGGAGCTGCCTGGGGTATTCTAAGGACCCCTGACTAAGCCTCAACCTGGATTGGCAGGGGGCAGGCCTCCTTAAATACCTGGAGTCAGCCCAGCCGGGGAGAAGTTGTTCGAGTGGAAGAACTGGAGATGGAATATTAGGCTGTCAGGGCCATGGAGGGAGCTCCCCAGTCTGGGGGGGGGGGTGACCTTGGGCCTGGGCTCGGGTGCAGTGTGGAGTCTTTCAAGAAAATGTGAAGGTTCTGGACAGGAGGCACAGGAGGAGCAAAGGGCAGCAGGAGCTAGTACTGCTGGGCAAGTCTTCAGGAGGGAACCACCGGTTGCAGCCAGGGGAGTGAGATACACAGAGGGCTGGCAGGGCTTGAAGAGGGCTGACTGGGAGCAGAAGTCCATCTGTAGGACAGCTAGCACTATAGACTTTCTATTTCCTGCTACACTATAGGGACCCGGGGTCCCTGCCTGCAAAGGGCAGTTGCTGAGGCCTGGCTGAGCCAGTGTCAGGCCTAACCTTACATGTGCTAGCTGGTCCTAAGGATTAAGAGTTGTGCAGAAGGAAGGTAGAGGAATAGTCTGCAAGCAAGGAAAGTGCTGGGGGAGTCTAAAGTATTAATGTGTACAGGGAGTGTACATAGTTCCTCCCAATTGATTGATATTCAATTCGCCGGGCATCCCCTATTTTCCTTACCCCATCCAAGTTAAATTCCCTCAATAAAACAAACAAAAACAAGCACATGGACTGTTCATTGTCTTAGAGTGACTGAGAATTGAATGCCTGGCTGGGCTGGGCGACAGGAGGACCACAACACTCAGTGGCTCCTACGGGGGCACCACTGCTGCAATATACCGCAAGACACTACTGTGCATTGAGGAGTACTGCAATGCAGATGCGCTTTTATAATGAATTGGGGTGCCGTTCAAAATGAATAATATTGAAAGGCATGTAATGCATGCATTACCATAGCACAATAGTGTAAATAGGCAATCAATGTTTTGCCAGTTTTAGGACCTGCTATTGCTCATGTCAGAACTTGCTTACCTACCTTTACAAGTTAATGGGAATGCAAAAGCAGCTGGAAGCAAGTTATGTAGTGAAGAAATTCCAGATAGCCGCACTCCAATGCAATCACCTTTATTGGCTTAAAGAACAGTCCATAAAGCACAAGAAGCATAAGGGACAGCTGTAGCTAACACGGTTCACACCATCACTGGTGCTTAGTCATAGCTAAAATAACATGTATATACACAGGATAAATTATTAAATATGTCTAAACAAAGCCATGTGTAGCCAATGGAACACACATAGTTACAGTACATAGTAGATGAGGTTGAGAAAATACACAATTCCATTAAGTCCAACCTGTGTGTGTGCTTTTATGTCAGTATTATATTGTATATTAGACATGTGCAATTCGTTTCGTTCCAAATTCGTTTTTTAACGAATTTCGACAAATTCGTTAATTCGGAAATACCCGAATTAACGAAAACTCATTTAACGAATTTTAACGAATATTCGTAAATACGAATATCCGAAAATTCGTAGATTCGTAGATTCGTACATTCGTAAATTCGTACATTCGTAAATTCGTACATTTGTGCATTCATAAATTCGTAAATTGGTACATTCGTAAATTAGTAAATTCGTACATTCGTAAATTAGAAAATTAGTAAATTTGGAAATCTGAAATAATAATTAACTAATAATAACTTAACTATTACTAACTATTAAATTATAGGTATTGGAATTTCCTTTCAAATTTGGCTGTTAGTGAACTTAACGAATACAAATTTATCCGAAGTTACGAATTGTTTTCCGAAATAATGAATGCCGTATCTAAACGAATGGAACGTAATGAATTAATAATAAATAACAATAATAATAATAAAAACGTTTTATTATTATTATTAATTATTAATTTGTTCTGTTCCATTCGTTTAGATGTGGCATTTGTTATTTCAGGTTATGCGTAACTTCAGATAAATTTGTATTCGTTACGTTCGCTAACAGCCAAATTTGAAAGGAAATTACAATATCTATAATTTAATAGTTATTTTTTCAGATTTTCGAATTTTCGGGTTTTTGAATTTCGAATTTCCAAATTTCAGAATTTCCAAATTTCCGAATGTACGAATTTACTAATTTACGAATGTACGAATTTATGAATGTATATATTTACGAATGTACGAATTTACGAATGTATAAATTTATGAATTTACGAATTGCGATCATAACGAATGACCCAAAAAACGAAAAAAAAAAAAAAAACGAATGAAACGAAAACTTTTTTGGCAGTGCACATGTCTATTGTATATCCCTGTATGTTGTGGTCGTTCAGGTGCCTATCTAATAGTTTTTTTAAATTATCGATTTTCCCTGATGAAACCACTGCCTGTGGAAGAGAATTCCACATTCCTACCGCTCTTATAGTAAAGAACCCCCTACGCAGTTTAAGGTTAAACCACTTTTCTTCTAATTTTAGTGAATAGCTGCCTGTCTTTTTAAATTCCCTTTCGCTGAAAAGTTTTATACCTATTGTGGGGTCACCAGTACGGTATTTGTACATTGAAATCATATCCCCTCTCAAGCATCTCTTCTCCAGAGAGATTAAGTTCAGTGCTCATAAGACTATTTGTAAAAATTAGGAAAAATGGTCTGGCAATTACGTGACTGTGTTCCTTAACCACTTGACCACTGGGCACTTAAACCCCCTTAATAACCAGACCAATTTTCAGCTTTCGGTGCTCTCACATTTTGAATGACAATTACTCAGTCATACAACATTGTACCCATATGAAATTTTTGTCCTTTTTTTCACACAAATAGAGCTTTCTTTTGGTGGTATTTAATCACTGTTGGGTTTTTTATTTTTTGCGCTATAAGAGAAAAAAGACTGAAAATTTTGTAAAAAAATGATTTTTTTTTCGTTTCTGTTATAAAATTTTGCAAATTACTATTTTTTCTTCATAAATTTTGGCCAAAATTTATACTGCTACATATCTTTGGTAAAAATAAGTACAAATTGGTGTATATTATTTGGTCTTTGTGAAAGTTATAGAGTCCACAAGCTATGGTGCCAATATCTGAAAATTGATCACACCTGAAGTACTGACGGCCTATCTCAATTCTTGAGACCCTAACATGCCAGAAAAGTACAAATACCCCCCAAATGACCCCTTTTTGGAAAGAAGACATTCCAAGGTATTCAGAAAGAGGCATTGTGAGTTGTCATTTTGTCCCACAATTCTTTGCAAAATCAAGATTTTTTTTTTCTCTTTTTTTTTTCCACAAAATTGTCATATTAGCAGGTTATTTCTCACACACAGCATATGCATTCCACAAATTACACCCCAAAACACATTCTGCTATTACTCCCGAGTATGGCGATACCACATGTGTGAGACTTTTACACAGCGTGGCCACATACAGAGGCCCAACATGCAGGGAGCACCTTCAGGCGTTCTGGAGCACCAAGGCCAATTCTGACATTTCTCTCCTACATGTAAAAATCATCATTTATTTGCTAGAAAATTACATAGAACCCCAAAACATTATATATGTTTTTTTAGCAAAGACCTTAGAGAATATAATGGTGGTTGTTGCAACTTTTTATCTCGCACGATATTTGCGCAGCAATTTTTTTAACGCGTTTTTTACGGAAAAAAAATGTTTTGTGCTTAAAAAAAAAAAAAACAGTAAAGTTAGCCCAATGTTTTTGCATAATGTGAAAGATGAAGTTACGCCGAGTAAATAGATACCTAACATGTCGCCCTTAAAAATTGCACACACTCGTGGAATGGCGCCAAACTTCGCTACTTAAAAAATCCCCATAGGCGACGCTTTAAATATTTTTACTGGTTACATGTTTTGAGTTACAGAGGAGGTCTAGGGCCAAAATGATTGCTCTCGCTCTAACGTTCGCAGAGATACCTAACATGTGTGGTTTGAAAACCGTTTTCATATGTGGGCGGGACTTACGTATGCGTTCGCTTCTGTATGCGAGCTCACGGGGACAGGGGCGCTTTAAAAAAAAATAAATAATTTATTCTTCATTTTACTTTATTTATTTTAGTTTGACATGTTTTTCCGCCCTAAACATTTTTTTGATCACTTTTATACCTATTACAAGGAACGTAAACATCCCTTGTAATAGGAATATGGCATGACAGGTCCTCTTTACAGTGAGATATGGGGGGGGTGTCAATAAGACCCCACATCTCACCTCTAGGCTGGGAAGCCTGAAAAAAATACAAAAAAAAAACAACAATCCTGGCTTTGATCGTAGCGGTGAGTCGGTAGAAGCACCGGAGGGCGGCGGGGGGGGGGGGCGGACATCCCCTCTCGCCTCCCGTAAGAATGATCAAGCGGCGGAACAGCCGCTATGATTGTTCTTATGATGTAGGGAATCGCCGGCTGAAAAAGCTAATATCTGAATGATGCTTGTAGCTGCTCCCATCATTCAGATATCCCCGCACAAAGTCAAGGACGTCATATGACGGCCGGAGGGCGGGAAGTGGTTATTGCAGAGTATTGCCGGGCATTGCGGAGTATTGCCGGGCATTGCGGAGTATTGCCGGGCATTGCGGAGTATTGCAGGGCATTGCGGAGTATTGCAGGGCATTGCGGAGTATTGCGGACTATGGCAGGATATTGCGGTGTATGGCAGGGTATTGCGGTGTATGGCAGGGTATTGCACGGGTATTGCACAGGGTATTGTGGAGGGTATTGCACAGGGTATTGTGGCGGGTATTGCAGAGTATTGTGGCGGGTATTGCAGAGTATTGTGGCGGGTATTGCAGAGTATTGTGGTGGGTATTGCAGAGTATTGTGGCGGGTATTGCAGAGTATTGTGCAGGGTATTGCAGAGTATTGTGCAGGGTATTGCAGAGTATTTTGCAGAGTATTGCGCAGGGTATTGCAGAGTATTTTGCAGGGTATTGCAGAGTATTTTGCAGGGTATTGCAGAGTATTTTGCAGGGTATTGCAGAGTATTGTGCAGGGTATTGCAGAGTATTGTGCAGGGTATTGCAGAGTATTGCACCAGGGTATTGCAGAGTATTGCACCAGGGTATTGCAGAGTATTGCACCAGGGTATTGCAGAGTATTTCGCAGGGTATTGCAGAGTATTTTGCAGGGTATTGCAGAGTATTTCGCAGGGTATTGCAGAGTATTTCGCAGGGTATTGCAGAGTATTGCACCAGGGTATTGCAGAGTATTGCACCAGGGTATTGCAGAGTATTGCACCAGGGTATTTTGCAGAGTATTGGCAGGGTGTATTGCAGAGTATTGGCAGGGTATAGGACAGGGATGGCTGAGCAGGGATGGATGGATCTGTGACTGCAATTGTCACAGATCCAGCCCACAGTGCTGCTGCTGCCATCCGCTCCCTCCCCCTCCCCTCTCACACTGTACCGATCGGTACAGAGAGGGGAGGGAGGAACCGGCGTCATCAAATGACGCCGGTCTGTTTACAAGTGATTGCTCCGTCATTTGACGGAGCGATCACGTGGTAAACGGCCGCTATCAGCGGCGATTTACCGCGATTCGTGATCCGCCGGGTCCTCTGGACCCGGCGGTCACGGAGTTTCCCGTGTGCGCGCCCCAGGGGGCGCGCGGGAACGCGATTCTGGGAGGACGTTATATAACGTCCTCCCAGAGTTAAGCAACCACCTTGTCAACGTTATTTGTCGGCAGGTGGTTGTTAAGTGGTTAAGGACCCTCGGGTGCAAGCCATCTGGTTCCAGTGACTTATTTATGTTAGGTTTTTTAAGTCTATTTCTAATTCTATCCTCTGTTAGCCATGAGGGTGCCTCCTGTGACGTGTAATGAGGATAAACATTGTAGTTGTGGTTACTGAAGCCCCCCATTTCCCTCATGAAGACTGAGGAGAAGAATAAATTCAATACCTTCGCCATCTCTCCATCCTTAGTAACCAGATTCCCTTCATCATTCCTTATGGGAAATGGTAAAATTAACTCATGTAGTACCAAAAGCTCACAAATGCTGTGTTATGATGAAAACATTCATAAAAATATATATAAACCTAAAGAAATTCAAAAAACATACATAATAACAAAATCGCCATCATTAACCATATACATAGAATATGATCATGTTGTTGCAAAATTGTTGGAATTTAATAATCATAGCTCAAACAACAAAACCAGATGAATATGTCCTTCAATTATATGCACCTACATATATCAAAATAAATACTGTATATACTCGAGTATAAGCCGACCTGAATATAAGCCGAGGCACATAATTTTAACACAAAAAAATGGGAAAACCTATTGACTCGAGTATAAGCCTAGGGTGTCCATCTGCATGCCTCACTTTGCCTCACTGTGTCCATGCCTCACTGTGCCCAATCTCCCTACCTGATCACCAGCGCTGTGTGACTAGACTGACGTTTAACATGGGAGTCTATGGAAAGGGTGACCGGTTTGAAAGATCGGTGCTCCCTGGCCGTAAGTCCCCTGGACCACAAACTTTGCACACTTGTAGATGAAGAGTGGGGCTACAAGTGTGCCAAGGTTGTGGTCCAGGGGACCTAGGGCCGGACGGTACTGGGTCCCCAAAATCACCGGAGAAATTACCATTTAACATGGGAGTCTATGGAAGGGGTGCCCAGCTTTGAACAATTGGTGCTCCCTGGCCGTAGGTCCTCCGGACAACAAACTTTGCACACTTGTAGAGAAAGTGAGTAGCTACATGTGTGCTAAGTTTGGGGTCCAGGGGGCCTATGGCTGGCCAGGATCAGGCGCACAAATTTGAAGATGGACACAGACTCGACTATAAGCCGAGGGGGGCATTTTCAGCACAAACAGATGTGCTGAAAAACTCGGCTTATACTCGAGTATATACGGTATACAAAAACTCATAATTATATGTATATATATGTCTGATGACATCTGAAAAAATACAGAGACTTCGGACACATACCATAGGAAAATGCTCATAAATCAAACCTCAATCTGAAGGACTTCACTAACTGGTGCACAGCAAAATAAAATAAAGAACGAAGAAAGACTTGATCAAAAACCCTCCATTCACCATTACAGAAGGAAGATACCATACACATAAACAGAAAAACAGGAAAACGAGTCGAAAACATTGACATAAATAATAACTTAAATACAGCAAAGGTGTCACTTGACACAACACTTGACCATATGTTACCATTATTAACCGTTTTCTGTACATATGTATCTGTACATCTAATTACCAATGTATAAATACATACATGAGAGGAAAAG
Organism: Rana muscosa; assembly: GCA_029206835.1. Classification (NCBI taxonomy): domain Eukaryota; kingdom Metazoa; phylum Chordata; class Amphibia; order Anura; family Ranidae; genus Rana; species Rana muscosa. Next base: position 219,825,276 of record CM055116.1, read on the forward strand.
ATTTAAGAAAAATAACATAGACCTTACTCATAATAATGGGAGACATCCCATTCAAAATTAAGACCTGACGGCTTTCTAGTATTTAAACTGAATATCCAAAATACTTCTTTCTTACATAGCATAGAATAACATAGCTGGAAGCAGGTTGATGCAGCTTAAAAAGAAGTCCAACATAGAACAGAAAGAGGTAAATTGCAGATCAAATGCAAGTGTATCAAATTAACTTCTGATGATCTCAGAAGTGTGCTGCACATTAAAGATTAACTTATCCACAGTGCCTGCAGCTACAGAGGTCACTGAGGGCTTGTTTAAATCTAATTTACTGTTTTTTAGGAATATATTGTATACATACTTAAAAGTCCATAGCCGCAGGTTCACTTTACAGGTGCACTTTAGAATAGCAACTTTTTGGGGGCAGAAAGGTGCTTTAAAATTGTTTATCTTTGTAGAGGAAACTACAAGAATGAATGATCGAAAAAAAAAGTAAGTATCAAGTATATACAATTGTAAAGCAACAAAACGATTTGGTCATATAGGGAAAGCAAAAAAGCGTTTGAAAATTACTATCAGCTGGTCAGGTTATCGATCCTTGTTACAAACTAGACTAAATTATTTGTATTAAGTTACTTTTCATTGTGTGAACACATTTTAAAACAGCAGCGAAGGTGTCAGCAAGCCTTAAAAGTAAAAAGATTGCACCTACTAGTAACTTATTTATAAACAAAATGTTATGAATAAGGAAGGTAGTAGAGTTAAACATTGCACTACACTTGCATCTGCATATGTTCCCATAAATGATTTGCACATGAGTGAAACAGAGAAGTAAAACATTTTTAAATAAGTTATTTTAAATGCATGCATATATCATAACAAGATTTATGACTTTGATTAGAATTAGCCTAATCATTACCTACCTTTCTGTCTTGTAATGATGAACATGTAGTAATAGAAATACTACATGCAATTTTAAAATCTGCCATCTTCTTAATAGATAATATCCATTCTGGTATGTTATTAACATTAATATTAAACATCTAGGCCATTAATCTTCCCCTGACTTCCACCATGGGTTCTGTTTGTTAATGTTTTATAGCTCACAGGCATCAGTAACTACTCATATGAGACAGACAACATGATGGCTAGTTATTTTGTACAAGAGCACATTTATGTAAATATGTGAAATGTGACCACATGATTTACTGATACTATAAAGTCCTGTCAGAGTGATACATGTGAATGGAGACAAGAATTTCCTAGTGCCATCCACAATTATTAAACAATCCTGTTCTTCTAATAGATATTATTATCATGTTCAAGCAACTTGGCTTTTTAGATCAGGAAAATTACTGGATGAATCCCACCAATATAAAACATGCTTGTTAAGTACACTGTAAGTACACCATTAACTGTACTGAAGCCATGATATGTGACATTGTATTTAAAGTGGAACACTATGCAATCAACTAAACACATACATTGATATACATAAATGGTAACTATATTACCTACCAAAGGATTAGAAACTCTGTTTAGTCAGTCTTGTGATCTATGTTCCCCTGTCAAACACTGCCCAGTCCGGAACCCCTCTGCAGATTATTCTTCATTTGAGTAATACAGCATGGACATTTTTATTTTTCTAAAGCTATCTCTGTATGGAAGTAGTGTGATTGCTGATGTGGTCTTTTATGTACTCTTTTTCCTCTTTTAGAAATGTAAATTTGATTGTTTAACCCTTTCTTTGCCACCAAAATAAGGCTTACAGCAGAAAAGAACTACAGTACTTCAAGCTGGCCAGGTCAGTATGCTTTACATTGGCTGCATTTTCCCTTTCTGAAAACAGCTCATGATTACTTCAGTGTGAAGCCAGCCCCCAGATTTTTAATGTGATTTCTTTATTTACAGTCTCTTCCCTTATATGACTGATACATGGGGGTTCATTATGATATCTATACTGTGTATTGGCACACACATTGCCCCACTTAGTGTTATTTCATGGGTATATGTGGATTTTTCTTCTTCTTGTTTATACCCTTTTTTTAGTCTGGTTTATGACTCTAACATTCATATACATACTGTGTACATGCCTTAACATATGTTTATGTGTGTAATTGGATGTGGATGTGCATGTGTGATTGGGACATATAGAAGTGAACATTTTATCCTTTATCTTATACACGAAGATACAAAGTACCATAGATGAGATTTTGTAGGCACCATAACACAGATAAAATACAAATATTTTATTGTACAATTCTTTACCCTTTCTTTATCTTATACACCATTATGTCTTTAATAATTTTCAACATTCATTACATACATAGTAACATGTGTTGCTTTTTTAGTTATGTGTGTTATTTGATTTTTAGTGAACCCACATGCTTTGGTTTTAGCTATGTACATCATTTGATTTTAAATGTGTCTTCTGATTGTATATGTCTTATTCCTTCTCCTCATGCTTGCACAGACTGGCCCCTCCTCATTACCCCAGCTGGTCTCCTAAATTGCAGATCAGTTCATACCCTCCCTAAGCTCGGCATCTCACATCTTCTCTCATGCAGAATCATTAGGGGTGGGGCTTGAGTCCAGCCAGTGTGCTCATTAGGAGGGGAGTTGTCAGGCTTGAGAAAGAGGCATTACTGCCTTAAAACACATAGCCACATCCCCTTTCATGCCATCTGAAATCGTCCTTGAGTATCCCCACGCTGGCTCTGGTGTTGTTGTAGCTCAGTTTGCTGCAGGCGGCTTCTCTTTGCACTTTCCTGGATTATTTCAGTTCAGCCTGGGTCCCCGAGATGACTTCCCTTGGTTTTAACATATGCATCATTTCATCTTACTAAATGTTAGTGTATTTTGTACTGTTTTTGATCACAAACACTAACTTGCTATGCTTAGAAGCGCCCTATGGTGTTAATTGTTATTAACCACTTAACGACCGCCCACTGTAATTATACGTCGGCAGAATGGCACCGACAGGCAGAATCACGTATATGTACGTGATCGCCTTTGTATAGTTGGGGGGTCGGACCCCCCTTCTGTACAGTGAGCGGTGGTTAAGTGTTCGGGAGCGATCCGGCATGAGGGGACGGCCGTTCGATTCCGGCCACCCCCTCTCGATCGCTCCCGGCGAATGAGAGAGATTCCCCTGCCTGTGTAATGTAAACACAGGCAGAGGAAGTGATGTCATCTCTCCTCGTGTCGGTCTTTTCGATCCGGCGCGAGGAGTGAAGACATCTCACAGTAAGTGCACCAACAGCCCACTGACACCAGTATACGTAGGCACACAAATCACCCCCCAGTCACCCCCAGATCACCCCCCAGATCACCCCCAGTACCCCCAGTCACAGTGCACCGTTTGCAGTGATCATTTTTTTTACTGATCACTGCAATCAGTGTCATTTGTGACTGTAAAAAGTTGCAGGGCAGTTAGGATTAGGCCCCTTTAGGTCCAAGGTAGCCCCCTAACCCCCCCTAATAAAGGTTTAACCCCTTGATCGCCCCCCAGGTAACCCTTTCACCCCCTAACGCCAGCGTCACTAAGCGATCGTTTTTCCGATAGCTTTTTTCTTGTCGCTGGTGTCCTAGATAGCCAGTTAATTATTTTTAGGTTCGCCGCAGGTTTTTATTAGCGTCAGGTACCCCCATATATTATTTTAACCCCCTGATTGCCCCTAGAGTTAACCCTTTCACCAGTGATCACTGTATAAGCGTCACTGGTGACACTGGTTACCCAGTGAGTTATTTCGTTATTTAGGTAACCCGTCAGGTTTTTATATAGCGTCGGGTACCCCCATATTTAACCTAATAAAGGTTTTAACCCCCTGATTGCCCCTAGTTAACCCTTTCACCAGTGATCACCATATAAAGGTTACAGGTGACGCTGGTTGGTTAGTTTGCTTTTTATAGCATCAGGGCACCCGCCGTATATAACCCAATAAAGGTTTAACCCCCTGATCTCCCGGCGGGTGATATCAATTAGGTTTTAGCGCCAGAGAGGGTCTGCGTCGCCCCAGGCAGCTTTAGGTTAGTGCCAGTAACGCTAACACCCACGCGCAAAGCATACACCTCCCTTAGTGGTATAGTATCTGATCAGATCTATACTAGCGTCCCCAGCGGTTTAGGGTTCCCAAAAACGCAGTGTTAGCGGGATCAGCCCAGATACCTGCTAGTACCTGCGTTTAGCCCCTCCGCCCAGCCCAGCCCAGCCCACCCAAGTGCAGTATCGATCGATCACTGTCACTTACCAAACACAACACACATAACTGCAGCGTTCGCAGAGACAGTCCTGATCCCTGCGATCGCTAACAGTTTTTTTGGTAGCGTTTGATACATTTGGTGACAGTCAGGTGCTTTTTTTAGCTGTGAATCTTACTAGTGTACCCCTAAATTTAGAGCCCAAAATGGCAAGACGAAGGTACACTAGTAAAGAGGCCTACGAGATTCTGAGCATGACAGATAGTGAAGAGGAGGTCACGTATCTGTCAGATTCAGGCTCAGAATATCTTCCCGTAGAAGACAGTGACGTCAGCGGCCCCACGTCAGATAGCTCTGACGACGAAGTTGAGGTCCCTGCTAAGGTCAGGCGTACCTGATCCCGATCTTCTAAAGGTTGTTGAGGAACAAGAACCGCAGGGCTCTCATATCATGGAGCAGAGTAGTACTAGCGCCGCTATTCCTTCTGGTGAATTGGCAAGCACCAGCGGCCTAGTACAGCCTGGGCGTACATCCAGCACTGCAGTATCACGTGGTGACGTGGCGAGTCCCATAAGTGCAGTTCAAGCTGGCGAGGTGGCAAGCACAAGTAGTGTCCCACTGCCACCAAGAAGACAAAGGCAGGCCCGTCGTGCCCATAGTGCCCTTCCTGCAGAATTTGCCTATCCTGATTGGGTCCCCACCACTTCTGCAGAACCCGTACTTCCCCCATTCACTGCCCAACCCGGTATTCAGGTGGAAACAGCTGATTTTATGCCAATCGATTATTATTCGCTGTTTTTCACAGAAGATCTCTATAGATCTATTGTGGACCAGAGTAATTTGTATGCTGGTCAATTCATCGCCGCTAACCCCCAGTTGCCTAAAATTGCCAAAGATTGGAAACCAATTACGGTTTCCGAATTTAAGACCTTTCTGGGCCTTTCCCTCAACATGGGCACACATAAATTCCCGTCATTGCGTGCTTATTGGTCCACGCACCCAATTGACCACATGCCCGTGTTCTCTGCCTCCATGCCCAGGACACGATACGAGCAGATTTTGCGGTTCATGCACTTCAACGACAATGAACTTTGTCGTCCACGTGGGGACCCTGAGTACGACCGGCTCTATAAAATTCGGCCCCTCATAAACCACTTCAACGAACGTTTTGCAGCCTTGTTTATTCCCGATCAAGTTGTCTGCGTTGATGAGTCCCTGATTACATTTTCTGGCCGCTTGGCTTTCAAGCAGTACCTTCCCAGCAAGCGTGCCATATACGGGGTCAAGCTCTATAAGTTCTGTGACAGGGCAACAGGCTATGTATGGAGCTTTATGGTTTATGAGGGAAAAGATAGTCAGGTTGAGCCGGTCAACTGCCCGGATTACATAGGGAGCGCTGGCAAGATAGTGTGGAAATTGGTGTCACCCTTATTCGGAAAGGGGTACCACTTGTATGTGGACAATTATTACACGAGCGTGCCACTGTTTAGTCACTTGTTTGATCATCAGATTGGAGCATGTGGCACCGTGCGACCTAATCGCCGGGGCTTTCCCCAGCGGCTTGTAGATGCTCGTCTTAGGCTGGGGGAGAGAGCCTGCGTGAAGTGTAATAACTTGCTCGCTATGAAGTGGAGGGACAATAAGAATGTTTTCCTTCTTACCTCCCTTCATGCAGACACGACAGTCCAAATTCGTACGGCGACTGGTGTTGTGGAGAAACCCCTCTGTGTCCACGAATATAACAAAAATATGGGAGGGGTGGACCTCAATGACCAGTTGATGGCGCTGTATCTAATTGACCGTAAGGCGAGACGCTGGTACAAAAAAGTGTCTCTATCCTTATTCCAATTGGCTTTGCTGAATGCTCATGTGCTATACAGAGCTTCAGGCGGGACGTTATCTCTTCTAAAATTCCAGAATGAGATAGTCACAGAACTCCTGTATCCAGGCGGTTCTGCACCTCACCATCCCCTACCAAATGCAGTAAGCCGGCTGCATGAGAGGCATTATCCGTATGCCCTCCCGAGTACCCCTACCCAACGAACCCCCCAAAAAAGATGTCGTGTCTGTAGCAAGCGCGGATTTAGGCGTGACACCCGTGTTTTTTGTCCACTCTGTCCTGACAAACCTGGTCTTTGCCTTGGTGAATGTTTTGATCGCTACCACTCAAAAGTGAAGTTTTAGCGTAGGGTACAGCATTTCACAGACTAGGACACACTTACACAGGGTCTCCCAAGATGCCATTACATTTTGAGAGACCCGAACCATTACAGTTGTTAAAGTTACAAAAAAAAGTGTAAAAAAGAAAAAAAAAACGTAAAAAACAAAACACTAAAAAAAAAAAAAAAAAAAAAAATAGTTGTTGTTTTATTGTTCTCTCTCTCTCTCTATTTTCTCTCTATTGTTCTGCTCTTTTTTACTGTATTCTATTCTGCAATGTTTTATCATGCTTGGTTTTCAGGTATGTAATTTTTTTTTTCAGGTACGCCATTCAGTTGCAGCGCGGATCTATTTATCTTGACAGCAACAGCGTTTGCTCCCACGATACATAAAGCCGTGACTCCAACGCTGTAGGAGGTGATTTCACCACCACAGTTTAAAAAAAGAGCATATATGCCGAAGCATGGGGGCAGCAGGGGCGGAGGAGCGATTTTGCTCCTAATGCCGCGTATATACGGTCGAAATTCCGACGGAGGCTTGCCCGTGGAAAAGTCCGACCGTGTGTACGCGGCATAATTTTTTGCGGGAGGATGCCCCCATGCTTCGGCATATATATATATTTTAGGCACAGGTTGCGTTAAAAAAAAAGTTTTATTTTTTACTAGGTTTTGTTTTGGTATTTGCTTTGCAGGTATGGTATGGTCTTACTGTTGTACTGTAATGTTACTTTGTTTTAATGTTAACCATCATTTGCTTAGCAGGTACGCCATTCAGTTGCATCGCGGATTTATTTATCTTGACAGCAACAGCGTTTGCTCCCACGATACATAAAGCCGTGACTCCAACGCTGTAGGAGGTGATTCACCACCACAGTTAAAAAAAGAGCATATATGCTGAAGCATGGGGGCAGCAGGGGCGGAGGAGCGATTTTGCTCCTAATGCCGCGTATATACGGTCGAAATTCCGACGGAGGCTTGCCCGTGGAAAAGTCCGACTGTGTGTACGCGGCATAACCTTTTATGCCGCGTACATACGGTCAAAATTCCGACAAAGGCTTGCCCGTGGAAAAGTCAGACCGTGTGTACGCGGCATAACTTTTTTGCGGGAGGATGCCCCCATGCTTCGGCATATATATATTTTAGGCACAGGTTGCTTTAAAAAAATGTTTTATTTTTTACTAGGTTTTGTTTTGGTATTTGCTTTGCAGGTATGGTATGGTAAGGTCTTACTGTTGTACTGTAATGTTACTTTGTTTTAATGTTAACCATCATTTGCTTAGCAGGTACGCCATTCAGTTGCATCGCGGATTTATTTATCTTGACAGCAACAGCGTTTGCTCCCACGATACATAAAGCCGTGACTCCAACGCTGTAGGAGGTGATTTCACCACCACAGTTAAAAAAAAGAGCATATATGCCGAAGCATGGGGGCAGCAGGGGCGGAGGAGCGATTTTGCTCCTAATGCCGCGTATATACGGTCGAAATTCCGACGGAGGCTTGCCCGTGGAAAAGTCCGACCGTGTGTACGCGGCATAACCTTTTGTGCCGCGTACATACGGTCGAAATTCCGACGAAGGCTTGCCCGTGGAAAAGTCCGACCGTGTGTACGCGGCATAACTTTTTTGCGGGAGGATGCCCCCATGCTTCGGCATATATGCCCATCATTAGAAGTGGGTGGATGAAGGGAGGTATTCTAATGGTGGGCATACCCACCGATCAATCTCTTTTTTTCGTTCAGCCAGTGAAAAAAAAGATTACAATACATGTCCAACAAGGACCAGCAACGTACTGGTATGTTGCTGGACTTTGAATGTTTATACCAGAATGATGCCTGCGGGTTTAGGTATCATCTTGGTATCATTCTTTTCAGCCAGTGGCCGGCTTTCATGTAAAAGCAATTCTAGCAGATAATTAGCCTCTAGACTGCTTTTACAAGCAGTGGGAGGGAATGTCCCCCCCGGATATAAACAGTGCCATTGGGAAATTGGGAAAGCATTTTATCACACCGATCTTGGTGTGGTCAGATGCTTTGAGGGCAGAGGAAAGATCTAGGGTCTAACCCCCCAATTTTTTTCCAAAAAAGAGTACCTGTCACTACTTATTGCTATCATAGGGGATATTTACATTCCCCGAGATAACAATAAAAATGGTAAAAATAAAAAATAAAATATGGAAGGAACAGTTTAAAAATAAAATAAAAAAGGAAAATAAATAATAAAAAAAAAAAAAAAAAAAGCACCGCTGTCCCCCCTGCTCTTGCGCAAAGGCGAACGCAAGCGTCGGTCTAGCGTCATATGTAAACAGCAATTGCATCATGCATGTGAGGTATCACCGCGAAGGTCAGCTCGAGGGCAGTAATTTTAGCAGTAGACCTTCTCTGTAAATCTAACGTGGTAACCTGTAAAGGCTTTTAAATGCTTTTAAAAATGAATGTAGTTTGTCGCCGCTGCGCGTTTGTGCGCAATTTTAAAGCATGTCGTGTTTGGTATCCATGCCTAAGATCATCTTTTTTATTTCATCAAACATTTGGGCAATATAGTGTTTTTTAGTGCATTAAAAATAAAAAAAGTGTGTTTTCCCCCCAAAAAATGCGTTTGAAAAATCGCTGCGCAAATACTGTGTGGAAAAAAAAAATGCAACACCCACTATTTTAATCTGTAGGGCCTTTGCTTTAAAAAAATATATAATGTTTGGGGGTTCAACATAATTTTCTTGCAAAAAAAAATGTTTTCATGTAAACAAAAAGTGTCAGAAAGGGCTTTGTCTTCAAGTGGTTAGAAGAGTGGATGATGTGTGACATAAGCTTCCTAATGTTGTGCATAAAATGCCAGGACAGTTCAAAACCCCCCCAAATGACCCCATTTTGGAAAGTAGACACCTCAAGCTATGTGCTGAGAGGCATGTTGAGCCCATTGAATATTTATTTTTTTGTCCCAAGTGATTGAATAATGACAAAAAAAAAAAAAAAAAAAATAAAATGTACAAAAAGTTGTCACTAAATTATATATTGCTCAAACATGCCATGGTTATATGTAGGGATGAGCTTCGTGTTCGAGTCGAACATACGTTCGACTCGAACATCGGCTGTTCGATCGTTCGACGAAGATCGAACGATTTGGGCCGTTTGCGCCAAATTCGAGTGACGCGAACGGCCCACAATGCACTACGCCATCGCAGTGTCATCCAGGCGCTGTGATTGGCCAAGCATGCACTGTGACCCCGCATGCTTGGCCAATCACAGCGCCGGCAGCGAGGAGAGCAATGATTGGCCACAGGCAGGATGCCTGTGGCCAATTATTGCTGAGGGTGTTTAGTACACGCCCCACACTATAAAAGGCCGCCAGCACGGCGGCCTAGTGTAGTGTGTTCCGGAGCAGGGATAGAGCAGCATAGGCAGGGACAGTGACTGTTATTTCTTTCTTGCTTAACCTGGATTCCTTTAGTTTAGGGAAAGAGAAGGATAGGTAGGGAGAGTGTCAGTGTGTTTTGTGCTTGTGCTATAGTGTGCTTAAAAAAAACATTTATTCTAGGGACAGAAAACTGTAGGTAGGGACAGTGTCAGTTTCTTTCACTCTGCAAGTCCTTGTTTCCAGGGACCTGGAAGGACAGTGAGTGAATTGTCCTTGTGCTATATTGTGCTTAAAAAAACATTTATTCTAGGGACAGAAAACTGTAGGTAGGGAGAGTGTCAGTTTCTTTCACTCTGCAAGTCCTTGTTTCCAGGGACCTGTAAGGACAGTGAGTGAATTGTCCTTGTGCTATATTGTGATTAAAAAAAACATTTTTTCTAGGGACAGAAAACTGTAGGTAGGGAGAGTGTTTTTTTTCTTTCACTCTGCAAGTCCTTGTTTCCAGGGACCTGGAAGGACAGTGAGTGAATTGTCCTTGTGCTATATTGTGCTTAAAAAAAACATTTTTTCTAGGGACAGAAAACTGTTGGTAGGGAGAGTGTTTTTTTTCTTTCACTCTGCAAGTCCTTGTTTCCAGGGACCTGGAAGGACAGTGAGTGAATTGTCCTTGTGCTATATTGTGCTTAAAAAAAAACATTTTTTCTAGGGACAGAAAACTGTAGGTAGGGAGAGTGTTTTTTTTCTTTCACTCTGCAAGTCCTTGTTTCCAGGGACCTCTAAGGACAGTGAGTGAATTGTCCTTGTGCTATATTGTGCTTAAAAAAAACATTTATTCTAGGGACAGAAAACTGTAGGTAGGGAGAGTGTCAGTTTATTTCACTCTGCAAGTCCTTGTTTCCAGGGACCTGGAAGGACAGTGAGTGAATTCTCCTTGTGCTATATTGTGCTTAAAAAAAACATTTATTCTAGGGACAGAAAACTGTAGGTAGGGAGAGTGTCAGTTTATTTCACTCTGCAAGTCCTTGTTTCCAGGGACCTGTAAGGACAGTGAGTGAATTGTCCTTGTGCTATATTGTGATTAAAAAAAACATTTTTTCTAGGGACAGAAAACTGTAGGTAGGGAGAGTGTTTTTTTTCTTTCACTCTGCAAGTCCTTGTTTCCAGGGACCTGTAAGGACAGTGAGTGAATTGTCCTTGTGCTATATTGTGATTAAAAAAAACATTTTTTCTAGGGACAGAAAACTGTAGGTAGGGAGAGTGTTTTTTTTCTTTCACTCTGCAAGTCCTTGTTTCCAGGGACCTGGAAGGACAGTGAGTGAATTCTCCTTGTGCTATATTGTGCTTAAAAAAAACATTTATTCTAGGGACAGAAAACTGTAGGTAGGGAGAGTGTCAGTTTATTTCACTCTGCAAGTCCTTGTTTCCAGGGACCTGTAAGGACAGTGAGTGAATTGTCCTTGTGCTATATTGTGATTAAAAAAAACATTTTTTCTAGGGACAGAAAACTGTAGGTAGGGAGAGTGTTTTTTTTCTTTCACTCTGCAAGTCCTTGTTTCCAGGGACCTGTAAGGACAGTGAGTGAATTGTCCTTGTGCTATATTGTGCTTAAAAAAAACATTTATTCTAGGGACAGAAAACTGTAGGTAGGGAGAGTGTCAGTTTATTTCACTCTGCAAGTCCTTGTTTCCAGGGACCTGTAAGGACAGTGAGTGAATTGTCCTTGTGCTATATTGTGATTAAAAAAAACATTTTTTCTAGGGACAGAAAACTGTAGGTAGGGAGAGTGTTTTTTTTCTTTCACTCTGCAAGTCCTTGTTTCCAGGGACCTGTAAGGACAGTGAGTGAATTGTCCTTGTGCTATATTGTGATTAAAAAAAACATTTATTCTAGGGACAGAAAACTGTAGGTAGGGAGAGTGTCAGTTTATTTCACTCTGCAAGTCCTTGTTTCCAGGGACCTGTAAGGACAGTGAGTGAATTGTCCTTGTGCTATATTGTGATTAAAAAAAAACATTTTTTCTAGGGACAGAAAACTGTAGGTAGGGAGAGTGTTTTTTTTCTTTCACTCTGCAAGTCCTTGTTTCCAGGGACCTGGAAGGACAGTGAGTGAATTGTCCTTGTGCTATATTGTGATTAAAAAAAACATTTTTTCTAGGGACAGAAAACTGTAGGTAGGGAGAGTGTTTTTTTTCTTTCACTCTGCAAGTCCTTGTTTCCAGGGACCTGGAAGGACAGTGAGTGAATTGTCCTTGTGCTATATTGTGATTAAAAAAAACATTTTTTCTAGGGACAGAAAACTGTAGGTAGGGAGAGTGTTTTTTTTCTTTCACTCTGCAAGTCCTTGTTTCCAGGGACCTGTAAGGACAGTGAGTGAATTGTCCTTGTGCTATATTGTGCTTAAAAAAAATATTTTTTCTAGGGACAGAAAACTGTAGGTAGGGAGAGTGTCAGTTTCTTTCACTGTGAAAGTCCTTGTTTCAAGGGACAGAGAAGGACACCTGAAGGTAGCCCTTATTGCTTTTTTCCCATCTCCCTGCAGGCCATCTATTAGAATGTCTGGAAGGCAAACAAGGAGAGGCAGACAGTCAGGAGGCAATAAAAGAGGGCAAGCAGGCTCTGTGTCTGGGGGCAACTGGACATGTTGAGCCACATCATGCCGAAGACTTGGTAGAGTGGATGACCAAGCCCTCCTCCTCCTCCTCATCCTCTCTCACCCAGGCTCAGGGTACTGGAAAAGCAGCTGCCAAAGCATCGTCTTCCCTGGTATCAATGTCAGACAAATCATCAGTCACTCCTTCCCTAGACCCACCATGTCCTCCTCCTGAGGAGTCCCCCGAACTGTTTCAGCACAGTGTTGGGTACATGCTCCAGGAGGATGCCCAGCGTTTCGAAGGGTCTGATGATGAAACCCAGCTAGAGGAAGGCAGTAGCGTGAGAGCAGACAGAGGGGATGCTCAAGAAGGACACCAATCTGGCAGTCATGTTCCAGCAGCTGCAGCATACTGCCAGATTGGCTCCAGTGATGAGGAGGGAGGGGATGATGAGGTCACTGACTCCACGTGGGTGCCTAATAGGAGAGAGGAGGAGGAGGAGGATGAGGAGGAGGCACATCTCCAACGAGGCAGGATGCCCTTTGGTGGCCAGCGTAAGGGCAGTACACCGACGGAATCACACCGCAGAGCTCCGCCTGTGCAGGGCGCTGCCTCTGCCCGTCATTCAAAAAGTTCTTTGGTGTGGGCCTTTTTTGAGGCTAGTGCATCAGATCGCACAGCTGCTGTTTGCAACATATGTCTCAAGCGTATATCGCGTGGCCAAAACATCAGCCGCTTGGGTACCACATGCCTGACCAGACATATGTTGACCTGCCATGCAGCTCGTTGGCAAGCCTACCTCAAAGACCCACACCAAAGAACAAAGCGGACCTCTCCTTGCACCGCATCAGCTGGGATCTCCAACCCCACTATAACTTCAGTCCTCTCTGAAACATGCACTGAGAGGAATGAAGGTGTAGAATTAGGTGTGTCACAGCCAAGTACTTGCGGCCACTCTGCTAGCAGTACACCGACGTCCGATTCTAGCAGGCAAATTTCCCTGCCCCAGCTGCTGGACCGTCGAAAGAAGTTCACTCCCAGCCATCCACATGCCCAGCGGTTGAATGCTAGCTTGGCTAAATTGCTAGCGCTTCAACTGCTGCCTTTTCAGTTGGTAGACTCGGCCCCCTTCCGTGAGTTTGTGCAATGTGCGGTTCCTCAGTGGCAGGTTCCCAAACGCCACTTTTTCTCACGGAAGGCTATTCCGGCTCTCTACCGGCATGTGGAAGGCAATGTCTTGGCCTCGCTGGACAGGTCGGTCAGCGGTAAGGTGCATATTACCGCTGACTCATGGTCCAGCAGGCATGGACAGGGACGTTACCTTTCTTTCACGGCCCATTGGGTCACTCTTTTGGCAGCTGGGAAGGATTCAGGACAAGGTGCAGTAGTGTTGGAGGTTGTCCCACCGCCACGCCTCCAAAATGCTACTACTGGTTGTGACACACCTCTCTCCTCCACCCCCTCCTCTTCTTCTTCCTCCATGGCCTCTTCCTGTGGTTTGTCCTATGAACCAGCGGTGCTCCGTAGCCGTTCACGGGGCTACGCAAGTACGCAGGCAAAAAGATGCCATGCCGTGCTTGCGCTGGTGTGTTTGGGGGACAGAAGCCACACTGGGGCAGAGGTCCTGTCTGCTCTGCAGGGCCAGGCCGAGAGGTGGTTGACGCCACGCCAGCTTAAGCCAGGAATGGTGGTTTGCGACAATGGCACCAACCTCCTCTCCGCCCTCCGACAGGGACAACTGACCCATGTGCCCTGTGTGGCTCACGTCCTTAACCTGGTGGTGCAGCGCTTCTTGGGCAGGTACCCGGGCTTACAGGATGTCCTGAGGCAGGCCAGGAAAGTCTGTGTGCATTTCCGCAGATCTTATAATGCCAGTGCTCGCCTGGCTGAGCTGCAAAAGGAGTTGAACCTGCCCAAGAACCGCCTTATATGTGACATGCCCACCAGGTGGAACTCAACGTTGGCCATGCTGCAGCGGCTGCACACGCAGCAGAGGGCCATCAATGAGTACCTGTGCGACTACGGCACCAGGACAGGGTCAGGGGAGCTTGGTTTTTTTTCTCCACGCCAGTGGGGCATGATCAGGGATGCATGCACTGTCCTGGCACCATTTGAGGAGGCCACGAGGATGGTGAGCAGTGACAGTGCATGCATCAGTGACACTGTACCTCTTGTCCACCTGTTGGAGCACACGCTGCGTGGAATAATGGACAGGGCACTTGAGGCAGAACAGAGGCAGAAAGAGGAGGACTTCCTTGCCTCTCAAGGCCCCCTTTACCCAGACAGTGTTCCTTCTGTCCCACCCATCGCACAGGAAGAGGAGGAGGAGGAGGAGGAGGAGGAGGAGGATTGTGTCAGCATGGAGGTGGAGGCTGGCACTCAGCATCATCAGCAGCAGTCTTTTAGGGATGATTTACAGTCCCAAGAAACCAGTGGACTTGTACGTGGCTGGGAGGAGGTGGCTGCGGATCATGTCGTCCTTAGTGACCCAGAGGACTCCGGAGCGAATGCCTCAGCAAACCTACGCTGCATGGCCTCCCTGATCCTGCAAAGTCTGCGGAAGGATCCTCGTATTCTTCGGATCAAGGAGAGGGACCATTACTGGCTGGCCACTCTCCTTGATCCACGGTACAAGGGTAAGGTTGCGGACCTTATGTTACCGTCGCAGAGGGAGCAGAGGATGAGACAACTCCGGGAGGCCTTGCAGAAAGGTCTGTGCAACGCGTTTCCAGAGACTGGGAGGTTGCAAACTCCTGGTCCTGGACAACGAGTTGCTGAGGCTTCGGCCAGTCAAAGAAGGAGCGGTGGGGAAGGTGGCCGTCTGACCGATGCGTTCAGACAATTCTTTAGTCTGCAGCCCCAAAGTATGATCGGTTCCAGCAACCATCGCCAGCGTCTGATAAACATGGTGCAGGAATATCTAGGGGCAAGGTCAGACTTGGACACCTTCCCCACCGAAAATCCTCTGGCTTACTGGGTCTTGAGGATGGATCACTGGCCAGAGCTTGCACAGTATGCAATTGAGCTACTGGCCTGTCCTGCATCCAGCGTTCTTTCGGAACGCACATTCAGTGCTGCTGGAGGATTTGTCACGGATCACAGGGTGCGCCTGTCCACCGACTCGGTTGATCGACTGACTTTCATCAAGATGAACCAGTCTTGGATCACCACCAGCTACCACACACCTGATGCTGATATAACAGACTAATTGATTTTAACATGTCACATCCCTTCAAGACTGATGCTGATGCTGAGTGCCTGTGCTGTTATGTTGACTGGCTATCCTCCTCCTCCGAGTCCTCAATGATACGATTGATGATGATAGCTTGTAAGATCATTTTTGTTTATGGGTGCCGCCACCAGTGCCTAACGCCCAATTTTTCAGCCTCTGTTTAACAGGGGCGTGTAATTACAATTTTTGAAGCAATACTTTGCAACAGGGCTCATTGCTGTGCTCCAAGTACAGTATCTGTGAGGAGTTGCAGTGTTGTGCCACCAGTGCCTAAGGCCCAATTTTTCAGCCCCTGTTTAACAGGGGCGTGTCATTACAATTTTTGAAGCAATACTTTGCAACAGGGCTCATTGCTGTGCTCCAAGTACAGTATCTGTGAGGAGTTGCAGTGTTGTGCCACCAGTGCCTAAGGCCCAATTTTTCAGCCCCTGTTTAACAGGGGCGTGTCATTACAATTTTTGAAGCAATACTTTGCAACAGGGCTCATTGCTGTGCTCCAAGTACAGTATCTGTGAGGGGTTGCAGTGTTGTGCCACCAGTGCCTAAGGCCCAATTTTTCAGCCCCTGTTCAACAGGGGCATGTAATTACAATTCTTGATCTAATAATTCACAGCAGGGCCCATTGCTGCACCCACCAAGAGTAACTGTCAGGGCTTACAGTGTTGTGGCACCAGCACCACCATCAAAGGCCCAATTTTTACTACCACTGTTCAACAATTATATGTAATTAAAATTCCTGATATAATAGTTGACAGCAGGGCGTTCCAGCACCAACCAAGAGTAACTGTGAGTGCTTACAGTGTTGTGCCAACACCAACAACTAAGGGGCCTATTTCTGCAGAGTATATACGGCAGGTCCCTACTTTCAAACATCCAACTTACAAACGACTCCTACTTGCAAACGCAAGAAGACAACAGGAAGTGAGAGGAAATCTACCACTAGGAAGGAAAATTCTCTCCTGTAAGAATAAATATGGGAGAAAGGTGTCTCCTCTGTACTGATGCTTTATCAGCAATCCTTGTTTCAAGAAAAAGACCACATTTCAAAAAGAGTTGTCATTGGGACGGAAAGTGAGGTGAAATGTTCTGAACAGGGGCACAGACAGCAAAACAAATGTTACAGGGGTGATAACCCTTACCTATGTTTTCCAAAAAGTTTAAAAATAGATTTTTGGTCTGGAGCTACACTTCAACAATGTACCTGTTCAAAATTACAAACAGACTCTACATAAGAACAAACCTACAGTCCCTGTCTTGTATGCACCGCCTGTATAGGGCTGTTCAGAGTATATAGGGCCTTTTTTATTTTATGTGCGGGGTTCCCCTTAATATCCATACAAGACCCAAAGGGGCTGGTAATGGGCTGGGGTAGGGGGGGGGGTCATGGGGTAGCTATGCCATTTTTCTTAAAGAATTTCATCCATATTACCGGGACCAGACATTACATTAAAGCCGCAAGCAGTTTTAAATGGCTTTTTTTTCCTTTAGAAGTGTCATTTTGTGCAGGGACAGTTCTAAACACGGGAAACACGTGGCACTTCACAGGCATACTTTAGACACCCCCCAGGTACGATATTTAAAGGAATATTTGACTTTTTTTTTTTCACTTTATGCATCATTAAAATGACTGCTCCCGAAAAACGACCGTTTTTAAAACTTCTTTTTGCATTGATACATGTCCCCTGGTGCAGAACCCGGGTTCCCAAACCCTTTTTAGGACAATAACATGCATAATAGTTGTTATAATTAGCACTTTAGAATTCGAACGTTCGCATCCATTGTATTTAATAGGGTTCTAATGTTCGTTCGAACTTTCGGTCCGTTCGCGGGTTCTGGTGCGAACCGAACCCGGGGGTGTTCGGCTCATCACTAGTTATATGTGAAATTGCACCCCAAAATACATTCTGTTGCTTCTCCTGAGTACGGGGATACCACATGTGTGAGACTTTTTGGGAGCCTAGCCGCGTACAGGACCCCGAAAACCAAGCACCGCCTTCAGGATTTCTATGGGTGTAAATTTTTGATTTCACTCCTCTCTGCCTATCACAGTTTCGGAGGCCATGGAATGCCCAGATGGCACAAAACCCCCCCAAATGACCCCATTTTGGAAAGTAGACACCCCAAGCTATTTGCTGAGAGGTATGTTGAGTATTTTGCAGATCTCGCTTTTTGTCACAAAGTTTTGAAAATTGAAAAAAGAAAAAAAAATGCCTTTCTTCATTTTCAAAAACAAATGAGAGCTGTAAAATACTCACCATGCCTCTCAGCAAATAGCTTGGGGTGTCTACTTTACAAAATGGGGTCATTTGTGGGGGTTTTGGGCTATCTTAGCATTTTATGGCCTTCAAAACTGTGATAGGTAGTGAGGAGTGAAATCAAGAATCAAGCCCTTAGAAATCCTGAAGGCGGTGCTTGGTTTTTAGGGCCCCGTACGCGGCTAGGCTCTCAAAAAGTCCCACACATGTGGTATCCCCGTACTCAGGAGAAGCAGCAAAATGTATTTTGGGGTGCAATTCCACATATAACCATGGCATGTTTGAGCAATATATCATTTAGTGACAACTTTTTGTACATTTTTTTTTCTTTTTGTCATTATTCAATCACTTGGGACATAAAAAAAAAATATTCAATGGGCTCAACATGCCTCTCAGCAAATAGCTTGGGGTGTCTACTTTCCAAAATAGGGTCATTTGGGGGGGTTTTGTGCCATCTTGGCATTTTATGGCCTTCAAAACTGTGATAGGTAGTGATAGGTAGTGAGGAGTGAAATCAAAAATTTATGCCCTTAGAAACCTTGAAGGCGGTGCTTGGTTTTTGGGGTCCCGTACGCGGCTAGGCTCCCAAAAAGTCCCACACATGTGGTATCCCCGTACTCAGGAGAAGCAGCAGAATGTATTTTGGGGTGTAATTTCACATATGCCCATGGCATGTGTGAGCAATATATAATTTAGTGACAACTTTGTGCAAAAAAAAAAGTTTGTCATATTCCCGCAACTTGTGGCAAAATATAAAATATTCCATGGACTGAACATGCCTCTCAGTAAATAGCTTGGGGTGTCTACTTTCCAAAAAAATTTGGGGGGTTTTGTGCTATTTTGGCATTTTATGGCCTTCAAAACTGTGATAGGTAGTGAGGAGTGAAATCAAAAATTTGCGCCCTTAGAAATCCTGAAGGCGGTGCTTGGTTTCTGGGGTCCCGTACGTGGCTAGGCTCCTAAAAAGTCCCACACATGTGGTATCCCCGTACTCAGGAGAAGCAGCAGAATGTATTTTGGGGTGCAATTCCACATATAACCATGGCATGTGTGAGCAATATATAATTTAGTGACAACTTTTTGTAATTTTTTTTTTTTTTGTCATTATTTAATCACTTGGGACAAAAAAAAAATATTCAATGGGCTCAACATGCCTCTCAGCAATTTCCTTGTGGTGTCTACTTTCCAAAATGGGGTTATTTGGGGGAGTTTTGTACTGCCCTGCCATTTTAGCACCTCAAGAAATGAGATAGGCAGTCATAAATTTAAAGCTGTGTAAATTCCAGAAAATGTACCCTAGTTTGTAAACGCTATAACTTTTGCGCAAACCAATAAATATACGCTTATTGACATTTTTTTACTAAAGACATGTGGCTGAATACATTTTGGCCTAAATGTATGACTAAAATTGAGTTTATTCGATTTTTCTTATAACAAAAAGTAGAAAATATCATTTTTTTTCAAGATTTTCGGTCTTTTTCCGTTTATATCGCAAAAAATAAAAATCGCAGAGGCAATCAAATACCATGAAAAGAAAGCTCTATTTGTGGGAAGAAAAGGACGCAAATTTCGTTTGGGTACAACATTGCATGTCCGCACAATTTACAGTTAAAGCAGCGCAGTGCAAAATTCTGAAATCACCTCTGGTCCTCTAGCTACCAAATGGTCCGGGGCTTAAGTGGTTAAACAGCAGCAACAGCACACTAACAAGGTTATCATTATTAGTATTGGAAGCCTCATATCCAGAGGTTCCCAATGTTAGATGGACAGAACTGTACAATGCAGGAGATTCTGACTTGTTTAACAAGCTGTGACTCCTATTTGGAGTCATGTTGTACAGATGACTACACAATGCTGATATCAAGAGATATTCAGATACTAATACTTATTGATAACAAATATGATGGTTTTTCATGTGAAATGACTCTCACCTTGCAGCTATTTTATCCCTGTGCTGTAGCAGTTACAGATACAGTAGGGAATTTTACATTTTACATTCCCCACGATAGATCAAACTTACTTGCCCTTGAAAGAAGTAGGTAAACAATTGAAGGAAGTTTTCAATTCTTTACCTGAACTTGGTAGGTTGGACAAGAAATCAAAGAAGGTGAAATACCAAAAAAACTCACAAAGGGCTTCCTACGGTTCCTTGGCTAGCAGTTGTTGAATAGGTCTCAGCATTCAAAAACATCACACTTCATCTGCTGCACAGTTCCAATAATGACCCTATAAAAAAAAAATCTTCTTTGGTTAACAAAAGACTCCACTCCACAAGCTGGGATAGCATTAAAAATACTGCCTCCATGTTTTGTCAAACCTAGATCCAACCCACAGCTGATACTCTCACCAGGAGTTGCCAAGGTGACAAAATAGTCCAGACTAAGGAGTAATTGATAATCACTGGATGTAATGCTCTGCAAGACAAACTTCAAAGTAATAGTAAAACAAAGCCCCTCAAGGCTTCTTGGGAGCACAACCCTACATTAAACATATGGTTAAAAAAACTTTTTTGTTTTGATTTTGTCAGTTTTATTTGTTCTTTTAGGGAGATATCCCTTCACTTCATTCCCCGCAGACACAACAGAAAGTGAGAGGAAATATCTCCAAAGAGAGAGGAAACTAAAACAGGTGGCTCTGTTAAAAGATTTCCCTCTTCTCCTGTCCTGGTGACAATTGTATAATTATAGATTTCCCACCACATTCAGTCCTGATGACAAAGGTCACCAGGACAGATAGTGAGGCTTATGCCGTGTACACACGACCGCCTTTAATGACGAGAAAAATGGCATTTTTTAAAATGGTCATTAAAAATGATCGTGTGTGGGCTTCAGAGCATTTTTCATGACGTGAAAAATGGCCATGAAAAAATTGGAACATGCTCTAATTTTTCTCGTCGTTTTTCACCTCGTCGTTTTTCTCGTCATGAAAAACGGCCGTGTGTAGGCTTTAACGACGTGAAAAAAAATGTGCATGCTCAGAATCAAGTATGAGACGGGAGCGCTCGTTCTGGTAAAACTAGCGTTCGTAATGGAGATAGCACATTTGTCACGCTGTAACGGACTGAAAAGCACAAGGCTGAAAAGCGCGAATCGTCTTTCAACAAACTTTACTAACATGAAGGGTGGCGCCATCCGAATGGAACTTCCCCTTTATAGTGCCGTCGTACGTGTTGTACGTCACCGCGCTTTACTCAAGCATTTTTTTCCACGATAGTGTGTAGGCAAGGCAGGCTTGAGAAGAATCACGTTGAGAAAAATGCAGTTTTCTTCAATGACATTAAAAACGGTTGTGTGTACGCGGCATCAGTTCTCCCCAGAAAAGACACAGATACAAATAAAACCCTAAAAAAAGTTTGAAGTTTAAAAACACTGGAATGAGTAACTATTTTTTTCATTTTTTTATGTGTGTCTGAAAGTAGCTTTCTGTTGCTACATATTATTGTTCTACACTTTTTTTGGAGCCATTTAGAAATATTACCAAATAGTGAAACAAAAAATACATGTAATAAGCTGGGGGGATTCTGAACAGGGATGGAGCTGAACATGGGAACATTCTCTCACATATGGTCAATACAGTTTATCAAATAAATACATAATTAAAGTGAGTGTACAGATGCATGTTTTCATCGTTCAAATATAGCTGTGTATAGTAACCTGATCTCTATTTTCTTAGTCATTGATTTTATATTTTGCAAGGTTTAGTATACATGAACTTCAAAAAGTCAAGGGCAAGACTCTTTAATCTGCTTTAGGAGGAGGAAAATTAGCTGAAATGCAGCAGCAACGAACAAGCTGTTTACCAAAAACCAAAGCCTACTTTGGCAATAAATTGCTTCAGCAAAAATGTTATTGCTTGTTAACACAAGTTCAGACTGATTTTTTTTTTCACTATTGGCATACAGAGCTTGTGCTTCCTGCTTAGTGGTGCAGCCCAGTGACCGTGTGTAACTGTTCATCTTTTCCCAAAAGAAAGCTATGAACAGAGTGTAGAAAACAGACTTTGATTAAAAAGAATAAACTATTTATGCCAGAATAGGAAGTATTTGGCTTATTGAATTTGTAAGTCACTAAAGTCAGCAAGGCATTATTATCATCTCCCTATGTCATATTGAATTTATAAGGAACAAAGTCAATAATGGCAGCAAGGCATTACTATCATCTCTCCCTAGAAGATAATAAAGCACCCCTGAACAAGTGGATATACCCCAGACCTTTGACATTGAAAATTGAAGTTTTTGAACAGGGATCTGTTGATGCCTCAAACAAAAACAAACAAACTGGATTGGCTGCCACTTATCAATCATCATTGTTTAATATTATGATATACTTTAGTTCTATATATCATATTGTATTACCACAACTACAACCTGATTTAGTTCATTATCAATAATGTCTTGAACAAACTCTTTGTTAAATCTGTGTTTCTCAATAAGAAATAAAAAAAATGAAAATAAAAAGCGTGTTGAACTAATTATTTACAAGGATACACATCTTGTAAATAATCTAACCACATCTAACTTAATTTCATAAAAACCTAATATGGATGCTAAACTTATATTAATGAGTTAGCAACTTTAGATCTAGGCACATAGTTAATTTACTAAAACCAGATCACTTCCAATCAGCTTCCAGTTTTTTTTTGTCAAAGCTTAATTGAACAAGCTGAAGTTATAAGCTAATTGGCCTCCAGTTTTAGTAAATTATCCCCACAGTGTACTTGTGCAAATGGAAGCTGGCAAATCCAGCTAATGGAACATTTTTGCATGAAACTCATCTGGTGACCATGGCATATATAATATACTGTAAACTTTTAACCACTTCAGCCCTGGAAGAATTTACCCCCTTCCTGACCGGGCCATTTTTTTTCGATACAGCACTGCGTCGCTTTAACTGACAATTTGCGGTCATGCGATGTTGTACTCAACAAAATTTATGTCCTTTTTTTCCCACAAATAGAGCTTTCTTTTGGTGGTATTTAATCACCTCTGCGGTTTTTATTTTTTTGCGCTATAAACAAAAAAAAGCGTAAATTTTTGAAAAAAAAAATATATTTTTTACTTTTTGCTATAATAGATATCCCATTTTTTTCCTCAGTTTAGGCCGATATGTAATCTTTTACATATTTTTGGTAAAAAAAATCGCAATAAGCATATATTGATTGGTTTGCGCAAAAGTTATAGTGCCTACAAAATTGGTTATTGATTTTTGGCATTTTTATAATTATAATTAGTTTTACTAGTAATGGAGAAGATCTGCGATTTTAATCAGAACTCCAACATTGCGGCTGACAGATCAGAGACTTTTGACACTTTTTTTAAACCATTGACATTTATACAGTGATCAGTGCTATAAATAGCCACCGATTACTGTATAAATGTCTCTGGCAGGGAAGGGGTTAACACTAGGGAGAGATCAAGGGGTTAAATGTGTTCCCTCACTGTAGGGGGATGGGACTGACTGGGGGAGGAGACCGATCGGTGTTCCTATATACTAGTAACACACGATCTGTCTCCTCTCCCCTGATGGGACGTGGATTTGTATGTTTACACACACAGATCCACGTTTCTGCTCTGACACGAGTGATCACGGGTGCCCGGCGGACATCGCGGCCTCAGTGATGTGGCGGTGTGCGTGTCCCCTCTACCCCTTAAACTGGCCGCCGTACAGCTACAGCGATTCGCACAGGGGAGCCATTTTGCCGCCATCAAACGACGGCGGGCGGTTGGCATGTGGTTAAGACACATATGATCTATATATATATATGTATACAGTTGATGATGTATTTTCTTCCTATTAAATATAAATTTGACACTGCTGTATGCATTTGTTAACCCAGAGTTTCAAAAAGGTGGAGTTGCTCAAAATGGTTGCTTAGAAGATACATTTTTTTATTGTTTAAACTTTAACAAATAACAGTTGTCGTTTTAAGAGGTTAAAGTGGTTGTAAAGGCAGAAGGTTTTTTATCTTACTGCATTATGTGCATTAGGTTAAAAAAACCTTCTGTGTGCAGCAGCCCCCTCAGCCCCCCTAATACTTACCTGAGGTCCCTCTCGATCTTGCATTGTTGCATGAGAAACTCAGATGTACAGGACTCCCCTCCTCTTTGGCTGAGACAGCAGCATGGCGCCTTGGCTCCCACTGTTGTCAAAGTTAGTCAGCCAATGAGGAGTGAAAGGGGGCGGGGCGGGCCACGACTTCATGTCTGACTAGACACAAGGAGCGGTGGCTCGGCTCGGGTGCCCCATAGCAAGCTGCTTGCTGTGGGGGAACTCAACAGGGGAGAGGGGCCAGGAGAGCCAAAGTGGGACCCAAGAAAAGGAGGATCTGGGCTGCTCTGTGCAAAACCACTGTACAGGGCAGGTAGGTATAATGTCTGTTATTTTTAACTAAAAAATCGAGACTTTAGTATCACTTTAAGTTGTGCTGTATCCCCACTGTTGAACTTGCATTTCAGTGATGATTGGATGCTGGAACACAGTGATTTTACACTTGTACAACCCACCCAGATCTATCTATCTATCTATCTATCTATCTATCTATCTATCTATCTATCTATCTATCTATCTATCTATCTGTAGCTTGGTTTGGAGATTGCTAATCTGACTGACAGAAACACTGTCTGATGTTTGTCACTGCTTGCATTAAAACTGCAACAAAAATATTCACTTAGGAGTGCCACTCAGTGTGTAATAGAGTACTTACACGTCTGTGTAAGAAAAACAAACCCTGAGTCACTAGAATAATTAATGAGTTTTAAATGACAATTCTCCCTATAAGTATTTTCTTCATGAAACAGATAAGTGATGATTGTTTTTGTGAAGTTTTATTGTAATTACTAGACATGTGCAGAATGGAAAAATGTGTTTTGTTTTGTTACTAATTTTGTTTAGTTATGGAATTCATTTTGTTTGGTTTCGGAATTCATTTTGTTTCAATTCGTTTTCATTATATTTTGTTTTGTTTTAGTTAAAATTTGTTTAA
This sequence comes from Rana muscosa, assembly GCA_029206835.1. Classification (NCBI taxonomy): domain Eukaryota; kingdom Metazoa; phylum Chordata; class Amphibia; order Anura; family Ranidae; genus Rana; species Rana muscosa. Next base: position 219,850,035 of record CM055116.1, read on the forward strand.
TTGATTAATTTTCGAACAAATTCCAACTTTCAAGAACGCTTAGAATTTGGATCGGTTGAAAAGCGATTGACTGATTTGAATTCTGTGTGAAGAAATAGCTGGTTGTTAAGCAGCGGGTCGGGAAGCTGGCCACGGCCTCCTTAACAACCATGAGTCATCATCTGTCAGCGGATGGTCCCCCCAAAATCCACACCAGCCCCTTATCTGAGCATGCAGCCTGGCGGAAAGGGGGGAGTGAGCTACCTCTCCTGAACCATACCAGGCCACATGCCCTCAACATGAAGGGGTAGGGGGTAGGTGCTTTAGGGCAGGGGGCTCTGTGCCCCCCACCCCAAAGCACATGACATCAGAAGGGGCGGTGCCATCAGATGACATAACCGGGTGGCCCCGTCCCTTGCCTGTATAAGAGCTGTCAAAGCGGCAAAGCATTTTTTGGGGACAAGGTGCTTTGGGGTGGAGTGGTGCAAAGCTCGCCCACCCCCCCCCTTTTCTGACCTGCTAGGCTGCATGCTCGGATAAGGGTCTGGTGTGTGCTTTGGGGAGGACTCCATGCAATTTTTTAAGAAGGGCCTGGTATGGAACCCTACACCATTTTTTTTTCTATTGCTGGCTGACAGATGATGATTCATGGTTGTTAAGGACGCAGGTGGCCGGCTTCCTGGCCTGCTGCTTAACAACCAGCTATTTCTTCACACAGAATTTAAATCAGTCGATCATTTTTTGACCGATCCAAATTTTAATTGTTATGAAAAGTTGGAATTCGTTAGAAAACTAATAAACAAAATAAATTTTTACGGATTTCAACAAAATTCGTTACTATTCGTTACTATTCGGATCTCAAAATATTTGTCCAAATTTGTATTCGGATCGAAACAAATTGTACGTGTCTAGTAATTACTAGACATGTGCATTCGTTTTCGTCCGAATGCATTTTCGTCCGAATTTCAGCTATTTTCATTATCGTTTTAACAAACGAAAACGAAAGCACAGAATCCGAAAACTGAAAGATCCGACATAAACAAATGCTTTATTTTAGTTTTCGTTGCTACAACAGTTCGATATAGATAGGTGATTCGACGTGACGCTGACAATAACAATCTGTGCCTATCGAACCTGTGGTCGAATGTGCCTAACCTTAACTCTATTAGTCCAAGATTATTCTACATAGGAGAGAAAAGATTCGACATTATAGAGAGAAAAGATTCGACATAGGAGAGAAAGATTCGACATAGGAGAGAAAGATTCGACATAGGAGAGAAAAGATTCGACATAGGAGAGAAAAGATTCGACATAGGAGAGAAAAGATTCGACATAGGAGAGAAAAGATTCGACATAGGAGAGAAAAGATTTGACATAGGAGAGACAAGATTTGTTATTATAGAGAGAAAAGATTCGACATAGGAGAGAAAAGATTTGTTATTATAGAGAGAAAAGATTCGACATAGAGAGAAAAGATCACTGCTGGAATTGGGTGGGGGAAGTAAAATAAAAATAAAGTTGATGATGAATGTTATTGGCTGATTGTAACCAAAGAGGAGGAGCAGTAAAATAGCTAGAATGACGAAGATTCGACAAAGCATCGAAAGTTAGAAGATTCGACGGTGCAGCAAAACTGTACGACGCTGCAATCGTACATTTCCGGTCAAATGCATCCGCCCATAGGCTATAGAAGAATTCTAATGTTGGTTGACTAGTAATAGTAATGAATAAATATAATTATTACTAGTCATACAACATTAGAATTCTTCTATAGCTTGTGGGCGGAACATTCGACCGGAAATGTATGATTGCAGCGTCGTACAGTTTCACTGCTCCGTCGAATCTTCTTTGAACATTCGACAGACACCATAAGCCTTCAATGACAGATTCAACCTTAATTAATTCAGATTTTCGGACGAATGCAATTTCTAACGAAAAACAAAATAAATAAAAACGAATTTCGGGAGTAACTAAATAAATTTATTTTTCGGACGAAAACGAAATTCCGGAACGAAATATTTCAGTGTGCACATGTCTAGTAATTACAATGATAATAAGAATTGCGCTACAGTAAAAAAAATTGTATGTGTATTTAGCTGCTTGCACGTGTGATGTGAAACCATTTATAAATAAATGCTGCGCTTGCGAAATCTATAAAAACATGAGTATGTATGTGAACAAAAAACAAAAAGTTCAATATCACATGTGCGAATAACACTATCACAATCTCACAGGTGACACTCCAAGTGATCATATAAATAATCAAATACCCAAAGAGCAGTGAAAAACCACAATAAATTTATAAATGAATAATATATTCAGTCTACCAAAGACAATCGGTGCTCAAGATGGAAATCACATGTAATTGTATTGTAAGTGGGTGACACAAATTCTCCCCCGGATCCCCCAAAGATGTGCTCTCACCTGATAATTTTACCCTTACTACAAAGGTCAAATTTTCATGAAAAGTACAGAACTCCTAAATCAGCCAGGTGTATGCAATCGGCAAAATATAAAAGTGAAATGACTGCGCTAGACCAAAACATAAAATGAAAGCTGCTAACACTCAAACAAACAAAGTCCCTGTTGAAGACTTTTGTAGTCGAAACGCGTAGGGCTTGCTTATGCTGCACCACACATTGCTTTTATTGTTTTATTTTGTGATCACCTTTTATTTGTCTATATGCATATAGACAAAATGTATTCAATAAACCTCCCCATTGGTTATATTGACCTGCACCATCTGGAGTTTTTCTTTTCTCCTACCCCTGTGTCCATCTTGGAGCCTGTATGATCGGAGGAGTTTCCATCGTGTGAGCTGGTCATCCACCACCCTGTTGGAGTCGGTCTGAGGTATCCAGGATATCCAGTTTCATCATTTCTGGTCACGGTGACCATCAAGCTCGATTGACCCACTGTCATATGACAGGTGGGTCCACCGTTTCTGGTAAGAGTACCCAACTGTACCATCTGTGCCTTATTGTGAATTCCCACCATATATATTGCGGTCTCCTTGTCAATTTATGCTGTGGCGGTGTTGTCCATGAAAAGACATCCACTCTAATTACACACATGCTTTTTTGGACTTTTTTTTTAATTCATCACTATATTTAACCCATACGGGTCACGCTCCCCAGTTCTCATGGATGTTAGCTCAAATGTGAGATCATCCATTGGAATGGACTGTTCATGAACTTTATGTATGCAATCGGCATACAGCAAACTCTTAATGCTCAATGGTTCTTATAAACTTCAGGCTCAAAAAAGAAGAAACTATATAGTGCAGTACAAGTTTTATAGTAATGTTCTCTTATACTAAATGCATCAGTCATTTTGATCTGTAAAGGATATTTTCTGATATTTTAGTGGAAATAGTTTGTTTTATTCCGTGATGTACTGTACGTGAAGCACATACACTTTCATTGGCTATATTACTATACTACCCAATTATATTTTTAATAATGAAGTAAAATTAGTGACATCTGTCAATGCCTTTCTGTGCATTAACATAAAAGTGAGAAGAATTAGTGATTCCCATAACACAAAAAAAAAAAAAGATTGCAATCTCTCAAACATGTCTGCAGTTTGAATGCATTTCTATGCTAACCATTATTTTACTTGTCTAAAGCTGAATTTTAGCTTTACCTTATTTGTGTAGCTATGTTTTTAACTTTCTTTTTGATTAGGGCACATTGGGGTTGATTTACTAAAAGCAAATAGACTGTGCACTCTGCAAGTGCAGTTGCTCTAGAGTTTAGTAAATTATCAGAAGTTCTGCTGACTTCCATCATCCAATCATATGCAAGCAAAAATGTATTATTTAAAAAATGTTCTTACACATGATTGGGTATTCTTTGCAAAGTGAAGTTTTACCTCATTTACTAATCTGTGGAGCAACTTTGCAAAGTGCATAATCTATTTGCCTTTAGTAAATCAGCCACATTGTGTAGTTTAGCCTGCCTGTTTCCTATTAGCAAGTGAATCACTTCCTAGGCATAAGGTGACCTGTGTTATCCAGGGTTGTCCTCTTGAGCCTGGCAGTCTGTAGCCCACCCCTACCGAATATCTGTGCTGTCAATTTAGGCATCCTTAGCAGGGTGCTGTACATGACTTCCTGCATTGTTCACACATAGTCATTACCCACAGCAGGTTACATGTAGATGCAGTCCACCTAGGAATGCCCATTCCTGACAGTTTTATCCTAGCAGTGCACAGTTGTAATGTAACACACGGCTGGACTTTCAAATGGGAAAACCTCCGTTAGAATTTCCGACGGAAAAATAGAGAAACTGCTCAGAAAAAGTCAGATGGGGCATACACACGGTCGGAATATCCGACCAAAAGCTCCCATCGGACATTTTCTGCCGGAGATTCCAACTGTGTGTACGCGGCATAAGCCTAGTTTGCCCATCAACATTTTGCAAAATTCAAAAAATCCTCCCAGGAGCGAAAATGCATCAAGACTGAGGGCATTTGGAAGGTGAAGGTAGGTATCTGTAACCCATGCAGAAATTCATGTACAGCCCTCACATCTGCTGCAATGGGTATCAAAAGTGATACCATATTTAAAAAATGGGGCATGGTGAGTAAAAAAAAAATTTGCTGCTTTATTAGAGGGTAATGGTATGATTGAGTTTATAATTTGCACTGATTATATTCTGTACTGATTAGAGTTCAGATTTTAGGTTGGTGAGATTTATCTCTCTTTTTGTCCTGGGGACCATTATCACTTGGACAGAAAGTGTTATGAAATCCAAAGTTCGAAAGTTGCCAAACCAAAATAAAGAGGAGCTCTTCCAATGGGTAGGGGACACCTTTTATGGTGGCACTAAGGATGTTTACTTTCACATTGATTTGTCTCAGAGATAGACAGTAGAGGGAAATCTCATCAATGGAAAACAGTAAAAAAACAAACAAAAAAAAAACATCTGACAGGTTTCCCAATTTCTATTTCTGCTTTGTTCCTATAGCATAACTTAGTTCTGCAGCATGCCTTGATTATTTCAACAGAATATTCTTAGTTGTGGTAGAAAAACTCATGTGGCCACTTAACAACTTCTACTAACTTTACATCTTGTATAATAATGTATATATTTATTTAGTGCATTGGCTAAACCTATATTAAACTTGAAAATTGATGAGTTTTCCTGTAAATGATGAAAGACAAGGGTTTTTCAAAAATAGAGCTGCTGTACTGTCTTGGCAAGAGACCAAGCTAGAGATAAAAAAGCACTGTCACTCTATCAAGTGGGTTGTCAAATTTTATAAGATATTATCATTTTCAAGAGGGAATATTACCAGGAGAATAGATCACAACCCTACTAAATAATTCAAGAGCATAAAATGAAACAAAGGAGTTTCAAAAATAATGGTGTATTTTATTGCAAGCTTAGCAATTTAACCGCAGAAAATGCTTCATAAAATTTCAAGATAAATTTGGGCATATTGCCATTGGTGTGACATATACAGTAACAGTAGATGTCCTTTCAAAATGTATGAAATATAAATGACAATATACATATATTTGAGAAGTCCCAGTTTGAATGCCTTTTCTTTAAACATAAATGTTACAATTAACAATACAGTCTTTATCTAAATGGGCAACATGAAATTTAATAGTGCAATAAATTTATAATATTATTATTCTATCAATCAGTTAGTGACACAAGAAAGCAATCTTTAAGTAATACAGTTTTTATCCTTGATGAAGGTTGTGACAGTGTGCTGCATGTCTTTCTAGACATTCAATTACACACATTTCCTGGTTCCAAGCAACTGTTATACAAAAACTGGAGTGAAAATCACTTGCATATTACTTTTGGTGTGACATTGAGGTAATTTTGATGTATTTTTTTTTGCCATTTTACAATCATTTGGCTGCTGGAAACTTGGAAATCACAGTCATTATAGAGTATATATGGTTGGAAAGTTACCAAAATTAGAATTCCAAAACAAGTGGAGCTCCATTTATTCCAATGCAAAAAAACAAAAAATAAGTCAGGAGAAACCCCGTCATATGACCTCTCAGCTTCATGTTATCAGTCTCTGCTCCAATCTGAGTAGCAGGGTAGAGAACTCTGTGGAAAATCACAAGCTCCACACTGTGGTCTGCATTTCATGAATAATGCACACTCTAAGGAGCCGCAGATTAACTGTATCCCCCACTCCTGCACAGCCAGGCACACCAAATTTCCACAGGCACTCCAGAGACAGAGAACAGTCCATGAGTTTGTTTTTGTTATTTATTGAGAGTTAATAATTTGGATAGGGATAGGAGGTTATGGGATGCCCACTTCAACTTCAGCAAAACTTCAACAATTTCAGGGACATTCTTCCTATATACAGTCTCTGTATACAGCTCCAACTTTTTCCTCACACTTGATTGTTCCAACTATGTCACTCTGTCATGATTTAACAGTCTCTCTAGCAACAGCCCATTACAAGCAGGGACTCACAGCCCCTATACGTGTAGAACAGTGGAGTGACACAACTTGTAATTTCGCATCACTTCCTCCCTGTGGTCACTGGTCCCAGCACCACCTCCTCAGGCACTGCCAACCCACCTGGCTGCAGCTGCCCCTTTCAGTAGCCCTCCAGTATCTCTTCTGGCTGACTCTCTCACCATCCCACCCGGCTGACTCTCAGGAGATCTCCTGGGGAAAGACGAAGACTTATGCACGCCACTGTCTTCAGTGAAAACTGGCTACATGTGGTAGTCTCCCCCCTTGTAAGTCCACAGTAGTGCTGATCTACTCACACTGTCCTCTATCTTGCACCCGTGCCTCCAGGAAGGGCTTCCTCCATGTGTTGTGGCAGGGCCACTGACAGCCCCCTCAGCACTATATCTCCATCTTCCACCCAACTGCCCTGCTGGTATGGCTTATGCCTATTTATGAGGTAAGCTCTGCTCCTTGCCAGCCCACTACTGGGGATTGGCCGAGGCCTCAAATATTCCAGGCAGCTACTCCTAACTTCCTGCTCACTACCTCTAGAACATTCTACAATGCTCCAGAAACAGGGGGATGCACCAGAGCAGCTGTCAGGATGAGTCACCCAGCCCTGATTCACTGAACCCTGACCTAGATTCACAGCTCAGGCTTAGCCCTAAGCTAAGTAAATTTACCTACACTAACAAAACCTACACTACTTTTAGCACACACTAGAGGGTGCTACACTAGCAAAATGTAGCCACAGTGTTAATTAAACACTGTAGTGTCCAAAAGCAAGCAGATAACGGTATCAGATCTCTGCAATAAATAGGGTCCTTAGTGTTAAAAGTGCTATAAGGATTTCAGGGAAACTTTAAATGTTGAGAGTTTTAAGGCTATTATAATTCAACTTATATAACAAAAGCAAAAATGTGAGAAAAATGTTCTAAGCGGGGAGCGTTTACATGGTGAACTTGAATTGAAGTTGAAGTGACGGGAAGGTCAAAAGAACTTAAAGAGGAACTGCAGTCTGCTCACATAATTTGTAATAAAAATATCTTTGCCATTCTGAAGCTTTCCTCCAACCACTTTGCATATTATTTTATATATACTGTGATACTGTACTTGCCAAATCTTGCTCCACCAAGTCTGACTGCAGCCATTTTAACTGTGGGCAGCTGAAGCTGCTGTCTGTTCCTTTCCTGGAGTTACACAGACACACAGAGTTCAGCAAACATTTCTAATGTTTGAATGCTAAAATCAAACCCCATTGCCATAAAAGTGGCAGCAGACATAAGTTTGGTATAATTTTTTAGCAGGCTCAGTGCTTTTTAGTAAAAGTAATTACTGCACTGCACTGTAAAGTTGTTGCCCCCACCTCCAGCACTTGTCATGATTTCTGAGCTCTCCTGTTCCTTTAGGGAGCCCAGGACTACAGTAAATGTTTGCAGGATGAAGAGAAAAAACTGATTGAGGAACATCTATTTCTTGATCTGCCCTGTTATCATTGAACCCAAAAGTTCTCAGCTCTGAGCATTTTTTTATATTTTGCTCATGCATAATAAAATGCACATTTTAAAATATGAAAACCCCCCAAAAAAAAAAAAAAACATTACATATTTTCTGAAAACACAGACCCTGTAGAATAAAATAGTGTTAGCAGCAGTTTTTATGTCACACAGTATTTGTGTTGTTGTTAAATAAAATCTATATTTCCATACTATGTTATACAATACACTTAAATAATTTTAGTGCACACAAATTTTTGGTAAAATATTAATTCAATTTGGGGATGTATCCCCCTGAAACATAGGTCATCATGGCAATCGGCAATGTGAGATGTGCTGATTAATAGTGCAGAGAATATAGCCATACATTTAAGACAGGCTGTGAAAGGCTCACACCCCTGATGTGGTCTTGTCTGTGCATATTTGTTTTTAATTATTATTTGTTAAATAAAAGTTTTTATTGTGCTAGTCATGTGTTTCCTAGTGTTCCCTTTCTGTTTTCCTGCAAAAATCCTGCATTCCCTGTTTTCCTGTTTGTATTCTGCATTCCCTTATCTTGTCTAGTGGATACAGCTGCAGATGTACTTGTGACCATAAGGATTATATGTGACTGCCTAAAGGACATGCAAAAAGTCACGGAGAGTGGAGAAGATTTTCCACCAAAGTACATGTACACTCAATCACTAAAATCTCATCTAAGCTTTAACAACTTCAAAAGTTTTTTGAATCTACAGCTTTTATTAAATATAATGAAAGCCCTTTTTTAGAAATTACTGTTATATGGTGACAGCACGTGGCAATGGGGACTTTCTTTGCCCCATCCTATGCCAAACCTGTACCTGGGGGAGTCAGATCAGTCTTTTTGGCTGGTGACAATCTTGCCCAATTTACTGAGAACATTTTGACATGGTATCGCTATATAGACAAAATTTTGATCGTCTGGAATGGATCAGTCTAACTATTTAACCAATGTATAAAAGCTATGAATAAATAACACATAGATTTTGGCTGGACTGTATGCCATAGTAAAACTCAAATTACATTTCTTGGATGTCACCATACAGAAAGAAAGGGGATGGTACACTCACTAATAGACTTATGCACAACGGAAAAATTAGTTTAGTTTTGGTTTGTTTCTTTTCGGTCCTGTTGATTCGTAATCGTTCGTAATTTTGCTAGACGGGATTTTTCGTGTTTGGACTAATTCGTACTTTCGGTAGAGTACATTGTTTTTCGTTGATTCTGGACACAACTCCTACTTTCGTAACTTTTTTTGGGTTTGTTGAATCGTAATTTTCCGTGCCTCTCACAACGACCCTGCCTATTATGCTTAATATTCTTCGAATGGATTCGTACTTTTCTAAATACATAGCGGTTATTTGTAACAATTCGAAATCTCGTATTTTTCTTTCGTTTTTTACATGCGGCTATAGCCTCCGCCCTTGTACACCATTTTGAGAGGGAGTTCAGCACGGTGAGGGAGGAGCAGAGAGCAGAGCAGAGTGTTATTGTGCTTCAAATGGATTCGTACATTTGTAACTTTTTTCATAACGAAATATGCCGAAGGCATTCGGGCATTCGCTATTTGCGATATAATTTATTTCGGATTCGGTTTTATTTGTAATGGCTTTGTTCGGAAATTCGAATGCTTCCGAATGTCCGAAAGTTGCTAAATTCGGACGAATTTCGATTCGTTACGAAACAAATTGCACAAGCCTACTCACTAACTCACTCTATCGTAAAGCCACAGCAGGCAAAACAATATTACATGCGAGTAGTACACACCCTCAACCATTGATCCATCCCTTTTAGTCAATACCTGCGTATATACTGCAACTGCTCAGATGAGATAGTTTTCCAGATAGAGGCCAATAAACTTGCATCGACCCATCTTTGAATTTCTTTATCCCTGAAACTCCCTCCATCATGTACCGTAGAACAAGGTTTTTAAAAGACCTTATTGTTCACAGTGAATTTACGGGAGAATTCAGAAAAGACCCTATGTCAAATGTAATACAGCAGGGATGGTGTAATTGGTGATGTGTCAGTGCGGATGTTTCTATACAGGTAAAACGAAACAGGAATTCCACAAAAAAGCTTAAAGACACATCCTAAGCATGAAAATATCTAACCCAGACCTCACATTAGGTAGGCATGCGAGGGATGTACATGTGGGAAAATTCCTGCACATAAAATTTTTAAACTTGGATAGAATACATCCAAACGACAGAGGTGGTGACTGGAACAGAATATTACTCCAGCTTGAAACACACTGGATATTCTGTCTAGAAGCCTTCTAACCTCCTGGCCTTAACGGTATAGCCAGTTATCGTCCCTTTCTGGATGTTTTTTCATTAGGGGGTGGGAGGAATGAACTAACAAACCCCCCCAGTGCCAATATAGATCCGGTTTCTGCCTGCAATCAGCAGAGCCACGACGGACGAGACATCATATACACTAAGAGCTGGTTACCAAAGGTAGGCATTGAAACTAGTTTTCTGTCCCTGATTGGGGCCCTTGGTGGTTCAAGACCTAGGGCCCCCTAGCATCCAAAAATATTATACATATATCTTACATCTCCATCTATCCCATAGGGGAGATCCTTTTACTGAAGGAAATCTTCAGAGATTGTAAGCTGATACATTCAGACCAAGGACATTCTTACTCAAACTGAGCATTGAAATATTCTTTGTTAAATACCCCTGAAGAAAGGTGTTCAAGCCAGAAACGCATTGGTACACCAGAGATGTGACAAGTATCTGTATATGTCGTACAGTGATTCATGCTAATATTTGTATTGTCTTTGCATAGTCAATTTTATTGAAGTTTTTTTTTATCTATGTAATAAAATGTATACATTTTTAAACCATTTGGTGTTCATGTCACCTTTAAAGTCCCGCCCCATAGGGGGATATTTTCTTATTTTCACACAATTGGGATGTGGTGACAGGACACCTGGTTCTGTTGATGGTGGAATCTTTTTTCTTATTGGTACATGTACACAGGGTAATTTATAGTCATTTCTAGGCAGTTGAGTTTAGAATAATTTTTTGGAAAAGAAAAAGAATGCATTCAGGACGGATGTTCAGAGGCATTTTTTAATATTTGCAAAAAAAAGTTTTCTAAACGCAAATGCAGCTAAACGTGGCATGTAAACGCGGTAGAATGGAAGTTTTTAAACATTGCTTACTATCTGTCAAGTTAAATTGTTCAGGAGAGGTTTTAAAACTTCCCGTGTACATTTATGCTGCGTACACACGATCGATTTTCTTGCCATTTTTTTTCTTGCCATTTTTCACGTCGTTTTTTTTCATGTTTCCTCTCAAGCCTGTCTTGCGTACACACGATCATTTTAAAAAACGATCAAGCAAAGCGCAGTGACGTACAACACGTACGACGGCACTATAAAGGGGAAGTTCCATTCTAATGACGCCACCCTTTGGGACGCTTTTGCTAATGAGGCAAAATGAGACAAATTTTGAAGGTTGGTGTGGTAACTTTACACAAGAATAATTAAAGCCCAAAAAAAAAGGCCACAAAAAAAAAAAAAAATTACAAAAAAAAAGGGATATTTACATTTATTCATGAATTTATGAGGGAGATGAGGCTTAAAAATAAAATTTTGCTATCATTAAATCAATTAGGAATTACTTTAGAAACGAGTTTGGCATAACTCTCAATGTCATTAGCAAAAGAATGTAATTGTATAAGCATTATCAAAAGCAGAACGAAATGCACAGCATTAAAACAATGCTATTAATTCCACCGTGACGAATGTGCCATCTCCATTTCCAACGCTAGCTTTACCAAAACGAGCGCTCCCATCTCATAGTTGCTTCTGAGCATGCGCGTTTTTTTTCACTTCGTGAAAGCATACACACTATCGTTTTTCACGTCGTTAAAAAAAACGACATGAAAAACTACGTGAAAAAAGAGAGCATGTTCGAAATTTTTAATGGGCGTTTTTCACGTCGTTAAAAATGCTCTGGAGCATACACACGATCATTTTTAATGGCCATTTTTTTAAATGGCATTTTTAACGGCATGAAAAACGATCGTGTGTATGGGGCATAAGCCTTACACTTTATCTCAACTATGTGTAGTCAAGAAATGCATGCAGAATATGGAAGTAACTTCTAAATCAAAATTTCTATACTGAAATATTTCAATCATTAGTGTACAAGTGACTATTTGCATTAAAACTTGCCATAGATGTTCAGTACTTTCTGTTTCTGTGATAATGAATTGGTAATACACCTTGTGATGGCATTTTATTCAACAGTTATTTTACATTAGGAAGAGGCATTGCTTTTTATTAAATACAATTAAATACTCTTCATTCAGAGTGACCCAGTTAGTGAAAATTAAAAAGCCCAAATTACATTAACCTTAAACCTTATCATTCCTAATCGTATTAAAAGAGAAGTATGGGTTTCCTTTTTTTTTGCTTACATCTATTCTATGTGAGCTGCTGATATCTATAAACCCTCCCAGCCCTCTCAGAAGTGCCCCCATTCTGTTAAAATCAAGATAAATACCTGTGGGAGGTTCTACAGTCTTTCATACAGCGATAAATTTACTCTAGCAAAGGATCTACATCTCTTCGCTAGAAATCTAACTTACAAATATATATTTGATAATGACAGAGGTAAAGTGATAGGGAGAGAAGAAGATCTATATAAGGGCTTCAAGGTACAGAACTTTAGAGCACTAAAAATCCTTATACAACTTTTGGATGAAAATAAAGGATCAACTGATTCGGTTGACCCCCCATAGATGATGAAGAAGCCGACATTGAGGTCACCCCCGAGCCATGTAAATTTAAAGCTAAATCTCAAAAGTTCCCGAATTTACAGACTTTCCCAGCAGTTTGGGCATTTCTTAAACAGACAAAAAAACAAATAGAGAACTTTACGTTCCCTACGCACATTGAAGAGAATCTATCCCGAGTTCAGCAGGAGGCATTGGCTAATATCACAGGCAATGAGGAAATTATAGTCAAGCCATCCGATAAGGGTGGGAATGTGGTTGTCATGGACAAGACTCAATATATAGCAATGTGTAACAATATCCTAAACATTCAGGAATGGTACCAAATGGTACCATATGACAATCTTATCGAAGCTTAATCCCAATACTTGTCTATCATTACACAAGCATTCCAACAGACCCTTATCGATAAGGATCTACGCGAATACTTGGAAATCAAATGGCCAGTGACTCAGACATTTTATTCTATTCCAAAAGTCCATAAAAGTATTGACAATCCCCCTGGACGCCCTATAGTGTCAGGGATAGGTAGTTAGCAGCCATTGACATAGAGGCGCTATACTCTAGTACCCCTCATAAAAAAGGTATTGAGATAGTTTCAGGCTTCCTTAGGGAACAGGATCGCAATAATTGGAAACTATGCCAGTTTGTTACTACATTGCTAGAGCACATCCTGACCACCAACATTTTCCTATTCAATGGCTCCACCCACCTCCAGGTACAGGGGGTTGCGATGGGGACTTCTTGTGCCCCATCGTATGCCAACCTGTACCTGGGGAGTTGGGAGAGAGCGTTCTTCTCAGACAACGGCGCCTCGATATACATCGTCTGGACTGGTACAGCTCATGAGCTCTCTGAATTCATGTCATATCTATCCATCAATGATTTTAATTTAAAATTCACCATACAATCAGATACCAGAAGTATTCAATTTCTGGACCTGCGTGTATTTATCAGTGACAATGGAACCATATACAGCAGTCTGTATAGAAAGGAAATGGCTGGCAATACCATCCTGCATTACTCAAGCTCTCATCCTCACTCCCTGGTGCGTAGTATTCCCTTCAGTCAATATTTAAGGCTATGCCGCAATTGTGCCAGAGAGGAGGATTTTGAACTCGAGGCTAAGGCCCTTTATTTCTGTCTCATTTCTAGGGGTTATAGCAAAAAAAGTTCTGAAAAAAGCTTATGGACGAGCGAAACAACATACACGAGAAACACAGATTTTTAAATCAAAAATTTGTGAATCCAATCCCACCACTAGGTTCATAACTACTTTCAGTGCACATCAAGACATTTTTTGTCAACTTATTGGAAATAACTGGCATTTTTTGTCAGAGGACCCAGTTATCTCCAAATATGTGGCAAATAGACCCGAGATTGTCTTCAGAAGATCTTGATCTATTAGGGATGGTCTTATTCATAGCCATTAGTAGGAGCCACGGGAGGAAACGGGACATACCGCTGTGGCCAATGCGACCAATGTCCATGGATCAAAGAGGGCACAGGATGCCCCCTACCATGAGGAGGATTCCACAAATCCAAAATCTATGCAGACTGTAGTACAGTCGGTATTGTATATTTAGCCATGTGCCTATGTGGCGCATTTTACATTGGCAAGACCAAGCGCCCCTTTGCCAAAAGAATACAAGATCATCTTTATTATTTAGATGCAGGACTATTGTATACTCCCATCTGCAAGCACATTGGATTAAATCACAGTTATGATCCATCCTTTGTTTCATTTTTCGCATTAGAGGTCATTCCCGAACCGGAAAGGGGGGGAGACTTCGACAAAAGGATTCTCCAACGAGAGGCCAGATGGATATTTAATCAACAAGCTACCTATCCACCTGGCCTCAACACAGCCTTATCATTTAAACCTTTCCTTTAATTTAAACCTATTGTTTATATCCCCTTTTGTTAAAGATTCTCTGTATTTTTCTGTTCATTAACATCCCTTTCATGTACAGGTATGTAGGTGTTTATTGTCTGTTGTCTGTTTCTGCCATGTAACCAATGACTAGTTTGGTATTCATCCAAGATTGCATATTATGCACAGATGGATGCCTACTCTTGCTGATACTGCTTGAGGCCTGGTTCACACTGGTCCGACAAACGCTCCGACATTAGGAGCTCATGTCGCATGACGTGTGAAAATCAATGTTTCCCTATGAGAGCCGTCTTAACAGGTCCGACACAAGTCGGTCCGACTTTGAAAATGCTCCCTGTACTACTTTGGTCCGACTTTGATCCTACTTCAGCCCATTGAATATCATTGAAGTCGGATCAAAGTAGGATCCTTGTCCTAACCATCCGACATTTGACATCCGACATGGTGATTACAGCAGCAGTAAAAGGAATTTATCTCACCCTGGGATTGTTTTGATTGGTCAAAGGACAAGTCAGACTATCACAAAGTCGGATCAAAGTAGTATCCTGTTCATGAATGTCGGATGGATGTCGGACCAATGTAGGATCAATGTAGGACTGATGTCGCAGAGCAAAGTAGGATGAAAGTCAGATGAATGTCGTGTCGTATCAGTGTGAACCCAGCCTCAAACACCAATGAACTGGTTCGCTTACATAGTAATCAGTATCATATTGATGTTTTTAATGTATTTTATAATCACTATCTAGATACTACATTGTTATATATTAATTTTGATTTGTAAAAATTTTGTAATGTCTCATGCATTTCTGCTGAATCGTCAGTTACCGTTGTTTGCACACTACTTCTGTGACGCTGACTATGTGAGGATGTTCGTGTGCCCCCATTAGGAGGAGGGAGCAATTTCTTTCCCTCCTCACTTCCTGTCAGCGCTGTTCAGCGTGTTATGGTCTGCACTCGCGCCGTATGTCCGCTCCATCAACGTACGCACGCATGCGCACTAGTGGGAACACCCGGACCGGAAGTGATGTCAGAGGTCATTTATGACCATTCACTTCCTGTGAGGTTGCTAGCATATAAGATGGCGCAGTTGGCGTCTGCCGACACATGCCCTCTGTATGCAACCATCACCAGACGCAAGTCACTTCATTATCAGAGAACCATCTTGATGGGAATTATCCACATCATCTTCTACTTTTCATACTATTTGTGCTATTAATAGGTAAGAAAAATTATATCTTTTAACTGCGAATACTTCTATTATGCCAAATAGGGTTATATGGAACCTGCTGAATCTGCTATTAATACTAAGTCTGCTTTATCTGCTCAATTAGCTTTACCTAATATGTAGTGAGTGTCAACCTTGTTTATCCATACGATGGCCACTCACCATTATTTTTATTTGTATTTATCTGTATATTTTTAATTTTATTGCTGTCTACATAGCTGTTATATTTATCAAACGTAATCCTTTGTATATATAGCTAGTATGGATTACCGCACAAGTTTGGTATCCATAATAATAAAACCCTATTGTTACTTATATATGCTTACTGTTGGGTAGTTTTCCTGGTGTCAGTCAGATACCTGCAGTCTGACTCCCTGTAGCATATATTCATATACATAAACAATCTATCTTGTTTATTTGGCTTTCTAATACATCCTTTACTAAGCTTTATATGCTGGTCAAATATACTATGACATTAATCTCTATAGCAATATATTCACATTAACATTATTATTATTAACCTTTCATGTTAATGTATAATTTCTAAAAAATCTCTAATAATA
This sequence comes from Rana muscosa, assembly GCA_029206835.1. NCBI lineage: Eukaryota > Metazoa > Chordata > Amphibia > Anura > Ranidae > Rana > Rana muscosa. The sequence continues at coordinate 219,866,402 of CM055116.1, forward strand.
GCAGACCATGATAGTTATTACATGATAAATACTCAGTATTATCATTATTACTATTATTCCTATTTTTATATTTATTTTTATTTATGTTTACCTGAATTTTGTAGACCTTCCTTACGGTTGACTGGTTGTTGGTAATGATCTAATATCCTCACGGTCTTACCTGTTGGATCTGGCTTCCATCAGGATAGTCACAGTGTGTGTTTCTCTCGGTGCTGGCGGTCACATTGTAGCTATGCATGATTCATCCAACTTTTTCAGACTAGGTGAGCAAGCAGCAGTTCTTACTGCTAAAATACGTTAAATGTCATAATGTAATATTTGTATATGCATTGTTATCTTAATTATTGTTGAATACTAATGACATTTTTTCATGTCCTGTACAGACCTAATGAAACTTAAGGCCCTGACGAAGCACCTATGTGCGAAACATGTTGGTTATCTGCACAACAAAGTATCTTGTTTCAACTCCTTAATGGTCTGTTAATTCTTCATATGTTTTTATTATCATATCAATAAATGTATATCTTTTTACATATCTTGTCTAATGTGCTCACCTTACAAACAAAATCGGTGTTTCCCTTTAAAATCCCATTTACTTGAGAGAGATTCTCTCTTACCTTTCCTTTTTACTGTTCATTAGGTATTGGGAGACCACATTATCTGTTTCTGGAAACCATCCAACTTGTCCATATACAGCATCATCCTGACAATGGCCTGGATATGAAGTCTGGATCCACCCCCTTTCCTGTCATATTGCTTGATTGATGTCGGCTCTCCTCCCTCTGATCGTTCCTGAAACTTCACAGAGCATAGCTGCTCCCCCCTCCATTCTCAATCCTCTCTCCTCCCCCCTCCCTCCTCCTCTGCAGCATGTTTCAATAGTCAGAAGAGTCGGCAGAGATTTCAGCACTTCAGTGAGTGCATTGTGAGAGAAGTCACTGATAGTGCTGTGTATAGTGCTGTGTATGAGAATCTACACTATATATTTCTATCTATCAGCACAGCCACGTCTCTTAGGGGAGGGGGGACAGAGGTGTGTTGGAGTGTTGGTGCAGATGTCCACACCCCCTGAAACTTTTTTTAATCTGAAAATGGACCGTTTTTGCCAGCTGAAGGAAAGTTCATGTGCACATGCTGTAAAAACTAAAAGAGGTAGGAAAAAAAGATTAGCTGATATGTGACTAATGTTATATGTACTAGTTATTTAACCCATCCCATATTTCTCCTTTAATGTTGATAGAGACTAAAAGATTCCCCTAATACTCTCCACCCTGATTCTTTGGATTAAGATGCAGCCCACATGAAAAAAATGGTAATACAGCCATGTTTCACATTTTTTCCTTCTTGCTCTTAATTTACACATCTGCTTTTTTAATGAGCTGTACTTTTTTATTTAGAAAAAAAAACTAAGTTTTTTTTTTCTATTTTTTTAATTGTTTTTAATATTCTAATTATATCTGACAGTTGCAATACTGAACATATGGGGGGGGGGGTATTAAAACTGGAGCCTGCTTTGCTAGAAACCAATCAGCTTCCAGCTTTTATTGTCAAAGCTTAATTGAACAAGCTGAAGTTAGAAGCTGATTGGCTTCCATGCACAGCTGCACCAGATTCTGAGTGCTTCAGTTTTAGTAAATATCCCCCATGCATACTAGCACCTTCTAGCCTTCTAGCTACAGTGCTGCCATGAAGCCTCTATCTCACATGTGATGTCACAGCTGATATATTGGTCACATATTCAGTCTTGTTTATGCCCAGTTGGCAGTGGAGATTGGAGCAATCAGAAACAGATGGGATTGGTGCCACCATCTGCAAAAAGACTCAGAGGGTGGCTGTAAAAAGGAGGATGTTTATTAACATGTCTCCAGCATTAGGAATTGTGCTTGGGGATTGTTAATATACAGATTGCATGTGAGAAGGGATTAATAAGAAGTGGTGGAATATAAATTGTAATGGCCTACATTTTGTAATGGCCTACATTACATTGGGAATATTGTTTATCCTTAAAAAACCTGCTCATCTTTCTTACCATATAAAGAGAAAGGAGCTATGATTTAAGAATTTAAAAGGGTAGGAAGTTGCCTTTAGGGTAACTGTGACCTTGAGAAAGTCATAATTATTAATATTATGTTTGTATTATTATTATTATATTATTCCCCATCAGGTCCGCCCCCTCGTATGTCAGACCCCGCCTTCGTCATTGGCTGAGCGGACCTGATGGGGAACTGCCTCCGCAGTGTAATAAATGAATAGACCAGCCCCTTCTCACGTTCCACATCAGGTCCTCAGCCTTACACCTACGTCATTGGCTGAGCGGACCTGATGGGGAACTTTAGAAGGGGCGGGTCTATTCATTTAATACACTGCGGAGGAAGTTCCCCATCAGGTCCGCTCAGGCTCAGCCAATGACGTTTCGTGTGGACAGCGCTGGACATCGGATCACCGCGGGACACTGGATTTCATCGCTGGAATGTTTTTTTTTTTTTTTTTTTTTTAAAAAGACTTTCCCAACGGTGTCTGTGTTTTTTTTTACAATTTGTTACACTTTCTTTGTGAAATGGTAGGGGTACAATGTACCCCATTACCAATTCACATAGGAGGGGGGCCGGGATCTGGGGGTCCCCTTTGTTAAAGGGATCTTCCAGATTCCGATAAGCCCCCCGCCCGCAGACCCCCACAACCACGGGCAAGGGTTGTGGGGATGAGGCCCTTGTCCCCATCAACATGGGGACATGGTGCTTTGAGGGGTCACAGACCCCCAAAGCATCCTCCCAATGTTGAGGGCATGTGGCATGGTATGGTTCAGGAGGGGGGGCGCTCTCTCGTCCCCCCTCTTTTCCTGCGGCCTGCCAGGCTGCGTGTTCGGATAAAGGGTCTGGTATTGATTTTTGGGGGAACTCCACGCCATTTTTTTTTCAATTTGGGGTGGAGTTCCCCTTAAAATCCATACCAGACCTGAAGGGCCTGGTATGGATATTTGGGGGGAACCCCACGCATTTTTTTTTAATTTGTGGCAGGGTTCCCCTTAATATCCATACCAGACCTGAAGGGCCTGGTAATTGAATTTGGGGGACCCCCACGGATTGTTTTTTTTTATCAATGACTTTTCTATGTATTGCCGGGAGCCGACAATTCATTATAGCCGCGAGTGAGTTTTAAATTACCTTTTTTCCTTCAGAAATGACACTTTGTGCAGGGACAGTTCTAAGCATGGGAAACAAGCGCGACTTTACAGGCATACTATAAACACACCCTAGGTACGAAATTTAAAGGAATATTTCACTTTTATTGTTTCACTTTAAGCATTATTGAAATCACTGTTCCTGAAAAAACTGCAGTTTTTAAACCTTTTTTTTGCATTGATACATGTCCCCTGGGGCAGGACCCGGGTCCCCAAACACTTTTTATGACAATAACTTGCATATAAGCCTTTAAAATTAGCACTTTCGATTTCTCCCATAGACTTTTCTAATTTGCCGTGAACACCCCAAATTGTTCGCTGTTCGGCGAACGGGCAAACAGGCAATGTTCGAGTCGAACATGAGTTCGACTCGAACCCGAAGCTCATCCCTAGCGAGAGATGACCAGGTAGTTAATTAGGAGCTTTGAGGTGTCATTGGTTAAGATGGAGTGTATTTTGGAGATGTTGCTAAGGTTGAGGTGGCAAGCTTTGGAAAGTGAATGGATATGGGGCAAAGGGTGAGTTCAGAGTCCAGGATAAAACCTAGCACCCTGGCATGTGGGGATAGGTTGATGGTTGTGCCATTGATCTTGACAGAGACGTAAGGAGAAGAGGCAGGTGGGGGAGGAAATATTATGAGCTTGGTTTTGGACAGGTTGAGTTTGAGGAAGTGGTGTGACATTCAGACTGATATGTCTGTTAGTAAATTAGAAATGTTTGAGGAGACTGATGAAGTGAACTGAGGGGTAGGGAGATAGATTCGGGTGTCGTCAGTGTAGAAATTATATTGAAAGCCATGGGAAGCTTTCAGCTGACCCAAGGAGGAGGTGTAGATTGAGAATAGGAGTGGTCCAAGAACAGAACCTTGGGGGACCCCGATGGAGAAAGGAAGAGGAGAGAAGGAAGTAGAATTGTAAGTGACACTGAAGGTGCAGGTGTATGGGTAGGATGAGAGCTAGTAAAGAGCATAGCCACGGAGACCAAAGAAGTAATGTTTTTTGAGGAGGAGGGGGTGGTCAACTGTATCAAAGGCAGCCGAAAGGTCCAGAAGTAGGAGTACAGAATAGTGTCCATGGGTCATCTAATTCTTTAAGAAGGGATGGCTTTTTTTTTTTTTTTGAGTGGGGTTCAGATCTAAAAGTGAATGGCAGATATATGCCACTACAGTCCAGCATATCAAATAATACATTTGCTGGATGCTGACTTTAAGAAAACAAAAGCATATTTCTGTTTATTTTATCAATTTTCACCAACCTGCATTTATTGAAATGGTGTAAATATTCAAATGTACAATTTCAATCTTTTTCAAAAATTTGAAATAAATGGAAAAGCAGAATGAATATAAGTGATACAAGGATGCTCAGATAGACGTAACTTATGAGTTTCAATAACTATGGTGTTATAATGGGTGACAATTGATTTTGCTACGTTTGCTTTTCTAATGTGTATGGGTTGGCTCATTCTTTTATTGCTAAAATTAAGCACATACAATTGTTGCTTTGGCAGTAAAATCAAAGCATAGATCATTTAGATCTGCAGAACAGCCACTCTACTAGATTAAATATGTTAAATGAAAATATGACTGAAATAACTGCAACCTATAATACAGAAAGTGTCATCAATGGTCTTGTTTACATATTGCAAGTGGCACTCCATTGACAACTGATAGATCAAGGACATTTAGCATATTAGAAATTAAGCTGGGTGACCTTGCTATTTTTAAGGCACATTTCCAGAATAATATTTTACATTATACACAAATAGGCTGTGCAAGAAGCGGGACTAACATGAGTTAAACAGTATACAGTTTGATGCAATTGTGGCCTTGGATTTCTTTGAAATCCACACAGTGTCGTCTTTAACTTTATTGGCCAAACTTTGATAGTTAACACAAATAGTACATTTAATAATTTTTAACTAATTTATCTCACCACCTGAAGGCTGACAAACTTTATTTTTGACCCTGGGAGAATGCCAGCCACAAAATCCAAATGGTTGCTTTTTGGAATGCTTTACTGAAATGCATACCTGGTTTGAAAAGCTTTCCAACAGTTCTCAACATTATCCAGTTTAATTCATCAGTTGAATCAGCATTTTTAGGCTGCTGTTCCTTAAGGTTTTTGTGACATACATTATTGCTTGCCTATATGCAATCATGCTCTCCACTAGTTGCCTTACTGGGTAGCTATTGGAGCAGCTTGCAACTCAATGTGGCTGTTATGAGGTACTGCCTCTGAGTTTCTTAAAGTGCAAGGCAATCTCTGGTTTAAATCAGCTAATAACATTCCAAGTGCATCACAACAAAATATGTTTAATGTCTGACAGTCACTTTCTACATATTTCTATTCGGCCACAACTTGAGTAAAAATGCCAGTGCCAACAGCACTGTGTACAAGATGTTTAAAAAGAGAAAAAAAAAATTAAAGGCTTTGCACACCTTTACTTTGTGCACCTGGAATGTATTTATCTCATTTTAACAGAAGAGTCAGTTGAGTTTTAAATAACTTTGAATGTGTTGTCTATGATTTCTTCTTCCAGATCATCTCTGCAGATTATTGCCCTCCAACTCCAGGATTTTTCTGGTATCTTACCAATGTTGCAAGCAAGTTTTTACAACAGCAATACTTGTTACACATTGGATATACTTGCAATACCCCAATGTTTAACTACAAATATAAAATCAAAGGGCATATGTAGGTTGCACTATGCCTTTTTACCTTCAGAAGTCTGTCACATTCCAAATATAGTACTAGGTTCAGTCCTTGTTAGCAAACTAGGTTTATTTACACCTAAGCTCGCTGTATAAACACTAGTGGGAAAAATATTGCACCCCTCCACAGTTAAGAATTTGTTAATTTAGTTAACTTAGATGAAGCTACTTATTTCACAATCTTTTTAGGCCGACTGAATAATAAAATAAGCTTTAAAAGAGAAGTTCACCTTTAAAAAAATAAAATGTACAGAGGACTGTGAATGAATGATGTGGCTAGGCGGGCAGAGCCAACATATAGCAGCAAATGCTGCACATACAAATCTGAAATTCATAAGAGGGTCAAGAGACGTGTCATTCCCTCTTCATGTATGTGGCATTATTAGGGCAGACTAGCAACCAGAGGAACTGCAGCAGGAACAGTTAAGCCAATCTGTATCAGTAGTAGGTTGTCTATTTCTTAACCTCCCTGGCAGTATGATTATGTCAGGTTTTAGGTGCTGAAAGCGGTACATTTATTTTGCATGGAAATTTGACATTTTATATTGTAGGCCTGCAATTCTTAGGAATAACTCACTTAAATCTGTCCAAACCAGAGTCTAGTAGACATCCCGGATATGATAAAGTTTGAAACAAAATCATAAATTATAATATAATAAATAACTATAAATAATTATAACAAATAATAATATAATAATAATAAAAATTATTCAATAATGTAATCTTTTAAAAAACACAGAAATTTGCTCAGTTGCAGAATTGTCGCTGTCATTACTTTTAGTGTTTGATGACGAATTTCCCCACAAATCGCTATCGCTCAATTCTGGAAGGGATTCTAAAACCACTTTTGACATAAAGGGACACTTTTTGGTTGCTATGGACAATCTACAGTTTCCAGGCAGAAAAAACTGTATTTATAATATAAAAGTGCATGCAGGGCACTGGACAGACCACTAGGGACAAAGGGGATGTGTATTTTTTTTTTATACAGTACTGTAATCTGTAAGAATACAGTGTACTGTATGTATTGTGTGTTTTTACTTTTTTGAATTTGGCGCCTATCTCCGCCCCCGTGCGTCGCAACGCTCGCAGGGAACGGAGCATGGCGGCACTCGGGCACTGTGTGTGAATCAAGTGAGGAGACAGCTCGCACACACAGCAGGGAGACATTGCAGGATCCAGGGGACAAGGTGAGTAACTCTCCCTGTATCCTGCAATGCAATCCCGAGTCTGGCTCCATGTTACCGCTAATAGAACTGAAATTCCACCCCGAGCCAGACTCGGGATTACCGCCAGGGAGGTTAATAAGGTGTAACATCTCAATTTGCCTAATGTTGGCACTGTCAGGGCTATTATGAAAAAAAATATATACTGTATACAGTGGATATAAAAAGTCTACACACCACTGTTAAAATGTCAGGTTTCTGTGATGTAAAAAAAACGAGACAAAGATAAAGCATTTTTCCACCTTTAATGTGACCTATAAACTGTACAACTTGATTGAAAAACAAACTGAAAACTGAAGTAAAAATAAAAAAACTAAAATAATGTTGTTGCATAAGTGTGCACACCCTCTTATTACTGGAGATGAATCTACAGTGGTGCTCATAAGTGTACATAGAAAAACAAACAATCTCCTGCGCTCTCAGTGTAAGTCAGGGTACGGGTAGTGTGGTTCCGTCTAAAAGCAAAGTCTAAAGTCTTGCAGCCCTCCTCAGAACAATGGGTGTTCACATGGCTAGAAAAAAGAGCCATACCCGGACGAGCTGCCCATGGGGTAAGTCCTTTTTACTACCACAGCCATATATCAAATCTGTCCATGCCACTATCCCTCTATGTGTACACCCCCTGCACATGGGGTGGGCATATTCCAGGCAGCGCGGGAGATAAGTGCGCCACTGAGTTGGAGGGTGGCACCATTGGAAGACTATTGTCATACTGGCAGGTGGCACTGCTGGGGGGTGGAGCTGCGGAACCTACCATTCTTCACTATGTGGATTAGCCTTTGGGCTGCCTCCTATGCTTCTAGTGTGTGGTGGGGGGGAGATCAGAAGAGGCCCCATCCCTAGGGATGGGGCTAGTTAAGAGTAGGGGGTGGGGCTTGCCGGCTGATGGCCACTTGAGCCGAGGTCTTTGAGCATGTGCACACATGTCACGGGCCGGACTGACGGCTAGTTGGAATACAGGTGGTGGATCCTCTGTACCAGAGAGGGGATGGCACGGGTCGTACTGAGGGACCGGTTCTAAGCAGCTACCGGTTTTCACCAGAGCCCGCCGCAAAGCGGGATGGACTTGCTGCAGCGGTAGCAACCAGGTCGTGTCCTCCAGTAGCGACTCCACCTCTCTGGCGGCTGAGATAGGCGCGGTACAAAAGGACTAGGCAGAGGCAAGGTCAGACGTAGCAGAGGGTCAGGGCAGGCGGCAATGGTTCGTAGTCAGAGACAATGGCAGCAGGTCAGATACACAGGCAAGGCAACTCACAAAACACTTCCACAAGGTACTAAGACAACAAGATCCGGCAAGGACAGGAAGGGGAAGTGGGTTTATATATGTTCTGGGTGTGCACACAGTAATTGGACCAGGCACCAATCAATGGTGCGCTGGCCCTTTAAATCTTAGAAGGCCGGCGTGCGCGCGCCCTAGAGCGCAGCGGGGCCGCACGCGCCGGGAAGGAGCAGGAGGGGGAAGGTGAGTAGGATGGGATGCGATCCGCGGACGGAGATGTGCCGCCGTGTGGATCGCATCCCCGCCGGTGACAGAGCAGCGCCCACGGCCAGGAGGGCTGACCGGGGCGCTGCAGGGGGACCGACGCCGTGAGCGCTCCGGGAAGGATGGGACACCCGGAGCGCTCGGCGTTACAGTACCCCCCCTTAGATCTCCCCCTTTTCTTGGAACCCAAGAATCTACGGATGAGCTCCTTGTCTAAAATGTTGGTCTCAGGCTCCCAGGATCTCTCTTCAGGACCACAGTTCTCCCAATCAATTAAAAAAAATATTTTACCTCGGGTGACCTTGGAGGCGATGATTTCTTTCACCGAGAAGACATCGGAAGAACCAGAGACAGGAGCAGGAGCAGTGACCTTGGGGGGAAAATCGGTTAAGAATGAGGGGTTTGAGAAGAGACACATGAAAAGAATTGGGGATACGAAGAGAAGGAGGAAGATGGAGTTTGTAAGAGACAGAATTGATTTGGTTTTTGATTTTAAAAGGTCCGAGGTAACGAGGGCCCAGCTTGTAGCTAGGTACCCGAAACCGAAACATATTTGGAGGAGAGCCACACTTTGTCACCCGGGACATAGACAGGAGGAATTCTTCTTTTTTTATCTGCATGTCTCTTCATGTGGGCAGAGGCCAGTGATAGCGACTTTTGAGTCTCTTTCCAGATAGAGGTGAAGTCTTGAGTTAATTCATCCACGGCAGGAACTCCAGAAGAAGTGGGGATGGGGAGGGGGGGCAATGGGTGACGGCCGTAGACCACAAAGAAAGGTGATTTGGAGGACGATTCAGAGTTCTTGAAATTGTATGAGAATTCTGCCCAGGGTAATAGGTCGACCCAATCATCTTGACGGGTGGAGACAAAATGTCGTAAGTAGTCACCAAGGACCTGGTTAACTCTCTCCACCTGTCCATTGGATTGTGGGTGATAAGCAGAAGAAAAATTCAACTTAATCTTTAGTTGAGTACAGAGGGCTCTCCAAAATTTTGAGATGAATTGAACGCCTCTATCAGAGACGATATGTGAGGGTAGCCCATGGAGACGGAAAATTTGAAGAAAAAAATGCTTCGCCAACTGAGGTGCAGTAGGCAGACCAGGAAGCGGGACAAAATGAGCCATTTTAGAAAAGCGGTCAACGACCACCCAGATGACAGTGTTACTATGAGACAAAGGAAGGTCCGTGATGAAATCCATGGCAATGTGGGACCATGGTTGTTCAGGCACAGGTAGAGGAAGGAGAAGACCTGCAGGCTTCTGGCGTGGAGTCTTGTCACGTGCACAGATAGTGCAGGCCTGTACAAAGTCAGTCATATCTTTTTCCTGGGTAGGCCACCAATAGTGTCTGGCCATCAATTGTATGGATTTTTTGATCCCAGCGTGACCGGCTAGATGGGAGGAATGGCCCCACCTGAGTATCTGGAGACGAAGGCGTGGAGGAACGAAACTTTTTCCTGGAGGAACTGGCATCAGAGACGCAGGAGCAGAGGAAATCAGACACTCAGGCGGTACGATGTGTTGAGGGGGAGTCCCGGTTTCAGAGGCATCGAAGGAACGGGACAAGGCATCAGCCCTGATATTCTTGTCTGCGGGACGAAAATGGATCTGGAAATTGAACCGGGCAAAGAACAATGACCTCCTGGCCTGGCGAGGATTTAAGCGCTGAGCGGACTGAAGGTAGGACAAATTTTTATGGTCAGTGTAGATGGAGATAGGGTGAAGGGATCCTTCCAGGAGATGTCTCCACTCTTCTAATGCCAGCTTGATGGCCAACAGTTCACGGTCACCTATGGAATAGTTTTTTTCAGGAGGGGAGAAGGTTTTAGAGAAAAAACCACACGTGACGTTTCTTCCTTTAGCGTTTTTTTGAAGAAGAACAGCTCCGGCTCCTACCGAGGAGGTGTCAACTTCAAGGAAGAATGGCTTTGTGGGGTCTGGTCGAGACAGGACAGGTGCAGAGGAGAAGGCGGTCTTAAGGCGAGTAAAGGCTTCTTCCGCTTGAGGCGGCCAGGACATTGGATTCGCGTTTTTCTTAGTCAGTGCCCCTATAGGAGCAACGATGGTGGAGAAGTGGGGTATGAACTGACGATAGTAGTTGGCGAATCCAAGGAAGCGTTGGATAGCACGGAGTCCAGAGGGGCGTGGCCAATCCAAGACTGCGGAGAGCTTGTCAGGGTCCATTTGAAGGCCTTGTCCTGAGACCAGATAACCTAGGAAAGGAAGGCTGCTGCGCTCAAAAAGGCATTTTTCAAATTTAGCGTAAAGATGATTTACGCGGAGGCGCTGGAGCACTTGACGGACATGGAGCTGATGTTCCTCAAGGTTGGTAGAGAAGATTAGGATGTCGTCAAGATAGACAACCACACAGGTATACAGTAAGTCCCGAAAGATTTCATTGACAAAATCCTGAAAGACTGCAGGAGCGTTGCAAAGTCCGAAAGGCATGACGAGATATTCAAAGTGACCATCTCTGGTGTTAAATGCGGTTTTCCTTTCATCTCCTTCACGGATTCTGATGAGGTTATAAGCGCCCCTGAGGTCCAATTTCGAAAAAACGTTTGCTCCGCGCAGACGGTCAAAGAGCTCCGAGATGAGAGGCAGAGGGTAGCGATTTTTAATAGTGATTTTATTGAGACCACGGTAGTCTATGCAAGGGCGTAGTGATCCGTCCTTCTTGGCAACGAAGAAGAACCCCACTCCGGCTGGAGAAGATGATTTCCTAATAAAACCTCTCTTGAGGTTCTCCTGTATGTAATCAGTCATGGCCTTGGTTTCAGGAGAGGAGAGAGGGTAAATTCTGCCACGGGGTGGTGTAGTACCTGGGAGCAAGTCAATGGGGCAGTCGTAGGGTCTATGTGGTGGTAAGACCTCCGCCTGTTTTTTGCAAAAGACATCAGAAAAGTCCTGATAGGCCTTGGGAAGGCCAGGCAAAGGAGTAGCGATGGGAACTTGACTGGGGGTTACAGACTTAAGACAATGCTTGTGGCAGGAGTAGCCCCAGGATTTGATGTCCCCAGTGGTCCAGTCGAGGGTAGGAGAGTGGCGCTGGAGCCAGGGTAGGCCAAGAAGGATGTCAGAAGTACAGTTCGGCAAAACAAAGAATTCAATTTTTTCTTGGTGAAGAACACCAACGGACATGAGCAGGGGTTCGGTGCGGTAACGCACGGTACAATCCAGATTCTCTCCATTTACAGAGGAAATGAAGAAGGGTTTGATGAGACGGATAACAGGAACGTTGAACCTGTTGATGAAAGAGGCTTCAATAAAGTTTCCTGCAGAACCAGAGTCCAGGAAGGCCACCGCAGAGAAGGGGGAGCCAGCAGAAGGGGAAATCCACACAGGAATAGTCAGACGTGGAGAGGAAGAATTCACACCTAGTAACGCCTCTCCCACGTTCACTAGGTGTGGGCGTTTCCCTGACGTAGAGGACGAATAGGGCAGTCCTTTAGGAAATGTTCAGAGCTCGCACAATAAAGGCATAAGTTCTCATTCCTACGGCGAGTCCTCTCTTGTAGGGTCAGGCGAGATCGGTCCACCTGCATGGCCTCCTCGACGGAAGGCATAGTATCAGGATGCGTTGGATTCAGGAAGAGAGGAGCCAGGCGCGGATAACGCCTGGTGCAAACAAGATCTTTCTCCTGGCGAAGCTCTTGGCGTCTTTCAACGTAGCGTATGTCAATGCGGGTAGCTAAGTGGATGAGCTCCGTCAGGGAGGAGGGTATCTCTCGTGCGGCCAGACAATCCTTGATGTGGCTAGATAAACCTTTCTTGAAGGTCGCGCAGAGAGCCTCATTATTACAGGCTAGCTCTGAGGCCAGTGTGCGGAACTGTATGGCATATTCGCCCACAGAGGAGTTTCCTTGGACAAGGTTAAGCAGGGCGGTTTCAGCGGATGGGGCTCGGCCTGGTTCCTCAAAAACGCTACGAACCTCAGCGAGGAAGGACTGAACGGTGGCTGTAGCAGGGTCATTGCGGTCCCAGAGTGGCGTGGCCCAGGCCAAGGCCTTCCCAGACAACAGACAGACCACGAATGCCACCTTAGACCGTTCTGTGGAAAACTGGTCTGACATCATCTCAAGATGCAGGGAACATTGGGACAAGAATCCCTGGCACCTCCTAGGATCCCCGTCAAATTTCTCCGGAAGAGACAAGCGGATCTTCGAGGTAGTAGCGGCAGCTCGGGGAGGGGAAGATGCTGGAGCTTGTGGCGGCAGACGCTGCTGAATCATGGCGGTCAACTGCGACAGCTGCTGTCCTTGTTGGGCAATCAATTGCGACTGCTGGGCAACCACGGTAGTGAGATCAGCGAGACTAGGCAGCGGCACGTCAGCGGGATCCATGGCCGGATCTACTGTCACGGGCCGGACTGATGGCTAGTGGGAATACAGGAGGTGGATCCTCTGTACCAGAGAGGGGATGGCACGGGTCGTACTGAGGGACCGGTTCTAAGCAGCTACTGGTTTTCACCAGAGCCCGCCGCAAAGCGGGATGGACTTGCTGCGGCGGTAGCAACCAGGTCGTGTCCTCCAGTAGCGACTCCACCTCTCTGGCGGCTGAGATAGGCGCGGTACAAAAGGACTAGGCAGAGGCAAGGTCAGACGTAGCAGAGGGTCAGGGCAGGTGGCAATGGTTCGTAGTCAGAGACAATGGCAGCAGGTCAGATACACAGGCAAGGCAACTCACAAAATGCTTCCACAAGGTACTAAGACAACAAGATCTGGCAAGGACAGGAAGGGGAAGTGGGTTTATATATGTTTTGGGTGTGCACACAGTAATTGGACCAGGCACCAATCAATGGTGCGCTGGCCCTTTAAATCTTAGAAGGCCGGCGCGCGCGCACCCTAGAGCGCAGCGGGGCCGCACGCGCCGGGAAGGAGCAGGAGGGGGAAGGTGAGTAGGATGGGATGTGATCCGCGGACGGAGATGTGCCGCCATGTGGATCGCATCCCCGCCGGTGACAGAGCAGCACCCATGGCCAGGAGGGCTGACTGGGGCGCTGCAGGGGGACCGACGCCGTGAGCGCTCCGGGAAGGATGGGACACCCGGAGCGCTCGGCGTTACAACACACATATAAAATGGAGGGCTTTGTGGGTGAGACTTTATGGATCATCTTAGCTCTGAGGAAAGGGGTGCGCCCCTGAAACGCGTCGGGTATATAGATGTTTGAGGTGCTGCCGGACCCTCTCTGTCATCAAGTTCGGTCGGTGGGTGCCAAGAATTTCCAGCCTAATTGTCCGATAAGCTTGTACTTAAGCTCCGTCTGTGAGTAGGACCATTGCTTTTTATTTATATTTTAATAAAACTTTTAAGTGGTAATGCACGAGGTTGGTGCGCCCTCCTTTCTCTTTTCATAAGTGTACATACCCTGGCAGAATTTATGATTTATTGGTAATTTTTCAGAGAATATGAATGATAACACAAAAACTTTACTTTCACTCATGATTAGTGTTTGGCTGAAGCCATTTATTATCAATCAACTGTGTTTAATCTTTTTAAATCATAATGGCAACAGAAACTACCCAAATGACCCTGATCAAAAGTTTACATACCCCAGTTTTTAATACCGTGTATTGCCCCCTTTAACATCAATTACAGCTTGAAGTCTTTTGTAGTATTTGTGGGTGAGGTTCTCTATTAGGGATGAGCTCGGTGTTCGAGTCGAACATACGTTCGACTCGAACATCGGCTGTTCGATCGTTCGACGAAGATCGAACGATTTGGGCCGTTCGCGCCTAATTCGAGTGACGCGAACGGCCCACAATGCACTACGCCATCGCAGTGTCATCCAGGCGCTGTGATTGGCCAAGCATGCACTGTGACCCCGCATGCTTGGCCAATCACAGCGCCGGCAGCGAGGAGAGCAATGATTGGCCACAGGCAGGATGCCTGTGGCCAATTATTGCTGAGGGTGTTTAGTACACGCCCCACACTATAAAAGGCCGCCAGCACGGCGGCCTAGTGTAGTGTGTTCCGGAGCAGGGAAAGAGAAGCATAGGCAGGGACAGTGACATTTATTTTTTCTTGCTTAACCTGGATTCCTTTAGTTTAGGGAAAGAGAAGGATAGGTAGGGAGAGTGTCAGTGTGTTTTACTGTGCGAATCCTTGTTTCTAGGGACAGGGAAGGACAGTGAGGGAAATTCTCCTTGTGCTATAGTGTGCTTTAAAAAAACATTTTTTCTAGGGACAGAAAACTATAGGTAGGAAGAGTGTCAGTTTCTTTCACTGTGATAATCCTTGTTTCTAGGGACAGGGAAGGACAGTGAGGGAAATTCTCCTTGTGCTATAGTGTGCTTTAAAAAAACATTTTTTCTAGGGACAGAAAACTATAGGTAGGAAGAGTGTCAGTTTCTTTCACTGTGATAATCCTTGTTTCTAGGGACAGGGAAGGACAGTGAGGGAAATTCTCCTTGTGCTATAGTGTGCTTTAAAAAAAAATTTTTTCTAGGGACAGAAAACTATAGGTAGGAAGAGTGTCAGTTTCTTTCACTGTGATAATCCTTGTTTCTAGGGACAGGGAAGGACAGTGAGGGAAATTCTCCTTGTGCTATAGTGTGCTTTAAAAAAACATTTTTTCTAGGGACAGAAAACTATAGATAGGAAGAGTGTCAGTTTCTTTCACTGTGATAATCCTTGTTTCTAGGGACAGGGAAGGAAATTATCCTTGTGCTATAGTGTGCTTTAAAAAAACATTTTTTCTAGGGACAGAAAACTATAGGTAGGAAGAGTGTCAGTTTCTTTCACTGTGATAATCCTTGTTTCTAGGGACAGGGAAGGACAGTGAGGGAAATTCTCCTTGTGCTATAGTGTGCTTTAAAAAAACATTTTTTCTAGGGACAGAAAACTATAGGTAGGAAGAGTGTCAGTTTCTTTCACTGTGATAATCCTTGTTTCTAGGGACAGGGAAGGACAGTGAGGGAAATTCTCCTTGTGCTATAGTGTGCTTTAAAAAAACATTTTTTCTAGGGACAGAAAACTATAGGTAGGAAGAGTGTCAGTTTCTTTCACTGTGATAATCCTTGTTTCTAGGGACAGGGAAGGACAGTGAGGGAAATTCTCCTTGTGCTATAGTGTGCTTTAAAAAAACATTTTTTCTAGGGACAGAAAACTATAGGTAGGAAGAGTGTCAGTTTCTTTCACTGTGATAATCCTTGTTTCTAGGGACAGGGAAGGACAGTGAGGGAAATTCTCCTTGTGCTATAGTGTGCTTTAAAAAAACATTTTTTCTAGGGACAGAAAACTATAGGTAGGAAGAGTGTCAGTTTCTTTCACTGTGATAATCCTTGTTTCTAGGGACAGGGAAGGACAGTGAGGGAAATTCTCCTTGTGCTATAGTGTGCTTTAAAAAAACATTTTTTCTAGGGACAGAAAACTATAGGTAGGAAGAGTGTCAGTTTCTTTCACTGTGATAATCCTTGTTTCTAGGGACAGGGAAGGACAGTGAGGGAAATTCTCCTTGTGCTATAGTGTGCTTTAAAAAAACATTTTTTCTAGGGACAGAAAACTATAGGTAGGAAGAGTGTCAGTTTCTTTCACTGTGATAATCCTTGTTTCTAGGGACAGGGAAGGACAGTGAGGGAAATTCTCCTTGTGCTATAGTGTGCTTTAAAAAAACATTTTTTCTAGGGACAGAAAACTATAGGTAGGAAGAGTGTCAGTTTCTTTCACTGTGATAATCCTTGTTTCTAAGGACAGGGAAGGACAGTGAGGGAAATTCTCCTTGTGCTATAGTGTGCTTTAAAAAAACATTTTTTCTAGGGACAGAAAACTATAGGTAGGAAGAGTGTCAGTTTCTTTCACTGTGATAATCCTTGTTTCTAGGGACAGGGAAGGACAGTGAGGGAAATTCTCCTTGTGCTATAGTGTGCTTTAAAAAAAACATTTTTTCTAGGGACAGAAAACTATAGGTAGGAAGAGTGTCAGTTTCTTTCACTGTGATAATCCTTGTTTCTAGGGACAGGGAAGGACAGTGAGGGAAATTCTCCTTGTGCTATAGTGTGCTTTAAAAAAACATTTTTTCTAGGGACAGAAAACTATAGGTAGGAAGAGTGTCAGTTTCTTTCACTGTGATAATCCTTGTTTCTAGGGACAGGGAAGGACAGTGAGGGAAATTCTCCTTGTGCTATAGTGTGCTAAAGCATTCCTCATCAACCATCTTTGAAATCCTTGTTTTTTGGACAGTCAGGGAAATTGTCGTTGTGCTATTCTGTGCAAAAGCAATCATCCTCAACCATATTTAGAAATCCTTAAGTAAAGGGACAGAGAAGGACACCTGAAGGTAGCCCTTATTGCTTTTTTCCCATCTCCCTGCAGGCCATCTATTAGAATGTCTGGAAGGCAAACAAGGAGAGGCAGACAGTCAGGAGGCAATAAAAGAGGGCAAGCAGGCTCTGTGTCTGGGGGCAACAGTGCTGGTCGTGGACGCGGTGCATTGTCATCAGCACATGGCCATGGGACACGCTTGTCCTTCTTTTCGGCAGCTGGACATGTTGAGCCACATCATGCCGAAGACTTGGTAGAGTGGATGACCAAGCCCTCCTCCTCCTCCTCATCCTCTCTCACCCAGGCTCAGGGTACTGGCAAAGCAGCTGCCAAAGCGTCCTCTTCCCTGGTATCAATGTCAGACTCATCATCAGTCACTCCTTCCCTAGACCCACCATGTCCTCCTCCTGAGGAGTCCCACGAACTGTTTGAGCACAGTGTTGGGTACATGCTCCAGGAGGATGCCCAGCGTTTCGAAGGGTCTGATGATGAAACCCAGCTACAGGAAGGCAGTAGCGTGAGAGCAGACAGAGGGGATGCTCAAGAAGGACACCAATCTGGCAGTCATGTTCCAGCAGCTGCAGCATACTGCCAGATTGGCTCCAGTGATGAGGAGGGAGGGGATGATGAGGTCACTGACTCCACGTGGGTGCCTAATAGGAGAGAGGAGGAGGAGGAGGATGAGGAGGAGGCACATCTCCAACGAGGCAGGATGCCCTTTGGTGGCCAGCATAAGGGCAGTACACCGACGGAATCACACCGCAGAGCTCCGCCTGTGCAGGGCGCTGCCTCTGCCCGTCATTCAAAAAGTTCTTTGGTGTGGGCCTTTTTTGAGGCTAGTGCATCAGATCGCACAGCTGCTGTTTGCAACATATGTCTCAAGCGTATATCGCGTGGCCAAAACATCAGCCGCTTGGGTACCACATGCCTGACCAGACATATGTTGACCTGCCATGCAGCTCGTTGGCAAGCCTACCTCAAAGACCCACACCAAAGAACAAAGTGGACCTCTCCTTGCACCGCATCAGCTGGGATCTCCAACCCCACTATAACTTCAGTCCTCTCTGAAACATGCACTGAGAGGAATGAAGGTGTAGAATTAGGTGTGTCACAGCCAAGTACTTGCGGCCACTCTGCTAGCAGTACACCGACGTCCGATTCTAGCAGGCAAATTTCCCTGCCCCAGCTGCTGGACCGTCGAAAGAAGTTCACTCCCAGCCATCCACATGCCCAGCGGTTGAATGCTAGCTTGGCTAAATTGCTAGCGCTTCAACTGCTGCCTTTTCAGTTGGTAGACTCGGCCCCCTTCCGTGAGTTTGTGCAATGTGCGGTTCCTCAGTGGCAGGTTCCCAAACGCCACTTTTTCTCACGGAAGGCTATTCCGGCTCTCTACCGGCATGTGGAAGGCAATGTCTTGGCCTCGCTGGACAGGGCGGTCAGCGGTAAGGTGCATATTACTGCTGACTCATGGTCCAGCAGGCATGGACAGGGACGTTACCTTTCTTTCACGGCCCATTGGGTCACTCTTTTGGCAGCTGGGAAGGATGCAGGACAAGGTGCAGTAGTGTTGGAGGTTGTTCCACCGCCACGCCTCCAAAATGCTACTACTGGTTGTGACACACCTCTCTCCTCCACCCCCTCCTCTTCTTCTTCCTCCATGGCCTCTTCCTGTGGTTTGTCCTATGAACCAGCGGTGCTCCGTAGCCGTTCAAGGGGCTACGCAAGTACGCAGGCAAAAAGATGCCATGCCGTGCTTGCGCTGGTGTGTTTGGGGGACAGAAGCCACACTGGGGCAGAGGTCCTGTCTGCTCTGCAGGGCCAGGCCGAGAGGTGGTTGACGCCACGCCAGCTTAAGCCAGGAATGGTGGTTTTCGACAATGGCACCAACCTCCTCTCCGCCCTCCGACAGGGACAACTGACCCATGTGCCCTGTGTGGCTCACGTCCTTAACCTGGTGGTGCAGCGGTTCTTGGGCAGGTACCCGGGCTTACAGGATGTCCTGAGGCAGGCCAGGAAAGTCTGTGTGCATTTCCGCAGATCTTATAATGCCAGTGCTCGCCTGGCTGAGCTGCAAAAGGAGTTGAACCTGCCCAAGAACCGCCTTATATGTGACATGCCTACCAGGTGGAACTCAACGTTGGCCATGCTGCAGCGGCTGCACACGCAGCAGAGGGCCATCAATGAGTACCTGTGCGACTACGGCACCAGGACAGGGTCAGGGGAGCTTGGTTTTTTTTCTCCACGCCAGTGAGGCATGATCAGGGATGCATGCACTGTCCTGGCACCATTTGAGGAGGCCACGAGGATGGTGAGCAGTGACAGTGCATGCATCAGTGACACTGTACCTCTTGTCCACCTGTTGGAGCACACGCTGCGTGGAATAATGGACAGGGCACTTGAGGCAGAACAGAGGCAGGAAGAGGAGGACTTCCTTGCCTCTCAAGGCCCCCTTTACCCAGACAGTGTTCCTTCTGTCCCACCCATCGCACAGGAAGAGGACGAGGAGGAGGAGGAGGAGGAGGATTGTGTCAGCATGGAGGTGGAGGCTGGCACTCAGCATCATCAGCAGCAGTCTTTTAGGGATGATTTACAGTCCCAAGAAACCAGTGGACTTGTACGTGGCTGGGAGGAGGTGGCTGCGGATCATGTCGTCCTTAGTGACCCAGAGGACTCCGGAGCGAATGCCTCAGCAAACCTACGCTGCATGGCCTCCCTGATCCTGCAAAGTCTGCGGAAGGATCCTCGTATTCTTCGGATCAAGGAGAGGGACCATTACTGGCTGGCCACTCTCCTTGATCCACGGTACAAGGGTAAGGTTGCGGACCCTATGTTACCGTCGCAGAGGGAGCAGAGGATGAGACAACTCCGGGAGGCCTTGCAGAAAGGTCTGTGCAACGCGTTCCCAGAGACTGGGAGGTTACAAACTCCTGGTCCTGGACAACGAGTTGCTGAGGCTTCGGCCAGTCAAAGAAGGAGCGGTGGGGAAGGTGGCCGTCTGACCGATGCGTTCAGACAATTCTTTAGTCCGCAGCCCCAAAGTATGATCGGTTCCAGCAACCATCGCCAGCGTCTGATAAACATGGTGCAGGAATATCTAGGGGCAAGGTCAGACTTGGACACCTTCCCCACCGAAAATCCTCTGGCTTACTGGGTCTTGAGGATGGATCACTGGCCAGAGCTTGCACAGTATGCAATTGAGCTACTGGCCTGTCCTGCATCCAGCGTTCTTTCGGAACGCACATTCAGTGCTGCTGGAGGATTTGTCACGGATCACAGGGTGCGCCTGTCCACCGACTCGGTTGATCGACTGACTTTCATCAAGATGAACCAGTCTTGGATCACCACCAGCTACCACACACCTGATGCTGATATAACAGACTAATTGATTTTAACATGTCACATCCCTTCAAGACTGATGCTGATGCTGAGTGCCTGTGCTGTTATGTTGACTGGCTATCCTCCTCCTCCGAGTCCTCAATGATACGATTGATGATGATAGCTTGGAAGATCATTTTTGTTTATGGGTGCCGCCACCAGTGGCTAAGGCCCAATTTTTCAGCCCCTGTTTTACAGGGGCGTGTAATTACAATTTTTTTAGCAATAATTTGCCATAGGGCTCATTGCTGTGCTCCAAGTACAGTATCTGTGAGGGGTTGGAGTGTTGTGGCACCAGTGCCTAAGGCCCAATTTTTCAAGCCCCTGTTTAACAGGGGCGTGTCATTACAATTTTTGAAGCAATACTTTGCAACAGGGCTCATTGCTGTGCTCCAAGTACAGTATCTGTTAGGGGTTGTAGTGTTGTGCCACCAGTGCCTAAGGCCCAATTTTTCAGCCCCTGTTCAACAGGGGCATGCAATTACAATTCTTGATCTAATAATTCACAGCAGGGCCCATTGCTGCACCCACCAAGAGTAACTCTGAGGGCTTACAGTGTTGTGACACCAGCGCCACCACCACCACCACCACGAAAGGCCCAATTTTTCAGCCCCTGTTCAAAAGGGGCATGTAATTACAATTCTTGATCTAATAATTCACAGCAGGGCCCATTCCTGCACCCACCAAGAGTAACTCTGAGGGCTTACAGTGTTGTGGCAACGCCACCACCACCACCACCACGAAAGGCCCAATTTTTCAGCCCCTGTTCAAAAGGGGCATGTAATTACAATTCTTGATCTAATAATTCACAGCAGGGCCCATTCCTGCACCCACCAAGAGTAACTCTGAGGGCTTACAGTGTTGTGGCAACACCACCACCACCACCACCACCACGAAAGGCCCAATTTTTCAGCCCCTGTTCAACAGGGGCATGCAATTACAATTATTGATCTAATAATTCACAGCAGGGCCCATTGCTGCACCCACCAAGAGTAACTGTCAGGGCTTACAGTGTTGTGGCACCAGCACCACCATCAAAGGCCCAATTTTTACTACCACTGTTCAACAATTATATGTAATTAAAATTCCTGATATAATAGTTGACAGCAGGGCGTTCCAGCACCAACCAAGAGTAACTGTGAGTGCTTACAGTGTTGTGCCAACACCAACAACTAAGGGGCCTATTTCTGCAGAGTATATACGGCAGGTCCCTACTTTCAAACATCCAACTTACAAACGACTCCTACTTGCAAACGCAAGAAGACAACAGGAAGTGAGAGGAAATCTACCCCTTGGAAGGAAAATTCTCTTCTGTAAGAATTAATATGGGAGAAAGGTGTCTCCTCTGTACTGATGCTTTATCAGCAATCCTTGTTTCAAGAAAAACACCACATTTCAAAAACAGTTGTCATTGGGACGGAAAGTGAGGTGAAATGTTCTGAACAGGGGCACAGACAGCAAAACAAATGTTACAGGGGTGATAACCCTTACCTATGTTTTCCAAAAAGTTTAAAAATAGATTTTTGGGCTGGAGCTACACTTAACCACTTAACGACCGCCCACCGCCGATTTACGTCGGCAGAATGGCACGGACAGGCAGAATCACGTAGATCTACGTGATCGCCTTTGTGCAGTTGGGGGGTCCATCCGGACCCCCCTTCACTGCAGTGAGCGGCCGTTAAGTGTTCGGAAGCGATCAGGCATGAGGGGGCGGCCGCTCGATTCCGCCCCCCCCCTCGCGATCGCTCCCGGCCAATGAAATTGCTTCCTCCGCCATGTGATGTAAACACAGGCTGGAGGAAGTGATGTCATCTCCCTCGCCGCGGTCTTTTCGTTCCCGGCGCCGAGGAGTGAAGACAGAGGTTAGTGCTCCAACAGTCCACTGACACGTAGGTACACATAGGCAAACAAATCACCCCCCAGTCACCCCCAGATCACCCCCCAGGTCACCCCAAAGCCCCCAATCACAGTGTCACTGATTGCAGTGATCATTTATTTTACTGATCACTGCATTTAGTGTCATCTGTGATTGTAAAAAGTTGCAAGGCAGTTAGGATTAGGCCCCTTTAGGTCCAGGGTAGCCCCCTAACCCCCCCTAATAAAGGTTTAACCCCTTGATCACCCCCCAGGTAACCCTTTCACCCCCTAACTTCAGCGTCACTAAGCGATTGTTTTTCCGATCGCTGTATTCGTGTCGCTGGTGTTTTAGATAGGCAGTTATTTTTTTTTTAGGTTCGCCGCAGGTTTTTATTGGTGTCAGGTACCCCCATATTTAACCTAATAAAGGTTTTAACCCCCTGATTGCCCCTAGTTAACCCTTTCACCAGTGATCACCATATAAAGGTTACGGGTGACGCTGGTTGATTAGTTTGCTTTTTATAGCATCAGGGCACCCGCCGTATATAACCCAATAAAGGTTTAACCCCCCTGATCGCCCGGCGGGTGAGATCAATTAGGTTTTAGCGCCAGAGAGGGTCTGCGTCGCCCCAGGCAGTGTTAGGTTAGTGCCAGAAACGCTAACACCCACGCGCAAAGCATACACCCCCCTTAGTGGTATAGTATCTGATCAGATCTATACTAGCATCCCCAGCGGTTTAGGGTTCCCAAAAACGCAGTGTTAGTGGGATCAGCCCAGATACCTGCTAGTACCTGCGTTTAGCCCCTCCGCCCAGCCCAGCCCAGCCCACCCAAGTGCAGTATCGATCGATCACTGTCACTTACCAAACACAACACACATAACTGCAGCGTTCGCAGAGGCCTGATCCCTGCGATCGCTAACAGTTTTTTTGTAGCGTTTGATATATTTGCTGACGACAGTCAGGTGCTTTTTTTCCTGTGAATCTTACTAGTGTACCCCTAAATTTAGAGCCCAAAATGGCAAGACGAAGGTACACTAGTAAAGAGGCCTACGAGATTCTGAGCATGACAGATAGTGAAGAGGAGGTCACGTATCTGTCAGATTCAGGCTCAGAATATCTTCCCGTAGAAGACAGTGACGTCAGCGGCCCCACGTCAGATAGCTCTGACGACGAAGTTGAGGTCCCTGCTAAGGTCAGGCGTACCCGATCCCGATCTTCTGAGGTTGTTGAGGAGCAAGAACCGCAGGTCTCTCGTATCATGGAGCAGAGTAGTACTAGCGCCGCTATTCCTTCTGGTGAACTGGCAAGCACCAGCGGCCTAGTACAGCCTGGACGTACATCCAGCACTGCAGTAACACTTGGTGACGTGGCGAGTCCCATAAGTGCAGTTCAAGCTGGCGAGGTGGCAAGCACAAGTAGTGTCCCGCTGCCACCAAGAAGACAAAGGCAGGCCCGTCGTGCCCATACTGCCCTTCCTGCAGAATTCGCCTATCCTGATTGGGTCCCCACCACTTCTGCAGAACCCGTACTTCCCCCATTCACTGCCCAACCCGGTATTCAGGTGGAAACAGCTGATTTTATGCCAATCGATTTTTATTCGCTGTTTTTCACGGAAGATCTCTATAGATCTATTGTGGACCAGAGTAATTTATATGCTGGTCAATTTATCGCCGCTAACCCCCAGTTGCCTAAAATTGCCAGAAATTGGAAACCAATTACGGTTTCCGAATTTAAGACCTTTCTGGGCCTTTCCCTCAACATGGGCACACATAAATTTCCGTCATTGCGTGCTTATTGGTCCACGCACCCAATTGACCACATGCCCGTGTTCTCTGCCTCCATGTCCAGGGCACGATACAAGCAGATTTTGCGGTTCATGCACTTCAACGACAATGAACTTTGTCGTCCACGTGGGGACCCTGAATACGACCGGCTCTATAAAATTCAGCCCCTCATAAACCACTTCAACGAACGTTTTGCAGCCTTGTTTACTCCCGATCAAGTTGTCTGCGTTGATGAGTCCCTGATAAAATTTTCTGGCCGCTTGTCTTTCAAGCAGTACCTTCCCAGCAAGCGTGCCAGATACGGGGTCAAGCTCTACAAGTTCTGTGACAGGGCAACAGGCTATGTAGTGAACTTTACGGTTTATGAGGGAAAAGACAGTCAGATTGAGTCGGTCAACTGCCCGGATTACATAGGGAGCGCTGGCAAGATAGTGTGGAACTTGGTGTCACCCTTATTCGGAAAGGGGTACCACTTGTATGTGGACAATTATTACACGAGCGTGCCACTGTTTAGTCACTTGTTTGATCATAAGATTGGAGCATGTGGCACCGTGCGACCTAATCGCCGGGGCTTTCCCCAGCGGCTTGTAGATGCCCGTCTTAGGCTGGGGGAGAGAGCCTGCTTGAAGTGTAATAACTTGCTCGCTATGAAGTGGAGGGACAATAAGAATGTTTTCCTTCTTACCTCCCTTCATGCAGACACGACAGTCCAAATTCGTACGGCGACTGGTGTTGTGGAGAAACCCCTCTGTGTCCACGAATATAACCAAAATATGGGAGGGGTGGACCTCAACGACCAGTTGATGGCGCCGTATCTAATTGACCGTAAGGCGAGACGCTGGTACAAAAAAGTGTCTCTATCATTATTCCAATTGGCTTTGCTGAACGCTCATGTGCTATACAGAGCTTCAGGCGGGACGTTATCTCTTCTAAAATTCCAGAATGAGATAGTCACAGAACTCCTGTATCCAGGCGGTTCTGCACCTCACCATCCCCAACCAAATGCAGTAAGCCGGCTGCATGAGAGGCATTATTCGTATGTCCTCCCGAGTACCCCTACCCAAAGCCACCCCAAAAAAAGATGTCGTGTCTGTAGCAAGCGCGGATTTAGGCGTGACACCCGTAGTTTTTGTCCACTCTGTCCTGACAAGCCTGGTCTTTGCCAAGGTGAATGTTTTGAACGCTACCACTCAAAAGTGAAGTTTTAGCGTAGGGTACAGCATTTCACAGACTAGGACACACTTACACAGGGTCTCCCAAGATGCCATTACATTTTGAGAGACCCGAACCATTACAGTTGTAAAGTTACAAAAAAAAGTGTAAAAAAGAAAAAAAAAACGTAAAAAACAAAACACAAAAAAAATATAAAATAAAAAAACCAAAAATAGTTGTCGTTTTATTGTTCTCTCTCTCTCTATTTTCTCTCTATTGTTCTGCTCTTTTTTACTGTATTTTATTCTGCAATGTTTTATCATGCTTGCTTTTCAGGTATGTAATTTTTTGTTTTCAGGTGCGCCATTCAACTGCAGCGCGGAATTATTTATCTTGACAGCAACAGCGTTTGCTCCCACGATACATAAAGCCGTGACTCCAGTGCTGTAGGAGGTGATTTCACCACCACAGTTAAAAAAAAGAGCATATATGCCGAAGCATGGGGGCAGCAGGGGCGGAGGAGCGATTTTGCTCCTAATGCCGCGTACATACGGTCGAAATTCCGACCGTGTGTACGCGGCATAACTTTTTTGCGGGAGGATGCCCCCATGCTTCGGCATATATATATTTTAGGCACAGGTTGCGTTAAAACATTTTTTTATTTTTTACTAGGTTTTGTTTTGGTATTTGCTTTGCAGGTATGGCATGGTAAGGTCTTACTGTTGTACTGTAATGTTACTTTGTTTTAATGTTAACCACCATTTGCTTAGCAGGTACGCCATTCAGTTGCAGCGCGGATCTATTTATCTTGACAGCAACAGCGTTTGCTCCCACGATACATAAAGCCGTGACTCCAACGCTGTAGGAGGTGATTTCACCACCACAGTTAAAAAAAAGAGCATATATGCCGAAGCATGGGGGCAGCAGGGGCGGAGGAGCGATTTTGCTCCTAATGCCGCGTACATACGGTCGAAATTCCGACCGTGTGTACGCGGCATAACTTTTTTGCGGGAGGATGCCCCCATGCTTCGGCATATATATATTTTAGGCACAGGTTGCGTTAAAACATTTTTTTATTTTTTACTAGGTTTTGTTTTGGTATTTGCTTTGCAGGTATGGCATGGTAAGGTCCTACTGTTGTACTGTAATGTTACTTTGTTTTAATGTTAACCACCATTTGCTTAGCAGGTACGCCATTCAGTTGCAGCGCGGATCTATTTATCTTGACAGCAACAGCGTTTGCTCCCACGATACATAAAGCCGTGACTCCAACGCTGTAGGAGGTGATTTCACCACCACAGTTAAAAAAAAGAGCATATATGCCGAAGCATGGGGGCAGCAGGGGCGGAGGAGCGATTTTGCTCCTAATGCCGCGTATATACGGTCGAAATTCCAACGGAGGCTTATCCGTGGAAAAGTCCGACCGTGTGTACGCGGCATAACCTTTTATGCCGCGTACATACGGTCGAAATTCCGACGAAGACTTGACCGTGTGTACGCGGCATAACTTTTTTGCGGGAGGATGCCCCCATGCTTCGGCATATATGCCCATCATTAGAAGTGGGTGGATGAAGGGAGGTATTCTAATGGTGGGCATACCCACCAATCAATCTCTTTTTTTCGTTCAGCCAATAGGCTGTATGAAAAAAAAGATTACAATACATGTCCAACAAGGACCAGCAACGTACTGGTATGTTGCTGGACTTTGAATGTTTATACCAGAATGATGCCTGCGGGTTTAGGTATCATCTTGGTATCATTTTTTTCAGCCAGCAGCCGGCTTTCATGTAAAAGCAATTCTAGCAGATAATTAGCCTCTAGACTGCTTTTACAAGCAGTGGGAGGGAATGTCCCCCCCCCCGGATATAAAAAGCGCCATTGGGAAATTGGGAAAGCATTTTATCACACCGATCTTGGTGTGGTCAGATGCTTTGAGGGCAGAGGAAAGATCTAGGGTCTAACCCCCCAATTTTTTTCAAAAAAAGAGTACCTGTCACTACCTATTGCTATCATAGGGGATATTTACATTCCCTGAGATAACGATAAAAATGGTAAAAAAATAAAATATGGAAGGCACAGTTTAAAAATAAAATAAAAAAGCCAAATAAATAATAAAAAAAAAAAAAAAAAAAAAAAGCACCGCTGTCCCCCCCTGCTATTGCGCAAAGGCGAACGCAAGCGTCGGTCTAGCGTCATATGTAAACAGCAATTGCATCATGCATGTGAGGTATCACCGCGAAGGTCAGATCGAGGGCAGTCATTTTAGCAGTAGACCTCCTCTGTAAATCTAACGTGGTAACCTGTAAAGGCTTTTAAATGCTTTTAAAAATGAATGTAGTTTTGTCGCCGCTGCGCGTTTGTGCGCAATTTTAAAGCATGTCGTGTTTGGTATCCATGTACTCGGCCTATGATCATCTTTTTTATTTCATCAAACATTTGGGCAATATAGTGTTTTTTAGTGCATTAAAAATAAAAAAAGTGTGTTTTTCCCCCAAAAAATGCGTTTGAAAAATCGCTGCGCAAATACTGTGTGGAAAAAAAAAATGCAACACCCACTATTTTAATCTGTAGGGCCTTTGCTTTAAAAAAATATATAATGTTTGGGGGTTCAACATAATTTTCTTGCAAAAAAAAATTTTCTTTCATGTAAACAAAAAGTGTCAGAAAGGGCTTTGTCTTCAAGTGGTTAGAAGAGTGGATGATGTGTGACATAAGCTTCCTAATGTTGTGCATAAAATGCCAGGACAGTTCAAAACCCCCCCAAATGACCCCATTTTGTAAAGTAGACACCTCAAGCTATTTGCTGAGAGGCATGTTGAGCCCATTGAATATTTTTTTTTTTTTGTCCCAAGTGATTGAATAATGACCAAAAAAAAAAAAAAATGTACAAAAAGTTGTCACTAAATTATATATTGCTCAAACATGCCATGGGCATATGTGGAATTACACCCCAAAATACATTCTGTTGCTTCTCCTGAGTACGGGGATACCACATGTGTGGGACTTTTTGGGAGCCTAGTCGCGTACGGGACCCCAAAAACCAAGCACCGCCTTCAGGATTTCTATGGGTGTAAATTTTTGATTTCACTCCTCACTGCCTATCACAGTTTCGGAGGCCATGGAATGCCCAGATGGCACAAAACCCCCCCAAATGACCCCATTTTGGAAAGTAGACACCCCAAGCTATTTGCTGAGAGTTATGTTGAGTATTTTGCAGATCTCGCTTTTTGTCACAAAGTTTTGAAAATGTAAAAAAAGAAAAAAAAAAAGAAAAAAAAATGTCTTTCTTAATTTTCAAAAACAAATGAGAGCTGTAAAATACTCACCATGCCTCTCAGCAAATAGCTTGGGGTGTCTACTTTCCAAAATGGGGTCATTTGTGGGGGTTTTGGGCTATTTTGACATTTTATGGCCTTCAAAACTGTGATAGGTAGTGAGGAGTGAAATCAAAAATTTATGCCCTTAGAAACCTTGAAGGCGGTGCTTGGTTTTTGGGGTCCCGTACGCGGCTAGGCTCCCAAAAAGTCCCACACATGTGGTATCCCCGTACTCAGGAGAAGCAGCAGAATGTATTTTGGGGTGTAATTTCACATATAACCATGGCATGTGTGAGCAATATATCATTTAGTGACAACTTTTTGTACATTTTTTTTTTCTTTTTGTCATTATTCAATCATTTGGGACAAAAAAAAAAATATTCAATGGGCTCAACATGCCTCTCAACAAATAGCTTGGGGTGTCTACTTTCCAAAATTGGGTCATTTGGGGGGGTTTTGTGCCATCTTGGCATTTTATGGCCTTCAAAACTGTGATAGGTAGTGAGGAGCGAAATCAAAAATGTATGCCCTTAGAAACCTTGAAGGCGGTGCTTGGTTTTTGGGGTCCCGTACGCGGCTAGGCTCCCAAAAAGTCCCACACATGTGGTATCCCCGTACTCAGGAGAAGCAGCAGAATGTATTTTGGGGTGTAATTTCACATATGCCCATGGCATGTGTGAGCAATATATCATTTAGTGACAACTTTGTGCAAAAAAAAACAGTTTGTCATATTCCCGCAACCTGTGGCAAAATATAAAATATTCCATGGACTCAACATGCCTCTCAGCAAATAGCTTGGGGTGTCTACTTTCCAAAATGGGGTAATTTGGGGGGGTTTTGTGCTATTTAGGCATTTTATGGCCTTCGAAACTGTGATAGGTAGTGAGGAGTGAAATCAAAAATTTACGCCCTTAGAAATCCTGAAGGCGGTGCTTGGTTTTTGGGGCCCTGTACGCGGCTAGGCTCCCAAAAAGTCCCACACATGTGGTATCCCCGTACTCAGGAAAAGCAGCAGAATGTATTTTGGGGTGCAATTCCACATATAACCATGGCATGTGTGAGCAATATATCATTTAGTGACAACTTTTTGTACATTTTTTTTTTTCTTTTTGTCATTATTCAATCATTTGGGACAAAAAAAAAAATATTCAATGGGGTCAACATGCCTCTCAGCAAATAGCTTGGGGTGTCTACTTTCCAAAATGGGGTCATTTGGGGGGGTTTTGTGCCATCTTGGCATTTTATGGCCTTCAAAACTGTGATAGGTAGTGAGGAGTGAAATCAAAAATTTATGCCCTTAGAAACCTTGAAGGTGGTGCTTGGATTTTGGGGTCCCGTACGCGGCTAGGCTCCCAAAAAGTCCCACACATGTGGTATCCCCGTACTCAGGAGAAGCAGCAGAATGTATTTTGGGGTGTAATTTCACATATGCCCATGGCATGTGTGAGCAATATATCATTTAGTGACAACTTTGTGCAAAAAAAAAAAAGTTTGTCATATTCCCGCAACTTGTGGCAAAATATAAAATATTCCATGGACTGAACATGCCTCTCAGTAAATAGCTTGGGGTGTCTACTTTCCAAAATGGGGTCATTTGGGGGGGTTTTGTGCTATTTTGGCATTTTATGGCCTTCGAAACTGTGATAGGTAGTGAGGAGTGAAATCAAAAATTTGCGCCCTTAGAAATCCTGAAGGCGGTGCTTGGTTTCCGGGGTCCCGTACGTGGCTAGGCTCCTAAAAAGTCCCACACATGTGGTATCCCCGTACTCAGGAGAAGCAGCAGAATGTATTTTGGGGTGCAATTCCACATATAACCATGGCATGTGTGAGCAATATATCATTTAGTGACAACTTTTTGTAATTTTTTTTTTTTTTTTGTCATTATTCAATCACTTGGGACAAAAAAAAAATATTCAATGGGCTCAACATGCCTCTCAGCAATTTCCTTGGGGTGTCTACTTTCCAAAATGGGGTCATTTGGGGGGGTTTTGTACTGCCCTGCCATTTTAGCACCTCAAGAAATGAGATAGGCAGTCATAAATTTAAAGCTGTGTAAATTTCAGAAAATGTACCCTAGTTTTTAAACGCTATAACTTTTGCGCAAACCAATAAATATACGCTTATTGACATTTTTTTTACTAAAGACATGTGGCTGAATACATTTTGGCCTAAATGTATGACTAAAATTGAGTTTATTCGATTTTTCTTATAACAAAAAGTAGAAAATATCATTTTTTTTCAAAATTTTCGGTCTTTTTCTGTTTATATCGCAAAAAATAAAAATCGCAGAGGCAATCAAATACCATTAAAAGAAAGCTCTATTTGTGGGAAGAAAAGGACGCAAATTTCATTTGGGTACAACATTGCATGTCCGCACAATTTACAGTTAAAGCAGCGCAGTGCCGAATCCCAAAAACAGGCTTGGTCCTAATGGCCCGAAATGGTCCGGGGCTTAAGTGGTTAAACAATGTACATGTTCAAAATTACAAACAGATTCTACATAAGAACAAACCTACAGTCCCTGTCTTGTATGCACCGCCTGTATACGGCTGTTCAGAGTATATAGGGCCTTTTTTATTTTATGTGCGGGGTTCCCCTTAATATCCATACAAGACCCAAAGGGGCTGGTAATGGGCTGGGGTGGGGGTGGGGGTCATGGGGTAGCTATGCCATTTTTCTTAAAGATTTTCATCCATATTACCGGGACCAGACATTACATTAAAGCCGCAAGCAGTTTTAAATGGCTTTTTTTTTCCTTTAGAAGTGTCATTTTGTGCAGGGACAGTTCTAAACACGGGAAACACGTGGCACTTCACAGGCATACTTTAGACACCCCCCAGGTACGATATTTAAAGGAATATTTGACTTTTTTTTTTCACTTTATGCATCATTAAAATGACTGCTCCCGAAAAACGACCGTTTTTAAAACTTCTTTTTGCATTGATACATGTCCCCTGGTGCACAACCCGGGTTCCCAAACCCTTTTTAGGACAATAACATGCATAATAGTTGTTATAATTAGCACTTTAGAATTCGAACGTTCGCATCCATTGTATTTAATAGGGTTCTAATGTTCGTACGAACTTTCGGTCCGTTCGCGGGTTCTGGTGCGAACCGAACCCGGGGGTGTTCGGCTCATCACTATTCTCTATCTTCTCTGATGGTAAAGCTGCCCATTCCTCTTGGCAAAAAGCCTCCAGTTCCTGTAAATTATTGGACTGTCTTGCATGAACTTCACGTTTGAGATCTCCCCAGAGTGTCTCAATGATATTGAGGTCAGGAGACTGAGATAGCCACTCCAGAACCTTCACTATATTCTGCTGTAGCCAATGACAGGTTGACTTGGCCTTGTGTTTTGGATCATTGTCATGTTGGAATGTCCAAGTACGTCCCATGCGTAGCTTCCTGGCTGATGAATGCAAATGTTCCTCCAGTATTTTTTGATAACATACTGCATTCATTTTGCCATCAATTTTGACCAAATTTCCTGTGCCTTTGTAGCTCACATATCCCCAAAACATCACTGATCCACCTCCGTGTTTCACAGTAGGAATGGTGTACCTTTCATCATAGGCCTTGTTGACTCCTCTCCAAATGTAGCGTTTATGGTTGTGGCCAAAAAGCTAAATTTTGGTCTCATCACTCCAAATGACTTTGTGCCAGAAGGTTTGAGGCTTGTCTCTGTTCTGTTTGGCGTATTGTAAGCGGGATACTTTGTGGCATTTGCGTAGTAAGGTCTTTCTTCTGGCGACTCGACCATGCAGCTCATATTTCTTCAAGTGCCTCCTTATTGTGCATCTTGAAACAGCCACAGCACATGTTTTCAGAGAGTCCTGTATTTCACCTGAAGTTACTAGTGGGTTTTTCTTTGCATCCCAAACAATTTTCCTGGCAGTTGTGACTGAAATTTTAGTTGGTCAAGCTGACCATGGTTTGGTTTCAACAGAACCCCTCATTTTCCACTTCTTGATTAGAGTTTGAACACTGCTGATTGGCATTCTTAATTCCTTGGATATCTTTTTAAATCCCTTTGCTGTTTTATACAGTTCAACTACTTTTTCCCGCAGATACTTTGACAATTCTTTTGCTTTCCCCATGCCTCAGAATCCAGAAACCTCAGTGCAGCACTGGATGAAAGATGCAAGGGGTCAGAAGTAGGGATGAGCCAAACACCCCCTGGTTCAGTTTGCACCAGAACCTGCGAACGGACCGAAAGTTTGTGCAAACTTTAGAATTCTGTTAAATACAATGGACTTGAACGTTCAAAATCAAAAGTGCTAATTATAAAGGATAGTATGCAAGTTATTGTCCTAAAAAGGGTTTGGGGACCCGGGTCCTGCCCAAGGGGACATGTATCAATGCAAAAAGAAGTTTTAAAAACGTCAGTTTTTTCGGGAGCAGTGATTTTAACCACTTCCATAAAGGGCATTTTCACCTCCTTCCTGCCCAGACCAATTTTTTCGTTTTCAGCGCTGTTGCACTTTGAATGACAATTGCGCGGTCATGCAACACTGTACACAAATGAAATCTTTATGGTTTTTTCCCCCC
Source organism: Rana muscosa (assembly GCA_029206835.1). Classification (NCBI taxonomy): domain Eukaryota; kingdom Metazoa; phylum Chordata; class Amphibia; order Anura; family Ranidae; genus Rana; species Rana muscosa. The sequence continues at coordinate 219,899,299 of CM055116.1, forward strand.
ACAAATAGAGCTTTCGTTTGGTGGTATTTGATCATCTCTGTGGTTTTTATTTTTTGCGCTATAAACAAAAGAAGAGAGAAAATTTTGAAAAAAACACAATATTTTTTATTTTTTGATTTAATAAATATATATATATATATATATTTTTTAAAACAATTTTTTTCCTCAGTTTATACCGATATGTATTCTTCTACATAGGATTAGCAGCCCCCGGGAAGAGCGGATGATCCATTTACATTTACAGATAAGTCTCTTTATCACGCTCGTTTGTGAGTGTATCCATTGCATTTGTGTTATTTTTAAATAAAACCAGATTTACTGCTACGCTTAGAAGGCGCTGCTTTTTTCCTTCCTTCCACGTGGTGCCCAAGCGGCTGATGTTTTGGCCACGCGAGATACGCTTTAGTTAGACATATGTTGCAAATGGCAACAGTGCGATCTGCTGCACACGTCTGAAAAAAGGCCCACACCAAAGAACTTTTGGAATAACGCGCAGAGACAGCCGCACCCTGCACATGAGGTGCTCTGCGGTGTGATGCAGTCGGTGTGCTGCCCTTAAGCTGGCCCCTGGAGGGCATCCTGCCTCATTGGAGATGTGCCTCCTCCTCCTCTCTCCTATCAGGCACCCACGTGGAGTCAGTGACCTCATCATCCCCTCCCTCCTCATCACTGGAGCAAATATGGCAGTATGCTGCAGCTGGGGGAAAATTACTGCCAGATAGCTGTCCTTGTTGGGCACACCCTCTCTCTGGGCTCACGTTACTACCCCCTCTCTCTGGGCTCACGTTACTGCCTTCCTCCAGCTGGGTTCCATCATCGGAGCCTTCAAAACGCTGGGCATCCTCCTGGAGCATGTACCCAACACTGTGGTCAAACAGTTCGGGGGACTCCTCAGGAGGACATGGTGGGGCTAGGGAAGGAGTGACTGATGCCATTGAGCCGAGGAAAGAGGCTGCTTTGGCAGCTGCTTTGCCAGACAAAGTACCCTGAGCCTGGGTGAGAGAGGATGAGGAGGATGAGGACAGCTTGGTCATCCTCTCGACCAAGTCTTGGGCATGTTGCGGCTCAACATGGCCAGCTGACGAAAAGAAGGACAAGCGTGTCCCACGGCCACGTGCTGATGAGGATGTACCGTATCCACGACCAGCACTGTTGCCTCTAGACACAGAGCCTGCTTGCCCTCTTTTATTGCCTCATGACTGTCTGCCTCTCCGTTTGCCTTCCAGACATACTAATGGCCTGCAGTGAGATGTAGCTGCACAAAGGTGGGATGTATATATATATATATATATATATATATATATATATATATATATATATATATCTGTACTGATTATAATGCAGCTATCAGAATCAACTGCCTGCTGTGGTATTAGTATGGGAAAAGCAGCAATTGTCTTCAGTTAGTTTTAGGTGAAAACTGTGCAGAGGACACAGTACACTAACTGAAAATACTTGCAGCTCTCTGCCTGTGGTTTTATTATGAGAACACCACTATTAGTCACTAACTGTATTCAGGTAAGCTTTAGGTGAACGCTATGCAAAGCACACAGTACACTAAGTGAAACACTGACTGCAGCTAGCACAATCACCTGCCTGCCTGTCACAGTATAGAGAATAACAGGAACGGATCTAGCTAAACTGAATACAGTGTATAAATATATATACAACACCTAGGATGCATATATATCCTCTACACACTGTAACTGCAGCTAACTTACTCGCCTGCCTGCTCTATCTTAATATAAATGACACTGTCTGTCTCTGTAAGCTCTCTCTTTTCACAACTCCAACACACTACACAAGGCCGCAGAGGCGGCGGCCTTATATGGTGTGGTGCGTGTATTAAACCCCCTGCGGCTCTCCGTTTTTTCTGAGCTGTGATTGGCCAAAGCATGCGGTCATAGTGCATGCTTGGCCAATCATCAGCCAGCAATGCATTGCGATGCCGCAGTGAATTATGGGCCGTGACGCGCCACTCGAATTTGACGCGAACCGCCCATAATGTTCAATGTTTAAACAACTCTCTTTAAACAACTCCAACACACTACACAAGGCCGCCAAGCCAGCGGCCTTATATAGTGTGGGGCGTGTACTAAACCCCCTGAGCCATAATTGGCCAAAGCCACCCTGGCTTTGGCCAATTACGGCTCTCTGTTCAGACGGTGCTGTGATTGGCCAAGCATGCGGGTCATAATGCATGCTTGGCCAATCATCAGCCAGCAATGCACTGCGATGCCGCAGTGAATTATGGGCCATGACGCGCCACTCGAATTTGGCGCGAACGGCCCATAATGTTCGCAATTCGGCGAACAGCCGAACAGACAATGTTTGAGTCGAACATGGGTTAGACTCGAACACGAAGCTCATCCATAGTCAGGAGTCCAGAAACTCATTGACCTTTTATACACACACACACACAAATTGCAAAAAAACAAAACAGATCACAGGTGAGGATGGTTACCTTTAATAGTCATTCAAACCCCTTTGTGTCAACTTATGTGCATGTTATAGGGCCAAAATCAGGAGGTTATGTAAACTTTTGATCACGGTAATTTGGGTAGTTTCTGTTACCATTATGATTTAAAAAGAGTAAACACAGTTGATTGATAATAAATGGCTTCAGCCAAACAATAATCATGAGTGAAAGAAATGTTTTTGTGTTATCATTCATATTCTCTGAAAAAATGTAACCATACTCATGTTAAATAGCAGTCAGTTCACACCTGTCATCATTTAAAGTGCCTCTGATTAACCCCAAATAAAGTTCAGCTGTTCTAGTAGGCCTTTCCTGCCATTTTCTTGGTCGCATCCTACAGCAAAAGCCTTGGTCCGCAGAGAGCTTCCAAACCATCAGAGGGATCTCATTATTAAAAGGTATCAGTCAGGAGAAGGGTACAAAAGAATTTCCAAGGCATTATATAAGCCATGGAACACAGTGAAGACAGCCATCATCAAGTGGAGAAAATATGGCACAACAGTGACATTACCAAGAACTGAAAATCCCTCCAAAATTGATGAAACGACAAGAAGAAAACTGGTCAGGGAGGCTGCCAAGAAGTCTACAGCAACATTAAAGGAGCTGCAGGAATATCTGGAAAGTACTGGCTGTGTGGTACATGTGACAACAAGCTTTATTTTTCATATTCTTCCTATGTCTGGGCTATGGGGTAGAGTGGCAAGACCAAGAAAAACATCCAAGCCCGGATACATTTTGCAAAAACACATTTGAAGTCTCACAAATGCATGTGGGAAAATGTGTTATGGTCTGATAAAAACCAAGGTTGAACTTTTTGGCCATGTTTAAAAAGATATGTTGGGCACAAAAACAACAATGCACATCACCAAAAGAACACCATACCCACAGTGAAGCATGGTGGTGGCAGCATCATGCTTTGGAGCTGTTTTCCTTCAGCTGGAACAGGGGCCTTAGTCAAGGTAGAGGGAATTATGAACAGTTCCAAATACCTGTCAATATTGGCACAAAACCTTCAGGTTTCTGCTAGAAAGCTGAACATGAAGAGGAACTTCACCTTTCAGCATGACAAGGACCCAAAGCATACATCCAAATCAACAAAGGAATGGCTTCACCAGAAGAAGAAGGTTTTGGAAAGGCCTTGCCAGAGCCAAGACCTGAATCCCATTGGAAATTTTTGGGGTGATCTGAAGAGGGCTGTGCACAGGAGATGCCCTTGCAATCTGACAGATTTGGAGTGTTTTTGCAATGAAGAGTGTTGTGGAGAATTTTTTGAAGATGTATTTAATATGTATTGTCATAATGTCACCCAGTGTTAGTACTTCCGCAGCCCGCTCTAAAGAGCTGACTGGGGCAGTCTGAGGCTGGTTGAGATAAACTTCCTGATTTGGAGTAGGGTGTTTGCGGAGTGAGGCCTCTCTGCAAACGCATTATCGGTTTAGCGGATGTGTGCTCTTGTCGCCTCTATGTCTGATCAGCATTGAGGTGATGGCGTGAGCGTACACCTGCAGATAAGCTCCCCTCATCAGGAACTGTGTTCATTTGTTATTGTATTATTATTGTATTATTGTATTATTGTATTGAATTGTATCCTTAAAGCTATATTTGCTGTATTGGATTGTATGGGACATCTTGTTAGAGGGATGCCCTTATATGGACATTTGCTGTGTAAAGAGGACATCATGTGATGAGCACTCCCATGGTGGTCAGATGCTGTGTCCTCACTTCCTATGGAGGAGGTCACATGTTGTGACATCACTTCCGGCTGGGAGTTTAATAAAATAACCTTTGGTGGGTGTCGACAGGCAGTTGATGCTGGGATGCCTTGATGATAAGACCTGTCTGGTGGTGATGCTTCCTTCTTTGAATGAATGGGGTTCGAATGACGGTGAGTGAATTTTAGCCTAAGATAGCATTATTGCAATAAGATGAAGTGTGTGCTTATTTAGCACAAGGTAAAATGGTTGTGTGCTCTGCAAATAACCAATTTTGCCACAACAAGAGTGGGCAAATATTTAAGATGTGCCATGCTGATAGACTCATACACAAAATGTGCTGTAATAAAATCAAAAGTTGTTTTAACAAAGTATTAGATTAAGGGTGTGCACACTTATGCAACCATATTATTTTTTTTATTTTTTTTACTTCCCTTCCCTAACAGGTTTCAGTTTGTTGTTCAACTGAGTTGTACAGTTTATAGGTCACATTAAAGGTAGATAAGTTCTGAAATGATTTATCTTTGTCTAATTTTTTTACATCACAGAAACCTGGCATTTAAACAGGAATGTGTAGACTTTTTATATCCACTATATCTAGATATATCTAGATCTAGATATATCTAGATATCTAGATATATCTAGACATATCAATATCTGAATCTATGTCTATACATATATATATATATAACTATATATATATATATATATATATATCTATATATATATAGATATAAATATATATATATATCTATATACTGTATATCTATATATATCTATATGTATATATATATATATATATAGATATAGATATATATATATATATATATATATATATATATATATATATATATATATATATATATATATAGTTAGATAGATAGATATTTGATCATTACAACATAGACCTTTTTCATGAATCATTGGATATTTTTTTCCTCTAACTCAGAAAGTTATGAGATTCTAAGGATTGCTAGGGCTGTTAAAACTTCAGGACAATTAGTGTATTACACATAAACAAGATAGCACCCGAGATTTCACTCAGTGAAGGGTAAACATCTTGTTAGGCTAAACCTGTTTTATGATTGCAAGGCTTCATCAAATTAACTAGTTTTATGATTAAGGAAATTTTACAATGCATTCAAGCTACTCCTCTATGTTTACGAGATCTTCAGAGCTCACCAATGTTGTATTGTGAAGGAGACAACATCTGTTTACCCAGGTGAAGGAAAGTCAAATTCTTGTATATCACAGGCAATGGCAATGTTTCTATTATTCCACTAAGTGAAGGATATTGGGAAAAATCAACTTTAATCCCTTCGAGAGGTCTTTTAGGTAATGACAGAACATAGTTAACTTTTCAGTATTTTATAAAGCTTAAAACTCTTGGAACATTTTAGAAAAGACTACAGGAAGAAACTTGTCAATTCATATATCTATCCATGATAAAATATCATAGTGCCTAAATAAAATGTTAAATATCATAGGATTTATTGATATTGCTACAGCTGTTTATTTGTAATAATTTTTGTTAGAAATATCTGTGCTTTATAATTTAATTTAATTTAGGTAATAGTTTAAGTGTACAAATTATTCTCTGTGTATCATTAATATTTTAATTATGAATTACTATGTACAGTATGAATTTACACATTCTTGTAGCTAATATTTCATGTGTAGATGGTAATATATCAAAAGATTAATAATCATAAATGGTTACCAGACCCCCAAGACAGTTTATGCATTTTAGCTAAAATAACATTGTTAAATCTTTATAGAATAAAAATGTGTGTTCTGTAGAGATAAGTTACTATAAAGATTAGATATTATAGAAGATTTAGATTCTCCCTAAATACCTGAGCATAGCCATTTCTGTTGTCACCTAGTGGCCAAGTTGAGCTGGTGCCTATCCCAACAAACAGGCCATCAGTAAATTGACCCACCGATGATAAGTAAGTAAACAAAACTAGCTACACCCTCTGGGCAGATTTCCAAGAGTTGCATTGTTTTCACTAAATAAATAGCAAGTCAGGGAGACAGAAAGGAGCAACACACATCACACGCCCACCATCTACAGACTGATCATCTGGGAAGGACACTCACATGAGAAGCTGTATCATCATCCTCAGTGGCGTCCAGGATGGCTGGCTGTTGTTGTGCAGAGGCTGGAGAGTGCCAATTTATACCTCACTTATCTTTACAGACATCAGATATACACATCAGCCCCTGAAGAAGCGAGTAGAGCTCATGAAAAGCATCGGGTTAGAGATGTATCATGTATATCTGTACTACTAATACTGTACTACTAATACTTTGTGACTATATACCTATATGGATATGCTTAGAGGACTATTATGCTATGTTGCTGCTTTTATGAATCTGTCACCCATGCTCATGTCTTGTATTGGACAATGTTGATACTATTCCAATAAACTTTGTTACTTTTTATACTTATTCATCTTGTTTACCCTTTGATAATCATGAACACCTCATTCAAAGTCCCACGGGCGATTGTTTGTTTTTACTTCAGTGCCAAGGAGAAGGTGCCGCCGCCACCTGAGATGAAGTGCAGGCCAGTGCCTCCCGGATTGTCTTCGGCTTATGCTTGACTTTGGAGCTGGTAGAAAGCAATTCATCTGTCTGTCAGACAGTCGACTGAAACGCTGTGGTTAGAGTCGTATCCGGCTTGTTAGGAAGGTGCTGTGCCTTGAGAATCCCATGGGGCATGCGGAGCTCTAGTGATGTCCACTCAGCTAAGCAGCACGCATGCGCCCCTAAATTTTGGAAATTTATTGCAACATCTTAGTGTTTGTTCAATTCCCAATATAACTTTTATTTATCGTGTTTGTAAAGTGACTTCTGTAAAATAAATTGTATTTATTTTTTATAGTCCACGGTCCATACTTACACCCAGGTAAGTTCTGCATTGACATAGAATCTTGAAAATAATTGATTAGTCAGCCTAATCATTTTATTAAATTATTTTTGTACTGGAGGCACTGTTGTTCATTGAAAAATTAAACAATAGATATAGCTGACTAAAATAATCGTTCAACATCATTGACAGGCGCAACAAAGCACATTTAACAATAAGGTTAAAAAATACAAAACCTAAGGGGATATCAAAAAGGACATTTAACAAAGTGCTTCAAAACACACACTTGCTACACAACACAATAATTGACATCAAATAATGCATTCATCTGCAAAATTGTAACAGGGCCTGCTTACACCAGCCATGCTGGTGCACATTGTGCCCATGAGCAGCAATGCGTTGCTACAATGCACCACAGTGTACATTTTTCTTTTTTTAACTTTATTTAAAGTTACAAAAACACTTAATTTAACTCTAAAGCAAACCAAAACCTTGTGATGTGCATTGCAACAAATTTTTGTGCGTGCCTTGCATAAAAATGCAGAAATGCTGATTTTTTATGCCATGTCCACCATAGCACCAAAACATGGAGTAAACAGGGCATATGTGAAACAATTATTTTTTTCAATGTCCTTGTGTTGTGTTGATCAGTGCAGATCAGTGCAGATGAACACACACCCATTCCAGATCTCAGAGTTTTATGGTATAGGGTGCTTTCAAAGTTGAAAGAGGATAAAGGACAATGCTATTCTGAGATTTTTATTATCCAGCATCTAGAAAATAAGTGTTCACTTGGTGTACATATGTAGAATTAATAGAAACATTCATTCCTTAGGGGAATAATTATTCCTCTAAGCTATATGTGATTTACACCAACTCATGAGTTTCAGTGTAATATATTGTGTTTTTAGAAGCTACTACCCACAAGGTAATATATATGGATAGCTAAATTGCAAATTTATCTCAACAGTGTCCTCATACTAACCCAAGATGAAGTGCATCATTCCTATAACACAGTATAAGTTATTGATAATTCTCTTAGAAATTCTATAGAAAATTCATCAGCTAGCTCGAGAAAATAGGAATTGAAGAACTCAAGAATAACTCATACTTGGTAATGCAGTTATTAAAGAACTTGTTATAAATTCAAAACAGAAAAGTTACTTTTTAACTGCAATTGATAAAATTCTGTTTTTTTTATTTTGTTACTTAAAGTTGTGTTCCAGAAACACTGTCAAATGTTCAGTTGCAGAGAACTATTTCTATGTAAATATTAAAATACTCTGCAGCCTGCTATGTGATCCAAACATCCCTGGCAGTCAGCATGGCCTGATATTTGACTTCCGATGCAGCAGCAGAACAACTTGGACAAGAACACACACACTGGACAGTAAAATAGGATCAGCCCCATGATAAGTCACCAGCTCTCACGTCCTGTCAGAATGCTCTCCCTTAGTACATATGCACTGTGGCAGAGCTTGACTGACTCCTAGAACTGGAGCTTTGGAGCTTTCATGCTCTGGTGAGTATGTATGCATAGGATATTACAGAAGACTGGTGTAAGGATAAATATAAGTGTGTGCACTAGCTGAATTTTCAATTCTATCTAATGATTTATTTCATGAATATCTAACGCTATGAATTTGAGAAACAGAAAGGGTGGGGACAAGGGAAAGTGGCTGATGCTGACCCTATCACATTCCCTCCCCCTGAAATTGATGGACTATCTTGGTACTGCTGAAAACCACATACAGGTTATATAAAAGAAAGATTTATTGGATATAAAATATACAAAGGTACATGATTAAAATTGAAAAAACAGAAACTTAGGATTCCCCCAAGCGATATCTGTTATTACAAACATATAGACTGGTCTGGGTCTCGACTAGTTTTGCGGTGTAACCGATTCCTCAGGAGGATCAATCTATGAAACAAACAATACAGTTGAGCAAACATAATAGATTCAACAATAGCAATACTACAGCATATGAAGGGGGTAATAATAATGCAAGAAAATAGCTTACCCAATATCTTAGGTGGTCATGTGTGGCATCGGGCCGCCCAAACAAATACCCCCTGCGGTGGACTAGGGGGATGGTGCAGAAATCTCTAGATAAAGGCATAGTATGGGTAAGGAGTCTAGTGGTGGTACTTGTAAAACAGGGAGGAATAGGGCACCCGTGAGGGAGGGGTAGGGAGAGGAAGGGAAAGTGGGGGAAAAAGAAGAAATGGGGGGGACGAAGGGGGGGAGAGGGGGGGATGGGGGGAAGGAAAGGAAAAAGTGGGGGGGAAAACAAGTGGAGGAAAAATGAGGAGGAAGGGGAGGGGGGTATGGGGGTGAAAGGAAGGAGGGGTTGGAAGAAGGACTGAGGTGCCCATTCCTACATAGATGAACTAAACATTAGACATGAGTTGTCCAAGAATGGTCTCACCGGGTAATTGTATTCAAGGGTAATATGAATACCCAGCCAACTGATGGTTCACTATATTGCAGAGGCGGAGAGACAGGTTCAAATTGGGGACGCCCACTAATATCACAGACTAAGGAATCATGGAGCGTAGAGAGGTGTATAGGTCCGGCATTGCGGGTAACTGCCCAGCAAGGAATGTGGAAGTTTGTCAATATAATGGGTATAAGTTACAAATAAATAAAATCAGGTACAAGATAATGCCCCTAAAGACCAAAGAAAACGTACCCATGAGAATCCCTAGTAGATAAGTGGTGGCGGCCTCCTGTCTCTGACCCGCATGTAGGAACCACCGATGGAGAGATCAACAGTTCTCACTCACGGGCCGAGGTTTGGTGCGGTCCCGGGCTGCCTTATCCTTCCCCACAGCGGCGGACTCGTATTTCCCCTGGCAGGGGTGACCCACATTAGCTCATCCCCTTCTTGCTCTCCCCGAGCTGGGCTCCCCGCCCCTTGGCTCGTGTTGAATGCACATGCGCCATAGCGTGGTTCACTGACCCGCGCTGTGCGGAGAAACTGACCTGGTGACGTCAGACGCCGCCGCTGGTGGCGTTCTGGGTGTCTCCAGGTTGGGGAGCTCATATAACAGACCTTGGCCCGTGAGTGAGCACTGCACATATTCCTGTTACTGTGCTTGGACTCTGCCGAAGTGCCTAGTTGACTGCTTGTAGTACTCCCTTTTTCATTTCCCCCCTACGCCACAAGTGACTGTTAACCGCGTTGAGTGGCCCGGACATGTAGCTGAGCTTGATTTGCATCTGCTGGTGGCTTATGCCCTGAGTTTATTATGTTGTAACGGAAACCAAACCTCTTTCTGACTACTCCAGAGTGTATGAAAGCATGGCAAGCTGGGGATTCTTTGCATTTACAGATATGCTCTTAATGACCTGGATGTTGGGGTTTTCCCTTGCTTCACCAGGTGGCTGCCCTAGCCATATAATGCCTTCTTACCCATCTCCATCTTGCTGTTGACTGGAGGCCGTTGCTGACTCTAGCTGGGATTCCATTTACTGTTTATATGGTTGTACTGTTTTTATGCTCCTGGGGGTTAAGTCAACTTAGAGGCTCTATGTCAGAGCGATTGGGGGTCCCCATGAGCCACATTTCCTGTAGCTTCCCCATAGTGCTATGATGTATTTCCATCAGCCGCTGTTTGCTTTCTGGACATTTTTGGGACACTATGAGTCACTTTGTACTGCTTCTTCTGAGTCCATAACTTTACTTTACTTGGGTGCTGCTGAAAGTTAAGTGTACTAATTTAGGCACTGCCTAGTCTGCTAAATATACCATTCCATTCACATAATAATGCCAGTAGAAAAATGCAATGCAGTGAGAAATTAAACATGTAATAAAAATTACATTAGAAACTACATTAGCATTACATTACATTAGAATTACATTAGCTGCTGAAAGTTGCTTTCTCAAGACGCCCATGTGATCCCGGTGTCCAGAGTTTGGCCTGTTGCACAGTGTCTGAGCTTGATGGTGAGCTCTTTCACAGATATTTATTCTGTTCCTTCTCATTATAGCCTTTGCATGATAATCAGAATTATTTGGTAGTTCCTCCTCTCACTTCCAAAATGCCTAAAGGAGTCATAGGTGAGATCTCCTATTGTATGTAAGCAGGCCTGGGCAACCACCCCCGCCCCCACCCACCCTCCATCCTTACTTTACATTTCCGATGGCTCCAGTCTTTTTATAAAAGGTAGTGTCAATGCTAGCACTGTTACATTGCTCAAACAGGGCCCAGATTGGCAACAGATCTGGCTATTTCTGACAAGAAGCTCACTTTACGGACACTGCTGGTGTGTTTAGCCACAATCTCCAATATAGCCTTAATGATTTTAGCTTCCCCCATGACCGAACTAGTCAGTTTCTGTATTGACTAATATGTAGGTCTCCTTCCAGCAGGGCAATGTTTACATTCATCCTTAGGTATTCATTCTTATATTCTCTTTTTCGTTTTTCACCATTTGATATGGTTATTGCTCTGGAGTCTCTTTTACACACCTTGTGCATCTTTTGGTGCTCCTCATGGCCATAGCAACCTTTTGGTACCAATGCTCTTTATTTCTTTTTTTTACTAGCCCTTTTTTCTCCCTTTTTTTTGTAATTCCATGAGGACATCATAGTATTTTTTTCATATTCGCCTTCTCGGTCCCTCTCTGTAAAAAGTGGTGGTAGGTGATCTCTGTGCTTCATACCTCACCTCACTCCGCACAGGCAGGCTTCACAGCCAAGCTGAATCTTTTTTGGCTTTGTTCAGTGAATGTAAGGTCATACACCTTCACCCACCCGATTTTTCTTGTTCTTCTTCCCTCCTCCCCTCCTCCCTCCTTTTCCTGTGCTTAACGCTTTAATCATTCCCTGCTTATTCCCATACTTTCCCCTTCCTCCTCTTCCTCTCACTCTTTCCCCCCTTTTCTCATCTTCCCCTTATCCTATGCCAATCTTTATATTCTTTCTAGGTCTATTGGTCTTTCACAGTGGACTCCTAAACGTTCCTCAACCAGTTCGGCAATTTAGTCCACTTTTGTTCCCGGGGTTAGGGCAACATAGGTTTTAATTGGCTTTGTCCAGCTTTCTAGATATTATATTTCTGGTAACTCACAGTCCAGCCAACCCAGCTTGAAATTCTACTCGCTTAATGCAAGAGGCCTCAAGGTCCATGATTTATCAGAAACTCCATAGACAAAGGGTTCACATAGCATTTACACAGGAAACACATTTTAGATGTTCTGCCACTCCTAAATTGACAAACCACATATTTCCAGTGGTCAATGAGGCCTCAAATTAGTTATCTAAGTCAAAGGGGGTGGAGATTCTTCTCGCAAAACATGCGTGGTTTCAACTTTTGGACCAACCATCGGACCTAAAAGGCCTTTACTTTTTTTTGAAAGGCACATTGGACAGTAAATCAGTTATGCTGGTGAATATTTATAGTCCTAATGACAAACTTTTGTCATGTTTCACCACTGTTCCTTCTCCATGACGTATGGAATTTTCTGTATCCTACGACAAAGGATTTCATCTATTTTTCTCCATCCCATCAGAAGTATTCCCACATGTACTATTTCTTTCTTTCACAAACTGACTTACAACTTGTACAAAAAGTAAGTATTGAATCGTCATTTTTATCTGACCACCACCCTATCACTATGACGATCTACTTCTCGAACACCAACCATTGCTCCTAAAGGGATCTTCTTGCTCACGAGTCTCTACACACAACACTTACAGACTACTTCCAGCACAATACCACTCCTGACGTCTCTCCCTTATCGAGATAGGAGGCACACATTTGTCTGCTCAGGGGCGAGTGTATTAACTTTTCCACTAAAAAGAAGAAAGAACTCCAATCCCATACAATTGACTTGCTTAAATAGATCAATACCCTTGAAGCGGCTCATAAACACTCCCTGACAGCTTTGACACATGTGAGAAAGTTACTTTTAGAAGCGTTGGGTAAACAAATGCAACGTTAATTTGTCCTTAGTCATATATTTTTTATGAACAATCAAATAAGAGCAGCAAGCTCCTCACCCAGGCCAAAGGAGGAGAGCTTGCAATCATTCATGACAATACAGACAGGGCACAACACATAGCTGCAGTTTATGGAATATTATAAGGCGCTTTGTAATATTTGACCTACTACCTCCTCAGAGTGGAGTCAGGACTCATTTCCAAATATCTTACCTACTACAAAATGTCCAAACTACTTTGGATGTCTTCTACACTCTAGAAGACCCCTTACACCCTGAGGAACTCAAGCAAATGAAACCAGGCAAGAGTCCTGGTCCCGATGGCCTCACCACTCAATAATATAAAGGTTTTCTGGAGATTTCAGCCCCTCAGTTTTTGAAAGCTTTCAGTTTTTTTGACAGATGGACACTCTTTTTCATCCCAACTCCACATAACTGTGATCCCAAAGAAAGAAAAAGGCTCCACCCAAGTTGTTAATTATAGGCTAATATCGTTACTCAATGTCAACTTAAAAATATGCGCTAAATTTCTCAAATTTCCTCATGCCTTTACTGCTTTGTTTATTATCCCTAGACCAAGCTGGATTCACCCCGGGCCGAAAAACATGGGATAACATAATAAAGAAAAAGTGTTGAAATGGCTGAGAATGTGTGATGTAAAGTATACACAGTGATGGGAATTATTGTTAAAGCACTTATCCAAAATCCTAGGAATGTTGTAATAATGACACTGTATTTGAAACAAGTGACTACATAGGGCACAAGAATTACAGATGAGCATATTGATATGATGTATGTGGTTACTGCTAGTAAGTGTATTACTAAACAAGGTAATGTTTAACTATTTTAGCTCACTTACAACATTCTTCTTTAGTGTACAGTATATCTTGCTGTTATATTTAAGGAACAAATAGGTTTGCCATGAATGAGATACTGAATAATTTTGTCTTACCATAGAAATAATAAGCCAAACATTCCTGAAAACAGCTTTATTATCCATAGAAGCATGAAACCTCAATGCCAAAATGTTTCCCTCCTTCACTGATGTATTGTCCATTCTCCTACAGGTAATAAATTTGTTTGGAAGAAAAAAAAAGAGCCATGAACAATTAGAATATTTTTTTTTTTGGGGGGGTGGGTGTCATGGAAATTTTATGAAGATGTATTTTAATATGTATTGTTATAGTGTCCCCCAGTGTTAGTACTCCCGCAACCCTCACTAAAGAGCTGACTGGGGCAGTCTGAGGCAGGTTGAATCCCGTCTGGTAGTGGAAAACATCTTGAGGTTGGAGACTGATGTTTGCAGGGTGGGGATATGTCTGCCGACGAAGGGCCCCTGTGCATTGCATTGCACAGACGATCGTCTGAGGGGATACGTTCGCTCTGCAGGGACATTATCGGTTATAGGCGGATGCACGCTCTTGTCTCTGCTGTGTCTGATCAGCATGGTCGGGATTTGCAGCGTCTTGCATCTGCAGATTACCTCCCATCCCGACGAACGATAGCATAATCCGAGTATGCGCTGTTCTCTGGAATAGCACAAAATAGGGATTCCTATCAGAGGTAATATGAGAGCTTATGAGCGTTTCATAGTCAGGGAGAACGTCCATGTTTTAAAGCCATACGGCTTTGTTTGTTAAAAACATACATATACGCTTTGATGCCGAGGAACTGAGAACATAAGCAGTCTAGTGTTGTCTGGTTTTTGGATGAATGGGAAATCGAATGATTGGTAAGATGCATTATTGCATTAAGACGAAATGTGTTATTATTAGAGACACAAGATTTGGCTGTGCGATCTGCGTTCAGCCTTATTTCTCTGACAGAATGGCGAGTCAGGACCCTAGGAGTAAATAGGGCCTCCTTTAGCATCGGGTTGAGATGAGGGAGTGAATGGATCTACGTTCCGATGCGCGAGGAGGCTCTGCTTTGCAAAAGAACCAATTTTTCGTCTTTTTGAAATAATGCTGGAAGTTTGAATGTGTGAGTGTCTGTTGTATGAGAGATGTCTGTTGTGTGTATGTGTAAGTGTGTGTGTGAATGTATGAATTTTGTATGGTGTTTAACTGACTAGATTGAAGTTGCGTAGAGATAGCTGTTTGGAAAAGTGAATGGTCATTTAGAAAAGTTTTAAAAATGGCTGCTGCATATGTAATTTGAACATGTGCTTGAATGGGGGAGGGGCGACCAGTAACTGATGATCGTTTGTGTGCCATGCGGCTTGGGGGAAGGGCAGCCAGGATGGCTGCTCCATTGCTTACAATAGAAAATGTTTTATGTTGAAAGGGCTACGCCCTTTAAATGGTGTCAGGATTTTTTTGGGAAGCTAGCATGGAGGAGGTTTTTGTTTTGAGATGAAAAGATCATACAAGCATCACTGTGGGTTGGATGGTCTTAGGTTTCTAGGATCGCTGACTGTATTTCTTAATATCTTGTTCCTGTGAAAGCTGATGTGAACTTTGAGAAAAGAGTGTTGTTGTTTTAATGTTGTGCATGTAACTACCATTTTTGAATGTGCTGTTAAGTTGGCCAAGGGTCTGAGTTGAAGTAGCCTAAAGTGTGTGTCTATGGTTAAGTGTGCATTCTCAAATGTGTAGTCAATCTTTGTGGAGAAAGAATTTGGTTTTCTAGTGAAGAAATGCTGGTTTTGGCGGGAAAAACTGCATTTGTCGGCCATCTTGCTGTAGTCCACCATTTTGTTGTGGCCTGGCATTTGTCGGCCATCTTGCTGTAGTCCACCATATTGATGTGGCCTGGCATTTGTTGGCCATCTTGCTGTAGTCCAGATTTCATCCACCATTTTATTGTGGCCTGGCATTTGTCAGCCATATTGCTGTAGTCCACCATTTTGTTGTGGCCTGGCATTTGTCGGCCATCTTGCTGTAGTCCAGATTTCATACACCATTTTGTTTTAGCCTGGCTTTTGTTGTTGTCCATGCGGCCATGGTCGTCGGCCATTTTGAGAGGCGCAGTTTAAGGATTTTTGTGCTGTTTGCCCTGTGTGTGTAGTACGATCTGTCCTGTTTTAAAAAGGTGATTTAGAGGCTCAGTTCTTGTTAGCGTTTTTATCCGGGAGAACCCACATTTTGAAGGATTTTTTGCTTTATACAGTTTAGCCTGTAAATCATCCCAGAGTGGTGAGACACCGGGGTGACATACTGAGAACCTGTTTTGTTTAATGTTAAATTCACTAGTTTAAATTGTTTTTCTAAGCATCGGCTCTGTTTTCATTTAAGTGAATGTAAGCTTTTGTAGGTTAGCTGTGTGTGTACTTTGGGGCTGTTTCTCTGCAAAGGGAACAGGACGACTGTTCCGTGTACATAAAAGAATGAATAGGGCCATGTATCGTGAGATTTTGAGTGCAAACCTCCTCCCATCAGCAAGGGCATTGAAGATGAAACGTGGCTGGGTCTTTCAGCATGACAATGATCCCAAACACACCGCCCGGGCAACGAAGAAGTGGCTTCGTAAAAAGCATTTCAAGGTCCTGGAGTGGCCTAGCTAGTCTCCAGGTCTCAACCTCAAAAGCTTTGGATGGAGTTGAAAGTCCGTGTTGCCCAGCGACAGCCCCAAAACATCACTGCTCTAGAGGAGATCTGCATGGAGGAATGGGTCAACATACCAGCAAAAGTGTGTGACAACCTTGTGAAGACTTACAGAAAACGTTTGACCTCTGTCATTGCCAACAAAGGATATATAACAAAGTATTGAGATGAAGTTTTGATATTGACCAAATACTTATTTTCCACCATAATTTGCAAATAAATTCTTTCCAAATCAGACAATGTGATTGTCTGGATTTGTTTCCACATTTTGTCTCTCATAGTTGAGGTATACCTATGATGACAATTACAGGCCTCCCTCATCTTTTTAAGTGGGATAACTTGCACAATTGGTGGCTGACTAAATACTTTTTTGCCCCACTGTATATTGTTAGCCATGGATTTTTTTGGTGTCTTGATAGACATGGAAATGGGGCTCCCCTCCCCTCCCTCTTCCTGTCCATTGACGTGAAATAAACCAGTTTGAAGAGCTGGGCATGCAATACAGGAAGTTGGTGGCAGGAGCTTGGTCTTCTGAAAGGTGAGCAAATGAGATGTGTGCTTGGAAGGACAATGGAAAACATTTTGGCTTTTGAAAGAGTGTTTTATATTTTGTTCCAGTTGTTTTTGTGAAGTTTTATACTGTAAATACAGTTTCGGGTAGAGAGAAAACGGGGGGGGGGGGGGGCATCACCATTATTGTTGTAACATCTAGATGCAGGTAGAAAGAAGCCATGATATTGTTTTGAATAGTGGAGGAGTTCATGGTGCTCTGTAGTTCGTCTGACAAACACGTTTAGAAGGCTGTATATTTGTACGCCCTTTTGCTCTCAGGTTCTCCCCCCGACACTCAGACTCACCGACAGTGGGCCACTGATCTATCCGTAGACCTTTCCACAGCTGACTGGGAACGTGTTTGCGAACACACACATAGAGGTTCAGTCAACATATCCGCGCAGGAAAATAGGTATAAGCTATACACACGATGGTACCGTACTCCAGATAAATTACACAAATTCTTCCCGACCGTCTCCCCTCTCTGCTGGAGGTGTAAATCCACCCTTGGTTCTTTTCTCCACATTTGGTGGACATGCCCTTTAATACAACCATTCTGGATAGAAATACATAATTTAATTACCAAAATCACTACATACACTCCGGATTTTACCCCAGCACAATACTTACTACACCACACCTCCATACCCTGCTCTGCCTACCACAAATTCCTTACCTTACACCTTATTAATGCGGCAACCCAATGCATACCGACCCACTGGAAAAGCACTGTCCCCCCCACCATTGCCGAATGGCATAATAGAGTAGACAAGATAGCAGAGATGGAAAGACTTATCTTCCAAACTAAAGATATGCCTACTAAGTTCAGAACCACGTGGGCATGCTGGACCCAATATAGGGATGAAGCGTCAACCACGATACCCCATCTGACACCTATGCCCATACCGGGGACTTCTATACCCACCTAAAAACCTAACTTCTTACACTCGAATGATTATGACCAACCCGTCACTCCCCTGGCCCTCCCCTTCCCCTTCTTCACCATATCGCTTAATAGTACAATACCTTCAAGTCGAAACTACAAATCTCTCCAGACCAGATCTTCCCTCCTTATGGTTCCCTATTGATTTCTGTTACATATACTTGATACTCAAGGATGCTATAGTTTCCCTGATAGGATAGGTCTATCCTTCGCCGGGGTTGCAGGGGGAGAGGTAGTGCTGTCGGGGGTTTTAGGTCTGGCTACTCTCCGACAAACCATCAGCGCTCCAATATTTAATTCATAAATACGGTCGCCTTGCCCGCTCACAGAATGTTCCCATTGGGGGTGGGTGGGAGGGGCATGGCCTTCGCTGGTTTGTCTTATTCTATTTTATATTCTGTATGCCCCCCTGCGGTGCTCCTTTCCCCCTAACCCCCTGAAACTCGTTGACTCTGTCTCGCCTCTGAGCTCCAGATATAGACCATACTCTCCATACTATTGTGTATAGGCTTTGATCCGACCCCTACTCCAATCCCCTGGTTAAGTCTCAAACTTATCTGATTAATTGGTTTAGATTCAAAACTGTTCTATTGTGATACAATTCCTCCTGTAATCCAAGCCATGATGTATACTCTTTGTTACACATGTTTTCGTTTTTCTCTACCTGCTCAGTTGTTATTGTGAAAACTTCAATAAAAATTATTTAAAAAAAAAAAAAAAAAAAAAAGAAGGCTGTATATTGTGAGACAGGTCGGGCCGTGTAGAATAATCGGAATTCCTTTGCGCGATTGTATTAGCATAAACATGAGGAGTAGTACGCTAGCAGCCCTGCTCAGGCCGTGTAGAATAATTGGGAAGCAGGGGTCGATTATGGTGATAAAGGCACAAACCATAACCACTCCGAAAATAAAGCGCAAGGTTCTCTGGACGCAGAGTTCACAAAAAAAAGTGTTTCGAATCGTCATGGGCAAATGTGCCATCCATGCAGTGCACGAGTCAGACAGCTGCACCGCACATGAGGTCTGGGTTTGGGGCTCTGGACATGAGACCCCTTAAATATTGACATATATGGTCAGAGGGTACAGTAAGGTGTATTCTTTTGGAAGGTATTTTTGATGTCTGGAGGTACGAGACCTCAGAATAAAAATACCTTGGAAGTAGTTCAGCTGTGGCTTCAGAAATCTGTAGGGTTGATGGATGCGTAGTACACGCTTTTGTGGTTAAAATTCTCATGCCCGTTTGTTTGAACATTGTATGGCTGGTCCATGCAAGGGTTTCGAGCTGCTCTCATGTTTTTCCCATTGTATTTTCTTCTATTGCTGAAAGAGTGAAGGCAGCATTCTAGTTGTTTTTGCTTTTTTAATTTTTGTTTTGGAAACTATGAAGTATCTCCCCCACATTTGTATCGGAATGTTTGTATGTAGTAACGTGAATATGTTTGAACTTACCACGGCGATCCTCCGACGCGTCGTGGCTGTTGTATTTTTGTAGGAGCAGGAAAAGTAAGGGTAACAGAGGGTTTTGTTGAATTGGTTTTAAAAGAATGTCATTGACAATTTACCAATCTACAGGAATGTCATTTTTGTTTGCCATTCTTTTCAGGTTAAATATGAAGGATAGAGTAATAATTTTTGCTTGTAAGTATTTTTTCAGGTCCAAGGAGTTTCTGAAAGTGTATCTACATAGAGAGTAGGTGTATGTAGACAGCTGTACACATGGATAAATACATGAGTCTAAGGAGGTAAAAGTATCATAAGCTATTTCATTGTTTCTTTTTTCCTGCACCACTCTAAATCCTGCAGTTCTTCCTTCAGTTTCTAATGAGGAAGAAAAGGGGGGGGGGGGGGTGATAAATGTAAAAATTACAGTTTTTCAAACTAATAATGTTAACCTCTGTAATTCCAACCAAGTTTGTGCCAAGACTGTCTTTCTTTGATAGAATTTGAATTGGCAAGCAGCAGTCTGGTGAAGTAGGCTCCCATCCCAGATGCTAAGAATCTTTTTGTCAATGGTTCCAGGTATTACACCCCAGATGGTAAGCCACGCACAGGTTATGCAGTGACCACAGTCCCGATGTCTGAGTTTGTCATATGAGGTTTGTTTGGAGGTCAACCAAAACCAGAGTCGTACTTTCCTCATTAGCTGTCACTTACATTC
This sequence comes from Rana muscosa, assembly GCA_029206835.1. Lineage (NCBI taxonomy): Eukaryota > Metazoa > Chordata > Amphibia > Anura > Ranidae > Rana > Rana muscosa. Next base: position 219,919,512 of record CM055116.1, read on the forward strand.
TCAGCTGATGGGGTAGGAGCGGTCACTGTAACATGAACTTCAAAAGGTCCACCACAGGGTTCACGAGTCCCTCCTGGACCCTGACACAATAACCAGTTTACATTCTTTCCAACCAGGTGACTGGGTCGTTGTAAAGAAGACTGAGGGATGAGACCACGCCAGCCACTGCAAGATGCTGCTCAACCGCACCAAAGAATGAGGAGTATCTTTGTTTATTTATATTTTTTTGTTTAGTAAATTTTAGCAAGAGTAACGATGAAAAGCATCCCAAGTTATTGTTTAAAGTGTATTCTCTGACTAACTAAGAAAGCGAACAGGACCGATTGCTGGGTCTACTCTGAATCTCCACAGAGCTTTAGTCCCCAGCGATGACAGCGGTACATGCTATTTATGATGTTCATATTGGTATGAGGAGTTTTGACAAACTAGTGAAGACTCCAAACAGACACTTGTCAATGGAATTTAACGATACATTTCTAGAGGGTAAAATTGGTTATAGTTTTAATAATAGCTCTGCCTCTTGTCGGTTTGGGTATCGGGACAACTAGGTAGCCCACAAGTGTGTTTGAACTTTAGTTTGGTGCTTATACGGATCTGCAGCTTATAAGGTAATTCCCCCTAATGCAAGAGGTTCATGCATGCTGATGAAACTCGTCCCAGCATCTTATGTTGCGACCGATTGTCAGGATCTGATGGCGCGAGAAGGTAAGAATGGCAGGGACAGCTAGAAGGGAATTGTTCACCAACCCCAACCAGGTCTGGGCATGGTTTCCTGCATGCACATAGTAGGGTGGGGGGGCTTGAGCTTATGATACGATTGAACAATTCTCATCCAGTGAGGATGGGATATTCATGTAACTGTTGAAGCCAGAGCTATAGCTAGTGAAGGTTGGGAATCATTTTAAGGGTCTGGGAATCTTTGTGGATTTAATTTTTATTTTACAGCATAGTTGAAGGAAGGAAGTAGGGGTATATATACTCATGTCATTTTTATTTCTATTCCTTCTATACGTCGTGATGAGGTGCTCCTGTTGCCTGATTGGACGTGTGACCAGAGCCCAAGCAGATGACCACATCTTCCTTGATGAGATGCCCTGAAGCCCGACCCACGTACAAGACACAGAGGATCCTAGACCGATCGGCAATTACTACAGCTCATCATGTCGTGTCCTCCTTATAAGTCATGCTCCTGAAGAAAAGAGTCTACATGTCAAGCCGTGTTTTCCTTTTTATGGACTCATATGGACTGTAAGGACTGATTCATTTCCAGGTGTAAGAAGGAGATCAAGGTGCATCGAGGGACACGTGGGGTCATTTGACAAAAAAGGGAGGAGCTGTCGTGGAAATTTTATGAAGATGTATTTTAATATGTATTGTCATAGTGTCACCCAGTGTTAGTACTCCCGCAACCCGCTCTAAAGAGCTGACTGGGGCAGTCTGAGGCTGGTTGAATCCTGTCTGGTAGTAGAAAACGTCTTGAGGTTGGAGACTCATGTTTGCCGGGTGGGGATATGTCTGCCGACAAAGGGCCCCTGTGCACTGCACAGACAATCGTCTGAGGGGATATGTTCGCTCTGCAGGGACATTATCGGTTATAGGCGGATGCACGCTCTTGTCTCTGCTGTGTCTGATCAGCATGGTCGGGATTCGCAGCGTCTTGCATCTGCAGATAGCCTCCCATCCCGACGAACGATAGTATAATCCGAGTATGCGCTGTTCTCTGGAATAGCACAAAATAAGGATTCCTATCAGCGGTAATATGAGAGCTTATGAACGTTTCATAGTCAGGGAGAATGTCCATGTTTTAAAGCCATACGGCTTCGTTTGTTAAAAACATACCTACACGCTTTCCCTGCCCGGACATGCCCATAAGACTTTAGCCATTATTGTATTGTATTGTATTGTATTAGCTGTATTTAACCACTTAACGACCGCTCACTGTACATATACGTCGGCACAATGGCACCGACAGGCACAATCACGTACAGTGTACGTGATTGCCTTTGTACAGTTGGGGGGTCCAATCGGACCCCCCTTCTGTACAGTGAGCGGTCGGAATTCGTCTGGGAGCGATCCGAGATGGGGGGGCGGCCATTCGATTCCACCCCCCGCGATCGCTCCCGGCGAATGAGAATGCCCCCTCTGCCTGTGTAATGTAAACACAGGCAGAGGAAGCAGGAGGAAGTGATGTCATCTCTTGTGCGGCGCTCACATATACCGAGCGCCGTACAAGAGAAGACATCAAGGTTAGTGCACAAACACTACACTAACACCAGCACACATAGGCACATAAATCGCCCCCCCCAGGCCCCCCCAGATCACCCCCCAGCCCCCAGTCACAGTGTCACTGATTGCAGTGACCATTTATTTACTGATCACTGCAATCAGTGACATTTGTGACTGTAAAAGTGTCACTACAGTTTAGTTTTAGGTCCAGTGTAGCCCCCTAACCCCCCCTAATAAAGGTTTAACCCCTTGATCACCCCCCAGATAACCCTTTCACCCCCTAGCACCGCCGTCGCTAAGCGATCATTTTTCTGATCGCTGTCTTAGCGTCGGTGATGCAGATCGGTAGCCAGTAATTTTTTTTAGGTTCGCCGCAGGTTTTTATAGCGTCAGGTACCCCCATAAATTATCTAATAAAGGTTTAACCCCCTTGATCGCCCCCCAGGTAACCCTTTCACCCCCTATCACCACTGTCGCTAAGCGATCATTTTTCTGATCGCTGTCTTAGCGTCGGTGATGCAGATCGGTAGCCAGTAATTTTTTTTAGGTTCGCCACAGGTTTTTATAGCGTCAGGTACCCCCATATATTATCTAATAAAGGTTTTAACACCCTAATTGCCCCTAGTTAACCCTTTCACCAGTGATCATCATATAAGTGTTACGGGTGACGCTGGTTAGTTAGTTTGCTTTTTATAGTGTCAGGGCACCCGCCGTATATAACCCAATAAAGGTTTAACCCCCTGATCGCCCGGCGGGTGATATCAATTAGGTTTTAGCATCAGAGAGGGTCTGCGTCACACCCCAGGCAGCGTCAGGTTAGTGCCAGTAACGCTAACACCCACGCGTGAAGCATACACCCTCCTTAGTGGTATAGTATCTGAACAGATCAATATCTGATCTGATCAGATCTATACTAGCGTCCCCAGCAGTTTAGGGTTCCCAAAAACGCAGTGTTAGCGGGATCAGCCCAGATACCTGCTAGCACCTGCGTTTTGCCCCTCCGTCCAGCCCAGGCCACCCAAGTGCAGTATCGATCGATCACTGTCACTTCCAAAACACAACACACATACCTGCAGCGTTCGCAGAGACAGGCCTGATCCCTGCGACTCCAGTGCTGTAGGAGGTGATTTCACCACCACAGTTAAAAAAAAAAAAACAAATATGCCAAAGCATTGGGGCAGCAGGGGCGGAGGAGTGATTTTGCTCCTAATGCCGCGTACATACGGTCGAAATTCCGACGGAGGCTTGCCCGTGGAAAAGTCCAACCATGTGTGTGCGGCATAACTTTTTTGCGGGAGGATGCCCCCATGCTTCGGCATATATAAATGGTGCATGTATGCCCATCATTAGAAGTGGGTGGATGAAGGGCGGTATTCTAATGGTGGGCATACCCACCCGATCAATCTCTTTTTTCATTCAGCCAACTGGCTGCATGAAAAAAAAAGATTACAATACATGTCCAACAAGGACCAGCAACGTACTGGTATGTTGCTGGACTTTGAATGGTTATACCAGATTGATGCCTGCGGGTTTAGGTATCATATTGGTATCATTCTTTTCAGCCAGCGGCCGGCTTTCATGTAAAAGCAATCCTAGTGGCTAATTAGCCTCTGGACTGCTTTTACAAGCAGTGGGAGGGAATGTCCCCCCCCAGATATAAAAAGCGCCATTGGGAAATTGGGAAAGCATTTTATCACACCGATCTTGGTGTGGTCAGATGCTTTGAGGGCAGAGGAAAGATCTAGGGTCTAGACCCCAGTTTTTTCAAAAAAAGAGTACCTGTCACTACCTATTGCTATCATAGGGGATATTTACATTCCCTGAGATAACAATAAAAATGATAAAAAAAAAATATGGAAGGAACAATTTAAAAATAAAATAAAAAAGCAAAATTAATAATAATAATAAAAAAAAATCACCCTTGTCCTGCCCTGCTCTTGCCCAATGGCGAACGCAAGCATCGGTCTGGCGTCATATGTAAACAGCAATTGCACCATGCATGTGAGGTATCAACGCAAAGGTCAGATCGAGGGCAGTAATTTTAGCAGTAGACCTCCTCTGTAAATCTAACGGGGTAACCTGTAAAGGCTTTTAAAGGCTTTTAAAAATGTATGTAGTTTGTCGCCAATGCACGTTTGTGCCAAATTTTAAAGCATGTCGTGTTTGGTATCTATGTACTCGGCCTAAGATCACCTTTTTTATTTCATCAAACATTTGGGCAATATAGTGTGTTTTAGTGCATTAAAATTAAAAAAAGTGTATTTTTTCCCCAAAAAATGCGTTTGAAAAATCGCTGCGCAAATACTGTGTAGAAAAAAAAAATGCAACACCCACCATTTTATTCTGTAGGGCCTTTGCTTTAAAAATATATATAATGTTTGGGGGTTCAACATAATTTTCTTGCAAAAATAAATATGTTTTCATGTAAACAAAAAGTGTCAAAAAGGGCTTTGTTTTCAAGTGGTTAGAAGAGTGGATGTAAGCTTCCTAATGTTGTGTATAAAATGCCAGAACAGTTAAAAACCCCCCAAATGACCCCATTTTGGAAAGTAGACACCCCAAGCTATATACTGAGAGGCATGTCGAGTCCATGGAATATTTTATATGTTGACACAAGTTGCGGAAAAATACATTTTTTTTTTTGCACAAAGTTGTCACTAAATGATATATTGCTCAAACATGCCATGGGCATATGTGGAATTACACCCCAAAATACATTCTGTTGCTTCTCCTGAGTACGGGGATACCACATGTGTGAGACTTTTTGGGAGCCTAGCCGCGTACGGGACCCCAAAAACCAATCACCGCCTTCAGGCTTTCTAAGGGTGTAAATTTTTGATTTCACTTCTCACTGCCTATCACAGTTTCGGAGGCCATGGAATGCCCAGATGGCACAAACCCCCCCAAATGACCCCATTTTGGAAAGTAGACACCCCAAGCTATTTGCTGAGAGGTATTGTGAGTATTTTGCAGATCTCGCTTTTTGTCACAAAGTTTTGAAAATTGAAAAAAAATAAAATACAATTTTTCTTTCTTCATTTTCAAAAACAAATGAGAGCTGTAAAATACTCACCATGCCTCTTAGCAAACAGCTTGGGGTCTTCAAAACTGTGATAGGTAGTGAGGAGTCAAATCACAAATTTGTGCCTAGAAATCCTGAAGGCGGTGCTTGGTTTTCGGGGTCCCGTACGCGGCTAGGCTCCTAAAAAGTCCCACACATGTCGTATCCCCGTACTCAGGAGAAGCAGCAAAATGTATTTTGGGGTGCAATTCCACATATAACCATGGCATGTGTGAGCAATATATCATTTAGTGACAACTTTTTGTAATTTTTTTTTTGTCATTATCCAATCACTTGGGACAAAAAAAAAATATTCAATGGGCTCAACAGGCCTCTCAGCACTTTCCTTGGGGTGTCTACTTTCCAAAGTGGGGTCATTTGGGGGGGTTTTGTACTGCCCTGCCATTTTAGCACCTCAAGAAATGAGATAGGCAGTCATAAATTTAAAGCTGTGTAAATTCCAGAAAATTTACCCTAGTTTGTAAACGCTATAACTTTTGCGCAAACCAATAAATATACGCTTATTGACATTTTTTTTTACTAAAGACATGTGGTTGAATACATTTTGGCCTAAATGTATGACTAAAATTGAGTTTATTCGATTTTTCTTATAACAAAAAGTAGAAAATATCATTTTTTTTCAAAATTTTCGGTCTTTTTCCGTTTATATCGCAAAAAATAAAAACCGCAGAGGCAATCAAATACCATTAAAAGAAAGCTCTATTTGTGGGAAGAAAAGGACGCAAATTTCGTTTCGGTACAACATTGCATGTCCGCACAATTTACAGTTAAAGCAGCGCAGTGCAAAATTCTGAAATCACCTCTGGTCCTTTAGCTACCAAATGGTCCGGGGCTTAAGTGGTTAACACATCCTGTTAGAAGGATATCCTTATATGGTCATTTGCTGTGTGGAGCTCACATCCTGTGACCTCACTTCCCATGGAGGAGGTCACATGCTGTGACATCACTTCCTGTTGGGATTTTAATAAAATAGCAAGAGACACTGCTCCCAGGCAGTGATGCAGAGGAACTGAGAACATAAGCAGTATGGTGATGTCTGGTTTTGTATGAATGGGAAATCTAATGATTGGTAAGATGCATTATTGCATTAAGACAAAATGTGCTATTATTAGAGACACAAGATTTGGCTGTGTGCTCTGCGTACAGCCTTATTTCGCTGACAGGGGGGGGGTCAGTCTGGGTATCTGACAGAAAAAGTATCTTTTATTTATCACAAACTCTTTTAAATCATTTGTTTTTTTTGCCATTGACAACATTTCAGTTATGGGCACCTCAGGTGCAAAGGGGACTATATCATTTAGCAGTGAGAGCACCATACCCACCAACGTCACAGAGCCCCAAGGAATATCAGTCTCAACCACAGCAGTCTGGTAGTCACGTGTGTCACCATGTATACAAATAACCCCAACAACAGTGCAAGGGTGAAACTTTGAAGAATTACCAAAATCACCTTTGACTAATGTCACAACTGTACCAGAGTCTAGTAGGGCAGTGACTGGCTTTTCATCAACTGACATCACACACAAAGTCTTGCAGCGTCTGCATGTACCTTAACCCCTGTAACACTCTTAGGCCCCATGCACACGAGACGCCGGTGCAAACTCTGCTGAACACACGTTTTTAAAGGCTAAAACCGGCGTTTAAAAACGCCCGTTTTACAGCGATTTTAGCGGGGTTTTACCGCGTTTGCGTCTATAAGCGTTTAGTTAAGAAACATCATGAGACCCTCCCTAAGCTCAAAAAACAGTATTATTTAACCATTTCAGTCATTTTGGGAGACTAGCAGCTGAGAGAGCAGCAGTGTACTTGTATTTAGCGTCACCTGGCCACGTCACCTGCCACAAGTTGTGAATTGTCCACTTGCCACGTCACCCGCCACGTCACCTGGCCACGTCACCTGGCCACAAGTTATGGATTGTCCACTTGCCACATCACCTGGCCACGTCACCTGGCTACGTCACCTGGCCACGACACCTGCCACAAGTTGTGGAATGTTCACTTGCCACGTCACCTGGCCACGTCACCTGCCACAAGTTGTGCATTGTCCACTTGCCACGTCACCTGCCACGTCACCTGCCACGTCACCTGGCCACGTAGCCTGCCACAATTTGTGGATTGTCCACTTGCCACGTCACCTGCCACGTCACCTGGCCACGTCACCTGCCACAAGTTGTGGATTGTCCACTTGCCACGTCACCTATCACATCACCTGCCACGTCACCTGGCCACGTCAACTGCCACGTCACCTGCCACAATTTGTGGATTGTCCACCTGCCACGTCACCTGCCACATCACCTGGCCACGTCACCTGGCCACATCACCTGGCCACGTCACCTGCCACAAGTTGTGGATTGTCCACCTGCCACGTCACCTGGCTACGTCACCTGCCACAATTTGTGGATTTTCCACCTGCCGCGTCACCTGCCACATCACCTGGCCACGTCACCTGCCACAAGTTGGTGATTGTCCACTTACCACGTCACATGCCACATCACCTGGCCACGTCACCTGCCACAATTTGTGGATTGTCCACCTGCCACGTCACCTGGCCACGTCTCCTGCCACTTCACCTGCCACAAGTTGTGGATTGTCCACTTGCCACGTCACCTGCCATGTCACCTGCCACGTCACCTGGCCACGTCACCTGCCACAATTTGTGGATTGTCCACCTGCCACGTCACCTGGCCACGTTACCTGCCACAAGTTGTGGATTGTCCACTTGCCACGTCACCTGGCCACGTCACCTGCCATGCCACCTGGCCACGTCACCTGCCACAATTTGTGGATTTCCACATGCCACATCACCTGGCAACATCACCTGCCACAAGTTGTGGATTGTCCACTTGCCACGTCACCTGCCACAAGTTATGGATTGTCTACAGTGCAATGCAAGCAATTACAGTTTTTTTTTTATATTTTTTTAATGGTTTTTCATCATTTGCCATCATTTTTGAGATTTCTAATGTAATGTAGTGGGGTCTCCTTTAAGGCCCCGGGACTACATTACCCAGAACCCCGTTCGGCACCCAGAGTGCAGTTAGCCACCGCAGAGACTCATGGGAGGGGCTATTTAAGGAGGAGGCGAGGCGGAGCTCGGCCTCTTTGGACACCGCGCTGCAAGCAAGGGTTTCTTCCTGTGTGGATCTGCTGCAGTGCAAGGCCTGAAGCCTGGGCCTTGCGCAACTTCCAAAGAGCCTTCCACCCCACTGCGGAGCCTGGGTGGCACCGGACTTGTCGAGTGAGGACATCAGTTAGATCGGGTACCCGATCGTTGCAGACGCTGTGTGCGGAGACACAGCAGGTGGAAGTCCCGGACTGGGATCGCGTCCGGAGTGGTGAGCGAGCACTTGCTCAAGCCAATAGGCTGTACCGTGTTAGGCCTATAGACTGCCTTGGCCCACCTATCGTTGTTTGTTGTTCTATTAGGAGACCCGTAGCAGGACAGAGTTGAAGGGTCTCCAGTATAGTGTTCCTTGAGACTGCCTACTTGTGGATTACAAATACTATTTCATCAAGTGCACCACCGAAAGTTTGCATGCAAAGAAATCCTAGAGTGAAAAGACTGAGATTTCTTCTATGTCAGGCCTGACTAGGGGGGAGATAGAATATTGTTTAGGGCGCCACAGGGCGCGCACACCATAATAGCTGCGCGCGGTGGGTTACCGCGCTGGGCCATTGTTGTGTGATACACCTATTGCAGCAGGGCTCTGTAAGCAAGTTGCATGTGTTCTGTTCTGCCTATGCTTTTGATATAAAGTAAAGCCGTTGCACTTGATCTCTCGCCTCAGTGTGTTGTCTCACTGTAAAAGAGATTGCCCCTTACAATATTACGGAATGTGATATAAGTTTAACCCTAGACTAACTGTGCCAGAGTGGGTCGAGTAAGATTGCCGGGGGTTGGCGGTGCTGTATGCAGGGCCCGAAATCAAACCAGCGGCTCTCTTAACTGGGGGTAGCGCTACAGTAAAAAATAGGTCACCTTTAAAAACGCTTATAAACGAAAACGCGGCAAAACGCCGGTACTGCGTTTTGCCGCGTTTAGCCGCGTTTTGCGTCTGAAACGTGGAAAACGTTTGCGTCTGAACCCATTTTTTTGCTTCTGAAAAAAGGAGGTTAAACGCAACTGCCTAAAAACGGCAATAAACGAGACTGTGTGCATGGACACATAGGATAACATTGAATGTGTTCAGGAGCAGTTGAAAAAAATGTCCAACTGCCTCTGAACACGCGTTTAACAACGTCTCGTGTGCATGGGGCCTTACCAGATCCTCGATGCTGATTTTTCACACTGCGAGACATTGCGATTGGGCGCAGATGCATTCAGTATGTTCTCAGCTGCAGTATATCTCTCCACCAGGGTGTCTAGCTGGTCTGCAGTCCTAAGAACCCCATGGTTGAACCATTTCCTTAAGGTGGCAGATGTGCTCGCAGGTACCACATGCTCCACAACCTTAGGTGTGGGGTACAGCCATCTGGTGAGATGTATCAAATCAAGCATCTGTGACAGTGGCGTCACGCCCAGGTGTGCAAGAATTTCAGCCTTCAACATCTCCTAATCATGGACATTGTCTGCTTTCAGGTATAAGTAAACTCCTTGGGATTCACCTGTCAAAAAAGGTGCTAGCAGTTCTACCCATTGCTCTTTTTGCCATTCTTCCCATGCAGCAACACATCCTTATTTGTTCCACTGGTAGTGTACCTCTATAGATCCCTTCTTTAACTCTACATGGTGTTGGGCCACCTCCTTGAGGTACTCTGGGTCTGCTTACTGGATCTCCACAAACTTGTCTTCTTCTGAGCTGCAGTGACCTTCTGCTGGATCTTCACCATCTGCCACTGAATCTCTCCAAACTGATGATTTGTTTCCTGTTGGGTTGCAGTGGCTTACAGCAAGGCTCTTGTCATGCCCTCCATCTTTCCATTTACTCAGGAAGTTGCCTGACAAAATCCTCTGATTGTCTGGGAGTCAGCTCAAGTGAGGATCACCTTTCCTGGGAAAAAAGCAGTCCAAATTGCAGGTCCTTTTTAAAAGTCTGACTTTTAGTCAGTTTTTTTTTTTTTTAAAAGGTTGCAAACAAAACAAACAGAACAAAACAGAAAATAAATCCTTGCCATTCAGGCACTAAATAGGACAGATTCCTCTCTGACAGGTGACGGCCTTCTTCCAGTCACCAACAACACAAGCATTTTGCTCTCAGATAGCTTTCCTGAGTCTTATGCCCCATACACACGATCGTTTTTCTTGCCATTTTTTTTCTTGCCGTTTTTCACGTCGTTTTTTTTCATGTTTCCTCTCAAGCCTGTCTTGCGTACACACGATCATTTAAAAAAACGATCAAGCAAAGCGCAGTGACGTACAACACGTACGACGGCACTATAAAGGGGAAGTTCCATTCGAATGGCGCCACCCTTCATGTTAGTAAAGTTTGTTGAGCGACGATTCGCTCTTTTCAGTCTCGTGCTTTTCAGTCCGTGACTGCGTGACGAATGTGCTATCTCCATTACGAATGCTAGTTTTACCAGAACGAGCGCTCCTGTCTCATACTTGATTCTGAGCATGCGCGTTTTTTTCACGTCGTTAAAGCATACACACTATCGTTTTTCACGTCGTTAAAAAAAACGACATGAAAAACGACGTGAAAAAAGAGAGCATGTTCGAAATTTTTAATGGCCGTTTTTCACGTCGTTAAAAATGCTCTGGAGCCTACACACGATCATTTTTAATGGCCATTTTTTTTAATGGCATTTTTAACGGCATGAAAAACGATCGTGTGTATGGGGCATAAGGCCAGAGCATCCTCTTGCTTCAGCCCCTCATTCTTTATCCTACCTGCTCCTGGTAAAAAGTGAGAAACAAAACCTGGCTCAAATTCCACACTGCCACATAGCCTGGAAAATGTGGATGGGATTTCTCCTTAGTTTCCCCACATAAGAAAGCATGCGAGGTGAAATATACTCCACCTTTCATTATGTCACTATACATATACAACTATATGCAGTCCATGTATTATATCATCATTATGTGGTGCAAGTTGTTAAATAAAATAAATAAAACAAACAATTCTATGTATAATGAACATTTAAAAACCATTATATGCAACCTGTGTTTTTCATGTTTAGTTAGGCCCAGCGTTTTTTCTTCCAAAAGGTATTACATTTTAGTGGTAAGATACTGAATGTTTTAGACACAGTAAATTAACAGTAAATAACTTGTCAGATTGTCAATTTTCATATTAATAAAATTCTTATTAACTTGTTACCGCTATCAAAATACATTAAAATTCAACGTCAGTTTCAAGCTTGTCGTATTACATGAGACTGACTGCAATTATACTGGAATGATCTGTGCTGTTTTGTATTAAGGATGCTTTTTAAAGAAAGATGAAACATTTGTTTACTTACACTGTAATGTAAACATCCTAAAATATACCCAAATTCTTCACTTGTTTATTTCAGCCATCTGATATTTCTAAGAAAGATTATAGAAGTTAATGAAATTGAACATATAGGCATTTTCTCTTATGTATATTAAGATATAAATGAATAAAAATAAACTGGCGAGCTGATAATGAGATATTTATTAACTACATTTAGCAGTCTCATATTGTATAGTGGAATGACTCAATTTATGCTGTGGGGTAATTTTGAACTAGTGAACATTTTCTTGATAACATAAAATCAACTTTTATTACATTTTTATCTTTTTATAGCACATCACTTTGTTAAATTTCTTAGAACTTTAATTTTACTTAACACTAGGGATGAGCTTCGAGTTCGAGTCAAAACCCATGTTCGACTCGAACATCGCCTGTTCGGTTGTTTGTCGAATTGAATTGCGTACATTATGGGCCGTTCGCGCCAAATTCGAGTGGCGAGTCACAGCCCATAATTCAATGCGGCATGCTTGGGCCAATCACAGCGCGCAAAAAACGGAGAGCCATAATTGGCCAAAGCCAATTATGTCTCAGGGGGTTTAGTACACGCCCCACCCTATATAAGGCTGCCTCTGTGGCGGCCTTGTGTAGTGTGTTGTGGTGTTGTTTAAAGAGAGAGCTTACAGAGAGAGAGAGACAGTGTCATTTATATTGAGTTAGATAGAGCAGGCAGGTGAGTCAGTTAGCTGCAGTTACAGTGTGTAGAGGATATATATGCATCCTAGGTGTTGTATATATATATTTATACACTGTATTCAGTTTAGCTAGATCCATTCCTGTTATTCTCTATACTGTGACAGGCAGGCAGGTGATTGTGCTAGCTGCAGTCAGTGTTTCACTTAGTGTACTGTGTGCTTTGCATAGCGTTCACCTAAAGCTTACCTGAATACAGTTAGTAGTGGTGTTCTCATAGTAAAACCACAGGCAGAGAGCTGTAAGTATTTTCAGTTAGTGTACTGTGTCTTCTGCACAGTTTTCACCTAAAACTAACTGAAGACAATTGCTGCTTTTCTAGCCCCACCATGTCCTCCTGAGAAGTCCCCTGAACTGTTTGACCACAGTGTTGGGTACATGCTCCAGGAGGATGACCAGCGTTTTGAAGACTCCGATGATGGAACCCAGCTAGAAGGCAGTAACGTGAGCCCAGAGAGAGGGGGTAGTAACGTGAGCCCAGAGAGAAGGGATGCCCAACAAGGACAGCTATCTGGCAGTCATGTTCCCCCAGCTGCAGCATACTGCCAGATTTGCTCAAGTGATGAGGAGGGAGGGGATGATGAAGTCACTGACTCCACGTGGGTGCCTGATAGGAGAGAGGAGGAGGAGGAGGAGGAGGCACATCTCCAATGAGGCATGATGCCCTCCAGGGGCCAGCTTAAGGGCAACACACTGACTGCATCACACCGCAGAGCTCCGCATGTGCAGTGCACTGCTGTCTCTGCGCGTTATTCCAAAAGTTTTTAGGTGTGGGCCTTTTTTCAGACATGTGCAGCAGATCACACCGTTGCCATTTGCAACATATGTCTCAGGCGTATCTCGCATGGCCAAAACATCAGCCGCTTGGGCACCATGTGCTTGACCAGACATATTTCGACCTGCCATGCAGTTCGTCGGCAAGCCTACCTAAAAGACCCACACCAAAGAACAAAGCGGACCTCTCCTTGCTCCTCATCAGCTGGGATCTCCAACCCCACTATACCTTCAGTCCTCTCTGAAACCTGCACTCAGAGGAATGAAGGTGTAGAATTAGGTGTGTCACAGCCAAGTACTTGCGGGCAATCTGCTATCGGTACACCGACGTCAGATTGTACCAGGCAAATTTCCCTGCCCCAGCTGCTGCACCACCGATATAAGTTTGCTCCCAGCCATCCACATGCCCAGCTGTTGAATGCTAGCTTGGCTAAATTGCTAGCACTTCAACTGCTGCCTTTTCAGTTGGTAGACGCTGCCTCCTTCCGTGAGTTTGTGGAATGTGCGGTTCCTCAGTGGCAGGTTCCCAAATGCCACTTTTTCTCACGGAAGGTGATTCCGGCTCTCTAAAGGCAATGTCTTGGCCTCGCTGGACAGCTTGGTCAGCAGTAAGGTGCATATTACCACTGATTCATGGTCCAGCAGGCATGGACAGGGACGTTACCTATCTTTCACGGCACATTGGGTGACTCTGCTGGCAGCTGGAAAGGATGCAGTACAAGGTGCAGTAGTGTTGGAGGTTGTTCCGCCACCACGCCTCCAAAATGCTACTACTGGTGATTCTGACACACCTCTCCCCTCCACCCCCTCCTCTTCTTCTTCCTCCATGGCCTCTATCTGTGCTTTGTCCTCGAAACCAGCGGTGCTCCGTAGGCGTTCAATGGGCTACGCAAGTACGCAGGCAAAAATATGCCATGCAGTGCTTGAACTGGTGTGCTTGGGGGACAGGAGCCACACTGGGGCAGAGATTTTGTCAGCTCTGCAGGGGCAGGCTCAGAGGTGGTTGACGTCACACCAGCTTAAGCCAGGAAAGGTGGTTTGCGACAATGGCACCAACCTCCTCTCCGCCCCCCCGACAGGGACACCTGACCCATGTGCCCTGTTTGGCTCACATCCTTAACTTGGTGGTGCAGCGGTTCTTGGGCAGGTACCCGGGCTTACAGGAGGTCCTGAAGCAGGCCAGGAAACTCTGTGGGCATTTCTGCCGGTCATATAATGCCAGTGCTCGGCTGGCTGACCTGCAAAAGGAATCCCAAGAACCGCCTAGTCTCTGACATGCCCACCAGGTGGAACTCTACGTTGGCCATGCTGCAGCGGCTGCACATGCAGCAGAGGGCCATCAATGAGTATTTGTTGCAATATGGCACCAGGACAGGGTCAGGAAGCTTGGATTTTTTTCCCCACGCCAGTGGGCCATGATCAGGGATGCATGCACTGTCCTGGCACCATTTGAGGAGGCCACGAGGATGGTGAGCAGTGACAGTGCATGCATCAGTGACACTGTCCCTCTTGTCCACCTGTTGGAGCACACGCTGCGTGGAATAATGGACAGGGCACTTGAGGCAGAACAGAGGCAGGAAGAGGAGGACTTCCTTACCTCTCAAGGCCCCCTTTATCCAGACAGTGTTCCTGCTGGCCCGGCTATCACACAGGAAGAGGACGAGGAGGAGGAGGAGGATTGTGTCAGCATGGAGGTGGAGCCTAGCACTCAGCATCAGCAGCAGTCTTCAAGGGATCAATTACAGTCCCAAGACACCCATGGACTTGTACGTGGCTGGGAGGAGGTGGCTGCGGGTCATGTCGTCCTGAGTGACCCAGAGGACTCCGGACCAAATGCCTCAGCAAACCTACGCTGCATGGCCTCCCTGATCCTGCAAAGCCTGCGGAGGGATCCTCGTATTCGTGCGATCAAGGAGAGGGATCATTACTGGCTGGCAACCCTCCTTGATCCACGTTACAAGGGTAAGGTTGCGGACCTTATCTTGCCGTCGCAGAGGGAGCAGAGGATGAAGCATCTTCGGGAGGCCTTGCAGAAAGGTCTGTGCAACGTGTTCACAGAGACTGGGAGGTTACAAATTCCTGGTCCTGGACAACGTGTTGCTGAGGCTTCGGTCAGTCAAAGAAGGAGCGGTGGAGAAGGTGGCCGTCTGACCGATGCATTCAGACAATTTTTTAGTACGCAACCCCAAGGTATGATCGGTTCCAGCAACCATCGCCAGCGTCTGGTTTACATGGTGCAGGAATACCTAGGGGCAAGATCAGACTTGGACACCTTTCCCACAGAAAATCCTCTGGCTTACTGGGTCTTAAGGATGGATCACTGGCCAGAGCTTGCACAGTATGCAATTGAGGTACTGGCCTGTCCTTTATCCAGCGTTCTTTCGGAAAGCACATTCAGTGCTGCTGGAGGCTTTGTAACCAATCACAGGGTGCACCTGTCCACCGACTCGGTCGATCGACTGACCTTCATAAAAATGAATCAGTCTTGGATCACCACCAGCTACCAAGCACCTGATGCTGATGTAACCCAATATTTTTTTTTTAAATGTCAGATCCCTTCAAGACTGCCTATGCTGATGCTGAGTGACTATCCTGTTATTCTGAGTGACTATCCTCTTCCTCCTCAATGATCATGCTGATAGCTTATAAGAACATTTTTGGTTCTGGGCACCGCCACCAGTGGCTAAGGCCCAATTTTTCAGCCCCTGTTTAACAGGGGCGTGTAATTACAATTTTTGATGCAATACTTTGCAGCAGGGCTCATTGCTGCACTCCAAGTACAGTATCTGTAAGGAGTTGCAGTGTTGTGGCACCAGTGCCTAAGGCCCAGTTTTTATGCCCCTGTTTAACAGGGGCATGTAATTACAATTCTTGATCTAATAATTCACAGCAGGGCCCATTCCTGCGCCCACCAAGAGTAACTGTGAGGGCTTACAGTGTTGTGGCAACACCACCACCACCACCAAAGGCCCAATTTTTCGGCCCCTGCTCCACAGGGGCATGTAATTACAATTCTTGATCTAATATTTTACAACTGGGCCCATTCCTGCGCCCACCAAGAGTAACTGTGAGGACTTACAGTGTTGTGGCACCAGCACCACCACCAAAGGCCCAATTTTTCCTACAACTGTTCAACAGTGGCATGTAATTACCGTATTTATCGGCGTATAACACGCGCCGGCGTATAACACGCACCCCAAGTTTAGCAGGGAATTTTAGGGAAAAAAACTTTTAGGAGGGAAGTTTAAGAAAAAAAAAAAATTACATTTAAATGCAGCCTTACCAGTGTCATTTGCAGCCTTGTCACAGTGCAGCCTTGCCAGTGTCCATTGCAGCCTTGCCCAGTGTCCAGTACAGCCTTGCCAGTGTCCAGTGCAGCCTTGCCAGTGTCCATTGCAGCATTGTCCAGTGCAGCCTTGCCAGTGTCCAGTGCAGCCTTGCCAGTGTTCAGTGCAGCCTTGTCACATTGCAGCCTTGCCCCCCCAGTGTTTATTGCAGCCTTGAATTTAAATTTGGCGCCGCCGAGATCGCCGCTGATACAGGGCGGAGCGGGACGAATGCCGCTGAGAACGCAGGGACTGGGCGGAGCCGAGATACACATAGCCGAGTGTATTCGGGTGTACTCGGCTCTTCTCGGCTTCGCTCACAGTCACGCCGAGTCCCGCCCTATGATGGACATATCACAGGTCCAATGGCGGGACTGGGCGTGACTGTGAGCGGAGCCGAGAAAAGCCGAGTATAGCCGAATACACTCGGCTATGTGTATCTCGGCGGCGATCGCTCCGCTCCGCTCACAGTCAGCGGAGATCGCCGGGCATAGGTGAGTATCGGCGTATAACACGCACCCACGATTTTCCCCTGATTTTAAGGGGAAAAAAGTGCGTGTTATACGCCGATAAATACGGTACATTTCTTGATATAATAGTTCACAGCAGGGCATTCCAGCACCCACCAAGAGTAACTGTGAGGGCTTACAGTGTTGTGGCATCACCAACACCTAAGGGCCAAATTTCTGCAGAGTATATACGGCAGGCCCCTACTTTCAAACATCCAACTTACAAATGACTCCTACTTGCAAACGGAAGGAGACAACAGGAAGTGAGAGGAAATCTTCCCCTAGGAAGGGAAATTCTCTCCTGTAAGAGTTAATATGGGAAAATAGTGTCTCCTCTCCACTGATGCTTTATCACCAATCCTTGTTTCAATAAAAAACCCAAATTTTCAAAAAAACTTTTGTCATTGGGACGGAAAGTGAGGTGAAATGTTCTGAACAGGTACACACTGCACAGACAGCAAAACAAATGTTACAGGGGTGATAACCCTTCCCTATGTTTTCCAAAAGCTTAAAAATAGATTTTTGGGCTGGAGCTACACTTAAAAAATTTACCTGTTCCACATTACAAACAGATTCTACTTAAGAACAAACCTACAGTCCTTGTCTTGTTTGCTCCGCCTGTATACTGCTGTTCAGAGTATATAGGGCCTTTTTTAAATTTGGGTGCGGGGTTCCCCTTAATATCCATACAACACCCAAAGGGGCTGGTAGTGGGCTGGGGGGTACCCATGCCATTTTTCTCAATGATCCATATTGCCGGGACCAGACATTACATTAAAGCCGCTAGCAGTTTTAAATGACTTTTTTTCCTTTAGAAATGTAATTTTGTGCAGGGACAGTTCTAAACACGGGAAACACGTGCCACTTCACAGGCATACTTTAGACACCCCCCAGGTACGATATTTAAAGGAATATTTCACTTTTTCACTATAAACATCATCAAAATCACTGCTCCCGAAAAAACAAGAAGGTAGGTTTGTCTCTTTTTGCTATCCTCTGGAAGTCTGCATTCAGTTGGTTATATTTTCCCCTTTTCGCCATTGCTTTTTGCCTTCCTTCTTTGTTCAACTATTATATATAGCATCAGATAGCCACTTTGCTTTTTTGCATTTCTTGTTCTTTGGGATGATTTTCATTGCTGCGTCATGTACGATGTTACACACTTACTTCCAAAGCTCCCCCGGCACTCTGTCTATCAGATCTAATCCCTTAAATCTGTTTGTCACCTCCACTGAGTATTCCCAAGTGATCCGATTTAGATCATATCTGAAATATCTCGTGGTGTTCCCACTTTCTTCAATTTAAGCCTGAATTTTGGCAAAAAAAGTTAATGGTCTGAGCCACAGTCAACTCCAGGTCTTGTTTGGACTGACTGTATAGAGCTTCTCAATCTTTGTCTGCAGAGAATATAATCAATCTGATTTCTGTATTGACCACCTGGTGATATCCATGTGTAGAGTCGCCAATTTCGTTGTTGGAAAAGAGTGTTTGTTATTACCAGTGTGTTCTCTTGACAAAACTCTATTAGACTTTGTCCTGCTTCATTTTGTACTTCGAGGCCATATTTACCTGTTATTCCGGATATGCTTTGACTTCCTACTTTAGCATTACAATCTCCCATTATGAGAAGGATATCTTTTTTTGGAGTTAGTTCTAAAAGGTGTTGTAGATCTTCATAAAAGCGGTCAATGTCAGCTTCTTCATCATCAGAAGTTGGTGCATAAACTTGGATTTATGTGATGTTTTATTTTTATTTTTTTTAACAAATTTTTATTGGAAAATAAAAGACAATTGAACAAGTGTAAAGATAAGTACAAAAGTACAAAAAACAAAACAAAAGGAAGGTTGTCAGTCAAGTTCAAACAATGGTACATAGAAATATCGATGTAGCTAGTTGGGTACATCAAGTAGGGCAGAAACAAGAGATAAACTTGAGACAACAAAATCACTAGGAGACTAACATTGTGGGGTTATAAAGAGAGGGTGCTGTGTGGACAAAATTCCCACCTAGTGAGGGTATAATAGATCATCCTAGACAAATACCGATGCAGCAATGTGACAAGAAGGTAAGTACTGGATGGATCTGTCTATGCGCCCCTATGTTTAGAATAGGGAGTAGGGGAAAGATCATAATGTAATCTAGTAAGTAAAGAGGGGGGGGGGGAAGGAGCTCCAGAGACAATAGCAGGCTCCCCGTTCCAATACGTGGATTGCCCTGTGAGTGAAATAGCCGTAGTGGGCCATCTGGAAAGTATAGTCTATGCAATGCCACCAAATATTACAGCTCTTTTAAGATAGGGTCGGCGTATGAGAAGGATAATTGTTCCAGAGCCGCCTGATCAGCTTACGAGAGGGTTGATATGATGAAGGATTCCCATCTGTAGTAGAAGCGAGCCCTATCTCTGGGTTCTTTGAAGTCTGTAAGAAGTCGTTCTTTATAGAAAAGGTTGAGGCAGTCTTTTTCAAGTTGGATGAGAGAGGGGCTTTGGGGAGAGATCCAGTGCCTGAGAATGAGTCTCCTGGCGACAAGTAAGCAGAGCAAAATCCAGTCTTTGGAGGGGGGACGTCTGATGGTCCCAGATGAGATTGATGCAGCTGGGGTCGGAGACCAGGGTAGCAATAGAGGGTCCCAGTATCCAAATATTAAAACTAAAGGGTCTTTGGGGAGTTTCAGTAAAGTGGTTTTGAATATGTAAGACATGACTTGCTCCCAAAACGAGGAGATGAAAGAGCAGGACCAGAAGCGGTGGGAGAGAGAAGGTCTGGGTACCTTGCATAAAGGACAAAAGGCGCCATCTCTGTTGGATTTGGGGGAGAGGAAAGGGATGTAAGCCCGGTGTGCGATCTTAAGTTGGGTTTCTCTCCAAATTTCGTTGGGTGTCAGTTGGAGAGTTTTCCGTAGACCAGATAGGATTTTGTCGGTTATATCTGGTACTGGGAAGTCCACAGCCCAGTTAGCAATAGATGAGGAGAACAAGGACAGCGAAGATTCTTGCAGGAGAGGTTTGAAGATGTCCGAAATTTTATAACGACCACCTCGCAATAAAAGTTCAGAAAAGCTGTTTTCGAATCTCCGTAGATTGTCTTTGCAGGTGTTAGACAAGAAGCTAATGCATTGGTTGTAATGGAAAGCGTGAGAGGGGGGCAGAGAAAAAGACAAGGATATTGTGGAGAAAGGAGGTGGTTTTCCAGAGTTGCCATCGCACAATGAGGAAAATTTTGACAGTCCTTGATCCTGCCAGACCGAAAAGGCTTTGCAATGGAGACCAGGGATGAAGTTAGGATTACCTTGGATTGGCAAATGGGGAGAGATGAAGGGAGATAGCTTGAGTGTTTTCCTGATTTCTCTCCAAGCTAGAGCTGTGTCCCTCAGCAGGAGAATGTGTTGAAAAGGGGGGGGGGGGGGACAGTTTTCCATCTACAGTGTAGGAGGGCCACCAGAGAGTAAGGGTGAGCCATTTCGGATTCCAGGACATAATTAGAGTATTGTGATGAGTGAGCTATCCAATCTAAGCTTGTCCTGAACAAACATGCTAAATTATACAATCTAATATGAGGTAGACTGATACCCCCGTCACGTCTAGGAAGGTGTAGTTTTTTAAAGGCTATCCGCGGTCTTTTGCCGTGCCAGTTGAAATGTGAAATTTTGGAGTTGAGGGTTTTGACATCTTTGTGTTTCAAGAGCAAAGGTATAGTTTGCAAAGGATAAAGCAGTCTGGCGAAGCTAATCATTTTGACAAGGTGACACCTTCCCAGGAGTGAGAGGGGGAGATCTATCCAGTTTGACAGTTCCTGGTAAAGTTTTGTGAAAAGGGGGGGGGTAGTTGAGGTGATAGATGGAAGAGGGTAGCTTCCCAATCTTTATACCTAGATAGGTGATGTGAGAAGAGGCAACCTTGAACAGAGCGTGTTGAGTCCAGGGGGGTGGGGAGTGTGTCCCTATGGGGAGAATTTCGCTCTTGGAATAATTAATACGGAGGCCAGAGCATAGTCTAAAGTCGTCAAAGGTGGTTTTAATGGTCAAGATGTCGTCTCTGGAGTTACCCGTAAAGATGAGGACGTCATCGGCGAATAGTGAGGTGCGGAGTTCCGTTTTGCCTATTTTGATGCCTCGTAAGGGGGCTATCTGGGAAAGCTATCTAGACAGAGGTTCTAAGGCTAAGTTGAACAGGAGGGGGGAGAGAGGGCATCCCTGACTGGTCCCCTTATGAAGGCGGAATTCCTCTGAAAGGAGTCCAGCGGCTACTAGTCTAGCTGAGGGCACTGTATACATGGCATTGATAAGGTGGCAGAAGGGGCCTGAGAATCCCATTTTAGACAGAGTAAGGGAAAGCCAGTCAAAACTTACATTGTCAAAAGCTTTTTCTGTGTCTAGCGTGATGATGGCATAGTCTCCAGTAGGATCTTGCTTGGCTCGCTCAAGGGCCAGGAGTACCTTACGTAAGTTAAGGGTGGCTGTCCGCCCTTTCACAAAGCCTGATTGGGCCGGGTGGATGAGGTCCGGGAGAATGACCGCTAGTCTGGAGGCCACAATCTTCGAAAGGATTTTAACATCCAGGTTAAGTAGTGAAATAGGCCTGTAGGATCCCGGTTCTAGAGGGTCTTTGCCCTTTTTAGAAAGTAGCTTGATGATAGCCTGGTTACCTGTCGGGAGATAGGGACCACCCGCCCAGATATTGGAATAAACCGAGTGGTGTATGGGCGCAGTTATATTATGGAGAGTTTTATAAAATTCACTCATGAAGCCGTCTGGGCCGGGGGCTTTTGAGGGGTGGAGAGCATGTATGGTGCCTTCTATTTCATCAAGGGAGATGGGGGCGTTCAGGGATTCCAGATGGGCAGCGGAGATAGTTGGTAGATTCATTTTATCAAGGAAGGCCTGGGCTGTTTTATGGTCGATAGGGTCAGGTGCATAGAGGGCCGTGTAGTATTCCAGCATGGTTTTGTTTATGGGAAGTGGGGTAGAATGTGTAGTTCCCGTGTGGTCCCGCAACAAGGTAATGTGCGTCGGGCGGTAGGTACCTTTGCAGAGTCTGGATAGTAGTTTGCCAGCCTTATTACCATATTTATGTAGAGAGGCGTCTAGATGTGATTTTTTTGTGAGTTCCAGGGTGTCTGCCCAGGTGTCGAAGGCATTTTTAGCCGCCGACCACTCCACCGTGTTAGCCGGTGAATTTGAGGTGGCGAGAATGCGTTGTGCGAGGTGAAGTCTATCGCTGGCCAGTTTGAACTTCGAAAGTGCATTTCGTTTAAAGGAAGTGGCATATGAGATGATCCGACCCCTCAAGTATGCTTTTCCTGCATCCCAGAGAAGATTCGGATCCCTTGCGTGTGGAGCATTAGCGGAGGAGAACTCCGCCCATGCTCGTTCCATGTATGCGCTGAAATCAGCATTATTGTGGAGGAAAGATGGGAAGCGCCAGATATTAGGATGGGGGGGGAGATCTAGATTGTCAAGAGTAAGGTGCATTGGGGCATGGTCTGATATGGCTATGTCCCCAACTTCTGTGTCCGAAACGAGAGGAATAAGATTATCGGACCCAAAAAAATAATCGATCCTAGTGAGGACCTTGTGGGGATTAGTGTAATAAGTGAACACCCTGTCCACCGGGTGCGTTAGGCGCCAGATGTCGGTGAGATGGAGGGATTCCATGGTGGAGGCAAATAGGGTGGGGGCGAATGTGGCGGGTACTGGGGCAGAGTGTTTCGGAGAGGACCTGTCGTCAGGAGGATGCATGAGGTCATTAAAATCTCCCCCAATTAGGTGAGGTAAGTGGGAGATATTGAGGAGCCAAGAAGAGAGTTGAGAGTAAAATGTCTTTGTGGGACTGTTGGGAGCATATACATTGGAAATTACTAGGTCTTTAGTGCCAATTCTAACCCTAGAGGAGATGAAACGTCCTTGGTCATCCGTGTGCGTGGATAGAACAGTACATGGGAGGTTTTTGTTGAACAGAAGGAGGACACCATTCCTCCGTCCAACTGATTCTGATCCCACGACCGTTCCAACCCAAAGTTTCTGCATACGACTGAAGTCAGATGCCGAAAGATGAGTTTCCTGAAGTAGTGCTACGTCAGCTTTTAGCCTTTTTAGATGGCGAAGAATCTTCATTCTCTTGTTAGGAGAACGGAGACCCCTCACATTCCAACATATTACCTTAAGAAAACACGGTAGATGAGGTGTATAGGCGGTGGTTCAGTAGCTTTAAGAGTATCGGTGGGGATCAGGAGGCATAGCTTGGGCTCGGGAGGGTTGTGAAACTCTGGATAAGGAGCCCTCTGAACAAGAGTGTAGGTTGATATGTGGAGTGGGGGGAAGGGGGATGAAGGGGGGGAAAAGAAAAGAGAACAGGGTGAAACAAAACATCTAATTAACGTAAGCATCAGAAAGAACTTCACTTTTTTCCGCATGAGTTCGCTGTGCAAGGTAGCTCCCCAATACAGGACCCTTCAAGGAAAAGGGGACCAGTTATGGCATCTGAGTGCCCCAGGGTCAACAATAATGTGCTAGGGACCCCCGGATTGGAGTTAACGGCTGGGAGCCAGAAAAGTCGCACAGCGGAGCCATGGAGGGCAATTTCCAGTATAAACAGGCTTGTATACAGTGCGGCTTGTTTGCAAAACTACCCTAGTGGAGAGAAAAAAAAAAGAAACTGGTGTCAGGTATAACTTACGGAACAGTAGGTTGAGTAAAAAAGAAAAAAGAAACGACAAATGAATTCAGGACAGTTGTGGGAGAGAACTCTAGGTGGTCACCCAGGTGTCAGTGCCCGGCCGTGTACTTATGGTGACCACGTAGATTAGATCTAGGATCACCAACACCCGGGATGACAGCAAAAAAAAAAAGAACAAGAACATACGACCTGTAATGGCGTGGATGGAAGTTCATGGCGGTGTATGAAAGTTCATCAACGAGAGTTTTGAAAGCGTTGTTCCGGAGCAGAATGTCTAAAACGTTTTGGAGAGTCTTTGCGAGGGCTTCTCTGTTCCAGAGATCGGAGGCTGGAATTCGACTTGGAGGGCGTGTGAGAGTTTGCTTCACCCCGTATGGAGCGGAGAAACGATTCTGCTTCCAAAGGATCCTGGAACAAAAGTTGTTCCCCTTTCGGTGATTTGAGGCGTAGAGTTGCAGGAAATGCCAAGGTAAATTTTATTTGCTGCTTGAAGAGTTTGGAGCAGATCGGTTGAAAAGCTTTTCTTTTCTTGGAGACCTCGATCGAATAGTCTGCAAAAATTAGGATTTTTACCCCGTCAATTTGGAGAGATGGGGACTGCCGGAATGTCTGTAGGATGAGAGATTTGTCAGCATAGTTGAGGTACTTAACAATAATGGGACAGGGAGGCTTGCGTTCTGAATTGAAGGACCCCATACGGTGTGCGCGTTCCACTGTGAACAGGCCTGAAAGGCCCAAAGCCTCCGGGATGCGTTTTGAGCAGAATTCTGCCAGAGCTGCAGAGGGAAGCCAACAAATCGCAGGTTACTCCTTCTGGATCTATTTTCCAAATCTTCCAATTTTTTAATGATATATTGGTTAGTTTTGTCCTGCGACTGCTCCGTGGCCTGCGTTTGGTAAAGTTCGTCTTCTACCTCTGAGAGGCGGTGTTCCATCTCATTAAGTCTAGTGGAGTGTTCAGCGATTTGGGCTTTGATCTGCTGCATACCCGCATTGACTGCCTTTTCCACCGAGGCAGAGATCATGGGGGAGAGAAGGGCTGCTACAGCCGCAGCAATGCGGTGTGTGTTGTCCGCGTCTCCGGCGGGTGTGAGATTGGAGAAACCCCCTGGTATGGCTGGCTGGGTTAGTGGCAGAACTGTGCCCTGAGAAGGATTGGCAGAGGGGGTGATGGTCTGCTGGGAGGGATGACCACTCACCTCCATATCAGCCGCCTGATGTTCCTCCGTGGCGTGTGTGTAGGCCGAAGCCGGGGCCTCGATTTGCGGCTTGCCCGGCGGCGCCGCTGTGGCCGCGAACGAGCGGGCGCCGGTCTTTTCAACTAAACAATCCATCTCAGTAAGGGGGGGACACCCGGGTGTGGTGGATGGCTATGGGGGGCCGCTCAGGCCGGTTTAGTATGCCGTTTTTGGGCCCTGGTGCGGGAGCTGTGAGAAGGCGCAGCTACCTCATGCGGCGCCGGAACCGGAAGTCATTATGTGATGTTGAGTGGTTTGGCTTGGATACAGACTGAGATAATCCTGCAATTTTTGGAATTGTACCCCAGTACTGCTTTCCTCACTCTTTTGTTGACTATGAGGGCTACACCATTTTTTCTGAGAGATTATTGTCCACAGTAGTAGATATAGTAGTCATCTGAGTTGAATTTGCTAATTCCAGTCGATTTTAGTTCACTAATTCTCAAGATATCAATGTTCAATCTGGCCATCTCCTGTTTGACCACATGCAGCTTACCCTGATTCATTGATCTTACATTTCAGGTTCCTATGCAGTATTCCTCTTTACAGCATCAGACTTTTCTTTCACTCCTACAATATCCACAGCGGCTTTTCATTAGTTCTGGAGCTACTTGTAATTGCCCTTTGCTCTTCCCCAGTAACACATTGGACACTTTCTGGTCTGGGGAACTCATCTTCCAGTGTCTTATCTGTTAGCCTTTTGTTTCTGTTCATGAGGTTTTCTTAATAGGAAAAGAAAATGCCGCTCCAGGTGAGTGATGGAACCAGGTAATTGCCATAATGAATAAGCGCAGCGTCGCTGTGTGAAACGCGTCCACCTGTACCTGTTTGCCCGTCCTGTGGTGTTAGTCATGTTAAATATTTTACAATAAAGAGATGTACTACCGTAGTGTGCAGCCATCCATTCTTTTTTATCCATGAAGTTTTCTTGGCAAGGATACTGGAGTGGGTTGCCATTTCCTTCTCCAGTGGATCACGTGTTTTCAGAATTCTCTGCTGTGACCAGTTCATCTTGGCTGAGCCTACACAGCATAGCTTGTAGTGTCACTGAATTACGCAAGCCTTTTCACCATGGCAAGGCAGTCATCCATAAAGAGGGATTATGGCTTACAGCTAATGAAAACCCCAAATTAAGTATCTCAGAAAATTAGAAGACCAATAAAAAAAGGATTTCTAATTAGAAATCTTGGCTTACTGAAAAGTATGTCCATGTGTCTAAAGACACAGGCCGACACTGGCTGCAAAAAGCGCCTTGAGGCGATTTAGTTCGCATTTGTAGCACCATACAAGTTACTCACTCACTCATATACAGTTTAGTATGCACTCAATACTTGGTCAGGGCTCCTTTTGGATTAATTACTGCATCAATGAGGCATGGCATAGAGGCAATCAGTCACGAAATAGGCGCTCAAGAGGGGAAATTATTACAATTTACAATCACATTATATCAAATGAAGAATAGAGAAAAGATTGAAGATAGAGTTATTTACTGTTCAGCCTCGTACACACGGCCGATTTTCTCATCGTTAGAAACACGTCGTTTTTTTCGACGAGATTCTTGTTAACCTTGACGATTTTCTCGTCAAGCTTTCCATGCGTACACACTGACATTTCCCAATTTCCTCGTTGTTCTCCGTGGTCACGTCCAGCACGTACGACGGCACTATAAAGGGGAAGATCGATTTCCCTGGCGCAACCCCTTGGGCTGCTTTTGCTGATCTTGTGTTACCGCGTGTGAAGTAAAAGTTTGGGAAGAGACGATTCGCGCTTTTCAGTCTTCGTGCTTTTCAGTTCGTTTTCTGAGGTTCAGTTTGTGCTTGTGGGTTCGTATCTTGTCTTTCAGGGCGTCTAGGCAGGTCGTATCTGTTTTACAGTGCGTTCTTGCCCATTCGTTTCTGATTTTCAGTTCGTTATTCATAGGCCTTGCTGTTCTAAAGTGCGTTCTGTTCTGTACGTTCTGATCAGACGACCGTTTCCTAGCCATGTCGCCTGGACGTTCTCGTCGTCTAGTTCGTGCTGTGCGTGCGCCTGGTGTTGGTCTGCTTGTTTTGGACCAAGACCAGTCCATGAATGGGGTGAGGAGGAGTTCATGGACCAAGAATTGGTTGCTCCAGCGGGACCAATTCTGCCATATGCCTCTGCCGCGGGAGATCGTCGAGAATAATCCTGAGGACTACAGGAATTTTCTGCGGATGTCTGACCCCGTTTTTCAGGAACTGTTGGCTTTGATGTCCCCCTATATTACCAGGCAGGATACCGTTATGCGGGAAGCCATCAGTGCTGAGCAGAGGCTCATCACCACCTTACGTTACCTGGCGACAGGGAGAAGTCTTCAGGACTTGAAGTTCACGACAGGCATCTCCCCCCAGGCTCTGGGCCTCATAATCCCAGACACCTGTTCTGCCATTATACAAGTCCTGCAGGAGGACTATATTAGGGTAAGTTTTCTCCATTAACATCACATTTTATGTATTTCATGTATGATAATGTATTGTATTTCTTTCATCCTTCCCTAATTACCATGATTGTAATATGCTGAGAATGTCCCCTTTGTCCTCATGCATGTTGGAAGCTTTTAAATGTCCCTTTTTTCTCCTCCATGCATATTTCCCTTCACTAAGATTTCCAGCAGGGGCGTCTGTTGCTCCAAATGTTTGGGGGTCCACCCCCAATTTTAGGAACTAAACTTTCTCCTTTTTAGCAACTGTGCCTATTAAACGCCACCAGTTGCCCCTTCCAATGCAGCCATTTGCCCCCTCCAATGCAGCTATTTTGTCCCCTCCAATGCAGCAATTTTGTCCCCTCCAATGCAGCCATTTTGTCCCCTCCAATGCAGCCAGTTTGCCCCCAGCCCTGCACTTACCTTCTTCTGGTCAGCGCCTCCCTTCTTCTGTCCTTGATGTCTTTTCCTGCCCTCGATGTTGCATCAGCCAATCATGTAACCGTAAAATAGACTTGGTGAACATGATTGGCAGAGCAGCCTGTCAGTGTTTACCCAAGGAATGTCCCCCCCTGCGTCCCCAATTTTACTTTTATCAAGCCAATTACATCCCTCAGGCTGGATTTTGCAAGCCTATTTGCCCCCCTGTTTCTGATATGCAATTTTCACCCCATAAATGCCACAGTTCTTCATATGTCGGTCGCTTAACAGGGGGCCACCCACCTGAATATTGTGCGGCATTGACAATACATAGGTTACTGCAACGCATGAACCTATGTATTGTTCTGAGTGACGGACGCAGGATAGAGGGGGCAGTGCTCCAGCGCCCACTCTGGACGCACCGCCACTGCAATGCTATCCTGTGGCCAAACACATCTACCCCCCCCCCCAAAATATTTTAAGAATGGACCATCAGAGGGGGTGATGAATATGAAACATGAGCCTTCCATTATACTTCTTAAAAACACCTTAAACTGAGATTTTTATTGATGTTGGCCTCTAATGTATTTTCTTATAATCTGCTTGTAATGTTCTATTTTTAAATTCTAATTTTTTTCATCTTGTTTGATTCCCCAGCTTCCTTCCACGCCACAGGAATGGCAGTCTGTGGCATCGGAGTTTGCCACGCGGTGGGACTTCCCCAACTGCGGTGGTGCCATAGACGGGAAGCACGTCCGCATCGTGCCGCCACCCCGTTCTGGGTCCTACTACTTCAACTACAAGGGGTTTCATAGCATTGTACTGATGGTGGTGGTGTCAGCACGGTATGAATTCCTCTATGTTGATGTAGGGAAGAATGGCCAGATGTCCGATGGGGGATCCTTCATCCAGACGGAGTTTGCCCTCCGTCTCCAGAGTGACGACCTTGCATTGCCACTGGATGCAGAGAATGTTGAAGGACTCCCCTTTGTTTTTTTGGCTGATGAAGCCTTCGGACTTGGACCGCACCTCATGAGGCCATTTCCACAGAGGACCCTGACCCCAGAGAAGAGGGTGTTCAACTACCGGCTGGCCAGGGCACGAAGAGTCGTTGAAAATGCCTTCGGGATAATGGCCAGCCGGTTCCGCCTTTTTATGACTCCCATCCACTTGGCGGACTACAAAATAAACGTAGTTTTATGCTGCTGTGTGCTCCATAACTTTCTCAGCAGAAAATCAACTTCTTATATGGCCTCAGTTTTGCCGGAGGCAGGACTTTCCTCTGGCAATCGGCTGCCGGGCCTCGAATCTGCCCGTTCTGGCTTGCCCCCCCAAAATGCCTGTGAGGTTCGTGAGAAGTATCTGGAATATTTCACGGGTAGGGGGGCAATTCCTATGCCAGGCCATGTGTAAAGATGCATGGAGAACGAACTCAATAAAAATCTGATATAATCTTTTAACTTTTGTTTTTTCATGTCTCCTAGTTTGTCTTAGTGCATTTGTAGTGCCAAGTGTATTTTCCTTTAGTAAATACCAACCATTTCACTATGTAACCCCACAAAAAAATAAATAAGGTTAGAGCGTATTTGAAAAAGAAGCTACACGTTGTTTGTGTTCAAACATTTTACTCTGTGCACATTCACACACATGGTAATATTTTTTGGGGGGGGATTTTGGCTGGCCACAAACCGGCAATTTTTTTAATATGAAAATAGAAAACCATCAGTTGCATTGCAAAAAGTACAACATTGGATACCTCTGAGCAATATGAGACATTCACGTACACAAACTATGTCTCTATGTGCCCGTCCTAATATGGGGTCTTGACACCCCTTGCCCAGCCAAAAATTGAATTTGCACACATTTTGAAGTCATTTCCAATAGGGATTTGAGACTCCTGATCCCTATTGTCAACATGTGCCATCTGCCATCGGGGGTGATCAATGGACGTGTTTTGTGGGTGCAACCCCTTCTTCAGTTCACCTAATTGAGATACGAGGAAGGGGTTGCACCCACAAAAGCCGTACATGGATATCCCCTGATGGCAGATGGCACATGTTGACACACTGTGTGCATATTCAATTTTTGGCTGGTTTGATTGTCAGAAAGGTAATAAAAAGGGGGAAGAACAATAATTAAACAAAAATTGGGGTTTTGATGCCTTATTCAATTCTCCCCAAAACATCGAGAATGTCTTTAAATGTTTGATCCATGACATGAATTCTTTGTTTAATTCTGTCCAGTTCTGTGCTACATTCCATCACTTGCTATATTATTCGGAGGGCACTTTCAGCAGAGAAACTTGTACTATCCTTCACCACAACATTTACATCCCCTAAAAACAAAATAAAAAGGTATTATAACTCTGCAGGCCTACATCTCTTACCTGAAGCTGAGGTGACAGATACTGACCTGTTGTGGTGACCAGTTCCACCACGTCATCCACCTCTCCTTCCTGCACTTCTCCTTCCTCCACCTATTCAACTTCCTCATCACCCTCAGGTTGTGGGTCTTTGGGAGTTTGGGGTTGTTTCAAAGCTATGGGTTTCATGTGCTCTCTGGAGTGTTCTCCTCCCAGTCTTCTCTCCCCTATGAGAATCAAACAAAAGGTCTAGTTATCACACAGAAATTCTCTATGAAAAATGAAAACAGGCTAAATTGCTTGAAAGTGGGGTACAAGTGTGTGTTTGTGCGGAATTTAAACATGAATGCATTATATATGTCCAAGAATCGGTTTAGTATTCACCTTTGGCTGTCAATTTTCAGACATGGAGGCAGCACAAAAATTCACTGATGCACCTGTATGGGACACCCCAAAAAGGCGGTTTTTGTGGCCCACACTATAGTGCTCAAAAGTACAGATGTGGAAGCAGCTGCTGACTGTCCTCTCCTTTACACTGATTAAAGTTTGCATTTCATTCTCTTTACAAACACATAATCTAGCCAACAATTTTAAGAAATCCGGCAGATGTCTAATTACATTTGAGGCTGAAAAATAACCCAAAAAAGAGGAGAGTGGCCGAACGATGTGTCTGTAACGAACGATTACTGTGCCAAACCAAGTTCAAACTATGACATTTTGGAAGGGAGTGCAATAGGAAATAAAAAAAAATGGAGCAACATGGAAGTTGAGAAATAAATTAATAGCATAAAAGTGAAAAATTTACTTACTTTTTGCTAGCATTCTCTTAATGCTCCTTAACTGCTCCGGCTCCCTCAGTTTGAGGTCTGACCACCTCTTTCTGAGCTGCTCATTTGAGCGTTTCACCCCAAAATTCTTCTTCAGACTCTTCACGACTTTCTTCATGATTTTGGCCTTCCTTCTATTTGGTTTGCTATACGGCCCATGCTTTGCGTCATAATCCGACTTTAGCAATATGTCCACCATCTCCGCCATCTCCGCATAAGACATATTAGATGCCTTGAATCTCCTCCTTGATCGTGACATTTCCTCAGTCTCCGGGCTTGTCTCCGCCTCGTTATTTGAGGAATTATCAGACACCTGCTGTAAATCTGCCATATCTGTCTGCGCGCCGAAAGAGAAGGGGCGGGGAAAAGATGTTAGTTAGAACGTCATGGGCGGGCGACGTGTGCGGAGTGACGTGTGCGTAGTTACACGCATGCGTGGTGTATATATAGCAAACACACATGTGACTATACTACGTTCGGTGTGTGAAGAGAGGAGTTCAAGTGACGGACGTGCGAACGAAGGTATGTGATTTTGTGACTTTGAACAATTGTTGGCCTATACTGTCTTGAGAATGTTGGAGGATATATATGGTGAATAAGATTTTAAGGAGGTTAGACTGTGTGCCTCACATTAGTAATTATTTTTTTTTTTAACTTGCAGAGACAATATGAATGTCTTTATTAGCGACAAAGAATTCCTGGTGGAATTTATAGACCGGGTAAGGGAGCTGCCCGCTCTGTGGGAGACCAAAAACCCCATCCATAAAAAAAAGGGGTGAGAAAAGCAGCGCTGGAGAGCCTGCTCCCATTTGTGCAGACCAAGGTGCCCACAGCCACAGCAAAACAGGTGGACACTAAAATTGGGAGCTTGAGAGGCACATACAGGACTGAACGCTCTAAGGTCCTGGCTTCTCAGAGGTCAGGAGCAGCAGCAAATGATGTTTATGTCCCGAATTTGTGGTACTACAGCAGGATGCCCTTTCTGGATGACCACATTGAGGCAAGGCCATCACTGTCCACTCTTCCCCCCAGACTTCCCTGCAGCCAACCTGAGCCTTCTCTGGAGCAAGAGGAGGCAGCCATCCTGGATGAACCGGATTTGGCCATCTGGAGCCAGGTATAGTATTTATAGAAAATGTATTGTGATAAACCTAATGTTTGACAAATATGTCAAGATGACAAACATAAACTATTTTGTGTTCCACACGTAAAATCAAGATCTCTAGACATTAATCTGGCCTAAATTGGGTGCAAAATAGTCAATCTGATGTAGTTGTAAATTGTTAAATAATTTTTAAGGATTTACATTCTAATTGCTTCAAACATGATCTGAAAGTTGGATGAAAACAATAAAACAAAAAATTAAACTATGCCCCTTTTTCATACACAGGATGAAATCAGCCAGGAGGAGGGTCAGGAAACTGTCAGGCAGGAGGAGGCAGGGCCCAGTGGCAGCCAGGAGGTGGCAGGGCCCAGTGGCAGCCAGGAGGTGGCAGGGCCCAGTGGCAGGCAGGAGGTGGCCGGCCAAAGGAGAAGCACAACATCACAGGTGCCTCCCATCCAACTTCCCAAAAGAAGCAGGAGGGACCGGACCACCAGTGAGGCAGCAATGGCCCTTATTCGAGAGGCCCATGCCACCCTCAAGGAGCCCACATCCCCTGAAGAGGTCATTGCCGGCCTAGTGGAGGCAAAGTTCAAGGTGATGAGCATGGAACAACGCCTCCTATGCGAGCCCCTGCTCATCACCTTGCTGAACAAGGGGGTGATGGAGAAAATTACCCCCAATACCGCAATTTGTGAGGTGGCACAACTCTCGCAACCTCAACCTCCTCCTCCACCTCCACCTTGTTCTTCTGCCCCACCCCCTTCTCCTCCACCTTGTTCTTCTGCCCCACCCCCTTCTCCTCCACCTCCTCCTCCACCTCCACCTTGTTCTTCTGCCCCACCCCCTTCTCCTCCACCTCCTCCTCCACCTTCTTCTTCTGCGCCACCCCCTTCTCCTCCACCTTCTCCTCCTCCTGACAGGAGTACCCCTCCAGTGGCCCAGCCTCCAGCCACACGAAGAAGGAAGGCTGCAGGGAAGGCTTCAGGGAAGGCTGCAGGGAAGGCTGCCAAGAAGACGAGGAAGTGATGGCCTTGCTTCATTGTGGTCGGACAGAAGGCAGCCTGTTGTAGTACCACACACTTGGGACATATATATCACCTGCTCCTGTTCCTGACCTCTGGGAGGCCAGGATCAGATTGTGCTCAGAACTGTTGGCCTTCTCAAGCTCCCAATTTTAGTGTCCACACAGGGTTGATGTGTGGTCTGGGGTCCCTGGGATGCACAAATGGCAGCAGGTTCTTCAGCGCTGCCATCTCTTTATTTTGTTTCAAACATGAATAAATGTTATTTTTGTTTAAGTTCATACTTGACTATGTTTATTTTTACAATTTTTTAATTTAGCTTTGAAGTAAGCAGATACATTTGACAGCCAAAAAAAGGGATAGATAACAACCCCCAAAAAATTATTAAAATATATTTTTGAAAATAGAGGGTGTAAAATCTACCAAAAATAAATTAAAATATTTAATGAGAGATCACTATTAAAACATTGGCAAATTACTATTAACATCTGTTTGAAAAATATAAAACAGTAAAATATTCAGAAGATCTTGCACAATATAATACACATATATCTTCTGAAGAGCAGCATGAAAAAGGTTAAAAAAAGATAGTCATAACTCTGTGTGAATATCAGCAGCAAAAGAAGTTCATTCGTTTTGATTAATGTAACATTCTAAAGAAGATTTCAATGAACAAAATTTAAACGATGCAATAATTTAGAGCGTGACGAATGTGCTATCTCCATTACGAAGGCTTGATTTAGCAGAAGATGCGCTCCCATCTCATACTTGCTTCTGAGCATGCGCGCTTTTGGAAGAGTTGTAAAAGCATACACACGAACCATTTTCTCGTCACAAAACAGGCCAACGAGAAACACGATGAGGAAATCTTGAATCCTGACGAGAAAATAGAGAGCAGGTTCTCTATTTTCTCGTCGAGATTCACGGCAGTTTTCTCGTCGTAAAACCATACACATGAACGGTTTTCTCGAGAGAAAAGCTCTCGCGGCACTTTTCTTGCCGGTTTTGGACGAGAAACTCGGTCGTGTGTACGAGGCTTTAGAGTGTACTAGATGAGAGCAATGTCCATTTAAAAAAAAAAAAAAAACAACCTTTTGATGTCTTCCTTAGGAAGTGGAATATACAGGGCTAAAATCACACACACATACACACCAGGTTATACTGGCTGGACCTGTGTATTTTTCAATAAATAAACTATTTAACTATCTGTTTGGCTGATTTCATTTTAAAAAGGTACTGCAACCTAGAGGCTGCCAGCATGTAACATTGGGATCTTAGCCTTTGAATATGTTACTATTATTTTTACATGCCTATACCTAGCTCTGTAGAGAGTTGTTACTAGTAATTAAGTGAATCTAAGGAGATAACAGATCATTTACACTCCCATTGTATTCTTATATAACACCTAATTTTGGTGTATAAACAAACTGAGTGTAGAAATATATGTCTTTCTTTCTGGTACAATGTTTCTTATTGACATTGTACAGATCGTGGTGATTAAACTCAGGTGGTGAATGCAATTCAGGAAGTTGCGCAAGTCCAGAATTCACACTGGCACCTCTGTGCCTACTACCCCCCCCCGGGACCAAACCTGTCTGACCTTCTTCCTAAAAGGGCACTCCACCCACATCTTTTTACGGGTGTGCTTGGGGTCTCACTGATCTCTCTATCATCCCATCTACCTTCTGGCCCAAGTTCGCTAATACTTGTGTGGTTACCCTTGGCAACCAATTTCTCAGAAAAACACAACTCAACATTGTCAATATGAAGAATTCTTGTCCCATTGCTTGCTAGGACAGTGTCTGAGGAGTAGGGATGAGCTTCGAGTTCGAGTCGAACTTATGTTCGACTCGAACATTGCCTGTTCGCCCGTTCGCCGAACAGCAAACAATTTGGTGTGTTCGCGGCAAATTCGAAAAGTCTATGGGAGAAATCTAAAGTGCTAATTTTAAAGGCTTATATGCAAGTTATTGTCATAAAAAGTGTTTGGGAACCCGGGTCCTGCCCCAGGGGACATGTATCAATGCAAAAAAGAGTTTTAAAAACTGAAGTTTTTTCGGGAGCAGTGATTTTAATAATTTTTAAAGTGAAACAATAAAAGTGAAATATTCCTTTGAATTTCGTACCTAGGGTGTGTGTATAGTATGCCTGTAAAGTCGCGCTTGTTTCCCGTGCTTAGAACTGTCCCTGCACAAAGTGTCATTTCTGAAGGAAAAAAAGTCATTAAAAACTCACTCGCGACTATAATGAATTGTCAGCTCCCGGCAATACATAGAAAAGTCATTGATAGAAAAAAAAATAAAAGCGTATGGGTCCCCCCAAATTCTATTACCAGGCCCTTCAGGTCTGGTATGGATATTAAGGGGAACCCTGCCGCAATTATTTTTTTTTAAATGCGTGGAGTTCCCCCAAATATCAATACCAGGCCCTTCAGGTCTGTTATGGATTTTAAGGGGAACTCCACCCCAAATGTAAAAAAAAAATGGCGTGGAGTTCCCCCAAAAATCCATACCAGACACTTTATCCGAGCACGCAATCTGGCAGGCCGCAGGAAAAGAGGGGGGGACGAGAGAGCGCCCCCACCCTCCTGAACCGTACCAGGCCACATGCCCTCAACATGGGGAGGATGTCCCTATGTTGATGGAGACAAGGGCCTCATCCCCACAACCCTTGCCCGGTGGTTGTGGGGGTCTGCAGGCAGGGGGCTTTTCGGAATCTGGAAGACCCCTTTAACAAAGGGGATCCCCAGATCCCGGCCCCCCTATGTGAATTGGTAAGGGGTACATTGTACCCCTACCATTTCACGAAGAAAATGTAAAAAAATGTTTTAAAAAAACACAGACACCTTGGAAAAGTCCTTTATTAAAAAAAAAACAAAAAAAAAACATTCCAGCGATGAAATCCAGTGTCCCGCGGCGATCCGATGTCCAGCACTGTCCACACGAAACGTCATTGGCTGAGCCTGAGCGGACCTGATGGGGAACTTCCTCCGCAGTGTATTAAATGAATAGACCCGCCCCTTCTAAAGTTCCCCATCAGGTCCGCTCAGCCAATGACGTAGGTGTAAGGCTAAGCGGACCAGATGCGGAACGTGAGAAGGGGCGGGTCTATTCATTTATTACACTGCAGAGGCAGTTCCCCATCAGGTCCGCTCAGCCAATGACGTAGGCGGGGTCTGACATACGAGGGAGCGGACCTGATGGGGAACTTCCTCCACAGTGTAATAAATGAATAGACCCGCCCCTTCTCACATTTCGCATCTGGTCCGCTTAGCCTTACACCTACGTCATTGGCTAAGCGGACCTGATGGGGAACTTTAGAAGGGGCGGGTCTATTCATTTAATACACTGCGGAGGAAGTTCCCCATCAGGTCCGCTCAGGCACAGCCAATGACGTTTTGTGTGGACAGCGCTGGACATCGGATCATCGCGGGACACTGGATTTCATCGCTGGAATGTTTTTTTATTTTTTTTTATTTTTTAATAACGGACTTTTCCAAGGTGTGTGTTTTTTTTTATTTTTTTACACTTTCTTCGTGAAATTGTAGGGGTACAATGTACACCTTACCAATTCACATGGGGGGTG
Source organism: Rana muscosa (assembly GCA_029206835.1). Lineage (NCBI taxonomy): Eukaryota > Metazoa > Chordata > Amphibia > Anura > Ranidae > Rana > Rana muscosa. Next base: position 219,956,229 of record CM055116.1, read on the forward strand.
ATCTGGGGGTCCCCTTTGTTAAAGGGGTCTTCCAGATTCTGATAAGCCCCCTGCCCGCAGACCCCCACAACCACCGGGCAAGGGTTGTGGGGATGAGGCCCTTGTCCCCATCAACATGGGGACATTCTCCCCATGTTAAGGGCATGTGGCCTGGTACGGTTCAGGAGGGGGGCGCTCTCTCATCCCCCCTCTTTTCCTGCGGCCTGCCAGGTTGCGTGCTTGAATAAAGGGTCTGGTATGGATTTTTGGGGGAACTCCATGCCATTTTTTTTTAATTTTGGGTGGAGTTCCCCTTAAAATCCATACCAGACCTGAAGGGCCTGGTATGGATATTTGGGGGAACTCCGCGCATCTTTTTTTCATTTGCAGCAGGGTTCCCCTTAATATCCATACCAGACCTGAAGGGCCTGGTAATTGAATTTGGGGGGACCCCCTACGCTTTTTTTTTTTTTTTATCAATGACTCCTCTATATATTGCCGGGAGCCGACAATTCATTATAGCCGCGAGTGAGTTTTAAATGACTTTTTTTCCTTCAGAAATGACACTTTGTGCAGGGACAGTTCTAAGCACGAGAAACAAGCGCGACTTTACATGCATACTATACACCCCCCCCCCCCCCCCCAGGTACGAATTTTAAAGGAATATTTCACTTTTATTGTTTCACTTTAAGCATTATTAAAATCATTGCTCCCGAAAAAACGGCCGTTTTTAAAACTTTTTTTTGCATTGATACATGTCCCCTGGGGCAGGACCAGGGTCCCCAAACACTTTTTAGGACAATAACTTGCATATTAGCCTTTATAATTAGCACTTTTGATTTTGAACGTTCGAGTCCATCGTATTTAATAGGGTTCTAAAGTTCACACAAACATTCTGGCTGTTCGCAGGTTCTGGTGCGAACCGAACAGGGGGATGTTCGGCTCATCCCTACTGAGGAGGAACCACATACAGGCAAGCATGTGCTCTCTATGGACTTTCCCACAGTTTCACATCGCTCCCTGTTGTCCAACACTCCATCAGCGTCTGTTCTACCAACAAACATTTTTCACCACCAGTTTCTTTAACCATTTCTGTTACTACTGGTATTTTCAATACCTCTGACCCATCCAAAAGTGCTCCAGAGTACTTCTCATACACAATCTCTGTATGAAGCAATCCAACACACCGTGAGACAACTTTCCACATTAACACCAAACATTGCATTAAATGATTCCAACATTGGCTATCTCTGCACAGTATAGCCTGTAATATCCAGCTCCAATTAAGCATACCCTGTGGTACAAGTTTTTCTAACACAGGAGAGGACGGCAAGATATACACCGGCTGTACACTAATGATGCTAACATTTCTTTAAGCATGTCTGTCATCACAAAATACACATTATTTTTCCCTTTATGCATTGTGGACAAAAATTTCTACTGTGCGTTGACTCTCACTCTGAACTTCTCCTGGCACCGCAGAAATAGTGTCCACCTCAATGTTACCTACAGAAATTTCATTCAGCATTGCTATTAGACTCTTGGCCCAATTATCCCAATCAGATGTGCTTCATAGCACTGCATCCGCCCAAAGAGACACAGACAGCTCAAGAGGCTCAACAGCATCTGACCTATTATACTTGTCAGTTTTCACATCACATTGCATTAACTCATCTTTTGCACTGCACAGCAGATGAATCTCCTCACCGAACTTGTCACCACCTCACCGGCATAAGACAAAAAATTAGTTGAAACAGGAACAGTCTTACCACTCCAATGAGCGTGTTTTGCACTTTGCATGCATCGCTGCAAGAACCATTCCCCTGCGGCACTTTTCCTGGAGTATTTCCCCATGCAGTCACAGGGTGAACCAACAAATGCTCTCCTAGGCACCACAGACTCTCAGGCATTCCAGCCCTCTCTCTGGGAATGATCAGCCACCTCTCCACTGCAACTCCACCATCCAGACGACACTTCATCCCTTGTTGTCATGATAGCCCGTACGCTCCCAGCAGAAATTTTACAGCACTCTCCAACTGGCTGCAACAGTACTTCTTGAGTCCACGAGCCATGACTCTCGTCAGGATTACTCCCCCATTCACCACAGGTCTCACGATTGACCTTGACTTTGTTGCTAGGGGCACCAACACTCATCGTTGTAGTCATGGACACACAGTTCCTTAACATTTTTTGGGGGTGCTGTCTCTTTAAGGATGCAAGACAATGCATGTATCTTTGCTCACACAGCAATAGCAACACAGGCAGTCTTTGGTACTCACTGTTTCTGACATGCAAGGATCTGGACCACCGCCATCTGTGCCCATAGCATTCCCTCCACCAATTGTAAAGATTGGGGTGAATAAACTCAGGTGGTGCATGCATTTCAGGAAGTTTTGCCAGTCCAGAATTGCATCTTTAAGTGCATGGCAGCCCACATTTATTTAACGGAATGCAAAAGTTTCTCAAAAGACAGCAATTCCCCGCACAGGGGTTCCACCATTACTGTAACTTACATAGTTACATAGTAGTTAGGGTTGAATAAAGACAATATTCCATCCAGTTCAACCTGTGTAGGTGTATGTGTGTCAGTGTCTATATTTATTTCCCATATCCCTGTATGTTGTGTTCTTTAGGATGCACATGCAAGCGTCTTTTAAAAATATCCATACTCCCCGCTGCCACCACCAATTGTGGAAGAGAGTTCTACAGCCTTATTGCCCTGACAGTGAAAAAAACCCTGCACAATTTAAGGTTAAATCGCTTCTCCTCCAATCTCATCATGTGGCCCTATGTCCTCTTACACTCCCTGAGACTGAATAATTTTTTTCCTATCCTGGGATCATCATTGAGCTATTTGTAAATCGCTATCATGTCCCCGCTCAAATGGCGCATTTCCAGGGGGAACAAATTTAGTGCTTGTAGTCGTTCCGCATAATTGAGGTCTTCCAGGCCACTTATTAATTTTGTTGCCCTTCTTTGGACTCTCTCCAAGTTCCAGCACATCCCTTCTGAGGATAGGTGACCAGAACTGGACGGAGTACTCCAGATGTGGCCTAACCAGAGTTTTATATAATGGCAGGATTATTGTTTTATCCCTGGGATATATCCCCTTTTTTATGCATGCTAACATTCTGCCGGTCTTGGTAGCTGCAGCTTGACATTGCATGCTATTGCTCAGTCTGTCATCTACTAGGACCCCCAGATCTTTCTCCATCCTTGATTTCCCCAGCGGTTCTCCCCCTAGTGAGTAATTTGCATTTATGTTTTTTGCCCCCAAGTGCATTACTTTACATTTCTCCACATTAAACCTCATTTGCCATGTAGTTGCCCACTCCATTATTTTGTTCAGGTCTTTCTGTAAAATTTCTATATCCTGTTGTGAAGTTATTGCCCTGCTTATTTTTGTGTCATCTGCAAATACTGAGATTGAGCTATTTATCCCATCCTCTATATCATTTATGAATAAATTGAATAGATTTGGTCCCAAGACAGAACCTTGGGGCACCCCACTTACCACTCCAGACCAGTCTGAGTACACGTTATTTATCAACACCCTTTGGACAGTTTTTTACCCAAGAACAAGCCTTATGATCCATGCCTGCAGACCTCAGCTTGTAAATTAGGCGCTTATGGGGAACTGTGTCAAACTTGCACACTGCTACTTAAGACTCACTTGCCCCACAGCTGCTTCAGGCCTTAGGTCTGCTCCTCAGACCAACACAAAGGTTTCCTTCCGTCAAACTCAGGATAAGTTTCTTGCTGGGATGTCACAGACTGTATCTATCTCCTGCAGACATGCACACTCTGGCTGCCCCCTTAAGCCTCTGACTCTTAGAGACCTCCTATCTCTCTTGGGTTGAGCCGTCTCCAACTGGGAGCCCTGAGCTCTAACCCTGGGACTAATATGAACTCAGCCCACACCTGTGCAATCAGCATGCCTGCCTTTCCAAAAATCTGGCTTAAACTGCTAAAATAAACAGTGGCACCGGCTGGCGCCTCTACAAAATATAGAGGGAAACCAGATAACAAATTCCCACGCGGGGGATATAAGCATGAAACATAAGACAGAAGTTTACGCAAAAAAAAAAAAAGTACAATGTGCTATAAGATATACATTTTAGACTAACAATGATCCTCAGGCCAGGCCAGGGGGTCAATGCAGAATTTATGAGCCTGCAGACTCGAGGCAAAGTGGAGTTGGGAAAAGGAAAAGGAAGGTCTCCCAGGCTGGGGATGGGGTCAAGTTAGTTTGAGAGTCCTAGACTGGTCGGGTGTCGAGTAGGGTGTCATGGATATGCAGTAGTGTTTGTCTGTCAGCTTACCTTCCTTCCCATGTGTTCATCTTAGAGGCCTGAGCCCTTTCACCTGGCTTCCTTTATAATCTCCTCCCAGCCTGACTCCACCCCAGGCCCTATCACAGAACACTATATTAACCTGTGCACTGCAAGCCTGCTTTGCTGATCAACGTGTTTGTTAGGCATTGTGTGTTTGGGTTCCTGCCTTCCGTGTGCTACGTCTGTCTCTCTGTTACGTTATTGGCTTGTCCTCGACTATCCCTGTCTGCTCGTGACCCTTGACCTTCGGCTTGTCTTTCGTTACTCTTATATCTCGTGCTGCTGCTTCCCCTCTTGTCCCCTTATCCTACGGGGCGTGAGCTAGGAGACTCTAGGGGCCGCGACCTGGACCCAGCCTGCAGCATCACATCCTCACCACTAGAGGCTCTGGAGAAGACCTGCTGGGTCTTAGACTCCGCGCCCTGGGGAATCTTGGCTCTAGCTTCCCATAGGATCCCAGTTGTGCTCCTCTGGTCCCGCTTTCCACAACCACCCAGTTTCCTATCCGCAGCAGTCAGCCATAGGGTTCACTACCTTGCGGTGCACTCCTGTCCCCCTACGGTCTGTCACCTGGCCACAGGTGACCTGACAGTTTGATCAGCCATGAACCCGGCTGACATCCTGCTCCCCGCGGATGATCCATTGCAGGGCATAGTTTGCAGACTTGAAACCCAGGAATCGAATCAGACTCAGGTGATGCGATTCCTCCAGGATCTGGCTTCTCGCTTCGAGCAGCTTCAGGCCTCCTTGGGAACCCTGAATCCGCAACCTCAAATACAACCAGCGGCTGCACCTATTGCACCAGTCGCAGCCACACACTCACTACAACTGCCAGCTCCGTCCCGTTTCTCTGGGGACTCCAAGGCTTGCAGGGGGTTCCTTAGCCAATGCACGATTCATTTTGAGCTCCAGCCCCAAAACTTCCTGTCTGATTGGGCTAAGGTAGCCTATATCATTTCCCTCCTCTCTGGTGAAGCTTTAGCCTGGGCAGCCCCTCTGTGGGAACTGAATGATCCAGTGGTTTCTAGCCTGTCTGGCTTCTTGAAACTTTTTCGGAATATCTTCGAAGAACCGGCTTGTGTCTCTTCAGCGGCCAGCGCCCTTTTACGTCTCCGCCAAGAGTCTGCTTCTGTGGGACAATATGCCCTTCATTTCTGCATACTGTCGGCTGAGTTGAGCTGGAACAATGAGGCCTTAGTCGCAACCTTTTTGCATGGCCTGTCTGATAGAGTGAAGGATGAATTAGCAGGAAGAACCATCCCCACTGATCTGGCCGGCGTTATCTCCTTGTGTAACCAGATCGATATTCGCTTTCAGGAGAGGACCTTAGAAAAGCAACGCCAGCACTCCTTGGTTCTTAGTCAGCCTGAGCTCCCCTCTCTTCGACCCGTAGAGCATCTCATACCAGCTGAGGAACCCATGCAGCTGGGTCGGACCAGGCTATCCCCCGAGGAACGTGCTAGGCGCATAACTCTTGGTCTGTGTCTTTACTGTGGGGGCAAAGGTCATTTTCGTGACACTTGCTCTCTTTGTCCAGAAAAACGTTTGGGTCCACTTCATCTGGAAAGTGGAGTATTGGACCCAGAAATATCACCTTCCCCTTCTCGTCTTCTGCTTTCTGTGTTCCTTCATGTTGGTGCTTCTTCTCATTCGGTCTCAGCATATCTGGATTCCGGAGCCGCTGGTAATTTCATGGACTGGGAAATCGCATCGTCCATGAGACTTACTCTTTTGCCCCTCACCACGCCATTGGTGGTCTTGGCGATTGATGGTACTGTTCTCCCAGGGGGACCTATCCGCTTCCAGACCCTCCCTGTTAAGATGTCGGTAGGGACACTCCACCAGGAGTGGATATCCTTCCTTATCTTACCCAAGGCCTCAACGCCTATAATTTTGGGTCTCCCATGGCTACAGCTCCATTCTCCTCATGTGGACTGGACTACTGGACAGATCCTGGCTTGGGGTCCCTCCTGTTCCTCGTCCTGCCTACCCAAGGTTGCCCCCTGTGAACCTGAGCCGGTCATTCATTCCAGGTTGCATAACCATTTACATTTCTCTGTCCCTAACCACCCTTGGACGCACAGCCAGGCTAGCTTGTCTACAAGTCCTGCAGTCGCTACGTCTTGCGATGCGATTCAGGTAGTCGCTACACCTGACTCAGCTATTCACTCTGCCTCTGTACTAGTTATGCCAGTCCAGCCCATGCCCAGTGAGCCTCCTACTTTTTCTTGCTCAGGACATTCTGCTTGTCCTTCAGCTATTCAGCTTGACTCTGGCGACATGTCACCTTCTAACCAACCTGACTTCAGGGTTCCACTGACATCTGCCCAGTCTGATGGTCCTGTGCAAGATGACCAGTCCCCCTTTAAGGGTCTAGGGAACCCTCCTCAGATTCCTGTTGATTCTCTCATGCCCTTGCTTATTCCTAGAGAGCCTTTGGTCCTCAATAGATCTTCTTGTCATCTCCCTACCTCGTTTTCGGTCTCTGAGGATAATCTTAAGTACGAGGTTAGACAAGTTCTGGATTCTCGGCTCTGCAGAGGCATTCTTCAGTATCTTGTGCGTTGGAGAGGTTTTGGTCCTGAGGAGGTGTCTTGGATCGCTGCATCTGATGTCGCTGCACCTCATCTGTTGAGGAGGTTTCATCAGAGATATCCCTTTAAGCCTGGGCCCAGGCGGTGGAGGGCCCATAAGAGGGAGGGTACTGTCATGGATATGCAGTAGTGTTTGTCTGTCAGCTTACCTTCCTTCCCATGTGTTCATCTTAGAGGCCTGAGCCCTTTCACCTGGCTTCCTTTATAATCTCCTCCCAGCCTGACTCCACCCCAGGCCCTATCACAGAACACTATATTAACCTGTGCACTGCAAGCCTGCTTTGCTGATCAACGTGTTTGTTAGGCATTGTGTGTTTGGGTTCCTGCCTGCCGTGTGCTACGTCTGTCTCTCTGTTACGTTATTGGCTTGTCCCCAACTATCCCTGTCTGCTCGTGACCCTTGACCTTCGGCTTGTCTTTCGTTACTCTTATATCTCGTGCTGCTTCCCCTCTTGTCCCCTTATCCTATGGGGCATGAGCTAGGAGACTCTAGGGGCCGCGACCTGGACCCAGCCTGCAGCATAACATCCTCACCACTAGAGGCTCTGGAGAAGACCTGCTGGGTCTTAGACTCCACACCCTGGGGAATCTTAGCTCTAGCTTCCCATAGGATCCCGGTTGAGCTCCTCTGGTCCCGCTTTCCACAACCACCCAGTTTCCTATCCGCAGCAGTCAGCCATAGGGTTCACTACCTTGCGGTGCACTCCTGTCCCCCTACGGTGTGCATCTGTCACCTGGCCACAGGTGACCTGACATAGGGAAAGTAAATGACCACCAAGGGGCCCATACTTTGAGGAATTTGGTATGGGAGTCATGGAGGATACTGGACATTTTTTCATTGACTATGAGGATCGTCAAGGTGTTCTTTGCCTCTGAAATTTTTTACAGGCCCTTGCTATTGTGCGCTCAGCTGTGATAAACATATATGTGGCTAGTTTATGCTGGTAAGAGAAGAGGCCCGGGATTGGACAATGGACCAATGCAAGTTTTGGGTCTTTATGGAAAGGTACGTGGAAGAGGGTAGATAGGAGTCCAAAGACCCTTGACTAAAATCCCACGAGGCGGGGACAGGACCACCATATGTGTATTTTACCTCCTCGCTGACCACACCCCTGGAGGCATCTATCATTGAAGGATGGGTTTGACTTGGTAATGCAGGCTAGGACCCAGTACCAGCATAGGAGGACCTTATACACTGTCTCCAACGTAGCAGTGTTAAAAAAGCACTTCACTATGCTGGACCAGGCTTTACTCCAGTCTGCAAGGTCTATGGGGGACAGGTCTCATTCCCATGTAAGCACATAGGAGAAGAAAGTAGAGGTGCTGTTGGTGGTGAGTGGGGAGTAAATCATAGAGATGGTGCAGCGGGCGCCCGGAAAGTACTGGCAGGTGTGTTCAAATGTGGTAATTTGATATGGGAAGGAGTCATGACGCCAGAGGGAAGTTTTCCAGTGTAATGGAAGAATTTGGCTGGCAGAGCTTCATGGGTCTCTTGGATTGAGGACCATGTGTGGAAAGTGCGGGAACCAAGAAAATTAAGAACCTGTGATGCCCTTGATGGCCAGAGCCACCTCTAGTTCAGTAATGTCAGCATTGAGGGCTGCGCAGGCTTTCTTTAATATAACCAGGAATAGGTACTGCTTTGAATATACTAATGTGTACACTGGTGTAGCACTTACCCCCATTTAAGGGACTGGCTGGTTTGTTTTGGGTCTGCAGCAATTACCTCTCTCGATTGGATCCTTTAGCTCTCTTGTCTAGGCAAACAAAAATCTCCAGGAATAAGGCCAATGTCCACACATGAGTAAAACCTAATCAGCAAGGCTTTATTCTTTTTTTTCTTTGAGTCAACTTGAAGAGAGAGAGAGCAGAAAGTTGAAAGAAGTAGGGGAAGGTTCAGGCACGCAACACTTAAAGTTCAGTATCTATACTCGTCGCCACTCAAGCCTGAGTGGGTATTGCTCACCCGGATAGTCCCTATGAGAGCGGTCCTAGCAGCCGGGATGGAGCACGGATATCAGAGACAATGAATCCCTCTTTAGGCGAGTTTCCAGGCCTCTTCCCAGAGACAGCAGTACCGTCACTAATCTCCTGGGACTGATCCTCCCCTGGACTCCTTTCCTCAAGATGGGCCCCCTACAAGCGGGCAGCCTGGGATCCTTCTCTGAAGCGTAGGCCCTTGTCAACGGAGCTGGGCCTTCAATGCCGCAACAGGGCCTCGGGCTGAAGGTGCCTGAGGCCTAAACACATTAGCGCACCTCGTGCCATGCCGGCCACGAGGCACACTCACTGGACCAGAGGTCCCCCCTCACGCCTTGGGGTCCCCCTGGAATCGCCTCACGCCAAATGGCGTCTGCCCCTTTTGTACCCTCTCCCAGCATGCACAGCGGGTTGACCACGCCCACTGTATGGCTGCCGAGAGAGAACACCTAAGGTGCTGTGATACCCCCCGTAGTTTAACCTATGCCGGTGGTGACAGTGCCACCTTCAGGCAACGGAGAACACTACTGCCAGGCAGTATCACACCCAGAGCAGAAGCAAAATCGAATCCTTAATTGGTCTGAGCCCAACTATCGGCTCAGACTACCCCTAAATTTCCACATAGCACCCCCAAATATTGGGGGGGGGCGCTACACAGGCAACACCTAATTATAAATGAGCATTTCTGGAAAGGGAAACATTGTTGAATCATTTAAAAATAAATAAATAAATAATGACTAGTGTTCTTAAAGCGGATGTAAACCATTACATATACCCAGTGAAGTGAAAGTGAACAGCCTCAGATGATACACAGGGATGAAACAAAAACAAATCTCCCTACATAAGTTTTAAATGTATATCTGCTGTCTACACCTTTATATACTGTTTAGAAAGTGCACGTCCTGTTCGTTTTTCACTTCCTCATTCATCTGTAGGAATGGATTATTGCTAGACACTGTGAGACAGCTGATTGGAAGAAAGGCACACACCCCCTCCCCACACATGCAGAGCTTGCCTGTGAATAGTTTAGCAGTGTGCTAATTTATTTATAGCAACCTTACCCGACACACACTTCTATCTCCCGTCTCAGAGAGCTTGTCAAAAGTTATCAGGCTGATAACAGAGGAAAGGAGCAGGGCAAAGCTATGGGACTTAGTGCTTTAAAGAGAGATAAGAAAACACTGCAGATAGATGTGCCCAGCTCAAATTTCACGAATTGGGTTTACATCCACTTTAAAGAAAATTTTGTCATTCAAGAAAAGAAGGTCTTTCAATTTAAATGTGTAAATGGCAGTTGCCTTGGAAACAAATGTCTACCCAAGCATTTTAGATATTTAATCAGAAAAAAAAAAGTTTATCCAGAAAACAGTTCTATGCTATTCAAAACAATGTATCCATTGATAAGGATAAACATAGCTGTACTACTGGTTTGTGTTGTATTCCTGACTTTTTATATAAGAGGTAATCCCTAGACAAAATATGAAATTTATTCAGAAGTCAATCCATTCAATAGAGATTATAGATAATCAACACAGGATGTATTATCACAAAATATTAACATTGGGCTAATTCAATCCCAAGCTTGGGCATAAATAAAAATAATCAGTCATAGACATGTTTTAACTGCTTGCCGACCAGCCGTCGTCATTATACTGCGGCAGGTCGACACGTTCCTGCGAGCCGTCGTAGCTGTACGTCGGCCCTTTAAACCGGCATAGCAGGCACATGCGCGCCACAGGCAGGGGAACCACTCCGCTGCAGGGGAACCAATGCGTGTGGCCAGCTGTCGCGATGACCGCCGGCCACGCGTGATCGCAGGTATGAGGGCCAGAACAGGGACACGTGTGTAAACACACAAATCCCTGTTCTGTGAGGAGAGACAGATTGTGTGTTCCTACTAGCTAGGAACAACGATCTGTCATCTCCTCTAGTCACTCCCATCCCCCTACAGTTAGAACACACATGAGGGAACACAGTTAACCCCTTGATCGCCCCCTAGTGTTAACCCCTTCCCTGCCAGTGACATTTACACAGTAATCAGTGCATTGTTTATAGCACTAATCACTGTATAAATGTTAATGGTCCCAAAAATGTGTCAAAAATGTCCGATCTGTCTGCCATAATGTCGCAGTCCCAATAAAAACTGCCATTACTAGTAAAAAAATAATAATAATAATAAAAATGCCATAACTCTTTCATATAGGTTGCAGACACTATTACTTTTGTGCAAACCAATCAATATACGCTTATTGTGATTTGTATTACCAAAAATATGTAGAAGAATACATATCGGCCTAAACTGAGGAAAAAAATTGTTTTTTTAAAAAAAAAATTGGGGCTATTTATTATAGCAAAAAGTACAAAATATTGTGTTTTTTTCAAAATTAGCACAAAAAATAAAAACCACAAAGGTGGTCAAATGCCACCAAAAGAAAGCTCTATTTGTGGGGAAAAAAAGGACATCAATTTTGTTTGGGTACAGCGTTGCACGACCACGCAATTGTCAGTTAAAGTGCCATATCGCAAAAAAATGTCCCGGTCATTAACCACTTCCCGCCCGGTCAATAGGAGATTGACGTCCGGAAAGTGGTTCTGTTATCCTGACTGGGCGTCATATGATGTCCAGCAGGATAACAGCCGACACGCACCGTGCGGGCGTGCATCGCGGCGATCGATCTGACACACCGCAACACTGATCTCGGTAAAGAGCCTCCAACGGAGGCTCTTTACCACGTGATCAGCCGTGTCCAATCACGGCTGATCACGATGTAAACAGGAAGAGCCGTTGATCGGCTCTTCCTCATTCGCGTCTGACAGACATGAGTAGAGGAGAGCCGATCACTGGCTCTCCTGACAGGAAGGGGGGCTGCGCTGATTGTTTATCAGCACAGCCCCCCACGGATGCCCACACTGGACCACCAGGGAAGCCGCCAGGATCACCAGGGAAGGGGGCAACATGTGGATGGCCAGGTATGTACCCCATGTCCATCCACATAAGAAAACATATTCACAATAGATGCCAATCAGTGCCCACAAATGGGCACTGACTGGCATAATTATGGAAAAGATAAAAAAATTGATGCCCAGCAATGCCACCCATCAGTATAATCAGTGCCACCCATCAGTGTCCATCAGTGCCACCTCTCAGTGCCCATCCATGCCCATCAGTGCCCACCTATCAGTGCCCATCAGTGCCCATCTGTGCCACCTATCAGTGCCACCCATAAGTACCCATCAGTGCCACCCATAAGTACCTATCAGTGCCGCCTATCAGTGCCCATCAGTGCCGCCTATCAGTGACCATCATCAGTGCCCATCAGTGCCACCTCATCAGTACCACCTCATCGGTGCCCATCGGTGCCGCCTTATCAGTGCCCATCAGTGCAGCCATATCAGTGCCCATCATTGAAGAAGAACACTTACTTATTTACAAAAAAAATTAACAGAAACAAAGAAAAACATAATTTTTTTCTAAATTTTCGGTCTTTTTTTATTTATTGCGCAAAAAATAAAAATCACAGAGGTGATCAAATACCACCAAAAGAAAGCTCTATTTGTGGGAACAAAATAATAAAAAAATTGTTTGGGTACAGTGTAGCATGACCGTGTAATTGTCATTCAAATTGCGACAGCGCTGAAAGCTGAAAATTGGCTTGGGCAGGAAGGTGCGTAAGTGCCTGGTATTGAAGTGGTTAAGCAGGCAAATCTTCTGGGGCTGAAGTGGTTAAAAAGTAAAAAAGCAGCTCCAACTTCTGTACTCACCTGATCTTTGGCAATGTCCCCTGCAGATCCAGTGATGGCACACCACTGCTCTTCCAGGTTGAATGACACTCCAGAACTATTCAACACACTTCCTCTGAGCTGAGGATGTCATGGGACCATTCTCTGCCTTGTAATAATAGAATGCTACAGAGAGTGGGCTTTGAATTCTCTTTTATTTATTAGATAAAGAGATCATCAGTAGGCATCTCTAGAAACACAACTGGTACTAATGGAAATACCAGTTCAATGTGTGTATGTGCTTATGTGTCTGTTCTGTGTGTATAAGGGGTTCCTATGAGGCATTCTGTAACTGAGCCATAGTTTCTGTAAAATTCAAATTAATCTGTAATTTGAGCCTACTAAAAAGGCTTTAAATGCAAAAGTGTCTATTTGTGTCATGCATAATACATGCCATATATTTTATTTTATTTAGTGAACTATAGCATATAGAGAAGATCAAAACTGTTATACTGTAGATGTAATCTGACATACAGAACAACATCTATGTTAAGTTTAATGAACTTCTTTAGTTCCTTTGTTTTCTACCTTAACTTGACATTGCTTCAGGTTATAAAGAAAACTTCAGCGATTTTTCACATTTTACATGCAGCTCTCATTTTCCACACACACTGTCACAGTTTGAACTAACATAAATAAATAAATAATTAAATAAACAATATATATATTTCCAGGTCATTCTTTTTCACTAAAGCACAAAAAAAGTTCTTACCAATGCTGCAAAAAATAAGATTGTTAATGGCATTCATTATTACTTTTCATAAAACAGAATTAAAAAGCTCGAAAGCAGAATATTTATTTAATTTGTTTTTTCTCAATGGCTTACATAATACAAATAGCAGTAGATAACTAAATGTATTACATACATCAACAATTATATTTCTTTAAATAATGAAATATAAAATACAATAACATATAATGACAAGGTTAATATCATATAAATGTTTTGTGTACACATATACATTTTTGAGAAATATATTGTGAGAAATCTCCAAACATTTACCAAGCTGCCTGGGGAAAATGCAATTTTATTAGCATGTAATGTAGTAGAATTAACACAGACGTCTATACAAGGCCTGTGATGAAAGACTTTTGGTTGCATCAGAACTTACTTTCCATCCATAAAACAATCAATGGAGATGCAAAAACAGCTAGTGGCTGCTGCTTACAGGAAAATCAAAGGCAAGTCAAAAGGAGATCAACCGCAGGTAAAATGGCAGATATTCCCAAACAATCCATTGGAAGAGCTATATTTCAGGCCAGGAAGTTAATACATAGGCACTGGAAGGATGCCTTTCTTAACCACTTAAGCCCCAGACCATTTGGTAGCTAAAGGACCAGAGGTGAATTCAGAATTTTGCACTGCGCTGCTTTAACTGTAAATTGTGCGGACATGCAATGTTGTACCCAAACAAAATTTGCGTCCTTTTCTTCCCACAAATAGAGCTTTCTTTTAATGGTATTTGATTGCCTCTGCGATTTTTATTTTTTGCGATATAAACGGAAAAAGACCGAAAATTTTGAACAAAAATGATATTTTCTACTTTTTGTTATAAGAAAAATCAAATAAACTCAATTGTAGTCATACATTTAGGCCAAAATGTATTCAGCCACATGTCTTTAGTAAAAAAAACGTCAATAAGCGTATATTTATTGGTTTGCGCAAAAGTTATAGCGTCTACAAACTAGGGTACATTTTCTGGAATTTACACAGCTTTTAATTTATGACTGCCTATCTCATTTCTTGAGGTGCTAAAATGGCAGGGCAGTACAAAACCCCCCCAAATGACCCCATTTTGGAAAGTAGACACCCCAAGGAAATTGCTGAGAGGCATGTTGAGCCCATTGAATATTTTTTTTTTTGTCCCAAGTGATTGAATAATGACAAAAAAAAATAAAAAATTACAAAAAGTTGTCACTAAATGATATATTGCTCACACATGCCATGGTTATATGTAGAATTGCACCCCAAAATACATTCTGCTGCTTCTCCTGAGTACGGGGATATGACATGTGTGGGACTTTTTAGGAGCCTAGCCACGTACGGGACCCCGGAAACCAAGCACTGCCTTCAGGATTTCTAAGGGCGCAAATTTTTGATTTCACTCCTCACTACCTATCACAGTTTCGAAGGCCATAAAATGCCAAAATAGCACAAAACCCCCCCAAATGACCCCATTTTGGAAAGTAGACACCCCAAGCTATTTACTGAGAGGCATGATTAGTCCATGGAATATTTTATATTTTGCCACAAGTTGCGGGAATATGACAAACTTTCTTTTTTTGCACAAAGTTGTCACTAAATGATATATTGCTCACACATGCCATGGGCATATGTGAAATTACACCCCAAAATACATTCTGCTGTTTCTCCTGAGTACGGGGATACCACATGTGTGGGACTTTTTGGGAGCCTAGTCGCATACAGGACCCCAAAAACCAAGCACCGCCTTCAAGGTTTCTAAGGGCATAAATTTTTGATTTCACTCCTCACTACCCATCACTACCTATCACAGTTTTGAAGGCCATAAAATGCCAAGATGGCACAAAACCCCCCCAAATGACCCCATTTTGGACAGTAGACACCCCAAGCTATTTGCTGAGAGGCATGTTGAGCCCATTAAATATTTTTTTTTGTCCCAAATGATTGAATAATGATAAAAAGAAAAAATGTACAAAAAATTGTCACTAAATGATATATTGCTCACACATGCCATGGTTATATGTGGAATTGCACCCCAAAATATATTCTGATGCTTCTCCTGAGTACGGGGATACCACATGCGTGGGACTTTTTGGGAGCCTAGCCGGGGACGGGGCCCCAAAAACCAAGCACCGCCTTCAGGATTTCTAAGGGCGTAAATTTTTGATTTCACTCCTCACTACCTATCACAGTTTCGAAGGCCATAAAATGCCAAAATAGCACAAAACCCCCACAAATTACCCCATTTTGGAAAGTAGACACCCCAAGCTATTTACTGAGAGGCATGTTCAGTCCATGGAATATTTTATATTTTGCCACAAGTTGCGGGAATATGACAAACTTTGTTTTTTTTGCACAAAGTTTTCACTAAATGATATATTGCTCACACATGCCATGGGCATATGTGAAATTACACCCCAAAATACATTTTGCTGCTTCTCCTGAGTACGGGGATACCACATGTGTGGGACTTTTTGGGAGCCTAGCCACGTACGGGACCCCAAAAACAAGCACCGCCTTCAAGGTTTCTAAGGGCATAAATTTTTGATTTCACTCCTCACTACCTATCACAGTTTTGAAGGCCATAAAATGCCAAGATAGCACAAAACCCCCCAAAATGACCCCATTTTGGAAAGTAGACACCCCAAGGAAATTGCTGAGAGGCATGTTGAGCCCATTGAATATTTTTTTTTTGTCCCAAGTGATTGAATAATGACAAAAAAAAAAAAATGTACAAAAAGTTGTCACTAAATCATATATTGCTCAAACATGCCATGGTTATATGCGGAGTTGCACCCCAAAATACATTTGGCTGCTTCTCCTGAGTACGGGGATACCACATGTGTGGGACTTTTTGAGAGCCTAGCCGCGTACGGGCCCCCGAAATCCAAGCACCGCCTTCAGGATTTCTAAGGGCACAAATTTTTGATTTCACTCCTCACTACCTATCACAGTTTTGAAGGCCATAAAATGCCAAGATAGCCCAAAACCCCCACAAATGACCCCATTTTGGAAAGTAGACACCCCAAGCTATTTGCCGAGAGGCATGGTGAGTATTTTACTGCTCTCATTTGTTTTTGAAAATGAAGAAAGACATATTTTTTCTTTTTTATTTTCTTTTTTCAATTTTTAAAACTTTGTGACAAAAAGTGAGATCTGCAAAATACTCGACATACCTCTCAGCAAATAGCTTGGGGTGTCTACTTTCCAAAATGGAGTCATTTGGGGGGGTTTTGTGCCATCTGGGCATTCCATGGCCTCCGAAACTGTGATAGGCAGTGAGGAGTGAAATCAAAAATTTACACCCATAGAAATCCTGAAGGCGGTGCTTGGTTTTCGGGGTCCTGTACGCGGCTAGGCTCCCAAAATGTCTCACACATGTGGTATCCCCGTACTCAGGAGAAGCAACAGAATGTATTTTGGGGTGCAATTCCACATATAACCATGGCATGTTTGAGCAATATATAATTTAGTGACAACTTTTTGTACTTTTTTTTTTTTTTTCTTTTTGTCATTATTCATTCACTTGGGACAAAAAAAATATTCAATGGGCTCAACATGCCTCTCAGCAAATAGCTTGAGGTGTCTACTTTCCAAAATGGGGTCATTTGGGGGGGTTTTGAACTGTCCTGGCATTTTATGCACAACATTAGGAAGCTTATGTCACACATCATCCACTCTTCTAACCACTTGAAGACAAAGCCCTTTCTGACACTTTTTGTTTACATGAAAACATTTTATTTTTTTGCAAGAAAATTATGTTGAACCCCCAAACATTATATATTTCTTTAAAGCAAAGGCCCTACAGATTAAAATAGTGGGTGTTGCATTTTTATTTTCCACACAGTATTTGCGCAGCGATTTTTCAAACGCATTTTTTGGGGGAAAAACACACTTTTTTTATTTTTAATGCACTAAAAAACACTATATTGCCCAAATGTTTGATGAAATAAAAAAGATGATCTTAGGCCGAGTACATGGATACCAAACACAACATGCTTTAAAATTGCGCACAAACGCGCAGCGGCGAGAAACTACATTCATTTTTAAAAGCATTTAAAAGCCTTTACAGGTTACCACGTTAGATTTACAGAGGATGTCTACTGCTAAAATTACTGCCCTCGATCTGACCTTCGCGGTGATACCTCACATGCATGATGCAATTGCTGTTTACATATGACGCTAGACCGACGCTTGCGTTCGCCTTTGCGCAAGAGCAGGGGGGACAGCGGTGCTTTTTTTTTTTTTTTATTATTTATTTTGCTTTTTTATTTTATTTTTAAACTGTTCCTTCCATATTTTATTTTTTTTTTATCATTTTTATTGTTATCTCAGGGAATGTAAATATCCCCTATGATAGCAATAAGTAGTGACAGGTACTCTTTTTTTGAAAAAAAATGGGGAGTTAGACCCTAGATCTTTCCTCTGCCCTCAAAGCATCTGACCACACCAAGATTGGTGTGATAAAATGCTTTCCCAATTTCCCAATGGTGCTGTTTATATCCGGGGGGGCATTCCCTCCCACTGCTTGTAAAAGCAGTCTAGAGGCTAATTATCTGCTAGAATTGCTTTTACATGAAAGCCGGCCACTGGCTGAAAAGAATGATACCAAGATGATACCTAAACCTGCAGGCATCATTCTGGTATAAACATTCAAAGTCCAGCAACATACCAGTACGTTGCTGGTCCTTGTTGGACATGTATTGTAATCTTTTTTTTCATGCAGCCTGTTGGCTGAATGAAAAAAAGAGATTGATCGGTGGGTATGCCCACCATTAGAATACCTCCCTTCCTCCACCCACTTCTAATGATGGGCATATATGCCGAAGCATGGGGGCATCCTCCCGCAAAAAAGTTATGCCGCGTACACACGGTCGGACTTTTCCACGGGCAAGCCTTCGGCGGAATTTCGACCGTATGTACGCGGCATAAAAGGTTATGCCGCGTACACACGGTCGAACTTTTCCACGGGCAAGCCTCCGTCGGAATTTCGACCGTATATACGCGGCATTAGGAGCAAAATCGCTCCTCCGCCCCTGCTGCCCCCATGCTTCGGCATATATGCTCTTTTTTTAACTGTGGTGGTGAAATCACCTCCTACAGCGTTGGAGTCACGGCTTTATGTATCGTGGGAGCAAACGCTGTTGCTGTCAAGATAAATAAATCCGCGATGCAACTGAATGGCGTACCTGCTAAGCAAATGATGGTTAACATTAAAACAAAGTAACATTACAGTACAACAGTAAGACCTTACCATACCATACCTGCAAAGCAAATACCAAAACAAAACCTAGTAAAAAATAAAACATTTTTTTAACGCAACCTGTGCCTAAAATATATATATGCCGAAGCATGGGGGCATCCTCCCGCAAAAAAGTTATGCCGCGTACACACGGTCGGACTTTTCCACGGGCAAGCCTCCGTCGGAATTTCGACCGTATGTACGCGGCATTAGGAGCAAAATCACTCCTCCGCCCCTGCTGCCCCAATGCTTCGGCATATTTGCTTTTTTTTTTTTTTAACTGTGGTGGTGAAATCACCTCCTACAGCACTGGAGTCACGGCTTTATGTATCGTGGGAGCAAACGCTGTTGCTGTCAAGATAAATAATTCCGCGCTGCAGTTGAATGGCGCACCTGAAAACAAAAAATTACATACCTGAAAAGCAAGCATGATAAAACATTGCAGAATGGAATACAGTAAAAAAGAGCAGAACAATAGAGAGAAAATAGAGAGAGAGAGAGAGAGAGAACAATAAAACAACAACTATTTTTGGTTTTTTTATTTTATATTTTTTTTGTGTTTTGTTTTTTACGTTTTTTTTTTCTTTTTTACACTTTTTTTTTTAAACTTTAACAACTGTAATGGTTCGGGTCTCTCAAAATGTAATGGCATCTTGGGAGACCCTGTGTAAGTGTGTCCTAGTCTGTGAAATGCTGTACCCTACGCTAAAACTTCACTTTTGAGTGGTAGCGTTCAAAACATTCACCAAGGCAAAGACCAGGTTTGTCAGGACAGAGTGGACAATAATAACGGGTGTCACGCCTAAATCCGCGCTTGCTACAGACACAACATCTTTTTTGGGGGGCTCGTTGGGTAGGGGTACTCGGGAGGAGATGCGTATAATGCCTCTCATGCAGCCGGCTTACTGCATTTGGTAGGGGATGGTGAGGTGCAGAACCGCCTGGATACAGGAGTTCTGTGACTATCTCATTCTGGAATTTTAGAAGAGATAAAGTCCCGCCTGAAGCTCTGTATAGCACATGAGCGTTCAGCAAAGCCAATTGGAATAAGGATAGAGACACTTTTTTGTACCAGCGTCTCGCCTTACGGTCAATTAGATACGGCGCCATCAACTGGTCGTTGAGGTCCACCCCTCCCATATTTTTGTTATATTCGTGGACACAGAGGGGTTTCTCCACAACACCAGTCGCCGTACGAATTTGGACTGTCGTGTCTGCATGAAGGGAGGTAAGAAGGAAAACATTCTTTCTTATTGTCCCTCCACTTCATAGCGAGCAAGTTATTACACTTTACGCAGGCTCTCTCCCCCAGCCTAAGACGGGCATCTACAAGCCGCTGGGGAAAGCCCCGGCGATTAGGTCGCACGGTGCCACATGCTCCAATCTGATGATCAAACAAGTGACTAAACAGTGGCACGCTCGTGTAATAATTGTCCACATACAAGTGGTACCCCTTTCCGAATAAGGGTGACACCAAGTTCCACACTATCTTGCCAGCGCTCCCTATGTAATCCGGGCAGTTGACCGGCTCAACCTGACTATCTTTTCCCTCATAAACCATAAAGCTCCATACATAGCCTGTTGCCCTGTCACAGCACTTATAGAGCTTGACCCCGTATCTGGCACGCTTGCTGGGAAGGTACTGCTTGAAAGCCAAGCGGCCAGAAAATTTAATCAGGGACTCATCAACGCAGACAGCTTGATCGGGAATAAACAAGGCTGCAAAACGTTCGTTGAAGTGGTTTATGAGGGGCCGAATTTTATAGAGCCGGTCGTATTCAGGGTCCCCACGTGGATGACAAAGTTCATTGTCGTTGAAGTGCATGAACCGCAAAATCTGCTCGTATCGTTTCCTGGGCATGGAGGCAGAGAACACGGGCATGTGGTCAATTGGGTGCGTGGACCAATAAGCACGCAATGACGGGAATTTATGTGTGCCCATGTTGAGGGAAAGGCCCAGAAAGGTCTTAAATTCGGAAACCGTGATTGGTTTCCAATCTTTGGCAATGGAAGGCAACTGGGGATTAGAGGCGATGAATTGACCAGCATATAAATTACTCTGGTGCACAATAGATCTATAGAGATCTTCCGTGAAAAACAGCGAATAATAATCGATTGGCATAAAATCAGCTGTTTCCACCTGAATACCGGGTTGGGCAGTGAATGGGGGAAGTACAGGTTCTGCAGAAGTGGTGGGGACCCAATCAGGATAGGTGAATTCTGCAGGAAGAGCACTATGGGTACGATGGGCCTGCCTTTGTCTTCTTGGTGGCAGCGGGACACTACTTGTGCTTGCCACCTCGCCAGCTTGAACTGCACTTATGGGACTCGCCACGTCACCACGTGATACTGCAGTGCTGGATGTACGCCCAGGCTGTACTAGGCCGCTGGTGCTTGCCAATTCACCAGAAGGAATAGCGGCGCTAGTACTCCTCTGCTCCATGATACGAGAGCCCTGCGGTTCTTGCTCCTCAACAACCTCAGAAGATCGGGATCGGGTACGCCTGACCTTAGCAGGGACCTCAACTTGGTCGTCAGAGCTATCTGACGTGGGGCCGCTGACGTCACTGTCTTCTACGGGAAGATATTCTGAGCCTGAATCTGACAGATACGTGACCTCCTCTTCACTATCTGTCATGCTCAGAATCTCGTAGGCCTCTTTACTAGTGTACCTTCGACTTACCATTTTGGGCTCTAAATTTAGGGGTACACTAGTAAGATTCACAGGAAAAAAAGCACCCGACTGTCGTCAGCAAATATATCAAACGCTACAAAAAAAACTGTTAGCGGTCGCAGGGATCACGACTGTCTCTGCGAACGCTGCAGTTATGTGTTTTGTGTTTGGTAAGTGACAGTGATCGATCGATACTGCACTTGGGTGGGCTGAGCTGGGCTGGGCGGAGGGGCTAAATGCAGGTGCTAGCAGGTATCTGGGCTGATCACGCTAACACTGCGTTTTTGGGAACCCTAAACCGCTGGGGACGCTAGTATAGATCTGATCAGATACTATACCACTAAGGGAGGTGTATGCTTTGCGCGTGGGTGTTAGCGTTACTGGCACTAACCTAACGCTGCCTGGGGCGACGCAGACCCTCTCTGGTGCTAAAACCTAATTGATCTCACCCGCCGGGCGATCAGGGGGTTAAACCTTTATTGGGTTATATACGGCGGGTGCCCTGATGCTATAAAAAGCAAACTAACCAACCAGTGTCACCCGTAACCTTTATATGGTGATCACTGATGAAAGGGTTAACTAGGGGCAATCAGGGGGTTAAAACCTTTATTAGGTTAAATATGGGGGTACCCGACGCTATATAAAAACCTGACGGGTTACCTAAATAACTAAATAACTAACTGGGTAACCAGTGTCACCAGTGACGCTTATACGGTGATCACTGGTGAAAGGGTTAACTCTAGGGGCAATCAGGGGGTTAAAATAATATATGGGGGTACCTGACGCTCTAAAAACCTGTGGCGAAACTAAAAATAAATAACTGGCTATCTAGGGCACCACCGGCACTAAATACAGCGATCGAAAATACGATCGCTTAGTGACGCTGGCATTAGGGGGTGAAAGGGTTACCTGGGGGGCGATCAAGGGGTTAAACCTTTATTAGGGGGGGTTAGGGGGCTACCCTGGACCTAAAGGGGCCTAATCCTAACTGCCCTGCAACTTTTTACTATCACAGATGACACTAAATGCAGTGATCAGTAAAATAAATGATCACTGCAATCAGTGACACTGTGATTGGGGGCTCGGGGGTGACCTGGGGGGTGATCCGGGGGTGACTGGGGGGTGAAATGTGTGCCTATGTGTACCTATGTGTCAGTGGACTGTTGGTGCACTAACCTGCTTCTTCTCTCCTCGGCGCCGGATTCGAAAAGACCGCCGCGAGGGAGATGACATCACTTCCTCCTGCCTGTGTTTACATCACATGGCGGAGGAAGCATTTTCATTGGCCGGGAGCGATCGCGAGGGGGTGACCAAAATCGAATGGTCACCCCCTCATCTCTGATCGCTCCCCAACGATTAACGGCCGCTCACTGTATAGGAGGGGGTCTGATCGGACCCCCCAACTGTACAAAGGCGATCACGTACACTCTACGTGATTGTGCCTGTCGGTGCCATTCTGCCGACGTATATATACAGTGAGCGGTCGTTAAGTGGTTAAAATCTGACTTGTATCTTAGTGTAGACTTCTGGGGAAAACAGTGAGCCAAGCACACAAGCAGGAAATTGCATTTCTGGGGTAGTTCTGTACACCACCCGTGTACAGAAGTCATCCAGGTTGCCATATTGCATTAAATTTTACAGAAAATTACAGGGCTGCAGATTGAAAAGGAAAGGCAATTTTTAATAACATTTAATTTGACTTGTGTAACAATTGTATAGGCAATATTTTTTTATTTGCTAAATTTAAAATACCCATAAATTAGAGCATTTTGATTTTAACTTATTACCATTTTTTATAATCATTAATATTTTAAAGTATTTAAACCCAATATTATATGTGCAATGCTAAAAATAAAACCCTAAACATGGTCTAAACCTTTTTAACCAGATAAATTTGAAATATTACATATGTATGTAACATATTTAAAAACTGCAACCAGTACAAGGAGTTCTGTGCATAAGCAAAGGCCCTTTAAGGGATCTTTCAGTAACTTATTCAGAATACAGTATTTATTGCTTATCTCTTATGTGCAATGACAGAAAAATAGTTTTAGTTCTCCATGAATTATTTTTATGTGTTGACGTTGTCTCTGGTGCTAAATGTTGCTTGCTTTAAAATAGACAGCCTCTTCCAGGGTTACACATCTGTACTGGCCCACAACAACAACAAAACAGCTTCTGCAACATGTTCTTATCTAAAGCATGATAGCTTGTACATTCTGTAAGCCATGACCCTATAAGGATTCCAAAACCAATTTATATATTAACCTACCTGCCTACAGGGCACTTTCACACTCTTTCTGCCCAGGCCAATTTTCAGCTTTTAGTGCTGTCACACAAAATAATGTGTTTGTGTAACTACATGAGTACCATTCTCTGCAGCATTCTCCTGTGACCTTTTGCTAATTGAATGACACACCACCACTGTGACGTCCTGGGCTCACAAAAAGGGGTTTGAATATCGGGCCTGATTCAACACAGAATAAGGACCTGGCTATAGGATAGAGGGAAGTTATGAGGACAGTGCTGGTAAGGAAGTAAGTATTGCATTGAACATATCTTTTATTTTTTTATCTGAAATTGTTATTAAAAATTATGTTCACTATTAAAATGGGGAAAGGTGAGAATTAACAGATTGCCCTTTGGGAGTTGCGTGCAAATACTTTTCTTTAAATACAGCTGGTATTAAATAAAAAAGGAATCTTTGAAACCACATCAAAAGGACATGCATGCCAATAGATTAAATCTTGAAACACATGGAACTGGGGCATAGACAGCTGTGTTGTTTACACCTTACACTACCCTACCCACACCTTTAGTCAGCTTTGACTGGGACCACCAATTAACTTCAGCAAAAATCTCTGATGTTTCCTTTGTACATGAAGTACAATGAATTATGAATACCCAACATATCAACAAAGATATCTGTTACATGGAATGGATTTTCTAAATATTTTTTTACTGAAACAATAAAAAAGAAAAAAAGTAAAAAAAAAATACCATTGGTAGTTAAACATATTTAAATAAAGTAATCGTGTTTAGATGGGCACACAATAGCACCGCATGTAAATAACACATCAACATAAGCATTACTGTACTACATAAATTAGGAAATACAATACATCAGAGATTTTGCTATTGTGAATATTAATGATTACAGAAATATGCATCTTTCAGCTGGTTGTATATTTCCAGTTGTGGTTGAATAGACTTTGCACAGGAATGTGGCGTTCTTTGTGGCATGGAATATTAATCAAGGAAATGTTTCACAGTGAGCTGGTCTTGGCTTAAAGATTCATGAAAATCAGAACAGTGAATGTGCTCAAGCATCAAATGCCAGCTGTATATTCAGAGTGTCTTTTTAAAGTTCTTCCTGCTCGGAGGCTAAGATAATGTCACTTAAAGTGTTTGAAATCACTGTGCATTCATTGCAGAAATGCTTTTCTACATAGCAAATGAATCCGTAAATATGAGCTAAGCCAGGTGAAAGAGGAAACAGGTCCATAAAAATAACAGTGGTAAATGTTTCCAGTAAAATGGCCATAATGCAAAATGTATATTCCTTAAAACATGCAATGTTTTGTTTGTTTCTTTTTTTTAAACTGAATAGTATTTTCAAAAGTAGCATATGTTTTCATAGAAAAAATAATATCATAGCTAAAGATAAAGTAAAATTAACAATATCTTCACTGAAAAACACTGCTTTAAGTCATAAGGCCATTGACAATAAGGAATGTGAAAACATGAGTTCTACTGTAAGGGATGAGATTCCTTTAAGAACAAATGGCCACTACAATGACAAGCTTCCTCTTTAGTACCCAGGCTTATAAAGTGCCCTTATATGCCTGTTGGTGAACGTGGGTACGCCAAGGAACCTGCCTCTATGCAGATTCAATAAAAAGAGAATTTATTATAAAGGAAACCTACTATAATAATAGTAAAAAGGGTAGGAGAGAAAACACTGTCCCCATAAAATATGATTAGAGGAAGTTGGTCACAAGTGACAGGAAAAAGGCAACTGTATTTAATACATTCTTCTCCTCAGTTTACATGAACAAAAAGGAGGGGTATAATAAGCAAGACAGTAATGTTAATAACATTATATTAAACTTACCCTTGTGGTTGACAGAAACATGTGTTAAAAAAACACTACCAGAACCAGATGGCTTACACCCGAGGGCCAAGATATATATCTGGAAACTACAGACCTGTCAGCCTAACATGAATAGAAGGTAAACTATTTGTAGGAATGATAAACGACAATATTCAAGAATTTGCCAATTAAAATTGTATCCTTAATGGTGTAGCATCCTTGTCTTAAACAGGGGCTACTGGTATATTAGCCTGTGCTAGGTGGTAACTAGCCTGGCTAAATTATAGCTGTGGTTGCTCCCTTTTGTCAGTAGATGGCACTGTTAGTATGATGAGCTGCAGTGAAACTAGGTTATGAAAATGCATACTTTTCTCAGCCAATCAGTAGGCCTTTCATGGCTGCTGAGCATGCTTGGAAATAGTATAAATATTCGGGGAGGTCAACTGATTAGGGTCCTCCCACCCAGACCTTTGTCTGGTGTGGATGTGTGAGGAATGGCTGTGTTGGATAGGCCTAAATTCTAAGGCCTAGCCATATGCTCGAAGCTCTGAAAGGGAGAGTCTGCTTGTTGTCCGGAGGCATAAAGGAAAGGATGGAGACCTGAAATGAAGTACCAGAGGTTACTCTGCCATGGATCGGGGAACCATGGAGAGCCCGAGAAAGCATCAAGACAAAATCATGCAGAGAATTCCTCCCCCTTTTTGTGTTTTCTTTTTCAATTGCTATTGGAGACAGCTGTTGCTACAAAAGTACAGATTGCTGGTTACAGCTTAAAGGCAAATTTTTGTGTCATGCTCTCTACCTTTTCTACTTTCTGTCTAAGCAGTCTGCTGGTCCGCTAGTCTGCTTGTTTATCTGACTAGGGGTTTCCTGTGCCCTACCCCTCTCACCCTAAATTGTTTGTTATTGTGAGAAATAAACTCACCTTAAAAGTGACTGGCGTCCATCTTTTCCTCAACAGTGTACTTTGTACACTACCCACCATGCCTAGCAACCTGCACCCTGTAGTGAAATGTCAGCCCTCCCTGTCTCTGGGTGATCACCACCATGCCTCTGGAGGTCAGGTGGGCACAACAATGGTAGTCAACATGGAATTTTTAAAATCTGTTCTTTACAGACCAACTATTTAACATTCTATGAAGTAGAGAACTCTAATTTAGATAAAGGAAGGCCTGTGGAAGTAGTGTAACTAGATTTTGCAAAGGTATTTGATACAGTACCCCACAAATTCTTCATGTATAAACTAAAGTATTTTGGTATTGAATATATTGTATTTACCAGGATAGAATACTGGTTATAGGAATTAATCCAGACAGCAGTAATTAAAGGTTATGAATGGTCTAGAATGTTAATCGGTTCTGTCCTAGGACAAATTCTGTTTAAACTCTGCATAAATGATATAGAGGTTGGAATAAATAGCTCAATCACAGTTTATGTAGATGATACAAAGTTAAGCAGTACAATAACTTCACATCAGTAAATAGCAACTTTACAAGAAGTCCTGGGTAAAATATAGGGGTGGACAGTTATATGGCAGATGAGAGGATCGCTGGGAAATTTAGGATGGAAAATGATCTAGGAGTCTTGGTAGATCACAGATGCAGCAATATCAAGCTGCAGTAAGAAAAGCTAGCAGATTATTATCATGCATTTACTCAAGATATATAACTATAATTCTACCACTTTACAAATCTCTGGTTTAGCCACATCTTGAGTATGCAGTCCAGTTTTGGTCACCCATGTGTGGAAAGGATGTCCTTGAACTGGAGAGAGTCCAGAGAAGGGCAAAAAAGCTAATAAGCGCTGGAGGACCTCATTTATGAGAAACTACAAAAAAAAAAGGATTATCGCTGGAGAAGAGGCGATTAAGACAGCAAAATATAATTCTCCAAACGGTGACTATCATTGGGATAAAGCAATGTAATCTAAAGAAGACACCCAGTCACACATGCCTAAAGCTATTTATTCTCTAAAGAAGACAGGCAGTCACACATTGAAGTTGGACAAGATGCAGTTCAAGGTGTTCTTTATTGTTAGAGTAGTAAAGATGGGGAACACCCTTTTACTGTTAGTGGTCCAAGATGAGAGTGTAGTTAAATTTAAAAAAAAAGTTTAAAAGTGTTTCTCAGTGAACACAATGTACAAGGATATGGAAATTAGTGGCAACATAAACACATGCATCAATTGGTGTCTTTATTCAAACTTATGATCAATGTAACTTTGTAACTGCATTGGATGGTCTTGCATTGGCAAAGTACAGATTCATTTTAAGCACTGAGCTCTCCGGTTCTTTTAAGTATGCTATCCCTGTTGAATGTAAGCCAGAATATGTGACCTAGTCAAAGAGAACTGTCTAAACTTCTTGCTGTGGGTAACCAGAACTGAGCATTAAATAAAGTGAGGCAGGGCAAAGTCAGGGCAAGCAAGAACTCGAACTCAGGGGGATTGATTTACTAATTGCAAAGGTAAAGTTCTATTGATATCCATTATCCATTCATGCGAAAGTTTATTTATTGTTTTTTTTATAATTTTCCTGGTACATGATTGGGTATTCTTGGCAAAGTAAATTTTTTCCAATTCACTAAACTTAGGGGAAATCCCATTGCAAAGTGAACAGCCTAGTTGCCTTTAGTAAATCAACACCTCTATGATCTGTGTTTCTGTGCTGCAAACAAAGGGCAGCTGTTGTGTTGAAACCAACAGATTTACGCTGTTGTTGCTGCTGACCCTGTTCGAATAAATAAATAAATGTAAAAATGAAGGACCCTAACAAAATCAAAATCAAATAAAAATCAAAAACAACACAAAATTCACACCAAACACTCACCAAAAGCCCAAAAATCTAAAACTTTTAAAACCCCTTTGAAAAAATAAAAGATGACTAAGTGCTAATAAAGAAAAGCAAAGAAGCACCCCAAAAAAAAAAAAATGGATAAATGACACAAACACAAAAAGGTACTCATAAAAAGGACTGCTGGTCCTAGGAAATCGCAGTGGATGCAGGTGCATTTACACTCCACTGGGGATGATTTACTAAAGGCAGATCCACTCTGCACTACAAGTGCACTGAAAGTGCACTGCAGTGCACTTGAAAGTGCAGTCACTGTAAATCTGAGCGGAAGATCTGAAATGAGGGGAAGCTTTGCTGATTTTATCATCCAAACATGCACAAGCAAAAATGCTGTTTTTTATTGTCCTTGCATGTCCCCCTCAGATCTACAGCGACTGGATTTGCCTTTAGTAAATAAACCCCACTATCTCTAGCCACACAAACAGCAAACCACTGCAAGTATCAGTAGCAGAGGTCAGATGAAAGACTTTGGTCTATGATGGCTTTGGTGATGCATAATGGAGCATTCAGTCGAGCAATTCTCACCAAATGTCCCAAAAGACTATCAAAACAGCTAATTGAAAAACACACTACTTTAACAAATCAACCTCTTTTATTTAAATTTGCAGCTAATGGGATAATTTAAAAGACAAACATAGCAAAAGGTTAAAACATACTAAGTAAAGTAAAAACCAAAATGTATGTGATTATAAAAATCCTTTACAAAATAGATATCATTATTAACAAAAATTAGCAACAGGTATTTTTTTTTATTTTGATAATATTTCATCTGCATTTATCTCCTTCCCCTCCCCCCTTACACACATACCCACACCTGATTAAATTAAAGTAAAATTGGCATTTACCATATCATGGGTATAACAATCCAAAATTAAAATTTCATGGCCCGGACTGGGTCACATATGCCACAGTACTTTGACTAACTCTATATCAATCTCAGCAAGATCTATGTAGGAGGACAGGGTCATGTGTTTTAAATGTTATTTTGATTATTACAGCTCTTTACATATTTCTAAAAAGAGTTGGGCAAACAGTTCGGGCCAAGCAAAAGTTCGGCCTTGAACATCGCCTGTTCACCTGTTCACCAAACACCCAAATGTGCAGGGCGTTCGGCGGATGTTCACCTCACAGTGCATTCTAAGCCCTAATTGGGCAAAGCTTTGCCCAATCAGGGTGCAGTGAATAGCTGTTAGTTAAGGAGCGGGGCCGGCCATGGCGTCCTTAACAACCAATGAGTCATCAGCTGTCAATACGTTTTCCTGCTGACAGCTGAATAAAAAAAAAACATTGCCGACAATAAAAAAGTGATAACTGGTATGGAATTTAAGGGGAACCCTACGCCAAAATAAAAAAATTGATATGGCCCCCCAAAATTTATACAAGACCCCTATCCAAACACGCAGCCTGGCAAGCCAGGAAAGACAGGGGGCTCTGTTCTGGCGATGGATCTACATTGGGGAAATTTTTTAAATATTTTTTTAAATAAAGGAATTGTTAAAAACCAGTCTATTGTTTTATTAATTTTTTACACTTTTATTGGTGAATAACAATGTACCCCGTACTCAATCACATAGGGGGGGCAATGTACCCTGTACTCAATCACATAGGGGGGGCAGGACCTGGGAGCCCCCTTATTAAAGGGGTCTTCCAGATTTTGATACACCCCCTGCCCACAGACCCCCACAACCATAGCTCAGAGTTGTGGGGAAGAGACCCTTGTCCCCATCAACATGGGGACAAGGTGCTTTGGGGTGAAGGGTAGAACCCCCCCTGCTCTAAAGCACCCACCCCCCATGTTAATGTGGCCTGACATGGTTCAGAGGGAGGGGCACTCGCTCCTCCCCCCCTTGCAGTCTTATGACAGAGAAATAAAACTCAAGTAAAGGTATACAAATTGTTTTTGTTTTAATAAAAGGGTGGTAGTTAGAATGTTAAGTTTTTTGAATATGATATTGTTCTTTTCCTTATTACACAATTTTTTTTATTTTTTATACACATGTTCAAATCAGATTTTTTTGCTACAGAATTACTTAGAAACCCCAAACATAAATTTTCTAAAAGCTGTTGTGGAAATTTTATTATATGAACTCATGTGGACATTTCATTCCAGGATGTGTGTTCTATAGATTAAATCAGACACAGGGAGACAGATGACAATCGAGGAGCGCTCTAACAGAGCGCACTTGGGTTGAATCGGGACCAGCGGTAAAACCGTCAGTATGAAAACTTTCTCATGGGCTTGGAGACGTGTTCTCTGTGTGTGTGGGCGTTTGCCGGTTTGTAAGTATCAAGCACAATGAACTGGACTTCTTGCCTTCAAATGGCTATGAAGAGAAGAGAAGCGAAGTCCGCATAACAAAAGAAACATATTAAATCTCTCTTGTGGCTATGCTATCGCTTTTGGATACATACTGTATCTGCTTTTAAAAGAGGACATTGATATTTGCCTTGTCGGTGTACTTGTACCCTATATTGACAAAAGCAGTAGCAATGTCCCTGCATATCTTCTCAAGCCTGTAAGAACAAATAGAAATGAGCTCCATGCTGACTGTAATATCCTGTGTTGTCATATCCTGTAGTGTTGTCATATCCTGTGGTGGTGTCATATCCTGTGCTTTCATATTCTGTGATGTAATTTCGCATGGAGGAAGTGATTGGCTGTTGGGGCCATGACTTCCTGTTTGTCATTCCTTATTAGCGCATGGAATTATTAGCTTATAAGGAGAAGCTTTAAATAATCCACCACAAAGCAAAGACCTTGTATACGGGGGGGGGGGGGGCATTTGCATTTCCTAATGTAGCGGGGTGTTCCCCTTTAATGCAGAGAGACAAGAAGTTCTAGGGGAGAGGTGAGTCGGGAGGAAGTAGAGAAAAGACATTGCTGGAGTGAGAGCAGAGGAGAGAGAGAGACTACATCACCCAGAACCACATTCTTCATATGTTCCCACCGCAGAGACTCATGGGAGGGGTTATAAAAGGAGGAGGCGAAGCTGGGCTCGGGCTCTTTGGGACACGAGACTTCACAGCCTGATCCTCCTGTGCGGATGTGTCGGAGTGCAAGGCCTGAAGCCTGAGGCCTTGCTCAGCACCAAAGAGCCTTCCACCCCTCTGCGAGCCTGGGTGGCATCTGACTTCGCTCAGCTACAGCCTTGTTGGATCGGGGACTCGATCGCTGGAGAGACCGAGTGCGTGTGACACAGCCGGTGGAAGTTTCCCGGACTGGATCCGTAGTCCGGCGGGTGAGAGGGCATATGCCCAGAACGAGATACTGTTAATGCATATAGGCCAATAGACTGCCGTGGCCCCCTCTAGTTGTTCCTGATACCCTTAGTGAAGAAGAGCCATACCATAGCTGAACTTGTAGTCGGGATAGCCAAGTTCCTGCCCATCTCTACCTACCTCACTGGATTACAAAGTTGTATTTCGTTAATGTGCACCACCGTTAAAGACCTGCCGGTGAAGAAAAAGGACTAAGTTATAGACCTCAAAAACCAGGCCTGGTGGGGTTACTAATGTGTTTTGGGTTATTGCGCCATAGGGCATTTAGCTAACGGTCGCCCGTGTGGCGCACTTGTTGCATGTCAGTTCTTTAGTGTGTTAGCATTGCAGGGCTCTGCATTACCAATGATTGAATGTAAACTGTGATCAATGTTATTATCTTTCTTACTAAGAGCTTAAGTAAAACCTTATACCCTTTTTTTTCTTTAGTATTGTCTCAATGCTCACTTATTCATAAGGTATAAGATAGATAGTTTACTTTTAGTACTAGCTGTGCCAGCAGAGGGTAGAGCATATTGCCGGGGGTTGGCGGAGCTGTCATCAGGGCCCAAACTAAATCTGCGGCCTTCTTAGTTGGAGGTATCACTACACGTGGGGGTTCTCGTCCGGGATCCTGATACAGCAAGCGAACACGCCAAAAGACCGGCATGGACCCACTAGAAGTAGGACAGTGGTACACAATGGCTGGCGCAGATCTGGCCGCGGCGGCAGTTATTGAACTCCCGGGGATCTGGCAAAGAGATGCGATAAAGCAGTTAATGACATCCCTATCACCATGCCAGAAATCATGGGTGATGGATGTGAGACCACATGCTTCGTGTACATACGCATTAATAGAGTGGAAAGACTAAATTCCAGAGCATTTTAAAAGCCAGAGCATACAAGCTATGGATGGGCAGACCTACCATCTGACACATGCGCTGCCACATAAGGGAGATCGGTTCCAAATAAGAAAGTCATCATCTCCACAGATACCTCCCCCACCATCCCCTAAGGCACAAGAGCAGGAGGATACAGAGAGTCCCAGATCATCACCGGCCACCCTCAGCACAGAACTATGCGCTGTACTGGGAGAGATTGTGGCCCAGTGCAAGAAGAATCCCACAGATTACCCAATGTCGGGGTACAGAAAGCTCCGGATATTCTCAGGGAGAAAACCTGTGCCCTCAGGGGAAGAAGGATTTGAGGAGTGGCTAGATGGCATCACTCAGGCCTTAGAGGAATGGGAAGTTCCAGAATGCAGCAAGAAACAGCGAATTGCTGAAAGTTTGAAGGGGCCTGCTCTGGATGCCATACGCAACCTGAAGATGAGCAGGAAAGACTGTACTGCACAGGACTACTTGGACATCTTGCAGAATGTGTTCGGTGGGACAGAAAAAGTTACCGAGCTCACCTATCAGCTGGAGCACTGCTACCAGAAAACAGGAGAGAAACTGTCAGAATATATGGGACGTCTAGATAAGATCCTGCATAGAATTATTCTGAAGAAGGGGATCGACCCAGGGAAGGTAGACGAGGCCCGGGCTCAGCAGGTATTGAGGGGAGCTCAGCCCCTGGATCCTATTGCATTGGCGCTGCGCACCCGACAGGACGGGAAGAACCTGGAATACCCCGACCTCATTCAAATGGTCAGAGAGGAAGAGGCCATGTGGGAGGAGAAAAAGAGGGAACAGCCAGTCGAGCCAACCAAACCTCTGGTGGTGATGGTCAGCCCGGCCATGACCCCCGAAAGAGATGCAGAAATGGACACCCTGAAATCGCAGATGTCCCAAGTGTTGGAGATACTGACCTCTTTGATGGAGAAAGATCAAAGGAAACCAGAAAAGAAAAGTCCAAGAAAGGAGTTGTTCCCGAATACCTCAGCGCCCGCTTCTCTACAGGATCGTGAAGAAGAGGTGATTTGTTACAACTGCGGAGGGATTGGTCATTTTGCAAACATATGTTCCAGTCCCAGGAAGAAAAAGATAAATAACCGCCAGCCGGCGGAAAACTTCAGAGGGCCCCGGTGAAGGAGTCAACCGGGTGCCCATCATTTTCAGTGAGCTCCAAACTGAATGAAAAACAGAAGAAGAGAGAAAATAGAACACCTCAGAGGAAACACAACATTCTCCAACAGAGATACACCGCAGAGAAAGGGGGCAAGACCCCTCAGAAGAGACACAGCACTCCCCAGAGGGGGTGCACACCTAAGAAAAATAACAGTATCCCTCAGCGGGTTCCTACACCCATAAAGAGGAGGGAAGTCAATGCATACCAGGCTCAAGAAAGGTTCAAGTCCAAAGGGAATAGGACAAGAGAGAGTCCAAAAGGAAAAGGTCTGAAGAAGGCGACCCCTGCCGGGCCATATCCAGAGAAGCTGGTGGGCCCATCTCCTATAGTGCCCATTCAAGTGGAGGGAGTCTACACCAGGGCCCTCTTGGATACCGGGGCACAAGTGACCCTACTATACCGGGACTTCTACGATAGGCACTTGAGTCATCTGGAAATATGGGGAATTGGAACCCAGAGTTTCCCTTACGACGGCTATCTTCCCATCAAGATGACCTTTGACCCATCCGTGGCTGGGAAGGCCGAAGTGTTTGACACCCTGGCAGTCGTGTGCCCTAGGCCGCCTGGAGCCAACAAGAATTCCCTTATAATAGGGACGAACACGGACCTGGTCCGAAGACTCCTGACCCCTCTAGTAAAAGAAGAGGGGAAAACAGCCACCAAGATCCATCCCATGCTGAAGACGGCCTACTAACGGCTGGTCCAAGAGCAGGAGACCCCTGGAGAGGGGATAGGGAAGGTGTGGAGACTTGGAAGAGAAGGGGTAGTGTTGCAGCCCGGCGAAGTAACCTGTCTCAGAGCCACTGTGAAGCTTACTTGGGAGCAGCCTGGTCCCTTTGTCGTGCTGGAGTCAGACCCAAGGGGTGAGTCCTCAGGTCTGGAAGTGATACCGGAAGTGATTCCGCTGAAGGTCCTGAAGAAGGCCCATTGTAGAGTTCCAGTGAGTGTTAGGAACACTACCAGAGACCCCATGGAAATCCCAGCCAGAATGCTGCTAGGCCAGGTGAGCCCTGCGGCCCCTGTTACCCTGTCAGAAGTGAAGAGGACAGGTGAAGGAGGAGATGCTTGGGAGAAGCTGTCCATGGAAAACCCGAATCTGCCAGGAGCTTGGAAGGAGAGAGCCAAGGCCCAGTTGAATAGATGGGAGAAGATCTTCTCTAAGGATGAGTTCGATGTGGGGTGTGCAAGGAGTGCCACCCATCGGATCCGCCTCCAGGAAGACAAGCCCTTCCGAGAGAGGGTCAGGCGGGTCCCCCTAGCAGATCTGGAGGATCTAAGGGAACAACTTGCAGAACTCAAGAGGACTGGTGTGATACGGGAGTCCAGAAGCCCCTATGCCTCTCCCATCGTGGTGGTCAGAAAGAAGAATGGATCATTGAGGCTCTGTATCGACTACAGGACTGTCAACAGGAGAACCATACCTGACCAATACACCACTCCAAGGATAGAGGATGCCCTACAGAGCTTGTCTGGAGCTAAATGGTTCAGCGTTATGGATCTCAAGAGCGGGTACTATCAGATTCCTATGCACCCAGAAGACAGGGAGAAGACAGCCTTCATAACCCCAGTAGGGTTCTTTGAATTCAACCGGATGCCCCAAGGTCTGTCTGGAGCCCCAGCGACTTTCCAACGTCTCATGGAGAAGACTGTAGGAGACATGAACCTTATTGAAGTCCTTGTATACCTGGACGATGTCATTGTCTTTGGGAGAACCTTGGAAGAACACGAAAGGAGGCTGGAAAAAGTGTTGAGAAGACTCAGTGAGGAAGGACTCAAGCTTTCGCCTGAGAAGTGTCGGTTCTATCAGTCTTCTGTGAACTATCTGGGGCACATAGTGTCTGAAGAAGGGGTTGCCACAGACCCTGAGAAATTGGAGGCAGTTACCTCCTGGCCACGACCCACCACAGTAACAGAACTCAGATCCTTCTTGGGGTTCTGCTCCTATTACAGGAGGTTTGTGGAAGGATTCGCCCGAATTGCCAGGCCATTGAATGAACTACTCAAGACCGAGGGGGAAGAGGACGACTCAGGGCCCAGGAAGCCGGGAGAGTCAGTCAGAGATCAGTGGAACCAGAAGTGTGAAGAGGCCTTCCAGGCATTAAAGGAGAGCCTAACCACTGCCCCAGTCTTGGCCTATGCAGACCCAACCAAGCCCTATGAACTACATGTAGATGCTAGTCATGACGGTCTGGGAGGAGTACTTTATCAAGAACACGAAGGGCAACAACGGCCTGTTGCCTATGTGAGCCGGAGCCTGACCCCCCCTGAGAAGAACTACCCCACTCACAAGCTGGAGTTCCTGGCCCTTAAGTGGGCGGTAGTAGACAAGCTCAAAGACTACCTGTATGGCGCGGAGTTCACTGTGAAGACCGACAACAACCCCCTTACCTACCTTTTCACCACGGCCAAGCTGGATGCCACTGGACACAGGTGGCTGGCCGCACTTTCTGGATTCAACTTCAGCCTAAAGTATAGGCCAGGGACTGGGAATCGAGATGCAGACGCTCTGTCCAGGAGATCTCATTCTCTCACCAGTGACGTAGAAGATTGGACCCAAGTGGCACCGGACGGGGTGCGGGCCCTTTGTCAAGAAGCTGAATTCCAAGCTCGAGGAGGTTCCAGAGCAGAGGAAATAGGAGTTACCATGGTGGGAGTCCCCAAACACTACTGTGGAGTAGCTCAACTGGGAGAGGACAACCTGCCAAGACTGTCCAAGAAGGAGTTGAGGTGTGACCAATTGGAAGATCCCATGGGGAGATTGGTCCCGGAGGCCCTGGAGAATCAGGATCCAAACAGACTCATGCGTCAACCTTCAAAAGAAGCTCGCCTGCTGAGGAAAGAGTGGGACAGGTTGCAGTTACATCAGGGAGTGGTCTACCGAAGGGGCCCCTCTGATGACTCAGAAGATAAGTGGCAACTGTTCCTCCCAGAGAAATATCGAGAGACTGTTCTGATTGCCCTGCATGACAACCATGGCCACCTAGGGGCTGAAAGGACCTTTTAACTTGTCAGAAGTCGGTTCTATTGGCCCTGCATGAGGGCAGAGATAGAAGAGTACTGCCACTCATGTGCACAATGCATCCAGAGGAAGACTTTACCCCATCAAGCTGCCCCAATGGGCCATCTACAGAGTCAAGGCCCAATGGATCTGGTATGCATTGATTTTCTCTGCCTCGAACCCGACCTGAGTGGACTAGGAAATGTTCTGGTGATAACCGACCATTTCACCAGGTATGCCCAGGCTTTCCCCACCAAAGACCAGAAGGCCTCCACCGTAGCCAAGGTACTTATGGAGAAGTACTTTGTCCATTATGGGCTGCCACAGCGACTCCATTCAGATCAAGGGAGGGACTTTGAGAGTAAGCTGATCCGGAAGCTCCTGGATTCTTTGGGAATCAAGAAGACTCGAACTACACCTTACCATCCACAGGGAGATGCTCAGCCGGAAAGGTTTAACCGAACCTTGCTCAACATGTTGGGGACTCTGGAAAGCGAGAAAAAGCAACATTGGAGCCAACACATAGCAGCCATAGTACATGCTTACAACTGCACCATCAGTGATGCTACAGGCTACTCCCCATATCGACTCATGTTTGGGAGAGAAGCGAGACTACCGGTGGACTTGGCCTTTGGCACCTCTCTGGACCATTCCTCAGCCACATCCCACAAAGATATGTGGACAGGCTCAGACACAGCCTGAAAGTAGCCCATGAACATGCTCAAGCGGCCTCAGATCAAAGGGGAGCTCGAAATAAAAGAAACTTCGACTTGAAGGTTCGGGTACAAGACCTACAGCCCGGGGATCGAGTACTGTTACGCAATATGGGGGTCCCTGGAAAGCACAAACTTGCAGACAGATGGAGATCTGAACCCTATGTCATCTGCAGGAAGTTGCCAGGCCTACCTGTCTATACGTTGAAGCCAGAAGGAAAGGTAGGCCCACTGAAGACGTGGCATCGAAACCACCTTCTCCCACTTGCTGAGGCAGTTAGAATACCTCCCGTGGGAGACTCCCCTGAACCGGCCTCTATCCTGGATACTCCTAGGCCGAACACTCGGTCGCAGACCTCCCGAGCTGAAGATGGAGAGGCCTCTCAACTTAGTGGAAGTGAGGAGGGAGAACTTGATTGGCTGTGGCCTTCCCCAACTCCAGGTACTTCTACCATAGATCTTCCAACCACTGAAGACACCACAGATGAAACACTGAACCCAGAAGCCACAGAGTTCATCCCTTCTAGTCCTTCAGCAGAATACTGGGAAGATGCCCATGATGGTTGTTCAGAGGAAGAGGAGCCTGTGGCGCCAGAGCCAGAAATCCCAAGAGAGCAAAGGGCTTGAAGAGTCATCCGGCCTCCTAAGAACCTGACCTACCCACAAATGGGGAACAGCTCAGAAGACTCTGTAGTTACTGCTAGGAGGAATGCTGAGAATCCGGATCCCTCCACGGTCCATTTGGTGGAGGGCAACCCCAGCTCACTCTCTGGCACAGCTAGACAGGTCGCCCCCACTGAAGCGACCTGTAGACAGGACAGCTCCCCATCTTATGATGATTGGTGGGAAGCTCCTCTGTAAACCCTATGCAACCGCATTGAATCTAGAATGTTTTGCAGACCTAAAAAAAATGTCTTTGGGGACCAAAGATTCAAAGTGGGGGGAGTGTGTAGCGGGGTGTTCCCCTTTAATGCAGAGAGACAAGAAGTTCTAGGGGAGAGGTGAGTCAGGAGGAAGTAGAGAAAAGACATTGCTGGAGTGAGAGCAGAGGAGAGAGAGAGACTACATCACCCAGAACCACATTCTTCATATGTTCCCACCGCAGAGACTCATGGGAGGGGTTATAAAAGGAGGAGGCGAAGCTGGGCTTGGGCTCTTTGGGACACGAGACTTCACAGCCTGATCCTCCTGTGCGATGTGTCGGAGTGCAAGGCCTGAAGCCTGAGGCCTTGCTCAGCACCAAAGAGCCTTCCACCCCTCTGCGAGCCTGGGTGGCATCTGACTTCGCTCAGCTACAGCTTTGTTGGATCGGGGACTCGATCGCTGGAGAGACCGAGTGCGTGTGACACAGCCGGTGGAAGTTTCCCGGACTGGATCCGTAGTCCGGCGGGTGAGAGGGCATATGCCCAGAACGAGATACTGTTAATGCATATAGGCCAATAGACTGCCGTGGCCCCCTCTAGTTGTTCCTGATACCCTTAGTGAAGAAGAGCCATACCATAGCTGAACTTGTAGTCGGGATAGCCAAGTTCCTGCCCATCTCTACCTACCTCACTGGATTACAAAGTTGTATTTTGTTAATGTGCACCACCGTTAAAGACCTGCCGGTGAAGAAAAAGGACTAAGTTATAGACCTCAAAAACCAGGCCTGGTGGGGTTACTAATGTGTTTTGGGTTATTGCGCCATAGGGCATTTAGCTAATGGTCGCCCATGTGGCGCACTTGTTGCATGTCAGTTCTTTAGTGTGTTAGCATTGCAGGGCTCTACATTACCAATGATTGAATGTAAACTGTGATCAATGTTATTATCTTTCTTACTAAGAGCTTAAGTAAAACCTTATACCCTTTTTTTTCTTTAGTATTGTCTCAATGCTCACTTATTCATAAGGTATAAGATAGATAATTTACTTTTAGTACTAGCTGTGCCAGCAGAGGGTAGAGCATATTGCCGGGGGTTGGCGGAGCTGTCATCAGGGCCCAAACTAAATCTGCGGCCTTCTTAGTTGGAGGTATCGCTACACTAATATCACACAATATTTGTGTAACTGTTTATCAATGCATACATTTAACGTAAAAAAGGCTATAAATTTATAGGACAATAGCATTTAAAAATATAAAAAAAGAAGGAACACTATGATCATTTAAAAGTTACAAAGGATATAACATAATACGTAAAAAGGAAATCAAGGCTGCAAAAAATAAAAATGCATGACAGGACAAACCCTCAAGAATTATTTGACTATATAAACAGTAAAATGGTTAGGGCTAAGCATGTAGGCCCTATACTATATAATTTTAATTGGTTACAGGGGACATAGAGAAGGCGAATGTATTAAATACCTCCTTCAGCTCTGTGTATACAAAAGAAAATAAAGAAGTTCAAGTCTTTAATGGCGATAGTTTTGATATAGCCTCAAATGATCCACAATGGCTCAAAATTGACATGGCCCAGAAACATTTAGACAAAATAACGGTGAATATAGCACCTGGACTGGATGGCTTACAATCAAGGGTTCTAAAGGAGCTGAACTATGTTATATTTAAGCCATTGGGGGGATTTATTTTGACTGAAGCATGAAAAATCTGGTGCAGCTCTGCAAAGGAGGGGCTGTGGACATAGTATACTACAATTTTGCCAAAGCGTTTGACAGATCCCCACACATAGCCAATGTGTTAAATAAAGTCTACAAACTTAGAAAGTTCAGTTGGTAAATGGATATAGCTGGCTAAAAGACCACATTCACAGAGTAGTGATACAGGATTCATACTCTAAATGGTCTAAGATTATTAGTGGTATACCCCAAGATTCAGTGTTGGGACCCTTACATTTTAACATACAGTGGGGAGAACAAGTATTTGATACACTGCCGAAATGCAGGTTTTCCTACTTACAAAGCATGTATAGGTCTGTAATTTTTATCATACAGTAGGTGCCGCAGATTTTGTGTCAATCTCGCCTCTTCTAGCGGCGAGATTGACACCCTACGAGCCCCGTCGCGAGAGCCAGCGCTGAGCTGTCTTGTCACCGAGAGGCCGGTAGACACGCACAGTCACATGCTCCCATGACGTCACAGTCACATGCTCTGGGGCCACCCAGGGCATGTGACTGTGACGTCATGAAAAGCCTATATAAATCGTTGCAGACCGAACAGCCAGCATTACAGCGGGAGGAAGCGACGAGTGAACATTGAGAAGGAGAAGAGGGAAGAAGACGGCGACGGTGACGGGAAGACCGGGCCCCTCCACTAGCAAAAGAGCTGGAAGAAGATAGTGGAGGGGCCGGCAAAAGGACAACGGAGAGCCGGACGAGACGACAGGGAAGACCGGGCCTCTCTGCTAGCAAAAGAGCTGGAAGAAGATAGCGGAGGCCCGGCAGAAGGGAGCTGTTGATCGTACCGTCACTACGCTACAGCTGACTGTAACACAGCAGTTGAGTACAATCCGTTTTTCGAAATTGCCGCTTTTCTTTTGATAACTTCATGTGAAGCGATTTTATTTGCCCGAATCTAATAAAGGCTATCTTCTTTTAAAACGAGAAGTATTGCACCATGAGGTTTTTTTCTTTTTTCATTTCAACATCCTTTTCTGCTGTGTGAGCGAGGGAGTCCTTTGTATGATCACTTTGCTTTGAGGACCCCTGGAGGATCGGGATATCGGGTGATTGGAGGTACTGATCTGCGGCATGTCGGTGGATGTCTCTATCTATGTATGAGCCCCATAAGATCTCTGTAATCGGGATCCACCTGAGCTGGTAAGCCTCCATTGCCTTTATCACTTATCCGAACAAGTTGAAAAAGTCTCGCTTTGCCTATATCACAGGATCAGGATTTGTTTGTTTGATGAAAATCGTCTGATGCCGACATTCCTGTTTATATGAACTTTAATACACTTGAACTGTGTACTCAGGAGTATAACAGTCTTAGAGGACAATATATACTGTTGTTTTTTTGGTTTTTGTTTATTTTTATTCATTTTTCACTTGTTAATCAGGTGTTATTATAGGACATTTATTTAAGTGTCCATTTTGTCACTTGTTTATTTTCATTTTCACTTGTACAATTATAAGCACTGTGTTGGCTTATTTAATAGGTTGCGCACTGATTTATATAAATTTTAGCATAGAAGGAAGAAAGAACCAGAGAGCGAGAGAAGAACCGGAGAGCGTGGAGACGACACCGGAGACCCCCGAAGTCGGAAGAGACCCCCGGAGTCGGAAGAAGACCCCCGGAGTTGTGTAATAAATTACTTTAAAAAGCTGTGTGTGTTTTTTTATTGACATTTTTTTCCACCAGGTGAATGGGTAGGGGTACGATGTACCCTATACTCATTCACATAGGGTGGGGGGGCTGGCATCTGGGGCCCCCTTATTAAAGAGGGCTCCCGGATTCCGATCAGCCTCCGCCCGCAGACCCCGACAACCAACGGCCAGGGTTGTCATGAAGAGGCCCTTGTCCCCATCAACATGGGGACAGGGTGCTTTGGGGTGGGGGCACCGCAGGTCGCCCCCCTGCCCCAGAGCACCAAACCCCCATGTTGAGGGCATGCAGCCTTGTACGGTCTTATCCCCCCCTCTTTTCCCGCGGCCTGCCAGGTTGCGTGCTCGGATAAGGGTCTGGTTTGGATTTTAAGGGGGACCCCCACGCCGATTATTCGGCTTAGGGGATTCCCCTTCAAATCCATACCAGACCAAAGGGCCTGGTATGCTCCTAGAGGGGGAACCCATGCCGGTTTTTTATTTAAAAATTGGCATGGAGTTTCCGCTCAGGATTCATACCAAACACAGTGCCTGGTATTGGCGGGAATCCACGTCGGATCCCGTTCAATACAGTGCCGCATCTCCTTCTCGCTATTGCAGCAAGCGCGAGATGTCACCACCCTGTCACCGAGATGTCGGAACCCTGTCACCGAGAATCTCCGCAATGGGATTGCGATGAATATACAATGTCGGCGGCACCTACTGTAGGTACTCTTCAACTGTGAGAGACAGAATCTAAAACACAAATCCAGAGAATCACATTGTATGATTTTTAAATAATTAATTTGAATTTAATTGCATGACATAAGTATTTGATCACCTACCAACCAGTAAGAATTCCAGCTTTCACAGACCTTTTATTTTGTCTTTAACCACTTGCCGGCCGCCACCAGTAGATATACGTTGGCAGAATGGCTCCTGTGCGCAAAGCAACGTACAGGTACGTTGGTTTGAAATTCCCGCCGTGCGGGCGCACACGAGCCTGCCGCGAGCTCCGTGACCGTACCCGCAGGACTCGTGGACTCGATGTCCGCCGGTGTCCCGCGATCGTGTCACGGAGCTGCAGAACAGGGGGATGCCTGTGTAAACAAGGCATTTCCCTGTTCTGCCTTGGGACATGACACTTATCTACTGCTCCCTGTGATCGGGAGCAGTGATCAATGTCGTGTCACATGTAGCCCAGCCCCCACACAGTTAGAATCACTCCCTAGGACACACTTAGCCCCTTCCTCACCCCCTAGTGGTTAACCCCTTCCCCGCCAGTGTCATTTACACAGTAATCAGTGCATTTTTATAGCATGTGTCCGCCATAAGGTCGCAGTCATGATAAAAGTCGTAGATCGCCTCCATTTCTAATTAAAAAAATACTAATAAAAATGCCATAAAACTATCCCCTATTTGAAGAGGATATAACTTTTGTGCAAACCAATCAATATACGCAATATTATATATATATGCATATGCATTATATTGCAATTTTTTTTACCAAAAATATGTAGAAGAATACATATCGGCTTAAACCGAGGAAACAAATTGTTTTTGTACATATTTTTGGGGGATATTTATTATAGCAAAAAGTAAAAAATATTGCTTTTTTTTCAAAAATGTCGCTCTTTTTTTTTTGTTTATATTGCAAAAAATAAAAACCACAGAGGTGATCAAATACCACCAAAAGAAAGCTCTATTTGTGGGAAAAAAAGGACGTCAATTTTGTTTGTGAGCCACGTTGCACGACCGTGCAATTGTCAGTTAAAGCAATGCAGAGCCGAATCGCAAAAAATGGCCCGGTCCCTGTGCAGCCAAATCCTCCGGGGCTGAAGGGGTTAAGAAGCCCTCCTATTCTCCACTCATTACCTGTATTAACTGCACCTGTTTGAACTTGTTACCTGTATAAAATACACCTGTCCACACACTCAATCAGACTCCAACCTCTCCACAATGGCCAAGACCAGAGAGCTGTGTAGGGACATCAGGGATAAAATTGTAGACCTGCACAAGGCTGGGATGGGCTACAGGAAAATAGGCAAGTAGCTTGGTGAGAAGGCAACAACTGTTGGCACAATTATTAGAATATGGAAGAAGTTCAAGATGACGGTCAATCTCCCTCAGTCTGGGGCTCCATGCAAGATCTCACCTAGTGGGGCATCAATGATCATGAGGAAGTTGAGGGATCAGCCCAGAACCAACACGGCAGGACCTGGTCAATGACCTGAAGAGAGCTGGGACCACAGTCTCAAAGAAAACCATTAGTAACACACTACACCAGCATGGATTAAAATCCTGGAGCGCATGCAAGGTCCCCCTGTCCATGCCCGTCTGAAGTTTGTCAATGACCATCTGGATGATCCAGAGGAGGAATGGGAGAAGGTCATGTGGTCTAATAAGACAAAAATAGAGCTTTTTGGTCTAAACTCCACTCGCCGTGTTTGGAGGAGGAAGAAGGATGAGTACAACCTCAAGAACACCATCCCAACCGTGAAGCATGGAGGTGGAAACATCATTCTTTGGGGATGCTTTTCTGCAAAGAGGACAGGATGACTGCGCCATATTGAGGGGAGGATAGATGGGGCCATGTATCGTGAGATCTTGGCCAACAACCTCCTTCCCTCATTAAGAGCTTTGGAGATGGGTCGTGGCTGGGTCTTCCAGCATGACAACAACCCGAAACACACAGCCAGGGCAACTAAGGAGTGGCTCTGTAAGAAGCATCTCAAGGTCCTGGAGTGGCCTAGCCAGTCTCCAGACCTGAACCCAATAGAAAATCTTTGGAGGGAGCTGAAAGTCCGTATTGCCCAGCGACAGCACCCGAAACCTGAAGGATCTGGAGAAGCTCTGTATGGAGGAGTGGGCCAAAATCCCTACTGCAGTGTGTGCAAACCTGGTCAAGAACTACAGGAAATGTATGATCTCTGTAATTGCAAACAAAGGTTTCTGTACCAAATATTAAGTTCTGCTTTTCTGATTAAATACTTATGTCATGCAATAAAATGCAAAATAATTACTTAAAAATCATACAATGAGATTTTCTGGATTTTTGTTTTAGAATCAGTTTCTCACAGTTGAAGAGTACCTATGATAAAAATTACAGACCTCTACATGCTTTGTAAGTAGGAAAACCTCCAAATCGGCAGTGTATCAAATACTTGTTCGCCCCACTGTATTTATCAATGATATAGGGTCTAAG
Organism: Rana muscosa; assembly: GCA_029206835.1. Classification (NCBI taxonomy): domain Eukaryota; kingdom Metazoa; phylum Chordata; class Amphibia; order Anura; family Ranidae; genus Rana; species Rana muscosa. Next base: position 220,000,937 of record CM055116.1, read on the forward strand.
ATTTAAAGTACCATTTCAGGGTTTGCAGATGACACCAAGATATGCAGTGGAATTACGTATTAACAGGATGCCTCTAACTTACAAGCCAACCTCAATACACTATTTCATTAGGCAACTATACAAATCCAAAACTGGTATAGAGGCACTCATGGGTCTTGTAGAGAAAATCAAAATAACAGCATTTGTATTGTCAACATTTCAATGAAGCTCAGGCCATCCTTTTATTGGGCAACTATGTGGCAAATGAGGTTTAGAGTTGTAAAAATATAATGTTCTGCACATGGGGGCTAAAAACATGCCTGCATCATACATACTAGGAGGTGAACAGTCAATGGTGGAGAAGAATCTGAGTGCTCTGGTAGATCATAGACTTAATAATAGCATGCAATGCCAAACTGCAGTTTAGAACAAGAAACGATAGTTAATGTCTCTCCAGAGAGACAGACATAATTGGGATCCTGTACAAATCATTAGTAAGACCTTATCTGGAATATGCAGTTTTGTTTTGGGCATAAGTTCACAAAAAAAATGGAGAACTGGAGAAAGTGCAGAGATAGGCAACCAAACTGATAAAAGGTATGGAGGAGTAGGGATGGGCCGAACGGACCCCTGTTTGGTTCGCACCAGAACTTTCGAAAACCGCGAAAGTTGGCACCCGAATAACGAACCCCATTAAAGTCAATGGGACCCAAACATCAAGAATCAAAAGTGCCCATTTTGAAGGCATATATGCAAGTAATTGGGCATAGAATGGTTATAGGGGTACGGGTCCTGCCTTGGGGGACATGTATCAATAAAAAAAAAGTTTGTGAAAAACGTCATTTTTAAATGAGCAGTGATTTTTTTTTTATAAAAGCATAAAAATGAAGAATTCCTTGCAAATAAAGTGACTGGGGGGTCCCCTTAGTCTGCCTGTAAAGTGGCAGATCTGTACCGTGTCTAGAATCTGCTGCAACAATAATTGCATTTATAAAGCCAAAAGCAAAAAAGATAAAATTTTCCCTGCAAGCTGCCTTTATTTTGCTCAGCAACAGCTGGGGAGCCAGTGTGTATAATGAGGCCACAATGTAGTGCACTGGGAACAAGATTAGAGATTTTTTGGATACATTCTGGTATCACTTTGACTTTGGATAGAAGTAATGGGTGCTGAAAAATTGGTCTTTGGGTGTCGGTGGCGCCTTCCCACCTTAACCCGATAGAGGTACTCTTGATGAAAGCAAGAATTGGCCTTGCTGTAAAAAATTGCAATGATATTTACCTGTCAAACAGGTGCAGAAAAACTGGTCTTTGGGTGTTAAATGTGCCCATGAAACCTATACCAAAAACATTCTTCCAGATGAAATGATTGAACACCATCAAAGCTACGTAGCCTTGAAGTTCTGCAGAGATTCCACATCCCAAAAAGACTTAGTGACATTGGCATCAGGGGCATCATACCTGGTAGTCCAGGACTGATTCATTTTTATAAAAGTCAAATGGTCCACGGAGTCTGTGGACAGATGTGTTCTACCAACATCTGAATCCAGTAATGGCTGGGCATCATCAAGGAAAAGTGGCTGATGCTGTAGTCAAATAAGTCAGCAGACTCCTTCATGGCTGATGTTGGGGCTATGGCAAGAATATATGTGGACAAGGAGGCAGATTTATCCACTCTGGCAACTGCGGGGGACTGCTCACTTGTCTCTGCTTGTGTGACAGAGGATGAGGAGGATGAGGAAGGTTTAGTAAGCCAGTCCATCACCTCCTCTGCATGCTGTGGCTGAATAGCACGTGCAAACTCACTAAACAGAGGAAATTATGCCCTGCCTGAGGACTGACCACCTTTGCCTCTGGACACATTTGTTGCTGGCCCCCTTACAGTGCCAAGGGAACATCTGCCTCTCCTTGTTGTCCTCCCAGACATTATTGGGAGGGAGGCGGCGGTGCTTATAAGCAAATGTAAAGAAGAAGTGGAAATCTGTACGTAGATGCACTTTAATCAATGTAAAGTGGTGCTTGATGCACTTTAATTTGAGTACTCACACTACACAAACACAGTCCTTGGATACTCTATCATATACTACAATACAATGCACAAAACGTACAGTAACGCACACAGAAGTATATGGCATTAAACTGGCAGTAACGCACACAAAACTAAATGGCTCTAAACTGGCAGTAACACACACAGAAGTAAATGGCATTAAACTCGCAGTAACGCACAAAACTATATGGCGTTAAACTGGCAGTAATGCACACAGAACTATATGGCGTTAATTTGGCAGTAACGTACTTAAAACTATATGGCGTTAAACTGACAGTAACGCACACAGAAGTAAATGGCATTAAACTGGCAGTAACGCACACAGAAGTAAATGGCGTTATGGCATTAACACTATCAAATAGACAGTGTTCAACCGTCACTACACTGACGCTATCTGAAGTGTCCCTACTCTAGCTATACACTAATGTAAAGATTACTGACACAGTCTTACTACACTAGACTGAAACTATCTGAGCTGTCCCTACTCTACACTAATGTATGTATGAATGACACGATCTTACTACACTACAGTGAAACTATCTGAGCTGTCCCTACTTTAGCTACACAAACACAATATGAATGATGGTCCTCCTCACTACACTCACACTATCCCTAGACTGACACTAAACTAAAATTATACACTGACAATTGAAGCAAAATAACACAGTATAGCACATTAACTAATAGCGCTGAACAGAGCCCTGTTCTATCTCTCTCCATGCCAAAATCACACTGAAAATGGCTGACATTGAAAGAATACTTTTATATTGTGGGGTGGGAATGATCCATGATTGGATAAAGTCGTGATGACAGTGTCCAATCATGACTCTGACAGTGATCTGTGCCATGATTGGTTGAAGGTTTCACTGCTTTAGCCAATCAGGGCTTGCAATGCACTGTTCAGCGCCGCAATGCATTGTGGTCAGTTCGGGGGCCGAACAACGTTCGCCGAACGTCCGAACAATGGCCCAAACTTATGCTCGGGCCGAACCGTTCACCCATTCCCAGGGCAGGACTTAGGGTGGTGGGGGCCCCTGGGCTTGAGTCACTTTCAGGCCCTACCTTCTATACATTACTTTAAATAGAAAAATTCAATGAAAAATTAAAGAAGAAGTAAACCCCGGCCGATTTTTTCAGTTGTTCAATTTTTAAGTTATAACAGCTCATCGCAATGCAAGACATATATATATATATCCCCCAAAAACAAGGCCTGCAAATACCTTTTTTAGGATGGTTTCGTTCTCTGTATTTCCGGGTATCTCAAGCGCCATTTGTACTGCTGTTATGTGATTCAAATTATGGCGTCGCTTCCGCCCTTACTGTGTCCCTGTCGGTAATCTCGCGAATGCGCCGTTGCGCCGTAACCATTCGTTGCTGTGTCTGCGGCTGCTGTTTTATTTCACTCCCCTTTTGTGACGTCTTCTTTAGTCACACGGGAGAGTATCAGGAAGAGTGGAAGGAGCTAAACACCGCAAGACTTCTCCTCTGTACCGGACAGAGGGGAAGTTCTCACAGACTGCATTCCGACAAGCTTTAAATGCCGGTTTAGAGGGGCTAATGTGCGCAAGTGCAGGGCCCCCTATTGGGTGGGGCCCATGGGTTTGAGCCCAGTCAAGCCCAATGGTAAGTCTGGCCCTGCCCATCCCTATGGAGGAGTACAGCTATAAGGAAAGATTAGCTGAACTGAATTTGTTCTCTCTTGAGAAGAGGCGATTAAGGGGGGATATGATCAACGTACATAAATACATAAGTGGTCCATATAGTGAACTTGGTATAGAGCTATTCACTTTCAGGTCATTACAGAGAACAAGGTGGCACTCTTTACATCTGGAGGAAAAAAGATTTAACCTTCATATATGAAAAGGTTTCTTCACAGTAAAAGCTGTGAAGATGTGGAATAGACTCCCTCAAGAACTGGGTTTGGTCAGCTCAGTAGATTGTTTTCAAAAAGAGCTGGATGCACTTCTAAATGCACAAAATATAACTAGCTACTAATTTTTAGATGTAATAATGCCAGGGATAAGTTGAACCAGGCAATATCCGATTGCCTAATGGGGGATCAGGAAGAATTTTTTTCCCCCCAGTGGAGCAAATTGATTTAGTGGGGTTTTGCCTTCCTCTGGATGAACTGTGGATATAGAATAGTTTATATGTTTTTTTTTTAATACATTTTTTGTAACTTTCAACATATACAAAATAAAATCATTTTGTATAATGAAAGAGTGCTCTAAATAGAACAATCACACAAATAATAGTGATATTCCAAATAAAGTGACTAAATTAAGCAAAGCCAATGTCAAATGTATTACGAAACAAGTAGGGCGGTGCCTTACAGAATGTCACCACACACAGTGGTCGTAGGCCGGGAAGGATGGATGCATTTCACCCCGCCCATCGTTGCTTAGTCATAAGTGAGGGGATCCAAACATCGGGAGTAGTGGTGATCCTTTTCTCTTCACATTTACTAACCCTCTGGATTGGTATTAAGATAAGCCTGCATCCCATGTTCTGGGACACAGGGATATGCTTTCACCTCTAATCTGAGAGGAGCCTAAAGCAATCAAACAGGTTGCAGTTGATACAGCACCAGTTTTACTGGTCGAAAATATGATTAATGTATTATTTAGTCACATGCTTACTGACGTTTTTACAGCTGCGTTTTTTACAGCTTAAAAACGTCTGTCCATGTTATTGTAATTTTAGTTTTTTTTGAAAAAAAAAACAAAAAACGTTGGAGCTAAAAAAAAACGCGTTAGTGCGCGTTTGTGTGCGTTTTTGAGCGTTTTTGAGCGTTTTTGAGCGTTTTTTTGACGCTCGCGTTTTTTTCTGCCTAACTCCGACGCTGAGGAACGCACTGGTCCTGTTTTTTTTTTACAGCTTAAAAACATCTATGCTATTTGCAGCTCAAAAACGTCTAGGTGGGCATGAAGCTAAAGACTAACATGGACAGGCGTTTTTAAGCTGTAAAAAACGCTCAAAAACGCGGCTGTAAAAACGTCCATGGGCATGAGGCCTAAAATAAATATATATATTTTTTTAAATAAATGCCCTAGTTAAAAGATCTTTACAATGTCATACTCAAAAGTTCTTCATAGTTTGGAATTCTAGTTATTCCTTAATTCTGCCATACAGTCAGCAGAATTATTTTGGAAATGTAAACAAGGGACTTACAACCTTTAGTCCATGATATTTATTAATTAAATCCTCTATGGTAAACCTTTGGCTGGCATTACTTTCACAGATCAAGCACAATATCTAATGCATTCTGCAGTATCAGTGTTTAAGGGTTGATAGCACAACTGTATGTATGTAATAAATTAAACATGAAAAAAGCAACTACTACAGAGGTACTTTTAAAAGACTAATAAAAATGTAACAGATTATATTGTAAATTATTGTAAATGGACTTTAGATCAAGATATTGTATTTCACCAACATTGCTTGTGACGGTCTGTGTTTATTTTTCAATTTTTCCACAAAAACCATAGGAAAATACATAATAAAAACTTGCAAAGAATGCATTTTAAATTCATTTTCAGCAGACATATAATGAATAACTGCCAAGTGAATGTTCACAGCTGCATGTTCTGCACAATAGACTTTCAATTATTGCTCAGCAGTGCCACCATATACACACTTTACACATTATGTAAATCAATGAGCTTCTAATGGAAACATCTAGTTTTGAGTTTCATGTTAATTTACATAGATCAGCTTTCTGGCCTCCCTCCCGATACCCCTTTACTAACAATTCATTTGAAATACTACGCTAAGGATCAATCTGTCTTACTCTTTATTTATCATCTAATTAACATTTTGTCTGGTTTTATTTATTTTGCCAGTTTGTAACTTAAACCTGATTCCTGTCTAGATGTTTCTTTTCAGTCCAAACAACTGTACATTTATAGGACAATATTTTCCTTAACAATACTAAGGTTAACTTTCTGGATTACTATTAGGAATGCAGTTTACTAAAAATATTGCATCTTTAACCACTTTAGGAACGCCGCACGACGGTGTACGTCGACAGAATGGCACGGACAGGCACAAGGGCGTACAGCTCCGTCCCCTTTAAGAACCTGTCCATGGGTCATGCGCGCGCCACCGCCAGCGCTTTTGCGACCCGGTCAGAAGCTCCATGACCGCACCCGCGGGACCCGATTGCCGCCGGTGTTCCGTGATCGGGTCACAGAGCTGAAGAACGGGGAGAGGTAAGTGTAAACAAACCTTTCCCCGTTCTTCCTAGTGGATGTGTTCCTACAGGATTGGAAATATCAGTTTGTAAATGGATAGAAAACTGGCTAAAAGACAGAATTCAGAGAGTAGTGGTTAATGATTCTTACTCTGAATGGTCTAAGGTTCTCAGTGGTGTACCCCAAGGTTCAGTGCTGGGACCCTTACTTTTTAATATCTTTATAAATGATATTGGGTCTGGGATCAAAAGTAACATTTCTGTCTTTGCAGATGACACCAAGCTATGCAGTGGAATAACAGCCTTACAGGATGTCTCCAAATTACAAGCCGACCTCAATGCTCTGTCTAATTGGGCGACTATGTGGCAGATGAGGCTTAATGTTGATAAATGTAAAGTTATGCACTTGGGGGCTAAGAATATGAATGCATCATACATACTAGGGGGAGTACAACTGGGGGGGTCCGTAGTGGAGAAGGATCTTGGGGTTTTGGTAGATCATAAGCTCAATAATGGCATGCAATGCCAAGCTGCGGTTTCCAAAGCGAGCAAAGTCCTTTCTTGTATTAAGAGAGGTATGGACTCCAGAGAGAGAGAGATATAACTTTGCCCCTGTTCAAATCATTAGTAAGACCTCATCTGGAATATGCAGTTCAGTTTTGGGCACCAGTTCTCAAAAAGGATATCGGGGAACTGGAGAAAGTGCAGAGAAGGGCAACCAAACTGATAAGAGGGGCATGGAGGAGCTCAGCTATGAGGAAAGATTAGAGGAACTGAATTTATTCACTCTTGAGAAGAGGAGAATAAGGGGGGATATGATCAACATGTACAAATATATAAGGGGTCCATATAGTGAACTTGGTGTTGAGTTATTCACTTTACGGTCAACACAAAGGACAAGGGGGCACACTTTATATCTAGAGGAAAAAAGATTTAATCTCCAAATACGGAAAGGTTTCTTCACAGTAATGCCGTGTACACACGATCATTATTCACGGCGGTTAAAAAACCACCGTGAATAATGTCATTTAAAACGGGGGAACAGCTTGTTCCCCACACACGGTCGTTTTTCACGTCATTTTTTCTCTTGACGAGAAAAACGACCGTCTGTGGGCTCCGCGGCAGTGTTTCCCTATGGGAAACACTGCCGCGGAAAACATGTTGAAAAAAACGACGAGAAAAATTAGAACATGTTCTAATTTTTCTCGTCGTTTTTAATGCAGTTTTTCTCGTCAAATGGGAAAAATTTTGTTTTTTTCGACGAGAAAAACGGCCGTGTGTACGCGGCATAAGAGCTGTGAAAATGTGGAACAGACTCCCTCCAGAGGTGGTTCTTACCAGCTCAGTAGATTGCTTTAAGAAAGGCCTGGATACTTACCTAAATGTACATAATATAACTGAGTACTAACATTTATAGGTAAAGTTGATCCTGGGTAAATCCTATTGCCTCTCGGGGGATCAGGAAGGAATTTTTTCCCCTGCTGTAGCAAATTGGATCATGCTCTGCTTGGGTTTTTTGCTTTCCTCTGGATCAACTGTGGGTATAGAATTGGGTATATGGGATTGTACGATATTTTGTATTTTTTTTAATTTATTTTTATGGTTGAACTGGATGGACTTTGTCTTTTTTCAACCTGACTAACTATGTAACTATGTGTCACTGATCGTCTGTTCCCTGTCATAGGGAACGACGATCAGTGACGTCACACGCCAAGCCACGCCCCCCTTCAGTTAGAATCACTCATTAGGTCACACTTAACCTTTACAGCGCCACCTAGAGGTTAAACTCTTCACTGCATTTTTATAGCACTGATCGCTGTAAAAATGACAATGGTCCCAAAAATGTGTCAACAGAGCCCGATGTGTCCGCCATAATGTCGCAGTCACAATAAAAATCGTTGATCGCCTGCCATTACTAGTAAAAATATTTTTTTTATAAAAATGCCATAAAACTACCCCCCGATTTTTTTTACCAAAAATATGTAGAAGTGTACGTATCAGCCTAAACTGAGGGAAAAAAATGTTTTTAAATATATTTTTTGGGGATATTTATTATAGCAAAAAGTAAAAAATGTCATTTTTTTCAAAATTGTCGCTCTGTTTTTGTTTATAGCGCAAAAAATAAAAACCGCAGAGGTGATCAAATACCACCAACAGAAAGCTCTATTTGTGGGGAAAAAAGTACGTAAATTTTGTTCAGGAGCCACATCGCACGACTGCGCAATTGTCAGTTAAAGCGACGCAGTGCCAAATCGCAAAAAGGGGCCTGGTCTTTAAAATTTGATTTGGACACCCCTTCCACACATTATGCAAAAGAGCACAATTAAAGAAAATCTGTCTCAAAAGGCAACATCTGCATGAAAAGCATTGTGTAAGAAAATCTCTTTGATGTCTTTGCAACATAACATGAACACACATACATTTGTATGTCTTTATTTCACTTAAAGCGGAGCTCCACCCTAAAGTGGAACTTCCGCTCATCGGAACCCTCCCCCCTCCAGTGTCACATGTGGCACCTTTCAGGGGGGAGGGGGGTGCACATACCTGTCTAAGACAGGTATTTGCACCCACTTCCGGGAGTCCTCTCTGCGGGTATTCTGCGGGTAGTACGTCACTTCCTGCAGAATACCCGTTGTGTTCTGGGAAACACTTGGCTCCCAGAACACAACGGGGACCAGTGAGAACGGCGCAGTGGCGACTCGCGCATGCACCGTAGGGAACCGGGCAGTGAAGCCGCAAGGCTTCACTGCCTGGTTCCCTCACCGAGGATGGCGGTGGGGGCAGCAGAGTTTCGTCTTCTGCTGCCGACGTCGCTGGACTCCAGGACAGGTAAGTGTCCTAATATTAAAAGTCAGCAGCTGCAGTATTTGTAGCTGCTGGCTTTTAATATATTTTTTTTTCGGTGGAGCTCCGCTTTAACTTTGAAGCTGAAGTTTAATCTGTTTATATTCTGCTTTCCCTGGATCATTTTCTCCCTCAACAGGCTAATTACATTTTTAAATACATTTTTACATTTTTATTACATACTGTATAACATGTTACATTCAGTAACACTGTTTTTGGGTCTCTGCGCTTCTCTATGCAATTCAGACAGGTCATTGCTAAAAAGAGGCACCATTAGGGTGCTGAACATAACACCCTGAAGCATCACAGCACCATGTTTCAGCACTCCCCTCAAAAGCCCTCTGCCCTGAGTCAAGCAGAGGAATGGTTCTTAACCATTTGCCGATGGCTGGCCGTCATATGACGTCCTGGGCTTTGTTTGGGTATATTTGAATGATACCTGCAGCTACAGGCATCATTCAGATATCGCCTTTTTCAGCTGGTGATTTCTTACACCATAAAAATGATCACAGCGGCTGGTCAGCTGCTTGATTGTTCTCACGGGAGGCGAGAGGGGACGTCCCCCCTCCCGCCACCCTCAGGGGCTTCTACCGACTCACCTTTGCAATCAGTGAGTCAGAGAATGGATCAGCCGGCCCCGGATGTTTACCATAGAGATTTCTGGTGGACCAGATGGTCGCCGGAGTCTCTATGATCGTCGGAGGCCGGGCGCGATGTTATGACATCACGCCCGGCCTCTTCATTCAAACACACGGTGCAGTCTCAGCTGGAAAGCCAAAATCTTTTTTTTTTATTATTATTTTAGGCTTCCCAGCCTATAGATGAGATGTGAGGTCTTATTGACCCCATATCTCACTGTAAAGAGGACCTGTCATATTCCTATTACAAGGGATGTTTACATTTCTTGTAATAGCAATAAAAGTGATCAAAAACATTTTTGTTTTTTAAAAGGTTTTCAAACTACAAATTTTTAAGTAAAATTAACAATATATATATATTTTTTTTAAAGTCCCCCTGTCCCTGTGTGCTCGCATGTAGAAGCGAATGCATACGTAAGTCCCATCCACATATGAAAACGGTGTTCAAACCACACATGTGAGGTGTCGCCGTGAACGTTAGAGCGAGAGCAATAATTATAGCCCTAGACCTTCCCTGTAACTCAAAACATGTAACCAGTAAAAAAAATGAAAGCGTCGCCTATGGGGATTTTTAAGTACCGAAGTTTGGTGCCATTCCACGAGCAGGTACAATTTTGAAGCATGACATGTTAGGTATCTATTTACTCAGTGTACCTTCATCTTTCACTTTATGCAAAACAAATTACTGTTTTTTTTTTATTAAGCATGAACAAAACGCGTTTGAAAAATTGCTGCACAAATAAAGTTGCAATGACCGCCATTGTATTCTCTAGGGTCTCTTCTAAAAAACCATATATAATGTTTGGTAGTTCTGTGTAATTTTCTAGCAAAAAATTATGATTTTTACATGTAGGAGAGAAATGTCATAATTGGCCTGGTTGGCAAGTGGTTAAGAAGAGAAATGCAAATCTCATAATACCTTCTGGATACCACCCACATAGGATTTCAAAGTTCCATGACTGAAAGACCTGAAATCTAAAGAATTATAGGGGCAGATTGTGGGCAGTACAGCTTTTGGGGAGTGGGTTGGAAGTCCTCCACCCATCTACAGTAACTTGCTTGTGAGAAAGTCATTGTGTGTAGTGAAATCATAGTAGGCAAGTTTGGTACATGAAAGGAACATTTACAACTGTGCAAACTGAAGATAATTCTGAATTTAGCTTTAAATAAAGCTATGGATGTTTATTGTCATATACAGAAGTTTGTGCCCAGTTATCTCAGAAGGTTTAATGAGTGGGCTTTCTATAATGGACTCTTTGCAGCTTGTCTATACAGAATGAGAGATTATTACATGGACTCTTCACCTCCATGTTATAGCTTGGGAACTCTGCTAAATAAATCCCATTGGCAAAATATGTAAGTAGTATTTTGGTTGATTTACTAAAGAATTAGAGGCTGTTTACCTAGCAAAGTTAATGTTAACAAAGTGAACCCATTTTGAGGATGGATACTCAATTATGTGTGGGAGAAATAAATACAAAATATGTTTTTCTAGCATATGATTGGGTACATTTACTTTGAACAATAAAACATTTGAATTGCTTTGTAAACAGCCTAATATCTACTCCTTGAAGCTGAACTCTTTACCTTTAATCCTGTACAGTTGTACAGCTCCTAAAAATATTTACACTGTACGCTATGAGCTGCTTGTGATGTTCACTAGAAGTTACAGAAAATCAGATAGAGCCTTTATCATTTCCTGGCTGGAGGACATCCAGACCTATCTACCCCTTTTTCTCCAGCCTTAGGACCTGTGTTGGTGGACTTTTGTTCACTTCAAACAGGTTTTGTCTTCCCTTGCAAGTTTATGAGAAATCCCCTCAAAGCAGATTAAATGCAGATCAGATACTGATGTCAAACTGATGCCATCAACACAAGCCCAAAGCCAGTTGACACAGTTGAACAAGCCTATACTGTCCATGACCTGCCCATTTCATTTATTGGATGTAAGTTCTTGGAGTCGTGGAGGCACAGCATAACATGTAGGTGTGACCTTGGGGCAGGCTCTATGCAAATGCAGGCTGCCTAAAAACACCCTCTCCTCAGTGACATCTCCAGCTTTCATATTTAGGAGGGCACATGGATGGACAGGGACAAAAGTAGGGGGGCCAACTATAAAATGCAATTATATATATATATATATATATATATATATATATATATATATATATATCCTGGGGCCCTTTACTTCTGTTGCCTACCTTTTATTACGATCCTGCAACGGGACCCTTTCACATGTTCTGCAGTGAGCCCCCTTCCTACTGTATTGGGGCCCCCTAGGGTGGCATACAACAAGAGATATTTCACCAGCACACTAGGAAAATAAAAGGGTCCAAAGCAGTGGGAGAACTACCAGGGTTGCAAAGGTTGCACTTGTGACTGGGCCCTGGTGTTCTGCCACTGTGAGGTTCCCCAGCCTCCTCTTGCTGTCCTGCCCCTGCTATTGACAGCGATGGTCTGGCGTATGTCTCCTTGGCAGCGGCCGCAGTCTATTAGGATGTGGGCTCCATGCCTGTAAGGTGTGGGCTTTGATCAATAAAATCACTATCATACAGTTGTGCGCATAAGTTTACATACCCTGGAAGATTTTATGAGTTCTTGGCCATTGTGCAGAGAATATGAATGATAACACAAAAACATTTCTTTCACTCACTGTTAGTGGTTGGCTGAAGCCATTTATTATCAATCAACTGTGTTTACGCTTTTTAAATCATAATGGCAACAGAAACTACCCAAATTACCCTGATCAAAAGTTTACATAACCTGGTGATTTTGGCCTGATAACATGCACACAGGTTGGCACAAAGGGGTTTGAATGGCTATTAAAGGTAACCATCCTCACCTGTGATCTGTTTTCTTGTAATTAGTGTGTGTGTATAAAAGGACAATGTGCTTCTGGACTCCTGACAGACCTTTGCATCTTTCACCCAGTGCTGCACTAATGTATTTGGATTCTGAGTCATGGGGAAAGCAAAAGAATTGTCAAAGGATCTGTGGGAAAAGGTAGTTGAACTGTATAAAACAGGAAAGGGATATAAAAATATACCCAAGGAAGTGAGAATGCCAATCAGAAGTGTTCAAACTCTAATCAAGAAGTGGAAAATGAGGGGTTCTGTTGAAGCTAAACCCTGGTCAGGTAGCCCAACTAAAATTTCAGCCACAACTGCCAGGAAAATTGTTCGGAATGCAAAGAAAAACCCACAAATAACTTCAGGTGAAATACAGGACCCTCTGAAAATATGTGGCGTGGCTGTTTCAAGATGCAAAATAAGGCGGCACTTGAAGAAAGATGAGCTGCATGATCGAGTCGCCAGAAGAAAGCCATTAATATGCAAATGCCACAAAGTATCCCACTTACAATACGCCAAACAGCACAGAGACAAGCCTCAAACCTTTTGGCACAAAGTCTTTTGGAGTGATGAGACCAAAATTTTGCTTTTTGGCCACAACAATAAACGCTACATTTAGAGAGGAGTCAACAAGGCCTATAATGAAAGGTATGGAGGTGGATCGCTGATGTTTTGGGGATGTGTGAGCTACAAAGGCACAGGAAATTTGGTCAAAATTGTTGACAAGATGAATGCAGTATGTTATCAAAAAATACTGGAGGAACATTTGTATTCATCAAAGGAAGCTGCACATGGGACGTACTTGGACATTCCAACATGACAATGATACAAAACACAAGGCCAAGTTGACCTGTCATTGGCTACAGCAGAATAAAGTGAAGGTTCTGGAGTGGCCATCTCAGTCTCCTGACCTCAATATCATTGAGCCACTCTGGGGAGATCTCAAATGTGCAAGACAGCCCAGGAATTTACAGGAACTGGAGGCTTTTGGGCAGCTTTATCATCTGAATAGATAAAGAGCCTCATCTACAAATACCACAAAAGACTTCAAGCTGTCATTGATGTTAAAGGGGGCAATGCACGGTATTAAGAACTGGGGTATGTAAACTTTTGATCAGGGTAATTTGGGTAGTTTCTGTTGCTATTATGATTTAAAAAGAGTAAACACAGTTGATTTATAATAAATGGTTTCTGCCAAACAGTAACCATGAGTGAAAGAAAAGTTTTTGTGTTATCATTCATATTCTCTGAAAAATGGCCAATAAATCATAAATTCTGCCAGGGTATGTAAACTTAGGAGCACAACTGTATTTAACATTAGATTTGACTAGGAGCATCACCTGGATTGCATCCCGTTAAGCATGTCAGAGAAGGCTCCACTGCTACAACCATTAGGGATGCGCTTGGGCGTGTTTGGAATCCCACGTGCCCGATCCCACCAGGAAGCTAACACTGCACACCGCTAACCACAGACAGTGAGACATTTCCTGATCTGTGCAGCCACGGATCGGGAAATGTCTCACTGGGATCTAACAACCAATTGTGTTGGCCCTCCTGTGCATGAGCCCATCAGCCCCATAATGTAACCAGCACTGGGTCCTAATGCACTGCTGCCGCTGCCATGGAGACAGAGACCAGTGCTGTCAATTTCCAGGACAGGACAGCAACCCTGGTAGTTCCACCACTGGTCCACAATGGGAGGATTCCCCCATCCACCTGGAATGTGTAGATGGGGGAATTGGATCTTTTTTTATTCAACCTAATGGTTGAATAAATAAAGTGATCAATGTATGGGCAGCCTAAGAGCTAAGACAAGCTATATACAGTTTAATTCTCGGCTGGCTGAGATTTGAACCATTATTGAGCAGGCTGAATGTACCAAGTTGATCGATCATACTGCTATGATTATCGCTAGCGGTTGCTATAGCTGCTAGTGATAATCACTGTTTGTTGGAAGAATACAATTGCTGGGCAGGATGGATTCCCCTATCAGCACTGACTGTGTTGATGGGGGAATCATGCAAATGTCTTTCCTGCAATATGTGGTTGCGGGAAAGAAATTTGTACCATCTACTGCCAGCCTAACTGGAACTGAAAGTTTGTAAAGGTCTTGGAAGGACAGGAGAAGGAGGAAGACAGATGTGGGAGAGAGGGGAGGGAGATAGGGACAGTTCATTGATCACAGTGTACTGTAATGCAGTGTGCACACTCACCCATGGGTCAAGGTTTGAAGCTCAGGCATTAGACATCATTGACACAGCCAGGAATCTGCAGCTGCTGATTTTCATATTTCCCGCCCACACATCCCCTCTCTTTCAGGCACAGCCGCACGCCAGGGACAGCAGAGTGGGTGGGACTGGCAGACACAGGAGGAACAGAGGTGGGAGGAAAAGGAGCTGTATTCCTGTCTGCTCTCTCATCTGTGGGGGGAGTGAGGGGGGTGGGTGTGTTTGCTGGGCTTTGTAAGAGTGTCATAGGGTGGCCGTGGCTGTGCGAGCGGCACTTGCATTATGCAGAGTGTCAATGAGGAGATAGAGGGGGAGAAATCCCCTGCATGAGTGACAGGGACACTCTCCATCTTAGGGGAGCCTGTGTTAACCCGGCGCTGGCCCCAGCAAGATGCGGGGCACCCGCTACAAATACAAATAAAAAGGTGTTTTAATTGGGGAGGCAGATGATGCCACTGCCTCTCCTTCAGACTGCTATCCACCAGTCAAGGCATATTGATATTTGCCTGCTGCTTGCTTTAGGTTTAAAGGGCTCTTGATAGAATTACTGAGGCAGAGTGCTGTGATGTTTCAGGAAGCTATGTAGAACACTTTGCTGGACCCTTGACCAGTCACAATCTTTCTACTTTACTAGAGAAGCCCGGAGACCCAGTGATGACAAACAATGTGTGTAATGAAAACATAAAGGATTATTTAAAATAAAGCATTTTAGGTACACAATTGCACACCCACTATTTAATTCATTTTTTCTCTCTCACGTTTGTCACTCATAACTTTTGTGTGTGTTTTTTTTCACTGGATGGAGGGTGTGAGTCCTCGGGCTTACCCTGAAGTCTAGGGGGAGGATGTGTGGCCATCAGTTTCCATCCTCCCCTGAACTGGGGGGGTCTCTCTTCAAGAAAGCTCCTTGACCTTGTACTCTGTGGTTGTATTCGGCAGGCCATGAGGAGAGGGGTCTGCCAGGCCTTTTGGCTAGGTGGACCAAGTTTGAATCCCTGTCTAGAGCTTTCCACCCCAGAGTAAGGTTCTACCCCTTCTGGAAGTGAACAAAAACACACCCATAAGAGCACTTTTTTGTGTGTGTTTTCACATGCAACTTTTGTACATTTAATGGTTAATAAAAAAAAAAAAAATGTGTGTTGTTAGAGGGAAGGCAAAGTATTATCAGACTGGATTTCAGCTTTAAATAAATCAACTCCGTGTAATTCAACATCTACATCCATCAAACCTAAAAAGCACACATTTGGTTTGGTTTAACATCCAGTCACAATAATACTGTATGCAAAGTTTATTTTTGCCAATAAAATTTCATTGTATAATAAAATATAGATCAAATGAAGATTACTTAAGATATCCATGCATTTTTTTTTATTTATTATGTATGTGATTTAAGTAAACAGCAAACTATGCATTTAGTTGTATATATATTCACCTCAGTTCTGAGAAGATCGTCAAATTCATCAGAACATGTGGGCTCTTAATCTGATTGCTTTCTGCTTTTAATAAGCCATGTATATACAGTATAATTGTATATATAAATTGGCTATTAATTTATTTAGCTCTTGCAATAAATAATATTTATTTTTTAATTTGAAAAAAAAAAAAAAGACTATATTTTTAATGCAAATGCTATTCAGTGATTGAATTT
The DNA here is from genome assembly GCA_029206835.1 of Rana muscosa. Classification (NCBI taxonomy): domain Eukaryota; kingdom Metazoa; phylum Chordata; class Amphibia; order Anura; family Ranidae; genus Rana; species Rana muscosa. The sequence continues at coordinate 220,017,359 of CM055116.1, forward strand.
ATTCATCACCATAAAATGATGTATGTTTTTCACATAATTATGGTAACCATTTTGATCCTAAATATATATTATGTTACAGTAAACTGATCACTCTTGTGAGTACAATTAGCTGTAAATTATTGCACAACCTGATTACTGATGATCAACTATGTTCAACGTTGTATATAATTTGCAGCTTTTTCAAGGATTCTTCAAAACGCGATAATTACTTTTGTATGATACATTATAAATTCTACTTTAAACAGAGAAATACAAAACGCATTGCAGAAAAATCCTGTTTATTAAATTCACACTGTGATTTATATATATATATATATATATATATATATATATATATATATATATTTTTTTATAGTATTAGGGCAGTCAACAATAAAATTATTTCAGAGAAAGCACAGAAACTTACTGCAATTCAATAAATTTACATTTCCTGAACTTATTTATTGATAATACAAACTACATGTATGTTTTTTTCAGGTACTTATATAGTGCCGTCAATTTACACAGTGCTTTTCACATATACTGCATATTGTACATTCAGACCCTGACATCAAGGAGCTTCCAGTCTAAGTTCCCTAACTCACTTTCATTCATACATATACAGTGGTACCTTGGATTACGAGCATAATATGTTCTAGAAGAATGCTAGCACTAGTATATCAAACTGAGTTTCTCCGTAGGAGTCAATGGAATTTCTGAGTGTCTCAGAGCGGCTCCAAGGGGGTCCTAGTGTCACCGGCGCCCCCGTACCTCTGGCAAAATGCGGTACTGCACACCCCAGAGGCTTAAATCATGCCCATCTTGCGAGACAACGTTCGCAAACCGAGTCAGGGTTTAAAAAAATATATATACTCGTATTGTGAAACGCTTGTAAACCGCGATACTCGCAATCCGAGGTATTACTGTACTAGGGCCAATTTGGGCAAGACCCAATTAACCTACCAGCATGTCTTTGGAGTGTGGAAGGAAATCCGCCTAGGCACAGGGAGAACATGCAAACTCCAGACAGGTTGCGCCATGGTTGGGATTCAAACCAATGACCCCAGTGCTGCTAGGCAAATACAATGTGACATAAATTATTGCAACGATTGCCATTTTATTCTCTAGGGTCTCTGCTAAAAAAATATATATACTGTTTCTGGGTTCTAAGTAATTTTCTAGCAAAAAATACTGATTTTAACTTGTAAGCAACAAGTGTCAGAAAAAGGCTTAGTCTTTAAGTGGTTAAACTAACCTAATTTACAGACCAAAGTTCATACCTTTGATCTAAAAGAACTAAATGTTAAAATGTATCTCTTCTCTTATCAATCTCTCAGCGCTGACCAATGTTGATAAGCATTTGATGTTTTTTTTTGTTTGTTATTAATCGTGCAGCTCTAATTTACACCAAATCAAACTCAGTGAATTATACTGCTCATTAATATTACCATACATTAAAATATATAATAATCTATAAGGCATATACAATCCATGCTTATACCAACCTTACCAACATGGCAGGTGTATCACAGGTGTATCACAGCACTTATTTCACTACCTCAGGGTTCTGAATTTTAAGACCCGCCCACCAGTTTTAAGCGATTGTGTGTAGAAGGCCAGCCAATAAGGCAGGGACTATTTAAAGTGTACGCTGTATTGATAGCACCCTCTGATTTGTATGTTCCCTTTTTTATGTCTGCATGGGGAAAATATTTATAAGAATATAAGATTTTTGGCTGATAAAAGAGATTATATCTATTATTTCATACATAAATCCTCTATCTCTTTGAGACTGCAGGAAGCAGGGTACAAGGTTTTGACTAGATGGTATGCATATCCAGAGAAGCTGCACTGTATGTTTTCTAATGCTGACCCTATTCGCTAGCGATGCAGAAAAGAAACAGAAACACTCTTCAATATTTTCTGGTCATGTCCCAGAATTTGTCCCTATTGGCAAGAGGTGGGAAAGAGAAAATTATGTAGGGCTCTCCAAAAACAACATATACATAATCATATACATAATAAAAAAGAATCACCCTAAGGAAGCCACATGACCCTGTGGCATAACATGTAGAGAAGGGGCAAGGAGGATGGTACTGTGAGTGCACCCAGTGGGAGGAATTGCAGATGAGCAGCTGGTGTCATGGAGGCAACATACTGCATTGATTGATCAAGCGAGGTCAGAGTGGTGCACTCCAAGCACCCTGAATATCTGAGTAGTGATTTGTTGATATTTTAATAAAGTATTGGTTTTAAATGATATAAGCACTATGGGAGGATTTTTTCTTGCATACATGAATCCTATGGTAAGTGACATCACCACAGCCAAAGAGGATTGAAGGGAGACAGAACATCCTTACTCATTAGTCCGCTGGTGGTGACTAAAACGCGAGCACTGACCAAATTTAATTGTGTCAATGACATAGAGATGGGAGCACACCCAGAAGGGGAGGACAAGTGAGGTTATCACTTGTTGTAGTAGATGAGCACTGTTAAGTATTGCACAGAAAGAGTGGTAACCACATACACAACAATTTAAATTGGACCGTTTTTCCATTTTCTTGTTTTATTAAGGATTGCACAGAAGGAGTGGTGACCACATACATAACAATTTAAATTGGACCATTTAAAAAAAAAAAATGTAATATATCTTTTCTTTTGAGGATATACTATGTAACAAGGACTGTATAGTTCATATATACATACTTATCACTTTATTTATGAATAATAAGAATGAATCATAGCTATGACTAAGCACCCCATAGTGGTGTGAAACATGTCAGCTTTTAATTGAGTCTGGGCCTCCGATGTCTTTGTACCAGAAGAATTTTTAAACCATCTTCAATAAAGGTGTCAACAGAGTGCGGCCGTCCAGTCTTTTCTTTGATTCATTCCTACCTACATGCAGAGCCAGCACCTGTTTCCATCAGCAGGTGGGATGCATTATGAGATGTCTGCCCAGAGCTGTGTTCTTTTGTTGTTTACTGGAATTGGGATTGTTGTGATTTAATGTGAGATAAGAAGTTGACAATATTGTCTATATTTTTTATATATTTTATTTGCACACACTGATTTGTCACATAAACACTTGATGTTATATGTGCATTATAGAGTGTTTAAAATAAGGTTTTAAAGTTGGTTTATATATACATAATGTTATTAAGTATAAATTTAATAGCCACCTATTGTTTATTTTATTTAGGGTCATGAGCCAAACAGGTGCACCAGGTACATATAGGTGTATTGTAAATGTGCATGCTGTACTTAGCAATTAGAATGTTGGTTATCTGGATGGTAGTGTATGTTCATATTTTTTGTCTTGATTTATTATATATAAGTCATTATAGAGTATTAAGAAAGCGTAAATATATATATATATATATATATATATATATATACGGTATATATATATATATATATATATATATATATATAGACACAACGTTTCCTGGAGCTGCTTATCGCCCACCTTGAGCCACACAGAGAGCAAACCCACTGGAATCACATGCAAGCTACACACATATGGTTCTATCTTCATACTCATTGGATTCACATTGAGGATTAATTGGTCTGGTTAGGGGCACATTGCTACTATGACCACTATAAAATAAATGTGGTCTTAGGCCTACAGTGACATAGTGCTGTATACATGGGCATATTACAAGCATCACTGCCAAGTAATAAGTTATTTAAAAAAAAAGATATAATAATAATAATAATAATAATAAATGCACATTTTTTTGCTGGTAAAAACATGTTCATTTATTTTATTTTTTCTAAGGAGCGTGCAGAGCATTACACCCATCATCAGCAGATCACGGGTGCAATGTCAGGTTCCTCTGCAGACTCTCAGCATAGCTGTCTGCTCATACCTTATACCAAAAGACAGTTACCTGAGAGCAGGAAGTACAACAAACTATGAGAACGCTCACCAGTGCCTTTGCAGCTTATGGCTGATGGTACTTGTAGGAATTAATTTACAGGAAAACTGTTTAAATTAAACTGAAATGAAACAGTTTGGGTACTACTCAGTGGTGTATTTAGGTTTTGTGCTGCCCTAGACCTGACTAAACTCGTGCACCCCCTAATTTAAATCTGACCCACCCCTTCCTGTCAAGGCCACACCCCTTCCCTTTTCAGACCTGCCCTGTCATCTTCATAGGAGGAAGACAGAGGGACGCCGTTGGAGAAGGATAGAGGGACGCCGTGGAAAGAGGACAGAGGGATGCTGTGGGAAGAGGACAGAGGGATGCCGGGGAGGAGGACAGAGGGATGCAGGGGGAGGAGGATAGAGGGATGCCGTGAGAAGAGGACAAAGGGACGCCAGGGGAGGAGGACAGAGGGATGCCAGGGGAGGAGGACAGAGGGACGCTGGGGGAATAGGACAGAGGGACGCCAGTGGAATAGGACACAGGGACGCCATGGGAAGAGGACAGAGGGACACCAGGGGAAGAGAACAGAGGGACACTGGGGGAGGAGAACAGAGGGACACCAGGGGAGGAGGACAGAGGGACGCTGGGGGAGGAGGACAGAGAGACGCCGTAGGAAAAGGACAGAGGGATGCTGCGGGATGAGGACTTAGAGGGATGTTGTGGCGGTCAATAAGGCCTAGAGTATAGCAGGGTAGACACTTCCTAATGGCTCAGTCCCTAGGAACAGTAATGGATAATGGCCAACAGTCCCTCTTACCAGACCCAGTGAAACCGCAACAGTGATCCCTCTGGCTGGACGTTCACTCACTCTGGGTTGCCCGGGGTGACTCTAGTCAGTAATGTAGCATATCTGTGGCTCTGTCTTTCTCCCCCTTTGGTGGTGCAGTTACAGCGTGGTTCCCTCTCTAGTGGTGCGGGTACAATGTGTCTCTCTCTCTGCTGGTGCGGTTACAACGTGGCTCCGTCTCTGGTGGTGTAGTTACAGCGTGGCTCCCTCTGTTGTGCTGCGGTTACAGCGTGACTCCCTCTCTGGTGGTGAGGTTACAGTGTGGCTCCCTCTCTGGTGGTGTGGTTACAGCGTGGCTCCCTCTCTGGGCGTGCAGTTACAGCATGCTCTCTCTGGTGGTGCGGTTACAGCGTGGCTCCCTCTCTGTTGGTGTGGGTACAACATGGCCCTCTCTCTGGTGGTGCGGTTACAGCGTGACACCCTCTCTGGTGGTGCGTTTACAGCGTGGCGCTCTCTCTGGGGGTGCGGTTACATCGTTGCTTTTTCTCTGGTGGTGTGGTTGCAGTGTGGCTCTCTCTCTGATAATACGGTTACAGCATAGCTCCCTCTCTGGTGGTGCAGTTACAGCATGGCTCTCTCTCTGGTGGTGCAGTTACAGCGTGGCTCTCTCTCTGGTGGTGCAGTTACAGCGTGGCTACCTCTCTGGTGATGTGGGTACAGCATAGGCTCCCTCTCTGGTGGTGCAGGTACAATTTTCTATGAACCAATGAATCAAAATTGGGTTGTTTGTCCACAATAACAGTAGACACGTTTAGGGTCACCTTATTACAGTGCCCTCTTGCTAAGCATTAGAGATGAGCAAATCTGCCCACTTCAGTTTGCAAACTGTTTAAAAAATTGTTTCACAAACCTTGCAGTGAACCCTATGTAAGTCTATGGAGGGTAAACCTTGTTATATAATTCTGGCCATTTCTAGGACTTAGGCCTCGTACACACGGCCGAGATTCTCGTCGAAAAAAACATGTCGTTTTTTTCGACGAGATTCCTGGACAAGAAAATTGTCCCGGCCGAGTGTACACACGCTCGTTTCAAAGAACCCGCGGTTCTTTGAATGGAGCGTACGCGGTGACGTCATCGACTACGACGAGCATGCGCTCGTCACATTCGATGCCGTCGCCGCCATCTTGGTATACCCTACGTATGCCTAGGAAGCTACCGCGCATGCGTCTAATTCATTTCGAACATGCGCGGGCTTCCCGGCGGACAGGTAAGTGTACACACACTCACTTTTCTCGTCGAGAAACAGGCTGACGAGAATCTCGACGAGAAAATAGAGAGCAGGTTCTCTATTTTCTCGTCGAGGTTACTTGTCGGTTTTCTCGACGAGAAACCCGATAGCCGCGTACACACGACCGATTTACTCGGCAAGACATCTCTGCCAGCAAGTTTCTTGCTGGTTCTTGCCGAGAAAATCGGTCGTGTGTACGAGGCCTTAGGCTCCATGTACTGTACACTGAAGCTGATAAACTGCAGTTTATTGGCGTTTTGGCATTTTTTTTAAAAGCCCATTAAATGCACTCTATGTTAGCCTATGTGTTCATGCACACATGGTCGTTTTTTTTGCGTTAATGAGCAGTGGAGTTAATGGGCTTTTTTCTGAAATTTGCGTTCAAAAGTGCAATTTTTGGGCGGGAAAAAACGCAAAACGCAGAAAAACGCTAATAAACGCTCAAAAACACAGCTCACGAGCGTTTTTTGATCCATTAAAAGAAAAGCTAAAAAACGCAACACCGAAAAACGCTAATAAACGCTATTGCAAAAACGCTAAAAAAACTTTGAAAGGCTTCCTGCAAAGCTACTGCCGTTTTTTATAGCTTTTTTTAGCGTCCAGTGTACATGGAGCCTAATTATTAAACTATTGTTAAAAGAAAAGACATAAGAAGCTGGCATTGCAGTTAGCATGGCTTACATACAGCAGCAGCACCCCAATATGATAAATATCAGGTTAAAAAAGAGCAAACTGTTGCCACTATATAAATCCTAAATAATAATAGTGATAATAATAATTTTATATTAGGCCTGCATTGACTGGCTGATAGAAATGGGCCACAGGGCCAGCAGTTTGCTGAGGTTGTTCCTGTTCTTCCTATGGTAAAACTGTTTTGCGGCTTGTCAATTTCTTTTAAGCGCTAATTGTGAATTAAGAAACTGCAAACTATACGGCAGTGTAAAACTGTCACGCAATTGGACATTTTTAAGAGAGATAAAACTGTCCGGAATGAGCTAGAGGCACCTAGTACAGACATCTGCTTTGTTACAGGAAGTAAAAGACTGTAGTTGAAACAGCTATGTACAATTAACCATCAGCAGGACATTTTTAATGAGGACTAGGCCAAACTGTACCAGAGCCAAAGAGCACAGACTGGGTTTAGCTACAAAATTTAACAGAGGACAGAGTAGTGTAAAAATGACCAGCAGCAGGACAGTTAAATTCTTGGATAATAGGCCTAACTAGTGTAGGCCAAACATTCAGTCTTACTAAGAGAATGGCAGGTGTAGTCAATGTGAGTAATATAATTTGTAGCGGTTTCAGTGTGAACGGTTTGCAACACTGTTCTTACATTTCTTTTTCTTTTTTTCTTTCAAATGATGCAGAGGCATGCTGTGAACTAAAGGCACCTCCAAAAATTGATGGTAAATAAGAAGTTAATGCTGAACTTTCAGCACCCTAAACTTAAAAAAGGCCCTAATAACATAGCATAAAAACCAAAATAAGTGTGGCTATCTGGCTTCCAATATGGCCACTTAGTAAACAGGCTCCATTTCTGTGTGTCCTAATAAGTGACCACAATACAGTGTGCACCCTTTAATCTTCTTCTGTTATATGGGGTTACACTCACTGCTTCCACCAATCATGCTCAAATGGGGGAAACTGAAAAAAGGACCACAGAAGCTGATGGACTTCTTTTGCCCAATCCTGCCATGTGGGTCCCAAGACTGGCTCATTCATGTGCAGAGACCCCATCTCCCAGCAGCAGAGCAAAGCAGCACTCTTGGCACCAGACTGGAACACACTCAGATGAGTCATCACCTGATTCCTCATCTACCTGCAGTCCAATGAAGCAAAGTCAGAAGAAGGGGAGAGTTCCACCGCAGAATTATCATGGAAATACCAGGCTTCACTATTACCTATAAACCTATGTTTGAAACCATCAATAGAGCGCTTTCTAGTAACGTATTAAGCAATTTCTGATTTGCCCTTAAAGGAATACTCTGTATCAGGATATGTCCAATATGATAACTAAAACTGATCTCATTGTTCAGATTTTGGAGACAGGACTGAGTAGTGTAATTTTTTTGTTATTTTGCAGATGCATGCGTTTTCGAGGCTTCATATATTTGGTATTCTTTTTAAATTTTGGTGATCTTTTACAATTGCATAATCACAAATATTGTGAGACATACAATTTTGCAACCACCATGTTTTTATTTTACAGATTCTCGGCTTTAAGAAAACGTATGTTTTAAAGCCTGTTTTAACATAAAAAAAAAAATCTCTGGCAACAGAAGGACTACAAATCTGTCACATTTGAATACATGGCATGTCCAAAATATTCACTGTATAATAATTTATTCCAAATTCTTAGAGCAAAGGCATCAATAGAGTGTTTTCATAATAAGATGCACTAATTAATGAATTTATTAATTGCACAATATTGCTGTTTAAACATTTATGATACATTTTATGATGCATTTGTTTCAAAGTAAAACTAGCAAAGCAGTTTAATGACAATATAATTGCTATTATTTGCTTATAATAAAGAATACTTTTCCAAAGCCCCTTGACACAGCTGTGTTGTACCACACTGGGAAGTATATGATTGGGAGCAAAGGCATTAGAATCATTGATAAGCAATAAAATAAACAAACTTAAACAAATATAGCAAACTTTTGTTATTATTATACAGGATTTATATCGCACCAACAGTTTACACAGTGCTTTAGAACATAATGGTAGGCAGTACAATTACAATCCAATTTAATACAGTAGGAATCAGAGGGCCCTGCTCATTAGAGCTTACAATCTAGGAGGGAGGATCAATAGATACAAAAGGTCATAACTGTTGGGGAATGAGCTGATAGAGACAGTGTAAAAAAAAAGTTTGTAGGTGGGGGCAGGATAGGCCTCTCTGAAGATGGATCATCTAAAAGTGGACAGAGTAGGATATAGTTTTAGAAATTGCGGTAGGGAGTTTCAAAGGATGGGAGAGGCTCAGGAGAAATACTGGAGGCGAGCATTGGAGGAGGTGGCAAGAGAGTAGGAGGTTTTGGGAGGAATGAAGAGAACAATTAGGTTGGTATTTTGAGACTACGTTAGTGACTTAGCTGGGGGCAGAGTTGGGAATGGCTTTGTAAGTTGTTGTTAGTATTTTGAATTTAATTTGTTGGGTAAGCAGAAGCCAGTGAAGGGATCAGCAGAGTGGGTTAGCAGACACTGAGTGGCTGGTGAGGTGGATTTTTCTGGCAACAGCATTTATGATGGACTGAAGGGGGGATAGCCTATGTAATGGCAAGCCAAAGGGGAGGAAGTTGCAGTCTTTGAAGTGAGAAATTACAATGGAGTGGACTAGGAGCTTGGTGGTGTCATTGGTGGAGATGTTGCAGAGGTTGAGGCAGTAGGCTTTGGACATTGATTGGATTATGGGGCCAAAAGGATAGTTCACAGTAAAGGATTTCACCTAGTACCTTGGCATGCAGGGGCGGGATGATAGTTCAGCTGTCAATCTTGACAGAGAAGTCAGGGGAAGGGGCACATAGGGGAGGAAATATTATGAGCTCAATTTTGGGTAGATTGAGTTTGAGGACATCCAGTCATGTATGTTAGTAAAGGGGTTTGGAGGGAGAGGAAGTGGAAGTCGGGAGAGAACAAAATTTATAAGGTGATGATTAGAGAGAGGAAAAAGATTGTTGGAGAGGTTGCATGAAGTGGATAGGTAAGAGAATACAAGGTCAATGGTATTGCTATTAGAGTGAGTAGAAACATGTATCCATTGCTTTAGGTCAAACAAGGTGGTTAAACTGAGAAGTTTAGAAGTAGCACGAGTACTAGTATTAACAGGGATGTTGAAGTCACCAGGAAAGAATATGAGAATTTCAGAAGAGAGACGTAGGGTAGCCAGGCAGGGACATCTTTAAAAAAGGTTGTTACCTGCCTAGGGGGGTGGTAGATCACAGCAATTGTTAGAGAAACGGGAGAAGATAGGTGAATACAATGGGGTTGATTTACTAAAGGCAACTAGACTGTGCACTTTGTAAAGTGCAGTTGCTCCAGAGAGTGGAATGCAAGGAAAGATTTTTAAAAGTTTAATAAAAAACGTAAGTAAAATGAGATTGTGCCTGGATTACACTGTGTAATGCTTGATAATAAGTGATTATAAGAAACTAGATAGCAGAGTTTACTACTGCTTTAAGTACTATAGGGGGGGGGTGTTACAGAAAGGAAATAGGCTGTTCACTCTGCAAGGGTAATTGCACTTTGCAAGGGAATATGCCCCAGAGCTTATTTAATGTAGTGAAGTTTCTCTTTGCAAAGAATACCCAATAACAGCCAAGGAAAATTTAAAGAAAAGCATTTTTGCTTGCACACGTTTGGATGCTGGAAGTCATAGTTAGTTAGTCTGGTTGAAAAAAGACACAAGTCCATCCAGTTCAAACAATAAATTTCATCTCATTCACTAAGCACTAGGGGAAAAGTCATATACTGTATGTCAACTTTTTTCCCTTTTTGGAAAGAGTTTTTGAACGGCAATCTTAACATTTATTCAGCATCTCAGAACCTATACTGCTTGTATGAAAATAAAAATATGTAATAATGAATGCAGATTATTTTGTGTCTTTTATATCTGCCTGTGGTTCAGCTTTAACCCCTATGCAACAAGCTTGGGTAGTTGGGGTTATTGGGATTTTATCTAGCAAGTTTAAGGAGGAAAGCAGACATGCAAGAAACTAAATCAGATGGGAAAGGATGTGAAAAGACAGCAGCTGGAGAATGACACAGGGTCTATGGAGGATATTGAGTATTGGTATAATGACTATGTTTTGTTCTGTTGGGGAAGGGTGTTCAAAACATTTCAAAAAAAGTATTTTAACTTGTTTATTCTACCAGTAGCATACTTTGGGGTTGATTTACTAAAATGAGAGAGTGCAAAATCTGGTGCAGCTGTGCATGGTAGCCAATCAGCTTCTAACTTCAGGAAGAAGAGGAGGATTACACACGTTATGGTAGTCTGCATTGTTTCAGTATCTCTAACCTGAGCGATATGTACCTGTCTGTTGATAACAGAGATCATCTGGTGAGTTGTACATCCACTGGGAGAGGTTTTCCACTGAGAGCACAGGTGTACCGGTGGAAGACTGGAAAATATTGCTTTGAAAACGTATCTGGTATGGACACTTTTATATACAGTATATATTGTGGATTCATATTTGGACCCTTTTGTTTGGCACAACACTGTTACAGGTTTCAATATCTATATTTCCCAACATTACCAGTTAAAAAAATGAAGGATAGAGTACTCTACACATTAGTAGACTTGCTTTTAAGGTTTTAAATTGATGTTTCAATAAAATTTGTTAAAAAAAAAAAACATATGGTTGGTAGTACCCTGTGAGGCGCCTCTATCCTCATTGTACATACAAATGCAGAGTTTTGCCAATTGGGACTTTAAATGAAGCGCCACACAGCCAGTAATAAAAACATAGTACAGGTTTATTAAGTATATACCAGCAATAGAACTGGGAAAAGGTGTCATAATGCCAAAGCGAGGCTTGGAGAGCATGAAACAGTTTGGTACAGGGCAGTTCCGTCACAATAACAACAACCACATAACAATGCATTTTTGAAATGTCACTGCCCTGTGCCATGCTGTTTCATACTCTCCAAGCCTCGCTCTGGATCACTCACTGCACGGCCGTCCTCCATCTCAGTGGTTACCAGCAAGGACTTCAGGAGACGCAGCGATGAAGAACAAACAGGCTCTGACAGCTTACCGCCCCATCCCAGGAAGGATCCTGGGATCTGATGTGCTACATATCGCCAGTGAGAAGTGGATACATTGTGACCTGGTCACCATCCCTGCTCATGGACACTACTCGGCCCAGAGATATACTCAACTTTACCTTCTCTCATGTGAGTGGATATTGTTTTTACTATTAAAGTGTTTGATTTATACACTTAGAGGCATCCCTCTCCTTGTTTTCTAAAGGTAAAGGTTGAATGCTGAATAGTATTTGTATTTGGACAAATACCTGATGATATTACAGAGCGTAATTTAACATTCAGACAATTCTTAAAAATTATATTCTTCTACAATTTTAAATGTAAGCAAAAAAAACAAAAAAACATACCACTATTGATGTACAGGTTCATCCCCAGGATCACAAGTGTATTGATATGTGTTGGTTTCAGTGATAGTTAACAGCCTATAAAATAAAAACAAACGCATTTTTATTAATACATAGAAAAAACCTAATACAATAAAAAGTTATAAATTAACTTTACTTTGGAGCACACTTCTGCCTAAAAATGTATTATTAAAAATCAACCTAGTCATGTCCATTTGTCTAAAACGTTTAGGAGTCACCTTTTTAACTCAAATCCTGATTTCCTTTTCTTTTTCAAATATTTTATTGTAGATAATAATACATATTTTATACATACATTTTTTGTATAATAGTGATATATCGTATATTAGGTTTTTAATTCTGGAATAAAATAAGATGAACATAAGACATCTAAGAGCTTCTCAAAAACAAATCCTGATTTCCTGCTTTCTGGACAAAATCTCAGCTCTTTTTAGCAATCGAATTCCGCCCACCTCTTTTCCAATGGAATACAGTTTAGTGGTTATTGCCTACCCGCAATCAGAAACTGGATGCATGTTCACAGTATGCATTCCTGCAGTATGCTACAGGACATAACTTGTGAATAGGAAGGCAAGGCTTGTATTCTTGTAATATGGCCAAAGTTGGAACCTGGGTTATAAAAGAAAAGTACACTAATCACTAAACACTAAAAGTCCTGCAAAACAGATAGCACATTCTCTATCAGAGATTATTCATATAGCTGAAGTATGCAGTGCTATAAAGCTGTTCCGTTAGGCAATAACATTGCTTTTTTTCTGCATACAGGAAAGCTGTGGGTTGACTGAAGCTAAGTTGACCTTTCTTTTTAAACTTTTGGGGTATTTACTGGTGTGGAAGGTCACCACTAGTCCTTGTTATCAGTTTGAAATGTGCCTGGATCCATCTAATAAACTACAGCTGAAGGAACGTAATCATATGAATGTAGTCACTCTTTATAATCATACAATATCAATATAATACAAAATTGACAGTCACATTCAGTTGATCTCTTTTGAAAATCTATTATAAGTGCTTATCGTGAACTCATTTATTACCTACTCAAAGTGTATAAAAACACTATAACAATGTATTTCCCTGAAAAGTAAACACAATCCAGTTATGATATGTAGTTCTTCCTTTATTGTCAAGTGCCTACAAGTCACTGATTGCATTATCTATGCCATAAATGGAGCCTCTAATGACATCTTCAGTATGTTCCTACACTGCTGATCATGTGGGCAGGCATTCTGTGAAGTGAACTGAAATCTACTGTCTCTTTATAAAAAGTGTGCAAACCACTACAAAATGTGTTCCTAATAACAATAATATAGAACATCAGAGTAGTTTTCTGATAAACACCACACAATTTATTTTACAGTAGTTATACTTATGACCTCAAACATCAGATGCCCAGAATGACATACCGTGGACGGTCAATTCCACTTGAATTGGACCTTTATCATTAAAACCCACCTTTGGGCTATCTTCTATAAAGATGGCACCCACATCACCTAATTTTAAAGCTCAAATTCAGACAGCGCTAAGGAATGAGTACCTAGTACACCCCGCATCCTCTGCACAGCAAGGCTAAATGCCTAAAATGCTTACTTAGTCTAGATAGCGAAGAATAAGAAGTAGTCTTGCATCGTACATGAAGAAGCTGAAGGGCTGTCCACATATTGGGGGCAGGAGAGAGCAGAGGAAAGTGGAGATCAACAGAGTAGAGCAAATAAGAGTGGGAGAGAGCAGAGGAGAGTGAAGGAGATCACTTCCTGTCAGGAGAGTAAATATAAATATACTGGTACTATTTCTCCTTTTTCATTACAGGTGAAACTTGAAAAATTTGAATATCGTGCAAAAGTTAATTTCACTAATGCAACTTAAAAGGTGAAACTAATATATGAGATAGACTCATTACATGCAAAGCAAGATAGTTCAAGCCGTGATTTGTCATAATTGTGATGATTAGGGCTTACATCTCATGAAAACCCCAAATCCACAATCTCAGAAAATTCGAATATTGTGAAAAGGTGCAATATTCTAGGCTCAAAGTGTTCCACTCTAATCAGCTAATTAAGCCATAACACCTGCAAAGGGTTCCTGAGCCTTTAAATGGTCTCTCAGTCTGGTTCAGTAGGAATCACATTAATGGCAAAGACTGCTGACCTGACAGTTGTGCAGAAAACCATCATTGACACCCTCCATAAGGAGGGAAAGCCTCAAAAGGTAATTGCAAAAGAAGTTGGATGTTCCCAAAGTGCTGTATCAAAGCACATTAATAGAAAGTTATGTGGAAGGGAAAAGTGTGGAAGAAAAAGGTGCACAAGCAGCAGGGATGACCGCAGCCTGGAGAGGATTGTCAGGAAAAGGCCATTCAAAAGTGTTGGGGATTTTCACAAGGAGTGGACACACACAGACAGATCCTGGACATGGGCTTCAAATGTCGTATTCCTCTTGTCAAGCCACTCCTGAACAACAATCATCAGAAGCGTCTTACCTGGGCTAAAGGAAAACAGACCTGCTCCTCCCAGCCACGTACAAGTCCATGGGTGTTTTGGGACTGTAATTGATCCCTTGAAGACTGCTGCTGATGCTGAGTGCTAGGCTCCACCTCCATGCTGACACAATCCTCCTCCTCCTCGTCCTCCTCATCCTCTTCCTGTGTGATAGCCGGGCCAGCAGGAACACTGTCTGGATAAAGGGGGCCTTGAGGGGTAAGGAAGTCCTCCTCTTCCTGCCTCTGATCTGCCTCAAGTGCCCTGTCCATTATTCCATGCAGCGTGCGCTCCAACAGGTGGTCAAGAGGGACAGTGTCACTGATGCATGCACTGTCACTGCTCACCATCCTCATGGCCTCCTCAAATGGTGCCAGGACAGTGCATGCATCCCTGATCATGGCCCACTGGCATGAGGAAAAAAATCCAAGCTCCCCTGACCCTGTCCTGGTGCCATATTGCAACAGATACTCATTGATGGCCCTCTGCTGCGTGTGCAGCCGCTGCAGCATGGCCAACGTAGAGTTCCACCTGGTGGGCATGTCACAGATTAGGTGGTTCTTGGGCAGGTTGGATTCCATTTGCAGGTCAGCCAGCCGAGCACTGGCATTATATGACCGGCGGAAATGCCCACAGAGTTTCCTGGCCTGCTTCAGGACCTCCTGTAAGCCCAGGTACATGCCCAAGAACCGCTGCACCACCAAGTTAAGGACGTGAGCCAAACACGGCACATGGGTCAGTTGTTCCTGTCGGAGGGCGGAGAGGAGGTTGGTGCCATTGTCGCAAACCACCTTTCCTGGCTTAAGCTGGCGTGGTGTCAACCACCTCTGAGCCTACCCCTGCAGAGCTGACAGAATCTCTGCCCCAGTGTGGCTTCTGTCCCCCAAGCACACCAGCTCAAGCACCGCATGGCATCTTTTTGCCTGCGTACTTGCGTAGCCCCTTGAAAGTCTACAGGGCACCACTGGTTCCAAGGACAAAGCACAGGTAGAGGCCATGGAGGAAGAAGAAGAGGAGAGGGTGAAGGACAGAGGTGTGTCAGAATCCCCAGTAGTAACATTTTGGAGGCGTGGTGGCGGAACAACCTCCAACACTACTGCACCTTGTCCTGCATCCTTCCCAGCTGCCACCAGAGTCACCCAATGTGCCATGAAAGATAGGTAACGTCCCTGTCCATGCCTGCTGGACCATAAGTCAGCGGTAATATGCACCTTACCGCTGACCGCCCTGTCTAGCGAGGCCAAGACATTGCCTTCCACATGCCGGTAGAGAGCCGGAATCGCCTTCTGTGAGAAAAAGTGGCGTTTGGGAACCTGCCACAGAGGAACCGCACATTCCACAAACTTATGGAAGGCAGCAGAGTCTACCAACTGAAAAGGCAGCAGTTGAAGTGCTAGCAATTTAGCCAAGCTAGCATTCAACCACTGGGCATGTGGATGTGTCACGAGGGTACTCACAAAGGCCGAGATGCTGAGAGCAGTTCTCCCTTGCGACTAAGCGCACTCCACCCCTGGTGGTGGAACTGAGGGTGTAGGGCACGAAGAGGCATGAGGTACCGGCAGGCTGGCAGGTCTGCGTGCGGATGACGTGGAGTTGGAAGCTGTGCAGTACTAGTAGACACTGGAGCCCAACGGGAAGGAAGGGTAGCCAAGTCCAACAGCAGGCCGAGGGTCAAACACATGTGATCAGTAGCAAGTTCCAGGGATAGTGGGTCACCCACAGGAGCTGCCAGTAAAGTGAGAGAACAGGTAATGGACCCAAAACAGGAGGCAGGAAGCAAGTCTGTGGACAGGCAGAGGGTCAAACACTGGAGATACACAGCAAGTCCGTAATCAGGCCAGGGGTTTGAGCACAGGAGATAATAGCAAAGTCCGTAGGCGGGCTGGAGGTCAAGCACAGGAGACTGGTAGAGTAATCCGTAAGCAGGCCGATGGTCAAACACTGGAGAGAGGTAGATGAGGTCCAAAAGGCAAGCCAGGGGTCAGGTGCCTTGAAGAGATCGGAGCAGGTCAGGGTCAATCCGGGTCACAACGGTAGTATCAAGGCAGGAAACACAAGCAAGGAACTAGGGAAGCTGAAAGATAAACCAGCAACTTGAACATGGATCCAGGCTGTCTTTTATAGGCAACCAGGATGTCATGTGGTGCGTGCAGCTGACAGCTTTCACTGTCGACTTTTCTGCCATCTAGTGTTCAAATGGAAGTACGTTGTGCTTCTTTATAAATGTTTCACTGACAGGATGGCTGGGAGCGAACTTCTTTTGGCGGTGCAGCAGCTGGGGCAGGGAAGTTTGCCTGGTACAATCGGACGTTGGTGTACCGATAGCAGATTGCCCGCAAGTACTTGGCTGTGACACACCTAATTCTACACCTTCATTCCTCTCAGTGCAGGTTTCAGAGAGGACTGAAGGAATAGTGGGGTTGGAGATCCCAGTTCATGAGGAGCAAGGCGAGGTCCGCTTTGTTCTTTGGTGTGGGTCTTTTAGGTACGCTTGCCAACGAACTGCATGGCAGGTCGACATATGTCTGGTCATGCACGTGGTGCCAAAGCGGCTGATGTTTTGGCCACGCAAAATACGCTTCAGACATATGTTGCAAATGGCAATGGTGCGATCTGCTGCACACGTCTGAAAAAAGGCCCACACCAAAGAACTTTTGGAATAACGTGCAGAGACAGCAGCGCCCTGCACATGCGGAGCTCTGCGGTGTGATGCAGTCGGTGTGCTGCCCTTTAAGCTGGCCCCTGGAGGGCATCCTGCCTCGTTGGAGATGGGCCTCCTCCTCCTCTCTCCTATCAGGCACCCACGTGGAGTCAGTGACCTCATCATCCCCTCCCTCCTCATCACTGGAGCAAATCTGGCAGCTGGGGGAACATGACTGCCAGATAGCTGTCCTTGTTGGGCACCCCCTCTCTCTGTGCTCACGTTACTACCCCCTCTCTCTGGGCTCATGTTACTGTATTCTTCTAGCTGGGTTCCATCATTGGAGCCTTCAAAACGCTGGGTATCCTCCTGGAGCATGTACCCAACACTGTGGTCAAACAGTTCGGGGGACTCCTCAGGAGGACATGGTGGGGCTAGGGAAGGAGTGACTGATGCCATTGAGCCGAGGGAAGAGGCCGCTTTGGCAGCTGCTTTGCCAGACAAAGTACCCTGAGCCTGGGTGAGAGAGGATGAGGAGGATGAGGACGGCTTGGTCATCCACTCTACCAAGTCTTGGGCATATTGCAGCTCAACATGGCCAGCTGCCGAAAAGAAGGACAAGCGTGTCCCACGGCCATGTGCTGATGAGGATACTGTGTCCACGACCAGCACAGTTGCCTCTAGACGCAGAGTCTGCTTGCCCTCTTTTATGGCCTCGTGACTGTCTGCCTCTCCTTGTTTGCCTTCCAGACATACTAATGGCCTGCAGTGAGATGTAGCTGCACAAAGGTGGGATGTATATATATATATATATATATATATATATATATATATATATATCTGTACTGATTGTAATGCAGCTATCAGAATCAACTGTCTGCTGTGGTATTAGCATGAGAAAAGCAGCAATTGTCTTCAGTTAGTTTTAGGTGAACACCGGCAGAGGACACAGTACACTAACTGAAAATACTTGCAGCTCTCTGCCTGTGGTTTTATTATGAGAACACCACAAATTGTATTCACCATTCGTGGGTGTACACGAATCAACGGAGAAAGAAAGGAACACTGCTCACTGACCCAGTGCAGGAATATGTGAATGAGTGTGGCCTCTGCCAGTGCCGTTCCAGCCACGCCCCCCCCGACATGTTTTCCCCCACACAATGGGGCTTGAGGTACTGGGTCAGTGAGTGGTGTTTCTTTCTTTCTGGAGCTGCAATGCAGCATGCTGCATAAAAATGCACACATGCTGCATTTTATCGTAGTGTACTGTACAAAATCACATAGGACTATACAGCAGTGCAGCAAAGATGTGTATGTTTTGTAGACTTCAAATAAAGTTTTTTCCAAAAAAAAAAAAAAGGGAGCCGTGTGATGTACGGATAAGGGGGAAAGGGGGAAGGTAAATAGGGAAGTGAAAAAGAAGAAGGCAGGGGAAGGGAAAGGAAAAAGTCTGGAAGGTGGGAAAAAATGGGTAGAGCGATAAGGGAGGGGGGAACATGGAGAAAAAAAAGAGAGGGGAAGGGGGAGAGAAAGGGGGAAATAGGGGGACCCAACCACCCCCAGTCTCAAATCCAAACTCACAATTGTAAAATTTGCAAGAGACTTCCATGGATATATAATGTTGTAACGGTAAAAGGATAAATGAAACAAGTGGGTCTTCCAAGTGTGTACAGATGGCAAGCCAGGCAGAGGCACCCAATTGTCATCAAAATTCTCCCCGGGAGTTGTGGAAGGGGGGGGAGACCAGATGCTCACAGTGCGAGCCCCCTGGGCAACACCAAGGGCGAGGTTGGAAATGAGCATGGGTCCTGGAACTAAACAAAACCCGATGAGCCCATAACCAAAAAATTATAGTTTCAAGAGAAAGATAGTAAATACATATTGGCAAAAGATGCCAAGCACCAGATGTGAATGAGTGTGGCCTCAGCTAGTGTCGTTCCAGCCCGCCCCCCTGATATGTTTCACCCCACACAACAGGGCTTGAGGCACTGGGTCAGTGAGCGGTGTTCCTACCTTTCTGTAGCTGCACTGCAACATTCTGCAATAAAATGCAGACATGCTGCATTTTATCGTGCACTGTACAGAATCGCATAGTACTATACAGCAGTGCAGCAAAGATGTGTATGTTTTGTACACTTTAAATAAAGTTTTTCTCCTAGTGCGCTTGGGAGCAGACAGCTGTCAATGTGAATACAGCATTTAACAAAGTGTTTTTTAACTTTTTTCAGTCGTGGCACACTTTAAAAGTATGCAAAATCTCAAGGTACCCCAGTTTAGAATGTAAAAACGCTTGCATGAATAAATTATAACCTTTAGGTCAAGGGTAGTGTATTAAAATTCACGGGGGTCCGGTCAGAAATTTTTTCTCCTGGCGGAGGTCCGAGTGTCATGTTGGTGCTATGACTCCACATGATATCCTCCACATTGCAGCCTCCTGTGCACGTCACAGGCCCCTCATCTCAGACCCTCACCACAGACTGGTGCCCCCCCATCACAGACTGGTCCCCCCTCATCACAGACTGGTCCCCCCTCATCACAGACTGGTGCCCCCATCATCACAGACTGGTGCCCCCATCATCACAGACTGGTCCCCCCTCATCACAGGCTGGTCCCCCTCATCACAGACTGGTCCCTTCCCATCACAGACTAGTCCCCCCATCAGACTGGTCCCCCATAACAGACTGGTCCCCCATAACAGACTCGTCCCGCCTCATCACAGACTCGTCCCCCCTTTACAGACTGGTCTCCATCACAGACTGGTCCCCCATAAGAGACTGCCCCCCATCACAGACTGGTCCCCCCCATCACAGACTGGTCCCCCCCATCACAGACTGGTCCCCCCATCACAGACTGGTCCCCCCATCACAGACTGGGCCCCCCATCATCACAGACTGGGCCCCCCATCATCACAGACTGGTACCCCATCACAGACTGGTACCCCATCACAGACTGGTACCCCCATCACAGACTGGACCACATCACAGACTGGTCCCCCATCACAGACTGGCCCCCACATAACAGACTGGTCCCCCATCACAGACTGGCCCCCACATAACAGACTGGCCCCCACATAACAGACTGGTCCCACATAACAGACTGGTCCCCCTCATCACAGACTGGCCCCCCTATGACAGACTGGCCCCCCTATCACAGACTGGTCCCCCCCATCATCACAGACTGGCCCCACAATAACAGACTGGTCCCCCCATCACAGACCCCTGACTCCTGTCCTCATAACAGCACAGCACTTCCCCCTCCCCACAGAGCCCTACCTTATTCACACAAGACGTGCAGCGCGGCTGCTCTGGACAACGGGTGGGACTTTTCAAGTTAAAGGTGAGTGATTGATTGCTGGGACTGCCCCGCTGCGTAGCAACCAATCACCCGCTTCTTAACTTAAAAAGTCCCGCCCTTTGTCCAGAGCAGCTGCGCTTCACGTCTTGTGTAAGTAAGACAGGCGGAGGGCGGAGACACTGCAGTGAAGCAGAAGGGACAGACCAACCCGTGCGTGGCGCGCCTGCCATGCTGTGAACATAGCGGCAGGCGGGCGGGCAATCCGGCGGCGGGGGGAGGAGTGGGACACACAGGCAACTATTTGGCGAGGCTGCGGTTCGGTTAGTATGGCTACTGGGGCCGGAACCAGACCGCGGTCCGCCATTTAGTGATGCCTGCTTTAGGTAATCACATTTCTCCAATGAAATCATTAAACTCCCTCTTTCTCCTCTCTTTTTCTTTCATTCTTTCTTTCTCTTTCCTTTTCTCTCTCATTCTCTCTTTCATTATATCTCTCTTTTTCCATCTCTCTTGTGCTCTCTCTCTCTCTCATTCTTTCTTTCCTCCTCTCTCGCTTTTTCCTTCTCTCTCTCTCTCTCTCTCTCTCTCTCTCTTACCTTCTTGCTTTCTACTCCTCTCTTGTTGTTCCTGTCTCTTAATTTCTTTCGTTCTCTCCCCATCTCTCTTTTTTTTCCTCTTTCCTGTCCTTTCTCCCTGTCTCCCATTTAATCTCCCCCTCTTTTTTTATCCTCATTTAATCTCACTTCATTATTTCATGGGTTCTCTATGTTTTCATCTGTCTCTTTTGCCAGTATGAAAAAAATAAATAAATAAAAGTTTGGCTTACTGCACACTGAAGGAGATCTTTATTACTCACTATTAAATAATAGAGGGTGATTCCTTGTCTGCCCTACACTGAGCCACTGACACAGGGAGACTGTCTCTCAGCCTCTCCCAAAGAGCAGCAACCCTATCCAGTTCTGTCTTTATCTTTATCTTGCATTGTGTTCTAGATGTGTTCTAGATGTGACATCACATAACGTGTGAGGGAGGGGCTGGGCAGAGGGAAGAGAGATTTCATTAGAGGAGACTTACTAGCAGGATAGCTAAAGGGTGGAAGTTAACTCTTTCAGAAAAGTAGAAGTAAAACAAAATGCCATGATACACAGGGAATCTCACTTTTAAAAAGCAGGGATTGATTTGTTTGAAGCTGCATGTTTCTATAAGTAACTAGCCCGGGAAGCTGTAGCACCCCTGAGAACTCATGCACCCAGTTTGATAAAGGCTGTTTTAACCTAATATGACAGAAAGATCTCACAGGCCCCCTGGAGCATGGGCTTGGTCCCAAATTGTGACCCCTGTGACCCATGTTGCTATGCCAGTGACTCCCTTGGCTGACTAGTCCTTACTAGTGGAAAGCTATGTAAGCTATGTAAGCTGAGGCTAAAAAACTACAAATTGATGTGGTGTACATCCAAGAGACCAATTTTCATGCTTTAAACCCACTTAAATGTTCTAATACGTTTCAACCGCATATATTTATGGCAAGTGCTGAAGCTAAGAAAAAAAGGTGCATTCATTGCCGTTAACAATGTAGTTACCGTATTTATCGGCGTATAACATACACAGGCATATAACACGCACCCTAACTTTAAGAGGGAAGTTTCAGGAAAAAAACATTCCACAGCCCCCTGCGTATACCCTCTATTTTCAGGGTAAAAAAGTGAGTGTTATATGCCAATAAATACAGTACTTTTTCACCTCTTTTTCATGTGGCGCTGTAGGTTGATTGGGTAATTTTTGAGTTTTTTGGCATTAAGGGTACTTTCACACTGATGTGCTCATCAGGCGTTTTAGCGCTAAAAATAGCGCCTGTAAAGCACCAGAAAAGCGCCGCTCATGACTCCCCAGTGTGAAAGCCCGAGTGCTTTCACACTGGGGCGGTGCGCTTGCGGGAGTGGAAAAAAGTCCTGCAAGCAGCATCTTTGAGGTACACCGCTCCCAAAATGCCCTGCCTATTGAAATTAATGGGCAGCCCCCGCAAAGCGCTGCAGCAGCGCTGCAACACGGGCGGTTTTAACCCTTTCTTCGGCCGCTAGCGGGGGTTAAAAGTGCCCAGCTAGCAGCCAAAAAAGTTCCACTAAAATGACGGTAAAGTGCCGCTAAAACTAGCGGCGCTTTACCGCCAATGCACCCAGTGTGAAAGTACCCTAAGTGCAACGTTTTTTTTTCTTTCTATTTTTCATGAAAATGGCTTGAAGAGGCAAAAAGCTACCTACTATTCACAGTGCAATGAGGTAAACTCTTGTCTAACCAGCTCATCCTAAAGAAATTGCAAAGTCTTTTATTGAATGTTACAGGCTATCATCGTGACCTTGCCCGAACCAGAAAAGGAGCTTAATTTACCCTCAAATTTTAGGCCAATATTTCTCCTCAATATGAATTTGGGGATGTACACTAAAATTTTAGCAAATCATTTGGCCAAGGTCACTCAATATCTTATTAAAATGGATCAGGTTGGCTTTGTCAAGGGCAGAAAAGCCCCCAGATGGCATTAAGAGAATCCATAATTAAAAAAAAAAAACATTTTTAAACTTGATAAATCCCATCTGCATTTCTTACATTAGATGGTGAACAGGTGTTTGATGAGGTGAATTGGGGTTATCTGTATGAAACTACATTTGGGTTGCAAGGGTGAGTGTACTATATTTACTTGAGATATAACACTCTCTGCCCAAGTGTATACATAGTTACAGTTACATAGTTACATAGTTAGACAAGTCCATCCAGTTCAACCAAAAAAAAAAATATATATATAGATACAATCCAATACCTCCAATGCACTGTCAGTTAATTTTAATATTACAAATGGAAAGCACCATGTTGTCTACTTTCTCGATTAATATATTCCCTCTGGAACCTCTAGAGACAGCAATTTTGCTTAATTCTTCTATTTCTGGAATTTACGTTTCTGATTACTCCCACAGGATAGGGCTTTTCACTGACAATTAACTACATTAACTAGGAATGATGCTCTGCTGGATCTGGTAATCTCAAACAATGCAGAGCTGATCTGGGTAGCAGTGACCATACCATGATTTAATTTAATGTAAGCTATAAGTAGGGATGAGCCTGATGTTGGCGTCAAACGTAAGTTTGACTTGAACATTGGGTGTTCGCCCGTTCGGCGAATACCGAACATTATGGGGCGTTCGCGGGAAATTAGCTGAACACACCATATTGCACTGCAAGATCGCAGTGCATTGATGTCTGATGATTGACCAAAACATGCACCTGACCTGCATGCTTTGGCCAATCACAGCACAGGGTGCCTTTAGCTAATCATGGCTCAGGGGCGAAGTCCACACCCCACACTTTATAAGGCTGCTTATACGGCGGCCGTATATAGTGTTATAAATGAGAGAAGTTAGCTAGGAGCATGTTAGTTAGTGGCGTGCAGGTAGTTTAGTATATATATAGTGACAGTGACAGTGTAGTCAGTGTAGTGTAGACTATGCATACAGTGCAGTGCAGTTTAGTATACTGTATATATACCCATTCACAGGGCCAACCCAAGACATTGTGCTGCCTGGGCCCATGAATGAAATGCTGCCACCAAAAGGCAAAAAAACACCCACCAAAAGGCCCCGCATTGATTATTTTATATAATGATAACTAAAATATTATCAGAAAATCTGATTAAAAATGGCATAAATCTATTCCCTATTTTGTAGGCGCTATAACTTTTATGCAAACCAATCAATATGCGCTTGTTGCAATTTTTTTTAACCAAAAATATGTAGCAGAATACATATTGGCCTAAACTGATGAAGACATTTTTTTTATAACCAATATCTATAGGAGGGGTTTCCTCCATTCCTGCTAAGTTTCATTTTATAAAGTATGTCTTATTTTCAGTCTGATGTGTATTTTTTGTGAAGTTACGTATCACAGACAGGTATTGTCGTAATATTGAAGCCTATTGAGATTTCCATACATTAGAGCAGGGGTGTCAAACTCAATTTCATCGTGGGCCGCATCAGCATTATGACTGTCCTCAAAAGGGCCGGTTGTATCTGTAAAATAAGATGTCCAGCGCATCCCCTTTCCTTACATTAGATGTCAAGAGCCACCCCACCATCAGAAGTTGAGTCCCCTACTCTCCCTTACATCACAGTGCACCCCCCTTTCCTTATGCTGCTTCTGGGAAGAAGCTGGATGCATTGCTTGAAAGCAGAAAGTAGGGGTCTGGAGGAGGACCAGAAGAGGGCTGGAGCTCTCCTGCAGCTGCAGGAGAGGTGCAAGGGCCACATGAAATGGCCTGGAGGGCCGGATTCGGCCTGCAGGCCTTGCGTTTGACACCTGTGCATTAGAGGATTCCACCATTATTGTTAAGTTATTGATCAGTAAGTTGGAGCTGCACTTCTTTTTTGTGGTTTGGGAACACATAACAGTGCTTAGCGGCAGGCCTTTTACTGACATTTTTTTTATTTTACCTCTAGTAGTTTATTGTAAACAGTAGTGTGGTGATTACCTATTATACTAAAGATTGGCATGTGGAATTAATGAACATCAACAGATTTCAGTTGTGCCCCACCAGGTCGGCCCCCCATGGACAATGTGCCTGGCTGCTGAGTTCATTGCCCCATCCCTGCACTGATTGGCAGCACAGGCAGGCAGCAATAATTGGCACTGATTGGTGGCACTGTTTGGCACTAATAGAAAGCATTTTTTGGCACTGATTGGCAGGACTGATTGGCACTGATAGGCAGAACTGATGGGCACTGATTTGCACTGATAGGCTACCCTGATTGGCAGCACTAATGGCACTGATAGGCTGCACTAATTGCCACTAATAGGCAGCACTGATCAGAACTGATAGGCAGCACTGATTGGCAGCATTTAGTGACACTGATTGGCAGCACTGATGGCCAGTGATAGGCAGCTCTGATAGTTAGCACCGATGGGCACTGATAGGTGTTACTCATGGGCATTGATTGACAGCAATGATGGGCACTGATAAGCGGCACTAATAGGTGGCACTGAAAGGTTGCACAGATGGGCACTGATTGGCGTCACTGGTTGGCACTGGTAGGTGGCACTGATTGGAAACACTGATTGGCACTGATAGGTGACATTGGTTGGCACTAATATTAGGCAGCACTGATTGGCACTGACAGGTGGCACTAATTGAAAACACAGGCACTGACAGGTGGCACTGATTGGCACTGATTGACACTGGCAGGTGTCACTGATTGGCATTGATTGCCACTGACAGGTGGCACTAATTGGATACACTGGCACTGACAGGTGGCACTAATTGACACCAACAGGTGGCACTGTTTGGCACTGATTGACACTGGCAGGTGGCACTGATTGGCATTGATTGGCACTGACAGGTGGCATGGATTGGCACTGACAGAGGAGAGGCTGATATTACGCTTAGTGAAACTGTGTGTGACACTGATATGTAATGTAACTTCATGCAGAGAGAAACCAGCTGTCAAAATTAAGTTTTGATGTCGGGGGTGGGCGGGACCCAGCAGCTATCAAACAAGAAAGGGGGTGGGGCCATATACACATAGCAGCCCACCCAGATCCCATCCCATTGGCTGGTGTTTGATAGCTGCTGGGTCCCTCCCACCCCCGACGTCAATGCTCAATTTTGACAGCTGGTCTCTCGCTGCATGTAGTTACATTACATGACAGTGTCACACACTCTGCGGATCTTACAAGCAGAACAATCTGCTCAGTGTGAAACTGTCTCACAGGAAGCAGGGGCTGCACACTCATTGGATACAGCCTTTCACAGCAGTCCCACAGGCCGCCCCTCTTAAAATGCCGCCTCGGACCATGGGCCCACTGGGTCCCATGGTAGGGCTGGCCCTGCCCATTCGTCAAAAAGTAAAAGCCACAAAACAAGTTTTTGACAATTCCTTTATTAAAAAGAAGGTAAAAAAAAGTGTCCTGCGATGTCCATCCATCTAAATACACACCGCCAGACGGACCCAAAAAATAGAAATAAAAGCTCTGCCTCGATGGGAGGCGTCCCGCCGACTGCCGTCTCTTGGCTGTGACAGCTGTTATAAAGGCAAGGGCAAGGCCACCCGGTGATGTAACTGCTGTCACAGCGAAAAGCCAGCAGTCGCTGGGAGGCCTCCCATGGAGGCGGAGTATTTTAGTTTTTTTTATCAATTTTTCGGGTCCGTCGGTTGACATGATTGACAATGGATGTACATCGCGGGACGCTTTTTTTTTCTTTTTTAATAGAGCAATTGTCAAAAACTGTCTTTTGTGGTTTTTACTTTTTGACACTTTCTTTGGTGAATAGGCACCCCATACCCATTCACATAGGAAAGGCTGGGATCTGGGGGCCCCCTTGTTAAAGAGGGCTTCCAGATTCTGATAAGCCCCCCCACCTGCAGACCCCCACAACCAATGGCTAGGGTTGTGAGGATGAAGCCTCCCCATGTTGAGGGCAAGCGGCTAAGCATGGTTGAGGGGGGAGGGGGCCCGCTCATCCCCCTCCTTTTCTGGCCCGCCAGGCTGCTTGCTCGGATAAGGGTCTGGTATGGATTTTGGGGGGATCCCACGCCAATTTTTTTTTTACATTTTGGCATGGAGTTCCCCTTAATATCCATACGAGACCCGAAGGTCTGGTATTGACTGGGGGGGACCCATGATGATTCTTTCATTGATTTTTATCTATAGTGCTGGGACCCGGCAATACAATACAGCCGCAAGCAATTTTAAATTACATTTTTTTCCTTTAGAAATGTACATTTTGCTGTGATACAGTAAAACACATGAGACAGATGGGCCACTTTACAGGAAGGCTAAGGGGACCCCCAATGCATGATATATAAAGGAATATTAAATTTTTATTGTTTCACTTTAAGCATTATTAAAATCACTGCTCCTGAAAAAATGGCCATTTTAAAATTTTTTTTTTTTCATTGATACATGTCCCCTGGGGCAGAACCCGGATCCCCATACACTTTCTATAGCAATAACTTGCATATAAGCCTTTAAAATTAACACTTTTGATTTTTCATGTTCGTGTCCCATAGACTTTAACGGTGTTCGCACAAATTGTTTGCCTGTACACATTGTTCTGGTGCAAACCAAATCGGGGGGAGGGGGGGTTCGGCTCATCCCTAGCTGTAAGCAACAAGCATATACTAGAAATACAGTAGAAAGACACTTTACTTTAAGAGGGAAAATTTTCCAACGATGAGGGCTGCTCTCCAAGACTTAGACTGGGCGGGAATATTGGCATAGATGAACACAGAACACAAATGGGAATTCTTCAAAAGGACTGTATGCGAACACACTGCAAAGTATATTCCCATGAGCTAAACATTTAAAAGGCTAAAAGTAGAAGCTATGTGGCTCACAGCCAAAGTTAAAACAGCTATAAATAATAATAAGAGAGCTTTTAAAATATAGAAAAATTAAGTTTTAAATGTTACAAAAAATATAACAGAATATGTAAAAAGGAAATAAAAGCTGCAAAGAACTCAAAACGAACGATAGATTGTAAAATATTGCACGACAAACCCCCCAAAATTCTTCAAATATATTAATAGTAAAAAGGTCAAGTCTATCCTCACAACCCAGCCCCCTGACCCCTTTAAAAGACAACCCGGACTTTGAGCCGGGCCTGGAAAACCCTCACTTTCAACCCTTGGACACCTCTAAACCACTCCTACTAGGAGACTGCTTTGACAGAGGGACAATAAGGGAATGGACAACACTTAAATTGAAACTGAATAGCCCACGTCTACCCTTTTGGACGTACCTGCAACTCCGCAGCTACTTAGGGAGGCTGCCTGATAAATCTAAGAACTATAGGCCCCGCACGGCCCTGGAGAAGATCTGCCTTGAGGGTGCTAAGTGCCCAAAAGCCACTTCCATGGCCTACGCGTGGTTACAAGATTTGAAATATGGGCCGGAGGAGGCGCTCAGAAT
Source organism: Rana muscosa (assembly GCA_029206835.1). Lineage (NCBI taxonomy): Eukaryota > Metazoa > Chordata > Amphibia > Anura > Ranidae > Rana > Rana muscosa. The sequence continues at coordinate 220,045,781 of CM055116.1, forward strand.
GAGATGGGCCACGGACCTACAGATGGAAATAACTGCTAAAGACTGGAGGTATGCTTGTATTCTGACTCATAAGTGCTCAATAAGCTCAAAAATGCAAGAGACAGCCTACAAAATCCTCACACACTGGTACAACACCCCAGCCAAGATACATGGATGGAACCCACAATTCCACCTGTTGGAGGTGTAAAACTGAAAAGGGCACACTGCTACACATTTGGTGGCAATGTCCACTAATCGTGCAATTCTGGGAGGGAGTCAACCTTCTAATTAAGAAAATAACTGAGACCAAAATTTGCCTAAATGCTGCAGCATGCCTACTCCATATCACGAACATCTCGTTGAGGAGATACAAAAACTCCTTGACGAGACATCTCCTAAATGTGGCAAAATCTCTGATTCCGCTAAACTGGAAATCTCAAAGGGTTCCCTCCATTGCAGAATGGCTTAACAGGGTCTCTGACATCTACAAGATGGAGGAGACGCTGACCCAGACCACTGATAAGGTGGAAAAATTTCATGAGACATGGCAACCCTGGCTGCTCTTTAAATACTCAGCTGAATACTCTGATATTGTACCGCTCCCTCCAGACTGGGATTGCTCGCCTAGGCTACACTGACCAAATTTGTCCTTCTATTACTGCTCTACATACTTTTCCTCTTGATTTCTTCTTTTTTCTTTTTTCTTTTCCTTTGCTATTGACTGCATATAATTTTTTGTTCTAGTTGATGATAGTGAGTAACGACTTAAAGCATGATTGTTTAAAGCTCCAGTGATTTACAAGTTTTGTACTAGCATACTATGTTCTACCCTATAGGTTTTATTACCTAAGCTAATCAGAATGTTGCATTACGAGTAGTTGCACCTACTCCTGTTTCTCTGTGTTACACTCTTTATTTGCTCAATAAACTTGTAATGTTTTAAAAAAAAAGGTCAAGTCTGAGCATGTAGGTCCATTACAAAATAATCTAGAGTGGGTGACTGGGGACAAAGAGAAGGCAAATTTATTAAATTCCTTTTTCAGCTCTGTGTATACAAAGGAGCATGGGGGAGCTCATGCCCATAATGGGGATGGTATTGACACATCCCCAAATGATCCACAATGGCTCAAAATTGATATCTAGACAGCTATTTTCATATGAATTAATGTCCATCTAAGTAAGTTTTGTACAGATTAACAGTAGTCTCCAGTGTCAGCCTTGTGCAAGCTCATGCAAAAGCATATACTTTGATCAGTGAATTGCTCATTATATTTGCCACATGTGATAGATAGCACTCACCAATACTCAATGCCTCTCAAACTAATGATCACAATATGCGCTTATTTGAACAGATCCAAGCTATTGCATAGCGTTTCAATCTCCACTCCTCTGTCCTAGTAAGGGGTTCCACTGATTGCTCATATTAAAGAAAATAACCTCCAATAGTGTAACATTGTAAAAGAAGATTGCATGTGTCCATACCTCAATTAGAATACGACAAGCATAAATTAACCCTTTCCATACAGGGCTTTTTATACCACTTCTATACCGGGCCTATTATGGCACTTCTCTTCTACATGTACAAATCATCGTTATTTTGCTAGAAAATTACTCAGAACCCCCAAAATTATATATTTTTTTTAGCAGACACCCTAGGGAACAAAATGTCGGTCGTTGCAACTTTTTATCTTGCACGGTATTTGCGCTATAATTTTTTTAACACATTTTTTGGGGAAAAAAAATGGTTTCATGAATTAAAAAATAAGAAAACAGTAAAGTTAGCCCAATTTTTTTGTAAAATATGAAAGATTATGTTACGCCGAGTAAATAGATACCTAACATGTCACGCTTTAAAATTGCGCACACTCATGGAATGGTGCCAAACTTTGGTACTTAAAAATCTCCATAGGTGATGCTTTGAAATGTTTTACAGGTTACCAGGTTAGAATTACAGAGGAGGTCTAGTGCTAGAATTGCTGCACTCTAGCTGCAGGCATCATTCAGATATCCCTCCACAAACCCAGGACATCATATGACGCCCACCGGAGGGAGAGAGGGTTCCTGCCGGCGTCATTTTACAATGACCCGGTATGGAAGTGGTTAAACAGAGTAAAGCATCCTGAGACCATTCATGTTTGGGGTTCTTGTACCTTGGCTCAGTCAGGGTACAAGAATGGTACAAAAACATCCTCTGAGAGCAACTTCTTCCAACCATCCAAGAACAGTTTGGTGACAAACAATGCCTTTCCCAGCCTGATGGAGCACCATGCCATAAGGCAAAAGTGATAAGTAAGTAGCTTGACGAACAAAACATGAACATTTTGGGTCCATGGCCAGGAAACTCCCCAGACCTTTATCCCATTGAGAACTTGAGGTCAATCCTCAAGAGTCAGGTGAACAAAAAAAAAACTACAAATTCTGCGGCGAATTGCAGAGGTCTTGAAAAAAAGGGGTCAACACTGCAAATATTAACTCTGCATAAACCTTATGTACAGTGCTCAGCATAAATGAGTACACCAGGGGGGGCACTCTCCCCCCTCTTTTTAGGTCCTGACTGTGGTCACCCTTGGTGTGCAGTCGGTAAAGCTCTATGGAGCCCCCCCAGGTACCCCATCACATTTTAACTGTAGATTAATTGCTCTCGATGAAGCTCATCACTAAACATGTTTAAGAGTCATATATTCTGTACTGACATCTTTATAGATAGGGAAGAGTCCAATGCCCCAGGGCGACCTGTGTGGTTTATTGCTGAGAGCTTCTCCTCTGGCGAGTGTACTGTGGGTTGGTGTACAGGGTTTAAAGTGTCCTCTGAAATGTCAACATTGTTCTGCCTATGAATAAATTGCAAGATCTGTCTTGCAGGATCATCATTTGCCTTCAAAATACACAGTACATTGACCTTTTTTTCCTCTGCAGCTTGTTCTAAAACTCTGAGCTCGGCTGTGTCTACTACTTGGCCTAAAAAAATGCAAAGTACCTTTCCTTGTTAAGGGCAATAAAGCTATTTAATGCTTACAGAGAATCTTCTGTATTAATAATTGATAGAAGAGAAGAATATTTTTCAGACCGTATCCTACAGCTTTCATAAGCTATTTTTAGCATTGCAAGTGTGCTTCTTAGTTGCTTTGTTTCATTACATGTTCCATTGGCAACAATTATGTGTTGCACGGTCCTATTCCACAGATCACATAAACTACAAACAGTTGAATTGAAAACCAATGCTGTACTATAACTCTGTTGTAGGGATGAGCCGAACACCCCCCTGTTCGGTTCGCACCAGAACCTGCAAACAGGCCTAAAGTATGCGTGAAATGTAGAACCCTATTAAATACAATGGACTTGAATATTCAAAATCAAAAGTGCTAATTATAAAGGCTAATATGCAAGTTATTGTCCAAAAAAGTGTTTGGGGACCCGGGTCCTGCCCCAGGGGACATGTATCAATGCAAAAAAAAAGTTTTAAAAACGGCCGTTTTTTCGGGAGCAGTGATTTTAATAATGCTTAAAGTGAAACAATAAAAGTGAAATATTCCTTTAAATTTCGTACCTGGGGGGGGTATTGTTTCCCTTGCTTAGAACTGTCCCTGCTCAAAATGTCATTTCTGAAGGAAAAAAAGTCATTTAAAAGCACTCGCGTCTATAATGAATTGTCGGCTCCCGGCAATACAGAGAAAAGTCATTGATAAAAAAAAAAATGCGTGGGGGTCCCCCCAAATTCAATTACCAGGCCCTTCAGGTCTGGTATGGATATTAAGGGGAACCCTGCGTCAAATTAAAAAAATTACGTGGGGTTCACCCCAAATATCCACACTAGACCATTCAGGTCTGGTATGGATTTTAAGGGGAACTCCACCCCAAAAAAATAAAAATGGCGTGGAATTCCCCCAAAAATCCATACCAGACCCTTTATCCGAGCACGCAACCTGGCAGGCCGCAGGAAAAGAAGGGGGGACGAGAGAGCCCCCCCTCCCTCCTTAACCATACCAGGCCACATGCCCTCAACATGGGGAGGATGTCCCCATGTTGATGGGGACAAGGGCCTCATCCCCACAACCCTTGCCCGGTGGTTGTGGGGGTCTGCGGGCAGGGGGTTGAGGGCATGTTGAGGGCATGTGGCCTGGTATGGTTCAGGAGGGGGGGGCGCTCTCTCGTCCCCCCTCTTTTCCTGTCGCCTGCCAGGTTGCGTGCTCGGATAAAGGGTCTGGTATGGATTTTTGGGGGAATTACACGCCATTTTTATTTTAAATTTTGGGGTGGAGTTCCTCTTAAAATCCAAACCAGACCTGAAGGGTCTAGTATGGATATTTGGGGGGAACCCCACATCATTTAAAAAAAAATAAATGACGCAGGGTTCCCCTTAATATCCATACCAGACCTGAAGGGCCTGGTAATTGAATTTTGGGGGACCCCCACACATTTTTTTCTTTTTATATCAATGACTTTTCTCTGTATTGCCAGGAGCCGACAATTCATTATAGCCGCGAGTGCTTTTAAATTACTTTTTTTCCTTCAGAAATTACACTTTGTGCAGGGACAGTTCTACGCAAGGGAAACAAGCGCTGCTTTAAAGGCATACTATACACCCCCCCCCCCCCCCGGTACGAAATTTAAAGGAATATTTCACTTTTATTGTTTCACTTTAAGCATTAATAAAATCACTGCTCCCGAAAAAACGCCCGTTTTTAAAACTTTTTTTTGCATTGATACATGTCCCCTGGGGCAGGACTCGGGTCCCCAAACACTTTTTATGACAATAACTTGCATATAAGCCTTTAAAATTAGCACTTTAGATTTCTCCCATAGACTTTTACAGGGTGTTCCGCGGCGTTTCGAATTTGCCGCAAACACCCCAAATTATTCGCTGTTCGGCGAACGTGCAAAAAGGCAATGTTCGAGCCGAACATGAGTTTGACTCGAACTCGAAGCTCATCCCTACTCTGTTGTAATAAATACAACACAGCAGACTGTACTCTGATAACAGTGCTTGGTAAAGAACATGGGAAACTTCATAACCAATAGAGCACAGAGTGACTTATATATGCAATGACATATCTTCTTAGACCCAGTTTGTGTGGACAACATGGCCAATTGCTGACGTGGCAGAGACCAGATACAGCATAATTCTTCATTAAGACACTGATGTTTTAAGTGCTGACTGGAGTCCAGTTTTAATATGTTAGTAAACAACACAACTAAATAAGACTTTTGGTACCTAGATCTTCAAACTAATATTTATAATTTTATTTTAACATGTTAACATTAAAAATGTACAAATTGTTTCATGTCTGAGAAAGCCTCCCAGTCTAGGAAGTATATTCTAACCTCAGATAATGACTGCAGATAGTGCTGTCTTTCTAAAGAAATTAAAGGCATTGCCAGTTGTATTGCCCCCCTGGTCTACTGGGGGCAAGGAGGGTCCTCCAGAGGCAGGTGGCGAGCCAGCATTTACCCCAGGGCTGAGTCCATGGCTATAATAAGGAATTTAGAACAGAAATTGGGCGTCAGTCACTTTAGATATTTTCAATGCTTTAATGTAGAACTTGAAAAGAGGTAGTAGGAGAGAGGATTAGGGGTGTAAGATACCAGATGCAGATCACTTACAGATTCCTTGGATCCAGAAAAAGAACAGCTTTCTCTCTTTGAGATCTTGAATACCTGCATAGGCCTTTCAAACAGACCTAGCAACCAGTAGCTATTCAACACGGTTTAGAATGTTGAACAGCTTGACTGTACCAGAACCAATATTGCAACCAGGATATATATATATATATATATATATATATATATATATATATATATATATATATATCCATAATAAATAACGGATATATGTACAAAACCACTATACATACGGTATGTAGAAAGCCACTATAAATCCATTAACTTGTGACATAGAGGAATCCCCACACTTTTCAGCATATTAAAATCTTCACACATCACCCCAGGCAAAAACCTAAAAAACTGGCTCTGTAGTTTGATCCCCAAAACAAGACTCTCTCGCCACCTTCCTCCAAACATCCTAGCAGCTGTCAGAACATGATGCAAATTTACTACTACCAACTGGAGCAATACCCCTACCTCCCCTACTAAACTACCCCTACAAGCTCTCAAACTGTTCATCCCTGACCTTCCTATTCATAAATGGTCTAACTGGTATAAGACATTTATTGTAAAGTGAATATATAGTTCTTCCATGCATGTATCCCCTCTGCCTTCCCTCCTCCCTTGTTACCCTTCCCCCCCCTCCAGTACCTATCTTTGCTCCCTTTATCTGAAACATTATTTGTGCACGTTTTTCAACACGCACCTCTTCACTAGAGAAACCATGTTACTAAGCTATTTCTATTACTGTTCTACACTATACATAATGTTAATTTTGTACCTTTGGTACTGTTAATACTATATTTGTTTACGCATGTTTAACATCTTCAGCAAGCATTTTTATTTACACAACATTGTTTGTACCTTATCATTGCACAATAAAAACATTAAAACCTAAAACCTTCACACGCTATGACTGATGCAACTTCCCAAATGATGTTATGGTACTACTCTGCTCTGTGTACTTTTTCATAGTAAATAAATATAGCAAATTCATGTGTGCATCTGTAGAGTATTTAGAACATCTCCCCAATACATGCACATTTCTCCATGTTTAAAAAACAATTGTATTTATCAATTCTGTCACACAGTAAGGCAATGCCAAAGAGAAGCAGTGAGACAGATTTTAAAGCAGATTTACTATAAGGTTTCAGTTTGAGTTATACATTCCTACCTTTGCTGCATTAAAGAATCACTGCTTTGGAACGAAACCTGACCAATACCACTTATTTATTGTGTGTCTGTTCACAGTAAAATCTGTCTCTCTCACCTGCAGTGCAGACCTGTGCAAATCTATTGCAGTTGTATGTATAGCATTTCAGGTGCAGGTGTTGCAAATGCACAAATAAATTGTCACATAGCGCTTGAAAAATGGGAGGGAGCCTGCTTTGCACTGCTAATTTAGAAATACACCTGTTGATCTTTTGCACACCTGTTGGGTGTGCTCCTAGCTTCCTATTTGGGTTGGGTGTGCTCCTAGCTTCTAATTTGGGCTGGGTGTGCTCCTAGCTTCCTATTTGGGTTGGGTGTGCTCCTAGCTTCATATTTGGGTTGGGTGTGCTCCTAGCTTCCTATTTGGATTGACAACACAGGGCCTTTGCTACCAATGAAATCCCAAGTAATGTTGTCAGCCCTGCCTGCTGGACTACAGAACTCTACCTATCCTGGCACTCTTTGACCCTCTTGATGTGCATACATTGATTTAATTCCTTCAAAAATTATTCTGCATTCCTAACTGCCAAGGGCCTGGGCACACACTGAAATTTTAGTTTCTGGTGGATGCCTATGTTCATAGAAATTGAGCTCCCAACCTTGGTGATGATGAAGGCCAGAAGACCACCTTTACACATCAGAGTTTTTAGATTGAAGTTGGAGTTTGATCATTAAAAATAATGCAGACATTAAATGGGTTAATTCAGCAGGATGTAAAACAAGAATTACTGTGCAGAATGTACCCTTGAATAAAAAGACATATGTAAAACCTTTTTTTTTTCTTTTTGCTTCAGCATATTCCTACTTTCAGCACTCACCATCCGTCTAAAAATGGATGTAACAGTGCTATCTTGGAAAGATTTATGTGAAATATGCAACTTTTTAATCATCCGGCAGGAGTGATATGTAAAATATTAGAAAACTTAAACACAGCAGCTTGGCATGTACATCTTTCATAAATAAGATTTATGTATACGTAGAACAACCAGGTATTCAAAGCATTAAATAGAAGAGGCAGAATGTCTTAAAACAGAACAAGGAAGATAGAGCTTTGCAGATTTATAAATGTAAGCAAGGATAGATAGATAGATAGATACATAGATAGATAGATAGATAGATAGATAGATAGATAGATAGATAGATAGATAGATAGATAGATAATATAAAGAGTATTATTATTACTCAACAAACATTTTTTTACATTTAAATTCATTAGACTTTCAAAGTGTGAGGGGTCTAAAATGAAATTTGGCATAAGAAATGGATAGAGATGATACCACCGCCTAACTGTAGTGGAAATACTGTCGTGGTCACTCTTTAAGAAAAGTAGTAACTATGGAGATGCTTTTCTCCCTAAATGTAGCAGTGTTAGAAACTAAAATGTAATTCATGTGAATGCAAATTCCTGACTATAGCAGTATATATGCATGTATATACATGTACTGTATATATATATATATATACAGGTCCTTCTCAAAAAATTAGCATATTGTGATAAAGTTCATTATTTTCTGTAATGTACTGATAAACATTAGACTTTCATATATTTTAGATTCATTACACACAACTGAAGTAGTTCAAGCCTTTTCTTGTTTTAATATTGATGATTTTGGCATACAGCTCATGACAACCCAAAATTCCTATCTCAAAAAATTAGCATATCATGAAAAGGTTCTCTAAACGAGCTATTAACCTAATCATCTGAATCAGCTAATTAACTCTAAACACCTGCAAAAGATTCCTGAGGCTTTTAAAAACTCCCAGCCTGGTTCATTACTCAAAACCGCAATCATGGGTAAGACTGTCGACCTGACTGCTGTCCAGAAGGCCATCATTGACACCCTCAAGCAAGAGGGTAAGACACAGAAAGAAATTTCTGAACGAATAGGCTGTTCCCAGAGTGCTGTATCAAGGCACCTCAGTGGGAAGTCTGTGGGAAGGAAAAAGTGTGGCAGAAAACGCTGCACAACGAGAAGAGGTGACCGGACCCTGAAGAAGATTGTGGAGAAGGACCGATTCCAGACCTTGGAGGACCTGCGGAAGCAGTGGACTGAGTCTGGAGTAGAAACATCCAGAGCCACTGTGAACAGGCGTGTGCAGGAAATGGGCTACAGGTGCCGCATTCCCCAGGTCAAGCCACTTTTGAACCAGAAACAGCGGCAGAAGCGCCTGACCTGGGCTACAGAGAAGCAGCACTGGACTGTTGCTCAGTGGTCCAAAGTACTTTTTTCAGATGAAAGCAAATTTTGCATGTCATTCGGAAATCAAGGTGACAGAGCCTGGAGGAAGACTGGGGAGAGGGAAATGCCAAAATGCCTGAAGTCCAGTGTCAAGTACCCACAGTCAGTGATGATCTGGGGTGCCATGTCAGCTGCTGGTGTTGGTCCACTGTGTTTTATCAAGGGCAGGGTCAATGCAGCTAGCTATCAGGAGATTTTGGAGCACTTCATGCTTCCATCTGCTGAAAAGCTTTATGGAGATGAAGATTTCATTTTTCAGCACGACCTGGCACCTGCTCACAGTGCCAAAACCACTGGTAAATGGTTTACTGACCATGGTATTACTGTGCTCAATTGGCCTGCCAACTCTCCTGACCTGAACCCCATAGAGAATCTGTGGGATATTGGGAAGAGAAAGTTGAGAGACGCAAGACCCAACACTCTGGATGAGCTTAAGGCCGCTATCGAAGCATCCTGGGCCTCCATAACACCTCAGCAGTGCCACAGGCTGGTTGCCTCCATGCCACGCCGCATTGAAGCAGTCATTTCTGCAAAAGGATTCCAGACCAAGTATTAAGTGCATAACTGAACATAATTATTTAAAGGTTGACTTTTTTTGTATTAAAAACACTTTTCTTTTATTGGTCGGATGAAATATGCTAATTTTTTGAGATAGGATTTTTGGGTTTTCATGAGCTGTATGCCAAAATCATCAATATTAAAACAAGAAAAGGCTTGAACTACTTCAGTTGTGTGTAATGAATCTAAAATATATGAAAGTCTAATGTTTATCAGTACATTACAGAAAATAATGAACTTTACCACAATATGCTAATTTTTTGAGAAGGACCTGTATATATATATATATATATATATATATATATATACAGGTATATGTATGGTTACTCTCTGACAATAATAGTAGTGATTCTGCAGTTGTAATGGTGGTCACATTGAGCTATAGTGTTTATGTGATGCTCATTCCCAGTTTATGGTGGTGGACACTTTATGATGAAAGTAGTAGTAGTGATTTTCTACATTTGGTCAAGGATAAATCCCAACTGTTGTTGTTGTCATACTATAGCAGTGGAGGTGGCCTTTCCCTAGATGTGGCAGTTGTTTTTCCCTGTTCCCAGGTATAGTTGCTTTCTGTATCAGTATCTGTAGAGGTAAATGCCAACGGTGTTTAGAATCCCTCTATCTATTGTGCTGGTATACCCTATTGCCCAGTGAGGAGCTCAGTGTTCATTGGTAATATCTGTGTTCAGTGATAAGCCCTGTGCCCTGAGATTAGTTTTTCTGATGCTTATTCCTGGTTTCATCTTATTGTGCCCTGGTCTTTTTCTGTTTTTCCTGGTAACATACAAGCTTTTTAAACCTGCCTTCAGATTGACACAATGGGGTTAATTTACTAAAGGTAAAATGTCTGTGAACTGCAAGTGCGCCCGCAAGTGCACCCACAAGTGCACTGCAGTTGCTTTAGCTCTCTGGGGAACAGGCAAGAAAAAAAAAGAAAAAACTGCATTTGTGCTTGCACGTGATTGGATGATAGAAAACAGCAAAGCTTCCCCTCATTTCAGAGCTTCCCCTCAGATCTAGAGCAACTGTACTTTCAGTGCACTGCCTTTAGTAAATCAACCTCAATGTGTGTTACTTCCTACAGTGCAGTAGTAATATTATGTGACCTGGCACAAGGAAAAAAAATTAAGGTAGTCTAGTCTGGAATAATCAGAATGGTAAAAGACCACTGGACAAATAATGATTTGATATCAGCTGATCATGTGTGCAGTCTTTTTTTCTTTTTACTCAAAGAGGAGTAAAAGGAGTAAAGTTCTACCTGACACCTGCTTTTTATGTTCTATTTTGATATTTTTCAGACTTTGCATATGCTCATTGTTGGCGATTGTTGTATTGTGCTTGTGCTACCTATTCTAACACGATCCCAACTATTACAACACAACAACAGTGAATAAAAAAAAAAAATGCCATGTTATAACTAAGTGATTTTTGAGTAAACTCCGCGACAAAATAATAAATAATAAGTGTATAATCGCCCAGGTCAAATATATTGACCTCAGAAACTAAACTAAAAATAAAAATAAAGCTGCTCCCCTGAGAAGTGAATGACTCCCAGTGATGTATAGAATGAATGGTTAGGGGGCGCTAATATGTGCAAATATAAAACAATGGTGGCGAAATGGTTATACATGTACCAATACCTCAATTTATATAAATGCAATATTGAATACTCTATATAAGTGTCCCAATATATTGTATAAACAAAAGATCAACAGAAAAGATGTCCAAATTTTGCTGCTGAAAAAGAAATCAGGTTTTCATGTGACTTCAATACTCTGTGCTGACAACTCAGTGCTGACAAAAAACTTGAAGTGATGTATATTGTGCTCCTTCACCAAGGAAAAAAAAAAAAAACGTTCACCCAACGTGCTGTAGTAAATCCTGCTTACCAGAGGTAGTTGACCACTTTAACTGAAAAGTAGGTCAAAATCGCTTTTACAGGGTAGTACCTGTCCACATGGATTGGACCTGGAAAAAATCCTTCCTCCTCATACAGCCATGACCGTAAAATTAAGATGGAAAACATTCCATAGTGTAAAACTGTTTTTTTATTCGTAAAAAACATAAAAAGAGCCAAATGGCTACTCACATTCACATGTGCCTATTCCCGGCACTGGGGCTGCAGACTCTTAGAGGAATGAAATGGGAAAATCCGCTGCGATCCGCTGCGATCAGTCCACTTGCATGGACGGCGTGCGTTCCACCTCCCTCCTTCCGCTAGCCACACAGGCCGGATGTGGGCGTAAAAAAACACGTGACCAGATACCGCCTCGACGTACGTTTCGTAGGATACTACGTCATCAGGAAGCGTGAAAACCTGATTTCTTTTTCAGCAGCAAAATTTGGACATCTTTTCTGTTGATCTTTTGTTTATACAATATATTGGGACACTTATATAGAGTATTCAATATTGCATTTATATAAATTGAGGTATTGGTACATGTATAACCATTTCGCCACCATTGTTTTATATTTGCACATATTAGCGCCCCCTAACCATTCATGTTATAACTAAACTAAAGGGGCATTATGGTATCGTACACTAAATGACAAACTATTATTAACGCAGATGAGGCTGGGTCTCACCTGGATCTACCTCTAGGTACAATCAGCCTGTGTCTAAAGCAGGGGTCTCAAACTGGTGGCCCTCCAGCTGTTGCAAAACTACAATTCCCATGAGGCATTGCAAGGCTGACAGTTAGAAGCATGACTCCCATAGGCAGAGGCATGATGGGATTTGTAGTTCTGCAACAGCTGGAAGGCCACCAGTTTGAGACCCCTGGTCTAAAGACAGCAGATAAGCATAGTGTTTGGACACACATTTTTCAATCATCATTAGAAATACATCTTATATTATCAGACAGTGTTATTATAGTCTAAACTAGGACAGGACCATTAAGAAAGAAGAAAATGTTGGATTCAAAAGGAGACAAGTATGCTTTGGGAACTAAGGGTTGTTTGCCTACAGGTTCCAGAGATCGTATCCTGCTCTGGTCACAATTGACAGCAAAGATTTCTCATTAAAGAAAGAAAAACCTCACACTTTATTAACACTTAATTTTTTTCAGCAAAACATTTTAGGCATTAGTATTGGCTAAATTCTTTGCTTGCAATTTTAACACATGTGTTGTGTTAAAGCGGAGTTCCAGTCATTTGTGTGTTTATTAAAAGGCAGCAGATACAAAAACTGTAGTTGCTGACTATTAATAAACACACACTTCTTCCTCTCTTCTCCCTCTCTTCCTCTCTTCTCCCTCACAACATGTGTTGTGTTAAAGCGGAGTTCCAGTCATTTGTGTGTTTATTAAAAGGCAGCAGATACAAAAACTGTAGTTGCTGACTATTAATAAACACACACTTCTTCCTCTCTTCTCCCTCAGTGATGCCGGCACCACTATTATGGGCACTCGGTTATGACAGCTTGTGGCTTCACAGCCAGGTGCACACTGCACGAGCTGCTCTGCACTCTGTGATTGGTCTCAAAGTCTTTTAGGACCTGTCATGTGTCCCAGAAGACTTCAGGAGGGAGAGTAAAGGATAACTTCTACTTTCGATCACCTACAGTAAGGCGACCGGAACGGAAATGGCTGCGTGTACCCTTTCAAAATCAGGTACCGGCTCCCCCCCTCCTCCCCAAAAGCTCAGTTTCACTATCAGGAGCTGGGGAGGAGGTCCTAAAGTGGAAGTTCAACTTTTGGGTGGAACTCCACTTTAAGGAAACTTTCCCCAAAGCTTACTGAATGGAGGCAAAGCTCTGCTTATTTCCATCACCCAATCATGTGCAAGCATAATGCTGTTTTTTATTTTCCTTGCATGTGCTTGGGTATTGTTTGCAAAGTAACATTTCACCACATAAGCTCTTAACAAATTCCCTTGCAAATTGAACAGTCTAGCTGCCTTTGGCAAATCAAATCAATGTGCAAAGTTCAGTTAACTGTAATAAACCAATATAATTTACCTTTTTTAATGATCAGCATGAAGGTGGTATGAGTTATTGTACTTTATATAGTAATTGTAGATGCTGTTACAAATAAGCCTGATAAGTGAAAGCATAATAGCAGACGTTCTTTACAGAAGGAATAATACATAGGGGACCTGAAAGAAAGTGGTTGCAGAAAAAAATAGATTTTCAGATAGCAATGGCCTGCTTGAACTGCTTGAATGAAAAAGTGTTTCACTGTAGTGTCTGTTTAATTTATCTTAATGGAATAACATTGAAAATGTTCAGCTCATTGTAAGGACTAGCTATATAAAACAGAAAAAGTACTCTTCACTCAACTTTTCAAAAGCCATAAAGAAGCTCTGTTGAAATATAAAGCACAACACATTTGAAAAGAGACCTTCAAATTAATTTGCAGAAAGTTATTATTTTATTTGCCTATATAACATAGCTAGTATATGAAGGACATTCCACAGTCTAAAACAAACATTGGGATATACAAAGATGGTAGATAAGTAGATCAATATCTAAACGAGAAAATATAGTCTGACTAGGATTTTGACACAACGATTGATAACACTTGTAGGAAAACTGTAACAAGCTACTGTTTATTAACCATGATGCACAACTATCTTTGTGTTTGCTTTGATGCAACCCTTTGTCAAAAAAATATTTAATTCTTTGGTCAATGATCATAATGATATTTGTATTTTTTTCCAATAAACTGCTATTTATGTAAAAGCTTACATCAACATTTTTGGATTAGAATACATACCCAGACATTGACAAGAACGGGAAAGCCCTACGGAGAAGAAATGGTGCAATAAAATAAATGAAATTAAAATCTAGAATACTTAAGGTTTAGTGACGGAGAGGGTTTAGAGGAGTTTGAAGAGAAATGGAAGCAATGGGTAGATTACAAGCAGTCAATGAAATTTGCAGAAACGATGGGAGCATAAGGTAACATACTAAAACTAGAATAGTACATGATAAACCCAAAATAAGGAGGGAGAGGGAGGGGAGGAAAAAAAGTTTATGACAGACTCGGTGCAAGGTTTTAGGATCGAGAGGTTGGGGGGGTAGGGATGGGGGGGAGTTTTTGGTATATATTATGTTTTGTATTATTCATCTATGTGTGGTTACGACGAGAGGAGAAACTCGTTCTAAGTAATGATGTTTTATATGGAAAAATTAATAAAGAAATATAAAAAAAAAGTAAAAAAGAACAAAGTGGTACACAAGTGTTATAAGGAATATAAAGAATGGAGAGTAGACACCTATGTTTTTTAACCTTAATAGAACAATCATACCAACTGTTAATTTTTTTTAAAAGTCCTACCTGTGAACAGATGTTACAGGATCACATATTACAGGCAGAGATACTCTTTGATTTAGCTGATTTTGCCTTCCTTTGTGACTTAGCATCACTGGCTGCCATCTTGGTGCCCAGTTAGAATGGTAAAAATTGTATTAAAAGCTGGAATGGCAATTAGTATGTCTAAGTCATCAATTCAGACCTTGCGCTATAGCATAAAACTATAAATCCAAGTGAGATACAGCTTTCTTTTTGATAATAGTGGACATCTCTGGTGGCTCACTTTAAAGCAGTGTAGTCCACTAAGTTTGATTGACTTGAATGAGCTGGGTAAGTGGTATGTTTATTTGCCTCTCTTTTGCTGGTGTGAAGGCGCCCATTAAGTGCTTTCAGGACTTCTGTACTAAATAGACAGTAAATCCATACAAGTCCATTACCAATCTCTGATCTAAGTAGGTAGATGCTTATGGCATTGGGGTCTAGTCTAATGTGGCAGGGAGTTGTGTCTCTAGCTGAAGGACACTGCTGAGACCCTTCACCTCAGTTAAACCAGCTTACAAGCAGCTGTGACAGTCCTCATACAGATAACATCATTCACTGCACATCTCTTTTTTTATTTATTTTTTAACAAATAACTTTTTATTAATTTTTTATTACAAAACATATTAGCAATAATAAATAAAAAAGGAGTAACAGATTATAATAGGGGGAGGATCTACCCGTCAACCTAGATCTGATATTTAACAGGGAGGGTGCATGTGATCAGCACAGGGCCAATCAGACAGAGGGTCATGCAGCCTCAAAAGACAGTCAGAGGAGAATAAAAATTCCTCCTACAAGCTTTAACCAATGCTCGGCTGGACACTGATAGAAGTCATAAGACTGCTACATACCAGACATCCCAAGTTTCCCGCGACTCGCAGGAGTCTCCTGCATTTAAAGGCAGGCTCACAAACACCCGCGGGTGTGGCATGATCTCCTGGCTAAGCCTGCACTGTCACTCAGCCACAGCAGACCGAGCGGGCGGCGGATTTGATTGGATCATATCTCTGGCATCTGTCTGTCATAAGAGGGATTACAAAAAAAGGGGTCACAAGAGGTGAGCCAAGGTCGGACTTTAAAGGCACAGTAAACAATAAGGGTATAGAAAAACACTTGTGTTTATTAAGACATGGATACATACATGGTATGAAGGTAGCATGAAATACAGATTAAAAGACATATATATTAGAGACCATAATATATAGTGAGCCCTAGTGCGTCAACGCGTTTTGCTGTTAAGCTTCATCAGGACACATTCGTGATTCGTAAGTTGCAAAGAAAGGAAACAGGTCTCACTGTCTAAAATGAAACAAATATATTTATAACTAAAGTAACAGTAACATATATTTAAAAACACTGTATTGTCCTGAAGAGAAGTCACGACATGTGTGGGCATAGAGATAAAGATATAAATATACCTTGCAACGGAGTTAGCTTTATTCAACAAGTAGTCAGAAAAGGGGTAGTATCCAGCAGAAAAGAACTGGCTCGCAGAGAGAAAGATTCTCGTAGCCAGAATTAATATAGGCCAGCTGTAATTGATATAAAGCCATAGGTCAGCTTATATATTACTAATCCGTATGTTTTCAAAGGTAAAATACACCAACAGAATCAACAGAAGATATACCTATTGGCTCATATATTTCAGGTATCCTCGTACGGTAATCTCAAACAGGGGATGGTTTAGCAGAAAGCAGCGGGTAACCATAGATTGAATACTGAGATTTGGATGGATAGAATCCTACAATCCGAAATGCCAATAGTTAATAAAGTCCTCCAATATGAGGACTGAGCTACATCCAAGCAAGCTACTATATTGCCCTCAAAGCCAAGATATTGTCCTCATATTGTCCTTTTTTTTGCTCCCTTCATACCATGTATGTATCCATGTCTTAATAAACACAAGTGTTTTTCTATACCCTTATTGTTTACTGTGCCTTTAAAGCCCGACCATGGGTCACTTCTTCGGACCCCTTTTTTTGTATTCCCATAAATCATTTACGGATGAGGCAATGTGAGTGCTTCCTCCTCTTATTCTGTCATAAGAGGGTTGCAGTGGGATGTGACAGAGAGAGTCAGCTGTGTGTGAGTTGGCAGACAGACTGTGCAACAGTCTGCAACTGCCAGCAGTGCGAACCCGCCCAGCAGCTGATGAGTCATCCATGATGATGACAGATGTCCTCTCCTTGCCAGGAAAACAAGTCTGTGTGAGGAGGAAGGAGTCACACTGACTCTGGTACGAACAGGCTGGTCCTCCAGTGTGTGTGAGTGCTGCAGAGTGTGGATAGAGTAACATAGTGACGCTGAGCATCACTGTGTGTCACTCTCTCACCACATCTCTCAGATCAATCATCACTCATCATCATGTGTCACTCCGGGTGATCACAGAGAGCAGTGAGTCACAGCATGCCAAGTCTGAGCAGGAGTCATTTTAGGAGCAGGGGCCAGATTCTCTCCACAGGGACCATACTTAGCAGGTGCCCACAGGGGACAATCAGCAACAGCTTGGTGCCCAGACATCCCAAATCTCCCGCGAGTTGAGGGACTCTCATTTTGGTTGCCGCTCCTGGACACCCGTGAGTGCCACGCGATATCCTGGCTGTCAGCCGCAGAAACCTGAGCCGCCCCCTCCTCCAAGGCCAGGGGAGGCAGTGGCATCGCTATGGGGATCGATTTTACCAATTTTACCAAATCAGGTGTAGCATGGGACTTCCTATGTGTCCCAGACTGTTACTCCGCCCTCCTTTCCTAACCCTCCAGCTCCCCCAATTACTGAGCGCCCGCCCTCCGCCAATCCAGCTCAGAGAGAGTTAGGAAGCCAGGACAGCCCATGGGAGGTGATCAGCAGCTGTGTGGAGGGAGCTGGTGTTGGATTCAAACAGACGGAGGAGTGAGTCCAGGAGCGAGTGAGAGACAGCTGGTGAGTGTGAGGACGGCATTCATTACTGTTATACACTGCAATGCCTTCTCTGGCAGTCCTGTGTTCCTGACTGTCTCTCTGTGTGCTTCCACGCAAAGCCTGGTGACCGTGCAGGCAGCCCCTTAGTGGTGTACACACATGGTGGGAGCATGGGAGCTAGGTGAAGCTGGTGAAATAATTTGGTGGGAAATCGTGACTAGTCAATTATTCTCCCAGGTGACCTTGTCTGGGGGCAGGGGGACACTGATCAAAGGAGGAGTACAAATTTCAGGTGATTTCCCCATTTCTCTGTATGAATCCAGATCACACTGATGCTCCCCAATGCTGGTTGGCAGGTTGGCTGAGCCAATTTGTTGTGTTTCCGCTGCCCTGACGTAAGGGGGAACTCTTCAGACTCTAATGGTTGGGGGGTGTGCGGAGCGTTGCCCCACCTCCCTGAAATGGGTTTGCCACCTCCCTGAGTTTTTGCAGGTTGGAATGTCTGTACAGTATATACTGCTGTTGCGAAAAGGTATTTAGCAGTTTATATTTACTAAGTAGATTGAATTTCCATGTTCTGTGTACTGTGGGAGACCAGCTATAGTGACTGCAGGTTCTGGGTAACACTTTAAGTAGCTTCAGAATAAATGTAGGGTTTATGATAGGTACAACACTAAACCCATTAGAAACATACTGCTGCTCCTCTGTATGGTTTAGAATTGATCTCATTCTCTAATGTTACTATAAAAAGTTATTATTAACCTTATCATAAATACCTAATTCCACCTTATATACAGTATAGTATTATTGCATTGCTTGTTATTTTTCCACAGTTTATGAATTTTAAAGAGCATTTTTTGGGCAACAAGTGAAATCAGTAAACTACTAAACATGGATGCCATTACTCACATTTGAATAGACTACTTGCCTAGCCCAGCATGCCTGATCTCTACCCTTATGTCAGCGGATCAAATAGTGCTGAAGCCTAAACATCATCAACACAGCCAAGACAGTACCATATTTAGAACTAACATATTTTCACAGGTGTCAGAAAGTTCACTGATAGGGATGAGCTTCGTGTTCGAGTCGAACATACGTTCGACTCGAACATCGGCTGTTCGATCGTTCAAAGAAGATCGAACGATTTGGGCCGTTCGCGC
This sequence comes from Rana muscosa, assembly GCA_029206835.1. Lineage (NCBI taxonomy): Eukaryota > Metazoa > Chordata > Amphibia > Anura > Ranidae > Rana > Rana muscosa. The sequence continues at coordinate 220,064,727 of CM055116.1, forward strand.
CAAATTCGAGTGACGCGAACGGCCCACAATGCACTACGCCATCGCAGTGTCATCCAGGCGCTGTGATTGGCCAAGCATGCACTGTGACCCCGCATGCTTGGCCAATCACAGCGCCGGCAGCGAGGAGAGCAATGATTGGCCACAGGCAGGATGCCTGTGGCCAATTATTGCTGAGGGTGTTTAGTACACGCCCCACACTATAAAAGGCCGCCAGCACGGCGGCCTAGTGTAGTGTGTTCCGGAGCAGGGAAAGACAAGCATAGGCAGGGACAGTGACATTTATTTATTTCTTGCTTAACCTGGATTCCTTTAGTTTAGGGAAAGAGAAGGATAGGTAGGGAGAGTGTCAGTGTGTTTTACTATGCGAGTCCTTGTTTCTAGGGACAAAGAAGGAAAGTGAGGGGATTTCTCCTTGTGCTATAGTGTGCTTTAAAAAAACATTTTTTCTAGGGACAGAAAACTGTAGGTAGGGAGAGTGTCAGTTTCTTTCACTGTGCCAGTCCTTGTTTCTAGGGACAAAGAAGGAAAGTGAGGGGAATTCGCCTTGTGCTATAGTGTGCTTTAAAAAAACATTTTTTCTAGGGACAGAAAACTGTAGGTAGGGAGAGTGTCAGTTTCTTTCACTGTGCCAGTCCTTGTTTCTAGGGACAAAGAAGGAAAGTGAGGGGAATTCTCCTTGTGCTATAGTGTGCTTTAAAAAAAAAAATTTCTAGGGACAGAAAACTCTAGGTAGGGAGAGTGTCAGTTTCTTTCACTGTGCCAGTCCTTGTTTCTAGGGACAAAGAAGGAAAGTGAGGGGAATTCTCCTTGTGCTATAGTGTGCTTTAAAAAAACATTTTTTCTAGGGACAGAAAACTCTAGGTAGGGAGAGTGTCAGTTTCTTTCACTGTGCCAGTCCTTGTTTCTAGGGACAAAGAAGGAAAGTGAGGGGAATTCTCCTTGTGCTATAGTGTGCTTTAAAAAAACATTTTTTCTAGGGACAGAAAACTGTAGGTAGTGTGACAGCAGGAAGGTAAAGTCACCTGGTTGCATCCAGGGGGGTAGATATATTTCGCCCAGATTCAGGCTTTACGCCGACTTATACAACTAGGTGGAGAGTTGTATAAGGCTAGTGGGCTCATGGATGACTCATACCTCTAGGGAGAGTGTGGGGCGTCGTGCAGACAGAGATGAGGAGACCAGCTGAACCTTGTCAGCTCATTTAGGCCTCTATAAAAACTCCCAGCTTCATTAGATGTTAGCTCATGCCTGGAACCAGACCTGTGTGGACTGTCTAGGGAGAGTGAACCCCTGTGCGGTGAGACAAAGCCTGTGTGGCTATTTGCTTGGACATTTAAAACCAGGGACTTAGGGACTAGGACAGCACTAGGCTGATCCCAGTTGTTAGTTAGGAAACCTGTATGTTTAGTCAGAGGTCAAGTTGACCAGGATTTATTTTGTTTATGTTTCTTTTGCTTTGCTGTGTTTTGTTACTGTAAATAGAAAATAAACCGCACCTTTTTGATTTTGAAAACCACAACCTCCGTTTGCTGGGCCTGTTTTTGTGTGGGGAGCCCATCTCGGGGGTCACACACACCCGCTGCCGAGCTAACCCCCTCACAGTTGGTGGAGAACCAGTGGCAGTTTTTTTTTTTAAGCCAGCATGGAGGAGATACTGAAGCAGCTGGCTCTAGCAAATGCCAATCAACAGCAGACAAATGCAGGTTTGCAAAAGAACTTCGCAGCCCAGCAGCAAGCTCATCAACAGAGCCTTGCAGCCCAGCAGCAGACAAACGCAACTTTGCAACAGAGTCTGGAGGCTCAGCAACAAGCCCAGCAGCAATCTGAGGCCCGCTTCATAGACCTGTTGCAGAAGCAAGAGCAGAGACTACAACAACAGATGGAAGCAGTAATGCAGCAACGTCCGCAGACCAGTGAGGAAAGCCGTCCCACTAATACCGCGTCCTTTGGGGTGAGTCGTTTATTGACAAAAATGACTGGAGAGGATGATCCAGAGGTATTTTTGACCACATTTGAAAGGACCGCTGAAAGAGAAAAGTGGCCTGAGGAGCAGTGGGCTGGACTGGTGGCTCCTCTGTTAACTGGTGAATCGCAGAAAGCTTACTATGACCTAGAGCCTAACCAAGCAAAAGACTATGTGATGCTAAAAGCTGAAATATTGGCAAGGCTGGGTGTCACCCAGGCTGTCCGGGCTCAGCGTGTGCATAACTGGACTTTCCAGCTTGGAAAACCCCCCAGGTCTCAAATGTATGATCTCATTCACCTGAGCAGAAAGTGGCTACAGCCAGAGACTTTGTCCGCACCAAAGATTGTGGAACGTGTTGTAATGGATCGGTTTTTGAGAGCTCTTCCTACTGCCATCCAAAAGTGGGTAAGCCATGGAGACCCAGAGACGGCCGATGGTCTTGTGGATCGTGTGGAGAAATACTTGGCTACAGAGAACCTGACGGCCTCTTCCAGAGACACTCGGACTTTCCACCCTAAGACCAGACCATCCCCAGGGGCGGATAAGAGGATTCCAAGGGGTGAGGGTGGAGAGAGTGAGAGGGTGGGAGCTCTACCCCAAGTTTGGCGAGAACAGCCTGGGAAATCAGCGGCTCAAGAGGCCGCAAGAAGGATCGTTTGCTACCGCTGCCGGCAAGCGGGACATATTGCAGCCAATTGCCCGGTTGTGGAGGAACCCATGCAGTGTGACTTTCTGACGGGCAGACGTCAGTCGCTGTGTGCGACAGTCGCATGCACTGCCATTCGAGGAACTGAGAAACATTTATGCAAAATGTGTGTTAATGGTAGAAATGTTGTGGTATTGTTGGATTCAGGTAGCCTTGTGACCCTGATAAAGGCTGAGTTAGTTAAAACAGAGGTCTCTGGGAATAGCAAGGTAGCTGTTATTTGTGTGCATGGGGACACCCGAGAGTATCCAGTGACTACAGTGTGTTTCGAGACCCCCAAAGGTACCCTCTCTCATCCAGTGGGCTTAGTATCTCAGTTACCGCATGACGCCATTGTGGGAAGGGATTTTCCGAAGTTCTGGGAACTGTGGGATGATCCTGAGCCCCCCACTGGTGCCCAAACCTTACAGGAAGTTGGTGTTGGAGTTGGCCCATGGGCACATTCTTGGAGGTCATCTGGGGACAGAGAAAACCCGAGAGAGGGTATTACAGAGATTCTATTGGCCGGGGGTGATGAAGGACATAGAAAATTATTGTTCCTCCTGCCCTGTGTGTCAGAGGTCGGCCCCGATGCCACATTTCCGTAGCCCGCTGGTCCCTCTACCCATCATTGAGGTCCCGTTTGAGAGGATCGCCATGGATTTGGTAGGTCCTATAATCAAGTCCGCTAGGGGGCACCAGTACATATTAGTTATAATGGACTATGCCACCCGTTATCCAGAAGCGATCCCTCTCCGAAATACCTCGGCCAAAACCATAGCCAAAGAGCTATCTCTTGTGTTTAGCCGGGTGGGTATTTGTAAAGAACTGCTTACGGACCAAGGTACACCCTTTATGTCCCGGGTTATGAAGGAGCTGTGTAAATTGTTCAAAGTGACGCAATTACGTACATCTGTGTATCACCCCCAAACCGATGGGCTGGTTGAAAGGTTCAACAAAACCCTAAAACAAATGTTGAAGAAAGTGGTGGATAGAGATGGAAAGGATTGGGACTGTCTACTTCCTTATCTGATGTTTGCTATTAGGGAGGTGCCCCAATCCTCTACGGGATTCTCCCCCTTTGAGTTACTGTATGGGAGACACCCAAGAGGGCTGTTGGATATTGCCAAGGAAACTTGGGAAAGTGAGAGTTCTCCCCACAGGAGTGTGATTGAGCATGTCGCCCTGATGCAAGACCGAATTGCACAGGTAATGCCCATCGTGAAGGAACATTTGGCCCAAGCGCAGTTAGCACAGCAGAGAGTGTACAACCGTGGAGCCAAGACCCGTACCTTTTCCCCGGGGGATAGGATACTGGTACTTGTCCCTACGGTTGAAAGTAAATTCCTTGCCAAATGGCAAGGCCCCTACGAGATAATGGAAAAAGTGAGCGAAGTGAATTACAAGGTCAGACAACCAGGAAGGCGAAAGCCCGAACAGATCTATCACGTTAATCTGTTGAAAGCCTGGAGGGATAGAGAGTCCCTAGTAGCAGACACTTGGTCACCAGCTCAAACTGGTTGCGTGATTCCTGAGGTTGGAATAGCAGCCACCTTGTCACAACCCCAACAACAGGAGGTTAAGGAGTTTGTGCTTCGCAACAAGGAGGTATTCTCTGAGCTGCCGGGACAAACATCTGGGGTAGAGCATGACATCATTACCCCGCCCGGTGAAAGGGTGAAGTTAAAACCCTATCGGATCCCAGAGGCCCGACGGGAGGCAATACGGGAGGAAGTACAGAAAATGCTGAACTTAGGGGTGATAGAGGAGTCCCAAAGTGATTGGTCTAGTCCCATTGCGTTGGTGCCTAAACCGGATGGGAGCTGGCGATTTTGTAACGATTTTCGTCAGTTGAACAAAGTTACAAAATTTGACACCTACCCCATGCCACGTATAGATGAGTTGATCGACCGGCTGGGAACAGCCCGATACATGACGACTCTTGACCTCACAAAAGGGTATTGGCAAATCCCCCTGGCCAAGTCGGCCAAAGAGAAAACCGCATTTGTAACCCCAGACGGGGCGTTCCAATATAAAAGAATGCCGTTCGGGTTACAGAATGCGCCGGCCACATTCCAGCGGAAAATGGACCAGATGCTGAGGCCCCATCGGAAGTATGCTGCGGCTTACCTGGATGACATAATTGTCCATAGCACAGATTGGGCCTCACATCTGCCAAAAGTGCAAGCAGTCCTGGACTCTGTTCGGGAAGCGGGGTTTACGGCTAACCCCAAGAAGTGTACCATTGGGCAGGAGGAGGCCAAATATCTTGGGTACACCATTGGGAGGGGAGTAATAAAACCCCAACTCAACAAAGTCGAGGCCATCCAGAGTTGGCCACGTCCCAACAGCAAGAAGCAGGTACGAGCCTTTCTGGGAATCGCTGGGTATTATCGGCGATTCATTCCCCACTTTGCTTCTAAGGCTGTGCCCCTAACCAACCTGACGAAGGGGAAAGGGTCGGTCATGATTAAATGGACCCCCGAGGCTGAGGCAGCATTCCAATTCTTGAAACAAGCCTTATGTAGCCAGCCAGTGTTGTACTCACCCGACTTCTCTAAAGACTTTGTCGTACAAAGTGATGCGTCAGATGTGGGGTTAGGAGCAGTATTGTCCCAGGTCTGGAACGGGGAAGAGCACCCAGTCATTTACCTCAGCAGGAAGTTGAAGTCCCATGAGGTAAATTACGCCACCGTTGAAAAGGAGTGTTTAGCGGTGAAGTGGGCTCTAGATTCCCTTCGGTACTACCTGCTAGGTAGGCACTTTGACATGGTTACGGATCACGCTCCGTTAAAGTGGATGGCTCAAAACAAGGAAACAAATAGAAGAGTGAATAGGTGGTTCCTGGCCCTCCAGGAATTCAACTTCACAGTAAAGCATCGCCCTGGCGTTCAAATGGGGAATGTGGATGCTTTGTCTCGAGTACATGAATGCCTGATTGCTGGTGTTCCAACCCCGAGGTTAAAACAAGAGGGGGGGGTATGTGACAGCAGGAAGGTAAAGTCACCTGGTTGCATCCAGGGGGGTAGATATATTTCGCCCAGATTCAGGCTTTACGCCGACTTATACAACTAGGCGGAGAGTTGTATAAGGCTAGTGGGCTCATGGATGACTCATACCTCTAGGGAGAGTGTGGGGCGTCGTGCAGACAGAGATGAGGAGACCAGCTGAACCTTGTCAGCTCATTTAGGCCTCTATAAAAACTCCCAGCTTCATTAGATGTTAGCTCATGCCTGGAACCAGACCTGTGTGGACTGTCTAGGGAGAGTGAACCCCTGTGCGGTGAGACAAAGCCTGTGTGGCTATTTGCTTGGACATTTAAAACCAGGGACTTAGGGACTAGGACAGCACTAGGCTGATCCCAGTTGTTAGTTAGGAAACCTGTATGTTTAGTCAGAGGTCAAGTTGACCAGGATTTATTTTGTTTATGTTTCTTTTGCTTTGCTGTGTTTTGTTACTGTAAATAGAAAATAAACCGCACCTTTTTGATTTTGAAAACCACAACCTCCGTTTGCTGGGCCTGTTTTTGTGTGGGGAGCCCATCTCGGGGGTCACACACACCCGCTGCCGAGCTAACCCCCTCACAGTAGGGAGAGTGTCAGTTTCTTTCACTGTGCCAGTCCTTGTTTCTAGGGACAAAGAAGGAAAGTGAGGGGAATTCTCCTTGTGCTATAGTGTGCTTTAAAAAAACATTTTTTCTAGGGACAGAAAACTGTAGGTAGGGAGAGTGTCAGTTTCTTTCCCTGTGCCAGTCCTTGTTTCTAGGGACAAAGAAGGAAAGTGAGGGGAATTCTCCTTGTGCTATAGTGTGCTTTAAAAAAACATTTTTTTCTAGGGACAGAAAACTCTAGGTAGGGAGAGTGTCAGTTTCTTTCACTGTGCCAGTCCTTGTTTCTAGGGACAAAGAAGCTAAGTGAGGGGAATTCTCCTTGTGCTATAGTGTGCTTTAAAAAAAGATTTTATCTAGGGACAGAAAACTGTAGGTAGGGAGAGTGTCAGTTTCTTTCACTGTGCCAGTCCTTGTTTCTAGGGACAAAGAAGGAAAGTGAGGGGAATTCTCCTTGTGCTATAGTGTGCTTTAAAAAAACATTTTTTCTAGGGACAGAAAACTGTAGGTAGGGAGAGTGTCAGTTTCTTTCACTGTGCCAGTCCTTGTTTCTAGGGACAAAGAAGGAAAGTGAGGGGAATTCTCCTTGTGCTATAGTGTGCTTTAAAAAAACATTTTTTCTAGGGACAGAAAACTGTAGGTAGGGAGAGTGTCAGTTTCTTTCACTGTGCCAGTCCTTGTTTCTAGGGACAAAGAAGGAAAGTGAGGGGAATTCTCCTTGTGCTATAGTGTGCTTTAAAAAAACATTTTTTCTAGGGACAGAAAACTGTAGGTAGGGAGAGTGTCAGTTTCTTTCACTGTGCCAGTCCTTGTTTCTAGGGACAAAGAAGGAAAGTGAGGGGAATTCTCCTTGTGCTATAGTGTGCTTTAAAAAAACATTTTTTCTAGGGACAGAAAACTGTAGGTAGGGAGAGTGTCAGTTTCTTTCACTGTGCCAGTCCTTGTTTCTAGGGACAAAGAAGGAAAGTGAGGGGAATTCTCCTTGTGCTATAGTGTGCTTTAAAAAAACATTTTTTTCTAGGGACAGAAAACTCTAGGTAGGGAGAGTGTCAGTTTCTTTCACTGTGCCAGTCCTTGTTTCTAGGGACAAAGAAGGAAAGTGAGGGGAATTCTCCTTGTGCTATAGTGTGCTTTAAAAAAACATTTTTTCTAGGGACAGAAAACTCTAGGTAGGGAGAGTGTCAGTTTCTTTCACTGTGCCAGTCCTTGTTTCTAGGGACAAAGAAGGAAAGTGAGGGGAATTCTCCTTGTGCTATAGTGTGCTTTAAAAAAACATTTTTTCTAGGGACAGAAAACTGTAGGTAGGGAGAGTGTCAGTTTCTTTCACTGTGCCAGTCCTTGTTTCTAGGGACAAAGAATGAAAGTGAGGGGAATTCTCCTTGTGCTATAGTGTGCTTTAAAAAAACATTTTTTCTAGGGACAGAAAACTGTAGGTAGGGAGAGTGTCAGTTTCTTTCACTGTGCCAGTCCTTGTTTCTAGGGACAAAGAAGGAAAGTGAGGGGAATTCTCCTTGTGCTATAGTGTGCTTTAAAAAAACATTTTTTTCTAGGGACAGAAAACTCTAGGTAGGGAGAGTGTCAGTTTCTTTCACTGTGCCAGTCCTTGTTTCTAGGGACAAAGAAGGAAAGTGAGGGGAATTCTCCTTGTGCTATAGTGTGCTTTAAAAAAACATTTTTTCTAGGGACAGAAAACTGTAGGTAGGGAGAGTGTCAGTTTCTTTCACTGTGCCAGTCCTTGTTTCTAGGGACAAAGAAGGAAAGTGAGGGGAATTCTCCTTGTGCTATAGTGTGCTTTAAAAAAACATTTTTTCTAGGGACAGAAAACTGTAGGTAGGGAGAGTGTCAGTTTCTTTCACTGTGCCAGTCCTTGTTTCTAGGGACAAAGAAGGAAAGTGAGGGGAATTCTCCTTGTGCTATAGTGTGCTTTAAAAAAACATTTTTTCTAGGGACAGAAAACTGTAGGTAGGGAGAGTGTCAGTTTCTTTCACTGTGCCAGTCCTTGTTTCTAGGGACAAAGAAGGAAAGTGAGGGGAATTCTCCTTGTGCTATAGTGTGCTTTAAAAAAACATTTTTTCTAGGGACAGAAAACTGTAGGTAGGGAGAGTGTCAGTTTCTTTCACTGTGCCAGTCCTTGTTTCTAGGGACAAAGAATGAAAGTGAGGGGAATTCTCCTTGTGCTATAGTGTGCTTTAAAAAAACATTTTTTCTAGGGACAGAAAACTGTAGGTAGGGAGAGTGTCAGTTTCTTTCACTGTGCCAGTCCTTGTTTCTAGGGACAAAGAAGGAAAGTGAGGGGAATTCTCCTTGTGCTATAGTGTGCTTTAAAAAAACATTTTTTCTAGGGACAGAAAACTGTAGGTAGGGAGAGTGTCAGTTTCTTTCACTGTGCCAGTCCTTGTTTCTAGGGACAAAGAAGGAAAGTGAGGGGAATTCTCCTTGTGCTATAGTGTGCTTTAAAAAAACATTTTTTCTAGGGACAGAAAACTGTAGGTAGGGAGAGTGTCAGTTTCTTTCACTGTGCCAGTCCTTGTTTCTAGGGACAAAGAAGGAAAGTGAGGGGAATTCTCCTTGTGCTATAGTGTGCTTTAAAAAAACATTTTTTCTAGGGACAGAAAACTGTAGGTAGGGAGAGTGTCAGTTTCTTTCACTGTGCCAGTCCTTGTTTCTAGGGACAAAGAAGGAAAGTGAGGGGAATTCTCCTTGTGCTATAGTGTGCTTTAAAAAAACATTTTTTTCTAGGGACAGAAAACTCTAGGTAGGGAGAGTGTCAGTTTCTTTCACTGTGCCAGTCCTTGTTTCTAGGGACAAAGAAGGAAAGTGAGGGGAATTCTCCTTGTGCTATAGTGTGCCAAAGCATTCCTCATCAACCATCTTTGAAATCCTTGTTTTTTGGACAGTCAGGGAAATTGTCGTTGTGCTATTCTGTGCAAAAGCAATAATCCTCAACCATATTTAGAAATCCTTAAGTAAAGGGACAGAGAAGGACACCTGAAGGTAGCCCTTATTGCTTTTTTCCCATCTCCCTGCAGGCCATCTATTAGAATGTCTGGAAGGCAAACAAGGAGAGGCAGACAGTCAGGAGGCAATAAAAGAGGGCAAGCAGGCTCTGTGTCTGGGGGCAACAGTGCTGGTCGTGGACGCGGTGCATTGTCATCAGCACATGGCCATGGGACACGCTTGTCCTTCTTTTCGGCAGCTGGACATGTTGAGCCACATCATGCCGAAGACTTGGTAGAGTGGATGACCAAGCCCTCCTCCTCCTCCTCATCCTCTCTCACCCAGGCTCAGGGTACTGGCAAAGCAGCTGCCAAAGCGTCCTCTTCCCTGGTATCAATGTCAGACTCATCATCAGTCACTCCTTCCCTAGACCCACCATGTCCTCCTCCTGAGGAGTCCCCCGAACTGTTTGAGCACAGTGTTGGGTACATGCTCCAGGAGGATGCCCAGCGTTTCGAAGGGTCTGATGATGAAACCCAGCTACAGGAAGGCAGTAGCGTGAGAGCAGACAGAGGGGATGCTCAAGAAGGACACCAATCTGGCAGTCATGTTCCAGAAGCTGCAGCATACTGCCAGATTGGCTCCAGTGATGAGGAGGGAGGGGATGATGAGGTCACTGACTCCACGTGGGTGCCTAATAGGAGAGAGGAGGAGGAGGAGGATGAGGAGGAGGCACATCTCCAACGAGGCAGGATGCCCTTTGGTGGCCAGCGTAAGGGCAGTACACCGACGGAATCACACCGCAGAGCTCCGCCTGTGCAGGGCGCAGCCTCTGCCCGTCATTCAAAAAGTTCCTTGGTGTGGGCCTTTTTTGAGGCTAGTGCATCAGATCGCACAGCTGCTGTTTGCAACATATGTCTCAAGCGTATATCGCGTGGCCAAAACATCAGCCGCTTGGGTACCACATGCCTGACCAGACATATGTTGACCTGCCATGCAGCTCGTTGGCAAGCCTACCTCAAAGACCCACACCAAAGAACAAAGCGGACCTCTCCTTGCACCGCATCAGCTGGGATCTCCAACCCCACTATAACTTCAGTCCTCTCTGAAACATGCACTGAGAGGAATGAAGGTGTAGAATTAGGTGTGTCACAGCCAAGTACTTGCGGCCACTCTGCTAGCAGTACACCGACGTCCGATTCTAGCAGGCAAATTTCCCTGCCCCAGCTGCTGGACCGTCGAAAGAAGTTCACTCCCAGCCATCCACATGCCCAGCGGTTGAATGCTAGCTTGGCTAAATTGCTAGCGCTTCAACTGCTGCCTTTTCAGTTGGTAGACTCGGCCCCCTTCCGTGAGTTTGTGCAATGTGCGGTTCCTCAGTGGCAGGTTCCCAAACGCCACTTTTTCTCACGGGAGGCTATTCCGGCTCTCTACCGGCATGTGGAAGGCAATGTCTTGGCCTCGCTGGACAGGGCGGTCAGCGGTAAGGTGCATATTACCGCTGACTCATGGTCCAGCAGGCATGGACAGGGACGTTACCTTTCTTTCACGGCCCATTGGGTCACTCTTTTGGCAGCTGGGAAGGATGCAGGACAAGGTGCAGTAGTGTTGGAGGTTGTTCCACCGCCACGCCTCCAAAATGCTACTACTGGTTGTGACACACCTCTCTCCTCCACCCCCTCCTCTTCTTCTTCCTCCATGGCCTCTTCCTGTGGTTTGTCCTATGAACCAGCGGTGCTCCGTAGCCGTTCACGGGGCTACGCAAGTACGCAGGCAAAAAGATGCCATGCCGTGCTTGCGCTGGTGTGTTTGGGGGACAGAAGCCACACTGGGGCAGAGGTCCTGTCTGCTCTGCAGGGCCAGGCCGAGAGGTGGTTGACGCCACGCCAGCTTAAGCCAGGAATGGTGGTTTGCGACAATGGCACCAACCTCCTCTCCGCCCTCCGACAGGGACAACTGACCCATGTGCCCTGTGTGGCTCACGTCCTTAACCTGGTGGTGCAGCGGTTCTTGGGCAGGTACCCGGGCTTACAGGATGTCCTGAGGCAGGCCAGGAAAGTCTGTGTGCATTTCCGCAGATCTTATAATGCCAGTGCTCGCCTGGCTGAGCTGCAAAAGGAGTTGAACCTGCCCAAGAACCGCCTTATATGTGACATGCCCACCAGGTGGAACTCAACGTTGGCCATGCTGCAGCGGCTGCACACGCAGCAGAGGGCCATCAATGAGTACCTGTGCGACTACGGCACCAGGACAGGGTCAGGGGAGCTTGGTTTTTTTTCTCCACGCCAGTGGGGCATGATCAGGGATGCATGCACTGTCCTGGCACCATTTGAGGAGGCCACGAGGATGGTGAGCAGTGACAGTGCATGCATCAGTGACACTGTACCTCTTGTCCACCTGTTGGAGCACACGCTGCGTGGAATAATGGACAGGGCACTTGAGGCAGAACAGAGGCAGGAAGAGGAGGACTTCCTTGCCTCTCAAGGCCCCCTTTACCCAGACAGTGTTCCTTCTGTCCCACCCATCGCACAGGAAGAGGAAGAGGAGGAGGAGGAGGAGGAGGAGGATTGTGTCAGCATGGAGGTGGAGGCTGGCACTCAGCATCATCAGCAGCAGTCTTTTAGGGATGATTTACAGTCCCAAGAAACCAGTGGACTTGTACGTGGCTGGGAGGAGGTGGCTGCGGATCATGTCGTCCTTAGTGACCCAGAGGACTCCGGAGCGAATGCCTCAGCAAACCTACGCTGCATGGCCTCCCTGATCCTGCAAAGTCTGCGGAAGGATCCTCGTATTCTTCGGATCAAGGAGAGGGACCATTACTGGCTGGCCACTCTCCTTGATCCACGGTACAAGGGTAAGGTTGCGGACCTTATGTTACCTTCGCAGAGGGAGCAGAGGATGAGACAACTCCGGGAGGCCTTGCAGAAAGGTCTGTGCAACGCGTTCCCAGAGACTGGGAGGTTACAAACTCCTGGTCCTGGACAACGAGTTGCTGAGGCTTCGGCCAGTCAAAGAAGGAGCGGTGGGGAAGGTGGCCGTCTGACCGATGCGTTCAGACAATTCTTTAGTCCGCAGCCCCAAAGTATGATCGGTTCCAGCAACCATCGCCAGCGTCTGATAAACATGGTGCAGGAATATCTAGGGGCAAGGTCAGACTTGGACACCTTCCCCACCGAAAATCCTCTGGCTTACTGGGTCTTGAGGATGGATCACTGGCCAGAGCTTGCACAGTATGCAATTGAGCTACTGGCCTGTCCTGCATCCAGCGTTCTTTCGGAACGCACATTCAGTGCTGCTGGAGGATTTGTCACGGATCACAGGGTGCGCCTGTCCACCGACTCGGTTGATCGACTGACTTTCATCAAGATGAACCAGTCTTGGATCACCACCAGCTACCACACACCTGATGCTGATATAACAGACTAATTGATTTTAACATGTCACATCCCTTCAAGACTGATGCTGATGCTGAGTGCCTGTGCTGTTATGTTGACTGGCTATCCTCCTCCTCCGAGTCCTCAATGATACGATTGATGATGATAGCTTGGAAGATCATTTTTGTTTATGGGTGCCGCCACCAGTGGCTAAGGCCCAATTTTTCAGCCCCTGTTTTACAGGGGCGTGTAATTACAATTTTTTTAGCAATAATTTGCCATAGGGCTCATTGCTGTGCTCCAAGTACAGTATCTGTGAGGGGTTGGAGTGTTGTGGCACCAGTGCCTAAGGCCCAATTTTTCAGCCCCTGTTTAACAGGGGCGTGTCATTACAATTTTTGAAGCAATACTTTGCAACAGGGCTCATTGCTGTGCTCCAAGTAACGTATCTGTGAGGGGTTGTAGTGTTGTGCCACCAGTGCCTAAGGCCCAATTTTTCAGCCCCTGTTCAACAGGGGCATGCAATTACAATTCTTGATCTAATAATTCACAGCAGGGCCCATTGCTGCACCCACCAAGAGTAACTCTGAGGGCTTACAGTGTTGTGGCAACACCACCACCACCACCACCACCACGAAAGGCCCAATTTTTCAGCCCCTGTTCAAAAGGGGCATGTAATTACAATTCTTGATCTAATAATTCACAGCAGGGCCCATTCCTGCACCCACCAAGAGTAACTCTGAGGGCTTACAGTGTTGTGGCAACACCACCACCACCACCACCACCACCACGAAAGGCCCAATTTTTCAGCCCCTGTTCAACAGGGGCATGCAATTACAATTCTTGATCTAATAATTCACAGCAGGGCCCATTGCTGCACCCACCAAGAGTAACTGTCAGGGCTTACAGTGTTGTGGCACCAGCACCACCATCAAAGGCCCAATTTTTACTACCACTGTTCAACAATTATATGTAATTAAAATTCCTGATATAATAGTTGACAGCAGGGCGTTCCAGAACCAACCAAGAGTAACTGTGAGTGCTTACAGTGTTGTGCCAACACCAACAACTAAGGGGCCTATTTCTGCAGAGTATATACGGCAGGTCCCTACTTTCAAACATCCAACTTACAAACGACTCCTACTTGCAAACGCAAGAAGACAACAGGAAGTGAGAGGAAATCTACCACTAGGAAGGAAAATTCTCTCCTGTAAGAATAAATATGGGAGAAAGGTGTCTCCTCTGTACTGATGCTTTATCAGCAATCCTTGTTTCAAGAAAAACACCACATTTCAAAAACAGTTGTCATTGGGACGGAAAGTGAGGTGAAATGTTCTGAACAGGGGCACAGACAGCAAAACAAATGTTACAGGGGTGATAACCCTTACCTATGTTTTCCAAAAAGTTTAAAAATAGATTTTTGGGCTGGAGCTACACTTCAACAATGTACCTGTTCAAAATTACAAACAGATTCTACATAAGAACAAACCTACAGTCCCTGTCTTGTATGCACCGCCTGTATACGGCTGTTCAGAGTATATAGGGCCTTTTTTATTTTATGTGCGGGGTTCCCCTTAATATCCATACAAGACCCAAAGGGGCTGGTAATGGGCTGGGGTAGGGGGGGGGGTCATGGGGTAGCTATGCCATTTTTCTTAAAGATTTTCATCCATATTACCGGGACCAGACATTACATTAAAGCCGCAAGCAGTTTTAAATGGCTTTTTTTTCCTTTAGAAGTGTCATTTTGTGCAGGGACAGTTCTAAACACGGGAAACATGTGGCACTTCATAGGCATACTTTAGACACCCCCCAGGTACGATATTTAAAGGAATATTTGACTTTTTTTTTTTCACTTTATGCATCATTAAAATGACTGCTCCCGAAAAACGACCGTTTTTAAAACTTCTTTTTGCATTGATACATGTCCCCTGGTGCAGAACCCGGGTTCCCAAACCCTTTTTAGGACAATAACATGCATAATAGTTGTTATAATTAGCACTTTAGAATTCGAACGTTCGCATCCATTGTATTTAATAGGGTTCTAATGTTCGTACGAACTTTCGGTCCGTTCGCGGGTTCTGGTGCGAACCGAACCTGGGGGTGTTCGGCTCATCACTATTCACTGACTTTACCTCTGTACTCATTGGACTCCTCATCAAAGGTCAGAGAATACATTTTCTAAAACACATGCTATGTAAGCCCTATTCTCTCTTCTCTTCCTGTATCACAAACCAGATTAATATTTTCTAAGTAAGTCTGAACCTGGTTGATGGTTGTGAGAAACTTAAAGTCTAACTCCAGGTTGCCCCCTTTAATAAATTAACTCCAGGAAAATAGTCTAAGCAGAGTAAACTGACGCTTTCCTATGCTTAGAAAGCAATATCAGTTAAGTGGAAACATTATATCTCACTGTTAAAAAACAAAACAAACAAAAAAGAATGATTAAACTGATATAAACATATAGCAGATAAGGAATTCTGACAAATCTGAAATAATTTGGAGTTACTAGATGGATTCCAATTCAATAAAATAGAGACTGAGACATGGCATTAAATATTTAAGTACAGTATATGTATATATCACGTTACATAGTGGAACTGCATTTTTCTTGTTAATTTGGAAATCTATTGGTTCACTTTAAGCGGATGGCTAGGACTTTTTTGTTTGGTTGTTTGTTTGTTTTTTGTTTTGTTTTTTAATAGAAGAAAGTAAGTGCTATGTTAGTATGTGGCTGGCAAAGAATTTGATAAATTCTAAGCTAAGAATCAAAGGTGATTTAGGTAAACATAGACAGGCTACGATTCACCATCAAAAAACAAACTCAAGAGGCGCCTCCATCTAGCTGTAACGATTTAATAAAAAAGGCATAAAAAACTATTAAAATGCACTCACTAGATAAAAGTAGATCAAGGCTTGTCATAGACCCATATAGACCTTAATAAGGTCACTGTGAGGCTGCAGAGATCAGCAGGCACATGGCTGGTTAAAGTAGAGTTCTTGAAGGAAGTGCAGCTATCAGGCTTCAGGCTGTTACATCAATTCACCATCTACTGTACGTAAGCTAAGCACGTTCATCCATCTGATGCACAATCCAATTTTCTCATACCTGTTCCTAATATGTGTACTCAGGACAGGCAAGTGTTGCACTACCCCCGTGGCATACAGGGTAAGATATATGCCCAGATATTTGAGTTTTTTTTATGAGCCCTGGAAAAATTGATATTATCCTCAATTTGCCGCATAATTTCAGAGGCAAGGTAATATTTAGGGCTTCAGATTTGTGCACATTGATTTTGCAGTTGGATAGGTCTGTGTATGTGTGTAGCTCCTTTAGCAGATTGAGAATAGTTATTTTAGGGCAGGTCACAAAGAATAATAGATCATTGGTAACTTTTGGTGGGCATTCATGCTCTGGGGACCCCTAATATCCAGATTGGTTCTAATGCTGCCCAAAAAGGTTCTAGCATTAAAACAAAGATACAGGGGGATAGAGGGAGCCCCTGCTAAGCCCAGTTGCTCAGGGTAAAGTTCATAGAAATTGCTTTGTTGGCCCTAACTGCGGTTGTTGGGTGGGAATAAAAGGCATCAATTCATCTATATTTTGGCCTCTAGTAAAAAATACTGAAGTGCATGTTTCATAAAGGCCCAGTTGACCCAGTCAAAAGACTTTTCTACATCTGCTATCAGCATTGCTGGAATGTCTTTTGATTGGGCCAAGTGGATCAAGTTCAGTGCCCTGCAAGTGTCATCCTTGTTAGGGAGGGTATGAAATGGAGCAGGTGGTTGACTAGAATTTTGTGAAGATCTTGAGACCAACATTTAACAGGGTGATGGGGCAATAGTTTTTCACAGCAAAATCTATAGCATACTATGAATGTACCAAGTGCAGCATGAGGGCTCAGAAAAAGTTTGATATTAGAACAGGGGGAAGCCATTGGGACCAGGGACACAACCTGTTTCCATTTCCTTTATCACTGTTAGTTCTTCAGGTGCTGTAATGTGGCACTCCATAGCCTCCCTGTCTGGAGGAGATAAACGTGGTAAACCCATTTGAAGGGTGCCCTGGGTAACACATTTGTGGGCCTTCCACACCACCCACATGGACATCTCTGGGATTGTGTTCGTAGTGAAGTATCCCCTATTTCTCCCTCCAAGGTATGCACATGTTGTGGATTTTGGATCAAGCTCTCATTTGCTCTCCAATTCCCCATCTGTTTAACAGTGTCACCCACTGTCAGAGACACAGAAACTGATGCGTGATCCAATATGGTCCAAAGATCAATTAGGGGTAGGCAGATTGATTCGAAAATAATCCGGTTGGGAGTATAAATGATGCGGAGTAAAATGTGTAGTCCCAGGTGTCATTATGCAGTATGCCCAAATGTCCACTAGGCCTTCCATAGTGCTCTTTAAGCTCCCATATGCAGATCCAGTAGGGGTCCAGGGCTACATTCAGGTCACCTCCTACCAAGTTGAAGAAATCACACCTGTCACACATCGGGGGAAAGTGATTTGGTGGCCTGAAATGGAACCTATAACAAAAAGGAATCTTCCCATCTTATCTCAGAGCATATTGTGTGGAAGGTCTTTTTTTTTTTTTTTTTTTGCATAAACATTTTATTGAATGTTTTTGAAAACAGTACAATAAACAGAAAATAGAAATGCCACATACATTGTACAGTCATGTAAATAGATGGAAGGCTTTTATTTGTGGTCTCTTTTCCCATTTGGGAAATGTAGGGTACATGCTGTCTGAGCAATAGGTGATGTAAAATATCTTCAGTGGAGACAGAAACTGCAGCAAACCCCTTTGTTTGTAAAATCAGGAAAGGCTAAAACCTCTGTCAAATTATCATAACTATCTTTATCTTCATTTCCCGGTAACAAGTGCTCCACTCATTTAGTGCCCTGCTGTCAAATGGGTTGGGAAACAAAGCAAAAAACAACAACATACGTGGAAACATTTTGTTATATCTGTTCTATAAGGCCCCTTTCACACTGAGGAGTTTTTCAGGCGTTTTTTACCGCTAAAAATAGTGCCTAAATACCGCCCGAAAAATCCTGCCCTGCAGTCTCAGTGTGAAAGCCTGAGTGCTTTCACACTGAGGCGATGCGCTGGTGGGACATTAAAAAAAGTCCTGCTAGCTGCATCTGTGGGGCGGTGAAGGAGCAGTGTGTATACCGTTCCTTTACCGCTCCTGCCCATTGAAATCAATGGGACACCGCAGCTATACCGCCGGCAATGCGCCTCTGCAGAGGCGCATTGCCGGCGGTATTAACCCATTCTCGTCCGCTAGCGGGGGTTAAAACCGCACCGCTAGCGGCCGAATACTGCCGCAATTCTGCCTCAATCCCGATGGTATAGCGCGAGAGCAAAAAATACCAATTGACCCTGACAAAAATCCAGTGCTGTCCTGCGCACAATGCAGTCTTATCTGAAGCTGTGTCATCAGCCTGTCCAATTCACTTCTGGGAACTACAGGACATCCCTACCATGTTATAAAGATGATGACATAGAAAGGTATTCTGTAACATACTTCCTGTTGTAGGGTGTCAATACTGTTCATTCATTGATGCAAGTACAGTATGTGAGCATTGTCACCCTAGGACAAGACCTGTATTGCTGGCATAATCACCAGGTGAAGATAAAGGTAAAAACCCCAAAAATGAATGCAGCCACCACATCTATGTACATGTATACTGAAAGATACTTCAGTTTTGTTTTTTTATTTAAATACAACTTTATGGTTTGTTTGTTTTTAACTTGGCTAATTCACATTTCTTTAAGTACAATTTTCTATTAAAAATAACTTTATTTTAAATGGTCTTGTGAAGTTTTTTTTTTTTTTTTTGCTGTGATAAAATGGCAACCAGGGATGGGTATGTTACGCATAACCTCCTATAGCAAAAGTGGTAAAAGTATTTGTAAACTGCTACTAACCCATACATCTTTCAGTATCAGGCAATTATGGAAGATGCAGGGACCCAAAACCTAAAATGCAAACAAGAAATAAATAAGCCTTGTCCTTAACTGTTACATGCTGATCACTGATAAGTTCATTCAGCAGAAAAGTTATTTTGTGTCACAGAGCAAATGTTTTAGCTCTACAGGAACATTTGCTCACATTTGATGACGTTGCATGATCATTTTCTTGTTCACTGAAGTATATGTTAAATGTATTAGTTATTTAAATGCTAAAATTGCTGTAAGAAATTCATAAATAGATGATGCAAATATAAGGGCAGTGGAACTGGTGTAGCAGAAGCCTTTTTAAAAAGTTATAGAGCACAGAGTTATTTAAATTAAAGTGTTCATTCACTTTTACCTAGATTATTAATTAACAAGGTGAGAGCATATTATTGCTGGAAGGCAACACAAAAGCATTGAATCTCCTCTTTAAATTAGTATGTCATCCTCCCAATCTTTCCATAGATTAATCACTACTAGTGTTGAGCGAACCCGAACTGTAAAGTTCGGGTCCGTACCGAACTTTAGCTTTTTCCCGAACCCGGACTTTGCGCAAAAGTCCGGGTTCGGGTTCGGCAATCTAATTACGCATTTAGAAATGCTTCAGGGGCCAGCCAATCACCTTTTGATTAGCTGGTGTGCCCTTAGAGGCCATCATAGCCATGCCTACTAATGGCATGGCTGTGATTGGTCAGTGCAACATGTGACCCAGCTTCTATATAAGCTAGAGGCACACAGCACACACGTCACTCTGCTTCAGAATAGATAGGGAGAGGATCTAGTCTGCTGCTGCTGCTTTTAGGGAGATATAGAAAAATACATGAGTTAGTCCTGATTCTGGAATCTGAGGGAAAAGATAGAGACAGTGTAGTGTAGGGCCAGGTTCCTGTTTTTTGCTTTTAGGGAGAGAGATATATTATATAGGAATAGGAGTCCAGATTCAGAGATATAACTCAGCGATCTGCATAGGTTTACCTGTTTGTGTTGCAGTGCAGTCTTTTTACACTGCTATGAGCCCAGTGTCAGAGAAAATCTACCTTTTATCTGCAAGCTCAGTGCACCAGCACTGCATATATTATGTTGAGAGATACACCATTTCCATACTGTGGGTGTATTCTGCTCTTGAAAAAAGATCCATTTAGGACAAAAAAAAAGGCACTTTATTGTGCTCTTTTCCAAAAGACCCATTGGGCAAAAAAAAAAAAAAAAAAATTTGCACTTTAATGTGCGCTTGCAAAAAGAGCCATTTAGGGCCACAAAAAATATTTTGCAGTGTGTTATACATATGTGGAGGTGTGTGAAATAAACAATTTCTAAATAGTTTTCTTCTACTGTGCTATACTAAAAAAACAACATTTTTTTTGAATAGCATTTTCTGCAGTTCTGTAGCTGTGCGATTCAGCGGTTACGTACTGTGGGTGTATTGTGATCTTCCAAAAAACGCCATTTAGGGCCACAAAAATATTTTGCAGTGTGTTATACATATGTGGAGGTGTGTGAAATAAACAATTTATATATAGTTTTCTTCTACTGTGCTATACTATAAAAACAAAAACATTTTTTGAATAGCATTTTCTGCAGTTCTGTAGCTGTGCGATTCAGCGGTTACGTACTGTGGGTGTATTGTGGTCTTCCAAAAAACGCCATTTAGGGCCACAAAAAATATTTTGCAGTGTGTTATACATATGTGGAGGTGTGTGAAATAAACAATTTCTAAATAGTTTTCTTCTACTGTGCTATATTAAAAAAAAACATTTTTTTTGAATAGCATTTTCTGCAGTTCTGTAGCTGTGCGATTCAGTGGTTACGTACTGTGGGTGTATTGTGGTCTTCCAAAAAACACCATTTAGGGCCACAAAAAATATTTTGCAGTGTGTTATACATATGTGGAGGTGTGTGAAATAAACAATTTATATATAGTTTTCTTCTACTGTGCTATACTAAAAAAAAAAAACATTTTTTTATAGCATTTTCTGCAGTTCTGTAGCTGTGCGATTCAGCGGTTACGTACTGTGGGTGTATTGTGGTCTTCCAAAAAACGCCATTTAGGGCCACAAAAAATATTTTGCAGTGTGTTATACATATGTGGAGGTGTGTGAAATAAACAATTTCTAAATAGTTTTCTTCTACTGTGCTATACTAAAAAAAAACATTTTTTTTGAATAGCATTTTCTGCAGTTCTGTAGCTGTGCGATTCAGCGGTTACGTACTGTGGGTGTTCTGTGGTCTTCCAAAAAACGCCATTTGGGGCCACAAAAAATATTTTGCAGTGTGTTATACATATGTGGAGGTGTGTGAAATAAACAATTTCTAAATAGTTTTCTTCTACTGTGCTATACTAAAAAAAAAACATTTTTTTTGAATAGCATTTCCTGCAGTTCTGTAGCTGTGCGATTCAGCGGTTACGTACTGTGGGTGTGTTCTGCTCTTCCAAAAACACCCATTTAGGGCAACATCCTAAATTTGGAAAATATGAGGAGAAGGTCAAAGGGACGTGGTGGCCCCGGTCGTGGTGATGCTGGTGGAGCTCCTGTTGCAGGGAGAGGACGTGGTGGATCTGTGCCAGATACACGCACAAGTGAAACACCTTCGTCAGGTGCGAGTAGGCGACCGAGCCTGCGGCGGTATTTTGTCGTGCCTAATGAGGCTGTACGAATGTTTAGGCCAGGACAAGTACAGGCGATAGTAGATTGGGTTGCTGACAGTGCCTCGGGTTCCTTCACATTGTCTCCCACCCACTCTTCTGATGAAAGATCAGAGTTGGCACCTGAAACCCATGTCCATCAGTCTTTCACCTCACCCCCTTGCAAATCAGCCAAGCAGTCTGAGCCCCAAATCATGCAGCAGTCTCTTCTGCTTTTCGATGACTCTGTTAGCAGGGTTTCCCAGGGCCATCCACCTAGCCCTGCCCCAGAAGTGGAAGAGATTGAGTGCACTGATGCCCAACCACTTATGTTTCATGATGAGTACATGGGAGGACCATCGCAGTACGTCTCGGATGATGACGAAACACAGGTGCCAACTGCTGCTGCTTTCGCAATTGTGCAGACAGACAAGGAGGGCAGGGGTGAAGACTGGGTGGAAGATGATGTGGAGGACGATGAGGTCCTCGACCCCACATGGAATCAACGTTATGCAGGTGACCAGTGTAGTTTGGAGGAAGAGGCGGTGGTCGCACAGAGCCACCAGCACAGCAGAAGAGGGAGCAGGGTGCAAAAGCGGAGCGTCCGTCCCCTAGACAGTATGTCTGCTACTGCCCAACGCAGCAAGGGACCGAGCACACCAAAGCCAGGTCCAAGGAGTTCCCTAGCGTGGCAGTTCTTCACACAATCTGCTGATGACAAGACACGAGTGGTTTGCACGCTGTGCGATCAGAGCCTGAAGCGAGGCATAAACGTTCTCAACCTGAGCACAACCTGCATGACCAGGCATCTAAGTGCAAAGCACGAGCTGCATGACCAGGCATCTAAGTGCAAAGCACGAGCTGCAGTGGAGTAGACACCTCAAAAACCAAGAAAGGTCTCTGGCTCCCCCTGCTTCCTCTTCTGCTGCAGTCTCGGCCTCTTCATCCACCTCTGTAGTGACAGTGGCACCTGCCACCCCGCAAACAGAGGATCTGCCAGCAACACTACCACCTGGGTCACCAACCATCTCCACAATGTCCCATGGAAGCGTTCAGCTCTCTATCTCCCAAACATTGGAGCGGAAGAGGAAGTACCCCCCTAGCCACCCGCGATCCCTGGCCCTGAATGCCAGCATTTCAAAACTCCTGGCCTTTGAAATGCTGTCATTCTGGTGGAGACGCAGAGTTTTAAAAGCCTGATGGCATTGGCTGTCCCACAGTACATCGTGCCCAGCCGCCACTACTTTTCCAGGCGAGCCATCCCTTCCCTACACAACCAAGTGGGGGACAAAATCAGGTGTGCACTGCGCAACGCCATCTGTGGCAAGGTCCACCTAACTATGGATGCGTGGACCAGTAAGCACGGTCAGGGACGTTATATCTCCCTAACAGAACACTGGGTAAATGCAGTGGCGGCTGGGCCTGAGGCAGATAGCAGTTTGGCGCATGTCCTTCCACCACCGAGGATTGCAGGGCGCTTCAGTTTGCCTCCTGTTGCTAACTCCTCCTACTCCCCTTCCTCATCCTCTACCGCCTCCTCATCCGGTCAGCGTAACACCTTCACCACCAACTTCAGCACAGCCAGGGGTAAACGACAGCAGGCAGTTTTAAAACTTTCCTGTTTGGGGGAAAAACCCCACACCGCGCAGGAGTTGTGGAGGGACATGGAACAACAGACCAATAAGTGGTTGCTGTCAGTGAGCCTCAAGCCCGGCCTGGTGGTGTGCGATAATGGGCGAAATCCCGTAGCAGCTCTGGGCCTAGCCGGTTTGACGCACATCCCTTGCCTTGCGCATGTGCTGAACTTGGTGGTCCAGAGGTTCCTTAAAAATTACCCCAATATGCCAGAGCTGCTGCAGAAAGTGCGGGCTGTGTGTGCGCACTTTCAGCATTCTCACCCTGCTGCTGTTCGCCTGTCAGCGCTGCAGCGTAACTTCGGCCTTCCCGCTCACCGCCTCATATGTGACGTGCCCACAAGGTGGAACTCCACCTTGCACATGCTGGCCAGACTGTGCGAGCAGCAGCAGGCGATAGTGGAGTTTCAGCTGCAGCAATCACGCGTGAGTCGCTCTGCGGAACAGCACCACTTCACCACCAATAACTGGGCCTCCATGCGAGACCTGTGTGCCTTGTTGCGCTGTTTCGAGTACTCCACCAACATGTCCAGTGCCAATGACGCCGTTCTCAGCGTTACTATCCCAGTTCTATGCCTCCTTGAAAAAACGCTTCGGGTGATGATGGAAGAGGATGTGGCACAGGAGGATGAGGAGGAGGAGGAGGAAGCGGGATCATTTCAAAGGCTTTCAGGGCAGTCTTTCACAAGTGGCTACAAGGGTGGGTTCCTGCACCAACAAACGCCAGGTACACAATTGTCCGGCAGAAAGGGCACAGTTCTGGAGGATGACGAGGTGGAGGAGGAGATGGAGGAGGAGGAGGAGGAGGAGGAGCCATTTTCACAGCAGGGTGGCACCCAGACCAGCTCGTGGCCATCACTGGTGCATGGCTGGGGGGATATAGAGGACACAGACGATACACCTCCCACAGAGGACAGCTTTTCTTTGCCTCTGGGCAGCCTGGCACACATGAGCGATTACATGCTGCAGTGTTTCCGCAATGACCGCCGAGTTGCCCACATTTTAACTGGTGCTGATTACTGGGTGGCCACCCTGCTGGATCCCCGTTACAAGGACAACGTACCGTCCTTAATTCCCTCACTGGAGCGGGATCGTAAGATGCGCGAGTACAAGCGCATGCTGGTAGACGCGCTGCTGGTGGCATTCCCACCTGACAGCGGGCGTACGTTAGCATGGCTGAAATGTGGAAAAGCTTTGTCAGCACGCCACAACAACCAGCACCACCAGCTGAGATGGAACGTCTTAGCAGGAGGCAGCATTTCACCAACATGGTTGAGCAGTATGTGTCCACAGGCCTACAAGTACTGGATGATGGGTCTGCCCCCTTTAACTTCTGGGTCTCCAAATTGGGCACATGGCCTGAGCTTGCCCTTTATGCCTTGGAGGTGCTGGCCTGCCCTGCAGCCAGTGTATTATCTGAACGTGTATTTAGCACGGCAGGGGGCGTTATCACAGACAAGCGCAGCCGCCTGTCCAGAGCCAATGTGGACAAGCTCACGTTCATTAAAATGAACCAGGCATGGATCCCACAGGACTTGTCCGTACCTTGTGCAGAATAGACATGTATACCGGTGTTGTGACAAAAACTGTCCGGCCATCGGATTGTGTCCGGCCCATACTGCGAAGGCGCAGCGCTTGCGCAGTACAGAGGACAAGGAGATTCACAAAATCTCCGAAGATGAACGGCGCCTGCGCAGTGAGTGCAGGTTCAAGCCCCACCATCCAAGTGGACATACGGTAGCACATAGTAACAGGGCCCCTCACGGGCTCGGTTCAATCGCCATGCTTCGGGCAGGGCCTCACTTGGCTCGGCTTGAACCACGGATGGTGTGGCCTTCACCTGAACTCACCACGCAGGCGCCGTTCGTCTTGGGAGATTTTCGAAATCCCCTTGTCCTACATACTGAGCAAGCGCAGTACAGGGTGGACACTATTTGACGGGGGACAGAATTCGACACATCACCGGCCTTACCCAGCCATTGTTGTATTTTTGAACCAGTGTTGGCTACCTCGTCCTCCTCCACCGCCGCTTCCACCTACACAGCCACATCCACCACCGCCACCTCAACCTCCTACTCCATATGGACCTCGTCCTCCTAGGTCAAGATTATAATTTTTATTTTATTTTTTTTGTAGCGCACAGATCCTTTCCCCCTTACCTGCCTTTATGTTGTTGGCTCCTCGCAGGAGGGAGAAAGGCACACCGCACTACCAGCCCGTACCCTCCTATATAAAGAGGTTGAGCGGTGTACTTGACGGGCCGTGTCCACAGCCAGAGTCAAAACTCCTCCAGAGGATGATTCTCACCTCTGCTGTAGGTAGAGGCAAGTCCTTTAATTCCCAGTAAAGTCAATGTCCACACCAGCTGAAATTACAACTCTTATTCTCTCATGGCAAAATAAACTCTACTCGGATAGAAAAGGTTAGAGCAAAGAAACAGGACAGCTTAAAGTGTGGAGGAGGTCCAGGCACAAACGTAGCACATTCACTTCACTGCTTAGGTTTCTCAAACAGTTTTAGGTGCACGGTCTCTGCCACAGACCTTGAGGTTGGTCTCTGCTACAGACCGGGTGTACAAGGCCCCTGCCACGGACCTGGAGAACTTTGGTCTCTGCCACAGACCAGGGTGTATAAGGCCCCTGCCACGGGCCGGGTGAATAAGGCCTCTGATACAGTCAAGATGACCTTGAGCTTCTCCTTCTATGAACCTAGCCCATATCAAGGGGAAGACATCTCTCCAGGGAGTCAACAGACCCTTCCTTCACCGTGACTCCCGCATCGGTCCATCAGAATGATCCTCCCTTCCCTGGAACATGGTCCCCTACACGAGGCGGCACCCTAAGACTCCTCGACCCTTAGCGGACTCCAGACGAAGGCTCTGGACTCCAGGCTTTACTCCCGCACCTAGGCCTCCATACCCAGGGCAGCAGGAACTCCAGGATAGTACCTCACCCCGGGCTAAAGGTACCCGAGATGGAACAGGAACACATGCACCCAGGCCGAAGGCACCTGGGCGTGGACCCCACTGGACATCAGCCCCAGGCCAAAGGTCTGCCCCTTTTATATGCTCTCCAGGCATGCACAGCAGGTTCCCCGCCCCGCTGTACTACTGCCAAGAGGGGACACAAAAGGCACAGCACTGTATCGGCGGTTCAACCCTAGCCTACCATGGCAGCGCCACCTGTAGGCCGCAGGGAACTGCACACCAATACTGTCCCCAGAGGACAAAATGGTCCATGAATCCTACAGAATTAGGGTGTTTGAGCCTATTCACCACTCAAACACTTCCCTTAAATTTAGCACCCCGCTTCATTTTTATTTCAAAGTATTTTATTTTCCCACTAGCTTATCCATTAAATTGAATAATTTATTCCAGAAAGGGCGTATTCTGGGGCATTCCCACCATATGTGTGGCATCGTGCCGTTGAGTTTCTGAGGTTCTTAATGACTTCCCGTACCTCTTCTGCTGAAAAGGGGGCCTCCAGCATATTTTTTTATTTTTTTATGTTATTTTAAGTTATTTCCCTATCCACATTTGTTTGCACAGCACTTGCCATGCTCTTAACAACATTTTGCTGCCATTTGCAGCCCTCTAGCCCTTTCCATTACTTTTTTAGAGCCTTTTTAGTCCTTAGAAGTCCGGGTCCCCATTGACTTCAATGGGGTTCGGGTTCGGGTCCGGGTTCGGGTTAAAGTTCGGTCCCGAACGGGAACTTTTTTCCGAAGTTCGGCCGAACCCGTCGAACCCGAACATCCAGGTGTCCGCTCAACTCTAATCACTACATTATCAATTAACTCACTTTATTATTCTTATTATTATTCTAACTGTGAAAACTGGAGATAATAAAGCTAATACAAAAACAAAACAGTACAATTACATTGATATGCAGCCAATATCTTCATTTTCAGAACTTGTATCACACTGGCTCATGGTGCCCATTACAAAAGTGAGGTATTAATTAATTAAATTTAGTAAATAAACAAACAAAAACACTTGTACACGCGTGTACTCTCTGCATCAGTGCTGTACCAGAATGGGATTCTGATGCTGGGGTGATGAAAACAGTCACTCCACCAACATTATAAGATGCCATGATACAACAGAACAGATATCTACTACTTGGCATTGTAAGCATGCCAAAGAATTCACAAGAGGAGCAGATTCCTAATGCAAACTAGTATTGCAATACCGGAGGGAAGAAAGAGTCGCAGCAGGGAATCAGTAGCATAAGAGAAGGGGGGGCTTTCAAATGTAAACACAAGTTGTGCTTACATTTGTGATCACTGTGATTAGCCATCATAGCTATCACAATCAGCGAGGCTCTGTGATTTTTGATTGCTGTGATTTGTACTGTAGAAAGAGCTGCCTGGATGCAATTCCAAGAAATTAATATTCCTTTTAATATACACCTTCTTTACATTTATATTTTATATTTATATATTTATATTTTTGCCTTTTTCTTGTTTGGTAGTGTAAAACAGTACAGTGAAAGTACTTTACTGTGACTCTGTCCTAATGTATGTATTTGTTGCTTATCTTTTTATTTAACCACTTGCCGACTGCCTACTGCATATTTACTGTGGCAGGTCAGTTTTTTTGCGGGAAATCACATACCTGTACATTCATTTTGCGCAACAGCCACTGGGGGCGTGCACGCACCGCCGGAGGCGCGATCACATGCTGATTTGACACAGGGGATGCCAATCAGCGGGTTTGGCGGACCCGGTGATCTGCCTATGTAACCACTTTAGCCCTGGAAGATTTGGCTGCTCAATGACCGGGCCATTTTTTGCGATACGGCACTGCGTCGCTTTAACTGACAACTGCATGGTCGTGCGAGGCTGTACCCAAACAAAATTGACATACTTTTTTTTCCACAAATAGAGCTTCTTTTTGGTGGTATTTTATCACCTCTGCATTTTTTATTTTTTGCGCTATAAGCAAAAAAAGAGCAGCAATTAAAAAAAAAAACACAATATCTTTTACTTTTTGCTATAGTAAATATCCCAATTTTGTTTTATTATTTTTTTCCTCAGTTTAGGCTGATATGTATTCTTCTACATATTATTTGTAAAAAAAAATCGCAATAAGCGTATAGTGATTGGTTTTAGCGTCTACACACTATGGGAAAGATTTATTGCATTTATATGGCGTTTTTTTTTTTTTTTACTAGTGGGCTGCAATTTTTTGCGGTATTGCGACATTGCGGCGGACAGGTCGGACACTTTTAACACATCTTTGGGACTATGAAAATGTCACTGGCAGGGAATGGGTTAACACTAGGGGGCAATCAAGGGGTTAACTGTGTTCCCTATTGTGTGTTATAACTGTGGGGGGGGATGGGACTAACTAGGAGAGATGACAGATCGTGGTTTCTACTTTTTAGAAACACACGATCTGTCTTCTCTCTTCAGACAGCACAGGGATTTGTGTGTTTACACACACACACAAACCCCTGTGCTGCCGCTCGTGCACGCGATCGCATGTGACTAGCGGCGATCGTGCCCGCCGGCCACACGCATCGGGTTCCCCGCTGTGCAGCGGGAGCGTGCGCGCCTCTGGTGTCTCTCGCGCACCCACTGGTGGCTCTCCTGGGCGAAGCCGTATATGTACGGGATTTCGCCCAGGAGAGCCATTCTTCCACAGTATATCTGCGTGATCCAGTCGGGAACCAGTTAAACAAGGTATTTCGCTCTTCTGACAGGGGAGAAGATGGAGATCTTGTGTTCCTGTTAAGCAGGAACACCGATCTCTGTATTCACCCAGTCAGAGCAACCCCCACACAGTTAGCAAGCACCAGCTAGGCACATAGTTAACTCTTTTATCGCCACTGATGTTAACCCTTTCCCTGCCAATGTCATTAGTACAGTAACAGTGTATATTTTTAGCATTGATCACTGTATTAGTGTCACTTGTCCTCAAAAAAGTGTCAGTTAGGTGTCCGATTTGCCCACCACAATGTCACAAACTCCCTAAAAACCAATGATCGCTGTCATTACTAGTGAAAATGTCCCGTCATTTGTAGATGCTATAACTTTTGCGCAAACTAATCAATATATACTTATTGGGATTTATTTTACCAAAAATATGTAGCTGAATGCATATTGGCCTAAATCGATGAAGGAATTCGATTTTTTTTTTTAAATGTATTGGATATGTTTTATAGCAAAAAGGAAAAAAAAATTTTTTTTTTAAATTGTTGTTCATTTTATTTGGGTACAGCATCGCTGTACAATTTTCAGTTGAAGTATTGCAGTGCTGTATCGCAAAAAATGGCCTGGTCATTAACCACCTTAGCGGTAATCCCGAGTCAGGCTCGGGGAGAGTTTTTCATACCAACAGCGGTAACCCCGAGCCAGACTCGGGCTGCATCGCTGTATACAGGGAGAGTTACTTACCTTGTTCCCTGGATCCTGCGATGTCTCCCCGCAGTGTGTGCGAGCCGTGTCTTGCTTGATTCACACTGCAGAGTGCCGAGCTCCGTTCCCTGCGACGTTGCGACGCACGGGGGCGGAGATCGGCGCCAAATTCAAAAAGTGAAAAAGACAGTATAGATACAGTATACTGTAATCTTACTGATTACAGTACTGTATAAAATAATTACACATCCCCTTTGTCCCTAGTGGTCTGTCCAGTGTCCTGTATGCAGTTTTATATTATAAATACAGTTTTTTCTGCCTGGAAACTGGAGATTGTCCATAGCAACCAAAAAGTGTCCCTTTATGTCAAAAGTGGTTTTAGACCAGCTAGAAAACAGCGATAATAAATTAGAATCCCTTGCAGAATTGAGCGATAGCGATTTGTGGGGAAATTTGTCATCAAACACTAAATCTAATGACAGCGACAATTCTGCAACTGAGCAAATTTCAGTGTTTTTGATTTGATTACATTATTGAATAATTTTTATTATAATTACATTACTATTTGTTATAATTATTTATAGTTATTTATTATATTATAATTTAATGATTTTGTGTTTAAAACTTTATCATACCCGGGATGTCTAGTAGACTCTTGTTTGGTCAGGTTTAAGTAAGTAATTACTAAGAATTGCAGGCCTACAATACATAACACCAAATTTCCATGCAAAATAATTGTACCGCTTTTGGTACAAAATTCCAGACAGAATCATACCGCCAGGGAGGTTATGGGGGTAAAACCTTCCAGGGCTGAAGTGGTTAAGCAGTCACTCAACACAGATGCAGTTTTACAGAGAGCCAAATGAGAAAACAAAACAACATATGATAATATATCAATGGATAAAATAAATTAATAACAGTGATATCACAGTGCTGTATTTAAGAGTAATACCACTTGTATTGGTTTAATTTCTGCAAAGGTGTGGCACAATACAGCAGCAGTGGTATGAGGGTTTATATTGGACACATAGCACAGAGTTGGGATGTTTAATTTATTATTTGATTACTTTCTTGTAGAAACTACAACATTTCCACAAGATGTGGAAATGTTCTGCAAAAGGATTTGAGAATGTTAAGATTCACTTCACTTATTCAATCATGTTAAAAAATCCCTGTTTACCTCTTTCATCTGCACATGATTAGATAGTTGAAGTGACACTTCACACATTTCATTGTGTGAACATTCTAAAATCCTTTAAATTAGCCTCAATAAATCTATCCTTTTTTGGAACTTTTCTACAAATTAGTATACTTCATCGTTAACCAAGTTTTATATGTTTCTATTATTATCATTATAATCGGAAAATTATTTAAAGTGTGAAAAATTTAAAATCCTTTAGTAAATCAGTATCATTTTCTAGATTTTTTCACCTGCCTAAATTAAAGAAAGAAAGAAATTGTCAGCCTTTTGTCCCACACATTTGGGAATGTGTATATTGTTCCCCAGTGATGGGAGCATAGAGTTAAGCTTGGCAAATATAAATGAGAATTGTGGCCCTAAAATTGTGATTTTCAATACGTGTGAGATGATGTGAATGCATGCATCAGAAAACACATGGGCAGGAGCAGTACGCACAGTATAGATCCTCCATAGGGAACACTGGGTGATTTATTGATTAAATTGATGTTCTGCCCTCACCAAGCTGCAAATGTTAAAAAGAAGATTAGGTCAATCTGCTGTAACATTATTTATCCTATGAACTTTAAAAACCTTAAGCTTGTCAAAGAACAGGATGAAATTCAAAATGTAGAAGTATAAAATGGAGCAATTTGTGTCAATACCTGCATGTTAGCAAATTACGCATTAAAGAGACCTATTTTCAGCTTCAAACAGAAATATGTAATTCAGGTTACTTTATGCACACATTGAAGTGAAACTTTTGGTTTGCCTACAAGGTGTAAACTTTGCAACAGGCAATTATTACAGGAGGTGTATAAAACACTTCTATTTATGATGGGCCTAATTATTTGTCAGATAACGATAATTTAAGATGCAACTACATCATGAGTCATAATGGTGAATAGAAGAAACCAGAGGAAGAGAAGGAAAGATCAAGGGCATTACTTAGTGTATTGTTAAACATAAACATTGCCTGTAATAAAGGGTGTTCTATCTGTAGCAGAAAGGGTGAAGGTAGTTTTGGCATAGTAATTTTTTCTATGTTAACCCCAGCAACACATGCACAGCAAGCTTTTTCCTTCTTCTCTTTATCATACTGTAAGAAAATTCAATTTTCCAGGCTACATTGCCTGCAACTGAAGAGGTCCTCAAAATATTGTTAGTTGCAAAGTGGTGTTGTTCTGGAGCAGTTAAAGAAAATAAACCTTAGTTCAGTTTATATTTTCTCTATTGATTATGGTTGCAACTAAGAAATACAACTTAAAATGTTTTCTTTCTTTTTTAACAGGTACATTCGAAATGTTGAGAACAAAGCCCATTGTTTGCATATCTCCATAGCTCAAGCTGTAAATTTAATGCACAACTGCATGAGCCAGAGAAGTTTCTTCTTCCTCCTTTACATAGTTACATAGTTATATAGTAGGTGAGGTTGAAAAAGACACACATCCATCAAGTTAAACATATGTGTGTGATTAATTGTCAGTATTACATTGTATTTCCGATGCCCCTGTTGAAGAACATTTGTTCGAAACGCATCCGATGCCCCTGTTGAAGAACATTTGTTCGAAATGCATAGGGCTTGGTATACTACCTCATTCACTGCCCCTTTTTAAACGTTTTTATTGTTTGTGATCACTTTTATGTTGGTTGAATAAACCCTCATTGACCTGCACCATTGGAGCATTCCTTCCCTTCTTTTCTCCTCACATGAGTGGTTGGTCAAGTAATAGCTTCCTTTGGCCACTGGTTACTAATATTCACCGTGGTAAAGAGTCTCCTTGCTGAGTGGCGGTTCCAGTTCCATCGGAGGACCACCTGGATCGGTGTGAAACCCAGAGTCTGCTGTTCTACCTCTCTTTTTCTACAAGAGTTATGTGATGACCATTCAGCACTACATGTTCTTTCTTCACAACACGAAAATTTTCTATGGACACTGTATGGACTCATTATATTGATATTATTTATCACTTTGGTTTGATTGGAGGCCCAAATTATTGGGCTTCATTTCTTCACTTAGCGCTACATCTTCATTCCATGTTTATTAATTTTACTCACATTTTATGTAGCAGCTTTATTTTTATTTATTATTTTAGATTAGCGCAGTATTTTCTCTCTTTATATGCCCTTGTTGGGCCTATCATTTACTAGGACCCCGGGTCCTTTTCCATCCTTGATTCCCCCAGAGATTCTCCCCCCAGTGAGTAGATTGCATTCATATTTTTGCCACCCAAATGCATTATTTTACATTTTTCTACATTAAACCTCATTTTCCATGTAGTTGCCCACCCCATTAATTTGTTCAGATCTTCTTGCAAGGTTTCCACATCCTGAGGAGAAGTTGTTGCCTTGCTTAGCTTGGTATCGTCCGCAAATACAGAGATTGAACTGTTTATCCCATCTTCCAGGTCGTTTATGAACAAATTAATTAGGATTGGTCCCAGCACAGAACCCTGGGGGATCCCACCTTCCACCCCTGACCATTCCGAGTACTCCCCATTTATCACCACCCTCTGAACTCGTACTTGTAGCCAGTTTTCAATCCATGTACTCACCCTATGGTCCATGCCAATGGACCTTACATTGTACAGTAAACGTTTATGGGGAACTGTGTCAAATGCTTTTGCAAAATCCAGATACACTACGTCTACGGGCCTTCATTTATCTAGATGGCAGCTCACCTCCTCATAGAAGGTTAATAGATTGGTTTGGCAAGAACAATTCTTCATGAATCTATGCTGATTACTGCTAATGAGTAATGATACCATTTTCATGACTAAAATCTTGTATATAATCCCTTTTCATCCCCTACAAGCGCTTGCATACTATTGATGTTATGCAAACTGGTCTGTAATTCCCAGCGATGTATTTTGGCCCTTTTTAAAATATTGGTTCTACATTGTCATTTCTCCAATCAGCTGGTATCATTCCAGTCAGTAGACTGTCAGTAAAAATTAGGAACAATGATCTGGCAATTACTTGACTGAGTTCCCTAAGGACCTTGGGTGCAAGTCATCTGGTCCCGTTGACTTATTATGATGACACTTCCCATCCTTGCTGCTAATCCAAGTTGTGATAGGAGGTCAGTCTCCCCCTCCTCCCTCAGGTTAGGGGGCCTATAGCATACTCCCAGCATTATTTTCCCCTTAGTTTCCTCCCTTTGAAGAACTACCCAACATAAGGATTCCACCTCCTCCCTAGCTCCCTTATTGATATCATCTCTCACATTCACTTGTACATTATTCTTGATATACAGGTATACCCCTCCCCCTTTTTTACCCTCACTATCCCTGCGATAAAGTGAATACCCTTGAATGGTTGCCAGCCAAACATGAGAGCTATTAAACCAAGTCTGAAATTCCCATAAAATCAAAATCCTCCTCATACAACAGTATCTCTAGTTCTCCCATCTTGTCCTCCAGGCTCCTGGCATTGGTGAACATGCCACGTAGTTTAGACCGGTCACATACTGTTCACTTATTCAGTGTTACAAGATTGAAAATATGACTTGTTACTATATATACCTCCGATGTATATGCCTTTAGATGGCATCATACAAAATTTCCATCAGAGAGACAGTCTAAAAGAAAACAACTCTTGCTCTATGGACCCATAATGCTCTATGAATCAAGTAACAAGGATGTACCCAGTATTTGATTAATTTAATTAAACAAAGATTGAATATATATATATATATATATATATATATATATATATATATATATATATATACAGTATCTCGCAAAAGTGAGTACACCCCTCATATTTTTGTGACAACGCTGAAGAAATTACACTTTGCTACAATGTAAAGTAGTGAGTGTACAGCTTGTATAACAGTTTAGATTTTCTGTCCTCTTAAAATAACTCAACACAAAGCCATTAATGTCTAAACCACTGGCAACAAGAGTGAGTACACCCCTAAGTAAAAATGTACAAAATGGGCCCAATATTTTGTGTGGCCATCATTATTTTCCAGCACTGCCTTAACCCTCTTGGGCATGGAGTTCACCAGAGGTTCACAGGTTGCCACTGGAGCCCTCTTTCACTTTTCCATGACGACATCACAGAGCTGGTGGATGTTAGAGACCTTGCACTCCTCCACCATCCATTTGAGGATGCCCCACAGATGCTCAATCGGGTTTAGGTCTGGAGACATGCTTGGCCAATCCATCACCTTTACCCTCAGCTCCTTTAGTAAGGCAGTGGTCATCTTGGAGGTGTATTTGGGGTCGTTATCATGTAGGATTACTGCCCAACAGCCCAGTCTCTGAAGGGAAGAGATCATGTTCTGCTTCAGTATGTCACAGTACATGTTGGCATTCATGGTTCCCTCAATGAACTGTAGCTCTCCAGTGGCGGCAGCACTCATGCAGCCCCAGACCATGACACTTCCACCACCATGCTTGACGGTAGGCAAGACACACTTGTCTTTATACTCCTCACTCCCCTATTTCCCAAAGACAACCTGTGGATATGACGCTGAGCACGTGAACTCAACTTCTTTGATTGACCATGGCGAGGCCTGTTCTGAGTGGAACCTGTCCTGTTAAACTGCTGTATGGTCAGTTTCAGGGTCTTGGCAATCTTCCTAGACCTTAGGCCATCTTTATATAAAGAAAATATTATTTTTTCAGATCCTCATAGACTTCTTTGCCATGAGGTGCCATGTTGAACTTCCAGTGACCAGTATGAGAGAGTGAACGTGATAACACCAAATTGACCAAATCTCACACCTGAGACCTTGTAACACTAACAAGTTACATGACAACGGGGGAGAAAATAGCTAATTGGGCCCAATTTTGGCATTTTCACTTAGGGGTGTACTCACTTTTGTTGCCAGCGGTTTAGACATTAATGGCTGCGTCTTGAGTTATTTTGAGGGGACAGCAAATTTACACTGTTATACAAGCTGTACACTTGCTACTTTACATTGTAGCAAAGTGAATTTCTTCAGTGTTGTCACATAAAAAAATATAATTAAATATTTACAAAAATGTGAGGGGAGTACTCACTTTTGTGAGAAACTGTATATATAAAAGTTTTAAGACTTTAACTGCACCTGTTTGCTCTTGTGCTCCACTCTTATTCTAACTCCTAATGAAATTTATTTTTTACTTAATGATCAGCCTAACTGCCCAGTATAAAACACTAATACTGCCAGAGTTGCTACAGAGCCCCAGAATGTTATTTATTCATAAAGGAACACTTTGATCTTCTTCTCCTTTATGACTGGCCTCTGTGCTCATTCCAAGATGCTGATGCTGCTGCTGAAGTGCAGTACATATAAAAAAAGTTATAAAACTATTCTATTTTTGCATCTTTCTTCATCACTGGCCTATCTGACCATTTGATGCTGCTGATGACATTTCATTGCCAGTGTTCAAAACAAATGTTGTTTTCTTCTTTACAGAATAAAGAACCTATATAAGGTTGAGGGCAGAGATATGAGTGCACAGCCTTTATTGTATATCACACTGGAATGCTTCATATACAGTATTTTAGTTGGTTTTTATTATTTATTTTTATCATTATTATTATTTTTAGGTACGGTTATTTATTTTTTTATTCTGATCTGGTTTTGCATTATTTAGAGATGTTATGTTTTCTCTATGGACAGTACATAATATAATTTAAAGCCCCCCCCCCCCCCCTGGTAAAGCACCTTGTCCCCTGTCCCCGAAGGTAACCTCTATTTTAAGGCATGTGGCCAAATATGGTTCAAGATGGGTGGGGTATGTTTGTCCTCTTCCCTTTTCTGACCATGCTCAGATATGGGTCTGGTATGGATAATAGGGGGAATCATGTGCCTTTCTATTGTTTATTTGCATGGGATTCCCCCATAAAATGCATACTAGACTCAAAGGGTTTGGTATGGAATTTGAGTGGGACCTAATACTTTTTTTTTGTGTCCCTTGACATCCATACCAGACCCTCATCAAATATAATGGTCTTGTGCATATTTAAAGGTGGAACCCCATCCCAATTGATTTTTTTATCCCTTTCCCAATAGCCTGGAAAATGCCTGTTACGGTTTTTTCACATGCAGCATCCATTCACTTCACTGGGGCTTGGATTCAGCACCAGAACTTTAGTAATGATTGCTGAACCCACATTGAACTAAACCCACGTACATTTGGCTTATCCCTATTTAAAACTAAGAAAGAACTAAGGTTCAGGCCAACCTCAGTTTAATCGGCTCCCCAGGAAATATCGTCTAATATGGCATTCTCTTCCCACTTATTACATGCGGCTACAGGGCAGGGAATTCAATGGCTCCTTCTGATTGGGCCTGCTGTGATGTGGTAGTTTCCTACTGGTTTGAGACAGTTCACTCTTTAGCTATTCCCTAATTAAGACTTACAGTAATTTTAGGTAAAAACACATTAGCAGCATGGATTATCTTTTGAAGACTCACCACTAAGTTTTGTTTCACTTTATGATTTTGATGTAGAGCTTGGAAGGAGCCTAACCATGCAATAGTTATCTTTACTTTGGTTGTGATGAACTGAGATGGAGAACAGATTTTCCCTAATGAACTGTGAATTTAGCTCATTATGTATTATGTAAGATGTAAAATTGCATTGCAGCATGTATATAATGAGCCAAAATGTATGCAAAAGAAAAGGAACAAAACACAATGTATGTTTCTTCAATATGCATTGATAGGATTATGTTAACTGGGCATTAACTTAGCTGAAATACTGGCACAAGCAGGTAATCTCAGTGTAGCTATTTAAAATTAGGAAAAAATTAGAAGCTCATAAAAATAGATCATGCCTAGCATAACTGTAATTGAAGTCTATAATAGTGACCAATTTATTGTTATCCTGCAATTTTATTATGCCTCAGGGCTCTCACAATTGAGTCACCATTCCAGAATAGCTTGATGTTCACTTATCATACACAGTAGACACGGGGAAATGAGGACAGAGAGCTGCAAAATTAATCATTTTATACACAGCAAAACCTGTAATTAATGGACTAAATAGGCAATGAGACTAATAGAATTATAATATGCAAGAAGAAGGATCACTCATATTCACTTGTAATAAAATATTTGACCAAATGTAGAACACTATGGTCCATTGTGCTTTATGTGTATGTTGCTGTCCAGGCATGAACGAATTATATTTTAAATAATTGATAAAAATGTAATAACTAATCCTGAATGGGAGCCCAGACAGGTTGCTGGACTGCTCTCTTTCTTTTTATTCAAAAATTATTTTTCTTCTACTATTGGGAGCACCTACAACCAAGTGTTTGGTTGGTGTGGGATATATAATTTTTTTGTATTATTTTTTACCCAATGGATTTGGTACTAAACCGCGGAGTTATAGACCTTCCGGGATGCACCGCGGCTCATGGGTCTGTGGTGATATCCACTGTATCTCTGCTACTGACGGGAGGCTTGTTGTCTATCCCTAGTTTATGTTTTCTTTTTTTGTCTCTTTATTTTTTCTTTTTTGCTTTGTTTTGTTGGTTAATGTTGTTTCTTTGTATTTTGTTAGTGCTGTGTTCTTCTGGGGAGCCCTCTCTATAGACTCACGTCATGTGCCGTGCATATCTAAGCCCTATCTATAGCCTCCATGAGGAGTCTTAAATTTGGATCTCTGAATGTCAGGGGTCTGAATATTTCTCAGAAAAGATCACAAATAATATATGACATGCATAAACAAAAGGTAAATATTCTTTTTTTGCAGGAAACTCATTTTAAAGAATCATCGGTTCCCATAATGTCCACTAGGTATTATTCTAGATGGTATATGAGCCATAATCAAATAGGGAAATCAAGAGAGGTAGCGATTGGTATACACTCCTCTGTCCCAGTCTCTTATGTACAGGAGCGGACTGACCCGGGGGGGGGGGTGATATTTGTTTGTTAAATGCAGAATTTTTGATCAATTATTTACACTGGTGAATATTTATGCACCAAACCAGAGACAAGCTACTATCATGTCTGCGGTTCTGGGGAAAATTAGAGATTTTGATTAAGGAGTCCTTGTGACAGGAGGAGACTTAAATTTAACCTTGGATCCTGCTATGGATACCTCAACTGGCAATTTACATATCTCACGCATTCGCTTAAATAGACAAAAGCAGATGCTTTATTCTTTTCAATTAGTAGATGCTTGGCGTGTTCTCCACCCCCGGGATAAAGATTACACATGCTTTTCGGCGACCCACAACATGTACAGTAGAATAGATTATTTTCTGGTTTCCCATCGCTTGTTGGACTGGTACCCCTGGTCTGAGATAGGCATTCAAAAGTGGTCGGATCATTTTCCCCTATATTTTATGGTGAAGGTCCCTAATACTATAAAACCTAAATTCACTTGGAGATTGAATGAGAACTTGTTAAATGACACGCTGACAGTGGGGGCCATAGAGGAAACAATTTCGGTCTTCGTTAATGACCATAAAAATTATACAACAGCTTCCCCTATAAAGTGGGAGGCTTTAAAATGCGTGCTGAGGGGAATATTAATATCACATGGCACAAGATTGAAGAAAGAAAGGGCTTCCACTATTGCCTCCCAGTTGGAAGAGATCCACGAATTAGAATTGGAACATAAACAACAACTGGTATCTTTCAGTCTCTGCAACAAAAGAGACTCAAATTATATACTTGATCAGGCCTATATGAAGCATTAAGAATCCACGCAACATATGGCGTACGAACATGGAAACAAGTGTATTAAAGCACTCACTCATTCAATCTCCAAGAAACAATCCAGAACCTATATTCCAAAGGTGCCGTGTCCTCAGCGTGGCTTGGTATGCGCCACAGAACAAATCGCGTCTACTTTTAATTTTTGTATAAATTCTTTATTTTTCCATAGATTTCACATTTAAAGTTTTCACGTTTTATACCATCTGCTTATATCAATCAAAAATCAAACACAAAAAAAAAAGAGACTACAATCTTGTATTCTCCCACCTCCTTTATGCTTCATTAATTCAATGTGACTTCTCTTTTCCTCTTTAACCTCTGCCTTTCTTTTCCGTGATGCCCCCCCTCCCTCCCCCAACCAAACACACCAAAAAAAGAGGGTGGGAGAGATTTCACCCTCACACCTCCTCTCTCTCCTCCTCTCCCCGATCCCCACCCCCTCCCCGCTCCTCCCTATATTTCAAGTAGGGTGCCCATATCGTCCGGTATCTCCCATCTTGATCTTTCATTGCCATCATGAGGTTCTCCATCTGTTGAAACTCTGCGATTCTAGGGAACCATTGTGCTCTAGTTGGTGGACTATCCTTTTTCCACAGGACAGGGACGCACGCCCTCGCGACTATAATAAGATGTCTTAGTAGGGAATTTTTGTATTTTTCCACTGATATAGGTATATATAGTATTAGAATGGCTGCTGGTCTGTCTTCTAAAGACACTCCTGTGATTATTTTGATAGTTTTTATTACCATTTTCCAAAACTCCTGTATTTTCACACATTTTAGAGTCCCTTCTGCCATGTCACATCTCCAGCAAGCATCTGACGTCTGAGGATATATTCGATGCAGTACTGTTGGTGTTCTATACCATATAGTTACAATTTTGCATCCTCCCTCCTGGTATCTGCTCGCTACTGAGACCTTGTGTGTAAATAACAAGATCCTGTCTCTCTGTTCTTGGGAGAATGTTAACCCTAAGTCCCTCTTCCAAGCCTGAAGGAACGTAAGTTCTTGTGGTATGTCTAAATTAATTAGTATTGCATAGAAATAAGACAGTGAGTGTCTCAGGGGGCTCCCCTTCAGGCATATCTGCTCAAATTTTGACAATGTTCTGACTTCTGTATATATCTTTGCCTTTGCCCGTAAGAACGCTTCTAATTGCAGCATATGATTTTTTTTTAATTCTGGTGCTACCTCTCTTTCAATCTCTCTCTTTGTCATTAGTCGATTATCTTTTGAAAAGTGAGTAATTCTACTAATACCTCTTTGTCGTAGAGCATTGAATCTTTGATCTATCAAACCTGGCTGAAATGCCCTGGTGTCCAGGATCGGAGTCATTGGACTCGGGTATTTAGACATATTTGTTTTTTCAAAAACCTTTTTAATTGTTCGTCTAGTGGCCCCTATCGTCGGGTGTTTCTTTATTTCTGCGGGCATTTCAGCTTCTGGAATCCACACTAGGCCTTCCAGGGGAATATCCACTGTTGCCTGTTCCATTTTTATCCAGGGTTTCCTATTAAACCCACACCACTCTACTACTCTAACTAAATGAGATGCTTCCTGATACTTTACTGGGTCCGGGAGCCCAATCCCTCCTTACCCTTTGGACAATGACAAAATAGTTCTACGTATCCTCGCCGGTTTCCCCGCCGAAATGATTTTCAGGAACATTGACCTAAGATCCCTCAAAAAACTTTGGGGGATCTTAATTGGTAAAGTCTGTATTAGATACAGAAGTCTCGGTAACACGTTCATCTTTATTATATTTATCCGCCCGAACCAAGTCAAGATTTCTTTATCCCATCTCAGTAAGTCTTGTTTTATTCGTCTACCCAATGCTACATAGTTAAGTTCGAATAATTTGTTTAAATTTCTCGATATCTTAGTCCCTAAGTAGCTTATATGGGAATCTGTCCATCTAAAATCAAATTGCGTAGTTATCTGATGTAGTAGTGAGGATTTTATTTCCATTCCCATTGCCTCTGATTTCCCATAGTTTACCTTTAAAATTGGACAATTTTCCATATCCTCTTAGTTCTGTCAGCAGGGAAGGCAGGGCTATAACTTGGAACGTTATAAAAAAAATTAAGTCATCGGCATATGCCGCCAGTTTCTGTTCTTCCCCCTTCGTTATTATCCCCTTAATGTTCGGATTTGCCCGTATCCTCAAGGGTTCTATTGTCAAAATAAAAATAATAGGTGACAGTGGGCAACCCTGTCTTGTCCCATTTCGAATAAGAAATGGCTCCGAGATTTTATCATCTATTTTAACCCTCGCGCTCAGTTCTGAGTATAAATTATCGAACCAGCTCATCATCCCTTCCTGCAGACCTATATGCTGTAGCATTGCTTTTAGAAACATCCATTCCACTCTATCATAAGCTTTTTCTGCGTCAGCAGATACTAATATCATTTGCATCCTCTGTTTTTGTGTTAGATAAATCGCACTCACCACCCGTTGTGTGTTTTCTTTTCCCTCTCGCCCAGGGGTAAATCCCACTTGATCTGGGTGTCTTAAATCCGGGATGTACTCTATTAATCTTGTGGCAAGAATCTTAGTGAACACTTTCAGGTCCACATTAAGCAGTGATATAGGGTGGTAGCTAGCGCATTGTGATGGATCTTTACCTTCCTTTGGGATGACTGTTATATGTGCCAACAGCGTCTCATTTGGTATTTTCTTTCCCTCCCGCAGTGAGTTATACGCTGATATAAACCTGGGAGCCAGTTTTTCAGCGAACATTCTGTAGTATGGATAGGGTGTACCCATCCGGACCTGGTGCCTTACCCAATTTTAATACTTTTATTGCTTCCATGAACTCCTCTATTGTGATTGGTTCATCCAATTTTCTAGTTATTTCCTCTGTTAATTTTGGCATCTGTGTTTTTCTGATATACCCCCTAGCTGCTTCCAGTTTCTTTTGAGCATTTCCTGGCATAAGTTTTTCTTCTAACTGGTATAATTTCTTATAATACTCCTTAAAACATTGTGCGATTTTCTGTGGGGCATTAATCATTTCATCATTTTGTGTCTTAATTTTTGCGATATGGTTACATGTATTGGCTTCTCTCAAGGCATTTGCTAACATGCAACCTGGTTTGTTCCCAAACTCATAGAATGTTCGCCTCCCTCTGGTTAATTTGGCTTTCGCTTTATCAATTAGTAATAGATTCAGCTTTTCCCGCATGTCATCTAGTTTTTGTTCTATTGATTGTGCCTGGGATATTTTATGTACCGTTTTTAGCTCTCCAATACGTTTAAACATCGAGTCTATCTGTTCATTTAATTTCCGTTTCCTATGTGCCCCCATCGAGATAAAATTACCTCTCATTACACATTTATGTGTTTCCCACAAACAAAAGGGAGTTGTTTCTCCTGTATCGTTCAGTGCAAAAAACAACTCTAATTCCTCCCTCAGTTTCCCCTCATATTCACTGTCTTTTAATAGAGTCTCATTTATCTTCCAGTGCCATCCCTTCATATCAGCCTCCCCTAAATTTAGTGTGCAGCTTGTTGGAGCATGGTCTGAAAGGGTGATAGATCCAATAGAAGCATCTACAAGAGATGCAGCTAAGCTCTGAGAGATTAAAACATAATCAATTCTAGTATATGTTTTATATGTCGCCGCGAAAAACGTGTAGTCCCTATCCT
The DNA here is from genome assembly GCA_029206835.1 of Rana muscosa. Classification (NCBI taxonomy): domain Eukaryota; kingdom Metazoa; phylum Chordata; class Amphibia; order Anura; family Ranidae; genus Rana; species Rana muscosa. The sequence continues at coordinate 220,107,380 of CM055116.1, forward strand.
GTGTGTGGACAGTCCTCCAACTATCTATCAATTGTAAGTCTTGTAAGAGTTTCTTCGCTTTTCTTAATTTAGTGTATGACAGATGGGAGATACCTTTTGAGGTGTCCTTTATAGGGTCTAAAGCCATGTTGAGATCGCCACCCACTACCAGAATTCCTTCCCTGTGTTGTTGGACCAATTGCAGGTATGTTTCCAAACAATTTATCTGGTCTACATTCGGTAGGTATATATTCACTAGTGTGACTTTTTGTTGACTCAGAGTTCCCCTCACTATTAAGAGACGTCCTCCCTCATCCCTCACTACCCCCGATTCCTTCCATGCTATCTGCTTGGACATCAAAATAGAGACTGCACAGGATTTTGAACTCTGTGATGTACTATGGTATATTGTCGGGAATCTGTGTTTTTTAAGGTTCAGGGTTTTGTCCCCTTTAAAATGTGTCTCTTGTAAAAAAATAATCTGTGATTTAAGTCTACCTAATTCTGAAAGCAGCCTAACTTGTTTCTCTGGGATATTAAGTCCCTTAACGTTATATGAGGTAAAAGTTATTTTAGTAATTTCTGTCCTGATTGGGGCCGTCCAATAGGGGAGGAGAAGGGAAGGCAAAGCAAGAGAGAGGAGGCACGGACAGGTGAGAGGGAGAGAGAGAGGGAGAGAGAGGAATAAAACAAAAAAAACACCCCCCTTCTTCTTTTACTTTCCCCTGGGAGATCAAACTCCCCGCATGTATGGTGACCTGGGGCAACACCTGGACTAAGTCACTCAAAAAACAAAAACAAAACAAAAAAAAAACCACTGCAACGCCTCCGACTTATCCTCCACTCAGAGGAGAGGCATTTATTGTGGGGGGTGTTGTAGGTAGGCCCAGAGATTGTGCCTGAGGTCCCTAGACAGTGCTCTCGCTTTGTACTTCCATAGACTTTTCGGTAATCCACATATTTAACTTGTATCTTTATCTCATCATATACAGTTTCTATTCTCTTTCTGTCCCCCATAGCTCCTGTCTCTCCCCTCTTGCATATATCTTAAAAAATCAGCATATCTTTATCAAATTACCATCACATCAACCTTATCTCCTTATAATAACACAGCACAGAAAAAATGAAACAAAAAATACACCTATATACTTATATAAGCTTTTACAATATAGCATTCTTTATAGTCATATATGCCCAACTTGTATTCAGATTCCTCCCTCCTCTTTCCATTCCTATTTCTCCCATTTCCCTTCTGCTTTATTCACATCTACATACAAGTCTATTCCCATGAAGAGTCCGGGATCCCCCTTCCCCCCCACAACGGAAGTGGTCCCACCTTTGTGCCCGCCCTTATCTTCCTCACCAAAACAGACAAAAAGGAGGAAGAGGGGGATCTCCTTCACCCGTATTCCTCTTATTTTATTGTATCTATATACAAATCTGTTCCGAATAGGAGTCCAACCTCCCCCTTTGCCCCCCCCACAAAAATATAAATCCCAACCTGTGATCATCCCATCCCATTACATTCCTTCAAAAGAAAATAAAAAATAAAAAAGAAAACCCTGTCTTAATTAACCTTGTGTCCAAAAAAAAAAGAAAAAAAAATACACCACTGCTGGCGTTATATCCAACTTTTCTCTCTCCTTCCTTGGAGGCACTTCAACAGGAGTACCTACACCCTTATCCCCCCCATCCCTTCCCACCCCCCTTATTCCTTCTAACCCGGTGTTACACCCCAGTGACAAAAAAGTAAAACAAACAAAAACTTTTTCATACTATGAACCCTTCTCCTCTTCACCCTTTCCCCTGTCCCCTTTATCCTTTTTGAACAGGCAACTATCATTGCAATAAATCTGTGTTTAAATTCCCTTCTTCCTTTCTACCAAAAAAAAAAAGAGACCGACAATACTACCTATCCCCTCTGTGATTTTACATCCCCATTCTATGAACTCCTCCCCCACTACTCCCCCCTTACTTTACCCCTTACCACCTTATTTCCCCTCTCCACTCATTACCCCCCCTCCTACCTTACCCTGTTGCTGTACCTCATCCCTTATCATCCCTTACCTGAATTGTATCTGAATTATACCAAATCACAGTTATTACAATTATCTTCATGTAAAACTTAATATCTATTTCCACACCAAAAAAAAAACCCTCCCATCACCCAAAAAAAAAACCCTCCCACAATCCCATTCCCTCCCCTCATGGTCCCGGAGAAAAAAAAACACAAAAAAGCAAAAATGCAAAAATTCTCCCTAAGTTGCGCAGTACATGTAGCTGTTAGAGGTTTATGAGAAACCTTTTATCATTTATCATTGTCAGAAATGCTAAAAAAAATAAAAAAAGGGACAAAAAGAGGGGCATATGGAGAACAGATATTCTCCTTTTTTTTAAAAAAAAGATTCTATTTATTTATTAATCAAACTTGTGGAGTAATTCAGTGGTCTGCTGTACTCAGGCGGTGTTGTCCCTTTATTCTGATATGTCTGAGATTTCCTCTGCAGGGCTGCTCCTCTCTCTATGTCTGTTGGTAAGTCTATCCAGTTAGGTACTTCGAAGGCCTCTGAGCCCAGGAACTGAAATAGTTCTGGCAACTGCTCTGGGTCTTGTAACTTAAATGTGTCACAATCTTTTTTAATTGTCAAAGAAATTGGGTACCCCTATCTATATGATGCCCCCTTTAGTCGTATATGGTCCAATAAGGGTTTCAGCCTCCGTCGTCTATCCCTCATTTGACGACATAAATCAGGGAACACCTGAATCTCCTCTTTGTTTAATTCTATTGATCCTTTCTGCCATGCTGCTCTCATTATCTCCTCCTTTATCCTAAAGAAATGTACTCTGCATAAAATATCTCTTGGATTTATGTACCTTGGCCAGTTCAATATAATTGTCGGGCGGGCTCCCCAATATTTCATTAAAGATGGCTACCACTTTTCTTCTTAGCTCTGCAGTTGTAACTACTTCTGAGACACCTTTGATCCGTATATTATTTCTTCTGCTTCTATTCTCATTTTCTTCTGCTTGTAGTTGTAGTGCCTGCAGTCTCTGGTGTTGTATTTTAATTTTCTCCTCCATCAAATCTATACGCTTATCAGTTAGACCTTGCAATGTTGTACAGCTATGCATCTTTTCGTCTAATACCTCTGTACTCTGCCGTATCTGAGGGCCCAGCCACTTGCTCATCATCACTTGAATGTCCTCCTTAGTGGGGAGAGCACTTATTAATTTCCTGATATCCTGCTCCCCTCCCAGGTCTCTTGCCACTGTGGCCTGTCCTTTTGAGTGATTATCCAATGAGCCATCATCAGGCCAGGGACAAAAAGAGGGGCATATGGAGAACAGATATTCTCCTTTTTTTAAAAAAAAAGATTCTATTTATTTATTAATCAAACTTGTGGAGTAATTCAGTGGTCTGCTGTACTCAGGCGGTGTTGTCCCTTTATTCTGATATGTCTGAGATTTCCTCTGCAGGGCTGCTCCTCTCTCTATGTCTGTTGGTAAGTCTATCCAGTTAGGTACTTCGAAGGCCTCTGAGCCCAGGAACTGAAATAGTTCTGGCAACTGCTCTGGGTCTTGTAACTTAAATGTGTCACAATCTTTTTTAATTGTCAAAGAAATTGGGTACCCCTATCTATATGATGCCCCCTTTAGTCGTATATGGTCCAATAAGGGTTTCAGCCTCCGTCGTCTATCCCTCATTTGACGACATAAATCAGGGAACACCTGAATCTCCTCTTTGTTTAATTCTATTGATCCTTTCTGCCATGCTGCTCTCATTATCTCCTCCTTTATCCTAAAGAAATGTACTCTGCATAAAATATCTCTTGGATTTATGTACCTTGGCCAGTTCAATATAATTGTCGGGCGGGCTCCCCAATATTTCATTAAAGATGGCTACCACTTTTCTTCTTAGCTCTGCAGTTGTAACTACTTCTGAGACACCTTTGATCCGTATATTATTTCTTCTGCTTCTATTCTCATTTTCTTCTGCTTGTAGTTGTAGTGCCTGCAGTCTCTGGTGTTGTATTTTAATTTTCTCCTCCATCAAATCTATACGCTTATCAGTTAGACCTTGCAATGTTGTACAGCTATGCATCTTTTCGTCTAATACCTCTGTACTCTGCCGTATCTGAGGGCCCAGCCACTTGCTCATCATCACTTGAATGTCCTCCTTAGTGGGGAGAGCACTTATTAATTTCCTGATATCCTGCTCCCCTCCCAGGTCTCTTGCCACTGTGGCCTGTCCTTTTGAGTGATTATCCAATGAGCCATCATCAGGCCTATCTGTCATGTCAGCCATACTTGCCAGTGTTGCCTCTGTACCCTGTACCTTTAGGCTACTAGCCAGTGGGTCATTGTCAGCCATACCTGTCTTATCAGCCATGTTTTCCTGCAATATGTTTGCGTCTGGTAACAAAGCTAGGGAGATGCCTCGCTCACCTCTATTCGCCTCTCACCTGACATGCAGTGTTGTACCGCCAACGGCTCTTTCACCCGCTCCTTCACTCGCTCCTTTACTTGTCGCGTCTGACGGGTCTGCTTCGGCTGTCTCCCCACTGACCGTTGATAGCGTGTGTCTATCCCAGCTTCCTTGTTAATAGCCGCGCCGTTCAGTCCATTGCTCAACGGGCTCACACCACCTCCAGATTGAAACTGCAGGCGTGTGGGGTATGGATGGGATAGATGGGAGGGAGTGCTCAACCCTCCTACCTGTTTCTCATGCCCCGGCATGGATCGCCTGATTCTCCGGTCCAGTCTATCTCAGCACTTCCACTATGGCAGAATGGCAATATACAAGATGGATATTTTACCACGTTTCCTATATCTATATCAAACATTGCCTATTATTCTGCCTTGGCCCTTCTTTTGAACACTAAGATCAAGTTTACTTTGTTATCTTTGGCGGAATTCATTGGCAAGATTGCGATATGATAGTTTGGTAAAGCAGAAGACTGAGGGGGAATTTGGATTACCGCAGATGGAACTATATTATATAGCTTCAGTATTGGCTAGAATACTGGACTGGATCCACTCTGGAAGCACAAAACTATGGGTAACCATAGAACAGCAAATAATAGAGCCTTCGCTGGTCTCTCTTCCATGGACCGTACCCAAACTGCGTCTATCGGGACAAACTCTTCCACCTTTGACCCAGGCCTTATTAAAATTTTAGGATAGGACGGTAAGAAGATGGGGTGTTTCTTCAATACCAGGTCCACTCACCCCAATAAAGGGATAACCGAGAATTTCCACCGAGTATGTTACCAGATAGGTTTCTAAGATGGATAAGGCAGACCCCCTCTCCGATTATACAAGCCCTCTCATCAAGAGGACTCCAGCCACTCAATATGATAATGAACAATGAACGCAAATATGCTGGACAGTGGTTTCATTATATTCAGCTTCAACACTATCACAGACATCTCTCTAAAAAGACTATATTACATAGGGACCTAACACCGTTTGAGTCCCTGTGTAGTAGGGCTACAGGATGTTCTAGTATTATTTCTACAATATATGATATAATCTTATCCTGCGCCTCCCCATCTAACCTGTACTACACCAGAGACTGGGAGAGAAAACTGGGTTTTTCAATCTCGGTAGAAGATTGGAAGAAACCTTTTTTGTTAACTTTTAAATCGAGTTCTGCGCCTTACATACAAGAAAAGAATTATAAAATACTAACTAGATGGTATAGATGTCCGGCAAGGTTACAAAGAGTATCGCAGATCCATCCCGGGGAATGCTGGCAATGTGGAGGAGATAGTGGTACAATGATCCACATCTGGTGGACTTGTCCTCAGTTTAAAGAATTTTGGGATTCTGTATTTCAAATCTGTTCTTGCATTACGGGTGTATACTATCATAAATCTCCAGAAATAGCCTTACTATCCATATATCCAGGGTGTCATGGATATGCATTAATGTCTGTCTGCCATCTTACCTTCCTCCTCATGTGTTCATCTAGAGACCAGACCTCCTTCACCTGGCTTCCTTTATAATCTCCTCCCAGCCTGACTCCACCCCAGGCCCTATCACTGAACACTATATTAACCTGTGCACTGCAAGCCTGCTTTGCTGATCAACGTGTTTGTTAGGCATTGTGTGTTTGGGTTCCTGCCTGCCGTGTGCTACGTCTGTCTCTCTGTTACGTTATTGGCTTGTCCCCGACTATCCCAGTCTGCTCGTGACCCTTGACCTTCGGCTCGTTCTCGTTATCCTTGTCTGCTTGTGGCCCCTGACCTTCGGCTTGTTATTCGGTTCTCTCTATCGTGTGCTGCTGCTTCCCCTTATCCTACGGGGCGTGAGCTAGGAAACTCCAGGGGCCGCAACCTGGTCCCAGCCTGCGGCGTAACATCCTCACCACTAGAGGCCCTGGAGAAGACCAGCTGGGTCTTAGACTCCGCGCCCTGGGGAATCTTGGCTCTCGCTTCCGTTGGGATCCCGGTTGTGCTCCTCTGGTCCCGCTTTCCACAACCACCCAGTTTCCTATCCGCAGAAGCCAGCCATAGGGTTCACTACCTCGCGGTGCACTCCTGTCCCCCTACGGTGTACATCTGTCACCTGGCCACAGGTGACCCTGACAGTTTGATCAGCCATGAACCCGGCTGACATCCCGCTTCCCGCGGATGATCCATTGCAGGGCATAGTTCGCAGACTTGAGACCCAGGAATCAAATCAGACCCAGGTGATGCGATTCCTCCAGGATCTGGCTTCTCGATTCGAGCAGCTTCAGGTCTCCTTGGGAACCCCGAATCCGCAACCCCAAGTACAACCAGCGGCTGTACCTATCGCACCAGTCGCAGCCTCACACTCACTAAGATTGCCAGCTCTGTTCCGTTTCTCTGGGGACTCCAAGGCCTGCAGGGGGTTTCTCAGCCAATGCACTATTCATTTTGAGCTTCAGCCTCAAAGCTTCCTATCTGACCGGGCTAAGGTAGCCTATATCATTTCCCTCCTCTCCGGTGAAGCTTTGGCCTGGGCTGCCCCTCTGTGGGAGAGGAACGATCCGGTGGTTTCCAGTCTGTCCGAATTCTTGAAGCTCTTTCGTAATATCTTCGAAGAGCCGGCTCGGGCTTCTTCAGCGGCTAGTGCTGTCTTACGTCTTCGCCAAGAATCTAGTTCAGTGGGGCAATATGCTCTTCAGTTCCGTATCCACACAGCTGAATTGAGCTGGAATAATGAGGCCCTGGTCGCTACCTTTTTACATGGCCTCTCTGACCGAGTGAAAGACGAATTAGCGGGAAGAGCCATTCCCGTCGGTCTGGACGATGTAATTTCATTATGCAACCAGATCGATATTCGTTTTCAAGAGAGGTCCTTAGAAAAAAGACGCCAGCACTCTCTGGGTCCTAGCCAGTCTGAGCTCCCCTCCCTTCATTCTGTGGAGCATCCTCTACCTGCTGAAGAACCTATGCAGCTGGGCCGGACCAGACTAACCCCCGAAGAACGTGCTAGGCGCAGAACTCTGGGCTTGTGCCTCTATTGTGGGGGCAAGGGTCATTTTCGTGACTCCTGCTCGCTTTGTCCGGGAAACGCTCGGGTCTAATACATTTGGAAGGTGGAGTATTGGACCCAGAAACATCACCTTCTCGCCTGCTCTTGCCGGTGTTCCTTCATGTAGGCACTTCTCCTCAGTCAACCCTTGCATACCTGGATTCCGGGGCTGCCGGCAATTTCATGGATTGGAGAACTGCTTCTTCTATGAAGCTTACCCTTTCACCTCTCACTACCCCATTGGTAGTCTCGGCAATTGATGGCACTGTTCTCCCAGGGGGCCCTATTCGCTTCCAGACGCTACCCATTAGGATGTCGGTAGGGATTCTCCACCAGGAGTGGATATCCTTTCTTATTCTACCCAAGGCCTCTACCCCAGTTGTATTGGGCCTCCCTTGGCTACAGCTCCACTCTCCACATGTGGACTGGGTCTCTGGGCAGATCCTGGCCTGGGGTTCCTCATGTTTCTCGTCGTGTCTTCTCAAGGTGACCCCCAAGGAGAGTCTTCCGGTTGCTGCCACTTCTGTTTCTTCTGATCTTCCCGCCGCATACAGCGATTACCGGGATGTGTTCTGTAAAAAATCAGCTGAGGTGCTTCCTCCCCACAGGTCTTTTGACTGTGCTATTGATCTTGTCCCCGGAGCAACTCTACCCAGGGGTCGTACCTACCCTCTGTCCATCCCAGACACCCAGGCCATGTCGGAGTATGTAGCAGAGAATCTGGAGAGAGGTTTCATCCGGAAATCCTCATCGCCTTCAGGGGCAGGGTTCTTTTTTGTTGCCAAAAAGGATGGTACCTTAAGACCCTGCATCGATTATCGGGGTTTAAATGCGGTTACTATTAAAAATCGATACCCCTTACCCTTAATATCTGAGCTATTCGATAGGTTGAAGGGTGCCTCCATTTTCACCAAGTTGGATCTCAGAGGCGCGTACAATCTCATTCGAATACGGGAGGGTGACAAATGGAAGACTGCATTCAACACCAGAGACGGGCATTACGAATATCTGGTGATGCCTTTTGGTCTGTGTAATGCTCCAGCCGTGTTTCAAAACGTTGTCAATGAAATCTTCAGAGATCTGCTGTACCAGTTTGTTGTCATCTATCTGGATGACATTCTGATCTTTTCTGAAAATCTGCTCGTCCACAGAAACCATGTCCGCACTGTACTTCAACGTCTTAGAGAGAACAATCTCTATGCCAAGCTGGAGAAATGTTCCTTTGAATGTTCTGAGGTCCTGTTTTTGGGGTGCTTCGTCTCATGTCCGGGGCTTCGTATGGACCCTGGGAAGGTCTTGGCTATCACCAACTGGCCTCTTCCTGCTAGCCTCAAGGCCACACAGCGCTTTCTTGGCTTCACTAATTATTATAGGCAGTTCATAAGGAATTACTCTTCCATTGCCGCGCCTATTATCGCTTTGACCAAGAAGGGTGTGAATGCCAGAGACTGGCCTCCCGAAGCTGTCTCTGCATTTCACAACCTGAAACAGGCCTTTGTTTCTGGCCCCCTCTTGAGGAGACCAAATCCTGGGAATGCATTTTTTATTGAAGTGGACGCTTCCTCAATGGGGGTGGGAGCTGTGCTTCTTCAAATCTTTGAGAAGAGACGCCAACCATGTGCGTTCTTCTCCAAAAAAAATTCTCAGGCAGAGAGGAATTATGCCATCGGTGATCGGGAACTTCTCGCAATTAAATTGGCGTTAGAGGAGTGGCGTCATCTCTTGGAGGGTTCCCCTCACTCCATAACGATCTTTACCGATCACAAGAATTTACAGTATCTACAGAATGCTAAACGTCTGAATCCTAGACAGGCCAGGTGGAGTCTCTTCTTTGCCCGTTTTAATTTCACGATTACCTACAAACCTGGTTCCTGCAACGGTCGGGCTGATGCGCTCTCTAGGTCATTTGACACTTTGGACGAGGAGTCCGCCCCTGAACCTGAGCCGATCATTCCCACCTCATGCATTGTTGCCCACTCTACCAACCTGAAGTCTAAAATTCCGCCTGGTAAGACCTTTGTCCCCACTGAGCTAAGAGCTAAGATCCTTCGTTGGGGACATGATTCCAAGGTGGCAGGGCATTCTGGATTCCTCCGATCCTTCCTACTCATCAGTCGTCACTACTGGTGGCCTAATCTCCGCTCAGACGTCAAAGACTACGTTAAAGCTTGTCATGTCTGTGCTCAGTCCAAATCCTCCACACAAGCTCCTGCTGGTCTCCTCATGCCCTTGCCCATTCCTAAGGAACCCTGGGTCCATATTGCCATGGATTTTATCACCGATCTCCCACTGTCTGAGAATAATACAGTCATTTGGGTGGTAATCGATCGATTCTCCAAGATGGCTCATTTTGTTCCTCTTCCTGGTCTTCCTTCTGCCCCTGCCTTGGTTCCCATTTTCATTCGGGAAATTCTCCGCCTACATGGGGTCCCTTCTCATATTGTTTCCGACAGGGGAGTCCAATTCACGTCTCGTTTTTGGAGAGACTTTTGCAAATCCCTCAATATTGTCTTGGATTTTTCTTCTTCTTACCATCCCCAATCCAATGGACAGACTGAGAGGGTTAATCAGGAGTTAGAGGTCTTTCTTCGCACCTTTGTGTCTTCTCACCATGACGATTGGTCCTCTCTACTCCCGTGGGCAGAATTCTCCCATAACAATCATGTGAATACCAGTTCACAGAAGACACCCCTTTTCACAGTTTATGGAAAACACCCTCAACTTCCTCTTCCCATGATCTGTTCTCCAGACATTCCAGCTTTGGCTTCGGTTCAGGAGTCTCTCAATTCCGTTTGGGGTCACGTTCATGATTCCCTCCGGGCAGCTGCTGAAAAATTCAAAGGCTTTTCCGACCGCCGCAGGCGTAAACCGCCTTCTCTTCAGCCAGGGGACAAAGTCTGGCTCTCTACCAGGAACATCAAGCTCCGAGTTCCTTCTCTGAAGTTTGCTCCACGATTCATCGGTCCATACACGGTAACTGCTAAACTGAATCCGGTTTGTTTCAAACTCCAGATTCCTAAGAGCCTTAAAATCACTAACTCCTTTCATGTTGCTCTTCTAAAGCCTTTAGTCCTCAATAAATTCTCTCGTCCTCTCCCTACCGTGGCGCCTGTCTCTGAGGATAATCAGGAGTACGAGATCAGTCAAATTCTGGACTCCCGACTCTGTAAAGGCGTTCTTCAGTACCTCGTTCATTGGAAAGGGTTTGGTCCTGAGGAGAGGTCTTGGATCACTGCATCTGAGGTCTTTGCACCTCGTCTGTTAAAGGAGCTTCATCTGAAGTTTCCCTCTAAACCTGGGCCCAGGCGGGGAAGGGGGAGGCCTCGTAAGAGGGAGGGTACTGTCATGGATATGCATTAATGTCTGTCTGCCATCTTACCTTCCTCCTCATGTGTTCATCTAGAGACCAGACCTCCTTCACCTGGCTTCCTTTATAATCTCCTCCCAGCCTGACTCCACCCCAGGCCCTATCACTGAACACTATATTAACCTGTGCACTGCAAGCCTGCTTTGCTGATCAACGTGTTTGTTAGGCATTGTGTGTTTGGGTTCCTGCCTGCCGTGTGCTACATCTGTCTCTCTGTTACGTTATTGGCTTGTCCCCGACTATCCCTGTCTGCTCGTGACCCTTGACCTTCGGCTCGTTCTCGCTATCCTTGTCTGCTTGTGGCCCCTGACCTTCGGCTTGTTATTCGGTTCTCTCTATCGTGTGCTGCTGCTTCCCCTTATCCTACGGGGCGTGAGCTAGGAAACTCCAGGGGCCGCGACCTGGTCCCAGCCTGCAGCGTAACATCCTCACCACTAGAGGCCCTGGAGAAGACCAGCTGGGTCTTAGACTCCGCGCCCTGGGGAATCTTGGCTCTCGCTTCCGTTGGGATCCCGGTTGTGCTCCTCTGGTCCCGCTTTCCACAACCACCCAGTTTCCTATCCGCAGAAGCCAGCCATAGGGTTCACTACCTCGCGGTGCACTCCTGTCCCCCTACGGTGTACATCTGTCACCTGGCCACAGGTGACCCTGACACAGGGTCACTGCGAGAGGTTACAAAAGGACTGGTCCTGCATTTAATTTCTGCCGCGCAAATAATTATACCTAGACATTGGAATACAACAGTTGTTCCAACTATACAAGAGTGGGTAGTTGAAATTAACCAAATAAAAAGAATGGAGGAAATAACGGCAAGTAATCAGGGATACTATCATAAGTTTATGGAAGTGTGGCTACCGTGGATCGAGTTCTTGAACGCGAACATCTTGAGATGTTATTTGTGAAATAAGCGTGAGAAGGACTTGATTGGGCTAGATGGGTGTGGCGCGGTGTGAGTCAGGAGGGGGCGTCCCAGAGGAACATGTAGGTAAGTTTGTATATGTCTGACCTTTTTTTTTTTTTTCGCGTTTTTTTTTTGTTCTTTGTTTCTTTTTTTTTAGTTTCTCCTTCTCTCTCTTTTTTTTTTCTACGTTTTTGTCTGTTTTGTCTTACTTTTTTTGTGTCTGCTGTGTTTGGGCAGAAGTGTATCAGGAACACTCGATAATAGCAATAAATTATTATGGAAGAATGGGTAAAAATTCCTAGTAGTTAGGATGTTGCTATTCCTAACGGTCTTCTCTCTCTTTGCTTAGTATCTTTGTCTCTCTATATACCCAGCGGTAGTGATGAGCCGAACACCCCCGGGTTCGGTTCGCACCAGAACCCGCGAACGGACCGAAAGTTCGAACGAACATTAGAACCCTATTAAATACAATGGATGCGAACGTTCGAATTCTAAAGTGCTAATTATAACAACTATTATGCATGTTATTGTCCTAAAAAGGGTTTGGGAACCCGGGTTCTGCACCAGGGGACATGTATCAATGCAAAAATAAGTTTTAAAAACGGTCGTTTTCCGGGAGCAGTCATTTTAATGATGCATAAAGTGAAAAAAAAAAAGTCAAATATTCCTTTAAATATCGTACCTGGGGGGTGTCTAAAGTATGCCTGTGAAGTGCCACGTGTTTCCCGTGTTTAGAACTGTCCCTGCACAAAATGACACTTCTAAAGGAAAAAAAAGCCATTTAAAACTGCTTGCGGCTTTAATGTAATGTCTGGTCCCGGTAATATGGATGAAAATCTTTAAGAAAAATGGCATAGCTACCCCATGACCCCCCCCCCTACCCCAGCCCATTACCAGCCCCTTTGGGTCTTGTATGGATATTAAGGGGAACCCCGCACATAAAATAAAAAAGGCCCTATATACTCTGAACAGCCGTATACAGGCGGTGCATACAAGACAGGGACTGTAGGTTTGTTCTTATGTAGAATCTGTTTGTAATTTTGAACAGGTACATTGTTGAAGTGTAGCTCCAGACCAAAAATCTATTTTTAAACTTTTTGGAAAACATAGGTAAGGGTTATCACCCCTGTAACATTTGTTTTGCTGTCTGTGCCCCTGTTCAGAACATTTCACCTCACTTTCCGTCCTAATGACAACTGTTTTTGAAATGTGGTGTTTTTCTTGAAACAAGGATTGCTGATAAAGCATCAGTACAGAGGAGACACCTTTCTCCCATATTTATTCTTACAGGAGAGAATTTTCCTTCCTAGTGGTAGATTTCCTCTCACTTCCTGTTGTCTTCTTGCGTTTGCAAGTAGGAGTCGTTTGTAAGTTGGATGTTTGAAAGTAGGGACCTGCCGTATATACTCTGCAGAAATAGGCCCCTTAGTTGTTGGTGTTGGCACAACACTGTAAGCACTCACAGTTACTCTTGGTTGGTGCTGGAACGCCCTGCTGTCAACTATTATATCAGGAATTTTAATTACATATAATTGTTGAACAGTGGTAGTAAAAATTGGGCCTTTGATGGTGGTGCTGGTGCCACAACACTGTAAGCCCTGACAGTTACTCTTGGTGGGTGCAGCAATGGGCCCTGCTGTGAATTATTAGATCAAGAATTGTAATTACATGCCCCTGTTGAACAGGGGCTGAAAAATTGGGCCTTAGGCACTGGTGGCACAACACTGCAACCCTTCACAGATACTGTACTTGGAGCACAGCAATGAGCCCTGTTGCAAAGTATTGCTTCAAAAATTGTAATGACACGCCCCTGTTAAACAGGGGCTGAAAAATTGGGCCTTAGGCACTGGTGGCACAACACTGCAACTCCTCACAGATACTGTACTTGGAGCACAGCAATGAGCCCTGTTGCAAAGTATTGCTTCAAAAATTGTAATTACACGCCACTGTTAAACAGGGGCTGAAAAATTGGGCGTTAGGCACTGGTGGCGGCACCCATAAACAAAAATGATCTTCCAAGCTATCATCATCAATCGTATCATTGAGGACTCGGAGGAGGAGGATAGCCAGTCAACATAACAGCACAGGCACTCAGCATCAGCATCAGTCTTGAAGGGATGTGACATTTTAAAATCAATTAGTCTGTTATATCAGCATCAGGTGTGTGGTAGCTGGTGGTGATCCAAGACTGGTTCATCTTGATGAAAGTCAGTCGATCAACCGAGTCGGTGGACAGGCGCACCCTGTGATCCGTGACAAATCCTCCAGCAGCACTGAATGTGCGTTCCGAAAGAACGCTGGATGCAGGACAGGCCAGTAGCTCAATTGCATACTGTGCAAGCTCTGGCCAGTGATCCATCCTCAAGACCCAGTAAGCCAGAGGATTTTCGGTGGGGAAGGTGTCCAAGTCTGACCTTGCCCCTAGATATTCCTGCACCATGTTTATCAGACGCTGGCGATGGTTGCTGGAACCGATCATACTTTGGGGCTGCGGACTAAAGAATTGTCTGAACGCATCGGTCAGACGGCCACCTTCCCCACCGCTCCTTCTTTGACTGGCCGAAGCCTCAGCAACTCGTTGTCCAGGACCAGGAGTTTGCAACCTCCCAGTCTCTGGGAACGCGTTGCACAGACCTTTCTGCAAGGCCTCCCGGAGTTGTCTCATCCTCTGCTCCCTCTGCGACGGTAACATAAGGTCCGCAACCTTACCCTTGTACCGTGGATCAAGGAGAGTGGCCAGCCAGTAATGGTCCCTCTCCTTGATCCGAAGAATACGAGGATCCTTCCGCAGACTTTGCAGGATCAGGGAGGCCATGCAGCGTAGGTTTGCTGAGGCATTCGCTCCGGAGTCCTCTGGGTCACTAAGGACGACATGATCCGCAGCCACCTCCTCCCAGCCACGTACAAGTCCACTGGTTTCTTGGGACTGTAAATCATCCCTAAAAGACTGCTGCTGATGATGCTGAGTGCCAGCCTCCACCTCCATGCTGACACAATCCTCCTCCTCCTCCTCCTCCTCCTCCTCCTCCTCTTCCTGTGCGATGGGTGGGACAGAAGGAACACTGTCTGGGTAAAGGGGGCCTTGAGAGGCAAGGAAGTCCTCCTCTTCCTGCCTCTGTTCTGCCTCAAGTGCCCTGTCCATTATTCCACGCAGCGTGTGCTCCAACAGGTGGACAAGAGGTACAGTGTCACTGATGCATGCACTGTCACTGCTCACCATCCTCGTGGCCTCCTCAAATGGTGCCAGGACAGTGCATGCATCCCTGATCATGCCCCACTGGCGTGGAGAAAAAAAACCAAGCTCCCCTGACCCTGTCCTGGTGCCGTAGTCGCACAGGTACTCATTGATGGCCCTCTGCTGCATGTGCAGCCGCTGCAGCATGGCCAACGTTGAGTTCCACCTGGTGGGCATGTCACATATAAGGCGGTTCTTGGGCAGGTTCAACTCCTTTTGCAGCTCAGCCAGGCGAGCACTGGCATTATAAGATCTGCGGAAATGCACACAGACTTTCCTGGCCTGCCTCAGGACATCCTGTAAGCCCGGGTACCTGCCCAAGAACCGCTGCACCACCAGGTTAAGGACGTGAGCCACACAGGGCACATGGGTCAGTTGTCCCTGTCGGAGGGCGGAGAGGAGGTTGGTGCCATTGTCGCAAACCACCATTCCTGGCTTAAGCTGGCGTGGCGTCAACCACCTCTCGGCCTGGCCCTGCAGAGCAGACAGGACCTCTGCCCCAGTGTGGCTTCTGTCCCCCAAACACACCAGCGCAAGCACGGCATGGCATCTTTTTGCCTGCGTACTTGCGTAGCCCCGTGAACGGCTACGGAGCACCGCTGGTTCATAGGACAAACCACAGGAAGAGGCCATGGAGGAAGAAGAAGAGGAGGGGGTGGAGGAGAGAGGTGTGTCACAACCAGTAGTAGCATTTTGGAGGCGTGGCGGTGGGACAACCTCCAACACTACTGCACCTTGTCCTGAATCCTTCCCAGCTGCCAAAAGAGTGACCCAATGGGCCGTGAAAGAAAGGTAACGTCCCTGTCCATGCCTGCTGGACCATGAGTCAGCGGTAATATGCACCTTACCGCTGACCGCCCTGTCCAGCGAGGCCAAGACATTGCCTTCCACATGCCGGTAGAGAGCCGGAATAGCCTTCCGTGAGAAAAAGTGGCGTTTGGGAACCTGCCACTGAGGAACCGCACATTGCACAAACTCACGGAAGGGGGCCGAGTCTACCAACTGAAAAGGCAGCAGTTGAAGCGCTAGCAATTTAGCCAAGCTAGCATTCAACCGCTGGGCATGTGGATGGCTGGGAGTGAACTTCTTTCGACGGTCCAGCAGCTGGGGCAGGGAAATTTGCCTGCTAGAATCGGACGTCGGTGTACTGCTAGCAGAGTGGGCGCAAGTACTTGGCTGTGACACACCTAATTCTACACCTTCATTCCTCTCAGTGCATGTTTCAGAGAGGACTGAAGTTATAGTGGGGTTGGAGATCCCAGCTGATGCGGTGCAAGGAGAGGTCCGCTTTGTTCTTTGGTGTGGGTCTTTGAGGTAGGCTTGCCAACGAGCTGCATGGCAGGTCAACATATGTCTGGTCAGGCATGTGGTACCCAAGCGGCTGATGTTTTGGCCACGCGATATACGCTTGAGACATATGTTGCAAACAGCAGCTGTGCGATCTGATGCACTAGCCTCAAAAAAGGCCCACACCAAAGAACTTTTTGAATGACGGGCAGAGGCAGCGCCCTGCACAGGCGGAGCTCTGCGGTGTGATTCCGTCGGTGTACTGCCCTTACGCTGGCCACCAAAGGGCATCCTGCCTCGTTGGAGATGTGCCTCCTCCTCATCCTCCTCCTCCTCCTCTCTCCTATTAGGCACCCACGTGGAGTCATTGACCTCATCATCCCCTCCCTCCTCATCACTGGAGCCAATCTGGCAGTATGCTGCAGCTGCTGGAACATGACTGCCAGATTGGTGTCCTTCTTGAGCATCCCCTCTGTCTGCTCTCACGCTACTGCCTTCCTCTAGCTGGGTTTCATCATCAGACCCTTCGAAACGCTGGGCATCCTCCTGGAGCATGTACCCAACACTGTGCTGAAACAGTTCGGGGGACTCCTCAGGAGGAGGACATGGTGGGTCTAGGGAAGGAGTGACTGATGATTTGTCTGACATTGATACCAGGGAAGACGACGCTTTGGCAGCTGCTTTTCCAGTACCCTGAGCCTGGGTGAGAGAGGATGAGGAGGAGGAGGAGGGCTTGGTCATCCACTCTACCAAGTCTTCGGCATGATGTGGCTCAACATGTCCAGCTGCCGAAAAGAAGGACAAGCGTGTCCCATGGCCATGTGCTGATGACAATGCACCGCGTCCACGACCAGCACTGTTGCCCCCAGACACAGAGCCTGCTTGCCCTCTTTTATTGCCTCCTGACTGTCTGCCTCTCCTTGTTTGCCTTCCAGACATTCTAATAGATGGCCTGCAGGGAGATGGGAAAAAAGCAATAAGGGCTACCTTCAGGTGTCCTTCTCTGTCCCTTGAAACAAGGACTTTCACAGTGAAAGAAACTGACACTGTCCCTACCTAGAGTTTTCTATCCCTAGAATAAATGTTTTTTTTAATCACAATATAGCACAAGGACAATTCACTCAATGTCTCTCCAGGTCCCTGGAAACAAGGACTTGCAGAGTGAAAGAAACTGACACTGTCCCTACCTAGAGTTTTCTGTCCCTAGAATAAATGTTTTTTTTAAGCACAATATAGCACAAGGAAAATTAACTCACTGTCCTTACAGGTCCCTGGAAACAAGGACTTGCAGAGTGAAAGAAACTGACACTGTCCCTACCTAGAGTTTTCTGTCCCTAGAATAAATGTTTTTTTTAAGCACAATATAGCACAAGGACAATTAACTCACTGTCCTTACAGGTCCCTGGAAACAAGGACTTGCAGAGTGAAAAAAAAAAAACACTCTCCCTACCTAGAGTTTTCTGTCCCTAGAAAAAATGTTTTTTTTAAGCACAATATAGCACAAGGACAATTAACTCACTGTCCTTACAGGTCCCTGGAAACAAGGACTTGCAGAGTGAAAGAAAAAAAACACTCTCCCTACCTACAGTTTTCTGTCCCTAGAAAAAATGTTTTTTTTAATCACAATATAGCACAAGGAAAATTAACTCACTGTCCTTACAGGTCCCTGGAAACAAGGACTTGCAGAGTGAAAGAAAAAAAACACTCTCCCTACCTACAGTTTTCTGTCCCTAGAAAAAATGTTTTTTTTAATCACAATATAGCACAAGGAAAATTAACTCACTGTCCTTACAGGTCCCTGGAAACAAGGACTTGCAGAGTGAAAGAAACTGACACTGTCCCTACCTAGAGTTTTCTGTCCCTAGAATAAATGTTTTTTTTAATCACAATATAGCACAAGGACAATTCACTCAATGTCTCTCCAGGTCCCTGGAAACAAGGACTTGCAGAGTGAAAGAAACTGACACTGTCCCTACCTAGAGTTTTCTGTCCCTAGAATAAATGTTTTTTTTAAGCACAATATAGCACAAGGACAATTAACTCACTGTCCTTACAGGTCCCTGGAAACAAGGACTTGCAGAGTGAAAAAAAAAAAAAACTCTCCCTACCTAGAGTTTTCTGTCCCTAGAAAAAATGTTTTTTTTAATCACAATATAGCACAAGGACAATTAACTCACTGTCCTTACAGGTCCCTGGAAACAAGGACTTGCAGAGTGAAAGAAAAAAAACACTCTCCCTACCTACAGTTTTCTGTCCCTAGAAAAAATGTTTTTTTTAATCACAATATAGCACAAGGAAAATTAACTCACTGTCCTTACAGGTCCCTGGAAACAAGGACTTGCAGAGTGAAAGAAACTGACACTGTCCCTACCTAGAGTTTTCTGTCCCTAGAATAAATGTTTTTTTTAATCACAATATAGCACAAGGAAAATTAACTCACTGTCCTTACAGGTCCCTGGAAACAAGGACTTGCAGAGTGAAAGAAAAAAAACACTCTCCCTACCTACAGTTTTCTGTCCCTAGAAAAAATGTTTTTTTTAATCACAATATAGCACAAGGAAAATTAACTCACTGTCCTTACAGGTCCCTGGAAACAAGGACTTGCAGAGTGAAAGAAACTGACACTGTCCCTACCTAGAGTTTTCTGTCCCTAGAATAAATGTTTTTTTTAATCACAATATAGCACAAGGACAATTCACTCAATGTCTCTCCAGGTCCCTGGAAACAAGGACTTGCAGAGTGAAAGAAACTGACACTGTCCCTACCTAGAGTTTTCTGTCCCTAGAATAAATGTTTTTTTTAAGCACAATATAGCACAAGGACAATTAACTCACTGTCCTTACAGGTCCCTGGAAACAAGGACTTGCAGAGTGAAAGAAAAAAAACACTCTCCCTACCTACAGTTTTCTGTCCCTAGAAAAAATGTTTTTTTTAATCACAATATAGCACAAGGAAAATTAACTCACTGTCCTTACAGGTCCCTGGAAACAAGGACTTGCAGAGTGAAAGAAAAAAAACACTCTCCCTACCTACAGTTTTCTGTCCCTAGAAAAAATGTTTTTTTTAATCACAATATAGCACAAGGAAAATTTACTCACTGTCCTTACAGGTCCCTGGAAACAAGGACTTGCAGAGTGAAAGAAACTGACACTGTCCCTACCTAGAGTTTTCTGTCCCTAGAATAAATGTTTTTTTTAATCACAATATAGCACAAGGAAAATTAACTCACTGTCCTTACAGGTCCCTGGAAACAAGGACTTGCAGAGTGAAAGAAACTGACACTGTCCCTACCTAGAGTTTTCTGTCCCTAGAATAAATGTTTTTTTAAAGCACAATATAGCACAAGGACAATTAACTCACTGTCCTTACAGGTCCCTGGAAACAAGGACTTGCAGAGTGAAAAAAAAAAACACTCTCCCTACCTAGAGTTTTCTGTCCCTAGAAAAAATGTTTTTTTTAAGCACAATATAGCACAAGGACAATTAACTCACTGTCCTTACAGGTCCCTGGAAACAAGGACTTGCAGAGTGAAAGAAAAAAAACACTCTCCCTACCTACAGTTTTCTGTCCCTAGAAAAAATGTTTTTTTTAATCACAATATAGCACAAGGAAAATTAACTCACTGTCCTTACAGGTCCCTGGAAACAAGGACTTGCAGAGTGAAAGAAAAAAAACACTCTCCCTACCTACAGTTTTCTGTCCCTAGAAAAAATGTTTTTTTTAATCACAATATAGCACAAGGAAAATTAACTCACTGTCCTTACAGGTCCCTGGAAACAAGGACTTGCAGAGTGAAAGAAACTGACACTGTCCCTACCTAGAGTTTTCTGTCCCTAGAATAAATGTTTTTTTTAATCACAATATAGCACAAGGACAATTCACTCAATGTCTCTCCAGGTCCCTGGAAACAAGGACTTGCAGAGTGAAAGAAACTGACACTGTCCCTACCTAGAGTTTTCTGTCCCTAGAATAAATGTTTTTTTTAAGCACAATATAGCACAAGGACAATTAACTCACTGTCCTTACAGGTCCCTGGAAACAAGGACTTGCAGAGTGAAAAAAAAAAAAAACTCTCCCTACCTAGAGTTTTCTGTCCCTAGAAAAAATGTTTTTTTTAATCACAATATAGCACAAGGACAATTAACTCACTGTCCTTACAGGTCCCTGGAAACAAGGACTTGCAGAGTGAAAGAAAAAAAACACTCTCCCTACCTACAGTTTTCTGTCCCTAGAAAAAATGTTTTTTTTAATCACAATATAGCACAAGGAAAATTAACTCACTGTCCTTACAGGTCCCTGGAAACAAGGACTTGCAGAGTGAAAGAAACTGACACTGTCCCTACCTAGAGTTTTCTGTCCCTAGAATAAATGTTTTTTTTAATCACAATATAGCACAAGGAAAATTAACTCACTGTCCTTACAGGTCCCTGGAAACAAGGACTTGCAGAGTGAAAGAAAAAAAACACTCTCCCTACCTACAGTTTTCTGTCCCTAGAAAAAATGTTTTTTTTAATCACAATATAGCACAAGGAAAATTAACTCACTGTCCTTACAGGTCCCTGGAAACAAGGACTTGCAGAGTGAAAGAAACTGACACTGTCCCTACCTAGAGTTTTCTGTCCCTAGAATAAATGTTTTTTTTAATCACAATATAGCACAAGGACAATTCACTCAATGTCTCTCCAGGTCCCTGGAAACAAGGACTTGCAGAGTGAAAGAAACTGACACTGTCCCTACCTAGAGTTTTCTGTCCCTAGAATAAATGTTTTTTTTAAGCACAATATAGCACAAGGACAATTAACTCACTGTCCTTACAGGTCCCTGGAAACAAGGACTTGCAGAGTGAAAGAAAAAAAACACTCTCCCTACCTACAGTTTTCTGTCCCTAGAAAAAATGTTTTTTTTAATCACAATATAGCACAAGGAAAATTAACTCACTGTCCTTACAGGTCCCTGGAAACAAGGACTTGCAGAGTGAAAGAAAAAAAACACTCTCCCTACCTACAGTTTTCTGTCCCTAGAAAAAATGTTTTTTTTAATCACAATATAGCACAAGGAAAATTAACTCACTGTCCTTACAGGTCCCTGGAAACAAGGACTTGCAGAGTGAAAGAAACTGACACTGTCCCTACCTAGAGTTTTCTGTCCCTAGAATAAATGTTTTTTTTAATCACAATATAGCACAAGGAAAATTAACTCACTGTCCTTACAGGTCCCTGGAAACAAGGACTTGCAGAGTGAAAGAAACTGACACTGTCCCTACCTAGAGTTTTCTGTCCCTAGAATAAATGTTTTTTTTAAGCACAATATAGCACAAGGACAATTAACTCACTGTCCTTACAGGTCCCTGGAAACAAGGACTTGCAGAGTGAAAGAAAAAAAACACTCTCCCTACCTACAGTTTTCTGTCCCTAGAAAAAATGTTTTTTTTAATCACAATATAGCACAAGGAAAATTAACTCACTGTCCTTACAGGTCCCTGGAAACAAGGACTTGCAGAGTGAAAGAAACTGACACTGTCCCTACCTAGAGTTTTCTGTCCCTAGAATAAATGTTTTTTTTAATCACAATATAGCACAAGGAAAATTAACTCACTGTCCTTACAGGTCCCTGGAAACAAGGACTTGCAGAGTGAAAGAAACTGACACTGTCCCTACCTAGAGTTTTCTGTCCCTAGAATAAATGTTTTTTTTAAGCACAATATAGCACAAGGACAATTAACTCACTGTCCTTACAGGTCCCTGGAAACAAGGACTTGCAGAGTGAAAGAAACTGACACTGTCCCTACCTAGAGTTTTCTGTCCCTAGAATAAATGTTTTTTTTAATCACAATATAGCACAAGGAAAATTAACTCACTGTCCTTACAGGTCCCTGGAAACAAGGACTTGCAGAGTGAAAGAAACTGACACTGTCCCTACCTAGAGTTTTCTGTCCCTAGAATAAATGTTTTTTTTAATCACAATATAGCACAAGGACAATTAACTCACTGTCCTTACAGGTCCCTGGAAACAAGGACTTGCAGAGTGAAAGAAACTGACACTGTCCCTACCTAGAGTTTTCTGTCCCTAGAATAAATGTTTTTTTTAAGCACAATATAGCACAAGGACAATTAACTCACTGTCCTTACAGGTCCCTGGAAACAAGGACTTGCAGAGTGAAAGAAACTGACACTGTCCCTACCTAGAGTTTTCTGTCCCTAGAATAAATGTTTTTTTTAATCACAATATAGCACAAGGAAAATTAACTCACTGTCCTTACAGGTCCCTGGAAACAAGGACTTGCAGAGTGAAAGAAACTGACACTGTCCCTACCTAGAGTTTTCTGTCCCTAGAATAAATGTTTTTTTTAATCACAATATAGCACAAGGACAATTAACTCACTGTCCTTACAGGTCCCTGGAAACAAGGACTTGCAGAGTGAAAGAAACTGACACTGTCCCTACCTAGAGTTTTCTGTCCCTAGAATAAATGTTTTTTTTAAGCACAATATAGCACAAGGACAATTAACTCACTGTCCTTACAGGTCCCTGGAAACAAGGACTTGCAGAGTGAAAGAAACTGACACTGTCCCTACCTAGAGTTTTCTGTCCCTAGAATAAATGTTTTTTTTAAGCACACTATAGCAGAAGCACAAAACACACTGACACTCTCCCTACCTATCCTTCTCTTTCCCTAAACTAAAGGAATCCAGGTTAAGCAAGAAAGAAATAACAGTCACTGTCCCTGCCTATGCTACTCTATCCCTGCTCCGGAACACACTACACTAGGCCGCCGTGCTGGCGGCCTTTTATAGTGTGGGGCGTGTACTAAACACCCTCAGCAATAATTGGCCACAGGCATCCTGCCTGTGGCCAATCATTGCTCTCCTCGCTGCCGGCGCTGTGATTGGCCAAGCATGCGGGGTCACAGTGCATGCTTGGCCAATCACAGCGCCTGGATGACACTGCGATGGCGTAGTGCATTGTGGGCCGTTCGCGTCACTCGAATTTGGCGCGAACGGCCCAAATCGTTCGATCTTCGTCGAACGATCGAACAGCCAATGTTCGAGTCGAACGTATGTTCGACTCGAACACGAAGCTCATCCCTACCCAGCGGTTATACATTAGAGAGAAAGACCTTGAGTCATGCTCGAGGAATAAGTGTCACTTAGAATGGTTATGCATGCTTAAGCTATCTTTCTATGCTATGAGTGGAACCTGTATGTAAAAAAAAAAAATATTCAATGAAATGTGATTAAACAAAAAATAACTAATCCTGAAATGGAAGCAGAAACAGTACCGGTCTATAGAATTAACTGGTAGAATACATATTTAGTGTTATATTAAGGCAAGTGCTCACATGATAAATTATCAGTGCCAGCCTATAGTAAAGAAAGGAGGGCAAAGTCTGGTACTCCAGCAAGAGGACCTGGCCAAGTCCCCAAGAGATATAACATGCTAGTGAATAACTCCCACTTATAATCCACACATAACTGAAAAAATTCTAGCGTTTTTCTCTCAGCGATTATCATATGGAAAATGTCCTACCTTTGGTTTTTTATTATAACTGTAAATTCACTATACTGCGGGTAAGCTTTAGTACTACACAGAAAACACACCTTTGAATTGCCTTTCATGACCAGAAACAAAAAGAAAACAGTGAAGTGCACCAGACAGCACAGATTAGACATATTTTATTAATAAAACAAATAAAATGAATCACACTCACAAGCAATGTTTAATCAAATTATAGTACAGTGTCACCACCAGGTGCATAATCCTGGACAGTCAAGACATGCAGGATAAAATTTGAGCGTTGACTCCAAAATGTACTAAATACTCCACATTTATGCAGCTTTATGAATAGTACACCAACGAAATAAAACAATTAAGCACACCAGACATAACTCATCTCAATTTTGTACATTTTAATGTTATAAAAAAATCATTTTATATATACTACTTTATGTTCTAAAATTGGTGATCAGCCATTATATGATTAACTTTGTGTATTTTCCACATTAAACTGGTACCGAAATGTGGGCTTAACTTATCTCACAGCAAATCAATGAATTACACTTCTTTTTAATTAATAAAACTTTGTAGACAATTGTTGAAATCAAAATTTCTAGGGATGCAGCCTTCAGTCTCATGCTGTTGTGTAATAGTGTACAGTATTTAATTCTTTAATAGCTTATTAATGAGGTTTAATCACTTTTCTGTAGTAGACAGATGGATGTGGCAAGCAACCACATGCTGCAAAATATCCACTGCATTCTTAAAAGGAAAATATTTCTAATTTACCATTCACACTCTATGTTCCAATCCTCTATGTTTTATAGCAATGTTTCCCAGACATGTACAGTAGGTGTCGCCGATTTTGTCTTTCCAGTGCAAAAGGATCGCGCTGGAAATCACTGCTGCGAGCTGTGCTGCAAGCTGTGCTGCGAGCTGTGCTTCTCGCGCTCGCCTGCCCAAGATGCCGCTCATCTATAGGAATACATTGGGGGCGGCGAGCAGGAGGAGCGACATAGCTCAGCGCTGGCTCCCGCGACGGGGCTCGCGAGTGTCAATCTCGCCGCTAGCAGAGGCGAGATTGACACAATATTGGCGGCAGGTACTGTATGCTGTAATGCATCTCTTAGCGTGGAGCAAGTCCAAAACAAAAAGTTTATAGACTCAAACAAACTTGAATGTTTAAACAAATAATTATGTAAAAATTGCACTGGTCAGAAAATGACTTTTTATTTGCCCCTAGTTGTCTACTGCAATGCAAAGCTTATAGTAGAACTTCAGTCCAGTACAAACACTTCATATACAATATTGAAATCAGCTATGTTACCTTCTTTCCAAGCTATTGTTTGTAAACTACAAATTATCCACATGTAATGAAAATAAAGAGAGGATGACATGTTTGTAGTTGAAATTTAGGAGTGCAGCCTAGAGCAGGGGTGCCCAACCTTTTGAAGCGCGAGGGCCACTTAAGCGACTTGGTAACCGGTCGCGGGCCACAATAAACAGAGCGGGCGGATGGCAGGTCCATGACTGCTCTGCATATGCAGAGCGGACACGGACACAGCCCACTATACTCTTTTTTAGGCTTACATCTGTCACTCCTTAGAGGTGAATGGAGGGTCCAATTGGGTCGGACTGACATTGTGTAAGGGGCCCAAGGCTGCTTTCACACTGATGCGCTGCGGTGTAGCAATGCAGTGTACCTTTGGCTTTCCTGCACTTTGCAATAGACTTCTATTATATTCTGCAGGTTTGGTGCCTTTTCATAAAGCTCACCAAACTCGCAGGTAATAACAGAAGTTCATGGCTCAGTGCAGGTAACCCACAGGTGCGCTGCTCTGCATCTGCGGGTCAGTTTGAAAGCAGCCCAGTAACCACTGCAGAACAGATATGCCCATATATACACTGTGATTTTAGTAATAAACTGGCCTTTAATAACAGTATTCTATTCTAAACCATCCCAGAGCAGGAGGTCGCGGGCCACATCAGAGGGCTCCGTGGGCCACAGGTTGGGCACCCCTGGCCTAGAGTGACTGTCATAGATACAGTGGAGGAGTAAGTGTAGCCATTCTAGTACAGAAGTGTGTTATTTGCAGGATTATCAGGTGAAAATATACGATCAAAACCCTGGGAAAAATAAATGAATGCACCCACCTAATGAATGCTAAGCTGCAATATATTACATTTTAATTTAGGGTTTTAAATAAGCCTGCTATAAGAACTTCACATTTAAATAACAAAAATTGTGTGAGGTACCCCTTTAAAATACATACCAGACTAAAAGGGTCAGGTATGTATTTTGGGGGGACTCTATGCAATTTTTTTTTCATTCTTGCTGTATGATGTGCTACAGCAAAAATAACATTTACAAAAAAAAAAAAAGTGTTATTTACAAATTCCAAAAAAGCACGCAGACCCCTCCAAAGGTCCCCTAAAAGAAGACCCTTGGAGGGGTTTGTGTGTTGTTTTCTTTAATAATCTTGGATGAAATGTCATTTGCCAGGAATTTATAAAATGTTTCTCCTTTGTAAATGTTCATTACAGAGATGCACCTCTTCACAGGGAGGGTTAGGATACCCCCCAGGTGTGTTATTTAATGGAATTGGGCATTTCTAATGTTTCATTTTAAGCATTTAAAAATTCCTGCTCCAGGCTAAAAAAAAAAATGTAATTGTTTTTTTTTTTTTTGCATTGGTTCACGTTATGTTGCCCAGAGCACCCCCCACCCCCATATTATTTTTGACACTTCCTTGTCTAATAGCCCAGAAATGTGTTGTTTTGTTTTAAACTCAGAGGATATATAGAAGAATATTTTGTGCTATCTCTCTAGGAAACAACTGGTATTGTGTTCTAACCTGCATCAGAAAATTCTGACTTATGTAGTACTGCTAAAGATGGGGATTAAATGTGACTATCTCTGCTGTTTTTTTAATTAAACAGACTTTTTTGCAGTAAAAATGTAGTTTGAGTGTTAAAATAAAAACAAAATAAAAGTAACTACAAGAGATGCCCATTACTTTGCAGAAATAATGATTTCCACACAAGTAATTATGTGGTAGTACTAACTGAAGAAACTTTATTTTGTCCAATGTGAATAGCTATTCAGAATAAATATTAACTCGATGACTGGAATGAAACACTGCATTGTAATCACAAGTATAACTTCTGGATGAGCACAAACATTTTTATCAAAAAACAAACACAGCAGCATTCACTTTCTATTACGTTATTTACCACAGCAGATGAGTTGTTCATAAAATGGTAGTACATTTGAAATTACACTACTAAATTGTTTTATAGTCAGACTATGCTATACCATATGAAAACCTGTTAATCAGAAAGCATTCAGCTTGTACATGATCCAATGTCCGTTAACCAGTTCGGCTCTAGAGCAACTTTTTCATTTTTGCACACATGTAAAAATCTTAATTTTAAGCAATAAATGTACTTAAACCCCCAGAACATTATATACTTTCTAAAAGCAGAGGCCCTGTAAAATTAAAAGATGATAGTTAAAATGTTTATGTCACATGCTATTTGTGCAAGTGTTGTTAAATGAAAATTTTCTGTAAAAATACAATAAAATTTAGTGTAAACACACACAATATAATAAACAAAAAAATTAAATCATAGCGTAAAAAAAAAATAATACATATGTACTATAGGTGCATTACCACAATGGGGTTGATTTAGCAAAACTGGGGAGTGCAAAACCTGGTGCAGCTGTGCACGCTAGCCATTCAGCTTCTAGCTTCAGCTTGTTCAATTAAGCTTTGACAAAAAAATCTGGAAGCTTATTGGTTTCTTTGCAAAGCTGCACCAGATTTTGCACTCTCCAGTTTTAGTGAATTACCACCACTGTGTTCATGCACCTATAGTACACATGTATTTTTTTTTTTTTTAATTACGCTGTGATTTCATCTTTTTTCTTTATTATATTATGTTTATTTGCACAAAAAATATTTATTAAATTTTTTTTCTGGAAATTTGCATTTAATAACACTTCCACAAATATCATGAGACAATAAAACTAGCATCTTTTAATTCTACAGGGCCTCTGCTTTCAAAAATGTATAATGTTTTGGGGGTTTAAGTACATTTATTGCAACAACAAAAAAAAAAGACAATAAATATATCACTGCTGCTGCTTTACCAACATCTCCAAAGTATTATACGTGCATTAACACAATTGTGTTCATCAGCAGCACTGTGCCAAGCAAAAGTGTCCAAATGTGAATCCACAATATATTAAAAGTGTACATACCAAGTAAGTGGCCAAAGCAATGCTTCCCAATCTTTCACCAATACATCTGTGCTCTCAGTGAAAAACCTGTCCCAGTGGATGGAAAACTCACCATATGTATATGCCTCTGTTATCAACAGGCACGCACAAATCACTATGGCTAGAGAGACTGAAACAATGCTGACCACCATAACATGTTTGATTCTCTTCTCCTTCCACACGCTCCAAGCTCTGGTTATCACATAGGGAATGTACAAGAATGTACAAAAAATGCTTCAACTCAGTCCATATATAAATCATATATTTATATAAGTTTTATGCATTTTTTATTTATTTTGAGCACAATAATTGTACTAATCCCTTTAATTTGATGCTTTGCAATCCATATGGAGTGTACATTTATTCACTTTTATTTTGTTATGGATAATATTTGCATGATTTTTAGTCTCTGTATAGGGGTGTGTGAAAGTAACACTAAAAAAATGTATTTTTGAAGACATTTAGTATACAATTTTAGTTTATTTTGGGGTTAGTGATTCAACATGAGTGAGAGAAGCTGTTTGCAGCCATAAGACTTTGTATAGGATTAGAGCAGTGCATGTGATTAATTTATAATATAAGCTTATTCTGATTAAATACACATTTATCCTCCCAGTTGTCAATTAAGAAGTTAGCCAGACTGGGTGCAAATTTTGCACCTATGGCTACATCTGTTTTAAAAAAAATAAAAATCTCCACCAAACCAAAAAAAATCAATGGCTCAAACAAAAGTCAAGAGTTTTTTTAGAAATATTTTTTTAGGTCTCTTCTACTTAAGGACCAATTTAAAGCAAAGAAGGCATCATTATGTTGTATATTTGTGTAGAGCGGGGAGACATCAGCTGTCAAAAGAAAGATATCTGATTCTTCACCAATACATAATGTTTCCAGTGACTGAAGTATATGTTTTGTGTCCCTCAAATGAAGTCTTGTAGAGATCAAACTAGGTTGCAGAAAAGTGTCTAGGTACTGACCTAACCTCACTAACAGACCCTATCACGTTAACAATCGGACACCAGGGAGGGTTAGATAAATCCTGATGAATCTTAGAAAGTAAATACATAGTAGGAATATGGCATGTACTTTGATTTAAATAACAGGCTTCTCTCTTTGTATGTACTCCTGTTTCCCTCCCCTCATCAACCAATGATTGTAATTCACATTAACACTCAAAGTGGGGTCTTTGAGAAGCTTGCTGTAGTTTTACTGATCCCCCGACAGTCTAAAAACCTCCCATAATATTTATCTTTGTCTACAATAGCAACACAACCCCCCTTATCTGCAGGTCTTACTACAATATTATTCTTTT
This sequence comes from Rana muscosa, assembly GCA_029206835.1. Lineage (NCBI taxonomy): Eukaryota > Metazoa > Chordata > Amphibia > Anura > Ranidae > Rana > Rana muscosa. The sequence goes on from CM055116.1 coordinate 220,136,736, forward strand.
TTTCTAATTCCTCAATGTCTATGTACAGTATATAGAGGGGATTAGTTCTTATCTTAGGGAAAATGTTCTCTAATGCCGCGTACACACGATCGTTTTTCACGCCGTTAAAAATGCAATTTTTTAAATTGGGCATTAAAACCGATCGTGTGTATGCTCCAGAGCATTTTTAACGACGTGAAAAACGGCCATTAAAAATTTCGAACATGCTCTATTTTTTCACGTTGTTTTTCATGTCGTTTTTTTAACGTCGTGAAAAACGGTAGTGTGTATGCTTTTACGAGGGGAAAAAAACCGCGCATGCTCAGAATCAAGTATGAGACGGGAGCGCTCATTCTGGTAAAACTAGCGTTCGTAATGGAGATAGCACATTTGGCACGCTGTAACGGACTGAAAAGCACGAGACTGAAAAGCGCGAATCATCGCTCAACAAACTTTACTAACATGAAGGGTGGCGCCATCCGAAGGGAACATCCCCTTTATAGTGCATGTTGTACATCACTGCGCTTTGCTGGAGCGTTTTTTTTTAATGAACGTGTGTATGCAAGACAGGCTTGAGAGGAAACAAGAAAAATCACGTCGAGAAAAACTTTGTTTTTTAAAATGACATTAAAACCGGTCGTGTGTACGCGGCATAAGTCTTTCAAAACACAGTTTTTAAATTTAGATGTATTCCTTAAGCCACCATTCACCCCTTCTCTTGCACTTGGATTCCCAAGAAAATATTTTTGATATAAAGCTTCCTGATGTACTTGTGTACATCTAAAAAAAAAAAAAACATTTATTAATCACCTTGGGGCACTTTTTAATCCCACATTCAATATGTTCATCTCCCTTTTAATAAGTTCAGCTTTACTGAGGTGAAATATCCCCTAATTTACTATTCTTGTCTTCTCTTTCTGCCTCTGTAGTCTCCTACCTGCTCTGAAGTCCTGGGGATTTCTTCCTTGCCATCCTGCATTTTGATACATACTCCCTTACAAAAGGCCTCCCAAGTGATTTCTAGGATTCTCTACTCAATCTCTAGGTGCTTGAGGATATAGAGGTGGTTTATTGCCATACTCTTTTCCTTCTTCCCTCTGGTGTACAAGTGGCTCATATCTATTATATGTGATTGATTCAAAATTATTCTGACCATGCCCACGATCCCAAGGTAATGCTCTCTATCCAAGGTGCTAGAAAATTATTATTATTAGCTCCCCCTTCTGCTTAATCTGCAGCTGAATTAATCATATTTGAACTGGGATTGTCATTTACAACAAAATGTTGCCAGAAATAAGCTAAATTATTTCTGAAATACATCAGATCTCTCATATTTTTTTTCTCCTTTTTTATTTGTACCTCCTTATCAACCTTGTTCGGCCTTTTTTGAAAATACTGATTCAATTATTTATATTCAGTGGATTATAATAGGTTCCAATTTAGATGGTAAACCTTTACATCAAGTAAAGTAAATTTCTTATTTTTACATTTGAGAATGAGGTCTTGCAGCTGCTTCCCAACCCTGTTAAAAAAATTCAAGCCATTCATCTTCAGACTCTTTGTCATTCAATGCATCCTGGGGGTCCAACTTGAGCCCTCTAGAAATAATACCCTCCTTCAAATATTTCTCCAAGGAGGAAATGTCACCATGTTTTTAAATGCATTTCTAATTTATTCCCTAAAGATCTCATAACCTTATCATAATCATCTCTAGTGTTACCGGTCTGTGATTGCTGAAACACAAAATCCTAATTCACCTGTCTATTCCTCAACAAAATGAATAGCTTCCATAGAGTGTCACACACAAAAAGTGCTCATTTTAGAAAAAAAGTATATAGATATTTATATCTATATATCTATATATATATATAGATATAAAGATATATATATATATATAGATATATAGATATATATAGATATATATCTATATATATCTATACATATATATATATATAAATCTATAGATAGATCTATATATCTCTCTATATATATAGATATCTATCTATCTATAGATATATATCTATAGATATAGATATAGACATAGATATATATATCTATATCTGTAGATATAGATATATATCTATATCTATAGATATATACTGTATATATATATCTATAGATATAGATATATATATATATAGATGTAGCGATACCTCTATGTCTCTCCTCCGACAGTATGGGCCGCTGATTTCTTTCTCTTGGGTCCTGCAGCGAGTTACCTCTCTCCGTTGGAGTCTTCACCCTAGTGTGTAGGAAGAAGTCTATTTTCTTTCTTTACTCTAAGAAGGCCAATGTACACACAGTAGGTTAAACCCCAATAAAAAGGTTTATTTTTATACGTTGCTTGAGGAACGTGACAGGAAAGTTAGAATGAGAGAATATGAACAGGGAAGTAGGTTCAGGCATGCAACACTTAAGCAACACTCATCGCCACTCAAGCCTGAGTGGGCTTTGCTCACCCGGATAGTCCCCTTGAGAGCGGTCCTAGCAGCCGGTGTGGAGCACAAAACAACTACTTGCGATTTCCCTGGGATACGATCAGGAGATCCTCTACCTCAGAATCCTTAAGTCCCGAACTTCCCGGCCTAGTAACAATAAGACCTTAGGTGCCAATGGGGCACATTACCAGGCTTTTGGCAGATAGGAATCCTTCCCTCTGTCAGGTAGCCAGGCCTCTCCCGAGACAGCAAATTTTTCACTAATCCCCTTGGGACCGATCCTCCCCTAGCTTCCTCTCCTTCAGAGCGGGTCACCCCTCACTTGGGTACCCTGGGACTCCTCTTCGGGTGTAGGCCTCAGCCAAAGGTGCTGGGCCTACTTACAGTGATGCAGCCTCGGGCTAAAGGTGCCCGAGACCAAAACACACGCACGCACCACCCGGCCATGAGGACCACCAAAGGTGGGGTACGTGCCAAATAGGACAAAGGGGTCACCTGGATCTCCTCACGCCCAATGGCGTCTGCCCCTTAAGTACCCTCTCCCAGCATGCACAGTGGCTTGACTACGCCCACTGCACATCTGCCAAGAGAGGACACCCAATGGTGTTGCGATACTCCCTGTGGTTCTACCTGAGCCCGAGATGACAGTGCCACCTACAGGCAACAGGGAACACTGCAGCCAGGCAATATTACACCAGAGCAGAAGCAAGTTTTTAGGAAATTAACAGTCTGAGCCCAACTATGGCTCAGACTAACCCCTAAATTTGAACATAGCGCCCCCTAAATTGGGGAGGGCGCTACATAGATATATATATATATATATATATATACACCCTCACTCTGCACTTTCAAAGAATATCACTGCTTATCACTGCTGCTTTAGCAATATCCCCAAAGTTATAAACAAAAAAGATGAAATCGCACAGTGTAAAAAGTCTGCATGTTAAAATAAAGCAAATAAATCCCAGTATATAGCATATATTCATGGCTTCATGAATCTGATACTACTTCTCCTGCTTCCCTCTCCCATGGTGGCCTTCTCTGGACTCACTCCCCCAGACCAAGTGAACAGAAGGGAGGTAGAGTGGGAATCCTTCTAGCCCCATGCAGCACCTATCAGGTACTTCACCCACCTCTGACACTATCCTCTTTTGAGGCACATTGTATTAATCTATTCTCCTTTTTCCTCTAAGAATTGCTGTCATCTACCGGGATCGGTATCAACATTCCTGGACGACTTCTCTGCCTGGCTGCCCTGCTTTCTCTCTTCTGAAATCCCAACTATCATTCTTGGCAACTTCAACATCCCTGTTAATGCTAATACTACTATTACTTCTAAACTTCAGTCTAACCTCATCTCTTGACTTGAAGCAATGGATACAGGCTCCTACTCACTCCAACATCAACATCCTTGACCTTGTCCTCTCCTATCTGTGCACTCTGTGCAGTCTCTCCAACAATCCTCTCCCACTCTCTGATCACCACTTTATTAGTTTCACTATCTCCAGGTCTTCCACTTCCTCTCCCTCCAACCGCCTAACAGTTACCTGAAGAAACCTTCGCCACTTCAACCCTTCTCTTCTCTACTCTGCTACTGACCACCTCTATGACAAAATCTCACCCCTGTCCTGCCCCAACCTAGCCACTTTTATCTACAACAGCTCACTGTCATCCTCCCCAGACAAGCTGTCCCACTCACGCAGAATCAGGCCCCGACCGCTACAACCTGGCAAACAGACGACACTAGAAGTCTCAGAAAACTTAGCTGACCTCTTGAGTGTCTGTAGCGGAAGACTAAGTCCCAGGAAGACTTCAACCAATTTAAATCTACCCTCCTAAAATACTATTCAATCCTCCACAATGCCAAACAGACCTGATTTTATCACGCTCATTAACACATTATTATCCAGTCCCCGTTAACTCTTCTCTACCTTTAACACTCTATTCTGTCCTCCACTGCCTCCACCCTCTAACTCACTCATTGCCCAGTAGATTGTCAATCACTTCAAAAATAAGATTGGTACAATTTGTGAGGAGAGCTCCAATGTTCAGAAACCTCCCCCACTCAACACCCCATGTCCACAGGTACAATCGTTGCTTCACTCAATCAACCCTGCTAGTATTAAAAAGGTTGCTAAACTTTTTCTACATGCCCACCTAACGACCTGCCCTCTGGATCCTGGTTCCTCACAAATGCTATGCTCACCATCTGACACTATTCTACACTTTCTAAATCACATTTTAAATCTCTCCCTCTCTTCTGGCATCTTCCCCAACTCTCTAAAACATGTTTTAGTCACCCCTATTGTCAGGAAAGGGTTCACCCGCTGGTGGCGCTGTCGGTCTCTTGGATCGCAGTCCATCAGCGGGCGTCTTCCTACACTCAGGACCTGTAGTGAGAGGACTCACCTGCTGGTGGCACTGTTGGATCCTTGGGCCGTAGTACCGGTGTCCACCAGCTGGTGTATCCCGGCAGTGTGGAGCAGACAGCACCTCCTGCGCTCAAGTGTTACTTTGCCTTGGTATCGTCCTCGTGCCCTGACCTGCTCTCTGATCCTGATCCTGTACTCTGAACCAGAACCTATTACCTGTTACCTGTGTACCTGATCCTGCCTCCCTGTCCTGATCCCCATCCGGTCCCACCTGTTATCTTGTATCCCTGCCCTTCAGTCTGATCCATCCATCCTCTCCCTGTCCTGTTGTTCCTCATCCCAGCTGCTGATCTCCCGTTGATGACCCTGGCCTAGCTAACATTTGTGATTCCAGAACTGCCCTTTGTTATTTGCTGATCTTCTGTGTATGACCCTGGCCTGGCTATGTGTATGATTTCGGTACTTCCCCTTGGCTGTATATAATTATCTGTTGTCTGTGGGTTTCTGTTGGTTGGTTGAGCACTATTTGTATTTGGGGTGTTTCCTTATTTACCACTTATCTTTAATAATATTTATATTATTCACTTTACATACGTTTTGGTTTCCTCTGCAATCCACACAGTCTGGTCACACCTGGTTTATGACACCTATCCTTAAAAATCCCTCACTGGACTCCACCAATCTTCACAACCTACACCTGAACTCCTTACTCTCCTTCTACTCCAAACTCCTTGAAAGACTGGTCTACAACCAATTAAGCAACCATCTGACTATGAACAAACTTCTTGATCCCCTTCAGTCCAGATTTCGCCCTCAACACTCCACAAAAACTGCTCTCCTTAAACTCACCAACGACCTACTAATGGCTAAAACCTAAATCTAAAACCTAAATCTAAAAACCTAATAAGCTAAAAGCATAAAACATAAAGCTAAAGCATAAATCTATCCCCTGTTTTGTATACGCTATAACTTTTGCGCAAACCAATCAATATATGCTTATTGTTTTTTTTTTACCAAAAATATGTAGCAGAATACAAATTGGCCTAAATTGATGAAGAAATTAGATTTTTTTATTTGGTATGTTTTATAGCAGAAAATAAAAAAAAAATATATTTTTCAAAATTGTCAGTCTTTTTTGGTTTATAGCACAAAAAATAAAAACTGCAGATGTGATCAAATACCACCTAAAAAAAGCTCTATTTGTGGGAAAAAAAGGACATCAACTTTATTTGGGTACAACATCGCACGACCTCGCAATTGTCAGCTAAACTAACACAGTGCTGTATCACAAAAAAATGGCCTGGTCATTAAGGGGATAAATCCTTCCGGGGCTGAAGTGTTTTTTTCTTTGTGTTTTTTTCTTTTTTTTTGTTTCACCAATTTTTTTTTTTTCTATCACAGAGAGTAGCTCACACAAAGTACAGGCACAGAAGAATACTTAAATTATTCTAATCACAAAATAAAACAAATACATACATGAATAAATTACAAATGAGTCATGAACTTCATCTCATTACTGATGACATGCACATTTACTGTTTTAATGCTGATATCAACATTAGGGCCATTTGAAGCCATGCAGGGCAACTTCATTAGGGTCAAGTGCATCTCAGAATGTTGCATTGATATGTGAGGTGGGATGTCATCTTTTAAAACAATCCAAGATGAACTAGCAAAATATTTCTTCTCTATCTCAGGGGGTAAGTACAGAAAATAGACACCTGCAACCTCCAAGGTCTTTGTGTAGCCTTTTTGATGTCAAAGAGCTAAATGCAGTGTTGTAATACCTACACAATTACAATGTCCCTTCTCCCTAAATTAATTTAAAACCGTGGTTTATCTAAGCCCTGGTTCACACTGGTGCGATTTGACATGCGATTTGACATGTCAAATCGCATGTCAAATCGGCGAAATATGCCGCAAATTGCGGCCAATGGCACCGTCCTAATCGGTGCGACGCCGCATCTGCGGCGCTGCACCGATTACAAAAAGTAGTTTTTGTACTACTTTTTGTGATTTCAGCCGCGATTTACATTGACATCTGTTTCAGATGTCTCTGAAATCGAGCTGAAATCGGGGACTGACAGGTAGGAGTGAGCTGTGCGAGTTCAGCTGAACTCGCACGGCTCACTCCCGCAGCCCCAGTGTGAACCTGGGCTAAATGATATATAGATTTCCACAGCAACAACACACTAACAGGTAACCTAGGGTGTGAAGCAGTTTTTTCAAATGTTTAAAAATTTTGAGGTGATTTTGATGGTGCTAAGATCATTGTCCCTACATGCATATAACAGAGCTCACATTTATGCACATCCCAAAGAGGGAGTCTGTTATCCATGTTTTGCTTAGGCGAGTGAACATGTTTGCATTCGAAAAAAACATCTGGAGATGTAGTCCAGTTATTTTTAGCAAACTATCAGCTTAGAAAGACAATATACCTATGAATTTGGAATGTATTTCTTAGTTTGCTTGAATGTTACCTATATTGTGCTTCTGTTTATTTCTTTTTACCCTCCCCATACCCAAAAGAACAATATCAATCTTTCTGGTTTTATGTCTATGTTTATGTCTATCTTCTATCTGGATAAACCAATTGGCTGGTTTCATTGTTTCCTTCAAAATTCAAGTTAATTGAAAACTGCCTTTGTACTAAAATTGTCTGGCAGGAATCCAATCCTAATATGTGAATAGATGATGGCTGGCAGTATTGATATTAAACTATTACCAATGACTTCTGTACATAGTTGTTACCATTTAATGATCAACATTTAATGTTTTTAAAGCCAGCAATACAATTTCTTTCTTAGAACAGGTGGACCAGAATACTATGTTAATCAAAGTGTTAGTAGGCAGATCTACAGAAAGTAAAATTATAAAAATATTGATATTTAAATTGTCTACAAATAGATAAAAGTGGTTTGGTTTTACTTTAAACAGGAGTTGTGAAAACAAATTTTAACAGAGATTTCACACAGCTGATTGTACTAAACATACCATGGAATTGAAATGCAATAATACACATTTTCCCTTAAAATAGAAAATCTATTGAACACTCAGAGCAGTTTGCATTTTATAATATGCAGATTTCCATAATGTAAATGAGTCTGCTTTTCTTTTCATAGATAATGAATTACTTCTTGATCAGATTCTTCTGTGTTCTTTTTAATTAGCAATCTTACTTTTTACCATATCTAAATCAGATCTATCAATTTTTAAAAGAATATATAATTGTATTTATTTACATGTATAATTAAAAGCTCAAGAATCTTCTGATTCAGTTCAAGGGGAAGACTTTTGTGTACACGCTGCTGCTCTAATTCATTTCTTTAGGCATTCAACTAATATTCACCTAATTTCTATTATACGTAAAACTAAGTTGGAAAAAACTCTTATAATATTTCCTAATATTGTACACGGGGTATACAAGAATAACGACTGTTTACTTGGCAAAATATATTTTCACTTTGGAAAGTGTATGACCATTTCAATCTGTGTGTACCAATCTTTAGCTTAGTAAATAAGGTGAGACTGTTTTTGTTTACTTCAATTTCATTATCACATGCAAACAAATAATCTTGTTTTTGTTGTTGTGCATAACTGGGTATTCAAAGTAAACATGGCTTTACTTTGTTGTTGTTTTTTTCTCAAAAAGAGATAGGAAAAACATGTGACCAGATATTTCTGAGACCTATAAGTGTTGTACTGTAGCAAAGCAACCTTACCTATGTAACTTCTTAACTTGCATCTGTGCTTAGACTATAAGCACTAATGTATTTAATTATTTTATCAATATAAATAAAATAGCTTTAAAACAAGCCCTCACTGACCTTTCTAGGTGCATGAAGCAATTCATACTCAAATTTCAGGCTGTTTGGCTGCAATTTCTCTGCTGACAAAGAAAATAAGGAGAGAGGAGCTGTGATTTCATGGCCTCTGTTGTGAAATTTGAAAATACAAAATGCCTATAGCTACAGAGGTGAATAAGGGCTTACTTTACATTTCTTTTACTACCTTTCTACAATGTTTAAATACTGAATATGTTCTCTTTAACTGTACTGAAGTAAATTGTCCAAAATCATTTTAACAGTTTTAACCTCCAGATTGTAGATCAAAGATAAATTGTATTTAAAAAATTCACTTGTCTGTATGCATGAGGCTATAGTGGATACATCTAGCAATTAGGCATGCAAGCTTGACACACACATCCAATCTTCTTTATCTTCTCCCATGCTATTTGTTGCTTCCATGAGCTCCTTAAAATAATTGTGTATGGTAGTACATGACATTGCTTGCTTAATGCAACAGTCCCCTTTAAAAATAAAATATTTTAACATGTATAACAACAACAACAATAACAAATAGTAGGAATAATACGAATAACCAAACATCTTAGTATAACAAACAAAGAAACAGGCAGTGCCCTAATATTAATTTAAAATACAACATGAAATATATATATATATATATATATATATATATATATATATATATATATATATATATATATATATTGTTTCACACATGTAAAGCAGGAAAATTATAGTGGGCATATAGAGTAGATGTATGCAAATTTGAAAACCCGTGTTACTCTGTTCAAGGGCCAAGAACAAATTAAAGTTCACAGAAAGTAATAAATAATTCAATAAGGCATTTGTATCCACTACTTGGGACACTTTTGTGAACATGGAGATGATTATAGATTACACAGCTCATTTATCAAGAATACTGGGAAACTTTCCAGGTTGTGTTGTCCTCTGTGGGTAAAGTAAATAGATTTAATTTCAGTGTATGGAGGACTTACAGTACTAGCACTGTAATGACAATTTAGATAATGCGTAGAACTTTGGGCATACTTATGATCAAGAAAAATACTGAAATTATATCATCAGTGTTCCTGGCCTATGTAGTTTCTTACGTTATTTATACATGGGTGTAATAAAACACAGTAGAGAGCCCTAACAACAGAAGTACTGAAAACTCAGCAATTTTTGTGGTTTACTGAAAAAATCTGAGATATCATTTTTATATAACTCACAAAACAGGTAAGTACACTGGCGTTTAAAATAAATGCACTTCAAGAGAAAACAACACATGCACTTCGGGAAAAATATGCAACTACTTAGTTTCAGCCTGATTTGCTACAATAATAAAACCTACATAAAAATGTAAAGTTTTACTAAGTGCTGATGAATTTGTTTTCTGAAAATAAACCAAACTGTTGTCTTGTAGAAATTGCAAACATCCACAAAAGGAGATACATAAACCACTGTATCTATCTAAGTTAAAGTTATACTGTATCATCACCCATTTAGAACAAAGTGACAATGTCCATGAGAAGGCCTTCCTGCCCCACTGATGCTCACCACTCTAGTGATTCATGATTGCTTCTTCCTATGTTGCATCCCTCACTAAAATATCCAGTGTCTGCTGTTGTCAGGTACCTTAAAAGACCAGGTATTTTGCTCTAGGCGTCAAGAGCAATGGGGGACTGCAAGAATGGTCAAAGATCACAAGAGTCCTTTTCACAGACACTGTCACTTTAACCCATTGTGTAAGCTCCTGTAAAACCCCTTCATTACCAGGCCATTTTCAGTTTTCAGTGCTGTGGTAGTGTGACTGACAATTACTCTTGTAAGTAACAATTGTATAAAAGAAGCATCCGGCAACTCCATAACATCAAGCGTATTTATTATGAAGTCTTCACAGTGAGTACAGTCATCAGCAGACACTGAGGCATGGCACTTCCTTTTCCAAAACGCATCCGTGTCAGAAAACACCCAATCAGTTTACCCCCCTATGGAAATTTTCAACTTCTTACTCCCTGACCTATCTCTCAAACACTGGTCAAACATTAAAAGCCTCCTACTGAAAGAATTAATACATAATGGCCAACTTCTCCCATTCCAAACCATAAGATCTAGACATCTAATACCACCACAAGGTGCTTACACATATAAACGTATAGCCTCCTACCTGACAAAAAATCCTGCTCCAAACAGTATTAGTTCTCACCAAGGCATGGTCCTTCTGGACTTCCAACTCCCCCAAAGCAAAATGAATAACCCTAATGTACAACATACTACAAAACAAAGATAAGTTCACTAAGACATCTTCATACAAGAGATGAAAAAGGGATCTACAGACCTCTTTCTCAGATTCCCAATGGTGCTCAGCCATACACTACAACCACAAAGCATCCAAATGTATTAATTATTGGAAACTGTCACAAAAAATCCATCATAGATGGTATCTTACTCCCGTAAAAATGTATAAATTCGCAAATCTAGATGACGACAGATGTTGGTGAGGTTGCTCCTATAAGGGCTCGCTAATCCACATTCTCTGGGAATGTCCACACATTCACACATTCTGGAGAAAAATATTCTCTTTAATCTCAGATATCACTGGGATTATAACTAAACCCACTCCATCCCTAGCTTTTCTCAGTATAGGACTAGAATCTTTCCCACGTGATTTCAGAACCATAACAATGCATATTCTATTTGAGGCTAGATTACTCATAATGTGCAAATGGAGAAGCTCCTTAATCTCAAATATTTCTGATGTTAAAAACCAACTAAATTTAATCAAAGAGTATGAATACACATCTGCCTTAAAAAACAATACTCTTGCAACATTTACCAATGCCTGGAAGTATTGGTTGAAATCCTAAAAGTGAATAAGTAAATATACTTCCTTTCTTGTTTTTTTATCTTCTGTGTTTTACCCTGTTTGGACTGATAGATTGTACCCCACGGTTTACTACTATATGTATACATGTACACATGTTATGTGTTCTACAACACTATGTTTCCTTCCTTGGATATGAAAAATTAATAAAAATGATTTTGAAAAAAAAAGCATGAACATTTATGCATAATAGACTGTCACATGACTACTGCTCCTCTCCAATCAACAATGTGTTCAATTAAAATCAGGTGATTGGTTACAGATTGTCAACAGATGTGTATATGACAAATGAGAAGCTAATAGTCTAGCTGTAATACAACACTTGAGATACAAAACATACAAAGACTATCTTGACATATGAGAAAATACATATATTAAAAGCTCTATAAGAGAATCTTTAATGAAAAAAATGTATAGATTAAAAAATATATTGTTTGATGTGAAATATAAAGACTATACATAAAATATAGTACACATTCAAAGTGTATCACAAGTGATGGGCATATAACAATGTCCATTGCTCCAGGACTTTTTAAACCTATTATCATAAAAAGGTCCACATCATAGCGGTGGTTCATTCCCACAGGTACCCTTGTCTGTAGGTGGAAAATCCACCAAACTTCACGTAAAAGTTCAGTATTCAACCAAGTTTTTTTGTGTTTTGCCCACGACTCAAACAGACTTGGGGACAAAAGGCCTCCTAGCGTTTTAGCACGGCGGCTTGAAAACCTACAGCTTGATTTAAGTATTGGTGCCAAATCTCCATCCGTGGAAAGAATTGGTAAATATTTATCTACAATGTTTTTTATTTTGTTAAATTCCAAGGAGAAGGCAGTTACAAAAGTGACTAAACTTGTTTTCCTATCATTAGGACTCCTGTTATTGCTATATCTCTTTTTGGGACCAGCATTTCCCAAGAGGGAAATTCTATTTTTCTCCATGGCCAGACGGGCTGCTCTATCTATTTTCCATTTCTTGTATTCTTGTGAATGGAGTTGTGTGGCTATGATATTGCACTCCTTGTTAAAACCTTCCTCAGTAGAGCAGTTACGTCTGCCATGGTGAACTCCCCCATCATAATGGATCGCTTGGTGTGTGCAGGATGGAAACTAGTAGCCAGAAGCAAGGCATTGCCTGCACATGCCTTACGATAGGTACATGTTGTAACCAAATTCTGAACTTCACAGCCTGTTAAAGTAAGATCTAAGAAGTTAGGATGGCACCCTTCTGACTATCAAAACTAAATTCTAAATTGAGATTATTTTTGTTTGCTAAGGATACAAAGATGACACAGTCCGCAAGGGAACCATCCCATACAATCAGAATGTCGTCTATGTAGCGACCGTAACTAACTATAGAACCTGCACATGGGTTGTGTTGGGAGAAGAGAAAACTCTCCTCCCACCAGCCCATGTACAGGTTCGCCAGGGATGGTGAAAAACGGGCCCCCATCGAGGCTCCCCTACATTGCAAATAAAAGACTCGATCAAACATGAAATAATTATGAACTCTCTCAGATTGGTGTCGTAAGTGCTATAGCATGTGAGATGATGTTCAATGGCTTTGATTGCAAGTAACATTGTACCCATATTCATTTTTAACTTTTTGAGACAGATATAACTTTCTTTTGTGGTATTTAATACCTTCTTCTTTTTTATTTGTTACCAAAAAAAGGAAAAAAGACCAAAAAAAAAAAAAGATTTCTTTAATTTGCTAAACGAAAAATGCCCAGATAGTATGGAAACCCCAAAAACTGTGCTTTTTTTGGAAAGTAGACACCCAAAGGTGATCTCATTTTTTTTGCCACAATGTTTCAGAAATGAAAGAACATGATGCTACTGAGGAGGCTAAACATTGTTCTTGAGGATGGTGCACCAGATAGATTATTAGAAAAATCTACAGTATGTGACTAATTTCTTGAGACAGAAAATATTTTCTCACTTTGGTTTACGAAATCATAACTTTCTAGTTTACTATTTTAACTATTAAAAAAAGACAGGAATGTTTCCTTTTTCAGGGTAGTTTCTAGTAAAAGAAATGTCCAAGAGAAAAATATTTAGATATTTTCTCATTGTAAAATTTCCAGAACAAAACAAGAATGTTTGTTATCTACACATTATAGGAGAAGTATGGCCAAAGCTCTTTTAAGAACCTCCATTTCTCCAAGTCCGTGGAGAAGGTAGACAATAAGGGCTGGAAGTTGCATTGGAAAATGATTGTGAAAATTAGAAGGGATTCTAGTCCCTAGATATTGAATAGCTTGGGGGCCCAATGGAAAGGGAAATTACTAGTCAGGCGGACAAAGGACCAAAAATAGAGAGGGCCTCTGGGTTTTTAAAAATTTACCTCATGCTAGTTATTAAAGAGTTTCTAAACAGTAAACAGTAGAATCAATGTCTTCTGAATGGGTTAATTTTCTCTTTACAGTTCGTTATATTTTTTGTAACTTTCAAATTATGAAGTGTTCTTTCATTTTTATATCATTTAAACACCCTTTTCCTTTTTTTATAGCTTGTTTTAACCATTTAAGGACCGGAAGGTTTTACCCCCTTCATGACCAGGCCATTAACTTCGTTACTTTAACCGACAATTGCGTGGGAGTGTGACTCTGTAAAATGTATGTCCTTTTTTTCCCACAAATAGAGCTTTCTTTTGGTGGTATTTGATCACCTCTGCGGGTTTTATGCGCTATTAACGAAAAAGCCTGACAATTTTGAAAAAAAATATATATTTTTTACTTTCTGCTATAATACATATCCAAATTTTTTTTTTTATAAAAAAACAAATTTATTCATCAGTTTAGGTCAATATGTATTCTGCTACATATTTTTGGTAAAAATTGTAAGTGTAAATTGATTGGTTTGTGCAAAAGTTATAGCGTCTACAAAACAGGGGATAGATTTATGGCATTATTATTTTTATTTTTATTTTTACTAGTAATGGCGGTGATCAGCGATTTTTAGCGGGACTGCCAAATTGTAGAGGACAGATCGGACACTTTTGACACTTTTTTGGGACCAGTGACATTATTACAGTGATCAGAGCTAAAAATATCCACTGGTCACTGTATACCTGGCACTGGCAAGGAAGGAGTGACACTAGGGGGAGATCAAGGGGTTAAGTGTGTCCTAGGGAGGTGTTTCTAACTGTGGGGGGAGTGGACTGACTGGAAGCAGCAAGAGATCACTGTTCCTTATCACTAGGAACAGACAATCTCACTGAACTCTCCATGTCAGAAGAGGGATCTGCTTTGTTTACATTGTCAGATCCCCGTTCTGCCTCTCTGAGAAACGATCATCGCGGCCGCCGGACCCACGCATCAGCTCTCCCAAAGTGCAGTGGGCACGCGGCCACAGTATCTCGTGCACGGAACGACATACAGGTACGTTGTTTCACGCAAGAGGGCTGCCCTGCCACAGTATATATGCGGTGGGAAGTCCTTAACCACTTCAATTCAGGGCATTTATACACCCTTCCTGCCCAGACAGTTTTCAGCGCTCTCACATTTTGAATGACTATTACTCAGTCATGCTACACTGTACCCAAACAAAAATTTTCACATTTTTTTCTCACAAATAGAGCTTTCTCTTGGGGGTATTTATTCACTGCTGGGTGTTTTTTTTTTTTTGCAATATAAGCGAAAAAATAGCAAAACTTTAGAAAAATAAAAATACTTTTTTTTAGTTTCTATTGTAAAATTTTGCAAAGATGTAATTGTTCTTCATAAGTTTGGGCCAAAATTTATACTGCTACATATCTTTAGTAAAAATAACCCAAATTACTGTATAATATATAGTCTCTGTGAAAGATATAAAGTCTACAAGCTATGGTGCAAATCATTGAAAATTGATCACACCTGATGTACTGAAAGCCTATCTCATTTCTTGAGACCCTAACAATCCAGGAAAGTACAAATACCCCCCAAATGACCCCTTTTTGTAAAGTAGACATACCAAGGTATTTAGTAAGAGGCATGGTGAGTTTTTTGATTTTGTAATTTTTTCCTACAATTAAGATTTTTTTTACACACAATTATCATAACAAGTTATTTCTATCACACAGCACATGCATACTTGTAATGACACCCCAAAATAAATTCTGACACTCCTTCTGAGTACAGTGATACCACTTGTGTGAGACTTTTACACAGCCTGGCCACATACAGACGCCCAACATCCAAGTAGCACCTCCAGGCGTTCTAGGATCATAAATTCCACATCTAATTTGATCACACTTTTGAAGGCCCTGAAACACCAGGACAATAGAAACGCCCATAAAATGACCCAATTTTGGAAAGCTAACACCCCCAATATTAAATCTATGAGTCATAATGAGCCTTTTGAAAAATGTGGAAAAAAATTTGAACGCATTTTTTTTCACAAAGTTGTCCATTTCTAAGATATTTCCAACACATAGCATGTGCATAGAAAAAATCACACCCCAAAAGACATTCTGTTACTCCTCCTGAGTATGGCAATACCACATGTGTGAGACACAGCCTGGCCACATACAGAGGCCCAACTTTGAAGTAGCACCTTTAGGCATTCTAGGAGTATAAATTGCACATCTCATTTCTCAACCACCTATTACACTTTTGAAGACCCTGAAGCACAAGGAAAATGGAAATTCCCACAAAATTACCCAATTTTTGAAAGATTACACCCAAATGTATAATCTGTGAGGCATAAAGAGTCTTTTGAACGGTTCATTTTTTTCCACAAGTTTTCGAAATATTTGAAAAAAAATTAAAATGCATTTTTCTTACACAAAGTTGTCCATTTATAAGATATTTCCAACACATAGCATGTACATAGCAAAAATTACACCCCAAAATATATTATGTTACTCCTCCTGAGTATGGTGATACCATATGTGTGGGACTTTTACACAGCCTGGCCACATGCAGAGGCCCAACATCCAAGTAGCACCTCTAAGCGTTCTAAGAGCATAAATTACACACATAAATTCTTGCCAACCTATCACATTTTTGAAGGCCCTTTATATTTCTAACACATAACATAGCATGTACTGTACATACCAATTACAAACCGCTAGACGCTGCTTTGTGCCAATGGGCCTTTAAAAGAACAGCAGCTGCACTTGTGCAGTGCTGTTTGATCTGCAGCTTACTGTGTCCCGAAACCTGTGCCTGCTACCTGATTACCTGTATTGATCCGACTCTGCTGACTTACATGATATCTCCAATCCTGACCTCGACTTGCCTTGACCCTGCTAAAGACTTCCCACTTGATATCCTGTTGCCAACCACTGCCTGCTCATCTGACCCTGCTCCAGCTTACTGCCTTACTCTGTCTGATTACCTGTGTTTGACCCGGCTTGTCTGACCCTGCTCCAGCCTGCTACCCTGCTCTGTCTGATTACCTGTGTTCGACTCGGCTTGTCTCACCCTGCTCCAGCCTGTTGCTGATCCTGCACTATCCAGCTCACAGGGTCACTGACCTGCATCTGCCTCTGCTGTCACCTGCATCCCGGTCCTTCCAGGCGGTTCATTATCCATCTATCTGTGCCAGCTACCACAGATCTCACAGGCACTCCTACCTTACTGTGCTCTTGAAGCCACTGGCCCCACTCCAGTGGCTCCTGAGCCAGGGCTGTAAGAGAGGTCACCTCCTATAAGTCAGGCGCTACTATGAGGTACGTAACAGATATTGTCAGTGCATAAAAAGTATTTGTCCAGGCAGAAGGCAGGACCATCAAGCTTAAGACCTCGGTCAGGAAAGAATGGGGACAGGGGTAGAGGTTTCTCCCACCCAAATCGCTTTGAAGCCTCCAGACTCCAGATCCTGTTCTGGGAAAAACAAAACAAAGAGAAAAAAAACTGTTTTTCTCAACTCAGAACACTCTTCTGGAGTCCCTCACATATGTTAGACCCATGAGTAGCAGGGTGAAAGCTCAGGGGAAGGCAAAAACATAGTCAATATTCCAAGGTCAGGGCAGGTAAAAGGCAGAAATAGACGGTAGGCAAAGGCATAGTCTATAGTCTAGGGTCAGTTCACGTGAAAGGCAGAAACATGCCAGATAAACAATGTAGTCGATAAACATGCCAGTGTCAGTTCACATGGAAGGCAATGATATGGTTGGTTGAGGCACTAGGGAAATATTCAGGACAGAAATTGAAAAAGGGGAAATGGCAGTCTATTCGAAATATGGGCTATACGAGAGTGTGATAGCGTCTGAAGCATTCTCCGATGCAAAGGCCAGGTTGGGAGAGACATTGGGGACAATGGAAACTGGTGTCTTTCCTAACTCCTCTTTTGATGCACACCCGACATTTTTTTTGGCATCTTCTTCCGGTTGCTGATGGTGGAATATTGTCAGGAAAATGGTGCTCATGCAGTCTGCTGATACAATCAGAGTGAATGCTTTCTGGGGGGATCCTTGTTGATAGACCAGGGCAGTGACAATGTCTTCAATAAACTTTAGGAAGGTGTTGAGTGTTTCCTTCGATTTTTACATGGCCAAATATAAAAAGTAAATTGTGACTTTTTTATACGAGAAGATGGACTTTCGTGTTGATAGATAGGGCTGCAACATTTGATCATTTAAATCCACCCCCCCCCCCATGAATTTATTGTACTCGTGGATACAGGAAGGCTTTCAAACGTGACCGCATCTTCTGCAAAGTTCCACTGTGGTTTCATCATGGATGGTGGACATGGTGTATAGGTTTTTCCTTTCCCTCCACTTCACAGCCAACACTTCCTCATTCCTTAAGATTTCTTATTCCCCTTTGTAGACTTGTGGTGACTAGATGCTGTGTGAGGCCCTTTCTGTTTTTTCTCACTGTACCGGAGGCCAAAGTATTCTTCAGATATAGGTGGCGGAAAAGGGGTAAACTAGTATAATAATTGCCCATGTAAATGTGATACCCTTTTGCAAGAGTGGAAATGCCAACTCCCAGACAATTTTCCTGCATATTCCCATGTACGGTGGACACTCAGGGGGCTGGAGCTGAAGTCTTTGCCTTCATACATGCGGAAGGCATGCACATATCCAGGGGAGCTTTCACAGAGCTTGTTGAGCTTCAATCCATACTTCCCCCTCTTACTATGTATATACTGCTTGATTCCCAACCGGACTGTGAAATGGACCAGGTAATTGTCCACAGAGATGTTCTGGTCAGGGATATATAGTTCGGCAAACCTCTTGGAGAAAAAATCTATTTGGGGCCAAATTTTATATAATTTATCAAAGTTGGGATTATTTCATGGGGGGCACTGCTAGTTATCACTGAAATGCAGGAAGTGCATTATAATGTCATAGCGGGACCTGGACATGACATGACAGATGAAAAAATTGGCATGTGGTGGATGAGGTTGGTAGACCAATATGCATGCACTTCATTCTTTTGTAAGCCCCATGTTGACTGTTAGGCCTAAAAACAATTAAAGCTCCCCCACTGTTAGGGGTCTCCATTCAAAAGGGCGGGCAAAGCTTGAGCTGGGGTCGTGTTCTATAAATTGGCAAAAAATAGGATTTTTTCATCATACTTACCTGTAAAATCCTTTTCTTTGAGTACATAATGGGACACAAAGTCAGGCTAATATTCATTACCTGCTGGGTTATACTTCATCATCAGGTGAATGGACACTGGTAGACCAACGGTCTTTAGACAGGAAGTGATCCCCTATATAACCCCTCCCATACAGGAAGTTATTTCAGTTTTGTAACAAGCAATGAATCCTCAAAAAGAAGGGAGGGATCTCTGAGTCCCATGATGTACTCAAAGAAAAGGATTTTACAGGTAAGTATGACAAAAAAATCCTATTTTCTTTGAGTACATCATGGGACACAGAGTCAGGCTATTATTCATTACCTATGCAAAAATGGGAAATTCTGGACAGCCGCACTCCAAAAAAGTTTTTGCCTTTTATTCAAAAATGGACATCAAAAATATATGCCACAGCAGAACAGAACGAACAGAAGAGCTGACACGTTTCACACTAGCAAACAGTGCTTAGTCATAGCTAATAATCACAAAAATGATGAAAATGCTTAAATACTATTTCCTTTTGGACCATGTGACCAGAAAATGTGCTTAATTGATTGTTTGATCAATTGAATTCAATTGATCTCCTGAAATCTCGACACATTCTGTGAGCACAATCCAGTCTTAAACAGCAAGTGTGATTATATAATGTACCATAATTGATTCTATGTACAAGAATATATGTGAAACATAAAATGGAAGTAGGGAAAAAAGGGATTTTTGCGGTGCAATAATAGATCAATGAGAGAGGGTTTATACAAAATATGATTTTTATTAAATACAAATCAGAGAAAAAGGTATAGAAACCAATCCTGGGTGTATTGAATACAAAATATGTCATAAGAGAGTGGTGGTCATGATACAAAAGATTGAAATTGAATGGAGTACATGAAATTGCATAAAACCTGACAAAGAGAGAACATAATGGACAATTGTCTCCATACATATAGCTAAATCGTATAATAAAAATGGTTAAACGCCCAGAGGTCCGATGAAAAAAAGGACAGCCAGTCCCCCATATAGTATCTGCTGTGGTCACTCATCTGCACTTTTCTTTATGGGGTGACCGTCATTCTTGATCCTGAATTCCTGGTGTTGTGTTATAGACAATATAAGTGGCTGGGTGAGTATTATCGGGAGGGGTCCAGCATTGCAATTTAACCCTGTCCATATTTATTCTGCTTAAATTTACCTTCATGTTCATTGGTTATTTTTATGTGTAACTCTGTGCTTTTTCTATTCTCTGCACAGTCATAACTGACAAGTATGGATGGTCTTCGCATACCCCTGAGGAAGCTTTGTAAAGCGAAACATGTCGGGTTTTATGCGATTTCATGTACTCCATTAAATTTCAATCTTTTGTATCATGACCACCACTCTCTTATGACATATTTTGTATTCAATACACCCAGAATTGGTTTCTATACCTTTTTCTCTGATTTGTTTTTAATAAAAATCTTATTTTGTATAAACCCTCTCTCATTGATCTATTATTGCACCGCAAAAATCCCTTTTTTCCCTACTTCCATTTTCTATTTAATAATATTTGGGATGAGGTGCCTATCCTAAAGGGTGTTTCACTAGTGACTGGACAATCTGAATATGATATGTGAAACATGTTTGATGGGGGCTATTATCTCCAAAGATGCGGGGGCCTCTATGGGAGCAAAATTTTCGCCCTCACTGGCCAACCTATACATGGGTTGGTGGGAGAGGTCCCGCATCTTTGGACATGATAGCCCCCGCCGTCTGGATACTGTGTTTTTCTGTCGCTACATTGATGACCTCTTGCTTGTCACATCTGATGAGAAAGTCAATTTGGAACACTGGCTCTCATTTTTCCTTGTCAAAGTATTTTATTGGACATATATATTAGTCACATACAGATCATATGTAATACATGTTGTTGATATTTGTCCAATTATTACAAATATAGAAAAATAACAAATAATAGGGTCTACAGAATATATCCTAATGAAAATTATAAGGACTTAAATGAGATAGAAAGTAAATAAATCCTTGTACTAATATATTCAAGACTGTAGTTGAAAGAAATATTTAACATATTAATTATAAATTGATCTGTATCTTCGAAAAAAGTAATGTAGAGTAATACTGTAGCTTCAATAAGGTGCGTTATGAAGTAAGAATAATAGAGAAAAGAAAAGAGAAAAAGAAGTAAAGATATCAAAATAAAATAGGGTAAAATAAAATTTGATAGATAATATAAAATAAAATAGATGGAATAGAATAGTAGGAAACCAGAGGGGGGGGGAGTGTAGGAGTCCACCTGAATGGCCTGAATGAATCGGTCCGCAGCTTGAGGGTTTAAGTAAAACACAGTGTTCACTATATTGAGCAGGGTAGCTCCCAAGCTTCAGAAATTTGGTTTAGTAGCTAGTTTAACCGATTGAGTCCTCCGGCTACCATGGCATGAGAATCGAGTTGTCACTAATAGAAGGTAAGTGAAATTTAATCCAAGGATCCCAGATCTTTTCAAAGATTGGAATTTGATTTCTTTCTAAAGCTAACATTTTGGCGTGAGACATAAAGTCATTTACTCTATTTATGGTCTCGGATATCTCCAATTTAGGGGTCTTCCATGCCTTTGCTATTGTTTGCTTTGCTGCTGTAAGAAATTGAATGAGGAGTTTGAATTGTTTATGTGTAATGAGATCAGGTTTTAGATTGAGCAAGGCTGTGGCTGGGTCTGGTTGCACAGTGAAACCAAATATCTTGGAGGCAGTTTCAAATATCTGTTGTGTGTGTGGGGTAAGTGGCGCTCCCAAAGGAGGGTATGTGTAGATCAAAATGCAAAATACTGTGTAAGCCTGGATGTTACCAGACTATTTGATACGAAAAATGGAGAGTGTGCATAAACAAATAAAGTTGAAAAAGAGGAGGAAATAACTGGCCTCTCCGTGCTCTCTAATTTGTGTAAGATAACGACATTGTGCTGATATATATAAATATCTAAAGTGCTGTGCGCATATATTTATCTTTACCAACCACTAAAGAGTGAAAAACAGATTTTGAACAAAAACAGATTTTGAACAAAAAAAAGGGGGGTAAAAACCTCCTAAAGTGAGTGTGTGTTGGACCATACAATAACTCAAATTGTATAATCAGTTACAATATTCCTCCCATAGAATGAGGGTGAGATAATGACAAGAGTGAAAAACCAAAAAAAGGAAGAAAAATGAAAAAATAAAAAAAATGAGGGGTAAAAACCTCCTGTGTTGAGTATTTGTTAGACAATACCAGAAACCCAAAAATAACAATAAAACTCCCAATGTTGGACAATATAGTCAAAACTGTCCAAAATAACACGTGTATAGGATCCTGGTAGTTAGTTCAGCATATAACTTGATATATAAGTATTCCCAATAATGTCCAATCAGGAACAGTGAAGATAAGTGACTTGTGTGAGGTTCCTTGCATACAGTAAATTCGGGTGACACTTGTGCTCCCCCTTAAGATTGGTCCGGTGATTGGTCCGTTCACGTCTACACGCTGTTACGTCACTTCCGGTTTCCTGGCTCTGAGCGGTGGAACGCACGCCGCATACACGCTGCTGCTCTGTCAGAAGCGGGGACCGAGTGCGGGAATTTTGAACCTCTCACTTACAGCAGTGGAGGTTTCAGTGATAATAATATCTGGACACTATCTGGATCAGAGATCTGTTCTGTTTTATTGTTATTTTTGGGTTTCTGGTATTGTCTAACAAATACTCAACACAGGAGGTTTTTACCCCCCATTTTTTATTTTTTCATTTTTTCTTCCTTTTTTTTTGTTTTTTCACTCTTGTCATTATCTCACCCTCATTCTATGGGAGGAATATTGTAACTGATTATACAATTTGAGTTATTATATGGTCCAACACACACTCACTTTAGGAGGTTTTTACCCCCCTTTTTTTGTTCAAAATCTGTTTTTGTTCAAAATCTGTTTTTCACTCTTTAGTGGTTGGTAAAGATAAATATATGCGCACAGCACTTTAGATATTTATATATATCAGCACAATGTCGTTATCTTACACAAATTAGAGAGCACGGAGAGGCCAGTTATTTCCTCCTCTTTTTCAACTTTATTTGTTTATGCACACTCTCCATTTTTCGTATCATATAGTCTGGTAACATCCAGGCTTACACAGTATTTTGCATTTTGATCTACACATACCCTCCTTTGGGAGCGCCACTTACCCCACACACACAACAATCATTTCTAGTTCCTGGGTACAGGGGCCATTTTTGGGGGGGCAGCAGACCATTCATTCTAGTCCTAAGCGCAGGTTTTCCTATAATATTCATCAGTTTCAAATATCTGTTCCCAAAATAATTGCACCAACGGGCAGGACCACCAAATGTGTAAGTGGGTGCCCGGATCTGGGCAACCCCGAAAGCATAGGCCTGTTTGGTTTGGTGTGAATTTGGCCAATCTGGAGGGAACGAGGTACCAACGAGACAAAACTTTGTAATTGGTTTCAGCCGCCAGGATTTTTGGTGAAGAAGATTTTGTTACAGACCATATTTTGGACCAATCATTCATATCGAATGTTCTCCTTAGGTCCTCCTCCCATTTACGTGCATAAGGTGGTTTATCTAAACCGGGATAAGTGGAAATGTGGGAGTATATAGAAGATATAATGCCTCTTAAGTGAGGATCTTTCATCCATGTAGATTCAAAAATCGTAAGTTGGGTTAAGGAGACATCTGGATTTAGCAAAGGTGCATAAAAGTTTTTAATTTGGAGGTATCTGAAAAGTTCAGAGTTCGGTAGGTTGTAGGTGCCACAGAGTATAGGAAATGTATGGAAGGATGGAGGAGAAGTTAAGTTACTAAGCCGAGTAATATTTAATGAATTCCAGACCTTAAATGATTTAGGAGAGACCAGAGGCGTAACTAGAAACCTCTGGGCCCCGGTGCAAGAAATCACAATGGGCCCCCCCCCCCTGAAAAA
Source organism: Rana muscosa (assembly GCA_029206835.1). NCBI lineage: Eukaryota > Metazoa > Chordata > Amphibia > Anura > Ranidae > Rana > Rana muscosa. The sequence goes on from CM055116.1 coordinate 220,160,684, forward strand.
GCATGATTTTGATACTTTTTTTTTTGAGGGGGGTGGCCATGGTGGTACTTGAGGGGGGATGGCAGCTGTGGTACTTGAGGGGGGTGGCAGTGGTGGTACTTGAGGGGGGTGGCTGCGGTGGCAGTGGTGGTGCCATCCTCTCCCACCACCACTTGTGCCTCTTACTGATCCCATCCTCCCACCACTGATCTCATCCCTATCCCCCCCATCACCTCTGTTGTAGAAGTAATGGGGGGATAGGGATGAGATCAGTGGTGGGGGGATGGGATAGGTAAGAGGCACAGGTGGAGGAGGTTGGCATCGATTGCTCAGCTCTGCAAAATGTCACTTACCGTCAATCAATCGATTCCCCGGGAATTCCGTTCGATCGGTCACGGTCACCGTGCCTTCTAATCTACCGCCAGGATGCCTTCTTGCCTCATGGGTAGACGGTACAGGTATTCCACGCAGAGAGGGAAGCTCCTCCCTCGCCTTCTCTCATTGGTGTCAGCAGGTCTGCTGACTTAATTTTCCAGTGTCTGCCCCCAGTCTCAGCGCTGCCTCTGCCCAGGCCCCGATTTACACGCTTTGCCGCCCCAAGGCCAGGTCCTTCAATACCGCCCCCCCACACACACCATCACATAGGGGGACTCCCCAGAGAGCCTCCCCTACATCAGGGACCCCAGAGAGCCTCCCTACTTACATCAGAGTCCCTAGAGAGCCTCCTCCTACATTAGGGTCCCCACAGAACCTCCCCTTACATCAGGGTTCCCAGAGAACCTCCCCTTACATCAGGGTCCCTAGAGAACCTCCCCTTACATCAGGGTCCCCAGAGAACCTCCCCTTACATCAGGGTCCCCAGAGAGACTCCCCTTACATCAGGGTCCCCAGAGAGCCTCCCTACTTACATCAGGGTCCCCAGAGAGCCTCCCCTCCTACATTAGTGTCCCCAGAGAGCCTCTCCTCTTACATTAGTGTCCCCAGGGAGCCCCTCCTTACATCAGGGTCCCCAGAGAGCCTCCCTACTTACATCAGGGTCCCCAGAGAGCCTCCCTACTTACATCAGGGTCCCCAGAGAGCCTCCCCTTATATTGGGGTCCCCAGAGAGCCTCCCTACTTACATCAGGGTCCCCAGAGAGCCTCCCTACTTACATCAGGGTCCCCAGAGAGCCTCCCCTTATATCAGGGTCCCCGGAGAGCCTCTCTACTTACATCAGGGTCCCCAGAAAGCCCCCCTTACATTAGTGTCCCCAGAGAGCCTCCCCTCTTACATTACATTAGTGTCCCCAGAGAGCCCCTCCTTACATAAGGGTCCCCAGAGAGACCCTCCTTACATCAGGGTCGCCAGAGAGCCTCCCCTTACACCAGGGTCCCCAGAGAGCCACCCCTTACACCAGGGTCCCCAGAGAGCCTCCCCTTACACCAGGGTCCCCAGAGAGCCTCCCCTTACACCAGGGTCCCCAGAGAGCCTTCCCCTTACACCAGGGTCCCCAGAGAGCTCCCCTTACACCAGGGTCCCCAGAGAGCCTCCCCCTTACATCAGGGTCCCCAGACAGCCCCCCTTACACCAGGGTCCTCAGAGAGCCCCCCTTACATCAGGGTCCTCAGAGAGAGCCCCCCTTACACCAGGGTCCTCAGAGAGCCTCCCCTTACACCAGGGTCCCCAGAGAACCTCCCCTTACACCAGGGTCCCCAGAGAGCCTCCCCTTACATCAGGATCCCCAGAGAGCCCCCCTTACACCAGGGTCTCCAGAAAGCCCCCCTTACACCAGGGTCCTCAGAGAGCCTCCCCTTACACCAGGGTCCCCAGAGAGCCTCCCCTTACACCAGGGTCCCCAGAGAGCCCCCCTTACACCAGGGTCTCCAGAAAGCCCCCCTTACACCAGGGTCCTCAGAGAGCTCCCCCCTTACACCAGGTTCCCCAGAAAGCCTCTCCTTACATCAGGGTCCCCAGAGAGCCCCCTTACACCAGGGTCCACATAGAGCCCCCCATTACACCAGGGTCCTCAGAGAGCCCCCCCTTACACAAGGGTCCCCAGAGAGCCTCCCCTTACATCAGGGTCCCCAGAGAGCCCCCCCCCTTTACACCAGGGTCCCCAGAGAGCCCCCTTACACCAGGGTCCTCAGAGAGCCCCCCCTTACACCAGGGTCCCCAGAGAGCCTCCCCTTACATCAGGGTCCCCAGAGAGCCCCCCCCCTTACACCAGGGTCCCCAGAGAGCCCCCCTTACACCAAGGTCCTCAGAGAGCCCCCCCTTACACCAGGGTCCCCAGAGAGCCCCCCCCCTTACACCAGGATCACCAAAGAGCCCCCCCCCTAACGTTAGTGTCCCCAGAGGCCCCCTTCCTTACATTAGTGTCCCCAGAGGCCCCCTTCCTTACATTAGTGTCCCCAGAAAGACCCCCCCTCTTACATCAGGGTCCCCAAACAGCTGACTCCCCCTTGCAGGGGTTCCCTTGTACCTGGCTGGTGGAGGTGGCGATCGGCAGCTCTATGGTGTCCACAGGCAGGGGGGTCTTGCTGGGGTTAGTAGTTCTTTATCCGAATCATGTATACAGCAGAGGGGGGAGGGGCCTCTGACCCGGGCATCAGCAACATTGTACAAGCTGAGTGAAAGTGAAACTAATACCTGCCCGGGTCAGAGGCCCCTCCCCTCCCCTCTCCTCTGTATACACAGTGACACTCGAGTACTACAAGCCCCAGGGGGATCTTGCTGCCCACACAGGCACCATAGAGCTGCCGATCGCCGCCTTCCACCTCCTCCCACATCTCCCCACTGCACTCTAAACGGCCAGCCAGAGGTGCAGGGGGAGATGTCTTGGGAGTCTTGGGGGGTTGCTGCGGTGCCGCCCCTGCATCCACTGCCTTGTCAGCACCCGATCCCTGCGGCGGAACGGCTCCTCATACTGGCAGGCGGTGGGCAGGCCCCTCACACGGGCGGCGGGCGGGCCCCCCGGACTTCACGGAACTACAGGGCCCAGTTGCAGCTGCGACTGCTGCGACCCTGAAAATTCCGCCACTGGGAGAGACCCATGCTGGGTAGAAAGCAGGGTTTTTCAGGAATGACAAAAGAGGATTGTGAGAAGATTGTAACTGATGTTTAACTCTAAGTTTGTCCCATATAGATAAAAAGTATTTAGTAATGGGGTTACGTAGGGTTTTCCGTTCCTTAGGTAGGAGCCATAATAGATTGGAAATAGAAAGAGGGTCACATTCTGCCGCTTCTATCATTACCCATAGGGGTATTTCATATGTAGCATGATATTTAGTGAGGCTAGCAATGTGTGCGGCTCTATAATAGTTAGCGAAGTTCGGAAACCCAAAGCCTCCTTTGAGTTTTGGTAAGTGTAGTGTATGAAGCGATACACGGGGTTTTTTGGAGCCCCAGACAAATGTTGATGTTCGTCTTTGGAGAATTCTAAGATAATAAGGTGGGATAGGGATCGGTAAGACTCTAAAAAAGTACAGTAGTTTTGGAAGGATTGTCATTTTGATTGCATTCATTTTACCTATCCATGAAATTGGGAGATGTGACCATTGTTGTAAAAGTGTTGTTATTTGTTTGAGGAGTGGGGGATAGTTTGCTGTAAAAAGATCTGAATATGAGGCCGTCAGGTGAATCCCTAAATAGGGGATTGACCTCTCAGTCCATATGAAAGTAAGTGCATTTTTGGCCGAGTCGGATTCCACTTTGGAGAGGGATATATCTAAGGCTTTGGATTTTTTGAGATTTATTGTAAGCCCCGAAATCATTGCAAATTTGTCTAAAATGAGCAGTAGGTTGGGACCAGAAACTTGTGGGGATGATAGAAATAGGAGTATGTCATCCGCAAATAGACATAATTTATGATGGTATCCAGCAGTTTCTATGCCCGTAATTGTTGGGTCTGTGCGGATTCTTTGGGCTAGGGGTTCAATTAGGAGGGCGAATAGAAGGGGGGAAAGTGGGCAGCCCTGGCGTGTTCCTCTTTCTATATTAAATGAATTAGATTTGTATCCTGCATATTTAATATATGCGATTGGTCTGTTGTAAAGCGCTGCGATCCATGTTAGGAAGTGAGGGCCAAAGCCCCATCTTTGCAATGTGTAGTGGAGGTAAGGCCACGATATGGAGTCGAAAGCTTTTTTTATATCAAGGGATAGAAAACAGGAGGGTATACGACGGTTTTTAGCTATGTGAGCTAGCAATACAGCCCGGCGGACATTGTCACTCGCCTGGCGCTTTGGCATGAATCCTACTTGATCCTTGTGGATAAGCTTACCTATTATGCTATTTAGTCTTTTGGCTAATATTTTGGCTAGAAGTTTAATGTCTAAGTTCAGAAGGGAAATAGGGCGAAAATGTGTACATAAGGTATCATCAGTAAGAGGTTTAGGAATCATGCAAATAATGGCAGTTAAAGTTTCTTGTCTAAAAGATTTCCCTTCTAATAATACATTGAAAGCTTCCGCTAAGATTGGTGATAGTATGTCTGCATAGGTTCTGTAATATAAGGTTGAGAAGCCATCTGGGCCTGGCCTCTTATTAATTTTAAGATCTTTGATGGCTTCAACGACATCAATAGATGTAATATTATCTTCCAATAACTTATTTTGGTCAAGGGAAAGTTCTGGTAGATTTATATCAGAGAAAAATGCATCTGCTGTTTCCGGGTTGAAGTTATTAGATGAAGTATATAATGAGGTCAGATGTGAATGAAATTTCTGAACTATTTTGTTGGGATTGCAAGTGTAGACATCTTTTGCCAGTTTTAGGCGAATTGGTTTGAAGGGTTTGTTCAGAGAATTGAGTGTACGTGCAAGGTAGGTACCCGATTTATTGGCTTTCATAAAATAGTTGTGTCTTGAACGTTTATAGGATTTTTCCACTGCTTCAGTAAGAAATAGATCGTATGCAACTCGAGTCTTGTCTAATCGGGATTTTGTTAATGTTGATGGATTGTCTTGATGGGCTATAAAGGCTGTATTAAATTCCCTTTCCAGTTTACGAGCCAGTGTCTTCCGTTCGCGTTTAAATATGGCTGATTGTTTCTGAATTGTGTTACGTATAACTGGTTTATGGGCTTCCCAAAGAGTTAGTGTGCTAATTTCTGGGCTGGAATTGAGGGTTATATATTCTTTAATGGCTTGTTTAATGGTTTGGCGATGAGATGGGTGTTTGAGTAGGATATCTGGGAGATTCCAAGTATGGTCGTGGCCTTTGGGTAATGTTGATTTAATGGAAGTAAGTACTGCATTATGGTCGGACCATGGGATAGGGACTATATCTGCTGTTATGATTTCAGGGAGCATACCTATGGTCAGTGGCTCTCATTTTTAAATGACAACTCCCTGAATTTGAGATTCACTGGGGATTTACGTAAGACCACAATATAATTTCTTGATGTGAAGCTGACAGGAGTAGATGGTACAGTCATCGCTGGCTTGCACAGAAAATCCACAGCGGGTAATGCACTTTTGAGAGCAGACTCCGCTCATCCGGGACACACCATTAGAGGCATACCCTATGGCCAGTTTCTCAGACTGAAGCGCTTATGTAGTATTTGAAAGAGAAGCCATAGATATGACCGAGAGATTTAAAGAGAGGGGATACCCTGATAAAGTTGTGAATAAGGCTCTTCTTGCGGTCAGTAAAATTCCTAGAAATGCTTTACTCATGGAAAAGGCCAGTAAAAACAACAAGTATTCTTTATCCTCCAACACTCCAGTCTTTTCTACACCTTACAGTTCAGAGTATATTAAGATCAAAAATACAGTCACTAAATATCTTCCAATTTTACTCAATGACCCCATTTATAATGAAATTCTCTCTAAAGGCATTAAGTCAGTGTCGCCGAAGAGCACCCACATTGGGTAGCTCTCTTTCACCCAGTTTATTCTGCAATGAGCAATCGGGACATAACTGGTTGCATTTTAGAGGGAATTTCAAGTGTGGCATTAAAGGATGCGACTATTGTCGCTATATCAAAAAAGGTAAATGTGTGAAGTCCAGCACCAATGGTAAAACCTTCGAAATTTCTTTGTTTATTAATTGCAATACTCAATTCTTGGTGTATGTCATCACATGTGAAACCTACCACGTCCAATATGTGGGTCGCACTATACGTTGATTAAAAGATCGACTGTATGATCATTTGTATGACATTGAAAAGAACAAGTCCACCAATGTGGCTAAACACTGGAATCGAATCCACTTCAAGGACGTCTCCATTCAATTGATCAAACAATTAATTAAGCAAATTTTCTGGTCACATGGTCCAAAAGGAAATAGTGTTTAAGCATTATTCATTTCTGTGATTATTAGCTATGACTAAGCACTGTTTGTTAGTGTGAAACACGTCAGCTCTTCTGTCCGTTCTGTTCTGCTGTGGCATGTATTTTTAATGTCAATTTTTGAATAAAAGGTAAAAACTTTTTTGGAGTGCGGCTGTCCAGAATTTCTTCCCATTTCTGCATTGTTACATGCATTGCAAGCACCTGGGGCTTCTAATCTGGAGGAAAGGCTTTTACTTTTGCTTGAACTTCCTGGAGCGGTGATATCCCTTTCTCTATTATTCATTACCTGCTGGGACCTCCCAGAGCAATAGCCTTGAGGGGAGGGAGACATCATGACAAACAATAGCCATCAGAATCTATATGGCAGCCCGCGAATCCTCGGCTGCTCGAACATCCACTTGATAAAATTTTGCGAACGTATGCACTGAAGACCAGGTAGCAGCCTTACAAGATACCTGATGGCAATAAGCCCAGGAGGTTCCTACACCCCTGGTAGAATGAGCTCTCACCCTAAAGGGAGGAGCTTTACGTTTCAGACCGTAGGCCTGAATGACCAATTGACGGAAGCTTTGGAAGCTACCTCCCCTTCTTGGGTCCCTTTGCTAAAACAAAAAAGGAGCCAGATCCTCGGATCTCTGCAGATCTATACAAATAAACCTTGACTGCCCGGACAACGTCCAAAGAATGCAGTCGTCTCATTTCTGCTGAACGAGGCTGAGAGAAAAAAAAGGCAAAATAATGTCCTGATTTAAATGAAAGGCTGACACCACTTTTGGCAAAAGGGATGGAACAGGTCATAACATGACTCTGTTGTGGTGAGGGATCAAGTACGGTTCCCTGCATGAAAGGGCCGCCAACTCCGACACCCCTCTAGCCCAGGTGATAGCCATCATGAAGGCTAATGGACTTTCCTTAATAGGTTTAAATGGTTACTTCTGTAACAGACAGCACCAAGTTTAAGTCCCAAGGACACATAGGTGACCTAATGGGGGGAAGCAAATGAGTTGCCCCCTTCATAAACGTTCGGATCAGTGAATAGGAGGCTAAAGGCCTTTGAAAGAATACTGATAGGTCCAAAACTTGACCTCTGATTGTACTCAAAGCCAATTTGATTTCTACAGCTGAATTTAGAAAAGAGAGAATTCTCCCAATCACGTACTTCCATGGATGCCATTTTTTGGCTTCACACCAAGCAATATAAGTCTTCCAGACCTTATGATAGATCTTCCTAGTGACAGCTTTTCTAGCATTTCACTAGGGTAAACACCACTGGTCCCGAGATGCCACGGTCCTTTAACACCCTGGCTTCAATAGCCATGCCGTCAAGTTTTACAATTTCCAGGAACCAGGGCCTTCTGGGCCAGGCTGGTGACACCAGAATCACTGGAACTCCCTATCTCAGAATCCTGCACAACAAATGTGGAAGGTGAGGGACAGGAGGGAAAGCATAAACCAGTGAATATTGGCTCCATGGAACTACCAGAGCATCTGCTCCAATTGCCAGAGGATCTCTTGTTCAAGACACAAACTGCTGTAGCTTGTTGTTGAACCTGGATGCCAGTAGGTCTACCTCTGGCCATCCCAAACGTTGGCAAATTTCCTGTGTGTAGGGACCATTCCCGCTGAGATAATCTGCCTTCCAGTTCTGGAATATGGACTGCCGATAGAATCAGCACCTGTCCCTCAGCCCAGGCTAGTATGTGGTTCACCTCCTTCAGAGCTGAATGACTCCTGGTACTGCCTTGGTGGTTTATATGGGCCATTGCAGTGGCATTGTTGGACTGAACCCTGATAGGCCAGTCCTAAAGCTCCTCCGTCCATGGCCGTAGGGCCAGTCGTACTGCCTGTATTTCCAGGATGTTGATGGGCAGGATCTGTTTTGTCCTTGACCATTTCCCTTGAGCTATTAGCCCCTCTAGGGTAACTCCCCAGCCTGAGAGACTGGCATCTGTAGTTGCCTTACCGGGAGAAAGGATTTTTCCTTTTGCAGGTTCTGATCCTGCATTTGGGTGGCAAAAAAAAGGAACGGAATCTACTCACGGGGGGGATAACCTCTGGTAAAATCAAGGATGGAAGAGGACATGGGGTCCTAGTAGATGATAGGCTCAGCAATGGCATGCAATGCCAAACTGCAGCTAACAAAGCAAACAGAATATTGGCATGCATTAAAAGGGGTTAATTCAAGAGATAAAGTGATAATTCTCCCAATCTACAAGACTCTGGTCTGGCCTCACCTGGAGTATGCTGTCCAGTTCTGGGCACCAGTCCTCAGGAAGGATGTGCTGGAAATGGAGCATGTACAGAGAAGGGCAACAAAACTAATAAAGGGACTGGAGGATATTAGTTATGAAGAAAGGTTAAGAGCACTGAACTTATTCTCTCTGAAGAAGAGATGATTGAGAGGGGATATGATTTAAATTTACAAATACCATACTGGTGACTAGGGATGAGCCAAACACCCCCCGGTTCAGTTCGCAGCAGAGCATGCGAACAGGCAAACAATTTGTTTCGAACACGCGAACACCGTTAAAGTCTATGGGACACGAACGTGAAAAATCAAAAGTGATAATTTTAAAGGTTAATATGCATGTTATTGTCATAAAAAAGTGTTTGGGGACCTGGGTCCTGCCCCAGGGGACATGTATCAATGCAAAAAAAAGTTTTAAAAGCAACCGTTTTTTTGAGAGCAGTGATTTTAATAATGCTTAAAGTGAAACAATAAAAGTGAAATATTACTTTAAATTTCATACCTGGGGGGGTTTCTATAGTATGCGTGTAAAGTGGCAGGCAAATTTTTCACGTGTTTAGAACAGTCCCTGCGCAAAATGACATTTCTAAAGGAAAAAAGTCATTCAAAACTACTCGCGGCTATAATGAATTGTCGGGTCCCACAATACAGATAAAAGTCATTGAAAAAAATGGCATGGGTTCCCCGCCAGTCAATTACCAGGCCCTTTGGGTCTGGTATGAATATTAACGGGAACCCCGAACCAAAATAAAAAAAAAATGGCCTAAGGGTCCCGCTCAAAATCCATAGGGAACCCGCGCCAAAATAAAAAAAATGGCGTGGGGTTCCCCCAAAAATCCATACCAGACCCTTATCTGAGCATGCAACCTGGCAGGCTGCAGGAAAAGAGGGGGGACGAGAGAGCGCCCAACCCTCCTGAACCGTTCCAGGCCACATGCCCTCAACACGGGGAGGATGCTTTGGGGTCCAAAGCACCATGTCCCCATCAACAAGTGCCTCATTCCCACAACCCTTGTCCAATGGTTGTGGGGGTCTGTGGGCGGGGGGTGTATCAAAATCTAGAAGCCCCCTTTAACAAAGGGGACGCCCAGATCCCGGCCCCCCTATGGAAATTGGAAACAGAATACATTGTACCCCTACCATTTCACAAAAAAAGTGTCAAAAATTGTAAAAAAAACACAGGAGACAGCTTTGGACAAGTCCTTTATTAAAAAAGAAAACAAATTACAATGGGGTGGCGTCAGAGGGGGCGGGGTCACCCGCGTACATCACAGGTAGCCCCGCCCTCAGCTATTTAAGAGCTGTGACGGCGGGTGTAGCGTCATTCAGCGGCCGCCTCCCATGGGGGCGGAATCGGATCGTGGCAGTGTTTTGTTTTTTTTCCTCGGACCGCCACTCGAGATGGATATACATCGCTGGAATTTTTTTTTCCTTTTTAATAAAGGACTTGTCCCAAGCTGTCTCCTGTGTTTTTTAAAATTTTTGACACTTTTTGGGGAAATGGTAGGGCCGTTACCAATTCACATAGGGGGCGGGATCTAGGGGTCCCCTTTGTTAAAGGGGGCTTCCAGATTCCGATAAGCCCCCCACCCACAGACCCCCACAACCACCGGGCAAGGGTTGTGGGGATGAGGCCCTTGTCGCCATCAACATGGGGACATGGTGCTTTGGACCCCAAAGCATCCTCCCCATGTTGAGGGCATGTGGCCTAGTACGGTTCAGGAGGGGGGTCTGGTATGGATTTTGAGGGGGACCCCTAAGCCATTTAAAAAAAAAATTGCCGCAGGTTTGCCCTTAATATCCATACCAGACCTGAAGGGCCTGGTATGGAATTTGGGGGACCCCCACGCAATTTATTTAAATGACTTTTATCTGTATTGCAGGACCCAACAATTCATTATAGCCATGAGTAGTTTTGAATGACTTTTTTCCTTTAGAAATGTCATTTTGCGCAGGGACTGTTCTAAACACGGGAAAAATACGCCACTTTACAAGCATACTATAGACACCCCCCAGTTATGAAATCTAAAGGAATATTTCACTTTTATGGTTTCACTTTAAGCATTATTAAAATCACTGCTCCCGAAAAATGTCAGTTTTTAAACTTTTATTTGCATTGATACATGTCCCCTGGGGCAGGACCCAGGTCCCCAAACACTTTTTATGACAATACCATGCATATAAGCCTTTAAAATTAGCACTTTTGATTTCTCCCATAGACTTTTAAAGGGTGTTCAGCAGCTTTCGAATTTGCTGCGAACACCCCAAATTGTTCACTATTCGACGAACAGGCGAACACCCGATGGTTGAGTCGAACCTACTGGTGACCCCCGCAATAGGGATACAACTTTTCCACAGAAGGGAGTTTAATAAGACACGTGGACACTCATTAAAATTAGAAGAAAATAAGTTTAACCTTAAACTGTGTAGAGGGTTCTTTACTGTAAGAGCACTAAGGATTTGGAATTCCCTTCCACGGGCGGTGGTTTCAGCAAGGAGCATCGATAGTTTAAAAAAACTGTTAGATAAGCACCTGAATGACCACATCATACAGGGATATACAATGTAATACTGACATATAATCACACACATAGGTTGGACTTGTGTTTTTTTTCAACCTCACCTACTATGTAAATATGTAACTACCGACCAGATTGAGTTTCCAGGTGAGTTTCCTACTTGCAATGGATCTCGTCCTTTGGATTTCCCCAAAACATCATAGGGCTATACTGAGCCCTAGGCTCTCCCACTCACTTCAGGTATGGGACACAAGTTGCAGAAGATATTCTCTGTGTTCGACACATCCCAGAATATCCCCTTTTCGGCAACCCCCTATTCCTACCAGGTGTGCAACCTTACAGGTATGGCTGGTGGCTGAACAAGGGACTGTATCCTATAGGCGACTTTTTCGACCACAAAGGCATACGCCTCTCCTCATATTTCACGGGAAGCTCAGAGATGCCCCCCACTAAGAGCTTCCACTGGCAACAAATTTACTACTTTCTCAAATCTTTACAGAAGGATAGCTATGATGTAGCAGTCCGTACTGTGTTTGAAGACAGGTGCATACTTGTAGTTCCACAAACTTTTCTGAAATAATAATAATAAGATTGTCTATTGCCTGGTAACGGGAAATAACGATAACGGGAAATACCGTATTTATCGGCGTATAACACGCACTTTTTTCCCCTTAAAATCAGGGGAAAATCGTGGGTGCGTGTTATACGCCGATACTCCGTCGAATTCCCCTGCTGAAACGAGCGAAGCCGAAGTACACTTGGCTTTACTCGGCTCCTCTCGCAGTCCCGCCCATCTCTGACTGCGCCGCTGACATAGAGAAAGCCGAGTGTACTTCGGCTAGTCTCGGCTCCTCTCGCAGTCCTGCCCCTGACTGTGAGCAGAGCCGAGTCTAGCCGAAGTACACTCGGCTTTCTCTATGTCAGCGGCGCAGTCAGTGGAGATGGGCGGGACTGCGAGAGGAGTCGAGTCTAGCCGAAGTACACTCGGCCCCGCTCGCTCCTCTCCACAGAAATTGGCGCCAAATTTAAAAAACGCAGAGACTGACAAGCTGCAAAGGCACTGGGCAAGGCTGCAGATGGACAGATGGACACTGGACAAGGCTGCAGATAGACAGATGGACACTGGGCAAGGCTGCAGATGGACAGATGGACAATGGGCAAGACTGCAGATGGACACTGGGCAAGGCTGCAGATGGACAGATGGACACTGGGCAAGGCTGCAGATGGACACTGGGCAAGGCTGCATGCTGCATTTAAATGTAAGTTTTTTTTCCTTGAATTTCCCTCCTAAAATATGAATGGTTGTCATTGGAAACATGGGAAACGACTTGTCATGCTACTTTGCCATCACAAATCGTGGGACAAGTCGTATAAGTGTGAAAGGGGCCTTATTGGTCCTTATTCTGACTTCTGACATCTATCTCCCAGTGTTAACAAAATTATTGTTGTATTATACTATGTTATACTATGTTCATAGCTCAGTGTTTATTTTTTTTGTTTACGTCTGTTGATGTCCATGTGTTCACCTGTGGCCTTATGGAAAACCCAACTTGTTTGCCAAGATCTTCTTGTGGTCTTTTATCCTCTCCCCCTTCCCTCCCTTCCACGCATGCACCGTTTCTTATTGCATGATTCAGAGCATGCAAGGAATGCTTGTTGCTCTGTTAAGTACTCATTTACTTTTTGCCTTTTTATAAATACTTATAAAAACGATTGAAACAGAAAATTTATTAAAATTGTTTATCAGAATGTGTCCCTGTTTGAAATTCAGAATCAGGTAGTGGCCATCTGCCATGGGCAACTATTTTGTGTACTCAGAAAGGACTTGTGCATGTTAGCATATTCCCTCGGCTAGCCTACAGAGATGTGAAAGAAACAGTTCAACTATTACAGAAATAACTGTGCAATAAAGGAAGTAATGATTTTGTGGAGTGAATAAATAAATAAGTGATGCCTTAATATTTTGATTCACCCTGTCATTTGTTTTTTTCTTATTATAAAGGGATGATAAAAATGGAATCCCGTTATTACATAATACAGTTAAATTATCTAAACACTTCACATTTTTTTATATTTCTTATATGATTCTTATACAATTCTGCAACAGAAACAATGGAGTAAAAATGCTTGTGTGCCTCTTTTACAACAGTAAACTCTCATCTGTGACATCTGCAAGTAAATTCTGTATCTCACTGTATATTTCTGGGTCACCAATCTATAGCTACATTTTAGGTATTGAAACACTTCGTATTTAACTATAAAAGAAAAAAAAAAGGGGGTAAACTTGTAGTTCCACAAACTTTTCTGAAGTAATAAGAATGCTGACTGCACCTTGGTAACCCTACAAAATGTACGAATCAATTGCAAACTCAAATACTCAATCATTATGTCATCTTAGTAAAATTAATTTAACCACTTCAATACAGGGCTTTTTGTACCTTTTCAATACCGGGCCTATTTTGGCACTTCTCTCCTACATGTACAAATCCTCATTCTTTTGCTAGAAAATTACTCAGAACCCCCAAACATTATATATGTTTTTTTAGCAGACACCCTAGGGAATAAAATGACGGTCATTGCAACATTTTTTCTTGCACAATATTTGCGCAATAATTTTTCAAACGCCTTTTTAAAAAAAAAAATGGTTTCATGAATTAAAAAATAACAAAACAGTAAAGTTAGCCCAATTTTTGGGGAAAATATGAAAGATAATGTTACGCTGAGTAAATAGATACCTAACATGTCACGCTTTAAAATTGCGCACACTCATGGAATGGCGCCAAACTTCGGTATTTAAAAATCTCCATAGGCGACGCTTTAATTTTTTTTACAGGTTACCAGGTTAGAATTACAGAGGAGGTCTAGTGCTAGAATTGTTGCACACGCTCTAACGCACGCGGCGATACCTCACATGCGTGGTTTGAACGGCGTTTACATACGTGGGCGACTTACGTGTGCATTCGCTTCTGATCGCGAGCTACCGGGGACAGGGGCGTTTTAATTTTTTTTTTTTATTATTTATTTATTTTTTTTACTTTTTTTTTTTTTTTACAATGATTTTACTTTTTTTTTTTGATCACTTTTATTCCTATTACAAGGAATGTAAACATCCCTTGTAATAGGAATGTGTGTGACAGGTTCTCTTTATTGAGAGATGTGGGGTCAATAAGACCCCACATCTCTCCTCCAGGCTGGAAAGCATGAGATCAGTGAACATTTTTTCACTGATCTCATACTTACAGCCGCAATGGCGGCTTTGTTTACATTTGAGACCCGGGCGTGACGTCATCACATCGCGCCCGGGCCTCCGACGATCATAGAGATGACTGGTGACCATCTGGTCACCAGTCATCTCTATGCTCATCACGTGACCCCACCAACGACGCCGGAAGATTCGCTCCGGGTCCCCAATCGCCCGGAGAAGCACCGGATGGCGGCGGGAGGGGGGGTGTCCCCTCCCGCCGCCTATAAGAATGATCAAGCGGTGGAACCGCCGCTATGATCATTCTTATGGTGCACAGAATCGCCGGCACTTCAAAAGGATATCTCAATGATGCCTCTAGCTGCAGGCATCATTCAGATATCCCTCTACAAAGCCGAGGACGTCATATGACGTCCACCCAGGATGGGAGATCCCATCTGTGGACGTCATTTGACTATGGCTGGGTAGGGAAGTGGTTAAAAAGCATATAAGATGTACATTTTTAGTGATGTTTAGTGAAGTTTTCAGATGTCTTTATGGCTCTTATTTCTGTGTTATTATCCTGAGAAAGGTGGGTTGTGCCACACAGAAATGTTGGTATTATTATTAAAAATCCTGTGGAGTGCTTACCACTTGGAATGATGTGTGTGTTTGTGTCTGCTTATTTTCTTACAATATACGTACGTTGCAAATTAGTAAAAAAAAGAAACTTGCAATGTCTTCCTGTCTTAATACATCTGTCATATACAAATCAATGTAACCGCACTGCTCTGTAAATATTGATGATGAGTTATATTGGCTCAGACTAACCACTAAATTTGAACATAGTGCCCCCTAAATTGGGGGGGGCGCTACACACACATATATATATATATATATATATATATTGTTTTGCTTCTTGCCTGGACAAGAAGTGGCGTCATGATGTCGCTCCGGTCCTCCAAGGCCATAGAGTTGATCAAAGAGTGTTAACTATAGGAGCAGCCAGCCGCACCGTCGGATTGTTTCTCAGGTGAACGGGAAGAAAGTTTAAGCCCAAGAAACACCAATGGCTCATGAGCCGCTCTGACTGGTTTCTTAAGAAAGTCTGTTGAAAAAAAACTGTCCTAGGGTTAAGGTTGATATCTTCAGCCATAATCCCGGTAAACCATTTTCAAACCACAACGTATATATATATACGTATTGCAGTCGGCATGTAGTTAAATCATGTTAAAACAGGTATTTCTAGGCATCCAGTGGGACATGCCTTCTGCTAATTTGTTTATTGAAGCATCAAATCAAATATCAGAAGGTTTGTGTAACAATGTCACTAGATGTGAACAAAAATAATCAGAGTGCTGCATTCTCGTCAGCAGTTCACTGTTATTGTGGGGAGGATGGTGTGGAGTTTGAAAGCAGTATTGTACCATTGTGCAAGTATTTTAAAGTTAGCTTCACTCGGTTCAAGCCTTGCAAAGCTGTATGCCTGAGCTGTATTACTGTTATTTTTGAGAGATTGATAGTTGATTATGTAGTTCTCATTCCCACTTACTCCCCTGTATTTCCAGATAAATTAATAACATTTTTAGGGTATTAAAGTAAGCAGAAGTATTCCCTTGCTAAAAAAACAAAAACAAAACAACTCCCTCCTATTAACTACCAGGCATATGGCATTTGTATGCCAATCAGCACTGGGATGGTGTATCCAAGTGAAAAGCTACCTAAAAATAGTATGTCCCCTTTTCAAAAAATAACCCTTAGAATAATGTTGCCCTTAAAAGTGTTCTTTCTTCATTTCCCACACTGGACCCTCGTGTTGTAAAAAAAAAAAAAAAAACCCTTCTCATGGTTAAAAGAGGTTGGGAGAGAGGTTAGTAGACCTGATGTGGTTCAAAATTAAGAAATGTAAAGTTGTGCACTTGGGTGCCAAAAATACACAAGCAAACTACACATTAGGAGGGGCTTCCCTGGTAGAAGCTGTGAAGGAAAAGGATCTTCTATGCCTAGCCATAGCTGACAAAACTAGAAAAATACTGCCCTGCATTAAAAAGCATACTTTCCAGAGATAATTCAATGATTCTACCTCTTTACAAAATTCTGGTTCAGCCTCAACTTGAATATGCAAGTTTGGGCACTAATCCTCAGGAATGACCCTGTTGAATTAGAAAGATTTCAGCAATGGACAACACAATTAGTAAGGGAGATGGGTGACTTTAACAATGAGGTCTGAACACATAGATTACAGTTATTCAGTCTGGAGAAGATGTGCTTAAGTGGGGATATGAATACAATGTTTAAAATATATCAAGGGTCACCTATAACTGTAATAAACTACAGTATTTACTCTAAAATCCCTGAATAGGACACAAGGCCATAATTTGAGGTTAGAAGAAAAGAGGTTTAAACTTAGATTGTGGAATGGGTTCTTTAAAGGTAGAGCAGTTAAGATGTGGAAGGATTCAAGTAAGAATCTCAGTGCAATGTATTCTGTGGCTGGAAGCAAACAGGTCTTCACAATCTGGAGGATTCACTAATATTCATAAATACTTGCTATCAAGCCAGTTCAGGTCAGATCTCAGTATACACAAATCAATTTGCTCAGTTCCAGTAATTTTGCTCAATGTGCTGTACCAAGAAACGTGAAGCAACAATAATACATGATATTAATAATAATTTACTAACAGACATATCAGCCTGGATGTCACACCACTTCCTCAAACTCGACCTATCCAAAATCAAGCTCATAATATTTCCTCCCCCACGCGCCTCTTCCCCTGATTTCTCTGTCAAAATCGATAGCAATACTATCAGCCTGTCCCTGCATGCCAAGGTTCTAGGAGTAACCCTGGACCCTGAACTATACTTTCAGCCCCATGTCCAAACACTGTCCAAATCTTGCCTCACCAACCTCCACAACATCTCCAAAATAGGCCCCTTCCTAACCAATGACACCACAAAGCTCCTAGTTCACCCCCTGGTCATCTCCCGCCTCGACTATTGCAACTCCCTCACAGGATTACCTTTACATAGGCTATCCCCCCCTTCAGTCCATCATAAATGCTGCTGCCAGGCTCATACACCTTACCAACCATTCAGTGTCTGCTACCCCTCACTGTCAATCCCTCCACTGGCTTCCACTCACCCAACTAATTAAATTCAAAATTCTAACAACTTACAAAACCATCCAAAACTCAGTCCCCAGCTACATCACTAACCTAGTCTCACAATACCAACCTGCTCCCTAGTTCCCTCGACACCTCCTCCCTTTCTCGCCTCCAGGACTTTTCCTGAGTCTCTCCTATCCTATGGAACTACTCAATCTGTCCAACGATCCCTGAAAACCCTTCCCTTCAGAGAAGCCTATTCTGTCTTCACCTAACAACTGTACTTTAATTTTCTCCATCAGATCATCCACCACAGTTATTATCTTTTGTATCACTCAACTCTCCCTCCTAGATTGTAAGCTCTAACCCCTGTATTGTATTGTAACTGTACTGTCTGCCCTCACATTGTAAAGCACTGCACAAACTGTTGGTGCTATGTAAATTCTGTGTAATAATAATAAAAATAATACATGGCCAGGCACATTCTGCTGAAATATATCTTAGGAGTTTTCATGTAAACTGGTGCATATGCATACCTCTTTTTGTGACTTAAAAAACAACTAAACAAAGAACACAAATTGACTATATTATAGCTTACCAGTCCCCAGATGCGGTGGCTGCATTTGTTGTCTATTTTCATACACAGAGTAATTCAGCAAGTGCTACCAGAAATGCAGTGCCTTTGTCTTCTCCCGTGAGCTGACCTGGAAGCATAAAACAATATATCTTATTTCTGTAAACTACTAATCCCATAAACTCCCTATATAGTGAAGATTAAAGTAATTGTAAAATCAAAATTTTGAGAAATAACAAATATGTCATACACACCTGCTCTGTGCAAAACCATGGGAACTGCTGCTGTACACAGAAGGTTTTTTACCTTCATGCATAGAATGTATGAAGGTAAAAATACCTTGAGCCTTTACAACTATTTTAACAAAGGTGTTTATGTTTAAAGTTTAGCCTGAGTGGTAACCATGGCCCCCTTCATAGATACAGTGGAGTACTGAGGGAGGGGCGCCCATGGGTAGGAAATGTGCTATTCACAGATATACCAGGCAAAAAGTCTGAAAAAAGATAACAAATGTAGAGCCAACATTATGAAGTATTTGTGTTTAGATACCTTTCAAAATGCTGATCACCCAAAAACAGTTTATATCACAGACTGGTACACAGTTCTAGCAGTACAGCAATACCATTATTGAAGACTATATAGAATATAATGTCACTAGCACAAATTAGTTTTATGGCTTCCACCAATACCTAAAAACAAGTATAGAAATTATTGAGATAGTTAGTTGAGGTCCTTTACTTTGTGCAGTAAAAGAAGAGCCTTTGATCAATTTCTATAAGTACTTGTGCTGATTAACTAAACTGTCATGTTTTAAATAGAGATGGGTGAACAGTTTGGGCTGAGCATAGAGGATGTTTGCACACGGAGCGCTCCACAATGCACTGGGCACTGCACAGTGCATTCTAGGGCCCTGATTGGCTGAAGAAAGGCTTTTCCCAAACAGGACATAGAACACAGTGAATAGCTGGTTGTTAAGGAGCAGACCAGGAAGCTGGCTGCCACATCCTTCACAATGGATGAGTCATAAGCTGTCAGCGGGCTTCCCCATTGACAGCTGAAAAAAAAAACAGGGCCTCTTTCCCACAACCCTGGGTGGTGGTTGTGGGGGTCTGCGGGTAGGGGCATTATTGGAATCTGGAAGCCCCCTTTAACAAGGAGGACCCAGATCCCGTCCCCCCATGTGAATGAGTAGGGGTACATTGTACCCCTACTTATTCACCCAAAAAAAGTGTCAAAAAGAAATAAAAACATTATTAAAACAATTTATTCCATAAATGACAATTGGTAACTCACAAGATGTATGAGATGTCAGCGCATGTGGGATTATTAATATGGTTCATCCGCTCGTCGGGAAGACGATCTTCTCACTGGTGAAGAGGCAGCTGATGGGTCCAGGGACGCCAGTGGATGCGTATTATTAATCCCCCGTGCGCTAACATCTCATACATCTTGTGAGTTACCAATTGTCTTTTATGGAATAAAATGTCTTAATAATGCTGCACTTAGGTGGCGCTGCTCTCCTTCTGTCTTTGCCTTTCACAGAGTTACTTATAGCCTGTCATGAGCTGGCAGCCATCCACAGTCAGCTTATCTAAGAAAACTTCAACTGTCCTTGTGCCACAAATGTACCCCTCCACATGAACTCGATGTGAAAGAGAGTTCTAATTACCCACTCTCTCTTTATTCAGCTGATCGACCGCACAAGATCAAATGTACTTTCACTTGCTCCTTGACGAATGTCGTATACTTACTTGAATGTCCGTGTAAAAGTATGTAGGGAGAACTACACATGTATTACATGTCAGAATCAATGAACATCTAACAAACATTGAAAAAAAGGTTTTCGTAATCATAGTCTTTCAAAAAAATTATACTACACATCATAAATAGATCCCTCCAGTCTAAAAGTGATAGGTATTGATAAATATACAGCACACTGGAGAGGAAGTAATGTCACACGGATGGTCTCTCACTTGGAAACAAAATGGATATATGATTTAAACACCTATGTCCCTTTTTTTAACATAGAATGAAATTTAGTTTTATCATTAATAGTTAATTTGTCAAATGGTTTTAATATTTTTATAAAAAAAAATATTTTTAGTGATTTAAATGATTATATATACAGTAAGTGCACTTTGTAATGACTACGATCTTACAATGATGATTTTACACTGAAGAGTAGGCTATTATGAAATTTGACCACAAGATGGAGCGAGAGAGCTCCCAGGTCAGAATGAAAAATGTTTTTTGTTTGGTTTTATTTTTAGAATTTATTGTATGCTGAATTAAAGAAGTGTTATTGTTTATCTAACATATTTAGGCTTACATGGATTCCATATGATTTTAAAAGATTAAATATGATGTATTGTTTACTGTGTAGTCAACGTTGAGGGGTGGCACTCACAGACTTGCAGTGTAGTTAAAGGAAGTGTCAGCATGTCTAGCCAACCCCTTGAGAACAGCCTATTAGTTGAAATAGCCCAAACGTGAATGTAGATAGGGACAACAAACAAACAGTAAGTATATACGGCCTAAGAAGGCCTAGGATAAGTAAATCCAAATGTGTACCACACTAGTATATACCTATACATGTGTATAAAACATTTTTAAAGTATGTAATACAGTGAACTAATAATAAAGTTCAATTAAGGTGACCAATGTGTAGACTGGGATCAGATGGAAGAAATGTGTATAAATCTTCAATATATTGTCCTCATAAAAGAAATCCAAAAAAACTTCAGGAACGTGGAAAACATGTATTCGTATATCCGTAGCACCCGGGGACGTGACTCCAACACCAGGGATGGGGGAAAGAAATGGATACTCTTACCCCTATGCGTGGACACACACACCAGCGGTGGTGGGTCAGACAGGCAAAGATTATGAGATAGACTTCTCTGGATCCGTCCTCTCGAGGTATCAGCAGATGAAGCAGGCGTAAGGAATCCAGTCCTCTCCCAAGTAATAATGTAGACCTCCAAGGCGTCAATGCATCAGAGATCATGTAAAAAATTGAACAAAAGAAGGCTCCACATAGCGCAGGATCAGATGGCAAAATTAAATCCTCATTTATTCAGGAACAAAACCCCAAACACACACGGTGTAAAAGATGAATAAAATAAATAATCGTACAGGCTTCCATGCAGAGGCTTGCAAAAAGTGATCACAGAAGTAGTATCAAATTGTGGCGTAGCTATAAGGCAGGTTCATGTACCCGACATGTTTCGCATGAAAAATGCATCAACTGGGGCATGAACCTGCAAAAGACTGCCACGCCATTATAAACATAAAGCAAGATTGTTTGAACCCATTACAGCTGTTGTGTTCCCCGCCTCATGAGGGGGATGGTCCAATCATAAGCACAGAGTACCTGACCTTCGTGCTCGTCATTCAACAGAGCCAGAAGTGCAGACCAATAGAACGAGTCTGGGCCGCGCACGGCAATGAGCCGTGACGTATCTGCCAACCAGCGTCATTACACCGCCAATCCTGGGAGTGGCCGTGTTCCTATCCTAGACGTGCATCGCATCATGTGAGCGACGCACGTAACGACGTCATCTTAGTAACGTAAAGGAACATCATCACACAGCCCATCCAGGAAGTATTTGCGTTCCACGTCTCTATCGCAAGTGCCATCGCGTAAACCGCAATGGAAAATACGTCCAATAGCAGATAGCCAAATGACTCAGCCGGCAACAGCCACTCATTGCATCTAAGGTCGGCACAAACAAAGACAGAGTCGGGCTGAAAGAAATGACGAGCACAAAGGAGGGCAAGCATATCTGATCACACTGAAAAATACTGGTATATGACACCAATAAAGTATAGGGATCTCATAACAAAATTCAAATCAATAAAATAAATATAAAACCATCCTGTGAGATGAAACAGTCATATAAAGCACCTAAAAGGAAAGAGGTAACAATATATACTGACTATACAGGTATATATGATATAGGTAACATCATGATTATAGGTCTGCTAAACCGCTGGATGCGCTGGATGCGGGTTACACACCACAAATGGCATATAATAGACCGCTGGGTGCGGATACCATATGTCAAATAGCATCAGCAACGTATAAATTGTCCTAGAAGGTGTCACATAAATATGTATATTAAAAATATCTGAAAAATATATAAAATATAATCTATTAATGGTACCCCCATATAATGAATTACAATAGCTATATTAATAGCCACAAGTAATGAGATGAATATAAGACTAATCCATCTAGAATTAGAATAATACATACAAAATAGAACCAGGAATGATGAAGGTGAAAATACAAAATAAAAGAAACATAAAAAAATATAAATAAAAAGCTTCATTGACAGTGAACTGGGACATAAGGATAACCAAATTAATATTAGGCCTTATTAATAAATGAATTAATATCCCAATCGATATTGAGTCCAAACGGTGAGTAACATCGAAGCTGGTAAATCCAGAAAGTTTCCAATTGGGAAACACCCCTAACGCGAGACTCCCCTCTCCAGTGAGGAATGAATTGGTCAATCACCTGAAATTTGGTGCCTACAACCTTCTTATCATGAAATTGAAGGTAATGTCTAGGCGCGCTGTGATTGGTGCGACCTTTTTTGATGCCTGAAATGTGTTCATTGACACAAATCGAAAAGTTGCGGATGGTACGTCCCACATACTGCTTATTACATGGACATGTAATAAGATATACGATAAATCTAGTAGTGCATGTGGTAAAATGTTTCATTTGATAGATGGTGGAAGTGGTAGAAGATGTGAAACTAACACCTCTGCCACACCCAATGACATTATGTATACACACATTGCAGCGTTTACACGGATAATAACCCTTCATGTTTGGAAAAAGGGACAAGCACTGTTTAACCGGAGGGTCGACTACATTAGAGGCGATCCGATTACGAAGAGATGGTGCTCCTCTGTATACAACACCTGCACGATCAGGGAGCACCGGGCCTAACAGGGGATCGTTCTTAAGGACCCCCAATGTCGATTAAAAATCTGTTTAATCCGTCTGTGCTGTATAGAGAATTGAGTCATAAACGACCACCTAAATCGTGGATCTGGTTGGCGTTTGGGACGCTCAACAACTAAAGACTGTCTGTCTAGCAAAGAAACCTTGACAATTTCGGCATCAATAGCAGACGGAAGGTATCCCTTCTCAATGAATCTTGACTTGAGTGTATCTGCTTGTATGTAAAAATCATCAAGGTGTGTACAGTTTCTCCTGACTCGGAGTAGTTGGCTAAATGGTACGGATTTAAGCCAAGAGCTGTAATGACAGCTGTCGATTGGGATATACCCATTCCGATCTGTTGGCTTAAAAAAAGTTTTTGTCACTAAACTTTGGTCCATAACTGAAATCTCTAGATCCAAAAAATGAATAGTATTACGACTCATCTCATAGGTAAGCACAATTCCCATGTCATTATCGTTAATAGTGACCATGAAGTCATGTAAAGACTCCTCATCACCCTTCCATAGGAGGAGGATGTCGTCTATATATCTTGCCCACACAATGAGTTCTGGGCGTTGTAAGGCATAGACGACATCCTCCTCCCATAGGGCCATAAAAAGGTTTGCAAGGCTAGGGGCAAACTTAGAGCCCATTGCAACACCTTTGGTTTGCAAGAAAAACTGGCCATGATACCAAAAATAATTAGATTGAGTAGCGAATATATCAATATATATGCTATTGATGCCAAAATTGTCAAGGTTTCTTTGCTAGACAGACAGTCTTTAGTTGTTGAGCGTCCCAAACGCCCACCAGATCCACGATTTAGGTGGTCGTTTATGACTCAATTCTCTATACAGCACAGACGGATTAAACAGATTTTTAATCGACATTGGGGGGTCCTTAAGAACGATCCCCTGTTAGGCCCGGTGCTCCCTAATCGTGCAGGTGTTGTATACAGAGGAGCTCCATCTCTGCGTAATCGGATCGCCTCTAATGTAGTCGACCCTCCGGTTAAACAGTGCTTGTCCCTTTTTCCAAACATGAAGGGTTATTATCCGTGTAAACGCTGCAATGTGTGTATACATAATGTCATTGGGTGTGGCAGAGGTGTTAGTTTCACATCTTCTACCACTTCCACCATCTATCAAATGAAACATTTTACCACATGCACTACTAGATTTATCGTATATCTTATTACATGTCCATGTAATAAGCAGTATGTGGGACGTACCATCCGCAACTTTTCGATTCGTGTCAATGAACACATTTCAGGCATCAAAAAAGGTCGCACCAATCACAGCGTGCCTAGACATTACCTTCAATTTCATGATAAGAAGGTTGTAGGCACCAAATTTCAGGTGATTGACCAATTCATTCCTCACTGGAGAGGGGAGTCTCGCGTTAGGGGTGTTTCCCAATTGGAAACTTTCTGGATTTACCAGCTTCGATGTTACTCACCGTTTGGACTCAATATCGATTGGGATATTAATTCATTTATTAATAAGGCCTAATATTAATTTGGTTATCCTTATGTCCCAGTTCACTGTCAATGAAGCTTTTTTTTTTATTTTTTTATGTTTCTTTTATTTTGTATTTTCACCTTCATCATTCCTGGTTCTATTTTGTATGTATTATTCTAATTCTAGATGGATTAGTCTTATATTCATCTCATTACTTGTGGCTATTAATATAGCTATTGTAATTCATTATATGGGGGTACCATTAATAGATTATATTTTATATATTTTTCAGATATTTTTAATATACATATTTATGTGACACCTTCTAGGACAATTTATATGTTGCTGATGCTATTTGACATATGGTATCCGCACCCAGCGGTCTATTATATGCCATTTGTGGTGTGTAACCCGCATCCAGCGCATCCAGCGGTTTAGCAGACCTATAATCATGATGTTACCTATATCATATATACCTGTATAGTCAGTATATATTGTTACCTCTTTCCTTTTAGGTGCTTTATATGACTGTTTCATCTCACAGGATGGTTTTATATTTATTTTATTGATTTTAATTTTGTTATGAGATCCCTGTACTTTATTGGTGTCATATACCAGTATTTTTCAGTGTGATCAGATATGCTTGCCCTCCTTTGTGCTCGTCATTTCTTTCAGCCCGACTCTGTCTTTGTTTGTGCCGACCTTAGATGCGATGAGTGGCTGTTGCCGGCTGAGTCATTTGGCTATCTGCTATTGGACGTATTTTCCATTGCGGTTTACGCGATGGCACTTGCGATAGAGACGTGGAACGCAAATACTTCCTGGATGGACTGTGTGATGATGTTCCTTTACGTTACTAAGATGACGTCGTTACGTGCGTCGCTCACATGATGCGATGCATGTCTAGGATAGGAACACGGCCACTCCCAGGATTGGCGGCGTAATGACGCTGGTTGGCAGATACGTCACGGCTCATTGCCGTGCGCGGCCCAGACTCGTTCTATTGGTCTGCACTTCTGGCTCTGTTGAATGACGAGCACGAAGGTCAGGTACTCTGTGCTTATGATTGGACCATCCCCCTCATGAGGCGGGGAACACAACAGCTGTAATGGGTTCAAACAATCTTGCTTTATGTTTATAATGGCGTGGCAGTCTTTTGCAGGTTCATGCCCCAGTTGATGCATTTTTCATGCGAAACATGTCGGGTACATGAACCTGCCTTATAGCTACGCCACAATTTGATACTACTTCTGTGATCACTTTTTGCAAGCCTCTGCATGGAAGCCTGTACGATTATTTATTTTATTCATCTTTTACACCGTGTGTGTTTTCTGTTTTGTTCCTGAATAAATGAGGATTTAATTTTGCCATCTGATCCTGCGCTATGTGGAGCCTTCTTTTGTTCAATTTTTTACATGATCTCTGATGCATTGAGGCCTTGGAGGTCTACATTATTACTTGGGAGAGGACTGGATTCCTTGCGCCTGCTTCATCTGCTGATACCTCGAGAGGACGGATCCAGAGAAGTCTATCTCATAATCTTTGCCTGTCTGACCCACCACCACTGGTGTGTGTGTCCACGCATAGGGGTAAGAGTATCCATTTCTTTCCCCCATTCCTGGTGTTGGAGTCACGTCCCCGGGTGCTACGGATATACGAATACATGTTTTCCACGTTCCTGACGTTTTTTTGGATTTCTTTTATGAGGACAATATATTGAAGATTTATACACATTTCTTCCATCTGATCCCAGTCTACACATTGGTCACCTTAATTGAACTTTATTATTAGTTCACTGTATTACATACTTTAAAAGTTTTTTATACACATGTATAGG
Source organism: Rana muscosa (assembly GCA_029206835.1). Lineage (NCBI taxonomy): Eukaryota > Metazoa > Chordata > Amphibia > Anura > Ranidae > Rana > Rana muscosa. Next base: position 220,186,825 of record CM055116.1, read on the forward strand.
TATATACTAGTGTGGTACACATTTGGATTTACTTATCCTAGGCCTTCTTAGGCCGTATATACTTACTGTTTGTTTGTTGTCCCTATCTACATTCACGTTTGGGCTATCTTACATACCTTAGGCGCTGCATTTTTTGTTTTTATATATTCTTTGTGCAACATGTCTATTTGCTGATGCTGGCAGCCACATTTTCACTTTGTTCATTTAGTAGCGCAACTTTTTTCTTTTATTTTTTGTATTAGTTGAAATGCATTGGGGGTGAAGCTTGTGCTTACATCATTACACCTGCTGGAGCTAGTAGTGGTTGTGGTTGTGTTTACATGTTATGTATCCCTTTACTTATGTAAGTAGATGCACAAATACTTATTACAATAAATTTTTGGGTTGCACTATGGAATGCTTGGTTATCGCTTACATGGCGTAATGTACATGGTGGAGTGGAGGTGGAAACAGTGAATCTCTGCTTATGTACTCTGGAATGCCATTGAAGAACCTGTTCCTGTGATATCCCATATGGTTCCAAGGCTGTGGATGGATGATTACTGATAATGTGTTGTTATAAGGCCACCTATAATTTGGAGTCTTATCACTTGGTAAGAGGCTGCAATTAGTGGTGGTGTTGAATTCACAAAGGCTGCTTATTGTCATTCACAAGTGGAAACATATGGCAAGGTTTGAAATAGTGGTGGAGCCCTCCTACACATAACTACTTGTTTTATTTGTACATTTTCATTTAGGTGATGGACTTTCACCAGAAGCTATGTTTATTGATTTAATAATTGGTATTTAAAAAAAATTGTGTCACTTTGGAATAGTGGTGTTACCCTCTGCATCTTCTATTTTTTTCTATTACATACATTTTTGAAAATATTATGATCCTTTGTGTTGGGATACATATACTGTAACCTAAGACACAATTAGTTTAGTAACACAGCGCAACATTTATGTACTTTTTAATTTTGGTTCAGCACTGGAATGAAAGTATTGTTTGTAAGTGCAGCGGTGGGATTTTTGATTTTTGATTTTGATTTTTGTTTGATGCTGAGCGCAAAGTGCAGTTTTTTTACTAGTTAGTTCTTCTTCAAACCCACCACCCCAGCAATGTACACTAACCATTTCTTACTTTTAAATACAAACTGTGTCTGTGCAACATAAATTACTTATTTTTTTCCATATAATCCTGAGGATTGTGCACATTCCATATATGTACTAGAGTACAGTGTGTGCAAATCATTAAATAATTGTAAACAGTCCTTGCCTGTGTAGATCTCACTCATTCAATAAATGTGTTTGAACAAAATAACCCTATATCAATTCATACTACTGTAAAAATGTTTTTTTCGATAAAATAGTAAAATTGTGCTTACTGTGCTTAAGCATACATAAGTTCGGGCTATGATAATATGGGACTGTGGAAACGTGTTTACCTGGTTACTATGGCAATACATTATTATCCTTATAAAAGCTGCCTGGCATCCTCATCAGAGCCTATCCCCTGACGAAGTCACGTGGTAAAGTGACCTAACGCATAGGGAGGAGGGGCCGGTGATGTCACCGGAACTGAGTGGCACACCATTTTGTTGGTGACTCAGAGGTACACAGAGGCTTCATCCATTAGGAAATATAAAGGCAATTATTTATTATTGATCACGTGAGTGTATTTTCAAAATGTTCAAAATTTTAACAAATATAATTAGTAGTGAGAACTATGAGTATTAATCTATTTTGGGTCATACACGTGAGAAATTGCTAAGAGGGCCCAGGATCGCAATGGATTAACATCCTCATACCTGTACCAACCAGGAAGGAAGCACACAGAGGAATACATTAACCCTATGACAAAGACAATTGTTTGAGTATAGCCTCAATTAGGAGAAATAATCATAAACAAAAAATAGTGCCATCATCCATAATAATTGATGAAGAAGAAAGGCCTAGTGAGCAAAGGGTGGTGGCTGCTAGTACCATACTACCCATAAATGATCAAAAGGAGAGAGATTGGATTTTCCTAGGCACTGATTGAACGACACTGAAGTCTTATATAAAATATATTTATTACATAAAAGAAAAACCAATTACAATTACATTAAAAACATGAGCCGACCCCACAACAGAAAATAGCAGTATATAAAGGTAGCGAAGCCACCATCACGTCTATTCGGAGTGGAGAGGGCAGTGAACCGCAACCGGTTTCGCGGTTAGCACCGCTTCTTCAGGAGGTCTATACAAATATAATTGAAAAATTTGTATATAAACTAGCAGAAAAAAGCAACATAATACACACAATGTACTTAAGTACAATGACAATAACATAATTAGCCAATGTCATAATATCTGCTCACCATAGGACGTTCACTGGGACACGTGGGTGCCTTAATATGCCAATTGCGGTACTAAGGGAGTTATATACCTGATGGTATGCTCATGCAAGGCTTTCTACGTGGGTAAAACCATTAGGGAGTTCAGACAACGTATCGGAGACCATGTTTATTATTCTGGCAATGGTAAACTCACAACTATTGGGCGACATATAGGATTACATCACCGCTATGACCTGTCTGCAGTTCGGTTCCTCGTTCTAGAGGTGGTTGCACCCAGTCCCAGGGGTGGTGACTGGGATAAAACCATCCTACAACTGGAAACCCTATGGATAGAACATCTCAATGCCACCATCCCCTCTGGGTTGAACGAGATGAATTCCTATAAACCTTATTTGTAACCTTTTTTGTAACCAAAATTCCCTTCCCCCCCTCCCCCGCCCTTTTTCTTTCTTTTTTCTTTCTCTTTTTCTTTTTTTTTTTCCCTTTCCCCTTTTTCTTTCTTTTTCTCCCTCCTCCTCTCTTTTTTCCTCCCCTTTATCATGGGGGTTCCCCCAGTTTGCCTGCACAATCTGTTACCTACCCGCTGATAAGGGCTAAGTCATGATCCAATATCTATGGCTTGGCTCCTCCCCCCTTATTTGGAGTGAGCCCCCGATCCCTTATTACTGCAAGTTGGTGATTACATCAGAATCATGTTTGATTCTGATAGTTATCCTTTTATAACCCATATCTACTCATAGATATGGGTTATATGATATATATTAGGTCCATCTTGTAAGGTACAGTATAAGCGGTATAATACTGGTGGTGGGATAGAAGCACTATTAATACTAGTAACCCCAGAGTACTTACTGGGGGAAAAGATATATGAATTGCTTACCATAGAAGAGAAGATTGAATAAAGGAACACGTTTTAAACATAAATACAGACACTGAATATAATTTCTATATATTTGTTTTTGAATTTAGCATTTATTTTTATTTTTTTTATTGTACATTTTTGCTTTTAGAATAGTTCACAATTGTATTCTTTTATTGTGAAAACATTTTTCCTGACAGACTCCATGGTAGCCTACCTGTGGGTTAACCCTGCCTCCTCTCCAATGCTATAGGACCCCATACCCATAAAAGTAAGCTCACCTCTCAGTACTGCGTTCCTTTTTTGTCCTCCTCCAATGGACTTACACACGTTCAACGTCTGGTCAGATGTCCTTACAGGATTGTCGGCACACTTTCATGCGGTGCAGCTCTAGTCCCAGCCACTGGCGGGCAAGGAGCTTCTGAGGCATCAGATACCCTGCTGCTGGGGGGAAATTGTCTCTGTGTGCCCGATGGACGGACGCATCAATGGCTGGCAAGATCTACAACTATCTTTTCTTTCCTCCATGGCAGTCATTTCTGTGTTTTATTTGTTTGTTCGTGTTTTCCCTGCTGGCATCTTTGTTCCCAACTGTCCTCATGGCGGCTGGAATGCTTCTGCATCCCAGATCGCCGCGGCGCTTCCGGGTTGCGGCCGCCGCCGCTTGCGCATGCGCGGATGCCTCGGCGAGAACGAGGCTTGGCTCCTGCATGCGCAGTTTGTCGGGTTTCCGGCGGCCATGCATGTGCCATGCGGCTGCCTCCCCCCAGCGCAGGCGCGAGGTGGGGGGAGGAGACGTCACGGGCGGGGGATTTAAAATCAGCCTGTCTCTCCTGTCAAAATGGAATTTTCCCAGGTAGTGTCAGAAGTGGCTGCACAAACTCCCAGCTCTGGTCTGCAGGGTGAACCTCTCTTCCTGTGGAGTCCTGTTACATTATGCTAGATTATCAGTGTGCTTTTTTTTGAGAATATTGTTAGTACCATTTCTACCTTAAAATGTATTCATATAGGCAATACTATTGATCTATGACAGCTTGCAATTCCTGGGCTCTTTGTCTTTGCAGACCACCCGTGTCGTGACTCTTTTGTCCAGAGGTCATGGACAAGTCACCGCCCTCATGAGGCCAGCCCTCCCGCACAAGGTATGTGCAGGTGAGGGGAGAGATTGAGGTACAGTCGCAAGTCCTTGCGTTATCTGATGTCATATCTCCACCCCTCCCCATTCCTTTTCTCTTCCAGCCCTCCCAGTTCAGACATTCAGATCACTCAGAACAACACAGACCTTGCCAAGCCACAACAATCATCATCAAGATCCAGACGAGACTCTCCATCTGGGCAACACCACCAGAGGAAATGCTTCCATTCCTCCTCCAGACACCGCTCCCACCGCCATGACAGCCGCCATGACAGCCGCACTGATCGCAGAGCCTGCTGGGGATGTGCCAAGCGAGTCCCGGAGGGCAAGTCCTTGTGTGAACATTGTTATGCCCGAGCGGTTGGGGAAAAAGAGACCAGCGTATAGAGTCTCTTGTGAAACATGTGGTGCAATGTTCCCTGAAGGCAATGGATATACCACACACACGGAGTCAGTCCACCCCACTGTCTGGCTCCCTGGCTGATGAGGCCCTAGGATCCGGGCCCTTCCCAGCCCTATGTTTCCTCGCCTGAAGATTCAGATGGCGAGTTGGGAGGTGATGAAGAAAGTGGAGGCTTCGACTTCTCCCTAGTTTCTTCGCTAATTAAAGCAATTAAGGAGGCCCTTATGTGGGAAGATTTTTCCACTCCCCCAGCTAAACAGAAAAAGGTTTTTAAACAACTGGGGAAAGAGCGTCCAAGCTTTCTGCTCTTGGCTGAATTAAAGGGCATTTTTGATGAAGAATGGAGTAAAGTGGACAGGAAGTCCTCCATGACAAATAAAACCCCCTTCAAGGCGGATGAAGTAAAGTACCTGGAAAACATTCCTCTTGTAGACGCGGATGTAATGCGACTGGCCAAACATGTGACTCTCCCCTTGGAAGATGCAGTTTCCTTCAAGGATGGTATTGACAGAAGGATAGATCAGGACCTCAAAAGGATTTATGGGCTTGCCGGTACGGCTTGTAAACCCGCCCTGGCCCTAGAAGCCATGTCTAAGGCTATGGAAGCATGGACAGAGAATGTAGACTCCTTCCTGAGGGGTGTTTCAGAAGAACTGGCTATTAGTTCGGCAGCTGCGGAGCTGAAACTAGCGGTAGCCTTCCTGGGAGAGGCGTCTCTCTATTTGATCTGCCTACTGGCTAGAATTATGCTGTCTTCAGTTACAGCTAAGCGGGCCTTATGGCTGCGCCCTTGGCTTGCCGACCCATCATCCAAACAAACCTGGTGCAAGATTCCTTTTGAGGGGTCTTCACTGTTTGGCAACAAATTAGATGATGCCATAACTAAGGCCACGGTTGGAAAATCTGGCTTCCTTCCCCAGGACAGGCGTCTGCTTAGAAGAAACCCCAGTTCAGAAGATGCAGCCCGGAGCGTTCGAGAGAAGCACGCTCCTACAAGCCTGGTCGGGACTTCAGAAGAAATTGGAGTAGGGGACAGGCGCCCCTTTCGCAAACCCGCGAAGAGTCAGGCGCCCAGTGGTCGTGAGCCGGCTAAATCTTTTTGAGATCAAGCCCGCCCAGGCGAGTCAGGAGGGAGCACGTTTGCTCCTCTTCTGGGACGTCTGGGTGGCCTCAAACTCAGACTACTAGGTCGTCAAGACGGTCTCATCAGGTCACGCATGGTGCTTCTCCAGCGTCCCTCCTCCCAGATTTGTCTCCACTCTACTCCCGCATGCAGAAGAGCAGAAGCAGTCGCTACTGTCCTACGTGGACTTGCTGAAATCCCAGGGAGCAGTGGTGTGTGTCCCAAAGGACGAACGGTTCCTGGGGGTATACTCTTTTTGGTCCAAAAGAAAAGCAGCGCCTGGCGCCCAGTTATAATCTTGACTTACCTGAACAAATTTATAAGGCACGGAAAGTTCAAAATGGAGACTCTGTCAACCATTCAGCAACCCATACAGCCAGACGACTGGCTGATTTCAATCGACTTGAAGGACGCTTATTTCCACGTGCCAGTGGCAAAAGAGTTTCTCAAATACCTCCGGTTTCACGTCCGGCAAGAGCATCTGCAATTCATCCTTTGGATATAGGCAAAATTCTGAAAGAATATCTACAGATTACTTCTTCCTTCAGACGTTCTGACCATCTGTTCATATTGCACTCAGGCTGCAATAAAGGCAAAAAGGCTTCAACCAAGACAAATGCATCCTGGATTGTCCAGACCATCCAGCAAGCATATAGGGCTAAGGGCTTGGCTCCTCCACAGGCGGTGACAGCGCACTCCACCAGAGGAATGGCAACGTCTTGGGCAGCGACCCGACATGTGGCTCCAGACATAATTTGTAAAGCGGCCTCCTGGGCCTCTATCAATACATTTATGTCCCATTAATGTATTGAGCCTGCATCACTGTCTTCTATAAACTTTGGTTTGAAAATCCTGTCGGTTGACGGGACAAATTAAAATTATTTTCTGTTCAGCATACCCACCCGTGTGGTTTGGCTAGTTATTTCCCACACATAGGCTGCCATGGAGTCTGTCAGGAAAATGGAAAATTTATTATCAAAAACTTACCGTAATTTTCCTTTCCTGATGGACTCCATGGCAGATGGAGTTCCTACCCTAAAAGAAAATAATAATTGAAAGGGGAAAGTAATTGTCCAAGAGTCAGCTCAGTACGGCAGTACTTAGAGGTGAGCTTACTTTTATGGGTATGGGGTCCTATAGCATTGGAGAGGAGGCGGGGTTAACCCACATGTAGGCTGCCATGGAGTCTATCAGGAAAGGAAAATTACGGTAAGTATTTGATAATAAATTTTCCGTTATACAGTGGTATGAATTGATATGTGTTATTTTGTTGAAGCACATAGTGCACATTTATTCAAGGGCTGAGATCTACACAGGCCAGGACTTGTCACAATTATTTAATGAGTTGCGCGTACTGCATTTTAGCAGATATATGGAATTTGCACAAATATCCAGATTATATAAGAAAAAGAGAAGTAATTTATGTTGTGCAGGCACAGTTTGTATTTAAATGTTTTATTGCATAGGTGGAAGTGTGAACACTGTGCCAGCAGGAATAGTTTATATATATGATAGTTATTCATAATATTAGGAATAGATCCATTTGCCCTGGAGTATTTTAAATAGCCCTTCTCTTACTTGCCGCCTTCCCACTTCAGGACTCAATGCAGCGATGGGAGTTTTAATTTAGATTTTTGTTTGGTGCAGAGCACCAAGTGCAGTTTTTTTTTACCATTTTGTTCCTCTTGAAAACCCACCACCCATGCAAGGCCTACTGACCTTCTCTTACTTGCCACCTCCCTGTGTCAGGACTCAATCTTGAGTAAACTCCAGTGTTGGATGGTATCAGTGCTTATCCAGATAGATAACATCATCTCCTCCCCCACATGACAGTGTTTTGGCTGCTGAAGACAAAACAGTTTCACATAGGAGAGGTCATATACTCTCCCATACCCAGAGGATAGAGCTCAGACAGAACAAGGAGGTGGCAAGGGGGTTGCATATGGGTGAGTACACTTTGTTGGAGGGATGGACTATTTTAAAGCAATACTGTCACTTTACTCTAAATGTGTCTCTTTAAGGAAAATACACATTCAGGTATATTTGGCAAACATATGATGTTATAAATCTATACTGCTCTAGACTTTTTTCTGACGCTAAAAAAAAAATTGAATATGAGAGATATTTGCTTGGATATCAAACACCTAGGGTTGAAAATGTGATAATGTATTGGGATTTATTTACTAAAGGTGTAGAGAACCTTTGCTTAGCAAAGTGAAGGTTTACTAAGATTATCAAGTAAGGTGAAGCTGCAGTTATTTTATATAAAAAAAATAAAGCATTTCTTTTTTTTTTACCTTGACTGGGTATTCAGCTATTGCAGCTTACAAGTGCCCATTCAGAGAAAAACAACTGGCTTACAATAACCATCTGAGTATACTTTGTTGGAGGGATAAACTATTTTAAAGTGATACTGTCACTTTGCCCTAAGACCCCTTTCACACTGGGTCGTTTTGCATGCGCTATTGCGCTAAAAATAGCGCCTGCAAATCGACCTGAAACAGCCGTTGCTGTGTCTCCAGTGTGAAAACCCAGAGGGCTTTCACACTGGAGCGGTGCGCTAGCAGGACGGTAAAAAAAGACCTGCTAGCAGCATCTTTAGAGCGGTGAAGGAGCGGTGTGTATACCGCTCCTCCACCGCTCCTGCCTATTGAAATCAATGGGACACCGTGGCTATACCGTGGTTTTTAACCCTTTCTCGGTCCCTAGCGGGGGTAAAACCGCACCGCTAGAGGCCGAATAGTGCTGCAAATCCAACGGTAAAGCGCCGCTAATAATAGCGGCGCTTTACCGCCGATGCACCTCCCGCCCCATTGTGAAAGGGGCCTAAGTGTTTCTCTTTAAAGTGTTTGTAAAGGAATACATGTTTTTTGTTTTGTTTTGTTTTTTAAATAAAACAATTTATTATTAATTTATAGTCACAAAAATGAAAAATAAAGCATTTTTTTTACCTTGACTGGGTATTCAGTTATTGCAGCTTACAATTGCCCATTCAGAGAAAAACAACAGGTTTGCAATAACCATCTGCTTTCAGTATTACAGTGGGTATAGAAAAGAATCACCCTCAAATCCCTCAAACCAAACAAACGTCCAGGACCAGAACAGGTTCTCGGTCCTCTACTACAAAAAAATTCTCCCATGTATTAACTCCCATGCTGACAGAAGCATTCAACTCCCTTCTCAACAATCAATCTTTTAGATCAGAAACCCTTACAGCAATAATAACAATGATCCCTAAACCTCAGTCAGATGACTCATGCCGTGTACACACGATCATTATTCACGGCGGTTTAAAAACCGCCGTGAATAATGACATTTTAAACGAGGGAACAGCTTGTTCCCCACACACGGTCATTTTTCTCGTCATTTTTTAAAATCGTCTATGGGCTCCGCGGCAGTGTTTCCCTATGGGAAACACTGCCGCTGAAGAAATGTCAGGAAAAACGACGAGAAAAATTAGAACATGTTCTAATTTTTCTCATCGTGATTAATGCCGTTTTTCCCGTTGGGAAAAACGGCAAAAAGCCCACAGACGATCGTTTTTCTCGTCCAAAGGAAAAAATGTAATTTTTCCCGACGGGAAAAATGATCGTGTGTACGCGGCATCAGCCTGTGCAAATTATAGGCCAATATATTTTTTAAATTTAGACATAAAACTACTAGCAAAAGTTATGGCATTTTGGCTGAATAATATAATTGGTTCCCTAATCAACAAAGATCAAGTAGGTTTCATCCCCTTGCGCCAAGCTTCAGATAATGTCCGTAGAACAGCCCTATTGATCGAAGCAGCTAAAACTAGACGAATACCTACATGCCTTGTATCACTAGACATCAAAAAAGCTTTTGACACGGTATCATGGTCATATTTACATTTCGTTCTACAAAAATGGGGTTTTGGCCCCCACTTTCTAAACTAGGTTTCATCATTATATAATAAACCCAAAGCTTATGCTAAATACGCAGGGTACAAGTCTGACATGTTTGATATCAATAGAGGTACATGCCAGGGATGTCCTCTCTCCCCAATCCTATTTGCCCTATTAATTGAACCCCTTGCCCAATCTATTCATGCAGATCCCTCAATCAAAGGTATAGAATTATCAGGTCATCAACATAAGCTTTGCTTATTTGCTGATGACATCTTAATTTTTATGACTTCCCCACATATTACTGCCCCTAATCTTATCAACAAATTAGACCAATTTGCTAGAATATCAGGTTTAACCACTTGTCCCGCGCCCACTGTCAATTGACGGCGGGCGGAGGACACTCTCGTTCTGAGAGGATGTCATATGACGTCCTCCCTTTAAAACGAGCTAGGGGGCGCGCGCGCGCACGCCCACCACGTTCTCAAGGCCCCGATGCGCGTGCCCGGCGGCCGCGATTGCCGCCGGGCACCCGCGATTGCCGGGGAAACGAGCAGGAAAGTGGATCTCTGTGTGTAAACACAGAGATCCACGTCCTGTGAGGGAGAGGGGACTGATGGTGTGTCCCTTGTACATAGGGACAACCATCGGTCACCTCCCCCAGTCAGTCACCTCCCCCCACAGTTAGAACACATTGAGGGAACATATTTAACCCCTTCCCGCCCCCTAGTGGTTAACCCCTTCCCTGCCAATCACATTTATACAGTAATCAATGTATTTTTATAGCAGGGATCGCTGTGTAAATGTGCATGGTCCCAAAAATGTGTCAAAAGTGTCCGATGTGTCCGCCGCAATATCGTAGTCACAATAAAAATTGCAGATCGCCGCCATTACTAATAAAAAAATAAAAAAATGCTATAAATCTATCCCCTATTTTGTAGACGCTATAACTTTTGCGCAAACCAATCAATACGCGCTTATTGCGATTTTTTTTTTTTTACCAAAAATATGTAGAAGAATACGTATCGGCCTAAACTGAGGAAAATTTTATTTGAAAAAAAAAAAGGGTATTTATTATAGCAAAAAGTAAAAAATAGTGTTTTTTTTTCAAACTGGACGCTCTTCTTTTGTTTATAGCGCAAAAAATAAAAACTGCAGAGGTGATCAAATACCACCAAAAGAAAGTTCTATTTGTGGGAAAAAAAGGACGCAAATTTCAGTAGGGAAGTGGTTAAAAATAAATTCACAAAAATCTACAGCTCTAAATATTTCTTTATCTCCAGATACATTACAGCAAGCAAAAACATCCCTCCCTTTTACTTGGTCATCTACACACCTCACTTATCTAGGTATTACTCTCACTCCTGATCTCACCGACATATTTTCTGCTAACTATCCCCCAGTATTACGGAAAATTACTAATTATCTAAAACAATGGTCTACTCTCCCAATATCATGGATAGGCAAAATAAATGTCATAAAAATGACTATACTTCCAAAAATATTATACCTTTTTTGTGTTTTACCCATTCCAATACCCTCATACTTCTTGAGAAATATTCAACACAAAACACAAGCATTTATATGGAACTCTCTAAAATCCAGCTTACCCTCACACACTCTATATCTCCCAGAATTGAAAGGTGTCATGTTGAAAAAGGAGCGCGGCTTGCCAGGACATCGCTAGCCTGCACGCTCATGAAACGCGTCCATCTCTGATGACGTCACTCCCTGCTATCAAGCCACTGGTGTACTCCAAGTCTCGCTTTTGAAACATCCAACAGGACTGCTGTCCCTGGAGCCGGCTTATCCATCTATTAGAGACACTCCTGTTGCACATAGCTGAGCTGGATCACTGTGTACTGTGATCTGCAGCTGCTGGCCGTCATCCTGACATTCTGTACACGCCTGTACTAACTCATCTCCATGTGAGTGTTTTATATCTACTATTAAAATTTTTTTGTACTACTGCACTTAGAGGCGCCTCTCTCCTTGCTTTTCAGTCTTACTCAGAACATGGTTTCTGTTCATCTATGATGGCTGCCCTGTGCAAAGTGGATCCCCTGCATCCCTGTCTTCTCCTACATACACCATAGTATGTTGATAGATTTTATGGACTTCTTCTTAGACCATTCCTATATATCACATAGCATTTACTGTGTATCATAACCTATTGATGTTATTTTCTGTTATATATATCTCTTCATATTTTCACATTTATTTATTTTTATTAATTTTACATTTATAATTATATATTTTTTTATTATTTTTATTTATTTTCATGTTTAACTTATCTCATCTATTTTCTATTTTTTATTGCACTCAATTGGGGTTATATATGTCTACGTGGTTATTGCGCGCCATTTCTTGTTTGTATACCAGAATTGAAAGGTGGACTAGGCTTTCCCAATTTTACAACCTATTTCCATGGCGCACAAATAGCGAATATTCCCAAATATCATACAAAACATGAAATCCCTCTTTGGGTAGCAATTGAAAAAATAGATAGTAACCCAACATCCTTACCTAATCTAATATGGTCTACCTCTTCTGACCATAAAATAATTGAAAATAAAATAACCAAACATACAATTACCATTTGGGATACATTTAAAATAACCAAAGATTTGCAATCTCCACATACACCTTTAATATCATTTATCAGAAACCCCAAATTTTACCCAGCCCACACATACCCTAATACTTTAAAAAAATGGACTTCTGCTGGCCTAACACAATTAGCACATTTTTTAACATTAAGCTCATTCAAAACATTCCCTGAAATATGTGAACATCACAAACTCCTGACTTCTGAACTCTTTCGCTACTTACAAATCAAAACATTTTTTGAACCTTATTTACATGATACTAATCAATTAAGTAATATGTCGCAATTCGAACGTATATGTAAACAAGACCCTCATACCAAAGGTCTTATTTCAATGATATATAATCATCTGATCACTACTTCTGACTCAAAGCTACCTTCATATGTGGAAAAATGGGAGAAAGAACTTGGAACTAAAATTGACATTTCCGACTGGAATAAAGTCTGGACCAATACAAAAATGTCTTCTCAAAATATAATTGCTTTGGAAACAAACTATAAAATAATCATGCACTGGTACTTGGTTCCCGTTAAAATTGCAAAATATGCCCCTCAATGCTCCCCATTCTGTTTTCGTGGCTGTGGTGGTCTGGGAACGCACTACATTCTGGGATTGTCCGATTGCAAAAAAGCTCTGGAATGAAATTTTCCTCATGGTATCTAAAATATTTAAGATAGCTATCATTCCAGACATGACTATTGTGCTTTTAAATATAAAACTGGTTCACATTTCTTACACTCAATTTAGGCTCTTTCTCCAGATCACCACAGCCGCAAAGGAAACCATTGCCAAAGCTTGGAAAACCAATACATTAATGATCTCTGAAGCTAAAAAAATAATAAACCAAGCAATGATCCTTTCCAAATCAGAAGCCATAACCAACGATACTATACAAAATTTTGAGAAAATTTGGAATCCTTGGATGACGTATTTTCTTCCTACGATCCCTGACAATTCCCTATTAAGACCTTGATATACTATAATACTATAATATTATACAACAATATGAGTGGAAACAAGTACTTAACATTAACATTTATCTTCTGTACTAACTTAATAATATTCTTACAATATAGATGCTCCGGAGAACTTTCTTAACCTAGACTCTTTTCTCTCTTTCTTACCTTCATTCTTTCCCTTTTACTATTACTCTGTCCTTTTTTTCTATTTCCCCATTTTTTGTATTACCATATTTAAATGGTAATGTATTATACATAAATACTAGATTTAGTTAATACTTACAATAATTATACATTTTTGAAGTTTTTATTGAATTAGTTGATTTCCAATTAGCTTTCTTTCCATAGTGACTATATATTATTTGAATATGCCTGGAACTAAGTGTTTTAGCACATATTTACATATTACATTTTACAATTATTTATATTAACATAACATTTCATTTTCGAGTTGATTACCTGTTTATGTAATATATCTAATCTTCAGATATGTATAATTCCATCCAATTTATTATCATATACTTAACTAATATTACCATTTGTTGTAACTATGTATTATTATTGTAACTGTCTTTATAATTTAATATTCAATAAACAAAATTGACAAGAAAAAAAAAAGAATCACCCCCCTTTAAAAAAAATCACATTGTGTTGCTTTGCAGCCATAATCAGGACAGACACTGTTTTGTAATATGTCAAAAGCATTTGAAAACAGAATCACTGTTGAACCAACTTTTGCTTTGGTTACAGTCTTTAGTCTGTTGAAATACATTTTCTACTAGCTTTGCACATCTAGACTTTGCAATATGTGCCTACGCTTTATGGCAGAACTGCTCAAGTTCAGTTAAAGTTGATGGTGACAGTTTGCGGATTGCAGTCTTCAAGTCATTCCACATATTTTTAATGGGGTTTAAGCCTAGGCTCTGACTAGGCCATGCAAGGACAATTACCTTTTTCTCCTTCAACCACTGTGTGGTCATTTTTGCTGTGTACCTGATTGAGTTTACAAGTAATTTTTAGGAGGGTGTGATCCTTTTTCCAACTCAGTGATTCTGTTTTGAATTTTTATAATTTTTTTCCTGACATGTTGGTGTTATATTACACTTGGATGTTATATGTTGAATACAGCTGGATAAAACAAAAACGTTGTCTGTCTTCATTTTAGACTGCAAAGCAACAAAATGTGATTATTTTAAGGGGGTGATTCTTTTCTAAACCCACTGTATAAACGTACCTTACTTCTTTGTTCCCCACTGCTCCATTTAATACCTGGAGCCAAAGGAGTGGCCATATTATTTGCAGTATGGAGGATCATGCAACACATATGACAGAGCTGTCAATTCAGGCAATTTCATAGATCTGTGTGAGCTACAATTCCTACAACTTGCAGCTTACACAGTGGGGCTTATTTACTAAAACTAGAGAGTGCAAAATCTGGTGCAACTCTTTTTAGAAACCAATCAGCTTCCAGGTTTTATTGTCAAAACTTAATTTAAAAAGCTGATGTTAGAATTGGCTACCATGCACAGCTGCACCATATTTCACACTTCCCAGCTTTAGTAAATCAACCCCAGTGATTTGGTTTTACTTCTGAATAGAGTAGTGGGATATAAGCATATGTGTCTGCAGATTCTGTCATAAAAGAAAAACAGTTGCTTTGTGCTGCTTTGGCAAAAGCACAGACATTACTTACATTAAACAAAACACACCAAATTAATAAAAGTAGCATACGTGGAAGTTAGCAACAAATTTAGATCTCATATTCTACGCAAGTTACACTAAGCTCAGAATTTAATATTCTGGTTATTTTGTATGCATCTCTCATATCTTAAATAAAACATAACTTTAAACATATTTGTTATACATTCTCCATGGCACATTAAAATGCATCTCAGCCCTATTTAATTTTAATAGTAATATATAGTTGTATTTATTAGCTGCTACATATCTGTTATTTAAATTACAGCTTGGTTATAGCAGTGATGAAGACACAATATTACTAAGTGGCTGTTTCAATTAAACAAGCTCATGCAATGTTACGGTACTTGGTAGATGCTAATTAAACAAGCTTAATTTTTGGCATTATCAGTAATGTTTGGAGCCTCGTTATTCTCAGAGTTATGAAGACATGACAAGAAATTATTATACACATAAAAAATTGCACCCTGTCATTCAATTGAGATAACACACAAAGCTGCAATCACCCTTATCTGATGGATTTTACTGTAACAAGCTACATTAACAAGACCACTGCTGTATTCCTAACAACATCTCTCTCATCAGATGAATGATATTTATGAGTTTGATGCCACCATTTCAGTAGATGCAAATTACAACTAAGATGAATAATAAAGATAATGTTAAAATATCAGTCATTTATCAACAGAAGATTTAAAAAACTGTGTTAAGGGATGTGGCTATTTGTTGTTGCTCATGTTTTATTTCTTACATTTAAAAGTATAACTGCAAACGCTACCTCTAGGAAAATGCTTACTCTACATAATGGCCCTTCTCTTCATACTGTAACCATATTTTAAATGCTAAGCAAACTATTTTTAATGATATCCAGTTCTTTTTTTTCTTTTTTCACACTAATTAGTTGTACATTCCTTACAGTGATACAACTCACCACCCACTACATACATTAAGATCCTATTCCCATTTGCCTCATGACCTTGGGATGCTCAAGAGCATCATGTAAGGCTGACCCATCTTGTTTATTCTGTTTTCATTTAAAATAAAAGATTAGCACAATTGCTTCCAATCCATAACTTTAGCATTCAGTTGTCCTAATTTAAATAGATCTATGGCATATCTAATGTTGACCTCAATGCATTCATAATATTAGCTATCAACGTTGCTGCAATTTCTGGTGCAATCCAAGCTGAAACCTATGGTAACCACATTACTCTTCCCACCTAGAATGTTAATTATCTAAAGCAAAAACTTTGAGGGAGTTACCTTCACTTCCTGTCCAAGAAATACAATAGAAAGAGTATAGGCAAGCAAGATGAAATCCCCAGCAGGAACACAGACACTAATGAAAACATAAGCCAGGTTCTAAAATGTCCATACTTAATTCAAACCTAGAAATAATGTTTTGATTTTTTGTACATGTTAACTAAACATTAAAGAAGGAATTCCAGGCATGGATATTTTATACGTAGTTTCATTGGTATAGCTTGACCCAATGTAACTATGCATATACCATACCTGGCTGATGCACCTGGAAGCTGGAAAACACTGAAGTAGACTCTCCAGTGTCTCTAGTGAAAAGTGAGGTGGAAAGATGGAGAGCAGGGTAGTGACATCACGCTCTCCGCCTTGTCCAATCAGAGAATACTTTGCATTCATTCAGAAAATGCAAAGCATTCTCTGAATGGCTCTTAGCTGAATGGCTGGCCTCATGCAACAGGCCAGCCGCTTAGCTCAGGACTCAGAATCAAGTGGAAACTTGAGTAGCAGTGCTTACTTCAGTGTTTTCCAGCTTTCAGGGGCTCTGGCAAGGCATGGTATATACATATCAATGAAATCATGGGGAAACGGACAGGGGAAGGGAAAGTAATTGAAAGGAGGACCAAACCATGGTATTCATATGCCAAATAATTTTTAATTATGAAAAAGTTTAATTAGTTAAAAACCACCCTCTAAGTACTGTAAAATAGTTAAAAATATTTCAAAGAGTCCTGATGAAGTGAACGCAAAGGTTTGTGAAATGCATTGACGTACAGCGGAGACCACAGAATGTCAAGCTTCATGCTGCACACCACTGAGCCAAAGCAATTCAGAGCGTGGCTCCAACACACTGGATACGTGACACCGCCGGTGTCTTTCCTAAGGAATCCTGTTCAAGTCTGTGAGGACTGTGACTTGTACCCTTTCCAATGGTGGACACAGAAAATAGAAGCTGCTGTATGTGGGAAGTAGGGATGAGCCGAACACCCCCCGTTCTGTTTGCACCAGAACCTGCAAACAGACCTAAAGTTTGCGCGAACGTTAGAACCCTATGAAATACAATGGACACGAACGTTCAAAATCAAAAGTGCTAATTATCAAGGCTAATATGCAAGTCATTGTCCTAAAAAGGGTTTGGGTCCTGCCCCAGGGGACATGTATCAATGCAAAAAAAAGTTTTAAAAACTGACGTTTTTTCGGGAGCAGTGATTTTAATAATGCTTAAAGTGAAACAATAAAAGTGAAATATTCCTTGAAATTTTGTACCTGGGGAGGGGGTGTATAGTATGCCTGTAAAGCAGTGCTTTTTTCCCGTGCTTAGAACTGTCCCTGCACAAAGTGTAATTTCTGAAGGAAAAAAAGTCATTTAAAAGCACTCGCGGCTATAATGAATTGTCGGCTCCCGGCAATACAGAGAAAAGTAATTGATAAAAAAAAAAAATGCGTGGGGGTCCCCCCAAATTCCATTACCAGGCCCTTCATGTCTGGTATGGATATTAAGGGGAACCCTGCGTCAAATTAAAAAAAAAATACGTGGGGTTCCCCCAAAATATCCATAACAGACCCTTCAGGTGGGCGTGGAGTTCCCCCTTTATTCGAGCATGCAACCTGGCAGGCCGCAGGAAAAGAGGGGGGACAAGAGAGCGCCCCCCTCCTGAACCGTACCAGGCCACATGCCCTCAACATGGGGAGGATGCTTTTGGGGTCTGTGATATTGATGGGGACAAGGGCCTCATCCCCACAACCCTTGCCCGGTGGTTGTGGGGGTCTGCGGGCGGGGGGCTTATCGGAATCTGGAAGACCCCTTTAACAAATCAGACCCCACCCCCCATGTGAATTGGTAAGGGGTACATTGTACCCCTACCATTTCACAAAGAAAGTGTGAAAAATTTTAAGAAAACACACAGACACAGTTGGGAAAGTCCTTTATTAAAAGGAATCCCGCCTAGGTCATTGGCTATTCCCCGCAAGCGGGGAAAGCCGGGGCTTACCCCTATGATGTGATGGGTGACCCCACCCCCTCGTACCTCAGACCCCGCCTACATCATTGGCTGAGCGGACCTGATGGGGAACTTCCTCTGCAGTGTAATAAATGAATAGACCCGCCCCTTCTCACGTTCCCCATCAGGTCCGATCAGCCTTACACCCAGTGAAGATGACCCCGCCCCCTACGTCATTGGCTGAGCAGACCTGATGGGGAACGTGTAAAGGGGTGGGGTCTATTAATTTATTACACTGTGGAGGAAGTTCCCCATGAGGTCCACTCAGCCAATGACGTTTCGTGTGGAGTGGAGACTGCAGCGCTGGACATCGGATCACCGCGGGACACTGGATTACATCGCTGGAATGGGTTTTTTATTTTTTTATTTTTAATAAAGGACGTTCTGTGTGTTTTTTTTTACAATTTTTTACACTTTCTTTGTGAAATGGTAGGGGTACAATGTACCCCATTACCAATTTACATAGGGGGCGGGATCTAGGGTCCCCTTTGTTAAAGGGGTCTTCCAGAGTCCGATAAGCCCCCCGCCCGCAGACCCCCACAACCACCAGGCAAGGGTTGTGGGGATGAGGCCCTTGTCCCCATCAACACGGGGACATGGTGCTTTGAGGGGTCACAGACCCCCAAAGCATCCTCCCCATGTTGAGGGCATGTGGCCTGGTACGGTTCAGGAGGGGGGGGGCGCTCTCTCGTTTTCCTGCGGCCTGCCAGGTTGCGTGCTCGAATAAAGGGTCTGGTATGGATTTTTGGGGGGAACTCCACGCCATTTTTTTTTTCATTTGACGCAGGGTTCCCCTTCATATCCATACCAGACCTGAAGGGCCTGGTAATTGAATTTGGTGGGACCCCCACGCATTTTTATTTTTTTTATCAATGACTTTTCTCTGTATTGCCGGGAGCCGACAATTCATTATAGTCGTGAGTGCTTTTAAATGACTTTTTTTCCTTCAGAAATGACACTTTGTGCAGGGACAGTTCTAAGCAAGGGAAACAAGCGCTGCTTTACAGGCATACTATACACCCCCCCAGGTAGGAAATTTAAAGGAATATTTCACTTTTATTGTTTCACTTTAAGCATTATTAAAATCACTGCTCCCGAAAAAACGTCCGTTTTAAAACTTTTTTTTGCATTGATAGAATTTCCCTGGGGCAGGACCCGGTCCCAAAACACTTTTTTTGTGTTTTACGTCACAGCGTTTGGGACGGTCGGATTTTTTACTGATGGTGTGTAGGCAAGACTGATGGAAGTCAGCTTCATCGGAATTCCGATGGAAAAATCCATCGGATTTGAATCCATAGGAAATCCGATCGTGTGTACAGGGCTTTAGTAATTACTTACTTAAACCTGACCAAACAAGAGTCTAGTAGACATCCCGGGTATGATAAAGTTTGAAACACAAAATCATAAATTATAATATAATAAATAACTATAAATAATTATAAAAAATAATAATAAAAATTATTCAATAATGCAATCAAATCAAAAACTCTGAAATTTGCTCAGTTGCAGAATTGTGGCTGTCATTAGATTTAGTGTTTGATGACGAATTTCCCCACAAACCGCTATCGCTCAATTCTGCAAGTGATTCTAATTTATTATCGCTGTTTTCTAGCTGGTCTAAAATCACTTTTGACATAAAGGGACACTTTTTGGTTGCTATGGACAATCTCCAGTTTCCAGGCAGAAAGAACAGTTTTTATAATATAAAAGTGCATGCAGGGCACTGGACAGACTACTAGGGACAAAGGGGATGTGTAATTATTTTATACAGTACTGTAATCTGTAAGATTACAGTATACTGTATGTATTGTGTGTGTTTCACTTTTTGACTTTGGCGAGAACTCCGCCCCCGTGCGCTGCAACACTCGCAGCCAACGGAGCTCGGCGGCACTCGGCAGTGTGGATCGAGCGAGGAGACAGCTCGCTCACACAGCGGGGAGACATCGCAGGATCCAGGGAACAGGGTAAGTAACTTCCCTGTATCCTGCGATGCAATCCCGAGTCTGCCTTGGGGTTAACGCTCTTAGCAGGAAAAACTCACCCTGAGCCTGACTCAGGAATACCGCCAAGGAGGTTAAGCAACTGTGTTATCTAGCGGTATATCATTTCCCACTTTATCACTAAAGCCCTGGACGATTTGTCCTCAATTGGTCAATATCATTGCTGGGAATCAATGACACACGTAGCATACAATCAGCCCAAATGGGACCAGTACTGCTCTGTGCTCTAGATACCCCAACCCACTTACAAGACCACTTTAGCTTAGATATATGGGAATATATGTGTTCCATGTTTGATGTGGTTACTTTAGATTATTGCAGCTAGGTCCTCTGTGTCTATTATTTTAGGGTGACAACTTTGTATTTTTAACAATTTTACGGTACTTAGAGGATGGTTTTTCACTAATTAAACTTTTGCATAATTAAAAATTATTTGGCATATGGATACCATGGTAATGGTTTGTTTCCCCATGATTTCATTGATTTAATAAACTAAGTTCTGGAGGTACCCCATCCCTAAAAGACGAAATGGTCTCTGTTGCCTAAAAATATAAGAAGTTTTGAGATCCATCTTTTATATAATTTTCTATGGTATATACATAGTTACATTGGTCCAAGCTGGACCACTATAACTAAGTTTAAAATATCCATACCTGTAATTCCTTCTTAACCTAGTCTGCTTTCACTGTTCAGACACAAAGCAGACTCACTTATATAGTACTTCATAACAGACCCATTTTTCCTCTATTTACTTTGAATTTTAAAAATGATATGAAACTGCTTCAGGCACTATATTTTGTGATACCCAACTAGAGATGAACTTCTGATTTGGGATGGGCATAGTTTTATGACAAACTCAACGCATTAACAGTTCACAGACACTGCAAACTAATGTGGCCATGGAAATTAATCAATAATAATGCACTTCCTGACCTTTTAACTTAGGTTAGGTGGATTAGAATGGCCCACAATGGTGGGTTTGTTATGTACTACCCCCATAATTATAAAAGGCAGTGTTTCCAGCAGCCATTTGTCAGGGTGTGTTGGAGTAGATAGGGAGAGCTGACTGTGTGACTGGGGAGAGATAAGTGTGCTTTAGGTGCCATATACAATGCTATACAGCAGGGGTCTCAAACTGGTGGCCATCCAGCTGTTGCGAAACTACAAGTCCCATCTTGCCTTGGCCTGTGGGAGTCATGCTTGTAACTGTCAGCCTTGCAATGCCTCCTGGGACTTGTAGTTTTGCAACCAGCCCAGTGGAGGGGCACCAGTTTGACACCTCTGCTATACAGTAATGTACAGTGCTATACACAGTGCTGTTTACAGTGCATAGACTTAAAACCGTCCACCCTAGGGGCTAAAAATTCTGTGTGTCATAACACAACTTCAGTTACTGTTTTGCTGCTGCCCCCCGTACATTTTCTTAATGAGTTGGGTTAGGGTTTATTTTTTGTGGGTGATGTATATTTTATTTTTATTTGCTTGTGCGGTAACGTTTAGTGCACAAAAACACTACTGCACCACATCCTTATTATCTCTATTGCCATTGCTGTCGTTAATATTAGGCAATCCTCTGTATGTCAGGCAGGCCTAAATAGAGCGGCAGTGGATTTGCAAAACAGTAACAGACTATTTAGAGGTTTAGAGGTTTAGAGGTTATCAAGGGCCATCTTTCTGAAAGAGGCCCCTCGTCACGGGTATATAATGACTTTGTTTTGGAGCTACTAAGCTACATTTTGAAACACAACATTTTTCTTTTTGGATCTTCCCACTACCTCCAGGTGCAGGGGGTTGCGATGGGGACCAAGTGTGCCCCATCGTATGCCAACCTGTACCTGGGGGGGTGGGAACGAGAGGTCTTCTCTAGAGAGGACCTTGCTCCCTTCCTGGACCACGTCATCTCCTGGTACAGGTATATAGATGACCTACTGATCTTTTGGTCTGGTGACGAAATTCAATTGCAGCAGTTTTTTGATCTTTTGTCTATCAATGATTTTAATTTAAAATTTACCATTAATTATAGTCAAACTACCATCAATTTCCTGGACCTCAATATTTCAATCGATGGTACAGGAATAATTAATTCATGTCTATACAGGAAACCCACCGCCGGGAATACCATCCTCCATGCCAATAGTGCACACCCAGCACCCCTTCTGCAGAGCATTCCCTATAGTCAATACCTTCGACTTAGGCGTAACTGCAGTGGGGATGCAGACTTTAGAGATACTTCAAAAGACCTTTATCGGAGACTAAAAGCCAGAGGCTACAGTCATAAATGTTTAAAACGAGCCTTTAATCGGGTAAAAACCCAAAAAAAGAAGTTCTCTCATTTTCTCTTCCAAAAATTCTGCAACCACTGACACAGTTAGATTAATTACGAGATATGCCTCTCAACATAAAGAAATGAGAAACATCTTACAAAAATTCTGGCCATTATTATTAGCTGACTCAACTGTGAACAAATATGTTAAAAAACACCCTGAGATAACTTTTAGACGGGTTCCCTCTTTGAGAGACCGTGTTGTACACAGTCACTTTCAGACTTCTCCAGTTTCTAAAAATATATCTACTGGCGGCACATCGCCTTGTGGTCATTGCGATGTCTGTCGCTTTGTAGATACTAAAACTAAGTTCAGATTACCTAATGGCAATTGGCATTCTACCCGATATGCAGTCACCTGCCAAACAGTGGGGGTGATCTATCTGGCTCAGTGTCAATGTGGTGGGTACTATGTTGGAAAAACTAAAAGACCTTTTTTTAAGAGAATAAGGGACCACATGAAACCCATTTTGAAGAGAAAGGTAGTGACGGCGATCAGCAGGCATGTTGGTCAATGTCACAACTTTGACCCTGATGTCATCAAGTTTGTGGCCCTGGAGCATGTCCCGCTCGACTCGAGGGGGGGCAGTGTAGACAGGACCCTGCTCCAACTCGGGGCGCGCTGGATCTATGACCTTAGGGCCACTTATTTTCCAGGATTTAATGAAAACCTTAGTTTCAGATAATTTCTGTAATATCATCCCCCGGCTTGATCTGTGGTTATATTTATATATCTGTACATCTACTGTTCTTTTGAAAAAATCCCCCCCTTTTTATTTTTTTTTTATTTTTTATTATTTCAATTTTAATTTCATATTTATTTTCATTTTTATTTTATTTTTATTTTTTATTATTTTTTATTTTTCATTTTTCATTTCATTTTTTATTTATTATTTTCCCCACCCCCCTCCCATATATATTTTTTTGTATATCCACCCCTTTCCCATTTATTTAATTCATTTCTCCTATATGGCCAATTGGTTGCCTACTGTTGCCACAGTGAAATGGCGCATGTCCCTGCATCAATAGTCATGAGTAATTTCTCATGGCCCTTTATGCCACGGACATTCTAGTCTTAACTTTATTTAAAGTTCATGTTGTTCCATAATGTATTGTATTATTATTTGATATTATGTAAACTGTATTATTCTGTTTTGGTAAAAGTATTCACAGATCAATATAGGTTGTTTTGCGTCGCTGGTACTTTCTTCCCCCCCCCCTCCCCTCTCCTCCCCCCCCCCTCATTTCCCCCCCCCCCTCCCCTCCCCTCTTTTCTCTCTTTTTTTCCCTTCCCTACAATCTCTTTCCCCCCCCTCCCCTCCTTCCTTCCCCTTTTTTTCCTCCCTCTTTTCATTCCCCCCTCCCCCCCTCCCTCGGAGCATCGGGCCATGCAAGCCGATCCTTCGGCTGGGCTCGCGGCTCTGTTTATATGTGCTTATCCTTTTACATCTGCCACCTGCCCTGTCTGTCACGTGCCACCATCTCACCCAGGCTATGATCCCCCCTTGATTCGTGCGGGGTGACCACATGGGCGCCCAGTGTCATCATTTACCCTCCAATGGTGACCCATCTTTAGCGCAGCGCAGTCCTTGGTGACAGGCACTTTGTCCTTTTGGCTGCCTTTTACCATCCTATCAGAGGATGTGTTCACACATCCTCTATTGACCAATTGTTCCAGCGGGGGCTGTGCGCTTTGTCCGCCCTGTCAGTCAGTGGCGGCGAGCGGCTCCTCCCCCGCCCCTGGTGCATTCTGGTCTTTGCAGTCCTCAGCTTGTGTCTTTCCCAATGGAGTGACGTCATGCGCTCTCAGCCCGCATTGCGGTCGGCGATGTCAGATGCTGACCGCAATGGTGGACACTATATAACCAGCTCACACGCTCCTTGCAGCAGTGTGGGCTGGTGGAGCCTGAGCTGGAGCCTTAGACTTTCACAGGTAAGTAGCTACTTTAGCTTTTCTAATTCTTACCTTTTGGTTTATTATTTTCCCCATAGTCCGCACTGATAATGCAGGACTATATTAATCAACTATATATGATATTTCCCCCCCCCTTTTTTATTGGTTACAGTGGGCCATTGTCCCACTCTACATTTGACTGTGGGATCTGCAATCACTATTTGTCCCAATAACACAATTTTTAGTTGTATTGATATATGGAGACTGCTGTCCAATATGTTCCACTTTTATATGGAACCACTTTTTATTAAATACATATCTATAACAATATTGCATATAATGCTACATATGTCCTTTATATACCCAGTCTCTTAATTCTTTTGATCTTTTTTTAAAAAAAAATTCCTTTTGTTTTTGCATGCCTATTTTTGGAGGACATAGGCATGCTATATCAATTATACCCAAATAAAATCCAATTTAATTTAATATGTTTTCTTTTAGTGGCCTCCACATTATAACATCTGCGCTTGTCTTCAAGCAGACAGCCCTACACTATTTGCAAGTGAACAGAACCCTGTTCACTTAATCTTATGTAAGTACATTCTATTTTATGTACTGTAAATTTTTTTAAAAATAATTTTTTTCATGGTAGAAGGATTTCTCTGTCTTCTACGGTTTGCTTATTTGCTTACCATCTTTGTCAAGCGTCTATTTCTCTTCTTTTTTCTGTTTTTTCGTCTCATTCCTGTCTCTGTCTTTGACACACAGCCGGTCCCCTATCTAGTGTTCGCTGTGGTCACACATCCGCACTTCTCTATATACGGGGTGACCGTCGCTCTTGATCCTGTGTTTCCTGGTGGTGCGTTCTAGACATTACGGGAGGCTTGGTAAGTTACAATGGGAGGGATCCAGCTTCGCATTTTAAACCTGTTTATATCCAATCTGTTCATATATAGTTTACCATTTACTTATGTAAATGTATAACTTTGTACCTCTTTTTTCTTTTGTATAGTCGTATTTGACAAATATTGATGGTCACCGCATACCCCTGAGGAAGCTTGTTAAAGCAAAACATGTCAGGTTCTTATGCGAGCTTTTTGTATTCCATCTAAATCTCGTGTATTTGTGACCACGATTCTTATATGACGTATCATGTATTGAATTTATCCAGGATCTATTTTTATATCTATTGTTTAAATTTGTAATAATAAAAATTGTATTTTTAGAAAACTTTCTCTCATTGGTTTATCTATGCACCACCAAAATCCCCTTTGTTCTAATTCCCTTATATCATAAATTATCTGGGATGAGGTGCCTATTTCTATGAGTGTTTCACCAATGAATGGACAAACCAAATAGACTATTTATACTGTGAGCTTACAGTGGGTTTGAGTGGGATACCGGTAAAGAATTAAACCTTCTTTGAAAAGGATTACAGGGTGGCAGCACTGTCATTTTGTATTATTGCTCTTATTTTGCAGTCTCCAGAAGCTGCTTACCTACTGCCTAGCCACTGTACAATTTTTGTGGCTATTACCTCTTAATGATCTTAATTTTTAAGTAAGGTTAAAACCTGCCTTGTTCTCCCATTTACATTGCAGTCTAACTAAGGTGCTTACATACTGTCTAACCAAATTACAATATGTGTGGGTATTGTGTCTCCAATAATACATTCCATCTTTTAAAGCTAAGACCTGCCTTGTCTGCTTCCATACTGTCCAGCCACTGTAAAATTTCCATGGCTATTTTCTCAGAAATAACACACTCATTTTTTTCTCAGGAAAAAACCTTCATTGTCTCTACCTCATAAATGAAAGTCCAACAAAGGTGCTTACACACTATTCAACCACTGTACAATTTGTGCAGATATTGTGGTATTGTTTCTTTCAGGATAAAACAGGCCTTGCCAATGTCATTTAAACTGAAGTCTAGCCAAGCTGCTTAAAGACATTTAACAATATTTGTGGCTGTTATCTCTTATGTAATACACTCTATTTTTTTATAACAAGAGAAAACCTGACTTGTCTCTTTGAATTTGCTGCCCATTTAAATGCTTGAGTACTGTCTTGATGCTAGTCAAGCCAAAAACATAGCTTAAGTCCATATTCTGAATAGTTTGAGAATAATTGGGGATACAGAGATGTTTTGACATTTTATTATAATTAGTTTAGACAATGCAGTGTGGTACTGCAAAATGTTGCAATGAATTAGAATGGGGTGCTGCCGCAAAAATTAAGCCAAACAGCAAAATAAAAGTAAAAAAGTAAATTAGACATCCAAAATATGTGATGTCGGAATATGGTGTTGCTAAATTGTACTGTTCCATAAAACCACATACAGTTTTATCCCTTTCACTGCCAGGCCCTGTGCTCCATTTTTACCCTCAGGTGGTAAGACAATTTTTGAAATTTTCCTTTGCATTTTTATTTTTCACTTATAGCTTTGAAAGTTTGTAAAAGACCCCCAAACCATATATTTTCTGAAAGCACATGACCAGTAGAATAAAAAGAAGGTGCTACCGATTTCTAAGGTCCCACGATATTTGGGCAAATGTTTATCAAAATTTTTACTAAACATCCATTAAATCATGATTTAGCAGATAAATACACAGCACATCTTACAAAATTCCTACTTAAATACACAGCAAATTTTACAAAATTCCTACTAAATATAAAAGCTTAATCTTTATTATTGAGTTAATAAATAACAAATATTTGTAATTTTTACATTGTACCTTTTTGCAAAATGGTGAAAATCGAACGTACTTAAAAATGTAAATATCCAAATTTCTGAAGGTTTTCATTTTTCCCTTACAGCTTTTAGAATTTGTGAATTTGTTTATTTATTTTCTGAAAGCATATGACCTCTAGAATAAAAAAAAGGTGCTACTGATTTTTTAGACCCCGTGGTATTTGCGCAAATGTTTATCAAACCAATATATTCTCAAAAAATACACTAAAACCATTAGTAGCAGATAAGAACACAGCTAATTTTACACAATTGCTGCTAAATCCCTACTAAATATAAAAGCTTAACCTGTAATGAGTTAATAAATAATAAATATTTGTAAATTTAAAATTTCACATTTTTGCAAAATGGTGAAAAAAGAACGTACCCAAAAATTTCTCAAAAAATCTGGAGGTTTTAATTTTTCACTTACAGCTTTCAGAATTTGTGGAAGACCCCCAAAACCATATATTTTTTGAAAGCATATGACCTCTACAATAAAAAGAAGGTGCTACTGATTTTTTACACCCCGCAGTATTTGCACAAATGTTTATGAAACCAATATATTTGCAAAAAATTCAATAAAACCATTAGTAGCAGATAAAAACACAGCTAATTTTACAAAATTTCTGTTAAATCCCTACTAAATATAAAATCTTAACCTGTAATGAGTTAATAAATAACAAATAGTTGTACATTTTAAATTGCGCGTTTTTGCAAAATGATGAAAATCAAACGTACCCAAACATTTCTCTAAAAATCTGGAGGTTTTCATTTTTCACTTACAGCTTTCAGAACTTGTAAAAGACCCCCCCCCCCCAAACCACACATTTTCTGAAAGAACATGGCCAATAGAATATAAAGAAGGTGCTACTGATTTTTAAGGCAGCGCGATATTTTCTCAAATGTTTATCAAAACAATATTTTCGCTAAAAATACACTAAAATCATTAATTGTGTACATAAACACAACATAACAAAATTCCTGCTAAATTGCTACTAAAGCATCGCTCACATGTGGCATACTAATTGTCCACCCATGGAGGGCCATGGGGGGCCATGTTTACCCGCACAGGGATGCACAGGTGTTCCGTGCTTCCCCGTACAGGCTGCCCCATTTATGTCAATTAGGATGCAACGGCTGAATAGGCATAGCTGCTGTTCAAAATCTGACATCCGTATGGGTGGGGGTACATGACCCTGAATGCAGACAGTGTGAGCTCAGAGACATGCATGCGGACCTACATGGATGTACGTTTGGGAGCAACAGATCTGTTTGTGCAGGTGCTACATCCCAAATGACATCTTTGTTGAGATATCAGAGGTCTAAAAAGGCCTCCATATCTCTTTTTTTTAAGACAGAGAAAGGGACTGAAGATAGTCCCTTCCTCTGTAGCACTTTACATGAATGAATGGAATCTGTATAGAGATTCCATGCATTTAGAAAATTACAATCTGATACATTGTAACACTCGCGATTACATTGATCAGCTGTCAGTGGATATAGGCGCGATGCTGCCTATATCCATTGTACTACAGGGGAGGTTTGGTAAACACATGTATACCAAACCCCCCCAAGCCCCAACTTCACCCCACACCAACACCGCTTCCCCACCACCGCGCTCCCCAGCCTGACAGATCGCTGAGATCTGTGCAGGGAGAAGCTGCAGGTGGTGGGAGGGAAAGAGAGATGCTGCTCGGAGCGGCCATGGATAAGGGTTTGGGGGCATTACCGGGGCGATCTTAGTGATGGAGGACACATCTGGATCCCCACAAGCCCCATATAGCACCTGAAGCCAGCGGGAGCGGCAGATGAGGGATGTTGGCTAATGATGGTGGCTACGGAGATAAGGTTTGGTGGGGTCAGATCGGGTGGGGGGGTATTCAGTGCTGGGGGGAAGAAGGGGGGTGAAGGGGATAGTAAAAGAGAGTGGGGGGACAGTTTTAGAAGAAAAGGATCGGCGGGAGGTAAAGTGGCTGTGGGCAGAGAAGCGGGGGCATGGGTGGTCACGTTAGGGGTTAATAACTCTGAACAGCGGGTTGTAATTCACTAATCAAAGTTATAGAATTGTTCAGCAGAGTCTGATGGATATTTCTGATATAGGCCTATGGTCATTGAAGGGACCATAAGTTCATAGGAAAGGGAAATATGAAATGGAAATACTGCATACAGACTTGGACACCTGCGGGCACTTTTTAGGTCCATACGGCGTACGGACTTGGCAGTGAAAGGGTTAAGGCATCCCCCAATCACGTCATTGAAAGGATTAGTGTTTTTTTACTTTGGTGCCCTTGAAGTCACATTAAAAAAATCAATGCTATAGAATCACAGTGCCTTTGTGAGATTTGTATTTTTTACTGCACTAAATATACAGGTGAGCCCTAAGGGGTTTATTTACTAAAGGCAAATCCACTTTGCACTACAAGTTCACTGCAAGTGCACTTGGAAGTGCAGTCACTTTAGATCTGAGGGGGACATGTAAGGAAAATAAAAAAACAGCATTTTTGCTTGTACATGATTGGATGATAAAATCAGCAGAGCTTCTCCTCATTTCAGATCTTCCCCTCAGATCTACAGTGACTGCACTTCCAAATGCACTTGTAGTGCAAAGTGGAATTGCCTTTAGTAAATCAACCTCTAAGACTCTGTTACTTGAAAAGATTACAGATTTATGCACTAGAATAGTGGCAGGGGTAGGTAACCTTGGCACTCCAGCTCTGGTGAAACTACCAATCCCATCATGCCTCTGCTTCTAGGAGTCATGCCTGTGATTGTCAGGGTCTTGCAACGTCTCATGGGACTTGTAGTTTCAAAACAGCTGGAGGGCCGAGGTTGCCTACCCCTGCCCTATGGTGACCACTCTTAAGACACCAGCCTCCATCTCCCCCTGAGATATACTGTACAATATAAAATATACGGTGTAAAATATATATAAAATAGTGAGTATGGCACCGTGAACTAAAGTGAATTAAAGGGAGGAACCTCTGTTGTATGTTTGTTAATGTTTTTGAATTGGTACATGTCCCCATGCGTATTAGTCTTGAAAATGAATTGATTTATAAGATTCATCATCAATTTTCAGACTTCCTGCTGGGTTCCACAAATACCCTGTTAACCAAACCAGACACATCTACTCATCCCTATACCCAACCCTATACCAAACGATATAATTCTTTACAAGTCACTATAAAGTATTAAGATCTCTAGATCTAAGCAGTAATAAACTGGGCCCCTGAAAACCTTAAATAAGCCCTCACAAGCTCCTTTTAGAGTCTTATAGGATCTGTATTGACAGCTAGTGGTCTGGAGATAAACTGTGCTTATAGACAGATACACTGTGGCTGTGCATTTGTCATTGTAGGAAAGTGCTCTTGCATGATTTAGGAAATTACATCACTTTCTGGACTGCTGCAGTGCTTCAATTTCTTCCAGCACATTCATGCATATAGGTAAATTCTCATAGGCAGTATGAGTGGGATAAATACTGTGACTGGCTGGGTAAATTTCAGGCAGTAAAATGTGTAAGGTTTTCCCTAAAAGTGTTAAAATACAGCTTGTAGGGAAGGCATATTTGTAATGGGAGGATTACTGTTGTTACTCAAATTGGAGACCACAGCCATTACAGAGATTTTCTAATCAGTGTTGCATAAATTTGCAAATGCAACCTGCTACATTACTAATGAGAAAAATAAGGTATTGTTTTTTATCAACCTCCTGACTGAGGGAGCCCTAGCTTGGGCCTCCCCTTATGTAGAACAAGACAGTGCCACTCCGAATAATTTTGAGACTTTTATGACTGCAAAGAATCAGGTTTTTGATGATCCCAACTGCTGTGCTACTGGTGATGCAAAGTTACATAGATTGCAGCAGGGTAGATGCTCTGTGGCTGAGTATGGCTGAAATCTGATGTTGGATCTCAGATACAACTTTGAAACCCAGTAGCTCAAAAGAGTCCAAGGTATCTCTGAACAGGTAAAAGATGAGCTCACCAGAGTAGAGACACCTAATGATCTTGAGGCTTTCATCCTATTATGTATCCAAATAGATCAGAGGCTTACAGAAAGGAGGAAGGAGAGAATGGGAATGTTTGGAAGTAATGGAGGCACGTGTTTGCATGCTAGTCAATTTGTTCTAAAGGATCCAAAAGTTTCTCCAGATTCTAGTATTCCCAAACCTATGCAGGTTGATGCTATTAAAAGATCCATTTCTACTCAGGAGAAAAAGAGAAGGCTTTCAGAGAACTTATGTCTATATTATGGGACTCTGGGCATTCTGCAGTTAATTGTTCCAACAAAGTTAAAATACCAATTATGGTTTTAGCGCCTGAACAAATATACTCCATTACTCAGTTTAACTCCCCATTGATCCATTAAGAAAATACAGTAAATTCTCTACTATCTCTTTTTGTCATCCCTATAGCTCTGCTATGCTGGACTCTGGGGCTGGAGGGAACTTTATGGACATTGAATTTGCCCAAGGCAATAATGTTCAAACAGGAAATAGTTTGATGATTCACTTTTATCATCAGGACCCGTTAGCCATGAAACGGTTCTTCTAGTACTCCATTCTGAGGTTGACCAATGTGATTACATCACCAAAGTTTCCTGTCATCCTTGGTATTCCTTGGTTTTCTACCTATAATCCTTCCATCAACTGGGGAGCACGGACTATAAATGTTACATCCACCCATTGCAAGGAACATTGTAGAGAACCTAGTCCAAAAAGTTTGAACTACTGTTTAGGGAATCAAAAGTTGATATGCTAAACTACCCAGTCATAAAACAACCTGCCTCCACAATACCATGAGTTATTATTATTATAATTATACATGATTTATATAGTGCCAACAGTTTGCGCTTTACATTATAAAGGGAGACAGTACAGTTACAATACAATAAAATACAAGAGGGTTAAGAGGGCCCTGCTTGTAGGAGCTTACAATCTAATAGGGTGGGGCAAGTGGTACAAAAGGTTATAACTAGGGGGGATGAGCTGAAGGGAGTGATAAAAGTTCAGTTAATTGAAGGCATGATAGGCTTCCCTGAAGAGAAGTTTTTTTTAGGGATCACCTAAAGGCAGCCAGAGTGGGAGATAGCCAGACAGATAGAGCATTCCAGAGGATGGAAAAGGGCTCTGGTGAAGTCCTGAAGATAAGCATGGAAGGAGGAGACAAGGGAGCATGAAAGCAGGAGGTCTCAAGAGGAGGGGAGAGGACGATTTGGGTGATATTTGGAGAAAAGATTGGTGATGTAGTTGTGAATGGCTTTATATGTTGTTGCTCGTGTTTTTAATTGAATTGGCTGGGTAATTGGAAGGCAGTGGAGAGATTAGCAGAGAAGGGTGGTGGACTATCTTCCTATAGCAGAATTTGCTTCTAAAAGTTATAAATACTGCGTATGATCCAGTTTTCGTTTCTGATATCCCTCACTCAACTCCAATTCCCACAGGTAACAAAAGATACATTAAAGGAGAATCAGGAGAAATGAATCAAGACTTTGAAGCAGGCTCAGAAATGTTACAAAAGGCTGCTTACAGACATCGCCGATTACTCCCTACTTTTCATGTTTGTGACAATGTTCGTTTATCGACCAACAATTTTAATGTTCTTGTTTCATCTGCTAACTTAGATCAAAAGTTTGTGGGACCTTTCCAGATTTGTGCTCAAATCAATTTGGTCACCCTTTGTTTAAAACTTTCTGACAATATGAACATTCACCCTGTTTTTCATGTTTCCCTATTAAAACCATTTTATGAAAATCCTTTTCCTGGAATAATTCTTTCACCTCCTACTTGCTGAGGTAAAGTGTGAAGAAGAATCTGTGGTTAAAATAATTATTAATTACAGGATCTTTAGGAACAAATTACATTATGTGGTTTACTGGGAAAGATTTGAACCAGAAGAAAATTCTTGGGAACCTGAGAAGAATGTTCAAGCTCCCAGATTTAGAAAAGTGTTCCACTAGAGGTTTCCTCACAGACCTAGACCTAAGACATCCAGGGACCATCTTGGAAAGAGGAGAGTGCTTTCAGGGTTCCAAATCTGAACCTATGACCTCTGTGGTGTCTGGCTGTGGCTCTTCTAGCTGTGCTACCTAAGATGCTGGACAGCACCCTGCCTGATCTCTTAGGAAAATCTTTCCTCGTCTCTTGTTTCTCTTTGCTACTCTTTGCTCATACTTGCATAAACTTCTTCGTTTAAGCCATGTAGCTGCATGTCCTGTTTGCCAGATTATTGTGCTCTCTTCAGCCGATATCTTACTCCTTTGCATACCTGCAGTTGTCCTTATCTCTATTAGTACTCGTTACCGACCTTTGACCTTTTTTCCTTGACTACACTTCCGCTTGCTCCTAACCTGAATCCATTTGTTATCGACCTTTGACTTGTTCCTCTACTACGCTTCCACTTGATCCCAACCTGCAACCACTTTTGTCCAACATTCCGAAGGGACAACTGTTAAGAATGAGACGGAATTGTGACAGGATAGAAGACTATGACAAGCAAGCTGACACCCTTATCGCAAGGTTTAAGGAAAAAGGGTACCAGGAACAAACCTTGCTAAAACTCAAGGAAGAAATAAAGAACATCGAACGAAGAACATTACTTACCAAGAAAAATAGGGCTCAAAAGACCAACCATAAGGATGTAGCCTTCATTACAGGATATAGCAATTAATACATACAATTAGAGCACATCTTCAAAAAGTATTGGCCTATCCTGAAAGAAGACAGAACGCTGGCAAAACTACTACCACAAAAACCCAGGTTTATATACAGAAGAGCCCCCACCCTAAGAAGTCACTTGGTACACAATGTCATAGACCCTCCCACCCAGTCCAAATTTACACCGACCTCAAAGGCTTTTTCAGATGCCAAAGATGTCTGCCATGCAGGAAGAGCAAGAAGCAACCCAGGAAAAAAAATCTTGTTTAAATAAAATGTATACAACCAGGAGTACCAGATCAAAGAGCTAATAACGTGCAATAGCACACACGTTACATACGTGGTAGAGTGCCCCTGTCGCTTAAAAAAACGTGGGACACACTACCAGACCCCTGCGAGTAAGGATATGGTAACACATCAACAACATCCGTAAAGGCTTTCCCAAGCACATCTTTTCAAGGCATTTCGATGAGGTACACCATAGAGATACTTCTGGCTTGAACTTTTATGGCAGGGGTCTCAAACTGGCGGCCCTCCAGCTGTTGCAAAACTACAAATCCCATGAGGCATTGCAAGGCTGACAGACACAAGTATGACTCCTACAGGCAGAGGCGTGATGGGACTTGTAGTTTTGCAACAGCTGGAGGGCCACCAGTTTGAGACCCCTGTTTTATGGTGTGGACATTATCAAAGACCACTGGAGGGGTAGCAACAAAACCATCTTGGTGTCGCAAAACGAAACTAAATGGATCCACAGGTTGGGGTCTTTAGCTCCTAAAGGGTTAAACCTGGAAATAGATCTCAATTGCTTCTTGTCCAATTTTTAAGTCTCCATTTTTCTTGCCTATCCTCTATCATCACTCATTTGGCCTGGTAATCTTCTATGCATGCTGTATGCAATTATCCCATCCCCTCTTTGATGCTGGGTGGGACTTACACACCATTAGCGCTGAGGACGTCACCCCCAGGAAGGAAAGGGTCCACTGGACACTTCCTACTAGCCCTCCAGACAACTTTAGATGTGATTTAACCACCCCTTGTACCCACCCTATTAATATTGTTGATAATAATATTAATAATAATATTTTTGATATATATTTCTGATATATTTTTGAATATCTCTGATATATTTCTGATGATCTGTTTATGTTTGATAGGTTGCCCACAGATGGGCTAGTAATCACTCATTTACATACATAGAGAACATTCTTTCCTATGCAAGTGTAAGATCTGATTGAGTTAGTCCTTAAGTAGACAGAATATATACACATCTATTGACCTTTCATCTGGACTATAGGTCACCTGTTGTCAACACAATTTTAGCCCTAGTACTCACACCGCCTATACTATCCATCCCCGGTATTCAAGATGGACACCTAAATCACCTTAGTGGCAACATTAAAATAAGGGGGGCTCTGGACCCCAGCCTTACCATACATATACATACCTTCCACTACTCGGGAGCATTATTCTTAATTTAGTATCCAAATTCCACTGTAGGTATGCATAAGAGTATCAACTACCCTCTTCTTGTCTGGGCAAAATAGTTAATTAGTACAACAAACTGATCTTCCTACCCATGTCATATGGGGTCTGGATTCAACTGATTAACCTTTTCAATTTATTTTTATTTAATTTTAACTGTTTATTTTGTATGACCATTATTATCTGTACTGTTCATGTGCACACTGTGCGGGAGCATCTGGGCTACGTCACCACAGGCATTCTCCACTAGGAGGGAATAGTAGGAGGAGTGGAGGGGCGGGCCAGTAGTGTAGTCTAGGCGCCACCATTCGCAAATTGCTGTGGGAGGAACCCAGATGCTGCCTATGACTAGACGGGGCACGCAGCGCAGTGACATCACCTTTGATAACGACTGACGTTGAAACGCGTCAGTGATTGGTTATTGGTTACTGCAAACGTCCACGTCACTTCTGGGCTTGGGGTCAGAGTGGAGGAACGCACGGTCAGTTCCTGGATACCACCAACCCGATACCTTGGAGTGTAACATATCTATGTTGCACTGTTTTATCTCGGCAACTGGATCGCGTGCGGCACTGCATGCCTACTGCATGAGAGTTCTTTTGTCCAAGTTTTTTTGTCTATGTTTTAAAAAAAATGTTATTGAATAAATCACCATTGATTTACACTATGGGAGCCCACTTCTGATTTTTCCTTAAAAACCTCTGGAGGAGTCGGTGTAAAGATCAGAGGAAGGAGAGAGCCACCTGTTCATATAGCGGGACCAAAGCGGGAGGACAGCTAGCTGCGCGGCCTGGAGACCATCAGAAGACTATCCGGATACCCCCTGAGATGCCCAATACCCCTGCAGGGGTGCAACCATCTGGTGAGTGCAACCACACTCGGGGGGGGAGCACCACTGTCACCTTAAATTGCTGTAGGATCCCTTGAACAGGAACCGCACCATGTCACCTATTTAAAAATTATCTTGAACTGCAGCTACCACATCTGTGAATCAGCAGTTGATTGATTGTATTGGGGTAGCCCAATTTGCCCCTCCAGGGCAGTCTGTGAGTTTCGGGGGTTATTCATTTAATGAAACATACCCCTGACCACAGACTTGAACTTACTTTCTGGGACTGCCTGCTGAATTATTGTGTGATTGCACATTGATTTACTATAGCATTTTTCATTTTCACAGTTTTTTTTTTTTGTGTGTTTATTGTTTATTGATATTTTTCCTATGTGAAAGAGTATTAGTTTGGCTAATTAAACAGCTCAGTACTGGACTGACACACCCTATTAGGAACACCTGTTTCACTGTTTCACACATCAGCATCAGCTGAGGGCTGACATAATGTCTCACCTCCACTGAGCCTATCTTTATATGGGTCTATTACTCACAAGGGACACAGGAATACCATAGGATTGGCGTTATCCTTGCTTTCCTGAGGACCTTTTGGATTTCACATGTGATGTGTTTATTTTGACTTTCATTTTCATTTTTTCTTGACCTTGTTTTAGTTCACTTCTTTATTATACTGATATACTTACAGCATTCCACATACTCCCAGTATAGTATAAGTGTTTACACCCCACTGGCTTAACCTCACTTTAAACAGGCAGCGCCGTTAACCCTATACACTTCCCCAATTTACCAGTCTCCTTTTAGGATACATTCCCAGGGGGGCAGCAGCCTTTCTATTCCTTTTAGCGCGGATATTTTTGCATTTATAGAGAAACAAACAACATGGGGCACACTGGCCTAGTGCATTATCCCACAGATACTTTATTACAAATCAATAACAAATGTACTCACAATTATGTAAGTTAACAGCACATCAGGACACTAGCTTGTGGCACAGTGGTTAGATTGACCCAGAGCATTCCAATAGCAAAGAGATGCCATCCAGGATCCAAACCGGCTTACGTGTTTCGAAGGTAAACCCTCTCCTTCAGAGCTACCAGCTTCATTCTGTTTGCAAAAAAATGGCATAGAGTCCTCCTCCAAATTTATTTCAGACCAACCCTTATCCACCTTTTTCCTAAAAGGATAGTAAACCTTGTTAACAAAAAGTGTACTGTCCTTTTAAGAAAAAAAAACGACATGGGATCCCCTTCGAAATCTGTAACAAATCCTTATGCTTGATGGATATTCTTTTCAGAAAGAATTATCCCAACATCCTTTCACCTACAAAAAAAGGGGGTTTCTTTGAGGGGGGATATAATATGGAAGCTGTAATATTAAGGAGGTCCCCAGATATCTGGGCCCTCTCTATATGAATGAGTATGGGGTGCATAGTACATAGTACCTCTTGTTACTCATAAAAAATTCCCACATCAATAAAAAATGAATTTGTTTAAAAAAGTCTCCAGAAAGAAATCCAATATCCATTATGTCATCATGATGTACAGTGCCTTGCAAAAATATTCATACAGCTTGAGATTTTCCACATTTTGTCATGTTACAACCAAAAATCTAAGTGTACTTTATTGGGATTTTATGTGATAGACCAACACAAAGTGGCCCATAATTGTAAAGTGGAAGGAAAATGATAAATGGTTTTAATTTTTTTTTTACAAATAAATATGTAAAAAGTGTGGCGTGCATTTGTAATCAGCCCCTTTACTCTGATACCCCTAACTAAAATCTAGCAGAACCAATTGCCTTCAGAAGTTGCCTAATTAGTAAATAGAGTCCACCTGTGTATAATTTAATCTCAGTATCAATACAGCTGTTCTGTGAAGCTCTCAGAGGTTTGTTAGAGAACCTTAGTGAACAAACAGCATCATGAAGGCCAAGGAACACACCAGACAAAAAAGGGATAAAGTTGTGGAGAAGTTTAATGCAGGGTTAGGTCATAAAAAAAATATCCCAAGCTTTGAACATCTAACGGAGCACTGTTCAATCCATCATCTGAAAATGGAAAAAGTATAGCACAACCGCAAACCTACCAAGACATGGCCGTCAACCTAAACTGACCGGCTGGGCAAGGAGAGCATTACTCAGAGAAGCAACCAAGAGGCTAATGGGAACTCTGGAGGAGCTCTGGAGGAGTTGTCCTGTGGACATATTCTCCTACCTGAGGTATGGATTTCTATCCACAGCTCAGGTAGGAGAATCTGTCCACAGGACAACTTTTAGAGGTGCACGGCACAAATCTGGCCTTTATGGAAGAGTGGCAAGAAGAAAGCCATTGCTGAAAAAAAAAGCCATAAAAAGTCCCGTTTGCAGTTTACGAGAAGCCATGTGGGGGACCCTAAACATACAGCCAGAGCTACAATGGAATGGTTTATATCTAAGCAAAATCATGTGTTAGAATGGCCTGGTCAAAGTCCCCTATGGGACCTGCTACTGTGTGTCAGGATGGCTCTATTCCTGTCAGCTCTATAACTGATGCCTCTGCTTTTTCTGTGACGGATTTGTACCAAGCTCTGGCTGAACTTCTTGACAGCTTCTGGCTGAACTTCTTGACAGCTCTCCCAAACGGCAGCTAAAGTTACTGGTGAATTAAAAGCTGATTTTCAAACTTTGGGGACCAGAATTGAACATATTGAAAACAAGCTTGACCAAACGGTGTCCATCACAAACCAAAATTCGGAACATATTCAATTAGTGCAGGAACAACGGCAAATGGCCCTAAATAAGATCGACGATTTAGAGAACAGGTCCAGAAGACATAATATACGTATCAGAGGTCTTCCTGAATCCATCACTGACATCCCAGCAGCAGTACAAGATGTTATCCAGTCCTTGATACCTGATATCCCACAACACCGCCTGGAATTGGATAGAGCTCACAGGTCCCTGGGACCCCCCAGAAAGGACGGCTTACCAAGAGACATAATTGCTAAACCTCATTTTTATGCAGTAAAAGAAGAATTTATGAGAAAGGCTCGCACCATGTCTAATGTTCAGTGTCATGGTCATTCTGTCCAAATCTTCGCAGATCTTTCCCCTTCTACTATACAGTGTAGAAGGTCTCTGAAACCACTACTCATTGCCCTAACTCAAAAGGACATAAAATATAAATGAGCATTCCCATTTGCAGTGAAATTCATGTGGTATGTGAATTTTAAGTGAAA
This sequence comes from Rana muscosa, assembly GCA_029206835.1. Lineage (NCBI taxonomy): Eukaryota > Metazoa > Chordata > Amphibia > Anura > Ranidae > Rana > Rana muscosa. The sequence goes on from CM055116.1 coordinate 220,226,206, forward strand.
AAATAGTAGCGCTCTGTTTATGCAAAAACAGTCCTAACAAGTGATATACAAATCAAAAATACTGTAATGTGTATATAAATAATATTCCACCAAGTGAAAGTGGACAAATGATAAATATAGTAGTCCTATGTATCCAAAACGTATAATCAAGCAACAAAAGTAATGAAATATATGTGCAGTGAATCATAAATAAAAGTCCATAAAACAATATTCATGAATAAAAAGTTCATAAAGCAAAGTACAAGTGATAAAGAAATCCAGGTGATGAAAACTTGAGTGCTTCCAACAAATATGCTTAATCTTGAAAATGTGATTATGCTCCTTCACCACACCACTTGTGTCTGTGAATCCACTCCCAAAGGAAAAAAACTCACCAGACAGATATGCCTCACACTCTCATGTTCGGCATAAAAGCTTGATACCCCACCAGGGTTAATAGACAAATCCACCGGAATTTTTACAAGAGAATCCACTCCACATGTAAAAAATGAATAAGTGCTTCCAATGGTGAAGTAAGTAAAAACAATTTATTTTAAAATTGCACACACATCTTAAACCATCGTACTCACATTGTTCAAAATTCAAACAGGCACTTCAAATAAAAAGCAACAGAAATGAATTAAGGAGGCTTGCAATGGTGTACTAGGAATTGCGGTCACGGACGGACCCAGAATAACCAGCAGATCTCACCCTCCAATTGCTCGCTCTCCTTCCCGGAATTCATGGATAAAGGGAAGAATTACTCTTTCTCTACCTTTCAGGATGGTGAGAGATTGCTATTGAACCTCAAATTAATCTCACAAGAGGCTGATATGGACACTTCCCGTTCTCTTCAGAATTCGTCCAAAAGACCGAATCCTACAAGTCCTCAATCTCCATTGTGGACCAGATCAAGATCCAAGAAGGCTAAGGACAATGGTCCCACTTGATCTAGTCCCAAATGATAGTTCTTTTTCACTTACACCTTGTCCCTTTTAGGTCCTGGGATGAATTTATACTAAGGGGACTAGAATGACTCTGCAGTACCCTTTTTTTTTCTCTTTATATAATATTTTTGCTCTTGTTGCATTCTCAATTTTTGTTAAAACAAATTTTCCTGAGAGGATTCTCATCCTATAGGGTATTTACTCCACTTTTTGATTAGAAGGGCCCCCACTCCTTGCTCCCCTTTGGGAGGAAGGATTGAGGGTAACTTATGATAGTTCTGGTTCTGACTGGACCTGTTTTTGAGGTATATATTCTCACCTCAAGTTACTGCATTGTTGGTAGTTCCTGCAATAATATATTTTTTTATAGTTTTTCAGGGGCGCCCAGGCTGGGGTGGGCCCCATGTACCTCCTCCTTTCCCTCGGGACTCCCAAAGAGCTTTGGGGGAAAGATAGCCTTTTCCCCTCGGGGAATGGGCCTTATTTGTTCTACCTTGGTGGAGATTCTGGGGGAGAATTTCCCCTCTCCCTTAATATTCTTCTTTTTTGTGTTTTTTGTAATTTTTTTGGTATTCTTTTTTTATTTCTTATTCTTTTTCAGATGTTTTCTATCCTTTTCTATATCTGATCTTTCTTACACATGCCTATTCTTCCCATACTTTACAGAAGGTTTTATAGATCGTAATGATCGTCTACGCAGAATGATGTCCTGGCTTCCTGCTGGCGGACTGGACGGTTTGCTATGCCTGGAGGACGGAGTGGTTGGAGGGGTGAGTGACTTAGATGACAGCCACAGCATCTTCCCTGACTCCCATGGCTGATTCTATACAGAGCTCACTCAAAATAGCCACACATAACGTTCAGGGTCTAAATTCCCCCATTAAAAGGCGTAAACTATTTGATTTTTATAAATCTCTTGGTATTGATATTCTTATGATTCAAGAAACCCATTTTCCTAGGCAGTATGATCCCAAATACATCCATCCCCAATTCCCCCAATTCTTTTTGGCAAGTGCTGAAAATAAAACAAAAGGCGCTGCAATTTTTATTTCTAAATCCTGTCATTTTCACTTCGTCTCTGAATTTAAAGATCTTGAGGGCAGATTTATTTTAGTTAAGGGCACATTAGAGGGTAATTTATACTCCCTGATCTCATACTATTCCCCCAACTCAGGGCAGGATACATTTTTCCATCTCATATTGGACACCTTATCTCCCTTGTTGGAAGGCACAGTTGTATGGGGAGGGGATTCAAATGCAGCCTTCGGCCAGGGGTTGGATAAATCCAAACCCCCCTCGGCCCAACTCACCAGACCCACTAGGATTAGTCTAAAGATTGCCAAGCTACTTGATGATAGAGGTTTAGCGGATGTCTGGAGAGAATCCAATCCTTTTCTGAGAGATTTTCCCACCCACCCACATAATACCTATGCCAGGATTGACCATAGTCTGGTATCTTATTATATACTCCCGGCGGTGATTAAATCCCAAATTATAGACACGGTCCTGTCTGACCACTCCTTGGTGATCATGTCCATTCGCTCTATGGCCGGTATGGCAAAGAGGGGCCATTGGAGACTAAATGAGTCCATACTCTCCAACCCGAAAATAAAGGCAGAAATTGATGTCGCACTTCAAGAATACTTCCGCTTGAATAAAGTGGAGGATATTTCCGCTGAAACCTTGTGGGCTGCCCACAAGGCCTTTATTAGAGGCAAAATTATTCAAATTTCCACACGAATAAAAAAGGAACGCAAAGCGGACATTGTGCGACTGGAGAGGTCACACAGGTCCCTGAGAACACAGCACAAAAAGAATCCTTCTCCAACTTTATTGGCTGAAATTGATAAAACAAGACTGGAACTTAATTTAATTCTCACGACAAAAGCGGAAAGATCCTTACGTTGTAGTAGTAATACGTTTTACATTCAGAAAGGAAAAATAGGTAGGATGTTAGCGACTAAATTGTCCCCTAGGACTAGGATGTGCTCCATGCCTAAGATCCGCATTGCTGGACCGGAACTCACGGCAAACCCAGAGAAGATTCTTAAGGCATTTCATACGTTTTATTCTGAACTGTATACTGCTCCTTCACAACTTCTGAGTGACTCGGTGTCCACATTCATGGATGGCTTACCTATTCCATCCTTGGATGTGGAAAATAGAGACTTTCTATAAACTCAGTTTTCAGTTGAGGAGGTGGAAGCGGTTATTGGTGGTCTCAAATCAGGGTCAGATCCGGGACCTGATGGTTTATCAGTTCCCTATTACAAAGCTTTCACAGACACCCTCATTCCTCATTTGACTGAATTTTTCAATTTTAAAACCCAAGGTTCCCAATTAGGTACCCAACTCAATACCGCTTACAGTTCTGTTATCCCAAAACCGGATAAAAACCCGGAAGAAGTCTCTAGTTACCGTACTATATCGTTGATAAATAATGATTTAAAAATTCTCTCTAAAATTCTGGCTAACCACCTCTCTTCCTTCATTAATAAATATATCCACAAGGATCAGGTAGGATTTGTACCGGGAAAACAAGGCCCAGATCAGGTAAGAAGGGCAATTGACATTGTCTCCATTTTACAGTCCAACTGGGAGGGAGGTCAAAAACAACAGGGATTTCTCCTGGCACTTGATCTGGAGAAGGCCTTCGACTCTGTTTCTTGGCAGTATCTCCTCTCCCTTCTGGATCGATGGGGTTTCGGTCCACATTTTATGGGTGTGATCAGAGCTCTTTTTTCCCAACCCAAAGCCCAAATCCGATTGCAGGGATATTATTCCTCCCCAATAAATATTGCCAGAGGCACGAGACAGGGATGCCCATTGTCCCCTATTATTTTTGCCATAGCAATTGAGTCCCTAGCCATTGCCATTCGGCAAAATCCTGACATAAAGGGGGTTTCCTGTGGGGATCAGACACATAAATGTGGATTATTTGCGGACGATTTGCTCCTCTTCCTTACTTCTCCCATTACATCCCTACCAAACATATTCAAAGTTATTTCAGATTTCTCCAAAATTTCTGGGCTTCAAGTAAATTTTGCAAAATCGCAAGCTTTAAATGTATCTCTTCCGACATCCACAGTCTCCCTCCTACAACAGTCTTTCAAATTTGAATGGAACCCCTCTTCTATCAAATATTTAGGAATTTTCCTTACTGCATGAAATGAATCCCTTTACGCAAGCAATTATCCACCCCTTTTCCGTAAACTTGCATCAGATTTAAAAAATTGGTCCAAATATGAACTTTCCTGGTTGGGTAGAATTAACTCCATCAAAATGACCCTTCTCCCTAGAATTTTGTACCTATTTCGTTCCCTACACATACCCGTCAGAAAAAAAACAGTTACAGTCTTTACAAAGTAAAATTCTCAAATTTGTGTGGGGTAAGTCTGGTTACAGAATTCCCCAGAACACTCTTTATTTACATAGGAAAAAGGGGGGGATGGGATTGCCTAACCTATATAATTATTTTTTAGCCGCTAGACTAGCCCAACTATCTGTAGTATACTCATGTAATGAAAAACCGGACTGGGTATTTTTAGAGGGACAGGCTACCCCCCATTTTTCCTTGGACTATCCACTTTGGTGTCCCCAAAAACAGAGACCGCCCATTCTATCCCCTTCCCTCTTTCAATCCTATTCCCTATGGGACAGACTCCGTTCTCATCCTGCTCTAGTTTCTGAAATACAACCACTGGCACACATATTTAATAACCCAAATTTTCCCCCTGGAATGGATACTGCAGCTTTCAGCTGGTGGAGGAACAAAAGTCTTTATAGGATAGGCCCTATTACCATGACCCATTGTCTAAGTCAATTAGATCTCCCAGATTCAGAAAAACGTAGATTTGAACAAATTTCACAATTCTTACATGATATCTGGAGGGAAAAACCTCTTCAGCCTAAATTTACAAATTATGAGCTCTGGTGTGGATTGGCTGTGGGACAAAGGGGAGGTATTTCTGTCATATATTCGTCACTTACTAGTCCTACTATGAAATCCTCATACATGACGGCATGGGAGGAAGACCTCCAGCTGAGCTGGGATTTGGGCACCTGGCAGAGAGTATGCTCTGACTCATTTCGAGGTATTTTGAATACTTCTCTTATAGAAGCAAACGTGAAAATTCTTATGAGGTGGTACCTGACTCCAGCCAGGCTTGCGACCATCTACCCAGATACTGATTCCAATTGCTTTAGAGGCTGCCACCTCTTGGGTTTGATGGTGCATGTCTGGTGGGAGTGTCCTAGGATCAGATCAGTCTGGAAAAGGATATTCAACCTCATATTTAAGGTCTTCTTTCTTTTTATTCTTATTCTTTTTCTTTTTGTGTCATTTCATTTTATTATTATTATTATTTTTTTCTCTTAAGTTGATAAATATGACTTAGGGGGTTTTAAAATAACAAACTGTTATGAATTTGCTTCAGCAACTCTGTATTTTGTTCTAAATATACATCTTAGAGCTAGGGTCTCAATGTTTACTTCATTAGATTACCTCATAATCTGGTGATTTGGTTTCTATGGAGAGAGCGAGCTGGGGGTGGGGGGGGGCTGTCCGGGGCACAGGAAGATCCCACTAGGTGTGTCCAGGATGGATAGGATCTCCCAGTCCGTCTATCCCTACGGTTCGTTTTTTTTTATGCCTCAATTATCTTTACGTACCAGGGGTTCACTCATATCTTATTTACTCAAACCTGGGTTTTTTCTCTGAAACAACATGTAAGGACTAGTTATTGATTATCTGTTTTATGCTGATAAAAACAATGATTTGCTTTCTCTTTATTTTTTTATTTTTTTTCTTGGTTATACATGAATTAACCCTTCATCATATTATACTTCTATAATGTCTATGATTATTTTGAAAATAAAAATCTATTGAACGCAAAAAAAAAAAAAACATTGAGAAAAATGGCATGGCTATCTCCAACGAGGCAGGATGCCCTCCAGGGGCCAGCTTAAGGGCAGCACACTGACTGCATCACACCGCAGAGCTCCGCATGTGCAGGGCGCTGCTGTCTCTGCGCATTATTCCAAAAGTTCTTTGATGTGGGCCTTTTTTCAGACGTGTGCAGCAGATCGTACCATTGCCATTTGCAACATATGTCTAAAGCGTATTTCACGTGGCCAAAATATCAGCCGCTTGGGCAACACGTGCTTGACCAGACATATGTCGACCTGCCATGCAGTCCGTTGCCAAGCACACCTATAAGACCCACACCAAAGAACAAGGCGGACCTCTCCTTGCTCCTCATCAGCTGGGATCTCCAACCCCACTATACCTTCAGTCCTCTCTGAAAACTGCACTGAGAGGAATGAAGGTGTAGAATTAGGTGTGTCACAGCCAAGTACTTGCGGGCAATCTGTTATCGGTACACCGATGTCCGATTGTACCAGGCAAATTTCCCTGCCCCAGCTGCTGCACAGCCGAAAGAAGTTCGCTCCCAGTCATCCACATGCCCAGCGGTTGAATGCTAGCTTGGCTAAATTGCTAGCACTTCAACTGCTGCCTTTTCAGTTGGTAGACTCTGCCCCCTTCCGTGAGTTTGTGCAATGTGCGGTTCCTCAGTGGCAGGTTCCCAAACGCCACTTTTTCTCACGGAAGGTGATTCCGGCTCTCTACCGGCATGTGGAAGGCAATGTCTTGTCCTCGCTGAACAGATCGGTCAGCGATAAGGTGCATATTACCACTGACTTGTGGTCCAACCGGCATGGACAGGGACATTACCTATCTTTCATGGCGCATTGCAAGGTGAAGTAGAGTTGGCGGTTGTTCCGCCACCACACCTCCAAAATATTACTACTGGTGATTCTGACACACCTCTCTCCTCCACCCCCTCCTCTTCTTCTTCTTCCTCCATGGCCTCTTCCTGTGCTGATTTGTCCTCGGAACCAGCAGTGCTCCGTAGGCGTTCAAGGGGCTACGCCAGTACACAGGCAAAACGATGCCATGCGGTGCTTGAGCTGGTGTGTTTGGGGGACAGGAGCCACACTGGGGCAGAGATTCTGTCAGTTCTGCAGGGGCAGGCTCAGAGGTGGTTGACGCCACGCCAGCTTAAGCCAGGAAAGGTGGTTTCCGACAATGGCACCAACCTCCTCTCCGCCCTCCGACAGGGACAACTGACCCATGTGCCCTGTTTGCCTCATGTCCTTAACTTGGTGGTGCAGTGGTTCTTGGGCAGGTACCCGGGCTTACAGGAGGTCCTGAAGCAGGCCTGGAAACTCTGTGGGCATTTCCGCCGGTCATATAATGCCAGTGCTCAGCTGGCTGAGCTGCAAAAGGATTACAACCTGCCCAAGAACCGCCTAATCTGTGACATGCCCACCAGGTGGAACTCTACGTTGGCCATGTTGCAGCGGCTGCACACGCAGCAGAGGGCCATCAATGAGTATCTGTTGCAATATGGCACCAGGACAGGGTCAGGGGAGCTTGGATTTTTTCCCCACGCCAGTGGGCCATGATCAGGGATGCATGCACTGTCCTGGCACCATTTGAGGAGGCCACGAGGATGGTGAGCTGTGACAGTGCATGCATCAGTGACACTGTCCCTCTTGTCCACCTGTTGGAGCACACGCTGCATGGAACAATGGACAGGGCACTTGAGGCAGAACAGAGGCAGGAAGAGGAGGACTTCCTTACCTCTCAAGGCCCCCTTTATCCAGACAGTGAAAAACCCCATTTGGAGGTGGGACTTTAAAAGTCACTGACAACACACAGAGGGATATCAAAAAATATATATGAATTTAATCAACGAGTATAAAGACATAATTACAAAGACAGTTTCTTATTAAAATACATGAATTAAATACAGATTCACAGATTTTGTATTCAAAAAAGAAAGAAAGAACATGACATTTTATAGTCCGACCCGACAGCTGTTTCGGTTACCCTTCTTCGGGGGATTTGTAGACATAAAAATCAGGAGTTGTCTATAAAAGGACAAATTCCATTAAATACATGATGTTATTGTTTATATAAATAGACAAAACATCACAAATGTATATAAAAATAAATAAATAATTATTTGCTTACAAATATTTCAAGAAGTAGTTCGATATTCCATGCGTAAATAGGGCACGCGTGTTGCTGTGTATATGGAGCGAAAGAGAAGACGCACCACAGAAAAAGGCTGGAGCAGGGTCCAAAAAAAACTTTCATACGAGGGTCCCCAAAAGGTGACAGACGATGGAGCTAAAAAGGACTCTAAATAAAGAGTCTAGGTTTCTGCAAAACATATATAGACAGCCCTTAGTGTTAATTAATATCCTCATTTATTGGAGCTTAAGCCAAATAAAAGATGTAACAAATTATCCTCAAAAACCTACCAGTAAACCTTCATTTCGAGTAGACAAGAAGAAAACAGCAACTCTTATCAATTCAAGAAAGAATCTCTCTCATATCTGAGAGATTGCATAAATTATGCATTCCTCTGGCAGTAGAGTGAATTATATGAAGTGTGGCTATCTTCTAATTATTGAGGGAAATACTGTAAAAAGAAAAAGAAAAGAAAGGGGTAAAGGTGCAAATAAGCACCATTAGCAACCACTTAAATAAGAGGATAGTAGTGTCCTAAAGACCTAAAAGAGTCTAACCATATGAATGAGGGTATATACCTGTGTAGCTCCTCCAAGATGTAAACTGGTACCGTGTCCTGTGCCCGTGCAAGTCTCCGTTTGACGAGATGGGCTTTAAATGGCGTCTTAATAAGCCGCCACAGCTGTGTGAGCGGGCGGCGCAGGAAGCCGGAGTGTGGTGACGTCGATACGCATGGCGTCGCTTGAGTGTAAAACACTCTAAAGCGAAACCAAAAGAGCCGCGATCGGAAGTGTATGTCCGCATAGAAGCGCCGACACCGGAAACACCTAACACGGTCAACGTCCAGAGACTGCAACAGGACGCAGATGGTGCATTCCATCTATAGAGCCTCAGATCTAAAACGATACACATATATATCTGTGTGGGAAAAAGAAAAGAGCAAAGAAAGAGGGGGTTATTTTAATCTTTAAAAGGGAAAGCCGAATTTACTATGTTGGTTTTTTACTATTTTAAACCTTACACATTGCATTGTATTGATATAGCCATCTCATGTTCAAATATTATTGGAATCAAATTGAACCAATAATTGCATAGGTTATAACATGTATATGTAAATTCAAATGACATTGATAATACAATACTAATATATTGGCAGTGCCCCCCAATATCTAACACACATGGAGGCATTACCTATGATTCATTTGTTGTCATAATCAAATAAAACAAAAAGAATGGATGGGAAGAATGATCTCTTAAAACAGGCACAGGGTCATGTCACCTAAAGAGGGACCCCCCGCACATTAAATGCCAAGCGCGGTCTCAATGCGACAGCAATTGGCCGATAATTAGCGCCGACGCATGTGTGCAAAAAATAAATTATTTTGCATCAAAAAAGGGGGCAGAAAAATTGTAACAAGAGGCCAAACTCAATTGGTCATCCAGACAATTAACCCCCTACGTGCGTCGTGCAGAAAGCAATGGACCCCGCAAGCCCAACACAAAAGACACACATCACCTATAGCGCATAGAATAACGAAAAAATAACATATAACATATATCATACTAAACATGCTCAAAACTATGATGTATAACAATAATCGTAATAATGGTGAATATATACTCTCTTCTATTCTTCCCAACCACCAGAGGAGAAACCCTCCAAAAAGGGGCGATAACTAATAAGTTCATTTAACCCGGGTGGCAGGGTAGCATTCAGGGTAAAAATCCATTTTGTTTCTCTCTGTAGGAGAGTTCTATTCCAGTCTCCTCCTCTATTGTTTGGATGGATCCTATCCAAGATTAAAAATTGTATTCTTGGAATTTTACTGTTATGAATATCTCTAATGTGCCGTCCTAGAGGGAGATCTGGGTCACATTTTTTCATACAGGTGATGTGTCTAGCCGCTCTTTTAAAGAATGGCTGTTTGATTTTGCCAATGTAGAAGGAACCACATTGGCATGAGAGCAAATATACAACTCCTTCCGTTTTACAGTTGGCAAAGTGAATTGCTTTGAAAACTTTTCCATTGGGTAGTATTGCTTTATTGTCAATATTCATATACTGACATAAATTGCAGCCGCCACATCGATATGTACCTGGTCGCCTACAAGGATCAACACGGAATTCACCTGTGTACTCACTCTGTATTAAATTGTCCCTTATTGAATTTGCTCTACGATAGGTAATTAGAGGTTTAGCTGGCACAAATGGAGCCAATGATGGATCAATTTTTAGAAGATGCCAATATTTGGAAATAATCCTCCTAATCTGGTCACTCTGTTTGTTGAATTTAGTAATGATACGTACATCATTTGGATAGGATTTATCGAGCCTATTGATCGGTTCTTTTTTTGTCAAAAGTTGATCTCTAGATTTAAGAGTGGCCCTTCTGAATGATTTTTTGAGACTACTGAGGGAATATCCTCGTATCAGAAGGCGATCTCTTAAGGCATTTGCCTCTCTCTGAAAGATAGCATCACTTGTGCAGTTCCGGCGTAGTCGCAAATATTGCCCAAATGGTATTGATCTCACAAGGGGTGCAGGGTGTGCACTTTCAGCGTGAAGTATGGAATTACAGGCCGTATCTTTACGATACAAAGCACTTGATAATTTACCATTCGTGTCCTTCAGTATAGTCTAAAAAGTTGATAGACACGTCACTGTAGGTCATGGTAAATTTTAAATTGTAAGAATTGTCATTCTTAGCATCTAGGCATGACAACAACAATTCCGGGGTGCCTACCCACACAATGAAGATATCGTCAATATAACGACTCCAGTTGACAATCGATTCAGTAAGTGGTAGAAGTGTTTCTTTAGATAAGAAATTTTGCTCCCACTCCCCCAGGTACAAATTAGCGTAAGACGGGGCACAACAAGTCCCCATAGCGACGCCTTGTACCTGGAGGTAGTGGGACCCATCGAAAGAAAATGCATTGCAAGTAAGAATATGCTCAAGTGCAGAGAGCAAAAATCGATCAAAAGCACGATTGTCCCGATGGGATTGATAACCCCAATGCCCCGCTGGTGGGGGATGGAGCTGTAAAGAGCTTCTACATCAACAGCCACCAGCAGGGCATTGGGGGGGTACCGACATCTCATCCAATTGATAATCCAGACAGTGTTCCTGCTAGCCCGGCTATCACACAGGAAGAGGACGAGGAGGAGGAGGAGGAGGACTGTGTCAGCATGGAGGTGGAGACTAGCACTCAGCATCAGCAGCAGTCTTCAAGGGATCAATCACAGTCACAAGACACCCATGGACTTGTACGTGGCTGGAAGGAGGTGGCTGCGGATCATGTCGTCCTCAGTGACCCAGAGGACTCTGCACCGAATGCCTCAGCAAACCTAAGCTGCATGGCCTCCCTGATCCTGCAAAGCCTGCGTAAGGATCCTTGTATTTGTGCGATCAAGGAGAGGGATCATTACTGGCTGGCAACCCTCCTTGATCCACGTTACAAGGGTAAGGTTGCGGACCTTATCTTGCCGTCACAGAGGGAGCAGAGGATGAGGCATCTTCGGGAGGCCTTGCAGAAAGGTCTGTGCAACGCGTTCCCAGTGACTGGGTGGTTACAAATTCCTGGTCCTGGACAACGCGTTGCAGAGGCTTCGGTCAGTCATAAAAGGAGCGGTGGAGTAGGTGGCCGTCTGACCGATGCGTTCAGACAATTTTTTAGTCCGCAGCCCCAAGGTATGATTGGTTCCAGCAACCATCGCCAGCGTCTGGTTTACATGGTGCAGGAATACCTAGGGGCAAGATCAGACTTGGACACCTTTCTCACCGAAAATCCTCTGGGTTACTGGGTCTTGAGGATGGATCACTGGCCAGAGCTTGCACAGTATGCAATTGAGATACTGGCCTGTCCTGCATCCAGCGTTCTTTCGGAACGCACATTCAGTGCTGCTGGAGGCTTTGTAACCGATCACAGGGTGCGCCTGTCAACCGACTCGGTCGATCGACTGACCTTCATAAAAATGAATCAGTCTTGGATCACCATCAGCTACCAAGCACCTGATGCTGATGTAACAGAATAATTTTCTTTGAAATGTCAGATCCCTTCAAGACTGCCTATGCTGATGCAGAGTGACTATCCTGTTATGCTGAGTGACTATCCTCTTCCTCCTCAATAATCATGCTGATAGCTTGAAAGAACATTTTTGGTTTGGTTTGTTTAACAGGGGGAGGTATTTACAATTTTTGATGCAGTGCTGTGCAGCAGGGCTCATTGCTGTGCTCCAAGTACAGTATCTGTGAGGGGTTGCAGTGTTGTGGCACCAGCACCAGTGTCTAAGGCCCAATTTTTCAGCCCCAGTTTAAAAGGGGCGTGTAATTACAATTTTTGATAAACTACTTTGTAACAGGGCTCATTGCTGCGCTCCAAGTACAGTATCTGTGAGGGGTTGCAGTGTTGTGGCACCAGCACCAGTGCCTAAGGCTCAATTTTTCAGCCCCTATATAACAGGGGCGTGTATTTACAATTTTTTATGCAATGCTTTGCAGCAGTGCTCATTGCTGCGCTCCAAGTACAGTATCTGTGAGGGGTTGGAGTGTTGTGGCACCAGTGCCTAAGGCCCAATTTTTCTGCCCCTGTTTAACAGGCGCATGTAATTACAATTCTTGATCTAATACTTTGCAACAGGGCTCATTGCTGCGCTCTAAGTACAGTATCTGTGAGAAGTTGCAGTGTTGTGGCACCAGCACCAGTGCCTAAGGCCAAATTTTTCTGCCCCTGTTGAACAGGGGCAAGTAATTACAATTCTTAATCTAATATTTCACAGCTGGGCCCATTCATGTGCCCACCAAGTGTAACTGTGAGGGCTTACAGTGTTGTGGCACCAGCACCACCACCAAAGGCCCAATTTTTCCTACCACTGTTCAACAATGGCATGTAATTACAATTCTTAATATAATAGTTCACAGCAGGGCGTTCCAGCGCCCACCAAGAGTAACTTTGAGGGCTTACAGTGTTGTGGCAACACCAACACCTAAGGGCCAAATTTCTGCAGAGTATATACGGCAGGCCCCTACTTTCAAACATCCAACTTACAAACGACTCCTACTTGCAAACAGAAGGAGACAACAGGAAGTGAGAGGAAATCTACTCCTAGAAAGGGAAATTCTCTCCTGTAAGAGTTAATATGGGAAAAAGGTGTCTCCTCTCCACTGATGCTTTATCACCAATCCTTGTTTCAATAAAAACCCCAAATTTTCAAAAAACATTTGTCATTGGGACGGAAAGTGAGGTGAAATGTTCTGAACAGGTGCACAGACAGCAAAACAAATGTTACAGGGGTGAGAAACCTTCCCTATGTTTTCCAAAAAGCTTAAAAATAGATTTTTTTTGGCTGGAGCTACATTTAAAAAATGTACCTGTTCCAAATTATAAACAGATTCTACCTAAGAACAAACCTACAGTCCCTGTCTTGTTTGCACCACCTGTATACTGCTGTTCAGAGTACATAGGGCCTTTTTTAAATTTGGGTGCAGGGTTCCCCTTAATATCCGTACAAGACCCAAAGGCGCTGGTAGTGGGCTGGGGATGGTGGGGGTACCCATGCCATTTTTCTCAATGATTTTCATCCATATTGCCGAGACCAGACATTACATTAAAGCAGCAAGCAGTTTTAAATGACTTTTTTTCCATTAGAAATGTCATTTTGTGCAGGGACAGTTCTAAACACGGGAAACACGTGCCACTTCACAGGCATACTTTAGACCAGTGTTTCTCAACTCCAGTCCTCAAGGCACCCCAACAGGTCATGTTTTCAGGTTTTCCATTATTTTGCACAGGTGATTTGATCAGTTTCACTACCTTAGTATTTACCACAGCTGTTTCATCTGAGAGAAATCCTGAAAACATGACCTGTTGGGGCGCCTCGAGGACTGGAGTTGAGAAACACTGCTTTAGACACCCCCCAGGTATGATATTTAAAGGAATATTTCACTATTTTTTCACTGTATGCATCATTAAAATCAATGCTCCCGAAAAAACGGCAGTTTTTAAAACCTCTTTTTGCTTTGATACATGTCCCCTGGGGCAGGACCCGGGTCCCCAAACCCTTTTTAGGACAATAACATGCATATTAGCCGTTATAATTAGCACTTTATATTTTGTATGTTCGTGTCCATTGTATTTAATAGGGTTCTAAAGTTCGCGCAAACTTTCGGTCCGTTTGCAGGTTCTGGTGCGAACCGACCCGGGGGGTGTTCGGCTCATCCCTAGGTAAGAAATCAACCCATTACTTCACTGCTCAAGGTACCCCAAGAAATATATGGAGTAACCCAGGTTGAGATAGGCTGCTCTTCAGGTTTCCTATACCAAAGTGTGCTTCTTATTTATTGACCTGTGTACTTCAGTGGTTATATTTGGGAGAACCTTTTTTTATTATTTTATTTCATTACATACTGAAAGATCAGTAAATCACAATATCAAAACTATAAATTACAATACCATAAACAAGAAAAATATGCTTTAACACAGCTTCGTATTTAACATATTTTTGTTCTGCTCCATGTTTTGTTGTATGGTAAAATATGCGTTGACAACTAAGAACTGCAAATGCTTTATATACTGTAAAAATAATTAGAAATAATACGATTAATGAGTGTTAACAATGCAGTATTGTGACTCATAGATACAGAGTTATCAAAGTGTCATGTTATAAAATGCATTTTAAAATATTCAGAAACAAAGTCATTTAAGGTTAGTTTCCCTGTTTGTTTAAACTTCATTTATTTCTCATTTGCACAACTTCCAAACCACTTTAGATGTTTTTCCCCCTCATTAGTCATAGATATCTCGATTAAGCTGTGACCAACATGGAAATGATTCTAGGTACTGAATGAGGAATAGCACACAAAAAGACTATAGAAAATGAAGAAAGACAGGTTATACTGTACATACTGAAACATTAAAAAATTTCAATGTAACACAGAGTTATATTGTTTGAACCAGGAAAATAGGGCACCTGAACTGTTGCGTCAATGTGCCTGCATACCCAGAGCAATAAGCATAACAATAGTGGACATACACTTATATTTAATTATTATTGATTTAAATGTATGGACTAACTATTATTTTTTCTTTTCAGTTGTTTTTTTATTGAATTTTGTAAAACACAATAAATCCATAATAATTTCTGAAGAAAGTATTACAGTGATTTTTATGCAATATATTATGCATATTTGTAATAAAAGTAATGTGTTACCATTGTAACAAGTTGGGGAATTTGTAGCTCATTGATAGCACCAAACAGTGAGTTTACTCCATGGCAGAAGTATTTTTCATGGCTTTTTTCTGCCCACTTTTATTTAAAACAAAGCAAAAACTTGAATACTTGAAAAGTTTCCCACACAGGAGTTTCTCGCCATCAATGCACCAAAACATAGAATTCAGCCTTGTGGCTCTCTTTGCAGCTTCACTGCTCAGGTCTCCTGCTTTGGTCCTCCATTCAAACACACAGTCCCAGTTCTTACGCACAAAACACTGTACCTTTGTTAGCTTGACTGTTTCTCCTGCAGCTCCCAGCTGCTATATTTTCACAGGCTCAGGCCTTCGTCTGTCCTGACCTGGACAGTAGAGTGTGATGTGCATCTCACAGCTCCCTTTACACACTGACCCCCTAACTCTGTCTCTAACATTATCCCAGCACACACCTAAATCATTAATGTGCCTGTTTCCTGCAAAATGTGGCCTAGTATAGTAAAATGACGGTGGGCGGGATGCGCTCTCAACATCATATAATGGCGCCCCAGAACGTCCACTCTGGTGTACAGCGCAGCGATCGCGGGCACGCCGTGTTTCTAGGACACAGTGTCACCCTGATATCGGTAAAGAGCCAATGACACAGCTCTTTACTCATGTGATCGGCTGTGTCCAATCACATCCAGTCACATGTAAACACACTGACAAAGTGTGAGGCGAGAAGAGTCGATCAGCGGCAGGTAATCAGGACACTGATCATCAGTGCCCTGATTACAGTACAGCCCCAGCAGTGCCCATCAGTGACATCAATCAGTTCCCATGAGTGACACCAGTCAGTGCCCATTAGTGATGCCAGTCAGTGCTTCCTTTCAGTGCCTATTAGTGCCTGCTCATCAGTGTGGCCCATCAGTGCAGCCCCATCAGTGCTGCCTATCCGTTCCGCCCATCAATGCCACCTATCCATGCTGCCTATCAGTGCCGCCTATCAGTGCCCATCAGTGCCACCTTTCAGTTGCCAACCAGTGCCACCTATCAGTGCCCATCAGTGTGGTATATTAGTGCCTCCTCATCAGTGCCACCTAATCAGTGCCAATTAGTGGCGCCCATAAGTGCCCCCTCATCAGTGCCCACTAGTGCAGCCTGTCAGTGCCCATCAATGCTGTTTCATCAGTAAACAACAGTAAAGGAGAAAATTTACTTTTTTACAAAATTTACTGACAGAAACTAAGAAAACGTTTTTTTTCAAAATTTTCATTTTTTTTTTTCAATAAAAAACCCAGCCGTGATTAAATACCGGAAAGGAAAGATCAATTGCGCAACCTAAAAAGTGTATCAAATAAGTATTGTTTCTAAACAAAAAATTTAATGAACAAATGATATGATGCTGTTACACTAACGAAATTGAGTGATAAATGCATTGCAAGTCATTATGACCACAATGCCGCTGTGATAATTAAAACATTAATGAGTCCAACAAAAACTGTAAATTATTCTAGTCCATATGATATAAAAACACAAAAATGCAATGCAGAAGATCCCTTATTTGATACACTTTTTAGGTTGCGCAATTGATCTTTCCTTTCCAATGTTTATGAGGCCCATTCAGGCTAATTAATTTGCGGCACCTACACATCTTAATAGTGAATATTTAACCCTTCACCATATTTTCACAACCCATAGAGCAGGGGTCTCAAAGTACCGGCCCGCGGGCCATTTGCGGCCCGCGGACTGGTTAAAAATGGCCCGCAGGCCCGATCCAGGACGTCTTTTTTTACAGGCGCCGCAGAGGGGGAGGCGCCGAAGAGCTTTACCTCTCCATCAGCTCTGTCCTCTCCGCTGCACACTGCCGCAGCCCAGAGAGAGAACAGAGTGGAGGAAGGATCCGCCCATTGCCCTGCCCACCTAGGCACTGACGATCAGAGCCCTGATCCAGGGTCCTGCTGCTCAGAGCGGGAGATTGTGTTCTCTGGGTGCCCTGTCACTAGGCCTATGTGGAAGCCAGGAGGAGAGGACTCGGAAGCCAGACGATCCTGACTGCCAGGAGAGGTGAGTAAGGCAAAGTCCTTAGTGGGGTGAATGGAGTATTTTATGGAGTGTGGGGGGGGGGTAATTGTGTAGTGTGGGGGGTATTTTATGGAGTGTGGGGGGATTTGTGCAGTGTGAGGGTACTTGTGTAGTGTGGGGGTTAATTGTGTAGTCTGGGGGTTAATTCTGCAGTGTGGGGGCTATTTTATGGAGTGTGGGGGTATCTTATGGAGTGTGGGGGTATCTTATGGAGTGTGGGGGGTATCTTATGGAGTGTGGGGGTATCTTATGGAGTGTGGGGGCTATCTTATGGAGTGTGGGGGGTATCTTATGGAGTGTGGGGGCTATCTTATGGAGTGTGGGGGGCTATCTTATGGAGTGTGGGGGGCTATCTTATGGAGTGTGGGGGTACTTGTGCAGTGTGGGGGTTAATTGTGCAGTGTGGGGGCTATTTTATGGAGTGTGGGGGGTATTTTATGGAGTGTGGGGCTATTTTATGGAGTGTGGGGCTATTTGTGTAGTGTGGGGCGATTTGTGTAGTGTGGGGGGATTTGTGCAGTGTGGGGGGTATTTTATCGAGTTTGGGGGGTATTTGTGTAGTGTGGGGGGTAATTGTGTAGTGTGGGGGGTATTTTATGGAGTGTGTGGGGATTTGTGCAATGTTGGGGGTAATTATGGAGTGTGGAGGGTATTTGTGCAGTGTGGGGGGGGGGGTAATGCTGGGGGTTAATAATGCGTTTGCTGACACCAGTGATGGGGGTTAATAATGCGTTTGCTGACATCAGTGCTGGGTATAGTATATGGGGGTTAATAATGCGTTTGCTGACAACAGTGATGGGGTTAATAATGTGTTTGCTGACACCAGTGATGGGGGTTAATAATGCGTTTGCTGACACCAGTGCTGGGGGTTAATAATCAATTTGCTGACACCAGTGATGGGGGTTAATAATGCATTTGCTGACATCAGTGCTGGGTATAGTATATTATTGCTGGTATAGTTTATTGTTTTTGAAGTTTTAAAAGTTTGCATGCGGCCTCCATGGGATATGAAAACTTGTCATGTGGCCCTCAGGCAATTTGAGTTTGAGACCCCTGCCATAGAGGGTTATTTACGAAAGGCAAATCCACTTTGCACTACAAGTGCACTTGAAAGTGCACTTGTAAGTGCAGTTGCTGTAGATCGCTGTAGATCTGAGGGGAAGCTCTGAAATTAGGGGAAGCTCTGCTGATTTTATCATTCAATCATGTGCAAGCTAAAATGTATGTTTTTTTATTTTCCTTGCATGTCCCCCTCAGATCTACAGCGACTGCACTAGAAAGTGCCTTTCGTAAATAACCCCCTTAGTGTGTTCACTTCACATTTATTTAATATATATTTTGTTCAATTAGCAGGGGGCAGCGCAAATTTTTTATCCTTATACAATAGTGATTAAATACCACCAAAAGAAAGCTCTGTTTGTGTGAAATAAGAGCGCTGAAAGCTGAAAATTGGCCTGGGCAGGAAGGGGTAAAAGTGCCCTGTAGGCACAAGACAATCCAATCTAAGGGCCTGATGTTTCTGATTGGTAGATCAAGCGGTTTCCCTTTTGGAAACCACGCTGCATGCAAAGCAGCCCAGCAGCTCAGTTGCATACTGGGCAAGTTCTGGCCAGTGGTCAATTCTCATGACCCAGAAACCCACTGGAACGTCTACAGGAGTACCCCTCCAGTGGCCCAGCCAGTGGCACAGGCTTGACCTGTCACACCATGTAAAATACAAGTGCCTATAAACACAAAATTGTTTTTAGCCTAAAAAAAACAATGGGGTTGATTTACTAAAGGCACATAGATCTGTGAATCAGAGATTTCCATAATCCACAGAGAAAGAACATGGGGGAAGAGAGCCTATCAGAGGCCAAAGGCTCCTCCGCATTCCATAGCAGATTTTTCGGGTGGATTGAAGCCAGCCATAATTTTTTAGTCTCTGTCAACCTATTATATGCATAAAGAGTGGACTAGGAAGTAATGGCGCGTAATTGCATGGTATAGAAATATATTAACAGGTTAAGGAATGCTAAGCCCCCGTCACTCCATGGGGAAAACATCACAGATTTCGCTGCCCCGTATCTTTTGTAGGCCCAGGCAAAATCCAGTAAGTTGGATGGCAATTTTCTGAGATGAGAGGAAGGAACCAAAATTGTTAAAGTTTGAAAGAGATATAAAAGCCTAAGAAGGATGGTCATCTTGACAGAGACCATGTGGCCCAGTAAAAAAATGGGGAAAGTTTTCCAATGGGAAAGGGTGGTCCTGATAGTTTTAAAGTGTGTGCAATTTCCCCTCCCTATCCTTAATAGAATGCAGTGTCAAAGAGTAAACCCATTGCCATTGTTTATTCATGAGGAGGGAATGGGCCTTATTACCTTTATCATAATACAACTGCCACAAGTGGGTCAGAGCTTGCTCGACCTCTCCCAATGCCAATTCCCTCTCCCAATGCCAATTATTTAACAATGCGCAATGAAGGGGAGCAGCCCAATTGAGACTCAAGGGAACTTCCCAGCCCATAAGGGAGATGTCCGATGTAGTGTTCTCTGCAAAATATTGCTTCAGGGATAACTCCAATTCTACCCTGGATGGTTGATGTTTAAGCAAAATGTAACTGAGTTGCCAATGGAAAGTCTTCAATTTAGTAGAGTCTAGGAATAATATGAGGAAGATGGGTGTGTGATCAGACCAGGAAATGGGTAAAATCATAGCCATTTTGATAGTCTGCAATGCTGGGTTATTAACAAACAAGGAAAATTCACTGTTAATTCTAATAAATATTTTTAATCTGAAAAGGTGACTTTAGGGTTTGGTTTATATACTGTCATTGTTTCACATAATATGTACCATTTTGTATCATTTTAAATTCAGCAATATTATCAGGCTACATAAATTGTTGCATAATTTAGCGGGTGCTAAATAGACATGTGCGGTTCGTTTTGTTTCAAATTGAAATTCGGACACATTTTTTTGTTATTCAGAAATTAGTTTTGATCTATTTTATTCAGTTTTTTCTACATAAATTTAGCTTTCATTACATTTCCAATAAGCACAATAATAATAAATAAAAAAAAGAAAAGCTTTTTTTACATTTAAAATAAACACATCATCACATTAACAAACACAACAACAGCAAAAACAACAACATCAACAATACTATGGGTCCATCCTGCATCATCCTATTTTTCTTCTCTCTATTATCTCGGCTTTCCCCTATACCCCCCGTGGGAGAAAAAAAAAAAAAGAATTTCACCAATACCTCTCCCCATTAAAGTGATAAGTGCTCAATTTCCCATTTCTTGTCCTTTATGGCTATAACCTCTGTGTATTTTGATTATGAGGGGACGAGGGGGTTACCTCTTTTCCCATCTCCCATTACCACGCGTGTGTAAAAAAACAAAAACCCTGCCACCTAGGGCGTTTTAGACGCATCGTGCTCTATTCCCAAATCTTGTTCTGTATTTAACTTTTGTGTCATCTAAAGTTGTTTCATTATTTATAGGGGGCACGGGTATCCCTTTTTCCCCCCAGTACCCACTAACCTCCTCGTGAATCAAAAAAAAAATACAAAAAACGAACAAAAAGGTTTCCCAACCACCAATGTTGTTCTAAACACTTCGTGCTCAGTTTTCCAAATTTTATTCTGTATTTCACCTTTGTGACATCTGAAATTGTTTCATTATTTATAAGGGGGCACGGGTATCCCTTTCTTCCCACAATACCCTCCAACCTCCTCGTGAGAGAACAAAATAAAAAATAAAAAATAAATAAAAAAATATTAAAATCACACCAAGGGTGGGAGGGGAAGGCCTACTTCTCCTACATTAGGCTAAATCAACCGGAATTCCTTAAATGCTGCTTTCAACACTCATATAGCGTGCGTATACCAGGGAGTGTTTGAACTCTACCCAAAGCCTCCAAATTCTAGTATCTCCATTTTTGGGATCCTTATGTAGATGTATTACCTCTTCCATAATTCTTATTTTATCTACTTCCCTCAACCATTCCTGTATCATTGGTGCTTGCTTTACCCTCCAATGTCTTGGAATCAATATCTTTGCTGCGTTCAGTAGGATTGGAATAATTGCTGCTTTGTATTTCTTCCTAGGGATATCTATTGTATGAAACAAACATTGCCATGGGTCCAAGCCAATCTTAATTCCACTGATCTTGTTGATTAAATCTGTAATTTCCACCCAGTATGGCTGGATCTTAGGGCACTGCCACCATATGTGGGCATAGGTTCCCACCTCCCCACACTCCCTCCAGCATAAAGATGAAACCTGGGGGTTTATCTTATGTAATTTTGCTGGGACATAGTACCACTTAGTTAGTAGTTTAAAATTCATCTCTTTTATCCGTGTGTCCACAGATGTAGAGTGAACGGAATCTAAGACTTTACTTCTCATGGTTTCTGGTAATGGCTGATTCAGTTCTGTTTCCCAACTTTCTGTTAGGCAACCAACTCCTCCCTCTAAGTAAGTCATCAACAACTTATATATGCTAGAAATTCCATATCTCTCTGTCCCGCTTGATCGACTAGTTTTTCCCATGGGTTCAGCCTATCGACCCCCCAAACGGGTTTTGCGAGGGAACCTACAAAGTGTTGAAATTTTTATATCTCGAAACTTCCCATGGGGTAGGCCCATATCTTTCACGCAGTTCCGATAGTGAACATAGGGCATTCCCCTTCATGACATCCTTTAATCTCAAATAGGGCGATGTGGTCCATTTTAGGTATAATTTATTCTCTTTCCCTGGTGGAAAATAATCATTCCCTGTTAAAGGCATTAAAGGACTGTTGTACTGTCCCTGTGTATTTTTGATTAATTTATCCCACATTCTCAATGCTTCTAAAGTAGTCGGAGCCGCTTCAACCAAGTGACCTCTACATTGTCTTGGGATCCAAATAATCTGTCCCAGCGGAGATTTACAAATTTTTTCTTCCAACTCCACCCATTTTTTTATCCGAGAGGCAAGGGCCCAATCCATAACTCTCCGCAGTATTGCTGTTTCATGATATTTTTCCAAATCCGGGAGGAATACACCCCCCTTCTCCTTTGATCTAGTTAATATCCGGAAGGCAATACGATTGCTTCTGTTATTCCAAACAAATTTCTGTATTACTGATCTCAGAGTTTTAAAATATGCCCCAGGGATATTTATTGGCAGACTCTGAAAGATATACAGGGCTTTTGGTAGAATCATCATTTTAATTACGCTTATCCTGCCAAACCATGACAGTCTGTGAGCAGGATATCCCTTCGGTTCACTTTTAATTTTATTCAGAAGAGGCAAATAATTATCTTGATATAAATCTACAGTTGATTTTGACAAGAATACTCCCAAATACTCCACACCCTTTTGTTTCCACCTAAAGGGATATATTCTTTGAAGGTCTCTGCTCTCACTTGAAGGGACCGAGATATTTAATATTTCATTTTTTTCCATATTTACCTTTAAATTTGATACTCCCCCATATTTAACCAGTTCCTCCAAGATTTTTGGGAGGGTTTGCATAGGATTTGTTATGTATACCATAATGTCATCCGCAAAAGCGGATATCTTATGTTCTTGACCCCCAGCCTCTATACCTTGAATTTCCTTATTAGCTCTTATAGATGTTAGAAAGGGTTCTAGTGAGAGCACAAAGAGTAAGGGGGACAATGGGCAGCCCTGGCGTGTGCCATTAAAAAGACGAAAACTTTCCGAGAGGATTCCATTTACTTGAATTTGGGTAGTAGGAATAGAGTACAGGGCCTCTATCCATCTGAGCATGCGGGGTCCTATGCCAAATTTATGTAGTGTCTGTAACATAAAATCCCAATCCAGCCTGTCAAAAGCCTTCTCAGCATCTATTGACAGGAACAGGGTTGGTCTTTTACCTTTCTTTACTTCATGTATTAGGAGAATTGTTTTTAGGATGTTATCTCTAGTCTCTCTACCGGGGACAAAGCCTGCTTGATCTTTCCTTATGAGTTCTGACATATACAGCTTTAGTCTCTCGGCCAATATCCTTGCATATATTTTCATATCCTCATTGATCAGGGATATTGGCCTGAAGCTAGAGCACATTGTAGGATATTTTCCCTCTTTTGCTAAGAGAGATATATAGGCACCCAGAGCTTCCCCTCGTATCTCAAGACCTCCTCCTATGGGGTTCATGTATAAATTATAGTGAGGAGACAAAATTCCAATAAACTTTTTAAAGTATAGGGATGTGTATCCATCAGGACTGGGGCTATTCCCTGCCTTACTGTTTTTAATTGCCTGCTCTATTTCTTCTCTAGAGATCTCACTAACTAATCTCCTTGAATCCTCTTCTGCTATTACCGGCAGTTTTATCCCCCTTAGATATCTTTCTGTTTTATCTTTCCTATCCTGTATGTGCTCCGGGTTCTGTAGGTCATTAACTTTATATAATAATTGATAATACTCTTTAAAAATTTTACTGATATCTCTAGTAGAAAATTTATTCTCCCCTATTCTGTTTTTCATCTTAGCTATAAAGTTTGGGTTCCTTCTGGGTTTAATCTACCCCGCCAACAATCTCCCCGATTTATTTCCAAATTCATACTGTTTTGTAGCCATTCTAGTAAAAGTTTGTTTAGTATCTTGCTCCAACAGGTCCCTCAAAGCTTCCCGCTTTCCCATCAGCTCAGCCATTACCTCATTGTCATTTGCTTTTTTATGTTTCTGTTCTTACTCAGAATTTCCTGTAAAAGCATTTGTTTTTGGGCTATCCAATTTTTTTTTCTCTTCGCCCCTTCTGCTATTAGTCTCCCCCTCATGAAGACTTTATGGGCTTCCCACAGGACAGTTGGTGCAATATTTTCTATATTATTCTCTATAAAAAAGAAATTCAATTCCTTTTCCAGGTCTTCTAAAATAGCCTGATCATATAGAAGTGATTCGTCCAGCCTCCAGGATCTTTGCCTATCCGGTATATCCTTCAGCTCCAGGCTGACCATAACCGGTGCGTGATCGGAGAGGGTGATCGATTTCACTTCTGCCTTTATTAGACCTTCTAAGAGCTGATGATCCAAGAACACATAATCTATTATTGAATAAGAGGAATGTACCTGGGAATAATATGTAAAATCCCTCCCTCTCGGGTATAAAATGTTGTTTTTGTTTAACTGTCCTTAATTTTTTCCCCTCTGACCGGAGAGAAATGGGTTGAGTATCTAGACTTGGATCAAACACAAAATTTAGGTCTCCTGCCATAATCACTTTTCCTTCTCTGAAATGTTCCAGTTTTTTCAATACATTTTTTAAGAACAGGCTAGGGTGGACATTAGGGCAGTAAATATTTACTAGTGTATACTCTTTATTAAACAAATAACCTTTTACAAATAAATACCTTCCTTCTGAGTCTGATTCCATTGCTTTTAAGATAAATGGAGTATTTCTGTCAAAGCCTATTGCTAACCCTTAAGCCTCGTACACACGATCGGATATCCTATGGATTCTAATCCGATGGTTTTGTCCATCGGAAATCCGATGAAGCTGACTTCCATCAGTCTTGCCTACACACCATCAGTCAAAAAACCGACCGTTCCAAACGCGGTGACGTAAAACACTCCGATGAGCCGAGAAAAATTAAGTTCAATGCTTCTGAGCATGCGTCGACTTGATTCTGAGCATGCGTGGGTTTTTTATCCAATGGACTTGCCTATAGACGATCTGAGTTTTCGATCGGTTTTTTATCCATCGGAAAAATTTAAAACATCCTCTGGAAATCGCAGTGTAGCCGAAACCCCCTGATTCTTTGCTATTAGGCAGGCTGGGAAGCCCCATCTGTACTCAATATTTTTATTCTGTAATTGTTTTATCAGGGGTTTCAACGCCCTCCTGCGAGCCAGAGTTTCTTGTGATAAATCTGTAAAGACAAGGATCTCAGCGCCCATATATTCAATTGGTGTAGTGCTACTCAGGCCCTGTGAAACTTGTTGTTTTGTTTCGAAGTTCGAAAACCTCGCTATCACATCTCTCACTAGATCTGTTGGTGGGGTAGTTGCTCTTTGTACTCTATGCACTCTTTCAAACAACATGGGAGTTGTTGCTTCTCTTTTCAATATTTTATTGAACAACTCTCGGATCGTTATTTCTAAGTCGCTATTTTTAACCGACTCCGGTAGACCGCGTATCCTCAAGTTATTACGTCTATTGCGGTTCTCTTGGTCTTCAAGTTTATACCGGATACTCCTCATTTCTACCCAATCCGACTCCGCCCTCTCCCGCAGCTCCACAATAGCCTGTTTGTGTTCATCCAAATGAACTTCGGATTCTTCCACTCTTTGTAACACATTTTGTATGTCCATTCTGGTAGCGCTCAATTCCCTTTTAATCATGCCTTCCAAATGGGCCATCCTTTCTGCCATGTCTTGCTTTGTAGGGAGTGCCTGAAGTTTATCTATTTCTTTCTCCATTTTCTTTTGATGTTGATCCTGCTGTAGAGTCCCTTCTTCTCCTGGGTCCCTAACATTATTTTGCCCTTCTGGGGGGGAGTTATTTCTTCTTCATTTTCTGTTATTTGTTCTACCCCCTGATCCACTTTCTCCTGTACCATATAGGTCTTTATGGAATTACTGCCTCCACTGATTAGTCTTTGCCCCTCTTCTCCCCATCTTTCCCCCCTAGCTAAATATTCTCTTCTGTTCACACTATACGTTTATCGCCACCCTTTATAAATGAGGTTTATAACGTTTAAACTTCCGCAAAACTGATTAACCCTTAGGGAGGCCCAAAAAAAAGGAGAGATAAGGGAGGAGCAACCGCAAAGATAAGTACTGATACTTGTTCACACTATCCTAGACCAGGAAAAAAATATATAGGAAAAATAGGGAAAGGGGAGGGAGGGGGGATGCTTCACAATTCTGTGGGTCAAGATAATATGAGTCCTGTACGAGGGGGGGATATTTTTCCCCCTCTTTACCCCTTTCTCTTATCTCCCTCCTTCCCTTCCCTCCTCCTCCTTCCTACAAGATAAACCAATGATATTGAAGGTGCTTAACAAAAAAAAAATTACAAATGTCCGAGACAGAGAAAAAATTACTAATATAGTTCGACCACCACTGCCCAGCAAGTCGCAGACCTGTAGGTGATGCACCCCAGGTCCCTGAGATAGCAAAGGTTCAAATTCTAATTGACAAATAATAAAAGAACAGAGTATCACATAAAGTCAAGGCAGACAATATAAGGAGTATACGCAATACTGGCAGGCTGGTTCAAGCAGGTTAACTTGCTTCAAGCATCTATATAAAGGTTTTCTTTCTTTTTTTTTGCCTCAGCATATACCCGACAGGCTTCTGTTTGTTTCTGCGTATATTTCAATAGTGGAGACTCAAAACACAAAAAAAACTGTCCCTTATACCGCGATACTAGCAAACCATAGAACCTGTGAATATTGCACCTCCAGGGCTCAGAGATGTAGAAGACTCAGGTTCTGGCTCATACTGGTAGGTGGTATGAAGCTGAGAGGCAAATACAGTCAGGGTAGTCACTTTAGGCAAGACAGGTAGGCTGGTTCACAGTAGGCTGGTTCGCGGAGACGGATTTCAGGTCTCTATAAAGAAAATTTTACAGCTTCTATATATATTCCAGCAGTGAGACACTTATACCGTCTTCCGCTATCATAGAGGTATCAGTTTAACACGTACAACCTTAAGTATATTTCACAGTCCTCTTCCTCCTTATCTTGAACCCCCTCCCTCCAGCCTGCTGCATAAGCTTTTTTTTTTTTTTTTTACTTTTTATAGGCAAAATAGGTAGTCTTACCCGATCTTCAGCGCTGTCTATGAGGCTGTATGGATTCCGGGAGCTTCCAGGCAACTTCCTTTTCCCCTCAGAGCATCCCAGTCTCCATCTCTCTGCTCGTGAACCTCCAGATGGCGTGCGGTCCCTTTCACAGCTGTATCCCCGCTCTCCCTCCGGCTCTCTATCCGGCTGTTCCCCCACTCCTCCTCGCTCAATGTCCGGCTCAGCATGTAGATGTTCTCGTCCCAGCCTCTCACACTGTGGGTCTCCGGCTGCAGCAATGGCTGCTTTCGTCCAATCACGCTCTCCTCTCTCCTCCAGCAGCAGCCCTCACCAGCCAGCCAGCCCGACCGTATAGTGCAGGTCACGCCACTCAAGGCCCCCTCAGGGCAGGGGAGATAACTCCAGCTGGGAGCTGGACAGAGGGTAGGAGTCGATGTGCAGGGAGCGCCGGTGAATGCTAATCACAGCAGGAACACAGCACAGCGGGACCAACAATCCAAATCATTCCATGCCAGATTTGCAGCTTCAGGTGAGGGTGTGGGCTGGCTTCACCATTTAATAATCAGGCTTCAGCATGTCTGTCCGGGGAAGAGCACTCAGGAACTCACAGCATCACACTGCTTGGCGCCATGTTCTTACTCCCCCCCCCCAAAAAAAAAAATATTCTTTATTATTATTGTTGTTATTCAGAAATTTGGATGTATATTTAAATTAATCCAAAATAACTAATACAAATTTCAGATGAAATTCAAATTTAAATCGTTTTCAAAACGAATTCCAAAAGTTTTCTAATCAAATTGAAATTCAAATAGTATTTAAACCAAATTTGAATTTCTACAAAAAAATTAAAAAATAGAACAGAAAATAAAGGAATAGAATAGAAATGAATATAATAGAATAGAAAAAAATATAATAGAAAATAAAAGGGATAGAATAGAAAATCAAAAAAGGTAAGACAGAACAAAATAGAATAGAAAATAAAAAAACTAAATAAAATTGAATAGAAAAAGGAATAGAATAGAATAAAATATTAATAATAAAACCATCTTCCGAAATTTAAATTTTGAATAGAATAGAAAAGAATAGAATAGAAAATAATAGCATACAAAAGAATATCATAGAAAATAATAGAAAATAAACAAATAGAATAAACAATAGAAAAGAATAGAACAGACTAGAAAAAAGTATAACAATATAACCGTCTTCTGAAATTCGAATTTAGAATAGATTAAATGTGAATTTCAGTAGAATATAAAATAATAGACTATAAAATAAAAGACTAGAACAGAAAATACAATAGAATATAGTGGAATAGAAAGAATAAAACCATCTTCCAAAATTTGAATTTCAAAAAGAATAAATTTGATTCCGAATGGAATTTGATTTGAATTTGAATGCAATTCAAATGAAATTTGGAAAATTTGAATCGTACTGAATAAACTAAACAAATTCTGAAAACAAATTAAACAAATTTAACTAAACAAATTTATGTAAATAATGAAACAAAGCAAAAACTAATTTTTTTGTTCTGCACATGTCTATTGCTAAAGATAAATATGACACAATAGTTCGTTAAAAATGTTCTGTGGGTTCTGTTTTTTAAAAACACAACTAAACATGTTTTGAAAAGAGTTTCATTCTTCTATTTTCTCTCATTTACTTTTTGCTGAACAATATGAACACATGGTAACTGGCACAACCTGAGCATGTTGAATAAGCAGCTGACATTCTTTATTAACCGAAGCTTTGTAGATTCGTTTTTTTGTGTTGATTATCCCTCTGAGGTATTTAACTTTTAAAAAGCTTTAATACTTTAAATCAGTAACACAGGCTGTACAGTTTGGAAATGATTTATTTATATGGAAAGCAAAAAATAAATTTCAAATACGGAATACTTACAAGTAAAACACTCTTATGTTACATTGTAGCATCATTATGGTTTAAAAGAAATGGCTTGAGCAGCTAAAATTTCTGAAGTCCCAACATATAAAATTATACAAGCAATCAAGTTAGCAGAATAGCTTTTTAGAAAAAGAAAGGAACATGAAACAGCAAAATCGATACTGACACTTGACCTTTAACTTATACCTTTTGACGGCATAATTGAATGTCCATGGACAGACAGTGATAAGGAAGCTTGTGAATGGGCTATGAAAGAATCTAAAGTTATACACATTCTAGCTAATCTATAAATGTGGCTAAAAGATTTCAGAGAAAAGTGACATAAATTAATAATACAAGTACGTATAAATAATAATATAGATACAACCAATATGCCTATAAAAATTAGTTTTATGAGCTGGAATAAAGTAATATTCTGAATCATTTATTTCTGTTTTAAATCCTCCACCTCTGAATGGTATTATGGTTCTAGCAGCAAAAAAATAATTATTCCATAAACTAAAGTAGTGTCTACTCCTGAGCTACTGTATATACTCGAGTATAAGCCGACCCGAATATAAGCCGAGGCACCTAATTTTACCACACAAAACTGGGAAAACGTATTGACTCGATTATGAGCCTAGGGTGTCCATCTGCATGCCTCACTGTGCCTCACTTTGCCTCACTGTGTCCATGCCTCACTGTGCCTTACTGTGCCCATGCCTCACTGTGTCCATGCCTCACTGTGCCCATGCCTCACTGTCACTGTGCCCATGCCTCACTGTGTTCATGCCTCACTGTGCCCAATCTCCCTACCTGATCTCCTGTGCTGTGTGACTAGACTGACTTTTAACATGGGAGTCTATGGAAGGGGTGCCCAGCTTTGAAAAATCGGTGCTCCCCGGCCGTAGGTCTCCTGGACTTTGCACACTTGTAGAGGAAGAGTCGGGCTACATGTGTGCCATGTTTGTGGTCCAGGGGACCTATGGCTGGCCAGGATCAGGCACACAAATGTGAAGATGGACACAGACTTGAGTATAAGCCGAGGGGGGCATTTCCAGCACAAAAAAATGTAATGAAAAACTCTGCTTATACTCGAGTATATACAGTAATTTAAAAGCAAAAATCTGTTAAAGCTTAATTAATTTTAGCTGGGTTTTCTCTTATAATGGCTTTACCTATTATTTATATTTTCAATAACAGTAGTTTCAAGCTGATTAACTGCACATGGCTCCTGCTATAGATTCAGGCTAGGTTTTCACTATTGCAACCCCAAAGCCGCACAATTTTACCGCAATTTTGTTGCGACTTAAAGCAATGCCTGTGTATTCTTGAGGTCTATGGACCTTAAGTCACATCAAAAGTGGGACCAAAGTAGTGCAGGGACTACTTTGAAGTCGCAGAGGTATGAATGGTACTCATTGGAAATCATGTCATGACACTTGTCATATGACTTTGCAGTTCCAAGTTGCATGACAAGTCACACTAGTGGAAACCGTGCCTTAGAGCCCATTCACACTATGGGGTTTATTTCCGAAAGCTGGAGAATGCAAAATCAGGCTCACTTCTGCATAGAAACCAATCCGCTTGCAGTTTGCAAAGTTTTTAGCAAAAAGCTTATTTGAACAAGCTGAGGTTAGAAGCTGGTTTCTATGCAGATATTATTTGCAGAAGTGAGCCTGATTTTGCATTCTCCAGCTTTAGTAAATAAACCCCTACGTGTGTTGACCAGCTCTGAGGGAACTGGGGTAAAAGGGACGGAGCTCATGTACAAAAGAAAAAAGAACACCCTCTAACCATTATCTGCACTATATAATAGGGGCTTCCAGATTCTGATAAGCCCCCCGCCCGCAGACCCCCACAACCACCGGGCAAGGGTTGTGGGGAATAGGCCATTGTCCCCATCAACATAGGGACAAGGTGTTTTGGGGGAGACCCCAAAACACCCTCCCCATGTTGAGGTCATGTGGCCTGGTATGGCTCAGAAGGTAGGGTTGCTCTCTCGACCCCCCTTTTCCTGTGGCCTGCCAGGTTGCATGCTCAGATAAGGGTCTGGAATGGATTTTGGGGGGACCCCCATGCCATTTTTTTTTAAATCTTGGCTTGGGGTTCCCCTTAATATCCATACCAAACCTGAAGGGACTGGTATGGATTTTAGGGGGGACCCCCACACCATGGTTATAGACTGGGGGGGACCCATGCCATTTTTTTCTATGATTTTAATCTATATTTCTGGGATCAGACAATACAATACAGCCACGAGCAGTTTTAAATAATTTTTTTCCTTTACAAGTGTCATTTTTCTGCTCTCATTCAAAACTACGTACGGCCACTATGTAACCAGCCTAACATAGTGTGGGGTGTGGACTCAGCACCCTGAGCCATGATTGGCCAAAGGCCCCCTTGCCTTTCCCCAGTCATGGCTCTTACAGCAGAGCGTGCTGTGATTGGCCAAAGAATGCAGCCATCAATGCACTGCGATCTCGCAGTGCATTGATGGTCTTGTCGTTCATTATGGGGTGTTCTGCAGACGCTCAAATTTCCCGCGAATGCCCCATAATGTTCTAAATTTAGCGAACGGGCGAACACCCAATGCTCAAGTTGAACTTACATTCGACTCGAACATCGGGTCATCCCTAGTAATGTGTAAAGGCATTTAAAGTGTCACTAATAGAGGTACCGAAGTTTGGCGCCATTCCATGGGTGCATTCAATTTTAAAGAGTGACATGTTCAGTATCTATTTACTCAGCGTAACATAATTTTTTATATTTTAACAAAGAAGTGGGGATTATATAGTGTTTGTGTGCAAAAAAATCATAAAAGTGTATTTTTTCCCAAAAATGTGCGTTTGAAAAACCGCTGCGCAAATACCATTTGACATAAAAACTTGCAACACCCACCATTTTATTCATTTATATGAGAAGTGTCAGAATTGGCCATGGTGGGAGCTGGTTAACAAAGAGGAGGGGAGGAGTATCTCCCGGGAAATAGCATTGCTCCCTCTAGGCAGGTGAAGAGGGGAGGGGTGGGGGAGAAGAGAGGGGAGCGGCAAGGAGGAGATTGTCTCTCACGCAGTCTACGGAAGAGACAGGGAGAGAGAGAGCTGAATGGCGGAGGCATGTAAACTGACCACGCTATAAGATAATCAGCAGCCATGATAAACATGGTCAGTTTACAGTGGGGAACACAGGAATAGGCATGATCAGCCAGGTATTGTACAACATAGAAAGGGACAGTGGACATGGCAAAAGCACTGTGCTATCCCTTGTGCCTGACGATTTCAAGAGAGTTCAAAGAGCTGATGATAGCACAATAATGCACTTCTACCCTAGTAAGGCTGTGCCTTTTTTCAGCAGTGTAGAAAAATGCATACACTTTTAGATTTGTTGTTGTCCTTGGTATAAAGTTTTAGGTTTCAGGTTTTAGCAATTTCCTGTGCTAGTTTTCAGAAGCTTAGTAAATGAAGGCCATTGCTCTATTTTGAGCCTTTATAATATTTTTAGGTTTAAATAAGGGTCAGTACATGTCAATGCAATAGTTATCAGTTATCCATGGACAATTTCTCTTTTCTCAAAAAGGTGTGTTATAACTAAAAGACAGATTTTTCCTGATGACGCGAATCCCGCAAAATGCATAGAATTTGACAGCTTGCCTTATACTGGAGCGGTATGATTTTTTATATTTTAAATTAACAGCTTAGACGTAAGCCGAGGCCCCCCATCTGTTTTTCATTAAGCAGCCTGGCCATTGCCTCCTTACACAGCTGTCAGTATACTCGGTTGTATACTATTTTTACCTTGTTCACTTTTAAATAAAACGGTATTATACTATATCCGCTTGTCTTGTGGCTCTTTGCGGTGGAGCTTTTCAACCCATTACAGAGTGAAAGATTGTCATTCACCCTGCAAACAAAGAAGTTATCTTGGTTGAGTCACTGAATACAGTCTAATTGGGAGATTGGAGCGATTGGGAATCAAGAGTACCTGTTATATGCCTGATGGTCATTTATGGCCGAATATCTCTGGTGAGCACATTTGAGTGTCACGACGGGTGAAGCACTTATTCATTATATTGCACCCTTTATGAGCACGGTGGTTGGAGTTTAACCCCTTCCTTACTGGGCACATATACCCCCTTCCTGCCCAGGCGAAATTTCAGCTTTCAGCACTGTCACGCTTTGAATGACAATTGCGCGGTCGTGCGACGTGGCTCCCAAACAAAATTGACGTCCTTTTTTTCGCACAAATAGAGCTTTCTTTTGGTGGTATTTGATCACCTCGGCGGTTTTTATTTTTTGCGCTATAAACAAAAATAGAGCGACAATTTCGAAAAAAAAAGCAATATTTTTTGATTTTTGCTATAATAAATATCCCAATTTTTTTTTTTATATTTTTTTCCTCAGTTTAGGCCGATACGTATTCTTCTACATATTTTTGGTAAAAAAAAATCACAATCAGCGTTTATTGATTGGTTTGCGCAAAAGTTATAGCGTTTACAAATGAGGGGGATAGTTTTATGGCATTTTTATATATTTTTTTTTATTAGTAATGGCGGCGATCAGTGATTTTTTTGTGACTGCGACATTATGGCGGACACATCGGACACTTTTGACACTAATTTGGGACCATTCACATTTATACAGCGAACAGTGCTATAAATATGCACTGATTACTGTATAAATGTGACTGGCAGGGAAGGGGTTAACACTAGGGGGCGAGGAAGGGGTTAAATGTGTTCCCTGGAGTGATTGTTACTGTGGGGGGAGGGGACTGACTGGGGGAGGAGACCGATCTGTGTCCCTATGTACAAGGGACACAGCATCGGTCTCCTCTCCCTGACAGGACATGGATCTCTGTGTTTACACACACAGATCCATGTCCTTGTCTCTGTAACCGCCGATCGGGGGTGCCTGGCGGACATCGCGGCCGCCAGGCACGCGCATCGGCATTGCAGTGAAGCGCCGGGCACGTGCGCGCGCCCCCGGCGGCGCTCGCGCGCCCCCCAGTGGCCAAATAGCGGAGGCCGTATAATAACGGCCTCCCGGCATTTGACAACCACCTTGCGGCCGTATATTCTCGTACGGCGGGCGCGAGGTGGTTAATCATCTTGAATACAGCATAACTATGCTATCCCTGCATTAGTTTTTTTTTAACTTTTTATTTATTGGTGTTTATGGACATTATACACTTGTTGCACCCTTTATACCTTTTTTCATAACTTAAAGACAGACAGTGTGCAAGTATTAAATTTAGGTTACCGTAATGAATCAGTGAACATTTGTTTACATGAAAGGCTTAACAGGAACATGTAATCTTTATTCCATAAATCCTTCAGTAAACTCTTAAAAATGCATTTTAATAACCAACCAAACAGTACACACACTAGTTTCTAGCATTAGGGAAAATAAATATGGTAATTAAAAGGAACAAATAGAAAGAGTTTCAAGAGCATTCATATTTCTTCTGAAGTCAGAAGATTAAGTGCACAAATCAGTCCGCATTGTGTTATTAGATAAAACATTATTTCCATACTATATATTAATACTTGAAAATTAAAAAAAAAATTGCATATACTTACATTTTACTTTATAGCTCTGTTAAAGAGACCCTGTCACCATCCCATGCATGTGAGTATTAAAGGACATCTAAACACAAGAACAAGATTCTAATATACTGTAGCTTACTGGTTGGGATATTCATGGGATTTCAATCAAGTGTAGTCATTTTCCGGTGAATTCAGTCTAGGCAGGAAATACTGTGTAAGGGCTTGTAGGCGCACTCTTATTTAAAAAGAAAGTTATAAAAGTTTCAACAAAACAGTTGCTCTCACAGGGGTTTCCACCACTACTTCAAACACTAATGCCCTGTACACACGATCGTAATTTCTGATGAAAAAAGTCCGATGGACTTGTTTCATTGGAAATTCCAATCGTGTGTGGGCACCATCGGACTTTTTTCCATCGGTGTAAAAAAATAGAACATGTTTTAAATTTTTCCGATGGAAAAAAAAACGATAGGAAATTCCGATCGTCTGTGTGGAATTAGATCGGAGAAAAATCTACGCATGCTCAGACTAAATTAGGAGACGGGAGCGCTCGTTCTGGTAAAACTAGCGTTCGGAATGGTGATAGCACATTCGTCATGCTGCAAATTAATGCATCGTTAAATGTAGCGCATTCTTTTCTTCTTTCTAATGCTAGAACAAATTTTATTTTTCGCTGCGGATATTCACACCGAGTTCTGACAAACTTATTTCTTTGTTTCTTGTGATCTCATGAATCTTCATATTTTATTTTAAAGCCAGGTCTCCAAAATATCTTAAAAATTTATTTTAAGCGCAAATCGGCTAACACCAAACTTTTACTAACACGCGGTAACACAAAATCAGCAAAAGCAGCCCAAAGGGTGGTGCAGTTGGATTTGAACTTCCCCTTTATAGTGACTTTGTACATGTTGTACGTCACCGCGTTCTGGACAGTCGGAATTTAGTCTGATGGTGTGTATGCAAGACAGCTTTGAACGGAATTCCGATTAAATATTACATCGGATTTTAGCCCATCGGTATTCCGATCGTGTGTACAGGGCATTAGAAGAATTAAATCAAGCTTCCTCTAGCAGTGCTGCTACTAATGGGTCAAGCCTAAGTCTTTGCCCATCTTTCAGCACCACTGTGCTCACATGCAACTCTGCAACTCTCCCTCAGCTATCTCAGCTTTCTCTCTTGCTGCTCCCTGCCCTGAACTACAGACAGCCCTTGTTTATAAAGCTTGTGCATACCTGCACAGGCAGTCTGCTGACACAAAGTTAGAGGCTTCATCTGTCCCAAGTCTGTCTGAAGCCTCAAAAATTTTCAAACCCAATCTAGGATTTACCTAACCCAGCAAAATCAAAAAGTTTTCTCTGCGCAAGGAACCCTGTGTAACCTTTATTCCACAGTGCTAGAGTGACAGTTGCATTAGTTAATTTTTTTTTTTTTTTACTTCCTGAGAGCTAATAGAGATAAGAGAAAAATACATGTTTAAAGTCCAGACTGGGTGACAACCATGGTTCCTGTTAAAGATATAGTGAAATAAGTGGTCGTGACAACCCTAGGACAGAATGTGAAATAATGAAAAAAAGCCTGAAAAAAATACAAATAATGCAGCCACCTCACCTAAGGACTGGTAAGCTACACTATATTAGTTTTGATTTTCCTAGTGGTCCTTTAACCACTTCAGCCCCAGAAGGATTTGCAAAAAACTCTATTTTGTAATTTTTGCTAAAATAAATATCCCAAAAAATAAATAAAAACAAAACAAATGTCTTTATCAGTTTAGGCCGATATATATTCTTCTACATATTTTTGGCAAAAAAAATCGAAATAGGAGTATATTGATTGGTTTGCGCAAAAGTTATAGTGTCTATAAAACAGGAGACAGATTTATGTCATTTTTATTATTATTTGTTTTACTAGTAATGGCGGCGATCTGCGATTTTCATCAGGACTGCAACATTGCGGTGGACAAATCTGACACTTTTGATACTAATTTGGGACCATTGACATTTATACAGTGATCAGAGCTAAAAATAGCCACTGATTACTGTATAAATGCCACTGGCAGGGAAGGGGTTAACACTAGGGGGCGATTAAGGTGTTAACTGTGTTCGCTAGGTGTGTTTTTACTGTAGGGGGGGTGGGACTGACTAGGGGAGGAGACTGATTGGTGTTCATACTGAGAGAACCTGGATTTGTGTGTTTTCCGGTTCTCGCTCTGACACGAGCGATCGTGGGTGCCCGGCGGTCATAGTGTCCGCCGGGCACGCGCATCAGCTTAGGGGACACGCGCCTGCCATGACATCTTAAAGGAGCGATGTACAGCTACGGTGATTTGCGCAGCCGCACCAACCTTCTGCAGTATAACTGCGGCGGCTGGTCGGCTAGCGGTTAAACTACCTGGTAAAAGTTTTTATTTGGTGAAAACAGCTATAACCACTTGACCTCTGGGAGACTTACCCCCTAAATGACCCGGACATTTTTTGTGATACGGCACTGCGTTACTTTAACTGACAACTGCGCGGTCATGCAACACTGTACCCAAATAAACGTTGTAATTTTTTCCCACAAATAGAAATCCATCACTTTCCCCATTAGAATGTAGCTCTGCCTTGTTTACATAGGCAGAGCTCCATTCTGTGTCTCTGCCCGATGATCAGTGGGTGCTGGTGGACATCCATTGCCCAGCACCCGCAGATAGGCTTCAGCTGTGAGTAATCACAGCATAAGCAGCTCGCCGGTGGCGTGCGTGCGTGCCCCCTAGGCGGGATTGCAGAATTGCATATATATACAAATGATGATTCTTCACAGAACTGCCACCCTGTAAATCTGCTATGGGGTGGTCGTTAAATGGATAAACAAATACAATTGTGTTTACATGTATCAAATCGCAAAATAATACAATAAAACAGCATTGACTTAAGGTTTGCACTTTTAGTGGCAGTCAAGGGCTTACAATTTTTCCAGGTGAGATTTTGTGCACTGTTAACCACAACAGTATACAGTATTCAATCCATTCCAAGCACAAATGTTAATTGCAGGATATTTGTAATAGTAAAACTGAACAGCCAGCATGACTAGTCTGAAAATTCCATCCAGCAAAGAAGATGAAAAACAAGGAATTTCACTGGAGCCCCTAACCTAAAACATTTCTCCTTATGACAGGGCCTATAGCATTTATAATGTTTGTATACATATACAGGTGAAAAGTATCATTAAAGTGCATATAATCTTTTGAATGTGTATTCATGTTTTAAATACCTGTATTTATTGGCGTATATCATGCACAGGCGTATAACACGCACCCTAACTTTAAGAGGGAAGTTTCAGGAAAAAAACTTTCCACAGCCCCCTGCGTATAACACGCAGGCACCGTTTACCCTCTATTTTCAGGGTAAAAAAGTGAGTGTTAAACACCAATAAATACAGTACATTGTTTTATGTAACCTGTGGCTGAAGGCTACCGTGAGTACAGTTCTAAAATAATGAATAGGTCCATGACATGTGTGTGCATTAGGGATAAGCCCGATGTTCGATTCGAACGTAAGTTTGACTCGAACATCGGGTGTTCGTCTGTTCGCCGAATAGCGAACATTATGCGGTGTTCGTGGCAAATTCAAAAGCCACGGGACACCGTTAAAGTCAATGGAACACTAACATTAAAAACCAAAAGTGCTCATTTTAAAGGCTTATATGAAAGTTATTACCATAAAACGTGTTTAGTGACCCGGGTCCTGCCCCAAGGGACATGTATCAATGCAAAAGTTTTAAAAAACTTTCTAAAGGAAAAAAAGGCATTTAAAAGTGATTGAGGCTGTAATAAATTGTCGGGCCTTGGAAATATAGATAAAACTCATTGAAAAAAACGGCATGGGTCCCCCCCAGTCCATTACCAGGCCCTTTGGGTCTGGTATGAATATTAAGGTGAATCCTGCGCCAAAATTTAAAAAAAAATGGATTAGGGGTCCCCCTCAAAATCCATACCCGACCCTTATCCAAGCACGCAACCTGGCAGGCCGCAGGAAAAGAGGGGGGATGAGAGAGCGCCCCCCCCCTCCTGAACCATACAAGGTGTGATGTTTGTGCTGGAGCACTGTGTGACCCTTCACCTTTTTCTCCTGATGCATGCTGGGGAAGGGGCTGTACCAGGAAGTAGTGAGAGTGGTGTGTGGAACTGGGAAGCAGCAGCATGATGCACAGAAGGGATTACATCTGGTAATGACAGAATCCTGTTGTATTAGGACTCTATGTAACAAAGTCAGTATGTTCTGAGTGAGTAAATAAACCTTTCCATTGTTAAGAAGTTCATCTGGCCTGTGTGTAACTTGCTGAGCAGATGCTGGCAGCATTGCTAGCAACACTCTGAGAGACCCCGTGTCTAAGGGACATAACAGTGGCGATGAGGATTGTGGATTTTAGCACACATGGCCTTCATAGTGTTTATTCAACCATTTGATCCTGCTGCTGAATCACGGAGCTCCTGGGTAGAGAGGCTGGAGCAGTATATGGAAGCAAATAGTGTGGCTGCAGAAAAGAAAGTTGCAGTTTTCCTCACAATATTGGGTCAAGCTGCATATGGCACTCTCAGAGACCTAATTTCTCCAGACAAGCCGGCCTCTAAGCCCCTGCCTGAGTTAATTCAGAAGCTACATGAGCACTACAACCCAAAGCCATTAGAGATTGCAGAGCGGTTTAAATTCCACAGTAGAAGGCAGCATGCCGGGGAGGACATAAAGACTTATATCATTGCTTTATGTAAACTAGCTGCCACTTGTCAGTTTGGAGACTACCTGCAGACGGCTCTCCGTGACATGTTTGTCATGGGACTCTGCGACCCAGCCATACAGAAACGCTTACTCACAGAACCCGATTTGACTCTGAAGAAAGCCACTGACCTTGCTACGGTCATGGAGTTGGCTACACGGGACGCCACCCTACTGAAGGCACCACCTGAAACTCCTGCAAGCCAGGGAGAGGAAATATTCCACTCTGCTATCACCCGACACCCAAGACGGTCGTCCCCAAATCTGCCTAAACCTCGCCACCCTAATTCTTCTGTCTCTAGGACACCAACTTGCTACCGTTGTGGTAACACTACTCACAGTGCACCTGCTTGCAAGTTCAAGGATGTCGTTTGTTTTCTTTGTGGAAAGACTGGCCATATTGGGTGTGTTTGCCGCAGCTCACGCTCTCCGAACACTACCACAAAAGTTAGACGTAAACCGACATTTCATATGGATACTGACAATCATGGCTCCAGCTCTGATGAGGAAACCTGTGTCCAGCATGTTGGACTGTTTCGGGTAGCTGGG
This sequence comes from Rana muscosa, assembly GCA_029206835.1. Classification (NCBI taxonomy): domain Eukaryota; kingdom Metazoa; phylum Chordata; class Amphibia; order Anura; family Ranidae; genus Rana; species Rana muscosa. The sequence continues at coordinate 220,265,917 of CM055116.1, forward strand.
AGTACTCCTGCGATAAAAGTGGATGTCACACTCAATGGCTGTCCTGTCTCCATGGATGTTGATACAGGGGCGGCTGTGTCTGTCATTTCATGGACTGATTTAAAGGCATCGGGTCTGTCCCTACCGCTCCAACCTACAAATCTCACACTACAAACCTACATCAAGGAACTTCTACAGCCCTTGGGTTATGTGAAACCCCTTGTTACATTAGGCAACCGCAGTCAAACTCTACGCCTTTATGTTGTCAATAAAGGAGGTCCTCCGCTGTACGGTAGGGACTGGATCAAAGCCCTGGGCATGCCTCCTCTTGCCGATGCCCAATGTACATTGCTTTCTGAGGTAGACCATTGGGTGGAATCCCTGAAGTTTTTGAGGAGTCCTTGGGCACAGTAAAAAGAAAAATGGCCCACCTCCTCTTGAAGCCTGGTGCTACACCTCGTTTTTGTAAGGCACGATCAGTACCTTTTGCCTTGACAAAGAAAGTGGAAGCAGAGCTGGACCACCTATTGGCTGAAAAGATCATAACTAAAGTTGATAGAAGTTAATGGGCATCGCCAATTGTGCCTGTCAAGAAAAAGAATGGAAACATTAGAATTTGTGGAGATTTCAGGGTTGCCCTGAACAACCAACCTCTTGTGGATAAATACCCATTGCCTCGACTTGAAGATCTATTTAGCTCATTGGCTGGGGGGCAACAGTTTACAAAAATAGACTTAAAGCAAGCTTACCTGCAACTGCAAGTACACCCAGATTCACGCCATCTGTTGACCATTAACAGTCATAAAGGATTATTCCAATATAACTGCATGGTTTTTGGCATAGCCCCAGCTCCAGCCATCTGGCAGCAAATCATGGATGAGGTCCTGGCAGGCATACCTTTCACTCAATGTCTACTAGATGACATGCTCATCACTGGTCCCACTGATGAAGAACACAGAAAGAATGTTAAAACTGTGCAAGAAAGACTCCAAAGGTATGGTTTACGTGTCAATCTTTCAAAATGCGAATTTCTAAAGTCTCGACTGGAATTTTGTGCCCACACTGTGGACTGACATGGGTTACACACTACTGAAGAAAAGGTTAAAGCCCTTACCCATGCCCCTACTCTCCAGAATGTAACACAGCTCAGGTCCTACCTTGGCCTCCAAAAGTACTACCACCTTTTCTTGCCGAACCTAGCACACCAGCTTTACCCATTACATCGCTTACTGGATGCAAGAGCTAAATGGATATGGACAGCCAAATGTGAAGAAGCTTTTCGGCTTTCTAAAGAACTCATTCTGTCTTCTCAAGTTCTGGTCCACTATGATTCAAAGAAACACATCACCTTGGCTTGTGACGCCTCGCCTTATGGACTGGGTGCTGTGCTTTCCCATGTCATGCCAGATGGCACAGAGCGCCCCATTTCTTTTGCCTCCACGTCTTTAACCTCAGCAGAGCAAAACTACTCCCAGATAGACAAGGAAGCTTTGGCCATTGTATGGGCCACAAAAAAATTCATACGTACATCTATGGTCGGAAGTTCACACTTATCACTGACCACAAACCTCTGTTGTCAATACTGAACCCTCAGAAAGGAATTTCTACAACAACCGCATCTTGCTTACAAAGGTACGCTTTATTCTTGGGAGCTTATACTTATTCTATCAGATACCGCTCCCATGATGCCCATGGCAATGCAGATGCGTTTTCCAGATTGCCAATTGGAGACCACTCACCAAGAGATGTACGCATAGTGGAAATACACAGGCCGAAATCCTGCATGTCCACCTTCTTAATTGCCAGACATACAGTCACAGATCCTTTCCTGTCTCAGATATTCTCATATGTTCAGGCTGGATGGCCAGAGAAAGTCCCAGGTGAATCTTGTTCGTACGTTGCCAGAAAATGTGAGCTTGTGACTAATGCTGGTTGCCTACAGTGGGGCAACAGAGTGATCATACCTCAGTATTTGCAACCAACCATGCTAAGGATACTGCATGAGGGGCATCCTGGTGTGGTGCGCATGAAGCAGCGAGCCCGCAGTTATGTTTGGTGGCCACAAATGGACACAGCAATTGAAGATTATGTGGCTCAATGTCCTGGGTGCTGTCAAGCTCAGCAACCCCAAAAGAAAGGAACCCTGCTACCTTGGCCATGGCCGACAGAACCATGGTCAAGACTCCATCTTGATTTTGCTGGCCCAATCCAGGGTAAAATGTATTTGATCGTGGTAGATGCACATTCAAAATGGCCAGAGGTTTTTCAAATGCCTTCTGTTACCTCAGCTGCTACCATTCTAGTCTTAAGGAAGCTCTTTGCTCAATATGGCTTGCCAACAGCCATAGTCTCGGACAATGGGACTCAATATACATTGCATGAGTTTCAATCCTTCCTCAGTGGCTTGGGCATCCAACACTACAAAACTGTTCCTTATCATCCAGCCTCGAATGGGCTGGCAGAACGGTTTGTGCAGACGTTTAAGAAGCACTTACTGTCCACTCTGGACCAGGTCTGAATGTCAGAGGAGAAGCTTCTGGAGTTCTTGACCATGTACCGAAACACAAAACACGCTACTACTGGGCTTTCACCTTTACAATTAGCAATTTTCATGTTCGTGTCCCATAGAGTTTAACGTTGTTCGCGTGTTCGAACTAATTTTTTGCCTATTCGCATGTTCTGGTGCGAACCGAACCGGGGGGTGTTCGGCTCATCAACTATTCTACATAACCATCACCATTAACTAAAGACATCTCTATTATGCATTTTCTCCTTGTACTGTCTTCTCTTGTGGCCTCCATTTACATTTTACTTTGCTGTTGAAACCTTGTCTTCTTTTTTCCATATATCAATATTCATTTATTATTGACAAATATGTTCCGTACTTCTACTTATGGAAATGCTTACTTTCTGAATATTCCAAAAAAGTCTATAAATAAAAAATGCAAAAGAAAAAATAAGGACATCTAAGGTAGGAGATGTTTACACTATTGTAACGCCGAGCGCTCCGGGTGTCCCATCCATCCCGGAGCGCCCGCGGCGTCTGTCCCCCTGCAGCGCTCCGGTCGGCTCCTCTGACCGTGAGCGCTGCTCTGATGCTGGCGGGGATGCGATCCATGCGGCGGCACCTGTCCGCCCGCGGATCGCATCCCATCCTGCTCACCGGCCTCCTCCCCCTGCTCCGTCCCGGCGCGCGCGGTCCCGCTGCTCTCTGGGGCGCGCGCGCGCCGGTCTTCTTAAATTTAAAGGGCCAGTGCACCATTGATTGGTGCCTGGTCCAATTACTGTGTCACACTCCAAAACACTTAAAAACCCACTCCCCCTTCCTGTCCTTGCCGGATCTTGTTGCCTTAGTGCCCTGAGAAAGCGTTTTGTACTTGCCTTTCCAGTGTATCTGACCTTCTGCCGTTGCCCCTGACTACGTACCATTGCCGCCTGCCCTGACCTTCCGCTACGTCTGACCTTGCCTCTGCCTAGTCCCAGTGTACCGTGCCTATCTCAGCTGCCAGAGAAGTCGAGCCGCTACTGGGGGACACGACCTGGTTGCTACCGCCGCAGCAAGTCCATCCCGCCTTGCGGCGGGCTCTGGTGAAAACCGGTAGCTGCTTAGAACCGGTCCTCCAGTGCGACCCGTGCCTTCGCCTCTCTGGCACAGAGGATCCACCTCCTGTGTCCTCACTAGCCGCCAGTCCGGGCCCTGACAGTAGATCCGGCCATGGATCCCGCTGAGGTACCGCTGCCAAATCTCGCTGACCTCATTACCGTGGTTGCCCAGCAGTCGCAACAGATCGCCCAACAAGGACAGCAGCTGTCGCAGTTGACCGCCATGGTCCAGCAGCTTCTGCCGCCGCCGCTTCCAGCATCTTCCCCTCTCCGAGCTGCCGCTACTACCTCGAGAATTCGCCTGTCTCTTCCGGAGAAATTTGACGGGGATTCTAGGATGTGCCGGGGATTCTTGTCCCAATGTTCCCTGCATCTTGAGATGATGTCTGACCAGTTTTCCACAGAACGGTCTAAAGTGGCATTCGTGGTCTCTCTGTTGTCTGGAAAGGCCTTGGCCTGGGCCACGCCACTCTGGGACCGCAACGACCCTGCTACAGCCACCGTTCAGTCCTTCTTTGCTGAGGTTCGCAGCGTTTTTTAGGAACCAGCCCGAGCCTCATCCGCTGAAACCGCCCTGTTTAACCTTGTCCAAGGAAACTCTTCTGTGGGTGAATATGCCATACAGTTCCGCACACTGGCCTCAGAGTTAGCTTGGAATAATGAGGCTCTCTGCGCGACCTTCAAGAAGGGTTTATCCGGCCACATCAAGGATTGTCTGGCCGCATGAGAGATACCCTCTTCCTTGACGGAACTCATCCATTTAGCTACCCGCATCGATATGCGTTACGTCGAAAGACGCCAAGAGCTTCGCCAGGAGAAAGATCTTGTTCGCACCAGGCGTTATCCGCGCCTGGCTCCTCTCTTTCTGAATCCAATGCATCCTGTTACCGTGCCTCCCGCCGAGGAGGCCATGCAAATGGACCGGTCTCGCCTGACCCTACAAGAGAGGTCTCGCCATAGGAACGAGAACTTATGCCTTTATTGTGCAAGCTCTGATCACTTCCTAAAAGACTACCCTATTCGTCCTCCGCATCAGGGAAACGCCCGCACCTAGTGAACGTGGGAGAGGCGTTACTGGGTGTGAATTCTTCCTCTCCACGTCTGACTATTCCTGTGCGGATTTCTCCTTCTGCTGGCTCCCTCTTCCCTGCGGTGGCCTTCCTGGACTCTGGTTCTGCAGGAAACTTTATTGAAGCCTCTTTCATCAACAGGTTCAACATTCCTGTTACCCGTCTCATCAAACCCTTCTTCATTTCCTCTGTAAATGGAGAGAATTTGGATTGTACCGTGCGTTACCGCACCGAACCCCTGCTCATGTCCGTTGGTGTTCTTCACCAAGAAAAGATTGAATTCTTTGTTTTGCCGAACTGTACTTCTGACATCCTTCTTGGCCTACCCTGGCTCCAGCGTCACACTCCTACCCTCGACTGGACCACTGGGGACATCAAATCCTGGGGTGACTCCTGTCACAAGCATTGCCTTAAGTCTGTACCGACCTGTCAAGTCCCCATCACTACTCCTTTGCCTGGCCTTCCGGAGTTTTCTGATGTCTTTTGCAAAAAACAGGCGGAGGTCTTACCACCACATAGACCCTACGACTGCCCCATTGACTTGCTCCCAGGTACTACACCACCCCGTGGCAGAATTTACCCTCTCTCCTCTCCTGAAACCAAGGCCATGACTGAATACATTCAGGAGAACCTCAAGAGAGGTTTTATTAGGAAATCATCTTCTCCAGCCGGAGCGGGCTTCTTCTTCGTGGCCAAGAAGGACGGATCTCTATGCCCTTGCATAGACTATCGTGGTCTCAATAAAATCACTATTAAAAACCGCTACCCTCTGCCTCTCATCTCGGAGCTCTTTGACCGTCTGCCCGGAGCAAAAGTTTTTTCTAAATTGGACCTCAGGGGTGCTTATAACCTCATCAGAATCCGTAAAGGAGATGAATGGAAAACCGCATTTAACACCAGAGACGGTCACTTTGAATATCTCGTCATGCCGTTCGGACTTTGCAACGCCCCTGCAGTCTTTCAAGATTTTGTCAACGAAATCTTCCGGGACCTACTGTATACCTGTGTGGTTGTCTATCTTGACGACATCCTAATCTTCTCTGCCAACCTTAAGGAACATCGGCTCCATGTCCGTCAAGTGCTCCAGCGTCTCCGCGTAAATCATTTTTACGCTAAATTTGAAAAATGCCTTTTTGAGCGCAGCAGTCTTCCTTTCCTAGGTTATCTGGTCTCTGGACAAGGTCTTCAAATGGACCCTGACAAACTCTCCACAGTCTTGGGTTGGCCACGCCCCTCTGGACTTCGGGCTATCCAACGCTTCCTTGGTTTCGCCAACTACTATCGTCAGTTCATACCCCACTTCTCCACCATCGTTGCTCCTATAGGGGCACTGACCAAAAAAGACGCGAATCCTAGGTCCTGGCCGCCTCAAGCGGAGGAAGCCTTTACTCGCCTTAAGACCGCCTTCTCCTCTGCACCTGTCCTGTCTCGGCCAGATCCTCTAAAGCCGTTCTTCCTTGAAGTCGACGCCTCCTCGGTAGGAGCCGGAGCTGTGCTTCTTCAAAAAAACGCTAAAGGGAAAAACGTCACTTCTCTAAAACTTTCTCCCCTCCGGAAAAAAACTATTCCATAGGTGACCGTGAACTGTTGGCCATCAAGTTGGCATTAGAAGAGTGGAGACATCTCCTGGAAGGATCCCTTCACCCTATCTCCATCTACACTGACCATAAAAATTTGTCCTATCTTCAGTCCGCTCAGCGCCTAAATCCTCGCCAGGCCAGGTGGTCATTGTTCTTTGCCCGCTTCAACTTCCAGATCCATTTTTGGCCCGCAGACAAAAATGTCAGGGCTGATGCTTTGTCCCGTTTCTCCGATACCTCTGAAACCGAGACTCCTTCTCAACACATCATACCCTCTGAGTGTCTGATTTCCTCTGCTCCCGCTTCTCTCGTGCCAATTCCTCCAGGAAAGACTTTCGCTCCTTCACGCCTTCGGCTTCAGATACTTAAGTGGGGCCATTCCTCCCATCTAGCCGGTCACGCTGGGATCAAAAAATCCATACAACTGATTGCCAGACACTATTGGTGGCCTACCCAGGAGGAAGATGTGACTGACTTTGTACGGGCCTGCACTATCTGTTAGGCTTGTGCAATTAGTTTCGTAACGAATCAAAATTCGTCCGAATTTAGCAACTTTCGGACATTCGGAAGCATTCGAATTTCCGAACAGAGCAATTACGAATAAAACCGAATCCGAAATAAATTATACCGCAAAATAGCGAATGCCCGAAGGTCTTCGGCATAATTCGTTATGAAAAAAGTTACGAATGTACGAATCCATTCGAAGCACAATAACACTCACTCTGCTCTCTGCTTCTCCCTCACCATGCTGAACTCCCTCTCAAAATGGTGTACAGGGGCGGAGGCTATAGCCGCATGAAAAAACGAAAGTAAAATACGAGATTTCAAATCCATTCGAAGCACAATAACACTCACTCTGCTCTGCTCTCTGCTTCTCCCTCACCGTGCTGAACCCTCTCAAAATGGTGTACAGGGGCGGAGCCTATAGCCGCATGTAAAAAACGAAAGTAAAATACGAGATTTCGAATCGTTACAAATAACCGCTATGTATTTAGAAAAGTACAAATCCATTCGAAGCACATTAGGCATAATAGGCAGCGTCGTTGTGAGAGAGACACGGAAAATTACGAATCAACGAACCCAAAAAAAGTTACGAAAGTAGGAGTTGTGTCCAGAATCAACGAAAAACAACGTACTCTACCGAAAGTACGAATTATAAAGCAACAAAAAATTCAACGAAAAATGTCGCTTGCAAAAATACGAATGAGTCCGAACACGAAAAATCCCGTCTAGCAAAATTACGAATGATTACGAATCAACAGGACCGGAAAGAAACGAACCGAAACGGAACGAATTTTTCCGTTGTGCACAAGTCTACTATCTGTGCACGTGACAAGACGCCTCGCCAGAAGCCTGCAGGTCTTCTCCTTCCCCTACCTGTGCCTGAACAACCATGGTCCCACATCGCCAAGGATTTCATCACGGACCTCCCTTTGTCTCGTAGTAACACTGTTATCTGGGTGGTCGTTGACCGTTTTTCTAAAATGGCTCATTTTGTCCCGCTCCCTGGTCTGCCTACTGCACCTCAGTTGGCGAAGCATTTTTTTCTTCAAATTTTCCGCCTTCATGGGCTGCCCTCACATATCGTCTCGGATAGAGGTGTTCAATTCATCTAAAAATTTTGGAGAGCTCTCTGTACTCAACTAAAAATTAAGTTGAATTTTTCTTCCGCTTATCACCCGCAGTCCAATGGACAGGTGGAGAGAGTTAACCAGGTCCTTGGCGACTACCTACGACATTTTGTCTCCGCCCGTCAAGACGATTGGGTCGACCTATTGCCCTGGGCAGAATTCTCATACAATTTCAAGAACTCTGAATCTTCCTCCAAGTCGCCTTTCTTTGTGGTCTACGGCTGTCACCCATTGCCCCCCTCCCCATTCCCACGTCTTCTGGAGTTCCGGCCGTGGATGAATTTACTCAGGACTTTGCCTCTATCTGGAAAGAGACTCAAAAGTCACTCTCACTGGCCTCTGCCCGCATGAAGAGACATGCAGATAAAAAGAGAAGAATCCCTCCTGTCTATGCCCCTGGTGACAAAGTGTGGCTCTCCTCCAAATATGTTCGGTTTCGGGTACCTAGCTACAAGCTGGGCCCTCGTTACCTCGGGCCATTTAAAATCAAAAACCAAATCAATTCTGTTTCTTACAAGCTCCACCTTCCTCCTTCTCTTCGTATTCCCAACTCTTTTCATGTGTCTCTTCTTAAACCCCTCATTCTTAACTGATTTTCCCCTAAGGTCACTGCTCCTGCTCCTGTCTCTGGTTCTTCTGATGTCTTCTCGGTGAAAGAGATCCTCGCCTCCAAGGTCATCCGAGGTAAAAAATGTTTTTTAGTGGATTGGGAGAACTGTGGTCCTGAGGAAAGGTCCTGGGAACCTGAGGCCAACATTTTAGATAAACAGCTCATCCGAAGATTCTCGGGTTCCAAGAAGAGGGGGAGACCTAAGGGGGGGTACTGTAACGCCGAGCGCTCCGGGTGTCCCATCCATCCCGGAGCGCCCGCGGCGTCTGTCCCCCTGCAGCGCTCCGGTCGGCTCCTCTGACCGTGAGCGCTGCTCTGATGCTGGCGGGGATGCGATCCATGCGGCGGCACCTGTCCGCCCGCAGATCGCATCCCATCCTGCTCACCGGCCTCCTCCCCCTGCTCCGTCCCGGCGCGCTGCTCTCTAGGGTGCGCGCACGCCGGTCTTCTTAAATTTAAAGGGCCAGTGCACCATTGATTGGTGCCTGGTCCAATTACTGTGTCACACTCCAAAACACTTAAAAACCCACTCCCCCTTCCTGTCCTTGCCGGATCTTGTTGCCTTAGTGCCCTGAGAAAGCATTTTGTACTTGCCTTTCCAGTGTATCTGACCTTCTGCCGTTGCCCCTGACTACGTACCATTGCCGCCTGCCCTGACTTTCCGCTACGTCTGACCTTGCCTCTGCCTAGTCCCAGTGTACCGTGCCTATCTCAGCTGCCAGAGAAGTCGAGCCGCTACTGGGGGACACAACCTGGTTGCTACCGCCGCAGCAAGTCCATCCCGCCTTGCGGCGGGCTCTGGTGAAAACCGGTAGCTGCTTAGAACCGGTCCTCCAGTGCGACCCGTGCCTTCGCCTCTCTGGCACAGAGGATCCACCTCCTGTGTCCTCACTAGCCGCCAGTCCGGGCCCTGACAACTATGTTGACCCAAAACAGCAATACATTATACTGTACAGATGAACTGACATATCTGTACAATCTTTAGTTGAACTAAATGAATGTCTAACAGCAGCAAAACATTTTAGTTTTGGATACAGCAGAGAGGGATTAGAACACCAATCAGGTTTTTAGTGCTGTCTGTGCTGAATTAGGGAGCTTCACCCTCTCCATTTGTCATGTTTACTGATATCATCAAGAGTAAAAGTAAAAGAAAATCTTGAACTTAGAATTTAATAGAGGGGACATCTTTCAATGAGGACACTAGTTCTGGTGACACTAGTGACAATGAGGGTCACCCTATTACTCCCGGTTTTGCCTTTAGAACAGAAAGTAAAGGACAATCTCCCCAAATGGACACAAAGGGAAAAAACTGAAAGGGTTATAACCTTCCCTTACTCCATCTAAAATTAAAAGAAAAATCCTTTACTTTTATTTGCATAATTGTACAAATTGTTACTTTGCCTATGAAGGGAAACGCTAGATTTAGATGAATACGGCAAAAAAACAACTATTTTGTTTCCACTGCAAAAGTTAGCAGTGATTATGGGTGTTAAAATATGAATATCTCTACTGTATAAGACACCTGTGTGCAAATCTGCCAATTTATAAATGACATAAGGAAAATTAGAGTGCCTACATTAACCACTTCGCACCCAGGCCAATTCTGACACTTCGCTCCTACATGTAAAAAGCCTCATTTTTTTGCTAGAAAATTACATATAACCCCCAAACAATATATATATATGTTTTTTTAGCAAAGACCCTAGAGAATACAATGGCGGTCATTGCAACTTTTTATCTCGCACGGTATTTGCGCAATAATTTTTCAAACGCATTTTTTTGGGAAAAAAAACGGTTTCATGAATTAAAAAATATTAAAACATTAAAGTTAGCCCAATTTTTTTGCATAATGTGAAAGATGAAGTTACGCCGAGTAAATAGATACCTAACATGTCACCCTTCAAAATTGTACACGCTCGTGGAATGGCGCCAAACTTCGGTACTTAAAAATCCTCATGGGCGACGCTTTAAATTTTGTTATTGGTTACATGTTTTGAGTTACAGAGGAGGTCTAGGGCTAGAATTATTGCTCTCGCTCTAACGTTAGCTACGATACCTCACATGTGTGTTCTGAACACCGTTTTAATATGTGGGCGGGACTTACGTATGCGTTCGCTTCTGCGTACGAGCTACCGGGGACAGGGGCGCTTTACAATTTATTTATTTTTTATTTATTGTTCATTTTACACTTAACTTTTTACTTTGACAGTTAGAAAAAAAAAATGATCACTTTTATTCCTATTACAAGGAATGTAAACATCCCTTGTAATAGGAATAAGCATGACAGGTCCTCTTTACAGTGAGATATGGGGTCAATAAGACCCCACATCTCACCTCTAGGCTGGAAAGCCTGAAATAAAAAAAAAAAAACGATCACCGCTTCCTAGCCGAAGCGGCGCCGTTTTTTTGAATGCAGAGGCCGGGCGTGACGTCATAACATCGCGCCCGGCCTCCGAACGATCATAAAGACTCCGGCGACCATCTGGTCCGCCGGAAATCTCTATTGTAAGAAGCCGGGGCCGGCGGATCCTGTCACCGACTCACCGATCGCTCAGGTGAGTCGGTAGAAGCACCGGAGGGCGGCGGGAGGGGGGGGACGTCCCCTCTCGCCGCCTGTAAGAACGATCAAGCGGCGGAACAGCCGCTATGATCGTTCTTACGGTACAGAGAATCGCCGGCTCTAAAAAACGATATCTGAATGATGCCTGTAGCTGCAGGCATCATTCAGATATCCCGGCTCAAAGTCAAGGACGTCCTTAGGCGCGAAGTGGTTAACATTAGGTGTAAATAGCTTGAGGTTTTGCTTTTCTTCACACATCCAAGGTATAAAATGCATTTCAAAATAAGCTTTACAATATCTTCTAGAAGAAATTCTTTGTACTGTTTTGACTGAATATCTGTGCATTACTAAGAAATTTTTCATCAAATCTTTGCCTTGGTCAAGCTACACACAGCAAAAGATGGCTTTAATCTTTACATGACACATTGATCCCACTCGGCTTGTCAGCATGTCATTCCCATATTTGCCCTTGGAGAGCAAATGTACAGTCTAGTAAGTGGGAGAAAAACATAAGTCATTGTCATTGCTTACTTTTATGTTTTATTACAATCAGTCATTGACTAAGAAAGTACAAGCAGCATTAAGCTCTCGAAGTACAGAAGTTCAACTTTGTGCTTGCATCTACAGGATGAAAGAAAAACAAAGCAAACACTGAAATACTTTTTGAAACTATTGTACTTATGAAGCTACTTTAGCTCATTTAAATGCAAATTATACAAACCTTGAAGATATGTACTGGTATGTGGCAAAGGATTATGCCTCTCAGCAAAACGACAGCTTGATTAATCAAATAGCACAATTTAGGCATAAATATTTCTCACACTACTTGATTTACTGTGAAGTTTTTAAAATTAGTCATAATCATTAAAATTTTATATTGCGAGGCACTGTGCCTCTGAAGTTTATTTTTTTTTATACAGCAAATAGTTACATAGTTATTGCTTAATCATATGAGCATTCTAATGGAGAGATACAAATTTTTGAAAGATTTAATATTCCAAAACAGGGAGGTCAAAAAACTTTGCAACTTTGTAAAAATGGTACTACCTATCATGTTCCAATAAGTGTTCATATGCTCTTGAAGCATCAGTTGTGCCCTATGAGAAATATTTATTTTCTGTCTATTGCTGGGGAAGGAGAGGGTTGGCTTCCAGTATTCCAGTATTGACATACAGTGTATGCATTGCATAGTACCTGAAACCTCAGGTAGAACACTGACTGAAAATATTTAACAAGAGAACATGCATAACTTAAAGAGCAGCTCCACTTTTGTTGAGAAAAATAATCCCCTCTGGGTGATCAATGTATACTGCAAGGATTTTTACAAAGCTTTGTTGAAAATTCCTATCTGTTTTTGCTCTAGAGAAAAAGCTGTTCATTTGATAATGTGAATGTGCAGAGTGAACCTTATTAAATCAGCTGATGTACTTGCTTGCTGTGTTCTAATGAGGAGAGTAGTAGGGTATGCCTACCATTAGAAGTAATTAACTCTTTAGGTTATCTCACCAAAAATGAAATTTTGATGGCAGAGGATGCCTAAAATCTGACTTGTTTCTGGGAAAATCAGTGAGCTGTTCACACAAGCAGGAAATTACATTTCTGGGGAAGCTCTATACGCCAACTGTGTACAGAAGGCCTCCAGGTTATCATATTACATTGAATGTGCTGCAGATTGAAAAAGAAAAGGTAACATTCAATAAGAATATGGCATGCTTAGCAATTGTATATGCTATATAGAGCTGCACGATTCTGGCTAAAATTAGAATTTTTTTGCTTAGAAATCACGATTCTCTCATGATTCTCACGGCGTAACATTATCTTTCACATTATGCAAAACAATTGAGCTAACTTTACTGTTTAGTTTTTTTTTATTCGTTAAAGTGTATTTTTCCAAAGAATTGCGTTTGAAAGCCTGCTGCGCAAATAAAGTGTGACATAAAATATTGCAACTACCGCCATTTTATTTTCTAGGGTCTCTGCTGAAAAAAAAAATATATATATATATTAGGGCTGTTACTGATTAAAATTTTCATGTTTGATTAATCGATTTTTTTTAAATCGATTAATCGACTAATTTCGATTAATTATAACGCACATACAGATACAACTACTTTTAGCTGAGCTACTTGCAGGCCGATTCCCAGTGCAGCTACCAACCACTGGAAAAATGGATAGCAGGATACAAAAAACACACAAAGGCAACGCTCGATGGGAATAGCATTAAAACTTTTATAGTCTTCAAGTAGGTAACAAAATAAATATTGCACTGGAGATAAAATCGATGTAGCTACATAAACTGTAAAAATGGTGCGAGTAATACCAAACGGTAGCAAAAGCAGTCATAAAAACATGTAGCTAAGTATAATACTGGTATAAAAATGTGTACAGTGATACCACTGCTGAATCCAGATGAGGAGGGGTTAACATCAATCCGTCGGCATGTAGATGTCCCGTGAAGGGAACTATCACAACTCCCAGTGGATGGCTGTAGAATCCCAGGTTGATAGAGGGAAGTGATAGAGGGAAGTGTAACAGCCCTTGCGTGGGGCAGATAGTAAGGTCCCGCCGGCATGCAGATATAAAGGCACAGCAAAGGAGCCCCTCAGTTGGACACAGCAAGCCCTGCCGGTGTCCATGACGTCACTGGATCTCCGATGGAACTCCCTGAAGACCCGGAAGCTGGCGGAGAGGTGAGTACCGATCAAAAGAACTTTGATCGATCAAAAGAATTTTGATCGATCAAAAAGATTAATCGATTAATCGGGGAATTAATAGTTAATTTCCACAGCCCTAATATATATATATATATATATATATATATATATATATATATATATATATATATATAATGCTTGGAGGTTCTAAGTAATTTTCTAGCAAAAAATACTGATTTTTAACTTGTAAGCAACAAGTGTCAGAAAAAGGTTTAGTCTTTATGTGGTTAAACTGATCTCAATTACAGACCAAAGTTCATTGTGTTGACAATGTTGTGATAAACTTGACAGGCTGCCTGTTTTTTGTTTTGTTTTTGACAGCTGTCAGTTGTGAGCAGAGAACTCTCTGCACTGAATCATGGAAATGCTGTATTATGACTGTGAGGTGGGTTGAATTGAGATTGCAATTTTTGAACGGTTAATAATGCCGCTCTAATGCTATATTATTACTTTTTTCCTACAAATGTGGAGTTACCAATTAAATATGTCAGTAATTAAAGGGATGATTCAGTAGCCCAGACTGAGGGGAATAGAGAGGGACTGTAAACCCAGCTGTATCTATGTGTACTGTTAAAAAGCATTTAAATTTGCTTAAATATACATAAAGGAGTAGTACCAGCCAAAGCTTGTTTTCAGCAGAGAGCTGGCTGAAGTCCACTCTCTGCTGACGTCATAGATGTCAGTCCAGGCACCATGTCATCACGACAATACAGTCTGGATCTGCCATGTGCTTAGACTGACACCCGGCTCAGCCTCTCAGCGAGCCGCGGAGAGCCTGAACTGGCCGTCCCCACCCCTTCCACAGCCCAGCGCTTCGAGGAGGGAGAAGAACAGAGAGCTGTGACTGACAGTCTACAGCTCTCTGCTCATAGAGCTGTGAAAACTAAGCGATTGGCAGTGTTCGATTGCTTGGTTCTCAGTGCAGAGGCGCCGGGGGACAGATGCAGCATAGGACCCATGCTACATCCACCTAGGTAAGTATAAAAAAAATCCTTTACTTCACTTTTAAAGATTACACCTAAAGATACTGTCCAGTCAGACATGAACATTTTAACATTTAAACTGATTCAGGTGTACCATGCCTGCTGAATTGCTCTGATTTTATCCCAGAATTTGTCATGTGCAGGTGACATTTATTTATATCTACATCTACAAATCTATATGGTTTACATACAACTTTTGCAGTGTCCCAGAATCAAAGCCCTTAACCATTTATAACAGTATATTTCATGGATTATTCATATTTTGTTTTACAAAGAGTTTTATTGTTTTTTCAGGTTTTGAAAATAAAGAGATATAAACAGCAAATAGAGGCACAATGAAACAGTGCAAACAGTGTGGCAAAGAAAGGCACATACCATCAGGGACTACAGTGTCACAGTTGCATATATCAATGAGGATAGATCAAAATTGCTACTAAATAAAAGAGCAATGCAGTGCAACAATCAATGAAGGATACTCTTTGCCATTGATAGCAAACACCTTAATATGTGGTATAGAGAAGGGGAAAAAAAGAAGGGATTGGGGGGAAGTGAAGGAAACCGTGATTGTGTGTAAAGCCCTGTACACACGATCGGTTTTACCGATGAAAACAGTCCGATGGACTTTTTTCATCGGACAAACCGATCGTGTATGGGACCCATCAGTCTTTTTTCCTTGTCAAAATAATTTATTAGAGTATACAAGAGGTAATATACAGACAATCTTATGTATGTATAGTTTTAACAAGTGTGAATGTTCCATTTTACTTATTCAATAGCTAATTTTGTTAATATCTAAATATGCAATATACCAATGCTATTAATACATTTAAAAGGATTATGTGTAATATATGTTTCCTAACAACATTCAACTTGTCAATAAATTCATATTGTTATTATGCTAGGATAAGATTATGGGTTGTAATTTCAGGCGATATTCTTATGTATACCTAGTGTATACCTAGGGCCAGTCTTGTTGGTTGGAGGGTAGACAGTGGAGGAGACCTTGCGTGGAGAGTGAAGAAGTTTCTGCTTTTGACTGCTGGGTTGCATTTTTGGTTATTTTTGGCTCTTTTTCCTTGCAGCTTTTTAACACCTTTTTCTGGCACATTTTAAACAGCCTTTTTTTTCTCTTTTTTTCCTTCAGCCTACTAATTAAGGGGAGTGGTTAATTGGTCACAGGTGCTTGAGGCCTATATAAATTTCTGTAGAGCACATGTGAAATTGCCAGTCTTGTTGGTTGGAGGGTAGACAGTGGAGGAGACCTTGCGTGGAGAGTGAAGACGTTTCTGCTTTTGACTGCTGGGTTGCATTTTTGGTTATTTTTGGCTCTTTTTCCTTGCAGCTTTTTAACACCTTTTTCTGGCACATTTTAAACAGCCTTTTTTTTCTCTTTTTTTCCTTCAGCCTACTAATTAAGGGGAGTGGTTAATTGGTCACAGGTGCTTGAGGCCTATATAAATTTCTGTAGAGCACATGTGAAATTGCCAGTCTTGTTGGTTGGAGGGTAGACAGTGGAGGAGACCTTGCGTGGAGAGTGAAGAAGTTTCTGCTTTTGACTGCTGGGTTGCATTTTTGGTTATTTTTGGCTCTTTTTCCTTGCAGCTTTTTAACACCTTTTTCTGGCACATTTTAAACAGCCTTTTTTTTCTCTTTTTTTCCTTCAGCCTACTAATTAAGGGGAGTGGTTAATTGGTCACAGGTGCTTGAGGCCTATATAAACTTCTGTAGAGCTCATTTAGAGCCTGCTCATTTTGAGTTGCTGGAACTCTGTCCAAGTGGAACTGGACTAAGTGGTGAGTTAAATTAAAGAGTTTAAAACAGGAGGTTAAAACAGGGGTCATAGTAGATGTGTAGTGTGAGTACCTGGGTGTTGTCTGAGTAGTGTGTGTGGATCGTTAGTACTTGTGTATTGTAGGTGCACGCTGGTCTGCGAGTGCACGCGGGTCCGTTGGTCTGCGGGTGCACGTGGGTCTGCGAGTGCACGTGGGTCTGCGAGTGCACGTGGGTCTGCGAGTGCACGCTGGTCTGCGAGTGCACACGGGTCCGTTGGTCTGCGGGTGCACGTAGGTCTGCAAGTGCACGCTGGTCTGCGAGTGCACGCGGGTCCATTGGTCTGCGAGTGCACGCTGGTCTGCGAGTGCACGCGGGTCCGTTGGTCTGCGAGTGCACGCTGGTCTGCGAGTGCACGCGGGTCCGTTGGTCTGCGAGTGCACAATGGTCTGCGAGTGCACGCGGGTCCGTTGGTCTGCGAGTGCACGCTGGTCTGCGAGTGCACGCGGGTCCGTTGGTCTGCGAGTGCACGTTGGTCTGCGAGTGCACGCGGGTCCGTTGGTCTGCGAGTGCACGCTGGTCTGCGAGTGCACGCGGGTCCGTTGGTCTGCGAGTGCACGTTGGTCTGCGAGTGCACGCGGGTCCGTTGGTCTGTGAGTGCACGCTGGTCTGCGAGTGCACGTGGGTCCGTTGGTCTGCGGGTGCACGTTGGTCTGCGAGTGCACGTGGGTCCGTTGGTCTGCGAGTGCACGCTGGTCTGCGAGTGCACGCGGGTCCGTTGGTCTGCGAGTGCACGCTGGTCTGCGAGTGCACGCTGGTCTGCGAGTGCACGCGGGTCCGTTGGTCTGCGAGTGCACGCTGGTCTGCGAGTGCACGCGGGTCCATTGGTCTGCGAGTGCACGCTGGTCTGCGAGTGCATGCGGGTCCGTTGGTCTGCGAGTGCACGCTGGTCTGCGATTGCACGTGGGTCCATTGGTCTGCGAGTGCAGGCTGGTCTGCGAGTGCACGCGGGTCCGTTGGTCTGCGGGTGCACGCTGGTTTTGCGAGTGCACGCGGGTCCGTTGGTCTGCGAGTGCACGCGGGTCCGTTGGTCTGCGAGTGCACGCGGGTCCGTTGGTCTGCGAGTGCACGCGGGTCCGTTGGTCTGCGAGTGCACGCTGGTCTGCGAGTGCACGCGGGTCCGTTGGTCTGCGAGTGCACGCGGGTCCGCGAGTGCACGCGGGTCCGTTGGTCTGCGAGTGCACGCTGGTCTGCGAGTGCACGCGGGTCCGTTGGTCTGTGGGTGCACGTGGGTCTGCGTGGTACCTGTGTATTGTCTTGTTGAGTACCTGTGTATTGTCTTGTTGAATAGTTGGGTCAGGAAGCTAGTGTTAGGTAATTTGGACAGGGTATAATCTCGAATCCTCATTAAATTAATAGGTACGATGCCCAGCGGGTGTGGCGAGGCGACTCGGTGTACATCTTGCAGCATGTATGCGTTCCTTGATCATCTGATCGAGGGCGATTACTGCTGTGCAAAATGTAAGCACATTGTTTCCCTGGAAGCCCAGGTTCTGAATCTAGGGAAGCAACTGTCAGCACTGGGAAGTCCCTCCACACTAAAGGAGAGCTGGATACGTACCCGGCAGGTGATGGCAGGGGCCAGCACAGAGGTGGGTGGAGTCAAAGAGGTGCAGGCACTAGAAAATAGTAGATGGGTGACAGTCAGGAAGGGTAGAGGGCGAAGTGCCAGGGAGGCCGATCCAGGGCTGGAGCATCCCAATAAGTATGCTCCACTGAGTGACATTGGTGAAACCAGTCCGGGACCAGCACTGCTGGAGCTGAGGGACTCTCCTAGCTGCCAGGGGAAGAACTCCTCCAGTGAGAGTGGGGGGGAAGCGAAGGGAAAGGAAAGACAGATTCTGGTGGTAGGGGACTCAATTCTTAGAAGGACAGAGAGGGCAATCTGTAACAAAGACCTGAAGCGCCGAACTGTATGTTGTCTACCGGGCGCTCGGGTTCGGCACATCACGGATCTGGTGGACAGATTACTGGGAGGGGCTGGGGAAGACCCAGCTGTCATGGTGCACGTTGGCACCAATGACAAAGTCAGAGGCAGATGGAGTGTCCTAAAGAACGATTTTAGGGACTTGGGAGCTAAATTGAGGAAAAGGACCTCCAAGGTAGTATTCTCGGGAATACTACCGGTACATCGAGCCACACCAGAAAGGCAGAGGGAGATTAGGGAAGTGAACAAGTGGCTGAAGAGCTGGTGTAGTAAGGAGGGGTTTGGGTTCCTGGAGGACTGGGTCGACTTCTCAGTCGATAACCAGTACTATAGAAGGGGCGGACTGCACCTAAATGAGGAGGGTGCAGATCAGCTGGGAATAAGGATGGCCAAAAAGTTAGAGGGGTTTTTAAACTAGGTGACAGGGGGGAGGGTCCAGAGATAGTGAGAGTCAGCGGGGAACATATTCTAAAGGGTAGTATTAGGGGCATTAGTGGTAGGGTAACCAAAGAACATAAACCCAAGGTAAGTATAGTAGCAAGTCCTAGTTGCAATCTGGGAACACCCAAGAGGATAGTATGTGACCGGTCAAATAATATTAATGCATTAAAGTGTCTGTTCACCAACACCAGAAGTCTGCCAAGCAAAATAGGTGAGTTGGAAGCTCTGGTGCATGAGGAGAGCTATGATGTAATCGGTATTGCTGAAACTTGGCTTCATTCCTCACATGACTGGGCTATTAATATTCCTGGCTATGCACTCTTTCGGAAAGACAGGGTAAAAACGAAGGGTGGAGGGGTCTGTCTCTATGTGAGAAGTGATCTCAAAGCGAGTGTGAAAGAGGACCTGGTGGATGGAGAGTGTGATGAGTCTGAAGCATTATGGGTGGAACTGCATACAGATGTGCGTAGTTCAAAGCTAATCATTGGAGTTTGTTATAGACCACCCAATGTTAATGAGGAGTTAGAGACTCAGCTCCTTGCACAGATGGAAAGGGCTGCAAGGGCTGGGACGGTGATAATAATGGGGGATTTTAACTACCCAGAAATTGACTGGAGTAATGGAACTGCTGGGACAGTTAAAGGGCAAACATTTATAAACCTATTGCAGGACAATTTTATGGTCCAGTTTATTGAGGCCCCAACTAGGAATGATGCTCTGTTGGACCTGGTAATCTCAAACCATGCAGAGCGTATTACTAATGTTCAGATAAAGGAACACCTGGGTAGCAGTGACCATAACATGATTTCATTTGATGTTAGTTGTAAGCAAAAATCACATACAGGAAAGATAAAAACACTTAATTTCAAGAGAGCAAATTTTCCAAGGATGAGTGCTGCTCTCCAGGACTTAGACTGGGAAGGAATATTGGCATCAATGGGCACAGAACAGAAATGGGAATTCTTCAAAAAGACTGTTTGTGATCTCACTGCAAAGTATATTCCCATGGGCAATAAGTTTAAAAGGCTAAAAATAAAACCTATGTGGCTCACTGCCAAAGTTAAAAAAGCTATAAACTATAAGAAAAGAGCTTTTAAAAAATATAAAAATGAGGGAACACTAGTGTCATTTAAATGTTACAAAGAATATAACAGGATATGTAAAAAGGAAATCAAGGATGCAAAAATTCAAAATGAACGACAGATTGCAAAAGATAGTAGGACAAACCCCAAAAAATTCTTCAAATATATTAATAGTAAAAAGGTCAAGTCTGAGCATGTAGGCCCTTTACAAAATAATCTAGAGTGGGTGACTGTGGACAAAGAGAAGGCTAATTTATTAAATACTTTCTTCAGTTCTGTGTATACAAAGGAGCATGGGGGAGCTCATGTCCAAAATGGGGGTGGTAGTGACACAGCCCCAAATCCACAATGGCTCAAAAGTGATATGGTCCAGAAATATTTAGATGGAATAAAGGTGGATAAAGCACCTGGACCAGATGGCATACACCCACGGATCCTAAAAGAATTGAGCTCTGTAATTTCAAAGCCATTGTATTTAATTTTTAGGGACTCATTAATGACAGGAATAGTACCACTGGATTGGCGCAGGGCCAATGTGGTGCCTATATTTAAAAAGGGAATTAAGTGTTTACCAAGTAACTATAGACCTGTTAGTTTAACTTCTATAGTTGGGAAAATACTGGAGAGATTAATAAAAGACCACATAGATGAGTTCTTGCTGGAAAAAAACTATTTAAGCAACAGACAGCATGGATTCATGAAAGACAGAAGTTGTCAAACAAACCTGATTTCTTTTTATGAAGAGGTAAGTAAGACCTTGGACAGAGGGGTGGCAGTGGACGTGGTATACTTGGATTTTGCAAAAGCGTTTGATACAGTTCCCCACACACGGCTCATGTGTAAGGTAAAGTCTACAGGATTGGAAATATCAGTTTGTAAATGGATAGAAAACTGGCTAAAAGACAGAATTCAGAGAGTAGTGGTTAATGATTCTTACTCTGAATGGTCCAAGGTTATCAGTGGTGTACCCCAAGGTTCAGTGCTGGGACCCTTACTTTTTAATATGTTTATAAATGATATTGGGTCTGAGATCAAAAGTAACATTTCTGTCTTTGCAGATGACACCAAGCTATGCAGTGGAATAACGTCCTTACAGGATGTCGCCAATTTACAAGCCGACCTCAATGCTCTGTCTAATTGGGCGACTATGTGGCAGATGAGGTTTAATGTTGATAAACGTAAAGTTATGCACTTGGGGGCTAATAATATGAATGCATCATACATACTAGGGGGAGTACAACTGGGGGGATCCGTAGTGGAGAAGGATCTGGGGGTTTTGGTAGATCATAAGCTCAATAATGGCATGCAATGCCAAGCTGCGGTTTCCAAAGCGAGCAAAGTCCTTTCTTGTATTAAGAGAGGTATGGTCTCCAGAGAGAGAGATATCATTTTGCCCCTGTTCAAATCATTAGTAAGACCTCATCTGGAATATGCAGTTCAGTTTTGGGCCCCAGTTCTCAAAAAGGATATTGGGGAACTGGAGAAAGTGCAGAGAAGGGCAACCAAACTGATAAGAGGCATGGAGGAGCTCAGCTATGAGGAGAGATTAGAGGAACTGAATTTATTCTCTCTTGAGAAGAGGAGATTAAGGGGGGATATGATCAACATGTACAAATATATAAGGGGTCCATATAGTGAACTTGGTGTTCAGTTATTCACTTTACGGACAACACAAAGGACAAGGGGGCACTCTTTGCGTCTAGAGGAAAAGAGATTTCACCTCCAAATACGGAAAGGTTTTTTCACAGTAAGAGCTGTGAAAATGTGGAATAGACTCCCTGCAGAGGTGGTTCTGGCCAGCTCAGTAGATTGCTTTAGGAAGGGCCTGGATTCTTTCTTAAATGTACATAATATAACTGGGTACTGACATTTATAGGTAAAGTTGATCCAGGGAATATCCGATTGCCTCTCGGGGGATCAGGAAGGAATTTTTTCCCCTGCTGTAGCAAATTGGATCATGCTCTTCTGGGTTTTTTTTGCCTTCCTCTGGATCAACTGTGGGTATAGAATTGGGTATATGGGATTGTACGATATATGTTTATTTATTTTTTTATTTTTATTTTTTTACGGTTGAACTGGATGGACTTGTGTCTTTTTTCAACCTGACTAACTATGTAACTATGTAACTATGTAATGCAGTGCAACAATCAATGAAGGATACTCTTTGCCATTGATAGCAAACACCTTAATATGTGGTATAGAGAAGGGGAAAAAAAGAAGGGATTGGGGGGAAGTGAAGGAAACCGTGATTGTGTGTAAAGCCCTGTACACACGATCGGTTTTACCAATGAAAACAGTCCGATGGACTTTTTTCATCGGACAAACCGATCGTGTATGGGACCCATCAGTCTTTTTTCCTTGTCAAAATAATTTATTATAGTATACAAGAGGTAATATACAGACAATCTTATGTATGTATAGTTTTAACAAGTGTGAATGTTCCATTTTACTTATTCAATAGCTAATTTTGTTAATATCTAAATATGCAATATACCAATGCTATTATTACATTTAAAAGGATTATGTGTAATATATGTTTCCTAACAACATTCAACTTGTCAATAAATTCATATTGTTATTATGCTAGGATAAGATTATGGGTTGTAATTTCAGGCGATATTCTTATGTATACCTAGTGGAATATGAAAAGGGAATAAGGAAGGGAAAAATATAGGAGATAGAAGGAATAGAAGTAAAAAAGGGATAGAAGAGCAGAGTAGAGTAGAAGTCCGTGGAGTCAGGCCCGGAGCCGCTGCTGCTACGGAGAATAATTATTTGAATCTTTTGTCTCAGCTACCATGGTAAGAGTACTTTGGTGTCAAAGGATGATGGCATGTTATAGTTTATCCAGGGCTGCCACAATTTTTCAAATTTTTCAAATTTGGGGATTGAGTCCATTTCTATTGCTGTAATTTTAGCATGAGTCATCGCACTATTCACGATCACTCTTTTTTCCATCGGTTTTAAAAAATAGAACATGTTTTAAATTTTTCCGATGGATCAAAAACCGATAGCAAATTCTGATCGTCTATGGGCAAGTCCATCGGAAAAAAAACCATGCATGCTCAGAATCAAGTCGACGCATGCTCAGAAGCATTGAACCTAATTTTTCTCGGCTCATCGGAGTGTTTTACGTCACCGCGTTTGGAACGGTCGGTTTTTTGACTGATGGTGTGTAGGCAAGACTGATGGAAGTCAGCTTCATCGGATTTCCGATGGACAAAACCATCGGATCAGAATCCATAGGATATCCGATCGTGTGTACGAGGCTTGAGGGCATCAAAATGAGCAGGAAAGAAGAAAGAGAACAAGTGGGGAAGAGTAGATGGAGAGAATAGCATGCAGCAGGAAAGACTTGCCTTGGAGCAAAAGAGAAGGGGAGAAAGAAGGGGGTAGGACTGGGGGGCTTTTGCATGTCGTTCAGCTAGGTCAAATATTGTCGAGTCTCCAGGTACATTCAGACTGAAAGCAGTGTCCTGTCTATGTTCACTTGAGAGTTGTATGCAATCCAGGGATCCCACACCTTAAGACATTTGGTATGGGTGTCTTTCAGAATTGAGGTGAGCTTCCCATGCATCATTGTGCCCATAAGTCTGTGTCATACTTCTGTGAAATTGAGGAATGGTTATTTCCATGCTGTAGCCAGGGCTATGCAGTAGGGCTTCCAGGGATTGCAAGCTAAAGTGATGTGAAGGACTGATCTAATCATGGTATAGACCAGTGTCCAAAACCGAATGGCCTTGGGTCCGGACCACCAAATGTTAAATAGGGATTATCCATCTTTACACTCTATATAGTAAATCCAATGTGCCTCAGCTAAAGTAATCACAACACAGAAGGCCTATATGAGTGCACATCTGGTTTGCTTACCAAACAGCAATTTGAACATCTTTGGGTAGACTAATTTAACATACCTATTATGTACATTATACCTAAAGTACACAAAAACTTACAAAACCCCCTTGGCCGACCCATTGTGCCGGCCATAGAAGGCCCCATGGACAGGATGGGTAGATACCTTGATGGTCTACTTAAGGATATGGTCCATGAGTTAAGATCATATGTCCAGGACACAAGAGATGTTCTGGTCAAAACAAAGGACCTATACATCCCAGAGAATGCATGGCTAGTAGGGGTGGATGTAGAATCGCTCTACACATCTATACCACATACCTGCGGTTTGCAAGCAGTGGAATCTTTTCTACAACACTTTTTTCCAGGATGCTCCCATCAAAATGAGTATATTTTGGAACTCTTAAGCCCTGTACACACGATCGGATATCCTATGGATTCTAATCCGATGTATTTTTCCATCGGAAATCCGATTAAACTGTTTTCCATCAGTCTTACCCACACACCATCAGTCAAAAAACCGACCGCACCAAAACGACGTGACGTACACCACGTACAACGGCACTAATAAGGGGAAGTTAAAATCTAATGGCGCCACCCTTTGGGCTGCTTTTTCTGATTTCGTGTTACCGCGTGTTAGTAAAAGTTTGGTGAGAGCCGATTTGCACTTTTCAGTCTCCGTGCTTTTCAGTCCATTACTCCATTACGAATGCTAGTTTTACCAGAACGAGCGCTCCCGACTCATAATTCAGTCTGAGCATGCGTGGGTTTTTTAACCGATGGACTTGCCCATAGACGATCGGAATTTGCTATCGGTTTGTTATCCATCGGAAAAATGTAAAACATGTTCTATTTTTTCACACCGATGGAAAAAAGGCCGATGGGGCCCATGCACGATCGGTTTGTCTGATGAAAACAGTCCATCGGACTGTTTTCATCGGTAAAACCGATCATGTGTACAGGGATTTAAACTTTGCATTAGAAAATAATTGCTTTCAATTTCTGTCTAAATTTTATAGACAGACAAGGGGAACCTCCATCATGGGCTCCTGCCTACGCCTGTCTACACTTGGGGTTATGGGAGGAGGAAGAAGTATATACGTCCCCGATGTATCTTGACCATGTGCATTCATGGTTAAGATACAACAATGACGTCCTCCTGGTGTGGACCGGTACCTTACCTGATTTACACAGGTTTATGTCATATTTGAATGTCAATGAATTTAACATCCATTTGACATACACATTTGACCTGACGAGAATTTCATTTCTGGACCTGTGTATTTCCATTTCTGATCACGCCATTTCCACCTGCACATTCAGAAAAGACACCTCTGCCAACACCCTTTTATAGGCAGATAGCCATCACCCAAATTGGCTTAAGAATATTAGGCATAATATTCTTAAGCCAATTTGGGTGATGGCTATCTGAAAGGGTAGAGACAATAGTTTAAAAACCATACTACTGCTGCATAAGAATAAGAGTGGAAAATTTCCAGTCCTACTCCTGTCAATAGATGCTGAGAAAGCATTTGACAGGGTAGACTGGGGATTCATGATGGATACGCTCCATTATTTGGGATTGGGACCCAAAATTAGACACTGGATACAAAACCTGTACAGCAGACCTATGGCAATGGTGAAGGTCAATGGTAGGATGTCACTGCCCTTTGAAATGCACAATGGAACAAGGCAGGGGTGCCCGCTCTCGCCACTTCTATACGTATTAACGCTGGAGCCTTTCCTTGCGACGATGCGGAATAACCAGAGTATAGGGGGGGCGAGATTGGGTGAAGAGTAACACAAAGTGGCGGCATACGCCAATAATTTCTTAATGTATATAACCAACCCAAGGGTGACCTTGCCAAATGTAATTAAGGAAATAAAAAAGTACGGAGAACTTTCGAACTTTAAAATAAATCCTATAAAAACAGAAATTTTAAACATAGGAGTGGGGAAAAAAGAAGAACTTGCGCTGCAAAAAGAATTCCCGTTCACGTTGGTAAGAGGAGAGCTGCCCTATCTGGGAATTAAACTGACATCTACAGTGGAAAGCCTGTATCTGGCAAATTATATTCCGTTATTGAATGAGATCAAAACAGAACTAAAGAAGAATACAATGAGATTGCTTTCATGGCTAGGAAGGATAAATCTGTTTAAGATGGCTATCCTCCCAAAAATAACATACAAATTTTAGATGCTACCTATAGATATACCACAGAGTTTTTTTAAGACTATACAAACAATGTTGATAAAATACATATGGCAAAACAAAAAGCCGAGATTGAAATATGCAATATTAACAAAGGAAAAAAAACACAGAGGTTTCTCTGCACCAGACATAAATAGATATTATAAGGCTGCGATCATTGCATGAATGGTGGAATGGGGAAATAAAGAAAAAGAGAAAAAATGGGTGCGGATTGAAAATATTATAAGTAAAACAGCAAAACTTCACAAAAACACATGGATACCACGGAAACACAGATCATTGGACTCAGACGCTCATGTATTTAAAATATGGGATTTAATTTACAGACAGAACAAATGGACTTATAATTCACCTTTAATTGCACTTACGGAAACAATTTTTTTTATCCTTGGGAACGGGACTTGGTTTGGAAATAAAATGGGGACAGCACAAATAAAGGACATCACGGATCAGGGAAAGATAAAATCACTACAGGATATAAAGGAAAAAAACAGGTGGGATATTAATGAATGGGAATACGCACAACTAAAACATCTGATAAACTCATTGCCTTCACCTATTAGAGACGGAAAGAAATTAACAGCACTAGAAACACTATGTACCGTACAAACCCCACTAAAGCCCTGTACACACGATCGGATAACCTATGGATTTTCGTCCAATGGATTTGTCCATCGGAAATCTGATGAAACTGTTTTTCATCAGTCTTGCCCACACACCATCAGTCAAAAAACCGACTGTTCCAAACGCGGTGACGTAAAACACTCCGATGAGCCGAGAAAAATTAAGTTTAATGCTTCTGAGCATGCGTCGTTTTGATTCTGAGCATGCGTGGGTTTTTGATCAGATGGACTTGCCCATAGACGATCGGAGTTTTCGATCTTTTTTTATCCATCGGAAAAATTTAAAACATGTTCTATTTTTTAAAACCGATGGAAAAAAGACCGATGGGTCCCATACACCATCGGTTGGTCTGATGAAAACCATCCATCGGACGGTTTTCATCAGTCAAGCCGATCATGTGTACAGGGCTTAAGACATGTGATATCAAGAGTATATCAAATTCTGACAGATCTAGAAGTACATGGAAAACCTTACTTTATTATGAAATGGGAAAAATAAATAAATATTAAGTTGGATGAACAACAAGTTGCAAGAATAATAGCAGCCGTACATAATATTGCAACTGATACGAATACAATTGAAATGAACTATAAATGTATCTCGAGATGGCATAGGACACCTGAAAAGATTCATACATTTAGTAAAGAAAAATCCCCACTGTGCGGGAGGGAATGTGGCCAGATCGGAACGACCATACACATATGGTGGGATTGCCCAAAGATAAAGGACTATTGGCAGGAAATCCAGCAATACATGGAAGCAATAACTGGAGAAAAGGTACCTAATAGAATACAGGTCTGTCTATTCCAAGAATCAAAGGACTCACATAAAAGTTATAGGAAAACACCAATCCCAACATTGAGAAATGCAGCAAAAGGACTGATACCGAAAAATTGGTTAAGTACAAGAAAACCAGACATAAAAGAATGGTTTGAAAAAGTGGAAAATAACAACAAAATGGAATACCTATGTAGCTGTGATATGGGGCAACTTGATAAATATAATAAGATCTGGGCGCAGTGGAAGGACTTTAAATCCTCGGAGAAATACCTGGAAAAAATTATAGAGGACAGCAGAGAATGAAATAAGGAGGAAAGGAGAGAACAAACTATTAGGGAGAAGGGTGGGAGATAGGGATGGGGGAGGGCATGGTTTAAATTTACATTTAAAATTATTATCAATGGGCAAAAATATTTAAGAAAAATTTTAAAATTAAAAGTAGTAAATTAATAAGTTGAATTTGACAGGTATCTGAAAAGCACAAATTATGCGAAACTGAAGCAGAGACGATATTAAGGAATAAAATCATGAAGTCTCTTGTTATGGTTGAGTCTGAAGTGGTAAAAAAAAAAAAAGAATAGCATACCGATCGGGCAATTTTTAGGCATTAAACGTAATTGTACTAAACCTTCTGATTTCAGGGAAGAAAGTAAAGATTTGTACCAGAGGTTCAGGGAACGTGGATATGCCCACAACAAATTGAAAAGGGCAAAAAACAAGGTGGCCATGCGCAGCCGGGATGACCTTCTGGTAATCCCAATTAATGAGACTAAAACACGACAACCAAAATTGGAGACTCAGGGTCCCATCAGAGTAATTACCCAATTTGGTATACAATGGGATTCCGTTCCGGAAATTCTTAAAAAACATTGGGGGATCCTTGGCTGGACTGGTAGGTCCATCTCCAAATATGGTAGCAAAAAGAGCTAAAAATCTGGGTGACCTATTGACCAAATCTGAGTACAGCAAAGACACAGGTGCTACTTGGTTGTCTGACTACCCCAGAAGCAGGGGCATATTTTCATGTGGACACTGTCAAATATGTCTCCATGTGGACAGATGTGAACAATTGGGTGAGAAGGAATTCCAGATAAGGGATTTTATTAATTTGTTCTCACCTAAAGTAGTTTAACATGCCCCTGCAATAAAATGTACAGTGGGGAAAAAAAGTATTTAGTCAGCCACCAATTGTGCAAGTTCTCCCACTTAAAAAGATGAGAGAGGCCTGTAATTGTCATCATAGGTATACCTCAATTATGAGAGACAAAATGTGGAAACAAATCCAGACAATCATATTGTCTGATTTGGAAAGAATTTATTTGCAAATTATGGTGGGAAATAAGTATTTGGTCAATATCAAAAGTTCATCTCAATACTTTGTTATATATCCTTTGTTGGCAATGACAGAGGTCAAACGTTTTCTGTAAGTCTTCACAAGGTTGTCACATACTGTTGCTGGTATGTTGGCCCATTCCTCCAAGCAGATCTCCTCTAGAGCAGTGATGTTTTGGGGCTGTCGCTGGGCAACACGGACTTTCAACTCCCTCCAAAGGTTTTCTATGGGGTTGAGATCTGGAGACTGGCTAGGCCACTCCAGGACCTTGAAATGCTTCTTACGAAGCCACTCCTTCGTTGCCCAGGTGGTGTGTTTGGGATCATTGTCATGCTGAAAGACCCAGCCACATCTCATCTTCAATGCCCTTGCTGATGGGAGGAGGTTTGCACTCAAAATCTCACGATACATGGCCCCATTCATTCTTTCATGTACACATATCAGTCGCCCTGTTCCCTTTGCAGAGAAACAGCCCCAAAGCATGATGTTGCCACCCCCATACTTCACAGTAGGTATGGTGTTCTTTGGTTGCAACTCAGCAATCTCTCTCCTCCAAACACGACGAGTTGTGTTTCTACCAACCAGTTCTACTTTGGTTTCATGTCTACAATTTTGTTTCTGGTGTCCTTCGACAGCTCTTTGGTCTTCACCATAGTGGAGTTTGGAGTGTGACTGTTTGAGGTTGTGGACAGGTGTCTGTTATACTGATAACAATTTCAAACAGGTGCCATTAATACAGGTAATGAGTGGAGGACAGAGGAGCCTCTTAAAGAAAAAGATACAGGTCTGTGAGAGCCAGAAATCTTGCATGTTTGTAGGTGACCAAATACTTATTTTCCACCATAATTTGCAAATAAATTCTTTCCAAATCAGACAATGTGATTGTCTGGATTTGTTTCCACATTTTGTCTCTCATAGTTGAGGTATACCTATGATGACAATTACAGGCCTCTCTCATCTTTTTAAGTGGAAGAACTTGCACAATTGGTGGCTGACTAAATACTTTTTTGCCCCACTGTATATAGGGAAGACTAAACGTCCCCTGAGAATCAGAATAGGGGAACATATGCGCAAAATTAAAGCTAAGGATCCAGAAAAGCCATTAGCCAAACACTTTGCTCTTAAACAAAATGGCAAATTAGAGGGCATGACCGCAAAAGACATCTATGCATTGAGATTACCACCCAGAAGAGGTGACTTTAATTGCATTTTATTGCAAAAGGAAAAATGGTGGATATACCATTTTAAAAACACTTGTGCCGATAGGCCTTAACACAGAACTCAATCTACAGGCCTTCCTAGAGACGTAATCCTTTGTATATATCCCTATTCCATCATTTCTAACATGTTTTTTACCTGTCACTTTAATTCATATTCTTTCATTTCTGTCATCACTTGTGTAACATTCACTAGTACTGTATTTATACTATCTTTCATTTACATTGATAATGCATGGTGGTTTTGACCTGCACTGCACCATATTATGGAAGAACCTCAATTTAGTCCCACCTACACTCACCGTAATATACTGTCAGAGATACTTATGTTATCTATGACATATCTCCGGGTAGCCATGCAAATATTTGGATAGGTTCCTCCAAATATGTGCATTTACATGCATGTGTAGGCCCAAAAACATAAACACTAATTCTCATTGGCAACAAGTGGTTTTCATGATAGACCACTATGCGATGGTATTGCATGGTCTAGATAAGTTTCTGTATATATGAACCCTATTGATTGATTTGATTTGTTCCCTTGGACACACACTTGTGATACAATGTTGCTCGTTCTATGTCCTCCCCCCTTCTGTGTCTCCCCATGATCTTCTCCTTTTCCCCTTAGTCTCCTTTTTTAATTAGTGTCACTTTACATTCTTTATAACTGTGATATATTAGTCAACTTTGCCACCTATTTTGAACAACATTTGGACTTGAAACGATGATCACCAAGCACAGGATTAAATATAAACTTTGTTCCTTTAAGATTCTCTTTGGGGCGGGTACCCTGTATGGCGTGATGCCATTAAAAGGAACCATCAGCAGCCCGCCCGTATGTCCAGACGAAGCTATGTGAATCCCTTTTTGCGAAGCGCGTTGACGTCACCAGCGTCACGTGATGCCCTCTCCCCACCGCGTCCCGGAAGCAAGCCCTCCGCGGGCACGGGAAATCAAAGGGAACATAGACCAACGCTTCATTGCGGCTTGTCCGCTATCTATCCGGAGGGATAGCTCCAGCACTTCATTCCACCCCATTCCACCTTATCCATAGTGGTTTGCTTCACCACCATCATCATAGGAGATCCGGATTACCAGATGGACACATGGACATAACATGGAGGATGACCGGCAGATGCCTTTCCATATAGGTTCCCCAGAACGGGTATCGTATGCTTGATTACAAGCCACTATTTACACTGCAACAACCCTCCAACCACCAATCTCCATCTTTTAGTGTATTATATAATTATACACACTAAATTGATATCCGGATCCCTATAGAATGTTATATTATATAGAATATCCCCACGTGCGATTTCCATCATTATCAGGTGTATGATCAAACCTTATTGATTTTGTTCATTGCTGTTTCCCACTTCAACGTTTTTTACAGTCACACCATGGACTCTTTGATTTCCATTATTCACTGTTGAAATCTGGTGATATTATATCCTAGCAGCTTTTTTCATTACCTTTTTCGGCTTGGATTGGTGCAATTGCTGGGGATCCCTTCCCCACATCAGTGGTTCTCTTGAGGCCCATTGGTTTCCTTCCCTACTTCCCTTCCTTCCCTTCCCCCATTACTTCCATACTTGGGCTATAGCCTCCAGGGACCCTTGTGTGGATGCCCATGTCTTACTATATTATTTACTCTGATTTATAAGACCTCTTGTCATGACATGCCCATCCACATAGAGACCTTTGGTGTCCAGACGATTGTTTTTTATTATTTTTTCTATGTTGTTTGTGTTGTTTGTGTTGTCTTGTGCTCTGTATTATATTAGTGGCCACATGTGGAGATTGTTTTTGATGCTTACATCTCCATCTGTTTAGTGTCAGGTCATAAGCATTTTTTCACTCTCTCCCACTGAGAGGGTCTCTTATGTTATATATTTTTATATTTATCAATACATTTATACTCTTTTCTACTTCTCACCCATTGAATTTGGTGTCACTCATTTGGTCCTCTGGTCCCCCACCGGCTGGTGTGGGACACCCTTTTTTCTTTATATTCAGGTGTACCATGCCTGCTGAATTGCTCTGATTTTATCCCAGAATTTGTCATGTGCAGTTCACATTTATTTATATCTACATCTACAAATCTACATGGTTTACACACAACTTTTTCAGTGTCCCAGAATCAAAGCCCTTAACAATTTATAACAGTATATTTCATGGATTATTCATATTTTGTTTTGCAAAGAGTTTTATTGGTTTTTCAGGTTTTGAAAATAAAGAGATATAAACAGCAAGTAGAGGCACAATGAAACAGTGCAAACAGTGTGGCAAAGAAAGGCACATACCATCAGAGACTACAGTGTCACAGTTGCATATATCAGTGAGGATAGATCAAAATTGCTACTAAATAAAAGAGCAATGCAGTGCAACAATCAATGAAAGATACTCTTTGCCATTGATAGCAAACACCTTAATATGTGGTATAGAGAAGGTGAAAAAAATAAAGGGATGGGGGAAGTGAAGGAAACCGTGATTGTGTGTAAGGGCATCAAAATGAGCAGGAAAGAAGAAAGAGAACAAGTGGGGAAGAGTAGATGGAGAGAATAGCATGCAGCAGGAAAGACTTGCCTTGGAGCAAAAGAGAAGGGGAGAAAGAAGGGGGTGGGACTGGGGGGCTCTTGCATGTCGTCCAGCTAGGTCAAATATTGTCGAGTCTCCAGGTACAGTCAGACTGAAAGCAGTGTCCTGTCTATGTTCACTTGAGAGTTGTATGCAATCCAGGGATCCCACACCTTAAGACATTTGGTATGGGTGTCTTTCAGAATTGAGGTGAGCTTCCCATGCATCATTGTGCCCATAAGTCTGTGTCATACTTCTGTGAAATTGAGGAATGTTTTTTTCCATGCTCTAGCCAGGGCTATGCAGTAGGGCTTCCAGGGATTGCAAGCTAAAGTGATGTGAAGGACTGATCTAATCATGATATAGACCAGTGTCCAAAACCGAATGACCTTGGGTCCGGACCACCAAATGTGAAATAGGGATTATCCATCTTTACACTCTATATAGTAAATCCAATGTGCCTCAGCCAAAGTAATCACAACACAGAAGGCCTACATGAGTGCACATCTATGGAACATTATTTTGTGTGATTATTATTCACCTGTGGGATTTTATTTATAGCTGTTGGATTTTCTGTTTTATAACTTTAAATATTATTATTATTACAATTATCAATATTGTCATTATTATTTTTGAGAGCACTATTTATGACATGATAATTTGATCGTAAAAGGATTGGATATTTTTTTCTTAACACAGAGGGGTTATTTACTAAAACTCAAGAGTGCAAAATTTGGTGCAGCTCTGCATAGAAATCAGTCAGCTTCCAGGTTTTTTGTGAAAGCTTAATTGAAAAAGATGAAATTAGAAGCTGATTGGTTTTTATGCACAGCTGCACTAGTTTTAGTAAATCCGCCTCTACTATAGTACAGTTTTTTTGTTTTTGTACTCTAAAAAGTTTTATGAAAGCTGAACTCTGGTTCCCCCTCCTGGCGGTATTCCCGAGTGTGGCTCGGGGTTAAATTTCAGTACCGTTAGCAGTAACCCCCAAGTCACACTCAGGATTGCATTGCAGAATTTTTATATTTATTTATAGTTATTTATTATATTATAATTTATAATTTTGTGCTTCAAACTTTATCATACCCAGGATGTCTACTATACTCTTGTTTGGACAGATGTAAGTGTGTTATTACAAAGAATTACAAGCCTTCAATATAAAACGGCAAATTTCTATGCAAAACAATGTACCGCTTTGAGATTCAAAAATCTGACATAATCATACCATCAGGGAGGCTACAAAAAAAGTAATTGGTCAGGGTATTGGGTATTGTCAAAGCTTAGCAAGTGTGAAAAAAACTTTTTTTTAGCAGAATGGAGACGTTTTATTGCTGTATGTGTCTCCATTCGGGAGTGCCACCCTCCATCTCTTTTGGTCACCATTGGTGTCCCTAGAACAAAATGGAAACAGAAACACTTGATTGCTGAAACGAATATAAGTCATAGAGGTACACATGGAAGGTATTTTTACACTTAGATGGGGTTTTTACATTTAAAACAATAAATATGTCTGAAAGGTTTACTTCAAGTCTATCATACACGGGCAGACTGTTTTTTCATAGGCGATAAAAGATGAAATCCTGACAATATTCAATAGCATATCTTGATTTGAGTGATTCTCCTCTCCGGTATTGTTTAGGTGAATGAATTACTGGTATATTGAAATGATTCAACACATTTATACTTATATATTATAAATTTTCTATTAGCTGCATGACCCACTTACTGTGCATGTGACAAATCAGAATTAAAGTTATCAATATTACAAGTGGATGGCTTAATTACTAAAGGCTTAACAAACTAGTAAATCTCTGTTCATTTTGATTTGTATATGGGGAATGTCTGTTTTTATATAACATATTTTTGCTCTCTAGAATTTTTTTTTATTTCCAAATCTCACATCTAGCATTACATATTTTAGTTACCATCATTTTAAACAAATCGAAAAAAAAGACAGCTAAGGATTTACTTTTCAGTAAATGTTACAGTACAATAACTGCAGAATATATTTCATGAAATGAAAAGTAATATAAATTTAAAAAGATATTATAATGTAATTATTCTGTATCGCTTCTCTATATTAACATGACATGCTATGATCTTTGCGTGTGCAACATTAAAATGATCAGCATTGCATTCAGCATATTTTTATTTTCAATTTCCATGTAAAACATCATTTGTTTTTGTGCTTGCTTGAGGAGAAGAGATATAGAAAATCTTTTGCATATTCATGAGTTACATACTTCACTGGAAATACTGATGCAATAAAATAGTTTAATGTGTTTTTATTAAAAACCTATGTAAAAGCATTCTTGTGTGTCTAGTAAAAATGCAAGAACAAGTAAAAAAAAAATAAGGAAGACTGATTATCTGAGATTGTTCTCCCATCTAGATTCAGCTGCAAAGAAAATTATGTTCTACTGTAAAACACTAGCAAACATTTTTCTTGAAGGAACTCTTCAAATACAAAACTAGGATATGAAATCATTTTCTAAGTCCCTTCATAATGTCAACACGGCTGTTACATTTACATTTTGTGCTCATTAGAATATTCTTCTTACACTGCTAAACCCTGAAGTGAGCAAACTGTTTTCATTATTAGGTCTGGCATGTTTTAAAGTGGACCCATAAGTAACTTTATAATACTGCATGAATTATTTCCCACCATGTTACAATATACAGCAACTGTATCATTTTTTCAAAACAAATGTACCAGTAATTCTAAAAGAAAAAAAAAAAAAAACAGTACCTGAGCTGCACATAACTGGCAGTGCCTAGTCAAAGAGGTACAAAGCATTTTCTCATTCTACCATCTTCCAGTAATTATTGTGACTTTAAAGAGGAAGTAAACTTCCCTCTAATGTTTGTACCTATAGTTAAGCCAATAATAAGGCTTACCTATAGGTACTGTAAATATCTCCTAAACTTGCACTGTTTAGGAGATATTTACTGTATACTGTGCCGATGACGTCATTGGCGCATGCGTTCAGAAGGACCGACCACCCGTGCCATTTCTTCAGAAGCCTGTGCAGTGACCGGCGGCTCCCGCGCGCATGCACAAGAGTGACGTCACGCTGCTCCAGACAGTCACACAGCCGGAGTCCGCGGACCCGGGAAGGAAGTGGGTCGAAGATGGATGCGGCCTTGAGTGGGGACGACGAGGGCTTTGTTTGCAGGTAAGTTTCACATAACGTGCTAGTATGCGATGCATACAAGCACATTACGCCTTTACTTTGCAGGTAAGAAAAAAAAAACAGTTTACTTCCTCTTTAACCACTTCAGCCCTGGAAGGTTTTACCTCCTTCCTGACCAGGCCATTTTTTTGTGATACTGCACTGCGTTGCTTTAACTGACAATTGATCAGTCATGCGTTGCTGTACCCAAATAAAATGAATGACCTTTTTTTTCCTGCAAATAGAGCTTTCTTTTGGCGGTATTTGATCACCTCTGTGGTTTTTATTTATTACGCTATAAACAAAAAAAGGCTGACCATTTTGAAATTTTTTATTTTTTTGCTATAATACATATCCCCCCCCCCCAAAAAAAAATATATTTATCAATTTAGGCCGATATATATTTTTCTACATATTTTTGGTGAAAAAAACCCGCAATAGGCGTATATTGATTGGTTTGGGCAAAAGTTATGGGATAGATTTAGGGACTTTTTTTGTTATTGTTTCTACTGGTTATGGAGGCGATCTGTGATTTTTAGTGGGTCTGCGACATTGCAGCGGACAAATATGACCCAAAAATAACACTTTTTGGGGACCAGTGACATTATCACATTGATCAGTGCTATAAAAATTCACTGATCAATGTAAAAATGACACTGGCAGGGAAGGGGCTAACACTAGGGGGCGATCAAGGGGTTAAGCGTGTTCCCTCAGCGTGGTCTAACTGTAGGGGGGGGTGGGCTTGCCTGGGACATGACAGAGATCAGTGTTTTTCGATCACTGGGATCACTTGGTTACAAAGGCAGATCTCCATTTTGCCTCTGTATAAGGCAATCGTGGGCTGCCGGCAGACATCAAGTCCGCCCGACCTGCAGGCATGCTCCCGCAGTTAAGTTGTTGTGAAGTTGTTAAATCACAATGTAAGTATATATGTTTAATGCAAACAAAACTGTGCATGCATGTGTACTTGCAAATCTGGATTACCTTTTTCTATATCCAGATTTATTATTATCCATATGCCATTTTACCTAATCTGTTTATTAGCTTTAGTGGAAGGTGCGTGCAAATTTGCAAATCTGTGTTACCTTTTGCAGTATCCATATTTCACTTTTATCCATATGCTATGTTTTAAGTCTTTGCATTATAGGAGGTCAAAATAGGGGCTACCATCTGAGGGAAGTGATGTAAACACAAAAACACATAATTCAAGTTCTCTGGATGAACTGTCTTTGATATTCTTCCACAGGAATAAGATGTGTGCTTTTTATCTTTATCAGCAGCTTGTTAACTTGTTTAAAATGAGATGGGAGAACATAGGACAGAACTAGGAGGTGACACATTGTTCTGTGCAGTGATGGTTCCTACTGTACCCCTTATGCAAATGTAGGAGCATACTAGAAAAGCCACAAGACACATAGAGGGAAATATATCAAAACAGTCAGAATATGCAGCAGCTGTGCATGACAACCAATGAGCTTCTATCTTTTATTTTCAACTGAACAAACTGAAGATAAAAGCTGATTGGTTGCCTTGTTCAACTGCTCCAGATTCTGGCTGCTCCAGTTTTGAAATATTACCCTCATTGTGTCAGGAAGATCAAGTGCATAGCCATGTCCAATGATCTGTGCATGTATGTGGTGCAGCTCACGGACAAGTACATAGAAAAGGCTGTGTATGCATCTTTGCATGTTTGCTAATGCACCTGTGCATTAGCATGAATAAGCATGCACATCCAGCCTTTGGCTCCCAGAAACCTATATAGCAATACACCCGTAGCGGGCCACTGGTTTAATTTTGGGCCTTGCACGTTACCTCACTGTTCACGTATGCTCGTCTCAGGGGTTCTCCTTGAAGAGTTGTCTAGAAGAAGTTTGCATCAACACAAAGTCTCTTTCAAGGGTTTATTTGAATAAACGCTTCCAACAGAGGGGATGAAGGGATGGGGAGGACTCAGGTACCTTAGTTGCGAATCACAAGAATTATCCTAGGTCCAGAGGAACAACTGTCTCCACACTGGACTCAGCAAACACCGGATAGGCCCAATCTCACTGGCCTAGAAGCCGATGTACAGCTCGATCACATATAATCTCTGCCACAGACTTGGTGTAAATAGAACAGTCTCTGCCACAGACTTGGTGTAAACTAGAACAGTCTCTGCCACAGACTTGGTGTAACCTTACTTGTCTTACCTTCTGGATGAAGAACACAGCTCTCAGTGCCAGGATCTTCCAGCGGTTCCGGCAGCACTGTGAGGTAGATCACGATCCGGATACATCCTCCAATTGAGTCCTCAATTGCTTGGTCCCTTCCAGTAGGTAAGGCGACACAGGATCATCCCTGGATCAGTAGGCCCCAGCAACTCCTGGGCCTACCTTTCAGTAACGGAGCCTCAGGCCAACGTGGCCCGAGCCGGAAACTGCCAACTCTTCCCTGAGGCCATGAGGGCCATCAGGTGGGGACTGAAGGCACGACCCCAAAGAAAATCTCCCACCTTAATGGCGTCTGTCACTTAAATACCCCCTCCCAGCATGCACAGCGGGTTCACCATGCCCCCTGGGCTGCTTGCTGGGAAAGAGGTACCCAATACGTCCAGCCTGTAGCCTTTCCAATCCTGACCAGAGGTGACACCGACACCCACTGTCAGGAGGGAAATCACACAACCAGCTCTACAGAAACAGAATGCAATATGTAACACAGTCACTCTGAGCCAAACTATTGCTCAGACAACTATAATTTAACATATAGCACACACTCATTGGGAGCAGGGCGCTACATACTTCCCCCTTCACAACAGACGATGTCCTCATCGTCGAGGAAAGTTTGACCCTCAATCCTGAAGGTCAGCTACCTGAGCCCAAGAACTTGGATGGGAAGGGAAGGGTAAGATTACAAGAAATACACTTTCATATAGACATGCAACAATCATATTACTATACACTACAGTATTCCTATCTCTCTATCTAACCCACCCAACTTGACAGTAGCTTGGAAGGAGATCCAGGACACCTGAAAAACAAAACAGCACACAAATAGAAATTCTACAACATTTCTGTACAGAGGAAGCAAAGCCTTACTTCCGGAGAAATAAAACTTTCTCTCCAAGATATATATATTTTTCTAAGTGCAAAGAATTATGTAGCTAAGTGTTATGTAGTTAAATGTAGAAAAGTTCAGTTTAGCAAAGTTCAGTCTCTGCTGATTAAGTAAACCTCCGCCACCTAGTGGTCGGAGAGTGACACACAGATCCTTTTTGGTCCAAGTATTGGACCGGGTAGAGAATCTTGACTCAAAGTTCGAATGCCCTAGCATGAACTAGCTAGACACCCCAAGTCCTTCAAAGAAGAAAAAGTAAAAGGAAAATCTTCTCCTTTTCAAAAATGACAAGCTGGAACAGTCAAGGTTTTTCATCACCAATAAAATTGAGGATCCGACAGTGTCAGTGATTTCCCTTGCTTGTCCACTGTATTAATAAAGTAGACGTAGTCCTCCTTTCCAGGTCGACAGATGACTACCTTGTCCGCATAGATGTGTCGACCATAGCTCCATTGTATAACGGAAAAAACTACTGCGCAAATCAGAAACAAAATATACCACCAATTGATCAATGGTGGCCGCTGCTGCGACTGGAAAATGTGGATATACACAAATAAACAGATAAATAAAAATACCAGTAGCGCTGCGTGACAGTATCACACTAATAACTATAAGACATAACACCCTATATGAAAAATAAATTGTGATACACCATATCAAAAATGAGATCCAATAAAAATAATGAACCACATGTGACATAAATACTGTGTGGCTAATGGCCATATCAAAATTCATGTTAATCAAATTATACATGTAGTTCATCTAATTATGGTCCGTGAGAACTAAGAAATGACGTTTCTCATAATATCAAAGTTCCAAGATGTCATTGGTTCAGGAATATCAAAACAGGTGAGTGAATATTGGTGACTCCACGCTTAAACACCCAAGAAGAAGTGAAGTGTGCATGTAGACAAAGATCCTCCACCTTCAATGTCGAATCTCCTTACCAGCTAGTATGGATCTCTGGTGAGAGAGATCAAAAACACCGGTGGCTATTTCCCCCGCCTAGGGTCTTTCTATGGACTATCTTCCTCCACACTCCAGGCCTCTCAGTATGGTCCCCGGATAGATGATTCCATAAGAAACATAAAGGCCACCATAGTGAAGTACTTCAAAAACAGTTTAATCCAAAAAAAAATTAAATACACTTACAGAAATGTAGTGATAAGAAAGCGTGTGTAAAATCATTCATAAGCCGTCCGGCTTGAACTATCCGCCCGTCCTTCCGGGATAGCGCTGTTTGTTTGTTGGTGACGTCAGCACGCCGCTACGCCCTACGCCGTTTCGTCAGAGATGACGTCTTCCAGGGGCACGAGCGGCGTGCTGACTCACCGCTATTTATCATACCTGATGCACTTAACACGCCCGGCTCTGACCTCCGGGAAGTACCTGCATCAATCCGCCATTTTAGTTAAGGGATTCTTTCCCACACTCATCAGCGATCACTAATGCCCAATGCTGAGCAAAGGCACCTAACACTATGATGGGCAATGGCATGTTTAAAATTAAATATGCTATTAAAAACCTATTTCACAGCCATTGCATAACATGAAATGCAAATAGTAGAAGAGATGAAATAAGGAATAAAAGACGACTAATATTATAAAGGGGGGTAACCAGAAAGGTTTAACTGGAAATGATCCCAATACACCAGAGTGGATATGTAAAGGCTCAATTCAGAAAGGATGAGAATACACATGACGCTTCGACATCCTGGTGTTATGTGAGAAATACCAAAAGGAAAAACCAACTGTCAGGTCCTCACCGGAACTGTATTTCACACCAGATGTCACCTATATAATTCAACCCCATGTTGGTGCGTACATATCATACTGATCACACCTCCTCTCGGAAGTGGCAATATAAAAAATTCACAACATGAGGTGAAAATAAAGGGTAAAAAGGTCAAAATGAAGGCACACTTAAGCAGGCTAATCCCATTAATGTCCCACTAGGAACAATACCGCAACAGGGGAAGGCCGTCACTGTGGCCTTACCTCTATTGCAAGAGGGTAAACCCAGGAAACAAGCTGTAGCTTAATTTAACCCAGCTTGCCAGAGTTAAATGTTCTCCTTGTGGAGTTGACATTCATAGATGTATAAAGGCCAATACATACCTATAACAAATAAAAGCAATAAGGTGGACCCAGAAGTCAGAGCCGGTTCACAACTTGACATGAAACATCATAAATTTGCACATGATATCAATGTGGATGTGTACAAAATCCTGTCACCCATTGTCAATGAACGCATTGACATCTGTGTCAATATTCAAGCCATGGGGGCTATAACAACGAACCCAGTATATCCAGGCCATTTCTAATTTCGATAACTCCCTAACCAGAGAGCTACCCCTCCAATGTGGCTCAAACTTGTCAATCCCTAGAAATATCGTATTGGCTGGATTGAGATCATGATACATGTCGTAATGTTTAGAAACAGAATGATTTTGAAATCCTGTCTTTATATTAGTGATATGCCCATGAAAGGACTCATTCTGACAATCATGGTTATGAACCTTATTCTAACCAAAGATTGTATCATGAAGATAATTATTACCTGGAGAGAGATAGGGATGAATATACAAATGAACCCGAGAATTGTAACAGATTTTTTCCCTTACGAGATAGGGATGGTCCTGGACGTGCAGGTTACCAGGACTATGAACGGACCAATAGGGTTCAAGAGGCATACAGGTCTGGATAATCAAGGGATTTTCCCCCAGGCCAGTACGAAAGAGATATAGACCAGAATTGGGGTTTTCCCAGGCCCAATCAGGGAGTAAAAAGGCCGGTAGAAAGCAAAGAGGAACCAGAGGGGGGAGGAGAGCACAATCAAAAAAAGCAAAAGATGTGAGTCAAGATGGCATCTTTAATCTTAGCTCCCAAACCCTAACTAAGCCAGAATGAACCCTACTCAGTAAGGGATTGAAATTTGCTCC
This sequence comes from Rana muscosa, assembly GCA_029206835.1. NCBI lineage: Eukaryota > Metazoa > Chordata > Amphibia > Anura > Ranidae > Rana > Rana muscosa. Next base: position 220,307,732 of record CM055116.1, read on the forward strand.
CCCCAGGAAATTGAACAAGTTCCAGACATACATGGATATACACAAGTATGTCCGTAAGATAAACATCAAACGTTATTTTGTAGGTATACCTGGGAGGGAGGATTCATTGGCTCCACCATCTTTTCAACATTCCGGATTATCCAATGCTTCCACCTTCAATCCCCCTGGGGCCTTAGCTCCATCTCTTAGGGTCTTTAGAGATGTGGTCTTGCGGGATCTTGAAACGGTGAAAGTCAATAATGACAAGATGGATAAACATCTTGAACTAGGCCTTGACTCTCTTTGTCAAAATAGAGAGCTAGTAATCTGCCCTGCAGATAAGGGTGGTGGAATAGTTGTTCTTGACAGGGTGAATTACCTCAAAGAAATGCATAGGATTGCAGACGATCGGGATACGTATGCTTTATTACCAGGGAACCCTGTCATCAAGTATAGGGATACCTTGGAAGAATTGGTCCAAAAGGGCTCTGACATTGGTATTTTGAATGACAAAGAGCTACAGTTTTTAATACCGAGGGCACAGAGAGTGCCAGTCCTATATTGTCTTCCTAAAATCCACAAGAGTTTGACTTGCCCCCCGGGCAGACCAATAGTGAGCGGCATAGACTCTCTAACGTCCCGGGTGGGCAAGTACATCGACCATTTTTTACAACCTTTGGTCCAACAAATGCCTTCTTACTTGAAGGACACTAGACATGCGATTAATCTAGTGTCGCAAGCAGAATTTAAAGTAGGAATGTGGATGGTAGCAGCTGACATTTCCTCATTATATTCCATCATTCCACATCAGATGGGTATTTCAGCTGTGAAACACTACTTGAATCTTTTGTCAGGCTTGCCCCAGCTCCAAAGAGATTATATTGTAGACCTGTTGGAATATGCAGCAGGTCACAATTACTTTTGGTTTGATGGTCAGTATTATTGCCAAACACGTGGTGTTGCAATGGGGGCCAAATATGCCCCTAGTTTGGCCAATCTTTTTATGGCTAAATGGGAGGAGGACGTCATCTTTGGGGACCGTCATCCCCACCTGGTATTATGGGCCAGGTACATTGATGATGTCCTCCTCCTATGGGATGGCACTAAAGACCAACTTGATAGCTATTTTTCTGTTTTGAACGATAATGAAAGAGGAATCAAATTTGTTCATGAGGCTAGTCAGGAGACCATCAATTTTCTTGACCTCACCATAAGGAGCGAAAATGGTTCCCTGGTTACTAAGTCTTTTTTTAAACAGACGGATTGAAACTCCTATATTCCTATTGGAAGCTGCCATAATGATCCCTGGCTGAGATCTGTACCCAAGAGGTCAGTTCGTCAGGATGAGGCGAAATTGTACCTCTTTGGTAGATTACAGATCTCAGTCGGCCATTTTGAAATCCAGACTCTATGATAAGGGTTCCAATTTGGAATTGTTGGAGAAAACAATAGAGGAGGTTGCTATTTTGGACAGATCCTCATTACTGGAGGATCGTTCAAAAACAACGAGGGAAAGACCCTTGATCCCTTTTGTTACCACTTTTTCTACGCAGCACTATGTCATCAAGAAGATTATACAAAAACATTGGCATTTGCTGGGTAATGACAGAATCATTAGCCAATTTTTACCATCTAAACCCCAGGTAATCTTCAGGGGAGTACCCTCTCTTCGTGATAGGGTGACCCCCAATGTGGTTGATCCCCCGACCAAAAAGGTCTCTTTTTTTCAAAGAGGACTATCTGGGTACCATCAGTGTCGAAGGTGCCAGGTATGCAGCCTCAATAAGATCAAAATCAAGAAAACTGAATCATTCCAGTCTACTAGTACCTTAAAGGAGCATAGCATAGAGCCTTTCATTACATGTAGCTCTACGGGCATTGTTTATTTGTTACAATGTCCATGCGGGCTCCAATATATTGGTAGGACAAAGAGATCCATGCAGGTGAGATTAGGTGAGCATATCACTAATATAAAGACAGGATTTCAAAATCATTCCGTTTCTAAACATTACGACATGTATCATGATCGCAATCCAGCCAATACGATATTTCTAGGGATTGACAAGTTTGAGCCACATTGGAGGGGTAGCTCTCTGGTTAGGGAGCTATCGAAATTAGAAATTGCCTGGATATACCGGGTTCGTTGTTATAGCCCCCATGGCTTGAATATTGACACAGATGTCAATGCGTTCATTGACAATGGGTGACAGGATTTTGTACGCATCCACATTCATATCATGTGCAAATTTATGATGTTTCATGTCAAGTTGTGAACCGGCTCTGACTTCTGGGTCCACCTTATTGCTTTTATTTGTTATAGGTATTTATTGGCCTTTGTACATCTATGAATGTCAACTCCACAAGGAGAACATTTAACTCTGGCAAGCTGGGTTAAATTAAGCTACAGCTTGTTTCCTGGGTTTACCCTCTTGCAATGGAAGTAGGGCCACAGTGACAGCCTTCCCCTGTTGCGGTATTGTTCCTAGTGGGACATTAATGGGATTAGCCTGCTTAAGTGTGCCTTCATTTTGACCTTTTTACCCTTTATTTTCACCTCATGTTGTGAATTTTTCATATTGCCACTTCCGAGAGGAGGTGTGATCAGTATGATATGTACGCACCAACATGGGGTTGAATTATATAGGTGACATCTGGTGTGAAATACAGTTCCGGTGAGGAGCTGAGAGTTGGTTTTTCCATTTGGTATTTCTCACATAACACCAGGATGTCGACGCGTCATGTGTATTCTCATCCTTTCTGAATTGAGCCTTTACATATCCACTCTGGTGTATTGGGATCATTTCCAGTTAAACCTTTCTGGTTACCCCTCTTTATAATATTAGTCATATTTTATTCCTTATTTCATCTCTTCTACCATTTGGATTTCATGTTATGCAATGGCTGTGAAATAGGTTTTTAATAGCATATTTAATTTTAAACATGCCATTGCCCATCATAGTGTTAGGTGCCTTTGCTCAGCATTGGGCATTAGTGATCGCTGATGAGTGTGGGAAAGAATCCCTTAACTAAAATGGCGGATTGATGCAGGTACTTCCCGGAGGTCAGAGCCGGGCGTGTCAAGTGCATCAGGTATGATAAATAGCGGTGAGTCAGCACGCCGCTCGTGCCCCTGGAAGACGTCATCTCTGACGAAACGGCGTAGGGCGTAGCGGCGTGCTGACGTCACCAACGAACAAACAGCGCTATCCCGGAAGGACGGGCGGATAGTTCAAGCCGGCCGGCTTATGAATGATTTTACACACGCTTTCTTATCACTACATTTCTGTAAGTGTATTTTTTTTTTGATTAAACTGTTTTTGAAGTACTTCACTATGGTGGCCTTTATGTTTCTTATGGAATCATCTATCCGGGGACCATACTGAGAGGCCTGGAGTGTGGAGGAAGATAGTCCATAGAAAGACCCTAGGCGGGGGAAATAGCCACAGGTGTTTTTGATCTCTCTCACCAGAGATCGATACTAGCTGGTAAGGAGATTCGACATTGAAGGTGGACGATCTTTGTCTACATGCACACTTCACTTCTTCTTGGGTGTTTAAGCGTGGAGTCACCAATATTCACTCACCTGTTTTGATATTCCTGAACCAATGACATCTTGGAACTTTGATATTATGAGAAACGTAATTTCTTAGTTCTCACGGACCATAATTAGATGAACTACATGTATACTTGTACATAAACTACATGTATAATTTGATTAACATGAATTTTGATATGGCCATTAGCCACACAGTATTTATGTCACATGTGGTTCATTATTTTTATTGGATCTAATTTTTGATATGGTGTATCACAATTTATTTTTCATATAGGGTGTTATGTCTTATAGTTATTAGTGTGATACTGTCACACAGCGCTACTGGTATTTTTATTTATAGCTCCATTGTAACAAACACCCTCTGTAGCGTTCATCCATTGTGAACGAATGGCCTATTTTCCGGAACGGTTTAGGTACTTCGAGGTGGTCCCACACAGCTTCACTGTACCATTCCTCTCTCTTTGCCTCAATTTCTTGCATGGTTTCCCTGGGAACATAGGGGAACTCTAGTCCATACTCCCTGGCTACCCGTTTGTTTAACAGTCTCTGTGATAGGGCAAGCCTGGGCAATGATCTGGTACTTCCATATCCAGGTGGTATACAAGAAACTGCGGACTTGTGTACCATACGGTTTGCAGACAATTTTCCTGATCCATATATACTAGTAACTTTGGGCAGGACTTCATTGGTAAAAACCGAGGCTTCCACCCTGGGTGTTGTCTCCCCAGAATCCATGGCTGCCAGCTCAAACAAACTGTGTACTGAGGCAACATCCCCCATGTAGTTCCATAACAGCTCTTTAGACATGGGTTCAAACATGTAATCATCTCCAGCATCCGACAAAGAGTCTAATTCAGAGTCTTCTAACTCTTCTGCCGGCAAATAGTTGCGCACAGTCCCAAATACTTTTTCCCCAAATGTCTTACCGGCTCCTGTCGTGGACCTGCCGGGAATATCATCTCTCCCGGGGTACGGTTCCGGTGCTCTCTGGAGTGGGCCTCTACCACGGCCGCGGGAGGCCTTCACGTATCCTACCTTCTTCTGTACAGGTGCCGCGAAGATAGGTGCAGCGACGGTGGATACGGTTGACGAAATAGTGGAAATAGCACCCGCTGGTAACCCACTCACAGTGGTAACAGTAGCATCCCCTTCAGGATTACTCACAGCAGCAGGTGCGACGGGCATGGGCCGAACAATTTGGTTGAAGGCAGCTTCTTCCTTCACGTTGCCCGTAACCCAGTCCACTTCGTAAGCGCGGGGTGGCATTGTGGGTTGCTCCACAGAAAACAGGTATTCCCTGCATCGTAGGCATCGAACAAAGGGACGGGGGTGCATAGCCAGTCCATCACACCTGTTACACAGTATACCCAGGGCCTTTACGCCACTGATCGTGTAGAGCATGAACCGCCCATGCGGCTTCAGTCGGATGCCAGTGTCCGTTAGCACGGTTCTCGGCATCATGGCACCTGCAGCAGTGCCCACAGGAAACATCCGGGTTCAAAAGCAAACTGCAGCGATAGCACTGAAGACACGGCAATGCTCCAATTCTCTAAGTGTTGGACACACAAGCAGCGTCTCACACGGCAAACAAGTGGAAACTCCTCCCACTTGTTCTTCTTGGCACGTAGCTTGCAGGCTTTTATTTTCCTTGACTCCACCCACGGCCCACGTGGCCAGAAAATTATCGCAATTCCTTCTCCATTTTTAGCACAGTCCTTTTCCCTCTGTAGAATATTAGAATAGGTCCCAACTGAACAGTCTATTTTGTTGCGGGAGGTAAGGGCAAATACCGGACTCAAGCCCCAACATATAGCAATACCCCCGTAGCGGGCCACTGGTTTAATTTTGGGCCTTGCACGTTACCTCACTGTTCATGTATGCTCGTCTCAGGGGTTCTCTTGAAGAGTTGTCTAGTAGAAGTTTGCACCAACACAAAGTCTCTTTCAAGGGTTTATTTGAATAAACGTTTCCAACAGAGGTGATGAAGGGATGGGGAGGACTCAGGTACCTTAGTTGCGAATCACAAGAATTCTCCTAGGTCCAGAGGAACAACTGTCTCCACACTGGACTCAGCAAACACCTGATAAGCCCAATCTCACAGGCCTAGAAGCCGATGTACAGCTCGATCACATATAGTCTCTGCCACAAACTTGGTGTAAATAGAACAGTCTCTGCCACAGACTTGGTGTAAACTAGAACAGTCTCTGCCACAGACTTGGTGTAACCTTTACTTGGGTTACCTTCTGGATGAAGAACACAGCTCTCAGTGCCAGGATCTTCCAGCCATTCCGGCAACACTGTGAGGTAGATCACGATCTGGATGCATCCTCCAATTGAGTCCTCAATTGCTTGGTCCCTTCCAGCAGGTAAGGCGACACAGGATCATCCCTGGATCAGTAGGCCCCAGCAATTCCTGGGCCTACCTTTCAGTAACGGAGCCTCAGGTCAACATGGCCCAGAGGCGGAAACTGCCAACTCTTCCCTGAGGCCATGAGGGCCCTCAGGTGGGGACCGAAGGCACGACCACAAAGAAAATCTCCCACCTTAATGGCGTCTGTCACTTAAATAACCCCTCCAAGCATGCACAGCGGGTTAACCATGCCCCCTGGGCTGCTTGCTTGGTAAGAGGTACCCAATACGTCCAGCCTGTAGCCTTTCCAATCCTGACCAGAGGTGACAGCGACACCCACTGTCAGGAGGGAAATCACACAACCAGCTCTACAGAAACAGAATGCAATTTGTAACACAGTCCCTCTGAGCCAAACTATTGCTCAGACAACTATAATTTAACATATAGCACACACTCATTGGGAGCAGGGCGCTACACCTATATAAAGTTCAGCACAACTAAGGAGACCAGCATTATGCAATCTTGTATGTGACTCCGCTTGCTCCTTGACACTGCTTTATCCTGTTCTCAGTTTGCTGACCTTGGCTTGCGTCCTGACCTTGTCTCCTGCCTGCTGTTTAGGTACTTCTGCTGCTCATCTGATATCAGCTCTGGCATAGCTTCTGACCCTAGTCCTGTCTTTGGTACCTCTGCTACTTGGTTGTTGCTGACTCTGGTAGATTTCAAATTCAGCTTTGCTTCCTGCACCTGCAAGTTCCTGTGCTCCACCACAGGAATTCCGCCATTCTGCACAAGCTCTAGTCTGAGCATCTGCAGCATTTCAACAGCATCCACACTGTTTTCTGACCACCCACTCAGGTTGATTTACTAAAACTGGAGAGTGCAAAATATGGTGCAGCTGTGTATAGGTTTTTTTGTCAAAGCTTAATTGAACAAGCTGAAGTTAGAAGATGATTGGCTACCATGCACAGCTGCACCAGATTTTATACTCTCCAGTTTTAGTAAATCAACCCCACTGTGTCAGGACCTACCACAGGCACCTGTGGCATTCCTTGTCCATATTCACCCTGTTGTCAGTTCTGGGAGGTATTAGACAGAAGGTGTAAGGGAAGCCCTCTAATCAGCTTGGCCTGTACCAAGTGCATGACACATATTTTCATATTTACAAGACAAAACTTTAGTTTTGTGTGATGTTATATAGAATCAACTGTAATATTAGAAATAGAATCATCCAATAGTTCTGGTGTATTGACAAATTTGGCATCATTTTAGAATTAAATTCACATTTAATTACCTCACAAGTCGTCAAATAATCCTTACAGACCTCATGCTTGCTACTCAACAGGAAGGCACATATCTTGTTGTTAGCTACAGGGTTGTGTGTGTGGTTGCATAGCACACAAGTCAGCTAACAAACCCCAGATGGTAGCAGCCTACCCTGCATTGTGTGTATGGCATGGGTACGGGAAAAAGGAAAGGTGATCATGCATGTATTCTAGTTCACAGAGGAGGATAATGTGGAGACTCTCAAAAGCATGTGGGAATTTCTTAGCTGCAACACAACCCTTGGAATGCACCAGATTGTATGCAAGATTTGTGTCTGCCTGTCATCTAGATTTTGGGTAAGTCTCCCTCTAGCAGCAATTAGCAATATTGATAACTTTAGTGTCAGCGTGGGCATGCAGTTTTAATTTGCTATGTGTGTCTGGATTGGGGAACATAAATGATAATAATAATCTGCCAGCATGCTAGTTAATTTCTGAGTACACAAAAATGACAGTGATGCCTTATGTATATTCAGGCCCCCCTTGTCCCTGTACCCTCTGTAGCCCCCCGTTCATGACATTCTGCTTTAACCACTTGCCGACCGCCTCACGTCCATGGACGTGCTCGGTTTGGGGTGGAATATCTGAATGATGCCTGCAGCTACAGGCATCATTCAGATATTGCCAATTTCAGCCAGCGATTCCCTACACCATAAGAATGATCATAGCGGCTGTTCCAACGCTTGATCGTTCTTACGGGTGGTGAAAGGAGACTCCCCCCCTCCCGTCGCCCTCCGGTGCTTCTACCGACTCACCTGTGCGATCGGTGAGTCAGAGAACGGATCCGCCGGCCCCGGTTCTTGACCATAGAGATTTTCGGCGGACCAGATGGTCGCCGGAGTCTCTATGATCGTCGGAGGCCGGGCGCGATGTTATGACGTCACGACCGTCCTCTGCATTAAAAAAAACGGCTAGGCTAGGAAGCGGCGATCTTTTTTTTTTTGGGGGGTATTTTAGGCTTCCCAGCCTAGAGGCGAGATTTGGGGTCTTACTGACCCCATATCTCACTGTAAAGAGGTCCGATCAGGTCATATTCCTATTACAAGGGATGTTTATATTTCTTGTAATAGGAATAAAAGTGATCACATTTTTTTTTTTTTAAGAAGTGTCAAAATAAAAAAATGCAAGTAAAATTAACAATAAAATATATTTTTTTAAAGTGCCCCTGTCCCCGTGTGCTCGCGCGCAGAAGCGAATGCATACGTAAGTCCCGCCCACATATGGAAACGATGTTCAAACCACACATGTGAGGTGTCACCGAGAACGTTAGAGCAAGAGTAATAATTCTAGCCCTAGACCTCCTCTGTAACTCGAAACATGTAACCAGTAAAAAAAATTAAATCGTCGCCTATGGGGATTTTTAAGTACCGAGGTTTGGCGCCATTCCACGAGCGTGTGCAATTTTGAAGCGTGACATGTTAGGTATCTATTTACTAGGCGTAACTTCATCTTTCACATTATGCAAAGAAATTGGGCTAACTTTACAGTTTTGTTTTTCTTTTAAAGCATGAAACTGTATGAAAAATAGCTGCGCAAATACTGTGCGTGATAAAAAGTTGCAATGACCGCCATTGTATTCTCTAGGGGAAAGGGAGTTAACGCTCCAGGTGAGTATGCTTTAGCAATCAATGACTTCTCAGAAAACCGTGGGTGCAGGCAATGCACAAGGCAAGAAGTAGAAAAATAATATGGACAGCCACACTTTCACAAATAAAGGCAACCGTTAAGGTTTTTTTGGAGTGCAGCTGTCCATATTATTTTTCTACTTATTGTATTCTCTAGGGTCTCTGCTAAAAAAAACCATATATAATGTTTGGGGGTTCTGTGTAATTTTCTAGCAAAAAAAATATGATTTTTACATGTAGGAGCGAAGTGCCAGAATTGGCTTGGTTGTCAAGTGGTTAATATTGTAACATTTACCAAGTCAAAGGTAAGAAGCATTGGCAATTACAGTATGAGCTCCAATAATATTTCCACCAAACCTCTGAAAATTATTCTTTTCAATGTGGGGTAATGAATCTGTCTTCATATCTGGGAGTAACAGTTTTCATTCCAAATGTTGGCAAACATTGCATTCCTAAGTAAGCAACAGAATTCTCAACATGATACCTTTGCAGCCTATATGGACCCAGGAGGAATAGGGAAGCCTGGAATTGAAAACATATTTCTAATATTCCTGCCCACCTATAAGCCTTGTGTGAGTCTTGCTAGAAACATACAGTATGCATAGTTCAAGCATGTGTAGATTCTTTAATGATACTCTTGCAAGAGTGGTCTCCGTAGTGGACGGAAGATTTGATCTATATATATATATATATATATATATATATATATATATATATATATATAAAGGAGTTGAATGCAAGTAAAATAATAGCTGGGGACTAACAAATAACAGCATGTGAAAAACAAAAAAGTAGCAAGCTTAACACTAGTTCTCAGGCACACTCAATCAGTGGCCTGGTTTTGATCAATCACCAAGTAATGGTGTTGTTACTGTAACCAGGGGAGCATATAGAGAAACTGGTTGGCCCCTGGCACACGATGCCAGGGAAGGGTTACTATTGGTAACTGCGTAAATTATAGATCATATGGGAAAATCCAATTTTTGAAATTTAGTTGGATAATATTTTAAAGTGCAATTCAATAAAAAAGCGAACCAATACTAATTGGCTTTGGTCAAACACCACAAAAACACATACTAACAAAATACACTACAAATAACAAACAGTACAAACAAACAAACGTCCGGATGCCTTATATCTACGCACGGCCAGTCCTTTGGATGATTAATTATCATCTGGGGTCAGATAAGGAACAAGACTGGTGTAGTAACCAGTCTGCAGCAACACAATTGGTTGAAAAAGGACTGGCTGTGCGTAACTCCTAAGGAGAATAAAGGTATGGGGCTGATTGGGTCAGGTGGAACTGGGGTGCTGGTGATAGAAAAAGGTCAGGCACAGAGGATGGTAACTAAGTAACTAAGTGAAGGGGAGGACTACGGCTGGGTCATCAATGTTCAAAGTAGTAAGTGGAAGAAGGTTCTTGTGCCAGGGGCCAAATAACAGCATGTAAGCTACAATAGAGATGATCAATTTGTATAATCAAGCACAAGACACATCTTGAGGAGCAATGTCACAGGATATTGGTTGGCGATAACATAAATCAACATAAAGCCCTACATATGTGACTATGGATAACTGGAACAGTGTATGTCAGAAATAGGAGGAAAATGGGAAATAGTTTTGTGAGAAAGGAAAAAAAAAAGAGCAGAAAGAGAGATATTAATGGAATGAGAGGTCAGGTGGGGAAAAATTTAAGTAAAAGCTAGAAGAGGAATGAAGGAAAGAAAAAGGGAGAAGAGTTGGTATATGGCAAAAGGAGATGCAAATAAAAAAGGAGGGGGGTGAGGACAATGGACTAAGAAGGGAGGGAGAGAAAACAAGAGAGAGAGAAAAGGGAAAAAAGAGAATGAGAGGAAGGAAGGAGAGAATGGACAGGGGAAGATGGGTTCTCAGTGGCTGACAGGGGTGAAGAAGGACAGACCAGTGAAAAGAAGCGATAGGATCCCCTAGGGGCCAGGAAATAGGCTGTGACACCAAAAGTTTGAGTAAACTTGTGCTGCAGTGAGGGTGGAGAATAATTCAGCCATGGCTGTTAAATCAAAAGGAATTTGTTGTATTGCTAATATGGCAGTTAATTCTCCTTGATGAGTGAGATTTGTATGTGTTTTATGACTTCAAGACAAATTAGAGATAGGGATTTCCATGGCTGGGCAATACCAAATGATAACATTTTTGAGAAGTACACTACTATCTTCATGGAAGTTATTGAATCGGGAAGGCTGGTAACTCGGGTGCTCTTAATTAAAAGTACTTTATTTGTTACATGGGTACATATGTAGGCTAATACTGACGCGTTTCAGCAATGGAGCCTTCATCAAAGCACACATATTTTATAGAAAAACATATATTTATAGCAAAAGAATCCCTCAAAAGAGGGCCAAGTATATCCTAATTAGAAACAATCAAATCAATTAAAAACACATGGAGAACAAAAAGAAAGAAGAGACACAGCAGGCATATGAAAGACATATCATGAACATTTAGAACATGTTTTAACATTATTACAACTAATGTAACAAAACAATACAATTCATGTTAAAAAAAAAGATTTGCAGTATGTCCATCCTATCATTCAAGTCATATGGTTTTCTAGCATTGGGGGTATGGATCCACCATACCTCACGTTTAAGCAAAACACAATGAGTATTGTCTGCTCTTTTTTTTAACCTGTTCAGCACCAAGAAAAGAAAAGGTGTCAAGATTACCGTGGTGTACTTCTTGGAAATGTTTTGACACATTTAAAATAGTTAATATTAGTTGTGTTATTCACATGTTCTGAGATTCTAACTCTCAATGGACGTATAGTACAGTACACCCAACATGTTGCAAATTACAGGCACTACATTGAATTAAATAGACCACCGATTTAGAGTTACAGTTAATATATTGTTTAATGGTATATGTTTTATTAGTTGAAAAGGAAGTCACTAAGGTACTTTTTTGTGTTTATAGCACTGGTTGCAGGTATTTTGGCCACACATATAGGATCATGTGGTGGAAAGCCAAGTATGTAGCTTATTTGGCCTCTGTGAGCAAAACAAGCTAGGTGACAACATGCTGCCTAAACTAGGGGTCCTTCTACAGTAGGTGCCGCCGATATTGTGTCAATCTCGCCACTTCTAGCGGCGAGATTGACACCCTATGAGCTCCGTCGCGAGAGCTAGCGCCGAGCTGTCTTGTCATCGGGAAAGGAAAAATGTTCCTTTCACGATGAGCGACACGCATTGTCGATAAGAAAAATGAAATATGCAGCGCTAAATAGGTGGACATAGGACCAGTTAACCTAATCTGGTCCAAACAATAAAAAACAAAAGTGAGTGAGTGACCAACAATCACTAAAAACACACCGTGAAGTGATAATGAGAAGATTACCAAACAAGGTAAATAAATTGGAAGTGATGCTATATATAATTAGTGAAATAAACACAATAACTAAAACATCATAAACAAAAGTCCCCAAAAAAATTCTTTTTTTTTTAAATGACAAAAAAATAATAAACAGGTGAATGGCTAGAGAAGCTTCTTCCCAATAAAGCTGTGCAGACTGACAAACGTGACACCCAGGTGTGTGATGGTCCTGCTTACCGGATAGCCGTGACTGTATCCACAGTCTCACCTAACACAGGGAATAAGGCTTCCCAACAGCCCAACGATATCCTGAACAGTATCTCACCAGCCAAAAAGTAGTTCCCAATGAGAGAGAAAACAGAGAAACTCCATGGTGTAGTATGTAAAAATCCGGTTTAATGATATAGTAAGGGTTACACTTACAATTAGTAGATGGTCAGTCAGCGATAAAAAGCAGAGAATGTGCAGCAATGACAGCGGTACATACCGCGGCGTTGGTTCAAATCTTTCCCGGGCTCCTGTGCTCCGTGGATACTTCCTCTTGTGTACTCAATGCGTGATGACGTCACCGCCCCCTACGCATTTTGTCACCAAGGGACATCAACTGTTTTAGTTATTGTGTTTATTTCACTAATTATATATAGCATTATATATAGCATCACTTCCAATTTATTTACCTTGTTTGGTAATCTTCTCATTATCACTTCACGGTGTGTTTTTAGTGATTGTTGGTCACTCACTCACTTTTGTTTTTTATTGTTTGGACCAGATTAGGTTAACTGGTCCTATGTCCACCTATTTAGCGCTGCATATTTCATTTTTCTTATTTCTGTTATTGGGTCTTTTTTGTATAGGACTTTTTATGCTAGCTGCCTTTAGGTGTTAATTTTCATTATTTGTCACATCTCTTTTTTTATTCATTATCACTTATTATCATTAGCGCAACGTTAGCCCTTTGGGCTTCCCTTTCTTTTTACGCATTGTCGATAGACGGGGATCCGACGTGGATTCCCGCCAATACCAGGCACTGCGTTTGGTATGAATCCTGAGCGGGAAATCCACGCCAATTTTTAAAGAAAAAAAATGGCGTGGGTTCCCCCTCCAGGAGCATTCCAGGCCCTTGGGTCTGGTCTGGATTTGAAGGGGAAACCTACGCCGAAAAAATGGCGTGGGGGTCCCCCTCGAAATCCAAACCAGACCCTTATCCGAGCACGCAACCTGGCAGGCCGCAGGGGAAGAAGAAGACCGGGCCCCGCTAGCAAAAGAGTTGGAAGAAGATAGCGGTGTACCGGCAGAAGAAAGAACCGGAGAGCGCGGCGACGACACCGGAGACCCCCGAAGTCGGAAGAAGACCCCCGGAGCTGTGCAATAAAATACTTTTAAAAACTGTGTTGTGTTTTTATTGCCATTTTTTTCCACCAGGTGAATGGGTAGGGGTACGATGTACCCCATACTCATTCACATAGGGTGGGGGGCCGGGATCTGGGGGCCCCCTTATTAAAGGGGGCTCCCGGATTCTGATAAGCCCCCCGCCCGCAGACCCCGACAACCAACGGCCAGGGTTGTCTGGAAGAGGCCCTGTCCTCATCAACATGGGGGCAGGGTGCTCTGGGGTGGGGGGGCCGCAGGTTGCCCCCCTGCCCCAGAGCACCAAACCCCCCATGTTGAGGGCATGCGGCCTGGTACGGTTGCGTGCTCAGATAAGGGTCTGGTTTGGATTTTGAGGGGGACCCCCACGCCATTTTTTCGGTGTAGGGTTCCCCTTCAAATCCAGACCAGACCCAAGGGCCTGGTATGCTCCTGGAGGGGGAACCCATGCCGGTTTTTTTCTTTAAAAATTGGCGTGGAGTTCCCGCTCAGGATTCATACCAAACGCAGTGCCTGGTATTGGCGGGAATCCACGTCGGATCCCGTTCAATACAGTGTCGCGTCTCCCTCTCGCTATTGCAGCGAGCGTTGGATGTCGGCACCCTGTTGCCGAGATCTCGGCACTCCTGTCGCTGAGAATCTCGGCGATGGGAGCGCGATAGATATACAATATCAGCGGCACCTACTGTACATGAAAAAAGTTATTACCATCAGAGATGTGGTCACTGTTTCTGTTGTTTGGGTACAGGTTTGCTTTAAGGATCAATAACACAGATATAGAACTTGTTAATTCTAATCAGCAATACCAATTCTACACAAGTATCATTTTTAGAAAATGAATGTATCAGGATAATATGCCTTTAATTTGAATCTCTGCTAATCTGCTGCATACAATCTACAACAAAGAGTCATCACTTTCCTCTAAACTGTGTCCTTTCTTTCTGTAATTAATGTACTTTTTTTAGTCAACACAGCTGTGAAACAAGAATATTATAACTGTCAAGTGGCAGGAAATTTGGCCCAGATCCAGCACATGTAGAAAAATGACTTTTCTACTGTGTACCCATGAAAATAGAAAACAGTCTGTGCTGTATTTGTGCCAGGAATTAAGCAATTGTGGCAAACTGCCAGAGGGTTAATTTTGGATGACAAACCCTAAAAGTTCAACAAGTAAAGGAGAATGATTTCAGTACGTTCTATTTTCCTAAAGTGAATGTGTTACTTGTTTGCAAACGAAATGCTGTTAGAGCTAAGTCCCACCCATGTTTAATTAAAGCTACAAACCTATCTTCTGGACATCGTATCATGGCAGCACTAGGACCTTGAACAGTTTATCTCTTACTTATTAACTATGAAAGTCCAATCCTAGAGAATTAAAAGATAGCATCCACGATTTTGTACATTTTGTGTAAACTGTCGGTCACAACTATAGTTTTAATTAAAATATATTAAATTAGCACATACAAGCAAAATTCCTAAAATATATATATAAAAAAAAAAATGTTGCAATTGTAAAGTTCACACTTTACAATTGGTTGCTAACTAGCTACTGGACACATACAGTAGAAAGCAGCCAGATGAAGAGAAAATGCAAACATGACCTATGTAATTTACCTTATATCCAAAGGAATGTGTATTGTTTAATACTGGTGCATAAATGATGTTCGGGTAACTTTCTCAAAGACAAAGATTTTATAAAGGACATCCAGGCTTATGTAGAAATATGATATGGTCTTTAGGAAAGTGGAGACAGATATTCTTTAGTTGAACATTTACTTTTACTCCTAAGTGATCTCAGGCTAGTCAAACTTTTCAAACATTTACTATTTCACTTATTATGACTTTAAATAATTTGCCCATAAACTGTGATTGTGGGTTAGTTTTGTGTGTGTCATGTTTGCACGCTTATGGCATACGTAATTTTTAGAATTATTATTACAATTGAGTAATTTTCTTTCTACTTTTGAGCCTTTTATTTGACTTCATTCGTTTCAAGCAGAGGGAGGGCATATAGTCTATGTGACAGTAGTCATGAGCTAATAAAAAAAGGGGGTGTTTTAAAAGCCAGCATATAAACTACATAAGGCGAGGAAAATAAATATATAAATATATATAAAAAATAGATATGACATAATCTATTAAATATACCAATGATCAAAATTGTATGACTATGTAAATTACAGTGCTAAATAATCTAAAGTAAAATGCAAAACAATATTAATATGGCTGTGCAAAGTGACATAAATATTAAAGTGCACAAGTGCTAAATATAAATATGGCACAATTATAAACCTGAAAGTCCAGAAAAGATGTGCCAAAAAATAGTAGACATGTGCATTCGTCCGAATGCATTTTCGTCCGAATTTCAGGTATTTTCGTAATCATTTTAACAAACGAAAACGAAAGCGCAGAATCCGAAAACCGAAAGATCCGACATAAACAAATGCTTTACTTTGGTTTTTGTTGCGACAACAGTTCGATATAGATAGGAGATTCGACATGACGCTGACAATAACAATCTGTGTCTATCGAACATGTGGTCGAATGTGCCTAACCTTAACTCAATTAGTCCAAGATTATTCTACATAGAGAGGAAAGATTCGACATTATAGAAAGAAAAGATTCGACATTATAGAGAGAAAAGATTTGACATAATAGAGAGAAAAGATCACTGCTGGAATTGGGTGGGGGAAGTAAAATAAAAATAATGATGATGATGAATGTTATTGGCTGATTGTAACCAAAGAGGAGGAGCAGTAAAATAGCTAGAACTAGCTTGACAATTCAACATGAACGACGAAGATTCGACAAAGCATCGAAAAACATACAAACGTCAAATCTGTCATTGAAGACTTATGGTGTCTGTCGAAAGTTTTAAGAAGATTCGACGGAGCAGCTAAACTGTACGACGCCGCAATCTTACATTTCCATTCAAATGCATCCGCCCATAGGCTATAGAAAAATTCTAATGTTGGTTGACTAGTAATTAGGGTTGAGCTTCGTGTTCGAGTCGAACATACGTTCGACTCGAACATCGGCTGTTCGATCGTTCGACGAAGATCAAACGATTTGGGCCGTTCGCGCCAAATTCGAGTGACGCGAACGGCCCACAATGCACTACGCCATCGCAGTGTCATCCAGGCGCTGTGATTGGCCAAGCATGCACTGTGACCCCGCATGCTTGGCCAATCACAGCGCCGGCAGCGAGGAGAGCAATGATTGGCCACAGGCAGGATGCCTGTGGCCAATTATTGCTGAGGGGGTTTAGTACACGCCCCACACTATAAAAGGCCGCCAGCACGGCGGCCTTGTGTAGTGTGTTCCGGAGCAGGGAAAGAGAAGCATAGGCAGGGACAGTGTCATTTTTTTTCCTTTACTAAACCTGGATTCCTTGTGTTTAGGGACAAATAAGGATAGGTAGGGAGAGTGTCAGTGACAGTGTGTTATTCTGTGCTAAACCTTGTTTGTAGGGACAGAGAGGTACAGTGAGGGAAAGTGTCAGTGTGCTATTCTGTGCTAATCCTTGTTTGTAGGGACAGAGAGGTACAGTGAGGGAAAGTGTCAGTGTGCTATTCTGTTCTAAACCAATCTTGCTGAACCATATTTTCAATCCTTGAGTTTAGGGACAGAGAGGTACAGTGAGGGAAAGTGTCAGTGTGCTATTCTGTGCTAAATCTTGTTTGTAGGGAGGGACAGAGTAGGACAGTGAGGGAAAGTGTCAGTGTGCTATTCTGTTCTAAACCAATTTTGCTGTTCCATATTTTCAATCCTTGAGTTTAGGGACAGAGAAGGATAGGCAGGGGACAGTGTCAGTGTCATTGTTGCTAAGCCTCCTGCACAGTATACACCTGAAGGTAGCCCTTATTGCTCTTTTTCCCATCTCCCTGCAGGCCATCCATTAAAATGTCTGGAAGGCAAACAAGGAGAGGCAGACAGTCAGGAGGCAAAAAAAGAGGGCAAGCAGGCTCTGTGTCTGGGGGCAACAGTGCTGGTCGTGGACGCGGTGCATTGTCATCAGCACATGGCCATGGGACACGCTTGTCCTTCTTTTCGGCAGCTGGACATGTTGAGCCACATCATGCCGAAAAATTGGTAGAGTGGATGACCAAGCCCACCTCATCCTCCTCATCCTCTCTCACCCAGGCTCAGGGTACTGCCAAAGCAGCTGCCAAAGCGTCCTCTTCTCTGGTATCATTATCTTCAGGAAGGCAGCAGCATGAGAGCAGAGAGAGGGGATGCTCAAGAAGGACACCAATCTGGCAGTCATGCTCCAGCAGCTGCAGCATACTGCCAGATTGGCTCCAGTGATGAGGAGGGAGGGGATGATGAGGTCACTGACTCCACGTGGGTGCCTAATAGGAGAGAGGAGGAGGAGGAGGAGGATGAGGAGGAGGCACATCTCCAACGAGGCAGGATGCCCTTGAGTGGCCAGCGTATGGGCAGCACACCGACGGAATCACACCGCAGAGCTCCGCCTGTGCAGGGCGCTGCCTCTGCCCGTCATTCAAAAAGTTCTTTGGTGTGGGCCTTTTTTGAGGCGAGTGCATCAGATCGCACAGCTGCTGTTTGCAACATATGTCTCAAGCGTATATCGCGTGGCCAAAACATCAGCCGCTTGGGCACCACATGCTTGATCAGACATATGTTGACCTGCCATGCAGCTCGTTGGCAAGCCTACCTTAAAGACCCACACCAAAGAACAAAGCTGACCTCTTCTTGCACCGCATCAGCTGGGATCTCCAACCCCACTATACCTTCACTCCTCTCTGAAACCTGCTCTGAGAGGAATGAAGGTGTAGAATTAGGTGTGTCACAGGCAAGTACTTGCGGGCACTCTGCTAGCAGTACACCAACGTCCGATTCTAGCAGGCAAATTTCCCTGCCCCAGCTGCTGGACCGTCAAAAGAAGTTCACTCCCAGCCATCCACATGCCCAGCGGTTGAATGCTAGCTTGGCTAAATTGCTAGCGCTTCAACTGCTGCCTTTTCAGTTGGTAGACTCGGCCCCCTTCCGTGAGTTTGTGCAATGTGCGGTTCCTCAGTGGCAGGTTCCCAAACGCCACTTTTTCGCACGGAAGGCGATTCCGGCTCTCTACAGGCATGTGGAAGGCAATGTCTTGGCCTCGCTGGACAGGGCGGTCAGCGGTAAGGTGCATATTACCGCTGACTCATGGTCCAGCAGGCATGGACAGGGACGTTACCTTTCTTTCACGGCCCATTGGGTCACTCTTTTGGCAGCTGGGAAGGATGCAGGACAAGGTGCAGTAGTGTTGGAGGTTGTCCCACCGCCACGCCTCCAAAATGCTACTACTGGTTGTGACACACCTCTCTCCTCCACCCCCTCCTCTTCTTCTTCCTCCGTGGCCTCTTCCTGTGGTTTGTCCTCGGAACCAGCGGTGCTCCGTAGGCGTTCAAGGGGCTACGCAAGTACGCAGGCAAAAAGATGCCATGCCGTGCTTGCGCTGGTGTGTTTGGGGGACAGGAGCCACACTGGGGCAGAGGTCCTGTCTGCTCTGCAGGGGCAGGCCGAGAGGTGGTTGACGCCACGCCAGCTTAAGCCAGGAATGGTGGTTTGCGACAATGGCACCAACCTCCTCTCCGCCCTCCGACAGGGACAACTGACCCATGTGCCCTGTATGGCTCACGTCCTTAACCTGGTGGTGCAGCGGTTCTTGGGCAGGTACCCGGGCTTACAGGATGTCCTGAGGCAGGCCAGGAAAGTCTGTGTGCATTTCCGCAGATCTTATAATGCCAGTGCTCGCCTGGCTGAGCTGCAAAAGGAGTTGAACCTGCCCAAGAACCGCCTTATATGTGACATGCCCACCAGGTGGAACTCAACGTTGGCCATGCTGCAGCGGCTGCACACGCAGCAGAGGGCCATCAATGAGTACCTGTGCGACTACGGCACCAGGACAGGGTCAGGGGAGCTCGGTTTTTTTTCACCACGCCAGTGGGGCATGATCAGGGATGCATGCACTGTCCTGGCACCATTTGAGGAGGCCACAAGGATGGTGAGCAGTGACAGTGCATGCATCAGTGACACTGTACCTCTTGTCCACCTGTTGGAGCACACGCTGCGTGGAATAATGGACAGGGCACTTGAGGCAGAACAGAGGCAGGAAGAGGAGGACTTCCTTGCCTCTCAAGGCCCCCTTTACCCAGACAGTGTTCCTTCTGTCCCACCCATCGCACAGGAAGAGGAGGAGGAGGAGGAGGATTGTGTCAGCATGGAGGTGGAGGCTGGCACTCAGCATCATCAGCAGCAGTCTTTTAGGGATGATTTACAGTCCCAAGAAACCAGTGGACTTGTACGTGGCTGGGAGGAGGTGGCTGCGGATCATGTCGTCCTTAGTGACCCAGAGGACTCCGGACTGAATGCCTCAGCTAACCTACGCTGCATGGCCTCCCTGATCCTGCAAAGTCTGCGGAAGGATCCTCGTATTCTTCGGATCAAGGAGAGGGACCATTACTGGCTGGCCACTCTCCTTGATCCACGGTACAAGGGTAAGGTTGCGGACCTTATCGTACCGTCGCAGAGGGAGCAGAGGATGAGACAACTCCGGGAGGCCTTGCAGAAAGGTCTGTGCAACGCGTTCCCAGAGACTGGGAGGTTACAAACTCCTGGTCCTGGACAACGAGTTGCTGAGGCTTCGGGCAGTCAAAGAAGGAACGGTGGGGAAGGTGGCCGTCTGACCGATGCGTTCAGACAATTCTTTAGTCCGCAGCCCCAAAGTATGATCGGTTCCAGCAACCATCGCCAGCGTCTGATATACATGGTCCAGGAATACCTAGGGGCAAGGTCAGACTTGGACACCTTCCCCACCGAAAATCCTCTGGCTTACTGGGTCTTGAGGATGGATCACTGGCCAGAGCTTGCACAGTATGCAATTGAGCTACTGGCCTGTCCTGCATCCAGCGTTCTTTCAGAACGCACATTCAGTGCTGCTGGAGGATTTGTCACGGATCACAGGGTGCGCCTGTCCACCGACTCGGTTGATCGACTGACTTTCATCAAGATGAACCAGTCTTGGATCACCACCAGCTACCACACACCAGATGCTGATATAACAGACTAATTGATTTTAAAATGTCACATCCCTTCAAGACTGATGCTGATGCTGAGTGCCTGTGCTGTTATGTTGACTGGCTATCCTCCTCCTCCTCCTCAATGATACGATTAATGATGATAGCTTGGAAGATCATTTTGGTTTATGGGTGACGCCACCAGTGGCTAAGGCCCAATTTTTCAGCCCCTGTTTAACAGGGGCGTGTAATTAAAATTTTTGATGCAATACTTTGCAACAGGCCTCATTGCTGTGCTCCAAGTACAGTATCTGTGAGGGGTTGCAGTGTTGTGCCACCAGTGCCTAAGGCCCAATTTTTCAGCCCCTGTTCAACAGGGGCATGCAATTATAATTATTGATCTAATAATTCACAGCAGGGCCCATTGCTGCGCCCACCAAGAGTAACTGTCAGGCCTTACAGTGTTGTGGCACCAGCACCACCATCACCACCACCACCACCACCAAAGGCCCAATTTTTCAGCCCCTCTTCAACAGGGGCATGCAATTATAATTATTGATCGAATAATTCACAGCAGGACCCATTGCTGCGCCCACCAAGAGTAACTGTCAGGCCTTACAGTGTTGTGGCACCAGCACCACCATCACCACCACCACCACCACCAAAGGCCCAATTTTTACTACCACTGATCAACAATTATATGTTATTACAATTCCTGATATAATAGTTGACAGCAGGGCGTTCCAGCACCCACCAAGAATAACTGTGAGTGCTTTCAGTGTTGTGCCAACACCAACACCTAAGGGGCCAATTTCTGCAGAGTATATACGGCAGGTCCCTACTTTCAAACATCCAACTTACAAACTACTACTACTTGCAAACGGAAGAAGACAACAGGAAGTGAGAGGAAATCTACCCCTTGGAAGGAAAATTCTCTCCTGTAAGAATTAATATGGGAGAAAGGTGTCTCCTCTCTACTGATGCTTTATCACCAATCCTTGTTTCAATAAAAACACCACATTTCAAAAACAGTTGTCATTGGGACGCAAAGTGAGGTGAAATGTTCTGAACAGGGGCACAGACAGCAAAAAAAATGTGACAGGGGTGATAACCGTTCCCTATGTTTTCCAAAAAGCTAAAAAAAAGGAATTTGGCATGGAGCTACACTTAAACAATGCAGCTGTTCAAAATTACAAACAGATTCTACATAAGAACAAACCTACAGTCCCTGTCTTGTATGCACCGCCTGTATACGGCTGTTCAGAGTATATAGGGCCTTTTTTATTTTGTGTGCGGGGTTCCCCTTAATATCCATACAAGACCCAAAGGGGCTGGTAATGGGCTGGGGTGGGGGTTGATGGGGTAGCTATGCCATTTTTCCTAAAGATTTTCATCCATATTACCGGGACCAGACATTGCATTAAAGCCGCAAGCAGTTTTAAATGGCTTTTTTTCCTTTAGAAATGTTATTTTGTGCAGGGACAGTTCTAAACACGGGAAACACGTGGCACTTCACAGGCATACTTTAGACACCCCCCAGGTACAATATTTAAAGGAATATTTGACTTTTTTTTTTCACTTTATGCATCATTAAAATGACTGCTCCCGGAAAACGTCCGTTTTTAAAACTTCTTTTTGCATTGATACATGTCCCCTGGTGCAGAACCCGGGTTCCCAAACTCTGTTTCGGACAATAACATGGATAATAGTCGTTATAATTAGCACTTTAGAATCCGAACGTTCGCATCCATTGTATTTAATAGGGTTCTAATGTTCGTGCGAACTTTCGGTCCGTTCGCGGGTTCTGGTGCGAACCGAACCCGGGGGTGTTCGGCTCATCACTACTAGTAATAATAATAAATATAATTATTACTAGTCATACAACATTAGAATTCTACTATAGCTAGCTTGTAGGCGGAACATTCGACCGGAAATGTACGATTGCGGCGTCGTACAGTTTCGCTGCTCCATTGAATCTTCTTTGAACATTCGACAGACATCATAAGCCTTCAATGACAGATTCGACCTTAATTAATTCGGATTTTTGGATGAATGCAATTTCTAACGAAAAACAAAATAAATAAAAACGAATTTCGGGAGTAACTAAATACATTTATTTTTCGGACGAAAACGAAATTCCGAAACGAAATATTTCAGTGTGCACATGTCTAAAAAATAGTACTGTGGATAAGGAAAAAGGAAAATGAATAATAAGTGCACAAAAGTCTCTTAATGGGACTCCCTTGATGTGAATGCTTAAGAAAATGAAAGTGAACTTGTGAAGATATAAATCCTCTGGTGGTGAAAGGGTCTCTGATGTGTCCATGCAGTGGTCTCACATAATTCTCACCTCCATGTAGACATAATTAGGCATGATCAGATAAATCTCCCTCCTCTATACTGGTTCTTCTAATGTATGTTGTTACTGATCTCCTCCACGTCTCCTCTGCTTACAATAATGTTGCAGCCCCTAGAGGGAGGGGGAGGGGGGAAACAACTCCAATGGGGATGCCAGATAAGGGATGGGAAGAGAAAAAGCCTCAGATGGTGTAGTAGTATTAAAACCAAACTGAGTTTATTAATAAAATATAATGCTCGTACATCAAACTAAATGAACAATAGCGTAAAGATAACCACAGCGGCGCGATGCGCTGTCTTACTAGTCCTCCGGGTACTTCCGGTCTGTGGTACCTCGCGATCTCATGAGCTAACTTATGACCCAAAAAAGTATGTGTAATCAGATAATCATAGGGTTTGATATAAAGTTTGGGCTGAACTTTGACTTTTCAGGTGGTTGTTTTTTTTCCTTCAGTTCAGCGGGAGCTAAAAATCATGGATAATAGAAGTATTACTACTACTAAAAACAAAAAAGAATGAGGACCCCTATGGACTTTGAGGCAAGGTTCACACTGCTGCGACTTCAAAATCGCGCAATTTTACCGCAATTTCGCGGCCCTCAAATTTGATGCGATTTTGCTGCGATTTGCGGCCGCGATTTCAGGAAATGCCAGTCTATGGAGCTGAATTCGCACCGCACATGGATCAAACTCGCACAGGACCCTTTTTTCCCGCAGCTTAGGGTCACAACGCATTGATGTGAACGGCACTAATGTAAAACAATGTTATTTAAATGACTTGCGAATTTAAGCAATCGCAACGGCTCAAATTCGCAATAGAATTCACAGCAGTGTGAACCTAGCCTAAAGCGGATTCCTACATAAAAATCAAGGGAGAAAAGCATGTGGTGCCCCAAAAATGCATACCAGATCCTTATTTAGGTATGCAGCTGGCTGGCCAGGAAAGGAGGATAAGAACGGGGGGGTACCTTACTCCCCCTACTCATTCACATGGGGGGTGTTATTTGGAGACCCCTCTTAATATTAACCACTTAATGGGGTTGTAAAGGTACAATTTTTTTTTCCTAAATAGCTTCCTTTACCTTAGTGCAGTCCACCTTCACTTACCTCATCCTTCGATTTTGCTTTTAAATGTCGTTATTTCTTCTGAGAAATCCTCACTTCCTGTTCTTCTGTCTGTAACTCCACACAGTAATGCAAGGCTTTCTTCCTGGTGTGGAGTGTCGTGCTCGCCCCCTCCCTTGGACTACAGGAGAGTCAGGACGCTCTCTACGTTGCAGATAGAGAAAGGAGCTGTGTTAGTGGGCATCCTGACTCTCCTGTAGTCCAAGGGAGGGGGCGAGCACGACACTCCACACCAGGAAGAAAGCCTTGCATTACTGTGTGGAGTTACAGACAGAAGAACAGGAAGTGAGGATTTCTCAGAAGAAATTAGGACATTTAAAAGCAAAATGGAAGGATGAGGTAAGTGAAGGAGGACTGCACTAAGGTAAAGGAAGCTATTTAGGAAAAAAAATTGTACCTTTACAACCCCTTTAAGGACCGCCCCACATACATTTACTGTGGCAAGGCGGCCCTTAGGAACAAAATCACATACCTGTACGTGATTCCTGTTATCGGCTCTGGGGCGCACACTGTGATTGGACACAACGAGAGCAAATCAGCTGGTCTGGCAGCCATGATGGGATGTAAACAAGGCAGATCATCGTTCTGTCAGACAGGAAGAGAGAGATCATGTTCCTGCTAATCAGGAACACAAATGCCTCTTCCTATAGTGCATCCATTCCCCACACAGTTAGAAACATTCCCTAGACGCACCCTTTGATTGCCCCTGATGTTAACCCCTTCCTTCCCAGACAGTGTCATGTATACAGTGACAGTGCATTTTTTAGCACTGAATATTGTATTGGTGTCACTGGTCCCCAAAAAGTGTCACTTAGTGTCAGATTTGTACGCCGCAATGTCGCAGTCCCGTTAAAAATAGCTGATCAACGCAATTACTAGTAAAAATAATAAAACAAATAAAAAGTCCATAGGTATATCCCATAGTTTGTAGACGCTATAACTTTTGCACAAATCAATCAATATACGCATTTTGGATTTTTTTTTTACCAACAATATGTAGCAGAATACAAATTGGCCTAAATTGATGAAGAAATTTGTTTTTTTTACATTTTTTATTGGATATGTTTTATAGCAGAAAGTAAAAAATATTGTATTTTTTTTCCCCAAAATTGTCAGTTTCTTTTTGTGTATAGCGCAAAAAATTAAACCACAGAGGTGATCAAATGGCACCAAAAGAAAGCTCTATTTGTGGAAAAAAAAGGACATCAATTTTATTTGGGTACAGCGTTGCACGACTGCGCAATTTTCAGTTAAACAATGCAGTGCCGTATCGCAAAAAATGGCCTTGTCAGGAAGGGAGTAAAACCTTCCGGAGCTGAAGTGGTTAAAGGAGCTTCCTGATTCTGATAAGTCCCCTGCCTGCACATCCCCACAACCACAGAGCCAGGGTTGTGGGAAAGAGGTCCTTGTCATCAGCAACATAGGGACAAGGTACTTTGCCAGGGTCCTGACTGCACTTCTTTCTATGAGTAAAGAGAATTTTTGTTGAATCTGAATATCCAATTGTGTACAGGGTCTGTTAAAACATAGATTTTTTTTTAGCACCTTGATTGAATAATACATGTGAACACATATTCACTAAACTAAGTGAACATGCAGTTTAACAATTTCTCTTAAAAATGACCTTCCATCTGTGACCCAATGCAAGTACATTGACTGTGATATTGATCTGACGCATTAGTATATGTTTAGTTTCACAACAGAAATGAACGCATCTTCACAAGTAATTTAATGACATTACATATTTTGAGGTTCAAAAAGTACTGAAAACATTGCATGTTATTCCCTAATCACACTTTTTCAGCGGTGTGTGTCCTTTCATTTGTATACCAATTGGATAACCTTCCTTTAACATACTATTGTCTGATTCCTAGCAAACTGAACGTATTATATCTAGGATGGAAAGTAATTAGTGTTGAGGACACAATTGTTGAAGGGGACATATTTAAGGTAATTAGTGATGTGGAAACATTTATGTAGAAACATTTAATTACTTGTGAGAAAAATGATTAGGGCTGAGGAAATGTTTAATTATTTTCTTGGATATAATTGATATTTAGGCGCTTGGCAAATATTTAATTTATTTAAAATTAATATGTGTCAAGCTAACAGAAAGGCAGAATTAAATTACAACATAACGCTTTATCAATACAGCCTATGAAATATACCTCACCCAAAGATGTTAGTAAAATATTTTATCCACATGGATGTTTAATTTCTCCTTTTCTTCTAAGACACAATTGCAATAAAGATGTATACAGTTACACCAAAAATCCAGTGAATATACAGAATTTAATAACAGCAATTATTGTGAATATTTTTCACTGTATCAGTTGTTTGTTTTCAGATAAATATTATTTCAGAAAAACTGCAACATCACAGCAGTTTAATACTTGGAACTCAGACCCCAAGCCATGGCGCCATCAATTAGATAAGTTTGCATTTGTCTTTTGCTGCTTCCCAACTTTTATTTTCACATAAAGTTATACATTTTACATTAGTTTAATTGTCATGACTATTTAAAGATATAGCCAATGAATATGAAAGGTCATTATAAAGGGTTTTATTAAAGTTATTTTTTTTTTAAAGTGAAAAATGATTTTGCTTCCTATATCCTTTAGGGATTTTAGTAGCCAATACAAAAAAAAAGTAGAAAAACTGGGCTTTTACTAGCAGCCTACAAGCCCACAAAAAACCCTTGCAATTATTAATTTTAATGCTTTTTTTTTTACTTTGTAAACAATTAATTTTCTTCTTTTTCTCTTTTAGATAATTAACAATGTCTGCTGGTTGAGTTCTCATTGGTCATCACCTTTTTTTTTACTATTTAACATCAATGACAAACTAGTCACTTTGAAGTCTGATGCCGCGTACACCCGTCGAAAAAAACGAAATTTTTCCCATTCGACGAGAAAAACGATAGTCTGTGGGCTTTCTGTCGTTTTTTTCGACGAGAAAAACGGCATTAAAAACTACAAAAAAAATTAGAACATGTTCTAATTTTTCTCGTCGTTTTTTTCGACATGTTTTCCGCGGCAGTGTTTCCCATAGGGAAACACTGCCGCGGAGCCCACACACGGTCGTTTTTTTCGACCAAAAAAAAAGGATATTTAAAACGGACGTGTGTGAGGGGAACAAGCTGTTCCTCGTTTTTAACGTCGAAAAAATCGATCGTGTGTACGCGGCATCATTCTACCCACTAGAAAATTAGGAGGGAACCGAGAAATAAACATTTACAACCACATTTATGCTGGCAACACATAGGAGGTGCCTGCATATCAAGTCTATTATGCACTTCAGTCACATGGGTGCCCAAATCCACAGCATTTTGATTTGCACTTATTGTGCCAGCTTCTTTTTCATAAAAGTTGATCAGTCCTTTGTGCCTACTAAGCTTTGTGCGGTGATATCTGAATGCGGTGATATCTGAATGACGCCTGCAGCTACAGGCATCATTCAGATATCATTCTTTTCTGCCGGCGGTTCTGTGCACGATAACAACAATCATATGGTCACCAGTCATTTCTATGATCGTCGGAGGCCCGGGCGCGATGTGATGACGTCACGCCCGGGTCTCAAATGTAAACAAAGCCGCCATTGCGGCTGTAAGTATGAAATCAGTGAAAAAATTTTCACTGATCTCATGCTTTCCAGCCTGGAGGAGAGATGTGGGGTCTTATTGACCCCGCATCTCTCAATAAAGAGAACCTGTCACACACATTCCTATTACAAGGGATGTTTACATTCCTTGTAATAGGAATAAAAGTGATAAAAAAAAAAGTAAAATCATTGTAAAAAAATAAATAAATAAGTAAAATAAATAAATAAATAAATAAAAAAATTTAAAACGCCCCTGTCCCCGGTAGCTCGCGATCAGAAGCGAATGCACACGTAAGTCGCCCACATATGTAAACACCGTTCAAACCACGCATGTGAGGTATCGCCGTGTGCGTTAGAGCGTTAGAGCGCATGCAACAATTCTAGAACTAGACCTCCTCTGTAATTCTAACCTGGTAACCTGTAAAAAAAAAAATAAAGCGTCGCCTGTGGAGATTTTTAAGTACCGAAGTTTGGCGCCATTCCATGAGTGTGCGCAATTTTAAAGTGTGACATGTTAGGTATCTATTTACTCGGCGTAACATTATCTTTCATATTTTCCCAAAAATTTGGGCTAACTTTACTGTTTTGTTATGTTTTAATTCATGAAACCATTTTTTTTTTTTAAAAAGGCGTTTGAAAAATTATTGCGCAAATATTGTGCAAGAAAAAATGTTGCAATGACCGTCATTTTATTCCCTAGGGTGTCTGCTAAAAAAACATGTATAATGTTTGGGGGTTCTGAGTAATTTTCTAGCAAAAGAATGATGATTTGTACATGTAGGAGAGAAGTGCCAGAATAGGCCCGGTATTGAATAGGTACAAAAAGCCCTGTATTGAAGTGGTTAAAGTGTGACATGTTAGGTATCTATTTACTCGGCATAACATAATCTTTCACATTATACAAAACATTGGGCTAACTGTTTTGTTATTTTTTAATTCATGAAACCGTTTTTTTTCCCAAAAAAAGCGGTTGAAAAATTATTGCGCAAATACCGTGCAAGATAATGACCGCCATTTTATTCCCTAGGGTATCTGCTAAAAAAATATATAATGTTTGGGAGTTCTGACTAATTTTCTAGCAAAAAAATTATGATTTTTACATGAAGGAGAGAAGTGCCAGAATAGGCCCGGTGCTGAAGTGGTTAAACTTCCCTTTCTGCATAATGCCTATAATGAGTTATTTAGTTGTACAGTAGTTGCTTCTCTAAGCATTTATTCAAACAATTGTGAATCTCTGAGTTATACATTGTAGCTGTGTTCACTTTGAATAACCAATAATGTGCAGATAAAAAATAGATAAAAAATAAACTGAATTCTGCTTTTTACATAATTGGATAAATAAAGCCATTCTTTACTTTGCCATTGTTTATTGAGTGAAAATTCTCAAAACATTTAGTAAATTGTCAATAATGTATGAAACAGGCCAAGGACACCATTAGATTTAAAAACAAACTATGATATAAGAAAGACACATTAATCTATCATGTTTTACCTATCCAGAAGCACATGAAGAAGTCATTAGAAGGTTCTTAACACTCTTCCTTCCCTTAACCACTTCCGGACCACCGCATGACTATATACGTCGGCACTTTGAAGAGGGATATCTCTGTTATGGCAGCAGCTAGCTGCCATAACCCAGATATCCTCGTCTTCAGGCGGCGGTCTGGTTTCCGATAATGGTGGTTTCTGCTGCGAGATCACCGTTATCGTGGTGGGAAAGGGCCCCCCGTCCCGCCACTCTCCCGTGCCCTTCGCCGCTTACCATAGTGGGGGAGGCAATCGTGTCCTTTCTCGTGCTGGGTATGGAGACAAGTGAGGGGAAGATGGCCCCCACCCATCTCCATACCATAGCAGGGCAGAAGCAATGTCAAAACGTCACTTCCGCCCATAGCTCCTAAAGGGACATTTTTTTGTTGTCTCTTTTTTAAATGATATACCGTATATATATATTTTTTGATTGTATTATAGTCCAAATATGAGATCTGAGGTCTTTTTGACCCCATATCTCATATTTAAGAGGACCTGTCATGCTTTTTTCTATTACAAGTGATGTTTACATTGGTTGTAATAGGAATAAAAGTGACACTTTTTTTTTTTTTTAAATAACAGCATAAAGAAAAAGTAAAATAAATAAGATTTTTTTTTTTTTAAACGCGCCCCATCCCGCTGAGCTCGCGCGCAGAAGCGAACGCATACGTGAGCAGCGCCTGAATATGAAAACGGTGTTCAAACCACACATGTGAGGTATCGTCGCAATCGGTAGAGCAAGAGCAATAATTCTAGCCCTAGACCTCCTCTGTAACTCAAAACATGCAACCTGTAGAATTTTTTAAACGTTGCCTATGGAGATTTTTAAGGGTAAAAGTTTGTTGCCATTCCACGAGCGGGCGCAATTTTGAAGCGTGACATGTTGGGTATCAATTTACTCAGCGTAACATTATCTTTCACAATATAAAAAAAATTGGACTAACTTTACTGTTGTTTTATTTTTTAATTCAAAAAAGTGTAGTTTTTCCCCAAAATGTGCGCTTGTAAGACCGCTGCGCAAATACGGTGTGACATAAAGTATTGCAATGACCGCCATTTTATTCTCTAGGGTGTTAGAATTTTTTTTTATAATGTTTGGCGGTAATTTTCTAGTAAAAAAATTGTTTTTAACTTGTAAACAACATATCTGAAAAAGAGGCTCGGTCCTTAACCACTTCAGCCCCGGACCATTTGTCAGCTTAAAGACCGGAGGTCTTTTTACAATTTGGCACTGCGTCGCTTTAACTGACAATTGCGCGGTCGTGCGACGTGGCTCCCAAACAAAATTGACATCCTTTTTTTTCCACAAATAGATCTTTCTTTTGGTGGTATTTGATCACCTCTGCGGTTTTTATTTTTTGTGCTATAAACAAAAATAGAGCGACAATTTTGAAAAAAAAAGCTATATTTTACTTTTTGCTATAATAAATATTCCCCAAAAATATATAAAAACAATTTTTTTTCCTCAGTTTAGGCCGATACGTATTCTTCTACATATTTTCGGTAAAAAAAAATCGCAATAAGCGTTTATTGATCGGTTTGCGCAAAAGTTATAGCGTCTACAAAATAGGATAATTTTATGGCATTTTTATTAATATTTTTTTTTTTACTAGTAATGGCGGCGATCATCAATTTTTATCGTGACTGCGACATTATGGTGGACACATCGGACACTTTTGACACCATTGTAATTTTAACAGCGATCAGTGCTATAAAAATGCACTGATTACTGTGAAAATGACTCTGGCAGTGAAGGGGTTAACCACTAGGTGGCGCTGTAGGGGTTAAGTGTGCCCTAGTGAGTGATTCTTACTGTAGGAGGGATGGGCTGTGTGTGACAAGACAGTGATCACCGCTTCCGATTACAGGAAGCGGTGATCACTGTTATTGTCAATAGGCAGAGCAGGGAGATGCTTGTTTACATCAGCATCTCCCCGTTCTTCCTCACCGTGAGACGATCGCGGGTATCCCCGTGGCGATCGAGTCCGCGGGACCTGCGGTCGGGCTCACGGAGCTTGCAGCTTGCACACCGGCGTCGGCGCGTGAGCGTCCACAATGCCGCGATCTTAAAGGGGACGCACAGGTACGTCTTTCTGCCTGTCCGTGCCATGCTGTCGACATATATAGTAGTGCGCTGGTCGGCAAGCAGTTAAAGTGGTTGCAAACCCTATTTTGTAACTTCTACCTATAGGTAAGCTTAGAATAAGGCTTACCTATAGGTAGTGGAAATATCTCCTAAACATGTGCCGTTTAGTTGATATTTCACTTGTAGTCCGCCAATAATGTAAACAGCGCATGCGCTGGGAAGAAACGAAACTCTGTGCCGTTTCTTCCCTAGCGTGTGCTGTTAAAGGCGGCTCCCATGTGCATGCTTTTCAGGGAGCAAAAGAGGAAGTAAAACCCATCAGGGTTTACTTCCTCTTTAAGTGGTTACGTTAGGGGTATC
The DNA here is from genome assembly GCA_029206835.1 of Rana muscosa. Lineage (NCBI taxonomy): Eukaryota > Metazoa > Chordata > Amphibia > Anura > Ranidae > Rana > Rana muscosa. The sequence continues at coordinate 220,339,360 of CM055116.1, forward strand.
TTTGACAATCTTTTACAAATTGTATATGACTTAGGTATGGTATCTTCAAGTGGAGGTCCACCCTAAAATTAACTTTACATGAAAACCTGTCTTTTAATTTAAAAAAAAAGAAAAAAAATTGACAATTCTATCTCACTGTTGCTAGGCAGAATATGTTTTCTGCCTAGTTCCTAGTCCGCGGTGAGAGAACTTCCTGTCCTAACACCCATTGCCTCCTGGGAAATGATTACACTAATTTCCTCAGGAATATCTAGGCATTACTTTGCCTAAAATCGCGTTATTTCCTTACAGGAAATTACGCGATTTAAGGTTGTATCTCCGCGCCATCTTTGTAAAGGGATGAACGCCCTTTGTTATGGCATAACACGAGTTTTTGTGTTTTGTTACACAAGGTTTTGTTACAACGGGGCGGGACGTTCCTCCGTCGCCACCCGTTGTCATGGCTACAGAAATAATCAACGCTACGAGTGCCTTTCAAATGCTGGTTACCCAGCATGCACCGCTGGATGAATTCCAGGAAGGATAAGGAACTGGGCTTCACAATGCCCACACTTAGCATGGATACGGCCAGATGAAGAGATGTAACAAACGAGGCTAGTGAAAAAGAATGTTAACTAAACGGCTGGGGAGCGATTACGATTGTAGGGGGAATATGTTAGGTAGCAATTTTAAACAGTGAAAAAAACTTTGACCGGACCACCGCTTTCAGGACATGCAATTCTTCTCCTGTTCTTCTTTAAGGGGTTCATTCTTGCAGTGACAGTGTATCTTTCTAGACTACCTGATTTGTGATACCACTTTTCTAGGCATTAAATATGTAGAACTTTTTGTCCTCGACTTCTTACAGCAGAATGGTTTACTCTTGTCTTTCTTTTGATTACTTTGATTATTTTGCCCTTCCCATTCAATATGTTTTGGCCTGTCTTTGAAAGTTAAATAATTGAATTCCTGTCACGTGTGTATTCTTCTTTGAGGTCTATTTGCCTTGATGTATGTTATAGCTACAAACTGTAACCTGTTTATTTTTCCTTGAAAATCTTCAATAAATATACAATAAAAAAAGAAAAATGTAGAGAACTGCACTGCACCTTACATAACATTTCCCAACTAAGCTTACAGTGTAAAATTGTACCATCAAAAAATGCCAAGTATTATGCCGTGTACACACGATCGATTTTCTCGACGGTGAAAACACTGTCGAGAAAATCGACGGGAAAAACGAGGAACGGCTTGGTCCCCTACACACGGCCGGTTTTCCTGACATTTTTTCTCTTGGTGGGGAAAAACGACCGTGTGTAGGCTCCCTGGCAGTGTTTTCCTATGGGAAAACTGCCGCGGAAAAAAATGCCGTGAATCACGACGAGAAAAATTAGAGCATGTTCTAATTTTTCTCGTCGTGATTCTTGCCGTTTTTCTCGTCGGGAAAAATTATGAAAAGCCCACACACGGTCGTTTTTCTCGTCAAAGAGAAAAAAATTATTTTTTCCCGACGAGAAAAATGGTCCTAGATAAGCATTTTTATGTAAAATGTGTTAAGTGATTCTGTTTTACAAAACAGTATACAGAAAGTAAAAGTATAACTATGGAGAATAACAAAAATGACATACTGTACATGATGTACATTACATCTAAGATGTACATCTTTGCCTAGACTAACTCCAAAGACTAACTCCACTTTTATTGAGAAAAAAAGCAATGCTCTCTGGGTATAAATGTACATTGCAATGATTTTAACAATACAAAAATGTACCTCTGAGCTGCTACTTGTAAAAGTGAAAAATAAGATAAATAAATGTAATCTAATCAGGCAATAACTATGAACACACTTGCAACTAAAACGGCAAATACTCTTGACACTCCTTATCTTCTCAAATATTTTTATTGGGTTTTCACAAAGAAAATTGAACAAATATAAATGTTTATATGACAGAAACAATATAAACAATATGGTATGATTAATTCAGAGTCAGAGCGATCAATGTATATTGAGTAATACATAGGAACTGTGAAATCGTCAAAGCTTTAGATAAACCATCAAGTTGTATTTATTATCGTCAGAAGGGGTGACCCCTCTCCCAGAACACCCCTACTGGGAACACACTGTGTCTTGGAGTTAAGGGCACCACCTCCGAGTTTTTAACATTTCAATTATTACTTTTACATACCTTCAGAATATAGTTAGATTAGAACCAGAAATACAGGATAGACTGTACCAAACATTTAACTTTCGATAAAACGACCCGTACCATAGAGTGTACCTCCTCCATGCTCTCTGCTGTCCCCCAGTGCTCTCCACCTGCTCCATGCTCTCCACCTCCCCCCATGCTCTACGCTGCCCCCTGTGCCCTCCGCTTCTCCCCCTGTGCTCGCTTCCTCCCTCATGCTCTACGCTGCCCCCGTGCCCTCTGCCTCATCCCCTGTGCTCTCCACCTCTCCCCAGTGCTATCCACCTCCCCCAGTGCTCTCTAGCCTCCCTAGTGCTCTCCAGCTCCCCTGTGCTCTCCACCTCCCCCAGTGCTCTCCAGCCCCCCAGTGATCTCTGCCTCCCCCTTATGCTCTCCGCTGCCCCCTGTGCCCTCCGCCTCCCCCCAGTGCTCTCCAGCCCCCCCAGTGATCTCCGCCTCCCCCTGTGCTCTCCACCTCCCCCCTGTGCTCCCCACCCCCCGTGCTCTCTGCCCCCATGCTCTCCTGCCCTCCCTGTGCTCTCCACCCCACCCTGTGTTTTTGCTTCCCCCTGTGCTCTCCAACTCCCCACCCCCTGTGCTCTCCTGCCCCCCATACTCTAGGCCCCCTTGTGCTCTCCTCTTCCTCCCTGTGTTCTCTGCCTCCCCCTGTGTTCTCTGCCTCCCCCTGTGCTCTCTGGCCCCCCATATGCTCTCCGTCTCCCCCCACAGTGCTCTCTAGCCCCCCCTGTGCTCTCGCCCCACCCCATGTTCTCAACGTTTTTCACTGTATTCTCTGCCGCCCGGGCTCTTTCCCTGTCCCCCTCGCCCAGGGGATCCGTTAGGATGGAGAGCGGGGAAGGGGCGGGTTAAGATGTCATGGGCTGCTCATTCCAAAATGCCTGGGCCTATTTTTTATCCCAGTCCGGGCCTGTGTACAACTGTCATGTGATCAGCAGATGACACTGTATTGTCAGACCATGACAGACCATGCCACCCAGGATGGCAGTGCTTTCGTTGGGCCGTCATTGTACTATAGGCAGGGCAGGAATCAATTAATGATATATCTTGTTTGTATATTTTGTTGAAAATGTGCCAAAAGAAAATATTACTGTTTACATTGAAAGGTTTCTTATTGAATTTGCTGATTATTTATGATATTTCCTTCCAGAATCCATCCAGTTTGGATTAGAACAATATATGACACTAGGTCCTTTCCTTTTTTTTTTTTTTGGATCTCTAATACCAAATATTGCCATCAGCCTGAAAAATAACACATTGGTAGCACTTGATACATAATCATTAAAAAAATATAACTGGCATCGCCCCATTCCCATCCCAGCTCAGAGCATAGTTCTACACATTCTTTTCGCTGCCAGGCTAATGATCATGCGAAAATGGAGACAATCCATTATCCCAAACATAACTGATGTAAAAGCCTATCTCAACATGATTAAGGAATATGAACATAATGTAGCCATTCAATCCAACTCACTTAAGAAACTCAACCTCTCATGGGAACCGTGGCTACAAATCCAACAAAACTAAGAGCGTGAACACAAACAATGCCACCTCCAGATACATTTCTCTCTTCTTCCTTTCTTCTTTACAACAAAACCTTACTTCCTCAGTGAACATCTGCTATAATGAATAATAATATATATTTTGGAGCATAGTTGTGTCTATAAACATTTGCAATCCTGAATTTTTTTACAAAACCCTAACTACTGTAACAGTGACTTTCAATATCTGTTAAACTTTAAAAACTTAATAAAAAAAAATGACAACCTTAAAATCCCCCAAAAAATAAAAATGTAACTAGCATGTTTTTTGCAGATAATTTGGGGAAGGGATGCAGGAAAACACACTGGCCATACTCTTACCCACTCAGTAATCACTGCTTTCGTGCATTTATAAAATGCAAAGATGAAAAGATAATAATTCCACACTATGGAATATCTAACCAGCTGCCGCCCCCACCCAGAAACATCTACCAAATGGTAGGGTGCAAAATAAAAATAAAATGAATAAGGGTGTGTATGGCACTGCCAGAAAAATATAATGTGATTTCAAATACTGTGATAAAAAGTGCCCTTGTGCTGGTAAGTGACACTAATGTGTGATATCCTCTGCTAGGAATATAAGGTGAATGCTAGTGCAAATATCCCCCCCCCCATTAAATATTGTTCTTTAACCACTTCCCTACTGTGCACGAAAACCCCCTTCCTGCCCAAGCCATTTTTCAGCTTTCAGCGCTGTCACAATTTGAATGACAATTGCACGGTCGTGCGACGTGGCTCCCAAACGAAATTCGCGTCTTTTTTTTCCCAAAAATAGAGCTTTCTTTTGGTGGTATTTGATTACCTCTGCGGTTTTTATTTTTTGCGCTATAAACAAAAGAAGAGAGTCCAGTATGGAAAAAAAACACAATTTTTTACTTTTTGCTATAATAAATACCCATTTTTTTTTTAAATAAAATTTTCCTCAGTTTAGGCCGATACGTATTCTTCTACATATTTTTTGTAAAAAAAAAAAATCGCAATAAGCGCGTATTGATTGGTTTGCGCAAAAGTTATAGCGTCTACAAAATAGGGGATAGATTTGTAGCATTTTTTTTTCTTTTTTTATTAGTAATGGCGGTGATCTGCGATTTTTATTGTGACTGCGATATTGCGGCGGACACATCGGACACTTTTGACACATTTTTGGGACCATTCACATTTATACAGCGATCCCTGCTATAAAAATGCATTGATTACTGTATAAATGTGATTGGCAGGGAAGGGGTTAACCACTAGGGGGCGGGAAGGGGTTAAATATGTTCCCTCAATGTGTTCTTACTGTGGGGGGAGGGGACTGACTGGGGGAGGTGACCGATGGTTGTCCCTATGTACAAGGGACACACCATCGGTCCCCTCTCCCTCACAGGACGTGGATCTTTGTATTTACACACAGAGATCCACTTTCCTGCTTGTTTCCCGGGCAATCGCGGGAGCCCAGGCGGCAATCGCGGCCGCCGGTCACGCGCATCGGGGCCTTGTGAATGCGGCGCGCGCGCGCGCGCCTCCTAGCTCGTTTGAAAGGGAGGACGTCATATGACGTCCTCCCAGAACGAGAGTGTCCTCCGCCCGCCGTCAATTGACAGTGGGCGGGGGACAAGTAGTTAAATGGTTGTGTGTCTTCAATTTGTGAACCTGTTGATAAGTGAGTGCTGTCATCAATGAGGTCCCTGACAGTACTATAATACACCTCTCCCAATGGTGTTGGGGGAGTTGCATGCAGGCAGTTACCTGAGAGAAGGAAGATCAATGGATTATGAGAGCTCTCACTAGTGCCCTCACAGCTCATTGAGAACTACAAGCCGTCAGCCACAATGGATGACAGTACAGTGGTACCTTGGATTACGAGCATAATTCATTCCATAAGAATGCTTGTAATCCAAAGCACTCGTATATCAAAGTGAGTTTCCCATAGAAGTCAATGGAAACTCAGATAATTCGTTCCACAGTGACTTCTATTGTATGCAGTACCGCATGTGGCCAGAGGTGGGGGGCGCTGGGAAACACTTGGAAACCGTCCGGAGCCACTTGGATGTACTCTGAAACACTTGGGAACAGAGTGCATCCGAGCGGCTCCGAGTGTCACCGGTGCCCCCGCACCTCTGGCCAAATGTGGTACTGCACACTGCAGAGACTTGAATCCTGCTCGTATTGCGAAACGCTCGTTAACTGCTCGCAATCCGAGGTGTTACTGTACTTGTAGGCATTCATTCACAGGAAAAAGTGGATGAATGACAAGGCCGTGTGGGTGAAGCCCTGCACGGCCATGCTTTTTCAAATTGTGACAGCAGAAGCAGGTAGAAGACCCCCCCCCCCCTTGGGGGCCTGTGGGTACTGGAGCACGGTAACATATTACACCCTATGTACAAGTGTAACATGTAACATGTTACAAAAGGTTAACCTATTCTTTAAACAAAGTTTTGCTTGGTGTAGCCAGTTTAAACTTTTTAATATGAGAACTTGAAATGTAGAAAAAGGATTAAGGTAGTCTGGAGGATTAGAGATTTAAAATATATTCTTGTGCACTTGAGTCCTGTGTACCACCAAGGTCTCTATTTGAACAGTCCTGCAAGGATTTACGAAAGGCACTTCAATTATTTTACAAAATGAAAAGCTGGCCATACATGGCTGAGTGTTTTTTCATTCAGCCAGCAAGCTGAATGAAAAAACTGAATGAATTCCCCCATCCACTGTTGCAGAAATGCCCCAGCACAGGGATCTTTTTTGTACTCCTGCTATTATCCTATTGCTGCTGTGGCCATTTGTGCAGGTCTAACATCACTGTTGCATGCAGCGGAATGTTGCATTTGGTTTTAAGCTGTTTAAGGAACTTCTCAAATTAAACTGTGTCAGGCTGGGTGGTTGGTAATATTTTAGTAGTGGTGGTGCTAGGAATATTTTTTGAAGTCTCTCATCTTTTTGCAGAAAATGCTGGAGCTCTTTTGCAATCTTTCTTAGAGCTTCTAGGGGCGGGTTTTAGGTGACCACTAGTGAAACCCTATTCTCATTTTCCATCTTTCTATAATGTAAAAGACTATAGTGTGCTATCATGTCTGAGGTACTGAATGATCTGTGGGTTTTCTGTATATGGATGTTCACAAATGTGTTCCTTTAATCAGGACCGTTTTAAGGCAGGGCAAAAGGGTCAGCTGCCCTGGGCCCCATCATTGTTGTGGGGCCCAAAGCAGCTGCCTCATACCTGCCAACTATCCCAGTTTCAATTCCCTTATCCCTTGAAGTTTTAGTCCGTGCTGTGTCCCGATATCTCAGTGTTCAAGTTCTGTTGCTGCTGCCCAGCTCTGCCCTAATGATGTGTACAGATGACTCACCTGCAGACCCTGTGTTTACATGTAAATAACCTGCATTGATATGTAAATAGCAGCGGCATTAAAGCGGAGCTCCACCCTAAAGTGGAAGTTCCGCTCATTGGAACCCTCCCCCCTCCGGTGTCACATTTGGCACCTTTCAGGAGGGAGGGGGGTGCAGATACCTGTCTAAGACAGGTATTTGCACCCACTTCCAGGAGTCCTCTCTGCGGGTATTCTGCGGGTAGTACGTCACTTCCTGCAGAATACCCATTGTGTATTGCTCCCAGAACACAATGGGGACCAGTGAGAACGGCGCAGCGCGACTCGCGCATGCGCCGTAGGGAACCGGGCAGTGAAACCGCAAGGCTTATCTTCCTGGTTCCCTCACGGAGGATGGCGGTGGGGGTAGCAGAGTGGCGAGTGATTGCTCGTCTTCTGCTGCCAACGTGGCTGGACTCCAGGACAGGTAAGTGTCCTAATATTAAAAGTCAGCAGCTGCAGTATTTGTAGCTGCTGGCTTTTAATATTTTTTTTTCGGCGGAGCTCCGCTTTAATATGTAAATAGTCATGGACCGTGGCATTGATATGTAAATAGAGGTGGCATTTATATGTATATCATGCTGAATGCTGCCCACTGGGGAGGTAAAGGAGCATGCTTGAAAGTCCTGCTCACAACTATAGTAATTACGCCTAACATCAGCCTGTTCTGCAAAGGTAAGAAAACTGCAGGTGGAACCCTTCTTCAAAAGAACATGGTGCCACAGCACCCTGGATTTTGGTGCATGTGAGTACGCACATCTCAGCCTATGCGTGAGGGTGTCATTAACAATTAAAGGCATTTCTGTGTATCTGCTAAAGGGCAGCATGTTGTCTGTGGTGTCAGGAAAGCAATTTTGCATGTATTCCCAACATACACAAATGTGAGCGCAGGCTAAATGTCTCAGTTACATTGGTGGTCAGTGTAAATCTTCTCATTACATTGGGGCATGGTGTACAATCCTTTTATTCACACTAGTGGCCAGTGTGAAGGTTACCCTTACACTGGTGGTCAGTGTAAATCCTTCTTTACATTGGTGGTAACTGTGAATGCTCCAATTATACTAGTGGTCAGTGTAAATCCCTATTACATTGGTGGCCGATGTAAAAACTACCCTAATATTGATAATCGTTAAAAAAAATCTAAACGTGCATTTGTGGTCAGTTTTGAATCCTCCCTTACATTGGTGGTTCATCTAGAAGCCCCCTTTAAATTGGTGGTGAGTGTAAATCCCCTTTACATTGGTGTGTAATAATGTGCAGTAACCACTAGAAACCAATTAGTGAGTGGCATAGATGTCCAGTAACCTCTAGCAATCAGTGAGCAGTATTGATGTACAGTAATCTCTAGCAACCAATCAACAACCAGAAGTCATGTGCTGTAACCTCTAGAAAATAATCAGTAAGCCATAATGTGTGCTGTAAACTCTAGCAGCCAGTCAGTGAGTGGTAATGATACACTGTAACCTCTGGCAACTAATCGCAATTGCTGCCTGATCTGATTCAGTAAACAGCTTTTGAGTCTAGCTGCTATTTATTGTATGCTTCAAAGCATATGGAGAGCGAAATTGCATGGAAGAGGGGGCCCAAGAAAATGTTTGCCTAGGGTCCAGTCAATATTAAAGATGGCCCTGCCTTTAATCCATATTGTAGCATCCAGGAAGTTAATCTGTTTGTGCATAATTTAATTTATGTTTTATTGTGGGTTGGCAGTTGAAGTTTCTGCTAAATTAGGAATGTTCCTCAAAATATCACCTGTAAGTTAATAGCCCAATAAAAGCTTTATCACTAAAGTGTGTCAAGAAAAAAATACTTGTGTTTTAAAAAAAATGTATATGTTATTGCTTCTCCTTGTACCTTTATGTGTAGAGATGTGGGTTTCTGAACCATTTTTCAGAAATGTATAAAGCCGTAAGAAGGGACATACGTTATCCTGAAAGCTTGTATCTTTCATAATTTAAGTTAGCCAATTAAGGGTAACACTTAAACTCTAAACCCTAATAATAATAAACTTTATTTGCACAATTTTGATATATTACTCATTTTATGGAAAGTATTTTGTTATCTGGTCAATAAGTGCAGCCCCTGGGGGGCTCCGGACGTCCATTTGATTCAAGCCCTTGTCCTGCAGGTAAGCTTGGTATATACATTCTGCACTTAGGGAATACAGTTATGGGGGTGAATCTTTAGCCTTTATATATCTACTTTTAATTTTTTTCTGTATGTTTGTACTCCACTTTAATGTGTTGAAATGTACTTTTATATATATATATATATATATATATATATATATATATACATGTATTTATTCATTATAGAGATACTTATACATATAAAATATGAGGGAAGAAAATAATATACTCCTGAAGAAGCGGTTCGACTGCGAAACTAGTAGACGCGCAACTGATAAGGGACAAATCACGGGACCCCCCTACATGGAGGGCTCTATATCTATAAGTAAAAAAAATGGCATACGGCGCCCAAAAAAAATTTAATATAAAAATAAATTACAACCAAGTGCAGCACCAAAATTAGTGTGGACTAATAAGCTGTGGAGAAAAAGGTACAAGGGCGCAAAAGGTGTGAATTAAATGTCCATATACACCACTCAAGTGTAAAGACAATGTTCATTAGACATATGGATATAAATAATGATGTAGTAGCTGTATTCCAATCTCTTAGATTCCAACCACCGTGCTCACAGAAAGTGCAATGTGCATATAAAGTGCTTCACCCGACGTGACAATCAAAATCTGCTTGCCATCAAAGACCATCAGGCATATAGAAATTTCTCTCAGGATCCTTCCTTGTTCAATTTCTCCCATACATGTTCAGTTCCCCATAATGATTGCAGCAATAACTTCTTAAGGGGAAGATGTACATATGTAATATTCCTCCACTCTGCAGAGAATCAAACGGCTCCACCGGAATGAGCCACAAAAAAACGGGGATAGTGTGACACCGTTTTATTAAAAATAAAGCAGGGTAAAAAAGTGTACAAAGGCAGGTACACTCACAGCTATAGAAAGGAGGCAGCGGCCGGACTACTCACTAAGTGATATGAAAACCGGCATGCAACAAAGCTGTTAAAATGTAGAGCTCACAAGATCACAGCTCTAGAGTGATGGCGTGCTGGCACTTCAATGCATTTCGGTGAAAATCGCGTCATCAGGAAATCAATCTATATCTATGTCTACAGTTCCTTCCTTCAGAGTTAAATAATTTATGTGTCTTGTACCTTCGCTTTAGGAGACTAATTTTAATCCTGTTTTTTGTCTTAATACATTTATATATTTTTTTATACATTGTTTTTGTGAGTCTTTACCGTACCATGAAAGTCGAAAGTTGCCTCAAAGCTTCTGCTCCTTTTTTTTTTGAATAAGTGCAAACAAATCTTGTGGACTACAGAACCCACTTTCTCCATGTTATTGAGAAAAGAAGAGTTGGTTTGGGTTTTCTATTCCTGTCCTAGGGTGACAAGATTGCTCCTTTATAGATTCAGTACTGTTAGTGAGTATTGTCAACCTAGGACTAGCCTAGAAAGCTGCAACAAATTACATGTTAAGTTCTTGGAATCAGTTACATTTTAACCACTTCAGTCCCGGACCATTTGGCTGGCCAAAGACCAGAGCACTTTTGTCGATTCGGCACTGCGTCACTTTAACTGACAATTGCGCAGTTGTGCGACGTAGCTCCCAAACAAAATTGACGTCCTTTTTTTCCCAAAAATAGAGCTTTCTTTTGGTAGTATTTGATCACCTCTGCTGTTTTTATTTTTTGCGCTATAAAAAAAAATAGAGCGACAATTTTGAAAAGCAATATTTTTTACTTTTTGCTATAATAAATATCCCCCAAAAAAATATATAAAAAACTATGTTTTTCCTCAGTTTAGGCTGATACGTATTCTTCTACATATTTTTGGTAAAAAATTCGCAATAAGCGTTTATTGATTGGTTTGCGCAAAAGTTATAGCGTCTACAAAATAGGGGATAGTTTTATGGCATTTTTATTAATATTTTTTTTTTACTAGTAATGGCAGCGATCAGCGATTTTTATCGTGACTGGGACATTTTGGTGGACACATCGGACACTTTTGGCGCTATTTTGCGACCATTCACATTTATACAGCGATCAGTGCTATAAAAATGCATTGATTACTGTCTAAATGCAACTGGCAGTGAAGGGGTTAACCAGGAGGGGATGGGCTACGTGTGTCATGACACTGATCACCGCTCCCGATCACAGGGAGCTGTGATCAGTGTCCTATCACTAGGAAGAATGGGGAAATGCTTGTTTACATCAGCATTTCCCCGTTCTTCCTCTCTGTGAGACGATCACGGGTATCCCCCCGGACTCACGGAGCTCGCGGTGGGCGCGCGCGCCCACAATGCCAATTCTTAAAGGCGACGTATATATACGTTGATCTGCCCACAGGAGCCATTCTGCGGACGTATATATACGTTAGGCAGTCGGCAAGTGGTTAAGTAAGTACAGCCAAAGCTCGTTTGGCTTTACTTCTCCTGTGGATCACAGAAGTGCAGTTTGTTTTGCACTCCTGAGACCTGTTTTCAGCAGACAGCAAGCTGACGCCCACTGTCGGCTGCTGTCACAGAACTGGTATGGACTGGGAAAAGATTGGGGCAATATGGTCGGGATCCACCCATAACAGTGGACTGGCACCCGGCTCATCCTCTCAGCGAGCTGCGGAGAGGCTTGAGCCAGCTGCCCTCGCCCCCCTCCTCAGCTCAGCGATCCAGTGAGCGTAGGAGGGGAGGGGCAGAGCAGAGATCAGTGAATGACAGTCACCAGCTTTCTGTTCACAGAGCCTTGAGAACCAAGTGATCACTGTGTTTGATCACTCGGTTCTCAGTCTTAGAGCCAGTGGGAGTACAGATACAGCATTGCACTAATGTTACATCCACCTAGGTAAGTATGATGCTTGAAAAAAAAACTTCACTGGTATTTATTATGTGACTCTTACTTCAACCTTATTTAGAATGTGTTAGGTTAACAACTAGATTCTTAATTTGGAAAGTGAAAGGTGAAAGTTATAGTCCCTGGGCTCAGAATTCCCCTTTAAGATCCATCACTGCATACATTTACCGGTATTCAACTAACACTAAAAGAACACATACAAGGTATGTCTAAAAAGTTTGGTGAATATTCTATCTCAACAGCAAGATGTGCATGCACATCGTTATCCAGAGACACGTCACAAAGCACCACCTAGCATGGAGCAAACGTGACCCGCTGCAGGTAGTCGAACATAGTCAGTGTGAGAGGTAGGGTCACAGTGCAATGGAGCAACGAGTGAACATCAAATTCTGCTACAAATTGGGGAAAACAATTGTTCTGAACAGAAATCAAAAAGTATGGAAAACCTCTGGAGATTTCATTACCATGTGTGACCAGAATTCATACTTTATGTGAACCATCATCACAGGGGATGAGACCTAGTGCTACCAGTTTGATTTGGAATCCAAGCAGCACTCAATGGAATGGCATTCACCGTTTTCCCCATGACTCAAAAAGAGCTGCCTGCAAAAGTCCAAGGTCAAGACAATGTTGATAGCCGTTTTCAACAAAGGATGGCATCATCCATAAGGAATTTGTTCCTGTGGATAAAACCATGAACATCGCATTCTGCGAGGAAGTTTTGAAATGGTTGCTACGACAGTGTTTGGCCAGAGTTGCACAGGACTGGACAGTGGATGTTGCTGCATGATAACGTGCCTGTGCACTGTGCGATCCGTGTGCGTCAATTCTCTGCTCAGTGCAATGTGCCTGTTCTCGATCATCCACTGTACTCCCCTGATCTGGCATCTACAGATTTCTTTCTGTTTCCTCGCCTGAAGAGCGTCATAATAGGCGCACGTTTTTCGGAAATGGTGGCAATCCAAGAATGTGTGACAGTGGTTCTCCTAAAGAGGCCTTTGCTGACAGTTTCCAGAAGCTTTATGCGCATTGCCAAAGGTGTCTTGTGAAGGATGGCGATCATTTTGAAGGCCAATAGTGGTAATTTGTTTGTATCTTCTGTTCTTTGTTTTCTGATACCATTCACTGAACTTTTTAGACACACTTCGTATGATAAAGTCTATATATTTAAAAACTAAGTGGAAGAGACACTGAAAAGATTTTTATCTTGCCTCAATTGGTAATATGTTCTAATAAAACACAGAAACGTAAGCTATACAATTTGATACACAGCTCTGTATTTCTATCTATTTAATCCTGGAGTGTAGAAAATGTCATTTTAGAATTTGGCCATCATTGATTTTATATCATGCAGGATTCCACTATTTTACCCCATCATTTTGTCCAGATTTGCAGAGGTTTGCAGCTGAAAAAAATACTACCACATGTAAAGAATTCCATTTTGCTTAAAGCAGAAGCCGGGATGGACAAATTGCAGTTGGTAGGCTCAGTCCAGTCCTGCAAGTAGAAATTGAATTCAGTAATAATAAGCCAGGGTAAATGTATTTTAGTTTACATTTATAACAGAAGAATGTCTCTGGTAGACATAGTAGCTAATATGCAGTACTTGATAATGAATAATACATTGTTGTGGTTCTCATTGACACTTCTATTACTGAATTACAGTGAGCTAGCAGAGCACACTGATATCTAGAAATCAGATATTGGTCTGAAGTATGTGAGAATGTCCAGCTCTACAGCAGGCTGGTAATCATTTTATTCAGGAATTCCTGCCAAAACTACATTTTTCTAGCTATCAAAGTATCCAAACTACATAGCATTATATATAATTATATTGTTAAAGCTGAATTTCAGGCAAGCAGCAAAATACACAGAATAAATACATATATTGCCATGTAAAAAAGTAAACACACCCCATGGAAACTGTTGAGTTTTTCATCACATTTGATAGCCAATCAGGAGAGAGAGAAGCCGCAGCTCAGTGTCTGAATGGATGCATGAAGGTGTGACTCGGCTCGGGGTGCCCCCATAGCAAGCTGACCTTCATTTAAAGTGAATCTAAAGGTTGTAATAAAAAATAAAAAAATAAAGTTGATATACTTACCTAATCTGTGCAATGGTTTTGCACAGAGCAGCCCTAAACCTCTGTTGGTGGGCCTGGCTTCACCCCCTGCCTAGTGCCTCCAATAGCAAGCCTCACTCCAGAGCCACACTCCTGTGAATGGACATTATCCATTCACACACAGAGTTTGGCTTGGCCCTGCCCCCACTCTCTCCTCATTGGCTCTCTGACTGGGATTGACAGCAGCAGGAGTCAATGTATCCCCTTGCTGTGTGAGCCAATGAGGAGAGAGAGAGAGCTGGGAGAGCCACTGCTCCAATGCACACCGCTAGATCGGGATGAGGCTCAGGTAAGTATTATGCCACGTACACATGATAGTTTTTAATGTCATTTTTAAAAATAAAGTTATTCTCAACGTGATTTTTCTTGTTTCCTCTTAAGCCTGTCTTGCATACACACGTTCATTAAAAAAAACGCTCGAGCAAAGCACAGTGACGTACAACACGTACGACGGCACTATAAAGGGGAAGTTCAGTTCGAATGGCGCCACACTTCATGTTAGTAAAGTTTGTTGAGCGACGATTCACGCTTTTCAGCCTCGTGCTTTTCAGTCCGTTAATGCGTGACGAACGTGCTATCTCCATTACGAACGCTAGTTTTACCAGAACAAGCGCTTCCGTCTCATACTTGATTCTGAGCATGCGCATTTTTTTCCCCTCGTAAAAGCATACACACTACTGTTTTTCACGTCGTTAAAAAAAAACGACGTGAAAAACGACGTGAAAAAATAGAGCAAAGTGGTTTCAAAATCCTGACTGGACGGGGGCGCGCATCGCGGCGATCGTTGTTGCAGGATGTCAGTCTGACACCACGCAACACCGACTCTTTACCACGTGATCAGCCGTGTCCAATCACGGCTGATCACGGCTGATCACGATGTAAACAGGAAAAGCCGGTGATCGGCTTTTCCTCACTCGCGTCTGTCAGACACGAGTAGAGGAGAGCCGATCGGCTGCTCCTCTGATAGGGGGGGTTTGTGCTAATCGATTATCAGCGCAGCCCCCCCGAGGATGCCCACACTGGGCCACCAGGAATGCCACCAGACCACCAGGGATGCCCACCACCAGGTATGCCCCCCTAGACCACCAGGGATGCTAATCAGTGCCCCTAATGGATGCCAATCAGTGCCCACAAAGGATGCCAATCAGTCCCCACAATGGGCATCACTGATTAGCAGGCATTATTGTTTGGCACTGATTGGCATCCATTAGTACAACACATTACAGTACAGTGCCACCTATCAGTGCCCATCCATGCCACCTATCAGTGCCCATCCATGCCCATCCGTGCCACCTATCAATGCCCATCCATGCTGCCTATTGGTGCCCATCCATGCCGCCTATCTGTGCCCATCTGTGCCGCCTATCTGTGCCCATCCATGCCGCCTATCTGTGCCCATCCGTGCCGCCTATCTGTGCCCATCCGTGCCGCCTACCAGTGCCCATCAGTGCCACCTCATCGGTGCCCATCAGTGCCACCTTATCAGTGCCCGACAGTGCAGCCCCCTCAGTGCCCATCAGTGAAGGAGAAAACGTACTTATTTACAAAGTTTTGTAACTGAAACAAAAAATATATGGGGGTTTTTTTCAAAATTTTCGGTCTTTTTTTTTTTTTTTTTTGCAGAAAATAAAAATCGCAGAGGTGATCAAATACCACCAAAAGAAAGCTCTATTTGTGGGAACAAAATGATAAAAATGTAGTTTGGGTACAGTGTAGCATGACCACGCAATTGTCATTCAAAGTGCAACAGCGCTGAAAGCTGAAAATTGGTCTGGGCAGGAAGGTGTATTAGTGCCCTGTATGGAAGTGGTTAAAACATTGAGCAATTGTGTACTTTAAAACATTAATTTATTTCCTAGCATATGTATTAAACAGAGCATTTAGCTATTTATTTTATATTTTTTAGCGCTGCCTTTTTTTCTGTTTTCTTGATAATAAAATGTATGTTTTTTTTCTATATGCAGTGTTCTTCTTTCACTGTGCCTTGTCATGTTACAGCCAAAAACGTAAATGTATTTTATTGGTATTTTATGTGATAGACCAACACAAAGTGGCACATAATTGTGAAGTGGAAGGAAAATTATAAATGGCTTTACAATTTTTTTTGCAAATAAATATGTGAAAAGTATGGTGTGCATTTATATTCCGCCCCCTGAGTCAATACTTTTTAGAATCACCTTTTGCTGCAATTACAGCTGCAAGTCTTTTTGGGTATGTCTCCACCACTTTGCACATCTAGAGAGTGACATTTTTGCCCATGCTTCTTTGCAAAATATCTCACGCTCTGTCAGATTGGATGTTGAGCATTTGTGAACAGCAATTTTCAAGTCTTACCACAGATTCTCAATTGGATTTAGGTCTGGACTTTGACTGGGCCATTCTAAGCATGAACCATTTCATTGTAGCTCTGGCTGTATGTTTAGAGTCATTGTCCTGCTGGGAGGTGAACTTCCGCCCCAGTCTTCTCTTTTGCAGACCCTAACCGCTTTTCTTCTAAGATTGCCCTGTATTTGGCTCCATTCATCTTCCCATCAACTCTGACCAGCTTCCTTGTCCCTGCTGAAGAAAAGCATCCCCACAATATGATGCTGCCACCACCATGTTTAACGGTGGGGATGGTGTGTTCAGGGAGATGTGCAGTGTTAGTTTTCCACCACACATAGCGTTTTGCTTTTAGACCAAAAAGTTCAGTTTTGGTCTCATCTGACCAGAGCACCTTCTTTCACATGTTTGCTGTGTCCCCCACATGGCTTCTCGCAAACGGGACTTCTTATGGCTTTCTCTCAACAATGGCTTTCTTCTTGCCACTCTTCCATGAAGGCCAGATTTGTGAAGTAATAGTTGTCCTGTGAACAGATTCTCCCACTTGAGCTATGGATCTCTGCAGCTCCTCCAGAGTTACCCTGGGCTGCTTCTCTAATTATTGCTTTCCTTGCCCGGTCTGTCAGTTTAGGTCAATGGTTCTCAACCTTCTAGTGTGGTGACCCCTTGATAAAATTTCCCAAGTTGTGGGGACCCCTAACAGTAAAATTATTTTTGTAGCGTGGGTTGTCAGCACCCAAGGCAAGACAAGTAATTTGTGCCCCTAACCCACGGACCTTTAGCGCTCCCCAAGTCCCTTCCACTCTTACAGTATTAAAACCCCTTATGGTACATTTTAGGGTGTACCACTCTTTCTTTGTTCTCCTTTCTTTCCTTTTTATCTCTCTATTCTAATTTCTTTTTTTTCCCCATCTCTCTCTCTAGCAATCTTTCTTGTTCTTTCTCTCCCTTTTTCTTTGTTCCTCCCCCTCTTTTCCTCTCCCTTCCATGTATTCTCTCTTTTTATACCTTCTCTTACTCTTGGGGGGAGGGGGGGTGGGATGAGTGGCAGTGCTGGGGGGAGTTCTGATCAGCCAACTTAGGTGCTCTTGATCAAGGTCATCTGCTGATCTGAGAACTATAGTGGGGACATTTAATGGCAACTCTAATCACAGGTAGTGTTATACACTGTCTCTGGCTTCACTGTGTCTTGGACTTTGTGGTGTCTCCTAGCAGTGACACCTATGCCGAAATCAGGAAATAGGGTCTCCTCCAGCCCCTCACACTTCACATCCCTCATCAGTCACTTGACTTCTAGTCTTTGCCCCCACCCATGCCGTGAACTGAATGGGCTCCAGGAACTGCCCAGCTAGGCGGCAACAGGCTCCAGGGAGGGGTGGGAGAATGGTGCGGGCTTCAGGAACATCCCAGGATTCGGTGACCCCTGGCAAATTGTCATTTGACCCCCGAGGGGGTCCCGACCCCAGGTTGAGAACCCCTGGTTTAGGTGGACGGCCATATCTTGGTAGGTTTGCAGTTGTGCCATACTCTTTCCATACTCTTTCCATTTCCGGGTTATGATCGATTGAACAGTGCTCTGTGAGATGTTCAAAGCTTGGGATATTTTTTATAACCTAAGCCTCGTACACATGACCGGTTATCTCGGCAAGAAACAACAAGAAAACTGCTGGCAGATTTTTTTGCAGAGAAAACCGTTTGTGTGTATGGTTTCTCGTTGAGAAAACTGGCGGGAAACTCAACGAGAAAAATAGAGAACCTGCTCTCTATTTTCTCTTCAGGATTCTCGTTTTTCTTGTCGGCCTGTTTCACAACGAGCAAACCGGTTGTGTGTTTGCTTTTCCGAGTCTTAAAAAAACGCGCATGCTCAGAATCAAGTATGAGACGGGAGCGCTTCTTCTGGTAAAACTAGCATTCGTAATGGAGATAGCACATTCTTCATGCTGTAACGGACTGAAAAGCACAAGGCTGAAAAGCGCGAATCGTCTCTCGCCAAACTTTTTACTAACACGCGTTAACACGAGATCAGCAAAAGCAGCCCAAGGGGTGGCGCCATTGGAATCAAACTTCCCCTTTATACTGCCGCCGTACGTGTTGTACGTCACCGCGCTTTACAACGACAAGATTTTTGATTGACAGTGTGTATGCAAGGAAAGCTTGGCAAGAATCCCGTCAAGCTTGACAAGAATCTCGTAGAGAAAACCAACGTTTTTTTTACTCGGTCGTGTGTACAGGGCTTATCACTGCTTTAATCTTCTCCACAACGTTATCCCTGACCTGTCTGGTGTGTTCCTTGGCCTTCATGATGCTGTTTGTTCCTTAAGGTTCTCTAACAAACCTCTGAGGGCTTCACAGAACAGATGTATTTATACTGAGATTAAATGACACACAGGTGGACTCTATTTGCTAATTAGGTGACTTCTGAAGGCAATTGGTTCCAGATTTTAGTTAGGGATATCAGAGTAAAGGGGGCTGAATACAAATGCACACCACATTTTTCACATATTTATTATTTAAAAATCTGGAAAACCATTTATCATTTTCCTTCCCCTTCAGAATTATGTGCCACTTTATGTTGGTCTATCACATAAAATCCCAATAACATACATCTATGTTTTTGGTTGTAACTAGAGTTGAGCGGACACCTGGATGTTCGGGTTCGGCCGAACTTCGGAAAAAAGTTCGGGTTCGGGACCGAACTTTAACCCGAACCCGGACCCGAACCCGAACCCCATTGAAGTCAATGGGGACCCGGACTTCTAAGGACTAAAAAGGCTCTAAAAAAGTAATGGAAAGGGCTAGAGGGCTGCAAATGGCAGCAAAATGTTGTTAAGAGCATGGCAAGTGCTCTGCAAACAAATGTGGATAGGGAAATAACTTAAAATAACATAAAAAAAAAAAATATGCTGGAGGCCCCCTTTTCAGCAGAAGAGGTACAGGAAGTAATTAAGAACCTCAGAAACTCAACGGCACGATGCCACACATATGGTGGGAATGCCCCAGAATACGCCCTTTCTGGAATAAATTATTCAATTTAATGGATAAGCTAGTGGGAAAATAAAATACTTTGAAATAAAAATGTAGCGGGGTGCTAAATTTAAGGGAAGTGTTTGAGTGGTAAATAGGCTCAAACACCCTAATTCTGTAGGATTCATGGACCATTTTGTCCTCGGGGGACAGTATTGGTGTGCAGTTCCCTGCGGCCTACAGGTGGCGCTGCCATGGTAGGCTAGGGTTGAACCGCCGATACAGTGCTGTGCCTTTTGTGTCCCCTCTTGGCAGTAGTACAGCGGGGCGGGGAACCTGCTGTGCATGCCGGGAGAGCATATAAAAGGGGCAGACCTTTGGCCTGGGGGCTGATGTCCAGTGGGGTCCACGCCCAGGTGCCTTCGGCCTGGGTGCATGTGTTCCTGTTCCATCTCGGGTACCTTTAGCCCGGGGTGAGGTACTATCCTGGAGTTCCTGCTGCCCTGGGTATGGAGGCCTAGGTGCGGGAGTAAAGCCTGGAGTCCAGAGCCTTCGTCTGGAGTCCGCTAAGGGTCGAGGAGTCTTAGGGTGCCGCCTCGTGTAGGGGACCATGTTCCAGGGAAGGGAGGATCATTCTGATGGACCGATGCGGGAGTCACGGTGAAAGAAGGGTCTGTTGACTCCCTGGAGAGATGTCTTCCCCTTGATATGGGCTAGGTTCGTAGAAGGAGAAGCTCAAGGTCATCTTGACTGTATCAGAGGCCTTATTCACCCGGCCCGTGGCAGGGGCCTTATACACCCTGGTCTGTGGCAGAGACCAAAGTTCTCCAGGTCCGTGGCAGGGGCCTTGTACACCCAGTCTGTGGCAGAGACCAACCTCAAGGTCTGTGGCAGAGACCGTGAACCTAAAACTGTTTGAGAAACCTAAGCAGTGAAGTGAATGTGCTACGTTTGTGCCTGGACCTCCTCCACACCTTAAGCTGTCCTGTTTCTTTGCTCTAACCTTTTCTATCCGAGTAGAGTTTATTTTGCCATGAGAGAATAAGAGTTGTAATTTCAGCTGGTGTGGACATTGACTTTACTGGGAATTAAAGGACTTGCCTCTACCTACAGTAGAGGTGAGAATCATCCTCTGGAGGAGTTTTGACTCCGGCTGTGGACACGGCCCGTCAAGTACACCGCTCAACCTCTTTATATAGGAGGGTACAGGCTGGTAGTGCGGTGTGCCTTTCTCCCTCCTGCGAGGAGCCAACAACATAAAGGCAGGTAAGGGGGAAAGGATCTGTGTGCTACAAAAAAATAAAATAAAAATTATAATCTTGACCTAGGAGGACGAGGTCCATATGGAGTAGGAGGTTGAGGTGGCGGTGGATGTGGCTGTGTAGGTGGAAGCGGCGGTTGAGGAGGACGAGGTAGCCAACACTGGTTCAAAAATACAACAATGGCTGGGTAAGGCCGGTGATGTGTCGAATTCTGTCCCCCGTCAAATAGTGTCCACCCTGTACTGCGCTTGCTCAGTATGTAGGACAAGGGGATTTCGAAAATCTCCCAAGACGAACGGCGCCTGCGTGGTGAGTTCAGGTGAAGGCCACACCATCCGTGGTTCAAGCCGAGCCAAGTGAGGCCGTGCCCGAAGCGTGGCGATCGAACCGAGCCCGTGAGGGGCCCTGTTACTATGTGCTACCGTATGTCCACTTGGATGGTGGGGCTTGAACCTGCACTCACAGCGCAGGCGCCGTTCATCTTCGGAGATTTTGTGAATCTCCTTGTCCTCTGTACTGCGCAAGCGCTGCGCCTTCGCAGTATGGGCCGGACACAATCCGATGGCCGGACAGTTTTTGTCACAACACCGGTATACATGTCTATTCTGCACAAGGTACGGACAAGTCCTGTGGGATCCATGCCTGGTTCATTTTAATGAACGTGAGCTTGTCCACATTGGCTCTGGACAGGCGGCTGCGCTTGTCTGTGATAACGCCCCCTGCCGTGCTAAATACACGTTCAGATAATACACTGGCTGCAGGGCAGGCCAGCACCTCCAAGGCATAAAGGGCAAGCTCAGGCCATGTGCCCAATTTGGAGACCCAGAAGTTAAAGGGGGCAGACCCGTCATCCAGTACGTGTAGGCCTGTGGACACATACTGCTCAACCATGTTGGTGAAATGCTGCCTCCTGCTAAGACGTTCCATCTCAGCTGGTGGTGCTGGTTGTTGTGGCGTGCTGACAAAGCTTTTCCACATTTCAGCCATGCTAACCCTGCCTTCTGAGGTGCTGCCGGTGCCCCGGCTGCGTTGGCGACCTCTTCCTCCTCCTCTGCCTTCGCCTTGTGCTTCCACCGTACGCCCGCTGTCAGGTGGGAATGCCACCAGCAGCGCGTCTACCAGCGTGCGCTTGTACTCGCGCATCTTACGATCCCGCTCCAGTGAGGGAATTAAGGACGGTACGTTGTCCTTGTAACGGGGATCCAGCAGGGTGGCCACCCAGTAATCAGCACCAGTTAAAATGTGGGCAACTCGGCGGTCATTGCGGAAACACTGCAGCATGTAATGGCTCATGTGTGCCAGGCTGCCCAGAGGCAAAGAAAAGCTGTCCTCTGTGGGAGGTGTATCGTCTGTGTCTTCTGTATCCCCCCAGCCACGCACCAGTGATGGCCACGAGCTGGTCTGGGTGCCACCCTGCTGTGAAAATGGCTCCTCCTCCTCCTCCTCCTCCTCCATCTCCTCCTCCACCTCATCATCCTCCTGAACTGTGCCCTTTCTGCCGGACAATTGTGTACCTGGCGTTTGTTGGTGCAGGAACCCACCCTCGTAGCCACTTGTGAAAGACTGCCCTGAAAGCCTTTGAAATGATCACGCTTCCTCCTCCTCCTCCTCATCCTCCTGTGCCACATCCTCTTCCATCATCGCCCGAAGCGTTTTTTCAAGGAGGCATAGAACTGGGATAGTAACGCTAAGAACGGCGTCATTGGCACTGGACATGTTGGTGGAGTACTCGAAACAGCGCAACAAGGCACACAGGTCTCGCATGGAGGCCCAGTAATTGGTGGTGAAGTGGTGCTGTTCCGCAGAGCGACTCACGCGTGATTGCTGCAGCTGAAACTCCACTATCGCCTGCTGCTGCTCGCACAGTCTGGCCAGCATGTGCAAGGTGGAGTTCCACCTTGTGGGCACGTCACATATGAGGCGGTGAGAGGGAAGGCCGAAGTTACGCTGCAGCGCTGACAGGCGAGCAGCAGCAGGGTGAGAACGCCGAAAGTGCGCACACACAGCCCGCACTTTCTGCAGCACCTCTGGCATATTGGGGTAATTTTTAAGGAACCTCTGGGCCACCAAGTTCAGCACATGCGCCAGGCAAGGTATGTGCGTCAAACCGGCTAGGCCCAGAGCTGCTACGAGATTTCGCCCATTATCGCACACCACCAGGCTGGGCTTGAGGCTCACTGACAGCAACCACTCATTGGTCTGTTGTTCCATGTCCCTCCACAACTCCTGCGTGGTGTGGGGTTTTTCCCCCAAACAGGAAAGTTTTAAAACTGCCTGCTGTCGTTTACCCCTGGCTGTGCTGAAGTTGGTGGTGAAGGTGTTACGCTGACCGGATGAAGAGGCGGTAGAGGATGAGGAAGCGGAGTAGGAGGAGTTAGCAACAGGAGGCAAACTGAAGCGCCCTGCAATCCTCGGTGGTGGAAGGACATGCGCCAAACTGCTATCTGCCTCAGGCCCAGCCGCCACTGCATTTACCCAGTGTGCTGTTAGGGAGATATAACGTCCCTGACCGTGCTTACTGGTCCACGCATCCGTAGTTAGGTGGACCTTGCCACAGATGGCGTTGCGCAGTGCACACCTGATTTTGTCCCCCACTTGGTTGTGCAGGGAAGGGATGGCTCGCCTGGAAAAATAGTGGCGGCTGGGCACGACATACTGTGGGACAGCCAATGCCATCAGGCTTTTAAAACTCTGTGTCTCCACCATACGGAATGACAGCATTTCAAAGGCCAGGAGTTTTGAAATGCTGGCATTCAGGGCCAGGGATCGCGGGTGGCTAGGGGGGTACTTCCTCTTCCGCTCCAATGTTTGGGAGATAGAGAGCTGAACGCTTCCATGGGACATTGTGGAGATGGTTGGTGACCCAGGTGGTAGTGTTGCTGGCAGATCCTCTGTTTGCGGGGTGGCAGGTGCCACTGTCACTACAGAGGTGGATGAAGAGGCTGAGACTGCAGCAGAAGAGGAAGCAGGAGGAGCCAGAGACCTTTCTTGGTTTTTGAGGTGTCTACTCCACTGCAGCTCGTGCTTTGCACTTAGATGCCTGGTCATGCAGGTTGTGCTCAGGTTGAGACCGTTTATGCCTCGCTTCAGCCTCTGATTGCACAGCCTGCAAACCACTCGTGTCTTTTCATCAGCACATTGTGTGAAGAACTGCCACGCTAGGGAACTCCTTGGACCTGGCTTTGGTGTGCTCGGTCCCTTGCTGCGTTGGGCAGTAGCAGACATACTGTCTAGGGGACGGACGCTCCGCTTTTGCACCCTGCTCCCTCTTCTGCTGTGCTGGTGGCTCTGTGCGACCACCGCCTCTTTCTCCAAACTACACTGGTCACCTGCATAATGTTCATTCCATGTGGGGTCGAGGACCTCATCGTCCTTCACATCATCTTCCACCCAGTCTTCACCCCTGCCCTCCTTGTCTGTCTGCACAATTGCGAAAGCAGCAGCAGTTGGCACCTGTGTTTCGTCATCATCCGAGATGTACTGCGATGGTCCTCCCATGTACTCATCATGAAACATAAGTGGTTGGGCATCGGTGCACTCAATCTCTTCCACTTCTGTGGCAGGGCTAGGTGGATGGCCCTGGGAAACCCTGCTAACAGAGTCATCGAAAAGCAGAAGAGACTGCTGCATGATTTGGGGCTCAGACTGCTTGGCTGATTTGCAAGGGGGTGAGGTGAAAGACTGATGGACATAGGTTTCAGGTGCCAACTCTGATCTTTCATCAGAAGAGTGGGTGGGAGACAATGTGAAGGAACCCGAGGCACTGTCAGCAACCCAATCTACTATCGCCTGTACTTGTCCTGGCCTAAACATTCGTACAGCCTCATTAGGCGCAACAAAATACCGCCGCAGGCTCGGTCGCCTACTCGCACCTGAGGTTTTTGGAAGAGCAGAACACACCCACAGTACGTAACCGCTGAATCGCACAGCTACAGAACTGCAGAAAATGCTATTCAAAAAAAAAATTGTTTTTTTAGTATAGCACAGTAGGAGAAAACTATATAGAAATAGTTTATTTCACAAACCTCCAAATATGTATAACACACTGCAAACTATTTTTTGTGCCCCTAAACGGCGTTTTTTGGAAGAGCAGAACACACCCACAGTACGTAACCGCTGAATCGCACAGCTACAGAACTGCAGAAAATGCTATTCAAAAAAAATAATGTTTTTTTAGTATAGCACAGTAGAAGAAAACTATTTAGAAATTGTTTATTTCACACACCTCCAAATATGTATAACACACTGCAAACTATTTTTTGTGCCCCTAAACGGCGTTTTTTGGAAGAGCAGAACACACCCACAGTACGTAACCGCTGAATCGCACAGCTACAGAACTGCAGAAAATGCTATTCAAAAAAAATGTTGTTTTTTTAGTATAGCACAGTAGAAGAAAACTATTTAGAAATTGTTTATTTCACACACCTCCAAATATGTATAACACACTGCAAACTATTTTTTGTGCCCCTAAACGGCGTTTTTTGGAAGAGCAGAACACACCCACAGTACGTAACCACTGTATCGCACAGCTACAGAACTGCAGAAAATGCTATTCAAAAAAAATGTTTTTTTTTTAGTATAGCACAGTAGGAGAAAACTATATAGAAATTGTTTATTTCACACACCTCCACATATGTATAACACACTGCAAACTATTTTTTGTGGCCCTGAATGGCTCTTTTTGCAAGCGTACATTAAAGTGCAAATTTTTTTATATTATTTTTTTGCCCTAAACGGGTCTTTTTTTGCACGAGCAAAATAAAATGCAATTTTTTATTTATTTTTTGCCCTATGGGTCTTTTGGAAAAGAGCACAATAAAGTGCCTTTTTTTTTCCCCCTAAAAGTTAGATTTTCTCTGACACTGGGCTCATGGCAGTGTAAAAATACTGCACTGCAACACAAACAGGTAAACCTATGCAGATCGCTGATTTTAATCTCTGAATCTGGACTCCTATATAATATTCTCTCTCCCTGAAAGCACCAACAGGAACCTGGCCCTACACTACACTATCTCTCTATCTTTTCCCTCAGATTGCAGAATCAGGACTACCTCATGTATTTTACAATCTCTCCCTATTAGCAACAGCAGCAGCCAAGATCCTCTCCCTATCTATTCTGAAGCAGAGTGACGTGTGTGCTGTGTGCCTCTAGCTTATATAGAAGCTGGGTCACATGTTGCACTGACCAATCACAGCCATGCCATTAGTAGGCTATGATGGCCTCTAAGGGCACACCAGCTAATCAAAAGGTGATTGGCTGGCCCCTGAAGCATTTCTAAATGCATAATTAGATTGCCGAACCCGAACCCGGACTTTTGCGCAAAGTCCGGGTTCGGGTTCGGGAAAAAGCTAAAGTTCGGTACGGACCCGAACTTTACAGTTCGGGTTCGCTCAACAGTAGTTGTAACATGACAAAATGCAGAACATTTCAAGGGGTATAAATACCCTTTTCTATATTTCCCTCTAAAAGCCATTGGCTACTATTATTGTTGTTTGTATATTCTCAGGATGTAAATGAATTAAAATGTATACTTGTTAGGTAGATAAAATAAGTACACCCCTACTTTAACAATCACGTTAAATCCATTAATTTAAAATCAGGTGCTCCAGATAAGGTGCCAATGTTTAGATATCCCTTAGGGATTATGCAGGTGGCGTTGCCTTAATTAACCATTTGATGACCAGAGACATACGGGTACGCCATATGGTTATACCATGATGGTGTCTGTCCCAGTTCTGTTTTTAATTTTAGTTTTTATTTTATTCTATTCTTTTTTTACCATTTATTTTTTTAATTATACAGGAAAATAGGGATTTTTTTTACATTTTGATTAAAGACTGTACATGCTTTTGTGGGTTACTATCAGTTTACCAGCCTTTTTCTATATGAAGTGATCTATCTGCCTTTATTATGCGCACCTCGCCATTCAATTAGAGGCTTGGCGCGCATCTGTTCACTTATTAGAGGTTTAGACGTGGAGCGCATTTCCTTGCGCATGTGCCCTTGGCGGGCGTGGGGAGGTGCGTGGTACGGGTCACTGTTGATTCCCTTTTACTATGTAAAGTGATGCGCTTCCATAAAGCATGCCTTTCCTTTCAGAGCGAGGCGTGGTACGCATCTGTTTTTCTCTGGTTCATTGCCTCCAAAACGAGGCGTGGTACGTACTTAGGTA
This sequence comes from Rana muscosa, assembly GCA_029206835.1. Taxonomy (NCBI): domain Eukaryota; kingdom Metazoa; phylum Chordata; class Amphibia; order Anura; family Ranidae; genus Rana; species Rana muscosa. The sequence continues at coordinate 220,366,203 of CM055116.1, forward strand.
TGCATGCAGGTTCCTCAGCCAACGTATGTAGGCGTAGGACACACGTAGATACGCATATACATTCCGTGGTTAACACGGGAAGTAACTAGGTCTTCTATAGCGAGGCGTGGAGCGCACGCCGATTCGCCATGTCCCTTACAGGAAGTGGATGCAGTTCAACACTTCCGTTTGTTGATGACACACCAGGTGCCTGTACCTTGTTCTTGGAGTCATATTTTATTTATATCTGTGATGGCTGCAGTGGTCTCGAACCCCAGATGATGTCTATGTAGACGAAACGCGTCGGAATGAGCACCACTGCCGCCACAATTGTACCATTAAGCGCTGTTAATTTCTCTTGAAATGTGAGTTTTAAACTTTATTAAATCTTTTTACAATTTTTTACGGAATTACGCTATGTGCCATTTTTGTTCTCCTTCCTTTAATTATACACACATGGGAGAACCTATCCTTTTCTTCATAGGAAATACCATCCCAATGTTTGTTGGTGGATTTGTTCTATCTATGAAAAGGCCTCCAGAGTTGATGTTCTCATTTTCTGCCGTATGCCAACACAAGCACGTTTGACTCACAGTACGTAGGTCTTTTTGAGACCAAAACATCTGGTAAGCCTTTATCTTATCGGTGACAAATTATTCACTTTCACTGGTTCACTATTAGATCACCTATTTTGGATGTCCAAGTGATGTTTTGAACCTTCCATAGAAGCCCCCATCAAGGGATGCATGGACTTATCATTCACTTTGTTCTATTGTATATATGGATTTCATAATTATCACCTCATAAGTGTCACAAGCACTGTGTATTTATTAATCTTTGATTAGAGTTTTACGTTGTTCACATTGTGCAGTTAGGACCCATTATAAGGTCCCTGTACACTTTAAATTGCAAGCGCTGTACTTTTTCTCATTTTACTGTTTTTAAGAGTTGACAGTCAGCTCTCTAACGAGATGCTGGATTGCTTTTACAAGCAGTGGGATAGGATGACCCCCCATCTCGCCACCTTCCATGACTTCATCGGGGTGTCCTGTCCCACCGAATCACTGAATTGACCAGCCATAGCTTCCACCGTCTGACCATAGAGACAAACAAGGACCAGAATCGCTTTAATCGTCTCTATGATATAGGGTACTGAAAGTGATGACCTTACATCACTTTGAGCTTACCGGGATGTAAACAGCGTCATTTTTAAAAATGAGAAGTATTTTATCCCACCGATCTTATATACCCCATATCTCTACATAAAGAGTACATGTCACATGTCTATTTACATTCCTTGTGACAGTAATAAAAGTGATAAGAAAAATAAAAGTATCAGTGTCAAAAAAAAAAAAAAAAGGAAAAAGTTAATAAAAACAAAAAAATTTAATTGTCCCCATCACCCGTTTAAGCAAATTTGTATAAATTATGGTGAAGAAGTCTTATTTAGTCCTTTTTTATACATAGGAATGAGATTTGGGTTTGGGTTGAACATTATTAGAACCCAGCCTGTTCATTGAAAATTTCCCCACTTCACTCACACAAACCCCTTGGCTGCTAAAATGCAAACAAACAATTGGGATGTAATTGGCCAAATATGATAATGACCGTATTTGGTCAATGATGTCACCTGGGATCCCTGCTGATGTATTTACATTCCCATAGCACCAGGGATCTGTCATTTAGCAATAGCAGTGAGGCAGGGAGACATTGTTGGAAAGTGGGTTATCGTGTTGGTGGGTTCACATTGTTGGGTGGTAGGCAGTCATGATTGATGATTAATTTACATCACTTGTTTGATGATGGATTTATATTGAGGGACTTTATTAAAAAAAAAAACAGATTCCTATGATTCCTCCCACAAACGCCCACATCATGTTTGGGGAACAGGCCTTTGTCTCTTAACATTGGGACAATACAAGGGGGCGAGGCCCTTTTGCCCACTTTTGCAAGGTACCCCGCAATGTTGAAAGTCATGTGGCCTAGTATGGCAGAGTAAGAGGGTAGACAGCATGCTCACTGCCCTCCTATTCCTTGCTACCCAGGCTTCATGCCTATATGAGGGTGTATTTAGAATTTTATGATGAACCCCAAGCAGTTTTTATTCAGAATGTCACTTTCAAAGGACTACATTGTACTGTTCCAAAACCCCACATTAAGTTTTAAAAGTACTCAACAAGCATGTTATTTATTTGTTTGGTAAGCACATGTTTTATTGAGTTCGCTGAACCCGGCCAGATTTGCTCATGCCTATTTATATATTACACATATATACATTTGTTTAGGGGAAAGAAGAAATACTCTACTAGCGGGGACATCCTTACATGTTGATGTGTGTTTGCATATTTTAATACCATCCTTGCAAATTGAGGTGTATCTGCATACTTTAATACAAAGTCTATGTACATTGCTATGGTTCAGTATTTGGAGCCATCTAGTGACCAAATACTGGTAATGCACATATATGATTTTTACACCAGAAGCACAAAGGACTAAACAGGAAATTACTGTTTGTTTTGATTGAAAGGCTGACCCCTGTTACCCAGGAGACTTGGTGACCTACCCATGAACACTTTCTTTAGCAGTGCATTGTGGGTAGGATATAAAAGGAACCCGAGCGGCCATTTTAGGTCTCTTCTGGATGCATGGCCTGCCTGTAAGGACCTGTGAGGAGGTTTTCCAGAAGGAGCGGCCTACAGCCATTGCGGAGCGTAACCCTAACAGACTGTGTGAGCAATCTGACGGGATAAGAGACACAGTGACCGGATAGGGAAGATCCAGAGACACTCATCTGAGCATCAGAGGACCCGATTCACCCAGCAGATCGGTCGGCATTGAAGCAAGCCCCAAACACCGGACCAGAGCTACTATACAGAGATTCCGATCCAGTTGGTGAGCGGGTTACGGCCCACAGTTTTATTATACATTCGCATCCAGTCAGACTCATATACAGATTTCGCTGGGACCTGTAGTCCCACGGAGGAAGATTACAGTAACTGACACCAGGCAGACATAAGGCCTAATTCTTATTGCATCTTAAGCATTGTACTATACTTAAGGAAACACTTTCTGGAACATTTATAGAAACAGTAACAGGATCACCTTTAAGTCAATCCTAATTTCTTTACCTTTTTGGATTACAATTTATAATAAATCATCATAGCTAGCAGAAGACAAGAAGATTAAAGACTGTACTTTTAATGAGATCTCGCAACTAGCTATAAAAGTAGGAGGAGCTCCCTTGTAGTTTCACTGTGTAAAATTATTGTTCATATCCATTGTCCTGTCGTTCTATGTTAAGGTGACAGTACAAGAATTGTATTCATCCGTTTATCACAATTTACAGTAAAGTATACTTCTGGTTAAGTACCCCAATTGTGTGGAGTATTGTTTTTCTCCCACCAGGTGGAGCCAGTGGATCCTGGGGTTACAATACAGGTATTTTGCATTGTCTTATATCGTACTGTATTACATTGCACCACAGCTGTGCCAAGGGGATTGAGCCAATTTAGTGGGGTTTACAAGTAGAGTGCAGGCCCAAATCAAACCAGAAGCTCCTTCGGGAGTCAGTGCTACACGTGGGGGCTGTCCGGGATCCTGTCATTCTACAAGAAAGCCCGCCCCTTGGTGCTACCATGGACCCCATCAAAGTAGTCCAATGGTGCGAAGAAGAAGGGACACGCTCAGAAGCGAGCGTGGCCATTGAACTTCCAGGGAGTGACTGGGGAAAGAAACAAATTAAAGAGGTGGTACAAACATTGTCCCCGGATAGAAAGGCTTACGTGGTCGCAGTGAGACCAGACCCAAGGACCAACTGCACCTATGCACTGATAAAGTGGGGACAGGATGTCCCTGAAAACTTCCACGGTGCCAGTATAAAATTGTCCGAAAAGACTGAGTTCCACCTGACACATCCCAGTCAGAAGCAGTTAGAACCCTTGGACAGGAAAGCAGGGGCTGCTGTTAAATCGCAGGCAGAACAACAGCTGGTTGATCTGAAATGATAGTTCCGTAACATACAAGAGAGGTTTCAGGAGACTTCCAGTATGATAGCTGAACGCATTAATGGGTTACGTGTCGCTTTTGAGGATCAGAAAGATGGTCAGATAACGCCCAAACCTGGGAAGGTACTGAAGAAACGAGCTCAGGGCCGCCTGCAGGAAGTAACCATCCGGAAGGATTTCCGCATTGACGGCCAGATAGGAGAAAGAGGGCAGAAGGACAAACTGTCCTACACCAGCCTCCTACACCAAATAGAGTTGGGGCTACAGAAAGGATATCAGGAATCTGAAATTAGAGAGGCTGTAATCCATGCCATCAACCCAGGTTCAAGTGTCAGGGGCATGTTAGAGAGGAAGAGTGGATTGACCCTGAACCAGCTAAAGAGGATACTGAAAAGCTATTATGAAAAGGAAGATGCCGCTGAGTTATTTCATCGACTGATAAATATGACCCAGGATAGTAGAGAGACTCCTCAGAACTTCCTATTCCGGGCCATTGAGCTCAAGGACCGCCTGTTGTCCACATCCAAGGAAGAAGGAACTGGGGAGCATTTTGGAGCCGAGCTAGTTCAAAAGAAATTCCGGAGATCCGTGACTACGGGATTGAGGAGTGACTATATAAAGCTACAACTGAAGCAGCATTTGGAAGACCCCTCAACTCCGGATGAGGTCCTCATTGAGAAAGTGAATGAAGCAGATAAGATGGAAATTGAGAGGGACCAAAAACAGAGGAAACTTCAACCTCCTAGCACCACAAGTGCCAAAGTACAGCAGATAGATGTCCCCTCAGACACTCGGGAACTCAGTGTACTGGCAGCAAGCACTGAACAGGGATCATGGTTTTCACCTATTCACCACCTCCCCGCAAGTCAGACTGGACTGGAGAAGCTGTTCCAGACCCAGAAAGAAATACTGGAGATGATGACAATGTTGATGACTCGTCTGGTGAAGCCCCAGACAGAAGAAGTCTCACCACTCAAGGCACCGGAGACTCCTACCACTAATCGCTCTATGAAACCAACACAGAGAGTCTGCTTCAAATGTGGAGGAGTAGGACATCTCAGGCGAGTGTGCCCAAGCCCGGTAGCTGAGGAAAAGTCCAAACAGCCGGCGGAAAACTTCAGAGGGCCCCAGTGAAGGAGTCAACTGGGCGCCCGGTTGCCATAGCTAACTCCACACCGACTCATATGCTTCAAACCACTGGGGTCACCAACAAGCCCAGATGGAAGAGAGAGAGGCCCCCAAAACCAAAGGTGAAGGTACAAGCCACCAAGCAGGCCAAAGGTACCGCATTCAGTGGATTTCCCCCCAAGCTAGTGGGAACCTCCCCAATTGTCCCCATCCAAGTAGAGGGGATTTATACAAAAGCCCTGCTGGACACTGGAGCCCAAGTAACCTTGCTCTACAGGGATTTCTACAACAGACATCTCAAGCACCTGCCGTTACAGAAATTGGAGGAACTAGAGATATGGGGGTTAGGCACTCAGAACTTCCCATATTATGGTTACCTGCCTGTCAGACTCACCTTTGACCCAAGTACAGCAGGAGAGGCTGAGACTTTCGACACCTTGGTCGTGGTGTGCCCTCGTCCCCCAGGGGCTGACAAAAGTTCCCTCATCATTGGGACGAACACTGACTTAGTGAGGAGGCTACTTGCACCGCTGGTGCTGCAGAAGGGGACCATCCCCACTAAAATACATCCAATGTTGGCCCAGACATACCGCGACCTTAGACAGGAGGAAGAGGCTCCTGAAGAGGGCGTGGGAAAAAACTGGCTCCTGGATAGGAAAAAGAGGTTAGTCCAGCTCGGTGAAGTAGTCTGCCTGAGAGCCTCTATCAAGTTAAGCTGGAAAAAGCCAGGTCCTTTCATTGTCCTTGAGAATACAAGACAGGAAGAAAAACAGGGGTTAGAGCTTATCCCTGAAGTATTGCCCACCAGGGTATTGAAGAGGACTCACGGCAAAGTTTCAGTCAGTGTCCGCAACACAGCAGCTGTGCCAGTGAGGGTGCCAGCCAGACTACTGTTAGGACAGGTCAGCCCAGCTACTCCAGTCTCAGCCTGTGTCTTGATGGAAGGGCCAGCAGCAGAGATCCCCAAGGAAGAATTCTGCCCAAAAAACACACCCCTTACTCCTGCATGGAGAGAAAGAGCTACAGCCCAACTTCTGAGATGGAGAGCAGCTTTCTCAAAAAGTGAATTTGATGTGGGGCTGGCGAAGAGTGACACCCACTGAATTCGACTGGAGGAAGACAAGCCGTTTCGAGAAAGGGTTAGGCGAATCCCATTGGGAGATCTGGAAGATTTGAGGGAACAACTGGCTGAACTCAAGAGGACGGGCATTATCCGGGAGTCCAGGAGTCCTTATGCCTCCCCAATAGTGGTGGTCAGGAAGAAGAACGGGTCCCTACGTCTGTGTATCGATTATAGGACCCTGAACCGGAGGACCATTCCTGACCAGTACACCACACTTCGGATAGAGGATGCTTTACAGAGCCTGACGGGAGCGAAGTGGTTCAGTGTGCTGGACTTAAAGAGTGGGTATTATCAGATCACCATGTGCCCCGAAGACAGAGAGAAGACCGCTTTTATCACCCCAGTGGGTTTCTTTGAGTTCAACTGGATGCCGCAGGGACTGTCTGGGGCCCCAGCAACTTTCCAGAGGTTGATGGAAAAGACAGTAGGTGACATAAACCTAATTGAAGTACTAGTCTACCTGGATGACGTCATAGTGTTTGGAAGAACATTGGAAGAGCACGAAGAACGCCTGGAGAAGGTCCTGAATAGAGACTTCATGATGAAGGCCTGAAGCACTCTATGGAAAAATGCCAGTTCTACCAGCCCTCAGTGAATTACCTGGGACACATTGTGTCTGAAGAGGGAGTGGTAACCGATCCCAAGAAGTTAGAAGCTGTCACTTCTTGGCCCAGGCCCACCAACGTGACTGAACTCAGGTCATTCTTAGGTTTCTGCTCGTACTACAGAAGGTTTGTGGAAGGGTTCGCTAAAATAGCCCACCCACTCACTGAGCTTCTAAAGAATCAGGAAGAAGTTAGTGTAAACCCAGATCAGTCGGGGAAGCCAAAAGAAGGGCCCAGAAGAAAAAAGAGTCCATCCAGGACCAGTGGACTCCAGAATGTGAGGAAGCCTTCAGACAATTGAAGTGGAGCCTTACCACTGCTCCAGTTTTGGCCTATGCAGACCCTGCCAAACCATACGAGTTGCATGTGGATGCCAGCCGAGATGGACTGGGAGGAGTGCTCTATCAAGAGCATGAAGGGCATCTGCGGTCCATCGCCTATGTGAGCAGAAGTTTGGTTCCTGCTGAAAGAAACTATCTGACTCACAAGCTGGAATTTCTGTCTCTGAAGTGGGCAGTGGTGGACAAGCTGAAGGACTACCTTTATGGGGCTGAATTTGTAGTAAAGACGGACAACAACCCTCTCACATACTTGCTCACCACTGCGAAGCTGGACGCCACCGGTCACAGGTGGCTAGCTGCTCTCTCGGCATTTACCTTCAGCCTGAAGTACAGACCAGGGGTTGGTAACCGGGATGCGGATGCTCTGTCAAGAAGGCCTCATGACCCCCAAAATCCCTCAGAAGACTGGACTCAACTTACCCCAGAAGGGGTAAGAGCCCTTTGTGAAGGGACAAGTCAACACGGAAAAGGTGGGGCCAGGGCTGAAGAAGTAGGAGTGTCCTCAGCGGGAGTACCCAGGTGCTATTGCAACGTCTCCCAGGTGGTACAAGAGGGTCTTCCCAAGCTATCCAGAAAGGATCTCAGGAGAGATCAGGAGGAAGATCCACTGTGTGGGCTGGTGCTGAAGGCATTGGAACATCAACAGTCTGATGTGCTGCAGAAGAGCACCGAGAAGGAAGCCCGGCTGTTACTGAAAGAATGGGATCGATTGCAGTTGCAACAAGGGGTGGTCTACCGAAGGGGCCCCTTTGATGATCCAGAAGAGAAGTGGCAGCTGCTCCTGCCGGAAAAACACAGAGAGAGGGTACTGATTGCTCTACACGATCACCATGGTCATTTGGGAGCTGAGAGGACTCTCCAACTAGTAAGGGACAGGTTATTCTGGCCTCACATGAGGAAAGAAGTGGAGAGCTAGTCATTCCTGCCTTAGGTGCATACAACGAAAGACATTGCCCCAGAGGGCTGCCCCAATGGGCCATTTGGAGAGCCAGGGCCCAATGGACCTGGTTTGCATAGACTTTCTTTGTTTGGAATCCGATCTGAGTGGGCAGGGGTACATCTTGGTGGTAACAGATCACTTCACCCGTTATGCCCAGGCATTTCCTACTAGAGACCAGCAACCAACCACAGTGGCAAATACTCGTGGAAAAGTACTTTGTCCATTATGGCTTACCTCAACGGATACATTCGGACCAAGGAAGGGACTTTGAGAGCAAATTGATAAAAAGTCTGTTGGATCTGCTAGGCATACAAAAGTCCAGGACTACTCCTTATCACCCACAAGGGGACCCTCAACCGGAAAGGTTCAACAGGACCCTCCTGAATATGTTGGGGACGTTGACTGCAGAACAGAAGCCCCATTGGAGTAGACACATTGCTGCACTGGTTCATGCCTACAACAGTACCAAAAGTGACGCCACTGGGTATTCACCGCACAGATTGATGTTCGGCCGTGAAGCCCGATTACCAGTGGACCTGGCCTTTGGTTCTTCCTTGGATCACACATCGGAGACCTCCCATAGAGGGTATGTGGACAGGCTGCGGAGGAACCTGAAGATAGCTTACGAGCAGGCTCAAGCCACTTCAAACTCCAGAGAGAACCGGAACAAGAGGAACTTTGACCTGAAAGTAAGAGTTCAGGATCTTCAACCAGGTGACCGGGTTTTGCTGAGGAATCTAGGCATCCCAGGCAAGCATAAGTTGGCTGATCGCTGGAGATCACAGCCTTATGTCATGTGTAGGAATCTTCCAGGGCTCCCAGTGTATGAAATCAAGCCAGAAGGACACACTGGGCCAGTAAAAACCTGGCATCGGAATCACCTTTTACCTCTCACAGAGGCAGTCAGGATAAGCACAGAGGAGGAACTCCCATCCACATCCACCGATGTGTGTAGGCCAATAACCAGATCTCAGCTTGCACCCTCTACAGATGAAGATGAGGAAGTGGGGATGAGTTGGCTCTGGCCTCGGGAAACTTCATAAACAGATGCTGATATATCTTCAGAAGTAGAGGAGGATAATGACGAACTCTCAGGGCAGAGGCCCCAGAATTTGTGCCGGCAACTCATCATGCAGAAGAGCCCAGTACTCTTATTTACTCTCCACCTTTAGTCACTGAACGGGGGGATGAAGACATTTGTCAAAAAGGAATGGATACCCCGAAAGTGCAAAGAGAGACATTCGCCCACCATGCAGACTGACTTACGATACATTGGGCGAATGCTCTGAAGCATCTCAGTTTGTCAGCAAAAGAAACCCTGAACTGCCTGGTCCCTCTACTTTTGATTCAGTAAAGGACAACCCCACCTCACCCCTTGGCACATCTGTACCAGACACAGTAGTATCAGCTGTGAGTGCACAGGATAGCTCCCCATCATATGACAATTGGTGGGAAGCTCCTCTGTCTGTATTGTATGACCGTATAGAGGCTAAAATACAGGATAGAGTTAGCAATTCAAACCTCTTTTGGGAACAAATAGATAAAGTAGGGGGAGTGTGTAGCGGGGACATCCTTACATGTTGATGTGTGTTTGCATATTTTAATACCATCCTTACAAATTGAGGTGTATCTGCATACTTTAATACAAAGTCTATGTACATTGCTATGGTTCAGTATTTGGAGCCATCTAGTGACCAAATACTGGTAATGCACATATATGATTTTTACACCAGAAGCACAAAGGACTAAACAGGAAATGACTGTTTGTTTTGATTGGAAGGCTGACCTCTGTTACCCAGGAGACTTGGTGACCTACCCATGAACACTTTCTTTAGCAGTGCATTCTGGGTAGGATATAAAAGGAACCCGAGCGGCCATTTTAGGTCTCTTCTGGATGCATGGCCTGCCTGTAAGGACCTGTGAGGAGGTTTTCCAGAAGGAGCGGCCTACAGCCATTGCGGAGCGTAACCCTAACAGACTGTGTGAGCGATCTGACGGGATAAGAGACACAGTGACCGGATAGGGAAGATCCAGAGACACTCGTCTGAGCATCAGAGGACCCGATTCACCCAGCGGATCGGTCGGCATTGAAGCAAGCCACAAACACCGGACCAGAGCTACTATACAGAGATTCCGATCCAGTTGGTGAGCGGGTTACGGCCCACAGTTTTATTATACATTCGCATCCAGTCAGACTCATATACAGATTTCGCTGGGACCTGTAGTCCCACGGAGGAAGATTACAGTAACTGACACCAGGCAGACATAAGGCCTAATTCTTATTGCATCTTAAGCATTGTACTATACTTAAGGAAACACTTTCTGGAACATTTATAGAAACAGTAACAGGATCACCTTTAAGTCAATCCTAATTTCTTTACCTTTTTGGATTACAATTTATAGGAAATCATCATAGCTAGCAGAAGACAAGAAGATTAAAGACTGTACTTTTAATGAGATCTCGCAACTAGCTATAAAAGTAGGGGGAGCTCCCTTGTAGTTTCACTGTGTAAAATTATTGTTCATATCCATTGTCCTGTCGTTCTATGTTAAGGTGACTGTACAAGAATTGTATTCATCTGTTTATCACAATTTACAGTAAAGTATACTTCTGGTTAAGTACCCCAATTGTGTGGAGTATTTTTTTTCTCCCACCAGGTGGAGCCAGTGGATCCTGGGGTTACAATACAGGTATTTTGCATTGTCTTATATCGTACTGTATTACATTGCACCACAGCTGTGCCAAGGGGATTGAGCCAATTTAGTGGGGTTTACAAGTAGAGTGCAGGCCCAAATCAAACCAGCAGCTCCTTCGGGAGTCAGTGCTACACTCAAAAAGCCAAATTATACAGGCAATTGTTGAAGACGTATATCTTATACTAAAGGTGACATATAAAATGTACTCAGAGGTTATGTTTTTATAATGGCAGCCTGCAAGTCTATTTATTTGTGGCAACATTCATACACAGCAATATAAAAGAACAAAATTGAATCGACCAGAACAGAGGTGAATCTTTTCAAAAATACACTCACCTTGTCACTTATTCTGAAAACAAAGAGCTTTGCTTTAATATTGTCAATTTGGCACTGTAGAAGAGCCAAGTCAATGAGCAACCTAAATAGGCTGCAATGGTTGATATTTGTCAGAGAAAGCAACAAGGGAAAAGATAAAAAAATCCAAATTTTGATTCAGAGATTTTTCTAACTTTATAAGCTGTACTTCATTTTGAAGTGGGCATTTTAAAATCAGAGTATATTTAATTCAAACATAAAAATTCACCAAACTAAAATGCAAGTCTCATGTAAGACTGGAAAATGTGACTTGCCTGATAAATTGCTGAATTTGAATTTGTAAAAACCGAAATACATACTGAAACCACCCTATTTTTCCTTACTGGCCGATTGAACAGATTTTACATTTCTACTTTTAATCTATTTTTAACCACTTCCCGCCCGGCGTATTATCATATGACAGCCACAGGAACCCTTCGTCCCTCCGGGCGGCTGTCATATGATGTCCTGGGATTACCGCAGTGTGGAGCGCGCACTCGCCGCATCACTGGGGACCCGATGCGCGTGCCCGGCTCCCGCGATGTCTGCCGGGCACCCGCGATTGCTCGTCACAGAGCCAGGGACGTGGATCTCTGTGTGTAAACACAGAGATCCACGTCCTGTCAGGGAAAGGAGACCGATAGTGTGTCCCTTGTACATAGGGACACGGATCGGTCACCTCCCCGAGTCAGTCCCCTCTCCCTACAGTTAGAATCACTCCCTAGGGAACACATTTAATCCCTCGATCGCCCCCTAGTGTTAACCCCTTCCCTGCCAGTCACATTTATACAGTAATCAGTGCATATTTATAGCACTGTTCGCTGTATAAATGTGAATGTTCCCAAAAAAGTGTCAAAAGTGTCCGATGTGTCTGCCACAATATCGCAGTCCTAACAAAAATCGCAGATAACCGTCATTACTAGTAAAAAAACCAATCAATATACGCTTATTGCGATTTTTTTTACCAAAAATATGTAGAAGAATGCGTATCAGTCTAAACTGAGAAAAAATATATATATAAAAAAAGGGATATTTATTATAGCAAAAAGTAAAAAATATTGTTTTTTTTTTCAAAATTGTCAGTCTTTTTTTGTTTATAGCACAAAAAATAAAAACCACAGAGATAATCAAATATCACCAAAAGAAAGCTCTATTTATGGGAAAAAAAGGGCGTCAATTTTGTTTGGAAGCCACGTCGCACGACCGTGCAATTGTCATTCAAAGGGTGACAGTGCTGAAAGCTGAAAATTGGCCTGGGCAGGAAGGGGGTGAAAATGTCCGGTAATGAAGTGGTTAATCTGGTCCATAACACTTTTCCTTTGGTCAAGCTTGGCCAAGCATCCTGCTGCTGGGGGGGCAAACAAGCAGTTAAGGCCATTAGAAATCTTACCTAAAGAGCCTTATTTTTTTAATCTCATATAAAACACCAATAATTGATGCAGAATGTTACATACTGTACAGCCACATCAGTCTCAGCCCTCAAGGAGCTTACAAATTAAGGTCCCTAACTAAAACGCACACACCAGAGACAATTCAGACAGGAGCTAATTAACTTACCAGCATGTCTTTGAAGTGTGTGGGTGGGAACCCACACAAGCACAACATGCAAACTTCCTGCTGATAGTGTCCTAACAGTGCTGCAAGACAGAAGTGCTAACCACTAAACCACTGTGCTAATTGCAGACTGCATCACGGTCTGACCCAAACTTTGCAAAGGTAATTAAACCAATAAACAACATTAAGAATTTATTTCAACACATTTTTTTATCATTGCCAGAAGCCTATAAGCTATGCTCTTTAATAGAAGCCTAGACTAAACCTTTAAATTTTGGTTTTGTTAAAACAAAGCATGTGAACAAATAAAAATAAAACAAATTATACTTGGATAATTAAATGTAAAATAAACCCAATTTTACAAATACAGCAACATAACAGAAAATGATCATTGTTTTTCTACCCACAATCATAAATTTAAAATTGTGTGCAATTCATCACTTTAACCACTTCCTACCGGACGGACGTCCATGGACATTCTTGACTTTGAGCAGGGATATCTGAATGATGCCTGCAGCTACAGGCATCATTCAGAAGTCGTCTTTTAGAGCCGGCGATTCTGTGCACCGTAAGAATGATCATAGTGGCTGTTCCACCGCTTGATCATTGTTATGGGCGGCGAGAGTGGGCGCCCCCCTCCCGCTGCCCTCCGGTGCTTCTACTGACTCACCGTTGCGATCTGTGAGTCGGAGAACAGATCCGCTGGCCCCGGATGCCTACCATTTCCGGCGGACCAAATGCGCGCCAGAGTCTCTATGATTGTTCGGAGGCTGGGCGCGATGTTATGACGTCACGCCCAGACTCTGCATTCAAAAAATCGGCGCTGCCTAGGCTGGGAAGCGGTGATCATTTTCTTTTTTTTATTTCAGGCTTCCCAGCCTAGAGGTGAGATGTGGGGTCTTATTGTAATAGGAATAAAAGTGATATTTATTTTTTTAAAGTGTCAAAGTAAAAGGTTTAAAGTAAAATTAACAATAAATATATATTTTTTAAAGTGCCCCTGTCCCCGGTAGCTCGCACGCAGAAGCGAACGCATACATAAGTCCTGCCCACATATGAAAACGGTGTTCAGACCATACATGTGAGGTATCGGCGCAAACGTTAGAGCGAGAGAAATAATTCTAGCCATAGACCTCCTCTGCAACTCAAAACATGTAACCAGTAAAAAAAAATTAAATATCGCCCATGAGGATTTTTAAGTACCGAAGTTTGCCGCCATTCCACGAGCGTGTGCAATTTTGAAGGGTGACATATTAGGTATCTATTTTATTGGCGTAACATAATCTTTCACATTATGCAAAAAAATTGGGCTAACTTTAATGTTTTGTTATTTTTTAAATTTGTGAAACCGTTTTTTTTCCCAAAAAAAGGCGTTTGAAAAATTATTGCGCAAATACCGTGTGAGATAAAAAGTTGCAATGACCGCCATTTTATTCTCTATGGTGTCTGCTAAAAAAAACATATATATAGTGTTTGGGGGTTCTGAGTATTTTTCTAGTAAAAAAATATGATTTTTGCATGTAGGAGAGGAGTGCCAGAATAGGCCCGGTAAGGAAGTGGTTAACTGTTGATCATGCATTGAATCAGCTTTATTTTGATGTGGGAAATAATGGTGCAAGATCCCCTCCATTCATACACACATGAATGGGAAAATAAAGTAGATCCTAACTTCAACTGGATTATATTTAGTTTGCAAAAGCACTTGTCTTTTTTTCACATAAAATACTTATTTGCCTTTAATTTAGATTTAGATTTGGCTTCAGCGTTAGCTGTACATCATTGTTCTGGACCATCATCCTCGTGAAAGCAGTGGATCATGTCTGTGAAATGTGTGTCAAAAGATGACAACACAGGAACATACAAACAATATGAAGACAGTTGTCAACCCATAACAGGATGTGCCTGAACAAAAATCGTTGTGTCAGTTTCACCAAGTATTGTAATAAAAGCTGCAGAATTACATTACCATATTAATTTTGTATTAAATATTAGTGACTGTGTTAAGATTTAATTTAACTCTTCACCCCCAGTTTATTTGATATTGTTGGCAAATTTTTGTCAGCTATGCCTAATAAAATAAATAAATCAGAAAACTGCATTTCAGAGATCTAACATATGTGAGGGGCGTCAGAGTAGTGTTCTGAGTAGAGAAAAACTGTTTTTGTTTTTCTCTGGGTTTTTAATTCCCAGATCAGGGTCAGGAGTCCGGAGGCTTTGAATAGATTTGGGTGGGAAGAAGCTTCTTCCCCAGTTCCCAGGTTTTACCTAACCGAGACCCTAAGCCTGATGTTCATGCCTGATGCCTGGACCAATTCTTTGGCTATGCTGACTATATCTCTTCCTAATGCCTGTAATGACCCAGGACCTTTTATGGAACATGCTCCTGCATGCTGCCTGGACCAATACTTTGGCCATACTGACCATATTTCTGCCTGCTGCCTGTACTAGGCCACAAGGTGAACAAGGAAAAAGTGTCTAGAAAATGATTTTCATTCCCACACTTGTGCAAATGTTTCCCAAGAAAAAGAGGAAGGAGCTACATTGGACGATAGCTCTGATGACAGTGATAGGGATGAGACTGATGAGTGAAGACACTGTTTCGTATTTTAGGGTGATTTTTGAGCTGTAATGAATCTATTGTAGAATTGTAAATGTTTGGCATTGAGGGGGATGGGGTTGCATTTTGAGTAATTTCAGGCAACTTGTGGCAAAGTGTGCTGCTTTTTTAACTTTCTTTGATTACACAGTGTCTACTGAAAATTTTGATGAACACAACATCTCAGCTTTAAACAATTACAATGTGTATGTTTAATTTTGCTTGGTGCCAATCTGTGAAGTTGAAGCGTATTTTCTACAACTTTGCCATATTTCATGGTCTACATTCACTCTTGATTATACTAATGCACCAATACCTGTCTCAAATGTTAAGCACATGTGTAAATGTCAGTTTGAGAAATATTTTGTGTTGCTAAAATGAATAGAATTAAAGTTACAACTGCAAGATGTTTTGTCAGAACATATAGTCCTATGCTGATGATATTGGTAGAAATGTGCTCAGGGTTTCTCTCTTTACTGGCTCCTTCCCTCCCTTGTCCATTTCCCTTTACCCCCCTTCCTCTGTTCCTTACGCCATGTTTCTTTTTCCCTGTGATACAGTCATTCCTAATATTACGAGTCAAAGTAGCTTGATGGGACAAAACGCAACCAGACCCTAGTTGATCGGAGATATATTGCTCAACTCTAAAGTCAATGACTTGCATTTTTTCATGTTGTATGGTCATTTTTATTGGAATTCCCACCAAGCACATCTTAATGTTGAGATTTCTATGTTTAATATTCAAAGGTCTTGTGCTTATGAACATTTTGAAGGAAAGGCACTCTGTGTTGGTGCTCAGTTTCACCACAGTTTACATTATTGTTCATTGATTGTGCCTTATATGACATTGCTACTTCAATAAAAACTAGAAAAGCTACAATTTCTGAGGAAGTTGTGTGAAGTGTTCTTGCCTCCACCAGTAGTCTATAACTGGAGTGGGCGGAGTAACTGGGTGGAGTGGCGTGAGTAAAGCCTCGTACACACGACCGGTTTTCTCGGCAAGAAAACTGCTGGGAGAGCTTTTTGCTGTGAAAAACGTGCGTGTGTATGCTTTCCCGACAGGAAAACTGCCGGGAATCCTGGGGAGAAAAATAGAGAACATGCTCTCTGTTTTCTCGTCGGGATTCTTGGCAGAGTGTTTCCTGCCGAGAAAACCGGTCGTCTGTATGCTTACCTGTCCAAGGTAAACCCGCGCATGCTCGAAAAGACTTTGACGCATGTGCGGTAGCATACAAGGTTAGTGTGGGTGTAGGTGTAGCAAGATGGCGGCAACAGCATCGAATGTGATGAGCGCCGGCTCGTCGTAGTCGATGACATCACTGCGTTCTTGCCATTCAAAATAATGGCGGTTCTTTTGAATGGGTGTGTGTACACTCGGCGTGCAAGGCAAGCTTGCCGGGAATCCCGTAGGGAAAACCAACGTTTTTTTTCTGATGGGATTCCTGCCCGTGTGTACAGGGCTTAACTGTTGTGTGGTTGGAGTGGCTGGAGTAACTGTGGAAAGGTTGGACTGGGCAGAGTAACTTTATGGAGTGGGCAGAAATCATGTCCTGATTTTTCAGCTTTTGTCAGCTCCCACTCTAGTTTTGAACATTTCGCCATTCATTCCTATGGGACCAATTTCGCCACAAAAATTACGATATTTTGTGAACCATTCGGCGAAACGTTCCACAAAGTAATAGTATACCAATCGGGAACAATCCGCACGTTTTGGTATATTACTGTCTATGTAGTGTAAAAGCTGTGGGAGGAGTTAGGGTGGTAAATTTGGCTATAATAATAATAATAATATATATGTAAAAAAACAGTAAGTGGCTTTGAGAACACTTAAATATTGAAAACTAAAAAAAAAAAAAGAAAAGGAAAAAAGAAATAAAGTTACAAGCAAAACCAGCACCATAAG
This sequence comes from Rana muscosa, assembly GCA_029206835.1. Taxonomy (NCBI): domain Eukaryota; kingdom Metazoa; phylum Chordata; class Amphibia; order Anura; family Ranidae; genus Rana; species Rana muscosa. The sequence goes on from CM055116.1 coordinate 220,383,427, forward strand.
ATTTTAGGGTTTTATTGGTTCACAATTACATACATTTATGGATGGTGACAAAAAAATGCAGGATATTTTGTGGAAAATTTTAGTGTTGTCTATGCAAAAATGCATTTAAAAAGTAGTGCCCAAGTGTGGGAATGAAAATTCATTTTTTCCCAGTTCATCTTTTGACCTAAACGGAACTAAAAGTCTCTGTGCACAGTGGAAAATGTGAGATAATGCAGAGATTTCTCTTCAGAACATTTTCCGTAAGCATACGGGACTTTCTCATTCTAAATTCTTCGAGGGGCATGCACTAGATACCTGCCAGGTTCTGAATGGTCAAATAAAACTTTAGTGAAATATCTCTTGCTTTGACACAAGAGAAGGAATGGTTATCTTACATTTCTTACAAACGTGTGTATGTGTGTGTGTGTGTGAGCCAGTTGATCTTTAAGAGGCTCTAATATAACTAGTAGAATTTTTTGTTTATATGTGGTTTACACGTATCTTAGTTAAGACAACGGTCAAGTGTATTTTTATAAAAGAAGTGTAATACAGTATCATTGTCTGCGAAAATTTAATAATTTTTTACTGCTGTCAGGCTTTTCTTAAGACTTACTATGAAACCATTCTTCATATCAGCCTTTATTTTGTAATCCATTTAGCCTTTCCTGAATTTCGACTACTTCTATTCCTAGTATAAATAATATATATATATACATAACAAAATGACTGAAGATGTAGTAATACTAATGGGGATTTCTTTTAAGATAACAGTACAAAGGTTGAACTGTATGTACTGTATTATTTACACTGTGAAAAAAAATATATATATATATATTATAATATGTATACTGTATTCAGTTAATCAGTTTAAATTACTGTATTTATTGGCGTATAACACTCACTTTTTTACCCTGAAAATATAAGGTAAACTGTGACTGCGTGTTATACGCAGGGGGCTGTGTAAAGTTTTTTTCCTGAAACTTCCCTCTTAACGTTAGGGTGCGTGTTTTACGCCTGTGTGTTATACGCCAATAAATATGGTAGATAAATACAATATCCAGGTGCATAAAAATTGCTGTACAAAGTCTTAAAGGTGGCTATACACTATACAGTCTGATTGTACAATCGCCTTTATATTTACTAAAACTAAGTAATATAGAGACCTTGCTGAGGCAATCCATTCAATTTATATCAATTTCAGGTAAGCCTTTGAAACACCAAACTAGTGGTAGATATAAAGGCAACTGTAAAGTGCAGGGCCAGCTTTACAGTTATTAATAATTAGAAAGAAGCAACAACTTTTTGACACACCTCTAGTGAGTCAGATCTAGAGCTCTCAAATGAGCAGGGAGCATGAGTATTTCTAAATACAGAGCTTAGCAGGGAGTGTGTCAGAAATCTGTAGAGAGTCCATTACTTTCACACAGAAATTAAGGGTCCTTCTCTGCATCATGCTGGCAAGGCATATGTTTTTCTAATCAGGCTGTGGCTGCTTTATAAAGAAAATTAACATTAAAGTGTTACTAAACCCAGGACCCTGCATTCACTATATCTGGTCTCCCACAGTACACACAATATGAAGATGCAATTATTTTAGTAAATTTAAGCTGCTAAACACCTTTTCTCATCAGCAGTATATAGCAGTCTTATGACTTCTATCAGTCTCTGGTTAAAGCTTGTAGGAGGAGTTTTCATTCTCCTCTGACTATACGTTGAGGCTGCATGTACCCTGACAGTGCTGATTGGCTCTGTGCTGATCACATGCACCCTCCCAAGAAAAAAAAAAACACTCTAGCAATACACACAAAACTGAGCATGTGCAGCATGCCCCCACATCTCTGTAATATCAGCAGACAGATTGGTGACAGAAAAAGAAGGGGAGGATCAGCCTTTTTACATAACGCACATGATTAACCCCTTAGGTTCCACAGTGATTATAACAAGCATGCTTTACTGCATACACAGACTGGTTTTACTGTTGTGGGTTTACTAACATTTTACTAAACACCTTTTGTTTTGGTGTACTTGAAATATTAGTTAGCTGAATAAACTGAAAGTTGAATGGGCTGTAAGGTAAAGGAGAGTTTACATTTTATTTGAAAAGCGGATATCTGTGTGCAGCAACAAAGGAACATCACAACATCCAGCCTTTCTTCCTTTCACTTAAAGATTCCCTTTTATCATACAGCAATTTACTCAGTAATTTCACATTTAACAGAGCACATCTGAGGCAGCCTGTTCATAGGTAAAAGGGGGCAGAGAAAGGACCATCAGGTTATTATACAGAGTGGTCATAATCAGAGGTTCTTTAAAAGTGGTAACCCCCTTAATTGTAAATGTATTGTGTCAAAATATATGATATGCATGTTTCCGAGGGGATTCTAGGTACTGTATATAAAATATACAGTTGACTTAAGTTGCAGGATACTGCTATTACATAATGTGGCAATATACACTGTCACATTCTAATTATCACTATTTTGGAAAATTAATTGCATCAAGCTTATAAACACACAGCTAAATGTTTTGAAATTATGGCATGGGAGCTTAATAAAATAATTGTATTATAATGCCATCAAGAGATTGACTCATATTTATAGCTACTATAAGTAATTAATCTTTAGCAAGCCACATACCTATGCTTACCTCAGCGCCTACTGCAATTGATTAAAGGTATTGTGCACTCCCCCACTGTTACAAACAATAACTGCCTGAAAGAAGTGTAAAAAAAGAGAACTATAAAGTAAATGCAATAAATGGTAAATTTAATACTAACAAGAGATTTGGCAAGCTGTATCAATTTCTTTAATCACACAGAGAGAGGTGTGCAACTACAGAATGTGCATTCAGTAAACATGCCAACTGATCACTGAATGTATCCACATTTCTTAAAGCGATGAGATCCGAAGACAATGTACAGTTCATACACAAGTAAAACATAAGCCCACACTCATCAATTCATGATCCCACACTTACCAAACTATGATCATCCACTCGCCATGTTGGTCCAACATATGTTATTGGTGTTTGTGTAGAAAACTCAAATAGAAGCAGTATCAGCACCAATGTGTATTTTGCACATTGAGATATCCCTTCTACACAAATGAAGTATGATGTGGCATGCAAAATGGTTGTTGGTAATTTAATTGTTTTTAGCTGCTGCCTCTGTTATATGAGATGTCATACCTACACCAATAAATGTGCAATGGCTCCTCCTCTTCTCTGAATGCCACCATAGGAAGCAGCTTCCTATAGGGGCACTCATGCATTCTCGATCCCGTGAGTCTCCACCCTGTCCCCTGCCCCCTCGTCACTGGATTTTTTTTGAGGGGGGGGGTGAGCTGACAATGGAAGGCTTTTAACCTTAATGCAGTTAATACATTAAGGTAAAAAAAAAAATCAGCCTTTACAGCCTTTACAGCCACTTTAACTGACCCAGCTATGGCATGTTTCTTAAAGTGCACCTGTTCCCAGACTATATAGTGTTTTAAAACAAGCTCACACTGACATATCTGTAGTAAACTCCAAATCTTTTTTTTCAGTATGCCTGGCATCATGCATGTGGAACCACCACCGGCAGGTAAGGAGCTTGCCAGATTGTTTGAACCCAAGAGAACATATGTTTAATGGCTCAAACGGACTTTGTGTGGTGGAACCACGGTGGAACCTGGACAATCCTATATGCTGCAAGTTGCATTTCGTCTCCTAGGACATCATCTGGGGTATCTCTCCACTGTTGCCCCCCTTGTATTTATAAGGAAAATTACCCCAATCATGAAAGTTCATCCTCAGCAGCACTGTCAGTGTAAATGGCTTTACTTCCTGTATTTCCCAAAATGGCTGACCGCCGTGCGTTCCACACCTCCATCTGGGTGCTTCTGACAATACCAAACCTCGTTTTGGTCTCCGGCGTCACGTGATATGCTGTTTGCGCGCCAGGACTCTGTCTCAATGCTGGTGATGTATCCATGCCTCGTCCTGGCCGCGGGACTGGACTGGACAGCATACTCTAGGTGCAGCCGGACCAGCGTCTTGTAGAGTGGAAGAATTATAATTTTATCTCTGGAGTTAATCCCCTTTTTAATGCATGCCAATATTCTGTTTGCTTTGTTAGCAGCTGCTTGGGATTACATGTCATTTCTGAGCCTATCATCTACTAGGACCCCTATGTCCTTTTCCATCCTAGATTCCACCAGAGGTTCTCCCCCAGTGTATAAATTGCATTCGTGCTTTTTGCCTCCCAAATGCATTATATTAAATTTTTTATACATTGAACCTCATTTGCCATGTAGTTGCCCACCCCATTAATTTGTTCAGATCTTTTTGCAAGTTTTCCACCTCCTGCGGAGAAGTTATTGCCCTGCTTAGCTTAGTACCGTCTGCAAATACAGAGATTGCACTTCTTACCCCATCCTCCAGGTCGTTTGTGAACAAATTAAACAGGATTGGTCCCAGCACAGAACCCGGGGGGACCCCACTACCCACCCGTGACCATTCCCATTTATCACCACCCTCTGAACTTGCCCTTGTAGCCAGTTATCAATGCATGTACTCACCCTATGGTTCATGCCAACGGACCTTATTTTGTACAGTAAAAATTTATGGGGAACTGTGTCAAATGCTTTTGCAGTGCAGGAAGATCCGGTTTTACTGGGAGAGAGTAATAGAGAACATATATCAAATAACAGGGGAACAGATTCAGAAAGACCTGTGGAAATGTCTGTTTAATAACACAGACAAAAAGGCAGCACAATATAAAAATTCCCTGGTACCACACCTTCTGAATGCAGCTAAAAGTCTGATTCCAAGACGGTGGAAAAACCCTGAAGCCCCCTCAATGAAAGAATGGGTAGCTAAAATAGATTGTCTGAGATCAATAGAAGAAACAATACATAGAAGGGAAGACTCTACAGAAACATATAACAAAGTATGGGGGAAGTGGATAGAGTTTAAAAAGGCGGGAGAACATACGACGCTGTTGGAGTGCTAAGAGAAGTAGGGGAAATGAGCGAAGGTAGGGTCCCGAGGGGGGAAAAGGGTACGTGGTATGAAAGGAACTCTATTGTTATTGGAGGTAACCGGGGGGGGGAGAGAGAGAGGTGGGGTAGGTTTTTTTTTTTTTGCCGTATTTGTTCTTATTTTCTTTTGTTAGGGGAGGGGGAGGGGGTGGAAAGGTATATGTTTGATTGATATAAAATAGAAGTGTAGGGCGGAGACACCGATTTGATATGCTGTAAAAAAAAATATATATATAAATAAAGAGTTAATATACCAAAAAAAATGCTTTTGCAAAATCCAGATACTCCTCATAGAAGGTTAATAGATTGGTTTGGCAAGATTGATTCTTCATGAATCCATGCTGATTACTGCTAATGATACTGTTCTCATTACTAAAATCTTGTAAATAGTCCCTTATCATCTCCTCTAACCAGTTAGGCTAACTGGTCTGTAATTCCCAGGGATGTATTTTGGGCCCTTTTTAAATATTGGTGCTACATTGGCTTTTCTCCAATCAGCTGGTACCATTCCAGTCAGTAGACTGTCAGTAAAAATTAGGAACAATGGTCTGGCAATTACTTGACTGAGTTCCCTAAGTACCCTCGGGTGCAAGCCATCTGGTCACGGTGATTTATTAATGTTAAGTTTCCCAAATCTAATTTTAATTCTGTCCTCTGTTAACCATGGAGGTGTTTCCTGTGATGTGTCATGAGGATAGACACTGCAGTTTTGGTTACTGAAGCCCCCCCGATTCCCTCGTCAAGACTGAGGAGAAGAATAAATCCAATACATTCACCATTTCCCCATCCTTTGTAACCAGATGTCCTTCCTCATTCTTTATGGGGCCAATATGGTCTGCCCTCCCTTTTTTACTGTTTACATACTTAAAGAATTTCTTGGGATTTTTTTTTGCTCTCCTCTGCTATGTGTCTTGTTGCATTTTTTATAAAGTCTGATAGGGATGAGCGGAACACCCCCCCCCCCCCAGGTTCGGTTCGCACCAGAACCTGCGAACGGACCGAAAGTTCACGCAAACTTTAGAACCCTATTAAACACAGTGGACGCAAACGTTCAAAATCAAAAGTGCTAATTATAACGGCTAATATGCAAGTTTATTGTCCTAAAAAGGGTTTGGGGACCCTGCTCCTGCCCCATGGGGCATGTATCAATGAAAAAATACGTTTTAAAAACGTCCGTTTTTTCGGGAGCAGTGATTTTAATGATGCATAAAGTGAAAAAAAAGTGAAATATTCCTTTAAATATTATACCTGGGGGTGTCTAAAGTATGCCTGTGAAGTGGCACGTGTTTCCCGTGTTTAGAACTGTCCCTGCATAAAATGAAATTTCAAAAGGAAAAAAGTCATTTAAAACTGCTTGCGGCTTTAATGTAATATCTGGTACCAGCAATATGGATGAAATCATTGAGAAAAATGGCATGGGTACCACCCCCCCAGCCCAATACCAGCCCCTTTGGGTCTTGTATAGATATTAAGGGGAACCCCATACCCAAATTAAAAAAAGTCCCTATATACTCTGAAAAGCAGTATACAAGCGGTGCAAACAAGACAGGGACTGTGGGTTTGTTCTTAAGTAGAATCTGTTTGTAATTTTGAACAGGTACATTTTTTAAGTGTAAAAATCTATTTTTAAGCTTTTTGGAAAACATAGGGAAGGGTTATCACCCCTGTAACATTTGTTTTGCTGTCTGTGTACCTGTTCAGAACATTTCACCTCACTTTTTGTCCCAATGACAAATGTTTTTTGAAAATTTGTTTTTTTTATTGAAACAAGGATTGGTGCCACAACACTGTAAGCCCTCACAGTTACTCTTGGTGGGCGCAGGAATGGGCCCTGCTGTGAACTATTAGATCAAGAATTGTAATTACACGCCCCTGTTAAACAGGGGCTGAAAAATTGGGCCTTAGCCACTTGTGGCGGAGCCCAGAACCAAAAATTTTCTTTCAAGCTATCAGCATGATTATTGAGGAGGAAGAGGATAGTCACTCAGCATAATAGGATAGTCACTCAACATCAGCATAGGCAGTTTTGAAGGGATCTGACATTTCCCAAAAAATTATTCGGTTACATCAGCATCAGGTGCTTGGTAGCTGGTGGTGATCCAAGACTGATTCATTTTCATGAAGGTCAGTCGATCGACCGAGTCGGTGGACAGGCGCATCCTGTGATCGGTTACAAAGCCTCCAGCAGCACTGAATGTGCGTTCCGAAAGAACGCTTGATGCAGGACAGGCCAGTACCTCAATTGCATACTGTGCAAGCTCTGGCCAGAGAACCATCCTCAAGACCCAGTAACCCAGAGGATTTTCGGTGGGAAAGGTGTCCAACTCTGATCTTGCCCCTAGGTATTCCTGCACCATGTAAACCAGACGCTGGCGATGGTTGCTGGAAGCGATCATACCTTGGGGCTGCGTACTATAAAATTGTCTGAACGCATCGGTCAGATGGCCACCTTCTCCACCGCTCCTTCTTTGACTGACTGGAGCCTCAGCAACACGTTGTCCACGACCAGGAATTTGTAACCTCCCAGTCTCTGGGAACGCGTTGCACAGACTTTTCTGCAAGGCCTCCCGAAGATGCTTCATCCTCTGCTCCCTCTGCGACGGCAAGATAAGATCCGCAACCTTACCCTTGTAACGTGGATCAAGGAGGGTTGCCAGCCAGTAATGATCCCTCTCCTTGATAGCACGAATCCTAGGGTCCTTTTGCAGGCTTTGCAGAATCAGGGAGGCCATGCAGTGTAAGTTTGCAGAGGCATTCGATTCTGAGTCCTCTGGGTCACTAAGGATCACATGATCTGTAACTACCTCCTCCCAGACACGTACAACTTCTTGGATTTCTGGGGACTGAAAATCATCCCTTGAAGACTGCTGCTGAGTGTTACCCTCTACATCCATGCTGACACAATCCTTCTTATCATCTTTTTCCTGTGTGTTTGGCCCGCAGGAATGCTATCTGGATAAAGGGGGCCTTGAGAGGTAAGGAAGTCCCCCTCTTACTCCCGCTGTTATGCCTCAAGTGCCCTGTCCATGATTCCACGAAGCGCGTGCGCCAACAGGAAGACTAGAGGTACAGTCTTCTACATGATTGTAAAAAATTGATGCTGCTAGATTAGCATGACAGCTGGGCAACAAGCAAGCCACAAACAAGAGGGGTTAGCAATCAAGTCCTGCACATTTCTCTGAACACAGGTTTCCTTAAAACATTTTGTGCTGCCAACAGAAGATTTTTTATAATTTTTTGTTCCTGTTCATGTCTTATGCCCTGTACACACGATCGGATTTCTGATGGAATAAAATCCGATGGATTTTTCCATGGGAAATCCGATGAAGCTGACTTCCATCAGTCTTGCCTACACACCATCAGTCAAAAATCTGGCCGTCCCAAACACCGTGACGTAAAACACTCCGAAGAGCCGAGAAAAATTAAGTTCAATGCTTCTGAGCACAGCTCCCTGCCTGTATTTGTATCAGAACACCAGCAATTGTATTGAGGTAAGCTTTAGGTGCACACTGTACAAAGGACACTAAAGCAAAATACTGCAGCTCCCTGCCTGTATTTGTATCAGAACACCAGCAATTGTATTGAGGTAAGCTTTAGGTGCACACTGTGCAAAGACCCTAAAGCAAAATACTGCAGCTCCCTGCCTGTATTTGTATCAGAACACCAGCAATTGTATTCAGGTAAGCTTTTGGTGCACACTGTGCAAAGGACACTAAAGCAAAATACTGCAGCTCCCTGCCTGTATTTGTATCAGAACACCAGCAATTGTATTGAGGTATGCTTTTGGTGCACACTGTGCAAAGGACACTAAAGCAAAATACTGCAGCTCCCTGCCTGTATTTGTATCAAAACACCAGCAATTGTATTCAGGTAAGCTTTTGGTGCACACTGTGCAAAGGACACAGTACACTAAGTGAAACACTGCAGCTAGCACAATCACCTGCCTGCCTGTCAGTATAGAAAATAACAAGAACGGATCTAGCTAAACTGAATACAGTGTGTAAATATATATACAACACCTAGGATGCATATATATCCTCTACACACTGTAACTGCAGCTAACTGACTCGCCTGCCTGCTCTATCTAACACAAATCAAATTACACTGTCTCTCTCTCTGTCTCTTTCCTTTAACCAACGCCGCAATACACTACACAAGGCTGCCAAGCCGGCGGCCTTATATAGTGTGGGGCGTGTACCTACTCCTCTGTACCATTGTTGGCCAAAGGCACACATTATGGGCCGTGACGCGCCACTCGAATTTGGTGCGAACGGCCCATAATGTTTGAAAATTCGGCGAACAACCGAACAGGCGATGTTCAAGTCGAACATGGGTTCGTCTCGAACTCGAAGCTCATCCCTAATTATAACACATAACTGGTAGTAATCACTAGTTATTTCTCCACTAGAGCTAAAACTCATAGCTTTGAAATGTACATGGTGTATTCTTACTCTTAATCTTATTATGAGTCCTGTGTTGATACTAGACGATTTTAATTTAAAGACTGGTGTTCCCCAAAGGCAATTATTAATACCATTCTGTTCTTTCATTTTAACATAGTACAACACACTAAAATATTTTAACGTTTCATTATATTGCTTTTGGCTCCGTTTACTAATTAAAACGGCTGTCCAGTGCATTATATAATGCTTGGTTAACATAGGGCAGAGCATAGATTTCTACCACAACAAGTACTGATATTCTGTTTATTAGGTTAACGGTTGTTTCGGTTATTATTTCAACTACATTTTAATGCTGACATTATATGTAATTTGCTACCTTCTTTATCTCTACCACTCACATATTTTATACTGTAAATCTATAAACAACTGTTCAAAACTTGAGGGATTTTATTTGCACTGAATAAGGAGGTAAGTGAATCATAATTGCCATGGATACTGAAACAGGCATCACCAAATATGTGAAACAGGCATCATCAGAAATGTGTGAACTTGCATGGAGAACACCAGGCACAAATATGATATAAAATAATGTGGTTTATTAAAGGATAATGCCAGTAAAACAACAATATAACACACATACACCAAGACTATCAAAGCCCCAAGAACCTAAACCTATGGAGACTAATGGGTGAAGACTAAAGTAGTGGTCAGTATCTGTGTCAATGTCAAACACGGTAGATCAAGCAGAAGGATCAGGGAACAAAACACAGGGAAAGGGTACATAGGAGCAGGAACAAGCTGGCGGGTTAAGGCTCAGGAACAGGAACAGGGTAGCAGGTCACTAGGCACACGGAAAAACACCAAGGCAAGATAGAGTAGCAGAGGTGGGACTAAATATGCTCCCAACAATCAGCATCAGGTGATGACTATTTGTTAGGAACTGCTGGCTGCTGGGAGACACCCCCTGGTGGACATTGACACTACAACCTATAGATCTGGGAGCCACAGTAGTTCACAGGGGTGCTCCTGAAACATACCAACTCCAGATGACTCCATGCCTTTCCTAGAAAACATTACTTAATGTTAAACTCACAGATACAACAGACAATGCTGCTCTCCCTTTAATTTGTCATTCTAGGGACCTGTTGGGACAGGCTTTGGGCTGTGTCAATGAGTATACTTTTGACATCAGTGTTAGATGCTTCTGAGAACATTGAAAGGTGCATTTGACCTCTTTATGACCTGTGTTTGAACGGTTTCATCTTTAAATCTATCAATTCTAATAGATTTGTAGGGAGACAGAAGCGATTCTAATACAAACAAAAGCCTATCAATACAGGTACTAAAGAAAGGAATTAATTATGGACCACTAGATGCCTTTTTCACTTTAGAAAGACCACTCCCAGTGACCTGTACAACATTTCAGCTACCAATATTACATAGTACAGTAAAACCTTGGATTGTGAGCATAATTTGTTCCGGAAGCATGCTTTTAATCCAAAGTACTTGTATATCAAAGCAAATTTCCCCATGAGAAATAATTGAAATTAAAATGATTCATTCCACAACCATTTATTCATAAGTTCTTCAGTTTATAGTACATATAAAAAGATTATAGCAATGTGACAGGTTGTGTAATCATAAAATGTTCATCCACAAATGGAAGTCTCCACAAGGAGATTAGAAGCAAAATCCAGCAGGAGCTACAGAGTATAAAAGAGAAGAGAAGCACCTCTAAGTGTAGCAATATGATTACATTTAATGAAGATACAACATTTAGCAACTCACATGGTTGATGATTAAAAGAGGCACATCTAAGTATGCAGGCATCCGTGGTAAAGCTGTCCACATAGACCATCCCCCGCACCGCTGGCTCTCACCGCTGTCAGTCTGCAACGTGCCCGGGAAGACTATCCTGCAGTAGAGCGATCTGAAAGTGAGGCTTAAACCACTCGTGGAGCACAGTGTGGAAGGGACGACGTCAATGCCGGTGAGGAGGATGGTCTATGTGGACAGATTTACCCCAGATGCCTGCATACTTAGATGTAGGGATGAGCCGAACACCCCCGGGTTCGGTTCGCAGCAGAACATGCAAACAGGCAAAATATTCATTCGAACACGCGAACACCGTTAAAGCCTATGGGACACAAACGTTAAAAATCAAAAGTGCTAATTTTAAAGGTTAATATGCAAGTTATTGTCATAAAAAGTGTTTGGGGATCTGGGTCATGCCCCAGGGGACATGTATCAATGCAAAAAAAGTTTTAAAAACTGATGTTTTTTTGGGAGCAGTGATTTTAATAATGCTTAAAGTGAAACAATAAAAGTGAAATATTCCTTTAAATTTCGTACCTGGGGGGTGTCTATATTTTCTGTATGCACACTCTCTATAAAATAGTGGCAGCTCAAATTTTTATATCACATAATATTACCGCAACGGTTTACGAAACGCAAAACAGAAGTTAAAAATGCTAACAGTAATTTTAGGTCACACAATACATTACCCAATTTTTGGCAAAATATATAAGTTGAGATTGTGCCTAATAAATAGGTACACAACATGTCAAGCCTTAAAATGTGTCAGTGAAATGGTGACAAACCTCTGTACCCTACCCGACACTTTAAAAGTCTGTAGAGGACATCATTTTAGATATAACCATGAATAATGGGCCTGGAATTATTGCTGTCACTCTGGTGTACTTTGCAGTATGTAACATGTGTATTGCAATCAGAGTCTCGGGAGGGGCACTACCAGAAAATATTTTTTTTGGGGGGCAATTTATCAGGGAAATGACTGGTGTTAGCGCTTCAATGATCACGGCACCATGGTTGTTATGGTGTCAGGATGATTGAAGCGCATTATTCATATTATTACATTGCAACTCACCATAATGCAGAATCAGTGGGTGCCCCAAGTGTGTCACTTGCCACGTCACCTGCCACACGTTGCGGATTGTCACTTGTCACATGTTGCAGATTGTCACCTGCCACATGTTGCGGAATGTCACTTGCCTGCCACCAGATGCAGATTGTCACTTGCCACGTCACCTGCCACATGTTGCGGGTTGTCACTTGCCACATGTTGCGAATTGTCACTTACCACAAGTTGCGGAATGTCACTTGCCTGCCACCAGATGCAGATTGTCACTTGCCACCTCACCTGCCACATGTTGCGGATTGTCACTTGCTAGTCAGAGTCAGGCAGCAGAGAGATGATGTAATTTCTCTGCTGCCTGCACAGTGAGGGCGGAAGTTACTGCAGGGATGCAGGGCGGGCGCGGGGCAGTGAGAGATGATGTCATCTCTCTGCTCCCCCAGCCGCCGGCTTGTTGATTGACCAGCTGCCTGCTCACCCACAGAGCCGACCAGCTGACCGCCCACTCTCTGACTCTCACTTGCTGCCGAGCCACCCGCCCACACAACGAGGCACCCGGAAGCCCACGCTGTCACCCGCCCGTGAAGCCGCCCACTCTGTCACTCGCACGCGGAGCCGCCCGCTCAGACTCTCAGGCGCGCAAGTTCCGCAACTACCACCCGCTCAGACTCTTAGGCGCTGCAACTACCGCCCACTCCGCCCACTCCGCCTATAAGGCGCCGCAAGTTCCGCAACTACCGCCCGATCAGATTCTCAGGCACCACAAGTTCCGCAACTACCGCCCACTCAGACTCTCAGATGCTGCGAGTTCTGCAACTACCGCCCGCTCAGACTCTCAGGATCCCGCAATTGCCCCTTTGCCCCCCCTGGATCCGCCCCTGATTGCAATTAATGTGTTGTTTTGTGTGTAGGTGCTCCAACATCTGCATTTACATTTGTACCTGTATGGGGGGTGGGGGGGGGGGATTTTTCGTGGATTTTAAGTGCTTGGGTGTAATTTTAGTTATTCTTACACTTTTTAATATTTTCTTTTTTAATATTTGTTTTTCGTTACGTAGGAACAAGAAGTACACTATGTAATGATTTTTTGGACCCTTCTAGTCTCACCTGTCCTTCACTGAAACTAATGCAGTGCAGATCGCACTGCATTAGTTTAGTTCCCAGCCATACTGGCTGGGGAAACTGACAGGGAGACCTGGAAGTGATGCTTTACCGATGTTTGCTGGTCTCTCTCCCCTCTACCCAGGAGAACCCACTATGGTGGTCCAGGTCAGCCAATAGGCGAGCAAGGCCTGGGAAACATGGTGGAGGCGTGCTCTGGGGGTGCACAGTAATGGGAGTGTGTAGAAGCAATCCAGTGGCTGCACTGCCACTGAATCACTTCCATCTGACAGCCGGCAGCCGACTTGTCAGATCTACACACATTCCCGGGGGGCTGCAGCTGTGTGTGCTCTCACCAATGAGTGACATTTTTCAATAGCAGTAAATGGGTTAAGACAAGCCAATTATTCTCAGAACATTATGAGTTAACTAAAACGAATATACATTTTATTTAAAGTGGGTCAATTACAGCCTATTTTCCTAATGTCTGTTAACCAAGGATATCTACTAAGATCTTACAGAGATCAAAAAGTTTACCTTGTTTTGCATATTTTAGCATAATCAATTGATGTTCATTGAATGTCCATGTATATCTTTAGTGCTACAGTGCTTTACAAGTTTTAGTGTTGGAATTCAGTTACTCAACTATGACATTTCAATGGTTATCTATTATGGGGACAATTCTCCTATGTATCCTACACTGCTGGAAATAATGAACACAGCTCAAAGCCCCTGTCATATATTATTAAAGTCAACCCTGTTGGGAAGAAAATTGTGACCTGTGAATATGAACCTTTAAGCTACATATAAAATAATCTCACAACAATGTGATAAAGTCTGATAAAATAGGAACATTGCGTATTGTAGCAGTTAATTGAAAAAGGACTATATAACTTAAAGTGTAGCTATTTAATCAGGTGTTTGGACTGAAAGAACTATAGATTGATGAAACAATTCAGGAATCCCCTTGGTCCAAATTAGACACTTGCAAGAAGATGCAATTTTCATAATAGATAAGTCATGTCACAAGCAGAGAAAAAAAACTGAACCAAACAGATAGTTTTCTTGTGCAGCAATCCATCTATGTATTTTTTTACAGACAATATTTCTTCGAGATTAACTACAATACCTAACTTTACAATTTATTTCTCTTCTCTGTAATCCCAGTACAGGATAACACAAAAAGAAAACAAAGGTTCTTAAAAATTAGAAACAGCTGTATCAGTTACATGTGTGTGTGTGTAACTGCATGTGTAAACATGAGCACGTGGATAAATCCCTAAATGTGGTTTATATGAATCCAAGGAGTTACACCTGTGCACAATGGCATACACCTCCCTACAGCTTACACACAGCCATTCATTACTATAGGCAGCTGTACACTGCAGCTGTGTCTCTCAGGCATGGACATACGCCAATGGTTTGCAACCTTTTCCTTTGCGTCTGGTTGGTTACTGAAACTTTCACCTCCAAACAACATGCTATTGTGTAAGGACCCATGAAAAAAAATATAATATATTGTAGCTTACCAGCCCTTATTTGTAAAGGGTGTAAAAGTTTTCTTTTTTCAGGGTGATCCTATCAGTAACATAAGTCCTGTCATAGGGTGACACCATTGTATGTTATCTATGAAGGAGTAGCATTGTCACCCTAGGACAGAGAGATGTCTATAAAACATTTGCTGTGTGGAAGTCCTAACTATTGGCATGGGCACCACAAATGCTTGTCCTATTGTTTATAATATGATTATCTCTTATGATCATCAACTCCATCTAGTAACCATAATGTGGTATTTTTCTAAAATACCTCATTCAAAAAAAAAAAAAAAACAGGGTTAGGTGTTATGTAGTTCACAGAGGTGAACTTGACTAATATTATTGACATTTGTACAGGAATTTAAGTTCTCACACAAATACACACAGTCAACCTTTTCCATCATGACACAAAACAAAAGTCACATGCATAAAACATTTCTTATTCCATTCATTTCCATTCATCCATTCAATTCACTCGAATTTTGGCAGGAAATCTTCACAAATAATGTTTAAAGGGGTCGTAAAGGTTCGTTTTTTATTTTCTAAATAGATTCCTTTAAGCTAGTACATTGTTGGTTCACTTACCTTTTCCTTCGATTTCCCTTCTAAATGTTTTTTTTCTTTGCTTTCTTTGTCTGAATTTCTCACTTCCTGTTCCTCCTCAGTAAGCTGTTCAGTAAGCTGTTTTGGCTGACTAACCACCGCTCGGATGATGGGGGCAAGCTTACTGAGGAGAAACAGGAAGTGAGAAATTCAGACAAAGAAAAAAAAAATTTATAAGGGAAATCGAAGGAAAAGGTAAGTGAACCAACAATGCACTAGCTTAAAGGAACCTATTTAGAAAATAAAAAACAAACCTTTACAACCCCTTTAATTTAGATAATATAGGGGTACAGCAGTTTATATATTAAGTAGAGCAACAAAATACATGGAGGTTTATTTACTAAAACTGGTGCACACAGAATCTGGTGCAGCTACGCATAGTAACCAATCAGCTTTTAACTTTAGCCTTTTCAATTAAGCTTTGAAAATAAAACATGGAAGCTGATTCTGTGTGCACCTATTTTAGTAAACTGCCCCTATGTTGTCTAGATTAACTTAAGCATCTATTACATACAGCACACCCTAAAATCAATCTATAAAACATAAACCATATACCTATTATCATGGATTTTTTTCTCAGAAAATAGGTGCAGGAACTCACCTTCGCCAGCCAACTCTCCACCCCCAATTCTGTCCTTCCACGGGGAGAGAAGTAAAGCGGCGCCAAATATGCGTAGGCCCAAAAGGCACAGAGTGTGACACTTAGGAGCGCATAACACACTGGGCTCAGGAAAGTGTACTCTGCAGTGATGAGGTGTGTGTTCCACACAGGGCACAGAAAAAAAATAAAAAAATCGACAGCACTTACATATCTGCCCCAATGTTACCATCTATTGCTCACCTCTGTGCCCCCCATTCAAAACTCACCTTGTCCACAGCTGACCCATGCCTCCTTTCACAGCTCACCTCTTCTTCCCCCTGTCTGCA
The DNA here is from genome assembly GCA_029206835.1 of Rana muscosa. Taxonomy (NCBI): domain Eukaryota; kingdom Metazoa; phylum Chordata; class Amphibia; order Anura; family Ranidae; genus Rana; species Rana muscosa. The sequence goes on from CM055116.1 coordinate 220,399,871, forward strand.
GCTCACTTCTTCTTCCCCCCCATCCGCAGCTCACCTCTTTTTTACCCTGTCCACAGCTCACCTCTTCTTCCCCCCCATCCACGGCTCACCTCTTCTTCCCCTCATCCACGGCCCACCTCTTCTTCCCCCCATCCACGGCTCACCTCTTTCTTCCCCCCCATCCATGGCTCACCTCTTCTTCCCCTGTCCACGGCTCACCTCTTCTTCCACCGTTCACGGCTCATCTTTTCTTCCCCCCGTCCACGGCTCACCTCTTCTTCCCTCCTGTCCACGGCTCACCTCTTCTTCCCTCCTGTCCACGGCTGACCTGTTCTTCCCTCCTGTCAAAGGCTCACCTCTTCTTCCATCTGTCCACAGCTCACCTCTTGGCTCACTTCTTCTTCCCTCCTGTCCACGGCTCACCTCTTCTTCCCTCCTGTCCACGGCTCACCTCTTCTTCCCTCAGTTAACAGCTCACCACTTCTCTCCCCTTGTTTGCAGCTCACCACTTCTGCACAAACTCTCCCCCTTTCTCCAGCTCTAACAACTTCACTCCCCTCTTCACAAATGCATCCCCACTGCGGTCCACAGCTGTCACCTCCCCTGCAGATGCCACTCGCCCCCTTCATAGTTTTCAGTGCACTCACCTCCTCTCCATAGCTCATTGGTCCATTTAAAGCATGCAGGCTTTTTTGCAACACAGTGCAGTTCCGGCCGAACACATGTCTGACAGGTAGGCAGATCAGGCCGGGACAGGAGCAGGCCAGGATGGGAGCCGTGCGCCGGGATGAGAGCCACAGGGAAGGCCGGGACGAGAGCCGCGGGGCAGGCTGGGACAGGAGCCATGGGGCGGGTCGGGAGCCGTGGGGTGGGATGGGAGCCGCGAGACGGGAGCCACCGGGCTGTGCGGGACGCTAGTCACAACTCACAAAACTCCAGTAAAAGTTAAAAAATTGCATGGGGACTCGGGGCACTGACAATAGGACACAGAAGCCGGTGGAGGAAGCGAGTAGTGCAAAAACCTCCTCTACCGCCTTCTGTGTTCAGTGAATGGATGGAGAGGACAGGGCTGTCAGAGGTGGCGGAACGCCGTTCCGCCGCATTCCGGCAGAAAAAAAGCACTGCCTATTATGCTATTTAAATATGTGTATATACAGTACATATCTATTTGTGTGTCTATTCTGGTAATATTGTGATTTTAGTAGCAAAAATAATAAGACTTTCAGTAAATAAATACACCAAAAGAAGGCAACCAAGAACTACATTATTTGTTCTTTTTAATGTTGGAACTATTTAAGATGCTGTCCTAATTTCTGTAGCTGAAAGAGCTACTTATATGTAAATGAGCTGATTTCTTAAACCAAAAGACTAGGATCATTTGTTATCTGTGCCTGCTTTGCTTTAAAGGTAAAGTATAATGTATTCTAGTAAACATATGTTATCAGATACTACTGCAGCCTTTATCTATTCATCTTCCTTTTTTTCTATTCTTACTTTTCAAAGTTTTTGTTCTACTAATACATATAGAGATTTATGGATTATCCCCCAGGGGCAGAGTAGATTATCCATTATATTTACCCTGTCTTACTGAGGGAACTTTTATGTAACTCAGCCTTCAGCTGGCCATACATGAATCGAAGTTCAGCCGTTTCAGCAGGAACCAACCCAAATTCAATCAATGAGTGGCCACTGTGATTGAACATAAGTCCACTACGATTGACTTCTCTTTATCCGCCTTGTCAGTAGATTAGTGCTTGATTAGCACTGCTGGCAATAGGTTGCAGCACTGATCTGTGTATTCTGACGGCGGTGAAGTCTCCCTGCTCTTAAAATACAATGACTCAGTGGGGAGGATTCCTGCATCACATTGAATGTGTAGATGAGTGAATCAGATCAGTTTTGTTCATTCAACCCGCTGCCTAAATGAAAAACTGACCCATAAAGGACCAGCGTCAGGCTTCTAGTTAAACACTGATCAGATATTAACCATGAAGGGAGTGCATTGTTTTCAATGAGTTTGACAACTCATAGACATGCATGTTAGAGAAAGCAGTTAACCACTTCAGCCCTGGACCATTTGGCTGGCCAAAGACCAGAGCACTTTTTGCGATTCGGCACTGCTTCGCTTTAACTGACAATTGCGCGATCATGCGACGTGGCTCCAAAACAGAATTGACGTCCTTTTTTTCTCACAAATAGAGCTTTCTTTTGGTGGTATTTGATCACATCTGCGGTTTATATTTTTTGCGCTATAAACAATAATATCCCTAAAAAATATATCATTTTTTTTTTCCTCAGTTTAGGCCGATACGTATTCTTCTACATATTTTTGGTAAAAAAAAAAAATCAATAAGCGTTTATTGATTGGTTTGCGCAAAAGTTATAGCGTCTACAAAATAGGGGATAGTTCTATGGCACTTTTATTAATAATTTTTTTTACTAGTAATGGCGGCGATCAGCGATTTTTGACGGACACATCGGACACTTTTGGCGCTATTTTGGGACCATTCACATTTATACAGCGATCAGTGCTATAAAAATGCACTGATTACTGTGTAAATGTGACTGGCAGTGAAGGTGTTAACCAGTAGGGGGCGGGGAAGGGGTTAAGTGTGTCCTAGGGATGTGTTCTAACTGTAGGGGGGATGGGCTAACTGTGACACGACACTGATCACTGCTCCCGATCACAGGGAGCTGTGATCAGTGTCCTGTCACTAGGCAGAATGGGGAAATGCTTGTTTACATTTCCCCGTTCTTCCTCTCTGTGAGCCGGTTGCTGGACTCCCGGCGGACATCACGGAGCTCGCGGTGGGCGAACCCACAATGCCGCGTCTTAAAGGCGACGTATATATACGTCGATCTGCCCAGCCGTGCCATTCTGCCAACGTATTCAGCGGTCGGCAAGTGGTTAAACAACACACTGCAAAATAGGAAGCCTGTGTATATAATGAGGTATTATGATTTCCCTTTGTAAATTATTGTAAAGACTCTACTGTACGATATTTGAAAGTTAGTCATATACAGTACACAGTGGGGAAGAGTTACTAAAACTTGAGCACTCAGAATCTGGTACAGCTGTGCCAGGTAGCCAATCAGCTTATAACTTCTGTCTGTTCAATTAAGTTTTGACAATAAAACCTGGAAGATGATTGGTTTCTTTGCACCAGATCTCTACCAGAAATTGCATGTTCCATTTTTAGTAAATCTCCCCTAGTGTGTTGGTGCCTTTAGTCACCATTGGCATGTTGCAGATATTCTTTTTTTTAAAGCAGGCACGGTTTTCTTTTAATTATTACCCTAAAACTATGTCCTATGCTTTATTATAAAAGTATGGGAACACAGTATTGGAAATTAGAGAACTGATCCATTAGGTTTAAGATTCAACTCAAATAAAGCTGATTCTCAGCCACCAGTTATGCTCTGCAGATTTCAGCCCAATCTTACAATATTTACTCTTTTCTTATGCCCCGTACACACAGCCGTTTTTAATGTCATTTAAAAAAACAAAGTTTTTCTCGACGTGATTCTTCTCAAGCCTGCCTTGCCTACACACTATCGTGAAAAAAAATGCTCTAGCAAAGCGCAGTGACGTACAACACGTTCGACAACACGTACAATGGCACTATAAAGGGGAAGTTCCATTCGGATGGTGCCACCCTTGTGTTAGTAAAGTTTGGTGAGAGACGATTCGTGCTTTTCAGCCTCGTGCTCTTCAGTCTGTTACAGCGTGACGAATGTGCTATCTCTATTCTGAATGCTAGTTTTACCAGAACGAGCGCTCCTGTCTCATAACTTGCTTCTGAGCATTCGTGTTTTTTTCCCGTCATTAAAGCGTACACACGGCCGTTTTTCACAATGAGAAAAACGACGACGTGAAAAACGACAAGAAAAAATAGAACATGTTCTAAATTTTTAATGCCCATTTTCCTCATCGAGGAAAATGCTCTGGAGCCTACACACGATCGTTTTTAATGACCATTTTAGAAAATGGCATTTTTCTCGTCATGAAAAACGGTCGTGTGTACGCGGCATAAGAGTTATTACTCAAAAGTTCAGCTTTAATTATAAACACGTTAGCCTACCTTCCCTAGCCTTCTTACCTAACTTAACCTAACCTAGAACCGTCACCCATGTGTTTAAATACTCCTTTCTGACAGTAGCACTCTAGCAGAAAAAAACGCTAACATAGAGCATTTTTGTACAGGAGTTTAGGAGAGCTTAGGAGGTTTTTTTTTCTGCCTCTGAACACTGAGCTTAAAAAAATGCCTCTAAATGTCCTAACTTGCATGGACACATAGGATAACATTAAGCTGCTTCTACAGGCAAAACGCAAAACTCCTGTAGAAGCAGCATTTTTTTTAAGCCAGTGTAAATGGAGTCGCTGAACAAGCATGTCAAGTGCCAAAAAAATATAAACACAGTAGGATGCTGCTGCAGAGTAAGAATTGGAGGTCCTGGGATTGATTTTGATAGGAGATTAGCAAGGGTGGACTAACATTTTAAATTACCACTGAACTTGCACTTTTAAGTGGATCATTAAAAAACAAACTTCACATAAATCAACACCAAATATGCCAGCATCAACAAAAAATATAATGAGGCATATTTATAAAGCAGCCACTGTAAATTAAAATGGATGTACCAGAAAGATCCACCTGCAGTAACTGTTTAGTGAGTGTCACAGTCACTGTTTTATTAATATACCCCTATGAGTTAAAAGTACCCTTGTCCATCATGTCTATTACAACATAGGCAATGAGATGGTATGATTAAATAAGCAAATATGGCTTCCCCTGTGTGGATATAAATTAAGAAACAATAATAAATGATTAATAACACACTGTTATACACACTGTTATAAGGTAAACTTACACCTATGGCAGACAAGAAAATAGTGTTTCCCTCTCCCAAGAGATACCAATATAACACATCAGATATATGGAGCTGGAATATTTGCTTTAGTATGTAAAGGTTTTCCTGAATGTGATCCGCGAACGAACCCAGGTTGGTTATAATTCTAAATTGGTTCAAAGTAAAATATGACAATGTCAAATGTGTGTGCCGTTTTGCAATACCTGCACTATTTACTATATTTACTATGGCTTGACTAGTTATCATAGCATATTCACATACTGATGTAACTGTTTAAACGCCAACCATGGCGACATTAACAACATCAAGAGAGTAGGCATTAAAAAGCCCATAGCAAATTTTATAGACTTGCACACAAAAAGTGTGACTTATAAGCATTCCTTTATATTTATTTAAAAAGGTTGGAACTCTTTCTAAAACATTGCCTCAGGCAGCAGAATGGCTTGGACCAGTCCTGACATCACAGCGGTGTGACTTAATTTAAAATTTTCAGTTTAGCACTAATTTGTTAGTCCAGTCTTATGAGCACCATTTTTCATTTAAAAATAGGCTTAGATTCTTCACACTTTATTCTGTTTAGCACACCAAATTAACTCTCGAATGTGTCTTTTTCTATCAAGTAAATAATTCAGTATGGATAGCTGAAATTCTGTTAACATAATCAACGTACTCATGAAAATCAAATTAGATTTATTTGCTGTAAAGCCAACTAATAGTATAGGTGGATTTACAGCTTAAAAACAATAAGAGCTAACTGAAAATGTAAACGGAAACTGCTTTAAGGGAATGGTAGGAGGTCAATCAAACTTTCCTTATTTTAACTTACACATTTTTAAACTGATATTTTTTACTATTTCTTTAACATTCTTATTTTACAGAATAATCAAAAATGGAGTTTAGGGCTCCACTGTTGAATGGAAATAGTAAATATAAAAAAATTATAAAAAAATCACATGTAAAATTATTTATGTACCTGAACAAAAATAATCAGATAAAAAAAAAAAACAACGTTTTTAGTATTAAACGTAGATAGACATAGAAAACCATTATAGCATCTCTAGCTTGTCACTTTGTCTAATTGTTCCTGTTAGAATGCCACATCCACATAATTCAAATAATAAAGAAAACTAAATTATGTGTGAGAAATATTGCTGAAGAAAGATTTGGAAAAACAGTGGCTGATTTACCGAAAAAAGTAAGGCATGTCCACTTTGCAGGGGCATTTTTGCTTAGCTTAGTAAATAAGGTAAAGCTGTAAATACTTTTATAATCCAATCATGTGGAAGCACAGATCTTGTTCTTTTAAATTTTCTTTGCATGTAATTGAGTATTTTTTTCAATATAAAACTTCACTGCATTCACCAAGGTAAATGAAAATCCCTTTGTGAAGTGAAACCACCACACTATCTCCTGATCCAGCTAACTACATCTTCAAATTAAAATAATGTTGAAAGATCCATAAAATGTTTGAACGTGTTAAAATTGCCAATTCATACATATTAAATCTAATAAAAAAGGCCTTAACAGAACAATAAACAGTATGAAAAGCTAATGAGATTAGTTACACAAGTTTGTGGAAAAGTGTCAGCTTATTAAGTGCAAAAAATAGGCATCTCTATTATTCACAGAGTTAGAAAAGTAACACGGATATATATTACAAAAGGATAAAGCAACAGACTATACTTAAACATAAAAAAAAGAAAGTAAGAAGAAATTAAAAGAGAGGATAAAATGTTTTTCATGCATAGGTTCTCATGTATCCATTTCACATGGGCGGAAGTGACATCACCAGAAGGAGGGGAGGGGGAATACCAGGCTACACACTTAGAGCTTTATGTTCCTTCTGCAGGCCTGTAGAAGGAGCTGGAGGTGCAGAGTGTATAGCCTGTCATTCCCTCGACCCCCTCCTTCTGGTGACATCACTTCCGCCTGTGCGGTCCAAGCTGGTTTGGAGAGGAGTTCCTGGTGTCTATAGGGTGCTCATGCCCCAATGCTATCAGCTATAGCCCCATGGATTGTAGCGGCGGAGTCTGCAGGACGAGATGAGCGGCCAATGTTTGATCCTACACATGATATGACTTGTTTTACTACACATCCTGTGAGTGTTCTTAATCTTGTGTAAATAAACCACTTGTTTTTTTACTGCACTTAGATGGCGCTTCCCTCTTGTCTTTTTCTCTTCTATTCCAGGCATCAACTACTCTTTTGGTAAAAAATACTTTAAATTTAGTTTTGTTCTTTATTGTAGTATTACCGTATTTTTTGCTCCATAAGACGCACTTTTTCCCCCCAAAAAATGAGGGGAAATGTCTGTGCGTCTTATGGAGTGAATACTGACCAGCCGCCGCCGTGTTACAATATCAGGCACCTCCCCTCCCCTCTCCTTTTCCTGCTCTGCCTTCTTGGTCCTGTGGGTTGTCTGGGGTTCTTGTCACTGGCGCACGCGCAGTGACGATTTTTCATCCCTGCTCGATCGGTGACGTCAGACACCGTTCGAGCGGGGGATACAAGAGGCCGGCATCTCCAGCGTGTCATCTGCTGGAGTAACCATGCAATGTGTGAACATGGCAACAGGTAATCTAATCATTCTCTTTTGGGTCTTTCTTTATCAGACTGCACCTGTAGTGCTGTGCTCACAGCCTGCATGGTAAATTTGTTATCAATGGTAATATTTCCTATGAGTTGTATATAGACTGAATTTGGTGACAGGACAATATTTGTTTGCTGTTTGCTGCCTAGAAGCTATCTGACACACTTGACAGATGCCTATTTTTACACATCAACTTTGATTGGTTGTGTAAGTTACAAACTATAGTTCTGCATTGACAATTTCTGTGCTTGTGTGTTGGCATTTTGTAGTATGAGGGCATTGCGCTAAACATAATATATATAATGGAGAGAAAAGCAGCAATAAGACTACTCCCCTCTTTTTTCAAAACTAAAAATGTTTTGTCTAAAGTTTAGCTGTAATGTTGAACTTTATATTGTTATTCTGATTGATAAAAGTAAAGCCACAGGATGACTACTTGCAAATAAAAACAAATGTATCCCACTTTACTTTGACCCACAAAAATACACTTACATCAGCCATTATATTCATTGAACAGCTGCAACTCAGTTATTCAAAGCTAACAGTAATCCTCTGTGTTCAGGTTTATAATTGCCAAATCTATATAGGAAAGCTTGGCAGCAGCAGTAAGCCTTTTGTGCTTGTAAACTTATCATCTGCAATGCATATGCTTTACAGAATAGGCATAGAATGTTTTAAAGTTATCTCTTTTCTCACACTGCAATATTTCGGCATTGCTGGCTTATGCTGTTTATGCACTAAGCACATGTATGCAGCCCTATAAAAAAAAAGCCTAAAACTTTTCAATGTGTCACTGACCTCAGGATTACGTTTTCGCCTTCATTTTCACAGTCTTTCCAGGTGCCAGTGTTTAGAAGAAGATTATTCTAAAGATCATACTAAATACTTATATTGATACTTCCAAACAAATGTGTCAGTTTATTAATTGATTTCTGAAATGGACCAACTAACGGAACACAACAAATGTAAAAAATATTGCAATTATAATATTGGTGAATTTAGAAATGTGGTAAATGTTGACATGCCACAAAATATCATTAAAAAAAAATACCATCTTGCAATAGACTGACACATTTAAAAAGTCATTCCAGACTCATCAACCAATCCATGACCTACTATTGTGTTCTAGAACAGTGCAGCTGTGCAATCAGAAACTTCACCTTAGTTGAACTTACCGTATTTTTTGCTCCATAAGACACATGTCTGTGCATATTATGGAGTGAATATTGATCAGGCCTCACTTAGAATACCGGGCCAGCCGCTCGGCTCTTTTGTGGCAGAAGAGAGGAGGAGTCTGAGTCAGCGGTGCAGCAGCGCCAGGCCAGCCTTTCAGTAAACGAGCATGGCCCGGCTGCATGGCACGATGTGGGAGGAGCAAGTGCTGGCGACCGCGCTGCTGTGCTGTGTACGTGAGCTGCCTGGGCTGGACTGACTTCCCTGCATCACACGTGGAATCTGAACCCCTGCAGAGCAAACTCATCACTGTAATCTGTACATCAAGGTTTATTACTTTTTATTTTTCTCTTTATGTTTGACCTGGGTTGAGGAAAGGGGGGTACTTTGGAGGTGTGGCCGGGTGCTTTGGAGGCCTGGCTAAGGTACTTACCACTGGTTAACGTACTGGCTAAGGTACTGACCACTGGCTAAGGTACTCACCACTGGCTAACGTACTGACCACTGGCTAACGTACTGACCACTGGCTAATGTACATTTTATTTGCAAGGCTTCTGTATAGGTCGTGTATCGGAGTGCTGCTGTGTGTGTGAGCTGTACATACTGTATACAAACTGCCAATCACTTCCTGGAGGAAGACCCATTTTAGTACACCATTTGGTTCAGAATATTTTTTTCTTGTTTTCCTCCTCTAAAACCTAGGTGCATCTTATGGTCAGGTGCGTTTTATGGAGCGAAAATCACGGTACATGTTTTTACATATTCTCAAAAAGTAAAAGAAGCTTCAAAACAAGTCCTTATTCCTAGCTGGTTGTAATTTAAAGTAATAACTTTTCAACACTTTACAATGAGTAAAGTACAATTGTAAAGTTGTGAATACACTATTAACTATTCATCTGTACATGTGTATGTTCATCACTTATTAATTACCGGTATATGTTATCACTAGGGATGAACAATCCCCGGTTCGGTTCGCACCATAACATGCGAACAGGCAAAAAATTTGTTCGAACACGGGAACACAGTTAAAGTCTATGGGACACGAACATGAAAAATCAAAAGTGCTAATTTTAAAGGTTAATATGCAAGTTATTGTCATAAAAAGTGTTTGGGGACCCGGGTCCTGCCTCAGGGGACATGTATCAATGCAAAAAAAAAGTTTTAAAAACTACAGTTTTTTCGGGAGCAGTGATTTTAATAATGCTTAAAGTGAAACAATAAAAGTGAAATATTCCTTTAAATTTCGTACCTGGGGGGGGTGTCTAAAGTATGCCTGTAAAGTAGCGCATGTTTCCCGTGTTTAGAATTGTCCCTGCACAAAATGTAATTTCTGAAGGAAAAAAAGTCATTTAAAACCACTCGCGGCTATAATGAATTGTCAGGTCCCCGGCAATACAAAGAAAAGCCATGCCTACACACCATCAGTCAAAAATCCGACCGGCCCAAACGCTGTGACGTAAAACACTCCGAAGAGCCGAGAAAAATGAAGTTCAATGCTTCTGAGCATGTGTTGACTTGATTCTGAGCATGCATGGGTTTTTTCTCCGATGGAGTTCCCCACAGACGATCGGAATTTGCTATAATTTTTTTTCCCATCGGTAGAATTTAAAACATGTTCTATTTTTTTATACCGATGGAAAAAAGACCGATGGGGCCCACACATGATCGGTTTGTCCGATGAAAAAGTCCATCGGTCTTTTTTCATCAGAAAAAACAATCGTGTGTACGCGGCATTACTGATGTCAAATGCAAGCTCACAGGAAACAGGCCCAAAGGCCATAGGTAAGGTGCAATACTAAAAGTGTAATTGGAACTCCAATACACCCATGCAGTAAACCGGTGAAACATACTAATCCTACCACATTGTAACTACTCACATACCCATGTATAAAAATCACCACAAATATAAGCTATTTGAGTCAAACAAATGCTGCTATATTAATTTAAAATGAGCAGAATACAGTCTGTTAACAGTATAACAATGGCACTGTTTTTCTAATTAGGTACCCACATTTCCTTGAAGTCTTTTCAGTATATGCCAAAAATATGAACTTTACTACATTGGTATATAAATTCATGTCATAGTTTACCATTCCCTGCTATTTAAATCAGACATTTTCTTCATCCCTAATAGTTTCTAGCACAGCATGACATTTTCTATAAGAGAAATCAGTAAATTATGTTTTTAAAAGCTTTAAATTAGTCTCTAATAGTCTAAGAGTAAATATATGCTGGATCAGATTTAAATATAATAAATGTATAGACATAAATGAATAAAATGTCACAATTTTCTTCAAATTATTAAACCTTTCCTGTGCATTACAAGAGGCAGTTTTGCGTGGACATTTTTCCTCAATTTATACCGCATATGTCTTATTAACATTATGTCTTTAAAAAAAAAACATACTCTGTTGTATTTAGTATGAAAAAATGTGTATATATATATATATATACACACATTTTTCATACTAAATACAACAGAGTATGTTTTTTTTAAATAAAAAAAAGTGTCCTTTGAATAAAAATGATATACGTGTGCAAATTAGTCTTAGTGAGTGTGGTGAAGCTTCACTTTGTATAGAATACCCAAACAGGTGCAAGGTAAAAAAAAAAACAGCATTTTTGCTTGCATGATGGATGATGGAAATCAGCAGTGCTTCATATATATATATATATATATATAATGTATTTGTATTTTTTTAATGAGTAAATATATGAATATTGTCTTTTTTAGTCTAACTGTGCCTGAGAGATGAGTTTACCTGATGAGAGAGTTTATCTGTAGACGATAGGCTTTCATTTTTGTCACCGAGGCCTTCAAGCATGTATTACCCAAATATTTCACATTCCTAACCATGTACTTGTATGAAAAGGTATTCTGTTCTCTTTGTATTGCTGTAATGACCATATTAGGCATGAGAGCACATTGCGGTCAGTTTTTTGGCTGTGAAAAGAATATATTCTAAATATATATACCCGCGCTAGAAGTGAGAAATATTAAACCAAATGATAAAATATGAATAATGAATTAAGTTGCAGCCGCTGTACATAGTGCTATTTGCTTGACAAATGAAATTAATAAATTACAGCGCTCGCAGTGATGCAAATAATAAATCAATAAATACAGTGAAAACAATTCATAAGTAGGTGAATGTCCATATATTGGTGAATGATGTTCTCCAATTTATAAAAACTCCAAGTGCACTCCCTCCTGTGTCCCCACTCGCTGGATGGAATGGACCCCCAGCTTTTCAGTCTAGGGGATATTGAGGCTTAGAGTGTTGGCCAGAAATGGCAAGTTCACATCAAGATACAAGGAAGATCTCCCATGCTCATGCCAGTCATGCGTGGATAGTAGTGTCCAAAACGAGATACAGTAAGGGGACTATAGTGAAGTAAGGCATTTGTGTATCTAGAGGCAAATTTAAAGGCCTTCATTTGTCTGCATGGAGCACATCATTCACCAATATATGGACATTCACCTACTTATGAATTGCTTTCACTGTATTTATTGATATATTATTTGCATCACTGCGAGCGCTGTAATTTATTAATTTAATTCGTTTTTTGGCTGTGATGGGAGCTTTTAATGATTAGATTTGTGTTGACGCGCCCCCGGCCCCCGCACAGCCAAGACCAGTGTGCTGCTGTTTCTCCTCTCCTAACTCTCTGTGCCCTTACACAGCTGAGATAGGTACAAGATCACTGATAATTATTTTTTTATATATACATATATAACTATCTGTAACGCTGAGCGCTCCGGGTGTCCCATCCATCCCGGAGCGCCCGCGGCGTCTGTCTCCCTGCAGCGCTCCGGTCGGCTCCTCTGACCATGAGCGCTGCTCTGATGCTGGCGGGGATGCGATCCTTGCGGCGGCACCTGTCCGCCCGCGGATCGCATCCCATTCTGCTCACCGGCCTCCTCCTCCTGCTCCGTCCCGGCGCACACGGTCCCGCTGCTCTCTAGGGCGCGCGCGCGCGCCGGTATTCTTAAATTTAAAGGGCCAGTGCACCATTGATTGGTGCCTGGTCCAATTACTGTGTCACACTCCAAAACACTTAAAAACCCACTCCCCCTTCCTGTCCTTGCCGGATCTTGTTGCCTTAGTGCCCTGAGAAAGCGTTTTGTACTTGCCTTTCCAGTGTATCTGACCTTCTGCCGTTGCCCCTGACTACGTACCATTGCCGCCTGCCCTGACCTTCCGCTACGTCTGACCTTGCCTCTGCCTAGTCCCAGTGTACCGTGCCTATCTCAGCTGCCAGAGAAGTCGAGCCGCTACTGGGGGACACGACCTGGTTGCTACCGCCGCAGCAAGTCCATCCCGCCTTGCGGCGGGCTCTGGTGAAAACCAGTAGCTACTTAGAACCGGTCCTCCAGTGCGACCCGTGCCTTCGCCTCTCTGGCACAGAGGATCCACCTCCTGTGTCCTCACTAGCCGCCAGTCCGGGCCCTGACACTATCTATATATATAGATAGATATATAGATAGATATATATATATATATATCTATATATATATATATATATATATATATATATATATATATATATATATATATATATATATATACACACACACACATACATACAGTGCCTTGAAAAAGGTATTCATAATTTTCCACATTTTGTCATGTTACAACCAAAAACGTAAATGTTATTTATAGGGATTTTATGTGATAGACCAACACAAAGTGGCACATAATTGTGAAGTGGAAGAAAAATGATACATGGTTTTCAACATTTTTTACAAATAAATATCTGAAAAGTGTGGCGTGCATTTGTATTCAGCCCCCCTTACTCTGATACCCCTAACTAAAGTCTAGTGGAACCAATTGCCGTTAGAAGTCACCTAATTAGTAAATAGAGTTCACCTGTGTGTAATTGTATTGCGTTTGTTAAAAAATATGATTTTTATTATTATTAATCAGACATAGGATACATGGGACAATTTTACAATAGTGAGTTGGTCAGATTACTGTCAGTATTTTGATTTGAGTAGATTTCTCAAACAAATGTTTTACTCGTTTGAGATTTCTTTCAGCTCTCAAACTAAAAGAATGACAGTTTAGATTACAGGTTTTGGTTTGAGTAGACAATAGGTTAGATACCATTGTTGTATCCAATATGCTAATGTCTCTATAGCCACAGTAAGACATTACCTGTTTGAGATTTCTTTCAGCTCTCAAACTGAAAAGAATTTGTTTGAGTAGACAATAGGTAGATAGCATTGTTGTATTCAATGCTATTGTTGAAATACAGCTACAGTAAACATCTATGTTTTCTGTTTGGTAACAATGGTAAACAGCACACATAAAAGCAGGCCTAAGCTAGGAGGGAGACACACACACCATGTTGCTGTAAGATCATGAAGAAGAACAGAACCTGGTCTCCAAGAAGAATTATTGCCAATGGAGATCACGAGTAATCGAAGATAAGTAACCTTTAAATGTATTTGTAGTTATAGACCATAGGCTGTTCTATTTGCTAGGCATTTTGCTTGTTATAGAGATCTGTCAGTCTTGTATTTTAGTCCTAATATTGTAATAGTTTTGTATGTACAGCATCTTTGTATAGTAAAAGCCCATTTACACACTGCAGAAGTCTCAGCTTCCTTGTTATACCACAGAGTAACCTTGCTAGATAAACGCAAAAGCAAAACAGTAATTTAATCTTAGTATAAAAACAGCTGTTCTGTGAAGCCCTCAGAGGTTTGTTAGAGAACTTTAGTGAACAAACTGCATCCTGAAGGCCAAGGAACACACCAGGCAGGTTAGGGATAAAGTCGTGGAGAAGTTTAAAGCAGGGTTAGGTTTTAAAAAAATATCCCAAGATTTGAACATCTCATGGAGCACTGTTCAATTCATCATCGGAAAATGAAAAGAGAATGGCACAACTGCATATCTACCAAGACATGGCCATCCACCTAAACTGACAGACCGTGCAAGAATAGCATTCATCAGAGAAGCAGCCAAGAGGCCCATGGTATCTCTGGAGGAGCTGCAGAGATCCACAACTCAGGTGGGAGAATCTGTCCACAGGACAACTATTAGCTGTGCACTCCACAAGTCTGGCCTTTATGGAGAAGTGGCAAGAAGAAAGCCATTGTTGAAAGAAAGCCATGAGAATTCCCATTTGCAGTTTGTGAGAAGCCACGTGGGGGACATAGCAAACAAGAAGGTGCTTTGGTCAGATGAGACCAAAATTTAACTTTTTGGCCTAAAAACCAAACGCTATGTGTAGCGGGAAACTAACACTGCACATCACTCTGAACACACCATCCCCACTGTGAAACATGGAGGGGGATGCTTTTCTTCAGCAGGGACAGGGAAACTGGTCAGAGTTGATGGGAATATGGTTGGATCCAAATACAGGGCAATCTTAGAAGAAAACCTGTAATGCCACGTACACACGATTGGACATCTCGACAACAAAACCGTGGATTTTTTTCCAACGGATGTTGGCTCAAACTTGTCTTGCATAAACACGGTCGCACAAATGTTGTCGGAAATTCCGATCGCCAAGAACGCGGTCACGTACGACAGCCCTATAAAAGGGAAGTTCAATACCAAGTGCGCCACCCTTTGTGCTCCTTCTGCTAATCTCGTGTTAGTAGAAGTTTGGTGAGAGACGATTTGCGCTTTTCAGCCTTGTACTTTTCGGTCCGTTACTTCTGTTTGCAGCGTGACGAATGTGCTATCTCCATTACGAACGCTAGTTTTACCAGACCGAGAGCTTCCGTCTCATACTTGATTCAGAGCATGCGTGGAATTTTGTGCATCGGAATTGTCTACACACGCTCAGAATTTTGTTGTCAGAAAATTTGAGAACCAGCTCTCAAACTTTTTTTGTCGGAAATTCCGACAGCAAATGTCCGATGGAGCCTACACACAGTTGGAATTTCCAACAACAAGCTCCCATCGAACATTTCTTGTCGGAAATTCCGAGTCTGTGTACGCGGCATTAGAGCCAGCAAAAGATTTGAGACTGGGGCGGAGGTTCACCTTCCAGCAGGGCAACGACCTTAAACATACAGCCAGAGCTACAATGGAATGGTTTTGATGTGTTAGAATTGCCCAGTCAAAGTCCAGATCTAAATGCAGAATCTGTGGCAAGACTTGAAAACTTGCTGTCAACAGATGCTCTACATCCAATCTGACAGAGCTTGAGCTATTTTGCAAAGAAGAATGGGCAGAATTGTCACTCTCTAGATGTGCAAAGCTGGTAGAGACATCCCCAAAAAGACTTGCAGCTGTAATAGCAGTAAAAGGTGGTTCTACAAAGTATTGACTCAGGGGGGCTGAATACAAATGCACACCACACTTTTCACATATATATATTTTTTTAAATGTTGAAAACCGTTTATCACTTTCCTTCCACTTCACAATTATGTGCCAGTTTCTGTTGGTCTATCACATAAAATCCCAATAAAATACATGACAAAATGTGGAAAATTTCAAGAGGTATGAATACTTTTTCAAGGCACTGTATATATTATACATCAACAAAGGTTTTTCCTTTCATTTTTATTTTAAATGGAATAGGTTGTTCTAAGTGGTAAGGGCTTACATATACTTGTAGTCTGCATGTGATCACTATGCCACCACTCTGACTGGTTTCAATTTGTCAGTGAGGATGCTACCTGCCACTAGCAGTTGGGACTGAGAGCAAGCAGGTGTGCCAAGTGTCTTCTGCTGGTTCTCAAAATGTATATTAACATATCCTTGGAATGTGTTGTTAAGCGAGAAAACATTATTATACAGATTGCAGATGGGAAGGGGTTAAAATAATCTAATATTCAAAAATTATATAAATTCTTCATACAATTGACTGTATTAAATAATTATAGTAATTCATTTTTCTCAAAGACCAAATAATGCAAATAATTATAAAAGTCAGCATTAGAATGCACGGTGGGGTTTCAGGCTTCTGTATTTTTGTTAGCGCCTTTACATGTAGCAAGAATGCTCTACTGCTATTACTGTGCCTGCAGGAGTGGCCAAAACTGAAAAAATTGTTTATTCCTGCAAATCTCATGGCATACCCAACTCCGAAATTTTCTGCTACCTCCAAATTAGGCATTTTTTTTCCTCCTGCCTCAGAAGAAACACATCCTACCTGCAATGCCAACATTCGAGCACACTTGCAAATTGGACCCCCATGCTTGCGGCTTAATCTCCAACATATATGCTTAACTTCTGGACCCACCATCTCATACCCTTATACCATATGCAGCTAAGTGGGAGAGAGATCTGGACCTCCATCTGGACACCAAAGACTGGACAGAGATCTGGGAAGCCACCAAGTCAGGGTTGCAAAATATAGTGACAAAACTAATTGTAAGGTTCTTATTCGCTGGTATCTAGTCCCTGCCCATATTGCTAAATTCAACCTCACTTACCCTCCCAAATGCTTCCATAGCTGCCCAGATGCAGGTACACATCTCCACACATCTGATGGACCTGCCCACTGGCCCAAACATTCTGGACGGATATTTTCAATATTCTCTCAAAATTGTTTGAAGGGCCACTGGACCCTAGCTCGGCCACAGCACTACTTAAAAAAAAGCCCCAGGAAGTAACCTGCCCACAATTTAAACTCCTCTTGCAGGTAATTAACGCAGGAACACAAACTATCGCGAAAGCCTGGAAATCTTGCCACCTTAGCATCACAGAAACTAAAAACAGGGTCACCAGAGCCATGATCCATGCTAAAGTGGAAGCAACTACCTTGAACAATGTAAAAAAATATAAATGCCTATGGAAACCATGGGTGGATCACTATCTCCCTGCTGACTTCGACCAAATACTACTGTCCCCATAAACACCTTTACCCATGTTGTTAGAGACCATTGAGTGAAGACCCCTAACAGTCTCTCATTTCTCACTCCCCGGGAACCACCCTTGCTCCCTTTGCCCCCCTCCACACTTAGATCTCCTACCCCCTACTACCTCCTATTACCCCCCACCCTCCTGCCCCTCTTCCCTACCTCCCCTCTAGCTTCTCCAGCTCTCTTTTCTTCTTTTTTTACCCTCCTCCTTCTTCCTCTGATGGTGCAGCCTCAACTTAACACGGACTACCCCAAACGGGGACAGCCCGACCATACAATAACATACATAAGATGATAGCAACCCCTATCAACATGCAAACTTTACTCCACCCACTCTTTCTAAAAACAGTCTATGTTGTTCCCCCAAACTGTCCAGCCCATTACCCCTATCTACATACTTCAGAAGTTATATGTTATTTTGTCGACAGCTAGATTGCAAAGGAATTCAAGTGAGTTTAATCGGGATGATCCCTCTTCCCCTGCTTCCCATGTTTGACCTAACTGAGCATTTGGGGTTAACCACACCCCCAAACATAAAGTAAAACAACAGCTATTGCACGTTAATTGTCTGTTACCCACTGAACCAACATGGGCTGCGCCCCCACGCATCTGGCGTGATATTATTAGTTTTGTAACCTACGATTGTTACTGTACTTGTTTGTTATCCTTTTCTTCCTGTACCAATAAAATATTTGAACAAGAAAAAATTGTTTATCTATCTCCTTGCAGGGAATTTGTTGCCAGAGTTTACAATTCTTTTGTTATTTTCCTCATCCGGAAACTTCTCTCCCCACTCCAGAAATAACATTATTGTATATTGATCCAGGCATATGAAGGACGCAAGGATAGAGACAGCCCCCCCCCCCCCCCATTTAATCATCATGTGTGCATTCTGGGGTTCACAAGCCTCTGTCACCCTTGTGATAATGAAATAGGAGATAGGGATGTCATCAAGTGCAGACAGCAAACTAAGCAGCCTGGATGTGAATGTGGGGGGAGGGGGGTCAGTCAGGGTGGTTTTAGAATGGTACATTCTGATGCCTTCAATGTGAAGCAGGGGTTTTAAGAATGTGCAACACAGGGAAAAAAAGGGAACAGTTAAAGGAATTGTAAATGATCCCCTTGTAAAACAGCCCATTCAGTTTAAAATTTAAACAAAAAGAAAAACATTTGTGTATAGATATTTTAAAAGTTACCCTTTTTCCCCCTTTTTGTAAGTGAGCACATTCCCTCTGCTCCCTCTGTTGTCAGCTGTATAATACCTGGGGGGGGAGAAACAGCAGTACACTGAGCTTCTTAGTAAATGGCTGTGCAGTGGGGGCATTTCAGAACAAGTCTTCTCATTGGAGGAAACCAGGCTGAGTTCCCAGAACAGCTGGAGAACTGACCACAGTGACCAAAGTGTGTTCTCCTGCTTATCGTGGTCAGTTTTTAGTAGGAAAGCAGAGGGACTGGCAGGAACACTAGGTATTTCACAAAAAGCAAGCAACACAAACAGGATACGTTTTCATACAAGTACACGGTACAACAGGCACATACCAGGAATATGAAATGCTGGTGTAACAAACACTTTATTTTGAGATTAGTATCTTGCAAGGAATTCTTTGTTGCATGTCTGCAAAGTGACTTAATTAGTGTTGTCTTAAAGTGGATGTAAACTTGATCCATGAAATTTGAGTTAGGCACATATATCTGTAGTGTTTCCTTATTTATCTCCAAAGTACTAAGTCCCATGTGTTTGTGCTGCTCCATTCTTCTGTTATCAGCATGATAACTTCTGACAAGTTCTCCCAGAGGGGTGATAAAACCAGCTGAAATGTGTGTTGTGGGAGGTTGCGATAAATAGATTAACAGAGAGCTTGCCTTATAAAAGCACTGCTCTGAAAGCATTTTCCTTCTCCTTCCTATGTGGAGGAGGGTGTGTGCCTTTCCTACAATCAGCTGTCACACAGAGTATGTCAGAACGACACTCCTACTGCTGAACGAGGAAGTAAAAATTCTAACACGATGTTAGAATTCTAAAGAATATAGCAAGAGGAAGACAGCAGATATACACGTAAAACTTATGTAAGTGGATTTGTTTCACCTGTGTATCTGAGGCTGTTCACTTCACTGGGTATATGTGAGGGATTACATCCACTTTAAGCTGGGTATACACTATTAGAATTTTGAGCAAACAAAACATTCATATGAAAATCCGTAGGAAAATTTGTATAAAAATTTCCAGAACATTCAAATGTCATTTGAAAGATTTTTTTTTTTATTTTAACATTCATTTTGGAATGAATGAACTTTACCAAATGAAAACCACATACACTGATAGAAATGTGTACATTCCAAAAAAAAAAAATCTGCTCCCTTTAAATTTCTTTTCACTCCAGTCGAAAACGAATGTCCATTTGATTTTACGAATGATTCGAAAAATGACAAAATTCTTACAATGAAAAATATTGAACAAAATTGTACTAGTGTATACCCAGCTTTATACAAAGAAATACATGGAACTAGGGGAATGGATGAGGACAATGACACTGCTTTTTTCATGTGCGCTTATGCTTTGTGTATAGGAATTTAGAGGCAAAACAAAAAACAAAATAAAATGCACAATGAATGTAAGATTCAGTAACAGAAGAATGTATATATATATATATATATATATATATATATATATATATATGTGTAGCGCTACCCCCAGTTAAGAGAGCCGCTGATATTGATTTGGGCCCTGCAGTGCACCGCTGTCAACCCCCGGCAATCGGCTCTAACCTCCCGTGGCACAGCTGGTGATAGAGAGATAGGACCGCGTGATCGCAACTGTTGGTGACGCAGTCCTATAACAAACATACACAGAATATACTTTAAAACTCCTAATAAAGTAAGCGGAACTGACACCAAATGTACTTTACCCAGATATTTTACTGAGGCTAATGGGCAAGTAATAAACAACAGTATAACAAGTTGCAGATCCCTGCAACAAACAGTAATAAAGATAAACAGAGTAATCAGAATAATAAAGTATTGCTATGCAACTCTAGAGCTGCCCTTTTTCAGCTACTTCCCCTCATGGGTAGACTAACACCCAGCAATGTCTACCTATGCAGTCAGGCCTGACTGATCTAAATGGAAGTTCAGTGAAACAATATTTGCTAGCAATCTCTCGGTGGTGCACTTGAAGAACAACTTTGTAATCCCAACGAATAGTAAAGATAAAGTATCTGTCTTTAAACAGCTCTCACCACCTGGACAAGTCCAAGTCCAAGTCCCTTTCCTCCATCGATTCGTCTAGGAACAGGAATCCACCGACATCCAAGTCTTCAATCCTTCTGGTGTACTGCAGCAAGGAGGATTAGATGTCTCTAAGGCTCTGCTAGGCTGGCAGAGGGCTCTTTGGAAAGGAGCACACGGCCCGGGCTTCAGGCCTTGTGCACACAGCAGTTCAGCACAGACATCCTCTTGCTAGGAGAGGGGTGTCCAAAGAGGCCGACCAAAACTCCGCCTCCCCTTTATAAAGTCTGCCCCAGCAGTCTCTGTTCTGGAGCAATGCACCCTGGGTGCTGCAAGATGTACTGGGAGATGTAGTCTCTCTCTCCTCTGCTTTCACTTCCATAATGTCTCTTTACTTCCTCCCGACTCACCTCTCACCTGGAACTTCTTGTCTCTCTGCATTAAAGGGGAACACCCCGCTACACACTCCCCCCACTTGAACTCTTTGGTCCCCAAAGATAAACTTCAACAAATACTGTTTACCATTTTGGACAATGTCGAGCATGATGTTGGCATAGGGAATTCCCACCAAAACTTTGGGATGGAACTCTCTTTCCCACAGGTCACACTACCATGAGTGGCCTGCCTAACTGTGCCAGAGAGTGAGCTGGGGTTGCCCTCCACCAAATGGACGGTGGAAGGATCAGGTTGTTCAACACTTCTCCTAGCCGTTACAACAGAGTCCTCTGTGCTCGTCCCCATTTGGGGGTAAGTTAGTTTCTTGGGAGGCCTGATGACTCTGCGAGCCCTCTGCTCTCTTGGTGCTTCTGACTCTGGTACCACAGGCTCTTCTTCAGGAGTAAGTTCAGGTAACATTGCTGGTTCTGGAACCTCTGATTCAGAAGTCGACTGACGTATGGAATCTCTAGAGTCCTCCTCAGCGCAAGTGTCAGGAACATCTTCCCAGTAATCAGCTGAGGGACTGAAGGGTATGAATTCAGTAGCCTCCGGATTCAGCGTTGCATCTGGGGTATCCCCTCCATTGGGGAGGTCTATGGCGGACGTTCCCAGAGTCGAGGGAGGCCACAGCCAGTCCAGTTCTCCACCTTCTTCTGTACTCAATTGGGAGGCCTCCCCATCTTTGGCTCGAGAGGTCTGGGACCGAGTGTTCGGCCTAGGAATATCCAGGATAGAGGCCGGTTCGGGGGAGTCTCTCACGGGAGGTATTCTGACTGCCTCAGCAAGTGGGAGCAGGTGGTTCCGATGCCACATCTTCAGTGGACCCACCTTTCCTTCTGGCTTTAGTTTGTAGACAGGCAAACCGGGCAACTTCCTACAGACAACATAGGGCTCAGATCTCCACCTGTCGGCAAGCTTGTGTTTTCCAGGGACCCCCAGATTGCGTAGCAGTACTCGGTCCCCGGGCTGCAGATCTTGCACTCGAACCTTCAGATCAAAATTTCTCTTGTTGCGGGCCCCCCTTTGATCCGAAGCCGCCTGGGCTTGTTCATAGGCCACCTGCAAGCTACGTCTAAGTCTGTCCACGTATCCCTTGTGGGATGTAGCTGAGGTATTGTCTATAGAAGTGCCAAAGGCCAGGTCCACAGGTAGCCTTGCTTCTCTCCCAAACATAAGTCGATAAGGGGAGTAGCCAGTGGCGTCACTTGTGGTACAGTTATAGGCATGTACTAGGGCTGATATGTGCTGACTCCAGTGTTGCTTCTTCTCTGTTTCTAAGGTTCCCAACATGTTGAGCAGGGTCCGGTTAAATCTCTCCGGCTGAGCATCTCCTTGTGGGTGGTAAGGCGTGGTTCTGGTCTTCTTTATTCCTAATGAATCCAAAAGTCTTCGGATCAACCGACTCTCAAAGTCCCTTCCTTGATCTGAGTGGAGTCTCTGTGGTAGTCCGTAATGGACAAAATACTTCTCCATAAGTATCTTGGCCACGGTGGATGCCTTCTGGTCTTTGGTTGGGAAAGCTTGAGCATAGCGGGTGAAATGGTCGGTTATTACCAGAACATTCCCCAATCCACTCAGGTCGGGTTCGAGGCAGAGAAAGTCAATGCATACCAGATCCATTGGGCCTTGACTCTGTAAGTGGCCCATTGGGGCAGCTTGATGGGGTAGGGTCTTTCTCTGAATGCATCGTGCACAGGAATGGCAATACTCCTCTACTTCTGCCCTCATGCAGGGCCAATAGAACCGATTTCTGACAAGCTGGAAGGTCCTTTCTGCCCCTAGGTGACCATGATGGTCATGCAGGGCAATTAGTACAGTCTCTCGGTGCTTCTCTGGAAGAAATAACTGCCACTTATCTTCTGAGTCATCAGAGGGGCCCCTTCGGTAGACCACTCCCTGATGTACCTGTAGCCTGTCCAATTCCTTCCTCAACAGGCGAGCCTCCTTTGAGGGGTGATGTAGGAATTTGTTGGGATCCTGATTCTCCAGGGCTTCGAGGACCAATCTCCCCATGGGGTCTTCCAATTGGTCACACCTCAACTCCTTCTTGGACAGTCTCGGTAGGTTGTCTTCCTCCAGTTGAGTTACCCCACAATAGTGTTTGGGGACTCCTACCATGGTAACCCCTATTTCTTCTGCTCTGGAGCCTCCTCTGGCTTGGAATTCAGCCCCTTGACAAAGGGCCCGCACCCCGTCCGGTGCCACTTGGGTCCAATCTTCCCAGTCATTTGTCGTGGCATGAGACCTCCGGGACAGGGCATCTGCATCCCTATTTCCGGCTCCTGGTCTGTACTTCAGACTGAAGTTGAATCCAGACAATGCGGCCAACCACCTGTGTCCGGTGGCATCTAGTTTTGCGGTGGTGAAGAGGTAGGTCAGGGGGTTGTTGTCTGTCTTCACAGTAAACTCTGCCCCATACAAGTAGTCTTTTAGCTTGTCTACTACCGCCCATTTGAGGGCCAGGAATTCCAGCTTATGAGTGGGGTAATTCTTTTCTGAGGGGGTCAGGCTCCTGCTCACATAGGCCACTGGTCGCAGTTGTCCTTCATGTTCTTGGTAGAGTACACCACCTAGACCCTCATGGCTGGCATCCACATGTAATTCATAAGGTCTGGTAGGGTCGGCGTAGGCCAGGACTGGGGCAGTGGTTAAGCTCCTCTTCAGAGCATGAAAGGCCTCTTCACACCTTGGGTTCCACTGATCTTGAACTGACTCACCAGGCCTCCTGGGCCCTGAGTCATCCTCTTCCCCTTCTGCCTTTAGCAATTCATTCAACGGGCGGGCAATCCGAGCAAACCCCTCCACAAACCTCCTATAATAGGAGCAGAACCCCAGGAAGGATCTGAGCTCTGTTACTGTGGTGGGTCGTGGCCAGGAAGTGACTGCTTCCAACTTCTCAGGATCTGTGGCCACCCCTTCTTCAGACACTATGTGCCCCAGATAGTTCACAGAAGACTGGTAGAACCGACACTTCTCGGGGGAAAGCTTAAGTCCCTCTTCGCTGAGTCTTCTCAATACTTTCTCCAACCTGGCTTCATGTTCTTCCAAGGTTCTTCCAAAGACAATGACATCGTCCAAGTACACAAGGACTTCTATAAGATTCATGTCTCCAACAGTCTTCTCCATAAGGCGTTGAAAGGTAGCAGGAGCTCCAGACAGACCCTGAGGCATCCTATTGAATTCGAAGAATCCCACCGGGGTTATGAAGGCTGTCTTCTCCCTGTCTTCTGGGTGCATAGGGATTTGATAGTACCCACTCTTGAGGTCCATCACACTGAACCATTTGGCTCCAGACAAACTTTGTAGGACATCTTCTATCCTTGGCGTGGTGTATTGGTCAGGGATGGTTCTCCTGTTGAGAGTCCTGTAATCGATACAAAGCCTCAACGACCCATTCTTCTTTCTGACCACCACGATTGGGGAGGCATAGGGACTTCTAGACTCCCGGATCACACCAGTCTTCTTTAGTTCTACAAGTTGTTCCCTCAGATCCTCCAGATCTGCCAGGGGGACCCGCCTGACCCTCTCTCGGAAGGGCTTATCTTCTTGGAGGCGGATCCGATGGGTGGCACTTCTTGCACACCCCACATCGAATTCATCTTCGGAAAAGATCTTCTCCCACCTGGTCAGCTGGGCCTTGGCTCTTTCTTTCCAAGCCCTGGGTAGGTTCGGGTTTTCCACGGACAGTTTCTCCCAAACATCTCCTCCGTCACCCGTCCCCTTGACTTCGGACCAAGTGACCGGGGCAGCAGGGCTCACCTGACCAAGCAACACTCTGGCAGGGATCTCCATGGGTCCTCCCGTAGTGTTCCTAACACTCACCGGAACTCTGCCATGGGCCTTCTTCAGAGCCTTGAACGGAATCACTTCTGGTATCACTTCCAGGCCTGAGGACTCTTCCCTTGGGTCTGATTCCAGCATGACAAAGGGGCCAGGTTGTTCCCACGAAAGCTTCACAGTGGCCCTAAGACAGGTTACTTCTCCGGGCTGTAGCACTACTCCTTCTCTGCCAAGTCTCCACACCTTCCCTATCCCCTCTCCCGGGGTCTTCTGCTCTAAGACCAGTCGTTGGTAGGCCGTCTTTAGCATGGGATGGATTTTGGTGGCTGAATGGTTTCTCTCTTTCACTAGAGGGGTCAGGAGTCTCCTGACTAGATCCGTGTTTGTCCCAATGATCAGGGAAATCTTGCTGGCTCCAGGCGGCCGGGGACACACAACTGCCAGGGTGTCAAACACTTCAGCCTTCCCAGCCACGGATGGGTCGAAAGTCATCTTTATGGGCAGGTACCCATCATAAGGGAAACTCTGGGTTCCAAGTCCCCATATCTCCAGCTCTTCTATCTTCTGGATAGGCAGATGACTCAAGTGCCTATCATAGAAGTCCCGGTATAGTAAAGTCACCTGTGCTCCGGTGTCCAAAAGAGCTTTAGTATAGACTCCTTCCACTTGAATGGGCACAGTAGGAGACGGGCCCACCAGTTCCTTTGGGTATGGCCGGACTGGGGTCACCTCTTTTTTTTGGCTTTCGACCCTTGCCCTGCTCCTTTTGGACTTTAATTTTTCCTGAGCCTGGCATGCATTGACTTTCTCCCTCTCAATGGGGGCACAAACCCGCTGAGGGATGTTATTGTTCCTTTTAGGTGGATGTTCCTTCTTTGGGGTGCTGTACTTCCACTGAGGGGTCTTGCCCCCTCCCTCTGGGGTACATCTTGGTGGGGGTGTACTATACCTCCTCCTAGGAGTTTTGTCTCCTCCATTCTTGGCCTTTTTTTTTAGTTTGGAGCGCACTGAAGATGATGGGCACCCGGTTGACTCCTTCACCGGGGCCCTTTGGAGTTTCCCGCCGGCTTGCAATTATCTGTTCTCTTCTTCTTTGGGCTGGAGCATACGTTAGCAAAGTGGCCACTCCCTCCGCAGTTATAGCAAATCACCTCTTCTCGGTCCTGTAGGGAGGCCGGTGCTGAGGTGTTCGGGAACAACTCCTTTCTTGGGCTCGGTTTCTCTCGTCTTCTCTGATCTTTCTCCATCAAAGAGGTCAGCATCTCCAACACTTGGGCCATTTGCGATTTCAGAGTGTAAACCTCCGCATCTCTTTCTGGGCTCTTGACCGAATGGACAAACACTGGTACAGGTGTGACATTCGCCTTGGCCACCTGCTGATCTTCCTGCAGCGCCTCTTCGTCCCTAATAATTTTTATTAGATCAGAGTAGGTTAGTGACATTCCTCCTCCTGAGGTTTTCAGGTGCAGCCAGACCGGGTCTGAGCGCCGCGCTCCCCTCATGATCTGCTTCATGCGTGCTTCATCTGCATCTTTGGGCAGCATTCCCTTCTTCAGTACAATCTTGCATAACTGCCTGTTCAGCCTTCTAACATATTCTGACAGTTTCTCATTCGGCTGCTGGAGAGTGTGTTCAATTTGATAAATCATCTCTGACACCTTCTCCAGCTGACCAAACTCTTCCTGCAGCATGGCCAGGCAATCTTGAGCTGTACAGTTTTCATTTCCAAACCGGAAGCTCCTCACCGCTTCTGCCGCGGCACCTTTCAGACTTTCTAAGACTCGCTGTCTCTTCTGTGCCTCAGGCACCTCCCATGCTTCTACTGCCTGCAATGCCTGTTCCACCCAAGTGTCAAAATCTTCCTCCCCCGCAGGGACGGGGAGCTTCCCTGAGAAGGTGCTAAGCTTCCGGTAACCGGCCTCCACATGCACCGTACTGCTTTTCTGGCACTTAATTACAAGGTCTCCTAGAGCATTCAACAATTCAGGCCCTATAGCGGCCAGCGGTGATCCCGGGCTTAATAGTTCCTTAAGCTTTTCTGCTTTAGGGGATAGTGGTGGAGATAATTGTGGGGGTGATGGCTTTGGTGTCTGAAACCATTCTTCCTTCACTGGCAGCGTATGTATCAAGTGATAGATCTGATTATCTATGGCTTGTATACTCTGACTTTTAAAATGCTCTGGGATTTCCTTTTTCCATTCTACCAGTGCGTATGTAAACGAGATCACTGGATCTGGCCTAAAATCCATCACCCATGCTTTGTGGCTCGGAGACAGTAACAATACGAGCTGTTTTATCTCCTCTTCCTTCCATCTTTCCCCCGGGAGTACAATGACTACCGCCGCGGTTGGATCGGCGCCAATCGCTGCGCACCACTGTGACATTGCCAGCGGGTCCATGCTGGTACTTCTGACCGGCTTGATTGCAGCGTGCAACGTACAAGGATCCCGGACTCGAGCCCCCACGTGTAGCGCTACCCCCAGTTAAGAGAGCCGCTGATATTGATTTGGGCCCTGCAGTGCACCGCTGTCAACCCCCGGCAATCGGCTCTAACCTCCCGTGGCACAGCTGGTGATAGAGAGATAGGACCGCGTGATCGCAACTGTTGGTGACGCAGTCCTATAACAAACATACACAGAATATACTTTAAAACTCCTAATAAAGTAAGCGGAACTGACACCAAATGTACTTTACCCAGATATTTTACTGAGGCTAATGGGCAAGTAATAAACAACAGTATAACAAGTTGCAGATCCCTGCAACAAACAGTAATAAAGATAAACAGAGTAATCAGAATAATAAAGTATTGCTATGCAACTCTAGCGCTGCCCTTTTTTAGCTACTTCCCCTCATGGGTAGACTAACACCCAGCAATGTCTACCTATGCAGTCAGGCCTGACTGATCTAAATGGAAGTTCAGTGAAACAATATTTGCTAGCAATCTCTCGGTGGTGCACTTGAAGAACAACTTTGTAATCCCAACGAATAGTAAAGATAAAGTATCTGTCTTTAAACAGCTCTCACCACCTGGACAAGTCCAAGTCCCTTTCCTCCATCGATTCGTCTAGGAACAGGAATCCACCGACATCCAAGTCTTCAATCCTTCTGGTGTACTGCAGCAAGGAGGATTAGATGTCTCTAAGGCTCTGCTAGGCTGGCAGAGGGCTCTTTGGAAAGGAGCACACGGCCCGGGCTTCAGGCCTTGTGCACACAGCAGTTCAGCACAGACATCCTCTTGCTAGGAGAGGGGTGTCCAAAGAGGCCGACCAAAACTCCACCTCCCCTTTATAAAGTCTGCCCCAGCAGTCTCTGTTCTGGAGCAATGCACCCTGGGTGCTGCAAGATGTACTGGGAGATGTAGTCTCTCTCTCCTCTGCTTTCACTTCCATAATGTCTCTTTACTTCCTCCCGACTCACCTCTCACCTGGAACTTCTTGTCTCTCTGCATTAAAGGGGAACACCCCGCTACACATATATATATATACACACACAGTATACAAATATAAAATATTCCTTGTTCATGTCACATGAGATCGTTTATTCAAACAGTCCCTTAGAAATACTGGATCATAATTAAGATACAATAAAAGACTACAATATAATTTCATCTCCACATTGTAATACATCTACAGAGACCATATGCTTGATTAAAATTACATCAGCACAAAGCTGAATACGTTTGTTATCCCAATGTTCAACAGCATGATCCCTGGGAATAATTAATAATATTTTTGGCACTTTATGAGAACTACCAAGTCCACAAGCCAAAGACTTGTACATGGTTTAATGTTAGTCAGGGGATACAAGTAATAAAGTGGAAATTTTGTAATAAGCACTTGAAGCAAGAGATATTTTACACTCTTAAAGGAAAATGAGATAAAAAATAAATATAAATGATGACTTTTATAAGTTTCACATTTTCATGTTTTTTATTAAAATATTCTGTTTCAATGTGTAGCCACCAGCCGCTGTGGCAACACTATGACATTTCCTGTTTCTGTGGTATTCCACAAAGTCAGATGAAGTAAAGCTGCAGTAAATATTTCTCTTAGGGTGTGGCTAGCAATGCAGGGGTGAAGACATGCTTCATCTGAACTCTGCTCTCCTCAATTTACAGAAAATGGTACCACAGCTGACAGCCAGATTATTGTGCCCACAGCTAAGCAGCGGAAGCCTGAAGGGACTCCCTCCACCCTGAAATCCTCCACTATGCAGCGATACCTGGCCACTACAAGAAAAGACAAGTCCCGCTCTAGAAAATACAAGATGGCCACCGCAACCCTTCTAGAGAGTCCTGGACATGAGGGAGCTGAAGCCATATATGCCAACAGCACCGCCTCTCCATTGGAGCCATCACAGTGTTCCCACAGCAGCTCGATCCATCAACAATGACTCCTGTCTCCATTACAGCTGCCTCCTCTGGGGGATCAGACACTTTACAGTCTGCAGAACAGGTCAGTGTCATGACAGAACTAGTACAGCTACTACCTGCTAAGGTTGGAGGGGTTTGAAGTCAGAATTGAAAGTACCTTCCATGGAGATGGACTAAGAAATAGAGCAGTTAAACGGTAGGGTAGAAACCATGGAACATATAGGGAAATCACTTGATAAAATGGGTTCAAACTCTGGAGCAGGTGCAGGCTACACAGATACACAGGCTGTAACAGGCATTGCTGCTAATAGAGGATTGGGAAAACAGAATCCGTTGCAACAATGTGCAGATCCAGGAGATCCCTAAGGTCACTTTGGGAGTGGACCTGAAAAGCACCACCACTGCCATCCCAAACGACTTACTGGGGAAAACACAGACTGAACATATTGAACTGGACAGAGTACACTGGGCGTTAGGCAGGAGACCTCCAGATGCCACTAGACCCAGAGATGTCTTGTGCCATGTGCACTTCTTCCCAGTTAAAGTATATGTGAACCCTTACCTTGTAAAACAACCCATTCAGTTTAAAATAGAAATGACAGGCAAAACGTGTGTTTACATATACAAAAAATTAAAATTTGTTTCCCTTTTTTTATAAGTGATCACATACCCTCTGTTCTCAGCTACATAAGGAGCTCAAAGAGCTAGGGAAGAAGAAAAAGCAGCACACTGGTCTTCCCAGTGAATGGCTGTGCAAGGTGAGGGGGTCATTGCAGGAGAGCAGGCTGAGTTCCCAGCACAGCCATAAAACTGACCACACTGTGCTCTTATTCTCATGCCTAATGTGGTCCGTTTATAAGAATAGGTTTAATGGGAAAGCAGGGGAACTGGCAGGAACACCAGGTATTTCACACAAAGGAAGCAATACAAAGAGAAAAGCATACTTTTTCATACAGCAGGCACATATCAGGAATTTGAAATTGTGGGTTAACATATTCTCTAAGGAGGAAGTAATACAACAAGTGTGCCTTTTTGGCTTTGACAGGGCTATAAGTCTTCCCAGATCTTGCCCATACAATTTTACAGAAATTAAGGCTACTGTGCCCTCTGTTAGAACATCTCCAGGAGGATGACATTTAATACAAAACGGAATATCCCCTTTCATCTCTTGATCAAGAAAGGGGAAATAATGTTTCCTTGTTTTCTTTCCTTGAGATGGACCCATTCATGGTCCCTGATTGGATGGACTTTACATTGGACTCATCGGCAGCTTCTTCTACACCAGAGATTGCAGAGCCTGCAGCAGACACAAGCAGCAATTGGATGAACCCCAGCATCCCAGTCATCTAGAACAATAGCAAGTGCCATTTCGCCATATAACCCCCTGTACCTATTTCAACAGACATCATGGCTATCCTGTTCTGTGGATAGTTCATAGGTGAACTTTAATGCATATAGCAGGGCTTTTATAGTTTCCACATACAGGCAGTCCTTTCTCACATATGGGTCAAATAAAGTTATTTGTGAACCAGCATCCATGTGTTTCTTGTCTTTATTTTATCACATCCGCTTCATCCTCAAGACATGCGTTGTATCCAAAAATCTAATGATTAAACAAAAAAAAACATATAGTGTAGTATGTCCCAGAAAATAAATTCTTAATTCAGAAGCAGTTATGGTGCTCACATATTATAGTGCCACATATCCACTTAACAACCACCTGCCGACAAATAACGTCGACAAGGTGGTTGCTTAACTCTGGGAGGACGTTATATAACGTCCTCCCAGAATCGCGCTCCCGCGCGCCCCCTGGGGCGCGCACACGGGAAACTCCGTGACCGCCGGGTCCTCTGGACCCGGCGGATCACGAATCGCGGTAAATCACCGCCGATAGCGGCCGTTTACCACGTGATCGCTCCGTCAAATAACGGAGCAATCACTTGTAAACAGACCGGCGTCATTTGATGACGCCGGTTCCTCCCTCCCCTCTCTGTACCGATCGGTACAGTGTGAGAGGAGAGGGGAGGGAGCGGATGGCAGCAGCAGCTCTGTGGGCTGGATCTGTGACAATTGCAGTCACAGATCCAGCCATCCATCCATCCCTGCTCAGCCATCCCTGGTGCAATACCCTGCCAATACTCTGCAATACACCCTGCCAATACTCTGCAAAATACCCTGCGCAATACTCTGCAATACCCTGGTGCAATACTCTGCAATACCCTGGCACAATACTCTGCAATACCCTGCGCAATACTCTGCAATACCCAGCGCAATACTCTGCAATACCCAGCGCAATACTCTGCAATACCCTGCAAAATACTCTGCAATACCCTGCGCAATACTCTGCAATACCCTGCAAAATACTCTGCAATACCCTGCAAAATACTCTGCAATACCCTGCAAAATACTCTGCAATACCCTGCGCAATACTCTGCAATACCCTGCGCAATACTCTGCAATACCCTGCGCAATACTCTGCAATACCCTGCGCAATACTCTGCAAAATACTCTGCAATACCCTGCACAATACTCTGCAATACCCTGCACAATACTCTGCAATACCCTGCGCAATACTCTGCAATACCCTGCGCAATACTCTGCAAAATACTCTGCAATACCCTGCACAATACTCTGCAATACCCTGCACAATACTCTGCAATACCCTGCGCAATACTCTGCAATACCCTGCGCAATACTCTGCAATACCCTGTGCAATACTCTGCAATACCCTGTGCAATACTCTGCAATACCCTGCACAATACTCTGCAATACCCTGCACAATACTCTGCAATACCCTGCAATACCCTGTGCAATACCCCGTGCAATACCCTGCCATACTCCGCAATACCCTGCCATAGTCCGCAATACTCCGCAATGCCCTGCAATGCCCGACAATACTCCGCAATGCCCACTTCCCGCCCGCCGGCCGTCATATGACGTCCTTGACTTTGTACGGGGATATCTGAATGATGGGTGCAGCTACAGGCATCATTCAGATATCAGCTTTTTCAGCCGGCGATTCCCTACACCATAAGAACAATCATAGCGGCTGTTCTGCTGCTTGATCATTCTTACGGGAGGCGAGAGGGGATGTCCCCCCCCCGCTGCCCTCCGGTGCTTCTACCGACTCACCGCTACGATCAAAGCCAGGATTGTTGTTTTTTTTTTGGTTTTTTTTCAGGCTTCCCAGCCTAGAGGTGGGATGTGGGGTCTTATTGACCCCATAT
This sequence comes from Rana muscosa, assembly GCA_029206835.1. Classification (NCBI taxonomy): domain Eukaryota; kingdom Metazoa; phylum Chordata; class Amphibia; order Anura; family Ranidae; genus Rana; species Rana muscosa. The sequence goes on from CM055116.1 coordinate 220,432,354, forward strand.
CTCACTGTAAAGAGGACCTGTCATGCCATATTCCTATTACAAGGGATGTTTACGTTCCTTGTAATAGGTATAAAAGTGAGCAAAAAAATTTTTGGGGCGGAAAAACATGTCAAACTAAAATAAATAAAGTAAAATGAACAATAAAAAAATATATATTTTTTTTAAAGCGCCCCTGTCCACGTGAGCTCGCATACAGAAGCGAACGCATACGTAAGTCCCGCCCACATATGAAAACGGTTTTCAAACCACACATGTGAGGTATCGCCGTGAACGTTAGAGCGAGAGCAATAATTCTGGCCCTAGACCTCCTCTGTAACTCAAAACATGTAACCAGTAAAAATATTTAAAGCGTCGCCTATGGGGATTTTTTTAAGTAGCGAAGTTTGGCGCCATTCCACGAGTGTGTGCAATTTTTAAGGGTGACATGTTAGGTATCTATTTACTCGGCGTAACTTCATCTTTCACATTATGCAAAAACATTGGGCTAACTTTACTGTTTTTTTTTTTTTTTTAAGCACAAAACATTTTTTTTTCCGTAAAAAACGCGTTAAAAAAATTGCTGCGCAAATATCGTGCGAGATAAAAGTTGCAACAACCACCATTATATTCTCTAAGGTCTTTGCTAAAAAAACATATATAATGTTTTGGGGTTCTATGTAATTTTCTAGCAAATAAATGATGATTTTTACATGTAGGAGAGAAATGTCAGAATTGGCCTGGGTGCTCCAGAACGCCTGAAAGTGCTCCCTGCATGTTGGGCCTCTCTATGTGGCCACGCTGTGTAAAAGTCTCACACATGTGGTATCGCCATACTCGGGAGGAATAGCAGAATGTGTTTTGGGGTGTAATTTGTGGAATGCATATGCTGTGTGTGAGAAATAACCTGCTACAATGACAATTTTGTGAAAAAAAAAAGAGAAAAAAAAAATCTTGATTTTGCAAAGAATTGTGGGAAAAAATGACAACTTCAAAAAACTCACAATGCCTCTTTCTGAATACCTTGGAATGTCTTCTTTCCAAAAAGGGGTCATTTGGGGGGTATTTGTACTTTTCTGGCATGTTAGGGTCTCAAGAAATGAGATTGGCCGTCAGTACTTCAGGTGTGATCAATTTTCAGATATTGGCACCATAGCTTGTGGACTCTATAACTTTCACAAAGACCAAATAATATCCACCAATTTGTACTTATTTTTACCAAAGATATGTAGCAGTATAAATTTTGGCCAAAATTTATGAAGAAAAAATAGTAATTTGCAAAATTTTATAACAGAAACGAAAAAAAAAATCATTTTTTTACAAAATTTTCAGTCTTTTTTCTCTTATAGCGCAAAAAATAAAAAACCCAACAGTGATTAAATACCACCAAAAGAAAGCTCTATTTGTGTGAAAAAAAGGACAAAAAATTCATATGGGTACAGTGTTGTATGACTGAGTAATTGTCATTCAAAATGTGAGAGCACCGAAAGCTGAAAATTGGTCTGGTTATTAAGGGGGTTTAAGTGCCCAGTGGTCAAGTGGATATTATAGTGCCTATAATAACCTAGTGCTCATCCATGCAGTGACCTTTCCCATGTACAAACTACCTTACTGAAAATTACTTCCACTCTGGCATATATCACATCACTCCAAGGGCTTCCCTTCTTTCAAACATCCAGATGGCTCCAACTCCACAGTATTATAATACCAAGAATTTATATATATATATATATATATATATATATATATATATATATATATATATATATATATATATTTGATTGGTACTCACCTCTCCGTCGGCTTCCGGGTCTTCATGGAGTTCTGTTGGGGATCCGGTGATGTCACGGACACCGGCGGGGCTTGCCGTGTCCATCTAAAAGGCTCCTTTGCTGTGTCTTCATATCTGCATGCCAGCGGGACCTTACTATCTGCCACACGCAAGGGCTGTTACACTTCCCTCTATCAACCTGGGATTCTACTGCCATCCACTGGGAGTTGTGATAGTTAACTTCACCGGACATCTACATGCCGACGGACTGATGTTAACGCCTCCTCATCTGGATTCAGCAGTGGTATCGTTGCACACATTTTTATACCAGTATCATACTTAGCTACATGTTTTTATGACTGCTTTTGCTACCGTTACCGTTGCAGTATTTTAATGCTATTCCCATCGAGCGCTGCCTTTGTGTGTTTTTTGTATTCTGCTATCCATTTTTCCAGTGGTTGGTAGCTGCGCCGGGAATCGGCCTGCTAGGAGATCAGCTAAAAGTAGTTGGATCTGTATGTGCGTTATAATTAATCTAACTTAGTCGATTAATCGATTAAAAAAAATTGATTAATCGAACACGAATGTTTTAATCAGTAACAGCCCTAATATGTATTGTGACAGAGCATCCCAGAGAGAGCCTGGGAAAGTCCTATTCGGGGTTTATACATCTCCCAGGCTCCTCTCATATACATTCAGGGATCTCTGAGCCAGGGTCCAGTTCAGGTGTTGGTTCTCTCCCACAGGTTAATTAAAAGCTCACCTGAGCAGACAGCCTTTGCTCAGCCTGGGAAACACAGACAATGTTGGTTTGTGAGAGCCAGAAGGTTGGTAAAACTTGTTACTCTGTGAATGTGGAAGCTGACAAGCGTTAGGCTTGTCCAGCCTGGTAGTGAGGGCCTGTACATACTGTGTAGTTAGAGCCGAGACACGGCTAGGCTTTTGTTTAGCTATTTTTTCTTCTGTTTGTTTTCAGCACACTGTACAGCACCTGTCATTAGACTTTGTATATAGCACCAATAAACAACACTGTTTTCACTGATCCAATGGACTTGGTATCTGTGCCTGCTCATCCCAGGGAGTTTTTGTACCCGCTACCTGCCCCCCAGGTTACATATGGTGGAGGCTGCGACCAGCTGTAGTAAGTTACTACTTAAAATGCCAGTACCTAAAGTGACAACATGGAGGACCTCCTCAAACAAATGGTGTTGGCAAATGCCGCGTTGCAGCAAGCAAATGCTGCACAACAGCAAACTAACGCTACACAACAGCAAACTAACGCTGAATTGCGGCAAGCAAACGCTGCACAACAGCAAGCCAACGCTATCGCACAGGAGCAAACCAATGTGCTGTTCCAACAGATTGGTGCTGTGCAAGAGCAATCGCAGAGGCTGTTTGAACAGCTTGCCACTGCTGCAAAAGCGGATAGGAAAACCCTTACTGAGGTTTTGGAGACGCTAGCACAGGGGTCACCTGCGATAATGAAGGATATTGGAGACAAGCCCTCAACCATCCATGTGGGTCGCTTTCTTTCAAAGATGACGGCAGATGATGATCCAGAGGCTTTCCTACTAACATTTGAACGGACCGCTGAGAGGGAAGGTTGGCCCCAAACCCAGTGGGCAGGACTGATCGCCCCCTTACTTTCTGGAGAAGCGCAGAAGGCCTACTATGATCTGGAGTCAGCAGAAGCGGGAGATTATGAGAAGGTCAAGCGGGAAATCCTGGCACGACTTGGCGTTACCTTGGCTGTTCGAGCTCAGCGGGTCCACAGCTGGTTCTTCCAAGAAAAGAGGCCCCCAAGATCGCAGATGTTTGATCTGATCCACCTGGTGCGGAAATGGCTACAGCCGGAGTCCCTGTCTGCGCCACAAATAGTGGAGCGTGTGGTCATGGACCAATTCCTGAGGTCACTGCCAATTCCCCTGCAGAAGTGGGTGAGTCAAGGAGACCCCAAGTCAGCAGACAACCTGGTGGAGCTCGTTGAGAGGTACTTTGCTGCAGAGAACCTGGTCACCCCCCCTACAGCCGCACAGACTTTCCATCCAAAACCACGGTCTCCCCAGGCAACCGGTAAGACTGTTCCAGGGGAAGTGGGTGGTAAGCATGGCAAGGAAATAGGGGGGAGGAATTTTGGTGCCAGGACTGAAGTTTGGCGGCCCAAGCAAGGGAAGCCACTGCCTGTCAGCAAACCAGATTGGGGAAACATCAGGTGTTTTCGTTGCCAAGAACTGGGACATGTTGCAGCAAACTGTCCATTAACAGATGAACCAATGCAGTGTGATCTATCTTTTAGAAGGCAGTCTATGTTTGCTGCCGTTTCATGCGCTGCAGTGCCAAATGTGGGAAAACATATGTGTCAAGTGACTATTAATAATAAGCCTATTACGGCCTTGCTGGACTCAGGAAGTCTAGTTACTTTGGTTACAGCTGAGATGGTTGAAACTGTGAATTTTCATGAAAAAAAAGTTGCTGTGATCTGTGTACATGGGGATACCCGCGAGTATCCAATAGCCACTGTTCAGTTTAAAACTAGCTTAGGTACGGTGACCCATTCGGTCGGACTGGTGCCCCACTTGGTGCACGAGGCTATCATTGGTAGGGACTTCCCTAAGTTTTGGGAATTGTGGGATTGTCCCGACCCAGTCGCAGTACCTAACTCAGTCGCAGAGCCAGAACTCATGGCCATTACTGACCTTGTGAGTTCAGGGGACTCCTCTCAGGGCTTTCCGGGTGATCCTTTCTCAGTTATGGCAGGAGAGCTGGGGGAGCCTGAAGAAGTCCCCACAACCAGTAGAGCTGGACAGCCGTCTGCTGAATCTGAGCCTACGTTAGAGTTTACCGATCTAAATGTGCACAAGGAAAATTTTGGTACGGAACAGAGAAAAGACCCTACCCTTGCCAGGGCCTGGGAAAATGTGGTGGTGGTTGATGGGGTACCTGTCGAACCGGGGGACGGGCCCTGTTTTCCATATTTCTGCAGCAATGAGGATTTACTGTATCGTGTATGTAAAACTAATGATGAAGTGGTTGAACAGTTGGTAGTCCCTAAGCTATACAGACGGGTGGTGTTGGAACTTGCCCATGGGCATTTGCTAGGAGGCCATTTAGGGGTTGAGAAAACCACTGAAAGGGTGTTGCGCAGGTTTTACTGGCCTGGGATATGGAAAAATATCGAGAATTATTGTCAATCCTGTCCTATATGTCAGATGTCAGCCCCCCAACCCCACTTTCGAAGTCCGTTAGTGCCCTTGCCCATTATTGAAGTGCCCTTTGAAAGGATTGCCATGGACCTGGTGGGTCCACTCCCCAAATCTGCCCACGGTCATCAACATATCCTCGTGATCATGGATTACGCTACCCGTTACCCCGAGGCCGTTCCCTTACGCACTGCATCTGCTAAAAACATTGCCAAAGAGCTGTTTATGGTGTTCAGTCGGGTTGGCATTCCGAAAGAAGTCCTTACAGACCAAGGTACCCCATTCATGTCACGAATAACTAGGGAGCTCTGCAAGTTATTTAAGGTGACGCAGTTGCGTACCTCAGTGTACCATCCTCAAACGGATGGCTTGGTGGAACGCTTCAATAAGACATTAAAGAGTATGTTAAAAAAGGTTGTTGATAAGGATGGGAAAAACTGGGACTTCCTGATACCTTACTTGATGTTCGCCATCAGGGAAGTTCCCCAGTCCTCTACGGGGTACTCTCCATTTGAGCTGCTTTATGGGAGACACCCTCGGGGACTCTTAGACATAGCCAAGGAAACTTGGGAGGGGGAGCAGACACCTCACAAAAGTGTTATTGAGCATATCGCTCAAATGCAGGATAGGATTGCAGCAATCATGCCGGTAGTAAAAGAACATTTACTGCAGGCCCAAGCAGCCCAACAGAGGATATACAACAGGGGGGCCCAACTTTGTGTTTTCTCACCTGGTGACCGGGTCCTCGTGTTAGTTCCCACTGTTGAGAGCAAATTCCTGGCTAAGTGGCAGGGACCCTTTGAAGTAATTGAAAGAGTTGGGGAGGTCAATTACAAGGTGTATCAACCAGGTAAAAGGAAGCCCGAACAGATTTACCACATAAACCTGTTAAAGCCCTGGAAGGATAGACTGGCATTAACTGCCAGGTCTCTCCCGGTAACCCTTAAGGGTACTGACTCCCCTCTGATCCCTGAGGTCACGATTCCAGACACCCTGTCATGTTCCCAGAAACAGGAAGCTAGAGAGTTCCTGATAAGGAATAAAGAGAAATTTTCAGAGTTGCCGGGCACGACTTCAGCAGTTCAGCATGATATTGTTACTGAACCTGGGGTCCGTGTCAAGCTCAAACCATACCGAATTCCCGAAGCTAGAAGAAAGGACATCAGTGAGGAAGTTAAAAGGATGTTGGAGCTAGATGTTATTGAGGAATCCAATAGTGACTGGTCTAGCCCCATTGTATTAGTCCCAAAACCGGATGGCACTTGGAGGTTTTGTAACGACTTCAGGAAGCTTAATGCGGTAACAAAGTTTGACACATACCCAATGCCCAGGGTAGACGAGCTTATAGACCGACTTGGCAAGGCCCGTTATCTGACCACTTTGGACTTGACTAAAGGATATTGGCAAATACCCCTGACTGGTAGGGCCAAAGAAAAGACTGCATTTGTGACCCCGGAGGGGTCGTTTCAGTATAAGAAAATGCCTTTTGGGTTGCAAAATGCCCCTGCAACATTTCAGAGGGCTATGGACAGGACCCTAAGACCTCACCGACAGTATGCTGCAGCCTATCTGGACGACATAGTGGTGCATAGCACTGACTGGGAGTCTCACTTGCCCCGTGTCCAGGCTGTCCTGGATTCCCTTTTCAAAGAAGGGTTTACGGCAAATCCCAAAAAATGTGCCATTGGGCTAGAGGAAGCCAGGTATTTGGGCTACACTATTGGCCGGGGTGTCATAAAGCCCCAGGTGAATAAAATAGAAGCCATCCAGGAGTGGCCACGTCCTGCAAACAAGAAGCAGGTCAGGGCCTTTCTTGGCATTGCGGGGTACTATAGAAGATTCATCCCAAATTTCGCAACTATAGCTGCCCCACTGACAGACCTTACAAAAGGGAAAGCCTCCGTAATGGTGAAATGGTCTCCAGTAGCAGAAGAGTCTTTTCAAGTACTGAAGAAGGCTCTTTGTGCACAGCCAATCCTATACTCCCCCGATTTCTCCAAAAACTTTTTGGTCCAGACGGATGCATCTGATGTGGGTATCGGGGCAGTACTTTCACAGGTACACAATGGGGAAGAACACCCTGTGGTGTACTTAAGCAGAAAGCTCAATGACCATGAAAAGAAGTACGCAGTCATTGAAAAGGAGTGTCTGGCCATAAAGTGGGCCGTGGACGCGCTCAGGTACTACTTGTTGGGGCGCCAGTTTGAGTTGATAACTGACCATGCTCCCCTGAAATGGATGGCCCAAAAGAAGGAGACTAATAGGCGGGTGAACCGGTGGTTTTTGGCCCTACAAGACTACGCCTTTACAGTAAAACACAGGCCAGGTGTTGAGATGGGGAATGTAGATGCCCTCTCCCGTGTTCACTCCTGTTGGGCTACAGGTGTTCCAACCCTGGGGTTGAAACAAGGGGGGAGGATGTGTGACAGAGCATCCCAGAGAGAGCCTGGGAAAGTCCTATTCGGGGTTTATACATCTCCCAGGCTCCTCTCATATACATTCAGGGATCTCTGAGCCAGGGTCCAGTTCAGGTGTTGGTTCTCTCCCACAGGTTAATTAAAAGCTCACCTGAGCAGACAGCCTTTGCTCAGCCTGGGAAACACAGACAATGTTGGTTTGTGAGAGCCAGAAGGTTGGTAAAACTTGTTACTCTGTGAATGTGGAAGCTGACAAGCGTTAGGCTTGTCCAGCCTGGTAGTGAGGGCCTGTACATACTGTGTAGTTAGAGCCGAGACACGGCTAGGCTTTTGTTTAGCTATTTTTTCTTCTGTTTGTTTTCAGCACACTGTACAGCACCTGTCATTAGACTTTGTATATAGCACCAATAAACAACACTGTTTTCACTGATCCAATGGACTTGGTATCTGTGCCTGCTCATCCCAGGGAGTTTTTGTACCCGCTACCTGCCCCCCAGGTTACAGTATATATTAGGGCTGTTACTGATTAAAGTTTTCGTGTTCGATTAATCAATTTTTTTTTAATCGAGCCTCAATGAAGGCCTCTTACAAAATCCAGGAATATGAGGCAATTTCATTAACCAATTCATCCCCGGACCATTTGGCTGCCAAATGACCAGGCCACTTTTTGCGATTTGGCACTGCGTCACTTTAACTGACAATTGCGCGGTCATGCGACGTGGCTCCCAAACAAAATTGACGTCCTTTTTTCCCACAAAGAGCTTTCTTTTGGTGGTATTTGATCCCCTCTGCGGTTTTTATTCTTTGCTCTTTAAACAAAAATAGAGCGACAATTTAAAAAAAAACAATATTTTTAACTTTTTGCTATAATAAATATTCCCAAAAAATCTATAAAAAAATGTTTTCCTCAGTTTAGGCCGATACATATTCTTCTACATATTTTTGGTAAAAAAAAATCTCAATAATAGTTTATTGATTGGTTTGCGCAAAAGTTATAGCGTCTACAAAATAGGGGATAGTTTTATGGCATGTTTCTTAATTATTTTTTTTTACTAGTAATGGTGGCGATCAGCGATTTTTGTCATGACTGTGACATTCTGGCGGACATATTGGACACTTTTGACGTTATTTTGGGACCATTCACATTTATACAGCGATCAGTGCTATAAAAATGGACTGATTACTGTATAAATGTGACTGGCAGTGAAGAAGTTAACCACTAGGGGGCTATGAAGGGGTTAAGTGTGTCCTAGGGAGTGATTCTAACTGTTAGGGGGTGTGGCTATGAGTGACACATCACTGATAGCTGCTCCCGATGAGAGGGAGCATACAATCAGTGTCAGTGTTACTAGGCAGAACGGGGAGATGCTTGTTTACACTTGCCTCTCCCCGTTCTGCAGCTCGGTGACCCGATCGCGGGACACTGGTGGACATCGAGCCTATGGGTCCTGCGGGCACGGTCACGGAGCTTGCAGCAGGGGCGCGCGTGTGCGCCCGCACGGCGGGAAATTCAAAGTGACGACGTATATGTTCGTGAGACGGTCATTAACCGGTTAAACAATTATGATTATATTTCAGACTAACTGACCCTCTATTAGTATGGGCCACGCACAAACTGTGCATAAAGCACGGTGCTATACTAAAAAACATACTCAAGCTATTAGAGACTATATCATCCCCTAAATACACTCATAAACACACCCTTTCAAAAGAAACAGAAGTCAAATTGACTAGAAAATTTAAATTCACTGAAAGACCTAAAGCTAAGGTCTCTTTGATCAGATGCAGACATCTCTTTTACGCCTAACAAATGTGGAAAACTGCTTGCAAATGTTATCCAGAAACAAAGGACCTCTAGCTATATTCCTCAAATCATTTGTAATGGGACGATTACACTTCTCACTTTTAAGATAGCCAACTCCGTTTACAGTTATTATGAATCTTTATACAACATAAATGATTCCAACACCCATAATCCTATACCATCCAAATTGCAAACTATAGAAAATATCTCTCCACAACTTACACAAATTTTAACCCCTCCGTGCCTGCGCTAAAGACGAAAGATGGCTATAGCTTGGGCCTAAACTGCAGGGAGGGTGTCCATGTACATCCTCCTGTGCATTAACTGTGCGGCGCGCTCTATGATCAGTGAGTCCATGAGACTCGGCTGATCATATATCGGAGTAAGGGGCCGATTCCGACCCCTTACCACGTGATCAGCTGTCAGCTAATGACAGCTGATGACCTAATGTAAACAAAGCCGGTAACCGGCTAATTTTTTCCTCACGCTAACAGTGTGAGGATAAATTTTAAAAAACGATCACTTTTGTCAGAGGGACATCGGTCCTAAATATAGAGAGCCGCCGCCCCTTTATCTGTGCCCACCAGTGCCACCTACCAGTGCAAATCAGTGCTGCCTATCAGTGCCCACCAGTGCCCATCAGTGCCACCTATCAGTGCCCACCAGTTCCACCTATCGATGCCCATCAGTGCTGATCAGTGCTGTCTATCAGTGTCACCTACCAGTGCCTAGCAGTGCCCATCAGTGCCACCCATCAGTGCCCATCAGTGTCACCTATCAGTGCCCTTCAGTGCTACTCATCAGTGCCCATCAGTGCCACCTATCAGTGCCCACCAGTGCTCTCTCATCAGTGCCGCCTTATCAGTGCCCATCAGTGCAACCTATCAGTGCCCATCAGTACAGCCTTATTAGCGCACATCAATGAAGCCTAAAAATTACCTGTTTGCAAAATTTTATAACAAACTATGAAAACTATGTTTTATTTTTTTTTACAAATTTTTGGTATTTTTTTTTTTTGTTTAGCAAAAATTTTAATCCCCAGTAGTGATAAAATACAAACAAAAGAAAGCTCTATTTGTGTGAAAAAAAATATAAAAATGTAATTTGAGTACAGTGTACAGTATGGCCACACAATTGTCATTCAAAGTGTGACAGCACTGAAAGCTGAAAATTGGCCTGGGCAGGAGGGGGGTTTAAGTGCCCAGTAGGCAAGTGGCTAAAGAGGGAGGGCCACTATAGTACCACATCCTAAATATTCCCATTTGGGGAAAGGAACATCACCCGACAGGGTTGTCACTTATCACCCCTGATTTTAGTTTTGTCACTAGAGACACTTCTGTATAAGACCAGAGACAACCCCAACATAATAGGTGTGACTCATGCAGGTCAATCTTTCAAAAATGTAGTATTGCTGCAATATGGGACAGCCTCTAATTTTAGGTCAACCTGCAGAAATTTTAAGCCCTCAACATAGTGGTTCCAGAGCTTCCTGCTATCAAAAGTAGCTTCTGCTTAAGCTCTGCTAGCCAACCACTTTCAATTGGTTCCTTTGCACCGATATACTGAAAGATCTTCCCAAATTTACACACTAAACTTTTTCCCAAAATATTTTATTAAATCTGGTACTTTCATTGTGTGGCAGGTGCAACCAATTAAAAATGATCATACTCCCAAGATTTTATACCTGCAGAATGCCTTGACGATATGTAATCCTAAAGCCTTAATTCATCACATAAATGCCTTCTTCCATAATTTTTTTTGGGGAAGCAAACCTGCAAGAATTAAATATAAAATTTTGAGAAAACCTAAGAGAGTAGGTGGCCTTAGTTCCCCTGATATCGATCTTTATTACTCGGCGGCACATCTGGGAAGAATAATAGATTGGTGTCGCCATGATGATCAGAAACAATGGGAGGAAATAGAACAAAGCAGTACTCAAATTCCTCCTCACAATATTCTGTGGTGCCCTAAGAGAGCATTCACTTCACTTCACTCCTACCTTACAGTTGGCCCAACTTTAACACTATTTACAAAGGTTGGACATCTCACACAGATTTCCCCAGAGATATCCATAAAAAGAAAATCCCTCCTTCACACCAGGTATGACTTTCCCTTGCTTCCAGATCTTGTTTTGAGCAGGTAACTCCATAATAATGCACTTCAGAAAAGAAATAAGTTTTCCCTTGTTAGCAAACCTGCATAATGATCTCTTATTTGCTTCCTTGAGGTTTTGGAAACTCCTCCAATTCCATAATTTTCTGTCTACACTACCTCCCCTGGAAACCTGCTCATGGCCAATAACTTAATTTAAATTTTTATGTTCTGGAAAAGGGCCAATTAGACATGCACTATCTAGACTGTATGCACTACTTCTAGAGAAAAACCATACAACCCATGTACCATCTTAACAACAGTGTATAGATGATTTTCATCTTAGCTTTGCCCCAGAACAAGAAAATAAAATCATTCAAGTCACTCATTCCTTATCTCTCAACATGAACTCTTAGAAAACTAATTATAAATTGATGATACGATGGTACAGAGTGGCTGCATCCCTGCGTGCTATCTCTCCATCCATACTCTCAGTGTACTGACGCTGTGAAAAAGATGAAGGGACCATTTACACATTTTTTGGACTTGTCTTTTACTTTCAGAATACTGGACAAAAGTGGTAGCTATAACGCAAATGCTTACAGACTGAAACCTGCTTTTCTCTTGCAACATGATAACTCTATACCAAAACATATTTATAAATGTTCTCTGATAAGTACATTGGTGAAAACTTCTAAATTCAGTGTTCTGGCACTGTGGCATATGTGGAAACCTCCTATGCTGTTGCAGTGGTTTGCACATATCAATGCAATAAAATGGATGGAAGACATTTCTGTTATGGCAGAGGACAAGGAGGAAGCATTCTGCCGCAATTAGTTTATTTGAAATGCCTTTCTCTATTCTGACGAATACATGTCAACAGTTACAACTCTTTAATCCTATGGATTTAAACAGGATCTTCTCAGAATGGAATAATGGAGACTCCAACATCATAGGGAGCCACTCTCCCCTATTTTGCCTTTACAGGTTTATTCCCCTCCCACTACCGTATCTTATACGTTTCTTCCTTTGTCTTTATGAGTGACTCTTACCCTTTCTTAATTTCCTCAGTCTGGTCTTATACAGACCACCATAAATAGTTATTAGCGCAGATGCTATCATCGCTGAGGGAAACTCAACCCATTTGTGTTTCTACATGGATGTTTGCGTTAATTTCCATTTTATTATATACCTTTTGCTTTTTTTTTCATTGCAATGTTGTGAGGCATTCAGATACAGGGCTGATACACATCTCAGTTTTCTCAGAAAGCTTCTGGAAACAACCTATACATTTTTATGGTGTATATAACACATTCATGAATAATTCATCTGGCTTAGTTTGTATGCTTTTTATTGTGATAACTGTCCAGCAAGGATGGCTGATTGAGACAGACTGCTTAATCTATATAAGGGATTGTTAATGTCTTATATGTAATACACCATTGCAATTACTAAATAAACTATATATAGTATAAACAAATCTCCTGAAACCCCTAGATTTGCTGCAGAGTCTACAGGGTTCATTTAATTGATGCAAATCAGTTGATCATTTTTCAAGCAAATTTTACCCAGAGCATAGTGAATGTGTTGAAGCTCTGCTGACATCCAGCATCCAATTGTGTACAAGCAAAAAAAAGTAAAAAAACATATATATAGATGAAACTCGAAAAATTAGAATATCATGCAAAAGTTCATTTATTTAACTAATGCAACTTAAAAGGTGAAACTAATATATGAGATAGACTCATTACATGCAAAGCAACATAGTTCAAGCCGTGATTTGTCATAATGTTGATGATTATGGCTTACAGCTCAGGAAAACCCCAAATCCACAATCTCAGAAAATTTGAATATTGTGAAAAGGTGCAATATTCTAGGCTCAAAGTGTCCCACTCTAATCAGCTAATCAAGCCATAACACCTGCAAAGGGTTCCCGAGCCTTTAAATGGTCTCTCAGTCTGGTTCAGTAGGAATCACAATCATGGGAGGGAAAGACTGCTGACCTGACAGTTGTGCAGAAAACCATCATTGACACCCTCCATAAGAAGGGAAAGCCTCAAAAGTAGGGATGCACCGATACAGATACTGGTATCGGTACTCGCGAAAATGCTCCGATACCGGAAACCGTTATCGGAAGTGACGTCGCTTGGGAGCGGACCGCCTCCTCCTTCCCTCTGGACAGTGCCATCCCCACTGCTTCCTCCCAGTGGCATCACTTGGTGCAGGCCCGTCGGTCCTAACAGCCCACCAGCCTTGTCTCCGCACTGCACATCTCCCTCTTCCAGCTCTGACTCCCGGCCACACAGAGCACTGGATCTGGGCTCTCCCTGGCTGGATGATGTTGCAGAGAACAGGGGCCTCTGTATGAAGACTCTGTACAGCGGTATCCTGTTGTACTGAGCAGCAGGGCTCTCTCCCTATTCCGTATGCTGTCCGGCCAGATTCTCTCCCGCGAGAGACACCTGTACCCTGCCTGCAGTCCTTAACTGTCTCCTGTACCATGCCTGCAGTCCCTAACTGTCTCTTGTACCATGCCTGCAGTCCCTAACTGTCTCTTATACCATGCCTGCAGTCCCTAACTGTCTCTTGTACCATGCCTGCAGTCCCTAACTGTCTCCTGTACCATGCCTGCAGTCCCTAACTGTCTCCTGTACCATGCCTGCAGTCCCTAACTGTCTCTTGTACCATGCCTGCAGTCCCTAACTGTCTCCTGTACCATGCCTGCAGTCCCTAACTGTCTCTTGTACCATGCCTGCAGTCCCTGACTGTCTCCTGTACCATGCCTGCAGTCCCTGACTGTCTCCTGTACCATGCCTGCTGTCCCTGACTGTCTCCTGTACCTCCTGTAGCATTCCTGCAGTCTTTGATGGTCTCCTGTACCATGTCTGCAGTCTCTGACGGTCTCCTGTACCATATCTGCAGTCCCCGACTGTCTCCTGTACCATGCCTGCAGTCCCTGACTGTCTCCTGTACCATGCCTGCAGTCTGACGGTCTCATGTACCATGTCTGCAGTCTCTGACTGTCTCCTGTACCATGCCTGCAGTCACTTCTGCCTGTTGCCTCCTCCTTCCCTCTACCAGCTGTCACCCATGCCCCCATGTTTCCCAATAACCCTCCTATCCCCATCCTCTTCCCCCCAGCGATCAGAGCCTTTTCCATCCCAACTCTCCCACCCCACCCTCAACTACCGTCACCTCCCAAACCACCCCTCTTCCTAGGCGATAGGTATCGGTAATTGGTATCGGCGAGTGTAACGGCAATCCCAATACGAAAGGGGTTAACGCCGTTTAGGATATTCCCTTTCCGAACACACATCAGCTACCGACACTCCACAGTCAGGCGACCGAGACCCATAGGAATAATTCTCCCCCAGATACAAGACAAACGCTCTGTAGTTAGGTTTCCAACTGGTCTGACACTTTATTGAGAAAAACAGGCTCTTATATACCCTAAAAGAATACTGTAGTGCAAATGAACAACTCCACCCACAACATCACATAATGGTTCCCCCAATACACATTATTCTGACATCTCTTAGCAGACAACAGGTGAGTTCATTAGCTAATCCCTTTACAGCTTAAATTACTATGCATGACCTTTACATTCCCCAGACTGTCTGTCTGCTAATTTACAATACACACAATTACAGAGTTAATTATCACAATTCACAATGAAAGGATCTTTAGCAGCTAGCTGGGACTCATTTACATTACACAAATTGAACCCATCAGCATCTCTAAATTAACCTGTTGAGTTCAGAATCAAACAACCAGTAAATAGTACTTTACAGATGTCCTGTTTAAAGCAATCCAAGACATATTCTCAATGTCCATTATTTTCTGGCTATTACTTTCTAAGAACTTCTGGGTTCCACTGGCCCTCCCGTTACAGTGAGTATCTGCAAAAGAGTATTGGTACTCTGTGTTAAAAAAATGGTATCGGTGCATCCCTACTCAAAAGGTAACTGCAAAAGAAGTTGGATGTTCGCAAAGTGCTGTATCAAAGCACATTAATAGAAAGTTATGTGGAAGGGAAAAGTGTGGAAGAAAAGGGTGCACAAGCAGCAGGGATGACTGAGGCTGGAGTCATTGCATCAAGAGCCACCACACACAGACAGATCCTGGACATGGGCTTCAAATGTTGTATTCCTCTTGTCAAGTCACTCCTGAACCACAAACAATGTCAGAAGCGTCTTACCTGGGCCAAAGAAAAACAGACCTGGTCTGTTGCTCAGTGGTCCAAAGTCCTCTTTCCTGATGAGAGCAAATTTTGCATCTCATTTGGAAACCAAGGACCCAGAGTATGGAGGAAGAATGGAGAGGCACACACTGCAAGATGCTTGAAGTCCAGTGTGAAGTTTCAACAGTCTGTGTTGATTGGGGAGCCATGTCATCTGCTGGTGTTCGTCCACTGTGCTTTATTAAGTCCAGGGTCAATGCAGCCGTCTACCAGGAGGTTTTTGAGCACTTCATGAATCCTTCCGCAGACAAGCTCTATGGGGATGCTGACTTCATTTTCCAGCAGGACTTGGCACCTGCCCACACTGCCAAAAGCACCAAAACCTGGTTCAATGACCGTGGGATTACTGTGTTTGATTGGCCAGCAAACTCAACTGACTTGAACCCCATAAAGAATCTATGGGGCATTGCCAAGAGAAAGATGAGAGACATGAGACTGAACAATGCAGCTATTGAAGCATCCTGGTCTTCCATAACACCTCAGCAGTGCCACCGGCTGATAGCTTCCATGCCACGCCGCATTGAGGCAGTAATTGCTGCAAAAGGGGCCCAAACCAAGTACTGAGTACATATGCATGCTTATACTTTTCAGAGGTCCGATAATATTCTATGTACAATCCTTGTTTTATTGATTGCATGTAATAGTCTAATTTTCTGAGATTGTGGATTTGGGGTTTTCATGAGCTGTAAGCCATAATCACCACAATTATGACAAATCACGGCTTGAACTATCTTGCTTTGCATGTAATGAGTCTATCTCATATATTAGTTTCACCTTTTAAGTTGCATTAATGAAATAAATGAACTTTTGCACGATATTCAAATTTTTCGAGTTTCACCTGTATATATATATATATATATATATATATATATAGCAATACCCCCAAAGGGGCCGCTGGTTTAAGATTTGGGCCTGCCGTTACCTTACTGTTCACTACGTCCGTCCTAGGGGTCTTCCTTGAAGAGTTGTTAATGAATGTCTGCACCAAACACTTCTCTTTTTCTCAAGGGTTTATTTCAAGAACTTCGGACAGAGGGATGGAGGGTTGGGGAGATTCAGGTACCTTAGGTTTTGCAGATCACGGGTACTTTCCTTTATCAAGAGGACCAATAACTTCCATACTGGATGTAGCATCCACCGGATAGGCCTCTCTCACTGACCTAGCAGCCGGTGCGAGCTCATTCAAAAAGTCTCTGCCACAGATTTGTGTAACCACACACGTGGTAAAGTTCCGAAAACCACAACACACAGCGCCAGGATCTTTCAGCCAGGCCGGCAGCACTGTGAAGTAGATTTTTGATCCGATGCATCCTCCAATTGAGTCCTCAATTGCTCGGTCCCTTCTCGCAGGCAAGATGACACAGGACCATCTCTGGATCAGTAGGCCCCAGCAACTTCTGGGCCTACTCTCAGTAACGGAGCCTTGGGGGTCCGCATGCCCCGAGGCATAAAACTGCTAACACATCCCTGAGGCCAGGAGGGCCGTCAGGTCAGGATCGGAAGACCCCGCCAAAACGGTGTCTGCCCCTTAAGTACCCTCTCCCAGAATGCACATCGGGGTGACCAATCCCACTGAGCCGCCTCTGGGCAAGAGGTATCCAATACATCCTGCCAGCTGCAGTTCCAACCTTGACCTGTGGTGACAACAACACCCAGAGGAAGGTGGCAAATGTGCAACTCAGCTGAACTGGAACAGAGACCCATAATTTGGTACAATTATTCTGAGTTGAAGTTACATAGTTACATAGTTACATAGTTAGTCAGGTTGAAAAAAGACACAAGTCCATCCAGTTCAACCGTAAAAAATAAAAATAAAAAAATAAAAATAAACATATATCGTACAATCCCATATACCCAATTCTATACCCACAGTTGATCCAGAGGAAGGCAAAAAAACCCAGAAGAGCATTATCCAATTTGCTACAGCAGGGGAAAAAATTCCTTCCTGATCCCCCGAGAGGCAATCGGATATTCCCTGGATCAACTTTACCTATAAATGTCAGTACCCAGTTATATTATGTACATTTAAGAAAGAATCCAGGCCCTTCTTAAAGCAATCTACTGAGCTGGCCAGAACCACCTCTGCAGGGAGTCTATTCCACATTTTCACAGCTCTTACTGTGAAAAAACCTTTCCGTATTTGGAGGTGAAATCTCTTTTCCTCTAGACGCAAAGAGTGCCCCCTTGTCCTTTGTGTTGACCGTAAAGTGAATAACTGAACACCAAGTTCACTATATGGACCCCTTATATATTTGTACATGTTGATCATATCCCCCCTTAATCTCCTCTTCTCAAGAGAGAATAAATTCAGTTCCTCTAATCTCTCCTCATAGCTGAGCTCCTCCATGCCTCTTATCAGTTTGGTTGCCCTTCTCTGCACTTTCTCCAGTTCCCCAATATCCTTTTTGAGAACTGGGGCCCAAAACTGAACTGCATATTCCAGATGAGGTCTTACTAATGATTTGAACAGGGGCAAAATGATATCTCTCTCTCTGGAGACCATACCTCTCTTAATACAAGAAAGGACTTTGCTCGCTTTGGAAACCGCAGCTTGGCATTGCATGCCATTATTGAGCTTATGATCTACCAAAACCCCCAGATCCTTCTCCACTACGGATCCCCCCAGTTGTACTCCCCCTAGTATGTATGATGCATTCATATTATTAGCCCCCAAGTGCATAACTTTACATTTATCAACATTAAACCTCATCTGCCACATAGTCGCCCAATTAGACAGAGCATTGAGGTCGGCTTGTAAATTGGCGACATCCTGTAAGGACGTTATTCCACTGCATAGCTTGGTGTCATCTGCAAAGACAGAAATGTTACTTTTGATCTCAGACCCAATATCATTTATAAACATATTAAAAAGTAAGGGTCCCAGCACTGAACCTTGGGGTACACCACTGATAACCTTGGACCATTCAGAGTAAGAATCATTAACCACTACTCTCTGAATTCTGTCTTTTAGCCAGTTTTCTATCCATTTACAAACTGATATTTCCAATCCTGTAGACTTTACCTTACACATGAGCCGTGTGTGGGGAACTGTATCAAACGCTTTTGCAAAATCCAAGTATACCACGTCCACTGCCACCCCTCTGTCCAAGGTCTTACTTACCTCTTCATAAAAAGAAATCAGGTTTGTTTGACAACTTCTGTCTTTCATGAATCCATGCTGTCTGTTGCTTAAATAGTTTTTTTCCAGCAAGAACTCATCTATGTGGTCTTTTATTAATCTCTCCAGTATTTTCCCAACTATAGAAGTTAAACTAACAGGTCTATAGTTACTTGGTAAACACTTAATTCCCTTTTTAAATATAGGCACCACATTGGCCCTGCGCCAATCCAGTGGTACTATTCCTGTCATTAATGAGTCCCTAAAAATTAAATACAATGGCTTTGAAATTACAGAGCTCAATTCTTTTAGGATCCGTGGGTGTATGCCATCTGGTCCAGGTGCTTTATCCACCTTTATTCCATCTAAATATTTCTGGACCATATCACTTTTGAGCCATTGTGGATTTGGGGCTGTGTCACTACCACCCCCATTTTGGACATGAGCTCCCCCATGCTCCTTTGTATACACAGAACTGAAGAAAGTATTTAATAAATTAGCCTTCTCTTTGTCCCCAGTATAACTCAGACAACTAAATTTACACTAGCGCCTACCCAATAGGAGAAGGGCGCTACATATATATATACTTATTTTCCTTGTGTGTGATCGGGTATTCTTTGCAAAGTAAAATTGTACTACATTCACCAAGAACTTGGGGAAAATCCCCTTGCAAAGTGCAACTTCATTGGCAAAGTGAACAACCTATTTTCCTTGAAAATCAACCCCTATTTTCTTATCTTGTCTTATCTCTGTCCAGCAAAGATGGCCTTCCCTGCCATCAGAATACAATGATTAGTGTTGCTGGCTATAATCATTTGGAAAAAATCCAACAGACTAGTTGTACCCAAGCCAATCGATAGGTTGACTTCTGTACAATCAGGGTGCCCATACATGGCTGAAAATTTGGCTGGTCCCTGCTGAGCTGGCAGAATTTTGATCCATACTTGACTGGCTTAAAACAGACATAAACCTTAAGGGCTCTTTCACACGGGGCGGATCCGTGCAGATCCGCCCCGTGAAGCTCCGCTTACTCAGCGGGGATCGCTCCGTTGATCCCCGCTGAGCCGACGGATGACTGGGCGGTCCCCGCACACTGTGCAGGGACCGCCCTGTCAGAGCGCCGCTCTCCCCTATGGGGAATCGGATGACGACGGACCGTAGAGTCCGTTGTCATCTGATCCGCTCCGCCGACGGAAGGAAAAATAGGGTTTTCCTCCGTCACACTTTGGCGGAGCGGAGCGGATGTCAGCGGACATGTCTCCGCTGACATCCGTGCCTCCATAGGGGTACATGGAGGATCCGTTTCAGGTCCGCCTAAAAAACTGACAGGCGGACCTGAACGGACCTCCGTGTGAAAGGGGCCTAACTTTGAGTTGGCTTTAACAAAAATGTATGTATCTTTAGGAATGGTGGGTAGAAGTGTTATATATGCATAAACGTATCTGTCCGATGAGATAAAATGTATTTCAATTCAAGAAAATGTTGGGCAAGGATTAACACCCGTCTAGTTTTACTGTCAAAGAGATCTACCCTCAATTCCTGGCATCAGACGAGAGGTAAGGGAAAAATCTACAACAGGGACATGGGCATAAATAAAATATGACAGAGGTACTAGCTCTCACCTACTCTAATAACAAACGGATTTTTATTTCTGTCTGTGCTGCTGTTGAAAAGTTCCCCTCAGGGTGCATGCGTGGAGTCTAGCAGTGCAGTCATGCAGAGTTAGAGCTCCACACCGTTCAGGAGGAGAGCCAATATTTCCACATAACCCGCAAGTATTTGGACATACCCACGGGGTTAAGCTAGTACCCGGGACTATTCTGGTCAATTTGTGGGGGAAACTATGGCTTTGGGAGGCGGCCGTGTGAAGTTAAAGAATCCCCTCATGAAGGGGAAAACTGCAGCTAAAATGGCACCTCCCCCCTCTTCATACACAGCCTCTATGCGCTCTCACAGACAAAGCCTGACACAACCTGACTCCCCAGCTGATTCTGACAGTGAACTATTTACCTCACAAGACCCCATACAGATTTCTCATGTAACTCCAGCTGTATTAAAGCAATTTGAACACATGTTGAACAAAGCCTTAAAACAAACATCAGATCAAATTACAGCTAATCTCACCAGAGAAATAAGAGAACTTGGTAAGCGCACAGCAACACTAGAACTTAAAGTAGATGATTTGGAAAACATCTCTCTTGAACACTCTATGGAAATAGAGAACCTCAAAGAGGAAAACTTATTGCTTCAAACCAAACTTGAAGACCATGAGAATAGGGCCAGAAGGTCTAACCTACATATCAGGGGAATTCCTGAAACTATCACTGACCTATAATCCAACATAACTGCTTTGTTCCAGGAATTGCAACCAGCCATTCCTACTGAGAGGTTAGAATTTGACAGGATCCACCGAGCCCTGGCTGTAAAAAAGCCTGATGGCCCCCACGCGATATAATAGTGAAATTACATTTTTATCGCACAAAGGAACAGCTCCTAGTGTCTGCCAGGGACAAAAAGCAGCTGAATTTCCATGGCAATGAATTTCAATTATTTGCTGACTTGTCCCAGATAACGATTGCAAAAAGGCGAGCAATGAAGCCCCTTCTCCTGGAAATACAGCGCCACAACATCATCTATCAGTGGGGGTTCCATTTTCACTACGCTTTGCCTACAAAGGGAAGAAATACACCTGTAGATCTTTTGATGAACTCCAGCAAACCCTCTTAGACCTGAATCTCATGGAACCAGTCCCACGAAATACCCCAACCCGCAGGAGATCAACATCTCTTTCATCCGCAGGAAACCCTTCCCATCCCAACCTGAAAAATGGTACCCATCCAACTCACAAGAGAGGTCGCTACACATCACCTCCTCAGGAACAAAATGATTCTTTGGACTGAAGGATGCTCCTATAACTGTGAAATTTACTCTTTTTTCACCCTTTTAAGTCTTTCTAAAGAATCTCAGGGCTTCACCTTATCCCTTTTAGTTCTCCAATTCAAGACACTACATCCTGTTTCCCTTTTTGTCCTCCAGATTTGCATGCTCAACCTTTACTTTCAATTATCTCTGTTTCAGTTGACTCACCAAGACTGCATTTACAAATTATAATCATAGTTTTAAGTTCTTTGCTTAACCCATTGCATGCACATTGTGTTTTTTTTAATTATTATTTATTTTTTATATGTATGTGTATGTATATGTATATATATATATATATATATGTATATATATGTGTGTGTATGTATGTATGTGTGTATGTATATATATATATATATATGTATATATATATATATATATATATTTTTTTTTTTTTTATATCCTGGATAATTTTTGTCCCAAGTAATGGACATAACTGTAAGGTCTTTTGGCATTCATAACAAGTATTATGACCAAAGGTCCCATTCGTTTTAATTTTTATGACTTTGCTGACCGCTAGCCTATCATTAGGAAGTTTTAAGGCAGTTTTGGCACTGTAATTTTAGGAATTCCTCACTCTATCTTTCCTGGTAGATCCTTCTGTTATACCCTTATTGTTAACTGATCCAGTTTTCACCCCCCAAATCCCTTAATCACTCCCTTAGCACATCTTACTTCCATACCAGGAAACCCTGGGGTAGTCAGATGCCATTCTCTTATTTCCCATTTTCCCTGTTGCCCCCTTTTTAACTAATTATAGTTAACTTTAATAGTTTTCATTATAAGTCGTGTGGTTTACAGTTAGGTACATTAATAAGAAGCTTTCATTAGAAGGCTCTCCTCCCACGAACGGGAGATCCGTGCGCCCTATTTTGCCTCCCTCATTCGGCCACATAATATGTGGAAGTCTGACGGAAGCACCCTTTCCCCTGAGGGTGATTTTTTTCCCCACTCACGGATATGTTTGAATGTGTTTTTCTGTTGAATTTCTTATTATTTTCTCTAACCATTTCTGTTTTATTTATTTTCCTCACTTCAGTACTCACCTCTATTCCCTTTCTCTCCTCTTCCTTCAAGTCCACCTGGATTGTATCAACTGACTTGAGCAGCCCGATTATAGTACTCATCTTCAATCCTCCTTTTCTCCCCCTCTTCGAGTTCACTTGGATGGCATCGAATGACCTGAATAACCTGGTAACGGGTAAGTCCCCTTTGTCCATCCGACTGCCATGGCACCATTAAACATTCTGTCCCTGAATGTTCAGGGACTAAACATCCCCCAGAAACGAACCAAGGCATTCCGTATATTTAATGCCAAAAAGGCTCACATAGTTTGCTTACAAGAAACCCACTTCACGAATACCTCCACACCAAAATTTATTTCCAATTTCTATCCGCAAACATATACGGCCTCGGCTGCCTCCAAGCAACGGGGTACTCTCATAGCCTTTCATCGCTCTACCCCATTTACACTTCAATCTCAAATAAAAGATCCTGAAGGACGTTATCTAATTCTTACAGGCCACATTGTTGACCAGTCAATAACAGTAGTTTCCTACTATGCACCAAATAAACAACCTAATCCATTTATGTCACATTTACTACAAGTTGTAAATGATCATAAGATAGGAACAGTTATGCTGTGTGGTGACTCTAACCAGGTCCTCCTCCCATTTCTGGATAAATCCCCATACACAACATCCCAAATTACATCTAAAAAATATTTTTCACAAATTCTATCCAAATATAACTTGGTTGATTCATGGAGAGAAGTTAATCCAACTAAACGGAAATATACCTACTACTCCCACCCACATAAAACATTTTCAAGGATTGACCACATATTCCTGACCTTAGGTATGCTCCCTGAAATCATAGCAGCAGATATAGTCCCTATCCCATGGTCCGACCATAATGCAGTACTTACTTCCATTATATCAACATTACCCAAAGGCCACGACCCTACTTGGAATCTCCCAGATATCCTACTCAAACACCCATCTCATCGCCAAACCATTGAACAAGCCATTAAAGAATATATAACCCTCAATTCTAGCCCAGAAATTAGCACACTAACTCTTTGGGAAGCCCATAAACCAGTTATACGTAACACAATTCAGAAACAATCAGTCATATTTAAACGTGAACGGAAGACACTGGCTCGTAAACTAGAAAGGGAATTTAATACAGCCTTTATAGCCCATCAAGACAATCCATCAACATTAACAAAATCCCGATTAGACAAGACTCGAGTTGCATACGATCTATTTCTTACTGAAGCAGTGGAAAAATCCTATAAACGTTCAAGACACAACTGTTTTATGAAAGCCAATAAATCGGGTACCTACCTTGCACGTACACTCAATTCTCTGAACAAACCCTTCAAACCAATTCACCTAAAACTGGCAAAAGATGTCTACACTTGTAATCCCAACAAAATAGTTCAGAAATTTCATTCACATCTGACCTTATTATATACTTCATCTAATAACTTCAACCCGGAAACAGCAGATGCATTCTTCTCTGATATAAATCTACCAGAACTTTCCCTTGACCAAAAGAAGTTATTGGAAGATAATATTACATCTAATGATGTCGTTGAAGCCATCAAAGATCTTAAAATTAATAAGAGGCCAGGCCCAGATGGCTACTCAACCTTATATTACAGAACCTACGCAGACATACTATCACCAATCTTAGCGGAAGCTTTCAGTGTATTATTAGAAGGGAAATATTTTAGACAAGAAACTTTAACCGCCATTATTTGCATGATTCCTAAACCTCTTACTGATGATACCTTATGTACAAATTTTCGCCCTATTTCCCTTCTGAACTTAGACATTAAACTTCTAGACAAAATATTAGCCAAAAGACTAAATAGCATAATAGGTAAGCTTATCCACAAGGATGAAGTAGGATTCATGCCAAAGCGCCAGGCGAATGACAATGTCCGCCGGGCTGTATTGCTAGCTCTCATAGCTAAAAACCATCGTATACCCTCCTGTTTTCTATCCCTTGATATAAAAAAAGCTTTTGACTCCATATCGTGGCCTTACCTCCACTACACATTGCAAAGATGGGGCTTTGGCCCTCACTTCCTAACATGGATCGCAGCGCGTTACAACAGACCAATCGCATATATTAAATATGCAGGATACAAATCTAATTAATTTAATATAGAAAGAGGAACATGCCAGGGCTGCCCACTTTCCCCCCTTCTATTCGCCCTCCTAATAGAACCCCTAGCCCTAGCCCACAGACCCAACAATTACGGGCATAGAAACTGCTGGATACCATCATAAATTATGTCTATTTGCGGATGACATACTCCTATTTCTATCATCCCCACAAGTTTCTGGTCCCAACCTACTGCTCATTTTAGACAAATTTGCAATGATTTCGGGGCTTACAATAAATCTCAAAAAATCCAAAGCCTTAGATATATCCCTCTCCAAAGTGGAATCCGACTCGGCCAAAAATGCACTTCCTTTCATATGGACTGAGAGGTCAATCCCCTATTCAGGGATTCACCTGACAGCCTTATATTCAGATATTTTTACAGCAAACTATCCCCCACTCCTCAAACAAATAACAACACTTTTACAACAATGGTCACATCTCCCAAGTTCATGGATAGGTAAAATGAATGCAATCAAAATGACAATCCTTCCAAAACGACTGTACTTATTTAGAGTCTTACCGATCCCTATCCCACCTTATTATCTTAGAATTCTCCAAAGACGAACATCAACATTTGTCTGGGGCTCCAAAAAACCCTGTGTATCGCTTCATACACTACACTTACCAAAACTCAAAGGAGGCTTTGGGTTTCCGAACTTCGCTAACTATTATAGAGCCGCACACATTGCTAGCCTCACTAAATATCATGCTACATATGAAATACCCCTATGGGTAATGATAGAAGCGGCAGAATGTGACCCTCTTTCTATTTCCAATCTATTATGGCTCCTACCTAAGGAACGGAAAACCCTACGTAACCCCATTACTAAATACTTTTTATCTATATGGGACAAACTTAGAGTTAAACATCAGTTACAATCTTCTCACAATCCTCTCTTGTCATTCCTGAAAAACC
This sequence comes from Rana muscosa, assembly GCA_029206835.1. Taxonomy (NCBI): domain Eukaryota; kingdom Metazoa; phylum Chordata; class Amphibia; order Anura; family Ranidae; genus Rana; species Rana muscosa. The sequence goes on from CM055116.1 coordinate 220,457,986, forward strand.
CTGCTTTCTACCCAGCATGGGTCTCTCCTAAATCATTTAAGGTCTGGAATTCATTAAATATTACTCGGCTTAGTAACTTAACTTCTCCTTCATCCTTCCATACATTTCCTATACTCTGTGACACCTACAACCTACCTAAACTCTGAACTTTTCAGATACCTCCAAATTAAAAACGTTTACGCACCTTTGCTAAATACAGATGTCTCCTTAACCCATTTTACGATTTTGAATCTACATGCATGAAAGATCCTCACTTAAGAGGCATTATGTCTTCTATATACTCCCACATTTCCACTTATCCCGGTTTAGATAAACCACCTTATGCACGTAAATGGGAGGAGGACCTGAAGAGAACATTCAATATGAATGATTGGTCCAAAATATGGTCTGTAACAAAATCTTCTTCACCAAATATCCTGGCGGTTGAAACCAATTACAAAGTTTTGTCTCGTTGGTACCTCGTTCCCGCCAGATTGGCCAAATTCACACCAAACCAAACAGGCCTATGCTTTCGGGGTTGCCCAGATCCGAGCACCCGCTTACACATTTGGTGGTCCTGCCCGTTGGTGCAATTATTTTGGGAACGGATATTTGAAACTGCCTCCAAGATATTTGGTTTCACTGTGCAACCAGACCCAGCCACAGCCTTGCTCAATCTAAAACCTGATCTCATTACACATAAACAATTCAAACTCCTCATTCAATTTCTTACAGCAGCAAAGCAAACAATAGCAAAGGCATGGAGGACCCCTAAATTGGAGATATCCGAGACCATAAATAGAGTAAATGACTTTATGTCTCACGCCAAAATGTTATCTATAGAAAGAAATCAAATTCCAATCTTTGAAAAGATATGGGATCCTTGGATTAGATTTCACCTACCTTCTATTAGTGACAACTCGATTCTCATGCCATGGTAGCCGGAGGACTCAATCGGTTAAACTAACTACTAAACCAAATTTCTGAAGCTTGGGAGCTACCCTGCTCAATATAGTGAACACTGTGTTTTACTTAAACCCTCAAGCCGCGGACCGATTCATTCATGCCATTCAGGTGGACTCCTACACCCCCCCCCCTCTGGTTTCCTACTATTCTATCCCATATTTTTTATTTTATATTATCTATCTAATTTTATTTTACCCTATTTGATTTTGATATCTTTACTTCTTTTTCTCTTTTCTTTTCTCTATTATTCTTACTTCATAACGCATCTTATTGAAGCTACAACAAAGTAATACTCTACATTACTTTTTTCAAAGATACAGATCAATTTATAATTAATATGTTAAATATTTCTTTCAACTACAGTCTTGTATATATTAGTACAAGGATTTATTTACTTTCTATCTCATTTAAGTCCTTATAATTTAGATAAGGATATATTCTGTAGACCCTATTATTTGTTATTTTTCTATATTTGTAATAATTGGACAAATATCAACAACATGTATTACATATGATCTGTATGTGACTAATATATATGTCCAATAAAATACTTTGACAAGGAAAAGTTCCCCTCAAACTCCTGTCTGATAAAACAAGCCAGAGTCCTGGCTAGCAGTACAAACTTCTCAGAAATACTAACTTTTAACCATGGTATCCAAAACTAAGACAAACACGTATTGGCTGGACATACACTTTGGGCAGGTTCTAGTGATGTCATCGCCCACAGCTTGCTTTAGGTTATATGACCCAGTACTAGAACATGGATGGATCTTTCTGACTGGTAATATTATACAGATTATAGCACTTCTACCCACCCACCATATTTTTGATTACCTAATCTTTGATTTAACTAGATAATGTAGGAGATATTGCTAGATTTTTAAGTAAAAAAAATGGTGTTTACAATAAGGTACAGTTGTTCAACAGCTGTAAAAGGTCAGCAAATATGTCCCAGCATGACAGATAGGTGCATACAAGTTATTAATATACAACCAGAACTTGATGAGTCCTGATGTTCATAATACCCCACTAACTGTAAATTGTATACGCACTGATGTGGATTATCTCACATGTAATTGATAGTCAATTGAACTAATCTACTAATCTACCCTGAACTGCATATTTTTTTTTTTCCACAAAAGTATATTTTATTAAGGTAAAAACAGGGTTACATTTCAATACGTTTTACAAGGTTGTCATGAACAGAAATGCGGAGGACTAGGGTCCTCTTTTTGGCAAATAACAACGTTTGAAATATCGCATAGTGTGCTATAACAAACAAATGATGCAGAGACTAACACAATTGGGTAATTGTATTGTCATGGAGATCTATGCAGCATATAGGTTGAGCAAGAACAACGAGCATATCAGCCATTTTAGGGAAGGGCACCCCATTCATGTCAAGTCATATCATATTTGTAGGCATTACCACGTAGGCCAACCTTTACAGGCCTAATCATGGCACTTAGATGCAGGCAAATAGACTGGATTCCCGAATGGGGTGGGAATAACTTGGTGATTATGTCGGGGTTTCCCTTTAGAGAGAGACTCAATGTCGTTGTGTGGTTTAAGGGGAAGGGGGGGAAATGGGGGTGAAAAGGGAAGGTAATTAATGAGAAATTGGGAGTTTGGGGGGAAAGTGAGAGTGTAAAGGTAAGAAGGGGTGAAAGAAAAAGAAAGACAAAGAGGTAAGAGAAAGGAAGAGAGACAGGAGCCGGTCCTCGCCCCCGCCCCCGCCCCCCCGGGTCTCCTTAAGTTGCAGGCCATACCGAATTCAAGGCAGGGAGCTCCTCCAGGTGTTTACTGCGGTAGGTAGGCTTTATAGAGGTCTGACGATTTGAAGTGATACCAGCATGCCCATGTTTGCGTAAAAATCTGTACGCGTTCCTGAGAGGAGAATATCAGTTCCTCCATTTCTTCTATCTTGGCTATCCTAAGCAGCCATTCTCTGATGGTAGGTGCCTGTGATGAGCGCCAGTGAACAGGTATGCATAGTCGAGCTGCATTAACCATGTGCATGGCCAGTGATTTAAAATAGGTACGTTTAGCAAGGGTTGTGTGATGTAAGAGGTATTGTGCAGGATTGTAATCCAGCTCATAAGTGGTAACGTGTTTGATAATGGCATGGACCTCAGTCCAAAAAGGTTGAATGGAGCTGCACTCCCACCAAATATGGATCATGGAGCCTATTGCTGCCTTGCATCTCCAGCAGATGTTCGAGATTGAAGGTGTGAATTTGTGTAGGCGTGAGGGAGTTCTGTACCATTTGGTTATGATCTTATACCCATTTTCTTGGATTGCTATATTCATCGATCCCTTATGAGCATGTGTAAAAATAGTTTCCCACTCCCCATCAGACAGAGTCAGGTTTAGGTCCTTTTCCCATAAGGTACGCGTGGGTTTGGTCGCTGGATGGAGGGAGTCCTCCTGGAGAAGAGAGTATATGTAGGATATGAGATGTCTTTGTGGTGTGCTGCATAAACAGAGGGCTTCATATGGAGTAGGTTGTCTGGACCACGTCACACTTGGTGTTTTGTATGTGAAGAAATGTCTCAGTTGTCTGTAAGACCAAAAAGGGAACGAGTGTGTGCACGATTCGGACAATAGGTCCTCATAATCCCTGATAACACCTCCCCGGAAAAAATGTTGCGCTCGTATTTCATCGTGGGGCCATTCTTTCTGGAGGAACGTAGGGTCCCCAGGAGGGAAATCCGGGTTCCCTCTCAGGGGGGTCATTGGTCCTAGATATGAGGAAAGTTTGTGGATCGAAATTGCTTTGTCAAGGGCCATTAAGGATGGGTATATTAGCGGGTGTGTTTTAACTGCGAGGGGCCATAGACGGGGTGGGAGCCATGGGAGTACATGAGTAGGTGTCTGTATGAAATGTTTTTCTAAGGTCACCCAAGTCTTTCCCCGGTAGTGAACCCTCCAATCCACGATTCTAGTCAGGTGACACGCAAGATAATATTTTTGGAGGTCTGGTAGGCCAATGCCACCCATGGTCTTTGAGAGGGTCAGGCGAGAGTATTTAATGCGCGGGAGAGAGTTCTTCCATAGGAAAGTTGTGCAGGCGTTCCTATAGGTAGCAAAGAAGGAAGGGGGTAAATGGATTGGGATTGTCTGCATCAGGTATAACAAGCGGGGAAGTACCACCATTTTGAATATAGCTGCACGGCCGAACCAGGATACATTCATAGTAGTCCATTCTTTAAGATGGGTCTGTATTTTTGAAAGGGCAGCTAAGAAGTTATGACCGTAGAGATCGACAGTATTCCTCGTAATTTGGACACCTAAATATGTGAGGGCTACAGTCTTCCACTGAAATGGGAAGAATTGTTGGCAGTGTTCTACTTCCTGCGGGGGTAGGGAAATATTTAACGCATGAGACTTTGAGTAGTTAATTTTGAGATTTGAAATCTCGCCAAAGTGTTGTATGTCCTTCAGTAAGTTGGGCAGGGAGGTTCGGGGGGATTGTAAGGAGAGTAAGATATCATCTGCAAAGGCAGCTACTTTGAATTCTCTGCGTGCTATGTTGATGCCCTTGATGTCTGCATTGCTGCGTAGCCTGTTTAAGAGGGGTTCTAGTGTCAGAACAAAGATTAAGGGGGATAAAGGACACCCCTGTCGCGTGCCGTTGCTGATAGAGAAGGCGTTTGAGAGGAGGCCATTGGTCCTCACCCTCGCCGAGGGATTAGAATAAAGTGCGTTAATGTGCGAGAACATGCGGGATAGGAGGCCTATTCCCTTCAGGACCTCCTGCATGTAGTCCCAAGCCACCCTATCAAACGCCTTCTCAGCATCTAGGGATAGAAGAAAGCCTCTGGAACCCGAGGAGTGTAACCAATGTTGTATGTTTATGGCGCGTATGGTGTTGTCCCTGGCCTCCCTACCCGGGATGAAACCCACCTGGTCGGCTGTTATGAGGTCAGGGATAAGAGGTAATAGTCTGTTGGCTAGGATTTTTGCGTATAATTTGATATCTACATTGAGTAGGGAAATAGGTCTGTAGTTTGAGGCTAGTGTGGGGTCTTTTCCATCTTTTGGGATAACTGTTATGTGGGCTTCTAATAGTCTGCCTGTTGATGTATGAGGATCCGCTAGAGAGTTACACATTTTAAGTATCTCGGGAGTCAGTATATCCTGAAAGGATTTGTAATATATTAGTGGGAGACCATCAGGGCCAGGGCTCTTTCCTACTTTCATTTGTTTTATGGCTACATGGAGTTCCTCCTTAGAAAATGGGGTTTCCATGGCCTCCGCCTGCTGTGGGGAGATAGGTTTGGGGCAGTATTGGGCTAAAAAGTCCTTTAATTGGGAAGTACGTTGGGCTGCCCTAGTCCCTTCAACGCCGTGTTGGGGCAAGTTGTACAGTTTAGAGTAGAAGTGTTCGAAGTGATTGGCTATCTCCTCATTTCTAGAGAGGAGTGTGCCTTGGGTGTCTCGTACTTCATGAATTCTGGATGTGAGCCTAGCTGCTTGTATAGTGCGCGCCAGCAATCTACCACTCTTGTTGCCGTGTTCATAGAACACCTTTTGTTGGAGGACATAGCGCCTCCTTGTGCGTTTTCCTAGTTCATCTAGAAGTACCGATCTAGTAGGTCTTGCAGCGTGGATTGCGAAGTCGATTGTTTGTGGGCGTTTTCAAGTCTGTGAATTGTGTTGATGAGTGATCTAAGTTGCTCTTGGTGTCTCTTTTTGGCTTTAGTTGCTAAAGAGATAAGTTTCCCCCTCACCACACACTTATGTGCCTCCCAAAGTGTGACTGGGGAAATGTCTGGGGTGGAATTTTCTTGGAAATAAAGCTGGATATGGGAACTCATCTGGTTGATGATTTCTGGGTCTTTTAGTAGGGCGGAATTCAGGCGCCAAGATTTGGAAGTCTTGGTCCGTTCAGGAAATGTGAGTGTCATGGAGATTGGGTGGTGGTCGGATAAGAACATTGGTTCTATGGTGGCCTGAGTAAGAGAAGATAAGTCTGTCTGGGAGAGAAAGAAGTAATCGATACTAGAATATTTTTGGTGTGGGGGAGAAAAAAAGGTATAGTCTTTGTCGTTTGGAAAAAGGGTGCGCCATGTATCATGGAGAGTCAGGTGTTGGAGTTGCAGTTTAATCTGGCGGAGTGCTCCGTAGGATAGTGCAGAAATACCTGATGAGGTGTCCAGTGCGGGGTTCAGAGGTACGTTAAAATCCCCACCCAGGATTAGCATGCCTTCCTGAAAGGTAGTAAGAAGGTCACCTACTTTTCTAAAGAATGCAACTTGGTGTTCATTGGGGCTGTAAATGTTTGCCAGGGTTATTGGTTTGGAGGCATATGTACCCTTAAGAAAGATGTATCTGCCCTCGGGGTCAACCAAAGAGTCTGCTAATTTAAAATCTGCGTGTTTAGAAATAAGAATGGAGACTCCCTTAGTTTTGGAGTCTGGGCTTGTGGAATGCAGTGCTTGTCTGTAGAGATGATTTGCTAATTTAGGAATGGCATCAGACCGAAAATGTGTTTCCTGAAGTAGTAGAAAGTGTGCTTTGTGTGTAGACAGGGCAGAGAGAACTTGAGATCTTTTTTCTGGGAGGTTTAGACCTTTAACATTTAGCGACACACATTTAAGGGATAAGTGGCTGTGTTTGGACAGTTGATCAGGTAGCATTTTGTGGGTCAGTGGGTTAGGTTGCCTCCAGCCGTTCGGTTAACAAGGCTTACTATGTAGATACACCGACCCATGAATGGGGGAACGAGAGCGAGGAGGGGCGTTCTCCAAAAACGCTTAGAAAAGAGAGAGAGAGAAAAAAAAGGGGGGGGGAAGGAGAGGGGGGTGATTAGAAGAAAAGGAGAGAAAAGAGAACAGAAATAGGAGAGAGGTATAGGTTAGAGCTTGGGGTGCAGAACTTCGGGTAGTAGGATCCCAGGAGGAAGAAGGAATGAGGGGAAGGTGGTAGATGGTATCGGACCGTAGTGTGGAATCTACCAGTCCTATGTAGAGGGTCTCCAGAGGTAGAACTAGGTATTCCTAGTCACCTAAAGAAAAAAGTCCGGGGTTCCAGCTATAGTCCTACTGGACCGCTGTGTGTGGGCAGTAAACCGGGAAGGGGTCAAGAGGTGGGCACTAGAGAGGACCATGAGTGCTTAAGGATACGAAGTGGGGGAGAGTCTATTACTTGCAGAGTGTGGGCTCTGAGATCAGAATATGCAGGATATCCTCGGTGGAGAGAATTGAGGTACGGCAATCCAGCAATACATTTAAGCAAAGCGCGGCAAGGTAAAACTGACAGTCAACATCCTCTATTGTTATAAAACTTATCATATAACTGAACATTCAGAACAGGGTATAATTTACTTATAACTCACCACAGGGGGGCTGCGCGTAAAGAACACTAACTAAACCTAGGTGGTATTAACGCATACCAGGTTCTCAGGTGGTTCATTGCAGTTACCTCCTCCCTACCTCACCTCCTCAACCAGGGTAATGTGCATAGATGTTTGCGGGTTAGAGCTGTGTTACAACCGACGCTGTATATCCCTAAGAGTAGGAGGGGTCTTATCAGGTTGCTTCCATTAAATAGCCTATGGGCTTTGCAGTTAGGTAGACGTGTGGATTCGAGAACATGTCAGGTTTAGTTGGTAGGGGTGTGTCATACGTGAGATCTGGTTTACATCGGAAGCCTAAAAGTAAGAACCATTTCCGAGATGTCACAGACATCGATCAGGTGGTGCGGTTGTGGATTAGTATGGTAGGGGCCTACCCACGCATGTACGCCCAGATATTTTACCCGTCCGGTTCTGTGTTCTTATTCTCTTTCCTTCCCGTCCTTACAGCTATAGAGGCTACTAAGGCTACTAATTTAAGTGAGCATTAGGAAGGATATTAAGCTAAGTGGGTTAGCAGCCTATCTTCTACATAACTCTACTAAGCTGGTGTGGATATCTGTCTATCCGTCGCTGCTAGGAGTGGGCACACAACTTATAAACCAAAGGTACCTCGCATACCGTGAGGCCTGAAGAGATATTCAGCTAGACTATTTAGACATAGTAACATATAACCAGCATCAGCAGACCCTTAAACAAAAAAAAAAGGGGGGGGTGTAAAACCCCTGGGAGAGGGTGGGGAGGGGGAGAAGTCAAAGCATGGGATTACTTAAAGCTTGTGTCCCATCCTTTGGCTGTAGCACATAGTCTCTGGGCCGACACTTAACACCTAGTGGAGGTATGTGTCAAAAAAAAGCCAAAGGGGTGAAATAGGGCTCATCATGGAGCACGGCATCAGTACTCATAGTTCCTTAGGTGCAGATCCAGCCGGATGTAAGCCTAAGGTGTAATGAAAACAGTACCTGGATGATAGTAGGTTGTGGGAGAGGTCCTCGATCCTGGTGAAGGGGTGGGAGGAAGGAGTCATCACGCTGCAGCTAAAGTCCCCGGGTATTCGTTGTGGTGCGGGGGTATAAAAAAAACAAAACAAATGGACAAAAGTTACAAACGAGTGAAAAGAAAAGGCAGAACTCAACTTACTGACCCACGGGTCAACCATCACATATCAGGCCGGTCACAAGTCTCTGTCTCCCCTGCGTGGGGTGCCAGCATTCCCAGGAGGGTGTGAGGAGAGATCTCGACGAGAGAGACGTTCTCCTGGCGAAGTGGGGTCTAGCCTGCGGCGTCTGGATTTTTGACGTTGCGCTTTGGGTGATGATATGTGTGAAACTGGCTTCCAGGGTTCCGTGGGGAAGTAGAATGAATGCCAATCAGGTATGTCTACAGGTGGTAGATCCAGTTGCTCGCAGAAGGTAGGGAGGTCTTCCGGTGTCCGGAGCAGTGCCGTGCGTCCCCTGGCGGTTGCTGACAAGCAAAATGGGAATTTCCACCTGTATTGGATGTTGCGGGAGCGCAATGTGTCCAGCAGGGGTCGCAAGGTGCGCCTATTCTGTAATGTTATCCGGGACAGGTCCTGAAAAAGCTTAATGTCGGCGCCATTGTGAGAGATGCGTCCCATTTCCCTCGCTTTCCTGAGAATCTCCTCTTTCAGGGGGAAGTTTACAATGCAGCAAACTACATCTCATCTCTGGGGGGTTCAGCATCTCTAGGAGGGGGTCTGAGGGCACGGTGCAGTCTCTCCATCTCTATGGGGGAATCCGCAAGCCTATCGAGTAGGTCATTAAAGATGGCGCATATAGTCTGTGATAGGGAGGCCTGTTCAATGCTCTCGGGAACCCCCCTAATCCTTATGTTGTGCCTGCGCCCCCTATTGTCTAAGTCCTCGACTTGTCTGTGCAATTCAAACATGTATGGTAGATGCATATCGTATGTCTTTTGCACTTGCCTGATCGCTGCAGCTTGGAGCTGTGTGGTTTCTTCCACTTCAGTCAGGCGGTTATTCATCCCCTGTATTTCCGTCTTAAGGTCCGATATGGCAGCCGTCAGGGTGTGTTTAATGTCCAGGGAGAATAGCTGCAGGTCTCTCTGCAAGTCCAGGAGGCTCGGGTTCGCGGCTCTATTAATATCCATGAGCGGCTCGGAGGAGTTTCTAGGCAAGCTCGGGGATGAGGCCTGTGAGGCCTGTGAGGCCTGTGAAGCCAGTGATTCCGCGAGGTGTGTTGCGGCCCGGGTCCGGAACATCTCCGGTATGTTGCCGCTGAATTGCGTGCTGGAGTCCTTGAGTGAGCGGGGGGTCGAGGTGCTCCTGTGCGTTCTGCCCATTCCTAACAGAGCATGTAAATCCCCCAAAAGTAGCTTAAAAGATCCTCAGAGTGCCGGAGTTCTCAGATCATGCGGCCATCTCGCGCCCCGTCCAAGCCACGCCCCCTGAACTGCATATTTATTGCAGTGAATCCAGGCCACCTAAATTTGATATTCACTGCAGTGATTTCAACCCACTTGACACAGGCAAATTCTTATCCCAGCAGCAAGCTTTATAACAGGCTCTGAATAATATTCTCCTTCAGCATTTTACAGGCATAAGGAAGCAATATAAAGCAACTTTTGCCCTCCATGAGAGATAAAAGGCTATTGGAAATAAGAATGAACAGGTCTGAAATACAAACAAATTGACATAATCAATGACCTAAAAAAGTCTTAAATCTGTTAGTTCCATTAAACTGTGAAAGCTTTAATATAAGTGAAGCTTAATATTATGCATTACTGTTCCTTTTATCTCTGAATTATATGTTCCATCAGGTTAAGCCTCAATAGTAGAAACATCATTAAATTTCTCCTTTTATAATTTGTTTCTATATTTGAAAATATATACAATATAACATTTAAGAGCTAGATCAAAGACATTCTACTGAACGTATGAGCTATTTTAATTGTAATAAGTGGAAGTAACTCAACAGGATACAGCAAATTAATCTGAGCAGCATAAAGCCAGGCACAGTCCAATAACTGATTTAATAACTAGCACATTAACGATTATTTATGCATGCAAATTTGCATACCTGTCTCTACTTACATTAGAACATATTCATAGTATGCCATGCTTAATAAATATAGCCTGACCAATGCAGATTAACATAATTTGATGGGTTTGTTTGTACAGATTTATTCATCCTAAAATAGGGAAACTAGTACATTAGCTGTACAAGTCTAATAAGGTCTTCTAAACTTTTTGAAACTATACGATTGTTTTAATTAGATTATATCTGTGAATTTTGTGCAGAAAAAACATTTTCACTGTAGAAAGTTTACATCTTTCTCATATTCATATTATTTTCAAGCATTTTTTGCGCAGTTTTAAAGCAGAACTCTGGTCTTACAAGGCTGCATATTTGACCCAAAGGCAGCCATGTTTTACATGTCTTCTTTAAAAAACAAAATCACACACGAGAAACCTTCCTACAGTATTCCATGGTGGTGAGCAAACAGCATATAAATTATTTGTAAACTCACAGTTAAAATGTATTTAAACCCAAGAACAACAAATGTCATATATTGCAATTTAACAGCCCTTAGATGTGCTGACTGCATTTGTTGTCTTTTTTTCAGGCATTTTTTAAAATGTTTACCTTCAAGACCTGCCAGTAACAAACTTCCTGTATAAGGGTGAGTCACCCAGTGTATTGTAGAGAAGCAAAGTAGTCCCCATAGGACAGGAAGTGTGTCAGGGCTACAGAATACACCTGCTTTACTCATTTACAAATCATGGGTGAAGGTGTTATGTTGTCCATCATGATAAATAGGGAGGACTTTTTAAGTGGATGTAAATCCTGACATATACATAGTGGAGTGAACAGCCTCAGATGATATGCAGGGATAAAACAAAATCTCCCTATATATGTTTTACATGTATATCTGCTGTTTTCAGCTTTATATATCCTTTAGAAAGTGCAGCTTGTGTTACAGATTTTCTCTTCCTGTTCAGCACTGGGAGTGGATTATTGGCATACAGCCAAAACAGCTGATTGGAGGAAAGGCACACACACACCACTCTGCATTAGCAAAGGAAGGAAGGAATGTGCCTAGCTGTTCTGTGAGAAGTCAAGCTCTCTGCTAATCTATTTATAGCAACCTCCCACGACACGACACAAACTTCAGGCTGCTTTTATCTCCCATCTCTGAGAACTTGTCAGAAGTTTTCACGCTGATAACACAGCTACGGAACAGCAGAAAAACATGGGACTCAGTGCTTTAGAGAGAGATAAGAAAACTCTACAGATATATGTGCCCAGTTCAAATTTCATGAATCGGGTTTACATCCACGTTAAGGCATAGGACTATCTTGTATGATTGAAGTGCCATCTAGTGGCCAAAATGTGGCATTTGTTCTTGAGTACTTCAACCTGGGAAAAAATATAATTTTGGTCAACAGATGGCTTTTCAATCATACGAGAGAGTTCTATGACAGAATATGGCAAGTTTTGTTGTGGCTGAGTGGATGTGTATCACATTCGTTCAAAGAACTGTGTAAGCAAAACACCTTAACTGTATATTTAACAGACTGAAACAGTGTAAATCAAAAGAGGCTCATCCGTATACATTTAAAGAGCAGGGTCCAACTTAAGTAGAACAAAATATCATGACTAGATTACATTATATGCTAACCAACAATTTTTTTTTACTTACTGGGCTTCATATTTGGTAAGCTATTGTAGTTTATTCTCTGATTTTATACTGCTGTATTTAAGACAGGATTTGAAATTGCCTATTATCCAGCAATTGTACATCAAATTATATAGCAGTATATCATTTGTAGAGCTCTTACAAACATTACAAGTAAAACGACAGATGATTATGGCATGGCTTGTAAAATGAGTATGGGCTAGAGAGGTAATATTTGAAACAGCTCAATTTATATACTAATTTCTAAGATTATGTACAAAAATAGTTATTAAAGTATGTTAACCCAAACTATGTGATTTTTTTTTCAACTGTAATTTTTAAATTATTTTAAATAAAGCTTATTGTGCTTCTGTCACTGTGTTAAACTGGCTTCCAATAGAGACTACAATTGGACTTTCAACACATATTATGCAGGTATGGTTCACTAACTAATATTTGGTACCAATGAACTGGTGCAAAGCCAAATCAGTACCCATTTTCAAAAAGTGAGTTAAGCCCTGTACACACGATCGGTTTTACAGATGAAAACAGTCCGATGGACTTTTTTCATCGGACAAACCGATCGTGTATGGGCCCCATTGGTCTTTTTTCCATTGGTGATTAAACATAGAACATGTTTTAAATTTATCCGATGGAAATTCCGCGTTTGGGACGGTCGGATTTTTGACTGATAGTGTGTAGGCAAGACTGATGGAAGTCAGTTTCATCGGAAATCCGATGGAAAAATCCATCAGATTTTATTCCATCGGAAATCCGATCATGTGTACACGGGCTTAACGGCTTCACCCAATATTTACAGACCCTTTTTTTAAGACCAAATACAAGAATAAAAGATAAGAAATCATAAGTATAAAGATTAAAATGTGTATGCATCTCAAAATGTCAGGGAAATAGGTTTATAAATGATGAAGAATCGGTGTGTCTTTTTAGATAACAGATGTAACACCAGTAAGCAGTGAAGTGTAAAATTAAAAAAAATATATTAAAAAAAAACATTATTTCACCCTTATTCATAACACTAGCATAATTATGAACTTTCATTTTTTTGCCACAAGTTCACAAAAAGGATATCTAGAGCAGGTGTAGATGCAGAAACGTGCAACTAAATTAATAAAATACACAAAGGATCTAATTTATGAAGAAAAATGTATATTTGGCTCAACATGCATTCTCATGTACACAGCTATAATTTGTCCAATTTGCTTTTCACAAGGATTATAAAGAAGCCTTTTACCATAAATTAAAGTAATACATGAAAAACATCCTAAATGTATTTCATGAAACAGAAACAATTCAAAACTTTCTATCATTCCAGAAAATATGTTCATATGATTTTTTCTATATAACTTCAAGAAAAGATTAACTTGTAATTTTGAGTAAAGCATTGGACTATAATTGGATCTGTCCTACTGAGATTTTTGTGTGCAGTCTGGAACAAACACAACATTCAGTCTGCACACCATGGATATAAAAAATAAATAACACATAATTTTACAGTTCCAATCAACCTTTGGGAATTTTTACTTCTATATAAATGTTTGGTTCAGAAAATGTGCATGCTATTATTGCAGACTATTGTATTGATTTTAGCCTAAAATGTGTTTGATAATGTAAGGGAGTAAAATAAGTCTACTCAGCTTGCTGAAGACATATGTTTGTTGAGGTGTGAAATTACATTTAACTCAGTGGCTATGAAAACATGTTTATGAAAAATTGGGTAACTTTTAATCGTGTCTGAGGCATAACAGCAAAATACCATTTTCACTTTCAGGAAAAAAAGTCTTGTATTCTGATTCACTGTTTGATATATTTCTTGACAACTGATAGTATAATACACACACATTTGTTTTACTTGGCCTGGCTTTTAAAGTGGAGTTCCACCCATTTAAAAGTCAGCAGCTACAAAAAAGTGTAGCTGCAGACTTTTAATAATCAGACACTCACCTGTCCCACGGTCTAGCGATGCGGGTGCACAAAGCCCTGCTCCTCTCCGAGGCATCGACATTCTAACTGTGACTGCCCGAGCTGTGAATGCTCGGGCAATCTTCTGGGACCTGTGACGTGTCCCAGAAGATTGCAGGGAGGGAGGGGGGAAATGTAAACTTCCTTCCGGCGCCGCGGAGCCCGGGGAGAAACTGTGAGCTGGGTGCCCATAAAAACTGGGTATCCGCTCCACCCCCCTCCAAAAAAATGACATGCCAATTGTGGTCACAGATCGGGTCACAGAGCTGAAGGAACGGGGAGATGTTAGTGTAAACACAACATCTCCCCGTTCTGCCTAGTGACACTGTCACTGATCGTGTTCCCTGTCATCGGGAACAGCGATCAGTGAATTGTAACGGCAAGCCACGCCCCCTAACAGTAAGAATCACTCCCTAGGTCACACTTAACCCTTACTGTGCCACCTAGTGGTTAACCCCTTCACTGCCAGTGTCATTTTCACAGTACTGATCACTGTAAAAATGACAATGATCCCAAAAATGTGTAAAAAGTGTCCGATGTGTCCACCATAATGTCACAGTCATGATAAAAATCGCTGATCGCCGCCATTACTAGTAAAAAAAACATAAAACCATAAAACTATCCCCTATTTTGTAGACGCTATAACTTTTGCGCAAACCAATCAATATACGCTTATTGTGATTTTTTTTACCAAAAATATGTAGAAGAATATGTATCGGCCTAAACTGAGGGAAAAAATTTTTTTAGATACTTTTTGAAGATATTTTATATAGCTAAAAGTAAAAAAATATTGAATATTTTTCAAAATTGTCGCTCTATTTTTGTTTATAGCGCAAAAAATAAAAACTGTAGAGGTGATCAAATACCACCAAAAGCAAGCTCTATTTGTTGGAAAAAAGGACGTCAATTTTGTTTGGGAGCCATGTCGCACGACCGTGCAATTGTCAGTTAAAGCGACGCAGTGCCAAATTGCAAAAAGTGTCCTGGTCATTTGGCAGTGAAATGGTCCGGGGCTTAAGTGGTTTTTAAATTGGAAGTTCCATTTTTGGGTGGAACTCTGCTTTAAGTATGAGTTGATTAATGGTTAATATAAGACATTCTAATAAAGATATATCCGATTGAACACAAGGGGGTTGATTTACTAAAGACAAATAGGCTGATCACTTTGAAAACAAACTTTACTTTGAAAAGGAATTTTCCTTTGTGAATGAGGTGAAACACTGCTGACTTCTATCATCCAATCATGTGCAAGCAAAAATACTTTTTTTTTTTTTTTTTCTTGCAGATGTATTGGGTATTATTGGCAAGTAGTAGTAGTGAAGACAATCTAGACTACAAAAGCCGTATATTTTGGTCAATATTTAAAACCCAATTCAAGCTAAAAATTAAGAATAACTGCCCTGCAGGAGTAAAAATAAAAAACAAGTTCTTGTTGCGATACTCACCCTATCTCCAGTATTGTCTCCTGCAGACACACCACTCTGTGATCCACCATTGGTCCACTTCTGGGCTGAATAAGACGAAACGTTTAGCATGCCTTCCAGAAGGATGCTGGATTTAATGTAAGTATGCAGTTATTTATGTGGAGGAGCTTCAAGGAAGGGGAAAAGTTAAGAACGGGCTTTAACATTTTAATTCAATGGTTCATTTAAATCTATAGCACAACAGAGATCTATGATCCAAGATAAATGCAAGTTGGGGATCACTTTCAGATAAACAACAAGTCAGAAGGTTGTATACGTTTTTATTATACAGTGGGTAAAATAATTATTGAACACAGCATAATTTTTCTAGGTAAATATATTTCTAAAGATGCTATTGACGTAACATTTTCACCACATGTTGGTAACAACCCATGCAATCTATACAGACAAAGAAACCAAAACAAATAAGTTCAAAAACAAAGTTATGTGTAATAAAATGGAATGACAAAGGGAAAACGTGTATAACACTCTAACTGAAATGTATTTAAAGCGGAGTTCCACCCAAAGTTGGAACTTCCGTTTAATCCACTCCTCGCCCCCTTACATGCCACATTTGGCATGTAATTTTTTTCGGGGGGAGTGGGGGCTTCAGTAGGAGTGGGACTTCCTGTTCCGCTTCCGACTTCCGCTCAGGGACCGCTTAGGCGATACGTCATATTGGCAGCCCCTCCCTGTAGGCGATCACCTGGGACACATGACAGGTCCCAGGTGATCGCCTGCCCACTCAGAGAGCGCTGCGCCATTCGCGCATGCGCAGTGAGTGCCCGGCCGTGAAGCCGAAAGCTGTCACGGCCGGGTGCCCACAGTAATAATGGAGGCGCCGGCGGAGAAGGGGGGAGAGGAGCGAAGCTCCGGGCGTCGCGTCGCTGGACAGTGGAACAGGTAAGTGTATGTTTATTAAGAGCCAGCAGCTACACTTTTTGTAGCTGCTGATTTTGAAATAAACATAAAAAAAGTCTGGAACTCCCCTTTAGTACTCCGTACAAAATCCATTGTTGGTAATTATAGCTTTAAGATGCCTCCTGCATGGCAAAACTAGTCGCATGCATGGCTCAGGTGTGATTTTGGCCCATTCTTCCACACAGTCTTCAAATCTTGTAGGTTCCATTGGCCTCTTCTATGAACTCTGATCTTTCCATAGATTTTCTATCCAATTCAAGTGATTCAGGTGATTGGCTGGGCCATTCTAGCAGCATTTTTTTCTTTCTATGAAACCAACTGAGAGTTTCTTTAGCTTTGTGTTTGCAATCATTTTCTTACTGAATTGAGTTGAGTTGAGTGGTATCTTGATATAGCGCGGTCTTACCCCGAAGGGTCCCGACGTGCTTACAAACACATACACATACTTGGGCCAATTTATAGATAGGATCTGATTAACCTACCAGCATGTCTTTGGAGTGTGGGGGGAAACCAAAGTACCCGGAGGAAACCCACGCAGGCACAGGGAGAACATGCAAACTCCAGGCAGATGGTGTTGTGAAATGTCCACCCTCGTCTCAATTTCATCCTCCTGGTAGATGGCAGCAGATTTTTATCAAGAATGTATCGGTACATTTTTCTATTCATCCTTTCTTCAAATATACAAAGTTTTCCAGTATTGTATGCTGCAAAACAGTCCCACACCATGATGTTCCCACCTCCAAACATTTTTGGGGGGAAATGCAGTGAGATTTTACCTTCAAACATGGTGTGTATTGTGGCATCCAAAGAGTTCAATTTTAGTCTCATCTGATCAGACTATATTCTCACATTATTTCACAGATTTAACATGTGTTTTCTTTAGCAATGGAGTCTTGCGTGGTGAGCATGCATACAGGTCATGCCGTTTAATTGCATCTCGGCAAGTGGTCCGTGGCTTTTGCACCACTCTTCTGATAATTCCTTTCACTCCTCTGTCAGAAATCTTGCAGGGAGCACCTGGTCATGGCTAGTTTATAGTGAAATTATGTTCTTTCAATTTACAGATTATGGGCCTAACAGTGCTCAATGGAACATTCAGAAGTTTAGAAATCCTTCTGTAACCAATGCCATCAGTATGTTTTGCAACAATAAGGTTGCAAAGGTCTTAAGAACGCTCTTTACTTTTACTGTTTCTTGTGTGACACCTTGGTAATGAGACACCTTTTTATAGGCCATCAGTTGAGATTGAACCAGCTGATATTAATTTGCACTAACAAGGGGCAGGATTGATTCCTAATTACTGATATATTTCCTTTGGTGCCTTGGCTTTCTATGCCTATTTGCACCTCCCTTTCTTCATGTCTTCAGTACTTTTTCCCTGTGTCATTTCATTTTATTACACATAACTTAACCACTTAAGGACCGGGCCTATTTTTCAAATTTGTTGTTTACAAGTTAAAAAATATTTTTTTTGCTAGAAAATTATGTAGAACTCCCAAACATTATATATATTTTTTTCTAACACGCTAGAGAATAAAATGGCGGTTGTTGCGCAGCGGTCCTACAAGCACACTTTTTTTGGGAAAAAATACACTTTTTCTGTTTAAATTGAGCCCACACTTTTTCTGTTTAAATTGAGCTTCACAGGTTGCCACTGGAGTCCTCTTTCACTCCTCCATGATGACATTGTGGATCTGGTGGATGTTAGAGACCTTGCACCCCTCCACCTTCTGTTTGAGGATGCCCCACAGATGCTCAATAGTGTTTAGGTCTGGAGACATGCTTGGCCAGTCCTTACCTTTACCCTCAGCTTCTTTAGCAAGGCATTGGTCATCTTGGAGGTGTGTTTGGGGTCGTTATCATGTTGGAATACTGCCATGCAGCCCAGTCTCTGAAGGGAGGGGATCATGCTCTGCTTCAATATGTCAAAGTACATGTTGGCATTCATGGTTCCCTCAATGAACTGTAGCCCCCCAGTGTTAGCAACACTCATGCAGCCCCAGACCATAACACTCCCACCACCATGATTGACTGTAGGCAAGACACACTTGTCTTTGTACTCCTCACCTAGTTGCCACCACACACGCTTGACACCATCTGAACCAATTAAGTTTATCTTGGTCTCATCAGACCACAGGACATGGTTCCTGTAATCTATGTCCTTAGTCTGCTTGTTTTCAGCAAACTGTCTGGATATGACACTGAGCACGTGCGCTCAACTTCTTTGGTCGACCATGGTGAAGCCTGTTCTGAGTGGAACCTGTCCTGTTAAACTGCTGTATGGTCTTGGCCACCGTGCTGCAGCTCAGTTTCAGGGTCTTGGCATACTTCTTATAGCCTAGGCCATCTTTATGTAGAGCAACAATTCTTTTTTTCAGATGCTCAGAGAGTTCTTTGCCATGAGGTGCCATGTTGAACTTCCAGTGACCAGTATGAGAGAGTGAGAGCGATAACACCAAATGTAACACACCTGCTCCCCATTCACACCCGAGACCTTGTAACACTAACGAGTCACATGACACTGGGAAGAGAAACTGTCTACTGTCATTTTTACTTTTTTTTTTGGTGAATGTGTAGGGGTACAATGTACCTGATACCAATTCACATAGGGGGGAGGGAGCTGGGGGCCCCCTTGTTAAAGGTGGCTTTCAGATTTTGATAAGCCCCCCGTCCACTCTCTTGCCCCCCCTTTTCCTGCGGCCTGCCAGGTTGCGTGCTCGGATAAGGGTCTGGTATGGATTTTTCGGGGGGACACCCACACCATTTTTTTACATTTTGGTGCAGGGTTTCCCTTAATATCCATACCAGACCCAAAGGGCCTGGTAATGGACTGGGGGGGAACTCACACAATTTTTTTCAATGATTTTCATCTATATTGCTGGGGTCTGGGAATACATTACAGCCGCAAGCAGTTTTAAATGAAATGTTTTCCTTTTGTAATTTTGCTGTTCTCATTTATAAAACTATGTACGGCCACTATGTAAGCAGCCTAACAGTCTTGCCTTTGGCCAATCCTGGCTCTCACAGCAGAGCGCGCTGTGATTGGCCAAAGCATGCAGGTCAAGTGCATGCTTTGGCCAATCAGCAGCCGTCAATGCACTGCGATCTCGCAGTGCATTGACGGTCTCGTCGTTCATTATGGGGCGATCTGTTGGCACTGGAATTTCCAGCGATTGCCCCATAATGTTCTAAATTCGGCGAACATGTGAACACCTGATGTTCAAGTCCAACTTACGTTCGACTCAAAACACCGGGCTCATCCCTAACTGGAACTAAGGGGCCAAGCCCAACCCCTTTAAATTAACCCCACACCATAATCCCCTCTCCACCAAAATATTTGGACCAGTGCACAAAGCAAGGTCCATAAAGACATGGATGAGTGATCTTGGAGTGGAGAAACTTGACTGGCCTGCACAGAGTCCTGACCTCAACCCGACCGAACACCTTTGGGATGAATTAGAGAGGATACTATGAGCCAGACCTTCTCGTCCATCATCAGTGCCTGACCTCACAAATGCGCTTCTGGAAGAATGGTCAAGCATTCCCATAGACACACTCCTAAACCTTGTGGGCAGCCTTACCAGAAGAGCTGAAGCTGTTATAGCTGCAAAGGGCAGGCCAACTCAATATTGAACCCTACAGACTAAGACTGGGATGCCATTAAAGTTCATGTGCGTGTAAAGGCAGGCGTGGCCACCGACTGATTCATCTGTGTGTGTTCTTTAGGAGCTAAAGAGAGCCTGGCAAGCATGTGCAATGAAAAAAGTGCCACCTGCTGGATGTATATCAAAGTACAAGATATTATTTGAAATGTGTTATTTTCAATTGACAATTTTTTTTTTTTTTATCAGAAAATATATGCACACTATTACTATACATACTTTAACTTTAGTCCCTAAAAACATGCTTTGCAATTGCTACTTTTTAATTATTTTTATTATTTTTTCTAAATATCTAATAAAGTAATATTTTACTATACATTTGAAAATATCGTATAACATTTTGTGGTCCAGAGGAATGAAATGTGGATGAGTAGCCTAAGATTTGATCTTTCCCTGTACTAATCTGTGACTGTATACTAGCCATTTATATAAAAAGGTCATTTAAAACAGTTTTAGCTCTTACAAATGTAGTAGATAACAAAAGATATAGAAATTAGAGCATATTCGACATAAGAATTTAAATATGGAAATCAATAAAATGTGTAATAAATTATTT
Source organism: Rana muscosa (assembly GCA_029206835.1). NCBI lineage: Eukaryota > Metazoa > Chordata > Amphibia > Anura > Ranidae > Rana > Rana muscosa. The sequence continues at coordinate 220,478,533 of CM055116.1, forward strand.
TCTAGAGACTAATTTACATGACAAAATGACTTGGCAAGAAGAATCCCATCAATACTGATTATAGACAGATTTTCATATTTGTCAGTGACTTTTCCCCCTTGCAAGCTATCTCTGAATGCATTCAGCAGCTTTATGGGCTAACCTTTAGGCAATGTTGGCATTAATATCCTGTATTAATTAGTGCATGACAAATGTATAAAATGCCTACTTTTTCTAATCACATTTAATCCACTTTGATTACCAGTGCAGATCATTTGTCAAATCATAGTACAGTTAAAGTTTTGCTTAGATATTCCTCTCTGCTTTCTTTTTTTGCAATGGAAATCTTTGCTTGCATTACAATTCTCCACTTACAGCTTTAACCTTCAGCTATGTCCCCTTTTATACACTGTTTGAGTAACATGATCTTCTGCAGCTAATCTGTTACACATTTTTTACACCTTCCCTTATTGCAAGTGTGCACACATTTACACTGAGTGACATGGACTTCATTCTTCCCTTATGTCCTTCATTTCTTCCTCAAGCCAAATACTTGCTCACATTTTACACGTGCCTTTAAAGATCAATTCTAGGCAACCAATGTTACCATTCAGTGATCTTCTAATGCAGGGATATGCAATTAGCGGACCTCCAGCTGTTGCCAAACTACAAGTCCCATGAGACATAGCGAGACTCTGACAGCATTAAGCATGACACCCAGAGGCAGAGGCATGATGGGACTTGTAGTTTGGCAACAGCTGGAGGTCCGCTAATTGCATATCCCTGTTCTAATGCATTCCAGCAACAAAAAGGCATTCCTGAAACACTATGTTTCTGTGCAAAATCCTTGCTCTCTCTACCTCTTCCATGACCTATTAAATCCAAGCAAGTTTGCATATGTTGGGTAGCTGTCAGAAATATTTTGGAACTAGCAATGTTTTTTTTACATTAGGATTTTTTTGTATGTGAAAGGCAGCGAGAAAGGTGTTTTATCATCACAATCATGTATGTTCTACTATACCAGTGGTCTACCAGTGGTCTCCAAACTGCGGCCTGGGGGACAGTTGTCCCTTTGCTTCCCTTTATCTGGCCCTTGGCGCATTATGCTCCCAATGTCAGCAACAGCGGGCCATAGTTCCTGCTACTCTATCCCTCCTACTGACAATAATTGTGCAGTCAACTTTATCGTACCAAGATAGTCCTTAAATTCTAGGGGAAGGGAATGTTGTAGGGTCAGCATCAGCCACTGTCCCTTTATCCCCATCCCTCTTGTTGTTTCCTACTGACAATAATGATGGGGCACTAGTCCTCTCACTGACATTAACAATGGGACACTATTCCTACCACTGACACCATCAATGGGGCATTATTCTTCCCACTGACACCAACTATGGGCCACTATTCCTCCCACTGACACCAATGATGGGGCACTATTCTTCCCACTGACATCATTGATGGGGCAGTACTCCTCTCACTGACATGAATAATGGGACACTATTCTTCCCACTGACACCAACAATGGGGCACTGTTCTTCCCACTGACACCAATGATGGACCACTATTCCTCCCACTGACACCAGTGATGGGACACTATACTTCCCACTGACACCAATGATTGGCCACCAATCCTCTCACTGATATTAACAATGGGACACTATTCTTCCCACTGACACCAACGATGGACCACTATTCCTCCCACTGACACCAGTGATGGGGCACTATTCTTCCCATTGACACCAATGATGGCCACTATTCCTTCCACAGACACCAATGACGGGACATTATTGCTCCCACTGACACCAAGGATGGGGCACTATTCCTTCCACTGACACCAAAGATGGGAAACTGTTTACTCCCACTCACACCAGGTCATTTTCTACTCCCACTGGCCAAAGTCTGGCCCCCCTAAAGTCTGAAGAATGGTAAACTGGCCCTTTGTTTAGAAAGTTTGGAGACCCCTGTACTATACTAACACAGACAAAGGAGATTGGTGATTAAATCAATGCCTGTGTTCAGAAGATCTTGCCAGGCCAGCCAGTTATCAAATTCTGTCAGTTCAGCACACATAATTGTGCCTAGGTATGTACCTGTGTGCAGGAAAATGCATGCATATCATGACATGTGCACAGATGTGCTGCCAGTGGCATCAAACAGACTAATTAAAGCTGTATTTTGCAAGGTTTCAGTGTTGACATATGTACAGTAGCATAACTTAGACCTGCAGTCCTGCAATGTGACTCCGCTCATTCCCCTTACCAACCTAATTTGTTCCTCAATGCATGTGTAATGCTTTCTCATCTGCTCACCCTGCTCCTGCCTCGATTCTGGCTTGTTTCAATGACTTCTACATGCTGTTCTGGTACCTGGCTACCTGCCGGTTGTTAAACTGGCCTGTCACTTTAAAGAACAAAATTGCAGTCCTCTGCAGGCTCAGAGTTTCTCTCCTCTCCCTAGACTGCAGAAGCAGGCTCTCTATGATTGCGAGCAGACAAATATCTACAAATATATCTTCCAAAAATAGCCGCTGACCATAAAAGTCTTTGTGGATTTATTTTAACCACTTGACCACTGGGCACTTAAACCCCCTTAATAACCAGACCAATTTTCAGCTTTCGGTGCTCTCACATTTTGAATGACAATTACTCAGTCATACAACACTGTACCCATATGAAATTTTTGTCCTTTTTTTCACACAAATAGAGCTTTCTTTTGGTGAGAAAAAAAGACTGAAAATTTTGTAAAAAAATGATTTTTTTTTCGTTTCTGTTATAAAATTTTGCAAATTACTATTTTTTCTTCATAAATTGTGGCCAAAATTTATACTGCTACATATCTTTGGTAAAAATAAGTACAAATTGGTGTATATTATTTGGCCTTTGTGAAAGTTATAGAGTCCACAAGCTATGGTGCCAATATCTGAAAATTGATCACACCTGAAGTACTGACGGCCGATCTCATTTCTTGAGACCCTAACATGCCAGATAAGTACAAATACCCCCCAAATGACCCCTTTTTGGAAAGAAGACACTCCAAGGTATTCATAAAGAGGCATTGTGAGTTTTTTGAAGTTGTAATTTTTTCCCACAATTCTTTGCAAAATCAAGATTTTTTTTTCTCTTTTTTTTTTCACAAAATTGTCATATTAGCAGGTTATTTCTCACACACAGCATATGCATTCCACAAATTACACCCCAAAACACATTCTGCTATTACTCCCGAGTATGGCGATACCACATGTGTGAGACTTTTACACAGCGTGGCCACATACAGAGGCCCAACATGCAGGGAGCACCTTCAGGCGTTCTGGAGCACCAAGGCCAATTCTGACATTTCTCTCCTACATGTAAAAATCATCATTTATTTGCTAGAAAATTACATAGAACCCCAAAACATTATATATGTTTTTTTAGCAAAGACCTTAGAGAATATAATGGTGGTTGTTGCAACTTTTTATCTCGCACGATATTTGCGCAGCAATTTTTTTAACGCGTTTTTTACGGAAAAAAAATGTTTTGTGCTTAAAAAAAAAAAAACAGTAAAGTTAGCCCAATGTTTTTGCATAATGTGAAAGATGAAGTTACGCCGAGTAAATAGATACCTAACATGTCGCCCTTAAAAATTGCACACACTCGTGGAATGGCGCCAAACTTCGCTACTTAAAAAATCCCCATAGGCGACGCTTTAAATATTTTTACTGGTTACATGTTTTGAGTTACAGAGGAGGTCTAGGGCCAAAATGATTGCTCTCGCTCTAACGTTCGCAGAGATACCTCACATGTGTGGTTTGAAAACCGTTTTCATATGTGGGCGGGACTTACGTATGCGTTCGCTTCTGTATGCGAGCTCACGGGGACAGGGGCGCTTTAAAAAAAAAAATATTTATTCTTCATTTTACTTTATTTATTTTAGTTTGACATGTTTTTCCGCCCTAAACATTTTTTTGATCACTTTTATACCTATTACAAGGAACGTAAACATCCCTTGTAATAGGAATATGGCATGACAGGTCCTCTTTACAGTGAGATATGGGGGGGGTGTCAATAAGACCCCACATCTCACCTCTAGGCTGGGAAGCCTGAAAAAGATACAAAAAAAAAAAACAACAATCCTGGCTTTGATCGTAGCGGTGAGTCGGTAGAAGCACCGGAAGGCGGCGGGGGGGGACGGGGACATCCCCTCTCGCCTCCCGTAAGAATGATCAAGCGGCAGAACAGCCGCTATGATTGTTCTTATGGTGTAGGGAATCGCCGGCTGAAAAAGCTAATATCTGAATGATGCCTGTAGCTGCTCCCATCATTCAGATATCCCCGCACAAAGTCAAGGACGTCATATGACGGCCGGAGGGCGGGAAGTGGTTATTGCAGAGTATTGCCGGGCATTGCGGAGTATTGCCGGGCATTGCGGAGTATTGCCGGGCATTGCGGAGTATTGCAGGGCATTGCGGAGTATTGCGGACTATGGCAGGGTATTGTGGTGTATGGCAGGGTATTGCGGTGTATGGCAGGGTATTGCACGGGTATTGCACAGGGTATTGTGGAGGGTATTGCACAGGGTATTGTGGAGGGTATTGCAGAGTATTGTGGAGGGTATTGCAGAGTATTGTGGAGGGTATTGCAGAGTATTGTGGCGGGTATTGCAGAGTATTGTGCAGGGTATTGCAGAGTATTGTGCAGGGTATTGCAGAGTATTGTGCAGGGTATTGCAGGGTATTGCAGAGTATTGTGCAGGGTATTGCAGAGTATTTTGCAGAGTATTGCGCAGGGTATTGCAGAGTATTTTGAAGGGTATTGCAGAGTATTTTGCAGGGTATTGCAGAGTATTTTGCAGGGTATTGCAGAGTATTGTGCAGGGTATTGCAGAGTATTGTGCAGGGTATTGCAGAGTATTGCACCAGGGTATTGCAGAGTATTGCACCAGGGTATTGCAGAGTATTGCACCAGGGTATTGCAGAGTATTGCACCAGGGTATTGCAGAGTATTTCGCAGGGTATTGCAGAGTATTTCGCAGGGTATTGCAGAGTATTTCGCAGGGTATTGCAGAGTATTTCGCAGGGTATTGCAGAGTATTGCACCAGGGTATTGCAGAGTATTGCACCAGGGTATTGCAGAGTATTGCACCAGGGTATTTTGCAGAGTATTGGCAGGGTGTATTGCAGAGTATTGGCAGGGTATAGCACAGGGATGGCTGAGCAGGGATGGATGGATGGCTGGATCTGTGACTGCAATTGTCACAGATCCAGCCCACAGAGCTGCTGCTGCCATCCGCTCTCTCCCCTCTCCTCTCACACTGTACCGATCGGTACAGAGAGGGGAGGGAGGAACCGGCGTCATCAAATGACGCCGGTCTGTTTACAAGTGATTGCTCCGTCATTTGACGGAGCGATCACGTGGTAAACGGCCGCTATCAGCGGCGATTTACCGCGATTCGTGATCCGCCGGGTCCTCTGGACCCGGCGGTCACGGAGTTTCCCGTGTGCGCGCCCCAGGGGGCGCGCGGGAGCGCGATTCTGGGAGGACGTTATATAACGTCCTCCCAGAGTTAAGCAACCACCTTGTCGACGTTATTTGTCGGCAGGTGGTTGTTAAGTGGTTAAAGAAAAAGGATGCAACATACAAGTCCGCCTGGTGCAACAGATACTTTAACTGATTTCCCTCCATCGCTGGAGCTTAATGTTAGGGTGAACACTAACTGTAAAAATGGCAATCCTTATATCCAGATCTAATAATCACACCTGTTTCCACTTAATTATCTTAATAAGCTGAAAAGATGGCTCTGCTAGCAACAGCTAAAGGAAATTCAAAGTGCAAGAAATGGTTAAATCCTATCCCACTGAGCTAAAAAAAGAGTCATTCTGTCAGCTGAATAAACCCAAAAGAATTTATTGACAAATTATAATAAAATAATTCACCTTAAAATCACATATCAGTACAAAAATGGGATTATAATAACTGATCCTTACTAATCCATCTCTTACAAAGAGTTCAAAAGAATTTCATGATGTTAGTATGTGAATATCAGAGAGCCCCTGTGGGGAGGGGAAAACTTAATAAAATATGTCCAACCATAATAATGTGAGACATCCCATTCATAATTCAAGCCAACTGGTAAACCAGTGTCTAAAGTAAAAATCCAATATATCTCTTGGTGACACAACTTAGAGCAGTGTTTCTCAACTCCAGTCCTCAATCCATCATCTTTAGTTATACGTCCATGACATCAATCCAAAGTTCCAGCGACGCCAACATCACATTATGGGCACATTATAGAGCCATGCCTTTATTCCCTGTCCTCCTATACAACGGTGTTTGAACTTGAGTAATACCAAAGGCAACCCTTGTCATATCAGGCTGTGTATACAAGAAAAAATTACAGCACATGACAGCCTAGATAAAACAATATACTCTGCAGGTAGACCATGTTCCTTGTATGCATCTCAAGGTTTATTTAGAAATTTTAGTTGCAGAATTAACTTTAAACTCTAATAATACAGCATTTAAAAAATTTGAACATGCACCCAAAACCAGAAAAATGTGTAACCACATGCTAAGTCTCCATTCTCCATAAATAAATCTAAAGAGACCACTTCTCTTGGTAACATTTCCTGAACCTTGGTTCTTCTAATGTCTTCAATATTATTACTCAAAAAAACTTGCTTTTCACTGTACTGGGCACAACTATTGAGCACCACTTTGATATGATTTCTTCTCAAGTAATGTGACAACTAATTTGGTGGCTATATCTTCCCCATCTTAAATCCCACACATGAACTTCAAAGCATAGATCAGGAAGCAGCATGATGTATAATTACTTTGGAGCCAAACAAGTTTCCCAGAGAGATGAATCATTGAAAAAAAAGAAGGAAAATCTATATATTTTGTAAGAAGAACTAAGGTTAAGATACTGATTGAAATCACATGATTTTACCCATGTACTAATGCCAGAAATGAAAAATAAAATATTGGTTATTTCAAGCAAAAATATATATTCCAGTCTCTAGTGTGTCCCACATAAACTATAAAATGAATACAGAAGTCTTCAGAAAAATTAATTAGAATCCCTGTGACTAGTACACAGCTAGATGAAAAAGAATACAGAATTTTACCAAGGTTCTTTGCATAAGTTGACTGAGGAAAAATAAATGCAATGGCATAGCGCAAGTATTTTCTTCGGCATTGCAAAATTCAATATCTGAAAATATCTTGAATTGCAGTTTTAAGGTAGCAATTTTAAGTACTTGTTTAAATAGCTCAGTCATTATGTTTCACAGGATAGATGTGTACTGTGTCTTGAAGAATGCAGTAACATTTTGCACAGATTCATTTATCAAGGTTCTGTTACAAGATGTCAATGTAAATTAGGAAGGTGTAACCGGAAAAAAAAATTAATTCACATTTTTCAAACTGCATCTTTATTAAAGGATACGTACACCTTTGTAAAAAAACAAAAAATAATAAATGCACATCTTGCAAACAGCAGATCATGGGTGCAATGCAGGACTCCTTCAGACTGTCAGTGTAGTCTGTCTGCTTGTACCTCATTTGAAAAAACACTCACAAAACTCTGAATAAATTATGGAGATGGGTCGGCGAAGCCCAACACATTCGCTTTTTTTAAATTGCGGCAGAGAGTTCGGGGACAAGATCCCCAGCTCGCTATCACTATCATTTAACTATCATTAGGTAGCAGGTTGGGGAGAGGCTGCAGCAATGGAAACATGGTACAAAAAAGGGTGGGACATGTAACATGTTCCCAATGATAAACTTATCCTTTAAATGTTATAATAGAAAAACATCCACAACAAAAGTACAGAAATATAGACAAGCCAAGTCAAATACTGGCTTATATACATCACATATATGCTCAACAGCAATATCCAGCAGCCAATATAAAACATTATAGTATGTATTGCAAAAGGACGGTTAAAACATAACTTACAAGACCTAAGAAGGAATGTATGTTAAACTGAAGTAGAGGAACCACTTCCCTTCTAAACAACATCATATTTCAAAATGTAATGAGTTAGCACAAAGATTTAGATCAAAAAGTAAGAGATTATCCCAACAGAACACAGAGAGCAAACATAGAGACAATAAAAATAGACATAAAGCTATTTGTTTTTAACCAGTTCCCACAGGTTCCATTGCATTTGAAATTTCTATTTTTTCCTATATTTATATGCCATTATTCTTTCATATACATGAATCCAAGTGTCTTTTGTCGTCAGTAAGGCTAGGGGTATACTTGCTTTTCCAGTTTAAACTATCATCAACCTTGCAGTAAATAAAGAATTCACGACAATGGGTCTGAAGGGAGGTGGAAAACTTTCTATTCCTACGTTCAATAATAGTTACATAGTTACATAGAAGGTGAGGTTGAAAAAAGACACAAGTCCATTAAGTCCACCCTATGTGTGTGATTATATGTCAGTATTGCATTGTACAGTATATCCCTGTATGTTGTGGTTGTTCTGGTGCTTATCTAATCATTTTTTTTAAACTATGATGCTCCACGCTGATACCGCCGCCTGTGGAAGGGAGTTCCACATCCTTGCCGCTTATACAGTAAAGAACCCTCTACGTAGTTTAAAGTTAAACCTCTTTTCTTCTAATTTTAATGAGTGGCCATGTGTCTTTTTAAACTCCCTTCCAGACCCTTTATTAGCTCTGTTGCCCTTCTTTGTACTCTCTCCATTTTCAGTACATCCTTCTTGAGGACTGGTGCTCAGAACTGGACAGCATACTCTAGGTGCGACCGGACCAGAGTCTTGTAGAGCGGGAGAATTATCGTTTTATCTCTGGAGTTGATCCCCTTCTTAATACATACCAATGTTCTGTTTGCTTTGTTAGCAGCAGCTTGGCATTGCATGCCATTGCTGAACCAATCATCTACTAGAACCCCCAAGTCATTTTCCATCCTAGATCCCCCCAGAGGTTCTCCCCCCAGTATATAGATTGCATTCATATTTTTGCCACCCGAATGCATTATTTTACATTTTTCTACATTAAACCTAATTTTGCCATGTAGTTGCCCACCCCATTAATTTGTTCAGATCTTTTTGCAAGGTTTCCACATCCTGCAAATAAGTTATTGCCCTGCTTAGCTTAGTATTGTCCGCAAATACAGAGATTGAGCTGTTTACCCCATTCTCCAGGTCATTTATGAACAAATTAAATAGTATTGGTGCCAGCACAGAACCCTGGGGGACCCCACTACACACCCCTGACTATTCTGAGAACTCCCCATTTATCACCACCCTCTGAACTCACCCTTGTAGGTAGTTTTAAATGCATGCACTCAACCTATGGTCCATGCCAATGGACATTATTTTGTACAGTAAACGTTTATGGGGAACTGTGTCAAATGCTTTTGCAAAATCCAGATATCCCACATCTACGGGCCTTTCTTTATCTAGATGGCAACTCACCTCCTCATAGAAGGTTAATAGATTGGTTTGGCAAGAATGATTCTTCATGAATCCATGCTGATTACTGCTAATGATACCGTTCTCATTACTAAAATCATGTATATAGTTCGTTATCATCCCCTCTAAGAGCTTGCATACTATTGATGTTAGGCTAACTGGTCTGTAATTCCCAGGGATGTATTTTGGGCCATTTTTAAATATTGGTGATACATTGGCTTTTCTCCAATCAGCTGGTACCATTCCAGTCAGTAGACTGTCAGTAGACTGTCAGTAGAAATTAGGAACAATGGTCTGGCAATTACTTGACTGAGTTCCCTAAGTACCATCTGGTCCCAGTGATTAATTAATGTTAAGTTTCCCAAGTCTAATTTTAATTCTGTCCTCTGTTAACCATGGAGGTGCTTCCTCTGATGAGTCATGCGGATAAACACTGCAGTTTTGGTTACTGAAGCCCCGATTCCCTCGCGAGGACTGAGGAGAAGAATAAATTCAATACCTTCGCCATCTCTCCATCCTTTGTAACCAGATGACCTTCCTCATTCTTTATGGGGCCAATATGGTCTGTCCTCCCTTTTTTACTATTTACATACTGTATATACTCGAGTATAAGCCGACCCAAATATAAGCCGAGGCACCTCATTTTACCACAAAAAACTGGAAAAACTTGTTGACTCGAGTATAAGCCTAGGGTGTCCATCTGCATGCCTCACTGTGCCTCACTGTGTCCATGTGCATGCCTCACTGTGTCCATGCCTCACTGTGCCCATGCCTCACTGTGTCCATGACTAGACTGACGTTTAACATGGGAGTCTGTGGAAGGATTCCCAGCCGTAGGTCCCGCAGACAAAAAACTTTGCACACTTGTAGAGGAGAAATATGGCTACATGTGTGCCAAGTTTCGGGTCCAGGGGACCTACGACCGTCCGGTACCGGGTCCCCAAATTCACCAGAGAAATGACCATTTAACATGGGAGTCTATGGAAGGGGTGCCCGGGTTTGAAAAATCGTTGCTCCCCGGCCATAGATCCTCTGGACAAGAAACTTTGCACACTTGTAGAGGAAGAGTGGGGCTACAAGTTTGGGGTCCAGGGAACCTATGGCCGACCTGTACCAGGTCCCCAAAATTTGGGAGATCAGGCACAAAAAGGTGACTCGAATATAAGCAGAGGGGGGCATTTTCAGCACAAAAAAATGTGCTGAAAAACCCAGCTTATACTCGAGTATATACGGTACTTAAATAATTTCTTTGGATTTTTTTTGCTTTCCTCCGCTATGTGTCTTTCATGTTCTATCTTAGCCGCCCTAATTGCACCCTTACATTTCTTGTTGCATTCCTTATAAAGTCTGAATGCTGATAATGATCCCTCAAGCTTGTATTTTTTGAAGGCCTTCTCTTTTGCTTTTATATGCATTTTTACATTGGAGTTAAGCCATCCAGGACTTTTGCTCACTCTTTTAAATTTGTTACCCAAATTAGCATTAGCATTGGCTAATACCCTTATTTAATATGCTCTTAAAGCAAACCCATCTCTCCTCTGTGTTCTTTGTTCCTAAGATTTTATCCCAGTTTATGCCTTCTAGCAAGGTTCGTAGTTTAGGGAAGTTGGCTCTTTTGAAATTCAGTGTCTTTGTATTCCCCTTGTGTTTCCTATTTGTGTGATTTATACTGAAGCCGATTGACCTGTGATCACTGTTTCCTAAATTGCCACGTATTTCCACATCCGTGATCAGGTCTGTATTGTTGGTAATCAGTAGATCTAGTAACGCTATATTTCTAGTACACAAGTGAAAAATGCGCAAAAAACAAATCACTGGTATCCAGTAAGTGTATGATTGGTAATGTACAATACAATGTAAAAATGATGGTGTCTATGAATAAGATAATAACGATCAGGGGTGGGGAGAGGAAGGGGGGTATGCAGTAAAAATTATTATGGGGGGGGGGAAGTCACATTTACAGTCTTAGGGCTGCCATCAATGGAGAAACAGAAACCGTTGTTCCAGTACTGTAGAGAAAAAAGCAAGGGAAGAGGCGCCTCTAAGTGTAGACGTTTTAAAACAATTTAATATAAATTAAAAGTACAGGCAACTCACATTTTACAATGTAAAAGCAGGCATTGTACGAATTCCATGAAAAGGGGAAGTGATCATCAGGTCAGTCATTCTGTGCTGTGTCCTGCTGTGGCGCTGTGCTGTTTTGATGTCATCAGGTTCCGCATGGAAGATGGTAGAAGCCGGCGGCAGTGAGGAGATGACAGAGCACGGCCTAGATGGTATTTCCTGGCAGGCAGGGAGCGATGATGTCACTGGTATGCGACGCGTTTCCCGAGCTGGCGTGCTGCGTGTAGCGTGGCAGTCGCGCTCCTTTATCAAGCTGATGAATGGGATAGTGGGGCTAGTGTTTTTATTGGAGGAGGAGGGGCGGGAGTGAAGGAAGTGGTGGGGCCGAGACGGGACTTATGAGAGAAGTGTCTGCAGGGAGGCTGTCAGTGCAAGGCTGGGTGTACAAAGCCTGAACTATAACCATGATTGGCGGGGGGCAAAAAAAACGGGACTAGAACAAGATATACATATAAGAACGAGAAAAGAAAGAGGAAAAAAGGAAAAGAAAAAGAAAAAAGGGGAAAAAGGAAAAAATATAAAAAGAAAAAGTAATAAATGGTAATAAAGAGAAAAGGTGAAAAATGAAATAAATAAAAAGGAGAAGGAAAAAGGGAATAATAGAATATATATTGACGGGGCCAGGGGGGGCGGGGGGTGGGAGAGAGAAAGAAAGGGGCCATGGGGAAATGAACAGGGAAAATGAACTAAACTAGAAAAGAGTGGGAACGCAAAGAGAGGGGAAAGGGGGAAAATATATATATATATATATATATATATATATATATATATATATATATCAAGGTGGGGGGAGGGGATTATTTATATTGGATTGATGAAATGAGCAGAATGAGAAAGCATAATGATAATAAGGGGGAGGGGGTGGTTTTATTTTATATAATGATAGATGAATGCATTAGTGTGTGGATGAGGGGATAAGGATACGGGATGGGTATGGAAGGTTAAAGGGCGGGGGGGGGGTTTGGGACACTGAAAAGGTATGATGAGCGCAAAAATGACAAAAATGACATGATGCCATAGGACACTAATGGGAACTTACATAAGGAATACAGTGTATGCATAAAAAATACACATACAACATAAAAAATACACATACAACATATATATATATAAAAAACATATGCATAAAATATATATATAATAAATATATAGAGAAATATATACACATGAAAAATACATATAATACACAATAATATATATAATACATAAAACATACACTATGCATGTAAAAAAAAAAAAAAAGGGGGGGGTTACACACACGCAAAACACATATATACATATATATACACACATATACACACATATATATATGCGTAAACCTACTATCACATCACCACCAGTACCAATCCTCATACCCATTATAGGCATGTACCAATGTCATAAACCACTGTGTAAAACATGTAATTTTGTTCAACATGGGCAAAAATCCTTCAGCACCAAAGGTAAAACCTATCAGCTGAAAGAATTTTTCAATTGTTCCTCGGACTTTGTGGTATACGGCCTCAGTTGCCCTTTCGGGGTAATATATGTAGGTCGCACCATACGCCCGTTACGACAAAGATTCGGTGAACATCGAAGATACATAGAGGGTGGCACTGACCCCCACAGTGTCCCAAAACATTTTGCCAAATTCATCAAAAATCTACCACTGGACTCCAGGTGTGGGTAATCGAACAAATCGACAGATCACTCCCGGCAGCCAAAAGATTTAAGAAACTCTGTGCCAGAGAAACATACTGGATTTATAGCTTAGATGTACTCTCACCTGGAGGTATCAACGAGAGTATCGAAATACACACCATTCTATAACCATTCTACATATAACCCCCCCCCCCCCGTTCTTTTTATCATCAATTTATCTCTTAGACATGTTATTTATAACATTAGATATTACTAATTTATTGGCCTGTTTTTATCTGCCTTGGTTTATTTACTATTTAATATATTTTTTACATATAATTCTTATTGTATATCTCACAGGTTGGAAAATACTATTTTTTCCCTACTGAGGGTGGCGGGTGTGTGTGTATTTTTTGTAAGTATATACCCCCTAGTCCAATTTATAGACCACCCTCACCCACCCTTGTCCCCCGTCCCTGCCTCTCCCATCCCTTCCCTTTTCTAACTTCTCCCCCTTCCCCCCCTTCCCCCCCTCTCTCGACTTTCCCCCCCCCCTTTTTTTTTTCTTCCCCCCCCCCATCACACCTCTCTCAACTTTTTTCCCTTCCTTTCCCCTCCCCTTTCTCTTATTTTTCCCTCCCCCCCTTCCCCCTTTTTTCCTTTCTCCCTTGTCTCACCTCTTTGATTGATTTATCGTTATCATTGTGTGTTTTTTGGTACCTTTGTTGTTTTTCCTATGCATGTGCACTATGGTGCCCACGTGAAATTTACGCATATATATATGTGTGTATATGTATGTATATATATGTATATATGTGTTTTGCGTGTGTGTAACCCCCCCCCCTTTTTTTTTTACATGCATAGTGTATGTTTTATGTATTATATATATTATTGTGTATTATATGTATTTTTCATGTGTATATATTTCTCTATATATTTATTATATATATATTTTATGCATATGTTTTTTATATATATATATGTTGTATGTGTATTTTTTATGCATACACTGTATTCCTTATGTAAGTTCCCATTAGTGTCCTATGGCATCATGTAATTTTTGTCATTTTTGCGCTCATCATACCTTTTCAGTGTCCCAAACCCCCCCCCCGCCCTTTAACCTTCCATACCCATCCCGTATCCTTATCCCCCCATCCACACATTAATGCATTCATCTATCATTATATAAAATAAAACCACCCCCCTCCCCCTTATTATCATTATGCTTCCTCATTCTTCTCATTTCATCAATCCAATATAAATAATCCCCTCCCCCCACCTTGATATATATATATATATATATATATTTTCCCCCTTTCCCCTCTCTTTGCGTTCCCACTCTTTTCTAGTTTAGTTCATTTTCCCTGTTCATTTCCCCATGGCCCCTTTCTTTCTCTCTCCCACCCCCCGCCCCCCCCTGGCCCCGTCAATATATATTCTATTATTCCCTTTTTCCTTCTCCTTTTTATTTATTTCATTTTTCACCTTTTCTCTTTATTACCATTTATTACTTTTTCTTTTTATATTTTTTCCTTTTTCCCCTTTTTTCTTTTTCTTTTCCTTTTTTCCTCTTTTTTTTCTCGTTCTTATATGTATATCTTGTTCTAGTTCCGTTTTTTTTTGCCCCCCGCCAATCATGGTTATAGTTCAGGCTTTGTACACCCAGCCTTGCACTGACAGCCTCCCTGCAGACACTTCTCTCGTAAGTCCCGTCTCGGCCCCACCCCTTCCTTCACTCCCGCCCCCTCCTCCTCCAATAAAAACACTAGCCCCACTATCCCATTCATCAGCTTGATAAAGGAGCGCGACTGCCACGCTACACGCAGCACGCCAGCTCGGGAAACGCGTCGCATACCAGTGACGTCATCGCTCCCTGCCTGCCAGGAAATACCATCTAGGCCGTGCTCTGTCATCTCCTCACCGCCGCCGGCTTCTACCATCTTCCATGCGGAACCTGATGACATCAAAACAGCACAGCGCCACAGCAGGACACAGCACAGAATGACTGACCTGATGATCACTTCCCCTTTTCATGGAATTCGTACAATGCCTGTTTTACATTGTAAAATGTGAGTTGCCTGTACTTTTAATTTATATTAAATTGTTTTAAAACGTCTACACTTAGAGGCGCCTCTTCCCTTGCTTTTTACGCTATATTTCTAGTTGGTGCATCTACCATCTGAACCATGAAATTGTCCTGCAAGACATTTAGGAACTGCCAAGCCTTAGACTAATGCATGGTTCCCTCCGCCCAGTCTATGTCTGGATAATTAAAATCCCCCATTATGATAACACTTCCCATCCTTGCTGCTAATCCAAATTGTGATAGGAGATCCAGCTCCCCCTCCCCCTTCAGGTTAGGGGGCCTATAGCATACTCCCAGTATTATTTTCCCCTTAGCTTCATCCCTTTGAAGCTCTACCCATAAGGATTCCACCTCCTCCCTAGCTCCCTTTAGTGATGTCATCTCTCCCATTCCCTTGTACATTATTATTGATATATAGGCATACCCCTCCCCCTTTTTTACCCTCTCTATCCCTGCGATAAAGGGTATACCCTTGAATGGTTGCCAGCCAATAATGAGAGCTGTTGAACCAGGTCTCTGACATTCCCACAAAATCCAAATCCTCCTCGTGCAACAGTATCTCTAGTTCACCCATCCTGTCCGCCAGGCTCCTGGCATTGGTGAACATGCCTTGTAGTTTAGACCGGTTGCATACTATCCTCTTCTTGAGTGTTCCGAGATTGCAACTAGGACTTCTTACTATACTTACCTTGCGTTTATGTGCTTTAGTCAACTTACCACTAATGCCCCCAATACTACCCTCTGGAATATGTTCCGCACTGACTATCTCTACCTCTGGGCCCTCCCCCCCGTCGCTTGCTCAGGAGTAGCCTTGGTGTACACACCAACGCGACATGAAATGGAAAACTGTTTTCCAATAGTTACAAAGATGAGGGCATGACCAAAGCTTATTGGAGATTGTGCCCACTTGTTTACTTGCTCCTTTGCATGTGTCATTACCTTGTTTGATAAATGTAGGCACAGTGTATGGGGTTAAGTACCGCCTAACATGGATTTTTTTGGGCTACTTCCCAGTCAGTTATACAATGTGAGTATGCTGATATATTCAAAATAGCGCTGTGCCATTGTTGATCGGACGAAAATGCTTAAATGGTTTTCCCACTTGGTCACAGAGGCTGATTTAGTGATTGCTAATTTAGAATGCAGAAAATTGTAGAAAAGGGATATCCCCTTCACTTTGATGAAATTGACTTTCTAAAAATGCCCAGACAGGTTCAGGTAATTTAAATCTCAGAATAGGGTTGTACGCAAGGTATGTGGCCAATTGGTATAAGTTAGGTGCTCACCCTGAGGTATACCTTATCCAGTAACCAATTTTTCAAATTGTATTAATTTCCCATTTTCTAAAATATCCATAATGCCGCATACACAAGATCGGAATTTCCGAAACAAATGTTCGATGTGAGCTTTTGGTTGGATATTCCGACCGTGTGTAGACTCCAACGGACATTTGCTGTCGGCATTTCCGACAACAAATGTTTGAGAGCAGGTTCTCAATTTTTCCGTCAAATTCTTGTCGGAAATTCCGATCGTGTGTAGCCATTTCCGACGCATAAAAGTGCTGTGCATGCTCGGAACCAATTTGACGCATGCTCGGAATCTTTGTACTTCATTTTTCTCGGTTCATCGCAGTGTTGTACATCTCTGCGTTCTTGACATTGGAATTTCCGAGCAACATTTGTGCAACCGTGTGGATCCAAAACAAGTTTGAGCCAACATCCATTGAAAAAAAAAAACACGGTTTTGTTGTCGGAAATTCCAATCGTGTGTACGTAGCATAAGACTTCCTTTTCTTCCCAATGTGTAAAGGTTATATTTGGGATGGGGAACTTAAATGCCTCTAAAGGAATTGGGAATATAGACTCGTTTGGAAGGAAAATGTCACCAAATTTTTCACCTTTTAACCACTTAACCCCCGGACCATTTTGTTGCTAAAGGACCAGGCCCCTTTTTGCGATTCGGCACTGCGTCGCTTTAACTGACAATTGCGCGGTCATGCGACGTGGCTCCCAAACAAAATTGACGTCCTTTTTTTCCCACAAATTGAGCTTTCTTTTGGTGGTATTTGATCACCTCTGCTGTTTTTATTATTTGCGCTATAAACAAAAATAGAGCGACAATTTTGAAAAAAATTCAATATTTTTACATTTTTGCTATAATAAATATCCCCCAAAAATATATTAAAAATTGTTTTTTTTTCCTCAGTTTAGGCCGATACGTATTCTTCTACATATTTTTGGTTAAAAAAAATCGCAATAAGCATTTATTGATTGGTGTGCACAAAAGTTATAGCGTCTACAACAGTGTTTCTCAACTCCAGTCCTCAAGGCGCCCCAACAGGTCATGTTTTTAGGATTTCCCTCAGATGAAACGGCTGTGGTAGTTACTAAAGCAGTAAAACTTATCAAATCACCTGTGCAAAATAATGGAAAGCCTGAAAACATGACCTGTTGGGGCGCCTCGAGGACTGGAGTTGAGAAACACTGGTCTACAAAATAGGGGATAGTTTTATGGCATTTTTATTAATATTTTTTTTTTACTAGTAATGTGGGTGATCAGTGATTTTTAGCATGACTGCGATATTATGGCGGACACATCGGACACTTTTGTCACTATTTTGGGACCATTGTCATTTTTACAGCGACCAGTGCTATAAAAATGCACTGATTACTGTGAAAATGACACTGGCAGTTTAGGGGTTAACCTGTAGGGGGCGCTAAAGGGGTTAAGTGTGACCTAATGTGTGATTATTACTGTAGGGGGGCGTGGCTTGGCGTGTGACGTCACTGATCGTCGTTCCCTATGACAGGGAACAGACGATCCGTGACAGGCTCACTAGGAAGCACGGGGAGAGATTTGTTTACACTTACCTCTCCCAGCTCTTCAGCTCTGTGACCCGATTGCGGGACACCGGCGGCGATCGGGTCCGAGGGTCCCACGGGCGCGGTCACGGAGTACCCGACCGGGTCGCTTGCGAGCCGCCGGCGGTGCACGCGCGACCCACGGCTGTGCATATTAAAGGGGACGTACCTGTACGCCAATATGCCCAGCCGTGCCATTCTGCCGACGTACATCAGCGTGCGGCGGTCAGCAAATGGTTAAAGATGCAGTTTTAAAGATTTCACATACCCTCAGATGGGTTTGCAATGTACTATGAACTATGCTGGATATGTCAAAATCTCACTACATTCCAAGGTCTCAGCACGCTTCATTGTATCAGATTCCTCAATTTCAGACCTAGCTAGAAATGGAGAATGTTAAACAATGACTACTGTTTAAAAGCTAAATTCCAGAAATATAAAAAAAAAAGGTTTACACTTGTAGTGGGCTCTCCCCCACTGCAAGGGTTAACTGCAAATTTTGCCAAGAGGGTGATAATTAAGGTAAAATAATTGCCTTCTTTCTCACTCACTCAGGCTTCTTCTTCATGTGAAAGGTCTCCCAAAGAATTGTCCCTTTGATGCCTGTCTGACCAGTTTCAGCACTCTGACATCATCTTGTTTAATGTAGCACCAGTGGTCCTGCATTGTATTAGAGGATGCTGATGTCCCTCCCACAACCCAAGAGCATCAGACAATGCTCCTGCCATTAAAGTGGTTGTAAACCCTTTACAACCACTTTAACCTACAGGTAAGCCTAGGAGATATTTGAAAATCGCCGTACGGCGATTTCTTCTGTGCATGCTGTGCCGTTTCTATCTCTGGTCATGCCGTTAAAGGCGGCTCCCACGCAAATGCGACTCTGGCCAGTCTCCGAGCTGGAGTTCGTGGCCCCGGAAGGAAGAGGGGTGAAGAATGGACGCTCTCTACTAGCGAGGAAGACTGGGACATCGCAGGCTTCTCCTGCAGGTAAGTGTCATATAATGGGCTACTATGCGATGCATAGTAGCCCATTATGCTTTACCTTTGCAGGGAAACAAAGAGGAAGTAACACCCATCAGGGTTTACTTCCTCTTTAAAAGCTACAGCAAATTTAAAGCTACATTCAATTTTAAAGTTACAGCCAATTGACTTTCTGCATATTCTTGAGTATCTGTTCTACAGACCACAAAGATTTATGTAGTGAATGGCTTTGGGGTACTGTGTATAGGTGAATTTCATATGATGTCTCCATATTGTGTTTTGGAATATGTATTTCAGATCTGGTTTATACTAACTTATAAAAGTGATATTTGTATATAGATTGGATGATTTAGCTATGATTTTACGACATCTTTAAATTCCCAGCACCCTGTAATTATAATTTGTATTAAAGGGGTTGTAAAGGTTTTTTTAAAACAACAAACATGTTATACTTACCTCCTCTGTGCAAGGGTTTTGCACAGAGTGTCCCCGATCCTCTTATTTTGGGGTCCCCCGTGGCGCTCCTGGCCCCTCCTCTTCTCGAGTGCCCCCATAGAGAGACACTTTCCATGTTGGCACTTGTGCGGGTGCACTCCCGAATCCTGCTGCTGTGTCCATTGACACAGACAGCAGGACTGGGCCTCCGCCCCCATGTCACTGGATTTGACTGACAGCAGCAGGAGCCAATGGCTCCTGTTGCTATCAATCTATACAATGACGACCCGAGACAGCGGCTGGAGCTGGAAAGATCGGGATAAGATAAGTAAAAGGGGGGCTCTGGGGGGCTGCTGCACTACAGAAGGTTTTTTAACTTAATGCATAGAATGCATTAAGGTGAAAACCCTTGAGGGGTTACAACCCCTTTTACTCTTGTATAAATGGGATGTGATCTCTAGATTTTGTGTAGAAACTGGCCCTACTGGTATTTTATAGATGGAAAATAACACTTAATATTAGGATTTTGCTGATGCAACATAAACTATAATTTAAATAACCCAATAGTATGAATTATTGCCCAATGAAAATGTAAGTATCAGCAAGACAAGGATGCTGTCCCACAAGGCACGCTGTTCACCATTGCTGCTTGGAGAGCAGTAGTTTTGATTGTGTAGGGATGTATCAGACCACTGGAGATAGATTGCTGAATTCACAAAATGCGTAGGTGTCTTAATTTTTATCTAGCCTACTGCTAAGAAAGTGGATTTTGAAATGGGCTGGAGTGCAATTACAGAAAAAATATAAGGTACAGTATATAAAAACAACTTTTTTTGCTTCCTTAGTTTACATAATGTATTTACTATTAACTTCCAGATGGGTTATAGGACCTACTGATTATCAGAAGATGCATTTGGTTATTTAGTTAGGCAAAGACAGCAACAATGATATACATTGCAAGCACCGGAGGTGACGCGGACGAGCTCGGCGCTCGTATTTGATATGCACTTTGCACGATTTTAAATGTGAGTACTTTTAACTACATGTTATTGTTTATTAAATACCTTTTACGGCAATACTACACTATCTTGGGATTCCTTCGCCTTCCCCCCCCATTTATGTACACCACTTTGGAGGCTCCACGATTAGAGGATCAATCCCCATCAGGCATTATACACTCCCCTGTTCCGAGGGACCATCCAAGGGACCATACAGGCAACAGGAAGCAGGAGCCATAGAGGGTTTATATACATGCTGTAACCTCCCAGCAGTGAGGTAAGGGACCAGCTTTAACATCACAGCAGCACAGCGTGGAAGTCACAGACTAACACCACCAAGCACCGTAATATCACTCACCTATGAGGGATCTACCTTGGACTTTGCCTAGCTGCATTACTGTTGCAATTTGACACATGCACTTTCTAATTATCCTTTACTAACAAGGATATACCTATATGGACTCATTAAGTGCTCACTTATTGTTTCTGCTTAGTAATAATTGATGTCACGGATATATGCACTTTTTCACCTTATCACACTACAGCACATGTTGAAAGTAAAGGTACTGGCTAGTACCTCTCCCTTTCACGAATCTCCATACCACTTCTTTTCTCTTCTGATTTGCACTTTATCATTGCTTCAGAGATTGCTTACACCTTATGTCACAGATTTTCACTTTCTTACACCATTGTCACAGCAATTATTGGAAAATCACTTTACTATAACAGGATAAACATTGCTATTTATATCTTAGCATTTTAATATTGTTTCAGAATTTGCACACTCTATGTCACAGATTTTTCATGCACTTTGCACTTTACCATTGCCTCAGCAGATACTGGTAAACTACCTAATATAGGATTTACCAGGGTAATTTCTTTGCTATCTCACATTATTTCCCAGAATGTCAATATAGGAGTATCTTTTGAGAACTAGCTTTTGACAAAGAGGATTAATACTGCACGTTCAACAGCTCGACACTATTTTCTTTATCCAACAATGATATACAGATTTATTAACCCCTTCCTGCTGACCTGACGCATATAAGTGGCCTCTCGTCGGGTGGACTTTAACGATGAGTGGCCGAATATGCGGCCTTAGGTAAACACTTAACTGTGGTTCCTAGCACAGTAATGGTCAGGTACCAGAAAGCCCCTGATGCATACTTGTGATCGGGAGCTTTCTGATCACATGACCCCTGTGACTGCCAATCACAGCAGTTACATGATCAGAATTCCCGCCTCCACCTCCTGGCATTTAGATCCACTTAAAGAGGCAGGAGGCGGTGGCAGGAAGGGGTTAACACTTTACATCCAATTCAATTTCAGATTGTTGTGGATAGTGGACTTGCTGTGGAAAATTGGATTGTACCATGTACATCCTTATTTCATACATATTGTGTCCTAAGGGAAAAGGGCTGGTAATGCCAAATACTGCCTAAAAGGAGCTGTAATAGCTGAATTCAGATTGCATTATCATTACACCATAGTGCATTCTCCTTGATGAATTGTAATGCTTCTACTACCTGTGCATTAATTGTTATTGTATTTTTATTTTTTCTCAAACCCTAACTGTAGCGGTTGAAATACTATAAATGCTTTATAGTGCCAGTGGTAAAGTCTGTAACACTTATTAAAGAAGTATGTTGTTTGTCAGTACACTAAGAGTGAGTTGGAATTTTCAATTGGGCTGTCTTATTCTGTATACAGATCATTAACTGCCTGAGACTTCCATTTGTCCTGTGACATTGAAGAAGGAAATTATACTTTTTTTCCTTTTGGATTTGCTCCAGTACTCAAATTGATTCTTCATTGCTATAGTGTCTGTCTCCACTGATGACTTATTGTAGCTGATAACTGTGTCAGGTATTTATTTATTTATTATTTGAAACATGGCATTACTTGTATATTTTACACAACTTCAATATTACATTAAATATCCAGTTTAAATTACACTGTTTCCAAAAATATTTAAACATATTGCACTACAAGCATAATTCAAGCTTTAGGGATACATTCACATGGACATACAGTAAATATTTGCCAGATTCAAAAGTGCCCGTGTAAATGATACTTGCTTTTAGATCTATTTTTTTAATGTGTAAAATTGTCCTGTTGTGTTTTTCAATACCAGAGTGCATACGTCCTCAGATGGAGATTTTCAGATTTTGTGTTATGGATCTGCCTATGTTCAGATCCGTAAATAAAAAAAAATGTGAATGTAGCTTTAGACAAAAGCTCTTTGAGGGTGCATTTAAATGTAACCTTTTGTCCACAGGGCAGCGGGGTAAGCCAGTTAGCTCAAACTACCCTCGGTCTTGAAGGTAAGGTCTAACCTGGTCATTCTAAGACAAATCCCTGCTATTTACAAGTCCTTCTGGTATTATCAGATCTTTCCAGTGAGACAACCCAAGTAGTGTATTTATTAAAGAGTGCCCACAACCTGAAGGAGAAATAGCTCTTTTCTGTTTTGTTATAACTTGGCTCTGATTAATGCAGTAACAGGGATGTGCAAACCAGAAAGTCTTCTGTGAATGGGAAGCCAAAGGAGGGGGGAGGTAGCTGCTCTGTGTGAAGGTCTCCTCTCAGAGCCCCAAGTGTGTCCTCAGGGAGCACCATAAACCTGTCAGATGTAAGTAACAGATAAGTCCAGGAGGTGGCATACCCTGATTGGACTTAAAGTGGTTCTAAAGCCTAAATGTTTTACCCTGATGCATTATTTGCATTTGGGTAAAGAAACGCCATACTACTTGTTCCCACCCCCACCTTTAAACACTTACCCGACCCCTCTCGCAATCCAGCACTGTCCCAGCTGCAGTCATGCTATTCTCTCTTCTTAAGCCCTGTACACACGATCAGATTTCCTATGGATTCTAATCCAATGGATTTTTCCATCGGAAATCCAATGAAGCTGACTTCCATCAGTCTTGCCTACACACCATCAGTCAAAAAACCGACCGTCCAAAACGCTGTGACGTAAAACACTCCGACAAGCCGAAAAAAATTAAGTTCAATGCTTCTGAGCATGCGTCGACTTGATTCTGAGCATGCGTGGGTTTTTTGCCTGATGGAGTTCCACACAGACGATCGGAATTTGCTATCGGTTTTTTGCCCATCGAATAAATTTAAAACATGTTCTATTTTTTCTCACCAATGGAAAAAAGACCAATGGGGCCCATACACGATCGGTTTGTCCAATAAAAAAAAGTCCATCGGACTGTTTTCATCGGTAAAACTGATCGTGTGTACACGGCTTTAGTCTCACAGGAAAAAGTGCCAGCAGGGCACTCCAGAAGAGGAGGTAAGGGACCGCTCTGTGCAATATTGTTGCACAGATCAGGTTTAAAAAAAAAAAAAAAAGGACTTTAAAATGGTAGTAAACCCAGCCACTTAAATCTTGAAAAAGATAATAGCCAGTACAAAACTGTTTTTTTCTAAATACTTCCCCCTGAATAATTACCCCTCAGTGTTTTCTTATGTTTTTGCAGCTTATTTTTATTTCCTTGCTTCACGATTGAAACTAATGCCACTTTTTCTGTTGTCTTCCACATCCATACTGTATGATACTCCCACACTTTCTGTGAGTAATGAACAAAATCTTGCAAGAGCACATCACCATTCTCAACTGCACATCGAGTATTTCAGGAACTTGAGAATGGGGATGTACTATTGTGGGATTGCAATGCAATGCAGCCACAGCATCTGTGGGAAAGGACTGATGGCACACAGACCATGCCATAAATCATGGCAAATATGCACATGTGTCGGGGACATTAGGGCCGAAACAACTAATCGATTAATCGACAACTAATCGATTATGAAATTAATCGATTACGATTTTCATAATCGATTAATCGGCCAGTAACATAATGGGGTTAAAAAAAACTAAAAATGAGCCCTTTACAGTACAAAAAGAGCAAATCGCTACTGTAAATATTACTTTCACTGTCCCACAGTAAAAAATGAACCCCTTACAGTAGCGATTATTTGCTCTTTTTGTACTAATTTTAGTTTTTTTAACACCATTATGTTACTAAACATCTCAGGCCTGGGTCACACCTCTGTTTTTTGGTGCTTTTTGCAGAAACACACTACAGTTTATTTAAATGGTTTCTATGGGACACGTTTACATCCATGATTTTTTCAGCTGCTGCGTATTTGGAAACGGCAAGGACTTTTTTTAACGCAAAACGGTGCTATTTTGTTTTTTTGGTTCAATATACTTCAATAGAGAAGCTGCAGAAAAGCATGTAATAATGTGTTTTTGCCGCAATTTGTGTTTTTTAGTCTGCCCAACAACAAATTGGCCAAAAAAAAAAAAAGTAAAAATGCAGCAAAATTACCTTCTTTTTTTTAACGGTTATTAACCGATTAATCGAAACAATAATCGGCCAACTAATCGATTATGAAAATAATCGTTAGTTGCAGCCCTAGGTGACATCATTAAAGTGAAGATCACTAGAATGCTACAGAATAAGAAAGGTTAGGCAAGTTGTAAAAATAGCACCACGTAAGTTTTTATTAATTATTTTAATGAAGAAAAGTCAAACTATAGAGTTTACAACCATTTTAATATCATGTAAACTCATAGTATGTCTGCATACCTGGAATTCCTGTAATTCAGCTTTAAATAGTACTTTAACCACTTAACGACCGCCCACCGCCGATTTACGTCGGCAGAATGGCACGGACAGGCAGAATCACGTAGATCTACGTGATCGCCTTTGTGCAGTTGGGGGGTCCATCCGGACCCAACTTCACTGTAGTGAGCGGCCGTTAAGTGTTCGAGAGCGATCAGGCATGAGGGGGCGGCCGCTCGATTCCGCCCCCCCCCTCGCGATCGCTCCCGGCCAATGAAAATGCTTCCTCCGCCATGTGATGTAAACACAGGCTGGAGGAAGTGATGTCATCTCCCTCGCCGCGGTCTTTTCGTTCCCGGCGCCGAGGAGAGAAGACAGAGGTTAGTGCTCCAACAGTCCACTGACACGTAGGTACACATAGGCACACAAATCACCCCCCAGTCACCCCCAGATCACCCCCCAGGTCACCCCAAAGCCCCCAATCACAGTGTCACTGATTGCAGTGATCATTTATTTTACTGATCACTGCATTTAGTGTCATCTGTGATTGTAAAAAGTTGCAGGGCAGTTAGGATTAGGCCCCTTTAGGTCCAGGGTAGCCCCCTAACCCCCCCTAATAAAGGTTTAACCCCTTGATCACCCCCCAGGTAACCCTTTCACCCCCTAACTTCAGCGTCACTAAGCGATTGTTTTTCCGATCGCTGTATTCGTGTCGCTGGTGTTTTAGATAGGCAGTTATTTTTTTTTTAGGTTCGCCGCAGGTTTTTATTAGTGTCAGGTACCCCCATATATTATTTTAACCCCCTGATTGCCCCTAGAGTTAACCCTTTCACCAGTGAGCGCCGTATAAGCGTCACTGGTGTCACTGGTTAGCCAGTAAGTTATTTAGTTATTTAGGTTACCCGTCAGGTTTTTATATAGTGTCAGGTACCCCCATATTTAACCTAATAAAGGTTTTAACCCCCTGATTGCCCCTAGTTAACCCTTTCCCCAGTGATCACCATATAAAGGTTACGGGTGACGCTGGTTGATTAGTTTGCTTTTTATAGCATCAGGGCACCCGCCGTATATAACCCAATAAAGGTTTAACCCCCCTGATCGCCCGGCGGGTGAGATCAATTAGGTTTTAGCGCCAGAGAGGGTCTGCGTCGCCCCAGGCAGTGTTAGGTTAGTGCCAGTAACGCTAACACCCACGCGCAAAGCATACACCCCCCTTAGTGGTATAGTATCTGATCAGATCTATACTAGCATCCCCAGCGGTTTAGGGTTCCCAAAAACGCAGTGTTAGCGGGATCAGCCCAGATACCTGCTAGCGCCTGCGTTTAGCCCCTCCGCCCAGCCCAGCCCAGCCCAGCCCACCCAAGTGCAGTATCGATCGATCACTGTCACTTACCAAACACAACACACATAACTGCAGTGTTCGCAGAGACAGGCCTGATCCCTGCGATCGCTAACAGTTTTTTTGTAGCGTTTGATATATTTGCTGACGACAGTCAGGTGCTTTTTTTCCTGTGAATCTTACTAGTGTACCCCTAAATTTAGAGCCCAAAATGGCAAGACGAAGGTACACTAGTAAAGAGGCCTACGAGATTCTGAGCATGACAGATAGTGAAGAGGAGGTCACGTATCTGTCAGATTCAGGCTCAGAATATCTTCCCGTAGAAGACAGTGACGTCAGCGGCCCCACGTCAGATAGCTCTGACGACGAAGTTGAGGTCCCTGCTAAGGTCAGGTGTACCCGATCCCGATCTTCTGAGGTTGTTGAGGAGCAAGAACCGCAGGTCTCTCGTATCATGGAGCAGAGTAGTACTAGCGCCGCTATTCCTTCTGGTGAACTGGCAAGCACCAGCGGCCTAGTACAGCCTGGACGTACATCCAGCACTGCAGTAACACTTGGTGATGTGGCGAGTCCCATAAGTGCAGTTCAAGCTGGCGAGGTGGCAAGCACAAGTAGTGTCCCGCTGCCACCAAGAAGACAAAGGCAGGCCCGTCGTGCCCATACTGCCCTTCCTGCAGAATTTGCCTATCCTGATTGGGTCCCCACCACTTCTGCAGAACCCGTACTTCCCCCATTCACTGCCCAACCCGGTATTCAGGTGGAAACAGCTGATTTTATTCCAATTGATTTTTATTCACTGTTTTTCACGGAAGATCTCTATAGATCTATTGTGGACCAGAGTAATTTATATGCTGGTCAATTTATCGCCGCTAACCCCCAGTTGCCTAAAATTGCCAGAAATTGGAAACCAATTACGGTTTCCGAATTTAAGACCCTTTTGGGCCTTTCCCTCAACATGGGCACACATAAATTTCCGTCATTGCGTGCTTATTGGTCCACGCACCCAATTGACCACATGCCCGTGTTCTCTGCCTCCATGTCCAGGGCACGATACGAGCTACGAGCAGATTTTGCGGTTCATGCACTTCAACGACAATGAACTTTGTCGTCCACGTGGGGACCCTGAATACGACCGGCTCTATAAAATTCGGCCCCTCATAAACCACTTCAACGAACGTTTTGCAGCCTTGTTTACTCCCGATCAAGTTGTCTGCGTTGATGAGTCCCTGATTAAATTTTCTGGCCGCTTGTCTTTCAAGCAGTACCTTCCCAGCAAGCGTGCCAGATACGGGGTCAAGCTCTACAAGTTCTGTGACAGGGCAACAGGCTATGTAGTGAACTTTACGGTTTATGAGGGAAAAGACAGTCAGATTGAGTCGGTCAACTGCCCGGATTACATAGGGAGCGCTGGCAAGATAGTGTGGAACTTGGTGTCACCCTTATTCGGAAAGGGGTACCACTTGTATGTGGACAATTATTACACGAGCGTGCCACTGTTTAGTCACTTGTTTGATCATCAGATTGGAGCATGTGGCACCGTGCGACCTAATCGCCGGGGCTTTCCCCAGCGGCTTGTAGATGCCCGTCTTAGGCTGGGGGAGAGAGCCTGCTTGAAGTGTAATAACTTGCTCGCTATGAAGTGGAGGGACAATAAGAATGTTTTCCTTCTTACCTCCCTTCATGCAGACACGACAGTCCAAATTCGTACGGCGACTGGTGTTGTGGAGAAACCCCTCTGTGTCCACGAATATAACCAAAATATGGGAGGGGTGGACCTCAACGACCAGTTGATGGCGCCGTATCTAATTGACCGTAAGGCGAGACGCTGGTACAAAAAAGTGTCTCTATCATTATTCCAATTGGCTTTGCTGAACGCTCATGTGCTATACAGAGCTTCAGGCGGGACGTTATCTCTTCTAAAATTCCAGAATGAGATAGTCA
This sequence comes from Rana muscosa, assembly GCA_029206835.1. NCBI lineage: Eukaryota > Metazoa > Chordata > Amphibia > Anura > Ranidae > Rana > Rana muscosa. The sequence goes on from CM055116.1 coordinate 220,506,898, forward strand.
CAGAACTCCTGTATCCAGGCGGTTCTGCACCTCACCATCCCCAACCAAATGCAGTAAGCCGGCTGCATGAGAGGCATTATTCTTATGTCCTCCCGAGTACCCCTACCCAAAGCCACCCCCAAAAAAGATGTCGTGTCTGTAGCAAGCGCGGATTTAGGCGTGACACCCGTAGTTTTTGTCCACTCTGTCCTGACAAGCCTGGTCTTTGCCAAGGTGAATGTTTTGAACGCTACCACTCAAAAGTGAAGTTTTAGCGTAGGGTACAGCATTTCACAGACAAGGACACACTTACACAGGGTCTCCCAAGATGCCATTACATTTTGAGAGACCCGAACCATTACAGTTGTAAAGTTACAAAAAAAAGTGTAAAAAAGAAAAAAAAAACGTAAAAAACAAAACACAAAAAAAATATAAAATAAAAAAACCAAAAATAGTTGTCGTTTTATTGTTCTCTCTCTCTCTATTTTCTCTCTATTGTTCTGCTCTTTTTTACTGTATTCTATTCTGCAATGTTTTATCATGCTTGCTTTTCAGGTATGTAATTTTTGGTTTTCAGGTGCGCCATTCAACTGCAGCGCGGAATTATTTATCTTGACAGCAACAGCGTTTGCTCCCACGATACATAAAGCCGTGACTCCAGTGCTGTAGGAGGTGATTTCACCACCACAGTTAAAAAAAAGAGCATATATGCCGAAGCATGGGGGCAGCAGGGGCGGAGGAGCGATTTTGCTCCTAATGCCGCGTACATACGGTCGAAATTCCGACGGAGGCCTGCCCGTGGAAAATTCCGACCGTGTGTACGCGGCATAACTTTTTTGCGGGAGGATGCCCCCATGCTTCGGCATATATATATTTTAGGCACAGGTTGCGTTAAAACATTTTTTTATTTTTTTACTAGGTTTTGTTTTGGTATTTGCTTTGCAGGTATGGCATGGTAAGGTCTTACTGTTGTACTGTAATGTTACTTTGTTTTAATGTTAACCACCATTTGCTTAGCAGGTACGTCATTCAGTTGCAGCGCGGATCTATTTATCTTGACAGCAACAGCGTTTGCTCCCACGATACATAAAGCCGTGACTCCAACGCTGTAGGAGGTGATTTCACCACCACAGTTAAAAAAAAGAGCATATATGCCGAAGCATGGGGGCAGCAGGGGCGGAGGAGCGATTTTGCTCCTAATGCCGCGTACATACGGTCGAAATTCCGACGGAGGCCTGCCCGTGGAAAATTCCGACCGTGTGTACGCGGCATAACTTTTTTGCGGGAGGATGCCCCCATGCTTCGGCATATATATATTTTAGGCACAGGTTGCGTTAAAACATTTTTTTATTTTTTACTAGGTTTTGTTTTGGTATTTGCTTTGCAGGTATGGCATGGTAAGGTCTTACTGTTGTACTGTAATGTTACTTTGTTTTAATGTTAACCACCATTTGCTTAGCAGGTACGCCATTCAGTTGCAGCGTGGATCTATTTATCTTGACAGCAACAGCGTTTGCTCCCACGATACATAAAGCCGTGACTCCAACGCTGTAGGAGGTGATTTCACCACCACAGTTAAAAAAAAGAGCATATATGCCGAAGCATGGGGGCAGCAGGGGCGGAGGAGCGATTTTGCTCCTAATGCCGCGTATATACGGTCGAAATTCCAACGGAGGCTTGCCCGTGGAAAAGTCCGACCGTGTGTACGCGGCATAACCTTTTATGCCGCGTACATACGGTCGAAATTCCGACGAAGGCTTGACCGTGTGTACGCGGCATAACTTTTTTGCGGGAGGATGCCCCCATGCTTCGGCATATATGCCCATCATTAGAAGTGGGTGGATGAAGGGAGGTATTCTAATGGTGGGCATACCCACCAATCAATCTCTTTTTTTCGTTCAGCCAATAGGCTGTATGAAAAAAAAGATTACAATACATGTCCAACAAGGACCAGCAACGTACTGGTATGTTGCTGGACTTTGAATGTTTATACCAGAATGATGCCTGCGGGTTTAGGTATCATCTTGGTATCATTCTTTTCAGCCAGCAGCCGGCTTTCATGTAAAAGCAATTCTAGCAGATAATTAGCCTCTAGACTGCTTTTACAAGCAGTGGGAGGGAATGTCCCCCCCCCGGATATAAAAAGCGCCATTGGGAAATTGGGAAAGCATTTTATCACACCGATCTTGGTGTGGTCAGATGCTTTGAGGGCAGAGGAAAGATCTAGGGTCTAACCCCCCAATTTTTTTCAAAAAAAGAGTACCTGTCACTACCTATTGCTATCATAGGGGATATTTACATTCCCTGAGATAACGATAAAAATGGTAAAAAAAAAAATATGGAAGGCACAGTTTAAAAATACAATAAAAAAGCCAAATAAATAATAAAAAAATAAATAAATCACCGCTGTCCCCCCCTGCTCTTGCGCAAAGACTAACGCAAGCGTCGGTCTAGCGTCATATGTAAACAGCAATTGCATCATGCATGTGAGGTATCACCGCGAAGGTCAGATCGAGGGCAGTCATTTTAGCAGTAGACCTCCTCTGTAAATCTAACGTGGTAACCTGTAAAGGCTTTTAAATGCTTTTAAAAATGAATGTAGTTTGTCGCCGCTGCGCGTTTGTGCGCAATTTTAAAGCATGTCGTGTTTGGTATCCATGTACTCGGCCTATGATCATCTTTTTTATTTCATCAAACATTTGGGCAATATAGTGTTTTTTAGTGCATTAAAAATAAAAAAAGTGTGTTTTTCCCCCAAAAAATGTGTTTGAAAAATCGCTGCGCAAATACTGTGTGGAAAAAAAATGCAACACCCACTATTTTAATCTGTAGGGCCTTTGCTTTAAAAAAATATATAATGTTTGGGGGTTCAACATAATTTTCTTGCAAAAAAAAAAAATTTTTCATGTAAACAAAAAGTGTCAGAAAGGGCTTTGTCTTCAAGTGGTTAGAAGAGTGGATGATGTGTGACATAAGCTTCCTAATGTTGTGCATAAAATGCCAGGACAGTTCAAACCCCCCCCAAATGACCCCATTTTGTAAAGTAGACACCTCAAGCTATTTGCTGAGAGGCATGTTGAGCCCATTGAATATTTTTTTTTGTCCCAAGTGATTGAATAAGACCAAAAAAAAAAAATGTACAAAAAGTTGTCACTAAATTATATATTGCTCAAACATGCCATGGGCATATGTGGAATTACACCCCAAAATACATTCTGTTGCTTCTCCTGAGTACGGGGATACCACATGTGTGGGACTTTTTGGGAGCCTAGTCGCGTACGGGACCCCAAAAACCAAGCACCGCCTTCAGGATTTCTATGGGTGTAAATTTTTGATTTCACTCCTCACTGCCTATCACAGTTTCGGAGGCCATGGAATGCCCAGATGGCACAAAACCCCCCCAAATGACCCCATTTTGGAAAGTAGACACCCCAAGCTATTTGCTGAGAGGTATGTTGAGTATTTTGCAGATCTCGCTTTTTGTCACAAAGTTTTGAAAATGTAAAAAAAGAAAAAAAAAAAAGAAAAAAAAATGTCTTTCTTAATTTTCAAAAACAAATGAGAGCTGTAAAATACTCACCATGCCTCTCAGCAAATAGCTTGGGGTGTCTACTTTCCAAAATGGGGTCATTTGTGGGGGTTTTGGGCTATTTTGACATTTTATGGCCTTCAAAACTGTGATAGGTAGTGAGGAGTGAAATCAAAAATTTATGCCCTTAGAAACCTTGAAGGCGGTGCTTGGTTTTTGGGGTCCCGTACGCGGCTAGGCTCCCAAAAAGTCCCACACATGTGGTATCCCCGTACTCAGGAGAAGCAGCAGAATGTATTTTGGGGTGTAATTTCACATATAACCATGGCATGTGTGAGCAATATATCATTTAGTGACAACTTTTTGTACATTTTTTTTTTTTGTCATTATTCAATCATTTGGGACAAAAAAAAAAAATATTCAATGGGCTCAACATGCCTCTCAGCAAATAGCTTGGGGTGTCTACTTTCCAAAATGGGGTCATTTGGGGGGGTTTTGTGCCATATTGGCATTTTATGGCCTTCAAAACTGTGATAGGTAGTGAGGAGCGAAATCAAAAATGTATGCCCTTAGAAACCTTGAAGGCGGTGCTTGGTTTTTGGGGTCCCGTACGCGGCTAGGCTCCCAAAAAGTCCCACACATGTGGTATCCCCGTACTCAGGAGAAGCAGCAGAATGTATTTTGGGGTGTAATTTCACATATGCCCATGGCATGTGTGAGCAATATATCATTTAGTGACAACTTTGTGCAAAAAAAAAAAAGTTTGTCATATTCCCGCAACCTGTGGCAAAATATAAAATATTCCATGGACTCAACATGCCTCTCAGCAAATAGCTTGGGGTGTCTACTTTCCAAAATGGGGTAATTTGGGGGGGTTTTGTGCTATTTTGGCATTTTATGGCCTTCGAAACTGTGATAGGTAGTGAGGAGTGAAATCAAAAATTTACGCCCTTAGAAATCCTGAAGGCGGTGCTTGGTTTTTGGGGCCCTGTACGCGGCTAGGCTCCCAAAAAGTCCCACACATGTGGTATCCCCGTACTCAGGAAAAGCAGCAGAATGTATTTTGGGGTGCAATTCCACATATAACCATGGCATGTGTGAGCAATATATCATTTAGTGACAACTTTTTGTACATTTTTTTTTCTTTTTGTCATTATTCAATCATTTGGGACAAAAAAAAAATATTCAATGGGGTCAACATGCCTCTCAGCAAATAGCTTGGGGTGTCTACTTTCCAAAATGGGGTCATTTGGGGGGGTTTTGTGCCATCTTGGCATTTTATGGCCTTCAAAACTGTGATAGGTAGTGAGGAGTGAAATCAAAAATGTATGCCCTTAGAAACCTTGAAGGCGGTGCTTGGTTTTTGGGGTCCCGTACGCGGCTAGGCTCCCAAAAAGTCCCACACATGTGGTATCCCCGTACTCAGGAGAAGCAGCAGAATGTATTTTGGGGTGTAATTTCACATATGCCCATGGCATGTGTGAGCAATATATCATTTAGTGACAACTTTGTGCAAAAAAAAAAAGTTTGTCATATTCCCGCAACTTGTGGCAAAATATAAAATATTCCATGGACTGAACATGCCTCTCAGTAAATAGCTTGGGGTGTCTACTTTCCAAAATGGGGTCATTTGGGGGTGTTTTGTGCTATTTTGGCATTTTATGGCCTTCGAAACTGTGATATGTAGTGAGGAGTGAAATCAAAAATTTGCGCCCTTAGAAATCCTGAAGGCGGTGCTTGGTTTCCGGGGTCCCGTACGTGGCTAGGCTCCTAAAAAGTCCCACACATGTGGTATCCCCGTACTCAGGAGAAGCAGCAGAATGTATTTTGGGGTGCAATTCCACATATAACCATGGCATGTGTGAGCAATATATCATTTAGTGACAACTTTTTGTAATTTTTTTTTTGTCATTATTCAATCACTTGGGAAAAAAAAAAAATATTCAATGGGCTCAACATGCCTCTCAGCAATTTCCTTGGGGTGTCTACTTTCCAAAATGGGGTCATTTGGGGGGGTTTTGTACTGCCCTGCCATTTTAGCACCTCAAGAAATGAGATAGGCAGTCATAAATTTAAAGCTGTGTAAATTTCAGAAAATGTACCCTAGTTTGTAAACGCTATAACTTTTGCGCAAACCAATAAATATACGCTTATTGACATTTTTTTTACTAAAGACATGTGGCTGAATACATTTTGGCCTAAATGTATGACTAAAATTGAGTTTATTCGATTTTTCTTATAACAAAAAGCAGAAAATATAATTTTTTTTCAAAATTTTCTGTCTTTTTCTGTTTATATCGCAAAAAATAAAAATCGCAGAGGCAATCAAATACCATTAAAAGAAAGCTCTATTTGTGGGAAGAAAAGGACGCAAATTTCATTTGGGTACAACATTGCATGTCCGCACAATTTACAGTTAAAGCAGCACAGTGCCGAATCCCAAAAACAGGCCTGGTCCTAATGGCCCGAAATGGTCCGGGGCTTAAGTGGTTAATCACAGGTCTGTAGATTTACATTTACTTTATTTAAATAGTGTGGATGAACATTCTTAATCTGCATTCAACCTGTTTTTTTTCTTTGGAAGCAGCAGATCTTGAGCCTTTCATATTGTAGGTAAAAAAGGTAAATGTAATGTAGTTACATATTAAACAAAATATAAATAATGCAGACTGACAAAAAAATGGATTAGTATTCTGAGACAACAAAGCTATGCTGCAAGCACATGTGCTGAAAATGAACTTGCTGATGAAGAAATGCAAAGATGAAGAAAAGAGATGCCCTTATCAACCTGCTATTGCTCCTTTAGGGCTCATTTACTGTATACGTGCTACAACTTTAACACACATACTGTAAAGCGCCTACTGCTTCAGCATGCTTTTTTATGTGTTTTTGATGCTTTGGTGATGTTTCGATGATGCTTCAATGAAGCTTCAATTATGCTTCAATGAAGCTTTAATGAGGCTTGGCCCTGTGTGTGTGATGATTTTTTATTTGTTTTAAAGGGGCCAAGTAAAACCCCAGTTCAGTAGAAACCCCACTCAACAGATCCCTAGATCATTAGTACCTCTGTTCAGCAGATCCCCAGCTCATTGGTACTCTCAATCAGCAGATCTGCAGCTTATTAATTCCCTTGTTCAGCAGATCCCCTTCTCAGTAGTACCCTCAGCACATATTACTTCTAAAGGAAGTTCTCAGCTGAAAAGTAAACTTAATCAGAATGAGTAATAACTGATATCCAGCATAACTGTACCATCACCCATGACAATGACATATGAGTAAAATAAAATCAGACTTGGGGTGCATTCAGTATATACTGGGAGATTGTTGGTGTATATTATTAGGAGTCTGTATTTTGTGGGAAGCTCTGCATTTATTACTTTTGCCATTTTAAAACCATATTGGTACAACTTAGGAGACATACTGTTTTACACATGGTGTCTTGTGGATAATGTTGGTTTAATGGTTTAATAGGGGTATTTATTGAGGTTTTTCATTAAAGTATATGTCGGGGAATGAATTAAGAATGCTGTGTACTTCATTCTGTCAAGTGGTGCCTTCAAAACAGTTTTTGTGAGTATTAATCATCTGGATATATCTAGCTGGGGATTTGTTGGTCATCGTTTTGTTATGTTCAGAGTATGCCAATGCAACTGATTTTTAATGCATGCATTCTGGTGAAAAATAGCCATAACTTTTAGTTTAAAAAGCTGCAGAACATGCATATAGGCAAAAATATGAACAATACCTGACCAATTAAAGTGTGTGTATAGCCTAACTTTTTTTTTTTTTTGGTTTGTTTGGTTTGTTTTGGATAGAGCAGGAAGGGTTAAGTCCCCCCTGGCCTCCTGCTTATCACTGGAATAACTGTTCCCATTGGATGATTTCCCCTCACCCCCTTCTGGTGACATTTTCTTTTACTATGTATTGAACATTCCTGCTTAACCAACATGAATAAGAGAAAAAAAAAGTTTTTATCAAATAAAAAAGAAATAAAATACATTGTTCAATTGCATTCCCTGCTTTTATTAAAACTTTTTTAGAGAACCAAAATATCCATAAATTACATGTGAAACCTCAATTCAGTGTATCATTAGAGTCAGTAATGAGTACAGTTACATGCATAAGGTGTACAATAATGCTAGCTTCATGCTTCTCTTTTTCAAATCAATCACTATGTAATTGTCACATGTCATGAAGTAATTCTGCTTTGGACAAGGAACTTGAATACCTATCTGCAATCAATCACCAACTGTGCATGTAAATATTACCTTAATGTACAATTCTGTAAGACTTCCCAACAAAGCCAAGTTTCTGCTGAACAAGACTGTAATCAAGACTGTAATTATTAAGAAATTTTAAAAAACAAACAAAGACAAAAATCTATATGTTTGCCATTTATTAAAATAAATGTTGCACGGTGCATTTAGAATTATGGCTCAGCACAAACAATTTTTTATTCAATTAAAACAGTTAAGTTAAACCTCACAAAAAGAGTGAGAGAGAGAGATGGGGAGAGGGAGAAGGTGAAGAGAGAAGAGAGAGAATATACGAGAAAGAGAAGTAGGGGAGATGAGGAGAGGAAGAGAGAGAAAAATTAAAACAAAGCAAGAGATATCTAAAATAGCAACAGGCAAATATGTTATAAAATATGTTATAAAAGATGAACATTACTGATTTGGGGAAAATTTAAACACGTTGGTTTCATGTCTGAGACATTCTGGCAGCTAAAAACTGTTGTCAGTAGATGTACTAAAAAAACAAATCCATTATAAAAAATGGATTATTTTATTATGTAATAGTAGCTCTATACTTTTTACTTAAACATATATTAAATACAAATACACAAATTAGTCCTGTAAAGACCAAATCTATAGCAATGACAGATGAGTTTCAAGATGTAGGACACATGCCCTGGATCTTTTGTAAGGTGGTTTGAGACTGCAGACCCCAAAAGGCTATCTTCGTCCTAAACAACCTACAGCACAGGTGTCAAACACAAGGCCCATGGGCCGAATCCGGCCCTCCAGGCCATTTCATGTGGCCCTCGCACCTCTCCTCCAGCCCTCTGGTCCTACTCCAGACCCTTACTTTCTTCTTTCAAGCAATGCATCCAGCTTCTTCCCAGCAGCAACATAAGGTAAGGGGTGCACTGTGATGCAAGGGAGAGTGGGGGACTCAACTTCTGATGGTGGGGGGGCTCTTGACATCTAATGTAAAGGGGAGGGGATGCGCTGGACAACTAATCTTACAGATATAAGCGGCCCTTTTGAAGACAATCATAATGCTGATGTGGCCCACAATGAAATTTAGTTTGACACCCCTGACCTACAGTAACCTGAGTACTGACTCCACAACATCAGTAATATGTTCTAACTGTAAGCACTTAGTGAAATGTTAGTTAGGTGAAGTACAGAAACCAAAACCCAGATTTTCATTGGCCATGAAAATAAATACAGACCCATTCTAATTACGAACACCAACAATAATGTAGAAATCAAATTCTTCCCACCCTTAAACAGCCCCCGTGCAGTCTCCAGAATGTACAATTTAACCACTTCAGCCCCGGATCATTTGTCAGCTTAACCACTTAAGCCCGGGACCAATACGGGCCATTACGACCAGGCCCCTTTTTGCGATTCGGCACCGCGTCGCTTTAACTGACAATTGCGCAGTCGTGCGACGTGGCTCCCAAACAAAATTGGCGTCCTTTTTTTCCCACAAATAGAGCTTTCTTTTGGTGGTATTTGATTGGTTTGCGCAAAAATTATAGCGTTTACAAAATAGGGGGTAGTTTTAAGGCATTTTTATTAATTGTTTTTTTTTTACTACTAATGGCGGCGATCAGCGATTTTTTTCGTGACATTATGGCAGACACATCGGACACTTTTGACACATTTTTGGGACCATTGTCATTTTCACAGCGATCAGTGCAATAAAAATGCACTGGTTACTGTGAAAATGACACTGGCAGTGAAGGGGTTAACCACTAGGGGCGCTGAAGGGGTTAAGTGTGCCTAGGGGCGTGTTACTAACTGAGGGGGGCGTGGCTACGACTGACACATCACCGATCTCCGCTCTGATTACACAGAGCGGAGATCGCTGACAGTGTCAGTAGAGGAGCGGGGAGGTGCTGTGTTTACACACACATCTCCCCGCTCCGAGCCTCCGTGAGACGATCGCGGGGATCCCCGCGGCGATCGAGTCCGTGGGACCCGCGGTCCCACTCACGGGGAAGGCAGGGGGGTCGCGAGCGCGCCGCCGGCTGGCGCGCGCGCGACCCCGACGTCGGCAGTTAAAGGGCCACGTACAGGTACGTGATTGTGCCTGTGCGAGCCATTCTGCTGACGTATATATACCGTGAGTGGTCGGCAAGTGGTTAAAGACCGGAGGTCTTTTTACAATTTGGCACTGCATCTCTTTAACTGACAATTGCGTGGTCGTGCGTCGTGGCTCCCAAACAAAATTTACATCCTTTTTTCCCCACAAATAGAGCTTTCTTTTGGTGGAATTTTATCACCTCTGCGGTTTTTATTTTTTGCGCTATAAACAAAAATAGAGCAACAATTTTGAAAGAATTGCAATATTTTTAACTTTTTGCTATAATAAATACCCCCCAAAAATATATAAAACAAAATTTTTTTCCTCAGTTTAGGCTGATACGTATTCTTCTACATATTTTTGGTAAAAAAAATCACAATAAGCGTTTATTGATCGGTTTGCGCAAAAGTTATAGCGTCTACAAAATAGGGGATAGTTTTATGGCATTTTTATTAATAATTAATTTTTTACTAATAATGGCGGCGATCAGCAATTTTTATCGTGACCGCGACATTATGGCGGACACATCGGACACTTTTCACACATTTTTGGGACCATTGTCATTTTTACAGCGATCAGTGCTATAAAAATTTACTGATTACTGTGAAAATGACACTGGCAGTGAAGGGGTTAACCACTAGGTGGCACTGTAGGGGTTAAGTGTGCCCTAGGGAGTGTTTCTTACTGTAGGGGGAATGGGCTACATGTGACAAGACAGTCATCACCGCTTCCGATTACAGGAAGCGGTGATCACTGTCATTGTCACTAGGCAGAGCGGGGACGTGCGTGTTTACATCAGTATCTCCCCATTCTAATTCACCGTAGAACGATCGTGGGTACCCCCGCCGCGATCGAGTCCGCGGGACCGGCGGTCAGGTTCACGGAGCTCGTGGCGTGCGCGTGCACAATGGTGCTTCCTTAAAAGGGGATGTATATATACGTCCTTTTGCCCAGGAGTGCCATTGTATCGATGTATACAGTCGTGCGGCGGTCGGGAAGCGGTTAAATAGAAGTTTAGTTGTAATATCTAGAGATCACACAGATTAGAATGACTAGAAAGAGACCACAATTTTATCCACAGGACCATGGTTGTTCTAGCTATATATAAAAAAAAAAAATGTAAAAAAGGATTTTAGTGGTAAAGAGATTTTAGCAGTGGTGAAAATAACATTTATTAAGGAGTAACTCCACTTTTGTTAAGAAAAAAAATTCTTCCTGTAGCCTGTCGTTGATTAATTTTGTGATTTCAGCCATATACACACTGAGTTGCTTCTCAATACTTTTGTGTCTTATTGTTGTTTCCTGTGTTTTTTTTCAAAGTGGGCTGCGTCCCCGCTATCTTATTAGAATTGTATATGCTATATATATATATATATATATATATATTTATTAATTTTTTTCCACAAAAGTGGAGTTACCCATTAAATTGCAAAAAGCACTGTGTATCATATTAAATACGGTAAGTTAAATAATAGGGTGCACTATAGTCTAAAATTAAATCAGAATTTTTCTCCTTCATTGATGTGCGCTTATGAGGCTGCACTGATGGGCACTGATAGACTGCACTGATAGGCACTGATGGGCACTGATGAGGTGGCACTGGTGGGCATTGATCAGGAGGCACCGGTGAGGCTGCACGGATAGGTGGGACTGATGGGCACTGATAGATGGCACTGATGGCCACTGATAGGTGGCACTAATGGGCACTGATAGGTGGCACTAATGAGAACTGATCGGTGGCACTGATAGGCAGCACTAATGATAAGACACTGTTGGGCACTGATTGGCAGCACTGATGGGCACTGCTAGCAGTACTGATATGCACTGGTAGCTGGCACTGGTGGGCACTGCTTAGCAGCAGTGGGTGTCCATGTGCGGGACAGATGTCATGTTTTTCTCATCACTCTATCAGCTTCTGCTTACATCACGTGATCAGCTGTCATTGGCTGACAGCTGATCAGGTGGTAAAGGGCCAGGATTGATCCCTTACTCCGATCTGAGATCAGCTGAGTCTCATGTACTCGCTGATCACAGAGCACGCTGCCCTGCAGGGGGCGTTCAGGCAGTAAATGCACAGTAGGATGTACATGGACACCCTTCTTGCAATTTAGGCCCACGCTGTAGCCGTCTTTCGGCTATAGTGCGGGGCGGAAAGAGGTTAATTTGGAGCCAAAGAATCTCGAAAATAACACCAAGGCTAGCCTCAATGCATTCCAAGTGAAGCCCACTGTACGCTCCAGCTAATATATGAAGTCACCAGCTGTCCCACAGACCTCCATACAGTGGTCCAACAGTATCATAAAAATCCTTGACATTTCTGGTCAGCCCCCAGCACAGTTTTGTTATTAGCAACATTGAAATGTTGGCCAGCTTGCTTGACCAGTTCTCTAAATAATTTTACCAGTTGATCCTGAAACATCTCATCTGGTATCTGCAGTCCCAATTTCACTGCATCTATGCACCTGCACTATTTATTTGAGCTATAATAACATTAATAAAATTATTACATGCAACATTTTCTTACTGCATTTTCTAAGCAAAAAAAAAAGGAGAATTAATTCAGCTTACAAATTAGCATTTAGATGAAAATTAAACAAAAACATATTCTTTATTCTGTGATTATATTTAATGTATCCAAGGGTGTCCCTTATGTATTTTAAAGACATCCCTGCATTTAGTGCCAGAGAACAAGATTCATTTTCTGGCACTTTAGAAATCTTAAAACACAAGAACCAATCACAGAAGAAATATATCACAAACCTTCAGAATATTTTATTCTTAACAAACGGCCTGTCCTTTAGTAAAAAGCTTGCACTTTTGTTTACACCACACATATGGTCTAGCAGATATTTTCTGCTACTCTGGGATTTGTCAAAGATGTAATGGGCAGCAGCACTGCTGCAAGCTAGAACTGATCTACTGCTTGTGCTTCTCTGCAAACCTAATAGAAACCTGTGCAGTCCCTAATATGTGGTAAATAACACAATAAACCGTTGCAAACTCTGCTGACCTTAATAGCCCCGGCAGGTTAAAATATCTTAATTATTAATACTAGCAAGTGATGGACAAGCTTAGTACTTGCTATCATGGGATTGTGTTTCAAATAAATTGGCCTACAGAGTGCTGCGATTTGGGAAAATCTGCAGCTCGTATATAAAATAATTGGAATATGTAATGAGGAGTCAGCAGTACTCTTCATTACTTTGTTAGCAATGAACTTTTGGACTCAGGATGTTAAACCATCATAGGTGCACATGAATGATCACATTGCAGCTGGGTTCATTGTGGACATATAATTTTAGTTAATAAACATAATATACAGACAAATTTTACCCTTATTTCAGATGAAAAATGTGCTACACTGACAGTTTTCTAGTACTGCCCTAGTCACTGCTGTTAACACACAGTATGGTCCTTACATCTCAAAACATAAGTCATAAAGGTATAACAAAAGTCATCTTATAATAATGATAAAAATATGTTAAAAAAAGAAAAGTGAGTTTAAAGGTTGAAAGTTCTATAAGTGGGGTGAATGACGCTGCCCAAGTGAAATGCCAATAAGTTAAATCCCCAAGTGGGGGATAAATAAATCAAATTAAACGTGCAAACCAATGTCGCGTCGATAAGAAATGCTCCTGGGTCACAGGTTAACTCTAAAAAAGTGCTAAGTGCATTAATGCAGTCTGCAAAAAAAGGGAATAGTGGGCCAATATTGAATGGTCAGATAAGCGATCATGTGAACCAGTGGTGCAAATGCTGGCAACTGTACTGTATGCAACCAGTGCAGGGCCAAAACTTAGCAAGCAAGTGATGAGCATAAAGCAAAATTAAACAATCAGAATATTAAATCTCAGCAGCAGAGTATTAAATCCCAACATCAATTACAGTCTCTGGGACCCACTACAATATAGTGGTAATGGTCCAAACCAATAATATAGCAGCAAGTATGGCTTATATTAAATAAAAGTTCAAAGCAATAAATATAGCAGCAGATTGTGTTGTAGGACAGTTCAATGAATAAAGGTGACTTTTGTGTAAAGCTTTGAGGTTCCTAGCAGTCTCCAGGTGACACTTGTGCTCCCCCTCAAGGTTCCCCACTAACCAAAAGTAGAAACCCCTGCAGGGGTATCAGGCACAGAAGTGAGTGGTTTGGTTCCACGGATCGGCGTGGGCTCCTTCTCCTGTCCTCCGCTAGTTTCCCCAAGGTCCCTCTCCATCTCCTGTGCTGGCTTTACCAGCTTGCTGCGGTATTCCTCAGGATATTAAAAGAGCAAGAGCCACCATAGCGTAATTCCGTAGGGTTTTATTAAAAGATAAAAGCAAAACATAAAACAAAAAAAACGCTGTCTATTTCATGCGGGTAGAAATTAATTTTAAAAGTCCCGCACTTGTAGTCTGAGATCACCCGGAGCAGCGGCGTGTGTTCCACCGCTTGTATCAAGACAACCGGAAGTGACGTGTTGACGTGAAGGACCAATTTTCTGACGTGTTTCGTCATGTGACTTCTTTAAGTCACATGACGAAATGCGTCAGCTGATTGGTCCTTCACGTCGACACGTCAGTTCCGGTTGTCTGGATCCAAGCGGTGGAACGCACGCCGCTGCTCCGGGTGATCTCAGACTACAAGTGCGGAACTTTTAAAATTAATTTCTATCTGCATGTAATAGACAGCGGGTTTTTTTGTTTTATGTTTTGCTTTTATCTTTTAATAAAACCCTACGGAATCACCATGTCTGAAGACTTTCCTGATTTTCTTAGGTCAGTTGTTCAGCCGGCAGGATATTCCACTGCCAGGGTCTGACAACTGGCTAGGTCCCCCACTGCCGGGGTCTGGAAACTGGCTGAGTGCCCTGCCACTCGGGTCTGGGAGCTGGCTGGGTGCCCTTTAGGTCAGATCCCTTAGAAGGTGCAACATGTTTGTAGTTCCACAAGGCAACACATATCCCAGTGCTGGGATGCCATGGGCCATCTGAAGGCTCAACACTGGAGTCCTTAACCCATATTAGGTCCAGTTTATCCAGGATGTCCACATATGAGTTCCTAGTCTGGTTGCTAGAAACCCAGGTCCCCTAATGCATCTGGAGTAGCAGAGATTATGTCAGGACAAAGTTCTAATGAAACTCTGTCCTTCCCAAAGAACACCTCTACTACTGGAGCCGTTATAGCAAGTCCAGTTTTTGTATTCAGAGTAAACAACAGAAGGAAAGGTGGATGTAGGAATCTTGGACCAGATGGGTAACTCAAGCCAGACATGCAACATACATAGATGCTCACAGGAATCAGACAAAAACAGCTGATGAAAGATTAACCCTAGTACCAGAGGCTGACTGGGTAGTGAGCACCAGATCAGCAGTGGCAGGCTGGGCAGCAGGCTCATGACCAAAATAGGATGGTCCAGAGAAAGGGGGGATATGCCCCCGAAACACATCATCACAGCAACCTGCTATGTGAGGTGTGGGAGTGACCTATGATTCACTCTATCAGAAGGACATCGGTATACCTTTCCTCAGAATGGCAGATGCCGGAAGCCCGAACGTTCTGTCTTGTAAGCCTGCTGATTAACAGAGCAGAGGAAGATTTTTACTGGCGTGTAGTAGGCTGTGTCTCTGACCAAGACTATAGCCATTCATCTGTGACAGCTGTGAAAGGCACATACACCCACTGGGGTCATGTGGGTGCATATTTGTTATTAATTGTTATTTGTTTAATAAAATTATTTATTGTGCTAGTGGCGTGGTATCTTGGTGTCCTCTGTTTTTCAGAGTACCAGCATTCCCTTCTGCTGTCTAATAGGGACAGCTGCAGATGTACTAGCACCTGTAACATTATCCCATTGTTTGTGGCTGACTAAAGGACATCCAAAAAAGGATGGAAAGTGGAGAAGTTTTTTCTTTTTTTTCACATTATCAAGTTTATTCAAAAGTATAAGGCGTACAAAGGTTATTCATAGTCATATCCCTAACTAGATTGTTAAGCATATACAACAATGTAAAGCAAAATCACAAAAGCCATTGAATGCACAATACACATTTAAAAGATATAATGAGAAATATTGCTACACTATCACATTGTAGTCCTTGCAGACTGAAGTTCGCTTAGGATTAGAACATGTATGATTGACTAAATATAAACAGTAAGTGCAAAGTTTTTATATATATTGTTAACTACCAGTAGTATCTGCATAGCAGGGGGACTGCACCGTGCAGGGTGGCCCTCTTTCAATGTGCCTGTTGTACTAGTTATGTCCAGTGTAGGGGGGCATGCATTTTGCTAACCCCAAAAAATGTAATAAGCTAAAAAGACTAATCATGATAGAGCCTCTTTTAAGCCCGCCCTATAATATCCACTTTGCTCCCCTACTCCTTTCCATTAAAAATGAAAAAGCAGGTATTGTGGGCCAAAAAACATAAGGAAGATGTTTGGGGTCTAATGGGTATGCTGATACTTGCAGATATCCACTCTGCATGTCTGTCTGCTCCAGGACAGTTTGTGGTCTGCACAGAATGATTTTGACAAAACAGTCAACGATACAGTATAAGAATTTTGAAAAAACAGTAGCCTGCCTGGGCCAAATTCACTTTTCCAAAATGAAAGTGTGACCCTGACAGTTATATTTATCAATTTGTACCTTTGCTACAAGTATATATCTAATGATATATAATAACATTTATGGCATACAGAGACATACATTTACAGGAAAATGTTCTCCCTATGATTATTTGGTTACCTATTAAAAACACAGCCAAGGACACAAATGTTCTAATTATTTCCAACACATCAGTTTACAATTTTTTGATGAAAGATATATATTTTTAAATTGAAACATTATCACCGAATGGAGTCCCTGAACATAACATTTTAAACATGCCATTAAACTTAAAGGAGAAGTATGGGATGGTTAAATAACTAGTATATATCACATTAGTCACATATCAGCAAATCTTTTTTTCCTACCTCTTTTAGTTTTTACAGCATGTGCACATGAACTTTCCTTCAGCTGGCAAAAACGATCCATTTTCAGTTTGAAAAGTTCTTAGGGGGTGTGTACATCTTCACCAACACACCAACACCTGCCTCTGTCCCCCCTCCCCTAAGAGACGTGGCTGTGCTGATAGATAGAAATATATAGTGTAGATTCTCATACACAGCACTATCAGTGACTTCTCTCACATTACACTCACTGAAGTGCTGAAATCTCTGCCGACTCTTCTGACCATTGGAACATGCTGCAGAGGAGGAGGGAGGGGAGAGGAGAGAGGAGGGAGAAGGGAGGGGGGAGCAGCTTTGCTCTGTGAAGTCTTGGGGATGAGCAGAGGAAGGAGAGCCGACATCAATCAAGCAAAATGACAGGAAAGGGTGTGGATCCAAACTTCATATCCAGGCCATTGTCGGAATGATGCTGTATGAAAGACTGTAGAACCTCCCACAGGTATTTATCTTGATTTTAACAGAATGGGGGCACTTCTGAGAGGGCTGGAAAGGTTTATAGATATCAGCAGCTCACATAGAATAGATGTAAGCAAAAAAAAAGGAAACCCATACTTCTCTTTTAAGCAAACATAAGTATAGTGACAAAAATTTGAATAATTTAATTGCACAAAAATGCACACCAAGAATATTTAAAGCAAAAACCTAAAATGTGAAGCATTTAAGCGGAAGGGTTTATATTACAAAACTGAGTATTTTTATTCCATCAAGGCAATATCAACTGGTAAAGCACAGAAACTGACCTTTTTGTCTTTATATGTATGAAGTCTGTTTAATTTTATGTTTGATTGGCTGGCTGGCATTTGGGAAATAAAAGGCTCACTTTACTTAAAGTGACTTAGTAAAGGTCAGTCTTAGTTCTTTAAACAAACCAGAATCCACTACACCTCTGTAAAGAAAGTGTGAAATATGAAATTCCCTAGCGATCAATGAAAACTGAATGCATAGAATTACAGCTTCCTGTAGTTACAAACACAAACTTATTTTTATTTATTGACAGGTATGACATATGTCATAAAACACCTGTAGCTTATACATAGCCTAAAGGACAGAAAGAATGGGGTAGAGTGAATGTAACATATATACATTATCAACATTATTTCTTTGAATTTACTTTATTCAATTCTAGAAAAGTCCTGGTTCATTTCAATTATTGTTTAGCTTACCTAAATCATTGTGCCTTTGGAAACCTAAAATTGCCTAGAAAGTTCTATAAGCCTAGTACAAAGTTTGCTAGACAACAGAAAGACACAGAAGGTTCTAAAATATCCCTACTTAACATAAAAAAGATATACTGTATATACTCAAGTATAAGCCGACCCGAATATAAGCCGGGGCACCTAATTTTACCACAAAAAACTGGGAAAACGTATTGACTCGAGTATAAGCCTAGGGTGTCCATCTGCATGCATCACTGTGTCTCACTTTGCCTCACTGTGTTTATGTGTATGCCTCACTGTGCCCATGCCTCACTGTGCCCATGCCTCACTGTGCCCAGGACTAGACTGACGTTTAACATGGGAGCCGTAGGTTCCCTAGACAACAAACTTTGCACACATGTAGAAGAGCAATGGGGCTACATGTGTGCCAACTTATGGGTCCAGGGGACCTACAAACCGCCAGAACCGCGTCCCCAAATTCACCAGAGAAATTACCATTTAACATGGGAGTCTATGGAAGGGGTGCCCAGCTTTGTAAAATCGGTGCTCCCCGGCCGTAGGTCCCACGGACAACTAACTTTGCACACTTATAGAGAAAGAGTGGGGCTACATGTGACCCAAGGGTGGGGTCCAGAGAACGTATGGCCGGCCGGTACCGGGTCCCCAAAGTCCGAGAGATCAGGCACAAAAAGGTGACTCGAGTATAAGCCGAGGGGGGCATTTTCAGCACAAAAAAATGTGCTGAAAAACTCGGCTTATACTCGAGTATATATGGTATATATTTACTTCTATCTGTATTGCTGTTAGGGAGATTTCATCTAATTTCTTGTTCTGGGAACATCCTTTTTACCAATGGAGCTTCCAATGGAGCTTCTGGTTACAGTAACACCTGACAGGAATTCTAATCCTCCCATACTCTATCCAAAACTAACAAAAACATAGGATGTATCTTAAGGTTGTTTTTAGGGATACAATGAGCTTTAGGTGGCATCTGAGGGCTACAGAAGCTCATTTCAACTATGGTGGACCCATTCTTATGCCAAAAATCACTTGCTCATCAGCTTTATCATTTATTTTTGATTATATATATATATTTATATTTATTATTTTTTATATGTTTTAAATTTAGCATTATTTATTTATGCATTTATTTATTCATGTATTAAAAAAAAAACTAAATATAAAAAGTAACATATACTGTATGTACACAGATAATGAATAGTTGGTACTCACATGTGATTATATGATAACTAGTGATGAGCCGAACATCTTGGGTTCAGAATCAGGGGGGAGGTTCACTGAACAAAGCTGAAGTTTGGATACTGCATTTGGACAAATAATGGGAGCCAAACATTTAAAAATATTTTAGGCAATTTTCAGGGTGAATAGGCAAGGGATAGTCATAAGAGGACATGGGTAGCTGAGCACTACTCTGGTACAAAAAAGTGGCAACCACTCCAATCTATAACTAGCCTTTGCAGTAAGGTGCACATGGAAGGGAAACATACATCACAAATAAACTAAAGATTTTCCAGCACACTTACCAGCCCCTTTAAAATTAGGGGTATCCCAGTTGCTGCCCCCTCAAGTGACTGAGTAAGGGGTACGAAAAGATTTAAAGGTAAATTACCACACACACCTTAAAAATTCCCATAAAAAACAAATAAAACTCCCACGTTGTAGATTACCACCAATAACAATGACCGACAACCGATGAAGCACCAAAACATAAAATACGCTGACCTGTCCACACCCACTGACTACCACACACTGATGGCAGCATCCCGAACTGTCATCTGAAAATGTAAAGATACAAAAGAAAAGAGAGCACACAGGCTCTGGTGCAAAACCTTTTATTATGTTTAAAAGTTAAAATATAAAATTCATACACTCACAAATATTGGTGGATTCAGGAATTAAAATAGCAGGCGTATGAAGGGTTAATCCCTCAGCACTTGCTAAGACTACATAAGGGCTGACGTAGGGACAGAGGGAGGATCTGAAGGAGGCAATGCCCTATGAAACGCGTTGTCCTGGCAACCACGCACATGGTCTGTCAGCTGTAGCTCGCCAAGTCACCTGACATGGAAGGCGGCTCCGCTTACTACACAGCCGGTGAGTGTGCAGTGTGGGAGAGAGAGATCGGTGTGCAGCTTGTGAGTGTATTAATTTTGTATTTTAACTTTTAAACATAATAAAAGGTTCTGCACCAGAGCCTGTGCGCTCTCGTTTCTTTTGTATCTTCACAGCAATTAGTGCCCACTTATCTGGAGAGCAACAAGGTGGTGTTACAACTTAGAGACTTAACCCCTTGCATGATGGACTATACTATTGTACTTTTTTGGGACTTCTGCCTTGGATCTATGTAGACCTTAGTGCAAGTACTGCACATTATGTGGTTTTGATCTTAATTGTAAAAAATGGGGTGGGGACAGAGGCTGACATCATTGATTAAAAATGGCCAAGGTCAAATTTGAACACTGTCATTTCCATGGTTTCAGGGCATGGTATATCTAAAATATAATTTGTCAAAATAGCTGTATGTTATTTCAACTCCCCATTTTGTGGAGTGTCTCTATCTTGATGACAGATCATAGATTGATTTTTTTTAAAGTAAATTTGGAGGATTAGTTTCTGCTTCTGTGAAAAATACTGACAGGTATTTAACTACTTCCTGCCCAGGCCAATTCTGACATTTCTCTCCTACATGTAAAAATCATAATTTCTTTGCTCGAAAATTACTCAGAACCCCCAAAGATTATATATATTTTTAAGCATAGGCCCTAGAGCAGGGATCTCCAAACTACAGCCCTCCAGCTGTTGTGGAACTACACTTCCCATGAGGCATTGATAACATAGTGGGCGTTTTTTTTTTGTCACACAGTATTTGTGAAGCAATTTTTCAAACACATTGTTTTTGGAAAATAATGCACAAAAACACAATATATAACCAATTTTGTTGTAAGATATAAAATATGATGTTACAGCGAGCTATCATGTCACGTTTTAAAATTGCACACGCTCGTAGAATGGCAAAAACCTCTGATATTTAAAAATCTCCAAAGGCGACACTCTAAGACATATTTCAGGTTTCCAGTTTAGAGTTACATAGAAGGTCTAGCACTAAAACTATTGCTCTCTCCTCTACCCTGGAAAGCAGGATATCAAAAAAAAATGATCTCAGGATTTCTAGAACAAAAAATTAGTGTTTACATCTGCCACAATCGGAAGTGATGTCATGATGTCACCACCAGCCTCTCAGGACCATAGAAATGGCTGGAGAACGTCTGGTCCATAGCCAGCTCTATGATAACCTGGGGGCACCGCCAGATTGGGTCCAGGGCTCCCCGATTGCACAGACACTATGATAGCTTTTACATAAAAGGGAATTGCTCACTGAAAAAAAAACAATACTGGGATGATGGCTGCAGCTGCAGGCATCATGCCATTATAACAACTGAAAGTCAAGGCCCTTTTAAGACGTCCACCCGGGAGCAAGGGGTAAAGTGTAAATACTCATCAATGATAAGCAGGAATTTTCCTTTCTACATATTTACTTACTTTCTAGAAGATTTTTTTTAGATATGTGAGCACATGGGATAAAGGAAATTCTTCCAGAAGTTATCGACATTAATCAAGCAAACATTTTACCAGATATTATAGATCCCCATTACCAGTTTGGCAGAAATCTTGGCTTAGATTCTGCACAGTTTATGTTAATTTACAAAAAAAAAACAACTGAATACAGCATTGAAATTTAAAAGGACTTCATATACAGAAAGGTCGTTTACAAACCTAACTATAACGTATACTTTGGACAGCATGCAGAATCAATGGGAAATGACTCAAACATGGACCCACGAGCAAATGCAAAATATAAAAAAATATAGCAGGAAGAACTGATCTGCTTTGATTTCGCATAGTAGTCTGTTTTAAGCAGGCAAAATGCTTTGTGTGCTTACTGTATATAATAAACTAAGGAAATGTTCAGTACACCATGTAAGTAGGGATGAGCTTTATGTTCGACTCGAACATGAGTTTGACTCGAACATTGGCTGTTCGCCCGTTCGGCGAACAGCGAACAATTTGGGGTGTTCGCGGCAAATTCGAAAAGCCGCAGAACACCCTTTAAAAGTCTATGGGAAAAATCTAAAGTGCTCATTTTAAAGGTTAATATGCAAGTTATTGTCATAAAAAGTGTTTAGGGACCTGGGTCCTGCCCCAGGGGACATGTATCAATGCAAAAAAACGTTTTAAAAACTGAAGTTTTTTCAGGAGTAGTGATTTTATCAATGCTTAAAGTGAAACAGTAAAAGTGAAATATTCCTTTAAATTTCTTACCTGGGCGGTGTCTAAAGTATGCCTGTATGCGGGGTCCTGCCTACATCATTGGCTATTACCCGGCAAGCGGGGAAAGCTGGGGCTTACCCTGTGATGTGACGGGTGACTCCACCCCCTCGTACATCATGGGGGTTTCGTGTGGAGTGGAGACTGGAGGTGGAGGAGACTGCAGCATCGCTGGACATTGGATCACCGTGGGACATAGAGAACAACGTTGGACAGACTGGATTACATCGCTGGAATGTTTTTTTTATTTTTTTTATTTTTAATAAAGGACTTTCCCAACTGTGATGGTGTGTTTTTTTTTTTTTACACTTTCTTTGTGAAATGGTGGGGGCCGGAATCTGGGGGACCCTTTGTTAACCACTTAAGATCCGCCTCACGCCGATATACGTCGGCAGAATGGCACGGCTGGGCACATCCACGTACAGGTAAGTTAGTATTTTATGAACATTTTGTTTGGTGTTTTTTACCCCTTGGTTTTTAACGTGTTTTTTAGCTGTTTTTATTTGAATAAACGCCTTTTCTTGGGGCTTTCCTTTACATGCTTCACTATGGAGTCCCTTTTTGTTTTTTTCTGAATATTATGGAGTAAGATTCGTTTTAAGGAAGAACATTGGTAAGCTGTGGAGATTCTTACAGTGGTTCCGGGTCACTCAAAAGGACTGGAAGTTCTCATTGTGAGCAGTGGAGATCTTTGTGGCCATTATTGACCTCGTGGGGTCCATCAGGAAGATTCGCTTTAAGGAAGAACACTGGTAAGCTGTGGAGATCCCTACAGTGGTTTCGGGTCACGCAAAAGGACTGGAAGTTCTCATTGTGAGCAGTGGAGATCTTTGTGGTTATTACTGACCCCGTGGGGTCCACCAGAGAGGTGAGAGGCTGGTGTCTATGGGGGAGGATTATTTATGCATCATTTGTTCATCTGATCCAGTGTGTTTCTGCTGAGACAAGGTGTATTCCCACACCCATCCTTGCTTCTCTCCCTGCAATTAGCTCTTGCTATTTGGACTGCCATTTTGGCTATTTAGCACTTTATTTACATAGTCACTGTTTGGACGTTTTAATTTTATTTTATTATTGTTGATTTTGTCACCCCATTTATTTAATTTATGAGAAGTTAGACTTTATTAATAGCACTTTTAATATTAGCACTTTCTATTGACATTTAGCGCTGCTTCACTATATAAACTATTTTATTGTATGTTGGTCACATTATAGAAGTTAGCTGCTAGTTGTCTCTTAATATTTAATTTGTTCAGCAATATTTGCACTTTAGTGTTTCTATTTTTACTGAGTGGTAAGCGCACAAGCACCTTTTTTTCTATACACGTACAGGTATGTTGCCCCTTAAGAGCCCAGCCGTGGGTCGTGCGCGGGCCGCCGGCGAAGCGCTCGCGACCCGGTCCTCAGCTTAGTGACCGTGCCCGCGGGACCCGCGGACCCGATCGCCGCCGGTGTCCCGCGATCGGGTCACAGAGCTGAAGAACGGGGAGAGGTAAGTGTAATTAAACCTCTCCCGGGCTTCCTAGTGAGCCTGTCACTGATCGTCTGTTCCCTTTCATAGGGAACGACAATCGGTGACGTTACATGCCAAGCCACACCCCCTACAGTAAGAAACACACATTAGGTCACACTTAACCCCTTCAACGCCCCCTACAGGTTAACCCATTCACTGCCAGTGTCATTTTGACAGTAATAAGTGCATTTTTGTAGCACTGATCGCTGTAAAAATTACTATGGTCCCAAAATAGTGTCAAAAGTGTCTGATGTGTCCGCCATAATGTCGCAGTCATGATAAAAAAATCGCTGATAGCCGCCATTACTAGTAAAAAATAAAAATATTAATAAAAATGCCATAAAACTATCCCCTATTTTGTAGAAGCTATAACTTTTGCGCAAACCAATCAATAAACGCTTATTGTGATTTTTTTTTACCTGAAGGGTCTGGTATGGATTTTTTTTTGGGGGGGCACACCATTTTTTTTTTTTTTTGGTGAAGGGTTCCCCTTAATATCCATACCAGACCTGAAGGGCCTAATATGGAATTTTTGGGGGACCCCCACGTATTTTTTTTTTTTACATTTTGGTTCCCTGCGCAAAATGTCATTTTTGAAGGAAAAAAAAGTAATTTAAAACTACTGCATCTATTAATGAATTGTCGGGTCCGGCAATACAGATAAAAGTCATTGAAAAAAATGGCAGGGGTTCCCCTTAATATTCATACCAAACCCAAACGGCCTGGTAATGTACTGGGGGGGACCCCTGCCGTTTTTTTCAATGACTTTTCTCTGTATTGCCGGGGACCTGGGGATTCATTATAGCCACGAGTGGTTTTAAATGACGTTTTTCCTTCAGAAATTACATTTTGTGCAGGGACAATTCTAAACACAGGAAACATGCGCTGCTTTACAGGCATACTTTAGACACCCCCCAGGTATGAAATTTAAAGGAATATTTCACTTTTATTGTTTCACTTTAAGCATTATTAAAATCACTGCTCCCCAAAAAACTGCAGTTTTTAAAACTTTTTTTTGTCCCCTGAGGCAGGACCCGGGTCCCCAAACACTTTTTATGACAATGAGCACTTTTGATTTTTCATGTTCGTGTCCCATGGACTTTTTTTTTTTTTTAAATCTCTTTATTAAATTTTCCCTTTTTTCTTCACATATTACATCATACATTTTACATATTATACGTCCTGTTATCTTAAATTAGATTATACATCCTTCATCATACATTTCACCTCTAACAATTAAATTATTCCAAACTATAAAAAAAAAATATATAGGTTGAAACTCTTTCATCCATTGGTGTAATTCTATCCCAATCCCGCACCCCTCTCCCCTGCAGCTGTTATAGGATTTTCTATCCAATTTGCCCAGATTTTCTCATATTTCTCTTCTTTTCCTCTGTTGTGGTATGTCTCCTTGTACAATGTCAGATTGTTATTTATTACGTTTTTCCATTGTGCCAGTGGGGGAGCTTCGGCCTTCTTCCAATTCAATACTATTGCCTTTCTTGCATAAAAAAGGAAGAGGCCAAGCTGTGTTCTTTTTTCTATAGAAAGCATATTTTTCCCAACTAGCCCAAGTAGACAGATCTCTGCCTCTAGGTCCAGTTTAACTGACGTCACTTTATCAATTATTCTCAGGATCTCTCTCCAAAATATCATTATCTTTGGACAGGTTCAGAAAATATGGATAAAGTTTCCAGGGGTACCTGCACACCTCCAGCAGTTTTGAGAATTAGATGGTGATATTTTAGATAATTCATACGGTGTAAAATAACTTCTATGTGTTATTTTAAATTGAATTAATTTGTCTCTAAGTGAAATTAGAATTTGAAATGGGAATTTATATATCTTTCCCCAGTTTTCTGCAGATAATCCTGGGATATCTCTTATCCAGCACTCGCTCAGTTTGTTCATATCTGATTGTTCTGTCTTTAATAGATAATTATATAGATTTGAAATCCCCCTTTCTCTTTTTTTTCTCATCATCTTTTCTAAGCCCGTTTCTATTAACTGGGGGATACCCTGTGGGAACTGGGCTGACAATGCGTATGTTAGCTGAATATATCTAAATAAATAGCTCTCAGGAATGTTCAAATTTTTTCTCATATCTGCAAATGGAGCTATTTTCCCCGCATGTATTACCTGCGATATTTTCTTAACTTTAAATTTTGTCCATACTCTAGGATCTGGGATAGAAGCTAAATGCCCAAGCTGCGGATTTCGTATTTGGGGATATGTCTGTTATTAAATTACTCTCTCCTATCATGCCAGCCTTCCATGCTTTTACTGTCGTTATCATTGATGAAGTTAGATCTCGGCTACTTTTTATCCCGCAAAATGGTAGTGCCTGCAGTGCCTCCAGAGACTGTACCACCGCAGCCTCTAATACTGTGGCGGGATCGTGTCTGTCAGGGCTCAGCCACCTACCTACTGTTACCAGCTGTGCTACTAAATAGTACCTGTATAGGTCTGGGAAAGCCAACCCTCCTTGTGACACCGGGCGCATAAGTGTATTTAGTTTTATTCGAGCCAATTTATTTTGCCATATAAATGAAGATAATTCACCATGTATCTGTGCAAAGAAACTTTTTGATAACCATTGTGGTGAGTTTCTAAACAAGTATAACAACTGAGGAAGAATCTTCATTCTTTATCAAATTTATTCGTCCTAGTAAGGATAGGGGTAGTTTTTCCCACATTTTTATTTTTTTTCTATTTTCCTGTAATACTGGATCTAAATTCAAACTTTTAAAATTTTCAACCTGTCGTGATACAACTATACCCAAATATTTAAATTCTGCTACCCATTTTAATGGGAGATTTGGTGTCGCTGTATCTTGTGCTCCTTGATCTATAGCAAATAACAATGATTTACCCCAAATTACCTTAAGTCCTGTATATAGTGAGAAGGTATTTAATAACTCTAACGCCCCATTCAGCGACGGACCCGCATCTCTTAGGAATAGCAGCATATCATCTGCATATAGGGCTACCCTCTCCTCCAGCCCTCCTATTCTGAGTCCCTGGATCTCTTGTGACATCCTCAGAGCCTCTGCCACTGGCTCTATTGCTACCGCAAATAATGCTGGAGAGAGAGGGCAGCCCTGTCTTGTACCTCTGTACAGCTCAAAGAAAGGTGATAGCCTTCCCCTGAGTTTAACTGCTGACATAGATTTCCTATATATTGTTTGAACCCAGCTAATACATTTTGAAGGAAACCCCATTCTCCTAAGTATTTCCCATAGAAAGGGCCATTCTATAGTGTCAAAGGCCCTTTCTATATCCAGGGAAACTACCGTCCTAGATCCTTCACAGTTGTGGTGTGCATGTATATTCGTAAATAACCTATGTAGATTTACATCTGTCATCCTTTGCGGCATAAATCCCACCTGGTCTGGGTCTATAATAGATTTTAATAGAGGCTGTAATCTAGATGTTAATATTTTTGTTAATATTTTGAAATCTGTATTTAATAATGCTATTGGTCTATATGAGGGGCACAATTTTGGATCTTTACCCTCTTTATGTATCAGAGTTATATGTGCCTTTCTCATTGAGTCCAGCAACATCTCCTTCAGCAGTCCTTCAGAATATACCTTTTCTAGTTTTGAAGCTAATATATCTTTGTATTCTTTATAGAATTCGACAGGAATTCCATCTGGCCCTGGTGTTTTTTCCCCTGGGAATGTATTTATGGCTTTTATTATTTCCTCACTTGTGATTGGTTTAACCAGTGCCTCCCTCTCTCTGTCTGACAACCACCCTAGGGCTACCCAGTCCAATAGGTCCGACATAGCCCCTGGATGGGAGCCGGAGGGGAGAGAGGAGGTATATAACCCAGCGTAGTAATCGCCGAAGGTCTTCAATATCTCATCTGGTTCTTTTACGCTTATTCCTTCTGGCGTTTCTATTTCTACTATGATTGTTGGTTGTTATTCCTGTTGTGCCAATCTTGCTAGAAACCTCCCACTTTTGTCTCCCATTTCGAAGATATTTTGTTTCTTTTTATGTATGTCTAATCTTGTTATCTCCTCCATGTGTAATTGTAATTCTCTTTGTGCGGCCATCATTAAATCAAAATTAGGATTACATGGGTCTTGACTGTATTTTTCTTTACTACACTCTACCTGCATCTGTAACTGCTGCACTTTAACCTTCCGTTTTTTATTTATTTCTGCAATGTTGGAGATATATTGACCCCGTAGATATGCTTTGAATGCATCCCACACTATGTCTATTGAGGATGTTCCCTCATTGTTTTCCCAATATTCATTTATTATGGTTATAATTTTTACTGATATTTCTGGGTACACCACCCACTGTGGGGACAACCTCCACAGTGTTGTGTCTCCAGAGGTAGGAATACGTATTGACACCTGTAGGGGAGCATGGTCTGATAGGCCGCCTGGTAAATATTTAGCATCTACGATATCTATTAGCATTGCAGAATCTGCAAATGCCAGGTCTATCCTGGATGCTGTTTTGTATGATGTAGAATAACAAGAATACATAATTTTTTCTGGATTTCTCCATCTCCATATTTCCGTTACCCCCATCGTTTGTGCCCAATTATATAAATCATCTGAATGGTTTTTAGGAGGCTTCGGTCTGTCCAGTTCAACGGACATTACTGAGTCGAAATCTCTAATTAGCATCAGTTTTGCTGGAGGATACTGTATAATTTTTTCCATTATCTCATTTAAGATTTCAACTGTAAATGGAGGTGGGATATATATTGCTACTATAATATATCTCTGTTGCCCAATCTTATATAATAGAATCACATATTTCCCCTGTACATCTATATAGGCTTTTTCCACCTTTCCAGGAAAGGATTTATTTACTAGCACTGAGACCCCTCTGGCATAGGATGAATAAGTGGCATGGTACTCTTTTTGTATCCAATTTTTTTTAGCGTTGTTATTTTTTTTCCCATTAAATGTGTCTCCTGTAATATAATTAGTTGCGGACTATATTTTCTTATATACTGGAACATTAATGCTCATTTGAACCCAGAGTTCAATCCTCTGACATTCCACGATATTACTGAATAAGTATTATCATTTCTTTTTTTTCCTAACATTATATTTTTAACCTCGAGGGCTGTCTATTACACTTTCCATCCTGGGGAGAGGGTCTCTTCTGGAATTTTTTTACTACACCTATGGACATTTATACATCTCACTCTTACCCCACCCTTCCCTCCCTCCTCCCCTCCCACCCTATCCCTCTCCACCTCCTCCTTTGATCCGTAACTCCATTCATACCTGGACGAGAGTGGAGAGGCATTTCGACCAATCCCTATTTTACCGACCTTGGTATCTATTCCATAGTCAGTACCCAACATTTCTCAACTCAACCCTCCCAAAAAAAAATAAAAAATTAACAACACTTTCCTTTCATACAAACATATGGCGGGTTCAACATTAATTACAATATACCATCATTATTACCCAAATAAACAGGCATTTTCTCATAGAATAATAAATGCGGGGATATATAAATAGGACGGAGAAATATTGCTACTATGCGTCCCTTTTTTTCCCTAGACACTTCCCACTTATATTGCTTTTTCCTCCGGATATTTTTCAGATTGCCTTTATCATATATTGTCATATATATACCTCTCCCCCTCCCCCCCCCAAAAAAACCCCCTCCCTCCCTCCTCTTCCCCCCTCCCCCCCATCCAACCTCTCCACCCCCCTACCCCCCTACTATATCTCTTATTGAGAAAAACACCCTTTCTTTTCTTTTTTCTTTCCCCTTTCTTTAAGTGTATTTGATGTATAGTGAGTATTCATCGTATTGTGTGAAAGAAAAAAAAAAGAAAAAAAAAATTGTGCATGAGAGGGAAAAAAAAAATAAAAAAAAAAATTGTGCGTGAGAGGGAAAAAAAAAAGAAAAAAAAAAAAAATTGTGATTCACAATGGCACACAAAAAAAAATGTGGTTTGATTTTCCCCTTCTCTTTCTTCTCTTTCCAGTGTTTAGTGACATTATTTCTTCCCTCAAAAAATTGTGTGTACTGTATATACTGTGTCCCATAGACTTTAACGGTGTTCGCATGTTCGAACAAATTTTTTGCCTGTTCGCATGTTCTGGTGTGAACCGAACCGGGGGGGGGGGGGGGGGGGGTTCGGCCCATCCCTACATGTAAGGCAATGACCTTTTTTTTGTCATCTGACTGCAGTAACCTACAATGTAATTGTATAGGAGTCTGCATTTTATACATAATCATTGATGCTTATTAAATTATGCAGCACAAATAAAAGTATCCAAGTCACAGTTATACATTAGAATGGATAAATACATAGCCAGTTACATAGAAAGCTACCATCGCTACAGGAAATAAATATTGCAATAGTCTTTCCCGTGTTATATAAAATTTGTTACGCTATTGAGCATGTTGCCTATTTTCACTAACTAATACTTATTGAATTATTTTGTGACATGTATAAACTGTATTGTTTAGAAGCATTGTACTGACCAAAGGGAGTCACCATATATTGCTAAAACTGGTTGAAGCGTATTTGTTTTATTAAAAACCCCAACAACCACCCGAACTCTTGTGCACATTTTCTAGAATCCTTCATCCTACTTAGCTCTCTGGATGTGCCCCTATTTCTTCACAAACTAATGTACTTGTCCCTTTACTGGCAATTGAGGTGTATACTATAAACATGGGATGACATTGGGATCTGTCAAAGCTTCAAGCAAGAGAAAAGTCAAAAGTTCAGATCTGCACAATTTCAGGGTTCATCCGTGCACAGAAAGGACTATTATTTCCCACTAAGACTGCTAACAAGTACTATGTGTTGCCTACTTTCAGGAAATGTTGTAAATTTGTTAGGCTCTTTGACATGACAGGTCCACTTATAACAAAGGCATGTAAAAAATATATACAATATGGCGCATACTGAAACATAAAATCAAACAGTGTTTACCACAAAGTCCTTTGAGCTACACAGAGCTCTATGTGAGATGACAGTCTTGTAAAAACTAGGCAGCCTTGCAGAGGGAGCCGAAGCCAGACTCCAGCACATGTAAACAAGAAAACAGAAAGACAGGCGCCACTTAATTAAAACTGTAAAGCCTCGTACACACGATCGGATATCCTATGGATTCTAATCCAATGGTTTTGTCCATCGGAAATGACTTCCATCAGTCTTGCCTACACACCATCAGTCAAAAAACCGACCGTTCCAAACGCGGTGATGTAAAACACTCCGATGAGCCGAGAAAAATTAAGTTCAATGCTTCTGAGCATGCGTGGACTTGATTCTGAGTATGCATGGGTTTTTTATCTGATGGACTTGCCCATAGACGATCAGAGTTTTCGATCGTTTTTTTTTTTATCCATCGGAAAAATTTAAAACATGTTCTATTTTTTAAAACCGATGGAAAAAAGACCGATGGGTCCCATACACGATCGGTTTGTCTGATGAAAACAATCCATCGGACGGTTTTCATCAGTTAAACCGATCTTTTGTACAGGGCTTAACACTTTAATTTGAAAAGCATCAAAGCACTCACTTTTTGGAATTACTGTATGAAGGCATATTCAAGTCCAATCGACAATCAAACTCTGCTGTGGTTAGTGG
This sequence comes from Rana muscosa, assembly GCA_029206835.1. Classification (NCBI taxonomy): domain Eukaryota; kingdom Metazoa; phylum Chordata; class Amphibia; order Anura; family Ranidae; genus Rana; species Rana muscosa. The sequence continues at coordinate 220,538,328 of CM055116.1, forward strand.
TCCCAGAAGCTGATAGACAATCTGCCTGTGTTGAGCGGGGCCGGTTTTCTGTCCACATAGGATGACTTCCGGGTATCGCTGCGGCTAGCTAAAGGGAGGGCTGGAACACAAACTCAGAGTCTTTGCTGGGGCGCGACGTACGGCGGAGTGATGTCAGGACCGGCATGCAACGCGTTTCAATGTGAGCACAGGAAAGTGATGAGAGTCCCTGCGCGCATCTTTTTCAAGCTCTAAATGCGTGCAGGGACTCTCATTCCAGCCCTCCCTTTGGCTAGCCGCATCGATACCCGGAAGTAATCCTATGTGGACAGAAAACTAGCCCTGCTCAACACAGGCAGATTGTCTATCAGCTTCTGGGACCACTAACCACAGCAGAATTTGATCGTCGATTGGACTTGAATATGCCTTCATACAGTAATTCCAAAAAGTGAGTGCTTTGATGCCTTTCAAATTAAAGTGTTACAGTTTCAACTAAGTGGCGCCAGTCTTCTGTTTTCTTATAACAAAGGCATAACTTTCTCGCAAATGGAATCAAAAATGTGTTTATTTATGTGGGTTTTTTTTGTATTCGACAATACATCACAACGCCATCATTTGGCTTCATAATGGCCTTCAGCTGGATTGAGAATTCTGGTGGGATATGCCATCATTAAAATCTCCAAGGGGAATAAGACTGAAAGCATGTGGGGAGTATAAAAGTTTGCAACAGACCGGCTGCTTCCTATTCCCTCTATGACCTGTATAGGTGTCTCTAACCACTTAAGCCCCTGACCATTTCGCTGGTCAAAGACCAGGCCACTTTTTGCGATTCGGCACTGCATCGCTTTAAATGACAATTGCGCGGTCGTGCAACGTGGCTCCCAAACAAAATTTACGTCCTTTTTTTCCCACATATAGAGCTTTCTTTTGGTGGTATTTGATCACCTCTGCGGTTTTAATTTTTTGCGCTATAAACAAAAATAGAGCGACAATTTTGAAAAAAAATCTATATTTTTTACTTTTTGCTATAATAAATACCCCCAAAAAAATATATAAAACATTTTTTTTCCCTCAGTTTAGGCAGATACGTATTCTTCTACATATTTTTGGTAAAAAAATTGCAATAAGCGTTTATTGATTGTTTTTTCACAAAAGTTATAGCGTCTACAAAATAGGGGATAGTTTTATGGCATTTTTATTTATATATTTTTTTTTTTACTAGTAATGGCGGCGATCAGCGATTTTTATCATGACTGCAACATTATGGCGGACACATCGGACACTTTTGACATCATTTTGGGACCATTGTCATTTTTACAGCGATCAGTGCTATAAAAATGCACTGATTACTGTAAAAATGACACTGGCAGTGAAGGGGTTAACCTGTAGGGGGCGCTGAAGTGGTTAAGTGTGACCTAGGGAGTGATTCTGACTGTTAGGGGGCGTGGCTTGGCGTGACACATCACTGATCGCTGTTCCCGATGACAGGGAACAGACGATAACTGACAATGTCACTAGGAAGAATGGGGAGATGTTTGTTTACACTTACCTCTCCCCGTTCTTCAGCTCTGTGACCCGATCGCAAGACACCGGCGGCGATCGGGTCCGCAGGTCCCGCGGGCGCGGTCATGGAGCTCCCGACCGGGTCACAAGCACAGCGCCGGTGGCATCTTAAAGGGGACGTACCTGTACGCCCATATGCCCAGCCGTGCCATTCTGTCGATGTACATCATCGTGCAGCGGTCGTCAAGTGGTTAAAGTGGATGTAAACCCTCACATATACCCAGTGAAGTGAACAGCCTCAGATGATACACAGGTATGAAACAAATCTCCCTAGATAAGTTTTACATGCATATCTGCTGTCTTCAGCTTTATATATTCTTTAGAAAGCTCACATCGTGTTAGAGATTTTCTTATTTTGTTCAGCACTGGGAGTGGATTCTTGGCATACAGCCAAGACAGCTGATTGGAGGAAAGGCACACACCCCCACTCCACATAGGCAAAGGAAGAAAGAAACATGCAGAGACAAGACAAGCTCTCTGCTAATCTATTTATAGCAACCTCCCATGACACAAATTTCAGGCTGGTTTTATCTTGGTTGACAGAGAACTTGTCATATGTTATCATGCTGATAACAGAAGCACAGAGCAGCAGAAAGACACCGGACTTTGGAGAGAGATAAGAAAACACTACAGATATATGTGCTTAGGTAAACTTTCATGAATCAGGTTTACACCCACTTTAATTTTTTAAGTAAAAAGTCAAAGTTATTTAAGACCCCTTTCGTACTGGGGCCGCCTGTGCGTCAGCGGTAAAGGGACGCTCATTTTAGAGGCGCTTTACTGCTGTTTAAGCGTCGCTTTTCGGGAGTGCTCCCAAACCACCCCAAAGATGCTGCTTGCAGGACTTTTTCTAACATTCCACAAGCGCCCCGCCCCAGTGTGAAAGCACTCATTATTTCACATTCAGTCGGCACGGGAGGCAGTTTTCAGGCGCTTTACAGCCGCTATTTCTAGAACTAAAAATCCTGAAAACTGCCTCAATGTGAAAGGGGTCTAAGGTGTATGTATGGTCAAAACATATATCAATTTTCACATTTCATTTTAATTATTTCTAGCCAAATTCTAGTTTGAAAATGTACTTTTTTGAAGAATCCCACACACGTACTTCTTAAAATGCAGTTCACATATTCTGTACACCCTGGGAATATGCACTGTTACACATTTTCCTGCCTGTCTTTTGAACTACAATTACCTTGCAGAGGTGCTGAAGTTGAGGAGTTTGGAGAGTCAGTACAGGCAACATGCAATATGTTACTTAATCACTGATTGGATAAAGCAAGGTACCATGAGAATTTGAAAATAAATCAAATGAATGAGCAGAGAAGACATCGTAAAGCATGCAAGGAATTCAGACAGATGTGGAAGGAGCTGGCCAGTAAACAGGCACCACTCACGACAACAAGGCAATTTATTTTAAGTAAGCTTTTATTGGATTGTCAAAAAAAAAACTGTTGTTTGTATTGCTATTACAGTGCTAAAGTTCATAAGTAAAAGTGTATGATGTGAATTTAGATCTCTTTTAATGTTGCAAATTGTTATGTTCTGTAAACACAGTAGGAGCCCCAGAAGAGATTAATATGATCAACATGTGGCTGTATAATGCATTTATTGATACTAGCCTGCATGCCTATTAACATCAGACTGTTGTTTCAAATTAAAAGAAATTGTACTATCATAATACCAGTCCAGAACTAGAGCACAGTGGTTTATTTTCTAACTATGATGCCAAGGACAAAGTGTGGGTACTTGGAAGGGGGTTTATGTGCAATTAAGTATGTTCTAACTAACCTATATACAAATGTAATAATGACCTACACTATTAGATCTTGGTAAAATCTCAATGAGGTATATGGATTTTACAGCTAGGGTTAGAGATTTAATTACTTAATTTTTTACTTTATTATTTTTAAGGGACCAAAACTCCTTTACTGGTTCACCGAGGCAAGGTGAATCACAAAAACAGATGTCTGCTTCGCTTTTTGGGAATTTAGAGGTTCACAAGAGCTAAAAGGTTTTCAGTACCAGTTCAATGTTTGAATGAAATATCTGAAATACTGGAACAAAGCTTATGGACATAAAAGCTGTTATCGGTATACTGTAGCAAGGAGGTCATGTTTGTCAGTCCTGTTGCCTTTTGAGCAGAATTTGAATATCTGGAGAGGAGGCAGAATTGTTTATTATTAAAAAAAAACATTTAAGCAGTTAAAATAAAAATAAAAATCAGGGGCTCATGTCAGGCAAATTGACAGGTGGTATTCGTGGATGTTCGCAATCAGCGAATTGGCCGTTCTTAGCTCAGAACTCAATTCACATGGATTGCTTTTCTCATTTCTATTAATGGCACACAAGAAAGGGGAATAAAGCAAAATTATGCTTCAGAAGCAAGGGAATAGACTAAATGACCTGCAGAATCTGATTTATCTTCTTACAATGTTAAACAGTAAAGCAGCCTACTTGATAATGGTCAAGGATAGAAAATGCACAATGTCATTTGTGTCACTGCTGCAAGGTGTTCTTTCACATAGTTTGAATTTTCAATATTTCAATACAAATAACATCTTGGGCATTTTAACAGAACATCTTTTCATATAAGAATTTTATTGCTAGGACAGTTGGTTAACCATGCTGCCCAAATTGTAACTTACAGTTCAGTTTTTGAAACTGGAGCAAAGTAATTATTGCTGACATTCATCCGTGCACTACTGAATAGATCTTAGCATAAAGTCAAGTTATTGTTCACAAACAGACTAAGATCAGAATAACAAAGAACCAAATAATTCTTTAGCTTATTTAATAGAATAAAAAGCAATATGCAGAGTGCAGTGAGCCACAGCAAACAGCTATTATGCCGCGTACACACGACCGTTTTTAATGTCATGGAAAAAAATGACGTTTTTCTCAACGTGATTCTTCTCAAGCCTGCCTTGCATACACACTATTGTGAAAAAAAATGCTTGAGCAAAGCGTGGTGACGTACAACACGTACGACAACACGTACAACGGCACTATAAAGAGGAAGTTCCATTCGGATGATGCCACCCTTTGGGCCGCTTTTGCTGATTTCGTGTTACCGCGTGTTAGTAAAAGTTTGGTGAGAGACGATTCACGCTTTTCAGTCTCCGTGCTTTTCAGTCCGTTACAGCATGACGAATGTGCTATCTCCATTACGAACGCTAGTTTTACCAGAACGAGAGCTCCCGTCTTATAATTTTCTTCTGAGCATGCGTTTTTTCCCCGTCATTAAAGCGTACACACGACCAGTTTTCACAACGAGAAAAACGACGACGTGAAAAACGACGAGAAAAAATAGAGCAGGTTCTAAATTTTTAATGGCCATTTTTCTCGTCGAGAAAAATGCTCTGGAGCCCACACACGACCGTTTTTCACGACCAATTAAAAAAATGGCATGTTTCTCGTCATGAAAAACGGTTGTGTGTACGCGGCATTAGTCTTTGTTCATTGTCCAGCTGCTACAAACTGTGGAAAGGTAAATGGGTTTGAGTACAACCTATACTGTAATGATATAACTAAAGGTAAAACTTTTCTTTTTTTTTCTTTTTTCTTTTTCTTTAGTTTTGAATAGAGTGGAGAGGAATTTGAATAGTGTTTTTATTGCTGTCTGTGCCCCCTTTAAAGGAGAGTTCCCCTTTCTACTTGTCCTGGTAACCGTTATCCCATACAGCGTAATAAATATAAAATTCTCACATTTTGAAATTTTGGGTTGTCGAAAAAAAAAAAAACAAGAATAGAGGGGGAATATTGCGATGGAAACACTAGTTCTTGTGACCCTGGTGACAACAAGGATCCTCTCACTTTTTAGGGATTTCCTTTCACTTTCTGTTGTGGAAAGGAACAACAGGAAGTGGCCAAGGGGACACCGGTGAAAAAACTTAAAATGACAGGGTTTATAACCCTTCCATACCCTATCCAAAATGGAAAAAAAAAGTTTTGCCTTTAGTTCTACCTTAATTGTTACTGTATGTATCATTCACCTGTACTTTTACATCTGAAAAAAGACACTAAACCGTGTAAAATCCAGATTTACACCACAATCCTTGTTTCTCATTAAAATGTCAGGATAAAATCAAAAAACAAAAAAAATGTGGTACATCTCTGTAGTACATGCACATTTTGTCATGTATTATCTCTTAAAAACCCAATAAGTAGAAAAAAATCTGTTGATCCTGTCGAAAATACACTCAGCTCTTAACTTTTGTTTTCAATTTCTTTTTATTAAACTTTTTCTCACATACAAAAAGCTTTTTCAATTATACAAGATTCAGTAATATATACATTATTCCCACTAGTTATTCAATATACCGAATCTTGATAAGTATCTACTAATTACTTTATCATTAAAACAATACACCCTTCATCATTTAACTACTAATGCGGCGTACACACGATCGTTTTTCATGACATTTTTTAAACCAACGTTTTTCTCGTCGTTTTTTTCATGTTTCCTCTCAAGTCTGTCTTGCGTACACACGATCATTAAAAAAACCTCTCGAGCAAATGCAGTGGCGTACAACACGTACGACGGCACTATAAAGGGGAAGTTCCATTCGGATGGCGCCACCCTTCATGTTAGTAAAGTTTGTTGAGCGACGATTCACGCTTTTCAGCCTTGTGCTTTTCAGTCCGTTACAGTGTAACGAATGTGCTATCTCCATTACGAACGCTAGTTTTACCAGAACAAGCGCTCCCGTCTCATACTTGATTCTGAGAATGCGCGTTTTTTTCTCCTCGTGAAAGCATACACACTATCGTTTTTCACGTCGTAAAAAAAAACGACATGAAAAACGACGTGAAAAAATAGAGCATGTTCGAAATTTTTAATGGCCGTTTTTCACGTCATTAAAAATGCTCTGGATCGGTTTTAATGCCCATTTTTAAAAATTGCATTTTTAACGGCATGAAAAACTATTGTGTGTATGGGGCATTATACTCCTAATATCTTCCATATCCATTCATCCTCTCATCCATTCATCCAAAAAAAAAAGAAAAGAAAAAAAAACCCGTCTCCCACTTATTTCCCTCCCATTTTCCGCTTCCTTTACGTTTCCCCTTCGTATTTCTCCTTATTTCCCATTTATATATATTCCTTTATTCCTTCCGAGGTCTTAACATTTGTGGGCTGATGAAATGGAGTCAGGCCTGCTCAAGTGTCTTTTGTTGAACCACAGAACCCCACCTTCTCTCCATACCTTCACCACACAGGGGTTATTATTTTTCAGGCCAAGATAAGAAATTGAAGGGTTTATTAGTGTCCTTGAGTACTGGAAGTTTGAACAGGACACAGGACAGCTCTGAATTTGTGACAGGAACAATCAGTATTTTTTTGCATTTGTTGAGCAGATATAACAAAACACTTTCAATGGTATATTTAACAGACCAAAAGGGAGAACATGAGAAAATTTAATTGTCCGGGTTACATACACTGTAATGACTGGAGCTCTCATGCCCACCTCTCACAACATAGAAGCTGTTACAGATTCAATCATTCCAGATACCCAGAATTATAGGAAGATACCAAATGCCTTACCTGTGCTGGTCAAAAGTACTGTATCTGGATAGATCTCCAATTACACTAGTATTGTGGGAAAGGGTGACAACGGCACAGAGAAGTAATCAGGGACAATTACATTTAAAGCATGAATCCTATTCCATAAGTGCTTTTAGACACACCCGTATGTCCATCAAACATATCCATGAGTGAGTTGTCTGGAGGGTTGTTAAAAAGGACTGTGAGGCTTCCTGTGAGAGTCAGCACGGCACAGTTTTGATCTTCTAGGACATAATGCAAAAGCTCACATTTCTTTCACGCACCACTTTTATTTACACTTCAAATATATAACCTTTGATAGAGTCAGCACAAAGTAAGTACAGCATCCTAGAAAAACAAAAATAACTGGGGAAGATTTAAACAGCCTACACCAATATCTGTGATACCAAATTTGTGCATAAATCAATCAATCAGTGTGGCGCTGAATGAATACAACATAATAGAAAATATAGAATACTTGATGTGCATGAAACTAAAATATATAAATAAAAAAATCTTAATTCATAAAGTGAAAGAAAATATGAAATAAATGCAAATTTACATTTCATAAATAATCACTAACATAATAAAATTTGCAAAATGAAAAACCAATAATCAAATCCTAAAAACAAATAAAAAGTCTCAATTCGTGAACTAAATAATCTAGAAAATGTATACCGTATTTATCGGCGTATAACATGCACAGGCGTATAACACGCACCCTAACTTTAAGAGGGAAGTTTCAGGAAAAACTTTCCACAGGCCCCTGCGTATAACACGCAGGCACAGTTTACCCTCTATTTTCAGGGTAAAAAAGTGAGTGTTATACGCCAATAAATACAGTAATTCATGTGCAATATCCCCAAAAATATAGGGTGTATAGTCCCATATCCAATTGGAAATAGATGCTGTTCCTATCCAATAAATATAAGCAATCCAAGAAATAAATTGTTGATACATCCAGTGCTGATCACCACAGTGATATCACCCATGATACAAGAAAAGGTAGGCTCCTTATGGACCATAATAAATGATCAACAGTGCATTTAAAATAACCAGGATGTCTTCCTGTCACCCCTCATCCTCTTGCTGCCATCTCTCCCAGCAATGTAATGCAAAGCAAGAAAACAACATCTCATAGCGCAATATGTTTAAAAAAAATCATATCTTTAAAAATAGAATTGCACTTACATATTTTCCACAATAAAATCGCATTAAAAGATGCACAGAGCAGTTTCCGGAGCAGGCGATCTCCAAACATTGATGTTCTGGCATGTGTAGGCCACACCCGACGTCTGTTTCATCAAAGAATGGCGTCTCCGGGGGAAAAATGGCCAAACTGAGTCAGTTACGCTACCACTCTTATATATCAGATGGAGCGTTTAACCCATTAGACCCCTTTCCTACTGGGGAGTTTTTCAGGCACTTGTGGGCTAAAAATAGCGCCTGTAAAGCGCCTGAAAAACGCCCCCCCCCCTGAAGACTCAGTGTGAAAGCCCGAATGCTTTCACACTGAGGCGATGCGCTGGCAGGACATTAAAAAACACCTGTAAGCAGCATCTTTGGAACGGTGAAGGAGCGGTGTGTACACCGCTCCTCCACCGCTCCTGTCCATTGAAATGAATGGGCAGCGCGGCTGAACTGCTGGGTGTTTTTAACCCTTTTTCAGCCGCTAGCGGGGGTTAAAAGCACCCGGTAGTGGCCGAATACCGACAAAAAAAGACGGTTAAGCTCCGGTATTTTACTGCCGACACCGCCCCCGCCTTAGTGTGAAAGGGGTCTTAGTGATTATCAGGTGGAACTAATGAGTGTTTAATCCATTAGTGAATAACCCATACAAAATGTTCAACAGAGACATCATGTGGATAGTTAGAAGATGACACTCACAATAATATTAATAATAATTTAAGCACTATAAAATAAAATAAATATATAAAAAATATATATAAAATATGATATATATATATATATATATATATATATATATATATATATATATATATAACACATATAAAACGCCTGATTCGAGAAACCCAAAGTAACATTAAAAATCAATACAATTACAATAGAGTTAAAAAACGGCGCAAAACCTGAGGTATAAATCCCAATATATCACATAATAGTAACATTATATGGAGAGAAACATAGAATTCCAAATTCTACAAAAAAATGATAAAGATAAAAATAAAAATAAATCATTATAAAAATAAAAAAGAAATATAATGAAATAAAATGATAATAACAAAATATTTATAATTACATTTAACTACAGTATTATTATTGAAACAAGTTATGTCCCATTCAACATTCAAGCTGAATGGGACATATGTTTTGAACTGATAAATCCATCTTGTTTTAAGACGAGAGATCTCCCTACTAACGTTACTAATCCCTCCAGTGGGGGGAATACATAACAATGGCCATGAAAAGTGTGCCCACAGAGTTCTTACCGTGGCACCTGGTAAAATGTTTAGGTACACTGTGATTAGAAAACCCAGACCGCATAGGACTGAAAGCAAGCACAATACATGCACGTATGTCAGATTAAATGACCAGTATTGAAAAATACAATAATCTGTTCCCTTTTTAAAAAATGCCCATGCTAGATCTGGAAAATCATCCATGGGGTTCAAAAAAGTTTTAGGACTTGGTTCAATATACGTAGAAATAGGGCAGTAGCTAAGGCAAATGTGTAGCTCTTTTTCTTCTTTAATAGGTTTGTGATATGTACCCTTAGATAATTAGTGGGGAATTATTTGTCTTGTGGAGTTGAATGCATTTATAAAAAGAAGGACCAGTTGGGAACAGATTTTTTGAAGTATGAGAGGGTAAAGCTGAAGATTTAAGCCCCGTATACACGATCCGAATATCGTACGAAAAATGTCGTCCGAGGAAGAATCGTACGATAATCGGATCGTTAGTACAGAGCTTCGAGAGCCGATCAGGACAGTTCATCCGATATTATTTAATCGGACGTGCACGAAAATTTTCTTCGTACAATAACAAATCTACGATTTTCGTTTAGTCAGTACAGTTGTCGTCCAAAAATACAATACAAATACATTACAACACATGACATCACTTCCGATTTTTTTTTCTGTCGTACGAGAATTTTCGTGACTTTAACAACCTATTTAATTTTACTTGCGACTATTAAGCAAAAAAAGTTGTACGATCTGTAGTACGATATTCGGATCGTGTGTACGGGGCATTACCCTGAGGATTTACTGCTCTGGGCTTGATGTCTCTCGCCAGTTCTTCAGTGGTAGTTAAGAGTTCTTGGGAGTTCTCAGTCATTGAAGGAGTGAAGATAGTCCTGGATATTATCTGAAAGTGTTCAGGATAAGAATTATTTCGGGATTTTCCTAATGTTGATAAGCTTTTTGTAAAAGGTGTGGAAAGTGTTTTGCAGTGACTTTGTGCTGTTTAATACCTTACTTGTTCTTGATTTGAGCTATGTAAGTTTTTCCCCCAGAGAATGTGTTAGGAGGCAAATGCTTTCATTGGAATATTTGTAGAGGGCATGGTGGCGACATTCCATTGTTGTTTTCACCCACTGGAAACATGGTGATTTATCCCATTCTCTGAGTATTTATAGATCTAGCTCTGTTTGATTATTCAAGGATTATTGGGCTGACCCTAAGTCCTATATTTGTGCAGGTAATTTAGGGAGCGCTGCTGTACATTCTTTTTTGATATTACCAATACCAAAGGACTTCTGTTGGTTGAAGGTATTCAGAGAAAAAAAGGTATTGAGCTTTTGAGTAAGCTTTGTTACAGGAATTGGACAGTGTATAAGGCTTTTTTTTAGGCACCAGTTCCATAAATGCTGGGATGCCCATCCTAAAAAGATTTGCATGACTATGGGAGCATTATTTTTGTACCTCAAGTTTCCTATGTAGGTGTCTGCTATCAGAGGTATTATGATATACACCTAATCAAAAAGTAGTCAATGTGGAATATGATTTATGTGAGCATGAAGAGAAACTGTAGTCCCTTGTGGAAGGGTTCATAAGCTTTCACATATCCCTTAGTAACTTTTTGTGTAGTCCTCATTCAAGAACAAGGCTTTCAAGCATCATTTCCTTTACACATTGTCCATTCCAAGTTAAGGAAGTATACAGTTGCCAGCATAATGATGGTATGGTTTAGGTAGCCCCTGGGAAAAAGAAACCATCCATTATGCATGCTGTGCTACAAGACAATGGAATAGCCAAAAATAGGAATACACATTTTCTTCATCTTGGTGGTATGCCACTGGGAGTGCTTTGTTTGTTAGCTTGGGGATATGGCCTATTCTAAAGTGAGTTTTCTGTGGGTAAACTACTTGGACCTCCCTTTTCCACATGCCACTCAGCAGAATTATATGGTTTTCAGGAACATTTAGATCTTTATACTGAAAGACAGTTAGACACAACAATGCAAATTTCAACACAACCAAAAAAGGAGGAAAAAGGTGTAGTTGGCATGATCAGGTAAGGGGATTAGGAAGTTAGGTGTAGAAAGCTGTAGAGAAAAGTATAGGGCCGGTATGTGAAGAATAGAATGAAAAGGGAGGAAGGATTTGGAGCAAGTACAAGGAAGATAGGTAGGTAGGTGCCCTTATTGACCAAATTTGTAGTAAATGTGTTTTTGTCCAGCTAAGATAAGAGAAAGACCTTGTAGAAGGAACTGTCTCAGCAAGTCAAGGTCTGAGACACCCAATGGCAACTCCCTAATTAAGACTGTAGTAATTTCAGATGGAGTTTGAATAGTGACCAATAATCTCTGTGTCTGTGTAGGAGCTCAGGTGAGGTCAGGAGAAAAAAGTTTGTGTGAATAATGTCTTGTTTCTAATAATACCCAGTGTGATATTAAAAGCCAGAATAAGTACTAAAAAGTGTGGGAGGCTGTTTGCATGACTTCTGTGTAAGCCAGTGGTTCTCAACTCCAGTCCTCAGGGCCCACCAACAGGCCAGGTTTGCAAGATAACTGAAATGCATCACAGGTGATATAATTTTCTGCTCAGGGATTGCAGTATTCTAGTCTGCATCTCACCAAGGTAATACTTAAAATCTGGCCTGTCAGTGGGTCCTGAGGACAGGAGTTGAGAACCACTGGTGTAAGCACATGGGCTGTGGAGTTTGTCACCAGGAATGCATAAAAAAAATTTAGTATTGACTTTGTGCATGCCTCCCAGGGGTATAGCAAAACTAGGTAGACAGAAAAATGGATTAGGTAACTGATGGGAGCTGAAGTTAACTAACGTACATGAGCAGCAAGAGACCTTTTTTGTCCCTATCAAGATTCAGATGGCCTTTCCCCTATGCAGTGCACATTATGTTCTATTTGATATGATAAAACTGGACTCTGCAGATGACATTGCGGGTCTGATGGAGGCAGGAGATCAAATGCCCAAAACACTGTGTGCCCTATTGATTTCTATTTCTGTGCTGGTGGGACTGTGTTGGGTTCCCAAGTTGTTGGAATCTGGGGCAGCTCTTTATATGGTTTCAGGAAAATATATTTCCTGTCAATGGACCACTGGGGAGAGTCTGAGAGTGAGGGGCAATTGGAAGAATTTTGAGGCAGTGAGTTACGTGGTCTCCTGCATAGCTCTGACTCAACTGCAATTACTCCATTGTGCCCTTACTAAAGAGCGAATAGGTATTGTGTAATAGCAGGGTTGGATGTTTATCTTCTAAAAGGCCCCCTCTTTTTTCTGTTTGGGCATGGCTTCAGGGAGGAGTCATGTGCTATTTGGGCATGATTCCAGGGGTAGAAGTGTGCTGCAGAATTGTTGTCCAGCGAAGGTTCATCAGGAGCTCCTAGAAAAACATTGCTATGATGCCCTGCCTGAGAGATAGCCTGTAACCTTTTTGATAAAGTGGAGAACTGTGTGGGCCGAGGCAAGTAGTCTCTAAATAAAATTGTAAACATTTAAAAAAAGCCCGTTTACATCAGCCAGGTATGCTGGGCTGCTATCAATGGAGGATTGTGTGTTTTACTAAAGAGTAAATGAGAAAAACAAAACATATATTTTAACTAGGGCTGGGGAAAAAATCGATTTGAATCTTGAATCGAGTTGAGAGGTCAAATCGATTCAGATTTTCAGCAAATCCATTTTTAGATAAAAAAAATTCTCCAGGACTGGCGCTGACACCGCGCCGGTCCTGAGGAGCTGCGGGCAGGAGTTTTTAGGTGAGGCCGCGGACTAGGCCGAAGCCGCGGCCTCGCCTAAAAACTCCTGCCCGCAGCTCCTCAGGACCGGCGCGGTGTCTTTAAAAAAAAAAAACTCGATTTGAATCGTAAATCGAGTTTTTTTTAAAAAAATCGCACGGTCATGTGTACGCGGCATAAGACACTTTTTGGATCTAACCTGAGTTAATTTGTAAAGTTTATAGGAAAACTAAAATTCGGCTTTTACCAAACAAGCCCATCAAATATGTAAGCTTTTCCATACAAAACAAAATACTAGGTATTTCTTATGTTTTACGTGCTCAGATAAAAACTAAAACATAATAATTATGATGGTGATGGCTATTTTTAATTTTTCAACTGAGAAAAAGCTTGAGAACCCTCAAAAGCCCAAACAAGAACTAAATGTTTTTCCGTGCTTTCAAAAGACATGCATATTGATTTTAAAAATAAATACATTATAGATACCAGCATCTTGGGTGCACACTATATTTTGCAAAATAACGATTTTATATAATAATAAAATTAAAACATAAAAATGAAAAAGAAAATTAAACTAACATTGCTTCAAAACCATTACAGTTTCCCTTTCAAATGATTCCTCAGAGCTGTAAGTTATACTGGTATACTAAGAAATTGAAAACATGATAATATATTCATTCCATATTTATTCAATGATATTATACATCTATGCGGAGTGTATTGCTGACATTATTTTTTTTCTAGCTTATTTTTTGCTGACTAATCCATTCTTTATGTAGTTTAAACAACGTACAACTGTATAAGCTATATATTTTTCATTTTGTTTTATATTCATTGAGTGCAATTTTTTAAATATTAGCATATCAGAAATGGATTTCCTCTAGATCCTAAAAATGTATTCCTAATCCAGCTGGAACACCTATACAAGGTACCATTGCTTATGTCTGTTATAAGATGCCCTACTGGTATCTCCAGTTAATTGGTAATGTTGAGACATATTTGGGGGGAAAATTTGGGTGAAACTTATAAAATCAGCAGAATTGTAAAGCTGCTAGTCATAATTATTTTATGTCACCTTTGCTTCACTGTTTGCTGAAAGAAAAAAACAGTTTCCTGACAATTTTCAGGTCCAAAAGCCTCTCTATGACAGCAGCGTATGTGAGTCAATTGAATTTAATTTACTATGATTGAGAACACTAACTGGATTGCTTATGGATCTACAACCATATACAAATTAAATAACTCTAAATCACAATGGATTAAGTAAATAACTACACAGAGAAGCATGCACCTATATTACTCATTACTGCACGTATTTTCATATGTGCTGCTGCAATTTACCTTTGCACAAAACTCCAGGCATATAAAAAGTCACAAATAAATGCAGCTCGGGACTCATTAGTTACCATTACATTGAATTTCTGGGCAAATACCATAAATAAATGCAGTACATCTGGGAAATTCATGCACGTTCTCCACGTCTTAATACAATGCTGCAATTACAGAAAATACCTGTGGCATAAGACGCTGCTCAAACCGACCCAGTGCCTCAGATGTGGATATGGCTGTGTATAGTCTCAGCCAGCGCTGCTCCGGTCAAGTCCTCTGACATGTTTCGCCTAACCTGCTGGGGCTTGGTCACACCTCTGGGGTGAAACATGTCAGGGAGCTTGGCCAGAGAAATGCTGGCTGAGGTCATACACAGCCATATCCACATCTAAAGCACTGGGTCCGTTTGAGCAGCGTCTTATTCCACATATGCCCACATTTCTGAGTTAGCACCTGATGAATGCTCTCACTTTCTAAATACCGGTAGGCACACCTGTTATCCTCCAGCCTTGAGTGTCACTCTAAATTTACATGTGATTACAGAAAACTATCAACTGAATTGCCATACATGTAATTGCTGTGGACAACCAGTCACAGTGATCACATGATTAGGAAGCAACCACCTGCTGGCAGCATTAGCACCCTCTTATTTCTTCTGATTACCAGTGCCATGGAACACCACTCAATTGTGGAGAACTCTACTGAAGAGTCTCCTGAAACTGGCACCAAAGAGGGTCAATTTTTTGTGTGCCCAGCTGTGTTTAGCGGTTCCTCCCACTGGCCTCCACATCACTAAAGGACACAGTAGTGATGTAGAGTTTGGTAAGAGCAACAACTGAGCACAGGAGATTTAATTATTTATAATATTTTTTTTAGAGACACCTTGTTTCAGAGCTTTTGTTTAAAGTGACCCTATCAGTGGTTCAACAATACATAAAAGAACAGACCTGTGAAGTAGACACCTTTATACATTCCTGTCTGTCAGTCCTATTGATAAAACTTCACTCTCTAGGTCCTTGTGTTAATGAGATTTGGCTTCTTGGGCTGGTAAAATAACAGGGCCCCCTGACAACCATTGTGATTCCTAAAACCTAGTGTCAGCAGGACAAAATAGTGATGTGGCGGTTATTAGGAGGAACCACAGTGGCCAGAGTGGGCCATGCTATTCAACACACAAAAGTGTGGAACAGGATCATCATGCTAAAAAACAGGCCGGCATGTGTAAATTTGCTTCCTTCACATCAGGGGTTCCCAACCTCTCTGGGGTTGCGGGCCGGCAAGCCCAGATCGTGAGTTGCTGACCAGCCATTCCAGAGCATCAATGAGGGTAGAGGAAGCAATAGGCTGCAGAGGGAGCAGAGCCGCATAAGCCGATGCTACCTCTAAAGTGTCAGCTCCTGTCCCAGGTGGAGTGATACCAAATCCACCTGGGACAGCAGCATTTTCTACAGCCGGCGATTCCCGCAGATGCAGAAAGTGAAGGACGGTCAGTTTATGAAAATCACAGATTAGGAATCACAGTAATCACAGCAAAGAGTTTTGGGCATACAGTATATGAGCAACAGTTTTGCAATGGTTAATGCACTGTGCTGCACCCTCAGTGCGGGTAAACAGTAGTGAATCAGTGTGAAAGCAGCCTTAAGCCTATTTCACATAATCAGTCCGACCAGGTCTGCCTGTTTATTTTTCAAGTTCCAATCGGACACTCTATTCAACTCAGTGGAGCAATGGATGTAAAAGGAATTGTGTCTGTTTATACCCGTCTACATCTAATCTGATCTATTACAAAAAAAAAAACGGGATCCATTTCCCCAAACAATTTTAAATTCTGAACTATTTCATTTCATTGTGGCCCGCAACCAGTTACCAAATCATTAAAGTGGCCCTCACTCTTCAAAAGGTTGAGTACCCCTGCCTTATAAGTATTGTGAGGGGGTTAGCTCGGTAGCGGGTGTGTGTGACCCCCTGGATGGGCTCCCCACACAAAAACAGGCCCAGCAGACGGAGGTTGTGGTTTTCAAGATCAAAAGGTGCGGTTTATTTCTCTATTTACAGTGACAAAAAACACAGCAAAGCAAAAAGAAACATAAACAAAATAAATCCTGGTCAGCTTGACCTCTGACTAAACATGCAGGTTTCCCTAACTAACAACTGGGATCAGCCTGGTGCTGTCCTAGTCCCTAAGTCCCTGGTTTAGTAAATGTCCAAACAAATAGCCACACAGGCTTTGTCTCACCGCACAGGGGTTCACTCTCCCTAGACAGTCCACACAGGTCTGGGTCCAGGCATGAGCAAACACCTAATGAAGCTGGGAGTTTTTATAGAGGCCTTAAACGAGCTGACAAGCTTCAGCTGGTCTCATCAACTCCCTGCCTGCACGACGCCCAGCACTCTCCCTAGAGGTATGAATCATCCATGAGCCCACTAGCCTCAGCTGGGCTTCATCAACTCCCTCCCTAGTTGTATAAGTCGGCATAAAGCCTGAATCTGGGAGAAATATATCTACCCCCCTGGATGCAACCAGGTGACTTTACCTTCCTGCTGTCACATACCCCCCCTCTTGTTTTAACCTTGGGGTTGGAACACCAGCAATCAGGCATTCATGTACTCGAGACAAAGCATCCACATTCCCCATTTGAACGCCAGGGCGATGCTTTACTGTGAAGTTGAATTCCTGTAGGGCCAGGAACCACCTATTTACTCTTCTATTTGTCTCCTTGTTTTGAGCCATCCACTTTAACGGAGCGTGATCCGTAACCATGTCAAAGTGCCTACCTAGCAGATAGTACCGAAGGGAATCTAGAGCCCACTTCACCGCTAAACACTCCTTTTCAACCGTGGCATAATTTACCTCATGGGACTTCAACTTCCTGCTGAGGTAAATGACTGGGTGCTCTTCCCCGTTCCAGACCTGGGACAATACTGCTCCTAACCCCACATCTGACGCATCACTTTGTACGACAAAGTCTTTAGAGAAGTCGGGTGAGTACAACACTGGCTGGCTACATAAGGCTTGTTTCAAGAATTGGAATGCTGCCTCAGCCTCGGGGGTCCATTTAATCATGACCGACCCTTTCCCTTTCGTCAGGTTGGTTAGGGGCACAGCCTTAGAAGCAAAGTGGGGAATGAAGCGCCGATAATAACCCGCGATTCCCAGAAAGGCTCGTACCTGCTTCTTGCTGTTGGGACGTGGCCAACTCTGGATGGCCTCGACTTTGTTGAGTTGGGGTTTTATTACTCCCCTGCCAATGGTGTACCCAAGATATTTGGCCTCCTCCTGCCCAATGGTACACTTCTTGGGGTTAGCCGTAAACCCCGCTTCCCGGATAGAGTCTAGGACTGCTTGCACTTTTGGCAGATGTGAGGCCCAATCTGTGCTATGGACAATTACATCATCCAGGTAAGCCGCAGCATACTTCTGATGGGGCCTCAGTATCTGGTCCATTTTCCGCTGGAATGTGGCCGGCGCATTCTGTAACCCAAACGGCATTCTCTTATATTGGAACGCCCCGTCTGGGGTTACAAATGCGGTTTTCTCTTTGGCCGACTTGGCCAGGGGAATTTGCCAATACCCTTTTGTGAGGTCAAGAGTCGTCATGTATCGGGCTGTTCCCAGCCGGTCGATCAACTCATCTATACGTGGCATGGGGTAGGTGTCAAATTTTGTAACTTTGTTCAACTGACGAAAATCGTTACAAAATCGCCAGCTCCCATCCGGTTTAGGCACCAACACAATGGGACTAGACCAATCACTTTGGGACTCCTCTATCACCCCTAAGTTCAGCATTTTCTGTACTTCCTCCCGTATTGCCTCCCGTCGGGCCTCTGGGATCCGATAGGGTTTTAACTTCACCCTTTCACCGGGCGGGGTAATAATATCATGCTCTACCCCAGATGTTTGTCCCGGCAGCTCAGAGAACACCTCCTTGTTGCGAAGCACAAACTCCTTAACCTCCTGTTGTTGGGGTTGTGACAAGGTGGCTGCTATTCCAACCTCCGGAATCACGCAACCAGTTTGAGCTGGTGACCAAGTTTCTGCGACTAGGGACTCTCTATCCCTCCAGGCTTTCAACAGATTAACGTGATAGATCTGTTCGGGCTTTCGCCTTCCTGGTTGTCTGACCTTGTAATTCACTTCGCTCACTTTTTCCATTATCTCGTAGGGGCCTTGCCATTTGGCAAGGAATTTACTTTCAACCGTAGGGACAAGTACCAATATCCTATCCCCCGGGGAAAAGGTACGGGTCTTGGCTCCACGGTTGTACACTCTCTGATGTGCCAACTGCGCTTGGGCCAAATGTTCCTTCACGATGGGCATTACCTGTGCAATTTGATCTTGCATCAGGGCGACATGCTCAATCACACTCCTGTGGGGAGAGCTCTCACTTTCCCAAGTTTCCTTGGCAATATCCAACAGCCCTCTTGGGTGTCTCCCATACAGTAACTCAAAGGGGGAGAATCCCGTAGAGGATTGGGGCACCTCCCTAATAGCAAACATCAAATAAGGAAGTAGACAGTCCCAATCCTTTCCATCTCTATCCACCACTTTCTTCAACATTTGTTTTAGGGTTTTGTTGAATCTTTCAACCAGCCCATCGGTTTGGGGGTGATACACAGACGTACGCAATTGCGTCACTTTGAACAATTTACACAGCTCTTTCATAACCCGGGACATAAAGGGTGTACCTTGGTCCGTAAGCAGTTCTTTACAAATACCCACCCGGCTAAAAACAAGAGATAGCTCTTTGGCTATGGTTTTGACCGAGGTATTTCGGAGAGGGATCGCTTCTGGATAACGGGTGGCATAGTCCATTATAACTAATATGTACTGGTGCCCCCTAGCGGACTTGATTATAGGACCTACCAAATCCATTGCGATCCTCTCAAACGGGACCTCAATGATGGGTAGAGGGACCAGCGGGCTACGGAAATGTGGCATCGGGGCCGACCTCTGACACACAGGGCAGGAGGAACAATAATTTTCTATGTCCTTCATCACCCCAGGCCAATAGAATCTCTGTAATACCCTCTCTCGGGTTTTCTCTGTCCCCAGATGACCTCCAAGAATGTGCCCATGGGCCAACTCCAACACCAACTTCCTGTAGGGTTTGGGCACCACAAGCTGCTCAACGGTTTCTTCTGCCCTTTTTGCCACCCGATACAGTAGGTCCTTCTCTACGCTGAAGTATGGGTAAGTGCAGGTATTATCTGGGTTCACTAACTCGCCATCTATTTCCACTACGTTTTCCCGTGCCTTTATTAGGGCGGGGTCTTTTAACTGTTCTGTGGCAAAAATTTTCCTGTGAACCTCAAGATCAGAAAACTCCACAGACGGTAGGTTTTCGTCTGAGGAGGTGGGCTCCTCTCCAGTTTCTTGAGTCTCGCCTGCCAATACTGACAAGGGAAATTCTGGAGAGTCCTCACCACTCTCAGAGGAGTTCTGGCTATCACCTTCCTGGTACATAGGGGCACCAGTGGGGGGCTCAGGATCATCCCACAGTTCCCAGAACTTCGGAAAATCCCTTCCCACAATGGCATCATGCGGTAATTGAGATACTAACCCCACTGGATGAGAGAGGGTACCTTTGGGGGTCTTGAAACACACTGTAGTCACTGGATACTCTCGGGTGTCCCCATGCACACAAATAACAGCTACCTTGCTATTCCCAGAGACCTCTGTTTTAACTAATTCAGCCTTTATCAGGGTCACAAGGCTACCTGAATCCAGTAATACCACAACATTTCTACCATTAATACACATTTTGCATAAATGTTTCTCAGTTCCCCGAATGGCAGTGCATGCGACTGTCGCACACAGCGACTGACGTCTGTCCGTCAGAAAGTCACATTGCATGGGTTCCTCCACAACCGGGCAATTTGCTGCAATATGTCCCGTTTGCCGGCAGCGGTAGCAAACAATCCTTTTGGCTGCCTCTTGAGCCCCCGACTTCCCAGGCTGTTCTCGCCAAACCCTGGGCAGAGCTCCCACCCTCTCACTCTCTCCACCCTCACCCCTTGGAATCCTCTTATCCGCCCCTGGGGATGGTCTGGTCTTAGGGTGGAAAGTCCGAGAGTCTCTGGAAGAGGCCGTCAGGTTCTCTGCAGCCAAGTATCTCTCTACACGATCCACAAGTTTACCGGCCGTTTCTGGGTCTCCATGGCTTACCCACTTTTGAATGGCGGTAGGAAGAGCTCTCAAGAAACGATCCATCACAACACGTTCCACAATCTCCGGTGCGGACAAAGTCTCTGGCTGTAGCCACTTCCTGCTCAGGTGAATGAGATCATACATTTGAGACCTGGGGGGTTTTCCAAGCTGGAAAGTCCAGTTATGCACACGCTGAGCCGGGACAGCCAGGGTGACACCCAGCCTTGCCAATATTTCAGCTTTTAGCATCACATAGTCTTTTGCTTGGTCAGGCTCTAGGTCATAGTAAGCTTTCTGCGATTCACCAGTTAACAGAGGAGCCACCAGTCCAGCCCACTGTTCCTCAGGCCACTTTTCTCTTTCAGCAGTCCTTTCAAATGTGGTCAAAAATACCTCTGGATCATCCTCTCCAGTCATTTTTGTCAATAAACGACTCACCCCAAAGGACGCGGTATTAGTGGGACAGCTTTCCTCACTGGTCTGCGGACGTTGCTGCATTACTGCTTCCATCTGTTGTTGTAGTCTCTGCTCTTGCTTCTGCAACAGGTCTATGAAGCGGGCCTCAGATTGCTGCTGGGCTTGTTGCTGGGCTGCGAAGCTCTTTTGCAAACCTGCATTTGTCTGCTGTTGATTGGCATTTGCTAGAGCCAGCTGTTTCAGTATCTCCTCCATGCTGGCTTAAAAAAAAACTGCCACTGGTTCTCCACCAACTGTGAGGGGGTTAGCTCGGTAGCGGGTGTGTGTGACCCCCTGGATGGGCTCCCCACACAAAAACAGGCCCAGCAGACGGAGGTTGTGGTTTTCAAGATCAAAAGGTGCGGTTTATTTCTCTATTTACAGTGACAAAAAACACAGCAAAGCAAAAAGAAACATAAACAAAATAAATCCTGGTCAGCTTGACCTCTGACTAAACATGCAGGTTTCCCTAACTAACAACTGGGATCAGCCTGGTGCTGTCCTAGTCCCTAAGTCCCTGGTTTAGTAAATGTCCAAACAAATAGCCACACAGGCTTTGTCTCACCGCACAGGGGTTCACTCTCCCTAGACAGTCCACACAGGTCTGGGTCCAGGCATGAGCAAACACCTAATGAAGCTGGGAGTTTTTATAGAGGCCTTAAACGAGCTGACAAGCTTCAGCTGGTCTCATCAACTCCCTGCCTGCACGACGCCCAGCACTCTCCCTAGAGGTATGAATCATCCATGAGCCCACTAGCCTCAGCTGGGCTTCATCAACTCCCTCCCTAGTTGTATAAGTCGGCATAAAGCCTGAATCTGGGAGAAATATATCTACCCCCCTGGATGCAACCAGGTGACTTTAACTTCCTGCTGTCACAGTATATTCTTTTGTGATTGTATTGACTCCCTGACAAGCTAATGTCAAAGATATTGTTATAAAATGGATTTTAATAATAAATACACTTGTTGAGCTACCATTTAACCAGTTTTTTTAATTCTAAAGCCCCGTACACACGATCGGTTTAACTGATGAAAACTGTCCGATGGATGGTTTTCATCAGACAAACCGATCGTGTATGGTACCCATGGGTCTTTTTTCCATCGGATGGAAAAAATAGAACTTGTTTTAAATTTTTCCGATGGATAAAAAACCGATGGGAATTTCTGATCGTCTATGGGCAAGTCGATCGGTTAAAAAACCCACGCATGCTCAGAACCAAGTTGATGCATGCTCAGAAGCATTAAACTTCATTTTTCTCGGCTCATCGGAGTGTTTTACGTCACCGCATTTGGAACGGTCGGTTTTTTGACTGATGGTGTGTGGCCAAGACTGATGAAAAACAGTTTCATCGGATTTCCGATGGTCAAATCCATCGGACGAAAATCCATAGGTTATCCGATCGTGTGTACAGGGCTTAAGACTCTAATATTACTATGAGTTGAACCATGTTCACAGGGGTGGGCTAAAATGTTTTGTACAGCATAGGCGCTTTGTAAGCCTTTAGAGCTCTCTTTTGATATGCATAGAATGTAGCAAGCAAAAAAGGAATAGAAAAAAAACATAATTTGAATAGCTTTTATTATATTGTTTTCTGATATGGGCTTTTTCATCCAGATGTAATAAAAACATTTCAAAATAACTACATTCCACACGGCCGCAACTTTTCTTGCCTGGCAAGATGTATGGCCAATATCTGAATAAGATACAACACAGTAAACAATAAAAGCAGACTTTTCCATACTGAGTTCCACTCAGGTTTGGCAGGTAATCCATTTTATAAAGGCTAACATTTCCTATGCAAACTTTTGCTGGAAATCCATTTGGTTGCCTTTTGCAAGTCTAATATTATTTTCCTCTGGGAGACACTGCCCTCTCCATGTATTCCAAAGATAAATGCCACTAAAAACTAATTATAAATCAGTTCTCATTTTTCATATTTTATCATAAATATTTTAGACCAGTTATTAGTCTCATAAAGCATACCATTTCATAAATACACATTCCATAGGATGGCATAGAAAATGGATGTGATTTACTTTAATGTGGCTTGCACACTCTAGAAGTATAGCAATATAATATATCTGCAGTTTCTGCATTTACATTTTTGACAAATATTACTTACAGAAAATATTCTACTGGTAAATGATATAGTAGTAAAATCGCATCTAAGCTATAAAATACAGTCATATGTTTTCATGTCATTTTATAGAGAACAAAAGTACCATTATAGGCCAGGATATTGGAAATTCTACTGTGATAATGCATAAATACCTCATAGGTTATCTTACTTAAAATAAATTATTCTTGTTAATTCATTTTTTTTTTCATATTTATTTATTTTTCTTCCATATTTGTCAACAACAACAAAGAAAACGAATAAATTTACAACAATTTCCATATCCAATAAGTATATATATTGACAAAAATTATTGTTTCAAAAAACCCTTCACCCACCCTATCCCTCTCACCCCCCACATTTTTTTTTATATACGTGGAAACAGATCACTGTTGTGTAAATAAGGTTATCAATGTGTGGTAATTATAAAAAAGTACTTGGTTACTTTTTTTTCCTCAAAATGCAAATCCAAAGGTCAACCAAAACAATGTACTGTACTTCCTATGTTGCTGATACCTTATCTAAACAGTTATTAAAAATGCAAGGTCATCTCATCTTACAGCCCCTTCCACAACCCCTGAATTACTGTATATTTTGCATTTCAATCACTTCCTGTGATGTTACTTGGATTTCCTTCTGTATAATGGGATAGCTGAAGATCCTAAATCTTGTGAGAACAGACTCCAATACTGTACAGAAGCACCTTAGGAGTTTTCAGCTTTTCCAGGATCCCACAAAAATTCCCAATGATGTCACCCTCTTCTAGACTAGAAGTATGATGTACTTATTATTATTTTTTCTTTAATTAGTTGTTATTTGGAGGGGGTGCAAGATAAACAGCCTGTGCATTTTCATGAAAAATAAAAGAAAGAAGGCTGTATCGTGTTTAATCAACAGATATTTATATATAAAACAATAATATAAAAGAGCAAGCATTTATAATATGATAACTAACTAAAAATGGTAAGAAAAAAAAACAAAACATATCTTAACAAGTGCAAGATGCCATTACCTTGACTATTCTAAAGCCGATCATAGATGGAGCAATTTTCTTCCCTGCAACCATGGGTAGAGAATCTGGCTACCAGGAGATAATTAAGAAGGGTGTGGGCAAGGCTTAAAAAGCCTAATGATGTGCAAGTGGTTGCCAAACTACCCTTCCCATCAGTGCTGTGGGTGGACCAGAAACAATTGCACATTTGTGAATGTTTCATTATGTCCCTGCTAGGAAATAAATATTATACTATACTATACTAGCTCTGATAGGTCTATTATAAACGTTTCATAGTCTACACATGTGCAGTCAATAAAGCAATTATACAGGATTTGTAGCAAAAAAAAAAAAAAAACTTGCCAGTTTTACAGTATAAATGCGTAACCTCATTCTTGCTCTGAATGACATCTATGTACACATTCGCCATCCCTCCACGCAGGGATGAAGGGCAGTGCTAGAAAAGTTGACAGTGGTGCATTTTCAATCATATGGTATTGGCAGAGATGCATTTGGCTTCACAATGACAGGCAGTTGGATAAACAGTTTTACTCACTTTGCAAGAGAAAATGGGAAACCCATCTTCCAGGGACACTTATCCCAGAATGCAGTTGTTGTTTTTTTTTGGGCTCAAATCAGTTCTAATGAAATGTTTACATTCACCCTCACAGACCAAAATAGGTTAAAATAGGTTGAGGCTGAAGCGACTTTACAGAAGATGAAGTCAAGTAGATTTTGGGTAGCTTTCAGACAATTCTTTGACCCATATTATTGTTTCCAACTCTAGGAATAAACAACCCTGGATCCTAATTTCTTTTGTTTATATTTTTTTTCTCTTTTCCCCATTCCCCTGGTTATTTGTTAGTTGTTGTTTTTGATGCTCAATTTAAACAGCTAGGATTCTACAAGACAGTAAAAGCCAGTAGACTGTTACTCTCTTTCATTCTATGGTTGGATAAAAACAGTAATTTCCCTTACTTATTAAAGATTTTACTACAAATTACATTATAGATTGAAGAGCATCTATGCTATGTTTCTATGGGAAGACAATGTAGAATATTCCTTACATGACTTGCACTATGTCATGGTCTGTCAAATGTATGTAATCTAGTTACAGTCTATAAATAAAGAATTGGAAAAAAAACAGTTCTCTTAAAGCGGAGCTCCACCCGCAATTTTTTTTTTAAAAGTCAGCAGCTACAAACACTGTAGCTGCTGACTTTTAATAAGGACACTTACCTGTCCTACTCGCCAGCGATGATGCCCCCCCCGCCCAATGCCGATCCCTCCATGATTACAGGTCCCGCGCCGCCATCCTCACTAAGGGAAACAGGCAGTGAAGCCTTACGGCTTCACTGCCCATTTCCTACTGCGCATGCGCGAGTCTCGCGCCGATTTGTGAATGGGCGGCTGCTCTCTGTGATTACTCACAGTTCCCAGAAGGCAGCACGCCTCATTCACCAGAAGACACCACGAGTAGGATGGATGAAGAAGATCCACCTTGGATAAGGAAGAGGCAGATTAGGGACTTCCACATAGCAACCGCTATTTCGGGTGATTAACCAGTAGAGGCCCGCGCTATAGCCGAATGACGGCTACAGCGCGGACCTAGAATGCCGGGAGGACGTCAATTGACGTCCGCCCCTTTCCTCGTTCTCGGCGCGCACTCCCGAGCGCGCATCAGGGAACTTATGTGCCCGCCGCGTCACGTGGGTGCCGATGCGCGTGCCTGGCAGCCGCGATGTCCGCCAGGTACCCACGATCGGCATTTACAGAGATCCACGTCCTGTCATGGAGAGGAGACCGATGGTGTGTCCCTTGTACATAGGGAAAACCATTGGTCACCTCCCCCAGTCAGTCCCCTCCCCCCACATTAAGAATCACTCCCTTAGGCACACTTAACCCCTTCAGTGCCCCTAGTGGTTAACCCCTTCACTGCCAGTGTCATTTTTACAGTAACCAGTGCATCTTTTATAGCACTGATCGCTGTAAAAATTACAGTGGTCCCAAAATAGTGTCAAAAGTGTTCAATGTGTCCGCCATAATGTCGCAGTCACAATAAAAATCGCTGATCGCCGCCATTACTAGTAAAAAATTAATTATTAATAAAAATGCTATAAAACTATCCCCTATTTTGTAGACACTATAACTTTTGCGCAAACCAATCAATAAACGTTTATTGCGATTTTTTTTACCAAAAATATGTAGAAGAATACGTATCGGCCTAAACTGAGAAAAAAATAATATTTTTTTTTTAAATGGGGATATTTATAATAGCAAAAAGTAAAAAATATTGTGTTTTTTTCAAAATTGTTGCTCTTTTTTTGTGTATAGCGCAAAAAAAAAAAAAAACGCAAAGATGATCAAATACCACCAAAAGGAAGCTCTATTTGTGGGGGGAAAAAAAATGTAAATTTTGTTTGGGAGCCACGTCGTTCGACCGCGCAATTGTCATTCAAAGCGTGACAGTGCTGAAAGCTGAAAATTGGCCTGGGTAGGAAGGGGGTTTAAGTGCCCAGTAAGCAAGTGGTTAACCACTTAACGACCGCTCACTGTATATGTACGTCGGCAGAATGGCACCGACAGGCACAATCACGTGCAGTGTACGTGATTGCCTTTGTACAGTTGGGGGGTCCGATCGGACCCCCCTCCTATACAGTGAGCGGTCGGTATTCGTTGGGGAGCGATCCGAGATGAGGGGGCGGCCATTCGATTCCGGCCACCCCCCCGCGATCGCTCCCGGCGAATGAAAATGCTCCCTCTGCTGTGTAATGTAAGCACAGGCAGAGGAAGCAGGAGGATGTGATGTCATCTCTCATGCGGCGCTCACATATACCGAGCGCCGTACAAGAGAAGACACACAGGTCAGTGCACTAACACTACACTGACACCAGGACACATAGGCACACAAATCGCCCCCCCCAGACCCCCCCAGATCACCCCCCCAGCCCCCAGTCACAGTGTCACTGATTGCAGTGACCATTTATTTACTGATCACTGCAATCAGTGACATTTGTGACTGTAAAAGTGTCACTAAAGTTAGTTTTAGGTCCAGTGTAGCCCCCTAACCCCCCCTAATAAAGGTTTAACCCCCTGATCCCCCCCCAGATAACCCTTTCACCCCCTAGCACCGCCGTCGCTAAGCGATAATTTTTCTGATCGCTGTCTTAGCGTCGGTGATGCAGATCGGTAGCCAGTTATTTTTTTTAGGTTCGCCGCAGGTTTTTATAGCGTCGGGTACCCCCATAAATTATCTAATAAAGGTTTAACCCCCTTGATCGCCCCCCCAGGTAACCCTTTCACCCCCTATCATGATTGTCGCTAAGTGATCATTTTTCTGATCGCTGTCTTAGCGTCGGTGATGCAGATCGGTAGCCAGTAATTTATTTTAGGTTGTCCCGCAGGTTTTTATAGCATCAGGTACCCCCATAAATTATCTAATAAAGGTTTAACCCCCTTTATCGCCCCCCAGGTAACCCTTTCACCCCCTATCACCACTGTCGCTAAGGGATCGTTTTTCTGATCGCTGTCTTAGTGTCGGTGATGCAGATCGGTAGCCAGTAATTTTTTTTTCGGTTCGCCGCAGGTTTTTATAGCGTCAGGTACCCCCATAAATTATCTAATAAAGGTTTAACCCCCTTGATCGCCCCCCAGGTAACCCTTTCGCCCCCTATCACCACTGTCGCTAAGCAATCGTTTTTCTGATCGCTGTCTTAGTGTCGGTGATGCAGATCGGTAGCCAGTAATTTTTTTTAGGTTCGCCGCAGGTTTTTATAGCGTCAGGTACCCCCATAAATTATCTAATAAAGGTTTAACCCCCTTGATCGCCCCCAGGTAACCCTTTCACCCCCTATCACCACTGTCGCTAAGCAATCGTTTTTCTGATCGCTGTCTTAGTGTCGGTGATGCAGATCGGTAGCCAGTAATTTTTTTTAGGTTCGCCGCAGGTTTTTATAGCGTCAGGTACCCCCATAAATTATCTAATAAAGGTTTAACCCCCTTGATCGCCCCCCCAGGGTAACCCTTTCACCCCCTATCACCACTGTCGCTAAGTGATCATTTTTCTGATCGCTGTCTTAGCGTCAGTGATTCAGATCGGTAGCCAGTAATTTTTTTTTGGTTCGCCGCAGGTTTTTATAGCGTCAGGTACCCCAATATATTATCTAATAAAGGTTTTAACCCCCTAATTGCCCCTAGTTAACCCTTTCACCAGTGATCACCATATAAGTGTTACAGGTGACGCTGGTTAGTTAGTTTGCTTTTTATAGTGTCAGGGCACCCGCCGTATATATAACCCAATAAAGGTTTAACCCCCTGATCGCCCGGCGGGTGATATCAATTAGGTTTTAGCGTCAGAGAGGGTCTGCGTCACACCCCAGGCAGCGTCAGTTTAGTGCCAGTAACGCTAACACCCACGCGTGAAGCATACACCCCCCTTAGTGGTATAGTATCTGATCAGATCAATATCTGATCTGATCAGATCTATACTAGCGTCCCCAGCAGTTTAGGGTTCCCAAAAACGCAGTGTTAGCGGCATCAGCCCAGATACCTGCCAGCACCTGCGTTTTGCCCCTCCGTCCAGCCCAGGCCACCCAAGTGCAGTATCGATCGATCACTGTCACTTACAAAACACAACACACATAACTGCAGCGTTCGCAGAGACAGGCCTGATCCCTGCGACTCCAGTGCTGTAGGAGGTGATTTCACCACCACAGTCAAAAAAAAAAGCATATATGCCGAAGCATTAGGGCAGCAGGGGCGGAGGAGCGATTTTACTCCTAATGCCGCGTACATACGGTCGAAATTCCGACGGAGGCTTGCCCGTGGAAAAGTCCGACCATGTGTGTGCGGCATAACTTTTTTGCGGGAGGATGCCCCCATGCTTCGGCATATATAAATGGTGCATGTATGCCCATCATTAGAAGTGGGTGGATGAAGGGTGGTATTCTAATGGTGGGCATACCCACAGATCAATCTCTTTTTTCGTTCAGCCAACTGGCTGCATGAAAAAAAAAAGATTACAATTCATGTCCAACAAGGACCAGCAACGTACTGGTATGTTGCTGGAATTTGAATGTTTATACCAGAATGATGCCTGCGGGTTTAGGTATCATCTTGGTATCATTCTTTTCAGCCAGCGGCCGGCTTTCATGTAAAAGCAATCCTAGTGGCTAATTAGCCTCTGGACTGCTTTTACAAGCAGTGGGAGGGAATGTCCCCCCCCGATATAAAAAGCGCCATTGGGAAATTGGGAAAGCATTTTATCACACCGATCTTGGTGTGGTCAGATGCTTTGAGGGCAGAGGAAAGATCTAGGGTCTAGAAGACCCCAGTTTTTTCAAAAAAAGAGTACCTGTCACTACCTATTGCTGTCATAGGGGATATTTACATTCCCTGAGATAACAATAAAAATGATAAAAAAAAAATATGGAAGGAACAATTTAAAAATAAAATAAAAAAGAAAAATTAATAATAAAAAAAAAAAAAAGCACCCCTGTCGTGCCCTGCTCTTGCACAATGGTGAACGCAAGCGTCGGTCTGGCGTCATATGTAAACAGCAATTGCACCATGCATGTGAGGTATCACCACGAAGGTCAGATCAAAGGCAGTAATTTTAGCAGTAGACCTCCTCTGTAAATCTAACGGGGTAACCTGTAAAGGCTTTTAAAGGCTTTTAAAAATGTATGTAGTTTGTCGCCAATGCGCGTTTGTGCGAAATTTTAAAGCATGTCATGTTTGGTATCTATGTACTTGGCCTAAGATCATCTTTTTTATTTCATCAAACATTTGGGCAATATAGTGTGTTTTAGTGCATTAAAATTAAAAAAAGTGTATTTTTTCCCCAAAAAATGCGTTTGTAGAAAAAAAAATGCAACACCCACCATTTTAATCTGTAGGGCCTTTGCTTTAAAAATATATATAATGTTTGGTGGTTCAACATAATCTTCTTGCAAAAAAAAATATGTTTTCATGTAAACAAAAAGTGTCAAAAAGGGCTTTGTCTTCAAGTGGTTAGAAGAGTGGATGTAAGCTTCCTAATGTTGTGTATAAAATGCCAGAACAGTTCAAAACCCCCCCAAATGACCCCATTTTGGAAAGTAGACACCCCAAGCTATATACTGAGAGGCATGTCGAGTCCATGGAATATTTTATGTGTTGACACAAGTTGCGGAAAAAAGACAATTCTTTTTTTTTTTTGCACAAAGTTGTCACTAAATGATATATTGCTCAAACATGCCATGGGCATATGTGGAATTACACCCCAAAATACATTCTGTTGCTTCTCCTGAGTACGGGGATACCACATGTGTGAGACTTTTTGGGAGCCTAGCCGCGTACGGGACCCCAAAAACCAAGCACCGCCTTCAGGCTTTCTAAGGGTGTAAATTTTTGATTTCACTTCTCACTGCCTATCACAGTTTCAGAGGCCATGGAATGCCCAGATGGCACAAAACCCCCCCAAATGACCCAATTTTGGAAAGTAGACACCCCAAGCTATTTGCTGAGAGGTATTGTGAGTATTTTGCAGATCTCGCTTTTTGTCACAAAGTTTTGAAAGTTAGAAAAAAAAAAAATATATTTTTTCTTTCTTCATTTTCAAAAACAAATGAGAGCTGTAAAATACTCACCATGCCTCTCAGCAAATAGCTTGGGGTGTCTACTTTCCAAAATGGGGTCATTTGGGGGGGTTTTGTGCTATTTTGGCATTTCATGGTCTTCGAAACTGTGATAGGCAGTGAGGAGTGAAATCAAAAATTTGTGACTAGAAATCCTGAAGGCGGTGCTTGGTTTTCGGGGTCCCGTACGCGGATAGGCTCATAAAAAGTCCCACACATGTGGTATTCCCATACTCAGGAGAAGCAGCAAAATGTATTTTGGGGTGTAATTCCACATATAACCATGGCATGTGTGAGCAATATATCATTTAGTGACAACTTTTTGTAATTTTTTTTTTTTTGTCATTATTCAATCACTTGGGACAAATAAAAAATATTCAATGGGCTCAACAGGCCTCTCAGCAATTTCCTTGGGGTGTCTACTTTCTAAAATGGGGTCATTTGGGGGGGTTTTGTGCTATTTTGGCATTTTATGGCCTTCAAAACTGTGATAGGTAGTGAGGAGTGAAATCAAAAATTTGCGCCCTTAGAAATCCTGAAGGCGGTGCTTGGTTTCCGGGGGCCCGTACGCGGCTAGGCTCCCAAAAAGTCCCACACATGTGGTATCCCCGTACTCAGGAGAAGCAGCAAAATTTATTTTGGGGTGCAATTCCACATATAACCATGGCATGTGTGAGCAATATATCATT
Organism: Rana muscosa; assembly: GCA_029206835.1. Lineage (NCBI taxonomy): Eukaryota > Metazoa > Chordata > Amphibia > Anura > Ranidae > Rana > Rana muscosa. The sequence continues at coordinate 220,569,921 of CM055116.1, forward strand.
TAGTGACAACTTTTTGTAATTTTTATTTTTTTTTCATTATTCAATCACTTGAGACAAAAAAAAAAATATTCAATGGGCTCAACATGCCTCTCAGCAATTTCCTTGGGATGTCTACTTTCCAAAATGGGGTCATTTGGGGGTGTTTTGTACTGCCCTGCCATTTTAGCACCTCAAGAAATTAGATAGGCAGTCATAAACTAAAAGCTGTGTAAATTCCAGAAAATGTACCCTAGTTTGTAGACGCTATAACTTTTGCGCAAACCAATAAATATACGCTTATTGACATTTTTTTTACTAAAGACATGTGGCTGAATACATTTTGGCCTAAATGTATGACTAAAATTGAGTTTATTCGATTTTTCTTATAACAAAAAGTAGAAAATATCATTTTTTTTCAAAATTTTCGGTCTATTTCCGTTTATTTTGCAAAAAATAAAAATCGCAGAGGCAATTAAATACCATTAAAAGAAACCTCTGTTTGTGGGAAGAAAAGGACGCAAATTTCGTTTCGGTACAACATTGCATGTCCGCACAATTTACAGTTAAAGCAGCGCAGTGCAAAATTCTGAAATCACCTCTGGTCCTTTAGCTACAAAATGGTCCGGGGCTTAAGTGGTTAAAAATGTTTTTTTTTCCAATTTTTTATTTTCAATTTTTTTGCTGCATTTTCGTGTATTTTTTTTTCAGGGTGGATCTCCGCTTTAACAGGGGTCCAACGAGGAATAAACTCCGCAGCTCAGTGTGACCAAAATAGTTTCCTATGTTTTATTAACATTGATAATCTATTAAATTTGTGTTTAATTTGAAAGATCACTGATGGTTTACAGGTATATAATGTAACCACTTTCCAGTAAAATAAGTAGTGCTGTATCACTTCAGTAAGTGGTGGAGTGCCTACAGAGTGGCTTCCTCATTTTAAATGAGTCCATAATCTGCAATAAATATGCCAACACTCATAATTTTGAATGCCACTTGAACAACTGGTGAAAAATGTTCAACATTTCTAAACAAGTCTAGATTAATGTGAATAACTATTACTAGTTAAATATGGTCTTTTTTTATTATTATATAGTGGTAAATAAATAATAGTGGTAAATATTGTGAATATAGTGGAAAATATTGAGAATTAAACATAATCAAAAATATCTGAACTGAGGCCAGCTGATAGGAAGGAAGGCTACCTGTGTACTTGGATCTGGAGCATGGACCCTTAATGGGCATACATTGGGATTCAATTGACAGTGTAGCCAATTAATTTTCCTTCTATGCACTGTTTATTGAGAGTTTAAGTCATATGTGAATTATTTTGCACAATCAAATTACTAATCATTAGTTTCTACATATTTTCTAGATTTTTTTTTTTTTTTGTGATTCAATATTATTTATTAAGTATAGTAAGAATATAACAAACATACATTCATTACACACGGTGCACATTTGTTGTTCGGGTATATCATATTTTCTAGATTTTTCAGATTTTCCTTTTCAATGTTAATTGAGCCATTCCTATGCTTTTTGAGCTTGAAAAAGCATTAAATATAAAATTTCACACTGGTGAAGATGGTCACAGTGTTTAAATCCTGCTAATCAATTGGTCATGTTGCAATACAGCATCGGCACCACTTAATATTAGAAAAAAAATAAAAAAGTAAAATGGTGGCATTATTTCTAGTACCTACAGACCGGTAAATAGTTGTCCATAGTGTTACAAGAAACTTTTTTTCAGGCAGTTATGACCATCACCATTGTAGCATACATATTACTCAATACTCGGTGACACCTACAAAGTGAACTGTATAAAATGTTATGGTTATGCTTGTATAACAATAAAGCCAAAACTGTCTTGTTGGATTTGTGGAGCATAGGTTATGTATCAAGTCTTTTGCTTAACCAAAATCAAATGCTACAAAAACACTACCACCTACCATGAACTGGACAATAAAAAAGCTTTCAGAGGATTAAAAACATTGAAGATGCTGATCTCATCTTCAATCGAAAGAGCATGATGCTGTTGTTCGAAACTATGTGTTGAAGATAAAGGTAGGGAGAAATCCCTGTGCTGAGGTGTGTCACTCCAAACATGTGCAGGCTATTGCTGCAGCATCTAATGTTACTTTCAAGAGGCGATCATTTAAAATACATCAGCATGATAGAAACTATAACAGGGAAAAAACGAATGAAGTTCACACTGAGCACAGTGCACATATAGTTGTGATACCCTTGAATGAATTTTGGTCAGTCAAACCCACCATTCACAATGTTTTGGATATGTGGGAGGGCAACTGGGTGCAAAAATATTGCACAGCCTGACTTGATTAATGAACAAGAGTCGAGATTGTAAAAAGAATGGCCAACCTAGTGCTGATGCTCAGGTGCTTCTCTGTACTTTCAGCTATTACAGCTAGTACTGTCAATAGAAGAACAGTTTTAAAATGTAAAGCATCGACAATTTTAATATTGATTGGAACCCGGACAAACATTTTATTGTCATCCAACCCCCCCATGCAATTTTGCTCTCCACCTGCTCTGGGACATACAATAAATAGCAGCTAGACTCAAAATCTATGTGAAAAACAAAAAGAAAATGTTCCCCAGTGGGGCTTTTAACAGCAGTATAGTATGGTTTAAAGTAATAGCAAATGGATAGCAAAAGAAATACATTTATTATAATTGTACAGATGTCAGGATGCGTTACAACATATAAAAGAACTGGCCAACAGATACGATGCATTTTCCACAATACAGCCTGTATTAAAATTACACAAAGGGTGTACGCAATGTTGATTATCAGATTGATGAAAATTATTTTGGAGACCCCGACGCATTTCGACCTCTGTAGCGGTCATCATCAGGGGGAAGGTAGACTCTATAAAACACATAGCATGATTTCAGAAATTTGAAAACATCATCATAAGTCCCATTAAGGGTCTAAAATGGTGAAGTATTTACCGCTGAAGTGGAATGAATAGTCCCATGGCCAGATGAGTTGGAGATCGCTGGGCGGTGAGGTGGACCCCACAAATGCACCCATCCCCCCAGACGGGGAAGAGCCCAACCCGAGGGGCTTGCAAGGAGCCACATGGTAGACATCCTCCAGTGCACAAGGGAGCAGGCATCTGCAATGAATACCCAATCAATGACCATATGTACAATACAAAATAGTAGGTGAATTAACTTTAAACAGAGTAGCAAAATTCTAGGGGTGTATGGACTAACCACTAACACAGAAACTCCTCAGGTACCAAAAAATCCCAGAATTGAGGCGGTACATGCCTATAAATGTTATATAGAGGTAATGGGGTTGGATAAAATTTGGATGGAAGTGGGGTAACCCCATTACCTCTATATAACATTTATAGGCATGCATCGCCTTAATTCTGGGATTTTTTGGTACCTGAGGAGTTACTGTGTTAGTGGTCAGCCCATACACCCCTAGAATTTTGCTACTCTGTTTAGAGTTAATTCACCTACTATTTTGTATTATACATATGGTCATTGATCGGGTATTCATTGCAGATGCCTGCTCCCTTCTCCACCAGAAGGGGGGGGGGGGAGGATAAGGCATCATCTGCGTTTGTTTACCCTAATTGCTAACAGCATATATCCATGACCACTGCCTGCAGATCACAACATGACTGCTCGCAGACCCTAAGGACGCCACTACACAGACTCCTCTCTGGTTTCCAGCCCTCAACTCTTCTGCTTTACCGCAGTTTACTTTCCTACCTATATGAATCCACTCAAGGTAAATGTTACCATAATGGATACACCCTCACACTCACCACATCCCTTTCACTCCCATCACTACTTTGCTGTTTGTTTCGTTTTTGTTGTTTGTTTTGTTTTTTATTATTATTTTTTATATTCATTTTTGTTTTTATTTTTGCTTTTTCTTCACTTTCACTTTTTTTCACACACTTCTACTTTCTTCACATTTCCACACCACTTTTGTTGATACCACACTTTATTCGTCTGCATTGCCCTTAACATTCTAACCTACATTCAGTTTATCATTACTCACATACACTCACGCACACACACACACACACACACACACACACACACTTTCACTTTTCTTTCTAACACCATTAGTAACACATACCATCTATTCATTTCCACTCATCCCACTTCCATCCAAATTTTATCCAACCCCATTACCTCTATATAACATTTATAGGCATGTACCGCCTCAATTCTGGGATTTTTTGGTACCTGAGGAGTTACTGTGTTAGTGGTTAGTCCATACACCCCTAGAATTTTGCTACTCTGTTTAGAGTTAATTCACCTACTATTTTGTATTGTACATATGGTCATTGATTGGGTAGTCATTGCAGATGCCTGCTCCCTTGTCCACTGGAGGCAGTCTACCATGTGGCTCCTTGCAAGCCCCTCGGGTTGGGCTCTTCCCCATCTGGGGGGACGGGTGCATTTGTGGGGTCCACCTCACCGCCCAGCGATCTCCAACTCATCTGGCCATAGGACTATTCATTCCACTTCAGCGGTAAATACTTCACCATTTTAGACCCTTAATGGGACTTATGATGATGTTTTCAAATTTCTGAAATCATGCTATGTGTTTTATAGAGTCTACCTTCCCCCTGATGATGACCGCTACAGAGGTCGAAACGCGTCGGGGTCTCCAAAATAATTTTCATCAATCTGATAATCAACATTGCGTACACCCTTTGTGTAATTTTAATACAGGCTGTATTGTGGAAAATGCATTGTATCTGTTGGCCAGTTCTTTTATATGTTGTAACGCATCCTGACATCTGTACAATTATAATAAATGTATTTCTTTTGCTATCCATTTGCTATTACTTTAAACCATACTATACTGCTGTTAAAAGCCCCACTGGGGAACATTTTCTTTTTGTTTTTCACATTATTTCGGGGTTTGCAGCGCATCTCTCCCATATGTGTCCCTTCCTCTAGGACTCAAAATCTATTTACTGCAGCATATCAGGTAGAAATTGTGATTGGTTGCCAGATGTTACAGCATATCTTTACCTTTTACTGACTGGTTGCTGGAGGTTACATCACACATTGCGGCTCACTGATTAGTTGCTAGAGGTTACAGCACATAATTTCTGCTTTCTCATTGGTTGCTAGAGGTTTCCTTCACATCCTTATAGCTCACTGAATAGTTGCTAGAGGTTACTGTGCATCCTTACCTCCCATGTAATGGTTGCTAGAGGTTACTGCACACCCTTACCACTCACTGAATGGTTGCTAGAGGTTACTGCACATCCTTACCACTCACTAAACGGTTGCTAGAGGTTACTGTGCATCCTTACCTCCCACTGAATGGTTGCTAGAGGTTACTGTGCATCCTTACTGCTCACCGAGCGGTTGCAACCTACAGCATTCCCCTTAACATCAGAGTTTCCACTTACATCAGGTGCTGCTTGCCTGGCTGCAGGAAATTCTGGAACAAGCATACAGCCATTGAATTCTAGACTATGGATCAGCATGCTTGGTTTCATGTTGAGTTAGCTTGGCAGCCAGCCAGCTCACATTTTCAGTAGAGGAAGCCTGCAGTAGCAGCCCCCCATATTATTTCAGTGAGCCCAGGCTAGGCTCTGCGGTAGTGGGGGGAAGGGGCTTCTGCTGGTCCCAGACTCCCTCCATCTACCTTTGCCAACTTAAGAGCAGCACATTGCGCTCCGTACATCGTGACCCAGAGAGCCCACTTCACTACACTGGGAACCAAAACTGCCACCTTTAGGTAACTCATACACAGACCAAAATCCGAGAAAATCGAATTGGCGGGCCAGTGACTTACTTTCACCTAGCTGTCAGCAGCTAAGACCTTCTCCCCAGCAACATGTTCCCTGATAGAAAGTTCCTCCAGCACAGTCACAGCATTGCAATGTAGTCTACTGGAATATCCTGGCTGGCCGGCCAGCCAGAGCTCCTGACTCCCCCTCCATATGCATAATATACTGTAACTGTGCAACCGCCCCCTGTCCAAGCCTGTCTGAGTGTTCTGGCACAGGTTTAAGGGACAGCTGCTTTAAGCCCAACAACAATAACTGGGCCTGGGGCACCTTCCCCTTTTGCCTTGCGTTAACCACTTTATTACCCAGCCATAGTCATATGACATCCACAGATGGGATCTCCCATCCTGGGTGGATGTCATATGACGTCCTTGACTTTGTGGGGGGATATCTGAATGATGCCTGTATCATTCAGATTACCTTTTTTTTCAGCCGGCGATTTCTGTGCACAATAAGAATGATCATAGCGGCAGTTCCGCCACTTGATCGTTCTTATAGGCGACAGGAGTGGACATCCCCCCCTCCCGCCGCCATCCATGTAAAAAAAAAAATTATAATTTTTTTTTAAAACGCCTCTGTCCCTGGTAGCTCGCGCTCAGAAGCGAACGCACATGTAAGTCCCGCCCACATATGTAAACACCGTTCAAACCACATATGTGAGGTATCGCCGCTTGCATTAGAGCGTGTACAACAATTCTAACACTAGACCTCCTCTTTAACTCTAAACTGGTAACCTATAAAAAAATTCAAAGCATTGCTTATAGAGATTTTTAAGTACCGAAGTTTGGCGCCTTTCCATGAGTGTGCGCAAAAAAGCGTGACATGTTAGGTATCTATTTACTCGGCGTAACATCATCTTTCATATTTTCCCCCAAAATTGGGCTAACTTTACTGTTTTGTTATTTTTTAATTCATGAAACCATTTATTTTCCCAAAAAAAGGTGTTTGATAAATTATTGCCCAAATACCGTGCAAGATAAAAAGTTGCATTGACCGTCATTTTATTCCCTAGGGTGTCTGCTAGAAAAAAACATATATAATGTTTGGTGTTTCTGAGTAATTTTCTAGCAAAAGAATGATGATTTGTACATGTAGGAGAGAAGTGCCAGAATAGGCCCGGTATTGAGGTGGTATAAAAGCCCTGTATTGAAGTGGTTAAAGACAGCCCTAATGTAAAGTCATCTAATACTAGTAGGTTTGATAACCTTATTGTGTACAAGAATGTCCTTCATGAACTAAGCATTTCCAAGAGTATAAACGGTAAATCAATTTCCCCCACGTTGCATTATGATAGCACAGTCCCAATAGCACAGAAATAAATACTTGTAAATAGGTCTTACAGAATGGAAACTAGGTGTAATTATCAAAGCTGATGAGTCTGCAGAATGGGTATTTTTAAAGGTATTAAAAGGTATTATATGAAAAATCATGCACAGCTGAGCAGTGATTTTGCCTGAACCTCAAATATCTACAGTAATTCAGGCTATACATTGGTAGCACAACCAACTGCCTGTACTGGAAGACATAGCCAGCAAGCTGGCTGATAATTAGAGTTAACGGTTCGACCCGAGCATCAGTTCAGGTCGAACATTGGCTGTACACCGCATTCGGGGAACACCTGAATTTGCAGGTTGTTCTGTGGGTGATCACCACACCAAACACCCTGCAATGCTCTACCCCCCACCTCAAAGCACCTTGTCCCCTTGTTGATGGGGACAAGGGCCATATCCCCACAACCGGCCAGTTGGACAGGAGGCTTAATAAAATCTGGAATTTAACAAGGGGGCCCCCAGATCCCGGCCCCCCTATGTGAGTGAGTATGTACCAATTCACCAAAAAAGTGTCAAAAAGTAATTAAAAAACACAGACTGCTTTTGACAATTCCTTTATTAATAAATAAAAAAACAGTGTCCTCCAATGTAAATCCATCGTCAATCACCCCGGCCGCCGCACCCAAAAAATATTTTTTTATAAATAATTGTATTGTCGACGAAGGCTGGCCGCCTACTGCAGGCTAAGCCGTTTGATAGTTCTTATATAGGTAAGGGGCAGGGCCACCTGAATAGGTCACCTGGTGGAACCGCCCCCTTCTAGCGTTACTGACTGAGCATGCATCGGTCTGTGAGGTCAGATGGGGTGGTGCCACCAGGTGACAAAGCTAGTTGGCCCCGCCCCTTACCTATATAAGAACTGTCAAATGGCTTAGTAGGCGGCCAGCCTTCATGGAAGGGGGAGTATTTTATTTTTTCCAGTGTGGCGGGCGGTGTGATTGGCGATGGATTTACATTGGGGACACTGTTTGTTTGTTTTTTTTAATAAAGGAATTGTCAACAACTGTCTCTGTGTTTTTATTACTTTTTGACACTTTTGTGGTGAATGGGTAGGGGTACTATGTACCTCTACTCATTCACATAAGGGGTGGTGGAATCTGGGGGACCCCTTTTTAATGGGGGCCTCCAGATTCCGATAAGCCCACTGCCCGCAGAGCCCCCCCGCCATAAAGAATAGACCACCCCCTGTTGAGGGCATGTGGCCTGGTATGGTTCAGGAGTTCGCTCCCTCACTCGTCCCCCCCCTTTTCTGAGCTGCCAGGCTGCTTGAACGGATAAGGGTCTGGTATCGGTTTTGGGGGGTCCCCACGCAGTTTTTTTAAATTTTGGGGTGGAGTTCCCCTTAAAATCCATACCACATCCGAAGAACCTGGTATGGACTGTGAGGGGGGGGGTGCACGCCGTTTTTTTCTTTCTTGTTTTTTCAATAGCCGGCTTTCGGCAATTGCAACTACGAGTCGTTTTAAATGTGATTTGACTTGTTTTCATTTTCTTTAGAACTTTATTTTTTGCTGCAGCATGTTCTATGCATGCTACAGCTGTGCCACTTTACAGGCAGGCTAAGGGGACCCCCCCCCCCAGGCACTATATTTAAAGGATTTTTTGTTTTTATTGTTGCATTTTAAGCATCATTAATATCACTGCTCCTGAAAAAAATATTTGACGCTTTTATGGCCAATTACTTGCATATAAGCCTTCAAAATGGGAACTTTTGATTTTTCCTGTTCGGCTCCCATATACTTCAATGGGGCTCACCGTTCAGGTTACAACTTTTTCCTGGTTCTGGTGTTCTGCTGCAAACCGAACAGGGGGGTGTTCGCCCCATCTCTGCTGGTAATAAAAACGTCAGTGTTTTAGATGCCAAGTGAGGTTATTGGGTAGACAAGGACAAAATAATGCCACCACATTGAAAATACTATAAGGAAGGCATCACTTTACCTCCATATCATTTTGCATTTAATCTCCATAAAAAGCGTTTTAAAGAATTATATTGCTGAATCCAGATTAGGCCTAGGTAAGTATTTAGGGGGCCTGTGGGAAGCTGACCATGGAAGGTTTTTTACCTTAATGTAGAGAATGTATTACGATAAAAAAAAAATTTACTCCTTTACAACCAATTTAAGACTACAAGTTCAGAATAGGCAAAAAAAATCTTGTGGGTCCTCAGGTACCAGAGACAAAATGGAGCAATGGCAATGCATTTGTGCTAACATAGGGACTACAACATGTGTAAAGTAGCCACTGTAGTTTACTTTACTTTTTTTTCCTAGGAAAAAAATGATATTACATAGGGGGTTATTTATGAAAGGCAAATCCACTTTGCACTACAAGTGCAAAGTGCACTTGAAACTGCACTGAAGTGCACTTGGAAGTGCAGTCGCTGTAAATCTGAGGGGTAGATCTGAAATGAGGGGAAGCTCTGCTGATTTTTATCATCCAATCATGCGCAAGCTAAAATGATGTTTTTTATTTTCCTTTCCCCCTCAGATCTACAGCGACTGCACTTCCAAGTGCACTTTCAGTGCAATTTCAAGTGCACTTTGCACTTGTAGTTTGCACTTGTAGTGCAAATTGGATTTGCCTTTCGTAAATAACCCTCATAATGTGGTAAACCAATGGTGGCACCAAACAGGGCAACAATAATAATATTTTATTAAGATGTGTAGATTAATGTTGCTGTTATGGCAATCATAGCTATAGTTAGATTTGGGAAGCACAGTTTTTATTTCAAGCATGTCTTCTTTTTCCAAACTTTCTCTAGCTGCAAAGCAAGTATAACATTACAACTATGGCCACACAGATCCTCAACTTTAATCTCATTCTGAAGTTCATGCTGTTTTAAGTTCCTTTGATATTCTAATCTGGGTTGCCCTCTTCAGAGAGATGCTGTTTTGCAGAAATATATGTTAGTAAATGTAAAACTGTCAGTCAAAAACTGACCTTTTTTGAAAACATGTAAACAAATTGAATATATCAGTATCACTAGCTAAAACGTGTAAATGTTGATATTTCCTAAAGTTCATAATTAACCTTAAAGTTCCACCCAAAAACTGAACTGCCGCTTTAAGATTTGGTGACCTCCCTGACATGCCACACTTGGCATGTAATTTTTTTGGGGGGGGAGCCGGTACACTGTTTTTACAGGCATCCAGCTCTGGCGCCGAAAAGAAGATCACCCCCCCCCCCTCCCTGCAATCTTCTGGGACACGTGGCAGGTCCCAAAAGATTGCCTGGCATTCACAGCGTGCAGCGCTTGCCCAGCTGTAAAGCCACAGCTGGGTGCCCACAGTTAGAATGCCAGTGCCCCGGAGAGGAAGGGGAGAGGAGCGGGGCTTTGTGAGCCCACATTGCTGGACCGTGGGACAGGTCTGATTATTAAAAGTCCGAAGCTACACTTTTTGTAGCTGCTGACTTTAAAATGAGTGGAACTCTGCTTTAAAGTAAGAGAAACAGAAAGTCTGGAGATAATTCACCATTCAATTCTTGAAAGCATGCACTGCATAATTAAAATTAAGAAGGCTCAACTAAAAATAAATAAATAATATTAATAATACGACAAAATAAAGCTATAAAACATAGCATCCACACAGTTTTCACCTATTTTTCAGTGAATACATAATAATTAGCTGGGTCTATTTTTCCTGCTTTTCAAATAACTCAGCATACAGTATGTGCAGTTACAGTAAGTGGATGACTGAGATAAATTAATTGGTGTTTGAAAAATACATCTTCCCAAGTGAAAGGTTTTGTTTTCTTTTTAAATCATGTTTTTACACTTTTGCTAATATTAATATGATTAATAGGGAAATTATAGTAAAGGTTAGCAACAATGATATTGCTCCCTAAATGTGCAAAAAAAAAAATAGCTTACAAATGCAGGGGCCTACCCCCAGATGATGTCTGTTTGAGATGAAACACATAGGGGCGTGGACGGGATGTGTGACATCATCATGTATTTTCTGAATATCAGAAGTATTGATCGGCAACATTGATTGTGGCATAGTGATGTGCTCTTGTTTTTATGTGAGTACCTTTTATCTGTTTAAAATAAAAAGATTTATATGAGTTTACACTGTATGGATCCATGCACACTTGGTTTAAAAAATGCTAGCTCCCGTGGAAGAAAAAAATAAAAAACTCATATAGAGCGTTTTTGTATACAAGTTTAGCCACATTTAGGAGTGTTATTATTTTTTTCTGCCAGAAAACTTCAATCAAAGCCACAAACCAGAAGGATTTTTTCCTGCCTCTAAACTCTGGGCCTAAAATATGCCTCTAAACATCCTAATGTGCATTAACCCCCTCCCGACCGCCGCACGCCGATTTACATTGGCAGAATGGCACGGGCAGGCAAATGGGTGTACCCGTACGTCCTTTCGAATTTCCCGCCTAGAGGGGGCGCGTGTCACACACGTGTGCCCGTGGACTCGAGGTTCGCCGGTGGCCCGTGATCGTAACACGGAGACGCAGAACGGGGAGATGCCTATGTAAACAAGGCATTTCCCTGTTCTGCCTAGCAACATGACAGGGAGCTACTGCTCCCTGTCATCGGGAGCAGTGATCTCTGTCATGTTGTAGTGAGACCATCCCCCCTACAGTTAGAACACATCCCTAGGACACACTTAACCCCTTGATCGCCCCCTAGTGTTTATCCCCTTCCCTCTGATCGCTGTATAAATGACAATGGTCCCAAAATAGTGTCAAAAGTGTCCGATGTGTCCGCCATAATGTCCCAGTCCCGATAAAAATCGCAGATTGCCGCCATTACTAGTGAAAAAATTATAATAATAATAAAAATGCCATAAATCTATCCCCTATTTTGTAGACACTAACTTTTGCGCAAACAATAAATAAATATACGCTTATTGCAATTTTTTTTACCAAAAATATGTAAAAGAATACATATTGGCCTAAACTGTGGAAGAAATTCATTGTTTTATATATTTTTGGGGGATATTTATTCTAGCAAAAAGTAAAAAATATAGCTTTTTTTCAAAATTGTCGCTATTTTTTTGTTTATAACACAAAAAATAAGAACCGCAGAGGTGATTAAATACCACCAAAAGAAAGCTCTATTTGTTGGAAAAAAAGGACGTAAATTTTGTTTGGGTACAACGTTGCACGACCTCGCAATTGTCAGCTAAAACGATGCAGTGCCGAATCGCAAAACATCATCTGGTCAGGAAGGGGGTAAATCCTTCCGGGGCTGAAGTGGTTAAGGTTGCTCTATTTGCACACATTTCCAAGTATTATAGGTATATATGTTTTTTAGTTTGCACGTGGACGTTTGATTTTCATTTATATTGAGTTCTATATCTGTATCTGTAAGCTAATATTTTATACACTTTTGGGGAGTAACATTATTGTTGCTAACCTTTACACAAAAACATTTTTTGCCACTATATTGATGTTGTTTGTATAGCATTTGGTATTCTACAGAGACAGCGAACCATAATTTTTCTCTTTTATCATTATCTCTGGATATATTAAAGGATAAGTTCCCATTTGGAACATGCTACATTCGGGTGGAACATGTAACATGTTCCAGCTCCTACCACCTCTCCCCCTGATCCTGTTTCCTATTGTCTATTTTTGAAAAGAGAGCTCTGCCCACACAGCCATATAGGAGGTATAGGGCTGAACGCCAGAGAAAAAGTCTGCAGGAGCCCACATTGCACCCATGATCTACTGATCTTGGGTGCAATGCTTTACAAAAATAATAATATGTTTTTTCTGCTAGAATATGTGCATTTTATTTTTTTTTTTTATAAAGGTGAACTTATCTTTTCATTTCTGTAAAGCCTTGCCTGAACAGAGAAGTCATAGAGGCAGATTTAGCTGTGTGTGTGTGTGTGTGTGTGCGTGTGAGAGTTGTAAGTAATTTGAGCTTCAGGAATTCAACACTACAAATTACGTTTTTTTTTTTGTTTTCAGCAAATCAGTTAAGGTTAACCTGGTAAACATATGGAAAGATGAATACAGATTCACCTGTTTGTAGGAAATATTAAAAATGAAGGTTTATCTATATAGAATATTTCATATTTACAAAACCAGAAAAAAAATTATAAAGTGATGTTTAAAGTTATTGTTCTGTCCTTAACATAATAAGCAATTCACTGTATATACAATACCTTTCAACTAATCCAATTGTTCACATATTTTATATCTGAAAATGCTTTCAGGTTTAACCTGGCGATTCTCCTTAGAAAAGTCACTGAGGTCTATCTGAAAGCTTTGATATGTTTCTGAGCAGGTCTAGTTTGTGAAGCAAAAAATAATATGTTGTACATCACAGGACGGCTTCCTTTTTTTCTTGTAGCAGCGCTAAGAAATGAAAGTACAAGTTCACATTTTAAGTTGACCTTATCTGGTCTAAACCATTTTAAAGTAATGACAATGCTGAAGCTTAAGTACATGTGTGCCTCTAAGTACCATCTACAAGAAGACCCCTGTGTTTCTGTGAACCCCACTGGACTCTAGGCCCTGCCAACTCCTGTCAATTAATCATCCAATGCCAGAATTTGAGTAGACAGTGGAGGTTCTGATATTTGACATTTGGAGGACAGGGGCAGGGTTTAAAATTAGGAGCTTATTCTATACTTTGGCCAGAGGTTGAGGCCCTACATACAGCATAGGTCTAGAACCCAAGTGGGCTCTATGGAGACATTGGTATGGATCTGATGACTAACAGTTACCACACAGTGTCTGCATGTGAAAAATTTTATTTTAAGCCAAGGCAACTTCATTGAAAGTAGAAACTTTCTTCCACCACCTCTTTGTGGTGCTTCCTAATACTGCTGTGCACACACACTGTCATGTTTGCCCAGGGCCTGCCAGTTTTTACAGGTCATGGTTCTGTTTTTTTTTTCCATGTATGTTTTAGGTTCCTAAATGTGCTGCACATTTCCACTGAAATCTAGGACCCTTGAACTTCCCATTTTCATGCATGTTCAGAGTATAAGAACGATTTCCAAGAAGTGCACAGCACTTTTGCAAACTTACCAGTACTGGGAGCTGCAGAAAAAGAGAGTGCTCTGAAATCTAGGCTCTGCTTAACCCTGAATAAATAACCTATTATGTCTGCATACCAGGTAGGCTTTTTGTGCTTAGATAATGATGTTTTTTACATAAAAGCGAAATTGTACTTGAAGGATCTTTTAATAATTTAAATATATATTACCTCTCTGGTATTCTGACATTTAAAAAATATTGAGTTGACTGGATTGGTTTTCTGAAATCCGGATTTGTTGATTTTGATCCAAACCATTGCCAATACTGAGGGTGCAGGAGATTTAATTGTTGGGATTCCTTATCCCCTTGAAATAATTACCCTAATCAGCATGTGCTATACTTCCTTATAAGTGTAGTCCAACATCACCTAAATGTCAATGACTGTTTGGGGTAGGCACATCCATGTTGAATTGTTGGCCAACCCATTTTCTCTTTCACAGACTTCACAATAAGATTTACTTACAGTTATTTTTGTCTCTGCAGACTACTGCAAGGCCATGAAGACAGAGTAACTCTCTCAGTTAGATTTCCAAATTATAAACCATTGTAGGGATTAACTCCCATTTGGCTCTTTAAAGAAAACATGTCTTGAGATAAACATGGAAGCTGTCAATGCCGACTTCTCATTCTGCAAATGCATCTACCTGACTGTCATGCTGATAATTTTGCTTTAATTCCTAATTATGGAGATGGGGATTTCTTGTTCTTGGTCAGTGCATTGGAGCCAGAAGGTCAGCATGCCAACCAGGTAAGATTCATTTTAGAAAGAGACCATTTGTGGTAGATCCTAGACCTCGCTTACAAATGGTTTCCTTTAACAGCAATGGCAGTGGGTCAAATCTGAGAATTCTAGCAGGGTTATATCACTGCTGCTCAGTTACCAAATACCATACAAAATTTTTATTTTTTTCTTATTATGTGTACACATCCTCACTGAAACTGTGAGGATTGTATGAAGGCAGGCTTGGGGGTTGCTACAAATTTTACCCTGGGTCATTGTTTGCTGTAAAGGTCAATTGCTCTCCCAAATAAGGGGTATTGTACTTTAATAGCCATTGCAGTAGCAAATCTGAAAAGCCTGGTAGGGATACATCATTGCTGAATTCAAATGCCACACACAACTAAAACATAAGGGAAAACATTAGAAAAGTAGTTGAACATGCAGCATTCCAGTTGTAATTGATGTCTAAGTCTATTAACATCTGGTTTAGTATAACAATTTTATAAAAAAAAAAAACTATGGGCATTCTAACTTGAGTCCAGAATAGTTGCTGATATGTAACTGTGGGCATGATTTACTAAAAATAGAGAGTGGAAAACCAGGTGCAGCTGGGCATGGTAGCCAATCAGCTTCTAACTTCAGCTTGTTCAATTAAAGGGGAGTTCCAGCCTTTTTTATGTTTATTAAAAGTCAGCAGCTACAAAAAGTGCTGGCTTTTAATAAACAGACACTTACCTGTTCCACTGTCTAGCGACGTGGCCGCCTGGAGCTTCGCTCCTCTCCCCCCCTCTCTGCCGGTGCCTCCAATCTAACTGTGGGCACCCAGCCGTGACAGCTTTCGGCTTCACAGCTGGGCACTGCGTATGCGCGAGCGGCGCTGCGCTCCCTGAGTGGACAGGCGATCGCTTGGGACCTGTCACGTGTCCCAGGTGATCGCCTACAGGGAGGGCCCTCCTAAGGCGATATGACAAGTCGCCTAAGCGGTCCCTGGGCGGAAGGAGGAAATGGGACAGGAAGACCCACTCCTAACGAAGCCCCCACTCCCCCCCAAAAAAATTACATGCCAAATGTGGCATGTAAGGGGGCGAGGAGTGGTTTAAACGGAAGTTCCACTTTTGGGTGGAACTCCACTTTAAGCTTTACCAATAAAACCAGAAATCTGGTTTCTATGCAGAGCTGCACCATATTTTCCACTGTCCAGATTTAGTAAATCAACCCCACTGTCGGTAGTCCTCATCAGGGATGAGCCGAACACCCCCCTTTTCGGTTCGCACCAGAACCTGCGAACAGACAAAACGTTCGTGTGAACTTTAGAACCCTATTAAATACAATGGACTCGAACGTTCGAAATCTAAAGTGCTAATTATAAAGGCTAATATGCAAGTTATTGTCCTAAAAAGTGTTTGGGGACCCGGGTCCTGCCCCAGGGGACATGTATCAATGCAAAAAGAAGTTTTAAAAACGGCCATTTTTTCGGGAGCAGTGATTTTAATAATGCTTAAAATGAAAAAATAAAAGTGAAATATTCCTTTAAATTTCGTACCTGGGAGGTGTGTATGATATGCATGTGAAGTGGCGCATGTTTCCCGTGCTTAGAACTGTCCCTGCAAAAAATGTCATTTTTGAAAGAATAAAAGTCATTTAAAACTCACTCGCGGCTATTAATGAATTGTCGGCTCCCGGCAATACATACAAAAGTCAGTGATAAAAAAAAAGCGTGGGGGTTCCCCAGAATTCAATTCAGGTCTGGAATGGATATTAAGGGGAACCCCGCCGCAAATTAAAAAATTGACGTGGGGTTCCCCCAAATATCCATTCCCCCCTCCCTCCTGAACCGTACCAGGCCACCTGCCCTCAACATGGGGAGGATGTCCCCATGTTGATGGGGACAAGGGCCTCATCCCCACAACCCTTGCCCGGTGGTTGTGGGGGTCTGCGGGCGGGGGGCTTATCGGAATCTGGAAGACCCCTTTAACAAAGGGGACCCCCAGATCCCGCCCCCCCCTATGTGAATTGGTAAGGGGTACATTGTACCCCTACCATTTCACGAAGAAAGCGTAAAAAAAAGTTAAAAAAAACCACACAAACACCTTGAAAAAGTCCTTTATTAAAAAAAAACAAAAAAACATTCCAGCGGTGAAATCCAGTGTCCCGCGGCGATCCCGATGTCCAGTGCTGTCCTTCATTGGTTGTGCCTGAGCGGACCTGATGGGGAACTCCCTCTCAGTGTTTTAAATGTATAGACCCGCCCCTTCTAAAGTTCCCCATCAGGTCCGTTCAGCGGACCAGATGCGGAACATGAAAAGGGGCGGGTCTATACATGTATTACGCAGTGAAGGAAGTTCCCCATCAGGTCCGCCCCCTCTGTATGTCAGACCCCGCCTACGTCATTGGCCTGAGCGGGGAAACTTCCTTCACTGTGTAAATTTAAATTACACAGTGAAGGAAGTTCCCCGCTCAAGCCAATGATGTAGGCGGGTCCGACATACCGAGGGGGCGGACCTGATGGGGAACTTCTCTCACTTTGGTAATACATGTATAGACCCGCCCCTTTTCATGTTCCGCATCTGGTCCGCTGAGCGGACCTGATGGGGAACTTTAGAAGGGGCGGGTCTATACATTTAAAACACTGAGAGGGAGTTCCCCATCAGGTCCGCTCAGGCACAACCAATGAAGGACAGCGTTGGACATCGGGATCGCCGCGGGACACTGGATTTCACCGCTGGAATGTTTTTTTTTTTTTTTTTTTAATAAAGGACTTTTTCAAGGTGTTTGTGTGTTTTTTTTAAACTTTTTTTTACGCTTTCTTCGTGAAATGGTAGGGGTACAATGTACCCCTTACCAATTCACATAGGGGGGCCGGGATCTGGGGGTCCCCTTTGTTAAAGGGGTCTTCCAGATTCCGATAAGCCCCCCGCCCGCAGACCCCCACAACCACCGGGCAAGGGTTGTGGGGATGAGGCCCTTGTCCCCATCAACATGGGGACATCCTCCCCATGTTGAGGGCATGTGGCCGCTCTCTCGTCCCCCCCTCTTCCCCTGCGGCCGGCCAGGTTGCGTGCTCGGATAAGGGGTCTGGTATGGATTTTTAGGGGGACTCACGCCATTTTTTTTTACATTTGGGGTGGAGTTCGCCTTAAAATCCATGCCAGATGTGAAGGGCCTGGAATGGATATTTGGGGGAACCCCACGTCAATTTTTTTTTTTATTTGCGGCGGGGTTCCACTTAATATCCATTCCAGACCTGAAGGGCCTGGTAATTGAATTCTGGGGAACCCCCATGCTTTTTTTTTTTTTTTATCAATGACTTTTGTATGTATTGCCGGGAGCCAACAATTCATTAATAGCCGCGAGTGAGTTTTAAATGACTTTTTTTCTTTCAAAAATGAAATTTTTTGCAGGGACAGTTCTAAGCACGGGAAACATGCGCCACTTTACATGCATATCATACACACCCCCCAGGTACGAAATTTAAAGGAATATTTTACTTTTATTTTTTCATTTTAAGCATTATTAAAATCACTGCTCCCGAAAAAACTGCCGTTTTTAAAACTTCTTTTTGCATTGATACATGTCCCTTGGGGCAGGACCCGGGTCCCCAAACACTTTTTATGACAATAACTTGCATATAAGCCTTTATAATTAGCACTTTAGATTTCTCCCATAGATTTTTCGAATTTGCCACGAACACCCCAATTTGTTCGCTGTTCGGCGAACGGGCGAACAGGCAATGTTCGAGTCGAACATGAGTTCGACTCGAACTCGAAGCTCATCCCTAGTCCTCATACTGTTCCAAAACGATGGCTTTTGAATAGGTTTAAATTATTAGAACAGAAGAAGAGCTGTGTTTTAATTACAAAGAAAATGTTGGTTACAGTTAAAACTGGATAATGAAGGAGGTTCCTACGGTCCATAGGGACTTCCTATTTTGGAAGTAGCGGCCAAAGGCAAAACACATTTTTAAAACTAAAAGCAATCTCTATTCTGTTTCACAGTGTGCTCTACATTCTTTTCAAAGGAGAACTTCAGGCAAAACACACAATTTACTAATGAATATGCACGATGACTAGTAATTTACCTGCACCCTTTGATGCATGTTTTTGGAAAAAAAAAAAGCATTGCTTCTGAAAGTTCTGTTCCCACAGCGCAAAATCAGGCCATTCTGTACCACAATATGTCTGTATGGTTTGAACAGAAATTAGACATTACAAATAGTGCTATTTAGTCCAACCTCTGAGTCAAATTTCTCACCTGAAATGTATAAAATTTTAATCAAGCTAAACAAGAAAATCCTACACACAAACTTGATATTAATCACTGGAAGATGCAAACAAGTTGTATTTTTTGTATCTTTATATCTTATTGATTAAAGTGACCCTGTCAACTCACAAGAGAAATCAAGATAGAAGCGTCCTGTAAAAGAAGAGCTCATATACTCTCTCTGGCATGCCCACACTAAAAAAGCTTGTTCAGATATACGTAGAGTTGACCTTTACTAAAAAGTATTTATAAAGTTATGTTAACAAATCTTACTGGGATCAGTTAATAGTGGGTAATGGAAACAGTCCATGGCAGTCTGAGCTCTCACCCTTCCCTTCAGCAGAAATTACCTGACTGAAAGCCTAAACATATAGTTACATGAGGAACACTGGTGGGAACCAGGAGAGGCTTTTTTTTTAGGAGCGTTAAGAATTTAAGCTCTTCTATTACTCTTGGTTTTACCAACCATGCAAGACTGCTCAAACCCAAAGCCACCCAATTCTTCACAAGAACAGGAAAGGGCTTCCGTCAAGCTTTTATTTTACTTGATGACCCTTTTTGAGGAAACTTTTCCTCATTTTCTGTCCCAATGACACAAGGACAAGTCAGTGGCAATTCAAAGGATTTTAACCTTTCCTACTACACTAAGATATGTTTTTGTTGCTGTTTGTTCCCTTTGGAGATATCCCCTATCCTTTCTCTCTATCTCTGGGACAGGAAGTGAGGGGAAATCTATTTTACTAAAGAAGTCTACAGAAGAGCTAACCTTCTCCAGTCTATCAAACACTAATGCCTTGTACACACGGTCGGATTTTCCGTCGGAATAAACTCCCACTGGTTTTTCCGACGGAATTTCATTCAAGCTGTCTTGCATACACACTGTCACACCTAATTCCGACCATCAAGAACGCGGTGACGTACAAAACTACGACGAGCCGAGAAAAATTAAGTTCAATGTTTCCGAGCATGCGTCGACTTGACTCTGAGCATGCATGTTTTTTTCTCTGTCGGAGTTCCATACAGATGAACAGAATTTCTCTTTCTAACTCCGTCGGAATTTACAACGGAAAAAGCCTGATGGGGCATACACACATGGTCGGAATATCCGATGAAAAAATTCCGTCTAACTTTTTTCCTCGGAAATTTCAACCATGTGTACGCGGCATAAAACAAATTTGGCTAGAATTAAGCAAAACATACTGATAAAACTATTTACATAAAGCTTATTGCATTGAAAAATGCAAAGGACTACACACTGCCCAAGTAGAGATATTTGGGGATTCCAATAGACCTAATTTTTACATATTTTCTTAGAAAACTTTCAACAAAGTGTCTCCTCATACTGAGAAATGAGACAAATCGTTTTGTTACAATAATGATATTGTCAAGTTGTAGCAATAAGTAGAACAGGGGGTTCTAAGTTACGGGAACAGATACAGTAACATCACTTTTATAATATACTAATATATTACCTGTCTGAAAGTAACCCAAATGGAGCAAGTTAATTTAGTGGATAAAGACTATTACTGCTCAGTCAAAAGTAATGAAAAAAAAGAAAAATGGTGCAAAAGAAAAAAGTTTAAGCCACGGTCTTATCTTAGCCTTTAAAAATTACAGGCATTTTGCAGCAAATTCACATAGCTACGTGTTCCATTTATTTTCAAGCGAAATAGGTATGACAGTTTTGTATTTATTCATCAATCTTCATGTAGTGGCTTAGCAACATTAATGTATTATACGATATTATGCATGGAGCTGTGTAGATGTTTCCATTATTACAATAGAGCGCTACAATAAATCAGCCGGATCCATTTCATTATTAAATCAATGTCATGTGGCCATTGAAATTCAATGTTATGTTTTTAAAAAAATAAATAAAATCTTGACTATTGATAAGTGAATGATGCTTAGCAAGACACAAGAGGCAGCGTGAGCTTCCGAAGTGTCTGTCTACAGTAAATCATCTCTAAGCACAGCCTTGCTTTGTGTTGCATGCAAACTGGATAATGTGCTATATATAGCTGATAATCTATGGAGAAAATATGCTATATACTGTATATATTAGACTCTACACAATAATTCAAGCTCAGTAGTTCCTTTACAACTGACCGTTGATGAATATTTAATTATAAGCATACAGGATAGTTATTTAGCAGCAATGTTCATTATCATGAAAAATCCTAAGAACCCATCTATCTATCGGATCCTGCATATACTAAATAATTATATTTATATGGAATATATTTATTTTTATATATAAGCTTTAAATGTATATATTTTACCACTGATCCTATATATTTATAGGAATTTATAGGCTTGAGGAAAATGTGAGAAGAATGTTCAGTAAGCTCTGTACTGATTGTCTCTGTAGCTGATGAGCACTGCACAGTATAAACATGATCTAATCCTTTCAGTGCCTGCACTAAACTTGTCATTGCTTATAAACAGTAGCTGCTGTCACATGTGATATGTATGATCATAAAGATGACCATAACAAGCACTCCATTAACGGTGACTTAAAAGTATAGGTGATTAGATGCTGAGAGCACCAGCCCCATGACAACCTAAACAGAACTTTTATTGGCCAAAAAAAGGTTAAATGACTCATCTGCACCCATATTCATTATTGTCATCTTGCATGTCAGTGGATTGACTCCCTTCTGAATAAGGTATATTTATGATGGACCCACATCTGTCTTTATTGTGTATCCTGGCACAGCTTTCTGCCTAGCTGTTCAGAAACAGAATAATGAGGCAGTGAAGATTAACTCATGCTAATATGCTATGATTATCAGTTATAGGTGATTATGGCCCAGAAGCACCAGCAATTAGTATTAAACGGCAGGTTCACTCACTAATCAGGGCAAGCCATGGGCTGAGAAGTGGTGGCTGCTAGATGTTCACAAAAGCGCTAAATGTCTGCAGCAAATGTAGTGTGAGATAGGAGTTTATCAGTACAGATATATCACTGAGGTCTGTTAGAAATATGTTCCAAGTGCAATGTAATCTTGGCTAGACAGTGCTGCTTTCCTGCTGCTGTAGCCTGCTTCACTGGTGGTGGGCATAAGCAGCAGCTCAGTCATTACATAGACATGAATTCTCTTCCATACTGGTCCATTTCTGGGGTTTATTTCACAGCACAGTTTTTAAACCAGCAATTCTCAATCTTTTTTTTTTAAGTCACGGCACCCTTTAAAATTATGCAAAATCTCAAGGCACCTCAGTTTAAAATGGGGTCCTTCTGTTATATCAGAAGTTCCCTCTTTCATATCAGGGTCCCCCATTCACATCAGGGAGACCCTTTTCTAATTGGGGTCCTCATTCCCCCCTTTCCACATCAGTGTCCCCAACCCACTCTTTTACATCAGGGACCTTTGTCACCCCTTTCACATAAGAGTCCTCACCTCCCCCTTTTCACAACAAGGTCCTTTTTCCCCCCTTTCCACATCAGAGTCCACATCCAACCCTTATACATAAGGGAGCTCAGTCACCCCTTTCACATCAGAGTCCTCACTTCCCCCTTTCCACATGAGAGTCCCCATCCCACCCTTTTACATCAGGGACCTTGGTCGCCCTTTTCACATCAGAGTCCTCAGATCTTCCTTTCACATCAGAGTCTTCAGTCACCCCCCCCCCTTTTATATGGGTCATCAGTAATTGCCTCCTTTAACATAAGAGTCCCCCATTCACATCAGGGTCCTTGGTTCCCACTTTCACATCATATCACATCATAGTCTTCACCCCTACCTTTTACATCAGGTCCCCCCTTTTATGTCAGAGTCCTCACCCCCCACCCTTTTATATCAGAGTCCTCACCCCCCTTCTTATATGAGTCATCAACAATTGCCTCCTTTCACATCAGAGTTCCCCATTCTCAATTCACATCAAAGTCCTTGGTTCCCCCCATTTCACATCATAGTCCTCACCCCCTACCTTTTACATCAGATCCCCCCTTTTAAATTAGAGTCCTCCCCCCCCACCCTTTTAAATCAGAGTGCTCAGCCCCTCCACCCCACCCTTTTATATCAGAGTCCTCACCCCCTTCTTATATGGGTCATCAGTAATTGCCTCCTTTCACATCAGAGTCCCCCATTCTCAATTCACACCAAAGTCCTTGGTTCCCCCCTATTTCACACCATAGTGCTCACACCCTACCTTTTACATCAGACCCCCCCTTTTAAATCAGAGTCCTCACCCCCCCCCCACCCTTTTAAATCAGAGTGCTTAGCCACTCCACCCCACCCTTTTATATCAGAGTCCTCATCCCCCTTCTTATATGAGTCATCAGTAATTGCCTCCTTTCACATCAGAATCCTCGGTTCCCCCTTTCAGATCATAGTCCTCACCCCCACCTTTTACATCAGGGTCTCCAGCCCCCCTCCCATTCTCAATTCACATCAGAGTCATTGGTTCCCCCCATTTCACATCATAGTCCTCACCCCCTACCTTTTATATCAGACCCCCCATTTTAAATCAGAGTCCTCAGCCCTTCCACCACCCTTTTATATCAGAGTCCTTATTTTCCCCCTTTTATATGAGTCATCAGTAACTGCCTTCTTTCACATCAGAATCCTCGGTTCCCCCTTTCAGATCATAGTCCTCACCCCCACCTTTTACATCAGGGTCTCCAGCCCCCCCCCAAAACTTTTCACATCACATTCCTCAGACCCCCCCTCCCCCACCCTTTAAAAACAGAGTTTTCAAACCCCCTTCCCCCTTTACAATGAAGTTCTGATGCCCCCACCTCCTTTTAAATCAGAGTTCTCACACAAAACCCCCTTTTCATATCAGAGTACTCAGTACTTCCATTTCACAACAGAGTGCACCGCCCCCCCCCTTACTTTTAAATTAGAGACCTCATCACCCCTTCACATCAGAGTCTTCAGTCCCCCCCCCCCTATTTCACATTAGAGCCCTCAGCTGGCCCATCTACACCATGGTAATGCATGACACTGTGCAAAAATATGGGATATAGCGCAGCACACCTGGCAAGTGAAGATGGCACCCCAGGGTGCTGGGGTACCCTGGATGGGAGATGCTGCGCTAAACTTTATGGGTCGTATAAGCACACCAAACACTTATGTGTAATAAAAAAAAAAAGTTATCCAATATGATGACCTGAGATCATTTCCATGTCCAACCCAGCATGAATGGAGCCCATAGAGAGCAGTGGGCAGCCCCCATCAGTGGTCCATGACACCCGGTTGCCATGGGTTACAGCGCAGCATTACAGCTCTCTGCACTGGAAGAACATCTGGAGGTACTTATGGAATTTAAAACCCCAAAAATCTCCTACCTACCTGTGCGGGACTTTGTCCATGCAGAGGAAACTTGTCTCAGAGAAGAAGCCTTTCCCCAGATCTGACCGCTCTGCTTAACCTCATCATCCGAAAAGGGCGAGCAAATCCGGGGGGTGCCTAGGAGAAGAAGGAGCCGGGGGGGGGGGGGGGGTCACACACACCATTCACTTCACTCAGCGACAGGTGATCCTGGAATATCGATGTCCATTCACCGGGACAGATCACAGCTGCATCCTAAGCGGCTTCCCTGTACAGCATCATGCGGCAAATCCCCCCAAAATCCGGCAACTACGCATCCCCCAGACCTGCCGATCAATGATCATCCTATGTGTGAGATGTAATCACTTCCAGGGGTCCCCTCCACCAATGGGCTCTGCAGACACAGGATCCCCGACAATCGCAGGATCTCCGGCAATCGCAGGATCTCTCCGGCAATACAGATCTCCGGCAATCCAGATCTCCGACAATAGAGGATCTCCTCCTCGGCGGAGAGTTGGCAGAGCTGAGTCTTCCAGAGATCAGGAGAGGGAGGCAGAGATTTGTCTCTTCTTGCTGGAGCTGCTTTTCTGTCCTTCACCAGCAGGTGACTGACTTCACTCCTCTCCTCTCTGGGCCAGCACTGGAGGGATTCTCTTCTATGGCAAAAGCAATGCTTCCTTTCCCTTTACCTCCTGGGTCTTAGAGCCTCCCTTTTTCAACTGCACATTCGCAGCAGCTAATCCAGCAGCCAGAGAAGATGAGCCTTGCTACAGTACCACTTGTCATTCCCAGAATGGATGATGGCATTTGTCTTTTCAGTAGGGTCTTGATCACACTGTATCTGCGGAGCTGTGATGGTCTGCAAGGCTTATGTGATCTGCACACTGTATCTGTTGAGCTGCAACGCTCTGCAGACTATATGATCTGATTCTGCACACTGTATCTGTTGAGCTGCAATGGTCTGCAGACTATGTGATCTGCACACTGTATCTGTTGAGCTGCAATGGTCTGCAGACTATGTGATCTGCACACTATCTGTTGAGCTGCAATGGTCTGCAGACTATGTGATCTGCACACTGTATCTGTTGAGCTGCAATGGTCTGCAGACTATATGATCTGCACACTGTATCTGTTGAGCTGCAATGGTCTGCAAGACTTTTAGAACCTGCACACTATATCTGTTGAGCTGTGATGGTCTGCAAGGCTTATGTGATCTGCACACTTTATCTGTTGAGCTGCAATAGTCTGCAGGGTATATGATCTGCACACTATATCTGTTGAGCTGTGATGGTCTGCAAGGCTTTTGTGATCTGCACACTTTATCTGTTGAACTGCACTAGTCTGCAGGGTATATGATCTGCACACTATATTTGTTGATCTGTGATGGTCTGCAAGGCTTATGTGATCTGCACACTTTATCTGTTGAGCTGCAATGGTCTGCAGGCTATATTATCTGCACACTGTATCTAATGAGCTGCAATGGTCTGCAGGCTATATGATCTGCACCCTGTATCTGTTCAGCTGCAATGGTCTGCAGGCTATATGCTCTGCACACTATATCTGTTGAGTTGTGATAGTCTGCAGGCTATATGATCTGCACACTTTATCTTTTGAGTTGTGATGGTCTGCAGGCTATATTATGTGCACACTGTATCATTTGAGCTGCAATGGTCTACAGGCTATATGATCTGCACACTTTATCTGCAATGGTCTGCAGGCTATATGATCTGCACACTCCATCTGTTGAGCTGCGATGATCTGCAGGCTATATGATCTGCACACTCTGTTAAGCTCTATGGTCTTCACACTCTATCTGGTGAGCTATGATGGTCTGCACTCTGCATGCTATATGATCTGCAAGCTCTATGTGTTGAGTTGTGATGGTCTGCAGGATATATGAACTGTACACTGTTTTTGCTGAGCTGCGATGGTCTGCAGGCTATATTATCTGCACACTGCACTCATTGAGCTGCAATGACATGCAGGCTATATGATCTGAACTTTCTATCAAGCTGTGATAATCTGCAAGCCATATGATTGGCCTCCTATATCTGTTGAGCTGCAATAATTTCCAGACTACAGTATATGATCTGCACATGATATCTGTTGTGTTACAATAGTTTGTTGGCTATATGATCTGCACACTGTATCTGTTGAGCTGCAATAATCTGCAGACTATTTTTACTGTGCAAATAGTTCAATATAATTTTTGCCCATACTTTAACTTTTATTCTCTTTATTGAAACCAAAAATGTATTGGACATTAGACAAGGAAAGGGAAGAATGCAGGAAAGGAGGGTCCTATGTCTGTACCTGTCCTTATTGTCTTTCCATCTAATTACTTTGCTCTATTTTTATTTAAGATATGCAGTGCAACATACTAAATCATAGCGCAAAACCGAACAGGTCACCAATTATTGGCTTTATGAGCGGAAAAGTGATGAGACAAAAAATTCTAGCAATTAGGGAGGTAAAACTAAAATTTGTAATTTTATGTACAGCAACCTAAATATTTAAAGACAACTCCAAATTTGTTTATGCTCATACTGTCATGATAACATTGGACTGTCTGTAGTGATTGTATGTTTTGTGTTTATTTGGAACAATGATGATATATTAGTTATATTGTAGTGATAATGTTTATGGCCCCATTCACGCCTTCGTGATACAATGCATTTTTTCCCTCATTTGTTCCACATCTGCGTGCAACAGCATAATGCAACCCATTTATGCGCGACAAGTGCTCCTGCACTTTTTCTGTCAGTGAATCTCACACATTTTTGCAAATGCATGTTTTGCAGCATTTTTTGCATGTTTTGTTGTGCAACAAAAACATGTGACTGCTAGCTGCTTTTGGGGGACCGTTAAAGAATAATGGCACCGCAAGTGCAAATAGAGTTTTTGAGCATTATTCATGCATTTCTGCCTGTGTTCCTTGAAAGCATAGGTGTGAATGCAGCCTTCATGTAGTAATACTTGCTCCAGTTTCTAAAGGAGAAGTATAGCCACAACTTTTTTGGCTGTACTACTCCTATAGTTCACATCACCGTTCGTTCTGCACTTCTGCGATTCACGTCAAGGACAGTGGCCATTGGCCAATTAATCGATCGTCCCGCACTACTTACCTCCAGGTCGCTGGCTGCTTCCCCACTGCTTCTCCTCCTCGGTGGCTTCACTGGCGGCTTTGGCTGCTTCTCCTCCTTGGCGGCTTCCGCAGCTTCCCAGGCTGCTTCTCCTCCAAAATGGCTTCCTGGGTGGCTTCGGCGGCTTCCCCATTGCTTCTCCTCACAGCCAATTGGGACTTAGGACCCGTTTCCTGATTGGCCGAGAGGAGAAGCAGGAAGACAATGGCAAATATTAATTTGCTATTGCCACTCAAGTGGGTGGGCTTGGGGTGCAGTGCTCTTTGAAGCCAATTAGAGCCTTAAGCTCTAACCACGTGCTTCTAAAAAAAACATAGAAATCTATACGTCCGGTGCCCTGCATTGAGATTAGGGGCCAGGCGCATTGGAGATTAGGGGGGCGGTGCCCCTGCACCCCATATGAGTGGCCGCCACTGGTCAAAGAGCCGATCCAGGCTCTGAAAAGACCCGATCCAGGCTCTGAAAAGACCCTGACCATATGCTCAGGATCCGCCCAGAAGCCTGGACCGATAGTGATCTGCTGAGAGCCTGAGTCAGTCCCTCCCACCCTCTCCACAACCCAGTGCTCCAGTGAGCACGGGGGGCAGAGCAGAGAGCAGGAGACTGACAGAATGCTGAGAACTAAGCAATCAGCAGTGTTTTATCGATCAGTTCTCAGTGCAGAGCCAGCCGGGGGAAAATTCAGCATTGGACTGATGCTGCATCCACCTAGGTGGGTATAAATGTTATTTTTTTTTCTCTTTTATGCCAACTGTTTATTAAATTGATATTTTCAGGAAAAAAAGAATACTAAAACAAATATTATTGTGCAAACAATTGCAACAAATCACAATTGAATCCCAAGTTTGTTTGTTATACAGAATAAAATATGAGGTAGTGTAGAGTAAAGAGATACCAAATATGTCAAGCCTCAAAACTGAGTGTACCAACAAAATGATAAAAAATTATGGTACCCAGAATATCAATAGGTGGTGCTTTAAATGATTTTTACAACTACAGTATCCAGTTTAGAGTAAATTATTAATAAAAGCACTAGAATTGTTGTTCTTACAACATGTATGGCAATACATAACATGTGTGATGCAATTGGCATTTGCATGCACTTGCATTTGTGGATGTGTGTGTGCAGAGAAACTGGGTTCCTTTTATCTATGTATCTATTTATTATTTTTATTTTTTTTTATTTTTATTTTTTTAGCATTCAACTTTATTGTTATCACGAGGAGGCCAATAGCATTGGCCAGGTGACAGGTCCTTGTTATGAAGACATTAGGGGTCTATTAGACCCCTGCATTTGCATGCATATGTGTGGATTGAGGAAGAAAGCACAGAAAAATATTATATGCAATGGCTAGTTTGTTACACGCAGAAGCTGGTTGTTGCCTTAGATAATTATTATTATTATACAGGATTTATATAGCACCAACAGTTTACACAGCGCTTTACAACATAATTACAAAGTACAGTATGTGGGCTACATTTGCTGATTCCCTGGTTGTCATGCTGATGCTTTAGTGTCTGTGCTTTCTGAACCATTGACCTTGAGTAAGTATGGGGATCAGGAATCCTGACACTCACATACAGCATGTATATTCTGACTCCGTGACTCAAATGTACTGAAATAGATATTACACCTTCAGGCAACTAGCAGTTTTAGAAGTAAACCAGCAATGGCATCATCCATAGTTCCATGACAGGTGCATTTTAAGCTCCAATCCAGAGACTTAGCACTTGGGCCAGATTTACAAATAGGCACAATGGGCACATGCCTATAGGTGGTACAAGCAAAGAGGCAACCTTTTTCTTTATAATAATTGGCCACACTTTTTTCATTAGAAAAAAATAGTCATCTTGCATAAGGGTATTTACACATTATCACATGATTTTAAATTAGGTAAAGACCAGAAAAAAAAGAAAATGTCCTATTTTTAAGAGGTGATCCTAACAGAAGAGTGTTACTTAGGAACCCACAACCTCCAGTATTGAATATCAGACAACATACATGTCTCGGAGACCTATGCAGAGGTGCATATATTGCATTGTGGAATGCAGAGGTAGCATGCCAAACAAATAACTTTTTGGCACTTCGGCTTAGCAGCACTAGGGTCCTTGGTTCAAATCCTGGTCAGGATGCTGTCTGCATCGAGTTTGCCTGTGGTAATGTGGGTTTCCTCCAAAATTCTGAAGACATGCTGCTAGTTCAATTGGCTTGGCTCCTTTCCAACTTGGCCCCATTATCTTTGTATCTATGCATGTAAGATAGGGACCTTAGATTGTAAGCCATTTTAGGACAGGGACTGATGCGAATGTAGAATATGTACAGTGCTGCTTATATTGTTGGTACAATGTAATAAATACATTTATGTTAGACTGATATGCTGTTTTACTGTTTTACTGACAGGTTCACTTTAAGTAAGCTTCTATCCTCCCATCGCTGCATGTCAGCATAGCAGTTGCTGTGCTCAGTACTACAAGCAAAAGCTAAGGAGTTGCATACAGCCTCACACAGCCAGTATAAGTCAGCAGATCCTGCTGTGAAAGCCGCTTCCTACTGCCTCCCATCTCTCTCTCTCTCTCTCTCTCTCTCCTCCTTTGCAGCAATGGATGCACAATGCACGAATGAGAAATGCAAAAACACTTCTGCTTAGCTTCAGAAGTGAAGGGAAAGATAACACAGTTATCAAAGTTGTCTCTCTAGTCCTAGCAGAAGCTGTCTCCAGTCCCTCTGTGTCTCTCAGCTAAGCTGTGAGCTGGATCAGAGGAAGGTGCTTGGGAAAAGGAGGGGGGATTCAATCACATTACAGATCAGACAATTTAACCAATTCACACATTGCTGTCTTTAGACACAACCCTAGCCTCATTATCATTATTAGTTGTTAATATGACTACTAATGATAATACTTACGGTGCCGCTTGAGTCTTTCATTAAACTAGCAGAAGTGTGTCCGTATGTTGCAAGGAAGAATGATGGCGGAAATGTGTGTTTATGCAAGAAGACTGCACTGATTGAACACGTTTCTATGTCACTCACATGGCATTGTTAATAGGTTCAGAACATTGAAGATGTCACCTGTCACAGTGCCACAATACTTTGGTATGTCAAATGTTAACAGGTCATCGCAAAGTCAGAATACAATGTGTTAGGACATATTGGGGTTGATTTACTAAAACTAGAAAGTGCAAAATCTGGTACAGCTGTGCATGGTAGCCAATCAGTTTCTAACTCCAGCTTGTTCAATTAATCTTTGACAAATAAACCTGGAAGCTGATTGCTTTCTATGTAGAGCTGCACCAGATATTGCACTCTCCTGTTTTAGTAAATCAACCACATTGCCTCTTGCACACTTAAAATATGAAAGAGATCATTTTGGAAATGGAAGGTCATCATCAGTTAATGTGTTTTTTGGATACTCCACTGCTGAAGGAGGGGAAGGGTGTGTGATTTCAAGTGGATTCCGGTGGCAGGAACTTACAGTATGCGCCTGAAGACAAGGAGTGGCAGAGTGGGCTTGGTGGAAATGGTCAATAGTAGCTGTCTTAGGGTGTTGCAGGTGATTGAGGAGGGACTTATTAGTTGGAAGGGAAGGTAGCATGTCAAGTTTTGGGAAGGGGGTGCTAAGTTTTGGGTTGAGGTATGGTTAATATTCCATATGGCAGTGAGTGGTGGGTAAAGGAGGTAAATGTTCAGTTCGGCTTAATCCAGAGGGAAGGTTCTGTGTATTGCATATGCAAGAAAGTTGTAAGCTGAGGGTATCGGTCAGCTCTAGGGGTGGAGTAGGTGAAAAACACAAGTGACAAATGTATTTATATACTGTAATGAAACGTCCCACACTCCGCTTGAGTGCTTTAGTTATATACCACTCCCTCCATCTGAATATAGATATCAGATATTCCAAACCGCTGACAACCAAGAACTAGGCAGTACTCGTTTGGCTCCTGAACATGAACTGTTTATTGAAACACAAGTACACAGAGGTAACACTCGGAACAATCCCCTCTCCCTTTGCATTCAGGGCAGGGTATACTGTCCAATCAGCAGGGAGAGCTGTTGGAGGAATTCCCCCCTCTCTCCTCACAGCAAATACACATACACATCCCATAATACTTTTCTCCCAAGGCAGACAATATACTATGAGTATGAGAAAATACAATGAGTATGAGACAAGGCAGATAATATACCAGTATAGTATGAGACAATATAATATATATATATATATATATATATATATATATATATATATATATATATATATATATATAGTGACAGCAGGCAGGTAAAATCACCTGGGTTGCATCCAGGATGGAATATATATATATATATATATATATATATATATGTCCCAGATTCAGGCTTTATGCCAATTTATACCACTAGGGGGAGTGCTGGGAGTCCTGCAGGGGAAGAGTTAATGAGCCCAGCTGAAGTAAGTGGGCTCATTAAGACCTCTACAAAAACTCCCAGCAAGGGAGATGCTCCAACCTGGAACCAGTTCTGTGTTGTGTAGACTGTGGAG
Organism: Rana muscosa; assembly: GCA_029206835.1. Taxonomy (NCBI): domain Eukaryota; kingdom Metazoa; phylum Chordata; class Amphibia; order Anura; family Ranidae; genus Rana; species Rana muscosa. Next base: position 220,601,960 of record CM055116.1, read on the forward strand.
TGTGCTTTCTGTGCGGTGAGACAAAGCCTTTGTGGCTAAAACTTCTAAAACAGGGAGATAGGGGCTGGGGCAGCACAAGGCTGCACCTAGTTGTTAGTTAGGGAAACTACGTGTGTAGTAAGCGGTCAAGCTGACCAGGATTTCTTTTCATGTTTCTTTTTGTTTTTCTGTTATATTTTTCACTGTATATAGTTTAAATAAACCGCACCTTTTGTTTTTTCCCCTACAAACTCTGTCTGCTGTGCCTAATTTTGTGTGGTGAACCCATTCAGGGGGTCACACACACCCGCAGCTGAGTTAACCCCCTCACAATATATATATATATATTATATTGTCTCATACTATGGTGTGCTCTCTGCTGGCTCATTTGGGGTGTGGCTGGATTCCATTGTTCTATTGTGTCTGTCTGCCTTGGGAGAAAAGTATTGTACAGCAAGTCCGATTAGTACAGATCAGACTGGGGTTTTGGGTCACCCTGTGCCCTTAATAGACACTAGACATGTGCATTTCATTTCGTTCTGAATCGAAATTCGGACAAATTTTTCATTATTCGTGCAGCCGAATTACCCAATTACAATACTAACGAATTTAACCGAATCCGAAATAACGTTTCGAATCGAAAAACCACGGCCGAAATTCGAATCGAATTCGAAAACAATTCGAATCAAAATTGAAAACAAATTTGAATCGAAATCGAAAAAATATAAATCGATTTCTAAAAAAGAATACAATAAAATAGAATATAAAATAATAAAACAATAGAATGAAAATAAAAGAATAGTAAAGAACAGAATAGAATTTAATAGAATGTAAAAAAATACAATAGAAGAATATGACCTTCTTCTGAAATTCTAAGTTTGAATAGTATAAATTCTAATTCGAAAATTTTCCGCAATTCGAATTTCATATAGAATTAAATCGAGTTTGAATAGAAATTATTCAAAACTAATAGAAAAAAAATATCATTAAAAAAACAATAGAACAAATCATGTTCCGACATTCGAATTTCGTATAGAATGAATTTTAATTCCAATTAGAAAAGATTAGAATAGAAATAGAAAATAGACTAGAAAAACAATAGAACAGAATAGAATAAAATATAATATATATATTATATTTTATTCTATTCTGTTCTATTGTTTTTCTATTCGATTCTTTCCAATATTTTCTATTCTATTCAAATCTTTTCGATTCGAATTTAAATTCGTTCTATGCAAAATTCGAATTTCGGAAGATGGTTTTATATATATATATATATATATATATATATATATATATATATATATATATATATATATAACCATTTTCCGAAATTCTAATTTCATATAGAATGAAATAGAATTTGAATAGAAAAGAATAGAAAAGAATTGCATAGAAAAACAATAGAGCAGATCTGAAAAAAAAAAAAAAAAAATATATATATATATATATATATATATATATATATATATATATATATATATAGCCATCTTCCGAAATTTGAATTTCCTATAGAATATTATTTTATTCTATTCCAATCACTGAGTCCAAGCCTTATTCTTCAAGGGGAAACCCTAACCCTAACCCTAAGCCTAACCCGAACCCCAACCCTGACCCTAACCCCAATCACAACCCTAACCCCTAACCATAACCCTAACCCCTAAAGCCTCGTACACACGATCGGATATCCCATGGATTCTAATCCGATGGTTTTGTCCATCGGAAATCCGATGAAGCTGACTTCCATAAGTCTTGCCTACACACCATCAGTCAAAAAACCGACCGTTCCAAACGCGGTGACGTAAAACACTCCGATGATGTTTAATGCTTCTGAGCATGCGTCGACTTGATTCTGAGCATGCGTGGGTTTTTTATCCGATGGACTTGCCCATAGACAATCGGAATTTGCTATCGGTTTTTGATCCATCGGAAAAATTTAAAACATGTTCTATTTTTTAAAACCGATGGAAAAAAGACCGATGGGTCCCATACACGATCGGTTTGTCCGATGAAAAAAGTCCATCGGATTGTTTTCATCGGTCAAACCGATCGTGTGTACAGGGCTTAACCCATACCATAACCCTAACCTAACCCTAACCCCTATCCCTAAAAAAAAATTCTCTCCCTCCCCTCCCCCCTCCATCCCCCTCCCCCATTAGGTAAACTGCAACCTCTTAAATACTTCTCTTACCGGGCGGACTCACTTCCCCATTAATCTTTTCCCTTCTTCTGTCTGCATAAATTTATTCCATGATGACCAAATCTTAATATGTTGCTCTTTCCTATCTTGGGCCGAAAACACCAGCTCCTCTATGGCACCCACTTTCCCGACCCTATTGAGCCAATCTGCAATTGTTGGAGGGCTGGAGCTTTTCCAGCCTCTCGCAATGCATGCCTTGGCCTCATTGACCAGGTGACATAATACTGAGTTTTTGTAAGTCTGTGTGGGTATTTGCGTTTCGTGCAATAGGAAGAAGCCTGGGTCGTCCGGCACAGGATAAGACTCAATTTTTTGGGCAATCCTTCGTACCTCTATCCAATATTGTCTAATTCGAGGGCATGTCCAATATATATGGAACAAAGTTCCCTGCTCCCCATTACATCGCCAACACTGATCTGAGGCATCAGGATAGAACCTACCCAATTTTGAGGGCGTATATTCCCACTTGTCAGTAATTTGTAATTTGATTCTTGCGTTTTAGTACTTACTGATGAGTGTAGCGCAAGATATATTTTCTTCTGATATTGAGCTGGTGTAAAAGTCCTGCCAAGGTCTAAATCGTTTTATACTAAATTCGAATTTCGGAAGATGGACGTTTTTATATATATATATATATATATATATATATATATATATATATATATTTTCTATTCTGTTCTATTGTATTCTCTTATTTTTTCATTCTGTTCTTTTCTATTCTAATCTTTTCTATTCAAATTTGAATTCATTCTATACTAAATTCGAATTTTGGAAGATGGTTATATATGTATATATATATATATATATATATATATATATATATATATATATATATATATACACACATATAAATAACCATTTTCCAAAATTCGAATTTCATATAGAATTAAATCGAATTTGAATAGAAAATATTCAAAAATAATAGAAAACAATATCATAAAAAAATAGAACAAATCAGGAAAATAAATAAATATATATATATATATATATATATATATATATATATATATATATATATATAAAACCATGTTCCGACATTCGAATTTCGTATAGAATGAATTTGAATTCCAATTAGAAAAGATTAGAATATAAATAGGAAATAGACTAGAAAAACAAATAGAACAGAATAGAATAAAATATATATATTGTATTTTATTCTATTGTGTTCTATTGTTTTTCTATTTGATTCTTTCCAATATTTTCGATTCTATTCTAATCTTTTCGATTCGGATTTGAATTCATTCTATACAAAATTCAAATTTCGGAAGATGGTTTTATAAATATATAAATACTGTGTGATGTCATCACCTCCCCCCCTCCTCCATCTATAGAGAGACAATCACCTCCATACACCATCCAATCAGAGCTCAGCATCTCCATCCATCCCCCACACTCACTAATACCCCACACATTATTTTAGCACATCTCCTGTAGTCTATTAATAGCTATTTCATTATTTTTTTGCAGATTACAAACCATTTCCTTTATTTCCAGCAGATCTCCTGCAGACTATTAGCATCTATTTAATTTATGAATGGAGGAACGGTTTGAGGAAGAGACAACAAGAGAGACATTATCACCGCTTATATCTCCATACACAGGGAAATGGCTGCTAATAGTTTTCAGGAGACCTGCAAAAAAAAATGAAATAGATGCTTATAGTCTGCAGATCTGATGAGAAAATGAAATAGATATTAATAGTCTGCAGGAGATCTGCAAAAAATTATATAATGCTAATAGTCTGCAGGAGATCGGATGGAAATAAATAGTAATCTGAAAAAAAATGAAAGAGATGCTAATAGTCTGCAGGAGATCTGCTGAAATAAAGGAAATGGCTGCTCTAATGCAAAAAAAAAAAAAAGAAAAGTAAAGAAAAATGAAATAGATGCTAATAGACTGCAGGAGATCTGCAAAAAAAATGAAATAGATGTTAATATACTGCAGGAGATCTGATGGAAATAAGTAGTAATCTGCAAAAAAAAGAAATAGATGCTAATAGTCTGCAGGAGATCTGCAAAAAAAAGAAGTGAAATGGCTGTTAATAATCTACAGGAGATCTGCTAAAAAATAAATAGATGCTAAGTCTGCAGGAGATCTGGTTAGAAAACAAAATAGATACTAATTGTCTGCAGGATATCTGCAAAAAAAATTTAATAGATGCTAATAGTCTGCAGGAGATCTTATGGAAACAAATAGTAATCAAATAGTAATCTGCAAAAAAAATAAAAAATGAAATAGAATAGATAGTATCTATATTCTATTCTGTTCTATTGTTTTTCTAGTCTATTTTCTATTTCTATTCTAATCTTTTCTATTCAAATTCGAATTCATTCTATACGAAATTCAAATGTCGGAAAAAAATAAATATATATAACCATCTTCCGAAATTCAAATTTAGTATATAATGATTTCGATTTTAATAGAAAAGATTTGAATAGAATATAAAAGAATAGACTAGAAAAAAAATAGAACAGAATAGAGTAAAATATAATATATTCTATTCTGTTCTATTGTTTTTCTAGTCTATTCTCTGTTTTTCTATTTTATTATAATCTTTTCTATTCGGTTGAAATAATTTCGAATCCGGTTAAAATATTATCGAATGCGGATGAAATATTATCGAATCCGGTAGAAATATTTTCGAATTTGGTTGAAATATTAACAAATGCGGATGAATTATTATCGAATCCGGTAAAAATATTTTCGAATTTGGTTGAAATATTTTCGAATGCGACCGATTTTTTGAAATCGGTCGAAAACGAAACTAATTCCGAAAACGAATTTAACTAATTTAACTAATCCAACTAAACAAAATTAATTAACAAATTAAAACGAAACAAAAATTTTTTTTTTCCTTTTGCACATGTCTAATAGACACAGGGTAATTTAGACATAGGAGGTGCATTGGGAGCTGAAACAAGGGTTTCCCAACCTCTCCAGGGGATTCTGGGTTCCACGGCCCCCCCGCCCAAAGTGACTCTCGTCACATATACTGTACCTTATAAGTGCACTGTGACATCAAGACAGAAATGCCTTTATTTGGTCATAGCAAAGTACATAATAGGCCAATACCTTTGGACTGTTTATCAATATACTACTTTTTTAGTGAACCCCTTAATCTCCCTCTTGCTGACCTATGGTCAGTAAATGACTGGGTCTCTAGACATCCACCTAGTTAGCAAGGTGGCACATATTGCCTTATTGGTTTTCCCACCACATTAGGAGAGCAATGGTTGCAATGCCTTTTTGATCACCACCCAACAGCTTACCTTTACCCTTAAGCTGCAAAGGCAGCAGATGGGCGTGTACATATGTAGTGGCCACGCCATGCAAAAACAATATTCCCACTGTCGCAACAGAACGAGGATGGTTGAGGCATGCTGGTGTGGTGTTTAAAGGGTTAAAACAGGTGATGAGTAGGTGATATAATGCCTCCTCGCCACCTGTCAAATGCCTTCTGAAGAGAAATCCAAAGCAGGCCAGAAGGCACCACATGTGCAAATGAGGCCCTGAAACAGGGGTGCCCAACCTTTTGAAGTGCGAGAGCAACTTAAGCGACTTGGTAACAGGCCACGGGCCACAATGAGCGGAGCAGGCAAATGACAGATCCGTGTCTACTCTGCATATTCAGACAGACACGGACACAGCCCACTCTACTCTATGGGCCCTCTCATACGATCAGACGGAAAGGGACGGATCCCCTTCTGTTTTTTGTTTTTTAGCAGATTGGATTGGAGGTAGGTGGGTGTAAATGAACACAAGTCCATTTACATCTGCTGCTCCATAGAGGTGAATGGAGGGTCCGATTGGGTCAGACCAATTGTGTGAAAGGGGCCTAGGGCTGCTTTCACAATGATGCACTGTGGTTTACCCACAGTGCACCTGCGGTTTTCCTGCGGGTTAGCTGCACTTTGCCATAGACCTCTATTATATCCTGCAGGTGTGTTGCACTTTCTGAAAGTGCACCAAACCTGCAGGCAGTAACAGAAGCTTATGGCACATTGCAGCTAACCCTGCAGATCAGTTTGAAAGCAGCCCAGTAACCTCTGCAGAACAGGTATGCCCATATATACACGGTGATTTTAGTGATTACTTACCTTTAATAACATTCTTCCATTTAGGTATCACTGGCTGTTGCTATCCCAGGAAGAGTGCATGTGGTATCACTCGGATTGTGACAGGAGCCGGCGCTATACAGGAGGCATCGGCTTATGCAGCTCTGCTCCGCAGCAGCTTGCTTCCTTGCTGGCTCTATTCACAACACTGATGCTCCGGCAACCCGCAAACTGGGCTTGCCATCCCAGAGCAGGAGGTCGCGGGCCACATCAGAGGGCTCCGTGGGCCACATGTGGCCCCCAGGCAACTGGTTGGGCACCTCTGCCTTAAAGTGACACTAAACTGCTTTTACAAATAAAAAATATTTTCAAGTATGTATTTTTTATTATAAATTATTTTTATTGAGTTTTCTCACAGTACAAAAAATAACATACAGCCAGGTAGGCAACATACCTACCTCGACAGTGGCCACGCAGGGCCCAACCCTTGAGAACTAACATAGTTCAACCTAAACCCCCCTTCCCCACCCCCCTCCCCCCTACCCCGACCAATTGCCAAATACTGAAAATCACATGAACGTGCACCTTACACTTAATATGGTTATGTTTCGTCCTCCTACAACAACCATCCACAATGCTCTACAAGATAATATTACTCTTGGGAACCCCAGGGGGGAGACAAAGGTCAGTTATAACTCAGCAGAGCCACATGCATCAAAAAACCTGCCCCAACCTCGTATACATATTGGTTATATTAGCCCACAGTTTCCGATGAGTCAAGCCATGCCTGCCAAACTCTTTGAAACTTTTTTTCACAGCCTCTTGCCCTGTATGTAGCCTTATAAAGATGTATCACGGAGTTGACCAATCCCTTCCAGAATGATAGCGTGGGAGCATTTGAATTCTTCCACTTCAAAAAAGATAGCCTTTCTGCCATAAAACAACCCAATATTCAGTAAAGTATGGTGCGCCAAAGATGGAACTACCTCCTTCACCAACCCTATGAGGCAAACCATAGAAGTCAGAGGGACCGGAATGCCAAGCACCTCCAACAGGTAACCTGTTACCCCGGACCAGAAATTTTGAATTTGTGAGCGTGTCCAGAAAATATGTTCTGAATCTGCCGGGGAATGTGTGCACCTCCAGCATTGACTGCTAGAAGATGGATAGATTCAGGACAGCCTGGCTGGGGTAAAATAAATGCGATGCAGAAATCTTAACTGTATTAGATGGTCCCTCGCGTAGACCAAATGTTTAAAAGGGTGATCCCACATATCCTCCCAATCCTCCCCTTGTATGTCCAGAATTTCCCTCTCCCACCGCTCTCTACACCTAGAAACCCCCTGGGGCGTTTTTTTGAATAACGATTTGTAAACCGTTGACAGGGGTTTGGCCAGGTCCTCATCCTTTAATAGGGTCTCTAGTGCCGAGGGAAGGCACTTAACTCTTCTGCCACTGAACTGCACCTGAAAAGCGTGGCGCAGCTGCAGATGGCAAAAGAACATGGAGTTTGACAGGTTATGTCTGGCCTTCAGCTGATCAAAGGAAATGAGATCTCCCTCTCTAGTGATATCCTCCAACACCTTAACACCGGATCCAATGATATGGGCCTGTGGGGGTGTTAAGGTGTTGGAGGATATCAAGTATGTATTTTTAACTCAATAAAGTAACTTCTATTGCTCTCATCCTCCTCCTTGCCTGATGCCTGTCCAACCTTGGTGCGCCCTGTGTGGGGGCCGTCTGTCGTGTAGTATCTTGCCACAGTCCCTGGTAGGGGCTATCCCAGCCTATGGGGCTTGGTTGCACTTCCAAGCCGGCAACATATGGTTACCCGGTGAGTACCATCTGGGACTCTGACTTGTTCATTGTCTCCTGAATGTCAAATGCCCTGGATCAACCTGAAATGTGCTTATGTCGTTACAGAAACACAATGCATGCTTTTTCCTGATGAGCGACCAAAGTCGCGAAATGCTTAGAGCTACCAACTTCATGCTCCAAATATGTATCACTGCAGTATATATCTTATTGTGTTTATTGTCTATGTATTAGGGTCTCTGTTTGAACAATTCCCTCCCCTACCATGTCTGTGCATGTTTTATCGATTTCTTCCATAATGCAATATAGTTATGTACGATGCATTATGTGAAAGTAATAAATTATTAATTATACAACGTATTTCAGATATGCTAATTACCCCCAATCAATCTTAACTTTTCCCGCACTTGCTTCATACAAAGTCCCGCTCTCTCCTGTTCTCTTTTTTTATCAGTAAAAATACTAGTTTCCCTTTTAAAAGTCATCTTAGCGGAAGAAGTGAAGATTGAATATAGTTGAATTGAAAAGGATTTACTTTGGGAACAATTTATGTACAGTGTACGGTTATTTGTGTGGTTCACTGATCATGAAGTGTTGTACACAGTGGAAATGTGCTTGTTTCTGAGCTTTGTAAACTGCAAGTACAGATTAGCATAAGATATATTTGGTATTGCAATTTAATTCTCCAATTGTTATCCATGGTATGTTTTTTTTTGTAACCACAGGTCATTTTCACCCCCTTCCTGCCCAGGTCAATTTTCAGCTTTCAGCGCTGTCACACTTTGAATGAGAATTGTGCGGTCATGCGACGTTGTACCCAAATTAAATTTTTTTATTTTATTTTTTGCTCTATAAACAAAAAAAGACTGTAAATTTTGAAAAAAACACAATATTTATTACATTTTGCAATAATAAATATCCCATTTTTTTTCCAAAAAACAATTTTTTTCCTTTAGTTTAGGCCGATATGTATTCTTCTAAATATTTTTGGTAAAAAAAATTGCAATAAGCGTATGTTGATTGGACTGCACAAAAGTTATAGTGTCTACAAAATAGGGGATAGAATTATGGCATTTTTATTATTTATTTATTTTTTACTAGTAATGGTGGCGATCTGCGATTTTTATCGGGAGTGCCACATTGCGGCGGACAGATCGGACACTTTTGACACTATTTTGGGACCATTCACATTTATACAGTGATCAGCGCTATAAAAATGCATTGATTACTGTATAAATGTGACTGGCAGGGAATGGGTTAACACTAGAGGGCGATAAAGGGGTTAAATATGTTACCTAGGGAGTGATTCTAACTGTAGGGGGAGGGGACTCACAAGGGGAGGAGACCGATCGGTTTTCCTCTGTACTGGGAACACACGGATCGGTCTCCTCTCACGTGACAGGACGTGGATCTGTGTGTTTACACACACAGATCCACGTCCCTGCTCTGTGATGAGCAATCGTGGGTGCCCGGCAGACATCGTGGCCGCCGGGCACGCACATCGGGTCCCCAGTGATGCAGCGAGCGCGAGCGCGATCCACAATGCTGGGAATCCCAGGACGTCATATGACAATACGGCGGTAGGGAAGTGGTTAACACTGGCATGGCAAGTCTATCAGGAAAAGTTTCTGCCAAATTTTTTGAAAGAAATATCTTAAAGAAGAAGTGTTGTTGTATGCTGGGGTTGCATAGGAGATGATGTAGCAATGTAAAGTAGATACATGTACCAGCCTTGTATTTTATGGAATTTTTAATTGCAGAGACAGCCAACTGAACAGCAGCAGGACATGTAATGAGGGAGAATTGGCCAAAAATTTCTAGACAACAATTGTGCAGGCAGATATTTTACTACAAGAGTTAAGAGACTGCAAATGGTTACGTTACTACAGAAGATACAACAGCATAAATGTGGCCAGCAGCTGCACAGATTTAAGAATAATAGGCCTAACTGGTGTATGCCTAACTTTTATTTTTTCTATAGGGAATGCTGTGATATAATGTGAAATGGATTAGGTGTACTCTGTGGCACAGTTTTTTCCAAATTATAAAAAAATAGGAAAATGCTCCAACTAAAGGGAAAATAAGTTATGGTGTTGGAAACTGAAGAGAATAATCAGCTTTTGCACTATAGATGTTGGTCCTTATAGGAATTTTCAGGTGTGTAGATCTGTATACACAGACAGGGCACATAAGAAACATACTGCAATTCAAAGAACTCAAGCATAGTTTGTTAAGCCCAAGCAATAATATCTCATATGAACTATAACATGATGATATAACTTGGAAAGTCTTTTTTTTTTTTTTAATGGCTAGATTTTATTAAAACAAAATTGTTTTTTGTATAGCATAGGAAAGGGTTAACACCCCTGTAACATTTGTTTTGCTATCTATGTCCCAGTTTAGAAGATTTCACCTCACTTTCTGTCCCAATGACAGTTGGATTTTGAAAATGTTGGGTTGTTGTGGAAACAAGGATTGATGATAAAGCTTCAGTGGAGACACCATTTTCTCTTTCAGGAGAGAATTTCCCTTCCTTGGGATAGATTTTCTCACACTTCCTGTTGTCTCCCTCCGTTTGTAAGTAGGAGTCAGATGAGACCAAAGTTGAACTTTTTGGGCTAAAAGCAAAAAGCTATGTGTTGCAGGAGACTAACAATACATATCACCCTGAACACACCATCCTCAGCCTAAAAACATGGTGGTGGCAGCATCATGATGTGGGGATACTTTTCTTCAGCAGGGACAGGGAAGCTGGTCAGAGTTCATGGGAAGATGAATGGAGCCAAATACAGGGCAATCTTAGAAGAAAACCTGTTAGAGTCTGCAAAATGCTTGAGACTGGGGCGGAGGTTCACCTTCTAGCAGGACAATGACCCTAAACATACTGCCAGAGCTACAATGAAATGGTTTAGATCAAAGCATATTCATGTGTAAGAATGGCCCAGTCAAAGTCCAGACCTAAATCCAACTGAGAATCTGTGGCAAGACTTGAAATTTGCTGTTCACAGATGCTCTCCATCCAATCTGACAGAGCTTGAGCTAGTTTGCAAAGAAGAATGGGCAAAAATGTCACTCTTTAGATGTTAGAACACATCCAGGGAACTCGGTTAACTCCTTGATTGCCCCCTAGTGTTAACCCCTTCCCTGCCAGTGACATTTATACAGTAATCAGTGCATTTTTATAGCACTGATCGCTGTAGAATTGTCAATGGTCCCAAAAATGTGTCAAAAGTGTCCAATCTGTCCGCCGCAATATCGCAGTCCCAAAATTTTTTTTTGCTGATCACCGCCATTACTAGTAAAAAAAAGAAATAATAACAATGCCATAACCTATCCCATATTTTGTAGACGCTATAACTTTTGCGCAAACCAATATACGCTTATTTTTTTACCAAAAATACATAGAAGAATACATATAGGCCTAAACTGAGAAAAAAAATGTGTTTTTTAAAAAAAAATATTGGGATATTTATTATAGCAAAAAGTAAAAGATAGTGTTTTTTTTTTTTTTTTTCAAAATTGTCGCTATTCTTTTATTTATAGCGCAAAAATTAAAAATCACAGAGGTGATCAAATACCACCAAAAGAAAGCTCTATTTGTGGAAAAAAAAAAATGTCAATTTTGTTTGGGTACAGCATTGCATGACAGGGCAATTGTCAGTTAAAGCGATGCAGTGCGGTATCACAAAAAATGGCCTGGTCATTGAGCAGCCAAATCTTCCGGGGCTGAAGTAGTTAAATAAAAGGGCAGCGGTAGGGCAAAAAGTGCAATTCATGTGACTCACACAACACACGTGATGTGCATACATCAAAAAATGGTATAATAAAGTGCAATAATTAATTCAGTTTGAAATGAAATAAATCATAACATATGTGCAATGTAATATCACAAGTGCAAACAATGTGCAAACAAAAATAAAAATTAAAGTTTATATGCAGCTGATTTTTCATCAGAAGGAGTCCCATGAAGAGGAAGTGTATTGAAAATGATGATCAAATGCTTGGCAGTGTGATACCCATCACCACAAATAAAATGAAGGCTTACCAGAAAGCCAGCAAACCCCCTTATTCAGGGAGGTCACAAAGCGCTTCGTTGGATCTGTGATCCACAGAAAAGATGTCTCCCCAGTAGCCTCAAAAGATACACACCGGGAACTTCACAGCTGATCAGGGTGTGGTGTTTTTAAAAAGCCTCAGAGCTGGAGCATATAGAGAGAGAAAAAGACTCCACATAGTATAATATTGTCTCCTGTTTGCAGATTATTAGCAGCAGTGCATATACACAGGATAGCAAAAGTTCAAGCTGAGAGCATGTCTTAATTCAAACAATCCAAACACTTCCTTAAAACTTCCTTAAAATCCAGACAGCGATCGCATATGCGCTGTACCGTGTGTACATGTCTGTCCCAACTATGGTTTTGTCATAAATTACATAATCAGGGATATGTACACATGCCTCTACCTGCGCTATAAATGCTCCAATTGGCAGACAAGGGAGCACAGCCATTGGTTAAAAAATTTGCTCAAGGACAATCATTAGTAAACAGGACCTGTCATAGGTGAAGTGAAAAAGATTGACCTATGCAGTCATTGGTGAAATGATGTGTCCATCATCCTGGATGAACAGATCCTTTGTAGACAGCAATATAAGAGGTGCTGGAATACACTGCGCCATATTGTGGAGCAAAATATACCCCCACATGAATGAAATTAAATCAATTATTGCTGTCATTGGTGAAAAGATGTGTCCATCAACCTAGATGAATAGATCCTTTTATAGACAGCAGTACAAGAGGCACTAGAATAGACAGCGCCATCTTGTGGGTCAAAATCAAACCTCACATAATTAAAATTGAATCAATCATGTAGGCTCACTTCCCTGTAATTCCAATTGAACATATAAAAATTATTTAAAAATGATGAATGTAATACTGTACATAAAAAAATGCATATATTTAATAACCTATACAATTATCATTTAATATGGGCACATGTACATGTTCATGGAGATATAGGGCCCAAAATGGATAGAATAGAATAGTGATGATATTAAGAAAAACATTTATAAAATAGAAACAAAAATTAATAAAATTGATTCATTCAAAAGGGAACAGGTTGTAATGTGTGGTGGAGGGGACATCAACTATTATTAATAAAACTGTTGATGTCCCACTCCTCATTCAAACCATGAGGCACATGAGAACCCAATTTATAAATTCAGTTGGTCTCAGCTCTGGAGATATTCCACTTGCCATTTCTCCCACGCCAGTGAGGAACATACTTCTCAAGGGCAACAAAAGTGGTGCCCTTGGGATCCCAATTGTGTTTCAAATCATAATGCTTTGAAAAATGATGCTTGTCAAAACCCTTTCTGATGTTGGTTATATGATTCATGTGAGGTTATATTTTGCTCCACAAGATGGTGCAGTGTATTCCAGCGCCTCTTCTATTGCTGTCTACAAAGGATCTGTTCATCCAGGATGATAGACACATCATTTCACCAATGACTGCATTGGTCAATCTTTTTCACTTCAGGCTAAATCCTGTCTACTAATGATTGTCCTTGAGCAATTTTTTTAACCAATGGCTGTGCTCCTTTGTCTGCCAATTGGAGCATTTATAGCGCAGGTAGAGGCGTGTGTACATACCCCTGATGATGTCATTTATGACTAAACAATCGCCGGGACGGACATGTACACATGCTACTGCGCATATGCGATCGCTGTCTGGATTTTAAGGAAGTTTTAAGGAAGTGTTTGGGTTGTTTGGATTGAGACATGCTCTCAGCTTGAACTTTTGTTATCCTGTATGTTCTGAGGCTACTGGGGAGAGACGTCAGAACATCTTTTCTGTGGATCAAAGAACCAACAAAGCGCTTTGTGACCTCCCTGAATAAGAGGGTTCACTGGCTTTCTGGTAAGCCTTCATTTTATTTGTGGTGATGGGTATCACGCTGCCAAGCATTTTAACATCATTTTCAATACACTTCCTCTTCATGGGACTCCTGCTGATGAGAATCAGCTCCATATGAAATTTTCTTTTTCTTTTTGTTTGCACATTGTTTGTACTTGTGATATTACATTGCACATGTTTTGATTTATTTAATTTCAAACTGTATCAATTATTGCACAATTGCACTTTATTATACCATTTTTGGTTGTATGCACATCACATGTTTTGTGTGATTCACATGAATTGCATTTTTTGCCCTAGCGTTGCACTTTTATTAAAAAAATTTCTTTGTGCCTAATATCTGGGTTATAGTGCTCAGCTGCTGGCTATTTTATGTACTAAGCGCAGATATCTCTTTACACTTGTTCACAATAAAATGGGGTGTGGGGGCCTGGGTACTGCCCTCACTATTTAAAAAAAATGCAATTTTTTTTTTAAACAATAGTTTTTTCAGGAGAAGTGATTTTAATGATGCTTAAAGTGCAACAATAAAAATGAAAAATGACTTTAAATGTAATACCTGGGGGCCCCTTAAGCCCTGTACACACGATCGGATTTCCTATGGATTTTAAACCAATGGATTTTTCCATCGGAAATCCGATGAAGCTGCCTACACACCATCAGTCAAAAAACCGATCGTCCCTAACGCCGTGAAGTAAAACACTCCGACGAGCCAAGAAAAATTAAGTTCTATGCTTCTGAGCATGCGTCGACTTGATTTTGAGCATGCGTGGGTTTTTTATTTAAAAGACCGATGGGGCCCACACACGATCGGTTTGTCCGATAAAAAAAGTCCACCAATCGTGTGTACAGGGCTTTAGTCTCTGCCCCCCACCCCAAAGAACCTTGTCCCTATGTTGATGGTGACAAGGGTCTCTTCCCCATAGCAAAAGGGCTGTGGTTGTGGAGGTCTGCGGCCCTCCAGATCCCCTACCCATTTAGCAAGAACGTGGCAAAATAAATAAAAACAGTAGACAGAGTTTTTGACAAGTCCTTTATTAAAAGTAAAAGAACTGTCCCCCCAATGTAGATCCTTTGCAATTTATGCACCGCCGACCCGAAAAACAACTTCAAAATTTCTCCACACACCGTTAAGGTAAACGGCCGAATGGCTGGCCTGCCATTTGACAGTTCTTATCTAGGTAAGGGCAGAGCCACCCAGTGACGTCATAAGGTGGCTCCACCCTCTTGTGACATCACCGACCCATCGTGCACTGGTGGGTGATGTCACAAGGGGACAGTATCACCAGGTGACATCGCCAGGTGGCCCTGCCGTGGGGCGTGATCTGGGGGCCCCGTTGTTAAAGGGGGCTTCCAGATTCCGATAAGCCCACCGCCCACAGACCCCTACAACAACAGTCCAGGGTTGTGGGGACTTCAATGGGATACAGTTTCGGCACCTGAACTTTAGTAATGTGTGTCAAACCTGCCACCAACCAATCCCAGGTTTGTTTGGCTCATCCCTATTAATGATCATTGTGGTCAGAGCAATCAGTATTTACATTATTAGTACAGTCAGAGCATTTGTGGTGTTCATGTGGTCCACTGAGCTGCTAAACCTTAGCTTTAAAACAACAAAGCTTGCTGTATCATAATAAATATCATACAAATTATAAGCTTGGAGTCCAAAGCAATAAATAAATAACGATGAGCAATGGGATTTGCAAATTAGGCAAACTAAAAAAATGGCATGTTATCCATTCACTTGAATACATGCATGCACATTTTTCAAGTTTTTGGAGAGTTTTATTATTTGTAAATCAAAAATTCCTTGAAATACCACATTACTTACGATTCCACATTGCAGATTGATACCTATGTTTAGGTGAAAGAAAACATTCCATCTACAGTATAGGAAGTCCTTGAGTTACGAACATCCGACTTGCAAACGACGCCTACTTACGAACAGACGGCGGGCACATTCGGCGGAACCTTTTCGACGGCGGGCCCATTTGACGGAACCTTTTTGACAGAGGGCACATTTGACGGAACCTTTTCAACGGTGTGCACATTCGACGAAACGTCTAAAAACTACGTATCTGCCGCTCTGCGCATGCGCGGACACTTTTCGACGGCGGGCACATTCGATGGAACATCGGAAAACGACGTATATGTCGCTCTGCGCATGCTCTTCCGACTTACGAACATATTCGACTTAAGAACAAACCTACGGTCCCTAGCCCGTTGGTAACCCGGGGACTGCCTGTAGCTGATTCTTAAATGTACTGCAGTGATTGTATTAAAAAAAAGAAAACAGGTAGTTCAGAAATACTATATGCTCTACCATTGTTTACAATGTTTGATCAAGTTAAAGAATATTCAAAGACCGTATCTACAGTATATACCAGGGCTGCTTTCACTCCCAACTTGGTGTAGGTTATCCCTATTTATAAGCACAGCATAATCATATATTTAATTTCAAGTTATATCTCATGCACTTTAAAAATAGCAGCTGTAGCTGAAATCTCCTCATTATGGGTAACCTGGAAACTTTTTTCCAATTTTATAAATCATTCCTTATGTGAAATTATGGGAGAGCTAATGCTGTACCCAAATTCATTTACAAGGTCATTGAAAAGAGGGAATAGCTTTGCTTTACACCCGTAGACAAACATTAAGAAATAATCTAGGAATAATTGTTATTTCCATTGCACAGCACTTCAGCAGCAAGTGTAACCAGACATTTAAACTGGAATGTGACAGCAAACAATATTTTTTATATTTTGAATTTAAACCAGGCATATGCATAAGTGATCGTCAGCACAAAAAGCAATACTTTTCTGAAAATGTATATTTTATTATAAGTGGTTGCAGTGTTGTCTTGGCTTGGAAAAGCTGAATAAATTACCCATCTACTCTAGTTTAATTTGACACCCTGGGGCTGATTTACAAAACGTTTTCGCCATGAGTATCGGCGCATCTGCGCGCGCAATGGCTGTTTTGGTATTTACAAAACATTAGCGCCTGTAGCGCAGCCCTATTTGCCATTTACTATAGTGTTGTCGGCGGACGGGAGGAGGCGCTCAGTGCGCCACTATGGACCTGGCGCACGGCATGTTAAAATCTAAATATAAAGAAGCTGGAAGTGAGAATATAATGGGGGTGATGTGGGGTGATGTGAGGAAGTGTAGTGACACCTGCCCAAATAACTAATATGCCCAAAATAGAGTGAGAAAGTAACTTTTTCAAAACAGCCCGCTGCTCAGCGCGGGAATTTTCCTTGTTTTCTTGCGCCAAGACACTGCGCCGGCAAAATCTTAGTAAATGTCAAGTCACGTAAATCAATTTGCATAAGTTGAACAGGCGCAGCTCTGAACTTCCCAGTGCGCCAGCAAAATTACATTTCTAAAGGAAAAAAAAAGGCATTTAAAAGCACCCGCGGCTGTAATGAATTGTCGGCTCCCGGCAATATAGAGAAAAGTCATTGAAAGTCTTTGATAAAAAAAAAAGCGTGGGGGTCCCCCCAAATTCCATTACCAGGCCCTTCAGGTCTGGAATGGATATTAAGGGGAACTCCGCCGCAAATAAAAAAAAAAAATGTGTGCGGTTCCCCCAAATATCCATACCAGGCCCTTCAGATCTGGCGTGGATTTTAAGGGGAACTCCACCCCAATTTTTTTTTTAAATGGCGTGGAGTCCCCCCAAAAATCCACACCAGACCCTTATCCGAGCACGCAACCTGGCAGGCTGCAGGAAAAGAGGGGGGGACGAGAGAGCGGCCCCCCTCCCTCCTGAACCGTACCAGGCCACATGCCCTCAACATGGGGAGGATGTCCCCATGTTGATGGGGACAAGGGCCTCTTCCTGACAACCCTGGCCGTTGGTTGTCGGGGTCTGCGGGCGGGGGGCTTATCGGAATCCGGGAGCCCCCTTTAATAAGGGGGCCCCCAGATATCGGCCCCCCACCCTATGTGAATGAGTATGGGGTACATCGTACCCCTACCCATTCACCTAGTGGCAAAAAAAGTTAATAAAAACACAACACAGGTTTTTAAAGTAATTTATTAGGCAGCTCTGGGGGTCTTCCTGCCGGGCGCCCGCTATCTTCTTCCAGGTCTTTTGCTAGCGGGGTCCCGGGCTTCCTCGTCGTCTTCTTCCAGCTTCGGGGGTCTCTTGTTCTGTTCTCCGGTGTTGTCTCCGCGCTCTCTGGTTCTTCTCCCGCTCTCCGGTGCCTTCTCCACGATCTCCGGTTCTTTCTGCCTTCTGCCGGGTGCCCCGCTATCTTCTTCCAGCTCTTTTGCAAGCGGGGTCCCGGGCATCATCGTAGCCTTCTTCCCTCTTCTCTTCGCTCGATGTTGCCTCGTCGCTGTCCGCCGTTACAATGCTCTGTCCGCGGAGCGGCACCCACTTATATTGGCATGGGGCGTGGTCACCGGGTGATGCCACTCGCTGACCATGCCCCCGTATGATGTCACAGTCCCGGGGAATGATGCATCCATCATTGGATGATGATGCATGATGCATCCAATGTCCATCCCCCTACAGTTAGAACACATCCCTAGGACACACTTAACCCCTTCCCCGCCCCCTACTGGTTAACTCCTTCACTGCAAGTCACATTTACACAGTAAGATTTATAATATACATCATAAAATCACGTGGATCATAGTTTCTCTTCTGTCTATGATCCCTGGGTCCATAAAAACTATAAAGAGGGGCATTCTAAGACATATGCTGGTGGCAGAGCGCACAATTATAGCCCGGAACTGGAAGAAAGCGTGGACACTTTCAATTGGAGAATGGATATGCGAAATGGGCGAGATGCATACTCTGGAGACGACGATAGAAATAGAAGCGGGCCTTAAAGAACAAACTTTGAGGACATGGCACCAATGGGTAGAGTTTAGAGCCTCCACATTGATATCAACATACTTGTAGTGTTTCATGTCAGGGAATCTCCCACCTTTCCCTCCTCTCCTTTCTCTTTTTTTTGCTCTTCTTTTTGCTTTTTATGATGGTGTTATGTCGTTGTGTAGATGCTATGTTGGGCAACAGGGAAATATGAGTGTAGGAAAGTTGTGGTATAGGTGTGATAAATACAAGAGAAATTTTGTAAATGATATTCATGTAATTAGAGGAGACCAGATTTACATATATCATAATATGGAATGGGTGGGAAATGGGTCATGATGGATGTTGTAACATGTGTACTGTTTTGTGTAAAATGAAAACATCTATAAATAAAGATTGTGAAACATTTACACAGTAATCTGTGCATTTTTATAGCACTGATCACTGTATAAATGTGAATGGTTCCAAAATAGCACGAAAAGTATCTGATATGTCCGCCATAATGCCGCAGTCACGATAAAAAATCGCTGATCTCTACCATTACCAGTAAAAAATAAAAATATTAATAAAAATGCCATAAAACTATACCCTATTTTTTAGACGCTATAACTTTTGCGCAAACCAATCAATAAACGCTTATTAAGATTTTTTTTACCAAAAATATGGTAGAAGAATACTTATCGGCCTAAACTGAGGAAAAAAATTAATTTATATATTTTTGGGGGATATTCATTATAGCAAAAAGTAAAAAATATTGTTTTTTTTTCAAAATTGTCGCTCTATTTTTGTTTATAGCGCAAAAAATAAAAACCGAAGAGGTGATCAAATACCACCAAGAGAAAGCTCTATTTGTGGGAAAAAAGGACATCAATTTTGTTTGGGAGCCACGTCGTACGAGTGCGCAATTATCAGTTAAAGCGACGCAGTGCCGAATCGCAAAAATGGTCTTTGGCCAGCCAAATGGCCTGGGGCTGAAGTGGTTAAGGAAACAAAACGGTAAACTAAAATGTAATCTTCTGTTCACTATTGAACATGTTTACCTTGATTTTCCATGTATGTTGATGTTCTCTTGACCTACTGTACAACACTCCAAGAGATATCAATCAATACCAAGCTTGCTAAATTATTCACTACAGACATTGACATGCCTGTAAAATGAAGTGGCACTTTTATTTGTATTTATTTATTTTGCTGTTGTTGACTAGAATAGGAATCATTGAAGTTTTGTAGATTTTAATTTGTGACTTATGACTATCTTGAAAATCAACCCATATTAGGGTTTTGAGAGTGATAAAATTACCACAGTAATAGTCGAGCCTACTGTAGCAACTGTTGTGTTCATTGGGTGCTAGCAAAGCCTAACAATGTTTTATACATGAACAAAAATGTGGAATTGTGCTAATGAGCAGAACATTGCAAGTTCTGTTCTTAAAAGCAAAAAACTGTTCTTTAAGGGCACATCTTTTTTTGAAGCCATGTTAATGAGTTCTCATCATGCTGGGAAAAGTTGTAAACAGTCTTGAACTTGAATTAAAGTTTACATATTTGATGTTTGCAGCCAAAGACAGCATTACCACTAGTTGGGTTTAAGCTTCAAAAAAATAACAGGTAGTTTATTAAGCAAACATCAGTTTCAGGGATGTCACACCCATTATTATTTTTCCAGCAACCTCTGCACTAATACCACTGGTGTTCTGGCAGTGCTGGGCCTGGCTGTTAACTAGACAGACAGCCTCTCCATCTGTACACACCTTTATAGTCTGGTTATAGTTAAAGACTGAAGTTTCCTCTCCCAACATTCTCCTTTTTAGCACGCCACCTCAGACTTTCTTCAAGATAAAAAAACATTTGTGTAGACCAGGGCAAACCTTCTGGAGCCATTTATCACCCAAAACTCCCTAGCCAGGACAAGTGCACGCCACCCCAGATCATCATCTCCTGTGTTCTTTCACACCCAGGGCCGGCCCTACCATGGGACCAGGTGGTACCATTGTACCAGGCGGCACTTTTAGGGGGGCGGCAAAGCTGTGAGCAGAAAAATCTATCCACAAAATGTAGCTGTAAAACTTGTATGCCCCTGTTGCCTGCCTAATTTAAGGATTATGCGCTCCTGCTCACTGCTCTGCAGCAGCAGATGCACCCCTTTCTAGGCTCCCTTCTTGAGTTCCTATGAGTCTCCCCCCCCCCTGGATCGGAGCTGGTACAGTCCCAGCGAAAGTGCATGTGGGCGGAGCAGAAAGAGAACCTCACACTGCAGCATCGATCTTTGGTTCCCGCCCAGCACACAGCAAAGCGCTCCTCCTCCAGAGCAGAGTGAAGATGTGTAAATCACGGATGACAGGCTGGATCCTCTTCTCCTGTGAGTCCCGACTGCTCTGCATTCCATATACTGTGATTATAACGTGCCCTGAACTTTTCACTGCAGGTTTATTGAAAGTAAAATTCTTAAACAGGTTAGGAATTAGTGTGACATTTCAGGTGCTACATTATATGTAATCCACATACACATTATATCTTCTAAAAAGAATGATTTTTTAATAAGATATAATGTGTATGTGGATTACATATATGTAGCACCTGAAATGTCACACTAATCCCTAACCTGTTCAAGAATATAACATTACACAGCAAAGGATGTGATTTCTTATCCCAGCCCAACTTCAAGAAAGTCCACTCTTACAGTGTGGGGGAGGGGGGAGAAGGAGGATACTGTATAGTCTTTTTTTACTTGATTCTATGCTTCAGCCAGCTCCAGTGCTCTCCTCCTCCTCCCTATCACATATAGAGGAAGATTAACCCTGTATGGTCTAAATTGGAGGCTGGAGTGTGACCACTGTCACTCCTAACTGACACAGGAGCTGCAGGGGACCAGTAACAGAACTGCAGAGAGCCCGCTGAAGCAAAGTACAAGGTAAAACTGAATACACAGCAAAGAATTCATTGGGTTCAGCAGGGTCTGAATTTTTGATCGATGTGTAACCCTCTCTGTTAGACAGAAACCGATTTGTTATATCCACTTCTGCTGGAAATCCTTGTTCGATTAGCTGTTTGCAGCCAAACGGAAGCAGTGCTGATCAGTGTATTTTGATAGGGGAGAGTCCCTGCTGTCAGAATACAATTCCCACATCCAACCAACTTGTGTGGATGGAGGAATCTGTCAGCCACTTGCTTGAGCCCCATCTCGATCCAGCAATGTGCACAAGAGCACTTGCTCTCTAGTGCAGGGGTCTCCAAACTCTCCTAAAGGGCCAGTTTACTGTCTTTCAGACTTCAGGGGGGCCGAACTGTGCCCAGTGGGAGTTAACAATGTGCGATCTGGTGTCGTTGGGAGGAATAGTGCCCCTTTTTTTGTCAGTAGAAGGAATTATGCCCCATCATTGGTGTCATTGGCAGGAATAATGCCTCAAGGGCCAGATAAAGGCAAGCAAAGGGCCACATCTGGCCCCAGGGCCGCAGTTTGGAGACCACTGCTCTAGTGGACTGTTTTTTTATAGTGCACTTTAATATTACTTTGCACTGTGTGTTTGATTTGCAGCACTGGGAGTTTGGTAGTAACTCCAAAACCAAATTGTGTACAAATGAACCATAAGAATTTGACTAGAGTTATTTGAATATTTGGGAGTTATTCACATTATATGTTATAGTATTTTACATTTTTTATTTACAGTTCCCTCACAAAATGTTTTTGCAGCACAGGGATTTTGGTCCCACATGTGATATGTAATTGAATATTTATGAGTTGTTCGCATTATATGTTTTGGGATTCGCCCCTTCATAATTTTGTTTGCAGCACTGGTATTTTGGTTCCATATTCATGTGCTATATATTTCACTTGGTCAGATTTGATAATGACACATACACTAAATTTGATATAATTTATAGGGGCTACTGCTATGCACTAGGGTGTATATACTCCTGGTCTCTGTACTCTGCAGTTTACTGCTCTTGACTTCTGCACATTGTATATTACTGTACATACTCTACCTCTGAACACTGTACACACTGCTTCTGATCCTTGTACTTTGTAATCTATTCAATTCTGACCTCTGCAATATATATATATATATATATATATATATATATATATATGTGTGTGTGTGTGTGTGTGTGTGTGTAAGATAATTGGTCATGGGGGGGCGCAGCTTGGCATGTTCGCCCTGGGTGCTGGTTGACTTTGTCCCGGCACTGCCCCCTGCACTGTGAGGCAAATTGCCCGCTCCACTCCGCGCTGCACTTCAAGCATTTTTATTATTAACTTTTTTACTAGTAATGGCAGTGATCTACGACATTGCGGTGGACAGGTTCGGACACTTTTGACACATATTTGGGATCATTGACATCTATACAGCGATCTGTGCTATAAAACTGCACTGATTACTGTGTAAATGTCACTGTCTGGAAAGGGGTTAAATGGGGAGGTGTTTCTAACTGGGGGGGATGGGACTGACTGGAGGAGGAGAGAGATCTCTGTTCCTAATCACTAGGAACAGCAGATCTGTCTCTCCTCCCCTGTCAGAATGGGGATCTGTCTGTTTACATTGACAGATCCCCGTTCTGGCTCTCTGTGGAGCGATAGTGGGTGGCATTGCGACCGCCGGCCAAGCACAGGTCCTTTTATACTCCAATATACATGTATAGAGCCATGACAGGTCCTCTTTATACTTCTATATACCTGTATAGAGCCATGACAGGTCCTCTTTATACTCCTACATACATGTATAGAGCCATGACAGGTCCTCTTTATACTCCTACATACATGTATAGAGCCATGACAGGTCCTCTTTATACTCCTACATACATGTATAGAGCCATGTAAGGTCCTTATTATACTTCTATATACACGTATAATGCCATGACTGGTCCTCTTTACACTCCTGTATACATGAATAGAGCCATAACAGGTCCTCTTTATACTCTTGTATACATGTATAGAGCCATGACAGGTCCACTTTATACTCTTATATACATGTATAGAGCCATAACAGGTCCTCTTTACACTCTTATATACATGTATAGAGCCATGACAGGTCCACTTTAGTTATCATAATATAAAATAATGGATGTGGGGGCATTTTGGTGGGCGTGATTTTTTTTTGGGGGGGGGGCAGCATTTCATTTTTGGTACCAGGCAGCACAATGTCTTGGGCCGACACTGTTCACACCTCATTATTCATGGAAATTATGATTATAATACTATTTCCACTTCTCCAAACACCCCCCCCCAAGCTAATTCTGCAACTACTTTAATTACTAATAATAATAATTATCATGGGAACTTTGAACTTTTGAAAAAAGTAGTAAACATTTTAAGAAAACCTACTTTGGTCGGGGCCCTAAAAGATGATAACAATGTGTAAGTAAATTATTGTTAAGTTTAAACTACTGTACATAAAAATGGAAGCATCTAGCTTTTTGCACATAAAACCACACTTTTATTGCAGATCATTTAGCTTCCATGGACATACTGTATGTACATGGCTTACATATTGGTAGATACCTTTTTCATGCAACATACTACATGTGCCTCAAATCCAAAAGTTATAAACACATTCTTGCAGTTTGTCATTCATAGAGCAGCACTTACAAGGAATTATTTCCTACCCCAAAAATCCACAACAGACCCTTATTCAAACCTGCAGCCTGGCAGACCAGCAAAATGGGGGATGAGTGTGCCCCCCAACCTGAACCCTACTAGTCCATATGTCCTCAGCATAGCGGGGAGGTACCTTGCCAGGGAAGGCAGATGCTGTTTTTTACAAGCCCTTTGATAAAAATAAGTCCTTCAATGTAAATCCACCATTAATCATGTTGTCCAGCATTGTATATCCACGGAAATCATGATGCATCACTGGGGTCCCTTGACATCATTATCAAAATATAATAATTTCCATATATTTGTTTATAACATCTGTCATCCATCTGACCTGTCATTTGGTGGGAGTAAAACGACAGGAATAGAGGTGTGTCGGTGGGTTCTTTCTTTCGAAGGGTTGGCAGGCATTGGGCATCATGATTGATGCTATATCGCTGGATGACAAGATTGACAGTAGCGGTACATTGTGGGACATTGTTGGACAGGGTTGTGGGAAATAAGGCCCTGGTTTTCATAAGTCTTCTCCCATGTTGAGGGCATATGGCCTGGTATGGTTCAGAAGGGGGAAGGGGGCTGCTTGCGTGTTCCCACCTTTCCTTGTCTGCCAGGCTGCATGCTTGGATAAGAGCCTAGTGTGGATTTTTAGAGGGGACCTAATTTTTTACAGTGGGGTCCCCCCTTAAAATTCATGTCAGACCTTGAGGGCCTTGTATGAATTTGAAGGGTTAACCCAGTGATGTTTCCTATTGTGTGGGTGACCCCCATTAACATATATACAGTATCTGACCCTCATCCAGGATAAGGGTCTGGTATAGATGAAGGGAATCACTGGCCACTCTGTTTATAAACAGAAAGAAGCAACTAGAAGCTATCATTTTACTGGCAATTTAAACAGCTTTTTTCTTTTCAATTTCAGTGTTACTTTAGTAGGTTGTATACATCGCACATACTGTATGTGCCATTTCACTGGCAGGGTCAGGGCATCCCGCAGAGATGTTATTTGATGCACTAATGCCGCGTACACACGATCATTATTCACGGCGGTTTAAAAACCGCCGTGAATAATGACATTTTAAACGAGGGAACAGCTTGTTCCCCACACACGGTCATTTTTCTCGTCATTTTTTAAAATGACGAGAAAAACGATCGTCTATGGGCTCCGCGACAGTGTTTCCCTATGGGAAACACTGCCGCGGAAGAAATGTCAGGAAAAACGACGAGAAAAATTAGAACATGTTCTAATTTTTCTCATCGTGATTAATGCCGTTTTTCCCGTCGGGAAAAACGGCAAAAAGCCCACAGACGATCGTTTTTCTCGTCCAAAGGAAAAAATGTCATTTTTCCCGACGGGAAAAATGATCGTGTGTACGCGGCATTATTGTTCTTGTGTAAATGCACCAATTTCACTTTCAGGCCCCATTCACACCTAGAGTAGTGGAAGCGCCAGTTTTTTGGCTTATTTTTCAGTGACATACATAGGACAGCCTGTTGATTGAATTGGGCTGTGCTACATGTGGCAAAATACCTGTAGCTCCTGGGGCATTTTGGCGTAGTGCGAGTTGGACTTTTTTACTGTATTTGTCACCTGTTTTGGTTTGGTGTGCTGTTAACAAATAATGACACTGAAAGCGCAACTAGGTAATTTTAGGTGTATAAATGTGGCCATACACTGTACAATCTGATAGTACAATCTCTGTATAATCTTCTTTAGATTCACCAAAACTATATAGTAGGAGGACACACCGCCTATCCAATCACTCTGTCAGGTCCTTACACTACATCAGGGGTGTCCCATGGGCTTAATGCGACCCGAGGGAGTTTTTAGCATGCAGCCTGAGCCCTTCTGAAATGTAGTTATGCTTACCGAATATGCACCGAACAGAATACAGGTATATTCAGATCATCATTAATCACATACACAGTGAACTTGTAAGGGGGCCAAAGGACCCCTATAAGCAGTTCATGATGAAGGAGAGATCACCTATCTTTTATAGGGAAAGGTACATGGTACATAACCCACCCTGCCAGCTTACCTTGGCCAAGAGCCTGGTGGTCATCATAGCTACATAGTAAGTGAGGTTGAAAAAGGACACAAGTCCATCAAGTCCAACCTATGTGTGTGATTATATGTCAGTATTACATTGTATATCCTTGTATGTTGTGGTCGTTCAGGTGCTTATCTAATAGTTTTTCGAAACTATTGATGCCCCCCGCTGAAACCACCGCCTGTGGAAGGGAATTCCACATCCTTGCTGCTCTTACAGTAAAGAACCCTCTACATGGTTTAAGGTTAAACCTCTTTTCTTCTAATTTTAGTGAGTGGCCAGGTGTCTTATTGTCCCCTTTTTAATGCATGCCAATATTATGTTTGCTTTGTTAGCAGCAGCTTGGCATTGCATGCTATTGCTGAGCCTATCATCTACTACAGGGGTGCCCAACCAGTGGGCCGTGGAGCCCTCTGATGTGGCCCGCAACCTCCTGCTCTCTGATGGAATAAAATACTGTTATTAAAGGTCAGTTTATTACTAAAATCACAGTGTATATATGGGCATATCTGTTCTGCAGTGGTTACTGGACTGCTTTCAAACTGATCCGCTGTAAGGTACCTGTGATAGGTAGTGTCTGAAGTGGAACTTGTGTGCTGAGGATTCAGGCGAAAACGTAGTCAGGCAGATTAGGTTGGCAACAGATCAGGCAAAATGGTACACGATCGAAATCCAGAGAGTGGTCAGGCAGGCAAAGGTCATACGCGAGCTGGCAGTGAAGTACAAAATCAGCAGGCTGGAGAGTAGTCAGGAATTCAGGCAGAAGTTCAACACGAAAATCAGGATCAAAAAGCAGTCACGACACCCAGGGAGCTATTCCACACAAACGGGCGCTGAGAGATAGCATCACTTCCTTTTTAAGGGCTGCTTTGATTGAAAATTGTCCACAGCTGGCAGCAGGTGGGGCTAGTGAGTCCAAGGTAATGTTTAACACTGAGAGGACATTTCCAAAAGTCCAGATCTGCTCAGTAGCGCAACAGGTAAGGTTGCAGCTTTGGGACCAGGAAGATCCCGGTTCAAATACACCCAGGTACATGACAGGGCCCCCTCCCCAGTGGACCCCTCCGGGGGCCTAGCGGAGCTTAGTGGGAAAGGAGGCATGGAAGTCTCGAATAAGAGAAGGGGCATGCAGATCTTTGGCTGGAACCCAGGAACGGTCTGTGACAGGATATCCCTTCCAATGAACCAGATACCGAAGGCCACAACCCTGTCTTCTAGAATCAAGAATCTTGGAGACTTCAAACTCATTTTGTCCATCAACAAGAACAGGAGGAGGTAGCTGTTGCGTTCTGGAGTAGCGATTGAAAATTGCTTTTTTGAGGAGGGAAACGTGGAACACAGGATAAATCCGGAGAGAGGAGGGTAATTTCAACCGATAGGAGACTGGCCCGACTCGAGCAATAATTCTGTAAGGACCAATGAATCGAGGGCCCAATTTGGTAGAAGGTTGTTTCAGTCTCACATATTTGGTTGATAGCCAAACTCTGTCCCCCACCACATATGGAGGTATATGGCGTCTTCGTTTGTTGGAAAAAAGTGCATACTTGCCTGCTGACTTCCGTAGTAATAAGCAAATCTTTTTCCAATGTAGCAGAATATTTTTAACCCGCTGATCTGCTGCTGGTACACCAGAAGAAGGCTGAAGTAGGGGAAAAGTCTGAGGGTGATAGCCTAGGGCTGCGTAGAATGGTGTGGTATGAAGAGCACTGTGCCAACGGGAATTAATGGCGAACTCAGCTAAAGGCAAATACTCAGACCAGTTGGAGTGTAAGGCATTGACATAATGTCGAAGATAGGTTTCTAGGGTCTGGTTCATGCGTTCGGTTTGACCATCTGTTTGAGGGTGATGTGAGGTAGAGAGTGAAAGCGTTACTCCCAGTTTCTTGCAGAGCGCTCTCCAGAATCGGGAAACAAACTGGGATCCGCGGTCTGAGACGACATTGGTAGGTATGCTATGATATCTCACAATATGGGAAAGGAAGAGAGTAGACAGTGCTTCCACTGTAGGTAATCCCGGGAGCGGCACAAAATGAGACATTTTTGAAAAGCGATCCACTATGACCCATATAGCAGTCATGCCCTCGGACTTGGGTAAGTCTGTAATGAAGTCCATAGTCAAATGGGTCCAAGGCTGACGAGGTGCTGAAAGTGGTTGTAACAGTCCAGTAGGCAATGTACGGGGTACTTTATTAGCAGCACAAGTTGGGCAGGCAGCCACATAGTCAGTAACATCCCTTTTCATATGAGGCCACCAGACATGACGCTGCAAGGTCTTAAGAGTGATGGTGACACCAGGATGACCAGATAAAACACCATCATGTGCCCAGAGGAGTACAGGTTTTCTGAGGCTAGGGGCTACGAACAGGTGACCTGGTGGTATCTTCAAGCCTTGGGGAACACAATTCTGGGTTTCTTGTAACTGTTGGGAAAGAGCCGTAGAGATCTGTGCGACAATTTTGTGAGGTGGGATTATATACTGCTCGGTAGGTTGGTCTTCTTCAGAAGTAGCAAACTGTCTGGAAAGAGCATCGGCTTTCTTGTTTTTATGCCCAGGAACATAAGAAAGAACAAAATTAAAACGGGAGAAAAACAGAGCCCATCGAGCCTGACGTGAGTTCAAACGTCTTGCAGTCTGAAGGTACAGTAGGTTTTTATGGTCAGTGAGGATAGAAAAAGTTTTGGGAGCCCCTTCCAGAAGATGTCGCCATTCAGACAATGCCAATTTGATGGCCAGTAGTTCTCGATTCCCAACATCGTAATTCATCTCCGCTGGAGAAAACTTTCTAGAAAAAAATGCTACTGGATGGATTCTACCAGACTTAGGCTGTCTCTGGGAGAGCACGGCACCTGCTCCTACCTCAGAGGCATCAACCTCAACTATGTACTGGAGATCGGGATTTGGATGCTGAAGAATTGGAGCTTTGCTGAACATGTCTTTTAATTGCTGGAAAGCCGATTCTGCTTCTGAGGACCATACCTTGCAATTTGTACCTTTCTTAGTCATAGCAGTAAGGGGGGCCGCAATGGAGGCAAAACCTTTGATGAAGCGTCTGTAGTAATTTGCGAACCCTAGAAAGCTTTGGAACCCTCTTAAAGTGGTCGGTTGGGGCCATTGCAAGACAGCGGAAAGTTTTTGAGGGTCCATTTGGAAACCGGCAGCACTTATAATGTATCCAAGGAAAGGAATACGGCTTTGATGAAAACTGCATTTCTCAATCTTCGCGTAAAGATGGTTTTCTCTCAGTCGTTGCAATACCTGCTTTACATGCGAGATGTGCTCTAGATGAGTCTTGGAAAAGATTAAAATGTCGTCCAAGTAGATGATCACAAAACTGTTGCTGAAATCATGAAAAATTTCATTCATGAAACGTTGGAAGACAGCAGGGGCGTTACACAACCCAAATGGCATAACCAGATATTCAAAATGTCCATTACGAGTGTTGAATGCTGTCTTCCACTCGTCCCCGTCTTTAATTCGAATTAGATTATAAGCCCCTCGTAGGTCTAGCTTGGAGAAGATAACAGCCCCCTTAAGTACATCAAACAGTTCAAGAATGAGAGGCAAAGGGTAGGAGTCTTTTACAGTGATTTGATTTAACCCTCGATAGTCTATGCATGGTCGAAGACCCCCATCTTTTTTTTCAACAAAGAAAAAACCTGCCCCTACTGGAGAAGAAGAGGGTCGGATAAAACCTCTTTCCAAGTTGTCTTTTACGTATTCCTCCATGGATTTTTGTTCAGGGAAAGACAGGGGATAGGTCCTTCCTTTGGGAAGAGGTGCTCCAGGAATCAATTTAATTGCACAGTCAAAAGAACGATGTGGAGGTAAAACCTCTGCCTTTTGCTTGCAAAATACGTCTGCAAACGCATGGTATTCATGAGGCAAGGTAGGTGGGACGGCCACGGAAGCCAACATACAAGCAGGAAGTCTTTTGGGTTGAGACAAACAGTTTGAATGACAGAACGACCCCCAAGAGGTTAGTTCTCCATTTTCCCAATCAAAAGAAGGGTTATGTTGTTGTAACCATGGGTAACCAAGGATAACAGGCAGAAGTGGAGAATCAATAAGAGACAAGACAACTTCCTCTTTGTGGAGTACGCCTACCTGAAGGGTGATTGTTATAGTCTCAAATTTTACAATGCCATCTCCCAAGGGTTGTCCATTCACGGTGGTAATGTTCAGGGGTCTAGATTTTGGAACAAATGGGATATTATTTTTTTTAGCAAAAGTGTAGTCCAAGAATATGCCAGCAGCTCCAGAATCCACAAAAGCCTCACAGGAGACAAGTTTAGAGGGTAAATGGATAATTGCAGGAATGGTAATCTTGGTCTTGGAGGATATACCTGTAAGGTCTAAGCCAGCTCCTCCAACACTGGTTAGACCCTGCCTTTTACTGGACGGGAAGGGCAGACAGATAATAAATGTCCTTTAAGTCCACAGTATAGGCATAGGCCCAATGCACGCCTCCTTTGTTTCTCAGACTCAGTTAGGTGGAGACGGCTTACATCCATGGGTTCCACAGGTGTCTGGGGTTCAACTGAGATTTCAGGTTCTGGCTGAGGTGGTGCTTGGAAGTTAGGGGCCAAACGGTAGACTGGCCGAGGAAACTTGCGAGTTCTAAGTCTCTCTTGGCACCTTTCATGATACCGGACATCCAGAAGAACACAGAGCTCTATGAATTTCTCTAGGTCTTCTGGGGAATCCTTATAGACTAATTCGTCTTTGATGCGATCTGCAAGACCTTTTCGGAAGGCTGCACGTAATGCCCTTGAGTCCCAAGTAGTCTCAGCAGCAAGGGTACGAAACTCAATAGCATATTGTGCCACAGACCTGGTGCCTTGTTGCATGTCCAAGAGTGAGTACTCAGCTGCAGAAGCTCTATCTGGCTTGTCAAATACAGTCTGGAGAGAAGCCAGAAATTTGTCAGCGTCTTGCAGCACAGGATCATTGCGTTCCAGATAAGGAGAGACCCAGGCCAGGGCCTTCCCCTTTAACAAGGAAATTACAAAAGTCACTTTGGCAGAAGAAGTGCTAAAGGTCCCAGGGTTGTTGCGGAAATGCAAACGGCAAACATTTAAAAAGCCTCTGCAGTCCTCAGTATCACCACCAAATTTGTCAGGCATAGGAAGTTTGGGTGGTACAGAAGAGGTGGGTTGGATCGTAGCAGGAGTAGGATCCAGAGTCTGGACCGTTGCAGAGGAAGCAGGCAAACAAGATTTAAGCATAGTACAAAGTTCATCTAACTTGGCGTCCAAGGAAGAAAGATGCTGTTCATGAGCTCCAATCAATTGTCCCTGACGTGAAATCGCCTTAACAATCTCAGCAGGGTCCACTGTCATTGTGGCCCGTTTGTAATGTAAGGTACCTGTGATAGGTAGTGTCCGAAGTGGAACTTGTGTGCTGAGGATTCAGGCGAAAATGTAGTCAGGCAGATTAGGTTGGCAACAGATCAGGCAAAATGGTACACGATCGAAATCCAGAGAGTGGTCAGGCAGGCAAAGGTCATACACGAGCTGCCAGTGAAGTACAAAATCAGCAGGCTGGAGAGTAGTCAGGAATTCAGGCAGAAGTTCAACATGAAAATCAGGATCAAAAAGCAGTCACGACACCCAGGGAGCTATTCCACACAAACGGGCGCTGAGAGATAGCATCACTTCCTTTTTAAGGGCTGCTTTGATTGAAAATTGTCCACAGCTGGCAGCAGGTGGGGCTAGTGAGTCCAAGGTAATGTTTAACACTGAGAGGACATTTCCAAAAGTCCAGATCTGCTCAGTAGCGCAACAGGTAAGGCTGCAGCTTTGGGACCAGGAAGATCCCGGTTCAAATACACCCAGGTACATGACATCCGCAGATGCAGAGCAGTGCACCTGCGAGTTACCTGCACTGAGCTATAGACTTCTGTTATTACCTGTGAGTTTGGTGAGCTTTCTGAAAGTGCACCAAACCTGCAGAATATAATAGAAGTCTATTGCAAAGTGAAGGAAAGCCAAAGGTACACTGCGCTGCACCAGCGGTGCGGGTAAACTGCAGTGCATCAGTGTGAAAGCAGCTTTGGGGCCCCTTTCACACGGTCAGTCTGACCCAATTGGAGTCTCCATTCCCCATCAAAGGAGTGGCCGATGCAAACTGATGACTTTGTGTCCTCCCTCCAATCCGCAAACAAATCCGCAAACAAAAAAGAGTTTAATGGGCTGTGTCCATGTCCGCTCTGCATATACAGACCTGCCATCCGCCCGCTCCGCTCATTTTTACCCAAGACCAGTTACCAAGTTGCTTAAGTGGCCCACGTGCTTCAAAAGGTTGGGCACCCCTGATCTACTAGGACCCCCAGGTCCTTTTCCATCCTAGATTGCCCCAGAGGTACACCCCCTAGTTAGTAGATTGCATTCATATTTTTGCCACCCAAATGCATTATTTTACATTTTTTCTACATTAAACCTCATTTGCCATGTAGTTGCCCACCCCATTAATTTGTTCAGATCTTCTTGCAAGGTTTCCACATCCTTTATTTAGTTATTTCCATGCTTAGCTTAGTGTCGTCCGCAAATACAGAGATTGAGCTGTTTACCCCATCCTCCAGGTCGTTTATGAACAAATTAAACAGGATTGGTCCCAGCACAGAGCCCTGGGCGACCCCACTTCCCACCCCTGACTATTCAGAGTACTCCCCATTTATCACCACCCTCTGAACTCGCCCTTGTAGCCAGTTTTCAATCCATGTACTCACCCTATGGTCCATGCCAACAGACCTTACTTTGTACAGTAATCATTTATGGGGAACTGTGTCAAATGCATTTGCAAAATCCAGATACGGGCCTTCCTTTATCTAGATGTCAGCTCACCTCCTCATAGAAGGCTCATAGATTGGTTTGGCAAGAACGATTCTTCATGAATCTATGCTGATTACAGCTAATGATACAGTTTTCATTACTAAAATCTTGTATATAGTCCCTTATCATCCCCTCAAAGAGCATGCATGCTATTGATGCTAGGCTAACTGGTCTTTAATTGATTAAATCAGTATCTGTGGAACACACTATGCTTTTAAAGATTTGGATTAAAAAAAAAATTGAAGTGTCAATTAATCCTCCTAGTGATAAAACTGTGTATAAACATGGTTTCAGCACCATGGAGAGCTACTGCTGGCAAATTTACTACAGGGTTAAAATTATTTATTGTATGACCTCAAAATAATTTCTGAAAAATTTTACCCTTTAGTGATCGCCAGGGAGTATCAATAAAATAAAATCTAAGCATAACTATTATTTTTTAGACAACGAGGTTGATTTACTAAAGCACACATGCTGTTCACTTTGTGGAAAGTTGCACTTTGCAAGGTAGGTATCCCCAGAGCTGGGTGAAAGTGGTGAAATTTCACTTTGCAAAGAATACCCAATCACATGCAAGGAAACTGTGTTTAGGCTTGCACATTATTGGATGATGGAAGTCAAGCTTCACCTCATTCAATATGCTCTGGGAAAATTCCCTTGCAAAGTGAATAGCCTATTTCTCTTCAGTAAATTAAGCCCAGAATATCTAAACAAGTCATGCTGAATTGGGGTAGATACACTACAACAGAGCCTTAAAACAGGAGGTATTTACATATTGTCTCAATCAAAGTGGCCAAAGGCATGCAAATTATTCCTGGATGTACATAAATGCTAAATTACAGCACAGCCTAGAATGTAGAGCATTTTTGTGACATTTATTTAAACGGTTTTGAAAATGTCTGGTTAGGGGGCACATGCGCGGAGTCTAGCGGAGCAGACATGCAGGGCTAGAGCTCCGCCTTGCTGAGGAGAAAAGTCACAGTTTTCAACAGAAATAACGCAAAAAAAAAGGTACTAGACTGAAAGATAAAGTACCAGGGAAAATTTGGAACGGAAATATGGTTCTGGGAGGCAGCCGTGGCAAAATGAAGAATCCCCTCACAAGGGACACTCAGGCGCGCACCGCAGCTAGAATGGCGCCTGCCACTACCTCATACACTGCCTCAGTGCGCACACACAGACCAAAGCTTGTTCAACCAGACTCCCCAGGTGAGTCAGAAACAGAACAAACTTCCTCACAATTCTCCACACAAGCCTCATCAGTACCACCAGCCATATTGCAGCAATTTTAACTTTTGCTGCACAAAGCTTTGAAACAGACATCAGAACAAATAACTAAAAGCCAGCAATGTAATCCAGTGTCCCATGGTGATCCGATGTCCAGCGATGCAGCCTCCTCCAGTCTCCACTCAAAACCCCCATGACGTACGAGGGGGCGGGGTCTGATGTACGAGGGGGCGGGGTCACCCGTCACATCATAGGGTAAGCCCCAGCTTTCCCCGCTTGCCGGGGAATAGCCAATGACGTAGGTGGGATCCCGTGTACGTCAGACCCCGCCTACATCATTGGCTGAGAGGACCTGATGGAGAACTTCATTTGCAGTGTAATAAATGAATAGACCCGCCCCTTCTCACGTTCCGAATCAGGTCTGCTCAGCCAATGACGTAGGGGGCGGGGTCACCTTCACTGGGTGTAAGGCTGAGCGGACCTGATGGGGAATGTGAGAAGGGGCGGGGTCTATTCATTTTTTACACCGTGGAGGAAGTTCCCCATCAGGTCCGCTCAGCCAATGACGTAGGTGGGGTCTGAAGTACGAGGGGGCGGGGTCACCCGTCAGATCATAGGGGTAACCCCCGGCTTTCCCCGCTTGTGGGGAATAGCCAATGGCGTAGGCGGGATCCCGCCTACGTCATTGGCTATTCCCCGGTAAGCGGGGAAAGCTGGGGCTTACCCTATGATGTGACGGGTGACCCGCCCCCTCGTACGTCATGGGGGTTTTGAGTGGAGACTGGAGGAGACTGCAGCGCTGGACATCAGATCACCGCGGGACACTGGATTACATCACTGGAATGGTTTTTAGTTTTTTTACTATTTTTTACACTTTCTTTGTGAAATGGTAGGGGTACAATGTACCCCTTACCAATTGGGGTACAATGTAGGGGTACAATGTACCCCTTACCAATTCACATAGGGGGGCTGGGATCTGGGGGTCCTCTTTGTTAAAGGGGTCTTCCAGATTCCGATAAGCCCCCCACCTGCAGACCCCCACAACCACTGGGCAAGGGTTGTGGGGATGAGGCCCTTGTCCCCATCAACATGGGGACATGGTGCTTTGAGGGGTCACAGACCCCCAAAGCATCCTCCCCATGTTGAGGGCATGTGGACTGGTACGGTTCAGGAGGGGGGCCCCGCTTTCTCATCCCCCCTCTTTTCTTGCGGCCTGCCAGGTTGCGTGCTCGGATAAAGGGTCTGGTATGGATTTTTGGGGGGAACTCCACGCTATTTTTTTTTAAAATTTGGCATGGAGTTCCCCTTAAAATCCATACCAGACCTGAAGGGTCTGGTATGGATATTTAGGGGGGACCCCCACGTAATTTTTTTTTAAAAATTTGACGCAGGGTTCCCCTTAATATCCATACCAGACCCGAAGGGCCTGGTAATTGAATTTGGGGGACCCCCACGCATTTATTTTTATTTATTTATCAATGACTTTTCTCTGTATTGCCGGGAGCCGACAATTAATTATAGCCGCGAGTGCTTTTAAATTACTTTTTTTCCTTCAGAAATTACACTTTGTGCAGGGACAGTTCTAAGCACGGGAAACAAGCGCTGCTTTACAGGCATACTATACACCCCCCCCAGGTACGAAATTTAAAGAAATATTTCACTTTTATTGTTTCACTTTAAGAATTATTAGAATCACTGCTCCCGAAAAAACGTTTTTAAAACCTTTTTTTTGCATTGATACATGTCCCCTGGGGCAGGACCCGGGTCCCCAAACACTTTTTATGACAATAACTTGCATATAAGCCTTTAAAATTAGCACTTTAGATTTCTCCCATAGACTTTTACAGGGTGTTCCATGGCTTTTCGAATTTGCCGTAAACACCCCAAATTGTTCGCTGTTCGGCGAACGGGCGAACGAGCAATGTTCGAGTCGAACATGAGTTTGACTCGAACTCGAAGCTCATCCCTATTCACAACAAGTTTTAATGATACACTTACCGTAGTATTGTAAAATGGAAGTTGGATGCATACGAAACTACCCCCTACCTGCATCCTTTAACCCTTCATTATCACAATTAACTTGTATTTACCCCCCACACTCCCTGGAACACTAGAATTACCCTATAAGGAAAGGTTAACTTAAGTATTAATAATTTAATTGTTATTTTAAATAAATAAAATAGGTATTAAGTATTTTGTGCTTACAAACATACTACTTAAACCCTATCAACAGGTTATCTAGAGGTGAATTATAGTTTATAAGTTAGTTGCTATAATACTATAGTAATAGTCAAAACTCCCTTTCTATCGTGATTTTAATGGTACCAATATATGCTGATGGACGCAGTATGGGTTTAGCCCTCATACCTATTTAAATTAATTAGCATAATGTCCATTGGCTACACTGTAATATACTTACGCAAGCATCATTTAGATGCTTTCTTTATAGTACTTTTCTCCTGTACGTGGAAGATCCGTGTGCCCTCCTTAGCCTCCCTTGTACACCCATAATATGTGGGTGTCCGACGTGGGCATTTTTCCCCCTGATGGAGTTTCAAACCCTCTATCACGGGCTATTTTTAAAAGTTTACTTATATTTGTACAAGTAATGTATGTATTAATTTTCTCTGTTATTAATTTTTTCTTTATTCCAGGCTCCACTGGACTCTTCTCTACTTTCATATCTTTTAAGTCCACACAGGTCGATTCACCTAGTCAGAAATGCAAGGTATTTGGTAAGTTGTATGTTTTTGATCAATTGCCATGGCACCATTGAACATCTTGTCCCTGAACGTTCAGGGCATTAGTGTTCCACAGAAAAGGACTAAGGCATTTCGCATGTTTCAGTCACGTAGGGCGCACATAGTGTGCCTACAGGAGACACATTTCACTAAAGAATCCACCCCCAAATTCATGTCCCCCTCATATTCACAATTTTTCACTGCTTCTGCCAACACTAAACAAAGAGGAACTCTAATAGCGTTCCATAGATCCACTCCATTCACACTTGTAAAAGACATCATAGATCCAGAAGGGAGATATATATTACTAATTGGTCACATAGTGGATACCCCTGTCACGATAATCTCATATTATGTCCCCAATAAACAACCCACCTCATTTCTCTCCCACCTAATGCAATTGATCAATGACCATAAATTTGGAACAGTAATTATGTGCGGGGATTCAAACCAGGCCCTCCTCCCATTCCTGGATAAATCACCTTATGTTCCACCCGCAAGTCCAAGCAAACTGTCTTTCTCACAGCTCCTCTCGAAATACAATATGGTAGACTCATGGAGAGAAAGCAACCCGACTAAAAAAAGATTCACCTTTTTCTCTCACCCACACCAATTATTCACCCGTATCGACCATATCTTTTTAACTATCGGAATGATCCCAGAAATTCTTGAATCCGACATAATTCCAATACCATGGTCTGACCATAATGCAGTTTACACAACTGTTGCGTCCATCATACCAAAAGCGCAGGATTCAACACGGTATCTCCCTGACACATTGCTTAAGCACCAAATTCACCGCATTAAAGTTGAACAGGCTTTAAAGGAATATTTGCTCCACAATAGAACCCCTGACATATCCCCTTTAACACTCTGGGAGGCCCACAAACCTTTGTTGCGTGGTACCCTACAAAGACAAATGCCTACACTTAAACGGGAACGAAAATCCTTGACCCGCAAGTTAGAAACTGAATTCAATGCGTTCCTAGCATTTCAAGAAAATCCATCGACATTAACGAAAACCCAGCTAAGGCTAAAGCTAAAGTTGGGACTTTGTATGAGGCAATAGGTATATAAACCTCCATCCCTGGTATGGTTGATCAATATATGCTAAAGGGTGGGACTTTGTATGAAGCACTCAGCTAATTGAAAGAGCCAATTAATATATCATTTGTTTTATTGATACAAACACAGGGCATACATACACATGTAAAATAATAGCATTTTATAGTAATAAGTAAAAGGGGTCTAGACAATAAATGGGGGTACACAGTTGTCTCAACATAATACATAGTAACAGACCTAGGGTATGTAGACCAAAGTTTGTAGTGGTATCATATAGGCAGAATAACAATGGCAAATTGGTTCAATACAATAAAATAGTAAAATAAATATGTTTAGCTGTAAATATTTCACTTTCAAATGCAGAATTAATCCCAACAAAAGCTGCACTCCCCTTCTCTTGGGCAGAGAAATCATTACCATATTTAGGAATACATCTAACAGCCTCCATAACAGAATTATTCTCAGCCAATTATCCCCCCTATTGAAACAGATCACAACCTTACTAAAACAATGGTCCCATCTCCCACTATCCTGGATAGGTAAGATCAATGCATCCAAAATGACTATCCTGCCCAAACTACTTTATTTGTTTTGAGCCCTGCCAATCCCAATCTCTTCCTATTATCTGGGGCTGATCCAAAAAAGAACAAATACCTTTATATGGGGTACCTCTAGACCACGCATACCAATCCGCACATTACATCTCCCTAAATCATATGGTGGTCTAGGCTACCCCCAACTTTGATGCCTATTACAAGGCTGCTCATTTAGTTAGTCTTCCAAAGTACCACCCAACACATGAATGTCCCCTATGGGTATCAATAGAGGCCTCAGATAGTGACCCTCTGTTGATTTCCAATTTATTATGGCTTAGGACCAGAGATAGGCGTGATTTGTGTAATCCTATAACGCTTCTTATCCCTGTGGGATAAATTTAAAATTTTCAGTCGGTTCACAACCCCCAGAGGCATGATATCAACCCTCTACAACCATATTTTAGTAGACCCTAATTTTGACAAACCAACCTATGTTTGAAAATGGGAGGAGGACCTGGGGTGCACTCTAGATGACACTGAATGGACTAAGATTTGGTCAACCATAAAATCATCCTCGCCCAATGTCATCGCGATGGAAACAAATTACAAAGTCCTGACACGGTGGTACTTGATTCCAGCAAGAGTAGCCAAGTTCGCACCTACACATTCAGCTCTTTGCTTTAGGGGCTGTTCAGACTTGGGCACTCACTTGCATGTATGGTGGACATGCCCGAAAACACAACTTTTCTGGAAATACATTTTTGCAATGGCGTCTAAAATGTTCCAACAGCAGATACAGCCTGATCCGTTTACGGCATTACTTAAAGCGGAGCTCCACCCTAAAATGGAACTTCTGCTGATCGGAACCCTCCCCCCCTCCGGTGTCACAATTGACACCTTTCAGGGGGGAGGGGGTGCAGATACCTGTCTAAGACAAGTATTTGCACCCACTTTCGGGAGTCCTCTCTGCGGGAAATCTGCAGGAAGCACGTCACTTCCCGCAGATTCGGCTCAGACTCAGCTCCCAGAACACAGGGGACCATTCAGAATGACGCAG
Source organism: Rana muscosa (assembly GCA_029206835.1). Taxonomy (NCBI): domain Eukaryota; kingdom Metazoa; phylum Chordata; class Amphibia; order Anura; family Ranidae; genus Rana; species Rana muscosa. Next base: position 220,641,847 of record CM055116.1, read on the forward strand.
CATGACTCACGCATGCGCCATAGAGAACCGGGCATGAAGCCGCAAGGCTTCACTTCCTGGTTCCCTCACCGAGAATGGCGGTGGGGGCAGCAGAGTGACGAGCGATTGCTCGTCCTCTGCTGCGGATGTCGCTGGACTCCAGGACAGGTAAGTGTCCATATATTAAAAGTCAGCAGCTGCTGCATTTGCAGCTGCTGGCTTTTAATATTTTTTTTCCACTGCACCTCCGCTTTAACCTAAAACCGGAAAGCTTAAAAAAAATTCAATTTAAACTCTTTACTCCACTTTTACTGCAGAAAAACAAACGATAGCCAAAGCATGGAAATCCCCAACGTTAGGGTTGGCAGAAACAATTCACAGAATGAACGCCACAATGTCACACGCCAAAATGATAGCCACTGACGGAGACCAATTTCCTAAATTCCAAAAACTATGGCTCCCATGGATAAAACACTATTTATCTCCGGACTTTAATGATGAGGTCCTTTTGCCATGGTAACTGATTAATAGTTTCAATGCAAATCCCATATACCTAAGAAATGGTAAACTATAAGCATCATACTGGTTCATGGACCGACCTTGTGGACTTTCTCTCTCTCTCACTATTTTCTTTCTCTCTTTACTCTCCTTTATTAATTTTTTTTATTTATATATATATATATGTAGCGGGGTCCTCAAATTGATGGGATACACCTGGGCAATAGTGTGACCCAGGTGTATAATTGTGTTAGGATTCAGACCCCTTTTTGTTTCGTGGAGGATTGGAGGATGTAATATTCTCCTTTGCCTGTGGGTGGCGAGGTACCCACAGGCTTCAGGTAGAATCATCCCCTGCAGTGCTCCCTGTTTGGTCTCTTCCCGGAGATGGTATGGCTGGGGCGGGGAACCCGCCGGGCCGTTGAAGGGAGGAGATAAAAGGGGGAGACGCCCTGACCACGAGGTCTTGCGGAGAAGGAGGTCCTCGGAGGAGGAGGGTTGCGGTCCGCACCCAGGGCCCTTAGGCCTGGGTGCGGGAGATCCAGGAGTCTGGTCCAGGTGCCCATGGCCTGGTCCGGAGTCATGTTGGCGTCCATCCCAGGCACCTTTAGCCTGGGGTGAGGTACTATCGAGGAGGCCTGGGGCCCAGTACCTTCGACTGGGTCCCGCTAGGGTGGACTGTCCGAGGGTCCCTGAGCGGAGGGACTCGTACCTGAGGTGAGGAGGCCGGGGAGGTTACCCACTGGAGACCCGGAGCAGCACCAACCCGGTGACAGTGGGCCTCTGGGAACTCTCTTGGGAGGACACATCCCCCTGATAGGGGCCACAGCGTATCGAAGAGGGCTCCATTGCTGTTCATAGGGGTTGCTGGAAGAGACCCCATCCTTCCTGTTCTGTAACAGCCGGATTGGCTTAGGCGCCGCTGGTCATAGTATAGTGGCATATAACTGAAACCTTAGGAAGTGCCTTGATCTGCTCATCCCACCGTTGGCAAGGTTATAGGTCCCAACCAGTTTGTTGCAAAAGAACTGTTTATTGTGCTTTGCGTATTGGAGTGTCAAATAAACAAGTGTTGGACCTTTCTTCGGTGTGTGAACTCCAGTTACTGGAAGCAAAGGGGAGGCTGGTGAGCTTGCAATTACAGACTCAGTGCATTCACAGAACACACCGGCCCGAGGAAACATCAGGAAGTGGCCTTCACCTCCCTACTACAATGGGGAGGACATGGGCCGTGGCGCATCTCACTCTCACAACCCAGGAACCCCTAGACATGAGTTGGTGTGCAAAACCGAGGAAAGAAGGAGAGAGGGTGAGGCCGCTACATATATATATAAAAATATTGTTCTTCACTGCAATTAGTATAGGTTATTAGACCACAATCTTTGTGTATACCGTAATGACAATTTAGTTACACTTTAAGTTATGGTGGGCATGAATACAATGTTACCCACCGGCTATCTACGTAGTGAAGATTTAATTAATTTAATTTAAATATTTTATGTTATGTATTATTTACTTATAGAATAGTTTCGAGCTAATTTTATTTATCTGTATCCTTGCATAAATAACTAAAGTATGCATTTATTATTATGCAACCAATAAATATTTTTGACAAGGAAAATGTCTGGTTAAGGCCTATCTCAGGCAAGCATGTAAACACATACATAATGTATTTTTGCTTCTTAATATTTGCATAAAGTTTGATACTTCAACTAATCTTAGCCAGTCCCACTGAAAATTGTTTCCTCAGAAGTGAAAACATTATTATTCTGTTGTGGTGTTACTGTCAATCTACAAAACACACTTTTGCTCACACCTCTTTGTAAATCAGTCAGCTTCCTACTGTTTTTATAGCAAAATCTCCACAATTTGCCTGCTATTTTCCTGTTCGACTGCCAAAATAGTGATTTGTTTTGGTGTACTACCATGGTATAACAATTTAATGGCAATAATAAAATTGAATCTTCTATTGTCTTCCTTTGAGTATGTATCTAATAAATGAATGCTTTACAAACATTGTTATACTGTATAGAAGTATAATCATTAATTTCTCATATGCCTTCTCTGACTGTGAAAATATAGTTAAAGATTTAAAGTTCAACCAAATTGGAAGTTCTTCCAATACTACTCTAATGCCCCATACACACGATCGTTTTTCTTGTCATTTTTTTTCTTGCCGTTTTTCACGTCGTTTTTTTCATGTTTCCTCTCAAGCCTGTCTTGCGTACACACGATCATTTTAAAAAACGATCAAGCAAAGCGCAGTGACGTATACCACGTACGACGGCACTATAAAGGGGAAGTTCCGCTCGAATGGCGCCAACCTTCATTTTAGTAAAGTTTGTTGAGCAACGATTCGCGCTTTTCAGCCTCGTGCTTTTCAGTCCGTTACTGCGTGACGAATGTGCTATCTCCATTACGAACGCTAGTTTTACCAGAACGAGCGCTCCCGTCTCATACTTGATTCTGAGCATGCGCATTTTTTTTCACGTCGTTAAAGCATACACACTATCGTTTTTCACGTCGTTAAAAAAAACGACATGAAAAACGACGTGAAAAAAGAGAGCATGTTCGAAATTTTTAATGGCCGTTTTTCACGTTGTTAAAAATGCTCTGGAGCATACACACAATCATTTTTAATGCCCATTTTTAAAAATGGCATTTTTAACGGCATGAAAAACGATCGTGTGTATTGGGCATTAAAGTCAGGTAGATGCTGACAATCAAAAAGTTATGAGAAATCCTTTATTCTTTTTAAAGGGTACATTTTTCTTGATTTTTTTCTTTTACTGTCAACATACAAAGAGACTAAAAAAAGATCTTGAACATAATATAGCAGTATTATGAACACATAGTACAAATGGCTGCGAATATACCAATTTACCTCCTAACTAGGGATAAGCTTCGAGAGCTTCGAGAACATCGCCTGTTTCGAACATTATGGGCCATTCGCGCACCATGACCTGCATGCTTTGGCCAATCACAGCGCGCAAAAATCGGAGAGCCATAATTGGCCAAAGCCAGGGTGGCTTTGGCCAATTATGTCTCAGGAGGTTTAGTACAAGCCCCACACTATATAAGGCCGCCTCCGTGGCGGCCTTGTGTAGTGTGTTGCGGTGGTTAAAGAGAGAGGTTAAAGAGAGAGAGAGACAGTGTCATTTATTTTGAGTTAGATAGAGCAGGCAGGCGAGTCAGTTAGCTGCAGTTACAGTGTGTAGAGGATATATATGCATCCTAGGTGTTGTATATACTGTATACTTACACACTGTATTCAGTTTAGCTAGATCCGTTCCTGTTATTCTCTATACTGACAGGCAGGCAGGTGATTGTGCTAGCTGCAGTATTTTCACTTAGTGTACTGTGTCCTTTGCACAGTGTGCACCTAAAGGTACCTCAATACAATTAGTGGTGTTCTCATACTAAAACCACAGGCAGGGAGCTGCATTAATTTCATTTAGTGCACTGTGTCCTTTGCACAGCGTTCACCTAAAGGTACCTCAATATAATTAGTGGTGTTCTCATACTAAAACCACAGACAGGGAGCTGCAATAATTTAATTTAGTGTACCTCTGTCTAGGGATGAGCCGAACACCCCCCAGTTCAGTTCGCACCAGAACTTGCAAACAGGCAATAAATTTGTTCGAACATCCGAACACCATTAAAGTCTATGGGACTCGAATATGAAAAATCTAAAGTGCTAATTTTAAAGGCTTATATGTAGGGATGAGCTTCGAGTTCGAGTCGAACTCATGTTCGACTCGAACATTGCCTGTTCGCCCGTTCGCTGAACAGCGAACAAATTGGGGGGTTCCCGGCAAATTCAAAAAGTCTATGGGAGAAATCTAAAGTGCTAATTATAAAGGCTTATATGCAAGTTATTGTCATAAAAAGTGTTTGGGGACCCGGGTTCTGCCCCAGGGGACATGTATCAATGCAAAAAAAAGTTTTAAAAACGCCCGTTTTTTTGGGAGCAGTGATTTTAATAATGCTTAAAGTGAAACAATAAAAGTGAAATATTCCTTTAAATATCGTACCTGGGGGGTGTGTATGATATGCATGTAAAGTCGCGCATGTTTCCCGTGCTTAGAACTGTCCCTGCACAAAGTGTCATTTTTGAAGGAAAAAAAGTCATTTAAAACTCACTCGCGGCTATTAATGAATTGTCGGCTCCCGGCAATACATAGAAAAGTCATTGATAAAAAATAAAAAAAAAGCGTGGGAGTCCCCCAGAATTCAATTACCAGGCCCTTCAGGTCTGGAATGGATATTAAGGGGAACCCTGCCGCGAATTAAAAAAAAATGTGTGGAGTTCCCCCAAATATCCATACCAGGCCCTTCAGATCTGGCATGGATTTTAAGGGGAACTCCACCCCAAATTTAAAAAAAAATGGCGTGGGGTCCCCCCAAAAATCTATATCAGACCCTTATCTGAGCACGCAACCTGGCTGGCCGCAGGGGAAGAGGGGGGACAAGAGAGCGGCCCCCCCTCCCTCCTGAACCGTACCAGGCCACATGGCCTCAACATGGGGAAGATGTCCCCATGTTGATGGGGACAAGGACCTCATCCCCACAACCCTTGCCCGGTGGTTGTGGGGGTCTGCGGGCGGGGGGCTTATCGGAATCTGGAAGACCCCTTTAACAAAGGGGACCCCCCGATCCTGCCCCCCCCTATGTGAATTGGTAATGGGTACATTGTACCCCTACCATTTCACGAAGAAATCATAAAAAAATTGTAAAAAAAAACACACAAACACTTTGAAAAAGTCCTTTATTAAAAAACAAAACAAAAAAAACATTCCAGCGGTGAAATCCAGTGTCCCGCGGCGATCCCGATGTCCAGCGCTGTCCATCATTGGCTGAGCCTGAGCGGACCTGATGGGGATCTTCCTCCGCAGTCTATTACATGTATAGACCTGCCCCTTCTAAAGTTCCCCATCAGGTCCGCTCAGCCAATGACTCGGTGTAAGGCTGAGGACCTGATGCGGAACATGACAAGGGGCGGGTCTATACATGTATTACAAAGTGAGAGAAGTTCCCCATCAGGTCCGCACCCTCGGTATGTCCGACCGCCCCTACGTCATTGGCCTGAGCGGGAAACTTCCTTCACTGTGTAATTTAAATTTACACAGTGAAGGAAGTTTGACGTAGGCGGTTCAGGAGGGAGGGGGGGCCGCTCTCTCGTCCCCCCCCCTCTTCCCCTGTGGCCGGCCAGGTTGCGTGCTCGGATAAGGGTCTGGTATGGATTTTTGGGGGGACTCCACGCCATTTTTTTTAAAATTTGGGGTGGAGTTCCCCTTAAAATCCATGCCAGATCTAAAGGGCCTGGTATGGATATTTGGGGGAACTCCACGCATTTTTTTTTTAATTTGCGGCGGGGTTCCCCTTAATATCCATTCCAGTCCTGAAGGGCCTGGTAATTGAATTCTGGGGGACCCCCACGCTTTTTTTTTTTTTTTATCAATGACTTTTGTATGTATTGCCGGAAGACCGACAATTCATTAATAGCCGCGAGTGAGTTTTAAATGACATTTTTCCTTCAAAAATGAAATTTTTTGCAGGGACAGTTCTAAGTTAGAAAAATGTCTGCAAAAAATGTCATTTTTGAAGGAAAAAAAGTTATTTAAAACTCACTCGCCGCTATTAATGAATTGTCGGCTCCCGGCAATACATAGAAAAGTCATTGATAAAAAAAAAGCGGGGAACCCCTCCGCAAATTAAAAATAAAAATGTGTGGAGTTCCCCCAAATATCCATACCAGACCCTTATCCGAGCACGCAACCTGGCCGGCCGCAGGGGAGATGAGAGAGCGGCCTCCCTCCCTCCTGAACCGTACCAGGCCACATGCCCTCAACATGGGGAGGATGTCCCCATGTTGATGGGGACAAGGGCCTCATCCCCACAACCCTTGCCCGGTGGTTGTGGAGGTCTGCGGGCGGGGGGCTTATCGGAATCTGGAAGACCCCTTTAACAAAGGGGACCCCCAGATCCCGGCCCCCCCTATGTGAATTGGTAAGGGGTACATTGTACCCCTACCATTTCACAAAGAAAGTGTCAAAAAATGTAAATAAAAACACACAAACACCTTGAAAAAGTCCTCTATTAAAAAAAAAAAACATTCCAGCGATGAAATCCAGTGTCCCGCGGTGATCCCGATGTCCAGCGTTGTCCGTCATTGGTTGAGCCTGAGCGGACCTGATGGGGAACTTCCTCTGCAGAGTTTTAAATGTATAGACCCACCCCTTCTAAAGTTCCCCATCAGGTCCGCTTAGCGGACCAGATGCGGAACATGAGAAGGGGCGGGTCTATACATGTATTACACAGTGAAGGAAGTTCCCCATCAGGTCCGCCCCCTTGGTATGTCGGACACCGCCTACGTCATTGGCCTGAGCGGGGAACTTCCTTCACTGTGTAATTTAAAATACACAGTGAAGGAAGTTTCCCGCTCAGGCCAATGACGTAGGCGCGGTCCGACATACCGAGGGGGCGGATCTGATGGGGAACTTCTCTCACTTTGTAAGACATGTATAGACCCGCCCCTTGTCATGTTCCGCATCTGGTCCGCTGAGCGGACCTGAATGGGAACTTTAGAAGGGGCGGGTCTATACATTTAAAACACTGCAGAGGAAGTTCCCCATCAGGTCCGCTCAGGCTCAACCAATGACGGACAGCGCTGGACATCGGATCGCGGGACACTGGATTTCATCGCTGGAATGTTTTTTTTTTTTAATAAAGGACTTTTTCAAGGTGTTTGTGTGTTTTTTTTTACATTTTTTGACACTTTCTTTGTGACATGGTAGGGGTATAATGTACCCCTTACCAATTCACATGGGGGGGGGGGGGCCGGGATCTGGGGGTCCCCTTTGTTAAAGGGGTCTTCCAGATTCTGATAAGCCCCCGCCCGCAGACCCCCACAACCACCGGGCAAGGGTTGTGGGGATGAGGCCCTTGTCCCCATCAACATGGGGACATCCTCCCCATGTTGAGGGCATGTGGCCTGGTACGGTTCAGGAGGGAGGGGGGCCGCTCTCTCGTCCCCCCCTCTTCCCCTGCGGCCGGCCAGGTTGCGTGCTCAGATAAGGGTCTGATATGGATTTTTGGGGGGACCCCACGCCATTTTTTTTTAATTTGGGGTGGCGTTCCCCTTAAAATCCATGCCAGATCTGAAGGGCCTGGTATGGATATTTGGGGGAACTCCACGCATTTTTTTTTAAATTTGCGGCGGGGTTCCCCTTAATATCCATTCCAGACCTGAAGGGCCTGGTAATTGAATTCTGGGGGACCCCCACGCTTTTTTTTTTTTTTTTATCAATGACTTTTGTATGTATTGATAAAAGCCGACAATTCATTAATAGCCGAGTTTTAAATGACTTTTTTTCCTTCAAAAATGAAATTTTTTGCAGGGACAGTTCTAAGCACGGGAAACATGCGCCACTTTACATGCATATCATACACACCCCCCAGGTACGAAATTTAAAGGAATATTTCACTTTTATGTTTTCATTTTAAGCATTATTAAAATCACTGCTCCCGAAAAAACTGACGTTTTTAAAACTTCTTTTTGCATTGATACATGTCCCCTGGGGCAGGACCCGGGTCCCCAAACACTTTTTAGGACAATAACTTGCATATAAGCCTTTATAATTAGCACTTTAGATTTCGAACGTTCGAGTCGATTGTATTTAATAGGGTTCTAAAGTTCACACGAACATTTTGTCTGTTCGCAGGTTCTGGTGCGAACCGAACAGGGGGGTGTTCGGCTCATCCCTGCTTATATGCAAGTTATTGTCATAAAAAGTGTTCGGGGACCCGGGTCCTGCCCCAGGGGACATGTATCAATGCAAATTTTTTTTAATTCTTAAAGTGAAACAATAAAAGTTAAATATTCCTTTAAATTTCGTACCGGGGGGGGGGGGGTGTATAGTATGCCTGTAAAGTAGCGCTTGTTTCCCGTGCTTAGAACTGTCCCTGCACAAAGTGTAATTTCTGAAGGAAAAAAAATTATTTAAAAGCACTCACGGCTATAATGAATTGTCGGCTCCCGGCAATACAGGGAAAAGTCATTGATAAAAAAAAAAAAATGCGTGGGGGTCCCCCCAAATGCAATTACCAGGCCCTTCAGGTCTGGTATGGATATTATGGGGAACCCTGCGTCAAATTTTAAAAAAAAATGGCGTGGAGTTCCCCCCAAAAATCCATACCAGACCCTTTATCCGAGCATGCAACCTGGCAGGCCGTAGGAAAAGAGAGGGGGACAAGAGAGCGCCCCCCTCCTGAACCGTACCAGGCCACATGCCCTCAACATGGGGAGGATGCTTTGGGGGTCTGTGACCCCTCAAAGCACCATGTCCCCATGTTGATAGGGACAAGGGCCTCATCCCCACAACCCTTGTCCAGTGGTTGTGGGGGTCTGCAGGTGGGGGGCTTATCGGAATCTGGAAGACCCCTTTAACAAAGGGGACCCCCAGATCCCGGCCCCCCCCCATGTGAATTGGTAAGGGGTACATTGTACCCCTACCATTTCACAAGGAAAGTGTAAAAAATTGTAAAAAAACACACAGACACCATTGGGAAAAGTCCTTTATTAAAAAAAAGAAAAAAGATTCCAGTGGTGGTAATCCACTCTCGGTATCCTGCGATGGATGCTCTCCTCTCCGGGGTCCAGCGGTGGATGATCTCCTCTCCATCCAGGTCCAGGCTCCAGCGATGAGATGTCCAGTGCAGCGCATCCTGTCTCCACCGGAGACACCCCGGGAATCCCGGCAGCCTGACAGGTCTCTTGTGTAGCTGAGGGTGGGGCCACCCATCACGTGACCCCGTCCCCCTCTGAAGCAAGGGGAAACCCGGGCTTCCCCAGTGACGTGCGGATGACCCTGCCCCCCTCTGATGTAACGCAGGTTTCCGTTATATTTGGATATTTGGGGGGAACCCCACGTAATTTTTTTTTAAATTTGACGCAGGGTTCCCTTTAATATCCATACCAGACCTGAAGGGCCACGAGTGCTTTTAAATGACTTTTTTTCCTTCAGAAATTAAAGTTTTTGCAGGGACAGTTCTAAGCACGGGAAACAAGCGCTAATTTACAGGCATACAGGCATACCCCACTTTTAAGTACACAATGGGACCAGAGCATGTATGTAAAATGAAAATGTACTTAAAGTGAAACAATACCTTTTTTCACTTCTAGGGTGTATTGGGGGGCCAGGGACTGTAGTGGGGGTGTCAGGAGCTGTAGATGAGGTCTCAGGGGCTGTAGTGGGGGTGTCAGGGGCACACTGGAACAGGGCGGGCTATGTTCTCGGAGCTTCAGCTCCTTCTACTGCGGCTGCAAAATGTCTGTACAGTACTTGTGAGGCACTTTACATGCACTTGGGGTATGTACTTACTCGCGAGTGTATGTAAAGTGAGTGTACTTAAAGCGGGGTATGCCTGTACTATACACCCCCCAGGTACGAAATTTAAAGGAATATTTCACTTTTATCGTTTCACTTCAAGCATTATTAAGATCACTGCTCCCGAAAAAACGGCTGTTTTAAAAAAAAATTTGCATTGATACATGTCTCCTGGGGCAGGACTCGGGTCCCCAAACACTTTTTATGACAATAACTTGCATATAAGCCTCTAAAATTAGCACTTTAGATTTCTTCCATAGACTTTTACAGGGTGTTCCGCGGCTTTTTGAATTTGCCGTGAACACCCCAAATTGTTTGCTGCTCGGAACATGAGTTTGACTCTAACTCGAAGCTCATCCCTACTTCTGTCCTTTGCACAGTGTGCACCTAAAGGTATCTCAATACAATTAGTGGTGTTCTCATACTAAAACCACAGGCAGGGAGCTGCATTAATTTCATTTAGTGTACTGTGTCCTTTGCCAAGCGTTCACCTAAAGGTACCTCAATACAATTAGTGGTGTTTTCATACTAAAACCACAGGCAGGGAGCTGCATTAATTTCATTGAGTGTACTTCTGTCCTTTGTACAGCGTGCACTTAAAGGTACCTGAATACAATTGGTGGTGTTATCAAACTAATACCACAGGCAGGGAGCTGCAAGTATTTTAGTGTACTGTGTCCTCTGAACAGTGTGCACCTAAAACTAACTGAAGACAATTGCTGCTTTTCTCATACTAATACCACAGCAGGCAGTTGATTGTGCTAGCTGCAGTATAATCACTATAGATCTATATATATACACCCCACCTTTGTGCAGCTACATCTCACTGCAGGCCATTAGTATGTCTGGAAGGCAAACAAGGAGAGGCAGACAGTCACAAGCCAATAAAAGAGGGCAAGCAGGCTCTGTGTCTAGAGGCAACAGTGATGGTCGTGAACACGGTGCATCCTCATCAGCACGAAGACTTGGTAGAGTGGATGACCAAGCCGTCCTCATCCTCTCTCACCCAGGCTCAGGGTACTTTGGCAAAGCAGCTGCCAAGGCGGCCTTTTTTCCTCGGCTCAATGGCATCAGTCACTCCTTCCCTAGCCCCACCATGTCCTCCTGAGGAGTCCCCTGAACTGTTTGACCACAGTGTTGGGTACATGCTCCAGGAGGATGCCCAGCGTTTTGAAGGCTCCGATGATGGTACCCAGCTAGAGGAAGGCAGTAATGTGAGCCCAGAGAGAGGGGGTGCCCAACAAGGACAGCAATCTGGCAGTCATGTTCCCCCAGCTGCAGCATACTGCCAGATTTGCTCCAGTGATGAGGAGGGAGGGGATTATGAGGTCACTGACTCCACATGGGTGCCTGATAGGAGAGAGGAGGAGGAGGCACATCTCCAACAAGGCAGGATGCCCTCCAGGGGCCAGCTTAAGGGCAGCCAACCGACTGCATCACACTGCAGTGTTCCGCATGTTCAGGGCGCTGCTGTCTCTGTGCGTTATTCCAAAAGTTTTTTAGTGTGGCAGAAGATCGCATCGTTGCTATTTGCAACATATGTCTGAAGTGAATCTCGCGCGGCCAAAACATGAGCACCACATGCTTAACCAGACATATGTCGACCTGCCATGCAGTCCGTTGGCAAGCATACAAAAAAGACCCACATCAAAGAACAAAGCGGACCTCTCCTTGCTCCTCATCAGCTGGGATCTCCAACCCCACTATACCTTCAGTCCTCTCTGAAACCTGCACTGAGAGGAATGAAGGTGTAGAATTAGGTGTGTCACAGCCAAGTACTTGCGGGCAATCTGCTATCGGTACACTGACGTCACATTGTACCAGGCAAATTTCCCTGCCCCAGCTGCTGCACCGCCAAAAGAAGTTCACTCCCAGCCATCCACATGCTGAATGCTAGCTTGGATAAATTTCTAGCACTTCAACTGCTGCCTTTTCAGTTGGTAGACTCTGCCCCCTTCCGTGAGTTTGTGGAATGTGCGGTTCCTCAGTGGCAGGTTCCCAAAACGCCACTTTTTCTTCCGGCTCTCTACCGTCAGGTGGAAGGCAATGTCTTGGCCTCGCTGGACAGGGCGGTCAGCGGTAAGGTGCATATTACCGCTGACTCATGGTCCTGCAGGCATGGACAGGGACGTTACCTATCTTTCACGGCGCATTGGGTGACTCTGCTGGCAGCTGGGAAGGATGCAGGACAAGGTGCAGTACTGTTGGAGGTTGTTCTCCAACCACACCTCCAAAATGCTACTACTGGTGATTCTGACACACCTCTCTCCTCCACCCCCTCCTCTTCTTCTTCCTCCATGGCCTCTTCCTGTGCTTTGTCCTCGGAACCAGCGGTGCTCTATAGGCGTTCAAGGGGCTACGCAAGTACGCAGGCAAAAAGATGCCATGCAGTGCTTGAGCTGGTGTGCTTGGGGGACAAGAGCCACACTGGGGCAGAGATTCTGACAACTCTGCAGGGACAGGATCAGAGGTGATTTATGCCACTCCAGCTTGAGCCAGGAAAGGTGGTTTGTGACAATGGCACCAATCTCCTCTCCGCCCTCCGACAGGGACAACTGACCCATGTGCCCTGTTTTGCTCACGTTCTTAACTTAGTGGTGCAGTGGTTCTTGGGCAGGTACCCGGGCTTACAGGAGGTCCTGTAGCAGGCCAGGAAACTCTGTGTGCATTTCCGCCGGTCATATAATTCCAGTGCTCGGCTGGCTGACCTCCAAAAGGAATCTAACCTGCCCAAGAACCGCCTAATCTGTGACATGCCCACCAAGTGGAACTCTACGTTGGCCATGCTGCAGCGGCTGCACACGCAGCAGAGGGCCATCAATGAGTATCTTTTGCAATATGGCACCAGGACAGGGTCAGGGGAGCTTGGATTTTCCCCCCACGCCAGTGGGCCATGATCAGGGATGCATGCACTGTCCTGTCACCATTTGAGGAGGCCAAGAGGATGGTGAGCAGTGACAGTGCATGCATCAGTGACACTGTCCCTCTTGTCCATCTGTTGGAGCACACGCTGCGTGGAATAATGGACAGGGCACTTGAGGCAGAACAGAGGGAGGAAGAAGAGGACTTCTTTACCTCTCAAGGCCCCCTTTATCCAGACAGTGTTCCTGCTGGCCCGGCTATCACACAGGAAGAGGACGAGGAGAAGGAGGATTGTGTCAGCATGGAGGTGGAGCCTAGCACTCAGCATCAGCAGCAGTCTTCAAGGGATCAATTACAGTCCAAAGAAACACATGGACTTGTACGTGGCTGGGAGGAGGTGGCTGCGGATCATGTCATCCTCAGTGACCCAAGGGACTCCGCAATGAATGCCTCAGCAAACCTACGCTGTATGGCCTCCCTGATCCTGCAAAGCCTGCGGAAGGATCCTCATATTCGTGCTATCAAGGAGAGGGATCATTACTGGCTGGCAACCCTCCTTGATCCACGTTACAAGGGTAAGGTTGCGGACCTTATCTTGCCGTCGCAGAGGGAGCAGAGGATGAAACATCTTCGGGAGGCCTTGCAGAAAGGTCTGTGCAACGCGTTCACAGAGACTGGGAGGTTACAAATTCCAGGTCCTGGACAACGTGTTGCTGAGGTTTCGGTCAGTCAAAGAAGGAGCGGTGGAGAAGGTGGCCGTCTGACAATTTTTTAGTCCCAAGCTATGATCGGTTCCAGCAACCATTGCCAGCGTCTGTTTTACATGATGCAGGAATACCTAGGGGCAAGATCAGACTTGGACACCTTTCCCACCGAAAATCCACTGGGTTACTGGGTCTTGAGGATGGATCACTGGCCAGAGCTTGCACAGTATGCAATTGAGCTACTGGACTGTCCTGCATCCAGCGTTCTTTCGGAACGCACATTCAGTGCTGCTGGAGGCTTTCTAACCGATCACAGGGTGCGCCTGTCCACCGACTCAGTCAATCGACTGACCTTCATAAAAAAGAATCAGTCTTGGATCACCACCAGCTAACAAGCACCTGATGCTGATGCAAGAGAATAATTTTCTTTGAAATGTCAGATCCCTTCAAGACTGCCTATGCTGATGCAGAGTGACTATCCTGTTATGCTGAGTGACTATCCTTTTCCTCCTCAATGATCATGCTGATAGCATTAAAGAACATTTTTGTTTCTGGGCACCGCCACCAGTGGCTAAGTCCCAATTTTTCAGCCCCTGTTTAACAGGGGCGTGTAATTACAATTTTTAATGCAATACTTTGCAGCAGGGCTCATTCCTGCGCTCCAACTAAAGTGAGAGTGGGGGAAAAAAGTTGCGCTACTTAGATGAATGGAAAGCAGCTAGCATAAACAATATGATATATTGCATAAACACAAAAAAAAAAAAATACAGCGCTAGAAATAACAGAATACATCAAAATAACTCGATATGTGAAGTGACCAATGTGCAAAACGTTCTAAAAGAAGACACAGCAAAATGTCATAAAATAAAAAACAAGGCATTGATGGAGTGCCCTATGTGAAGGACAATGATAATCAAAACTGAGTGAACACAGTGAGTGAGCCAAAATCAAAAGTCAGTGATGATGTCACCAAAACCATGTGCAGATGAGCTTATGATAGGATCAATGGATAAGTTCACTTATGATGGAGCAATAAGGAATGGAGACCTTAGTTGTATCGGCATAGTAGGCTTGCTGTATACATGGTGTATCCCTTGTGGACTCTGGGATTGTGCACTATCAACCTTATAACAAGGAGGTAAGAAATGGGTACTCTAATGCCCTGTACACACGATCGGATTTACGATGGAAAAAAATCCAATGGATTTTTCCATCGGAAATCCGATGAAGCTGACTTCCATCAGTCTTGCCTACACACCATCAGTCAAAAATCCGACCGTCCCAAACGCCGTGACGTAAAACACTCCGAAGAGCCGAGAAAAATGAAGTTCAATGCTTCTGAGCATGCGTCGACTTGATTCTGAGCAGACGATCTGAATTTTCTATCGTTTTTTATTTCATTGGTAAAATTTAAAACATGTTCTATTTTTTTATACCGATGGAAAAAAGACCAATGGGGCCCACACATGATTGGTGTGTCCGATGAAAAAAGTCCATCTGTCTTTTTTCATCAGAAAAAACGATTGTGTGTACGCGGCATTACCGTAGTTAGAGGATACACACGTCGGCGACGGTGTATCAATCATGCATAACCAGGTGTCTTAGGATCCGCTTCCAGGAAATTATGTTTCAAGGAGAAAACCTTGGATGTC
Organism: Rana muscosa; assembly: GCA_029206835.1. Taxonomy (NCBI): domain Eukaryota; kingdom Metazoa; phylum Chordata; class Amphibia; order Anura; family Ranidae; genus Rana; species Rana muscosa. The sequence goes on from CM055116.1 coordinate 220,656,931, forward strand.
TCAGCAAGCGTTGTCACCGTCATAGGCTGTCGACCATGGATGGAGAATGCAGGATCTCACCTAGCCGGAAGCATAAGGTATCCAAAGAATATATTTGTTCTCAACATGGAAGAAAGAAAAAAACAATACTCCACATAGTGTAGACTGAATCCGGGATAGAGGGTAAAAAACTGGCCTTTATTGGCTTAAAAAACATATAAAACTGTATAACCGCATACAGGCAGCTATGAGGTGCATGTACAAAAGGGTATAAAAGCAGCAAAAGCGTGGTGGAGAGAGCCAAGCAGGCTAAATGTCTGACATGTTTCGAGTAAAGACTCTTCAACTGGGGCATTAACAGGGGTGTGTAAATACAATTTTTGATGCAATACTTTGCAGCAGGGCTCATTCCTGCTCTCCAACTAGAGTATCTGTGAGGGGTTGCAGTGTTGTGGCACCAGCACCAGTGCCTAAGGCCAAATTTTTCTTCCCCTGTTTAACAGGGGCGTGTAAATACAATTTTTGATGCAATACTTTGCAGCAGGGCTCATTGCTGCGCTCCAACTACAGTATCTGTGAGGGGTTGCAGTGTTGTGGCACCAGCACCAGTGCCTAAGGCCCAATTTTTCATCCCCTGTTTAACAGGAGTGTGTAATTACAATTTTTGATGCAATACTTTGCAGCAGGGCTCATTCCTGCACTCCAACTAGAGTATCTGTGAGGGGTTGCAGTGTTGTGGCACCAGTGCCTAAGACACAATTTTTATGCCCCTGTTCAACAGGGGCATGTAATTACAATTCTTGATCTAATAATTCACAGCAGGGCCCATTCCTGTGCCCACCAAGTGTAACTGTGGGGGCTTACAGTGTTGTGGCAACACCACCACCACCAAAGGCCCAATTTTTCTGCCCCTGTTCAACAGGGGCATGCAATTACAATTCTTGATCTAATATTTCACAGCTGCGCCCACCAAGAGTAACTGTGAGGACTTACAGTGTTGTGGCACCAGCACCACCACCAAAGGTCCAATTTTTCCTACCACTGTTTAACAATGGCACGTAATTACAATTCTTGATATAATAGTTCACAGCAGGGCATTCCAGCGCCCACCACGAGTAACTGTGAGGGCTTACAGTGTTGTGGCAACACCAACACCTAAGGGGCAAATTTCTGCAGAGTATATACGGCAGGCCCCTACTTTCAAACATCCAACTTACAAATGACTCCTACTTGCAAACGGAATGTGACAACAGGAAGTGAGAGGAAATCTACCCCTAGGAAGGGAAATTCTCTCCTGTAAGAGTTAATAAGGGAAAAAGGTGTCTTCTTTCCACTGATGCTTTATTACCAATCCTTGTTTCAATAAAAAACCCAAATTTTCCAAAAACATTTGTCATTGGGACGGAAAGTGAGGTGAAATGTTCTGAACAGGTGCACCGACAGCAAAACAAATGTTACAGGGGTGATAACCCTTCCCTATGTTTTCCAAAAAGCTTAAAAATAGATTTTTTGTCTGGAGCTACACTTTAAAAATGTACCAGTTCAAAATTACAAAAAGATTCTACGTAACAACAAACCTACAGTCCCTGTCTTGTTTTCACCGCCTGTATACTGCTGTTCAGAGTATATAGGGCCTGGGGGCACCACGCCTTTCCTTTTTTTAATTTGGGTGCGGGGTTCCCCTTAATATCCATACAAGACCCAAAGAACCTGTCCGTAGATGGGGAATAAGAACCTCCTTATACTGAATATACCATTCAACAGAAAAAATGATTATCCCTTGGGTCTTATTACGGGCAAAGGAGAGCATGGCCAATTCTATTTTGTCTGTCATTAAAGGGGCATCTAGTAAGCAAACCTGGTTCGGAGAAAGGTAAATCAATATTGTATTAGTAGCCATCTAATTTGACTATAGCATAATGTGCTCTCATTTTATGCAGATCAGTGTAAAAGTTCACAAAAGCTTGCACCACCTTTCCAGCTGGCATAACCATTTTACCAGCAGAATCTCTAATGCCCCATACACACGATCATTTTTCATGCCATTTTTTAAACCGACGTTTTTCTTGTCGTTTTTTTTTCATGTTTCCTCTCAAGCCTGTCTTGCGTACACACGATCATTAAAAAAACCGCTCGAGCAAAGCGCAGTGACGTACAGCACGTACGACGGCACTATAAAGGGGAAGTTCCGTTCGAATGGCGCCACCCTTCATGTTAGTAAAGTTTGTTGAGCGACGATTCGCGATTTTCAGCCTCGTGCTTTTCAGTCCGTTACTGTGTGATGAATGTGCTATCTCCATTACGAATGCTAGTTTTACCAGAACGAGCGCTTCCGTCTCATACTTGATTCTGAGCATGCGCGTTTTTTTCACGTCGTTAAAGCATACACACTATCGTTTTTCACGTCGTTAAAAAAAAACGACATGAAAAACGACGTGAAAAAATAGAGCATGTTCGAAATTTTTAATGCCCGTTTTTCACGTCGTTAAAAATGCTCTGGAGCATACACACGATCGGTTTTAATGCCCATTTTTAAAAATGGCATTTTTAACGGCATGAAAAACGATCGTGTGTATGGGGCATAAGTCTAGGGATATTACAAGGTTGATAATCCAATATGCCAGTAATCAACAATTTTTTCCCCCAAACAGAAATAGTCTCTCATGCTGATAAAGCAATTTCTTTTGGGTATGTTCCAGAAGAAGGAGCTCTATCCTTCCATATGGCATAGTTGGCAGAAGTGGGGATCTCCGAGTATTGGCATTCTGCAATACAGAGATTGGTTTCTGCATCCGTTTGTTGGGATCTAGAGGCCTTATCGGTCGCATTTATAGCCAAGACAAAAGTGCCCCAAATAGTTGCTTTAAAGGCATCCCAGGTGGTGTAGATCAGTGCACTATGTGTAATTAGTAGCCAATAAAGAGTTCATCTCAGTCTGGCACCTATCCGCAGCTGAAAGACCAGAAAGCCATAAAGGACTTAAAGAGAAGTTCCAGCCTGGGGAAAAAAATTAAAAGTCAGCAGCTACAAATACTTTAGTTGCTGACTTTTATTATAAGGTCACTTACCTGTCCAGGGAGCCCGCAATGTCAGCACCCCAAGCCGATCTGTCCATCCACTCCAAGACATCTTTACTAAGGGAAACAGGAAGTGCTGCACTTTCTGAATGGTCCTGCTGCGCCGCACAACTATCGCAGCAAACAAGCAGAGCTTACCCGCCACAATTTAAAATTGCAAATGGTGCCCAGAACAAGATCCAATAACAATGAAGAATGGTCAGATATTGCTCTGGGAAGGTATTTAACATCATCAACACTTCCCTGCAGTTCCTAGGACATTAAACAGAGATCAATACAAGATAAAGTATTGTGAGTATTATATTGACAGGAATATTCCTTAAGCCTCATCATAATATTTCCGCCTCCAAACATCCACAAGTTCAAATTTATCAAGACAGGTGTGAAGAGGGGTGGGCACCTAGGTTGAACTACCAAACCTGTCCAAAGCATTGCTCAGAACAGTGTTAAAATCACCTGCCAATATAAAGGTCCTTTAGCAATCTCCAAAATCAACCCCATAAAACGTTCAAACAAAGATTTTGTAAAAGGGGGAGGAATATATAAGGTAACCAGTGTATAGCACTTTCCCCAGAATTCAAATACAAAAATTACAAAGCACCCATTAGGTACTGTTTTAAGATGATTAACAGAGATAGAGTGTGGCAGCGAAAAAAATCAGGAAAAATGGCGATAGAGTTACCATTGTAAGTTAACTGTGCTTTCTCCCTAGCTGCATGAGAAATTGTCTCTTTATCCCAAAAATGGATCAATTTGATCAGGAGAGGTCTGGGAGGTGCACCTGAGGGCAATAGAGGTAGTGCCACCCTGTAGGCTCAGTCAATAGCAAAAAATGGTGATAAAGTTGTGGCCCCAAATGTGTTACTGAGCCAATGTTCCATAAATAATTGAACATATCTCCCCTCAGAGCCCTCGGGAAAGCCCAGCAGCCATAAGTTGTTACGCCACAGATGACCTTCCAGGTCATTTAACTTATCTATAGTAGCAGCATGTTGTTTCTACAGCCCTGTCTAGAGGGTACACTGTATCCTTTATCTAGGTCCCCTAGACATTGTTCTGCGTTAAAAACATGGTGGCAATTATGCACATCCTACTTAATAAATTAAAGGTCTATGCGGACTGAGTCAATCTGTGTAGTATGAAAGGCTTAGCATTGCTGGAAAGCCTCCTTTTGAAACAGTGTGGGCTCTGAACCAGCAACCGAATAACCCAATCGGGGAGGAGACAACATCTGCCCCCGGGGAATTATCTTTAGAAGAGAGGACACAGCTAGTGTAGGAGACTCACTCTGTCCAGGATCAAGTTGTGCAGTTGCTGCAGGCAGCACTGCGTCTGTGTCTGAGCCTTGTGAAGAGCCAACAACCATCTTGGAGTTGATCCCTGGGATGTGAGGAGACTGGTTTTCTGGTGCCAGGGCACTCAGTTGTCTGATTTTCATCATACCCACTCTAGAATGTCCCCAAGTAAAAAGCACAAGGTGCGACTGCAGGATGGATTGACTAGCACTGCAGGATCACTGAAGGAAGAGAAAACTCTGCGGATCTGCTGCTTACATTCCGGAAGTCAGCTATGCCCTCTCATGAGAAAAACTTTAATCATGTCAACTAATAGCTTAATTATTGTCTAGCAAAGAAATATGTCCAGTTTCACGCAATGTTACCAATTTTTCTTTACTTCTGCATAGCAATGCTATTTCTGTGTGCATTTATAATGAACAATTTTACTTTAATATAGATACATAGTGCATTTTTTGACTTGTAGACTACATTGCGCATCAGAAAGTTATCAGACTTCACCTTTCACCAGTTTGGAGTTATGTAAAAAAAAAAAAAGTTGATTTCTGTTTGAATGCTATAGGTTACTGTTTTTTTCATATTTTTGTTTTTTATAATGAAAAGGTTTAGTGTGTTTTTTTTGTTTGTACAATGTAATTTTTGCAATTTTGTAATTTGGTTTTGTAATTTTTTTATATAACTAAATTTCCTCAGGAAGTTTTAGAAACATTTAAAGTGTAATACAGTAGTTGGTCTTTCCTTCACATAATATAACCTCTTAGCATTCTTCATGCCATCTTCCTTGACTGTGCTCTTGACAGTACTGTACTTAAAGGAAACTAAGAAATTCACTCTCCAGCAAAAATTCCTGACGGATGAACAGTGAACAGAAAAATGAGTCAGGCGTTTTTCAATTCTCCAGAGAATTTCCTTTTATAAAATACCTCTATACAGCATAGAGTGCATACCAATGCTTTGAAAAATGTTGATAACGCCCAAATATTTAAAAACATAGTTTAAAAAATTACTCCATTAAAAAACACCTACGCTAAATCAAGTTCATGACTCAAATATTGCTATTGGATGAAGCTTATTAAAAAAAACGTTGATGTTGAGTTGTGCTTTGCTATCATTCCATTGGCACTTATTGTTAGCAACTGTTGAGGAAGATATTATATAACAGCTCCTAGTGTTAAGCATATCTCCTCATACATCCTCATATAAATTCTGAAGTGTGGTGATGACAACCACAATGATTGCAGTGGACCAAGAGGATGTCATAATGCTAAGAGACACAAGGCAACAGAGCTAATTTCTATAAATAACCCTGATAGGTATAAGAATAGATTTAGAAATTGATCTTTGCTGTACTTGCCAAAGGACATACTTAATAATCACCCAATTTTAGACTAGATTTGCAAATCCAAACTCACACCACAATTTTGTGGTCAGTTGTCAAAATCTCAAGATGGAATAGGTAATGAAGTTGCAATCAACAAGCTGTTATGAAGTTGACAAGTAAGTTTAGCATTGCAGTTAAGGAATTTGAATCGGTCAATTTCTGTTTCTGTATTTTGGCCTTTTTAGAATCATTAATATATACATTTCTATATCACACAACTATGTACCATGGCAAAGATATCATTAAAATCAACTGAATAGAATTTTTCATGCAATTCCTTAGAGTAAACTCTTGAAAAATAACTTCAGGTAGTTCAGTAAGAAAGCAGCACAGAGTGTTGATCTGCAAACCCAGAAGTACTAGTTTTCCAAAATATTTCAGTATGTGACAGGGCCCCTATATACAGTAGCTATTTTATTAATTGCTAATGTCTATCATTTAGTCACAGATGCACTTTACCATTTCAATTCAAGTTAGTTTAACCACTTAAACCCCTGGACCATTTGGCTCGCCAAAGACCAGGCCACTTTTTGCAATTCGGCACTGCGTCGCTTTAACTGACAATTGCGCGGTCGTGCGACTTGGCTCCCAAACAAAACTGACGTCCTTTTTTTCAGCTTTCTTTTGGTGGTATTTGATCACCTCTGTGGTTTTTATTGTTTGCGCTATAAACAAAAATAAAGCGCCAATTTTGAAAAAAATTCTATATTTTTTACTTTTTGCTATAATAAATATCCCCCAAAAATATATAAAAAAACATATTTTTTTCCTTAGTTTAGGCCGATACGTATTCCTCTACATATTCTTGGTATAAAAAAAAATGCAATAAGCGTTTATTGATTGGTTTGTGCAAAAGTTATAGCGTCTACAAAATAGGGGGTAGTTTTGTGGCATTTTTATTAATATTTTTTTTTTTTACTAGTAATGGCGGCGATCAGCAAATTTTATTGTGACTGTGACATTATGGCGGACACATCGGACACTTTTGACACCATTGTAATTTTTACAGCGATCAGTGCTATAAAAATGCACTGATTACTGTAAAAATGACACTGGCACTGAAGGGGTTAACCTGTAGGAGGCGCTGAAGGGGTTAAGTGGGACCTAGGGAGTGATTATTACTGTTAGTGGGCGTGGATTGCCGTGACACACAACTGTTCGCTGCTCCCGATGAGAGGGAACACGACCAGTGAAGCCCTGTACACACGATCAGATATCCTATGGATTTTCGTCTGATGGATTGTCCATCAGAAATCCGATGAAACTGTTTTCCATCAGTCTTGCCTACACACCATCAGTCAAAAAACCGACCGTTCCAAACGTGGTGACGTAAAACACTCCGATGAGCTGAGAAAAATGAAATTCAATGCTACTGAGCATGTGTCGACTTGATTCTGAGCATGCTTGGGTTTTCTATCTGATGGATTTCCCCACAGACGATCGGAAATTGCCATCGGTTTTTTATCCATCAGATAATTTTAAAACATGTTCTATTTTTTAAAACCGATGGAAAAAAGACTGATGGGTCCCATACACGATCGGTTTGTCTGATGAAAACAATCCATCGGACGGTTTTCATCAGTCAAACTGATCGTGTGTACAGGGCTTAACAGTGTCACTAGGCAGAACGGGGAGATGTTGTGTTTACACTAACATCTCCCCGTTCTTCAGCTCTGTGACCCGATCGCGGGACACCGGCGGAGATCGGGTCCACGGGTCCCGCGGGCGCGGTCACGGAGCTCGCGACATTACAAAAAATTATTTGTATAAAAATAGTTTTATGCAATTTGAATTTAATCTACTATACTTGCTTAATTTTGCACATTTTGATTTTCATCTGATCTTTAATTTCTATGACCTCATTCATCTGGTTATTTATTTGTCATCAGCTAATAGTATGGAACAATGTCAAATTAGGCTTTCCAGGGAAGAAGAAAATCTCGTAGCTATCATAAAACCACATCCGTTGATATTCACAGAAACCTCTAATTATGACTGTATCACAATCACACAATATACATGATCTGCTGTAGCAGTAGTTTTTTTGTGTTTATTACAGAGATCAATAATGTTTTTAAACAGTGCTTGTTCTTGAACTACAAATGGTCATCATCTTGAATTCATTACAAAAAGAGTAAAAACTAAAGAATAATAGATTTGAAAAAATACAAATCAATTATATACAGTTTTCAGTGAAAACTTCAGTGGCTTGAGCAGTGCATTTTTGAATCATGTTAAGGGGAACCCCGAACCAAAATAAAAAAAATGCGTTTTAAGGGGAACCCCGCGTGACGGGAAACCCCCGTGGCGTCAGAGGGGGGCGGGTCATCCGTATATGTCACTGGGTAACCCCGCGGAGTCTCCCCGTTTGCGTCAGAGGGGGCGGGGTCACCCGTGCACGTGACGGGTGGCCCTGCCCTCAGCTATTTAAGAGCTGTCATGGCGGGTGTAGTGTCATTCGACGGAAACCACCCATGGAGGCGGATCGTGTCGGCGTTTGGACTTGTCCCAAGCTGTCTCCTGTGTTTTTTACACTTTTTTTACAATTTTTGTGAAATGGTAGGGGTAAAATTGACCCTATTACCAATTCACATAGGGGGGGGTCGGGATCTGGGGGTTCCCTTTGTTAAAGGGGGCTTCCAGATTCCGATGAGCCCCCCGCCCCCATACCCCCACAACCACCGGGCAAGGGTGGTGGGGATGAGGCCCTTGTCCTCATCAACATGGGGACATCCTCCCCATGTTGAGGGCATGTGGCCTGGTACTGCTCAGGAGGGGGGGCACTCTCTCATCCCCTCCTCTTTTCCTGCAGTCTGCCAGGTTGCATGCTTGGATAAGGGTCTGGTATGGATTTTGAGGCGGACCCCTACGCCATTTTGATTTTCATCTGATCTTTAATTTCTATGACCTCATTCATCTGGTTATTTATTTGTCATCAGCTAATAGTATGGAACAATGTCAAATTAGACTTTCCAGGGAAGAAGAAAATCTCGTAGCTATCATAAAACCACATCCGTTGATATTCACAGAAACCTCTAATTATGACTGTATCACAATCACACAATATACATGATCTGCTGTAGCAGTAGTTTTTTTGTGTTTATTACAGAGATCAATAATGTTTTTAAACAGTGCTTGTTCTTGAACTACAAATGGTCATCATCTTGAATTCATTACAAAAAGAGTAAAAACTAAAGAATAGATTTGAAAAAATACAAATCAATTATATACAGTTTTCAGTGAAAACTTCAGTGGCTTGAGCAGTGCATTTTTGAATCATGTTAAGGGGAACCCCGAACCAAAATAAAAAAAATGCGTTTTAAGGGGAACCCCGCGTGACGGGAAACCCCCGTGGCGTCAGAGGGGGGCGGGTCATCCGTATATGTCACTGGGTAACCCCGCGGAGTCTCCCCGTTTGCGTCAGAGGGGGCGGGGTCACCCGTGCACGTGACGGGTGGCCCTGCCCTCAGCTATTTAAGAGCTGTCATGGCGGGTGTAGTGTCATTCGACGGAAACCACCCATGGAGGCGGATCGTGTCGGCGTTTGGACTTGTCCCAAGCTGTCTCCTGTGTTTTTTACACTTTTTTTACAATTTTTGTGAAATGGTAGGGGTAAAATTGACCCTATTACCAATTCACATAGGGGGGGTCGGGATCTGGGGGTTCCCTTTGTTAAAGGGGGCTTCCAGATTCCGATAAGCCCCCCGCCCCCATACCCCCACAACCACCGGGCAAGGGTTGTGGGGATGAGGCCCTTGTCCTCATCAACATGGGGACATCCTCCCCATGTTGAGGGCATGTGGCCTGGTACTGCTCAGGAGGGGGGGCACTCTCTCATCCCCTCCTCTTTTCCTGCAGTCTGCCAGGTTGCATGCTTGGATAAGGGTCTGGTATGGATTTTGAGGCGGACCCCTACGCCATTTTTTTTTATTTGGCGCAGGGTTCCCCTTAATATTCATACCAGACCTGAAGGGCCTGGTGTGGAATTTGGGGGGACCCCCACGCAATTTTTTTTTCATTTTGGTTGGGGGGTTCCCCTTAATATTCATACCAGGCCCAAAGGGCCTGGTAATGGACTGGGGGGGGGAACCCATGCTGTTTTTTTCAATGACTTTTATCTGTATTGCCGGGACCCGACAATTCATTATAGCCGCAAGTAGTTTTAACCACTTAACGACCGCCCACTGTAAATATACGTCGGCAGAATGGCACCGACAGGCAGAATCACGTATATCTACGTGACTGCCTTTGTATAGTTGGGGGGTCGGATCGGACCCCCCTTCTTTACAGTGGGTGGTCGTTTTACCTTCGGGAGCGATCAGGCATGAGGGGACGGCCGTTCGATTCCGGCCCCCCCCTCTCGATCGCTCCCGGTGAATGAGAGAGCTTCCCCTGCCTGTGTACTGTTTACACAGGCAGGAGGAAGTGATGTCATCTCTCCTGCGGCGCTCACATATACCGAGCGCCGTACAGGAGAAGATGCAGGTTAGTGCACAAAACAGCACACTGACACCAGGACACATAGGCACATAAATCGCCCCCCAGGCCCCCCCAGATCACCCCCCAGCCCCCAGTCACAGTGTCACTGATTGCAGTGACCATTTATTTAGTGATCACTGCAATCAGTGACATTTGTGACTGTAAAAGTGTCACTACATTTAGTTTTAGGTCCAGTGTAGCCCCCTAACCCCCCCTAATAAAGGTTTAACCCCCTGATCACCCCCCAGATAACCCTTTCACCCCCTAGCACCGCCGTCACTAAGCGATCATTTTTCTGATCGATGTCTTAGCGTCGGTGATGCTGATCGGTAGCCAGTAATTTTTTTTAGGTTCGCCGCAGGTTTTTATAGCGTCGGGTACCCCCATATATTACCTAATAAAGGTTTAACCCCCTTGATCGCCCCCCCAGATAACCCTTTCACCCTCTATCACCACTGTCGCTAAGCGATCATTTTTCTGATTGCTGTCTTAGCGTCGGTGATGCAGATCGGTAGCCAGTATTTTTTTTTAGGTTCACCGCAGGTTTTTATAGCGTCAGGTACCCCCATATATTATCTAATAAAGGTTTAACCCCATGATCGCCCCCCAGGTAACCCTTTCACCCCCTATCACCACTGTCGCTAAGCGATCGTTTTTATGATCGTTGTCTTAGTGTCGGTGATGCCGATAGGTAGCCAGTAATTTTTTTTTAGGTTCGCCGTCAGGTTTTTATATAGCGTCAGGTACCCCCATAAATTACCTAATAAAGGTTTTAACCCCCTAATTGCCCCTAGTTAACCCTTTCACCAGTAATCACCATATAAGTGTTACGGGTGACGCTGGTTAGTTAGTTTGCTTTTTCTAGTGTCAGGGCACCCGCCGTATATAACCCAATAAAGGTTTAACCCCCTGATCGCCCGGCGGGTGATATCAATTAGGTTTTAGCGTCAGAGAGGGTCTGCGTCACACCCCAGGCAGCGTCAGGTTAGTGCCAGTAGCGCTAACACCCACGCGTTAAGCATACACCCCCCTTAGTGGTATAGTATCTGAACAGATCAATATCTGATCTGATCAGATCTATACTAGCGTCCCCAGCAGTTTAGGGTTCCCAAAAACGCAGTGTTAGCGGGATCAGCCCAGATACCTGCTAGCACCTGCGTTTTGCCCCTCCGTCCAGCCCAGGCCACCCAAGTGCAGTATCGATCGATCACTGTCACTTACAAAACACAACACACATAACTGCAGCGTTCGCAGAGACAGGCCTGATCCCTGCGACTCCAGTGCTGTAGGAGGTGATTTCACCACCACAGGTGAAAAAAAAAAGCATATATGCCGAAGCATTGGGGCAGCAGGGGTGGAGGAGCGATTTTGCTCCTAATGCCGCGTACATACGGTCGAAATTCCGACGGAGGCTTGCCCGTGGAAAAGTCTGACCATGTGTACGCGGCATAACTTTTGCGGGAAGATGCCCCCATGCTTCGGCATATATAAATGGTGCATGTATGCCCATCATTAGAAGTGGGTGGATGAAGGGCGGTATTCTAATGGTGGGCATACCCACCGATCAATCTTTTTTTTTCGTTCAGCCAACAGGCTGCATGAAAAAAAAGATTACAATACATGTCCAACAAGGCCCAGCAACGTACTGGTATGTTGCTGGACTTTGAATGTTTATACCAGAATGATGCCTGTGGGTTTAGGTATCATCTTGGTATCATTCTTTTCAGCCAGCGGCCGGCTTTCATGTAAAAGCAATCCTAGTGGCTAATTAGCCTCTGGACTGCTTTTACAAGCAGTGGGAGGGAATGTCCCCCCGGATATAAAAAGCGCCATTGGGAAATTGGGAAAGCATTTTATCACACCGATCTTGGTGTGGTCAGATGCTTTGAGGGCAGAGGAAAGATCTAGGGTCCAATAGACCCCAGTTTTTTCAAAAAAGAGTACCTGTCACTACCTATTGCTATCATAGGGGATATTTACATTCCCTGAGATAACAATAAAAATGATAAAAAAAAAATATGGAAGCAACAGTTTAAAAATAAAATAAAAAAGCAAAATTAATAATAAAAAAAAAAAAAAAAGCACCCCTGTCCTGCCCTGCTCTTGCCCAATGGCAAACGCAAGCGTCGGTCTGGCGTCATATGTAAACAGAAATTGCACCATGCATGTGAGGTATCACCGCAAAGGTCAGACCGAGGGCAGTAATTTTAGCAGTAGACCTCCTCTGTAAATCTAACGGCTTAACCTGTAAAGGCTTTTAAAGGGTTTTAAAAATGTATGTAGTTTGTCGCCAATGCGCGTTTGTGCGAAATTTTAAAGCTTGTCGTGTTTGGTATCTATGTACTCGGCCTAAGATCATCTTTTTTATTTCATCAAACATTTGGCAATATAGTGTGTTTTAGTGCATTAAAATAAAAAAACGTGTATTTTTTCCCCAAAAAATGCGTTTGAAAAATCGCTGCGCAAATACTGTGTAGAAAAAAAAATTGCAACACCCACCATTTTAATCTGTAGGGCCTTTGCTTTAAAAATATATATAATGTTTGGGGGTTCAACATAATTTTCTTGCAAAAAAAAAATATGTTTTCATGTAAACAAAAAGTGTGAAAAAGGGCTTTGCCTTCAAGTGGTTAGAAGAGTGGATGTAAGCTTCCTAATGTTGTGTATAAAATGCCAGAACAGTTCAAAACCCCCCCAAATGACCCCATTTTGGAAAGTAGACACCCCAAGCTATATACTGAGAGGCATGTCGAGTCCATGGAATATTTTATATGTTGACTCAAGTTGTGGAAAATAGACAATTTATTTTTTTATTTTTATTTTTTTGCACAAAGTTGTCACTAAATGATATATTGCTCAAACATGTCATGGGCATATGTGGAATTACACCCCAAAATACATTCTGTTGCTTCTCCTGAGTACGGGAATACCACATGTGTGAGACTTTTTGGGAGCCTAGCCGCGTACGGGACTCCAAAAACCAATCACCGCCTTCAGGCTTTCTAAGGGTGTAAATTTTTGATTTCACTTCTCACTGCCTATCACAGTTTCAGAGGCCATGGAATGCCCAGATGGCACAAACCCCCCCTAAATGACCCCATTTTGGAAAGTAGACACCCCAAGCTATTTGCTGAGAGGTATGGTGAGTATTTTGCAGATCTTGCTTTTTGTCACAAAGTTTTGAAAATTAAAAAAAATATATATATATATTTTTTTTTTCTTCATTTTCAAAAACAAATGAGAGCTGTAAAATACTCACCATGCCTCTCAGCAAATAGCTTGGGGTGTCTACTTTCCAAAATGGGGTCATTTGGGGGGGTTTTGTGCTATTTTGGCATTTTATGGCCTTCGAAACTGTGATAGGTAGTGAGGAGTGAAATCAAAAATTTGTGCCTAGAAATCCTGAAGGCGGTGCTTGGTTTTCGGGGTCCCGTACGCGGCTAGGCTCCCAAAAAGTCCCACACATGTAGTATCCCCATACTCAGGAGAAGCAGCAAAATGTATTTTGGGGTGTAATTCCATATATAACCATGGCATGTGTGAGCAATATATCATTTAGTGACAACTTTTTGTAATTTTTTTTTTTTTGTCATTATTCAATCACTTGGGACAAAAAAAAAATATTCAATGGGCTCAACAGGCCTCTCAGCAATTTCCTTGGGGTGTCTACTTTCTAAAATGGGGTCATTTGGGGGGGGTTTTGTGCTATTTTGGCATTTTATGGCCTTCGAAACTGTGATAGGTAGTGAGGAGTGAAATCAAAAATGTGCGCCCTTAGAAATCCTGAAGGCGGTGCTTGGTTTTCGGGGGCCCGTACGCGGCTAGGCTCCCAAAAAGTCCCACACATGTGGTATCCCCGTACTCAGGAGCAGCAGCAAAATGTATTTTGGGGTGCAATTCCACATATAACCATGGCATGTGTGAGCAATATATCATTTAGTGACAACTTTTTTTTATTTTTTTATTTTTTTATTTTTTTTAGTCATTATTCAATCACTTGCGACAAAAAAAAAAATATTCAATGGGCTCAACATGCCTCTCAGCAATTTCCTTGGGGTGTCTACTTTCCAAAATTGGGTAATTTGGGGGGGGTTTTGTACTGCCCTGCCATTTTAGCACCTCAAGAATTGAGATAGGCAGTCATAAATTAAAAGCTGTGTAAATTCCAGAAAATGTACCCTAGTTTGTAGATGCTATAACTTTTGCGCAAACCAATAAATATACGCTTATTGACATTTTTTTTACTAAAGACATGTGGCTGAATACATTTTGGCCTAAATGTATGACTAAAATTGAGTTTATTCGATTTTTCTTATAACAAAAAGTAGAAAATATCATTTTTTTTCAAAATTTTCGGTCTTTTTCCGTTTATATCGCAAGAAATAAAAATCGCAGAGGCAATCAAATACCATTAAAAGAAAGCTCTATTTGTGGGAAGAAAAGGACGCAAATTTTGTTTCGGTACAACATTGCATGTCCGCGCAATTTCCAGTTAAAGCAGCGCAGTGCAAAATTCTGAAAACAGCTCTGGTCCTTTAGCTACAAAATGGTCCGGGGCTTAAGTGGTTAAATAACTTTTTTTCCTTTAGAAATGTCATTTTATGCAGGGACTGTTCTAAACACGGGAAAAATGTACCACTTTACATGGATACTATAAACAGCCCCCAGGTACGAAATTTAAAGGAATATTTCACTTTTATTTTTTCACTTTAAGCATTATTAAAATCACTGCTCCCGAAAAAAAATCAGTTTTAAAACTTTTTTTGCATTGATACATGTCCCCTGGGGCAGGACCCAGGTCCCCCAAACACTTTTTATGACAATAACTTGCATTTTAACCTTTAAAATTAGCACTTTTGATTTTTCACGTTCGTGTCCCATAGACTGTAACGGTGTTCGCGTGTTCAAACAAATTTTTTGCCTGTTCGCATGTTCTGCTGCAAACCGAACTGGGGGGGTGTTCGGCTCA
The DNA here is from genome assembly GCA_029206835.1 of Rana muscosa. Classification (NCBI taxonomy): domain Eukaryota; kingdom Metazoa; phylum Chordata; class Amphibia; order Anura; family Ranidae; genus Rana; species Rana muscosa. The sequence continues at coordinate 220,672,111 of CM055116.1, forward strand.
TCCCTAATCACCTGTATGCACCAGGGATAGTGCATTCCTAAATTGCTGAAAAACATATTGCTCCTCAAGAAGTTGCTGACCTAAAGGAGATGATTGATAAAGTATTTACCATTACAAAGATCCTTATTTATTCGCGGCTGGATATCGGAGTTCACTTTAACCCTTTCACGAGACACGAGAGTGTAAGGCAACTTGAGCTGGTGAGTGCGATTCTAAAGGGAGCGGAGTCACTTGCACATGGTGTGGTGAATGAATAAGAAGATACTACTAGACATGTGCATTTGTTTTAGTCCGAATGCATTTTCGTCCGAATTTCGGGGATTTTCGCATTCATTTTCGCATTCATTTTAACAAAAGATAACGAACGCACAGAATCCGAAATCCGAAAGATCCGACATAAAAAATGCTTTATTTTTATTTCGTTGCGACAACAGTTCGATATAGATAGAGGATTTGACATGACGGTGACAATAGTGATCTGTGTCTATTGAACCTGCGGTTGAATGTGCCTAACCTAACTCTATTAGTCCAAGATTATTCGACATAGAGAGAAAAGATTTGACATGAAGTTTCGACGAAGCAGTCGCCGCGAGCGGACATTTATGGTCAAATGTTCCGCCCATAGGCTATAGAAGAATTCTAATGTTGGTTGACTAGTAATAATAATTAATAAATATAATTATTACTAGTCATACAACATTAGAATTCTACTATAGCTTGTGGGCGGAGCATTCGACCGGAAATGTAAGATTGCGGTGTCGTACAGTTTTGCTGCTTCGTTGAATCTTCTTAGAACATTCAACAGACACCATAAGCCTTCAATTGACAGATTCGACCTTAATGCATTCGGATTTTCAGAAGAATGCATTTTTTAACGAAACTAAATAAATAAAAACAAATTTCGGGAGTAACTAAACGAATGTATTTTTCGGACGAAAACGAGATTTCGAAACAAAATATTTCAGTGTGCACGTCTAGATATGGACTTTTTTTGTTTATATAAGATCGTACATATTTTTCCATACATATATATTGTTTTCACTTGTCACAGGGTGATAACAAGATTCACTTATGTTGATAATTTCACACTTATGTTTGTCGATTTAATTTTTTCACAACATTTGTGAGTTGAGCGCCACAATTTTTTCATACTATTCATTTATGATAGGGGTTAAAATACTATTTGCATACTAAAATATAAACTACCATTTAGGAGTAGAGTTGAGCGGACACCTGGATGTTCGGGTTCGACGGGTTCGGCCGAACTTCGGAAAAAAGTTCGGGTTCGGGATCGAACTTTAACCCGAACCCGAACCCCATTGAAGTCAATGGGGACCCGGACTTCTAAGGACTAAAAAGGCTCTAAAAAAGTAATGGAAATGGCTAGAGGGCTGCAAATGGCAGCAAAATGTTGTTAAGAGCATGGCAAGTGCTCTGCAAACATATGTGGATAGGGAAATAACTTAAAATAACATTAAAAAAATAAAAAAATAAAAAAATATGCTGGAGGCCCCCTTTTCAGCAGAAGAGGTACGGGAAGTCATTAAGAACCTCAGAAACTCAACAGCACGATGCCACACATATGGTGGGAATGCCCCAGAATATGCCCTTTCTGGAATAAATTATTCAATTTAATGGATAAGCTAGTGGGAAAATAAAATACTTTGAAATAAAAATGTAGCGGGGTGCTAAATTTAAGGGAAGTGTTTGAGTGGTAAATAGGCTCAAACACCCTAATTCTGTAGGATTCATGGACCATTTTGTCCTCGGGGGACAGCATTGGTGTGCAGTTCCCTGCGGCCTACAGGTGGCGCTGCCATGGTAGGCTAGGGTTGAACTGCCGATACAGTGCTGTGCCTTTTGTGTCCCCTCTTGGCAGTAGTACAGCGGGGCGGGGAACCTGCTGTGCATGCCGGGAGAGCATATAAAAGGGGCAGACCTTTGGCCTGGGGGCTGATGTCCAGTGGGGTCCACGCCCAGGTGCCTTCGGCCTGGGTGCATGTGTTCCTGTTCCATCTCGGGTACCTTTAGCCCGGGGTGAGGTACTATCCTGGAGTTCCTGCTGCCCTGGGTATGGAGACCTAGGTGCGGGAGTAAAGCCTGGAGTCCAGAGCCTTTGTCTGGAGTCCGCTAAGGGTCGAGGAGTCTTAGGGTGCCGCCTCGTGTAGGGGACCATGTTCCAGGGAAGGGAGGATCATTCTGATGGACCGATGCAGGAGTCACAGTGAAGGAAGGGTCTGTTGACTCCCTGGAGAGATGTCTTCCCCTTGATATGGGCTAGGTTCGTAGAAGGAGAAGCTCAAGGTCATCTTGACTGTATCAGAGGCCTTATTCACCCGGCCCGTGGCAGGGGCCTTATACACCCTGGTCTGTGGCAGAGACCAAAGTTCTCCAGGTCCGTGGCAGGGGCCTTGTACACCCTGTCTGTGGCAGAGACCAACCTCAAGGTCTGTGGCAGAGACCGTGCACCTAAAACTGTTTGAGAAACCTAAGCAGTGAAGTGAATGTGCTACGTTTGTACCTGGACCTCCTCCACACCTTAAGCTGTCCTGTTTCTTTGCTCTAACCTTTTCTATCCGAGTAGAGTTTATTTTGCCATGAGAGAATAAGAGTTGTAATTTCAGCTGGTGTGGACATTGACTTTACTGGGAATTAAAGGACTTGCCTCTACCTACAGTAGAGGTGAGAATCATCCTCTGGAGGAGTTTTGACTCTGGCTGTGGACACGGCCCGTCAAGTACACCGCTCAACCTCTTTATATAGGAGGGTACGGGCTGGTAGTGCAGTGTGCCTTTCTCCCTCCTGCGAGGAGCCAACAACATAAAGGCAGGTAAGGGGGAAAGGATATGTGCGCTACAAAAAAATAAAATAAAAATTATAATCTTGACCTAGGAGGATGAGGTCCATATGGAGTAGGAGGTTGAGGTGGCGGTGGATGTGGCTGTGTAGGTGGAAGCGGCGGTGGAGGAGGACGAGGTAGCCGACACTGGTTCAAAAATACAACAATGGCTGGGTAAGGCCGGTGATGTGTCGAATTCTGTCCCCCGTCAAACAGTGTCCACCCTGTACTGCGCTTGCTCAGTATGTAGGACAAGGGGATTTCGAAAATCTCCAAAGACGAACGGCGCCTGCGTGGTGAGTTCAGGTGAAAGCCACACCATCCGTGGTTCAAGCCGAGCCAAGTGAGGCCGTGCCCGAAGCGTGGCGATCAAACCGAGCCCGCGAGGGGCCCTGTTACTATGTGCTACCGTATGTCCACTTGGATGGTGGGGCTTGAACCTGCACTCACGGCGCAGGTGCCGTTCATCTTCGGAGATTTTGTGAATCTCCTTGACCTCTGTACTGCTCAAGCGCTGCGCCTTCGCAGTATGGGCCGGACACAATCCGATGGCCGGACAGTTTTTGTCACAACACCGGTATACATGTCTATTCTGCAGAAGGTAAGGACAAGTCCTGTAGGATCCATGCCTGGTTCATTTTAATGAATGTGAGCTTGTCCACATTGGCTCTGGACAGGCGGCTGCGCTTGTCTGTGATAACGCCCCCTGCCGTGCTAAATACACGTTCAGATAATACACTGGCTGCAGGGCAGGCCAGCACCTCCAAGGCATAAAGGGCAAGCTCAGGCCATGTGCCCAATTTGGAGACCCAGAAGTTAAAGGGGGCAGACCCGTCATCCAGTACGTGTAGGCCTGTGGACACATACTGCTCAACCATGTTGTTTTTTTAGTATAGCACAGTAGAAGAAAACTATATAGAAATTGTTTATTTCACACACCTCCACATATGTATAACACACTGCAAAATATTTTTTGTGGCCCTAAATGGCGTTTTTTGGAAGACCACAACACACCCACAGTACGTAACCGCTGAATCGCACAGCTACAGAACTGCAGAAAATGCTATTCAAAAAAAATGTTGTTTTTTTAGTATAGCACAGTAGAAGAAAACTATATAGAAATTGTTTATTTCACACACCTCCACATATGTATAACACACTGCAAAATATTTTTTGTGGCCCTAAATGGCGTTTTTTGGAAGACCACAACACACACACAGTACGTAACCGCTGAATCGCACAGCTACAGAACTGCAGAAAATGCTATTCAAAAAAAATGTTTTTTTTTAATATAGCACAGTAGAAGACAAATATATAGAAATGGTTTATTTCACAAGCCTCCACATATGTATAACACACTGCAAAATATTTTTTGTGGCCCTAAATGGGTCTTTTTGCAAGCGTACATTAAAGTGCAATTTTTTTTTTTTTTTGCTCTAAACGGGTTTTTTTTTGCCCTTAATGGGTCTCTTGGAAAAGAGCACAATAAAGTGCCTTTTTTTTTGCCCTAAATGGATCTTTTACCAAGAGCAGAATACACCCACAGTATGGAAACGGTGTATCTCTCAACGTAATATATGCAGTGCTGGTGCACTGAGCTTGCAGATAAAAGGTAGATTTTCTCTGACACTGGGCTCATGGCAGTGTAAAAAGACTGCACTGCAACACAAACAGGTAAACCTATGCAGATCGCTGAGTTATATCTCTGAATCTGGACTCCTATTCCTATATAATATATCTCTCTCCCTGAAAGCACCAACAGGAACCTGGCCCTACACTACACTGTCTCTCTATCTTTTCCCTCAGATTCCAGAATCAGGACTAACTCATGTATTTTTCAATCTCTCCCTAAAAGCAGCAGCAGCAGACAAGATCCTCTCCCTATCTATTCTGAAGCAGAGTGACGTGTGTGCTGTGTGCCTCTAGCTTATATAGAAGCTGGGTCACATGTTGCACTGACCAATCACAGCCATGCCATTAGTAGGCATGGCTATGATGGCTTCTAAGGGCACACCAGCTAATCAAAAGGTGATTGGCTGGCCCCTGAAGCATTTCTAACTGCGCCATTAGATTGCCGAACCCGGACTTTCGCGCAAAGTCCGGGTTTGGGTTCGGGAAAAAGCTAAAGTTCGGTACGGACCCGAACTTTACAGTTCGGGTTCGCTCAACCCTATTTAGGAGGAAATTTTCGGCAGCATTTATGGACAATTACCCATGAGTTCCAATATATACCTGATCCAACCCTTAACTCAATTAACACTAAGGGGTCTATAAATAACAAAACAGTGCCGCGCTACCAATATATTGAATAGCTAATGATCAATAAATGCTAATAATCAGATGAATAAGCGATCAACCTGCAATAATAAGCAAGATACAATGTACACAATCACTTATTCAAATAGGGTGTGACAATATACCTCCCCACAGTGTTAATAATAAATACTTATTCCCTTAATTAGAATGGCACAACACTGATGCCGCGTACACACGACCGTTTTTAATGTCATTGAAAAAAAACAGCATTTTTCTCAACGTGATTCTTCTCAAGCCTGCCTTTCCTACACACTATCGTGGAAAAAAATGCTTGAGTAAAGCGCGGTGACGTACAACGGCACTATAAAGGGGAAGTTATATTCGGATGGCGCCACCCTTCATGTTAGTAAAGTTTGTTGAGTGAGGTTTCTCGCTTTTCAGCCTCGTGCTTTTCAGTCCGTTACAGCGTGACGAATGTGCTATCTCCATTACGAACGCTAGTTTTACCAGAACGAGCGCTCCCGTCTCATACTTGATTCTGAGCATGCGCATTTTTTTACGTGAAAAATTAGATTATGTTCCAATTTTTTCATGGCTATTTTTCACGTCGTGAAAAATGCTCTGAAGCCCACACACGATCATTTTTAATGACCATTTTAAAAAAATTAATTTTTCTCGTCATTAAAAATGGTCGTGTGTACACAGCATAAGAATAAAAAAATTATCAAAACATTTAAATTGTGACATAAATAATATTCATGACGTTGATATTATTAAAGTCCAAAAGGTATACTCAATAAATTCCAAGTGAAGACTTCACAGATCAGTGCAAAATAATATAAACTGTTGGTGCTCTCCACCACCTCAATATCCTAGCCGCTCACCTCAAAGTCTGACCCCTGTTTTACCAGCAGGTCAGATAAAGCAGACAAAACAGGGGTCAGACGTTGTTTCGTTTTTATCTAATCAATGTGAAGTGAACACGTTTTTCTGTGCTTGCAGCAGCCAGGTGTGTGTGTGTGTGTATGTGGGGGGGGGGTATTTTGTAACATCACTCCCAGTTTTTGATTATTTATATGTAGCGGACCCTCGTCCTCCCCTTCTTTACAGTTCTGCTCCCAATGTCTCTGGTCTAGGGGGTATGATAGGGGAGGTAGAGGGGCACTACGCCTGGCTTCCACCACAGGTGTATAAGTGGTATCGGCAACGCCTTTCTTTTACCTTTGGGCCTGTGTTGTGCATCAGATCCTCCCTTCAAGAGTCTCCGAGAACCTCGTCTGCCAGGAACTTGAGCCACACACCGTTAAAGTCCAACACTCCTTTATTTAGAACCTAACATGGACTCCCTTGGCTATAGAACAGAAAAGGAGGTGTGTGTACGAATAGGCCCAGACACAAATTCGATCCTCCACTCTCCTCCAAAGAGTGGGTTATGGTCTCCGCACGAGGGAAATTCACCTTCCGGACGGTCTCCGACAAGAGACTCACCCGTCACCGGCAGTATGCTGCACCGGGTCTTCAGATGAGGAGCTCTCTCCAGTCCATTACGCCCACCTTGGATTCAGGCATCCATCTCCGGAGTATCTTAGGCTCCTTCCCTCGCTGAACTCAGTGTTGGGCACTGAGCTCCGTGCCGTCGTCCGAGTACCTCACCTCAGGCTAAAGGTGCCTGAGATGGAACACGATCTCCGGTGGTCCTCTAGGCCCAACCCGCCTAGAGGACAAGCACGAACTCCATCCGCAGGCTAAAGGTGCCAGGGACCAAGACCCCGTGACCAAGATGGCCGGCCCTTTTATCCCCTCTCCCAGCATGCACGGCGGGTTCCCCGCCCCACCATACCGCTGCTCAGAGAGGACAAAAGTAGGCTCAACACACAGTGGTGTCCACCCGTCATCCCATGGCGACAGCGCCACCCAGTGGACAGACGGAAACACACCACCGGTGTCACCGAAAAATTCAAAAATTACTGGCGGGAAAGCAAGTACCCGCTACATACTCCCCCCTGTATTTTGACACTGGTCCCCAGTGTCTGGAGTAAACCACATCCTCAACAGCTGACATGATTCAGTCCAGAAACCACTAACAATTGGAAAACAAAACTTTTTGAAAACTCTATCCTAACAAAGAAGTTGTGTCTGAGCCCCTGTAACAGAAAGAGGAGTTCAAGACAACATCAACTTTAAAATTACATTTCAACATTTTAACTTTTCCCTCCCCATCCTAACTAAAGACCTCCCCAGAGTCTGTAGTCTTACTGGGATGTTCTCCTGCAGAGGGAAAAAAAAAGAATTAGAATCAACATGTAAAACCCTGACACATGTATCCGTGTGCGTGAGGAACAAAAACTTCTCCTAAAAGAAATCCCTGTTTCTCCAGAGAGTAATGCCGCGTACACACGATCATTTTTCCCGTCGGGAAAAATTACATTTTTTCCTTTGGACGAGAAAAACGATCGTCTGTGGGCTTTTTGCCGTTTTTCCCGACGGGAAAAACGGCATTAATCACGATGAGAAAAATTAGAACATGTTCTAATTTTTCTCGTCGTTTTTCCTGACATTTCTTCCGCGGCAGTGTTTCCCATAGGGAAACACTACCGTGGAGCCCATAGACGATCGTTTTTCTCTTCATTTTAAAAAATGACGAGAAAAATGACCGTGTGTGGGGAACAAGCTGTTCCCTCGTTTAAAATGTCATTATTCACGGCGGTTTTTAAACCGCCGTGAATAATGATCGTGTGTACGCGGCATGAGTGCTTTGAAAAGTGTTTGTAACGTTGCAAGACACTGCCACCTGGTGACAGCCTCGCGGTAACTGCACCCGTGGAACTTCTTCTTTCTCTCTAACACTATCTACCCCAGAGTCTGTGATCTCTTCTCAGGAAGATAGAAACAAACAGGAACAGTCTCTTTCTCCTTTTACAGGTAAAAACGGGGATGTGGCAACATTAGTGGCTTCAAGTGCTGATCCATAGTCTCTAGATGATATTCCACATCTTCGCCTTCTTTGCGTCTGATCACCACTCTGTCTGCATGGATGTGTCTTCCCACCATCCAGTCTGCCTTGCAGTCTTTGAAGCGCTGTGAAGCCTTTGGAGAACATGTCAAGTATCTGCGAGCGTGTGGAACTTTGAGGTGGGTCCACACAAAGTCATTGTACCAGCGCTCCAGGCACACTTCCACCTTGTATAGCAAATCCTTCGATAAGTAAGGGTACTCCCATCCGTACTCCGCCGCAAACTTTTGACTAAACAGGCGCTGTAATCTTGCCAAAGGAGGCATGGTGGCTTTGTCTCCTTCACCAGGCAGAACAACTGAGTCTGGATGTCGAGGTGCCTTGACCACCTCCATTCTGGGCACTGGGGGCCGCAACAACAGTCTCTTTACCCCAACGTCAGGTACAGATGGCTTCGGAAATGCAGGGATAGGTTGAAGAAGAGGTTCTCCTTCAGGCGCTGACGCCTCCACCCGAAGTGTGCTCTCTCCCATGGACATAGGTGAACCCCGAGTTCCACAGAATGAAGCAAGCGGTACCTTGTCCCAGCCCTTCTCGGAAAACAAGTCATCTATTAAGGCATCATCTCCCATATCCGAGAGAGATTCCAGGTCAGAGGTGTCACACTCCTCCGCGGGTTATGTAGCCCTGTGTGGAAACAGAACCCGCACACTCCGGGGACTTGCTAGGCCATGCCTTCCCGACACCTCCTCCCTCACACCAAGTCTTCTCTGCCGGCTTACCTCGGCCTCTCCCAGGACGTCCGGAACTCCCGTCAACGGGTCCCTCTGGGCCTGGCATAAGCACGCGAGATGGTCCACCACCACCGCTGGTCGGGGCTACCATGCTGGTTCTTTTCTTCGGTGGCAGACGCTGTGAGACAGTGGTGACCGAGTCAGCATCCTCGGATTTCTCCCGTTGATGTTTCATGACCTCCTCTGCGGTCGTTGCAGTGTGCGCAGGGGTGACTCTCACAGCCGTGATTCCTCCCTTCTGAGTGGCGATACCTGCAGCCCGGCCTGGGTAGATGGTTTTTGGCCTCTCAACCTCCAGATCCACCTCGAATGTGAACTCCCCACAGGCCTCACAATGTCCGAACGGCTTTAACAGGCACACCAGTCCCGAACACCCAGGGCAAATCATACCCAGGGCCTCCATGTCCATCCACGAGTATAGGGCGAATCGACCCCTCAGCTTTAGTCGGATCCCCGTATCAGTTATGGGTGCAGCAACAGTCAAGGTTGTAGTTGCCGGGTGAACCGGAATCCACAAGGCGTGTCCAAACATGGCGACCTGTTGCTGTTCCATCTCACACTGCAAGGTTCTGGTGCCAATGTCCCACGTGTAGTCCGTCACACGTATTGGACTCCTCCCCTTTTGCTCCAGTTTGCAGGCTTTTCCACTTGGGCTTGGTTGAGACACGCCCATGAACTAAGCGGTGAGGGTTGTGTCTGTTGGCGCAGTGCAATTAAAAACCCCCACGTGTAGTCCGTCACACGGCTGGGCTTTCCCCCTTTCACCACTCTTCCTGCGTGGGCCTTTCCTCTTCTGAGGTCATGTCCACGACTTTTGAGCAGGGCTGCACTTTGGCCTATTCGTTTAACTCTGTCCGGCAGACACCTTCTTCCAAGTGATGCACAACACACATACCGGACCCGAGCCCCCACGTGTAGCGGACCCTCGTACTCCCCTTTTTTACAGTTCTGCTCGCAATGTCTCTAGTCTAGGGGGTATGATAGGGGAGGTAGAGGGGCACTACGCCTGGCTTCCACCACAGGTGTATAAGTGGTATCGGCAACGCCTTTCTTTTACCTTCGGGCCTGTGTTGTGCATCGGATCCTCCCTTCAAGAGTCTCAGAGAACCTCGTCTGCCAGGAACTTGAGCCACACATCGTTAAAGTCCAACACTCCTTTATTTAGAACCTAACATGGACTCCCTTGGCTATAGAACAGAAAAGGAGGTGTGTGTGCGAATAGGCCCAGACACAAATTCGATCCTCCACTCTCCTCCAAAGAGTGGGTTATGGTCTCCGCACGAGGGAAATTCACCTTCCGGACGGTCTCCGACAAGAGACTCACCCGTCACCGGCAGTATGCTGCACTGGGTCTTCAGATGAGGAGTTCTCCCCGGTCCATTACGCCCACCTTGGATTCAGGCATCCATCTCCGGAGTACCTTAGGCTCCTTCCCTCGCGGAACTCAGTGTTGGGCACTGAGCTCCGGACCATCGTCCGAGTACCTCACCTCAGGCTAAAGGTGCCTGAGATGGAACACGATCTCCGGTGGTCCTCTAGGCCTAGGCCGCCTAGAGGACAAGCACGAACTCCGTCCGCAGGCTAAAGGTGCCAGGGACCAAGACCCCGTGACCAAGATGGCTGGCCCTTTTATCCCCTCTCCCAGCATGCACGGTGGGTTCCCCGCCCCACCATACCGCTGCCCAGAGAGGACAAAAGTAGGCTCAACACACAGCGGTGTCCACCCGTCAGCCCATGGCGACAGCGCCACCCAGTGGACCGACGGAAACACACCACCGGTGTCACCAAAAAATTCTAAAATTACTGGCGGGAAAGCAAGTACCCGCTACATATATTTTTATCATTTATTATATTTGCGCTGATAGGAATCCGTTTTTTACTAAGGGGTCTATGTGTAAAAAATTTGCTGAACAAATGCATCACATATCCTCACAACTCCAGAGGTACTTGCCAAATTCTGTGTGAGATAATTAATAATCCTTTTAAGGCCATTCTGATAATGTGAGCATTGGTGTTTATTTTGTACATGAATATTGCCTTCCTGGGCAGCACTAATGAAAGTTCTTATCCTTCACTAGGGATGAGCTTCGAGTTCGAGTTGAACTCATGTTCGACTCGAACATTGCCTGTTCACCGTTCGCCGAACAGCGAACAAATTGGGGTGTTCGCGGCAAATTCGAAAAATCTATGGGAGAAATCTAAAGTGCTAATTATAAAGGCTTATATGCAAGTTATTGTCCTAAAAAGTGTTTGGGGACCGGGGTCCTGCCCCAGGGGACATGTATCAATGCAAAAATAAGTTTTAAAAACTGCCGTTTTTTCGGGAGCAGTGATTTTAATAATGCTTAAAGTGAAACAATAAAAGTGAAATATTCCTTTAAATTTCGTACCTGGGGGGTGTGTATGATATGCATGTGAAGTGGCGCATGTTTCCCGTGCTTAGAACTGTCCCTGCAAAAAATTTCATTTTTGAAAGAAAAAAATGCATTTAAAACAGACTCGCGGCTATTAATGAATTGTCGGCTCCCGGCAATACATACAAAAGTCATTGATAAAAAAAAAAAAAAAAAGCGTGGGGGTTCCCCAGAATTCAATTACCAGGCCCTTCAGGTCTGGAATGGATATTAAGGGGAACCCCGCCGTAAATTTAAAAAAAAATTGACGTGGGGTTCCCCCAAATATCCATTCCAGGCCCTTCAGATCTGGCATGGATTTTAAGGGGAACTCCACCCCAAATTTAAAAAAAATGGCGTGGAGTCCCCCCAAAAATCCATACCAGACCCTTATCCGAGCACACAACCTGGCCGGCCGCAGGGGAAAAGGGGGGGACGAGAGAGCGCCCCCCCTCCCTCCTGAACCGTACCAGGCCACATGCCCTCAACATGGGGAGGATGTCCCCATGTTGATGGGGACAAGGGCCTCATCCCCACAACCCTTGCCCGGTGGTTGTGGGGGTCTGCGGGCGGGGGGCTTATCGGAATCTGGAAGACCCCTTTAACAAAGGGGACCCCCAGATCCCGGCCCCCCCTATGTGAATTGGTAAGGGGTACATTGTACCCCTACCATTTCATGAAGAAAGCGTAAAAAAATGTTTAAAAAAACACACAAACACCTTGAAAAAGTCCTTTATTTAAAAAAATAAAAAAACATTCCAGCGGTGAAATTCAGTGTCCCGCGGCGATCCCGATGTCCAGCGCTGTCCGTCATTGGTTGTGCCTGAGCGGACCTGATGGGGAACTCCCTCTCAGTATTTTAAATGTATAGACCCGCCCCTTCTAATGTTCCCCATCAGGTCCGCTCAGCGGACCAGATGCGGAACATGAGAAGGGGCGGGTCTATACATGTATTACCAAAGTGAGAGCAGTTCCCCATCAGGTCCGCCCCCTCGGTATGTCGGACCCGCCTACGTCATTGGCTTGAGCGGGGAACTTCCTTCACTGTGTAATTTAAATTTACATAGTGAAGGAAGTTCCCCGCTCAAGCCAATGACGTAGGCGGGTCCGACATACCGAGGGGGCGGACCTGATGGGGAACTGCTCTCACTTTGGTAATACATGTATAGACCCGCCCCTTCTCATGTTCTGCATCTCGTCCGCTGAGCGGACCTGATGGGGAACTTTAGAAGGGGCGGGTCTATACATTTAAAATACTGAGAGGGAGTTCCCCATCAGGTCCGCTCAGGCACAACCAATGAAGGACAGCGCTGGACATCGGGATCGCCGCGGGACACTGGATTTCACCGCGCTGGAATGTTTTTTTTTGTTTTTTTTTTTAAATAAAGGACTTTTTCAAGGTGTTTGTGTGTTTTTTTAAACATTTTTTTACGCTTTCTTCGTGAAATGGTAGGGGTACAATGTACCCCTTACCAATTCACATAGGGGGGGGCCGGGATCTGGGGGTCCCCTTTGTTAAAGGGGTCTTCCAGATTCCGATAAGCCCCCCGCCCGCAGACCCCCACAACCACCGGGCAAGGGTTGTGGGGATGAGGCCCTTGTCCCCATCAACATGGGGACATCCTCCCCATGTTGAGGGCATGTGGCTTGGTACGGTTCAGGAGGGAGGGGGGGCGCTCTTTCGTCCCCCCCTTTTCCCCTTCGGCCGGCCAGGTTGCGTGCTCGGATAAGGGGTCTGGTATGGATTTTTAGGGGGACTCCACGCCATTTTTTTTTTAATTTGGGGTGGAGTTCCCCTTAAAATCCATGCCAGATCTGAAAGGCCTGGAATGGATATTTGGGGGAACCCCACGTCAATTTTTTTTTAAATTTGCGGCGGGGTTCCGCTTAATATCCATTCCAGACCTGAAGGGCCTGGTAATTGAATTCTGGGGAACCCCCACGCTTTTTTTTTTTTTTTTTATCAATGACTTTTGTATGTATTGCCGGGAGCCGACAATTCATTAATAGCCGCAGGTCAGTTTTAAATGCATTTTTTTCTTTCAAAAATGTCATTTTTTGCAGGGACAGTTCTAAGCACGGGAAACATGCGTCACTTCACATGCATATCTTACACACCCCCCAGGTACGAAATTTAAAGGAATATTTCACTTTTATTTTTTCATTTTAAGCATTATTAAAATCACTGCTCCCGAAAAAACGGCCGTTTTTAAAACTTCTTTTTGCATTGATACATGTCCCCTGGAGCAGGACCCGGGTCCCCAAACACTTTTTAGGACAATAACTTGCATATTAGCCTTTATAATTAACACTTTAGATTTCGAACGTTCGAGTCCATTGTATTTAATAGGGTTCTAAAGTTTACACGAACATTTTGTCTGTTCGCAGGTCCTGGTGCGAACCGAACAGGGGGGTGTTCGGCTCATCCCTGTCCTTCACTGACAGATATGTTCTCTGCCTCATATTGTATTGCTAGTAGGTATTCAATGCTTGTTGAGAAGGTGCTATTATGTGTGTAGATCCTCTTATTGCAGATCCAAAGCATACTGTTACTGTATACGCTCTGCAACATGTTCATAAATGCACACCAATGAAAAACTGTGGATATACACACTTTATCCCAGGGTAGTGTGTCTTTCATAGGGGAATAAGCTCATTTCAAATTGATGACAAAACATAATGGTGTCCTAGCGTGGACCTCCAAGCAGTCCATATAGCATATTTACTGCTTCTCAAGAACAATGATTTCTTAAGCCCTGTACACACGAACGGTTTTACCGATGAAAACAGTCAGATGGACTTTTTTCATCGGACAAACCGATCGTGTATGGGACCCATCAGTCTTTTTTCCATCGGTTTTAAAAAATATAACATGTTTTAAATTTTTCCGATGGATCAAAAACCAATAGCAAATTCCGATCGTCTATGGGCAAGTCCATCGGATAAAAAACCCACGCATGCTCAGAATCAAGTCGACGCATGCTCAGAAGCATTGAACTTTATTTTTCTCAGCTCATCGGAGTGTTTTACGTCACCGCGTTTGGAACGGTCGGTTTTTTGACTGATGGTGTGTAGGCAAGACTGATGGAAGTCAGCTTCATCGGATTTCCGATGGACAAAACCATCGGATTAGAATCCATAGGATATCCGATCGTGTGTACGAGGCTTCAGTCATCAACTGCAAAGGGGAAGTTAGAACAGTGTCTTTCTGTTGCTTCCAACACTACTACCCATTCTATAATCGCCAGTCCCTTGATTGCAAATGTATTCAATATAGAATGCAAGATGGCCAAGTTGTAGTTTGAAGATGGTGCTCCAACAGCTGCTCAAACTGCTGGGCACACCCACCGAACAACATTTCGTGTCTCCACTCCCCTTCACATTCTAGCTGAACTGTGCAGGTGCAGCATCAGTCATTTTGTTTTAATGTCCCCAAGCACATCTTTGGGAAAAAATAGATTTGCAGGAGCCATTGTTTATAACTCCTGCTGCTTTTCTGACCTGCTATTACAAATAGTCTAAATTCCCATTTCATGCAAATACATTTGCATATATTTAAGCATTAAAGCATTTTTTTAAGCATTTACATGCATGTACCACATATCCAGTCTAGGTACTCGTGTCAGTATTATATTATATTATAGAATACCATATTGCCTAATGCAATCCTAACTGCACATTTACCCAATTGATTGAGCTCTCCACTAACTATATATTACAAATTTAGGTGAGATGCCTCACATGCCCTCCTATTGGGTATCACTAACAGTGGATGTCAACTAAAGACCTAATCACCTCCTTGTGGAATAAATATATTAATGTTGGCTTTGATCAACATCTAGCATGAAGGAATATTGATATTCACAATCTCATTACAGATCTGGATCTAGGAATGAATGTACACCTCAATACTATTTTCAGATCATACTTAAAGGACAAATGAATTACCCACCACTACAAAAGTGCATTAAAACTTTGACTATTATTGTGTCCAGGATAACAGACTGAATTTAATTTTTATTCAGATTATTTCTGTAAATATAGTTTATCCAGGGCTCCTCCATAAGGGTCGCAATGGATTCTCTCAGTAAGTTTAACCACTTCAGCCCCGGACCATTTTGCTGGCCAAAGACCAGAGCACTTTTTTCGATTCGGCACTGCGTCGCTTTAACTGACAATTGTGCGGTCGTGTGACGTGGCTCCCAAACAAAATTTACATTCTTTTTTTCCCACAAATAGAGCTTTCTTTTGGTGGTATTTGATCACCTCTCCAGTTTTAATTTTTTTGCACTATAAACAAAAATAAAGCGACAATTTTGAAAAAAAAGCAATACTTTTTGCTATAATAAATATCCCCCAAAAATATATATAAAAACAATTTTTTTCCTCAGTTTAGGCCGATACGTATTCTTCTACATATTTTTGGTAAAATGCAATCAGCGTTTATTGATTGGTTTGCGCAAAAGTTATAGCGTTTACAAGATAGGGGGTAGTTTTATGGCATTTTTATAAAAAAAATTTTTTTACTAGTAATGGCGGCGATCAGTGTTTTTTTTCGTGACTGCGACATTATGGCGGACACATCGGACACTTTTGACACATTTTTGTGACCATTGTCATTTTCACAGCGATCAGTGCAATAAAAATGCACTGGTTACTGTGAAAATGACACTGGCAGTGTAGGGGTTAACCTCTAGGTGGCGCTGTAGGGGTTAAGTGTACCCTAAAAAGTGATTCTTACTGTAGGGGGGCGTGGCTACATGTTACACATCACTGATCCTCTGTTCCGATGACAGGGAACAGACCATAGGCGTGTGCAACCTATTGCATTAGGGTGTGCACCCCAAAGCTCAAACACACATGCGTATATAAACAGGAAGGCTAAATTGGTGGGACTTTATATGAGGCACACAATTGAGTAAATGGACCAATCAATGTACACATTATATTTATTACAAAAGGGGCATACATACACATGTAAGGAACCAAGTAGAACGGTAAATTGTTATGTTGCTAGGTATCAACGAATAAAATCTATACAGTACATAGAGGTAGACAGTAATCTCAAAATTGAACATAAAAAAAGAGGTAAAACACTATATTGATAGGTCTCAATAGATAGATCTAAACAGTTCATAATGGTAGCAACAAATTTCAACATGGTACACATAGTGATTGCCTTGAGTATGTAAACCGAAATTGCACTTGTAACATATAGACATGATAAAAATGGTGGATTGGTACATTAAAATAGAAAACCTTCAATATCGTACAGATATAAACCATGGACATTGTAGCATAGCATCATAGGAAAGCTTTACGCGTTTCATGGTTATTAAATACCACTCATCAGGAGAAGATGCAAAATGTGGGGGGTATCTATGATAGAGTAAAAAATAGATATAAGGTTACCCAGCTAGTATGGTAATACAAGAAGGGAAATGTAAGACAGACGAAAGAAAGGGGACATAGGAGGTCCCAAACAGTCTCACCTATCTGTAGTATAAGGTACGATTGTAGATATTGTGAATATGGACAGCAACTAAAAACGTCAAACCGGGAGCTGAGGTGGTATCATCAGGGGCACGGCAGGTAACAGTGACAGTTATAGGCATAAAGATGGAATCTCCAGTTGTCATCTGTGATTGGTAAGTTAGACAGTAGAACTGATTTATTTTATGGATATTTCCCGGGGGTATCTGTGGAAATTGAATAAATTGACAGTAAGCTAATTACACAGTTGATATACTGGGAGAATGAATGCCACCATTTGATAGAAAAAGAAAAGAACCAGTGATGGGAAAAAAAGAGAATATTAGCCAGAAACAAGAACATAAATAAACCCAAAGTGACATAAAGTGAGCATAAAAGGTGAAAAGGATAACCCATGACTAGTGATGAGCCGAACACCCCCGGGTTCGGTTCGCACCAGAACCCGCGAACGGACCGAAAGTTCGAACGAACATTAGAACCCTATTAAATACAATGGATGCGAACGTTCGAATTCTAAAGTGCTAATTATAACAACTATTATGCATGTTATTGTCCTAAAAAGGGTTTGGGAACCCGGGTTCTGCACCAGGGGACATGTATCAATGCAAAAAGAAGTTTTAAAAACGGTCGTTTTTCGGGAGCAGTCATTTTAATGATGCATAAAGTGAAAAAAAAAAAGTCAAATATTCCTTTAAATATCGTACCTGGGGGGTGTCTAAAGTATGCCTGTGAAGTGCCACGTGTTTCCCGTGTTTAGAACTGTCCCTGCACAAAATGACACTTCTAAAGGAAAAAAAAGCCATTTAAAACTGCTTGCGGCTTTAATGTAATGTCTGGTCCCGGTAATATGGATGAAATTCTTTAAGAAAAATGGCATAGCTACCCCATGACCCCCCCCCTACCCCAGCCCATTACCAGCCCCTTTGGGTCTTGTATGGATATTAAGGGGAACCCCGCACATAAAATAAAAAAGGCCCTATATACTCTGAACAGCCCTATACAGGCGGTGCATACAAGACAGGGACTGTAGGTTTGTTCTTATGTAGAGTCTGTTTGTAATTTTGAACAGGTACATTGTTGAAGTGTAGCTCCAGACCAAAAATCTATTTTTAAACTTTTTGGAAAACATAGGTAAGGGTTATCACCCCTGTAACATTTGTTTTGCTGTCTGTGCCCCTGTTCAGAACATTTCACCTCACTTTCCGTCCCAATGACAACTGTTTTTGAAATGTGGTGTTTTTCTTGAAACAAGGATTGCTGATAAAGCATCAGTACAGAGGAGACACCTTTCTCCCATATTTATTCTTACAGGAGAGAATTTTCCTTCCTAGTGGTAGATTTCCTCTCACTTCCTGTTGTCTTCTTGCGTTTGCAAGTAGGAGTCGTTTGTAAGTTGGATGTTTGAAAGTAGGGACCTGCCGTATATACTCTGCAGAAATAGGCCCCTTAGTTGTTGGTGTTGGCACAACACTGTAAGCACTCACAGTTACTCTTGGTTGGTGCTGGAACGCCCTGCTGTCAACTATTATATCAGGAATTTTAATTACATATAATTGTTGAACAGTGGTAGTAAAAATTGGGCCTTTGATGGTGGTGCTGGTGCCACAACACTGTAAGCCCTGACAGTTACTCTTGGTGGGTGCAGCAATGGGCCCTGCTGTGAATTATTAGATCAAGAATTGTAATTACATGCCCCTGTTGAACAGGGGCTGAAAAATTGGGCCTTAGGCACTGGTGGCACAACACTGCAACCCCTCACAGCAACTGTACTTGGAGCACAGCAATGAGCCCTGTTGCAAAGTATTGCTTCAAAAATTGTAATGACACGCCCCTGTTAAACAGGGGCTGAAAAATTGGGCCTTAGGCACTGGTGGCACAACACTGCAACTCCTCACAGATACTGTACTTGGAGCACACCAATGAGCCCTGTTGCAAAGTATTGCTTCAAAAATTGTAATGACACGCCCCTGTTAAACAGGGGCTGAAAAATTGGGCCTTAGGCACTGGTGGCACAACACTGCAACTCCTCACAGATACTGTACTTGGAGCACAGCAATGAGCCCTGTTGCAAAGTATTGCTTCAAAAATTGTAATTACACGCCCCTGTTAAACAGGGGCTGAAAAATTGGGCGTTAGGCACTGGTGGCACAACACTGCAACTCCTCACAGATACTGTACTTGGAGCACAGCAATGAGCCCTGTTGCAAAGTATTGCTTCAAAAATTGTAATTACACGCCCCTGTTAAACAGGGGCTGAAAAATTGGGCGTTAGGCACTGGTGGCGGCACCCATAAACAAAAATGATCTTACAAGCTATCATCATCAATCGTATCATTGAGGACTCGGAGGAGGAGGATAGCCAGTCAACATAACAGCACAGGCACTCAGCATCAGCATCAGTCTTGAAGGGATGTGACATGTTAAAATCAATTAGTCTGTTATATCAGCATCAGGTGTGTGGTAGCTGGTGGTGATCCAAGACTGGTTCATCTTGATGAAAGTCAGTCGATCAACCGAGTCGGTGGACAGGCGCACCCTGTGATCCGTGACAAATCCTCCAGCAGCACTGAATGTGCGTTCCGAAAGAACGCTGGATGCAGGACAGGCCAGTAGCTCAATTGCATACTGTGAAAGCTCTGGCCAGTGATCCATCCTCAAGACCCAGTAAGCCAGAGGATTTTCGGTGGGGAAGGTGTCCAAGTCTGACCTTGCCCCTAGATATTCCTGCACCATGTTTATCAGACGCTGGCGATGGTTGCTGGAACCGATCATACTTTGGGGCTGCGGACTAAAGAATTGTCTGAACGCATCGGTCAGACGGCCACCTTCCCCACCGCTCCTTCTTTGACTGGCCGAAGCCTCAGCAACTCGTTGTCCAGGACCAGGAGTTTGCAACCTCCCAGTCTCTGGGAACGCGTTGCACAGACCTTTCTGCAAGGCCTCCCGGAGTTGTCTCATCCTCTGCTCCCTCTGCGACGGTAACATAAGGTCCGCAACCTTACCCTTGTACCGTGGATCAAGGAGAGTGGCCAGCCAGTAATGGTCCCTCTCCTTGATCCGAAGAATACGAGGATCCTTCCGCAGACTTTGCAGGATCAGGGAGGCCATGCAGCGTAGGTTTGCTGAGGCATTCGCTCCGGAGTCCTCTGGGTCACTAAGGACGACATGATCCGCAGCCACCTCCTCCCAGCCACGTACAAGTCCACTGGTTTCTTGGGACTGTAAATCATCCCTAAAAGACTGCTGCTGATGATGCTGAGTGCCAGCCTCCACCTCCATGCTGACACAATCCTCCTCCTCCTCCTCCTCCTCCTCCTCCTCCTCTTCCTGTGCGATGGGTGGGACAGAAGGAACACTGTCTGGGTAAAGGGGGCCTTGAGAGGCAAGGAAGTCCTCCTCTTCCTGCCTCTGTTCTGCCTCAAGTGCCCTGTCCATTATTCCACGCAGCGTGTGCTCCAACAGGTGGACAAGAGGTACAGTGTCACTGATGCATGCACTGTCACTGCTCACCATCCTCGTGGCCTCCTCAAATGGTGCCAGGACAGTGCATGCATCCCTGATCATGCCCCACTGGCGTGGAGAAAAAAAACCAAGCTCCCCTGACCCTGTCCTGGTGCCGTAGTCGCACAGGTACTCATTGATGGCCCTCTGCTGCGTGTGCAGCCGCTGCAGCATGGCCAACGTTGAGTTCCACCTGGTGGGCATGTCACATATAAGGCGGTTCTTGGGCAGGTTCAACTCCTTTTGCAGCTCAGCCAGGCGAGCACTGGCATTATAAGATCTGCGGAAATGCACACAGACTTTCCTGGCCTGCCTCAGGACATCCTGTAAGCCCGGGTACCTGCCCAAGAAGCGCTGCACCACCAGGTTAAGGACGTGAGCCACACAGGGCACATGGGTCAGTTGTCCCTGTCAGAGGGCGGAGAGGAGGTTGGTGCCATTGTCGCAAACCACCATTCCTGGCTTAAGCTGGCGTGGCGTCAACCACCTCTCGGCCTGGCCCTGCAGAGCAGACAGGACCTCTGCCCCAGTGTGGCTTCTGTCCCCCAAACACACCAGCGCAAGCACGGCATGGCATCTTTTTGCCTGCGTACTTGCGTAGCCCCGTGAACGGCTACGGAGCACCGCTGGTTCATAGGACAAACCACAGGAAGAGGCCATGGAGGAAGAAGAAGAGGAGGGGGTGGAGGAGAGAGGTGTGTCACAACCAGTAGTAGCATTTTGGAGGCGTGGCGGTGGGACAACCTCCAACACTACTGCACCTTGTCCTGAATCCTTCCCAGCTGCCAAAAGAGTGACCCAATGGGCCGTGAAAGAAAGGTAACGTCCCTGTCCATGCCTGCTGGACCATGAGTCAGCGGTAATATGCACCTTACCGCTGACCGCCCTGTCCAGCGAGGCCAAGACATTGCCTTCCACATGCCGGTAGAGAGCCGGAATAGCCTTCCGTGAGAAAAAGTGGCGTTTGGGAACCTGCCACTGAGGAACTGCACATTGCACAAACTCACGGAAGGGGGCCGAGTCTACCAACTGAAAAGGCAGCAGTTGAAGCGCTAGCAATTTAGCCAAGCTAGCATTCAACCGCTGGGCATGTGGATGGCTGGGAGTGAACTTCTTTCGACGGTCCAGCATCTGGGGCAGGGAAATTTGCCTGCTAGAATCGGACGTCGGTGTACTGCTAGCAGAGTGGGCGCAAGTACTTGGCTGTGACACACCTAATTCTACACCTTCATTCCTCTCAGTGCATGTTTCAGAGAGGACTGAAGTTATAGTGGGGTTGGAGATCCCAGCTGATGCGGTGCAAGGAGAGGTCCGCTTTGTTCTTTGGTGTGGGTCTTTGAGGTAGGCTTGCCAACGAGCTGCATGGCAGGTCAACATATGTCTGGTCAGGCATGTGGTACCCAAGCGGCTGATGTTTTGGCCACGCGATATACGCTTGAGACATATGTTGCAAACAGCAGCTGTGCGATCTGATGCACTAGCCTCAAAAAAGGCCCACACCAAAGAACTTTTTGAATGACGGGCAGAGGCAGCGCCCTGCACAGGCGGAGCTCTGCGGTGTGATTCCGTCGGTGTACTGCCCTTACGCTGGCCACCAAAGGGCATCCTGCCTCGTTGGAGATGTGCCTCCTCCTCATCCTCCTCCTCCTCCTCTCTCCTATTAGGCACCCACGTGGAGTCAGTGACCTCATCATCCCCTCCCTCCTCATCACTGGAGCCAATCTGGCAGTATGCTGCAGCTGCTGGAACATGACTGCCAGATTGGTGTCCTTCTTGAGCATCCCCTCTGTCTGCTCTCACGCTACTGCCTTCCTCTAGCTGGGTTTCATCATCAGACCCTTCGAAACGCTGGGCATCCTCCTGGAGCATGTACCCAACACTGTGCTGAAACAGTTCGGGGGACTCCTCAGGAGGAGGACATGGTGGGTCTAGGGAAGGAGTGACTGATGATTTGTCTGACATTGATACCAGGGAAGACGACGCTTTGGCAGCTGCTTTTCCAGTACCCTGAGCCTGGGTGAGAGAGGATGAGGAGGAGGAGGAGGGCTTGGTCATCCACTCTACCAAGTCTTCGGCATGATGTGGCTCAACATGTCCAGCTGCCGAAAAGAAGGACAAGCGTGTCCCATGGCCATGTGCTGATGACAATGCACCGCGTCCACGACCAGCACTGTTGCCCCCAGACACAGAGCCTGCTTGCCCTCTTTTATTGCCTCCTGACTGTCTGCCTCTCCTTGTTTGCCTTCCAGACATTCTAATAGATGGCCTGCAGGGAGATGGGAAAAAAGCAATAAGGGCTACCTTCAGGTGTCCTTCTCTGTCCCTTGAAACAAGGACTTGCAGAGTGAAATAAACTGACACTCTCCCTACCTACAGTTTTCTGTCCCTAGAATAAATGTTTTTTTTAATCACAATATAGCACAAGGACAATTCAGTCACTGTCCTTCCAGGTCCCTGGAAACAAGGACTTGCAGAGTGAAATAAACTGACACTCTCCCTACCTACAGTTTTCTGTCCCTAGAATAAATGTTTTTTTTAAGCACAATATAGCACAAGGACAATTCACTCACTGTCCTTACAGGTCCCTGGAAACAAGGACTTGCAGAGTGAAAGAAAAAAAACACTCTCCCTACCTACAGTTTTCTGTCCCTAGAAAAAATGTTTTTTTTAATCACAATATAACACAAGGACAATTCACTCACTGTCCTTCCAGGTCCCTGGAAACAAGGACTTGCAGAGTGAAATAAACTGACACTCTCCCTACCTACAGTTTTCTGTCCCTAGAATAAATGTTTTTTTTAATCACAATATAGCACAAGGACAATTCAGTCACTGTCCTTCCAGGTCCCTGGAAACAAGGACTTGCAGAGTGAAATAAACTGACACTCTCCCTACCTACAGTTTTCTGTCCCTAGAATAAATGTTTTTTTTAATCACAATATAGCACAAGGACAATTCAGTCACTGTCCTTCCAGGTCCCTGGAAACAAGGACTTGCAGAGTGAAATAAACTGACACTCTCCCTACCTACAGTTTTCTGTCCCTAGAATAAATGTTTTTTTTAATCACAATATAGCACAAGGACAATTCAGTCACTGTCCTTCCAGGTCCCTGGAAACAAGGACTTGCAGAGTGAAATAAACTGACACTCTCCCTACCTACAGTTTTCTGTCCCTAGAATAAATGTTTTTTTTAATCACAATATAGCACAAGGACAATTCAGTCACTGTCCTTCCAGGTCCCTGGAAACAAGGACTTGCAGAGTGAAATAAACTGACACTCTCCCTACCTACAGTTTTCTGTCCCTAGAATAAATGTTTTTTTTAATCACAATATAGCACAAGGACAATTCAGTCACTGTCCTTCCAGGTCCCTGGAAACAAGGACTTGCAGAGTGAAATAAACTGACACTCTCCCTACCTACAGTTTTCTGTCCCTAGAATAAATGTTTTTTTTAATCACAATATAGCACAAGGACAATTCAGTCACTGTCCTTCCAGGTCCCTGGAAACAAGGACTTGCAGAGTGAAAGAAACTGACACTCTCCCTACCTACAGTTTTCTGTCCCTAGAATAAATGTTTTTTTTAATCACAATATAGCACAAGGACAATTCAGTCACTGTCCTTCCAGGTCCCTGGAAACAAGGACTTGCAGAGTGAAAGAAACTGACACTCTCCCTACCTACAGTTTTCTGTCCCTAGAATAAATGTTTTTTTAAGCACAATATAGCACAAGGACAATTCACTCACTGTCCTTCCAGGTCCCTGGAAACAAGGACTTGCAGAGTGAAAGAAACTGACACTGTCCCTACCTACAGTTTTCTGTCCCTAGAATAAATGTTTTTTTTAAGCACACTATAGCACAAGCACAAAACACACTGACACTCTCCCTACCTATCCTTCTCTTTCCCTAAACTAAAGGAATCCAGGTTAAGCAAGAAAGAAATAACAGTCACTGTCCCTGCCTATGCTGCTCTATCCCTGCTCCGGAACACACTACACTAGGCCGCCGTGCTGGCGGCCTTTTATAGTGTGGGGCGTGTACTAAACACCCTCAGCAATAATTGGCCACAGGCATCCTGCCTGTGGCCAATCATTGCTCTCCTCGCTGCCGGCGCTGTGATTGGCCAAGCATGCGGGGTCACAGTGCATGCTTGGCCAATCACAGCGCCTGGATGACACTGCGATGGCGTAGTGCATTGTGGGCCGTTCGCGTCACTCGAATTTGGCGCGAACGGCCCAAATCGTTCGATCTTCGTCGAACGATCGAACAGCCGATGTTCGAGTCGAACGTATGTTCGACTCGAACACGAAGCTCATCCCTACCCATGACCTAATGCAGGGTTAAAGTCGACGGTGCAGCTAAAATAGCTAAGTAAGGAAGGGGCCCAGTATGGAACCCAAGATAGCAGTGTGGGGATGAATAAAGAATGTAGTAAAACCAAATTACCTATAGAGATACATGGAAAGGAAAACAGTCCAGGACAGTGCACCAATGTTGTGTAAAGTGAAACAAAGTGATAAATAAGCGCTGTGCATGTGTAATATAAGTAGAGGCCGTTGGCCAATGATAACCACCAACATCACGCTAGCGTCAATGAAGGGGGCGGCGCCACCGCCAGAGCAACACAATGTGCTCGGCGTTTGGCGCGCAAACCTCCCTCGTGGTAGACGCAAGGTGGACAAACATGTCAGCGGCACAACGCCAGGGAGATGACGTCAGCCGCTTGGCATGTGGGCGTGGCGTCGACACGCATTGAGAGCATCACCCCGCCCCCTAAGGGGGGGGAAAGGGGAAGCCTCGGTGCGCGTAGCAGCTCCCGGGGGTTGACGGAGATTGGCCTGTCCCCAACTGGTCCCTGAAAGGGCATAATTGTATTAGCAAAAAAATGAGTCACAGGTTATACCAGAGGTAGAACTGGTACAGTCGTGTGCTTCCATCCCCAATAATATGAAAAAAGGAGCTAAGTCTAGAACTAACGTTGGGACTTTGAATGAGGAAATAACTACCGTATATACTCGAGTATAAGCCGAGTTTTCCAGCCCTTTTTTAGGGCTGAAAGTATACCCCTCGGCTTATATTCGAGTCAGTACCTGAAAATCGTGAAATTCCGCGGCCGGCGTCCATTGTTTAAATCTAGCGCCTTTCTCCCTGTCCCTTCCGCGATAGGCTTTTCCAGCAAACACTTGTGTTGAGTGTTGCGCCTATCACGGAGGTCCTCTTGTCCGACGTCCGTGATTGGCGGAGCACTGAACACAGTGCCTGCTGGGAAACGGAGTCCGAGAATGAGAGGACCTCCGTGATAGGCGCAACACTCAACACAGTGTTTGCTGGAAACGCCTATCATGGAAGGGACAGGGAGAACGGTGCGAGATTTGAACAATGGACGCCGGACGCGGAATTACAAGATTTTGAGGTACACTGACTCGGGCACAGGGAGGCTGCATTGGACACAGTGAGGTGACAATGGGCACAGTGAGGTGAAAATGGGCAGTGAGGTGGCACAGTGAGATGGCAATGGGCACAGTAAGGGGGCACAGTGAGGTGGCAATGGGCAGTGAGGTGGCAATGTGCACAGTGAGGTGGCAGAGTGAGATGGCAATGGGCACAGTAAGGTTGGGCAATTGGCACAGTGAGGTGGCAATGGGCACATTTCCTCCCCTCGGCTTATACTTAAGTCAATACGTTTTCCCAGTTTTTTGTGGTAAAAGTAGGTACCTCAGCTTATACTCGGGTCGGCTTATACTCGAGTATATACGGTATATATACCTCCATCCCCAATATTTTTAAACAGGAAGGCTAAATTGGTGGGACTTTATATGAGGCACACAACTGAGTAAATGGACCAATCAATGTACACATTATATTTATTACAAAAGGGGCATACATACACATGTAAGGAACCAAGTAGAACGGTGAATTGTTATGTTGCTAGGTATCAACGAATAAAATCTATACAGTACATAGAGGTAGACAGTAATCTCAAAATTGAACATAAAAAAGAGGTAAAACACTATATTGATAGGTCTCAATAGATAGATCTAAACAGTTCATAATGGTAGCAACAAATTTCAACATGGTACACATAGTGATTGCCTTGAGTATGTAAACCGAAATTGCACTTGTAACATATAGACATGATAAAAATGGTGGATTGGTACATTAAAATAGAAAACCTTCAATATCGTACAGATATAACTTAATATAAAATAAATATATATTTACTACATTCTTTATTCATCCCCACACTGCTATCTTGGGTTCCATACTGGGCCCCTTCCTTACTTAGCTATTTTAGCTACACCGTCGACTTTAACCCTGCATGAGGTCATGGGTTATCCTTTTCACCTTTTATGCTCACTTTGTCACTTTGGGTTTATTTATGTTCTTGTTTCTGGCTAATATTCTCTTTTTTTTCCCATCACTGGTTCTTTTCTTTTTCTATCACATGGTGGCATTCATTCTCCCAGTATATCAACTGTGTAATTAGCTTACTGTCAATTTATTCAATTTCCACAGATACCTCTGGGAAATATCCATAAAAGAAATCAGTTCTACTTTCTAATTTACCAATCACAGCTGACAACTGGAGATTCCATCTTTATGCCTATAACTGTCACTGTTACCTGCCGTGCCCCTGATGATACCACCTCAGCTCCCGGTTTTGCCATCCATATTCACAATATCTACAATCGTATCTTATACTACAGATAGGTGAGATTGTTTGGGACCTCCTATGTCCCCTTTCTTTCGTCTGTCTTACATTTCCCTTCTTGTATTACCATACTAGTTGGGTAACCTTATATCTATTTTTTACTCTATCATAGATACCCCCCACATTTTGCATCTGCTCCTGATGAGTGGTATTTAATAACCATGAAACGCGTAGAGCTTTCCTATGATGCTATGCTACAATGTCCATGGTTTATATCTGTACGATATTGAAGGTTTTCTATTTTAATGTACCAATCCACCATTTTTATCATGTCTATATGTTACAAGTGCAATTTCGGTTTACATACTCAAGGCAATCACTACAGTATGTGTACCATGTTGAAATTTGTTGCTACCATTATGAACTGTTTAGATCATCTATTGAGACCTATCAATATAGTGTTTTACCTCTTTTTTATGTTCAATTTTGAGATTACTGTCTACCTCTATGTACTGTATAGATTTTATTCGTTGATACCTAGCAACATAACAATTTACCGTTCTACTTGGTTCCTTACATGTGTATGTATGCCCCTTTTGTAATAAATATAATGTGTACATTGATTGGTCCATTTACTCAGTTGTGTGCCTCATATAAAGTCCCACAAAATTTAGCCTTCCTGTTTAAAAACATTGGGGATGGAGGTATATATAGTTATTTCCTCATTCAAAGTCCCAACCTTAGTTCTAGACTTAGCTCCTTTTTACACATGCGTATATATATATTTACACGAAATTACCAGAAGTATTGGGACGCCTGCCTATACACATGAACTGACGTCCCTGTCTTAGTCCGTAGGTGTCACGGATGCCTAACACGGCATCCAGCACAGGGTACGCAGATCAGTGGGCTGCACTAAAGGAACTAGGCACAAGGTAAGTAAATATATATATATGAGTTTATTGAAAGGATAATTCCTAAAACAATAAAGGCAACCAGCAAACAACCACAGTGACACACAAAACAATGACACAATACACCAACGTGAATACAGTTTAGAGATTAAAGCGTAAATGTAATCAAGCCAGGGTCATACACGAGAGATCAGTCCGATTGAACAGGGAGCCGGAAGGGACAACAGGAGGAAGGGATGAGTCTGCAAGACAGGGGTCCAGGGATGGATGCAGGGTTCAGGAACACAGGATACAAGGTACAGAGGCAGGGGTCCAGGGATGGATGCAGGGTTCAGGAACACAGGATACAAGGTACAGAGGCAGGGGTCCAGGGATGGATGCAGGGTTCAGGAACACAGGATACAAGGTAACAGATAACAGGTCACAAGGTTCAGGTTCAGGTTCAGGTTCAGGCATACAGGTCTGGGTTCCAAGACAATACCAGAGCAAATGCTTTAGTGTCTGCTGGGTATTTATACACACCTCCTGCAATCAGTCTCAGGTGACGCCTGATTGCAGGAGATGATTTCGGCTCCAGACAAATGGGAGACACCCGCTGGTGGCCACCAGAACTGCACCCTTTGGTGCTGAAAGCAATAGCACCACCAGCAGGTGACCCAGGCAATGACACTGATCATGACAGTTCCCCCTCCCAAGGAGTGGCCTCCGGACGCTCCATTCTGCCCTTGATCTGGCAGTGCTGGTAGGTGCAGAAAGGTCCCAAAAAGTCTCCCCTGTGTCTGCGGACTACTTGTGCTCCTCCGGCCAGAGTCCTTAAACCTACTGGGAGGCGTGGCACCTGAGTCCGGCAATGGAACACGCACCCCACCACCAGGGTCTGGAAGTTGGGATCTGGAAATGAAAACAGGCAGGGCAATGTGCATGAACCTAACGGAGGCGAACAACACAAGGGCATCACAGTCAGGCTGGGAATCAAGCAGGGCAAAATCAGCGGCAAGCCGGGCATCGAGAACTGGTTTAGCAGGCACCATGTCAGCGGGCTGGGCAAATGGCGCTGGGTCTTCAAGCTGGCCACCGGGCAGAGGCACTTCAAACTGGCCACCGGGCAGAGGTTCAGCAAGCCAGATGGCAGGCACTGGTTCAGCGGGCTGAAAGACGGGCACCAAAACGTCAGGCTGGGTGACGGGCACCGAAAATCCAGGCTGGAACAGGTTGGCTGGTGTGGAAACAGGCTGGAACAGGTTGGCTCGTGTGGAAACAGGCTGGAACAGGTTGGCTGGTGTGGAAACAGGCTGGAACAGGTTGGCTGGTGTGGAAACAGGCTGGAACAGGTTGGCTGGTGTGGAAACAGGCTGGAACAGGTTGGCTGGTGTAGAAACAGGCTGGAACAGGTCGGCTGGTGTGGAAACAGGCTGGAACAGGTCAGCTGGTGTGGAAACAGGCTGGAACAGGTCAGCTGGTGCGGAGACAGGCTGCAACAGGTCGGCTGGTGCGGAGACAGGCTGCAACAGGTCGGCTGGTGCGGAGACAGGCTGCAACAGGTCGGCTGGTGCGGAGACAGGCTGCAACAGGTCGGCTGGTGCGGAGACAGGCTGCAACAGGTCGGCTGGTGTGGAGACAGGCTGCAACAGGTCGGCTGGTGCGGAGACAGGCTGCAACAGGTCGGCTGGTGCGGAGACAGGCTGCAACAGGTCGGCTGGTGCGGAGACAGGCTGCAACAGGTCGGCTGGTGCGGAGACAGGCTGCAACAGGTCGGCTGGTGTGGAAACAGGCTGAGTTACTGGCAGGATCGTGTGAGTTGGAAAGAACTTCCGTTTTTTCTTTGGTTTAGCCACCGAAGATTTGTATATGTATACAGGGCTGTAGGTGGTGGATGCAGCTGGTAGAGGCGAAGAGCGGAAGGATGGTGAAGCAGAGGGTGCGGATTTTGAAGGGGGTCTTGGCTGGTGTGGAAACAGGCTGGAACAGGTTGGCTGGTGTAGAAACAGGCTGGAACAGGTCGGCTGGTGTGGAAACAGGCTGGAACAGGTCAGCTGGTGTGGAAACAGGCTGGAACAGGTCAGCTGGTGCGGAGACAGGCTGCAACAGGTCGGCTGGTGCGGAGACAGGCTGCAACAGGTCGGCTGGTGCGGAGACAGGCTGCAACAGGTCGGCTGGTGCGGAGACAGGCTGCAACAGGTCGGCTGGTGCGGAGACAGGCTGCAACAGGTCGGCTGGTGTGGAGACAGGCTGCAACAGGTCGGCTGGTGCGGAGACAGGCTGCAACAGGTCGGCTGGTGCGGAGACAGGCTGCAACAGGTCGGCTGGTGCGGAGACAGGCTGCAACAGGTCGGCTGGTGCGGAGACAGGCTGCAACAGGTCGGCTGGTGTGGAAACAGGCTGAGTTACTGGCAGGATCGTGTGAGTTGGAAAGAACTTCCGTTTTTTCTTTGGTTTAGCCACCGAAGATTTGTATATGTATACAGGGCTGTAGGTGGTGGATGCAGCTGGTAGAGGCGAAGAGCGGAAGGATGGTGAAGCAGAGGGTGCGGATTTTGAAGGGGGTCTTAGGGGAACTGATGGAGGCAGCCGAGACGAAGCAGGAGGGTTAAAGGCAGGGTAAGTGCAGCAGGGGGAAACAGGGTACTGGTACTTCATTGGTAGGAGGGTGTATTGTATGGCCACTGTGGTAGTTGGGAGTAAAGGAGACGCAGACATCCCAGCAGGCTGGTGTCGACACAGGAATGGGTGGCAGGGAACCGACAGGGGCTGAGTACAATAAACTTGACCAGGCCTGTAGTAATGATTGCACAAAGTTAGGTTTGCATACTGCTTGTCTGACCAGAGACTGCACTGACTCAATACATGCTGCAAGCACCTGTGTAGGACAAGTTGAGTACTGCTCAAGGAAAAAGACTGAGTCATCTTCCAACAGCCACACCAAGGACTCTACCTGAGCTGCACTAAAAGGGGGTGTATAGTCATCGTCTCCACTGGAGGCATCAGACAGGGCCAACTCTGTACAGATACAGATCAGATCTTGCACATCCTCAAACACAAAACTGCCCAGATCCACAAAAACATGGGCTATGCGGATGCATTCCAACAACTGCTCTCTAGTGTGTTCACTTAATGTTTGAGAACAAAACTCCCTGTCCTCTGTTGCTAGTAGCGAAAAATACAGAATATCGTCAAGCTGCATTTTTAAAGCAATAGCAGTGCCCAGACCCAATTCCCAAGTGCAGCCGATCTGCTTGAATGGCTCTGGTATTCTGTCACGGATGCCTAACACGGCATCCAGCACAGGGTACGCAGATCAGTGGGCTGCACTAAAGGAACTAGGCACAAGGTAAGTAAATATATATATGAGTTTATTGAAAGGATAATTCCTAAAACAATAAAGGCAACCAGCAAACAACCACAGTGACACACAAAACAACTCCCTACACCAACGTGAATACAGTTTAGAGATTAAAGCGTAAATGTAATCAAGCCAGGGTCATACACGAGAGATCAGTCCGATTGAACAGGGAGCCGGAAGGGACAACAGGAGGAAGGGATGAGTCTGCAAGACAGGGGTCCAGGGATGGATGCAGGGTTCAGGAACACAGGATACAAGGTACAGAGGCAGGGGTCCAGGGATGGATACAGGGTTCAGGAACACAGGATACAAGGTACAGAGGCAGGGGTCCAGGGATGGATGCAGGGTTCAGGAACACAGGATACAAGGTAACAGATAACAGGTCACAAGGTTCAGGTTCAGGTTCAGGTTCAGGCATACAGGTCTGGGTTCCAAGACAATACCAGAGCAAATGCTTTAGTGTCTGCTGGGTATTTATACACACCTCCTGCAATCAGTCTCAGGTGACGCCTGATTGCAGGAGATGATTTCGGCTCCAGACAAATGGGAGACACCCGCTGGTGGCCACCAGAACTGCACCCTTTGGTGCTGAAAGCAATAGCACCACCAGCAGGTGACCCAGGCAATGACACTGATCATGACAGTAGGGTTCAATATTGAGTTGGCCCACCCTTTTCAGCTATAACAGCTTCAACTCTTCTTCCAGAAGTTCATTTGTGAGGTCAGGCACTGATGTTGGATGAGAAAGCCTGGCTCACAGTCTCCACTTTAATGTGAAGGCCAGTCAAGTTCCTCCACCCCAAACTTGCTCATCCATGTCTTTATGGACCATGTTTTGTGCACTGGTCCAAATCATTTGGTGGAGGGGGGATTATGGTGTGGGGTTGGGCTTGGCATCAGCATACCAAGACAATTTGGACAATTTCATGCTCCCAACTTTGTGGGAACAGTTTGGGGATGGCCTCTTCCTGTTCCATAACGACATGGACTTAGCAAGTGGTGGAAAATTAACTTCAAGTGCAAAAATTCACATTATAATAGTAACTAAAACATATAAAATTAAGTGTATCAAAAATAATAAAAGTCCCAAAGTGCTATAATGGTGGGAAGCTCCAATCTAAAAAGTTGTTGCACTTGAAGTTAATCTGTATGGAAAATATCTATAGGAGGGGTTTCCTCCATCCCTGCTAAGTTTCATTTTTTATGTATTTTTTTATTTATTTAATGTGTATTATATGTGACGTTACATATCACAGAGACCGGTAATGTGGTAATATTGAAGTTTATTGAGATTTCCATACATTAGAGCAGTGGTTCTCAACTCCTGTCCTCAGGGCCCACTAACAGGCCAGGTTTGCAAGATAACTGAAATACATCACAGGTGATATAATTTGCTGCTCAGTGATTGCAGTTTTCTAGTCTGCATCTCCCCAAAGTAATACTTAAAATCCGGCCTGTTAGTGGGTCCCGAGGACTGGAGTTGAGAACCACTGCATTAGAGGGTTCCACCATTATTTGTTAAGTTATTGATTAGTAAGTTAGCACTACATTTTATTTTTTTTGTGTTGTGGGAACACATATCAGTGCTTAGCAGCAAGCTATTTACTGACACTTTTTTCATTTACCTCCAATAGTTTTTTGTAAATAGTAGTGTGGTGATTACCTATTATACTAAAGGCATGTGCCAATAATAAATAACGGATTTCAGTTGTGCCCTATCAGGCCGGCCCCCCATGAACAATGTGCCTGTCTGTGGAGTTCAACTCCCCATCCCTGCACTCAGTGCACTGATGGGCACTGACAGGCAGCACTGATGGGAGCTGATTGGCAGCACTGATAGGCAGCACTCATGGGCACTGGTAGGGAAAATTGATAGCCAGCACTGATGGCCACTGATAGGCGGAACTGGTTGACAGCACTGATGGCCACTGATAGGTACTGCTTGTTGGCACTGATTGGCACTACATGGCAGTACTGATTGACACTGATAGGCAGCCCTGATGGGCAGGACTGATAGGCAGCACTGATGGGCCCGGATTGACACAGATAGGTGGAACTGATTGGCAGCATTCAGTGGCACTAATTGGCAGCACTGATGGGCACTAATTGGCAGCACTGATGGCCACTGATAGGCGGCACTGGTTGGGAGCACTGATGGGAACTGCTTGGTGGCACGGATTGGAACTCATTTTCAGCACTGATTGGCACCACTGATGGGCGGCACAAATAGGCAGCACTGCTGGGCCCTGATTGGCACAGATAGGTGGCACTGATTGGCGGCATTTAGTGGAAACTGATTGGCAGCACTGGGCACTAATTGGCAACACTGATGGGCACTGATAGGTGGCACTGATGGGCATTGATAGGCAGCACTGATGGACACTGATGGGCACTAATTGTCAGCACTGATAGGCAGCACTGATGGCCAATGATTGGCACTGATAGGCAGCACTGATTGGAAGCCCTGATGGGCAGCACTGATTGGCACTCTAGGTGGCATTTGTTGGCACTGATAGGCAGCACTGATGGGCACTGATAAATGGCATTGGTTGGCACTGATAGGTGGCACTGATGGGCACTGATTGGCACTGATAGGAAACACTGATGGGCACTGATAAGTGACGCTGATGGGCACTGATAGGTGGCACTGATTGGAAGCACTGATTGGCACTGATGGGCACTGATAGGTGGCACTGATTGGAAGCACTGATTTGCACTGATAGGCAGCACTGATGGGCACTGATAGGTGGAATTGGTTGTCACCGATTGGCAGCACTGATGGCCACTGATTGGCACTGATAGGCAGCACTGATGGCCACTGATTGGCACTGATAGGCAGCACTGATTGGAAGCACTGATGGGCAGCACTGGTTGGCACTGTAGGTGGCATTTGTTGGCACTGATAGGCAGCACTGATGGGCACTGGTAGGCAGCACTGATGGGCACTGATTAATGGCATTGGTTGGCACTGATAGGAAACACTGATGAGCACTGAAAAGCGGCGCTGATGGGCACTTATAGGTGGCACTGATAGGTGGCACTGATTGGCACTGATCGCAAGCACTGATGGGCACTGATAGGTGGAATTATTTGTCACTGATTGGCAGCACTGATTGGTACTGGTAGGTGGCATTGGTTTGCACTGATTGGCACTGACAGGTGGCACTAATGGGCACTGATAGGTGGCATCGGTTGGCACTGATTGGGACTGACAGGTGGTGCTGGCACTGACAGGTGGCACTGATGGGCACTACTTGGAACTGACAGGTAGCACAGTTGGGCACTGACAGGTGGTACAGATGGGCACTAGCACTGACATGTGGCATTGGTTGGCACTGATTGGCACTGGCAGGTGGCACTGATGGGCACTGACAGGTGGCACTGACAGGTGGCACAGATGGGCACTAGCACTGACAGGTGGCATAGATGGGCACTAGCACTGGCAGGTGCCACTGATAGGTGTCATTGATTGGCACTGACAGGTGACACAGACAGGTGAAGCTGTAAGCTAGATAGCTGTTCAAGATAGATAGATGGCACCAATATGCACTGAGCTAGGAGACGGGGAGTTTCACACTGAGCAGTCAGCAAGGCATGTATGAGCCGCTCAGTGCGTGAAACTGTTATGTAATGTAAATGCTTGCAGAGAGAGAGGAGCTGTTAAAAGCGGCAGTGATTTCGGGAGTGGGCGGGACCAAACATAAGCCAATGGAATAGGGGCTGGGCGGGCCGCTCCGTGAATGTGGCTCTGCCCCCTTTCTATCAGCTATTAAACACCAGCCAATGATTGGGCTGTTTTAAAAGGGGGCGGAGCCACATACACGGAACAGCCCGCCCAGCCTTTATCTCGTTGGCTGGTGTTTAATACCTGATATAAAGGGGGCGGAGCCACATACACGGAGCAGCCCGCCCAGCCCCTATCCCGTTGGCTTGTGTTTGGTAGCTGTTTGGTCCCACCCACCCCCAACATCACCTCCGAGAACTGACAGATTGTCTCTGCATCTGCAAGCAGTGACATTACATTACAGTTTCACACACTGAGCTGCTGTTACAAGCCTCCATGACTGCTCAATGTGAAACGGGCAGCGTGCTATACACTCTCTTGCAGCATATTATAGAAGATCTTGGGACATACATTAGGGTGAGCCCAGGCACAACCGGCATACCCCGTGGGCGCGCCTATGGAACAGACGATCACTGACATGCCACAGAGAAGAACGGGGAAAGGTTTGTTTACACTCACCTCTCCCCGTTCTTCAGCTCTGTGACCCGATCGCGGGACACCGGCGACGATCGGGTCCACGGGTCCCGCGGGCACGGTCACGGAGCTCAGGACCGGGTCGCGAGCGCGCCGCCGGTGACAAGCACACGACCCACGGCTGGGCTCTTAAAGGGCAACGTACCTGTACGTTGATGTGCCCAGCCGTGCCATTCTGCCGACGTATATGGGCGTGAGGCGGTCCTTAAGTGGTTAACCACTTCAATACCATGCACTTACGCCCCTTCCTGCCCAGGACAATTTTCAGCTTTCAGCGCTGTCACACTTTGAATGACAATTGCGCAGTCATGCAACACTGTACCCAAACTAATTTTTTATAATTTTCTTACCACAAATAGAGATTTCTTTTGGTGGTATTTGATCACCTCTGCGGTTTTTATTTTTTGCTAAACAAACTAAAAAAAAACAAAAGGAATCTATTAAATAAATGTATCACAAGTGCATTCCAAGGGGTATTAAATATAGAAGAACAAAGGTTAAACCTGGGTAGCTGAACCAAAGCGTAAACTGTAATTTAACCGCTTGCCGACCAGCCGCCACAGTTATACTGCGGCAGGTTGGCACGGCTGCGTGAATCACCATAGCTGTACGTCGGCCACTCTAAGAGCTCTAGGGGGCCTGCGCACAGCACGACGTCAGAGTCGATGGACATGGCAGGTG
This sequence comes from Rana muscosa, assembly GCA_029206835.1. Lineage (NCBI taxonomy): Eukaryota > Metazoa > Chordata > Amphibia > Anura > Ranidae > Rana > Rana muscosa. The sequence continues at coordinate 220,708,188 of CM055116.1, forward strand.
GCCGCAATGTCCACCGGTGACTCATGATCATTCCAGACAGAAATAGAATGGAGATCTTCCAATGTAAACAGAGAGATCCCCGTTCTGTCAGGAAAGTAGAAAGAGATCTGCTATTCCTAGTCATCAGGAACAGCGATCTCTCTCTACTCCCAGTCAGTCCACTCCCCCCCACAGTTATAAACACCTCCCTAGGGAACACTTAACCCCTTGATCGCTCCTTAGTGTTAACCTCTTCTCTGCCAGTGACATTTATACAGTAACCAGTGGCTATTTTAAGCTCTGATCGCTGTATAAATGTCAATGGTCCCAAAAAAGAGTCAAAAGTGTCTGATCTGGCCGCCGCAATGTAGCAGTCCCACTAAAAATTGCTGATCACCGCCATTACTAGTAAAAAAAATATAATAAAAATGCCATAAATATATTTTGTAAACACTATAACTTTTGTGCAAACCAATCAATATACGCTTTTTAACAACAATATGTAGAAGAATGCATATTGGCCTAAACACCCATAGTTATTTTTATTTTTTACTTTTGTTTTGGATATTTATTAAAGCAAAAAGTAAAAAATATTGTTTATTTTTCAAAATTGTCAGTCTTTTTCTGTTTATAGCGCAAAAAGTAAAAACCGCAGAGGTGATAAAATACCACCAAAAGACAGCTATATTTGTGGGGAAAAAAGGACAACAATTTTGTTTGGGTACAAAGTCGCACGACTGTACAATTGTCAGTTAAAGCGACACAATGACGTATCACAAAAAATGGCCTGGACATTAAGAGGGCACTAGGTTAAAAGTTTAATCTAGTGACCTATGCATTAGATCTTCGTTCTAACATGTGTATTTTTAATGTATTCCATGTTTTTGTATTAAAACCTTTGGTATGTAACCGCTATACCACCTCGGTACCATGACCTCGCCTGCTTTAGGTTAACAAAAGGGATGAGCTTCGAGTTCGAGTCAAACTCATGTTCGACTCAAACATTGCCTGTTCGCCGAACAGCGAACAATTTGGGGTGTTCGCGGCAAATTTGAAAATCCGCGGAACACCCTTCAAAAGTCTATGGGAGAAATCTAAAGTGCTAATTTTAAAGGCTTATATGCAAGTTATTGTCATAAAAAGTGTTTGGGGACCCGGGTCCTGCCCCAGGGGACATGTATCAATGCAAAAAAAACGTTTTAAAACTAACGTTTTTTCGGGAGCAGTGATTTTAATAATGCTTAAAGTGAAACAATAAAGTGAAATATTCCTTTAAATTTCGTACCTGGGGGGAGTATAGTATGCCTGTAAAGCAGCGTTTGTTTCCCATGCTTAGAACTGTCCCTGCACAAAGTGTCATTTCTGAAGAAAAAAAAGTCATTTAAAAGCACTCGCGGCTATAACGAATTGTCGGCTCCCGGCAATACAGAGAAAAGTCATTGATAAAAAAAATGCGTGGGGGTCCCCCAAATTCAATTACCAGGCCCTTCAGGTCTGGTATGGATATTAAGGGGAACCCTGCTTCAAATAAAAAAAAAAGATGACGTGGGGTTCCCCCCAAAAATCCATACCAGACCCTTTATCCGAGCACGCAACCTGGCAGGCCGCAGGAAAAGAGGGGGGGATGAGAGAGCACCCCCCCTCCTGAACCGTACCAGGCTATACATGCCCTCAACATGGGGAGGATGCTTTGTGGGTCTGTGACCCCTCAAAGCACCATGTCCCCATGTTGATGGGGACAAGGGCCTCATACCCATAACCCTTGCCCGGTGGTTGTGGAGGTCTGCGAGTGGGAGGCTTATCGGAATCTGGAAGACCCCTTTAACAAAGGGGACCCCCAGATCCCGGCCCCCACCATGTGAATTGGTAAGTGGTACATTGTACCCCTACCATTTCACAAAGAAAGTGTAAAAAAATAAAAAAAAACACACAGACACAGTTGGGAAAGTCCTTTATTAAAAAAATAAAAAAAAAAAATAAAAAACCCATTCCAGCGATGTAATCCAGTGTCCCGCTGTGATCCGATGTCCAGCGCTGCAGTCTCCTCCAGTCTCCACTCCACACCACATGAAACCCCCATGACGTACGAGGGGGCGAGGTTCATAGGGGTAAGCCCCGGCTTTCCCCGCTTGCGGGGAATAGCCAATGATGTAGGCTGGATCCCGCCTACGTCATTGGCTATTCCCCGGAAAGCGGGGAAAGCTGGGGCTTACCCTATGATGTGACGGGTGTCCCCGCCCCCTCATACGTCATGGGGGTTTCATGTGGAGTGGAGACTGGAGGAGACTGCAGCGCTGGACATCGGATCACAGCGGGACACTGGATTACATCGCTGGAATGGGTTTTTTATTTTTTTATTTTTAATAAAGGACTTTCCCAACTGTGTCTGTGTTTGTTAAAGGGGTCTTCCAGATTCCGATAAACCTCCTGCCCGCAGACCCCCACAACCACCGGGAAAGGGTTGTGGGGATGAGGCCCTTGTCGCCATCAACATGGGGACATGGTGCTTTTAAGGGACACAGACCCCCAAAACATCCTCCCCATGTTGAGGGCATGTGGCCTGGTACGGTTCAGGAGGGGGGGCGCTCTCTCGTCCCCTCTTTTTTCCTGCGGCCTGCCAGGTTGCGTGCTCGGATAAAGGGTCTGGTATAGATTTTTGGGGGGAACTCCACTCCATTTTTTTTTTATTTGGCGTGGAGTTCCCTTAAAATCCATACCAGACCTGAAGGGTCTGGTATGGATATTTGGGGGAAACCCCACGTCATTTTTTTTTTATTATTTGACGCAGGGTTCCCCTTAATATCCATACAAGACCTGAAGAGCCTGGTAATGGAATTTGGGGGGACCCCACGCTTTTTTACATTTTTTATTATCAATTACTTTTCCCTGTATTGCCGGGAGCCGACAATTCATTATAGCCGCGAGTGCTTTTAAATTACTTTTTGTCCTTCAGAAATGACACTTTGTGCAGGGACAGTTCTAAGCACGGGAAACAAGCGCTGCTTTAAAGGCATACTATACACCCCCCCCTCCCCCCAGGTACGAAATTTAAAGGAATATTTCACTTTTATTTCTTCACTTTAAGCATTATTAAAATCACTGCTTTCGAAAAAATGGCTGTTTTTAAAACTTTTTTTGAAATTGATACATGTCCCCTGGGGCAGGACCTGGGTCCCCAAACCCTTTTTAGGACAATAACTTGCATATTAGCCTTGATAATTAGCACTTTTGATTTTGAACGTTCGAGTCCATTGTATTTAATAGGATTCTAAAGTTCGCGCAAACTTTAGGTCTGTTCGCAGGTTCTGGTGCAAACCGAATGGGGGGGTGTTCGGCTCATCCCTAGTTAACAACCATGAGGAATATAAGATACAATCTATCATTGACTTCCATAGAGTTTCCGTGGGTGCATAAAATATCTAGTTCACTGGAGGGGTTATGGTCCGGAGGAACATTTTTGGGTCTCATCCTCGAATGTACATGCTGCTGCCCTCCTATGTGCTTTCCTGATATGTTTGCCCCTCAAGCCTGGTTCCACCACCGAAGGGGAGGGGTCATTGAGGAGGGGGTACTGTCAGGGCTGAGCTCCTGCTATCTTTTGAGCAAGCTCTTTTCTTTCAGTGCTCAAAAGCAGACATGGGAGTAAGTCACACATATGCAAGTCATAAGCAAGTCTCAAGTCTTAACCTTCAAGTCTCAAGCAAGTCCCAAGTTACTGTGGCGAAAAGCAAGCAAGTCAAGTCGAGTCCCTGCTAGAAGTCAAGCAAGTCAAGTCAAGTCATTTATTTTGGTCAAGTTACAAATCAAGTCAAAATACTGATCTACCCCATACTGTATAAAAATAATAGGAGGGATAACAATAAATAATATTGGTTATGTGCCCATGCCTCACTGTGCCTCACTGTGCCCATGCCTCACTGTGCCCATGCTTCATTGTGTCCATGCTTCACTGTGTCCATGCTTCACTGTGCCCATGCCTCACTGTGCCCATGCTTCACTGTGCCCATGCTTCGCTGTGCCCATGCTTCACTGTGCCCATGCCTCACTGTGGCCGTGCTTCACTGTGCCCGTGCTTCACTGTGCCCATGCTTCACTGTGCCCATGCCTCACTGTGCCCATGCCTCACTGTGCCCGTGTCTCACTGTGCCCATGCCTCACTGTGCCCGTGTCTCACTGTGCCCATGCCTCACTGTGCCCATGTCTCACTGTGCCCATGCCTCACTGTGCCCGTGTCTCACTGTGCCCGTGTCTCACTGTGCCCATGCTTCACTGTGCCCAATGCCTTATTGTGCCTGTGTCTCACTGTGCCCGTGCTTCACTGTGCCCGAGCTTCACTGTGCCCAATGCCTCACTGTGCCCCTGTCTCACTGTGCCCGTGTCTCACTGTGCCCGTGCTTCACTGTGCCCGTGCTTCACTGTGCCCGAGCTTCACTGTGCCCAATGCCTCACTGTGCCCGTGTCTCACTGTGCCCATTCTTCACTGTGCCCAATGCCTCACTGTGCCCGTGTCTCACTGTGCCCATGCTTCACTGTGCCCGTCAGCCGTGTACCTGATCGGCGGCATCCCGGCAGCCATTCCAGTATTCAAAAGCCACGCCTCCTCCTCATCTGTGATAGGCGGAACATTCAATTTCCCAGCATTCAGTGTTCTGCCTATCACGGACATCCGCTCATCCTCATAACACAGACGAGGATGAGAGGATGTCCGTGATAGGCTGAACACTGCTTGCTGTGAAATTGAGTGTTCCGCCTATCACAGATGAGGAGGCGCGGCTTTTGAACACTGCAATGGCCGCCGTCTGGCTGCATGACACGCTGATCAGGTAGGCAGACGGCGGCTTGCAGTTAGTGTTAGTGGTGCCAAGTCATTGCAAGTCATATAGCCCAAGTTAAAGTCAAGTCGCAAGTCATTAGTGACAAGTCAAAGTCAATTCGAGTAATTTTTTAAATTCTGTCAAGCAAGTCACAAGTCCTCAAACAGGTGACTCGAGTCTGACTCGAGTCAAGTCATGTGACTCGAGTCCCCTACCTCTGCTCAAAAGCTGCTTAGCTGTTGGTTAATTACCAGCCATTCCTTATTACCACAGTGACTCACCTGGTTACCATTAACCTGCCTCATTAGTCCAGCCTACAGCTAGCCCCTTTTTGCTATTTAAGCAGCGTAGTTCGTTTCCTCCTTGTCATTGCGTGGTCTATGATCTCTAAGTGCTTCCTGAGTATGACTTGGCCTGGCTGACTTCTCTTCTGATTCCTGTTCCTAATTTTTTCTCCTGACTACGCTGACTTCTGGTTTCCTGACCCCGGCTCACCTGATTACCTGCTCTGGCATCCAAACCCTGGATTCTGTTTTTTGACTATGTTCCTGAACAGTGTTATTTTTGCAATTTCATTAAAGGTGTGATTTTTAATTGCACTTTCTGTCTGCATCTGGTTTATGGTTTCTGACAGGGGATAAAGCAAAAGTCCTCATGGATGCCTTGTTTAAAGTTCACGTGTCATATTCAAAATGTGCTAGAGTAAAGATAAAATACAGGCATCTAGAGTTCTCTGCACATAAATTCAGATGTTTCTAAAAGTGCCTGGATTGTCTTAAAATCTGGAATGTGCTAATAGATGAATTCTGACACTTTTCAACACTTCCTGGTTTAGTCAATTTGGCCAATCCCTACCCACCTTCCACATCTTCCTGTTGACCAGTCATACTACATATCACAGTTCTAGAACAATAGAGTGGTGCTGGTGGATATTAAGGCTGGGTTTACACCTTTCTGTTGCTGTAATGTGCAATAAAACCTGCATTTTAACATGTGGTACTGCAAAGTGCTGTATCGTACGGATGTGAATTGACATTCATTCTGAAAGGAACCCAGCAGCTATACAATAGTCATAACTGCACCTGTGTCATTATTAGTGCGAGTGCATTATATCCTGCTCTAAAACACATTGAGAGCCCATTCAAAATGTATTGTTAGGGCACATGTCTGTGTTAAAGCACACAAAGGTGTCAATATTCTCCAAATAAAGAAGTACTGAAAAGAGTCAGCCTATTGGAATATGATTGGACTATGGCACTGAAGTGACCAAGACTTTGGAGGGTATGTGCAGCCCCCCGGGTGCTTTTCATTCCTATATCCAGTTACTTTATGGTCAAATAGACCAACAGAAGCTCAAAATGTTTTCTTTAAAAAAATGACTAAATCCTTTGTTTTTAATATTTGTATTTGTCTTTTTTTAGTGCTGAAGACAATAAGAAGATGTTTATGCAGAAATTTTAATTTATAAATATCTATGATTCACTCCTTAATTTAAAAATAGTAGTAACAATAGAACCCATTGTGAACATGAACTTGTACTGCATTTACAGTACCAGGATTAGTGTTGTCGCTGAACAATGCTGTATCTGTAAGATAAATTTAAGCCTTTTTCTTTTCAAAACCAGTTGTACTACAAGGCCAAGTATTCTGTTATAAATAACAAATTGTTATAGGCATGTCAAATTGCTTTGAAACCAAATGCAAGATGCACTATGTCTCTCTCTCTCTCTCTCTCTTTCTCTCTCTCTCATTGCAGTTTTGCTTTTTTTTATGAAGTAAAGGCTGCCTACTTCATGTTTTACCATGAGTCCAAATCTATTTTTTTTGTGGTACTATAAGAAGTGTATAGCATTTCCTGGTCTAAACAATTGATATACTAGTGTGCACTTATCAATCAATGTCATTTACAGAAATAACAATCATTCGAATAGAAAACTTCCAAGATACTGTAATTGTAGAAACTTCAATGTTTGTTCTTAAAAAAATAAAAATACATTTTAAATATGTATATTTGTAGGTGTCACATTTTAATTGCATCTAATTTCATTTTGCACACTTTCAACTAACAGTAGGGCTAAGCAACCTTGTTCATGACACTCTTAATTAATCACTCTTAATGAATCAAATTTAGCGTACATTAATAAAGGGGGCTTGGCCTTACCTGGACAGTTGCATGTGAAGGAGCTCCCTTTACTCTGCACTATCCTACAGCTCATCCTGTATGCTGTTTGCTCTACTATGCTGTTTGCAGTTTGCTCTATTATTATAAAGAATGTACGCTAGATCATTATCAGCTTCTATTGCCATATTAAATTCTTATATTTATATTATTATTTTCAAAATGAAACTATTCTACAAATTGTGTTTATTTTAAACTGCTGTATTTCAAATGTTGGTGTATTTTTCTCTGAATTGTGAACAGCTTATACAGTATTATGTATCATACTGTATAACAGTGCTATGAAAAGAACACAACAGAAATTCACTTTTGGGACAGTGCAGATCAGTTTGGGCTTTTTTTTTGAAGTTCATAACACAAGAGGGTCTACATATAAAAAGGTGTCACTTGTGACAAAGAGGCAAATGTGACCTGCTGATTCCATGCCGAGCTTTTCACTCTAATAACTGTATTTCAGTGGCCTTTGATGGCTTGTTTGTAATAAAAAGCGAAATGGTTGAAGAACCTCCAGCTGTGCAGGAAACAGGGATTTTAGCGCAGAAAAACATTCTATGTTATAATATACTATCCTGCGAACAAGGTGGGTAAAGTTGGATAAAAGGATAAGTGACATCAAAGATTCAGCATCCAAAATCTATGTACTATTGTTGAAATAAAGTTGTGGGAGTGAAGAAGGTGTCCCAGTAGGCTCTATGTTAACTACCTTAAAAACCAAAGCAAATAAAATAAATGCAACAGTACCTTATTCCTATTATCTCCAATTTTTCTTTTAAATCATACATTAAAATGCAACATTTAAGTATTTATTTGCAGATAGATATGTGTGTTAAAGTACATAATTCATTATGCACTTTCTAGGAAACACTTTTTAAATTCTGACTAATCTATCCACTGGTTTAGAATATGTTCTTTAATTGTTAATGCTTTGTATGTATATTGTCTCCCTTTCTTTGTAAAACCTAGCTTTAGGTTTACTCCTCTGCAGTCAAATCTGCCCTTCCTGTGTAATTGCATAGATAACCTACATAGAGTACCATATATACTCGAGTTAAGCCGACCCGAATATAAGCCGAGGCACCTAATTTTACCACAAAAAACTGGGAAAACATATTGACTCGAGTATAAGCCTAGGGTTTTCATCTGCATGCCTCACTGTGCCTCACTTTGCCTCACTGTGTCCATGTGCATGCCTCACTGTGCCTCACTGTGCCCATGCCTCACTGTCACTGTGCCCATGCCTCACTGTGTCCATGCCTCACTGTGCCCATGCATCACTGTCACTGTGTCCATGCCTCACTGTGCCTTACTGTGTCCATGCCTCACTGTGCCCATGCCTCACTGTCACTGTGCCCATGCCTCACTGTCACTGTGTCCACTGTCCATGCCTCACTGTGTCCATGCCTCACTGTGCCCTATCTCCTTACCTGATCTCCGGTGCTGTGTGACTAGACTGACGTTTAACATGGGAGTCTATGGAAGGGGTGCCCGGATTTGAAAAATCGGTGCTCCCCGGCCGTAGGTCCCCAGGACAACAAACGTTTTACACTTTTAGAGGAAGAGTGGGGATACATGTGTGCCAAGTTTGGGGTCCAGGGAACCTACGGCTGGCCAGGATCAGGCGCACAAAATTGAAGATGGATACAGACTCGAGTATAAGCCGAGGAGGGCATTTTCAGCACAAAAAATGTGCTGGAAAACTCGGCTTATACTTGAGTATATACGGTAAATCAGATTTTGACCACTATTTACTAAAGTAGTAGATCATGTTCACTAATTATTAATTAATTATATTCCAATAAAATCTAAAATCCTGCTGTAATCTGTGATTAAAGCAGGCCCGTGGATCTGTGTGTCCTGTCAGAGGTGAGGAGACCGATGTGTGTTCCCAGTACAGAGGAACACAGATCGGTCTACTCCCCTTGTGAGCCCCCTCCACCTACAGTTAGAATCACTCCCTAGGGAACATATTTAACCCCTTCAGCGCCCCCTAGTGTTAACCCCTTCCCTGCCAGTCACATTTACACAGTAATCAGTGCAGTTTTAAAAAACGAATCGCTGTATGAATGTGAATGGTCCCAAAAATGTGTCAAAAGTGTCCGATATGTCCGTTGCAATGTCACGGTCACAATAAAAATCGCAGATCGCCGCCATTACTAGTAAAAAAAATAAAAAAAATAAAAATGCAATAAATCTATCCCCTATTTTGTAGACACTATAACTTTTGCGCAAACCAATCAATATACGCTTATACAAAGAATACATAAATCAAAAAGTAAAAAATATTGTGTTTTTTTCAAAATTGTCGCTCTTCTTTTGTTTATGGTTCTCTGCCTAATAAAAGCAATAGAAGAAAACGTGTAGGGCTTGCTGTTAGACAGTTCTTTTTCCTGATTTAACCTTGTCAGCCTCTACCTCCTGTACGATCATCATGCCTTCTGCTAATTTCTATTGCCAGTGGCAGCACATTATAAAAATGGGCCAATAGAAGTGAGAAGGTAGATACAAGCTCCAGAACTAACGGTAAGTGTCTGTCAGTCAGTGCACTTACAATGTTGTTTGAGGTACTTCAAGTTTTTTTTTTTTTGGTTTAGCAATAGAGTCTCTTTAGGCTTAGCAACTCTTCCTCTTTCCTCCAATTTTTATACATGGGTCCCAATGTGACCATTAACCAGGCGGCGTAAACCTTACAAAACATGTACTGTGTTATATTTCCTGAAAGAATGAGCTTTGATTTTATTTCCTCTACTAACATATATGGTTGACTTATACTGGATGACATTTGCAAGGGCTTTGTAACCCCAGGAGTAGGTTGTCGATGACGGTTGACTGAGCGTGCTGTAATGCATGTAATAAATTGTGTATTTGTTTTCAGCCCACATGTGATCCTTAAATGCTGTGAAAAGTTATACCCAAAGGGAGTCTCTAAATACATCTGAAATGCTTCTGAATTGATTTTAAAAATATTTAGTATTTTATATTGACATCTAAACAGCTACTATTGTACTTAATTAATCTGTACTAACATTATATTCTTATTTTGCATATGTAAGCTTTTGATTTCTGAAAAGATTAACAATATATACTTTCTTGAACAGAAAGATTTGCTGTTTATGCGACTATGTGATATATCAAAAGAGCTGAATTACTGTACATTTTTTTTTATCACTCTTAATTTATATTTTTTAGGGCATGCTGTGCATTATTTAAGCCCATTAGGCCAATCTTATTCCTCACAATATTTTTATATCTTTGCAAGTATCATTCAGATCTACAGGGAACAAGTTTACAGTGTTACTGGATCCTCTCGGTCCTGCTTTTCTTTTGAAGTAGTTTTGATTATTATAATCACTTTTCTTTATACTTTAAAGTAATGAGTTCTTTCACTGAAATAAGTAATAGTTTCACTGAACAGTTTCACTACTATAACGGAAAGTAAAATTACATTTGTAATGTTGCTAAAATATAAATGCTTTATTGGTAATTAACTAGAGAATTCAAAATGCCAAGAGTAGGCCAAGCTTCAACACCTCCTGCACATTCTTATTGGCCAATGAGGCTATCCAACTTGTGACAATAATGTGTGGGGGTAAGACTGGCCATACATTATACAATTTTCTTTTAGATTTACCAAAACTATATAATATGAAATCAAACCTAAATATTTTCAATTTGTATGCAGTCAGACAGGTCCTTGCACTACATAGGTGAAGGTAAATCTAAAGGAAATTAAATTAGAAAATTGTATAATGTATGGCCAGCTTAAGGCTTGCAACAATTTATGACATATCTAGAAATGGCAGAGCTTTGTCTTGCTGAACAGCCTAGAATTTGTCCATGATTTGAAGGCTTGGAAAGCTGCTGCAGATAGGTGCCTGCCTGCCTGCAGCTGGTAGCTTGCATCCTTTCCCCAACAACAGAATGTTTTTAAAAACCCACTTTAGTTCCCTATTTCTTATGCATTCCAACTGACTCATCATTATGAATGGATGCCTTACTGGCTAGTAGGAACATCTAGAAAAACAATGCTACTTAGAAGGGTCAAAATTTGTTACTTATGGCAAACTCAAATTCAGGACTAGGGATGAGCTTCGTGTTCGAGTCGAACATACGTTCGACTCGAACATCGGCTGTTCGATCGTTCGACGAAGATCGAACGATTTGGGCCGTTCGCGCCAAATTCGAGTGACGCGAACGGCCCACAATGCACTACGCCATCGCAGTGTCATCCAGGCGCTGTGATTGGCCAAGCATGCACTGTGACCCCGCATGCTTGGCCAATCACAGCGCCGGCAGCGAGGAGAGCAATGATTGGCCACAGGCAGGATGCCTGTGGCCAATTATTGCTGAGGGTGTTTAGTACACGCCCCACACTATAAAAGGCCGCCAGCACGGCGGCCTAGTGTAGTGTGTTCCGGAGCAGGGATAGAGCAGCATAGGCAGGGACAGTGACTGTTATTTCTTTCTTGCTTAACCTGGATTCCTTTAGTTTAGGGAAAGAGAAGGATAGGTAGGGAGAGTGTCAGTGTGTTTTGTGCTTGTGCTATAGTGTGCTTAAAAAAAACATTTATTCTAGGGACAGAAAACTGTAGGTAGGGACAGTGTCAGTTTATTTCACTCTGCAAGTCCTTGTTTCCAGGGACCTGGAAGGACAGTGAGTGAATTGTCCTTGTGCTATATTGTGATTAAAAAAAACATTTATTCTAGGGACAGAAAACTGTAGGTAGGGAGAGTGTCAGTTTATTTCACTCTGCAAGTCCTTGTTTCCAGGGACCTGTAAGGACAGTGAGTGAATTGTCCTTGTGCTATATTGTGCTTAAAAAAAACATTTATTCTAGGGACAGAAAACTGTAGGTAGGGAGAGTGTCAGTTTATTTCACTCTGCAAGTCCTTGTTTCCAGGGACCTGTAAGGACAGTGAGTGAATTGTCCTTGTGCTATATTGTGATTAAAAAAAACATTTTTTCTAGGGACAGAAAACTGTAGGTAGGGAGAGTGTTTTTTTTCTTTCACTCTGCAAGTCCTTGTTTCCAGGGACCTGGAAGGACAGTGAGTGAATTCTCCTTGTGCTATATTGTGCTTAAAAAAAACATTTATTCTAGGGACAGAAAACTGTAGGTAGGGAGAGTGTCAGTTTATTTCACTCTGCAAGTCCTTGTTTCCAGGGACCTGTAAGGACAGTGAGTGAATTGTCCTTGTACTATATTGTGCTTAAAAAAACATTTATTCTAGGGACAGAAAACTGTAGGTAGGGAGAGTGTCAGTTTATTTCACTCTGCAAGTCCTTGTTTCCAGGGACCTGTAAGGACAGTGAGTGAATTGTCCTTGTGCTATATTGTGATTAAAAAAAACATTTTTTCTAGGGACAGAAAACTGTAGGTAGGGAGAGTGTTTTTTTTCTTTCACTCTGCAAGTCCTTGTTTCCAGGGACCTGTAAGGACAGTGAGTGAATTGTCCTTGTGCTATATTGTGCTTAAAAAAAACATTTATTCTAGGGACAGAAAACTGTAGGTAGGGAGAGTGTCAGTTTATTTCACTCTGCAAGTCCTTGTTTCCAGGGACCTGTAAGGACAGTGAGTGAATTGTCCTTGTGCTATATTGTGATTAAAAAAAACATTTATTCTAGGGACAGAAAACTGTAGGTAGGGAGAGTGTTTTTTTTCTTTCACTCTGCAAGTCCTTGTTTCCAGGGACCTGTAAGGACAGTGAGTGAATTGTCCTTGTGCTATATTGTGCTTAAAAAAAATATTTTTTCTAGGGACAGAAAACTGTAGGTAGGGAGAGTGTCAGTTTCTTTCACTGTGAAAGTCCTTGTTTCAAGGGACAGAGAAGGACACCTGAAGGTAGCCCTTATTGCTTTTTTCCCATCTCCCTGCAGGCCATCTATTAGAATGTCTGGAAGGCAAACAAGGAGAGGCAGACAGTCAGGAGGCAATAAAAGAGGGCAAGCAGGCTCTGTGTCTGGGGGCAACAGTGCTGGTCGTGGACGCGGTGCATTGTCATCAGCACATGGCCATGGGACACGCTTGTCCTTCTTTTCGGCAGCTGGACATGTTGAGCCACATCATGCCGAAGACTTGGTAGAGTGGATGACCAAGCCCTCCTCCTCCTCCTCATCCTCTCTCACCCAGGCTCAGGGTACTGGAAAAGCAGCTGCCAAAGCGTCGTCTTCCCTGGTATCAATGTCAGACAAATCATCAGTCACTCCTTCCCTAGACCCACCATGTCCTCCTCCTGAGGAGTCCCCCGAACTGTTTCAGCACAGTGTTGGGTACATGCTCCAGGAGGATGCCCAGCGTTTCGAAGGGTCTGATGATGAAACCCAGCTAGAGGAAGGCAGTAGCGTGAGAGCAGACAGAGGGGATGCTCAAGAAGGACACCAATCTGGCAGTCATGTTCCAGCAGCTGCAGCATACTGCCAGATTGGCTCCAGTGATGAGGAGGGAGGGGATGATGAGGTCACTGACTCCACGTGGGTGCCTAATAGGAGAGAGGAGGAGGAGGAGGATGAGGAGGAGGCACATCTCCAACGAGGCAGGATGCCCTTTGGTGGCCAGCGTAAGGGCAGTACACCGACGGAATCACACCGCAGAGCTCCGCCTGTGCAGGGCGCTGCCTCTGCCCGTCATTCAAAAAGTTCTTTGGTGTGGGCCTTTTTTGAGGCTAGTGCATCAGATCGCACAGCTGCTGTTTGCAACATATGTCTCAAGCGTATATCGCGTGGCCAAAACATCAGCCGCTTGGGTACCACATGCCTGACCAGACATATGTTGACCTGCCATGCAGCTCGTTGGCAAGCCTACCTCAAAGACCCACACCAAAGAACAAAGCGGACCTCTCCTTGCACCGCATCAGCTGGGATCTCCAACCCCACTATAACTTCAGTCCTCTCTGAAACATGCACTGAGAGGAATGAAGGTGTAGAATTAGGTGTGTCACAGCCAAGTACTTGCGCCCACTCTGCTAGCAGTACACCGACGTCCGATTCTAGCAGGCAAATTTCCCTGCCCCAGCTGCTGGACCGTCGAAAGAAGTTCACTCCCAGCCATCCACATGCCCAGCGGTTGAATGCTAGCTTGGCTAAATTGCTAGCGCTTCAACTGCTGCCTTTTCAGTTGGTAGACTCGGCCCCCTTCCGTGAGTTTGTGCAATGTGCGGTTCCTCAGTGGCAGGTTCCCAAACGCCACTTTTTCTCACGGAAGGCTATTCCGGCTCTCTACCGGCATGTGGAAGGCAATGTCTTGGCCTCGCTGGACAGGGCGGTCAGCGGTAAGGTGCATATTACCACTGACTCATGGTCCAGCAGGCATGGACAGGGACGTTACCTTTCTTTCACGGCCCATTGGGTCACTCTTTTGGCAGCTGGGAAGGATTCAGGACAAGGTGCAGTAGTGTTGGAGGTTGTCCCACCGCCACGCCTCCAAAATGCTACTACTGGTTGTGACACACCTCTCTCCTCCACCCCCTCCTCTTCTTCTTCCTCCATGGCCTCTTCCTGTGGTTTGTCCTATGAACCAGCGGTGCTCCGTAGCCGTTCACGGGGCTACGCAAGTACGCAGGCAAAAAGATGCCATGCCGTGCTTGCGCTGGTGTGTTTGGGGGACAGAAGCCACACTGGGGCAGAGGTCCTGTCTGCTCTGCAGGGCCAGGCCGAGAGGTGGTTGACGCCACGCCAGCTTAAGCCAGGAATGGTGGTTTGCGACAATGGCACCAACCTCCTCTCCGCCCTCCGACAGGGACAACTGACCCATGTGCCCTGTGTGGCTCACGTCCTTAACCTGGTGGTGCAGCGCTTCTTGGGCAGGTACCCGGGCTTACAGGATGTCCTGAGGCAGGCCAGGAAAGTCTGTGTGCATTTCCGCAGATCTTATAATGCCAGTGCTCGCCTGGCTGAGCTGCAAAAGGAGTTGAACCTGCCCAAGAACCGCCTTATATGTGACATGCCCACCAGGTGGAACTCAACGTTGGCCATGCTGCAGCGGCTGCACACGCAGCAGAGGGCCATCAATGAGTACCTGTGCGACTACGGCACCAGGACAGGGTCAGGGGAGCTTGTTTTTTTTTCTCCACGCCAGTGGGGCATGATCAGGGATGCATGCACTGTCCTGGCACCATTTGAGGAGGCCACGAGGATGGTGAGCAGTGACAGTGCATGCATCAGTGACACTGTACCTCTTGTCCACCTGTTGGAGCACACGCTGCGTGGAATAATGGACAGGGCACTTGAGGCAGAACAGAGGCAGGAAGAGGAGGACTTCCTTGCCTCTCAAGGCCCCCTTTACCCAGACAGTGTTCCTTCTGTCCCACCCATCGCACAGGAAGAGGAGGAGGAGGAGGAGGAGGAGGAGGAGGATTGTGTCAGCATGGAGGTGGAGGCTGGCACTCAGCATCATCAGCAGCAGTCTTTTAGGGATGATTTACAGTCCCAAGAAACCAGTGGACTTGTACGTGGCTGGGAGGAGGTGGCTGCGGATCATGTCGTCCTTAGTGACCCAGAGGACTCCGGAGCGAATGCCTCAGCAAACCTACGCTGCATGGCCTCCCTGATCCTGCAAAGTCTGCGGAAGGATCCTCGTATTCTTCGGATCAAGGAGAGGGACCATTACTGGCTGGCCACTCTCCTTGATCCACGGTACAAGGGTAAGGTTGCGGACCTTATGTTACCGTCGCAGAGGGAGCAGAGGATGAGACAACTCCGGGAGGCCTTGCAGAAAGGTCTGTGCAACGCGTTCCCAGAGACTGGGAGGTTGCAAACTCCTGGTCCTGGACAACGAGTTGCTGAGGCTTCGGCCAGTCAAAGAAGGAGCGGTGGGGAAGGTGGCCGTCTGACCGATGCGTTCAGACAATTCTTTAGTCCGCAGCCCCAAAGTATGATCGGTTCCAGCAACCATCGCCAGCGTCTGATAAACATGGTGCAGGAATATCTAGGGGCAAGGTCAGACTTGGACACCTTCCCCACCGAAAATCCTCTGGCTTACTGGGTCTTGAGGATGGATCACTGGCCAGAGCTTGCACAGTATGCAATTGAGCTACTGGCCTGTCCTGCATCCAGCGTTCTTTCGGAACGCACATTCAGTGCTGCTGGAGGATTTGTCACGGATCACAGGGTGCGCCTGTCCACCGACTCGGTTGATCGACTGACTTTCATCAAGATGAACCAGTCTTGGATCACCACCAGCTACCACACACCTGATGCTGATATAACAGACTAATTGATTTTAACATGTCACATCCCTTCAAGACTGATGCTGATGCTGAGTGCCTGTGCTGTTATGTTGACTGGCTATCCTCCTCCTCCGAGTCCTCAATGATACGATTGATGATGATAGCTTGTAAGATCATTTTTGTTTATGGGTGCCGCCACCAGTGCCTAACGCCCAATTTTTCAGCCCCTGTTTAACAGGGGCGTGTAATTACAATTTTTGAAGCAATACTTTGCAACAGGGCTCATTGCTGTGCTCCAAGTACAGTATCTGTGAGGAGTTGCAGTGTTGTGCCACCAGTGCCTAAGGCCCAATTTTTCAGCCCCTGTTTAACAGGGGCGTGTCATTACAATTTTTGAAGCAATACTTTGCAACAGGGCTCATTGCTGTGCTCCAAGTACAGTATCTGTGAGGGGTTGCAGTGTTGTGCCACCAGTGCCTAAGGCCCAATTTTTCAGCCCCTGTTCAACAGGGGCATGTAATTACAATTCTTGATCTAATAATTCACAGCAGGGCCCATTGCTGCACCCACCAAGAGTAACTGTCAGGGCTTACAGTGTTGTGGCACCAGCACCACCATCAAAGGCCCAATTTTTACTACCACTGTTCAACAATTATATGTAATTAAAATTCCTGATATAATAGTTGACAGCAGGGCGTTCCAGCACCAACCAAGAGTAACTGAGTGCTTACAGTGTTGTGCCAACACCAACAACTAAGGGGCCTATTTCTGCAGAGTATATACGGCAGGTCCCTACTTTCAAGCATACAACTTACAAACGACTCCTACTTGCAAACGCAAGAAGACAACAGGAAGTGAGAGGAAATCTACCACTAGGAAGGAAAATTCTCTCCTGTAAGAATAAATATGGGAGAAAGGTGTCTCCTCTGTACTGATGCTTTATCAGCAATCCTTGTTTCAAGAAAAACACCACATTTCAAAAACAGTTGTCATTGGGACGGAAAGTGAGGTGAAATGTTCTGAACAGGGGCACAGACAGCAAAACAAATGTTACAGGGGTGATAACCCTTACCTATGTTTTCCAAAAAGTTTAAAAATAGATTTTTGGTCTGGAGCTACACTTCAACAATGTACCTGTTCAAAATTACAAACAGATTCTACATAAGAACAAACCTACAGTCCCTGTCTTGTATGCACCGCCTGTATAGGGCTGTTCAGAGTATATAGGGCCTTTTTTATTTTATGTGCGGGGTTCCCCTTAATATCCATACAAGACCCAAAGGGGCTGGTAATGGGCTGGGGTAGGGGGGGGGTCATGGGGTAGCTATGCCATTTTTCTTAAAGAATTTCATCCATATTACCGGGACCAGACATTACATTAAAGCCGCAAGCAGTTTTAAATGGCTTTTTTTTCCTTTAGAAGTGTCATTTTGTGCAGGGACAGTTATAAACACGGGAAACACGTGGCACTTCACAGGCATACTTTAGACACCCCCCAGGTACGATATTTAAAGGAATATTTGACTTTTTTTTTTTCACTTTATGCATCATTAAAATGACTGCTCCCGAAAAACGACCGTTTTTAAAACTTCTTTTTGCATTGATACATGTCCCCTGGTGCAGAACCCGGGTTCCCAAACCCTTTTTAGGACAATAACATGCATAATAGTTGTTATAATTAGCACTTTAGAATTCGAACGTTCGCATCCATTGTATTTAATAGGGTTCTAATGTTCGTTCGAACTTTCGGTCCGTTCGCGGGTTCTGGTGCGAACCGAACCCGGGGGTGTTCGGCTCATCACTATTCAGGACACCAAAGCTGCATAAGAATGTATTCAAAGCTACATAAAGGCACGAAACTCTAAAACGAAAAGGGGTTTCCAGTGCAATTCACCACAGCTGCCCATTCTCTTCAGAGGCTCTGATTTCTGACACTAGGGTAGATATAGTATGTTTATTAGTGGGTAATGATACACATTTGCATCCATGTACACTCCCACACCTCATCAAATATCATTTATTAATACTATAATGGAATAGCTAATTACATTCAAGCAGGGTTTCCTTCTCCTGAGAGGTGATTTTAATGTGAGCCCAGATACTGTTCTAGACACCTCTATGAGCAAATCCAACCTTTTCTTTTCTGCATTGAAACATTTCTGTACAACACTCCAGAGGCTTCATGTTGTAGACTTTTACAGAGCAATGGATGCTCAAGTGAAAGACTAAAGTCACTATGCTAAAACACACAACATGTATTTGAGAATTGTCCTCTTGCTGGGGAATCAATTTTCCTCATACCCCTGAACAGTATGCCTAACAATCTCAGACTATGCCTCAGAGTCTTTATTAGACCTCCCTCACAACCCTCTAAAAAAAAAAATGGACCTGGAATCCTAATGATAACATTCTTTGTGATCTTGTCACCTCCATTGCTATCCAGACTACTATTTATCACTATTTTGTAAAAAGATCTACAGAGAATGTACAGTGGGGCAAAAAAAGTATTTAGTCAGCCACCAATTGTGCAAATTCTCCCACTTAAAAAAATGAGAGAGGCCTGTAATTGTCATCATAGGTATACCTCAACTACGAGAGACAAAATGTGGAAACAAATCCAGACAATCACATTGTCTGATTTGGAAATCATTTTTTTTGCAAATTATGGTGGAAAATAAGTATTTGGTCAATATCAAAAGTTCATCTCAATACTTTGTTTTATATCCTTTGTTGGCAATGACAGAGGTTAAACGTTTTCTGTAAGTCTTCACAAGGTTGTCACACACTGTTGCTGGTATGTTGGCCCATTCCTCCATGCAGATCTCCTCTAGAGCAGTGATGTTTTGGGGCTGTCGCTGGGCAATACAGACTTTCAACTCCCTCCAAAGGTTTTCTATGGGGTTGAGATCTGGAGACTGGCTAGGCCACTCCAGGACCTTGAAATGCTTCTTACGAAGCCACTCCTTCGTTGCCCGGGCGGTGTGTTTGGGATCATTGTCATGCTGAAAGACCCAGCCACGTTTCATCTTCAATGCCCTTGCTGATGGGAGGAGGTTTTCACTCAAAATCTCACAATACATGGCCCCATTCATTCTTTCATGTACACGGATCAGTCGTCCTGTTCCCTTTGCAGAGAAACAGCCCCAAAGCATGATGTTGCCACCCCCATGCTTCACAGTAGGTATGGTGTTCTTTGGTTGCAACTCAGCATTCTCTCTCCTCCAAACACGACGAGCTGTGTTTCTACCAAACAGTTCTACTTTGGTTTCATCTGACCATATGACATTCTCCCAATCCTCTTCTGGATCATCCAAATGCTCTCTAGCAAATCTCAGGCGGGCCCGGACATGTACTGGCTTAAGCAGGGAGACACGTCTGGCACTGCAGGATCTGAGTCCCTGGCGGCGTAGTGTGCTACTGATGGTAGCCTTTGTTACGTTGGTCCCAGCTCTCTGCAGGTCATTCACTAGTCGTCGTACCCCCCCCCCCTCGGTCTGGGATTTTTGCTCACCGTTCTTGTGATCATTTTGCCCCACGGGGTGAGATCTTGCGTGGAGCCCCAGATCGAGGGAGATTATCAGTGGTCTTGTATGTGTTCCATTTTCTAATTATTGCTCCCACAGTTGATTTCTTCACACCAAGCTGCTTGCCTATTGCAGATTCAGTCTTCCCAGCCTGGTGCAGGTCTACAATTTTGTTTCTGGTGTCCTACGACAGCTCTTTGGTCTTCACCATAGTGGAGTTTGGAGTGTGACTGTTTGAGGTTGTGGATAGGTGTCTTTTATACTGATAACAAGTTCAAACAGGTGCCATTAATACAGGTATTGAGTGGAGGACAGAGGATCCTCTTAAAGAAGAAGATACAGGTCTGTGAGAGCCAGAAATCTTGCTTGTTTGTAGGTGACCAAATACTTATTTTCCACCATAATTTGCAAAAAAAAATCTTTCCAAATCAGACAATGTGATTGTCTGGATTTGTTTCCACATTTTGTCTCTCATAGTTGAGGTATACCTATGATGACAATTACAGGCTTCTCTCATCTTTTTAAGTGGGAGAACTTGCACAATTGGTGGCTGACTAAATACTTTTTTGCCCCACTGTATATGATGTCACACCAGTAGTAGGTCATAAGGCTTTGGTCTGTAGGCATCTAATCTCACATGGTTCTCACCTTAAAAAGAAAAGAACCAAAGAACTGCAGCATCTTATTTACAAATTTCAATCCCCCCAAAAAAAAATATAAAAATATTTTAAACATAAGAATATTTGGCAACTTTCAGATGATATCAAATTAAACAAACTGTGGGATAAACTATGCTTCTCAATGATAGATAAAAACAAAACCCATTAACCTGAGAGATAAAATTGCAAGAATCAATAGCTTGATCAGGATCTGGCCCTGAGGGAACAGGCCCTAAGGAATGCAGTCAAATATCATATGCGTAGGGAAATTTCCAAGTGTCATCACACCTGGACACTTTTGAGCTACTTGGAGAGCATGAAAATAATCTAAGAAAATTCCTGCGCTTAGTGTGAAAATTAATCAATAATGATGACAGCTGCACTCACAATATTGCACATACCAATATCAACAAATACAACAGGAAATAAATGTTGCGCTGTCCACAAATAAGTGTTAAATAAATCTTGTGCAAAGAATTATTAATAAAGTGCAAAAGTGCTTCAAACTAATATTAAGCAAGTATAATTCATATATTTGACAACCACCATGCTATTATGCAGGCAATAAAGTGCAAAGTCCTATAATCAAATAAAATATTACTGTATATACTCGAGTATAAGCCGACCCGAATATAAGCCGAGGCACCTAATTTTACCCAAAAAAACTGGGAAACCGTATTGACTCGAGTATAAGCCTAGGGTGTCCATCTGCATGTACTGTGCCTCACTTTGCCTCGCTGTGCCCATGCCTCACTGTGCCCATGCCTCACTGTGCCCATGCCTCGCTGTGCCCATGCCTCACTGTGTCCATGACTAGACTGACGTTTAACATGGGAGTCTATGGAAGGGGTGCCCGGCTTTGAAAAATCGGTGCTCCCCGGCCGTAGGTCCCTTGGACAACAAACTTTGCACACTTGTAGATGAAGAGTGTGCCATGTTTGGGGTCCAAGGGACCTAGGACTGGCCGGTACCGGGTCCCCAAAATCACCAGAGAAATTACTGTTTAACTATGGAGTCTATGGAAGGGGTGCCCGGGTTTGAAAAATCGGTGCTCCCCGGCCGTAGGTCCCCCGGACAACAAACTTTGCACACTTGTAGAGGAGAAATGGGGCTACGTGTGTGGCAAGTTCCGTGTCCAGGGGACCTACGACCGGCCGGTACCGGGTCCCCAAAATCACCAGAGAAATTACAGTTTAACATGGGAGTCTATGGAAGGGGTGCCCAGGTTTGAAAAATCGGTGTTCGCCGACCGTAGGTCCCCCAGACAACAAACTTTGCACACTTATAAAGAAGGAGTGGGGCTACATGTGTGCCAAGTTACGGCCGGCCAGTACCGGGTCCCCAAAGTTCGGGAGATCAGGCGCAAAAAGGTGACTCGAGTATAAGCCGAGGGGGGCATTTTCATCACAAAAAAATGTGCTGAAAAACTCGGCTTATACTCGAGTATATACAGTAATTGAAGAAAATTATGTTCCACGTGTTCACTCCTACTATATCAGTGCTATGAGTGATCACCCAAATGTGATCAACTCCCAGGCAAAAGAATTGGCCTCTTATGAGAAAATCTGACCTTTGCAGGTCTGAAAACCCCTTAGTATATAAGCTTCCCAGATATAAGGCATGACTCTCAGCAGGCAAGCAGTGTCTTTTTGCACTTTATTAATAATGCTATGCATTAAGAAATGTATATAACACTTATCTGTGGGCAGCGCAACATTTTTTTCCTGTTGTACTGGAGAGAGTGGTTTGTGGAATTTATGACCTGCTAACACTTTTACTTTTTAAATAAAAAAAAAAAAATAACTTCACTATTGTTAGCCTCTTTTTCCATGGATATGGGATTTCCATCTTGATGTATCTGTCTGTGATCCGGATTCATATATAAGGATGGCAGTCTGGAGTGGAACATACAAAAGCACTTTCAGACCTTCCATTAATCTTGAGGGTTGATTGTGATGGTGAGCTGATCTTCAAAAGGATTAGTCATTGGCCGTTTTCAATTTCCACCTTATCAGCACAAGTGGTAGGAAAATTTTCATTTGCATTTTCTGTTTATAAACCAAACTGAGATTATTAAATATGAGGTTTATTCTGCATATATTTTTACTTCCGTGATTCCTCCCTACCCTCACCACCCCCACCACCCCTGCCACCCTACTGCACTTTACCAATCCTTGATTGCAGCACATAAAAGTAAAGCATAATAAACACAACATGTTTAACATAAAATATTGGTAGTATGCAAAAATATTACTGATGGCTCTTAAATTCAATAATAAAAAAAAAAAATCATAAAGCATTTCCCATAAAAAGTTTGATTATACAACATATGCTTCATCTCCACTGAAAACAAATTGAAAATGTATGATCTCTCTGATCTCTTCTTTTTCCATTCAATCCTAAAAATATATGCCTCAGTTATTCTTAGATTCATATAAAAAAATTGCAAAATAAAATGACTGAATTCAAGCGTATCTGAGCATCATAAGTCAAACCTCTTGATAATAGGTAAATCAATCAATCAGTCAGAAACTCCTCTCCCTACACCTCAGTCTGCTTTTAGGAGCACTATTAACTCTTTCTGTTAACTAATTTTTTAATGTTAACTTAGGTATATAAACTATATAAATAGAAAAGAACAAAAATATAGATATAAAACCATTGTTATTAAAATAAAAAAAGAGAGAACAGGCAAGAAATAATCTTCCTAAAAGTTTGGTTGATTGTAAATATTAATCACTTGCCGACCGCCTCCTGTACTTATACGTTGGCAGAATGGCACGGACGGGCACAATCACGTACCTCTACGTTGCCCTTTAAATGCCTGATGTGTGGTTGCGCGCGTGCCGCCGGCGCCGCGCTCGCAACCCTGTCGCCTTTCCCGTTAGTCGGACCGCGGGTCCCGCGGACTCGATCGCCGTGGGGATCCCCGCAATCGTCTCGCAGAGGGAGATGCTCTGCCTAGTGACAATGACACGGATCTCCGCTCCATGTACTCGGAGCGAAGATCAGTGTCATGTGACACACAGCCCATCCCCTCTACAGTAAGAAACACTCAATAGGGGACACTTAACCCCTACAGCGCCACCTAGTGGTTAACCCCTTCACTGCCAGTGTCATTTTCACAGTAATCAGAGCATTTTTATAGCACTGATCGCTGTAAAAATGACAATGGCCCCAAAAATGTGACAAAAGTGTCCGATGTGTCCGCCATAATGTCGCAGTCACGATAAAAGTCGCTGATCGCCGCCATTACTAGTAAAAAAAAAAATTATTAATAAAAATGCCATAAAACTATCCCCTATTTTGTAGATGCTATAACTTTTGCGCAAACCAATCAATAAACACTTATTGCGATTTTTTTTACCAAAAATATGTAGAAAAATACGTATCGGCCTAAACTGAGGGGAATTTTTTTTTTTTTTTGGGATATTTATTATAGCAAAAAGTAAAAAATATTGCATTTTTTTCAAAATTGTCGCTCTATTTTTGTTTATAGAGCAAAAAATAAAAACCGCAGAGGTGATCAAATACCACCAAAAGAAAGATCTATTTGTGGGAAAAAAAGGACACCAATTTTGTTTGGGACCCACGTCGCATGACCGTCAGTTAAAGCGACGCAGTGCCGAATCGCAAAAAGGGGCCTGGTCCTTTAGCTGCAATATGGTCAGGAGTGGTTAACGACACTTTCTAATAGTACTTTTCTGAAAATACTAAATGAAAATACTGTAAACATAAGATGATTGTTGTTTAATCCCTCCTAGGTACTCATAGACATGAGATGACTGTTGCCAACAAGCCCTATGTCAATAAATGTTGGAGAAAAACCCACAGGGAAAAAATAGCTGATGGCCATTTTTGGCCATTTTAGGGTAAATGCTGTTAAGCCACTTTGACATCTGATTGTGTCTGTGCTGACTCTGCATGTGCATCCACTTCCATGGGCTGCCTGGATGTAGCTCTGAGGTAGATGCACATGCATCTGTCAGTGGCTTCCGCATGTAGGATGGGCTTAATTGCCCAGCTGAATGAGCAGTGTGAATGAGAGTGTGAGCAAGGGTCGTAGGGTGATGGTCTGGTCACATCCTATCAAAATAACTATCAATAAGGGGGTTATTTAATAAGCTGTGTGCTGACTTCACATTAATAAGCATGGTCCTGGTGACCAAGAAACCGTATGCAAATAAAGTCAGGGCAAAGGCAACCCAAAGAAAGCAGCCACTATACTGTATATAGGACCATGTGGCATAAAACCAGCCATGTGATTAAAATGAAACCAGTCTATAAGTAAAAAGTCAACTTTATTACATTGCAAATTTAGTAAGTACAAAACAATTCCACACTGTTCCAATTAGGACAACGTCATCTTTACCATGTTTCCTTCCTCGTTGGGTGCCAAGCAATAGTCACATGAGAGGTCTACCCCAGGGTGGGTTCTTCTGGGCTATGTTGGGTGCGTAGGTTGGGTTCACAATCTTACACATGTGGTACCTTTACTGGAACAGACGACTAAAGTTAAATGCACTCTCTTGATGTTGTATACATCACCATAGTTACTTGTGCAATTAGGAGGGACATGCAGAGCCCTTGCTCTCCTCACCTGTCCAGCGTATCACCGCTACCTCACTTCCATTAATGGTATGGAGCCCAGCCTTTCACCTAGCGCTGACTCCATGCATGCATTTCGCTTAACTCTTTCTCTTCCGTACCTGTGTACAGGTTGAGGGCCCATACAATAGAATTTACAACAAGAGCATATTCATATAACAGAGAAAGTAACGCTCAACCAATATTCACTGGTGGTGAATCATTCACTGTATATTAAAACACATTCAAACAGATCAATTTTCAGTAAACATCTGCTGAATGTCACATTCATTGCTTTATAAATATGTTGCTTCTAACCTCCGCCAGCTTAAAATATGAATCTGCACATTTCTCAATCATGCGTTGATTGACAGCAGTCAAAGCCAAAATCACCATCTGAAATTCACCTTTTAAATTCTCTTAATTAAATTACGTAAAATAAATGGTATAAATCCTTGTGTGATTCAATAAAGTACCAGATTTTACAATGTATGGCATAACTTAGGGCACTATTTTTTTTTTGTTTGTTTAGTGGTATTTTTTGCATAAAAAGCACTTATGCTTAAAAAAAAAAGAAAAATAATCAAGCACAAAATGATTGCATATGGCAAAGCATTCAACATCCTTGCACACTTCACTGCTCAGAGTAAATTATTCATAAATCTAGAACTTTCTTTTCTGGTTAAATATCTGTACTGGAAATTTAGGGACAGAGGATATAGTGTACATTTCATATCACAGCTTCCCTTCCGATTATCCGAGCTGTCCCAGTAACATTTGCCTCTGTATATGTAGAGGCAGAAGGCTCCACACTCTTAAAAAGCATTTGACTGCCACAGCTGCAGTGGAATACATTAGCTATGCTCCTATGGATGCTGTCAGCCAGCTAACACTGCAAGCTGCACCCAATGCCAAATTATTCTCTACATGGATTTAGAAATGTATCATGCCCTTAAATGACTTGGCTGGATTAAATATCAGGCAATCAATGGGGCAGACTAGTTGCTAAAGAAGCATAAGATCCATTTTTTAACTAGTTACATTAAATTAGGACATTCTGGTTTTGTGTGTCCCTTTAAAGTCAAATGTTACTATTATTATTTTAACAGCTTTATAAGAAGTGTGTGTTGCAAATGATAGAATTTCAGTGTTTTAGGAGGTAAATCATCTTTTTGTAGGCTTATTTAATAGGGCAGTGACCCCTAGACCGGAAGATCGGGCCAATTCTAGTGAATCCAGTGAATCAGGGTTCATTAACTGTCTGCTTCTTCTTGGAATAAACAAAGATGCATACACATACAGTTGTGCTCATATGTTTACATACCTTGGCAGAATTTATGATTTATTGGCCATTTTTCAGAGAATATGAATTATAACACAAAAACTTTTCTTACACTTATGGTTAGTGTTTGGCTGAAGCCATTTATTATCAATTAACTGTGTTTACTCTTTTTAAATCATAATGACAACAGAAAAAAGTAGATAGAGAAGATAGAGATAGAGAAAAAAGTATTTTGTTACTTACATGTAAATAGGGGAAGCTTGGCACGAATCCACAGAGCAGCGTGGTGTCTGGAAGGAGTGTGTGTGTGAGTGAGAGAGTAAGCTGCGGACTGCGGACCTGATCAAACCCACCTCGAGAACGGGAGAAACAATGGCAGGTGACCCGGGGGACTGAAAGTGGGAACGGGAGTGACAGAGGGCACCCCATTGATTGACTCCCC
Source organism: Rana muscosa (assembly GCA_029206835.1). Classification (NCBI taxonomy): domain Eukaryota; kingdom Metazoa; phylum Chordata; class Amphibia; order Anura; family Ranidae; genus Rana; species Rana muscosa. The sequence goes on from CM055116.1 coordinate 220,734,815, forward strand.
CAGTGGAGGTGGGACCAGGAGACAGAGGGGACCAAGAGGTCTGACCGGGAGAAGCAGCAGGTAAGTGTGCCGCAGACAGGAGGGAGAGAGTGACAGGAAGGCATGGGAGAGGTGGGGAGTAATAACAGGCAGGTTGACAAGGGGAGACTGCAGGCACTGACAAGCCCTGCAAGTGTCAGATTGCATAGGCATTGAGCAGAAGCAGATCGGTCATAACCAACTAACTTTTAAAAGAAAAAAAAAAGAAGGAAACTGTCTAGTGGGGACGTGTGTATTGTGGAGTAACTGAGTATTGTGAGTGCCTGAGTATTGGGAGTAACTGAGTGTTGGGAGTACCTGAGTATTATGGAGTAACTGCTTCCTGACGTTGGAGTGGGTTGGGATGTACACTCCCTGGTCCCCCCACCCCCTGTCTACTATGTTTTTCTTTATATGAAAGTCTCCTCAGCAGTTCTTGTGCTTTTCTACGACTCTCACTCTTTTTCTCTCTCCCTGTTTCCGCTTCACTTCTGGCTCTTTTTTTTCACAGCTCACGCCCACCCTTGGGCAGCTCCTCCCCTTCTGGTTTCTTTCTGATCTAGACTCTCTTGTTTGTTTGTTTTTTTGTTCTTAATTTTATATATATATGTATATATATATATATATATATATATGGAAATTTTCTTCTTGACGAACAACATTGCCCCTTGGCTAAAATTGCTATCGAGACTGAGTGACAGTCGTCAATTTTTGGTACTATGTTGTATAATAAGAGGAGTCTAGCCATGGGCGATAGCCACCGGGCTGACCCACCATATATGGTTATTTGTGACTGTCTACGGACTGTAACTCCTCATGTTGTTCAATGTGATATCTGTTAAAATGACAATAAAAAACTTTTTCAACCCTATTATGGAGTAACTGTGTGTTGTGAGTACCTGAGTATTGTGGAGTAACTGAGTATTGTGAGTATATGTGTATTGTGAGTACCTGTCAGAGAAATAAACAGCTTCTATCTGTTCAGCGTGTCACATGACATCCTGGCTGCCTGTCAGGAAGTAAACAGCCTCAATCTGATTCAGCATATCATATGACATCCTGGCTGTCTATATAAGCTGAGCAAATCTCCAAGCAAATTGCTGTTTTGTCTTCAGCTTCCTGTGATTCTGAGTTCCTGTTTCCTGCCTGCCTGATTTACTGCTGTGACCCGGATTGCCTTTGGACTACTCTGATCTCTCCTAACCTGACCCTTGGCTTTGCTTTTTGGACTTTGCTGCTATCTCCTGTGTTTGACCCCCTGCTTGTGACCCAGACTTTGCTGCCAGCCTCCTGCACCCGACCTTCCAGCCTGTGACCCGGATTATCTCCAGTCTCCAGTACTTGACCCTCTGCTTGCCTTTGGACTTTCCTCCTTTTGGGTGTTTGACCCTCGGCCTGTCCTGGACTTTTTGCACCACCATACCAGCTGAGTTCTGTTCTCCACCAGTTCTTGCACCTGTCTTCTGAGATCTTCTCGCAAGTCCTGCTCAGCCTATCGGTAGCTGGTGCCTCTTTGTGCCATCCACCCTCTGTCCCATCTCCAGGGGTTGGAGTGCGCTTAGTCGCAAAAGTGAGCCGCTCTCTGCATCTCGGCCTCGGTGAGTACCCTTTTCTGACAGTACCCGAGTATTGGGAGTAACTGAGTATTGTGAGTATCTGCATATTGTGAGTACCTGAGTATTGTGGAGTAACTGTGTATTGTGAGTACTTCTGCATTGTGGAGTAACTGAGTATTGTGAGTACCTGTGTATTGTGAGTACCTGTGTGCTGTGAGCACCTGTGTGTTGTGAGTACCTGTGTATTGTGGAGTAACTGAGTATTGTGAGTACCTGTGTATTGGGAGTAACAGAGTATTGTGAGTACCTGAGTATTGGGAGTAACTGAATATTGTGAGTACCTGTGTATTGTGGAGTAACTGAGTATTGTGAGTACCTGTGTATTGTGGAGTAATTGAGTATTGTGAGTACCTGTGTACTGTGGCGTAACTGAGTATTGTGAGTACCTGTGTAATGTGGAGTAACAGAGTATTATGAGTACCTGAGTGTTGTGAGTACCTATGTGTTCTAAGTATCTTCGTGTTGTGAGTACCTGTGTGTTGTGAGTACCTGTGTGTTATAAGTGCCTGTGTATTGTGAGTACCTGTGTGTTGTGAGTACCTGTGTGTTGTGAGTGTCCGTGTATTGTGGGTGCACTAGGAGTAGATAGCTATAAATAGGGTAGACTATAAGTAGTTAGTCTTACTCAATTTCCCCAAAGGAATAGGGGGGAAAATGTCCAACAGGACTGGTGATGCCACTCAGTGCACATCCTGCACCATGTATGCGTTCCTTGATGAGCCAATCGAGGGTGAATACTGCTGTGTGAGATGTGAGCGAATTGTTTCTCTGGAAGCCCAGATCCTGGATCTGGAGAATCAAGTAGCAACACTGAGAAGCATTTGCTACCTGGAGAGGAGCTTGGACATTACCCAGCAGGTGCTGGCGGGGGCCAGCCTAGAGGAGGTTGGAGAAATGGAAGCACAAGAACCAGAGGTAGGTAGCTGGGTGACAGAAAGGAGGAGGGGTAGAGGGAAGAGCACCAGGGAGGCCAGTCCTGAGTTGGTACACCCCAACAAATATGCCAGGTTGTATGATGATGGGGATACAAGCTTATTGGTGGCAGTGCTGTGTAGTGATCTAATATATATATAGTGCAGTAGATAATTGATATGTAGTTATTATTATGATGCTATAAGTTATGTTTCCGCAGCAACACCCAAGTTCTCCAGAGAGTGCAATTTATTTAACTTCCAATACAGAACAAAGTCCAATACTTGCACAGATGACAACAAATCCAACAGAGTATATATAATCCAGAATAGTAGTTTTTAAAGTCCCATGTCCTCTAGATCTGTTCTAGACCTGTGCCTTCATATTCATAGAGAATATATCTTGAGTAAACTGAATGCCAGCTTATATTGCCTATCTACTGAATGGCTGAGCAATTTGATTGGCCGTCTTTGATCTACACTCTGTCTTTCAGAATGACAGAGAATGACCCCCCTAGCCGGAGACAACTACAGTCATCACATGCCCTAATTTGCATTCTTGCATAATAACATCAACAAGCTCCCTTTGACATATGCAATTAGATTACAGATACCAAAGGTGGCCTGAACACAGTTTTGATGTGTAAAAATAGACACGTCCTGGATTCTTGCATATTGACATAAACAAGTCCACCTTGATATGTGTAGTAAATCTTGTTTGGCCCTTTGGTCAACAAACACCCTTTGAAATGTTCAATTAAGTTAACAGACCACCTCACACACCTTGCATAAGATCAACACATCAAAGGGTCTTCAGCTGTCCTTTTGATATGTGTAATTCAGTTGGCTCGGACAACTCAACCATTGTCACTATTATCAACTGAAATCTGGCCTGGTCAATATTGTACTTGTACATATATATAATAATATAATATCCCACAAAAATCGGCAAACATATTACAACGTGCTGGAGTAGGTGCCCTCCCCTAGCTGCCAGGGAAGTTACGGCTCCAGTAAGAAGGGGAACGGTGGTACAGGTAAGGCCAGACAAGTTCTGGTAGTGGGAGACTCAATTATTAGGCGGACAGAGAGGGCAATCTGTCAGAAAGACCCGTGGTGCCGAACAGTGTGTTGTTTACAGGGCGTTTTGGTTCTGCACATCACGGATCGGTTGGACACATTATTGGGAGGGGCTGGGGAGGACCTAGCGGTTATGATACATGTTGGTTCCTATGACCAAGTGAGAGGAAGGTGGACAGTCCTAAGAAAAGATTTCAGGGACTTAGGGAATAGATTGAGGAAAAGGACCTCCAAGGTAGTTTTCTCTGAAATAATACCTGTACCTCAAGCCACACCAGAAAGGCAGAAGGAACTTAGGGAACTGAACAAGTAGCTGAGGAACTGGTGCAGGAAAGAGGGATTTGGGTTCCTGGAGGACTGGGCTGACTTCTCAGTCGGTTACCGGCTCTTTAGTAGGGACAGGCTGCACCCTGATAGGGATGGTACAGATCTATTGGGAAGTAAGATGGCCACAAAGCTGGAGGGGCTTTTTAACTAGGTGTTTGGGGGGGGGGGTTAGAAAAAGTGATAGCCGTTAGGGATCGGGTAACAGAGGGTGATAGAGTCAGCAATAGTAATAGCAGTGAAAATATATCCATAACAACTAACTGCTCGTATAAACAAGGGGTGAAAACAATATGTACGAATACAGCACTAAGAGGCGTATACACAAATGCTAGGAGTCTAGATAACAAAATAGTGGATCTGGAGTTGCTATCACACTTAGACTTTGTGGGAATAACTAATACTTGGTTTGACAGCTCACATGATTGGCTGGCCAATATTTAGGGATATTCCTTGTATCGAAAGGACAGGCAAGATAGAAGAGGGGGAGGATTGTGTTTATATTTTAAAAGTGACGTAAGGGTGGTAGAGAGGAGTGACATTAAATATGGGACATGGGGAGGTGGAATCAGTATGGGTAGAACTTCAAAGAGAGGAGGTGAGTGGGAAATTAATAGGGGGTATGCTATAGGCCACCCAACATGGAGGAGGAGCTGGAATTACTATCTCAGTTAGAAATGGCAGGGAAACAGGGAAATTTAATCATAATGGGGGACTTCAATTATCCCGATATTGACTGGGCAGAGAGAACACCTCACTCACTAAAGGCCCATCATTTCATGAATGTTTTACAGGACAACTTCATTTTCCAAATGGTGGATTCACCAACTAGAAAGAATGCCCTGGTAGATTTCTGCGTACCATGACCTTCTGAGCCATGCTGGTGCCACCAGGATTATCGGCTTTCTTTCCAGTTTGATCCTGCAAGAAGTCAAGGCAGCAACTGAATAGGGGGGAATGCATAGATCAGTGAGAACTGATCCCATGGAGTCACCAACGTATCCATTCCGCATGCGAATGGATCCCTTGTTCTGGTCACAAAGTTGACCAACTTCGTGTTGAACCTGGATGCTAGAAGATCCACGTCCGGAGTCCCCAATCTTTGGCAAACAGCCCAAAATATGCTGGGGTGAAGAGACCATTCCCCTGGGAATAACTGCTTACGTAGTCCGCCTGCCAATTTTCTACTCCTGGGATGAAGATTGCAGATAGGCATTGAACATTCCTTTCTGCCCAAGTTAGAATATGGTTCACCTCTCTCTGTGCTGAGAGACTTTTGGTGCCCCCTTGGTGATTGATATAGGCCACAGCTGTGGCATTGTCGGATTGAATCCTGACATGACAATCCCTTAACCTGAAAGTCCAGGCCTAGAATCTCTAGGATATTGATGGGCAAGGTCTTTTCGGTATTTGACCACTGTCCTTGGACAGTTGTCTTTTCTAGTACTGCTCCCCAGACTGAGAGGCTGGCATCTGTCGTTACTACTTTACAGAAGACTGGTTTGAAGGATTTTCCTTTCAGCAGATTCTGGGTAAATGACCACCAATTGAGGCTTTGGGCCACTCTTGGGGATAGCCGCATTGGCAAGTCTAAAGCTTGAACTGTCCTTTACCAAGCAGACAGGATACTGTTTTGCAACAGACTTGAATGGAACTGGGCATAGGGAACTGCTTCGAATGAAGCCACCATGGTTCCTAGCAACCTTATGCATAATACAGTCAGTAACAAGTTTTAACAGTATAGCGGGACCTCCACATCCCCCACGGCGTGGGGAGGGAGTGCTGACCACCTAACCCTCTGGTCCCATCAGGGGGAATATTTTAGCAGATTTTACCTTGCAAAAAAAAATTCCCTTCACACATTTGTGTAGCCAGACACGGACTGAGCTATAGTGAGACAACAGTAAGGTAAGTGCATAGACTCCAGCTGGTGGAGATTTTAAGGCATGACAAAATTTTTTCCTTTTACTGGAAGAAAGTACATAGGTATTAAAAATATCTAAGTTTCTTCCTTACCTTATCCTTGCCGCAGGATTAAACTGATTTAACAGAAATCCAGCCTTCACCCATCACTGCGGGCTGGTTTAGTAAACCTTCAAGGACTGGGAACGTGAAAACAGAACTCCACTGCCTTGGGCCATGTATATCACCCCATCAGGAAGCAAATAGGTAATGTAACAAGACCTAAGCCCTGGTTTCCTGGGGTCCAGCCCTACATAGAGAGGCATTACAGGCAAAAACCTTGTGCTTCGGATACGAGGTCCCAGGTACCATCCACCTAGGCCTCAGTGGCACTCTGGATGGATCTGGCTTCTTATTGTGGAGGAATTTAAATCCAGTGCGGATCCCTCCTGGAGATCTTCAGATCTTCAGAGCACCTCTTCACTCGTGACCAACACCTTAGACACTGGCGAAAAAACGTATGTGCTCCTGGAAGGAGGAGGGGTTATATAGGGAGTGAACTTCCTTTAATTAGGGTTGCCATTGTCAACACCTGAAGGTGGCCTATAACCCAATAAAGTGGAGATTGCATCAAAAAAACAATATTGCATTAACGTGCATATAATACCCTAAAAAAAAAAACATTTGAATATTTATTTATTTTTTACTCACCTGGAAATATCTGTTGCTATGTGGTCCCACAAATTCTGCCTTCTGAATCACCTCGGTTTGTGTCGTCATCTCATTCGGCTCCTCAGCTCGCTAATGCTCCTGGGAAATGTGTGTCATAATTTCCCAGGATGCAGCGCGCTTCCTCTAGGGCTAGAATCGCGGGACTTCAAAGCAGGAAGTGACGCGATTCAATGAAGATTTTGGCACCATGGCTTCTTACACTGTTTGTGTTATCCTTGTTGCCATCACAACGGGGCGGGCACTTCCGACATCGCCGCCCATTGTGATGGCAACCCGAGAGGTTTACGGCGCTGCGTTGCGCTTACAATGCCCATGCAAGAGAATGGGGCAGGACGGGCGGTGCATGATGGTCACCGCTCCTCACGGCTAGTCAGCACTATTCAGGAAGTAAGTGCTTGTGGGCTTCACATGCCCACAAGCAAAATGAGAACTACAGCAATGAATTTTTAAAAGTATCTTTACACAAAAACTCGGGCGATCGGCGGCGGATTTGGACACAGTAAGTCAAATTATTTGTACAATAGAATTGCCTGATGAAATAACTTAGTTTTAAAAATTGCAAAATGTGATTGTAACCCCGCTTTAAGTAAATACTTAAGTCTCTGATGTACGATAAAGAAATTATTATTATTTTTTTTATATTTATTATAGCAAAAAGTAAAAAATATTGTGTTTTTTTCAAAATTGTCAGTATTTTTTTGTTTATAGCGCAAAAACCACAGAGGTGATCAAATATCACCAAAGGAAAGCTCTATTTGTGGGAAAAAAAGGACATACATTTTGTATGGGTACAACGTCGCACGACCGCGCAATTGTCAGTTACAACAACGCAGTGCCGTATCAGAAAAAATGGCCTGGTCAAGAAGAGGATAAATTCTTCCGTGGCTGAAGTGGTTAAAGCGTAACTAAACCCATTGATTTAGTTGTTTCACAAAACAGTTATATTCAAGGCATGTCATGTCAGTTGCTTTTGCTCTCAACCAAACTGTGAAGCTCTCAAATGGCTGCTACCATAAGTGACGCATGTGCAGCACTATGGTAACTGAGGTTCAAACAGAGGCCAAGATGTCAATTTCCTTGGCTATAAAGGTTAATAGTGTTTAGTTCCAAAGTAACTGTTTTACAAAACAGTTACATAAGGCCTGCCATGAACAATAACTGTCAAAATTGCTTTCTCTCTCAATGGAACCGTCAAACCATGAAATGGCCAGCTTCATAATTGATCATGTGTGCAGCACCATGGCAATTACAGATTACAAAGAGGGTAAGATGGCAGCTTCCTTAGCTGTAAAGTATAGGATGGTTTAGTTCCATTTCAAGTTTTAGATCTACAACACATAACCATGCAGGTCAGTAATGTACATTTTCAGGATTTTTTTTTTCTTTTTTTATCAAACTTTATTGCAGGGCTTTGCTTGCCTCTGTTCTGTTGAAACTGATACATGGATTTCACTTACTTTCTATTTCCGGAGGGTCAGTCAGCTGCAGTAACATGACCAATCCCAGTGTTCTAATAACATAAAAGTGGATGGGCATAGCAATGAGCCACTTGCATGAGCAATACATTTGATTGTTTTGGTTGTCATGGTTACAGTATTATCATGGCTGGCATGCTTACAAGGTGGCAATATTTATAAAAGTGGATTCTCCGTTAACGTATACCTGATATAGATAAAATACTAATTTAGTACTTATTTTTGAGAGCTGCCATTTTCCCTCTGACTACCAATCTTCATCTGTGTGACAGAGCTTAAAAAGGCACTGCTCGTTGTCATCTAATGGTGACTGGCAGTGATTTAGCTGTCAGTCTTTTTCCTGGCTAATGCAAGTCAGCGATAAGAAATTACATAATAAATAGTTAATGCATGAGCCATAACTGAGCTAGTGAAACAGGCTTTATTTTATCTTCTCCGCACATTTTAGAAAGAATGTGATGTAGATCTGTTAATCTTTTATCTGCATATCTAACTGGTATAGATACTGGATTCATGAGTGAACCCATAAGGTTTCATCATTGTGACACAAAAATTGAATATTAATTTCATGCAGATATAAAAGACGCAAATTAAATCAGAACATCAGCCAAAAATAACAAGATAAAATGAATAGCCCATTAGCGGGTACAATTAAAAAACGGTTTTGCCAAAATATTTACATTTATTCAAAAGCTTTACCCCACAGTATTACTATTTCTGCCCCAAGATGTCCCCAGTCTAACCTGCAGCTTCCTCTGAGCCCAGGCTGTCGGTGATCTGCCCCTGCCTGTGACTGGACAGTGAAAGGAGAAGCAGCACAGTGATGAGCTCGTCCCTCTGCCACTCTGCTTTCTCCTCCCAACAGCATACTTTTTGTCAGCATATCAACTGATTGAAACCTTGTGCTGCTTCTTCTGTTTCTTTCACAGTTTTTCAAAAGGAGAAACATTCCCTTACTTACAGTCATGGCCGAAATTATTGGCACCCCAGAAATTTTTCCAGAAAATCAAGTACTGTATTTCTCACAGAAAAGTATTTCAGTAACACATGTTTTGCTATACACATGTTTATTCCCTTTGTGTGTATTGGAACAAAACAAAAAAAGGGAGGAAAAAAAGCAAATTGGACATAATGTCACACAAAACTCCAAAAATGGGCTGGTCAAAATTCTTGGCACCCTTAACTTAATATTTGGTTGCACGCCCCTTGGAAAAAATAACTGAAATCAGTCGCTTACTCGCTTCCTATAACCATCAATAAGCTTCTTACACCTCTCACCCAGAATTTTGGACCACTCTTCCTTTGCAAACTGCTCCAGGTCTCTCTTATTGGAAGGGCGCCTTTTCCCAACAGAAATTTTAAGATCTCTCCACAGGTGTTCAATGGGATTTAGATCTGGACTCATTGTTGGCCACTTTAGAACTCTGCAGCGCTTTGTTGCCATCCATTTCTGGGTGCTTTTTGACGTATGTTTGGGGTCATTGTCCTGCTGGAAGACCCAAGATCTCGGACACAAACCCAGCTTTCTGACACTGCCATAGCATTTCATTTCATTTAAATGTTGACGGATAGTTCGCGCTGACACTGATGCTCCCTGAGCCTGCAGGATAGCTTGAATTTCTTTGGAACTTGTTTGCTTATCCACCATCCGGACTATCCTGTGTTGCAACCTTTCATCAATTTTTCTCTTCCGTCCACGCCCAGAGAGATTAGCTACAGTGCCATGGGTTGAAAACTTCTTGATAATGTTGCGCACTGTGGACAAAGGCAAATCTAGATCTCTGGAGATGGACTTGTAACCTTGAGATTGTTGATATTTTTCCACAATTTTGGTGCTCAAGTCCTCAGACAGTTCTCTTCTCCTCTTTCTGTTGTCCATGCTTAGTGTGGCACACACAGACACACAATGCAAAGACTAAGTGAACTTCTCTCCCTTTTATCTGCTTTCAGGTGTGATTTTTATATTTCCCACACCTGTTACTTGCCCCAGGTGAGTTTAAAGGAGTATCACATGCATGAAACAATCTTATTTATCCACAATTTTGAAAGGGTGCCAAGAATTTTGACCAGCCCATTTTTGGAGTTTTGTGTGACATCATGTCCAATTTACTTTTTTCCCTCCCTTTTTTTGTTTTGTTCCAATACACACAAAGGGAATAAACATGTGTATAGCAAAACATGTGTTACTGCAATACTTTTCTGTGAGAAATACTTGATTTTCTGGAAGAATTTCTGGGGTGCCAACAATTTCGGCCATGACTGTATGTTCAAAAACTGGTCATAATAATGACATAAACATATTTCAATTTTACCCTTCATCCCCTGATAATATAAAGCACATCAAAAAGTGAGCATCCCAACCCCAAAACTCAACATGTTTCACCCATAAAAGGGCTTCACCAGGTGTAAAAAAAGTGTAATTTTAAATAAAAGTGTGCTCAGACACAAAATAATATGTGCAATGAAGGTGGCCGCCATATTTAAATCATATTAATTTATTTTAGTGACCAGTAGGGGGCAAACAGAAAGCCAGTTCAGACAGGAGCTCTATCATGCTAAGAGAGCCCCCATGTGGTCAATTTAGCAAGCTACTATCAATTGTATTGATTGTACCATACATATTTAGATTCATGCCGCCAATTTTCTTTGCACATTATTACCAACGTTTAACCGCTTCAAGTATATAACTTTATTTATTAGGGAATCACTAAAACAGATGCATACAGAGAGAAACATCAGACTACAGCAAGCATAATCAATTTTATCATGTGATAAGGAGTGGTAAGAGGAAGGGAGGGGGGCTTATTATTTTTGTAAACAATAGATGGCACAACCCTGGTCACATAACTATTAAGGAAAGTGTTTGCTGCCCAGATATAGAATTATTGGTTGTAGGGCTTCGGCCTTATTACTTGCCTAGGGAGATTCCACATGTTATTGTTGTGGCAGTGTATATTCTACCTTCTGCCAACCCAACGTTGGCAAGTGATGTCACCCACAGTGTTATTGCAAAACTTCAAACTAAGCACCTCAATGCCCTTATCATAATCTCAGGTGTTTTTAATCATGTCACTATGGACAAAACTTTGATTAGCACACAGTTTGTTAGCTGCCCAACTAGAGAGAATAGGACCCTGGATCTGCTGCATGCCAATGTGGAAAATGCATGCAGCCCTTCTCCTCTTCAACCTTTAGGCAGATCAGATCATAATTTAATCTACCTCAATCCTTGTTATGTGCCCAAGGGTAAGAGACAACCTGTGACCACCAGATCTGCGAAGAGATGGTCTGAGAAGTGCTTTGAACTATAGCAGGGTTGTTTTGAGGGAACGGATTGAAATGCACTCTGTGAGCCACATGGAAGAGACATTGATGGGCTTACTGAGTGCATAACACATTATATTCATTTATGTGTAGATTCGATTGTTTCAACAAGAATTGTTTGTTGTTATTCAAATAATAAATCATAGGTAACTAGGGATATGAAGGGTATTCTTAACTCCAAGAAGATGGCTTTTAGAGTGGGTAATAGAGAGGAGTTCAAAATTATTCAGAGGAACCTGAGGATAATGATTAGGGAGGGCAAGGAGAAATATAGGAGAAAGCTGGAGTGGAAACTCCATCAAAACAAAGTGACAGAGGTCTGGAGTGGCATGAGAACCATTACAGGTCTTTAGTGTGTGTTCTGATTCCCCCCTATTGGATACTTTTACCAGTTGTTCTTTTTATAAGAACAAATCTACTCCTCCTTTTGGGAAAGTGTATCAATGTCTTTTACAGCTGATCAGGTGAGTAGACTAAAGGCAGGAAAATTAGCAGTCCCAGGTGGCGTTAGACCCAGGGTGCTCAGGACATGTGCAGACCAGCTGGGAAGTGTCATTCATTGGGTCTTTAACTTGAGTCTGAGTCTACAAAAGGTTCCTGTGTTGTGAAGAGACATCCTGTCCTGTCCCTGTGCCAAAGATACCATGTCCCTGTTGCTCCAAGGATTATAGACCTGTGGCTTTGACCTCCCACATTATGAAGAACTTGGAGAGACTTGTTTTACATCAGTTATAACCCACGGTTAGTAAATATTTAGACCCTTTGCAGTTTGTCTACCAGCTGACACTGGGAGTTGAGGTTGCTATTATCTTCATTCTAAATCGCATAAATGCACCCCTTGGTAAGTCTGCAAGCCCTCTACGGGTCATGTTATTTTAATTTTCCAGTGTGTTTGATACTATCAGGCCGGATCTCTTGGGCAAGAAGCTAGCAGAGATACAGGCTGATGTTTCCCTTGTGTCATGGATTGTAGACTACATGACAGGAAGACCACATGTGCGTTTGCAAGACTGTGTGTCGGATAGGGTGATCAGAAATATTGGGGTTCCACAGGGGACAGTTCTCTCTCCCTTTCTTTTTACTGTCTATACCACTGATTTTAGTTACCAGACAGAGTCTTGCTAGCTTCAGAAGTTTTCTGATGACTCTGCGGTAGTGGGATATATCAGGGATGGGGGTAGAGAACTTTGTCACATGGTGTGAGGATAATTATCTGTATCTAAATGTGACAAAGACAAAGGAGCTGGTTGTGGACTTGAGGAGAAAGGCACCAGTGACCCCTATATCCATGTGACGAGTGGATGTGGATGTAGTAGAGATCTACAAGTATCTGGGGATGCACATAGATAATATTGGACTGAAGCAAGAACACTGAGGTGCTCTATAGGAAGGGCCAGAGCTACCTTTTTTTTGAGGAGACAGGTCTTTTAACTACTTGCCGACCAGCGCACGACAATATACGTCGACAGCATGGCACAGACAGACAGAAGGACGTATATATACGTCCCCTTTAAGAAGCCAGCACTGTGTACGCGCGCGCGAAAACCGGCGGCGCGGGCTGCGAGCTCCGTGACTTCGACCAGGGGTCCCGCAGACTAGATGTCCGCGGGCATACCCACGATCGTGTCATGGTGAGGAAGAAGGCTTCCTAGTGACAGGACAGTGTACACAGCTTCCTGTAATCGTAAGCTGTGATCACTGTCATGTCACACATAGCCCATTCCCCCTACAGTAAAAATCACTCCCTAGGGCACACTTAACCCCTACAGTGCCACCTACAGTAGTGGTTAACCCCTTCACTGCCAGTGTAATTTTCACAGTAATCTGTGAATTTTTATAGCACTGATCGCTGTTCCCAAAAATGTGTCATAAGTGTCCGATGTATCCACCATAATGTCGCAGTCATGATAAAAATCGCTGCCATTACTATTAAAAAAAATATATTAATAAAAATGCCATAAAACTATCCCCCTATTTTGTAGATGCTATAACTTTTGTGCAAACTGATCAATAAGCGCTTATTGCAATTTTTTTACCAAAAATATGTAGAAGAATACGTATCGGCCTAAACTGAGGCAAAAATATGTTTATTATATATTTTTTGGGGATATTTATTATAGCAAAAAGTAAAAAATATTGAATTTTTTTCAAAATTGTTGCTCTATTTTTGTTTATAGCGCAAAAAATAAAAACCGCAGAGGTGATCAAATACCACCAAAAGAAAGCTCTATTTGTGGGAAAAAAGGACGTCAATTTTGTTTGGGAGACCCGTTGCACGACCGTGCAATTGTCAGTTAAAGCGACGCAGTGCCGAATCGCAAAAAGTGGCCTGGTCTTTGACCAGCAAAATGGACCGGGGCTTACGTGGTTAACATCTGCCAAATTATGCTCTAAATGTTTTATGAGTCTTTGGTGACCAGTGCTCTCCTGTATGCAGTGGCATGCTGAGGAAGCAGGCTTAGGGTGGCTGACACCAATAGGCTCAACAAACTAATTTGCAAGGCGAGTGATGTTGGATTGGAGCTGTAGTCTTTAACAACAGTGTTTGAGAGGAGAATGTTGTTCAAGGTACATTCAATCTTGGAAAACTCCTCCCACTCCACAATGGGCTGGTCAGTCTGCGGAGTACCATCAGTGACAGATTGTTACATCCACGATGCACCACAGAGAGACATAGGAAATACTTTTTGCCTGTGGCCATCAAGTTATATAGTTCTTCCCTTTGGGGGCTGGAGGTGAACATCAAAATAAGGTTTAAGATCAGGATTTTTTATTTTATTTTATAGTATGTTGGTATTATGGTAATTATTATTTGGGGTAATGCTAGAGAAAGTGGTGTATTATTTTGTGTTATTTATTCTATGTTATATTTTAATTGTATGGATGTTTATTAGAGGGTAGTTTTAATTTGTTTTATTGGGTGCTAATGGCTGTTATTGGAAATGTTGTTGTCTTTGTGTCTTGTTATGTTCATTGTTGTGATCTTTTGTTGTCTTTGCTGAGTGTGGCATGCATTGCAATAATTTCCCTTTGGGATCAATAAAGTATTCTGAATCTGAATTCTGAATCTGAAGAAATGCCAGAAATGGAAAACCTTCATTAAGACCTCATGATTGCCTAATAAAGTTGTATACTTAAAACAGTTAAAAGTTGGTAATAACATGCAAAGAAACTAGGTAATGTGTTAGGAATGAAAGGACGCACATCATTTGATGGAAATGAAAATTATCCACCTACAGAGGGCTGAATTCAAAGACACCCCGAAAATCAAAGTGAAAAAAATATGCAACAAGCTAGTCCATTTTGCTGAAATTTCATTACAACAACTCAAAATGGTCCTCAGTAGTTTGTATGGACCCCAAGTGCTTGTATGCATGCCTGACAACATCAGGGCATGCTCCTAATGAGATGACAGATGGTGTCCTGGGGTATTTCCTCCCAGATCTGGACCAGAGCATCACTGAGCTCCTGAACAGACTAAGGTGCAACCTGGCGGCACCGGATGGATTGAAACATAATGTCCCAGAGGTGTTGTTTTGGATTTAGGTCAGGTGAGCATGCCATTGTGTAGCCTGTAGAGGTCTGTGTGTCCCTCCACGGATATGCCTCCCCAGATCATCACTGACTCACCACCAAACCAGTCATGCTGAATGATGTTACAGGCAGAATAAAGTTCTTCTCCAGACCCTTTCACGTCTGTCACATATGCTCAGGGTGAAACTGCTCTCTTCTGTGAAAAGCATGGGGCACCAGTGGCAGACCTGCCAATTCTGGTGTTCAATGGAAAATCCCATCCAAGCTCCACAGTATCCGGCAGTGAGCACAGAGCACACTAGAGGACGTCGGGCCCTCAGGCCACCCCCATGAAGTCTGTTTCTGATTATTTGGTCAGAGACATTCACACCAGTGGCCTGCTGGAGGTCATTTTGTAGGGCTCTGGCAGTGCTCATCCTGTTCCTTCTTGCACAAAGGAGCAGATACCGGTCCTGCTGATGGGTTAAGGACCTTCTACGACTCTGTCCAGCTCTCCTAGAGTAACTGCCTGTCTCCTGGAATCTCCTCCATGCTCTTGAGACTGTGCTGGGAGACACGGCAAACCTTCTGGCAATGACACGTATTGATGTGCCATCCAGAAGGAGTTGGACTGCCTGTGCAACCTTTATAGGGTCCAAGTATCGCCTCGTGCTACTTTGGAGGTCGTCTCATTGTTGCCCATCTAGTGCACCTGTTGTTAATTTCAATTAACAGCAAAGCAGCTGAAACTGATTAAAAACCCCCTCTGTATACACCCCTCCCCCTCTGCTACTTAACTGACCAGATCAATATCCCAGTTCTGATTCAAAAGTGTTCCTTTAATTTTTTGGAGCAGTGTATATATATATATATATATATATAGTAGGTTCTGTGTGTAGAGAGATTTACGCACAGCTCTTGCGCTTATATATCAGTTGTAATTCCCACACAATAGCCTGTAATTAATTTGGTTCCGGATAGTCAGGTGAATTTATTGGTTTATAGTTCGACTTTAGAATCATCCAAAGGGTAAGAATATTTTATTTATTTATTATAGGAACACAAAACAAACATATAGTGCAGTTTTCTCAAAATTGACTACAAAAGTTGAAATACGCTTAAGTAATTATGGTGTATAAGGCGGGAAAAAAAAACAGTCATCCACATATAGGTTGTTGTATAAGCATAATGTAGCTTCCTTTTCCAGTCCAATTCATATTATAGCACACTTTTCATATTCCAAATATTTCCAAGTCAAGAGAAATGCTGCTGCAGACAGGTAGTTTTCTTAAAGAAATGATAAGTCTAAAAATAAACTAGCACAAAACACCTACTCACAGTAGAGTATTTGACAATAATAAAATACTGTTGAAGATGCACATGCAGGCAGAGTAGCTGCATAGATTAACACAGTACTGTTTCTTTGTTATATCTGGAGATGTATGTCACTTTTTTTATTTATTTAAAATCATATTTTACTGTGCCAAGCTTAATAATGTAAAAAAGGTGCAGATGGTGATTTTAATACCTGTACAATAAAGCAACATTTTTAAAAACTACTCTTGGAGTGGTGTTCCCTCCTACTCTGCCTAGGGTACCTTAAAAAAGCACTTATACCTACCTTATCCCTTGCTCCCACAGGCTCCCTCCTCTCCGTGGAAGTGGTCATCTGAGAAATGATTTGCTGAAGCCACTTTGATGTCATAATGTACAACCATCAACAACTATCCTGCATTAAAAGTGGGAAGACCAAGGGTCAGCCCATTACCCAAAGTGTTGAATGTAAGAGGAGAACACAGGTTGCCGTAAAAAGTGAGGAATAAATGATATAAAATAAGAGTTTTTTATGGAGCCTTATGCCGCGTACACACGATCATTATTCACGGCGGTTTAAAAACCGCCGTGAATAATGACATTTTAAACGAGGGAACAGCTTGTTCCCCACACACGGTCATTTTTCTCGTCATTTTTTAAAATGACGAGAAAAACGATCCCCTATGGGAAACACTGCCGCGGAAGAAATGTCAGGAAAAACGACGAGAAAAATTAGAACATGTTCTAATTTTTCTCATCGTGATTAATGCCGTTTTTCCCGTCGGGAAAAACGGCAAAAAGCCCACAGACGATCGTTTTTCTCGTCCAAAGGAAAAAATGACATTTTTCCCGACGGGAAAAATGATCGTGTGTACGCGGCATTATGCCGCGTACACACGACCGTTTTTCATGACGAGAAAACTGCCATTTTTTAGATTGGTCGTGAAAACCGGTCGTCTGTAGGCTCCATAGCAGTTTTCTCGACGAGAAAACTGCCCGCAAAAAAATTAGAACCTGCTCTATTTTTTCTCGTAGTTTTTCCCATCGTTCTTTTTCTCGTTGTGAAAACCGCTCGCATGTATGCTTTTCCGAGGGGAAAAAAACGCGCATGCTCAGAATCAAGTATGATATGGGAGCGCTCATTCTGGTAAAACTAGCATTTGTAATGGAGATAGCACATTCCTCACGCTGTAACGGACTGAAAAGCATGAGGCTGAAAAGCGCAAATCGTCTCTCACCAAACTTTACTAACACAAGATCAGCAAAAGCAGCCCAAAGGGTGGCGCCATTCGGATGGAACTTCCCCTTTATAGTGCCATCGTACGTGTTGTCATACGTGTTGTATGTTACCGCGCTTTGCTCAAGCGTTTTTTTTTCCTGAACGTGTGTATGCAAGGCAGGCTTGAGAGGAATCACGACGAATCACGTCGAAAAAAACTTTGGTTTTTTGCATGACAGGAAAAACGGTTGTGTATATGCGGCATTAGATGAAAATGGGCAATTAACCCTTGTCGTGCGATGGGAACCCCAGTGTAAGGGTAGTTATTTATATTTTCATGGAGTTAATCTTTAAATGTTTGGTAATTGATACATCTAAATCAGTACACAATAAATAAAGAAATACATACAAAATGGATGTAGTTGAAAATACTCTAATAGTAACAATTATTAGTGATGGGAGATCTTTAAACATTGCCACAAACCTTGAGGTGGTACAGTTACAAAACGATTCAATACAAGTGGAAATTGAGGGCCCTGCTTCTTATAGCTTCCAATCTAAAAGGAAGGGGCAAGGGATACAAAAGGTCACATATGTGGGGGGATGAGCTGATGGAGAAAGTAAAAGTACAGTTTATTAGTTAGAGCCAGGATAGACCTCTCTAAAGAGATGTTTTTTTTGGATGGAAATGTGGACAGAGTACGAGATGGTCAGACAAATTGGGGTAGGGAGTTCCAGAGAAAGAGAAAAGGCTCTGCAAAATTCCTGAAGGCTAGTGTGGGAAGAGTTAACAAGAGAGATAGTAAGCAGGGGGTCTTGGGAGGGGCAAGGAGAATGCTTTGGCTTTGTATTTAGTTTGCTGCAATGCACATATTTTTAAAACTTTGCTACTTGACAGAGAAAGAAGAGTACGAAGAGAGTGCCAAAGAGAAGAGAGCTTTAGAAGCGAATATCTAAGGTGTCGGAGCCGTTAAGTGACCCTGTGGAAGATTCCCCTGCCGCTTCCATCTGGTGTGCTGCACGGGCGCTGTGAGGAGCCGGAGGCGCTCGGGTTTTGCAGCTTCCACTCTAGGTCACAATGACCAACGAAGAACCCCTTACCAAACCCCTTACCAAAAAGGTTAAAGTCTTACCAAGGGAAGAGTTACTTCTAAGGTGGAAGCAATATGAGGCTTAAGTCCAGGCCCTGGAGAACAAATATACTGATCTGAATTCTAATGATGTGACTGGACTTTGAGAGTCTGAAAAAGCAGCAACAACAAGATTCTGCTTGCAGGGAGAACATATTGGTGATGAGGCTGGTCACTAAGGAACAGGAGATGCAAGGATGCACAAACCAGATTCAGCACCTCAAACAAGTGCAGCAGCCCAGCATTGCCCAGCTGAGAACTACTATGGTTGACCCGGCTATCAACTTGTTTTTCCTCAAAATGAAAGTCGAACTGGAACAGACTAAAGACAAACTGGAACAATCCCAAAATGAACTGAGTGCCTGGAAATTTACGCCTGATAGGTAAACAAACCAAATACTTCCCAGTCAAGACATCCCTGACAATCCCACTGCGAGAATACTATGGTGGGATGGCCAAGTACTCATTTTGCACACCAAGACTCAGACTCTTGTGAGCTAAAAAAAGCACCTTTCTTACATTATCCAGCTTATATTGCTTAAAAGGGTTGTAAAGGTTTTTTTTTTTTTTTCTAAATAGGTTCCTTTAAGTTATGCATGTGCATTGTTGGTTCACTTACCTTTTCCTTCGATTTCCCTTCTAAATGTTTTTCTTCTTTGTCTGAATTTCTCACTTCCTGTTCCTCCTCAGTAAGCTTGCCCCCATCATCCGAGCCATTCTGGCTGGGGGTTAGTCAGTGTTCTTGCCCCCTCCCTTGGGACTACATCCCTGCGGGGATATATTTCAACTTTTTATTTTCCTCCCCTCATTTGCTTCAGAGGCTTGAGAGTGTCGGAATATTCAGAAGAAGCAGCCACATCCAGCAGTGTCTCCAGTTCTAGAACACTAATGCCTTGTACATACGATCGCGATTTCCGAAGAGAAAAGTGCGATGTGAGCTTTTTGTCAAGATTTCTGACCGTGTGTATGCTCCATTGCACTTTTTTTGTCAGAATTTCCGACAAGGTTCTCTATTTTCGTGACAGGAAAAATTCCTATTTCGAATCGCGTTCGTCTGTATGCAATTACGACGCGCGAAAAAACATGCATGCCCAGAATCAAGCAGAAGAGCCGAACTGCCTATTGAACTTCATTGATCTTGGCTTGTCGTACATGTTGTATGTCACCGCGTTCTTGATGGTCGGAATTTCAGCCAAGGTTTGTGACCGTGTGTATGCAAGACAATTTTGAGCCGTTTTCCTGCTGAAAAAAAACCCGCGGTTTTCATGTATGAAATCGCCATTGTGTGTACAAGGCATTAGACACTTGCAGAAATGGTCCTGAGTGAAGAAAATACAGGGGTAAAAGAAGTCTTGTGTGTCTGGCACATTGGGGCTGATTTACAAAACGTTTGCACCATGAGTATCGGCGCATCTACGCGCGCAATGGCTGTTTTGGTATTTACAAAACATTAGCGCCTGTAGTGCAGCCCTATTTGCCATTTACTATAGTGTTGTCGGCGGACGGGAGGAGGCGCTCAGTGCGCCACTATGGACCTGGCGCACGGCATGTTAAAATCTAAATATAAAGAAGCTGGAAGTGAGAATATAATGGGGGTGATGTGCGGTGATGTGAGGAAGTTTAGTGACACCTGCCCAAATAACAAATATGCCCAAAATAGAGTGAGAAAGTAACTTTTTCAAAACCAGCCCGCTGCGCCGGCAAGTACGATTCGAGCTGCGAGAGGTTTTTTTGAGCTCAGCGCGGCAATTTTCCTTGTTTTCTTGCGCCAAGACACTGCGCCGGCAAAATCTTAGTAAATGTCAAGTCATATAACTCAATTTGCATAAGTTGAACAGGCGCAGCTCTGAACTTGCCAGTGCGCCAGCAAAATGACATTTCTAAAGGAAAAAAAAAGGCATTTAAAAGCACCCGCGGCTATAATGAATTGTCGGCTCCCGGCAATATAGAGAAAAGTCATTGAAAGTCTTTGATAAAAAAAAAAAGCGTGGGGGTCCCCCAGAATTCAATTACCAGGCCCTTCAGGTCTAGTATAGATATTAAGGGGAACCCCACCGCAAATTAAAAAAAAAATGCGTGGGGTTCCCCCAAATATCCATACCAGACCCTTCAGATCTGGTGTGGATTTTAAGGGGAACTCCACCCCAATTTTTTTTTTAAATGGCGTGGAGTCCCCCCAAAAATCCACACCAGACCCTTATCCGAGCACGCAACCTGGCAGGCCGCAGGACAAGAGGGGGGGACGAGAGAGCGGCCCCCCCTCCCTCCTGAACCGTACCAGGCCACATGCCCTCAACATGGGGAGGATGTCCCCATGTTGATGGGGACAAGGGCCTCATCCCCACAACCCTTGCGCGGTGGTTGTGGGGGTCTGCGGGCAGGGGGCTTATCGGAATCTGGAAGACCCCTTTAGTAAAGGGGACCCCCAGATCCCGCCCCCCCTGTGTGAAATGGTAATGGGGTACAAATGTACCCCTACCATTTCACAAAGAAAGTGTGTAAAAAATTACAAAAGCCGGTTTTAGACAATTCCTTTATTAATGTATTTTCCTTTCTTCCATCTTCTTCCATCTTCTTCTTCTTCCATTATTTTTCTTTTCTCCATTCGGGTTTCTTCCTCCATCTTCCTCTTCATCTTTATCTTCATCTTCCTTCTTCCTTCTTCCTTCAGTCTTCTCGTCCGGCATCTTGCTCCGGCTTCTTCTTTCTTCTTCGGCCACTCCGTTTGAATTGGAGGTTCCCGCTGTGCGACGCTTCAGTTCTCCTCTTGGTCCACTGCCACCCGGTGGCTCTGCCCCCCTCTGACACCACGGGGAAAGTCCCCGTTAAATCCATGTGCGTCAGAGGGGGGCGGGGTCACCGGGTGGCAGCGGCCCCAGAGGAGAACTGAAGAACTGAAGCGTCGCACAGCGGGAACCTCTAATTCAAACGGAGCGGCCGAAGAAAGAAGATGGGAAGACGCCGGAGCAAGATGCGGACGAGAAGACCGAAGGAAGAAGGAAGATGAAGATAAAGATGAAGATGAAGATGAAGAACAAGATGGAGGAAGAAACCCGAATGGAGAACAGAAGAAGATGGAAGAAGAAGATGGAAGAAGAAGAAGATGGAAGAAGAAGATGGAAGAAGAAGATGGAAGAAAGGAAAAGACATTAATAAAGGAATTGTCAAAAAACGTCTCTTGTCGGTTTTACAGTTTTGTCACTCTCTTTGTGAAATGGTAGGGGTACATTTGTACCCCATTACCATTTCACACAGGGGGGGGCGGGATCTGGGGGCCCCCTTTGTTAAAGGGGTCTTCCAGATTCCAATAAGCCCCCCGCCCGCAGACCCCCACAACCACCGGGCAAGGGTTGTGGAGATGAGGCCCTTGTCCCCATCAACATGGGGACATCCTCCCCATGTTGAGGGCATGTGGCCTGGTACGGTTCAGGAGGGGGGGCGCTCTCTCGTCCCCCCCTCTTTTCCTGCGGCCTGCCAGGTTGCGTGCTAGGATAAAGGGTCTGGTATGGATTTTTGGGGGGACTCCACGCCATTTTTTTTTATTTGGGGTGGAGTTCCCCTTTAAATCCATGCCATATCTGAAGGGCCTGGTATGGATATTTGGGGGGAACCGCACGCATTTTTTTTTTATTTGCGGCAGAGTTCCCCTTAAAATCCATTCCAGACCTGAAGGGCCTGGTAATTAAATTTGGGGGACCCCCACACTTTTTTTTTTGTGTTATCAAAGACTTTTAATGACTTTTATCTGTATTGACGGGAACCAGCAATTCATTACAGCCGCGAGGACTTTTAAATGACTATTATTTTACTTTAGAAATTTCATTTTGCTCTCGAACTGTTATAAACATGGAAAACATGCACTACTTTACAGGCATACTATAGACACCCCCCAGGTATGATATTTAGGGCCAGTTCACACCGGATGCAGTGCAGTGCATTTTTTGATGCATGAAAAACGCAAAGAAAGTTGATCACATTAATGCCAATGGCATAGGTCACACCACTGCAGTCCGTTCCAGTGCGTTTCATAAAGGAAAAAAAAATTGGTCATGCTGCATTTTTTAGGTACAGAACTGTACTGGACCACAGTAAAACACATCAAAAACACAATGGAACGTACCAAAAACGCACTGGAATGCACCGGACCGCACCTAAATGCACCAAAGACGCACTGCAACACACTTGTCCTAAGTGAAAAGAGGGGGGAAAAAACACTGGACTGCATCAAAAACGCATCAAAAATGCACTGGAACACACTTGTCCTTCTCTTTGGTTAATAAAAAAAGAGGGGTGAAAAAAAAGCACTGGACTGCATCAAAAACGTAACAAAAATGCACTGGATCGTGTCAAAAACGTGCATGCAGAAAAGCACCTGGAACACATCCAGACTGCGTTTCTATGGCTTCCTCATCGTCTTCAGGGGTCTTTCTGCCGTGAAAATTGGTCTGGGCAGGAAGGGGGTTTAAGTGGCCAGTGCGCAAGTGGTTAATATAAGGCTACATGCACACGGACGTTTTTCAAGCCGCTCGTTTGAGCGTTTTTTGCAGCTTAAAAACGTCTCTCCATGTTAGCCTATGGCCTCATGGCCACCATGGCGTTTTTGAGCTGTAAATGGCATAGGTGTTTTTAGGCCCCATGTACACAGGACGCTGGTGCGAAGTGTTCAGAACTAAGTTTGAAAGCGGCGTTTAGAAAGGCGCGCTTTGTGGCGTTTGCATGCCGCGTTTTACCAGATTTGCGTCTTTATGCGTTTAGTTAGGAAACATGATAAGGAGCCGCCCTAAGCTCCAAAAACAGTATTATTAACGATTTCAGCTATTTTTTGAGACCAGAGTGAGTATCATCAGCTGAGAGAGCAGCAGTGTAGTTGTATTTAGCGTATCACTTGCCACATCACTTGCGCCAAGTTGTGGATTGTCCACTTGCCACGTCAGCTGCCCCAAGTTGTGGATTGTCCACAATGCAATGGAAGCAATTGCATTATTTTTTTGATATACCGGTATATACTGTATATATTTTTAATGGTTTTTCCTCATTTGACCTAATTTTTGAGTTTACCAATGTAAAAAAATAGGTCACCTTTAAAAATGCTTCTAAACTAAAATGCGTCTAAACGCCGGTACCGCGTCTGAAACGTGGAAATCTTTGGCGTCTGAAGGCATTTTTAGGCTTTGTGAAAAACAAGTTTAAACACAACTGCAGATTTTTTTTTCAAGGCCAAAAACAGTGTTTTGGATGTAATAGAATTCAATGGACCCGCATCCAGAACGCAAGTACCGCGAATTTGCGGCAATTTTTTTTAAACCTGCTTATAGCTGGTTGTTAAAGGAAATGTAAAAAAAATAAACATTGCCGGCTCTAATAAAAAAAAACAGTGTGGGCCCCCCCCCCCCCCAGGTCCATACCAGGCCCTTGGATCTAGTATGGATTCAAAGGGGACCCCCCACCAAAATGAAAAAAAAATGGCGTGGGGGTCCCCCAAAATCCATACCAGGCCCTTCAGGTCTGGTATGGATTTTAAGGGGAACCCCGCCAAATATAAAAAAAATAGCGTGGGGTCCCCTAAAAATCCGCACCAGACCCTTTATCCGAACACACAACCTGGCAGGCCGCAGGGGAAGAGGTGGGGAAGAGAGAGCGGCCCCCCTCCCTCCTGAACCGTACCAGGCCACATGCCCTCAACATGGGGAGGATGTCCCCATGTTGATGGGGACAAGGGCCTCTTCCCGACAACCCTGGCCGTTGGTTGTCGGGGTCTGCGGGCGGGGGGCTTATCGGAATCCGAGAGCCCCCAGATCCCGGCCCCCCACCCTATGTGAATGAGTATGGGGTACATCGTACCCCTACCCATTCACCTGGTGGCAAAAAAAGTTAATAAAAAACACAACACAGGTTTTTAAAGTAATTTATTAGGCAGCTCCGGGGGTCTTCCTGCCGGGCGCCCCGCTATCTTCTTCAGCTCTTTTGCTAGTGGGGTCCCAGGCTTCCTTGTCGTCTTGTTCCGACTTTGGGGGTCTTCCTGTCGGGCGCCCTGCTATCTTCTTCCAGCTCTTTTGCTAGCGGGGTCCCGGGCTTCCTCGTCGTCTTCGGGGGTCTTTCTGCCGGGCGCCCCACTATCTTCTTCCAGCTCTTTTGCTAGCGGGGTTCCGGGCTTCATCGTCGCCTTCTTCCCTCTTCACTTCGCCCGATGTTGCCTCATCGCTGTCCGCTGTTACAATGCTCTGGCCGCGGAGCGCGCCCACTTATAATGGCATGGGCGTGGTCACCGGGTGATGCGACCGCTGACCCCGCCCCCGTAGAACGTCACAGTCCCATCATTCCTCGGGACTGTGACATCATACGGGGGCGGGGTCAGCGGTGGCATCACCCGGTGACCACGGCCCATGCCAATATAAGTGGGCGCGCTCCGCGGCCAGAGCATTGTTGCCTCGTAGCGGACAGCTACGAGGCAACATCGGGCGAAGAGAAGAGGGAAGAAGGCGATGATGAAGCCCGGGGCCCCGCTAGCAAAAGAGCTGGAAGAAGATAGCGGGGAGCCCGGCAGAAGGCAGAAAGAACCGGAGATCATGGAGAAGGCACCGGAGAGCGGGAGAAGAACCGGAGAGCGCGGAGACGACACCGGAGAACAGAACAAGAGACCCCCGAAGTCGGAAGAAGGCGACGACGAAGCCCGGGACCCCGCTAGCAAAAGAGCTGGAAGAAGATAGTGGGGCGCCCGGCAGAAAGACCCCCGAAGACGACCAGGAAGCCCGGGACCCCGCTAGCAAAAGAGCTGGAAGAAGATAGCGGGGCGCCTGGCAGGAAGACCCCCGGAGCTGCCTAATAAATTACTTTAAAAACCTGTGTTGTGTTTTTTATTGACTTTTTACGATGTACGCCATACTCATTCACATAGGGTGGGGGGGCGGTATCTGGGGGCCCCCTTATTAAATGGGGCTCCCGGATTTTGAAAAGCCCGCCGCCCGCAGACCCCGACAACCAACGGCCAGGGTTGTCGGGAAGAGGCCCTTGTCCCCATCAACATGGGGGCAGGGTGCTTTGAGGTGGGGGGGCCCCAAAGCACCCACCCTCCCATGTTGAGGGCATGCGGCCTGGTATGGTTCAGGAGGGAGGGGGGCCGCTCTCGTCCCCCCCCTCTTCCCCTGCGGCCTGCCAGGTTGCGTGCTCGGATAAGGGTCTGGTATGGATTTTGGGGGGGACCCCCACGCCGTTTTTTCGGCTTAGGGGGTTTCCCTTTAAATCCATACCAGACCTAAGGGCCTGGTATGGATCTTGGGGGGACCCCCACGCCGTTTTTTCGGCTTAGGGGGTTTCCCTTTAAATCCATACCAGACCTAAGGGCCTGGTATGGATCTTGGGGGACCCCACGCCGTTTTTTCGGCTTAGGGGGTTCCCCTTTAAATCCATACCAGACCTAAGGGCCTGGTATGGATCCTGGGGGAACCCCCACACCGTTTTTGTGGCTTAGGGGGTTCACCTTAAAATCCATACCAGACCTAAGGGCCTGGTATGCTCCTGGAGGGGAACCCATGCCGGTTTTTTCATTAAAATTCGGCGTGGAGTTCCCCTTCATGATTCATACCAAACACGGGACAGCGAGGCTGCCGAGAACCAGCGCGATGTCATCACGCTGGAGACATTTTCGGCCAGCTAGTCGCCTCTAGGACACGACTTGAGCGGCTGCTTCACGCTCAGGTCGTGTCCAAGTTGCCTCGCAAAGTCGCGCTGTCCCTGTGTCAGCCGACACACGAGTCGCCCCGCGAGTCGGATACGCTTCATCTGACTTCCCGGGCGACCTCTATTCAAATCAATGGGCTCCCATAGGGAACCATTCATTTTCAATAGAGCGCCGCTGACATTTGTATTTACTATAACAGTGCGCCGCTGTGCGCCGCTGGTTCCTGCGCCAAGTGAAGGAGTTATCCGGCGCACCAATTAAGGTTAGAACCAGCGCAGCGCACTGTTATTAGTAAATCAGCCCCAGTGTGTCAGCAGCTATTTTATGGAGGAGAGAACCTAGTATTTTTTTTTTCTTTTTGCCATAAATTTCCTGAGTTGAACATGCTAAATCCCCATAAAAGGTTTTTAAAGGTGGAAATTTCCTTTACGTTTATCTTGAGCCTAGTGATTTCTAGACATTTTAAGGCCATATTTCCAATTAAGGCTCTGTACTCCATGATTGTTCAAGGAACTGTTAAACCCAATCAAATGGTGATTTTTGTTTTAATAGGGGCTGTTTGTAGTAGCCTTTGGTGCATAAATGTGATCCATCACACTAATGTAGTGCATGCTTTTGATCTACCAGCTAGTTTGTTTTTTGTTTCTCCTATACAGCTGGTAATTAGTTTGCTTCAAGCACACTTTTGGTTTATTCAGTGGACTTTCAGTTTAAAAAAACAAAAAAAGTGTGCATTTTTTGAGGAAGGTGATTTAATCACTTTCATTGTAACATAGTTTAAGACCTGAAAATACATGTTGTTTGGCTCTTCTGTCAGTACTAGACATTAGATTTGAAGAGCATGCCACAGACTTAATTTACAGGCTTGTTGATAATGACTATTCATATTGGTTTGCCTGCATTTTAAGTCCCCTTCTTTTTTTTTTTTTTTTTTTATTCGGACGTTTTGGAGTTACTATGCACTTTTGTTAAAAATCTGAAGTTCCCCTGTTGGAACAAACAAGACATTTTTTTTATTACATTTTTTATAGTAAAAGTATTTTATATTTTATATTTCCATTTTGGAAATAATCCATAAAAGGGGACTTTTAAAAAAAAAAAAAAAACCCAAAGGAACAATGTCTGTAGACATTTCCAATAAATTACTGTATATACTCGAGTATAAGCCGACCCGAATATTAGCCGAGGCACCTAATTTTACCACAAAAAAATGGGAAAACGTATTGACTCGAGTATAAGCCTAGGGTGTCCATCTGCATGCCTCACTTTGCCTCACTGTGTCCATGTGCATGCCTCACTGTGCCCATGCCTCACTCTGTGCCCATGCCTCACTCTGTGCCCATGCTTCACTGTGTCCATGACTAGACTGACGTTTAACATGGGAGTCTATGGAAGGGGTGCCTGGATTTGAAAAATCCGTGATCCCCGGCCGTAGGTTCCCCAGATAGCAAACCTCGCACACTTGTAGAGGAGAAATTGGGCTACATGTGTGCCAAGTTCCGGGTCCAGGAGAGCTACGACCGGCCAGTACAGCGTCCCCAAATTCACCGGAGAAATTACCATTTAACATGGGAGTCTATGGAAGGGGTGCCCGAATTTGAAAAATCGGTGCTCCCTGGCCGTAGGTCCCCCGGACAACAAACTTTGCACACTTGTAAAGGAAGAGTGGGGCTATATGTGTGCCAAGTATGGCCGGTACCGGGTCCCCAAAGTCTGGGAGATCAGGCGCAAAATGGTGACTCGAGTATAAGCCGAGGGGGGCATTTTCAGCACAAAAAATGTGCTGAAAAACTCGGCTTATACTCGAGTATATACGGTAGATACATGAGATTTTGTTATTTACGTATAACCAGTAACCGCAGTCTTTTCATAGGTTCTGTTTGCATTGATTGTCCTTTTTGCTTAACCATGATGTGGAAATTAGTAATATATTTATATTTTTGGCATGTAAATACCGTAGTTTAAATACTATTTTTGATAATCAGGTAGATGAGTTCAGAACCTGCCGTACTCCGTACATGTAGGTTGAGTTATGAATAAGATTAGCAGGTTGCAGAAATGTAAAAAAATAAAATAGAGCTTTCTAAAGCAAAACTGTTGTGTCTTTGATTACAATGGGTTATTTTTTTCAATTAAACTGTTGAAGTGACTGCTAATGTGACAGTGAAAATGTTGTGTTTCCTGTTTTATTCAGCTGTCAGCAGGCTTCCCCGCTGACAGCTGAATAAAAAATAAAAAAAAACATTGGCGGCAATAGAAAAACGTGAAAAAAAAACTAAGCGGGGGTCACCTCCATTTTAAGGGGAATCCCATGCCGTTTTTTCTTTTATTTTGGCATGGGGCATGCACTCAAAATCTATACCAGGCCCTTATCCGAGCATACAGCCTAGCAGGCCAGGAAAGGGGGGTAAGCGAGCACTCCCCCTCCTGAACTATACCAGGCCATGTGTCCTCAACATGGGGGGGTGCTTTGGGGTGGGGGGCTCTGCTGATGGGAACAAAGGCCTCTTCCCCACAACCCTGGGCAGTGGTTGTGGGGGTCTGCGGGCAGGGGGCTTATTAGAAAGGGGGTCCCAAGCCCCCCCTATGTGAATGAGTAGGACTACATTGTACCCCTACTCATTCGCCCAAAAAAGTGTCAAAAAGAAATAAAAACACACACACACAGTTTTGGCAATTCCTTTATTTAAAATAAAAAACAATATCGCTGGATGTAGATCCATCATCAATTACGATGCCAACGCCACCACCAGACGTGACAAAGGCTAACCGTGGACTTCCTGCAATGCCATCTGACAGTTCTTAAACAGGTAAGGGGCGAAGCCACCTGACGATGTCACCTGGTGGCACCACTCCAAGTGATGTCACTGACCCAGCATGCACTGAAATATACAGTAAATGGCCAATGATGCCACTCAGGAGACCCTTTCTGTGCTTTTAGTGGGCCTGGGGAGATGGGAGAGGATTGTGCCTGTGGTTGGTGTGATTTTTTTTTTACTTTAGTGCATCAAGATTGATGTGGATCTGCATCCTTGAATGACTTTGCCAATGGATTTGCCAATGGAATTTAAAATGTGGAACATTTTTTTTTTATTTCATGACTTGTCAAAAAAGTGGCAACATGTTTGTTTACTGTACACTTTTTTTGGTAAATGAGTAGGGGCACTGTGCACCCCCTACAAAATCACATGGGGATGTGGTATCTGGGGGTATCAAGATTAAACTCCACACCTGAAGACCCCTACAGCCCCCTACATGTTGAGATCTCATTGGCTGTTACAGTTCAGGAGGGAAGCCTCATGCTCATTGCCCCTTTCATGGCCAAGGATGTTGCATATTCAGACATGGGTCTGTTGTTGAATTTAGGGCACATCACACTATTTTCTTGCATTTTGCATGGAATTTCAACCTAAAACTTATAGCAGTCATGAAGTGTCTAATATAGAATTTGGGGGGACTCTATTCTATTTGTTTATTTTTTTAAGTGGGTTCTCCTTGACATCTATACCAGACTGATCAGGAATTAGGATCTGGCATGTATATTTAGGTGGAGCGTTTTATCCTTTGTACAAAACGGTTTTGTTGTAGTAGGCTATATACATTGTACAGATGTGCCACTTCACAGACAGGTTAAAGCGACGTTCCACCCAAAAAGGAAAACCTTTGCTTGTTTGCTTCCCCCCCTCCCGCTTCCACATTTGGCACCTTTTGTGGGGGGAGCGAGTACCTGTTTTTGACAGGTACCCGCTTCCACTTCTGGGTGACCTTACTGTGGCAAGGTCCCCTGGAAGTTCTAGGGATAAACAGTGCAGCGCTATAACATAAATAGTGGTGTAGAATACCGCTATATGATAAGATGATAACCAAAGATCTAAATGGTTAACCGTGAACCTAGAATCAAAAATAATTCAATAAAATTCGCAACAGCATGTGTGCAACAGTGATTAAAATATCCTGTAACTTAGGAAGTCCACACACTAAGTACCAATGAAGGTGAATATCTTAATGAGAATTCAATAAGTCCACAATGTACACAACGATAATGTGGGTGACTTCTGTGAATTGAGAAGGGTCCATAAACCATAAACACACTCAGTGATATTCTTCCCACAAGATGACCAGGGTAACAAGAACAACAAGTTGACTGTTGAAATCAAATGTTTGAAATAATGGATAGATGAGGTACTCTTACCGCAACATGTGGATTCATCAGTCATACGACAGTGAGTCAGATAGGCTTGAGGTCTCAGCGACCGGAATTTTAGGAACAGGATCTGTGTGGATACCACAAACTTCTCAACCGGAATCCATGGAACAGGATCTCTGTGGATGCCGTAAACGTCCCAAGTAGTCCTGGAGGGGATGATCCAATGGATTGGGATGCAAATGCAACACTCCTCCAGCATGCAGGCTCCAAAAGACAAAAACATGGGAACAAAAATGGAGACAAAAAGGGAATGCTCCCAATGGTGCAGGTCAAAAAACCTTCAAGGTTTATTGAATAAAAATGTCATACAGATGGCAGACAAAAATATAAAAGTGATCACAAATTTAAAAGCAAGCTTGCATCACTGCCCCCCACATTGCTTTTAAACTTGTGATACAGTACTGTATATTTCAGTCTTTCTGATTCTCTGCTTGTGCTCTTCCCTGTCACCTCACAAAGGTTTTATTCAGTCTATGGGATCTGTATAAATGACTGAATGAATGAGTACCTTGCATATTGCTACAAATGCAAACTGAATTACCTCAAGGTGCTTTTTGCAGCCAGTGTCCGCCTGGCTAGTCCGGTCATTTACCACGTAGGATCTTGATGTGCTTGGGACACACATTCATACTGGGCCAATTCAGACAAGATCCAATTAACCTACTAGCATGTCTTGGAGTGTGGGAGGAAACCAGAGTACCCAGAGGAAACCCACATAGACACAGGGAGAACATGCAAACTCCAAGCAGATGGTGTCGTGGTCAGGATTTGAACCAGTGGCACTTTTGCTGCTAGGTGAAAGTGCTAACCACTACACCACTGTGCTGCCAGCTGGTGGACATCCAGCTAGTGGACATCCAGCTGGTTGACATCCAGCGTCATTCAGCCACTGCCTCTGCACTTTGGCTGTCACACCCCCTGCAGTCCTCTAGACCAGGGGTCTCCAAACAATGGCCCTCCAGTTGTTCAGGAACTACAATTTCCATCATGGCTAGTCATGTCTTTGAATGTCAAAGTTTTTCAATGCCTCATGGGACGTGTAGTTCCACAACAGCTGGAGGGCCATAGTTTGAAGATCCTTGCTCTAGACCAATGGTCTTTCAAATAACTTCCCTTTCCCTAAAGTAAAAAGAAATGTTTATACCCATAGATGCTATGATTTCAATATTTAGAATAATGTAGATAGAATAGGATTATGTAGAGTATACATTACAACAGTCAGGACTATGTAATGTACAACACTACACACGATGCAACATTTGGTATGCAGAGGTCAAGACTATATAATTGCACAGCATATCTTGCAGAGTGCAGTGGTCAGGGGTTAATTGTCCTCTTATGTTGGTGGTCAATGCACTACTTTCACTCAGCATTCCCCCTGCACACTGATGGCCCGCATGCCCTTTACACTGGTGGTCTGCATGCCCTTTACACTGGTAGTCAGCATGTCCCTTACACTGGTGATTAGAATTCCCCTTACATTGGTGGTCAGCATTCCCCCTCACAGTAGTGATCAGCGTCCAGTGCTTCCCTTAATATTGGTAGTGAGTAGTCAGCATGTCCCCTTACACTGATGGTCAGTGTGTTCCTTTACACGTTTAGTCAGAGTGCCTCCTTACACTGTTGGTCAATGTGCAACCCTACTCTGCAAGTCAGCGTGCCTCCTTTTACTTTGGTGGTCAGTGCCCCCCCATACTCTCGTAGTCAAGGTGCCCCAGTACTCTGAGTAGTCAGTGTGTACATCTTACTGTGGAGGCCAATGTGTCCCTTTACTCTTTTGGTCAGTGGGTCCCCCTTAACCTGCTTGTCAATGTGCCCTTTTAACTTGTTGATTAATGTGCCCACTTAATCAAGTGGTCGGTTTGCCCCCCCTACTCTGGCATTCAGTTTGCCCCCCTTACTCTGGCATTCGGTGTGCCCCCCTTAATCTGGCATTTAGTGTGACCCCCTAACTCTGGTGGTCAGTGCTCCCCCTTATTCTGGCAGCCAGTGTGCCTCCCTACTCTGCTGATCAGTGTGCTCCCCTTACCTGGTGGTCAATGTGCCCCCTATATTATGCTGGTCAGTGTGCACCCTTACTATGGGGGTCAGTGTGCCCCCTTTATTCTGGTGGTCAGTGCCTCTTTATTCTGGCAGTCAGGGTACTCCATACTCTGGCAGCCAGTGTGACCCCCTTTTTTGGTGATCAGTGTGCCTCCCTGTTACTGTGGTGGTCAGTGTGCCCCCTTAGTCTGGTGATCAGTGGGTCACCCTTACACTGGCAGTCAATGTGCCCATTTTTCCTGGTGGTTTGTGTGCTCCCTTACACTGGTGGTCAGTGTGCCCCACTTAGCCTGATGGTCAGTATGTCCCCTAACTCTGGTGGTCAGTATTCCCCCTATACTCAGGCAGTCAGTGTGCCCCTTACTCTGGCAGTCAGTGTGACCCACTTTTCTGGTGATCAGTATGCCTCCCTTACCCTAGTGGTTAATGTGCCCCCTTACCCTGGTGGTCAGTGTGCCTCCTTATCTTAATGATTGGTGTGTCCCCTTTCTCTGACAGTAAGCATGCTCACCTTATTTAGGTGATCAGTGTGCCCCCCACCCCTTGCTCTGACGGTCAGTGTGTGCCATTTAGTTCTACTTCTGGCAGCTTGTCAAACTCTATGAGAGGTTGTCAGCTGCTGCACCTTAACTGGGTAGTAAACTCAGCAGTAGGGATGGGCGGAACACCCCCCTTTTCTGTTCACAGCAGAACTCCTGAACAGAGGAAATGTTCTAACCCGAACGGTGAACCCCATTGAAGTCTATGGGAGCCAAACAGGAAAAAATCGAAGTGCCCATTTTGAAGGCTTATATGCACGCAATTAGCCATAAAAGGGGTATGGGGGTCTGGGTACTGCCCTGGGGGACATGCATCAATATTAAAAAAATTTAAACAATAGTTTTTTTCATGAGTAGTGATTTTAATTATGCTTAAAGTGCAACAAAAAAAATGTGCCTGTAGGGTGGCATATACGTAGCATGCATAAAACATGCTACAGCAAAAATTACATTTCAAAAGAAAAAAAAATTGTCAAATTAAATTTATTTTAACTCACGGTTACAATTTCCGGCACCCGGCTATTGAAAAAATGGGTCCCCCCCAGCCTACGCCAATTTTTTTTAAAAGGTGTGGGGTCCCCTCCAAAATCCATACCAGACCCTTATCCGAGCATGCAGCCCGGCAGGTCAGGAAAAGGGAGAGGACGAGCGAGCGCCCCCCCCCGAACCATACCAGACCAGGCCACATGCCCTCAACATGGTGGTCACATGACGTCACACCGTTTTTTCCTTTATTTTTTTTACCACCATTTTTTTTATTCAGCTGTCAGCTGGGAAACCCATTGACAGCTGATAACTCATTGGTTGTTAAGGATGCCATGGTCAGCTTCCTGGCCCCACACCTTAACAACCAGCTTATACTGTGCCCTGATCGGGCAAAGCTTTGCCCAATCAGGCCACAGAATGCACTGTGCGGCGCTCAGTGCATTGCAGGGTGTTCATTGAGGCAAACACCCTGCATATTTGGGAATTCGGCGAACGGTCGAACAGGCAAATATTTGGCCCCCAAATGCTTGGGCCAAACCATTCGCTCATCCCTACTCAGTAGTACTTCCGTTTAGATCAGTATGCACCCAGGGACAGACTGCTGGCAGTAGGGTGGCTCAATGCCAGAGCAGCACACCTAATGTGCTTGGTGCTTAAGACAATTTTTTTTGGGAGAGGCAGAAAGTTATACCTTTTTAATTTTGGGGGGATCAATCTGAGCTATAATAGAGTACAACCTAATGTTCTGCGTATAGTTACCCAAGAATGAACTTAAGTACAAGCAGAGACATTGAAGAAGGCAAATAAATGAAAAACAAACCCACCAAGCTTAACAATGAAGAAAAGCTCACCTAACCTCTGGAGATATAACCCAAAATGTTGGGGTTCCATCAATTAACTGTACCCAATGCACCCATCACCCTGCACCTTCTGGCAGTAGCAATTCACACAATTTGGTTTCCATTCCTCTCATCCCTGCAAAGCAGGGATAAGAAACTGAGAGATCTCATAGTAAAAGCAGTACACATTACACATATTACACATAATAAGGCACACATTTAACCCCCTGATCGCTCTAGATGTTCTAAAACAAATACATCTTGCGATTTACCATATGTAAGTGTAGCGGGTATGTACTTTCCCGGGTGTAAATTTAACTGGCAGAGACACCAGTGATGTGTAATTCCCTGCAGCCCAGCAGGTGGCGCTGTCGCCATGGGCTGGGGGTTGATCCATTGCTGTGTGCCGAGTTCTGCGAGGGAAGGAGGTCCTAGGAAACCCAGGGATTGGGTACCCGAATCCGGAAGGCGTAATGGACCGGGGGGGGCTACTCACTTGAAGACCGGATGCAGCAGATTGCCAGTGACAGGTGAGCCTCCCACCGGAGACCGCCTGGAAGGAAATTCCCCCTCGCTCGGAGACCGCAACCCACTTTCAGGAAGGAAAGTGGAGAGTTCATTGTGTCTGGGCCTACTCGCATCCACACCTCCTTTTCTGTTCTGTTTTCTAAGGGAGTCTAACTGATTATGCTGTTCACTCGAGAAGAATAAAGGAGTGTTGGACTTTAATGGTGTGGGGCTCTTTTCTGGTGGACATTGTTCAAGGTAATCCCACGTGGAGGTCTTAGGTGCACAACACTGACCCGAAGGTATAGAAAGAACTTTGCTTACACCGCACTGACACCTGTGGTGAAGGTCAGGCGTGGTGTCCCCACTCTCTCCCCTCTGAGGTACCCCTAGACAAGAAGAGAAATGAGCTGATGCGAGAGGGGAGTGAGGAGGGCGCTAGATAAATATGTAATACCTCCTCTCAGGACAGCTGCTAGCTCTGACCACGTCCCATACGACCGTGCAAAAGCAATACTTATAAAGGAAATGCTGCGCTATCTGGATGTTAGCATGTGTGCCTTATTGTATTGATACAAAATAAATAAAATGTTTGCGTGTAAAATAATATTTTTACCATAAAGTGTGTAATCAATTAGTGGGAATAGTGGGTTTTAAGTGGATTAGTTCCCAGATGATACCTTTTAATAAACAATTTTAAATATATATATTTTTTTATATTTTTCTGATTTAGTCACTGATCACAGTCATACTTCATGCATATTGTCAGTGGCTATGTGAATAGAAGATGGGGTACGATTAAACCATTTATTTCTGGTGTGCTCACTGATTGCAGCCATTATATGTTATGTTAATATTCGTTTGTGCAGCAGCAAAATTTGTTTATGTACATGCAATGTATTTCTGTTAGAAATAGTATGTCTGCTTCTATGCATCGTTCTGAGGTTAATTTGATTATTATGGTCCAATCAACTGCGTTGTTTTCTGCAAGTTATGTGCGGTTGCACTCTGTGGAGCCACAGCAAGATGGGGTAGCTATTAGGAGTCCGTAAGTGTCTCACACTTTGTCTTACAAGAAAGTGATCATTCTTAGCAGTATTCAATATCATATGGATTTTGGTCTAAATGTGCACACACAACACTCATTGGTTAGGTGGTGTGAGCATCTGGGTTAGTCCATGGCTGTTGTCTCCCCTGGCCCTTTCTTAAACTTTTTCGGGGGAGGGATATTACCCTCCCTCAACCCCGGGTGAGACAGTTTGTTCCAGACCACCATTCAATCCCATTGCTGTAATTGAGCATAACTTGCGAGTTTCACTCTTAAACATGTGCATCTTACCCCTGATGATTGTCAGGAAGCCAAGAAACGTGTTGGGTCTTCAACTAAGGGTAACTAGCTAAAGCTTGTTTTAATTATGAATTTCATCAATATTACTCTTTCTTCTCTGTATCTGTATCATAATATGTATTTTGATTTGTAAATTTATTGATTTATGTATTTCTTTGTAAGTATTAATCATGTCCATCAATTTGTTTGCATTAAATGCATCATTATTATTACAAATTATATACTAAACTTTTATGATTATAGCTGTACTATATTTTATTTTATTATGCTCTAAAAATAATGGACTACCCTCAGGGGATAATGACATCAAATCAAATAAAAATTTACTAATTCATTCATATATATTATTACTACCCACAATGACATGTTTCATCTAAAGTCCAATTTCTATTTCCTGTTTTTTTCAAATTAATTAGGGATGGAAGCATGCCTTTGTTATATCATGGTTGTGATAGGTCACTCTTTCTAAAAAAAAAAAAAATAATAATTTTTAAAGGAGCAGTGATTTCAATGATGCTTAAAGTGAAACAATAAAAATGAAAGACATGTAAATAGAATTTTCAGGCTGCAAGCTTTCTGGAAAAAAAAAAAAAACATTGTTAGCATTACCAAAATGTGAAAAAAAAATAGCTTAGGGTCCCCTCCCAATCCAAACCAGGCCCTTCGGGTCTGGTATGGATTTTAAGGGGAACCCCATGCCAAAATTAAAAAAAAATATGGCCCCAATATAGCCCTATCCCACCAGAATCCATACCGGACCCTTAACGGAGCATGCAGCCTGGCAGGCCAGAAAAGGGGGGACGAGCGAGCGCCTATATTCATGGGCACAAGGGCCTCTTACCCACAACTCTGGACGGTGGTTGTGTGGGTCTGCAGACAGGGGGCTTATTGGAATCTGGAAGCCCTCTTTAACAAGGGGGCCCCCAGATCCCGGAAATCCCCTATGTGAATGAGCATGGGGTACATTGTACCTCTACTCATTCAACAAAAAAAGTGTACAAAAATAAATAAAAACACACACAGTTTTTGACAATTTCTTTATTAAAAATAAATTAACAATGTCCCCTGATGTAGATTCATCATCAATCACGACGCTCATCGCATCGCTGGACCTGAAATGAGATGCTGTAACATCAGGTTTCTTGCATCTAAGGTCATCAAAAAATACTTGTAGTCTTTATTTCAAGTGATAAAGGTGAACATTTCCCCCTTGTAAGTTTAGATTTTGGAATGGGGTGAGCCTTGAAATACACATACTGTAAATAAAAAAGGCTCACAGTTATTTTAAATGTAGGTACCGGTAGATACAAATGTATTTTATTGACCATAATATATTTAGAAATCCAAATATAATTGTCTTTGTTGTGAACGGCAGGTACAAAGTCATCTCTGGTATGGTGTACTCAAAAGCAAGTTATTCGTATTCTTATGATTTATTAAACAAACATACATATGTCTCTATTGTTCCTACAATGTATTTTCTTATATCAGTCATATTAAAAATGTATGTGCAGAAATCTGCCTTTCATAATTCCCTGCTATTATTTAAAATAAACAGTGGGAGAGCAGCAGAGCAACATGTAGTTCTTTGACTCTGCTTCTTGACTCACAAGTACACTTGTAAATTTGGAACAGCATGGCTTTTAGCTCATGCTGAGAGTTAACTTTGACTTGTTCTAGTTTTAATTTTTTGTATTATGTGTAAAGGACTCAAACTAATGATAAATGTAAAATATGCATTTATGAAAAGGCCACTGTTTAGAATGAATTGTTTCCATATATCAAAATTAATATTAGCAATCTTAAGCATGTTTCAGTCATAAAATTTGATAAATGCATGTTCTTTTTTAGGAAGAACTGAGTAAAAAGCAAGCATATAAGTGGGCATACAGAATTTATGTACCAATAATCATTTTTTATGCTATTTTGTTTTCTTATTAGGCTTTTATGTTACTAAATTTCCCCTCATTGATTTTATATACTGATTTTTTTGTTGTATGGGGCTGGTCTAGAAGGATAAAAGTTATTATTATTATTTATCTGTATTCTTTAACGTGGAAGTCCCATTCTGGGTCAGTTTGGAAGACTTTCAAATATTCCATGTATTAAAAAAAAAACACTAAAAGAAAATCCTGGGAGTGGTAATCCTACAAAGTGCCAAACCCTACTCAGGGGAGGTGCATCCAAAAATGAAATTTCTACAAAAAACACCACAAGGATAGAACACCTCTGAAGCTACTATAGCAGTTTATTTGATATGGACCCACATCCCCAAGGGAGAGTCCCCCACCCGGCCACATCCAGCTCCCCCACCCCAGCACCCTCCCAACGACTCCCAACTCACTCAAGTGTCCCGAAGTCCGGCCCTTCCCCTACTATCCCTCCTACAACCTCAGTTCCCCCCTCCACTGTTGGAATATAATAACCTCTGATAGCCTGCTGTCAGAGAAGGCAATGATGACGATAGTGTGAAGTAATATAAGGACCAGTCTTGAATATATGCAAGTTAATGAAAGACAGTTGGTGATCCTGTAGCCTGATAATATATGTACATAATTGATTGCCCCATTATACTCTACGCCTGTGTATGAGAGCTAGGTATGGGATATTAGACAAAAGAAAGTAACATTTCCTTGACTGAGTTATAAAAATGCTGTATTTTCATATGCAGCTAGCAAAGAAAGTCCAGCTTCCTTTTTATATTTTTGTCAAGCTCTCCTTAGCAGCTCTGTTGTAAAAAAAAATATACAGATGTAGATTAAACTGAAATTTACACACTAGTGAATAAGTCAGAGCAATGACTTCTGTTCCTTCATCCTCCCTTCAGACAGCTCCATACAAAGTTTAAATTAGAGACAGAGAGTCTAAAATAAATTAGCTTCTGCTGTTTTCTCTTTTAAGAAAGCTCCCAGTGCTCTATAAATTTAGAGTCAAGGGTACAAAGTATGTGGTAAAAATCACCCGGATATCTATATCTAATGCCTAACCTGGCCCCAACATTTGACCCTAATTTTCACCCATACTGTAACACCTAAACCAACACTATATATTAAACTGATAAAATGTAATCTGAATGCTAACCTCTGATCCTATTTTTAAATTAAAGTGTTACTAAACACACAAAAGTAAAATCAGTCTGTATATGCAGTAAAGCATGCTTGTTACACTCACTGTGGAACCTAAGGTGTTTATCCTGCACCTTGTGTAAAAAGACTGTTTGATCCTGTCCTCTGTGATCCTCCCCTTTTTTTACTGTCCCCAATCTATCTGCTGATAGAACAGAGCCTAAAGCCCTGTACACACGATCGGTTTTACCGATGAAAACCGTCCGATGTTTTTTTTTCATCGGACAAACCGATCGTGTATGGGACCCATCGGTCCTTTTTCCATCGGTTTTAAAAAATAGAACATGTTTTAAAATTGTCCGATGGATCAAAAACAGATAGAAAATACCGATCATCTATGGGCAAGTCCATCGGATAAAAAACCCACGCATGCTCAGACTGAATTAGGAGACGGGAGCGCTCGTTTTGGTAAAACTAGCGTTCCTAATGGAGAGAGCACATTCGGCATTCTGCAAGTTATTGCCTCGCTTAATGCAGCGCATTGTTTTTTGCTTTAGAATGGCGTTTAAAAATTCGTTTTTGATGCTGATCTTTATCACGAGTTCTGACAAACTTATGTCTTTCTTGTTTCTTGTGATCTTCTCAATAATTATGATTTATTCTTAAAGGCAGACCTCACACATTTTTACAAAGTTTTAGAATCCTTTTTTTTTTTTTTTCTTTTGTTTTGGGTGTCAATTTCTCACAACAACATATGTTTATTTTATTTTTCCCTCATGGAGGTTGGTGTCCCTTGTTATTAATTCCACATTGTATTTAGGAAATGTTATTGCTACTCCCCAAAAAAACACATCAGGCAAGTATTTTGGCTGAAATTAAATCTCCATTTATTCTGGCAAAATATAAAATAAAAAACGAAGGGCAACAATTCAAAAATTAGCGGAAAATATGAAGTCATTGGACCCCAAAGGCAGACATGAGTATGATGAACAATAAGATAAAAACACCATAATGA
The DNA here is from genome assembly GCA_029206835.1 of Rana muscosa. NCBI lineage: Eukaryota > Metazoa > Chordata > Amphibia > Anura > Ranidae > Rana > Rana muscosa. Next base: position 220,775,100 of record CM055116.1, read on the forward strand.
GATCAGGAGCAGAAGCCGAAGACATACATCATCCCAAGCTGTGGTACTCCATCAAACTGCAACTTCTGGAAGAGCAGCTTGAAGCCAGGGAATCACCTCCTGCTCTTCCCTGTACACTTCCCTCCATGCTTCCCTGCAGTGTTCCCTCCACGCCTCTCTGCAGCGATCCCTCCATGGCCCCATCCACGCACCCTTTCAGGCCGTGCTACTGTGGGTGGTAATGTGGCAGGAGGAGGAGGAGAAAGAGGAGAAGGATTGGCCTGATGTGAGAGATGGGTGGCCTCAGTCAGCTGTCCCCTCCCCCCCATGTGTACGGCTGTATAGATAATGTGCTCGCAGAGGGCACGTTGTCCCGCCTCCATTTGGACTAATTTGTCTGCCAGGTAGGTACTAAAGCCCTCCACAGGGTTGAGGGGGGCCCTCATGATGGCAGCAGCGTCATAGATCATTTTGAGTGACTCCTCCTCCACTTGTGTCATCCTACGATTTTTTTTAGGTCTGATGTGGAGGAAACCACTTGTGACACTGTGCTGCCACTAGACCTGGGGACCTGCTGAATGCCACTTGGCCCTGCCTCCTCCTGGCTGACACTCACATCTGCCTCCTCCTGCCTGCCACATTCCTGAGCCTCTTCCTCCTGGCTGGCCTCATCCTGTGTAGAAAAAAGGCACATAGTTAGATATTTTGGGTAATCAATCTCACACAATTTTGATCTCATGACTGGTGCAATCTGCTTTTTGAAAACTAGCAAAGAGTTTCATTCTGTCCCCGTTCTTTTTAGATACTTTAACCACTTAACGACCGCTCACTGTATATATACGTCGGCAGAATGGCACCGACAGGCACAATCACGTACAGTGTACGTGACTGCCTTTGTATAGTTGGGGGGTCCGATCGGACCCCCTTCTATACAGTGAGCAGTCGTTATCCATTGGGGAGCGATCCGGGATGAGGGGACGGCCGTTCGATTCCGGCCACCCCCTCGCGATCGCTCCCGGCGAATGAAAAGCTTCCTCTGCCTGTGTAATGTTTACACAGGCAGGAGGAAGTGATATCATCTCTCATGCGGCGCTCACATATACCGAGCGTCGTACGAGAGAAGATGTCAGGTTAGTGCACAAACACTACACTAACACCAGGACACATAGGAACATAAATGGCCCCCCAGGCCCCCCCAGATCACCCCCCAGATCACCCCCCAGCCCCCAGTCACAGTGTCACTGATTGCAGTGATCATTTATTTACTAAAAACCGCTAGGTTTTTATAGTGTCAGGTAACCCCATATATTACCTAATAAAGGTTTAACCCCTTGCTCGCCCCCCCAGGTAACCCTTTCACCCCCTTTTGCCAGTGTCACTAAGCGATCGTTTTTCTGATCGCTGTCTTAGTGTCGGTGATGCCGATGGGTAGCCAATTATTTTTTTTAGGTTCACCGCAGGTTTTTTTAGCGTCAGGTACCCCCATATATTATCTAATAAAGGTTTTAACCCCCTAATTGCCCCTAGTTAACCCTTTCACCAGTGATCACCGTATAAGTGTTACTGGTGACACTGGTTAGCCAGTTAGTTATTTTGTTATTTAGGTTCCCCGTCAGGTTTTTATATAGCGTCAGGTACCCCAATATATTACCTAATAAATGTTTAACCCCCTGATTGCCCCTAGTTAACCCTTTCACCAGTAATCACCATATAAGTGTTACGGGTGACGCTGGTTAGTTAGTTTGCTTTTTATAGTGTCAGGGCACCCGCTGTATATAACCCAATAAAGGTTTAACCCCCTGATCGCCCGGCGGGTGATATCAATTAGGTTTTAGCGTCACACCCCAGGCAGCGTCAGGTTAGTGCCAGTAGCGCTAACACCCACACGCGAAGCATACACCTCCCTTAGTGGTATAGTATCTGAACAGATCAATATCTGATCTGATCAGATCTATACTAGCGTCCCCAGCAGTTTAGGGTTCCCAAAAACGCAGTGTTAGCGGGATCAGCCCAGATACCTGCTAGCACCTGCGTTTTGCCCCTCCGTCCAGCCCAGGCCACCCAAGTGCAGTATCGATCGATCACTGTCACTTACAAAACACAACACACATAACTGCAGCGTTCGCAGAGACAGGCCTCATCCCTGCGACTCCAGTGCTGTAGGAGGTGATTTCACCACCACAGTTAAAAAAAAGCATATGTGCCGAAGCATGGGGGCAGCAGGGGCGGAGGAGCGGAGGAGCGGTTTTGCTCCTAATGCCGCGTACATACGGTTGAAATTCAGACGGAGGCTTGCCCGTGGGAAAGTCCGACCATGTTTGTGCGGCATAACTTTTACGGGAGGATGCCCCCATGCTTCGGCATATATAAATGGTGCATGTATGCCCATCATTAGAAGCGGGTGGATGAAGGGCGGTATTCTAATGGTGGGCATACCCACCGATCAATCTCTTTTTTCGTTCAGCCAACAGGCTGCATGAAAAAAAAGAATACAATACATGTCCAACAAGGACCAGCAACGTACTGGCATGTTGCTGGACTTTGAATGGTTATACCAGATTGATGCCTGCGGGTTTAGGTATCATCTTGGTATCATTCTTTTCAGCCAGCGGCTGGCTTTCATGTAAAAGCAATCTTAGTGGCTAATTAGCCTCTGGACTGCTTTTACAAGCAGTGGGAGGGAATGTCCCCCCCGGATATAAAAAGCACCATTGGGAAATTGGGAAAGCATTTTATCACACCGATCTTGGTGTGGTCAGATGCTTTGAGGGCAGAGGAAATATCTAGGGTCTAATAGACCCCAGTTTTTTCAAAAAAAGAGTACCTGTCACTACCTATTGCTATCATAGGGGATATTTACATTCCCTGAGATAACAATAAAAATGATAACAAAACAATATGGAAGGAACAGTTTAAAAATAAAATAAAAAAGCAAAATTAATAATAATAAAAAAAGCACCCCTGTCCTGCCCTGCGCTTGCACAATGGCGAACGCAAGCGTCGGTCTGGCGTCATATGTAAACAGCAATTGCACCATGCATGTGCGGTATCACCGCGAAGGTCAGATCGAGGGCAGTCATTTTAGCAGTAGACCTCCTCTGTAAATCTAACGTGGTAACCTGTAAAGGCTTTTAAAGGCTTTTAAAAATGTATGTAGTTTGTCGCCAATGCGCGTTTGTGCAAAATTTTAAAGCATGTCGTGTTTGGTATCTATGTACTCGGCCTAAGATCATATTTTTTATTTCATCAAACATTTGGGCAATATAGTGTGTTTTAGTGCATTAAAATTTAAAAAAGTGTATTTTTTCCCCAAAACATGCGTTTGAAAAATCGCTGCGCAAATACTGTGTGGAAAAAAAAAATGCAACACCCACCATTTTAATCTGTAGGGCCTTTGCCTTAAAAAAATATATAATGTTTGGGGGTTCAACATGATTTTCTTGCAAAAAAAAAAATGTTTTCATGTAAACAAAAAGTGTCAGAAAGGGCTTTGTCTTCAAGTGGTTAGAAGAGTAGATGTAAGCTTCCTAATGTTGTGTATAAAATGCCAGAACAGTTCAAAACCCCCCCAAATGACCCCATTTTGGAAAGTAGACACCCCAAGCTATATACTGAGAGGCATGTCAAGTCCATGGAATATTTTATATGTTGACACAAGTTGCGGAAAAAATCAAAAAAATTATTTTATTTTTTTCCACAAAGTTGTCACTAAATGATATATTGCTCAAACATGCCATGGGCATATGTGGAATTACACCCCAAAATACATTCTGTTGCTTCTCCTGAGTACGGGGATACCACATGTGTGAGACTTTTTGGGAGCCTAGCCACGTACGGGACCCCAAAATCCAAGCACCGCCTACAGGCTTTCTAAGGGTGTCAATTTTTGATTTCACTTCTCACTGCCTATCACAGTTTCGGAGGCCATGGAATGCCCAGATGGCACAAAACCCCCCCAAATGACCCCATTTTGGAAAGTAGACACCCCATGCTATTTGCTGAGAGGTATGGTGAGTATTTTGCAGATCTCGCTTTTTGTCACAAAGTTTTGAAAATTGAAAAAAAAATAAATAATAATTTCTTTCTTCATTTTCAAAAACAAATGAGAGTTGTAAAATACTCACCATGCCTCTCAGCAAATAGCTTGGGGTGTCTACTTTCCAAAATGGGGTAATTTGGGGGGGGGTTTGTGCTATTTTTGCATTTTATGGCCTTCGAAACTGTGATAGGTAGTGAGGAGTGAAATCAAAAATTTGTGCCCTTAGAAATCCTGAAGGCGGTGCTTGGTTTTCGGGGCCCCGTACACGTCTAGGCTCCTAAAAAGTCCCACACATGTGGTATCCCCGTACTCAGGAGAAGCAGCAAAATTTATTTTGGGGTGCAATTCCACATATAACCATGGCATGTGTGAGCAATATATCATTTAGTGACAACTTTTTGTATTTTTTTTTGTCATTATTCAATCAATTGGGACAAAAAAAAAATATTCAATGGGCTCAACATGCCTCTCAGCAATTTCCTTGGGGTGTTTACTTTCCAAAATGGGGTCATTTGGGGGGGGGGGGTTTGTACTGCCCTGCCATCTTAGCACCTCAAGAAATGAGATAGGCAGTCATAAACTAAAAGCTGTGTAAATTCCAGGAAATGTACCCTTGTTTGTAGACGCTATAACTTTTGCGCAAACCAATAAATATACGCTTATTGACATTTTTTACTAAAGACATGTGGCTGAATACATTTTGGCCTAAATGTATGACTAAAATTGAGTTTATTCGATTTTTCTTATAACAAAAAGTAGAAAATATCATTTTTTTTCAAAATTTTCTGTCTTTTTCCGTTTATATCGCAAAAAATAAAAATCGCAGAGGCAATCAAATACCATTAAAATAAAGCTCTATTTGTGGGAAGAAAAGGACGCAAATTTTGTTTGGGTACAACATTGCATGTCCGCACAATTTCCAGTTAAAGCAGCGCAGTGCCAAATTCTGAAAACAGCTCTGGTCCTTTAGCTACAAAATGGTCCGGGGCTTAAGTGGTTAACAATCATTTATGTGCCCTTTTTTTGGGGGGGGGGGCGGGGGTGTTATCATTTTGGGAGAATAAGTCAAGTTCATCACAATAGTACTTTGAGGCCAATAATTATGTTCTAAAATACTATACCTGGCTGAAGATGCGAAGATCCAGCTCTTTAAGCACAGATGGCTCCTCCTCCACCTCTGCAGGGGTGGAGGGAAGGGTGGAAGGAACGCTGGAGGGAAGGGTGGAAGGAACGCTGGAGGGAAGGGTGGAAGGAAGGGTTGAGGGAAGGCTTGAAATTGATTCCCTGGCCTCAATCTGGTCTTCCAGAAATTGCAGGTGCTTGTAGTACCACAGCTTGGGCTGTACTACATTGTCTGCTGCTGCTCCTGATCTCATGGAAGCGCGGTATTCAGTGTATTTTTTTTATATGCATTCCGCATATTGTTTATCTTATTGTTCATCATACTGTAGTCTGCCTCTGGGACCCAGGGCTTCATATAATCCGCCAATTTTTGAATGGTTGCCCAACGTACACCACTCTTGTGGTAATCTGGATGTTTTAGTTCCCATAGGTTGCGGAGTTCTTTATATTTTTCAATAAAAACCAACATGATATCCGGCTCGTAGAGTTTATGCATTACCGACTGTCTGCAAGTTCAAAACACATAAAAAAACATGAGAGGTCAGATTCCATTCTCCTCAACTTATCCCAATATTGGCCTTTACAATCATGAACCATTATAGGCCATTGCAGGCCCAAGTTCCCTTCTTACCCTATTATAGTTGTGGTCTTTTCTGGACTTCCGCTCGTTCTTACTCCGCGCAACCCTAATAACTTTGTTACTATTTTATACCCTGCGCATGCGTGTAACTCCGCCCGCTTCACCCGCCCATGACGGTCTTTTCCTTCATTTCCCCGCCCCTTCACGTTCGGCGCACAGTGGGATACGACGACATGTCGTGACACAGGTGGCTTCTTTATTAGAAAGTACAGACGAGGAAAGCCCGGAGGCGGAAACGTCCCGATCCAGGAATAAAAGATACAAGGCGACTAATATGTCATTTGCTGAGATGGCGGAGATGGTGGACATCCTGCGGAGGAAAGATTACGATGGGAAGCATGGGCCATACGACATCCCTAATCTCAGGAAGTCGCAAATAATGGACAAAGTGGCGAGGACTCTCTATCAGAAATATGGGGTCAGGAGAAGCTGAGGGAGCCGGAGCAGTATAGGAAGCTTAAAAAAAGCATTGAAAAAAGTAAGCTTTTCTTTTTACTGTGTTCTTTCATATTGTAATATGTATTCTTGCATGTGTTTGCTCCATGTGCTTGGCTTGACTGGTTTCACATTTGCAAATGGCAACTTTTATGTTAAGTTGAGGGATCATTTATTTGGTAATGTTTCGTAGTAAACACTTGATCGTCTTCCCCAAAACATGTTTGGCACATGTGGTCATGCCTCATTTTAATAAAACAACGTTTCTACACATATTTGGCTAGATGATGTGTTGTAACTAAAGTAGAATGTAAATGAAAGGCTAAACTGGATTCTGGGTAAAGGAGATGACACTCAAGCAGTTGGTTACAGAGCTTTTTGCTCCGGAGCAATATACTATAGTGTGGGCCACATGCCCAAATTTTGAAGGGTGTCACACACAGGTGCTCCAGTGGATACCTTGGTGGTTCTCCAATCTCCAAGTGTGTTTTTAAGGCCCCTAAAAAAAAGCATGCAGCTTAGTAGAGTTCTCAAGATCTCATGTGTTCATCTTGGAACTCAGGCCCAAATATCAATTGCACCCCACTTCAAATCAATGTATACAATTTCTGCCCTCAAATCTCTGTGTGCTAAAGGATACCTTTTTTTTCCATTCCCATAGGGGAGAGGATACTGGGAGGACACCAATCTGAGGAGACGAGGAAGCACAGACCACATAAACACCCCCAAGATCCCAAAGCACCCCAAGATCAGCATGTTGAGGAAGCGGAGGTGGAGGAAGGAGAGGTGGAGGAAGGAGAGGTGGAGCTTATCACCACAACAGGTCGCTGTCTGTCACCACAACTTCCAGGTAAATACAGATGTAGGCCTGCATATTTCTAATTTTTTTTATTTTTTAGGGGATGAACGTGGTGGTGTGTCAGGAACTCCAAATCCTCCATTCTCGAGTGCTAGTGCCCAAATAATTATTCAAGAATTAATGGAATGTAGTAGAGAAATGGACATTATGAGAAATAGAATTAATGTGATTAAGCAAAAATATAAAAACATTATAGATATTTTGGGGCGAATAGTCTGACCCCCCCCCGTTTTTGTGTTTTTTTTGCCCTTAAAATTTTGCACTGGTATTCCCACCAGCCCAAATGTGAAGATGCACACAGTGACTCAACAGATGCTATCTGCCGTCACAGGATATCTATGTCCCTGTTTTGGGGGTAGGTGAGAGGAAGGGTTTGTACACCCAAAGCACGTCCATTGATCCCCCATGATGGCAGATAGCACATGTTTACCTTAGCCATGGGATCATGTGGCAAATCCCCAGTTCAGACACAAAAATAAAGTGGGGTTCTTCACATTTGGGATGGATCAGGGGTGACATCACCCCATCTCCTGTTTCTCCTTTTCACGTTGAATTTTTATGTTTCCTTTTTTGGACAAATGTTTACTATTTTGACCCATGCATGTTTCTGCAAAACAAAATTCCAAATAAAACCAAAATTGTTGGGGAGGTAAAACTTTCTACATTGTATTTCTATAAAACCTTAAAAAAATGTGGTGCACAGAGTAAAAAGTTTCTGCGACACTCAAAAAGGTGTGGCTTGTTCTTTCTATGCTCAATAGCAGTTCTGAAAAAGCTAAATCAATGCTGTTTATAGTGACAATTGTGGCTATTTACTAAGGACAAATACACTTGGCACTACAAGAACATGGGAGACACATAAACCCAAAAAACAAGAATGACAAAACAAGTTTTTTTGAAATATAATAATATTTTATTTAAAAAAACAAAAGGTCAGATCTGGTCTGGCATTGTGATGGCCCCCTACCCGTGAAGTACTCAACGTATTTCTCACGTACTTCACGGGCACTTTGGGGGGCCAAGCCAGTACGGGCAGTGTCCAGGCCGGTCATAATGGACATCTCAGATGGACCGGCCTCAGGCCCAACTGTTGAGACATATGTTGCCGAAAACTGACGGAGAAAATTGTGCAAGATGCAGCAACAGAAAACAATGTGGTTCAGCTTGTATTCCGCCATATGTATTGCTGTCTGAAACAGGCAGAACCGGCTGGCCATTATCCCGAAGGCATTCTCCACAACTCTCCGGGCTCTGGCCAGCCGGTAATTAAAAACCCTCCTCTCCGGGGTGAGGGTGCGTTGGGCAAATGGCCGCATCAGGTGTGGTCCCAGTACAAAGGCTTCACCCGAGATGAACACAAACGTTGTCTGCATCTGGAGGCAGTGCAAGACCCCCAGAGTGCAGACGGTGAGTAAACTCCGTCTGGGCGAATACTCTGCCATCGGACATCCGGCCGTTCTTCCCCACGTCCACATACAGAAACTCATACCGTGCTGACACCACCGCCATTAACACAATACTATTAAAACCTTTATAGTTAAAATAGAATGACCCCGAACCGGGTGGTGGCACTATGTGGACGTGCTTGCCATCAATTGCCCCTCCACAGTTGGGGAAGTCCCACCGCTGGGTAAATTGATCAGCCACAGTCTGCCATTCCTGTGGTGTGCAAGGAAACTGTGAAGTCAAACAAAAAGAAGACATTAGTACGTTTTCAGTTTACAGTGCAAACAGATTACACAAAGACATTGTTGACCAACATCAGGCTAACATTATTATTTAAGGGAGTATTTCATGGTCAAAAAAGAAGGCCCACTTAGCTGGTGACTCACCCCCGCTGAGGGGACATTAGAAAATATTCTAAGGGGGGGGGGTTTGAGGTGATTTGGGGGGCACAAAATAAAGGCTCTACCACTCTGCTGAGCTTTAAGGAGAAAGAAAACATTTGAACACATTTTAGGGGGGGGGAGGGGTGCAAAACTACGATGGCACTGACCAAAAAAAAACAGGTGTAAAAAAGTAGGCTAGCTGTGTTTAGGCCCAGGATAGCATGCTGGAGAGGTTAGTGAAGGTAAATAGGCATGTAGGTCACAAAAAAGGGCATTAGAGGAAAAAACATGCATGGGTAAAATGGGGACATTACCAGGATATTACAAACAGGCAAATTTGGGAAGAAGGAAAGAAATAAAAAACATTAGCAAACAATCCAAACATATAATGTGATGTTAAAGGAGCAAACTTACCTTCATATAGTCCTTCTGCAGGACCTGAATAATGGCAGAACACGTTTCAGGGATTATGATCCCAAGAGCCTGGGGGGAGATGCCTGTTGTGAACTTGAGGTCCTGCAAGCTTCTCCCAGTCGCCAGGTATCTCAACGTGGCAATAAGCCTCTGCTCGGCAGTGATCGCCTGGCGCATCTCAGTGTCCTGCCTCATGATATAGGGGGACAGCAAATCCAACAGACGGTGAAAAATGGGGTCCGTCATCCTGAGATAATTCCTGAAATCATCAGGATTATTCTCATGGATTTCCCGCAGCAGAGACATATGAGAGAATTGGTCACGCTGGAGCAACCAATTCTTGGTCCATGAACTCCTCCTCACCCTGTTCCAGGACTGAACTCGGGTTACAGTGTTAACCGCAACACCAAGTCCATAGCCAGCACGAACTTGAGAACGAGAACGCACTTCAAACATGGTCTTAAACCGGTCGCCTGGTCAGAACGAACTCAAACAGAACGCACCGTGGAACAGCAAGGCCTGAGAAGAACGACCTGAAAAACAGTAAACGAACGGCCAAGAAGGCACTGCAAAGCAGTAACGACCTGACTGCACGCACTGAAGAACAAATACGAACCCACAAGCACAAACTGAACACCAGGAAACGACCTGAAAAGCATGGAGACTGAAAAGCGCGAATCGGCTCTCACCAAACTTTTACTAACACGCGGTAACACGAAATCAGCAAAAGCAGCCCAAGGGGTGGCGCCATTAGATTTGAACTTCCCTTTTATAGCGCCGTTGTACGTGTTGTACGTCCCGTCGTTTTGTTGCCGTCGTTTTTTTGACTGATGGTGTGTGGTCAAGACTGATGGAAGACAGTCTCATCGGAAATCCGATGGAAAAAAACATCGGATTAGAAACCATATGATATCTGATCGTGTGTACAGGGCTTTAGAGGCACTCTGCACATGATCAGTTCGGTGTGTATTGCTAGAGAGTTTTTTCTTTTTCTTGAGAGGGTGCATGTGATCAGCACAGGGCCAATTAACACTTTCCAGACAGAAAGTCAAGGGTCATGCAGCCTCATAGGACAGTCAGAGCAGATAGAAAACTCCTCCTAAAGCTTTAATCAGACAGTGATAGAAGTCACACGCTAATGAGAAAAGGTATTTAGCAGTTTATATTTACTAAAATAATTGCATTTCCATGTTCTTTGTACTGTGGGAGACCAGATATAGGGAATGTCCTGGGTTTAGTAGCACTTTAACCCTTAAAACTTTAGCACTGAGCTCTAAACCTAGCCTTGAATATCAAGGGATATGGGAGCTCAGGTTTAGCATATCCTGAACCAGACTGACAAATTTTTAAGTTGGGTTCAGACTGAGGAAGACCCAGCAGTCATGCTACATGTTGGCATTTACAAAGCAGGAAAAAACATTGGAATTACCTGACTACTGTCAAAACAATGCCCATTTCTTAACCACTTAACGACCGCCCACCGCCGATTTACGTCGGCAGAATGGCACGGACAGGCAGAATCACGTAGATCTACGTGATCGCCTTTGTGCAGTTGGGGGGTCCATCCGGACCCCCCTTCACTGCAGTGAGCGGCCGTTAAGTGTTCGGGAGCGATCAGGCATGAGGGGGCGGCCGCTCGATTCCGCCCCCCCCCCTCGCGATCGCTCCCGGCCAATGAAATTGCTTCCTCCGCCATGTGATGTAAACACAGGCTGGAGGAAGTGATGTCATCTCCCTCGCCGCGGTCTTTTCGTTCCCGGCGCCGAGGAGTGAAGACAGAGGTTAGTGCTCCAACAGTCCACTGACACGTAGGTACACATAGGCACACAAATCACCCCCCAGTCACCCCCAGATCACCCCCCAGGTCACCCCAAAGCCCCCAATCACAGTGTCACTGATTGCAGTGATCATTTATTTTACTGATCACTGCATTTAGTGTCATCTGTGATTGTAAAAAGTTGCAAGGCAGTTAGGATTAGGCCCCTTTAGGTCCAGGGTAGCCCCCTAACCCCCCCTAATAAAGGTTTAACCCCTTGATCACCCCCCAGGTAACCCTTTCACCCCCTAACTTCAGCGTCACTAAGCAATTGTTTTTCCGATCGCTGTATTCGTGTCGCTGGTGTTTTAGATAGGCAGTTTTTTTTTTTTTAGGTTCGCCGCAGGTTTTTATTGGTGTCAGGTACCCCCATATTTAACCTAATAAAGGTTTTAACCCCCTGATTGCCCCTAGTTAACCCTTTCACCAGTGATCACCATATAAAGGTTACGGGTGACGCTGGTTGATTAGTTTGCTTTTTATAGCATCAGGGCACCCGCCGTATATAACCCAATAAAGGTTTAACCCCCCTGATCGCCCGGCGGGTGAGATCAATTAGGTTTTAGCGCCAGAGAGGGTCTGCGTCGCCCCAGGCAGTGTTAGGTTAGTGCCAGTAACGCTAACACCCACGCGCAAAGCATACACCCCCCTTAGTGGTATAGTATCTGATCAGATCTATACTAGCATCCCCAGCGGTTTAGGGTTCCCAAAAACGCAGTGTTAGCGGGATCAGCCCAGATACCTGCTAGTACCTGCGTTTAGCCCCTCCGCCCAGCCCAGCCCAGCCCACCCAAGTGCAGTATTGATCGATCACTGTCACTTACCAAACACAACACACATAACTGCAGCGTTCGCAGAGACAGGCCTGATCCCTGCGATCGCTAACAGTTTTTTTGTAGCGTTTGATATATTTGCTGACGACAGTCAGGTGCTTTTTTTCCTGTGAATCTTACTAGTGTACCCCTAAATTTAGAGCCCAAAATGGCAAGTCGAAGGTACACTAGTAAAGAGGCCTACGAGATTCTGAGCATGACAGATAGTGAAGAGGAGGTCACGTATCTGTCAGATTCAGGCTCAGAATATCTTCCCGTAGAAGACAGTGACGTCAGCGGCCCCACGTCAGATAGCTCTGACGACGAAGTTGAGGTCCCTGCTAAGGTCAGGCATACCCGATCCCGATCTTCTGAGGTTGTTGAGGAGCAAGAACCGCAGGTCTCTCGTATCATGGAGCAGAGTAGTACTAGCGCCGCTATTCCTTCTGGTGAACTGGCAAGCACCAGCGGCCTAGTACAGCCTGGACGTACATCCAGCACTGCAGTAACACTTGGTGACGTGGCGAGTCCCATAAGTGCAGTTCAAGCTGGCGAGGTGGCAAGCACAAGTAGTGTCCCGCTGCCACCAAGAAGACAAAGGCAGGCCCGTCGTGCCCATACTGCCCTTCCTGCAGAATTCGCCTATCCTGATTGGGTCCCCACCACTTCTGCAGAACCCGTACTTCCCCCATTCACTGCCCAACCCGGTATTCAGGTGGAAACAGCTGATTTTATGCCAATCGATTTTTATTCGCTGTTTTTCACGGAAGATCTCTATAGATCTATTGTGGACCAGAGTAATTTATATGCTGGTCAATTTATCGCCGCTAACCCCCAGTTGCCTAAAATTGCCAGAAATTGGAAACCAATTACGGTTTCTGAATTTAAGACCTTTCTGGGCCTTTCCCTCAACATGGGCACACATAAATTTCCGTCATTGCGTGCTTATTGGTCCACGCACCCAATTGACCACATGCCCGTGTTCTCTGCCTCCATGTCCAGGGCACGATACGAGCAGATTTTGCGGTTCATGCACTTCAACGACAATGAACTTTGTCGTCCACGTGGGGACCCTGAATACGACCGGCTCTATAAAATTCGGCCCCTCATAAACCACTTCAACGAACGTTTTGCAGCCTTGTTTACTCCCGATCAAGTTGTCTGCGTTGATGAGTCCCTGATTAAATTTTCTGGCCGCTTGTCTTTCAAGCAGTACCTTCCCAGCAAGCGTGCCAGATACGGGGTCAAGCTCTACAAGTTCTGTGACAGGGCAACAGGCTATGTAGTGAACTTTACAGGTTAATGAGGGAAAAGACAGTCAGATTGAGTCGGTCAACTGCCCGGATTACATAGGGAGCGCTGGCAAGATAGTGTGGAACTTGGTGTCACCCTTATTCGGAAAGGGGTACCACTTGTATGTGGACAATTATTACACGAGCGTGCCACTGTTTAGTCACTTGTTTGATCATAAGATTGGAGCATGTGGCACCGTGCGACCTAATCGCCGGGGCTTTCCCCAGCGGCTTGTAGATGCCCGTCTTAGGCTGGGGGAGAGAGCCTGCTTGAAGTGTAATAACTTGCTCGCTATGAAGTGGAGGGACAATAAGAATGTTTTCCTTCTTACCTCCCTTCATGCAGACACGACAGTCCAAATTCGTACGGCGACTGGTGTTGTGGAGAAACCCCTCTGTGTCCACGAATATAACCAAAATATGGGAGGGGTGGACCTCAACGACCAGTTGATGGCGCCGTATCTAATTGACCGTAAGGTGAGACGCTGGTACAAAAAAGTGTCTCTATCATTATTCCAATTGGCTTTGCTGAACGCTCATGTGCTATACAGAGCTTCAGGCGGGACGTTATCTCTTCTAAAATTCCAGAATGAGATAGTCACAGAACTCCTGTATCCAGGCGGTTCTGCACCTCACCATCCCCAACCAAATGCAGTAAGCCGGCTGCATGAGAGGCATTATTCGTATGTCCTCCCGAGTACCCCTACCCAAAGCCACCCCCAAAAAAGATGTCGTGTCTGTAGCAAGCGCGGATTTAGGCGTGACACCCGTAGTTTTTGTCCACTCTGTCCTGACAAGCCTGGTCTTTGCCAAGGTGAATGTTTTGAACGCTACCACTCAAAAGTGAAGTTTTAGCGTAGGGTACAGCATTTCACAGACTAGGACACACTTACACAGGGTCTCCCAAGATGCCATTACATTTTGAGAGACCCGAACCATTACAGTTGTAAAGTTACAAAAAAAAGTGTAAAAAAGAAAAAAAAAACGTAAAAAACAAAACACAAAAAAAATATAAAATAAAAAAACCAAAAATAGTTGTCGTTTTATTGTTCTCTCTCTCTATTTTCTCTCTATTGTTCTGCTCTTTTTTTACTGTATTCTATTCTGCAATGTTTTATCATGCTTGCTTTTCAGGTATGTAATTTTTTGTTTTCAGGTGCGCCATTCAACTGCAGCGCGGAATTATTTATCTTGACAGCAACAGCGTTTGCTCCCACCATACATAAAGCCGTGACTCCAGTGCTGTAGGAGGTGATTTCACCACCACAGTTAAAAAAAAGAGCATATATGCCGAAGCATGGGGGCAGCAGGGGCGGAGGAGCGATTTTGCTCCTAATGCCGCGTACATACGGTCGAAATTCCGACCGTGTGTACGCGGCATAACTTTTTTGCGGGAGGATGCCCCCATGCTTCGGCATATATATATTTTAGGCACAGGTTGCGTTAAAACATTTTTTTATTTTTTACTAGGTTTTGTTTTGGTATTTGCTTTGCAGGTATGGCATGGTAAGGTCTTACTGTTGTACTGTAATGTTACTTTGTTTTAATGTTAACCACCATTTGCTTAGCAGGTACGTCATTCAGTTGCAGCGCGGATCTATTTATCTTGACAGCAACAGCGTTTGCTCCCACGATACATAAAGCCGTGACTCCAACGCTGTAGGAGGTGATTTCACCACCACAGTTAAAAAAAAGAGCATATATGCCGAAGCATGGGGGCAGCAGGGGCGGAGGAGCGATTTTGCTCCTAATGCCGCGTACATACGGTCGAAATTCCGACCGTGTGTACGCGGCATAACTTTTTTGCGGGAGGATGCCCCCATGCTTCGGCATATATATATTTTAGGCACAGGTTGCGTTAAAACATTTTTTTATTTTTTACTAGGTTTTGTTTTGGTATTTGCTTTGCAGGTATGGCATGGTAAGGTCTTACTGTTGTACTGTAATGTTACTTTGTTTTAATGTTAACCACCATTTGCTTAGCAGGTACGCCATTCAGTTGCAGCGCGGATCTATTTATCTTGACAGCAACAGCGTTTGCTCCCACGATACATAAAGCCGTGACTCCAACGCTGTAGGAGGTGATTTCACCACCACAGTTAAAAAAAAGAGCATATATGCCGAAGCATGGGGGCAGCAGGGGCGGAGGAGCGATTTTGCTCCTAATGCCGCGTATATACGGTCGAAATTCCAACGGAGGCTTATCCGTGGAAAAGTCCGACCGTGTGTACGCGGCATAACCTTTTATGCCGCGTACATACGGTCAAAATTCCGACGAAGGCTTGACCGTGTGTACGCGGCATAACTTTTTTGCGGGAGGATGCCCCCATGCTTCGGCATATATGCCCATCATTAGAAGTGGGTGGATGAAGGGAGGTATTCTAATGGTGGGCATACCCACCAATCAATCTCTTTTTTTCGTTCAGCCAATAGGATGTATGAAAAAAAAGATTACAATACATGTCCAACAAGGACCAGCAACGTACTGGTATGTTGCTGGACTTTGAATGTTTATACCAGAATGATGCCAGCGGGTTTAGGTATCATCTTGGTATCATTCTTTTCAGCCAGCAGCCGGCTTACATGTAAAAGCAATTCTAGCAGATAATTAGCCTCTAGACTGCTTTTACAAGCAGTGGGAGGGAATGTCCCCCCCCCGGATATAAAAAGCGCCATTGGGAAATTGGGAAAGCATTTTATCACACCGATCTTGGTGTGGTCAGATGCTTTGAGGGCAGAGGAAAGATCTAGGGTCTAACCCCCCAATTTTTTTCAAAAAAAGAGTACCTGTCACTACCTATTGCTATCATAGGGGATATTTACATTCCCTGAGATAACGATAAAAATGGTAAAAAAATAAAATATGGAAGGCACAGTTTAAAAAAAAAAAAAAAAAGCCAAATAAATAATAAAAAAAAAAAAAAAAAAAAAAAAAAAAAGCACCGCTGTCCCCCCCTGCTATTGCGCAAAGGCGAACGCACGCGTCGGTCTAGCGTCATATGTAAACAGCAATTGCATCATGCATGTGAGGTATCACCGCGAAGGTCAGATCGAGGGCAGTCATTTTAGCAGTAGACCTCCTCTGTAAATCTAACGTGGTAACCTGTAAAGGCTTTTAAATGCTTTTAAAAATGAATGTAGTTTTGTCGCCGCTGCGCGTTTGTGCGCAATTTTAAAGCATGTCGTGTTTGGTATCCATGTACTCGGCCTATGATCATCTTTTTTATTTCATCAAACATTTGGGCAATATAGTGTTTTTTAGTGCATTAAAAATAAAAAAAGTGTGTTTTTCCCCCAAAAAATGCGTTTGAAAAATCGCTGCGCAAATACTGTGTGGAAAAAAAAAATGCAACACCCACTATTTTAATCTGTAGGGCCTTTGCTTTAAAAAAATATATAATGTTTGGGGGTTCAACATAATTTTCTTGCAAAAAAAAATTTTCTTTCATGTAAACAAAAAGTGTCAGAAAGGGCTTTGTCTTCAAGTGGTTAGAAGAGTGGATGATGTGTGACATAAGCTTCCTAATGTTGTGCATAAAATGCCAGGACAGTTCAAAACCCCCCCAAATGACCCCATTTTGTAAAGTAGACACCTCAAGCTATTTGCTGAGAGGCATGTTGAGCCCATTGAATATTTTTTTTTTTTGTCCCAAGTGATTGAATAATGACCAAAAAAAAAAATGTACAAAAAGTTGTCACTAAATTATATATTGCTCAAACATGCCATGGGCATATGTGGAATTACACCCCAAAATACATTCTGTTGCTTCTCCTGAGTACGGGGATACCACATGTGTGGGACTTTTTGGGAGCCTAGTCGCGTACGGGACCCCAAAAACCAAGCACCGCCTTCAGGATTTCTATGGGTGTAAATTTTTGATTTCACTCCTCACTGCCTATCACAGTTTCGGAGGCCATGGAATGCCCAGATGGCACAAAACCCCCCCAAATGACCCCATTTTGGGAAGTAGACACCCCAAGCTATTTGCTGAGAGGTATGTTGAGTATTTTGCAGATCTCGCTTTTTGTCACAAAGTTTTGAAAATGTAAAAAAAGAAAAAAAAAAAGAAAAAAAAATGTCTTTCTTAATTTTCAAAAACAAATGAGAGCTGTAAAATACTCACCATGCCTCTCAGCAAATAGCTTGGGGTGTCTACTTTCCAAAATGGGGTCATTTGTGGGGGTTTTGGGCTATTTTGACATTTTATGGCCTTCAAAACTGTGATAGGTAGTGAGGAGTGAAATCAAAAATTTATGCCCTTAGAAACCTTGAAGGCGGTGCTTGGTTTTTGGGGTCCCGTACGCGGCTAGGCTCCCAAAAAGTCCCACACATGTGGTATCCCCATACTCAGGAGAAGCAGCAGAATGTATTTTGGGGTGTAATTTCACATATAACCATGGCATGTGTGAGCAATATATCATTTAGTGACAACTTTTTGTACATTTTTTTTTTCTTTTTGTCATTATTCAATCATTTGGGACAAAAAAAAATATTCAATGGGCTCAACATGCCTCTCAGCAAATAGCTTGGGGTGTCTACTTTCCAAAATGGGGTCATTTGGGGGGGTTTTGTGCCATCTTGGCATTTTATGGCCTTCAAAACTGTGATAGGTAGTGAGGAGCGAAATCAAAAATTTATGCCCTTAGAAACCTTGAAGGCGGTGCTTGGTTTTTGGGGTCCCGTACGCGGCTAGGCTCCCAAAAAGTCCCACACATGTGGTATCCCCGTACTCAGGAGAAGCAGCAGAATGTATTTTGGGGTGTAATTTCACATATGCCCATGGCATGTGTGAGCAATATATCATTTAGTGACAACTTTGTGCAAAAAAAAAACAGTTTGTCATATTCCCGCAACCTGTGGCAAAATATAAAATATTCCATGGACTCAACATGCCTCTCAGCAAATAGCTTGGGGTGTCTACTTTCCAAAATGGGGTAATTTGGGGGGGTTTTGTGCTATTTTGGCATTTTATGGCCTTCAAAACTGTGATAGGTAGTGAGGAGCGAAATCAAAAATTTATGCCCTTAGAAACCTTGAAGGCGGTGCTTGGTTTTTGGGGTCCCGTACGCGGCTAGGCTCCCAAAAAGTCCCACACATGTGGTATCCCCGTACTCAGGAGAAGCAGCAGAATGTATTTTGGGGTGTAATTTCACATATGCCCATGGCATGTGTGAGCAATATATCATTTAGTGACAACTTTGTGCAAAAAAAAACAGTTTGTCATATTCCCGCAACCTGTGGCAAAATATAAAATATTCCATGGACTCAACATGCCTCTCAGCAAATAGCTTGGGGTGTCTACTTTCCAAAATGGGGTAATTTGGGGGGGTTTTGTGCTATTTTGGCATTTTATGGCCTTCGAAACTGTGATAGGTAGTGAGGAGTGAAATCAAAAATTTGCGCCCTTAGAAATCCTGAAGGCGGTGCTTGGTTTCCGGGGTCCCGTACGTGGCTAGGCTCCTAAAAAGTCCCACACATGTGGTATCCCCGTACTCAGGAGAAGCAGCAGAATGTATTTTGGGGTGCAATTCCACATATAACCATGGAATGTGTGAGCAATATATCATTTAGTGACAACTTTTTGTAATTTTTTTTTTTTTTTGTCATTATTCAATCACTTGGGACGAAAAAAAAAAAATATTCAATGGGCTCAACATGCCTCTCAGCAATTTCCTTGGGGTGTCTACTTTCCAAAATGGGGTCATTTGGGGGGGTTTTGTACTGCCCTGCCATTTTAGCACCTCAAGAAATGAGATAGGCAGTCATAAATTTAAAGCTGTGTAAATTTCAGAAAATGTACCCTAGTTTGTAAACGCTATAACTTTTGCGCAAACCAATAAATATACGCTTATTGAGATTTTTTTTACGAAAGACATGTGGCTGAATACATTTTGGCCTAAATGTATGACTAAAATTGAGTTTATTCGATTTTTCTTATAACAAAAAGTAGAAAATATCATTTTTTTTCAAAATTTTCGGTCTTTTTCTGTTTATATCGCAAAAAATAAAAATCGCAGAGGCAATCAAATACCATTAAAAGAAAGCTCTATTTGTGGGAAGAAAAGGACGCAAATTTCATTTGGGTACAACATTGCATGTCCGCACAATTTACAGTTAAAGCAGCGCAGTGCCGAATCCCAAAAACAGGCTTGGTCCTAATGGCCCGAAATGGTCCGGGGCTTAAGTGGTTAAACAAGGAAATCAGAATTGTAATTTTATTGCAAACAGCAAATGTATGCACTGGACAAATTGTAATGGGCTTTCACAGAAGCAATCAATGCATTATGGGAGAAACAGCTGCAATTTTTACTCAGGCCAGGAAATGAAAGCAAATGTATGGCACTTTTGGGATCCACATAACTAATCTTTTAAACAATCTCCATATGGTAGCAAGTTCTTGTCAAAACGTGCACAGGTAAAATATACTGTGATAAAGATGGTAAAAAGTGCTGCGTAAATTGTCAGCGCTATATAAATACCTGTAATAAATAAATGGTTGTACATATGGTTGCCCACAACACACTAACTAGATTTTAAGCAAGGAAGGAAGTACTTTGGATGGGAATATTTTGGATTAGATTATGCGATTTACACACTAGTGAATAAATACAATATGAATGAGGCTTTATTGCTTGATTGAATATGAATGATACCTTTTTTCTAACAAAGGGTATAATAGACATAGTAGGTAAAATAAAGTATAGTAAAGTTACATAACTTTTGTATGTCATCTTGAAAAAAACATAGTCTCTCTACAGTCTCTGTGTTGCATTTTACAAAATTGTACATGCGCATACTAAAATGGCACTCATCCTTATAACTTAAATATAGTATAATGCAGCCCTCAAAATTTGCACTCGCCTACTTGCATTTGGCGAGTAAACAAATGAGGAGGGCGAGTAGTGACAGGGCTGTGCTATCACAGGAATGTATACCAAGTGTCCCTTCCGCCACGCACAGGCTCGCAGCGCAGATATTTAAATTCATACAGTCAGCCGTCTAGGACCGCCCCTCTCCACCTCCTTCCACATATCCCCGCCCAGACTCACAGAGTGTGCTGTTCATTGGGCGTGAAAGAGCCGCTGGGATCGCCCCCTCCACCTCCATTCTCCTGCAGATCCTCACCGTTCACTGCACTATACATGTAAGAGCCGTCTGGGACCTCCCCCCTCCGCCTCCGTTCTGCACATCCCCGCACTTCACCATTATAGAGCCACCTGCGATTGCCCCCCTCCGCCTCCGTTCTTCACATCCCCGCCCAGGTTCACAGACCGTACACTTCACCATTAAAGAGCCACCTGGGACTACCCCTCTCTGCCTTCATTCTGCTGCACATCTAAGGAGTGGGGCGGTCCTAAGTGGGCAGGCTCAAACGTCGCTCCGCCCTCAGTGTGCAGTGATGACTGACCCCGTGGCTGCAGAATGGTAAGTACGACAGTGTGCTGGAGGCATTGATGAAATGGGGGGATTAAACAAGAGGAGTGCTGGAAGGAAGGGGGTGGGATTGAGAACAAGCATGTGCTGTATAGGGGGGGTGTAATTGAAGGCATACATATCATGGATGGGGAGGGGGGATGGAATTGGATGTCTGAATCATATCTATGTCTTCAATTCCATCGCCCCCCCCCCCTCAATCCATGATATCTATGCCTCCAATTCCACCTTCACTCCCCTAATCTATCATACGGTATGATAGAATAGGGGGGAATGGTGGTGGAATTGGAGGCATAGATATCATGGATTGGGGAGAATATTGAAAGCATAGATGTACAGGGTTGGGGGGAGATTGGAGGCATAGGTGTTCTGGAGAGGGGAGGTCAGAAGATGAGGCGTGCTGGTGGGTCCTTGGGAGGGGGGGCATTGGAGGTAGAGATATGCTGGGGGAGGCGTTGGAGGTAGGGATGTACTGGGGGAGGCGTTGGAGGTAGGGATGTACTGGGGGAGGCGTTGGAGGTAGGGATGTACCGGGGGAGGCGTTGGAGGTAGGGATGTACTGGGGGAGAGGTGGGCGTGTTTAGGGGTGGAATTAGGGGCGGGGCCTGGTAGGGTTTGGGTGGGGCAACTGGTGGCAAGTAACTTTTAAGGCATGGCTAGTAGTTCAGGACTTGAAATTTTGAGCCCTGGTATAATGCATAACCATGGAGCATGGGCAAACCATATTTACAACTGTTGAACTTTAACTGATCCCAGTATAACCAATGCTTGAAAGAGTTAAAGCAGACTAAACCCTTCTATCATTTTCAGTCAAGGAAGCTGCCATCTTGTCCTCTGTTCGATCTTAACCTGCCATGATGCTGCAGGGGATTGTCTGTTGACAGACTGTTGTCCTAAAATCTTACCGTTAGTACGCTCCTTTTGACAATTGTTGTCCAATTTTCCACCAACAAATGTTGGATGACAGGCTAGTAAATTTTTGGCGCACAACGGTTTGACATCTGATTTTCATATGGTCAGTACACAAATCCGTCACGCAAAAGTCTAAAGTACAAACAAGCATGCTCGGAATTAATGCTCACCAGACACAAAATTAGCAGAAGGGGCCCAAAGGGTGACGCTCAAGAGCTGAAATTCTTCGTAGTACGTCACTACATTTGTGTTTTTAGCGCAACAATTGTGTAACATTAGTATGCAAGACAAGATCCTGGAACACGCCTGTAGCGGGGTCTCTAAATTTAGGTGGGATACACCTAGGTAATAGTATGATCCAGGTGTGTAAATCATGAGAGGATTTGGACCATTTGTATTCGTGGAGGACTGGGTGGTGTATTATTCTCCTTGGCCTATGGGTGGCGAGTAGTGATGAGCCGAACACCCCCGGGTTCGGTTCGCACCAGAACCCGCGAACGGACCGAAAGTTCGTACGAACATTAGAACCCTATTAAATACAATGGATGCGAACGTTCGAATTTTAAAGTGCTAATTATAACAACTATTATGCATGTTATTGTCCTAAAAAGGGTTTGGGAACCCGGGTTCTGCACCAGGGGACATGTATCAATGCAAAAAGAAGTTTTAAAAACGGTCGTTTTTCGGGAGCAGTCATTTTAATGATGCATAAAGTGAAAAAAAAAAAAGTCAAATATTCCTTTAAATATCGTACCTGGGGGGTGTCTAAAGTATGCCTGTGAAGTGCCACGTGTTTCCCGTGTTTAGAACTGTCCCTGCACAAAATGACACTTCTAAAGGAAAAAAAAGCCATTTAAAACTGCTTGCGGCTTTAATGTAATGTCTGGTCCCGGTAATATGGATGAAAATCTTTAAGAAAAATGGCATAGCTACCCCATGACCCCCCCCCCCCTACCCCAGCCCATTACCAGCCCCTTTGGGTCTTGTATGGATATTAAGGGGAACCCCGCACATAAAATAAAAAAGGCCCTATATACTCTGAACAGCCGTATACAGGCGGTGCATACAAGACAGGGACTGTATGTTTGTTCTTATGTAGAATGTGTTTGTAATTTTGTACAGGTACATTGTTTAAGTGTAGCTCCAGCCCAAAAATCTATTTTTAAACTTTTTGGAAAACATAGGTAAGGGTTATCACCCCTGTAACATTTGTTTTGCTGTCTGTGCCCCTGTTCAGAACATTTCACCTCACTTTCCGTCCCAATGACAACTGTTTTTGAAATGTGGTGTTTTTCTTGAAACAAGGATTGCTGATAAAGCATCAGTACAGAGGAGACACCTTTCTCCCATATTAATTCTTACAGGAGAGAATTTTCCTTCCTAGGGGTAGATTTCCTCTCACTTCCTGTTGTCTTCTTGCGTTTGCAAGTAGGAGTCGTTTGTAAGTTGGATGTTTGAAAGTAGGGACCTGCCGTATATAATCTGCAGAAATAGGCCCCTTAGTTGGTGTTGGCACAACACTGTAAGCACTCACAGTTACTCTTGGTTGGTGCTGGAACGCCCTGCTGTCAACTATTATATCAGGAATTGTAATTACATATAATTGTTGAACAGTGGTAGTAAAAATTGGGCCTTTGATGGTGGTGCTGGTGCCACAACACTGTAAGCCCTGACAGTTACTCTTGGTGGGTGCAGCAATGGGCCCTGCTGTGAATTATTAGATCAAGAATTGTAATTGCATGCCCCTGTTGAACAGGGGCTGAAAAATTGGGCCTTTCGTGGTGGTGGTGGTGGTGGTGGTGTTGCCACAACACTGTAAGCCCTCAGAGTTACTCTTGCTTGGTGGGTGCAGGAATGGGCCCTGCTGTGAATTATTAGATCAATAATTGTAATTACATGCCCCTGTTGAACAGGGGCTGAAAAATTGGGCCTTAGGCACTGGTGGCACAACACTGCAACCCCTCACAGATACTGTACTTGGAGCACAGCAATGAGCCCTGTTGCAAAGTATTGCTTCAAAAATTGTAATGACACGCCCCTGTTAAACAGGGGCTGAAAAATTGGGCCTTAGGCACTGGTGGCACAACACTCCAACCCCTCACACATACTGTACTTGGAGCACAGCAATGAGCCCTGTTGCAAAGTATTGCTTCAAGAAAAGTAATTACACGCCCCTGTTAAACAGGGGCTGAAAAATTGGGCCTTAGCCACTGGTGGCGGCACCCATAAACAAAAATGATCTTCCAAGCTATCATCATCAATCGTATCATTGAGGACTCGGAGGAGGAGGATAGCCAGTCAACATAACAGCACAGGCACTCAGCATCAGCATCAGTCTTGAAGGGATGTGACATGTTAAAATCAATTAGTCTGTTATATCAGCATCAGGTGTGTGGTAGCTGGTGGTGATCCAAGACTGGTTCATCTTGATGAAAGTCAGTCGATCAACCGAGTCGGTGGACAGGCGCACCCTGTGATCCGTGACAAATCCTCCAGCAGCACTGAATGTGCGTTCCGAAAGAACGCTGGATGCAGGACAGGCCAGTAGCTCAATTGCATACTGTGCAAGCTCTGGCCAGTGATCCATCCTCAAGACCCAGTAAGCCAGAGGATTTTCGGTGGGGAAGGTGTCCAAGTCTGACCTTGCCCCTAGATATTCCTGCACCATGTTTATCAGACGCTGGCGATGGTTGCTGGAACCGATCATACTTTGGGGCTGCGGACTAAAGAATTGTCTGAACGCATCGGTCAGACGGCCACCTTCCCCACCGCTCCTTCTTTGACTGGCCGAAGCCTCAGCAACTCGTTGTCCAGGACCAGGAGTTTGTAACCTCCCAGTCTCTGGGAACGCGTTGCACAGACCTTTCTGCAAGGCCTCCCGGAGTTGTCTCATCCTCTGCTCCCTCTGCGACGGTAACATAAGGTCCGCAACCTTACCCTTGTACCGTGGATCAAGGAGAGTGGCCAGCCAGTAATGGTCCCTCTCCTTGATCCGAAGAATACGAGGATCCTTCCGCAGACTTTGCAGGATCAGGGAGGCCATGCAGCGTAGGTTTGCTGAGGCATTCGCTCCGGAGTCCTCTGGGTCACTAAGGACGACATGATCCGCAGTCACCTCCTCCCAGCCACGTACAAGTCCACTGGTTTCTTGGGACTGTAAATCATCCCTAAAAGACTGCTGCTGATGATGCTGAGTGCCAGCCTCAACCTCCATGCTGACACAATCCTCCTCCTCCTCCTCCTCCTCCTCTTCCTGTGCGATGGGTGGGACAGAAGGAACACTGTCTGGGTAAAGGGGGCCTTGAGAGGCAAGGAAGTCCTCCTCTTCCTGCCTCTGTTCTGCCTCAAGTGCCCTGTCCATTATTCCACGCAGCGTGTGCTCCAACAGGTGGACAAGAGGTACAGTGTCACTGATGCATGCACTGTCACTGCTCACCATCCTCGTGGCCTCCTCAAATGGTGCCAGGACAGTGCATGCATCCCTGATCATGCCCCACTGGCGTGGAGAAAAAAAAACAAGCTCCCCTGACCCTGTCCTGGTGCCGTAGTCGCACAGGTACTCATTGATGGCCCTCTGCTGCGTGTGCAGCCGCTGCAGCATGGCCAACGTTGAGTTCCACCTGGTGGGCATGTCACATATAAGGCGGTTCTTGGGCAGGTTCAACTCCTTTTGCAGCTCAGCCAGGCGAGCACTGGCATTATAAGATCTGCGGAAATGCACACAGACTTTCCTGGCCTGCCTCAGGACATCCTGTAAGCCCGGGTACCTGCCCAAGAAACGCTGCACCACCAGGTTAAGGACGTGAGCCACACAGGGCACATGGGTCAGTTGTCCCTGTCGAAGGGCGGAGAGGAGGTTGGTGCCATTGTCGCAAACCACCATTCCTGGCTTAAGCTGGCGTGGCATCAACCACCTCTCGGCCTGGCCCTGCAGAGCAGACAGGACCTCTGCCCCAGTGTGGCTTCTGTCCCCCAAACACACCAGCGCAAGCACGGCATGGCATCTTTTTGCCTGCGTACTTGCGTAGCCCCGTGAACGGCTACGGAGCACCGCTGGTTCATAGGACAAACCACAGGAAGAGGCCATGAAGGAAGAAGAAGAGGAGGGGGTGGAGGAGAGAGGTGTGTCACAACCAGTAGTAGCATTTTGGAGGCGTGGCGGTGGGACAACCTCCAACACTACTGCACCTTGTCCTGCATCCTTCCCAGCTGCCAAAAGAGTGACCCAATGGGCCGTGAAAGAAAGGTAACGTCCCTGTCCATGCCTGCTGGACCATGAGTCAGCGGTAATATGCACCTTACTGCTGACCGCCCTGTCCAGCGAGGCCAAGACATTGCCTTCCACATGCCGGTAGAGAGCCGGAATAGCCTTCCGTGAGAAAAAGTGGCGTTTGGGAACCTGCCACTGAGGAACCGCACATTGCACAAACTCACGGAAGGGGGCCGAGTCTACCAACTGAAAAGGCAGCAGTTGAAGCGCTAGCAATTTAGCCAAGCTAGCATTCAACCGCTGGGCATGTGGATGGCTGGGAGTGAACTTCTTTCGACGGTCCAGCAGCTGGGGCAGGGAAATTTGCCTGCTAGAATCGGACATCGGTGTACTGCTAGCAGAGTGGCCGCAAGTACTTGGCTGTGACACACCTAATTCTACACCTTCATTCCTCTCAGTGCATGTTTCAGAGAGGACTGAAGTTATAGTGGGGTTGGAGATCCCAGCTGATGCGGTGCAAGGAGAGGTCCGCTTTGTTCTTTGGTGTGGGTCTTTGAGGTAGGCTTGCCAACGAGCTGCATGGCAGGTCAACATATGTCTGGTCAGGCATGTGGTACCCAAGCGGCTGATGTTTTGGCCACGCGATATACGCTTGAGACATATGTTGCAAACAGCAGCTGTGCGATCTGATGCACTAGCCTCAAAAAAGGCCCACACCAAGGAACTTTTTGAATGACGGGCAGAGGCAGCGCCCTGCACAGGCGGAGCTCTGCGGTGTGATTCCGTCGGTGTACTGCCCTTACGCTGGCCACCAAAGGGCATCCTGCCTCGTTGGAGATGTGCCTCCTCCTCATCCTCCTCCTCCTCCTCTCTCCTATTAGGCACCCACGTGGAGTCAGTGACCTCATCATCCCCTCCCTCCTCATCACTGGAGCCAATCTGGCAGTATGCTGCAGCTGCTGGAACATGACTGCCAGATTGGTGTCCTTCTTGAGCATCCCCTCTGTCTGCTCTCACCCTACTGCCTTCCTGTAGCTGGGTTTCATCATCAGACCCTTCGAAACGCTGGGCATCCTCCTGGAGCATGTACCCAACACTGTGCTCAAACAGTTCGGGGGACTCCTCAGGAGGAGGACATGGTGGGTCTAGGGAAGGAGTGACTGATGATGAGTCTGACATTGATACCAGGGAAGAGGACGCTTTGGCAGCTGCTTTGCCAGTACCCTGAGCCTGGGTGAGAGAGGATGAGGAGGAGGAGGAGGGCTTGGTCATCCACTCTACCAAGTCTTCGGCATGATGTGGCTCAACATGTCCAGCTGCCGAAAAGAAGGACAAGCATGTCCCATGGCCATGTGCTGATGACAATGCACCGCGTCCACGACCAGCACTGTTGCCCCCAGACACAGAGCCTGCTTGCCCTCTTTTATTGCCTCCTGACTGTCTGCCTCTCCTTGTTTGCCTTCCAGACATTCTAATAGATGGCCTGCAGGGAGATGGGAAAAAAGCAATAAGGGCTACCTTCAGGTGTCCTTCTCTGTCCCTTTACTTAAGGATTTCTAAATATGGTTCAGGATGATTGCTTTTGCACAGAATAGCACAACGACAATTTCCCTGACTGTCCAAAAAACAAGGATTTCAAAGATGGTTGATGAGGAATGCTTTAGCACACTATAGCACAAGGAGAATTCACTCACTGTCCTTCCCAGTCCCTAGAAACAAGGACTTGCACAGTGAAAGAAACTGACACTCTCCCTACCTACAGTTTTCTGTCCCTAGAAAAAATGTTTTTTTTAAGCACACTATAGCACAAGGAGAATTCACTCACTGTCCTTCCCAGTCCCTAGAAACAAGGACTTGCACAGTGAAAGAAACTGACACTCTCCCTACCTACAGTTTTCTGTCCCTAGAAAAAATGTTTTTTTTAAGCACACTATAGCACAAGGAGAATTCACTCACTGTCCTTCCCAGTCCCTAGAAACAAGGACTTGCACAGTGAAAGAAACTGACACTCTCCCTACCTACAGTTTTCTGTCCCTAGAAAAAATGTTTTTTTTAAGCACACTATAGCACAAGGAGAATTCACTCACTGTCCTTCCCAGTCCCTAGAAACAAGGACTTGCACAGTGAAAGAAACTGACACTCTCCCTACCTACAGTTTTCTGTCCCTAGAAAAAATGTTTTTTTTAAGCACACTATAGCACAAGGAGAATTCACTCACTGTCCTTCCCAGTCCCTAGAAACAAGGACTTGCACAGTGAAAGAAACTGACACTCTCCCTACCTACAGTTTTCTGTCCCTAGAAAAAATGTTTTTTTTAAGCACACTATAGCACAAGGAGAATTCACTCACTGTCCTTCCCAGTCCCTAGAAACAAGGACTTGCACAGTGAAAGAAACTGACACTCTCCCTACCTACAGTTTTCTGTCCCTAGAAAAAATGTTTTTTTTAAGCACACTATAGCACAAGGAGAATTCACTCACTGTCCTTCCCAGTCCCTAGAAACAAGGACTTGCACAGTGAAAGAAACTGACACTCTCCCTACCTACAGTTTTCTGTCCCTAGAAAAAATGTTTTTTTTAAGCACACTATAGCACAAGGAGAATTCACTCACTGTCCTTCCCAGTCCCTAGAAACAAGGACTTGCACAGTGAAAGAAACTGACACTCTCCCTACCTACAGTTTTCTGTCCCTAGAAAAAATGTTTTTTTTAAGCACACTATAGCACAAGGAGAATTCACTCACTGTCCTTCTCAGTCCCTAGAAACAAGGACTTGCACAGTGAAAGAAACTGACACTCTCCCTACCTACAGTTTTCTGTCCCTAGAAAAAATGTTTTTTTTAAGCACACTATAGCACAAGGAGAATTCACTCACTGTCCTTCCCAGTCCCTAGAAACAAGGACTTGCACAGTGAAAGAAACTGACACTCTCCCTACCTACAGTTTTCTGTCCCTAGAAAAAATGTTTTTTTTAAGCACACTATAGCACAAGGAGAATTCACTCACTGTCCTTCCCAGTCCCTAGAAACAAGGACTTGCACAGTGAAAGAAACTGACACTCTCCCTACCTACAGTTTTCTGTCCCTAGAAAAAATGTTTTTTTAAGCACACTATAGCACAAGGAGAATTCACTCACTGTCCTTCCCAGTCCCTAGAAACAAGGACTTGCACAGTGAAAGAAACTGACACTCTCCCTACCTACAGTTTTCTGTCCCTAGAAAAAATGTTTTTTTTAAGCACACTATAGCACAAGGAGAATTCACTCACTCTCCTTCCCAGTCCCTAGAAACAAGGACTTGCACAGTGAAAGAAACTGACACTCTCCCTACCTACAGTTTTCTGTCCCTAGAAAAAATGTTTTTTTTAAGCACACTATAGCACAAGGAGAATTCACTCACTGTCCTTCCCAGTCCCTAGAAACAAGGACTTGCACAGTGAAAGAAACTGACACTCTCCCTACCTACAGTTTTCTGTCCCTAGAAAAAATGTTTTTTTTAAGCACACTATAGCACAAGGAGAATTCACTCACTGTCCTTCCCAGTCCCTAGAAACAAGGACTTGCACAGTGAAAGAAACTGACACTCTCCCTACCTACAGTTTTCTGTCCCTAGAAAAAATGTTTTTTTTAAGCACACTATAGCACAAGGAGAATTCACTCACTGTCCTTCCCAGTCCCTAGAAACAAGGACTTGCACAGTGAAAGAAACTGACACTCTCCCTACCTACAGTTTTCTGTCCCTAGAAAAAATGTTTTTTTTAAGCACACTATAGCACAAGGAGAATTCACTCACTGTCCTTCCCAGTCCCTAGAAACAAGGACTTGCACAGTGAAAGAAACTGACACTCTCCCTACCTACAGTTTTCTGTCCCTAGAAAAAATGTTTTTTTTAAGCACACTATAGCACAAGGAGAATTCACTCACTGTCCTTCCCAGTCCCTAGAAACAAGGACTTGCACAGTGAAAGAAACTGACACTCTCCCTACCTACAGTTTTCTGTCCCTAGAAAAAATGTTTTTTTTAAGCACACTATAGCACAAGGAGAATTCACTCACTGTCCTTCCCAGTCCCTAGAAACAAGGACTTGCACTGTGAAAGAAACTGACACTCTCCCTACCTACAGTTTTCTGTCCCTAGAAAAAATGTTTTTTTTAAGCACACTATAGCACAAGGAGAATTCACTCACTGTCCTTCCCAGTCCCTAGAAACAAGGACTTGCACAGTGAAAGAAACTGACACTCTCCCTACCTACAGTTTTCTGTCCCTAGAAAAAATGTTTTTTTTAAGCACACTATAGCACAAGGAGAATTCACTCACTGTCCTTCCCAGTCCCTAGAAACAAGGACTTGCACAGTGAAAGAAACTGACACTCTCCCTACCTACAGTTTTCTGTCCCTAGAAAAAATGTTTTTTTTAAGCACACTATAGCACAAGGAGAATTCACTCACTGTCCTTCCCAGTCCCTAGAAACAAGGACTTGCACAGTGAAAGAAACTGACACTCTCCCTACCTACAGTTTTCTGTCCCTAGAAAAAATGTTTTTTTAAGCACACTATAGCACAAGGAGAATTCACTCACTGTCCTTCCCAGTCCCTAGAAACAAGGACTTGCACAGTGAAAGAAACTGACACTCTCCCTACCTACAGTTTTCTGTCCCTAGAAAAAATGTTTTTTTTAAGCACACTATAGCACAAGGAGAATTCACTCACTGTCCTTCCCAGTCCCTAGAAACAAGGACTTGCACAGTGAAAGAAACTGACACTCTCCCTACCTACAGTTTTCTGTCCCTAGAAAAAATGTTTTTTTTAAGCACACTATAGCACAAGGAGAATTCACTCACTGTCCTTCCCAGTCCCTAGAAACAAGGACTTGCACAGTGAAAGAAACTGACACTCTCCCTACCTACAGTTTTCTGTCCCTAGAAAAAATGTTTTTTTTAAGCACACTATAGCACAAGGAGAATTCACTCACTGTCCTTCCGAGTCCCTAGAAACAAGGACTTGCACAGTGAAAGAAACTGACACTCTCCCTACCTACAGTTTTCTGTCCCTAGAAAAAATGTTTTTTTTAAGCACACTATAGCACAAGGAGAATTCACTCACTGTCCTTCCCAGTCCCTAGAAACAAGGACTTGCACAGTGAAAGAAACTGACACTCTCCCTACCTACAGTTTTCTGTCCCTAGAAAAAATGTTTTTTTAAGCACACTATAGCACAAGGAGAATTCACTCACTGTCCTTCCCAGTCCCTAGAAACAAGGACTTGCACAGTGAAAGAAACTGACACTCTCCCTACCTACAGTTTTCTGTCCCTAGAAAAAATGTTTTTTTTAAGCACACTATAGCACAAGGAGAATTCACTCACTGTCCTTCCCAGTCCCTAGAAACAAGGACTTGCACAGTGAAAGAAACTGACACTCTCCCTACCTACAGTTTTCTGTCCCTAGAAAAAATGTTTTTTTTAAGCACACTATAGCACAAGGAGAATTCACTCACTGTCCTTCCCAGTCCCTAGAAACAAGGACTTGCACAGTGAAAGAAACTGACACTCTCCCTACCTACAGTTTTCTGTCCCTAGAAAAAATGTTTTTTTTAAGCACACTATAGCACAAGGAGAATTCACTCACTGTCCTTCCCAGTCCCTAGAAACAAGGACTTGCACAGTGAAAGAAACTGACACTCTCCCTACCTACAGTTTTCTGTCCCTAGAAAAAATGTTTTTTTTTAAGCACACTATAGCACAAGGAGAATTCACTCACTGTCCTTCCCAGTCCCTAGAAACAAGGACTTGCACAGTGAAAGAAACTGACACTCTCCCTACCTACAGTTTTCTGTCCCTAGAAAAAATGTTTTTTTAAGCACACTATAGCACAAGGAGAATTCACTCACTGTCCTTCCCAGTCCCTAGAAACAAGGACTTGCACAGTGAAAGAAACTGACACTCTCCCTACCTACAGTTTTCTGTCCCTAGAAAAAATGTTTTTTTTAAGCACACTATAGCACAAGGAGAATTCACTCACTGTCCTTCCCAGTCCCTAGAAACAAGGACTTGCACAGTGAAAGAAACTGACACTCTCCCTACCTACAGTTTTCTGTCCCTAGAAAAAATGTTTTTTTTAAGCACACTATAGCACAAGGAGAATTCACTCACTGTCCTTCCCAGTCCCTAGAAACAAGGACTTGCACAGTGAAAGAAACTGACACTCTCCCTACCTACAGTTTTCTGTCCCTAGAAAAAATGTTTTTTTTTAAGCACACTATAGCACAAGGAGAATTCACTCACTGTCCTTCCCAGTCCCTAGAAACAAGGACTTGCACAGTGAAAGAAACTGACACTCTCCCTACCTACAGTTTTCTGTCCCTAGAAAAAATGTTTTTTTAAGCACACTATAGCACAAGGAGAATTCACTCACTGTCCTTCCCAGTCCCTAGAAACAAGGACTTGCACAGTGAAAGAAACTGACACTCTCCTTACCTACAGTTTTCTGTCCCTAGAAAAAATGTTTTTTTTAAGCACACTATAGCACAAGGAGAATTCACTCACTGTCCTTCCCAGTCCCTAGAAACAAGGACTTGCACAGTGAAAGAAACTGACACTCTCCCTACCTACAGTTTTCTGTCCCTAGAAAAAATGTTTTTTTAAGCACACTATAGCACAAGCACAAAACACACTGACACTCTCCCTACCTATCCTTCTCTTTCCCTAAACTAAAGGAATCCAGGTTAAGCAAGAAAGAAATAAAAGTCACTGTCCCTGCCTATGCTGCTCTTTCCCTGCTCCGGAACACACTACACTAGGCCGCCGTGCTGGCGGCCTTTTATAGTGTGGGGCGTGTACTAAACACCCTCAGCAATAATTGGCCACAGGCATCCTGCCTGTGGCCAATCATTGCTCTCCTCGCTGCCGGCGCTGTGATTGGCCAAGCATGCGGGGTCACAGTGCATGCTTGGCCAATCACAGCGCCTGGATGACACTGCGATGGCGTAGTGCATTGTGGGCCGTTCGCGTCACTCGAATTTGGCGCGAACGGCCCAAATCGTTCGATCTTCGTCGAACGATCGAACAGCCGATGTTCGAGTCGAACGTATGTTCGACTCGAACACGAAGCTCATCCCTAGTGGCGAGGTACCCGCAGGCTCAAGGTAGATTTGCTGCCACAGTGCTGTCCTTTTTGTCCCTTTCCGGAGATGGTACGGCGAGGGCGGGGAACCTGCCGTGATGTCAATGGAGGAGATAAAAGGGGGAGACGCCCTTGCCACGAGGTCTTCTGGGATCTTCTTCATCATGCGCCCAGGCACCTTAGGCCTGGGTGCGGGCGGTCCGGAGTTTTCGGCCCAGGCGCCCTAGGCCTGGCCGGAGCGGAGGTGGCGTCCATCCCAGGCACCTTCAGCCTGGGGTGAGGTACTAAACCAGAGGCCTGGGGCCCGGTGACTTTGACTGGGTCCCGCGAGGGCGGAGGAGTCCGAGGGTCCCTGAGGTAGATGGGGCCCATGTCTGAAGTGAGGAGGCTGGAGCGGTCACCCGTCCGGAGAGTCCGGAGCAGCATCAACCCGGTGACGGATGGGCCTCCGGTAACTCCCTTGGAGGGACATCTCCCCCTGACAGGGGCCACAACGCAGCGAAGGTACTCCTATCTACATTCTCTTGAGTCGCTGGTAGAGACTCACAAGTTCTAAGTTCTCTCTCTAGCCAATGGCTATAGTAACCGCTGGTGAAACCACAGTGGTTTAGCATACAACCAGGATAGTGCCTCGACCTGCTCATCCCACCGTATTGAACTGTTATTGGGTCTCAACCAGTTGGCTGCTGAAGTACTGTTTATTGTGAGTGTGACAATAAAGCAAGAGTTGGACCTTTATCGGTGTGTGGTACTCTGGTTAATGGGAGCAAAGGGAAGTGTCAGCACAGCAAGACTTGGTCCTTAACTGAAACGCACAGGCCCGAGGAAAATAACTGGTACTGGCCTTCACCTCACCCACTGCCATGGGGAGGACATGGGCCGTAGCGCATCTCACCCTCACATATGAAATACCCCTAGACAATAACAAGGGGGTGAGGCCGCTACACGTGGGGGCTCGTGAGTCCGGGATGATGTGTGTTTTGACCTTGGAATTAAGAACGGCTGTGTCTGAACTTTGCTGCCCGGAGGAGTTCCGAGCAGGTCGGCCATGTGATCGGCCAAAGTGCATCCCTGCTCAAAGTCGTGGAAATGACCCTAAGACGGAAAAGGCCCATGCGGAAGAGCAAGAAGAGGGAGAAGTCCAGCCGTGTGATGTACTACATGTGGGGGCTTTTACTGCACTGCGCCATGAGGCACCCCGTGACTACACAGTTCATGGGCGGAGTTTGATGGAAGCCCGCGAAAATGTGCAAGTCGTGGGAGGAGTCTGGCCATGTGGAGGTACTCACGTGGAGACTTCGGCGCGTGGTCAGTGCGTGATGGAGCAGCAGATAGTCGGGATGGCCTCAAGCTCCCCGTGGATTCTGGTTCCCTACCCCACGAAGATGACTACATTTGCTGCTCCCCTTACAGACACGGGGATAAGACTCAGGCCCCGAGGGCAGTTGGCTCTGTACACCTGCAGAGACACGGAGGCCCTCGGCGTGATCTGTCCCAGATGTTCGGGACTGGTGGTCCACCTGAAGCCATTCGGGCGTTGTGAGACATGCAGAGAATTCCTATTCGAGGTGGAGCCATCCACAGTAAGGCCCCGGGCCCTTCCCCTCATCTGCCTCACAGGTACCGCTACTCCGGAAGGGGAGATCCAGGCCTTTGCGGAGGTCCCCGTATGCACTGACCAGGGCGATGTGACTGTCCAACCAGAGACTGAGAAAGAAAAATCCGAGGATGCTGCTTCGGTCACCACAGATTCCCTGCTTCCACCTCCGAAGAGGAGAGTCGGCCTGGTACAGGCGTCTTGTGGTCGTGGTCGAGCTTCACTCGTCGCTTGCCGGGCCTGGATGGATCCGGTTGGAAGAGTCCTGGACATCCCTGTGCTTCAAAAGGTCAAGGTGAGCCAGGGGCTGGGACTGTGGTGTTGGTTGGAGGTGTCGGGAGTCCACAGTCGGTGGAGCCCGCTAGGGAGGGTAGTTCCACGTCTACTAGAGACTACCTTCCCGCAGAGATGTATGACACCTCCGACCTAGAATCGCTGTCGGACTGTGGAGATGACGGTGAAATAGACAAACTTTTTCATCGTAAGGGCTGGGACAAACGCCCATTACCTGTGTTATGTGCACCGCAAGATTCGCCTATGTCTATAGGAGATAGCATGCCCCGGGCGGAAGCTCCGGAGTCTTCGAGGAAGCCTAGTCCTCCAATTGTTCTTCCAATATCCACAGCATCACCCGTTTTGTTGGCGGGGACACAGCGCGCATCATTACGGGCACCAAGAGCAAAGCCATCAGAGGTAGTGAAAGTACCTCGGCATCCGGAGGCCATCGTTCAACCAGGAGAAGGTGAGCGGGCCACAATACCTCCTTTGGCCCGACTGCAACGACTCTTCTGCCAGAGGGTCGCCCGTGAGTACGGATGGGAATATCTTTACTTGCCCCGGGACTTACTGTTTGAGGTTGAAGTTCTGCGGCAGCGGTGGTATGATGAGTTTGTTTGGGAGTAACTTAAAGTGCCTCATGCTCGGCGATACTTGTCCTGTTCGCTACCCGTGTCGAAAAAGTTCAGAGACTGCAGAGCAGACTGAATGTTGGGGCGTCATATTCATGCGGACAAGGTGCTTATCTGCCAGAAAGATGGAGAGGACATTGACTATTCGATTGAGGTTTTCGATAAGCATCTGAAGCCCCTGTTCTTGCCTGACCCGAAGTTTTATTGTAAGAGGAGACTTTCCTGTGTGTTTTTTTTTACTCTTTGGAGGAATGAGAGATGTTTTGTTTTGTTCTCTCATCTTTCACAATTCAAAGACAGAGACTTTGGGGGTAGAATCAGAGTAGGGACACAGGAAGAAGGAAGATTTCACCAAGTGTCATTACCGCGGCACTGTCACCAGGTGGCAGTGTTGCGCAACGGCTGTTTTTTTTTTTTTTAACACTTATATCACTTTACTCGTTGGAGCGAATGGGTCTCTCGGCTGATAGACTCATTCATTCCAAACTAACACAAATATGTAAGGATGTTGTGTTCTTTTTTTTTGTTTCCCTTCTGCAGGAGATCCATCTGTCAAGACTGCTGAGTATGGGGTGGTTCTTAGACAGTGATGGGAGGGATTGTATATGTGTACATGCTTAGAGGGTTTTATGAAAAAAAGTTTATTGTTTTATGTTCCCCTTCCCTTGAGCAGGTCTTGGCACAATTAGGATTCAAATTTTGAGGGATAGCCTCTGGGGTCAGGCTTATGTCACCACTCCATGGGAGACATGGGTTTGCACCAGACGCTGGGGACCAGCGTCAAATCACAGGGGGAAGTGTGTAGCGGGGTCTCTAAATTTAGGTGGGATACACCTGGTTAATAGTATGATCCAGGTGTGTAACTCATGAGAGGATTTGGACCATTTGTATTCGTGGAGGACTGGGTGGTGTATTATTCTCCTTGGCCTATGGGTGGCAAGGTACCCGCAGGCTCAAGGTAGATTTGCTGCCACAGTGCTGTCCTTTTTGTCCCTTTCCGGAGATGGTACGGCGAGGGCAGGGAACCTGCCGTGATGTCAATGGAGGAGATAAAAGGGGGAGACGCCCTTGCCACGAGGTCTTCAGGGATCTTCTTCATCACGCGCCCAGGCACCTTAGGCCTGGGTGCGGGCGGTCCGGAGTTTTCGGCCCAGGCACCCTAGGCCTGGCCGGAGCGGAGTTGGCGTCCATCCCAGGCACCTTCAGCCTGGGGTGAGGTACTAAACCAGAGGCCTGGGGCCCGGTGACTTCGACTGGGTCCCGCGAGGGCGGAGGAGTCCGAGGGTCCCTGAGGTGGATGGGGCCCATGTCTGAGGTGAGGAGGCTGGAGAGATCACCCGTCCTGAGAGTCCAGAGCAGCATCAATCCGGTGACGGATGGGCCTCCGGTAACTCCCTTGGAGGGACATCTCCCCCTGCCAGGGGCCACAATGCAGCGAAGGTACTCCTATCTACATTCTCTTGAGTCGCTGGTAGAGACTCACAAGTTCTAAGTTCTCTCTCTAGCCAATGGCTATAGTAACCGCTGGTGAAACCACAGTGGTTTAGCGTACAACCAGGATAGTGCCTCGACCTGCTCATCCCACCGTATTGAACTGTTATTGGGTCTCAACCAGTTGGCTGCTAAAGCACTGTTTATTGTGAGTGTGACAATAAAGCAAGAGTTGGACCTTTATCGGTGTGTGGTACTCTGGTTAATGGGAGCAAAGGGAAGTGTCAGCACAGCAAGACTTGGTCCTTAACTGAAACGCACAGGCCCGAGGAAAATAACTGGTACTGGCCTTCACCTCACCCACTGCCATGGGGAGGACATGGGCCGTAGCGCATCTCACCCTCACATATGAAATACCCCTAGACAATAACAAGGGGGTGAGGCCGCTACACGTGGGGGCTCGTGAGTCCGGGATGATATGTGTTTTGACCTTGGAATTAAGAACGGCTGTGTCTGAACTTTGCTGCCCGGAGGAGTTCCTAGCAGGTCGGCCATGTGATCGGCCAAAGTGCATCCCTGCTCAAAGTCGTGGAAATGACCCTGAAGCCCCATACACACGATCGGTTTAACTGATGAAAACCGTCCGATGGATGGTTTTCATCAGACAAACCGATCGTGTATGGTACCCATCGGTCTTTTTTCCATCGGTTGGAAAAAATAGAACTTGTTTTAAAATTTTCCGATGGATAAAAAACCGATGGGAATTTCCGATCGTCTATGGGCAAGTCCATCGGTTCAAAAACGAACGCATGCTCAGACTGAATTAGGAGACGGGAGCGCTCGTTCTTGTAAAACTAGCGTTCCTAATGGAGAAAGCACATTCGTCATTCTGCAAGTTATTGCTTTGTTTAATGCAGCGCATGTTTTTTTGCTTTCGAACGGTCTTTTAAATGTCATTTTGGCAGCAGAACTTTCTCATGAGTTCTGACAAACGTATGTCTTTCTTTTATCTTGTGATTTGAGGAATAATTATTAAAATTCTTCAAGGCCGACCTCACAAATTCCCCCTTTTTTTTTGGTCTTTAATTTTGTTGTGCATTTTTGGGTGTGTCAATTTCTCAGAACAACATAATATTTTATTTTTCACAAATCATGGAGGTTGGTGTCCCTTGTTATTAATTACACATTGTATTTATGCAATCTTATTGCTACTTCCCCAAAAAAACACATCAGGCATGTAGGTTTGCTGAAATCAAATTTCCCTTTATTTCGGAAATAAACAAAACAAAAACCGAAGGGCAACTATTCCCAAATTAGCAGAGAATATAAAGTCATTAGATCCCAAATGCAGACCTGACTATGATCAATAATAAAATCAACAACAGCATGAAATCAGGAGCAGCAGCCAAAGACATACATCATCCCAAGCTATGGTACTCCACCAACCTTCAATTTCTGGATGAGCAGCTCGAGGCCAGGGAATCACCTCCTGCTCTTCCTTGTAGCCTTCCTTCCACGCCTCTCTGCAGCACTCTCTCCACGGCCCCGTCCATGCACCCTTGCAGGCTGGGCCACTGTGGGTGGTGATGTGGCAGGAGGAGGAGGAGAAGGAGGAGAGGGATTGGGCTGATGTGAGATATGGGTGGCCTCAGTCAGCAGCCCCCTCGCCCCCATGTGTACGGCCATATAGATGAGATGCTCACAGAGGGCCCGTTGTCCCGCCTCCATTCTGAGCAGCTTATCCGCCAGATAGGTGCTAAACCCCTCCGTAGGGTTGAGGGGGGCCCTCATAATGGCAGCAGCCTCCTGAATCATCTTTAGTGACTCCTCCTCCACTTGTGTCATCCGCCGTTGTTTTGGCGGCCTGACGTGGAGGGGAGCCACTTGGGAGACGGTGCTGCCACTAGGCCTGGGGACCTGCTGAGTGCCACTGGGCCCTGCCTCCTCCTGCCTGTCACACTCCTGACCCTCTTCCTCCTGGCTTGCCTCATCCTGTTTATAAAATAAAATGAAAAATTCTATTATTTGAGGAATCGATCACACACAATTTTGAACTCAGTACTGTTTTTTTTTTGAGGGGGGGGGATGGGATCCTTTATGGCTAATCAAAACAGTTCAACTCAATATTACTTAGTGGACAATAATTATGATCAAAAATACTATACCGGGCTGAAGATGTGAAGATCTGGCTCTTCTAGCTCGGGAGGCTCCTCCTCCGCCTCTGCAGGTGTGGAGGGAAGGGTGGAAGGAAGGGTTGAGGGAAGGCTGGAAATAGATTCCCTGGCCTCGATCTGGTCATCCAGAAATTGGAGATGTCTGTAGTACCACAGCTTGGGCTTTACTACATCGTCGGCTGCTGCTCCTGATCTCTTGGACTGGCGCACTTCCTTGTATTTTTTTTTATAAGAATTGCGCAGGTTGTTGATTTTATTATTGATCATAGTGTAGTCTGCATCTGGGATCCATGGCTTCATATCCTCTGCTAATTTGGTAATAGTTGCCCGTCGTACATCACTTTTGTGATACGCAGGGTGTTTGAGCTCCCACAGGTTGCGCTGTTCCTTATACTTTTCGATAAAAATCAGCATCACCTCCGGCTCTCTTAGTTTATGCATCTATTTGGATCAGCAAGTACAAAAAAGTAAAAAAAAAATAAAAGGATCAGAATTGTTTCTCCTTAACTTATCACAATATTGCCCTTTACAATCATGACCCATTAATATGCCACTGCAGGCCCGAGTTCCCTTCTTACCTTAGTTCACTTCGTTGGTTCACTTCCGGTCGTCCTTACTCCGCGCATCCCTAATAACTTCTTTCCCCTTTTTATACCCTGCGCATGCGTGTAACTCCGCCCTCGTCGCCCGCCCATGACGGACTTTTTCCGCATTTCCCCGCCCCTTAACGATCGGCGCACAGTGTGAGACGGTGACATGTCGCAGACACAGGTGGCTTCTTTAGTAGAGATTACCGACGAGGAAAGCCAGGAGGCGGAAACGTCCCGATCCTGTAAAAAAAGATACAAGGCGACTAATATGTCTTTTTTCCGAGATGGCGGAGATGGTGGACATTCTGCGGAGGAAGGATTACGACGGCAAGCATGGCCCATACGACACCCCTAATCTCCGGAAGTCACAAATTATGGACAAAGTGGCGAAGAGTCTCTATAAAAAATATGGGGTCAGGAGATCCAAGGAACAACTCCGTAAAAGGTGGTCAGACCTCAAGATCAGGGAGCCGGAGCAGTATAAGAAGCTTTTAAAAAGCATAGAAAAAAGTAAGTTTATTTTACTGTGTTCTTTCACATTGTAGTATGTATTCTTCCATGTTTTGCAACATGTGCTTGGCTTGACTGGGTTCACATTTTTAAATCTCATCTTTTATGTTAAGTGGAGAGTCCACTTATTTGCAAAATGTGTTGACCAAAAACTTGCTGCTCTTCCCCCAAACATGTTTGGCACATATGCACGTAAACTACATGTGGGCATGCCTCATTTTACTTCAACAATGTTTATCTACACATTGTTGGCTAGATGATGTGTTGTAAGGAAAACTAGAATGTGAATGAAAGGATATAATCTGTATTCTGGGTAAAGGAGATGACACTCCAGCAGTTGTGTACTCTTTTTTGTTCTTCATCAAGATACTATACTCTGGGCCACATGACCAAATTTCTTAACGGTGTCACACACAGGTGGTCCAGTGGATACCTTGGTGGTTATCCAAGTGTATTTGTGAGTGTCCTCAAAAATAACATGTTGCTTTGTTGAGTTTGCAAGATCACATATGTTCATGTTGGAACTCAGGGCCAAATATCAATTGTACCCCACTTCCAAACATTAAGAATCCCTTTGCAGGCCTTTAAAAAGTCTGTGTGCTAAAGTATACATTATTTTTTAAATTGCCATAGGGGAGAGGAGACTGGGAGGACACCATGCTCATGAGACGAGGAACCCAACACCACAGAAACTCCCCGAAGATCCCAAAGCAGACCAAGATCAGCAGGTTCAGGAAGCGGAGGTGGGGGAAGCGGAGGTGGAGGAAGGGGAGGTGGAGGAAGGAGAGGTGGAGCTTATCAGCACAACAGGTCAGTGTCTGTCACCACAACTTCAAGGTAAATACAGATGTAGGCCTGCCTAGTTTAAAAATTTTGGTTTCTTTTTAGGGACTGAACGTGGGGGTGTGTCAGGAAGTCCAAATCCGCCATTCTCGAGTGCCAGCGCCAAAATAATCATTCAGGAAATCATGGAATGCAGTAGCGAAATGGACATTATGAGAAAGAGAATGATTGTGATTGAGCAAAAATATAAAAACATGATAGATATTTTGGGGAGAATAGTGTGAACCCCCCCTTTTTGTGTGTTTTGTTATGCGTCTGAAATTATCTCTGGGATTTCCACCAGCCCAAATGTGAAGATGCACACACTGACTCAACATGTTCTATCTGCCGTCACAGGATATCTATGTCCCTGTTTTGGGGGTGCAACCTCTTCCTCCCTCCTCAAGTAGGTGAGAGGAAGGGTTTTCACCCCCAAAGCACGTCCATTGATCCCCCATGATGGCAGATAGCACATGTTTACCTTAGCCATGGGATCATGTTGAAGATACCCATTTGAGCCCCAAAAATAAAGTGTGGTTCTTCACATTTGGGATGGATCAGGGGTAACATCACCCCATCTCCTGTTTGTATTTTTCACTGTGTTATTTTCTTCCTTTTTTTTGCCCAAACAAATGGCTTTCGACCCATGCATGTTTCTGCAAATAAAGCCGCACCACAAAAAAAAAGGCTATTATTTCGAAAAGAATAAAAAAATGTGGTGCAATCAATAAAAAGATTTGGGAAGTGTAAAAAAGGTGTGCCTTGTTCTTTCTATGCTCAAGAGCAGTTCTGAAGATGCCAAAACAGTGTTTTTCCCTCTGAGTTTTGAGGCTATTTACTAAGGACAAATACACTTGGCACTACTAGAACCTGGGAGACACATAAACCCAAAATACAAGAATGACAACACAAGTTTGTAGGAATTCAAATTTTTTGCTTTATTTTAAAAAGGTAAAATCCTCGGTCAGATGTGGTCTGGCATTGCGATGGCCCCCCTACCCGTGAAGTACTCTACGTATTTCTGGCGTACTTCACGGGCACTTTGGGGGGCCAAGCCAGTACGAGCAGTGCTGAGGCCAGTCAGATTAATCAGTTCTGATGGACCGGCCTCAGGCCCAAACGATGAGACATAATTTGTCGCAAATTTGCGTAGAAAATTGTGCAACAAGCAGCAGCAGTAGACGATGTGGTTCAGTTTATAATCCGCCAAATGTATCGCTGTCTGGAACAGGCGGAACCGGCTGGCCATTATCCCGAAGGCATTCTCCACAACTCTCCGGGCTCTGGCCAGCCGGTAATTAAAAACCCTCCTCTCCGGGGTGAGGGTGCGTTGGGGAAACGGCCGCATCAGGTGTGGTCCTAGTCCAAAAGCCTCATCCGCAATGAAAACGAACGGGAGCCCTTCAACGTTCTCTGCATCTGGAGGCAGTGCAAGACCCCCAGCCTGCAGACGGTGAGCGAACTCCGTCTCCGCGAATGATCCGCCATCGGACATCCGGCCGTTCTTCCCCACGTTCACATATAGGAACTCATACCGTGCCAACACCACCGCCATTAACACTATGCTATTAAAACCTTTATAGTTGAAATAGTATGACCCCGAACGGGGTGGCGGCACTATGTGGATGTGCTTCCCATCAATTGCCCCTCCGCAGTTGGGGAAATCCCACCGCTGGGCAAATTGGGAGGCCACAGTCAGCCATTCCTGTGGTGTGCTAGGGAACTGTGGAGTCAAACAAAAAGAAGACATTAGTACGGTTTAGGTTTACAGTGCAAGCAGATTACACACAAAAACATTTGTGACCAACATCATTCTAACATTATTATTTAAGGGAGTTTTTCCGACCAATAAACAAAGGCCCACTTAGCAGATGCCTCACCCCCGCTGAGTGGACATTCTAAAATAATCTAAGGGGGGGCTAAGGTGATTGTGGGGGATAAAAAAAACGCTCTACCACTCTGCTGAGCTTGATTGAGAACTAAAAATTGTTTAACATCTTTAGGGGGGGGGAGGGAGGGTTGTCAAACTACGAGGGCTATAACCCCCAAAAATGAAAAGGAAAATAGAAGGTTTTGCGCCCACGATAGCATACTGGAGAGGTTAGTGAAGGGAAATAGGCATGTAGGGCCCAAAAAGGGATTTACAGGTAAAAAAAGGCATGGGGAAAATGGGGACATTACCAGGATATTACAAACAGGCATATTTGTGTTAGGAGGAAAAAAAAGAAGATTCAAAAACAATCAAAACATATAATGTGAGGTTAAAGGAGCAAAATTACCTTCATATAGTCCTTCTGCAGGACCTGAATGATGGCCGAACACGTCTCAGGGATAATGATCCCGAGAGCCTGGGGGGAGATGCCTGTTGAGAACTTGAGGTCCTGCAAGCTTCTCCCAGTCGCCAGGTATCTCAACGTGACAATAAGCCTCTGCTCGGCAGTGATGGCCTGGAGCATCACAGTGTCCTGCCTCGTGATATAGGGGGACAGCAAATCCAACAGACGGTGAAATATGGGGTCCGTCATTCTGAGATAATTCCTGAAATCATCAGGATTATTCTCATGGATTTCCCGCAGCAGAGGCATATGAGAGAATTGTTCCCGCTGGAGCAACCAATTCTTAGTCCATGAACTCCTCCTCACCCTGTTCACAGACTGAACTTGGGTTACAGTGTTAACTGCAACACCAAGCCCAAAGCCAGCACAAGCTCGAGAACGAGAACGCACTTCAAACATGGTTTTAAACCGGTCG
This sequence comes from Rana muscosa, assembly GCA_029206835.1. Taxonomy (NCBI): domain Eukaryota; kingdom Metazoa; phylum Chordata; class Amphibia; order Anura; family Ranidae; genus Rana; species Rana muscosa. Next base: position 220,818,792 of record CM055116.1, read on the forward strand.
GCTGGTCAGAACGCACTCAAACAGAACGCAACGTGGAAGAGCAAGGCCTGAAAAGAACGATCTGAAAAACAGTAAACTAACGGCCAAGAAGGCACTGCAAGGCAGTAACGACCTGACTGCACGCACTGAATCACAAATACAAACCCACAAGCACAAACTGAACACCAGGAAACGATCTGCAAAGCACGGAGACTGAAAAGCGCGAATCGGCTCTCACCAAACTTTTACTAACACGCGGTAACACGAAATCAGCAAAAGCAGCCCAAGGGGTGGCGCCATTAGATTTGTTCGGCCCTTTTATAGCGCGTTGTACGTTTTGAACGTGCCGTTGTTTACTTGCCGTCGGTTTTTTGACTGATGGTGTGTGGCCAAGACTGATGAAAAACAGTTTCATCGGATTTCCGATGGTCAAATCCATCGAACGAAAATCCATAGGTTATCCGATCGTGTGTACAGGGCTTTAGACGGGAAAGGCCCATGCAGAAGAGCAAGAAGAGGGAGAAGTCCAGCCGTGTGATGTACTACATGTGGGGGCTTTTACTGCACTGCGCCATGAGGCACCCCGTGACTACACAGTTCGTGGGCGGAGTTTGATGGAAGCCTGCGAAAACGTGCAAGTCGTGGGAGGAGTCTGGCCATGTGGAGGGACTCACGTGGAGACTTCGGCGCGTGGTCAGTGCGTGATGGAGCAGCAGATAGTTGGGATGGCCTCAAGCTCCCCGTGGATTCCGGTTCCCTACCCCACGAAGATGACTACGTTTGCTGCTCCCCTTACAGACACGGGGATAAGACTCAGGCCCCGAGGGCAGTTGGCTCTGTACACCTGCAGAGACACGGAGGCCCTCGGCGTGATCTGTCCCAGATGTTCGGGACTGGTGGTCCCCCTGAAGCCATTCGGGCATTGTGAGGCATGCAGAGAATTCCTATTTGAGGTGGAGCCATCCACAGTAAGGCCCCGGGCCCTTCGCCTCAACTGCCTCACAGGTACCGCTACTCCGGGGGAGATCCAGGCCTTTGCGGAGGTCCCCGTACGCACTGACAAGGGCGATGTGACTGCCCAACCAGAGACTGAGAAAGAAAAATCTGAGGATGCTGCATTGGTCACCACAGATTCCCTGCTCCCACCTCCAAAGAGGAGAGTCGGCCTGGTACAGGCGTCTTGTGGTCGTGGTCGAGCTTCAACCCGTCGCTTGCCGGGCCTGGATGGATCCGGTTGGAAGAGTCCTGGACATCCCTGTGCTTCAAAAGGTCAAGGTGAGCCAGGGGCTGGGACTGTGGTGTTGGTTGGAGGTGTCGGGAGTCCACGGTCGGTGGAGCCCGCTAGGGAGGGTAGTTCCACGTCTACTAGAGACTACCTTCCCGCAGAGGTGTATGACACCTCCGACCTAGAATCGCTGTCGGACTGTGGAGATGACGGTGAAATAGACAAACTTTTTCATCGTAAGGGCTGGGACAAACGCCCATTACCTGTGTTATGTGCACCGCAAGATTCGCCTATGTCTATAGGAGATAGCATGCCCCGGGCGGAAGCTCCGGAGTCTACGAGGAAGCCTAGTCCTCCAATTGTTCTTCCACAATCCACAGCATCACCCGTTTTGTTGGCGGGGACACAGCGCACATCATTACGGGCACCAAGATCAAAGCCATCAGAGGTAGTGAAAGTACCTCGGTATCCGGAGGCCATCGTTCAATCAGGAGAAGGTGAGCGGGCCACAATGCCTCCTTTGGCCCGACTGCAACGACTCTTCTGCCAGAGGGTCGCCCGTGAGTACGGATGGGAATATCCTTACTTGCCCCGGGACTTACTGTTTGAGGTTGAAGTTCTGCGGCAGCGGTGGTATGATGAGTTTGTTTGGGAGTAACTTAAAGTGCCTCATGCTCGGCGATACTTGTCCTGTTCGCCACCCGTGTCGAAAAAGTTCAGAGACTGCAGAGCAGACTGGATGTTGGGGCGTCATATTCATGCGGACAAGGTGCTTATCTGCCGGAAAGATGGAGAGGACATTGACTATTCGATTGAGGTTTTCGATAAGCATCTGAAGCCCCTGTTCTTGCCTGACCCGAAGTTTTACTTGTAAGAGGAGACTTTTTTTTTTACTCTTTGGAGGAATGAGAGATGTTTTGTTTTGTTCTCTCATCTTTCACAATTCAAAGACAGAGACTTTGGGGGTAGAATCAGAGTAGGGACGCAGGAAGAAGGAAGATTTCACCAAGTGTCATTACCGCGGCACTGTCACCAGGTGGCAGTGTTGCGCAACGGCTGTTTTTTTTTTTTTACACTTACATCACTTTACTCGTTGGAGCGAATGGGTCTCTTGGCTGATAGACTCATTCATTCCAAACTAACACAAATATGTAAGGATGTTGTGTTCTTTTTTTTGTTTCCCTTCTGCAGGAGATCCATCTGTCAAGACTGCTGAGTATGGGGTGGTTCTTAGACAGTGATGGGAGGGATTGTATATGTGTACATGCTTAGAGGGTTTTATGAAAAAAAGTTTATTGTTTTATGTTCCCCTTCCCTTGAGCAGGTCTTGGCACAATTAGGATTCAAATTTTGAGGGATAGCCTCTGGGGTCAGGCTTATGTCACCACTCCATGGGAGACATGGGTTTGCACCAGACGCTGGGGACCAGCGTCAAATCACAGGGGGAAGTGTGTAGCGGGGTCTCTAAATTTAGGTGGGATACACCTGGGTAATAGTATGATCCAGGTGTGTAAATCATGAGAGGATTTGGACCATTTGTATTAGTGGAGGACTGGGTGGTGTATTATTCTCCTTGGCCTATGGGTGGCAAGGTACCCGCAGGCTCAAGGTAGATTTGCTGCCACAGTGCTGTCCTTTTTGTCCCTTTCCGGAGATGGTACGGCGAGGGCGGGGAACCTGCCGTGATGTCAATGGAGGAGATAAAAGGGGGAGACGCCCTTGCCACGAGGTCTTCGGGGATCTTCTTCATCACGCGCCCAGGCACCTTAGGCCTGGGTGTAGGTGGTCCGGAGTTTTCGGCCCAGGCGCCCTAGGCCTGGCCGGAGCGGAGTTGGCGTCCATCCCAGGCACCTTCAGCCTGGGGTGAGGTACTAAACCAGAGGCCTGGGGCCCGGTGACTTCGACTGGGTCCCGCGAGGGCAGAGGAGTCCGAGGGTCTCTGAGGTGGATGGGGCCCATGTCTGAGGTGAGGAGGCTGGAGAGGTCACCCGTCCGGAGAGTCCGGAGCAGCATCAACCCGGTGACGGATGGGCCTCCGGTAACTCCCTGGGAGGGACATCTTCCCCTGACAGGGGCCACAACGCAGCAAAGGTACTCCTATCTACATTCTCTTGAGTCACTGGTAGAGACTCACAAGTTCTAAGTTCTCTCTCTGGCCAATGGCTATAGTAACCGCTGGTGAAACCACAGTGGTTTAGCGTACAACCAGGATAGTGCCTCGACCTGCTCATCCCACCGTATTGAACTGTTATTGGGTCTCAACCAGTTGGCTGCTAAAGCACTGTTTATTGTGAGTGTGACAATAAAGCAAGAGTTGGAACTTTATCGGTGTGTGGTACTCTGGTTAACCACTTAAGCCCCGTACCATTTGGTAGCTAAAGGACCAGAGCTGTTTTCAGAATTTTGCACTGCGCTGCTTTAACTGTAAATTGTGCGGATATGCAATGTTGTACCCAAATGAAATTTGCGTCCTTTTCATCCCACAAATAGAGCTTTCTTTTAATGGTATTTGATTGCCTCTGCAATTTTAATTTTTTGCGATATAAACGGAAAAAGACCGAAAATTTTGAAAAAAAATGATATTTTCTACTTTTTGTTATAAGAAAAATTGAATAAACTCAATTTTAGTCATACATTTAGGCCAAAATGTATTCAGCCACATGTCTTTAGTAAAAAAAATGTCAATAAGCGTATATTTATTGGTTTGCGCAAAAGTTATAGCGTCTAAAATCTAGGGTACATTTTCTGGAATTTACACAGCTTTTAATTTATGACTGCCTATCTCATTTCTTGAGGTGCTAAAATGGCAGGGCAGTACAAAACCCCCCCAAATGACCCCATTTTGGAAAGTAGACATCCCAAGGAAATTGCTGAGAGGCATGTTGAGCCCATTGAATATTTTTTTTTTGTCTCAAGTGATTGAATAATGACAAAAAAATAAATAAAAAATTACAAAAAGTTGTCACTAAATGATATATTGCTCACACATGCCATGGTTATATGTGGAATTGCACCCCAAAATACATTTTGCTGCTTTTCCTGAGTACGGGGATACCACATGTGTGGGACTTTTTAGGAGCCTAGCCGCGTACGGGACCCCGGAAAACAAGCACCGCCTTCAGGATTTCTAAGGGCGCAAATTTTTGATTTCACTCCTCACTACCTATCACAGTTTCGAAGGCCATAAAATGCCAAAATAGCCCAAAACCCCCCCCAAATGACCCCATTTTAGAAAGTAGACACCCCAAGGATATTGCTGAGAGGCCTGTTGAGCCCATTGAATATTTTTTTTTTTCTCCCAAGTGATTGAATAATGACAAAAAAAAAAATTACAAAAAGTTGTCACTAAATTATATATTGCTCACACATGCCATGGTTATATGTGGAATTACACCCCAAAATACATTATGCTGCTTCTCCTGAGTACGGGGATACCACATGTGTGGGACTTTTTAGGAGCCTAGCCGCGTACGGGACCCCGAAAACCAAGCACTGCCTTCAGGATTTCTAGGCACAAATTTTTGATTTCACTCCTCACTACCTATCACAGTTTCGAAGGCCATAAAATGCCAAAATAGCACAAAACCCCCCCAAATGACCCCATTTTGGAAAGTAGACACCCCAAGCTATTTGCTGAGAGGCATGGTGAGTATTTTACAGCTCTCATTTGTTTTTGAAAATGAAGAAAGTAAATATTTTTATTTTTATTTTTTTTCAATTTTCAAAACTTTGTGACAAAAAGCGAGATCTGCAAAATACTCACCATACCTCTCAGCAAATAGCTTGGGGTGTCTACTTTCCAAAATGGGGTCATTTGGGGGGGTTTGTGCCATCTGGGCATTCCATGGCCTCCGAAACTGTGATAGTCAGTGAGAAGTGAAATCAAAAATTTACACCCTTAGAAAGCCTGAAGGCGGTGCTTGGTTTTGGGGTTCCGTACGCGGCTAGGCTCCCAAAAATTCTCACACATGTGGTATCCCCGTACTCGGAAGAAGCAACAGAATGTATTTTGGGGTGTAATTCCACATATGCCTATGGCATGTTTGAGCAATATATCATTTAGAGACAACTTTGTGCAAAAAAAACAAAATAAAAAAAAAAATTTCTTTTTTCCGCAACTTGTGTCAACATATAAAATATTCCATGGACTCGACATGCCTCTCAGTATATAGCTTGGGGTGTCTGCTTTCCAAAATGGGGTCATTTGGGGGGGTTTTGAACTGTTCTGGCATTTTATACACAACATTAGGAAGCTTACATCCACTCTTCTAACCTCTTGAAGACAAAGCCCTTTTTGACACTTTTTGTTTACATGAAAACATTTTTTTTTTTTGCAAGAAAATTATGTTGAACCCCCAAACATTATATATATTTTTAAAGCAAAGGCCCTACAGATTAAAATGGTGGGTGTTGCAATTTTTTTCTACACAGTATTTGCACATCGATTTTTCAAACGCATTTTTTGGGGAAAAAATACACTTTTTTTTATTTTAATGCACTAAAACAGACTATATTGCCCAAATGTTTGATGAAATAAGAAAAAAAAAGAGGATCTTAGGCCGAGTACATAGATACCAAACACGACATGCTTTAAAATTTTGCACAAACGCGCATTGGCGACAAACTACATACATTTTTAAAAGCCTTTAAAAGCCTTTACAGGTTACGCCGTTAGATTTACAGAGGAGGTCTACTGCTAAAATTACTGCCCTCGATCTGACCTTCGCGGTGATACCTCACATGCATGGTGCAATTGCTGTTTACATATGACGCCAGACCGACGCTTGCGTTCTCCATTGGGCAAGAGCAGGACAGGACAGGGGTGCTTTTTTTTTTTTTATTATTAATTTTGCTTTTTTATTTTATTTTTAAACTGTTGCTTCCATATTTATTTATTTTTTATAATTTTTATTGTTATCTCAGGGAATGTAAATATCCCCTATTATAGCAATAGGTAGTGACAGGTACTCTTTTTTTGAAAAAACTGGGGTCTTCTAGACCCTAGATCTTTCCTCTGCCCTCAAAGCATCTGACCACACCAAGATCGGTGTGATAAAATGCTTTCCCAATTTCCCAATGGCGCTTTTTATATCCGGGGGGGGGACATTCCCTCCCACTGCTTGTGAAAGCAGTCCAGAGGCTAATTAGCCACTAGGATTGCTTTTACATGAAAGCCGGCCGCTGGCTGAAAAGAATGATACCAAGATGATACCTAAACCCGCAGGCATCATTCTGGTATAAACATTCAAAGTCCAGCAACATACCAGTACGTTGCTGGTCCTTGTTGGACATGTATTGTAATCTTTTTTTTTCATGCAGCCTGTTGGCTGAACGAAAAAAGAGATTGATCGGTGGGTATGCCCACCATTAGAATACCGCCCTTCATCCACCCACTTCTAATGATGGGCATATATGCACCATTTATATATGCCGAAGCATGGGGGCATCCACCCGCAAAAAAGTTATGCCGCACACACATGGTTGGACTTTACCACGGGCAAGCCTCCATCGGAATTTCAACCGTATGTACGCGGCATTAGGAGAAAAATCGCTCCTCTGCTCCTCTGCTCCTCCGCCCCTGCTGCCCCCATGCTTCGGCATATATGCTTTTTTTTTTTAACTGTGGTGGTGAAATCACCTCCTACAGCACTGGAGTCGCAGGGATCAGGCCTGTCTCTGCGAACGCTGCAGTTATGTGTGTTGTGTTTTGTAAGTGACAGTGACCGATCGATACTGCACTTGGGTGGCCTGGGCTGGACGGAGGGGCAAAATGCAGGTGTTAGCAGGTATCTGGGCTGATCCCACTAACACTGCGTTTTTGGGAACCCTAAACTGCTGGGGACGCTAGTATAGATCTGATCAGATCAGATATTGATCTGTTCAGATACTATACCACTAAGGGAGGTGTATGCTTCACGCGTGGGTGTTAGCGCTACTGGCACTAACCTGACGCTGCCTGGGGTGTGGCGCAGACCCTCTCTGACGCTAAAACCTAATTGATATCACCCGCTGGGCGATCAGGGGGTTAAACCTTTATTGGGTTATATACGGCAGGTGCCCTGACACTATAAAAAGCAAACTAACTAACCAGCGTCACCCGTAACACTTATATGGTGATCACTGGTGAAAGGGTTAACTAGGGGCAATTAGGGGGTTAAAACATTTATTAGGTAATATATGGGGGTACCTGACGCTATATAAAAACCTGGCGGGGAACCTAAAAAAAATTACTGGCTACCGATCTGCATCACCGACACTAAGACAGCGATCAGAAAAACGATCGCTTAGCGACAGTGGTGATAGGGGGTGAAAGGGTTAGAGGGAAAGGGACTGTGGGCAGGGGATTTATTTAAAAAGGGGTTAAGTTAAAAAAAAAAAAAAAAAATTCCTCCTCTCGGGTCTCACTGTTGCATTCACCCCCCCTACCTCCCTCCCAGGATGGAGGGGGTAAGGGTAACATCTATAAATGCCAAAGGGCTGAACACCCCAGAAAAAAGGAGGATCTTATTAAATGAACTCAAACAAACTCGAACAAATGTAGCATTTATACAGGAGACACAATTTAAGATGAATAAATTTCCCTACTTGCAAAATAGATTTTTTCCATGTGCTTATCACGCATATAATCAAACATTGAAATCTAAAGGGGTCTCCATCGTAATCTCTAATAGGTTGCCTGGGTCCCTGATAGATAAAAAGATAGATGAAGAAGGACGGTATCTATTCTTGAAGGGAAAAATTGGAGAGGTGAAAGTTACTCTGGCAACCCTGTATACACCAAACACACATCAAGATATTTTTTTAAAGAAAACATTGTCTCGGCTAGATACGTTTGCAGAGGGGAAATTGATCTTGGGAGGGGATTTTAATATACCCTTAGATCCTAGAATAGACACATCAGCAGGGTCCTCATCGGTACCAGGAGGTATCAGGAGAGGTGTCCGGCGAAAGTTACTGGAAATGCAGCTGATAGATGCCTGGAGAGCAATGCATGTGGGGGAAAGGGACTATACGTTTTTCTCCAACCCCTACCAAGTATACTCGCGAATCGATTTTTTTTGTTACCACACTATCTATTGACGGCAGTACTTGAGGTCACTATAGGCAGTATCACGTGGTCAGACCACGCTCCGGTGATGATGTGTATTTCCCTGTCTGGCACGGCTCCCTCCCTGGAGTGGCGATGGCGTCTGAATGAGGGTTTGCTGCAGATCCCTGAAATTAGGGAGGATGTCGCAAAAGAAATGGAGGCATATTTCCAGACGAATGACACTCCGGGGAGTGACCCGGGCATGATATGGGAAGCACATAAAGCAGTGATAAGAGGGGTATTGATAAAGCACGGATCTAGATTAAAAAAATACGAGAAGCACAGATGATAAAATTGATGAAAGAAATCCAGGCACTAGAAAATAAGCATAAAATAGTACAAGCACAGGTGGAAGGGGAAAAGCTGAACGACCTAAGGAGACAGCTAACAGAACTGCTGAGGTATAAAGCGAAAGCGGCAATACAAAGGGGTAAGAAAACATTGTATGAATTAGGCGACAAATGTAGTAAAATTCTTGCAGGGAAGCTGAAAGAAAAAGGGAAGTCAGTATATGTGCCCCAGATAAAGGGAGATAAGGGACAATTAATTTCAGTCCCCAAAGACATTGCTCAAAGATTTAGGGAATATTTTTCCTCACTGTATAATTTGACCCCCACACCTACACCGCTAGTAAAGCTAGTAGACTATCTTAAGTCTGCATGTTTGATTAAGATGACCGTAGAGGAACGTAACAGTCTGTAAAAACCCATATCAGTAGAGGAACTGAGGGAAGTGTTGAAAGGAGTTAAGCCGGGGAAGGCCCCAGGCCCAGATGGGTTTACGACTCAATATTTTAAGAATTTTTTCCCAATATTGGGGGTACACATGACTAAGATGTTCAATGGGATCGGCCAGACCTCCACACTACCGCCGGACGCACTGAGGGCATATATATCGGTAATCCCGAAGGAGGGGAAAGATCTGGCGGAGTGTGGGAGTTATCGCCCGATCTCATTGTTGAACATAGATCTAAAGCTCTTTACAAAATTGTTGGCCACACGTCTTCAACCGCTAATAAATAAATTGGTACACTTGGACCAGGTTGGGTTTATCCCAGCCCGGGAAGCCAGGGACAATACTATTAAGGTCCTCAATCTAGTTCATTGGGCAAATGTTACAAAAACCCCCAGTATTTTTCTGAGCACAGACGCAGATAAAGCGTTTGATAGATTAAACTGGCGGTTTATGTTCGAGGTACTGAGACAAATGGGATTAGGAGAGCAAATGATAAACTGGATAGTGGGAGTATATACATCACCTGAAGCATCAGTTAAAGTTAATGGGATATATTCTGAATCATTTAAAATTTCAAATGGGACCCGACAGGGATGCCCACTCTTCCCTATGCTGTTTGCTCTCTCCCTCGAACCATTATTAAACAAAATTAGGCAAAATTCAGACATTAAGGGCCTACAAATAGGAGACCATAATTATAAAATCTCAGCCTACGCAGATGATCTGCTCTTCTCTCTAACTAGTCCACATATCTCCCTGCCAAACTTAATGAGAGAAATAGAGGAATATGGAACACTTGCAAACTTAAAAATTTATTACGTTAAGTCTGAGGCAATGGGGGTGGCCCTTCCCCCAATAGTGCAGAAAACTATCCAACCTAACTTTAAGTTTAAATGGGTAAAGACAGCATTAAAATATCTAGGAATACAGATACCATCAAAAATAAAGAAGACCTTCCTGATTAATTTCCCCCCGCTGTACAAGGTAGTCTGCTCATTACTGGAGAGATGGCAGCAGGGATCCCACTTGTGGTTTGGCCGTTGCAATACAATTAAAATGAATATACTACCAAAGCTCTTGTATTTATTCCAGGCCCTGCCAGTGGAAGTCCCTGCTGCCTATTTCCGCCAAGTAAATACACTTTTTACCAAATTTATATGGGCAAAAAAAAGACCACGGATTAGCCGAAGGCATATGACCCTGCCCAAGAAACACGGAGGACTGGCGGTCCCAGATGTCTATAAATATTACCAAGCAGCACATCTGGGAAGGGTCATAGACTGGTGCAGACATGCAGAATGGAAACAATGGGTGGACCTGGAGCAAAAAATTAGTAAGGTACCACTGGGTAGAGCATCTTGGTGCTATGCAGAACTGCCAGATCCTGTAAAAAAACATCCTTTTATAGGACCAACCCTCCGGATGGGATACAAAACTTGTCAGAAATCGAAATATTCATCTTTACAGTCACCACTGTACCCAGTATTGGGAAATCCAAGTTTTGGCCCGGGGATGGAGGGAGGGGCGTTCTTGAAGTTACGGGAGAAAGGTTACACACAGGTCTCACATTTCTTGGACTCAGATATTTGGCCGACAATAGAGACTTTGATCAAGAGGGGAGGTAGGTTCGAAGTAGGAAACTGGCAGGCAATACAACTTCGCCATTTTTTTAATTCACTAGGTCCAGCAAAAACTTTTAGACGAGACTTGACAAAATTCGAGATATATTGTGAAGAGAAGGAACCGCTGGCCAGGAAGATATCTAAAATCTATAAGATGTTAATCTCTCCCCCAGATAATTTTGAGATTCCAGCAATAGGGAAATGGGCAAGAGATATGAATAGGACGTTCACACAAGCCCAAAGACAGAAGATAATATATCTCTCACTTAATACATCAGTTTGCTCTAGAACCCAGGAATTGAATTACAAAGTAATGACCAGATGGTATTACACACCCTCAAAAATTTGTAAGTTTAGCCCAGAAGCTCCTGACCAGTGTTGGAGATGTAGTGATGGATGGGGAACATTACTACACATATTTTGGACATGTCCAAAGATCAGACAATACTGGTCAGAAGTACGAAGGATAATGCAAAAATTTACAACAGACCAAATACAAGATGATCCTGCTTTTTTCTTACTACACCTATCAGAAATACCAACACAGATATATAAAAACTCAGTACTATGCTATATGGTCAATGAGGCAAAGGCATGTATTGCACGCTGTTGGAAGGACCCCAGACCCCCTTCAATTGTAGAATGGCTAAATAGGGTCAGGAACGTAGGGGCCATAGAGGATATGGTCCTGTCGGCCCAAGATAGAAAAGAGCAATATACTAAAACTTGGACTAAATGGAATCTGTTTATTGACTCGGAAGAAGGAAGGAGGTTGATGAAAGGGGAATAGTCCAGTTAAGGAAGGGTAGTGGGGGGAGAGGGAGGAAGAAGAAGGAGAGAGGAGGGGAAGGGAAGGAAGAAGAGGAAGGAAAAAAGAAGAAAAAGAGAAAAAGGGAATACGGGCCAAACCCAATGGGGGGGGCGGTGGGAGATGTAGGGGAGAGATGGGAGACAGGAAAAAGTTTTAAAGGCGTAATTTTTTTCTTTTTTTTGGGGGGGGGGGGAGGGTGGTAAAAGAAGGGAATAAAAGGGGCATGTGGGGGTACTGATAGATAGGCGGAGGACGGGGGAACGAAGAGAAGTGGGATGACGGAAGTAATAATAAAGGTAGACACTGAGGAGACTGAATAAAGTTTCTACTATGAAAGACAAATGGAGACAAAAAAGGAGGAGAACATGAAATAGTATTGTTTAAAAATACTCCCTGTGCCCAATGGGATAGGTGGAAAGAATATAGTATGCCTAGGTTAACTGAGGAAGATATATACATTGGGTTGTGGAGGATTGGAATGTGAGTTTGCCTGTGTTTGGTTTTCTTTGGGGTCCCTCTCCCCCACCTTTTGTTTCTTATTTGCTTCCCTTCCTTGCTGCCCCCCACTGCCCGTACCTGGGAGAGGGGGGGGTATTGAGGGGAGGGGAGAGGAAATATGTATAAAATGAAATGAAAAGTTGCACCTTATTGTCTGTACCACACCAGAAACATAAACAAAGAATGAGAAAAAAAATAAAGGGTTACCTGGGGGGCGATCAAGGGGGTTAAACCTTTATTAGACAATATATGGAGGTACCTGACGCTATAAAAACCTGCGGCGAACCTAAAAAAAATTACTGGCTACCGATCGGCATCACAGACACTAAGACAGCAATCAGAAAAACGATCGCTTAGCGACAGTGGTGATAGGGGGTGAAAGGGTTACCTGGGGGGCGATCAAGGGGGTTAAACCTTTATTAGATAATATATGGGGGTACCTGACGCTATAAAAACCTGCGGCGAACCTAAAAAATTTTTACTGGCTACCGATCTGCATCACCGACACTAAGACAGCAATCAGAAAAACGATCACTTAGCGACAGTGGTGATAGGGGGTGAAAGGGTTACCTGGGGGGCGATCAAGGGGGTTAAACCTTTATTAGATAATATATGGGGGTACCTGACGCTATAAAAACCTGCGGCGAACCTAAAAAAAATTACTGGCTACCAATCGGCATCACCGACGCTAAGACAGCGATCAGAAAAGCAATCGCTTAGCGACAGTAGTGATAGGGGTGAAAGGGTTACCTGGGGGGCGATCAAGGGGGTTAAACCTTTATTAGGTAATATATGGGGGTACCTGACGCTATAAAAACCTGCGGCGAACCTAAAAAAAATAACTGGCTACCGATCGGCATCACCGACGCTAAGACAGCGATCAGAAAAATGATCGCTTAGCGACAGTGGTGATAGGGGGTGAAAGGGTTATCTGGGGGGCGATCAGGGGGTTAAACCTTTATTAGGGGGGGTTAGGGGGCTACACTGGACCTAAAACTAACTTTAGTGACACTTTTACAGTCACAAATGTCACTGATTGCAGTGATCAGTAAATAAATGGTCACTGCAAGTGACACTGTGACTGGGGGCTGGGGGTGATCTGGGGGGTGATCTGGGGTGTCTGGGGGGGCCTGGGGGGGCGATTTATGTTCCTATGTGTCCTGGTGTCAGTGTAGTGTTTTGTGCACTAACCTGGCATCTTCTCTTGTGCGGCGCTCGGTATATGTGAGCGCCGCAGGAGAGATGACATCACTTCCTCTGCCTGTGTAAACATTACACAGGCAGGGAAGCTTTCTCATTCACCGGGAGCGATCGCGAGGGGGTGGCCGGAATCGAACGGCCGTCCCCTCATCCCGGATCGCTCCCGAACACTTAACCACCACTCACTGTAAAGAAGGGGGGTCCGATTGGACCCCCAACTATACAAAGGCGATCACGTAGATATACGTGATTCTGCCTGTCGGTGCCATTCTGCCGACGTATATTTACAGTGGGCGGTCGTTAAGTGGTTAAGGGGGGCAAAGGGAAGTGTCAGCACAGCAAGACTTGGTCCTTAACTGAAACGCACAGGCCCGAGGAAAATAACTGGTACTGGCCTTCACCTCACCCACTGCCATGGGAAGGACATGGGCCGTAGCGCATCTCACCCTCACATATGAAATACCCCTAGACAATAACAAGGGGGTGAGGCCGCTACATGCCCTTTTGACAAAAATCAGACGCACGGTTGGCCAACAATCATACCATGTGTATGAGGCTTAAGATTAAGATGCGGTTTCTAAAGGGGACAGCTTAGATACAATTGTAAAGGAAAAATCACAGCAGGGTTATCTGTAGTAGATGTCTGTTCTTAGAGTATCCATACAACTAACTTAGCCAAATTCAACTCTGACCTCCCTCCATCCCAAAAAGAAATGAGGTCCTTCTTTCGGCTACAGCAGAGCTGCAGATGAAGAAGGACGCCATGTTAATGCACAAATGCAAACAGGAGATTTCCAATACAACTTGGAATCCCCTTTGTTAAGAGGAAATTAAAAATAAAAATAAAAAGTGTACACAAAGAACACACTAACTCTGGCCATGAAAACACAGGCTTAGCTTTTTGTGGACATGTCATATTCATTTCTTTTAATAGTCTTTGTTCAGAAAAGAGTCAGAATGAACAATGAGAGAGACAGTGAATGTTTTTCATTTGTCATCCACCTGCAGCTCCTTGTTATATTGTCACAATTTAATGTAGTTGGACAAATTGGACACATATTTAATGGGGTTTAACTAGACATAATCCTATTTATAGTTTGAGTGTCTGCATATGTCAGTGCTGGAAGAGAAACTGGCACCTATTACACAGAGCACAAACTTATGGATTAAAGAATGTGAAATCAGGATTTGGGACAAATCTCCTAAATTTCTAGCAGTTAATTAACGGGAGATGGGCAGCTTAACTACTGTATTGCTATTCCACTCATAAATCTGCTGGTAGTACAGAACAGAGATTAATCTAAAGCTTTACAGGGCAACAAAGGTAAAAGCGGAATATATGTATTGTTATTCATAAGTATATGCACAGTATGCGTATTCACTGACATGCTATAATACCATATATTTGCAATTGTAATTTCACTACTTCACTGTATATAATTTTACATTAAGATACAGAAAAAAATCAGAAAAGAACAAAATATTTTCTCTGTTTAATTCAGCTGTCAGATCATTGAAATGTGCTACTTTAAGTGGAATAAACTTGTCTTAAGCACACTTACAAATCACATAATATACTGTATAAAAAACAGTCAGTACAGAAATGAATGGTTTCTAAAAGACTTTACCTTAGCGCAAAAAAGGAAGTGATTATAAATGAATGCATAACCGGAAATCTGCTATATTAGTGATACATTAGACTCACATCCCAAGTGCATCCCACCATGTTCTAATCTGCAAATCCATTGAAATTTAATACTATTGGCTCTTTTTAAACTTTTGTTATATAGTTTATTAGAACTATGCAAAAAAAGGATGTATAGATTGAAAGCTGGCACACTAGACACAGTACCAAAATTCTCCTGACTAAAGAGCGGTGTTGACATACAGTACCAACCCACTTTTCTATAAAGCATTTGAACTTCCTAAGAGTGCTGATGCTTACCCAGCCCTTTCTGTCATTCAATTATAGTAATGGGCCAACAGAAATGTGTTAGGACAGTGCTTTCTACCAAGCCCCAATACTACTAAATTTTTAAGTGCTTTGCTTTAAGAACCAATCAAGATTTGGCAACAACAGGGGGATTTTGGAGGCTACTTCGGGTTTGTGCTACACCTCTAGGTGTCACGTACCTGGTCGAGGCCAAGTTGAGGAGAAGGCTTCTCCTACACCTCTTGTCCCATTTTCCCTGGAGTTGATGACAGGGTATAACAGGGCACAGGGTGGCAAGTGTGCCTGTAGGAGATCTGAGCTGGAGTAGGTGCAGAACTGAAGGCTATTCAGCAGGCAAGCTGTCAGCTTGCAGATATAGGATCTGCCATGCATTGTTAGGCAGGTAGGAGGTGGCAACAGCAGGTGGCAGAAGTTAAAGATCAAGAACCAGAAGCAGAGTCAGAGCCAGGCCAAGGTGGGTATCAGTCAAGCGGAGAAGGTACCGGATCAGCAGGCAGGAGACAAGGTTGGGTCACAAGACGGAGGCAGCAGCAGGGTTTCAGGAGTAAGCGGAGTCAAACAAGCTGGGTCAGAATTCAGAAGCAAGCACGGAGTCAGGCCACAGGCAGAAGGAGCTGATGACCACTCTGACTGTTCTTGAGTCTTGCAGAACTTTAAATAGGCCACTGGGTGACAAAGTCAGTTCACATGCGCATGCGCATGCTCATGCTCATTCCAACAGGCAGACTGATTCTATGCACAGGTCTATAGATTTTTAAGATAGTTAGATAGTTTTTAAGCAAAGACACTTGGTTCACCTAACACTGGGGTTCAAAGCCCCATGGTTGGCTGGTGTCAGACACTAGAGGGAATGGTGGCATCACTCCCTCTGTCATGTAACAGTGCCACTCACAAATTATGCATTAATATTTATATATTAATATTTATATACAATCCGAGTTGTCAGCTTAGATTTTTTAGAGTTATTGATTATACTTTACACTTATACCTTGAAGCAGCAGTGTGGCTTCACATGCACTTGCAAATATATGCACTGAAAACCTTAGTTTGTAAACTAGTTTGTGCCAAATAGCTGGAGAATTTCTGTATTGTTCTGTAAATTACTGTCAGGGGTTAGCTCAAGAGGGATCACCTTCCCTGGGAAAAAAGACAGTCCAAACGGCAGGTTGTCTTAAAATCTGACACAATCAATCTCCTCCCCTTTCATAATGTCACAATTACCCTTCCTATATATGTACCTTTCCTTTTGCTAGATTGAAAATGTATCTGAGCAGTTGCCATTGCTGTTTTAGGTAACAGCGCTGGGGCCTAGTGGTCAGATGCTAGCCACTAGCACTCTCACGTAGGAAAAAGTCATATGCTCCCCCAGAAGCATTAGACATTGACACCAGCTACGATGGAGGAAAGAGTAATAGGAAGCACTGTTAGAGTTTTAATGGGTTGGGGGAGGCAAAAAAAAAATTCTGCAATAAGATATACTGATATATTACATGTGAATTAAAGTGGTTCTAAAAGTTGAAGGTTTTTTCTCGAATGCATTCTCTGCATTTAGGTATAAAAAACCTTCTGAGTTTTTAAATTGCACAGTGAAATCTATTCAGTTTCTTAAAATAATGCAGTATTTTGTATTTCAATTAAATCAATGTCTTATAGAGCAGAAACAAAATACCGTAGCATATAAAATGTGATGTCATACAGCTGTAATTACATTTCTCACCAGACACTTTATTGAGAAAGAATAACTTTTTGCAGTTAGAATGACCACTGTCTATTTGAAAATGATTTTTCTCTACTATGCAAACAGCTTTTGACTTTTTTTAGTTAACTCCTATACACCATAGATATTTTAACATAACAACTAACCTACTCCTTGAAGAGGCATACTCCAGGGACACTCGCAGCTTTTTATTCTGCTTCACATGGCAAGGTTACAAAAAGTTCAGATTTGTCCTGTGCCCATTTCAACTGCATTATAAAATGCTTTATTTTTGTAATCCATAATGTTTTATTGAAATGTTTTATAGAGAGTTACAATAAATGACAAACAGTCAAAAACAATGAGCTTAATGGAAAGTCAACATTAATAAAAGTTGTTGGTTAGAAGAAATTGAGGACATTGGGTAAATGTAAGCCCAAAGTTGAGTACACCCAACCCCTGGAAAAATAAAATAAAATCCCAGGGATGGGAGGAAGGGAAGGGATGGAAAAGGGGAAGGAAAACCTCTCCCCTTCCCCTGTGCAAATCGATCCATTCTAGTAAGGACATATAATCAGGTGTTCTGTAGTGGGCATCTCAAATTGGAGCACCTTGTCCCCTATGACTTTTAACAATACTAGGCTAGTTAGTCCATTCTGTGGAAGAGAAAACTCCAAGTCATCGCACTGGCTGGTGTGAAGGCCAAAGGTTTTACATGAGAAGGTATTGTTGCATAGGGCCATTGAAGTCTGTATGCGCCACATTTGTCAGACTATGACTATCATCCCTGGGCATTTGGAAAAAGCACTCTTGTCTCATTCCTTGACATTCAGATTAGTCCATAATCTGTTTATAAAGATCGGTGGTCTGGAAATGAATCCAGTTTGCCCATGTCTTCATGTAAGAGACCATTCTGTCCTGGGAGATACTAATTAATTATTTTATTTCTGCTATCTTCCTCATTCTAACAAACCACTCCCTAAGGCCGGGAAAACGTGTTTCTCTCCAATATACTGGAATGCACATTCGAGCCGCATTGATCATATGTGCTGTTAAAGATCTTTCATAGGATTTTGTTGGTTGATCTGTAAGATGTAATAGGTGTTGCGAAGGTGAGAATGAGACTGAATCTCCAGTAACCTGGTGTCATGGACTTTGTGCCAGAAATTAGACAAGATTGGCCACGCCCACTAAATATGTAGAAAAGTGCCTTTTTCTATGTGGCACCTCCAGCATCAATCTGACGCCGATGGTGCAATTTTGTGAATGAGAGTCTGTACTTTGTACCATCTAGATCTCAGTTTGTATGCATTTTCTTGCACAGATACATTTAGGGAACTCTTGTGGGTCCTCATCGCTTAATGAGTGCTCAAGATCTTTCTCCCAGGCCTTAAAAGAAGGCCCAAATCCTGGTGACTCTTGAGCAAATAATAAAGCAAATGTTTCTGAGATCACATAGCGTTGAGGAGAAACTTGAGAGCACATAAATTCAATGGGAGTGAGCTAAAGCCTGAAGAGCGAGTGGGAGCTCCAAGGAAGTGCCTAATTTGAAAATATGCCCAAAATGGAATGGGGGTCTCGTTGCAGGGTACTGTCCATGAACTTGCCCTTGTAAAAGAAATGATGAGCTAGAGGAGATGAGGTTTGCCAGATATCTTGAACAAAATAATCTAACATCCCAGGAATAAACTCAGGGTTCCACTGAAGAGGGGGTTAAAGGCCCCGGAATAGATGCAAGTTTGCACTTCGATACTGCCGATAGGAAATTATGCAATGTAGATCAGATAAATGGGTGATCTTGAGGAATGGATTGCCAATGGTTAGGGTGTACCCAGGGGAGATCGGTTAGAATTGTACAGGAAAAGGCCTGCTCTAAACCAACCCATTCCTTATGTAAGCCATGAACAGACAAATCTACTTTCCTAGCCATTTGAATGGCCCAGGAATATTTGAGGATATCGGGCAGGCCAATACCCCCTTTAAATTTAGGAAGGGAAAGATAATCAAGAGCTATACAAGGGGCTTTTAGATGCCAAACTAATTTACAGAATGTTTAATGAAGTGAAGAGAAGAACATTTTAGAGAGAGATATGGGGATTGTTTGCATTCATAGGCGTGCTCACATGGGGTGCAAGGTGTGCCTGGTCACACCCTAATCACCCTGTACTGTAAAGATTCCCCCTGTGGCCTGGCTGGGAAAGGGACTGGGGAATCTCTGTCCTCAGTCCCTTTCTCTTTCTCTTTATCAAAAGTAAGTGGTCTGTTTAGACCATTGATTTTTCACCAAAGCCCCCCAACAGGGCTCCTAAAAAAAAGAAAATTGAAAAAAAAAATGAATAAATAAAAGAAAAGAAAATAATACAAATAAAGATAAACTACTGACACCAATCTCTGCCTTGCTGACAAACCCCTACTGACTTGTCCACTGCCATATATATTACACACATATGTGTGTTTGAGCTTTGGGGTGCACACCCTAATGCAATAGGCTGCACACACCTATGTTAGCATTATGTAAAGTAGGGGAGGTAATACATTTATTTTAATTACTGCAGCCCACTCGAACCACGATAAGGGTTACAATTGCCATTCATTTTTTTGTGTAAATCATCCAGGTGATGCCATCAGGTTTCCAGATAAATGGTAAATTTGGTTTATAGGAAGAGATTTCTTCTGAAGATAAACTGAGGCTTAATACGTGTGATTTGGAATAATTTATTGTAAAATTAGATATAGAAGAAAAATCCTTGAAAGCGTTTACAATGTGTCATAAGACCATCAAGCCCTGGGCTTTTGCCTGGTTTCATTTGTTTCAGAGCAGTGCAAAATTTGTCTTTGGTCAGTGGAGCTTCCAGCTTTTGTGCTTCTGTGGTAGAAATGGATGGTGGTGCGAACTGTGCAAGGAAGGATTGGGTTCTCTGTTTTCTCTGTTCTAAGCGATGGTCTGGTATGTTGTACTTCGAGATGGTATAAAGTTGTTCATAATAAGATTAAAATTGTCTAGCTATATCTTTGGTGGCTTCAAACGCTGAGCCAGATATGCCGCAAATTTTTTCAACTGAAGTTAAGCTTTGTTTAGAGGCCAATATATGAACCATGAGACGACTGCTTTTGTTATTGTGTTTATAAATTATTTCTGGCTCAAGGTGATTTTACGTTTAACATGAAAATCCAATTCTTCCTTTTAGTCCCTGATGAAGTTTAGTAAGTTCTAAAAGTGTAGTGCGAAACTGAAATTGTTTATGTAATAGTTCTAGTGCCTGAATACATGAACATAATTATTTTAGTCATTGTTTTTTTCCGCTTTGCTCTTAGGGCCAAAAATACCCCTTTGAAAACATACTTATGTGCTTCCCATTGTTCTCAGTAGTCTCATTGATCTCAAAATTGCTGCATAATGAGGATTGCAAGCGAGCAAGATCACTTGGATCCCGTAAGAGAGAAGCATTAAGGCGCAAGATTTTCATACGCCATTCTGTGACAGGGAAAGATAATACCATTGAAACTGAATGGTGATCTGAAATAACCTTTGGCTCGATCGACACTTCTTTAAGATAGTGTAGGTCTGATTGCAAAATGAGCCAGTAATCAATCCTGGAATATTTGTTATGAGGAGTGGAGAAGAAGGTGTAATCTTTTGTTGTGGGGTATAGATTTCTCCAAGTATCATGTAAATGAAGGTCTGTCAAGCACTTTTTGATACTCCCTAAGGCCCTATAGGGTAAGACCGAGGCTCAGTTGGAAGTGTCTAGAGCAGGGTTCAAGGGAATATCAAACCCCCCCCCCCTATTAAAATTCCTTTTGCGAAATTGAGAAGGTGAGAGCAAACTTGTCTAAAGAAGGTTACTTGGCCAGAATTTGGCCTATATATGTTTGCTAAAGTGACCGGTTTGCCAAACAGAGTACCTGAAGAAGAGAAATATGCCTCCATCATCAGCCAATTGATCTTCCAATTTAAATTGTGTATATTGAGTGTCCAGGATAGCGAAACCTTTAGTCTTGGCCAAAGTGTTGTTAGCATGAAAGACCATGGGAAATCAGTGGCCATATAATTTGGGAATGTTATTTGAACAGAAATGAGTTTCCTGTAGAAATGCTACTTGCCATTTTTTTCTGGAGTATTAAGACCCTTAACATTAAAGTTCAAGAATTACATTTCCAGGTCAGCAGCCAAAGTTTTGGAATGAGTCACGTTGCCGTGAAAACCCAGGGAGGAGAGTAGTTATTATTGCCTTTAATGCCAAAGATCTTATAAAGAAATAAGTGAGGCCTTGCCTGTGGGCCTGCATATTTCAAAACACAAGACACCCTAGCCACTACTTACTTCCGTTCTTACAGGGGAAAGACGAGGAGGGAAGAATAAAAAAAAAAAAGGAAAGAGAGAGAAATTTACTCTGAGAAGACTTTGGTATTGTCCGAGAGGATTTCTAAAAAAATTTGGAGAAGGTCCACGTGTGCAGGGACTCCAGAAATAATTGGAGATCCTGAAGTCCCGTCACGCTGTGTAGGAGTGTGACAACAGTCGGTAACCAAAAAAAAAAAAAACATAAAAAAAGGAAATTAGTCTGGAAAAGTAAAGCACACCACAAGACAAGCCTAGTACACACGACCGAGAATCCCGTCGTAAAAAACATTTGTTTTCTTGACGAGATTCTTGTCAAGCTTGATGGGATTCTTGCCAAGCTTTCCTTGCATGCACACTGTCAATCAAAAATCTTGTCGTTGTAAAGCGCTGTGACGTACAACGCGTACGACAGCAGTATAAAGAGGAAGTTCTATTCCTATGGCGCCACCCCTTGGGTTGCTTTTGCTGATCTCATGTTATCGCGTGTTAGTAAAAAGTTTAGTGAGAGACGATTCACGCTTTTGAGCCTCGTGCTTTTCAGTCTGTTACAGCATGACGAACGTGCTATCTCCATTACGAATGCTAGTTTTACCAGAAGGAGCTCTCCCGTCTCATACTTGATTCTGAGCATGCGCGTTTTTTTAAGACTCGAAAAACACATACACACGACCGGTTTTCTCGTCGGGAAACAGGCGGACGAGAATTCCGACGAGAAAAACGAGAATCCTGACGAGAAAATAGAGAGCAGGTTCTCTATTTTTCTCGTTGAGATTCCCGGCAGTTTTCTCAACGAGAAACCATACACACGAACGGTTTTCTCTGCAAAAAAATCTGCCAGCAGTTTTCTTGTCGTTTCTTCCTGAGAAAACCGGTCGTGTGTACGAGGCTTAAGAGTATACCACCCTATAACATGATTTCCCTGTGCATGACCCGGAAGGGATATCGGACCACCCCAGAACTCCGCCTGCCTTATTACCTGGACCATCATAGAAGCACGCTTTCTGCTAAACTGCAAGTAATCTGTTGTTTGCTCCGTTCACGTCTCCCCGGGTGGGCTGGCCAGACACTATAGCATTGTGTTTAAGTCCTGGGGGCAACCGAGTACCGGTAGGCCTGCTTGCCTTAAGGGAAAGGGGGCTGCTATAGGTGAAGCGCACATTAGCCAGCTATCATGTCTGACCACCTGCGTTGGAGTAGACGTGACATTTGTGTCACACAGGTCTTTCCCTCTGTGTACATCCGCTGGCTTCCATCCAATCACAGGGTGTGCTATTTTAAACGGCTAGCATGCAGATTGCTCAATGTTCAAGCAATGCATCTACATGCTAGCAGCTGGAACCCTCTGTGTTCCAGGGTTTTCCTGTGTCTCTGTAGTCCTCTGCGTTCCTTTTGCTCCCTGTGTGTTCCATCTTGTTACCTGACTTGTTCTCAGTGTGTCTCACTCTGCTCCCAGCCTTGCTCCCATTCTGTCCCAGCCTTGCTTCCAGTTGTGTCCCTCTATCTGTATCCTTTTCTTGTTCGCACTACTACCTTCAATCTTTCACTTTCATGTCTCACTTTGCTCTTTTGTTTGTTATTAGTTTCTCTTCACCTGTCTGTTTCCCCTATGAGTTCCAGCCTGCCTTGTTATATGCACACATGGACTCCCAGCCTCTGTTCTTCATTTGTCTCTCAGCGTCTCTCTGTGCTCTTTGGCTATTTCTTTGTGCACCATGCTGTCTGGTGAGTCCAGTTCCTTAGCAGAGGATTATTTTGCGCATTATAGACAAGACTAATATTAATAATCATATTTTCCCCATAGTCCGCACTGATAATGCAGGACTATATTAATCAACTATATATGATATTTCCCCCCCCCCTTTTTATTGGCTACAGTGGGCCACTGTCCCACTCTATATTTGACTGTGGGATCTGCAATCACTATTTGTCCCAACAACACCATTTTTAGTTGTATTGATATATGGAGACTGCTGTCCAATATGTTCCACTTTTATATGGAACCACTTTTTATTAAATACATATCTATAACAATATTGCATAATATGCTACATATGTCCTCTATATACCCAGTCTCTTAATTCCTTTGATCTTTTTTTAAAAAAATAAAAAAATAATTTCCTTTTGTCTTTGCATGCCTATTTATGGAGGATATAGGCATGCTATATCAATTATACCCAAATAAAATCCAATTTAATTTAATATGTTTTCTTTTAGTGGCCTCCACATTATAACATCTGTGCTTGTCTTCAAGCAGACAGCCCTACACCATTTGCAAGTGAACAGAACCCTGTTCGCTTAATCTTATGTAAGTACATTCTACTTTATGTACTGTAAAAAAAAATTAAAAAAAAAATTTTTCATGGTAGAAGGATTTCTCTGTCTTCTACGGTTTGCTTACTTGCTTACCATCTTTGTCAAGCGATTATTTTTCTTCTTTTTTCTGTTTTTTCGTCTCATTCCTGTCTCTGTCTTTGACACACAGCCGGTCCCCTATCTAGTGTTCGCTGTGGTCACACATCCGCACTTCTCTATATACGGGGTGACCGTCGCTCTTGATCCTGTGTTTCCTGGTGGTGCGTTCTAGACATTACGGGAGGCTTGGTAAGTTACAATGGGAGGGATCCAGCTTCGCATTTTAAACCTGTTTATATCTAATCTGTTCATATATAGTTTACCATTTACTTATGTAAATGTATAACTTTGTATCCCTTTTTTCTTTTGTATAGTCGTATTTGACAAATATTGATGGTCACCGCATACCCCTGAGGAAGCTTGTAAAAGCGAAACATGTCGGGTTCTTATGCGAGCTTTTTGTATTCCATCTAAATCTCGTGTATTTGTGACCACCATTCTTATATGACGTATCATGTATTGAATTTATCCAGGATCTATTTTTATATCTATTGTTTAAATTTGTAATAATAAAAATTGTATTTTTAGAAAACTTTCTCTCATTGGTTTATCTATGCACCACCAAAATCCCCTTTGTTCTAATTCCCTTATATCCTAATATTAATAATGTTTTTTTTAATCCTACAAATAATGGTATACCATAACAAACAAAATCTATGTATTATGAATTTGAATGATCCCATAAATTGTTTGTATAAGCAAAGTAGCACTATCAAATCAACTACGAACTCAATGTTTAAAGACTTTTCTGTATGCTTACTTTAAATGTAATTTAACATTAGTAATTTTTAGGGGGAACATTTGTATGTTTTATTATTAAAAAAAGCCTTTTAATGATGCCTTTCTATAGGATGAAGATCACAGCCTCCATAGACAATTTAACAATGGAAGTGTGAGTATAAATTGTTATCTCTCCTATGACTTAAGTTATTGGGTTATCAATAATTGTATGGCCAATATTATGGTGGAAATATTGTATCATTTGCCCTTTACCTATATTTTTAATTCATGTTAACACAAAAGATCTGTACTTTTGTTATCTGAGTTTGTAACACCCAAAGTCTTTTTTAATTTGTATGATAGTTATTAATTGGTATTTTTGTATTCTTATTGATATCCCTCCTTTTCATCGTGAATAAAATACTAGATCAGACTTTTCCAACCTTTTTACCTCAGGGAAGCCCTGCTAAAATTGACTAAACCTACAACTCATGGCACATTAGCTTTTTCAATAAGTCTTAAATAAAAGAATTAGGAATGAGTATTTAGCACACAGGACAGATCATTTTTTTTAAATCTTCTTCTCTATGCAACATTGTTTTCACTAAAAATATGAATAACAACAACAGCAAGGAAACTCAGAAAATACCAATGAATTAGTGTACCAGTGACCTCTTATAGTGGTCATCAGTGTAAGTGAGACGTCAGTTTGCAAATGCCTCCTGCCAAAGGACCTTCTAGAAAACCTAGGAAAAGCCTCTCCTGTCACCTCTTTATCTCCGGTGGATGTCACCTCTAGAGCCGCCCCCCCCCCCCACACACACACACACCAGTGCACCTGCTCACAGCGGACGTGAGCTGAGATTCCGGCACCGGACAAAGTCATTCCCTGGATGATGGGGATCGCATCTGAAGTTAGCCCAGAACCCCAGATCACCGCCCATCATTGCCTGCCAGCATGGAGCCCGGGTGGAGGTGTTGGTGTGGCTGGTCTGTAGGAGTGTACTGAGGAGGAGAGGGAATGTCTGCTATGGGGGACTGTGCATGGGCTGCAAGCTGAGATGTAGAAGTTCTGGTGCAGGGTAGAGAGGCAGCTGTAAGATCTTCTGCACCTGGCGGGGCCCCTCACCAACCTTCAGTGAGAGAACCAGAGGCTGTAGGAGCAGGTGCATAAATGCAGGTTACAGGTGGAACTGTGGAAGTACTGAGCTGAGCGGCGGGACTGAGGGGGGGTGGACAGACCAGGTACTCCAGTAACGTGCTGCTCACTGTGTCTGGCAAGGAGGCTCAGGTCAGTTTAATGAGGGGGCAACACACATCACAGGGGGTATAGAGTTATAGAGAGTATATTTTAAAGGAATAGAAGTTTTTTTTTTGGGGGGGGGTTGCAAGTAGCTGGTCTTGCCTAGGGCGCGAAATAGTCTAGCACCAACCCTGTTAGTAACAGAAGATCAAGTAATCACAAAGTGAGGAAGAAAAGAGGGTTGTAGTTTGGAAGTTGTCCTGCTGTACATGTTCATTTGTACCTTTAACAGCTCTGGCAATGTAATGTATGTCTGTCTCTCCTGTTCTGTGCTGGATTTCTACTGGGCTTGGTTAGCAAGTTTCTTTGCTCCAGGAGTTCCAAAACCTTCTAGATAAAGCCAGCAAATCCCCTATTACCAGTGACAGTATGGATAAGAACCTCCAGGCTTAGAAATATATATATATTTTTTTTATTGTAAGATGGAATTTTTATTAAGACTGCATTGAGTAATTGTTATTCTATTTTTACACCTATATTATACAAAAAATCGAATTAATCCATACAAGCAATACTAAATTTGATGTTAGATTCCTTAGGCATTATTAAGATATTAAAGCGGAGGTGCAGCCAGTTAAAAAAAAAAAAAAAGTCAGCAGCTACTAACAGTGTAGCTGCTGACTTTTAATAAGGACACTTACCTGTCCTAGGTGCCCGCGATGTTGGTCCCGCCACGGTGATCGGATCACTGCTGGCAGGTAACGGCTCCTCCATCCTGATTAAGGGAAACAGGCAGTGAGCCTTACGGCTTCACTGCCCATTTCCTACTGCGCATGCGCCACTCGCACAGCGCTTTGTGAATGGGCAGCTTGCCTCCTGGGATACACACAGTTCCCAGAAGGCAGCGCGCCCCATTCACCAGAAGAGGAAGCGGAAGTTCTCAATCCGAGGATAAGGAAGAGGCACAGTAGAGGCAGATTAGAGGACTTCCACATAGCAACAGGCATTTCGAGTGAGTATAAAAAAAAAAAATTTCTATTAATTTTTTCATTTTTTTTAGGTTTTTTAAAGTAAAAAAAAATTCTGGGTGGACCTCCGCTTTAAGTTTGACCTATTGTTTGTAACAGATGTTTTACTTCAATTCAGGACAGCGTAGACAGTTTAGATCTGGAGACAGTTGAGTAACACATTATAATGATGAGATTGTTTTTTCAATTCACTAAGACATTCATGTTTTTCTTTACTTCTAGGTCACATTGCCTGTATAACATACATAGGTTTACTATAGCAGAAAAACACAAAGGCTTTATGGCCATTTTTGTTACTTATCTAATGCTGGACTACCAATCTCAGTGATACCATCCTCAAAATTATCCAACCGCATGCTTACGCTTTATGATATCAGCTACAAGCAACATTGGTGAAGAAGAATGCTTTCAATGGCATCTAACTATTTTAAGAACTTTGCTACTTATCATCATTTCAGCTATTTGTGAAAACCATTTAAAGGTTAATTTGCTATGAAAGCAAAACCTCTACACACCTACTTGAGGTTTCTTGCCATAAGGAAAGTATATGGCTCTAAAGAGGAGAAATGTTATTTATGAATGTTGTATTAGTACTAAAGTGCTGCAGCAGAGGGAAAATAACCATCTATGGGGAACTAGCTGCTAAAGATAAATCAGAGAACTCAAATAAAGACTTCATAGCGTCTATTCACTGTTAACCCAGCATATTTTTTTGACTTTTTGTTTTAAAGTTTTTTCATGTATATTATTTAATATTTAATATTTTTCAGCCCTGACAAAACAAAGTAGCATTTTGTAAATTGGATCTGCAAATCAGAAAAGATTAGTCTAGAAAAATAAATATTTAAATAAGATTAGAAATTTAGAGGGAGAAGCAAATGGATCAAGAAATGGTGGGAAAGCCCAAATAGTTAGAGTAAATTTGAATCTAATACTCCCTGTAGTGTTGTTTTCTCTGCATACTGCTCTACCTTCCTGCTTGTGTTATAAATACCAATACTTTTTCAGTTTAGTTTCAGCAGTTAAACCCCCATAACATTGGGTTTCAGTGTTAGTTCATAGGATATGGGGGACCGTGTCACTTTCTATTTTGCCTCCCACAATGCAGTGCTTGGGGCCTGAGTGCACAATTGGAAAGAGAGTACCTGCTATTCAGTTGTTATCAGTTATTTTGTTTGTTATAAGATACTGTGAGGGAGTTAGCTCGGCAGCGGGTGTGTGTGACCCCCTGGATGGGCTCCCCACACAAAAACAGGCCCAGCAGACGGAGGTTGTGGTTTTCAAGATCAAAAAGGTGCGGTTTATTTCTCTATTTACAGTGACAAAAACACAGCAAAGCAAAAAGAAACATAAACAAAATAAACCCTGGTCAGCTTGACCTCTGACTAAACATGCAGGTTTCCTAACTAACAACTGGGATCAGCCTGGTGCTGTCCTAGTCCCTAAGTCCCTGGTTTAGTAAATGTCCAAACAAATAGCCACACAGGCTTTGTCTCACCGCACAGGGGTTCACTCTCCCTAGACAGTCCACACAGGTCTGGTTCCAGGCATGAGCAAACACCTAATGAAGCTGGGAGTTTTTATAGAGGCCTTAAACGAGTTGACAATCTTCAGCTGGTCTCATCAACTCCCTGCCTGCACGACGCCCAGCACTCTCCCTAGAGGTATGACTCATCCATGAGCCCACTAGCCTCAGCTGGGCTTCATCAACTCCCTCCCTAGTTGTATAAGTCGGCATAAAGCCTGAATCTGGGAGAAATATACCTACCCCCCTGGATGCAACCAGGTGACTTTACCTTCCTGCTGTCACATACCCCCCCCTCTTGTTTTAACCTTGGGGTTGGAACACCAGCAATCAGGCATTCATGTACTCGAGACAAAGCATCCACATTCCCCATTTGAACGCCAGGGCGATGCTTTACTGTGAAGTTGAATTCCTGTAGGGCCAGGAACCACCTATTTACTCTTCTATTTGTCTCCTTGTTTTGAGCCATCCACTTTAACGGAGCGTGATCCGTAACCATGTCAAAGTGCCTACCTAGCAGATAGTACCGAAGGGAATCTAGAGCCCACTTCACCGCTAAACACTCCTTTTCAACCGTGGCGTAATTTACCTCATGGGACTTCAACTTCCTGCTGAGGTAAATGACTGGGTGCTCTTCCCCGTTCCAGACCTGGGACAATACTGCTCCTAACCCCACATCTGACGCATCACTTTGTACGACAAAGTCTTTAGAGAAGTCGGGTGAGTACAACACTGGCTGGCTACATAAGGCTTGTTTCAAGAATTGGAATGCTGCCTCAGCCTCGGGGGTCCATTTAATCATGACCGACCCTTTCCCTTTCGTCAGGTTGGTTAGCGGCACAGCCTTAGAAGCAAAGTGGGGAATGAAGCGCCGATAATAACCCGCGATTCCCAGAAAGGCTCGTACCTGCTTCTTGCTGTTGGGACGTGGCCAACTCTGGATGGCCTCGACTTTGTTGAGTTGGGGTTTTATTACTCCCCTGCCAATGGTGTACCCAAGATATTTGGCCTCCTCCTGCCCAATGGTACACTTCTTGGGGTTAGCCGTAAACCCCGCTTCCCGGATAGAGTCTAGGACTGCTTGCACTTTTGGCAGATGTGAGGCCCAATCTGTGCTATGGACAATTACGTCATCCAGGTAAGCCGCAGCATACTTCCGATGGGGCCTCAGTATCTGGTCCATTTTCCGCTGGAATGTGGCCGGCGCATTCTGTAACCCGAACGGCATTCTCTTATATTGGAACGCCCCGTCTGGGGTTACAAATGCGGTTTTCTCTTTGGCCGACTTGGCCAGGGGAATTTGCCAATACCCTTTTGTGAGGTCAAGAGTCGTCATGTATCGGGCTGTTCCCAGCCGGTCGATCAACTCATCTATACGTGGCATGGGGTAGGTGTCAAATTTTGTAACTTTGTTCAACTGACGAAAATCGTTACAAAATCGCCAGCTCCCATCCGGTTTAGGCACCAACACAATGGGACTAGACCAATCACTTTGGGACTCCTCTATCACCCCTAAGTTCAGCATTTTCTGTACTTCCTCCCGTATTGCCTCCCGTCGGGCCTCTGGGATCCGATAGGGTTTTAACTTCACCCTTTCACCGGGCGGGGTAATTATATCATGCTCTACCCCAGATGTTTGTCCCGGCAGCTCAGAGAACACCTCCTTGTTGCGAAGCACAAACTCCTTAACCTCCTGTTGTTGGGGTTGTGACAAGGTGGCTGCTATTCCAACCTCCGGAATCACGCAACCAGTTTGAGCTGGTGACCAAGTTTCTGCGGCTAGGGACTCTCTATCCCTCCAGGCTTTCAACAGATTAACGTGATAGATCTGTTCGGGCTTTCGCCTTCCTGGTTGTCTGACCTTGTAATTCACTTTGCTCACTTTTTCCATTATCTCGTAGGGGCCTTGCCATTTGGCAAGGAATTTACTTTCAACCGTAGGGACAAGTACCAATATCCTATCCCCCGGGGAAAAGGTACGGGTCTTGGCTCCACGGTTGTACACTCTCTGCTGTGCCAACTGCGCTTGGGCCAAATGTTCCTTCACGATGGGCATTACCTGTGCAATTCGATCTTGCATCAGGGCGACATGCTCAATCACACTCCTGTGGGGAGAACTCTCACTTTCCCAAGTTTCCTTGGCAATATCCAACAGCCCTCTTGGGTGTCTCCCATACAGTAACTCAAAGGGGGAGAATCCCGTAGAGGATTGGGGCACCTCCCTAATAGCAAACATCAAATAAGGAAGTAGACAGTCCCAATCCTTTCCATCTCTATCCACCACTTTCTTCAACATTTGTTTTAGGGTTTTGTTGAATCTTTCAACCAGCCCATCGGTTTGGGGGTGATACACAGATGTACGCAATTGCGTCACTTTGAACAATTTACACAGCTCTTTCATAACCCGGGACATAAAGGGTGTACCTTGGTCCGTAAGCAGTTCTTTACAAATACCCACCTGGCTAAAAACAAGAGATAGCTCTTTGGCTATGGTTTTGGCCGAGGTATTTCTGAGAGGGATCGCTTCTGGATAACGGGTGGCATAGTCCATTATAACCAATATGTACTGGTGCCCCCTAGCGGACTTGATTATAGGACCTACCAAATCCATTGCGATTCTCTCAAACGGGACCTCAATGATGGGTAGAGGGACCAGCGGGCTACAGAAATGTGGCATCGGGGCCGACCTCTGACACACAGGGCAGGAGGAACAATAATTTTCTATGTCCTTCATCACCCCAGGCCAATAGAATCTCTGTAATACCCTCTCTCGGGTTTTCTCTGTCCCCAGATGACCTCCAAGAATGTGCCCATGGGCCAACTCCAACACCAACTTCCTGTAAGGTTTGGGCATCACAAGCTGCTCAACGGTTTCTTCTGCCCTTTTTGCCACCCGATACAGTAGGTCCTTCTCTACGCTGAAGTATGGGTAAGTGCAGGTATTATCTGGGTTCACTAACTCGCCATCTATTTCCACTACGTTTTCCCGTGCCTTTATTAGGGCGGGGTCTTTTAACTGTTCTGTGGCAAAATTTTCCCTGTGAACCTCAAGATCAGAAAACTCCACAGACGGTAGGTTTTCGTCTGAGGAGGTGGGCTCCTCTCCAGTTTCTTGAGTCTCCCCTGCCAATACTGACTAGGGAAATTCTGGAGAGTCCTCACCACTCTCAGAGGAGTTCTGGCTATCACATTCCTGGTACATAGGGGCACCAGTGGGGGGCTCAGGATCATCCCACAGTTCCCAGAACTTCGGAAAATCCCTTCCCACAATGGCATCATGCGGTAATTGAGATACTAACCCCACTGGATGAGAGAGGGTACCTTTGGGGGTCTCGAAACACACTGTAGTCACTGGATACTCTCGGGTGTCCCCATGCACACAAATAACAGCTACCTTGCTATTCCCAGAGACCTCTGTTTTAACTAATTCAGCCTTTATCAGGGTCACAAGGCTACCTGAATCCAGCAATACCACAACATTTCTACCATTAATACACATTTTGCATAAATGTTTCTCAGTTCCCCGAATGGCAGTGCATGCGACTGTCGCACACAGCGACTGACGTCGGTCCGTCAGAAAGTCACATTGCATGGGTTCCTCCACAACCGGGCAATTTGCTGCAATATGTCCCGCTTGCCGGCAGCGGTAGCAAACAATCCTTTTGGCTGCCTCTTGAGCCCCTGACTTCCCAGGCTGTTCTCGCCAAACTTTGGGTAGAGCTCCCACCCTCTCACTCTCTCCACCCTCACCCCTTGGAATCATCTTATCCGCCCCTGGGGATGGTCTGGTCTTAGGGTGGAAAGTCCGAGAGTCTCTGGAAGAGGCCGTCAGGTTCTCTGCAGCCAAGTATCTCTCTACACGATCCACAAGTTTACCGGCCGTTTCTGGGTCTCCATGGCTTACCCACTTTTGAATGGCGGTAGGAAGAGCTCTCAAGAAACGATCCATCACAACACGTTCCACAATCTCCGGTGCGGACAAAGTCTCTGGCTGTAGCCACTTCCTGCTCAGGTGAATGAGATCATACATTTGAGACCTGGGGGGTTTTCCACGCTGGAAAGTCCAGTTATGCACACGCTGAGCCCGGACAGCCAGGGTGACACCCAGCCTTGCCAATATTTCAGCTTTTAGCATCACATAGTCTTTTGCTTGGTCAGGCTCTAGGTCATAGTAAGCTTTCTGCGATTCACCAGTTAACAGAGGAGCCACCAGTCCAGCCCACTGCTCCTCAGGCCACTTTTCTCTTTCAGCAGTCCTTTCAAATGTGGTCAAAAATACCTCTGGATCATCCTCTCCAGTCATTTTTGTCAATAAACGACTCACCCCAAAGGACGCGGTATTAGTGGGACGGCTTTCCTCACTGGTCTGCGGACGTTGCTGTATTACTGCTTCCATCTGTTGTTGTAGTCTCTGCTCTTGCTTCTGCAACAGGTCTATGAAGCGGGCCTCAGATTGCTGCTGGGCTTGTTGCTGAGCCTCCAGACTCTGTTGCAAAGTTGCAAGGCTCTGTTGATGAGCTTGCTGCTGGGCTGCAAGGCTCTGTTGATGAGCTTGCTGCTGGGCTGCGAAGCTCTGTTGTTGAGCTTGCTGCTGGGCTGCGAAGCTCTGTTGTTGAGCTGCAAGGCTCTTTTGAAAACCTGCATTTGTCTGCTGTTGATTGGCATTTGCTAGAGCCAGCTGTTTCAGTATCTCCTCCATGCTGGCCTAAAAAAAAACTGCCACTGGTTCTCCACCAACTGTGAGGGAGTTAGCTCGGCAGCGGGTGTGTGTGACCCCCTGGATGGGCTCCCCACACAAAAACAGGCCCAGCAGATGGAGGTTGTGGTTTTCAAGATCAAAAAGGTGCGGTTTATTTCTCTATTTACAGTGACAAAAACACAGCAAAGCAAAAAGAAACATAAACAAAATAAACCCTGGTCAGCTTGACCTCTGACTAAACATGCAGGTTTCCTAACTAACAACTGGGATCAGCCTGGTGCTGTCCTAGTCCCTAAGTCCCTGGTTTAGTAAATGTCCAAACAAATAGCCACACAGGCTTTGTCTCACCGCACAGGGGTTCACTCTCCCTAGACAGTCCACACAGGTCTGGTTCCAGGCATGAGCAAACACCTAATGAAGCTGGGAGTTTTTATAGAGGCCTTAAACGAGCTGACAAGCTTCAGCTGGTCTCATCAACTCCCTGCCTGCACGACGCCCAGCACTCTCCCTAGAGGTATGACTCATCCATGAGCCCACTAGCCTCAGCTGGGCTTCATCAACTCCCTCCCTAGTTGTATAAGTCGGCATAAAGCCTGAATCTGGGAGAAATATACCTACCCCCCTGGATGCAACCAGGTGACTTTACCTTCCTGCTGTCACAATACACTTAGCTGCAATGAAAACTTTATCTTTAACAGGCATTTTATTTTTCCACTTAATTTGTACTCTTGGGGAACCCATATTTGCCTTTGCCAACAGACACCTACAAGATTTAGGGCAGTTGACAACTTGATGACTATGGTGAATAAATGCAGCAGGGGGATCAGGCAGATATTGCATTTCAGACAGCATGGCAAGCCGCATGGTTACTTCTATTTCTGATTTGGATAGCATTCAATAAAATATTGAATTAGAAAAATACCTTTAAAACAGTCAAATAGTAAAAGAATAATATATATGGTAATGTTAATCCATCAACCTGATCACTAGTGTGCTAAGCTGCAACATATGACTGGGATTTGGTCTTCAGTGTCGACAGATTAAAGAATCTGTCTTCCTAGTAATTGAATCCTCCATGAATAGATTCTACATGGACATCAGTGAAGTCAATTTAAAATATTTGCCTCATTGCGACTACTATTAAACTGGGCCCCTGATATCAGAAGAATAAAGAAATAATGGAAAACCTAATTGTCTGCAATGGGATAGATTTATTGTTAATTTAGAAATTATATATATATATATATATATAAGTGAATAATTTATAATAAGTCAGCATGAAAGAGATTAATGTATTAAATTATATCATATTGCATGTAAATACTATAAATATGGACATAAGAGCCCATTCACACAGGGGCAACTTTGGATCCGACTTCAAGTCGCCCTAGGTCGCCCCTAGTCGCCTCAAGTCACGCTGCATGAGAAATTCAATGTAAGTGAATGGAGCCGTCTTAATGCACACTACTGCAGTCGCTCTGACTTCAAAAAAGGTTCCTGTACTACTTCAATCTGACTTCTAGGCAACTGCTAGGCGACCTGTACCCATTGATTTCAATGGAAGTCGCTCAGAAGTCGGATCCCCTGTCTTAACAGAAGCAACTTTTCCAGGAAGAAAACATACATTTCTCAGGCAAACCCCTCCCTCCCCCTCCCTCCCACAGATACTTGTTTGATTGGCCACTGGAATGTCTCCTGTCCTGGAGGCAACTTGAAGTTGCCTTGTAAGTAGCTTCAGGTCGCGCTGTGTTTCATACTCAAGTCGTGTCCAAGTTGCCTTCCAAAGTCGCGCTGGAAGTCGTGTTGCCCCTGTGTGAATGGAGTCTAAGGGATATTATTTTTTAATTCATTTAAACTTACTGGTAAATAAATATATTAATGTACATTATATACTGTATATATTCAATTATATCTTTAGCTTGTTAAAGTACCAGGGTATCTGTACCACCTATAGTATGATATTAAAGTATGCACATGCAGAATTTTTTTTTTCTCACAGACCTGGACACTCGCCACAAGGATATACTCTTGTTAGTACAAATACATCTTGGTCTATATAAAGGCAAACCAAAATGGTTTTGAGCTCAATTGTATATTTTTTTTACGTTTATAAGCTTCTATATTGATGTAGCAAAAAGTGAAAGCAGAGCGGTATTCTGTATAGATCACACCGCAGGGGCAGATCCAGGGGGGCAACAGGGCAATTGCCCCCCCCCAGAAAATATTACCGACTCCAAGGCTTTCTCCCTCTGCCACCTCACCAAATTTGAGTTTTAAGAGGTATCATCTAAATGCAGCTGCAGGAATTTTATTTCTGATTCCCCCGGCTCCCAGGTGGCCTAAAATATAATCCCTGGGCCCATAGGCGTGCGCACAGGGTGTGCCAGGTGTGCCTGGGCACACCCTAATCACCCCAAGCGGTGCTGATTCCCCCTGCTTTCTGGCACCCCCTGTCTGATGCGAGAAAAAGAAAACCAACGATTGCAGGATTGTAAATGTTGACAGTCACCACATCCCTAATTATATGAAAAACTGGAAGAACCCCCTTGGGAGGTGGGACTTTGAAAGTGACTGACAACACACAGAGGTATATCAAAAAATATATATGAATTTAATCAACGAGTATCAAGACATAATTACAAAGACAGTTTCTTATTAAAATACATGAATTAAATACAGATTCACAAAAA
This sequence comes from Rana muscosa, assembly GCA_029206835.1. NCBI lineage: Eukaryota > Metazoa > Chordata > Amphibia > Anura > Ranidae > Rana > Rana muscosa. The sequence continues at coordinate 220,854,264 of CM055116.1, forward strand.
ACTGTTTGTATTCAAAAAAGAAAGAAAGAACATAACGTTTTATAGTCCGACCCGACAGCTGTTTCGGTTACCCTTCTTCGGGGGATTTGTAGACATTAAAATCGGGAGTTGTCTATAAAAAAACAGATTCCATTAAATACATGATGCTATTGTGTATATATATGCATAAAATTGTTTATACAAATAGACAAAACGTCACACATGTATATGAAAATAAGTAAATAATAATTTTTTGCTTACAAATATTTCCAAAAGTAGTTCGATATTCCATGCAAAAATAGGGCACATGTGTCGCTGTGTATATGGAGCGAGAAAGAAAAAACGCACCACAGAAAAAGGCTGGAGCAGGGTCCAAAAATAAACTTTCATACGAGGGTCCCCAAACGGTGACAGACGATGGAGCTAGAAAGGACTCTAAATAAAGAGTCTAGGTTTCTGCAAAACATATATAGACAGCCCTTAGTATTAATTAATATCCTCATTTATTGGAGCTTAAGCCAAGTAAAAGATGTAACAAATTATCCTCAAAGACCTACCAGTAAACCTTCATTTAGAGTGGACAAGAAGAAAAACAGCAACTCCTATCAATTCAAGAAAGAATCTCTCTCATATCTGAGAGATTGCATAAATTATGCATTCCTCTGGCAGTAGAGTGAATTGTATGAAGTGTGGCTATCTTCTAATTGTTGAGGGAAATACTGTAAAAAGAAAGAGAAACAAAAAGGAGGGTAAAGGTGCAAATAAGCACCATTAGCAACCACTTAAATAAGAGGATAGTGATGTCCTAAATACCTAAAAGAGTCTAACCATATGAATGAGAGTATATACCTGTGTAGCTCCTTCAGACTGTAAACTGATACCGTGTCCTGTGCCCGTGCAAATCTCCGTTTGATGAGATGGGCTTTAAATGGCGTCTTAATAAGCCGCCACAGCTGTGTGAGCAGACGGTGCAGGAAGCCGGCGTGTGGTGACGTCAATACGCATGGCGTCGCTTGAGTGTAAAACACTCTAAAGCGAAACCAAAAGAGCCGCGAGCGGAAGTGTATGTCCACATAGAAACGCCGACACCGGAAACACCTAACACGGTCAACGTCCAGAGACTGCAACAGGACGCAGATGGTGTATTCCATCTATAGAGCCTCAGATCTAAAACTGTCATAATCAAATAAAACAAAAAGAATAGGTGGGAAAAGTAATCCCTTAAAACAGGCACAGGATCATGTCACCTAAAGAGGGACCCCCCGCACATTAAATGCCAAGCGCGGTCTCAATACGACAGCAATCGGCAGGTAATTAGCGCCGACGCATGTGTGCAAAAAAGAAATTATTTTGCATCAAAAAAGGGGGAAAAAAATTGTAACAAAAGGCCAAAATGAATTGGTCATCCAGACAATTAACCCCCTACGTGCGTCGTGCAGAAAGCAATGGACCCCGCAGGCCCAACACAAAAGACACACATCAACCTATAACGCATAGAATAACGAAAAAATACCATATAACATATATCATACTAAACATACTCAAAACTTTGATGTATAGCAATAATCATAATAATGATGAATATATACTCTCTTCTATTCTTCCCAACCACCAGAGGAGAAACCCTCCAAAAAGGGGCGATAACTAATATGTTCATTTAACCCGGGTGGCAGGGTAGCATTCAGAGTAAAAATCCATTTTGTTTCTCTCTGCAAGAGAGTTCTATTCCAGTCTCCTCCTCTATTATTTGGATGGATCCTATCCAAGATTAAAAATTTTATTCTTGGAATTTTACTGTTATGAATATCTCTAATATGCCGTCCTAGGGGGAGATCTGGGTCACATTTTTTCATACAGGTGATGTGTCTAGCCGCTCTTTTAAAGAATGGCTGTTTGGTTTTGCCAATGTAGAAAGAACCACATTGGCATGAGAGCAAATATACAACTCCTTCCGTTTTACAGTTGGCAAAGTGAATTGCCTTGAAGACTTTTCCATTGGGTAGTATTGCTTTGTTGTCAATATTCATATACTGACATAAATTGCAGCCGCCACATCGATATGTACCTGGTCGCCTACAAGGATCAACACGGAATTCACCTGTGTACTCACTCTGTATTAAATTGTCCCTTATTGAATTTGCTCTACGGTAGGTGATTAGAGGTTTAGCTGGCACAAATGGAGCCAATGATGGATCAATTTTTAAAAGATGCCAATATTTGGAAATAATCCTCCTAATCTGATCACTCTGTTTGTTAAATTTGGTAATGATACGTACATCATTTGGATAAGATTTATCGAGCCATTGATCGGTTCTTTTTTTGTCAAAAGTTGGTCTCTAGATTTAAGAGTAGCCCTTCTGAATGATTTTTTGAGACTACTGAGGGAATATCCTCGTATCAGAAGGCGATCTCTTAAGGCATTTGCCTCTCTCTGAAAGATAGCATCACTTGTGCAGTTCCTGCGTAGTCGCAAATATTGCCCAAATGGTATTGATCTCACAAGAGGTGCCGGGTGTGCACTTTCAGCATGAAGTATGGAATTGCACGCCGTATCTTTGCGATACAAAGCACTTGATAATTTACCATTCGTGTCCTTCAGTATAGTGATGTCTAAAAAGTTGATAGACACGTCACTGTAGGTCATGGTAAATTTTAAATTGTAAGAGTTGTCATTCATAGCATCTAGGCATGACAACAACAATTCCGGAATGCCTACCCACACAATGAAGATATCGTCAATATAACGACTCCAGTTGACAATCGATTCAGTAAGTGGTAGAAGTGTTTCTTCAGATAAGAAATTTTGCTCCCACTCCCCCAGGTACAAATTAGCGTAAGAAGGGGCACAACAAGTCCCCATAGCAACGCCTTGTACCTGGAGGTAGTGGACCCATCAAAAGAAAATGCATTACAAGTAAGAATATGCTCAAGTGCAGAGAGCAAAAATCGATCAAAAGCACGATTGTCCCGATGGGACTGGGACAGAATATGTCTGATAACCCCAATGCCCCGCTGGTGGGGGATGGAGCTGTAGAGAGCTTCTACATCAACAGCCACCAGCAGGGCATTGGGGGGGTACCGACATCTCATCCAATTGATTTAGTAGATGCATAGTATCTTTAACGAAAGAGGGTAGATTATTTACATATGGACGAATTTGTTCGTCAATAAACTTGCTTAAATTTTCGGTAATACTACCACATCCTGAGACAATAGGGCGACCTGGGGGCATAGTTTTATTCTTATGTACCTTAGGGAGACTATAAAAAGTTGGAATTCTAGGGTGAAGAGTTCTAATAAAGTTCCAAGTTTGAAGATTGATGGTTTTATTGGTATATGCCTCATCAATCAACAAATAAAATGCATTGTTGAACTTAGTAATTTGAGTTTTGGAGATGCGTTTGTACCAATCGTTGTTATTAAGAATTTTTAAACACATTTCTCTATATTGGAGATTCTCCATAATTACGATGTTGCCCCCTTTGTCTGCTGATTTTATTGTTAATTGATTTTGTTTAATTAAATTCTTTAGGGCCAATTTTTCTCCTTCCGTCAAATTGGATGGAATTTTGTGATTCAAATGTTTATTAATATCTCTAGTTGTCATGGACAAAAATGCGCCCAAGTTGACATTAGTACCAATAGCTGGAAACTTGTCCGATTTCTTCTTTAATAACGATTGGATCTTAGGTAAAATGACCTTTTTCGTAGTCACAGATGGTACATCCCCCTTCAATAGGCTCTCTAGATCTATATTGTCAATAAGGTCAAAGCCACCCTGATCCATGGACAGATCTACAAGAATTTGTACATCTTGTTCATGTTGAGCTGCAATTTTATCTCCCTCTATAGTCGAAACTGCTGTTTTTGTATACATACTTTTCAACAATAAGGTCCTTGAAAATAGCTGTAGATCTTTAATTATTTCAAATTTGTCTAAGTCGGAGCTTGGGCAAAAATCTGTCTGATGCGGGGGGATGTTTCAGAATGGAGAGCAGGGGAAGGGGTCTGTAAATATTTAATTTACCGGTCCCTTCCTTTTATTAATGAACACAGTGAGTGATCTGTACTGATCACTCATGTGTTCAGTCTTAACTGAAGAATGGTAAACTATGTTTACTATGCTTCAGTTTGTGAATGAACAGGAAGCCGCTCAGTACAGAGCTCTTTCCATTCATTTACTGTCCAGTGCATTTCAGACTGCAGAGAAAGGTACTGAGGAATCTTTCTTCCAGTCCTTTTTTTGGTCTAAAAAAAAAATTGTAAAAAATAACAACAATAAAACACTACTGACACTGTCCAGTGCCCCGCTGACACCAATCTCTGCTCTACTGACACCATCCACTTGCTCTGCTGAAATACATATAGGTGCTTGTGCTCTGGGGTGCACACCCTTATGCAATAGGCTGCGCACACCAATCTCTGGGCCCCATCAGTTTATTTAGAGGGGCCCAGTGGCATCGCTATGGGGGTGTGGACTGCGGTGACACCGAGGCCAACCGCTACACACTGTAATATTACTGGCAGAGCTGCAGTAGAGCGGTGCGAGTGTCACTTCACTTCCCTGTCAGGCGGAGTAATCTCCGGCTGGTGTGACGTTACGATTCAGAGGCTGGGAGCCCAGGATTGAACACAAGATGCTGCCGATACGACCTGTAGCCAGAGCCCATGTGCACTGCAAGTAATCACTTAACTCCTTAATACAACAGTGCCTTAACTAACACCTTGTCCTAGCTGTGTGAACTGGCTGAAGTGGTTAATGCTTTGGGGCAACGTCGCAGGGAACAGAGCTCGGCACCCGGCAGTGTGAATCGAGCAAGACACGGCTCGCACACACTGCGGGGAGACATCGCAGGATCCAGGGAACAAGGTAAGTAGCTTCCCCTGGATACTGCGATGCAGCCCGAGTCTGGCTCGGGGTTACCGCTCTTAGCATTAAAAACTCACCCCGAGCCAGACTCAGGAATAATGCCAAGGGGGTTAAACTGTATAATACGTTAAATACAGTTCTGTAAGCAACACCGTATTTTCTGGCAGTGCCCCTCCCGAGACTAGACTCTGGATCCGACCCTGTCACACCGTAGGCTTTATTCAGTGTAGCTGGCTTCAAACACAGTCCCCACTTTAGGCCACATCTATGCATTTCAGGGTGGATTGCATTAGAGGGTGTAGCCTAAGGCAGGGGCTGTGCGCAAAGCCAGCTACATTGTGATCTATGCAGAGTGCATTGTAGCTTCTTTACTTTTTGCTACACACGAGCGGGACACGCTCTTAGAAGCCAGCACCTGAGGCAGTAAAAGGACCCGCGGTTTTACAGTACTTTGAGCGGTGCAGTTTCTTCTTGGACATCTCCTAAATTATGATTTATAATTTATTTACTATTTAAATAAATAGGGGCAAACCCTGTCATAGGATTTCTAAAGTGTTATAGATTTTCGAAATCATAGTGTCTTCTGTGTGAAGCTAGGTGAAATTATTATCTTGATAGACTTAAAGAGGAATCTAAGTTAGTAATAAAAGAAAATAGGGCCGTGGAAATTAACTATTAATCCTCGATTAATCGATACATTTTTTTGATCAATCAAAATTCTTTTGATCGGTACTCACCTCTCTGCCGGCTTACGGGTCTTCAGGGAGTTCCGTTGAAGATCCGGTGACATCACGGACACCGGCGGGGCTTGCCGTGTCCATCTGAAGGGCTCCTTTGCTGTGCCTTCATATCTGCATGCCGGCGGGACCTTACTATCGGCCACACGCAATGGCTGTTACACTTCCCTCTATCACTTCCCTCTATCAACCTGGGATTCTACAGCCATCCACTGGGAGTTGTGATAGTTCCCTTCACGGGACATCTACATGCCGACAGACTGATCCTCATCTGGATTCAGCAGTAGTATTGTTGTACACATTTTTATACCAGTATCATACTTAGCTACATGTTTTTATGACTGCTTTTGCTACCGTTTGGTATTACTCGCACCATTTTTACAGTTTATGTAGCTACATCGATTTTATCTCCAGTGCAATATTTATTTTGTTACCTACTTGAAGACTATAAAAGTTTTAATGCTATTCCCATCGAGCGCAGCCTTTGTGTGTTTTTTGTATCCTGCTATCCATTTTTCCAGTGGTTGGTAGCTGCACTGGGAATCAGCCTGCAAGGAGATCAGCTAAAAGTAGTTGGATCTGTATGTGCGTTATAAATAATCGAAATTAGTCGATTAATCAATTAAAAAAAATTGATTAATCGAACACAAATTTTTTAATCAGTAACAACCCTAAAAGAAAGGTAAAAGTATCCTCTGCCCAGCACCTAAAAAGGTAATTTCCCTCAGAAGAAAACGATCCTATTGTGGTTTGAAATAAAATACATTCCAGGTGCATGAAAACAAAATATGTTACAAGTTTTAAAGTTTGTTCTCTTTGGTCACAACCTGAGCAGAAAAACCTGTCTCCTCTCACCATGCAGCAGCATGAGACCAATGCTCTATATGTTGAAGCAGTGGTCTTTCTGCAGAGGTCTAATGCATTGACACTGGCTGGGAAGGGGTTAACATCAGAGGTGATCAATAGGGTTAACTGTGTGCCTAGGTTGTGCTTAGTCACTGTGTGGGAGCTGATTTGACATGGGGAAGCAAGGATCCGTGTTCCTGCTTTGCAGGAACACAGGATCAATACCTTCTCTTCTGACAAAACAGAAATCTGCCTTGTTTACATAGGCAGATTACCATTCGGCCTGTGTACTGTGTAATCGGCGGGTGCAGGGTACTCGCCGCTGGGCTCCTGCGGTGTGTGATCATAGTGGTAGTGGGTCGCTGATGGCACGTTCGCAAACACCAGACCCGGAAGTGTCAGATCATGCACTAGGTATGTGATCTGGCACAGAGCGGACGTCCTGCCACAATATATGTACGATATGTACGGTGGGCGGTCCGCAAGTGGTTAACATAGGCGCGCTATGTTGTTTATTTGGTGCATGTCCAGTGCACATCACACGTGTGCCAAACACTTTTAAATAACTAACAGGTTTTTGGATATTGTGTGTCTCAATTATTACTGTTTCATTGGCCCAGTCAGAAAATCCTACTGGTTTAGTGCCCACTCCAGCAGATGCTGCCCTATGCAACCCTCTAGTTTGCATATGCCAAGATATTGTCCAGAGATTGAAAGACAGATAAATTAAATTGATAGATAGATAGATAGATAGATAGATAGATAGATAGATAGATAGATAGATAGATAGATAGATAGATAGATAGATCAAATAAATATTAAGCATTATACTTTTCGCACACACAAACATTTGTTTTGTTTCCATTTTGTGTTCATTTTGCTGACTCTCTGCAAATTTGTAGCTCTGCAAACAGAAGAGATCAGCAATACATCACTCTCAAGTACAGGAGCTCTCAATTAACTGTGCAAATAACTAAACACATCTCCTACTCAAGGATTTGATATTTGCAGCAGGTCAGCAAACCAACTGTGTTTTTGCAAGCGCTTTGTTTTTTCATAACTTGCCTAATAGATGTAAATTGACAACAAGTGATATGATTTAAATCAGACCCGTGTGTTGTGTTTATGGATGGCCAGATCAGAATATTTTATAACTGTTAGAGACTTCCCAGGAGGCTTAAGGAGCTGCTACGGGGATTTCTTCCTAGCACAAACCGGATTTGCTTTAACACAACATTTCCAGGTTCTACCTCAAAAATGTACAACAGGGATATGGTACTCTGGTGTGGAAATAGCACCAGATTGCAATGTTCTACATTGCTTTATTATGCTTTAACACGCCATCCTGTTGTTTTTTTGTTTTTTTTTTCCTTAAATATGTTTCCTTATGAGATGCCAAAATTTCTGTGATTAACAGTATCTTTACTTTTTTTGTTTTGTTTTGTTTTGTTTAGGTATGTGACCAAACCTGAATAATGTCACCCTTTTGTGCAAGCTCCGCCTCTTTTGACATGTGATTGTTTTGGGAATACTACTAAAACTAAAATGGGCCAATACAGGCAGCATAAGGTCTGCCTTATATACAAGGATACTTTTTAACTGTGCAGACCATGAGAAAGAAGAGATGGAACCATGCTTCCTAAAATGCGAGGATCCTTTCGCTTCCACATTCCTGTCCCCTCTTCCCACCACTGTCCTCATGCTGAATTTATTTACAAATGTACAGAAGGGGCCAGAAAAAGAACCACAATTCGTATATTTTGAGACCTGGTCCTCCAATTGTTCTGCCACAAGCACTGTGTTATATGTGCCATTATTTTAAATACAGACCTGCATGTAAGGTATATACATGCTAAGTCCTTGTGTTGATTAATTGATATCTAAAACCATTAGTCTTAAAGTAAGTCAACATATTTGATAGCATTAAAATGCTTCCTCTCTGTCCCACAGGCACAAGATGGTTGGAGTAAATGGATAAGGGTGTGTTTATACATGCATAACTATTTTAAAGAGCAATCCATGGGGGATAGCTGCCTGTTTTACCCCTAAAAGCCCACAACCTCACTGCCCACCAAACCGGACAGGGTCGATAATTTGTTGCTGCGCTGCCATGAAACGCATCACTGCCATGACACATGTATAACCGCATAAAACTGCTATTTCCTGTTGGGGGAGGGGTTGGTTTAGCAGTAAAAATGTGGCTCCACCACCTATTTTACTGCTGCACCAACCGTAAAGCCGCGTACACACGATCATTTTTCCCATCGAGAAAAATTAAATTTTTTCCTTTGGACGAGAAAAATGATCGTCTGTGGGCTTTTTGTCGTTTTTCTCGACGGGAAAAACGGCATTAATAATGACGAGAAAAATTAGAACATGCTCGTTTTTTGCCGTGGCAGTTTTCCCATAGGGAACCACTGCCGGGGAGCCCACACACGGTCGTTTTTTTCAACCAAAAAAAAAATGTCATTCAAAACGGCCGTGTGTGGGGGGAACAAGCTGCTCCTCGTTTTTCACGTCGATTTTCTCGACGGTGTTTTCACCGTCGAAAAAAATCGATCATGTGTACGCGGCATAAGTGTAAAAATAGGCATAACAAAGAGCCCTGATGGTAAAATGGTTTAAAAGAAGTATGTTTGTGAACCTAAGAAGGTTTTGATGGAGATGTGGCTGTTCAGTGTTCTCACAATGAAGTACAATGATTTAATTTAACAGAGCATTACAAAGGATGGGAATAACTGAAGAAGGGTATGTGGTAAGGGATCAATAATTATAATGGATTTTTTTGTAAATTACCTTTGGGTAAAATATAGTATTTGTTCTGTCATGCATATGGCTTTATCATTAACCCCTTCATGTCTCAAGCCTCATACACACGATCGGATATCCTATGGATTCTAATCCGATGGTTTTTCTCCATCGGAAATCCGATGAAGCTGACTTCCATCAGTCTTGCCTACACACCATCAGTCAAAAAACCGACCGTTCCAAACGCGGTGACGTAAAACACTCCGATGAGCCGAGAAAAATTAAGTTCAATGCTTCTGAGCATGCGTCGACTTGATTCTGAGCATGCGTGGGTTTTTTATCTGATGGACTTGCCCATAGACGATCGGAATTTGCTATCTGTTTTTTATCCATCGTAAAAATTTAAAACATGTTCTATTTTTCGACACCGATGGAAAAAAGACCGATGGGGCCCATACACGATCGGTTTGTCCGATGAAAAAAGTCCATTGGACTGTTTTCATCAGTAAAACCGATCGTGTGTACAGGGCTTAAGCCTTTTTCTGACACTTAAGGCTTACAAGGTAAAATCTGTATTTTTTGCTAGAATATTACTCTGAACCCCCAAACCTTATACATATATTTTTTAGCAGAGACCCTAGAGAATAAAATGGCGATCATTGCAATCTTGTATGTCACCTTGTATTAGCACAGCAGTCTTTCAAATGCAATTTTTTTTTAAGAAATACACTTTCATGAATTAAAATATGCATTAAGATAAATAAACCTTTTGTGTGTAGCAGTCATCCCATCTCCCTCCAGAGATGTCCACAAATGTCTAAGCTCTAACTGATTGGCTGAGACACAGCAGTGGTGCCATTGTCTTCCATGGCTGTCAATCAAAGTCAGCCACTCAGGGGGCAGAGAGGGCGAGGCCGGGTCAGGGCTCCGTGTCTACAAGAACACATGGAGCCGTGACTCGGCTCCAGTGCCCCTATAGGAAGCTGCTGACTGTGGGGGCACTCGGTAGGTGGGAGGGGCCAGAAGTAGCAAAGAGGGACCTGAGAAGAGGGCTGCTCTGTGCAAAACCAACTGCACAGAGGAGGTAAGTATGATATTCTTATCTTTTTTTTTATTAAACAAGACTTTACCATCACTTTAAGGTATATATTGACCTTTATAATATTTTTTATATACAGTGCTTTAAAATCAGACATACTTATAGCCAGATCCTGGGCTACAACAATATGAAGAAGGAGGCAATGCCTTTTCATTCTTTTGTCCCTCTACTGAAATACCGATGTTATGCAGCACCATTTTCCTCCAGGGAGAGTGCTAAAGCCAAGCAAGCGGGCCAATTGAATTCCTATACTACAGATCCCAATAGGCACTGTGCAGTAGGAGGAGTGAGAGATGATTTTTATTGAACTACCCAGAAAAGTTCTTCCTCTTGGCACTGGTGCTCTTGGTGCTATACTGCATTAAAATTAATCTTCACCAAGCCTGAACCACACCTACCTTGCACCTGTGGGAAGATTATGCCATACTTATACTATAGGAAAAGGAATATACCGCGCTTAATAAATGAAATAATCTCAGGAAAGATTAATTAACCTAAGTAAATTAAATAAATTGAATAAAAATTTAAATAAAAATTGAATTAAATGTGACCCCTAAGTATGCAGCAAGCTCAAAGTGTATAGACAAAACACTAATGAAGGACAAAGTAGAGAAAGAAAGAGCTGCGCAAAAATTATTGGACAAAATATGAATATGTGCATACATGTGAAATAATCATCTTATACCAAACTAATGGTGTAAGTAACAAGTAAATAACAATAATGTGAACACCAATAAATTGATAATTAGATGAACACCAATAAAAAACACCAATAAAAATCAATAGTTAATGTGAATGTCCATAAAAAAATCCATAATGAATTCAAAAATAGGATCCATAATGTAAATCTTGAAATGAAGAAGTGATTGGAGAAGAAAAGGGTGAACTTCAAAACTCGCACCAAATTGCACACGTGCACCACCACCAAATCAATGCGCTTACCGAAGGCAAGCTAATTCCAAGCCAAACACCTGAATAGCTCACTTCCTCGCAGTGGATGAAGGACTCAAGGATGGAACACTCCAGAGGCAGGGACACAATATCCAATGGTCATAATCCAGAAATAGAAAAGGAGAGGCACATAGGGGCTGATTTACTAATAACAGTGCGCTGCGCTGGTTCTAACCTTAATTGGTGCGCCGGATAACTCCTTCACTGGGCGCAGGAAGCAGCGGCGCACTGTTATAGTAAATAGAAATGTCAGCGGCGCTCTATTGAAAATGAATGGTTCCCTATGGGAGCCCATTGATTTGAATAGAGGTCGCCCGGGAAGTCGGATCCGACTTGCGCGCGACTCGTGTGCCGGCTGACACAGGGACAACGCGACTTTGCGAGGCGATCTGGACACAACCTGAGCAGGCAGCAGCCGCTGAAGTCGTGTCCTAGAGGAGACTAGCCGGCCGAGAATGTGTCCAGCGCGATGTCATCACACTGGTCCTCGGCAGCCTCGCTGTCCCATGTTTGGTATGAATCATGAAGGGGAACTCCAGGCCAAATTTTTATGAAAAAAAACGGCATGGGTTCCCCTTCAGGAGCATACCAGGCCCTTAGGTCTGGTCTGGATTCTAAGGTGAACCCCCTAAGCCGAAAAACGGCGTGGGGGTCCCCCCAAAATCCAAACCAGGCCCTTAGGTCTGGATTCTAAGGTGAACCCCTAAGCCGAAAAACGGTGTGGGGGTCCCCCCAAGATCCAAACCAGACCCTTATCCGAGTACGCAACCTGGCAGGCCGCAGGGGAAAAGGGGGGGACGAGAGCGGCCCCCCGTCCCTCCTGAACCGTACCAGGCCGCATGCCCTCAACATGGGGGGTTTGGTGCTTCGGGGCAGGGGGGCGGCCTGCGGCCCCCCCACCCCAAAGCACCCTGCCCACATGTTGATGGGGACAAGGGCCTCTTCCCGACAACCCTGGCCGTTGGTTGTCGGGGTATGCGGGCGGGGGGCTTTTTGGAATCAGGGCGCCCCCTTTAAAAAGGGGGCCCCCAGATGCCGGCCCCCCACCCTATGTGAATGAGTATGGGGTACATCGTACCCCTACCCATTCACCTGGTGGAAAAAAATTGCAATAAAAAAACCACACAGCTTTTTAAAGTATTTTATTGCACAGCTCCGGGGGTCTTCTTCCGACTTCGGGGGTCTCCGGTGTCGTCGCCGCCGCTCTCCGGTTTTCTTCTGCCGGGCCACCGCTAACTTCTTTAGCTCTTTTGCTAGCGGAGGCCCGGTCTTCTCCGTCGCCTTCTCCCCTCTTCTCCTCTCCGGTTCTTCCTTTCTTCTGCCGGGCCTCCGCTAACTTCTTTTAGCTCTTTTGCTAGTGGAGGCCCGGTCTTCTCCGTCGCCTTCTTCTTCTCCCGCTATCCGGTTCTTCTCCCCGTTCTTCTCCCGCTTCTTTCTTCTGCCGGCCCCTCCACTAACTTCTTTAGCTCTTTTGCTAGTGGAGGGGCCGGTCTTCTCCGTTGTCGCCGTCGGCGTCTTCTTCCCTCTTCTCCTCCTCGATGTTGACTCGTCACTTCCTCTCGCAGTAATGCAAAATTTTCTGTCCGCAGAGATTAATATAGGCTTCTCATGACATCACAGTCACATGTTTCGGGGCACATGGCCCCGGAGCATGTGAGTGTGACGTCATGGGAACATGTGACTTTGACGTCATGAGAAGCCTGTATTAATCTCTGCGGACCGAAAATTTAGCATTACTGCGAGAGGAAGCGATGAGTCAACATCGAGGAGGAGAAGAGAGAAGAAGACATCCACTAACTAAAGAAGTTAGTGGAGGGGCCAGCAGAAGAAAGAAGCGGGAGAAGAACCAGGAGAAGAACCGGATAGCGGGAGAAGAAGAAGGCGATGGAGAAGACCGGGCCTCCGCTAGCAAAAGAGCTAAAAGAAGTTAGCGGAGGCCCGGCAGAAGAAAGGAAGAACCGGAGACAAGAGGAGGGGAGAAGGCGACGGAGAAGACCGGGCCTCCGCTAGCAAAAGAGCTAAAGAAGTTAGCAGTGGCCCGGCAGAAGAAAACCGGAGAGCGCGGCGATGACACCAGAGACCCCCGAAGTCGGAAGAAGACCCCCGAGCTGTGCAATAAAATACTTTAAAAAGCTGTGTGGTTTTTTTATTGCAATTTTTTTCCACCAGGTGAATGGTAGGGGTACGATGTACCCCATACTCATTCACATAGGGTGGGGGGCCGGGATCCGGGGGCCCCTTTATTAAAGGGGGCTCCCGGATTCCGATAAGCCCCCCGCCCGCAGACCCCGACAACCAATGGCCAGGGTTGTCGGGAAGAGGCCCTTGTCCTCATCAACATGGGGGCAGGGTGCTCTGGGGTGGGGGGGCCGCAGGTCGCCCCAGAGCACCAAACCCCCCATGTTGAGGGCATGCAGCCTGGTACGGTTCAGGAGGGAGGGGGGGCGCTCTCTCGTCCCCCCCTCTTCCCCTGTGGCCTGCCAGGTTGTGTGCTCGGATAAGGGTCTGGTTTGGATTTTGGGGGGGACCCCCACGCCGTTTTTTCGGCGCAGGGGTTCCTCTTCAAATCCAGACCAGACCCAAGGGCCTGGTATGCTCCGGTTTTTTATTTAAAATTTGGCCTGGAGTTCCCCCTCAAGATTCATACCAAACACAGTGCCTGCTATTGGCGGGGATCCAAGTCGGATTCCCGTTCATTGAAAGTCGGACATATGTCGGCTTCATGTCGCAGGGCAAAGTCGGATCCAAAGTAGGACAGATGTCGTGTCGCACTAGTGTGAACCCAGCCTAAATACAACTACACTGCTGCTCTCAGCTGCTCATATCACTCTGGTCTCACTAAATAGCTAAAATCGTAAATAATACTGTTTTTGGAGCTTAGGGCGGCTCCTTATCATATACATGCAAATGTGGTAAAACACGGCATGCAAACGCCACAACTTTCAACCTTAGTTCAGAACACTTTGCATCAGCGTCCCGTCTACATGGGGCCTAAAAACGCCTATGCCATTTACAGCTCCAAAACGCCATGGTGGCCATGAGGCCATAGGCTAACATGGAGAGATGTTTTTAAGCTGCAAAAAAAGCTCAAACAAGCGGTTGGAAAAACGTCCGTGTGCATGTAGCCTTATATTAACCACTTGCGCACTGCCCGGACCAAGTTTCACATTTCAGCACTGATGCACTTTTAATGACAATTGCGCGCTCATACAACACTGTAACCCAATGAAAATGTTTTATTTGTTGGCACACAAATAGAGCTTGCTTTTGGTGCTATTTGATCACCTTTGTGTTTTATTTTTATTTTTTTTCTATAAATACAAAAGACTGAGTTTAAAAAAAAAAAAAAATGGATATTTTACCCACTTCAGCACTGGGCCTATTCTGGCACTTCTCTCCTTCATGTAAAAATCATAAATTTATGGCTACAAAATTACTTCAAAACACCAAACATTATATATTTTTTTGGAGCAGACACACTAGGGAATAAGATGGCGGTCATTGCAAATTTTTATCTCACTCGGTATTTGCGCAATAAATTTTCAAACGCCTTTTGTTTGCTAAAAATATTACAAAACAGTAAAGTTACGGCCAATTTTTTGGTATAATGTGAAAGATGTTGTTATGCTGAGTAAATAGATACCTAACACGTCACGCTTTAAAATTGCGCACACACATGGCATGACATCAAACTTCAGTAATTAAAAATCTCCCTAGGCGATGCTTTAAATTGTTTTACACGTTACCATTTTGGCATTACAGAGGGGGTCTAGTGCTAGAATTGCTGCACTCGTTCTAACGCACGCAGCAATAACTCACATGTGTGGTTTGAACGGCGTTTACATATGTGGGCGGGACTTACGTGTGTGTTCGCTTCTGAGCGCGAGCTACCGGGGACATGGGCGTTTTTTCTTATTTTTGTTTTTTGTTTTTGTTTTTTGACTTTTTTGTATTTCTTACTCTTTTTTTGTTTTTTTTGGGATCTCTTTTATTCCTATTACAAGGAATGTAAACATCCCTTGTAATAGGAATGTGTGTGACAGGTCCTCTTTATGGAGAGATGCAGGGTCAATAAGACCCCGCATCTCTCCTTCAGGCTGGAAAGCATGATATTGTTCCAAAAAAATCACCAATCTCATGCTGACAGCCAAGATCACGGCTTGGTTAACATACGGAAACACGGCATGATGTCATAACGTCGTGCCCGCGCCTCCGACGGTCATAGAGATGACTGATGACCATCTGGTCACCAGTCATCTCCAAATCGTTCTCTGAGCCCCAGATGGCACGGGAGAGCCCGGAGAAGCACCGGATGGCGGCAAGAGAGGGGGGGGGGACGTCCCCTCCCCCGCCTATAAGAACGATCAAGCGGCGAAACTACCACTATGATCATTTTTATTGTGCACAGAATCGCCGGCTGAAAAGAATGATATCTGAATGATGCCTGCAACTGCAGGCATTATTCAGATGTCACTGCCCAAAGCCAAGGATGTCATTTGACGGTGGGCGGTAGGAAACTGGTTAATATTTTTAAAAAAGGTAATTTTTCTTCTTCATTGATGTACACTGATGGACTGCACTGATGGGCACCGATAAGGTGGCAAGGGTGGGCACTGAGAGGTGGCATTGCTATTTAGCACTGGTGGGCAGTGAGAAGTGGCACTGCTAGGTGGCAATGATAGTTGGCAGTGATGGGCACTGATAGGTACTGGCAGCACTGCTAGGTGCCACTGATTGGCACCAGTGGTGGCCATTGATAGGTGGCACTGGCAGGGGCTACTAATTGTCACAGATGATGCAGAATTGCCTCTTCCTCTTCGGGCCCCATGTCCCTTGCACATAAGCCGGTGATTGCCTTTTTTTTATGCTCACGCTGTCAGCACAAGGAGAAAACAAAAACCATTACCCAGCTTTTGTTTACATCACGTGATCAGCTGTCATTTGCTGACAGCTGATCACATGGTAAAGGGCAGGGATCGGCCCCTTACTCGGATCTGTCATCACCCGAGTCACAGTGACTCTGTGACCACAGCGCGCGCAAAGGGGAGGACGTTTATTGACGGACTCCCGGCAATTGAGGACCATACTGTGGCCGTCGATCAGTTATAGCGCTGATCTCAAGTGATTAAAGAGGGTCAAAATGGGCCATTGACATGCATCACAATTCAACTTAGGAATGAGTCTTTGAAAAGTTAAACTAAATAATTTGGCCACTTTATCCTTCCAAATAATTCACTTCCTGTCACATAGCCACACAGGAAGTGAGGGAAAATCCCTAACAATGTCTTTCCTTGGGGACACACAGGTCAGTCTAAATACTTTCCCCATTATGCACATTGCACTCGAGCATATTGCGGGGTACACCACAAATTATTATTAGGTAGTTTGGACTGTGGGGTTTATTTACTAAAGGCAAATCTACTTTGCACTACAAGTGCACTTGCTGTATATTTGAGGGGGACATGCAAGCCAAAAAAAAAAACATCTTTGCTTTTACATGATTGTAACATCCAATCACCAGTACTTTCCCTCAGATTTTCAGCCGCTACACTTTTACTGCAGAGTGGATTTGTCTTTACTAAACCCCAAACTACCCAATGATTTGGGGTGTACACAACAAAGTGCTAGAGTGCAATTTGCTTAATGGGGACACTAGTTAGATTGATTTGTGTGTCCCCAAGAAAAGCCATTGGTAGGGTTTTACCTTCACTTCCTGTTTAGCTGTGTGACAGGAAGTGAAGCCAATGTTAAGAAAAGGAGACAAAGGCCAAACTACAAAAAAAATATCAAACAAAAAAAAAACACACACGCAGGGGTTCTAACACTTACTTTGTTTCCCTCAAAATGCCCACAATTAGAATTGTATGGCCTTGAGCTATTTTTAAGTGCAGTGCTCTAAATCAGTGCTTCTCAAGTACCCCCAACAGGCCATGTTTGCAGGTTTTCCTTCATCTTGCACATGTGCTTTAAATCACAGTCAATGGTTTTGATTTTTGGACAGCAATTCTCGATAAGATAAATTCACAAAACATGTCCTGTTGGGGGTACTTTAGGACTGAGGCTGAGAACCACTGCAGTAAAAAAAAGGAAAATTGAATACTTACCGCTCTGTATTTCATTTCCTGGTGACGCTCCATGGCAGCACACAATCCATGCACATACTACCATGAAGGCACCAGGGTAGACAAATCACCCCTGTTTTGTTTTGACATGCCAATCAGATGTCACATTTGTTGCAAAGAGAACACAAAAAAACATTAAAACTTTCCATCTAATTTTATTGTTCAACAAAACAAAAGGGAAGGCAAAATAAAAAACATGGTCAATTTGAAACAGTTACAGACTCAACATCTTGAGCAATTTTTGGCCAAAAAAATGCAGCAGACAATTAAATCAAAGTGAACAAACAACACACATTAACAACATCAGAATTATTTCAGGGGAACATATCTCCCCCACACCAAAAATATACAATCCACATAAGTTAACCAATCACTTGTTTTGCAAAGACATAACAAATAAAATACATGTGTTACAAACGCGATAAGGACACCAACATGTACATTTTGCCCCCCACACACACTTGCCTCTTCTTAAGGCAAGCAAACGAATGCTCTGTGAGCTTTATATAACATATGTTTGTGTGCTAATGAGGCAATTGAAAACACATGCACAGTCCATGAAACACCCAGAATGCAAGTTCTCCCAATGTAGAGACTGAAATTCAAAGTGGGCACACCTGTTAAGATGTCCTTCAATTTCTAACCCATAAAAACACTCTCTGAGTGAGCATGCCCAGAAATATCCAGGCGCTGTTCACACACAAAAAGCACGCCAAAAAAAAAAATAACTGGCTGGGCATGTGCAGAACAACACCAATGCAGCTAGCAAAAAATAACCCCCCCCCCTCCCCGTCCAAAATTAAGCACATCATCCAGCATGCTACAAAATTAGAGATGGGACAATCACCCCTCCCCCCCCCACCAACAAATACTATTGCAGTCTATGGGAACTGACTTGTTAATTTTGCTAGTCCCCACTTGGCTGGCTTATCTTCTAGTTCAGTGTTTCTCAACTCCAGTCCTCAAGGCGCACCAACAGGTCATGTTTTTGGGATTTCCATTGATTTTCACAGGTGATTTGAGCAGTTTCACTGCCTTAGTAATTATCACAGCTGTTTTATCTGCAGGAAATCCCAAAAACATGACCTGTTGATGCACCTTGAGGACTGGAGTTGAGAAACACTGTTCTAGTTATTGGCCTTAAAATGGGGGCCCAGGTCCCACCCTAAGGGACATATATCAATGTCACCAATTTGGAAAAAACCAAAAACAAAACAAGGAGAAGTGCCTTTAAATATGCCAAATTGCTTAAGGGCCATTTCACACCACATACAGTCCATTGCGTTTTTTATGCATCCAAAATGCATGGAAAGTTGGTTATATGGTTCTAAATGGCAGTGTTTGTTCCAGTGCGTTCCAGTTCCACCAAAAAAGTAGAACATGCTGCATTTTACCTGCACTGGACTGTACTGGAACGCATCAAAACGCATCATAAACGCACTGGAACGCACAGGAACACACCTAAATGCACCAAAAACGCACTGGAACACAGTTGTCCTTATCTATGGTTAATAAAAAAGAGGGGTGAAAACAAAGCACTGGACTGCATCAAAAACTTACCAAAAATGCACCGGAACGCATGAAAAAAGTGCATGCAGAAAAGCACCTGGAACGCATCCGGATTGTGTTTCTATGGTGTGAACTGGCCCTAGTTCACACTATAGAAACACAGTCTGGGTGCGTTCCAGGTGCTTTTCTGCATGCGTGTTTTTGACACATTCCAGTGCATTTTTGAGGCGTTTTTGATGCAGTCCAGTGTTTTTTTCCGCCTCTTTTCACTTAGGACAAGTGTGTTGCAGTGCATCTTTGGTGCATTTAGGTGCGTTGCGGTGCATTCCAGTGCATTTTTGGTACGTTCCGTTGCGTTTTTGATGTGTTTTACTGGGGTCCAGTACAGTTTTGTACCTAAAAAATGCAGCATGACCAATTATTTTTTGGCTTTCTGAAATGCACTGGAACGGACTGCAGAGGTGTGAACTATGCCATTGGCATTAATGTGATCAACTTTCTTTGCGTTTTTCAGGCATCAAAAAAACGCACTGCACTGCATCCGGTGTGAACTGGCCCTAAATATCATCCCCGGGGGGTGTCTATAGTATGCCTGTAAAGTAGCACATGTTTTCCATGTTTATAACAGTTGGAGAGCAAAATGACATTTCTAAAGTAAAATAATAGTCATTTAAAAGTCCTTGCGGCTGTAATGAATTGCTGGTTCCTGTCAATACAGATAAAAGTCATTGAAAGTCTTTGCTAACCAAAAAAAAAATGCGTGGGGGTTCCCCCAAATTCCATAACCAGGCCCTTCAGGTCTGGAATGGATATTAAGGGGAACCCCGCTGCAAATTTAAAAAAAAATACGTGGGGTTCCCTCCAAATATCCACACCAGGCCCTTCAGATCTGGCATGGATTTTAAGGGGAACTCCACCCCAAATTTAAAAAAAATTGGCGTGGAGTCCCCCTAAAAATGCACACCAGACCCTTTATCCGAGCACATAACCTGGCCGGCCGCAGGGGAAGAGGGGGGGACGAGAGAGCGCCCCCCCTCCCTCCTGAACCGTACCAGGCCACATGCCCTCAACATGGGGAGGATGTCCCCATGTTGATGGGGACAAGGGCCTCATCCCCACAACCCTTGCTCGGTGGTTGTGGGGGTCTGCGGGTGGGGGGCTTATCGGAATCTGGAAGACCCCTTTAACAAAGGGGACCCCCAGATCCCGGCCCCCCCCCTGTGTGAAATGGTAATGGGGTACAAATGTACCCCTACCATTTCACAAGGAAAGTGTCAAAAATGTAAAAAATTACAAGAGCCGGTTTTTGACAATTCCTTTATTAATGTCTTTTCTTTTCTTCCATCTTCTTCCTTCTTCTTCTTCCATCATCTTCTTTTCTTTCTCGTACATCACGGGACACAGAGCGACATAGTCATTACTAATGGGTTATATAGATACCTTCAGGTGCTGGCACTGGCAACTTCCAAAACCGGAAGTACCCTCCCCTATATAAGCCCCTCCCATCCGGGAGCACCTCAGTTTTTTGCCAGTGTCTAAGGTGTTGGCCAAGAAGAAACATGTGTTTTTCACTGAGCTTGCGTACAGGTTCTTTTGGGCCTCAGTAAGCTATTCCGGATCCGACCAAAAAAGCTTCATAGCTAAACGGTCGGTACCCGGGCCTTGCAGAGAAGAGCAAGGTTTTGCCTGTAATGCTTCTCTTAGGAGAGCTGGACCCTGGGATCCAGAGCTCTGGTCATACCCACGACCAAGATGTTTTCTGTGCAGGGTGCTTTACAGGTCCAGGGGAGTGGAATCCTTGGGAACCCGGTCCCTGAAGGTTTGATTACAATGCCTGCCGTGATAGGTGAAGTTTGGGCTTCTGTGGACCAAACAAAGTCCTGCGGCGAGGAAAAGGTAAGTGGGGGCCCTCGGGAACTTGGTTCTATTGAGGGACCCCCAAGCCTATTTTGTCTTTCTGCCTGTTACCTAAGGTATTCCCGCTAATATTCTGTGTATGCCTGTTACTACTGAGAAAATGTAAAAATTTTAATAGTAGGCAAGAAAAAAAAAAAAATGTAAGACCGCGGTACCTGTGTTAGACACTAGAGGCCGCTATGGTTCTTTTTCTTGTAATGTGGATTTTTTTCTTCCAGAATCAAATACAGGCAGTTGGTATGTTCTCTGCTGGGAAGCTGTCTCCTCTGCCCTGTTGCTGCGCTCATCCATCCCCGGGCCCTGCGGCAAAGGGGGCCCTGGCTCCCATCTAGCTCCTTATTGTTTTCAAAAAAGGCGCCGAAGGCGCACGTGCCCGCGCGCGTGCGCGTGCACGCGCCTCTATTCATAGAGGCGATCTGAAAAAAGGGGCGGAGCGGGTGGATGACGCTCAGGTGTGCGCCGCGGCGCTACTGCGCATGTGCGGGCGTCCAGTGTGTTTTAAAGCACATTATAGCTGGCTATTGAAGTGCACAGACGGAGCTAGCAACAGTATAAAGGCACACAGAGGCGGTTGATGCAGGCATCCCCTAGAAAGGCACTTTAGTAGACACCAACTGTGATATAGCAGCAATTGTGCTAGACTATTCTCAGTAAAAGTGGTGTATTACGGCTGGAATACCTCAGCTTTAGGCTTAGGAATATGCCGTCCAGAAGCTCCGGAACTGAATCTTCCAGGAAGCGAAGGGGGTCTCATCGGGCTCTGAGGATCTTGGGCATGCTTCTGCTGCACCAGTCTCCCCTGAAGTTCAGAGGTAAGTGACCGTAGAGACCCCGCAGGGGTACTTGGTACTGTGGCTGTCCTCAGTTCACCTGCTCCTGTGTATGTAACAGAGGAGGTTTTTTCCTCAGCTCTGGGAGGATTAGAGAGAGATTGTCAACATTGATCGCTGCCTCCCTGTCAGGGAAAGCACGCCGATCTCCGTCTCCTCCTTCAGAGTGCCTGTTAGCAGAGCAACAGTCCCATACAGGGATCGACCTGCCTGAAGGGGATCAGGATGAGGTTGATTCTGTTATAGAGGAATCAACAGTGGAGGAACCTTTCTCAGCATCTCAAGCTGAAAGATTATGGGTTCAGTCTCTGACTAACATGGTCCGATCGGCATTTAAAAATGCACCTTGCGGAACCATCAACCACTACTGTATCCTCGTTTGGGTCGCTAGAAGCCCCCAGACTGTCTGTTCTTTTCCACTTCACCCTTTACTGAAAGGGCTTATTTACCAGGATTGGGAACGTCCTGAGAAAATATTTATTCCCCCAAGAGATTTCCGGTGGTCTATCCCATGGAGGATAAGTTCATCAAAAAAAAAAAAAAAAATGGAAGGTCCCTACAGTGGACGCAGCCATCTCTTGTATGTATAAATCACTGACATGTCCAGTGGATAATGTCCAAATGTTCAAGAACCCAATAGATAAAAGATTGGAGTCCTTATGAAAGTCTGCTTCTTTCTACAGCAAGCTTGGTGACACAACCAGCAGTAGCAGCTATTAGGGTCTGCTAAGCAGTGAAGGATCAGTTAAAACAGGTCTTGAGGGACTTGACAGATCAGCAGGCCTTGCCCTAGCTGATCTACCTAGAGCCTTAGGCTTTGCGGTTGACGCCATAAAGGATTCAGTCCATCAGGCCTCCCACCTTACGCTGTCTATAGTACATATGCGTAGGCTTCTATGGCTCAAAAACTGGTCTGCTGAAGCTCCCTGTAAGGAATGGCTGGTTAGCGTCCCATTTCATGGTGAACGCTTATTCAGGGAAAACCTGGACAAACATATCCAGAAAATTTCCAGCGGTAAAAATACGCTCTTGTCGGTTAAAAACAGAGTTAGAGGTCCCTCTTTAAGAGGCCTGCTTCTCCAGTCCCTGGGGCATCGGCTGTGTAACAGTTCCGACGGCCTCCTCGGTCAATTCCCGGGGGTAAAAAACAGGGACAATAGCAGGGTAATGAGGAACCCTGGGTCAGGGGAGGTACAAAACCTCCCCCAAAGTTAAATTCATTGAAGGGTTGCCCCCACTCAGTCGGGTGGGGGGAGGACTCCAGTTGTTCGCAAGAGACCTGGCGGGACACGATCAAGATAGGTGCTCTCCGCAGTATATTTGGGATACAGATTGGAGTTAAAAGACTCTCCTCCTTCCCATTTTTGAGGTCAAACGTGCCAAGGGATCCCCGGAAGAGAGAGTCCCTCCTGTTGGCACTAGAACAACTATTGCTCCAAGGAGTAATTATGGAGGTTCCCCTGGAAGAATGAGGGTTCGGGTCTTACTCAAACCTCTTTACAGTCCCGAAGCAACGCGGACGGGAGGCCCATATTAATTCTAAAAGGGCTATACAAATTCCTGTATATCAGGACTTTCCGATGGAGTCGATCCGATCGGTGGCCACTGCCCTACAAGGGGAGGATTGGTTAGCCGCGATCGACATCAAAGATGCTTATTTGCACATTCCCATCTTTCCAGTCCACCAAAAATTTCTACGCTTTGCAGTAGAAGGGCGCCATTTTCAGTTCAGAGCCTTACCCTTCGGTTTGGCCACAGCACCACGAGTGTTTACAAAAATTCTGGCCCTTTATTAGCCAATCTAAGAACACAAGGTGTAATGATACTGGCATATCTAGATGACTTGTTGCTGATAGACCACTCAGTGAAAAAACTAGACGTGGTCGTTCACAAGACAATCAAGTATCTGGAATCTCACGGTTGGATTATCAACCGAGACAAGTCAGCCCTAAAAACCAGTCAAAAGTCTGGAATACTTGGGGCTAAGGTTGGATTCAGGCCAGAGAAAAATATTCTTGCCTCGAGGAAAGGTGTTGTCTTTGAAAGATTTGATCCACTTAGTGGGTACAAAAAAGACAGCCGTCCATACGCCTGTGCATAAGGCTGCTGGGAAAAATGGTGGCATCATTCGAAGCAGTACCCTACGGTCAATTCCATTCAAGGAATTTGCAAGGGGCCATACTGTCAGCCTGGAACAAAAAAGTTCAGGCCCTAGACTTACAATGTCCTTGTCCCCTTCCGTTCGCAAGAGCCTCCGTTGGTGGTTGGTTCCCCAGAATCTGGAAAAAGGGAAATCCTTCAGTCTGATTTCTTGGAAGGTGGTCACTACAGATGCCAGCCTTATAGGCTGGGGAGCAGTACTGGAGCAATAGTCTCTCCAGGGCAGATGGTCGGATGCAGAAAAGGCCCTGCCCATCAATCTCTTAGAGATACGAGCAGCCGGTATGCCCTAGTAGCATGGACATCCAAACTCCAAGGGTCCCCTGTCAGAATTCAATCAGACAATGCCACAGCAGTGGCATATATCAATCATCAGGGGGGCACCAGGAGTCGTGCAGCCCAGAGGGAAGTAAATTACATCCTGAAATGGGCAGAAAGATATGTCCCAGCCATATCTGCGATATTCATTCCAGGAGTGGAGAATTGGAAGGCGGACTTTCTAAGTCGCCAGCAATTATGCCCAGAGGAAGGGTCCCTTCACCCCGAGGTTTTCTGGACAATATGTCAGCGGTGGGGAACATCGGATGTAGATCTTCTAGCATCCAGATTCAACGCAAAGGTGGACAGGTTTGTCTCTCGGACAAGGGATCCCCTAGCTTGCGGCTCGGATGCCCTAGTGTTCCCTTGGGATCAGTTCAAGCTGATATATGCATTCACACCACCACAATGGTTACCTCGATTATTCCGCAGAATCAGGGTAGAAAAGAAACCAGTGATTCTGGTGGCTCCAGCGTGGCCCCGAAGAGCGGGGTACGCAGAGATTGTAAAATGTCAGTGAGGAGTCCTAGGACTCTCCCACGCCGTCCGGACCTGCTTTCGCAAGGACCGATATACCACCCTTCCTTACCAGCCCTAGGTTTGACGGCCTGGCTATTGAAGCCCACATTCTAAAAAAGAGAGGGCTCTCTAATTCTGTGGTATCTACCATGATCAATGCCAGGAAGCCGGTATCCAGGCAGATCTACTATAGAATCTGGAAGGCGTACATCGCCTGGTGTGAGGCCAAGAAATGGCATCCACGTAAATACGTAATAGGTAGGATTCTGGACTTCCTACAATGGGCTGTAGATAGGAAGCTTGCCTTGAGTACTATCAAGGGTCAGATTTCGGCCTTGTCAATATTTTTTCAAAGGCCCTTGGCTTCGCATTCACTAGTCAAAGCCTTTATACAAGGAGTGATGCGTATTAGTCCTCCGGTTAATATCCCCATATGTCCATTGGATCTAAACTTGGTTCTGTCGGTTCTACAGAAACAACCATTTGAACCATTACAGCATATTTCTTTGGTTCTTCTCACCAGGAAATTGATTTTTCTAGTAGCCATTTATTCGGCTAAAAGAGTGTCGGAATTAGCAGCTATGTCCTGTAAGGAGCCATATCTGGTTATCCATAAGGATAGAGTAATGTTACGCCCTCATCCAGCCTTTCTTCCTAAGGTGGTATCGAGGTTTCATTTGAACCAAGACGTGGTTCTTCCTTCTTTTTTCCCCAAACCTACTTCAGTAGAGGAAAAGTTATTGCATTCTTTGGATGTAGTAAGAGCAGTTAAAGCTTATCTAAAAGCCACTGCTCAGATTCGCAGAACGGATACTTTGTTTATTCTGCCGGAAGGCCCCAGAAGGGGTCAGGCAGCGTCAAAATCTACTTTAGCCAAGTGGATTCGACAGGTCATAATGCAAGCCTATGGCTTGAGAAGTAGACCGCCTCCGTTCAAAGTTAGGGCGCACTCCACGAGAGCAGTTGGAACTTCATGGGCAGTGCATCACCAGGCCTCCCTGGCTCAAATCTGTAAGGCCGCAACATGGTCTTCAGTACACACGTTTACTAGGTTCTACCAGGTGGACGTTAGAAGTCAGGAGGATGTCGCCTTTGGGCGCAGTGTGTTGCAGGCCGCAAAAGATCCTCATGTCTGATAGCGCTCAGCTTATGTATGGTGTATCCCCCCCCTCGTTGGGCATTGCTTTAGGACATCCCATTAGTAATGACTATGTCGCTCTGTGTCCCGTGATGTACGAGAAAGAAAATAGGATTTTTATAACAGCTTACCTGTAAAATCCTTTTCTTGGAGTACATCACGGGACACAGAGCTCCCACCCCTCTTTAGGGACACTTATTGCTTTGCTACAAAACTGAGGTGCTCCCGGATGGGAGGGGCTTATATAGGGGAGGGTACTTCCGGTTTTGGAAGTTGCCAGTGCCAGCACCTGAAGGTATCTATATAACCCATTAGTAATGACTATGTCGCTCTGTGTCCCGTGATGTACTCCAAGAAAAGGATTTTACAGGTAAGCTGTTATAAAAATCCTATTTTCTCCATTCGGGTTTCTTCCTCCATCTTCATCTTCCTCTTCATCTTTATCTTCATCTTCATCTTCCTTCTTCCTTCGGTGTTCTCGTCCAGCATATTGCTCCGGCGTCTTCCCTTCTTCTTTCTTCTCCGGCCGCTCCGTTTGAATTGGAGGTTCCCGCTGTGCAACGCTTCAGTTCGCCTCTGGGTCCGCTTACACCCATGACCCCGCCCCCCTCTGATGCACATGGATTTCACAGGGACTTTCCCCGTGGTGACAGAGGGGGGCAGAGCCACCGGGTGTAAGCGGACCAAGTGGAGAACTGAAGCGTCGCACAGCGGGAACCTCCAATTCAAACGGAGCGGCCAGAGAAGAAAGAAGAAGGGAAGACGCCGGGGCAAGATGCGGACGAGAAGACCGAAGGAAGAAGGAAGATGAAGATGAAGATAAAGATGAAGAGGAAGATGAAGATGGAGGAAGAAACCCGAATGGAGAAAAGAAGAAGATGGAAGAAGAAGATGGAAGAAGAAGATGGAAGAAGAAGATGGAAGAAAGAAAAAGACATTAATAAAGGAATTGTCAAAAACCGTCTCTTGTCATTTTTTACATTTTTGACACTTTCCTTGTGAAATGGTAGGGGTACAATTGTACCCCATTACCATTTCACACAGGGGGGGGCCGGGATCTGGGGGTCCCCTTTGTTAAAGGGGTCTTCCAGATTCTGATAAGACCCCGCCCGCAGACCCCCACAACCACCGGGCAAGGGTTGTGGGGATGAGGCCCTTGTCCCCATCAACATGGGGACATCCTCCCCATGTTGAGGGCATGTGGCCTGGTACGGTTCAGGAGGGAGGGGGGCGCTCTCGTCCCCCCCCTTTTCCCCTGCGGCCGGCCAGGTTATGTGCTCGGATAAGGGTCTGGTATGGATTTTTGGGGGAACTCCACGCCATTTTTTTTATAACATTTGGGGTGGAGTTCCCCTTAAAATCCATGCCAGATCTGAAGGGCCTGGTTTGGATATTTGGGGGGAACCCGCACGTCATTTTTTTTTAAAATTTGCAGCGGGGTTCCCCTTAATATCCATTCCAGACCTGAAGGGCCTGGTTATGGAATTTGGGGGAACCCCCACGCTTTTTTTTTTTGGTTAGCAAAGACTTTCAAAGACTTTTCTCTATATTGCCAGGAGCCGACAATTCATTACAGCCTCGGCTGCTTTTAAATGGGTTTTTTTTCCTTTAGAAATTACATTTTGCAGGCGCACTGGCAAGTTCAGAGCTGCGCCGATTCAACTTATGCAAATTGATTTAGGTGACTTGACATTTACTAAGATTTTGCCGGCGCAGTGAACCGGCGCATTTAAACCATTGAAATTCCCGCGCTGAGCTAAAAAAAAACTCCTGCAGCTCGAATCGGAATTGCCGGCGCAGCGGGCTGGTTTTGAAAAAGTTACTTTCCCACTCTATTTTGGCCATGTTTTTTATTTGGGCAGGTGTCACTACACTTCCTCACATCACCCCATGTCACCCCCAATATTTTCTCACTTCCAGCTTCTTTATATTTAGATTTTAACATGCCCATAGCGGCGCACTGAGCGCCTCCTCCCGGGCGCAGAGAACACTATAGTAAATGGGAAATAGGGCTGCGCTACAGGCGCTAATGTTTTGTAAATACCAAAACAGCCATTGCGCACGCAGATGCGCCAATACTCATGGCGCAAACGTTTGGTAAATCAGCCCCAAAGTGTGTATCGTCTAAATAAACTGGTTTATTTGTATAAAAATGGCAACTTACAAAAATGCTGAATTAGCGAGCATAAAATAGAGGAGAGCCGGCCGGCATGCAGTCTCCCATCCAGTAGCGCTGACGTCAGCCGGCCGGCTCTCCTCTATTTTATGCTCGCTAATTCAGCATTTTTGTAAGTTGCCATTTTTATACAAATAAACCTGTTTATTTAGACGATACACACTATGTGCCTCTCCTTTTCTATTTCTGGATTATGACCATTGGATATTGTGTCCCTGCCTCTGGAGTGTTCCATCCTTGAGTCCTTCATCCACTGCGAGGAAGTGAGCTATTCAGGTGTTTGGTTTGGAATTAGCTTGCCTTCGGTAAGCGCATTGATTTGGTGGTGGTGCACGAGTGCAGTTTGGTGCGAGTTTTGAAGTTCACCCTTTTCTTCTCCAATCACTTCTTCATTTCAAGATTTACATTATGGATCCTATTTTTGAATTCATTATGGATTTTTTTATGGACATTCACATTAACTATTGATTTTTATTGGTGTTCATCTAATTATCAATTTTTTGGTGTTCACATTATTGTTATTTACTTGTTACTTACACCATTAGTTTGGTATAAGATGATTATTTCACATGTATGCACATATTCATATTTTGTCCAATAATTTTTGCGCAGCTCTTTCTTTCTCTACTTTATACTTATACTATACCTATACTGCATGCAGGTTAACTGGGACTGTCATTAAGTGCACAGGTGCTCTTAAATGGCCCTATTGATAGCCAGAAGAAAGACATCTCAAAAGACTGCCTCTCCCATAAAAATGATTCAGCAAGTACCCTTCTCCTGCTTCCCCCCTCTTCTACCATCCTCCTTTTCTTTTGGACAGTTCATACCAAGTTGGTTTGGACTAGCATCGCTGCCATAAATGTGCTCTGGCAGTATAGTTTCAGTACTCGGTAGAACTTTATTACTGCTCGCTGTCGTACTTGAGGTGGCCTTGCTATTGTTTATTCTGATCTGGATGCCAAATGTCATCTTATGCCTAGTCCTTACTGTTATTCACATTGTATGCTAAATTGTGTTATTACTATTGTTAACCCATTTTAATGCTTGCCTAGTTACCTTGCCTAGTTAGTTATAATGGCTGAAATTATATTAAGTTTGCTTTTACTAACTGATTTCATGCCTGTTTTCTTTGATATAGCACTACTACTGGGTACTAAGCATTAGTTTCAATGATTTCCTGTGATAATGTATGTTTGTACACTCAACCTGTTCTGTTAGAGGGGCTGAGAACAGAACAGAGGGCCCATCCTAATTAATGGCTCCTACGGGGGTAGTGTTACATAGTCTTCAATTATTTTCTTTTTAATGTGGTAATATGTTTACTGTGCACCCCACTGCACATCATGTGTAGTATGTTCTCAGTCAACAAGGCCTATTGTATCACTTGGATAAATAACCTCAATGAACAGAGACAGTTTATCCATCAAAATCAAGCAAACCTGTGTTCCCTTTGAATAAATACCCAATTACATGTGAAGGAAATCTGGATTTTTTTTTGCTAGCACATGAGTATTCATAGTGACCACTTTCCTAAGTTAACAGCTCCTATTCCTTTAGTAAATCAATCCCAATGTGATCTTTTTAAGAACTGGTGTCATCTGTCTACAGCCTCTAATTAGTATCAAACCTTTAGAGCCCATTCACACAGGGGCGTCTTTGGATCCGACTCCAAATCGCCCCAGGTCGCCCCTAGTCGCCTCAGGTCACGCTGGCTGAAGAAATCAATGTAAGTTAATGGAGCCGTCCTTATGCACACTACTGCAGTCGCTCCGACTTCAAAAAAGGTCCCTGTACTACTTCAATCCGACTCCTAGGCGACCTGTAACCATTCATTTCAATGGGAGTCACCTCTCACTGTCTTAATAGGAGCAACTCTCCAGGAAGAAAACATACATTTATCAGGCAAAGCTCTCACTCCCCCCTCCCTCCCACAGAGCTGATTCTTGTTTGATTGGCCACTGGAATGTCTCCTGTCCTGCAGGCAACTTGGAGTTGCCTTGTAAATAGCTCCAGGTCGCGCTGTGATTCATACTCAGGTCGTGTCTGAGTTGCCTCATAAAATCGCGCTGGAAGTTGTGTTGCCCCTGTGTGAATGGGCTCTTAGGGCAGGTAAAAATCTGAGTGAGGGGAAGTACCTCCAGTGAGGGGAAGTACCTCCATTGAGGGGAAGTACCGCCAGTGAGGGGAAGTACCTCCAGTTCTTAAGAACACACTAATATTTCAGGCCTTAAAACTGAAGTGTACCTTTACAGAAACCTTTACAAAGTTACATTAGTCAAGTTGAAACCAAATAAAAAGCAGCACCACTCACATGCTCAAGTCAGATATACAAACACTGCTGCTAAGGGCTGGGTCACTGATAAGAACATATCAAGCCCGTCCGTAGCAAACGGTTTCCCGGCCACACACCAATATAGTGAATCACAAAACAAATAATCACAAAATGGCTCCAGCTGATTCTCCATCTATCAGGAAAGCCCCTCTATCATGTTTTAGCCATGTAATGCCTAATTATAGAGGCCTCAGTGATTTAGCCCTAAACAGCCCTAAGATCACTGCAGTAGTAGTGTCTATTTCAAGTTTCCACAGTTTCCCACAGGTACATAGGTCAAAGCTGGACCAATGTAACTATGCAGACATCCCAAGTCTCCCGCAAGGTGCTGGAGTCTCCCGCATTTCTGTGGCGGCTCCCACACACCCGCAAGCGCCTCCCGATATCTCGGGAATGATCGGTGCGGTGGGGAACAGCTGTGAACACAGATCTCCCAGTATAGATTTTTAGCTGACAGACGCTTCTTCTTCTCTCCCTCCCGCAGCTGTCAGCTAAAAAAAATAAATCTATACAGAGAGATCTGTGTTCACAGCTGTTCTCCGCCGGACCGATCATTACCTGCTGTTCCCAGTGTGCTGCTTCCCTGCTCCTCTGGTCCCCTGGCCTTCTCTGGTCCCCCCTGTCCTCCTCCAGCCCCCTCCATGTTCTCCTCCGCCCCTCTTGTCCCCCGCCGCCAGCTTCCCTCCTCTCCTCTCCCACCGGCTGAGGGGGATCTGTCGGGGTGGAGAGCGAAAGAAGGGCTGGGTAAATATGTAATTTACGAACCTCTTCCTTCTCTGAATTTGACACAGTAAGCGTGCTCGCTCCTGTGTCCTGTGATAACTGTGTTTGCTCTGCTTCAGTTTATGAATGCAGAGGAGCCTCTGTTTCCTCTCCATTAATCTTCAATGCTAAGAAAAGGATTGGGAAATCTGTGTCCTCAGTCTTTTCCAGTCTCAAAGAGGAGATTTCAGGGGTCTGTTTAGACCCCTGATATCTCACCAAAGCCCCCCAAAAATATAAAAAAAAGGATTGTAAAAAAAATTCTAAAAAGTTAAGTGTAAAAAAATATCCACTGACACCTGGCCTACCAACACTGTCCACTGCTTCAATCCCCTCCCCCCAAAAATAATTGTGAAAAAAATTAAAAACAAATTAAATTGTAAAAAAATCAATACTTAAAAATAAAAAACTACCGACACCATCCACTGCCACATTCCCCCCACCTCTTTCCCCAAAAGCACTGTGAAAAAATATTGAAAAAGTGATTTACATATTTTTTCGCCACCTCCCTAAAATGAGTTTTTGCAGGTTGGGATGTCTGACTATGTACAAATCACCATACTTAACCTTCAGCGTTAATTATTTTCTTGCTGGTTTTTAATGTATACAGCTTAAGAGACTGCAGTGACATTATTCTGTTATGTATAGATAGTAATTTTATGTGTTTTGGGGCACCCTGACCTCTGCATACCCTCTGACAGAGCCTATTTGGGAGAAGCATTAATTAAATAGTTTTGATCTTCCTAGACTACATTCATTTTTCCTAAAGTAACATAGAGCCAAGAATGTCTTTTATACTTGATGAAAACATGCATTCATTTTTTATTTTATTTTTAATATTAAATGTTCAATTACTCTCTGATGTCTTTGAACAGCTTTGGTTGGCCATACATGCATTGAAATTTGTACAGTTCGGCAGTCCCTGTATGGGTAGGGAGCAGTCGCGACTGGTGCTCAATTTTTTGAGGGGGGGGGGCAAACCTGGCCCTCTCACTCCAACCAACCCACCCCCAGTAGCACAATTGATCAGTGCTTCGCTCACCTGCTCACCCATCGCCCGCCAGGCTGCCTGCCAGCCCCGCACTTACCCCATCCAGGTTGCAGCTTCAGCAGCTTCCCCTCTGCATCTCCTCTCGAGTCAATTGGGTCTTAGGACTCCCAGTCAATTGGGTTTTAGGACTCCTGGCCAATCGGGTCTCAGGAGCCCACCCTTTTTGAAGCCTATTAGAGCCTGGGGCCTCGTACACACGGTCGAGATTCTCGTTGAAAAAAACATGTCGTTTTTTTCGACGAGATTCTTGGACAAGAAACTTGTCCCGGCCGAGTGTACACACGCTCGTTTCAAAGAACCCGCGGTTCTTTGAAAGGAGTGTACGTGGTGACGTCATCGACTACGTCGAGCATGCGCTTGTCACATTCGATGCCGTCGCCGCCATCTTGGTATACCCTACGTATGCCTAGGAAGCTACCGCGCATGCGTCGAATTCATTTCGAACATGCGCGGGCTTCCGGGCGGACAGGTAAGTGTACACACACTCACTTTTCTCATCGAGAAACACGCCGAGGAGAATCTCGACGAGAAAATAGAGAGCAGGTTCTCTATTTTCTCGTCGAGGTTTCTTGACGGTTTTCTCGACGAGAAACCCGCTAGCAGCGTACACACGACCGATTTACTCGGCAAGACCTCTCTGCCAGCAAGTTTCTTGCTGGTTCTTGCCGAGAAAATCGGTCATGTGTACGAGGCCTCAGGCTCTAATCATGTGCTTAAAAACATAGAAATCCATGTGTCCAGCGCCCTGCATGGAGATTAGATGCCGGGCGCATGGATTAGGCGGCACGCTGCCCCTGCGCCCCTTATGAGCGGCCGCCACTGGTAGGAAGGTGGTACAGAAGTTAATCTATTGATGATCTTCTGTACAGCTGCCCTATAGCAGCTCTGATCTGTGTATTCTGATGGTAGGGAAGTCTCTCCACTATTGGAATTCAATCACTCAGCGGAGAGGATTCCGCCATTCACATCAAATGGGTGGATGGCGGAATTGGGTCGCATTCAAATGAAAATGTTAAACAAGGTACCTTTAGCAGCCAACCATAAAATTTCTTAAGTCTATGTTTTTGGATTGAGTGGTAAAGAATTAGAACCTCTGCCAAGTTTTTACTGCTGTCTGGGTCTCCAATAAAGAGGTCCCCCCAAGGGAAAAAGTGCAACAGACAGAACCCACTTTACTAAAAAATGCATTTTAATTTAAGTTTGTGTTGCTGTTAAAGATTTTCTCTTACTTCCTGTCTGGGGTCTCCAGGGTATATACAAAGAGGTTTACTGCTTCAGTCCAACAGTATCTATCCAGCATGAACATATTAATTAAGTGTGAACTGTAAGTCCTCTTGCGCACTGCTGCCTGAAAATGCTCAGTTTTCAGAAATACAGGTGTAGCGGCCTCACTCTCTCTCTCTTGTATCGGTTGTTCTTGGCTGTTGTCTAGGGGTACTCTGGAGGAGAGAGTGCAGGACACTACGCCCAGCTCTCACATGTATATGAGGTTTGAGCAAAGTCTCTTTAGATTACCTTCGGGTCTGCATTCTGCATATGGAGCCTCCGCTTCTTCCGTGGAGGTGTGTCTGCCAGTAATAGAGCCCCACACCATTCAAAAGTTCAACACTCCTTTATTTCTTCAATACCAGAATGAACATACTCAGTTGAACTTCCATAACAGACAGACAGGGGTGTAGATACGAGTGGGCCCAGGCACAATGTACTCTCCTATCCTTTTCTCGTGCGGATAGGCCTGGCGCATGGTCTCTGCCACCGACTGTGAAGTTGGTTGCTGCCACCTACCGGGTGAACTAGTTGGGGCCCCTGCCACAGGCCTGAGTAATGGTCTTTGCCACTGCCCGGAGCAGTGGTCTCTGCCACCGACCTTAGAACATGGACCACCTTCCGTGTGAATATGGCCCCTGTTTGGAGAGGACATCCATCCCGATGGTCTCCGGAGGCCCTGTCCCGGCACTGGCAATCTGCTGCACCAGATCTACGGGAAGGTCACCTGCGCGGTCCCTTATGCCTGGATTCAGACACCCGATTCTGTGGGTGCCTTAGGACGATTCCTCCTGGGTGGGTCCCAGTGGAAGAAGCTGGGCCCCAGGCCTGAATGATGCACGTCACCCCAGACTCAGGGTGTCTGGGGTGACTCCCAAACTCCACGTGTCCAGGCCTAGGCCTCCTGGACACCGACCGCTGGACAGCAGCCCTCAGGCTAAAGGTGCCTGGGACTCGGACCTCGTGGCGAAGATGTCCGCCCCCTTTATAGCCTCTCCCAGCCAGCACAGCGGGTTCCCCGCCGCACAACAGCCGCAAGAGACCAAAAAGGGTACGGCACTCCAGTGATGGTTCAACCCCGGCCCAAAGTGACAGCACCACCTGCTGGGCCGCAGAGAACTGAACATCACTGATGTCTCCACCCGAATCAGCATACTGAAAGGTACCTACCCGCTACACAGGCTTTTTCTTTTACTGATCTAAATTCAGCCTATTGTTTACAATGTGCCTGTACACAGAGGTGAGTAAATATGCGCTGCATATTGATTAGTAAAAATAGAACAGGAGTCAGAATTACCAGTCAGTATTTTTGCGTGTATACTCGCAAATACGCACATACTTGCAAATACTTGCAAATCCGTGCAAAAGCTTGCAAAGACACACAAATGCCATGCTTTCTGCTTGTACAGTATATGCATACTCACTTTTATGCGCAAATCCTCACAAACATATATACAGTCCACCCTCACATTTTTTCTGCCAGGAATGTCTGCTCATACATCAATACAGTATGGAAGACGCCTAAAAGTATAAACACCTTACTTAATTTTGAAGCAATAATAATTCAGTTCATTTGAATTGTATGCATGTTTGTCAGCATAGTAGCAAGCTACCAGAAATGATTGTGTTAAGTTTAGATGGCATCGTGTATACTGCTGCACTGTTACTGGATAACAGTTTGAATCTTATTATTCTGGAGACAACATTTCTGTGCAATATGATATGATATGATATGATACAGTAATGTAATCACTTATTCCCATATAAGACTTTTCTTTTCCAGATACTGCAAAACTATAATACTTGTAATCTATAGAGTAACTATAATGTTTGTAATTTTAGTCAATTGCCATGTTATATATCATAACATCATTTTATATGTATATTTTTTAAGAGAAATGTCTCATATATTTTATAGATGCAATTAATTACACACAATGTTATTAGATTAGATAGTGGTGACTGTTAACATTTTCACTATATCTCTATCCTATAAATATCCGATTTTTGTTTATGCTGCATTTTATAAACATGTTCATTGCTGTAATGTAGCATTGTGGTTTTTTAAGACTGAGCAGCAATGCACATAAATATATTATGAGAACTGCATATGAAACATTATTGACTACATTGATTATATAGTCAGATGCACCACACAGAGGTGGCAGTTATTGTAAAGAATCAATGCTGCAGAACATAAATGTAATGGGAACAGTTTAGACAAAGTGGGTATTCACTGAGCTGAGCACTATTGTGCATCTTAAGTGAGAAATGAATCCTTGACAATAATGTCACTGTGATTCAATTAAAGCTAAAATCTAGGCAAACGGTTCTTACGTTTGTTTCTAAGATTTATACAGCTTTTTTCACATAGTTCAGCTGGGTGGATGACACCACATACAGCTAATTAATACATTGGTGGCATCTCCCTACCCTTTCACACAGTAGTCCACCTGCTACATCAGTTCAGTCACGTATTTTCAAAGAAAAAACTGATTCAGTCTACGTCAGTTTTTCATCAGCTTACCATCAGTTCTTCATCAGTTTTTACATCCACTAGCTGGTGTCCTTAACCACTTGAGTCCTGGAGCCTTTTTTTTTCCAATTGTTTTTAAAATTTTTGTTAACATGATTAAAAAATAAATTTAGGCCTGAAGATTACTTAAAACCTGAAAATCTTAAATATTTTCTGAAAGCAGACATCCTAGAAAATAAAATTGTGGTAGTTCCAATTTTTTTTATGTCATAAGATATTAGCACAACTGTTTATAAAATGCAAAATTTCTATAAAAAATACACTAAAGTAAATCTTAGGGCACAAAAATGCAATTATCCAATTTTTGGTGAAAAATATAAAAGATGAAGTTGCACCAAGTAAATAGTTACCCAACACGTCAAGCATTACAATTGTATGCACCCGTGAAACAGGTCATCGGCTTAGAGTTACTCAAGGGCTCTGGGGCTAAAATTATTGACTTCACTGATAGGTAACATATGTCGCCATTTTTGTACGTAGGTGCCCAACGCATGGGTTTTTGTATGTATACGTGCATATGTGGGAGTGGGGTGCTCAAAATTTTTTTTTTTTTTTATGTGTCTCTTTAAATGTTATTTTTTTAAAACATGACCAATAGCCCCCCTATGTGATAGCATATAGGTGACAGGTCTTCTTTATGGCAAGGAGGAAGGGGGCAATGTGTGTAAGAAGAGGGATAGGTGAGGAGAGGAGCAGTGTTTACAGTTATGGGCAGTGGGGTTGATTTACTAAAGGTAAATAGACTGTGTACTTTGCAGTTGCTCCAGAGCTTAGTAAGTGAGGTAAAGCTTCACTTTGGAAAGAATATCCGATCACGTGCAAGGAAAATAAAAAAAATGAATCTTTGCTTGCACATAATTGGATGATGGAAGTCAGCAAAGCTTCTGCGTATTTACTAAGCTCTGGAGCAACTGCTCTTGCAGATGCAACTGCATTTTGCAAAGTGCACAGTCTATTTGCCTTAAGAAAATCAACCCCAGTGTGTATCTACAGGCTATGTCACTCATCAGCTATGGCTGTAATTGCCGGCTCTTTGTTTGCTTTACAGCGCCGAATAAAGAGCCATCATTTGGCCCACTACTAAAGTAAAAAAGGGATGCCCCTTTCTCTATTTTAGCGGTGGGGCCAAATGACAGCTACTTCTCCGGTGCTATAAAGTCAAAGCCTGTATGTGCACACTGCCTCCTCACTGTAAACACTGCTCCTCCTTGCACACACTGCCCACCCCTCCCTTGTCTGTTGTACACACTGCCCCCCTGCTGGATTCAGTCTGTGCTGTCGGTGGGCATCCCTGCATACACCAACTGTGTACAGAATGCCTCAAGGTTGCCATATTGCATTGCATTTTACAAAAATTACAGTGCTGCAGATTGAAAAGGAAAGGTAGTTGTTAATAACATTCATCTACAATATGACTTGTGTTGCATACACTATATATTTTTTTTTTATTTCCTTTTTTTTCCCCCCAAGAAAGTGGAGATAGCCTTCATGCTAGAATCTGCTAATTGTGCTGTTGTAAAGAAAAAAAATATGGTTTAAATAAATACACATCCTGAATCTTTTTTTTTAACTACCAACACCAAATTCTATACATAATGTATAATTCCTGGTGTAATAGAGTTCCATACATGTGGTTACAGTAATGTATAACAAAATAACAAATCTTAGCAACTCTAAAAGAAGACCTAAGATGACAATCTTACCATGTCTATTATATTGCATGTTAGCTCTTCCAATCAGCATCCCCTCCACATTCTTCAGACTGCTAAAAAACCATCCAAACTCGCTTTGTTTGGGCTTACAAAAAATGCTGCATTTGTTTTAATAACATGACAAAATCCAAAGCGTATGGAGTTATGGGGCTACCAAATTTTAGGCAATATTACTACGCAATTCATATTGCAAGAGTTTTGGATTGGAACTGTCACGTGGACACAAAGGACTGGATACATTTTGAAAGATCCTTTACCTCCTCCCCACTTGAGTTTGTCCCCTAGATCCCTCTATCGAGACACACCAAGACACTCCTACAACACCCCCTAATTGGGGCCACGCTACAAACTTTTCACCATTAAGAGAGATTCAATTTCATCCTCTCCTGGACCTCTCACTCTATTAACGAACAACCCTGAATTTCTATCAGGAGTAAACAATAAACACATCTCCATGCCTTCAGGCAAACCTCTCCTGGCCAGGCATTGCTTTAGAGCAGGGATCTTCAAACTTAAAACCACACTGACAGACATACCTACAGATCAACAGTTATCTCATGACGCACAAAACTAAGACAATGTAATTTTCCAGACATATGTGTGGCTACAACAAGGAGCTGACCAACAGGAAAATAACTTTAAAGAAAAATGAGCGGACATGTTAGGCATTGATATCTCTGATCATCAATGGCTCAAAGCTTGCATACTATAACACAAATCCACTTTAAGTTCAAGGACCCAGGAAACGGCTTATAAAATTCTCATGCAATGGTACGCCATGCCAGATAAGATCAAACGCTGGTTCCCACACTCTTTAGACAATTGCTGGAGATGTGGGCAACCACAAGGTACAAAGCTCCACATATGGTGGGAATGCCCTTACATCGACCCATACTGAACTCAAATCAAAGACTTGATCACTCAAATTACTGAAATGAAATTACGTTTAACACCCGAATGCTGTCTACTACACATAAATCCCAGATCGCTGAAAACATTGCCAATAACCAAACACATGCTAAATGCAGCCAAATCTCTCATTACCTTGCACTGGAAATCTGTCTCTGCACCGACGCGGTGGAGGACTGGACCCCCCCCCAAAGAAATCTCTATTTGTGGGGAAAAATTACATAAACTTAATTTATGTACAGCTTTGCATGACCGTGTGATTGTCAGTTTATGTAACGCAATGCCATATAGCAAAAAATGGCCTAGTCATGAAGGGGGGGATCTTTCAGAGGTCAAGTGGTAAATAGCAAATCGCTGTTTATATGTTACTATTTCCTAGAACTCAATCTAACAAACAAAATATAAATTGCTTGTAACATTTTGTAACGTAAGGGGCTCATATATAATGGAGGAAATCTTACCACGATTCCTTTATGTTATACAAACAATTCCCATTAGAGTACCAAATTCCCTCTTTACCTCCTTTCGTCAAGCCTGCTCAACTTTTATATGGAGAGGCAAACCCCCCAGAATCAAACACACCCGATTAACCCTACCAAAATCTAGAGGAGGAATTGCCCTCCCTGACCTACGGGAATATTACCACTCCTCCCACCTAGCAAGAATAGTGGACTGGAATATACACCAGCAGGTCAAGGATTGGGTATCTCTAGAACACTCACAAATGCCACATCCCCTTAGATCCCTGCCTTGGATACACCCTAAACACTACCCACCACAAGCTAAATCCCACCCCTTAATAGGCCCCACTCTAGATGTTTTTTGTGAGGCTTCAAAATGTGGCACCCCAACACCTTGGTTGGGAACTCTGACACCGCTGAAAGGTAACACAGACTTTCAACCGGGTCTAGAGCAAAACTTCCTCTTGAGGGTTTGGCCCCACAAAGACATTTTGACTAAACACTTCTTTAGAGGGAACAAACTCAAAACTAGAAACTAAATTAACAATGAGATCAACCTGAAAGTTCTATCACAATGCAAATACACTCAAATAAAACACTACTTGACCAAACAGGAGACAACGTACACATGGACAAGACCCCTAACTACCCTGGAAAACCTTTGCTCCCAAAAGAGTCCTTAAAGACATACTATCTCTATGTTATATGTTTCACTCTTTGGGGAACTTAATGACTTCACCAGTATGTCATGTCAAGCATGGAAACAAGACCTCAATACCCAAATCTCATCAACAGAATGGGAATCAATCTTCATGTACGCACACAAAGGTTCCCTTAATGTGGCAACCCAAGAATGTGGATATAAAATCATTACACAATGGTACAGAACTCCCACCCTGCTGAACAAATTTTACCCCCAAGTTTCCAATAGGTGCTGGGGATGTGGAAATGAGGAGGGCACCATGATTCACATATGGTGGTCATGCCCAATGATCCAGACATTCTGGCATATGGTCCACGACACAATTAATTCTGTCACATCTAAAGAATTGAACTTTACACCAGCACAATATCTTTTGCATCATAACAAAATCTCTAAAAAAAGATATCTTAAATCTTTACCTATGTTTATGAGAAATGCTGCAAGACACTGCATACCATACCACTGGCGTTCAACAAACATTCCTTACAAAAAGGAATAATTCCATAGAATTAACCACATTGAAAAAATAGAGGAACTTATCAGTAGGCTTGTGCAATTCGTTTCGTAACGAATTGAAATTCGTCCGAATTTAGCAACTTTCGGACATTCGGAAGCATTCGAATTTCCGAACAAAGCAATTACGAATAAGACCGAATCCGAAATAAATTATACCGCAAATAGCGAATGCCCGAATGTCTTCGGCATAATTCGTTATGAAAAAGTTACGAATGTACGAATCCATACGAAGCACAATAACACTCACTCTGCTCTGCTCTCTGCTTTTCCCACACCGTGCTGAACTCCCTCTCAAAATGGTGTACAGGGGCGGAGGTTATAGCCGCATGTAAAAAACGAAAGTAAAATACGAGATTTCGAATCCATTCGAAGCACAATAACACTCTGCTCTGCTCTCTGCTTCTCCCTCACCGTGCTGAACCCTCTCAAAATGGTGTACAGGGGCAGAGGCTATAGCCGCATGTAAAAAACGAAAGTAAAATACGAGATTTCGAATCGTTACAAATAACCGCAATGTATTTAGAAAAGTACAAATCCATTCGAAGCACATTAGGCATAATAGGCAGCGTCGTTGTGAGAGAGACACGGAAAATTACGAATCAACGAACCCAAAAAAAGTTACGAAAGTAGGAGTTGTGTCCAGAATCAACGAAAAACAACGTACTCTACCGAAAGTACGAATTATAAAGCAACAAAAAAATCAACGAAAAATGTCGCTTGCAAAAATACGAATGAGTCCGAACACGAAAAATCCCGTCTAGCAAAATTACGAATGATTACGAATCAACAGGACCGGAAAGAAACGAACCGAAACGGAACGAATTTTTCCGTTGTGCACAAGTCTACTTATCAGCATATCACAAGAAAACATATCAAAATATACATCAACATGGTATAACTGGATACGATTCAAGAATACCAATGCCTATGAAGCAGTAACATAGCTTGACAAGGAATAGAAAAAAGACAGAAAAAGGATGTCAATTGCAGGAAAGAGTGAAACAACAGCATACTTATACCTCCTTTCCCCCCCCCCCCTATTTTTTTCTCCATCCCTCCCCCTTTCCCCCCACCCTTAAAACTAACTTTAATTCATTAGATATCGATAAAAAGTAAATACTGCAACCTTTATATTATGAGTGATATATATAGTCCTTCCTAGACATGAGTTATACAAGTACAACGTGGTATGATTCTCACAATATTGAATTGCATTCTTTGTTTGCTTTAAGTTTATCACATTTTAGTTGTAAAACAGAATACGATTTTGTAATTGAAAATTTGATATTGTCAATACGTATTCAATGTATGTTATTTTGTTATATAATAAAAATTTATGAAAAAAAATAAATGGAGGAAAAATATGGCTATGTGCTTTCCATTGCACACACCGAGGCCCCCCCATTTATAATAACCAGGCAGCATTGTGTTTCGAGTAAAGCCCCATGGGACAGAAAGAGCTTCATAATTAGAGGAGAGCTGGCCATACAAATTGAAAATGTATTCATACCTCTTGAAATGTTCCACATTTTGTAATGTTACAACCAAAAATGCATTTTATTGGGATTTTATGTGATAGACCAACAAAAAGTGGCACACATCTGTGAAGTTGAAGGAAAATGATTAGGGCTGTTACTGATTACAATTTTCATGTTCGAATAATCCATTTTTTTAAAATCGATTACCGTATATACTCGAGTATAAGCCAAGATTTTCAGCCCTTTTTTTTGGCCTGAAAGTCCCCCCCTCGGCTTATACTCGAGTCAGCAAAAATTTTACATGGGAAATAGTACCTGAAAAAAAGTTGCGGCTGTGGCGTCCATCGTTCAAATCCCGCGGACTCTTCCTGGTCCCTTCCGTGATAGGCGATTCTCATCAGACACTCTCCGCCTATCACGAACGTTCTCTCATCCTCAGTTTCCCAGCAGACGTCTGTGATTGGCGGAACACCCAACACAGTGTCTGCTGGGAAACTGAGGATGAGAGAACGTTCGTGATAGGCGGAGAGTGTCTGATGAGAATCGCCTATCACGGAAGGAACCAGGAAGAGACCGCGGGATTTGAACGATGGACGCCGCAGCCGCAACTTTTTTTCAGGTACTATTTACAATGTTAAATTTAAAGAGTGAGGATAGGAAACAGTGAGGATAGGAAACAGTGAGGATAGGAAACAGTGAGGATAGGAACAGTGAGGATGGGAACAGTAAGGATGGGAACAGTAAGGATGGGAACAGTAAGGATGGGAACAGTGAGGCATTGTTGACCCTCGGCTTATACTCGAGTCAGTACGTTTTCCCAGTTTTTTGTGGCAACATTAGGTACCTCGGCTTATACTCGGGTCGGCTTATACTCGAGTATATACGGTAATCGACTAATTGCGAATAATTATAACGCACATACAGATCCATTTCTGTAATATCCACATCTCCCCCACTGTAATATCCACATCTCCCCACTGTAATATCCACGTCATCTCCCCCACTGTAATATTCATGTCATCTCCCCCACTGTAATATCCATGTCATCTCCCCCACTGTAATATCCACATCTCCCTCACTGTAATATCCACAATCTCCCCCACTGTAATATCCACATCTCCCCCACTGTAATATCCACATCTCCCCACTGTAATATCCACGTCATCTCCCCCACTGTAATATCCAAATCTCCCCCACAGTAATATCCACATCTCCCCCACTGTAATGTCCACATCTCCCCCACTGTAATATCCACATCTCCCCACTGTAATATATTACAGTAGGGAGATGTGGATATTACAGTGGGAGAGATGTGGATATTACAGTGGGGAGATGTGGATATTACAGTGGGAGATATTACAGTGGGGGAGATGTGGATATTACAGTGGGGAGATGTGGATATTACTAATATCCACATCTCCCCCACTGTAATATCCACATCTCCCCACTGTAATATCCACATCTCACCACTAGGGATGAGCTTTATGTTCGAGTCGAACATGAGTTAGACTCGAACATTGGCTGTTCGCCCGTTCTGCGAACAGCAAACAATTTGGGGTGTTCGCGGCAAATTCGAAAAGCCGCGGAACACCCTTTAAAAGTCTATGGGAGAAATCTAAAG
Organism: Rana muscosa; assembly: GCA_029206835.1. Taxonomy (NCBI): domain Eukaryota; kingdom Metazoa; phylum Chordata; class Amphibia; order Anura; family Ranidae; genus Rana; species Rana muscosa. The sequence goes on from CM055116.1 coordinate 220,897,533, forward strand.
TGCTAATTTTAAAGGTTAATACGCAAGTTATTGTCATAAAAAGTGTTTGGGGACCTGGGTCCTGCCCCAGGGGACATGTATCAATGATCGATCAAAAAAAATTACGATTAATTGTTAATTTCCGCAGCCCTAAAAATGATAAATGGTTTTCAATTTTTTTTACAAATAAATACCTAAAAAGTATGGCGTGCAATTACAGCTGCAACTCTTTTTGGGGATGTCTCTACCAGCTTTGCACATCTAGAGAGTGAAACTTTTGCCCATTCTTCTTTGCAAAAAAGTCTTGCCACAGATTTTCAATTGGATTTAGGTCTGGACTTAGACTGGGCCATTCTAACACATATTTGCTTTGATCGAAACCATTCCATTGTAGCTCTGGATGTATGTTTAGGGTCATTGTCCTGCTGGAAGGTAACCCTCTGCCCCAGTCTTAAGTCTCTAACAGGTTTTCTTCTAAGATCGCCCTGTATTTGGCTCCATCCATCTTCCCACCAACTCTGACCAGCTTCCCTGTCCCTGCTTAAGAAAAGCATCCCCACAACACGATTCTGCCACCACCATGTTTCACGGTGGGGATGGTGTGTTCAGGGTGGAGTGCAGTGTTAGTTTTCCGTCACACATAGCATTTTGCATACAGGCCAAAAAGTTCAATTTTGGTCTCATGTGACCATGCACCTTCTTCCACATGTTTACTGTGTCCCCCACATGGCTCCTCGCAAACTGCAAACAGAACTTCTTATGGCTTTCTTTCAAGAATGGCCGTCTTCTTTCCACTCTTTCATAAAGGCCAGATTTGTGGAGCGCACGACTAATAGTTGTCCTATGGACAGATTCTCCCATCTTGCCCGGCCTGTCAGTTTGGTGGATGGCCATGTCTTGGTTAGGGATGAGCTCGGTGTTCGAGTCGAACATAAGTTCGATCGAACATCGGCTGTTCGACCGTTCGGCAAACATCGAACGATTTGGGCCGTTCGCGCCAAATTCGAGTGACGCGAACGGCCCACAATACACTGCGCCATCGCAGTGCAATCCCGGCACTGTGATTGGCCAAGCATGCACTGTGACCCCGCATGCTTGGCCAATCACAGCGCCGGCAGCTAGGAGAGCCATAATTGGCCACAGGCAGGTTGCCTGTGGCCAATTATAGCTCAGGGGGTTTAGCACACGCCCCACACTATAAAAGGCCGCCTGCACGGCGGCCTTGTGTAGTGTGTTCTGGCGCAGGGAAAGAGTTACATAGGCAGGGACAGTGTCAGTGCTATTTGTACCTCAAACTTGTGTGTAGGGAGAGAGAAGGATAGGCAGGGAGAGTGTCAGTGTCATATTCTATGCTAAACCTTGTGTGCAGGGAGAGAGAAGGATAGGCAGGGGACAGTGTCAGTGTCATATTCTTTGCTAAACCTTGTGTGCAGGGAGAGAGAAGGATAGACAGGGAGAGTGCCAGTGTCATATACTTTGATAAACCTTGTGTGCAGGGAGAGAGAAGGATAGGCAGGGGACAGTGTCAGTGTCATTGTTGCTAAGCCTTCTGCACATTATACACCTGAAGTTAGCCCGTATTGCTGCTTTTTCCTGGTGTGTTACACCAACAGGCATTTGCAGCACTTACAGCGGGCGGAGTGTGCCTCCTGATCATATTACACCTGAAGTTAGCCTGTATTGCTGCTTTTTCCTGGTGTGTTACACCAACAGGCATTTGCAGCACTTACAGCGGGCGGAGTGTGCCTCCTGATCATATTACACCTGAAGTTAGCCTGTATTGCTGCGTTTTCCTGGTGTGCTACACCAACAGGCATTTGCAGCACTTACAGCGGGCGGAGTGTGCCTCCTGATCATATTACACCTGAAGTTAGCCTGTATTGCTGCGTTTTCCTGGTGTGTTACACCAACAGGCATTTGCAGCACCTACAGCAGGCGTAGTGTGATTCCTGCAAAATATACTCCTGAAGCTAGGCCTTATTGCTGGTATTCCCATTTCCCTGCAGGCCATTAGAATGTCTGGAAGGCAAACAAGGGGAGGCAGACAGTCAGGAGCCAATAAAAGAGGGAAAGCAGGCTCTGTGTCTAGAGACAACAGTGCTGGTCGTGGACGCGGTGCATCGCCATCAGCACGTGGCCATAGGACACGCTTGTCCTTCTTTTCGGCAGCTGGACGTGTTGAGCCGCATCATGCCGAAGACGTGGTAGAGTGGATGACCAAGCCCTCCTCATCCTCCTCATCCTCTCTCACCCAGGCTCAGGGTACTGGCAAAGCGGCTGCCAAAGCGTCCTCTTCCCTGGTATCAATGTCATCATCAGTCACTCCTTCCCTAGACCAACCATGTCCTACTGAGGAGTCCCCCGAACTGTTTGAGCACAGTGTTGGGTACATGCTCCAGGAGGATGCCCAGCGTTTCAAAGGGTCTGATGATGATACCCAGCTAGAGGAAGGCAGTAGCGGGAGAGCAGAGAGAGGGGATGCTCAAGAAGGACACCAATCTGGCAGTCATGTTCCAGCAGCTGCAGCATACTGCCAGATTGGCTCCAGTGATGAGGAGGGAGGGGATGATGAGGTCACTGACTCCACGTGGGTGCCTAATAGGAGAGAGGAGGAGGAGGAGGAGGGGGATGAGGAGGAGGCACATCTCCAACGAGGCAGGATGCCCTCGGGGGGCCAGCGTAAGGGCAGCACACTGACGGAATCACACCGCAGAGCTCCGCCTGTGTAGGGCGCTGCCTCTGCCCGTTATTCAAAAAGTTCTTTGGTGTGGGCCTTTTTTGAGTCGAGTGCATCAGATCGCACAGCTGCTGTTTGCAACATATGTCTCAAGCGTATATCGCGTGGCCAAAACATCACCCGCTTGGGCACCACATGCTTGACCAGACATATGTTGACCTGCCATGCAGCTCGTTGGCAAGCCTACCTTAAAGACCCACACCAAAGAACAAAGCAGACCTCTCCTTGCACCGCATCAGCTGGGATCTCCAACCCCACTATACCTTCAGTCCTCTCTGAAACCTGCACTGAGAGGAATGAAGGTGTAGAATTAGGTGTGTCACAGCCAAGTACTTGCGGGCACTCTGCTAGCAGTACACCGACGTCTGATTCTAGCAGGCAAATTTCCCTGCCCCAGCTGCTGGACCGTCGAAAGAAGTTCACTCCCAGCCATCCACATGTCCAGCGGTTGAATGCTAGCTTGGCTAAATTGCTAGCGCTTCAACTGCTGCCTTTTCAGTTGGTAGACTCGGCCCCCTTCCGTGAGTTTGTGCAATGTGCGGTTCCTCAGTGGCAGGTTCCCAAACGCCACTTTTTCTCACGGAAGGCGATTCCGGCTCTCTACCGGCATGTGGAAGGCAATGTCTTGGCCTTGCTGGACAGGGCGGTCAGCGGTAAGGTGCATATTACCGCTGACTCATGGTCCAGCAGGCATGGACAGGGACGTTACGTTTCTTTCACGGCCCATTGGGTCACTCTTTTGGCAGCTGGGAAGGATGCAGGACAAGGTGCAGTAGTGTTGGAGGTTGTTCCACCACCACGCCTCCAAAATGCTACTACTGGTTGTGACACACCTCTCTCCTCCACCCCCTCCTCTTCTTCTTCCTCCATGGCCTCTTCCTGTGCTTTGTCCTCAGAACCAGCGGTGTTCCGTAGGCGTTCAAGGGGCTACGCAAGTGCGCAGGCAAAAAGATGCCATGCCGTGCTTGCGCTGGTGTGTTTGGGGAACAGGAGCCACACTGGGGCAGAGGTTCTTTCTGCTCTGCAGGGGCAGGCCGAGAGGTGGTTGACGCCACGCCAGCTTAAGCCAGGAATGGTAGTTTGCGACAATGGCACCAACCTCCTCTCCGCTCTCCGACAGGGACAACTGACCCATGTGCCCTGTGTGGCTCACGTCCTTAACCTGGTGGTGCAGCGGTTCTTGGGCAGGTACCTGGGCTTACAGGATGTCCTGAGGCAGGCCAGGAAAGTCTGTGTGCATTTCCGCAGATCTTATAATGCCAGTGCTCGCCTGGCTGAGCTGCAAAATGAGTTGAACCTGCCCAAGAACCGCCTTATATGTGACATGCCCACCAGGTGGAACTCAACGTTGGCCATGCTGCAGCGGCTGCACACACAGCAGAGGGCCATCAATGAGTACCTGTGTGACTATGGCACCAGGACAGGGTCAGGGGAGCTCAGGTTTTTTTCACCACGCCAGTGGGGCATGATCAGGGATGCATGCACTGTCCTGGCACCATTTGAGGAGGCCACGAGGATGGTGAGCAGTGACAGTGCATGCATCAGTGACACTGTACCTCTTGTCCACCTGTTGGAACATACGCTGCGTGGAATAATGGACAGGGCACTTGAGGCAGAACAGAGGCAGGAAGAAGATGACTTCCTTGCCTCTCAAGGCCCCCTTTACCCAGACAGTGTTCCTTCTGTCCCACCCATTGCACAGGAAGAAGAGGAGGAGGAGGAGGATTGTGTCAGCATGGAGGTGGAGCCTGGCACTCAGCATCATCAGCAGCAGTCTTTTAGGGATGATTTACAGTCCCAAGAAACCAGTGGACTTGTACGTGGCTGGGAGGAGGTGGCTGCGGATCATGTCGTCCTTAGTGACCCAGAGGACTCCGGACCGAATGCCTCAGCTAACCTACGCTGCATGGCCTCCCTGATCCTGCAAAGTCTGCGGAAGGATCCTCGTATTCTTTGGATCAAGGAGAGGGACCATTACTGGCTGGCCACTCTCCTTGATCCACGGTACAAGGGTAAGGTTGTGGACCTTATCTTACCATCGCAGAGGGAGCAGAGGATGAGACAACTCCGGGAGGCCTTGCAGAAAGGTCTGTGCAACGCGTTCCCAGAGACTGGGAGGTTACAAACTCCTGGTCCTGGACGACGAGTTGCTGAGGCTTCGGTCAGTCAAAGAAGGAGCGGTGGGGAAGGTGGCCGTCTGACTGATGCGTTCAGACAATTCTTTAGTCCGCAGCCCCAAGGTATGATCGGTTCCAGCAACCATCGCCAGCGTCTGATATACATGGTGCAGGAATACCTAGGGGCAAGGTCAGACTTGGACACCTTCCCCACCGAAAATCCTCTGGCTTACTGGGTCTTGAGGATGGATCACTGGCCAGAGCTTGCACAGTATGCAATTGAGCTACTGGCTTGTCCTGCATCCAGCGTTCTTTCAGAACGCACATTCAGTGCTGCTGGAGGATTTGTCACGGATCACAGGGTGCGCCTGTCCACCGACTCTGTTGATCGACTGACCTTCATAAAGATGAACCAGTCTTGGATCACCACCAGCTACCAAACACCTGAAGCTTATATAACAGACTAATTTATTTTCAAATGTCACATCCCTTCAAGACTGATGCTGATGCTGAGAGACTGTCCTGTTATGTTGACTGACTATCCTCCTCCTCCTCAATGATCCGATTGATGATGATAGCTTGGAAGAACATTTTTGTTTCTTGGTGCCGCCACCAGTGGCTAAGGCCCAATTTTTCAGCCCCTGTTTAACAGGGGCATGTAATTACAATTTTCTATGCAATGCTTTGCAGCAGGGCTCATTCCTGCACTCCAACTAGAGTATCTGGGAGAGGTTGCAGTGTCGTGGCACCAGCACCAGTGGCTAAGGCCCAATTTTTCAGCCCCTGTTTAACAGGGCGTGTTATTGCAATTTTTTATGCAATGCTTTGCAGCAGGGCTCATTCCTGCACTCCAACTAGAGTATCTGGGAGAGGTTGCAGTGTCGTGGCACCAGCACCAGTGGCTAAGGCCCAATTTTTCAGCCCCTGTTTAACAGGGGCGTGTTATTACAATTTTTGATGCAATACTTTGCAACAGGGCTCATTGCTGTGCTCCAAGTACAGTATCCGTGAGGGGTTGCAGTGTTGTGGCACCACCACCAAAGGCCCAATTTTTCAGCCCCTGTTCAACAGGGGCATGCAATTACAATTCTTGATCTAATAATTCACTGCAGGGCCCATTCCTGCGCCCACCAAGAGTAACTGTGAGGCCTTACAGTGTTGTGTCAACACCACCACCACCAAAGGCCCAATTTTTCAGCCCCTGTTCAACAGGGGCATGCAATTACAATTCTTGATCTAATAATTCACAGCAGGGCCCATTCCTGCGCCCACCAAGAGTAACTGTGAGGCCTTACAGTGTTGTGTCAACACCACCACCACCACCACCAAAGGCCCAATTTTTCAGCCCCTGTTCAACAGGGGCATGCAATTACAATTCTTGATCTAATAATTCACAGCAGGGCCCATTCCTGCGCCCACCAAGAGTAACTGTGAGGGCTCACAGTGATGTGGCAACACCAACATGTAAGGGGCAAATTTCAGCTGAGTATATACGGCAGGCCCCTACTTTCAAACATCCAACTTACAAACGACTCCTCCTTGCAAACGGAAGGATACAACAGGAAGTGAGAGGAAATCTACCCCTAGGAAGGCAAATTCTCTCCTGTGAGAGTTAATATGGGAAAAAAGTGTCTCCTCTCCACTGATGCTTTATCACCAATTCTTGTTTCAATAAAAACCCCAAATTTTCAAAAAACATTTGTCATTAGGACGGAAAGTGAGGTGAACTGTTCTGAACAGGTGCACACTGCACAGACAGCAAAACAAATGTTACAGGGGTGATAACCCTTCCCTATGTTTTCCAAAAAGCTTAAAAATAGATTTTTTGGCTGGAGCTACACTTAAACAATGTACCTGTTCAAAATTACAAACAGATTCTACATAAGAACAAACCTACAGTCCCTGTCTTGTATGCACCGCCTGTATACGGCTGTTCAGAGTATATAGGGCCTTTTTTATTTTCTGTGCGGGGTTCCCCTTAATATCCATACAAGACCCAAGGGGGCTGGTAATGGGCTGGGGTAGGGGGGGGGGGGGGCTGTGATGGGGTAGCTATGCCATTTTTCTTAAAGATTTTCATCCATATTACCGGGACCAGACATTACATTAAAGCCGCAAGCAGTTTTAAATGGCTTTTTTTCCTTTAGAAATGTAATTTTGTGCAGGGACAGTTCTAAACACGGGAAACACGTGGCACTTCACAGGCATACTTTAGACACCCCCCAGGTACAATATTTAAAGGAATATTTGACTTTTTTTTTTCACTTTATGCATCATTAAAATGACTGCTCCCAAAAAACGGCCGTTTTTAAAACTTTTTTTTGGATTGATTCCCAAACCCTTTTTAGGACAATAACATGCATAATAGTCATTATAATTAGCACTTTAGATTTCGAACATTCGCATCCATTGTTTTTAATAGGGTTCTAAAGTTCGTGCGAACTTTCGGTCCGTTCGCGGGTTCTGGTGCGAACCGAACCCGGGGGTGTTCGGCTCATCACTAGTCTTGGTATGTTTGCAGTTGTGTCAAACTCTTTCCATTTTCGGATGATGGTTTGAATAGTGCTCCGTGAGATATTTCAAGCCTGGGATATTTTTTTATAATCGAACTCTGCTTTAAACTTCTCCATAATGTTATCCCAGACCTGTCTGATGTGTTCTTTGGCCTTCGTGATGCTGTTTGTTCACGAAGGTTCTCTAACAAACCTCTGAGGGCTTCACAAAACAGCTGTTTTGATACTGAGAATAAATTACGCTCAGGTGAACTGAATTGTTTCCACTAGATTTTAGCTAGGATATCTGAGTAAAGGGGCTAAATACAAATACACACCACAGTTTCAGATATTCATTTGTAAAAAAAAAAAAAAACATTTATCATTTTCCTTTCACTTCGCAATTATGTGCCACTTTGTGTTGGTCTGTCACATAAAATCCCAATAAAATACATTTACATTTTCGGTTTTAACATGATAAAATGTGGAAAATTTCAAGAGGTATGAATACCTTTTCAAGGCACTGTATGACCTTGACAGGTCATAGGATCGAGCTCTCCTTTTGGCTTTTTTTTTAACCACTTAATGACCGCCCACCGCCGATTTACGTCGGCAGAATGGCACCGACAGGCAGAATCACGTAGATCTACGTGATCGCCTTTGTGCAGTTGGGGGGTCCATCCGGACCCCCCTTCACTGCAGTGAGTGGCCGTTAAGTGTTCGGGAGCGATCAGGCATGAGGGGGCGGCCGCTCGATTCTGCCCCCCCCCTCGCGATCGCTCCCGGCCAATGAAAATGCTTCCTCCGCCATGTGATGTAAACACAGGCTGGAGGAAGTGATGTCATCTCCCTCGCCGCGGTCTTTTCGTTCCCGGCGCCGAGGAGAGAAGACAGAGGTTAGTGCTCCAACAGTCCACTGACACGTAGGTACACATAGGCACACAAATCACCCCCCAGTAACCCCCAGATCACCCCCCAGGTCACCCCAAAGCCCCCAATCACAGTGTCACTGATTGCAGTGATCATTTATTTTACTGATCACTGCATTTAGTGTCATCTGTGATTGTAAAAAGTTGCAGGGCAGTTAGGATTAGGCCCCTTTAGGTCCAGGGTAGCCCCCTAACCCCCCCTAATAAAGGTTTAACCCCTTGATCACCCCCCAGGTAACCCTTTCACCCCTTAACTTCAGCGTCACTAAGCGATTGTTTTTCCGATCGCTGTATTCGTGTCGCTGGTGTTTTAGATAGGCAGTTATTTTTTTTAGGTTCGCCGCAGGTTTTTATTAGTGTCAGGTACCCCCATATATTATTTTAACCCCCTGATTGCCCCTAGAGTTAACCCTTTCACCAGTGATCGCCGTATAAGCGTCACTGGTGTCACTGGTTAGCCAGTAAGTTATTTAGTTATTTAGGTTACCCGTCAGGTTTTTATATAGCGTCGGGTACCCCCATATTTAACCTAATAAAGGTTTTAACCCCCTGATTGCCCCTAGTTAACCCTTTCACCAGTGATCACCATATAAAGGTTACGGGTGACGCTGGTTGATTAGTTTGCTTTTTATAGCATCAGGGCACCCGCCGTATATAACCCAATAAAGGTTTAACCCCCTGATCGCCCGGCGGGTGAGATCAATTAGGTTTTAGCGCCAGAGAGGGTCTGCGTCGCCCCAGGCAGTGTTAGGTTAGTGCCAGTAACGCTAACACCCACGCGCAAAGCATACACCCCCCTTAGTGGTATAGTATCTGATCAGATCTATACTAGCATCCCCAGCGGTTTAGGGTTCCCAAAAACGCAGTGTTAGCGGGATCAGCCCAGATACCTGCTAGCGCCTGCGTTTAGCCCCTCCGCCCAGCCCAGCCCAGCCCACCCAAGTGCAGTATCGATCGATCACTGTCACTTACCAAACACAACACACATAACTGCAGCGTTCGCAGAGACAGGCCTGATCCCTGCGATCGCTAACAGTTTTTTTGTAGCGTTTGATATATTTGCTGACGACAGTCAGGTGCTTTTTTTCCTGTGAATCTTACTAGTGTACCCCTAAATTTAGAGCCCAAAATGGCAAGACGAAGGTACACTAGTAAAGAGGCCTACGAGATTCTGAGCATGACAGATAGTGAAGAGGAGGTCACGTATCTGTCAGATTCAGGCTCAGAATATCTTCCCGTAGAAGACAGTGACGTCAGCGGCCCCACGTCAGATAGCTCTGACGACGAAGTTGAGGTCCCTGCTAAGGTCAGGTGTACCCGATCCCGATCTTCTGAGGTTGTTGAGGAGCAAGAACCGCAGGTCTCTCGTATCATGGAGCAGAGTAGTACTAGCGCCGCTATTCCTTCTGGTGAACTGGCAAGCACCAGCGGCCTAGTACAGCCTGGACGTACATCCAGCACTGCAGTAACACTTGGTGACGTGGCGAGTCCCATAAGTGCAGTTCAAGCTGGCGAGGTGGCAAGCACAAGTAGTGTCCCACTGCCACCAAGAAGACAAAGGCAGGCCCGTCGTGCCCATACTGCCCTTCCTGCAGAATTCGCCTATCCTGATTGGGTCCCCACCACTTCTGCAGAACCCGTACTTCCCCCATTCACTGCCCAACCCGGTATTCAGGTGGAAACAGCTGATTTTATTCCAATTGATTTTTATTCGCTGTTTTTCACGGAAGATCTCTATAGATCTATTGTGGACCAGAGTAATTTATATGCTGGTCAATTTATCGCCGCTAACCCCCAGTTGCCTAAAATTGCCAGAAATTGGAAACCAATTACGGTTTCCGAATTTAAGACCTTTCTGGGCCTTTCCCTCAACATGGGCACACATAAATTTCCGTCATTGCGTGCTTATTGGTCCACGCACCCAATTGACCACATGCCCGTGTTCTCTGCCTCCATGTCCAGGGCACGATACGAGCAGATTTTGCGGTTCATGCACTTCAACGACAATGAACTTTGTCGTCCACGTGGGGACCCTGAATATGACCGGCTCTATAAAATTCGGCCCCTCATAAACCACTTCAACGAACGTTTTGCAGCCTTGTTTACTCCCGATCAAGTTGTCTGCGTTGATGAGTCCCTGATTAAATTTTCTGGCCGCTTGTCTTTCAAGCAGTACCTTCCCAGCAAGCGTGCCAGATACGGGGTCAAGCTCTACAAGTTCTGTGACAGGGCAACAGGCTATGTAGTGAACTTTACGGTTTATATGGGAAAAGATAGTCAGATTGAGTCGTCAACTGCCCGGATTACATAGGGAGCGCTGGCAAGATAGTGTGGAACTTGGTGTCACCCTTATTCGGAAAGGGGTACCACTTGTATGTGGACAATTATTACACGAGCGTGCCACTGTTTAGTCACTTGTTTGATCATCAGATTGGAGCATGTGGCACCGTGCGACCTAATCGCCGGGGCTTTCCCCAGCGGCTTGTAGATGCCCGTCTTAGGCTGGGGGAGAGAGCCTGCTTGAAGTGTAATAACTTGCTCGCTATGAAGTGGAGGGACAATAAGAATGTTTTCCTTCTTACCTCCCTTCATGCAGACATGACAGTCCAAATTCGTACGGCAACTGGTGTTGTGGAGAAACCCCTCTGTGTCCACGAATATAACCAAAATATGGGAGGGGTAGACCTCAACGACCAGTTGATGGCGCCGTATCTAATTGACCGTAAGGCGAGACGCTGGTACAAAAAAGTGTCTCTATCATTATTCCAATTGGCTTTGCTGAACGCTCATGTGCTATACAGAGCTTCAGGCGGGACGTTATCTCTTCTAAAATTCCAGAATGAGATAGTCACAGAACTCCTGTATCCAGGCGGTTCTGCACCTCACCATCCCCAACCAAATGCAGTAAGCCGGCTGCATGAGAGGCATTATTCGTATGTCCTCCCGAGTACCCCTACCCAAAGCAACCCCCAAAAAAGATGTCGTGTCTGTAGCAAGCGCGGATTTAGGCGTGACACCCGTAGTTTTTGTCCACTCTGTCCTGACAAGCCTGGTCTTTGCCAAGGTGAATGTTTTGAACGCTACCACTCAAAAGTGAAGTTTTAGCGTAGGGTACAGCATTTCACAGACAAGGACACACTTACACAGGGTCTCCCAAGATGCCATTACATTTTGAGAGACCCGAACCATTACAGTTGTAAAGTTACAAAAAAAAGTGTAAAAAAGAAAAAAAAAACGTAAAAAACAAAACACAAAAAAAATATAAAATAAAAAAACCAAAAATAGTTGTCGTTTTATTGTTCTCTCTCTCTCTATTTTCTCTCTATTGTTCTGCTCTTTTTTACTGTATTCTATTCTGCAATTTTTTATCATGCTTGCTTTTCAGGTATGTAATTTTTAGTTTTCAGGTGCGCCATTCAACTGCAGCGCGGAATTATTTATCTTGACAGCAACAGCGTTTTCTCCCACGATACATAAAGCCGTGACTCCAGTGCTGTAGGAGGTGATTTCACCACCACAGTTAAAAAAAAGAGCATATATGCCGAAGCATGGGGGCAGCAGGGGCGGAGGAGCGATTTTGCTCCTAATGCCGCGTACATACGGTCGAAATTCCGACGGAGGCCTGCCCGTGGAAAATTCCGACCGTGTGTACGCGGCATAACTTTTTTGCGGGAGGATGCCCCCATGCTTCGGCATATATATATTTTAGGCACAGGTTGCGTTAAAACATTTTTTTATTTTTTACTAGGTTTTGTTTTGGTATTTGCTTTGCAGGTATGGCATGGTAAGGTCTTACTGTTGTACTGTAATGTTACTTTGTTTTAATGTTAACCACCATTTGCTTAGCAGGTACGCCATTCAGTTGCAGCGCGGATCTATTTATCTTGACAGCAACAGCGTTTGCTCCCACGATACATAAAGCCGTGACTCCAACGCTGTAGGAGGTGATTTCACCACCACAGTTAAAAAAAAGAGCATATATGCCGAAGCATGGGGGCAGCAGGGGCGGAGGAGCGATTTTGCTCCTAATGCCGCATACATACGGTCGAAATTCCGACGGAGGCCTGCCCGTGGAAAATTCCGACCGTGTGTACGCGGCATAACTTTTTTGCGGGAGGATGCCCCCATGCTTCGGCATATATATATTTTAGGCACAGGTTGCGTTAAAACATTTTTTTATTTTTTACTAGGTTTTGTTTTGGTATTTGCTTTGCAGGTATGGCATGGTAAGGTCTTACTGTTGTACTGTAATGTTACTTTGTTTTAATGTTAACCACCATTTGCTTAGCAGGTACGCCATTCAGTTGCAGCGCGGATCTATTTATCTTGACAGCAACAGCGTTTGCTCCCACGATACATAAAGCCGTGACTCCAATGCTGTAGGAGGTGATTTCACCACCACAGTTAAAAAAAAGAGCATATATGCCGAAGCATGGGGGCAGCAGGGGCGGAGGAGCGATTTTGCTCCTAATGCCGCGTATATACGGTCGAAATTCCAACGGAGGCTTGCCCGTGGAAAAGTCCGACCGTGTGTACGCGGCATAACCTTTTATGCGGGAGGATGCCCCCATGCTTCGGCATATATGCCCATCATTAGAAGTGGGTGGATGAAGGGAGGTATTCTAATGGTGGGCATACCCACCAATCAATTTCTTTTTTTCGTTCAGCCAATAGGCTGTATGAAAAAAAAGATTACAATACATGTCCAACAAGGACCAGCAACGTACTGGTATGTTGCTGGACTTTGAATGTTTATACCAGAATGATGCCTGCGGGTTTAGGTATCATCTTGGTATCATTCTTTTCAGCCAGCAGCCGGCTTTCATGTAAAAGCAATTCTAGCAGATAATTAGCCTCTAGACTGCTTTTACAAGCAGTGGGAGGGAATGTCCCCCCTCGGATATAAAAAGCACCATTGGGAAATTGGGAAAGCATTTTATCACACCGATCTTGGTGTGGTCAGATGCTTTGAGGGCAGAGGAAAGATCTAGGGTCTAACCCCCCAATTTTTTTCAAAAAAAGAGTACCTGTCACTACTTATTGCTATCATAGGGGATATTTACATTCCCTGAGATAACGATAAAAATGGTAAAAAAATAAAATATGGAAGGCACAGTTTAAAAATAAAATAAAAAAGCCAAATAAATAATAAAAAAATAAAAAAAAAGCACCGCTGTCCCCCCCTGCTCTTGCGCAAAGGCGAACGCAAGCGTCGGTCTAGCGTCATATGTAAACAGCAATTGCATCATGCATGTGAGGTATCACCGCGAAGGTCAGATCGAGGGCAGTCATTTTAGCAGTAGACCTCCTCTGTAAATCTAACGTGGTAACCTGTAAAGGCTTTTAAATGCTTTTAAAAATGAATGTAGTTTGTCGCCGCTGCGCGTTTGTGCGCAATTTTAAAGCATGTCGTGTTTGGTATCCATGTACTCGGCCTATGATCATCTTTTTTATTTCATCAAACATTTGGGCAATATAGTGTTTTTTAGTGCATTCAAAATAAAAAAAGTGTGTTTTTCCCCCAAAAAATGCGTTTGAAAAATCGCTGCGCAAATACTGTGTGGAAAAAAAAATGCAACACCCACTATTTTAATCTGTAGGGCCTTTGCTTTAAAAAAATATATAATGTTTGGGGGTTCAACATAATTTTCTTGCAAAAAATTTTTTTTTTTCATGTAAACAAAAAGTGTCAGAAAGGGCTTTGTTTTCAAGTGGTTAGAAGAGTGGATGATGTGTGACATAAGCTTCCTAATGTTGTGCATAAAATGCCAGGACAGTTCAAAACCCCCCCAAATGACCCCATTTTGTAAAGTAGACACCTCAAGCTATTTGCTGAGAGGCATGTTGAGCCCATTGAATATTTTTTTTTTTGTCCCAAATGATTGAATAATGACCAAAAAAAAAAAAAAAATGTACAAAAAGTTGTCACTAAATTATATATTGCTCAAACATGCCATGGGCATATGTGGAATTACACCCCAAAATACATTCTGTTGCTTCTCCTGAGTACGGGGATACCACATGTGTGGGACTTTTTGGGAGCCTAGTCGCGTACGGGACCCCAAAAACCAAGCACCGCCTTCAGGATTTCTATGGGTGTAAATTTTTGATTTCACTCCTCACTGCCTATCACAGTTTCGGAGGCCATGGAATGCCCAGATGGCACAAAACCCCCCCAAATGACCCCATTTTGGAAAGTAGACACCCCAAGCTATTTGCTGAGAGGTATGTTGAGTATTTTGCAGATCTCACTTTTTGTCACAAAGTTTTGAAAATGTAAAAAAATAAAAAATAAATAAAAAAAAATGTCTTTCTTAATTTTCAAAAACAAATGAGAGCTGTAAAATACTCACCATGCCTCTCAGCAAATAGCTTGGGGTGTCTACTTTCCAAAATGGGGTCATTTGTGGGGGTTTTGGGCTATTTTGACATTTTATGGCCTTCAAAACTGTGATAGGTAGTGAGGAGTGAAATCAAAAATTTATGCCCTTAGAAACCTTGAAGGCGGTGCTTGGTTTTTGGGGTCCCGTACGCGGCTAGGCTCCCAAAAAGTCCCACACATGTGGTATCCCCGTACTCAGGAGAAGCAGCAGAATGTATTTTGGGGTGTAATTTCACATATAACCATGGCATGTGTGAGCAATATATCATTTAGTGACAACTTTTTGTACATTTTTTTTTTTCTTTTTCTTTTTGTCATTATTCAATCATTTGGGACAAAAAAAATATTCAATGGGCTCAACATGCCTCTCAGCAAATAGCTTGGGGTGTCTACTTTCCAAAATGGGGTCATTTGGGGGGGTTTTGTGCCATCTTGGCATTTTATGGCCTTCAAAACTGTGATAGGTAGTGAGGAGCGAAATCAAAAATCTATGCCCTTAGAAACCTTGAAGGCGGTGCTTGGTTTTTGGGGTCCCGTACGCGGCTAGGCTCCCAAAAAGTCCCACACATGTGGTATCCCCGTACTCAGGAGAAGCAGCAGAATGTATTTTGGGGTGTAATTTCACATATGCCCATGGCATGTGTGAGCAATATATCATTTAGTGACAACTTTGTGCAAAAAAAAAAAAGTTTGTCATATTCCCGCAACCTGTGGCAAAATATAAAATATTCCATGGACTCAACATGCCTCTCAGCAAATAGCTTGGGGTGTCTACTTTCCAAAATGGGGTAATTTGGGGGGGTTTTGTGCTATTTTGGCATTTTATGGCCTTCGAAACTGTGATAGGTAGTGAGGAGTGAAATCAAAAATTTACGCCCTTAGAAATCCTGAAGGCGGTGCTTGGTTTTTGGGGCCCTGTACGCGGCTAGGCTCCCAAAAAGTCCCACACATGTGGTATCCCCGTACTCAGGAAAAGCAGCAGAATGTATTTTAAGGTGCAATTCCACATATAACCATGGCATGTGTGAGCAATATATCATTTAGTGACAACTTTTTGTAATTTTTTTTTCTTTTTGTCATTATTCAATCATTTGGGACAAAAAAAAAATATTCAATGGGGTCAACATGCCTCTCAGTAAATAGCTTGGGGTGTCTACTTTCCAAAATGGGGTCATTTGGGGGGGTTTTGTGCCATCTTGGCATTTTATGGCCTTCAAAACTGTGATAGGTAGTGAGGAGTGAAATCAAAAATTTATGCCCTTAGAAACCTTGAAGGCGGTGCTTGGTTTTTGGGGTCCCGTACGCGGCTAGGCTCCCAAAAAGTCCCACACATGTGGTATCCCCGTACTCAGGAGAAGCAGCAGAATGTATTTTGGGGTGTAATTTCACATATGCCCATGGCATGTGTGAGCAATATATCATTTAGTGACAACTTTGTGCAAAAAAAAAAAAGTTTGTCATATTCCCGCAACCTGTGGCAAAATATAAAATATTCCATGGACTCAACATGCCTCTCAGCAAATAGCTTGGGGTGTCTACTTTCCAAAATGGGGTAATTTGGGGGGGTTTTGTGCTATTTTGGCATTTTATGGCCTTCGAAACTGTGATAGGTAGTGAGGAGTGAAATCAAAAATTTACGCCCTTAGAAATCCTGAAGGCGGTGCTTGGTTTTTGGGGCCCTGTACGCGGCTAGGCTCCCAAAAAGTCCCACACATGTGGTATCCCCGTACTCAGGAAAAGCAGCAGAATGTATTTTGGGGTGCAATTCCACATATAACCATGGCATGTGTGAGCAATATATCATTTAGTGACAACTTTTTGTACATTTTTTTTTTCTTTTTGTCATTATTCAATCATTTGGGACAAAAAAAAATATTCAATGGGGTCAACATGCCTCTCAGCAAATAGCTTGGGGTGTCTACTTTCCAAAATGGGGTCATTTGGGGGGGTTTTGTGCCATCTTGGCATTTTATGGCCTTCAAAACTGTGATAGGTAGTGAGGAGTGAAATCAAAAATTTATGCCCTTAGAAACCTTGAAGGCGGTGCTTGGTTTTTGGGGTCCCGTACGCGGCTAGGCTCCCAAAAAGTCCCACACATGTGGTATCCCCGTACTCAGGAGAAGCAGCAGAATGTATTTTGGGGTGTAATTTCACATATGCCCATGGCATGTGTGAGCAATATATCATTTAGTGACAACTTTGTGCAAAAAAAAAAAAGTTTGTCATATTCCCGCAACTTGTGGCAAAATATAAAATATTCCATGGACTGAACATGCCTCTCAGTAAATAGCTTGGGGTGTCTACTTTCCAAAATGGGGTCATTTGGGGGGGTTTTGTGCTATTTTGGCATTTTATGGCCTTCGAAACTGTGATAGGTAGTGAGGAGTGAAATCAAAAATTTGCGCCCTTAGAGATCCTGAAGGCGGTGCTTGGTTTCCAGGGTCCCGTACGTGGCTAGGCTCCTAAAAAGTCCCACACATGTGGTATCCCCGTACTCAGGAGAAGCAGCAGAATGTATTTTGGGGTGCAATTCCACATATAACCATGGCATGTGTGAGCAATATATCATTTAGTGACAACTTTTTGTAATTTTTATTTTTTTTTGTCATTATTCAATCACTTGGGACAAAAAAAAAATATTCAATGGGCTCAACATGCCTCTCAGCAATTTCCTTGGGGTGTCTACTTTCCAAAATGGGGTCATTTGGGGGGGTTTTGTACTGCCCTGCCATTTTAGCACCTCAAGAAATGAGATAGGCAGTCATAAATTTAAAGCTGTGTAAATTTCAGAAAATGTACCCTAGTTTGTAAACGCTATAACTTTTGCGCAAACCAATAAATATACGCTTATTGACATTTTTTTTACTAAAGACATGTGGCTGAATACATTTTGGCCTAAATGTATGACTAAAATTGAGTTTATTCGATTTTTCTTATAACAAAAAGTAGAAAATATCATTTTTTTTCAAAATTTTCGGTCTTTTTCTGTTTATATCGCAAAAAATAAAAATCGCAGAGGCAATCAAATACCATTAAAAGAAAGCTCTATTTGTGGGAAGAAAAGGACGCAAATTTCATTTGGGTACAACATTGCATGTCCGCACAATTTACAGTTAAAGCAGCGCAGTGCCGAATCCCAAAAACAGGCCTGGTCCTAATGGCCCGAAATGGTCCGGGGCTTAAGTGGTTAATATAACAATTATACATTTTCAGTGTATTCCTTCATCTTCAGAGTCCTGAAGCCAGCTTCTTGCTAAGCAAATTTGTACACTATACAAGTCTCTTATCGTAACTTTAAGGTACATAAGTAAAGTGTAGGTTGTCAGGCTTAGAGCTGGATCTTCCTACTTGGAATGGCATGAGGACTGCAGACCTGTTGAAACTGGCCAACTCAAGATGACCGTCTTAGCGACTCTGGGAGAAACAACCACAACATTGGGGACCTAAAGTACGGCAAGGAGCAGAACCTAGTGAGAGTCACTCTATGGGCTGTTAGAAAATTGGGCCAGAATCCTCCCAGGCACACATCATGGAAAGCATGTGGCTGTTCAGCAAATATGGCACTGGGTGTTAGTCTACCCTGCAGAACCATAGATATCAGGGGGCACTGCCTGAGATCTTACTGACATTGTGTTGCCTGGGCAGTCCGGTCTCATATATGTAAGATCCCTCCAATACCAGAAGCCAGGACAGGGGTGGCAATGCTTAGGGGGGGCTGTCAGGTAGATTTTAGGGGGCTTCTATGATTTTTAATAGTGACCCTGACTGGCACCATTGCTGGGGGTTGTTATTGCAGTCATTGGCAACAATGCTGGGGGTTGTTATTATTGCAGGCACTGGCACTAATGGTAGCTAATATTATTGCAGAAATTGGTTATTATTGTGTTCACTGAAGCTTGCACTAGTGCTGGAGGTTTCGGTCACTGGAAGTGCTCCTGAGATTACTTTAGAAAGTTCTGTATATTTTTCATATTTTATAAATTTTACCACATTTTTTATTAATAAACTATTCCATAAGGGGGCGTGGCCCAGATATGAGCCTGACTGATCGCTTGGTGCTGAAGCAGGAGCAATCCTGCTTTTCTCCTGTGGCTTCCATCAAGCTCTTCTCCTGCTTCTCTATTTTAGGAACATGCCTCTACTTCTCAGCAAGCTCGAACAATCCTCCAGGTGGTCCTGAGTCCCCGAGTACTCCATACCCTTCTCCTTCAGTGGTCATCTTGACCACACAGTCTCCAGTGACAGCATGTCCATTGGGAGTCACCACCTGTAAAGAGACCTTAACAGGTTTTTTTGGTTATATTATAATAAGGTGTTGGCTTGCACTAATATTGATGCCCATCAGATATCCCTGTCTGCTGGATGCAGTTGCCATGTTTTTTATGGTATTTTACCCTCACCATAGCTTCAAAGAACTGTGAATCATTTAGTGTCCTTTCCTGGAATATCCAGGGTCTCAATTTCAAATTCAAATGGACCTTACTTTTCCAATATGTTAAATTGCATACCCCTCATGTATTATTATTGCAGGAAACACATCTAATGGGCATTAAACTCCTGGCGCTTAAAAAAACATTGGCTCAAAGGCCTTAAATGCTATTTGCTTTGTTATATACTGTACTGGAAAGGCTTCTATTCCCCCACAAAATTGCTTTTCATGGGTGACTTTAATGCCATTCTTTCTCCCAACCTGGATAGGCATATGCCTCCTAAACATTTTTCAAGTGATTTCTCAGATTGGGTCCAGGCAGCCGGAGTCACGGAGGATTGGTGATGGAAGCATCCCAATAGGCGGTCTTATGCCTCTTTTTCCATCTCCTATAAGACCTCTTTGCATATTGACCTGGCTACTGGCCGATGTGGTGGATGCTTCATATTTACCCAGTAAGCTGTCAGACCACTGCCACCTAACTCTGGTTCTCTGTACTAACTCTACACAGAATGCATCTTTATGGCACCTAGGGCCTCGCTGGGTCTCTCACCCTGATGTTACTGAAAATATACCACCTCTTTTGACCGAATATTGGGAAGTGAATACTGAGTCCTCCTCTCCAGTTGTTGTATGGGATGCTTCTAAGGCATACACCCAGGGACAGTACTGTATATTTTCCAAGTTACTGCAATTAAGAACAAACATTCTGCCACTACCCAGTCTCCTCCAGAAATGGGTTAGAGACTTAGTCTGCCAAGTATAATTCTGACCCAATGCAGAAACTTTCAATCAGTTATTAGCTGTGCAAGGAGAACTCCATCTCCACCTGGCCGAGGTCTCCAAACTGGATCCAAAATTAGACAAACATTTTTTGAACAGGGGGATAGGAACGGTAGACTTGTAGCGATGATGGCCCATCATTACTTGCCCCATACATTGATTCCTGAACTTAGAACTCCCACAGGTGAAATAATCTGCTCCCCTGATGGTATCTTTTAAGCCTTTCATGAATTCTACAGTACATTATATACTTCGACCAATCCCATCCGCAAGATCTATCCACCCTATTGGACCAAGTGGCCTTGGGTTGGCTTTCAGACACTCAGCAATCAGCCCTGGTTCATCCGATCTTCTCTGAAGAAGTTCTCACTGCTATCCAATCTTTCTCTATAGGGTAGGCCCCAGGCCCTGATGGCCTTCCCATCAAATTTTATAAGGCTCATGGTGATCTCCTTTTTGCCTCTCTCCATAAGCAGTGCTTAGCTGAGGGTGCTCTCCCTCCCTCTATGTGTTAAACTCACGTAGTATTAAATTATAAGCCACCTAAAGACACTATGTCCTGTGCCTCATATAGGCCTATTGCACTGTTAAATAACAA
Source organism: Rana muscosa (assembly GCA_029206835.1). NCBI lineage: Eukaryota > Metazoa > Chordata > Amphibia > Anura > Ranidae > Rana > Rana muscosa. The sequence continues at coordinate 220,917,979 of CM055116.1, forward strand.
CTTCAAAAGTTTGACTAAGCTTCTTATTCTCAGACCCCAATGTCTGAAACCCTCAGTGATCGAGACAGACTAAACAGGGTTCATGGCACATAAGTCTACAGACATTAATCTATGTAGATTTTGGTACAAATATCCTTTACCCTTTACAGGGGTACTCGGCAGGGCCCGTTCTCTCTGGCCCTGTTTGCCATAGCTATCGAGCTGGTGGCTGAAGCCCTCTGAATCTCTTCCCATATTAAAGGTCTTCGGATTGAAGAAAGAAGGTGGCCTTGTATGCAGATAATCTCTTACTATTTCTCAATGATTCTGGTCCTTTCTTAAACAGTCCATCTGGGTGTTAAACTCCTACTCCTTAATTACAGGGCTTAAGATGAACTGGACTAATATTTTCTTCTCCCGATGGATCCTGCTGCACTTCTCACAGCTCCATTAGATATACAGCTACAATGGGTGGAATCCTTTAAATACTTGGGTGTTATTATTTCCTGCAATGTATCCGATTTTATCTCTCTCAACTTAACCCTGGTGCTTCAAGCTGTTAAATTAAAATTGAAAGCATAAGAGAACCTGCCGTCTTGTTGGGGCTTATAAATTCTCCCTAAATTTACTTATATGTTTTGAAATTCCCCACAGTGGATTCCAAAGTCCTTTTTTTGCATGCCTGCACCAACTCTTTGATTCCTTTTTGTCAAGTCCACAGTCTCCTCGGTACAAATTGTTCATTCTAATGTGCCCCATTTCCCAAGGGGGCCTGGCCCTCTTGGACTGTCATAAATATTTTTTGGCCTCTCAGTTGGTTACAGCCACCTAGGGGTTACATCCAGATTTGCCTAACCCAACCACAGCGGCTATTGTCCATTCAGTTTCTTTTATTTAGGGGCTCTAAAGATTCTTACTCCTTAACTCCCCTTATGCTTACAGTTTTTGTGGCATGGAGGGTGGGTCTGGTGTGTGGAAACTGGCCATATCATCCAATAGCCAACTATGGCTTAATCCTACCCTACCCCACCTTTCTACTTCACTCAATATAGGCTCCATAAGACAAATCATCTGTATCCACAGGAGTGTTGGAGGTGCAGCCATTTCCCGGGAGATTTTTCCCAAATATTTTGGACCTGTACCACGATGATCTGGTTCTGGTAGTGAATAATGCTGTGACACACACTTTCCTGATGTCCACTATGGGCATTTATATATTAGGACTGGTAGATCCCAACAATAGCAAAAAGGACCCTGGTTAACACAATGAACTGGAAAATACCTGCCCCCCTCCCTTTCCTTTTGGAAGCATTTAGTGAATACACTAGTTCCTTCTACTGTATGAAGACACATTAACCAAGAGTGCCTGCAGAAATATGAGAGGGTATGGTTCAGGTGGCTGGCAAAACCTGCTACTGCTTCCACTTCTGCTACAGATTAGAGTCATGAGCTAGTGCCCTTACATGATGATCCAGCCCGATACATGGACATCTTCCCTTTTCAAGGTTCTATTGCATTTATTCTACTGTATTGAACTGTCTGTTTCCGTGTTGATGTGAGCCACACCACATTATTTCAATTGATACCCTTGCCTGTTATTCCACCTTTTACTTGCTGCTCACTTGCCACAGCTGCAAGGTTAAATTGCCTAAATTACAATTTTGTTTTATGTTTTGTTTGTGTTTGTTTTAAGTATCAATAGACAAATCTTTAAAAAAAAATCCATAAAACCTACTTATAAATACCACCACAAAATAATGATTGGTTCTGTATTCTCTAAAAGAGTGTTGTTCTGAAAAATGGAGAGGGGTGGAGACAGGGGGGGGGGGGCTCAGGGAAGGCAAGGATGAGTACCTGCACCTATTTTCTGACAAAAAAAGCCTGGTGCTAGTCATTTGAAAAGGCAATGAATCCCAAAGGCCCACTTAGTACATATTGACAACATATAGGAGAAAAAAGTGAATACATTGTGCCAAAACAGCATCTCTTTTAGTTTCACTATAACCTTTTATAGAAAAATGCCAATAAACGACTGCTTCAGATGAAATAGCTAACTTTAGATGCTGAAGAAAATTACATACAGAATCCATCCCAAGGGAGTTATTTTCAATAACAGTTTAATTTAAAGGAAAATAATAAAGTATAATTGGAAAGAAAAAAAAAGCAGGAACTGCTAAATCTATTTGAGTTTGTGGATCAAAGAGAGCAATACTTTCTTCTGAGTTACAACTTTCTGAAATGCTTATATTATTTATATGAAAGTGAAGAGGAGTGGTCAAAATATGGATGACATTAATAAAGATTGTTTTTGCTGCTGTTTTGAAGCATGGAGGAAAGAAAGACATTTGAAAAGCTTGAATGAGGGCAGAATGCAATTCAGTTACTGAACAGGCAACTTCTCATTTTTTTATTAAATTTGAATTTTGCTCAGTCTTTATTCATCTAATCCAGTTTATTAAATTTCCTGTTTATTATTGTATTTCTTATTGCAACTATTGTATTTATTATATCATTACTGTAATTTCCTATTCATGATTGTATTTCTATTTTATATATTTGTATTAGATCTCTAACATAAAACTTTATACAGCTAATCAGTTAACCAATCAAACAACACTGATCATATTAAATATTTTTTTAAATTCTTGTATGCAATACTATCTCTGCTTTATTCTCTAATAAGGGGTCAAGAATTGTGGTCTTATAGATTATGAGTATTTGACTCTGAAATTAAGTTATTTATACAAACAAAGTATGACCTCATGTAGTTTATAATTTAAATCCACATATTATATCAAGATATTTTAGCAAGTGTTAAAGTGCATGTTCAGTCCAGTATGGGGAAAAATAGAACCTATGTCAGGTTTTTACTGCTATCCAGATCTTTGTTAGAGAATTTCTGTCCTTACATATAGAAATAAATGGTACCAAAACGGAAGACTGCTCTATGTTTTTTTGTTAAGTGTGTTCCTGTTGCAGAGTTTCTTTTGCCTCCGGCCTAGTAAAACCACTGTCACCAGGAACAATCCCTCATAAGTCCTAGATAGCAGTAAAAGTCAACAGGGGGTCTAATCCTTTCCCATTCTAGCCACTAAAAAAATTGCCTGACTGTACACTTTAATGCCTTGTACACACGACCGGATAGCTGATGGAATAAAATCCGATGGAATTTTCCATCGGAATTCCGATGAAGCTGACTTCCATCAGCCTTGCATACACACTGTCATACTAAATTCCGACCGTCCAAAATGCGGTGACGTAAAACACTACGTCGAGCCGAGAAAAATTAAGTTCAATGCTTCCCAGAATGCATTGACTTGATTCTGAGCATGCGTGAATTTAAAAAATGTTCTATTTTTTTACTCCGATGGAAAAAAGTCCAATGGGGCCCACACACGATCGGAATTTCCGATGAAACAAGTCCATCAAATTTTATTCCATCGGAAATCCGATCGTGTGTACAAGGCATAAGAGAAAATATAAAATTTTAACTACATTTATTTATTTATTTTCACAATAAACATTTATTGAAAAGGAAAGGTTGAATGCATACATGGTATAGTATGGAAAAATCAAAAGAAAATAAAGCAAAAATAAATGTCAAAACATATAGCATTATGAAAATGTCTTACATAAAAAAAATGTCATAAATAGTAACTCTTGACTTATCCAGTTTAGCTGTAAATGTGTTATCAATTCTATGGATTTACTTTATTCTCAAATTAAAGTTATTGAGGACACATTGAACTCTATGCTAACAATACTGTATTATAATCAGAAGACTGAAGATCCACTCTTTCAAAAAAATATTTGATTCATATTGTAAATTTTCTGGTTGAAAAGTTATTGAAGCAAATCTCTAATGCTTTCTCTGGATAGAAGAATGTATTTGCAATTGCCAGATGATTGTCTATTTTATTTCAAGTCATATGTCTTAAATATAGGGAATGAAAATACATCCTCTGGGGATTTTTTTGTGTTAGCTTAAACATTATAGGGTTGATTAACTGAAGGCAAAGAGGCTGTTCACTTTGCAAGTGAATTTTCCCTTAGATTACTGAATATGGTGAAAATTCCCTTTGCACAGTATACCCAATTGTATAGAAAAATGGTAAAAAAAAAAAAAAGAAAGGATTTTTGCTTGACATGTTTGGATGATAAAAGTGAGAAGTGCTTTACTTCATTTACTAAGCTAAGGAAAAACTTGCTTGCAAAGTAAAAATCCCAATTGAAAAGTGAATAGCCCATTTGCTTTTAGTAAATCAACAATATGTCTCTTTTAGATAAGCTTAACCTCCCTGGCGGTATGATTCTGTCTGAAATTATGTACCAAAAGCGGTACAATTATTTTGCATGGAAATTTGGCGTACTGTAGGCCTGCAATTCTTAGTAATTACTTTCTTAAACCTGACCAAACAAGACTCTAGTAGACATCCCAGATGTGATAAATTTAAAACACAAAATCAGGAATTATAATCTAATAAGTAATATAATTTTATTCAATAATGTAGAAGAAAATAATGACATTTGTCAAACAAAGAAAATTCAATACACATCCTGAGTTTGATACATTTTAAAGCATGGAACTAGACAAAGTCCAAGGTCGCAATCTGGACAATGGTATCTTGTTTCTTTTCTGACTTTTTTTCCATTGCCATCTCTCTTGGAACAGCAGACCACCCACATCCTGGTAGGTGCTTCCTTTTTTGCAGTTGGCGGTATATAGTCCAAAAAATGACGTCCAGTCAGGCGTTCTGGGTTGACAACGCCAACAGCACGTCGTCCGGGTCTGTTCACAGCTACTGATAGCATCTGGTGGTTGACAAAAATCTGCTCAGCCACCTTCCAGATAAAGTCAGAATGAACAAGAGGCATGCCACTATTTGCTTTGTATAGGATATACGCATTCCAAAGGCATTGTTCCAAAAGATGCCTGAAAATCTTTTTATAATATTTTTTCTGCTGTTTGCGCATAGCCGGGTAAAATGTCATTGCCTGATCGGCTCTGTCGACACCTCACATTGAGTTATTATAATCCATCACAACTTGCGGCTTCAACAGATCTATCCCACCTCTTGTGTGGACCATGGCAGTGGCGGTATTGTGCACAGTACTCATGAGACACACGTCCTTCTTGTCTCGCCATCGCATTGCCATCATCCTACCCTTCTGCCAGGCAACTATTTCTCCTGTTTTTCGTTTTTTCTTGCCAAACATAGATGGCATGCCACGTCGGTTAGGCGGTACCATACCCATCAGTTTTATTTTGTAGCAAAACCTCAAAAAGTTCCGGAGATGTATAGAAGTTGTCCGTGGTCACACAATATCCCTGGTTCAGCAATGGCTCCAGCAGTGTAAGGACAGATGATGTGGCCATCCCATAGCCACTGTACCTGGGGTTAAACTTCGTGCCTTTACTGGTGTAAATGACCGAATTCCAGATGTATCCGGTGGATGACTCGCAGAGCATAAAGAATTTGATGCCAAACCGCGCTCTTTTGGATGCAATGTACTGTATCCAGCTTTGGCGTCCCTTGTAGGCCATCAGACTTTCATCCACGCTGACGTCACTGTCTGGCACGTAGGTCTGCTGGAAATTGGCCACGATCATTTGGCATACCTCCCAGGTTTTCTTTAGCTTGGGCGCAGGATGCGTGGCCTCATCAAACTCCTCATTGCTCGTGAAGTGGAAATATTTCATGATGAGGGAAAAACGGTATTCAGACATCACGGTGCTAAAAAACAGAGTGGCCAGTAGCTTATTGGTGGTCCAGTACCATTTCTGGAGTGGTTTCCCCACCACCCCCTGAAGAATGATGAGTCCCAGAAAGTGCCAGATGTCCTCTTTTGTCACCGGTTCCCACTTTCTGCTTCAGGAAAATCTGGCATGCAGCGTAGCGGATTGCTGATCGTGGTAACGATTTGTCTCTGTGACAATTTTTTCAATTACCTCTTCAGTGAGAAATAATTGCAGGTATGCCAGAGGGTTTTCACACTCCACATCTACCTTCATCCCAGGTGATCCAGTGAAGGGAAATCTTGGGGGCGCTACCTGGTCCATATCGGAGTCTATAGGGCACCAAGTGCGCACATCGCTGAGGTCGCTGAGGTCAGGTGCAGGATCATCGCCGTTGTCACTTGCCAGATCTGTGTCGGTGTCAGTGTCAGATGACAAATCTCCCCACGACTCACTATCGCTCACTTCTGCGAGCAACTCCGTGTCGCTGTCGCTGCCGCTGTCACTCATCTGGTCCAAAAGCGCTGTTTTGGTAAAGTGGCGCTTTTTTGATGCCATATTTTTATGGGCACAGATGACAGGCAAGGGGTCACTGTACAGGGCACTGTATGGTGATCAGAGATGATACAGTGTAATACAGTGTAATCAGATACAATATAACCTCTTTTATTTCTGTGTTTGTGTTGTGTGAACTTTTGAACTTTTTAAATTTGCCGCCCAGTTCCCCTCCCATGCGACGCTGCGGCTCGCAGGGAACGGAACCAGGAAGTCATACTAATGTGCCGACACTCGCCGGAGGTCTTGCTGGCGATCACAGCAGAGGACATCATCGCTGGATCGCCAGGAGAAGGTAAGAAAACTCCGCTGCGAGCTCTGCAATGTTACCCCGAGCGTGACTCGGGGTTACCGATCCTAGCTAAAAAAACAACCCCGAGTCACGCTCGGGATTACCGCCAGGGAGGTTAATATTTATTCAACTGTGGTCATCCTTTTCTCTTTATTTTTAAAATCATACAAATTGCTTTTAAAACATTCTTTATGCATGTCATATTTCCTTTGAACTGCTATCAGAATTATAAAAAAAAGACTTATGCCACGTACACACGCTCGGAAATCCGACAACAAATGTTTGATGGGAGCTTGTGGTCGGAAATTCCTACCGTGTGTAGGCTCCATTGGACATTTGAAAGCTGGATGTCAAATTTTCTGACAACAAAATTCGTTCTTGTAAATTCCGAGCGTGTGTAGACAATTCCGACGCACACAATTCCACACATGCTCTGAATCAAGTACGAGACGGAAGCGCTCGGTCTGATAAAACTAGCATTCGTAATGGAGATAGCACATTCGTCACGCTGCAAATTTTGAAATCTTTTAATGCAGCGCATTCTCTTCTTCTTTATAATGCTGGAATAATGAAGTTCTGACAAACTGATTTATTTTTTATATCTCGTGATCTCCTGAATAATATTTTTATTTTTTTAAGCCAGATCTCCATAATAATGTTTAGAAGATTTTTCTAGAGATCTTTTTTTCTTTCCTTTTTTTGATCAAGATCTCCTGTTTTTTTTGTTTTTTTATAGTGATCTCCATAATATCTTTTTTAGTTTTGTGTGTCAAGTTACCACAACAACAATTATTATCTCGTATTTTTTAACCTCAAGGAGGTTGGTTGGTGTTGGTGTCCCTTGTTAATTTGACATGGTATTTTTGAAATGTAACTGCCTACTCACAAACAAACTGTCCTTTTTTAAGTAAAACACATAGGCAAGTTGTGAAAAAAAAATGATATTTATTAGGGGTCATAACAAAATAAAGAGGAAGGCAATGCTGGATAAACTGGTGAAATTGGCGAAGGAAAACCAGATACGAACTGACTACATGCACTGAAAAACAGATACGAACCCACAAGCACAAACTGTAGAGCAGTAACGGACTGAAAAGCACAGGGCTGAAAAGCGTGAATCGTCTCTCACCAAACTTCTACTAACACGAGATTAGCAGAAGGAGCCCAAAGGGTGGCACACTTGGTATTGAACTTCCCTTTTATAGTGCCATTGTACGTGTTGGACGTGACCGCGTTCTTGGCGATCGGAATTTCCGACAACATTTGTGCGACCATGTGTATGCAAGACAAGTTTGAGCCAACATCCGTCGGAAAAAAATCCATGGTTTTGTTGTTGAAATGTCCGATCGTGTGTACGCGGCATTAGCCTTTAAATTTTAAAAAGATAGCTAAAGTATAAATGCTACATTTTAGAAATTGCATTTTATATTTCCTTTAATGTCCAGATAATTGACCCTATTTAAAATGATGATCTAACTCCTGACACTTCAATTGCTTTTTGCCTCATAGTCGATATGTCTTTCAGTGACCAATTATAATCTTGCATTAGAAGTATCTATCTATCTATCTACTGTATCTATCTATTTTTTTTAAATAACTTTGATTTGTTAATGTATGTTGCAAACAAATTTGAAAATCAAATCCTGACTTGTTCACAAAGAGCATAATCTAAATTATATATGTTTATATATTTCATCTAAACATTGCTTTTGTTGTTTTATGATATGCTTTGAGTTCATGTCAATGATGAGTTTGACCCAGTTGTTTGAAGCTCAAAAAAATGGCAAACTATTGTGATTATTTGCTGCCATAGCAACCACTACCAATTGTGCATTTCTGGCCTCTGAGATAGCTGTGGTCTGGTGGCTTAGAACAGTCCATTTTGGGGGTTTTCCAATGTGCCAGACCCCCCCTCTAAAAGTCAGAGTTCCCAAGAGCCTTTTGTTCATTGTTGCACATGGTGTGTGTTGCAACAAATATAGAGCAATTAGAGAAAGCTCACAGAACTAAGGGAAAGTTAGGATTTCAGGCTGACGCTTAGCATTCCTTGCTAAAAAAAAGGAATGATTTTATTTAAGTAATTTAGCAACTCCATTAGTCACAGATCAGGCTGTGTCTCCTTCAGCAAAAGACCTATGCATTTGTATTCTTTGGATGCCAAGTGCGACAGTTTGCAAAGTTTTTAGAGACATATTTATTATTGAAGATAAGACAGATTTTCCCTCTAAACAGATGAGTGATCCAGGTCAGGTTTCATTAAACCACATGACCTCCGGAAGGTTTTACCCCCTTCATGACCAGGGAATTTTTTGCTATTCAGCACTGTACTATTTTAACTGGCAATTGCACGGTCATACAACACTGTAGGCAAATTAAATTGATATTATTATTTCCCCACAAGTAGAGCTTTCTTTCGGTGGTATTTGATTACCATATGGTTTTCTATATTTTTATTATAGAAGTTAAAAAAGACAGAAAACTTGGGGAAAAAAATATTTTCAACTTTCTGTTATAAAACATATTCAATTAAATAAATGTTCTTCGTAACTGAAGGTCAAAATGTATTCTGCCACTTGTTTTTGGTAAACAAAAAAGTGAGTGTATATCAATTAGTTTAAGTTAAAGCATCTACATACTATAGTATATACTGGAGTTTTTGCAATTATAGACCAATACTTGTAACGGTGGTGATCAGTGCCTTATAGTGTGACTGTGATAGTGTGGCAGGCAATTTTGTGTGTATACAGACACTGGCTGGGAGGTACACTGACTGACTAACTGATGTCACTAGTGACACTAATATAGTGATCAGTGTTAATACTGTACACTGTACTAATGACACTGGCTGGTGTTACCCATATACTATATTTGAGATTTAATATCTCTCAGATATGATTTGGGTTAAATGAGAGTTCTTTGACCATGATAAAGGCTTTAACATAATAACAAAAATGTATAGGTAAATAGTAAGGAGGCCTAAATGAATACACAGCAATCTATCTAATGTATAGGAAACGGGTAAAAACCATGGATTACATGAAGGAATACAGAGAATAATACAATACATATAATACAATAAAAAAGTATTACACAGTAGCGCAAAATCCCCCCCCCCCCTTTTTTGTTTTTGTAATACAGAGTATAATACTCCAAACCTAAATACAAACAATGAGAGGGATAAGACATAAGACAAACATTTAGATACAAGTGCCAGGGAGATATTCCATAGTTACCATGCTACTGCACACACGAGGACTCCATTCTGGTGACTGCGCTTCCAGAGATAATGTTCTCTCCCCTCCCATCTAGTCTGTGTATATCAGTATAGGCCAGTACCTCATTGGTTGGCATAGCGTGGTTCTGATTGGTGGGCCTCCCTATTCCTGCTTAAGGATTGGCTAAATCTTCAATCCCTATACTTTGCATAAGTCAGCCCCCTTTAATGTAAATCCTTGGCTATTTTGAGCAGAAAACTTAACTTGTAGGTACATGACATTTACAGGGAAGTTAAGTATTGAGGACGGGCTGACCACCTTCATTGCATAGCTAAACAAGGGGTCATTTGAAGTGAATATTTGTAGAACAAAAAGGTTTGGGTCCAATTGTTTAGATACATGAGCGTATGCAACAAATCGTCTGTATAACAGGGACTTCTGGGAAGCTATATTACACACCCACATTGATACAACACTAAATGAAATATATTCATAATTACAATAATATACAGCTGCTAATGGAGATTTCACATAAACTCATAAGGTAACACTGGGAAGGGTTAACATCAAGGGGAAATAAAGGGGTTAACTGTGTGCCTAACAGGTGTAATGTGTGCTGCTTTTACTCACAGATTTGGTTGTTTTTTCTCCCTGAAGTCAGATTTGATTTCAGGGACAAGAAACGGTCAGATCGCTGTTTGTGTACAGAGTATTGTGTGTTTGTAAACAAAGAATTCTGTGCTGTGATTGGCTGCAGCCAATCAGCATGTTTCAGAAAAAATCATTGGCTGAAATCTGCTGAAAAACTCTGCTGTGTAAAATCACAGCACAGGTCAGCAGGGGGTGTGAGCATGCACGCCCCAAACCTGGAAGAAGGGCCGTAACATATGGGTACTTCATCTAACATTGATGTGCTGTCCGTCTGCAGTAAATGTACTGTGGATTGGCAGCAAGCGGGTACAGTTTTCAGTGGCCAGTGACACTTTAGTGTAGCCAAAAGAAGAAATGTAGGACTTAGGCTATAAATTTATAATAAATCTGTCTCATGGTGCCTCTCACTGCTCCTGTTTAGCATTGCTTCACTTTACAACAGGATTGATAAATGACTCCCACAGTGTGTTGTACAGTTGTTTAACAGATTAAGAAGAGGTTTGAAAGTTTAACCGGGGACAGTAATAGTCTATATTACAGACAGTCACACAGTTTATTTTGAAGTGTTAAATCAGATTAGTGTGTTATATGGGACAGTTACATGCTGGTGGTAATTGCTGAAATTGCTCATATTTATATTGAAATATAGGGGTTGATATACTAGGCAAATAAGTTGTTTAGTTTGCAAGGAAATGTTTCCTATTTCGGAGCTGTATTCAGTGAACCTGTGATGTTCATTTCTAGATTCAAAATAGTTGTCAGTGGTTCTGTTTAAAATGGGGCTTGAGTGCAAATCGATGATACTGGGAAGGTAGGCACAATAATCCTCTGGGAATAAATTACACTGCAATGTTGATATCTAATTTCACAAAAGGGGTTTTGTCGGTCCTGTTTGAAATGGACCTTCAGTGCAAATAAATGAATACTGGGAATATAGGCATAACCATAAGCATGCGCAGAGGTTGTGCCGGGTGTGCCTGGGCACACCCTAATCAACCCTTGCACTAGCATGATACAGTGTATCATGCAGTGTACAGAAGTGTGCGGGGCACATGGGCACAAAGGAAGGGGGACCTACTGTGCCCCGTCACGCACTACAAACCCAGACTAATCCATTGTATGTATCTGCAGCACTGGATCCGCTGCATCATCTCCCTATACACAGACATACCCACATGCATGTGTCTTTGAGTTTTGGGGTGGAGACCCTAATGCAATAGGCTGCGCACACCTATGGGCATAACATTTTTTTGTGAGCTGTTTCTGGGAATAGATTACACTGTAATGTTTGGATTGAAAAATGTCTTTTGGTTGCCCTGTTCAAAATGGGGCTTGAGTTTAAATAAATAATACTAGGATCATAGAAAAACTAACTTTTCAGGAATAAATTGTACTGTAATATTGTTTTCTAGTTCCAAAATTGCTGTAGGGTAGTCCTGTTCAACCCGGGGCTTGCTTGCGAGTTAATTGATACAGGAAATCTAGACAACATTCCTTTGTGGGTATTTTCATGGAAAAAATTACACTGTAAAGTTGAATTCTAGATCCATAAATGGCGGTTGGACATTCTGTTTAACCACTTACCGTATATACTCGAGTATAAGCCGACCCGAGGTACCTACTTTTACCACAAAAAAACTGGTAAAATGTATTGACTCAAGTATAAGCCTAGGGGGGAAATGTGCCCATTGCCACCTCACTGTGCCAATTGCCCAACCTTACTGTGCCAATTGCCCAACCTTACTGTGCCCATTGCCACCTCACTGTGCCCATTGCTACCTCACTGTGCCCATTGCCACCTTACTGTGTCCATTGCAGCCTCCCTGTGCCCGAGTCAGTCAGTGTACCTGAAAATCTTCTTATTCCGCGGTGGGCGGCCATTGTTTAAATCTCGCGGCTTTCTTCTGGTCCCTTCCGTGATAGGCGTTTCCAGCAAACACTGTGTTGAGTGTTGCGCCTATCACGGAGATCCTCTCATTCTCGGACTCCGTTTCCCAGCAGGCACTGTGTTCAGTGTTCCGCCAATCATGGGCGTCGGACAAGAGAACGTCCGTGATAGGCGCAACACTCAACACAGTGTTTGCTGGAAACGCCTATCGCGGAAGGGACCAGAAGAAAGCCGCGAGATTTAAACAATGGACGCCGGCCACGGAATAAGAAGATTTTTATGTACTGACTCGAGTATAAGCCGAGGGGTATACTTTCAGCCCTAAAAAAAGGGCTGAAAAACTCGGCTTATACTCGAGTATATACGGTAAGCCCCGGACCAATAGGCAGCTAAAGGACCAGGCCCCTTTTGCGATTCGGCACTGCGTTCCTTTAACTGACAATTGCGCGGTCATGCGACATGGCTCCCAAACAAAATTGGCATCCTTTTTTTCCCACAAATAGAGCTTTCTTTTGGTGGTATTTGATCACCTCTGCGGTTTTTATTTTTTGCGCTATAGACAAAAATAGAGCGACAATTTTTTTTTAAATTCAATATTTTTTAGTTTTTGCTATAATAAATATCCCCCAAAAATATACTAATTTTTTTTTTTTCCTCAGTTTAGGCCGATACGTAATCTTATACATATTTTTGGTTAAAAAAATTGCAATCGGCGTTTATTGATTGGTTTGCGCAAAAGTTATAGCGTTTACAATATAGGGGGTAGTTTTATGGCATTTTTATGAAAAAAAAAATGTTTTACTAGTTATGGCGACGATCAGCGATTTTTTCGTGACTGCGACATTATGGCGGACACATCGGACACTTTTGACAAATTTTTGGGACCATTTCATTTTCACAGCGATCAGTGCTATAAAAATGCACTGGTTACTGTGAAAATGACACTGGCAGTGAAGGGGTTAACCACTAGGTGGTGCTGTAGGGGTTAAGTGTACCCTAAGAAGTGATTCTTACTGTAGCGGGGCGTGGCTACACGTTACACGTCACTGATCGTCTGTTCCAATGACAGGGAACAGACGATCACTGACATGCCACGGAGAAGAACAGGGAAAGGTTTGTTTACACTCACCTCTCCCCGTTCTTCAGCTCTGTGACCCGATCGCGTGACACCGGCGGCGATCGGGTCCACGGGTCCGCGTGTCCCGCGGGCGCGGTCACGGAGCTCAGGACCGGTTAGCGAGCGCGCCACCAGCGGTGCGCGCGCGACCCACGGCTGGGCTCTTAAAGGGCAACGTACCTGTACGTTGATGTGCCCAGCCGTGCCATTCTGCCGACGTATATCGGCGTGAGGCGGTCCTTAAGTGGTTAAAATTGGGCTTAATTACAAATAAATGAATGATATGAACGTTTTTACAACAATCATTTGTGGGAGTTTTTCTGGGAATAGATGGCACTATCACTATGATTTCTAAATGTAAAAATGGGTGTTATTGGTCCTGTTTCAGGCACAGTGCAAATAAATTAATACTCAGAACAAAGGCATACCAATCTTTTATGAACTTTGTTGAGAATAAATTACACTGTAATGCTAATTTCTTGATTCAAAAATGACTGTTGGTGGTCAAAATAGGCTTGAGCGCTTATAAATAATACTGTAAACATAGGCAAAACACACTTTTGTGGGCTCTTTCACTGGGAATAAATTATATCATAATTTTGATTTGATTCAAAAATTTATATTGGTGATCCTGTTAAAAATAGGGCTTGAGTGGAAATATATTAGAATTAGGATTGACACTGTAATGTTAATTTCTGTGGGCACTTTTTCAAACGAGGCTTCGTGTGGACCCTCTTCTGAAAAATAAATGTTGATTTATACATTTTAATATGGCTGAGTTTTGTTTAAAATGGGGCCTACTACAAATGATTTAATTCTGTATGCATATGCACACACAGCTAGTAGGGACTGAGATGGTTCTGCACTTACAAATGAAAAAAATTGCCTAAATTATATGATTAACTCTTTGAAGTCAGTGGGGGATCCCTTAGACTATGGGGTCCAATCTGTAGCTAGGACAATATACTGTAGTTTGCATTTCACAATGCTCTTTAATTTTGATTGGTAGGTTGATTAAAACATGTCTAATGACTCCCTCTTAAACTGTGGCCTACTAAAATTGCTTACATAGTGTGCATCTAATCTTTACAATATGTCTGATTTTTTTTTTCAATCAAATAATACACTTAATTGGATTTCTTAATAAAAAAACCTGCTTGGTTTCTCTCTTTTAAAATTGTGGCCTTGCATACTGCTGAACGAGTCTGTACAACATTCGTGAATGCTGTGCCTGAAACAATACACTGTCATTTTTATTTAATACTGCTCTATATATATAGGTTTAGTTATAATTTTTAAATCCAAATTTCAAATTTTCAAACCTCTTGCTTTGTGGAAATTAGACAGCATCAGTCAGTTTTTGCTTACAGTCAATTTCAGAGCCGCCTGTATTGTCCCAGCACCTAACTGCATCCCCCCTCCCCCCAAAAAAATTAAAAATACTCCTGACTAAAAACACCACACACCTTTGTCTTAGAGTTTAACCATGAAGCTACTCAGTCCCAGGTTTTACCTACAGTAGGGAAGGTCTTAGTCATACATGTCAGACATGTAGGGCCACCTCCATTCAGTGGTCCAGTATGGATACCCAATAGTTCAGGGTAGTTTTCTGAAAACAATGGGCCTCTTTTCAAAATTATAAGAAGGGTCTCCTTGTTGTGAATAAGAAAATGTGGAGCACACACAAGTGTGTGTGATTTTCATTGCAATTAATATTGAGTGTGGGTTAAAGGGGAGTGGCTAAATATAGTGGACCCACATAATATAGAATGACGCAGTGTTGAATAGGGAATGTACAACACAGTGTCTGTGGAGGTACATTCTAGGGGCCAGGGTCCTACATTAGACATTGAGGCACCTGTTCACTTGTTCAGTAGTAATTGACACAGAGTCCATAGTTCAGTAGTAAGTAATATAGATTACAGGGGGTCAGAAGTAAGTGACTGAGTTCAGGGGTCAGTAGTGACACAGAATTCAGGGGTCAGTAGTAGGGATGAGCTTCGAGTTCGAGTCGAACTCATGTTCGACTCGAACATTGCCTGTTCGCCCGTTCGCCGAACAGCGAACAAATTGGGGTGTTCGCGGCAAATTCGAAAAATCTATGGGAGAAATCTAAAGTGCTAATTATAAAGGCTTATATGCAAGTTATTGTCCTAAAAAGTGTTTGGGGACCCGGGTCCTGCCCCAGGGGACATGTATCAATGCAAAAAGAAGTTTTAAAAACGGCCGTTTTTTCGGGAGCAGTGATTTTAATAATGCTTAAAATGAAAAAATAAAAGTGAAATATTCCTTTAAATTTCGTACCTGGGGGGTGTGTATGATATGCATGTAAAGTGGCGCATGTTTCCCGTGCTTAGAACTGTCCCTGCAAAAAGTGTCATTTTTGAAAGAAAAAAATGCATTTAAAACTGACTCGCGGCTATTAATGAATTGTCGGCTCCCGGCAATACATACAAAAGTCATTGATAAAAAAAAAAAAAAAAAGCGTGGGGGTTCCCCAGAATTCAATTACCAGGCCCTTCAGGTCTGGAATGGATATTAAGGTGAACCCCGCCGCAAATAAAAAAAAAATTGACGTGGGGTTCCCCCAAATATCCATTCCAGGCCCTTCAGATCTGGCATGGATTTTAAGGGGAACTCCACCCCAAATTAAAAAAAAAATGGCGTGGAGTCCCCCTAAAAATCCATACCAGACCCCTTATCCGAGCATGCAACCTGGCCGGCCGCAGGGGAAAAGGGGGGGACGAGAGAGCGGCCCCCCCTCCCTCCTGAACCCTACCAAGCCACATGCCCTCAACATGGGGAGGATGTCCCCATGTTGATGGGGACAAGGGCCTCATCCCCACAACCCTTGCCCGGTGGTTGTGGGGGTCTGCGGGCGGGGGGCTTATCGGAATCTGGAAGACCCCTTTAACAAAGAGGACCCCCAGATCCCGGCCCCCCCCCTATGTGAATTGGTAAGGGGTACATTGTACCCCTACCATTTCACGAAGAAAGCGTAAAAAAATGTTTAAAAAAACACACAAACACCTTGAAAAAGTCCTTTATTTAAAAAAAAAAAAACAAAACATTCCAGCGGTGAAATCCAGTGTCCCGCGGCGATCCCGATGTCCAGCGCTGTCCGTCATTGGTTGTGCCTGAGCGGACCTGATGGGGAACTCCCTCTCAGTATTTTAAATGTATAGACCCGCCCCTTCTAAAGTTCCCCATCAGGTCCGCTCACCGGACCAGATGCGGAACATGAGAAGGGGCGGGTCTATACATGTATTGCCAAAGTGAGAGCAGTTCCCCAT
The DNA here is from genome assembly GCA_029206835.1 of Rana muscosa. Lineage (NCBI taxonomy): Eukaryota > Metazoa > Chordata > Amphibia > Anura > Ranidae > Rana > Rana muscosa. The sequence continues at coordinate 220,934,706 of CM055116.1, forward strand.
CAGGTCCGCCTCCTCGGTATGTCGGACCCGCCTACGTCATTGGCTTGAGCGGGGAACTTCCTTCACTATGTAAATTCCCGCTCAAGCCAATGACGTAGGCGGGTCCGACATACCGAGGGGGCGGACCTGATGGGGAACTGCTCTCACTTTGGTAATACATGTATAGACCCGCCCCTTCTCATGTTCCGCATCTCGTCCGCTGAGCGGACCTGATGGGGAACTTTAGAAGGGGCGGGTCTATACATTTAAAATACTGAGAGGGAGTTCCCCATCAGGTCCGCTCAGGCACAACCAATGAAGGACAGCGCTGGACATCGGGATCGCCGCGGGACACTGGATTTCACCGCTGGAATGTTTATTTATTTATTTTTTTAAATAAAGGACTTTTTCAAGGTGTTTGTGTGTTTTTTTAAACATTTTTTTTACGCTTTCTTCGTGAAATGGTAGGGGTACAATGTACCCCTTACCAATTCACATAGGGGGGGGGGGCGGGATCTGGGGGTCCCCTTTGTTAAAGGGGTCTTCCAGATTCCGATAAGCCCCCCGCCCGCAGACCCCCACAACCACCGGGCAAGGGTTGTGGGGATGAGGCCCTTGTCCCCATCAACATGGGGACATCCTCCCCATGTTGAGGACATGTGGCTTGGTACGGTTCAGGAGGGAGGGGGGGCCGCTCTCTCGTCCCCCCCTTTTCCCCTGCGGCCGGCCAGGTTGCGTGCTCGGATAAGGGGTCTGGTATGGATTTTTAGGGGGACTCCACGCCATTTTTTTTTTAAACTTGGGGTGGAGTTCCCCTTAAAATCCATGCCAGATCTGAAGGGCCTGGTAATTGAATTCTGGGGAACCCCCACGCTTTTTTTTTTTTTTTTTCTCAATGACTTTTGTATGTATTGCCGGGAGCCGACAATTCATTAATAGCCGCGAGTCAGTTTTAAATGCATTTTTTTTTCTTTCAAAAATGACATTTTTTGCAGGGACAGTTCTAAGCACGGGAAACATGCGCCACTTCACATGCATATCATACACACCCCCCAGGTACGAAATTTAAAGGAATATTTCACTTTTATTTTTTCATTTTAAGCATTATTAAAATCACTGCTCCCGAAAAAACGGCCGTTTTTAAAACTTCTTTTTGCATTGATACATGTCCCCTGGGGCAGGACCCAGGTCCCCAAACACTTTTTAGGACAATAACTTGCATATTAGCCTTTATAATTAACACTTTAGATTTCGAACGTTCGAGTCCATTGTATTTAATAGGGTTCTAAAGTTTACACGAACATTTTGTCTGTTCGCAGGTTCTGGTGCGAACCGAACAGGGGGGTGTTCGGCTCATCCCTGGTCAGTAGTAAGTGATGCACAGTTAAGGGGTCAGTAGTAAGTGACATATAGTTTAGGGGTCAGTAGTTAGTGATGTAGGGTTCAAGGGTCAGTAGAAAGTGATGCAGAGTAAAGGGGCCAGTAAGGATGCTAATTTCTGGGGTTAGATGTAATTGATGCTAACTTTAGAGGTCAGTGGTAAGTGATGCAAAGTTCACAGGCAGTAGTGACACAGTGGGTAGAGGTCAATAGTAAGTGACACTAAGTTCAGTGGTCAGTAGTAAGTTATGCAGTGCTCAGGGGTCAGTAGTAAGTGATGCAGAGTTTAGGGGTCAGTAGTGATGCTGAGCTCAAGGGTCAATAGTAAATCATGCTCTGTTCAGGGGTCAGTAGAAAGTGATGCTGAGTTCAGGGGTCAGTAGAAAGTGACACCGAGTTCAGGGGCCAGCGTTGACACAGAGAGCAGCGTTCAGTAGTAGAGTATCCTCTTTCTCACAGTATAGACAAACAGTGCTCCTTGCACAAAATACCACTGTTCTTCCTCTCCCTGGACTCATTGTGCTACTTTCTACAGCTCCAGCTTATTCCTCCTACCAGGTCCAGTGGGTGGGGCTAAAGTCTGACAGCCAGCAATAGCCCTGCTACAGAGAATTGCTCACCTACACCTTAAATACACAAATACACTGATCTTAAACCCTGCAGTTGCAAGTGAGAAGCTCAGATTCATCTAAAACACAGAAGGGGAATTGAACAGCATTTCCCCCCACAATGTGCAATGTGTAAGGACACAGTGGCCCCCACCCTCCTTGAGGCCGGTGTGCTTGACACACATTGCACCTATGGAGTGTATGACACTGTAGCATAGGTAATTAAAGCTAACACATTGTGCACCCAATAGAATGGGCAACCTCACCCACACTTATAAAAATTCAGCTTTTCAATCACCAATTTAGCAATTTAGCTTGGTGTTGTGAATGCAACATATGCAACAGGGCAGACTAATATCTCAAGTGCATATAGGGCCACCTCCTACAGTGGTCCAGCTTGAACACCAAAGGTTAAAGAATAGTATTACCTGAACGCATTTGATTTACTGCCTTAATGTGCTTGCCTATCATCTTTGCTTAACCCGAGTATGGATAGCTTAGTGAAGAAAAAAAACCAAACAATTTTTCAGGATAACAATTGAAAAAGGCAAACAAATACGAAAATGTAAATATTGTTCCAAAAAATAACATAACATAAAAACTACTTTTGTCAGCAGGTAATAAAAACATTACCATTAAAAAGGGGCAGTATGCCAAGGGATGAATTGCCTATGTCACAAACAAGTGGCACAACCAAAGCCAATTTGTGTGAGGGTGGCCAGCCTATGTCCTTTGGTTTCCCTCCTACAACTATGCCTACAACTATGCTAAGAGGCATAGCAGGCGCGCGCGTACCCGATGCACGAAGGGGGACTCGATGCATGTGGCCCGGCGGCCGTGATGTCCGCCAGCCATGCACGACCACGGGCACGAGAGCCAGAAGGGGGATTTGTGTGTGTAAATACACAAATTCCTGTTCTGACAGGAGAGGAGAGACAGATCTGCTGTTCCTACTAATCAGGAACAGCTATATGTCTCCTCCTCCAGTCAGTCCCATCCCCCCACAGTTAGAAACACTCATGAGGGAACACATTTAACCCTTTGATCACCACTAGTGTTAACCCCTTCCCTGCCAGTCACATTTATACAGTAACCAGTGCATTTTTATAGCACTGATCGCTGTATAAATGTCAATGGTCCCAAAAAAAGTGTCAAAAGTGTCCGATTTGTCCGCTGCAATGTCGCTGTCCCGCTAAAAATTGCAGATAACCACCATTACTAGTAAAAAATAAAAAGAAAATGCCATAAAAATGCCATAAATCTATTCCCTATTTAGCAGACACTATATTATTTGCGTAAATCAATCAATATACGCTTATTGCGATTATTTTTTACCAAAAATATTTAAAAGAATATATATTGGTCTAAACTGAAGAAGACATTTTTTCTTTTTTTTTTTTTGGGGGGGGGTTTATAAAATGTATTTTTATTGAAGAAAGTTTTCACACAATACAAGAGCAAACATATCTGACAATGAATAGGTAATGTCTGAAATACAGCATGCTGAACAAAATGGGAGGACACCGGGGAGGCTGATAAAAAAATAAAAATAAACAAAAAGTTAAAAATATTATTTTTATTTTCAAAATTGTCGCTCTTTTTTGTTAAAGCACAAAAAATAAAAACTGGTTAGTGTTTGGCTGAAGCCATTTATTATCAATCAACTGTTTTTACTTTTTTTTAAATCGTAATGACAACAGAAACTACCCAAATGACCCTGATCAAAAGTTTACACACCCTGGTGATTTTGGCCTGCTAACATGCACACAAGTTTACACTTAGGCTGGGTTCACACTGATACTACACGACATTCATCCGACTTTCATCCTACTTTGCTCTGCGACATCAGTCCTACATTGATCCTACATTGGTCCGACATCCATCCGACATTCATGAACAGGATACTACTTTGATCCGACTTTGTGCTAGTCTGACTTGTCCTTTGACCAATCAAAACAATCCCAGGGTGAGATAAATTCCTTTTAGGCTGGGTTCACACTAGTGCGACACGACATCTGTCCTACTTTGGATCCGACTTTGCCCTGCGACATGAAGCCGACATATGTCCGACTTTCAATGAACGGGGATCCGACTTGGATCCCCGCCAATATCAGGCACTGTGTTTGGTATGAATATTGAGGGGGAACTCCAGGCCAAATTTTAAATAAAAAAACCGGCATGGGTTCCTCCTCCAGAGGCATACCAGGCCCTTGGGTCTGGTCTGGATTTGAAGGGGCGCCCCTGCGCCGAAAAAACGGCGTGGGGGTCCCCCCCAAAATCCAAACCAGACCCTTATCCGAGCACACAACCTGGCCGGCTGCAGGGGAAGAGGGGGGACGAGAGAGCGGCCCCCCTCCCTCCTGAACCGTACCAGGCCGCATGCCCTCAACATGGGGGGGTTTGGTGCTCTGGGGCAGGGGGGCGACCTGCGGCCCCCCCACCCCAGAGCACCCTGCCCCCATGTTGATGAGGACAGGGCCTCTTCCCGACAACCATGGCCGTTGGTTGTTGGGGTCTGCGGGCGGGGGGCTTATCGGAATCCGGGAGCCCCCTTTAATAAAGGGGCCCCCGGATCCCGGCCCCCCCACCCTATGTGATTGAGTATGGGGTACATCGTACCCCTACCCATTCACCTGGTGGGAAAAATTGCAATAAAAAAACACACACAGCTTTTTAAAGTATTTTATTGCACAGCTCCGGGGGTCGTCTTCCGACTTCGGGGGTCTCCGGTGTCGTCGCCGCGCTCTCCGCTTCTTTCTTCCACCGGGCCTCCGCTAACTTCTTTTTAGCTCTTTTGCTAACGGAGGCCCGGTCTTCTCCGTCGTCTCGTCCGGCTCTCCGTTGTCCTTCTGCCGGCCCCTCCACTAACTTCTTTAGCTCTTTTGCTAGTGGAGGAGCTGGTCTTCCCGTCGTCGTCGTCGCCGTCTTCTTCCCTCTTCTCCTCCTCGATGTTGACGCGTCGCTTCCTCCCGCTGTAATACTGGCTCTCCGCTCCGCTCTGCATTAATATAGGCTTATCATGACGTCACAGTCACATGTTCTGGGGCACATGGCCCCGGAGCATGTGACTGTGACGTCATGGGAACATGTGACTGTGACGTCATGATAAGCCTATATTAATGCGGAGCGGAGAGCCAGTATTACAGCGGGAGGAAGCGACGCGTCAACATCGAGGAGGAGAAGATGGAAGAAGACGCCGACGGCGACGACGGGAAGACCGGCTCCTCCACTAGCAAAAGAGCTAAAGAAGTTAGTGGAGGGGCCGGCAGAAGGACAATGGAGAGCCGGACGAGACAACAGAGAAGACCGGGCCTCCGTTAGCAAAAGAGCTAAAAAGAAGATAGCGGAGGCCCGGCAGAAGAAAGAACCGGAGAGCGCGGCGACGACACCGGAGACCCCCGAAGTCGGAAGAAGACCCCCGGAGCTGTGCAATAAAATACTTTAAAAAGCTGTGTGGTTTTTTTATTGCAATTTTTTTCCACCAGGTGAATGGGTAGGGGTACGATGTACCCCATACTCAATCACATAGGGTGGGGGGCCCGGGATCCGGGGGCCCCCTTATTGAAGGGGGCTCCCGGATTCCGATAAGCCCCCCGCCCGCAGACCCCGACAACCAATGGCCAGGGTTGTCAGGAAGAGGCCCTGTCATCATCAACATGAGGGCAGGGTGATCTGGGGTGGGGAGGCCGCAGGTCGCCCCCCTGCCCCAGAGCACCAAACCCCCCCATGTTGAGGGCATGCGGCCTGGTACGGTTCAGGAGGGAGGGGGGCCACTCTCTCGTCCCCCCTCTTCCCCTGCGGCCTGCCAGGTTGCGTGCTCGGATAAGGGTCTGGTTTGGATTTTGAGGGGACCCCCATGCCGTTTTTTTTGGCGTAGGGGCGCCCCTTCAAATCCAGACCAGACCTAAGGGCCTGGTATGCTCCTGGAGGGGGAACCCATGCCGGTTTTTTATTTAAAATTTGGTCTGGAGTTCCCCCTCAAGAGCAGTACAGCACAAGTCGCATGCCAAAGTCGGATCATGCAAGACTGCGGTCCGACTTTGATCCGACTTCAATGATAGTCAATGGGCTGAAGTCGGATCAAAGTCGGACCAAAGTAGTACAGGGAGCATTCTCTAAGTCGGACCGACATGTGTCGGGCCAGTTAAGACGGCTCCCATAGGGAAACATTGATTTTCACACGTCATGCGACATGAGCTCCCAATGTCAGAGCGTTTGTCGCCCCAGTGTGAACCAGGCCTTACTGCTGCTGTATTCACCATGTCGGATGTCAAATGTCGGATGGTTAGGACAAGGATCCTACTTTGATCCGACTTCAATGATATTCAATGGGCTGAAGTAGGATCAAAGTCGGACCAAAGTAGTACAGGGAGCATTTTCAAAGTCGGACCGACTTGTGTCGGACCAGTTAAGACGGCTCTCATAGGGAAACATTGATTTTCACACGTCATGCGACATGAGCTCCTAATGTCGGAGCGTTTGTCGGACCAGTGTGAACCAGGCCAAAGGGGTTTGAATGGCTATTAAAGGTAACCATCCTCGCCTGTGATCTGTTTGCTTGTAATTAGTGTGTGTGTATTAGACATGTGCATTCGTTTTCGTCCGAATGCATTTTCGTCCGAATTTCAGCTATTTTCGTTATCGTTTTAACAAACGAAAACGAAAGCACAGAATCCGAAAACCGAAAGATCCGACATAAACAAATGCTTTATTTTCGTTTTCGTTGCTACAACAGTTCGATATAGATAGGAGATTCGACGTGACGCTGACAATAACAATCTGTGTCTATCGAATCTGTGGTCGAATGTGCCTAACCTTAACTCTATTAGTCCAAGATTATTCTACATAGGAGAGAAAAGATTTGACATTATAGAGAGAAAAGATTCGACATAGGAGAGAAAGATTCGACATAGGAGAGGAAAGATTCGACATAGGAGAGGAAAGATTCGACATAGGAGAGAAAAGATTCGACATAGGAGAGGAAAGATTTGACATTATAGAGAGAAAAGATTCGACATAGGAGAGAAAGATTCGACATAGGAGAGGAAAGATTCGACATAGGAGAGGAAAGATTCGACATAGGAGAGGAAAGATTCGACATAGGAGAGGAAAGATTCGACATAGGAGAGGAAAGATTCGACATAGGAGAGGAAAGATTCGACATAGGAGAGAAAAGATTCGACATAGGAGAGAAAAGATTCGACATAGGAGAGAAAAGATTTGACATTATAGAGAGAAAAGATTTGACATTATAGAGAGAAAAGATTCGACATAGGAGAGAAAAATTCGACATTGGAGAGAAAAGATTCGACATAGGAGAGAAAAGATTCGACATAGGAGAGAAAAGATTCGACATTGGAGAGAAAAGATTCGACATAGGAGAGAAAAGATTCGACATTATAGAGAGAAAAGATTCGACATAGAGAGAAAAGATCACTGCTTGTGGGCGGAACATTCGACAGACACCATAAGCCTTCAATGACAGATTCGACCTTAATTAATTCAGATTTTCGGACGAATGCAATTTTTAACGAAAAACGAAATAAATAAAAACGAATTTCGGGAGTAACTAAATAAATTTATTTTTTGCACGAAAACGAAATTCCGAAACGAAATATTTCAGTGTGCACATGTCTAGTGTGTATAAAAGGTCAATGAGTTTCTGGACTCCTGACAGAGCCATGCATTTTTCATCCAGTGCTGCACTGACATTTCTGGATTCTGAGTCATGGAGAAAGCAAAAGAATTGTCAAAGGATCTGAGGGTAAAGGTAGTTGCAAACACAGGAATATTATTTACATATGCTCAAGTGCGCTCTGTCAGCTCCATAAAGAGAATGGGCAATTAAACAGCTCTCTATAGCAGGGAGTCCATGTATGAAAGTTCAAATGCAGCACAAGGTGGGTTGGTGGTCACAGATAGGCTGACTGTGGATGGCTGTCGGCTCATAACTAAAAGGAAAAGGTAGTTGAACTGTATAAAACAGGAAAGGGATATAAAAAGTTATCCAAGGAATGGAGACCCCCACCTGGCACAGCTAGATCCCCTTGGGGGTGTCGGGTACAAAAAGGGTCTCCCCTGGATCATCCTGATCTCGCCAGAGTAAGATTTAAGCTTTTAGTCTTCTGATGCTCAACATAACTTACAGGATGTATCTGGTTAATGTTTTGGGCAAAGACAACAACTTTAGGGCTACGCAATTTAATGATTAAGTCTTTGTAAAGCTTATTTACACAGCTCACTGAGTAATTGCTAATCCCTCTGGAACTTATTCTGTACTGTTACACAAAACACCTCTTCTGTTGTACCAACGTTCAGCTTGTGTATGTTTGTTATACTTCAAAATAAAAACTTTTGAAAAAAAAAAAGATATCCAAGGAATTGAGAATGCCAATCAGCAGTGTTCAAACTCTAATCAAGCAGTGGAAAATGAGGGGTTCTGTTGAAACCAAACCACGGTTAGGTGGACCATCTAACATTTCAGCCACAACTGCCAGGAAAATTGTTTGGGATGCAAAGAAAAACCCACAAATAACTTCAGGTGAAATACAGGACTCTGAAAACATGGATAAAGAACAATCCGCAACTCTATACATGCTCTTTAAATCAGTCCGAATTTATTATATCTCCATAAATTTTAAAGAGCATGTATGGAGTTGCGGATTGTTCTTTATCCATTCATCACTTTGGCAGCTGAGCAACCGCACATCCTGCACCCGACAGTTCTGGAGGAGTTTCATTAATCTGGGGTAGTAGCACCTTTCGTTGTTGTTTATGGACTCTCTGAAAAATGTGCTGTGGCTGTTTCAAGATGCACAATAAGGGGGCACTTGAAGAAAGATGGGCTGCATGGTCGAGTCGCCAGAAGAAAGCTATTACTATGTAAATGCCACAAAGTATTCCGCTTACAATACGTCAAACAGCACAGAGACAAGCCTCAAACCTTCTGGCACAAAGTCTTGGAGTGATGAGACCAAAATTTAGCTTTTTGGCCACAACCATAAACACTACATTTGGAGAGGAGTCAACAAGGCCTATAATGAAAGGTACACTATTCCTACTGTGAAACGCGGAGGTGGATGGCTGATGTTTTGGGGATGTGTGAGCTACAAAAGCACAGGAAATTTGGTCAAAATTGATGGCAAGATGAATGCGGTATGTTATCAAAAAATACTGGAGGAACATTTGCATTCATCAGCAAGGAAGCTGCGAATGGGAAGTACTTGGACATTCCAACATGACCATGATCCAAAACAGAAGGCCAAGTCGACTTGTCATTGGCTACAGCAAACTAAAGTGAAAGTTCTAAAGTGGCCATCTGAGTCTCCTGACCTCAATATCATTGAGCCATTCTGGGGAGGTCTCAAATGTGCAGTTCATGCAAGACAGCCCAAGAATTTACAGGAACTGGAGGCTTTTTGCCAAGAGGAATGGGCAGCTTTACCATCTGAGAAGATAAAGAGCCTCGTCCTCAAATACCACAAAAGACTTCAAGCTGTCATTGATGTTAAAGGGGGCAATGCACGGTATTAAGAACTGGGGTGTGTAAACTTTTGATCAGGGTCATTTAGGTAGTTTCTGTTGTCATGATTTAAAAAGAGTAAACACACTTGATTGATAATAAATGGCTTCAGCCAAATACTGACCATGAGTGAAAGAAAGGTTTTTGTGTTATTATTCATATTCTATGAAAAATAGACAAGAAATCATAAATTCTGCCAGGGTATGTAAACTTATGAGCACAACTGTATATACTTTTATAGGATAACAAACTGTTTATTTAAATTTAAAGCTAAACAAACTCTGGGCATATACTGTATATTATTTGTGTAAATAATAGAATTTTACTTAATTTCAGAATCTACTACTTCCCTGCACTGTAGCAGTAAGATATACTGTATGTATATATATATATATATATATATATATATATATATATATATATATATATATGCAGTGTCTCAGAAAAATTATTCATACCCCTTGGAATTTTCCACATTTTGTCATTTACAACCAAAAATTTTAATCTATTTGATCAGGATTTTATGTGATAGACCAAAAAAAAAGTGGCACATAATTGGGAAGTGAAAGGAAAATGATAAATGGTTTTCAACATTTTTTACAAATAAATATCTGAAAAATGCGGCGTGCATTTGTATTCATCCCCCTTTACTCTGATACCTCTAACTAAAATCCAGTGGAATCAATTGCCTTGAGAAGTCACCTAATTAGTAAATAGAGTCCACCTTTGTGTAATTTAATCTCAGTATAAATACCACTGTTCTGTGAAGCCCTCAGAGGTTTGTTAGAGAACCTTAGTAAAAACAGCATCATGAAGGCCAAGGAACACACAAGACGGGTCAGGCATAGTTGTCGAGAAGTTTAAAGCAGGGTTAGGTTATAAAAAAAATATCCTAAGCTTTGAACATCCCCTTTCGATTCATCATCTGAAAATGGAAAGAGTTTGGCACAACTGCATACCTACCAAGACATGACTGTCCACCTAAACTGACAGCTCGGGCAAAGAGAGCATTGATCAGAGAAGCAGCCAAGAGGCCCATGATAACTCTGGAGGAGCTGCAAAGATCCACAGCTCAGGTGGGAGAATCTGTCCACGGGACAACTATTAGTCATGCACTCCACAAATCTGGTCCTTATGGAAGAGTGGCAAGAAGTAAGCCGCTGTTGAAAGAGAGCCATAGGAAGTCCCATTTGCAGTTTGCAAGAAGCCATGTGGGGGACACAGAAAAAATAAGGAAGAAGGTGTTCTGGTCAGATGAGACCAAAATTATACTCTTTGGCCTAAAAGCAAAGTGCTATGTGTGGCAAAAAACTAAAACTGCACATCACCCTGAACACACCATCCCCACCGATGGCAGCATCATGTTTTGGGAATGCTTTTCTTTAGCAGGGACAGGGAAGCTGGCCAGAGTTGATGGAAAGATGGATGGAGCTAAATACAGGACAATCTTAGAAGAAAACCCATTAGAGTCTGCAAAAGGCTTGAGACTGGGGCGGATATTTACCTTCCAGCAGGACAACAACCCTAAACATACAGCCATAGCTACAATGGAATGGTTTAGGACAAAGCATCTTCATGTGTTAGAATGGCCCAGTCTAAGTCCAGACCTAAATCCAATTGAAAACCTGTGGCAAGACTTGAAAATTGTGGTTCAGAGACGCTCTCCATCCAATCTGACAGAGCTTGAGCTATTTTTGCAAAAAAGAATGTGCAAAAATATCACTCTCTATATGTGCAAAGCTTGTAGAGACATACCCAGAAAGACTTGCAGCTGTAATTGCAGCGAAAGGAGGTTCTACAAAGTGTTGACACCACACTTTTCAGATATTTAATTGTAAAAAAAAATTGAAAACCAGTTATCATTTTCCTTCCACTTCACAATTATGTGCCACTTTGTGTTGGTCTATCACATAAAATCCCAATAAAATACATTTATGGTTTTTCGTTGTAACATGACAAAATGTAGACAATTTCAAGGGATATGAATATTTTTTCAAGGCACTGTGTGTATATATATATATATGTATATATATATATATATATATATATATATATATACACAGTATCCCACAAAAGTGAGTACACTCCCCACATTTTTGCAAATAATTTATTCTATCTTTTCATGTGACAACACTGAAGAAATGACACTTTCTCTACAATGTAAAGTAGTGAGTGGATAGCTTGTGCAACAGTGTACATTTTTTGTCCCCTCAAAATAACTTAACATACAGCCCTTAATGTCTAAACCGCTGGCAACAAAAGTGAGTAAACCCCTAGGTGTCCACATTGGGCCCAATTAGCCATTTTCCCTCCCCGGTGTCATGTGAATCGTTAGTGTTACACGGTCTTAGGTGTGAATGGGGAGCAGGCCTGTTAGATTTGGTGTTATCGCTCTCACTCTCTCATACTGGTCACTGGAAGTTCAACATGGCACCTCATGGCAAAGAACTCTCTGAGGATCTGAAAAAAATAATTGTTGCTCTACATAAAGATGACCTAGGCTATAAGAAGATTGCCAAGACCCTGAAACTGAGCTGCAACATGGTGGCCAAGACCATACAGCGGTTTAACAGGACAAGTTTCACTCAGAACAGGCCTCGTCATGGTCGACCAAAGAAGTTGTGTGCACGTGCTCAGCGTCATATCCAGAGGTTGCCTTTGGGAAAGAGACATATGCAGAGGTTGAAGGGGTGGAGGGTCAGCCTGTCAGTGATCAGACCATAAGCTGCACACATCAAATTCTGCATGGCTGTCATCCCAGAAGGAAGCCTCTTCTAAAGATGATGCACAAGAAAGCCTGCAAACAGTTTGCTGAAGGCAAGCAGACTGAGGACATTTGGAGGGCATGTGGTCTGGTATAGTCCAGTTGGGGGGGCTCATCCCCCCCTTTCCTGACCTGTCAGGCTGTATGCTTGGATAAGGGCTTGGTATGAATTTTGGGGGGACCCCAGCCATTTTTTTTATTTTGGCGTGGGTTTTCCCCTTAAACTCCATCCCCGACTGAAGGGTCTGGTATGGTCTTGGGGGGAACCCTACACAGTTTTTTTTGTGCATGGGGTTCCCCTTCAGGATACTTAGAGCAAAAGTCGCATGCCACAAGTCAGATCAGTTAAGATGATGATCCAACTTGGATGCAACTTACATTCAAATCAATGGGCTAAAATCATGCCCAAGTAGAACCAAAGTAGTACAGAAAGCTTTTTCAAAGTCAGACCGACACAAGTCAGACCAGTTAAGACGGCTCTCATTGGGAACCATGGATTTATACACGTCATTTTGACTTGTGCTCCCAAAGTCGGAGCGTATGTCACACCAGTGTGATCCGGGCCTCAGGATTAATATTAATCCCAAATCAATGCGTTTAATAAACATACTAGCATTTAGCACACTGCAGAAGGAAAGAAAATGTTATATTTGTAAATATATATTCTAATGTGATTTCTGAAGGAATTAATGTGAATGTTTTCATACTTTCTTTTAGCCTGGGATCCCAGCAACATTGTTTTCTTTTGGGATAAACATATGCTAAACACAGAATTTACCTGGGATTTACAAGCATTGAATGATATGGTCTGTCCCAGGCCTATTGCAATCAGAAATGTGTTAAGCAGATGATAGTATATTACTATCCACTCTCATGTTTTATGCACACAAAGCAATTCCCTTCTGCTGCAAACAATTGTCTCCTCCCTACATTGGTTTATTTATTTTTTTGAATCAAAAGGTTTTTTATTGAACATAAGAAAAATCACAGCAGTTTCCATTGTACACACAAAGTTGCAAAGGTTTCCGTCCGCCGGTACACTTCAAAAGAACACTTCAGTGCACCACTACAATCTCGTTTTGATAAGTACATGAGACATTAGCATCACAATATTATGGTGTGTATAGTGATGATCTCGCGCCTAGTAAAATTAATTAAATTAATGAATAATTAAGCTGCAAACCCCAAAATTTCAAAACATTGAAACCGTAAGTAAAAGTGATTATATGTGCTGAAAGAGCAAATATGGTGGGGGCGCTAAACAATACTAATATTAATTAGTTTATATTAAATTATATTGGTAATAAGTGAAAAATATGTTAGACACCAGCCTGCCTGGACGGACCAAAAACAATAGTCTTAGTCTATCCAAAAATAGTAAACAGCCTGGAAAACCGTACCCTTAGTATATAAGATGGCTGACAGCCCCTAGCTGCCAACTAGATTATAATACACGTGAAAGTAAAAATATTGAATGACAACAATACTAATAGCATACAGTGATAATGGTAGTGGAATGTCCCAAGATTTAAATGAATATAATCAAAGAGAACAAGAAATAGTCCATGTAGTGAAACCAATGGATATAATCCTGGATGATATCTGCATTCAACAGGAGAAATAGATTGAAGGAAATTGCTTGAAGTGATAGCCTTCACCACCTTAGTGCAAAACACCCGATAGTGCTCGTGTTGAAAAATTGGCTGCTTACCAGATAATGTTGACTCTTTTAATTAAAAAAGAAGTCAAATACGCTTTGTGCAAGTACCACTTGCTGATATGGATAATGGTATCAAAAGAGCAGGCATGAAGGATCCCTGCCTCACGGAGGCTCGGATGGAGCAGTGCAGACCACAAGAAAGAAATAAAACGGAAAATAGTGTAATCCCGTTTATTTAAAATATATCAAATTAAAATAGCCAAATGCCCCCTTACTTGGTTGGTGCCTTGAGCCCGGCACTGAGGCTGAAGAGCGTGGGCTGATATGGCTGATGTCTCATGGAAAGGTGAGCCGGCGTGCGTTCCACCTATGGCAAACGATGGACCAGCGGGACCGGAAGTGTCGTCAGATCGTAGTCTAGCGCCTCGACAGCTGTTTCGTGTGTTGCACGTCGTCAGGAAGCGTACTAGACCACGTAGATCTGACTGTTAAATACGGATGTCAATCACAATAGGGGGAGGGGTTACCGGACTGAGATCCAGCCTCAATGCCGTCTCGCCGCATAATACAAATACAGCACAATGGAAATCTATAACTAATTGTACAATGTAAGTAGCAGAAAATCAATCCACTGCCTACATCCCACCTATAACATGGCTTATAATAAAACATTATCTAAAATACCCATAACGCAACCCTGTCAATGTACATTATTAAATGATGAGTTCCGCTCGCACCCCCTAGTGGGTGAATACGGCACTAACCCATACCCAATATTACATAATGCAATAGATGTATAATAATGCAAAGACATATCATAAACAGGATATAGAGATTAAAATAAAAAAAGGAAATATATTGGAATACTTAAAATGGATTGATAAATCTATGCACCTGTTAGACCCCCAATTTGTTGTATCAATTGTGGAATTATATAATTATTCATTTGTGAGGAAGCAATTCAGGTCCAAATCTATATTGAGGCCCAGTGGCTGCATTGTGGACAATCTAAACAGCCACTGGGTCTCATTCTGGGAGACAGCCTTAGTAAGGTCTGTCCCTCTCCAGTTGTATGTAACCCTATCTATGCCATAGAAGACCAGCTGGCGAGGGTCTCTGTTATGGTGTAGAAGAAAGTGTCGCGACACACTATGATTTGGGAAACCCTTTGCTATATTGGCTACATGCTCGTTGATTCTATTTCTATGCTCTCTTGTGGTGCGCCCCACATACTGAAGAGAGCAGGGACACTCCAAGACGTATGTCACATGTTTGGAGTAGCAAGTAATCAAGGGTTTGATATTAAATTCTTCTTGTGTCACTGATGATTTGAATTTGGTTACTTTCCTTGTGCGTCGTATTGTAGAGCTTAGAATTAGAATCAACGAGCATGTAGCCAATATAGCAAAGGGTTTCCCAAATCATAGTGTGTCCCGACACTTTCTTCTACACCATAACAGAGACCCTCGCCAGCTGGTCTTCTATGGCATAGATAGGGTTACATACAACTGGAGAGGGACAGACCTTACTAAGGCTGTCTCCCAGAATAAAACCCAGTGGCTGTTTAGATTGTCCACAATGCAGCCACTGGGCCTCAATATAGATTTGGACCTGAATTGCTTCCTCACAAATGAATAATTATATAATTCCACAATTGATACAACAAATTGGGGGTCTAACAGGTGCATAGATTTATCAATCTATTTTAAGTATTCCAATATATTTCCTTTTTTTATTTTAATCTCTATACCCTGTTTATGATATGTCTTTGCATTATTATACATCTATTGCATTATGTAATATTGGGTATGGGTTAGTGCCGTATTCACCCACTAGGGGGTGCGAGCGGAACTCATCATTTAATAATGTACATTGACAGGGTTGCGTTATGGGTATTTTAGATAATTTTTTATTATACGCCATGTTATAGGTGGGATGTAGGCAGTGGATTGATTTTCTGCTACTTACATTGTACAATTAGTTATAGATTTCCATTGTGCTGTATTTGTATTATGCGGCGAGACGGCATTGAGGCTGGATCTCAGTCCGGTAACCCCTCCCCCTATTGTGATTGACATCCGTATTTAACAGTCAGATCTACGTGGTCTAGTACGCTTCCTGACGACGTGCAACACACAAAACAGCTGTCGAGGCGCTAGACTACGATCTGACGACACTTCCGGTCCCGCTGGTCCATCGTTTGCCATAGGTGGAACGCACGCCGGCTCACCTTTCCATGAGACATCAGCCATATCAGCCCACGCTCTTCAGCCTCAGTGCCGGGCTCAAGGCACCAACCAAGTAAGGGGGCATTTGGCTATTTTAATTTGATATATTTTAAATAAACGGGATTACACTATTTTCCGTTTTATTTCTTTCTTGTGGTCCGCACTGCTCCATCCGAGCCTCCGTGAGGCAGGGATCCTTCATGCCTGCTCTTTTGATACCATTATCCATCTCAGCAAGTGGTACTTGCACAAAGCGTATTTGACTTCTTTTTTAATTAAAAGAGTCAACATTATCTGGTAAGCAGCCAATTTTTCAACACGAGCACTATCGGGTGTTTTGCACTAAGGTGGTGAAGGCTATCACTTCAAGCAATTTCCTTCAATCTATTTCTCCTGTTGAATGCAGATATCATCCAGGATTATATCCATTGGTTTCACTACATGGACTATTTCTTGTTCTCTTTGATTATATTCATTTAAATCTTGGGACATTCCACTACCATTATCACTGTATGCTATTAGTATTGTTGTCATTCAATATTTTTACTTTCACGTGTATTATAATCTAGTTGGCAGCTAGGGGCTGTCAGCCATCTTATATACTAAGGGTACGGTTTTCCAGGCTGTTTACTATTTTTGGATAGACTAAGACTATTGTTTTTGGTCCGTCCAGGCAGGCTGGTGTCTAACATATTTTTCACTTATTACCAATATAATTTAATATAAACTAATTAATATTAGTATTGTTTAGCGCCCCCACCATATTTGCTCTTTCAGCACATATAATCACTATCACAATATTATGGACAGTGTAACAGTCGGGATAGTACTAACTCCCTAGGGCTAAGGCCCAGGGTATCCAGCCAGTGGGACCAAATTTTTTCAAACCTTCCCAGGCTTCCTCTGTGCTGGTATATGTATTTTTCCATAATCAGAGTATGTCCCATGTGCG
Organism: Rana muscosa; assembly: GCA_029206835.1. Classification (NCBI taxonomy): domain Eukaryota; kingdom Metazoa; phylum Chordata; class Amphibia; order Anura; family Ranidae; genus Rana; species Rana muscosa. The sequence goes on from CM055116.1 coordinate 220,951,799, forward strand.
CTACCCATGAGGAGGTGGTAGGCGGCAAAACCGATTTCCATCCCATCAGAATACGTTTTCTAGCCTGAAATAGAGCTCTCGAGACTGCGATCCTAGCCATCTCCTCCGGGACCACATCCTCCAGGACCCCCAGTAAGCAACACATAGGATCCACAGGGATCACCGTATTAAATACGCTATTCAGTGTGCCCACCACCTCACTCCAATACCTGTGGAGCTTCGGACATCTCCACAGGAGGTGGATAAGGTCTCCGCTATGTCTTCGACATCTAGCACACATAGGGTCTGGTAGCCTACCCATCTTATGTAGTTTTGCGGGGGTGAAATGGACCCTCAACATGATATACAGCTGAGATACTTTTTGCGCGACATTCAAGGAGCAATTGGTGACTGACTGCCATGCCTCCTCCCACTGGTCCCCCGTCAGTGGACCCACGTCCCTCTCCCACAGAGACTCCGCCTTACTTGGGAACGCTCGCAAATGTTTTGCCAGTAGCAGCTGGTAACATTGGGAAATTAATCCCTTCGTCTCAGTGCTAGTATGTACCATATGGAACACGGGGGCAGATGACTGAACCCACTCCACCGCGTCGCCCTGTGCGGCGACTGCATGTTGGAGCTGCAGATAGTAGTAGTGCATGTTAGCTGGGAGGCCAAATTTGGCCCTCAGTTCGGGGAAAGTGAGCAATTTACCATTCTTGAATATGTGGGACAACAGAGCTACACCATGGGCACGCCATCTTGGCCCCTGCTGCAGCTTAACCAGCTCCACATATGACCTATTGCCCCATATTGGACTATATTCCGTAAATCCCTGCACTCCCTGAAGTTGTCTGCCCTTGTTCCATACCTTTTGGACAAGTGATAGTGTCAGGGTTTGCTTATTTGATTTTAGGAACATTTGCGCCTCCAGCCCCAGCGGGACAGTCTCGGCGCCAGTGGCCAACAACATCAGCCGTGCCACCGAGCCCTCCGGGTCCAGGGACATAGAGCCGATCAAATGCTGCAACTGTGCTGCGATATAGTACAGCCAAGGGTTGGGGACCGCCAATCCTCCTCTGTCCTTGGATTGCTGCAAATGCTCCAGTCTGATCCAGGGGGCTTAGTATGCCAGAGCAGCCTCCTGAAAAGTGTATTCACTATCCTAAAGATTTTCAAGTGGATCACAACAGGTGAGTTATGTAGAAAGTACAGGAGTTGGGGCATTAAGATCATTTTGATCAAATTGGCCTTACCGGCCAGTGACATTTTCTGGGTATTCCATGTTTTAATCTTATCCCTAAACCTTGACAACAATGGGTGTATATTAAGGGAGCAGGAGTCCCCCAGCCTGGGCGACACCTGCACCCCCAAGTATTTAAAACTAGACACCACTGGGATGGGGCAAGAGTCAGGCAGAGTAACCCCACCATCTTCATCCAACATCATCAGTGCTGATTTCGCCCAGTTAATGGTTAAACCAGAAAAGTGACCGAATTGCGTGATAAGTGACATAACCCCGGGAAGGGAGTCCGTGGGGTCCCCAAGAAAGAGCAACATGTCGTCTGCATATAGCATGATCTTCTCCTGCAGCGTGCCATATTGGAACCCCTGAATCCGAGGGCTAGCCCGCACCAGAGCCGCTAACGGCTCTATGGCTATCGCAAAGAGCAGGGGGGACAGCCCTGCCTCGTCCCCCTGCCCAGAGCAAAAGCCGGCAACATTCTATCCGCCACCCTGATAGTCGCCTGGGGAGAAGCATATAGTAACTTGACCCATGTAATGAATTTATCCCCGAAACCAAACTCCTCCAGCACTGCCCATAGAAACCTCCAACTGACACTGTCAAATGCCTTGTTGGCATCCAGAGACAGGAGTGCTCTACGACCTCCATTATCCGCCTGCAATTGCATGTTTAGGAACATCCGTCTTAAATTGGTAGCAGTGGACTTCTGCGGCATGAAGCCAGCCTGGTCCGGGTGTATAATTGAGGCGATTATCCCATTAACCCTACGCGCCAGGACCTTGGCAAGGATTTTCACATCACTCTGTAGTAAAGAAATAGGTCTATAGGAGCCCGGGTCAACCGGATCCTTCCCCGGCTTCAACAGTAATATGACATTTGCCCTGGCCATAGAGCCAGGGAGCTGGCCAGCATCAAAAGCAGCATTAAAGACCCTCAACAGTTCTGGTAACAAATGCTCCCCAAATTGAGTGTACACCTCTATTGGTAGTCCATCCTCCCCGGGGGCTTTACAGGTAGGGAAAGAGCCAGCTGCTAGCTGCAGCTCGCCCAAAGTAATGGGGGCATCGAGTTGTTCTCTAGCTGTGGTAGAAATCTTGGGCAGATCAATGCCAGAAATATATTCTCCCAGATCCTCATCCGAGTAGGCATCCCTCGACCCATAAAGGCCCTCATAGAAGGATGCCAGCTCGGATATAATGGCCTCGGGGGTATTAACCACTTTACCAGTAGAGGCGCGTATAGCACCGATGGCTGGGGATTGTGTTTGGGACCTTGCTATTTTGGCCAAAAGGCGACCAGTCTGCTCCCCTTCCTCATAGAACGCCAGCTTTGTAAAGAACCTCCTCCGCTCAGCCATGGAGGATCGCAGACGGTCCAGAGAGTCCTGGGCCGACATCCAAGCCTCCCGGGCATTATCGGTAGGATTAGTAACATAAGTAAGTTCCAGCTGCTTCACCTGGTCTCCCACCTGCTCCATCAAGGCAGAAGAGTTTCGTTTTATAATCTGTATTTCCTCAATAAACACCCCTCTAAGAAACGCTTTCAGGGTTTCCCACTTTAGTAGTGGGTCAGGATGGTTATCATGCGTCTGTAAAAAGATTTCAATCTTGGATTCTACACGTTCTGGTGATGTAAACAGTTTGAGCCAAAAGGCGTTTAGCTTCCATGGGGCCCTGGGCAAAGAACTGGGCGGTTGGGTTACCAACCACAGCACTAGTGGGGAATGGTCTGAGATCCCTCGCGGAAAATATTCTATCTTAGAGGTATAACTAATTACGTTGGGGGTGCCTAAGCAGAGATCTATGCAAGAAAGGGAGCCATGTGTCTTAGAGAAACAGGAGAATTGTTTACAGTTTGGATTCCTAGCTCGCCATACATCCACCCACCCCACCTCCTCCATCAGGCGGCCTAGTGCCGTACCCCGGTTGCCCTTAGGGGGCGTAACTGGGGGATGTCTATCCAGTCTAGGATCTATATAGCAATTAAAGTCCCCTAGAATCAGTAGCGGAACATCAGGTTTGTTTACCAGGTAAGACAGCAGCAACTGTAATATCTCTCTGGAAAAAGGCGGAGGCACATACACAAAGGCTAAAATCATAGCAATAGTATACAGTTTGCAATAGAGAAATTCAAATCTACCAGAGATATCAATAAGTGAGTCTAACTCTTGGTATGCAAGAGCCGTATGGATCAGTACACTCACTCCGCGTGAAAAAGCGGAGTGGGTGGAGTGATAGGCCTGACCAACCCACGCATACCCTAAGAAACCAGTAGTGTCTTTCAATAAATGGGTCTCCTGCAAACCAATAATGGCAGGATGGAACTTGCGCAATACTGTAGAGATCATAGTCCTCTTCAAGGGATCATTTACCCCTCGGACATTCCACAGCACTATGGGTGTAGCAGCCATAGTAAATAGAGATACAATGTTCCGATTGCATGGGGGGTATACCCAAGAGGAAACGGCAGGCCCGTGCCCCTCCATCCAACCATCAAAAAGCCTATGAGTGCAGTCAGCAAAGATTGTAGAGCATTAACTAGGACAGTACAGTACTTAGTGGAATGAAACATTATGTGGAAACTGAAGAAAACTTGTCTGCGCAATGGCGCGGTACCTTGAACACTGCAACTAGTTGACAAAAAAAACAAAAATAATAGACGTCAACCGGTGGCCCATGATCTGCCAACAGGGCGCGATTTGGGACTTCCCACCGGAGCAGAGTGATATTATCAGGGGTAGTCCAAGTGCCAACAGGGCACAGAAACTGGAGCCATGTCAGCCATGGCAACAGGCAGCACATAGATGGTTGTAGTAACTCACTCCACCCACAGTCTCTCACCAGCGGGGTAGAAAGAAAAGTTGTCGGAAAACCATTCGCTGGTATCTGTAAACAGGTTGTGGTCCTCTTACGGCAACATCAACTTAGTAACTGTAATCCAGCGCCCTTTTCCCCCTTGACACGTATATTCCAGAAAACATCAGCCTTCTCTATTCTCCGGGCCCCGTCTGCGGAGTCCCTGTTCATTGCGGTCCAGCCATTCAGCAGCTTCTTGTGCGGTTTCAAAAAAGTGATTCTGATCCCCGGCAGTTACCCGTAGCTTGGCCGGATATAGCATGGCGTATGACAGCTGGAGCCTCTGTAATCTTTTCTTGACATCCATAAACTTTGATCTTCTACGTTGTACTTCTGCAGAGAAGTCTAGATAGAAGGATATCTTGGCCCCATTAAAGTGCACAGTCCCCCTTTCTCTGGCCAATCGAAGTACCACCTCGCAGTCCCTATAGTTCAGGAGTCTAGCAAGCATAGATCTCGGGGGATTCCCGGGGGGGAGGGGTCTTGGTGGCACCCTGTGTGCCCGTTCCACTGTATAGATCAGAGAGAAGGCCTCTTTGCCAAATACCTCCTGTAACCAGCCTTCTATGAACGTAGTGGGGTCCCTGCCCTCCACCTTTTCTGGGAGCCCCACTATGCGGACGTTGTTGCGTCTCAGGCGGTTCTCAATTTCGTCATGTCTATCAAAGGCCTGGCGCGCCTGCTGGGCAGCCACTCTCACGTCCCGTGACACATGAGGCATCTGATCTTCTAAGTCACTGACTCTGCCCTCCACAGCAGTGGTCCTTTCCCTAATCTTTTGTATGTCATGTCTGAGGAGGGAGACTTTCTCCTCCAATCCTCCAAATCTCTCCTTCAATGCATCCACAGAGACAGTACACCTGTGCACCGCGTGCAGGATTTCACTAAGCGTGGGTTGGGGACTGTCCTCTGTTTGCTGAGTAAACAGTGCTGGCATAGTATCAGGGACTGCCTCCACACATTCCTCATCACTGTCCTGCATGTCAGGGTGCCCCTGCTCTGTATGCTCCTCGGACACAGTAGGGATTTGAGCAGCAGACTGTAGGGAAACATCCGGGCCGGCTAGCCTCTGAGCATAATACAGCATGTCTCTAGTCTGATCCTTTGGTTTGGGGGCTTTGCTAGACTTACCCCCCTGTTCCAGCTTCTTTTCCTGGCTTTGTGCTGCTTTAGGAGTCTGAGACATCCAGGCGCCATCTTGGAAATCCTGGGAGGCTGCAGCCGCGGCATCTCCTCTGCTTCCCCGGGTCATCATGCCGGGATTCTCGAGTGTCGCAAGAACCGGGGACCTCAGGGGGTCTTCAGGCACTGAGTCAAGGCGGATTAGGGCTTAGCAGGTGGCGAGGAGAGGATCACTAACAGGATCAACAGCGGGAGCTCCGTGGAACAGGTCTGTTCACATGCCGCGCTAGGCCACGCCCCCCTTACATTGGTTTATGAAAACATGATTAACTCTGCACTGCTTTGTATGGATTTATTTTCTTTGCACATGGCTTTTCAGTAAATATCTGATAACATTCAAAAGAAACTCTAATGTCAACAATTTTACCCAAATAAAACTACCTTGGAAAATGAAAAATGTTCATATTTGTATGCAGGTTTGCTAATTGAATCAAATTTTCTAAAAAAATAAGTTTATCTTTCTTTTTTTATCATATTTATTATCTGATTTTGCTTATTATGTTGAAATAGTATTATTATAATGCTGGAATGTTGAAAGATAGTTTCCCATGAAAAAAAAAAGGTGTATAGATGAATGTAATTTTTTTATATATATTTGATATGAAACCCAAAGGTTAACTGTTGTGAATTGGATATTACCCACATACACTATAATGATTCTTGATCTTAAAGCTCATATCCAATAAAAAAATTTAAATAAAAAAATTGACCCACAACTCCTAGTTGATCACTAGTTGTTATTTTTAAAAATGATAACTAAAAGTCCAATTAGTAGGATAAAACTACAGCCACATGACAGTCTGGGGCATAAATATGTTGCCCAAGTGTATGTATTATTATATTTCATATTTTCCTGATATGATTTGGTAAATGAGAGTTCTTGGACCATGAGTGAATCTTTAACACAACAGAAATGTATTGGTAAATAGTATGAAAGTCAACCAAAAACCAATCAATCTACTTACATTAATAAAAAAAAAACATTATTAAGAAAGCTCTAACATATTACTAAATGCAAACAATGAGAGGGAAAATAATAAGACAAATATTTAGATATACGTTTGAGGGAGATATTGCATAGTTACCATGCTACTGCACATGAGGGCCCCATTCTGGTGACTGCTCTACAAGAGACTTCTCTCCCCTCGCATCTTGCCTGTGTGTATCTTTATAGGCCGGTGCCTCATGGCGTGGCTCTGATTGGTGGGCCTCTCTATTGCTTTTTAAGATTGGCTAATCTTCATTCTCTATACTGTGCATAAGTCAAGTTTTGAGTGGGAAACTTAAACTTGCAAGTACATGACGTTTTCAGGGAAATTAAGTATTTATTACAGGCTGGCCACCTTCATTGCATATCTAAACGAGGGACCCTTTGAAATGAATATTTGTAGAACAAAGAGGTTTGGGTCCCATTGTTTAGATAAACTAGCTCAGGCACCAAATTGTCGTTGATAAGCCTTCTCACATACAGGATTACTAATTAGAATATGGCCTCCTGGCAACTTAACTCATCCCCCCTGTATAAGAGGGTCTTTTGGGAAGCTATATTACACACCCATATTGATACAACTCTAAATTAAATATATTCATAATTACAATATTATTTACAGCTGTTAATGGAGATTTCACATAAACCCATTATATTAAGGGGGGAGGAGATGAGTCAGGGTCACTCCAAAATAAAGCCCTGATCGCCAGTGGTGGTATGGAATGTTGCGGCACCCAGACAAGAAATGTTTGGTATATAAAAATAAGTAATTTATTACAAAAAGTACAAAAAAGAAGAATATATGATACACAATTAACAGTCACATGGGTGACTTAACATCAAAACATTAAACCCATTATGTAACAACAGGGAAAGGTAGACCACCACCATGAAGAGCTGGCTGTAGTCATCCTGTCTCTTATGGTGGTGGAAGCTACAGCAGTTTGTAAATGGCCTTTTAGGCCAGCCCAAGTGTTCCTGGAGTGTGGCTTTCCCCTGGAGCATCTGGGAGAGGTGTAACCAAGCCAGAGGTGACTAGAGTGATCCTGTCTCAGTAGACTACCAGTAAGGAGCAGTGAGCTGGATGCAGACCGCCTAAGGCAAGTTAGAACCCTCTGAATGAGTACTAATGATCCTGAAAAGGAGAGACAGATTACTGTGTGCTGCTTACTGTGTGCTGCTTTAGTACTCATTCAGAGGGTTCTAACTTGCCTTAGGCGGTCTGCATCCAGCTTTTAAATTTGACTGCTGCGGATCATCCATTATACATGAATCATGATTGACAAAATGCCGATGTGACTGTAAATGCCATCTAAAAGTAACATCATTAAAGTGCAACAATTCTATATCTTTGAGTAGACATTCCTACCTTGGGATATAAAGGTTAATGATGGTGAAAGCCATGAGAAGGACTTTGGCATGGCGATGGGAAGAAGATGGTGGAGGGTTAAAGCCTCAAGCAGGATGGTTGTTGTTATGATAAGAAGAATCAGGGCAGGGTGTGTTGCTATGACTATTTTTTTTTTTTTTTAGCATAAATATGGAAAAAAGACCATGTATTGTTTAGGATGCCAGGTCTCCCCAATTGATACGTAATTTAACTAGTTGGAATGGTTCATGAGCTCAGGATAGGAAATGATGCTACAAGAAAGGTTATAGGCAGGAAGTGAGGGGGGAAATTATTCGAACAAGCCATGTGGGGAGAGATGAAGGAAAAGTGGTTTGCAAGACTTTAGAGAGACAAGGGGCAGTCTGGAAGATTCTGGTTTCTGTAAGATGACTCTATCATAAAAATTAAAAATAGAAACTTTACCTGGGGATGACTCTAAATCTACAACCCAAGTTAAGTAATTTTTAGTGTATCCCTCTTGCATGCATTATACATGCTAATTTGTTTGGAAAGATATATAGCTTGTGCATATTGTATGCATGTTTTGTGATACTTTGTATGTAGTGAATTGTTTGTGGGGCTTTTTTTTTTTTGTAAAAGCACCTTAACCACTTGCCGACCGCCTAACGTACATGTAGCAGGCATCAGAGAGGCTCAAACAGTCCTTTGCTGGGACACAGTGACACTTAACAGTGAGAAGAGCTGTCTGAGGTAAAAACATCTGAGGAGAGCTGTCTGAGGTAAAAAGCATCTAAGGAGAGCTGTCTGAGGTACCAGCATCAGAGAGAGAGAGAAACATATAAAAGAGCGAGGAGGCTGAGGTGTTTTTCAGAGGAAGAGAAAAAAGAGATCTAGGAGCCCAGGAGTGGAAAAGAAAAGGCTCTCACATTACAGTGCAGAGACAGTGAGGAGAGAAAAACTGCACCCAAGATTGTCAGCCAGAGAAAGAGAGAGCCTGAGTTGGCAGAAATCCACAGCCATTTGGGGAATCTCCTAAGTCTGCAGCGAGTTATCAGGGCCAGTTTGGAGAGAGAACGAGGTGCCATTGGAAGCTACTACAGTGTGGGTAAGCAGTTTTGGGACCGGATCGTGGAGACAAAGCCACTCTCTGCTGTCTTTGCCATGCTGCCTGCCAGAGTCACCCTACGTAATCTAAGCAAGTTGACGCCTGATCGAAGAGGCAACTAAATCAGTGTTACTGGGACTGGTAATACTTGCTACCACTGCTAGGGAATAAAGTCACTAGGAGCTACTTAACCAGTGACCCCACAGCTCTAATACTGCCTGCAGGCCTTACTGACGGCCGCAACGCTCGCCAACGAGCTCCAACGAGGACTAAGAACTGCCCCAAGTTGTAACTACCTTGATGCTCTATCTGCTGGCCTGTTTAAAGGGGTACTATTCGTTTGAGTGCACTCAAAACCTATTGTGGATTTATAAATACCCTTCTTGCATTTAAAGTTTATATGCATTGTTTATTGCTAACCTGCCTGCTGAGTGTGTTCAATTTGGTTTAACTGTTACTTACGCTATAATAGTCAATCAATAGGTTAAGCATATTTATTTATCACTAAACAGGTGTGTGTGTGTGTATTTATTGCCATATCCCACAGCCAGGCAATAGGTATTTCTCACTTGTGCTGTAAATTGTGCTTGCACTAATTTTATTCAATCAGGTGTGCCAGGGGGGGGGGGGCTGAGGTTGTTCTTGGAGTCGAGGCGCAAAACAGAGAACCTAAAATTTAACCAGCGGCTCCTTCGGGGTTGGCGCTACATACATGTATTGTGGCGGGTCGGCTCTATTGAGCAAAATCATGTACCTGTATGGGGGCACCGCCGGAGGCACCATAAAACGCTGATTGGACAGAGGGGGAGCCAATCAGTGGGCCTGGCAGACCCAATGTCCACCAGCCACCTGTGATAGTTTCCGAGAGAGGCAGAATGGTGGTCTTCCTATGTAAACAAGGCAGATTGCCGTTCTGACAGAGGAGAACATAGAGATTTTGTGTTCCTGCTAAGCAGGAACAAGGATCTCTGTGTTCCCCCAGTCAGAGAAATCCCCACACTGTTAGCAAGCACCCCCTAGGGACACATTTAACCCTTTGATCGCCCCTGATGTTAACCCCTTCCCTGCAAGCGTCATTAGTACAGTAACAGTGCATATATTTAGCACTGATCACTGTAATAATATCACTTTTCCCAAAAAAAAGTGTTAAGTGTCAGGTGTCTGCCACAGTCCCAGTCCCGCTAAAAACCACTGATCGCTGCCATTACTAGTAAAAATAAATGAATTAATAAAAATGCCATAAAAATATCCCATAGTTTGTAGACAGGATAACTTTTGCGCAAACCAATCAATATACGCTTATTGGGATTTTTTTTATCAAAGATATGTAGCAGAATACATATTGGCCTAAATTTATGAAGAGATTCAAATTTTTTATTTGTTTTATTGGATATGTATGATAGGAGAAAGTAAAAAATATAGTTTTTTTTTTTAATTGTCTTTCTTTTTTAGTTTATAGCACAAAAAATAAAAACCACAGAGATGATCAAATACCACCAAAAGAAATCTCTATCTGTGGGGAAAAAAGGGACAATTTTATTTGGGTAAAACGTCGCACAACTGCACAATTGTCAGTTAAAGTAACGCATTGCCGCGTCACAAATAATGGCCTAGTCATTAAGGTGGTAAAACCTTCCAGGGCTGAAGTGGTTAATACAAAACAGAGTTTAAATAGCTTCCTTGGGTTTACTGCAAGTACTCTAATAGATGCAAAGCAAAATATAGGGACTTGTGCTCTTGGCCCCAACATACAGCCATTCGCAAGCCCCTCCATGTGCCAGGACCTAGAATTGGTCCAATGGTCCAAAATTTCAAAGAGGAGTTTGAGCAAAGAGACTGGGGTCAAGTATTCAGGACATTTTGCTGGACACTGTCCTGCAAGTGATGCCAAGAAAGGAGCTGGCAGTATGTCACACAGGAGCCGTTGAAACTCTGGTACCTGTGTGCGAGGAATGCGTAGCCTTGACCTGATGGTGCTGGAGGAGGATGTTCCCCACCAGGCCCCCCCCCAAGAACAGCAGGGTTGAGCATTCCCCTATAACCAGCAGGTATGAATTGCATCAAGAGCCCGCAACAGAGGACCTGCCAGTGATGCTATAGCACTACCAATAGCCAGTGAGATGATAGTCCTGTTTGCTGCAGAGAGCTGTTGTTGTCCCACCTAATGCGGAGCCACTAGATGCGGACGCAGCAGTTTTGTTTCCAGTCCAGAAGGAGGAGCCCATTGAGTGGCCTGGAGCTTTGTGAGATGCCCCTAAGAGTACTATGTGTGAGATCTGTGGTTCATACTGCTTCATCTGCCATACCAGCATCAGTGCCTGCCACTGTGTCGCCTGAGAGGGGGCACTTCCAAAAGGTCCCCAACCCATGGAAGACCTAGCACCCTCCTTACATGGAGTCAGTGGAGGGGGAAGGGGGGACCAGCAGTGCCCTAGAGACCCCCTGATGCCCAAGACAGGGACAGAGCCACTTACCTACACGGTTGTCAGGGAGCTGTATGGGTTGGACTTCCCGTATGTGCTGGTGGCTCTGTGGCTCTGTTCTGAGTATTAGAAGAGCAAAGGTAGCAGAGTTATGAGACTGTTTGGGACCACCTGAGGATACCAAAACGTCATTGGGTACTCGTGGAGGGAACAAGGTACAAAGTCTACAATTTGAAAAGCACAGCAAAAATGCACCTCCCTTAAAAATCCAAGGAAAATGCATCAAAAACGCAATACATGCCCCTTAACATGCTCAAGGTCTGGTATAGGTTTTGGAGGAAATCTATGCATGTTTCTTTTGAGTGGGGCCCCTTTTAACATCTATACTTTTTTTTACTTTTTTTTGCTTTGGTATACAGTTGCAATAAAAAGTAGTGAACCCTTTTGGAATGATATGGATTTCTGCACAAATTGGTCATAAAATGTGATCTGATCTTCATCTAAGTCACAACAATAGACAATCACAGTCTGCTTAAACTAATAACACACAAATAATTAAATGTTACCATGTTTTTATTGAACACACCATGTAAACATTTACAGTGCAGGTTTGAAAAGTATGTGAACCCTTGGATTTAATAACTGTTGAACCTCCTTTGGCAGCAATAACTTCAACCAAACGTTTCCTGTAGTTGCAGATCAGACGTGCACAATGGTCAGGAGTAATTTTTGACCATTCCTCTTTACAGAACTGTTTCAGTTCAGCAATATTCTTGGGATGTCTGGTGTGAATCGCTTTCTTGAGGTCATGCCACAGCATCTCAATCGGGTTGAGGTCAGGACTCTGACTGGGCCACTCCAGAAGGCGTATTTTCTTCAGTTTAAGCCATTCTGTTGTTGATTTACTTTTATGCTTTGGGTCGTTGTCCTGTTGCAAAACCCATCTTCTGTTGAGCTTCAGCTGGTGGACAGATGGCCTTAAGTTCTCCTGCAAAATGTCTTGATAAACTTGGGAATTAATTTTTCCTTCGATGATAGCAATCCGTCCAGGCCCTGACGCAGCAAAGCAGCCCCAAACCATGATGCCCCACCACCATACTTCACAGTTGGGATGAGGTTTTGATGTTGGTGCTGCATTTCCCCCCCCAGGCTTATACTCGTGTCAATACGTTTTCCCAGTTTATTGGGGAAATATTAGGCACTTCGGCTTATACTCGGGTCGGCTTATACTCGAGTATGTATGGTATATACCATAGTTCTAAGATGTTATGACTTCCACACAAATAATATACACTTATTGGGATTTTTTTTACCAACGTCCTGTAGCAGAATACATTTTGGCCTAAATTTATGATTTTTTTTATTGGATATGTTTTATAGCAGAAAGTAAAAAATATTGTTTTCTTTTTCAAAAATGTTGGCCTTTTTTATTTATATTGCAACAAATAAAAAAAACAGTGATGATCAAATACCACCAATAGAAAGCTCTATTTGTGTGAAATTATAAAAATGTTTCTACCTGTAGCGCATAGTGTTTTTATTGTTTACCTTTAAAGAAAGCAAGTTGATAAAAATAGTGTGGTTGGATGTGAGTGCTGTTTTTTGAGTCCTAGGTACAGTCAGAGCAGAAATGACCATATTTTCAGTCACTCAAAACTCAGTTTTGTATAGATGCTAAATATTTTAAATACCCAGTAGTTTTATACACCTTCTCATGGGCAGCAGTAGAAATATATTTGCACATTAATTTTTAGTAATATCCACCTGTCATGCTCTAAATGGAGAAAAGAGGAGGGGGTCATTCACCCTGTTGGAACTTCCCTTAATAAAAAAACAAAAAATACGGATATACAGTGCCTTGCAAAAGTATTATTTTTACCTATTTTCTTACATTACAGCCTTTAGTTCAATGTTTTTTTTAATCTGAATTATATGTGATGGATCAGAACACAATAGTCTAAGTTGGTGAAGTAAAATTAGAAAAATATATACATAAAAACAAATTTTCAGAAATAAAAAAATGATAATCGGCATGTGCGTATGTATCCCATTTGTTATGAAGTCCATAAAAAGCTGTGGTGCAACCGATTACCTTCAGAAGTCACATAATTATTGAAATTATGTCCACCTGTGTGCAATCTAAGTGTCACATGAACTGTCATTAGTCAATACATAGAAACATCTTTTTGAAAGGCCCCAGGGGCTGCAACACCTAAGCAAGAGGCACCACTAACCAAACACTGCCATGAAGACCAAGAAACTCTCCAAACAAGTAAGGGGCAATGTTGTTGAGAAGTACAAGTCAGGGTTAGGCTATAAAAAAATATCAAAATCTTTGATGATCCCTAGGAGCACCATCAAATCTATCATAACCAAATGGAAAGAACATGGCACAACAGCAAACCTGCCAAGAGACGGACGCACACCAAAACTCATGGATCGGGCAAGGAGGGCATTAATCAGAGAGGCAGCACAGAGACCTAAGGTAACCCTGGAGGAGCTGCAGAGTTCCAAAGCAGAGACTGGAGTATCTGTACATAGGACAACAATAAGCCGTACACTCCCTAGAGTTGGGCTTTATGGCAGAGTGGCCAGAAGAAAGCCATTACTTTCAGCAAAAATGTGGGGGGACTCCCAAAATGTATGGAGGAATGTGCTCTGGTCTGATGAGACTAAAATTTTACCTTTTGGCCATCAAAGAAAATTCTATGTCTGGCACAAACCCAACACATTGCATCACCCAAAGAACACCATCCCCACAGTGAAACATGGTGGTGGCAGCATCATGCTGTGGGGATGTTTTTCAACAGTCGGGAAACTGGTCAGAGTTGAGGGAAAGATAGATGGTGCTAAATACAGGGATATTCTTGAGCAAAACCTGTACCACTCGGTGTGTAATTTGAGGCTAGGACGGAGGTTCACCTTCCAACAGGACAATGACCCCAAACACACTGCTAAAGCAACACTTTAAGGAGAAACGTGTAAATGTGTTGGAATGGCCTAGTCAAAGCCCAGACCTCAATCCAATAGAAAATCTGTGGTCAAAATTAAAGATTGCTGTCCACAAGCGCAAACCATCCAACTTGAAGGAGCTAGGACAGTTTTGCAAGGAGGAATGGGCAAAAATCCCAGTAGTAAGATGTGGCAAGCTCATAGAGACTTATCCAAAGCGACTTGGAGCTGTGATAGCCGCAAAAGGTGGCTCTACAAAGTAATAACTTTAGTGGGGTGAATAGTTATGCACATTGACTTTTTCTGATATTTTGTTCTATTTGTTGTTTGCTTCAGAATAAAAAAAAAAAAAAAAACATTTTCAAAGTTGTGGACATGTTCTGTAAATTAAATGATGCAAATCCTCAAACAATCCATGGTAATTCCAGGTTGTGATGGAACAAAACACGAAAAATTTCAGGGGGGTTGAATACTTTTGCAAGGCACCAAGGCACTGTAATGTGGATAGGAAGAACAGAAAGGCATGGGTATGAGGCTCAATAGCTAAGGAATAGGAAGAGGAAACTTCATAACATATTATTTCCTAAAAAAGAATACATGGGGACAGTATTTTTAAGCCCACCAAAGCTTTCTGTGAACTGTCATTAATAGACTAATTAGCCTTTTCAAAAGCAATGCAAATGAAAAAAAAAAGCATTTTCATGTTGTTGTTTTTTTGCCTTAATAAATATAGGCTAAGCTTTCTGTGAAAGTGCTGATAAAAGTGCAGGAAAGCTTTCTTAAAGCAGAACTTTACCCATAACAACTCGATAAAAAAAATAAAAAATTGTAGCAAGGAACATATAGTCCACATTAATAAATATGCTACCAAAATTTGTGTGTGCTGTACATTGCCTCCAGCATTGCTCCTGTTTCTTCTTGCTGGAGATGGCAATTTTGCTGAAGCCCAGAGCCCCTGAACAGCAGTAAATCATAAAGTGGAACTAAATCCATCGATTTAACGGTTTTAAAAAAACAGTTACATTTCTGGAATGCTGGGATTGCCTCTGTAACTGTCACATTTGCTTGTGTCATCAACCAAATGGTTAAGGCATCAAATGTCATAACTGATCACATGTGCAGCACCATGGCATTTGCAAATCAAACAGAAGCAGCTTCCTTGGCTGAAAGGGATAGGAGGGTTTAATTCAGCTTTAAGGCTGTCAGCAGATCAGCCTCTACAAATTCAGCAGTGCCTAAAAATGCCCAGAAATGGAGAGCAACTGAGCATGTGCAGAGCAGGGTGAGATGTATTACTTTATTTTAAACAGTATAGGCACTTATTTTTCATGTTTTACATTGCTATACCTGCAAAAGGGACCAGCCTGAAGTGATTTAGCAGAACTTAATTTTCTGACTAAAGTTCCACTTTAAGTAAAGTAAAAGCACATCTAGTGACTCATATGTCAAACTTTACATCAATTAATAGTATACCAAGAGTTTGTTTATGATTGTTACCCTCTGAAGAGCAACCTGTGGTGGATGGCTTTCATGAGGGTGTTTGATGGGCAGCTTGGTGGCATTATGTCACCTCCTGTTTAACCCCTAAATTCCGGCACCACCACACCACAACTGCCTGCATTGCACATGGTTGCAGGGTGGTTGCAGCACTGCTCCATTTACTTTACTTGGATGGGTTGTGTTCAGCGGGCCGTATTGCCTGCTAAATGCCACAGGGGGGGGGTAATTCTTTCCATGCTGTGCAGCAAGTATACAATCCCATGAGGCTGCCTTTGCAGCTTAAGGGGGGCAATTGGGAGTGGTATGTGGATCAACCAATTTTTTTTCCAACCTCCCAAACACAACTGCCCTTTCACATTGGTCCGTTGAAAAATGCAGTAAAACATGTATTGCATTTTTTCTTGATTTTTTGGTATGTTTTCTGGTTGCCTGACTCCCAGCATGCACCTGTGAAACATGGACATGTGACTCAAAAAGCACATTAAAAAAGCAGCTGTGATGCATTTTTTTATGTGTTTTCCATTGACTTTGAAGGGAGGTGGATTTTTAAACAGGGCACCAATGCAGACTTTTCTATCACATGTATAGAATCAAAAATGAAGACATTCTGCCAGTAATGCAGAAACAGTAAAAACACAGTACTTATTAAAAATAGAGAAATCTAATTTATCTGAGCTATTTTGCTAAAAAGAAATATATAATATTGTTTTTATAAATCCAACTTCACAATTTTAGCCTATTAGATAAAAGTGCATATTCAGTATTTGGCCTGCAATTCTGTTTCCATGGAAATATACTGCACTGACATATCTGAATGTTTTAGAAAAGTACCAAGTAGTGCAGAAAAGATTTTTTAACATTTTGCTAGTTCAATAATATAATTAATATAATATATTTTAACAGGGAAGCAAGATGTTTATACTGATAGCAACTGACTTGGATAAGTGCCATTAATTAAATTGTCCTAAAGTATATAAGCAACTCACTTTAGATATCACTAATCTTACCTTTCTAACGTCTTGTGTACAGTCATGGCCAAAAGTTTTGAGAACGACACAAATATAATTTTTTTACAAAGTCTGCTGCTTCAGTGTTTTTATTTTTTTTGGGGAGATGTTACTGGCATACTGAAGTATAATTACAAGCATTTCATAAGTGTCAAAGGATTTTATTGACAATTACTAGGCTTGTGCAATTCGTTTCGTAAAACAAATCGAAATTCGTCCGAATTTAGCATTTTTCGGACGTTCGGAAGCATTCGAATTTCCGAACAAAGCAATTACGAACAAAACTGAATCCGAAATAAATTATATCGCAAATAGCGAATGCCCGAATGTCTTCGGCATAATTCGTTATGAAAAAAGTTACGAATGTACGAATCCATTCGAAGCACAATAATGCCGCGTACACACGACCGTTTTTAATGACGAGAAAAATGCAATTTTTTAAAATGGTCATTAAAAATGATCGTGCGTGGGCTTCAGAGCATTTTTCACGACGTGAAAAATGGCCATGAAAAAATTGGAACATGCTCTAATTTTTCTCGTTGTTTTTCACATCGTCGTTTTTCTCATCATGAAAAACGTCCGTGTGTAGGCTTTAACGACGTGAAAAAAAATGCGCATGGTCAGAATCAAGTATGAGACGGGAGCGCTCGTTCTGGTAAAACTAGCGTTCGTAATGGAGATAGCAGAAAAGTACAAATCCATTCGAAGCACATTAGGCATAATAGGCAGCATAGTTGTGAGAGAGACACGGAAAATTACGAATCAACGAACCCCAAAAAAGTTACGAAAGTAGGAGTTGTGTCCAGAATCAACGAAAAAAAATGAACTCTACTGAAAGTACGAATTATAAATCAACTAAAAATAAGGCTTACATTAATACGAATCATTCCGATTTAACGAAAAATGTCGCTTGCGAAAATACTAATTAGTCCGAACACGAAAAGTCCCGTCTAGCAAAATTACGAACGATTACGAATCAACAGGACCGAAAAGAAACCAACCGAAACTAAACAAATTTTTCCGTTGTGCACAAGTCTAACAATTACATTAAGTTTATGAAAAGAGTCAATATTTGCAGTGTTGACCCTTCTTTTTCAAGACATCTGCATTTCTCCTTGGCATACTGTCAGTCAACTTCTGGGCCATATCCTGACTGATGGCAGCCCATTCTTGCATAATCAATGCTTGGAGTTTGCCAGAATCTGTGTTTTTTTTTATTCGCCCGCCTCTTGAGGATTGACCACAAGTTCTCAATTGGATTAAGGTCTGGGGAGTTTCCTGACTATGAACCCAAAATGTAGATGTTTTGTTCCTCAAACCACTTACTTATCACCTTATGGCAAGGTGCTCCATCGTGCTGAAAAAAGGCATTGTTCATCACCAAACTGTTCTTAGATGGTTGGGAGAAGTTGCTTTCAGAGGATGTTTTTGTACCATTCTTTGTTCATGGCTGTGTTCTTGTGAGCCCACTCCCTTGGCTGAGAAGCAACCCCACACATAAATGGTGTCAGGATGCTTTACTGTTGGCATGACACAGGACTGATTGTAGCGATCACCTTTTCTTCTCTGGACAAGATTTTTTCCAGATACCCCAAACAATCGGAAAGGAGTTTCATCTGGTAAATTACTTTACCACAGTCCTCAGCAATCCAATCCCTGTATCTTTTTCAGAATATCAGTCTGTCCCTGATGTTTTTCCTGGAGAAAAGTGGCTTCTTTGCTGCCTTCATGACTCCAGGCCTTCCTCCAAAAGTCTTCGCCTCACTGTGCATGCAGATGTACTCACATCTGCCTGCTGCCATTCCTAAGCAAGCTCTGTATTGGTGGTGCCCGATTCCACAGCTGAATCAACTGTAGATGGGGATCCTGGCACTTGCTGAAATTTCTTGGGCACCCTAAAGCCTTGTTCACAAATGCCTTTTACATTTTTTTTACGGGACTAAATAGGCTGTAAAGCCACTTGTAAAGTCTCTCCAATCTCCTCTGTAAAATAATGTTCCCCAGTGTGTGTGATTAAAAAAAAAAAATCCGCTGTGTTCCTTATTCCATAGCGCTGATTGCCGCTCAAGTGGCCGCCTGGCTCTCTCCTCTTCCAGGTTGACAGCTACAGTGGATAGCGGCAGAGAATTTCCACTGATGTCAGCCAGGAGCAGGAGAGGAGAGGAAGTGAGAGCCGGGCAGTCACGTAAGCTGATGGATGCTAGAGAATAAGGTACACAACGGCTTTTTTGAAAAAAAATTACACACACTGGGGAACATAGCATTATCTAAGAGAGGGGATTGGAGAAACTTTACACTGTTATTCTATCATCAGGAGGGGAGGATCAGGGAACTGACAGGCAGGGAGGGAGGGGAGAACAGGACAGAAGAGAGCTGCGGATGACGGAGGCACGTAAACTGACCATGGTGTCAGGGCTCAGCAGCTATGGTAAACTGTGGTCAGTTTACAGACAGGAAGGCAGAATCATACAGGATTAGTCAGGTATTTCAGGTGATACAAGAGGCCAAATGACTCAGCACAAGCACTGTGCTGTATAACATGCTTTAAAGCAGTGGTCATCAACCCTGTCCTCAGGGCCCACTAACAGGACAGGTTTGCAAGATAACTGAAATACATCACAGGTGATATTGTTTTCTGCTCAGTGATTGCAGTATTCTAGTCTGCATCTCTTCAAGGTAATACATAAAACCTGGCCTGTTAGTGGGCCCTGAGGACAG
The DNA here is from genome assembly GCA_029206835.1 of Rana muscosa. Taxonomy (NCBI): domain Eukaryota; kingdom Metazoa; phylum Chordata; class Amphibia; order Anura; family Ranidae; genus Rana; species Rana muscosa. The sequence goes on from CM055116.1 coordinate 220,971,105, forward strand.
GGTTGATGACCACTGCTTTAAAGGAACAGGATTTTTTTGGGGGGGGTTACAAACACTTTAACCACTTGCCGCCCGCCTTATAGCAAAATGACGGCGGCAAAGTGGTTTCAATATTCTGACTGGATGTCATATGACGTCTTCAGGATATTGAGCCGGGGGCGCGCATCGCGGCGATCGTTGTTGTGGGATGTCAGTCTGACACCCACAACACCGATCCAGGTAAAGAGTCTCCGACGGAGACTCTTTACCACGTGATCAGCCGTGTCCAATCACGGCTGATCACGATGTAAACAGGAAAAGCCGGTGATCGGCTTTTCCTCACTCGCGTCTGTCAGACGCGAGTAGAGGAGAGCCGATCGGCTGCTCCTCTGACAGGGGGGGTTTGTGCTGATCGATTATCAGCGCAACCCCCCCCCCCGAGGATGCCCACACTGGACCACCAGGGATGCCACCAGACCACCAGGGATGCCCACTATAAGGTAAGCCACCCTAGACCACCAGGCATGCCAATCAGTGCCCACTAGAAATGCCTAATGGATGCCAATCAGTGCCCACAATGGATGCCAATCAGTGCCCACAATGGGCACCACCGATTGGCAGGCATTATTGTTTGGCACTGATTGGCATCCATTAGTACAACACATTACAGTACAGTGCCACCTATCAGTGCCCATCCATGCCATCTATCAGTGTCCATCCATGCCCATCCATGCCACCTATCAGTGCCCATCCATGCTGCCTATCAGTGCCCATCCGTGCCACCTATCCGTGCCCATCCGTGCCGCCTATCTGTGCCCATCCGTGCCGCCTATCTGTGCAAAATTTTCGGTCTTTTTTTTATTTTTTTAGCAGAAAATAAAAATTGCAGAGGTGATCAAATACCACCAAAAGAAATCTCTATTTGTGGGGAAAAAATTATAAAAATTTCGTTTGGGTACAGTGTAGCATGACCGCGCAATTGTCATTTAAAGTGCAACAGCGCAGAAAGCTGAAAATTGGTCTGGGCAGGAACGTGTATAAGTGCCTGGTATGGAAGTGGTTAAGTTCATTTTCCTGGCAAAGAGGGACTTTGCAATTAATTGCAATTCATCTGACCACTTCATAACATTCTGGAGTACTGTATATGCAAATTGCCATCATAAAAACTGAGGCAGCAGACTTTGTGAAAATTAGTATTTGTGTCATTCTCAAAACTTTTGGCCACGGCTTGTACATGGGAATTTTTCTGCTTCTGTATAGTTTTACAAAGGGTTACAAGTAGTGTTGAGCGAACCCGAACTGTAAAGTTCGGGTCCTTACCGAACTTTAGCTTTTTCCCGAACCCGAACCCGGACTTTGCCCAAAAGTCCGGGTTCGGGTTCGGCAATCTAATTACGCATTTAGAAATGCTTCAGGGGCCAGCCAATCACCTTTTGATTAGCTGGTGTGCCCTTAGAGGCCATCATAGCCATGCCTACTAATGGCATGGCTGTGATTGGTCAGTGCAACATGTGACCCAGCTTCTATATAAGCTAGAGGCACACAGCACACACGTCACTCTGCTTCAGAATAGATAGGGAGAGGATCTAGTCTGCTGCTGCTGCTTTTAGGGAGAGATAGAAAAATAGATGAGGTAGTCCTGATTCTACAATCTGAGGGAAAAGATAGAGAGATAGTGTAGTGTAGGGCCAGGTTCCTGTTGGTGCTTTCAGGGAGAGAGAATATTATATAGGAGTCCAGATTCAGAGATTAAAATCAGCGATCTGCATAGGTTTACCTGTTTGTGTTGCAGTGCACAGTCTTTTTACACTGCCATGAGCTCAGTGTCAGAGAAAATCTAACTTTTAGGGGGGAAAAAAAGGCACTTTATTGCAAAAAAAGACCCGTTTAGGGCAAAAAAATAGAATAAAAAAATTTGCACTTTAATGTACGCTTGCAAAAAGAGCCATTCAGGGGCACAAAAAATAGTTTGCAGTGTGTTATACATATTTGGAGGTGTGTGAAATAAACCATTTTATATTTAGTTTTCTTCTACTGTGCTATACTAAAAAAACAACATTTTTTTTGAATAGCATTTTCTGCAGTTCTGTAGCTGTGCGATTCAGCGGTTACGTACTGTGGGTGTGTTCTGCTCTTCCAAAAAACGCTGTTTAGGGGCACAAAAAATAGTTTGCAGTGTGTTATACATATTTGGAGGTGTGTGAAATAAACAATTTCTAAATAGTTTTCTTCTACTGTGCTATACTAAAAAAACAACATATTTTTTGAATAGCATTTTCTGCAGTTCTGTAGCTGTGCGATTCAGCGGTTACGTACTGTGGGTGTGTTCTGCTCTTCCAAAAAACGCCGTTTAGGGGCACAAAAAATAGTTTGCAGTGTGTTATACATATTTGGAGGTGTGTGAAATAAACCATTTTATATTTAGTTTTCTCCTACTGTGCTATACTAAAAAAAAAACATTTTTTTGAATAGCATTTTCTGCAGTTCTGTAGCTGTGCGATTCAGCGGTTACGTACTGTGGGTGTGTTCCGCTCTTCCAAAAAATGCAGTTTAGGGGCACAAAAAATAGTTTGCAGTGTGTTATACATATTTGGAGGTGTGTGAAATAAACAATTTCTAAATAGTTTTCTTCTACTGTGCTATACTAAAAAAAAAATTTTTTGAATAGCATTTTCTGCAGTTCTGCTGTGCGATTCAGCGGTTACGTACTGTGGGTGTGTTCTGCTCTTCCAAAAACACCCATTTAGGGCAAGATCCTAAATTTGGAAAATATGAGGAGAAGGTCAAAGGGACGTGGTGGCCCCGGTCGTGGTGCTGCTGGTGGAGCTCCTGTTGCAGGGAGAGGACGTGGTGGATCTGTGCCAGATACACGCACAAGTGAAACACCTTCCTCAGGTGCGAGTAGGCGACCGAGCCTGCGGCGGTATTTTGTCGCGCCTAATGAGGCTGTACGAATGTTTAGGCCAGGACAAGTACAGGCGATAGTAGATTGGGTTGCTGACAGTGCCTCGGGTTCCTTCACATTGTCTCCCACCCACTCTTCTGATGAAAGAACAGAGTTGGCACCTGAAACCCATGTCCATCAGTCTTTCACCTCACCCCCTTGCAAATCAGCCAAGCAGTCTGAGCCCCAAATCATGCAGCAGTCTCTTCTGCTTTTCGATGACACTGTTAGCAGGGTTTCCCAGGGCCATCCACCTAGCCCTGCCCCAGAAGTGGAAGAGATTGAGTGCACCGATGCCCAACCACTTATGTTTCATGATGAGTACATGGGAGGACCATCGCAGTACGTCTCGGATGATGACGAAACACAGGTGCCAACTGCTGCTGCTTTCGAAATTGTGCAGACAGACAAGGAGGGCAGGGGTGAAGACTGGGTGGAAGATGATGTGGAGGACGATGAGGTCCTCGACCCCACATGGAATGAACGTTATGCAGGTGACCAATGTAGTTTGGAGGAAGAGGCGGTGGTCGCACAGAGCCACCAGCACAGCAGAAGAGGGAGCAGGGTGCAAAAGCGGAGCGTCCGTCCGCTAGACAGTATGTCTGCTACTGCCCAACGCAGCAAGGGACCGAGCACACCAAAGCCAGGTCCAAGGAGTTCCCTAGCGTGGCAGTTCTTCACACAATGTGCTGATGACAAGACACGAGTGGTTTGCAGGCTGTGCAATCAGAGGCTGAAGCGAGGCATAAACGTTCTCAACCTGAGCACAACCTGCATGACCAGGCATCTAAGTGCAAATCACGAGCTGCAGTGGAGTAGACACCTCAAAAACCAAGAAAAGTCTCTGGCTCCTCCTGCTTCCTCTTCTGCTGCAGTCTTGGCCTCTTCATCCACCTCTGTAGTGACAGTGGCACCTGCCACCCCGCAAACAGAGGATCTGCCAGCAACACTACCACCTGGGTCACCAACCATCTCCACAATGTCCCATGGAAGCGTTCAGCTCTCTATCTCCCAAACATTGGAGCGGAAGAGGAAGTACCCCCCTAGCCACCCGCGATCCCTGGCCCTGAATGCCAGCATTTCAAAACTCCTGGCCTTTGAAATGCTGTCATTCCGTCTGGTGGAGACGCAGAGTTTTAAAAGCCTGATGACATTGGCTGTCCCACAGTACGTCGTGCCCAGCCGCCACTATTTTTCCAGGCGAGCCATCCCTTCCCTGCACAACCAAGTGGGGGACAAAATCAGGTGTGCACTGCGCAACGCCATCTGTGGCAAGGTCCACCTAACTACGGATGCGTGGACCAGTAAGCACGGTCAGGGACGTTATATCTCCCTAACAGCACACTGGGTAAATGCAGTGGCGGCTGGGCCTGAGGCAGATAGCAGTTTGGCGCATGTCCTTCCACCACAGAGGATTGCAGGGCGCTTCAGTTTGCCTCCTGTTGCTAACTCCTCCTACTCCGCTTCCTCATCCTCTACCGCCTCCTCATCTGGTCAGCGTAACACCTTCACCACCAACTTCAGCACAGCCAGGGGTAAACAACAGCAGGCAGTTTTAAAACTTTCCTGTTTGGGGGAAAAAACCCACACCGCGCAGGAGTTGTGGAGGGACATGGAACAACAGACCAATGAGTGGTTGCTGTCAGTGAGCCTCAAGCCCGGCCTGGTGGTGTGCGATAATGGGCAAAATCTCGTAGCAGCTCTGGGACTAGCCGGTTTGACGCACATCCCTTGCCTGGTGCATGTGCTGAACTTGGTGGTCCAGAGGTTCCTTAAAAATTACCCCAATATGCCAGAGCTGCTGCAGAAAGTGCGGGCTGTGTGTGCGCACTTTCGGCGTTCTCACCCTGCTGCTGCTCGCCTGTCAGCGCTGCAGCGTAACTTCGGCCTTCCCGCTCACCGCCTCATATGTGACGTGCCCACAAGGTGGAACTCCACCTTGCACATGCTGGCCAGACTGTGCGAGCAGCAGCAGGCGATAGTGGAGTTTCAGCTGCAGCAATCACGCGTGAGTCGCTCTGCGGAACAGCACCACTTCACCACCAATAACTGGGCCTCCATGCGAGACCTGTGTGCCTTGTTGCGCTGTTTCGAGTACTCCACCAACATGTCCAGTGCCAATGACGCCGTTCTTAGCGTTACTATCCCAGTTCTATGCCTCCTTGAAAAAACGCTTCGGGCGATGATGGAAGAGGATGTGGCACAGGAGGATGAGGAGGAGGAGGAGGAAGCGGGATCATTTCAAAGGCTTTCAGGGCAGTCTTTTACAAGTGGCTACGAGGGTGGGTTCCTGCACCAACAAACGCCAGGTACACAATTGTCCGGCAGAAAGGGCACAGTTCTGGAGGATGACGAGGTGGAGGAGGAGATGGAGGAGGAGGAGGAGGAGCCATTTTCACAGCAGGGTGGCACCCAGACCAGCTCCTGGCCATCACTGGTGCGTGGCTGGGGGGATACAGAGGACACAGACGATACACCTCCCACAGAGGACAGCTTTTCTTTGCCTCTGGGCAGCCTGGCACACATGAGCGATTACATGCTGCAGCGTTTCCGCAATGACCGCCGAGTTGCCCACATTTTAACTGGTGCTGATTACTGGGTGGCCACCCTGCTGGATCCCCGTTACAAGGACAACGTACCGTCCTTAATTCCCTCACTGGAGCGGGATCGTAAGATGCGCGAGTACAAGCGCACGCTGGTAGACGCGCTGCTGGTGGCATTCCCACCTGACAGCGGGCGTACGGTGGAAGCACAAGGCGAAGGCAGAGGAGGAGGAAGAGGTCGCCAATGCAGCCGGGGCACCGGCAGCACCTCAGAAGGCAGGGTTAGCATGGCTGAAATGTGGAAAAGCTTTGTCAGCATGCCACAACAACCAGCACCACCAGCTGAGATGGAACGTCTTAGCAGGAGGCAGCATTTCACCAACATGGTTGAGCAGTATGTGTCCACAGGCCTACACGTACAGGATGACGGGTCTGCCCCCTTTAACTTCTGGGTCTCCAAATTGGGCACATGGCCTGAGCTTGCCCTTTATGCCTTGGAGGTGCTGGCCTGCCCTGCAGCCAGTGTATTATCTGAACGTGTATTTAGCACGGCAGGGGGCGTTATCACAGACAAGCGCAGCCGCCTGTCCAGAGCCAATGTGGACAAGCTCACGTTCATTAAAATGAACCAGGCATGGATCCCACAGGACTTGTCCGTACCTTGTGCAGAATAGACATGTATACCGGTGTTGTGACAAAAACTGTCCGGCCATCGGATTGTGTCCGGTCCATACTGCGAAGGCGCAGCGCTTACGCAGTACAGAGGACAAGGAGATTCACAAAATCTCCGAAGATGAACGGCGCCTGCGCTGTGAGTGCAGGTTCAAGCCCCACCATCCAAGTGGACATATGGTAGCACATAGTAACAGGGCCCCTCACGGGCTCGGTTCGATTGCCACGCTTCGGGCACGGCCTCACTTGGCTCGGCTTGAACCACGGATGGTGTGGCCTTCACCTGAACTCACCACGCAGGCGCCGTTCATCTTGGGAGATTTTCGAAATCCCCTTGTCCTACATACTGAGCAAGCGCAGTACAGGGTGGACACTATTTGACGGGGGACAGAATTCGACACATCACTGGCCTTACCCAGCCATTGTTGTATTTTTGAATCAGTGTTGGCTACCTCGTCCTCCTCCACCGCCGCTTCCACCTACACAGCCACATCCACCGCCACCTCAACCTCCTACTCCATATGGACCTCTTCCTCCTAGGTCAAGATTATTATTATTATTTATTTTTTTTATGTTATTTTAAGTTATTTCCCTATCCACATTTGTTTGCAGAGCACTTGCCATGCTCTTAACAACATTTTGCTGCCATTTGCAGCCCTCTAGCCCTTTCCATTACTTTTTTAGAGCCTTTTTAGTCCTTAGAAGTCTGGGTCCCCATTGACTTCAATAGGGTTCGGGTTTGGGTTCGGGTTCGGGTTAAAGTTCGGTCCCGAACCCGAACTTTTTTCCCAAGTTCGGCCGAACCCGTCGAACCCGCACATCCAGGTGTCCGCTCAACTCTAGTTACAAGTTAATGTTAATGCAAAAGCATCTGAAAGCAGTTTATATGCAACTCAGTGCAGTCCTGGAGTATCTTGAAGCAGTACAAAGAAAATTTGAAATAACCTGAAGCAATGCAAATGAAAGTCAAAACAACACAAAAGTATACTTCATTGAACTTAATCCTGAGTTTCAAACCTGTTTACACCAGCCATAAAAAAAAATTGTAAATTTAATATCAATAGAGTCCTTGAACCTACACTAGTATTGGTAAAAGCATCTACGTTAATTTTTATGCATCTTAGGATACATTGGGTTAAAAAAATAAAAAAACATATTTTAAGATCATCACATAGACCAAAGAACAGCCCAAGGCCTATCTGCTTCACAGAATTTCAGTAATTCTGATCACCCTGGCCTGACAAATCTTGGACACTTGGGACCAACCCAACTGATTCTGTTAGCATTTATTATTATTGTTATACAGGATTTATATAGCGCCAACAGTTTACGCAGCACTTTACAATATAAAAGGGAGACAATACAGTTACAATACAATAAAATACAAGAGGATTAAGAGGGCCCTGCTCAGAAGAGCTTACAATCAAATAGGGTGGGGCAGGTGGTACAAAAGGTTGTAACTGTGGGGAATGAGCTGATTGAAGTGGTAAAAGATTAGTTTGAGGTGTGATAGGCTTCCTCGAAGAGATGAGTTTTCAGGGATTGCCTGAAGGCAGCTAGAGTAGGATATAGTAGGTAGAGAGTTTCAGAGGATGGGAGAGGCTCTGGAGAAATCCTGGAGACGAACATGGGAGGAGGAGACGAGGGAGCTTGAGAGTAGGAGATCTTGAGAGTTGTGAACGGCTTTGTATGTTGTGGTTAGAATTTTGAATTTAATTCGCTGGGCGACCGGGAGCCAGTGTAGGGATTGGCGGAGAGGTGTGGCAGACACTGAGTGGTTGGTAAGGTGAATAAGTCTAGCAGCAGCATTCATGATAGACTGAAGAGGGGATAGCCTATGGAGAGGTAGGCCAATGAGAAGGGAGTTGCAATAGTCAAGGCGAGAGATAACGAGGGAGTGAATGAGTAGCTTGGTGGTTTCATTAGTTAAAAAGGGGCGTATTTTAAAGATGTTATGGGGGTGAAGTCTAAAAGCTTTTGACAACGATTGGATTTGGGGCTGAAAGGACAGGTCAGAGTCTAGGATTACACCTAGCACCCTGGCATGAGGGCAGGGATTGATGGTTGCATTATTGATTTTGATAGAAAAGTCATGGAGGGGGGCACGGGTGAGGGTGAATATTATCAGCTCCATTTTAGAGATTACGTTTAAAGCCTCGTACACATGGTCGGACTTCCATCGGACTTTTCTGTGGATTTTTGTCCGAACGGAGTTGGTTGGGAACACCCATAGCATACACACGCTCTGACTTTTCTGCAAACTTTCTTAAAACTTCTTACAACATCACGTGTTTTTTCTGCTCTTTTCTGATCTTTACTGCCACCCTTTGGTCAACTTCTGCTATTGTTGGTTGATTTTAACATTAGTTGTTTTGTCCATCGGACTAAAGTCTGATGGTTTTCTGTACACACGGTCGGACTTTGCTCCATCGGACTTTTGTTGGGCAAAAGTTTGTCCGTTTGCAGACCCAACTTTTGTCCGATGAAATCCAAAACCAAACGAAAAAAGTTTGTCCAATGGAGCGTATACACAGTCGGATTGTTGGTCCAACTTGCTTAAAATGAAGTTTGTTGGGCAATAGTCCGACCGTGTGTACGGGGCTTTAGGAAGTGGTGCGACATCCATGCTGATATGTCAGTTAGTAAGTTAGTAATGCGAGAGGAGACAGAAGGAGTTAGGTGAGGAGTAGACAGATAGATTTGGGTGTCATCGGCGTATAGATGGTATTGGCAGAGGTGGGACATCGTACACCATAGACAGCCTAATCTGTGAGTGATAAACAGCCTCAGCCTGTCATTTCCCAGGCCATGCCCCACTAATGCATTTCGCCCCGCACATGGGGCTTAATTCTTGAGGCCTCTAGACGCAAAGCACGTCAGAGACCTGGGAGATGCAGTAGAAGCAACAAGAGATCTAATACCCAAAAGAAAGTGTACGCATAAAAAAAAAAGATAAAGCTAAAATCCTCAATTTATAGTTGGTGAATTTCTTCTTTCACATACCACACTGCATTGTCTTAAACATTTAACAAAATGTCAAAAAAAGTGCACAAAACATGTAAACACCACAACACCATCTTTAAATCTGCTTCCATTTGCTAATCCCTAATTATACCCAAAATATTCAAAATATAGACTTCAGGTATGTTTCATAGAACTTGTGTCAGGACAGTATGCAAGCATGAATGGAAGGTAAATAGAGAGAGCTATGCAGTGGGTCCCCTTTTCAATATGCTGCCAAGAGTAATGTTTTGATCTGCAGCCGCTGCCTGTAGCATATCAGCCGTGATAAAAGTAAAGGCCTTAGAAAACACATGACTCAGTACCAGTGTGCTGCAGTGTTCTCCTTTCACACAGTGATGCACCTTAATAAGACAAGTCAGCAGCAAAAGGAAAAGCCTCCTCATTCTCTAAAGGCACATATCAGCCCCTTTCTTTTATATCCCTTTAATGCATTAATATATATGGTTACCAGGGATGAGCCGAACACCCCCCTGTTCGGTTCGCACCAGAACCTGCGAACAGACAAAATGTTTGTGTAAACTTTAGAACCCTATTAAATACAATGGACTCGAACGTTCGAAATCTAAAGTGTTAATTATAAAGGCTAATATGCAAGTTATTGTCCTAAAAAGTGTTTGGGGACCTGGGTCCTGCCCCAGGGGACATGTATCAATGCAAAAAGAAGTTTTAAAAACGGCCGTTTTTTCGGGAGCAGTGATTTTAATAATGCTTAAAATGAAAAAATAAAAGTGAAATATTCCTTTAAATTTCGTACCTGGGGGTGTGTATGATATGCATGTAAAGTGGCGCATGTTTCCCGTGCTTAAAACTGTCCCTGCAAAAAATGTCATTTTTGAAAGAAAAAAATGCATTTAAAACTGACTCGCGGCTATTAATGAATTGTCGGCTCCCGGCAATACATTCAAAAGTCATTGATAAAAAAAAAAAAAAAAAAGCGTGGGGGTTCCCCAGAATTCAATTACCAGGCCCTTCAGGTCTGGAATGGATATTAAGGGGAACCCTGCCGCAAATTGAAAAAAAAATTGACATGGGGTTCCCCCAAATATCCATTCCAGGCCCTTCAGATCTGGCATGGATTTTAAGGGGAACTCCACCCCAAATTTAAAAAAAAATGGCGTGGAGTCCCCCTAAAAATCCATACCAGACCCCTTATCCAAGCACGCAACCTGGCCGGCCGCAGGGGAAAAGGGGGGGACGAGAGAGTGGCCCCCCCTCCCTCCTGAACCGTACCAGGCCACATGCCCTCAACATGGGGAGGATGTCCCCATGTTGATGGGGACAAGGGCCTCATCCCCACAACCCTTGCCCGGTGGTTGTGGGGGTCTGCGGGCGGGGGGCTTATCGGAATCTGGAAGACCCCTTTAACAAAGGGGACCCCCAGATCCCGGCCCCCCCTATGTGAATTGGTAAGGGGTACATTGTACCCCTACCATTTCACGAAGAAAGCGTAAAAAAATGTTTAAAAAAAACACACAAACACCTTGAAAAAGTCCTTTATTAAAAAAAAAAAAAAAAACATTCCAGCGGTGAAATCCAGTGTCCCGCGGCGATCCCGATGTCCAGCGCTGTCCTTTATTGGTTGTGCCTGAGCGGACCTGATGGGGAACTCCCTCTCAGTATTTTAAATGTATAGACCCGCCCCTTCTAAAGTTCCCCATCAGGTCCACTCAGCGGACCAGATGCGGAACATGAGAAGGGGCGGGTCTATACATGTATTACCAAAGTGAGAGCAGTTCCCCATCAGGTCCGCCCCCTCGGTATGTCGGACCCGCCTACGTCATTGGCTTGAGCGGGGAACTTCCTTTACTATGTAAATTTAAATTACACAGTGAAGGAAGTTCCCCGCTCAAGCCAATGACGTAGGCGGGTCCGACATACCGAGGGGGCGGACCTGATGGGGAACTGCTCTCACTTTGGTAATACATGTATAGACCCGCCCCTTCTCATGTTCCGCTGAGCGGACCTGATGGGGAACTTTAGAAGGGGCGGGTCTATACATTTAAAATACTGAGAGGGAGTTCCCCATCAGGTCCGCTCAGGCACAACCAATGAAGGACAGCGCTGGACATCGGGATCGCCGCGGGACACTGGATTTCACCGCTGGAATGTTTTTTTTTTTTTTTTAAATAAAGGACTTTTTCAAGGTGTTTGTGTGTTTTTTTTAAACATTTTTTTACGCTTTCTTCGTGAAATGGTAGGGGTACAATGTACCCCTTACCAATTCACATAGGGGGGGGCGGGATCTGGGGGTCCCCTTTGTTAAAGGGGTCTTCCAGATTCCGATAAGCCCCCCGCTCGCAGACCCCCACAACCACCGGGCAAGGGTTGTGGGGATGAGGCCCTTGTCCCCATCAACATGGGGACATCCTCCCCATGTTGAGGGCATGTGGCTTGGTACGGTTCAGGAGGGAGGGGGGGCCGCTCTCTCGTCCCCCCCTTTTCCCCTGCGGCCGGCCAGGTTGCGTGCTCGGATAAGGGGTCTGGTATGGATTTTTAGGGGGACTCCACGCCATTTTTAAAAAAAAATTGGGGTGGAGTTCCCCTTAAAATCCATGCCAGATCTGAAGGGCTTGGAATGGATATTTGGGGGAACCCCACGTCAATTTTTTTTTAAATTTGCGGCGGGGTTCCCCTTAATATCCATTCCAGACCTGAAGGGCCTGGTAATTGAATTCTGGGGAACCCCCACGCTTTTTTTTTTTTTTATCAATGACTTTTGAATGTATTGCCGGGAGCCGACAATTCATTAATAGCCGCGAGTCAGTTTTAAAAGACTTTTTTTCTTTCAAAAATGACATTTTTTGCAGGGACAGTTCTAAGCACGGGAAACATGCGCCACTTCACATGCATATCATACACACCCCCCAGGTACGAAATTTAAAGGAATATTTCACTTTTATTTTTTCATTTTAAGCATTATTAAAATCACTGCTCCCGAAAAAACGGCCGTTTTTAAAACTTCTTTTTGCATTGATACATGTCCCCTGGGGCAAGACCCCGGTCCCCAAACACTTTTTAGGACAATAACTTGCATATAAGCCTTTATAATTAGCACTTTAGATTTCTCCCATAGATTTTTCGAATTTGCCGCGAACACCCCAATTTGTTCGCTGTTCGGCGAACGGGCGAACAGGCAATGTTCAAATTGGAACATGAGTTCGACTCGAACTCGAAGCTCATCCCTAATGGTTACATTATATGCTGTACCCCACTGAAATGTTGATGACAATCAGTCAGATGTGTTGTGATTTCATCATTGAAAACCTACTTGGATTTCTATAGGAACACATACTGTATACATATATACATAAGAACACACAGGGTGCTTATTATATTGGATTTTTACGAATTATCGAAATAACGAATACCGCATCAAAATATTGAGTTTCGATCATAACGAATGACTCCAAAAAACAAAAACAAACAAAATGAAACCAAAACAAAAACTAGCACATTTTTTGGCAGTGCCCATGTCTAGTGAATGGCATTTAGTTTTTAGTAAATCATGTAAATGTGCAAAATATACATATTTTTCTTTAACCACTTGTCGACCTGCCGCCGTCATTATACTGTGGCAGGTCGGCACGATCCCGCGAACCGTTGTAGCAGTGCATCACCCAAGGTTTATTAAAGGAAGCCAAACAGCCAAATAAATACTCACAAATGACAGAAGCAATACACATTACACTCTCTGATAGTCGACCAAGCAGGTGTCGGAAGGCTGATGCGTTTCGGGGACACATCCCCTTTCTCAGAGCTCAAGCCAACAGATGTTCACCTGCCGACATTGCCAACTGCTCTGTCATCCGGTGCCACGTTGATCGACCATCAGAGAGTTTAATGCTTATTGCTTCTGTTGTTTGTGAGTATTTATTTGGCTGCTGAAAATGTGATGGCTTTGGACATCCACAATTGTCCTGTTTTTGAAGTGAACCCCCAAGTAGCTGAATAATTATTTTCAATTCTCATCACTGCACAGATCAATAATCTGTATTTTACACTTATATGTGTTGTATGATCCGTGATAATAAATAAATGATTTGATCAGTCTATGAGAAGCTACACAACCCCCTTTTAAAGGTTGCTGCTTAAGACAGGCATTAAAGATAAATTAACCTTTACAAATTTGTTCTGAACATCCAATCTTTATTTTTTCACCAAGCTTGGATTCATAGACACTTTACATTTTGACCATGCCACAATAATAGATTCAAAATTGGTAAAGGCTGCCTACAGGAAATCTATGATATGAATTATTTCACAATATAGTTAGGCCACTGTGATCTATGTGGTTGATGTAAAGATTAGTAACTCCGGTACAATTGTTGGTTAGTAGGGCTATTGCAAATAATTCCATGCTTTGGATGGGGTTCAAAATGTTTCAAAGCGTGTGTGCCGGGAACATACACAGTTGATATACCATTAAAGTAGAGGCAGTTCACTTAACAAAGTAAGTATTTACTTTGCAAGGTGAATGTTAGTAAATCGGGTTAAATTGTGTTCCCTTTATTTAATCATGTGATAGCAAAAATGCAGTTAAATTTCCTTTAAACATGATCGGGTATTTAAAGTGTAAACAGGCCAATCTTATTTTCCCAAAATTAACTGTGCAAAGTGAACATTCATTTTAAGTGAATAGTAGACATGTATTTTTTTTTTCTGAATTCGTTTTTCAACAAAATTCAACAAATTTGTTAATTCAGAAATATTTCAATTAACGAAAACCTGTTTAACAAACTTTTCCGAAAATTCTGAAATTCTAAAAATCTAAATTCTAAAATTCTAAAATCCGAAAATTCTAAATTTGGAAATTAGAAGATCCAAAAATTAGAAAATAAGAATGAAAATCCGAAAATTCAAAAGAACGATAATCCAAAAATAAGAACAAAAATGCGAAAATTTGAAAATCCGAAATAATAACTAACTAATAATAATAACTATTACTAACTATTAAATTATAGGTATTGGAATTTCCTTTCAGATTTAGCTGTTAGTGAACATAACAAATACGAATTTATTCAAAGTTACGAATTATCCGAAATACAGTAACGAATGCCGCATCTAAACGAATGGAACATAACAAATTAATAATAATACATAATAATAACAATGGATAAAAAGGTGTATATTAGCGGCCTACAATACACCACTCAGCGCCAAATAAGTCCTACCGCCCTCCAGCAGTGTAAACATCGATATGAAAACATTATAATTCACTTTACAGTGTATACAAATAATACTAAGCAGCTGTTTAAAAAGATAAAAATATAAAACAGTAGTATAAAAAGAAAACAGTCCAATTCCTGTATTGTTTAGATACTAAAACAGTGCTAATCTTAAAATAGAGCAAATATCGTGTGGCCAACACCACATCAGAAAAAGTCTTTGTGTGTGGTGATGATAAAAGAAACAGTTCAAAACATTATAGGTGGTCATCAACGGTTGTCAAAGTGTGCACCTTCAACCAAACTCCCGAATTTCACCGCGTGAAGCACACTCCCCCAGGGGGTTAAACTCACCAGAAACCTCTAATGAGACAGCCTTAAGACAAGTGTTCCTCAACCAGTTAGATCTGAATCCTCACCATTAGCAGAGATCCAATGGTACAAAGGCTCCAAAAAACACCATAAAAACACAAGAAGAATTGCACATAGCGTAGTCCTGTTTATTTAGACGAATCTCCAATTGCACACTTTGACAACCGTTGAAGATCACCTATAACGTTTTGAACTGTTTCTTTTATCATCACACACAAATACTTTTTCTGATGTGGTGTTGACCACACGATATTTGCTCTATTTTAAGATTAGCGCTGTTTTAGTATCTGAACAATACAGGAATTGGACTGTTTTCTTTTTATACTACTGTATTATATTTTTATCTTTTTAAACAGCTGCTATTTAATAATAACAATAACAGTAATAAAAACGTTTTATTATTATCATTATTATTATTTATTATTATTAATTTGTTACGTACCATTCGTTTAGATGCGGCATTCATTATTTTGGATAATTCGTAACTTTGGATAACTTCAGATACATTTTTTACATTCACTAACAGCGAAATTTGAAAGGAAATTCCAACACCTATAATTTTATAGTTCGTTATTATTAGTTAATTAGTTATTATTTTGGGTTTTCGAATTTTCGGATTTTCATTTTTTTTTATTTTTACGAATGATCGTAATAACGAATACTGCATCAAAATATCGAGTTTCGATCATAACGAATGACCTGAAAAAAAAAAAAACGAATGAAATGAAAACTAAAACGAAAAATTTTTTCGGCAGTGCACATGTCTAATGAATGGCATTTAAAATGTAAATGTGCTAAATATACATTTTTTTCTTTAATATCTTTAGTGGCGTTTCTCAACCTTTTTTCTGTCAGGGAAAATTCTGCATAATCTTGAGGCACCTCATTCAAAAATTTTACAGAATGCAGCAACATCCACAAATGTAGGACACCCATCATTAGAGGTGATTTATTCCTCCAATGCAAATACACCTTTGCACACTGGTATTGACTAGTATTTCAGGGTTTCTCTTCCCCCTCAGTTTCTCTCCTAATCTCCGCTAATGTGACCCCAGTGCTGACAGAGAGAGGCAAGGGAGGGGCAAACAAGGATGACCCGAAATCCTCCTTATCAAGAACCGATGATGTCATTGGTTGTAGGACACCAGTGGCTACAAGGTTGTAATGGTGCACAATGAAAACCTATGGCCTTGGGTAACTAAGAGGCAGGTTAGATCCACCAGCTGTCTTGTATAAAGAATTTTAGGCAATTTTAGGCATTTTACCAAGGCACCCCTAAAGAAAGCTGAATACACCCCAGAACTTTATTTTAGTAGATATGTATAAAATATTGCATATACATATTTCATATTTCCTATTTACAGCCAGCAGGTAGAGCTCTAGGCTTCATTTCAAATGTACTGTATACAAAGCTAATATACATGCTTTGTTGGAAAAAGAAAATGATGTTGTTTACAAAGTTCAATAGTTAAGCTTATAACATGCACAGTTGTCAAAAAAGCATCCTTGCTGAAATTTTCAGATTGAGCTATATGGAGGCTCAATTTCATAAAAATAATACAAAGGGAAAAGATATTGTTTGCTCTGTAGGAAAAAAAAATGCTCTGCAATACCAGTGTCATGGGTAAACATTGTATTAAACTTTTTTGTTTGTTTATATAATAAAACAAATACATGACTTTAAAGACTTGCAAACTTCTTAAAAGTAAGAGTTCCTGATCTGCATACTCGTTCTGTTTTAGTGACTCAGAAGGGGTTGAAGGCGTTTGATCAGCATGACAGCAAAGCAACTAGCATTTTTCAGAAGGGAAGGTCATCAATGGCACTTTCCATATTTCTATTTGTACAGGCCTTTTATCATTAATACATTATCGTCTGAACAATTTTTAGCTCTTAAAATTTTCACATGCGGATATGTTTTGTCAGTGGTACTGATAATTCTAATAGGATTAATTTCATTATGTTTAACAGCACTCTGAAATGCTTGGACTAGTGTGAGTATCTTTGATGCAGCACCCTGCAAACTGTGGATTGTTTTCTGTGGTTCTCTGCTGTGTTTTTCTTCAATCCGCTTATAGACAGGAACACTGCTGATAGCAGAAAAATACTCTCCCTATAAACTGCCGCCTCATCCAAAATATATTTACTTAGTATAAGACTCTTATGTATCAAATAACTTGCACTTAAACTGATAAGAAGTTTGGAGGAGCTTACAAAAACATATTATATTTAGTAAGATATTTACATAATGCTGACGTAAGCCGTAGCAAGCAGTTTTATAGAAAGAGCTAATGATGCTTTTTACTGGAGACAGTAGAGTTTCAAATAACCTGCCGCTTAAAGGACATCTCCACCTTAGAGTATGGAGAAGTGGCAAATGAGTGGATTGTGTAAATTGCAATACCACTCTTGCCTAGGTACACTGCAAATTCCCACATAACTTTATGTAACAGGGGCCCAGATCCCTAGAGGCCTAATAGTGACCTCCAGAGTTAGGGAGAACTGACATCCTTCTTTGTAGTGTGGGTTACTAGGCATAGTGGGTGTAATGCAAGATAGAAGGATTGGGCGCCAGTCACTTTTTGAATGTGAACAAAAGAGATTTATTGTCTCTTAACCAGAACTGGGGGAGAGTGGGTTAGGGCCTGAACACCTTTAGACAGATGCAATAGCAATTGGCAGACTCCAAGACAGAATAGGCAGACATTTATACAGGTTGAGGGCCATTAGGCTGGTTGCAGCACTGAATTTGTAGAACTGATGTCTCCTATAGCAACTGAACTTGTATATTGACTTCAACACAGATCTGTACACATACCAGAATTGGTATCCCGGTTGTTTAGGACCTGGCCTCCATCTCACAGCCTCCCACTGTAGCTTTTCTCACTGAGCTCCCAGTCTTCTCACCATACCTTCAGATCCCAGCCGCCCGCTGGATCCCCTGAGCTCTTCCACAGCTGACCTGCTGTACACTTCAAGCATCACCCACGCTACCTGTAGGGTCCCTGGCTTGGCTCTCAGCTAACCCGCTGAATCCTCTTCAAGTGTCACCCATGCTGACCCGCTAGGTCTCTGGCTTGGCACTCACTGATGCTCCTCAAGCGTCACCTCTGTTGTCCTGCTGGGTCCCTGACTTGAACGCTGAAACTTTCCCAACTTTTTAGCCATCCCTGGCTTGTAAAAAAGGCTGCCCTGGTACTTCTTTAGACTTCACAAACCTAACCTCTGATAACAGGAGTAGTTGTCCCTTTCTGGCGACGGTGTCCCCTTTATCTCTGACCTCTGGTTCTCGCTTGCCGCTGGTAGCAGGAGTGGTCGTCCCATGTGGCAACTGCTTCTCCTTCACCTCTGGCAACACTTGGTTCACCGTCCGGCTGAACCTCTGCAACAATCGAGCTCCCCTCAGGCTGAGCCTCTACGCACGTGGCTAGTAGACATGTGCGATTAGTTTCGTACGAATCGAAAATTCGTACGAATTTTTCGAAATTCATACATTTGTACGAATCCAAATTATGAATTTTTACGGATACGAATATACCCCTTACCAATTCACATAGGGGGGGACAGGATCTGGGGGTCCCCTTTGTTAAAGGGGTCTTCTAGATTTCGATAAGACCCCTGCCCGCAGACCCCCACAACCACCGGGCAAGGGTTGTGGGGATGAGGCCCTTGTCCCAATCAACATGGGGACATCCTCCCCATGTTGAGGGCATGTGGCCTGGTACGGTTCAGGAGGGGGGTGCTCTCTCGTCCCCCCTCTTTTCCTGCGGCCTGCCAGGTTGCGTGCTCGGATAAGGGTCTGGTATGGATTATTGGGGGGACTCCACGCCATTTTTTTTAATTTGGGGTGGAGTTCCCTTTAAAATCCATGCCAGATCTGAAGGGCCTGGTATGGTTATTTGGGGGGAACCGCATGCATTTTTAAAAAAAAATTGCGGCGGGGTTCCCCTTAATACCTACACCAGACCTGAAGGGCCTGGTAATTGATTTTGGGGGGACCCCCACGCTTTTTTTTTATTTTTTTTATCAATGACTTTTCTATTGCCGGGAGCCGACAATTCATTAATAGCCGCGAGTGAGTTTTAAATGACTTTTTTCCCTTCAAAAATGACATTCTGTGCAGGGACAGTTCTAAGCACGGGAAACAAGCGCCACTTCACATGCATATTATACACACCCCCCATGTACGAAAACACTTTTTAGGACAATAACTTGCATATAAGCCTTTATAATTAGCACTTTAGATTTCGAACGTTCGAGTCCATTGTATTTAATAGGGTTCTAACGTTCACGCGGACATTCTGTCTGTTCGCAGGTTCTGGTGCGAACCGAACAGGGGGGTGTTCGGCTCATCCCTGCTAGAGATGTAGGTTCTTGTGTCCACTTGTGAAAATACAAATACATTCCAAATTTGGCACTTAAGATGGTCATGCACTATGCAATCTGATTGGCCAATCTCTGTACAACTCGAGATTTTGGAAAAATAGGTAATAGGAATACGCACTTGAAGAATTATTTCAAATTTTTGGAAATCAAACAGGCTCTTGCCTAATCGAATTTTTATTAATTTTATAATTTATATAATTTTGTTAAGATTGCAGTGTATGGTCACCTTTAAAGATCAAGATCTAAAAAATATAAATTTTTTGGGTTTAGAAACACTTTTCTAGTCTTTGTAATGTATTTAAATATTTGTGTGAAAATAGATCAAAAAAAAAATATTCAAAGATATATTAGATATATTAGAAGTAATAGGAATGAGATTAGCATCAAAAGGGTTAATTAAGTGAGAACACCTACTAATTGCCTAACAAGACACATCCAATGAGATGGGCGTGCGCTATTATCAATGAGAAAACAGCAGTTACCCTGGCAACAGTTGCCGTTTACATATTTATTATTGCGTTGCGCGTCAGAATGCGCCAGTTCGCACGCCCAATCAATGATTTATCCGGTGCACCAATTAAGGTCTGAAGCGGCGTTTGTTCTTAGTAAATCAGCCCCTTTTTGTTGTATGTATCTAACTGCATTCATTTTCTGCTTGTGTGAATGACCTCTTAAAGTGAATATTTAATCAATTTACTGTGTGAACATCCACAATTCATTTAGTACATTTTTTTAAAAGTCTATGTTTGCTGCAGTAGCCAACTGTGTTTTACTGCTGGGAACTGCTCAGATATGAAAAAAAAACCTCAAGGAAGATCACTGTGGAGTATTACCAAGCAGAGAGTAAAGGCTGTATATGAAAGGAGCAACAATGGCTGCCCTATTGTACAATATAATTAAACATCAATTTTTATACCATTAATACACGATGATTCGATTATTCGCACTAGATTGGCCACAAGCACTTGCTGTGCAGTAAAAAGAACTTAAAAAAAAGGAACATTTTTCTCTTTATTATCAGAAAACCCAAAATACTTTGCAAATTTAAGAGCACGTTTATGAAGATTTATAAAAAAAAGAAAATTGAGAGCAGGTAAAATAATCCACTGCCCAGATCACCAGTACAGGTCCTCACAATCCTATTCTTCAAAGGGAAGTCCAGATTTCAGTAAAATTTGCCTTTTTTTTTAATACAGATAATAAAAAAAGTTTTTTTTTATATTTGCTGTGTGAAGAGGTCAAGTCACAGATTTCATCTCATTGATTCCTAAGGTAACCTGCAATGTATGCTCTCATTTATGTGAGGCTGGTAACAAGACATTTTAGAAGTATAACATAATGTTGAGTCTCTTTCTTGCCATAGTTTTATTAAAGGAGAAGTCCAACCTGGGCTCGTTTGGCTGGGCTTCTCCTAAGGGTCACAGGAGTGCAATTCATTTTGCACTCCTGTGACTCGTGTAGCGGCCTCACCCCCTTCACATGTTTCTCGGTTGTCCGAAAGCTCTTGTCTAGGGGTACCTGGTTTTCGAGAGTGAGGTGCGCTACGGCCCATGTCCTCCCCATGGCTGTGGGTGAGGTGAAGGCCAGTATCAATATCTTCCTCGGGCCAAATGTGCATTGGGTTGCGGAACTTAGCCCTGCTATGCTGGAATCTCCCTTTGCTCCCATCAACAGAGTCCATACACCGATCACAGTCCAACTGTTAGTTTTATTCCGTAGCTTCACAACGAACAATATATGGCAGGATACGGTGGGATGAGCAGGCCGAGGCACTATCTAGATTGTAGTCCCTACACCCCCTGTGCTATGACCAGGGGTTGCAGGAGTCTTGATTAGAACAACTTCGCTGCGCTGCGGCCCCTATCAGGGGAAGATAACCCTCCGAGGGAGTTACCGGAGGCCCGTCTGTCACCGGGTTGACGCTGCTCCGGAGTCTTCAGACGGGTGACCTCCCCAGCCTCCTCACCTCAGATGCGGGTCCCCTCGCAAGGGGCACCCTGGAATCACTTCACCCTCGCGGGATCCGGTCGAAGTCACCAGGTCCCAGGCCATCTACAAAGTACCTCACCCCAGGCTGAAGGTGCCTGGGATGGACTCCAACTCCAGCTTCATTCCGGCCAGGCCTAGGGTGCCCAGGCCGGAACCTTGAACCACCCGCCCCCAGGCCGAGGGCGCCTGGGTACGTGAAGAGAAGATCTCCCAACAGACCTCGTGGCCAGGGCGTCTCCCCCTTTTATCTCCTCCCATCGACACCACGGCGGGTTCCCCGCCCCAGCCGTACCACCTCCAGGAAGGGACAAAAAGGGTAGCACTGTGGTAGTGATTCTACCTCGAGCCTGTAGGTACCCCGCCACCCACAGGCCAAGGAGAACACCGCACCACCCAATCCTCCACGAATAACAAAAAGGGGTCTAATCCCTGACATAATTACACACCTGGGTCTCTCTACCCCCAGGTGTATCCCACTAACTTTGAAGACCCCGCTACACACTCCCCCTTGTGATTTGACGCTGGTCCCCAGCGTCAGGTGCACACCCATGTCTCCCAAGGAGTGGTGACATGAAGTGGGCCCCAGAGGCTATCCCTCAAATTTTGGATACTGTGTGTGCCAAGACCTGCTCCAGGGAACGGGAACTATAAAACATTAAAACTTTTGTATAAAACATCTGTCATGTACACATATACAATCCCTCCCGTCACTGTCTAAGAACCACCCCATACTCAGTAGTCTTGACCGACGAATCTCCTGCAGAAGGGAAACAAAAAAAAAAAAAACACATCCTAACACTCTGTGTTAACTTGGCATGAGTGGGTCCGTCAGCCGAGAGACCCACTCACTCCAATAAGTAAGTAATGCATGTGTAACATTTCAAACAACCGTTGCAAAACACTGCCACCTGGTGACAGCGCTGCGGTAATGACACTTGGTGAGATCTTCATTCTTCCAACCTTCCTACTCTAACTCTACCCCAAAAGTCTCTGCCTTTGGCACATGAAGAAAAGGGAGAAAAAAAACAACAGCTCCCAAGTCTCCAGTGAGTAAAAGAAAAGCCCAAATCAAAACAAAAGTAGGGCACAGTTCTAGGCGTCTGGGAATGTCTCTTCCAGAAAGTTTCAACAGCAACAAGATAGGAGCTCACTTCTCCTATAAGTAGAACCTTGGATCCGGCAGAAACAGGGGCTTCAGGTGCCCGTCAAACACTTCCACCGAATACTCGACATCCTCTCCTTCTTTCCTGCAGATGAGCACCTTATCGGCATGAATATGGCGCCCAAGTCTCCAATTAGCTCTGCAGTCCTTGAACTTTTTAGACACA
This sequence comes from Rana muscosa, assembly GCA_029206835.1. NCBI lineage: Eukaryota > Metazoa > Chordata > Amphibia > Anura > Ranidae > Rana > Rana muscosa. Next base: position 220,993,507 of record CM055116.1, read on the forward strand.
GGCGGCGAACATGACAGGTATCGCCTGGCATGGGGTACTTTAAGCTTTTCCCATACAAACTCGTCATACCACCTTGGTCGCAGGACCTCGACTTCATACAATAAGTCCCGAGGCAAGTAGGGGTACTCCCACCCATATTCACGGGCGACTCTCTGGGAGAAAAGTCTCTGCAACCTGGCTAGAGGCGGCATCTCGCTCACCTTCTCCTGGCTGCACGATGGCCTCCGGGTGCCGAGGTACCTTCACCATCTCGGGTTGCTTTGCCTTTGGTGCCCGCAACGAAGCACGCTGCATCCCCACCATCAGAGCGGGTGATGTAGTTGAATGAGGAAAGTTGATCGGAGGACTAGATTTCCTCGGGAACTCCGGGGCCTTCACCCGGAGCGTACTGTCTTCTATGGACATGGGGGAATCCTGCGGTTTACTCAGCACAGGTAGTGGGCGTCTGTCCCAGCCCTTCCGGTGAAACAGTTCATCTATCTCTCCGTCATCCCCACAGTCTGACAATGACTCTAGGTCGGAGGTGTCATACATCTCGGCAGGAAGGTAGTCTCTAGTAGATGGAAGGCTACCCTCCCTTGCGGGCTCCACCGACTGTGGACCCCCGACACCTCCAACCAACACCACAGTCCCAGCCCCTGGCTCACCTGGACCTTCTGAAGAACTGGGATGTCCGGGACTCTCTTCTCTACCGGCGCCATCTAGGCCAGGCAAGCGGCGGGGTGAAGCTCGACCACGACCATAGGATGCCTGTACCAGGCCGACTTTCCTCTTCGGAGGTGGGAGCAGGGAGTCTGTAGTGACCGAAGCAGTGTCCTCGGATTTTTCTCTCTCATTCTCTGGTTGGGCAGTCACTTCGCCCTGGTCAGCGCGTACAGGAACCTCCGCAGAGGCTTGGATCTCTCCCTCCGGAGTGGCGGTTCCTGTGATGCAGTTGAGGCGTAGGGCCCGGGGCCTTTCCGTATGTGGTTCAACCTCAAAAAGGAACTCCTTGCATGCCTCACATCGCCCGAATGGCTTTAGTTGGACCACCAGTCCCGAGCATCCGGGACAGATCACACCCAGGGCCTCCGTGTCTCTGCATGAATACAGAGCCAACTGTCCTCGGGGCCTTAGCCTTATCCCCGTTTCTGTAATGGGCGCAGCAAATGCAGTCATCTTGAAAGGATAAGGTACTGGCATCCACGGGGAGCCTGAGTTCACTCCGACCACTTGCTGCTCCATCACTCGCTGACCTTGCGCCGGAGTCTCCACGTGTATCTCCACACGTGGCCAGACTCCTCCCACGACTTGCACGTTTTCGCGGGCTTCCTTCAGTCTCCTCCCACGAATTGCGCAGTCATGGGGTGCCTCGTGGCGCAGTGCAGCAAAAGTCCCCACATGTAGTTCGTCACACGGCTGGACTCCTCCCTCTTCCGGCTCTTTCTGCATGGGCCTCTCCCGGTTTTTCAGAGAAATTTCCACGACTTCGAGCACGGGGACGCACTTTGGCCAATCACATGGCCGACCTGCTCGGACCTCCTCGGGGCAGCAAAGTTCAAACACAGCCGTTCCAAACCTCAGGGTCAACACACATTTCATCCCGGACTCACGAGCCCCACGTGTAGCGGCCTCACCCCCTTCACATGTTTCTCGGTTGTCCGAAAGCTCTTGTCTAGGGGTACCTGGTTTTCGAGAGTGAGGTGCGCTACGGCCCATGTCCTCCCCATGGCTGTGGGTGAGGTGAAGGCCAGTATCAATATCTTCCTCGGGCCAAATGTGCATTGGGTTGCGGAACTTAGCCCTGCTATGCTGGAATCTCCCTTTGCTCCCATCAACAGAGTCCATACACCGATCACAGTCCAACTGTTAGTTTTATTCCGTAGCTTCACAATGAACAATATATGGCAGGATACGGTGGGATGAGCAGGCCGAGGCACTATCTAGATTGTAGTCCCTACACCCCCTGTGCTATGACCAGGGGTTGCAGGAGTCTTGATTAGAACAACTTCGCTGCGCTGCGGCCCCTATCAGGGGAAGATAACCCTCCGAGGGAGTTACCGGAGGCCCGTCCGTCACCGGGTTGACGCTGCTCCGGAGTCTTCAGACGGGTGACCTCCCCAGCCTCCTCACCTCAGATGCGGGTCCCCTCGCAAGGGGCACCCTGGAATCACTTCACCCTCGCGGGATCCGGTCGAAGTCACCAGGTCCCAGGCCATCTACAAAGTACCTCACCCCAGGCTGAAGGTGCCTGGGATGGACTCCAACTCCAGCTTCATTCCGGCCAGGCCTAGGGTGCCCAGGCCGGAACCTTGAACCACCCGCCCCCAGGCCGAGGGCGCCTGGGTACGTGAAGAGAAGATCTCCCAACAGACCTCGTGGCCAGGGCGTCTCCCCCTTTTATCTCCTCCCATCGACACCACGGCGGGTTCCCCGCCCCAGCCGTACCACCTCCAGGAAGGGACAAAAAGGGTAGCACTGTGGTAGTGATTCTACCTCGAGCCTGTAGGTACCCCGCCACCCACAGGCCAAGGAGAACACCGCACCACCCAATCCTCCACGAATAACAAAAAGGGGTCTAATCCCTGACATAATTACACACCTGGGTCTCTCTACCCCCAGGTGTATCCCACTAACTTTGAAGACCCCGCTACACTCGTTTTCAGCAGAGAGCGGTCTGAAGTCCCCTCTCTGCTGACGTCACCAAGTTCAGTCCTGGCACCGCGTCATCCTGATTCCGCCAGCTGCCTGGACGGATGGCAGTCTCAGCCTCTCAGCGAGCCTCTGAGCGGCTGAGACAGCCACTCCCTGCCCCTCCACAGCTCAGCGCTCCAGAGAGCGTGGAGGAGCAGAGAGGAGAGATGCTAATTGACAGTCAGCAGCTCTCCTCTCGAGGAGCTGAGAGAACCGAGCCATCGGCGATGTTTGATGGCTCGGTTCTCAGTGAAAGAGATGCTGGGGGACAGATACAGTATCGGTCCCATGCTGCATCCACCTAGGTAAGTATGATTAGAGGAAAAAAAACAAACCCATACTTCTCCTTTAATGTTGACAATAGTGTATAACGTATATATTCTGTGGCATCAAGGATGAGTAATAGAAAGACTCAGCTATTGCAGGTCTGATGGACATCCACCTCGTAAAACTTGTCTGGTAAAGCTTTTTGGAGACAACGGGGTTGATTTACAAAAAGCAAATGGGCTGTGCACTTTGCAAATTGCAATTGCACTTCGCAAGAGCAGTTGCTCCAGAGCTTAGTAAATGAGCAGAAGCTCTGCTGACTTCCATCATCCAATCATGTGCAAGCAAAAATGCTGTTCTTTTTTTTTTTCTTGCACGTGATTGGGTATTCTGTGAAAAGTGAAGCTTTACCTCATTTACTAAGCTCTGGTGCAACTGCACTTTTCACAAAGCTCTGGGGAATATTCCCTTTGCAAAGTGCAACTTCCCCTGCAAAGTGCACAGTCGATTTGCCTTTAGCAAAACAACCCCAATGGGTTTGATTTACTAAAGCCAAATAAACTGTTGGCTTTACAGGGGAAGTTTCACTTTGCAAAGGGAATATTCCCCAGAGCGTTGTGAATGAGGTGGATTTTCACTTTGCAAAGAATACCCAATCACGTGCAAGAAAAATAAAAAATAACTGCATATTTGCCTACATATGACTGTATCATGGAAGTCAACAGAGATTCTCCTTATTCACTAAGCTTTGGGGAAAAATCCCTTTCAAAGAACAATTTCCCTATTAACCGTTTGCTGACTGTATAACATACATATATAGGGCAGCAAGGCGGCTCTGCTGTGCAGGATCACATACCTAGTATATGATCCTGCACTTCTGGGTCTGAGGCGCTCATGCACCCAGGTGGCTTACTCCCACTGTGATTATACACAGAAGGAGCTGATATGCAGGTACTGCAGTCCCGATGTCCACCAGCACCCGCCGATCATTAGGCAGAGATCCAGAACAGTAATCTGCCTATGTAAACATGGCAGATCGTCATTATGTCAGTAGGGAAGGCATTGATCCTGTGTTCCTACAAAGCAGCAACATGGATCAATGCCTTCCCCCTAGTAAAATCACCTCCCACACAGTATACAAGCACTGGCTAGGCACACAGTTAACCCTTTGATCCAGTGTCATTGGTACAGTGACAGTGCATATTTTTTAGCACTGATCACTGTACTTGTGTCACTGGTCTCCAAAAAGTGTCAGCTAGTGTCTGATTGTCTGCCTCAATATCACAGTCCTGCTATAAGTCGCCGGTTAATAAATAAAAAAATGTAATTCCATAAATACATCCCATCATTTTTAGACGCTATAATTTTGCGTAAGCCAATCAATATACACTTATAGGATTTTTTTATTTTATTTTATTTATTAAAAATTTTTATTGGCTATGTTTTGTAGCAGAAAATAAATAATGTTGTTTTTTAAAAAAAAATTGTCTATCTTTTTTTGTTTATAGCGCAAAAAAATTAAATAATGCATCGGTGATTAACCACTTCAGCCCCGGACCATTTTTCTGGTCAAACACCAGGCCACTTTTTGCGATTCGGCACTGCGTAGCTTTAACTGACAATTGCGTGGTCGTGCGACGTGGCTCCGAAACACAATTGAGGTCCTTTTTTTCCCACAAATATAGCTTTCTTTTGGTGGTATTTGATCACCTCTGCGGTTTTTATTTTTTGCGCTATAAACAAAAATAGAGCGACAATTTTTTTAAAAATTCTATATTTTTAACTTTTTGCTATAATAAATACCCCCAAAAAATATATATATATATATTTTTTTTTCCTTAGGTTAGGTCGATATGTATTCTTTTACATATTTTTGGTAAAAAAAATCGCAATAAGCGTCTATTGATTGGTTTGCGCAAAAGTTATAGCGTCTACAAAATAGGGGATAGTTTTATGTCATTTTTATTAATAATTATTTTTTTACTAGTAATGGCGGTGATCAGCGATTTTTATCGTGACTGCGACATTATGGCAGACACATCAGACACTTTTGATACATTTTTGGGACCATTGTAATTTAGAGAGCGATCAGTGCTATAAAAGTGCACTGATTACTGTGAAAATGACACTGGCAGTGAAGTGGGGTTAACCACTAGGTGGCGCTGTAGGGATTAAGTGTGCCCTGATGAGTGCTTCTAACTGTAGGGGGGATGGGCTGTGTGTGACAAGACAGTGATCACCGCTTCCGATTATAGGAAGCGGTGATCACTGTCATTGTCACTAGGCAGAGCGGGGAGATGCTTGTTTACATAAGCATCTCCCAGCTCTATCTCTCCGTGAGATGCTGCAATCGAGTCCACGGGACTCACGGTCGGGCTCACAGAGAAAGCGGCAGGGTGGCGAACGCGCCGGCAGTGAGTGCGCGACCACACAGCGGCATCTTAGAGAGGACGTACCTGTACGTGCTTGTGCCTGTCCGTGCCATTCTGCCGACGTATATATACAGGAGGCGGTCCTTAAGCGGTTAAATATCACCAGAAGAAAGGGAAAAAAAGGACATAAATTTTATTTGGGTACAGCGTCACGCGACCGTGCAATTGTCAGTTAAGGTGATTGTAAAGGCTAGTGTTGTTTGTTATTTAAAAAATAAAAATAAATCTTATACTTACCTCCTCTGTGCAGTTGGTTTTGCACAGAGCAGCCTGGATCCTCTTCTTCTTGGGTCCCTCTCCGCTGCTCCTAGCCCCTCCCTCCTTTGAGTGCCCCTTAGCCAGAAGCTTGCTACAGGGGGCACCCAAGACAAGTATCCATTCAGACATGGAGCCCCGACCTCTCCCCCGATTGGGTGACTAATTTTGATTGACAGCCACGGGAGCCAATGGCACCGCTGCTCTGTCTGAGCCAATCAGGAGGAGTGTACTGGATGGCTGAGGGGATCGTGGACATCACTGGAGAGAGGAGCTCAGGTAGGTAATTGGGGGGGTGCTGGGGGGGCTGCTACACACAGAAGATTTTTTTTATCCTGGTGCATAGAATGCATTAAGATAAAAAAAACCTTCTGCCTTTCTGCCCAACTCCAACGCAGTGCTGTATCACAAAAAATGGTCTGATGATCAAGGGGGTAAATCTTCCGGAGGGCAAGTGGTTAAGGGAACTGAGATTCTGTCCCCAACTTCTGTCTCACTGTCCATGCCTTGTGTTTTCCTATCAACTGTTTGGATTATGTTCATATTCATCATGTCTGTAGTTATTTTGATCATCGACCTGTCACCTCTGTTATAGCCTGTTGGGAACCTGGTCTCTATGCCCAGCAATCAGCCTACTGACTCTGCTACTGTCTGCTGTTGCTGTGAGTATCTCTCTAATGACTTACACTGCTCTAGCATCTGTCATGTATGTTGTTGGCTGTTGAGAAGTTCAAAAAGTGAGTCTTATCCAGAGTAGCACATTGTTCAAATGGAAACCCTCAGTACTGAATCCACCAATAACATTAACTTACACTTTAAGCCCTGTACACACGATCAGTTTTACCGATGAAAACAGTCCGATGGACTTTTTTCATCGGACAAACCGATCGTGTATGGGCCCCATCGGTCTTTTTTCCATCCGTGATTAAACATAGAACTTTTTTTAAATTTATCTGATGGAAAAAAAAAACGATAGCAAATTCCGATCGTCTGTGTGGAACTCCATCAGAGAAAAAACCCACGCATGCTCAGAATCAAGTCGACGCATGCTCAGAAGCATTGAACTTAATTTTTCTCGGCTCGTCTGAGTGTTTTACGTCCCGGCGTTTGGGACGGTCGGATTTTCAACTGATGGTGTATAGGCAAGACTGATGGAAGTCAGCTTCATCGGAAATCCGATGGAAAAACCATCGGATTTTATTCCATCGGAAATCCGATCCTATGTACAGGGCTGAACAGTTCACTTTTTTCTGTTCACGTCTTTCTCTTTTTTTTTTTTTTTCAAATAAAGGCAATGTCACTTATTTATTTATGGCCCCTCATCCATGCTGAATTTCTGCATTGCAATAGAAAGGAACCCTGTAAATAAAAAAGCTAGCTAATAGCTATCCCCATTTTTGCCTGGGGCGCCCAGGTGAGGGTGACATCTCTATACTCCCAAGTAGATCACTGGGAATGTTTAATTTTCTAAATCTCACAAGATAATGTTCCTGAACAGGGAAAGAGTGTATTTTTGCAAGGTTTGGGCTATTTGGTATTCCCTGGGATCTCGCTGGAAGGACAGTGACATCATCCTTCCTAAGAACAATGATTGGTAAGTATTTTTACAAAAAATATTTACCCATTTTTTTTATATTGTAATGCAGTATTTTTGGCATGTGAGAAAGGCTCTTTGTAAATAAGTGGATCTTGCATTTTTTGTGCAAGTAAATGATTCAGTGTTGCCACAATATATATCAGCAATACATCTGGCATGACCCTACTGCTTTAAATCTTTTACATTTTTAGATATGTCCATAATCATAATTTAAGCTGTATTTTTATAAATCATCTGAAAGATTCTAACGTTTCATTTCATTAGTTTGAATAATTGTGTGTCATTTCAGATTTTCCTTTTTTTCTACTTTTAATACATACTTGGTGAGTTTTCCAGGACATTATTTTGTGGTTCCCATACTGAGTATAATTATGCCCATGACACAAGTGCTTATATTTTATTGCTCATAATTTTAATTACAGCCATTTGATGCAGTTTACTTGAGCACAGGGCACATGTGGTTGGCATGCAGTGTATAATTATACTTATGACATAACATCCTTTGTGTTAGTACCTGATTAAATTCATTAAGATATTTCATTTACTTTTCCTTTTTGCAGTTGATGTTCTACCATTTTATAAAATGAAATCACTAACATCTCAGAGCAAACATGCCCAGAAAGATAATTGATTAAAATGGAATTTTGATGTTTCAAATAATTTAACTTATTGAGATACTAATATTGGTTTATTGGCATATTGGTGATTGTACTCGATTTTACTCCATAAAACCTTAATTGTACACAGTTTCTAATCCATTAATTTTGGATGGTTGGAATAAAAGCTGCATTAAAAAGACTTCATTATATACCAATGCAAAAAAAAAATTTAATATATTTTTCAAATAAAGTAGATTGGAAAGAATATTAGGGAAAACCTCATTCCCCTTGAGGATATATAGAAAAGTGTTTTTGCCATAGATCAAAATAAAAGTAATCCTTGGGCTACACAAGCAAATTTTTTTTTTTGCTACTTAAAGATTTACCCAGTTGTTGGCTGTGATTTCGATTGCAGCCTGCTGAAAAAAAGATGCGCAGCCAATTAACCACTTGCCGACCTGCCGTCATCATTATACTGCGGTAAATACACACATCCCTGTTCTGTGAGGAGAGGAGATACAGATCATGAGTTCCTACAAGCTGGAAACCACGATCTGTCATCTCCTATAGTGAGTCCCCTCCCCCCACAGTTAGAACACACACTACGGAACACAGTTAACCCTTTGATCGCCCCCTAGTGTTAACCCCTTCCCTGCCAGTGACCTTTACACAGTAATCAGTGCATTATTATAGCACTAATCGCTGTATAAATGCCAATGGTCCCAAAAATGCATCAGAAGTGTCCGATGTGTCCGCCATAATGTCGCAGTACCGATAAAAATCGCAGATTGCCGCCATTACTAGTAAAAATAATAATAATAATAAAAATGCCATGAATCTATCCCCTATTTTGTAGACGCTATAACTTTTGTGCAAACCAATCAATATACACTCATTGCGATTTTTATTACCAAAAATATGTATAAGAATAAATATCGGCCTAAACTGAGGAAAAAATTTGCTTTTTAAAAAAAAAAAATGGGGATATTTATTATAGCAAAAAGTAAGGTGGAAGGATGTCTCCCAGACTCAATGTCCTGAAGCCGCAATTATGGTTTATCCTGAAAAAAGATAAAGATCTATTATATTCAGAATCATTTGCCATTAATATTCCCACAACTTGTAATTGCTTCCTCTGTCAAATAACTGGGAGTTACTATGACCGCATCCCCTTTGTCTTTATAGCGGACAATATTGCTCCATTACTGACAAGATTTCAAATTCAAAGTAGGGTTTGGTGTAAACTTTCTCTTTCAGTAATAGGCTACATAAATGTAATTAAGATGGTCTGGATGCCACAACTTTTATATTTTTTTGCATAATTCCCCAGTTTAGATCCCTTTGAAGAAATTCATTAGGATTAATAGGATATTTAGAAATTTGATTTGGGGAAATAAGTCCCCCCCCCGTATCAAACAAGATTTCCTACAATATCCAAAGAAGGCTGGGAGGTTAGCGACCCCAAACCCGAGGATTTATTTTCTCGACGCTCAATTGCAGCAACTAGTACAGTGGGAATCATAGGCCTCAACTGCTCCCTCATTTCACTTTTCTCTTTTGGTTTCCAAAGACGCCAGATGCTCTTGGCCCTGGAGGGGGCATTGGGGTGCTCCTCCTTTTCTAATATACCCACCCTGGTACTTATATATAAGGTGTGGGAATCTGTTAAAAGGATAATGGGGGTTTCTTCATTAACTAAATATACCCCTGAAGCAATGAAAGGCTACCTGAGATACTGACCCTCCAGGGCTTTCAGCGATGGGAACGAGCAGGGATTTTTACCCTCACTCAACTCTATGAGAGGGGTGTACTTAAATCTTTTGATCAGTTGGTAAGGGAATTTTCATTTAACCCTAGATGGTTCTATCAATTTTTGCAGCTACGACATGGCTTATATCCCAAATTTTCTTCTTCTCCTGTTTTGTTTCTCCCAGTCCCAGTCATGGAAAGAGTGGATCAGACATCTGCTACCACAGGCCTAATATCTGCTACATATAAGTCTCTATTACAGTGTAGTTCTAATAAGTTTCATTGTCCATCTAGAGAGAAATGGGAGAGTGATATTGGTCCTATCTCTGACTGTGTCTGGGATAGGATTCTTCAGGCTCTTCCTCTTGTATCTCTTTCACCCTTATTTAGATTAACATAATTTTATATATTGCACAGGGCTTATAGGACCCCAGAATATTTGTTTAATATTGGCTTAACACCTGACTCGGCTTGTTCCAGATGTGGCAATCCGGGGTCATTGATACATTTACTATGGTGATGCCCGAAACTCCAGAGGTTTTGGGCTGAGGTTGTCGGTACACTGAATGGCCTCTTACACCCTGTTCCAAATTATTATGCCAATGATATTTCAGTGTCACGAAGATTAAATATGTTGTTTTTCAGTTTAACTCATGGATGACATGCTCTTTTGATCACTGAAAACAATCTCGGACACCTGTGATAATTAGATTTGCCAGGTGAGCCCAATTAAAGGAAAAACTACTAAAGGAGGATGTTCCACATTATTAAGCAGAGCACCATTTTCAAGCAATATGGGGAAGAAAAAGGATCTCTCTGGTGCCGAAAAGAGTGAAATAGTTCAATGCCTTGGACGAGGTATGAAAACATTGGATATTTCACAAAAACGTAAGCGTGATCATCGCACTATTAAGGGATTTGTGGCTGATTCAGAACACAGACAGGTTTCATGCAGATAAAGGCAAATTGAGGACGATTTTTGCCAGATCTATGCATCGGATCAAGAGAGCAGCTGCTAAAACACCATTACATAGCAGCAAACAGATATTTGAAGCTGCTGGTGCCTCTGGAGTCCCACGGACATCAAGGTGTAGAGTCCTCCAGTGTCTTGCAACTGTGCATAAACCTTCCATTCGACCACCACTAACCAATGCTCACAAGCAAAAACAGCTGCATTGGGCAGAAAAATACATGAAGACTAATTTTCAAAAAGCCCTGTTCACTGATGAGTGCCGTGCAACCCTGGATGGTCCAGATGCATGGAGTGGTGGATGGTTGGTGGACGGCCACCCTGTTCCAACAAGGCTGCGACGTCAGCAAGGCGGTGGTGGAGTCATGTTTTGGGCCGGAATCATGGGAAGAGAGTTGATCTGCCCCTTTAGGGTCCCCGAAGGAGAACAGATGACCTCTGCAAAGTGTGTGGAGTTCCTGACTGACCACTTCCTTCCCTGGTACAGAAGGAAGAACTATGCTTTCCGTAATAAAATCATCTTCATGCATGACAATGCACCATCTCATGCTGCAAAGAATACCTCTGCAAAGATGGCTGCTATGGGGATAAAGGGAGAGAAAGTCTGTCATGGATATGCATTAATGTCTGTCTGCCATCTTACCTTTCCTCCTCATGTGTTCATCTTAGAGGCCAGACCCTTTCACCTGGCTTCCTTTATAATCTCCTCCCAGCCTGACTCCACCCCAGGCCCTATCACAGAACACTATATTAACCTGTGCACTGCAAGCCTGCTTTGCTGATCAACATGTTTGTTTATGCATCGTGTGTTTGGGTTCCTGCCTGCCGTGTGCTACGTCTGTCTCTCTGTTACGTTATTGGCTTGTTCCTGACTATCCCTGTCTGCTTGTGAACCTTGACCTTCGGCTTGTCCTTCGTTATCCTTGTCTGCTTGTGACCCTTGACCTTTGGCTTGTCCTTCGCTATTCTTGTATCTTGTGCTGCTGCTTCCCCTCTTTCCCTACGGGGCGTGAGCTAGGAGACTCTAGGGGCCGCGACCTGGACCTAGCTGCAGCGCAACATCCTCACCACTAGAGGCTCTGGAGGAGACCTGCTGGGTCTTAGACTCCGCGCCCTGGGGAATCTCGGCTCTAGCTTCCTGTAGGATCCCGGTTGTGCTCCTCTGGTCCCGCTTTCCAAAACCACCCAGTTTCCTATCCGCAGCAGTCAGTCATAGGGTTCACTATCTTGTGGTGCACTCCTGTCCCCCTATGGTGTGCATCTGTCATCTGGCCACAGGCGACCTGACAGTTTGATCAGCCATGGACCCGGCTGACATGCCGCTCCCCGCGGATGATCAATTGCGGGGCATAGTCCGCAGACTTGAAACCCAGGAATCAAATCAGACTCAGGTGATGCGATTCCTCCAGGATCTGGCTTCTCGCTTCGAGCAGCTTCAGGCCTCCTTGGGAACCCCGAATCCACAACCTCAAGTACAACCAGCGGCTGTACCTATCGCACCAGTCGCAGCCACACACTCACTAAAACTGCCAGCTCCGTTCCGTTTTTCTGGGGACACCAAGGCCTGCAGGGGGTTTCTCAGCCAATGTACGATTCATTTTGAGCTTCAGCCTCAAAACTTCCGGTCTGACCGGGCTAAGGTAGCCTATATCATTTCCCTCCTTCCGGTGAAGCTTTAGCCTGGGCTGCCCCCTGTGGGAGAATGATCCGGTGGTTTCCAGCCTGTCCGACTTCTTGAAGCTCTTTCTTAATATCTTCGAGGAGCCGGCTCGGGCTTCTTCAGCGGCTAGTGCCCTCTTACGTCTTCGCCAAGAATCTAGTTCAGTGGGACAATATGCTCTTCAGTTCCGTATCCACACAGCTGAATTGAGCTGGAATAATGAGGCCCTGGTCGCTACCTTTTTACATGGCCTCTCTGACCGAGTGAAAGACAAATTAGCGGGAAGAGCCATTCCTGTCGGTCTGGACGATGTAATTTCTCTGTGCAATCAGATCGACATTCGTTTTCAGGAGAGATCCCTAGAAAAAAGACACCAGCACTCTCTTGGTCCTAGCCAGTCTGAGCTCCCCTCCCTTCATCCCGTGGAGCATCTTCTGCCTGCGGAGGAACCTATGCAGCTGGGCCGGACCAGACTAACCCCCGAAGATCGTGCTAGGCGCAGAACTCTGGGCTTGTGCCTCTATTGTGGGGGCAAGGGTAATTTTCGTAACGCCTGTGTCAGGGTAGAGTTCACCTGCTGGGGCACTGAGGTTCACTTTGCCAATGGCTGCAGTTCGAGTGTCCACCAGCAGGTGTCTCCCAAAAACCAGCAGGTTCTGATCAGCCACACCTGGTTCCAGCTGCCAGGTGGATACTTAAGGCTGCTCCTCCCTTCCCCCAGCTCGTCACTATCCTGTCTGATCGTCTCCTTGCTACCAGATTGTGCCTGATACCTTTCTGAACCTTCCCTTGTCCTGATCCGTCCTGCACCCCTATGCCTTGTTCTATGCCCTTGTACCCAGTCGTGTCCCCTTCCTTGCATCCCTGTTGCCTTTGTCCCTTAGTTGTAGATATTGTATATAGATAGCAGTTAGGTTTATTAGTTATTCTTGTTCTTGTTTGCTGGAGTGGTTTATGCTTTCACTGGTTGCTGTGTATGTTTATTTGTGTGTGTTCACTGTAAATAAATATCACTTTAATGATAAATACTTTGTTTGGTCTCAGTTTCTTGGTGTAGCTACATGTCTGGTCACCTTAGACCAGTGGCGGCCCGTCCATAGGGGGCGCCCGGGCGCCGCCCCCCCCCTCCTGTGGTGACCAAAAAAAAAAAAAACGGGCCCTTTAAGAGTTTTTTTTTTTAAATGTCTTTTTTTTACACATGGCGGCGCGACCATAGTGGGCGCAGAAGCGCCGCTACCGCTCGCTTCTGCGCCCGGCCGTCACTCACCACAACAATACATAGGTTCATGCATTGCATGAACCTATGTATTGCTGCCGCCCACTATTCAGATTGCCGGCCCCTTGAGCGCCGGCCATCTGAATCACAGCGTCTGATTGGCCTTTAGAAGTGCCTATCAGAGCCAGCAGGCTCTGATAGGCTTCCCGACTACAGGGGTGCGTTCCCTGGCCAATCAGGTTCACCGGGTCTGGTTACCGGTAACCTGATTGGCTGAAGTGACATCGAGGGCGGGAGAAGACATCGAGGACGGAAGAAGGACGGCGCTGACTCGAGGAAGGTAAGTGCAGGGCTGGGGGGAGAAACTGGCTGCATATGGGGGAGAAACTGGCTGTATTATGAGGACAAACTGGCTGCATTTGGGGAGAAACTGGCTGTATTATGAGGACAAACTGGCTGTATTATGGGGGAGAAACTGGCTACATTTGGGGGAGAAACTGGCTGCATTTGGGGGAGAAACTGGCTGCATTTGGGGGAGAAACTGGCTGCATTATGGGGGAGAAACTGGCTGCATATGGGGGAGAAACTGGCTGCATATGGGGGAGAAACTGGCTGCATTATGGGGGAGAAACTGGCTGTATTATGGGGGAGAAACTGGCTGTATTATGGGGGAGAAACTGGCTGCATTTGGGGGAGAAACTGGCTGTATTATGAGGACAAACTGGCTGTATTATGGGGGAGAAACTGGCTGCATTTGGGGGAGAAACTGGCTGCATTTGGGGGAGAAACTGGCTGCATTATGGGGGAGAAACTGGCTGCATTTGAGGGAGAAACTGGCTGCATTTGGGGGAGAAACTGGCTGCATATGGGGTAGAAACTGGCTGCATATGGGGGAGAAACTGGCTGCATTATGGGGGGAGAAACTGGCTGTATTATGGGGGAGAAACTGGCTGTATTATGGGGGAGAAACTGGCTGCATATGGGGGAGAAACTGGCTGCATTTGGGGGAGAAACTGGCTGCATTTAGGGGAGAAACTGGCTGCATATGGGGGAGAAACTGGCTGCATGTGGGGGACAAACTGGCTGCATTTGGGGTGGAAACTGGCTGCATTATGGGGGAGAAACTGGCTGCATTATGGGGGAGAAACTGGCTGTATTATGGGGGAGAAACTGGCTGTATTATGGGGGAGAAACTGGCTGTATTATGGGGGAGAAACTGGCTGTATTATGGGGGGAAAAACTGGCTGTATTATGGGGGGACAAACTGGCTGTATTATTGGGGGACAAACTGGCTGTATATTGGGGGGGAAACTGGCTGCATTTTGGGACAAACTAGTGGCGTTTGGGCACAGTGGCTGCGTTTTAATGGGCACAGTGGCGGCAATTGATGATTTTTTTTTTTTCATTTTGTTTGCGCCCCCACAAAAAATTTGAGCACCAGCCGCCACTGCCTTAGACGCTGACCCTGACATAATAGTGACGCCCACTAACGACCAGATCTGCTACACTTGGGAACTGAGATCCAGTTACTTGAGTTTTTTGCCTTTGTCAGGATGCTTAGAGCAGTGCTGGGACAAGGTCATTTGGTGCCCAGGGCGAAGATGGCAAACTGTGCCCCCCCCAATTATCGTCACCGTTCATCGTCACTGTTGTCATCGTTGCTGATACTAAGCATTTGCAAGAGTACTTGTACTTGTGCAAATGCTCCAATATCTAAAACCAATACTTTCTGTGCGATCTGAGTTCATACAAAATTAATGGGCTTAAATCGCACTGTAAAGAATCACATGTGATTTGAAGAGGAATGTGGTGTGATTCCTGCCCGAATCACATGCTGTTTCTCACACCGCTCCTGTGTGAACCTAGGCTTGTCATAATGACTTCAGCCTGGGTTCACACAGGAGTGGTGCAGGAAACCACATGTGATTCAGACAGGAATCGCACCACATTCCTGTTCAAATCACATGTGATTCTTTACAGTGCGATTTAAGCCCACTCAAATCGCACTGAAAAGGTATTGACAACTGGCATCAGCGAGTACTTGAGCACAAGTATTGTTGGTACAAAACAGGTATTGGTGCAACCCTAGTGTGTGCCCAGCTTTAGACAATGTGTCCGGGTGTTTAATTGACTTAAAGACAAAGCTCCTGGGCAAACAAATCTGCATAGGTGAGAATAAAGTTAACAGGGAAAACATTTGTCACTGTTCGTACTCATGCACAAGAAAACTATACTATAGGTATAGCATACACTATACAATTTGATTGCACAATCTCTGCACAATCTCTTTTAGATTTACGGAAACTTTGCAATATATGGACAACCTAAACAATTCATTTAAGTAGTATCCAATCAGGCAGGCCTTTGTACTACATAGTTGGTGGTAGATCCAAAAGATATTGTACAATCAGATTGTATAATGTATGGTAAGCTGGCCATAGATGGATCGTTTTTATTTTCGTCTGATCAAAAAAAATTTAATGGATCCCCCCAATCCACACAACTAAGGTAGATGAGGGAATCCTTTCCACTGAGACATCTATGTCGGTGCTGCAAATCTAAGGAAACATTTCTGCTGGTTTGAGAGAAGTTGATCATTAAATTGATGTCTCTTTAGCAAGAATGACTACAGAAGGATTGAAACTTGTCCGGTCCTTGCTGGACCAGTTAAATTTCCATCCATCTATGGCCAGGTTTAGTAGCTCCTGTTGTTTTCGTATGCCTGGGGAGCTCACTAAGCACATGAGTTCTTTAGGGCCCATTCACATGTGGTGCAGACGTGTGTGTTCTGTCTAGGGATGAGCTTCGTGTTCGAGTCGAACATACGTTCGACTCGAACATCGGCTGTTCGATCGTTCGACGAAGATCGAACGATTTGGGCCGTTCGCGCCAAATTCGAGTGATGCGAACGGCCCACAATGCACTACGCCATCGCAGTGTCATCCAGGCGCTGTGATTGGCCAAGCATGCACTGTGACCCCGCATGCTTGGCCAATCACAGCGCCGGCAGCGAGGAGAGCAATGATTGGCCACAGGCAGGATGCCTGTGGCCAATTATTGCTGAGGGTGTTTAGTACACGCCCCACACTATAAAAGGCCGCCAGCACGGCGGCCTAGTGTAGTGTGTTCCGGAGCAGGGAAAGAGCAGCATAGGCAGGGACAGTGACTTTTATTTCTTTCTTGCTTAACCTGGATTCCTTTAGTTTAGGGAAAGAGAAGGATAGGTAGGGAGAGTGTCAGTGTGTTTTGTGCTTGTGCTATAGTGTGCTTTAAAAAAACATTTTTTCTAGGGACAGAAAACTCTAGGTAGGGAGAGTGTCAGTTTCTTTCACTGTGCAAGTCCTTGTTTCTAGGGACAGGGAAGGACAGTGAGTGAATTGTCCTTGTGCTATAGTGTGCTTAAAAAAAACATTTTTTCTAGGGACAGAAAACTCTAGGTAGGGAGAGTGTCAGTTTCTTTCACTGTGCAAGTCCTTGTTTCCAGGGACAGGGAAGGACAGTGAGTGAATTCTCCTTGTGCTATAGTGTGCTTAAAAAAAACATTTTTTCTAGGGACAGAAAACTCTAGGTAGGGAGAGTGTCAGTTTCTTTCACTGTGCAAGTCCTTGTTTCCAGGGACAGGGAAGGACAGTGAGTGAATTCTCCTTGTGCTATAGTGTGCTTAAAAAAAACATTTTTTCTAGGGACAGAAAACTCTAGGTAGGGAGAGTGTCAGTTTCTTTCACTGTGCAAGTCCTTGTTTCTAGGGACCTGGAAGGACAGTGAGTGAATTCTCCTTGTGCTATAGTGTGCTTAAAAAAAACATTTTTTCTAGGGACAGAAAACTCTAGGTAGGGAGAGTGTCAGTTACTTTCACTGTGCAAGTCCTTGTTTCCAGGGACAGGGAAGGACAGTGAGTGAATTCTCCTTGTGCTATAGTGTGCTTAAAAAAACATTTTTTCTAGGGACAGAAAACTCTAGGTAGGGAGAGTGTCAGTTTCTTTCACTGTGATAATACTTGTTTCTAGGGACAAAGAAGGAAAGTGAGTGAAATTCTCCTTGTGCTATAGTGTGCTTTAAAAAAACATTTTTTCTAGGGACAGAAAACTCTAGGTAGGGAGAGTGTCAGTTTCTTTCACTGTGAAAGTCCTTGTTTCTAGGGACAGGGAAGGACAGTGAGTGAATTCTCCTTGTGCTATAGTGTGCTTAAAAAAAACATTTTTTCTAGGGACAGAAAACTCTAGGTAGGGAGAGTGTCAGTTTCTTTCACTGTGCAAGTCCTTGTTTCCAGGGACAGGGAAGGACAGTGAGTGAATTCTCCTTGTGCTATAGTGTGCTTAAAAAAAACATTTTTTCTAGGGACAGAAAACTCTAGGTAGGGAGAGTGTCAGTTTCTTTCACTGTGCAAGTCCTTGTTTCTAGGGACCTGGAAGGACAGTGAGTGAATTCTCCTTGTGCTATAGTGTGCTTAAAAAAAACATTTTTTCTAGGGACAGAAAACTCTAGGTAGGGAGAGTGTCAGTTTCTTTCACTGTGCAAGTCCTTGTTTCTAGGGACCTGGAAGGACAGTGAGTGAATTCTCCTTGTGCTATAGTGTGCTTAAAAAAAAAAAATTTCTAGGGACAGAAAACTCTAGGTAGGGAGAGTGTCAGTTTCTTTCACTGTGCAAGTCCTTGTTTCTAGGGACCTGGAGGGACAGTGAGTGAATTCTCCTTGTGCTATAGTGTGCTTAAAAAAAACATTTTTTCTAGGGACAGAAAACTCTAGGTAGGGAGAGTGTCAGTTTCTTTCACTGGGCAAGTCCTTGTTTCTAGGGACCTGGAAGGACAGTGAGTGAATTCTCCTTGTGCTATAGTGTGCTTAAAAAAAAACATTTTTTCTAGGGACAGAAAACTCTAGGTAGGGAGAGTGTCAGTTTCTTTCACTGTGCAAGTCCTTGTTTCTAGGGACAGGGAAGGACATTGAGTGAATTCTCCTTGTGCTATAGTGTGCTTAAAAAAAACATTTTTTCTAGGGACAGAAAACTCTAGGTAGGGAGAGTGTCAGTTTCTTTCACTGTGCAAGTCCTTGTTTCTAGGGACCTGGAAGGACAGTGAGTGAATTCTCCTTGTGCTATAGTGTGCTTAAAAAAAACATTTTTTCTAGGGACAGAAAACTCTAGGTAGGGAGAGTGTCAGTTTCTTTCACTGTGCAAGTCCTTGTTTCCAGGGACAGGGAAGGACAGTGAGTGAATTCTCCTTGTGCTATAGTGTGCTTAAAAAAAACATTTTTCTAGGGACAGAAAACTCTAGGTAGGGAGAGTGTCAGTTTCTTTCACTGTGCAAGTCCTTGTTTCTAGGGACAGGGAAGGACAGTGAGTGAATTCTCCTTGTTCTATAGTGTGCTTAAAAAAACCATTTTTTTCTAGGGACAGAAAACTCTAGGTAGGGAGAGTGTCAGTTTCTTTCACTGTGCAAGTCCTTGTTTCCAGGGACAGGGAAGGACAGTGAGTGAATTCTCCTTGTGCTATAGTGTGCTTAAAAAAAACATTTTTTCTAGGGACAGAAAACTCTAGGTAGGGAGAGTGTCAGTTTCTTTCACTGTGCAAGTCCTTGTTTCTAGGGACCTGGAAGGACAGTGAGTGAATTCTCCTTGTGCTATAGTGTGCTTAAAAAAAAACATTTTTTCTAGGGACAGAAAACTCTAGGTAGGGAGAGTGTCAGTTTCTTTCACTGTGCAAGTCCTTGTTTCTAGGGACAGGGAAGGACATTGAGTGAATTCTCCTTGTGCTATAGTGTGCTTAAAAAAAACATTTTTTCTAGGGACAGAAAACTCTAGGTAGGGAGAGTGTCAGTTTCTTTCACTGTGCAAGTCCTTGTTTCTAGGGACCTGGAAGGACAGTGAGTGAATTCTCCTTGTGCTATAGTGTGCTTAAAAAAAAAAAAATTTCTAGGGACAGAAAACTCTAGGTAGGGAGAGTGTCAGTTTCTTTCACTGTGCAAGTCCTTGTTTCCAGGGACAGGGAAGGACAGTGAGTGAATTCTCCTTGTGCTATAGTGTGCTTAAAAAAAACATTTTTTCTAGGGACAGAAAACTCTAGGTAGGGAGAGTGTCAGTTTCTTTCACTGTGCAAGTCCTTGTTTCTAGAGACAGGGAAGGACAGTGAGTGAATTCTCCTTGTGCTATAGTGTGCTTAAAAAAAACATTTTTTCTAGGGACAGAAAACTCTAGGTAGGGAGAGTGTCAGTTTCTTTCACTGTGCAAGTCCTTGTTTCCAGGGACAGGGAAGGACAGTGAGTGAATTCTCCTTGTGCTATAGTGTGCTTAAAAAAAACATTTTTTCTAGGGACAGAAAACTCTAGGTAGGGAGAGTGTCAGTGTGTTTTGTGCTTGTGCTATAGTGTGCTTTAAAAAAACATTTTTTCTAGGGACAGAAAACTCTAGGTAGGGAGAGTGTCAGTTTCTTTCACTGTGCAAGTCCTTGTTTCTAGGGACAGGGAAGGACAGTGAGTGAATTCTCCTTGTGCTATAGTGTGCTTAAAAAAAACATTTTTTCTAGGGACAGAAAACTCTAGGTAGGGAGAGTGTCAGTTTCTTTCACTGTGCAAGTCCTTGTTTCCAGGGACAGGGAAGGACAGTGAGTGAATTCTCCTTGTGCTATAGTGTGCTTAAAAAAAACATTTTTTCTAGGGACAGAAAACTCTAGGTAGGGAGAGTGTCAGTTACTTTCACTGTGCAAGTCCTTGTTTCCAGGGACAGGGAAGGACAGTGAGTGAATTCTCCTTGTGCTATAGTGTGCTTAAAAAAACATTTTTTCTAGGGACAGAAAACTCTAGGTAGGGAGAGTGTCAGTTTCTTTCACTGTGCAAGTCCTTGTTTCTAGGGACCTGGAAGGACAGTGAGTGAATTCTCCTTGTGCTATAGTGTGCTTAAAAAAAACATTTTTTCTAGGGACAGAAAACTCTAGGTAGGGAGAGTGTCAGTTACTTTCACTGTGCAAGTCCTTGTTTCCAGGGACAGGGAAGGACAGTGAGTGAATTCTCCTTGTGCTATAGTGTGCTTAAAAAAAACATTTTTTCTAGGGACAGAAAACTCTAGGTAGGGAGAGTGTCAGTTTCTTTCACTGTGATAATACTTGTTTCTAGGGACAAAGAAGGAAAGTGAGTGAAATTCTCCTTGTGCTATAGTGTGCTTTAAAAAAAACATTTTTTCTAGGGACAGAAAACTCTAGGTAGGGAGAGTGTCAGTTTCTTTCACTGTGCAAGTCCTTGTTTCTAGGGACAGGGAAGGACAGTGAGTGAATTCTCCTTGTGCTATAGTGTGCTTAAAAAAAACATTTTTTCTAGGGACAGAAAACTCTAGGTAGGGAGAGTGTCAGTTTCTTTCACTGTGCAAGTCCTTGTTTCCAGGGACAGGGAAGGACAGTGAGTGAATTCTCCTTGTGCTATAGTGTGCTTAAAAAAAACATTTTTTCTAGGGACAGAAAACTCTAGGTAGGGAGAGTGTCAGTTTCTTTCACTGTGCAAGTCCTTGTTTCTAGGGACCTGGAAGGACAGTGAGTGAATTCTCCTTGTGCTATAGTGTGCTTAAAAAAAAAAAATTTCTAGGGACAGAAAACTCTAGGTAGGGAGAGTGTCAGTTTCTTTCACTGTGCAAGTCCTTGTTTCCAAGGGACCTGGAAGGACAGTGAGTGAATTCTCCTTGTGCTATAGTGTGCTTAAAAAAAACATTTTTTCTAGGGACAGAAAACTCTAGGTAGGGAGAGTGTCAGTTTCTTTCACTGTGCAAGTCCTTGTTTCTAGGGACCTGGAAGGACAGTGAGTGAATTCTCCTTGTGCTATAGTGTGCTTAAAAAAACATTTTTTCTAGGGACAGAAAACTCTAGGTAGGGAGAGTGTCAGTTTCTTTCACTGTGCAAGTCCTTGTTTCTAGGGACCTGGAAGGACAGTGAGTGAATTCTCCTTGTGCTATAGTGTGCTTAAAAAAAACATTTTTTCTAGGGACAGAAAACTCTAGGTAGGGAGAGTGTCAGTTTCTTTCACTGTGCAAGTCCTTGTTTCTAGGGACAGGGAAGGACAGTGAGTGAATTCTCCTTGTGCTATAGTGTGCTTAAAAAAAACATTTTTTCTAGGGACAGAAAACTCTAGGTAGGGAGAGTGTCAGTTTCTTTCACTGTGCAAGTCCTTGTTTCTAGGGACAGGGAAGGACATTGAGTGAATTCTCCTTGTGCTATAGTGTGCTTAAAAAAAACATTTTTTCTAGGGACAGAAAACTCTAGGTAGGGAGAGTGTCAGTTTCTTTCACTGTGCAAGTCCTTGTTTCTAGGGACCTGGAAGGACAGTGAGTGAATTCTCCTTGTGCTATAGTGTTCTTAAAAAAAAACATTTTTTCTAGGGACAGAAGACTCTAGGTAGGGAGAGTGTCAGTTTATTTCACTGTGCAAGTCCTTGTTTCCAGGGACAGGGAAGGACAGTGAGTGAATTCTCCTTGTGCTATAGTGTGCTTAAAAAAAACATTTTTTCTAGGGACAGAAAACTCTAGGTAGGGAGAGTGTCAGTTTCTTTCACTGTGCAAGTCCTTGTTTCTAGGGACAGGGAAGGACAGTGAGTGAATTCTCCTTGTGCTATAGTGTGCTTAAAAAAAACATTTTTTCTAGGGACAGAAAACTCTAGGTAGGGAGAGTGTCAGTTTCTTTCACTGTGCAAGTCCTTGTTTCCAGGGACAGGGAAGGACAGTGAGTGAATTCTCCTTGTGCTATAGTGTGCTTAAAAAAAACATTTTTTCTAGGGACAGAAAACTCTAGGTAGGGAGAGTGTCAGTTTCTTTCACTGTGCAAGTCCTTGTTTCTAGGGACCTGGAAGGACAGTGAGTGAATTCTCCTTGTGCTATAGTGTGCTTAAAAAAAACATTTTTTCTAGGGACAGAAAACTCTAGGTAGGGAGAGTGTCAGTTTCTTTCACTGTGCAAGTCCTTGTTTCTAGGGACCTGGAAGGACAGTGAGTGAATTCTCCTTGTGCTATAGTGTGCTTAAAAAAAAAACATTTTTTCTAGGGACAGAAAACTCTAGGTAGGGAGAGTGTCAGTTTCTTTCACTGTGCAAGTCCTTGTTTCTAGGGACCTGGAAGGACAGTGAGTGAATTCTCCTTGTGCTATAGTGTGCTTAAAAAAAACATTTTTTCTAGGGACAGAAAACTCTAGGTAGGGAGAGTGTCAGTTTCTTTCACTGTGCAAGTCCTTGTTTCCAGGGACAGGGAAGGACAGTGAGTGAATTCTCCTTGTGCTATAGTGTGCTTAAAAAAATCATTTTTTCTAGGGACAGAAAACTCTAGGTAGGGAGAGTGTCAGTTTCTTTCACTGTGCAAGTCCTTGTTTCTAGGGACAGGGAAGGACAGTGAGTGAATTCTCCTTGTGCTATAGTGTGCTTAAAAAAAACATTTTTTCTAGGGACAGAAAACTCTAGGTAGGGAGAGTGTCAGTTACTTTCACTGTGCAAGTCCTTGTTTCCAGGGACAGGGAAGGAGAGTGAGCGAATTCTCCTTGTGCTATAGTGTGCTTAAAAAAAACATTTTTTCTAGGGACAGAAAACTCTAGGTAGGGAGAGTGTCAGTTTCTTCCACTGTGCAAGTCCTTGTTTCTAGGGACAGGGAAGGACATTGAGTGAATTCTCCTTGTGCTATAGTGTGCTTAAAAAAAACATTTTTTCTAGGGACAGAAAACTCTAGGTAGGGAGAGTGTCAGTTACTTTCACTGTGCAAGTCCTTGTTTCCAGGGACAGGGAAGGACAGTGAGTGAATTCTCCTTGTGCTATAGTGTGCTTAAAAAAAACATTTTTTCTAGGGACAGAAAACTCTAGGTAGGGAGAGTGTCAGTTTCTTTCACTGTGCAAGTCCTTGTTTCTAGAGACAGGGAAGGACAGTGAGTGAATTCTCCTTGTGCTATAGTGTGCTTAAAAAAAACATTTTTTCTAGGGACAGAAAACTCTAGGTAGGGAGAGTGTCAGTTTCTTTCACTGTGCAAGTCCTTGTTTCCAGGGACAGGGAAGGACAGTGAGTGAATTCTCCTTGTGCTATAGTGTGCTTAAAAAAACATTTTTTCTAGGGACAGAAAACTCTAGGTAGGGAGAGTGTCAGTGTGTTTTGTGCTTGTGCTATAGTGGGCTTTAAAAAAACATTTTTTCTAGGGACAGAAAACTCTAGGTAGGGAGAGTGTCAGTTTCTTTCACTGTGCAAGTCCTTGTTTCTAGGGACAGGGAAGGACAGTGAGTGAATTCTCCTTGTGCTATAGTGTGCTTAAAAAAAACATTTTTTCTAGGGACAGAAAACTCTAGGTAGGGAGAGTGTCAGTTTCTTTCACTGTGCAAGTCCTTGTTTCCAGGGACAGGGAAGGACAGTGAGTGAATTCTCCTTGTGCTATAGTGTGCTTAAAAAAAACATTTTTTCTAGGGACAGAAAACTCAAGGTAGGGAGAGTGTCAGTTACTTTCACTGTGCAAGTCCTTGTTTCCAGGGACAGGGAAGGACAGTGAGTGAATTCTCCTTGTGCTATAGTGTGCTTAAAAAAAACATTTTTTCTAGGGACAGAAAACTCTAGGTAGGGAGAGTGTCAGTTTCTTTCACTGTGCAAGTCCTTGTTTCTAGGGACCTGGAAGGACAGTGAGTGAATTCTCCTTGTGCTATAGTGTGCTTAAAAAAAACATTTTTTCTAGGGACAGAAAACTCAAGGTAGGGAGAGTGTCAGTTACTTTCACTGTGCAAGTCCTTGTTTCCAGGGACAGGGAAGGACAGTGAGTGAATTCTCCTTGTGCTATAGTGTGCTTAAAAAAAACATTTTTTCTAGGGACAGAAAACTCTAGGTAGGGAGAGTGTCAGTTTCTTTCACTGTGATAATACTTGTTTCTAGGGACAAAGAAGGAAAGTGAGTGAAATTCTCCTTGTGCTATAGTGTGCTTTAAAAAAAACATTTTTTCTAGGGACAGAAAACTCTAGGTAGGGAGAGTGTCAGTTTCTTTCACTGTGCAAGTCCTTGTTTCTAGGGACAGGGAAGGACAGTGAGTGAATTCTCCTTGTGCTATAGTGTGCTTAAAAAAAACATTTTTTCTAGGGACAGAAAACTCTAGGTAGGGAGAGTGTCAGTTTCTTTCACTGTGCAAGTCCTTGTTTCCAGGGACAGGGAAGGACAGTGAGTGAATTCTCCTTGTGCTATAGTGTGCTTAAAAAAAACATTTTTTCTAGGGACAGAAAACTCTAGGTAGGGAGAGTGTCAGTTTCTTTCACTGTGCAAGTCCTTGTTTCTAGGGACCTGGAAGGACAGTGAGTGAATTCTCCTTGTGCTATAGTGTGCTTAAAAAAAACATTTTTTCTAGGGACAGAAAACTCTAGGTAGGGAGAGTGTCAGTTTCTTTCACTGTGCAAGTCCTTGTTTCTAGGGACCTGGAAGGACAGTGAGTGAATTCTCCTTGTGCTATAGTGTGCTTAAAAAAAACATTTTTTCTAGGGACAGAAAACTCTAGGTAGGGAGAGTGTCAGTTTCTTTCACTGTGCAAGTCCTTGTTTCTAGGGACCTGGAAGGACAGTGAGTGAATTCTCCTTGTGCTATAGTGTGCTTAAAAAAACATTTTTTCTAGGGGCAGAAAACTCTAGGTAGGGAGAGTGTCAGTTTCTTTCACTGTGCAAGTCCTTGTTTCTAGGGACCTGGAAGGACAGTGAGTGAATTCTCCTTGTGCTATAGTGTGCTTAAAAAAAACATTTTTTCTAGGGACAGAAAACTCTAGGTAGGGAGAGTGTCAGTTTCTTTCACTGTGCAAGTCCTTGTTTCTAGGGACAGGGAAGGACAGTGAGTGAATTCTCCTTGTGCTATAGTGTGCTTAAAAAAAACATTTTTTCTAGGGACAGAAAACTCTAGGTAGGGAGAGTGTCAGTTTCTTTCACTGTGCAAGTCCTTGTTTCTAGGGACAGGGAAGGACATTGAGTGAATTCTCCTTGTGCTATAGTGTGCTTAAAAAAAACATTTTTTCTAGGGACAGAAAACTCTAGGTAGGGAGAGTGTCAGTTTCTTTCACTGTGCAAGTCCTTGTTTCTAGGGACCTGGAAGGACAGTGAGTGAATTCTCCTTGTGCTATAGTGTTCTTAAAAAAAAAACTTTTTTTCTAGGGACAGAAGACTCTAGGTAGGGAGAGTGTCAGTTTCTTTCACTGTGCAAGTCCTTGTTTCCAGGGACAGGGAAGGACAGTGAGTGAATTCTCCTTGTGCTATAGTGTGCTTAAAAAAAACATTTTTTCTAGGGACAGAAAACTCTAGGTAGGGAGAGTGTCAGTTTCTTTCACTGTGCAAGTCCTTGTTTCTAGGGACAGGGAAGGACAGTGAGTGAATTCTCCTTGTGCTATAGTGTGCTTAAAAAAAACATTTTTTCTAGGGACAGAAAACTCTAGGTAGGGAGAGTGTCAGTTTCTTTCACTGTGATAATACTTGTTTCTAGGGACAAAGAAGGAAAGTGAGTGAAATTCTCCTTGTGCTATAGTGTGCTTTAAAAAAAACATTTTTTCTAGGGACAGAAAACTCTAGGTAGGGAGAGTGTCAGTTTCTTTCACTGTGCAAGTCCTTGTTTCTAGGGACAGGGAAGGACAGTGAGTGAATTCTCCTTGTGCTATAGTGTGCTTAAAAAAAAACATTTTTTCTAGGGACAGAAAACTCTAGGTAGGGAGAGTGTCAGTTTCTTTCACTGTGCAAGTCCTTGTTTCCAGGGACAGGGAAGGACAGTGAGTGAATTCTCCTTGTGCTATAGTGTGCTTAAAAAAAACATTTTTTCTAGGGACAGAAAACTCTAGGTAGGGAGAGTGTCAGTTTCTTTCACTGTGCAAGTCCTTGTTTCTAGGGACCTGGAAGGACAGTGAGTGAATTCTCCTTTTGCTATAGTGTGCTTAAAAAAAACATTTTTTCTAGGGACAGAAAACTCTAGGTAGGGAGAGTGTCAGTTTCTTTCACTGTGCAAGTCCTTGTTTCTAGGGACCTGGAAGGACAGTGAGTGAATTCTCCTTGTGCTATAGTGTGCTTAAAAAAAACATTTTTTCTAGGGACAGAAAACTCTAGGTAGGGAGAGTGTCAGTTTCTTTCACTGTGCAAGTCCTTGTTTCTAGGGACCTGGAAGGACAGTGAGTGAATTCTCCTTGTGCTATAGTGTGCTTAAAAAAACATTTTTTCTAGGGACAGAAAACTCTAGGTAGGGAGAGTGTCAGTTTCTTTCACTGTGCAAGTCCTTGTTTCTAGGGACCTGGAAGGACAGTGAGTGAATTCTCCTTGTGCTATAGTGTGCTTAAAAAAAACATTTTTTCTAGGGACAGAAAACTCTAGGTAGGGAGAGTGTCAGTTTCTTTCACTGTGCAAGTCCTTGTTTCTAGGGACAGGGAAGGACAGTGAGTGAATTCTCCTTGTGCTATAGTGTGCTTAAAAAAAACATTTTTTCTAGGGACAGAAAACTCTAGGTAGGGAGAGTGTCAGTTTCTTTCACTGTGCAAGTCCTTGTTTCTAGGGACAGGGAAGGACAGTGAGTGAATTCTCCTTGTGCTATAGTGTGCTTAAAAAAAACATTTTTTCTAGGGACAGAAAACTCTAGGTAGGGAGAGTGTCAGTTTCTTTCACTGTGCAAGTCCTTGTTTCTAGGGACAGGGAAGGACATTGAGTGAATTCTCCTTGTGCTATAGTGTGCTTAAAAAAAACATTTTTTCTAGGGACAGAAAACTCTAGGTAGGGAGAGTGTCAGTTTCTTTCACTGTGCAAGTCCTTGTTTCTAGGGACCTGGAAGGACAGTGAGTGAATTCTCCTTGTGCTATAGTGTTCTTAAAAAAAAACATTTTTTCTAGGGACAGAAGACTCTAGGTAGGGAGAGTGTCAGTTTCTTTCACTGTGCAAGTCCTTGTTTCCAGGGACAGGGAAGGACAGTGAGTGAATTCTCCTTGTGCTATAGTGTGCTTAAAAAAAACATTTTTTCTAGGGACAGAAAACTCTAGGTAGGGAGAGTGTCAGTTTCTTTCACTGTGCAAGTCCTTGTTTCTAGGGACAGGGAAGGACAGTGAGTGAATTCTCCTTGTGCTATAGTGTGCTTAAAAAAAACATTTTTTCTAGGGACAGAAAACTCTAGGTAGGGAGAGTGTCAGTTTCTTTCACTGTGCAAGTCCTTGTTTCCAGGGACAGGGAAGGACAGTGAGTGAATTCTCCTTGTGCTATAGTGTGCTTAAAAAAAACATTTTTTCTAGGGACAGAAAACTCTAGGTAGGGAGAGTGTCAGTTTCTTTCACTGTGCAAGTCCTTGTTTCTAGGGACCTGGAAGGACAGTGAGTGAATTCTCCTTGTGCTATAGTGTGCTTAAAAAAAACATTTTTTCTAGGGACAGAAAACTCTAGGTAGGGAGAGTGTCAGTTTCTTTCACTGTGCAAGTCCTTGTTTCTAGGGACCTGGAAGGACAGTGAGTGAATTCTCCTTGTGCTATAGTGTGCTTAAAAAAAACATTTTTTTCTAGGGACAGAAAACTCTAGGTAGGGAGAGTGTCAGTTTCTTTCACTGTGCAAGTCCTTGTTTCTAGGGACCTGGAAGGACAGTGAGTGAATTCTCCTTGTGCTATAGTGTGCTTAAAAAAAACATTTTTTCTAGGGACAGAAAACTCTAGGTAGGGAGAGTGTCAGTTTCTTTCACTGTGCAAGTCCTTGTTTCTAGGGACCTGGAAGGACAGTGAGTGAATTCTCCTTGTGCTATAGTGTGCTTAAAAAAAAACATTTTTTCTAGGGACAGAAAACTCTAGGTAGGGAGAGTGTCAGTTTCTTTCACTGTGCAAGTCCTTGTTTCCAGGGACAGGGAAGGACAGTGAGTGAATTCTCCTTGTGCTATAGTGTGCTTAAAAAAATCATTTTTTCTAGGGACAGAAAACTCTAGGTAGGGAGAGTGTCAGTTTCTTTCACTGTGCAAGTCCTTGTTTCTAGGGACAGGGAAGGACAGTGAGTGAATTCTCCTTGTGCTATAGTGTGCTTAAAAAAAACATTTTTTCTAGGGACAGAAAACTCTAGGTAGGGAGAGTGTCAGTTACTTTCACTGTGCAAGTCCTTGTTTCTAGGGACAGGGAAGGACATTGAGTGAATTCTCCTTGTGCTATAGTGTGCTTAAAAAAAACATTTTTTCTAGGGACAGAAAACTCTAGGTAGGGAGAGTGTCAGTTTCTTTCACTGTGCAAGTCCTTGTTTCTAGGGACCTGGAAGGACAGTGAGTGAATTCTCCTTGTGCTATAGTGTTCTTAAAAAAAAACATTTTTTCTAGGGACAGAAGACTCTAGGTAGGGAGAGTGTCAGTTTCTTTCACTGTGCAAGTCCTTGTTTCCAGGGACAGGGAAGGACAGTGAGTGAATTCTCCTTGTGCTATAGTGTGCTTAAAAAAAACATTTTTTCTAGGGACAGAAAACTCTAGGTAGGGAGAGTGTCAGTTTCTTTCACTGTGCAAGTCCTTGTTTCTAGGGACCTGGAAGGACAGTGAGTGAATTCTCCTTGTGCTATAGTGTGCTTAAAAAAAACATTTTTTCTAGGGACAGAAAACTCTAGGTAGGGAGAGTGTCAGTTTCTTTCACTGTGCAAGTCCTTGTTTCTAGGGACCTGGAAGGACAGTGAGTGAATTCTCCTTGTGCTATAGTGTGCTTAAAAAAAACATTTTTTTCTAGGGACAGAAAACTCTAGGTAGGGAGAGTGTCAGTTTCTTTCACTGTGCAAGTCCTTGTTTCTAGGGACCTGGAAGGACAGTGAGTGAATTCTCCTTGTGCTATAGTGTGCTTAAAAAAAACATTTTTTCTAGGGACAGAAAACTCTAGGTAGGGAGAGTGTCAGTTTCTTTCACTGTGCAAGTCCTTGTTTCTAGGGACCTGGAAGGACAGTGAGTGAATTCTCCTTGTGCTATAGTGTGCTTAAAAAAAAACATTTTTTCTAGGGACAGAAAACTCTAGGTAGGGAGAGTGTCAGTTTCTTTCACTGTGCAAGTCCTTGTTTCCAGGGACAGGGAAGGACAGTGAGTGAATTCTCCTTGTGCTATAGTGTGCTTAAAAAAATCATTTTTTCTAGGGACAGAAAACTCTAGGTAGGGAGAGTGTCAGTTTCTTTCACTGTGCAAGTCCTTGTTTCTAGGGACAGGGAAGGACAGTGAGTGAATTCTCCTTGTGCTATAGTGTGCTTAAAAAAAACATTTTTTCTAGGGACAGAAAACTCTAGGTAGGGAGAGTGTCAGTTACTTTCACTGTGCAAGTCCTTGTTTCCAGGGACAGGGAAGGAGAGTGAGTGAATTCTCCTTGTGCTATAGTGTGCTTAAAAAAAACATTTTTTCTAGGGACAGAAAACTCTAGGTAGGGAGAGTGTCAGTTTCTTCCACTGTGCAAGTCCTTGTTTCTAGGGACAGGGAAGGACATTGAGTGAATTCTCCTTGTGCTATAGTGTGCTTAAAAAAACATTTTTTCTAGGGACAGAAAACTCTAGGTAGGGAGAGTGTCAGTTACTTTCACTGTGCAAGTCCTTGTTTCCAGGGACAGGGAAGGACAGTGAGTGAATTCTCCTTGTGCTATAGTGTGCTTAAAAAAAACATTTTTTCTAGGGACAGAAAACTCTAGGTAGGGAGAGTGTCAGTTTCTTTCACTGTGCAAGTCCTTGTTTCTAGGGACCTGGAAGGACAGTGAGTGAATTCTCCTTGTGCTATAGTGTGCTTAAAAAAAACATTTTTTCTAGGGACAGAAAACTCTAGGTAGGGAGAGTGTCAGTTACTTTCACTGTGCAAGTCCTTGTTTCCAGGGACAGGGAAGGACAGTGAGTGAATTCTCCTTGTGCTATAGTGTGCTTAAAAAAACATTTTTTCTAGGGACAGAAAACTCTAGGTAGGGAGAGTGTCAGTTTCTTTCACTGTGATAATACTTGTTTCTAGGGACAAAGAAGGAAAGTGAGTGAAATTCTCCTTGTGCTATAGTGTGCTTTAAAAAAACATTTTTTCTAGGGACAGAAAACTCTAGGTAGGGAGAGTGTCAGTGTCTTTTACTGTGTGAATCCTTGTTTCTAGGGACAGGGAAGGACAGTGAGGGAATTCTCCTTGTGCTATAGTGTGCTTAAAAAAAACATTTTTTCTAGGGACAGAAAACTCTAGGTAGGGAGAGTGTCAGTTTCTTTCACTGTGATAATTCTTGTTTCTAGGGACAAAGAAGGAAAGTGAGTGAAATTCTCCTTGTGCTATAGTGTGCTTTAAAAAAACATTTTTTCTAGGGACAGAAAACTCTAGGTAGGGAGAGTGTCAGTTTCTTTCACTGTGCAAGTCCTTGTTTCCAGGGACAGGGAAGGACAGTGAGTGAATTCTCCTTGTGCTATAGTGTGCTTAAAAAAAACATTTTTTCTAGGGACAGAAAACTCTAGGTAGGGAGAGTGTCAGTTTCTTTCACTGTGCAAGTCCTTGTTTCTAGGGACCTGGAAGGACAGTGAGTGAATTCTCCTTGTGCTATAGTGTGCTTAAAAAAAACATTTTTTCTAGGGACAGAAAACTCTAGGTAGGGAGAGTGTCAGTTTCTTTCACTGTGCAAGTCCTTGTTTCTAGGGACCTGGAAGGACAGTGAGTGAATTCTCCTTGTGCTATAGTGTGCTTAAAAAAACATTTTTTCTAGGGACAGAAAACTCTAGGTAGGGAGAGTGTCAGTTTCTTTCACTGTGCAAGTCCTTGTTTCCAGGGACAGGGAAGGACAGTGAGTGAATTCTCCTTGTGCTATAGTGTGCTTAAAAAAAACATTTTTTCTAGGGACAGAAAACTCTAGGTAGGGAGAGTGTCAGTTTCTTTCACTGTGCAAGTCCTTGTTTCTAGGGACAGGGAAGGACAGTGAGTGAATTCTCCTTGTGCTATAGTGTGCTTAAAAAAAACATTTTTTCTAGGGACAGAAAACTCTAGGTAGGGAGAGTGTCAGTTTCTTTCACTGTGCGAGTCCTTGTTTCTAGGGACAAAGAAGGAAAGTGAGGGGAATTCTCCTTGTGCTATAGTGTGCTAAAGCATTCCTCATCAACCATCTTTGAAATCCTTGATTTTTGGACAGTCAGGGAAATTGTCGTTGTACTATTCTGTGCAAAAGCAATCATCCTCAACCATATTTAGAAATCCTTAAGTAAAGGGACAGAGAAGGACACCTGAAGGTAGCCCTTATTGCTTTTTTCCCATCTCCCTGCAGGCCATCTATTAGAATGTCTGGAAGGCAAACAAGGAGAGGCAGACAGTCAGGAGGCAATAAAAGAGGGCAAGCAGGCTCTGTGTCTGGGGGCAACAGTGCTGGTCGTGGACGCGGTGCATTGTCATCAGCACATGGCCATGGGACACGCTTGTCCTTCTTTTCGGCAGCTGGACATGTTGAGCCACATCATGCCGAAGACTTGGTAGAGTGGATGACCAAGCCCTCCTCCTCCTCCTCATCCTCTCTCACCCAGGCTCAGGGTACTGGCAAAGCAGCTGCCAAAGCGTCCTCTTCCCTGGTATCAATGTCAGACTCATCATCAGTCACTCCTTCCCTAGACCCACCATGTCCTCCTCCTGAGGAGTCCCCCGAACTGTTTGAGCACAGTGTTGGGTACATGCTCCAGGAGGATGCCCAGCGTTTCGAAGGGTCTGATGATGAAACCCAGCTACAGGAAGGCAGTAGGGTGAGAGCAGACAGAGGGGATGCTCAAGAAGGACACCAATCTGGCAGTCATGTTCCAGCAGCTGCAGCATACTGCCAGATTGGCTCCAGTGATGAGGAGGGAGGGGATGATGAGGTCACTGACTCCACGTGGGTGCCTAATAGGAGAGAGGAGGAGGAGGATGAGGAGGAGGCACATCTCCAACGAGACAGGATGCCCTTTGGTGGCCAGCGTAAGGGCAGTACACCGACGGAATCACACCGCAGAGCTCCGCCTGTGCAGGGCGCTGCCTCTGCCCGTCATTCAAAAAGTTCCTTGGTGTGGGCCTTTTTTGAGGCTAGTGCATCAGATCGCACAGCTGCTGTTTGCAACATATGTCTCAAGCGTATATCGCGTGGCCAAAACATCAGCCGCTTGGGTACCACATGCCTGACCAGACATATGTTGACCTGCCATGCAGCTCGTTGGCAAGCCTACCTCAAAGACCCACACCAAAGAACAAAGCGGACCTCTCCTTGCACCGCATCAGCTGGGATCTCCAACCCCACTATAACTTCAGTCCTCTCTGAAACATGCACTGAGAGGAATGAAGGTGTAGAATTAGGTGTGTCACAGCCAAGTACTTGCGGCCACTCTGCTAGCAGTACACCGACGTCCGATTCTAGCAGGCAAATTTCCCTGCCCCAGCTGCTGGACCGTCGAAAGAAGTTCACTCCCAGCCACCCACATGCCCAGCGGTTGAATGCTAGCTTGGCTAAATTGCTAGCGCTTCAACTGCTGCCTTTTCAGTTGGTAGACTCGGCCCCCTTCCGTGAGTTTGTGCAATGTGCGGTTCCTCAGTGGCAGGTTCCCAAACGCCACTTTATCTCACGGAAGGCTATTCCGGCTCTCTACCGGCATGTGGAAGGCAATGTCTTGGCCTCGCTGGACAGGGCGGTCAGCGGTAAGGTGCATATTACCGCTGACTCATGGTCCAGCAGGCATGGACAGGGACGTTACCTTTCTTTCACGGCCCATTGGGTCACTCTTTTGGCAGCTGGGAAGGATGCAGGACAAGGTGCAGTAGTGTTGGAGGTTGTCCCACCGCCACGCCTCCAAAATGCTACTACTGGTTGTGACACACCTCTCTCCTCCACCCCCTCCTCTTCTTCTTCCTCCATGGCCTCTTCCTGTGGTTTGTCCTATGAACCAGCGGTGCTCCGTAGCCGTTCACGGGGCTACGCAAGTACGCAGGCAAAAAGATGCCATGCCGTGCTTGCGCTGGTGTGTTTGGGGGACAGAAGCCACACTGGGGCAGAGGTCCTGTCTGCTCTGCAGGGCCAGGCCGAGAGGTGGTTGACGCCACGCCAGCTTAAGCCAGGAATGGTGGTTTGCGACAATGGCACCAACCTCCTCTCCGCCCTTCGACAGGGACAACTGACCCATGTGCCCTGTGTGGCTCACGTCCTTAACCTAGTGGTGCAGCGGTTCTTGGGCAGGTACCCGGGCTTACAGGATGTCCTGAGGCAGGCCAGGAAAGTCTGTGTGCATTTCCGCAGATCTTATAATGCCAGTGCTCACCTGGCTGAGCTGCAAAAGGAGTTGAACCTGCCCAAGAACCGCCTTATATGTGACATGCCCACCAGGTGGAACTCAACGTTGGCCATGCTGCAGCGGCTGCACACGCAGCAGAGGGCCATCAATGAGTACCTGTGCGACTACGGCACCAGGACAGGGTCAGGGGAGCTTGGTTTTTTTTCTCCACGCCAGTGGGGCATGATCAGGGATGCATGCACTGTCCTCGCACCATTTGAGGAGGCCACGAGGATGGTGAGCAGTGACAGTGCATGCATCAGTGACACTGTACCTCTTGTCCACCTGTTGGAGCACACGCTGCGTGGAATAATGGACAGGGCACTTGAGGCAGAACAGAGGCAGGAAGAGGAGGACTTCCTTGCCTCTCAAGGCCCCCTTTACCCAGACAGTGTTTCTTCTGTCCCACCCATCGCACAGGAAGAGGAAGAGGAGGAGGAGGAGGAGGAGGATTGTGTCAGCATGGAGGTGGAGGCTGGCACTCAGCATCATCAGCAGCAGTCTTTTAGGGATGATTTACAGTCCCAAGAAACCAGTGGACTTGTACGTGGCTGGGAGGAGGTGACTGCGGATCATGTCGTCCTTAGTGACCCAGAGGACTCCGGAGCGAATGCCTCAGCAAACCTACGCTGCATGGCCTCCCTGATCCTGCAAAGTCTGCGGAAGGATCCTCGTATTCTTCGGATCAAGGAGAGGGACCATTACTGGCTGGCCACTCTCCTTGATCCACGGTACAAGGGTAAGGTTGCGGACCTTATGTTACCGTCGCAGAGGGAGCAGAGGATGAGACAACTCCGGGAGGCCTTGCAGAAAGGTCTGTGCAACGCGTTCCCAGAGACTGGGAGGTTACAAACTCCTGGTCCTGGACAATGAGTTGCTGAGGCTTCGGCCAGTCAAAGAAGGAGCGGTGGGGAAGGTGGCCGTCTGACCGATGCGTTCAGACAATTCTTTAGTCCGCAGCCCCAAAGTATGATCGGTTCCAGCAACCATCGCCAGCGTCTGATAAACATGGTGCAAGAATATCTAGGGGCAAGGTCAGACTTGGACACCTTCCCCACCGAAAATCCTCTGGCTTACTGGGTCTTGAGGATGGATCACTGGCCAGAGCTTGCACAGTATGCAATTGAGCTACTGGCCTGTCCTGCATCCAGCGTTCTTTCGGAACGCACATTCAGTGCTGCTGGAGGATTTGTCACGGATCACAGGGTGCGCCTGTCCACCGACTCGGTTGATCGACTGACTTTCATCAAGATGAACCAGTCTTGGATCACCACCAGCTACCACACACCTGATGCTGATATAACAGACTAATTGATTTTAACATGTCACATCCCTTCAAGACTGATGCTGATGCTGAGTGCCTGTGCTGTTATGTTGACTGGCTATCCTCCTCCTCCGAGTCCTCAATGATACGATTGATGATGATAGCTTGGAAGATCATTTTTGTTTATGGGTGCCGCCACCAGTGGCTAAGGCCCAATTTTTCAGCCCCTGTTTTACAGGGGCGTGTACTTACAATTTTTTTAGCAATAATTTGCCATAGGGCTCATTGCTGTGCTCCAAGTACAGTATCTGTGAGGGGTTGGAGTGTTGTGGCACCAGTGCCTAAGGCCCAATTTTTCAGGCCCTGTTTAACAGGGGCGTGTCATTACAATTTTTGAAGCAATACTTTGCAACAGGGCTCATTGCTGTGCTCCAAGTACAGTATCTGTGAGGGGTTGTAGTGTTGTGCCACCAGTGCCTAAGGCCCAATTTTTCAGCCCCTGTTTAACAGGGGCGTGTCATTACAATTTTTGAAGCAATACTTTGCAACAGGGCTCATTGCTGTGCTCCAAGTACAGTATCTGTGAGGGGTTGTAGTGTTGTGCCACCAGTGCCTAAGGCCCAATTTTTCAGCCCCTGTTCAACAGGGGCATGCAATTACAATTCT
The DNA here is from genome assembly GCA_029206835.1 of Rana muscosa. Classification (NCBI taxonomy): domain Eukaryota; kingdom Metazoa; phylum Chordata; class Amphibia; order Anura; family Ranidae; genus Rana; species Rana muscosa. Next base: position 221,029,039 of record CM055116.1, read on the forward strand.
TGATGTAATAATTCACAGCAGGGCCCATTCCTGCACCCACCAAGAGTAAGTCTGAGGGCTTACAGTGTTGTGGCAACGCCACCACCACCACCACCACGAAAGGCCCAATTTTTCAGCCCCTGTTCAAAAGGGGCATGTAATTACAATTCTTGATCTAATAATTCACAGCAGGGCCCATTCCTGCACCCACCAAGAGTAAGTCTGAGGGCTTACAGTGTTGTGGCAACGCCACCACCACCACCACCACGAAAGGCCCAATTTTTCAGCCCCTGTTCAAAAGGGGCATGTAATTACAATTCTTGATGTAATAATTCACAGCAGGGCCCATTGCTGCACCCACCAAGAGTAACTCTGAGGGCTTACAGTGTTGTGGCAACGCCACCACCACCACCACCACGAAAGGCCCAATTTTTCAGCCCCTGTTCAAAAGGGGCATGTAATTACAATTCTTGATCTAATAATTCACAGCAGGGCCCATTGCTGCACCCACCAAGAGTAACTCTGAGGGCTTACAGTGTTGTGGCAACGCCACCACCACCACCACCACGAAAGGCCCAATTTTTCAGCCCCTGTTCAAAAGGGGCATGTAATTACAATTCTTGATGTAATAATTCACAGCAGGGCCCATTGCTGCACCCACCAAGAGTAACTCTGAGGGCTTACAGTGTTGTGGCAACGCCACCACCACCACCACCACCACGAAAGGCCCAATTTTTCAGCCCCTGTTCAAAAGGGGCATGTAATTACAATTCTTGATCTAATAATTCACAGCAGGGCCCATTGCTGCACCCACCAAGGGTAACTCTGAGGGCTTACAGTGTTGTGGCAACGCCACCACCACCACCACCACGAAAGGCCCAATTTTTCAGCCCCTGTTCAAAAGGGGCATGTAATTACAATTCTTGATCTAATAATTCACAGCAGGGCCCATTCCTGCACCCACCAAGAGTAACTCTGAGGGCTTACAGTGTTGTGGCAACACCACCACCACCACCACCACCACGAAAGGCCCAATTTTTCAGCCCCTGTTCAACAGGGGCATGCAATTACAATTCTTGATCTAATAATTCACAGCAGGGCCCTGTCAGGGTCACCTGTGGCCAGGTGACAGATGCACACCATAGGGGGACAGGAGTGCACCGCGAGGTAGTGAACCCTATGGCTGGCTTCTGTGGGTAGGAAACTGGGTGGTTGTGGAAAGCGGGACCAGAGGAGCACAACCGGGATCCCAACGGAAGCGAGAGCCAAGATTCCCCAGGGCGCGGAGTCTAAGACCCAGCTGGTCTTCTCCAGGGCCTCTAGTGGTGAGGATGTTACGCTGCAGGCTGGGACCAGGTCGCGGCCCCTGGAGTTTCCTAGCTCACGCCCCGTAGGATAAGGGGAAGCAGCGGCACACGATAGAGAGAACCGAATAACAAGCCGAAGGTCAGGGGCCACAAGCAGACAAGGATAACGAAGAACGAGCCGAAGGTCAAGGGTCACGAGCAGACAGGGATGGTCGGGGACAAGCCAATAACGTAACAGAGAGACAGACGTAGCACACGGCAGGCAGGAACCCAAACACACAATGCCTAACAAACACGTTGATCAGCAAAGCAGGCTTGCAGTGCACAGGTTAATATAGTGTTCAGTGATAGGGCCTGGGGTGGAGTCAGGCTGGGAGGAGATTATAAAGGAAGCCAGGTGAAGGAGGTCTGGTCTCTAGATGAACACATGAGGAGGAAGGTAAGATGGCAGACAGACATTAACGCATATCCATGACAGTACCCTCCCTCTTATGGGCCCTCCCCCGCCTGGACCCAGGCTTAAAGGGAAATCTCTGATGAAACCTTCTCAACAGATGAGGTGCAGCGACATCAGATGCAGCGATCCAAGACGCCTCCTCAGGACCAAAACCTCTCCAATGCACAAGGTACTGAAGAATGCCTCTGCAGAGCCGAGAATCCAGAACTTGTCTAACCTCGTACTTAAAATTATCCTCAGAGACCGAAAACGAGGTAGGGAGATGACAAGAAGATCTATTGAGGACCAAAGGCTCTCTAGGAATAAGCAAGGGCATGAGAGGATCAACAGGAATCTGAGGAGGGTCCCCTAGACCCTTAAAGGGGAACTGGTCATCTTGCACAGGACCATCAGACTGGGCAGATGTCAGTGGAACCCTGAAGTCAGGTTGGTTAGAAGGTGACATGTCGCCGGAGTCAAGCTGAATAGCTGAAGGACAAGCAGAATGTCCCGAACAAGAAAAAGTAAGAGGCTCACTGGGCATGGGCTGGACTGGCATAACTAGTACAGAGGCAGAGTGAATAGCTGAGTCAGGTGTAGCGACTACCTGAATCGCATCGCAAGACGTAGCGACTGCAGGACTTGTAGACAAGCTAGCCTGGCTGTGCGTCCAAGGGTGGTTAGGGACAGAGAAATGTAAATGGTTATGCAACCTGGAATGAATGACCGGCTCAGATTCACAGGGGGCAATCTTGGGTAGACAGGAGGAGGAACAGGAGGGACCCCAAGCCAGGATCTGTCCAGTAGTCCAGTCCACATGAGGAGAATGGAGCTGTAACCATGGGAGACCCAAAATTATAGGCGTTGAGGCCTTGGGTAAGATAAGGAAGGATATCCACTCCTGGTGGAGTGTCCCTACCGACATCTTAACAGGGAGGGTCTGGAAGCGGATAGGTCCCCCTGGGAGAACAGTACCATCAATCGCCAAGACCACCAATGGCGTGGTGAGGGGCAAAAGAGTAAGTCTCATGGACGATGCGATTTCCCAGTCCATGAAATTACCAGCGGCTCCGGAATCCAGATATGCTGAGACCGAATGAGAAGAAGCACCAACATGAAGGAACACAGAAAGCAGAAGACGAGAAGGGGAAGGTGATATTTCTGGGTCCAATACTCCACTTTCCAGATGAAGTGGACCCGAACGTTTTTCTGGACAAAGAGAGCAAGTGTCACGAAAATGACCTTTGCCCCCACAGTAAAGACACAGACCAAGAGTTCTGCGCCTAGCACGTTCCTCGGGGGATAGCCTGGTCCGACCCAGCTGCATGGGTTCCTCAGCTGGTAGGAGATGCTCTACGGGTCGAAGAGAGGGGAGCTCAGGCTGACTAAGAACCAAGGAGGGCTGGCGTTGCTTTTCTAAGGTCCTCTCCTGAAAGCGAATATCGATCTGGTTACACAAGGAGATAACGCCGGCCAGATCAGTGGGGATGGTTCTTCCAGCTAATTCATCCTTCACTCTATCAGACAGGCCATGCAAAAAGGTTGCGACTAAGGCCTCATTGTTCCAGCTCAACTCAGCCGACAGTATGCGGAAATGAAGGGCATACTGTCCCACAGAAGCAGACTCTTGGCGGAGACGTAAAAGGGTGCTGGCCGCTGAAGAGACACGAGCCGGTTCTTCGAAGATATTCCGAAAAAGTTTCAAGAAACCAGACAGGCTAGAAACCACTGGATCATTCAGTTCCCACAGAGGGGCTGCCCAGGCTAAAGCTTCACCAGAGAGGAGGGAAATGATATAGGCTACCTTAGCCCGATCAGACAGGAAGTTTTGGGGCTGGAGCTCAAAATGAATCGTGCATTGGCTAAGGAACCCCCTGCAAGCCTTGGAGTCCCCAGAGAAACGGGACGGAGCTGGCAGTTGTAGCGAGTGTGTGGCTGCGACTGGTGCAATAGGTACAGCCGCTGGTTGTACTTGGGGTTGCGGATTCGGGGTTCCCAAGGAGACCTGAAGCTGCTCGAATCGAGAAGCCAGATCCTGGAGGAATCGCATCACCTGGGTCTGATTTGATTCCTGGGTCTCAAGTCTGCGAACTATGCCCTGCAATGGATCATCCGTGGGAAGCGGGATGTCAGCCGGGTTCATGGCTGATCAAACTGTCAGGGTCACCTGTGGCCAGGTGACAGATGCACACCGTAGGGGGACAGGAGTGCACCGCGAGGTAGTGAACCCTATGGCTGGCTTCTGTGGGTAGGAAACTGGGTGGTTGTGGAAAGCGGGACCAGAGGAGCACAACCGGGATCCCAACGGAAGCGAGAGCCAAGATTCCCCAGGGCGCGGAGTCTAAGACCCAGCTGGTCTTCTCCAGGGCCTCTAGTGGTGAGGATGTTACGCTGCAGGCTGGGACCAGGTCGCGGCCCCTGGAGTTTCCTAGCTCACGCCCCGTAGGATAAGGGGAAGCAGCGGCACACGATAGAGAGAACCGAATAACAAGCCGAAGGTCAGGGGCCACAAGCAGACAAGGATAACGAAGAACGAGCCGAAGGTCAAGGGTCACGAGCAGACAGGGATGGTCGGGGACAAGCCAATAACGTAACAGAGAGACAGACGTAGCACACGGCAGGCAGGAACCCAAACACACAATGCCTAACAAACACGTTGATCAGCAAAGCAGGCTTGCAGTGCACAGGTTAATATAGTGTTCAGTGATAGGGCCTGGGGTGGAGTCAGGCTGGGAGGAGATTATAAAGGAAGCCAGGTGAAGGAGGTCTGGTCTCTAGATGAACACATGAGGAGGAAGGTAAGATGGCAGACAGACATTAACGCATATCCATGACAGGCCCATTGCTGCACCCACCAAGAGTAACTGTCAGGGCTTACAGTGTTGTGGCACCAGCACCACCATCAAAGCCCCAATTTTTACTACCACTGTTCAACAATTATATGTAATTAAAATTCCTGATATAATAGTTGACAGCAGGGCGTTCCAGCACCAACCAAGAGTAACTGTGCGTGCTTACAGTGTTGTGCCAACACCAACAACTAAGGGGCCTATTTCTGCAGAGTATATACGGCAGGTCCCTACTTTCAAACATCCAACTTACAAACGACTCCTACTTGCAAACGCAAGAAGACAACAGGAAGTGAGAGGAAATCTACCCCTAGGAAGGAAAATTCTCTCCTGTAAGAATAAATATGGGAGAAAGGTGTCTCCTCTGTACTGATGCTTTATCAGCAATCCTTGTTTCAAGAAAAACACCACATTTCAAAAACAGTTGTCATTGGGACGGAAAGTGAGGTGAAATGTTCTGAACAGGGGCACAGACAGCAAAACAAATGTTACAGGGGTGATAACCCTTACCTATGTTTTCCAAAAAGTTTAAAAATAGATTTTTGGGCTGGAGCTACACTTCAACAATGTACCTGTTCAAAATTACAAACACATTCTACATAAGAACAAACCTACAGTCCCTGCCTGTCTTGTATGCACCGCCTGTATACGGCTGTTCAGAGTATATAGGGCCTTTTTTATTTTATGTGCGGGGTTCCCCTTAATATCCATACAAGACCCAAAGGGGCTGGTAATGGGCTGGGGTAGGGGGGGGGGGGGTCATGGGGTAGCTATGCCATTTTTCTTAAAGATTTTCATCCATATTACCGGGACCAGACATTACATTAAAGCCGCAAGCAGTTTTAAATGGCTTTTTTTTCCTTTAGAAGTGTCATTTTGTGCAGGGACAGTTCTAAACACGGGAAACACGTGGCACTTCACAGGCATACTTTAGACACCCCCCAGGTACGATATTTAAAGGAATATTTGACACTTTTTTTTTCACTTTATGCATCATTAAAATGACTGCTCCCGAAAAACGACCGTTTTTAAAACTTCTTTTTGCATTGATACATGTCCCCTGGTGCAGAACCCGGGTTCCCAAACCCTTTTTAGGACAATAACATGCATAATAGTTGTTATAATTAGCACTTTAGAATTCGAACGTTCGCATCCATTGTATTTAATAGGGTTCTAATGTTCGTACGAACTTTCGGTCCGTTCGCGGGTTCTGGTGCGAACCGAACCCGGGGGTGTTCGGCTCATCACTAGTTCTGTCAAGGGCTCTCTTATCAGCACAGGGATGTATGGGCATTTTGTGCATATCACTGTGCCAGCGTCCCATTCACTTCTATTGGGACCCGCACCTGCATGTCATATTAGGATACAGGGGCTGTGTCCATGCAGCCTCATGTCCCAGTAGATATAAATGGGGTGCTGACACGGGGATGCGCACAACATCTATGTACCCCCGTGCTGATAAACGCCAGCCCTGCATGGGAGATGCATGTTTGCACCCCTTGTGAATGGACCCTTACTAAAAATAGAATCTGAAATAACAGTTGTCTTCTCAATTAGCAGTGATATGAAGCCTGAAAATGTGTTACTGTTACCTGTTGGCTGAGTAGAGGCAGTTTCAGCAGCACAGAGACAGGAGAGAACACCACTCAGTTTGGCTGTGCAGGTAGAGAGGTGGGAGCTCGAGAGAAGGGCACAGAATAGGAGGGGGGTCACTATACAGAGTAGGAATAGATTGTCTAGAACAGGAGAGATAAAGGAGGCTGGGGGGGGCGGAGCGGGTGATCTCCCACAGACATCGGGACACTGTGAAAGTGAAAGCAGGAGTGATAGAGATTACTGGAGAGGGGGGGAGAAGCCGCTGTCCAGGAGAGGAAAAGTTGTATGCATGTAGACTGAAGCAGGAAAGCGCTGATACCTTCCCAACCTCATGTGCCCTGCCTGCTCCACTCTACTGAAGGACTAGTAGAGTGCACTGCGCAGGCAGGGGGGCGGGTGCAGTGCTACGATCTACATGCAGGGACAAACCCACTCTCTTCCTTTGTTACATTCTGCAGCATATTCTGTCCTGGGAAGGGTTGTACCCGGCAAACTGCGCCCTCTTCTCACACTAAATCATTCCGCCCAGGGCAGATGCCCCTCCCGCCCACCCCTAGTACTGGCCCTGGCTTAGAGTGCAGGTTATTTTCAGTGTGCAGCTTGCAGTAGGAGATAAAGATTTGTGTCGTTCCCTGTGGCAGGATCTCACTGAGGAGGAGCTGTTGGGGAACATTCTGACTGCACATGCCTTAACTGTCGAAGGGAGATTCACTCTTAGTAATGTGCAACCCTTGATTCAGGTCTGTTCAGAGCTGCTATTTCAGTTTACCTCTCAGGGCCATGATGTTTTCACTCCCCCATTTACTATGTACCAGGCTGGATTTTTGGGATGGTTGCTGAAACATTGTGCAGGTTCTTTTTTCCAGCAGTATTCAGCCTATTCACAACAGGTGCTGTTAGATTGTATTGCTTCTGTGCACTGTTTAATTGAGCAATGTGAGCAAGGGAGAGACAAACTGACTTTAGTTCAACCTTTGCTACAAGCTTGGTCAGAGATCATATCCCCAGTGCAAGATGAGACACATACAATCAGATCTGCTAAAGGTCAAGAATCTGTTCCTCTGTTACCCATAGCAATCTTTGCTGCTACTGAGCATTCCTTACCTCCTGTAGATCAGTACCCTGCCACCAGTAACCACACTTCCTCTGTATGTAATCCATTGGAAACTCCCCCTGCAGTACCGTTGCCCATAGCAACGTCTCAAGCCTCTTCCAGTACTTCTGCTACTCTTCCCTCTATTTCCCCCAGTACTGTTACTACCTTTCCATCAGCAGTACACTCTGGTCAGCACAAGACAACTACCAACAGGACCCCAGTATCTAAGCCAAAAAGGAGGAAACACAAGTTTTCTCCTGCTCTTATAACTCTGCCACTATCCATGTTGCCAGCTAATCCTGTCCCCACCGATCCAGTGCCTGATGCGATCCAGTCTTCTTCCATGCAGACGCCTGATGCGATCCAGTCCTCTTCCATACAGACTGCTGATGCAATCCAGTCCTCCTCCATGCAGACTGCTGATGCAATCCAGTCCTCCTCCATGCAGACTGCTGATGCAATCCAGTCCTCCTCCATGTTGCCGACTGCTGCTGATGTGATCCAGTCCTCCTCCATGTTGCCGACTGCTGCTGATGTGATCCAGTCCTCCTCCATGTTGACGACTGCTGCTGATGTGATCCAGTCCTCCTCCATGCAGACGACTGCTGCTGATGTGATCCAGTCCTCCTCCATGCAGACAACTGCTGCTGATGTGATCCAGACCTCCTCCATGCAGACGACTGCTGCTGATGTGATCCAGTCCTCCTCCATGCAGACTGCTGCTGATGTGATCCAGTCCTACTCCATGCAGACTTCTGCTGATGTGATCCAGTCCTCCTCCATGCAGATGACTGCTGCTAATGTGATCCAGTCCTCCTACATGCTGACTTCTGCCGGTGCAATCCAGTCCTCCTCCATGTTGCCGCCTGCTGATAATGTCCATGCCTTCTCCATCCCGATGCCGCCTGCTGATGGGGTCCATGCCTCCTCCATGCTGATGCCGCCTGCTGATGTGGTCCCTGCCTCATCCATGCTGATGCCGCCTGCTGATGGGGTTCATTCCTCTTCCATGCTGCCGCTTGCCGATGGTGTACATTCCTTCTACATGCTGCCATCTGTTGCCAAGCTTGCCGTAGCAGGTTTCCGGGCTGCCGCTGCCCCGCTGGTCTATGCTGGTTTCCGGGCTGTCGCCCAGCCTGTTGATCTGGTGCCCGCTGCCCAACATGCTGATTCCGGGGCTGCCGCCCCTCTGGACTGTGCTGATTCCGGGGCTGCCGTCCCTCTGGACTGTGCTGATTCCGGGGCTGCCGCTCCTCTGGACTGTGCTGATTCCGGGGCTGCCGCCCCTCTGGACTGTGCTGATTGGACCGGCCGGACTGTGCTGATTCCGGGGCTGCCGCCCGGCCGGACTGTGCTGATTCCGGGGCTGCCGCCCGGCCGGACTGTGCTGATTCCGGGGCTGCTTCCCAGTTGGACTATGCCGATACCTGTGCCACTGCCCAGTCTGATGTGCCTCTGCCTGCTTCCCAGCCTGCCTCTGGATGCCCAACAACCTGCCTGCCTCCTGAGGGTCTGCTGTCCGATGACAAGTCTACCATTGATCTTAGATCTCTTCTCCTTACCACCCGGCCGGGTTCTATTGACTCTATGCCAGCTGCTCAGTTGGATTGTTATGCAAAGGCTGAGTGTCCACCTGCTAATGGGTCATCTGCTGGGCCTGAGATTCATTTGACGGTTGCCTCGATTGAGTCCCTCTGGCAGTGTGTTGCTCCTATGGTGCCAAAGCCTGGCGGTTCGGACATGCCCTTGGTAACTGGTAGCTGCATCTGCCTTCATGGCCCTGGTGGTGGTAGGCTTCCGGGGAATGGCAGAGTACGATCTGTGCCTTGCCATGATCTGGATGCAATTGCCACAGCTCTGGCTGTACTAGGGGACCCGGGTCGGGTAACCAGTGCCTCAGAGAGACCTAGGTGGCGTTTGAGGTGCAGAGCAAGTCCTGTAAACCAGGCAGGCTACAGAGTTACGATGAGACACTTCGGTGTCTGGGTTCCGGCACTGTCACATAACCCCAGGGCTAAGGCTGCAGATAACCTGTGGAATACCAGCATTGGAGTACCTGCTGTCTTGAGGGACTACCAAATGTACATCTCAGAGGGTCTGACCAGAAGAAAACCCAACCGGTTTTGGGACCCCGGCGGTGGGGTTTTCACCAAGCCTTTGGACGTTGGCAGTGAGGTACTCGGTCGGCTTGCAGACCCCAGTGGTAGGGCCTTGTGGAGCGTCCGGAGAACGCTCCTTAAGGGGGGGAATCTGTCAGGGTTGAGTTCACCTGCTGGGGCACTGAGGTTCACTTTGCCAATGGCTGCAGTTCCAGTGTCCACCAGCATGTGTCTCCAAAAGCCAGCAGGTTCTGATCAGCCACACCTGGCTCCAGCTGCCAGGTGGATACTTAAGGCTGCTCCTCCCTTCCCCCAGCTCGTCACTATCCTGTCTGATCGTCTCCTTGCTACCAGATTGTGCCTGATACCTTTCTGAACCTTCCCTTGTCCTGATCCGTCCTGCACCCCTATGCCTCGTTCTATGCCCTTGTACCCAGTCGTGTCCCCTTCCTTGCATCCCTGTTGCCTTTGTCCCTTAGTTGTAGATATTGTATATAGATAGCAGTTAGGTTTATTAGTTATTCTTGTTCTTGTTTGCTGGAGTGGTTTATGCTTTCACTGGTTGCTGTGTATGTTTATTTGTGTGTGTTCACTGTAAATAAATATCACTTTAATGATAAATACTTTGTTTGGTCTCAGTTCCTTGGTGTAGCTACGTGTCTGGTCACCTTAGACGCTGACCCTGACAGCCTGCTCGCTTCGTCCGGGAAACGCTCGGGTCTAATACATTTGGAAGGTGGAGTATTAGACCCAGAAACATCACCTTCTCGCCTTCTCCTGCCGGTGTTCCTTCATGTAGGCACTTCTCCTCAGTCAACCCTTGCATATCTGGATTCCGGGGCTGCCGGCAATTTTATGGATTGGAGAACTGCTTCTTCTATGAAGCTTACCCTTTCACCTCTCACTACCGCATTGGTAGTCTCGGCAATTGATGGCACTGTTCTCTCAGGGGGCCCTATTCGCTTCCAGACGCTACCCATTAGGATGTTGGTAGGGGTTCTCCACCAGGAGTGGATATCCTTTCTCATTCTACCCAAGGTCTCTACCCCCGTTGTATTGGGCCTTCTTTGGCTACAGCTCCACTCTCCACATGTGGACTGGGTCTCTGGGCAGATCCTGGCCTGGGGTTCCTCATGTTTCTCGTCATGTCTTCTCAAGGTGGCCCCAAAGGAGAGTCTTCTGGTTGCTGCCACTTCTGTTTCTTCTGATCTTCCCGCTGCATACAGCGATTACCGGGATGTGTTCTGTAAGAAATCAGCTGAGGTGCTTCCTCCCCACAGGTCTTTTGACTGTGCTATTGACCTTGTCCCCGGAGCAACTCTGCCCAAGGGCGTACCTACCCTCTGTCCATCCCAGAGACCCAGGCCATGTCTGAGTATGTCACAGAGAATCTGGAGAGAGGTTTCATTCGGAAATCCTCATCGCCTGCAGGGGCAGGATTATTTTTTGTTGTCAAAAAGGATGGTACCTTAAGACCCTGCATCGTCTATCGAGGTTTAAATGCAGTTACTATTAAAAATCGATACCCCTTACCCTTAATATCTGAGCTATTCGATAGGTTGAAGGGTGCCTCCATTTTCATCAAGTTGGATCTCAGAGGTGCGTACAATCTCATTCGAATACGGGAAGGTGACGAATGGAAGACTGCATTCAACACTAGAGATGGGCATTACGAATACCTGGTGATGCCTTTTGGTCTGTGTAATGCTCCAGCCGTGTTTCAAAACTTCGTCAATGAAATCTTCAGAGATCTGCTGTACCAGTTTGTTGTCATCTATCTGGATGACATTCTGATCTTTTCTAAAAATCTGCTCGTCCACAGAAACCGTGTCCGCACTGTACTTCAGCATCTCTATGCCAAGCTGGAGAAATGTTCCTTTGAATGTTCTGAGGTCCTGTTTCTGGGGTGCTTTGTCTCATGTTCAGGTCTTTGTATGGATCTTGGGAAGGTCTTGGCTATTACCAACTGGCCTCTTCCTGCTAGCCTCAAGGCCACACAACGCTTTCTTGGCTTCACAAATTATTATAGGCAGTTCATAAGGAATTACTCTTCCATTGCCGCGCCTATTATCGCTTTGACCAAGAAGGGTGTGAATGCCAAAGACTGGCCTCCCGAAGCTGTCTCTGCATTTCACAACCTGAAACAGGCCTTTGTTTCTGGTCCCCTCTTGAGGAGACCAAATCCTGGGAATGCATTTTTTATTGAAGTGGATGCTTCCTCAATGGGGGTGGGAGCTGTGATTCTTTAATTCTTTGAGAAGAGACGTCAACCATGTGCGTTCTTCTCCAAAAAAAATTCTCAGGCAGAGAGGAATTATGCCAGCGGTGATCGGGAACTTCTCGCAATTAAATTGGCGTTAGAGGAGTGGCGTCATCTCTTGAAGGGTTCCCCTCACTCCATAACGATCTTTACTGATCACAAGAATTTACAGTATCTACAGAATGCTAAACGTCTGAATAGTAGACAGGCCAGGTGGAGTCTCTTTTTTGCCCGTTTTAATTTCACGATTACCTAAAAACCAGGTTCCTGCAACGGTCTCTCTTAGATGTGCTCTCTAGGTCATTTGACACTTTGGACGAGGAGTCCGCCCCTGAACCTGAGCCGATCATTCCAACCTCGTGCATTGTTGCCCACTCTACCACCCTGAAGTAAAAAATTCCGCCTGGTAAGACCTTTGTCCCCACTGAGCTAAGAGCTAAGATCCCTCGTTGGGAACATGATTCCAAGGTGGCAGGTCATTCTGGATTCCTCTGATCCTTCTTAATCATCACTCGTCACTACTGGTGGCCTAATCTCCGCTCAGACGTCAAAGACTATGTTAAGGCTTGTCATGTCTGTGCTCAGTCCAAATCCTCCACACAAGCTCCTGCTGGTCTCCTCATGCCCTTGACCATTCATAAGGAGCCCTGGGCTCATATTGCCATGGATTTTATCACCGATCTCCCACTGTCTGAGAATAATACAGTCATTTGGGTGGTAATCGATCGGTTCTCCAAGATGGCTCATTTTGTTCCTCTTCCTGGTCTTCCTTCTGCCCCTGCTTTGGTTCCTATTTTCATTCGAGAAATTTTCCGCCTCCATGGGGTTCCTTCTCATATTGTTTCCAACAGGGGAGTCCAATTCACGTCTCGTTTTTGGAGAGCCTTTTGCAAATCCCTCAATATTGTCTTGGATTTTTCCTCTTCTTATCATCCTCAATCCAATGGACAGACTGAGAGGGTTAATCAGGAGTTAGAGGTCTTTCTTCGCACCTTTGTGTCTTCTCACCATGACGATTGGTCCTCTCTACTCCCGTGGGCAGAATTCTCCCATAACAATCATGTGAATACCAGTTCGCAGAAGACACCCTTTTTCACAGTTTATGGAAAACACCCTCAACTTCCTCTTCCCATGATCTGTTCTCCAGATATTCCAGCTTTGGCTTTGGTTCAGGAGTCTCTCAATTCCATTTGGGGTGACGTTCATGATTCCCTCCGGGCAGCTGCTGAAAAATTCAAAGGCTTTGCCGACTGCCGCAGGCGTAAACCGCCTTCTCTTCAGCCAGGGCACAAAGTCTGGCTCTCCACCAGGAACATCAAGCTCCGAGTTCCTTCTCTGAAGTTTGCTACTCGATTCATTGATCCATACACTGTAACTGCTAAACTGAACCTGGTTTGTTTCAAACTCCAGATTCCTAAGAGCCTTAAAATCACTAACTCCTTCCATGTTGCTCTTCTAAAGCCTTTAGTCCTCAATAAATTCTCTCGTCCTCTCCCTACCGTGGCGCCTGTCTCTGAGGATAATCAGGAGTAGGGATGAGCTTCGTGTTCGAGTCGAACATACGTTCGACTCGAACATCGGCTGTTCGATCGTTCGACGAAGATCGAACGATTTGGGCCGTTCGCGCCAAATTCGAGTGACGCGAACGGCCCACAATGCACTACGCCATCGCAGTGTCATCCAGGCGCTGTGATTGGCCAAGCATGCACTGTGACCCAGCATGCTTGGCCAATCACAGCGCCGGCAGCGAGGAGAGCAATGATTGGCCACATTGGCTGTGGCCAATTATTGCTGAGGGTGTTTAGTACACGCCCCACACTATAAAAGGCCGCCAGCAAGGCGGCCTAGTGTAGTGTGTTCCGGAGCAGGGAAAGAGAAGCATAGGCAGGGACAGTGACATTTATTTTTTCTTGCTTAACCTGGATTCCTTTAGTTTAGGGAAAGAGAAGGATAGGTAGGGAGAGTGTCAGTGTGTTTTACTGTGCAAATCCTTGTTTCTAGGGACAGGGAAGGACAGTGAGGGAATTCTCCTTGTGCTATAGTGTGCTTTAAAAAAACATTTTTTCTAGGGACAGAAAACTATAGGTAGGGAGAGTGTCAGTGTGTTTTACTGTGCGAATCCTTGTTTCTAGGGACAGGGAAGGACAGTGAGGGAAATTCTCCTTGTGCTATAGTGTGCTTTAAAAAAACATTTTTTCTAGGGACAGAAAACTATAGGTAGGGAGAGTGTCAGTGTGTTTTACTGTGCGAATCCTTGTTTCTAGGGACAGGGAAGGACAGTGAGGGAAATTCTCCTTGTGCTATAGTGTGCTTTAAAAAAACATTTTTTCTAGGGACAGAAAACTATAGGTAAGGAGAGTGTCAGTGTGTTTTACTGTGCGAATCCTTGTTTCTAGGGACAGGGAAGGACAGTGAGGGAAATTCTCCTTGTGCTATAGTGTGCTTTAAAAAAACATTTTTTCTAGGGACAGAAAACTATAGGTAGGGAGAGTGTCAGTGTGTTTTACTGTGCGAATCCTTGTTTCTAGGGACAGGGAAGGACAGTGAGGGAAATTCTCCTTGTGCTATAGTGTGCTTTAAAAAAACATTTTTTCTAGGGACAGAAAACTATAGGTAGGGAGAGTGTCAGTGTGTTTTACTGTGCGAATCCTTGTTTCTAGGGACAGGGAAGGACAGTGAGGGAAATTCTCCTTGTGCTATAGTGTGCTTTAAAAAAACATTTTTTCTAGGGACAGAAAACTATAGGTAGGAAGAGTGTCAGTTTCTTTCACTGTGATAATCCTTGTTTCTAGGGACAGGGAAGGACAGTGAGGGAAATTCTCCTTGTGCTATAGTGTGCTTTAAAAAAACATTTTTTCTAGGGACAGAAAACTATAGGTAGGAAGAGTGTCAGTTTCTTTCACTGTGATAATCCTTGTTTCTAGGGACAGGGAGGGGAAAGTGAGGGAAATTCTCCTTGTGCTATAGTGAGCTTTAAAAAAACATTTTTTCTAGGGACAGAAAACTATAGGTAGGAAGAGTGTCAGTTTCTTTCACGGTGATAATCCTTGTTTCTAGGGACAGGGAAGGAAAGTGAGGGAAATTCTCCTTGTGCTATAGTGTGCTTTAAGAAAACATTTTTTCTAGGGACAGAAAACTATAGGTAGGAAGAGTGTCAGTTTCTTTCACTGTGATAATCCTTGTTTCTAGGGACAGGGAAGGACAGTGAGGGACATTTTCCTTGTGCTATAGTGTGCTTTAAAAAAACATTTTTTCTAGGGACAGAAAACTATAGGTAGGGAGAGTGTCAGTGTGTTTTACTGTGCGAATCCTTGTTTCTAGGGACAGGGAAGGACAGTGAGGGAAATTCTCCTTGTGCTATAGTGTGCTTTAAAAAAACATTTTTTCTAGGGACAGAAAACTATAGGTAGGAAGAGTGTCAGTTTCTTTCACTGTGATAATCCTTGTTTCTAGGGACAGGGAAGGAAAGTGAGGGAAATTCTCCTTGTGCTATAGTGTGCTTTAAAAAAACATTTTTTCTAGGGACAGAAAACTATAGGTAGGAAGAGTGTCAGTTTCTTTCACTGTGATAATCCTTGTTTCTAGGGACAGGGAAGGACAGTGAGGGAAATTCTCCTTGTGCTATAGTGTGCTTTAAAAAATAGGATTTTTATAACAGCTTACCTGTAAAATCCTTTTCTTGGAGTACATCACGGGACAAAGAGCGACATAGTCATTACTAATGGGTTATATAGTTACCGTCAGGTGCTGGCACTGGCAACTTCCAAAACCGGAAGTACCCTCCCCTATATAAGCCCCTCCCATCCGGGAGCACCTCAGTTTTGTAGCAAAGCAATAAGTGTCCCCAAAGAGGGGTGGGAGCTCTGTGTCCCGTGATGTACTCCAAGAAAAGGATTTTACAGGTAAGCTGTTATAAAAATCCTATTTTCTTTCTCGTACATCACGGGACACAGAGCGACATAGTCATTACTAATGGGATGTCCTAAAGCAATGCCAAATGAGGGGGGGGATACACCATATATAAGCTGAGCGCTATCAGACATGAGGATCTTTTGCGGCCTGCAACACACTGCGCCCAAAGGCGACATCCTCCTGACTTCTAACGTCCACCTGGTAGAACCTAGTAAACGTGTGTACTGAAGACCATGTTGCGGCCTTACAGACTTGAGCCAGGGAGGCCTGGTGATGCACTGCCCATGAAGTTCCAACTGCTCTCGTGGAGTGCGCCCTAACTTTGAACGGAGGCGGTCTACTTCTCAAGCTATAGGCTTGTATTATGACCTGTCGAATCCACTTGGCTAAAGTAGATTTTGACGCTGCCTGACCCTTTCTGGGGCCTTCCGGCAGAATAAACAAAGTATCCGTTCTGCGAATCTGAGCAGTGGCTTTTAGATAAGCTTTAACTGCTCTTACTACATCCAAAGAATGCAATAACTTTTCCTCTACCGAAGTAGGCTTGGGGAAAAAAGAAGGAAGAACCACATCTTGGTTCAAATGAAAACTCGATACCACCTTAGGAAGAAAGGCTGGATGAGGACGTAACACTACTCTGTCCTTATGGATAACCAGATATGGCTCCTTACAGGACATAGCTGCTAATTCCGATACTCTTTTAGCCGAACAAATGGCTACTAGAAAAATCAATTTCCTGGTGAGAAGCACTAAGGAAATATGCTGTAATGGTTCAAATGGTTGTTTCTGTAGAACCGACAGAACCAAGTTTAGATCCCATGGACATATGGGAATATTAACCGGAGGACTAATACGCATCACTCCTTGTATAAAGGCTTTGACTAGTGAATGCGAAGCCAAGGGCCTTTGAAAAAATATTGACAAGGCCGAAATCTGACCTTTGATAGTACTCAAGGCAAGCTTCCTATCTACAGCCCATTGTAGGAAGTCCAGAATTCTACCTATTACGTATTTACGTGGATGCCATTTCCTGGCCTCACACCAGGCGATGTACGCCTTCCAGATTCTATAGTAGATCTGCCTGGATACCGGTTTCCTGGCATTGATCATGGTAGACACCACAGCATTAGAGAGCCCTCTCCTTTTTAGAGTGTGGGCTTCAATAGCCAGGCCGTCAAACCTAGGGCTGGTAAGGAAGGGTGGTATATCGGTCCCTGCGAAAGCAGGTCCGGACGATGTGGGAGGGTCCAAGGACTCCCCACAGACATTTTTACAATCTCCGCGTACCATGCTCTTCGGGGCCACGCTGGAGCCACCAGAATCACTGGTTTCTTTTCTACCCTGATTCTGCGGAGTAATCGAGGTAACAATTGTGGCGGTGGGAATGCATATATCAGCTTGAACTGATCCCAAGGGAACACTAGGGCATCCGAGCCGCACGCTAGGGGATCCCTTGTCCAAGAGACAAACCTGTCCACTTTCGTGTTGAACCTGGATGCTAGCAGATCTACATCCGGTGTTCCCCACCGCTGACATATTGTCCGGAAAACCTCGGGATGAAGGGACCATTCCCCTGGGCATAATTGTTGGCGACTTAGAAAGTCCGCCTTCCAATTCTTCACCCCTGGAATGAATACCGCAGATATGGCTGGGACATATCTTTCTGCCCATCTCAGGATGTAATTTACTTCCCTTTGGGCTGCACGACTCCTGGTGCCCCCCTGAAGATTGATATATGCCACTGCTGTGGCATTGTCTGACTGAACTCTGACAGGGGACCCTTGGAGTTTGGATGTCCATGCTACTAGGGCATACCGGGCTGCTCGTATCTCTAAGAGATTGATGGGCAGGGCCTTTTCCGCATCCGACCATCTGCCCTGGAGAGACCATTGCTCCAGTACTGCTCCCCAGCCTAAAAGGCTGGCATCTGTAGTGACCACCTTCCAAGAAATCGGACTGAAGGATTTCCCTCTTTCCAGATTCCGGGGAACCAACCACCAACGGAGGCTTCTGCGAACGGAAGGGGACAAGGACATTGGTACGTCCAGAGCCTGAACTTTTTTGTTCCAGGCTGACAGTATGGCCCTTTGCAACTTCCTTGAATGGAATTGACCGTAGGGTACTGCTTCGAATGATGCCACCATTTTTCCCAGCAGCCTCATGCACAGGCGTATGGATGGCTGTCTTTTTGAACCCACTAAGTGGATCAAATCTCTCAAAGACGACCCCTTTTCTCGAGACAAGAAAATTTTTCTCTGGTCTGAATCCAGCCTTAGCCCCAAGTATTCCAGACTTTTGACTGGTTTTAGGGCTGACTTGTCTCGGTTGATAATCCAACCGTGATATTCCAGATACTTGATTGTCTCGTGAACAACCACTTCTAGTTTTTCCACTGAGTGGTCTATCAGCAACAAGTCGTCTAGATATGCCATTATCGTTACACCTCGTGTTCTTAGATTGGCCAATAATGGGGCCAGAATTTTTGTGAACACTCTTGGTGCTGTGGCCAGACCGAAGGGTAAGGCTCTGAACTGAAAATGGCGCCCTTCTACTGCAAAGCGTAGAAATTTTTGGTGGACTGGAAAGATGGGAATGTGCAAATAAGCATCTTTGATGTCGATCGTGGCTAACCAATCCTCCCCTTGTAGGGCAGTGGCCACCGATCGGATCGACTCCATCGGAAAGTCCTGATATACAGGAATTTGTATAGCCCTTTTTGAATTAATATGGGCCTCCCGTCCGCGTTTGCTTCGGGACTGTAAAGAGGTTTGAGTAAAACCCGAACCCTCATTCTTCCAGGGGAACCTCCATAATTACTCCTTGGAGCAATAGTTGTTCTAGTGCCAACAGGAGGGACTCTCTCTTCCGGGGATCCCTTGGCACGTTTGACCTTAAAAATGGGAAGGAGGAGAGTCTTTTAACTCCAAACTGTATCCCAAACCTACTGCGGAGAGCACCTATCTGTCTTGATCGTGTCCCGCCAGGTCTCTTTGCGAACAACTGGAGTCCTCCCCCCACCCGACTGAGTGGGGGCTTCAATGAATTTAACTTTGGGGGAGGTTTTGTACCTCCCCTGACACAGGGTTTCTCATTACCCTGCTACTGTCCCTGTTTTTTACCCCCGGGATTTGACCGAGGAGGCCGTCGGAACTGTTACACAGCCGATGCCCCAGGGACTGGAGAAGCAGGCCCCTTAAAAAGGGACCTCTAACTCTGCTTTTAACCGGCAAGAGCGTATTTTTACCGCTGGAAATTTTCTGGATATATTTGTCCAGGTTTTCCCTGAATAAGCGTTCACCATGAAATGGGACGCTAACCAGCCATTCTTTACAGGGAGCTTCAGCAGACCAGTTTCTGAGCCATAGGAGCCTACGCATATGTCTATAGACAGCGTAAGGCGGGAGGCCTGATGGACTGAATCCTCTATGGCGTCAACCGCAAAGCCTAAGGCTCTAGGTAGATCAGCTAGGGCAAAGCCTGCTGATCTGTCAAGTCCCTCAAGACCTGTTTCAACTGATCCTTCACTGCTTAGCAGACCCCAATAGCTGCTACTGCTGGTTGTATCACCAAGCAGATTTTCATAAGGACTCCAATCTTTTATCTATTGGGTTCTTGAACATTTGGACATTATCCACTGGACATGTCAGTGATTTATACATACAAGAGATGGCTGCGTCCACTGTAGGGACCTTCCATTTTTTTTTTTTTTTGATGAACTTATCCTCCATGGGATAGACCACCGGAAATCTCTTGGGGGAATAAATATTTTCTCAGGACGTTCCCAATCCTGGTAAATGAGCCCTTTCAGTAAAGGGTGAAGTGGAAAAGAACAAACAGTCTGGGGGCTTCTAGCGACCCCAACGAGGATACAGTAGTGGTTGATGGTTCCGCAAGGTGCATTTTTAAATGCTGATCGGACCATGTTAGTCAGAGACTGAACCCATAATCTTTCAGCTTAAGATGCTGAGAAAAGGTTCCCCCACTGTTGATTCCTCTATAACAGAATCAACCTTATCCTGATCCCCTTCAGGCAGGTCGATCCCTGTATGGGACTGTTGCTCTGCTAACAGGCACTCTGAAGGAGGAGACGGAGATCGGGCGTGCTTTCCCTGACAGGGAGGCAGCGATAAATTTTGACAATCTCTCTCTAATCCTCCCAGAGCTGAGGAAAAAACCTCCTCTGTTACATACACAGGAGCAGGTGACTGAGGACAGCCACAGTACCAAGTACCCCTGCGGGGTCTCTACGGTCACTTACCTCTGAACTTCAGGGGAGACTGGTGCAGCAGGAGTATGCCCAAGATCCTCAGAGCCCGATGAGACCCCCTTCGCTTCCTGGAAGATTCAGTTCCGGAGCTACTGGACGGCATATTCCTAAGCCTAAAGCTGAGGTATTCCAGCCGTAATACACCACTTTTACTGAGAATAGTCTAGCACAATTGCTGCTATATCACAGTTGGTGTCTACTAATGTGCCTTTCTAGAGGATGCCTGTATCAACCGCTTGCTGTATGCCTTTAAATGTTGCCAGCTCTGTCTCTGTACTTCATAGCCAGCTTACTGCAATAATGTGGCTTTTTAAAAACCTGCTGGGACGCCCGCACATGCGCAGAAGCGCTGCGGCGCGCACAGAGCGTCATCCCCCAGGCCCCGCCCCTTTTTCCGGCCACCTCTATATATAGAGGCGCGTGCACGCGCACGCGCGCGGCCACGTGCGCCTCGGCGCTAATTTTCAAACATGGAAACCAGGGACAGGAGCCAGGGCCCCCTTTGCCGCAGGCCGGGGGATAGACGAACACTGCAACATGGCAGAGGAAACAGTTTCCTGTAGGAGAACTCACCAGCTGCCTGGACTTTGCTCTCTGAGAAGAAACTAGTCCATATGACAAGAAAAACATTCCACAGCGGCCTCTAGTGGACAAACACAGGTACCGCAGTTTAATATACTAAACATATATAAAAAAACATTCTTTTTTTTTTTTTTTTTTCTTGACCACCATTAAAAATTATTACATTTTTTTTTTTTAGTAGTTACAGGCATGCACAGATATTAGCGGGAATACCGTTAGGTAACAGACAGAAAGACAAATTAGGCTTGGGGG
This sequence comes from Rana muscosa, assembly GCA_029206835.1. Classification (NCBI taxonomy): domain Eukaryota; kingdom Metazoa; phylum Chordata; class Amphibia; order Anura; family Ranidae; genus Rana; species Rana muscosa. The sequence continues at coordinate 221,049,674 of CM055116.1, forward strand.
TCCCCCAATAGAACCAAGTTCCTGGGGGCCCCCACTTACCTGTTCCCCGCCGCAGGACTTTGTTTGGTCCACAAAAGCCCAAACTTCACCTATCACGGCAGGCATTGTAATCAAACCTTCAGGGACCGGGTTCCCAAGGATTCCACTCCCCTGGACCTGTATAGCACCCTGCACAGAAAACATCTTGGTCGTGGGTATGACCAGAGCTCTGGATCCCAGGGTCCAGCTCTCCTAAGAGAAGCATTACAGGCAGAACCTTGCTCTTCTCTGCAAGGCCCGGGTACCGACCGTTTAGCTATGAAGCTTTTTTGGTCGGATCCGGAATAGCTTACTGAGGCCCAAAAGAACCTGTACGCAAGCTCAGTGAAAAACACATGTTTCTTCTTGGCCAACACCTTAGACACTGGCAAAAAACTGAGGTGCTCCCGGATGGGAGGGGCTTATATAGGGGAGGGTACTTCCGGTTTTGGAAGTTGCCAGTGCCAGCACCTGACGGTAACTATATAACCCATTAGTAATGACTATGTCGCTCTGTGTCCCGTGATGTACGAGAAAGAAAAATATTTTTTCTAGGGACAGAAAACTATAGGTAGGAAGAGTGTCAGTTTCTTTCACTGTGATAATCCTTGTTTCTAGGGACAGGGAAGGACAGTGAGGGAAATTCTCCTTGTGCTATAGTGTGCTTTAAAAAAACATTTTTTCTAGGGACAGAAAACTATAGGTAGGAAGAGTGTCAGTTTCTTTCACTGTGATAATCCTTGTTTCTAGGGACAGGGAAGGAAAGTGAGGGAAATTCTCCTTGTGCTATAGTGAGCTTTAAAAAAACATTTTTTCTAGGGACAGAAAACTATAGGTAGGAAGAGTGTCAGTTTCTTTCACTGTGATAATCCTTGTTTCTAGGGACAGGGAAGGAAAGTGAGGGAAATTCTCCTTGTGCTATAGTGTGCTTTAAAAAAACATTTTTTCTAGGGACAGAAAACTATAGGTAGGAAGAGTGTCAGTTTCTTTCACTGTGATAATCCTTGTTTCTAGGGACAGGGAAGGACAGTGAGGGAAATTCTCCTTGTGCTATAGTGTGCTTTAAAAAAATATTTTTTCTAGGGACAGAAAACTATAGGTAGGAAGAGTGTCAGTTTCTTTCACTGTGATAATCCTTGTTTCTAGGGACAGGGAAGGACAGTGAGGGAAATTCTCCTTGTGCTATAGTGTGCTTTAAAAAAACATTTTTTCTAGGGACAGAAAACTATTGGTAGGAAGAGTGTCAGTTTCTTTCACTGTGATAATCCTTGTTTCTAGGGACAGGGAAGGAAAGTGAGGGAAATTCTCCTTGTGCTATAGTGTGCTTTAAAAAAACATTTTTTCTAGGGACAGAAAACTATAGGTAGGAAGAGTGTCAGTTTCTTTCACTGTGATAATCCTTGTTTCTAGGGACAGGGAAGGAAAGTGAGGGAAATTCTCCTTGTGCTATAGTGTGCTTTAAAAAAACATTTTTTCTAGGGACAGAAAACTATAGGTAGGAAGAGTGTCAGTTTCTTTCACTGTGATAATCCTTGTTTCTAGGGACAGGGAAGGAAAGTGAGGGAAATTCTCCTTGTGCTATAGTGTGCTTTAAAAAAACATTTTTTCTAGGGACAGAAAACTATAGGTAGTGTGAGGGGGTTAGCTCGGCAGCGGGTGTGTGTGACCCCCGGGATGGGCTCCCCACACAAAACAGGCCCAGCAAACGGAGGTTGTGGTTTTCAAATTCAAAAAGGTGCGGTTTATTTTCTATTTACAGTGACAAAACACAGCAAAGCAAAAGAAACATAAACAAAATAAATCCTGGTCAACTTGACCTCTGACTAAACATACAGGTTTCCTAACTAACAACTGGGATCAGCCTAGTGCTGTCCTAGTCCCTAAGTCCCTGGTTTTAAATGTCCAAGCAAATAGCCACACAGGCTTTGTCTCACCGCACAGGGGTTCACTCTCCCTAGACAGTCCACACAGGTCTGGGTCCAGGCATGAGCAAACACCTAATGAAGCTGGGAGTTTTTATAGAGGCCTTAAACGAGCTGACAACTTCAGCTGGTCTCATCAACTCCCTGTCTGCACGACGCCCCACACTCTCCCTAGAGGTATGAGTCATCCATGAGCCCACTAGCTTCAGCTGGGCTTATACAACTCTCCACCTAGTTGTATAAGTCGGCGTAAAGCCTGAATCTGGGCGAAATATATCTACCCCCCTGGATGCAACCAGGTGACTTTACCTTCCTGCTGTCACATACCCCCCCCTCTTGTTTTAACCTCGGGGTTGGAACACCAGCAATCAGGCATTCATGTACTCGAGACAAAGCATCCACATTCCCCATTTGAACGCCAGGGCGATGCTTTACTGTGAAGTTGAATTCCTGGAGGGCCAGGAACCACCTATTCACTCTTCTATTTGTTTCCTTGTTTTGAGCCATCCACTTTAACGGAGCGTGATCCATAACCATGTCAAAGTGCCTACCTAGCAGGTAGTACCGAAGGGAATCTAGAGCCCACTTCACCGCTAAACACTCCTTTTCAACGGTGGCGTAATTTACCTCATGGGACTTCAACTTCCTGCTGAGGTAAATGACTGGGTGCTCTTCCCCGTTCCAGACCTGGGACAATACTGCTCCTAACCCCACATCTGACGCATCACTTTGTACGACAAAGTCTTTAGAGAAGTCGGGTGAGTACAACACTGGCTGGCTACATAAGGCTTGTTTCAAGAATTGGAATGCTGCCTCAGCCTCGGGGGTCCATTTAATCATGACCGACCCTTTCCCCTTCGTCAGGTTGGTTAGGGGCACAGCCTTAGAAGCAAAGTGGGGAATGAATCGCCGATAATACCCAGTGATTCCCAGAAAGGCTCGTACCTGCTTCTTGCTGTTGGGACGTGGCCAACTCTGGATGGCCTCGACTTTGTTGAGTTGGGGTTTTATTACTCCCCTCCCAATGGTGTACCCAAGATATTTGGCCTCCTCCTGCCCAATGGTACACTTCTTGGGGTTAGCCGTAAACCCCGCTTCCCGAACAGAGTCCAGGACTGCTTGCACTTTTGGCAGATGTGAGGCCCAATCTGTGCTATGGACAATTACGTCATCCAGGTAAGCCGCAGCATACTTCCGATGGGGCCTCAGCATCTGGTCCATTTTCCGCTGGAATGTGGCCGGCGCATTCTGTAACCCGAACGGCATTCTTTTATATTGGAACGCCCCGTCTGGGGTTACAAATGCGGTTTTCTCTTTGGCCGACTTGGCCAGGGGGATTTGCCAATACCCTTTTGTGAGGTCAAGAGTCGTCATGTATCGGGCTGTTCCCAGCCGGTCGATCAACTCATCTATACGTGGCATGGGGTAGGTGTCAAATTTTGTAACTTTGTTCAACTGACGAAAATCGTTACAAAATCGCCAGCTCCCATCCGGTTTAGGCACCAACACAATGGGACTAGACCAATCACTTTGGGACTCCTCTGTCACCCCTAAGTTCAGCATTTTCTGTACTTCCTCCCGTATTGCCTCCCGTCGGGCCTCTGGGATCCGATAGGGTTTTAACTTCACCCTTTCACCGGGCGGGGTAATGATGTCATGCTCTACCCCAGATGTTTGTCCCGGCAGCTCAGAGAATACCTCCTTGTTGCGAAGCACAAACTCCTTAACCTCCTGTTGTTGGGGTTGTGACAAGGTGGCTGCTATTCCAACCTCAGGAATGATGCAACCAGTTTGAGCTGGTGACCAAGTGTCTGCGACTAGGGACTCTCTATCCCTCCAGGCTTTCAACAGATTAACGTGATAGATCTGTTCGGGCTTTCGCCTTCCTGGTTGTCTGACCTTGTAATTCACTTCGCTCACTTTTTCCATTATCTCATAGGGGCCTTGCCATTTGGCAAGGAATTTACTTTCAACCGTAGGGACAAGTACCAGTATCCTATCCCCCGGGGAAAAGGTACGGGTCTTGGCTCCACGGTTGTACACTCTCTGCTGTGCTAACTGCGCTTGGGCCAAATGTTCCTTCACGATGGGCATTACCTGTGCAATTCGGTCTTGCATCAGGGCGACATGCTCAATCACACTCCTGTGGGGAGAACTCTCACTTTCCCAAGTTTCCTTGGCAATATCCAACAGCCCTCTTGGGTGTCTCCCATACAGTAACTCAAAGGGGGAGAATCCCGTAGAGGATTGGGGCACCTCCCTAATAGCAAACATCAGATAAGGAAGTAGACAGTCCCAATCCTTTCCATCTCTATCCACCACTTTCTTCAACATTTGTTTTAGGGTTTTGTTGAATCTTTCAACCAGCCCATCGGTTTGGGGGTGATACACAGATGTACGTAATTGCGTCACTTTGAACAATTTACACAGCTCCTTCATAACCCGGGACATAAAGGGTGTACCTTGGTCCGTAAGTAGTTCTTTACAAATACCCACCCGGCTAAACACAAGAGATAGCTCTTTGGCTATGGTTTTGGCCGAGGTATTTCGGAGAGGGATCGCTTCTGGATAACGGGTGGCATAGTCCATTATAACTAATATGTACTGGTGCCCCCTAGTGGACTTGATTATAGGACCTACCAAATCCATGGCGATCCTCTCAAACGGGACCTCAATGATGGGTAGAGGGACCAGCGGGCTACGGAAATGTGGCATCGGGGCCGACCTCTGACACACAGGGCAGGAGGAACAATAATTTTCTATGTCCTTCATCACCCCCGGCCAATAGAATCTCTGTAATACCCTCTCTCGGGTTTTCTCTGTCCCCAGATGACCTCCAAGAATGTGCCCATGGGCCAACTCCAACACCAACTTCCTGTAAGGTTTGGGCACCACAAGCTGCTCAACGGTTTCTTCTGCCCTTTTTGCCACCCGATACAGTAGGTCCTTCTCTACGCTGAAGTATGGGTAAGTGCAGGTATTATCTGGGTTCTCTAACTCGCCATCTATTTTCACTACGTTTTCCCGTGCCCTTATTAGGGCGGGGTCTTTCAACTGTTCTGTGGCAAAGTTTTCCCTGTGAACCTCAAGATCAGAAAACTCCACAGACGGTAGGTTTTCGTCTGAGGAGGTGGGCTCCTCTCCAGTTTCTTGAGTCTCCCCTGCCAATACTGATAAGGGAAATTCCGGAGAGTCCTCACCACTCTCAGGGGAGTTCTGGCTATCACATTCCTGGTACATAGGGGCACCAGTGGGGGGCTCAGGATCATCCCACAGTTCCCAGAACTTCGGAAAATCCCTTCCCACAATGGCGTCATGCGGTAACTGAGATACTAAGCCCACTGGATGAGAGAGGGTACCTTTGGGGGTCTCGAAACACACTGTAGTCACTGGATACTCCCGGGTGTCCCCATGCACACAAATAACAGCTACCTTGCTATTCCCAGAGACCTCTGTTTTAACTAACTCAGCCTTTATCAGGGTCACAAGGCTACCTGAATCCAGCAATACCACAACATTTCTACCATTAACACACATTTTGCATAAATGTTTCTCAGTTCCTCGAATGGCAGTGCATGCGACTGTCGCACACAGCGACTGACGTCTGCCCGTCAGAAAGTCACACTGCATGGGTTCCTCCACAACCGGGCAATTGGCTGCAATATGTCCCGCTTGCCGGCAGCGGTAGCAAACGATCCTTCTTGCCGCCTCTTGAGCCGCTGATTTCCCAGGCTGTTCTCGCCAAACTTGGGGTAGAGCTCCCACCCTCTCACTCTCTCCACCCTCACCCCTTGGAATCCTCTTATCCGCCCCTGGGGATGGTCTGGTCTTAGGGTGGAAAGTCCGAGTGTCTCTGGAAGAGGCCGTCAGGTTCTCTGTAGCCAAGTATTTCTCCACACGATCCACAAGACCATCGGCTGTCTCTGGGTCTCCATGGCTTACCCACTTTTGGATGGCAGTAGGAAGAGCTCTCAAAAACCGATCCATTACAACACGTTCCACAATCTTTGGTGCGGACAAAGTCTCTGGCTGTAGCCACTTTCTGCTCAGGTGAATGAGATCATACATTTGAGACCTGGGGGGTTTTCCAAGCTGGAAAGTCCAGTTATGCACACGCTGAGCCCGGACAGCCTGGGTGACACCCAGCCTTGCCAAAATTTCAGCTTTTAGCATCACTTAGTCTTTTGCTTGGTTAGGCTCTAGGTCATAGTAAGCTTTCTGCGATTCACCAGTTAACAGAGGAGCCACCAGTCCAGCCCACTGCTCCTCAGGCCACTTTTCTCTTTCAGCGGTCCTTTCAAATGTGGTCAAAAATACCTCTGGATCATCCTCTCCAGTCATTTTTGTCAATAAACGACTCACCCCAAAGGACGCGGTATTAGTGGGACGGCTTTCCTCACTGGTCTGCGGACGTTGCTGCATTACTGCTTCCATCTGTTGTTGTAGTCTCTGCTCTTGCTTCTGCAACAGGTCTATGAAGCGGGCCTCAGATTGCTGCTGGGCTTGTTGCTGAGCCTCCAGACTCTGTTGCAAAGTTGCGTTTGTCTGCTGCTGGGCTGCAAGGCTCTGTTGATGAGCTTGCTGCTGGGCTGCGAAGTTCTGTTGTTGAGCTGCAAGGCTCTGTTGATGAGCTGCAAGGCTCTTTTGCAAACCTGCATTTGTCTGCTGTTGATTGGCATTTGCTAGAGCCAGCTGCTTCAGTATCTCCTCCATGCTGGCTTAAAAAAAAACTGCCCGCATTCTCCACCAACTGTGAGGGGGTTAGCTCGGCAGCGGGTGTGTGTGACCCCCGGGATGGGCTCCCCACACAAAACAGGCCCAGCAAACGGAGGTTGTGGTTTTCAAAATCAAAAAGGTGCGGTTTATTTTCTATTTACAGTGACAAAACACAGCAAAGCAAAAGAAACATAAACAAAATAAATCCTGGTCAACTTGACCTCTGACTAAACATACAGGTTTCCTAACTAACAACTGGGATCAGCCTAGTGCTGTCCTAGTCCCTAAGTCCCTGGTTTTAAATGTCCAAGCAAATAGCCACACAGGCTTTGTCTCACCGCACAGGGGTTCACTCTCCCTAGACAGTCCACACAGGTCTGGGTCCAGGCATGAGCAAACACCTAATGAAGCTGGGAGTTTTTATAGAGGCCTTAAACGAGCTGACAACTTCAGCTGGTCTCATCAACTCCCTGTCTGCACGACGCCCCACACTCTCCCTAGAGGTATGAGTCATCCATGAGCCCACTAGCTTCAGCTGGGCTTATACAACTCTCCACCTAGTTGTATAAGTCGGCGTAAAGCCTGAATCTGGGCGAAATATATCTACCCCCCTGGATGCAACCAGGTGACTTTACCTTCCTGCTGTCACAGTAGGAAGAGTGTCAGTTTCTTTCACTGTGATAATCCTTGTTTCTAGGGACAGGGAAGGAAAGTGAGGGAAATTCTCCTTGTTCTATAGTGTGCTTTAAAAAAACATTTTTTCTAGGGACAGAAAACTATAGGTAGGAAGAGTGTCAGTTTCTTTCACTGTGATAATCCTTGTTTCTAGGGACAGGGAAGGAAAGTGAGGGAAATTCTCCTTGTGCTATAGTGTGCTTTAAAAAAACATTTTTTCTAGGGACAGAAAACTATAGGTAGGAAGAGTGTCAGTTTCTTTCACTGTGATAATCCTTGTTTCTAGGGACAGGGAAGGAAAGTGAGGGAAATTCTCCTTGTGCTATAGTGTGCTTTAAAAAAACATTTTTTCTAGGGACAGAAAACTATAGGTAGGAAGAGTGTCAGTTTCTTTCACTGTGATAATCCTTGTTTCTAGGGACAGGGAAGGAAAGTGAGGGAAATTCTCCTTGTGCTATAGTGTGCTTTAAAAAAACATTTTTTCTATGGACAGAAAACTATAGGTAGGAAGAGTGTCAGTTTCTTTCACTGTGATAATCCTTGTTTCTAGGGACAGGGAAGGACAGTGAGGGAAATTCTCCTTGTGCTATAGTGTGCTTTAAAAAAACATTTTTTCTAGGGACAGAAAACTATAGGTAGGAAGAGTGTCAGTTTCTTTCACTGTGATAATCCTTGTTTCTAGGGACAGGGAAGGAAAGTGAGGGAAATTCTCCTTGTGCTATAGTGTGCTTTAAAAAAACATTTTTTCTAGGGACAGAAAACTATAGGTAGGAAGAGTGTCAGTTTCTTTCACTGTGATAATCCTTGTTTCTAGGGACAGGGAAGGAAAGTGAGGGAAATTCTCCTTGTGCTATAGTGTGCTTTAAAAAAACATTTTTTCTAGGGACAGAAAACTATAGGTAGGAAGAGTGTCAGTTTCTTTCACTGTGATAATCCTTGTTTCTAGGGACAGGGAAGGAAAGTGAGGGAAATTCTCCTTGTGCTATAGTGTGCTTTAAAAAAACATTTTTTCTAGGGACAGAAAACTATAGGTAGTGTGACAGCAGGAAGGTAAAGTCACCTGGTTGCATCCAGGGGGGTAGATATATTTCGCCCAGATTCAGGCTTTACGCTGACTTATACAGCTAGGTGGAGAGTTGTATAAGCCCAGCTGAGACTAGTGGGCTCATTGATGACTCATACCTCTAGGGAGAGGGCTGGGCGTCGTGCAGACAGGGAGTTGATGAGGCCAGCTGAAGCTTGTCAGCTCATTTAGGCCTCTATAAAAAACTCCCAGATTCATTAGATGTTAGCTCATGCCTGGAAGCAGACCTGTGTGGACTGTCTAGGGAGAGTGAACCCCTGTGCGGTGAGAGAAAGCCTGTGTGGCTATATTTTGCTTGGACATTTAAAACCAGGGACTAGGACAGCACTAGGCTGATCCCAGTCGTTAGTTAGGAAACCTGTAAGTTTAGTCAGAGGTCAAGTTGACCAGGATTTATTTTGTTTATGTTTTTTTTGCCTTGCTGTGTTTTTGTCACTGTAAATAGAAAATAAACCGCACCTTTTTGATTTTGAAAACCACAACCTCCGTCTGCTGGGCCTGTTTTGGGTGGGGAGCCCATCCCGGGGGTCACACATACCCGCTGCCGAGCTAGCCCCCTCACAGTTGGTGGAGAACCAGTGGCAGTTTTTTTTTAAGCCAGCATGGAGGAGATACTGAAACAGCTGGCTCTAGCAAATGCCAATCAACAGCAGACAAATGCAGGTTTGCAAAGGAGCCTTGCAGCCCAGCAGCAAGCTCATCAACAGAGCCTTGCAACTTTACAACAGAGTCTGGAGGCTCAGCAACAAGCCCAACAGCAATCTGAGGCCCGCTTCATAGACCTGTTGCAGAAGCAAGAGCAGAGACTACAACAACAGATGGAAGCAGTAATGCAGCAACGTCCGCAGACCAGTGAGGAAAGCCGTCCCACTAATACCGCGTCCTTTGGGGTGAGTCGTTTATTGACAAAAATGACTGGAGAGGATGATCCAGAGGTATTTTTGACCACATTTGAAAGGACCGCTGAAAGAGAAAAGTGGCCTGAGGAGCAGTGGGCTGGACTAGTGGCTCCTCTGTTAACTGGTGAATCGCAGAAAGCTTACTATGACCTAGAGCCTAACCAAGCAAAAGACTATGTGATGCTAAAAGCTGAAATATTGGCAAGGCTGGGTGTCACCCTGGCTGTCCGGGCTCAGCGTGTGCATAACTGGACTTTCCAGCTTGGAAAACCCCCCAGGTCTCAAATGTATGATCTCATTCACCTGAGCAGAAAGTGGCTACAGCCAGAGACTTTGTCCGCACCAAAGATTGTGGAACGTGTTGTAATGGATCGGTTTTTGAGAGCTCTTCCTACTGCCATCCAAAAGTGGGTAAGCCATGGAGACCCAGAGACGGCCGATGGTCTTGTGGATCGTGTGGAGAAATACTTGGCTACAGAGAACCTGACGGCCTCTTCCAGAGACACTCGGACTTTCCACCCTAAGACCAGACCATCCCCAGGGGCGGATAAGAGGATTCCAAGGGGTGAGGGTGGAGAGAGTGAGAGGGTGGGAGCTCTACCCCAAGTTTGGCGAGAACAGCCTGGGAAATCAGCGGCTCAAGAGGCCGCAAGAAGGATCGTTTGCTACCGCTGCCGGCAAGCGGGACATATTGCAGCAAATTGCCCGGTTGTGGAGGAACCCATGCAGTGTGACTTTCTGACGGGCAGACGTCAGTCGCTGTGTGCGACAGTCGCATGCACTGCCATTCGGGGAACTGAGAAACATTTATGCAAAATGTGTATTAATGGTAGAAATGTTGTGGTATTGCTGGATTCAGGTAGCCTTGTGACCCTGATAAAGGCTGAGTTAGTTAAAACAGAGGTCTCTGGGAATAGCAAGGTAGCCGTTATTTGTGTGCATGGGGACACCCGAGAGTATCCAGTGACTACGGTGTGTTTCGAGACCCCCAAAGGTACCCTCTCTCATCCAGTGGGCTTAGTATCTCAGTTACCGCATGACGCCATTGTGGGAAGGGATTTTCCGAAGTTCTGGGAACTGTGGGATGATCCTGAGCCCCCCACTGGTGCCCCTATGTACCAGGAATGTGATAGCCAGAACTCCCCTGAGAGTGGTGAGGACTCTCCGGAATTTCCCTTGTCAGTATTGGCAGGGGAGACTCAAGAAACTGGAGAGGAGCCCACCTCCTCAGACGAAAACCTACCGTCTGTGGAGTTTTCTGATCTTGAGGTTCACAGGGAAAACTTTGCCACAGAACAGTTGAAAGACCCCGCCCTAATAAAGGCACGGGAAAACGTAGTGAAAATAGATGGCGAGTTAGTGAACCCAGATAATACTGGCACTTACCCATACTTCAGCGTAGAGAAGGACCTACTGTATCGGGTGGCAAAAAGGGCAGAAGAAACCGTTGAGCAGCTTGTGGTGCCCAAACCTTACAGGAAGTTGGTGTTGGAGTTGGCCCATGGGCACATTCTTGGAGGTCATCTGGGGACAGAGAAAACCCGAGAGAGGGTATTACAGAGATTCTATTGGCCTGGGGTGATGAAGGACATAGAAAATTATTGTTCCTCCTGCCCTGTGTGTCAGAGGTCGGCCCCGATGCCACATTTCCGTAGCCCGCTGGTCCCTCTACCCATCATTGAGGTCCCGTTTGAGAGAATCGCAATGGATTTGGTAGGTCCTATAATCAAGTCCGCTAGGGGGCACCAGTACATATTGGTTATAATGGACTATGCCACCCGTTATCCAGAAGCGATCCCTCTCAGAAATACCTCGGCCAAAACCATAGCCAAAGAGCTATCTCTTGTTTTTAGCCGGGTGGGTATTTGTAAAGAACTGCTTACGGACCAAGGTACACCCTTTATGTCCCGGGTTATGAAAGAGCTGTGTAAATTGTTCAAAGTGACGCAATTGCGTACATCTGTGTATCACCCCCAAACCGATGGGCTGGTTGAAAGATTCAACAAAACCCTAAAACAAATGTTGAAGAAAGTGGTGGATAGAGATGGAAGGGATTGGGACTGTCTACTTCCTTATTTGATGTTTGCTATTAGGGAGGTGCCCCAATCCTCTACGGGATTCTCCCCCTTTGAGTTACTGTATGGGAGACACCCAAGAGGGCTGTTGGATATTGCCAAGGAAACTTGGGAAAGTGAGAGTTCTCCCCACAGGAGTGTGATTGAGCATGTCGCCCTGATGCAAGATCGAATTGCACAGGTAATGCCCATCGTGAAGGAACATTTGGCCCAAGCGCAGTTGGCACAGCAGAGAGTGTACAACCGTGGAGCCAAGACCCGTACCTTTTCCCCGGGGGATAGGATATTGGTACTTGTCCCTACGGTTGAAAGTAAATTCCTTGCCAAATGGCAAGGCCCCTACGAGATAATGGAAAAAGTGAGCGAAGTGAATTACAAGGTCAGACAACCAGGAAGGCGAAAGCCCGAACAGATCTATCACGTTAATCTGTTGAAAGCCTGGAGGGATAGAGAGTCCCTAGTCGCAGACACTTGGTCACCAGCTCAAACTGGTTGCGTGATTCCTGAGGTTGGAATCGCAGCCACCTTGTCACAACCCCAACAACAGGAGGTTAAGGAGTTTGTACTTCGCAACAAGGAGGTATTCTCTGAGCTGCCGGGACAAACATCTGGGGTAGAGCATGACATTATTACCCCGCCCGGTGAAAGGGTGAAGTTAAAACCCTATCGGATCCCAGAGGCCCGACGGGAGGCAATACGGGAGGAAGTACAGAGAATGCTGAACTTAGGGGTGATAGAGGAGTCCCAAAGTGATTGGTCTAGTCCCATTGTGTTGGTGCCTAAACCGGATGGGAGCTGGCGATTTTGTAACGATTTTCGTCAGTTGAACAAAGTTACAAAATTTGACACCTACCCCATGCCACGTATAGATGAGTTGATCGACCGGCTGGGAACAGCCCGATACATGACGACTCTTGACCTCACAAAAGGGTATTGGCAAATCCCCCTGGCCAAGTCGGCCAAAGAGAAAACCGCATTTGTAACCCCAGACGGGGCGTTCCAATATAAAAGAATGCCGTTCGGGTTACAGAATGCGCCGGCCACATTCCAGCGGAAAATGGACCAGATGCTGAGGCCCCATCGGAAGTATGCTGCGGCTTACCTGGATGACATAATTGTCCATAGCACAGATTGGGCCTCACATCTGCCAAAAGTGCAAGCAGTCCTGGACTCTGTTCGGGAAGCAGGGTTTACGGCTAACCCCAAGAAGTGTACCATTGGGCAGGAGGAGGCCAAATATCTTGGGTACACCATTGGGAGGGGAGTAATAAAACCCCAACTCAACAAAGTCGAGGCCATCCAGAGTTGGCCACGTCCCAACAGCAAGAAGCAGGTACGAGCCTTTCTGGGAATCGCTGGGTATTATCGGCGATTCATTCCCCACTTTGCTTCTAAGGCTGTGCCCCTAACCAACCTGACGAAGGGGAAAGGGTCGGTCATGATTAAATGGACCCCCGAGGCTGAGGCAGCATTCCAATTCTTGAAACAAGCCTTATGTAGCCAGCCAGTGTTGTACTCACCCGACTTCTCTAGAGACTTTGTCGTACAAAGTGATGCGTCAGATGTGGGGTTAGGAGCAGTATTGTCCCAGGTCTGGAACGGGGAAGAGCACCCAGTCATTTACCTCAGCAGGAAGTTGAAGTCCCATGAGGTAAATTACGCCACCGTTGAAAAGGAGTGTTTAGCGGTGAAGTGGGCTCTAGATTCCCTTCGGTACTACCTGCTAGGTAGGCACTTTGACATGGTTACGGATCACGCTCCGTTAAAGTGGATGGCTCAAAACAAGGAAACAAATAGAAGAGTGAATAGGTGGTTCCTGGCCCTCCAGGAATTCAACTTCACAGTAAAGCATCGCCCTGGCGTTCAAATGGGGAATGTGGATGCTTTGTCTCGAGTACATGAATGCCTGATTGCTGGTGTTCCAACCCCGAGGTTAAAACAAGAGGGGGGGGTATGTGACAGCAGGAAGGTAAAGTCACCTGGTTGCATCCAGGGGGGTAGATATATTTCGCCCAGATTCAGGCTTTACGCTGACTTATACAGCTAGGTGGAGAGTTGTATAAGCCCAGCTGAGACTAGTGGGCTCATTGATGACTCATACCTCTAGGGAGAGGGCTGGGCGTCGTGCAGACAGGGAGTTGATGAGGCCAGCTGAAGCTTGTCAGCTCATTTAGGCCTCTATAAAAAACTCCCAGATTCATTAGATGTTAGCTCATGCCTGGAAGCAGACCTGTGTGGACTGTCTAGGGAGAGTGAACCCCTGTGCGGTGAGAGAAAGCCTGTGTGGCTATATTTTGCTTGGACATTTAAAACCAGGGACTAGGACAGCACTAGGCTGATCCCAGTCGTTAGTTAGGAAACCTGTAAGTTTAGTCAGAGGTCAAGTTGACCAGGATTTATTTTGTTTATGTTTTTTTTGCCTTGCTGTGTTTTTGTCACTGTAAATAGAAAATAAACCGCACCTTTTTGATTTTGAAAACCACAACCTCCGTCTGCTGGGCCTGTTTTGGGTGGGGAGCCCATCCCGGGGGTCACACATACCCGCTGCCGAGCTAGCCCCCTCACAGTAGGAAGAGTGTCAGTTTCTTTCACTGTGATAATCCTTGTTTCTAGGGACAGGGAAGGACAGTGAGGGAAATTCTCCTTGTGCTATAGTGTGCTTTAAAAAAACATTTTTTCTAGGGACAGAAAACTATAGGTAGGAAGAGTGTCAGTTTCTTTCACTGTGATAATCCTTGTTTCTAGGGACAGGGAAGGAAAGTGAGGGAAATTCTCCTTGTGCTATAGTGTGCTTTAAAAAAACATTTTTTCTAAGGACAGAAAACTATAGGTAGGAAGAGTGTCAGTTTCTTTCACTGTGATAATCCTTGTTTCTAGGGACAGGGAAGGACAGTGAGGGAAATTCTCCTTGTGCTATAGTGTGCTTTAAAAAAACATTTTTTCTAGGGACAGAAAACTATAGGTAGGAAGAGTGTCAGTTTCTTTCACTGTGATAATCCTTGTTTCTAGGGACAGGGAAGGACAGTGAGGGAAATTCTCCTTGTGCTATAGTGTGCTTTAAAAAAACATTTTTTCTAGGGACAGAAAACTATAGGTAGGAAGAGTGTCAGTTTCTTTCACTGTGATAATCCTTGTTTCTAGGGACAGGGAAGGAAAGTGAGGGAAATTCTCCTTGTGCTATAGTGTGCTTTAAAAAAACATTTTTTCTAGGGACAGAAAACTATAGGTAGGAAGAGTGTCAGTTTCTTTCACTGTGATAATCCTTGTTTCTAGGGACAGGGAAGGAAAGTGAGGGAAATTCTCCTTGTGCTATAGTGTGCTTTAAAAAAACATTTTTTCTAGGGACAGAAAACTATAGGTAGGAAGAGTGTCAGTTTCTTTCACTGTGATAATCCTTGTTTCTAGGGACAGGGAAGGACAGTGAGGGAAATTCTCCTTGTGCTATAGTGTGCTAAAGCATTCCTCATCAACCATCTTTGAAATCCTTGTTTTTTGGACAGTCAGGGAAATTGTCGTTGTGCTATTCTGTGCAAAAGCAATCATCCTCAACCATATTTAGAAATCCTTAAGTAAAGGGACAGAGAAGGACACCTGAAGGTAGCCCTTATTGCTTTTTTCCCATCTCCCTGCAGGCCATCTATTAGAATGTCTGGAAGGCAAACAAGGAGAGGCAGACAGTCAGGAGGCAATAAAAGAGGGCAAGCAGGCTCTGTGTCTGGGGGCAACAGTGCTGGTCGTGGACGCGGTGCATTGTCATCAGCACATGGCCATGGGACACGCTTGTCCTTCTTTTCGGCAGCTGGACATGTTGAGCCACATCATGCCGAAGACTTGGTAGAGTGGATGACCAAGCCCTCCTCCTCCTCCTCATCCTCTCTCACCCAGGCTCAGGGTACTGGAAAAGCAGCTGCCAAAGCGTCCTCTTCCCTGGTATCAATGTCAGACTCATCATCAGTCACTCCTTCCCTAGACCCACCATGTCCTCCTCCTGAGGAGTCCCCCGAACTGTTTGAGCACAGTGTTGGGTACATGCTCCAGGAGGATGCCCAGCGTTTCGAAGGGTCTGATGATGAAACCCAGCTACAGGAAGGCAGTAGTGTGAGAGCAGACAGAGGGGATGCTCAAGAAGGACACCAATCTGGCAGTCATGTTCCAGCAGCTGCAGCATACTGCCAGATTGGCTCCAGTGATGAGGAGGGAGGGGATGATGAGGTCACTGACTCCACGTGGGTGCCTAATAGGAGAGAGGAGGAGGAGGAGGATGAGGAGGAGGCACATCTCCAAGGAGGCAGGATGCCCTTTGGTGGCCAGCGTAAGGGCAGTACACCGACGGAATCACACCGCAGAGCTCCGCCTGTGCAGGGCGCTGCCTCTGCCCGTCATTCAAAAAGTTCTTTGGTGTGGGCCTTTTTTGAGGCTAGTGCATCAGACCGCACAGCTGCTGTTTGCAACATATGTCTCAAGCGTATATCGCGTGGCCAAAACATCAGCCGCTTGGGTACCACATGCCTGACCAGACATATGTTGACCTGCCATGCAGCTCGTTGGCAAGCCTACCTCAAAGACCCACACCAAAGAACAAAGCGGACCTCTCCTTGCACCGCATCAGCTGGGATCTCCAACCCCACTATAACTTCAGTCCTCTCTGAAACATGCACTGAGAGGAATGAAGGTGTAGAATTAGGTGTGTCACAGCCAAGTACTTGCGGCCACTCTGCTAGCAGTACACCGACGTCCGATTCTAGCAGGCAAATTTCCCTGCCCCAGCTGCTGCTCCTCCACCCCCTCCTCTTCTTCTTCCTCCATGCCTCTTCCTGTGCTTTGTCCTCTGAACCAGGTGTGCTCCGTAGCCGTTCAAGGGGCTACGCAAGTACGCAGGCAAAAAGATGCCATGCCGTGCTTGCGCTGGTGTGTTTGGGGGACAGAAGCCACACTGGGGCAGAGGTCCTGTCTGCTCTGCAGGGCCAGGCCGAGAGGTGGTTGACGCCACGCCAGCTTAAGCCAGGAATGGTGGTTTGCGACAATGGCACCAACCTCCTCTCCGCCCTCCGACAGGGACAACTGACCCATGTGCCCTGTGTGGCTCACATCCTTAACCTGGTGGTGCAGCGGTTCTTGGGCAGGTACCCGGGCTTACAGGATGTCCTGAGGCAGGCCAGGAAAGTCTGTGTGCATTTCCGCAGATCTTATAATGCCAGTGCTCGCCTGGCTGAGCTGCAAAAGGAGTTGAACCTGCCCAAGAACCGCCTTATATGTGACATGCCCACCAGGTGGAACTCAACGTTGGCCATGCTGCAGCGGCTGCACATGCAGCAGAGGGCCATCAATGAGTACCTGTGCGACTACGGCACCAGGACAGGGTCAGGGGAGCTTGTTTTTTTTTCTCCACGCCAGTGGGGCATGATCAGGGATGCATGCACTGTCCTGGCACCATTTGAGGAGGCCACGAGGATGGTGAGCAGTGACAGTGCATGCATCAGTGACACTGTACCTCTTGTCCACCTGTTGGAGCACACGCTGCGTGGAATAATGGACAGGGCACTTGAGGCAGAACAGAGGCAGGAAGAGGAGGACTTCCTTGCCTCTCAAGGCCCCCTTTACCCAGACAGTGTTCCTTCTGTCCCACCCATCGCACAGGAAGAGGAGGAGGAGGAGGAGGAGGAGGAGGATTGTGTCAGCATGGAGGTGGAGGCTGGCACTCAGCATCATCAGCAGCAGTCTTTTAGGGATGATTTACAGTCCCAAGAAACCAGTGGACTTGTACGTGGCTGGGAGGAGGTGGCTGCGGATCATGTCGTCCTTAGTGACCCAGAGGACTCCGGAGCGAATGCCTCAGCAAACCTACGCTGCATGGCCTCCCTGATCCTGCAAAGTCTGCGGAAGGATCCTCGTATTCTTCGGATCAAGGAGAGGGACCATTACTGGCTGGCCACTCTCCTTGATCCACGGTACAAGGGTAAGGTTGCGGACCTTATGTTACCGTCGCAGAGGGAGCAGAGGATGAGACAACTCCGGGAGGCCTTGCAGAAAGGTCTGTGCAACGCATTCCCAGAGACTGGGAGGTTACAAACTCCTGGTCCTGGACAACGAGTTGCTGAGGCTTCGGCCAGTCAAAGAAGGAGCGGTGGGGAAGGTGGCCGTCTGACCGATGCGTTCAGACAATTCTTTAGTCCGCAGCCCCAAAGTATGATCGGTTCCAGCAACCATCGCCAGCGTCTGATAAACATGGTGCAGGAATATCTAGGGGCAAGGTCAGACTTGGACACCTTCCCCACCGAAAATCCTCTGGCTTACTGGGTCTTGAGGATGGATCACTGGCCAGAGCTTGCACAGTATGCAATTGAGCTACTGGCCTGTCCTGCATCCAGCGTTCTTTCGGAACGCACATTCAGTGCTGCTGGAGGATTTGTCACGGATCACAGGGTGCGCCTGTCCACCGACTCGGTTGATCGACTGACTTTCATCAAGATGAACCAGTCTTGGATCACCACCAGCTACCACACACCTGATGCTGATATAACAGACTAATTGATTTTAACATGTCACATCCCTTCAAGACTGATGCTGATGCTGAGTGCCTGTGCTGTTATGTTGACTGGCTATCCTCCTCCTCCGAGTCCTCAATGATACGATTGATGATGATAGCTTGGAAGATCATTTTTGTTTATGGGTGCCGCCACCAGTGGCTAAGGCCCAATTTTTCAGCCCCTGTTTTACAGGGGCGTGTAATTACAATTTTTTTTGCAATAATTTGCCATAGGGCTCATTGCTGTGCTCCAAGTACAGTATCTGTGAGGGGTTGGAGTGTTGTGGCACCAGTGCCTAAGGCCCAATTTTTCAGCCCCTGTTTAACAGGGGCGTGTCATTACAATTTTTGAAGCAATACTTTGCAACAGGGCTCATTGCTGTGCTCCAAGTACAGTATCTGTGAGGGGTTGTAGTGTTGTGCCACCAGTGCCTAAGGCCCAATTTTTCAGCCCCTGTTCAAAAGGGGCATGTAATTACAATTCTTGATCTAATAATTCACAGCAGGGCCCATTCCTGCACCCACCAAGAGTAACTCTGAGGGCTTACAGTGTTGTGGCAATGCCACCACCACCACGAAAGGCCCAATTTTGCAGCCCCTGTTCAAAAGGGGCATGTAATTACAATTCTTGATCTAATAATTCACAGCAGGGCCCATTCCTGCACCCACCAAGAGTAACTCTGAGGGCTTACAGTGTTGTGGCAACGCCACCACCACCACCACCATGAAAGGCCCAATTTTTCAGCCCCTGTTCAAAAGGGGCATGTAATTACAATTCTTGATCTAATAATTCACAGCAGGGCCCATTCCTGCACCCACCAAGAGTAACTCTGAGGGCTTACAGTGTTGTGGCAACGCCACCACCACCACCACCACGAAAGGCCCAATTTTTCAGCCCCTGTTCAAAAGGGGCATGTAATTACAATTCTTGATCTAATAATTCACAGCAGGGCCCATTGCTGCACCCACCAAGAGTAACTGTCCTGGCTTACAGTGTTGTGGCACCAGCACCACCATCAAAGGCCCAATTTTTACTACCACTGTTCAACAATTATATGTAATTAAAATTCCTGATATAATAGTTGACAGCAGGGCGTTCCAGCACCAACCAAGAGTAACTCTGAGTGCTTACAGTGTTGTGCCAACACCAACAACTAAGGGGCCTATTTCTGCAGAGTATATACGGCAGGTCCCTACTTTCAAACATCCAACTTACAAACGACTCCTACTTGCAAACGCAAGAAGACAACAGGAAGTGAGAGGAAATCTACCCCTTGGAAGGAAAATTCTCTCCTGTAAGAATTAATATGGGAGAAAGGTGTCTCCTCTGTACTGATGCTTTATCAGCAATCCTTGTTTCAAGAAAAACACCACATTTCAAAAACAGTTGTCATTGGGACGGAAAGTGAGGTGAAATGTTCTGAACAGGGGCACAGACAGCAAAACAAATGTTACAGGGGTGATAACCCTTACCTATGTTTTCCAAAAAGTTTAAAAATAGATTTTTGGGCTGGAGCTACACTTAAACAATGTACCTGTTCAAAATTACAAACAGATTCTACATAAGAACAAACCTACAGTCCCTGTCTTGTATGCACCGCCTGTATACGGCTGTTCAGAGTATATAGGGCCTTTTTTATTTTATGTGCGGGGTTCCCCTTAATATCCATACAAGACCCAAAGGGGCTGGTAATGGGCTGGGGTAGGGGGGGGGGTCATGGGGTAGCTATGCCATTTTTCTTAAAGATTTTCATCCATATTACCGGGACCAGACATTACATTAAAGCCGCAAGCAGTTTTAAATGGCTTTTTTTTCTTTTAGATGTGTCATTTTGTGCAGGGACAGTTCTAAACACGGGAAACACGTGGCACTTCACAGGCATACTTTAGACACCCCCCAGGTACGATATTTAAAGGAATATTTGACTTTTTTTTTTTCACTTTATGCATCATTAAAATGACTGCTCCCGAAAAACGACCGTTTTTAAAACTTCTTTTTGCATTGATACATGTCCCCTGGTGCACAACCCGGGTTCCCAAACCCTTTTTAGGACAACAACATGCATAATAGTTGTTATAATTAGCACTTTAGAATTCAAACGTTCGCATCCATTGTATTTAATAGGGTTCTAATGTTCGTACGAACTTTCGGTCCGTTCGCGGGTTCTGGTGAGAACCGAACCCGGGGGTGTTCGGCTCATCACTAATCAGGAGTACGAGGTCAGTCAAATTCTGGACTCCCGACTCTGTAAAGGCGTTCTTCAGTACCTTGTTCATTGGATTGGGTTTGGTCCTGAGGAGAGGTCTTGGATCGCTGCATCTAAGGTCTTTGCACCTCGTCTGTTAAAGGAGTTTCATCTGAAGTTTCCCTCTAAACCTGGGGCCAGGCGGGGAAGGGGGAGGCCTCGTAAGAGGGAGGGTACTGTCATGGATATGCATTAATGTCTGTCTGCAATCTTACCTTTCCTCCTCATGTGTTCATCTTAGAGGCCAGACCCTTTCACCTGGCTTCCTGTATAATCTCCACCCAGCCTGACTCCACCCCAGGCCCTATCACAGAAACTCAATATTAACCTGTGCACTGCAAGCCTGCTTTGCTGATCAACATGTTTGTTTATGCATCGTGTGTTTGGGTTCCTGCCTGCCGTGTGCTACGTCTGTCTCTCTGTTACGTTATTGGCTTGTTCCTGACTATCCCTGTCTGCTTGTGACCCTTGACTTTCGGCTTGTCCTTCATTATCCTTGTCTGCTTGTGACCCTTGACCTTCGGCTTGTCCTTCGCTATTCTTGTATCTTGTGCTGCTGCTTCCCCTCTTTCCCTACGGGGTGTGAGCTAGAAGACTCTAGGGGCCGCGACCTGGACCTAGCTGCAGCACAACATCCTCACCACTAGAGGCTCTGGAGAAGACCTGCTGGGTCTTAGACTCCGCGCCCTGGGGAATCTCAGCTCTAGCTTCCTGTAGGATCCCGGTTGTGCTCCTCTGGTCCCGCTTTCCACAACCACCCAGTTTCCTATCCGCAGCAGTCAGCCATAGGGTTCACTATCTTGTGGTGCACTCCTGTCCCCCTATGGTGTGCATCTGTCATCTGGCCACAGGTGACCTGACAAAGTCATGGTGTGGCCTCCATCCTCCCCTGACCTCAATCCTATTGAGAACATTTGGAGCATCCTCAAGCAAAAGATCTATGGGGTAAGAGGCAGTTTACATCCAAACAGCAGCTCTGGGAGGCTATTCTGACATCTTGCAAACAAATTCAAGCAGAAACTGTCCAAAAACTCACAAGTTCAATGGATGCAAGACTTGTGAAGCTGCTATCAAATAAGGGGTCCTATGTTAAAATGTAACGTGACCTGTTAAAATGTTTCAAAAGTTAAAATGTTGTTCAAAGTTTGATTGAAATAGCTTTTGATTTCAGTAAATATACTGCAAACACAACAAATGTCAATTTTCAGTTCTTTACAACCTATAAAGTGTTTTGAAACTTACTGTGCGTAATAATTTGGAACAGTGCATTGTAAGTTTTTTATTTTTAAAAAAACAAAACTGTTATCATTAGTAGGTTTGTTCAATAAGATTAGAATTGTACTCTTAATAGTTGATAACATGAGAATTATGTTGACTGTTGTTTACATCAATTATTTAGGTAAATGAGAAAAATATCATTGGCATAATAATTTGGAATAGGGTGTAGATTTGAATATTTCAGTGGATCCTTTAATATTTCTACTGGGCTATCTTGATAGCTCAGTGCTTAAACCACCAAGGTGGTTTACTGTTGCATGGGTGCTCTTTGTGGCTAGGAGACAAATTGCCATTAGGTGGACCTCCCCTCACCCTCTGACTGTATCTGATTGGATATTTGATTTGAATAGATCAATTTCCTATGAGAGGCGTGATTTCTTTATGAGAAATGTATCTAAGAGGTTTGATACTATCTGGAAGCCATGGCTTGACCATATAGATACGGGACAGAGTTAGGAGGTACCCTTGCCAGAATATAGATGTATGAAAAAATAAAAATTGTTTTTATTTATAGGCTAAAAGGATTGTGTATTGATTTGATAATGAAAGGAGTGGGGAAAAGGGGTGGGTTAAAATTGCCCCCCCCCCCGGTGTTGTTTTTTCTTTGTTTGTTTGTTTTTTTGTCTTTTGTGTTTCGATTTCAATGTTATGTTTGTGTATATGTTGTTGTGGTATAAGGAAAAATTTAAATAAGATCTGATAATAACATTTCTCCACTACAGCCAAAGCAACACAGTTAGGTGAATGCTATGACGTGATACGTAAGGAGCAACTGCTCAGTGATGTAGCCATCTCTGTGCTTTTTCCTTCAATCAGCAAGTTCCATTTGTTAAATTCATAGCACTGAGCAATGCAGTAAAAGCTGACCTTCCCAGTCTAAACGTCATTTGGAAAAAGGTACTATTTAAAAATACATTTTGAGATTTAGTCATTCATTAGGCACTGATCTTGAGTAGGATTACAACTTATAAGAAGTATTTGTATCCATAATACAAAGCACAGAAAATAGTAGTAATAATAATAATAATAATTTTAATTTTAGAATAATTACCAATTGCTGTAAATGTAAAAAAAAGAGAACATTTCTAAGTCATGAGAAAGAAACTTGGCTTCCACAATGAAATTGGAGCAGCCTCTTTTCTGGTGTAGTAGCTAAAATGTATTGTAGCGCTACCCCCAGGGGAACTACTGAATTGTTTTGTGATTTCTCTGCACTCTTGAAGATGACACATCATTCTCACCCACCACTTATCGACACACCTTGAGATATTTTAAAGAGTTTATTAGCCCAAGCATAGCCTACAGCAAGAGAGAATTAGCAAGTGTACTTTCACAAACAATCAACAAGACAACAACATTACAAGACAACAGCGATAAGGGTTTACCCTTGCAGTTTTTTGACTATCAGTAATTAACAAAACTGAATTGCATTTACCTAGCAACAGTATATAAAGACAGTCATAGCTTGCTATAACAGTTCCAGCTTTATCCCACTAGACAGTGAATTAATCAAGTCAGACAGGGATAGAAGTTGCTGATGATCTCATTATTTCAATCCTGCTGAGACAGTCCCACTTTTGCTTCCTTACAAGTGGTGGGAGTGCTCTCTAGTACAGGCTGATCACACCAGATCATACTCTCCCAGGTAGAAGGTTCTCATTCTCTTTGCTTCTTTGAGTTCTCACCAAAGTATGGTCAACTATGGCATGGATCCATTCATCCTGCAGGAGTCTCTTTTACCACACCCTGCTTGTTTCCAGACTGTCCTCTCCTCTCTCCTCACCAGCCAGCAGACCAGACTTCTCCTGAGCAGCACAGAATCAGATATCTCCAGCAAATTCTGCCCTTACACTCCTGTTTCTCTCTCACTGCTTGTTTGAATCAGCCATTCACCGTCCTGCAGGCTGCTCCAGACCCAGCCAAGAGGGCTGCTCCCTCCACTGGAGACAATCCATAGACAAGCATTACAAAGTAGTCTTCTTAAGGATGGTTGCTGCACTTCTGTATTCATGAATAGTCAGTTTAAACTTGTCCGCACTGCAGAAGGATAATATACCAGCAGTAAAGGAAGAAGCTTTGCAGCAGTTATCAGCTACAGTCCAGGTTACAGTATTGTCAGACAACAATGACATTATGACGTATATACTGTATGATGAATACAAAAACTATGAGGGTTCCAGGTCCTAAAATACATTGTTAGCTGCTATTCCTTTGCAGTATAGGTAGATTAGTAGAGTAGTAATTCACTGCAATATGTGATTTTACAATGCCTTATTTAAAAGCTATAAATTGATTTGTCTCTTCTTCCTGACACTTAACATTTTTTTTTAAATATAACCACTGTATTTAAGTAAAAACAGTCCTAACTCTTATTCCAAACTGCAAGATGCAAATAGTTTCCATAAAAATATAGGCCTGGTTTTACCCCTTGTGCTGTGGTTGTGTTGTGTACATGTTTTACCCTATGTTAACACAATGCAAAGTAACATAGAATTTTATGGAGTGCATTGGAGTGCCAGTAATTTGGAATGACAACCCAATGCTCAACTACTGTAGCCTAAATTTCTCCCACTATGTGGGTGTATGAAGCAGTTCTTAACCACATCCCACCCGGCCACTGCATATATACGGCCAGGTGGGCGCTTCCTCCTTCTGAGTGGGTGTTCAGGAACGTCCCTCAGAAGGAGGGGGATCACGCGCGTGCGTGCCTGCACAGGGGCGTGATCACGATGCGCTCGTATCACCCAGACACGGCGCAACTCCGATCGGCAGAGGGGCTCTGTGATTGGCCCTCCTGATCACATGACGGCTGTGTCCAATCACATCCGTCATGTGATGTAAATAGAGAGCCGGTTGCTAGGCGATCAGCTCTCCTCTCCTCACACGGAAGTTGTCAGAGAGGAGAGGAGATCAGATCTCTGCAACTGGCTGGTGATCAGTGAGTATGAGCTGTTTTTTACAGCTTTTTACACACTGATCACCAGCCCAGTGTCCACATACATGCTCCAACACAATGTAAACACACAAAGTCCCAAAATATTGTCCCCAAAACACTGTCCACACACACATGTCCCCACACATGTCCCCACACAGTAAAAACACCTGTCCCCCACATATGTAACAGTAAAATCATATGTCCCAATGATCATCTGCACACATATGTCCGTGACCACCTGCGCACAAACTGTACATGATCCTCTGCGTACATCTGTCCGTGATCACATAAACCAATTATTATACACTTAAAAGGATTTTTGTTTACCAAACACATGTAGCAGAATACATTTTGACTTAAATTTATGACAAAATTCGATTTTATTGGATTTATTTTAAAATAGAAAGAAGAAAATATTGTTTTTTTTCCCAAATTTTCGCTCTTTTTCCGCTTATATCGAAAAAAAAAAAAAAAGGAGTCATGAATAAATACCACCAAAAGAAAGCTCTATTTGTGCAAACAAATTGATAAAAGTTTCATTTGGGTACAGCGTTGCATGACCTGAAAATTGGCCTGGGAAGAAAGGGGGTGAAAGTGCCCTGTATTGAAGTGGTTAACCTTTAGAGGTTGCCCCTTCGAAAACATGGATTCATTCTAACAAAGTATTGTACATAATTGCACATAATAGGTATTGCACATAATAGTATTGCACATAATAGGTACTGTAAATAAAATTGATTATTCAACAGCTAAAATGTATGTAGCACATTGTAGCACATGGTTGACCACGCCCCCCGTAGGAGCTGCTGGTTTAAAGTCTTGGGCCTACAGTTACCTTTTTTCTGTTCACCACACTCTTGTCAGGGATCGCTCTTGAAGAGCTGTCATGAACGTGCACACCAACACTTGGTTACGTTTTCTTCAAGAGCTTTATTATACCAGTTCCAACAGAGGGGTAGAGGGATAGGGGAGTTTCAGGTACTTTGCTTTGCGGATCACGGGCACAATCTCAGATCCAGAGGACAAATCAGTTCCATGCTGGATTCAGCAACCACCAGATAGGCCTACTCTCACTGGCCTAGCAACAGGTGCGAAGCTCGCTCAAAGTCTCTTCCGCCACAAGATCGTGTAACCACACTGACACTTTGTAAAAGGGTTCCTTCAAAAGTACACAGCTCACGGTGCCAGAATCTTTCAGCCAGTCCGGCAGCACCGCAAGGCAAACTGGCCAGGATGCATCCTTCAATTGAGTCCCCAATTGTTCCACTTCTTCGCGCATGCAAGACCACATAGGACCATCCCTGGACTAGTAGGCCCCAGCAACTCCTGGGCCTACTTCTTAGTTGAAGAGCCTCGGGCCAGCAGGCCCCAAGGCCAAAAATGGCTTGTGCATCCCTGAGGCCAGGAGGGACCTCAGGTCAGGGACCGGCAACAACCCCTGGCAACGAACCCTGATAGAGCGGTCTCCATCTCTTAAGTAACTCTTCCCAGAATGCACATCGGGTTGACCACGCCCCCTGAGCCACTTCTGGGAAAGGAATACCCAATACACCTAGCCTGCTGCATTTCCAACCTTGACCCGTGGTGACAGTGACACCTACTGTCAGGTGGAAAACACGCAACCCAGCTAGACTGAAACAGAGCCAATAATTTAGCATAATTCTTTCTGAGCTGAACTACAGCTCAAATAACTAAATTTAACGCATAGCGCCTACCCAACAGGAGCAGGGCGCTACACACTTCCCCCACGCAAAAAGATGAGGAAAAAAACACGACTCTCAGTCCTGAGAGTCAGTACCTGAAACCCAAAAAAAACTTGGATGGGAAGGGAGGGGGGTAAAACAGTATAAGAAAATATGTGTTTAACATACACACGCAATAAAATCACATCAATATAAATATACAGAACTTCCGGTTCCGGCGCCGCATGGAGTGACTGCTCCTCTTCTCTGCTCCCGCATCACGGCTTCAAATCTGCCTACAAATCCAGCCTGAGAAACCCCACGTTCTCTCCTCTACCTCCGGGTACACCCCGCCTTCCACATGGACCGGTTCGTTGAAAAATCCGGCGCCTGCACACAAACGGCACTGTCTGCGCCGCCGGCCCAGCCGCAAATCGAGGCCCCGGTTTCGGCCTACACGGATCCTCCTGCGCCAACGCCACCGACGGCGATGGAGTTAAGCGGCTGCTCGAGTCACCCTCCCTCTCCACATGCCTCTATGGCTCAGCAACCTGGGAATAACACCACAGAACGCATAGCACAGGCTGTGGCTGCTCTCCTGTCCCCCATGATAGCTGCCTCCGTGGAAAAGGCAGTGAATTCAGGGATGGCTCAAATCAAATCCCAGATAGGGGAACACAATACCAGACTTAATGAGTTGGAACACCGCCTATCTAGTGTGGAAGAGGAGCTATATCAGGCACAGGCCACAGAGCAAGCCCAGGATAAGACAAACCAGTATATTATCCAAAAGCTGTACGAATTAGAGAACAGGTCCAGGAGGAGTAACCTGCCATTCGTAGGCATCCCAGAATCGCTGCAGACCTCTGCCATTACTGAATTCTGCACCATGCGCATTCCAGAAGCCCTAGGCCTCTCGGGCCCCTGCACAGTGGGGAGGGCCCATCGCATGGGAGCTTTCGATTCCAACCGCAAAACCCCTCGGCCAATAATTGCCAAATACCTTAACTACTCTGACAAGGCCCTTATTCTACAAAAGTTCAGACAAACCTGCTCACTTCAAATTGATGGAATAAGAGTCCTAATATTTGCTGATTATTCCATAGAGGTCTCTAAGAAAAGGAAAGCTTTTCAGCAGGTCTGCACGGAACTCTATAAACAGCAAATCAAATTCACTCTGGCTTTTCGCGCTGAAATAGATGATGTGACTCTTGCCCTTATTTCTCAACTCCTCGTTGTTGCTTATAATGCAGTACATCAGGTTTGACTTTTCCGTTGTTTATTCACCTATTATTTTACCTATTATCCACCTAAGACTGCCCCCTGGGGTCACTTAGTTTAAGGTGGCAGTTATATACAATTATATACATGTATACCCTGCAGATGTCTGCTCAGCTAGTTACAGTAGGTGCCGCCGACATTGTATATTCATCGCAATCCTATCACGGAGATTCTCTGCGACAGGGGTGCCGACATCTCGGCGACAGGGTGGCGACACATCTCGCGCTCGCTGCAATAGCGAGAAGGAGACGCGGCACTGTATTGAACGGGATCCGACGTGGATTCCCGCCAATACCAGGCACTGTGTTTGGTATGAATCCTGAGCGGGAACTCCACGCCAATTTTTAAAGAAAAAAACGGCATAAGTTCCCCCTCCAGGAGCATACCAGGCCCTTCGGTCTGGTATGGATTTGAAGGGGACTCCCCTAAGTCGAAAAATCGGCGTGGGGGTCCCCCTCAAAATCCAAACCAGACCCTTATCCGAGCAAGCAACCTGGCAGGCCGCAGGGGAAGAGGGGGGCCGAGAGAGCGCCCCCCCTCCCTCCTGAACCGTACCAGGCCGCATGCCCTCAACATGGGGGGGTTTGGTGCTCTGGGGCAGGGGGGCGACCTGCGCCCCCCCCACCCCAAAGCACCCTGTCCCCATGTTGATGGGGACAAGGGCCTCTTCCCGACAACCCTGGCCGTTGGTTGTCAGGGTCTGCGGGCGGGGGCTGATCGGAATTCGGGAGCCCCCTTTAATAAGGGGGCCCCCAGATGTTGGCCCCCCACCCTATGTGATTGAGTATGGGGTACATCGTACCCCTACCCATTCACCTGGTGGAAAAAAATGGCAATAAAAAAACACAAAACATAGCTTTTTAAAGTAATTTATTGCACAGCTCCGGGGGTCTTCTTCCGACTTCGGGGGTCTCCGGTGTCGTCGCCGCGCTCTCCGGTTCTTTCTTCCTTCTGCTAGGCCACCGCTATCTTCTTCCAGCTCTTTTGCTAGCGGGGCCTGGTCTTCTCCGTCGCCTTCTTCCCTCTTCTCCTCTCCGGTTCTTTCTTTCTTCTGCCGGGCCTCCGCTATCTTCTTCCAGCTCTTTTGCTAGCGGAGGCCCGGTCTTCCCCATCGTCTCGTCCGGCTCTCCGTTGTCCTTCTGCCGGCCCCTCCACTATCTTCTTCCAGCTCTTTTGCTAGTGGAGGGGCCGGTCTTCCCGTCGGCGTCTTCTTCTCTCTTCTCCTCCTCGATGTTGACTCGTCACTTCCTTCCGCTGTAATGCTGGGTTTTGCGGTGCGCTCGGTTTATATAGGCTTCTCATGACGTCACAGTCACATGTTCTGGGTGGCCCCGGAGCATGTGACTGTGACGTCATGGGAACATGTGACTGTGACGTCATGAGAAGCCTATATAAACCGAGCGCACAGTGATTCCATGAGGAAAGAAGTGAAGTTCTTGCGATTGCTTATGTTGTTTTTGTTTCAGGTTCCCCCTCTTACCCCCTCCCCACCCCATTCCTCTTTTAGCCTGGGAAACTCTGTGGTAACAATCTCCCTGACACCTGTCTCCCAAAGTAGAAATAGCACCTTTCCTCTTCCTCTGGTAATTACCTTACAATTCCACCTGCATGGTAGATTATCTGTAGCTTCTTCACAAATCCCTTTCCCAACATCACTAACATGAAAATTGTTTCTTGGAACGTGAAAGGGCTCAGGTCCCCTAATAAGAGAATGAAGATCCTCGGACATCTCAAAACACTGACATCGCCCTACTCCAGGAAACTCACTTGTCAACCCCTGATTTTCATTGCATGAAAAAACTCTGGGTAGGCACACAGTCCTAGGCTCGGAGGCCTGTGGCCATAAAGCAGGAGTCCTCCTGCTGATCCATAAGAACCTTCCCTGTACGGTCCTCTCAGTAAATTCAGATAAATATGGACGGCTTATCTCAGCACGTGTCCAATTAGGATCCAGGGAATTAGTAATATCTAACATATACGCCCCTAACAGCCCCAGTACAACCTTTTATAGCGAACTTTCAGCATGGTTGCTTCAAAACACCCACCTCCCCCACTTAATAGGAGGTGATTTCAATGACGTTATGCACCGGATTGATGACAGATCATCCCCTAAACGCCCCACACCAGGCCTCGACTCTGTTTCCCCCACACTCTTTGCATCCACCATGGACTCCCTCCACCTCCAGGACCTTTGGCGCTTAAAACATCCCGCGGATAGGGAATTCACCTTCTACTCCAACCCACATAACGTTTTCACCAGAATAGACTATTTTTTGGGCTCTGACAACCTAATCCCCATGTTATCTGATGTAGACATCCTCGACATTGCCATATCTGACCACGCACCAATCTCGCCCCAATTTGACAACCTCGACCTACCTCCCCATCCCAAGATTTGATGCTTTCCTTCCTACCTCTACAACAACTCTGATTTCAAGCAATTCATGGAAAGATCATGGACAGAATATTCCACAGCCAATGCTCCGCACTCTGATGACCGGAACCTCTTCTGGGACGCCGGTAAAGCGTTCCTCAGGGGGCGGATCATCTCCTATGCTACCTCTTTCAAGAGGAATACCTTATCAAAATACAAATTAGCTAGTTCCTGGTTACACCAGGCGCAAAGATCCTTATACACCATGGACTCCACTGAAAATAGAAACGAATGGCATGCTGCCAAGAGGTCATTTGATACTTGGACAGACACACTTGAACTAACTAAGAAGGCACACTCAGATGCCACCTTCCACAAATTCGGAAATAAATCAGGCAAATTACTGGCCAGACTATGCAAGGGACCCTTTCGCCCAACTCACATTACTTCCCTAAGAGATACTAAAGGCAACGTGAACACCACACCGCAAACGATAAACAAAGCAATGCTTCAATACTATTCTGTGCTGTATGCTCCAGACCCTATTGACAAGCAGGCAGCCAGTTCTTTCCTAGAGAATATAGACATTCCCAAAGTCACTCCCTCACAACTTGAGATTCTTAATGCTCCCATCTCTGTTTTCCGAAGTTTCAGATACCATACGTAATTTAACCCCCTCCAAGGCCCCAGGTCCCAACTGATTCACTAGTGAATTCTACAAGACCCTTCAAACTATAACAGAACCTACCCTCCACAAGGTCTATAACGGCATATGGACTGGCGGCCCCTACCTACAATCGTGAAATCAGGCCATTATTAAACTACTCTCAAAAAAAGGTAAAGACCCCCAGGAACCAGGTTCTTATAGGCCCATCTCCCTATTAAACCTGGATGTCAAAATCCTATCCAAGATCGTCGCCACTAGGCTTGCTGCCATCATCCCATCCCTGATACACCCAGCACAATCTGGTTTTGTGAAAGGCAGAACGGCCACCCTAAACATTCGCAAGGTCATGTTGGCCTTGGAACATGCCAAACAGAATCCTGGCGGCGATTTTGCCATCATTACGTTAGATGCGGAGAAAGCCTTTGATAATGTCAGCTTCGATTGGCTCTCCATGACTATGACAAAGATGGGCTTTACAGGCCCCTTCTGTCACCTCATTAACGCCATGTACACAACCCCTGCAGCTAAGTTGGTGGCAGCAGGCCTACTCTCGGATGACTTTCGCCTCCACAAAGGTACATCGCCCCTCCTCTTCAACATTTCTTTAGAACCCCTATCCAGACATCTTGCCCAAAAAGCCCCCTTACATGGCATAAAAATAGGAAATCATGATCTCCGTACATCCCTCTTTGCTGATGATGTCCTTATATTTTCGGCGAACCCCTCCTCTGATATGTCCACCATCAAAAAGGTATTTGATGATTTTAGGTACTGTTCAGGTCTCCGCATAAATTACGGCAAGAGTGAAATTCTCCCCATAGGAACTCTATCCAACCCCCCCTGGGTCCAACACTCCATTTTTTCTGTTGCTAGATCCCACATCACCTATCTCGGCATCAAAATAGGTAAATTGCCTTCCTCCCTGTATCACCTAAACTACCCTCCTCTGATTTCTAAACTCTCTCAAGAAATGGTTAACTGGATGGATCTGCCCGTCTCGCTCCTAGGAAGATGTCATTTGGTAAAAATGGTCAGTTTTGCTAGACTATTGTATCCACTACAAACTATCCCTTTACTTCTTCACCACAAAGATGTTAAACTTATTAATACGACCATCTCAAAATTTATATGGCAAGGCAAAAGACCACGTATAGCTTTAAAGAAGTTATATTCTGCCAGACGCGAGGGGGGTATTAGCCTCCCAAATATCAGAACCTACAACCTAGCATGTTTATTGAGAACTAGCCTAGATTGGATTTCACAGTCCTCGAGGTATTCAAATTACTCCATGGAGTCGGCTCCTTCTCTTTAGTGGCTCTTCTTCACTGCAAGTGGAAATCAGTCCCACCTTTGTACCAACAAAACCTACTGCTGAGAGATACGGCTGTCGCCTGGAGAGAAACCAGAAAGATCCTCAAGCTCTCCCCATTCATGTCAAGCCACCTGCCAATACAAGGAAACCCTAATTTCCCCCCTGGCCTGGAACATAAACCTTTCAAGATCTGGCACGAAAAAGGTCTCATAAAATTTGCATCTTTATGCGACACTAAAACGGGTCGTCCTTTATCTTTCTCAACCGTTGCTGAAAATTATTCACTCCCACGATCCCATGCCTTTCACTTTTGGCAATGCACCAGCTACTTAAAAAACGCATGCAAAGAGGACTGTAAGCGATTCACACCAAATTTCACAGACCTGCTACTCCTGGAAAGATCTTATAAAATATCGGACATATACAAACCTTTACTTGAAAAGACCACCCCCCCCCGCTAGCATCCTCATCTGTAGCCAACTGGGGAAAAGACTTCCTGGATGATGACCTGATAGACAAAATTCTACATGGATTCAACAAAGTGCAACGACTAACCCCCAATGAAATTTGGAAAGAATCTCAACTGAAAATAGTCCACCGTGCTCATATACCCTTCATTTACTCCGATACGGATCAGAACTGTGCAAAATGCCCCCTCTGCCACCATACAAGACCATCCTTAACCCACCGCTTCTGGGCGTGCTCATTCATCTCTTCCTTTTGGGATCAGGTGCTAGCCTACATTTTTGAAGTAGCACTACTAAAGCTACCGAAAGACCCGCTACTCCTCATCTTTGGATACTGGGACCCCAAACTACTGCCTTGGTCCCACGTGGCGAACTCGACTAACACTGGATACCCAAACCTTGGTCACACCTACAAAGATCGGTCTTTGATTTGTCTCCTGGTCGCATGGAGAACCATACTAAAGCAATGGATTTCATCTCACTGCCCTACTATCACCCAAATCAAACGGGACCTCCTTCTTCTTCTATTTAAAGAAAGAGCTAATGCAGACTTCAAACGTGAAGCCTCTAAAAGCCATTTTTACTCCGTGTGGGAACCCTTCATGCGTTCAGCATTATCTCCAGAGGACCTAGCCAATTTTGACCAGTACTCTTTCTCATACTTCAAATCTCCCCCCTCTTCTTCATGCCCAGGAGAGGCAGTCTCCCCTGTCGGACAACCCACCACCAACGATCTCTAATCGTTACCCGAACTACGCATACTCATAATTTCTCTTCTCTGGACTTGGCTTTTACCCCCTCCCTCCCTACACCTTTGTGTTATTCTTCGCTATTTTGGTTGGTTATTCTTCTTGTATTTCTAGGTCAGTACCCTACTATATGTTCCATCCAGTTACCTTCTTGTTGACAGCAGATAAAGTTCAAAGGAATCTTGATTTATATTTTTTCCTGGTATTCCACTCTGACTTGTCTTATAAGATTCCTAGATTACACTGCTTTTATTTTACCTTTATTTTATTTTACTTCTTTTTATTTTTCTATTTGAAAATTGCTCTGTAACATGTTTTTCAACTGCTGTTATATTCATATATCTTAATAATTTTTTTTTTGAAAAAAATAAATATATATACAGTATCATACAGTATTCCTATCTCTCTCTCTATCTAACCCACCCATTCTCCAGTGGTTCTTGATAGAAGATTTCAACGCCTGAAAAAGAACAAATCAAACAGACATATACAATAATATAAAATATCTCCTGAGTAGTGATGTCGCAAACATAAAATTTTCCGTTCGCGAACGGCGAACGCGAACTGCCGCAAATGTTCGCGAACGGGCGAACCCGGCGAACCGCCATAGACTTCAATAGGCAGGCGAATTTTAAAACCCACAGGGACTCTTTCTGGCCACAATAGTGATGGAAAAGTTGTTTCAAGGGGACTAACACCTGGACTGTGGCATGCCGGAGGGGGATCCATGGCAAAACTCCCATGGAAAATTACGTAGTTGACGCAGAGTCGGGTTTTAATCCATAAAGGGCATAAATCACCTAACATTCCTAATGTGTTTGGAATAACGTGCTTTAAAACATCAGGTATGATGTTGTATCGATCAGGTAGTGTAAGGGTTACGCCCGCTTCACAGTGACAGACCAAACTCGGACAGACCAAACTCCCCGTTTAACGCACCGCAAACAACTGCAAACAGTCCATTTGCACAACCGCAAGGCTTTAATGATCACCTTAGATGATCACAAAGAAAATTTATGTTTTTTCTATGCAAAATTATCAAGCCGATCGCTTTTGGTCTGTTCACAATGAAGCAACGACCTTACCATCTGGGGTGTGCCAACAACGCCATTGCCAACACACTCATAGAGGTGGTCGCTTCATTGTGATACGCAAGCCCCTTCACCACAACAAGGTAACGATCACGAAGGGGAATTGACACAGGTATGTGTTTTTTTGTTTGTTTTTTTTGCAGCCACAGTGCAGCACCAGAGGCCAGAAAAATTAGGCATGTACACATGCCTGTAAAATTAGGTATTGTTGCAGCCGCTGCTGTAGCAGCGGCCAGAAAAAATTATGTTTTTCAGGCAGAAAGTGCCCTAAAACATTGCGGCTTGTGGACCATTTTTAGCCCAAGGCAGCTCATCTCATCAGGCCTTTTTTAGTCAAATGTATCGCCCACTGTCAGTCCCTTCGGGATCCATGCCTCATTCATCTTAATAAAGGTGAGGTAATCTAGACTTTTTTGACCTAGGCGACTTCTCTTCTCAGTGACAATACCTCCTGCTGCACTGAAGGTCCTTTCTGAAAGGACACTTGAAGCGGGGCAGGCCAGAAGTTCTATCGCAAATTGGGATAGCTCAGGCCACAGGTCAAGCCTGCACACCCAGTAGTCAAGGGGTTCATCGCTCCTCAGAGTGTCGATATCTGCAGTTAAGGCGAGGTAGTCTGCTACCTGTCGGTCGAGTCGTTCTCTGAGGGTGGACCCCGAAGGGCTGTGGCGATGCGTAGGACTTAAAAAGCTCCGCATGTCCTCCATCAACAATACGTCTGTAAAGCGTCCTGTCCTTGCCGGCATGGTCGTGGTAGGAGGAGGATTACTTTCACCTCTTCCCCTGTTAGATTCCCGTTGTGCTGTGACATCACCCTTATACGCTGTGTAAAGCATACTTTTTAATTTATTTTGGAACTGCTGCATCCTTTCCGACTTCCTGTAATTCGGTAACATTTCTGGCACTTTCTGCTTATACCGGGGGTCTAGTAGCGTGGCCACCCAATACAGGTCGTTCTCCTTCAGCCTTTTTATACGAGGGTCCCTCAACAGGCACGACAGCATGAAAGACCCCATTTGCACAAGGTTGGATGCCGAGCTACTCATGTCCTGTTCCTCGTCCTCACTGATCTCACTGAAGGTCTGTTCTTCCCCCCAGCCACGTACAACACCACGGGTACCAGATAGGTGACAACGAGCACCCTGGGATGCCTGCTGTGGTTGGTCTTCCTCCTCCTCCTCAAAGCCACATTCCTCCTCTGACTCCTCTTCCTCAGACTCCTCTTCCAGCGTTGCCGCAGTTCCAGCAAGCGATGCTGATAAGGCTGTTTCTGGTGGTGGTGATGGTGACCACAACTCTTCCTCTTCCTCTTCACGCTCATCTACGGCCTGATCCAGCACTCTTCGCAGGGCACGCTCCAGGAAGAAAACAAATGGGATGATGTCGCTGATGGTGCCTTCAGTGCGACTGACTAGGTTTGTCACCTCCTCAAAAGGACGCATGAGCCTACAGGCATTGCGCATGAGCGTCCAGTAACGTGGCAAAAAAATTCCCAGCTGCGCAGAGGCTGTCCTAGCACCCCGGTCATACAAATACTCGTTGACGGCTTTTTCCTGTTGGAGCAGGCGGTCGAACATTAGGAGTGTTGAATTCCAACGTGTCGGGCTGTCGCAAATCAAGCGCCTCACTGGCATGTTGTTTCGCCACTGGATATCTGAAAAGTGCGCCATGGCTGTGTAGGAACGCCTGAAATGGCCACACACCTTCCTGGCCTGCTTGAGGACATCCTGTAAGTCTGGGTAATTATGCACAAAGCGTTGTACAATCAGATTTAACACATGTGGCATGCACGGCACATGTGTCAACTTGCCCAAATTCAATGCCGCCAACAAATTGCTTCCGTTGTCACACACCACTTTGCCGATCTCCAGTTGGTGCGGAGTCAGCCACTGATCCACCTGTGCGTTCAGGGCGGACAGGAGTGCTGGTCTGGTGTGACTCTCTGCTTTCAGGCAAGTCAACCCCAAGACAGCGTGACACTGTCGTATCCGGGATGTGGAATAGCCCCTGGGGAGCTGGGGGGGTGCTGTTGATGTGGAGCAAGACGCAGCAGCAGAAGAGGACTCAGCCGAGGAGGTTATCGAAGAGAATGGAGTAGGAGGAGTAGAGGAGGTGACAGCAGGCCTGCCTGCAAGTCGTGGTGGTGTCACCACCAACTCCTCTGCAGAGCCACGCATTACATGCTTGGCAGCCGTCAGCAGGTTTACCCAATGAGCAGTGTAGGTGATATACCTGCCCTGACCGTGCTTTGCAGACCAGGTATCAGTGGTCAGATGGACCCTTGCCCCAACACTGTGTGCCAGACATGCCATGACTTCCTTTTGCACAATAGAGTACAGGTTGGGGATTGCCTTTTGTGAAAAGAAATTTCAGCCAGGTACCTTCCACTGCGGTGTCCCAATAGCTACAAATTTTTTGAAGGCCTCAGACTCCACCAGCTTGTATGGTAAAAGCTGGCGGGCTAAGAGTTCCGACAAGCCAGCTGTCAGACGCCGGGCAAGAGGGTGACTCTGTGACATTGGCTTCTTACGCTCAAACATGTCCTTGACAGACACCTGACTGTGGGCAGATGAGCAGGAACTGCTCAAGGCGAGAGACGTAGTGTCAGATGGTTGAGAGGGGGCAAGGAGGACAGCAGTGGTTGACGTGGCTGAAGATGCTGGACCAGGAGGAGGATGGTGGCTTTGAGCTTGTGTGCTGCTTGTACTCGTCATCATGTGTTGATCCCATAGGCGTTTGTGATGTGAGATCATGTGCCTTCGCAAAGCAGTTGTACCTAGGTGGGTGTTGGATTTCCCACGACTCAGTTTCTTTTGGCACAGGTTGCAAATGGCATCGCTGTTATCAGAGGCAGACACACAAAAAAATGCCACACTGCTGAGCTTTGCAATGGCGGCATTCTGGTGGTGGCAACAGCATGCGTTGATTGGCGTGCTGTCTGGCTGACCCCGGGTGCCGATACATGCTGTCTGACTGTGCCACTAGCTCCTTGCGACAACCTACCCCTCCTTCCAACTCATCTCCTCCTCCTCTCTGTCTCCCCATCTGAACTTTCCCCCTGTTCTTCTTCTCTTTGAGCGGGCACCCACGTGACATCCACATCGTCATCATTAACCGCTTCACTTGTATCTGACAACTCAGCAAAGGAAGCAGCAGCGGGTACAACATCATCATCATCACACCGTACATCCATGTGTGTAATGCTGCCTGACTGAGACATATCCCTTTTATCTACATCCTCTGGCAATAATGTTTGCGCATCACTCATTTCTTCCAACTCATGTGTAAATAACTCCTCTGACAGATCAAGTGAAGCAACTGTGGTGCTAGTGTTGGTGGTGGCGGCAGGCGGGCGAGTGGTAACTTGAGAGGTGCCCAAAGCTGAGCTGGAGAAGGATGGTGCGTCAAGGTTCCGAGCGGAAGCTGTAGAAGATTGGCTGTCCTGTGTTAGCCAGTCAACTATGTCCTCAGAACTTTTCGAGTTCAGGGTACGTGGCCCCTGAACACTGGGCATTATTCTAGGGCCAAAGGGAATCACAGCACCATGACCACGACAGCCCCTGCGGGGTGGCCTGCCTCTGCCTGTCATTTTTTTTAGATTAGTTTAGTTGTACTATGTGTGCAAGCTACTGTGACACCAGATATGAGTGGCACTGTGCACTGGCAGAAGTTGGCACAGTAGACACTGTAGGTCTGACACACACGTTGGCAGGCAACTGACTGCTCATCTACTGCAGTCAAAACTGTTGTGGTTTTTTTTATGTAAGCTACTGTGCCGGGGAAAAAAAACAAGCAGACTGGTGTTTTACCAGCCCTAAAAAGGGCTTTTTGGGGTGCTGTCAGGACGCTGTGCTTACAGCAGAGATCAGATGAGTCTTTCAGGAGTGGAGTGAACACTGAATACACTGGCCTAGCCTAGCTTTCCCTATAAAATCAGCAGCAGCTAAACTGTCCCTCCTCTGGCTAACACTGCAGCTTAAGTACAGACTGAATCTAAAATAGATGCTGTCCAGGAAAAAACAAAAAAGCAGACTGGTGTTTTACCAGCCCTAAAAAGAGCTTTTTGGGGTGCTGTCAGGACGCTGTGCTTACAGCAGAGATCAGATGAGTCTTTCAGGAGTGGAGTGAACACTGAATACACTGGCCTAGCCTAGCTTTCCCTATAAAATCAGCAGCAGCTAAACTGTCCCTCCTCTGGCTAACACTGCAGCTTAAGTACAGACTGAATCTAAAATAGATGCTGTCCAGGAAAAAACAAAAAAGCAGACTGGTGTTTTACCAGCCCTAAAAAGGGCTTTTTGGGGTGCTGTCAGGACGCTGTGCTTACAGCAGAGATCAGATGAGTCTTTCAGGAGTGGAGTGAACACTGAATACACTGGCCTAGCCTAGCTTTCCCTATAAAATCAGCAGCAGCTAAACTGTCCCTCCTCTGGCTAACACTGCAGCTTAAGTACAGACTGAATCTAAAATAGATGCTGTCCAGGAAAAAACAAAAAAGCAGACTGGTGTTTTACCAGCCCTAAAAGGGGCTTTTTGGGGTGCTGTCAGGACGCTGTGCTTACAGCAGAGATCAGATGAGTCTTTCAGGAGTGGAGTGAACACTGAATACACTGGCCTAGCCTAGCTTTCCCTATAAAATCAGCAGCAGCTAAACTGTCCCTCCTCTGGCTAACACTGTAGCTTAAGTTCAGACTGAATCTAAAATAGATGCTGTCCAGAAAAAAAAAACAAGCAGACTGGTGTTTTACCAGCCCTAAAAAGGGCTTTTTGGGGTGCTGTCAGGACGCTGTGCTTACAGCAGAGATCAGATGAGTCTTTCAGGAGTGGAGTGAACACTGAATACACTGGCCTAGCCTAGCTTTCCCTATAAAATCAGCAGCAGCTAAACTGTCCCTCCTCTGGCTAACACTGCAGCTTAAGTACAGACTGAATCTAAAATAGATGCTGTCCAGGAAAAAACAAAAAAGCAGACTGGTGTTTTACCAGCCCTAAAAAGGGATTTTTGGGGTGCTGTCAGGACGCTGTGCTTACAGCAGAGATCAGATG
This sequence comes from Rana muscosa, assembly GCA_029206835.1. Taxonomy (NCBI): domain Eukaryota; kingdom Metazoa; phylum Chordata; class Amphibia; order Anura; family Ranidae; genus Rana; species Rana muscosa. The sequence continues at coordinate 221,088,717 of CM055116.1, forward strand.
AGTCTTTCAGGAGTGGAGTGAACACTGAATACACTTGCCTATAGCTTTCCCTATAAAATCAGCAGCAGCTAAACTGTCCCTCCTCTGGCTAACACTGCAGCTTAAGTACAGACTGAATCTAAAATAAATGCTGTCCAGGAAAAAAAAAAAAGCAGACTGGTGTTTTACCAGCCCTAAAAAGGGCTTTTTGGGGTGCTGTCAGGACGCTGTGCTTACAGCAGAGATCAGATGAGTCTTTCAGGAGTGGAGTGAACACTGAATACACTTGCCTATAGCTTTCCCTATAAAATCAGCAGCAGCTAAACTGTCCCTCCTCTGGCTAACACTGCAGCTTAAGTACAGACTGAATCTAAAATAGATGCTGTCCAGGAAAAAAAAAAAGCAGACTGGTGTTTTACCAGCCCTAAAAAGGGCTTTTTGGGGTGCTGTCAGGACGCTGTGCTTACAGCAGAGATCAGATGAGTCTTTCAGGAGTGGAGTGAACACTGAATACACTTGCCTAGCCTAGCTTTCCCTATAAAATAAGCAGCAGCTAAACTGTCCCTCCTCTCGCTAAGACTGCAGCTTGAGACTGAATCTAAAATAGATGCTGTCCAGGAAAAAAAAAAAAGCAGACTGGTGTTTTACCAGCCCTAAAAAGGGCTTTTTGGGGTGCTGTCAGGACGCTGTGCTTACAGCAGAGATCAGATGAGTCTTTCAGGAGTGGAGTGAACACTGAATACACTTGCCTATAGCTTTCCCTATAAAATCAGCAGCAGCTAAACTGTCCCTCCTCTGGCTAACACTGCAGCTTAAGTACAGACTGAATCTAAAATAGATGCTGTCCAGGAAAAAAAAAAAGCAGACTGGTGTTTTACCAGCCCTAAAAAGGGCTTTTTGGGGTGCTGTCAGGACGCTGTGCTTACAGCAGAGATCAGATGAGTCTTTCAGGAGTGGAGTGAACACTGAATACACTTGCCTAGCCTAGCTTTCCCTATAAAATAAGCAGCAGCTAAACTGTCCCTCCTCTCGCTAAGACTGCAGCTTGAGAATGAATCTAAAATGGATGCTGTCCAGGAGGTGGGAGGGTCTGGGAGGGAGGGTATGCTGCTGATTGGCTGGAATGTGTCTGCTGACTGTGAGGTACAGGGTCAAAGTTTGCTCAATGATAATGAATAGGGGGCGGACCGAACATCGCATATGTTCGCCGGCCGCGGCGAACGCAAACAAGCTATGTTCGCCGGGAACTGTTCGCCCGCGAATAGTTCTGTACATCTCTACTCCTGAGAAGCAAAGCCTCACTTCCTGGAGAAATTAGCCTTTCTTTCTCCACATATATACACATATACATTGGGTGTAGGTAGCTAAGGGAAAAGTATGAAAGTCCAGTTTCACTGAGTAAACTCCCACCACCTAGTGGCAGAAATATAACATAACACAGTCCTCAGTTTTATGTACTGAACCCATAGACGAAATCTTGACTCTAACATCTTCCGGTACCCTAACGCTACCTAGCTACATACCCACAGTCCTTTCAGAAAGAAAATCTTCCTTTCTTTTGGCAAGGTGCAAAACAAAAAGATCAGGACAGTCACCGTAACTTTTCACCAGTAAAATTGTGGATCAGGTAAAGTTAGGGATTTTCCCTGCTTGTCAAAGGTGGTGATAAAGTAGACTACATCGGCCTTCCCTGGTCGGCAAATGACCACTTTGTCTTCGTGAATATGTCTGCCATAACTCCAGTGCAGCAGACACCCCTTGAAGCGTTCATCCATGGCAAGGGAATAGCCCCTCTTCCGAACGGGTTTCGGCACCAAAAGATAGTCCCAAACAGCCTTGTGGTACCACTGTTCCCTGTGAGACTTAACTTCCTGCATAATTTCCCTGGGAACATAAGGGAATTCCAGTCCATATTCTCTTTCCACCCGTTTAATAAGCAACCTTTGTGACCGGGCAAGTCTTGGCAGGGATCTGGTGCTTCCATATCCAGGAGGCACACACGAGTTTGTGGACTTGTGCACCATAGTGCTTGCAAAAAGTTTTCCTGAACCCAGCGAACTTGTACCGCGGGCCAGGATTTCATCAGTAACAACTGGGGGTTCCACCTTGGGTGTTGTCTCCCCCGAGTCCATAGTGCATACTCGGAGAAGGTAAAAGCAGAGGCGACATCGTCGCTATTTGCCCATCCATATGCCATCTCACTAGGGATTTCTCACGACAGCATATGCGGCAGATGTAGGCCTAACCACTGGATCGAAGGCAGCAACTTCTTCTGTTACGTTACCCATGGTCCAATCCACTCTGTAGGCATGAGGCAGCATTGTGGGTTGCTCCACAGCAAACAGGTACTCCCTGCAACGTAGACATCGAACAAATGGACGGGGGTGTCACGTACCTGGTAGGTGAGCCCAACGTGCAGGGAGTGGCCTCTCGTAAACCTCTGGCTCGAGAACCCCTGATAGAGCAGACAGGGGCTCAAGAGGGCAAAGGGACACAAGTGCCTGGCAGGAACTGAAGCAGGCGGAGATAGAAGCAGCAGTCTGCAACTGAAGGTAGCTGAAGGAGGCGTGCGGTGGTCCGCAGCAGACACTTGAAGACCAGGAGGCAGGCTTGGAGAAGACAGGCCGGGTCAGACACAAGCGGGCAGACAGGTGCAAGCAGGATCCAGGAGTAGTTAAAGTCCAGGCCGGGTCAGTATATCAGGCGGGCAGCAAACTGGTTGAAAGGAGCAGGCAGGAGCGAAGTCGGGACGAGCCGGGGTCAAGGCAGGCAGCAAACAGGAGAAGTCAAGGGAAGCCGGATCAGGTATCAGAGTAACACAATCAGAGGTTCAGGCAGTAAGGGTCTCAGGGGAACGCTGTAGACCGGACAGCAAGAATGCAAGGTGACAGCTCTCCTTAAATAGGCAGTCTTGGCGCCAAGTACCGTCATAGGTGCGCGCGCGCGCCGCTATCGCGCATAAGCGCGCGCTCGTGCGCCGCTATCGCGCATCTGCGTGTGCCCGTGAGCCGCTATCGCGCACCTGTGCCCCGCTATCGCGCATGCGCGTGCGCCGAACAGGTCTCCTGTGCACAGGTATTCTGAAACCCAGATTGCTGGGATGATTGTGAGAACGTCCTTCCTGACATTGTCCCGGATGCCCAACTGGGCCAGCCTACCTGGGTGAGACCTTTTGAAGGCCATGATCAGTCTCTTGGCATGAATGTTTGTTTCAGGTTCCCATGAGTTTTCCTCAGGGCCATAACCCTTCCATTTAACCAGGTATTGGATTTCGTTGCGCCTTTTCCTGCAATCCAGGATGAACTCGATTTCAAACTCCTCCTCATCATTAATGAGTATGGGCTCAGGAGGGCCAATACCTCGGTTAGGGAAGGGATCTGGAACTGCAGGCTTGAGTAGAGACACATGAAATATCGGGTGTATCCGAAAAGATTCCGGTAGTTTCAGCTCATATGCCACATCATTGATTTTCCTTGTCACAGGGAAGGGACCCACAAATTTAGGGCCCAGTTTCTTAGAAGGGCATGCCATCTTTAGATTCACTGTTGACAGCCAGACTTGATCTCCAGGTGTTAGGTTAAGTTCCCCCCTCTTTTTTTTGTCGAACGCCTCCTTATTACGCTCCTGAGTCCTTGCCATTGTTTCCTGAAGTAACTTACTGTTGGTATTGAGGAAGTTCAGGGTCTCTTGGGCGGCTGGAACCGCACACTCCGGAATGTTATTGGAAAGGAACAGAGGGTGGAAGCTGTAGTTCGCAAAAAACGGTGATTGCTTGGTAGCAGAGTGGACGGAGTTGTTATATGCGAACTCGGCGAGGGGTAATAATGGTACCCAGTCGTCTTGGGAGAAGGCAGAGAAACAGCGTAAATATTGCTACAGGGTCTGATTTGTGCATTCCATCTGACCATTGGTCTGGGGATGATAAGCTGAAGAAAAAGAAAGGTCAATTTTTAAAGATTCGCAGAGTGCCCTCCAAAACCTGGATGTAAACTGCACCCCCTGGTCCGATACAATGTTCCTAGGAATGCCGTGCAGCCTTACTATTTCCTTGATGAATAGTTTTGCGGTCTCAGGGGCAGAAGGCGTGCATCTCATGGGCAAAAAGTGGGCCATCTTGGACAGTCTGTCCACTACCAAAAAAATGGTAGTGCAGTTTTCTGACGGTGGTAGTTCAACAATAAAGTCCATCTAAATCATTCTCCAGGGTCTGTCCGGAATGGGTAGAGGTCTCAACAGGCCCCAAGCTTTGGCCTTGCTGCCTTTGATCTGAATGCACGTAGTACATGATTCCACGTAGTCTTTGCAGTCCTTAGACAGTTGAGGCCACCAAAACGTGCGTTGGAGAAGTTCAGATGTCTTATGCACCCCAAAGTGGCCAGCTAGCACGTGATCGTGACAAGATTTGAGAACGTTGATCCGTAATTGCTGAGGTACGAAGATCTTGTCCTTAAACCATAGCAGGTCGTCCTTCAGCTGCAGGGTCACATCCGGTGGGTAGGATTCCTTGGTGGAAGCCTGTTTGATCTGAGAAAGTAAGTCTCCTTGTAGCAAGAGGAAATTCCCGGGAGTCAGGATGGTGTCTGGAGGTGAGGGAGCTTCGGCCCCGCTAAACATCCGGGAAAGCGCATCCGGCTTGGTGTTTTTTGACCCGGGCCTGTAGGTTATGTGGAATAAAAATCTGGTAAAAAAAAGTGCCCATCAGGCTTGACGTGGTTTTCGTCTCTTGGCTACTTTCAAGTACTCCAGATTCTTGTGATCCGTATAGATCAGAATAGGATGTGCTGTCCCTTCTAGCAAATAGCGCCACTCTTCCAATGCAGCCTTAATTGCTAGTAGTTCTCTATCCCCCACATCATAGTTCCTCTCAGCTTCGGACAACTTCCGAGAAAAGAAAGCGACTGGATGCAACTGAGACTTGGGACCCTGTCTCTGGGAGAGCACTGCCCCCACTGCGATCTCAGAGGCATCTACCTCCAGAATGTAAGGCAGAGCGGGGTCAGGATGTTTTAGGACTGCGGCAGAGACAAACTGATCCTTTAAGGTGGAGAAGGCAGCCTGGGCTTCTGGGGTCCAGTGGAATCGAATGCCTTGCTTCGTCAAGCTGGTGATGGGTGAGATGATGGAGGAAAATCCTCGGATAAACTTGCGATAAAAGTTTGCAAACCCTACAAAGCGCTGGATTCCCTTTTTGTCTGTAGGAATTGGCCAATCCAAGATGGGAGAAACCTTTTGTGGGTCCATTTTGACTCCTATGGAAATAATTAGTCCCAGAAACTGAATGCTTTGTTGTTCAAATTCGCATTTCTCGGGTTTTGCATAAAGGCCATGCTGACGGAGTCGGGTTAACACTTTTCTGACATGCTCTCGATGGATGGACAAGGTAGAGGAGAAAATCAGGATATCATCCAGGTAAATTATCACAAACAAGTCTAGGTAATCTCTAAAAATGTCATTCACAAAGTGTTGGAATGTGGCAGGGGCGTTGCACAGACCGAAGGGCATTACAAGGTATTCAAAATGCCCGAATCGGGTACGGAAGGCAGTCTTCCATTCGTCCCCACTACGAATCCGGACCAGATTGTAGGCTCCACGAAGATCCAATTTGGTGAATATAGCTGCAGCTCCGAGTCTCTGGAATAGTTCTGGCACTAAAGGAAGGGGGGTACCGGTTTTTAATGGTAATCTTGTTGAGCTAACGGTAGTCTACGCAGGGGCGTAGAGAATGGTCCTTTTTCTCGACGAAAAATATTCCTGCCCCTGCTGGTGAGGTAGAAGGGCGGATGAACCCCTTCTCCAGGTTGTCGTCGATATAGGTCTTGAGGGTCGCTAGCTCCAGTTCGGTCAGAGGGAAGATCCTTCCAAATGGCACCTCCGCCCCAGGGAGGAGCTCAATCGGACAATCATAGGATCGGTGTGGGGGGAGTGTTTCTGCACCCTTTTTGCTGAACACATCCAGGAAATGGTGGTATACTTCGGGAACGGACTGGCGGGTTTCAGCGTCAGTGTCCAAGCAAAGCAGTGGAGAGGGGACGTCAGCAACTTCTGGTATACAGTGCTGACGACAGTAGGGGGAAAGGAAGTTGATCTTGCTCGTGGCCCAGTCAATTTGTGGGTTGTGTGCCCTCAGCCAGGGCATGCCCAGTATGATGGGAAATAGGGGGGACTCAATGATGTCCAAGCAAAGTAACTCCCGGTGATTACCGGAGATGGTTGCACATAAAGGGACGGTTTCCTGCGTGACTGGCCCAGATTTAAGAGCCGACCCATCGGCCAGGTGCACAGAAAGTCCCTTAGCTCTGGGTTGCAGGGGGACTTGGAATCTGCTGGCAAAGGAAGCGTCCATAAAACCGCTGCAGGCCCCAGAATCAATTATGGCGGTAGTTTGTATACTCCGTCCTGGAAGCTGTAGGGAGACAGAGACAGCCAGATGAGTTGCGTTGTCAAACGGAGTAGGCGAGTAGGTAGAAGAGATAGAAGGACACTTACGGGTCTTCGCGGGACAGGACCTCACATAGTGTCCAGGTTCCCCGCAGTAGAGGCAGAGGTTGTGGAGTCATCGTCGTTGGCGTTCCTCGGGGGTGAGCGAAGGGCGAAGCAGGCCAAGTTGCATCGGTTCCGGAGCATCGGCAGAGGGGTGAACAGGAGCCATAGGAGCTGAATGAGCAGGGTTGAACACACGTGGTAGCATCCATACAGGGCGAGAAGGGCCAACGGTACGTTCAGCTCTTCGTTCCCTTAATCGTCTGTCAATTAAGGTAGATTGAAGAATGAGAGCATCCAGTGTTGCTGGGATGCCGACCCGAGCCAGTTCATCTTTAAGGGGCTCGGAGAGGCCCATACGGAACTGGTGGCGCAGGGCAGCATCGTTCCAATTCGTGTCCGAACTCCAACGTCTGAATTCGGACACATAGTCCTCCACGGGCCTACGACCCTGTTGCAGGGAACATAATGCTGCTTCCGCGGTGGTTGCTTGTTGGGGATCCTCGTAGAGGAGATCCATGGCTTCAAAGAAGGAACTCAGGAGGTTGAGGCAGTTGTCTTTATGCTCCAAGAGGCGATGGGCCCATGACTGAGGTTCGCCTGATAGTAGGGCGATGACAAAGCCCACCTTGGTAGTTTTAAGGGAAAAAGTCCTGGGTTGTAGAGTGAAGAAGAGCCTCTCGGGAGGAAGAACCCGGGGTTCAGGCGGCAACATGACAACCGAGGGTGCAGGTGACGTTCCGGATGCGGCAGGTGCTGTACTGGACAGGGTCTGGACACGCTCCTCTAGGCGGGTATAGCCTTCCTGTAAGTTCCTGACTGCCGTAGTTAGTCCATCTAGGTGACGGCAAAGTTCCTCCATGGGAGAGGCTCCCTGCGTGGGCTCGGACATGGCTGTCCGGTACTGTCACGTACCTGGTAGGTGAGCCCAACGTGCAGGGAGTGGCCTCTCGTAAACCTCTGGCTCGAGAACCCCTGATAGAGCAGACAGGGGCTCAAGAGGGCAAAGGGACACAAGTGCCTGGCAGGAACTGAAGCAGGCGGAGCTAGAAGCAGCAGTCTTCAACTGAAGGTAGCTGAAGGAGACGTGCGGTGGTCCGCAGCAGACACTTGAGGACCAGGAGGCAGGCTTGGAGAAGACAGGCCGGGTCAGACACAAGCGGGCAGACAGGTGCAAGCAGGATCCAGGAGTAGTTAAAGTCCAGGCCGGGTCAGTATATCAGGCGGGCAGTAAACTGGTTGAAAGGAGCAGGCAGGAGCGAAGTCGGGACGAGCCGGGGTCAAGGCAGGCGGCAAACAGGAGAAGTCAAGGGAAGCCGGATCAGGTATCAGAGTAACACAATCAGAGGTTCAGGCAGTAAGGGTCTCAGGGGAACGCTGTAGACCGGACAGCAAGGATGCAAGGTGACAGCTCTCCTTAAATAGGCAGTCTTGGCGCAAAGTACCATCATAGGTGCACGCGCACCGCTATCGCGCATCAGTGCGCGCTCGTGCGCCGCTATCGCGCATCTGCGTGCGCCCGTGAGCCGCTATCGCGCACCCGCGCCCCGCTATCGCGCATGCGCGTGCGCCGAACAGGTCTCCTGTGCACAGGTATTCTGAAACCCAGATTGCTGGGATGATTGTGAGAACGTCCTTCCTGACAGGGGGTGAATAGCCAGTCCTTCGCACCTGTTGCACAGCATCCCCAAAGCCTCTACATCACCGATTGAATACCGCCCATGCGGCTCCAGACGAATACCAGTGTCCGTCAGTACAGTCCCCAGCAGTATGACACTTGTAGTGGTACCCACAGGAAACATCCTGGGCCCCATAGCAGACTGCGTTGATAGGGTTGAAGACATGGCGGTGCTCCATTTCTTTCCGAATGTTGGACACACATGCAGCGTCTCACATGGAAAGTAGGCGGGAACTCCCCCCTTGTTCTTTTTGGCACGTAGCTCGCGGGCTTTCTTACTTTCTTGGCTCCGCCCACAGCCTACGCGGCCTAGAAGTGATCGCAAAGTTCTCGCCCTTCTTTTTGACGGAGAAAACAATTACACAGTCCAGAGCCCTCTGTAACATAAGTCCCAGATGAACAGTTCACTTTAGTTGCTATTGGTAACGGCAGATATCCTGGACGAGCCCCCACGTGTAGCACTACCCTCGTAGGAGCTGCTGGTTTAAAGTCTTGGGCCTACAGTTACCTTTTTTCTGTTCACCACACTCTTGTCAGGGATCGCTCTTGAAGAGCTGTCATGAACGTGCACACCAACACTTGGTTACGTTTTCTTCAAGAGCTTTATTATACCAGTTCCAACAGAGGGGTAGAGGGATAAGGGAGTTTCAGGTACCTTGCTTTGCGGGCACAATCTCAGATCCAGAGGACAAATCAGTTCCACCCTGGATTCAGCAACCACCGGATAGGCCTACTCTCACTGGCCTAGCAACAGATGCGAAGCTCGCTCAAAGTCTCTGCCACAGACTTGATGAGTGCCGTTGCATCGTTCCACAACCTTCCGCCACAAGATCGTGTAACCACACTGACACTTTGCAAAAGAGTTCCTTCAAAAGTACACAGCTCACGTGCCAGAATCTTTCAGCCAGTCCAGCAGCACTGCGAGGCAAACTGGTCAGAATGCGTCCTTCAATTGAGTCCCCAATTGTTCCGCTTCTTCCTGCAGGCAAGACCACGTAGGACCATCCCTGGACTAGTAGGCCCTAGCAACTCCTGGGCCTACTTCTCAGTTGCAGAGCCTCAGGGCAGCAGGCCCCGAGGCCAAAAATGGCTTGCGCATCCCTGAGGCCAGGAGGACCCTATGGTCAGGATCCGGCAACGAGCCCCGACAACGAACCCTAATAGAGCGGTCTCCGTCTCTTAAGTACCCCCTCCCAGAATGCACAGCAGGTTGACCACGCCCCTTGAGCCACTTCTGGGAAAGGAATACCCAATACACCTAGCCTGCTGCATTTCTAACCCTGACCCGTGGTGACAGTGACACCTACTGTCAGGTGGAAAACGCGCAACCCAACTAGACTGAAACAGAGCCAACAATTTAGCATAATTCTTTCTGAGCTGAACTACAGCTCAGATAACTAAATTTAACACATAGCGTCTACCCAACAGGAGTAGGGAGCTACACGTATTTATTTATTACACCTCATATTTAATTATAGAGTATATTGTGTATTTGGTGGTCTGAAGTATAGTGGACAATTAAATAGGTTATTTGTAGTTGATAGTAGCCCGTAAGTAGCTTGTCTTGTCTTTTGTTCACAATGTACCTAATACTCTGTCTTTGTGCGAAGGCACATGAATTAGTCAAGGATATTACAAACAAACAACAGTAGAACCCCACAAGCTGCTAACAAGAGATAAACTTAGGCCAGCCATAGACAGTGTGAATTTCTTTCCTGCAACCAAGGGTTGCAGGAAAGATTTTTTTTTACATAATTCCCCCATCAACCAAGACAGTGTTTACAGGGGAATCCTTACTGCCGAGCAATTGTCTGCTCCCAGCAAGGGGGCGGTGCAGACGGGGAATCCGCCCCTGCCGGGAGAAGACAGTTACAATTCCTAGTGGCTATAGCAACCACCTGCGATAATCGCAAGCAAATCTGGCAGGCTGGTTGTACCCAAGTTGCTCAACCATTTAACTTTGTACATTCAGCCTGCCCGATTATGGTTCAAATCTCAGCCGGTTCCTGCTGAACTGGCTGAGATTAGAACCGTGTATGGCAAGCCTTAGACTGTGGACATTTCTGTACTACACACAAGTACAAAGGCAAACCGAGAGGTACACACTATCAAACAATATCACTGAGCACTGTAATAAGGTGAAACACTTTGACATTCTTATCAGTCTTATCTTCACTGACCCTTTTGATGATCACTGAGACAAGACTGTTTATATGCATGAAAATAACTGAATGTAGCAATTTCATATTTTTTTTCTGGGTTTGATATCTTGCACTGGATTATGACAGCCATAGTGTTGAGATGAAGATGAGATGGGGCTTCTTTCAATTAAAATTCAGTACAACATACTGAGTACAGTTTTATGCAATATGGGCAAAAGCAATATTTGATTGCTCGCTCTATTTATTTATTTTTGCTGAAAAATTCTGCTTTATTAGTCTATGCTTAAAAAATTACTGTGGCGTGTATACAAATAGTCCTAATAAATGTGCATCTCCATAATTGACATCATGGACTTGCCTCACCACAGGGCCCTGTGTTCACAGAGTAATACTGCAGAGACTAGTGCTGATTTCATCATCGCTCTCTGCGTTATCAAAGACCCCTTTTGTGGGGAGAAGATCCAAAAGGATGAGCAAGAGGCATTCCCAAAGAAAAATGTATTTAAGAAAGAACAAATGCAATGCTCTTAGGGAAACCCTAATATTTTTTCACCCTGACCAATCACTGAGGGGCTTATGCCAGTGATGTGGCCTTTCAATAGCACATGTTCACATCAATGCTTGCATGCCCTGAAATTTTTGTAAATAATCCTGCATGCAACATTTTTAAATTTATCTGAATTTTACTGAAATTAGTCTTTAAATTAAGTACAACAATCTCTGAAATGCAAGCCATGTATATGTATATCAATACAACACATGCATTTTAGTATGAACAAACTCATAAGAGCCCATTCACACAGGGGCAACACGACTTCCAGCGCGATTTTATGAGGCAACTCAGACACGACCTGAGTATGAATCACAGCGCGACCTGGAGCTATTTACAAGGCAACTCCAAGTTGCCTGCAGGACAGGAGACTTTCCAGTGGCCAATCAAACAAGAATCAGCTCTGTGAGAGGGAGGGGGGAGGGAGAGCTTTGCCTGATAAATGTACAGTATGTTATCTTCCTGGAGAGTTGCTCTTATTAAGACAGTGAGAGGCGACTCCCATTGAAATGAATGGGTACAGGTCACCTAGAAGTCGGATTGAAGTAGTACAGGGACCTATTTTAAAGTCGGAGCGACTGCAGTAGTGTGCATAAGGACGGCTCCATTACCTTACATTGATTTCTTCAGCCAGCGCGACCTGAGGCGACTAGGGGAGACCTGGGGCGATTTGGAGTCGGATCCAAAGACGCCCCTGTGTGAATGGGCTCTAAGAACTTTTATTTACTAGTATCTCTGAACAGAAAAACAGCAAATAGTTGGTGTAAAGCAGGATTTCATTAAAAAAAAATAGGCACAAACAACAATCTTAGCAACATTTTTCTGGACAGATGTGGCAAAGGGGATATCATATACATTGGGCCCATGGCATCAGATAAAAAGATGTAATATGGGGGCGGGGGCGCATGCGCGGCGCAATGCTGGACAGATGCTTCTGAGCTGAGCTCCGTCTGACCAGGTCTGCCAGGCAGGAATCCCGGGGCTAATTCACCACAAAAAACACCCAAAACTCCTCAGTCCCCCTGCGGGACATCCTGGTACATGCCAACGAAGAAAAAAGGGCGCAAAAGTTGCTCCCAGCACTCGCTGGTAACTTTTATCCTGGACCTGGAGAGCTCAATTACAGAAGGGAAGATGACCCAAAATGGCGCCGGCCCACACGCGGCCTCCAGCAGCTCCACTCACTAAAGCTGATCTATATGCCAGCTTAACAGCCATATATGAGAGACTAGTGGGGAAGCTAGAATCTGAGCTGCACAAATCTACCAGCACCTTATCACAGGAGATAGCCAGCATTGGAGGCCGTACTGACATCTTAGAAACTAAGCATGATGAGTTATCCCTAGCCCACAATGACCTCAGAAAAGACTACGAGACTCTAGCAGACAGCTTCTCTTTCATGCAGGCACATGTGGAAGATTTGGACAACAGAAACAGACGCAACAATATAAGGGTGCGTGGTGTCCCTGAATCCATTACAGATTTGAATCAGGCTATCACTAAATTGTTCCATAACCTTGTCCCTGACAAGCCTCTGTCTGCCTTTGCCTGTGACAGACTGCACAGAGCACTACGCCCCAAACTAACCCCAGACAAACCTCCACGCGATATTATAATGTGTATGAAGGACTTTGTCACTAAAGAAGACATAATGAGAGCCTCTAGAAATACACCTAATATCGAGCTGGATGGAATCAAGCTAGAGATCTACCCCGACATCTCTCCTGCGACTCTTGACAGAAGATGCAGGATGAAGGAGGTCACTAACATCCTCCAGTCTGCTAGAATTAAGTACCGATGAGGCTTCCCCTTCAAACTATCTATCATGCACAATGGTACCACCTATACGGTATACAATGTCATTGAAGGAAAAGATCTACTAGTCAAGCTGGGCCTACTGGAACAAGCTCCACAACACCGCTTTCCTTCCACACCCAGATCATCACCCATTTGGTCTACTCCCAGGCACTCTCAGAGGGATGAAATAAGATGGATACAACCCTTTCAGGACCACGCAGCATAATCACCCTAAACTGACCATGCCAGACTTATATGGATCCATTATATGACAGCTGCGACCCTTGTTGATGCATGTAGCATTTTTGGGCTGACGCCCCTCTGTTTTTTCTGGTTAATAAGTCTACCTCTGCTCTGGGTTTGTTTATCCCCTAATCTGGGAGTATAGCGACAGTTTCCAGCCAACTACAATATTAGTCAAGGGATAAACCTTAAACTGACTATTTGGGGGTCTCCTTTGTTTGTTTTTTGACTTTCCCCTTTCTTTATCAAGATTCCTGAACAGTTATATACAAGAATAATAAACATTACTACGACTTTCGATAGATCTCTCAGGAACAACACAGTTGGATGAAGTTATTTTTTCTAAATTTTTCATCATATTACCTCTGCTGATTATTCTTTCCTTTTGTTAAAAAGATTACTAACACACCCCTCAGCTTGCATCCATTACAGGTGAACAACATCTAGTCCTTTACATACTTTCATCCACCTGTCGGAATTCATGGCGCTATGGACTTCCAAAGTATACGTCCCCTGAGGCTGGATATCTGGGGTTGCACGTGAGACACACTATTCTATATGCAATCTGATCTGATCTGATGCATAAACTCTGTTAGGAGTAACACACAAGCTTTTTTACCCTTTGATCTATGGAGCTAAATGCCCTTATATCTAACTGTAACATGTCACATAATCTTGCATACCTTTATAACCATGTACACTTTTTGTTATACACATGTATTATTAAGTTGCCAGGCTTATCCGCCGTCGCTGGTTTGTTCCCCATTCTACTCCCGCGGTCTGCTGCCTCACCCCATCAGGATGACGTGGTGGACTTTGTTGGTGGAATCAGGACTGAATTGTCCTCAGGTTGAATTTGATAGGCTAGGTGACTCTTTGTCCCCTAGCCCCCTTTTTTTCTACTTTTATTTAATTATGATTTTTGCCCTTTTGGCTACAATTATAGTTAAAAATTTAAATGGAAGACTTTCTCTATCCTCTTACTTTGGTTCACCCAAGACGGGTACAATGACGAAGAGTTATATTATGACACATATGCATCAATGTTCTATTACGACAAATGTTTTAAACGCAAAAACATTTATAAGTAATGAGGTTTTCAACTACCTCCTTTGGCACACAGTGTACCCCTTCTCAATGAGTTGTACTAGTTGTTCATCCTGTAGCATGTATAACTCACCTAGCTCACCCTCCCCCTAAACAATGGGAATTAAAATATTTTCTCACAACGTCCAAGGTTTTAATTCCCCCAAGAAGGCCTTCAGACACTATAATAGACTAGGCGCTGATATTATAATGTTGCAAGAAACCCACTTTTCTTCAGCTAATCACCCAAAGTATTTCGACAAAACCTTTAACCAATTTCAATACACAACTTTTGAACAAATCTAGAGGTGTTGCTATATTTATTCGTAACTCAATCATTTTTGAGCTCCAAAACATATATACAGATGTAGACAGCCGCTTTATCATTATGAAAGGCAGTATCAATAGGCGTTCCCTTACAATAGCTTCAGTATATGCCCGAATGATTCACAATCCTCATTTAAAAAAAAAAAAAACGACACTCTAGATCAATATAGGTCACCTCATATGATAATCAGAGGAGACTTTAATTTAGCAGCTCATCCTGCGTTAGATAGAAGCAAAATAGTCCCCTCCTCCAAAGCCTTTACCAAATCTATTAACCGCTCTTTGAGCAAACTCCAGTTGATTGATTCTTGGAGAGCACATAACATAGGCATTAAAGCGTACACCCACTATTCCCATCCCCACGACTGTTACGCTCGTCTTGATTATATATTCAGCACACCTATACTTTTAGCTAATTCCTCCACAGCTTCGATCCACCCTTGCCCATGGTCGGACCATGACATGGTTGCTTTTGAAACCTCCCATATAGGACTAGCCCCCACCACCTTTAATTGGCGTCTAAATTACTCACTCCTTACTGATCCTTCCATTCATCAACAGATTAGCACACATATTGAGGAATACTTTACAGACAACAAGTCCGATGAGGTACTCCCTACCTCTATTTGGGCTGCCCACAAGGCGGTTATGAGAGGCCATCTTATCAACATTGCTGCGGCTAGGAAAAAGGCTAAACTAGCAGACAATAAATGTCTCACTAAGGAATTAAATTATCTGTACAACAAACTGAACCACTCAGTTTCTCCTGAGTTAACCAAACTTATTCAAACCAAACGCCAAGCATTGAACACATTATTATCAGAAGATACTAGGGGTGCAACGGATCAAAAAACTCATGGATCGGATCGATCCTCGGATCAGAGGCACGGATCGGATCAATTTTCGGATCAGCAAAAAAAAACAACACAAAATCTTGTTACACCCACCAGAGTTTTAGATTTCAGTTATTTTCAACACAAAACGGAGCTTATATGCTTAACCACCTCGCGCCGGCCGTACGACTATATACGGCCGCGAGGTGGCTCTAAAAATCCGGGAGGCCGTCTTTTTACGGCCTCCGCTTCTTTGGCCACTGGGGGGCGCGCGAGCGCCGCCGGCGGTGAGCGCGCGTCACTGTAATGCCGATGCGCGTGCCTGGCGGCCGCGATGTCCGCCAGGCACCCGCGATCGGCGGTTACACAGACAAGGACATGGATCTGTGTGTGTAAACACAGAGATCCATGTCCTGTCAGGGAGAGAGGAGACCGATCCTGTGTCCCTTGTACATAGGGACACAGATCGGTCTCCTCCCCCAGTTGGTCCCCTCCCCCCACAGTAAGAATCACCAATAGGGAATACATTTAACCCTTTCCTCGCCCCCTAGTGTTAACCCCTTCCCTGCCAGTCACATTTATACACTAATCAGTGCATATTTATAGCACTGTTCGCTGTATAAATGTGAATGGTCCCAAAAATGTGTCAAAAGTGTCCGCTGTGTCTGCCATAATGTCGCAGTCACGAAAAAAAACACTGATCGCCGCCATTACTAATAAAAAATGTTTTTTTTATAAAAATGCCATAAATCTATCCCCTATTTTGTAAACGCTATAACTTTTGCGCAAACCAATCAATAAACGCCGATTGCAATTTTAACGAAAAATATGTAGAAGAATACGTATCGGCCTAAACTGAGGAAAAAAAAAATTGGGATATTTATTATGGCAAAAATCAAAAAATATTGTGTTTTTTTTCAAAATTGTCGCTATTTCTTTGTTTGTAGCGCAAAAAATAAAAACCGCAGAGGTGATCAAACACCACCAAAAGAAAGCTCTATTTGTGGGAAAAAAAGGACGTCAATTTTTTTTGGGAGCCACGTCGCACGACCGCGCAATTGTCATTCAAAGCGTGACAGTGCCGAAAGCTGAAATTTCGCCTGGGCAGGAAGGGGGTATATGTGCCCAGTAAGCAAGTGGTTAAATACAGTATTTGTAAATCCGACAAACTCTTTACATGTTAAATTTTAAAAGCAGCAGCAAACCTGCTGACTTTACATGGTTGCTAATGTGACAGAACACCTCTGATTTTCACATTTAACTAAATGTTAAATGTGAAAATCAGGTGTTCCGTCACATTAGCAAGCATGTAAGGTTTGCTGCTGCTTTTAAATTTAACATGTAAATAGTCTGTTGGATTTCCAAATGTATTTAAGCATAAGCTCCATTTTGTGTTGAAATAAACTAAAATATAAAACTCCGTTGGGTGTAACAAGATGTCCGCTTGGCCCCTTCTCTATCATTACTGTGCAGGAGTGTGGGGTGCAGCAATAGGGCAGTGAAACGTCACTACAGCGGCCTCCGCCGGGTGTACCAAGATGGCCTCCGCCCCGGAGCTAGGCCGAAGCCGCGGCCTTTCCTACGGCCGAGGCTCCGGAGTGCTCCGCAGATCGCGTGGTGTTCCGATCCGAACAGGATGACCCGTTCGGATCACGGACCACCACCGATCCGTTGCACCACTAGAAGATACTGAAAAATCATTGAGATTTTCAAAAGCTACATTTTTATTACACAGCAATTCCGCCTCAGCAATGTTCGCTAGGAAACTAAACCATGACTCTAATCCTCCACATGTCTATAAACTACGTAATCAAAAAGGAAACCTGGTGACTCACCCCCAGGATGTCTTACACATTTTTACTTCCTTTTATAAAAACCTTCTTTCAGGTACCCAAACACACCCTCGCCCCTCTTCCTTAGAATGGCTGAACAATCTTCAACTCCCCACACTTAATGAACAACAGATCTCCTCCCTAAACGAGCCCTGCACAGACATAGATATCACAAATATAATAAAAACCCTTAAAACTTCAACAGCCCCAGGTCCTGACGGATTCTCATCATCCTACTACAAAAAATTTGCCCCCCTGCTGGCCCCCAATCTCACCAGGTTATTTAACCACATCCTACACAGAGGACACTTCCCAGATGAGATGTTGTTGGCTAATCTCTCCCTAATACCAAAACCTCAAAAAGATCATTCCCTTTCACAAAATTTTCGGCCCATCTCAGTCCTCAATAATGATCTTAAGCTGTTTGGGAGACTCTTGGCCGATAGGCTTGCCTCTGTCATCACAACACTAATACATACGGACCAAACCGGCTTTATCCCAGGCAGGCAAATAATAGATAACATCAGACTAGTCACTAACATTGTACAAGATGCTAACCTTTATTCCCGCCCTGTATGCCGCCTAAGCCTTGACATACACAAGGCCTTTGACAGTGTCAACTGGTCATATTTAAACCACCTCCTTCCCAGATTTGGCATTTCTGAAAAATTCACCCATGGCTTTAACACACTTTACCATTCCCCTCAGACCAGAATCAAAATCCCAGGCAATAATTCAGACTTTTTTCCCTTAAGCAGAGGAACCAGACAGGGCTGCCCACTCTCCCTATTTGCACTAGCAATAGAACCCCTAGCACTTGTCATTAGACAAAATGTCAACATAAAAGGATATCAAAAAGGTTCAGTTTAATTTAAATTAAGTCTATACGCAGATGAAGCCCTTTTATTCCTAACCGACCCACTAATATCATTACCTAACCTCCTTACTGAACTAAACTCTTTTCACAAACTCTCAGGCCTATTTATCAACACAAGTAAATGTTCAGCTTTACCCATAAACTGCTCACCTAACTTATTATCCTCTCTGCAAATATTTTTTTAATTTTATATGGTCCTCTAGCTCATTTAAATATTTAGGAGTACACATCACATCCTCCCATTAACTCTTATATAAGGCTAACTATCTCCCTCTCTTCTCTCACATAAGCTCATTAATTAAAATATGGTCCTCCTACCATATCTCCTTTTAAGGCAGGATTTGTGCCTGTAAAATTACCATCCTCCCTAAGCTCCTCTATCACATTAGAGCACTTCCTATCAATATCCCTAAATCACGAATAGAAGCCCTCCAACGAGAAATCAATAGATTCATATGGAATAACAAAAAACCCAGGTGTAGCTACAGTCTCATGCACAATACACAAAACAAGGGAGGTCTAGGTCTCCCACACCTCTGGCATTATTACCTAGCAGCCAGACTCACACATATGGCACAATGGCATTCCTCTGGCGTTCACATCCCCTGGCTCATTTTTGAGTTCTACGCTATTACTCCCTTGTTTCTAAAGGGCATTCTATGGTCTAACACAAAACTGCACCACACTCTACTTAAAATTAACATGATAGTGGCCCACTCCATACAACTGTGGAACAAAGTCAAGAAATCTTATAATTTCACATCAAAAACCCCTCCATTAGCCTCATATCTAAGAGACCCTAGATTCCCTCCCGCATACCCGGATAACACTCTTTTCTACAACTGGATTCAAAACGAATCCAGTAAAGAATATGAAATTCCCCTCTTTCACATCACTACAATCCCAGTATAAACTCCCCTTCTCAGAACTCCCTCAGTATCTCCAAATTCTGGACTTTTTTGCTAATTACTACTCTCTGACTATTAAACCCCCTAGTACTTTGTTCAAACACATCTGCATCCCCTCCTCTATAGACAAGGGAATAATCTCACAAATATATAATTTCTTAAATAACTTACATCAACCAGAGAAATCTGCTCCAATGCTACGTTGGGAGGCTGACCTAGACTGTTCTTTCCCCATAGAAACTTGGTATAAGATGATAGATAACCTACGCAAAAGCAATCGTGCAGCAGCTTTCAGAGAATCCCTACTAAAACTGGTTACTAGATGGTATATGACACCTGCCAAAATCCACTCTTTTTACCCCACAGCTTCCCCTGCCTGCTTCAGAGGATGTCCTGACGAAGGAAATTACCTTCATATCTTTTGGAGCTGTAAACTTTTAGAACCCATATGGCAGGCAGCTACAAGTAAACTTGAATCTACTTTCAAAATGAAAATCACCCTCTCACCACAAGTCTGCATACTATATGCTGAGGTACCAGATATCCCCCCCA
Organism: Rana muscosa; assembly: GCA_029206835.1. Taxonomy (NCBI): domain Eukaryota; kingdom Metazoa; phylum Chordata; class Amphibia; order Anura; family Ranidae; genus Rana; species Rana muscosa. Next base: position 221,108,021 of record CM055116.1, read on the forward strand.
CCATGCAATAGACTGCTTCATTCGCTGATAAGCTCCATCCAATGGATGATAGCCTTGAACTGGAAATCACATAACCTACCTTGGTCCCAGGTCTTATCCAGGATGGATGCACTTAGACTGTCTGAGAGGATCCATCCCAACCTCTCAGACAGTATGCAAACCTTCCATAAAAAATGTATCTACTGGACTTCCGCCACAACAATAAGACTCACAATTTAGATAACCCATCTCACAGCCTCTCCTATACACTCCCTTACTATAATGTTGGCTCCTATTAATCAACTGTATTTTGCTAGTATACCCGTATGTATGGTTTGGGATATCTTGCCCTTTACCTCATTGTGTATCTTTTATCATCATTGCAACATACCGCTTGACTCATGTTTGATGCCTTTCTTCTGCTTAACCCATGTACGATACCTCATCAATGTATATAATGTCTTACTCTGTACTGAAACTTGCCATCCTCCAGTCTTCCAAATAAAACTTTTGTAAACAAAAAAAAAAGAAAAGATGTAATGTTGGATGAATGTGTTCATTTCAAACATCATACCCAGACTTTTAAAACCATGAATTTCTCCTGCACGGGACGGTACGTTTTCTGTTCACATCCACTCAACTCAAAAGTAATATCCCAGACTTTAATTTCTCTGTATCATATCTGCCCATTAATCTGTTGCACCTAAAACCATCCACCCTCATAGCTTCTACTCTTCAAATTACTCTCCCAACTCCTGTAATCAATTATACCTTGTCTTATTCCTTCTTTTTCAAGAGTCAATTGCTTCTTGTGATGATACGTTGACTCTTCCTTCCTACAGAACATCATAACTCTCCTTGCTTGAAGCACATTATACCTCCTCTGTTTAGCATCACATAATACTGTACCTTTCTATTCCTTCAGCATGTCATACTTCTTCCTTTCTGCAGCATATTATGTCTTTCCCATTTCCCTGAGACATATCGTACTTCTTATCTGGCACAAAATTTCTACCCTGTAGCCACCCTCTCTCTCTCCCTCATATATTTCCCCATGTATCCTTTTTTATTTCCTGGGTTATTATTACAGTACAATGTCACTAAGTACCAGTGTAACGGAGTACCAGTCTCATGATAGATGTCAGCACCAGTACAAATGTCACCTAGTACCAGTAAAAGCCAGAACCAGTGTCCTATTTGCCAGCCACAACAGTTTCAGTGTCATCCGGTACCAATGTATGCTAGCATCACTGACCTGATTGCCAGCCAAACCAGTAGTGTTTAAACTGATTGCGAACCACACAAGTCTAGTGTTGCCTAAGTGCCAATGCTACCCAGAACCAGTGAACTGATTGTCAGCCACCCTAATACACTATTTTCAGGTAATACTATCTGCCAGAACCAGTGTCCTGATCATCAGTCCTTACCACTGTCATCAGGCATCAGTACAGTGACTGCCAGAAATTTCCAAAAAATTTAAACTAGTGAAATGGCATTTAAAAATCTTAGCACAACTGATGAGAGCAGAAGAGAGACCTCACTATCAGATTCAGATTTGGTGTATGTACCTGTAGATAGCATTGGATCATTAACAGCTAGGTCTTATTCAGAGAATGAAGAGGCATGAGTGAGGCATACTATGTCACCAAGCATTGGCGTGACATGCTATGTAATACAAATATCCTATTAAATCATAACTTAGGCCCCTTTCACACGGGACGGATCAGTGAAGATCCGCCCCGTGAACCTCTGCTTGCTCAGCGGGGATCGCTCCGCTGATCCCCGCTAAGCCGGCGGATGACAGGGCGGTCCCCGCTCTCACTGTGCAGGGACCGCCCTGTCAGATCTCCGCTCTCCCCAAGGGGGGATCGGATGAACACGGACCGTCTCTCTGTGTTCACCCGATCCGATCCGCAGACGGATAGAAAAATAGGATTTTCCTCCGTTTGCAGAATCGGGGGATTGCGGACACGGAGCAGATCGGGTGTCAGCGGATGTTCATCCGCTGACACCCGCGATCTCATAGGGACCAATGTATGTCCCTTTTCATCCGATAACGGATGGATGAAAAAGCGGACATACGGTCCGCTAGTGTGAAAGGGGCCTTAGTGTAAAACAAAAAAAAATTGTTTCTTACTCATTTTCCAAAAACTTGTGGCAAAAAAATAAAATCTTCAAAAAATCAATATGCCTCTTAGAACAGGGTTTCTCAACTCCAGTCCTCAAGGCGCCCCAACAGGTCATGTTTTCAGGCTTTCCATTATTTTGCACAGGGGATGTAATCAGTTTCACTGCCTTAGTAATTACCACAGCTGTTTCATCTGAGGGAAATCCTGAAAACATGACCTGTTGGTGCGCCTTGAGGACTGGAGTTGAGAAACACTGTCTTAGAAAATACCTTTAACCTCCCTGGCGGTATTCCCGAGTCTGGCTCGGGGTGGAATTTCAGTACCATGAGCGGTAACCCCGAGCCAGACTCGGGCTGCATCGCAGGATACAGGGAGTGTTACTTACCTTGTTCCCTAGATCCTGCAATGTCTCCCCGCAGTGTGTGTGAGCTGTCTCCTCGCTCGATTTACACACAGTGCCGCCGAGCTCCGTTCCCTGCGAAGTTGCGGCGCACGGAGGCGGAGATCGGCGCCAAATTCAAAAAAGTAAAAACACAATACACATACAGTACACTGTAATCTTACAGATTCCAGTACTGAATAAAATAATTACACATCCCATTTGTCCCTAGTGGTCTGTCCAGTGCCCTGCATGCACTTTTATATTATAAATACTGTTTCTTTCTCGTACATCACGGGACACAGAGCGACATAGTCATTACTAATGGGTTATATAGATACCGTCAGGTGCTGGCACTGGCAACTTCCAAAACCGGAAGTACCCTCCCCTATATAAGCCCCTCCCACCTGGGAGCACCTCAGTTTTTTGCCAGTGTCTAAGGTGTTGGCCAAGAAGAAACATGTGTTTTTCACTGAGCTTGCGCACAGGTTCTTTTGGGCCTCAGTAAGCTATTCCGGATCCGACCAAAAAAGCTTCATAGCTAAACGGTCGGTACCCGGGCCTTGCAGAGAAGAGCAAGGTTTTGCCTGTAATGCTTCTCTTAGGAGAGCTGGACCCTGGGATCCAGAGCTCTGGTCATACCCACGACCAAGATGTTTTCTGTGCAGGGTGCTATACAGGTCCAGGGGAGTGGAATCCTTGGGAACCCGGTCCCTGAAGGTTTGATTACAATGCCTGCCGTGATAGGTGAAGTTTGGGCTTTTGTGGACCAAACAAAGTCCTGCGGCGGGGAACAGGTAAGTGGGGGCCCCCAGGAACTTGGTTCTATTGGGGGACCCCCAAGCCTAATTTGTCTTTCTGTCTGTTACCTAACGGTATTCCCGCTAATATTCTGTGTATGCCTGTTACTACTGAGAAAATGTAAAAATTTTAATAGTAGGCAAGAAAAAAAAAAAAAATGTAAGACCGCGGTACCTGTGTTAGACACTAGAGGCCGCTATGGTTCTTTTTTCTTGTAATGTGGATTTTTTTCTTCCAGAATCAAATCCAGGCAGTTGGTATGTTCTCTCCTGGGAAGCTGTCTCCTCTGCCCTGTTGCTGCGCTCATCCATCCCCGGGCCCTGCGGCAAAGGGACCCTGGCTCCCATCTAGCTCCTTGTTGTTTTCAAAAAAGGCGCCGAAGGCGCACGTGCCCGTGCGCGTGCGCGTGCACGCGCCTCTATTCATAGAGGCGATCTGGAAAAAGGGGCCGAGCGGGTGGATGACGCTCAGGTGTGCGCCACGGCGCTACTGCGCATGTGCGGGCATCCAGCGTGTTTTAAAGCACATTATAGCTGGCTGTTGAAGTGCATAGACAGAGCTAGCAACAATATAAAGGCACATAGAGGCGGTTGATGCAGGCATCCCCTAGAAAGGCACTTTAGTAGACACCAACTGTTATATAGCAGCAATTGTGCTAGACTATTCTCAGTAAAAGTGGTGTATTACGGCTGGAATACCTCAGCTTTAGGCTTAGGAATATGCCGTCCAGAAGCTTCCAGAAAGCGAAGGGGGTCTCATCGGGCTCTGAGGATCTTGGGCATACTTCTGCTGCACCAGTCTCCCCTGAAGTTCAGAGGTAAGTGACCGTAGAGACCCCGCAGGGGTACTTGGTACTGTGGCTGTCCTCAGTTCACCTGCTCCTGTGTATGTAACAGAGGAGGTTTTTTCCTCAGCTTTGGGAGGATTAGAGAGAGATTGTCAACATTGATCGCTGCCTCCCTGTCAGGGAAAGCACGCCCGATCTCCATCTCCTCCTTCAAAGTGCCTGTTAGCAGAGCAACAGTCCCATACAGGGATCGACCTGCCTGAAGGGGATCAGGATAAGGTTGATTCTGTTATAGAGGAGTCAACAGTGGGGGAAACTTTTTCTCAGCATCTCAAGCTGAAAGATTATGGGTTCAGTCTCTGACTAACATGGTCCGATCAGCATTTAAAAATGCACCTTGCGGAACCATCAACCACTACTGTATCCTCGTTGGGGTCGCTAGAAGCCCCCAGACTGTCTGTTCTTTTCCACTTCACCCTTTACTGAAAGGGCTTATTTACCAGGATTGGGAACGTCCTGAGAAAATATTTATTCCCCCAAGAGATTTCCGGTGGTCTATCCCATGGAGGATAAGTTCATCAAAAAAAAAAATGGAAGGTCCCTACAGTGGACGCAGCCATCTCTTGTATGTATAAATCACTGACATGTCCAGTGGATAGTGTCCAAATGTTCAAGAACCCAATAGATAAAAGATTGGAGTCCTTATGAAAGTCTGCTTCTTTCTACAGCAAGCTTGGTGACACAACCAGCAGTAGCAGCTATTGGGGTCTGCTAAGCAGTGAAGGATCAGTTGAAACAGGTCTTGAGGGACTTGACAGATCAGCAGGCTTTGCCCTAGCTGATCTACCTAGAGCCTTAGGCTTTGCGGTTGACGCCATAAAGGATTCAGTCCATCAGGCCTCCCGCCTTGCGCTGTCTATAGTACATATGCGTAGGCTTCTATGGCTCAAAAACTGGTCTGCTGAAGCTCCCTGTAAAGAATGGCTGGTTAGCGTCCCATTTTCATGGTGAACGCTTATTCAGGGAAAACCTGGACAAATATATCCAGAAAATTTCCAGCGGTAAAAATACGCTCTTGCCGGTTAAAAACAGAGTTAGAGGTCCCTCTTTAAGAGGCCTGCTTCTCCAGTCCCTGGGGCATCGGCTGTGTAACAGTTCCGACGGCCTCCTCGGTCAATTCCCGGGGGTAAAAAAACAGGGACAATAGCAGGGTAATGAGAAACCCTGGGTCAGGGGAGGTACAAAACCTCCCCCAAAGTTAAATTCATTGAAGGGTTGCCCCCACTCAGTCGGGTGGGGGGAGGACTCCAGTTGTTCGCAAGAGACCTGGCGGGACACGATCAAGACAGATAGGTGCTCTCCGCAGTATGTTTGGGATACAGTTTGGAGTTAAAAGACTCTCCTCCTTCCCATTTTTGAGGTCAAACGTGCCAAGGGATCCCCGGAAGAGAGAGTCCCTCCTGTTGGCACTAGAACAACTATTGCTCCAAGGAGTAATTATGGAGGTTCCCCTGGAAGAATGAGGGTTCGGGTTTTACTCAAACCTCTTTACAGTCCCGAAGCAAACGCGGACGGGAGGCCCATATTAATTCTAAAAAGGGCTATACAAATTCCTGTATATGAGGACTTTCCGATGGAGTCGATCCGATCGGTGGCCACTGCCCTACAAGGGGGAGGATTGGTTAGCCGCGATCGACATCAAAGATGCTTATTTGCACATTCCCATCTTTCCAGTCCACCAAAAATTTCTACGCTTTGCAGTAGAAGGGCGCCATTTTCAGTTCAGAGCCTTACCCTTCGGTTTGGCCACAGCACCACGAGTGTTTACAAAAATTCTGGCCCTTTATTGGCCAATCTAAGAACACAAGGTGTAATGATAATGGCATATCTAGATGACTTGTTGCTGATAGACCACTCAGTGAAAAAACTAGACGTGGTCGTTCACAAGACAATCAAGTATCTGGAATCTCACGGTTGGATTATCAACCGAGACAAGTCAGCCCTAAAAACCAGTCAAAAGTCTGGAATACTTGGGGCTAAGGTTGGATTCAGGCCAGAGAAAAATATTCTTGCCTCGAGGAAAGGTGTTGTCTTTGAAAGATTTGATCCACTTAGTGGGTACAAAAAAGACAGCCGTCCATATGCCTGTGCATGAGGCTGCTGGGAAAAATGGTGGCATCATTCGAAGCAGTACCCTACGGTCAATTCCATTCAAGGAATTTGCAAGGGGCCATACTGTCGGCCTGGAACAAAAAAGTTCAGGCCCTAGACTTACAATGTCCTTGTCCCCTTCCGTTCGCAAGAGCCTCCGTTGGTGGTTGGTTCCCCAGAATCTGGAAAAAAGGAAATCCTTCAGTCCGATTTCTTGGAAGGTGGTCACTACAGATGCCAGCCTTATAGGCTGGGGAGCAGTACTGGAGCAATAGTCTCTCCAGGGCAGATGGTCGGATGCAGAAAAGGCCCTGCCCATCAATCTCTTAGAGATACGAGCAGCCCGGTATGCCCTAGTAGCATGGACATCCAAACTCCAAGGGTCCCCTGTCAGAATTCAATCAGACAATGCCACAGCAGTGGCATATATCAATCATCAGGGGGGCACCAGGAGTCGTGCAGCCCAGAGGGAAGTAAATTACATCCTGAAATGGGCAGAAAGATATTTCCCAGCCATATCTGCGGTATTCATTCCAGGAGTGGAGAATTGGAAGGCGGACTTCCTAAGTCGCCAGCAATTATGCCCAGAGGAAGGGTCCCTTCACCCCAAGGTTTTCTGGACAATATGTCAGCGGTGGGGAACATCGGATGTAGATCTTCTAGCATCCAGATTCAACGCAAAGGTGGACAGGTTTGTCTCTCGGACAAGGGATCCCCTAGCTTGCGGCTCGGATGCCCTAGTGTTCCCTTGGGATCAGTTCAAGCTGATATATGCATTCACACCGCCACAATGGTTACCTCGATTACTCCGCAGAATCAGGGTAGAAAAGAAACCAGTGATTCTGGTGGCTCCAGCGTGGCCCCGAAGAGCGTGGTACGTGGAGATTGTAAAATGTCAGTGGGGAGTCCTTGGACTCTCCCACATCGTCCGGACCTGCTTTCGCAAGGACCGATATACCACCCTTCCTTACCAGCCCTAGGTTTGACGGCCTGGCTATTGAAGCCCACATTCTAAAAAAGAGAGGGCTCTCTAATTCTGTGGTATCTACCATGATCAATGCCAGGAAGCCGGTATCCAGGCAGATCTACTATAGAATCTGGAAGGCGTACATCGCCTGGTGTGAGGCCAAGAAATGGCATCCACGTAAATACGTAATAGGTAGGATTCTGGACTTCCTACAATGGGCTGTAGATAGGAAGCTTGCCTTGAGTACTATCAAGGGTCAGATTTCGGCCTTGTCAATATTTTTTCAAAGGCCCTTGGCTTCGCATTCACTAGTCAAAGCCTTTATACAAGGAGTGATGCGTATTAGTCCTCCGGTTAATATTCCCATATGTCCATGGGATCTAAACTTGGTTCTGTCGGTTCTACAGAAACAACCATTTGAACCATTACAGCATATTTCTTTGGTTCTTCTCACCAGGAAATTGATTTTTCTAGTAGCCGTTTGTTCGGCTAAAAGAGTGTCGGAATTAGCAGCTATGTCCTGTAAGGAGCCATATCTGGTTATCCATAAGGATAGAGTAGTGTTACGCCCTCATCCAGCCTTTCTTCCTAAGGTGGTATCGAGGTTTCATTTGAACCAAGATGTGGTTCTTCCTTCTTTTTTCCCCAAACCTACTTCGGTAGAGGAAAAGTTATTGCATTCTTTGGATGTAGTAAGAGCAGTTAAAGCTTATCTAAAAGCCACTGCTCAGATTCGCAGAACGGATACTTTGTTTATTCTGCCGGAAGGCCCCAGAAAGGGTCAGGCAGCGTCAAAATCTACTTTAGCGAGTGGATTCGACAGGTCATAATACAAGCCTATGGCTTGAGAAGGAGACCGCCTCCGTTCAAAGTTAGAGCGCACTCCACGAGAGCAGTTGGAACTTCATGGTCAGTGCATCACCAGGCCTCCCTGGCTCAAATCTGTAAGGCCGCAACATGGTCTTCAGTTCACACATTTACTAGGTTCTACCAGGTGGACGTTAGAAGTCAGGAGGATGTCGCCTTTGGGCGCAGTGTGTTGCAGGCCGCAAAAGATCCTCATGTCTGATAGCGCTCAGCTTATATATGGTGTATCCCCCCCCCTCATTGGGCATTGCTTTAGGACATCCCATTAGTAATGACTATGTCGCTCTGTGTCCCGTGATGTACGAGAAAGAAAATAGGATTTTTATAACAGCTTACCTGTAAAATCCTTTTCTTAGGAGTACATCACGGGACACAGAGCTCCCGCCCCTCTTTGGGGACACTTATTGCTTTGCTACAAAACTGAGGTGCTCCCGGATGGGAGGGGCTTATATAGGGGAGGGTACTTCCGGTTTTGGAAGTTGCCAGTGCCAGCACCTGACGGTATCTATATAACCCATTAGTAATGACTATGTCGCTCTGTGTCCCGTGATGTACTCCTAAGAAAAGGATTTTACAGGTAAGCTGTTATAAAAATCCTATTTTTTTCAGCCTGGAATTTGGAGATTGTCCATAGCAACCAAAAAGTGTCCCTTTATGTCAAAAGTGGTTTTGGACCAGCTAGAAAACAGCAATAATAAATTAGAATCACTTGCAGAATTGAGCGATAGCGATTTGTGGGGAAATTTGTCATCAAACACTAAATCTAATGGCAGCGACAATTCTGCAACTGAGCAAATTTCAGTGTTTTTGATTTGATTACATTATTGAATAATTTTTATTATTATTATATTATTATTTGTTATAATTATTTATAGTTATTTATTATATTATAATTAGGGATGAGCTTTGAGTTCGAGTCAAACTCATGTTCGACTCGAACATTGCCTGTTCGCCCGTTCGCCGAACAGCGAACAATTTGTGGTGTTCGCGGCAAATTAGAAAAGTCTATGGGAGAAATCGAAAGTGCTAATTTTAAAGGCTTATATGCAAGTTATTGTCCTAAAAAGTGTTTGGCGACCCTGGGCCTGCCCCAGGGGACATGTATCAATGCAAAAAAAAAGTTTTAAAAACTGATGTTTTTTCGGGAGCAGTGATTTTAATAATGTTTAAAGTGAAACAATAAAAGTGAAATATTCCTTTAAATTTCATACCTAGGGTGTGTGTATAGTATGCCTGTAAAGTCGCGCTTGTTTCCCGTGCTTAGAACTGTCCCTGCACAAAGTGTCATTTCTGAAGGAAAAAAAGTCATTTAAAACTCACTCGCAGCTATAATGAATTGTTGGCTCCCGGCAATACATAGAAAAGTCATTGATAAAAAAAAAAATGCGTGGGGGTCCCCCCAAATTCAATTACCAGGCCCTTCAGGTCTGGCATGGAAATTAAGGGGAACCTGCCACAAATTAAAAAAAAAATGCGTGGGGTTCCCCCAAATATCCATACCAGGCCCTTCAGGTCTGGTATGGATTTTAAGGGGAACTCCACCCCAAATTTAAAAAAAAATGGCGTGGAGTTCCCCCAAAAATACATACCAGACCCTTTATATGAGCACACAACCTGGCAGGCCGCAGGAAAAGAGGGCTGGGCGAGAGAGCGCCCCCCCTCCTGAACTGTACCAGGTCACATGCCCTCAACAAGGGCCTCATCCCCACAACCCTTGCCCGGTGGTTGTGGGGGTCTGTGGGCAGGGGGCTTATCGGAATCTGGAAGACCCCTTTAACAAAGGGGACCCCCAGATCCAGCCCCCCCTATGTGAATTGGTAAGGGGTACATTGTACCCCTACCATTTCATGAAGAAAGTGTAAAAAAAAAAACAAAAAAACACACAGACACCTTGGAAAAGTCCTTTAATAAAAATAAAAAAACAAAAAACAAAAAAAACATTCCAGCAATGAAATCCAGTGTCCTGCGGCGATCCGATGTCCAGCGCTGTCCACACGAAACGTCATTGGCTGAGCCTGAGAGGACCTGATGGGGAACTTCCTCCGCAGTGTATTAAATGAATAGATCTGCCCCTTCTCACATTCCGCATCTGGTCCGCTCAGCCAATAACGTAGGTGGGGTCTGACATACGAGGGGGCAGACCTGATGGGTAACTTCCTCCACAGTGTAATAAATGAATAGACCCGCCCCTTCTCACGTTCCGCATCTGGTCCGCTTAGCCTTACACCTACGTCATTGGCTGAGCGGACCTGATGGGGAACTTTAGAAGGGGCGGGTCTATTAATTTAATACACTGCGGAGGAAGTTCCCCATCAGGTCCGCTCAGGCTCAGCCAATGACGTTTCGTGTGGACAGCGCTGGACATCGGATCGCCGCGGGACACTGGATTTCATCGCTGGAATGGGTTTTTTATTTTTTATTTTTTTATTTTTAATAAAGGAATTTTCCAAGGTGTCTGTGTGTTTTTGTACCCCTTACCAATTCACAAAGGGGGGCCGGGATCTAGGGGTCCCCTTTGTTAAAGGGGTGGTCTTCCAGTTTCTGATAAGCCCCCTGCCCGCAGACCCTCACAACCACCGGGCAAGGGTTGTGGGGATGAGGCCCTTGTCCCCATCAACATGGGGACATCCTCCCCATGTTGAGGGCATGTGGCCTGGTATGGTTCAGGAGGGGGGGGCGCTCTCTTGTCCCCCCTCTTTTCCTGCGGCCTGCCAGGTTGCGTGCTCGGATAAAGGGTCTGGTATGGATTTTTGGGGGAACTCCACGCCATTTTTTTTTTAATTTGGGGTGGAGTTCCCCTTAAAATCCATACCAGACCTGAAGGGCCTGGTAACTGAATTTGGGGGGACCCCACGCATTTTTTTAAATTTTTATCAATGACTTTTCTATGTATTGCCGGGAGCCGACAATTCATTATAGCCGCGAGTGAGTTTTAAATGACTTTTTTTCCTTCAGAAATGACACTTTGTGCAGGGACAGTTCTAAGCACAGGAAACAAGCTCGACTTTACAGGCATACTATACACACACCCTAGGTACGAAATTTAAAGGAATATTTCACTTTTATTGTTTCACTTTAACCACTTAAGCCCCGGACCAATACGCAGCATAAAGACCAGAGGTGATTTTAAAATTTGGCACTGCGCTGCTTTAACTGAAAATTGTGCAGACATGCAATGTTGTACCCAAACGAAATTTGCGTCCTTTTCTTCCCACAAATAGAGCTTTCTTTTAATGGTATTTGATTGTCTCTGCGATTTTTTTTTTTTGCGATATAAACTGAAAAAGACAGAAAATTTGGAAAAAAAATGATATTTTCTACTTTTTGTTATAAGAAAAATCGAATAAACTCAATTTTAGTCATACATTTAGGCCAAAATGTATTCAGCCACATGTCTTTAGTAAAAAAAACACACAGACACCTTGGAAAAGTCCTTTATTAAAAATAAAAAAATAAAAAATAAAAAAAACATTCCAGCAATGAAATCCAGTGTCCTGCGGCGATCCGATGTCCAGCGCTGTCCACACGAAACGTCATTGGCTGAGCCTGAAAGGACCTGATGGGGAAGTTCCCCTTAAAATCCATACCAGACCTGAAGGGCCTGGTAACTGAATTTGGGGGGACCCCACGCATTTTTTTTTTATTTTTATCAATTACTTTTCTATGTATTGCCGGGAGCCGAAAATTCATTATAGCCGCGAGTGAGTTTTAAATGACTTTTTTTCCTTCAGAAATGACACTTTGTGCAGGGACAGTTCTAAGCACAGGAAACAAGCGCGACTTTACAGGCATACATATACAAAAAATGATATTTTCTACTTTTTGTTATAAGAAAAATCGAATAAACTCAATTTTATTCATACATTTAGGCCAAAATGTATTCAGCCATATGTCTTTAGTAAAAAAAATGTCAATAAGCGTATATTTATTGGTTTGCGCAAAAGATATAGCGTCTACAAACTAGGGTACTATTTCTGGAATTTACACAGCTTTTAATTTATGACTGCCTATCATATTTCTTGAGGTGCTAAAATGGCAGGGCAGTACAACCCCCCCCCCCCAAATGACCCCATTTTGGAAAGTAGACACCCCAAGGAAATTGCTGAGAGCCCACTGAATAATGACAAAAAAATAAAAATTACAAAAAGTTGTCACTAAATGATATATTGCTCACACATGCCATGGTTATATGTGGAATTGCACCCCAAAATAAATTTTGCTGCTTCTCCTGAGTACGGGGATACCACATGTGTGGGACTTTTTAGGAGCCTAGCCGCGTACGGGACCAAGAAAACCAAGCACCGCCTTCAGGATTTCTAAGGGCACAAATGTTTGATTTCACTCCTCACTACCTATCACAGTTTCGAAGGCCATAAAATGCCAAAATAGCACAAAACCCCCCCAAATGACCCCATTTTGGAAAGTAGACACCCCAAGCTATTTGCTGAGAGGCATGGTGAGTATTTTACAGCTCTCATTTGTTTTTAAAAATGAAGAAGGAAAATATTTTTTTTTTTTTTTTTTTTTCAAAGCTTTGTGACAAAAAGCAAGATCTGCAAAATACTCACAATACCTCTCAGCAAATAGCTTGGGGTGTCTACTTTCCAAAATGGGGTCATTTGGGGGGGGGGTGGGTTTGTACCATCCGGGCATTTCATGGCCTCCGAAACTGTGATAGGCAGTGAGGAGTGAAATCAAAAATTTACACCCTTAGAAAGCCTGAAGGCGGTGCTTGGTTTTTGGGGTCCAGTACGCGGCTAGTCTCCCAAAAAGTCTCACACATGTGGTATCCCCGTACTCAGGAGAAGCAACAGAATGTATTTTGGGGTGTAATTCCACATATGCCCATGGCATGTTTGAGCAATATATCATTTAGTGACAACTTTGTGAAAAAAAAAAAATTGTCTTTTTCTGCAACTTGTGTCAACATATAAAATATTCCATGGACTCGACATGCCTCTCAGCAAATAGCTTGGGGTATCTACTTTCCAAAATGGGGTAATTTGGGTGTGTTTTGAACTGTCCTGGCATTTTATACACAACATTAGGAAGCTTATGTCACACATCATCCACTCTTCTAACCACTTGAAGACAAAGCCCTTTCTGACACTTTTTGTTTACATGAAAACATATATTTTTTTTGCAAGAAAATTACGTTGAACTCCCAAACATTATATATTTTTTTTAAAGCAAAGGCCCTACAGATTAAAATGGTGGGTGATGCATTTTTTTTTCCACACAGTATTTGCGCAGCGATTTTTCAAACGCATTTTTTTGGGAAAAAATACACCTTTTTTTATTTTAATGCACTAAAACACACTATATTGCCCAAATGTTTGATGAAATAAAAAAGATGATCTTAGGCCGAGTACATGGATACCAAACACGACATGCTTTAAAATTTCACACAAACGCGCAGTGGTGACAAACTACATACATTTTTAAAAGCCTTTAAAAGCCTTTACAGGTTACCACATTAGATTTACAGAGGAGGTCTACTGCTAAAATTACTGCCCTCAATCTGACCTTCGCGGTGATATCTCACATGCATGATGCAATTGCTGTTTACATATGACGCCAGACCGACGTTTGCGTTTGCCTTTGCACAAGAGCAGGGCGGGACAGAGGTGCTTTTTTTTTTTTTTTTTTTTTTATTAATTTTGCTTTTTTATTTTATTTTTAAACTGTTCCTTCCATATTTTTTTTTTATCATTTTTATTGTTATCTCAGGGAATGTAAATATCCCCTATGATAGCAATAGGTAGTGACAGGTACTCTTTTTTTGAAAAAACTGGGGTACTAGACCCTATATCTTTCCTCTGCCCTCAAAGCATCTGACCACACCAATATCGGTGTGATAAAATGCTTTCCCAATTTCCCAATGGCACTTTTTATATCCGGGGGGGGACATTCCCTCCCACTGCTTGTAAAAGCAGTCCAGAGGCTAATTAGCTGCTAGGTTTGCTTTTACATGAAAGCCGGCCGCTGGCTGAAAAGAATGATACCAAGATGATACCTAAATCCGCAGGCATCATTCTGGTATAACCATTCAAAGTCCAGCAACATACCAGTACGTTGCTGGTCCTTGTTGGACATGTATTGTAATCTTTTTTTTCATGCAGCCTGTTGGCTGAACGAAAAAAAAAGATTGATCGTTTGGTATGCCCACCATTAGAATACCTCCCTTCATTCACCCACTTCTAATGATGGGCATACATGCACCATTTATATATGCCGAAGCATGGGGGCATCCTCCCGCAAAAGTTATGCCACATACACACGGTCAGACTTTTCCACGGGCAAGCCTCCGTCAGAAATTTGACTGTATGTACACGGCATTAGTAGCAAAATCGCTCCTCCGCCCCTGCTGCCCCCATGCTTCGGCATATATGCTCTTTTTTTTAACTGTGGTGGTGAAATCACCTCCTACAGCACTGGAGTCGCAGAGATCAGGCCTGTCTCTGCGAACGCTGCAGTTATGTGTGTTGTGTTTTGTAAGTGACAGTGATCGATCGATACTGCACTTGGGTGGCCTGGGCTGGACGGAGGTACAAAACGCAGGTGCTAGCAGGTATCTGGGCTCATCCCGCTAATGCTGCATTTTTGGGAACCCTAAACTGCTGGGGACGCTAGTATAGATCTGATCAGATCAGATATTGATCTGTTCAGATACTATACCACTAAGGGAGGTGTATGCTTCACATGTGGGTGTTAGCACTACTGGCACTAACCTGACGCTCAGTGGCGTCACTAGGGTTGGTGTCACCCGGTGCAAAAAAAAATGGTGTCACCCCCCAACAACTATAGTCCCCCCTCAGTACAGACCCCCCTCCACTAACTACAGACCCCCCTCCCACAGTATAGATCCCCTCCCTCAGTACAAACCCGCTCCACTAAGTACAGACTCCCCGCCATCAATATAGACCCGCCTCCCTCAGTATGAACCTCCCCCTCAGTACAGACACCCCCACCTCAGTGCAGACTGCTCCATAAGTACAGACACCCCCACCTCAGTGCAGACCGCTCCATCAGTACAGACACCCCCACCTCAGTGCAGACCCCCTCAGTTACAGACACCCCCTCAGATACAGACCCCCCTCATACAGACACCCCCCTCAGTACAGACACCCCCCTCAGTAACAGACCCCCCTCAGTAACAGACACCCCCTCAGTTACAGATCCCCCCTCAGTTACAGACCCCCCCTCAGTTACAGACCCCCCCCCAGTACCAGACCCCCCCTCAGTACAGACACCCCCCTCAGTAACAGATCCCCCCTCAGTTACAGACCCCCCTCAGTTACAGACCCCCCCCCTCAGTACCAGACCCCCCCTCAGTACAGACACCCCCCTCAGTACAGACACCCCCCTCAGTACCAGACCCTCCCCTCAGTACAGACACCCCCCTCAGTACCAGACCCCCCCCTCAGTTACAGATCCCCCCTCAGTTACAGACCCCCCTCAGTTACAGACCCCCCCCTCAGTACCAGACCCCCCCCTCAGTACAGACACCCCCCTCAGTACAGACACCCCCCTCAGTACCAGACCCCCCCCTCAGTACAGACACCCCCCTCAGTACCAATCCCCCCTCAGTACAGACACCCCCCTCAGTACAGACACCTCCCTCAGTAACAGACCCCCCTCAGTAACAGACACCCCCTCAGTTACAGATCCCCCTCAGTTACAGATCCCCCCTCAGTTACAGACCCCCCCTCAGTACCAGACCCCCCCTCAGTACCAGACCCCCCCCTCAGTACAGACACCCCCCTCAGTACCAGACCCCCCTCAGTACAGACACCCCCCTCAGTACCAGACCCCCCTCAGTACAGACACCCCCTCAGTACAGATACCCCCCTCAGTACAGACACCCCCCTCAGTACCAGACCCCCCTCAGTACAGACACCCCCCTCAGTACAGACACCCCCCTCAGTACCAGACACCCCCCTCAGTACAGACACCCCCCTCAGTACCAGACCCCCCTCAGTACAGACACCCCCCTCAGTTACAGCCCCCCCCCCTGGTGCAAACTCCCTCTTGTGCAGACCCCAGCAGTACAGACACCCCCTCCCCCCATCAGTAAAGATGCCCCCCTTACCTTTCAGACCTCAGAACAGAGCGGCAGATACACACAGCGGTGTGTCTCTCGAGCGCGGGCTCCTCCTCCTCCTCTGTGGATGTAAACATAGAGGAGGCAGAGGGGGCGGCGGCTTCCTTCCGCTCCGCTGAGGGACACAGCCGCAGCGTGAGCCTAAGGCACAGGGCAGCGGGCGGGCGATGTCAGTGTGGCCGCTGCGCTACCCACGGGTGTCACCCCTCTGGTGGGTGTCACCCGGGTGCGGCCCGCCCCCCCCGCACCTGGCTAGCAACGCTAGTGCTGACGCTGCCTGGGGCAACACGGACCCTCTCTGACACTAAAACCTAATTGATATCACCTGCCGGGCGATCAGGGGGTTAAACCTTTATTGGGTTATATACGGCGGGTGCCCTGACACTATAAAAAGCAAACTAAATAACCAGCATCACCCGTAACACTTATACTGTGATCACTGGTTAAAGGATTAACTAGGGGCAATCAGGGGGTTAAAACCTTTATTAGGTAATATATGGAGGTACCTGACGCTATATAAAAACCTGACGGGGAACCTAAATAACGAAATAACTAACTGGCTAACCAGTGTCACCAGTGACACTGATACGGTGATCACTGGTGAAAGAGTTAACTCTAGGGGCAATCAGGGGGTTAAAACCTTTATTAGATAATATATGGGGGTACCTGACGCTATAAAAACCTGGCGGAGAACCTAAAAAAATAACTGACTACCTAGCGGCACCAGCATAACTAATACAGCGATCAGAAAAACGATGGCTTAGTGACACTGGCAAAAGGGGATGAAAGGGTTACCTGGGGGGTGATCAAGGGGTTAAACCTTTATTAGGTAATATATGGGGGTACCTGACCCTTTAAAAACCTGGCGGCGAACCTAAAAAAATAACTGACTACCTAGCGGCCCCAGCATAACTAATACATACTATACTGCGAGAGGTCTAAAGTACAAAATTAAGTCATTGGTCCAGAGTGCACTTTTTGAGTTCAATACATCATTGGCCTGCCACAGGCCTGACACCAAGGCCTAGCAACACCACTTGTAAGGGGTAGGGGATCCATTGGTCATATGGCAGCAAACTTGTAACCCCTGTGAGAATGATTCCTATAACAGTGAAAGCTAGGATTCAGTGTTTATAGAATATTTTTTCTCCATACTTGTGTTTAAAGTGGTGTTTCACCCTAAGAAAAAAAAAATACACCAAAATACTTTAAAAAAAACATAAAAACAAACAGAAAAAAAAAATGTTTTTACTCACCAGAAAGGGCGGTTGCTATGCGGAACTTGCTAATCTGCCTCTTCCTCCAGCTCGGCAGGTCTTCTTCCTCCTCCTCCTCGCGGTGTCTTCTGGGGAATGTGGCGCGCTGCCTTCTGGGAACTGTGTGTATCCCAGAAAGCAGCCACCCATTCACAAAGCGGCACGAGCCTCGCGCATGCGCAGTAGGAAATGGGCAGTGAAGCCGCAATGGCTTCACTGCCTGTTTCCCTTACTGAGGATGGCGGCGCCGGGACCCTCCACGATCGAGGGGTCGGCCTGGGGGGGGGGGGCTGACATCGCGGGCGCCTAGGACAGGTAAGTGTCCTTATTAAAAGTCAGTAGCTACAGTGTTTGTAGCTGCTGACTTTTAAAAAACAAAAAAATTGCGGGTGAAATCCCGCTTTAAGTCCTACAAAAGTGCTTCAATATGGTTTCACAATGCAAAAAAATGCACGTGGGATGATTGGCATTTCCCTCCTTCAGGACTTCTTTGTGTCAGGTTTTATGAGGTTGGGGCATTCTTTTTAAAAGCTGCAAAAGGGAACGGGTTGGGGCAACAATTAAGGATGTGTGTTGTAAAGCGCCGTATAATATACTCAAGTGATGTCTGTGAATTTACCCAACTTTTTCTGAGCAAACCTTATGGAGTGTTATCATATTTGGTGAAGGAGGTGAATACAGAGAAAATCCACACAAGGGCTGGCTATACTGCATTAGCCCCCTCCCTCTCTCTCTCTCTTTAATAAATCCTTCTAAGCCAGCATCGCTTAGCAATATACAAATGTAATGTGCCCCACAGAATGGGTCATCCAGCACTAGGCAGCATATAAAAACAAAAATCTCCTGTCTACGGTTCAAATGTATAATCTAGTGACCAGCAGATGCTACTGTGGTAAAATATAAACAAACAAGCAAAAACTGCCAGATGCTACAGGGACCATGGTGATTTAAACCAAAGAAAACATGTTTACTTAGATGGGCCTCAGGTGCCATTTTGGAGTCAACAGTGTCTTATTCAGATATCAGCTCATGAGGCTGCTATGGCATCCAACTATGAGTGATGAACATTACAAAACGTGTTTATTTACATAAGACCTTAACCACTTCCTTACTGGGCACATATACCTCCTTCCTGCCCAGGCGAAATTTAAGCTTTAAGCACTGTCACATTTTGAATGACAATTGCACGGTCATGCGACGTGGCTCCCAAACAAAATTTACCTCCTTTTTTTCCCCACAAATAGAGCTTTCTTTTGGTGGTATTTGATCATCTCTGCGGTTTTTATTTTTTGCGCTATAAACAAACAAAGACTGACAATTTTGAAAAAAACACAACATTTTTTACTTTTTGCTATAATAAATATCCCATTTTTAAAAAAAAAAACTATATTTTTTCTGAGTTTAGGCCGATACGTATTCTTCTACATATTTTTGGTAAAAAAAAAATCGCAATAAATGTATATTGATTGGTTTGTGCAAAAGTTTTAGTGTCTACAAAATAGGGGAATCGATTTATGATTTTTTTTTTTTTTACTAGTAATGGCAGTTATCTGCAATTTTTGTCAGGACTGCGATATTGCAGCGGACACATCGGACACTTTTGACACTATTTTGGGACCATTCACATTTATACAGCGAACAGTGCTATAAATATGCACTGATTACTGTAAAAATGTGACTGGCAGGGAATGGGGTTAACACTAGGGGGCGATCAAGGGGTTAAATGTGTTCCCTGGGAGTGATTCTTACTGTGGGGGAGGGGACTGACTGGGGGAGGTGACCGATCTGTGTCCCTATGTGGCGGCGCGCATTGCTGAAGTAAACAGGACATCCATGGACGTCCACCCGGCAGATAGGCACCGTGCTGTAGACGTCTTTCGTCTATAGCGCGGGCGCCAAGTGGTTAAAGTGTTACTAATAGACGTATCCATACAATGTTACTTATTATAACATTAGTATTAATTGTTAAATATTAATTGTATGTCTTTATTAATAATTTTTTATCTTATTTATTTGATATATCCCTACTTCCCTTCTATTAGGGATACCTTTATATATCTATTGTATTTAAGTATATAATTTTTTGTTTACTGTAACAATTTATTTATTTCACTATGTTAAGAAACCAATAAAATTCTTGAACTTCAGACATATCCACGATGAAAACATTTGTTTTATTTCGTTTCATTTTGTTTAGTTAAATTCGGTTGACTCGTTCAATCAGTTTTCGGAATTTTCAAAATTCTTAATTTTTTTTAAAGTTTTTCGATTCAAAACGATTAAATCGATAAATTTTCGAATCGGTCAAAACTAAAATGTTATATTGTTTTCGATTCGAATGCAGCAAAGTAAACAAACAAAACATAAATCTTCATCAAATGATTACAATGACTCTTTAAATCACCTTTGGCTTAACAAAAACAGCATTATTTTGAAATGGTACTCTAATAACACAGACAGTCTTTGGCCTCGTACACACGACCGTTTTTCTCGTCCAAAACAGTCAAGAAAAGTGCCGCAAGAGTTTTTTTGTCTAGAAAAACGTTTGTGTGTATGGTTTTACGACGAGAAAATTGCCGAGAATCTCGACGAGAAAATAGAGAACCTGCTCTCTATTTTCTCGTCAGGATTCCAGATTTCCTCGTCGTGTTTCTCGTCGGCCTGTTTTGTGACGAGAAAATGGTTCGTGTGTATGCTTTTACGACTCTTCCAAAAGCGCGCATGCTCACAAGCAACTATGAGACGGGAGCGCATCTTCTGGTAAAACAAGCCTTCGTAATGGAGAGAGCATATTCGTCACGCTCAAAAATATTTCATCGTTTAAATGTTCTGCATTGAAATCTTCGTTAGAATGTTACATTAATCAAAACGAGTGACCTTCTTTTACTGCTGATATTCACACAGAGTTATGCCTTATTTTTAACCTTTTTCATGCTGCTCTTTATAAGATTTATGTGTATTATATCGTGCAAGTTTTTAGGAATAATTTAAATGGTTAGATTTTTCAAAATGATATTAATTATAATTTCACAATGTTTTGATAGTGATCTCCCATTTAATTTAGGAATCTATATTATTTAAATTTCCCACCATGTTTTTGTGCTAATCAGATTTAGTTATTCTTTTGGGGGGGGGGGGTGATATCTGTGCCTTTTATTGTCAGTCAAATGTATCTGCTTACTCCAAAGCTTGATTTTGTTTATTTAAAAATACACATAGTCAAGTATGAACTTAAACAAAAATCACATTTATTCATGTTTATAAATTAAATAAAGAGAAGGCAGCGCTGGAGAAGCTGCTGCCATTTGTGCATCCCAGGGACCCCAGAGCACACAGCAACCCTGTGTGGACACTAAAATTGGGAGCTTGAGAAGGCCAACATTTCTGAACACAATCTGATGCTGGCCTCCCAGAGGTCAGGAACAGCAGCAGGTGATATATATGTCCCAAGTGTGTGGTACTACAACAGGCTGCCTTCTGTCCGACCACAATGAAGCAAGGCCATCACTTCCTCTTCTTCCTGGCAACCTTCCCTGCAGCCTTTCCTGAAGCCTTCCCTGCAGCCTTTCCTGAAGCCTTCCCTGCAGCCTTCCTTCTTTGTTTGGCTGGAGGCTGGCCCACTGGAGGGGTACTCCTGTCAGGAGGAGGAGGTGGAGGTGTAGCAGAAGGGGGTGGGGCAGAAGAAGAAGGTGGAGGTGTAGCAGAAGGGGGTGGGGCAGAAGAAGAAGGTGGAGGTGTAGCAGAAGGGGGTGGGGCAGAAGGTGGAGGTGTAGCAGAAGGGGGTGGGGCAGAAGGTGGAGGTGGAGGTGTAGCAGAAGGGGGTGGGGCAGAAGGTGGAGGTGTAGCAGAAGGGGGTGGGGCAGAAGGTGGAGGTGTAGCAGAAGGGGGTGGGGCAGAAGGTGGAGGTGTAGCAGAAGGGGTTGGGGCAGAAGGTGGAGGTGTAGCAGAAGGGGGTGGGGCAGAAGGTGGAGGTGTAGAAGAAGGGGGTGGGGCAGAAGAAGAAGGTGGAGGTGTAGCAGAAGGGGGTGGGGCAGAAGAAGAAGGTGGAGGTGGAGGTTGAGGTTGGGTCAGTTGGGCCACCTCACATATGGCGGTATTGGGTGTAATTTTCTCCATCACCCCCTTGTTGAGCAAGGTGATGAGCAGGGGCTCGCATAGGAGGCATTGCTCCATGCTCATCACCTTGAACTTAGCCTCCACTAGGCCGGCAATGGCCTCTTCAGGGGATGTGGGCTCCTTGAGGGTGGCATGGGCCTCTTTAATAAGGGCCATTGCTGCCTCACTGGTGGTCCTGTCCCTCCTGCCTCTTTTGTGAAGCCGGATGGGAGGCACCTGGGATCTGGTGCTTCTCCTTTGCCCTGCCACCTCCTGTCTGCCACTGGGCCCTGCCACCTCCTGTCTGCCACTGGGCCCTGCCACCTCCTGGCTGCCACTGGGCCCTGCCACCTCCTGGCTGCCACTGGGCCCTTCCTCCTCCTGCCTGACAGTTTCCAGACCCTCCTCCTGGCTGATTTCATCCTGTGTATGAAAAAGGAACATAGTTTAATATGTTGGTTTAATCTTTGCATCAAACTTTGTAATCCTGATTGAAGCAATTAGAATGTAAATGCATAAATCCTTGCTTTAAATTTACCACTACATCAGATTGACTATTTAGCACCCAATTAAGTGCAGAATAATGTCTACAGATCTTGATTTCACTTGCGGAATCCAAAATATTGTATGTTTCTCATCCTGACATATTTGTCAAACATTAATTTTATCCCAATACATTTTCAGTTAATACTATACCTGGCTCCAGATGGCCAAATCAGGATCATCCAGGATGGCTGCCTCCTCTTGCTCCAGAGAAGGCTCAGGTTGGCTGCAGGGAAGTCTGGGGGGAAGAGTGGAGAGTGATGGCCTTGTGTCAATGTGGTCATCCAGGAAGGACATCCTGTTGTAGTACCACAAAATCGGGACATAAACATCATCTGCTGCTGCTCCTGACCTCTGAGAAGCCAGCACCTTAGAGCGTTCAGTCCTGTAGGTACCTCTCAAGCTCCCAATTTTAGTGTCCACTTGTTTTGCTGTGGCTGTGGGCACCTTGGTATGCACAAATGGGAGCAGCTTCTCCAGCGCTGCTTTTCTCACCCCTTTTTTTTTATGGATGGGGTTTTTCGTCTCCCACAGAGCCGGCAGCTCCCTTACCCGGTCAATAAATTCCGCCAGGAACTCTTTGTCACTAATAAAGACATTCATATTGTATCTGCAAGTTAAATAAATTATATTTAACTAATGTGAGGCAAACAGTCTAACCTCCTTAACATCCTAGTCACCATATATATCCTCCAACAATCTCAAGACAGTATACGCCAACAATTTTTACAAGTCACAAAATCACATACCTTCGTTCGCAAGTCCGTCACTTGAACTCCTCTCTCCGCACACCGAACGTACTATAGTCACATGTGTGTTTGCTATATACACACACCACGCATGCGTCAAAATTAAAACACGTCGCTCCGCACACGTCGCCCGCCCATGACGTTCTAACTAACATCTTTTCCCCGCCCCTTCTCTTTCGGCGCGCAGACAGATATGGCGGAGTTACAGCAGGTGTCTGATAATTCCGCAACTAACGAGGAGACAAGCCCGGAGACCGAGGACACGTCACGATCAAGGAGGAGATTCAAGGCATCGAATATGTCTTTGGCGGAGATGGCGGAGATGGTGGACATCTTGGTCAAGGCTGATTATGATGCCAAGCATGGGCCGTATAGCAAACCAAATAGAAGGAAGGCCAAAATCCTCACTAAAGTTGTGAAGAGTCTGAGGGCGAAGTTCGGGGTGAAACGCTCAAATGAGCAGCTCAGAAAGAGGTGGTCAGACCTCAAACTGAGGGAGCCAGACCAGTTGAGGAGCATAAAGAGGATGCTCGCTAAAAGTAAGTAAAATGTCGACTTTTCTGCTATTAATCTTTTTATAAACTGACATGTTTTTTTTTTTTCTCATATTGGACTCCCTTCCAAAATGTAATATTTTGAACTTGGTTGGGCACAGTAATCGTTTGTTACGTTACCGACACTTCGTTCGGCCACTATCCGCGGTTTTGGCTTATTTTAGAGCCACAAAAGTAATTAGACATCTGCCATTTTTGATCAACGATTGTGGATAATTTTTTAGTCTAGATGATGTGTTTGTAAAGAGAATGAAATGCAAACTTTTATCAGTGTAAAGGAGAGGACAGTCAGCAGCTGCTTCCACATCTGTACTTTGGAGCACTATAGTGTGGGCCACCAGACCCGCCTTTTTTGGGTGTCCCACACAGGTGCATCAGAGAATTTTTGTGGTGCCTCCATGTCAAAAAAATTACATCCAAATATGAATACTAAACATATTTGGGGTCATAAATAATGCATTCTTCTTTAAATTCCGCACAAACACACACTTGTACCCCACTTCCAAGCAATTTAGCCTGTTTTTATTTTAACAATGAGATTTACAGTGTGATAAATAGACCTTTGGTTTTATTCTCATAGGGGAGAGAAGACTGGGAGGAGGACACTCCAGGGAGCACATGCACCCCACAACTTCCAAGCAACCCCAAACTCCCAAAGACCCACAACCGAAAGATGTGCAGGAAGTTGAGGTGGAGGAAGGAGAAGTGCAGGAAGGAGAGGTGGATGACGTTGTGGATCTGGTCACCACAACAGGTCAGTATCTGTCACCACAGCTTCAGGTAAGCGAGGTAGGCCTGCAGAGTTATAATACATTTTTTTTTGGTTTTTAGGGGATGTAAATGTTGTGAAGGATAGTACACGGTTCTCTGCTGACAGTGCCCTCCGCCTCATCCAGCAAGTGATGGAATGTAGCACGGAACTGGACCTAATTAAACAAAGAATCCATGTGATGGAACAAACATTTAAAGACATTCTCAATGTTTTGGGGAGAATTCAATAAGCCATCCAAACACATTTGTTTTTACATGTTTGTTTTTGTAATTTTTTCAAATTTTTTGACTATCAAACCAGCCAAAAATTGAATATGCACACAGTGTGTCAACATGTGCTATCTGCATTCAGGGGATATCCATGTACGTCTTTTGTGGGTGCAACCCCTTCCTCGTATCAAAAGTCGGTGAACTGAGGAAGGGGATGCACCCCCAAAACACGTCCATTGATCACCCCTGATGGCAGATAGCACATGTTGACAATAGGGATCAGGATTGTAAACTTCCTATATGAAAAAAAACACAAATGTGTGCATATTCAATTTTTGGCTGGCCAAGGGGTGGCAGGACCCCATATTAGGACGGGCACATAGAGACATAGTTTGTGTAAGTGAATGTCTCCGATTGCTCAGAGGTATCCAATGTTGTAATTTTTGAAATGCAACTGTTATTTTTGTATTTTCATAAGCCAAAAATTGCCGGGTTGGGGCCAGGCCAACCCCAAAGTAAAAAAAAAAAAAAAAAATGAAGAGAATGTGCACAGAGTAAAATAGTTGACCACAAACAACGTGTAGCTTCTTTTTATAATACCCTCTAAGCTTATTTGGTTCTTTTGTAAGGTTACATAGTGAAATGGTTGTTATTTACTAAAGTAAAATACACTTGCCACTACAAATGCACAAAGACAAACTAGGAGACAGGAAAGAACAAATAATTAAAGGTTTAAACAAGATTTTTATTGGGATACTTAGACATAGGCTGGCATAGGAATTGCCCCCCTACCCGTGAAATACTCCATGTATTTGTCCCGAACCACACGGGCATTTTGGGGGGGCAAGCCAAGACGGGCAGATTCCAGGCCCGGAAGGGGATTTGCAGGGGAAAGTCCAGCCTCTGGCAAAACTGAGGCCATATATGAATTAGATTTGCGGCAAAGAAAATTGTGTAGCACACAGCAGCATAACACTACATAGTTTATTTTGTAGTCCGCCAAGTGGATGGAAGTCATAAAAAGGCGGAACCGGCTGGCCATTATGCCGAAGGCATTTTCAACGACTCTTCGGCCCCTGGCCAGCCGGTAATTGAACACCCTCTTCTCTGGGGTCAGGGTCCTCTGTGGAAATGGCCTCATAAGATGCCGTCCGAGTCCGAAGGCTTCATCAGCCAAGAAAACAAAGGGGAGTCCTTCAATATTCCCTGCATCCGGTGGCAATGCAAGGTCGTCACTCTGGAGACAGAGGGCAAACTCCGTCTGGATGAAGGATCCCCCATCGGACATCCGGCCATTCTTCCCTACATCAACATAGAGGAATTCATACCGTGCTGACACCACCGCCATCAGCACAATGCTATGAAACCCCTTGTAGTTGTAGTAGTAGGGCCCAGAACGGGGGTGGCGGCACGATGCGGACGTGCTTCCCGTCTATGGCACCACCGCAGTTGGGGAAGTCCCACCGCATGGCAAACTCCGATGCCACAGTCTGCCATTCCTGTGGCGTGGAAGGAAGCTGTGGAGTGAAACAAGATGAAATAATATTAGAAAAACAAAGTCATACATTACAAGGAAATTATATCCCAAAAAATTAGAGGCCAACATCAATCAAATTATACGTTTATTAAGGTGTGTAAAAAAAGGATAATGGAAGGCTCATTTATCATATTCATCACCCCCTCTGATGGGCCATTACTAAATTATTTTGGGGGGGGGAGATGTGTTTGGCCACAGGATAGCATTGCAGTGGCGGTGCGTCCAGAGTGGGCGCTGGAGCACTGCCCCCTCTCTCCTGTGCCCATCACTCAGAACAATACATAGGTTCATGCGTTGCATGAACCTATGTATTGTCTATGCCGCACACTATTCAGGTGGATGGCCTCTTGTAAAGCGACCGACATATGAATCATTGCGGCATTTAGGGGGTTAAAATTGCATAGCAGAAACAGGTAATAAAATAGTCTTGCAAATTACAACCTGAGGGATGTAATTGGCTTCCTAAAAGAAAAATCGGGGACGCAGGGGGGGGGGGTCATTCCTTGGGTAAACACTGACAGGCTGCTCTGCCAATCATGTTCACCAAGTCTGTTTAATGGTAACATGATTGGCTGATGCAACATGAAGGGAAGGAGAAGACATCAAGGACAGAAGAAGGATGGCGCTGACCACAAGAAGGTAAGTGCAGGGCTGGGGGGAAACTGGCTGCATTAGAGGGGACTAAATGGCTGCATTTGAGGGAACAAAATGGCTGCATTGGAGGGGACAACTGGGGGCATTTAATAGGCACCAGAGCAAAAAAGGAGGAAGTTTATTTCCTAAATTGGGGTTTGAACCCCCAAACATTTGGAGCAACAGGCGCCCCTGCTGGAAAAGTTAGTGAAGGGAAATATTTAGGGAGGAGAAAAAAGGGGCAATCTAAAGCTTCCAACATGCATGGGGACAAAGGGGACATTCTCAGCATATTACAATCATGGTAATTAGGGAAGGATGAAAGAAATACAATACATTAGCATACATGTAATACATAAAATGTGATGTTAAGGGAGCAAACTTACCCTAATATAGTCCTCCTGCAGGACTTGGATGATGGCAGAACAGGTGTCTGGGATTATGAGGCCCAGAGCCTGGGGGGAGATGCCTGTGGTGAACTTCAAGTCCTGAAGACTTCTCCCTGTCGCCAGGTAACGCAACGTGGCGATGAGCCTCTGCTCAGCACTGATGGCTTCCCGCATAACGGTGTCCTTCCTGGTAATATAGGGGGACACCAAAGCCAACAGTTCCTGAAAAACGGGGTCAGACATCCTCAGAAAATTCCTGTAGTCCTCAGGATTATTCTCGACGATCTCCCGCAGCAGAGGCATGTGGCAGAATTGGTCCCGCTGGAGCAACCAATTCTTGGTCCATGAACTCCTCCTCACACCATTCATGGACTGGTCTTGGTCCAAAACAAGCAGACCAACACCAAGCGCACGCACAGCACGAACTCGACGACGAGAACGTCCAGGCGACATGGCTAGGAAACGGTCGTCTAATCAGAACGTACAGAACAGAACGCACTTTAGAACAGCAAGGCCTATGAATAACGAACTGAAAATCAGAAACGAACAGGCAAGAACGCACTGTAAAACAGATACGACCTGCCTAGACGCCCTGAAAGTCAAGATACGAACCCACAAGCACAAACTGAACGGCAGAAAACGATCTGAAAAGTGCGAAGACTGAAAAGCACGAATCGTCTCTTCCCAAACTTTTACTTCACACGCGGTAACACGAGATCAGCAAAAGCAGCCCAAGGGGTGGCACCAAGAAAAAAGATCTTCCCCTTTATAGTGCCGTCGTACGTGATGGACGTGAGCGCGGAGAACAACGAGGAAATTGGGAAATGACAGTGTGTACGCATAGAAAGCTTGACGAGAAAATCGACAAGCTTAACAAGAATCTCGTCGAAAAAAACGACGTGTTTTTTACGACGAGAAACTCGGTCGTGTGTACGAGGCCTTTGATTTCAGCAATATGGGTAGTGAAAATTCGACTGGAGTTCAATCTAAAATTTGATTAGAATTTCAGTCCAAATTTCTGAATTACGTTACGTTATTCGGAGCATTCGGTAAAATTAGTTTATATTGTAATTTGGATATTTGGATATATCCGAATCTCCGAATAACGAAAAATTTGTCAGACTATTTATACGGAACGAAACAGTAAAATCAGTCTGTATATGCAGTAAAGTGTGCTTGTTATACTCACTGTGGAACCTAAGGGGTTACTCCTCTGCATTGTGTAAAAAGGCTGTTTGATCCTGTCTTCTCTGATCCTCCCCTTCTTCCAGTGTCCCAACCCATCTCCTGATATTACAGAGCCTTGGGGACAAGCTGCACATGCTCAGTTTGGTGTTTATTGCTAGAGTTGTTTTTTTTAGGGCTGTTACTAATTAAAATTTTCGTGTTCGATTAATCGATTATTTTTTTAATCGATTAATCGACTAATTTCGATTAATTATAACACACATAGATCCAACTACTTTTAGCTGATCTCCTTGCAGGCTGATTCCCAGTGCAGCTACCAACCACTGGAAAAATCGATAGCAGGATACAAAAAACACACAAAGGCAGCGCTCGATTGGAATAGCATTAAAACTTTTATATAGTCTTCAAGTAGGTAACAAAATAAATATTGCACTGGAGATAAAATCGATGTAGCTACATTAACTGTAAAAATGGTGTGAGTAATACCAAACGGTAGCAAAAGCAGTAAAAAAAAAAACATGTAGCTAAGTATGATACTGGTATAAAAATGTGTACAACGATACCACTGCTGAATCCAGATAAGGAGGGGTGAACATCAGTCCGTTGGCATGTAGATGTCCCATGAAGGGAACTATCACAACTTCCAGTGGATGGCTCTAGGATCCCAGGTTGATAGAGGGAAGTGGTAGAGGGAAATGTAACAGCCCTTGTGTGTGGCAGATAGTAAGGTCCCGCTGGCATGCAGACATGAAGGCACAGCAAAGGAGCCATTCAGATGGACACGGCAAGCCCCGCCGGTGTCCGTGACATCACCGGATCTCCCTGAAGACCCGGAAGCCGGCGGAGAGGTGAGTACTGATCAAAAGAATTTTGATCGATCAAAACAATTAATCGATTAATCGAGGAATTAATAGTTAATTTCCACAGCCCTAGTTTTTTTGTTTTGTTTTTTGTGAGGGTGCATGTGATCAGCACAGGGCCAATCAGCATTGTCCAGACAGAAGGTCAGGGGTCCTGCAGCCTTATGGGACAATCAGGCAGTCCTCCTTCAAGCTTTACACAGTGCTCTGCTGGACACTGATAGAAGTCAAAAGACTGCTCTAACTTCTGATGCGAAAAGGTATTTAGCAGTTTATATTTACTAAAAAATTGCATTTCCATGTGTACTGTGGGAGACCAGATATAGTGAATGTAGGGTCCTGGGTTTAGTAACACTTTAAGGAACAGGAAGGAGATGGAACTAGAAAAATATAACTGTTACTTTATAGGTGTTTGTTATATGAATCGTACTGAACAAAGACAGAATCCAATGTTATACTCAAGCATGGCTAAATGCATCGCTTAGCATATAGAAACTAGTGCAGTAATGGCTGATAAATCTTTGCCAAGATTAGAAATGTTTTGGATAACATTTAAAATAACCAATAATAATTTCAGCTGATACATATCAATTCATTATCATTAATGATCTTGCATTGCAGCAAGAAATTTTGCAGAATGAACAATAAATTAAGTGGCTTAAATTACAAACAATGTCATGACAGCTATTCCCTCATGGCCCATGATTATGTTAATATCAAGCACTGAATTCAAGAACTGCTTCATGTAAATTCTTATATTTATTAAAGGGACGCTGCCCTTTACAAAGTCATCCTTTTTTAGTTTGGGCTTAACCCAAAATTTTGCCTTTCATCAGCATATTTACTTTTTTAGTGTAGAATTGAAGCAATAAAAGCTGCATTTCATAATTACATTTTTATGAATTAATGCATACTGTATGCGCATTTTACAATTCAGACGAGCAATATTAGTGGAATAAGGTCACTTTATTGTTCTTTAGAGTGTTTAGCAGAGCTGTGTATTTATTTTCAAATTGTTCCCTTGACTCCAGTCTAGTAGCAAACAAGGAGCACTTAGCTTCTGCTCAAATTAATAGGCTTGTATGTAAAATCATGTCTATTGCTTAGGTTAAATGTAATAGACAATAGACAATAGACATAGACAATAGGTTAAAAAGGGTCCATTGCTTTTAAATACACATTTTCAGAGAAATATTACTTATTAAAAAAACAAAGCTCTGTCTTGCCCTTTAAGTTTAGTCATTTACAAAGAAATGACATGGTAGCTAGCACTGAGGCATCACTAGCATTCTGGATTCAAATCTAACCAATGACCTTCCCCAGTGGATTGCCCCACAGCCAGACACAGAATCTCAGCCACACTTTTCCTCAATAACCAGTCTAGGATCTTAGATAGGGTTGAGGGAATTGAGTGGGATACTCCAAAAATAGAAACTATGTACAAATTGAGGACAGTGAACTCCTCAACCTGAAGCAGAAGTCTTTGCATATAGCAAACTGTGGACTTGGCTTGGAGTGGAAGCAGTTGACAGCACACAAACTTCTCCCTTTAGAGCAATAAGAGCATAGTCCTTTCACAAGGAATTAGATAAACTAAGCTCTTGAGAACACCAGCCAATTTTCCCTTTAGCAAACACAGAGCTGACCTTCTACCACAAGAGTGGTGACAGCAGCCCAACAGTCTCCAAGATCTCTCAGAAGTCTATACTCACAAAATGTCCATGGAAAGCTAGTTGCTCCTTCAATTTTGTGAGCGACACTTGATACCAAGTGATACCAGACTAGTTCTTCAGCAGACAGCCCCTAAATCAACTCTCTGTAGTTTCAGCATCCAGGCCCTCAGGTCACCCACCTGAAGCCTGATGAACAGCAAGCACATAGCAGCACTGCCCTCCAGTAGGGATGAGCTTGGAGTTCGAGTCGAACTCATGTTCGACTCGAACATTGCCTGTTCGCCCGTTCGCCGAACAGCGAACAAATTGGGGTGTTCGCGGCAAATTCGAAAAATCTATGGGAGAAATCTAAAGTGTTAATTATAAAGGCTAATATGCAAGTTATTGTCCTAAAAAGTGTTTGGGGACCGGGGTCCTGCCCCAGGGGACATGTATCAATGCAAAAAGAAGTTTTAAAAACGGCCGTTTTTTCGGGAGCAGTGATTTTAATAATGCTTAAAATGAAAAAATAAAAGTGAAATATTCCTTTAAATTTCGTACCTGGGGGGTGTGTATGATATGCATGTGAAGTGGCGCATGTTTCCCGTGCTTAGAACTGTCCCTGCAAAAAATGTCATTTTTGAAAGAAAAAAAGTCTTTTAAAACTGACTCGCGGCTATTAATGAATTGTCGGCTCCCGGCAATACATACAAAAGTCATTGATAAAAAAAAAAAAAAAGCGTGGGGGTTCCCCAGAATTCAATTACCAGGCCCTTCAGGTCTGGAATGGATATTAAGGGGAACCCCGCCGCAAATTAAAAAAAAATTGACGTGGGGTTCCCCCAAATATCCATTCCAGGCCCTTCAGATCTGGCATGGATTTTAAGGGGAACTCCACCCCAAATTTAAAAAAAAAATGGCGTGGAGTCCCCCTAAAAATCCATACCAGACCCCTTATCCGAGCACGCAACCTGGCCGGCCGCAGGGGAAAAGGGGGGGACGAGAGAGCGGCCCCCCCTCCCTCCTGAACCGTACCAAGCCACATGCCCTCAACATGGGGAGGATGTCCCCATGTTGATGGGGACAAGGGCCTCATCCCCACAACCCTTGCCGGGTGGTTGTGGGGGTCTGCGGGCGGGGGGCTTATCGGAATCTGGAAGACCCCTTTAACAAAGGGGACCCCCAGATCCC
Organism: Rana muscosa; assembly: GCA_029206835.1. NCBI lineage: Eukaryota > Metazoa > Chordata > Amphibia > Anura > Ranidae > Rana > Rana muscosa. Next base: position 221,139,813 of record CM055116.1, read on the forward strand.
GGCCCCCCCCTATGTGAATTGGTAAGGGGTACGTTGTACCCCTACCATTTCACGAAGAAAGCGTAAAAAAATGTTTAAAAAAACACACAAACACCTTGAAAAAGTCCTTTATTAAAAAAAAAAAAAACATTCCAGCGGTGAAATCCAGTGTCCCGCGGCGATCCCGATGTCCAGCGCTGTCCTTCATTGGTTGTGCCTGAGCGGACCTGATGGGGAACTCCCTCTCAGTATTTTAAATGTATAGACCCGCCCCTTCTAAAGTTCCCCATCAGGTCCGCTCCCTCAGTATGTCGGACCCGCCTACGTCATTGGCTTGAGCAGGGAACTTCCTTCACTGTGTAATTTAAATTGACATAGTGAAGGAAGTTCCCCACTCAAGCCAATGACGTAGGCGGGTCTGACATACCGAGGGGGCGGACCTGATGGGGGACTGCTCTCACTTTGGTAATACATGTATAGACCCGCCCCTTCTCATGTTCCGCATCTGGTCCGCTGAGCGGACCTGATGGGGAACTTTAGAAGGGGCGGGTCTATACATTTAAAATACTGAGAGGGAGTTCCCCATCAGGTCCGCTCAGGCACAACCAATGAAGGACAGCGCTGGACATCGGGATCGCCGCGGGACACTGGATTTCACCACTGGAATGTTTTTGGTTTTTTTTAAATAAAGGACTTTTTCAAGGTGTTTGTGTGTTTTTTTAAACATTTTTTTACGCTTTCTTCGTGAAATGGTAGGGGTACAATGTACCCCTTACCAATTCACATAGGGGGGGGCGGGATCTGGGGGTCCCCTTTGTTAAAGGGGTCTTCCAGATTCCGATAAGCCCCCCGCCCGCAGACCCCCACAACCACCGGGCAAGGGTTGTGGGGATGAGGCCCTTGTCCCCATCAACATGGGGACATCCTCCCCATGTTGAGGGCATGTGGCCTGGTACAGTTCAGGAGGGAGGGGGGCCGCTCTCTCGTCCCCCCCTTTTCCCCTGCTGCCGGCCAGGTTGCGTGCTCGGATAAGGGGTCTGGTATGGATTTTTAGGGGGACTCCACGCCATTTTTTTTTTACATTTGGGGTGGAGTTCCCCTTAAAATCCATGCCAGATCTGAAGGGCCTGGAATGGATATTTGGGGGAACCCCACGTCAATTTTTTTTAAATTTGCGGCAGGGTTCCCCTTAATATCCATTCCAGACCTGAAGGGCCTGGTAATTGAATTCTGGGGAACACCCACGCTTTTTTTTTTTTTTTTTTATCAATGACTTTTGTATGTATTGCCGGGAGCCGACAATTCATTAATAGCCGCGAGTCAGTTTTAAATGCATTTTTTTCTTTCAAAAATGACATTTTTTGCAGGGACAGTTCTAAGCACGGGAAACATGCGCCACTTCACATGCATATCATACACACCCCCCAGGTACGAAATTTAAAGGAATATTTCACTTTTATTTTTTCATTTTAAGCATTATTAAAATCACTGCTCCCAAAAAAAACGGCCGTTTTTAAAACTTCTTTTTGCATTGATACATGTCCCCTGGGGCAGGACCCGGGTCCCCAAACACTTTTTAGGACAATAACTTGCATATTAGCCTTTATAATTAACACTTTAGATTTCGAACGTTCGAGTCCATTGTATTTAATAGGGTTCTAAAGTTTACACAAACATTTTGTCTGTTCGCAGGTTCTGGTGCGAACCGAACAGGGGGGTGTTCGGCTCATCCCTGCCCTCCAGGCTGGACTTATCCTCTGCAGGAAAAGCCCAGTGTTTAGAGAATATATTCAGTCCCCCAGCATACCTTCAGGGCCAGCTCCCTGGGATTGGCCAAGGTTGTATAAAAATTCATGCTGCCTTCTGCATAGCTCCACACATACGATCCAGAAAGTTCCCACAGCTTTCCTGGACAGCAGAGGGAGTAAACAGACTAGCAGACTAGCTGAGAACACTGAGAAGACCTAACTAATCAATTTCAGCCACACTGAGTAAAGTAAGCAACTAAATTTACATAACACAGAAATTGCAGCCACACTGAATACAATGTGACAAGCTAAATTTACCTATCAAAACACAGCTCCACCACACACAGTGATCCAACAGCAAATATATCTATTTAATCCTAGCACCTATCTAGGAGGGTGCTACACCTGCATGGAGTTTGAAACCTCTTCCTGCATTTGTGTTGATTCCTGGGTATTGCAGTTTCCCAACCCAAAAATGTGTAGGAGGTTTTTAGAAAGCACATTTAATATACATAGTGATTCGTAAAGCCACTACCAACAAACACTGGCTCTAGTGTGTCTGTATGCTGTAGAGACATTACACTGTAAACAATAAAAATAGTGAATGCTTTATTAAGTATTGCAAACTTTGCCAATGCTAAATGAATAATTGTCTTTTAAATTGTATTGCTAAAATCTTGCATGAACATACCCTCCAAGCTCAGTTGGAATTGTTACTACATATTCATGTACATCTTCTGATGGAAAATGTGGAATACAGTAAACCTCCATCGCAGGGTTACGTTCCGGACCCACCCGTGAAAAGTGAAAATCCGCGAAATAGAAAGACCCTATTTAAATACACTCTAGACATATTTTGTTAACTTTTTAATATCATTTAAAGGTCTTTAAACACACTTTTAAGCAATAGAAACACATACAAGTTAGAGAGAGAGCAAGTGCACTGTAAAACACAAAATTATTGTGCTAACAGTATACTGTACAGTACTGATACACCGCTACATAACCGCAAAATGGCAAAATATTACCGCAATATCAGAATTAATAGGTCCTAATTAAAATAGCGCGATATACCGGTACCACAAAAACTGAACCGCGATAGAGCGGGGGTTTACTGTATTCACTATATGTGTTATATAAACTTACTGAAGTGAGGCGAGTGTTCAAAGTAGTAGTGCAGAGTTTAACATTAATGAAAACAAATCTACAAACTTGTAGTCCTCCTTTTAATACTCAACTCCGGGGCAGAGAAGTCCTATTATTAATTATAGGCATTTATAGAGTGCTGAAAAAGTACAAAACACTTTATATACTGTACATTTACATTAGTCCCTGCCCTCTAAACTTTCTTTCTAAAATGCATATGTAGCACATAGACCCTTCCGCTCCATCTATTTTTGCAGTAAGGCACACCTGCTACTTGCCCGTTGTCCAACTCCAGATATGGAGAGGCAAGCGGTGTTAGATTTTTGGGCCTTGCGGCTAGTTACCTCTCTAGAGTGGATCCCTGGTCTCCGTTGTCTAGGCGGAAGTCCTTTTCTGTAATAAAGCCAATGTCCACACAGGTGTAAAACCTAAGCAGCAAGGTTTTATTCTTTTCTTGAAGTGAACTTAGAAGAGAGAGAGCGTAGAAATGTAGGGGAAGGTTTAGGCATGCAACACTTAGAGAACACTTTAGTCGCCACTCAAGCCTGAGTGGGTATTGCTCACCCGGATAGTCCCTATGAGAGCGGTCCTAGCAGCCGGAGTGAAGCACGGATGTCAGAGATGATAGATCCCCTTTTAGGTAGGCCTTCAGGCCTCTCCACGATATAGCAGTACCTTCGCTATCTCCGTCAGGACTGATCTTCCCCTGGAACTCCTTCCCTAAAGATGGGCCCCCTTTAACCGGGCAGCCTGGGATCGTAGGCCCTCGATAGGAGAGGTGGGCCTACTATGCAGCAGTAGAGCCTCGGGCTAAAGGTGCCCGAGACCAATTACTCGCGTCCCGTGCCATGAGGGCTACGAGACACGCTCACTGGACCAGAGGTCCCCCCGAACTCCTTGGGGTCCCTCTGGAATCGCCTTAGGCCTAATCGTGTCTGCCCCCTTTGTACCCTCTCCCAGCATGCACAGTAGGTAGACCACGCCCACTGCACGGCTGCCAAGAGATCACACCCAATGGTGCTGCGATACCCCCTGCGGTTCAACCTGAGCCAAAGATGACAGTGCCACCCTCAGGCAAAAGGGAACTATACTGCCAGGCAGCATCGCACCCAGAGCAGAAGCAATTTGATGTATAAACAGGTCTGAGCCGAACTATTAGCTCAGACCACCCCTAAATTTGCACATATAGCGTCCCATAAATTGGGATGGGCACTACACATATATACTGGAGCCAATTACTCTACCAACATCAAGCTTCATTTAGCTAATGTTATGGCCAGGATTCAAAAGAGAACCCCAGTGCTCCAGGGCAGAAGTAGTACCTACTAAGCCATTGTGCTTCCACTGGTCTCAGTGTGCTTCTGGCTACTTCAAAAACATATTTTTTGTAAGCTACTGTGGTGAATACTGGATTGCACTTAAATTTAGAACTGTCATTAATGTTATGTTGAGGCTTGTTCAGGGTGGGACTGGAGCCATTTTAGTTCTGGTAAATTTCAAACTACAGTCTAAAGTGTACCTTCCCTCAGATATAACATTCCATGTTAGGTGCAGGCCAAACACCCCCCCCCCCCGGTTCAGTTCGCACCAGAACTCCCGAACATGTAAAATGGTATGGGGGCCCAGGTACTGCCCTGGGGGAGTAGTGATGTTGATGATGCTTAAAGTAAAAGAATAAAAATGAAAAATTCCTTTAAATATAGTTTATGTGGGGTCCACTTAGTCTGCCTGTAAAGTGGCACATCTGTACCATGTATAGAACCCACTGCAGCAAATCTGACATTTATAAAGAAAAAAAGACATTTAAATACACAATACAATACAATACAATTGCCAGTGATAGAAAAATGTAAAAAAATAAACGGTGTGGCGGTTTCCCCCCAATCCTTACCATGCCCTTATCCCAACATGCAGCCTGGCTGGCCAAAAAAAAGGTAGGGGAAAAGCGAGCGGCCCCCCTCCTGAACCATACTGGGCCATATGCCATCAACATGGGGGTGCTTTGGGGTGGGGGGGCTCTTCCTGACAACACTGGGCTGTGGTTGTCGGGGTTTGTGGGTAGAGGGCTTTTCAGAATCTGGAAGAGGGCCCCAAGATCCCAACCCCCCCTACCTATGTGAATGAGTGTGGCTACCCATTCACCAAAAAATTGTCAAAAAGAAATAAAAACACATGCACACAGTTTTTGACAATTAAAAACATAAAAGATCCATCGTCAATCACGCCGCCCGCTGCCATCACCGGACCCAAAAAAAAGAAAAGAAAAAAGCTCCCCCCATGATGAAGGCTAACCCCTGACTGCAGGCTCGTTCTTATATAGGTAAGGGGCAGGGCCACCTGGTGACATTACAAGTGACGTTGCCAGGTGGCTCTGCCCCTTACCTATTTAAGAACTGTCGGATAGCGGAGCAGGCAGTCAGCGGTTAGCCTTCATTGTGGGCAAAGCTTTTTTTTTTTTTTTGCGTCCAGCGGGTCAGCTGGCATCATGATTCAGAGTTTTATCAATACTTCAAACTGTATGATACAAAAATGTGAGATCTAAAACCCAACCAGTTTTGCTTTTCCTGCCAGGTGATTCAGGTGGATACAGTCAACAGGAATAGTAAGATCATTTGGGGTACTTCTTTTTTTTTGAAAGCCTCAGTTTTCATTACATTGTACAAGTTCATGTAGCTTAATCTTTATATAATTTTTTTTTATCCTGAAGCCAACTAGCTGAGATGTGAGAAATATTTGATTGCAGCAGCAATTTAATTAGCATGGCATGTCCAAGTTGTTGAGTCGCATGTCACTTGTTATGAAACTGATTGGGGATCTGACTGGCCCTAACCTTTAATGAGACACTTTTACAAATGTAAAGGTGAGTATTGTCTCCTAAACAGCTACCTTTAGACACTGAGTGGAATAAGGATTTTATATAGCTACATCACTCATAATTGTCTTTCTGTTGTTGTAGATGAAAGATGGATAGAAAATAGTACAGGAAGCTGCAGCTCTTCTTTGATTTCTAAGAGCCTTTGCAAGTTAGAACATCTTGAATTGTAGGTAAGCAGATCTTGGCAGTAAAGACAGGACTTGGAACCAATATAGTGGCAGAAGTTTCTCAGCGCTCCCCTGAGTGCAATGATTTTCAAAATGTTATAGTCCATAGACCACTTATAATTAAAGTGTATATCATGTTTGGTGTTATGCCTCACTATGCCCAGTTATATTAAATAATTTTTTGTTCATTTATTGCAAAGTTTCTTACCTAGAAATGTTGCCAGTAACAGTGCTTCCTGTTGCAGGCTGATAATGCTAAGTCACGTCTCTTTGGTTGGGTTCACACCTATGTGAATTGGATGCGGGTTTACCACATAGCAAGAGATTGTGACCGACTCTTTATGGAGCCAGTTCACACATCTGCCCAGTGGCTCTGGTGCGATTTGCACAAAAATTTGTGAATCAGTACTGCTTGGACCTTGAAGAAGGGGACATACCCCGAAAGCTTGTCCTAAAAATTGTATGTTAGTGCAAATAAAAAAAGTATCACGGACAGTACTCAATTTTCTCAGTCCTAGGGTTACAACCTTGCTGCTTCTCCCTAGATTACAATACAGTGAATGAGCATTGTCACCCTAGGACAGAAAGAGTGTTACTTACTGGCAGGATTACCAGGGGAAAATATCCGAAAAAATATAATGAAAGAAAAAGAAAACTAATACAGCCACAACATCTAAGGGCTGGGTTTAGATACACGTTAACCGCTATCTGACCAGCCGCCGCAGTTATACTGCAGGTTGGCACGGCTGTGCAAATCGCCGTAGCTGCACGTCGCTTCTTTAAGACGTAACAGCAGGTGCGTGCGCCCCGCTGCGGCACCCGCGATGACCGCTGGGCACCCGCGATCGCTCGTGACAGAGCGAGAACCAGGATCTGTGTGTGTAAACACACAAATCCCGGTTCTCTCAGGGGAGAGGAGACCGATTGTGTGTTCATACTAAGTATGAACACCAATCGGTCTCCTCCCCTAGTCAGTCCCATCCCCCCTACAGTTAGAACACACCCAGAGAACACAGTTGACCCCTTGATCGCCCCCTAGTGTTAACCTCTTCCCTGCCAGTGACATTTATACAGTAATCAGTGGCTATTTTTAGCTCTGATCGCTGTATAAATGTCAAGGGTACGAAAATAGTGTCAAAAGTGACCGATCTGTCTGCCACAATTTCGCAGTCCTGATAAAAATCACAGATCGCCGCCATCACTAGTAAAAAAAATAATAATAATAAAAATGACATAAATCTATCCCCTATTTTGTAGACGCTATAAGTTTTGCGCAAACCAATCAATATACACCTATTGTGATTTTTTTTTTTACCAAAAATATGTAGAAGAATATATATCGGCCTAAACTGATGAAGAAATTTTTTGGGGGGATATTTATTTTAGCAAAAAGATACCATATATTGTATTTTTTTTCAAAATTGTCGGTCTTTTTTTGTTTATAGCGCAAATAATAAAAACCGCAGAGGTGATCAAATTACACCAAAATAAAGCTCTATTTGTAGGGGAAAAAAGGACATACATTTTGCTTGGGTACAATGTCACACGACCGCGCAGTTGTCAGTTAAAGCGATGCAGTGCCGTATCGCAAAAAATGGCCTGTTCATTACGGGGGAAAATCCTTCCGGGGCTGAAGTGGTTAACCACTTAACGACCGCTCACTGTATATATACATTGGCAGAATGGCACCGACAGGCACAATCATGTACAGTGTACGTGATTGCCTTTGTATAGTTGGGGGGTCCAATCAGACCCCCCTTCTATACAGTGAGCGGTCGTTATCCGTTGGGGAGCGATCTGGGATGAGGGGACGGCCGTTCGATTCCGGCCACCCCCCGCGATCGCTCCCGGCGAATGAGAAAGCTTCCTCTGCTGTGTAATGTTTACACAGGCAGAGGAAGTGATGTCATCTCTCATGCGGCGCTCACATATACCGAGCGCCGTACAGGAGAAGACACACAGGTTAGTGCACAAACAGTACACTGACACCAGGACACATAGGAACATAAATCGCCCCCCCAGGCCCTCCCAGATCACCCCCCAGCCCCCAGTCACAGTGTCACTGATTGCAGTGACCATTTATTTACCGATCACTGCAATCAGTGACATTTGTGACTGTAAAAGTGTCACTACAGTTAGTTTAGGTCCAGTGTAGCCCCCTAACCCCCCTAATAAAGGTTTAACCCCCTGATCACCCCCCAGATAACCCTTTCACCCCCTAGCACCGCCGTCACTAAGCAATCGTTTTTCTGATCGCTGTTTTAGTGTCGGTGATGCCGATCGGTAGCCAGTTATTTTTTTTAGGTTCGCCGCAGGTTTTTATAGCGTCGGGTACCCCCATATATTACCTAATAAAGGTTTAACCCCCTTGATCGCCCCCCAGGTAACCCTTTCACCCCCTATCACCACTGTCGCTAAGCGATCGTTTTTCTGATCGCTGTCTTATTGTCGGTGATGCCGATAGGTAGCCAGTTATTTTTTTTAGGTTCGCTGCAGGTTTTTATAGCATCAGCTACCCCCATATATTACCTAATAAAGGTTTAACCCCCTTGATCGCCCCCCAGGTAACCCTTTCACCCCCTATCACCACTGTCGCTAAGCGATCATTTTTCTGATCGCTGTCTTATTGTCGGTGATGCCGATAGGTAGCCAGTTATTTTTTTTAGGTTCGCCGCAGGTTTTTATAGCGTCAGCTACCCCCATATATTACCTAATAAAGATTTAACCCCCTTGATCACCCCCCAGGTAACCCTTTCACCCCCTATCACCACTGTCGCTAAGCGATCGTTTTTCTGATCGCTGTCTTATTGTCGGTGATGCCGATAGGTAGCCAGTTATTTTTTTTAGGTTCGCCGCAGCTTTTTATAGTGTCAGGTACCCCCATATATTACCTAATAAAGGTTTAACCCCGTGATCGCCCCCCCCCAGGTAACCCTTTCACCCCCTTTTGCCAGTATTCACTAAGCGATCGTTTTTCTGATAGCTGTATTACTTATGCTGGTGCCGATAGATACCCAGTTATTTTTTTTAGGTTCGCCGCAGGTTTTTATAGCATCAGGTACCCCCATATATTATCTAATAAAGGTTTTAACCCCCTAATTGCCCCTAGTTAACCCTGCGTCACACCCCAGGCAGCGTCAGGTTAGTGCCAGTAACGCTAACACCCACGCGTGAAGCATAAACCTCCCTTAGTGGTATAGTATCTGAACAGATCAATATCTGATCTGATCAGATCTATACTAGTGTCCCCAGCAGTTTAGGGTTCCCAAAAACTCAGTGTTAGCGGGATCAGCCCAGATACCTGCTAGCACCTGCATTTTGCCCCTCCGTCCAGCCCAGGCCACCCAAGTGCAGTATTGATCGATCACTGTCACTTACAAAACACAACACACATAACTGCAGCGTTCGCAGAGACAGGCCTGATCCCTGCGACTCCAGTGCTGTAGGAGGTGATTTCACCACCACAGTTTAAAAAAAAAAAGCATATATGCCGAAGCATTGGGGCAGCAGGGGCGGAGAAGCGGAGGAGCGATTTTGCTCCTAATGCCACATACATACGGTCGAAATTCCGACGGAGGCTTGCCCGTGGAAAAGTCCGACCATGTGTGTGCGGCATAATTTTTGCGGGAGGATGCCCCAATGCTTCGGCATATATAAATGGTGCATGTATGCCCATCATTAGAAGTGGGTGGATGAATAGCGGTATTCTAATGGTGGGCATACCCACCGATCAATTTCTTTTTTTTGTTCAGCCAACAGGCTGCATGAAATAAAAAGATTACAATACATGTCAAACAAGGACCAGCAACGTACTGGTATGTTGCTGGACTTTGAATGGTTATACCAGATTGATGCCTGCGGGTTTAGGTATCATCTTGGTATCATTCTTTTCAGCCAGTGGCCGGCTTTCATGTAAAAGCAATCCTAGCGGCTAATTAGCCTCTGGACTGCTTTTACAAGCAGTGGGAGGGAATGTCCCCCCCGGATATAAAAAGCGCCATTGGGAAATTGGGGAAGCATTTTATCACACCGATCTTGGTGTGGTCAGATGCTTTGAGGGCAGAGGAAAGATCTAGGGTCTAATAGACCCCAGTTTTTTCAAAAAAAGAGTACCTGTCACTACCTATTGCTATCATAGGGGATATTTACATTCCCTGAGATAAAAATAAAAATGATAAAAAAAAAAATATGGAAGGAACAGTTTAAAAATAAAATAAAAAAGCAAAATTAATAATAATAATAAAAAAAAAAAAAAAAAAGCACCCCTGTCCTGCCCTGCTCTTGCGCAATGGCGAACGCAAGCGTCGGTCTGGCGTCATATGTAAACAGCAATTGCACCATGCATGTGAGGTATCACCGCGAAGGTCAGATCGAGGGCAGTAATTTTAGCAGTAGACCTCCTCTGTAAATCTAACTGATTGAATGGTAACCTGTAAAGGCTTTTAAAGGCTTTTAAAAATGTATGTAGTTTGTCGCCAATGCGCGTTTGTGCGAAATTTTAAAGCATGTCGTGTTTGGTATCAATGTACTCGGCCTAAGATCATCTTTTTTATTTCATCAAACATTTGGGCAATATAGTGTGTTTTAGTGCATTAAAATTAAAAAAAGTGTATTTTTTCCCCAAAGAATGCGTTTGAAAAATCGTTGCGCAAATACTGTGTGGAAAAAAAAAATGAAACACCCACCATTTTAATCTGTAGGGCCTTTGCTTTAAAAAAATATATAATGTTTGGGGGTTCAACATAATTTTCTTGCAAAAAAAAATTTTTTTTTCATGTAAACAAAAAGTGTCAGAAAGGGCTTTGTCTTCAAGTGGTTAGAAGAGTGGATGTAAGCTTCCTAATGTTGTGTATAAAATGCCAGAACAGTTCAAAACCCCCCCAAATGACCCCATTTTGGAAAGTAGACACCCCAAGCTATATACTGAGAGGCATGTCGAGTCCATGGAATATTTTATATGTTGACACAAGTTGCGGAAAAAATACAATTTATTTTATTTTTTTATTTTTTTTGCACAAAGTTGTTACTAAATGATATATTGCTCAAACATGCCATGGGCATATGTGGAATTACACCCCAAAATACATTCTGTTGCTTCTCCTGAGTACGGGGATACCACATGTGTGAGACTTTTTGGGACCCCAAAATCCAAGCACCGCCTTCAGGCTTTCTAAGGGTGTAAATTTTTGATTTCACTTCTCACTGCCTATCACAGTTTCAGAGGCCATGGAATGCCCAGATGGCACAAAACCCCCCAAATGACCCCATTTTGGAAAGTAGACACCCCAAGCTATTTGCTGAGAGGTATGGTGAGTATGTTGCAGATCTCGCTTTTTGTCACAAAGTTTTGAAAATTAAAAAAAAAAAAAAAAAAAAATATTTTCTTTCTTCATTTTCAAAAACAAATGAGAGCTGTAAAATACTCAACATGCCTCTCAGCAAATAGCTTGGGGTGTCTACTTTCTAAAATGGTGTCATTTGGGGGGGTTTTGTGCTATTTTGGCATTTTATGGCCTTCGAAACTGTGATAGGTAGTGAGGAGTGAAATCAAAAATTTGTGCCCTTAGAAATCCTGAAGGCGGTGCTTGGATTTCGGGGGCCTGTACGTGGCTAGGCTCTCAAAAAGTCCCACACATGTGGTATCCCCGTACTCAGGAGAAGCAGCAAAATGTATTTTGGGGTGCAATTCCACATATAACCATGGCATGTGTGAGCAATATATCATTTAGTGACAACTTTTTGTAATTTTTTTTTTTTTTTGTCATTATTCAATCACTTGAGACAAAAAAAAAAAATATTCAATGGGCTCAACATGCCTCTCAGCAATTTCCTTGGGATGTCTACTTTCCAAAATGGGGTCATTTGGGGGGGTTTTGTACTGCCCTGACATTTTAGCACCTCAAGAAATGAGATAGACAGTCATAAATTAAAAGCTGTGTAAATTCCAGAAAATTTACCCAAGTTTGTAGACGCTATAACTTTTGCGCAAACCAATAAATATACGCTTATTGACATTTTTTTTTACTAAAGACATGTGGCTGAATACATTTTGGCCTAAATGTATGACTAGAATTTAGTTTATTCGATTTTTCTTATAACAAAAAGTAGAAAATATCATTTTTTTTCAACATTTTCAGTCTTTTTCCGTTTATATCGCAAAAAAAAAAAAAATCGCAGAGGCAATCAAATACCATTAAAAGAAAGCTCTATTTGTGGGAAGAAAAGGACGCAAATTTCGTTTGGGTACAACATTGCATGTCCGCACAATTTACAGTTAAAGCAGCGCAGTGCAAAATTCTGAAAACACCTCTGGTCCTTTAGCTACAAAATGGTCCGGGGCTTAAGTGGTTAATGTAATTAAAAATTCATATCATCACAGAGTGCAACTGTGGATATGAGAGTAAGGTATACACTACCATGTCCCTATAAATTAGATTGCAAAATAATAAATTGGCAGATGATGGACTTTATAGGCATAACACAACTGTAAAAAAATATATACATTTATTTAAAGAGGAACATACAAGATAAATCAAAACATATATAACACAATGGCGTTCATAGAAAGACATAAGAACACAAAGAATAATAACACACCACCTACAAACCAGATAAGATACAATATACTGGAGAGTAGGGATGAGCTCGGTGTTCGAGTCGAACGCATGTTCGACTCGAACATCGCCTGTTTGCCTGTTCAGCGAAACCAGAACTTTGTGGGCCGTTTGCGCCAAATTCGTGTGACAATGCACTGTGCCATCGCACTGCATTGCCAGCGCTGTGATTGGCCAAGCATGCACTGTGACCCCGCATGCTTGGCCAATCACAGCGCCGGCAGTGAGGAGAGCAATAATTGGCCACAGGCAGGATGCCTGTGGCCAATTATAGCTCAGGGGGGTTTAGTACACGCCCCACACTAAAAAGTGCCGCCAGCGCAGCGGCCTTGTGTAGCGTGTTCCGGCGTGCAGGGAAAGAGCTTGATAGGCAGGGACAGTGTGTTCTACAGTGTGTTCTTTTCTCAGGCATCTGCAAGAGTTAATGGGTGTTGTGTGCCTCCAGCACAGTATATACCTGTATCTACCCTTTATTGCTGTTCTCTAAGCTAGATAGGCAGGGACAGTGTGTTATTTTCTCAGGCATCTGCAGGAGTTAGTGGGTGTTGTGTGCCTCCAGCACAGTATAGACCTGTATCTACCCTTTATTGCTGTTCTCTAAGCTAGATAGGCAGGGACAGTGTGTTATTTTCTCAGGCATCTGCAGGAGTTAGTGGGTGTTGTGTGCCCCAGCACAGCATACACCTGTATATACCCGTTATTGCTGTTCTCTAATACAGGCATCTGCATAAGTTAGTGGGAGTTGTGTGCCCCAGCACAGTATACACCTGTATCTACACTTTATTGCTATTCTCTAATACAGGCATCTGCAGGAGTTAGTGGGTGTTGTGTGCCCCAGCACAGTATGCACCTGTATATACAATTTTTTACTGTTCTCTAATACAGGCATCTGCAGGAGTTAGTGGGTGTTGTGTGCCCCAGCACAGTATACACCTGTATCTACACTTTATTGCTGTTCTCTAATACAGGCATCTGCAGGAGTTAGTGGGTGTTGTGTGCCCCAGCACAGTATACACCTGTATATACACTTTTTTGCTGTTCTCTAATAAAGGCATCTGCAGGAGTTAGTGGGTGTTGTGTGCCCCAGCACAGTATACACCTATATATACACTTTTTTGCTGTTCTCTAATAAAGGCATCTGCAGGAGTTAGTGGGTGTTGTGTGCCTCCAGCACAGCAAAGCATACACCTGTATCTACCCTTTTTTGCTCGTGTTCTCTAATAAAGGCATCTGCAGGAGTTAGTGGGTGTTGTGTGCCTCCAGCACAGCACAGTATACACCTGTATCTACCCTTTTTTTCTGGTGTTCTCTAATAAAGGCATCTGCAGGAGTTAGTGGGTGTTGTGTGACTCAAGCACAGCACAGTATACACCTGTATCTACCCTTTTTTGCTGGTGTTCTCTAATAAAGGCATCTGCAGGAGTTAGTGGGTGTTGTGTGCCTCCAGCACAGCACAGTATACTCCTGTATCTACCCTTTATTACTGATGTTCTCTAATAAAGGCATCTGCAGGAGTTAGTGGGTGTTGTGTGCCTCCAGCACAATATACACTACCCAATTGCTGGTTTTCCCATCTCCTTGCAGGCCATTACTATGTCTGGAAGGCCAACAAGGAGAGGCAGACAGTCACAAGCCAATAAAAGTGGGGAAGCAGGCTCTGTGTCTAGAGACAACAGTGCTGGTCGTAGACGCGGTGCATCGTCATTAGCACATGGCCATGGGACACGCTTGTCCTTATTTTCGGCAGCTGGACGTGTTGAGCCGCATCATGCTGAAGACTTGGTACAGTGGATGACCAAGCCCTCCTCATCCTCCTCATCCTCTCTCACCCAGGCTCAGGGTACTGGCAAAGCAGCTGCCAAAGCGTCCTCTTCCCTCGTATCAATGTCATCATCAGTCACTCCTTCCCTAGACCCACCATGTCCTCCTGAGGAGTCCCCCGAACTGTTTGAGCACAGTGTTGGGTACATGCTCCAGGAGGATGCCCAGCGTTTCGAAGGGTCTGATGATGATACCCAGCTAGAGGAAGGCAGTAGCGTGAGCACAGAGAGAGGGGATGCTCAAGAAGGACAGCAATCTGACAGTCATGTTCCAGCAGCTGCAGCATACTGCCAGATTGGCTCCAGTGATGAGGAGGGAGGGGATGATGAGGTCACTGACTCCATGTGGGTGCCTGATAGGAGAGAGGAGGAGGAGGAGGATGAGGAGGAGGCACATCTCCAACGAGGCAGGATGCCCTCCGGGGGCCAGCGTAAGGGCAGCACACCGACTGAATCACACGCAGAGCTCCGCCTGTGCAGGGCGCTGCCTCTGCCCGTTATTCCAAAAGTTCTTTGGTGTGGGCCTTTTTTGAGTCGAGTGCATCAGATCGCACTGCTGCTATTTGCAACATATGTCTCAAGCGTATCTCGCGTGGCCAAAACATCAGCTTGGGCACCACATGCTTGACCAGACATATGTTGACCTGCCATGCAGCTCGTTGGCAAGCGTACCTTAAAGACCCACACCAAAGAACAAAGCGGACCTCTCCTTGCTCCTCATCAACTGGGATCTCCAACCCCACTATACCTTCAGTCATCTCTGAAACCTGCACTGAGAGGAATGAAGGTGTAGAATTAGGTGTGTCACAGCCAAGTACTGGTGGGCACTCTGCTAGCAGTACACGGACGTCCGATTGTAGCAGGCAAATTTCCCTGCCCTAGCTGCTGGACCGTCGAAAAAAGTTCACTCCCAGCCATCCACATGCCCAGCAGTTGAATGCTAGCTTGGCTAAATTGCTAGCACTTCAACTGCTGCCTTTTCAGTTGGTAGACTCGGCCCCCTTCCGTGAGTTTGTGCAATGTGCGGTTCCTCAGTGGCAGGTTCCCAAATGCCACTTTTTCTCACGGAAGGCGATTCCGGCTCTCTACCGGCATGTGGAAGTCAATGTCCATGCCTCGCTGGACAGGGCGGTCAGTGGTAAGGTGCATATTACCGCTGACTCATGGTCCAGCAGGCATGGACAGGGACGTTACCTTTCTTTCACGGCCCATTGGGTCACTCTTTTGGCAGCTGGGAAGGATGCAGGACAAGGTGCAGTAGTGTTGGAGGTTGTCCCGCTGCCACGCCTTCAAAATGCTACTACTGGTTGTGACACACCTCTCTCCTCCACCGCCTCCTCTTCTTCTTCCTCCATGGCCTCTTTCTGTGCTTTGTCCTCAGAACCAGCGGTGCTCCGTAGGCGTTCAAGGGGCTACGCAAGTACGCAGGCAAAAAGATGCCATGCCGTCCTTGCGCTGGTGTGTTTGGGGGACAGGAGCCACACTGGGGCAGAGGTTCTGTCAGCTCTGCAGGGGCAGGCTGAGAGGTGGTTGACGCCACGCCAGCTTAAGCCAGGAATGGTGGTTTGCGACAATGGCACCAACCTCCTCTCTGCCCTCCGACAGGGACAGCTGACCCATGTGCCCTGTGTGGCTCACGTCCTTAACCTGGTGGTGCAGCGGTTCTTGGGCAGGTACCCAGGCTTACAGGATGTCCTGAGGCAGGCCAGGAAAGTATGTGTGCATTTCCACAGATCATATAATGCCAGTGCTAGGCTGACTGAGCTGCAAAAGGAGTTGAACCTGCCCAAGAACCGCCTTATATGTGACATGCCCACCAGGTGGAACTCAACGTTGGCCATGCTGCAGTGGCTGCACACGCAGCAGAGGGCCATCGATGAGTACCTGTGTGACTACGGCACCAGGACAGGGTCAGGGGAGCTTGGTTTTTTTTCACCACGCCAGTGGGGCATGATCAGAGATGCATGCACTGTCCTGGCACCATTTGTGGAGGCCACGAGGATGGTGAGCAGTGACAGTGCATGCATCAGTGACACTGTACCTCTTGTCCACCTGTTGGAGCATACGCTGCGTGGAATAATGGACAGGGCAATTGAGGCAGAACAGAGGCAGGAAGAGGACTTCCTTGCCTCTCAAGGCCCCCTTTACCCAGACAGTGTTCCTTCTGTCCCACCCATCGCACAGGAATAGGAGGAGGAGGAGGAGGAGAAGGAGGAGGAGGAGGATTGTGTCAGCATGGAAGTGGAGCCTGCCACTCAGCATCAACAGCAGCAGTCTTTTAGGGATGATTTACAGTCCCAAGAAACCCGTGGACTTGTACGTGGCTGGGAGGAGGTGGCTGCGGATCATGTCGTCCTTAGTGACCCAGAGGACTCCGGACCGAATGCCTCAGCTAACCTACGCTGCATGGCCTCCCTGATCCTGCAAAGTCTGCGGAAGGATCCTCGTATTCTTCGGATCAAGGAGAGGGACCATTACTGGCTAGCCACTCTACTTGATCCACGGTACAAGGGTAAGGTTGCGGACCTTATCTTGCTGTCGCAGAGGGAGCAGAGGATGAGACATCTCCGGGAGGCCTTGCATAAAGGTCTGTGCAACGCGTTCCCAGAGACTGGGAGGTTACAAACTCCTGGTCCCAGACAACGAGTTGCTGAGGCTTCGGTCAGTAGCAGAAGGAGCGGTGGAGAAGGTGGCCGTCTGACCGATGCGTTCAGACAATTTTTTAGTCCGCAGCCCCAAAGTATGATCGGTTCCAGCAACCATCGCCAGTGTCTGATATACATGGTGCAGGAATACCTAGGGGCAAGGTCAGACTTGGACACCTTTCCCACCGAAAATCCTCTGGCTTACTAGGTCTTGAGAATGGATCACTGGCCAGAGCTTGCACAGTATGCAGTTGAGCTACTGGCCTGTCCTGTATCCAGCGTTCTTTCGGAACGCACATTCAGTGCTGCTGGAGGCTTTGTCACGGATCACAGGGTGCGCCAGTCCACCGACTCGGTTGATCGACTGACCTTCATAAAGATGAACCAGTCTTGGATCACCACCAGCTACCAAGCACCTGAAGCTGATGTAACAGAATCATTTATTTTGAAATGTCACATCCCTTCAAGACTGCCTATGCTGATGCTGAGTGACTGTCCTGTTATGTTGACTGACTATCCTCCTCCTCCTCAATGATCCGATTCCTGATGATAGCTCGGAAGAACATTTTTATTTCTGGGTGCCGCCACCAGTGGCTAAGGCCCAATTTTTTAGCCCCTGTTTAATAGGGGCATGTAATTACAATTTTTTATGCAATGCTTTGCAGCAGGGCTCATTCCTGCACTCCAACTAGAGTATCTGGGAGAGGTTGCAGTGTCGTGGCACCAGCACCAGTGCCTAAGGCCCAATTTTTCAGCCCCTGTTTAACAGGGGCCTGTAATTAAAATTTTTGATGCAATACTTTGCAACAGGGCTAATTGCTGTGCTCAAAGTACAGTATCTGTGAGGGGTTGCAGTGTTGTGGCACCAGTGCCTAAGGCCCAATTTTTCAGCCCCTGTTTAACAGGGGCGTGTAATTAAAATTTTTGATGCAATACTTTGCAACAGGGCTCATTGCTGTGCTCAAAGTACAGTATCTGTGAGGGGTTGCAGTGTTGTGGCACCAGTGCCTAAGGCCCAATTTTTCAGCCCCTGTTTAACAGGGGCGTGTAATTACAATTTTTTGATGCAATACTTTGCAACAGGGCTAATTGCTGTGCTCAAAGTACAGTATCTGTGAGGGGTTGCAGTGTTGTGGCACCAGTGCCTAAGGCCCAATTTTTCAGCCCCTGTTTAACAGGGGCGTGTAATTAAAATTTTTGATGCAATACTTTGCAACAGGGCTCATTGCTGTGCTCCAAGTACAGTATCTGTGAGGGGTTGCAGTGTTGTGGCACCAGTGCCTAAGGCCCAATTTTTCTGCCCCTGTTCAACAGGGGCATGTAATTACAATTCTTGATCTAATAATTCACAGCAGGGCCCATTCCTGTGCCCACCAAGAGTAACTGTGAGGGCTTACAGTGTTGTGGCAACACCACCACCACCAACACCACCAAAGGCCCAATTTTTCTGCCCCTGTTCAACAGGGGCATGTAATTACATTTCTTGATCTAATAATTCATAGCAGGGCCCATTCCTGCGCCCACCAAGAGTAACTGTGAGGGCTTACAGTGTTGTGGTAACACCACCACCACCACCACCACCAAAGGCCCAATTTGTCTGCCCCTCTTCAACAGGGGCATGCAATTAAAATTATTGATCTAATAGTTTACAGCAGGGCCCATTCATGTGCCCACCAAGAGTAACTGTGAGGGCTGACAGTGTTGTAGAACCAGCACCACCACCAAAGGCCCAATTTTTCCTACCACTGTTCAACAATGGCATGTAATTACAATTCCTGATATAATAGTTCACAGCAGGGTGTTCCAGCTCCCACCAAGAGTAACTGTGAGGGCTCACAGTGTTGTGGCAACACCAACATCTAATGGGAAAATTTCAGCAGAGGTTATACGGCAGGCCCCTACTTTCAAACATCCAACTTACAAACGACTCCTACTTGCAAACGGAAGGAGACAACAGGAAGTGAGAGGAAATCTACCCCTAGGAAGGGGAATTCTCTCCTGTAAGAGTTAATATGGGGAAAAGGTGTCTCCTCTCTACTGATGCTTTATCATCAATCCTTGTTTCAATAAAAAATCCACTTTTCCAAAAACAATTGTCATTGGGATGGAAAGTGAGGTGAAATGTTCTGAACAGGTGCACAGACAGCAAAACAAATGTTACAGGGGTGATAACCATTCCCTATGTTTTCCAAAAAGCTTAAAAATATATTTTTTGGCTGGAGCTACACTTAAACAATGTACCTGTTCAAAATTACAAACAGATTCTACTTAAGAACAAACCTACAGTCCCTGTCTTGTATGCACCGCCTGTATACTGCTGTTCAGAGTATATAGGGCCTTTTTTTATTTGGGGTGCAGGGTTCCCCTTAATATCCGTACAAGACCCAAAGGGGCTGGTAATGGGCTGGGGTGGGGGGATGATGGTGTAGCCATGCCATTTTTCTCAAAGATTTTCATCCATATTGCCAGGACAAGACATGACATTAAAGCCGCAAGCAGTTTTAAATGGCTTTTTTTCCTTTAGAAATGTCATTTTGTGCAGGGACAGTTCTAAACACGGGAAACACATGCCACTTCACAGGCATACTTTAGACACCCCCCAGGTACGATATTTAAAGGAATATTTCACTTTTTTTTTTCACTTTATGCATCATTAAAATTACTGCTCCCGAAAAAACGGCCGTTTTTAAAACTTATTTTTGCATTGATACATGTCCCCTGGGGCAGAACCCGGGTCCCCAAACCCTTTTTAGGACAATAACATGCATATTAGCCGTTATAATTGGCACTTTAGATTTTGAACGTTCACGTCCATTGTATTTAATAGGGTTCTAACGTTCGCGCGAACTTTCGGTCCGTTCGCAGGTTCTGGTGCGAACTGAACCGGGGGGTGTTCGGCTCATCCCTACTGGAGAGAAGGACACCAAGGTCGCTTCCTACTAGTAGGTATATAACCGTATACTTTATGGAGGGCGGTGTATCATGTGCAGCTCAGCTCGCGTAATACAGTTGCGCGTATTGAAAGGACGCTTCTTCAGGAGCTTATGGCGTGTTCTATGATTGAAAAGTTTTACAAATCAATTTTTATTAACTCAAGAAATAAATAAACATAAAAAGTATCTTTGCCTTGATATATTTGGTATTGCTGTCTTTTGTTTAGCATGGTAGGTATAAACCACAAAAAAACACCAAAGAGAAAATTCAGGGATGGGGGATAAAGATATCCATCTTTTCCCCCATCCCTGAATTTTTTCTTTGGTGTATTCTTGGTGGTTTATACCTACCATGCTAAACAAAAGACCTTTATACACAGATTATTTTCTCAAAGCCATCTGAGGACAAATCTTTGTGATTTTGGCTGTGCTGCTGACCACGTTCTCCGCCTGTTCCCTCATCTTTTACTTTTTAGAATGTAAGTTGCTGGCAAAACTCATGGAAGCTTTTCCTTCTGCCCTTTCCCTTTAGACCAGGGATATGCAATTAGCGGACCTCCAGCTGTTGCCAAACTACAAGTCCAATGAGGCATAGCGAGACTCTGACAGCAGCAAGCATGACACCCAGAGGCAGAGGCATGATGGGACTTGTAGTTTTGCAACAGCTGGAGGTCCGCTAATTGCATATCCATGCTTTAGACCTACATGGGGGCCATACAATGGTTATAATACCCCACTGTTTTATAAGATCCTTTTTATATTGTTGTTTACTATGTTGAGGGTAAGGTTAGGGTTAATCGTGGGGGGCTGTGGGAGGTTGTGCAGCAATACCAAATATATCAATGCAAAGATAGTTTTTATGTTTATTTATTTCTTGAGTTAATAAAAAATGATTTGTAAAACTTTTCATTCATAGAACACGCCATAAGCTCCTGAAGAAGCGTCCTTTCAATACGCGCAACATGTTGAGCTGAGCTGTACATGATACACCGCCCTCCATAAATTATACGGTTATATTCCTCCTAGTAGGAAGCGACCTTGGTGTCCTTCTCTCCAGTATATTGTATCTTATCTGGTTTGTAGGTGGTGTGTTATTATTCTTTGTGTTCTTAGGTCTTTCTATGAATGGCCAATGTGTTATATATGTTTTGATTTATCTTGTATGTTCCTCTTTAAATAAATTTATAAATTTTTTTACATTTGTGTTATGCCTATAATGTCCATCATCTGCCAATTTATTATTTTACAATCTGAAGTGGTTAATGTCACAGTCCTGATGCTACACTCATTCTGAAAATGAATACCTCATCAGCTTTCTTGTCTCTGAGAATGAATTTCAGTTTGCATTTGTCCATCTAAATTTAACTTAGTTCAGCTCACTCTGACCATGTAAATTATTGATGCTACATACCATCTGCTCTAGTTTGTTGTCCAAATAGTTTGAAACAAATTCTACAATGCTATACTTGTGGTGTGACTCTTGCCAACGCATTAAATATTTCTGGTCTCAAGATGGAGGTCTGTCCCCAAATAACAAAAATATGAACAGATTCTCAATTATTCTCAAGTTAGCAACATATTTGTATTTGTTCTCTATTCATAGTATGGTGCCAAATTGAATGTTCTGCTATAACTCGGACCCACATTGTGACAGAAAACAGTATGATGGTTGTGGTAATTAATTTAGCAAAAATGACTTAAGTTTTACACCAGCTACATTTTTCAGAAAACTGCTAAATGGCTAAGATGATTTTCATAATTGCTAAAATGGCAATAGCTGGTATTTGTCATATCTAGATAGACCTGCGAACTAGAATTTAATACGTGATGCAAAATAAATTATTCAGAAAGTTGTTAAATGGCTCAGAGGTTTTTCAGAAATGCCAAACTGGCAATAGAAAGTATTTGTCATGACTAGATAGACCCATGAACTAGAGAAATTTAATACATGCTGCTAAAGAAATTTTTCAGAAAACTGCTAAATGGCCAGGATGATTATTTAATAAATGCTAAGCTGGCAATAGCTAGTATTTGTAATGACTAGATGGAGCTATAAGCAAGAGGATTTCAATACAGGCTGCAGAAGAACTTAGTTATCATGAAGAAAAAAATCATCAAATCTGTAATTTATGTTTGATTTTTTGGTGGGAATACGGTTATTCCATTGTTATTCATTTTAAAAGCGAGCTCTGAATAAGACACAAAGGGGCCAATTTGCTAAAACTGTAGAGTGCAAAATCTGGTGCAGGTGTGCAAAGAAACCAATCAGCTTCTAACTTCAGCTCCTTCAATTAAGCTTTGACAAAAAAAAACCTGGAAGCTGATTGGTTTCTATGCAGAGCTGCACCAGGTTCTTCACTCTCCAGTTTTGCTAAATCAACCCTGTAGAGTTTAAGGCTCAGTTCACAAATATGTGAATTGGATGTGTTTTGAACTGCATCCAATTCACACGACATGTGAAATAACATTGATTTTCATTGAAGTTGTTCATATATATATATATATACATTGGAACCTTGGATTACGAGCATAATCCGTCCAGGAGAATGCTTGTAATCCAAAGCACTCACATATCAAAGCGAGTTTCCCTATAGAAGTCAATAGAAAAGAAAATGATTCATTCCATATTGATTTCTATGGCATGCAATACCTAATGTGGCCAGAGGTGGGGGGCGCCGGAGAGACTCGAAAATACTCGGAGACCGTTCGGCTGCATTCGGAAATCCTCGGAAAGGCTCGGAAACACTCGGGAATGGAGTATTTCCGAGGGGTTTCTGAGTGTTTCCGAAGGGCTCTGATCACCCCCGCACCTCCTGCCAAATGCGGTACTACACACCGCAGAGGCTTCAATCCTGCTCGTTTTGCGAACCAAAACTCGCAAACCGAGTCAGGATTTAAAAAAAATAATTGCTCGTATTGCGAACCGCTCGTTAACAGCGTAAAGCCTTGTACACACGATCGGATATCCTATGGATTCTATTCCGATGGTTTTGTCCATTGGAAATCCGATGAAGCTGACTTCCATCAGTCTTGCCTACACACCATCAGTCAAAAAACCGCCCGTTCCAAACGCGGTGACGTAAAACACTCCGATGAGCCGAGAAAAATTAAGTTCAATGCTTCTGAGCATGCGTCGACTTGATTCTGAACATGCGTGGGTTTTTTATCCGATGGACTTGCCCAAAGACGATCGGAATTTGCTATCGGTTTTTGATCCATCGGAAATATTTAAAACATGTTATTTTTTAAAACCGATGGAAAAAAGACAGATGGGTCCCATACACGATCGGTTTGTCCGATTACAAAAGTCCATCGGACTGTTTTCATCGGTAAAACCGATCGTGTGTACAGGGCTTTACTTGCAATCCGAGGTTCCACTGTGTATATATATATATATATATATATATATATAGTGCAAATTTGAAAATAGTCCTGTGTGTTTTCTGAGCACTGTGGTGCAGTTCAGGTGAAAATCCCAGGCTCATTGAGTTCTATGGGAACTCTTCTGAATCGCACCTTTGTTCAGTTGTGTTGCTGATTCAGATCAAGATTTCAGCTCGGATTGCTCTCCTATTATGCCGTGTACATACGATCGGTTTTACCGATGAAAACAGTCCGATGGACTTTTCTCATCGGACAAACCGATCATGTATGGGCCCCATCGGTCTTTTTTCCATCGGTGAGAAAAAATAAAACATGTTTTAAATTTATCCGAAGGGAAAAAAACGATAGCAAATTCCGATCGTCTGTGTGGAACTCCATCGGACAAAAAACCAACGCATGCTCAGAATTAAGTCGACGCATGCTCAGAATCAAATTGACGCATGCTCAGAAGCATTGAACTTAATTTTTTTCAGCTTGTCGGAGTGTTTTATGTCACGGCGTTTGGGGCGGGCGGATTTTTGACTGATGGTGTGTAGACAAGACTGATGGAAGTCAGCTTCATCGGATTTCCGATGGAAAAATCCATCGGATTAAAATCCATAGGAGATCCGATCGTGTGTACAGGGCTTTACAGGAGGTGACACTCTTTATCTACTATGTATTGGCCAGCACTGAAAACACAGCTGTGACCAAAATCCGGCCCTGAGCCTTGCAAATTGGCATCAGAACCACATCAAAACTGCACCTGAACCGCTGAACAAATGCTTTGTTTAATCACAGTGTAAACAGATATGCAATTTGCACTGGAAATGTATCAACCCAGCCTAAAGCCTCATACACACACGGTACGATTGTTGGAAGGGGATTGTCTGCTGATAGACTGTTGTCCTAAAATCTTACCGTTAGTACGCTCCTTTTGACAATTGTTGGATGACAGGCTAGTAAATTTTCGGCGGACAATGGTTTGGGGTCTGATTTTCATATGGTCAGTACACAAATCCGTCACACAAAAGTCGAAAGTACAAACACGCATGCTCGGAATCAATGCTCACCAAACACAAAATTAGCAGAAGGGGCCCAAATGGTGGCACTCAAGAGCTGAAATTCCTCATAGTACGTCACTACCTTTGTGTTTGTGGCATGACAATTTTGTACTGTTAGCATGCAAGACAAGATCCTGGCACAGGCCCTTTTGACAAAAATAAGACGCTCGTTTGACCAACAATTGTACTGTGTGCTTTAGTCTTGTGAAGTTTATGTCTGTTGATAGCTATTTACCTTCCCCTGCATGAGGTTAGATTAATTATTTTTAATTGTTATAGGTAGGTCATTGCATGGCCATCTATACATGTTACATGACCATACAATCAACGTTTGATCTACCAAAACTATGTAATATTAAGATGTACCTAAACTTTTAATCAATGTATATCCAATGTATATCCAATCATGCACGACCTTGCACTACATAATTATTGATAGATTTTACAATTTGGATTGTAATGTGTCTGAAGTTCAACTCCGGCTTTACAGTTCCATTCTGTTTTCTTGTATTTCTCCCTGATCCATACAGATTGCACATCATCCGATTAGGGCATGGCAGGTGAACAACTTCCTGGATGGATGATGCTGCAATTTGTTTTCTAAAGTGTTGAAGGTTGCTAGCTACTTTGATTACATTTGATGTTGACCCCTGTATCTTAGCATTGTCTATCTGCAAGGATAAGTGTTGCCATACCAGACAATGGCACTCTTCAGCAAAAAATCACCTTTCCTGCTCAATACTGTTGTGATGGTAGGGGAGTTGTGTGCTCTCCAATTACCACATTAAAATCTGCTTTCAGATGCATCAAAACCGCACCCACATGAGCTATGAATTCCAAATGCATGAGGACTCTTGGGAGTATGAAAGACCACTGGGGCCAAAAATAAAAAAAATTAAGTAACATTAAAGTGGCATTGATGGGGTGAGCCTCCTTAGCCCAATAGATTGTACAATAGATTGTACGAGATCTGATCAAGTTGTATTCCTCCGTCTCAGCGAGCTCGGAGACCACAGTGGACAAATTTGTGACACGCAGGCAGTATTCTTTGTTCAAAGTGATCTGATCAGAAGTTTAATTCTTACAGCTTATATGGGAAATTACAATAACAAGAGGACGTGCAGAAACCAACTTAAACAATAATACATCTTATGTTGAGTGTGAGACTTCTCACAGAAAGTCTCATAAACAAGGTCTGTTTATGAGACTTTACACAGAGTGTTCCAAAACAATGTCTGAACAGACACGAGATTAGAAGTGGTCCAAAGTTTCTCAGAATCCTGAGCAGTAAACAAAGTCAATTTGCTGTATTCGCTTTTCGAGGATTTACAACACCTGCTTCACCTCCTTGGTCCGGAACTGACGCTTTATCTGCGTCTTTGTCTTGCTTTGCACAATCCATTTTGACCTTTTTACTCGACTGGCATGGATCCAGGCTTGGGAATTCTCCACTAGGATGGCTGTCCTGGTAACCGCGACTACTGGTCCTACTCCTACTTTGTCCTCTACTCGAAAGGGATGTGTTGGTTTCTGTGAAGAAAAAGAAGAGATGTGCGAGCAACATTTCTTTCAACTTCAATTAACTTTCTGACATTTTCCCTCCCTTATCTGATCAAGATCTCCTGCTTCCAAGATAAGGGGTGTTCTTAGCCCAAGGGGTGGGAAAGGGTCTACCCATAAGAATCTCGAATGGAGAGTACCCTGTGGTTTCACCGGGGGTCATTCTGATCTCGGCAAGAACCACTGGTAACATTTTATCCCATTTATGGAAATTTTCCCCTGTGGCTTTCCTAAATTTATCTTTAATGGTTCTATTCATTCTTTCCACTATCCCGGAACTTTGGGGGTGATAGGGGATGTGAAATTTCCACTGTATTTTAAATGCTCCCACTAGCTCTTCGACAGAGTTTTGATGTAAAGGCTGTGAAAGAGTGAAAGGTGTAGTAGGATACAGAAGGTGTCCATGTATCACTTTGTGTGGTGTGTTTGGGTTATTCCTGATGCATGTGATGCACCGTGACACATAAGCTTTAACAAGTTTAGGTAGGCCTAATATAAAAATAATCATTCAGTAAAACTTCACAAGCGTTCCGCCATCCCCTATGGCTTAGCCCGTGGTATTAGGCTATAAACAAAGATGCACTAGCTGCGTGGCTTCCCCTCTTTGAGGAAAAGTCCATTTATGGTCTTTTCTAAGTCATCCACCGCCCAATCCTTCAAATCTATCTCTGTGGCATGTGTCTGGAGATCTAATAATGTATGATCTAGCAGTGCTATTTCAGGTATTAGTACTAGCATTTGGATATGTGCTGGCTGCTCTAGCAGCTGACTCTGCAAATGCAGTGGCGTCACTAGGGTTGGTGTCACCCGGTGCAAAAAAAAATGGTGTCACCCCCCAACAACTATAGTCCCCCCTCAGTACAGACCCCCCTCCACTAACTACAGACCCCCCTCCCACAGTATAGATCCCCTCCCTCAGTACAAACCCGCTCCACTAAGTACAGACTCCCCGCCATCAATATAGACCCGCCTCCCTCAGTATGAACCTCCCCCTCAGTACAGACACCCCCACCTCAGTGCAGACTGCTCCATAAGTACAGACACCCCCACCTCAGTGCAGACCGCTCCATCAGTACAGACACCCCCACCTCAGTGCAGACCCCCTCAGTTACAGACACCCCCTCAGTTACAGACCCCCCTCATACAGACACCCCCCTCAGTACAGACACCCCCCTCAGTAATAGACCCCCCTCAGTAACAGACACCCCCTCAGTTACAGATCCCCCCTCAGTTACAGACACCCCCTCAGTTACAGAACCCCCTCGTACAGACACCCCCCTCAGTACAGACACCCCCCTCAGTAACAGACCCCCCTCAGTAACAGACACCCCCTCAGTTACAGATCCCCCCTCAGTTACAGACCCCCCCTCAGTTACAGACCCCCCCTCAGTACCAGACCCCCCCTCAGTACAGACACCCCCCTCAGTACAGACACCCCCCTCAGTACCAGACCCCCCCCTCAGTACAGACACCCCCCTCAGTACCAATCCCCCCTCAGTACAGACACCCCCCTCAGTACAGACACCCCCCTCAGTACCAGACCCCCCTCAGTACAGACACCCCCTCAGTACAGACACCCCCCTCAGTACCAGACACCCCCCTCAGTACAGACACCCCCCTCAGTACCAGACCCCCCTCAGTACAGACACCCCCCTCAGTTACAGCCCCCCCCCCCTGGTGCAAACTCCCTCTTGTGCAGACCCCAGCAGTACAGACACCCCCTCCCCCCATCAGTAAAGATGCCCCCCTTACCTTTCAGACCTCAGAACAGAGCGGCAGATACACACAGCGGTGTGTCTCTTGAGCGCGGGCTCCTCCTCCTCCTCTGTGGATGTAAACATAGAGGAGGCAGAGGGGGCGGCGGCTTCCTTCCGCTCCGCTGAGGGACACAGCCGCAGCGTGAGCCTAAGGCACAGGGCAGCGGGCGGGCGATGTCAGTGTGGCCGCTGCGCTACCCACGGGTGTCACCCCTCTGGTGGGTGTTACCCGGGTGCGGCCCGCCCCCCCCGCACCTGGCTAGCAACGCTAGTGTGCAAATGCACTCTAATAACAGCAGAATCTACAAAACCCTTGTGTAAATTAGGTAAAACAGTGTAAGTCAGAAATGACCTGGGAGAAGTGTCCCGTTGAGCAATGTGTATACAGTCATGTTGTGGTACTACCTCACCGTGTTCTCCTATTTAATCCTAAAAAGGCACTAAAATTGGGCTGGGTGTGAATATTTTAACCACTTCCCACTGTACATATATGGCCGGGTGGGTGCACTCTCCTTCTGAGTGGACGTTCCCGAACGTCCCTTAGAAGGAGCGGGATCACGGAGGGGCGCGCGCGGACACGCCGCATCTCGAAACATAAGGAGGGCACTGTGATTTGCCCTCCTGATCAGCACGATGGCTGTGTCTAATCACAGCCATCGTGATGTAAACAAAGAGGTGGGGGCTGGAATTTGTGAGGGGATCGCGCCGCCACGTGCCCGCGCAGTGGCGCGATCCCGATCTGCCTGTGCACCCCAGAGACCAAAAAGGTGTGCACGTCAGGAGGGCCATGTGATTGGCCCTCCTGATGACATGACGGCTGTCCAATCACAGCCGTCATGTAATGTAAACACAGAGCAGTTGTAACTGCTCTCATCTCTTCCTCTCCTCACACAAAGCCTGTCAGTGAGGAGAGGAAGAGACAATCTGTGCTGCAGCCGGGAGATCAGTGAGATCAGTGAGTTTTTAGCTGTTTGTCTGCTGTTTACCCACTGATCACCAAGTGGGTAAACAGCATGAACATCTGACCAACATCTGGCACATCTGCCCGCCAACATCTGACCGCCAGCATCTGACCGCCAACAGCTGGCACATCTTCCCGCCAACATCTGCCCTGCCAACATCTGGCACATCTGACCCCCAACATCTGGCAGTAAACATCTGCCCGCCAACAGCTGCCACATCTTCCCGCCAACAGCTGCCACATCTGCCCGCCAACATCTGCCACATCTGCCCGCCAACATCTGCCCGCCAACATCTGACCGCCAACAGCTGCCCGCCAACATCTTTCACATCTGCCCACATGGCTAAACGATTCTATAGCAGCGAGGAGGCTCTCCAGATACTCCAGTATATGTCGGACGAGAGTAGCGGGGAACTCGCTCTGTCAGAATCGGATAGTGAATATTATCCAGAGGAAAGTAGTGGCTCTGAAATAGAAACTGAGGATAAAATCCTAACAAGTGAGATCAGGAGTTATGAGCAGGCGCAGACATCCACCAGCAGCGCAGCACTCCAGGACATCCCCCAGCAGGCATCCACCAGCAGCGCAGGACTCCATGATGATATGCAGGCATCCACCAGCAGCGCAGCACGCCAGGATAGGCAGGCATCCACTAGCAGCGCAGCACGCCAGGATAGGCAGGCATCCACCAGCAGTTCTGCAACTTCCCTAGAGGATAGGCCAAATGCTAGCAACGGGGCGTCCCATCAACAATGAGGCAGGGCCCATACTAGCCTCCCCGATCTTCTACTGTATCCAACATGGCTGCCCGATACGTCAGTAGAACCTGTCATTCCCCCTTTTACAGCCCAGCCAGGCCCTCAGATACAGTCAGAAACATATTGCCAACAATCCAAATTCTTCCTATGCCCGTCCTTTTGTTTGGAAACCCCTCACCGTGGAAGAATTTAAAATTGTCCTTGGCCTAATCCTCAACATGGGGCTGACAAAAAAAATGAACTCCATTCCTACTGGTCTACCCGACCTATCTACCACATGCCAGTCTATTCATGTTTTATGAAAAGAACCCGTTACAAGATGATAATGAGGTTTCTACACTTCAACGACAATGCCCAATCCTCCCTCGAAATCATCCCAATTATGATAAACTATTCAAAATTCGGCCCCTAATCAATTTATTTTTGCGCCAGCTTCAAGCAGATGTTTACCCCTGATGTAAATATATGTGTAGATGAATCATTAGTACACTTCACAGGAAGACTTGGAATAAAGCAATACCTCCCCAGTAAAAGAGCCAGACATGGGGTAAAATTTTATAAGGCATGTGACAGGGCCACGGGTTACACATATGATTTTATAATTTATGAGGGAAAAGACAGACAGCTAAACCCCCCTGGATGCCCTACCTACATGAGAACAAGTGGCAAAATTGTCTGGCAGCTGATTGAACCATTACTTGGGAAAGGTTACCATCTATACGTAGACAATTTCTATACAAGTCTCCCACTTTTTCGCTATCTGTACCAAAAGAAAACTGTGGCCTGTGGGGCAGCACGGACCAACCGCAAAGGCTTCCCACAGAGATTGGTTGCCAAGAAATTGAAACAGGGGGAAATGGCCAGTATGCGGACTGAAGAGGTCCTAGCATTGAAGTGGAGAGATAAAAAAGAGATGTCTACATCCTTTCCACAATGCATGATGACTTCTTGGTGGAACTGCAGAGAAGAAGAGGCCCCGTCCAGAAGCCAAAATGTGTGCATGACTATAATCTTTACATGGGGGGGGGTGGATATGAACGACCAGATGATGCAGCCCTACTTGGCCACCAGGAAATCACTGTTTTGGTACAAAAAAGTTGCCATTTATTTGATGCAACTAGCCCTGTTCAATTCTTATATAATTTTTTCTAAGTGCACCCAAAGTTCCCTAACCTATCTAAAATTTCAAGAAGACTCGATCGAAGCCCTTCTCTATTCCCATGGCCAAGCCCCTCAACTAATTTGCTCCGATGCAGTAGCAAGACTCCACGAAAGGCACTTTTCCGAAATACTCCCTCTTACCCAAACAGGTCGCAAACCGCAAAAAAAGTGTTGTGTGTGTTCAAGTAGAGGAATTCGTCGTGACACCCGATACTACTGTCCCCAATGTCCCTCCCAGCCAGGCCTTTGTATTGGAAAGTGCTTTCAGAGCTATCATACTTTACTAAACTATTAGTAAAGTAAAGATGATTTTTTTTCCAGTTTCCACCATCTGCCATTTCTGTGAATGACCCGGACTGTTTTTGACTATGCCTCTGCCAACCATGTTTCTGCCTTCAACGTGAATTGATCTCGGCCTGTTAAATGACCATGCTTTTTGCCTGCCTCCTAAACTGATCATTTGAGTACAGCACAGGGGTCTCACATATTTTAGGGGCTCCAGAAAAGAGTTTCCGAGTGGAGAAAAAAATTTTCTCCGGGTTTTGGTTTTCTCGGATTAGGGTCTGGAGACTCGGAGGCTTCGTAGAGATTTGGGTGGGAAGAAGCCTCTACCCCTGTCCTTAAGTCTTACCTGACCAAGGCCTAAATGTTATAGTGCTGCCACCTGAACTGGCCATGCCTCTACCTGCCACCTGAACTGGCCATTCCTTTGCCTGCCACCTGAACTGACCATGCCTCTGCCTGTTACCTGAACTGCCTGCTAAACCATGGACCATGTTCATACGTTTCTATATCTTTGTCTGCTGCCTGGACAATTCCTGGACATTTCCTTTGGCTGTCTGCACAAATGCTTTGACTGCTCTGGAACGGTATTCCTGCCTGCTAAAACCATATGTGAGCCTTTTTTTATTACCTTTTGCTCAGCAGAATGTATTTTGGGGTGTAATTCTTGGTGTGTACATGCTATGTGTTAGAAGCCTGAAGGTGCTACTTGCATTTTGGGCCTCTGTATGTGGCCAGGCTGTGGAAAAGTCTCACACATGGGGTATCACCATACTCAGGACAAGTAGCAGAATGTATTTTGGGGTGTTATTTTTGCTATGTACATATTATGTGTTAGAAAGATCTTCTAAATTGACAACTTTGTGAAAAAAAAAAGTTTTAATTTTTTTTCCACGCATTCCAAAAACTTTTGGAGAGAACTGACATGTTCAAAAGACTAATTATGCCTCATAGAATATACATTGGGTTGTTTTCTTTCCAAAATGGGGTCATTTTGTGGGTAATTCCATTGTCCTGGTTCTCCAGGGCCTTCAAAAATGTGATAGGTACTCAGGAAATGAAATGTGTAATTTATGCCTTTAGAGCGCCTGATGGTGCTACTTGGATGTTTGGCCTCCGTATGTGGCCAGGATGTGGAAAAGTCTCACACACGGGGTATCGCCATACTCAGGATGAGTAGCAGAATGTATTTTGGGGTGTTATTTTTGCTATGTGCATACTATGTGTTAGAAAGATCTTCTAAATTGACAACTTTGTGAAAAAAAAATATGTTTTAATTTTTTTTCCACATTTTCCCAAAACTTTTGGAAAGAAATTACATGTTCAAAAGACTTATTATGCCTCATAGAATATACATTGGG
This sequence comes from Rana muscosa, assembly GCA_029206835.1. Classification (NCBI taxonomy): domain Eukaryota; kingdom Metazoa; phylum Chordata; class Amphibia; order Anura; family Ranidae; genus Rana; species Rana muscosa. The sequence continues at coordinate 221,172,007 of CM055116.1, forward strand.
TTGTTTTCTTTCCAAAATGGGGTCATTTTGTGGGTAATTTCATGGTCCTGGTTCTCCAGGGCCTTCAAAAATGTGATAGGTACTCAGGAAATTAAATGTGTAATTTATGCCTTTAGAGCGCCTGATGGTGCTACTTGGATGTTTGGCCTCCGTATGTGGCCAGGATGTGGAAAAGTCTCACACATGGGGTATTGCCATACTCAGGACGAGTAGCAGAATGTATTTTGGGGTGTTATTTTTGCTATGTACATACTATGTGTTAGAAAGATCTTCTAAACTGACAACTTTGTGAAAAAAAATATGTTTTAATTTTTTTTCCACATTTTCCCAAAACTTTTGGAAAGAAATTACAAGTTCAAAAGACTTATTATGCCTCATAGAATATACATTGGGTTGTTTTCTTTCCAAAATGGGGTCATTTTGTGGGTAATTCCATGGTCCTGGTTCTCCAGGGCCTTCAAAAATGTGATATGTACTCAGGAAATGAAATGTGTAATTTATGCCTTTAGAGCGCCTGATGGTGCTACTTGGATGTTTGGCCTCCGTATGTGGCCAGGATGTGGAAAAGTCTCACACATGGGGTATCGCCATACTCAAGACGAGTAGCAGAATGTATTTTGGGGTGTTATTTTTGCTATGTACATACTATGTGTTAGAAAGATCTTCTCTTACTAAATACCTCTGACTGTCTTCTTTCCAAAAAGGGGTCATTTGGGGGGTATTTGTACTGTCCTGACATTTTAGGGCCTCAAGAAATGAGATAGGCCATCAGTGCATTAGGATTGATCAATTTGCAATAATGCGTAGCTTAGTTTGTAGACTCTATAACTTTCACACAAACCAATTATCATACACTTATCATGCTTTTTTTTTACCAAAGACATGTAGCAGATTACATTTTGGCCTAAATTTTCGCCGAAATTTGATTTTTTTGGATTTCTTTTAAAACAGAAAGTAGAAAATTTAGTTTTTTTTCAAAATATTTGCTCTTTTTTCGCTTATATCTCAATTTTTTTTAAATGAAATTGTGAATAAATACCACCAAAAGAAAGCTCTATTTGTGTGAACAAAATGATAAAAATTTCATTTGGGTACAGTTTAGCATGACTGAATAATTGTCATTCAAATTGCGAGAGCACTGAAAGCTGAAAATTGGTCTGGGAAGGAAGGGGGTTAAAGTGCCCAGTATTGAGGTGGTTAAGTAAAATTGTCACATTGCGAGTGGTGGATAAAGTAGTAGGTCTGCCCAGGGTAAATAATGTTGCCATCCTGCACGGGATGCTAATGTTCGGAGGCACATAGGCATGCCTTGAACTTGAACTGGGACCATCTTTGGGAAAAAAACCCTACATGGCGCAGTTCTCCACCATGTTTTTGGAGAGGACACCTGTCATAGTCTTACCATTTTCCCTTGCATACAAATAAAACATTATTTTTCCTATCGAGGAGGCCAAGTCTGGGTGCTACAACCACAGCACTTTTCAGATACCTTTACTTGGGCACCAGGATATATCTTTTTATATCTCCGGAAGGGAGATTCAGCCTTTGGCAACACCTTTGGTAACAGGTAAAACAAGAAGTGGTATATTATAAAACCAACTGTGGAGAATCCTGTCTCTATCCCATGTTCGTTTACTAGGGCAGCCATAACTGCTTGTGACTGAAGACACGTTCCGTGTGTCAAGCTGGAGGTAATAGGGCTGTGGAGGGGTCAGAATGGCTAGCAGACATAAAAGATCACATTGATTCCAAAGTCTTGTTTCATAAGAAGTTGCCCCCTGTCGACCACTTGTTCTTCTCGTTCTGGGGTCCTTAAAGTTGAATTATTAATCCCAGCTATACTGGGCCAGAACTAGGTGGAATCTGTGAGTTGCACAGACCCATCAAGTGTCCGAGGCTGTAATGCAGCATCCTTGGCAGCTTGGTCTGCTTCCATATGTGAGTCTCAAATGCTAGGATGGCTACCTCAGCAAGAACCTGGAAAGCTGAAAACAGCCAATCAATTTAACCTATTGCTTGATTGGTTTACCTGCCGAAGTGAAACAAACTTCTGGCCCTTAAAATGGAACCAAAAAGCCCTCTATCTCTCTATCTCTCGATTATCTATATAAATATATCCAACGACCCCGAATAAAGGATCCAATGACTCTGAATACAGAGTGTCCTAATGGGTGCAAACTCAACCCGTCCATTTAACCGGCCTCCAAAGAGTAATTACATACTTTAGCAGGACCGATCTATGTGTAGGTGTGGTCTCGCAGGTGGGCTCGCAATGTGGTCTGGAGCATAATTGCGTAGACAACAAAGGATATCATCCACCAGGTTAGTCACCGGCCTTGAAGGATAAATGAAAAGATGGGCTGTGTTCACAAGGGAATGCCCTCCCCTCGTCCACCAGGACGCTAAAACGCATTTGCTAAATTAATCACTATGAAGTGAAGTGGGTAGCATCGAATGGTATGGCTGCGGCATGGCACATCAGATACAACTGGTGCTCTAGGTATAACTAAACTGTTAATTTCCCTCAAGTCCTGTATAAAGCGGTAAGTTCCATCGGCTTACTATACAGGGTTTATAGAGGTGTTGTAGGGTGATCTCTATAGCATCATGCACCCCCTCGTCTAGAAATGTATAAATTATAATTTTTTTGACTATGCCTCAGAACAGGGTGTTATCAGTACCACTACAATCGCTCACTAATACACAGATTAGGCTTAATAAATGTTTAAAGTGTTATGTTCCTTTAAGATGTCATGTTTTTTTAAAACTCCGAAATTTTTGCCCAAATGCCAAATGGCAATATTTTGTACAGAGATACCCCGGTACTTGGGGGTTAATGTGCAAAAATCAATTTTTCAAAATAAACTTTTGGTTAAGAGATATACCCATTTGGCATCCTGCCAATTATTTTATTGGACCCCACCTATGATCTTCGTGTATGGGGTGTGCATTGGATGAGTCCTACAACATATATAATGTTTACCTAGCAAATATAAACAATAAACAATAAATGCACAAGTTCCTTTTCAGGCCAAAAGTGAACACTCTTTTTATGTTATGTCTTGTTATGAAACAGTCTTTTTTCCCCATAAGGATGTGAAAGAGAAACTTAAGTTTCTTCACAGCAATGTGAAAGGAGGGGTGGATTCCTCACAGAGAACCCCGAGGGTGGGGGCTTCTGTGGAGGAGCTCCTCTTTACTCAAACGTAGCATTAGAAAGATTGACAGGAAATGTCTTTTTTTATTAGCCAATGGACTCCAGACACCGACTAATTACTTGCCACTGACAACAGAATTGAATGAGAAAAATTGTTTCTACATTGTGGCCACTCTTCTGTTCAAAGTGAGTTCCACGTCTTTTTGGTCGGGAGTCCATTGGACTGTATTTACAGTAACCTTAACTGACCCTTACTGTCAGCATTTGTACGTTTTCACGTTAACTTATAGAACACCTTGGCTCATAGAGGTATAGGATTTTCCTGTACCTTCCCCATAATCACAAATCACAACATAGTGGACAGATGCCGTCTCACCCACGGCTTCTAGACAACTCCATACAAACAAACAGATTATCTCATATTTTGTTACGCGGCAGGGAGGACAGTGACAGAGGTCTGAATTTTTTCCTCACCCAGAGTTTTTACTACTACTTCTTAGAACAGTGGAACTGTCTAGGTCTAACAAAATTACAGACCCTACACAAGACGGATCATTTAGTATTTCCAAAATGCTCAGACCCGCCTCATGTGGCCAGACATCTTTGAACCATGCCCAGTTTCCCCTGTTTTCTATCTGCAGGCTATGGAGAAGGAAATATATATTTCAAAAAAAAAAACAGTACTGTTTTATTTCCTCGACTCTCCAAGAGTCTCTTTATTATTTTATGTGTTTCTAAAGCACTATATATATGTGAGGTTTCTTAGAACCTTAGACTCCTAGAATCTTTTACCATGTGCTTCTAAAGCACCATATATATATATGTGTGTATATATATAAAGAAAAGGTGCAAATAAACAGGCCCAAAATTTGCACTTCTCGGCGCCTATGTATTGGTATGCAATTCCTGTGGTTCAATAATTTGCCTATTTAGATGGGTAAATAATGGGAAAATAGACGATATACTCAGCTCGGAAATAAATATATCAAAGTAATTAAACTATGGTATAAATTATATAAAAGGAGCAGCTGTTTAAATTTATATAAAATGAGAACCTCATAAATATAAAACAGAATAAATAAAATAAATATCATATATAAAAACTTAAATTCGTAAAGTCCATATGATAAAACAGCGCTAAATAAGGATAAATGTCCAAAAACATGTAAAAAGCACTTGAGTGATGACTTTGCAACAGTCAAACTAGTAGTGGTATATCTTCTCTGGATACGATATGTAGTGCACCCTACACCAATCCCAAATCTTCACCACAAGTGAGGCACGCTCCCCCTCTGGGGTACAAACTCACCACAAAGATGAAAAAGATAGGCCTTTTTCTTAGTCTGTAGGTAGTCTCACTCCAACATCCGTCATCACCACCAGGGTAGTATGGGTTAAAATCCTCAAGCAAACATATAAGGACATAAAGGCACTAATAGTGTAATATTGCTTTAATTAAGAAATCCCCAATACTAAAACCCTGTTTCAAATGCACGTACAATTAAATCACTTGTAAAACAGCACATAAAGTATAGAGTGTAATCACCGCTATCCTGTCCCAAGAGGGCGCCTGTGTTGCATTCTTAACGCGGCGGTCTTTTGTTCCGGATTTGCGACAGCTGCCGTGATATTCGCTCTGTACTTCCTAGTTACAGAGACGCTGCGGTATCTGGGCCCTGACCGGTTTCGTCACAGATTGACTTCAACTGAGGGCTTCACGCCCTCAGTTGAAGTCAATCTGTGACGAAACCGGTCAGGGCCCAGATACCGCAGCGTCTCTGTAACTAGGAAGTACAGAGCGAATATCACGGCAGCTGTCGCAAATCCGGAACAAAAGACCGCCGCGTTACGAATGCAACACAGGCGCCCTCTTGGGACAGGATAGCGGTGATTACACTCTATACTTTATGTGCTGTTTTACAAGTGATTTAATTGTACGTGCATTTGAAACAGGGTTTTAGTATTGGGGATTTCTTAATTAAAGCAATATTACACTATTAGTGCCTTTATGTCCTTATATGTTTGCTTGAGGATTTTAACCCATACTACCCTGGTGGTGATGACGGATGTTGGAGTGAGACTACCTACAGACTAAGAAAAAGGCCTATCTTTTTCATCTTTGTGGTGAGTTTGTACCCCAGAGGGGGAGCGTGCCTCACTTGTGGTGAAGATTTGGGATTGGTGTAGGGTGCACTACATATCGTATCCAGAGAAGATATACCACTACTAGTTTGACTGTTGCAAAGTCATCACTCAAGTGCTTTTTACATGTTTTTGGACATTTATCCTTATTTAGCGCTGTTTTATCATATGGACTTTACGAATTTAAGTTTTTATATATGATATTTATTTTATTTGTGTGTATATATATATATATATATATATATATATATATATATATATATATATATCACATAGACTTGTTTCTGCCCTGACCAGTTTGACCCTTAAATCATCTTTTAACAGATGATTTATTCTAAATTTACGTCTTCTACTTCCTTCGTGAAGTCTGTTTCTAAAAAGCGCGTGCCCGTAAATACTGTGTGTGTGCATGAGGCATAGAAGCAAGACATGATGGTTAATATCATGCGTGTTAACAAGGATCTACCATTCCTATCTATAATTACTACATTATGTTTCTCCCGGCTCGGGTGGGGGGGAGGCATACCTTTGGCAAGTTGAGTCCCCATTATTCAAAGATATAAAAATGATTTATTCGTAACAGGGATTTGGGACAGACAACAAAACGTAGTTTCTCAGGCGTACCTGACTCCTGAGATTCATAAGAGTTAACCCTTCCTGGAAAGTTACTGGTGTGTGGAGATTAAATCTTAATACTTGAACCCTTGGTGTACCTTCCCTGAATAATGGACCTTTGCCAATCTTAAAGTGGTAACCCCCGGGAACACTTGCCATCCAATGTCCTACTCCCATAGTAGCACTAGCAAACTAATACTCCAACAACACAATCTGGACACTTACCCGGCATTAATACAGTTCTTAATACTCTAAAAATATGTCTGATTACCGTGATAACAAAACAGTAAACCCACAACACATTCAGAACATCTATTTAGACATTAATAATGTTCTTATACTTCTATACAAGAATATTCTTACACTTCTATGCGATAGAAAGATAAGCAAAAGTGACCTGAGATATCGGAACAACTTGTCAGTCTATTTTTTTGTGTATACACCTTTAAATTTCCTTTAAATAGCCACCCAGGACTATTAGATCCATCCAGGATCTAACTATACGTGTTTCCAGAACACTTTAGGTCTCGTAGGACCACTTAGGACTATTAATACTAGCCACCCAGGACTATATGTGTTACTTAAACACTTTGTGTTCCCCGAACACTTTAGGTCTCGCAGGACCTTTAATAGCCACTCTGGACTAACTTCAGACTCATCCAGAGCCTGTATGTGTTCCTAGAACACTTAACAAATCTATACTTCCCCTACACAGGTCTTAAAATAAAGATAGTTGAGAACACAGGTCACAGCAAGGAAAATAAATTCAACACTTACTGGACAGATGCCTCGACTATCCTGCCGAAACTACGCCAGTTGATGGGGTGAGCCTCCTTAGCCCAGTAGATTGTACACTAGATTGTACGAGATCTGACCAAGTTGTATTCCTCCGTCTCAGCGAGCTCAGAGACCACAGTGGACAAATTTGTGACACGCAGGCAGTATTCTTTGTTCAAAGTGATCTGATCAGCAGTTTAATTCTTACAGCTTACAATAACAAGAGGACGTGCAGAAACCACCTTAAACAATAATACATCCTATGTTGAGTGTGAGACTTCTCACAGAAAGTCTCATAAACAAGGTCTGTTTATGAGACTTTACACAGAGTGTTCCAAAACAATGTCTGAACAGACACGAGATTAGAAGTGTATAAACGTCACTTCGGGGAATCTCATATTCTGTGAGAACATAACAATAAAACAATATCTGTGCAAAGGACAATTTTATACCAAGTAAGCTAATCTATCCTAAGATGGATGCTGACTACAAAATGGAGTCACATTTGGTTCATATTCCTTCAGGCATTAAACCCATAAACAAAAATGTAAAATAACGCAGCTTACCAATCCTTAGATGTGGTGGTTGCATAAGTGTTCTTTTTTAGGCCTTTCCCCCTTGTTTTCACCTGGTAATCTGACCAGTAAATGGCCTCCTGACCTAGGGTGCCTACACTCTGTATGAAGGAGCAACAGAGATATTTTTGGGTAGAAGCATTTTCAGTCTGCGGGGGAGGGTAGTGTTTGATGTACTAGCAGATTTAGAAGTAGTTACAACAACAGTTTTTTTTTCTTTTGGGATCAAGGTGTTACACAAATAAATAAAAGCTGATCATTGTAAGCAGTGTTTTTTTTCATATGTTCTCTCTATGTATGTATGTATGTATGTATATATATATATATATATATATATATATATATATATATATATAAGAAGGTCAGTATGCTGGCATGAATTTATGGGAGGAGTCAGGAGGGTATTTAAGCAGCCCACTCACCCATGCTCTTTGTCGGTTCAGTGCGAGATACTACACGTCACTGGGCCAACTCTTCCCAGCTCACCTCATGTTTGTGAGTCTGCGCATTCGATCGCAAGTGCATTGCCTCTTCTCTGTTCATGGTCTTCGTCGGAGGTTCCCGCTCACTGTCGCAGGTAGTATTCAAACCTTTTCGTATCATGTGCAATCTTCAATTCGTTATGCTTCCTGTCCTGCATTCTTTTCAGAAAAAACCTGCCTCCGAGTTATTGTCGCTCATGTACATTTGTAGCTTCCTTCTTCCAAACATACGATTCATTTGTAAATCCAAGCCTCCGAGCCACTGTCGGTCGTTGTCCGATATCACTCGCCACAGGCTTCACTGGTTATAAAATTCACTGTCCATGGGGTTGCCATCTCATCCATTTGGAGATGAGCATGTATTGTTTGTATGGGTTCTTTGGCAGATTGAGGTGGTAATTAGACCCACCAGGTGCCTGTCTGCACTGGATTAGCCTGGGGGGATGGGTGGTTGGTAGGTGTTCGGTTTCAGAGCAAGGGGTAGCATACACTCTACAACTAATCCATATCAGATTCATTTAATACTCCTTACTACCGATTCGTATCGGATTCATTTCATGCATTTTACAACCGATTTGTATCAGTCATTTCTCTTTACAACCGTTTTGTATCAGATATGTTGCATACTTACTACCGTTGCAATTCGTTGTTTGTACACGGTTCTTCTCTCTCATTTATTTACCAAACCAAAGTTATTTTCTGTGCGTCATGCATGGCGCCACACCACAATCTTCGGATGTGTTGCACACCCGCTCCAGTCCAAAGTGAACCCAGTCGCACGTTCACTGTCCCAGGTAGGATTTGTTACCTTGTTTTTCATGTCAAATTCGTGGCCATTCGTGGTGTCACCCGTACCATATGTTCGGTTCCCGCAGTGGAGCTTACGAATTATTCGTACGCACTTCCCACGTTCTATTTTCTACACCAAACCTTGTTGTTTTGCCTCATGCACGGCATCCAGCTACACCTCCCCGATATTTTTCACTCCAGCCACAGTCCGCCGCGAACTCACTCGCATGGCCCACTTTCGCAAGTAAGATTTGTTATTACATTCTTTATGTCCTATCAATTCGTTACCATTCGTTGTCTCCCATATTGTTCGTTAGTGGCCCCTATGGAACCTACGAATAAAACTGACGTTGTCCTTATACCTTATACTACTCGCTCAAGGGTACGGTAATCCGCCAAACAAACCAGGTGTTTCTATCCTTTCTCAGTAACCCAATTCTCATTAATTGAGACCCTTGCAGCCATGCAAAACCATATCAGCAGCCTGTCACTCTTGTTGAGACCCCTGCAAAACGCTATATCGTCTCAGCAACATCTCACTCATTAAAATATATATATATATATATATATATATATATATATATATATATATATATATATTTACATATATACATATAAAAATAGATAAATACCCCCTTTTGTCACCATGCAATCTCAGCCCAGCAACCTGACACCTGTTGAGACCCTTGCAACCATGAAAATCATCTCAGCAGCCTGACACCCTTGTAAATACCCTTGCAAAACGCAACACAACACGTGACCCTTGCATAACGCAAAACGCAAAAAAAAAAACCCTTTGCCACCACGCAATCTCGGCCTAGCAACCGGACACCTGTTGAGACCCTTGGAACCATGCAAATCGTCTCAGCATACAAAAAGAAGGCCCAGGTATCTCTACCAAGGTCAGAAAGGCGGCTACTTCGGCAACAGAGAGTCTTAGTCTAATTTATGATTCCAAAACAGTACACAATTTATTAATACCAAAAAGGGCGCACTATGCACAAATTCATGATGTGACTGAGAGTATTTTAAGACAACTTCAATCACAGTACTTTTGAAGGTCTCCTTCCAAGTGTGGAAGGGACCCCAAAAGATGTTACTTTAAAAACAGACAGAAAACATGGAGACATGGAGACACACAAATTGTCTCAGCAGCCTGACACCCTGGTTAAGACCCTTGCAAAATGCAACATTGTTTTAGCAACCTTTCACTTGTCAAAAAATAAATAAAAATAAAAAATAAAAATAAAATATATTTATATATATATATAAAATAAATAAATACCCCCTTTGTCACCACGCAATCTCGACCCAGCAACCCGACACCTGTTGAAACCCTTGCAACCATGCAAAATCGTCTCAGCAGCCTGACACCCTTGTTGAGACCCTTGCAAACACAATACCATCTCAGCAGCCCCACACTCATCAAGACCCTTGCAACCACGCAATACCGTCTCGAGCAACCTCCCACTCGTCAAGACCTTTGTGACCACGCAGTCTCGCCCCAGCAACTTGACATTCATCGAGACCCTTGCAGCCAGACAAATCATCTAAGGCCTCATGTACACTGCTGTTGGTAAACGGACGTTTAGGAACAGTTGGGCGTTTTTCAGCTGCCCCTGATCTCTCCTCTATGTTATCTTATCAGTACATGTACACAGGATCCCCCATCTCTTCTCTATGTTATCTTATCAGTACATCTACACGGGATCCCCGATCTCTCCTCTATGTTATCTTATCAGTACATGTACACAGGATCATTTATAGTCGTTTCTAGGCAGTTGAGTTTAGAAACCTTTCCGGAAATAAAATAAAAAAATGGGTTCAGACGGATGTTCAGTGGCATTCGAAACGCCAATGCCTGTAACAGCCTGTAAACACTCGCGTTTACCAGCGTTTCGTTTACAGTCGTTTTCATTTTAACAAAAAAAAAAAGTCAGGGAATATTGTCTCAGCAGCATGACACTCATTTGAGACCCTTGCAAAACGTAATATCATCTCAGCAACCTCACACTCGTCTAGACCTTTGCAACCACACAATCTCGTCTCAGCAACCTGACACCCATTCAGACCCTTGCAGCCATACAAAGTCGTCTTAGCAGCCTGACACTCATTTGAGACTATTGCAAAACTCGATATCGTCTCAGCAACCTGACACCCGTTCAGACCCTTGCAGCCATACAAAGTCGTCTCAGCAGTCTGACACTCATTTGAGACCATTGCAAAACGCAATATCGTCTCAGCAACCTGACACCCATTCAGACCCTTGCAGCCATACAAAGTCGTCTCAGCAGCCTGACACTCATTTGAGACCATTGCAAATGCAATATCATCTCAGCAACCTGACACCCGTTCAGACCCTTGCAGCCATACAAAGTCGTCTCAGCAGCCTGACACTCATTTGAGACCATTGCAAAACGCAATATCGTCTCAGCAACCTGACACCCATTCAGACCCTTGCAGCCATACAAAGTCGTCTCAGCAGCCTGACACCCATTTGAGACCATTGCAAACGCAATATCGTCTCAGCAACCTGACACCCGTTCAGACCCTTGCAGCCATACAAAGTCGTCTCAGCAGCCTGACACTCATTTGAGACCATTGCAAAACACAATGTCGTCTCAGCAACCCCTCACTTGTCGAGACCCTTGCAATCACACGATTTCATAATAAAAAAACAAAAAAACAAACAAAAAAAACGGCATACGCATTGAGACCCTTGCAACCACACAATATCATCTCAGCAAACCTGACTGAGACCCTTGCAACCACACAATGCCGTCTCAAAACAAACCTCATAATCATCGATACCTTTGCAACCACGCAATATCGTCTCAGCAAACCAGTCTTAGACCCTTGCGACCACGCAATGCGGTCTCAAAACAAACCTTCATACTCATCGAGGCCCCTGCAACCACGCAATATCGTCCCAGCAACCTGACACTCACTGACACCCTTGCAACCACACAATATTGTCTGCAGTAGTATAAAACACTTTGCGGCACACACCTACGTGCAAACCCGCATACAAACTAAACTTGCAAATACACCTCAGTGACAAACAATCAGCCACACAAACACGCAGCAGCACCCAGTTGGCCATTCATCTTCAGTGGCACGTGGGCCACTCATCTTTTCTCTGTCTTTTTCCCTGAGGTTAGTTCAGGTTTCCATCCAGCACCAGCGAGTGCAGGTTGGTCTGCGAATGCACGTTGGTCTGCGAGTGCACGTTGCGAGTGCACGTTGGTCAGAGGGTGCACGTGTATTGTCTTGTTAAGTACCTGTGTATTGTCTTGATTTTCATAAACCAGTGCAAGATCCAGACCAAGTTCTCAAACTAGTCCAAGCAGCAGTAGCAGACTTAGCTGTGGGACAAGTTCCTCACCTGCCAGAACGGCATTTCAATGTTCATCCCGGCAGTGTCAGCCGAACTACCACGGGTGGTCACTGATGCTGCAGCCTCCACAGGCTTTGCGGCCACTGGTTCGCCGAACCTTGGCCCCAGAAATTCTCTTAAATTTCTGCTTCGCCCCGTGTCTTCATCACTCTTTCAAGCTGTATCCCATAGTGGCAGCTGCCCAGGTCTGGGGCAACACTTGAACAGGACAGACAGTGTTCTTCACCACGGACAATCAGGCCACAGCCGACATCATCAATAAAGGTAGATCCAAGTCACTCCCCATCATGTCCTTCCTGCACAGTTTAATATCTTCTGTAGACATATTCCAGGCACATGCAAAATTGCACCTGATGCGCTGTCCCATTTCAACCTTACTTTGTTTTTTCCAGCAAGAGCCTGGAGCCGACCCAACAACTATTCCTGTCCCACCCTGGTTGTTGCTGACGATGGACTGAAGTTGCATCTCGCCAATGCAACCCAGCTTATTAACCACTCCTTGGCACGCAACACACTGAAGGCCTATCGCACTGCTTGAAACACTAACCGCTGATTTTTGGCCTCTTGCCCCAGAGCAGCGATAGGCGACGTTAGACATGTCCTAGCCTTCATATCGTATGGCCACATGCAGCTGGCCCTTTCTCACAATACTATCGCGCTATACCTAGACGGTGTCCAGCATTTCCTGTCCTTGCAGGACCCCAGTAAACTGTCAGTATTCTCGGCCCATGCAGTCAAGTCCCTCCTATAGGGCATACAGAAGCACCAACCCGTAGTCAGTGGCAAACGCCTACCTTTCGTTCAAATATTTTTATTAAGAGATTTTTCTGATAAGAGAAGTATCAGAAATAATGGTGAATAACATACAGTACATTCCTAAATTCGGTGAGACCAGTAGATAGAACTATTTATCTAGCCATATGGTGTCCCATAATACTATTACTAGTGAAACAGACGTAAATCTGCAATGGTATCATCTCATTCACTAGATCCCTCATCACTGCATGGAACAAAACTTAATGAGGCCCTGCGGCTTCTGATCCTCCGGATGCCCCAAAAGGGTTCAAACTGCATCCTAAGGGCCAGAGCCGCCTAGCCCTCCCACCTGGTCTGTAGGATTGCTAAGCCAGATAGGGATGAGATAGATACCCATAACCGTAATAAGAACTTAATACTGTAAATAACAGAACCGATAATCAGAATGCTCAGTAATCATAGCAGAACACTGAGACACCAAGGAGTGTGTCAGAAAGTAGGGGGGAAGAGAAACATGGTAGAAGGAGGTAAGAGAAAAAAGAGCAAGTAGACTATTGAGAAGATGTATGTGCAGACAGGCTGCCAGGTTGTACTCCAGGTATGAGAGAAATATTGCAGAAGGTGGCCCAGGGTTCCCAGATGGATCTAAATTTTTCAGTCTTGTCATTCATTTTGGCTACAATTTGTTCTTGCACCATGATCCAAGAAACCTTCCTCTTGAATCCCAGTAAGGAGATGGTGAGTCTCTTCCAGGCCTTGGCTATGGTCATTTTAGCGCCCAATAAAACAAAGAATGCCAATACTTGGGAGCATTTAGATAAATTGGGAAAATTATGATTGAGTAGAGCTGTACTGGGATGAGGGGTCACTGATATCTCAGTCAAAGCGCTAATGATACGGAACACTTTCCGCCAAAAGGATCTAATACGAGGACAGGTCCACCAAATGAACGCCTATCTTTCAAGAGTGCCCTCTTTAGGGACATGTCTGAAATCCTTACTCGTTCTCTGTTTGGGGCATCTACCAGGCCTTCTACGTTCCCCTACGATCTAGTGAACTTACCGTTAGTGGCTCCGGCAGTCAGACACTGCTCCAACGCCACCCGACTCACTTTCAAACCACTACACTCTCACAGTCTGCAAACGCAACAAACCGGCCCCGGGGTTGACATCAACCTGATTCAGACTAACAATGCCTGATGCCCATTGACGGTGCTCGACCAACTACTGTTCCATCTACCCAGCCAATCTGATGGTAGCTCGTTGCTACCCTTTCTAACCAGCCCCCTGAGTGGCAGCCAGTTTGTCAAGCATGTCAGGATCCTCCTAAACAATATGGGCTTCAAACCCCAGTCAGTTCTCTGGACATTCCTTCTGAATTAGAGCAGCCTCAGCTGCCTCCCAACAGTGAGTACCAGACCATGTAATCAAGAAACTAGGCCGATGGAAGTCTGCTTGTTTTGCCACATACATCCCAAATCCTCAGGAAGAAATGTCACAAGCCTTCACCAAGCTGGCTCAATAAACTACAAGAATCAATTAAGAGTTATTCCCCGATCTGAGTCTTTTGCCCCCTTTTCTTGGCATACCGACCAGACCACCAAGGCACACTTCAGGTCTATTTATGTTGTAAGTCTTGTCGCGTATATATATATAGTCTTCCGTTAAGCACACTTCTTATTTTTATTTTTTACAATTCTGTTTTTATTTTTAGGAGCATACTGTGTCACTTTTTTAAGAAAGATATGCCATTTAGATTTTGATATAACACTTATATTATATGTGATTTTAATAAGTTTAGTTCTTAACAGAATGCCTATAAATGAGATGATAGCCTTTTTCATATGTATCCAGTTGTATATTTTAAATAATCAATATGCATTCATGTGATTGCTTCCTCTGGCCCATTTTCTGGTCTGATAGAGTGTTTACATGTTGACCGGTATACATGGCGGTGACTATATGGCTGCTATGGTTCCCGGACTGCAGTCTATTTAGAGTGTGATGCCAACTACCAGCCTGAGCCTTTGAGAAAACCGATTGGGCACAATGTGTCAGGCGGGCGGTGACATCATCACGCTGGGCAGTAGACCAGTGCGTTTTGTTTCGTTCCAAATTGAAATTCGCCATTTTGGATTAAATTCGATACCATTGTAATTCAGAGAAGTTTGGATGAAATTCGAATTTGAATCGTTTTCGAATTTCCAAAGAGAATGAAATAGAATAGAACATAAAGGAATAGAATAGAAAAAAATAGAATAGAAAATAATGTAACAGAAAATAAAAGAATATAATATAATAGAGTAAAACAGAACAAAATAGAATATAAAATAAAAGAACAGAATAGACTAGAATATAATAGAAACAAATAGAATAGAATAACATAGAAAGACTATAACCATCTTCTGAAATTCGAATTTCAAATAGAATAAATTTGAATTTGAATACATAAGAAAATAATAATAAAAGAAAATAATAGAATATAATAGAATATTATAATAATAGTAAAGAAAATAATAAAAAAAAACAATAGAATAAATATGACCATTTCCCAAAATTCTAATAGAATCAATTTGAATTTGAATAGAATAGAACAGATTAGAATAGAATAGAAAATAACAGAAAAGTCTAAAAAAAACAACAGAATAGAATAGAAAGAACTATCTTCTGAAGTTCTAAATTTTAATAGAATACATTTGAATAGAAAAGAATAGACTAGAATAAACAAATAGAAAAAGAATACAATTAAAAAAATAGAATAGCATAGAAAGAATATAATTATTTCCCCAAATGAAAATACAAAACACTTGAATATACAGTAATAGAAAAGAATAGATTAGAATATGAAGATAGTTATATTCATTATATTCTATTCTATTTTGTTGTTTTTTCTATACTATTATGTTATTTTCTATCCTATTCTACTCTATTCTTTTCTATTCTATTCAAATTTGAATTGATTGTATTTGAATTTTGGAAAATGGTTATATTATTTATATTCTATTCTATTATATTGTTTTTTAAATTCTATTCCTTTCTCTTCTATTCAAATTTCAGAAGAGGGTTATAATCTTTCTATTTCACTCTAATCTTTTTTTTTATTCTATTCTATTCCTTTCTATTCTATCCCATTCTTTTCTGTTCTATCCTATTTTTTTCTGTTTTACTCTATTATATTTTATTTTCTGTTATATTCTATTATATTCAATTTTTTTCTATTCTATTGCTTTATTTTCTATTCTATTTTATTCTCTTTGGAAATTGGAAAACTATTCAAATTTGAAAAATAGAAATTGAAAACTATTCTAAATTGATTTGAAAACTTTTCGAATCGATCTGAATTTGAATTCGAAAATTTGAATCGATTCGAATTTGAATAAACAAAACAAATTCCGAAAATGATTTAAGCGGTTTAAACAAATTTAACTAAATTAATTTGTGTAAATAACGAATCGAAATGAAACAAATTTTTCGTTCTGCACATGTCTACTGGGCAGAGTTAGGACCCCATATTCAACAGTGCTACCAGATATGCTTCATGTTCCTAATGTGATTTTAATTGTATAATAAAACTTGATTAGCGATATACAGTACACTATTGGGTCTTCTTCTTGCTTCCTATACATATGTCTTCTGGTTCTTAGGATTTGAGGATTGGGATATCGAGTGGAGAAGTGTTCCCTGTAGTAATTAACCCTGTAGTAATTTGATCTCATGTAGCAAATTGAGGTCCCGCAGAGAAGGTGAGAGGACACCCATGAGGTGGGGTAAGGGCACTGTGTTGTGTCGGTTGATGTGAAGATCATCTTGTGAGAAGAGATCTATATACTCCTTCTAGGACCAAGTTTTTACTGGGTGGTGTATGGGATTTCTATATGAACTTTTTATTGCATTCATTTGATATGATATTGACTTATTGATCACAATTTTTTTATTCTATTTCATATATTATATGTGTAGCGGGTGTCAAATTTAGTGGGGTGTATCTGGGCTATAGATGGCCCAGAGACATTGATTTTTAGGGATTTATGGACACTTTGGAGTGTGGGAGGTATGAATGGTGTCATGTTCCCTGGCGCTGTCACCTGGGACCGGGGTTGAACTGCCATTCTAGAGCCGTGCCCTTTTTGTCCTCTCACGGCAGTAGTACGGCGGGGCGGGGAACCCGCTGTGCCTACTGGGAGAGGATTTAAAAGGGGGCGGACATCTTGAGCACAAGGTCCATTCCCCAGGCACCTTCAGCCTGGGGGCTGCTGCGGTTCGTCTGTGCCCAGGCGCCCTCGGCCTGGGCGCGTGGAGTCGAGTTTCATCCCAGGCACCCTTAGCCTGGGGTGAGGTACTTTTCCAGGAGGCCTGAGGCCCAGTACCTTCAACTGGGTCCCGCGAGGGCGAAGCATTCCTAAGGTGCCCCCGGTATTGGGTGCCTGAATCCAGGGCATAAGGGACCGGAGACGTGACCTCCCCGAAGAGCCAGCGCAGCATTTGCTGGTGCCGGTGGAGGCCTCTGGTGACCGTCCGGATGGATGTCTTCCTCTGACAGGGGTCGTTTGTTCTAAAGGAGGTAATTCATGTTCTCATGGTCTGTGGCAGGGACCCATCTTCCTCAGGTCAGTGGCAGGCCTCATCCAAGGCCTGTGGCAGGGGCCTCAACGTTCACCCAGGTCAGTGGCAGTGACCAAATTCACAGTCGGTGGCAGCGACTGTGCGCCAAGCCTGTTTGCACTAAACGGAACAGGAGAAACTCTATTCATTGTGTTGTGCCTGGACCTACTCTTCCCACACCCTGTCTGTTCTTTTAAAAGTCAACCAGTCTACCTATTGATCAAAGCAATAAAACAGAGTTGGACTTTTTATGGTGTGGAACTCGTGTTACTGGAAGCTAAGTGTCCCTGTCAATGACAGTGGCAATCATCCTCCACAGAGGAAGCTGAGGCTCCGCCCTAAAACGCAGACCCTAAGGTAAACGGTTTAGCTCATATTTCTGCATCCTACATCAGAGAGCCGAGCTGGTGGTGTGCATTTTTCCCCCTTCTCCCAGATACCCCTAGATGAGTAAAACCAGCCATGAAGAGAGGGGAGAAGCTGGGGGAGGACCGCTACATATGTATGAATTTTGATTACTATTATGCACCTAAATATAGAGTTGGGAGTTATTTATGATTAAGGTATATTGATATAGACTATTATTTGTTTTGGAATTGCAAGATAGCACTGCACTTCTTAGGGGTTTTACATTACTTTTCACATGGTATCACAGAATTGAGAAAGGTAATAATACAGAATTTTTTTAGGTAATAATTAGGGTTGTCCCGATACCAATACTAGTAGTAGTAGTAGTAGGCGGACAGAGTCTATGGATGGAGAGTGCAGGCGGAGTTTGGCTGGAGAGGGGGCGGGCAGAGTCTGTGAAGGAAAGTGCGGGCGGCGTCTGGCTGGAGAGGGCGGGCACAGTCGGTGGACAGAGTCGGCGGACAGAGAGTCCCTCACCTGCAGTTTAACTTGGTAAGCTGGCAGGGGTGCAGGGCGCAGCCGCATCAGGATCGATGACCGGTGCTGTCACATTAGGTCGCCGTCAGCGGCTGAACGTCCCCACGCCCATCTTGGTACACCCTGCACTCGGCTGCAGTAAGCAGCAGCAGACATCTTGTTACACCCAGCTCGAGATATATGGGCTGAGTGTAACAAGATGTCTGCTGCTGCTTACTGCAGCCAAGTGCGGGGTATACCAAGATGGGCGTTGCAGCAGTTTTTTTTTTTATAACTCCTGTGTAATTTTTCGCAGAATTTCAGTGCCAGCCACCTATCATGCCATCTATCAGTGCTCACAAGTGCTACCTATCAGTGCCATCTACCAGTGCCACCTATCAGGTGGCACTGGTAGATGGCACTGATTGCACTGATAAGTGGCACTTATGGGCACTGATAGATGGCACTGATTGCACTGATAGGTGGCACTTGTGGGCACTGATAGATGGCACTGATTGCACTGATAGTGCAATCAGTGCGTGCTGTCAGTTCCCACAAGTGCCACCTATCAGTGCAATCAGTGCCATCTATCAGTGCCCACAAGTGCCACCTGTCAGTGCAATCAGTGGCACCTATCAGTGCTATCAGTGCCCACAAGTGCAACCTTTCAGTGCTATCAGTGCCCATAAGTGCCACCTATCAGTGCCATCTATCAGTGCCCACAAGTGCCACATATCAGTGCTATCAGTGACCACAAGTGCCACATATCAGTGCCCATAAGTGCCACCTATCAGTGCCCATAAGTGCCACCTATCAGTGCCATCTATCAGTGCCCACAAGTGCCACCTATCAGTGCAATCAGTGCCCACAAGTGCCACCTATCAGTGCAATCAGTGCCATCTACAGTACCCACAAGTGCCACCTATCAGTGCCACCTATCAGTGTCCATAAGTGCCACCTATCAGTGCTACCAGTGCCCATAAGTGCCACCTATCAGTGCCATCTATCAGTGCCCATAAGTGCCACCTATCAGTGCCATCTACCAGTGCCATCTATCAGTGCCCATAAGTGCCACCTATCAGTGCAATCAGTGCCATCTATTAGTGCCATCTATCAGTGCCAGCCACCTATTAGTGCCCATCAGCGCCAGTCACCAGTCAGTGCCCATAAGTGTCGCCTATCAGTGCCAGCCACCTGTCAGTGCCACCTATCAGTCCCCATCTTTCAAACTGTCACATGACTTTGAAAAAGAAGTATCAGTAATCGGTATCGGCGAGTACTTGGAAAAAAGTATCGTACTTGTACTCGGTCTTAAAAAAGTGGTATTGGGACAACCCTAGTAATAATATAGAATTCTAATATAATGGGGTTGATTTATTAAAGGCTGTTTACTTTTCAAGAGCGTGTTCCCTTAGCTTAGTGAATGAAGTGAAACTTTGTTGACTTCCATCATCCAATCATGTGCTTCATTTACAAAGTAAAAATTCATCTGCAAAACGAACAGCCTAGTTGCCTTTACTAAATCAATCCCTTCATCTCAGAATGTGCTGAAATACAGGGGTTGATTTTCTAACAAATAAAACATTAAAAATTGAGCTTGCATTTTGCAAGGAAATTTTTCCCAAGCTTACTAAATGTGGATAAATTTCACTTTGCAAAGAATACCCAATTATTTGCAAGGAATTAAAAAAAAAAAAAACCCTGCATTTTTACTTGCATATGATTGAATGATGAAAGTCAGCAGAACTTTACCTTAATCATTAAGCCCACGTTCACACTGGGGCTGCGGGAGTGAAGCCTGCGAGTTCAGCTGAACTCGCACAATTTCACTCTCGCTGGCAGTCCCGATTTCAGCCACGATTTCAAAGACATCTGAAACAGTTGTCAATGTAAATCGCGGCTGAAATCGCAAAAAGTAGTACAGAAACTACTTTTTGAAATCGGTGCAGCGCCGCAGATGCAGCGTCGCACCGATTAGGACGGTGCCATTGCCGGCAATTTGCGGCAAATATCGCCGATTTGACATGCGATTTGACATGTCAAATCGCATGTCAAATCGCACCATTGTGAACCAGGGCTTATATTTGGGGATATTTCCCTCACAAAGTACAATCTTCTTTGCACAGTGAACAGTAAATTAACAATGATGGCAGAATTCTGACACAGTGGGATTGATTTACAAAAGGAAATTAGACTGCTAATTTTGCAAAGGAAGTTGCACTTTGCAAGGAAATTTCCCCAGAGTTTAGTGAATAGGGTGATGTCGACTGGCTTCCGTCATCCAATCATGTGCAAGAAAAAATGCTGTTTTTATTCTTCTACATGATCAAAACAAGGTGTAACTTCTCTTTTAAAGTGAACAGTGTATTTGTCTTTAGTAAATTAACCCCTATATTATCATCATCATTATCTTAGACATCTGTTTTATTTCTGCCAGAATTCATACTACGGTGTAATATGTCAGAATTCTGAAATAATAACACAGAATTCTAACATATATGCTCTGAGCACCCTGAGATAATATTTTAGAATTGTGATATAATAACACACATTTCTGGTAGAATGATGAGAAGTGGTGCTTGCCTGTAACATAGCTTGAAGAAAGGCCACCACCCCTTGTGTAATTTTTGCACTTCTACAGCATAACGGTAATCACCAATATAACTTTTTCAGGGCACACAGGGCCTCTTGCTTAGACAAAGAGCTCTGGATTTTTTTTCAAGCTACAGTACTTTAGTTGGGTGGGGCACTCTTTCATCAACATGGAAGCACACATATAGTGCCTTCAGACTCCTTCCACCTTGTGGCCACAAGAACTCGTCAATCAGTTTTTGTGACAACATAACACAGTCTGAAATATGAAGATATCTTTTGAACCTCAGCATTATAACTAAAAATGTATTTCTTATATGATAAGAGGGGACTCAGTGTAAGGTTTTTGTTGTACATTGTCTGTCTTAACCAGTTGATAGCCGGGCCATATACAAATGACGGCCTCAAGGTGGATCTAGAAATCTGGGAGGCCGTCATTATACGGCCTCAGCTAATCCGGCCCCTGGGGGGCACACGAGCGCCGCCAGCGCCGCGCGCGCACGCCCGGCGCATCACTGAGATGCCGGTGCGCGTGCCTGGCGGCCTCGATGTCCGCCAGGTACCCGCGATCGGCGTGTACACAGACAAGGATGTGGATCTCTGTGTGTAAACACAGAGATCCACGTCCTGTCAGGGAGAGGGGACCGATGCTGTGTACATAGGGACACAGATCGGTCACCTCCCCTAGTCAGTCCCCTCCCCCACACAGTAGTAATCACTCCCAGGTTACACATTTAACCCCTTCCTCGCCCCCTAGTGTTAACCCCTTCCCTGCCAGTGTCATTTTTACAGTAACCAGTGCATTTTTATAGCACTGGTCGCTGTAAAAATGACAATGGTCCCAAAATGGTGTCAAAAGTGTCCGATGTGTCCGCCATAATGTCGCAGTCACAATAAAAATCGCTGATCGCCGCCATTACTAGTAAAAAAAAAATTATTAATAAAAATGCAATAAAACTATGCCCTATTTTGTAGACACTAAAACTTTTGCGCAAACCAATCAATAAACGCTTATTGCAAATTTTTTTACCAAAAATATATAGAAAAATACGTATCGGACTAAACTGAGGAAAAAAATATAAAAAAAAAAAATTGGTATATTTTTATCAAAAAATAAAAAATATTGTGTTTTTTTCAAAATCGTCGCTCTTTTTTTGTTTATAGCGCAAAAAATAAAAACCGCAGAGGTGATCAAATACCACCAAAAGAAAGCTCTATTTGTGGGAAAAAAAAGGACGTCAATTTTGTTTGGGAGCCACGTCGCACGACCGCGCAATTGTCATTCAAATCGTGACAGTGCTGAAAGCTGAAATTTGGCCTGGGCAGGAAGGGGGTTTAAGTGCCCAGTAAGCAAGTAGTTAAATTGTGCTTTAACCTCCCTGGTGGTATGATTATGTCAGATTTTTGATGCTGAAAGCGGTACATTGTTTTGCATGGAAATTTGGCGTTTTATATTGTAGGCGTGTAATTCTTATTAATAACACACTTAAAGCTGTCCAAACAAGAGTCTAGTAGACATCCCAGGAATGATAAAGTTTGAAACACGAAATCATAAGACCCGGTTCACACAGGGGCGACTCGTCAGGTGACTCAGCTGCCTGACAAGTCGCGTCCCGCTCTGTTCAATGGAACCGTTCTAATAGGAGCATCTCAAGTCGCTCCGACTTAGAAAAAGGTTCCTGTACTACTTTGGGGGCAACTCGGGGCGACTTGCTTTGACTTCAATACAGAAGTAATTTTGCAAATCGCCTCTCAAGTCGTCTTGAGATCGCCTTGCCGAGTCGCCCCCAAATTCGTGCCGCCCCAGTGTGAACCGGCTCTAAATGATAATATAATTAATAACTATAAATAATTACAACAAATAATAATAAAATGTATTCAATAATGTAATCAACTCAAATACAATGACATTTGCTCAGTTGCAGATTTGTCGCTGTCATTACTTTCAGTGTTTGATGACAAATTTCCCCATGAATCACTATCGCTCAATTCTGCAAGTGATTCTAATTTATTATCACTGTTTTCTAGCCGGTCTAAAATCGCTTTTGATGTAAAGGGACACTTTTTGGTTGCCATGGACAATCTCAAGTTTCCAGGCAGAAAGAACAGTATATATACCGTATTTATCGGCGTATAACACACAAAGGCGTATAACACACACCCTAACTTTAGAGGGAAGTTTCAGGGAAAAAAAATTCCACAGCCCCCTGCGTATAACACGCAGGCACAGTTTACCCTCTATTTTAAGGGTAAAAAAGTGAGTGTTATACGCCAATAAATACAGTATATACTATATAATATAAAACTGCATGCAAAGCAATAGGGACAAAAGGGATGTGAAATTATTTGATACAGTAATGTAATCTGTAAGATTACAGTGTACTGTATGTGTTTTTGTTTTTTTTCACTTTTTGAATTTGGCGCCAGGCTCTGTCCCCGTGCATCGCGACTCTCACAGGGAACGGAGCCCGGCACTGTGATAGATCGAGAGGGGTACATAGCCTGCACACAGCAGCGGGGAGATATTGCAGGATCCTGGGGACAAGGTAAATAATTTTGCCTGGATCCTGCGATGCAATCCTGAGTGTGGCTCGGAGTTACCGCTTTTGGTAATGAAAATTCACCCTGAGCCATACTCAGGAATACCGATAGGGAGATTAAGCCCCAAAATGTTAGTAGTCACTTAATAGGACTCAAAAGTGTTAAAACGGGTCAGCATTAAAGGTGGGCAATTAGCATTTTATTCTGCACCAATATAAATGTTAGCCTCAATCTACTTGTTTGTTGAGCATGAAGCCAAATGATAGAAGACTTTTAGTAGATATTTAAATAAACCACACCAATCTGTTTCCTTAGGGTAACCTATAAGATGATTATACTAATGTAAAGTACATTTTTAAGTCAAACACATCATTCTCTCAGATACTTTATGGGAAAATGGCTTGCATTTGGGATTCTTTTGAGATGCTTTTGAATTTGAATCTCTTTGATGGTATTTGCAATAATATGGATAGGAGAAAGGTGTTTAAACTCAGCAGAAACATATACTGTATATTGTGCTTATGGAAACACAAAGCAAAGCAAAAATGCACATGAATGCTTCTGCTAAATAAAAATTCAGATATTGCATTTCAAATCCTCCCAAGATGTTTCATAAATACAAATACAAATCCACACACCCTAAGTTTTTAATCAACAATATAATTTTTCATGGAGTGTTTAAAGTAGAAGTTCACCCTAACACTAAAATCCCTGCATCTACAGGCATCCAAGATCTAACACTATAACCTATCTAGCCCTGTAAAGAAGAAATCAGTATACATACCTTTTTTTAAGCCGATCTGACCCGATACCATGCTGAGCTGTCAGCTGCGGCTTCACTGAGGATGTGGGTGCATAGGACACATCTGAAAACAGAAGCCCCATAGTAAGTCTATGGATGATATCACTCCCCATTCATTTCACAGCCTTTGTCGGCTGTGTCCTCTGCAGAGCTTCGGCCGCTGGAGACCGAAACGGCTTCAAAAAAGGTATGTATACTGAGTTCTTCTTTACAGGGCTAGATAGGTTAGTGTTAGATAATAGATGTCTATAGATGCAGGGATTTTAGTGTTAGGGTGGATTTAAATTTTAAAGGACAAAGCATAACTCCAACCTAAACTTTACAGCACACAGTTATCACCTTTTTAGTAGAGTGAGGATGGGTTAGAACAATTTTCTTTTTTGCTGCCTGTGTCATTCTGTTACAGTGAAAAGTGGGGAAAAAAATCTACCCAAGTGTAGCGGGTGGTTACATATAGGGGGAAGCATCTGAGTGGTAACCAGGCTCAGATGCACTAATTGTTAGGTCTCATGGACCATTTCTATCCCTGGGAGATAGTACTGGTGTGTAAGTTCACTGGGGCCTATGGGTGGCGCTGTTGCCGTGGGCCCGGGTTGAACTGCAGTACGAGGTTGTGTCCTTTTTGTCCCCTCTCGGCAGGGGTACAGTGGGGCAGGGAACCTGCTGTGCCTGTCGGGAGAGGATATAAAAGGGCGTGGCCATCTTCCACAGGGGTCCTCGGTTTCGCGCTCAGGCACCTTAAGCCTGGGTGCGTGTGTGTCGCCTCTGGGTGCCCTAGGCCTGGAGGCCTGGTCGGGTGGTCTCTGGGTGCCCAAGGCCCAGAGACGGAGCTGCTGTTCCATCTCAGACACCTTCAGTCTGGGGTGAGGTACTTTGAGAGAGGCCCGTGGCCCAGTACCTCCCTGTGGCAGGGACCCCTTCATGGTCGGTGGCAGCGACCGTGCGCCAAGCCCGTTCGTGCAATCCAGAACCGGAGAAACCCAAATTTAGGTTTGTGCCTGGACCTCCTCCCACCTTACCTGACCTGTGTTTGTCTCAACCCGTCTGCTCTTAAAGAGACTGTTTATTGTGCAAGAAGGAATAAATTAGTGTTGGACCTTTCAGTTGGTGTGGACAGTTGCTTACTGGGGAGAATTAAAGACTTGTTTCTGACTACTGCAGAAACGAAGTCAGCACTGGAGGCTCTTTTTACACCAGTCGCAAGCAGGCCCGAGCAACTAACACCGCTCAACCTCCCTATTCAGGAGGGTACGGGCTTGTGGTGCGGTGTGCCTCATTATTTTCCTGCGGAGGAGCCAAGCAGAAGAAAAGCAGGTAAAGTCTGGGGTTGGTGCGCTACATAAGGAAGACGAAACCTGAAATATAAACCATTAAAAATGTTATCACTCTGTTTGAGGCCAAAAAATCATGCTGGGTGGAGTTACATGTTAACCTTTCTATTTCCATCGATGTAAGGCCAGAAATTTGTTTACATTGGTTAAGCTGACTGTGGCCTTCCAGGTGAAAGTGAATAGGGTGGCTCTAAACCCATCCAAATAATTTTCACCCCATACCAAAAAGGTACTGACCCCCTACATGGATCCTGGGCTTCACAGGCCCACCTGTGAGCTCAAAATACGCATGGTGAGTGTCACTGGGTCGAGTGATATCAGCAAACAGAAGTGACGTGTATGACATCAATTCAGGGTTCAGACGTGCCAATCACTGGCTGCTGTGGCCAAGGAAGGAACTGATCAACTTCTTTGGGGAGCAGAGGTGATGTCTTCTTAAAAATGACCTGCTAAATACAATATGATGTCACATAGGGGGTTATTAGCCCCCCTATGTTATAGCAATAACATAAAGTGAAAAAAAAAAGTTTAATAAAATTAAAATAAAATTCAAATTTCTTGAAAAATAGAGTGTGGCTGAATTGTTCTAGTTAGATAAGGCACCTCATTCCAATGATTATTAGAAAAAAGGAGCAAAGGGAATGGGGATTATTATGGTGCCAGACGACTCAAAGATCATTAAAAAGTAGAATATTTTATTAAATTAATGTTATAGACATACAGAGTATATAAAAAATTCATTAAAATCAATAAGAAAAGGAGAGCAACTTATAATTGCTACTGGCAAGAATAGTCTTGGCCTGCTAGAATTACGGGTCAATTCTTCCCTACATGTTTCGCCAAACCATTGGCTTCTTCAGGGGAATGAGACGTGACCAATATAGTAAATGTAGCTCTAAAAGGGAATTGAGAAAATGCTGCCTCTGGGCGGTCTCTGTGCTGACCTGGCCAACTGGTGAAATCAGGGTAGGTAGGGGAGCACTGCTATTTGGGATTGTGGGGTGGTTACATTTCGGGGGGAGACACCTCATGCCATGTTGCTTCACCATTATCGCACATCATATCTAAATTATGTTGTTATGTACTATCTATGGTTAATTCTTTGCATTTTCTCCATTCCTTTTTAGAGCTGCAGTTACTATATTGGTCACGTCTCATTTCCCTGAAGAAGCCAATGGTTTGGAGAAACATGTAGGGATGGGAAGAATTGACCCGTAATTATAGCAGGCCAAGACTATACTGGCCAGTAGCAATTATAAGTTGCTCTCCTTTTCTTACTGATTTGAATGAATTTTTTTGTATACTCTGTATGTCTATAACATTGATGTAATAAAATATTCTACTTTTTAATGATCTTTGAGTCGTCTGGCACAATGATAATCCCCATTCCCTTTGCTCCTTTTTTCATTCCAATTTCTTGTTGCTGACCATTGGCATTATGTGTATCTAGTTATGTTCCTTATATTGTACTTTATAAAAGAAAACTTTTCAATAAAGACTAATAGTTAAAACAAAAATGAAAGTAACATACTGTAAATAAAGACACACAGAAACATATTTAAAGCCTTTTGCCCCATGTACACACACACATACATATGTAAACATGTTTATGTAGTGCAGATATGTATGAAAACAACAATTGTGCACATGTTTTATATTGTCCAACACAGCAAGATGAGAGCAATATTTCTAGGACCAACATTCATAGTATCCCTAAGCTGATGACTTGTAAAGCATTTTAAAGTGGTGCCTGTGGACAATTACCTCTAATTATTCAAAACAGCCTCACATTTTATATTTTACCACAGACTTGTGTAATATACTGTATAGTGTTCATGTGCAGTAAAGATTTTGTATATTTTTTTTACTGAAATATGCATTTGATTTCCAGGTCCTTTGTTTTCAGACAATGCATAATATTTGAGGATTTGAACTAATCTACAGGCATAAAATCTACTTTAAAAAACATGTGCAAAAAAAAAAAAAAATGGCTTTGGCAGCAAAAATGTTTAGTACATTATGTCGCATAAGAAGCTTAATAAGGAATTCCATTCTTCATTTTATGAGAGTGGGTTAAGGGTCAGAACCTCAGTAAAGTTTTCATTGTTTTCCATGTACCCATTAAGGGAATTTTCCTTACTTTCTGCCCTGGAAATGTTCATCAATAGATTAAGTAGTGGGGGGATATTCACAGACCACAATAATAATAAAACGTGATAAAACGTGATAGAGGTCCCATTCTTTCCCCCTTTTTTACCAACTTTAGAAGCAGTTCCTCTTACAACATTAGGACAAAGTATTGGTTTACTGTCAGGCACATTTCCATGTGTTCAGAATAACAAGAGACAATTTAGGAGTTTGTTCAGTATGGTAACCAATTAGGACCTATGCTTGCTGACACTTTGCTGGCAACTGAAAGCCCATTGAATACATCAAGAAGCAGTCAACAAACTGTCATTCAGACTGACAACTGCAGTCATCAAAGACAGTGACTGTATAAAGTACATAGGGTACACATTATACCCATAAACCCCTAAAATCAAGTATGTCATAATGGGGGAACTCCATGTGAAGTAGGAGCTATACACCCAGATATTAAACAGTATTTTGCAATATACGCTGTATAAATAATTTATTGTATAAAAAATAATTAATTAAGACAGAATGAAATAACCCTTAATTAAAAAGGAAAAAACAGAACTAAAATGTGTATTAACAAATGGAGCACAGCTGCTATAATAAGTAACAAACATCAGCTTTCTTGTTCTATATTTGATATTCATGTTCTCATATTTTGGAATTTAATTTACTCTTTCATTTTCCAGAAAACAAGAACATTGCTAGCAAGAAAGAACAGAAGATAGAGTATAACTGTGGTGCTTTATCATGCACCAAACATGAGAAGATACCATCTTTCTATATTTGTTTCTGTTACTATTTTATCATTTATGAATGACTCACTTGAAAAAAATATCTTCTATTCTTTCTTTGTCAGCTTTTACTGTATCATTAAAAGAACATGTTGACAGCAAATGCATTGTGAATTTGTGACATAAAGCTTTAGAAGATTCCATTTCCTATCAAAGCAGATTTTGGCATGTTAATGGCTGAAATGAATAATATTATGAGACCAAATTGAATGTCAGATTTGATACTAGAGAGTGTTTAATTTTTTTTCTTTCAAAAAAATGAATTCAAAATCCTGTTTATTAAATTCTTAGAGCTTGAATGAATATATAGTTTGCATCATAGTGCTGACATGCCTTTTACACTAAATTGGTTTCTGGGTTTTGTTTTACTGTAGTAATAATTATGTAATCAATCATCTTTTACAGAAAAAATGGCAATTAAATGTTTTGAAAATGTATTTTACTTTAAAAAAAAAAGAAGGGCAGCAAAGGGTACAGTATGTATTTTTTTGCATCCATGACTTCAATGCAAAGTCAGTAAATAATAATATTTGCTGTGGAGTTTTGGAGCTTAGTCTTTTCCAACTGTTCCAGTGTGCCCCCTTTACTTCATCCCCTCCATTACTGATAGACTGATGGTAACCAGACAACTGTAAGCTATAAAAAATCAGAAATTAATGTTCAATTCATTACAGTATTTGACCTGGGAATTTTTTGTTATTTGCTTAGAAATGCTCACAGACTAATGCCGCGTACACACGATCATTATTCACGGCGGTTAAAAAACCGCCGTGAATAATGTCATTTAAAACCGGGGAACAGCTTGTTCCCCACACACGGTCGTTTTTCATGTCGTTTATTCTCTTGTCGAGAAAAACGACCGTCTGTGGTTCTAATTTTTCTCGTCGGTTTTAATGCCATTTTTCTCGTGGAAAAAAACGACAGAAAGCCCACAGACGATCGTTTTTCTCGTCGAATGGGAAAAATTTCGTTTTTCTCGTCGAATGGGAAAAATTTCGTTTTTCTCGACGAGAAAAACGGCCGTGTGTACGCGGCATAACTCCTCTTTTTTGTGCACATATTCGACACAGGTCCTATACCAATACAGCACCTGGCTTCTTTGACCACACAAGAGGATTACTTTACCTTCTATGATTTTTTTACTTATTTAGGTCATGCAGTCATGTGTCCTTCCTTCTTATCTGTATTGATCCATTACTATTATCTTGCAGTTTAAAGGAGTTGTAAAGGCAGAAGTTTTTTTATCTTAATGCAATCTATGCATTAAGATAAAAAACCTTCTGTGTGTAGCAGCCTCCCCAGCCCCCCCTAATTACTTACCTAAACCTCATCTCTCTCCAGCGATGTCCACAAATTTCTAAGCCATCTAGGACACTCCTGATTGGCTGAGACACAGCAGCGGAGCCATTGTCTCCCGCAGCTGTCAATCAATGTCAGCTAGCCAATCAGGGGAGAGAGGGGGCGTGGCCAGGTCAGATCTTCATGTCAGAATGGACACAGAGAGCTGTGACACAGCTCGGTGCCCCTATAGGAAGCTGCTGGCTATGGGGGCACTCGACTGATGGGAGAGGCCAGGAACAGCAAAGAGGGACCTGAGAAGAGGAGGATCCACGCTGCTCTGTGCAAAACCAACTTCACAGAGGAGGTAAGTATAACATGTTTGTTATTTAAAAAAAAGAGCCTTTACAATCACTTTAACTACATTCATACTGTACGTTATAGATCACATGGAAGGAATTTGTATTTATAATTAATAACCTTTTATATATATATATATATATATATATATATATATATATCAATTTTTAAAACTTTTAAGGGTTATTAACTGTGTACAGCAACATCTTCTAATTTCAGTCTATTGGTGGCTGTATGCAAAAACTGGGGGTCCCAGGAAAGTACTCATGGAGACTCTGAACACAGTATGGTCCCCTTACAACCTCATTATTGTGCTATAGCCAAAAGACTTCTACAGCGTGGCTCTCTTGTTCTAAGAGGGTGTCCATGGATGTCCTCCCAGAACCATGCCCCCCTGTGTGCCCTCTGGGGTACGCATTGGGTGCGCTCTGTGACCGATGTGTCCTTAGGTCACAGCTGATCGCAGGAAAGGGACAATCACAGAAGCACTTTACCATATGATCAGCTGTGTCCAATCACAGCTGATCACATGTAAACAGACTGTCTCTGTGTGAGGAAAGGAAAGATGATAACCGGCAAAGCTGTCAGAACACAGTTTACACTGATCATCGTGCAGCCCCATCAGTGCAGATCAGTGCAGCTTATCAGTGCCCATCAGTGAAGCTTATTAGTGTGCATCAGTGCCCATCAGTGCTGCCTCTTCAGTGCAGCCTCATCAGTGCCTCCTCATCACTGCCCACCAGTGCAAATTATCAGTGCCGCCTCATCATTGTCCATCCATGCCGCCTCATCAATGCAGTCTCATCAGTGAAGCCTCATCAGTGCCCATCAGTGCAGCCTCATCAGCGCACATCAGAAAAGAAGAAACATTACTTATTTGCAAAATGTTATAACAGAAACTAAGAAAAACATTTTCTTTCTAAACTTTCCAGACTATTTTCATATGTTTAGCAAAAATTAAAAAAAAACTGGTGGTGATTAAATTCCGCCAAAAGAAAAGTCTGTCTGCCTCAAAAAAATTATAAAAATTAAATTTGGGTACAGTGTTGTATGACCAGGCAATTGTCATTCAAAGTGCGACAGCACTGAAAGCTGCAAATTGGCCTGGGTAGGATAGGGGTGAAAGTACCCAGTATTGAAGTGGTTAAACTTTATTATTTACAGGCTGCTGCCACTACAATTTGGCAGGGTACTCATTGTTGTTGTCCCCTTTGAAATTTATGTTTGTTGGTGGAATTGTCTATGGTTCACATACTTTTCACCTAGTCTGGGTCCCTACACCTAGAGCCAAAGAGCTAGCATAGTTTACTCTATTGTCACTTCCTTGTGCACTGACAGTGGGCTAACTTGATCTTTTAGCCTATATGTCCCAGTCTCAGTATGCCGTGTGAGGCTATAATGTCTGATCCATAGCTAATTAGCTGACTGGGGTAGGAGCGATGTAGCACAAAGAACCTGGGGTAGGGGGACACAAAATACACTGATGTGCTAAATGACATGCCTGTCACACTTAACTTTCCCATTCTAGCGTTGTCGTTTTTTCAAAAGTACACTTTCATCATATGAAGAACCAAGAACAGCAGAAGAACCACCTTCCAATCTCTTCCTTCACAACATTATGATAATTGTTGAAACGCAAGCATTCTTTAAATACAACCTGCTGTTGTGATCTTTGAAAAGACTAGTTGTTGGCGTCATCGCGCACAGCCCTGTATAAAAACCACCCCCACTTGCTATCGCCCTCTGCTGTCTACATTGTATATGTTTTGTACCTAGAAAGCAGCTTTGTGATCTCTTCCACAGCACATCAAATTGCTCAGCCCTTCCGTGTATAGGAGATATAACCTGGCATTCAGTCTATTCATTCTTTAAGTATATGAAGGCACAGGTCTAGGAAAAATGGGACTATGAAGGCTAATGTTCTTTGTCATATTTACTCTGTTAAATTTTTGTCATCTGTTGCATGTATCTTATGGACTTTGTTCTGTGTTAGAAGTCAATAAAGTGCATCTCTCTGGAAGAATCAGGTTGCTGCTGGAAATTACTCACATCATCATTATACTAACTACTAATTAATTATCTACCCACTATACTATATCACTACATTGGATGTTTTTGATTTGAAACATTTTGATTGGCCAAGGGCTAAAGTCCAGCCCACATCCATATTTCAATAAATTGGGTAGCCTGAGATATGGACATTGTTCTTCCACAAAGCTAGTTCGAAACTGGGGAGTTCCGACATGTTCCAGTATGCTTCTACTAACGGATAGACTTCGGTAATGTTGTATTTCTGTTTTTATCCCTCTTTATTTTCATAGCAAATTGCCAATTGTGTGTCTTTTTGTATTTTTTGTATCTTTTTGGTAACTCCTTTTTCTTTTTATGCGCTGCCCACTTTCGGGATATTAAATGATAAAATTAATAAGTGACTTCTGTGTACTAAGCTAGGACTCATATCTCTGGAGAGATTGTTGTATTTTAGTGCCTAAGTACTCGGTCTAAGTTACGTGCCAATCGATATGCAATTGCACTTCGTGTTGGCAGATTGCATGCAGATTGTAAGCTAACAGATCTACCAGACGGAGATCTGTGTGGGTGGTGGCTCAGCAGACCAGCCTGCGGACAAACTGTTGGGTGGTGGCAGGCTATCGTGTATTGTGTGTCTGGTGTGTGCGTGTGGGGACAGTGGGAAGAGTGATTAACACCAGGGTTCAAGCTTACAGGATAGCTGGAGGAACCCTAGAAGTGTGTAGTAATTGCTAGACTGCGCCCCAACCCTGAGAGTGCACTAGATTGTATGTAAGATTCGTATCTGCCTGTGTGGGGTCAGCCAGCTGGATTGGAGTGAAGTCTCCCTCTAGTGGTGGCCAAAGATAGTGCAGGCTGTGAAAGTACCACAGCCAGTCTTACATGCTCAGTATAAATTCCCCCTTATTCCCTTAGTTCCTCATATACCCCAGTCACGGAATGCACGTCGCGGTTAGCTAGTCGCCGTGGGCGGGCGGGCGGAATCATGACAGATTATAATGTAGTGATGTAGTTTAGTGAGAAGATAAATAATTAGTAGTTATTATGATGGTGATGTAAGTAATTTTCCAGCAGCAACCCGATTCTTCCAGAGAGATGCACTTTATTGACTTCCAACACAGAACAAAGTCCATAAGATGCTTGCAACAGGTGACACAATCCAACAGAGTAAATATGACAAAGAACATTAGCCTTCATAGTCCCATTTTTCCTAGACCTCAGCCCTTCCGTGTATAGGGAATATAACCTGGTGTTGAGTCTATTCATTCTCCATGATTATGAAGGCATATTATCATCATATTTACTCTGTTGGATTTTGTCATGTGTTGCAAGTATCTTATGGACTTTGTTCTGTGTTGGAAGTCAATAAAGTGCATCTCTCTGTAAGAATCGGGTTGCTGCTGGAAATTACTCACATCATCATTATAATAACTACTAATTAATTATCTACCCACTTTACTATATCACTACAATGTAGTGAAGTAGTTTAGTGGGTAGATAATTAATTAGTAGTTATTATGATGATGATGTAAATAATTTTCCAGCAGCAACCTGATTCTTCCAGAGAGATGCACTTTATTGACTTCCAACAGAGTAAATATGACAAAGAACATTAGACTAATATTTAGGTATTAGTATGATGATGTAACTAATTTTCCAGCAGCAACCTGATTCTTCCAGAGAGATGCACGTTATTGACTTCCAACACAGAACAGAGTCCATAAGATGCTTGCAACAGATGACACAATCCAACAGAGTAAATATGACAAAGAACATTAGCCTTAGTCCCATTTTTCCTAGACCATTTCTAGACCTGTGCATTCATATCCAAAAATATCCACTTTGACCTACTTAAAGCCCAATCCTCTGACTAACGTATACTCAGCTTTGCAGAGCTACTTCACTGTTCCACCTCAATTAATGATGTGACCCCCTTTGCCACGTAACAGTGTTGGGACTTGTAAATAGGCAGCTCATGCTCATGCAATGCATCATAAAAGAAGTTTACATACTCCCCCAACACAGTGGAGGAGCACAGTGAAGCCTCGTACACACGGCCGAGATTCTCGTCAGGAAAAAAACGTTGTTTTTCCTGACGAGAATCTTGACAAGAAACTTGTCCCGGCCGAGTGTACACATGTACGATTCAAAAGAACCGCCGTTCTTTTGAATGGCACGAACGCGGTGACGTCATTGACTACGACGAGCGTGCGCTCGTCACATTCGATGCCGTCGCCACCATCTTGCTACACCCTATGCCTATGCCTAGGAAGCTACCGCGCATGCGTCAAAGTCATTTCGAGCATGCGCGGGTCTCCACGGCGACAGGTAAGGGTACACACGCTCGGGTTTCGCGTCGAGAAACAGGCCGACGAGATTCTCAACGAGAAAAAAGACCGCAGGTCGTTTTTTTTCTCGTCGGGGAATCTGGGCAGTTTTCTTGATGAGAAAACTGAAACCCGCGTACACACAGCCGGTTTTCTCGGCAAGAAAGCTCTCCCGGCAGTTTTCTTGCCGTTTTTTGCCGAAAAAACGGTCGTGTGTACGCGGCCTAATAGTAAGTGTATATTGGGAGTAGGCTAACAAAAAACCCCTTTGCCCACTCGTATCTTTGTTGGCAATGTACAGCCCTCTTCTAGCATGTTAGTCATGTCTGTTGTGTTCATCAGATCCGCAAGATATTCCAACACACTGGCATCCACAACTATAGCATAAGCCAGTAAAAGACATCAACTGAAAAACTTAATGGAAGAGAATACATATGTTATTGTATTTTGATAACCATGCCACCTAAATAATGTTTAACCACTTAAGGACCAAGCCTCTTTTTTGAAACTTGTTGTGTACAAGTAAAAATATATTTTTTTACTAGAAAATTACTTAGAACCCCCAAACCCCCAACCTAAAAAAAAAAAACAACCTAGAGAATAAAATGGTAGTTGTTGCAATACTTTCTGTCACACCGTATTTGTGCAGCGGTTTTACAAGCGCACTTTTTTTGGAAAAAATACACTTTTTTGAATAAAAAAATAAGACAACAGTAAAGTTAGCCCAATTTGTTTTTATATTGTGAAAGATAATGTTATGGCGAGTAAATTCATACCCAACATGTCACGCTTTAAAATTGCGCCCGCTCGTGGAATGGCAAAAAAACTTTTACCCTTAAAAATCTCCATATGCAATGTTTAAAAATTTCTACAGGTTACCAGTTTTGAGTTACAGAGGAGGTCTAGGGCTAGATTTTTTGCTCTCACTCTAACGATCACGGCGATACCTCACATGTGTGGTTTGAACACCGTTTTCATATGCAGCAGCTACTCATATATGCGTTCGCTTCTGCGCACAAGCTCGTCGGGACGGGACGCTTTAAATTATTTAGTTTTTTTCTTATTTATTTTAATTGTATTTTTTTTTTTTTTGATACTGTTTTTTAAAAAAAAAAAAAATTGGGACACTTTTATACCTATTACAAGGAATGTAAACATCCCTTGTAATAGAAAAAAAGCATGACAGGACTTCTTAAATATGAGATCTGGGGTCAAAAAGACCTCAGATCTCATATTTACACTAAAATGCAATAAAAAAAATGTCACTTCCGCCCTCCCATGCTAAGGAGCCAAGTAGGGGCCATCTTCCTAGCTAGCTGCTGCCATAACCCTGTTATTTAGCGTTAAAGTACCGACGTACGGGTACGTTGTTTTGCGTGAAGTGGTTGATATTGTTTAATAATTTAAGCATGTTTAAGCCTCAACCCTAGAATTCAGTGTACAGTCCCACATGTGCATTTACATGTGTGCACAATTGTGGCATTTTTTGCATTTACTTTTTTTTGCTGAGTTGCATTCCCTTGTGTTTGTGGT
This sequence comes from Rana muscosa, assembly GCA_029206835.1. Lineage (NCBI taxonomy): Eukaryota > Metazoa > Chordata > Amphibia > Anura > Ranidae > Rana > Rana muscosa. Next base: position 221,207,887 of record CM055116.1, read on the forward strand.
GCATCTTTGTGTTTTCCATTGCAAAAAAAATTAATCACGCTGTACTTTTTTTAAATGCTCGTGAAGGTGTACACTAGGCTCATTGAGATACATTCATTTTAAATCCTCTATCCTGCCCATAGGCGTGTCGAAGAAACTGAAAAACCAACTTAAAGCAAAATTCCCTTTTCAGTGGGCTACAAACAATCTAGCATATTTGGGGATCACTTTGACCTCCCCCACGTCATCTGCATACGAAGCTAACTATCCCAAGCTGATTGGCATAATTAAACAGGATGTTCAACATATCTCTAAGTTCGAGTTGTCATGGGTGGGGAGGATTGCAGCGCTGAAAATGATTGTGTTACCAAAGATAATATATTATTTCAGGACGATCCCAATAATAATACCTGAGAGATTTTTCACAGAGGTAGATAAGCTATTTAGACAGTTTGTTTGGGGGGGGGGGGAAATGGCAAGAATATCTTATCCTGTACTGGGGAGACATAAAAGAAATGGTGGAGTTAATTTTCCCAACCTAAGAAACTACAGCTACGCAGCCCGCCTTGACCAGACTAAAATGTGGTTTGACCAGACTACCGACAAATTATGGGTCCAGGTTGAGAGGGGTGTGGTGGGCAGCAAACAGCTGCCTGCGTTGCTGCTGTCGAGCTTGACCCATATGACTCTCCACTACAGGACTTGCCCATCTATAGAGGCAACCCTGACAGCGTGGAAGAAATTTCACACTATTCTATCTCCAGAATTACTGGACTGTTGCAGAGACTTGCCTTTACAACTCTATGACTATCTAATCCCTGACCTGAACACTAAAACTTGGATAGACAAAGGTATCCTAACACATGAAGCAGTGCTAGAAAGACAACAGGAACTGGCCTCATACTCTTTATATAGACTCAAACATTTTCACGACAAAAACCAGGAGGTTTCTTATAGTGTCCATAGAGAGACTTGGGCGCATATGGAGTCTTGCGAAGAAGGGACTAAAGGTCTTTCTAAGTTTTACTCCATATTACAGTACGGAGGACCTTTTAAAAAAAACACTAATATGATAAATTGGGAAAAAGACATGGGGACTACCTTTTCACAGAGGGAGTGGCAGGGTGCTATACAATCGCACTTTCGCCACTCCCACTGTGTGAACCACTGGGAATTGATTCTAAAGGTAATTTATAGAACCTATTTGACACCTGTAAGGCTAGCGCAGATATACCCTAACTCCTCGCCGAACTGCTGGAGAGAATGCGGAGAAAAGGGAGGTATAATGCATGTACTGTGGTCATGTAGGGCTGTGAGGAGCTTTTGGAGGTCGGTGTTCTCGTTGATCACCAGAGTTACAGGTCTGATTATCTCACCATCACCTCAGATGGCTATACTGAACATAGGGATCCACCAAATGCCTAAAATCTTCAGACCAGTGATCACACATATTTTGATAGCAGCAAAATTAACAATCACTGCCAAATGGAAATCCCTTAATGCACCCAATGTATCTGAGGTCATATCTAGAGTCAAACAGCATTATGTCTATGAAAGATATTTTGCCGTTAGGAATCATACTCTAGCTTCATTTAAACCCTGTTGGGAGACTTGGAGTGCGATCTTTCCTAACGAGTGAAAGTTCATATGCAGTCTTGTATGGTACATATTGTTCTTGTTTTTCCTTTTTTTTTTTTGGTTTATATATATATTTTTTGTTAGTGTTGTAATACTTTACTGTTATTATTTTTCGGATAGGTGACTATGAGCTGTCCAAAGAAATTTTTGAACATAAATTGTGCATGACAGCATAGATGGTAAACTAATGTAAGTTGCGGGTCTGCGCTCTGGATACAGTTAGTACCCATTGGGGGTGTCTGAAGTGCAGACCCGGAATAATTATCAACAACTAAGTGAAGAACTCAACCGTCTATGGCTAAATTTAAGAATATTCTGTAAATTACCCGTGTATATCGATACATGCTTAGTGACAATTCGGTGTAACCTCTGTTTGCTATAATTGTATATGTTCTCTTTCCTGTGATAAAACTCAATAAAAACCAATTGAAAAGAGATACATTCATTTTTCTTGCATATGCATTTGTACTGTGTTTAGAAACATGTTTGACTGTATGTGGTGTAATTGAACCCTAAACTATGTTCTTCCAAAAGCTGGGTCTATTACTTTAACTATGCTCAAAAATCTACCTCTGTTATGATGGGTCCCAAGTACTGCCATCTCAGGGAGTATTGCACAAAAAATATAGCAGGCAAGAATGAAAGCATGCTTCTCTTAAGCACTGTTCCATGGGCGTAGCGTGAAGAGGTTTAGGGGTCACCATAGTAACCCCGCGTTCAGCTCCAGGGGGCCCCTAGCTCTCTGCTACAAGCAGTCATCTTACATGCTGAATTTTACATTGATAAAATCCTGGAAACAGAATTCAGGTCCGATCCGCCTTGTGTCTCCCAGTGTCACTCCTGAGCTCTGGAATCCAGTCCGGGGCTTTTAGTTTGCTTTCACCCCAGACCCCCAGACCACACCCCTCCCCCGCTCCTATTGGCTGAAGGAGAGAGGTCTGAGTTTCCCAGAAGATTGTGAAAATTAGCAAGCCCAGGACAGGGATGTGTGATGCTTGCCACTGCCAGCCTGGAAGTGTGATCGCTGCTGACAATGGCAGGAGGACAGTGAGCTGCCTCTCTCTGCCACACAGACACAGTGAGGACAGGAGTAGAGAGCCAGGACAGCCAGGACTTCTTCAGGTAAGAGACATGCTGCTGTGCGAGAAGTGTTCACTCATGTGGGAACAGGTACAGTAAACACAAACACACTGCCCTCCACAGCACCTGTCCTGCCTGCCAACACTCACACAGACACATACAGTTAGGAAAGTTATGTAAAAGACCTCCTGAGGGGCCTTGAGGGGAGGATGCAATTACTTAAAGCACCCACTGATTTACAAAGCACAAGAAAGAGAGCAAGACACACAGAAAGACCCCCCCCCAGACTGACACATCTCATTCTTAACTACTGACCCCTACCTGCAATGTACAGATCCCCAACTACCAACCCCCCACTGCCTGTGAGAAATGATAGGTGTAAAATAACTAGTAAGCTTCAAGTAGTGGCTTCTGGTTAAATAGTAAAGGTGCCTGGCCATTAAAGGATTAGCTGATCCTCCCACTCAGCTCCCTCTTCAGCAGCTGTGGGGTTAAATCGGCATCTGTCTGACACATCCTCTGCCCTACTGACACCATCCACTGCTCTACTGACACCGTCCACTGCTCTACTGACACCATCCACTGCCCTACTGACACCATCCGCTGCCCTACTGACACCGTCCACTGCTCTACTGACACCATCCACTGCCCTACTGACACCGTCCACTGCTCTACTGACACCGTCCACTGCTCTACTGACACCATCCACTGCCCTACTGACACCATCCGCTGCCCTACTGACACCGTCCACTGCTCTACTGACACCATCCACTGCCCTACTGACACCGTCCACTGCCCTACTGACACCGTCCACTGCCCTACTGACACCGTCCACTGCCCTACTGACACCATCCTCTGCCCTACTGACACTGTCCTCTGCCCTACTGACACCGTCTACTTCCCTACTGACACCATCTGCTGCTCTACTGACACCATCCACTGCTCTACTGACACCGTCCACTGCTCTACTGACACCAGCCACTGCCCTACTGACACCATCCGCTGCCCTACTGACACCGTCCACTGCTCTACTGACTCCGTCCACTGCCCTACTGACACCGTCCACTGCCCTACTGACACCGTCCACTGCCCTACTGACACCGTCCACTGCCCTTCTGACACCATCCACTGCCCTTCTGACACCGTCCACTGCTCTACTGACACCGTCCTCTGCCCTACTGACACCATCCACTGCCCTACTGACATCGTCTGCTGCTCTACTGACATCGTCCACTGCCCTACTGACACCATCCACTGCCCTACTGACACCATCCTCTGCCCTACTGACACCAATCTCTGCTCTACTGACACCAATCTCCGCTCTACTGTCATCCTCTACTGCCCTACTGACACCGTCCACTTCCCTACTGACACCATCTGTTGCTCTACTGACACCATCCACTGCTCTACTGACACCGTCCACTGCTCTACTGACACCAGCCACTGCCCTACTGACACCATCCGCTGCCCTACTGACACCGTCCACTGCTCTACTGACTCCGTCCACTGCCCTACTGACACCATCCACTGCCCTACTGACACCGTCCACTGCCCTACTGACACCGTCCACTGCCCTTCTGACACCATCCACTGCCCTTCTGACACCGTCCACTGCTCTACTGACACCGTCCTCTGCCCTACTGACACCGTCCACTGCCCTACTGACACCGTCTGCTTCTCTACTGACATCGTCCACTGCCCTACTGACACCATCCACTGCCCTACTGACACCATCCTCTGCCCTACTGACACCAATCTCTGCTCTACTGACACCAATCTCCGCTCTACTGTCATCCTCTACTGCACTACTGAAACTGTCCACTGCTCTACTGACACCAATCTCTACTCTACTGACACCATCCACTGCCCTACTGACACCATCCGCTGCCCTACTGACACCGTCCACTGCTCTACTGACACCATCCACTGCCCTACTGACACCGTCCACTGCTCTACTGACACCGTCCACTGCTCTACTGACACCATCCACTGCTCTACTGACACCATCCTCTGCCCTACTGACACCATTCTCTGCCCTACTGACACCGTCCACTGCCCTACTGACACCATCTGCTGCTCTACTGACACCATCCACTGCTCTACTGACACCGTCCACTGCTCTACTGACACCATCCACTGCCCTACTGACACCATCCGCTGCCCTACTGACACCATCCACTGCTCTACTGACTCCGTCCACTGCCCTACTGACACCGTCCACTGCCCTACTGACACCGTCCACTGCCCTTCTGACACCATCCACTGCCCTTCTGACACCGTCCACTGCTCTACTGACACCGTCCTCTGCCCTACTGACACCGTCCACTGCCCTACTGACACCATCTGCTGCTCTACTGACATCGTCCACTGCCCTACTGACACCATCCACTGCCCAACTGACACCATCCTCTGCCCTACTGACACCAATCTCTGCTGTACTGACACCAAACTCCGCTCTACTGTCACCCTCTACTGCCCTACTGACACCGTCCACTGCCCTACTGACACCGTCCACTGCCCTACTGAAACTGTCCACTGCTCTACTGACACCAATCTCTACTCTACTGACACCCTCCACTGCCCTACTGACATTGTCCACTGCTCTACTGACACCAATATCTGCTCTACTGACACCCTCCACTGCTCTACTGACACCATCCACTGCCCTACTGACACCGTCCACTGTCCTACTGAAACCGTCCACTGCTCTACTGACACCAATCTCTGCTCTACTAACACTCTCCACTGCCCTACTGACACCGTCCACTGCCCTACTGACACCGTCCACTGCTCTACTGACACCAATCTCTGCTCTACTGACACCATCCACTGCTCTACTGACACCATCCACTGCTCTGCTGACACCATCCACTGCTCTACTGACACCATCCACTGCTCTACTGACACCATCCACTGCTCTACTGACACCATCCACTGCCCTGCTGACACCCTCCGCTGCCCTACTGACACCGTCCACTGCTCTACTGACACCGTCCACTGCCCTTCTGACACCATCCACTGCCCTTCTGACACCGTCCACTGCTCTACTGACACCGTCCTCTGCCCTACTGACACCGTCCACTGCCCTACTGACACCGTCTGCTGCTCTACTGACATCGTCCACTGCCCTACTGACACCATCCACTGCCCTACTGACACCATCCTCTGTCCTACTGACACCAATCTCTGCTCTACTGACACCAATGTCCGCTCTACTGTCACCCTCTACTGCCCTACTGACACCGTCCACTGCCCTACTGAAACTGTCCACTGCTCTACTGACACCAATCTCTACTCTACTGACACCATCCACTGCCCTACTGACACCATCCGCTGCCCTACTGACACCGTCCACTGCTCTACTGACACCATCCACTGCCCTACTGACACCGTCCACTGCTCTACTGACACCGTCCACTGCTCTACTGACACCATCCACTGCCCTACTGACACCATCCGCTGCCCTACTGACACCGTCCACTGCTCTACTGACACCATCCACTGCCCTACTGACACCGTCCACTGCCCTACTGACATCGTCCACTGCCCTTCTGACACCATCCACTGCTCTACTGACACCATCCTCTGCCCTACTGACACCGTTCTCTGCCCTACTGACACCGTCCACTGCCCTACTGACACCATCTGCTGCTCTACTGACACCATCCACTGCTCTACTGACACCGTCCACTGCTCTACTGACACCATCCACTGCCCTACTGACACCATCCGCTGCCCTACTGACACCATCCACTGCTCTACTGACTCCGTCCACTGCCCTACTAACACCGTCCACTGCCCTACTGACACCGTCCACTGCCCTTCTGACACCATCCACTGCCCTTCTGACACCGTCCTCTGCTCTACTGACACCGTCCTCTGCCCTACTGACACCGTCCACTGCCCTACTGACACCATCTGCTGCTCTACTGACATCGTCCACTGCCCTACTGACACCATCCACTGCCCAACTGACACCATCCTCTGCCCTACTGACACCAATCTCTGCTCTACTGACACCAAACTCCGCTCTACTGTCACCCTCTACTGCCCTACTGACACCGTCCACTGCCCTAATGACACCGTCCACTGCCCTACTGAAACTGTCCACTGCTCTACTGACACCAATCTCTACTCTACTGACACCCTCCACTGCCCTACTGACACCGTCCACTGCTCTACTGACACCAATATCTGCTCTACTGACACCCTCCACTGCTCTACTGACACCATCCACTGCCCTACTGACACCGTCCACTGTCCTACTGAAACCGTCCACTGCTCTACTGACACCAATCTCTGCTCTACTAACACTCTCCACTGCCCTACTGACACCGTCCACTGCCCTACTGACACCGTCCACTGCTCTACTGACACCAATCTCTGCTCTACTGACACCCTCCACTGCTCTACTGACACCATCCACTGCTCTGCTGACACCATCCACTGCCCTACTGACACCATCCACTGCCCTACTGACACCATCCACTGCTCTACTGACACCATCCACTGCCCTGCTGACACCCTCCACTGCCCTACTGACACCGTCCACTGCTCTACTGACACCGTCCACTGCCCTACTGACACCGTCCACTGCCCTTCTGACACCGTCCACTGCTCTCCTGACACAGTCCTCTTCCCTACTGACACCGTCCACTGCCCTACTGACACCGTCCACTGCCCTACTGACACCATCCGCTGCTCTACTGACATCGTCCACTGCCCTACTGACACCGTCCACTGCTCTACTGACACCGTCCACTGCTCTACTGACACCGTCCACTGCCCTACTGACACCGTCCACTGCCCTACTGACACCGTCCACTGCCCTACTGACACCATCCTCTGCCCTACTGACACCAATCTCTGCTCTACTGACACCAATCTCTGCTCTACTGACACCCTCTACTGCCCTACTGACACCCTCTACTGCCCTACTGACACCCGCTACTGCCCTACTGACACCGTCCACTGCCCTACTGACACCGTCCGCTGCTCTACTGACATCGTCCACTGCTCTACTAACACCGTCCATTACCCTACTGACACCGTCCACTGCCCTACTGACACCGTCCACTTCCCTACTGACACCGTCCACTGCCCTACTGACACCATCCTCTGCCCTACTGACACCAATCTCTGCTCTACTGACACTCTCCACTGCCCTTCTGACACCGTCCACTGCCCTACTGACACCATCCACTGCTCTACTGACACCAATCTCCGCTCTGTCACCCTCTACTGCCCTACTGACACCCTCTACTGCCCTACTGACACCCGCTACTGCCCTACTGACACCGTCCACTGCCCTACTGACACCGTCCACTGCCCTACTGAAACTGTCCACTGCTCTACTGACACCAATCTCTACTCTACTGACACCCTCCACTGCCCTACTGACACCGTCCACTGCTCTACTGACACCAATATCTGCTCTACTGACACCCTCCACTGCTCTACTGACACCATCCACTGCCCTACTGACACCGTCCACTGTCCTACTGAAACCGTCCACTGCTCTACTGACACCAATCTCTGCTCTACTAACACTCTCCACTGCCCTACTGACACCGTCCACTGCCCTACTGACACCGTCCACTGCTCTACTGACACCAATCTCTGCTCTACTGACACCATCCACTGCTCTACTGACACCATCCACTGCTCTGCTGACACCATCCACTGCCCTACTGACACCATCCACTGCTCTACTGACACCATCCACTGCTCTACTGACACCATCCACTGCCCTGCTGACACCATCCGCTGCCCTACTGACACCGTCCACTGCTCTACTGACACCGTCCACTGCCCTACTGACACCGTCCACTGCCCTTCTGACACCGTCCACTGCTCTCCTGACACAGTCCTCTGCCCTACTGACACCGTCCACTGCCCTACTGACACCGTTCACTGCCCTACTGACACCATCTGCTGCTCTACTGACATCGTCCACTGCCCTACTGACACCGTCCACTGCTCTACTGACACCGTCCACTGCTCTACTGACACCGTCCACTGCCCTACTGACACCGTCCACTGCCCTACTGACACCGTCCACTGCCCTACTGACACCATCCTCTGCCCTACTGACACCAATCTCTGCTCTACTGACACCAATCTCTGCTCTACTGACACCCTCTACTGCCCTACTGACACCCTCTACTGCCCTACTGACACCCGCTACTGCCCTACTGACACCGTCCACTGCCCTACTGACACCGTCTGCTGCTCTACTGACATCGTCCACTGCTCTACTGACACCGTCCATTGCCCTACTGACACCGTCCACTGCCCTACTGACACCGTCCACTTCCCTACTGACACCGTCCACTGCCCTACTGACACCATCCTCTGCCCTACTGACACCAATCTCTGCTCTACTGACACTCTCCACTGCCCTTCTGACACCGTCCACTGCCCTACTGACACCGTCCACTGCTCTACTGACACCAAATTCTGCTCTACTGACACCATCCACTGCTCTACTGACACCATCCACTGCTATTCTGACACCATCCCCTGCTCTACTGACACCATCCACTGCTCTTCTGACACCATCCACTGCCCTATTGACACCATCTACTGACACCATCCACTGCTCTACTGACACCAACACCATCCACTGCTCTACTGACAGCATCCACTGCTCTACTGTCACCATCCACTGCTCTACTGACACCATCCACTGTCCTATTGACACCATCTACTGACACCACTACTGCTCTACTGACACCATCCACTGCTCTACTGACACCATCCACTGTGCTATTGACACTGTCTACTGACACCATCCACTGCTCTACTGACACCATCCACTGCTCTACTGACACCATCCACTGCTCTACTAACACCGTCCTCTGCTCTACTGACACCGTCCACTGCCCTACTGACACCGTCCACTGCCCTACTGACACCGTCCTTTGCTATACTGACACCGTCCTCTGCTCTACTGACACCCTCCACTGCTCTACTGACACCCTCCACTGCTCTACTGACACTGTCCACTGCCCTACTGACACAGTCAACTGCTCTACTGACACCAATCTCTGCTCTACTGACACCCTCCACTGCTCTACTGACACCGTCCACTGTTCTACTGACACTGTCCACTGCTCTACTGACACCATCCACTGCTCTACTGACACCATCTACTGCTCTACTGACACCATCCACTGCTCTTCTGACACCGTCCTCTGCCCTACTATCACCCTCCACTGTCCTACTGACACCCTCCACTGCCCTACTGACACCATCCACTGCCCTATTGACACCATCCACTGCCCTACTGACACCTTCCTCTTCTCTACTGACACCGTCCACTGCCCTACTGACACCGTCTACTGCCCTACTGAAACCATCCTCTGCCCTCCTGACACCGTCATTTGTTTTATTATATTTTTCTACGTTTTCCTTACTATTTTGTTGAGCTCTGCCAGTTAGTTTCTTTTAAAAAAAAGTGCCGAACCCCGGTGATATTTGATCGCTTTCATGTTGTTCAGGTACATCTCCACCTCTCAAAAGTGGCCTACCCCTGCTTTACACTGTGTTGCTGGGGAAAAGCGATTGTCGGGTCTCCCTGCGTAGGTAATTCAGTAAACTTAGAGGGCCCAAGAAAATCATGCAGTGAAAATGGCGAGTGGTATTTGGGGGCCCCAAGTCAACCTTTGCTTCGGGGCCCACAAGCTTCAAGCTACACCTCTGCACTGTTCTATACATGGACCCCACTGGTATGAGTTCCTTTCTGCACATGAACTGGGTATTCCTTCAACAATTTACTTATACTGTATATTTCTGCATATAGGTGACTATTGATGCAAAGCCACTGATGCAGTTGCATGTTCTGCTTTTATCCTTGTGCTCATATAAAAATTTGGTGACACTCTATAATTTAATACTTTATAAACTATAATTAAATCCTCACCATATTTTAACAGTTATTAACCAGCCATAGCCTGAGTGGTAAATTTCTTTCACAAGTGTAAATAAGTAATAAATAAGAGTGTACTTGATGCAGAGCATATGCCATAAAAGATATGTCTCCCATAATTTCCTGTAATAACTTTCTGCACTGTGAGGACAATATAAATTAAGTGAGCAGAGTAAAGGCACTGTTCTGGAATAACATTGGATATTATGCCATCATGTTGTAAAGCAGCTCTATCAGGAGAATTTCTGCATTAGCTTGACCTGTGGCCCTTAATAAATGACTCCTTATGTACGGTCGTTTGTGGATCATCATTTATGTTAATCACAATGAAAAGAACATTAACAACAAAATATTTGATGAGCTCACTTTCTTTGCCCCAGGAATGCTAGGTGTCCTGCCAACTCATTAATTAGTGGCAAAGTAACAGCTGACTTCTCAGGGACAATCTCTTAATTAAAAGTCTAGCCTTGCCAGCTTGCTGCATGAAGAGCAAAGTACTATTGTGAATTGGCACATAACCCATAACACCTGCATTACAGCACAATAAACTTTGGTCATTGGATTAAAGGAAGTTGTGTACAAGGTGAAGCAGTTAGACTAGAAAGGATACATAAGTAGATTCTGTTAGTTTTAAGACGCTGTCTGATATCTATATTTAAATGTTTTCTGTAATAATAAATCTAGCCAATAAAATGTAACCTTGACAGTCCTGGATGTCGGCACTTTTTGGCAAGATAACAATAAAATGTCATTGTCCTGCTTTTACGCGTGTTTTAATTAGGTCCAGTTTTCGTTTTTTGTTTCAATAAGCCACTTTTATTTTCTGCCATCCTTAAAAAGGACCATTTAGGCTTAAACTTCCATACACCACATACTGTATATTATAAATAAGTGCTGTTATATGTTAAAGTGTACCTTTCATCAATATAAGGCCAATATTAGGTTATCAAGGTACTATGACAGGACTGCAGGGTGCCTACAGGTTTTATGAGCCCTCAAATTCTTCCATGTTCAAAAAGCAAACAGTAACTTCATCTTGAATTTGGATCTCTGAAGCATCATATCCCACAAGGCATTATGCATTCATGTGGAATGTAGGATGTGCACCATAGATCATTAGTGAAGCTGAAGATACTATTTTCTGAGTGTATTCAGGTTAAAGGGCTTCCAGAGCACTGTGGTAAACATTTAAAGCATATCACCAGTTTTGAATAAAAAAAAAAGTATAATGCTCATTATATTTAATAATATAAGGAAATATCATCCCATCTCCAGCTCTGTCCCCTAAATGCTCATTAAAATTTGATTCTGCACCTGTCCTCAGCATCACTGAACTGACTTCTAGTAGTAGTCTCAAAGACCAGTTCTTGAGGGTGCATCATCAAACCAACCTGGATGATGTCATGTCATTAGAATAAGTTGTTCACTGCAACATTCAAGACCCACCCACTACTCAAGGAAGTAGTGAAAGAAGAGGCCCTGTGATATCATGTAACCGGACAAAGGACTGTGTGTAGTATGAATTAGTTTGTGAGCAGGCAAGTGAACAGGTGTGCAGGGATCCCTCCTACCCACCAACATAATATGAGTTTGCACTGGCCATTGCTGGCTTGAAACCCTACATGGATTCTACAGTACACTCCAGCAGATTACTAATTATTACTTAGGAAGACTTTTTACACAGACACCATGTCTTTTCTGGATGGATGGGCAATGGTTTGCAGGGATGAGTCTTTTCCATCGCTTTGTGCTACAATCTGGAATTGAAACAATGATTTTTGATCCTTTTTTAATAATGGCAAGTGTGCATGCTTAAACTTTCTGGAGATACATATACGTACTACATTGCTAAATAACACCTATTTTAGAGTAAGGGATATAGACTATATGCCCCAACAAAACTGTTATTTCATATACACATAGAGATTATAGTGGCAACAAAAATAATGCTCATTATAGAACACACACCTGGAAATGATTGCTACAACTTGCTATGCACATTTTAGTGTAGAAAATGTTTGGCAGCTCTGAATAGAGGAGTTCTGTCGTGTCTGTTTTGTTCTATTTTAGAGAACTACAGTATATGGAACATTGGATTCTGATTACAGGCTGTGTTTTCATACAGACATTATTAACTCAATTATAATAATATACAGTAAAACCTTGGTTTGAGAGTAACTTGGTTTGAGAGCTTTTTACAAGTCAAGAAACATTTTAAAATAAATTTTGACTTGATATACAAGCCATATCTTGATGTACAAGTAGCGTCATGTCACAACTGAGTATAAAAGAGAAGAGAGGCACCTCTATGTGTAGCAATATGGTAACATTTAATGAAGGTACAACATTTAGCAACTGTAGCGCCCTCACCTCTCCCCCTACCTGCCTTTTTGTGTGTTTTCGGCTCCTCGCAGGGAGGGGAGAGGCACACCGCACCACAAGCCCGTACCCTCCTGAGTAAAGAGGTTTAGCGGTGTTAGTTTTCGGGCCTGCCTGCGGCTGGAGTTGAATCCTCCCGAGGATGATTCTCACCTCTACCTTAGGTAGATGCAAGTCCTTATGTTTCCCCCAGTAATGTAACTGTCCACACCAACAGAAAGTCCAACTTCTATATTTATTTCACACGGATAATAAATATGCCTCTTTGACAGCAGACAGGTTGGAAAAAGACACAGGACAGCTTAGGTGGGAGGAGGTCCAGGCACAATCTTGAATCAGGTTCTTTGACTGTTTAGGCTTCACAAACAGTTTTGGCACACAATCTCTGCCACAGACCCTGAGGTTGGTCTCTGCCACAGACCGGGTAAATAAGAAGTCACTGCCACCGGCTTGGAGAACAGGTCACTGCCACTGACCAGGTAAATAGAATCACTGCCACTGACTGGGTGAATAGGGCACGGCCCTATTAGGCCACTGCCACTGACCTGTAAGCGAACTTCCTTCTAGAGAGTACTTGGCCCGTGTAAAGGAGAAGACATCCCTCCGGAGAGTTACCAGAGTTCCTCACCGTCACCACGACTCTGCGCTGGGTCTTTGGTACAGGTAACCTCCCTGGCCTCCTCATCCCAGATCCGTGTCCCCTCGCAAGGCGGCACCCTGGGAGTCCTCGATCCCCAGCGGAACCCAGCCGAAGGTGCTGGGCTCCGGGCCTCCAAATTAGTACCTCACCCCAGACTGAAGGTGTCTGGGATGGAACAGGAACCAGGCCTCCTGGCCTAGGGCACCCGGAGACGACCCACACGCACACCCAGGCCGAAGTTGCCTGGGCGACGAACCCCTATGGAAGATGGCCGCCCCTTTTTATACCCCCTCCCGACAGGCACAGCAGGTTCCCCGCCCCGCCGTACTGCTGCGGAGAGGGGACAAGAAAAGGCACAACCTTGTACTGTGGTTCAACCCGGACCTATGGCAACAGCGCCACCTATAGGCCTCAGGGAACTACACACCAACACCAGCTCCCATGGCACAGAAACGGTCCATTAACCCCAACAATAATGTGTCTGAGCCTAACTACCACTCAGACACTCCCCTAAATTGAACACCCCGCTACACAACTCATATGGTAGATGATTAAAACAGGCACATCTAAGTATGCAGGCATCCGGGGTAAAGCTATCCACATCCTCCTCAAAGGCATCAACGTCATCCCTTCCATGCTGCACTCCAAGAGCGCTTCAATTGCTCTACTGCAGGGTAGTTTTATTGGTCATGTTTGCAGACTGACAGCGGTGTGGGGGATGGTCTATGTGGACAGCTTTACCCCGGATGCCTGCATACTTAGTGCCTCTTTCAATCAACAACCATGTGAGTTTTAAATGTTGTACCTTCATTAAATGTAACCATATTGCTACATTTAGAGGCGCCTCTCTTCTCTTTTATACTCTGTTGCTCCTGCTGGAGTTTGCTACTAATCCCCTTGTGGAGGTTGCTATTTGTGGATGGACATTTTATGGTTACACAACCTATCACATCGCTATAATCATTTTATATGGACTTTAAACTGAAGGACTTATGAATAAATGGTTGTGGAACAAATCATTTGAGTTTCCATTATTTCCTATAGGGAAATTTGCTTTGATATACAAGTGCTTTGGATTACAAGCATGCTTCCGAAACGATTAAGCTTCCAATCCAAGGTTTTACTGTAGTTTGCTATGATATACCATAGTGGGTAAGAAAGCACTTTACTTTTGATACTGCAACACTGAAAGACACATGGCAGCTGGTTTACTAAAGGAGTTGAGAATTTTTGCACAATAAACTGTGAGAATTTTTACTTCAATCATGAAGTACCTAATCACGGGTGAATAAATTATGTAAACAGATTTTTGCTTTTCACATAATTGGATACTAGTGATGAGCCGAACACCCCCGGGTTCGGTTCGCACCAGAACCCGCGAACGGACCGAAAGTTCGTACGAACATTAGAACCCTATTAAATACAATGGATGCGAACGTTCGAATTCTAAAGTGCTAATTATAACAACTATTATGCATGTTATTGTCCTAAAAAGGGTTTGGGAACCCGGGTTCTGCACCAGGGGACATGTATCAATGCAAAAAGAAGTTTTAAAAACGGTCGTTTTTCGGGAGCAGTCATTTTAATGATGCATAAAGTGAAAAAAAAAAGTCAAATATTCCTTTAAATATCATACCTGGGGGGTGTCTAAAGTATGCCTGTGAAGTGCCACGTGTTTCCCGTGTTTAGAACTGTCCCTGCACAAAATGACACTTCTAAAGGAAAAAAAAGCCATTTAAAACTTCTTGCGGCTTTAATGTAATGTCTGGTCCCGGTAATATGGATGAAAATCTTTAAGAAAAATGGCATAGCTACCCCATGACCCCCCCCCCTACCCCAGCCCATTACCAGCCCCTTTGGGTCTTGTATGGATATTAAGGGGAACCCCGCACATAAAATAAAAAAGGCCCTATATACTCTGAACAGCCGTATACAGGCGGTGCATACAAGACAGGGACTGTAGGTTTGTTCTTATGTAGAATGTGTTTGTAATTTTGAACAGGTACATTGTTGAAGTGTAGCTCCAGCCCAAAAATCTATTTTTAAACTTTTTGGAAAACATAGGTAAGGGTTATCACCCCTGTAACATTTGTTTTGCTGTCTGTGCCCCTGTTCAGAACATTTCACCTCACTTTCCGTCCCAATGACAACTGTTTTTGAAATGTGGTGTTTTTCTTGAAACAAGGATTGCTGATAAAGCATCAGTACAGAGGAGACACCTTTCTCCCATATTTATTCTTACAGGAGAGAATTTTCCTTCCTAGGGGTAGATTTCCTCTCACTTCCTGTTGTCTTCTTTCATTTGCAAGTAGGAGTCGTTTGTAAGTTGGATGTTTGAAAGTAGGGACCTGCCGTATATACTCTGCAGAAATAGGCCCCTTAGTTGTTGGTGTTGGCACAACACTGTAAGCACTCACAGTTACTCTTGGTTGGTGCTGGAACACCCTGCTGTCAACTATTATATCAGGAATTTTAATTACATATAATTGTTGAACAGTGGTAGTAAAAATTGGGGCTTTGATGGTGGTGCTGGTGCCACAACACTGTAAGCCCTGACAGTTACTCTTGGTGGGTGCAGCAATGGGCCCTGCTGTGAATTATTAGATCAAGAATTGTAATTACATGCCCCTTTTGAACAGGGGCTGAAAAATTGGGCCTTTCGTGGTGGTGGTGGTGGTGGCGTTGCCACAACACTGTAAGCCCTCAGACTTACTCTTGGTGGGTGCAGGAATGGGCCCTGCTGTGAATTATTACATCAAGAATTGTAATTGCATGCCCCTGTTGAACAGGGGCTGAAAAATTGGGCCTTAGGCACTGGTGGCACAACACTACAACCCCTCACAGATACTGTACTTGGAGCACAGCAATGAGCCCTGTTGCAAAGTATTGCTTCAAAAATTGTAATGACACGCCCCTGTTAAACAGGGGCTGAAAAATTGGGCCTTAGGCACTGGTGGCACAACACTACAACCCCTCACAGATACTGTACTTGGAGCACAGCAATGAGCCCTGTTGCAAAGTATTGCTTCAAAAATTGTAATGACACGCCCCTGTTAAACAGGGGCTGAAAAATTGGGCCTTAGGCACTGGTGGCACAACACTACAACCCCTCACAGATACTGTACTTGGAGCACAGCAATGAGCCCTATGGCAAATTATTGCTAAAAAAATTGTAAGTACACGCCCCTGTAAAACAGGGGCTGAAAAATTGGGCCTTAGCCACTGGTGGCGGCACCCATAAACAAAAATGATCTTCCAAGCTATCATCATCAATCGTATCATTGAGGACTCGGAGGAGGAGGATAGCCAGTCAACATAACAGCACAGGCACTCAGCATCAGCATCAGTCTTGAAGGGACGTGACATGTTAAAATCAATTAGTCTGTTATATCAGCATCAGGTGTGTGGTAGCTGGTGGTGATCCAAGACTGGTTCATCTTGATTAAAGTCAGTCGATCAACCGAGTCGGTGGACAGGCGCACCCTGTGATCCGTGACAAATCCTCCAGCAGCACTGAATGTGCGTTCCGAAAGAACGCTGGATGCAGGACAGGCCAGTAGCTCAATTGCATACTGTGCAAGCTCTGGCCAGTGATCCATCCTCAAGACCCAGTAAGCCAGAGGATTTTCGGTGGGGAAGGTGTCCAAGTCTGACCTTGCCCCTAGATATTCCTGCACCATGTTTATCAGACGCTGGCGATGGTTGCTGGAACCAATCATACTTTGGGGCTGCGGACTAAAGAATTGTCTGAACGCATCGGTCAGACGGCCACCTTCCCCACCGCTCCTTCTTTGACTGGCCGAAGCCTCAGCAACTCGTTGTCCTGGACCAGGAGTTTGTAACCTCTCAGTCTCTGGGAACGCGTTGCACAGACCTTTCTGCAAGGCCTCCCGGAGTTGTCTCATTCTCTGCTCCCTCTGCGACGGTAACATAAGGTCCGCAACCTTACCCTTGTACCGTGGATCAAGGAGAGTGGCCAGCCAGTAATGGTCCCTCTCCTTGATCCGAAGAATACAAGGATCCTTCCGCAGACTTTGCAGGATCAGGGAGGCCATGCAGCGTAGGTTTGCTGAGGCATTCGCTCCGGAGTCCTCTGGGTCACTAAGGACGACATGATCCGCAGTCACCTCCTCCCAGCCACGTACAAGTCCACTGGTTTCTTGGGACTGTAAATCATCCCTAAAAGACTGCTGCTGATGATGCTGAGTGCCAGCCTCCACCTCCATGCTGACACAATCCTCCTCCTCCTCCTCCTCCTCTTTCTCTTCCTGTGCGATGGGTGGGACAGAAGGAACACTGTCTGGGTAAAGGGGGCCTTGAGAGGCAAGGAAGTCCTCCTCTTCCTGCCTCTGTTCTGCCTCAAGTGCCCTGTCCATTATTCCACGCAGCGTGTGCTCCAACAGGTGGACAAGAGGTACAGTGTCACTGATGCATGCACTGTCACTGCTCACCATCCTCGTGGCCTCCTCAAATGGTGCCAGGACAGTGCATGCATCCCTGATCATGCCCCACTGGCGTGGAGAAAAAAAACCAAGCTCCCCTGACCCTGTCCTGGTGCCGTAGTCGCACAGGTACTCATTGATGGCCCTCTGCTGCGTGTGCAGCCACTGCAGCATGGCCAACGTTGAGTTCCACCTGGTGGGCATGTCACATATAAGGCGGTTCTTGGGCAGGTTCAACTCCTTTTGCAGCTCAGCCAGGCGAGCACTGGCATTATAAGATCTGCAGAAATGCACACAGACTTTCCTGGCCTGCCTCAGGACATCCTGTAAGCCCGGGTACCTGCCCAAGAACCGCTGCACCACCAGGTTAAGGACGTGAGCCACACAGGGCACATGGGTCAGTTGTCCCTGTCGGAGGGCGGAGAGGAGGTTGGTGCCATTGTCGCAAACCACCATTCCTGGCTTAAGCTGGCGTGGCGTCAACCACCTCTCGGCCTGGCCCTGCAGAGCAGACAGGACCTCTGCCCCAGTGTGGCTTCTGTCCCCCAAACACACCAGCGCAAGCACGGCATGGCATCTTTTTGCCTGCGTACTTGCGTAGCCCCGTGAACGGCTACGGAGCACCGCTGGTTCATAGGACAAACCACAGGAAGAGGCCATGGAGGAAGAAGAAGAGGAGGGGGTGGAGGAGAGAGGTGTGTCACAACCAGTAGTAGCATTTTGGAGGCGTGGCAGTGGGACAACCTCCAACACTACTGCACCTTGTCCTGCATCCTTCCCAGCTGCCTAAAGAGTGACCCAATGGGCCGTGAAAGAAAGGTAACGTCCCTGTCCATGCCTGCTGGACCATGAGTCAGCGGTAATATGCACCTTACCGCTGACCGCCCTGTCCAGCGAGGCCAAGACATTGCCTTCCACATGCCGGTAGAGAGCCGGAATAGCCTTCCGTGAGAAAAAGTGGCGTTTGGGAACCTGCCACTGAGGAACCGCACATTGCACAAACTCACGGAAGGGGGCCGAGTCTACCAACTGAAAAGGCAGCAGTTGAAGCGCTAGCAATTTAGCCAAGCTAGCATTCAACCGCTGGGCATGTGGATGGCTGGGAGTGAACTTCTTTCGACGGTCCAGCAGCTGGGGCAGGGAAATTTGCCTGCTAGAATCGGACGTCGGTGTACTGCTAGCAGAGTGGCCGCAAGTACTTGGCTGTGACACACCTAATTCTACACCTTCATTCCTCTCAGTGCATGTTTCAGAGAGGACTGAAGTTATAGTGGGGTTGGAGATCCCAGCTGATGCGGTGCAAGAAGAGGTCCGCTTTGTTCTTTGGTGTGGGTCTTTGAGGTAGGCTTGCCAACGAGCTGCATGGCAGGTCAACATATGTCTGGTCAGGCATGTGGTACCCAAGCGGCTGATGTTTTGGCCACGCGATATACGCTTGAGACATATGTTGCAAACAGCAGCTGTGCGATCTGATGCACTAGCCTCAAAAAAGGCCCACACCAAGGAACTTTTTGAATGACGGGCAGAGGCAGCGCCCTGCACAGGCGGAGCTCTGCGGTGTGATTCCGTCGGTGTACTGCCCTTACGCTGGCCACCAAAGGGCATCCTGTCTCGTTGGAGATGTGCCTCCTCCTCATCCTCCTCCTCCTCTCTCCTATTAGGCACCCACGTGGAGTCAGTGACCTCATCATCACCTCCCTCCTCATCACTGGAGCCAATCTGGCAGTATGCTGCAGCTGCTGGAACATGACTGCCAGATTGGTGTCCTTCTTGAGCATCCCCTCTGTCTGCTCTCACACTACTGCCTTCCTGTAGCTGGGTTTCATCATCAGACCCTTCGAAACGCTGGGCATCCTCCTGGAGCATGTACCCAACACTGTGCTCAAACAGTTCGGGGGACTCCTCAGGAGGAGGACATGGTGGGTCTAGGGAAGGAGTGACTGATGATGAGTCTGACATTGATACCAGGGAAGAGGACGCTTTGGCAGCTGCTTTGCCAGTACCCTGAGCCTGGGTGAGAGAGGATGAGGAGGAGGAGGAGGGCTTGGTCATCCACTCTACCAAGTCTTCGGCATGATGTGGCTCAACATGTCCAGCTGCCGAAAAGAAGGACAAGCGTGTCCCATGGCCATGTGCTGATGACAATGCACCGCGTCCACGACCAGCACTGTTGCCCCCAGACACAGAGCCTGCTTGCCCTCTTTTATTGCCTCCTGACTGTCTGCCTCTCCTTGTTTGCCTTCCAGACATTCTAATAGATGGCCTGCAGGGAGATGGTAAAAAAGCAATAAGGGCTACCTTCAGGTGTCCTTCTCTGTCCCTTGAAACAAGGACTTGCACAGTGAAAGAAACTGACACTCTCCCTACCTACAGTTTTCTGTCCCTAGAAAAAATGTTTTTTTTAAGCACACTATAGCACAAGGAGAATTCACTCACTGTCCTTCCCAGTCCCTAGAAACAAGGACTTGCACAGTGAAAGAAACTGACACTCTCCCTACCTACAGTTTTCTGTCCCTAGAATTTTTTTTTTTTTTAAGCACACTATAGCACAAGGAGAATTCACTCAATGTCCTTCCAGGTCCCTGGAAACAAGGACTTGCACAGTGAAAGAAACTGACACTCTCCCTACCTACAGTTTTCTGTCCCTAGAAAAAATGTTTTTTTTAAGCACACTATAGCACAAGGAGAATTCACTCACTGTCCTTCCCAGTCCCTAGAAACAAGGACTTGCACAGTGAAATAAACTGACATTCTCCCTACCTACAGTTTTCTGTCCCTAGAAAAAATGTTTTTTTTAAGCACACTATAGCACAAGGAGAATTCACTCACTGTCCTTCCCAGTCCCTGGAAACAAGGACTTGCACAGTGAAAGAAACTGACACTCTCCCTACCTACAGTTTTCTGTCACCAGAAAAAATGTATTTTTTAAGCACACTATAGCACAAGGAGAATTCACTCACTGTCCTTCCCAGTCCCTAGAAACAAGGACTTGCACAGTGAAAGAAACTGACACTCTCCCTACCTACAGTTTTCTGTCCCTAGAAAAAATGTTTTTTTTAAGCACACTATAGCACAAGGAGAATTCACTCAATGTCCTTCCAGGTCCCTGGAAACAAGGACTTGCACAGTGAAAGAAACTGACACTCTCCCTACCTACAGTTTTCTGTCCCTAGAAAAAATGTTTTTTTTAAGCACACTATAGCACAAGGAGAATTCACTCACTGTCCTTCCCAGTCCCTGGAAACAAGGACTTGCACAGTGAAAGAAACTGACACTCTCCCTACCTACAGTTTTCTGTCACCAGAAAAAATGTATTTTTTAAGCACACTAAAGCACAAGGAGAATTCACTCACTGTCCTTCCCAGTCCCTAGAAACAAGGACTTGCACAGTGAAAGAAACTGACACTCTCCCTACCTACAGTTTTCTGTCCCTAGAAAAAATGTTTTTTTTAAGCACACTATAGTACAAGGAGAATTCACTCAATGTCCTTCCAGGTCCCTGGAAACAAGGACTTGCACAGTGAAAGAAACTGACACTCTCCCTACCTACAGTTTTCTGTCCCTAGAATTTTTTTTTTTTAAGCACACTATAGCACAAGGAGAATTCACTCACTGTCCTTCCCAGTCCCTAGAAACAAGGACTTGCACAGTGAAAGAAACTGACACTCTCCCTACCTACAGTTTTCTGTCCCTAGAAAAAATGTTTTTTTTAAGCACACTATAGCATAAGGAGAATTCACTCACTGTCCTTCCAGGTCCCTGGAAACAAGGACTTGCACAGTGAAAGAAACTGACACTCTCCCTACCTACAGTTTTCTGTCCCTAGAAAAAATGTTTTTTTTAAGCACACTATAGCACAAGGAGAATTCACTCACTGTCCTTCCCAGTCCCTAGAAACAAGGACTTGCACAGTGAAAGAAACTGACACTCTCCCTACCTACAGTTTTCTGTCCCTAGAAAAAATGTTTTTTTTAAGCACACTATAGCACAAGGAGAATTCACTCACTGTCCTTCCAGGTCCCTGGAAACAAGGACTTGCACAGTGAAAGAAACTGACACTCTCCCTACCTACAGTTTTCTGTCCCTAGAAAAAAATGTTTTTTTAAAGCACACTATAGCACAAGGAGAATTCACTCACTGTCCTTCCAGGTCCCTGGAAACAAGGACTTGCACAGTGAAAGAAACTGACACTCTCCCTACCTACAGTTTTCTGTCCCTAGAAAAAATGTTTTTTTTAAGCACACTATAGCACAAGGAGAATTCACTCACTGTCCTTCCAGGTCCCTGGAAACAAGGACTTGCACAGTGAAAGAAACTGACACTCTCCCTACCTACAGTTTTCTGTCCCTAGAAAAAATGTTTTTTTTTAAGCACACTATAGCACAAGGAGAATTCACTCACTGTCCTTCCCAGTCCCTGGAAACAAGGACTTGCACAGTGAAAGAAACTGACACTCTCCCTACCTACAGTTTTCTGTCACCAGAAAAAATTTATTTTTTAAGCACACTATAGCACAAGGAGAATTCACTCACTGTCCTTCCCAGTCCCTAGAAACAAGGACTTGCACAGTGAAAGAAACTGACACTCTCCCTACCTACAGTTTTCTGTCCCTAGAAAAAATGTTTTTTTTAAGCACACTATAGCACAAGGAGAATTCACTCAATGTCCTTCCAGGTCCCTGGAAACAAGGACTTGCACAGTGAAAGAAACTGACACTCTCCCTACCTACAGTTTTCTGTCCCTAGAAAAAATGTTTTTTTTAAGCACACTATAGCACAAGGAGAATTCACTCACTGTCCTTCCCAGTCCCTAGAAACAAGGACTTGCACAGTGAAAGAAACTGACACTCTCCCTACCTACAGTTTTCTATCCCTAGAAAAAATGTTTTTTTTAAGCACACTATAGCACAAGGAGAATTCACTCACTGTCCTTCCAGGTCCCTGGAAACAAGGACTTGCACAGTGAAAGAAACTGACACTCTCCCTACCTACAGTTTTCTGTCCCTAGAAAAAATGTTTTTTTTAAGCACACTATAGCACAAGGAGAATTCACTCACTGTCCTTCCCAGTCCCTAGAAACAAGGACTTGCACAGTGAAAGAAACTGACACTCTCCCTACCTACAGTTTTCTGTCCCTAGAAAAAATGTTTTTTTTAAGCACACTATAGCACAAGGAGAATTCACTCACTGTCCTTCCAGGTCCCTGGAAACAAGGACTTGCACAGTGAAAGAAACTGACACTCTCCCTACCTACAGTTTTCTGTCCCTAGAAAAAATGTTTTTTTAAAGCACACTATAGCACAAGGAGAATTCACTCACTGTCCTTCCAGGTCCCTGGAAACAAGGACTTGCACAGTGAAAGAAACTGACACTCTCCCTACCTACAGTTTTCTGTCCCTAGAAAAAATGTTTTTTTTAAGCACACTATAGCACAAGGAGAATTCACTCACTGTCCTTCCAGGTCCCTGGAAACAAGGACTTGCACAGTGAAAGAAACTGACACTCTCCCTACCTACAGTTTTCTGTCACCAGAAAAAATGTATTTTTTAAGCACACTATAGCACAAGGAGAATTCACTCACTGTCCTTCCCAGTCCCTAGAAACAAGGACTTGCACAGTGACAGAAACTGACACTCTCCCTACCTACAGTTTTCTGTCCCTAGAAAAAATGTTTTTTTAAGCACACTATAGCACAAGGAGAATTCACTCAATGTCCTTCCAGGTCCCTGGAAACAAGGACTTGCACAGTGAAAGAAACTGACACTCTCCCTACCTAGAGTTTTCTGTCCCTAGAAAAAATGTTTTTTTTAAGCACACTATAGCACAAGGAGAATTCACTCACTGTCCTTCCAGGTCCCTGGAAACAAGGACTTGCACAGTGAAAGAAACTGACACTCTCCCTACCTACAGTTTTCTGTCCCTAGAAAAAATGTTTTTTTTAAGCACACTATAGCACAAGGAAAATTCACTCACTATCCTTCCAGGTCCCTGGAAACAAGGACTTGCACAGTGAAAGAAACTGACACTCTCCCTACCTACAGTTTTCTGTCCCTAGAAAAAATGTTTTTTTTAAGCACACTATAGCACAAGGAGAATTCACTCACTGTCCTTCCAGGTCCCTGGAAACAAGGACTTGCACAGTGAAAGAAACTGACACTCTCCCTACCTACAGTTTTCTGTCCCTAGAAAAAATGTTTTTTTTAAGCACACTATAGCACAAGGAGAATTCACTCACTGTCCTTCCCAGTCCCTAGAAACAAGGACTTGCACAGTGAAAGAAACTGACACTCTCCCTACCTACAGTTTTCTGTCCCTAGAAAAAATGTTTTTTTTAAGCACACTATAGCACAAGGAGAATTCACTCACTGTCCTTCCCAGTCCCTAGAAACAAGGACTTTCACAGTGAAAGAAACTGACACTCTCCCTACCTACAGTTTTCTGTCCCTAGAAAAAATGTTTTTTTTAAGCACACTATAGCACAAGCACAAAACACACTGACACTCTCCCTACCTATCCTTCTCTTTCCCTAAACTAAAGGAATCCAGGTTAAGCAAGAAAGAAATAAAAGTCACTGTCCCTGCCTATGCTGCTCTATCCCTGCTCCGGAACACACTACACTAGGCCGCCGTGCTGGCGGCCTTTTATAGTGTGGGGCGTGTACTAAACACCCTCAGCAATAATTGGCCACAGGCATCCTGCCTGTGGCCAATCATTGCTCTCCTCGCTGCCGGCGCTGTGATTGGCCAAGCATGCGGGGTCACAGTGCATGCTTGGCCAATCACAGCGCCTGGATGACACTGCGATGGCGTAGTGCATTGTGGGCCGTTCGCGTCACTCGAATTTGGCGCGAACGGCCCAAATCGTTCGATCTTCGTCGAACGATCGAACAGCCGATGTTCGAGTCGAACGTATGTTCGACTCGAACACGAAGCTCATCCCTATTGATGAGGAATGCTTTAGCACAGTATAGCACAATGAGAATTTCCCTCACTGTCCTTCCCTGTCCCTACAAACAAGGTTTAGCACAGTAAAACACACTGACACTCTCCCTACCTATAGTTTTCTGTCCCTATAATTTTTTTTTTTTTTAAAGATGGTTGATGAGGAATGCTTTAGCACAGTATAGCACAATGAGAATTTCCCTCTCTGTCCTTCCCTGTCCCTACAAACAAGGTTTAGCACAGTAAAACACACTGACACTCTCCCTACCTATAGTTTTCTGTCCCTATACATTTTTATTTTTTTTTTAAAGATGGTTGATGAGGAATGCTTTAGCACAGTATAGCACAATGAGAATTTCCCTCACTGTCCTTCCCTGTCCCTACAAACAAGGTTTAGCACAGTAAAACACACTGACACTCTCCCTACCTATAGTTTTCTGTCCCTATAAAAAATGTTTTTTTAAAGATGGTTGATGAGGAATGCTTTAGCACAGTATAGCACAATGAGAATTTCACTCACTGTCCTTCCCTGTCCCTACAAACAAGGTTTAGCACAGTAAAACACACTGACCCTCTCCCTACCTATAGTTTTCTGTCCCTATAATTTTTTTTTTTTTAAAGATGGTTGATGAGGAATGCTTTAGCACAGTATAGCACAATGAGAATTTCCCTCACTGTCCTTCCCTGTCCCTACAAACAAGGTTTAGCACAGTAAAACACACTGACACTCTCCCTACCTATAGTTTTCTGTCCCTATAAATTTTTTTTTTTAAAGATGGTTGATGAGGAATGCTTTAGCACAGTATAGCACAATGAGAATTTCCCTCACTGTCCTTCCCTGTCCCTACAAACAAGGTTTAGCACAGTAAAACACACTGACACTCTCCCTACCTATAGTTTTCTGTCCCTATAAATTTTTTTTTTTAAAGATGGTTGATGAGGAATGCTTTCGCACAGTATAGCACAATGAGAATTTCCCTCACTGTCCTTCCCTGTCCCTACAAACAAGGTTTAGCACAGTAAAACAGACTGACACTCTCCCTACCTATCCTTCTCTTTCCCTAATCTAAAGGAATCCAGGTTAAGCAAGAAAAAAAAAATGTCACTGTCCCTGCCTATGCTTCTCTTTCCCTGCTCCGGAACACACTACACTAGGCCGCCGTGCTGGCGGCCTTTTATAGTGTGGGGCGTGTACTAAACACCCTCAGCAATAATTGGCCACAGGCATCCTGCCTGTGGCCAATCATTGCTCTCCTCGCTGCCGGCGCTGTGATTGGCCAAGCATGCGGGGTCACAGTGCATGCTTGGCCAATCACAGCGCCTGGATGACACTGCGATGGCGTAGTGCATTGTGGGCCGTTCGCGTCACTCGAATTTGGCGCGAACGGCCCAAATCGTTGTTCGAGTCGAACGTATGTTCGACTCGAACACCGAGCTCATCCCTACTAATTAGCTTCCCATTTCATGGAGAACGCTTATTTGGAGAAGATCTGGACAAGTATATCCAGAAAATTTCTGCCGGTAAAAGTACACTCTTGCCGGTTAAGAACAAAGCTAGAAATCCTTCTTTTAAGAAGCCTACTTCTCCAGTCCCTGGCACATCAGCTGTGAAACAGTTCCGACGGCCTCCGCGGTCAAATCCAGGGGGCAGAAATCAGGGACAATCACAGGGTAACAAGAAACCCTGGGTCAAGAGAGGTACGAAACCTCCCCCCAAGTCATGAAGGGTTGCCCCCACTCAATCGGGTGGGGGGAAGACTTCAGTTGTTCACTGAGACCCGGTCGGGACACCATCAGAGACAGATGGGTGATCTCCACAGTAAGTCTGGGATACAAGCTGGAGTTAAAAGACACTCCTCCTGCCCATTTTATGAGGTCAAACGTGCCAAGCGATCCCCAGAAGAGAGGATCCCTCCTTCTGGCACTAGAACAACTATTGCTCCAAGGTGTAATCATGAAGGTTCCCTTGGAAGAATTTGGGTTCGGGTTTTACTCAAACCTCTTCACAGTCCCCAAACCAAATGGGGACGTGAGGCCCATATTAAATCTAAAAGGGCTAAACAAATTCCTACATATCAGGACTTTTCGGATGGAGTCGATCCGATCGGTGGCCACCGCCCTACAAGGGCAGGAATGGTTAGCCTCGATTGACATAAAGGATGCTTATCTGCATATTCCCATCTTTCCGGCCCATCAGAAATTTCTACGCTTTGCAGTAGAAGGGCGCCATTTTCAGTTTAGAGCCTTACTTTTCGGTCTGGCCACAGCACCACGAGTGTTCACAAAAATTCTGGCCCCACTATTGGCCAATCTAAGAACACAGGGTGTAACGATAATGACATATTTAGATGACCTGCTACTAATAGACCACTCAGTGGAAAAACTGGAAGTAGCTATTCACGAGACAATCAAGTATCTGGGATATCACGGTTGGATTATCAACCGAGACAAGTCAGCTCTAAGACCACTCAAAAGTCTGGAATACTTGGGGCTAAGGCTGGATTCAAATCAGAGAAAGATTTTCTTACCTCCAGAGAAGGTGTCGTCTTTGAAAGATTTGACCCACTTAGTGGGTACAAAAAGAAAACCATCCATACGCCTGTGCATGAGGCTGCTGGGGAAAATGGTGGCTTCATTCGAAGCAGTACCCTACGGTCAATTCCATTCAAGGAACTTGCAGAGGGCCATACTATCAGCCTGGAACAAAAAAGTTGAGGCTTTAGACTTACCAATGTCCCTGTCCCCTTCCGTTCGCAAGAGCCTCCATTGGTGGTTGGTGCCCCAGAATCTGGAAAAAGGGAAACCCTTCAGTCCGGTTTCTTGGAAGGTGGTCACTATAGATGCCAGCCTCATAGGCTGGGGGGCAGTACTGGAGCAATGGTCTCTCCAGGGCAAATGGTCAGAAGCAGAGAAGGCCCTGCCCATCAATCTCTTAGAGATACGAGCAGCCCGGTATGCCCTAGTAGCATGGACATCCAAACTCCAAGGGTCCCCTGTCAGAATTCAATCAGACAATGCCACAGCAGTGGCATATATCAATCACCAGGGTGGCACCAGGAGTCGTGCAGCCCAGAGGGAAGCGAATTGCATCCTGAAATGGGCAGAAAGATATGTCCCAGCCATATCCGCGGTTTTCATCCCAGGAGTGGAAAATTGGAGAGCGGACTTTCTAAGTCGCCAGCAATTATGCCCGGGGGAATGGTCTCTTCACCCCGAGGTTTTCCAGGCAATATGCCAGCGGTGGGGAACACCGGATGTAGATCTGCTAGCATTCAGATTCAACGCAAAGGTGGACAGATTTGTGTCTCGCACAAGGGATCCCCTAGCTTGCGGCTCGGATGCCCTAGTGTTCCCTTGGGATCAGTTCAAGCTGATATATGCATTCCCACCGCCACAATTGTTACCGCGATTAATCTGCAGAATCCGGGTAGAAAAGAAACCGGTGATTCTGGTGGCTCCAGCGTGGCCCCGAAGAGCATGGTACGCGGAGATTGTAAAAATGTCAGTGGGGAGTCCTTGGACTCTCCCACATCGTCCGGACCTGCTTTCGCAAGGACCGATATACCACCCTTCCTTACCAGCCCTAGGTTTGACGGTCTGGCTATTGAAGCCCACATTCTAAAAAAGAGAGGTCTCTCTAATCCGGTGGTATCTACCATGATCAATGCCAGGAAGCCGGTATCCAGGCAGATCTATTATAGGATCTGGAAGGCGTACATCGCGTGGTGTGAGGCCAGGAAATGGCATCAGCGTAAGTACGTAATAGGTAGGATTCTGGACTTCCTACAGTGGGCTGTGGATAGGAAGCTTGCCTTGAGTACTATCAAGGGTCAGATTTCGGCCTTGTCAATATTTTTTCAAAGGCCCTTGGTTCTGTCGGTTCTACAGAAACAACCGTTTGAACCATTGCAGCACATTTCCTTGGTTCTTCTCACCAGGAAATTGATTTTCTTAGTAGCCATTTGTTCGGCTAAAAGAGTATCGGAATTAGCCGCCATGTCCTGTAAGGAGCCATATCTGGTTGTCCATAGGGACAGAGTAGTATTACGTCCTCACCCAGCCTTTCTTCCTAAGGTGGTATCGAGGTTTCATTTGAACCAAGATGTGGTTCTTCCTTCTTTTTTTCCCAAACCTACCTCGGTAGAGGAAAAGTTATTGCATTCTTTGGATGTAGTAAGAGCAGTTAAAGCTTATCTAAAAGCCACTGCTCAGATTCGCAGAATGGATACTTTGTTTATTCTGCCGGAAGGCCCCAGAAAGGGTCAGGCAGCGTCAAAATCTACTTTAGCCAAGTGGATTCGACAGGTCATTATGCAAGCCTATGGCTTGAAAAGGAGACCGCCTCCGTTCAAAGTTAGGGCGCACTCCACAAGAGCAGTTGGAACTTCATGGGCAGTGCATCACCAGGCCTCCCTGGCTCAAATCTGTAAGGCCGCAACATGGTCTTCAGTACACACGTTTACTAGGTTCTACCAGGTGGACGTTAGAAGTCAGGAGGATGTCGCCTTTGGGCGCAGTGTGTTGCAGGCCGCAAAAGATCCTCATGCCTGATGGCGCCCAGCTTATGTATAGTGTATCCCCCCCTCATTTGGCATTGCTTTGGGACGTCCCATTAGTAATGACTAAGTCGCTCTGTGTCCCGTGATGTACGAAAAAGAAAAAGGGATTTTTATAACAGCTTACCTGTAAAATCCTTTTCTTGGAGTACATCACGGGACACAGAGCTCCCACCCCTCTTTTTTGGCGACACTTATTGCTTTGCTACAAAACTGAGGTGCTCCCCGATGGGAGGGGCTTATATAGGGGAGGGTACTTCCGGTTTTGGAAGTTGCCAGTGCCAGCACCTGAAGGTATCTATATAACCCATTAGTAATGACTAAGTCGCTCTGTGTCCCGTGATGTACTCCAAGAAAAGGATTTTACAGGAAAGCTGTTATAAAAATCCCTTTGTTACCCTAGGGCAGGAAGTGTGTTACTGCCAGGTGATTTTTGTCCTATTTTAGAGGGCAATACCACTATCACCATCAATGGAAAGGTTCAGCTGCGGTGTGTCTAGGGGGATACTGTCTTACACCAGGCAATAGATTTCTAGCAGCCCATGTATATTCCAATAATCCCTTGGATAGTTGACACCCACTAAAAAAAAAATTTGGTACTTTGGTATGTGTGTATTTTGCTGTGATACATACCTGTGGAGTTCAATTTTTGATATCTTTGGTTGGACCTTATTTTTACCATCACTAAAATTATTTTAGTTTTTATTTTACAAGTAGAAAATCAAGACAATGAAGAAAAAG
Source organism: Rana muscosa (assembly GCA_029206835.1). Lineage (NCBI taxonomy): Eukaryota > Metazoa > Chordata > Amphibia > Anura > Ranidae > Rana > Rana muscosa. Next base: position 221,238,212 of record CM055116.1, read on the forward strand.
AGGACGTATAGAGAGAAAGTGGAGGGATAAAGGGGTGACGCAAGAGACCAAAGGGAAAGGGATAGGGAAGAAATGGATAAGGATCAAAAGAAAGAAGGAGAGGAAATAAAAGTAGAGGTGAGAAGGTAAATATACAATTCGTATAACACCAATAATCATGAGTAACCCTGAGCATCAGTCCAAACAGACCAGATCTTGTTAAAAGTTTTTGGGAAATTCAGACATTCATAGGTAGGTTTATACAGTGGCAGCACACTAACAACACTGGCATACCATGTAGATGAAATGGGAGGATAGGGAAGTTTCCAATGAATTAGGATTTCAGATTTGGTATAGAAGGTTACATAAAATAAAAAGTTGCAAGTTGACTTTGCAGATTGCGTTGAGTACCTTAAGCACGTGAAACACAGTAGGTTTGGATATGGTTCACTAAGCCCTGCTTGAACTAAATCCAGGGCTGTGTCAGAAACATTGACGCATCTCAGCATAGTGCCTACAAGTATGTCAGAATGTTTATACTGAAATATAAAAAAAAAATATTATTGTGTTATGGAAATAGGTAAATCTTAATTTTGAAGATTCCCCATATCCTGCAATATCAAGAAATTCTAAGTTCTTTTATCCATGCTAGTTTGAAGACAAGTAACACAAATGAATATTGCTTAAAATATTATATATATTTATTAACTAAAGTACAGTGCAAATTAAAATCAGGTATAAGTCGTGATAAAACTAATGAATGGATATACTTCTACATTCAGAGATAAATGATGATTAAGGTTCAAATAATTTTTACATACATTTCTATGCAAGCTCTAGATGACAACTATATGAATATATCACAGTTCAATACTTAAATGATACTTGTACATCTAACACTTGGTAGCTTTTTAAATGTAACCTTCCGTGACTTCACAGCTTTAGACAAACCAACTTGTTTACATTATGTTATCTTTCTCAAGACAAACAGATCTCCTAATTACACTTCTTGAAAATACAGACAATATGTTGTCCTGTGGACAAGTCTTGGTAATTTAGCCAAGAATGTCTATTTAAACTCGAAGCTATCTCTAATGCATTGCTTGTTTAAACATATCCCAACATCAGGCCATTCACTAAGGTTCACAATAATACTGTGATATATATAAATATGTATTTATATATGTTTTTTCCTTAATTGCCTCCATAAGATGTCATACTGCAGTTAGCCATCTCTCTGAACCAATTAACACTTACTAACATAATAGAGTGGCTGCATTTGGTATCTGTTCAAACCATCTATTGCATGTAGGATAAAAGATTTATACTTTACCAATAACTGAGAGTTCTGTCTGTTTGAGAAGCGAAGTCCCAAGAGGGACTTCTTTCACCATCGCTACATGTTTGCATTAAGATCACCCCCTCCAGCTTCAGAGAGTCAGTGCCTTAAGAGATCAACTCTTCTTCAGCTCCCTCCGATCTTCAGCTCAAGGGTCTCTCTGCGATCTCCTCTTTCAGCCAAGTGTTCCTTTCTCTTATCTCAGCTGCTACTTTTATCTGACTCCAAATGTGGGTGTGTATCTTATTACTAGGTAACTTTTTTTTTCTTTTGGATGGTTGTCTTAGCAACCACACATACGCCATCTTGAACATGTCGTTTTTAACCTGTAGGGGCAGTGGTGTATAAGGAATAATTTCTAATGTTATTTTCATGGAGGCCGAAGGTAATTTACGACGACCATTTGACCTAGCTTAGTAAAACACACTTAATTGTCTAAGGGTGTCAAATGTGTCAAGTATATCAGACATTTCGGCGAATGGCTCAGAGTAATGTCTTTGGAACATCTTCCCACCTCTCTGCTAATGGGTTGTTAACATTCCTCGAAGCTGAAGTCATTTGGAATAATTTTTAACTTACTTTTGACAAATACAGCTCCTAGTATCAATACCGCTAGGATGTCACATTTTCTAATAATATATATATGTAGATATGGGTTTATACATGTATTACTGGTATAGATACTTTGTGAAGGTACTTAAAAATAAACCTTCTTTAAGATATGCAGTACACAGCCTGTTTATGAATAGCCCTTTGATCACGTTATGTCAATACAATAATACACAGTCTGTGCTAGCCCGTATTCATACCCCCCCATGTCTCTATGTGTCAAACCTTTAAATTACCACCCGGGGAGGCTGGTATATTTATATTAAATGTTCAAAGCTTTGAGTTTATGGATTGGGAAAACAATGCCTTCTTGTGAGACAGGAAATAAATTTAAAGACACGAATGTGGGTTAACCCCTTAAAGGGAAAGCAGAATCTAAAGTGTTGTTCATAGCATCTCGTGAGCTATTTTAAACTTTAGAGACAAGATGGTCTCCCTCTCGTTCATAATATACATGAATATGAACAATATGAAAAATACGTAATATGCATAACATAAAGGCCTATATGTAATTCTTTTTAACCCCAAATGTTCTGACAGCTGTTTGGTTAATCCTTACTCCATACCTAGGTATTTACTGAAGTAAGTATATATATATACATATATATATATATATACAGTATCTCACAAAAGTGAGTACACCCCTCACATTTTTGTAATTATTTTATTATATCTTTTCAAGTGACAACAATGAAGACATGACACTTTGCTACAATGTAAAGCAGTGAGTGTACAGCTTGTATAACAGTGTACATTTGCTGTCCCCTAAAAATAACTCAACAAACAGCCATTAATGTCTAAACCACTGGCAACAAAATTGAGTACACCCCTAAGTGAAAATGTCCAAACTGGGCCCAAAGTGTCAATATTTTGTGTGGCCACCATTATTTTCCAGCACTGCTTTAACCCTCTTGGGCATGGAGTTCACCAGAGCTTCCTAGGTAGCCACTGGAGTCCTCTTCCACTACTCCATGAGGACATCACGGAGCTGGTGGATGTTGGAGACCTTGCGCTCCTTCAACTTCCATTTGAAGATGTCCCACAGATGCTTAATAGGGTTTAGGTCTGGAGACATGTTTGGCCAATCCATCAGCTTTACCCTCAGCTTCTTTAGCAAGACAGTGGTCATCTTGGAGGTGTGTTTGGGGTCGTTATCATGTTGGAATACTGCCCTGGGTCCCAGTCTCCAAAGGGAAGGGATCATGCTCTGCTTCAGTATGTCACAGTACATGTTGGCATGCATGGTTCCCTCAATGAACTATAGCTCCCCAGTGCTGGCAGCACTCATGCAGCCCCAGACCATGACACTCCCACCACCATGCTTGACTGTAGGCAAGACACACTTGTCTTTGTACTCCTCACCTGGTTGCCGTCACACACGCTTGACACTATCTGAACTAAATAAGTTTATCTTGGTCTCATCAGACCACAGGACATGGTTCCAGTAATCCATGTCCTTAGTCTGCTTGTCTTCAGCAAACTGTTTGCAGGCTTTCTTGTGCATTATCTTAAGAAGATACTTCCTTCTGGGAAGACAGCCATGCAGACCAATTTGATGCAGTGTGTGGCGTATGGTCTGGCAGACCCCCCACCCCTTCAACCTCTGCAGAAATACTGGCAGCACTCATATGTATATTTAACAAAGACAACCTCTGGATATGACGCTGAGCACGTGCACTCAACTTCTTTGGTTGACCATGGCGAGGCCTGTTCTGAGTGGAACCTGTCATGTAAAACCACTGTATGGTCTTGGCCACCGTGCTGCGGCTTAGTTTCAGGGTCTTGGCGAACTTCTTATAGCCAAGGCCATCTTTATGTAGAGCAACAATTCTTTTTTTCAGATCCTCAGAGAGTTCTTTGCCATAAGGTGCCATGTTGAAATTCCAGTGGCCAGTATGAGAGAGTGAGAGCGATAACACCAAATTTAACACACCTGCTCCCCTTTCACACCTGAAACCTTGTAACACTAACGAGTCACATGACACCGGGGAGGGAAAATGGCAAATTGGGCCCAATTTGGACATTTTCACTTAGGGGTGTACTCACTTTTGTTGTCAGCGGTTTAGACATTAATGGCTGTGTGTTGAGTTATTTTGGGGGGGACAGAAAATTTACACTGTTATAGAAGCTTTACACTTACTACTCTACATTGTAGCAAAGTGTCATTTCTTCAGTGTTGTCACATGAAAAGGTATAATAAATATTTACAAAAATGTGAGGGGTGTACTCACTTTTGTGAGATACTGTGTATATATATATATATATATATATATATACACACACACACACACACACACACAGGTGTATCTCATAAAATTTGAATATCATTGAAAAGTTAATATATTTCAGTAATTCAATTCAAAAAGTGAAACTCATATATTTTATGTAGATACGTTACACACAGAGTGATATATTTCAAGCATTTCTTTCTTTTAATTTTGATGATTATGGCTTACAGTTAGTAAAAACCCAATATTATATATCTCCGAAAATTAGAATATTACAGAAGACCAATAAAAAAAAAAAAAGATTTTTGATACATAAATGTTGGCTTACTGAAAAGTATGTCCATGTACAGTATAGTATGCACTCAATGCTTGGTTGGGGCTCCTTTTGCATGAATTACTACATCAATGTGGTATGGCATTGAGGCGATCAGCCTGTGGCACGGCTGAGGTGTTATGGAAGCCCAGGTTGCTTTGATAGCGGCCTTCAGCTCATCTGCATTGTTGGGTCTGGTGTCTCTCATCTTCCTCTTTACAATACCCTACAGATGGGGTTAGGTCAGGCGAGTTTGCTGGTCAATCAAGCATAGTGATACCATGATCAACAGCTCAAACAGGACTTTACACTTTTACTCCTTCGTGGCCCTCCTTGGATCACAGACCAACTCTCCTCAGAACTTCCTCTCCACAACATTCTCTAATAGGACACACATGCACAGTGGCCAGAGAAAAATTCTGTACCTCAAAAATATCTTTGATTCCTGTACTTCTCACTCCCAATTTTGGGTTCCCTGGCTTTATCTCGGGGTTTCTCTCATGATGCTTTTTTGATCCTACCCAGATGGGGATCTTCCATGGTGTACACTCCTTGGAACAGGCTTGCCTCTTCTCACCTCAAAGAATCCAAGCCCAATATGGTTCATTATTAGGAACTTGGCAAATACTCCAACTATCACACTTTCTCAATCCCATACCCAGGGATAGTGAACTATTCAGAGACTGCACATATCAGCACATGTTTGGTTACAAACATTGCATTTTGACATCTTTTTTTCTCATGTGGAATGTTAAAGGTAACATATCCATCTACCACTGTCACCAACTTTTATCCACTGTGCCTTGCATCTTGTAATTGCATATTATCCCTTTTGCTTAATTTGCAGAATTAAATAGTATCTTACTTTATGGATATTGCTTACCAATTGTCCCTTGCTTTATTATATCCCTCCCACCTGCGAGGTCTCCCACGAGCCAGGTGGGGGTACCTGGTGGGAGCATAACTGGTATCCCCAGTTGGTGGTACCTTTTAATTGGTTGTTGATCTGATCATTAGGGTCAGGTGGAGATCTTTATATATGTATTATGTGTGTTTTTGTGTCTTCCTTTTTTTCTCCTTTCCAAATTAGGCCTGAATAGTATTACATTTTGGCTGATTATAATTTGTACCAATTTATTTGCATTGCAGATTAAATATTGTCTTTCTATGCATGAAGAACAGCTGAATTAAATGTCCTGAAGAAGCAGATAAATCCACAAAATGCATATACAGAAGCTGACATGTCTAGTTTGTACCAAATTACCTAGATCTTTTGGAATTGTATATTTAATATTGGATTTTATATGGTTGATTAATAAAATTGTATACTTTTTATGAAATTTGATGATATTATGTTGTTTACGTAACACTGGTGGGGTATATTTAAAGTCCCAGTTTTCTGTATAAATTTTTTGCCCTACTCAGAGATCTCACCCCGTTTGAGAAGATGTACTTGTCCTTTACTTCCCAAAGATATAGTCTTTCCTTAGCATTCTCTACTTTGCAAGAGGCATATGAGAGTTTATCCCAATGATATATAGTCACATGGGAAAAAAGGAGCTGAACTATACGTTCTTAAAGGTCCAGATGGACCGCATTCCTACTTGAGTACACAAAGCTTCCAAGTCTAACAAAATCCAGGAAGTGGGATATACAGTAAGTTGCTCACAAGGTGGTACAGGACCCCTGAAGGCCTGCATAAAATGTACCCTCAGAGTTCACATTAGTGTTGTTATTGTTTCCAGCACAGGGACACACTTTTGCATATATGTTGGAACTTCTAGTCCTTGCCCCTTTTGTTACAAATTGACAAAGGGGACCCTTGATAATGCTTCTATGTCCTTCCTGCTTCATCTTAACCATCTCTCTATTAAATAACACAATAACTTGCTTGTACTCAGCCAGAGTATGCATTCTATGAAAGCAGACCTCTGCACCCACTTGGTCTCAATGGTTTTCACCTGTCAACGATCTCATGCCGATGGAGGATCTGACTGCCTCTGCATAACAGGGAGGAAAGATTATAAAACATGGTTCTACTGGTGAGATTTCTGCATTACACAGACTATAGTTCTCATATCCTCACATTCATTTACTGACACCTTGTAAAAAAAAAAAAAAAATCACTGGCTCTGTATCAGGGATTTTCCTTGAAATAAATAGTATAATTTCAAAAAATCTAATAAATGTTATATTAGTATTATTAAAAAATTGTCTAGAAACCCTGAAAATGGTTACAAACCTACTCTGTTAAATTAATATGGGGAGGTTAGTGGACAGCATAACAGGACCAGTTTATTTTTCTGTACAAAACATTGTCATCTAATGAAATGAAAGAAATCCAACACCAGATGGTATCTCACCAATAAAATAGTCATGCACTTATCATATGCATCCAGATGTATATTATTCATAATTAGGATTGTCTCTGGTTTAATTATTTCACTTGTCAATCATATGTAAACGATTATGAATAGGTCTATCTTCTGCCCCTATGGAAACACTTCACACCTGTATGAAAAATATGGCTTCATTTCAACAGAGTTATCATAATGAATTCAACAAACTGCAATTATAATAGTCATTCTATGACAAATGATTACATATAACATATGTCATCTCCTTAAGGTATACATGTGTACATATCATAAGCATAAGTGATAAGTACTTTTCACTCAAATTAATTAATCAAGTTATATTGTTCAAAAAGCCCATCAGATAACATGTTTGTTTGATACAAGATGTAACATAATATCAACAAGAATCTATTTATCTTTTGCTGATTGCAGGCTGTCAAAGCCAAATTCCATCCCATATTTTTAATTTGAATGCAGTGAGAAAGGGCTGAAAACAATGTTTTTCTCATTGCTGTCTCAGCTTCTGTTAGGGAAATTTATCAAATTTTTCCTGTCCATGTGACACTCTGTCATGCACCATACACACAGAGTATGATGCCGCGTACACACGACCATTTTTCTCATCTGGAAAAATTACATTTTTTCTCTTTGACGAGAAAAACGCCCGTGTGTGGGCTTTCCAGCATTTTTCCAGACGAGAAAAATGGCAAGAATCACGATGAGAAAAATTAGAACATGCTCGAATTTTTCTCGTCGTGATTCACTGCATTTTTTTCCGCGGCAGTTTTCCCATAGGGAAACACTGCCAGGGAGCCTACACACAGTCGGTTTTCTCGACCAAGAGAAAAAATTTCATGAAAACCGGCCGTGTGTAGGGGACCAAGCCGGTCCTCGTTTTTCATGTCGAATTTCTCGGCGGTGTTTTCACCGTCGAGAAAATCGATCGTGTATACACCATGAGAGTTAAAAAGGGGTTGAGACTTTAAATGAGGTGTGTAGTGTACAGTCAGCTATAGGTAAATGCATAAACACATCAATAATTTTTATATGGACATACTAAGGATTATAACATAGTGCAATATTAAACAGTAATGTTGAGAGCAGAATTTATTGTTCAAGAGCCTTATTAACAATTATGGTATAAAAACATTATATTCCATGATTACATAAAGTCATTAAATAATAAGAACATATTCATTATGATTAAGCTGGATCGTACACATTGACAAAATATGGATGGGCAGTACTCCCACAGCTCCCAGTGCAGAAGCCCCAGATAACCCTCATCCTACAGTGCCACATGTTGAACCCTGAGTTGTTGTGTGAACAAATTAGGGTAGGACATCCCACAACTTTGGTGGGCTTTTTTTTCTTCTCCTTTCCTTCCCTTATGTGGTTTAACTGCAAGAATTCAACAGTGTTCATATACTTTTTGCAGATTTGCATCTGCTCCTGAGGAAGTGGAGCGTTCTCCACGAAAACGCGTCAAGCCATATGGATGCATCTTTCTTACTACATTATGCTCTTGTATATTTGATCTTATATATGATTTTTTGCCAACCATGAATCGATGTTACAACTGTATATTGAGTTCTATCTACACAATCAGCTCTTAAACCTATGTCCATATTTTGTCAATGCTATATAATGATCCAGCTTAATCATGATAAATATGTTCTTATTATTTAATGAATTAATGTAATCATGGAATACAATGTTTTTATACCATAATTGTTGAAGAGGCTCTTGAACAATAAATTCTGCTTTCAACATTACTGTTTAATATTGCATGTTACAATCCTTAGTATCTCCATATATGAATTATTGATGTGTTTATGCTATTACTGACTGTACACTACACACCTCATTTAAAGTCCCAACCCCTTTTTAACTCTCAACTGAACAGGGATGGAGGCACTTGGTTGTGTATACTTTGTGCCTCATTTAAAGTCCCAAAACTTCCCCTCTTTAATACACACAGGGTATTACCAGGAAACGAAGTTGGGTTTTGATGGTATAAATATAAAAATGTAAGGTATTTACTTTGTTCCTATATTGTATGCACCCCCAAAGAAACTGATCTGTGTTGCTAGAGTTCAATAATCTATAAAATGTGTTTTTTATATATATTATGTAATTTTGGAGGGCAGAAATTAACATAACAAATAACATTCTTGTCAATATTAAAAAAAAAATATGTAATGCCAGGAAATGTGAAGATCAAGACAAACAAAAATTTGCTTTTGAAACAAACGCTTATTTCTGAGCAAGACGTGATTTGATAATTTTAGGAAAATTAATACATTTTGATAGTTTTTCATTTCATTTTACACAGAAACTCTGGCACATCTAAAAACAACTTAAAGTGGCTCTGATTCTTAAATAATAATCAAAATGCAATGTACTGTGCAATAAGGCATAACATTTTCTGCTCTCCTGCTACCAATGCAGACATGGGATGATTTACTAACTGAGCTGAATAATAAATTGTGTGGAATATCACTTTAATTATTCAATTATGTGCAGGTGTAATAAATAAAAGGGAATTTGCTTTTAAATCCATTGGATAGTTGAACTGAATATTCACATAATTATTTGTGTCAATATTCTAAACTCCTTTAGTAAATTAGCCTCATCATGATCTCTACAATAATTGAGAGAAACTACTGTATGAAGATCCTGCTAAATCTGACACATCCCAGAAGTGTTGTTTTCCTGTTCCCTGTAGTGCACTGTGGTTCCCCCCTTAGCTCCCACAGTGTTCAGTATCAATTAATTACCAAGTGATTAAATAATCTTATTTGTGCTTCTAAAATAATGCACATTTTATTTAGCACTTGCGATTCTTGACTTCACTTTGATATTTATTACAGATATTTTAAAAGGTGCTGCTCAAAGGAGTTGTAAAGGCAGAAGTTTTTTTATCTCAATGCATTCTATGTATTAAGATAAAAAAACAATTGTGTGTAGCAGCCTCCCCAGCACCCACTAATTACCTACCTGAGCCCCTTCTCTCTCCAGTGATGTCCACGAATGTCTAAGCCATCCGGGACACTCCTCCTAATTGGCTGAGACACAGCAGCAGCACCATTGGCTCCTACAGCAGTCAATTTAAAGTCAGTCAGCCAATTAGGGAGAAAGGGGGCGGGGCCAGGTCGAGGCTCCGTATCTGAATGGATACACGGAGCTCTGACTCGTTTCAGGTGCCCCCATGGAAAGCTGCTGGCTGAGGGGAAACTCGATAGGAGAGAGGGGCTAGGAGCTGCAAAAAGGGACCCGAAAAGAGGAGGATCTGGGCTGCTCTGTGCAAAACCAACTGCACAGAGGAGATGAGCATGTTTGTTTTTTTTTTTTTTTTTAAACAAGCCTTTACAATCACTTAAACACTAAGTATTTTGAATTGGTCCTAATGCCTGCAGAATCACCTGCATTGCAGCGCACCACAATGCACAATGTATGTTGCAGTGCCATTCAAAGAATTGCAGCAGGGGGCCCAAAATTGTAATTCGCTGAGATGCATTACAGTTCGTTCATTTTGAATAAGCAATCTAATGCATTGTTTATCAACGCATGAAGATGTGTGCACTGAGGAGCTTTGCAGTCATAGATAAGGGGTCCTAATTCCTTGAATGATTTTTTGCACTGCATACACCAAATTCTACAGTCATTCTTAGTAAATTGTAAGCTGCTATCAACAGAGCAAGTTTTTTGTGTTAAAATGAAATATAAATTCACAGAGGAAAATGTTATTTATAGTAGAGTGTTGCACTGCTTTAGCTATATCACTTAATGCACAAAGTCTGTAATTTAAGTAATATTCTTTTTGGCTAACTTACCTTAACTGTAGTAATGATGGAAACCTTGGAAAATGTCTGGCTTCTTTGTCCGGCATTCTTAACTGCAAACGTTCTGCATAGGATGACATCAGAAATACTCTATGACCTCCATGATTTTCTAAACGAGTAGAGCCTGTTTACTTTCAAAATGACATCTTTCGTTTTCCTAGTGAATAAGGTAAATCAAAGTTAAAATTCACTTTGCTTGTTTTTTTATATGGAAGATATATTTTGTTATTGTTGGAAACCTGATATGGTACAATCTTTCTCATTTGTAATGCTTAAAAAATGTAAAACTTTAATATACAGATTGAAATACTAAAATTCACTTTGCAACAACTACCCAATCAATCATGTGCAGGGAAAGACTTTAAAGGGTAAGTTCAAGTTTACATGCCACTTCTTTCCAGCTGACAGGATGGGCTATGCGGCTGCTGATTGGTTGACACCGCCCATGTGATGGCTCTGACCATTCAGAATGCTCTGAAACGTCCCTCCTGACAAGGTACGCTTTGGACATTCAGCTGAGAGGATTTCTAAGCCCCGGACTCCTGACGCAGATATACCGTGGCTTAGAATGGGAAATTGCTGCGGTCCAGGTCAGCGGGACCTTTTCTGTAAAGGTGAACTTACACTTTAAAAGGCAGGATTTTTGCTTGCCTATGATTGGATACAAAGTCAGAACAACTTCACTTCATTTACTAAGCTAAGTGAAAAATTTGCTTTGCAAAGAAAAAAATCACTTGGCTAGTGAATGTGGTGAAGTTGTGCTGAATTTAGTCATCTAGACATGTGCAAGCAAAAATCCTATTTAATTTTCTTTGCATACAATTGGGTATTCTTTGCAAAGTGAATTTTTATTTGTTCCATCCTCTATTAACTAAGGTGTGCGAACGGAAAGGTTTCTTTACAGTAAGAGCTGTGAAAATGTGGAATAGACTTCCTCCAGAGGTGGTTCTGGCCAGCTCAGTAGATTGCTTTAAAAAGGCCTGGATTCTTTCCTAAATGTACATAATATAACTGAGTACTAACATATATAGGTAAAGCTGATCCAGGCAGGGCCGGCCCTACCATGGGACCCGATGGTACCATTGTACCAGGCGGCACTTTTAGGGGGCGGCAAATTGCCGCCTGCCCGCCATCCCATTCCGCCCGTTCCTCTCCCCCACTCCACCTATCACTGTGAAACAGCAGCAGCGGCATTGTAAAGAATACACTGTGCCTGCGGCTGCGGTGTGTGTTCTGGATTTAAAAAACTCCTTTCTGTCTCTTCCCCCTCCCTCCAGTCTCGTGCCGTATGGGGTCCCTGTTATCTCCGACTCAACCTCCCCCCTCCAATCACCAGTGCAGAGTGTTGTGAGAACTGGGGGGCGGAGCTCACTGTCTCCTGTCGGGCTGGCCAGAGGAAGGGAGGAGGTGAGCTGATTTTTTCTGGGAGAAGTTTTCTAGGGTGGATAGTAGTTGCTTTCAAGGTGGTTTTTTCTTCAGGAGATGCAGTGAAGGGTTAACAGAAGTTGACAGAAGAATCGGAGGAGATAGTGAGTGTGGGGGGGGGGGAGGGGGGGGTCTGCAGCAGCCCGATCACATTTGACAGATCACTTCTTAGCATGAAAAGTCTGTGCAAACATCCTCCAATCCAATTGTTCAGACTAGATAATGTGAAGTCATTTATAACCATTCATGTAACCTGTATATATGTGGTGAGTTCACACCTCTGATTGTCCAGACTCAGAGCCTGGATACCACAGGGTTATATGAATGGTCATACATTACCTTCACATTATCTGGGTATACAGAGTGCTGGGAGCTCCATTACATAGATCTGTAGTACTGTTGTATGATTTATTGTTGTATGTTTTTAGTGGATGAGTTTTTTTTTTATTATATACATCGCTATCTGACCACTTCTCAGCCCCCAACTCCCCCCAGCTTGCATCACCCCCCCAGACCACTTCATACAGACGTCACTCAGAGCTGCTTCCTACCCCCCCCCCCCATCATTTCATGGTCACTTTCCTTCCCCTATCTTCCCAACATCACTCCCTGGTCACCCCATAGACACAGCAAGAAATCCCTCCCCATTCTGCCACCGCCATACCCTCCAAAGTCCTCTCCTGTACCAACTGCACCCATCATACCCTCCGAACTCCTCTCCTGTACTAACTGCACCCATCATACCCTCCGAACTCCTCTCCTGTACTAACTGCACCCATCATACCCTCCAAACTCCTCTCCTGTACTAACTGCACCCATCATACCCTCCGAACTCCTCCCCTGTACTAACTGCACCCATCATACCCTCTGAACTCCTCTCCTGTACTAACTGCACCCATCATACCCTCCGAACTCCTCCCCTGTACTAACTGCACCCATCATACCCTCCGAAGTCCTCCCCTGTACTAACTGCACCCATCATACCCTCCGAACTCCTCCCCTGTACTAACTGCACCCATCATACCCTCCGAACTCCTCCCCTGTACTAACTGCACCCATCATACGCTCCGAACTCCTCTCCTGTACTGTACTAACTGCACCCATCATGCCCTCCGAACTCCTCTCCTGTACTAACTGCACCTATCATACCCTTCACACTCCTCTCCTGTACATACTGCCCCCCTCATACCCTCCAAACTCCTCTCCTGTACATACCGCCCCATCATACCCTCCACACTCCTCTCCTGTACAAACCGCCCCCCTCATACCCTCTCAACTCCTCTTCTATACATACTGCTCCATCATACCCTCCACACTTCTCTCTTATGCATACTGCCCCCATTATACCCTCTGCACTCCTCTCCTGTACATACTGCCCCCATCTTACCCTCTGTTGACTCTGATATAAAGGGGGACTCTTGTGATTAACTCCATATGATTAGAAAATTTATTTAATCACAAAAATATATGTACAGGGTATACTAAATAAAAAAAAAAATAGCTGTGCATTGCTTTGTACAGAGGTAATGAATTTAATGTACTACAAAAAAATATATATATTGGCGTGTGCTGCTAATGTGTTCGGGTTTGGCTTGACAAAAAGGTGGCAACCCTACTCTGCACTGTGAGGCAAATTGTCGCTAACCCGTTCCGCCCGCTCCGCTGTGAGGCAAATTGACGCCCGCCCGCCAGCCAGCCAGCCCGCTCCGCTCCCCACGCGCTCCATTCACCTGGGCGTTGGGCCCAGGTGAATGGAGCATGCGGGCAGAACAGAGGAACAGTCAGCGGGCGGGACAGTCAGCAAGTGAGCGGGCTTGCTGGCCAAACAGCGGGCGGGGGAGCAGAGAGATGACATCATCTCTCACTGCCCGCCCTGCATCACTGCAGTTCCGCCCCCACTGTGCGGGCAGCAGAGAGATTACATTAGCTCTCTGCTGCCTGCCTTTACTCTGGGACACAGCAAGTGACAATCTGCAACGTGTGGCAGGTGACGTTGTGGCAAGTGACAATCCGCAATGTGTGGCAGGTGACGTTGTGGCAAGTGACAATCTGCAACGTGTGGCAGGTGACGTTGTGACAAGTGACAATCCACTATGTGTGGCCGGTGACATCGCGGCCACCGGCTACGCACAGGTCCTTTTATACTCCTATATACATGTATAGAGCCATGGCAGGTCCTCTTTATACTTCTATATACATGTATATAGCCATGACAGGTCCTCTTTATACTCCTACATACATGTATAGAGCCATGACAGGTCCTCTTTATACTCCTACATACATGTATAGAGCCAGGACAGGTCCTCTTTATATTTCTATAAACCGTATTTTTCCGTGGATAAGACGCTATTTTTTCCTAAGATAATAGCCTGTAAATCGAACAGCATCTTATACACGGTTGGTCAGCCTGGGAGACATCCGCGAAGGTGCGTCGCGGCCCATAGCTTGTCAAGTGGCTTTCTCCAATCACGAGCCGTATGTTACTGACGTCAGCTAAAGCTGGGGGTGGAGGTGGAGAGTGAGCAGATGCGATCCTGTTGGAAGTGGAGATGCACAGATGCAACAGGGACCGGAGTGTTCTGGGACCAAGATGTCAGAAAATAATAAAAGTAAGTGATTGTCTTACTCTGCCAAATCAAACCAAATGTAGCCAGCTATGCAAAAAAGAGCGTGGGAATAGAGCTGCAGAGAAACAGTTTGGACTTGCCTCCGCAGAGTGTATGATAGACAGTGGAGAAAACAGGAAGAACAACCCCTGCATAATATACTAGTATTTAAACGTTACCTGTGGTAATTACTAAATAAAAATGTGTTCTGTTTTACCTATGTGTAAAATATTGATTTCTTAATTTTGGGTTGGAAAAGTGGGGGGCGTCTTGTACATGGGGGCGTCTTATAGACGGGGAAAATACGGTACATGTATAGAGCCATGACAGGTCCTCATTATACTTCTATATACATGTATAGAGCCATGGCAGGTCCTCTTTATACTCCTATATACATGAATAGAGCCATAACAGGTCCTTTTTATAGAGCCATGACAGGTCCACTTTAGTTATCATGATATAAAATGATGGATGTGGGGGCATTTTGGTGGGCGTGATTTTTTTTTTTTTTTTTTGGGGGGGGGGGGGGGGGGCAGCATTTCATTCTTGGTACCAGGCAGCACAATGTCTTCGGCCGGCACTGGATCCAGGGAGAATCCGATTGCCTCTTGGGGGATCAGGAAGGAATTTTTTCCCCTGCTGTAGCAAATTGGAGCATGCTCTGCTGGGGTTTTTTGCCTTCCTCTGGATCAACTGTGGGTATAAAATTGGGTATATGGGATTGTACGATTTTTTTATTTTTTTATTTTATAGTTGAACTAGATGGACTTGTGTCTTTTTTTAACCTGACTAACTATGTAACTATGTAACTATGTAACTTCAATTTAAAAGTGAACATGCACTACTTCTTTAATAAATCAATCCCTATATGTTATCATGTAATCATATCCATACAATATTTACTCTATGTTCTCAAATTTCTCAATTACTACAATGTTCACACATGGTCACAGCTTACATATGGCAAATTCACAAAATGTGTGCCTTTCTAATTGTACTCTCAAACATCTGTACATACACCAAGTGTGGATGTACCCCAAAAAAATATATATATTTTTTCTAATGTTTTTAGGGTTATTATTATTGCCCCAAGAGCATTGTGTACAAGCCTTTTGGAGCTTTCTTTGCTTTGCGCACATTTTACAGTATATGTCAGTGGGCAGCCATACTCCATAGCCATACTCCATTTTTATTTTTTAGAATCCTAACATATTTAAAAGGCACCAAATTAGAATATAAGGCAGACAATCTGCATTATTTTGTTGTTCCATGAAGCACTTCAGCAGATCTGTTCGTAGATTACAATCACTTGTGCTAATTTGCTTTTAAATTTTTCCCTGTTTTTGTGCAATGTCTACAAATATATCAGCCTCCAGTTCATCTGATATTCAGTTCTGTTCTTACACTAATAGTCTTCTGAAGGGAATACAATGTTACATATATTAATACCTCCAAATGTCTGTTGCCCCCCAAAAATGTACCTCTAAAGTATACACAAAATTAAATTGCCTTTACTTAATCCTGAGTTTCTTGGTGCATTCCCAACTCACTTCCTCTCTATCAAGGTCTGCCCCATTTCCCATTGGACCTCCTAATAGAGATGGCCTTGCGGTCCGCCCGGCGGTCGGTTCGTGGCGAACTTTACACGTTCACTATTCACCAAACCGGCGGACATATGCCGCTGTTCGCGGTCGCCATATTCTTTTACATTGTGGAGAACTTTGACCAATGACACATCCATCATGTGGTACAGGGCAGCCAAATGAGACATTTCAGCACATGGACATACCCCCTACCTTATAAATAGACCTGATCTGGCTGCCATTTTACATTCTGTCTTTTGTCAGCGTAGGGACTAGGGAGAGGTTGCTGTGTGGAGCAGGGAACAGACTGTAATCCTAGCTACTGTATTAGGTCCACAAAAGTCTTTTTAAGGACTGGTATAGGTGTACTATCGTTTGGTGTGCAGTATATAGGGGTGTAATACACTCATAATATACTTTCAAATATAGAAAGCATATTATAGTTCATTTCAATTGTGCAGCATTGGGACTGCAGTGCTGAGCGGTTCTGCAGCTGTCTTTAGTCAGTGTAGGGAGGTTGCTGTGTGTGTACTAGCAGGGACAGACTCTACTAATCACTAGCTATTAGGTCCACAAAAGTCCTTTTAAGGACTGGTATAGGTGTACAGCAGGGATATGCAATTAGCGGACCTCCAGCTGTTGCCAAACTACAATTCCCATGAGGCATAGCGAGATTCTGACAGCATCAAGCATGACACCCAGAGGCAGAGGCACAATGGGACTTGTAGTTTGGCAACAGCTGGAGGTCCGCTAATTGCATATCCCTGGTGTACAGTATATAGGGGTGTAATACACTTATAATATACTTTCAAATATAGAAAGCATATTATAGTGCATTTCTACTGTGCAGCATTTCTACTGTGCAGCTTCTGAGCGGTTCTGCAGCTCTTTTGTCAGTGTAGGGAGAAGTTGCTGCTGTGTGTCGCAGGCACAGAATAGCGACTAAAATCGCTAACCAATAAAGCTCCACAAAAGTTCTTTTAAGAACTGGTATAGGTGTACTATTTGGTGTGCAGTAAATAGGGGTGTAATACATGCATAAAATACTTTCAAATATAGAAAGCATAGTATAGTGCATTTCTACTGTGCAGCTTCTGAGCGGTTCTGCAGCTCTTTTGTCAGTGTAGGGAGAAGTTGCTGCTGTGTGTCACAGGCACAGACTAGCGACTAAAATCGCTAACCAATAAAGCTCCACAAAAGTTATTTTAAGGACTGGTATAGGTGTACTATTTGGTGTGCAGTATATAGGGGTGTAATACACGCATAAAATACTTTCAAATATAGAAAGCATAGTATAGTGCATTTCTACTGTGCAGCTTCTGAGCGGTTCTGCAGCTCTTTTGTCAGTGTAGGGAGAGGTTGCATTGTGTTGCAGGGACAGACTAACGACTAAAATTGCTAAGTTATAAAGGTCCACAAAAGTCCTTTTAACGACTGGTATAGGTGTACTATTTGGTGTGCAGTATATAGGGGTGTAATACACGTATAAAATACTTTCAAATATAGAAAGCATATTATAGTGCATTTCTACTCTGCAGCATTGTGACTGCTGAGCGGTTCTGCAGCGATACTACGAAGAGTGACAAACGCAATTATAAAAAAGTATTATAACTGGTGTGATAGACCAGTGGCCCCCCAAAAAAACAGATTGAAGCGGGGTGTTATATACCTTCTTCCACATATACTGCACTTCTCTAGAGACTTTTGTCACAGGGTCATTTAAAAAAATGACAGGCAGAGGAAGAGGCAGGCCCTTCCGCAGGGGTGGTAGGGGTAGGGCAGGAGTACCAGGTCGGAGCCAAAGTGGGAAGTTGCAGAAGGCGCGTTCCATTACGTCAAAGGACGCACCAGACTTGGTTGAGTGGCTCACTCAGCCTTACTCTTCTGCACCCTCCTCATCCTCTCTATCTGCATCCTCTTCACTCTCTGCTGTGTGCACCCCCAAAGACACTACCACCAACACCACCACCACCACCAATTACCCTCCGCTTGAGTCACAGGAATTATTTTCCGATCCATCACAAGACATTTGTGATGCGCAGGCATTCTTGACATTGGATCAGGAAGAGGAGGTAGCAACAACCGCCACTCAGCAGTCTGACGACAGTACCCAGATCAGCCCAAGAAGGTTGGTCCCCGCTGTTGCTGCCTTCTCCGAGATCTCTAATGTTAGTGGTGGGGAAGGTGACGTCGATGATGACGTGTCTATGGACGTCACGTGGGTGCCCACAAGAGAGGACCAGGAGGGGAATTCAGAGGGAAAGATGGACCAGCAGATAGGGAGAAGAGGCAGGCGGAACTTACATTGCACAGGAGGGACAAACCAGACTGCTAATGTATCAGGACTCAGAGCAAGCAATCAACCATGTACGGTCACATCTGGCACTCCCAGGGCGCCGGCACATGGCTCCGCAGTGTGGGCTTTTTTTAACGTTTCCGCTGCTGACAATAGTGTTGCCATCTGCAGTAAGCCCAACACTCACCTAGGGACGACCGCCTTAAGAAGGCACATGAACTCCCATCACCAAGCCCAGTGGCAGCAACGCCGTCAGAACCCACAAAGCCACACTCCAGGCTCTCACCGTCCAGCCTCTTCTACTTCTCCTCTCTCCTCACAATTGTCCTCCACTCCACCTTCCATCATCCCGTCCCCAAGTTTTTCTGGAAAATGGCAGGCTTCCGTGGGCCAAATGTTCGAGCGTAAAAGAATGATGATGCCGGATAACCCTCTTGCCCAACGGTTGACCGCTGGCTTGTCAGAACTGATAGCCCGCCAACTACTGCCATATAAACTGGTGGACTCCGAGGCCTTTCGAAAATTTGTGGCCATTGGAACACCACAATGGAAGGTCCCAGGAAGGAAATATTTCTCCCAGAAGGGCATCCCAGAGCTATATGGCCATGTTCAGCGGCAAGATACATCTGACCACAGACACGTGGTCTAACAAACACGGGCAGGGAAGGTATATTACTTTAACTGCCCACTGGGTGAACCTTCTGACGGCCGTCAAGCATGTAACCCGTGGTACCCGTGTAGATTTGGTTTTACCGCCACGGATTGCATGCAGGCCTGCCTCTTCTTCTCCTCCTCCTCCTCCTCCATCCTCCCTGTCCTCCTCGGCTGACTCCTCCTTTTCCGCTGCTACCGTCTCTTCCGCTGCCCCGCCCAAGATCCCCAGAACCTATTTGACATGCCAGGTGAGACGTTGCCATGCTGTGCTGCGTCTGTTGTGCCTGGAAGCCAAGAGCCACACTGGCCCTGCACTCCTTTCAGCTTTGCGTTCACAGGTAGATCAGTGGCTAACACCGCTCAATTTGACAGTTGTTAAAGTGGTGTGCGACAATGGTGCCAATCTGCTGAGCGCATTGAAACAGGGCAAAATTACACACGTGCCATGCATGGCACATGTCTTGAACTTGGTCGTGCAGCGATTCGTTGTCAAATACCCTGGGGTCCAGTATGTCTTGCGGCAGGCAAGGAAAATCTCGGCCCATTTCAGAAGATCTTACTCGGCCATGGCTCGCCTTGCTGACATTCATCAGCGACACAATCTGCCGGTCAGACGTCTTATTTGTGACTGCCCAACGCAATGGAACTCAACCTTGTATATGCTTGATAGGCTGCTCCAGCAGAAACGTGCAGTTAACGACTACCTGTATGAACTCTGCGGCAGAACAGGTTCTGGGGAGCTTGTTTTTTTTTCACCGCGTCAGTGGCTGCTCATGCGCAACGCATGCAGACTTTTGCGGCCATTTGATGAGATCACCAAACTGGTCAGTCGCAGCCATGGCGCCATCAGTGACATCATACCTTACGCCTTCTTTATGGAGCGTGCATTGCTCAAGCCATCGAGGAGCAGGAGCAGGAAGATGAGGAAGTCGCAATGCTGGATGAATTCCCGGGGGGGCTACTCTATCTGAGACAAGTCAACAACAGGAGTCTGAAGAGGAGTCAGAGGAGGATGGTGCCGGGGCGGATGAGGAGGAGCAAGAAGAGCATGCTTTAAACCTTTCTGGGATCCCTGTTGTTGTCCGTGGATGGGGGGAGGAGAACGAGGACGACATTATCCTGGATGATGAGCAGGAGCCACACCGCTTCCAGTTTAGTGCAAATGGGGGCCTTCATGCTCCAGTGTTTTAAGAGGGACCCCCGTATAAAAAGCATAAAGGGCAAGTACCATTACTGGGTGGCAACATACTTGGACCCCCGGTACAAACAAAAAATGGCAGAAATGTTACCACCATCACAGAGGGCTGTTAGAATGAAGCACTTTCAGGCCTTGCTTAGAGAAATGCTGCATTCTGCTTTTGCGTGCGCTGGCAGAGGAATTTCCACTCCCAGAGAAACAGTTGCGGGTACCAAACCAACAGAGCCTGCAAGAAGAGGGTGGTTTGAAGATGTGTTGGTCACTTCTGATATGAGATCATTCTTTCAGCCGACCCATCGACAGGTGTCATCCGGATCCAGCATCAGGGAACGCCCAGACCGGCAGGTGTCCGACTACATTGGGTTAACGGCCGATGTGGACGCTCTGAGAAGTGATGAACCCCTGGACTACTGGGTGGGCAGGCTTGACCTCTGGCCAGAGCTTGCACAATTTGCAATGGAACTATTGGCTTGCCCCTCGTCCAGTGTCCTGTCCGAAAGGACGTTCAGCGCAGCAGGGGGGATCGTGACCGATAAGCGCACTCACCTAGCTCACGACAGTGTTGACTACCACACATTTATAAAAATGAATGAGGCATGGATCTCTGAGGAATTCAACACATGTGACCAGTAGACCATGTATATGCATAACTGTCTAAACGATTTATATAATGTAGCACACGGACCTTTTTTTCTACCTTTGGCTCACTTGTAGAAAAAAAAGCACACCGTACTATATGCCCGTACCCCTTCTGTTTGAAGAGGTTGAGCGGTGTCATATTTTTGGGTCCCGCAGCGAGTTGCTTCCTTCCACTGGTTCTACCCTCTAGAGTTTAGAGGAAAGTCTTTACCTTTCCCAAAGAAGGCCAATGTCCACACCATGCTTCAACTCCAACACAAGTTTATTTTGCTTTTATGCTTCAGTAATCGGAGAGTTGAAAAGAGAAAGGGGTTAGCAGATAGAACTGATTCAGGCACACTCTTGGCTTCATCGCCACTCGGTCCCGAGTGGGTACAGCTCACCCGGATAGTCACCCAATGGCACTAGCAGCCGGCATGTAGCTCGAACAGTGACTTAGTCCCCTCCAAGGACAAAGTCAAGGAGATCCCTCCTTAGGTAGCAGGCTAGCAGCACAAAGGCAGTCTGCGGAGCAAGGAATCCTTCCCTCCGACAGGTCACCAGGCCTCTCCCGAGACAGCAATCTTTATCACTCGCCTCCTGTTATGGGACCGATCCTCCCCTGGCTTCCTCTTAGTCAGAGCGGTCGCCCTCACCTGGCTCAGGCTCTAATCATGTGGTTCCAAAAAAAACAACCCATTGAAATCCATGCATCTGGCGCCCTGCATGTAGATTAGAAGCTGAGCGCATTGATTAGGGGGGTGGTGCCCCTGCACCCCTAATGGAGCAGCCGCCACTGATAAATACACACTTTTTGTTCTAGTAAACTTAGCTAAACTTGAACATACTTTTCTTTCTTTTTAGCTGTTGTCATTTTGTTTCGTATATACAGAAACCGCCAGAAAATGGTGTTAACTTGGCTAAAGTGAAATGGGATATTGCCACACATTTTTATTTAGCTTTACTGTGCCTTTACTTTTGAACAAAACATCTCTCAGATGTGGGAATTGTTTTATCCGGCAACAATACTTATCAGAGATATGACATTTTATAAAACAGATCATGTTCTAACATAATGTACTTCTAACAATTTGTATTCTTGTTAGGCTTTAAAATAGTGAAATGGGAAAGCAATACTTTAGATAGACATTGTTTACTTATTTTAAATCCCAGAGATCAGAAAGTCAAGCTGCATTCATTGTTTCCTGCAAATCTTCCAATTACTGCAGTGATTCCATGATTCTATCCCCTATATACGCCCTCAACATAAAATGTGTTGTACGGTTTTTAAATTACTTTTTCTTTGTAGATATACCTGTACTGATTTTTTTCTTTGATTTGCTGAAAAAGCAGGTAGTTACCCTTCAATTCTGTTTGTAATTCCTCCAGACATGCTAAAGTACCATATATCCTCGAGTATAAGCCGAGTTTTTCAGCACATTTATTGTGCTGAAAATGCCCCCCTCGGCTTATACTCGAGTCACCTTTTTTGCGCCTGATCTCCCGGATTTTGAGGACCCGATACCGGGCGGCAGTAGGTCCCCTGGACCCCAAACTTGGCACACATGTAGCCCCTCCTCTACAAGTGTGCAAAGTTTGTTGTCAGGGGGACTTACAACCGGGGAGCTCCGATTTTTCAAAGCCGGGCACCCCTTCCATAGACTCCCATGTTAAACGGTAATTTCTCTGGTGAATTTGGGGACCCGGTACTGGACAGTCGTAGGTTTCCTGGACCCGAAACTTGGCAAAAATGTAGCCCCATTTCTCCTCTATAAGTGTGCAAAGTTTTTTGTCTGGGGGACCAAGGGCCGGGGAGCACCTATTTTTCAAAGCCGGGCACCCCTTCCATAGACTCCCATGTTAATCGTCAGTCTAGTCATGAGCACAGTGAGGCATGGGCACAGTGAGGCATGGACACAGTGAGGCATGGACACAGTGAGGAATGGACACAGTGAGGCACAGTGAGGCATGCACATGGACACAGTGAGGCAAAGTGAGGCATGCAGATGGACACCCTAGGCTTATACTCGAGTCAATACGTTTTCCCAGTTTTTTGTGGTAAAATTAGGTGCCTCAGCTTATATTCAAGTTGGCTTATACTTGAGTATATACGGTAGTGTGTGTCATAAACAATTGCTGGGGTATTTTATCAAAGAAGTTTTTCTTTTTTTTCATCTTGGCACTACTGATCTTCTCAGCCCTTTTTAGCAAATTTCTGTCTACATTTACTACACATTATTGCTCTGAATTTTATAGAAGTCCTCACTGACCTTTGTAGCTGCAAGCACTGTGATTCAATGCATCCTTAAAATTTAGCTCAATCCTTACATTCAGTCTTGCACAGTTATACGGGCTACTCTCCTGTACTGAAAATGCTTTGTCTGATTTCACTGCACACTATGAGCTTCTCACAGTGTGCATTAGAGTCTGCAGGAAATCAGATAGGACCCGTCTAATTTTCTGGTTGGTAGCCATTCAGCATCATCAATCTCTTTCCTCCCCAGCGTTTTTGTCCAAGGCCCACACCTTTTATTCATTGGATTTTAATGCAGTCTGTTTAGGAACTCCAGACTGAAATTCGCTTATCAATGCAATTTTATATTTGCATATACCCTTCTAAAGCCTCGTACACACTAACAGTTGGAGCTGCTGTAATAACCATGCAAGGTTAGTTCAGTGATCTCCCCGTTCTAACAGAGGAACGGCCCCCCAGTCAGAATGCTCTGATCAGCGCTCTCTGCCATTGGCTGAGAGTGCTGATCGAGAGTTGGTCGTCTCCTGGTTTTCCAGCATGCATGTCAAACAGAAGTCGGCCGAACGTCAGACCGGCATACACATGGGCCGAATGTCAGATTTTTTTTTTTTTTTTTATCCGGTCGTTGTCTCCTGACATTCGGCCCAGACAACTGTCGCATTGCATATAAAAGCACATAGAGACCCAGTGATGATAGTACAAGTTCTCAATAGACTCAACTCAGTCTTTTTCTGCCATCACTTTTCTATGTTTCTAAAAGAAGGCATATAATGAAAAGTGAAAGGTTTTATTTAACCACTTCCCTACCCAGCCATAGTCAAATGAAGTCCACAGATGGGATCTCCCATCCTGGGTGGACGTCATATGACGTCCTTGGCTTTGTGGGGGGATATCTGAATGATGCCTGCAGCTAGAGGTATCATTCAGATATCCTTTTGTTCTGCCAGTGATTCTGTGCGCCATAAGAATGATCATAGTGGCAGTTCCACCGCTTGATCGCTCTTATAGGCGGCCATCCGGTGCTTCTCCGGGCTCTCCCGTGCCATCGGGGGCCATCGGGGGCCCGGAGAATGAATCGTCCTGTGCCGGAGGTGAACCATAGAAATGACTGGTGACCAGATGGTCACCAGTCATCTCTATGACCGTCGGAGGCCCGGGCGCGATGTGATGACGTCACGCCCGGGCTCTCAGATGTAAACAAAGCCGCCATTGCGGCTGGTAAACATGAGATTGGTGAAAAAAATTCACGATCTCATGCTTTCCAGCCTGGAGGAGAGATGTGGGGTCTTATTGACCCTGCATCTCTCCATAAAGAGTACTTGTCACACATCATTCCTATTACAAGGGATGTTTGCATTCCTTGTAATAGGAATAAAAGTGATAACATTTTTTTTAAAGAAAGTGTAAAAATAAAAAGAATTAAGTAAAATAAAAAAATAAATTTAAAATGCCCCTGTCCCCGGTAGCTTGCGATCAGAAGCGAACGCACACGTAAGTCCCGCCCACATATGTAAACACCGTTCAAACCATATATGTGAGGTATCGCAATGTGCGTTAGAGCGCGTGCAACAATTCTAGCACTAGTCCTCCTCTGTAACTCTAACCTGGTAACCTGTAAAACATTTTAAATCGTCGCCTATGGAGATTTTTAAGTACTGAAGTTTGGCGCCATTCCATGAGTGTGCGCAATTTTAAAGCATGACATGTTAGGTATCTATTTACTTGGCGTAACATCATCTTTCATATTTTACAAAAAAATTGGGCTAACTTTACTGTTCTGTTATTTTTTAATTCATGAAACCATTTTTTTTTTAAAAAGGCGTTTGAAAAATGATTGCGCAAATACCGTGCAAGAAAAAAGTTGCAATGATAGTAATTTTATTCCCTAGAGTGTCTGCTAAAAAAACATATATAATGTTTGGGGGTTCTGAGTAATTTTCTAGCAAAAGAATGATGATTTGTACATGTAGGAGAGAAGTGCCAGAATAGGCCCAGTATTGAGGTGGTAAAAAAAGCCCGGTGTTGAAGTGGTTAAATATGTCATTGTCATGTTGATGGAGAGGTAAGGGGATCAGGGAAGTGATATATAAGCAGATTAAACTTCAGCTATAAAGTTCACAGCAGAAATACCCAATTTGTTTAATAGTCTCTCTGCAGTTCAACTCTTCCTGCCCCATCACGCCAAAACTCTAATTACATTCGAGAATATAAGGCTGGAAGAAGTCACTGCTAGCTTTGGGAAGAAGGGTGAAATGCATTGCTAAGAGAACAGCTTGAATGACTTCAATATTTCTGCTGTGAATTTTGAAGATTAATTGCTCCATAGTTCCCACAGTTACCAAGCTCACTGAGAAATGTATTTGTTTGTTTGTTTGTTTTTGTTTTGTTTTAAAGTTGATACTGGCACCAAGTGGCCTATATAAGTTCAGCAGTTGCACTAGTTGGTTGCAAATTGCTTTCTGATCTGCAGCTGTTACCTGTGTTCCTGTATCTGTTCCTGTGTCTGACTTCTGTGATTGGCCTGGCATGTCCTGATCATGTTTGAACGCTACATGCCCTGACATTGACTTGCCTCTAGACTCTGTTTACCACCTGCTCATCTTTCTGACCTTGTGTTGCCCATGTCTGCCTGTCTCCTGACCATTCTCTGCCTGCCATCTATGCCTGTATCTGACTGTCAGTTTCTGACCTGGCTTGTCTGCCCTTGCACCCAGTTATTTGTCTGCCCTGCTCTTCCCACTGCCTGGTTTCTGCTGGTTCTTCACCTGCCGTGTGCTTCCAGTCCTCCTGCATCTGCAACCAGCTGGCGTCTACCAAGCAACTGCTTCCCGCAGCAAAAAATTGCTGCCTGCTTCCTATTCAGCCCAGGATCTGCTGCTCCTGCTGCCATCCATTGTTCCAGCTATCCGGCCCAACTATGGTGACTCATAGTGCAACTGAAGCTCCAAGGCACACACAAATACACAGGCGTGGCCCTACAGGTGGCTGCCTTGAGGTGCACAGGCACGCGCATATGCACGTGAGCAGGCATGAATGCATTCTCCACTGATACTGGCACCAAGTGGCCTATATAAGTGAAGCAGTTGCACTAGTTGGTTGCAACTTGCTGTTTGATCTGCAGCTGTTACCTGTGTTCCTGTATCTGTTCCTGTGTCTGACTTCTGTGATTGACCTGCCATGTCCTGACCATGTTTGAACGCTACCTGCCCTGACCTTGGCTTGCCTCTAGACTCTGTTTACCCCCTTCTCATCTTCCTGATCTTGTGCAAACAAGATCCGGCCCAGCTATCCGGCCCAACTATGGTGACTCACCTGCGACACACCTCTGCAACCTGTGTAACATTTTACAGGTACTCATACCTTGCTGTGCTCTCGCGGCCACTGTCGCAACATCAGTGGTCCATGAACCAGGGCTGTACGAGAAGCCTCCTTCTACACGTCAGGCTCTGCCACAAGGTACGTGACAGTGACCCAACACAGGTGTCACTGCAAAATTTCCAGGTGCAGTACCGACTTTTTGCGCTCTGACAAATCAGTCACACCATCACTGTCAAAAAGAAAATCACCACACTCTGGACTGCAGCAACGTTTTTTTTTTTTCTTTTTAAAGTGTTACTAAACCCAGGACCCTGCATTCAGTATATCTGGTCTCCCACAGTACACAGAACATGGAAATGCAATTATATTAGTAAATATGAACTGCTAAATACTTTTTCTCATCAGCAGTATATAACAGTATTATGACTTCTACCAGTGCCTGGTTAAAGCTTGTAGGAGGAGTTTTCAAACTCTACTGGCTGTCCTATCAGGATCCAGGACCCCTGACTCATACTGATTGTCCCTGTGCTAAACACATGCACTCTCCCAAGAAAAAGAAAAAACTCTAGCAATACACACCAAGCATGTCCAGCCTGACTCCACTAACTCTTTTCCGGACATGTTTTGGAGTCAGTGGAAGAAGAGGAGAATCTGTGCATACAAGATTAAACAGCTTTTTTACACAATGTAGAGGATTAACCTTTTAAGTTCCACAGTGAGTATAACAACCATGCTTTACTGCATATACAGACTGATTTTACTGTTGTGGGTTTAGTAATACAAAAGCATTTACATCTTTATTCATCTATATCACATATGTCAAACACAAGGCCAGTGGCCCTCACACCTCTCCTGCAGCTGTAGCACCCCTCTCGCCTCTATCCCCACCTTTTAGAGAATTCTAAACTTTTTAACGTGTATCTTCCCACAGGGTGACACTGTGGATACACTAGTATAGGTATGCCACCGTCCCGATATATATGAATTGCAAGGCTAGAAACTAATAATTGGACTTTAACCTCCCTGGCGGTATGATTATGTCAGATTTTAGGTGCTGAAAGTGGTACCATTATTCTGCATGGAAATTTGGCGTTTTATATTGCAGGCCTGTAATTCTTAGGAATAACTCACTTAAATCTGTCCAAACCAGAGTCTAGTAGACATCCCGGGTATGATAAAGTTCAAAAAACAAAATTATACATTATAATAAAATAAATAACTATAAAATAATTATAACAAATAATAATATAATAATAATAAAAGTGTTTTTCAGTGTTTGATGAGGAATTTCCCCACAAATCGCTATCGCTTAATTCTGCGGGTGATTCTAATTTATTATCGCTGTTTTTTAGCTGGTCTAAAACCACTTTTGACATAAAGGGACACTTTTTGGTTGCTATGGACAATCTCCAGTTTCCAGGCAGGAAAAAAAAGTTTTTATTATATAAAAGTGCATGCAGGACACTGGGCAGACCACTAGGGACAATGGGGATGTGTAATTATTTTATACAGTACTGTAATCTGTAAGATTACAGTGTACTGTATGTATACTGTGTTTTAACTTTTTTGAATTTGGCGCCGATCTCCGTCCCCGTGCGTCGTAACATCGCAGGGAACGGAGCTCGGCGGCATTCGGCAGTGTGTGAATCGAGCGAGATGACGGCTCGATCACACAGCGGGGAAGCATCGCAGGATCCAGGGGACAAGGTAAGTAACTCCTGCCTGGATCACTGCGACGCAGCCCGAGTCTGGCTCGGGGTTACCGCTTTTGGTGCTGAAATTTAACCCCGAGCCAGACTCGGGAATACCGCCAGGGAGGTTAAAGGCATACAAGGTACATTAGAGTAAAAAACTAAAGATTTATTGGTATACAAAAAAGTTTGATATATAAAACAATCATAGATTATCAAGTTAATTGATCAGTATTTATGACTGATCCAACAGAGGTTATCAATATCATACAGTACAATAGGTTCCCCTTAGAACGACTCAAATGAGCACACAAATAAGGGAGGAAAAAATAAATTATAATTAAGTAATTATAAGATAGATAACCAGCAGATGGATTCAGAGGAGATGGAGAACTTGCTCGACATGTTGCGCGTTATTGTAAACACTTCCCCAGGAGCATATATATCATTTTCAAACAAAAACAAGGCGTATTAAGCCATAATTAGCAGGTCAAGCCATCTAACTAGACAGTGGCATTATATAAAAATCATGCTACCATTTCTAGGTAAGAAAGGTAGGTTTAAACCTAGATCCGGATGGTGGTCAAAATAGTGAATGCTCCTATGCTCAATGAGGACCGTCTAAGACGGTCCTCATTGAGCATAGGAGCATTCACTATTTTGGTAGCATGGTAGCATGATCACCACGGCCTAGACTTCAAATATAGTCTGCCATACGCTGGAACAAGTTTTTATGCCTTTGCCAACTACAATATTTAACCCATTCCGGATAACTGAATGTACTCCTAGAGTCTCTTGCTTACCAGCACTGACCGTTCTATCAGATCTACCATTATTATATCGAAGTGATACCACCTTCCTGACCGGGTATTTTTTATATAATGCCACTGTCTAGTTAGATGGCATGACCTGCTAATTATGGCTTAATACTCCTTGTTTTTGTTTGAAAATGATATATATGCTCCTGGGGAAGCGTTTACAATAACGCGCAACATGTCGAGCAAGTTCTCCATCTCCTCTGAATCCATCTGCTGGTTATCTATCTTATAATTACTTAATTATAATTTATTTTTTCCTCCCTTATTTGTGTGCTCATTTGAGTCGTTCTAAGGGGAACCTATTGTACTGTATGATATTGATAACCTCTGCTGGATCAGTCATAAATACTGATCAATTAACTTGATAATCTATGATTGTTTTATATATCAAACTTTTTTGTATACCAATAAATATTTAGTTTTTTACTCTAATGTACCTTGTATGCCTTTAAAGTCCAATTATTAGTTTCTAGCCTCTATCCCCACCTTGTTTCAGGGACGGCAGCAGAGAGGAGGACAGAACTCCTTCTACAGAATCTGCCCCTCTCTGTGCTGCCGCAGCACCCCCTCCCATGGTCTTAGCATTTTAGCAGCCTCCCTCAGATCCTCCTCCAGACCCTGCACTTTCTGCTTCCCAGCTCTGCCCCTAGCTTCTTCCCAGAAACAGCACAAGGTAAAAAGGGTGCGCTGTGATGTAAGGGAGGGTGAGGGGGGCTCTTGACATCTGATGTAACGGGGGGGTTCTCTACATCTAGTTTTACAGATACAACTGGTCCTTTGAGGACAACCATAATGCTGATGCGGCCCGCAATGAAATTGAGTTTGACACCCCTGATCTAGATCATTCAGCTAGCATTTTTTTTAGCAGTATCTTTTGCTAAAATAATTGCATGACACACAGGGCAAAAAGAAATTGGCCAATCACGTGAGCCTATAGTAGCAAGATGTCTAAATACAGTCTTGAATTATTTTGACTATGTTACCATAGCACTGAACTTACAGATAATGGTGTTATTATGATGACGGTGCAGTATTAAAGCATAGACAATCTATCAGGGCCCATATTTTTTTAGCAGAAATATGAGCCTTCTTTTTCACAAAAATGTTGTCTGTCTTTGGTCTCACGTGTCGTCCCCTTCTGCCATCCTTGGGCTGAAATTTTCTGTATCTGGATAAACCCTTTTTCATAATCTCAGTCCAGATCCGCAAACTATACATCATCCTAAAGGTACTTTCTGTATCTGTATGGCAGATCATAATTTATAATGTTTGAGAAGAATAAAATGTCAGTACATCCAGCTGAGCTGTAGAAAAAATATATAATAAAAGATAAAACAATGAACTATAAAAGGCTCATGCACAGTTTTACTTGACATTATTTTGTAAAACTCCACTATTATGGATTAACAGCCTATTAAGTAATTGCATCAAACAGAGAAGACATTGATCAACACACACTGTGAACGTCTCAACATTTAAAGATATAGTAAACAATTTATTAGTCTGTTCTGAATAGATCATCTGTCTGAGATGTCACATAAAGACTTTCATCATGTGTTCTTTAATCTTTTTACATAAACAGTTGGAAAGCATTTTAAAAGGAAAGATATATCATTGCACATTTGTCATTTTAATTTGGTAGCTTGCTCACTTATTTTTACTTACACAAGCAATACTGAACAATTCAACACCACCTCATAAAAAATAATACATAGGTCAACACCACCTTAAAGGTGTTGGTAAACCTTTGTGTTTTTTCACCTTAATGCATCCTATGCATTAAGGTGAAAAAAAACCTTGCACTGTCCGGCCCCCCAGCCCCCCCGTCTTACCTACCCGAGCCCCGAATTTCAGTGGGCACGATCCAGTGTCGCTCTCTCCACTGCTTCTCGGCTCTTCATTGGATAGATTGATAGCAGCGCAGCCATTGGCTCCTGCTGCTGTCAATCAAATCCAATGACGCGGGTGTCAGGGCCGAATCATACACTCAGCGGCTATGGACGGCGACTGTATGACACGGGAGCGTGCCTGCAAGGTAACCCCCTCTGGAGAGAGCTTACCAGAGGGGGTTATCTATTGCGGGGAGGAGCCGCGAGAGCCACCATGGGACCCCAGAACAGGAGGATCGGGGGCACCATGTGCAAAACAAACTGCACAGTGGAGGTAAGTATGACATGTTTGTTATTTTAAAAAAAAAGTGAACCTTTAGTGTCACTTTAAGATCATAATCTTGGGTAGGCTGGGATAGAATGCATTCGTTAATGACAAGAAATTCCTGCCTTGTCTTTTAGCTATTGGTGGAACATTAGCACAGTTACGATTCCCATCCTGTTCCTCCTGTAAACTTGCATATAGGTCTTTAAGACATAACACAGAGATCTGACTCTAGTCTAAAGTAATTGATATGACAACTCATGCACTTGAATACAGTGGCAACTGGTACTTTTTTTTGGGGGTGGCGGCAAACAACACCCCCCCAGCAGCACCTCAAACCCCACAGCCCCCCCCCCCGCCCACTGTCTTACCCCAGGCATCGGCCAGAGGGCATCTGCAGCTGGACGGGCATCGGCAGCAGACATCGGGCATCTCCTCCATCTCAGCGGCCATGCGTCTCCTCCCCTCCTCCTAGGCATCCTGCCTGTCCTTTCAGCCAATTGGGTGACAGGTCTCATGACCCGCTTCCTGATTAGCCGGGAAGAGGATCAGTGTTTCAATAGCGAATATTCATCTGCTATTGTAACACACCTGGGTGGGCTCAGTTCGCATTCTCTGCGCCCCGAGCCCACCCTATTTTGAAGCCTATTAGAGCCTCTGGCTGTAATCAGGTGCTTCAAAAAAACACCCACCCCCATTGGAATCCATGAATCCGTCGTCCTAAAAGGGGCCAGATGCATGGACGGAGGGGCGGCGCCCGTGCGCCCTTAATGGCTTGAATAGCATGTAATTAGAAAACTTGGTGGATAAATGAAATATCATATTCCAATAAGAAAAGAGGGGGGATACCACATCCCAAAGTACATCTACAAAATACAGAGAATCCACAAAGAGCAATTGAACTTTGGTACCCCAAGAACTGTACAACATAAAATATAAAATGTATTCATCAAACACAATTAAAACAAAGACATCACAAATTCAAACATTTTCTTATGCACTTATACATGTTTTCAGCAGCTGTAGTCAGTACATGACTGATCTATTCTTCATAAATGTCCTGCTGATTGTGTCTCTGCGGACATATTTTTGTTTGTGTCCATACAATAATATCTGTGTCTCTGTGGATACATTTATGGTTATGCTGATGCAGTACTGATAGTGTCTCTGTAGATATATTAATGATCATTTCAATACTGTACGGATTGTGTCTCTGTGAACATATTTCTATTTGTGTCAGTGCAGTACTGATTGTGCCTTTGTAGATATACTTCTGGGTGTGACAGTATGGTACTTATTGTGTCACTGCGGGACATTTCTGTTTGCATTGACAAGTACTCATTCTGTTTTTGACAGAAAGTTTCTGAATCTGTCAGTATGGTGCATATTCTGTCTCTGTGGACATATTTCTGCCTTTTTTTAAGCATAGATTTCATTCTACCGGCCACTTTATTAGGTACACCTGTTTAATTGTTTGTTAAAACAAATTGCTAATCAGCCAATCACATGGCAGCAACTCAGTTCATTTAGGCATCTAGATGTGGTGAAAACGACTTGATGAAGTTAAAACTAGACATGTGCACTGCCGAAAATTTTATATATTTTTTTGTTTTAGTTTCATTTGTTTTTTATGGGGTTTTTTGTTTTTCGTTTTCGGATCATTCATTATGATAGATATTCGTTATTTCGAATAAATTCATAACTTCGGTTAAAATCGAATTCATTACATTCCATTTGTTTAGATGCAGTATTCGTTATTTTGATCATTTGTAATAATTCGAAAGAACGAAAATCAGGGAATCAGAAAGAACGAAAATCCAAAAAAAAGAACGAAAATCAGAAAATTCGGAAGAAGAAAATCAGAAAATAAGAACGAAAATTAGAAAATCCAAAAAGAACAAAAAACATTCGGAAAATTTCTATTATAATTAAAATATTACGTTTATTAACAATTATTATAGGTTTTTTAATATTGTTATTATTATTATTATTATTATTATTATTATTATTATTAATAATAATAATAATAATAATAATAATACAAACTATAATAATAGTTATAAAATATTAAATTATTTGTATTGGAATTTCCTTTCAAATTTGGCTGTTAGTGAATGTAACGAATACTAATTTATCAAAAGTTACGAATTATCCGAAATAACGAATGCCTCACCTAAATTTATAGAACGTAACAAATTAATAATAATAATAATAATAATAAAAACTATAATAATAGTTATAAACTATTAATTTATAGGTATTAGAATTTCCTTTCAAATCTGGCTATTAGTGAACATAACGGATACAAATTTATCCAAATTATTTGGCATTCGTTATCCATGTTTTTTGTTCTTTTGGATTTTAGAATTTTCGGGTTTTCATTCTTATTTTTGGATTTTAGTTCTTATTTTTGGATTTTCGTTCATTTAAGAAAAAAAAATTGAAAAAATGTGTTCAACTGTCTTTTTTTAATTCAGTTGTTTCCGAATTAACGAATATGCCGAATTTTGACAAAAAACGAATTTGTAATGAAACAAATTGCACATGTCTAGTTCAAACCGTGCATCAGAATGGGGAAGAAAGGGGATTTAAGTGAACTTCAACGTGGTACGGTTGTTGGTGCCAGATGGGCTGGTCTGAGTATTTTAAAAACTGCTGATCTACTGGGATTTTCATGCACAATCATCTCTAGGGTTTACACAGGATGGTCCAAAAAAGATCACCTCAAACTGATTTCTTGAACATGACAATGAGTTCACTGTACTCCAATGGCCTCCACACAGTCACCAGATCTCAATCCAATAGAGCACCGTTGGGATGTGGTGGAATGGGGGATTTGCATCATGGATGTGCAGCCAACAAATCTACAGCAACTAAGTGATGCTATCATGTCAATATGGACCAAAATCTGTGAAGAATATTTCCAACACCTTGTTGAATCTATGCCATGAAGAATTAAGGTAGTTTTGAAGGCAAAAGGGAGTCCAAACCGGTACTAGCAAGGTGTACCTAATAAAGTGGCTGGTGAGTGTATATTAAAGTAATTGTAAAGTCTTGTTTTTTTTCACAAACAAAATAACAAACATGTTATACTTACCTGCTCTGTGCAGTGGATTTGCACAGAGCAGCCCGGATCCTCGTTTTCTCAGGTCCCTCTTTGCTGCTCCTGGCCCCTCCCTCCTGACGAGTGCCCCTACAGCAAGCAGCTTGCTATAGGGCACCCTAGCTAGCTGAGCTGCAGCTCTGTGTGTCCATTCAAACATGGAGCTACGGTTTGGCCCTGCCCCCTTGTTCTCCTGATTGGCTAACTGACTTTGATTGGCAGCAGCAGGAACCAATGGTGCCGCTGCTGTGTCTCAGCCAATCAGGAGGGAGAGTCCCAGAATAGACACATTAGCAATAGCTATTCGCGCACACCCGGACATTCAGGGGGTCCAATGTGGCCATAAAACACACAAATGCGGGCTCTTCGCAGACAACCTCTTACTTTTTTTACATCCCGGTCACTTCCCTACCTAATATTTGCAAGCTCCTGGATTAATTCACCAGAGTCTCAGGCCTACAAGTGAACTTCTCTAAATCCCAAGCACTGAATATTTTTCTCCAGCCTAAAATTGTAGAACAGATGAAAAACGAATTTAACCACTTCCTGCCTGGCCTATAGCAGAATGACGGCCGGGCGGTGGTTCAGTTATCCTGACTGGGAGTCATATGACGTCCAGCAGGATAATAGCCGTTGCCCGCCCGTGGGGGTGCGCATCGCAGCGATCGGTGGTGCGGCGTGTCAGTCTGACACACTGCTACTCCGATCTCGGTAAAGAGCCTCCGACGGAGGCTCTTTACCACGTGATCAGCCGTGTCCAATCAGGGCTGATCACGATGTAAACAGGAAGAGCCGTTGATCAGATTTTCCTCACTCGCGTCTGACAAACGCGAGTAAAGGAGAGCCGATCTGCTGCTCTCCTGACAGG
This sequence comes from Rana muscosa, assembly GCA_029206835.1. Classification (NCBI taxonomy): domain Eukaryota; kingdom Metazoa; phylum Chordata; class Amphibia; order Anura; family Ranidae; genus Rana; species Rana muscosa. The sequence goes on from CM055116.1 coordinate 221,273,468, forward strand.
GGGGTCTGTGCTGATTGTTTATTAGCACAGCCCAGCCTCGGATGCCCGCCCAGGACCACCAGGATGCCGCAATGGACCACCAGGGATGGCCACAACACTGGACCACCAGGTATGCCACCCTAGACCACCAGGGAAATGCCAATTAGTGCCCAGGCAACTGCTAATCAGTGCCCATCCCCAATGCCTGCCAGTGCCAGTGCCATCAGTGATGCCTATCATTGCCATCTATCAGTGCCGCATATCAGTGCCGCATATCAGTGCCCATCAGTGCCCATCAGTGCCCAGCAGTGCCGCCTATCAGTGCCACTCATAAGTACCAATCAGTGCAGCCTTTCAGTGCCCATCAGTGTCACCTATCAGTGTCCACCAGTGCCACCCATGAGTGACCATCAGTGCCACCTATCAATGCCCATTAGTGCTGCATATCAGTGCCGCCTATCAGTGCCGCCTATCAGTGCCCATCGTCAGTGCCCATCAGTGCCACCTCATTGGCGCCACCTCATCGGTGCCGCCTTATCAGTGCCCGTCAGTGCCGCCTTATCAGTGCCCATCAGTGAAGGAGAAAACGTACTTATTTACAAAATGTTATAACAGAAACAAAAGAAAAACATATTTTTTCAACATTTTTGGTCTTTTTTTATTTGTTTAGCAAAAATTGGCTTGGGCAGGAAGGGGGTGTAAGTGTCTGGTATCGAAGTGGTTTAATTAGAATGGAGTGACTCGACCACCTAATACTTAGGGATAAACCTCCTGTCCAAGATAGAGCAGCTGTATGCAGCTAATTACCCTCCTATTTTTCAGAAATTGGAATCTGACCTTAGAACCTGGGCGCATTATGAGCTGTCGTGGGTGGGAAGAGTCAAATCAGTTAGCATGCAATTAATGAGGAAATTTGATTTTAACCACTTGTCAACCGCCCACCGTCAAATGACGGCGGGCGGAAGACCCTGTTGTTCTGGGCGGACGTCATATGATGTCATGCCTTCAAAAGCCAATAGGGGGCGTGCACGCACCCGCCGCATCACTGGGGAACCGATGCGCGTGCCCGGCGGCCGCGATGGCCTCCGGGCACCCGCGATTGTCCAGTAACTGAGCAGGACTGTGGATCTGTGTGTGTAAACACACAGATCCATGTCCTGTCAGGGAGAGGAGACCGATGGTGTGTCCCTTGTACATAGGGACAACCATCGGTCACCTCTCCCAGTCAGTCCCCTCCCCCCACAGTAAGAATCACTCCCAGGGAACACATTTAACCCCTTGATCGCCCCCTAGTGTTAACCCCTTCCCTGCCAGTCATGTTTATACAGTAATCAATGCATTTTTATAGCACGGATCGCTGTATAAATATAAATGGTCCCAAAAATGTGTCAAAAGTGTCCGATGCGTCCGCCGCAATATCGCAGTCACGATAAAAATCCCTGATCGCCGCCATTACTAGTAAAAAAATAATAATAATAAAAATGCTATAAATCTATCCCTCTATTTTGTAGCTGTTATAACTTTTGCGCAAACCAATCATTATACGCTTATTGCAATTTTTTTTACCAAAAATATGTAGAAGAATACGTATCGGCCTAAACTGAGGAAAAAATTTGTTTTAAAAAAAAAAATGGATATTTATTATAGCAAAAGTAAAAAATATGATTTTTTCAAATTTGTCGCTCTTCTTTTGTTTATAGCGCAAAAAATAAAAACCACAGAGGTGATCAAATACCACCAAAAGAAAGCTCTATTTGTGGGAAAAAAAGGATGCACATTTTGTTTGGGCACAACGTCACATGACCGCGCAATTGTCATTCAAAGTGTGACAGCGCTGAAAGATGAAAAATGGCTTGGGCAGGAAGGGGGTGAAAGTGCCCTCTAGGCAAGTGGTTAAGCCAATGTGAGAATAAATCCAGCACTTCCTGCCCTTTGCAACCATCACTTGAAGCACCAAAGAAGAATTTACAGGAAAATAAATGTAGCACCCTGGGGTTTAGTCAGGGAGCTCCTCACCAATTTACTTGCCAAGTGTAGTTATCTTGGTCGAATGATAGAGATCTATTGATTTCTCCCTAAGTTTGGCCTTGTTGCACTTTTATCTTCTACCACTAGGTGGCCGGGTACTTGGTGGTACTGGATGTGAGAAGGGCAACTCAAGGTCAGATTATGAGTATATGGGGTGCTCAGCTGATGGGCAGGGGTTTTCCCACTCACAGTGCTGGAGCCGCGATACACGGAAGACACGCCAAGGCAACATGTCAGCTACAGTACCTCGGCGTGGACGAGGTGAGTTACCGACGCCTCGTTCTAAGGTAAGTATTTCATAATGAGCTAGTATGCGGTGCATACTAGCGTATAATGCCTTTTACCTTACAGGGTTCTAAAAAAAAAATTAAAAAAAAGTTCAGCGAGTATACAACCGCTTTAACTAGTACTTGGGCTGACACTCCCAAAGAGATGCCACGTACGAGCAAGGGGCACTGACAACGTTCTGTGATTAAACACAGCACAAGCCAGTCAGCGGGTGCTGGCCAATGGATGACCACTGGTACCCACTGATCAGTGAGGAGGAAAACAGGACTGAGCTCTGTCCTGTCAGTGGGGATGTGGTGATTTTGTTTCCCTGCAAAACACTGAATAAAAACCGTTACATCCCTTTGTAAAATCAGCACACAGTACAAACATAAATGCTGGTTAGGCACACATTTAACCCTTTGATCGCCCTAGATAGAACCCCTTCCCAGCCAGTGTCAATAGTAGAGTAACGGTGCATATGTTTAGCACTGATTACTGTATTAGTGTCACTGGTTCCCATAAAGTGTCAGCTAGTGTCAGACTGCCTGCCATACTATCACAGTCCCACTATAAGTCACTGATTGCTGCCATTCCTAGAATAAAAATAATAAATAAATAAGAATTGCAGTATATATAACATATTTTGTAGACGCTCTAATGTTTGCGTAAACCAATCAATATAGGCTTATTGGATTTTTTTTTTTACCAAAAATATGTAACAGAAAACATATTGGCCTACATTTTTTAAAACATTTTTATATATTTTTTTTTAATTTTTATTAGATGTTTTATAGCAGAAAGTATAAAATATTGTTTGTTTTTCAAAATATTCATTCTTTTTTCATTTGTCGTGCAAAAAAAAGAAAACCCAGTGGTGATAAAATGCCACCAAAAGAATGCTCTATTTGTGGTAAAAAATTATATAAATCTTGTTTGTGTACAGTGTTGCATGACCGCGCAATTGTCAGTTAAAATAACGCAGTACCAAAAAGCAACAAATGGCATAGTCATAAAGGGGGCTAAATCTTCCGGACGTCAAGTGGTTAATATTATTTTCATTTGAGTTATTACACTAATCGCTGAGCTTGTAATAATGTTTTTTAGGACAGTCTCTCACCTAAGGACAAAGGGTTTTAGGAATAAAAGCTATAGCTTTTTTTTTTATTATACTGTTGCTATATGTTGTTTTGTAAAAAAATCTTATTATGCAGATCAATGAAGTTACTGAAATGTACTTGCTGAAGAGGATAATGAATTAAGGGGATTAAGCAGTCTAAGTTTTATTACTGGTGAATTTCATATTTTAAATAAAAATTCAACTCTTTGTTGAGTGCGCCATAATATGATTTAATCATATTCAACTGTTTAATTGATTTTAATGTAATAAAATTGACATTGGTTGCTGGTGTCAGAGTTTGGGACATTAACAGACAAACAGATATTTATGAATAGAGACTTCTTTTTACAATGATCTGAACAACGGTTATTTCCCCCAACATTTGTCCAAAACTTCTTTGGTGAATATTCAACAAGCCAAATTAGAGGAGGTGCGCTCAAGATTCAACCAAGATTCACCCAGTGAAAATTACATTCCCTGGCAATTGGCAACATCTGTCGTTCAATAGGTAGGTCTTTACTGTAACATTTTCCCTATGTATAACAACAGTGAATGTTACTTTTTCTGCATATTTTCCTGACATACCCTCAACCTATTTCTTAGCTAAAATTTGCCTTGCTGAGCTGCATTTTCTACTAAATTCATTCAGACATATACTGCTTAGTAAATTGTGTAAGTTGCAACTTGGAGCTTATACAGAGCTGAAGCCTCGTACACACGAACGAGTTTCTCGGCAAAAACCAGCAAGAAACTTGCTGGCAGAGATTTTTTGCCGAGAAATTCGTTCGTGTGTATGGTTTCTCGTCAAGAAAAGCGACAAGAATCTCGACGAGAAAATAGAGAACCTGCTCTCTATTTTCTCGTCGAGATTCTCGTCAGCCTGTTTCTCGACGAGAAAATTGTGTGTGTGTACACTTACCTTTTCGCCGGGAAGCCCGCGCATGCTCGAAATGACTTCGACGCATGCGCGGTAGCTTCCTAGGCATAGATAGGGTATACCAAGATGGCGGCGACGGCATCGAATGTGACGAGCGCATGCTCGTCATAGTCGATGACGTCACCGCGTACGCTCCATTCAAAGAACTGTGGGTTCTTTGAATCGAGCGTGTGTACACTCGGCCGGGACAATTTTCTTGTCCAAGAATCTCGTCGAAAAAAACGACATGTTTTTTTCGACGAGAATCTCGGCCTTGTGTACGAGGCCTTACTCTCTTTGCCAGCTAAGATTTGAGTAACACATTTTGTTTTCTTGATTTAAATACAATAATAAAACTACACCAAACACTATAAATAGAGTAAGGCTGATAACTCTGCTAAGCTAAAGTAGAACAGTGGCATTTTAAGAATTCTAATCCTTTAGTAAAACTGAAGCAGATGCATTATCTATTTGTGGCAGTGGTGCTGTGCACCTGTGTTTCATTAGTTTCTAGCACAAGCTACAATGGTCAGTGGCACAAGTCAAAAAATACAGCCAGGTGGCATCCACACACCATGTCCATCTCTATCTAACAGCCAACGTTTCAGGCCTCACATTTGTATTGTATCACACAAAGAGGGTGTAAAAAAAGGCTTTATGCTCACTTACAGGCATGGATCTTGCAATTTACACATTTTTAATTAAATTGGGAGCAAAGTACTATGCAGAGACCAAAAAATGTATTCTGATTTGTGAAATGGAAATGACCTAAAAGAGGTCACTGAACTACTGAAAACACATGTAGGGTGGTGTATTTTATTCATTTTATGTGGCAACAAACTTTTCTGCACTTCATAAAGTACATAGATTATTCATAGCGGCCTTTTAAACAAACCTGGAATCTAACATCTCCATCAGTAATAAGTGATATTTTTAAGTGATGTTTATCAACAAACCAGATCTTTTTTTTTTTGTTAATTCCTTTTTTTTTTATTTTTTTTTGTTTCTTACTTTTGTTATATAAATGATAATAAAATAACCACCCACATCCCTAAACTTATCTAGTAAAGGGGTCCTATAAGCATAGCTACTGAAAATCTTGGAGGCAGTGGGGGGCATGGAATTTTTATATTAGAAGTTTTCTTTAACTCCAAAAGTGGAACATCCCCTTATCTGTCTCCTCCCCCTCTCCGGCACATTTGGCATCCTTCGGGTGGGGGGGTTGGGTATCTGTTTTTAAAAGGTACCCTGTACCCACTTCCATCAGATCTTGCCCCCTCCTCCTTCCCCTGCTGCCGGGCCAGTAAGAGCGCAGCGTGCACAGTAGGGACCCGCCTGTGAAGCCACAAGGCTATTGGCAATGGCAGCACCCGACAGCCGACATGGAGACATCGGCTGTGCTGCTGACATCGCTGGATTCTTGGACAGGTAAGTGTCCTATTATTAAAAGCCAGCTGCTACAGTATGTGTAGCTGCTGACTTTTAATTTTTGGAGGGGAGGCCAGAACACCACTTTAAGATTGAGACCAGAGAAAGCAGTCAGTCTTCAGCAGTGGCAGGTGAATTTCAAGGATGGGGGGAGGGGGTGTTTGCATGGTGGGTGGATTGGAGAACTCCAGTCAACAGGTGTCACTGATGGGGTTCCAGATAATTTTTACATCTGGTGAGTGATTTTCTTCCTGGAGGGATAAAAGCCCACAAGGGCTCACAACTTAAAGCAGGAAAACATGTTATGACTAAAATCCCATCTGTGGGGTACATCTTGCCATACATACGACCATGCTTCATTATTACCTTGTTTGTATCAATTATGGCTGGATAAAGCATATCTAAAGTCAGATTTTTTTTTTTCAAAGTAAGGCAAAGTCTTTCCTAGACAGTTGTCACCAGAACAGATGTCCCCATTTGGAAATGTTCCCTCCATACCTGTTTTAGTGACAACTCAAAATATTGAAATTTCCCTTTTAGCTTTGATGATGATGGCGATAAGGACATACTGTATACAGCAATGAAAGCTTAGTCTTCCCCACATTAACCAAAACTAAAACAAAAAAATTGTTTAGACTTAAAGAAGCATGTTTTTACCAATTGGAATATATGTTACTTTTTTTCTTTAAAGCGGTTGTAAACCCAGACAAATTTTTTTTTTTTCAAATCACCTGCAAGAAAAGGCCATAATGAGCTAGTATGACTAGCATACTAGCTCATTATGAATCACTTACCTTAGATCGGGACCCCCGAAGCCATCCTCGTCCCCCGCTCCTACCGCAGCCATCGCTCCTCAGATACCCGGAACGTTACTTCCGGGTATCGCCGCTCCAGCCAATCACAGCGCCGCTCCGGCGCTGTGATTGGCCGGAGCAGCGAAGACGTCACTCCGCGCATGCGCGCTGGAGCTTTCTATTCCGGCAGAGCCGGAATTCTGAATGGGATTAACCCTGTGAATGCACCGTTGTCTACGGCGCGCATATGCAAATATCACCTAAACCGTGTAGGTTTAGGAGATATTTATTTTACCTACAGGTAAGCCTTAGTATAGGCTTACCTGTAGGTAAAAGTAAAAAAAAAGACTATACAACCGCTTTAAGGTATGTACCAAGGAAAATGGACAGATCTTATTTGCCCTCATAGCAGGACTACTGTGAAATTCAGTATGTGGCTGATGTCATCTGTGTGCAAAAAGAAGGAACTAGGTCGGTATCCTTGGCTTGCCCAGAAGACTCAACCACAGCTAAATGTTTTATTTCCTATGTAACTCATTAATATGTATACAAAATTGCTTTGTGTCTGATTCTACCCCTCTTATCACATGCTGCTAAGAAGCTTAACATTATCCATAGGATTAAACTTCTTAAGTCCCACAAAACTGAAAAATTTCAGTGATTTAAAAAAATTAGCTTACTGTTCTCTAAACTAGAAAATGACTTCTATCCAACTCCCAGTATAAAGCAGAGCAGGTCTAAATTCTGTCGTTGTTGCACTTAAAAAAAACACTCCCTTGATTATCACTGATGAAGAAGATACCATGCCAATTTCCATAGGTGTGCGCAGCCTATTGCATTAGGGTGTGCACCCCAAAGCTCAAACACATACTATTGATCACTCACGATGAAAGGGAAGGGGCCGGTAAGTTACATATTTACCTGCCCCTTCCCCCACTCATCCTAAAACATCCCTGCAGCAACAGCCAGAGGGAGAGGAGAGTAGGTTAGCCGGCAGCACTGCAAGGAGAAGGAGGCAGGGAACCTAGGCAGTAGGGGGAATCTGTGCTGCACAGGGTGATTAGGGTGTGCCTGGCACACCTGGCACACCCTGTGCGCACGCCTATGCCAATTTACCATGAGCTGGAGCAGAGGTACTTGCTAAGGACCATAGAACCCCCCCCCCACCCCCCTAAAATTGTGTTTCCTTCTATTTTATTAAACTCATCATCTACTTATTTTGGGAAAATATTTTTAAAGCAAAAAAAAAGCTGATATGTTTGACTGAAATAAAAGGCACAGAGATGACAATTTGTTTTTCGGCTCTAATCAGTTTCCCATTGTGATAGAATGATGAAAAAGCACTGTGTTTCTATTAATACATGCATGTAAATTATTTGCTAAACTTTCCATTGGCTGGTTGTACTTTATGTGTTTATCTTCTGATTAATAAAAAATACCCTTTCACCCCATATTTGTTCCTACTTATAACTCACCAAAGTGTACTATTTTTAACAAGGCTATTCACATTATAATGTGAGGGTGCTGATACACTTCTAGGCCAATAAGCCTCCTTAGTAGAGGCTTATTATTAGTTCACCTGTTCGGCGAACACCTGAATTTGTGGGGCGCTCAGCAGGATGTTCGTCCGCTGAGTGCCCCACAATGCACAGTGCACAGTGCACAGTGCATTCTAAGCCCTGATTGGGCAGAGTGAATAGCTGGTTGTTAAGGAGCAGGCCGGGAATCCAGCCACTGCGTCCTTAACAACAGATGAGTAATCAGCTGTAAATGGGCTTCCCCGCTGACAGCTGAATAAAAAAAAACATTGCCGGCCATAGAAAAATGTTAAACAAACGGTGTGGGGATACCCCCCCCCCCCAAAAAAAAAATACCAGGCGTCCTGATTGATGTTGGATCTACATTGGGAAACATTGTTTTTTTATTTTTATTTTAATAAAGGAGTTGTCAAAAACTGTGTGTGTGTGTGTTTTTATTTATTTTTGACACTTTTTTGGTGAATGGGTAGGGGTACTATGTATCCCATACTCATTCACCTGGGGGGGAGGGGGGATCTGAGCATGCAGCCCGGCAGGCCTTTTACGGTCAACCTTCTTCCACTTCCTCCCTGGCTCTGCAGCGCCTGAAGGAAGATAACTCTCCCCCTCCCTCCCTGCAATCTTCTGGGACACGTCACAGGTCCCAGAAGATTGCCCGGCCAATCACAGCGCACAGCACGGCTTGTGCGTGTGCAGTGCGCGCCTGGCTGTGAAGCCACAGCCAGGCGCCCACAGTAACAATGCCGGTGCCACGGAGAGGGGGGGAGAGGAGCGGGGCTCACGTTCATGGCCACTCATTCGCATGTCTGTCTTTCCTCTCTTAGGTCAGTTGAGTGCCAGCGAACTGGTGTTCCAAAGCCGATTCCAGACATTCCCTGGCCCTCCCCTTCACCTCTAGTGCTGTCCAGGGCATGCCTGACCCCACTCAGCGTTTTCAGGTGGATAAGTTGGGGCGGGCTGTCCAGTCGCGGGGGATAGCACAGATCTGCAACAGTTATGACTATGCTACCTGTATGTACAGCCAATGCGGTCTACTCCACATCTGCATCATCTGCCACAGAGCAAATCCCAAGACCGCATGCACCCTCAAACACCTCAACGCTTAATGACTTAACAGAGTGGACGTACAGTGGTTGGGGTTCTACCTCTCCTCTTACCCATCTGCCTCACTCACACTTTTTCTGGTGCGCGGATTCACCTTCGGGTTACACACCGGGCTCATCACCCTGCCTCAAACCACCCATGAGTGCAGGAATCTTCTCTCAACTTTCACCGACGAGCAAACCATAGACAGTCTGCTACAGATGGAATTGGACCAGGGGTTCGTCATCGGCCCCTTTTCTGTGTCACTATTCAGCACCTAGAGAGTCAGCTCTATTGGGCTTGATAAGGCCAAGTTCTTCATAAACTTTGCTTGGTTCACGACTTGTCTGCACCTCATTCTTCCCACATTCCTAGGTCAAACTCATTTCCATCTGAAGACTTCTCCCTTAAGTGCACATCCGTTGACCTAGCCATATAGGCCATCATTAGCAGGCACAGGCACGTAGCTGTCCAAGGCGGACATTATGGATGCCTTCAAACTGTTACCCGTTGAGCCGTCCTCGTGGCAGTGACATGGCATCTCACTCTCGACATCAGCTCCATTCAGGTCAGCCTACCTCCCGACAAAGTGGCCCGGATCATTCATGCCTTAACCCCTTTCACGAGTTTGTACCAAGAGACAGCTACAGTCCCTGTTAGGGATGCTTAATTTTGCTATGATGATTGTCCCTCAGGGGCATTCCTTCGTTTCACGCCTCCTGGTTTTCCTTTCCCAGGCATAGGACCCCGATCAAGTCCTCAGGCTAGACCAAGCAGCTACTGCCGATCTGGCAATGTGGAACTAATTCCTCAAAAACTGGAACGTCATGTCCATGTTCATCCCAGTGGCATCAGCCTCATCACCTCATGTAGTGACAGACGCAGCAGCACCACAGGCTTTGCTGCAATTTTTGTCCCTCATTGATTTGTAGGTCCATGGCCACAAGAGATCCTCCGGGTCCCCGTTTTTAGCCAGATGTCCTCCTTATTTGAGCTCTACCCCATCGTCGCAGCAGCTCAGGTCTGGGGCCACACCTGGGTAGGGCAGACCGTGGTCTTCTCCACAGACAACCTGGCAACTGCTAAAATTGTCAACAAAGGCAGGTCCAAGTCCCTGGTCATTATGTTTTTCCTATACAGGCTGATGCAGATATCCCTTCATTGCAAATTCAATGTGCACTGTACCTACATTCCTGGCAATGCAATCTCACAAGGGACACGCTGTCCCACCTTAACTTCCCGTTGTTTCCTGCAGAAACCTGGAGCCGACCCGACCACTTCTCCTATCCCACTTTGGTCGCAGCTGACGATGGGCTAAAGGACCATCTTCGCAATGCTACCACACCGCCTGGAACACCTACTGCAGGTTTCTAGCCTCGTGCCCTGGGTCGGGGACAGGCGACATCAAGCGCGTTCTGGCCTTCGTGTTGTATTGTCACACGCAGCTGGCTTTGTCCCACAACACCATCAGGCTGTCCTTGGCTGGCATCCAACATTTCCTGCCATTACAGGAGCCTGAAAAGCCTTCCTTGTTCACGACCCACGCTGTCAAAGCCATCCTACTTGGCATCCAGAAACATCGGTCAATAGCCGGTAGCGAGCGCTTACCCAGCTCAAATGCCACGTTACGGGACATGTCGGCTATCCTGTCGCGGTCCCCCTAGGCTTATTGCCCAGCCTGGTCATCCAAGCGGCTATCTACCTGGCCTTCTACGGTTTCCTGCGGCTAGGCGAGTTTACCTACAGTGGCCCCAGGTTTGCAAGGTTCTACGCAGGTGCTTCCTGGCCCGCCTCCAAGACCATTCCATTCTACATCTAGCAGTGTCCAAGACCCAACAGTCCGGCACCAGGGTCGACATCAAGTTCTTCCAGACCCACAACGATTGGTTTCACACCTGCCTAACCAGTCCGACCAGCCCCCTGAGTGCTAGCCAGTTCATTAGACATGTTCGTATCCTCCTGGTTAACCGAGGCTCAACCCCAGCCAGTTTTCCAGGCACACCTTTTGTATCGGTGCCACCTCTTAACATGGGGTACCAGACCACGTCATCAGAAGGTTGGGCAGGTGGTAGTCCGCCTTCTGTGCCTGGTACATTCCAAACCCTCTGGTTGAAATGTCACAAGCCTTTACCAAGCTTGCTCAATAAATAACACATATCCAATAAAACATTATTTCCCTATCCTGGTATTTTTTCCCCCTTTTTTTGGCATACCGACTAGCTGACCAGGACACACCTCAGGTCGATGTTATGTTGTGAGTCTTGTGGCGTCTTTATGTGGTTCCATGTCTGTCTCGGTTGGAGGGTCCCGACCATAAATAAGAAGGCGATTATGGTGGCCTGAATTTATGGGAGGAGCCCGGAGGGTATTAAAGCAGCCCACTCACTTGTATTCCTTGTCGGTTCCGGTGCACGATACCCTCCCACCCATTACCCTTTTCAGGGCACTTCCTTGCACATCCCACTTATCTTGGGGATGCCCCCATTTTTGGCATACCAACCAGCTGAGCAGGGCACTCCTCAGGTATGTGTTATGTTGTGAGTCTTGTGGCGTCTTTATGTGGTTCCATGTCTGTCTCGGTTGGAGGGCTCCGACTATAAATATAAATATGTCACTGTGAAAACATAGGAGAAAGTGACACAGTGTCATTATATTCATTCTGAGTGGAGAAAGGTGGTTTTTCATCTTTCTCCAGGTTTTGTCATTTCTGAATCAAGGTCTGGAGCTTGGAGGCCTCAAAGTGCTTTGGGATGAAAGGAGTCTCCAATTCTGTGCCTGGGTCTTGCTAGAAACAGCAGGCTGAGTGTGCAGGTGTTTACAGCCTTTAAAATATAGAACCTGAGAACAGTTCAGGACTCCACCTGAGAGACAGGAGGTCTCTGCATAGACAGGAGGACCCCAATCCTTCCCCAGGAGACAGAGAGGCTGTACAGGGCAGCCAGAGCATGTATGTCTGCACAGTGCAGGTTCAGTCAGTGACAGAGCAACAAAGAGCTGGAAAATAGCAGAAGTAACGAGTTTATACAAGAACACTGAGGTGCTGTGTAAGATGATCTAGCAGACCAAGGCAAAAGGCCTGAGCTGCTAGAGAGAGCCACGGCGCTGAACGTCATGTATGTTAATGTTGGTGGTGGAAGTGCTGTTAAAAATTAAATTTCCATGCCGATCTGCAGCCCACGTAAATACAACAAATTTTCTGAATGAGGTTATGCATTCGGAAAAATACATCCTCTGCACTTGTGTGGGTAAACACTAATGCAAACAAGCATTAGTGTTTACAAGAGTGCAGCCATGTACAGCCAAACACTTCTTAGCAGGTCGTACGTGGCACCAATGGCTTCCTGGGTGCAGGAAAGCGCTCCAGTTTTTACACCTATGGCCCATTCACACCAGAACACGTTGCAAGAAACTACTATTACTACAGGCATACCCCACTTTTAAGTACACAATGGGTTTTATTTACTAAAGCTGGAAAGTGCAAAATCTGTCTCACTTCTGCATAAAAACCAATGAGCTTCCAGGTTTTATTACCAGGCTTAATTGAACAAGCTGGGGTTAGAAGCTCATTGGTTTCTATGCAGAAGTGAGCCTGATTTTGGGCTTTCCAGCTTTAGTAAATAAAACCTATTGTGTACTTAAAAGTGGGGTATGCCTGTACTAGACTTGTGCACAACGGAAAAATTTGTTTAGTTTTGGTTCGTTTCTTGTGCACAACGGAAAAATTTGTTTCGTTTCGGTTCGGTTCGTTTCTTTTCGGTCCTGTTGATTCGTAATCGTTCGTAATTTTGCTAGACGGGATTTTTCGTGTTCGGACTAATTCGTATTTTCGCAAGCGACATTTTTTGTTGAATCGGAATGATTCCTATTAATGTAAGCCTTATTTTTAGTTGATTTATAATTCGTACTTTCGGTAGAGTACATTGTTTTTCGTTGATTCTGGACACATATATAGTGCCGTCGTACGTGTTGTACGTCACCGCGCTTTGCTCGAGCATTTTTTTTCACGATAGTGTGTAGGCAAGGCAGGCTTGAGAAGAATCACGTCGAGAAAAACGCCATTTTTTTCAATGACATTAAAAGCGGTCATGTGTACGCGGCATTATTGTGCTTCGAATGGATTCGTACATTCGTAACTTTTTTCATAACAAATTATGCCGAAGACATTCGGTCATTCGCTATTTGCGATATAATTTATTTCGGATTCGGTTTTATTCGTAATTGCTTTGTTCGGAAATTCGAATGCTTCCGAACGTCCGAAAGTTGCTAAATTCTGACTAATTTTGATTCGTTACGAAACGAATTGCACAAGCCTAATTACTACTACTACTACTTTTTGTGTGAACTAGTGCAATTTCAGCCCATTGAAATTAATGGGTTGAAAATCACACTGACCAAGAATTTCACAGGAATTGCACTCTTATGCAATTCAGGTGTGAACCGGCCCTTAGACATAATAGTCGTCATTTTGTTATATTTTAGAAAGATAAAACAGCAATGTGTCCATTTAAACCTGCAATTTAACAGACATTAGCCTGTATGTGTATACAGGCATACCCCACTTTTAAGTACACAATAGGTTTTATTTACTAAAGCTGGAAAGCCCAAAATCAGGCTCACTTCTGCATAGAAACCAATGAGCTTCTAACCCCAGCTTGTTCAATTAAGCCTGGTAATAAAACCTGGAAGCTCATTGGTTTTTATGCAGAAGTGAGACAGATTTTGCACTTTCCAGCTTTAGTAAATAAAACCCATTGTGTACTTAAAAGTGGGGTATGCCTGTAAATCTTTAGGAACTATTTAAAAAGAACCCTTTGGAATATTTCATATGCATTCACACTATGGGGTTGATTTACTAAAGGCAAATAGACTGTGCACTTTGCAAAATGCAGTTGCACTCTGAACGTGCAGTTGCTCCAGTGCTTAGTAAATGGAGTAAGGCTTCGCTTTGCAAACAATACCCAATCATGTGCTAGGAAAAAAATAAATAATTTTTTGCATGCACAACATGATTGGATGATGGAAGTCAGCAGAGCTTCTGCTCATTTACTAAGCTCTGGAGCAACTGCACTTGCAGAGTGCATAGTCTATTTGCCTTTAGTAAGGCCTGATTCACACCAATGCATTTTTTAGCGCGTTTCCAGTTTTGCAGAAACACACTACAGTCCATTTAACATGGATGTAGTTCACATCTGTGCATTTTATACAAAGGACCAGGGACTTTTTTCTGCTTTTTGATTCCATAGACTTCAACGGATGAAAAGCATGTATAGAAAAACACAAAATGCACCTGTAATATGCAAACTGCAACCTGCATAGGTGTGATTTAGGCCTAAATCACCCCCTATATATTGCATATATGTGCATGTTTTTTTCAATTAGTGTTTCCCTATGTGCAACAACACTGCAAAGAAGCTTGAGTATCTATCTGAGCTTAGCATTCTATCTGTCGCCCATTTTGTTGTATTTATTGTGCATTTCTTGTTGCATTTGTGTGCCATTACCAATGAATGGCACTACAAGTGTATTTGCACATTGCATGAGCACTTTTACACAGCAATGTAATGTGAATGCAGCCTGGATAAGACCAAATAATGACTACTGATTGCAAAAAAAAAAAAAATATGCATCAAAAATATAATGAAACGTGTACTGAGCAATTATTGCTTTTATGATAAAAATAAATAAATATCTATTTACATCAAACTTTTAATAATATTTTTTTTATATTTAATTGAAAGACAGGAAATGTACAGTAAAACCATTACAAGGTGTGAAACATATCCATCCCACTAGTATAGTAATGATGGGGACAGATCCTTCCTCTGCTCTCTCTCTCTACTGACAAGGACTACAATAACAGTGATGCTCTACTCTCTCCTCGCCTGCTGATTGGCTGCCTCTCTATTTAGAGTCATCAGCTGATCAGAGCAGAGCAGGTGCTGATGGGGGATGCAGAGCTCCAGAATCATGGCGAGCAGCATGAGAGCAGCAATGCAGCAGCTGTTTATTGTCAGCAGCCTGCTTATCCTACTTCTATGTCTGCAGAGTGGGGGAGGACAAAAGAAGAAGGAGGTATGACATGGTATTAGTGTGTGGAATGTCTTCTGATGGTACATACATAGCAAAACCTGAGAATGTATGGGCAGAGCTTCCCAATCCTCACACATGCAGTATGTCACCCTGATATCTCATTGTCTGTTTTCCTGCATATTGCTGAAAGCGTGTTCTAATTCTGTTATCAGCTGATATTCCATTTGATCATGTAAATAATGTGTGTATATCTATATACATGTCTGAAGCTCTGCTTACCTCCAGTGTAATGGTTGTGGATGTATTGATAGCTGCCTGTACTAAACCTTGCAGATCTGTTTATAAAGAAAAATGCTTTGCAAATGTCTCATCGTTCGCACAAAAGTCATAAATAATGACCAGCATATTTGTAATATGTATGACATGTCAGTTTACCTTTGTTGCCTCTAGCAGGGCAAATGCAACATTCCCTAACATTGATCCAATTGGCTCTTTCACACAGAAGGCTGGGGAGCGGTAAAAACTGTTGTGGTTAAAGGGTCCCCCCTCTCCCCGAAGATAAAGCCGGGTACAGACATACTGTAAATCAGCCGGTTCAGCAACTTTCAGCACATGTGTACTGCTGTCTGTTCAACAAAAAACAGCCTAAGTGCTCTTTCACACGGGCGGATCCCGTCATGATCCGCCCTGTGAATATCCGCTTGCTCAGCGGAGATCGCTCTGTTGATCCCCGCTGAGCCGGCGGATGACTTGTCCGTCTCTGCACACTGTGCAGAAACGGAACGGTAAGATCGCCACTTTCCTCTATGAGGGGGATCGGATGAAAACGGACCGTCTGTCTGTTTTCATCCGATCCGCAGACGGATGGAAAAGTAGGATTTTCCTCCATCATGCTAAACAGACCATAGCGGAGACTGATGTCATCGGATGTCAGCGGATGATCCCATAGGGATATATGTATGTCCGTTTTTCATCTGAAAACGAATGGATGAAAAACGGACATACGGAACGTCCGTGTGAAAGGGGCCTTACAGCCAGCTTCTATTGAACCGGCATGCTGTAAAAATCAGCCAATGGCTGCAATTGCTGATCAGTGTATTCTGGCGAGGGAGTCCCCCCTCCTTTAGAAACAATAGAGCAGGTGGGGATATCCCTGCATCACCATTGCTTGTGTTGAAGCAAGGATCTGTCAGGTTTTTTTCCTGGAGCTCATTATGTCAGCCTAGGTATGGATCCGCTCCACCCCACTGACCCCCATAGGACAACCCTCTGCTATAATAAAAGGAGGGCTTCCCTATACCCCCTTGTTCCTTTTTTGTCCTCGCTCCGGGGACAGCTCTCCTGCTAATTAGAATATTGAAGACCCCTACCTCTCCTACCTGGTCTAGCTTCACCAGGTGGAAGGCTCCTGGACGGAGGGAAATCCTCTCCTGCAGGAGCATCCTGTGCCCGGACAGATTTGGCAGCCTAAATGGTGCTGGCAGTGGTCTAAGGTAAGCGAGGGCATGGCGTATCCCCTCCGGTTCTCTCCACTCCTGGCGGGGCGGCGGCGGGGTTCTAGGCTCTAGGTGTGTTGAAACAAGGATCTGTCTGGTATTTTTTGTTCAACTTGCTGGTTGAACGAAAAAAGACAAAACAGTTTGTGTGTATTCTCAGCTTAATAGAGCTGAATATAGCTTCTTGGCTGCAGAATTTTTAACGCAGGCTTCAGAGTTTGAGGAGCGACACTGTCTGTCAAACTCACCCATTGAGATTAATGGGGCTGCACAACAACCATGAGCCAAATGCTTGGCTTGCAGTTGCACCTCCACAATGTAAAAATAAAACAAAATTAGTTGGCAATTACAATAAGAGTTAGGAAAAAAAAAATATCAGAACTCAAAAGGCAGCGGTAACACCTCTTGAACGCCTGCCACTAGCTGCTATACTGTGCCCTTAAAAGGGATCCACTAGGATCACATTCCAGAGGGTGGTATAAACTGCTGCTTGTCTGAAACAGATCTAAAAAAAAAAAAAATTAAAGCTAGAACAAAAGGCAAACTATTTTTGTTTTTCAGTTTGGGAATAATAAGGGAGTTTATTTTGTCAGTTTATTTTTGCCATCTGTTTCCCATTGGAGAGATTTCCCTTCACGTCTTGTCCCATAGCTAAAACAGGAAGTGATATAAAGAGGTTGATTTACTAAAGGCAAATAGACTGTGTACTTTGTAAAGTTCAGTTGCACTCTGCAAGTGCAGTTGCTCCAGTAAATTAGCAGAAACACTGCTGACTTCCATCATCCAATCATGTGCAAGCAAAAATGCTGTTTTCTTTATTTTTCTTGCACGTGATTGGGTACTTTTTGCAGTGAAGCCTTACCTCATTTACTAAGCTCTGGAGCAACTGCAGAGTGCACAGTCTATTTGCTTTTAGTAAATCAACCCCAAAATCCAAGATAAGGGAATCCCCAGATGTCACCAGAACTAGTGTCCCATTAAAAGATTGTGGATGTATTGATATTGACATGTGCCTGTACTAAAACTTAGAGGACTGTTTATAAAAAAAATCTTTGCGAATGTCTCATTCGCACAAAAGTCATGAATAATGACCATAAAATTTGTAATATGTGTGACATCTCAGTTTATATTTGTAAAATGCATCATTCCCCAACATTGATCCACAGGGCTGTGTCACATAGGGGGCTGGGGAGCGGTAAAAACAGTCATGGTTTAAAGCTCCTCCCCCTCCTCGAAGATAAAGCCGGGTACACACATACTGAAAATCGGCTGATTCAGCAGGAACCTACCAATTATTTCAGTACATGTGTACCACTGTCTCTTCAACCAGTCTAACGACTGGCTTAGAGAGGGTAAATATTCCTAATGGGGACATGGACAGCAATAAAAACCTGACAGGCGTTCTAATCCCTCCCCACACTGCCCAAAAAAGATTTACTCTTTAAGAACATTGAACCAGAACAGTCAAAGCTGAACTCTGGGCACAATGTAAATATTATCCTCAATACACACAAAGGGTATACACTTTATGTGTAGCTGTGCCTTTGCAAACCTAGATATTACCTTACAGAAGTAGCAATGACATCATCACTATGCTGTAGAGCTGCACGATTAATCGTTAAAAAGATTGCGCTCTCGATTCAACCCCCCTCACGATCTTAATCCAGGATTTTTCACAATTCATGTAACAAGTGCAGATCAGTTCTTTGCTCAGAGCTGTCCAAAAAAAAGGCAGGCGGCAAAGTTTATCACAACATTGCTCAGCGCTGAGATAAAAAAAAAATTGTAGCATTTGGTTCCTTTCGTTTAAAGGAATGAACTTCGGTCTGCAAATGAGGTCAGTTTAACCACTTAAAGATTTATGCCCTGTACACACGATCTGATTTCCGATGGATTTTACCATCGGAATTCCGATGAAGCTGACTTTCATCAGTCTTGCCTACACACCATCAGTCAAAATTCCGACCGTCCCAAACGCCGTGACGTAAAACACCTTGATGAGCCGAGATTGATTCTGAGCATGCGTGGGTTTTTTCTCCGATGGAATGCCACACAAACAATCGGAATTTGCTATCGTTTTTTTTTCCATTGGATAAATTTAAAACATGTTCTACTTTTTTATACCGATGGAAAAAAGACCAATGGGGCCAATACACGATCGGTTTGTCCGATGAAAAAAGTCCATCTGTCTTTTTTCATCAGAAAAAACGATTGTGTGTTGTAGAATATATGATTAATATCTAATATTCTTGTATCTCAAGGGCGTTTCTGAATGAATTGCATTCATAGTCAGGTTGACTTAAAAATAAAGTGAGTTTATTTTCTCACAGGTGGCATCATAAATACAATGAAAAAATAGTATAACAGTTCAGTTCAGTGTAGGTAAATATATATAAAATAGAATAGATTGCTATAGCAAGATTATGAAAGCATGTGTTCTCAGTGTGTGCTGGCTTCAAACTCCATATTGTCTTCTTCCCAGCGAGAAGAAACAGGAAATGACGTTCTTAGGCTTCTGGTCAAATTCAGCTGTTCCTCTTGTCAATCTTAGTGTAAATGTGTCAATGTTGTCTCTTGAAGTGGGTGTGAGTGAGTGAGGGATTCTTCATGTGTGTTCGTGTCAGTATGCTGTGCAAGTGTCGTGTAAGTGTGTTGTGCCCCCTCCCATCTCAAACTATAGGCTTATATATATCTTTACAAATGTCGTCATCTCATACAAACTTAGAACCTTGTATGGCACACATTAATTTCTGCTAACTTCAGCAATATGTTATACCAATAGAATATATTGGCTCAGAGACATATGGAGTTTGATTGACAGGCACACATGTAGCACTCTATACTTGGAGTGGTGTGCTGACGATGTAATATCATCATAACCAAACATTTCCTATATGAACATATATTACTAACAATAAAATAACTATTAACTAATACATACTAGTATGGCTAAGACTTCACTTAAACAAACTTAAGAGATATAAAGAAATATATTATTTATCTCACTACGTAAATACTGATCTATTCTGGAGATCTATTCTTGTCACCCTACACCAAGATGCCTTATATGTCATACTCAAATTGGCTTCACCAGAAATATCCAGCAATACTCATCCTTAGATTGAAGAATCATGTCATATCAATTGATCAAGGTCATTCATTCATACCTAATTTACTATGATTAATCATAAAACCAAATATGTTTTGCAAGCTTGCCTTATATTAATAGAACACCTATAAGTGCCGAATTATGAATTTGAAATAATATTCTAACAATCCCCCCTGAATTATGATTAATCATATTAAAATTATTAAATATCATTCATGCATTCATATCACAATCTCTCTTCCTTGTATCAAATGATCGGACACAATATTCCTCAGAACTGAAGCAGCTAGAAATATTTCTCCTTCTAAATGCTTTTCTCTTTACTTTTAACTCTTCTTAGATCTATCTATTCAAAATTTTAAAATAATGATATAGATTTTTTTTATGTATAACATAATGATGACTAATATGAATAATTATTAATATCAATAATAATAATAATAATGATAATTATTATTATTAAAATAAGTAAATGATGCAATAATATATTTCCATACTTGTGCTCAAAGAATATTTTAGCTCTTTGGAAATATACTTTACACTCTAAAACTTTTCATAACTTCCCATTTTTCTATTAAGAGTGATATGTTTCTTAAGTTATGAACAAAAGATGTTCTATTAACTAGAATGATTGTGCAATTCATAAATATATGAATAAAGAAAAATAAAGAAAAATAATAATAATCCTAACTTAATATGAACATTAATATCAGAATAATTGGATAATTAAAAAGTGTATATGTGGACAAATGTGTCAGTCCCAAGTTATTTATCTATAGTAGATAGATAAAGTTCCTTCTGATTAATTTTTCTTCATGAAATGTCTTTAAAATTTCTTCTTCAAGTTCTGTCAGGTTAGAAAAACCTTGTTTAATAGGATAAAATAGTCAAATATGAAATATAAATCTTTTGTCCAATATTCTTCTTGAAAGGATCTCTTCGTTAACGTTGAATTTCGTGATATATTATTTGCTCTTTATAGGAGCTTGTTATCCTCCATATTTGATTGATTTTAGATGCCATATCTGTAAAAGAGAGGCAGTATCATTACTCGGGAATAAAATATTTACATTAATTCTTGTACTTTTTCTCAACAAATGTTAAATCATTATGGGACAATAGCTTTGTGAATTTGTTAAAACTATATGTGAAATAATACTATCTTATATTTTCCTTCAAAGAGAACTTCTGTATGACTATGTACTGTCCTTATCCTGTCTAAAATGACCTAAGGTTTCATATCACCCCAGAGATGACAATGGATTATGCCTTTGTTCTCATCCCTAAATGATTAGAAATATGCGTAACTGTATTCTGTGTTGAAGTTCTTATTCTAGTGTTAGACTGTTCTGCAGTAACAAGTACTGGTTCAATATCTTTCTCAGCTCTTATGCTGGAAACCTGAGAGAAAGACTTCTCAGAGACAGCTGTATAAACATGTGCTGGTGTACATTCCTGAATATGTCTTCCATTCCCATCTATCTGAATATGTATGGGTAATAAAGCTCTGAACCATAGAGGATATTTTTCCTAACTTCTCTAAAACTACCTTCCTCAAAAATATCTTTTAGTGAGCAGTCAGGTGTCTGTACAATGATTTTGTTTGTTTTTACTATGCTCTCTGTAGCTTTAATTGCATAGTAAACACTTAGTAGTTGCTTTACACCTGGCTCAAAAGTTTTTTCCAAAAATGATAAAACTCTGGAGAAATAGGCAATTATTTTCTCCTTACCTTCTTGTAATTGAGACAATGTTACTGAGATGGCATTCTCAGATACATGAGTTTTCAAAACAAACAATGATTCAAAACAAACCTCTATTGTACTTAATGCTGGAGCATTCTGAAAATCTTTTTTCAACACTTCAAAAGCATTTTTCTCATTTGGACCCCATTGGTCAACTATATTACCTTTATTCCTCAAAAGATTATATAGTGGATTAACTTTTTCTGCGAAACTATGTACAAACTCTTTGCAATGATTTATTTTATGCAAAAATTGATGCAATGCCTTATAAGTTGTTGGAGTTCGGATTACAGTAATATCTCTAACTGTTTCTTGCAACAATTGTCTCTTTCCTTGACTAATTTGCATGTGAAGGTATTCCACCTGACTTTTCATGAGCTGAACTTTTGTCGTGTTTAATTTTAAACCTTCAGCTTGTAACATCATAAACAACTCAGACAAAAGAGCCATATGTTCATCGATATTCTGAGTACTCAGCAAAATCGTATCCACATGCTGACAAATACAGTCTGGCCTGGAAAATTTTGAAAGTATTTTTGCTATAGTTTCATGAACTACACCATCACCAATACCTAGACCAGGTATTAATCGAGTGAACGTATAAGTCTCTTTTCTGAATGTGAACGCAAGTTTGTATTGACAACTTTTAGTTAAAGGGATGGAAAAATGACTATTAGCGATTTCTAGTACAGAAAACACTTTGTCCTCAGCATTCAAATTTAACTTTATGTTAGATTTATCAGGAAGAACTGGGCTATTTGTGATGTGCTTATTCAATGTCCTTACGTCAACTGATAAAGAATATGAATTATCAATGTTTTGATAGGCCAAATACAGTTATTTACCACTGATTTAGCTTTCTTTACAATTCCAAGTTGCACAAACTCTTGAATAATGTCAGAAACTGAACCGATTGATTCTAGTAGTAACTCACACTGATTAAGAGGTTCTGGATCCTTCCCCTCAATATTTAATTCGGTACTTTTCAAAGTTCCAATGTCATTTTTGAACTTTGACCACAAACTTGGAAAACATTGTACCACTTCCTTTAAAGCACAATTTCCATCAACATCAGGCCACTTTTGTTCCGTAGACATATTGGTAATGGAACCAACATTACTGTATACAGAGGGATCAATAAGCACTGATTTGGGCCTAGATGGATCTTTCCAAATACTTTTATTAGCCAAATCAATCACCCACTTTTGTTTATTGATTACATCAATGCCAAGTATATTCTCTGCTTCTTGACAGACCCAAATGTTAATATTAGTTTTCACTAATCCAGGTACTTCAAATGTTACATTGGATACCTGTCTAGCAATGGAATTACCTGTAATATTAAAACACACTATATTACACATAGGAGAATTGGGTTTCACAGATATGTTTTCTTTGGTAAGGCTAATCATAGATCCACTGTCAACGAGACAATTAATATGTTTACCATTCAGCAAACATTGTATATATGGCCTACCATTCTCGTCCAAAATAATTGGTGCTACATATTGTAATGGCAGAGAAATTGAATCCGGGTGTGATTCTATTTTTGGCAATGGCAATAAACCCTCTCTTTCAGTGACAGCTCCTTTTGCCAAATTATCTGAGCTGCTGTGAACAGTCAATTACTGATCTGTTTGACTTCAGTGGCAGAAGGCAATTCAGTCAAAATATAATCTTGACATGAAAAAGGTTGTTCAAAAGTTGATTTTTCATTCTCCATATCTTTAGTTTTTATTTGTGAGTCACTTTTAAACTTACAGCAATGTTTAAAAGATCAGTAAAAACACGTCATGGGGCCTCCTTGCCTCACTTGTCTGCACCTGTTGTCGTCATTCCTGCTAAGACCTGTCGTTTCTGACACGTCTGTAGCCTGACTATTTTTGTGACATTGAATAATAGCAAGTTCGTGTGTAAGATTGCTTTGATTCAATTGTCTCCTAATTTTATCAATGAAGCTTACTATATCATTTAAATTTTGACGTTCCTGTGCTATGGCTACTGAAGTTGGGTCAAGGTATTAATTTTTTTTTATGAAAGCTATTTTTAAACCTGGGTCAGTTTCATCATCTGTTCCAAATATCATTTCATAAACCTTGCAAAATCTTGTCTTAAACAAAAATGGATCATCTTCTGCAGTAGTCTGTAATAGATCTAACATTTCTATGGTCGGTATTTGCTCACCGGTCATACATAGCAATAATTGTCACAATCTATCTGTCGCGTCATTTTGTCTTTCCTGACCTTCGTCATCACTAACAAGTGAATGGATTCGTTTAGCAAAATTAACAGGAACCCACAACTGAAATATGTAATTGCGTTGATCGTTTGAAAGGTTAAAACGATCTGCAAACATTTCAAATAAATCCCAATTAGAAAATACAGTTGCCTCAACGTCATAAATAGGAAAGTCTTTTAACACTTTCATAAGTTGGTCATGTATTTGCAACTTTAGTTTTGCAGTACTACATAATAAGTTTTTATATTTCATCTCAATCTCATTTGTAGCATCAACAATCTCTATTTCCGAACTTTCCGGAAAATAAGATTGTAGCCTTGACTTAGTTTCAGTCTTTTTGTCATCTGTAGTTATTACAGCAATCTGTCTACTGTCATTTTGTGACTCTGACAAAATCATTTTGTTAGATTCTAATTGCTCTTCAAGATTCTCTATGTAATTACAAAAAATCTCACAGTTAGAACAACTAAGAGACTCTTGGGACACATTTTTATGTATTCCTGTGTTCTGTACATTATTAGTCTCTGTCTGATTTAGTGTACACACATTTTTGGCAGGTAAAATATTAATAATCATCTTATTAAATATTCTTACTAATTTCAAAACATTACTTATTTTCTTACGTAATTTATGTACAGTAAACCTGTGTAGCGGGGTCCTCAAATTGATGGGATACACCTGGGCAATAGTGTGACCCAGGTGTATAATTGTGTTAGGATTCAGACCCCTTTTTGTTTCGTGGAGGATTGGAGGATGTAATATTCTCCTTTGCCTGTGGGTGGCGTAGTACCCACAGGCTTCAGGTAGAATCATCCCCTGCAGTGCTCCCTGTTTGGTCTCTTCCCGGAGATGGTATGGCTGGGGCGGGGAACCCGCCGGGCCATTGATGGGAGGAGATAAAAGGGGGAGACGCCCTTGCCACGAGGTTCTTGCGGAGAAGGAGGTCCTCGGAGGAGGAGGGCTGCGGCCCGCGCCCAGGCACCTTAGGCCTGGGTGCTGGAGATCCAGGAGTCTGGTCCAGGTGCCCATGGCCTGGTCCGGAGTCATGTTGGCGTCCATCCCAGGCACCTTTAGCCTGGGGTGAGGTACTATCGAGGAGGCCTGGGGCCCAGTACCTTCGACTGGGTCCCGCTAGGGTGGACTGTCCAAGGGTCCCTGAGCGGAGGGACTCGTACCTGAGGTGAGGAGGCCGGGGAGGTTACCCACTGGAGACCCGGAGCAGCACCAACCCGGTGACAGTGGGCCTCTGGGAACTCTCTTGGGAGGACACATCCCCCTGATAGGGGCCACAGCGCATCGAAGAGGGCTCCATTGCTGTTCATAGGGGTTGCTGGAAGAGACCCCATCCTTCCTGTTCTGTAACAGCCGGATTGGCTTAGGCGCCGCTGGTCATAGTATAGTGGCATAGAACTGAAACGTTAGGAAGTGCCTTGATCTGCTCGGCCCACCGTTGGCAAGGTTATAGGTCCCAACCAGTTTGCTGCAAAAGAACTGTTTATTGTGCTTTGCTATTGGAGTGCCAAATAAACAAGTGTTGGACCTTTCTCCGGTGTGTGAACTCCAGTTACTGGAAGCAGAGGGGAGGCTGGTGAGCTTGCAATTACAGACTCAGTGCATTTACAGAACACACCGGCCCGAGGAAACATCAGGAAGTGGCCTTCACCTCCCTACTACAATGGGGAGGACATGGGCCGTGGCGCATCTCACTCTCACAACTCAGAAACCCCTAGACATGAGTTGGTGTGTAACAGATGAAGAAGTTGGAGAGAGGGTGAGGCCGCTACACGTGGGGGCTCGTGAGTCCGGGATAGAGTGTGTTCTAGAGATGGACTTGAGAATGTCTACATTTGAACTTTGCTGCCCAGAGGAGTTCCGAGCAGATCGGCCATATTACTGGCCAAAGTGCGTCCCTGCTCGGAGTTGTGGAAATGACCCTAACACGGGAAAGGCCCATGCGGAGGAGCGGAAAAAGGGAGAGGTCCAGCCGTGTGACGTACTGCACGTGGGGACTGTTAACGCACTGCGCCACGAGGCACCCCATGGCGACATCGTTCGTGGGCGGAGTCAAGAGGAAGCCCGCGAAAATGTGCAGCTCATGGGAGGAGTCTGGCCAAGTGTGGGGATACACGTGGAGACTCCGGCGCGGGGTCAGTGCATGATGGAGCAGCAGATAGTCGGGATGACCTCAAGTGCCCCGTGGATTATGGTTCCTCACCCCACGAGAATGACTTCCTTTGCTGCCCCCATCACAGACACGGGGATAAGACTTAGGCCCCGAGGGCGGTTGGCTCTGTACACTTGCAGAGACACGGAGGCCCTCGGTGTGATCTGTCCCGGCTGCTCGGGACTGGTGGTCACCCTGAAGCCATTCGGGCGATGTGAGGAGTGCAGAGAATTCCTTTTTGAGGTCGAGTCGTCCACAGCAAGGCCCCGGGCCCTTCGCCTCAACCACCTCACGGGTACTGCTACTCCGGAAGGGGAGATCAAGGCCTCTGTCGAGGTTCCTGTGCGCGCTGACCAGGGCGATGGACTGCCCAACAGAGAAAAATCCGGGGATGCTGCCTCGGTCGCCACAAGTTCCCTGCTTCCACCACCGAAGAGGAAAGTTGGCCTAGTACAGGCATCCTATGGACGTGGTCGAGCTTCACCCCGCTGCTTGCCTGGCCTGGATGGCGCCGGTCGAGAAGGAAGTCCCGGACATCCCAGTCCTCTACAAGGGTCAGGTGAGCCAGGGGCTGGGACTGTGGTGGTGGTTGGAGGTGTCGGGGGCCCATTGGAGGTGGAACCCCCCAGGGAGGTTGATTCTGTGTCCACCGGAAGATATCTGCCTGCGGAGATGTATGACACCTCCGACCTAGAGTCGCTGTCTGCTTGCGGAGATGATGGCGAGATAAACGAACTGTCCAGCCGCAAGGGCTGGGATAGAGTGCCACTTCTTGCTTCCCGTGCGGTACGGGATTCACCTATGTACACAGGAGACAGCACGCCTCGGGTGGAAGACCTGCAGCTTACGAGGGAACCTACCCCTCCACCTGTGTTCTCATCTACTGTTACCTCACCTACTTTGGTTGTGGGGACACCCCGCGCTTCTCTGAGAGCGCCGAAAGTCATTTCCAGGGAGCTGGTAAAGGTACCTCGGCATCCGGAAGCTATTGTGCTGCCCGGAACTGGAGAGAAAGCCACTATGCCACCTTTGGCCCGCTTGCAGAGACTGTTTTGCCATAAAGTAGCTCGGGAATATGGGTGGGAGTACCCGTATCTACCCCGGGACTTGCTGTATGAGGTGGAAGTCTGGAGAACAAGATGGTATGACGAGTTTGTGTGGGACAAGTTGAAGGTGCCCCATGCTCGCAGGTACCTGGAATGTGTGCCGTCAGTGTCTAAGAGGTTTGAGGACTGCAAAGCTGAATGGAAATTGGGGCGCCATATCCATGCTGACAAGATAGTCATTTGCAGAAGAGAAGGAGAAGATGTCGAGTATTCGATAGAGGCATTTGACAAACACCTGAAACCCCTGTACCTGCCGGATCCAAAGTTTTACTTATAGGAGAAAATAACTCCTGTTTATTTCTTTTGTGCACTTGAACTTTTTGGAAGAGCCATTCCCAGACACGCAGGACTGTGCCCTGCTTTTGTTTTTGTTGGGCTTTTCTTTTTCTCGTTGGAGACTTGGGGACTGTTGTGTTTTCGTGTTTCCCCTTTTCTTCATGTGCCAAAGGCAAGGACATTTGGGAATAGTGGCAGAGTAGGGAAAGCTGGAAGAACGAAGATTCGTTGAGCGTCATGACCGCGGCGTTGTCACCAGGTGGCAGTGTTGCGCAACAAATGTTTGAAAATATTTCACCCACACATCACCTTGCTTGTTGGAGTGAGTGGGTCTCTCGGCTGACGGGCCCACTCATCCCAAATGACACAAAATTATGTTAGGATGTTGTTTTTTCTTTCCCCTGCAGGAGAATCGTCAATCAAGACCATTGAGAGTGGGTGGCTCTTAGACAGTGTGGGAGAGGGGTTGTGATTATGCAGATGTTAAAAATGTTTTATGACATAAGTTGTTTTATATGTTCCCCATTCCCTGAGCAGGTCTTGGCACTTGGGAAAAAATTTTTTTTAGAGGAATTGCTTCAGGGGTTTCACTCCATGCCACCACTTTATGGGAGGTATGGGTGTGCACCTGACGCTGGGGACCAGCGTCAAATTACAGGGGGGAGTGTGTAGCGGGGTCCTCAAATTGATGGGATACACCTGGGCAATAGTGTGACCCAGGTGTATAATTGTGTTAGGATTCAGACCCCTTTTTGTTTCGTGGAGGATTGGAGGATGTAATATTCTCCTTTGCCTGTGGGTGGCGTAGTACCCACAGGCTTCAGGTAGAATCATCCCCTGCAGTGCTCCCTGTTTGGTCTCTTCCCGGAGATGGTATGGCTGGGGCGGGGAACCCGCCGGGCCATTGATGGGAGGAGATAAAAGGGGAGACGCCCTTGCCACGAGGTTCTTGCGGAGAAGGAGGTCCTCGGAGGAGGAGGGCTGCGGCCCGCGCCCAGGCACCTTAGGCCTGGGTGCTGGAGATCCAGGAGTCTGGTCCAGGTGCCCATGGCCTGGTCCGGAGTCATGTTGGCGTCCATCCCAGGCACCTTTAGCCTGGGGTGAGGTACTATCGAGGAGGCCTGGGGCCCAGTACCTTCGACTGGGTCCCGCTAGGGTGGACTGTCCGAGGGTCCCTGAGCGGAGGGACTCGTACCTGAGGTGAGGAGGCCGGGGAGGTTACCCACTGGAGACCCGGAGCAGCACCAACCCGGTGACAGTGGGCCTCTGGGAACTCTCTTGGGAGGACACATCCCCCTGATAGGGGCCACAGCGCATCGAAGAGGGCTCCATTGCTGTTCATAGGGGTTGCTGGAAGAGACCCCATCCTTCCTGTTCTGTAACAGCCGGATTGGCTTAGGCGCCGCTGGTCATAGTATAGTGGCATAGAACTGAAACGTTAGGAAGTGCCTTGATCTGCTCGGCCCACCGTTGGCAAGGTTATAGGTCCCAACCAGTTTGCTGCAAAAGAACTGTTTATCGTGCTTTGCTATTGGAGTGCCAAATAAACAAGTGTTGGACCTTTCTCCGGTGTGTGAACTCCAGTTACTGGAAGCAGAGGGGAGGCTGGTGAGCTTGCAATTACAGACTCAGTGCATTTACAGAACACACCGGCCCGAGGAAACATCAGGAAGTGGCCTTCACCTCCCTACTACAATGGGGAGGACATGGGCCGTGGCGCATCTCACTCTCACAACTCAGAAACCCCTAGACATGAGTTGGTGTGTAACAGATGAAGAAGTTGGAGAGAGGGTGAGGCCGCTACACCTGGATTTATCAATCTGTATATTAGCCTGTAAACATTCTTTGTACATATATGCCCACAAGTGACTGTCATTTGGATAAAAAGACACATCTTTAAACTCTAGCTTGCTATCTCTAGCTATTTCATCAATAAAATTCATAATTTTTACTTACCGTAAGTAGAAGAATTTCACGTCTTTAACCATCTGTTACTGGACTGTTGTCCACATCTGATGCAACACAAACGCCTCTTGGTTGATAGGTTCTGAACCGTCTTTTTTCTCGAGACTTGAATATTCGCAAAACTGCGCTAATATCTCCCCCCTCAGCAAGGATCGAGATTTCCGTAAAAATAGAGATGCAACGGCATTGGGTGGCTCGCCAAATTGTAGAATATATGATTAATATCTAATATTCTTGTATCTCAAGGGCGTTTCTGAATGAATTGCATTCATAGTCAGGTTGACTTAAAAATAAAGTGAGTTTATTTTCTCACAGGTGGCATCATAAATACAATGAAAAAATAGTATAACAGTTCAGTTCAGTGTAGGTAAATATATATAAAATAGAATAGATTGCTATAGCAAGCTTATGAAAGCATGTGTCCTCAGTGTGTGCTGGCTTCAAACTCCATATTGTCTTCTTCCCAGCGAGAAGAAACAGGAAATGACGTTCTTAGGCTTCTGGTCAAATTCAGCTGTTCCTCTTGTCAATCTTAGTGTAAATGTGTCAATGTTGTCTCTTGAAGTGGGTGTGAGTGAGTGAGGGATTCTTCATGTGTGTTCGTGTCAGTATGCTGTGCAAGTGTCGTGTAAGTGTGTTGTGCCCCATCCCATCTCAAACTATAGGATTATATATATCTTTACAAATGTCGTCATCTCATACAAACTTAGAACCTTGTATGGCACACATTAATTTCTGCTAATTTCAGCAATATGTTATACCAATAGAATATATTGGCTCAGAGACATATGGAGTTTGATTGACAGGCACACATGTAGCACTCTATACTTGGAGTGGTGTGCTGACGATGTAATATCATCATAACCAAACATTTCCTATATGAACATATATTACTAACAATAAAATAACTATTAACTAATACATACTAGTATGACTAAGACTTCACTTAAACAAACTTAAGAGATATAAAGAAATATATTATTCATCTCACTACGTAAATACTGATCTATTCTGGAGATCTATTCTTGTCACCCTACACCAAGATGCCTTATATGTCATACTCAAATTGGCTTCACCAGAAATATCCAGCAATACTCATCCTTAGATTGAAGAATCATGTCATATCAATTGATCAAGGTCATTCATTCATACCTAATTTACTATGATTAATCATAAAACCAAATATGTTTTGCAAGCTTGCCTTATATTAAAGCGGAGGTTCACCCTAAATCCTGACATTATATTATACTAATCTATGTAGCAGATACATATACATATGCCTATTGTTTTTTTTTTTTTGCGCTTGTACTTACCGTGAATCAGTCGTTCCGAATCAGGACTTCCGGGTATTCCTCCCGCGGGAGTGGGCGTATCTTTTTCTTTCCCCGGCGCCCTTTGAATGACGTCACCCGTTATCATGGCAACCTCGCTCGCTCGCCGACAATACTGATGATACAGCGGTGAATGCTGGGATGCATTCACCGCATCCCGGAAGTCTCTGCTTGTGGGCTTCACAGTGCCCACAAGCAAAATGGCAAAAAGAAGATCAATTTATAAAAGTCAGAATTTATAACTGAAATAGACGGGGGTTGTTTCCAATCGCAGGACAAGTGAGTGCTTACATGTTTTCTGTAACCCCATTACATGCACCTAGAAAAAAAAAACGAGGGACCGCGGAACCTCCGCTTTAATAGAACACCTATAAGTGCCGAATTATGAATTTGAAATAATATTCTAACATGTGTACGCGGCATAAGCCTTTTTCTGACACGTATTGCTTACAAGTTAAAATCAGTATTTTTTTGCTAAAAAAATTACTTAGAAGCCCCAAACATTATATATATTTTTTAGCACTAGAGAATAAAATGGCGGCAGCTGCAATATTTTATGTCACACTGTATTTGGGGGAAAAAAAATACACTTCATTGAATAAAAAAAACAAACAAGAAAGTTAGCCCAATTTTTTGTATAATGTGAAAGATGATGTTACGCCGAGAATCGTGATCTTTATTCTATGCCAGGGGTCAGCAACCCTTTTCCACTTAAGGCCTGGATTCAATGTATGTGAATACATGAAGGGCAGCATTCGCCTGCTAATAAATGAAGATAATAATCTGGACCTCTTTAAATTACACAGCCCCCCCCCACCTCTGGACCCCTTTACATTACATACCCCCCCCCTGCACATCACACAGCCCCTACCCAGCCCCCTGCATATTACACAGTCCCACATGTTATGCTTTAAAATTGTGCACACTCCTGGAATAGCGACAAACTACAGTACTTAAAAATGTTTTCAACATTTCTACAGGTATTCAGTTTAAAGTTACAGAGTAGGTCCTGTGCTAGAATTTTTTCTCTCGCTCTAACGATCGTGGCAATACCTCACATGTGTGGTTTGAACACTGTTTACATTTGCGGTTGCGACTTATATGCGTGGGATGCGGAGGGATGGGGCGCGTTAAAAAAAAGTCTTATTTCTATTATTTCATTGTTTTTATTTTTACACTGTGCCTTTAAAATAAATTTCCGATCACTTTGTTTGCTGTCAGAAGGAATGTAAACACCCCTTGTGACAGTAAAGCCCTGCACACACGATCGGTTTTACTGATGAAAACAGTCCGATGGACTTTTTTCATCGGACAAACCGATCGTGTATGGGCCCCATCGGTCTTTTTTCCATCGGTGTTAAAAAATAGAACATGTTTTAAATTTATCCGATGGAAAAAAAACGATAGCAAATTACTATCGTCTGTGGGGAACTCTATCGGATAAAAAACCCACGCATGCTCAGAATCAAGTCGACACATGCTCAGAAGCATAGAACTTAATTTTTCTTGGCTCGTCGGAGTGTTTTACATCACGGCGTTTGGGACGATCATTTTTTTGACTGATGGTGTGTAGGCAAGACTGATGGAAGTCAGCTTCATCGGATTTCCGATGGAAAAATCCATTGGTTTAAAATCCATAGGAAATCCGATCGTGTGTGCAGGGCTTAACAGGCAGCGACAGGTACTCTTTATGGAGGGATAGAGAGGGAAGTAGGAGATGGCCATTAGCCCCCCCCACCTCCCCGCCCCTGGAACTCCGCTTTAAAGAACATTCAACCAATGGAGAAAAGCCTATCACTATAGAAGAACATTCAATCAGTAGAGGAAATAATAGGAGACCTCTGCACTGTGTACAAAGTCTATGGAGATTCCGGTGCTTACTACTCTAATACTTCAGAAAGTAAACTGCTAGAATGTTGCAGAGATGGAACTCTGTTGTCTGAATAGTTTACTGGACTGAAATTCTGGACTGTAACTTGAATGAGATCCTTTCGGCTGGTTTCACACTGGGGCGGTGGGGGCGGGTGGCGGTATAGCGCCGCTATTTTTAGCGGCGCTATACCGTCGGGATTGTTGAGCTATTCAGCCGCTAGCGGTGCGATTTTAACCCCCGCTAGCGGCCAATAAAGGGTTAATACCACCCGCAAACCGCGGCTACAGCTACATTTCAATGGGAAGGAGCGGTGGAGGAGCGGTAAACACACCGCTCCTCTCACCGCTCCAAAGATGCGGCTAGCAGGACTTTTTTTACCGTCCTGCTAGCGCACCGCTCCAGTGTGAAAGCCCTCGGGGCTTTCACATTGGAGAGAAAGGAGCCGCTGTTTAGGCTCGGTTTGCAGGCGCTATTTTTAGCAAAATAGCGCCTGCAAACCGCCCCAGTGTGAAAGGGACCTTCCAGATGAGCAACAGATAACCAAAACAATGGCGTCCTGCAACATTGTATCACTTCTGTACATCAGTTCCCTCTCTGCAGAAGCTGATTCTTTACATTGTCAGTGTTGAGCACACATTGTACACAGGATCATTTCTCTATCGGTCAGAATTTTATCCCACCTGGTCAAATGTTTCTTAAGACTTTTTTCTCTTAGGAACGAATGTTAGGGAATTTTACATTCACTCTGCGAAAGGCAAGGAATAAAAACGAACATTTCGCACAAATTACAAACACTATGGGTAGTACTCATAGCTTTTGCTCAAATGTTGTGACATAAAGCAAAATGTTTATGGTAATTACTATAAAGTTCACATCAGTACAGATACTTGGAGAAGTTGGGATGTAGTATAGTGGGAGGACTTAGCCTTGCATTGAGGGTTTATTCACCCTATCTGCATTGGATCCTGTTCACATTTGAAAACAGGCATTTGGGACATGTTTTTACCAAACTCCAATGCCTAATACAGCAGCCTACAACGGATAATATGGGCAGCGGACTGTTCACATTTGAAAAACATGTGACGTTTGCATCGCTTTGCATCTCTTGTGTGACAAAAAGCTATATGTTGAGTCTGGAGGGAATTGAAGCTTATCTACTCCTTCTATTTAAAGCGGAGTTCCGCCGAAAAAATAATAATAATAAAAGTCAGCAGCTACAAATACTGCAGCTGCTGACTTTTAATATTAGGACACTTACTGTACCTGCTCAGGACGCCCACGATGTCCTCACCCGAAGCCGATCTGTCCCTTGGCTCTTGGGTGGAGGCACAGCCATCTTCGGTAAGGGAATCAGGAAGTAAAGCCTTGCGGCTTCACTTCCTGGTTCCCTACTGTGCATGTGCGAGTCGCACTGCGCGTCCTCACTGGTCCCTGCTGTCTTCTGGGACCTGTGTGTCTCCCAGAAGACAGAGGGGGGACAGAAGAGGGGACAGACATGGCGTAGATCGGCGCAGATACTGCGGATATCTATGCCAGGAAGTGGGAGCAAATATCTGTATTAGACAGGTATCTGCTCCCCCCTCCCCCTGAAAGGTGCCAAATGTGACACCGGAGGGGGGGAGGAACCGGAAAAGCGGAAGTTCCATTTTTGGATGGAACTCCGCTTTAAGTCTGTATTAATATGCCATAAATGTGCCATAAATGGCCCATACCTGAAGGTCTGTACTGCCTTATTGACCTGCAGCTGGAGGAATGGTCTGCAGGAGCCAGAGTATTGTAGCCATGATCCACTGATCGCTGTTGAAATGCTTTGCAGGCTTCAATACACAAAATAATAAAGCACTTTTTTTTTTTCTAATTAAACAATATGAGCATATTTTTCATTCTTTATGCAAAAGGTAGACTACCGGTATGTCCTTAACGTATTCTCTATTTAAAGTTAACCAGTGCTTGCTGTGAATTGAACCTGCACTTTCACCGCACATACTCACCTATACTTTACTTCTCCGGCTGTCTCTTTTAGCAGTCAGAACAAGGAAGAGAAGCAATGTGTAAGTTCCCAGGCCCTCCAGTTGGGGTTTATACTGGATGACTGCTATGTGCTCCTTCCTGCCTGGAAGTTCTGGGTAATTTATTTGCTCCCAGGGATTGCATTAAAGTGATATTAAACCTTTGTTTTGTTTTTTTAAACTAAAATACAAACCTGTAATACTTACCTGTTCTGTACAATGGTCCCCCTCCAGCGCTCCAGGTCCTGCCCATGTGTGCTCGCTCCCGAGCCGACCAGTATGCGTCTGTTGACACGGACCGGGGAAATCAGCCCCTGCCCACACTCCTTTGTCACAGCATTTGATTACCAGCAGCGGGAGCCAATAGCTGCCACTGTTTTCAATCTGCCCAATGAGGAGGGAGACAGCGGCGAGAGCCACTGCTCACTTGAACATCGCTGGAACGGATCGGGTTCAGGTAAGAATAAGGGGGGGGAGGGGTGGTTTACAACCACTTTAAAACAAAAGTGTTGCATTGCTCTATATGGGGAAATTTGCTTTGATACATCCTGTTATGAGAGAAATAAGGAGGCTGCCATCGTTAAATAGGCTGCTGTGTTGATGCTTTGACTTCAGTAATGCTCGGGTCCATTGCTCAGGACAGAGTTAAGGACTTTGATTTGCAGCATTGTATGACAATGTATTACAGTGTATTGTGCAGCTGCTTGTGATATTTTCAACGTGTTAGTGTGTTTTTTGATTGCACATGTTTTGTTGCTTTGCAGGCATTGTGTGTCTTTTATATTACAAACAGTTGACATTTTGTTGTTACATTGTTTTTATCTTTGTTAAATATCATCTCTGCTGATCTCCTGCAGGCTCTTTGCAACCCCTTCCTATATACACAATGCATTTCACCTGTACAGTGTAATATGCGTTGTGTAAACCTTATGGAAAAGCCACTCTTCACTCTGTAACAGGAGGTATCTACATAAGGACCTTCATGGCAGAACCATTACATAGTATTTTAATAAAAGCTGTGGATGTAGTCAAAATGGAAAATGACATTAATAATGGTATATTGCACTGTGTTAGAATCATTGGAGAACAGGTGACACGTCAGGGGGATTTTAGATTCCTGGTGTCTCATTAAAGAAAAGCTGTCACCAAAAAAAGTCCATAGGGTTCAATATGGGGTTGGCCCACTCTTTGCATCTATAACAGCTTCAACACTTCTGGGAAGGCTGTCCACAAGGTTTAGGAGAGTGTCTATGGAAGTGTTTGACCATTCTTCCAGAAGTGCATTTGTGAGGTCAGGTATTGATGTTGGCAAAAAGGCCTGGCTCACAGTCTCCTCTCTAATTCATCCCAAAGATGTTCTATCGGGTTGAGGTCAGGCTCTGTGCAGGCCAGTCAAGTTCCTCCACCCCAAACTCACTGAGCCACACTATATTGCCAAAAGTATTGGGCCACCCCTCCAAATTATTTGGTGGAGGGGGGATTATGGTGTGGGGTTGTTTTTCAGGGGTTGGGCATCACCCCTTGGTTACAGTGAATGGAGCTCTTAAGGTATCAGCATACCAAGACATTTTGGACAATTTCATGCTCCCAACTTTGTGGTAACAATTTGGGGATGGCCTCTTCCTGCTCCAACATGACTGAGAACCAGTGCACCAAGCAAGGTCCATAAAGATGGACTCTTTCTCTCCCCTGAGACCTCCAGATTCCTCTCAGTCCCCTGGACTTGCCTACTAACCTTGACTCTCTCAGCCCTCCATACTCACTTACTCATATCAACTCTCCCTGCCTATGTACAAGGAATCTCTCCTCTCCAGCATGGAGTACTGTCTATTGAGTGGAATATACCTGTCTCCTAACAGGAGACCTGAGCTATTCCCAAGCCTGTCATTATAAAGGCTGTGTGCACTTGTACACATACGCTGAAACTGGGTTTTACACTTCATCCTTCCCAAAGCTCTTCAAAGTCTATAAATTTAGGAAACCAACCTAGGAATACCGAAACCTGGAGGAAACCAGAAGATCAGTTTTGTGCACTCTAAATCAATATTCTAGAGCTCCGCACTCTGCATACATGCAAACCATGTGCCACTTCCACTTCCATTTTCACAGTGGCAGGGCCTTGCACTGCTATATATACACTATATTGTCAAAAGTATTGGGACATCTGCCTTTACACGCACATGAACTTTAATGGCATCCCAGTCTAAGTCCGTGGGGTTCAAAATTGAGTTGGCCCACCCTTTGCAGCTATAACAGCTTCAACTCTTCTGGGAAGGCTGTCCACAAGGTTTAGGAGTGTGTCTATGGGAATGTTTGACCATTCTTCCAGAAGCACATTTGTGAGGTCAGGCACTGATGTGGATGAGAATGCCTGGCAATGTCTTGGTATGCTGATGCATTAAGAGTTTCCTTCACTGGAACTAAGGGACCAAGCCCAACCCCTGAAAAACAACCCCACACCATAATCCCCCCTCCACCAAATGATTTGGACCAGTGCACAAAGGAAGGTCCATAAAGACATGGATGAGCGAGGTTGGGGTGGAGGAACTAGACTTGCCTGCACAGAGTCCTGACCTCAACCCGATAACACCTTTGGGATGAATTAAAGCAGAGACTGCGAGCTAGGCCTTCTCGGCCACATCAGTGCCTGACCTCACAAATGAACTTCTGGAAGAATGGTCAAATATTCCCATAGACACTCCCAAACCTTGTGGACAGCCTTCCCAGAAGAGTTGAAGCTGTTATAGCTGCAAAGGGTGGACCAACTCAATACTGAACCTTACAGACTAAAGCCCCATACACACGATCGGACTTTTTGACAACAATCTTCAAAATGAGCAGGTTTTCAAAAAAATCTGACCGTGTGTACGCTCCACCGGACAAACTTTTTCGGTTTTCATCGGACAAAAGTTCGCTCTGCAAACAGACAAACTTTTCGGCAACAAAAGTCTTACGGTGCAAAGTCCTATCGTGTGTACAGAAATCCATCGGACTTTAGTCCGAAGTACAAACACGCATTCTCAGAAGTAAGGACCAGCCGGAAGCATTCTGTCTTGTAAAACTAGTGTTCGTAATGGAGATATCACATTCGTGACGCGGCAAGTTATGAAATCTAGAAATGCAGCGCACATTCTCTTCTTCTTTAATAATGGGATAAAAATAAATCTGCTTTGCTGATGATACGGAGAAATGACAAACGTATTTACAAAGGATTTGTGTTCTAGTGAAAATGAAAATCGCGAATCAACACTGACCAAACTTCTACTAACTCAAGGTTAGCAGAAGGAGCCCAAAGGGTGACGCCGGAGAATTGAACTTCCTCTTTTGAAGTGTCGTCAGTACGTTGAAACGTCACTACGTTCGAGTTTGTTGCTGAAAAAGTCAGAGCGTGTGTACGCTATGGGCATTCACCGCCAACTCCCTTCGGACAAAAATCCACGGAAAAGTTTGTTTGAAGTCCGACCGTGTGTACGAGGCTTAAATCTGGGATGCCATTAAAGTTCATGTGCATGTAAAGGCAGATGTCCCAATCCTTTTGGTAATATAGTGTTTATTACATATCACTGTGCACACCAGAGTGAGAGCAGTAATTTTGGCACCATAGTTCATAGGTAACTCTATAATGATGACCTCCAGGGACTTTTAAAGTGCCGCCTTTGTTGAAGTGGAACTTCACTCTATCAATCAACATTGACTATTTTTAATCCTTATACTGCTAGGATTAGTAAATATATAGGAAAATATATCATATTTACTTGTTTTAAACTTTTTTTTTACATTTCTTCAGTTACTTCCTGGTTCCCATGCCTAGGCAAATGATGTCATACAGCTAAGCTCACCTTCTTGCCTGCATGCCTGAGCTAAGGGCAGATGGATTCCAGGACATAAATGCTACATGAATAATCTGCCCTTACTCAAGATGGCCACAGCCACAGATGCTAGGGGGGATTCAAAGTGATTTCTCTGCAAAATAAAGCATGGAGACATGGATGGATGGAAGAGTTTGCTTTGAATATTAAAAATGAACTAAATAGCGTTTTCAGTTTGTGGTGCTCAGATAAAGTGTAGTTCCACTTTTAATATTGGGTACTGAAGTTTGTTGCCATTTTGTGGGCACGCTGCCTGTGAGCACATCGTCATGCAGCCTGGGTTTACAGCACTCCTGGGCTGAGCAATGTTCACAAGTGGGGCTAAAGTTCTTCTTTCAGTACTGATACGAAACAGCTTTGCACTGATTTTTTATTATTTTCTATTAACAATTTTAAAAATATTATTAAAGATTTGCTTTGTCAGTTTTGGAAAATGTCTACCTATGTCAGTAATTAAGGGGAAATGGGAATATTTAAGAAAAACGGTACAGTTGAAACATCTGATTAGTAGCGATAACTTTAACCACTTCACCTCCGGAAGATTTGGCTGCTCAATGACCGGGCCATTTTTTTGCGATTCGCCACTGCGTCGCTTTAACTGACAATTGCACGGACGTGCGACGTGGCTTCCAAACAAAGTTGACGTCCTTTTTTCCCACAAATAGAGCTTTCTTTTGGTGGTATTTGATCACCTCGGCGGTTTTAATTTTTTGCGCTATAAACAAAAAAAGAGCGACCATTTTGAAAAAAACACAATATCCTTTACTTTTTCCTATAGTAAATATCCCAATTAAAAATAAAAATAAAAAAATTCCTCTGTTTAGGCTGATATGTATTCTTCTACATATTTTTGGTAAAAAAATCGCAAGCGTATATTGATTGGTTTACGCAAAAGTTATAGCGTCTACAAAACATGGAAAAGATTTATGGCATTTATATGGCGTTTTTATTTATTTATTATTGTTTTTACTAGTAATGGCGGTGATCTGCGATTTTTTTGCAGTTTTGTGACGTTCCGGCGGACAGGTCAGACACTTTTGACACATTTTTGGGACCATTGAGATTTACAGAGCGATCAGTGCTATAAATATGCACTGATAACTATGTAAATGTCACTGGCAGGGAAGGGGTTAACACTAGGGGGCGATCAAGGGGTTAACTGTGTTCCCTATTGTGTGTTCTAACTGTGGGGGAATGGGACTAACTAGGAGAGATGACAGATCGTGGTTTCTACCTTGTAGAAACACACGATCCGTCTTCTCTGCTCTGACAGCATTGGGATTTGTTTGTTTACACACACAAACCCCCGTGCTGCCGCTCGTGCACGAGATCGCGTGTGGCCGGTGGCGATCATGCCCGCCGGCTACGTGCATTGGGTTCCTTGCTGTGCCTCCGGCGGCTCTCCTGGGCGAAGCCAAATATGTACGGGTTTTTTACCCAGGAGAGCCATTCTGCCGCAGTAAATCTGCGTGAGCCGGTTGGGAACCGGTTAATGTAAGTTAACTTGTATGTACTGTCAGTATTAAAAGAAAGGTATAGTGTACTTCCAGAGAACACATAATTTGAGTATTTTTTCAGTGATTACCTTCGGCCACTTTCACACAAGTGGTACTTTAAAATCTGCCTGTCAGATTTTCAGGTGGACCTGATTGGAAGATCTCTAAAAGGCCCGGTTCTCACAGGGGCGGCACGACTTCGGGGGCGACTCGGCGGCGCGATCTCAAGAGGACTTGAGACGCCCGCCTGAGGCGATTTGCATAATGACTTCTGTATAGAAGTCAATGCAAGTCGCCCTGAGTCGCCCCCAAAAGTAGTACAGGAACCTTTTTCTAAGTCGGAGCGACTCAGGTCGCTCCTATTAGAATGGTTCCATAGTACAGAGCGGGACGCGACCGGTCCTGAGGAGTCGCCTCTATGTGAACCGGGCCTAAGTCTATCTACATCTGCTTACCTCCAGATCCGTCCATATAGAGAAAAAATGGAAATGGTTTGCATCCTTTTCCGTTTTCCTGGACCTAAATGTGAGGTCAAGGAAGCAAGGCCATTTTTCATTCTCTTGGCCATCGCTAGATCCAGCATGGGCCTGGAAATCTCTGTTTTTTGCAGAAAAACCGGTCGGACATGGATGTCACAAAAATGGCATCCGTCCTGTTCTGCTCCGACTACAGATTTGTAGGTTAACCACTAATGAGAGCTCTATATTTGATGCTGTATTTGATTTAGCCTCACAGGAAACCTGCTGTTCTCAGTAAGTTGGCCAAATCATAAACTCCTTCAAAAGGAGCAGTAAAGCATCGTGAAACATGGCGATGTAGAAATCAGAGCCTGAGTTTGTGATGAGCAAATCTGGGCTCCTCAATAAAAAAAAAAAAAAGTGTACAAAGAATCTTTTTTTTTTTTGTTTACGCACTTACATCAAGACAGTTGTATTTTTCAAGAAGGAAAAAACTTTACGATTGCAGCCATGTAATCATTATTACGTCAGTAAATGTATTTTTTAAATGTAAGCAGTGTAAGTAAGTGAATTTGACCTGGTATCAGCCTCTTGCACAGTCTGTACAATAGTGCCCGGAGAGGAGGAAGACAACGCAGCAAATGAGGCCTGTCAGGTGTGCTGCAATGCAAGGGGCCATGTTGATGGGAAGAAAGAGCAGAGTGGCAGCGATATATATATAAGTTCACCATGGTTATGTTTCTCCTTTCAATGCCCAGTTGCACAGATACATCTTGCCCCCTCCTCTGCTAGACAGGACAGTGCTGTGGGACAGAGCTGTGCAACTCTAAAGACAATTTTTTATTTTTTTTGCCTGTAGTTCAGCTTTTTAAGCCCAACTCCAGGTTGCTTTTACATGTACCAATGCAATGGGGTTCCCCTTACACTGCATACCGGTATGTCAAATTCTTGCTTGGCTTACTTACCTTTGTAGCGGGGTCCTCAATTTAAGGGAAGTGTTTGAGAGGTAGTTAGCTCAAACACCTTAATTTGTCAGGGTTTTTACAACCATTTCTATCCATGGGGAGAGTATCGGTGTGTAGTTCCCTGTAGCCTACAGGTGGCGCTGCCATAGTAGGCTGGGGTTAAACCACTGATACAGTGCTGTGCCTTGTGTGTCCCCTCTCAGGCAGTCATACGGTGGGTGTGTTCTACCTGCTGGGCATGCTGGGAGAGGATATAAGAGGGGCAGAAGCTGTTTGGTGTTCGGTCAGCGGGGTCCTACCCCAGGTGTTGTTCCTGTCTGCCCCGGGCACCTTTGGCCCAGGGGCGGGTTGTCGTTGGTTCGGGAGTGTTTCGGTTCCATCCTGGGCACCTTTAGCCCAGGGTGAGGTACTATCGTGTTGTTCCTGTCCGCTCTGGGCATGTAAGCCCAGGAACCGCAGTGAAAGCCTGGGGCCCAGCACCTTCGGCTGGGGTCCGCCAGGGATCGAGGAATCTCAGGGTGCCGCCTTACGAGGGGACTCGTATCTAGGATGAGGAGGCCGGGAAGGAACTCTCCGAAGACCCAGTGCAGTGTCATGGTGACGGTAGGGGCCCGGTAACTCTCCGGAGGGATGTCTTCTCCTAAACAAGGGCCATAGCTGAAGAAGGGAATCAGTTTTCACCAGGTCTGTGGCAGAGACCAACCTCACAGTCTGTGGCAGAGACTGTACGCCTAGTTAACTTTGCTCGATAAGCTGAGCGAACATCCGTAACGTTTGTGCCTGGACCTCATCCACACCTTGTACTGTTCTATTTCTTGCTCCAACCTTTCTTCTATCAGAGACTGTGTTATTGCTAAGAGAAAATAAACTCTGAGTTAGAGTTTCAGCTGGTGTGGACATTCACTTTAACGGGAAGTCAAGGACTTGTCTCTAGTTAACATAGAGGTGTGCATTAGGCTCTGGAGGTTTTCATGTTCTGACCGTGGAAGACCCAACAACAACACCGCTCAACCTCTTTGCACAGGAGGATACGGGCTGTTAGTGCGGTGTGCCTCTCTCTGCCTGCGAGTAGCCAAAGTTAATGCAGGTAAAGAAAGGGGTCTGTGCGCTACACCTTCTTATTCCTTGCTTCTCTGCTGCTTAATGCTGTAGGTTGTGGCAGGCCTTTGCCATCCTTCCATACAATGCAGGTCTGATGGTTCTACATTGTAAATGAAGATGTCAGAGGGCTATGGCTGGCCAAGCAGTGGCGCGACAAAGCTT
Source organism: Rana muscosa (assembly GCA_029206835.1). Taxonomy (NCBI): domain Eukaryota; kingdom Metazoa; phylum Chordata; class Amphibia; order Anura; family Ranidae; genus Rana; species Rana muscosa. The sequence goes on from CM055116.1 coordinate 221,316,015, forward strand.
CATGGGACCATCACACAAAGAGGGGAAAGCCTGGAGGAGTGTGGAATGAGGTAAATATTTGTACTTCTCCCCTAGCCATCCCCTAGCCAAACAAGCATGTAACCTAAGATGACCATATTTTTAAAATGAAATCCGGGGACATATTTTTTTTTTACTAGTAATGGCGGCAATCAGCGACTCTCTGTCCGTCGCCGCCGCCGCCCGCCTCACGGCCTGTCGAGTCTTACTCTCTGGGTACTGGCTACTACTGGGTGGGGAGCGGAGGAAGATCACTCCACCAGGGAAGGCGAGGAGATAAGCAGGAAGGCGGCTGGCCGGGACTTGAGCCAAGGCAGAAGAACATGCAAGCGGAGCTGGATGGGCATGCACCCAAAACTGATGAAATATTCCCTCCGCTCTGACCAGCACATGATCATCAGAGAGGGGCACAGATAATGGAAAAAAATACACCCCCTAAGCTAGTAGGAGCGGCGGAGCGGGGGTGTGTAATTAAAAAAAAAGAAATTCAATTCTGCACTGACTGTCTTTGAAATTGCCCCAGCCCCTGTTCAAATTCAATCCGGGGACAAAACTGGGGACAGACTTGGTCCAGGGACAGTGTCCTCAATCCGGGGGCTGTCCCCGGAAACTGGGGATGTCTGGTCACCCTAATGTAACTCATGCCCTGTGGAGAAACCCCACTGCTTTTGCAAATTTAAAAGCAGGAAAGAGTTAAGCTTTAAAATATTCAAAATAGCTTGAACTGAAGTCCCTGTCTCCAGGCTGCATGTCACATTTTGAAGAGGCTTTTTTTTTTATATATAAATAATTTTCAGTTGTTATGGGTGGGGGAGTGACTAGAAATCTTTCCCTCTTACTCTACATTTTACACGGCACGATATGCATGTTCTTATGTAGGTGGCTAATGCCATCCCAAGATAGTTTCTCCTCCCACCCTGATCTGTCACTATGGAGAAGAAAACGAGACTCTCCCTTTCTCCAGCATCTACCTTTGGACACATAATTCCTCTCAGTGGGCAGAAGAAAGTGCTGGGATAGGAAAAAACACAAATGAAGGCTACTGCCTGGAAGCAATGTGCCTTAAGGGGTACACGTCTAGGAGGGTGTACACTAGGCTCCAATGAAAGCCACTGATTTTATTTCTTTGGTGTTGCCTATTTATTACCTATAGCACTGCCTTTTTTTTGTGTATTGCCCCCTCCCCCTTGCTCAAACATTGTTCTTGTTTCCAATGTCTTGCCACAATTACAAACATATAGCCACGTTGCCAGGGTATTGTTCATATATTGCCATGATTGCCAATATGTTGCCTACAGTGTTGCTATGATTTGCCAGTGTGTTCCACACATATTCCATAATTGCCATAGCGATGTCCACTTTCTACCACAATTATATGAAAGAAATGGTGCACTAATAAAAAAAAAATATATATATATTGTGACAGCAGGAAGGTAAAGTCACCTGGTTGCATCCAGGGGGGTAGATATATTTCGCCCAGATTCAGGCTTTACGCCGATTTGTACAACTAGGTGGAGAGTTGTATAAGGCTAGTGTGCTCATGGATGACTCATACCTCTAGGGAGAGGGCTGGGCGTCGTGCAGACAGGGAGTTGATGAGACCAGCTGAACCTTGTCAGCTCATTTAGGCCTCTATAAGAAAGCCCAGCTTCATTAGATGTTAGCTCATGCCTGGAACCAGACCTGTGTGGACTGTCTAGGGAGAGTGAACCCCTGTGCGGTGAGAGAAAGCCTGTGTGGCTATATTTTGCTTGGACATTTAAAACCAGGGACTTAGGGACTAGGACAGCACTAGGCTGATCCCAGTTGTTAGTTAGGAAACCTGTATGTTTAGTCAGAGGTCAAGTTGACCAGGATTTATTTTGTTTATGTTTTTTTTGCCTTGCTGTGTTTTTGTCACTGTAAATAGAAAATAAACCGCACCTTTTTGATTTTGAAAACCACAACCTCCGTCTGCTGGGCCTGTTTTTGGGTGGGGAGCCCATCCCGGGGGTCACACATACCCGCTGCCGAGCTAACCCCCTCACAGTTGGTGGAGAACCAGTGGCAGTTTTTTTTTAAGCCAGCATGGAGGAGATACTGAAACAGCTGGCTCTAGCAAATGCCAATCAACAGCAGACAAATGCAGGTTTGCAAAGGAGCCTTGCAGCCCAGCAGCAAGCTCATCAACAGAGCCTTGCAACTTTACAACAGAGTCTGGAGGCTCAGCAACAAGCCCAACAGCAATCTGAGGCCCGCTTCATAGACCTGTTGCAGAAGCAAGAGCAGAGACTACAACAACAGATGGAAGCAGTAATGCAGCAACGTCCGCAGACCAGTGAGGAAAGCCGTCCCACTAATACCGCGTCCTTTGGGGTGAGTCGTTTATTGACAAAAATGACTGGAGAGGATGATCCAGAGGTATTTTTGACCACATTTGAAAGGACCGCTGAAAGAGAAAAGTGGCCTGAGGAGCAGTGGGCTGGACTAGTGGCTCCTCTGTTAACTGGTGAATCGCAGAAAGCTTACTATGACCTAGAGCCTAACCAAGCAAAAGACTATGTGATGCTAAAAGCTGAAATATTGGCAAGGCTGGGTGTCACCCTGGCTGTCCGGGCTCAGCGTGTGCATAACTGGACTTTCCAGCTTGGAAAACCCCCCAGGTCTCAAATGTATGATCTCATTCACCTGAGCAGAAAGTGGCTACAGCCAGAGACTTTGTCCGCACCAAAGATTGTGGAACGTGTTGTAATGGATCGGTTTTTGAGAGCTCTTCCTACTGCCATCCAAAAGTGGGTAAGCCATGGAGACCCAGAGACGGCCGATGGTCTTGTGGATCGTGTGGAGAAATACTTGGCTACAGAGAACCTGACGGCCTCTTCCAGAGACACTCGGACTTTCCACCCTAAGACCAGACCATCCCCAGGGGCGGATAAGAGGATTCCAAGGGGTGAGGGTGGAGAGAGTGAGAGGGTGGGAGCTCTACCCCAAGTTTGGCGAGAACAGCCTGGGAAATCAGCGGCTCAAGAGGCCGCAAGAAGGATCGTTTGCTACCGCTGCCGGCAAGCGGGACATATTGCAGCAAATTGCCCGGTTGTGGAGGAACCCATGCAGTGTGACTTTCTGACGGGCAGACGTCAGTCGCTGTGTGCGACAGTCGCATGCACTGCCATTCGGGGAACTGAGAAACATTTATGCAAAATGTGTATTAATGGTAGAAATGTTGTGGTATTGCTGGATTCAGGTAGCCTTGTGACCCTGATAAAGGCTGAGTTAGTTAAAACAGAGGTCTCTGGGAATAGCAAGGTAGCCGTTATTTGTGTGCATGGGGACACCCGAGAGTATCCAGTGACTACAGTGTGTTTCGAGACCCCCAAAGGTACCCTCTCTCATCCAGTGGGCTTAGTATCTCAGTTACCGCATGACGCCATTGTGGGAAGGGATTTTCCGAAGTTCTGGGAACTGTGGGATGATCCTGAGCCCCCCACTGGTGCCCCTATGTACCAGGAATGTGATAGCCAGAACTCCCCTGAGAGTGGTGAGGACTCTCCGGAATTTCCCTTGTCAGTATTGGCAGGGGAGACTCAAGAAACTGGAGAGGAGCCCACCTCCTCAGACGAAAACCTACCGTCTGTGGAGTTTTCTGATCTTGAGGTTCACAGGGAAAACTTTGCCACAGAACAGTTGAAAGACCCCGCCCTAATAAAGGCACGGGAAAACGTAGTGAAAATAGATGGCGAGTTAGTGAACCCAGATAATACCGGCACTTACCCATACTTCAGCGTAGAGAAGGACCTACTGTATCGGGTGGCAAAAAGGGCAGAAGAAACCGTTGAGCAGCTTGTGGTGCCCAAACCTTACAGGAAGTTGGTGTTGGAGTTGGCCCATGGGCACATTCTTGGAGGTCATCTGGGGACAGAGAAAACCCGAGAGAGGGTATTACAGAGATTCTATTGGCCTGGGGTGATGAAGGACATAGAAAATTATTGTTCCTCCTGCCCTGTGTGTCAGAGGTCGGCCCCGATGCCACATTTCCGTAGCCCGCTGGTCCCTCTACCCATCATTGAGGTCCCGTTTGAGAGAATCGCAATGGATTTGGTAGGTCCTATAATCAAGTCCGCTAGGGGGCACCAGTACATATTGGTTATAATGGACTATGCCACCCGTTATCCAGAAGCGATCCCTCTCAGAAATACCTCGGCCAAAACCATAGCCAAAGAGCTATCTCTTGTTTTTAGCCGGGTGGGTATTTGTAAAGAACTGCTTACGGACCAAGGTACACCCTTTATGTCCCGGGTTATGAAAGAGCTGTGTAAATTGTTCAAAGTGACGCAATTGCGTACATCTGTGTATCACCCCCAAACCGATGGGCTGGTTGAAAGATTCAACAAAACCCTAAAACAAATGTTGAAGAAAGTGGTGGATAGAGATGGAAGGGATTGGGACTGTCTACTTCCTTATTTGATGTTTGCTATTAGGGAGGTGCCCCAATCCTCTACGGGATTCTCCCCCTTTGAGTTACTGTATGGGAGACACCCAAGAGGGCTGTTGGATATTGCCAAGGAAACTTGGGAAAGTGAGAGTTCTCCCCACAGGAGTGTGATTGAGCATGTCGCCCTGATGCAAGATCGAATTGCACAGGTAATGCCCATCGTGAAGGAACATTTGGCCCAAGCGCAGTTGGCACAGCAGAGAGTGTACAACCGTGGAGCCAAGACCCGTACCTTTTCCCCGGGGGATAGGATATTGGTACTTGTCCCTACGGTTGAAAGTAAATTCCTTGCCAAATGGCAAGGCCCCTACGAGATAATGGAAAAAGTGAGCGAAGTGAATTACAAGGTCAGACAACCAGGAAGGCGAAAGCCCGAACAGATCTATCACGTTAATCTGTTGAAAGCCTGGAGGGATAGAGAGTCCCTAGTCGCAGACACTTGGTCACCAGCTCAAACTGGCTGCGTGATTCCTGAGGTTGGAATCGCAGCCACCTTGTCACAACCCCAACAACAGGAGGTTAAGGAGTTTGTGCTTCGCAACAAGGAGGTATTCTCTGAGCTGCCGGGACAAACATCTGGGGTAGAGCATGACATTATTACCCCGCCCGGTGAAAGGGTGAAGTTAAAACCCTATCGGATCCCAGAGGCCCGACGGGAGGCAATACGGGAGGAAGTACAGAAAATGCTGAACTTAGGGGTGATAGAGGAGTCCCAAAGTGATTGGTCTAGTCCCATTGTGTTGGTGCCTAAACCGGATGGGAGCTGGCGATTTTGTAACGATTTTCGTCAGTTGAACAAAGTTACAAAATTTGACACCTACCCCATGCCACGTATAGATGAGTTGATCGACCGGCTGGGAACAGCCCGATACATGACGACTCTTGACCTCACAAAAGGGTATTGGCAAATCCCCCTGGCCAAGTCGGCCAAAGAGAAAACCGCATTTGTAACCCCAGACGGGGCGTTCCAATATAAAAGAATGCCGTTCGGGTTACAGAATGCGCCGGCCACATTCCAGCGGAAAATGGACCAGATGCTGAGGCCCCATCGGAAGTATGCTGCGGCTTACCTGGATGACATAATTGTCCATAGCACAGATTGGGCCTCACATCTGCCAAAAGTGCAAGCAGTCCTGGACTCTGTTCGGGAAGCAGGGTTTACGGCTAACCCCAAGAAGTGTACCATTGGGCAGGAGGAGGCCAAATATCTTGGGTACACCATTGGGAGGGGAGTAATAAAACCCCAACTCAACAAAGTCGAGGCCATCCAGAGTTGGCCACGTCCCAACAGCAAGAAGCAGGTACGAGCCTTTCTGGGAATCGCTGGGTATTATCGGCGATTCATTCCCCACTTTGCTTCTAAGGCTGTGCCCCTAACCAACCTGACGAAGGGGAAAGGGTCGGTCATGATTAAATGGACCCCCGAGGCTGAGGCAGCATTCCAATTCTTGAAACAAGCCTTATGTAGCCAGCCAGTGTTGTACTCACCCGACTTCTCTAGAGACTTTGTCGTACAAAGTGATGCGTCAGATGTGGGGTTAGGAGCAGTATTGTCCCAGGTCTGGAACGGGGAAGAGCACCCAGTCATTTACCTCAGCAGGAAGTTGAAGTCCCATGAGGTAAATTACGCCACCGTTGAAAAGGAGTGTTTAGCGGTGAAGTGGGCTCTAGATTCCCTTCGGTACTACCTGCTAGGTAGGCACTTTGACATGGTTACGGATCACGCTCCGTTAAAGTGGATGGCTCAAAACAAGGAAACAAATAGAAGAGTGAATAGGTGGTTCCTGGCCCTCCAGGAATTCAACTTCACAGTAAAGCATCGCCCTGGCGTTCAAATGGGGAATGTGGATGCTTTGTCTCGAGTACATGAATGCCTGATTGCTGGTGTTCCAACCCCGAGGTTAAAACAAGAGGGGGGGGTATGTGACAGCAGGAAGGTAAAGTCACCTGGTTGCATCCAGGGGGGTAGATATATTTCGCCCAGATTCAGGCTTTACGCCGATTTGTACAACTAGGTGGAGAGTTGTATAAGGCTAGTGTGCTCATGGATGACTCATACCTCTAGGGAGAGGGCTGGGCGTCGTGCAGACAGGGAGTTGATGAGACCAGCTGAACCTTGTCAGCTCATTTAGGCCTCTATAAGAAAGCCCAGCTTCATTAGATGTTAGCTCATGCCTGGAACCAGACCTGTGTGGACTGTCTAGGGAGAGTGAACCCCTGTGCGGTGAGAGAAAGCCTGTGTGGCTATATTTTGCTTGGACATTTAAAACCAGGGACTTAGGGACTAGGACAGCACTAGGCTGATCCCAGTTGTTAGTTAGGAAACCTGTATGTTTAGTCAGAGGTCAAGTTGACCAGGATTTATTTTGTTTATGTTTTTTTTGCCTTGCTGTGTTTTTGTCACTGTAAATAGAAAATAAACCGCACCTTTTTGATTTTGAAAACCACAACCTCCGTCTGCTGGGCCTGTTTTTGGGTGGGGAGCCCATCCCGGGGGTCACACATACCCGCTGCCGAGCTAACCCCCTCACAATATATACATATATATATATAGGAAGGCCAGTATGCTGGCCTGAAATTATGGGAGGAGTTCGAGGGGTACTTAAGCAGGCCGTCCACCATCGTCAGTGTCGGCTCCAGTGCGCGGTATTAGTCGTCATCAGCCGACGCCATACGACTCGCAACGTCCGTGTAGTTACTTCATACCTTCCAGCTTCGCTCGCAGTTGATCGTATCCCCGCTCGCGGTCGCAGGTAGGACCGGCCGTTACCGTTCGTACGAATCGTAGCGCCGGTACACGTTTCTTCTTTTACAAATCACACGGTTCATAACCCCGTGTTTTTCCGTCTGCATCGTATGTATACCAAACCTAGTACAGTTGTCTTTCGAACCCTGTCGCACGCACGTTACCACCGTAAGGCCCGCCTAGACACTACGTCTCACAGAGCTGTTGTACGAATTTCTCGCAGCTCGCAAATCTCTTACCTCAAGTCGCACATCCGATACCCAGTCGTCGGACTGGTATCCCACACTGCACTTCCTTATCCCTAGTCACTGATGCCCTACACCTCCTACGATACTATCCCTTCACCTTACTGATGCCCCACACCTCCTACTACTCACACCATACACCGAACAGTCTGGTCCGGCTCTGGTCGCTAACAATCGGCACTACAGGCCGGACCCTCGGCAAATCACAAGCCCCTTCAACTTCGGAACACCGAATAGCCGTCCGAGTCCAGCCGTATCTCTGGCGCTATGATTCAGACCCGGCAAAACAAACCCCGCCATGCACCCGCTATCAGCCCGAATACAGACAGCATTGGCTCAGAGATTCGGATCTCTGGCATCCTCGTTTGTTCCGAGCACAGTCGCACCACCGGCTCATTGGCTCGGATCTACAAACATCAAACTTCTAAACCATCCGAATTCAGTCGTAGCATCGGCTCAAACTTTCGGACCTATGGCATTCCCAAGCGATCCGAGTCCAGTCGCAGCACCGGCTCGTCCGACTCGGATCTTTAGCAACAAACCATTCTATCCGATCCAAACGCAGTCGTAGCATCGCCTTGACGTTCGGTCCTCTGGCATCTACGAACGATCCGAGCACAGTCGCACCACCTTCTCATCGGCTCGGATCTACAAACATCAAACTTCGAACTGTTCCGAATTCAGTCATAGCATCGGCTCAAACTTTCGGATCTATGGCATTTACACTTGTTCCGAGTCCAGTCGCATCACCGGCTCAATCGACTCAGATCTCTAGCAACAAACCCTCCTATCCGATCCGAACCCAGTCGTAGCATCGGCTCAAAGGTTCGGATCCTCCGCTAACATGACCGATCCGAGCACAGTCGCACCACCAGCTCATCGGCTCGGATCTACAAACATCAAACTTAGAACTGATCAGACCCATCCAACCGATCCGAACCCAGTCGTAGCATCGGCTCAAAGGTGCGGATCCTCCGCTAACACGACCGGCCCGAGCATAGTCGCACCACCGGCTCAAACGGTCGGATCCGCAGCATCAAACCTTCTAATCCATCCGAATCCAGTCGTAACGTCGGCTCTAAGATTCGGATCCTTTTATATCACTATCAATTCTAGTACAGTCGCACCTCCAGCGCAGCAACTCAGCTTCCCAGCACTACAGACCCATCCTATCGATCCGTACTCAGTCGTAGCAGCAGCTCAGACGTTCAGTTCATTGGCCATTCGAAGTGCTAGTACATTATCGGTTGCATTAGCCGCGCCTCACGCTTGAATCATTCCCCGAAAAAAAAAAAAAATACAAAATAAATAAATAAATTAATTAATTAATTAATTAATTTAAAAAAACAAAAAAAAATTTTTTTTTTTTTGATAAAAATAAGAAACAAAAAAAAAAAAAATTAAAATAAAAAAAAACGTAAATAATAAATGAACCAATAAATAACAATAGTCGAATGTAAATAAATTACTAGTAGTAAAATGCAACTTTCTTCATGCATTACACACCTTACTTTAATTACTCCAGGTTCATCACGGACGGTCATCCCTACATACTCACAATTCACAAACTTTCCTTCTTTCGCCTCTCAGCAAGGCTACTTTCCCTCGCAGTCGCTGCGAGCATTCAACAAGTGGTTCAAATCAGCCACTCCTCATCTCCAGTAGCAACACGGCTACTCACCTTTTCTCTGTGGCTTTCCCCATGCAGCTCAGTGTCACAGGTTTCGGGTCGACCCATGTCTCGACCTCGACCAGACTTAAACTACTGGTGCACAAGTCAGGGCGTCAGTGCAAGGCCCCTCCTTGCTTTCTCCTCGCACTCTTTCATGACATATGTTTCTTCACATATACAATTTGACCGTTCATGAGGCGGTAGTAACTGTCACATACTTCTGTGCACTACACTCTGTTTTCGAAGAGCGATCCGAGATCCTTCACCACACAGACAAGGTCGCCTAACATCCACCTTGCTGGCAGTGCGAGGGTTAGCAGACCGACCACACGTCAACCACTACAGATCGAAACATTCTTACTTAGCATACCAGACTTCAGCCGCTCGCCCCAGCACGCCCTGGGGGCTCTGGTTCATTAGTCTGTGCCAAGCACAGACGGCACCTGAGCTATCGGTTATCTAGCCAGTCACCTCCTGGCTCACCTCAGTTGCCTCGCATTCTTTTGAGTTTTCCAAATCTCACTCAACCGCGCTCGTACGCAAACTAATCTGTCATCTACGCCTATCGCTCCTTGCCCTGTCCTCACTGCTCTCCTTCTTCCTCCCCGTTTTCTTAAACCCTTCTATCCCCTCCAAACCTCGCAAACTTACTCTAAACATATGCATTCCCCTCCTTTTAACCGACGCCATGCCGCAAGCCGACAGCAAACTTTGCCTCACCATCACCCTTCGCGGGTCCGGCAGTCGGCAATACACAGTTCCCCAGACCTTGGACCACCCCCAGGCCTCAGCCGAACTACGGAGAGTCAGTATTCGATCTTGTCGAGGGCAAGTTTTCCAATAAACTTTGTTTTAGTCTACTACTTATCCGCGCCTCATTCTTCTAAAACGTACCCAGTTAAACTCCCTCATACCCTCACAGGAGTTCTCACCAAATACTAAATCCCCAGCAGTCCTAGGAATTCTAGAAGAGATCTCTTAAATCAGTATGCCCGTAACTGAGGAAAACGTAGGAAGCCTGGCTTAGCTCATCTCCTTCCGGACATCATCCTAGACAAACGCGCCATGCAGGCCAGCCCACCTCTCGGTAGTTTGACCCACACAGGACTGTCGCCCATACGTCACCGTCACGCCAGGGTGCTCCGAACACACAGCTACAACCACTACTGGGCATGCTCAACTTCACGATGAGGTTCATTTCTCAAGGGCGATCCTTTGTCTCACACTTCTTAGTGTCCCTCTCCCAGGCACAAGACCCTGACCAAGTCATTTAGCTAGACACAGCCGCTATAGCGGATCTGGCCATCTGGGCCCACTTCCTCGAGAACTAGCATAGTAGACCCACGTTCATCCCATCAGCATCCCTTCGTCACCACAGATAGTCAAAGACATAGCAGCTTCCACAAGCTTCATTGCAATTTTTGGCCATCATTGGTTCGCAGGTCCGTGCCCGTCAGAGACACTCACAAATCCGCATTTAGTCAGTCATCCTCTCTATTCGAGATCTACCCCATAGTTGCAGCGGCTCAAGTATGAGGCCGCACCTGGGCAGGACAGGCCGCCACGTTCGCCACAGGTAACCAGGCCACAGTCACAGTCATTAAAAGAGGCTGGTCAATATCGGTGGCCACCATGGCCTTCCTACGCAGGCCTGGTGCTACTGTCCCTACAACGTCAGTTCAGTATCCTCAGGGTCCACATCCCTGGTAAATGCAATACCTCGGCCGACGCACGTTCCCGCCTAACTATGCCTCATCCTTTCACCGGAGCCCAGAGCCGACCATGCCCGGCTTCCCACGTTAGTCGCAACCGACTCTGCAACGAGATAGCACCTCCTGGTGCTACCTCCCTCGTCGATGTGTTCTATTCTTCCAATACACTAAAGGCCACCATACTGCCTGGAAGACCGGCAGGTTCCTAGCCGCTAACCCCGGGGCGGTTCCAGGAAACTCAGACATATCTGGCCTTCGTTCCTTCTGTCACACAATACCATCAGACTCTATTCAGCCGGCATCCAGCGTTTACCTCTCTACTAGACCCTACCAAACCTTCCCTGTTTACCGCTCATGCGGTCAAAACCATACCACGTGGCATTCACAGGCAGCAACCACACACTGGTTCCTAACGCTTACCAGTGACCAACGCCGTATTCCAGCACATGTCTGCTATGCTTCCACGTTCCCCCTTCGGTTATGACCCAGCCGGTAATTCGAGCAGCCATCACGTAGCCTTCCCCGGTTTTCTACGGCCCAGCGAATTTACTGTCATGAACCCGAGTACCAAGTACTACGCAGGCACCACCCGACTCACCACCAGAGTCGTTTCACCCTACACCCGACGGTGTCGGGAAACGCTACAATCCGGTCCCACAGTAGACGTCAAACTTTCCAGACTCTCAACGCCTGGTGCCCTATGGCCATTCTAAAGCAATTGGTATACTCTACTGCCCGTCCTTTCAGAGGACAGCCTCTTCTACGTTTCCCAACTGTACCTCTAAGCAAGTACCAGTTCATCAGTTAAGTCAGAACGCTCCCATGCATCTTAGGCCTTAAACCCAGGTCGTTACTCAGGACATTCTTTCGCGTGGGAGCAGCCTTAGCCGCATCGTGTAACAGAGTTCCAGACCACGCAATCAGGATGATGGGCAGGTGTAAGTCCACGCGTTTCGCCCGATACGTCCCCAATCCTCAAACGGATCGTCACGAGTCTCCAACAGTCTCACTCAGTTGTTATTGCCTCATACAGTGAAACAATTCCTTCCCTAACCAAGTGTGTTTTTTGGCCCCTTCTCTTGGCATACCGTCCAACAGGCCAGGCCACACTTCAGGTCTTATCTGTGTTGTTAGTCTTGTGATGTGTTTATGTGATCCATATCTCTTCGGACTGAGGGCTCCGACCATAAATAGGAAGGCCAGTATGCTGGCCTGAAATTATGGTAGGAGTTCGAGGGGTACTTAAGCAGGCCGTCCACCATCGTCAGTGTCGGCTCCAGTGCGTGGTACCCACCCACCCATACCCCTTTTTAGGGCACTTCCCTTCAAACAATTCTCAACAGAATTATTCATTACTTCTATCTTAGGTATGGCCCCTTCTCTTGGCATACCGTCCAACAGGCCAGGCCACACTTCAGGTCTTATCTGTGTTGTTAGTCTTGTGATGTGTTTATGTGATCCATATCTCTTCGGACTGAGGGCTCCGACCATAAATATATATATATATACATTTTATATACAGGTCCTTCTCAAAAAATTAGCATATTGTGATAAAGTTCATTATTTTCTGTAATGTACTGATAAACATTAGACTTTCATATATTTTAGATTCATTACACACAACTGAAGTAGTTCAAGCCTTTTCTTGTTTTAATATTGATGATTTTGGCATACAGCTCATGACAACCCAAAATTCCTATCTCAAAAAATTAGCATATCATGAAAAGGTTCTCTAAACAAGCTATTAATCTAATCATCTGAATCAACTAATTAACTCTAAACACCTGCAAAAGATTCCTGAGGCTTTTAAAAACTCCCAGCCTGGTTCATTACTCAAAACCGCAATCATGGGTAAGACTGCCGACCTGACTGCTGTCCAGAAGGCCATCATTGACACCCTCAAGCAAGAGGGTAAGACACAGAAAGAAATTTCTGAATGAATAGGCTGTTCCCAGAGTGCTGTATCAAGGCACCTCAGTGGGAAGTCTGTGGGAAGGAAAAAGTGTGGCAGAAAACGCTGCACAACGAGAAGAGGTGACCGGACCCTGAAGAAGATTGTGGAGAAGGACCGATTCCAGACCTTGGAGGACCTGCGGAAGCAGTGGACTGAGTCTGGAGTAGAAACATCCAGAGCCACCGTGAACAGGCGTGTGCAGGAAATGGGCTACAGGTGCCGCATTCCCCAGGTCAAGCCACTTTTGAACCAGAAACAGCGGCAGAAGCGCCTGACCTGGGCTACAGAGAAGCAGCACTGGACTGTTGCTCAGTGGTCCAAAGTACTTTTTTCGGATGAAAGCAAATTTTGCATGTCATTCGGAAATCAAGGTGCCAGAGTCTGGAGGAAGACTGGGGAGAGGGAAATGCCAAAATGCCTGAAGTCCAGTGTCAAGTACCCACAGTCAGTGATGGTCTGGGGTGCCATGTCAGCTGCTGGTGTTGGTCCACTGTGTTTTATCAAGGGCAGGGTCAATGCAGCTAGCTATCAGGAGATTTTGGAGCACTTCATGCTTCCATCTGCTGAAAAGCTTTATGGAGATGAAGATTTCATTTTTCAGCACGACCTGGCACCTGCTCACAGTGCCAAAACCACTGGTAAATGGTTTACTGACCATGGTATTACTGTGCTCAATTGGCCTGCCAACTCTCCTGACCTGAACCCCATAGAGAATCTGTGGGATATTGGGAAGAGAAAGTTGAGAGACGCAAGACCCAACACTCTGGATGAGCTTAAGGCCGCTATCGAAGCATCCTGGGCCTCCATAACACCTCAGCAGTGCCACAGGCTGGTTGCCTCCATGCCACGCCGCATTGAAGCAGTCATTTCTGCAAAAGGATTCCCGACCAAGTATTGAGTGCATAACTGAACATAATTATTTGAAGGTTGACTTTTTTTGTATTAAAAACACTTTTCTTTTATTGGTCGGATGAAATATGCTAATTTTTTGAGATAGGATTTTGGGGTTTTCATGAGCTGTATGCCAAAATCATCAATATTAAAACAAGAAAAGGCTTGAACTACTTCAGTTGTGTGTAATAAATCTAAAATATATGAAAGTCTAATGTTTATCAGTACATTACAGAAAATAATGAACTTTATCACAATATGCTAATTTTTTGAGAAGGACCTGTATATACAGTGGATATAAAAAGTCTACACACCCCTGCTAAAATGTCAGGTTTCTGTGATGTAAAAAAATAAGACAAAGATAAGTCATTTCAGAACTTGTAATGTGACCTATAAACTGTACAACTCAGTTGAAAAATAAACTGGAATCTTTTAGGTGGAGGGAAGTAAAAATAAAAAACTAACATAATAAGGTTACATAAGTGTACTCCCCTTAAACTAATACTTTGTTGAAGCACCTTTTGATTTTATTACAGCACTTAGTCTTTTTGGGTATGAGTCTATCAGCATTAGTGATGAGCCGAACACCCCCGGGTTCGGTTCGCACCAGAACCCGCGAACGGACCGAAAGTTCGAACGAACATTAGAACCCTATTAAATACAATGGATGCGAACGTTCGAATTCTAAAGTGCTAATTATAACAACTATTATGCATGTTATTGTCATAAATAGGGTTTGGGAACCCGGGTTGTGCACCAGGGGACATGTATCAATGCAAAAAGAAGTTTTAAAAACGGTCGTTTTTCGGGAGCAGTCATTTTAATGATGCATAAAGTGAAAAAAAAAAAGTCAAATATTCCTTTAAATATCGTACCTGGGGGGTGTCTAAAGTATGCCTGTGAAGTGCCACGTGTTTCCCGTGTTTAGAACTGTCCCTGCACAAAATGACACTTCTAAAGGAAAAAAAAGCCATTTAAAACTGCTTGCGGCTTTAATGTAATGTCTGGTCCCGGTAATATGGATGAAATTCTTTAGGAAAAATGGCATAGCTACCCCATGACCCCCCCCCTACCCCAGCCCATTACCAGCCCCTTTGGGTCTTGTATGGATATTAAGGGGAACCCCGCACATAAAATAAAAAAGGCCCTATATACTCTGAACAGCCGTATACAGGCGGTGCATACAAGACAGGGACTGTAGGTTTGTTCTTATGTAGAATCTGTTTGTAATTTTGAACAGGTACATTGTTGAAGTGTAGCTCCAGCCCAAAAATCTATTTTTAAACTTTTTGGGAAACATAGGTAAGGGTTATCACCCCTGTAACATTTGTTTTGCTGTCTGTGCCCCTGTTCCGAACATTTCACCTCACTTTCCGTCCCAATGACAACTGTTTTTGAAATGTGGTGTTTTTCTTGAAACAAGGATTGCTGATAAAGCATCAGTACAGATGAGACCCCTTTCTCCCATATTTATTCTTACAGGAGAGAATTTTCCTTTCTAGGGGTAGATTTCCTCTCACTTCCTGTTGTCTTCTTTCGTTTGCAAGTAGGAGTCGTTTGTAAGTTGGATGTTTGAAAGTAGGGACCTGCCGTATATACTCTGCAGAAATAGGCCCCTTAGTTGTTGGTGTTGGCACAACACTGTAAGCACTCAGTTACTCTTGGTTGGTGCTGGAACGCCCTGCTGTCAACTATTATATCAGGAATTTTAATTACATATAATTGTTGAACAGTGGTAGTAAAAATTGGGGCTTTGATGGTGGTGCTGGTGCCACAACACTGTAAGCCCTCACAGTTACTCTTGGTGGGTGCAGCAATGGGCCCTGCTGTGAATTATTAGATCAAGAATTGTAATTACATGCCCCTTTTGAACAGGGGCTGAAAAATTGGGCCTTTCGTGGTGGTGGTGGTGGTGGCGTTGCCACAAGACTGTAAGCCCTCAGAGTTACTCTTGGTGGGTGCAGCAATGGACCCTGCTGTGAATTATTAGATCAAGAATTGTAATTGCATGCCCCTGTTGAACAGGGGCTGAAAAATTGGGCCTTAGGCACTGGTGGCACAACACTACAACCCCTCACAGATACTGTACTTGGAGCACAGCAATGAGCCCTGTTGCAAAGTATTGCTTCAAAAATTGTAATGACACGCCCCTGTTAAACAGGGGCTGAAAAATTGGGCCTTAGGCACTGGTGCCACAACACTCCAACCCCTCACAGATACTGTACTTGGAGCACAGCAATGAGCCCTATGGCAAATTATTGCTAAAAAAATTGTAATTACACGCCCCTGTAAAACAGGGGCTGAAAAATTGGGCCTTAGCCACTGGTGGCGGCACCCATAAACAAAAATGATCTTCCAAGCTATCATCATCAATCGTATCATTGAGGACTCGGAGGAGGAGGATAGCCAGTCAACATAACAGCACAGGCACTCAGCATCAGCATCAGTCTTGAAGGGATGTGACATGTTAAAATCAATTAGTCTGTTATATCAGCATCAGGTGTGTGGTAGCTGGTGGTGATCCAAGACTGGTTCATCTTGATGAAAGTCAGTCGATCAACCGAGTCGGTGGACAGGCGCACCCTGTGATCCGTGACAAATCCTCCAGCAGCACTGAATGTGCGTTCCGAAAGAACGCTGGATGCAGGACAGGCCAGTAGCTCAATTGCATACTGTGCAAGCTCTGGCCAGTGATCCATCCTCAAGACCCAGTAAGCCAGAGGATTTTCGGTGGGGAAGGTGTCCAAGTCTGACCTTGCCCCTAGATATTCCTGCACCATGTTTATCAGACGCTGGCGATGGTTGCTGGAACCGATCATACTTTGGGGCTGCGGACTAAAGAATTGTCTGAACGCATCGGTCAGACGGCCACCTTCCCCACCGCTCCTTCTTTGACTGGCCGAAGCCTCAGCAACTCGTTGTCCAGGACCAGGAGTTTGTAACCTCCCAGTCTCTGGGAACGCGTTGCACAGACCTTTCTGCAAGGCCTCCCGGAGTTGTCTCATCCTCTGCTCCCTCTGCGACGGTAACATAAGGTCCGCAACCTTACCCTTGTACCGTGGATCAAGGAGAGTGGCCAGCCAGTAATGGTCCCTCTCCTTGATCCGAAGAATACGAGGATCCTTCCGCAGACTTTGCAGGATCAGGGAGGCCATGCAGCGTAGGTTTGCTGAGGCATTCGCTCCGGAGTCCTCTGGGTCACTAAGGACGACATGATCCGCAGCCACCTCCTCCCAGCCACGTACAAGTCCACTGGTTTCTTGGGACTGTAAATCATCCCTAAAAGACTGCTGCTGATGATGCTGAGTGCCAGCCTCCACCTCCATGCTGACACATTCCTCCTCCTCCTCCTCCTCCTCCTCCTCTTCCTGTGCGATGGGTGGGACAGAAGGAACACTGTCTGGGTAAAGGGGGCCTTGAGAGGCAAGGAAGTCCTCCTCTTCCTGCCTCTGTTCTGCCTCAAGTGCCCTGTCCATTATTCCACGCAGCGTGTGCTCCAACAGGTGGACAAGAGGTACAGTGTCACTGATGCATGCACTGTCACTGCTCACCATCCTCGTGGCCTCCTCAAATGGTGCCAGGACAGTGCATGCATCCCTGATCATGCCCCACTGGCGTGGAGAAAAAAAACCAAGCTCCCCTGACCCTGTCCTGGTGCCGTAGTCGCACAGGTACTCATTGATGGCCCTCTGCTGCGTGTGCAGCCGCTGCAGCATGGCCAACGTTGAGTTCCACCTGGTGGGCATGTCACATATAAGGCGGTTCTTGGGCAGGTTCAACTCCTTTTGCAGCTCAGCCAGGCGAGCACTGGCATTATAAGATCTGCGGAAATGCACACAGACTTTCCTGGCCTGCCTCAGGACATCCTGTAAGCCCGGGTACCTGCCCAAGAACCGCTGCACCACCAGGTTAAGGACGTGAGCCACACAGGGCACATGGGTCAGTTGTCCCTGTCGGAGGGCGGAGAGGAGGTTGGTGCCATTGTCGCAAACCACCATTCCTGGCTTAAGCTGGCGTGGCGTCAACCACCTCTCGGCCTGGCCCTGCAGAGCAGACAGGACCTCTGCCCCAGTGTGGCTTCTGTCCCCCAAACACACCAGCGCAAGCACGGCATGGCATCTTTTTGCCTGCGTACTTGCGTAGCCCCGTGAACGGCTACGGAGCACCGCTGGTTCATAGGACAAACCACAGGAAGAGGCCATGGAGGAAGAAGAAGAGGAGGGGGTGGAGGAGAGAGGTGTGTCACAACCAGTAGTAGCATTTTGGAGGCGTGGCGGTGGGACAACCTCCAACACTACTGCACCTTGTCATGCATCCTTCCCAGCTGCCAAAAGAGTGACCCAATGGGCTGTGAAAGAAAGGTAACGTCCCTGTCCATGCCTGCTGGACCATGAGTCAGCGGTAATATGCACCTTACCGCTGACCGCCCTGTCCAGCGAGGCCAAGACATTGCCTTCCACATGCCGGTAGAGAGCCGGAATAGCCTTCCGTGAGAAAAAGTGGCGTTTGGGAACCTGCCACTGAGGAACCGCACGTTGCACAAACTCACGGAAGGGGGCCGAGTCTACCAACTGAAAAGGCAGCAGTTGAAGCGCTAGCAATTTAGCCAAGCTAGCATTCAACCGCTGGGCATGTGGATGGCTGGGAGTGAACTTCTTTCGACGGTCCAGCAGCTGGGGCAGGGAAATTTGCCTGCTAGAATCGGACGTCGGTGTACTGCTAGCAGAGTGGCCGCAAGTACTTGGCTGTGACACACCTAATTCTACACCTTCATTCCTCTCAGTGCATGTTTCAGAGAGGACTGAAGTTATAGTGGGGTTGGAGATCCCAGCTGATGCGGTGCAAGGAGAGGTCCGCTTTGTTCTTTGGTGTGGGTCTTTGAGGTAGGCTTGCCAACGAGCTGCATGGCAGGTCAACATATGTCTGGTCAGGCATGTGGTACCCAAGCGGCTGATGTTTTGGCCACGCGATATACGCTTGAGACATATGTTGCAAACAGCAGCTGTGCGATCTGATGCACTAGCCTCAAAAAAGGCCCACACCAAAGAACTTTTTGAATGACGGGCAGAGGCAGCGCCCTGCACAGGCGGAGCTCTGCGGTGTGATTCCGTCGGTGTACTGCCCTTACGCTGGCCACCAAAGGGCATCCTGCCTCGTTGGAGATGTGCCTCCTCCTCATCCTCCTCCTCCTCCTCTCTCCTATTAGGCACCCACGTGGAGTCAGTGACCTCATCATCCCCTCCCTCCTCATCACTGGAGCCAATCTGGCAGTATGCTGCAGCTGCTGGAACATGACTGCCAGATTGGTGTCCTTCTTGAGCATCCCCTCTGTCTGCTCTCACGCTACTGCCTTCCTCTAGCTGGGTTTCATCATCAGACCCTTCGAAACGCTGGGCATCCTCCTGGAGCATGTACCCAACACTGTGCTGAAACAGTTCGGGGGACTCCTCAGGAGGAGGACATGGTGGGTCTAGGGAAGGAGTGACTGATGATTTGTCTGACATTGATACCAGGGAAGACGACGCTTTGGCAGCTGCTTTTCCAGTACCCTGAGCCTGGGTGAGAGAGGATGAGGAGGAGGAGGAGGGCTTGGTCATCCACTCTACCAAGTCTTCGGCATGATGTGGCTCAACATGTCCAGCTGCCGAAAAGAAGGACAAGCGTGTCCCATGGCCATGTGCTGATGACAATGCACCGCGTCCACGACCAGCACTGTTGCCCCCAGACACAGAGCCTGCTTGCCCTCTTTTATTGCCTCCTGACTGTCTGCCTCTCCTTGTTTGCCTTCCAGACATTCTAATAGATGGCCTGCAGGGAGATGGGAAAAAAGCAATAAGGGCTACCTTCAGGTGTCCTTCTCTGTCCCTTGAAACAAGGACTTGCAGAGTGAAATAAACTGACACTCTCCCTACCTACAGTTTTCTGTCCCTAGAATAAATGTTTTTTTTAAGCACAATATAGCACAAGGACAATTCACTCACTGTCCTTCCAGGTCCCTGGAAACAAGGACTTGCAGAGTGAAAGAAAAAAAACACTCTCCCTACCTACAGTTTTCTGTCCGTAGAAAAAATGTTTTTTTTAATCACAATATAGCACAAGGACAATTCACTCACTGTCCTTACAGGTCCCTGGAAACAAGGACTTGCAGAGTGAAATAAACTGACACTCTCCCTACCTACAGTTTTCTGTCCCTAGAATAAATGTTTTTTTTAAGCACAATATAGCACAAGGACAATTCACTCACTGTCCTTCCAGGTCCCTGGAAACAAGGACTTGCAGAGTGAAAGAAAAAAAACACTCTCCCTACCTACAGTTTTCTGTCCCTAGAAAAAATGTTTTTTTTTATCACAATATAGCGCAAGGACAATTCACTCACTGTCCTTACAGGTCCCTGGAAACAAGGACTTGCAGAGTGAAAGAAAAAAAACACTCTCCCTACCTACAGTTTTCTGTCCCTAGAAAAAATGTTTTTTTTAATCACAATATAGCACAAGGACAATTCACTCACTGTCCTTACAGGTCCCTGGAAACAAGGACTTGCAGAGTGAAATAAACTGACACTCTCCCTACCTACAGTTTTCTGTCCCTAGAATAAATGTTTTTTTTTAATCACAATATAGCACAAGGACAATTCACTCACTGTCCTTACAGGTCCCTGGAAACAAGGACTTGCAAAGTGAAATAAACTGACACTCTCCCTACCTACAGTTTTCTGTCCCTAGAATAAATGTTTTTTTTAAGCACAATATAGCACAAGGACAATTCACTCACTGTCCTTCCAGGTCCCTGGAAACAAGGACTTGCAGAGTGAAAGAAAAAAAACACTCTCCCTACCTACAGTTTTCTGTCCCTAGAAAAAATGTTTTTTTTTATCACAATATAGCACAAGGACAATTCACTCACTGTCCTTACAGGTCCCTGGAAACAAGGACTTGCAGAGTGAAAGAAAAAAAACACTCTCCCTACCTACAGTTTTCTGTCCCTAGAAAAAATGTTTTTTTTTATCACAATATAGCACAAGGACAATTCACTCACTGTCCTTACAGGTCCCTGGAAACAAGGACTTGCAGAGTGAAATAAACTGACACTCTCCCTACCTACAGTTTTCTGTCCCTAGAATAAATGTTTTTTTTAATCACAATATAGCACAAGGACAATTCACTCACTGTCCTTACAGGTCCCTGGAAACAAGGACTTGCAGAGTGAAATAAACTGACACTCTCCCTACCTACAGTTTTCTGTCCCTAGAATAAATGTTTTTTTTAAGCACAATATAGCACAAGGACAATTCACTCACTGTCCTTCCAGGTCCCTGGAAACAAGGACTTGCAGAGTGAAAGAAAAAAAACACTCTCCCTACCTACAGTTTTCTGTCCCTAGAAAAAATGTTTTTTTTTATCACAATATAGCACAAGGACAATTCACTCACTGCCCTTACAGGTCCCTGGAAACAAGGACTTGCAGAGTGAAAGAAAAAAAACACTCTCCCTACCTACAGTTTTCTGTCCCTAGAAAAAATGTTTTTTTTAATCACAATATAGCACAAGGACAATTCACTCACTGTCCTTACAGGTCCCTGGAAACAAGGACTTGCAGAGTGAAATAAACTGACACTCTCCCTACCTACAGTTTTCTGTCCCTAGAATAAATGTTTTTTTTTAAGCACAATATAGCACAAGGACAATTCACTCACTGTCCTTACAGGTCCCTGGAAACAAGGACTTGCAGAGTGAAAGAAAAAAAACACTCTCCCTACCTACAGTTTTCTGTCCCTAGAAAAAATGTTTTTTTTTAATCACAATATAGCACAAGAACAATTCACTCACTGTCCTTACAGGTCCCTGGAAACAAGGACTTGCAGAGTGAAATAAACTGACACTCTCCCTACCTACAGTTTTCTGTCCCTAGAAAAAATGTTTTTTTTAATCACAATATAGCACAAGGAGAATTCACTCACTGTCCTTCCAGGTCCCTGGAAACAAGGACTTGCAGAGTGAAAGAAAAAAAACACTCTCCCTACCTACAGTTTTCTGTCCCTAGAAAAAATGTTTTTTTTAATCACAATATAGCACAAGGACAATTCACTCACTGTCCTTACAGGTCCCTGGAAACAAGGACTTGCAGAGTGAAATAAACTGACACTCTCCCTACCTACAGTTTTCTGTCCCTAGAATAAATGTTTTTTTTAAGCACAATATAGCACAAGGACAATTCACTCACTGTCCTTCCAGGTCCCTGGAAACAAGGACTTGCAGAGTGAAAGAAAAAAAACACTCTCCCTACCTACAGTTTTCTGTCCCTAGAAAAAATGTTTTTTTTAATCACAATATAGCACAAGGACAATTCACTCACTGTCCTTACAGGTCCCTGGAAACAAGGACTTGCAGAGTGAAATAAACTGACACTCTCCCTACCTACAGTTTTCTGTCCATAGAATAAATGTTTTTTTAAGCACAATATAGCACAAGGACAATTCACTCACTGTCCTTACAGGTCCCTGGAAACAAGGACTTGCAGAGTGAAATAAACTGACACTCTCCCTACCTACAGTTTTCTGTCCCTAGAATTAATGTTTTTTTTAAGCACAATATAGCACAAGGAGAATTCACTCACTGTCCTTCCAGGTCCCTGGAAACAAGGACTTGCAGAGTGAAAGAAAAAAAACACTCTCCCTACCTACAGTTTTCTGTCCCTAGAAAAAATGTTTTTTTTAATCACAATATAGCACAAGGACAATTCACTCACTGTCCTTACAGGTCCCTGGAAACAAGGACTTGCAGAGTGAAAGAAACTGACACTCTCCCTACCTACAGTTTTCTGTCCCTAGAATTAATGTTTTTTTAAGCACAATATAGCACAAGGACAATTCACTCACTGTCCTTCCAGGTCCCTGGAAACAAGGACTTGCAGAGTGAAAGAAACTGACACTGTCCCTACCTACAGTTTTCTGTCCCTAGAATAAATGTTTTTTTTAAGCACACTATAGCACAAGCACAAAACACACTGACACTCTCCCTACCTATCCTTCTCTTTCCCTAAACTAAAGGAATCCAGGTTAAGCAAGAAAGAAATAACAGTCACTGTCCCTGCCTATGCTGCTCTATCCCTGCTCCGGAACACACTACACTAGGCCGCCGTGCTGGCGGCCTTTTATAGTGTGGGGCGTGTACTAAACACCCTCAGCAATAATTGGCCACAGGCATCCTGCCTGTGGCCAATCATTGCTCTCCTCGCTGCCGGCGCTGTGATTGGCCAAGCATGCGGGGTCACAGTGCATGCTTGGCCAATCACAGCGCCTGGATGACACTGCGATGGCGTAGTGCATTGTGGGCCGTTCGCGTCACTCGAATTTGGCGCGAACGGCCCAAATCGTTCGATCTTCGTCGAACGATCGAACAGCCGATGTTCGAGTCGAACGTATGTTCGACTCGAACACGAAGCTCATCCCTAATCAGCATAGTCTTTTTGGGTATGAGTCGATTAGCATGGCACATCTTAACTTGGCAATATTTGCCCCACTGTTCTTTGCAAAAACACTCCAAATCTGTCAGATTGCGAGGGCATCTCCTGCGCACAGCCCTCTTCAGATAACCCCACAGATTTTCAATCGGATTCAGGTCTGGGCTCTGGCTGGGCCTTTCCAAAACTTTAATCTTCTTCTGGTGAAGCCATTCCTTTGTTGATTTGTATGTATGCCTTGGGTCGTTGTCATGCTGAAAAATGAAGTTCCTCTTCATGTTCAGCTTTTTAGCAGAAACCTGAAAGTTTTGTGCCAATATTGACAGGTATTTGGAACCGTTCCTAAAAAAGATAAACAGCCCCAAAGCATGATGCTGCCACCACTATGCTTCACGGTGGGTATGGTGTTCTTTTGGTGATGTGCAGTTTTGTTTTTGCACCAAACATATCTTTTGGAATTATAGCAAAAAAGTTCCACCTTGGTTTCATCAGACCATAACACATTTTCCCACATGCTTTTGGGAGACTTCAGATGTGTTTTTTGCTAAATTTATCCTGACTTGGATGTTTTTCTTTGTAAGTAAAGGCTGCCACTCTACCCCATAGCCCAGACATATGAAGAATACGGGAGATTGTTGTCACATGTATCATACAGCCAGTACTTGCCAGATATTCCTGCAGCTCCTTTAACCACTTGACGACCGCCGCATGACGATATACTTCGACAGAATGGCACAGCTGGGCATATGGGCATACAGGTACGTCCCCTTTAAGATGCGAGCCGTGGGTCGCGCGTGTGCTGCCGGCGGCACGCTCGTGACCCAGTCGGGAGCTCCGTGACCACGCCCGCGGGACTGGCGGACCAGATTGCCGCCGGTGTCCCGCGATCGGGTCACAGAGCTTAAGAACAGGGAGAGGTAAGTGTAAACAAACATCTCCCCGTTCTTCCTAGTGACACTGTCAGTGATCATCTGTTCCCTGTCATCGGGAACAGCGATCAGTGATGTGTCACGCCAAGCCACGCCCCCTAACAGTAAGAAGCACTCCCTAGGTCACACTTAACCCCTTCAGCGCCCCCTACAGGTTAACCCCTTCACTGCCAGTGTCATTTTTACAGTAATCAGTGCATTTTTATAGCACTTTTCGCTGTAAAAATGACAATGGTCCCAAAATGCTGTCAAAAGTGTCCGATGTGTCCGCCATAATGTCGCAGTCACGATAAAAATCGCTGATCGCTGCCATTACTAGTAAAAAAATAAATATTAATAAAAATGCCATAAAACTATCCCCTATTCTTGACGCTATAACTTTTGCGCAAACCAATCAATAAACGCTTATTGCAATTTTTTTTACCAAAAATATGTAGAAGAATACATATCGGCCTTAACCACTTCAATACAGGGCTTTTTGTACCTATTCAATACCGGGCCTATTTTGGCACTTCTCTCCTACATGTACAAATCATCATTCTTTTGCTAGAAAATTACTCAGAACCCCCAAACATTATATATGTTTTTTTAGCAGACACCGTAGGGAATAAAATTACGGTCATTGCAACATTTTTTCTTGCACAATATTTGCGCAATAATTTTTCAAACGCCTTTTTTAAAAAAAAAATGGTTTCATGAATTAAAAAATAACAAAACAGTAAAGTTAGCCCAATTTTTTGGGAACATATGAAAGATAATGTTACGCCGAGTAAATAGATACCTAACATGTCACGCTTTAAAATTGCGCACACTCATGGAATGGCGCCAAACTTTGGTACTTAAAAATCTCCATAGGCGACGCTTAAATTTTTTTTACAGGTTACCAGGTTAGAATTACAGAGGAGGTCTAGTGCTAGAATTGTTGCACGCGCTCTAACGCACGCGGCGATACCTCACATGCGTGGTTTGAACGGCGTTTACATATGTGGGCGACTTTCGTGTGCATTCGCTTCTGATCGCGAGCTACCGGGGACAGGGGCGTTTTAATTTTTTATTTATTTATTTATTTATTTATTTTACTTATTTATTTATTTTTTTACAATGATTTTACTTTTTTTTTTTTTTGATCACTTTTATTCCTATTACAAGGAATGTAAACATCCCTTGTAATAGGAATGTGTGTGACAGGTTCTCTTTATTGAGAGATGCGGGGTCAATAAGACCCCACATCTCTCCTCCAGGCTGGAAAGCATGAGATCAGTGAACATTTTTTCACTGATTTCATACTTACAGCCGCAATGGCGGCTTTGTTTACATTTGAGACCCGGGCGTGACGTCATCACATCGCGCCCGGGCCTCCGACGATCATAGAGATGACTGGTGACCATCTGGTCACCAGTCATCTCTATGCTCATCACGTGACTCCACCAACGATGCCGGAAGATTCGCTCCGGGTCCCCGATCGCACGGGGGAGCCCGGAGAAGCACCGGATGGCGGCGGGAGGGGGGGTGTCCCCTCCCGCCGCCTATAAGAACGATCAAGCGGCGGAACCGCCGCTATGATCATTCTTATGGTGCACAGAATCGCCGGCACTTCAAAAGGATATCTGAATGATGCCTCTAGCTGCAGGCATCATTCAGATATCCCCTTACAAAGCCGAGGACGTCATATGACGTCCACCCAGGATGGGAGATCCCATCTGTGGACGTCATTTGTCTATGGCTGGGTAGGGAAGTGGTTAACTGAGGAAAAAAAATTATGTTTTTTATATATTTTTGGGGGATATTTATTATAGCAAAAAGTAAAAAATATTGAATTTTTTTCAAAATTGTCGCTCGATTTTTTGTTTATAGCGCAAAAAATTAAAACCGCAGAGGTGATCAAATACCATCAAAAGAAAGCTCTATTTGTGGGAAAAAAAGGACGTCAATTTTGTTTGGGAGCCACTTCGCATGACCGCGCAATTGTCAGTTAAAGCGACGCAGTGCCGAATCGCAAAAAGTGGCCTAGTCTTTGACCAGCGAAATGGTCCGGGGCTGAAGTGGTTAATGTTGCTGTAGGCCTCTTGGCAGCCTCCGTTGCCAGTTTTCTTCTTGTCGTTTCATCAATTTTGGAGGGACGTCCAGTTCTTGGTAATGTCACTGTTGTGCCACATTTTCTCCACTTGATGATGACTGTCTTCACTGTGTTCCATGGTATATATAATGCCTTGGAAACTCTTTTGTACCCCTCTCCTGACTGATACCTTTTACCAATGAGACCCCTCTGATGCTTTGGAAGCTCTCTGTGGACCATGGTTTTTGTTGTGCGACTAAGAAAATGTCAGGAAAGACCTACTAAAACAGCTGAAATTTATTTGGGGTTAATCAGAGGCACTTTAAATGATGGCAGGTGTGTACTGACTCCTATTTAACATGAGTTTGAATGTGATTGCTTAATTCTGAACACAGCCACATCCACACTTATGCAACCATATTATTTTAGTTTTTTAGTTTTACTTCCCACCCTAAAAGATTTCAGTTTGTTTTTCAATTGAGTTGTACAGTTTATAGGTCACATTAAAGGTGGAAAAAGTTCTGAAATGATTTATCTTTGTCTCATTTTTTTACATCACAGAAACCTGACATTTTAAGAGGGGTGTGTAGACTTTTTATATCCACTATATATATGAATTAACGCACCATTGTTTCATATTGGTGTTTGCGTTTTAGTGTTGAGGTCACTAATGGTTGCAGCTGTTCATATGACTTTTTAGGTGGTAATTGATCACATATTTACTTAACTTTTTGGCCCACAGCAGTGTACACAGATTTTGTACTACCACAATTGCCACTGTGTTGCCCACATATTGGAACAATTGCCACGTATATGTTATACCATGCAGTAATGTTCTGCTATCTTAGTAAGGGTATATGTTCATATAAAGTAAAATGGAAAGAAAATCCTTTACCGATAACTGTTAATTAAAATGGAACTACCGTATATACTTGTATAAGCCGACTTTTTCAGCACCTTTTTTATGCTGAAAAGCCCCCCTCGTGAGGGTCTCCCACTCTGTCAGTTTTAACTGTTCGGCGGCCATCCACTGTAACAAAGCCCCGCCTCCTCCTCGTCCGTGATCGATGGAACACTAAACAGTGATAACAATGCTGGGAAACTGAATCAGTGTTCCGTCTATCACGGATGAGGAGTGGCGGGGCTTTGTTACAGTGGATGGCCGCCAACTGCAGTTGCATGACACAGCGGGAGATCAAAGGTACATGAGGCTGCAAATGGGCATAGTGAGGCTGCAGATGGGCACAGTGAGGCTGCAGATGGGCACACACTGTGAGGCTGCAGATGGGCACACACAGTGAGGCTGCAGATGGGCACACACAGTGAGGCTACAAATGGGCACAGTGAGGCTGCAGATGCACCCTATGCTTATACTCGAGTCAATACGTTTTCCCAGTTTTTTTTGGTAAAATTAGGTGCCTCGGCTTATATGCGGGTTGGCATACTAAGAATGGGAAGGGCTGCAGCGTTCTAAAAAAAATGCACGGCTGTCCGTTATCCCTTTGAGGAGTGCTTCCTGAAAAAGGGACATCTCCTTCCATGGGGCCCCCCGGTATCCTGGGAATTACCATGATCCGGGGGAAGGGACCCCTGTTTTTAAGGATCCTGCAGACAGGAGGACCGAGGCGGTGGCACGGTGCTTGTTCATGGTATTGGGGTCAGCATTGTGGCCACTGTGGCCATGACCCTGGTGTCACTGACACTTCCTTATTGGGCAAAGACTTGCTGCACCATGATTCAAATAGCAACAGGCTTCCCTACATGTTAATGGACCAGTTGATGCATGGCCTTAAGTATGTCTGCAATGCGGCCTTAGATACAGCTCCCTAGTTGTCCAGAACCTTCAGTATCTGCGGTAGGGCTACGCCGCATGACTTGACTGACATGCAGGTCTGCAGACCAGATGTAAAGCTCTGGCGGATTTGCTCTTCCAGGGTTAGAGGCTTTGGAGCCTCGCTGGATGACATTCTTAAAAATGTCGTTTGGGGTGAGAGCACGGTGCTCCCACAATTCAGAAAGGGTAAGGAGCCACGCCGTAGGCCGGGGCCCTCCTTTTTTTCCGCTCACAAGTGTTTTTTTTTTTTGTTCCTTCTGCCGGGCCCGCAGGTAAGCGTTCCCAGGCCGACAAGGGGCCAGCTGAGGGACAAAAGCTTCCCTGGGTTCGCAAGCCAATCAGGCCTGCGAACGAGTCTGCGACTACAGAGAGTGTTGCCCCCGCCCGACTCTCGGGTGGGGGGTCGCCTTCACGAGTCGGTGGACTTCCCTGCTTTCCGACCAGTGGGTTTGCGTGGTGGTTTCATCGGTACAAGATGGAATTTCTTTTTTGTCCACAAAACAGTTTTTTTTTTCTCGCGGGGCAATAGCTCCTGTGCCGCTGCCGGAAAGGCTTCAGGGATTCTATTCCAATCTGTTTGTAGCCCCAAAAGAAGGACGGGGTTCATCCAATCCTGGACCTCAAGGCCCTCAACTCCTTGGTAAAAGTACAATGTTTCAGGATGGAATCAGTTCGCTCTGTGGTCGCTGCACTCCATCCGGGGGATTTTCTGGCGTCCTTGGACATCAAGGACGCATATTTGCATGTCCCCATATATGTCGGGCATTAGAGAGTTCTGCGCTTTGCAGTCAGGGACGATCACTACCAATTTGTGGCTATCTCTTTTGGCTTGGCATCGGTACCAAGGGTTTTCATCAAGGTGCTTGCCACGATCCTTATCGTGGGCTACCTGGTCGACCTCCTTCTGAGGGCTGCTTCAGACTCAGACTTAGAGGAGGATGTGGCGATGCCAGTCAGGCCCTTCAAGAGTTTGATTGGGTACTGAACCTCCAGAAGTCGGTGTTGGTGTTGACTCAGTGCCTGGAGTATCTGGGCTTGATTCTGGACTCCTCAGGGGTGGGCGTTTTTCTCCCTTTGGAAAAATTGCAGACTCTTCAGGTGGCGGTGAAGCTGTTAACATCCTGCAGGTGGTCATCGCTGCGCTTCTGCATGCGAGTTCTGGGTCTCATGGTAGCCTCCTTCGAGGCAGTACCGTATGTTCAATTCCACGCTCAAGTCTTGCAGAAGGAGATCCTGTCCAAATGGGACAAGTCTCCGTTGTCCCTGGACTGTCAGATCCAGGTGAGCCAACTAGTCAGGACCTCCCTGGTCTGGTGGCTGAAATCTCTGGCCCTTCAGTCCGGAAAGTCGTTCCTTCCTTTTCACTAGGCGATGTTCAGTTGACACAAGGTCGCTGGCCACAGGAAGAATCCCGCCTGCCGATCAATGTACTGGAACTTCGGGCGATCAGGCAGTGCCTCTTCACATGGTCACAGAGGCTAAGAGGGCGTCCAGTCTGGATCCAGTCGGACAACGCCAAGGCGGTGGCGTATGTCAACCATCAGGGGGGAAAAAGTAGCTCTGCTGCAGTATCAGAGGTCACTCACATCCTGCGGTGGGCAGAAAGGAGCGTGCCGGCTCTATCGGCCGTATACACTACAGGCATAGAAAACTGGCAAGCGGACTACCTAAGTCGCCAGATGCCGAACCAAGGAAAATGGTCGCTACACCCTGATGTGTCTCAACTCCTTGCCTGAGTTGGGGCACGCTAGATGTGGATTTTCTGGTTTCTCGACTCAAATGCAGGTATTGAGGTTTGTGGCCAGGTCCAGAGATCCCTGGGCAGACGCGACAGACGCGTTGGTGGCTCCATGAGGTCAGTATCGGCTAATTTTACGCCTTTCCCCCAATAAAACGTCTTTCTCCTCTGCTCCGCAGAGTAGAGGCCGAGGGGATTCCGGTGATTCTGTTTGCCCCAGACTGGCCTCTGCGTCTCTGGTATGCGGACCTAGTGCGCCTGGTGGTGGATGTTCCTTGATGACTGCTGATGCGGGAGGACCTTCTGTCGTAAAGTCCCATACTTCATCCTGCTTTACAGTCGCTGGCTTTAACGGAATGGCTATTAAAAGCCAGGTACTAAGGGACCGAGGCCTGACGTTTTCAGTAATTTCCACCATGCTAAGAGCACGGATGTCATCTTCTTGGAGGGTTTGCCATCGCGCGTGGAAGGCCTGCATCTCTATGGAGATGGAATGGTGTCCACGGCATATTCAGTTTCCAGGATCCTGCTGATTTTTACAGCATGAAGTGAATAAAGAACTTGCCTTAAGTAACATTAAGGGGCAGATTTCAGCCTTAGCTGTTTTCTTTCAATGACCCTTGGCGGCTCTTTTCACTGGTGTGTACATTTGTGCAGGGGGTACGACAGGTGGTCCCCGGTTCGACCACTACTTCTTCCGTGGGATTTGAACCTGGTGCTCTCGGTGCTTCAGAAACCTCCCTTTGGGAACATCAGAGAGATTCCTCTTTTGACATTCTCTCAGAAAGTTGCCTTCTGGTGGCCATTACATATGTCAGAAGGGTTTCTAA
Organism: Rana muscosa; assembly: GCA_029206835.1. NCBI lineage: Eukaryota > Metazoa > Chordata > Amphibia > Anura > Ranidae > Rana > Rana muscosa. The sequence continues at coordinate 221,346,570 of CM055116.1, forward strand.
GTGGCGACCTTGTCTTGTAAGTCCCCATGCTTGATCCTTCGTAAGGATACTGCGGTGCTACGACCACAACCTTCATTTCTTCCGAAGGTGGTTTCAGACTTTCATCTGAATGAGGACATTGTGCTTCCATCCTTTTGTCCTTGGCCTTCGCATCTCTCAGAGGTTGCGTTACATCCCTTAGATGTGGTACGTGCTCTGCGGGTGTATCTGTCTGCTACGGCTCTGTTTCGGAGGTCAGACTCACTGTTTCTGTCGATGACTGCACCTAAGAAGGGCCTGGCGGTACCTTCAGCCACCATTTCTCGGTGGACCTGCCAGACGATAATTCAGGCCTATGCCCTTAGAGGGCGGGCGCCTCGCTTTCCTGTTTTTCAGCGCATTCGACCAGGGCAATTGGTGTCTCCTGGGCTTTCCGATTTCAAGCGTATGTTTCACAGACGTGTAAGGCGGCGACCTGGTCGCTCGTTCATCCCTGCACTAAGTTTTACAGGGTTGATGTGTATGCATCTTCGGATGCTTGCTTCGCCCACAAGGTTTTGCAAGCGATTGTTTGAGGCTACATCTCCTCCGTTGAGGAGCTCAGTTTTTTTGGGGTGAAGTTGTTTAATTGCTGTTCCCACCCCTTGTTTTTTTACACTGCTTGGGGACGTCCCACAAGTCAAGAATTATAAGGAGCTGTGTCCGTCCATGGATGAAAGAGAAAATAGGATTTTTGTACTCACCGTAAAATCCTTTTCTCTGAAGTCCATGGACGGACACAGCACCCACCCCTCCTTTTTAAGTTTGTACTGCTTTTTGACGAACTGAGCTGCTCAGTGCAGTGTGAGGGATTATGACCAGAGGGACCGCCCACTGGGCGGGGCTGTTCAGCTTTGCCTCAAGTTACATGTTTTAAATGTCTAACATGTCTGCCTAGTCCTCTCCTAATAGACGGAACATAACCCACAAGTCAAGAATTATAAGGAGCTGTGTCCGTCCATGGACTTCAGAGAAAAGGATTTTACGGTGAGTACAAAAATCATATTTTTTGTTTAGTATTCCTCCTTAAAAACATGTCAGAGCTAATCCTCTGATATTAATCCAATGACTGGAGGGAATATATTCAAGAAGCAAAATGAGAGGTGAAGAAAGCACAGATCCACAGAATGAATGAAGCAGGAGACTGAAAGTCCTCAGTTACAGCTTTTTCTCCAGCAAGAAAAACAGTGAGCAGTATAGTAGTAACTAGGCATGAGCTTCGAGTTCGAGTCGAACATGAGTTTGACTCGAACATCGGCTGTTCGCTCGTTCGCCGAATTTCGAAAATTATGGGGCGTTCGCACCAAATTCAAGTGGCGCCTCACGGCCCATAATTCACTGCGTCATCGCAGTGCATTGCTGGCTGATGATTGGCCAAGCATGCACTATGACCCGCATGCTTTGGCCAATCACAGCACCGTCAGCACAGAGAGCTATAATTGGCCAAAGGAAGGGTGCCTTTGGCCAATCGTGGCTCAGGGGAGTAGGTACACGCCCCACACTATATAAGGCCACCTGCGCGTCGGCCTTGTGTAGTGTGTTGCGGCATTGTGAGAGAGAGAGTCAGAGTGTCATTTCATTTCAGTTAGATAGAGCAGGCAGGCGATTCAGGTAGCTACAGTCAGTATATTTAGTATATATATGCATCCCAGGAGTTGTATGTATATATATATATATATATATATATATATATATATATATATATATATATATACATATACATACACTGTATTCAGTTTAGCTAGATCTCACTTCAGAGTGTTCCTGTTATTCTCGCTGCAGTATATTAAGTCAGTGTACTGTATACTGGGCTCAGTGTGCAGGTAAAGCTGACTGCAGACCATCCCCTTTCTCTTCCTAATAATATAGGCAGGCAGTTGATTGATCTAAGCTGCAGTATATTAAGTCAGTGTACTGTATACTGGGCTCGGTGTGCAGGTAAAGCTGACTGCAGACCATCCCTGTTCTCTTCCTAATAATACAGACAGGCAGTTCATTGAGCTAAGCTGCAGAATATTAAGTCAGTGTACTGTATACTAGGCAGGCACAGTGTGCAGGTAAAGCTGACTGGAGGCCATCCCTGTTCTCTTCCTAAAAATATAGGCAGGCAGTTGATTGAGCTAAGCTGCAGTATATTAAGTCAGTGTACTATATACTGGGCACAGTGTGCAGGTAAAGCTGACTGCAGACCATCCCTGTTATATTCCTAATAATATATGCAGGCAGTTGATTGAGCTAAGCTGCAGTATATTAAGTCAGTGTACTATATACTGGGCACAGTGTGCAGGTAAAGCTGACTGCAGACATCCCTGTTCTATTCCTCATAATATATGCAGGCAGTTGATTGAGCTAAGCTGCAGTATATTAAGGCAGTGTACTGTATACTGGGCTCAGTGTGCAGGTAAAGCTGACTGCAGACCATCCCTATTCTCTTCCTAATAATACAGAGAGGAAGTTGATTGAGCTTAGCTGCAGTATATTAAGTCAGTGTACTATATACTGGGCACAGTGTGCAGGTAAAGCTGACTGCAGACCATCCCTGTTCTATTCCTAATAATATATGCAGGCAGTTGATTGAGCTAAGCTGCAGTATATTAAGTCAGTGTACTGTATACTGGGCTCAGTGTGCAGGTAAAGCTTACTGCAGACCATCCCTATTCTCTTCCTAATAATACAGACAGGCAGTTGATTGAGCTAAGCTGCCGTATATTAAGTCAGTGTACTGTATGCTGGGCTCAGTGTGCAGGTAAAGCTGACTGCAGACCATCCCTGTTCTCTTCATAATATTACAGACAGGCAGTTGATTGAGCTAAGCTGCAGTATATTAAGTCAGTGTACTGTATACTGGGCAGGCACAGTGTGCAGGTAAAGCTGACTGCAGACCATCCCTGTTCTCTTCCTAATAATACAGACAGGCAGTTGATTGAGCTAAGCCGCAGTATATAAAGTCAGTGTACTGTATACTGGGCTCAGTGTGCAGGAAAAGCTGACTGCAGACCATCCCTGTTCTCTTCCTAATAATACAGACAGGCAGTTCATTGAGCTAAGCTGCAGTATATTAAATCAGTGTACTGTATACTAGGCAGGCACAGTGTGCAGGTAAAGCTGACTGGAGACCATCCCTGTTCTCTTCCTAAAAATATAGGCAGGCAGTTGATTGAGCTAAGCTGAAGTATATTAAGTCAGTGTACTGTATACTGGGCTCAGTGTGCAGGTTAAGCTGACTGCAGACCATCCCTGTTCTCTTCCTAATAATACAGAGAGGAAGTTGATTGACCTAAGCTGCAGTATATTAAGTCAGTGTACTGTATACTGGGCTCAGTGTGCAGGTAAAGCTGACTGCAGACCATCCCTGTTCTCTTCCTAATAATACAGACAGGCAGTTCATTGAGCTAAGCTGCAGTATATTAAGTCAGTGTACTGTATACTAGGCAGGCACAGTGTGCAGGTAAAGCTGACTGGAGACCATCCCTGTTCTCTTCCTAAAAATATAGGCAGGCAGTTGATTGAGCTAAGCTGCAGTATATTAAGTCAGTGTACTGTATACTGGGCTCAGTGTGCAGGTTAAGCTGACTGCAGACCATCCCTGTTCTCTTCTTAATAATACAGACAGGTAGTTGATTTAGCTTAGCTGCAGTATATTAAGTCAGTGTACTATATACTGGGCACAGTGTGCAGGTAAAGCTGACTGCAGACCTGTCATGTACCTGGGTGTATTTGAACCGGGATCTTCCTGGTCGCAAAGCTGCAGCCTTACCTGTTGCGCTACTGAGCAGATCTAGACATTTGGAAATGTCCTCTCAGTATTAAACATTACCTTGGACTCACCAGCCCCACCTACTGCCAGCTGTGGACAATTTTCAATCAAAGCAGCCCTTAAAAAGGAAGTGATGCTATCTCTCAGCGCCCGTTTGTGTGGAATAGCTCCCTGGGTGTTGTGACTGCTTTTTGATCCTGATTTTCGTGTTTAACTTCTGCCTGAATTCCTGACTACTCTCCAGCCTGCTGATTTTGTACTTCACTGCCAGCTCATGTATGACCTTTGCCTGCCTGACCACTCTCTGGATTTCGATCGTGTACCATTTTGCCTGATCTGTTGCCAACCTAATCTGCCTGACTACGTTTTCGCCTGAATCCTCAGCACACAAGTTCCACTTCGGACACTACCTATCACAGGTACCTCACATTACAAACGGGCCACAATGACAGTGGACCCTGCTGAGATTGTTAAGGCGATTTCACGTCAGGGACAATTGATTGGAGCTCATGAACAGCATCTTTCTTCCCTGGACGCCAAGTTAGATGAACTTTGTACTATGCTTAAATCTTGTTTGCCTGCTTCCTCTGCAACGGTCCAGACTCTGGATCCTACTCCTGCTACGATCCAACCCACCTCTTCTGTACCACCCAAACTTCCTATGCCTGACAAATTTGGTGGTGATACTGAGGACTGCAGAGGCTTTTTAAATGTTTGCCGTTTGCATTTCCGCAACAACCCTGGGACCTTTAGCACTTCTTCTGCCAAAGTGACTTTTGTAATTTCCTTGTTAAAGGGGAAGGCCCTGGCCTGGGTCTCTCCTTATCTGGAACGCAATGATCCTGTGCTGCAAGACGCTGACAAATTTCTGGCTTCTCTCCAGACTGTATTTGACAAGCCAGATAGAGCTTCTGCAGCTGAGTACTCACTCTTGGACATGCAACAAGGCACCAGGTCTGTGGCACAATATGCTATTGAGTTTCGTACCCTTGCTGCTGAGACTACTTGGGACTCAAGGGCATTACGTGCAGCCTTCCGAAAAGGTCTTGCAGATCGCATCAAAGACGAATTAGTCTATAAGGATTCCCCAGAAGACCTAGAGAAATTCATAGAGCTCTGTGTTCGTCTGGATGTCCGGTATCATGAAAGATGCCAAGAGAGACTTAGAACTCGCAAGTTTCCTCGGCCAGTCTACCGTTTGGCCCCTAACTTCCAAGCACCACCTCAGCCAGAACCTGAAATCTCAGTTGAACCCCAGACACCTGTGGAACCCATGGATGTAAGCCGTCTCCACCTAACTGAGTCTGAGAAACAAAGGAGGCGTGCATTGGGCCTATGCCTATACTGTGGACTTAAAGGACATTTATTATCTGTCTGCCCTTCCCGTCCAGTAAAAGGCAGGGTCTAACCAGTGTTGGAGGAGCTGGCTTAGACCTTACAGGTATATCCTCCAAGACCAAGATTACCATTCCTGCAATTATCCATTTACCCTCTAAACTTGTCTCCTGTGAGGCTTTTGTGGATTCTGGAGCTGCTGGCATATTCTTGGACTACACTTTTGCTAAAAAAAATAATATCCCATTTGTTCCAAAATCTAGACCCCTGAACATTACCACCGTGAATGGACAACCCTTGGGAGATGGCATTGTAAAATTTGAGACTATGACAATCACCCTTCAGGTAGGCGTACTCCACAAAGAGGAAGTTGTCTTGTCTCTTATTGATTCTCCACTTCTGCCTGTTATCCTTGGTTACCCATGGTTACAACAACATAACCCTTCTTTTGATTGGGAAAATGGAGAACTAACCTCTTGGGGGTCGTTCTGTCATTCAAACTGTCTCAACCCAAAAGACTTCCTGCTTGTATGTTGGCTTCCGTGGCCGTCCCACCTACCTTGCCTTATGAATACCATGCGTTTGCAGACGTATTTTGCAAGCAAAAGGCAGAGGTTTTACCTCCACATCGTTCTTTTGACTGTGCAATTAAATTGATTCCTGGAGCACCTCTTCCCAAAGGAAGGACCTATCCCCTGTCTTTGCCTGAACAAAAATCCATGGAGGAATACATAAAAGACAACTTGGAAAGAGGTTTTATCCGAGCCTCTTCTTCTCCAGTAGGGGCAGGTTTTTTCTTTGTTGAAAAAAAATATGGGGGTCTTCGACCATGCATAGACTATCGAGGGTTAAATCAAATCACTGTAAAAGACTCCTACCCTTTGCCTCTCATTCTTGAACTGTTTGATGTACTTAAGGGGGCTGTTATCTTCTCCAAGCTAGACCTACGAGGGGCTTATAATCTAATTCGAATTAAAGACGGGGACGAGTGGAAGACAGCATTCAACACTCGTAATGGACATTTTGAATATCTGGTTATGCCATTTGGGTTGTGTAACGCCCCTGCTGTCTTCCAACGTTTCATGAATGAAATTTTTCATGATTTCAGCAACAGTTTTGTGATCATCTACTTGGACGACATTTTAATCTTTTCCAAGACTCATCTAGAGCACATCTCGCATGTAAAGCAGGTATTGCAACGACTGAGAGAAAACCATCTTTACGCGAAGATTGAGAAATGCAGTTTCCAAAGCCGTATTCCTTTCCTTGGATACATTATAAGTGCTGCCGATTTCCAAATGGACCCTCAAAAACTTTCCGCTGTCTTGCAATGGCCCCAACCGACCACTTTAAGAGGGCTCCAAAGCTTTCTAGGGTTCGCAAATTACTACAGACGCTTCATCAAAGGTTTTGCCTCCATTGCGGCCCCCCTTACTGCTATGACTAAGAAAGGTACAAATTGCAAGGTATGGTCCTCAGAAGCAGAATCGGCTATCCAGAAATTAAAAGACATGTTCAGCAAAGCTCCAATTCTTCAGCATCCAAATCCTGATCTCCAGTACATAGTTGAGGTTGATGCCTCTGAGGTAGGAGCAGGTGCCATGCTCTCCCAGAGACAGCCTAAGTCTGGTAGAATCCATCCAGTAGCATTTTTTTCTAGAAAGTTTTCTCCAGCGGAGATGAATTACGATGTTGGGAATCAAGAACTACTGGCCATCAAATTGGCATTGTCTGAATGGCGACATCTTCTGGAAGGGGCTCCCAAACCTTTTTCTATCCTCACTGACCATAAAAACCTACTGTACCTTCAGACTGCAAGACGTTTGAACTCACGTCAGGCTCGATGGGCTCTGTTTTTCTCCTGTTTTAATTTTGCTCTTTCTTATGTTCCTGGGCATAAAAACAAGAAAGCCGATGCTCTTTCCAGACATTTTGCTACCTCTGAAGAAGACCAACCTACCGAGCAGTATATAATCCCACCTCACAAAATTGTCGCACAGATCTCTACGGCTCTTTCCCAACAGTTACAAGAAACCCAGAATTGTGTTCCCCAAGGCTTGAAGATACCACCAGGTCGCCTGTTCGTAGCCCCTAGCCTCAGAAAACCTGTACTCCTCTGGGCACATGATGGTGTTTTATCTGGTCATCCTGGTGTCACCATCACTCTTAAGACCTTGCAGCGTCATGACTGGTGGCCTCATATGAAAAGGGATGTTACTGACTATGTGGCTGCCTGTCCAACTTGTGCTGCTAATAAAGTACCCCGTACATTGCCTACTGGACTGTTACAACCACTTTCAGCACCTCGTCAGCCTTGGACCCATTTGACTATGGACTTCATTACAGACTTACCCAAGTCCGAGGGCATGACTGCTATATGGGTCATAGTGGATCGCTTTTCAAAAATGTCTCATTTTGTGCCGCTCCCGGGATTACCTACAGCGGAAGCACTGTCTACTCTCTTCCTTTCCCATATTGTGAGATATCATGGCATACCTACCAATGTCGTCTCAGACCGCGGATCCCAGTTTGTTTTCCGATTCTGGAGAGCGTTCTGCAAGAAACTGGGAGTAACGCTTTCACTCTCTACCTCACATCACCCTCAAACAGATGGTCAAACCGAACGCATGAACCAGACCCTAGAAACCTATCTTCGACATTATGTCAATGCCTTACACTCCAACTGGTTTGAGTATTTGCCTTTAGCTGAGTTCGCCATTAATTCCCGTTGGCACAGTGCTCTTCATACCACACCATTCTACGCAGCCCTAGGCTATCACCCTCAGACTTTTCCCCTACTTCAGCCTTCTTCTGGTGTACCAGCAGCAGATCAGCGGGTTAAAAATATTCTGCTACATTGGAAAAAGATTTGCTTATTACTACGGAAGTCAGCAGGCAAGTATGCACTTTTTTCCAACAAACGAAGACGCCATATACCTCCATATGTGGTGGGGGACAGAGTTTGGCTATCAACCAAATATGTGAGACTGAAACAACCTTCTACCAAATTGGGCCCTCGATTCATTGGTCCTTACAGAATTATTGCTCGAGTCGGGCCAGTCTCCTATCGGTTGAAATTACCCTCCTCTCTCCGGATTCATCCTGTGTTCCACGTTTCCCTCCTCAAAAAAGCAATTTTCAATCGCTACTCCAGAACGCAACAGCTACCTCCTCCTGTTCTTGTTGATGGACAAAATGAGTTTGAAGTCTCCAAGATTCTTGATTCTAGAAGACAGGGTCGTGGCCTTCGGTATCTGGTTCATTGGAAGGGATATCCTGTCACAGACCGTTCCTGGGTTCCAGCCAAAGATCTGCATGCCCCTTCTCTTATTCGAGACTTCCATGCCTCCTTTCCCACTAAGCCCCGCTAGGCCCCCGGAGGGGTCCACTGGGGAAGGGGCCCTGTCATGTACCTGGGTGTATTTGAACCGGGATCTTCCTGGTCCCAAAGCTGCAGCCTTACCTGTTGCGCTACTGAGCAGATCTAGACTTTTGGAAATGTCCTCTCAGTATTAAACATTACCTTGGACTCACCAGCCCCACCTACTGCCAGCTGTGGACAATTTTCAATCAAAGCAGCCCTTAAAAAGGAAGTGATGCTATCTCTCAGCGCCCGTTTGTGTGGAATAGCTCCCTGGGTGTTGTGACTGCTTTTTGATACTGATTTTCGTGTTGAACTTCTGCCTGAATTCCTGACTACTCTCCAGCCTGCTGATTTTGTACTTCACTGCCAGCTCGTGTATGACCTTTGCCTGCCTGACCACTCTCTGGATTTCGATCGTGTACCATTTTGCCTGATCTGTTGCCAACCTAATCTGCCTGACTACGTTTTCGCCTGAATCCTCAGCACACAAGTTCCACTTCGGACACTACCTATCACAGGTACCTCACAAGACCATCCCTGTTCTATTCCTAATAATATAGGCAGACAGTTGATTGAGCTAAGCTGCAGTATATTAAGTCAGTGTACTGTATACTGGGCTCAGTGTGCAGGTTAAGCTGACTGCAGACCATCCCTGTTCTTTTCATAATAATACAGACAGGCAGTTGATTGAGCTAAGCTGCAGTATATTAAGTCAGTGTACTGTATACTGGGATCAGTGTGCAGGTAAAGCTGACTGCAGACCACCCCTGTTCTCTTCCTAATAATACAAACAGGCAGTTGATTGAGCTAAGCTGCAGTATATTAAGTCAGTTTACTGTATACTGGGCACAGTGTGCAGGTAAAGCTGACTGCAGGTCATTCCTTGTGTACCTATTCCTTTCCAATACATCAAATACAGTATGTCTGGAAGGCCAACAAGGAGAGGCAGACACTCACAGGCCAATAAAAGAGGGCAAGCAAGCTCTGTGTCTAGAGGCAACAGTGCTGGTCGTGGACACGGTGCATTCTCATCAGCAGGTGGCTGTGGGGCACGCTTGTCCTTTTTTTCGGCAGCTGGCCGCGTTGAGCCGCAACATGCAGAAGAGTTGGTATAGTGGATGACCAAGCCGTCCTCATCCTCCTCATCCTCTGTCACCAGGCTAACTTGGCTGCCAATGCAGGTGCCAAATCAGTCTATTCCTTTGGCTCGAGGTCATCAGTTACTCCTTCCCTAGCCCCACCATCATGCACGGAGGAGTCCCCCAAACTGTTAGACCAAAGTGTCGGGTACATGCTGCAGGAGGATGCGCAGCGTTTTGAAGGCTCCGATGATGGCACCCAGCTTAAGGAAGGCAGTAACGTGAGCCCAGACAGAGGGGGTGCCCAAGAAGGACAACAAACTGGCAGTCATGTTCCCCCAGCTGCAGCATACTGCCAGGTTTGCTCCAGTGACGAGGATGGAGGGGATGATGAGGTCACTGACTCTACGTGGGTGCCTGATAGGAGGGAGGAGGAGGAGGCACATCTCCAATGAGGCAGGATGCTCTCCAGGGGCAGCTTAAGGGCAGCCAACCGACTGCATCACACCGCAGAACTCTGCATGTGCAGGGCGCTGCTGACTCTGCGCGTTTTTCCAAAAGTTCTTTGGTGTGGGCCTTTTTTCAGACGTGTGCAGCAGATCGCACCGTTGCTATTTGCAACATATGTTTGAAGCGTATCAAGCGTGGCCAAAACAGCAGCCGCTTGGGCACCACATGCTTGACCAGACATATGTCGATCTGCCATGCAGTCCGTTGGCAAGCGTACATAAAAGACCCACACCAAAGAACAAAGCGGACCTCTCCTTGCTCCTCACCAGCTGGGATCTCCAACCCCACTATAACTTCAGTCCTTTCAGAAACCTGCACTGAGAGGCATGAAGGTGTAGAATTAGGTGTGCCACTGCCAAGTACTTGCGGGCAATCTGCTATCGGGAACACCAACGTCCGATTGTACCAGGCAAATTTCCCTGCCCCAGTTGCTACACCGACTAAAGAAATTCGCTCCCAGCCATCCACATGCCCAGCGGTTGAATGCTAGCTTGGCTAAATTGCTAGCACTTCAACTGCTGCCTTTTCAGTTGGTAGACTCTGCCCCCTTCCGTGAGTTTGTGGAATGTGCGGTACCTCAGTGGCAGGTTCCCAAACGCCACTCTTTTTCACGGAAGGCGATTCCGGCTCTCTATCGGCATGTGGAAGGCAATGTCTTGGCCTCGCTGGACAGGGAGACAGAGGTAAGGTGCATATTACTGCTGACTCATGGTCCAGCAGGCATGGACAGGGATGTTACCTATCTTTCACGGCCCTCTGGGTGACTCTGCTGGCAGCTGGGAAGGATGCAGGACAGGGTGCAGTTGTGTTGGAGGTTGTTCCGCCACCACGCCTCCAAAATACTACTAGTGGTGATTCTGACACACCTCTCTCCTCCACCCCCTCCTCTTCTTCTTTCTCCATGGCCTCTTCCTCTGCTGATTTGTCCTCTGAACCAGCGGTGCTCCGTAGGAGTACATGCGGCCACTGCCAAACATTATAACGAAATATGGCTTGGAGGCTCAAATATACGCGGATGGCACACAAATACTGGTAGATATGGCTAGCGGTACAGATATGCAACTAAAGCTCCAACTCTGTTTAGCTGAAATACATCAATGGATGCTTACCAGTAGACTTGGTATTAACACTGCTAAGACTGAAGTTGTTTTAATTGGTAAAATTACATCTATATCAGCAATTTCTAATTGGCCCATATCATTTAGCCCTATTCCAATGCCTGCCAAAAAGATTTAGAACTTAGGGGTCTGGTTCGACTCGGAACTCACATTTATACCACATGTCTTATATATCGCGAAAAATGCTAGCTACTATCTACATTTTCTTCGGAAGCTGAAAAATCTGTTTACCAAATTGAATCGGAAAAAACTAGTACAAGCATTCATACTTTCCAGGTTGGATTACTTGAATGTTTTCTTATTAAATCTCCCAAAGAAATGGATTGCTAAGCTGCAGCTAGTTCAAAACCAGGCCGCTCGCCTGATTAAAGGACTAAATTACAGAGAACACGTCACAAGCTCTCTTCAAGAGCTTCACTGGCTACCCATTGCTAAAAGGGACGAATTTAAGGCCATCTGCCTTGTTTTTAAGGCATACTGGAGTCAAGGTCCAATTTATTTATCTAGTATAGTTTCCCACTATACTCCCACAAGATCTTTACGCTCTGCGAATCAAAACCGCCTTATGCCTAAACTATATAATTTTGCAGCAGCTGGTGGAAAAACTCTCCAAGTCTTTGGTGTATTTTTATGGAATAATCTTCCTGAGAATATGCGAAAAATCAACTCGCTAATTCACTTTCGCAAGGTACTGAAGACTCATTTACTTTCCAATGTATATGGATAAGGGACGCCTGCTACCTTACTACTAACCAGCTGATTAGTCCACCCTGACTTGTTGCTGCTTACCTAAATGTGGACTGTTATGCCGTGTACACACGATCGTTTTTCTCAACGGTGAAAACACAGTCGAGAAAATAGACGGGAAAAACGAGGAACGGCTTGGTCCCCTACACACAGCCGGGTTTCCCGACATTTTTTCTCTTGGTCGAGAAAAACGACCGTGTGTAGGCTCCCTGGCAGTGTTTCCCTATGGGAAAACTGCCGCGGAAAAAAATGCCGCGAATCACGACGAGAAAAATTAGAGCATGTTCTAATTTTTCTCGTCGTGATTCTTGCCATTTTTCTCGTCGGGAAAAATGCAGGAAAGCCCACACATGGTCGTTTTTCTCGTCAAAGAGAAAAAATATAATTTTTCCCGAGGAGAAAAATGGTCGTGTGTACGCGGCATTACTCTGCTTCTTTTATTTTTTATTTTTCCCTCTGTTGTTTTTTATTATTAATTTATCCTGTATGTGTTATCTGTTATGCTTATTTTTGAAGGATAGTATATGTATTTGGTCTATCTAGCGCTTAGCGTAGTTCTTAAACTGTATTTGGCGCTTTACAAATAATAAAATCAATCAATCAAGGGGCTACGCAAGTACGCAGGCAAAAAGATGCCATGCGGTGCTTGAGCTGGTGTGCTTGGGGGACAGGAGCCACACTGGGGCAGAGATTCTGTCAGCTCTGCATGGGCAGGCTCAGAGGTTGTTAACGCCACACCAGTTTAAGCCAGGAATGGTGGTTTGTGACAATGGCACCAACCTCCTCTCCGCCCTCTGACAGGGACAGCTGACCCATGTGCCCTGTTTGGCTCACGTCCTTAACTTGGTGGTGCAGCGGTTCTTGGGCAGGTACCCGGGCTTACAGGATGTCCTGAGGCAGGCCAGGAAAGTCTGTGTGCATTTCCGCCGGTCATATAATGCCAGTGCTTGGCTGGCTGACCTCCAAAAGAAATTTAACCTGCCCAAGAACCAAGCAGAGGGCCATCAATGAGTACCTGTGCAACTATGGCACCAGGACAGGGTCAGGGGAGCTTGTTTTTTTTTCCACGCCAGTGGGTCATGATGAGGGATGCATGCACTGTCCTGTCACCATTTGAGGAGGCCACGAGGATGGTGAGTAGTGACAGTGCATGCATCAGTGATACTGTCCCTCTTGTCCACCTGTTGGAGCACACGCTGCGTGGAATAATGGACAGGGCACTTGAGGCAGAACAGAGGGAGGAAGAGGAGGACTTCCTTACCTCTCAAGGCCCCCTTTATCCAGACAGTGTTCCTGCGGGCCCGCTGATCACACAGGAAAAGGAGGAGGAGGATTGTGTCAGCATGGAGGTGGAGCCTAGGACTCAGCATCAGCAGCAGTCTTCAAGGGATCATTTACAGTCCCCAGAAACCCATGGACTTGTACGTGACTGGGAGGAGGTGGCTGCGGATAATGTCGTCCTTTGTGACCCAGAGGACTCCGGACCGAATGCCTCAGCAAACCTATGCTGCAAGGCCTCCATGATCCTGCAAAGTCTGCAAAAGTATCCTCGTATTCATGGTATCAAGAAGAGGGATCATTACTGACTGGCAACCCTCCTTGATCCACGTTACAAGGGTAAGGTTGCGGACCTTATCTAGCCGTCGCAGAGGAAGTAGAGGATGAAACATCTTTGGGAGGCCTTGCAGAAAGGTTTGTGCAACGCGTTTCCAGAGCCTGGGAGGTTACAAATTCCTGGTCCTGGACAACGTGTTGCTGAGGCTTCGGTCAGTCACAGAAGGAGCGGTGGAGAATTTTTTAGTCCGCAGCCCCAAGGTCTGATCAGTTCCAGAAACCATTGCCAGCATCTTATTTACATGGTGCAGGAATACCTAGGGGCAAAATCAGACTTGGACACCTTTCCCACCTCTGGGTTACTGGGTCTTGAGGATGGATCACTGGCCAGAGCTTGCACAGTATGCAATTGAGCTACTGGCCTGTCCTGCATCCAGCGTTCTTTCGGAACGCACATTCAGTGCTGCTGGAGGCTGTGTAACCAATCACAGGGTGCGCCTGTCCACCGACTCGGTCGATCGGCTGACCTTCATAAAAATGAATCAGTCTTGGATCATCAGCTACCAAGCACCTGATGCTGATGTAACCGAATATTTTTGTTTTGAATGTGAGATCCCTTCAAGACTGCCTATGATGATGCCAAGTGGCTATCCTGTTATGCTGAGTGACTATCCTCTTCCTCCTCAATGTTCATGTTGATAGCTTATAAGAAAATTTTTGGTTCTGGGCACCGCCACTAGTGCCTAAGGCCCAATTTGTCTGCCCCTGTTTAACCACTTAAGCCCCGGACCATTTCGGGCCATTAGGACCAGGCCTGTTTTTGGGATTCGGCACTGCGCTGCTTTAACTGTAAATTGTGCGGACATGCAATGTTATACCCAAATGAAATTTGCGTCCTTTTCTTCCCACAAATAGAGCTTTCTTTTAATGGTATTTGATTGCCTCTGCGATTTTTATTTTTTGCGATATAAACAGAAAAAGACCGAAAATTTTGAAAAAAAATGATATTTTCTACTTTTTGTTATAAGAAAAATCGAATAAACTCAATTTTAGTCATACATTTAGGCCAAAATGTATTCAGCCACATGTCTTTAGTAAAAAAAATGTCAATAAGCGTATATTTATTGGTTTGCGCAAAAGTTATAGCGTTTACAAACTAGGGTACATTTTCTGAAATTTACACAGCTTTAAATTTATGACTGCCTATCTCATTTCTTGAGGTGCTAAAATGGCAGGGCAGTACAAAACCCCCCCAAATGACCCCATTTTGGAAAGTAGACACCCCAAGGAAATTGCTGAGAGGCATGTTGAGCCCATTGAATATTTTTTTTTTGTCCCAAGTGATTGAATAATGACAAAAAAAAATAAAAATTACAAAAAGTTGTCACTAAATGATATATTGCTCACACATGCCATGGTTATATGTGGAATTGCACCCCAAAATACATTCTGCTGCTTCTCCTGAGTACGGGGATACCACATGTGTGGGACTTTTTAGGAGCCTAGCCACGTACGGGACCCCGGAAACCAAGCACCGCCTTCAGGATTTCTAAGGGCGCAAATTTTTGATTTCACTCCTCACTACCTATCACAGTTTCGAAGGCCATAAAATGCCAAAATAGCACAAAACCCCCCCAAATGACCCCATTTTGGAAAGTAGACACCCCAAGCTATTTACTGAGAGGCATGTTCAGTCCATGGAATATTTTATATTTTGCCACAAGTTGCGGGAATATGACAACCTTTTTTTTTTTGCACAAAGTTGTCACTAAATGATATATTGCTCACACATGCCATGGGAATATGTGAAATGACACCCCAAAATACATTCTGCTGCTTCTCCTGAGTACGGGGATACCACATGTGTGGGACTTTTTGGGAGCCTAGCCGCGTACGGGACCCCAAAAACCAAGCACCGCCTTCAAGGTTTCTAAGGGCATAAATTTTTGATTTCACTCCTCACTACCTATCACAGTTTTGAAGGCCATAAAATGCCAAGATGGCACAAAACCCCCCCAAATGACCCCATTTTGGAAAGTAGACACCCCAAGCTATTTGCTGAGAGGCATGTTGACCCCATTGAATATTTTTTTTTTTGTCCCAAATGATTGAATAATGACAAAAAGAAAAAAAAATGTACAAAAAGTTGTCACTAAATGATATATTGCTCACACATGCCATGGTTATATGTGGAATTGCACCCCAAAATACATTCTGCTGCTTTTCCTGAGTACGGGGATACCACATGTGTGGGACTTTTTGGGAGCCTAGCCGCGTACAGGGCCCCAAAAACCAAGCACTGCGAACGCTGCAGTTATGTGTGTTGTGTTTGGTAAGTGACAGTGATCGATCGATACTGCACTTGGGTGGGCTGGGCGGAGGGGCTAAACGCAGGCACTAGCAGGTATCTGGGCTGATCCCGCTAACACTGCGTTTTTGGGAACCCTAAACCGCTGGGGATGCTAGTATAGATCTGATCAGATCTGATCAGATACTATACCACTAAGGGGGGTGTATGCTTTGCGCGTGGGTGTTAGCGTTTCTGGCACTAACCTAACACTGCCTGGGGCGACGCAGACCCTCTCTGGCGCTAAAACCTAATTGATCTCACCCGCCGGGCGATCAGGGGGGTTAAACCTTTATTGGGTTATATACGGCGGGTGCCCTGATGCTATAAAAAGCAAACTAATCAACCAGCGTCACCCGTAACCTTTATATGGTGATCACTGGTGAAAGGGTTAACTAGGGGCAATCAGGGGGTTAAAACCTTTATTAGGTTAAATATGGGGGTACCTGACACTATATAAAAACCTGACGGGTAACCTAAATAACTAAATAACTTACTGGCTAACCAGTGACACCAGTGACGCTTATACGGCGATCACTGGTGAAAGGGTTAACTCTAGGGGCAATCAGGGGGTTAAAATAATATATGGGGGTACCTGACACTAATAAAAACCTGCGGCGAACCTAAAAAAAAATAACTGCCTATCTAAAACACCAGCGACACGAATACAGCGATCGGAAAAACAATCGCTTAGTGACGCTGAAGTTAGGGGGTGAAAGGGTTACCTGGGGGGTGATCAAGGGGTTAAACCTTTATTAGGGGGGTTAGGGGGCTACCCTGGACCTAAAGGGGCCTAATCCTAACTGCCCTGCAACTTTTTACAATCACAGATGACACTAAATGCAGTGATCAGTAAAATAAATGATCACTGCAATCAGTGACACTGTGATTGGGGGCTTTGGGGTGACCTGGGGGGTGATCTGGGGGTGACTGGGGGGTGATTTGTGTGCCTATGTGTACCTACGTGTCAGTGGACTGTTGGTGCACTAACCTGCTTCTTCTCTGCTCGGCGCCGGGAACGAAAAGACCGCGGCGAGGGAGATGACATCACTTCCTCCAGCCTTGTTTACATCACATGGCGGAGGAAGCATTTTCATTGGCCGGGAGCGATCGCGAGGGGGGGGGGCGGAATCGAGCGGCCGCCCCCTCATGCCTGATCGCTCCCGAACACTTAACGGCCGCTCACTGCAGTGAAGGGGGGTCCGGATGGACCCCCCAACTGCACAAAGGCGATCACGTAGATCTACGTGATTCTGCCTGTCCGTGCCATTCTGCCGACGTAAATCGGCGGTGGGCGGTCGTTAAGTGGTTAACAGGGGCGTGTAATTACAATTTTTGCTGTAATACTTTGCAGCAGGGCTCATTCCTACGCTCCAACTATAGTATCTGTGAAGGGTTGGAGTGTTGTGGCACCAGTGCCTAAGGCCCAATTTTTCTGCCCCTGTTTAACAGGGGCGTGTAATTACAATTTTTTTCTGTAATACTTTGCAGCAGGGCTCATTCCTGTGCTCCAACTATAGTATCTGTGAGGGGTTGCAGTGTTGTGGCACCAGCACCAGTGCCTAAGGTACCAATTTTTCTGCCCCTGTTCAACAGGGGCATGTAATTACAATTCTTGATCTAATATTTCACAGCAGGGCCCATTTCTGCGCCCACCAAGAGTAACTGTGAGGGCTTACAGTGTTGTGGCAACACCACCACCACCAAAGGCCCAATTTTTCTGCCCCTGTTCAACAGATGCATGTAATTACATTTCTTGATATAATATTTCACAGCAGGGCCCGTTCCAGCGCCCACCAAGAGTAACTGTGAGGAAAAAGGTGTCTCTTCTCCACTGATGCTTTATCACCAATCCTTGTTTCCCTAAAAAACCCACATTTTCAAAATGCAATTGTCATTGGGACAGAAAGTGAGGTGAAATCTTCTGAACAGGTGCACAGACAGCAAAACAAGTGTTACAGGGGTGATAACCCTTCCCTATGTTTTCCAGAAAGCTTAAAAATAGATTTTTTGGCTGGAGCTACACTTTAAAAATGTACCAGTTCAAAATTACAAACAGATTCTACTTAAGTACAAACCTACAGTCCCTGTCTTATTTGCACCGCCTGTATACTGCTGTTCAGAGTATATAGGGCCTGGGGGCCTCACGCCTTTCCTTTTTTCATTTGGGTTCGGGGTTCCCCTTAATATCCATACAAGACCCAAATGGGCTGGTAATGGGCTGGGGAGGGGGCTTTCTCAATGATTTTCTCAATGATTTTCATCCATATTGCCAGGACCACACATTACATTAAAGCCGCAAGCAGTTTTAATTACTTTTATTCCTTTAGAAATGTCATTTTGTGCAGGAACAGTTCTAAACATGGAAAACACACGCAACTTTACAGGCATACTATAGGCACGATATTTCAAGGAGTATTTCACTTTTATTTATTCACCTAAGCATCATTAAAATCACTTCTCCCGAAAAAACTGCAGTCTTTAAAACTTTTTTTGCATTGATACATGTACCCTGGCGCAGGACCTGGGTCCCCAAACCCTTTTTTAGGACAATAACTTGCATATTAGCCTTTAAAATTCGCACTTTTGATTTTTGACGTTCGAGTCCCATAGACTTTGACGGTGTTGGAAAGTTCGCACAAACTTTCGGTCCGTTCGCATGTTCTGGATGCGAACCGAACCGGGGGGTGTTCGGCTCATCCCTAGTAGTAACCAGTGGGGCACCCGAGTGCCGCCCCCTCTATTCATGAGATTACTTTGTTAAAGTTTTTAAGACAACCTCTAAGTAAAATTTATTTGAGTCCTTACATTTTTTTTGTACACTTCACTATTATAGAAATAAATATCTGTTCATTTACTAACTAAAGTTCACTCCATATACTGCTAGTTGCAATAATTCATTGTGATTTTACTGAAGTTTTGCCGACCAAGGTAAGCTCTGAGATAGAGGAAAAAAGTTGTAAAACTCTTCAGGGTGAGTAATGTATTTAACCTGAGGACATTGTTCTGTTTGAGTCTGTTATAGTAACCCGCAGAGCCCCACTTCCTTTATCAAAGTTCTTTGACTCCTTGTCTAGCTTATTGCGTTCTATGCTTCTTCTCCAACAGACTGCTGTCCATTGCATGCAAAGAACAAAGGACAAAGGGCACGTCAGTCAAACAATCACATTGTAGGGTGATTTTTTTTTTTTTCATTACTGACATGTAAGAGCTTCCTCGCTCCAAATATCGTTCAGTCAGGCATCTCTTTCATTTCAATGCACTGAAAAGCTTGCTGAAGATGCAGAAAATAATAGGCAGTGACACCTATTACTGTTGCATATACTGCAGTGTTGAAAAAAAAATTGTAAAGCCTTTTGCCTATTACTTTTTTATTATTACAGGCATCACAAATCACAGCATCATTGCCATTGACGAGCAGTTTGCAAAAAGGTGGAGGAAACATGTCTTAAATGTATTAATAACTTTAATATTGTTTTAAAATTACCAGTACAAATGCATGCAATTAAAGTGATAATAAACTCTCACCTTGTAAAACAATCTATTCAGTTTAAAATATAAATGAAAGGCAAAACATTTTTGTATAGATATAAAAAAGCATAATAAATACCTTTTTCCCTTTTTTATCATATTTCTTCTGTTCTCATCTGCATAAGAGCTGTGGGAAGGAGAAGCAGCAGTACACTGAGCTTGCCAATGAATGACTGTGCATTGGGGGCGTGTCAGGACAAGTCTAATCATTGGAGGAGAGTACACTGAGTTCCCAGCATAGCTAGAGAACTGACCACAATGTGCTCTCCTGCTTAGTGTGGTCAGATTTTAATTAGGAATGCAAGGGGACTGGCAGGAACACCAGGGATTTCACACAAAGGAAGCAATACAAAGACAACAGGACACTTTCTCATACAGGTACATGGTACAGCAGGCACATATCAGGAGTATGAAGTTAAACGCTTAAACTATTTGCATAAAATATCAAGTGAAACAAAATGTCCCTTGCAAAAAAAAAGCTAGTTAATACCTACCTCTACTACTAAATGCACTACTGATCTCTGGTGTATTAAATAAAGCATAGGAGTTTTTGCAGCAATGATTTTTTTTGGGCATATAGTGAATGACACCACAAAATAAATTCATAAAATCATAACGTTTATTGGTACACATAAAAAAGTTGTATATAGCACCATATCCAATATTTGCAAAGCAGGGTTGACAGATCTTTTTTTTAAATTTCAAAACCCACATATCATCTTAACGTGTTTCAGGTGTGTTAGACATCTTTATCAGGAGCACATGTAAACAGCATGTATACAGGTGGACCAGATGCAGTCTACCGCAATCAACATGGTTTGCTGGTGTGAAGCAGTCATAAGAGCTGTGCAAATGTAGAAAGGTCTTATATAAAGAAGCCGTTTTTAACACACTCAGATTGCTTCCATGAAAGAGCAGGATGTGTTTCTAAATGCAAAATATAACTGGTTACTATTTATTCTAAGAATTCACAGAATATTATGTTCCAGGGTGTACCCAATTCTTTATTTAATTTTTTTGCATACTGTCACCAGTCTGTGTCTCTGATCACCGCCACACCAGTTATATGATAACCAGAGGCGTAACTAGAAACTTCAGGGCCCCGGTGCAAGAAATCATGAAGGGCCCCCGAAAAGCATGATTTTGATACTTTATCTTTGTCTATACTTTACTGTGGGTAGACACCCTCTTAGTGCAGACCCCCGCAGTATAGACACCCTCTTAGTGCAGACCCCCGCAGTATAGACACCCCCTTAGTGCAGATCCCCGCAGTATAGACACCCTCTTAGTGCAGACCCCCGCAGTATAGACACCCTCCTTAGTGCAGACCCCCACAGTATAGACACCCCCCTTAGTGCAGACCCCCGCAGTATAGACACCCTCTTAGTGCAGACCCCCGCAGTATAGACACCCCCTTAGTGCAGACCCCCGCAGTATAGACACCCTCTTAGTGCAGACCCCCGCAGTATAGACACCCCCTTAGTGCAGACCCCCGCAATATAGACACTCCCCTTAGTGCAGACCCCCGCAGTATAGACACCCCCCTTAGTGCAGACCCCCGCAGTATAGACACCCTCCTTAGTGCAGACCCCCTCTTAGTGCAGACCCCCACAGTATAGACACCCCCCTTAGTGCAGACCCCCGCAGTATAGACACCCTCTTAGTGCAGACCCCCGCAGTATTGACACCCCCTTAGTGCAGACCCACAGTGTATTACACCGCCCCTCTTAGTACAGACCCCTATACATACAGTATATACACACACTATACATACAGTTTATACACACACTATACATACAGTATATACACACACTATACATACACACACATTATATACTGTGACAGCAGGAAGGTAAAGTCACCTGGTTGCATCCAGGGGGGTAGGTATATTTCTCCCAGATTCAGGCTTTATGCCGACTTATACAACTAGGGAGAGAGTTGATGAAGCCCAGCTGAGGCTAGTGGGCTCATGGATGAGTCATACCTCTAGGGAGAGGGCTGGGCGTCGTGCAGGCAGGGAGTTGATGAGACCAGCTGAAGCTTGTCAGCTCGTTTAAGGCCTCTATAAAAACTCCCAGATTCATTAGGTGTTTGCTCATGCCTGGACCCAGACCTGTGTGGACTGTCTAGGGAGAGTGAACCCCTGTGCGGTGAGACAAGCCTGTGTGGCTATTTGTTTGGACATTTACTAAACCAGGGACTTAGGGACTAGGACAGCACCAGGCTGATCCCAGTTGTTAGTTAGGAAACCTGCATGTTTAGTCAGAGGTCAAGTTGACCAGGGTTTATTTTGTTTATGTTTCTTTTTGCTTTGCTGTGTTTTTTTTTTGTCACTGTAAATAGAGAAATAAACCGCACCTTTTTGATCTTGAAAACCACAACCTCCGTCTGCTGGGCCTGTTTTTGTGTGGGGAGCCCATCCAGGGGATCACACACACCCGCTACCGAGTTAACCCCTTCACAGTTGGTGGAGAACCAGTGGCAGTTTTTTTAAGCCAGCATGGAGGAGATACTGAAACAGCTGGCTCTAGCAAATGCCAATCAACAGCAGACAAATGCAGGTTTGCAAAGGAGCCTTGCAGCCCAGCAGCAAGCTCATCAACAAGCCCAGCAGCAATCTGAGGCCCGCTTCATAGACCTGTTACAGAAGCAAGAGCAGAGACTACAACAAATGGAAGCAGTAATGCAGCAACGTCCGCAGACCAGTGAGGAAAGCCGTCCCACTAATACCGCGTCCTTTGGGGTGAGTCGTTTATTGACAAAAATGACTGGAGAGGATGATCCAGAGGTATTTTTGACCACATTTGAAAGGACTGCTGAAAGAGAAAAGTGGCCTGAGGAGCAGTGGGCTGGACTGGTGGCTCCTCTGTTAACTGGTGAATCGCAGAAGGCTTACTATGACCTAGAGCCTGACCAAGCAAAAGACTATGTGATGCTAAAAGCTGAAATATTGGCAAGGCTGGGTGTCACCCTGGCTGTCCGGGCTCAGCGTGTGCATAACTGGACTTTCCAGCTTGGAAAACCCCCCAGGTCTCAAATGTATGATCTCATTCACCTGAGCAGGAAGTGGCTACAGCCAGAGACTTTGTCCGCACCAGAGATTGTGGAACCTGTTGTAATGGATCGGTTTTTGAGAGCTCTTCCTACTGCCATCCAAAAGTGGGTAAGCCATGGAGACCCAGAGACGGCCGGTGGTCTTGTGGATCGTGTAGAGAAATACTTGGCTACAGAGAACCTGACGGCCTCTTCCAGAGACTCTCGGACTTTCCACCCTAAGACCAGACCATCCCCAGGGGCGGATAAGAGGATTCCAAGGGGTGAGGGTGGAGAGAGTGAGAGGGTGGGAGCTCTACCCAAAGTTTGGCGAGAACAGCCTGGGAAGTCAGGGGCTCAAGAGGCAGCCAAATGGATTGTTTGCTACCGCTGCCGGCAAGCGGGACATATTGCAGCAAATTGCCCGGTTGTGGAGGAACCCATGCAATGTGACTTTCTGACGGACAGACGTCAGTCGCTGTGTGCGACAGTCGCATGCACTGCCATTCGGGGAACTGAGAAACATTTATGCAAAATGTGTATTAATGGTAGAAATGTTGTGGTATTACTGGATTCAGGTAGCCTTGTGACCCTGATAAAGGCGGAATTAGTTAAAACAGAGGTCTCTGGAAATAGCAAGGTAGCTGTTATTTGTGTGCATGGGGACACCCGAGAGTATCCAGTGACTACAGTGTGTTTCAAGACCCCCAAAGGTACCCTCTCTCATCCAGTGGGGTTAGTATCTCAATTGCCGCATGATGCCATTGTGGGAAGGGATTTTCGAAGTTCTGGGAACTGTGGGATGATCCTGAGCCCCCCACTAGTGCCCCTATGTACCAGGAATGTGATAGCCAGAACTCCTCTGAGAGTGGTGAGGACTCTCCAGAATTTCCCTTGTCAGTATTGGCAGGGGAGACTCAAGAAACTGGAGAGGAGCCCACCTCCTCAGACGAAAACCTACCGTCTGTGGAGTTTTCTGATCTTGAGGTTCACAGGGAAAATTTTGCCACAGAACAGTTAAAAGACCCCGCCCTAATAAAGGCACGGGAAAACGTAGTGGAAATAGATGGCGAGTTAGTGAACCCAGATAATACCTGCACTTACCCATACTTCAGCGTAGAGAAGGACCTACTGTATCGGGTGGCAAAAAGGGCAGAAGAAACCGTTGAGCAGCTTGTGGTGCCCAAACCTTACAGGAAGTTGGTGTTGGAGTTGGCCCATGGGCACATTCTTGGAGGTCATCTGGGGACAGAGAAAACCCGAGAGAGGGTATTACAGAGATTCTATTGGCCTGGGGTGATGAAGGACATAGAAAATTATTGTTCCTCCTGCCCTGTGTGTCAGAGGTCGGCCCCGATGCCACATTTCCGTAGCCCGCTGGTCCCTCTACCCATCATTGAGGTCCCGTTTGAGAGAATCGCAATGGATTTGGTAGGTCCTATAATCAAGTCCGCTAGGGGGCACCAGTACATATTGGTTATAATGGACTATGCCACCCGTTATCCAGAAGCGATCCCTCTCAGAAATACCTCGGCCAAAACCATAGCCAAAGAGCTATCTCTTGTTTTTAGCCGGGTGGGTATTTGTAAAGAACTGCTTACGGACCAAGGTACACCCTTTATGTCCCGGGTTATGAAAGAGCTGTGTAAATTGTTCAAAGTGACGCAATTGCGTACATCTGTGTATCACCCCCAAACCGATGGGCTGGTTGAAAGATTCAACAAAACCCTAAAACAAATGTTGAAGAAAGTGGTGGATAGAGATGGAAAGGATTGGGACTGTCTACTTCCTTATTTGATGTTTGCTATTAGGGAGGTGCCCCAATCCTCTACGGGATTCTCCCCCTTTGAGTTACTGTATGGGAGACACCCAAGAGGGCTGTTGGATATTGCCAAGGAAACTTGGGAAAGTGAGAGTTCTCCCCACAGGAGTGTGATTGAGCATGTCGCCCTGATGCAAGATCGAATTGCACAGGTAATGCCCATCGTGAAGGAACATTTGGCCCAAGCGCAGTTGGCACAGCAGAGAGTGTACAACCGTGGAGCCAAGACCCGTACCTTTTCCCCAGGGGATAGGATATTGGTACTTGTCCCTACGGTTGAAAGTAAATTCCTTGCCAAATGGCAAGGCCCCTACGAGATAATGGAAAAAGTGAGCGAAGTGAATTACAAGGTCAGACAACCAGGAAGGCGAAAGCCCGAACAGATCTATCACGTTAATCTGTTGAAAGCCTGGAGGGATAGAGAGTCCCTAGTCGCAGAAACTTGGTCACCAGCTCAAACTGGTTGCGTGATTCCGGAGGTTGGAATAGCAGCCACCTTGTCACAACCCCAACAACAGGAGGTTAAGGAGTTTGTGCTTCGCAACAAGGAGGTGTTCTCTGAGCTGCCGGGACAAACATCTGGGGTAGAGCATGATATTATTACCCCGCCCGGTGAAAGGGTGAAGTTAAAACCCTATCGGATCCCAGAGGCCCGACGGGAGGCAATACGGGAGGAAGTACAGAAAATGCTGAACTTAGGGGTGATAGAGGAGTCCCGAAGTGATTGGTCTAGTCCCATTGTGCTGGTGCCTAAACCGGATGGGAGCTGGCGATTTTGTAATGATTTTCGTCAGTTGAACAAAGTTACAAAATTTGACACCTACCCCATGCCACGTATAGATGAGTTGATCGACCGGCTGGGAACAGCCCGATACATGACGACTCTTGACCTCACAAAAGGGTATTGGCAAATTCCCCTGGCCAAGTCGGCCAAAGAGAAAACCGCATTTGTAACCCCAGACGGGGCGTTCCAATATGAGAGAATGCCGTTCGGGTTACAGAATGCGCCGGCCACATTCCAGCGGAAAATGGACCAGATACTGAGGCCCCATCGGAAGTATGCTGCGGCTTACCTGGATGACGTAATTGTCCATAGCACAGATTGGGCCTCACATCTGCCAAAAGTGCAAGCAGTCCTAAACTCTATCCGGGAAGCGGGGTTTACGGCTAACCCCAAGAAGTGTACCATTGGGCAGGAGGAGGCCAAATATCTTGGGTACACCATTGGGAGGGGAGTA
Organism: Rana muscosa; assembly: GCA_029206835.1. Classification (NCBI taxonomy): domain Eukaryota; kingdom Metazoa; phylum Chordata; class Amphibia; order Anura; family Ranidae; genus Rana; species Rana muscosa. The sequence continues at coordinate 221,372,023 of CM055116.1, forward strand.
ATAAAACCCCAACTCAACAAAGTCGAGGCCATCCAGAGTTGGCCACGTCCCAACAGCAAGAAGCAGGTACGAGCCTTTCTGGGAATAGCGGGGTATTATCGGCGCTTCATTCCCCACTTTGCTTCTAAGGCTGTGCCCCTAACCAACCTGACGAAAGGGAAAGGGTCGGTCATGATTAAATGGACCCCCGAGGCTGAGGCAGCATTCCAATTCTTGAAACAAGCCTTATGTAGCCAGCCAGTGTTGTACTCACCCGACTTCTCTAAAGACTTTGTCGTACAAAGTGATGCGTCAGATGTGGGGTTAGGAGCAGTATTGTCCCAGGTCTGGAACGGGGAAGAGCACCCAGTCATTTACCTCAGCAGGAAGTTGAAGTCCCATGAGGTAAATTACGCCACGGTTGAAAAGGAATGTTTAGCGGTGAAGTGGGCTCTAGATTCCCTTCGGTACTATCTGCTAGGTAGGCACTTTGACATGGTTACGGATCACGCTCCGTTAAAGTGGATGGCTCAAAACAAGGAGACAAATAGAAGAGTGAATAGGTGGTTCCTGGCCCTACAGGAATTCAACTTCACAGTAAAGCATCGCCCTGGCGTTCAAATGGGGAATGTGGATGCTTTGTCTCGAGTACATGAATGCCTGATTGCTGGTGTTCCAACCCCAAGGTTAAAACAAGAGGGGGGGGTATGTGACAGCAGGAAGGTAAAGTCACCTGGTTGCATCCAGGGGGGTAGGTATATTTCTCCCAGATTCAGGCTTTATGCCGACTTATACAACTAGGGAGAGAGTTGATGAAGCCCAGCTGAGGCTAGTGGGCTCATGGATGAGTCATACCTCTAGGGAGAGGGCTGGGCGTCGTGCAGGCAGGGAGTTGATGAGACCAGCTGAAGCTTGTCAGCTCGTTTAAGGCCTCTATAAAAACTCCCAGATTCATTAGGTGTTTGCTCATGCCTGGACCCAGACCTGTGTGGACTGTCTAGGGAGAGTGAACCCCTGTGCGGTGAGACAAGCCTGTGTGGCTATTTGTTTGGACATTTACTAAACCAGGGACTTAGGGACTAGGACAGCACCAGGCTGATCCCAGTTGTTAGTTAGGAAACCTGCATGTTTAGTCAGAGGTCAAGTTGACCAGGGTTTATTTTGTTTATGTTTCTTTTTGCTTTGCTGTGTTTTTTTTTGTCACTGTAAATAGAGAAATAAACCGCACCTTTTTGATCTTGAAAACCACAACCTCCGTCTGCTGGGCCTGTTTTTGTGTGGGGAGCCCATCCAGGGGATCACACACACCAGCTACCGAGTTAACCCCTTCACAATACACATAGACCCAGTCACACACCAGCATTTTTTACCAAAAAAATCAGCCTGATTGAACACACTGCTGCCCCCATCTCCTGTCATGCTGGGACTTGTAGTGCCCCAGCAGCTCACAGACACATTAGTTGGTAATACAGGAGAGGAGGGGACTGTGCTTGTTTAGTGGTGGGCAGCTAATGAGTAGGAGATGTAGTTAGTAGAGATTGGGGAGACATTCAGGACATGTTCTTCCTCCAGCAGCAGTGCTCTTCTCACACACAATATCAATCTAATAGCCTCAGAGACAGGAGGAGCCATGCTGGAGATAACACATCCTCTCCCTCACTGCTCACCAGGCTAATCCATCGAAAAGAATCCATTAAGTAAAGCTCAGCCAGCTTACCTTATCAGGCAGCAGTCCTTCCCACACTGCAGGCTGTGTCCCCGCCTCCCTCCCCTCTCCTCATCTCCTGCTCTCCTGCTCTTAGGTCAAAAAAGCCGCGCTGTGGAAGGGGGCGTGTACAGCATGTTCCTATTGGCTGAGGGGGCAGTGAAGAGGCGGGGCAGCTATAATCTGACCGAATGGTCAGTCCTCCCCAGCCAGCAACGCCGTGACGGGCGGGTGGCGGGCCCCCGGGACTTGGCAGAACTACAGGGCCCAGTCGCAACTGCGACTGCTGCGACCATGAAAATTCCGCCACTGATGATAACGTTGTACTGCACTGGTGACAGTATGTAAAAAATGTTAAACAACTGTGAAAATAATATTTTTTTAATCTTCTTCATTATCCAAAAATCGTGATAAAAAATTACAACTTCAAAAAACTCACCAAGCCTCTGAATAAATACCTTGGACTGTCTACTTTCCAATTGCATTTCATTTGGGGGATAGTTGTACTGTCCTGACATTTTTGGGCCTCAAAAAATGAGAGAGGCCCAATAGGATTTATCAGTTTTCAGATATACTGTATATGGTATATACCATATTCCAGTGTTTCTCAACCTTTTTTCAGTCAAGGCACCCTTTAACATTAGAGACAATCTCAATGCACCCTTTAAAATTATGGACAGTCTCAAGGCACCCCATTCTAAAATGTAAAAAACTATTCTAATAATTTTACACAATGCAGCAACATCCAAACGTAGGAAAACCAACGTTAGAGGTGATTTTTTTCTTCCAAAGCAAATACACTTTTCCACACTTGTACTGACTAGTATTCATTTCTCTCTATCAGTCAGCAAATTTGACCCCATTGTTCCCATTGCTGAGGGAGAGGGGCACAGGAAGGTTAAACAAGGATACTGTGGAGGCAACAGGCATACTCCTTATCAATTGATGACATCATTAGTTGTTAAGATGCCAGTGTCTAGAAAGTCATAATGGTGCATAATGAAAACCTGTGGGTTTGGGTTAGGGATGAGCTTCGAGTTGGAGTCGAACTCATGTTCGACTTGAACATTGCCTGTTCGCATGTTCGCCAAACAGCAAACAATTTGGGGTGTTCGCGTCAAATTCGAAAAGCCGCGGAACACCCTGTAAAAGTCTATGGGAGAAATCTAAAGTACTAATTTTAAAGGCTTATATGCAATTTTCCCCTGGGTCCTGCCCCAGGGGACATGTATCAATGCAAAAAAAAGTTTTAAAAACGTAATTTTTTTCGGGAGCAGTGATTTTAATAATGCTTAAAGTGAAACAATAAAAGTGAAATATTCCTTTAAATTTCGTACCTGGGGTGTGTGTATAGTATGCCTGTAAAGTCACGCTTGTTTCCCGTGCTTAGAACTGTCCCTGCACAAAGTGTCATTTCTGAAGGAAAAAAAGCCATTTAAAAACACCTGCGGCTATAATGAATTGTCGGCTCCCGGCAATACATGGAAAAGTCATTGATAAAAAAATTAAAAATGCGTGGGGGTCCCCCCAAATTCAATTACCAGGCCCTTCAGGTCTGGTATGGATATTAAGGTGAACCCTGCCGCAAATTTAAAAAAAAATGTGTAGGGGTTCCCCCCAAATATCTGAAGGGCCTGGTATGGATTTTAAGGGGAACTCCACCCCAAATTAAAAAAAAATGGCGTGGAGTTCCCCCAAAAATCCATACCAGACCCTTTATCCGAGCACGCGACCTGGCAGGCCGCAGGAAAAGAGGGGGGAACGAGAGAGCGCCCCCCCTCCTGAACCGTACCAGGCCACATGCCCTCAACATGGGGAGGATGTCCCCATGTTGATGGGGACAAGGGCCTCATCCCCACAACCCTTTCCCGGTGGTTGTGGGGGTCTGTGGGCAGGGGACTTATCGGAATCTGGAAGACCCCTTTAACAAAGGGGACCCCCAGATCCCGGCCCCCCCATGTGAATTGGTAGGGGGTACATTGTACCCCTGCCATTTCACAAAGAAAGTGTATTTTTTTTTTTTTTAAAACACACAGACACCTTGGAAAAGTCCTTTATTAAAAAAAAAAAAACACATTCCAGCGATGTAATCCAATGTCCCGCGGTGATCCGATGTCCAGCGCTGCAATCTCCACTCAAAACGTCATTGGCTGAGCGGACCTACACTGCGGAGGAAGTTCCCCATCAGAAGCGGACCTGATGGGGAACGTGAGAAGGGACGGGTCTATTCATTTTTTTACACTGAAGAGGAAGTTCCTAATCAGGTCTGCTCAGCCAAGACGTAGGCGGGGTCTGAGATACAAGGGCGCCCCTGCCCCCTCATATCTCAGACCCCGCCTACGTCATTGGCTGAGTGGACCTGATGGGGAACTTCCTCTGCAGTGTAGGTCCGCTCAGCCAATGACGTTTCGAGTGGAGACTGCAGCGCTGGACATCGGATCGCTGCGGGACATTGGATTACATCGCTGGAATGTGTTTTTTATTTTTTATTTTTAATAAAGGACTTTTCCAAGGTGTCTGTGTGGTTTTTTTTTACATTTTTTTTACACTTTCTTTGTGAAATAGTAGGGGTACAATGTACCCCTTACCAATTCACATAGGGGGGGCGGGATCTGGGGGTCTTCCAGATACCGATAAGGAATTTTGCCTAAGCAACCCTGAAGAAGCCTTAAGACACCCTGGTTAAAAAAGGCTGCCATAAACCATAGTTTGTGGACTCTATAACTTTGCCACAGACTAAATAACATACACTGATTTGGGTTATTTTCACCAAAGAAATGTAGCAGTATACATTTTGGCCTAAATTTATGAAGAAAGATTATTTATTTGCAAAATGTTATAACAGAAACAAAGAAAACATTATTTATTTTTTGGTCTTTCTTTGTCTATTTAAAAAAAAAAAAAAGCCCAGTGGGGATTAAATACCACCAAAAGAAAGCTTTACTTGTGTGAAATAAATGATACAAATGTCATGTGGGTACAGTGTTGCATGACTGCACAATTGTCATCCAAAGTGGGACAGCGTTGAAAGCTGAAAATTGGCTTGGGCAGGAAGGGGGTAAAAGTGTTCAGTATTGAATAGACATGTGCAATTCGTTTCGTTCCGAATTCGTTTTTTAACGAATTTCGACAAATTCGTTAATTCTGAAATATCCGAATTAACGAAAACTCATTTAACGAATATTCGTAAATTCAAATTTACGAATGTACGAATTTACGAATATACGAATTTACCAATGCACGAATTTACAACTATCCGGAAATTCGTAAATTTGAATTTACGAATTTCCGAATATTCGTACATTCGTAAATTTGTACATTCGTACAATCGTAAATTAGTAAATTCGGAAATCTGAAATAATAATTAACTAATAACTTAACTATTACTAACTATTCAATTATAGGTATTGTAATTTCCTTTCAAATTTGGCTGTTAGTGAACTTAACGAAGTTACGAATTGTTTTCCGACATAATGAATGCCGTATCTAAACGAATGGAACGTAATGAAATAATAATAATAAATAACAATAATAATAATAAAAACGTTTTATTATTATTAATTTGTTCCGTTCCATTTGTTTAGATGCGGCATTTGTTATTTCAGGTTATGCGTAACTTCAGATAAATTTGTATTCGTTACGTTCGCTAACAGCCAAATTTGAAAGGAAATTACAATACCTATAATTTAATAGTTATTTTTTCAGATTTTCAAATTTTCGGGTTTTCGAAAATATCGAATTTCCAAATTTCCGAAATTACGAATGTATAAATTTACGAATGTATAAATTTACGAATGTACAAATTTATGAATGTACAAATTTACGAATGTACAAATTTACGAATGTACAAATTTACGAATGTATAAATTTACGAATGTACAAATTTACGAATTTACGAATTGCGATCATAACGAATGACCCGAAAAACGAAAAAGAAAAAAAACGAATGAAACGAAAACGAAAACTAACAAATTTTTTGGCAGTGCACATGTCTAGTATTGAAGCGGTTAGTAATGAAAAGGTAAAAAATTTTGCAAATAAAATATACACAAATTTACAAAAAGAACAAAGAGACAACTATGAAATGAAACTACTTATCAACAGTGTCAACAGTGTCGGCCCATTCATAGTGTCAGGTCACCTGAGTCCAGGTGACAGATGCACCCCGTTGGGGTCTAGAGTGCACCCTAATCTAGTGGACCCTACAGCTGACAGCTGTGGATGAAGCCCTGGGTGGTTTAAAGCTGAACATTGGCCTGGGCAGGAAGGGGGTAAAAGTGGTTAATATCTTTGAATGCCTACATGTTACAGTCTGCTTACTTTTATATTATTGTCCACCATGCAATTACCTTTAAATTTATGTAAATATGACAGGTTTCAGATGCCCAGTTTGCCTAAGAGAGAAATTGGGCTGGTTCTGCTCTTGTTACTCCTGGGGCAGTGGTGTTTGGTGCCCAAAGTGCTACTATTTAACTGATGTCCTTATTCTGGCTGTTCTGTGGATATTTCAGAAGTCCTGAAATACACTGGGGTTATTGATTCTACCAGGGGAGAGAGACAGAAATGCGTATTTCTAAAGACTCCAGATAAGGTACTTACAATGTGGGTGATCTGGTTGTTTCCTGAGAGCTCAAGCTGCAAGTCTGACCGTTTTATGAGGACCCCTAGACTGAAGTGTGGATTTAGCTAATAGATGTAAAAGGGTCTGCATGTGTCCTCTTAAGGAACTGATAAGAATGTTTTGGTCTGCAGCTAACAGTTGTTGATTCATTGTATATCCACTTGAGATCCGCGCTATAGCCGAAAGACGGCTGCAGCGCGGCTCTCAAGTGCCGAGTGGACGTCCCCAGGACATCCTTTTCTGTTTACATCCCGTCGCGTGCCCTCGGCGGCGCGCGGCGGGAACAGCTGTGCGCTCCGCATCACGTGATGCCGATGCGCGTGCCTGGCGGCCGCGATGTCCGCCAGGTACATCCGCCAGGTACATGCGATCGGCTGTGACAGAGGCAGGACATGGATCTCTGTGTTACACACAGAGATCCATGTCCTGTCAGGGAGAGAGGAGACCAATGCTGTGTCCCTTGTACATAGGGACACAGATCGGTCTCCTCCCCCAATCAGTACCCTCCCCCCCACAGTAAGAAACACCCTTTGACGCCCCCTAGTGTTAACCCCTTCCCTGCCAGTCACATTTATACAGTAATCAATGCATTTTTATAGCACTGTTCGCTGTATAAATGTGAATGGTCCCAAAATAGTGTCAAAAGTGTCCGATATGTCCGCCGCAATATCGCAGGCCTGACAAAAATCGCAGATCGCCGCCATTACTAGTAAAAAAAAAAAATATAATAAAAATGTCATTATTCTATCCCCTATTTTGTAGGCGCTATAACTTTTGCGCAAACCAATCACTATATGCTTATTGAATTTTTTTTACCAAAAATAAATAGAAGAATACGTATCGGCCTAAACTGAGAAAAAAAAAAAATTTAAAAATTGGGATATTATTATAACAAAAAGTAAAAAAATATTGTGTTTCTTTTCCAAATTTTCTGTCTTTTTTTGTTTATAGCGCAAAAAATAAAAACCGCAGAGGTGATCAAATACCACCAAAAGAAAGCTCTATTTGTGGGAAAAAAATGATAAAAATATCATTTGGGTACAGCGTTGTATGACCGCGCAATTGTCATTCAAAGTGCGTCAGCGCTGAAAGCTGAAAATTGGTCTGGGTACGAAGGGGGTTTAAGTGCCCAGTAAGGAAGTGGATATAGTGGAGGGAGATGGGGGAAAGGTCACTGTAGCTATGTATTTTGTTCTGAAATTATGGCATAGGGGGAACTGAGAACTGAACAACATGACCGCCACATACAGCTTTTCACATATAACTTTCCCCCTTACCCCGGCACAAATCCCCCTCCCTCCAATTTCACCTTTGCACAAATCCTGCTTCCCCCAATCCCCCCCCCCCCAAAAATCACTCCTCACAGCATCCTTTCTTACCTGCTTACCCCCCTCCCCCAGGTCACCCCTTAGCGATATTCTCAAAATGTACAGACCTCACTATGGCTCAATGCATGATACACATCACAGCAGAAGAAGACCCTAGAGGAAGGTTCCCTCTGTGCTCTCTGTGTATTATTGTGACAGCCAGTCGTAACCTCTCCCTGCTGCTTCTGCTGGGTGATTGCAGAGCTGGGGACACAGGCACCTCACAGTATATGTAGGGCAGATGTCCTGGGTCCCCAGCAAGAGCATGCCTCTGTAAGGTGTACTAATGGAGCATAGTGCCGAAATTAGCCTGGATCTGTGAGACATTGGAATTTAGTTGAAATCTCAGGACGACCCCGCAGAATGCGGGACTTGTGGGAGGTATGGTTGATTCTATAGTCTTAAGGTGCACTGTGCTCATGAAATAAAATTAAATAACACAAATAGAATAACAATAAGCAATAAAAGTCCTTAAAAGCTGCAACAAAAATCAATAATTATTTTCTTGAACTATTTTGCCAAAAGACAAAAATAAAATGTAAAAAAAAAAAAAAAAAAGCACCTTGCATTCTCTAATCCACACACCTTCCTGATCCCAAAATTCCAAAAATCAATTGGGTAAACCCTGGAACACAATATTCTGTTATTTCTTATAATTAATAGTAGACAGTTATATTTATCATTTGGAAACACATCCAGCCCTCTCACAGAAACCCTCTGCCTAGAACAAGCTCTTGCGCAAGACTTTCCAAACCCTCCAAACTTTCCAAACCCTATCTCTTTACACTGTGTAGCAGGGCAGCATTTTGCTGCCACCACTACCATTTCCTCTCCACTCCCCACTTGTCACTGGTTGCCAAGGACACTGTTGGCTTCATAGTTGAAAGGCTTAAGGCAACCAGTGACACTGACAATGGGTGGATCCTGATGGGGAAGGTACTAGTTCCCCATCAGGTCTGCTTTTCTCCCTGTGATTGACAGCAAGCAGTGGGGAGAATCTATAGTCAATAGCAGACTATCTATTAGCTATGGAATCTTCCCACCACCTGTTGTCAATCACAAGGGTAGAGGGGACCTGACGGAGAACAGGAAAAACCCAACAATCTGGTTGTACATAAGTCAATCGATAGATTCAATTCTGTAAAACCAGGGTAGCCATACATGGATCGAACAAACTTCGGCTGGTCCCTGCTGATTTGGCCGAGATTCGATTCATGTATGGCCGGCTCAAGTTTACCAACAAGTACATGAATTTGTGGCAAGCATGAACATTTGTTGTGCAAAAACACAATGGCATTCTAAAGTTAGTAGTAAACACTATATATAAATTCTCCCAGATCGTCATCTGATCTAGCTGAAAACAACTAGATTGAGCAACTATAAGAGCCCATTCACACAGGGGCAACTTTGGATTCGACTTCAAGTCGCCCGAAGTCGCCCCTAGTCTCCTCAAGTCGCGCTACATGAAAAAATCAATGTAAGTGAATGGATCCGTCTTAATGCACACTACTGCAGTCACTCCAAAGGTTCCTGTACTACTTCAATCCGACTTCTAGGCGACTTGTACCCATTGATCTCAATGGAAGTTGCCTCCAAGTCGGATCCCCTGTCTTAACTGAAGCAACTTTACAGGAAATAAAAATAGATTTCTCTGCAAACCCCTCCCTCCCCCTCCCTCCCACAGAGCTGATTACTCTTTGATTGGCCACTGGCAAAGTCCCCTGTCCTGGAGACGACTTCAAGTTGTGTTGTAAGTCGCCCCAAGTCGCGCTGAAGTCGCCCCAAGTCGCGCTGTGATTCATACTCAAGTCGTGTCCAAGTTGCCTCCCAAAGTCGCACTGGAAGTCGTGTTGCCCCTGTGTGAATGGAGTCTAATGTTATTTTATGTTATTATTTTATATGTGTTATTTCCTTCAGTCTAAAGAAGTAGTAGCTGGCTACAGTGAGGGAAAAGAGTATTTGATCCCCTTCTGATTTTGTTTGTTTGCCCACTGACAAAGTAATGATCAGTCTATAATTTTAATGGTAGGTTTATTTTATAAGCGAGAGACAGAATAACAACAAACAATATCCAGAAAAACACATTTCAAAAAAGTTATAAATTGATTTGCATTTTATTGAGTGAAATAAATATTTGATCCCCTATCAATCAGCAAGATTTCTGAATCCCAGGTGTCTTCTATACAGGTAACGAGCTGAAATTAGGACTACTCTCTTAAAGGGAGTGCTCCTAATCTCAGCTTGTTACCTTTATAAAAGACACCTGTCTGCAGATTTTTACAGGGTGGATAAAAATCGACGATTTAAAAAAATTAAACAAATGTGATTTTTTTCGATTTAACCACTTCCCGCCCCGTCAATAGCAGATTGACGTCCGGGAAGTGGTTCTGTTATCCACACTGGACGTCATATGATGTCCTGTGGGATAACAGCCGCCGTGCACGTCGTTTTTTTCCAAATTTTCGCTCTTTTTTTATTTGTTGTGCAAAAAATAAAAATCGCAGAGGCGATCAAATACCACCGAAAGAAAACTCTATTTGTGGGAACAAAATGATAAAAAAATTGTTTGGGTACAGTGTAGCATGACCGCGCAATTGTCATTCAAATTGCGACAGCGCTGAAAGCTCAAAATTGGCTTGGGCAGGAAGCTGTATAAGTGCATGGTATTGAAGTGGTTAAATAAGCTTGTTTTGATTTAAATCTGATTTTTTTTTATTTTTATCAAATTTATTTTAATAAAATGTTTTTGGAATAAAAATATATCTAAAGATAGTTTTCTATTTAAGATACATTCATTTAGTTTATTCAGCATGAAATGGAGCTTAGTTATGTAGCATGAGGCTGTATATTCTGCAATATTTACAATTTTGGTAAACTCATTCAATGAATGCAAGCTGAGATAACATGCATTGATGCCTTCACACAATTTCACAGTAACCATGAGATAAAACAAAGTTTAAGAATATTCCTTTATCCCATTGTTTTGCAAATCTAAGTACATTACAAACTGTATGATTGTTTGAAGAGAAGTGCATCTGTACCAGGTTCTAAGTGTGAGGAGGAAGGGCAATCAGTAAAAATTTAAGTGAAATCTTCTAAGCAGCTTATAAACCTTGTGATCTTTCTGCACATAGCTTGAAGGGCTTTATTCCTCCCTTGAGGAGCAAAATGGCAGCAGCCCGTAAAAGGGGCCCAGTTTGGGAATACTTACTAACCTAACAGCTTATTATTCTAAATAGGAAAACCTTCAATTTGTTTGCAAATATTAAAGATTCTAACTATCAGCAAGAATGAGTCCTTAAATTTAAAGAGCACCTGTCATTTCAGATCCATCATGGCAGCGCCTGTTAGCGGGCATCCACTCACCTGCTGTCGCCACGTCCCTCACCTTGTTGTGTCACTGCCTCATCACCAGCCGTCCCATTAAAGTGAATGGGGCTGTCAGTGAGTAAACAGTGGGTCGGAGGAGGAGCCTCTGCAGGACAGAGATGACAGTTGCTCTTTAAAAATTATGATTTAAATAGAGTTGATTTAAATCAAGCCCTTTTACTAGTGATATAAATCAAGATTTAAATTGTGATTTAAATCGACTTGATTTAAATCAAATCCACCCTGCCACAGAAGCAATAAATCAATTAGATTCCAATCTCTCCATCATGGTCAAGACCAAAAAGCTATGCAAGGATGTCAGGGACAACATTGTAGACCTATACAAGGCTGGAATGGGTTACAAGACCATCGCCAAGCAGCTTGGTGAGAGGGTGACAACAGTTGCTGCGATTATTCAAAAATAGAAGAAACACAAAATAACTGTCAAGCCTCGTACACACGACCGAGTTTCTCGTCGTAAAAAACACGTTGTTTTTTTCGACGAGATTTTTGTTAAGCTTGTCGATTTTCTCGTCAAGCTTTCTATGCGTACACACTGACATTTCCCAATTTCCTCGTTGTTCTCCGCGCTCACGTCCAGCACGTACGACGGCACTATAAAGGGGAAGATCTTTTTTCTTGGCGCCACCCCTTGGGCTGCTTTTGCTGATCTCGTGTTACCGCGTGTGAAGTAAAAGTTTGGGAAGAGACGATTCGCGCTTTTCAGTCTTCGTACTTTTCAGATCGTTTTCTGCGGTTCAGTTTGTGCTTGTGGGTTCGTATCTTGACTTTCAGGGCGTCTAGGCAGGTCGTATCTGTTTTACAGTGCGTTCTTGCCTGTTCGTTTCTGTTTTTCAGTTCGTTATTCATAGGCCTTGCTGTTCTAAAGTGCGTTCTGTTCTGTACGTTCTGATAAGGCGACCGTTTCTTATTAGCCATGTCGCCTGGACGTTCTCGTCGTCGAGTTCGTGCTGTGCGTGCGCTTGGTGTTGGTCTGCTTGTTTTGGACCAAGACCAGTCCATGAATGGTGTGAGGAGGAGTTCATGGACCAAGAATTGGTTGCTCCAGCGGGACCAATTCTGCCATATGCCTCTGCTGCGGGAGATCGTCGAGAATAATCCTGAGGACTACAGGAATTTTCTGCGGATGTCTGACCCCGTTTTTCAGGAACTGTTGGCTTTGGTGTCCCCCTATATTACCAGGCAGGACACCGTTATGCGGGAAGCCATCAGTGCTGAGCAGAGGCTCATCGCCACGTTACGTTACCTGGCGACAGGGAGAAGTCTTCAGGACTTGAAGTTCACCACAGGCATCTCCCCCCAGGCTCTGGGCTTCATAATCCCAGACACCTGTTCTGCTATTATACAAGTCCTGCAGGAGGACTATATTAGGGTAAGTTTTCTCCATTAACATCACATTTTATGTATTACATGTATGCTAATGTATTGTATTTCTTTCATCCTTCCCTAATTACCATGATTGTAATATGCTGAGAATGTCCCCTTTGTCCCCATGCATGCTGGAAGCTTTAGATTGCCCCTTTTTTCTCCTCCATAAATATTTCCCTTCACTAACTTTTCCAGCAGGGGCGCCTGTTGCTCCAAATGTTTGGGGGTCCCACCCCAATTTATGAACTAAACTTCCTCCTTTTTTGCTCAGGTGCCTATTAAACGCCCCCAGTTGTCCCCTCTAATGCAGCCATTTGGTTCCCTCCAATGCAGCCATTTTCCCCCCAGCCCTGCACTTACCTTCTTGTGGTCAGCGCCATCCTTCTTCTGTCCTTGATGTCTTCTCCTTCCCTTGATGTTGCATCAGCCAATCATGTTACCATTAAACAGACTTGGTGAACATGATTGGCAGAGCAGCCTGCCAGTGTTTCCTCAAGGAATGCCCCCCCCTCTCTGTGTCCCCTATTTTACTTTTCGGAAGCCAATTACATCCCTCAGGTTGTAATGTGCAAGACTATTTTACTACCTGTTTCTGCTATGCAATTTGAACCCCCTAAATGCCGCAATTATTCATATGTCGGTCGCTAAACAAGAGGCCATCCACCTGAATAGTGGGCGGCATAGACAATACATAGGTTAATGCAACGCATGAACCTATGTATTGTTCTGAGTGATGGACACAGGAGAGAGGGGGCAGTGCTCCAGCTCCCACTCTGGACGCACCGCCACTGCAATGCTATCCTGTGGCCAAACACATTCCCCCCCCCAAAATAATTTAGTAATGGCCCATCAGAGGGGGTGATGAATCTGATAAATGAGCCTTCCCTTATACTAATTTTAAACACCTTAATAAACGTAGAATTTGATTGATGTTGGCCTTGATTTTTTTTTTAATCAAATTTCCTTGAAATGTCTGACTTTGGTATTCTAATATTATTTCATCTTGTTTCACTCCACAGCTTCCTTCCACGCCACAGGAATGGCAGACTGTGGCATCGGAGTTTGCCACGCGGTGGGACTTCCCCAACTGCGGTGCCATAGACGGGAAGCACGTCCGAATCGTGCCGCCACCCCGTTCTGGGTCCTACTACTACAATTACAAGGGGTTTCATAGCATTGTGCTGATGGCGGTGGTGTCAGCACAGTATGAATTCCTCTATGTTGATGTAGGGAAGAATGGCCGGATGTCCGATGGGGGATCCTTCATCCAGACGGAGTTTGCCCTCCGTCTCCAGAGTGACGACCTTGCATTGCCACCGGATGCAGGGAATATTGAAGGACTCCCCTTTGTTTTCTTGGCTGATGAAGCCTTCGGACTCGGACGGCATCTTATGAGGCCATTTCCACAGAGGACCCTGACCCCAGAGAAGAGGGTGTTCAATTACCGGCTGTCCAGGGGCCGAAGAGTTGTCGAAAATGCCTTTGGCATAATGGCCAGCCGGTTCCGCCTTTTTATGACTTCAATACACTTGGCGGACTACAAAATAAACTATGTCGTATTATGCTGCTGTGTGCTACACAACTTTCTGAGCCAAAAATCAAATTCCTATATGGCCTCAGTTTTGCCAGAGGCTGGACTTTCCCCTGCAAATCCCCTGCCGGGCCTGGAATCTGCCCGTCCTGGCTTGCCCTCCCAAAATGCCCGTGAGGTTCGGGACAAATACATGGAGTATTTCACGGGTAGGGGGGCAATTCCTATGCCAGCCTATGTCTAAGGATCCCAATAAAAAGCTTGTTTAAACCTTTAATTATTTGTTCTTTCCTGTCTCCTAGTTTGTCTTTGTGCATTTGTAGTGCCAAGTGTATTTTACTTTAGTAAATAACAACCATTTCACTATGTAACCTTACAAAATAACCAAATAAGCTTAGAGGGTATTATAAAAAGAAGCTACACGTTGTTTGTGGTCAAATATTTTACTCTGTGCACATTCTCACCATTTTTAGTTTTTTCTGTTTTTTTGGGTTGGCCTGGCCCCAACCCAGCAATTTTTTGCTTATGAAAATACAAAAATAACAGTTGCATTACAAAAATTACAACATTGGATACCTCTGAGCAATCTGAGACATTCACTTACACAAACTTTGTCTCTATGTGCCCGTCCTAATATGGGGTCCTGCCACCCCTTGCCCAGGCAAAAATTGAATATGCACACATTTGGGATTTTTTACATCTATGAAGTTTACAATCCTGATCCCTATTGTCAACATGTGCTATCTGCCATCAGGGGTGATCAATGGACGTGTTTTGGGGGTGCAACCCCTTCCTCAGTTCACCGACTTTAGATACGAGGAAGGGGTTGCACCCACAAAAGATGTACATGGATATCCCCTGATGGCAGATAGCACATGTTGACACACTGTGTGCAGATTCAATTTTTGGCTGGTTTGATTGTCAAAAAAATTTGAATAGTTGCAAAAACAAACATGTAAAAACAAATGTGTTTGGATGGCTTATTGAATTCTCCCCAAAACATCGAGAATGTCTTTAAATGTTTGTTCCATCACATGGATTCTTTGTTTAATAAGGTCCAGTTCCGTGCTACATTCCATCACTTGCTGGATGAGGCGGAGGGCACTGTCAGCAGAGAACCGTGTACTATCCTTCACAACATTTATATCCCCTAAAAACAAAAAACAAAAGGTATTATAACTCTGCAGGCCTATATCTCTTACCTGAAGCTGTGGTGACAGATACTGACCTGTTGTGGTGACCAGATCCACAATGTCATCCACCTCTCCTTCCTGCACTTCTCCTTCCTCCACCTCAACTTCCTGCACATCTTTCGGTTGTGGGTCTTTGGGAGTTTGGGGTTGCTTGGAAGTTGTGGGGTGCATGTGCTCCCTGGAGTGTCCTCCTCCCAGTCTTCTCTCCCCTATGAGAAGCAAACAAAAGGTCAATTTATCATACTGTAAATCTCAATGTTAAAATAAAAACAGGCTAAATTGATTGGAAGTGTGGTACAAGTGTGTGTTTGGGCGGAATTTAAAGAAGAATGCATTATTTATGACCAAGAATATGCTTAGTATTCACCTTTGGATGTAATTTATTTGACATGGAGGCACCACAAAAATTCTCGTATGCACCTGTGTGGGACACCCAAAAAAGGCGGGTCTGGTGGGCCACACTATAGTGCTCCAAAGTACAGATGTGGAAGCAGCTGCTGAGTGTCCTCTCCTTTACACTGATAAAAGTTTGCATTTCATTCTCTTTACAAACACATCATCTAGACGAAAAAATATGCCACAATTTTGGAGCAAAAATGGCAGATGTATAATTACTTTTGTGGCTCTAAAATAAGCCAAAACCACGGATAGTGGCCGAACGAAGTGTCGGTAACGTAACGAACGATTACTGTGCCCAACCAAGTTCAAAATATTACATTTTGGAAGCGAGTCCAATATGAGAAACCAAAATAAAGAGCAACATGTCAGTTTAGAAAAAGATTAATATCAGAAAAGTCTACATTTTACTTACTTTTAGCGAGCATTCTCTTTATGCTCCTCAACTGCTCTGGCTCCCTCAGTTTGAGGTCTGACCACCTCTTTCTGAGCTGCTCATTTGAGCGTTTCACCCCGAAATTCGCCTTCAGACTCTTCACGACTTTAGTGAGGATTTTGGCCTTCCTTCTATTTGGTTTGCTATACGGCCCATGCTTGGCATCATAATCAGCCTTGAGCAAGATGTCCACCATCTCCGCCAAAGACATATTCGATGCCTTGAATCTCCTCCTTGATTGTGACGTTTCCTCGGTCTCCGGGCTTGTCTCCTCCTCGTTAGTTGCAGAATTATCAGACACCTGCTGTAACTCCGCCATATCTGTCTGCGCGCCGAAAGAGAAGGAAGGGCGACGTGTGCGGAGCGACGTGTTCGTATTTTGACGCATGCGTGGTGTGTATATAGCAAACACACATGTGACTATAGTACGTTCGGTGTGCGGAGAGAGGAGTTCAAGTGACGTACGTGCGAACGAAGGTATGTGATTTTGTGAATTGTACAAATTGTTGGCCTATACTGTCTTGAGAATGTTGGAGGATATATATGGTGACTAGCATGTTAAGGAGGTTAGACTGTTTGCCTCACATTAGTTATATATAATTTATTTAACTTGCAGATACAATATGAATGTCTTTATAAGCGACAAGGATTTCCTGGCGGAATTTATTGACTGGGTAAGGGAGCTGCCCGCTCTGTGGGAGACGAAAAACCCCATCCACAAAAAAAGAGGGGTGAGAAAAGCAGCGCTGGAGAAGCTGCTCCCATTTGTGCATACCAAGGTGCCCACAGCCACAGCAAAACAAGTGGACACTAAAATTGGGAGCTTGAGAGGTACCTACAGGACTGAACGCTCTAAGGTGCTGGCTTCTCAGAGGTCAGGAGCAGCAGCAGATGATGTGTATGTCCCGATTTTGTGGTACTACAACAGGATGTCCTTCCTGGATGACCACATTGAGACAAGGCCATCACTCTCCACTCTTCCCCCCAGACTTCCCTGCAGCCAACCTGAGCCTTCTCTGGAGCAAGAGGAGGCAGCCATCCTGGATGATCCTGATTTGGCCATCTGGAGCCAGGTATAGTATTTTTCGAAAATGTATTGGGATAAACTTAATGTTTGACAAATATGTCAAGATGACAAACATAAACTATTTTGGATTGCACAAGTGAAATCAAGATCTGTAGACATTATTCTGCACTTAATTGGGTGCTAAATAGTCAATCTGATGTAGTGGTAAATTTAAAGCAAGGATTTATGGATTTACATTCTAATTGCTTCAATCAGGATTACAAAGTTTGATGCAAAGATTAAACGAACATATTAAACTATGTCCCTTTTTCATACACAGGATGAAATCAGCCAGGAGGAGGGTCTGGAAACTGTCAGGCAGGAGGGGGAAGGGCCCAGTGGCAGCCAGGAGGTGGCAGGGCCCAGTGGCAGCCAGGAGGTGGCAGGGCCCAGTGGCAGCCAGGAGGTGGCAGGGCCCAGTGGCAGACAGGAGGTGGCAGGGCAAAGGAGAAGCACCAGATCCCAGGTGCCTCCCATCCAGCTTCACAAAAGAGGCAGGAGGGACAGGAGCACGAGTGAGGCAGCAATGGCCCTTATTCGTGAGGCCCATGCCACCCTCCAGGAGCCCACATCCCCTGAAGAGGCCATTGCCGGCCTAGTGGAGGCTAAGTTCAAGATGATGAGCATGGAGCAACGCCTCCTATGCGAGCCCCTGCTCATCACCTTGCTCAACAAGGGGGTGATGGAGAAAATTACCCCCAATACCGCCATATGTGAGGTGGCACAACTGACCCAACCTCAACCTCCACCTCCCCCTTCTTCTTCTGCCCCACCCCCTTCTGCTACACCTCCCCCTTCTTCTTCTTCTGCCCCACCTCCTTCTGCTACACCTCCCCCTTCTTCTTCTGCCCCACCCCCTTCTGCTACACCTCCCCCTTCTTATTCTGCCCCACCCCCTTCTGCTACACCTCCCCCTTCTTATTCTGGCCCACCCCCTTCTGCTACATCTCCTCCTCCTCCTCCTGACAGGAGTACCCCTCCAGTGGGCCAGCCTCCAGCCAAACGAAGAAGGAAGGCTGCAGGGAAGGCTTCAGGGAAGATTGCAGGGAAGGTTGCCAGGAAGAAGAGGAAGTGATGGCCTTGCTTCATTGTGGTCGGACAGAAGGCAGCCTGTTGTAGTACCACAGACTTGGGACATATATCTCACCTGCTGCTGTTCCTGACCTCTGGGAGGCCAGCATCAGATTGTGTTCAGAAATGTTGGCCTTCTCAAGCTCCCAATTTTAGTGTCCACACAGGGTTGCTGTGTGCTCTGGGGTCCCTGGGATGCACAAATGGCAGCAGGTTCTCCAGCGCTGCCTTCTCTTTATTTTATTTTTAAACATGAATAAATGTGATTTTTGTTTACGTTCATACTTGACTATGTGTATTTGTAAAAATTTAAAATCTAGCTTTGGAGTAAGCAGATACATTTGACTGACAAAAAAAGGGACAGATAACAACCCCCCCAAAAGAATAACTAAATCTGATTATCAAAAAAACATGGTGGGAAATTTAACTAATGTAGAGTCCAAAATTAAATGGGAGATCACTACCAAAACATTGCGAAATTATAATTAACATCATTTTTAAAAATATTATCATTTAAATTATTCCTAAAAACTTGCACGATATAATACACATAAATCTTCTTAAGAGCAGCATGAAAAAGGTTAAAAAATAAGTCATAACTCTGTGTGAATATCAGCAGCAAAAGAAGGTCACTTGTTTTGATTAATGTAACATTCTAACGAAGATTTCAATACAGAACATTTAAACGATGCAATATTTTTGAGCGTGACGAATGTGCTCTCTCCATTACGAAGGCTTGTTTTACCAGAAGATGCGCTCCCGTCTCATAGTTGCTTGTGAGCATGCGCGCTTTTGGAAGAGTCGTAAAAGCATACATACGAACCATTTTCTCGTCACAAAACAGCCCGACGAGAAACACGACGAGGAAATCTGGAATCCTGACGAGAAAATAGAGAGCAGGTTCTCTATTTTCTCGTCGAGATTCTCGGCAAATTTCTCATCGTAAAACCATACACACGAACGTTTTTCTCAACAAAAAAGCTCTTGCGGCACATTTCTTGCCGGTTTTGGATGAGAAACTCGGTCGTGTGTACGAGGCCTGAATCTCCAAGATCTCACCTCGTGGAGTTTCAGGCTGCATTCACAGCTGAGCGTTTTCAGCTCATAAAATGGCAGAAAAACGTATCAAAAACACCCAACAAGCAAAATCCCATCTATTTCAATTCATAGAAAGGGGGGGGGGTGGGTTTAGGCGCTCCTAGCGATGTGATGCCTTTAAAAACAAATGTAATAGTGGCTCTGATGGCACTTCTAAGTTAGTCTGTGTATATTAAGGCAAGAGGAGGCAGCCATCCTCAGAGGGTGTCCATTACCTCTGTCAGCAAGAAGTATGTAAAAAAAGAGGGGGATGGAGGCGCCTACTGTTCTAAATAATGTAAGTATGGTCTATCCACTTACAGGTTAACTTTGCAATGATGTCCATCGAGGATGGTGGTGTCCTAGGGTCTGAAGATGCCGCTCTGCAGGCTCTGGAGGTGTATCCCTCAGCCGTACGGTGTAGGAGATGTTTGAATTTCGTGTCACAGGCTTCTCAGCGGTGTCACATGACAGGAAGCTCCACGCTGTCCAGTCTGGAACGCGGAAGCGGTGGTGACGTCACACGGCAGGGCAGGCAGTCAGACGTAGAGTGGGGAGTGTCACAGGCTACGCGCTCGGGGCTCACAGCTCCTTCTACTGGCCTGTTTGCTCTCAGGAGGAGAGCAGATTAAATGCATGGACAGGAAGTGGGAAGTCCGCGGCTGTGAAACCATAACAGCCAGTGGACCCACACTATAAAAACAACCTTTTGTGATTAAAAATGATTATTTAATAAAAATAATGGTCCCAGCTGCCTTGAGATTACTGACAAGATTCTCCCATGTAGTTCTGGGCTGATTCTTTACTGTTTTCATGATCATTGAGGCTGCATTCACACCTGAGTGTTTCAAATGTGCACATTTTTTACCGCAATTTTACACCTGAGTGTTTCAAATGCTCCTGAGGACCGGCGCGGTTTCAGCGCCGGTCCTGGTGAAAAAAAAAATAGATTTGCTGAAAATCGGAATCGATTTGAGCTCTCAACTTGATTCAAGATTCAAATAATTTTTTTCCCCAGCCCTACCATGACCCCAAGAACATCATCCCCACCGTCAAACATGGAGGTGGAAACATTATACTTTGGGGATGTTTTTCTGCTAAGACTACAGGACAACTTCACTGCATCAAAGGGACAAAGGAGGTGGCCATGTACCATCAAATCTTGAGTGAGAATCTCCTTCCCTCAGCCAGGGCATTGAAACTGGGTCATAGACCGGTATCCCAGAATGACAATAACCCAAGGCAAGAAAGGAGTGGCTCAAGAAGAAGCACATTAGGGTCCTGGAGGGGTCTAGCCAGTCTGCAGACCTTAATCCCATAGAAAATATGTGGAGGGAGCTGAAGTTTTGAGTTACCAAACGTCAGCCTCGAAACCCTAATGACTTGGAGAGGATCTGCAAAGATGGAGAGGATCTGCAAAGAGGAGTGGGACAAAATCCCTCTTGAGATGCGTGCAGACCTGGTGGCCAACTACAAGAAATGTCTGACCTCTGTGATTGCCAACAAGGGTTTTGCCACCAAGTACACAGTCATGTTTTGCGAAGGGGTCAAATACTTAGATAGGAAGAGAATGATGGGACTTTTAGGGTGCCAAGAATAGATCAGGAACAAACCAATAAATAAAAATATCAAATTTATTTATACAGAAAAACATCAGGGTATCGCCATACAATAACCATTTTGTAGATGAACAGCAGTATTTTCTTGCTTTAAATGTTTCGCCAGACAATGGCTTCCTCAGGAGATAAATACTGCATGTATGGACACTATGAATTGAAAACAATATATTAGAGACATACAAAATGTATGTATATTATATAACATCTCAATACAAACAATAAACACATCAGGAAACTCTCAAAGAGCATGGAACCAGAAAGCCAAATTCAGCATGAACCTACCTGATATAATATATATCCTATCAATAAAGGTTAAAGGCTGAGGTGTCTAGAGGACATTGATAATTTGGAGATATCTGGTGCACCACAGAGGTGGGCATAGAAACTCCAATGGCAATGGTCCTGTGAATATGGGAAGATATTATTTGAAAGGCCATCACACACTATGTAGATATTGGGAACAGATTGGCAAACATATATACAAATGCATATACAGTATCTCACAAAAGTGTGTACACCCCTCACATTTTTAAAAATATTTTATAATATCTTTTCATATGACAACACTGAAGAAATTACACTTTGCTTCAATGTAAAGTAGTGAGTGTACAGCTTGTATAACAGTGTAAATTTGCTGTCCCCTCAAAATAACTCAACACACAGCCATTAATGTCTAAACAAAAGTGAGTACACCCCTAAGTGAAAATGTCCAAAGTGTCAACATTTTGTGTGGCCACCATTATTTTCCAGCACTGCCTTAACTCTCTTGGGCATGGAGTTCACCAGAGCTTCACAGGTTGCCACTGGAGTCCTCTTCCACTCCTCCATGAGGACATCACGGAGCTGGTGGATGTTAGAGACCTTGCGCTCCTCCATCTTCCATTGAGGATGCCCCACAGATGCTCAATGGGGTTTAGGTCTAAAGACATGCTTGGCCAGTCCATCACCTTTAACCTCAGCTTCTTTGGCAAGTGGTCGTCTTGGAGGTGTGTTTGGGGTCATTACCATGTTGGAATACTGCCTTGTGGCCCTGTCTCCGAAGAGAGGGGATCATGCTCTGCTTTTATTATGTCACAGTACATGTTGGCATTCATGGTTCCCTCAATGAACTGTAGCTCCCTAGTGCTGGCAGCACTCATGCAGCCCCAGATCATGACCCTCCCACCACCATGCTTGACTGTAGGCAAAACACACTTGTTTTTGTACTCCTCACCTGGTTACCGCCAAACACACGCTTGACATCATCTGAGCCAAATACGTTTGTCTTGGGGTCCAGTAATCCAAGTCCTGAGTCTGCTTGTCTTCAGCAAACTGTTTGCGGGCTTTCTTGTGCATCATCTTTAGAAGAGGCTTCCTTCTGGGATGACAGCCATGTACACCAATTTGATGCAGTGTGCGGCCTATGGTCTGAACACTAACAGGCTGACTCCTCACCCTTTCAACCTCTGCAGCAATGCTGGCAGCACTCATACAGCTATTTCCCAAAGACAACCTCTGGATGTGACGCTGAGCACGTGCGATCAACTTCTTTGGTCGACCATAGAGAGGCCTGTTCTGAGTGGAACTTGTCCTGTTAAACCGCTGTATGGTTTTGGCCACCGTGCTGCAGCTCAGTTTTAGGGTCTGGGCAATCTTTTTATAGCCTAGGCCATCTTTATGTAGAGCAACAATTATTTTTTTCAGATCCTCAGAGAGTTCTTTGCCATAAGGTGCATGTTGAACTTCCAGTGACCAGTATGAGAAAGTGAGAGCGATAACACCAAATTTAACATACCTGGTCCCCATTCACACCTGAGACCTTGTAACACTAACGGGTCACATGACATCGTTGAGGGAAAATGGCTAATTGGGCCCAATTTGAAATTTTTTCACTTAGGGGTGTACTCAGTTTTGTTGCCAGCGGTTTAGACATTAATGGCTGTGTGTTGAGTTATTTTGAGGGGACAGCAGATATACACTGTTATATAAGCTGTACACTCACTATTTTACATTGTAGCAAAGTGTAATTTCTTCAGTGTTGTCACATGAAAAGATATAATAAAATATTTACAAAAATGTGAGGGTTGTACTCACTTTTGTGAGATACTGTATGCACATACACATAATGCAACCAATAAGTTGAACCTACCAAAAGATCCAGAGTCTATAACTCTAACATATTCATCCCAGAAAGGAGGACTTTTGTCTCATGTTGAAAAAATGAAACTTCCAGAATGAAATTCAAAAACTGGTAATAATCCTATATTAACAATAAATGAGAGAAGGAACAGTTCAGCAATATACAATCCACTCCACCCTCAATCAGAAAGAGAGAGGATTGAAACAGTACCAAACCTTTTCTTTACCTTAACAGGATGGTACCACACATATCTCTTCCCTCCAGTGTCATGTAAAAATGGCAGGCTAAGGGGCCCTTTTATGCCCCTTCCACCTCCTCCAGCGTCCAGAGGGAAGTGCGGACGCCTAGAATAGCCACTGTGCATGCGTGAGCTGCACCGGAAGTGACGTCACGTCTAGGCGTGACGAAAACAGCGGCGCCATGTTGGAAAATCTGCCCAGAGCAGGCTGCACAGCCCTTAGCCAATCAACTCCACCCAAGCCCCAGGATAAATTAAGGCAAAATGGAAGAATCCTGTTATGGGAGCATGCTGAGCAAGTAGCCAATGGCACCAATGCCAAATCACCCACAAAGGAGAACCCTCAAGGGGGAATGACGGTGACGCCATGTGCGTCCATATGGTCACCTATCTCCAAACAATGAACCTCTTAAAAAAAACACATAACATCATCTAGTGGCAAAGCATGGAAAATACAACCCCAGCATGTAAAACAAATTTGTTATTGACATACGAGCCAGATATCTAATGAACAATTCCCTAGACAGAGGGAGGATATATTAAAGGCAGGGATATCTGAAAGGCTTTGCAGTTCCACGTATAAATGAGTTAAAAAAAACTATTAAACAAAAATATAGAAACATTAATTCATCTTTTAATATCTAATTGGGAAAAATGATCCTAGGTATGCACAGTCTTAAAATTCTCCTTCACAGGCAAAAGAGAAATGAAATGGCTTAAAGGAAGGGATTGTGGCTTATGGACTCGTTCAGTCCAAGATGTTTCATAGCTGATAAGGTGTGGATCCATTTGGTCTCACGCTGCAGGAGAAGTTTATCGACATCACCCCCTCTCTCATGTACAGGTCTATGGTCAAGGGCAAAAAAAAATAATTTTAGATAATTTAAAACTATGAAAAAGCCCCATATGTCAGCTGATTGGAGTTTCCATTTTCTTTTTTGAGACCAAAGTCTCTGACCCTATGAAAAAAGTTTTTTTAGTTTTTCTGACATAGAAGGCCTTGCACTCACATTCCATGTAATAGACTATGCCGATAGATTGACAATCGGCATAGAACTTGGACTTATATATTTCTCCATTGGGGAGCTTTATCTGACCAAAATTCATCATGTACCTGCAAAAATTGCATTTTCCACCCGACCTAGTACCCGTCCGCTTTCAAGCATGCTGTGGGAATTTAGTGGTTAAATGACTATGGCCAAGTTGATCCCTAAGAGACTGAGACCTTCTATAAGTAATTTGTGGATAGGAACTGATGTATCTGGAAACCATGTCGTCTGCTACTAATAAATGCCAATATTTGTGAACAATATCCCTAACCTGCCGACGTTGCCCTGCGAAACAAGTTATTAAAGCGGTTGTATAGGTAATTTTTTAACTTTTACCTACATGTAAGCCTATACTAAGGCTTACCTGTAGGTAAAAAAAATATCTCCTAAACCTTTACGGTTTAGGAGATATTCCCCTCGCAATGCGCCGCTGACAGCAGCGGCGCATGCGCACAGGGGATTCTCGGGCTGAAGGCTCGGCAGACGCCGGACCTCACCGGAACAAAGTCTCCCGCGCGCATGCACGGGAGTGAGAAATCGCGGCTCCAGCCACTCACAGCGCTGGAGTCGCGATACCCGGAAGACACGCCGAGGCAACATGTCATCTCCCTCGGCGTGGACCAGGTGAGTCAACGATGCCTCATTCTAAGGTAAGTATTTCATAATGAGCTATTATGCTATGCGGCTCATTATGCCTTTCCCTTGCAGGTCACTAGTAAAAAAAAAAAAAAGTTGGTTACTTTACAACCGCTTTAAACAAACTTTTCGATCTACTATTTTGTTTTTTGTGGCAAAGATTAGAGTATCTCTACGACATGATCGACTATAGCCTCTTGCCAAGAGACGATTTTGTAAGGCCTTGGCCCCAGTCTCATAGTCTTTTTGTCGACTGCAATTTCTTTTTAACCTAAGGTACTGGGTGTACGGTATGCTCGAAACGAAGGGTCTGGGGTGGGAACTGGTAGAATGGAGTATCGTGTTGCCTGCTGAGTGCTTACGGAATAAAGAAGAGCCTATACTTCCATCATCATTGATGAAAATCTGAATATCAAGAAAGCTTATGGTCCTTTGATCAAAGTTCATTGTGAATTTTAAATTTAAATCATTTAGTTTTAGGACTTCCAGGAAGGAAAGTAATTCCTCCCTGGACTCTGTCCATTTAACAAAAATATCACTGATGAATTTACGCCAAATAAGTACCTTGCTTAGGCTCTCCTGTAATTCCTCACATGAAAAAAATATATGTATATACAACGTGTCCCCATCACAACCCCCTGCACCTGGAGGTAATGGGAGCGATTAAACAAAAAAATGTTGTTGGTCAGAATGAAGTGTAACAATCCCAGAATGAATGCATTGTAATTGGCAGCACCTCTGCCTCTTTCCACAATAAAGCCCTCTACAACCCGAACTCCCAGTTCATGGGGAATTGAGTTGTAGAAGGCCTCTACATCAATGGCCACCAACCACGCTCCCTCAGGCACCACAACACCGCTGAGAGCTCTCAACAGATCAGCGGTATCCTAAATGTAGGCACTTAGGGCCATCACATGAGGTCTTAGGTAATCATCAACTATTTGACTCGCTGATTCTGTTAGGCAGCCATTTTGTGACACAATTGGACTTTTTTGAAATGTGTTTTCCTGGATATTTTTGTTATTATGTCTCTCACTGTTAAAATAATCCTACCATTAAAATGATAGACTGATCATTTCTTTAGCAGGGGATCATATACCGTATATACTCGAGTATAAGCCGGCCCGAATATAAGCCGAGGCACCTAATTTTACCACAAAAAAATGGGAAAACGTATTGACTCGAGTATAAGCCTAGGGTGTCCATCTGCATGCCTCACTGTGCCTCACTTTGCCTCACTGTGTCCATGTGCATGTCTCACTGTGTCCATGCCTCACTGTGCCTTACTGTGGCCATGCCTCACTGTGTCCATGCCTTACTGTGCCCATGCCTCACTGTGCCCATGCCTCACTGTCACTGTGCCCATGCCTCACTGTGTCCATGCCTCACTGTGCCCAATCTCCCTACCTGATCTCCGGCACTGTGTGACTAGACTGATGTTTAACATGGGAGTCTATGGAAGGGGTACCCGGCTTTGAAAAATCACCCTGGACAACAAACTTTGCACACTTGTAGATGAAGAGTGGGGCTACATGTGTGCCAAGTTTGGGATCCAGGGAACCTAGGGCAGGCCGGTACCGGGTCCCCAAAATCACCGGAGAAATTACCGTTTAACATTGGAGTCTATTGAAGGGGTGCCCGGCTTGAAAAATCGGTGCTCCCCGGCTGTAGGTCCCCCGGACAACAAACTTGTAGAGGAAGAGTGGGGCTACATGTGTGCCAAGTTTGGGGTCCAGGGGACCTACGGCTGGCCGGAATCAGGCGCACAAAGTTGAAGATGGACACAGACTCGAGTAGAAGGCGAGGGGAGCATTTTCAGCACACAAAAAATGTGCTGAAAAACTAGGCTTATACTCGAGTATATACAGTACTTTTTTCACTCACTGTATAATTTGTTCAGATTTACTTTGTAGAAAGTCCTTTTGTGTGTAACAAAATATCATAATACCACCTTTTTCTCAAATATGTTCATTTCTGACAAAAAACACAATCAACAGTTTATAGTTCTTAAGAAATGTTTTATATGAACCAAATCATTTACAGGCACTGCTCCTGCTCCTGTGTGATGCAAAAAACAAACAAACAAAAAAAATCATTATTTAAGGTATGTATAGACTTAAACCTTGTGGCCCCCTTGATTGGAAGGTCAAATGCAATAAAGAGAAATAGTCTCTCATAGCCTTTTGAAGCAGTTTAGACATAATCATCAACAATAACCTGTAATATTGTGGCTTGGATAACCATTTTACAGTCATGCTTCCTGGAAACAGGGGAGAAATATAGGTTTTCTTTACATAGAGTATGGACTGAATTTCATGTACATTGTTCTGGCTTAGTTATTGCTGAGTGACCTTCGGCCACAGAGAAATCATTTTTAAAGCAATGTATTGAGCAAGGAACAATGTGTAGCTTTTATTAATTCAACAATGCTAAGGTTCAGTCTTGAGGTGTATGGTGCTATTTCTGTGCATTGAATAAAACAAGCCTGTATTTTGTTAGGATATGCATCTATTGTGCAGTATTGACAGTCTCTCCAAATTGTAAGAGGTTTTGAAAACCTTTATTTGTAAGGCTTTTTATTTTCTACTTATGGTATTTAAAAGTACATACTGTACATTTACATAATACATAAATACAATAGCAATCAATAATATTTCACTGTTGTAAATGCTGAAGAAATGGGAAATTTTGGTTGCTATGGATTACTGTTTCTGCTACTTTATTCTGCAAGGCCATATGACCATGTTTGTATTTAAAGCGGTATTAAACCCAACAACATATATATATAATGAGAAATAATGATAGAGGCAATGCTCTCTCAAAGCGTAATGGGACTGTTAATGGAGATGGTGTGTCTGTTTGTAAAGGTGAACACTCGAACAATTTTTTTTTTTAAGAAAGTACAAATTTTTTAATAGTATACAATTAAAATGACACAGTCATAGTAACATATAGACCATGGGAGAATGCTGGATGCATGACAATAGATGATTGGTAATGCAGGAGGCCAACATGTTTCACAAGAATGCGTCGTCAGGGCACCGCATCCATCTAAACTTGCATCTAGTTTATATGTGTAGCGGGATATTGCCCTTTAATCCCCCTGAGACTACAGTACCCAGTGCGCAACGGGACACCCAGGGTGCATTGCCCCGCGCAAGGACTGCTGGGGTGGGTTATTTAACCGAAGGGCGGGGCTGAATTCGGCCTTTTTGGACACCAGCAAGTGGAACTCTTGTCCGAGCCTGCTGAGATACAAGGCCTGAAGCCTAGGCCTTTCTCCAAGAGTCTTCCGCTCTCGCTGAGGAACCTGAGGGACGTCTTTTCCTGCTGTTGCTGTTCATCGTCAGGAGGACCGAAGACCCGAAGGTCGTGAGATCTGTGTACCAAGACACAGCAGCGGAAGATGACACGGACTGGTCCAGTTGGGTGAGAGAGCACCTGCTCAGAGAACTATATAGGATCTCTAGGCCCAATAACTGTTATCCGGAGTTACCACTAGTGTTTGCTGCTGCACGCCAGAGAGACAGTGCATCGGAGTTACCTTAGAGATTTGTCCTAAATTCACCAAGTTATCCAAACCCTTTTTTTTACCCTGTGGATTACAGTTTATCTCCAACAAGTGCACCACCATTTTGCTAGCGAAGATTTTCCCCTACAGAACTTCTACACAGTGCAGTCAGGCCTGACTTAGCGTAGATATTTCTGGGTGCCATTCTGTCCATGAGGGAGAATAGCTGCAGCGGGGACCATTAGTGTTATGCATCGTACTGTATATCTATCTGTTTGTTAAGATACTCTTTTATTGCAGGGCTGTGCACATGATATGTACACTGTTGATTACATGCTTACCCAACAATCTGAGTAAAAGTGCAAGGGTTAAGTATACTGGTGTTTGTGTCATTTACTCTGCAGAAGAGACGGTTAAGGATAGCTATACTCTATTGCTGTGTGTTTTATTATAGGGCTGTGTCTCCGTGAGTTACAGGCCACACAGTCCTATCACCCCTTACTAACTGTGCCAAGGGAGGTTAGGGCTAATTACTTGGGGTTGACAGCGGTGCACTACATAGACCAAAAATTATACTGGCAGCTCTCTTAGCTGGGGGTATCGCTACATACGAGACATAAAGCATGTCATTAGTATAAAAACAGACATACATTCAATGAATTTAATACTGATATGCATTTTTACTCAAATCAATAGTCGCAGCAAACAACTGCACGTGCTCACCTGGTCTAAAAGCTTGGAATGACTCACATACATCATTACCCGGGCATCAAAAGGGCCGGGTCATTCCCCGTGGCTATGTATCTGGTGGGAGTCAGACCCACCAGAGTGGCCTGTAAGGCTACTGGACCGTGTTAGCAACCAATATGGTGCATTAGGTAGAAATATATGGAATTTAATAGCGAAACCATAATAGTTAAATAAAATAGAATAAAGTGTATTTAATTGACATAGCTAGTAATGATATATTGGGAAGACTACGTATGTATGTGGATAGCATGGTACCAAGCCAATCTATTATAAATAGAAACTTATAACTTTTAAATGAGGATAAACAAAAGGATGTATACCTGCTAATGGTTATATTAATTGCACCGTTGCTTACTCCGTCGGTTGAATCAGAGGTAAGTAGGACTAAGGAATATGGGGACCCTCAACTGCAGCACCACTGGTAATTGAATAAACAATAGTTTAATATTGATATATGGGGCAATAATAGAAGGAAATAAAACAGAGATACAATAATATGACAGAGTAATAACATGGCAATAGGCAAAAGGGCTATAGATAATGAGCCAATATAATAGAATAGTGATGAGCCGAACACCCCCGGGTTCGGTTCGCACCAGAACCCGCGAACGGACCGAAAGTTCGTACGAACATTAGAACCCTATTAAATACAATGGATGCGAACGTTCGAATTCTAAAGTGCTAATTATAACAACTATTATGCATGTTATTGTCCTAAAAAGGGTTTGGGAACCCGGGTTCTGCACCAGGGGACATGTATCAATGCAAAAAGAAGTTTTAAAAACGGTCGTTTTTCGGGAGCAGTCATTTTAATGATGCATAAAGTGAAAAAAAAAGAGTCAAATATTCCTTTAAATATCGTACCTGGGGGGTGTCTAAAGTATGCCTGTGAAGTGCCACGTGTTTCCCGTGTTTAGAACTGTCCCTGCACAAAATGACACTTCTAAAGGAAAAAAAAGCCATTTAAAACTGCTTGCGGCTTTAATGTAATGTCTGGTCCCGGTAATATGGATGAAAATCTTTAAGAAAAATGGCATAGCTACCCCATGACCCCCCCCCTACCCCAGCCCATTACCAGCCCCTTTGGGTCTTGTATGGATATTAAGGGGAACCCCGCACATAAAATAAAAAAGGCCCTATATACTCTGAACAGCCGTATACAGGCGGTGCATACAAGACAGGGACTGTAGGTTTGTTCTTATGTAGAATCTGTTTGTAATTTTGAACAGGTACATTGTTGAAGTGTAGCTCCAGCCCAAAAATCTATTTTTAAACTTTTTGGAAAACATAGGTAAGGGTTATCACCCCAGTAACATTTGTTTTGCTGTCTGTGCCCCTGTTCAGAACATTTCACCTCACTTTCCGTCCCAATGACAACTGTTTTTGAAATGTGGTGTTTTTCTTGAAACAAGGATTGCTGATAAAGCATCAGTACAGAGGAGACACCTTTCTCCCATATTTATTCTTACAGGAGAGAATTTTCCTTCCTAGTGGTAGATTTCCTCTCACTTCCTGTTGTCTTCTTGCGTTTGCAAGTAGGAGTCGTTTGTAAGTTGGATGTTTGAAAGTAGGGACCTGCCGTATATACTCTGCAGAAATAGGCCCCTTAGTTGTTGGTGTTGGCACAACACTGTAAGCACTCACAGTTACTCTTGGTTGGTGCTGGAACGCCCTGCTGTCAACTATTATATCAGGAATTTTAATTACATATAATTGTTGAACAGTGGTAGTAAAAATTGGGCCTTTGATGGTGGTGCTGGTGCCACAACACTGTAAGCCCTGACAGTTACTCTTGGTGGCTGCTGCAATGGGCCCTGCTGTGAATTATTAGATCAAGAATTGTAATTGCATGCCCCTGTTGAACAGGGGCTGAAAAATTGGGCCTTTCGTGGTGGTGGTGGTGGTGGTGGTGTTGCCACAACACTGTAAGCCCTCAGAGTTACTCTTGGTGGGTGCAGGAATGGGCCCTGCTGTGAATTATTAGATCAAGAATTGTAATTACATGCCCCTTTTGAACAGGGGCTGAAAAATTGGGCCTTTCGTGGTGGTGGTGGTGGTGGTGGCGTTGCCACAACACTGTAAGCCCTCAGAGTTACTCTTGGTGGGTGCAGCAATGGGCCCTGCTGTGAATTATTAGATCAAGAATTGTAATTGCATGCCCCTGTTGAACAGGGGCTGAAAAATTGGGCCTTAGGCACTGGTGGCACAACACTACAACCCCTCACAGATACGTTACTTGGAGCACAGCAATGAGCCCTGTTGCAAAGTATTGCTTCAAAAATTGTAATGACACGCCCCTGTTAAACAGGGGCTGAAAAATTGGGCCT
Source organism: Rana muscosa (assembly GCA_029206835.1). Classification (NCBI taxonomy): domain Eukaryota; kingdom Metazoa; phylum Chordata; class Amphibia; order Anura; family Ranidae; genus Rana; species Rana muscosa. Next base: position 221,403,472 of record CM055116.1, read on the forward strand.
TAGGCACTGGTGCCACAACACTCCAACCCCTCACAGATACTGTACTTGGAGCACAGCAATGAGCCCTATGGCAAATTATTGCTAAAAAAATTGTAATTACACGCCCCTGTAAAACAGGGGCTGAAAAATTGGGCCTTAGCCACTGGTGGCGGCACCCATAAACAAAAATGATCTTCCAAGCTATCATCATCAATCGTATCATTGAGGACTCGGAGGAGGAGGATAGCCAGTCAACATAACAGCACAGGCACTCAGCATCAGCATCAGTCTTGAAGGGATGTGACATGTTAAAATCAATTAGTCTGTTATATCAGCATCAGGTGTGTGGTAGCTGGTGGTGATCCAAGACTGGTTCATCTTGATGAAAGTCAGTCGATCAACCGAGTCGGTGGACAGGCGCACCCTGTGATCCGTGACAAATCCTCCAGCAGCACTGAATGTGCGTTCCGAAAGAACGCTGGATGCAGGACAGGCCAGTAGCTCAATTGCATACTGTGCAAGCTCTGGCCAGTGATCCATCCTCAAGACCCAGTAAGCCAGAGGATTTTCGGTGGGGAAGGTGTCCAAGTCTGACCTTGCCCCTAGATATTCCTGCACCATGTTTATCAGACGCTGGCGATGGTTGCTGGAACCGATCATACTTTGGGGCTGCGGACTAAAGAATTGTCTGAACGCATCGGTCAGACGGCCACCTTCCCCACCGCTCCTTCTTTGACTGGCCGAAGCCTCAGCAACTCGTTGTCCAGGACCAGGAGTTTGTAACCTCCCAGTCTCTGGGAACGCGTTGCACAGACCTTTCTGCAAGGCCTCCCGGAGTTGTCTCATCCTCTGCTCCCTCTGCGAAGGTAACATAAGGTCCGCAACCTTACCCTTGTACCGTGGATCAAGGAGAGTGGCCAGCCAGTAATGGTCCCTCTCCTTGATCCGAAGAATACGAGGATCCTTCCGCAGACTTTGCAGGATCAGGGAGGCCATGCAGCGTAGGTTTGCTGAGGCATTCGCTCCGGAGTCCTCTGGGTCACTAAGGACGACATGATCCGCAGCCACCTCCTCCCAGCCACGTACAAGTCCACTGGTTTCTTGGGACTGTAAATCATCCCTAAAAGACTGCTGCTGATGATGCTGAGTGCCAGCCTCCACCTCCATGCTGACACAATCCTCCTCCTCCTCCTCCTCTTCCTCTTCCTGTGCGATGGGTGGGACAGAAGGAACACTGTCTGGGTAAAGGGGGCCTTGAGAGGCAAGGAAGTCCTCCTCTTCCTGCCTCTGTTCTGCCTCAAGTGCCCTGTCCATTATTCCACGCAGCGTGTGCTCCAACAGGTGGACAAGAGGTACAGTGTCACTGATGCATGCACTGTCACTGCTCACCATCCTCGTGGCCTCCTCAAATGGTGCCAGGACAGTGCATGCATCCCTGATCATGCCCCACTGGCGTGGAGAAAAAAAACCAAGCTCCCCTGACCCTGTCCTGGTGCCGTAGTCGCACAGGTACTCATTGATGGCCCTCTGCTGCGTGTGCAGCCGCTGCAGCATGGCCAACGTTGAGTTCCACCTGGTGGGCATGTCACATATAAGGCGGTTCTTGGGCAGGTTCAACTCCTTTTGCAGCTCAGCCAGGCGAGCACTGGCATTATAAGATCTGCGGAAATGCACACAGACTTTCCTGGCCTGCCTCAGGACATCCTGTAAGCCCGGGTACCTGCCCAAGAACCGCTGCACCACCAGGTTAAGGACGTGAGCCACACAGGGCACATGGGTCAGTTGTCCCTGTCGGAGCGCGGAGAGGAGGTTGGTGCCATTGTCGCAAACCACCATTCCTGGCTTAAGCTGGCGTGGCGTCAACCACCTCTCGGCCTGGCCCTGCAGAGCAGACAGGACCTCTGCCCCAGTGTGGCTTCTGTCCCCCAAACACACCAGCGCAAGCACGGCATGGCATCTTTTTGCCTGCGTACTTGCGTAGCCCCGTGAACGGCTACGGAGCACCGCTGGTTCATAGGACAAACCACAGGAAGAGGCCATGGAGGAAGAAGAAGAGGAGGGGGTGGAGGAGAGAGGTGTGTCACAACCAGTAGTAGCATTTTGGAGGCGTGGTGGTGGAACAACCTCCAACACTACTGCACCTTGTCCTGCATCCTTCCCAGCTGCCAAAAGAGTGACCCAATGGGCCGTGAAAGAAAGGTAACGTCCCTGTCCATGCCTGCTGGACCATGAGTCAGCGGTAATATGCACCTTACCGCTGACCGCCCTGTCCAGCGAGGCCAAGACATTGCCTTCCACATGCCGGTAGAGAGCCGGAATAGCCTTCCGTGAGAAAAAGTGGCGTTTGGGAACCTGCCACTGAGGAACCGCACATTGCACAAACTCACGGAAGGGGGCCGAGTCTACCAACTGAAAAGGCAGCAGTTGAAGCGCTAGCAATTTAGCCAAGCTAGCATTCAACCGCTGGGCATGTGGATGGCTGGGAGTGAACTTCTTTCGACGGTCCAGCAGCTGGGGCAGGGAAATTTGCCTGCTAGAATCGGACGTCGGTGTACTGCTAGCAGAGTGGCCGCAAGTACTTGGCTGTGACACACCTAATTCTACACCTTCATTCCTCTCAGTGCATGTTTCAGAGAGGACTGAAGTTATAGTGGGGTTGGAGATCCCAGCTGATGCGGTGCAAGGAGAGGTCCGCTTTGTTCTTTGGTGTGGGTCTTTGAGGTAGGCTTGCCAACGAGCTGCATGGCAGGTCAACATATGTCTGGTCAGGCATGTGGTACCCAAGCGGCTGAAGTTTTGGCCACGCGATATACGCTTGAGACATATGTTGCAAACAGCAGCTGTGCGATCTGATGCACTAGCCTCAAAAAAGGCCCACACCAAGGAACTTTTTGAATGACGGGCAGAGGCTGCGCCCTGCACAGGCGGAGCTCTGCGGTGTGATTCCGTCGGTGTACTGCCCTTACGCTGGCCACCAAAGGGCATCCTGCCTCGTTGGAGATGTGCCTCCTCCTCATCCTCCTCCTCCTCCTCTCTCCTATTAGGCACCCACGTGGAGTCAGTGACCTCATCATCCCCTCCCTCCTCATCACTGGAGCCAATCTGGCAGTATGCTGCAGCTGCTGGAACATGACTGCCAGATTGGTGTCCTTCTTGAGCATCCCCTCTGTCTGCTCTCACGCTACTGCCTTCCTGTAGCTGGGTTTCATCATCAGACCCTTCGAAACGCTGGGCATCCTCCTGGAGCATGTACCCAACACTGTGCTCAAACAGTTAGGGGGACTCCTCAGGAGGAGGACATGGTGGGTCTAGGGAAGGAGTGACTGATGATGAGTCTGACATTGATACCAGGGAAGAGGACGCTTTGGCAGCTGCTTTGCCAGTACCCTGAGCCTGGGTGAGAGAGGATGAGGAGGAGGAGGAGGGCTTGGTCATCCACTCTACCAAGTCTTCGGCATGATGTGGCTCAACATGTCCAGCTGCCGAAAAGAAGGACAAGCGTGTCCCATGGCCATGTGCTGATGACAATGCACCGCGTCCACGACCAGCACTGTTGCCCCCAGACACAGAGCCTGCTTGCCCTCTTTTATTGCCTCCTGACTGTCTGCCTCTCCTTGTTTGCCTTCCAGACATTCTAATAGATGGCCTGCAGGGAGATGGGAAAAAAGCAATAAGGGCTACCTTCAGCTGTCCTTCTCTGTCCCTTTACTTAAGGATTTCTAAATATGGTTGAGGATTATTGCTTTTGCACAGAATAGCACAACGACAATTTCCCTGACTGTCCAAAAAACAAGGATTTCAAAGATGGTTGATGAGGAATGCTTTGGCACACTATAGCACAAGGAGAATTCCCCTCACTTTCCTTCTTTGTCCCTAGAAACAAGGACTGGCACAGTGAAAGAAACTGACACTCTCCCTACCTACAGTTTTCTGTCCCTAGAAAAAATGTTTTTTTAAAGCACACTATAGCACAAGGAGAATACCCCTCACTTTCCTTCTTTGTCCCTAGAAACAAGGACTGGCACAGTGAAAGAAACTGACACTCTCCCTACCTACAGTTTTCTGTCCCTAGAAAAATTTTTTTTTTAAAGCACACTATAGCACAAGGAGAATTCCCCTCACTTTCCTTCTTTGTCCCTAGAAACAAGGACTGGCACAGTGAAAGAAACTGACACTCTCCCTACCTACAGTTTTCTGTCCCTAGAAAAAATGTTTTTTTAAAGCACACTATAGCACAAGGAGAATTCCCCTCACTTTCCTTCTTTGTCCCTAGAAACAAGGACTGGCACAGTGAAAGAAACTGACACTCTCCCTACCTACAGTTTTCTGTCCCTAGAAAAAATGTTTTTTTAAAGCACACTATAGCACAAGGAGAATTCCCCTCACTTTCCTTCTTTGTCCCTAGAAACAAGGACTGGCACAGTGAAAGAAACTGACACTCTCCCTACCTACAGTTTTCTGTCCCTAGAAAAAATGTTTTTTTAAAGCACACTATAGCACAAGGAGAATTCCCCTCACTTTCCTTCTTTGTCCCTAGAAACAAGGACTGGCACAGTGAAAGAAACTGACACTCTCCCTACCTACAGTTTTCTGTCCCTAGAAAAAATGTTTTTTTAAAGCACACTATAGCACAAGGAGAATTCCCCTCACTTTCCTTCTTTGTCCCTAGAAACAAGGACTGGCACAGTGAAAGAAACTGACACTCTCCCTACCTACAGTTTTCTGTCCCTAGAAAAAATGTTTTTTTAAAGCACACTATAGCACAAGGAGAATTCCCCTCACTTTCCTTCTTTGTCCCTAGAAACAAGGACTGGCACAGTGAAAGAAACTGACACTCTCCCTACCTACAGTTTTCTGTCCCTAGAAAAAATGTTTTTTTAAAGCACACTATAGCACAAGGAGAATTCCCCTCACTTTCCTTCTTTGTCCCTAGAAACAAGGACTGGCACAGTGAAAGAAACTGACACTCTCCCTACCTACAGTTTTCTGTCCCTAGAAAAAATGTTTTTTTTAAAGCACACTATAGCACAAGGAGAATTCCCCTCACTTTCCTTCTTTGTCCCTAGAAACAAGGACTGGCACAGTGAAAGAAACTGACACTCTCCCTACCTACAGTTTTCTGTCCCTAGAAAAAATGTTTTTTTAAAGCACACTATAGCACAAGGAGAATTCCCCTCACTTTCCTTCTTTGTCCCTAGAAACAAGGACTGGCACAGTGAAAGAAACTGACACTCTCCCTACCTACAGTTTTCTGTCCCTAGAAAAAATGTTTTTTTAAAGCACACTATAGCACAAGGAGAATTCCCCTCACTTTCCTTCTTTGTCCCTAGAAACAAGGACTGGCACAGTGAAAGAAACTGACACTCTCCCTACCTACAGTTTTCTGTCCCTAGAAAAAATGTTTTTTTAAAGCACACTATAGCACAAGGAGAAATCCCCTCACTTTCCTTCTTTGTCCCTAGAAACAAGGACTCGCACAGTAAAACACACTGACACTCTCCCTACCTATCCTTCTCTTTCCCTAAACTAAAGGAATCCAGGTTAAGCAAGAAAGAAAGAAATGTCACTGTCCCTGCCTATGCTTGTCTTTCCCTGCTCCGGAACACACTACACTAGGCCGCCGTGCTGGCGGCCTTTTATAGTGTGGGGCGTGTACTAAACACCCTCAGCAATATATGGCCACAGGCATCCTGCCTGTGGCCAATCATTGCTCTCCTCGCTGCCGGCGCTGTGATTGGCCAAGCATGCGGGGTCACAGTGCATGCTTGGCCAATCACAGCGCCTGGATGACACTGCGATGGCGTAGTGCATTGTGGGCCGTTCGCGTCACTCGAATTTGGCGCGAACGGCCCAAATCGTTCGATCTTCGTCGAACGATCGAACAGCCGATGTTCGAGTCGAACGTATGTTTGACTCGAACACGAAGCTCATCCCTATAATAGAATTATGATGGACCTGCTGCTATAAATGCAATACAGTTGTCCCATGATATAGCCAATACAAAATAGATGGTAAAAATAAGTAAGAAAAAAGAAAAAGGAAAAACTCATATGCAACAAGCAGACGTGTTCAACCTCAGAACAGAGAGGCCAGCAAGTGGCCAACAAATGTCCATATTTAGAAGAGCCTAGTGTGGTGTATAAGAGGGATCCCTTACCTCATCAGAGGGTGATAATAAGAAGGTCCGCAATGCCTGCGTTGTCTGTTCAACAGTGACATATAATTCATTGTACAGCCGAGAAGATGCGTGTTTTGACATGTATGTCGGCACCGTCATTTTAAATGGACACGGTCCCACCGGAAGTGAAGGGTCAAGCTTGACCCCTGACATCACTTCCGGCGCGGGCGTCCCTGAAAGAGCGCATGCGCACAAGAGCCGAGAAGCGGGCCATAGCGCGCAGGCGCCGTATGTCACACACTAGCTAGTGTGTACGGGACACCAGGGACACACGAGTAGCCTCACTAATGCCGCAAGCCACGGGGAATAGACCTGGCCAATGATAACAAAGGCAACGATACTGCAGCCATCCAGCAAAAAGACAATACATTTACAACAGTTAGAACAATAGTGATCTCAACAGATAGAAACATCTTAGCAGAATTGATATTAACTGGTTAAGAAGGATAATATATGACTTTAGAAACATATATCAATATGCTTTGTCAGTTAGAGGTATAAAAAACATTACTGCCTGCCGTCCAACAGTAATATAGCCACTAGATGGCAGCAGTAAGTCACATAATAGGCAGCACAAGAATAGAACATCTATATTGATGGAGAAGAGTTTATTCTAGACATAGCCTAGACACATCACAAATATAAAACAAATAAAAAGAAAAAAGAAAGAAGAAAAATAAAAAAGGAAAATGAATAACAGGCAAATAATAATTATAAATTAATAATTATAAAAAAGGTTTGAATGGTAATGCCGTGTTAAGTCCTGGTGGGTAGGTGGCTCTCTGGTTGAATATCCACCTAGCCTCTTGCTGAAAATTTTTCTTATCAAAGTCCCCTCCCCTTTCTAGTTCAGAAATGACTTCTAAGGCAAAAAAGGAGATTTATGATGGATCATAACTGTGGTGTAATCTCACATGTTTGCAAATTGGGGTGTATAGCAGTCCTGCATCCAAGTAGTACAGATGGTCTTGTATACGCCTAGTAAAAGGACGCTTGGTCTTGCCGATATAAAATGCGCCACATAAACATGTAGCTAAATAGACAATACCAATAGTACAGCATTCTGCGTATACTTTAGATTTGTGGACACCACCTCTGGGTAAGGGGCACCCCACCCCTTCTTTAATCCATGGACATTGCTCACAGCTGCCACATCTGAAAGTCCCCTTTCCACCCGTTGCTTCTACAATTGGCGCAGCCGGGGGAAATTGACTATGAACAAGGCTGTCCCTGATGGACCAGGACCTCCTATAGACAATTTCTGGTTTAGCTGCCACGTATTTGGAGATAATGGGATCCTCGGAGAGGAAGTGCCAGTTGTTTGCCACCAGCTTGCGGAAGACACCCTGATGTGAACTAAAGGTAGTAATGAATTTGGTAGTTGGATTTGATTCATGAGTCTTAAGCTTAAAAATCAGTGACTCCCTAGTATTGGATTTTGCCCGTTTATAGGCTTTTTTAAGGACCTTTTTACTATATCCTCCGCTGAGTAGACGTGAATATAGGGCTTTGGCTTCCAATTCAAAGTCCTCCTCCCTGGCGCAGTTGCGGTGCAACCTTAGATACTGGCTAAATGGAATGGAATGCTCCGAACCAGGGAGCGAGGATGGGCACTTGAGTAATGAAGGATTGTGTTGCCGGCTGTTTCCTTCCTATATCGGCTACTATGTATTGTTCCATCGTCATTGAGAAAAAGGCGTAAAACCAAGAAGGGAATGCTTTGAGTGTCAGATGGAGTAGTGAATTTAAGGTCAAAGGTATTATGGGAAATGAATGTCATGAAATCAGACAGTTCGCTGGCTGAGCCCGTCCAGATGACCAAGACATCGTCGATATACCTCCGCCAAAGCAAGATGTGGCGGAGGTATATTGAGGCGCCGTCATCGGAAAACAGGGCTCTCTCCCACCCCCCCAGGTACAGGTTGGCATACAAGATGTCCCCATCGCAACCCCCTGTACCTGGAGGTAGGTGGAGCCGTTGAACAAGAAAATACAAGAATGTATGTCTGTTTTTATACTAATGACATGCTTTATGTCTCGTATAAACTAAATGCAAGTTTAGATGGATGCAGTGCCCTGACGACGCATTCTTGTGAAACATGTTGGCCTCCTGCATTACCAATCATCTATTGTCATGCATCCAGCATTCTTCCATGGTCTATATGTTACTATGACTGTGTCATTTTTATTGTATACTATTAATAAATTTGTACTTTCTTAAAAAAATAATTTGTTTGAGTGTTCACCTTTACAAACAGACACACCATCTCCATTAACAGTCCCATTACGCTTTTAAAGAGCATTGCAAAGAAAATGAATGCATCCACCACACCTAAGAATTGGTAAGCTGTGATATATATATTTTTTTTGTTTTTGGGTTTATCACCACTTTAATGAGCAGAAAGAGCATTGTGTTATAAAGAAGACCAGTTTCAAAAGTGTAAAGCAGTCCACACCCCCAACAATGATGTGATGAAACACGTAAGGGAAAGCTATCGTTCGTGGCGTCATCACGCTCTTCGAAACTAGGAAGTGGTTCACTTATCTCCCTGGACTGGCTGCCTTTTTAAGTGCTTATTATCTTTGAATTTGTAAGTAGTTTGTACATGTTTTTTAATAAATATTATACAGTTTTACGCTATGTGGTTTCATGCTCTTTTTCCATGTTCACATGTGGTATCTCAATTTGACGATGTGGCACCTATGAAGATACGGTGGTGACCCAGAGAATGTTTATCTCCCATACCAGTGACCATTGAGATTCATATGCCTTTTTGGCTCTTTCTTGGTTAAAAAGTCCATTAACTTTAGTAAGAGTTTTTTTTGTACACTGAGGTGGTGGAGCACTCAAGGTCATTGTGATGTACAGAATATCAACTGATTGTGTGGATCAAGCTGATCTCCCTGTGTGGCTTTCAATAAAGCAGCTGAAAACCGCTTCTCCTTCTCTCCCCTCCCCAGCTGTTAGCTGCTTTATTGAAAGCCACACAGGGAGATTGGGGATTATACAGTGTATATAAAAAGTCTACACACCCCTGTTAAAATGTCAGGTTTCTGTGATCTAAAAAAATGAGACAACGATAAATAATTTCAGAACTTTTTCCACCTTTAATGTGACCTATAAACTGTACAACTCAGTTGAAAAATACACTGAAATCTTTTAGGTGGAGGGAAGTAAAAATAAAAAAATAAAATAATATGGTTGCATAAGTGTGCACACCTTTAAACTAATACTTTGTTTAAGCACCTTTTGATTTTGTTACAGCACTCTTTTTGGGTAGGAGTCTATCAGAATGGCACATCTTGACTTGGCAATATTTGCCCACACTTCTTTGCAAAAACACTCCAAATCTGTCAGATTGTGAGGGCATCTCCTGTGCACAGCCCTCTTCAGATCCACCCACAGATTTTCAAATCTGGTTCAGGTCTGGACTCTGGCTGGACTTTAATCTTCATTCCCTTGTTGATTTGGATGTATGCTTCGGGTCATTGTTATGCTGAAAGATGAAGTTCCTCTTCATGTTCAGCTTTCTAGCAGAAGCCTGAAGGTTTTGTGCCAATATTGACTGGTATTTGGAACTGTTCATAATTTCCTCTACCTTGACTAAGGCCCCGGTTCCAGCTGAAGAAAAACAGCCTCAAATCATGATGCTGCCACCACCATGTTTCACTGTTGGTATGGTGTTCTTTTGGTGATGTGTAGTGTTGTTTTTGCGCCAAACATATCTTTTGGAATTATAGCCAAAAAGTTCAACCTTGGTTTTATCAGTCTATATCACATTTTCCCACATGCTTTTCAGAGACTTCAGATGTGTTTTTGCAAAATTTAGATGGGCTTGGAGTTTTTTTCTTCGTAAGAAAAGGCTTCCGTCTTGCCACTCTACCCCATAGCCCAGACATAGGAAGAATACGGGACATTGTTGTCACATGTACCACACAGCCATTACTTGATAGCTATTCCTGCAGCTCCTTTAATGTTGCTCTAGGCCTCTTGGCAGCCTCCCTGACCAGTTTTCTTCTCGTCTTTTGGAGGGATGTTCAGTTCTTGGTAATGTCACTGTTGTGCCATTATTTCTCCACTTGATGATGACTGTCTTCACTGTGTTCCATGGTAATTCTAATGCCTTGGAAATTCTTTTGTACCCTTCTCCTGACTGTCACCTTTTACCAATGAGATCCCTCTGATGCTTTGGAAGCTCTCTGCGGACCATGACTTTTGCTGTAGGATGTAACTTAGAAAATGTCAGAAAACACCTACTAGAACAGCTGAACTTTATTTTGGGTTAATCAGAGGCACTTTAAATGATGGCAGGTGTGTACTGACCTATTTACAATGATTTTGAATGTGATTGCTTAATTCTGAACACAGCTACATACCCAGTTATAAGAGGGTGTGCACACTTATGCAACCACATTATTTAATTTTTTTATTTTTAATTCCCTCCCTAAAAGATTTCAGTTTGTTTCTGAATTGAGATGTACAGTTTATAGGTCACATTAACCCCTTCCCGACCTGCTGCCGCAGGTTGGCTCCCCTGGGCGAAACGACGTTACCTTACATCGGTTCACCTTTTGACCACTAGGGGGCGCGCATGCCGCCTCCGGCGGCGCGCACGCTTCATGGCTCAGCGCCGAAGCCCATGCGAGTGCCCGGTGGGCGGATTGACCGCCGGGCACCCGCGATCGCTCCTGACAGAGCAAAAACCGGGATCTGTGTGTGTAATCCTGGTTCTCTCAGGGGAGAGGAGACTGATCGTGTGTTCAAACTAAGTATAAACATCGATCTCTCTCTCTCTCTCCTCCTAGTCAGTCCCATCCTCCCCACAGTTAAAACACACCTAGGGAACACAGTTAACTCCTTGATCACCCCCTAATGTTAACCCCTGCCAGTTACATTTATACAGTAATCAGTGCATTTTTATAGCACTGATTGCTGTATAATTTTACTGGTCCCAAAAATGTGTCAAAAATGTCCGCTCTGTCTGCCGCAATATCGCTGCTCACCGCCATTACTAGTAAAAAAAAATATAATAAAAATGCCTTTTACTTACTTTTGCGAAAATCAATCAGCGATTATTTTTTTTTACCCAAAAATATGTAGAAGAATACATATCGGCCTAAACTGGGGAAAAAATTATTTTATTTATTTTTGAATCTTCCGGGGCTGAAATGGTTAATTTCCCCCACTTCCACACTGATCATCCCCCTGAGTGTCCCTTGTATCCTCCTCAGCTCCCGTCTGTATCCTCCTCTGTGCTCTTCCGTGGGCTTCTCCGGTCCCCCCCCCCGTCCTCCTCCGCTCCCCCTTTGTGTGCTCCCCCGGTCATCTGTCCGTCCTCCTCTGCCCTGTCCCAGATCTTTCAGGATGGAGAGCGGAGGAGGAGCCAGTACATATTTAATTTACTGGCTCCTTCCCTTTCTGAATGCACAGAGTCATTGATCACTGACTCTGTGCATTCATAACTGAGCATCGTAAACTTTGTTTACGATGCTTCAGTTTATGAATGGAGAGGAGCCCCTGTTTCCTGTTCATTCATGTTCAGTGCAGCTGGGGCTGCTGAGAAAGGCACTGGGGAATCGCTACCCTCAGTCCCTTTCCATGTCTCAAAGGGGAGATGTCAAGGGTCTGTTTAGCCCCACAACCCCCAACAGGGTTGAATAAAAAAAAATTTAATGAAAAAAATAAACATTGTTAAAAAAATTATATTTTAAAGTAAAAATAATAAAAAATTAAATTAAAAAGACACTGACACTGACTGTCCACCCCCCCCCCCCCATACACACACACACACACACACACAAAAGAAAGCATTGTATATATATATATCACTTGTAAAAAGTATTAACATTTAAAAAAAAGTTAAATAAAAAAACTACTGACACTGTCAGTGCCCATCAGTGGTGCATTTTAGTGCCAATGTCACATGACATTAAAAAAAGTATCGGTATCGGCGAGCACTTGAAAAAAGGTATCGGTACTTGTTCTCGGTCTTAAAAAAGTGGTATCGGGACAACCCTAATTAATCATACTTAACAACAAATCAAATCTGTAGGTGATGAAATAATCCATAAAGAAAGGTTAGTTTTTTGTAAAAGCCACACGTACTGTATAAATGATCAATAATTCAGCCAAAGGAATCTAAAGTTAAATACAAATCTTGACCTATGTTCTAAAAGTCAGACTAAACCTGCGCTTCCTCCTGCACTTTTCTGTTGGTCAGCGAAGCTGCCCATCACATTAAAGAACTAGTAGTGCAACTTGGGTAATAAGAGAGGGTGGGGCCAATTGCAATTTTGTACTAATCTTTTTAAAGCTCAATTTGTAGTTTATAGCTGAACTCTAGGCAGATATAAAAGACACAAATGATTGCAGTTTTTCATTAATACATTATTATATTATATATTTTTTTTTAATCCAGGCATTGTGAGCACCTGCATTTTACCTGGTATCCATCTCTTTCAATCCCTGTATAGTAGAGCTGGAGTGTGAGAAGAAGAAGCCGTATTAGGTATTGATCAGCCCATGTACTGACTGGAAGCATGCCGATTGGAGGAGGGAGCAAAATAACAGACAAACAGACAGATGAGCTTATCGCTGTGCTACTTCTCCTTTCACTGTCCAGTCACAGGCTGGGGCGGTTCCAGGATGACCTGAGCTGAATAATGACCATTTAACTGAGGATATCTAACAGTAGAAAAAGTATTCCATGTAAATATTTAGATTGAAGGTGAATATTACAGCAAAAGCTGTTATGATTTTAATATTGTTATTTTTGTGTGGAGTTCCACTTTAAGACCTCATGCACACTGGACGTTTTTACAGCAGCTGTTTTTGGCTTCAGGTGTTTTTTTCTACAGTCAATAAACTCCCCACCATGGGCTGTTATCAGCAGTTTTTGGCTTTAAAAAAACCCCCAAACTAGTGGATTCTGTGAGGAGTTTTTCAACTATTTTCAGCTATAAAAATGCTCTAACTTCAAAAAATGTGGATAAATGCAGATAAACGCTCAAAAACAGGAATCACCAGCATTTTTTTAATGTTTTTGATCCATTGAAAAAAACGAAACCCCCCCCCCCCCCTAAAAAACGCTAACACAGAAATACACTAATAAACACTAAAAACGCTATTTCAAAAAATATTAAAAAACTTTGAAAAACTCACTGCAAAGCTACTGGCGTTTTTATTACATTATTTTAATGTCCAGTGTGCATGAGGCTAAAAGGAATTTTGTAGAAAAAAAATCCATCTGATAGGGAAATTACAAGTAATACATCTACCAGGTATTTATACCAGCTTAAAATGTTACCTAATTAAGGAGTCAATAAATATCATCACATGTGATGACACTTGATGCACTAGTTTTTGCATGGGGCATGTGATCTCACAGCTTGATACATTTAGTTCATTGTGCTTCAAGCTAGTCAAGAACCTAGCACGGTGGTCTACTCTGCCTACTTTGCCTATTATTAAAGGATAATACAATTTTTAAAAGTTATGTTATTTAAAATTCGCTTCTAAAATTCATTAGCACGGAACCCTGGGAAATAGAATTGATTGCTATGCTGATGGAATTTTTGATTGCTGATTGTACTATCAGGTAGTAAACAACATGCCTCCCTGACGAAGCATCTGCTGGCATCCCAGTTTCAATTATCTTTGTGTTAGAATTCTATGGCTACTTGAGAGATCAAAATGTTGTGGGATTCTTTAGCACCCTGCTCCTTGTTAATGTGTAGTGGTGTAATAGGATTACACAGCTGCATGGATAACAAAAATGCTACACACTGGAATTTCAACAAGATTCTGACACAGTCTATTAAGGAGAAGCAGAATGGCAGGTAAAAATAACAAGATTAAATAATTAGCCCATCAAAAGATACAATAACAAAACCACCTTTCGTTCCAATATGTGCCTCCATTCCTTCAGTTTCATTATTTCCTTCAATCCTTAAATTTTGGATGACCAGCATTATTTAACCTACTTCCTCTCAGTTTATGTCCTCCTGGGCTCTCCTCAGTGAGTGACTGGACAGTGAAACGAGAAGCAGCCCAGTGGCAGGCCCATCTCTCTGTCACTCTGCTTTCTCTTCCTATTAGCAAGCTTCTTGTCAGCACATGAACTGTTTGGCTTTTTGTGATGCTGCTTCTTTCACACTCTGGCTCTTCCATACACCAGGTCAAATTCAGGTACTTACCCCTGCTTGCATTTAAAAGATACATTTAATGATATATTAATAATTGCAGAACTTTTTTGATTTGTGACTTTTATATCTGCCTGGAGTTCAGCTTTAAAGGATCTTATCACCCAGCCATGACTTTTATGGGTATATGCTAGTGGACTTAAACACCCAGTGCAGTCCCCATCCACACACTCAATATGGATGTGGGAATCACTCCTGCAGAGCTGTTGTATTCTGACAGTAGGGAGGCTTCTCCACCATCAGAATATTCTCATTAGCACCGCTGGCTATAGCCGGTGGCACTGAATGAGTAACAATTTTCCAACAGGCTGGTTGTACAGAAGTCAGTTGAGAGGTTGACTTCTGTACAACCAGCCTGCCCATCTATGGCAGGCTTTACTCCTTCTGTTTTAGCAGCAGGAATGCAGTTATTCCTAAAATCTTGGTTTTGGGTGGAATGACCATTTTAATATTTTGAGAATATTAAAACCATGAAGGGTACACTTTAAAAATCTTAGAGCAGATATGTAGCTTGTTGAAATAGCTCCCAAGTGCTTAATTTAATGTAGACAAATAGTAACCACAAAATCAACACCATTCACAAAGAGATGAAATTAAACATAGGGTTAAATGTATGGTTTTTAGATTTTGGCTGGTTTCATAGGGACCAGGTACCATCTAGTGAGTTGTTCATATTTCAAGTATGGAACCGGGTGGAGCGAGGATGTAACTCCAGTGTGCATGCCCAGGAGTTAGATTATTAATGACTGCCCGATGCCTGGAGGAAGATTATGTCATTAAAAAAAGTGCCAAAGATGACAGCCATCGAGCTCTAATAGCAAGCATGAAACTGTAAGCCATAGAGGAGATCTGTCAAGGGGGTAATATGACATACAAACAGTGGGGTAATATGGCGCACTCTGCATATGACAGTGTTGTTATTAATAAATGGATATGGGGTAGATTAAAATGAGAAATAAGACAAGTCCATGTAAATAATTCCATGTAAGGAATAAGACATGTCCATGTAAATAAGTCCATGTAAGTGTAGCGGGGTCTCTAAATTTAGGTAGGACACTCAGGTGTGTAAGTATGGGAATAATGGACCATTTGTGTTCGTGGAGGATTGGACGGTGTAATAATCTCCTTGGCCTCTGGGTGGCGGGGTACCCGAGGGCTCAAGGTAGATTGGTCATCACAGAGTGCTACCCTTTTTGTCCCTTTCCGGAGATGGTGCGGCGAGGGCGGGGAACCTGCCGTGGTGTCGATGGGAGGAGATAAAAGGGGGAGACGCCCTAACTACGAGGTCTTCAGGAGGATCTTCTTCACGCGCCCAGGCACCTTAGGCCTGGGTGTGGGCGGTTCCGGATTCCGGCTCAGGCGCCCTAGGCCTGACCGGAATGGAGTTGGAGTCCATCCCAGGCACCTTCAGCCTGGGGTGAGATACTAAACCAGGAGGCCTGGGGCCCAGTGACTTTGACTGGGTCCCGCGAGGGTGGAGAAGTCCGAGGGTCCCTGAGGGGGATGGGGCCCATGTCTGAGGTGAGGAGGCCGGGGAGGTTACCCATTCGGAGAGTCTGGAGCAGCATCAACCCAGTGACGGATGGGCCTCTGGTAACTCCCTTGGAGGGACATCTTCCCCTGACAGGGGCCGTAGCGAGGCAAAGGTACTCCTATCTATGTTCTCTTGAGTCGCTGGTAGAGACTCTCAAGTTCTAAGTCCTTCCTAGCTAATGCTATAGTAACCGCTGGCGAGATCGCAGTGGTTTAGCTGACAACCAGGATAGTGCCTCGACCTGCTCACCCCCGTATCAAAATGTTATCAAGTCGCAACCAGTTGGCTACTGAAGCACTGTTTATTGTGAGATATGCAATAAAACAAGAGTTGGACTGTGATCGGTGTGTGGAACTCTGGTTAATGGGAGCAGAGGGAAGTGTTGGCACAGCAGGACTTAATCCTTTACATAAGCACATAGGCCCGAGGAAATATCTGGTACTGGCCTTCACCTCACCCACAGTTATGGGGAGGACATGGGCCGTAGCGCATCTCACCCTGTCATATGACATACCCCTAGACAAAGGAGATGGGGTGAGGCCGCTACATAAGGAATAAGACAAATATGGATATACACTCACAAACGAGCAGTATATTAAGGCATGGTATGTAGTTTGTTCACCCGCTCTGACTCCGGGTGATCCCTTTCGTCCCTGGTTTTGATGGAGGTCTGCGATCTGGCCGTCCTCTGGCCGCACTGTTGGTTCACAGCGCTTCTGGATGCCTGAAGCGATGATCGGCGGTGCACACAGACAACGTCACTTCCGGGTATCAGGTCAGAGGGCGGTGCTACGATGTCTCTGCAAAGACACTGGATTAACTAATATATTATATATTTTTATATTATTTATATTATTACGGTTGCTTGATAGACTTATCAAATGTTATCAGTTCTATCACTAATTTGGATCCTACTTTATTGCTTTTTTTAATTAATTGGTAAATCTAAATTTAAATTAATTATAATTTTTGGCATATCATATAATATATTATATTCTACCTATATTTTTCCTCTATGTATAACAGTTATGTACAAGTGCACCTATTCCTCTATACCAGGCATACCCCACTTTTAAGTACACAATGGGGTTTATTTACTAAATCTGCAAAGTACAAAATCAGGCTCTCTTCTGCATAGTAACCAATGAGCTTCTAATCCCAGCTTGTTCAATTAAGCTTTGGTAATAAAACCTGGAAGCTCATTGGTTTCTATGCAGAAGTGAGCCTGATTTTGCACTTTCCAGCTTTAGTAAATAAACCCTATTGTGTACTTAAAAGTGGGGTATGCCTGTATGCATATATATATCTACGCGTCAAAATATAACCCAAATATTTAGGCCCTATAGTTGGTATTAATTAATACTATCTAATACTAATTAAAATTAATAATTCATTATTTATTGATTTTTACTAATTTACATACATTTTCTATTTACTAATTGATTTTTTTACAATTTTAAAAGTAATACCACTTTTTTTCAATAGATATAGAATTGCCATAAGTCATGATTCTTCTGGACGTCAGGTGTAAGTATTATAGTCCAAAAGTAGCTTTTTATATTAGTTAATCCAGTGTCTTTGCCAAGACATTGTAGTATTGTTGTTTTTTTATGTCATCATAGTTATCCGTTGCATAAGCCACTTTAGCATAGTGTGTGTGTGTATATATTAACCCCACTCAAAGATTGCCACCAGTGAAGCCTGAAGAAGGAACATGCATGCTCCGAATGTAAAGCACCACCCGCTGACCTGATACCCGGAAGTGATGTCACATGTGTGCACCGCTGATCATTGCTCCAGCCATCCGGAGGCGCTGTGAACCAACAGTACGACCAGAGGATGGCCAGATTGCGGACCTCCATCAAAGCCAGCGACGCCAGGGATAACCCGGAGTCAGAGCGGATGAACAAACTACATACCATGCCTGAATATACTATTAGTTTGTGAGTGTATCCATATCTATTGTTTATCATTAAAACTTTTTACCTGCTGCACTTAGAGGGCGCTGTTCTTGGTTTTATGTTCCAGGGTTTCTCCTTCTAAACTTTTGAACTGGCAGCCTCCTGAGGACAGCATAATTTCTTTCCTTACATGGACTTATTTACATGGACTTGTCTTATTGCTCCATTTTAATCTACCCCATATCCATTTATTAGTAGGGATGAGCTTCGAGTTCGAGTCGAACTCATGTTCGACTCGAACATTGCCTGTTCGCCCGTTCGCCGAACAGCGAACAAATTGGGGTGTTCGCGGCAAATTCGAAAAATCTATGGGAGAAATCTAAAGTGCTAATTATAAAGGCTTATATGCAAGTTATTGTCCTAAAAAGTGTTTGGGGACCGGGGTCCTGCCCCAGGGGACATGTATCAATGCAAAAAGAAGTTTTAAAAACGGCCGTTTTTTCGGGAGCAGTGATTTTAATAATGCTTAAAATGAAAAAATAAAAGTGAAATATTCCTTTAAATTTCGTACCTGGGGGGTGTGTATGATATGCATGTAAAGTGGCGCATGTTTCCCGTGCTTAGAACTGTCCCTGCAAAAAATTTCATTTTTGAAAGAAAAAAATGCATTTAAAACTGACTCGCGGCTATTAATGAATTGTCGGCTCCCGGCAATACATACAAAAGTCATTGAGAAAAAAAAAAAAAAAAGCGTGGGGGTTCCGCAGAATTCAATTACCAGGCCCTTCAGGTCTGGAATGGATATTAAGGGGAACCCCGCCGCAAATAAAAAAAAAATTGACGTGGGGTTCCCCCAAATATCCATTCCAGGCCCTTCAGATCTGGCATGGATTTTAAGGGGAACTCCACCCCAAATTAAAAAAAAAATGGCGTGGAGTCCCCCTAAAAATCCATACCAGACCCCTTATCCGAGCATGCAACCTGGCCGGCCGCAGGGGAAAAGGGGGGGACGAGAGAGCGGCCCCCCCTCCCTCCTGAACCGTACCAAGCCACATGCCCTCAACATGGGGAGGATGTCCCCATGTTGATGGGGACAAGGGCCTCATCCCCACAACCCTTGCCCGGTGGTTGTGGGGGTCTGCGGGCGGGGGGCTTATCGGAATCTGGAAGACCCCTTTAACAAAGAGGACCCCCAGATCCCGGCCCCCCCCCATGTGAATTGGTAAGGGGTACATTGTACCCCTACCATTTCACGAAGAAAGCGTAAAAAAATGTTTAAAAAAACACACAGACACCTTGAAAAAGTCCTTTATTTAAAAAAAAAAAAAAAAAACATTCCAGCGGTGAAATCCAGTGTCCCGCGGCGATCCCGATGTCCAGCGCTGTCCGTCATTGGTTGTGCCTGAGCGGACCTGATGGGGAACTCCCTCTCAGTATTTTAAATGTATAGACCCGCCCCTTCTAAAGTTCCCCATCAGGTCCGCTCAGCGGACCAGATGCGGAACATGAGAAGGGGCGGGTCTATACATGTATTACCAAAGTGAGAGCAGTTCCCCATCAGGTCCGCCTCCTCGGTATGTCGGACCCGCCTACGTCATTGGCTTGAGCGGGGAACTTCCTTCACTATGTAAATTTAAATTACACAGTGAAGGAAGTTCCCCGCTCAAGCCAATGACGTAGGCGGGTCTGACATACCGAGGGGGCGGACCTGATGGGGAACTGCTCTCACTTTGGTAATACATGTATAGACCCGCCCCTTCTCATGTTCCGCATCTCGTCCGCTGAGCGTACCTGATGGGGAACTTTAGAAGGGGCGGGTCTATACATTTAAAATACTGAGAGGGAGTTCCCCATCAGGTCCGCTCAGGCACAACCAATGAAGGACAGCGCTGGACATCGGGATCGCCGCGGGACACTGGATTTCACCGCTGGAATGTTTTGTTTTTTTTTTTTTAAATAAAGGACTTTTTCAAGGTGTCTGTGTGTTTTTTTAAACATTTTTTTACGCTTTCTTCGTGAAATGGTAGGGGTACAATGTACCCCTTACCAATTCACATGGGGGGGGCCGGGATCTGGGGGTCCTCTTTGTTAAAGGGGTCTTCCAGATTCCGATAAGCCCCCCGCCCGCAGACCCCCACAACCACCGGGCAAGGGTTGTGGGGATGAGGCCCTTGTCCCCATCAACATGGGGACATCCTCCCCATGTTGAGGGCATGTGGCTTGGTACGGTTCAGGAGGGAGGGGGGGCCGCTCTCTCGTCCCCCCCTTTTCCCCTGCGGCCGGCCAGGTTGCATGCTCGGATAAGGGGTCTGGTATGGATTTTTAGGGGGACTCCACGCCATTTTTTTTTAAATTTGGGGTGGAGTTCCCCTTAAAATCCATGCCAGATCTGAAGGGCCTGGAATGGATATTTGGGGGAACCCCACGTCAATTTTTTTTTTATTTGCGGCGGGGTTCCCCTTAATATCCATTCCAGACCTGAAGGGCCTGGTAATTGAATTCTGGGGAACCCCCACGCTTTTTTTTTTTTTTTCCTCAATGACTTTTGTATGTATTGCCGGGAGCCGACAATTCATTAATAGCCGCGAGTCAGTTTTAAATGCATTTTTTTCTTTCAAAAATGACATTTTTTGCAGGGACAGTTCTAAGCACGGGAAACATGCGCCACTTCACATGCATATCATACACACCCCCCAGGTACGAAATTTAAAGGAATATTTCACTTTTATTTTTTCATTTTAAGCATTATTAAAATCACTGCTCCCGAAAAAACGGCCGTTTTTAAAACTTCTTTTTGCATTGATACATGTCCCCTGGGGCAGGACCCGGGTCCCCAAACACTTTTTAGGACAATAACTTGCATATTAGCCTTTATAATTAACACTTTAGATTTCGAACGTTCGAGTCCATTGTATTTAATAGGGTTCTAAAGTTTACACGAACATTTTGTCTGTTCGCAGGTTCTGGTGCGAACCGAACAGGGGGGTGTTCGGCTCATCCCTGTTTATTAGTAACAACACCGTTATATCCAGAGTGCACTATATTACCCTACTGTTTGTATGTCATATTACCCCCTTGACAGATCTCCTATGGCTTACTGTACATGTTCATGCTTGATATTAGAGCTCAGTGGCTGTCATCTTTGCCACTTTTTTTAATGACATAATCTTCCTCCAGGCATCAGGCAGCCATTAATAATCGAACTCCTGGGCATGCGGTAGTGCTGGTGGGTACTGTTGCTGGGTACTGCTGCTTGGTACTGCTGGCTGGTACCGCTGCTTGGTACTGCTGGTTGGTACTTCTGCCTGGTACTGCTGGTGGGTACTGTTGCTGGGTACTGCTCAAGGAAGGGTACTGTTGCTGGATACTGTTGCTGGGTACTGCTTGAGGGTACTGTTGCTGGGTACTGTTGCTGGGTATGGCTGGTGGGTACTGGTACTGGTCTGCAGTACTATGTCCGGCTGCCAGTACTTGAGCAGGTGATGCATAATCTATAACATCCTCTGAACAGTCCATTAAGTCCATACATTCTGTAATCTGTGGCTGGAGAGATAAGCCAACTGCCCCAGCTCCCTGGAACTCCACATCATCCACTTCGGCTAACCATTGGGGCAGGAGGCTGGATTACTCCACTCCCAAACTGTGCAGCTGCCATTGGAGAGGTGAGCTGGCTGCTTCCTTTTCCATTCCCTCATCTGGCTGCTGGGACGACATGTCTATGGTGCTGTCTCCCAGGTACACTGATCTTTGCTAGGGGGGAAAGACCACGTTCTCCACCCTGGCCGACTGTTGGGGAGGGACAACGAACACCTCCTCTCCCTTCTCAGGGGTACAATATACCCTGGGAGATATTGTGGATAAATATCACTGTCCCATTTTAAGTAATTCAAGACATATGTTCTCAGTCACCCTGTGCCATCCAGAGGTACATAGGGAGCTGAAACAAGGGTATCCCATACTTTCCAATGGATTCTGGGTTCCACAGGCCCTCCCGTCACACTCATATCATTTGGTATCACCCCGCCTGTGACAGAAGATGGTGCTATACAGGAAGCATTGGCTCTGCTTCCTCTAGCATCGGCTCAGTTCTTCACACTGATGCTTGGGGGTGGCGTGCCGACCCGCCATTCCAGAGCAGGAGGTAGCAGGCCACATCAGAGGGTGTGAGCCAGCGGTTGGGCACCCCTGTTCTAAACAAATGTACTACATTGACCCGTCACTGCTCCCTCACCAGACACCAGCAGGCATGTTAAATTGGATCAGTTTTGGGAGCAGGTTATTTAAACAAGCCCTCAATAGGCCCCCTTTTAGTTCCAGATGCGTGTTTTATGCATGTGATAGAAAGAAAACGTAAAGGGAAATGGTACCAAGAAATATATATGTAGCTTCCCAGGGCTTATCTTCTTCCAAAAATGCTAACAGTGATATTGATCCTCTGACTTCAGTTTTTTGTATCACTGAACCAGGACAAAAATTAGGCCAGTGAGCCAGGGGAAGAAAGTCATAAAAGTCACATATAACAGCAAAACCCTGTAACAAGGTGTAGAAAAGCCTCAGCCCAGGCTCCAACCAGTCCATGCCCCCAATGTGTTTTACTCCGCCCCCAGAGCTTAAAGGTGGCTGTAAAGGCACAAGGTTTTTTACCTTCATGCATTCTATGCATAAAGGTAAAAAAAACTTCTGTGTGCAGCAGCCCCCTTAGACCCCCTAATACTTATCTGAGCCCTCTCTCAATACAGCGATGTTTATGAGAGACTTGGCTCTGCAAGGACTCCCACTCCTCATTGGCTTTTAGTAGCAGCAAGAGCCATTGGCTCCTGCTGCTGTCAATCACAACCAGTAAGCCAATCAGGAGATGAAGGGGGTGGGGCCGAGCTGCAGCTCCGAGTGTGAATGGACTCATAGAACCGTGGCTCGGTAGCACACCTGCTAGGGTGCCTCCACAGCAAGCTGCTTGCTGTGGGGGCACCCTGCAGGAGGGAGGGGCCAGGAGCCCTGTCATGGGACCTAAGAAAAGGAGGATCCGGGCTGCTCTGTGCAAAACCACTGCATAGAGCAGGTAATTATAACATATTTGTTATTTTTTTTCAAATAACAAGGCTTTAATATCGCTTTAACCATGATTAAGCTCTAGGGGTGGAGTGAAACCTGTTTCACAAGTGAAACGAGTATGGCCTGGTTAGTTCCCCCTGGCTGTGGCTGTCATACACCTCCTTACAGGGTTTTGCTGTGATTTAAGACTTTAGGACTTACTTTCCCCAGCTGGGACAAGCACTTTCCTTGTTGCCACTCCTAGCGGTTCGTCATGCAAGAGGACCTGGTGGAGCCTTGAGTGGCACCTGTCATTTTTGTTGAGTCAGGACTTTACTTTTCATATATTTGTTTTTAGTTAGTACCTCAGAAAGCATGTGAACCATTGGGACAGTGTGACAGTCATGCAACCAGCATTTTCCAAAGAGAAGGTCGGTAATGGCTGCCTATAGTTTTCTCATTATATTAAAGAGTTTAGTCATTTGGGGTTCTCGCTGCCTCATGCATTTTTCTAAGAACAGCTAATAGAGTGTGAAAATATATAACATTTAATACAATTTGATGTGATGTGTCACAGGCCAGTAATTATTCAGTGGTAGTGAGTGTTCTACAGTAGCTGTTCACCATCTCAAACTGTGGTGAGATAGGAGGTCAGGAGGTGATACAGTACACATTGCTTTCTAAGCTTGCAGATACATTTGACAAATTAGCCACTGGCATTTAATTCATCTTCTCTTCATGTTATATCATATTTTAGTTAACATCATATGACATACAGAGCGGTATGGTATTCTCATTTTATATGCTTGTAGTAGGCCCTTGTGTACCTAGACAAGGTGCATTTATTTAACATATGATTATCTATTATTATGGCTCAGACAGCTTTCTAAACTACTACTGCAGTTCAATTTTCTTTGTCTTGGCGTGGTTAACTTGTATTATTTCATGGGTCAGTGATTACTGTGCAGTATAATGGGGATAATGAGAACAATGAAACCCCGTCAACATTTTAAACAGCGTCTGAGTGTCTAAGAAAGGACCCTTGATCTTTCCGTGTCATACATAAATGAATACCTTTCAGGTAATACATTTAGATCTTTGCTTCCAAAGCAGACTTAGATTTTGTCACAAAGATAATAGCACATTGCTAGGAGCATACTGTCATATTTTATTTGTATGTACAGTAATCAAAAGGACAAGGCAAAAAACTGCTGCTTCAGAGCAGAAATAGACGACTGGTGGCTTTTCAAGTGTTTTAGCCAGTGCTGGATGGAGTATAAAATGGCACAGAAGCAGAGAAAGTTACCCCATTGGGGTTTTTAGCAGCAAAGTATTTATGAAAACTGTATTCAATTAAAAGTCTTTATTGACACAGAATGAATTCAATGTACAAAAAATTACAGATATTAGCTCTGGTCTGCGATACAAATAACAACATATACCGTCACCCATGGAAAACCATAAACCAAGGAGACCTGAATTTCCATTCTATTGGAGGATTGTGATCCATATGAATAACCCAATGCATTTCGACCTTATCATTGCCGGTCTCTTCAGGGGGTTTTTTATTTCTAAAGAAATATTTATGAATAAAATTCTAGTTTAAAAAATATCACTAATATTTTTATACAATATACAAAACATTATCAGCATTGCACATTAATAAGATTGATCACTATTACGTCTCTACATGTCTAGTAGTATATTTACCATTCCAGGGATGGAAAGGTGCAAAAGTGTCCCAAGACCAGAATTGCCACATGGCAGTTGTATCTGGTGGTCCCAAAATGTCCGTGTGTCCCCTCCGCACCCTCCGATGGGCCCATAGTCCACGAGGCTTGCAAGGAGCCAGGCTCTTGGACCCCAAGGGGGAAGTGTGGGGCGAGGCACCTGCAAAATAGTATTGAGGAGTATAGGTAAATCAATAACTAAGAGTTTGCTTGGGTATTCGGTGCCACCCCATGGCTCCAGACTGATCCATGCTTCATCCAAAATTGAAGGGTATACAATATATGTTTTCTTTATGTTATGTATTTGTTAATTTAATTTATTTATAAATTCATTTACGTTATAGTTGATGGGAATATTAATTTACATAAACATATGATAATAAGTATACTATTTGTAAGGAGGAATAATTATTTATAGCCTATTTGATCAGTTTGTGTAGATAACTGTGCATTGAGTGAAGTGAAGTGTATAATAGTGGGACAGTCCCATATAAGATGAAAATATTAAAAGTAAAAAGGGTGTTAGTGTTAATGAAATGGTGAAGGTTGCCTAATAAACAAAAAATAAAAAATATGTGTCACAAATGAGGAGAGTTTAATGTGAGAATGAGATCAGAGCTGTAAGAATGGTTAGTATGTTGATAATTTTAAGGAAAGCTTACATGAAGTAAAGGTATTTTAATCAAATACTCAATATGGAAGAAGCACCGACCAGTCTGGTGTATCCAGGAGCTACACTTACCCAGCATTCTCGTCCTTATGTATGTGTGTTAAGCGGCCTTCCAGAGATCACCACGGATTCCCTTGGAAAACACACCTTTTATATAGTATTGGGGTTAAATGCCCATTGGCTGCAGGTGCTTGTCTCCTCCCCCAATCCCCCTCCACGTGGAGTCTCTGCCGCTAGGTGCGCGACACCCGCCTGGCCCCCTCAGCGTTCCGGAAGGCTTACGCCCCGGCTCTGCCATCCTCGCCGACGCAATTGCGTGATGTTATGACGTCACGCGCATGCGCGGCTTAGCCGCGACTACACGCAACGTCACAAAACATGAGGCGGTGATCAAGGTACGCCGCCGGCACGGAAAGTGCTCCCTTCAGTGGCCCCCTGGGTGAGCTCAACCGTGGGAACACTCAAGGGGAGGAGCGCAAACATGCACGTCTCCCCACCGTGCCGGGAAGCCAAGTGGAGGAGCGTCCACCCGGCGCTGGCTGGGGGGGGGAAACACAACGATACATCCCGGGTGACCACCAAAAAACAAACATAAATAATACAAAGCATGTATAAATGTGTACAACCAATTCATCTATATCTCATATAACTTGATTAATTATGTTTGGAACTATGTTCAATGTAAAAAGCTGAGAGTATAATATTTAACCAATTTAGAGAAAGAGGGGAGGGAAACTTTTGTCTGTTTCACCCAAGGAGTTTCCTCCTAGACTTGGCCATCTTGGCTCTGTCTATATTTGAACGAATATCGGTTCCCTTTAGTATGGCTGATTCAGCCTTATGCCAAAACCCTTTCATAGTCACCACCAGGTGACTGAAGGGAAGAAGCTACTAGGTCTTTCGAGAAATTGGGATATATATATATCAGCTCCTATATTTTTTCAACTCACATGTGTTGAAGGGGAACGGGTGCTTAACCACCCCAAAGAAGTACAAGCAGGGAAAACACATGTAAGAGTTGACAATGCTGAATACCCAAAATCGTACAGAAGCAGAGAAAGTTACCCTATTGGGGTTTTTAGCAGCAAAGTATTTATGAAAACTGTATTCAATTAAAAGTCTTTATTGACACAGAATGAATTCAATGTACAAAAAATTACAGATATTAGCTCTGGTCTGCGATACAAATAACAACATATACCGTCACCCATGGAAAACCATAAACCAAGGAGACCTGAATTTCCATTCTATTGGAGGATTGTGATCCATATGAATACCCCAATGCATTTCGACCTTATCATTGCCGGTCTCTTCAGGGGTTTTTTTAATTCTAAAGAAATATTTATGAATAAAATTCTAGTTTATAAAATATCACTAATATTTTTATACAATATACAAAACATTATCAGCATTGCACATTAATAAGATTGATCACTATTACGTCTCTACATGTCTAGTAGTATATTTACCATTCCAGGGATGGAAAGGTGCAAAAGTGTCCCAAGACCAGAATTGCCACATGGCAGTTGTATCTGGTGGTCCCAAAATGTCCGTGTGTCCCCTCCGCACCCTCCGATGGGCCCATAGTCCACGAGGCTTGCAAGGAGCCAGGCTCTTGGACCCCGAGGGGGAAGTGTGGGGCGAGGCACCTGCAAAATAGTATTGAGGAGTATAGGTAAATCAATAACCAAGAGTTTGCTTGGGTATTCGGTGCCACCCCATGGCTCCAGACTGATCCATGCTTCATCCAAAATTGAAGGTATACAATATATGTTTTCTTTATGTTATGTATTTGTTAATTTAATTTATTTATAAATTCATTTACGTTATAGTTGATGGGAATATTAATTTACATAAACATATGATAATAAGTATACTATTTGTAAGGAGGAATAATTATTTATAGCCTATTTGATCAGTTTGTGTAGATAACTGTGCATTGAGTGAAGTGTATAATAGTGGGACAGTCCCATATAAGAGTATAAAATGGCAAATATCACACCTGCTATATAAAACGTGCCTAAACTGAAAGCTGAACTTGAGGTATGATCTTAATTTCATACTTCCATTGGTCTAGCTGGGCCCAATGTAAGTAGGCATCTCATACCTGAGGGACCGCTGTGAATACTTTTTTTTTTTCTTGCAAAATCTTTATTTTCACTTTTTCAAAAAGAAAAGACAATACAAACAGTCCCAATAGAAGACTTCAGAACTATCAGTTACAGAATATGTCCAAAGACATGCAATCTAAATGAAAGGGTGCACATACTAAAATTGCAAAACAATTCTAAAAGCATGCTCTAAATTTACAGCCATAGGGAATGCATTGTAAAGGGGAGGGTTGAGGGAAGAAAGTATAGGGAACCAGGGAAAGGGAGGGGGGAAGGGTAGTAGAGGAAGATGCATAACCCAGTGGAGTAAGAAGAACAATATCCCCCGGCTTACAGAAAAAAACAGTAAAGAGAACCAATGCACATCTTAACCCTTCCCTGGTCAACCAAATGTACTATAAAAAGCTATAGGATCAACACTCATCCGGTTATTAAAGTCAGATGATTGCTGTGTCAATTGTCTCTACATGTCATAGTCCAAATATTATAAAACTTGGCATAGTTATCAGCACATTGGTGCCTCCACTCCTCAGCTTCCATTATGTCCTGTACCTTAAGTAGCCATTCTCTAACTGTAGGGACTACCAAGGACTTCCAAACTGCCGTGAATTCTAACAATCACTGTAGTAAAACAACCCATTCAGTTTAAAATAGAAATGAAATGCAAAACAATTGTGTGCGTATATACTGCATGTATATATATATATATATATATATATATATATATATATATATATAAATGTGTATATATATATATATATATATATATATATATTTGCAGCAAGGAGCACTGGGAGGGCGATATATGTTAAACAAAACCAAAGAGATTTCCAAGCTAAACTTACCAACCAGCCTGCGACCAACCAAATTGGCCTGTCTAACAATATGCGTTAAAAAACAGGGGTTTAGTCTTGCAAATACATGCGTAAGCTACAGGCCCCAGCAAGGCACCCCATTTTCTGTAGTCCAATCACTAACTTCTGTGAGTCTCCACAATGGAAGCACATGTATTTTAATGGATAGGCAGAGAGCGGGTGAGCCAGCCCTCCTTAAAGGCACAGGGGCACACTGGACACCCAGCACATTGCACTATGGCAGCAAAGGTGTCAGTGCATTATCTGACCAATATATTAAAGATACAAATAAGTAGCCACCACCCCCATCTATAACTGGTCTTTGCAGCAAGGAGTACTGGAAGGGCGACGTATGTCAAAACCAAAGAAATTTCCAAGCTCAACTTTCCAACCAGCCTGCGACCAACCAAATTGACTTGTCTAACAATATGTGTTAAAAAACAGGGGTGTAACTGGCACACATTTGAAAATACATGCGTACGCTACAGACCCCGTCAAGGCACCCTGTTTTCTGTAGTCCTAACTCTAACTTTTGTGAGTCTCCATAAAGGAAGCAAATGCATTTTAATGAATAGGCAGAGGGAAGGTGAGCCTGAAAGAAGCCCACCCCTCCATAAAGGCACAGTGGCACACTGAACACCCAGCACATGGCACTATGGCAGCAAAGGTGTCAGTGCGTTGCCTGACCAATATATTAAGATACAAACAAGTGGCCACTGCCCCACCTATAACTATTTTTCTATATATATCATTATAAATACATTTTCCCCTTTTTTATAAGTGATCACATAATCTTTGTTTTCAGCTGCATAAGGAGCTCAGAGAGCTGGAGGGGGAGAAACAACAGTACATCAGTCTTCCCAGTAAATGGCTGTCCCAGAGGGGTATGTCAACACAAGTTTTATCATTGAAGGAGAGCAAACGAGTCCTCAGCACAGCTGCAAAGCTGATCATGATGTGCTCTCATGCCCAGTGTGGTCAGTTTTTTTTTTATAGGAACGCAAAGGGACTGTCAGGAACACAAGCGATTTCACACAAAGGAAGCAATACAAAGAGAACAGAACACTTTTTCCTACAAGTGCATGGTACAGCAGGCACATATCAAGAATTTACATATTCTTTAATAGATATCTACACTTGACTCACAATACTGCACTGAGTTGGCTGTGATTCTAATGTAGACTTTCTCAAACCTTTTAGAGGAACCCTTGAAATCATATTCAGGTGTTGGGAAACCACTGCCAAAATTATTAAGTTATTGGGGGTCAGTGGGAAAAATGTCCCACACATTGGTAGTCAGTGGGAAGAAAGCCCCGATTACAGTGGTGCTCAGAATGCCACTCTTACAGATATCCCAAAAAATCACTGTTGTCATTCCACATGCCAATTAGCCTTGACCCTGGAACTGTGCAGGCACCATAAAAATAGGAAGTCAGTCAGCCACAGCTCAAGGAACCCCTAGCAGCCTCTGGAGGAACCCTAGGGTTCACTGAACCCTGTTTGAGACACAAATCCGGGTGAACACAAACTTCAAGCTGAACTCCAGTTACAATCTTAAATGCATATGTAGCACATGGACCCTTTTCTCCTGCTTACCTTCTCTTTTCAGGGATAAAGGCACATTGTGCCACATGCCCGGATCCTCCTGGTTTAGAAGGTTGAGCGGTGTTCTTTATTTTTGGGTCCTGCAGCGAGTTACCTCCCGTTCACTGGTTCTCGTCCCTAGAATGTAGGGAAAAGTCTGTGTTCTTTCCCCAAAGAAACTCAATGTCCAAACAGTGTTCAAACTCCAAACAGCCAAGTTTATTTTTATCTTGCTCAAACAGATTTGGGAACAGGTTGAAGATAGTGACAAAGTAGGTAGGGAGATAGGTTCAGGCATGCGGCACCCAGTTACCCTTCTTTTACTCAAGCCTGAGTATGAATTTTGCTCACCCGGATAGATCCCTCTCACAGTTCTAGCAGCCGGAGTGAAGTACAAACAGTTTCTACTTGAATTCAGTCCCCTTCACGGACAAGTCCTAGAGATCCTCTGCCACAGAATCCCTAGTGATTGAATCATGACTTCTGAATAAAACCCCGTAGATTAGTAGACACCATAGGTGTCAGTGGGACACACTACAGGGGCTATACTCCAACTCACAAATCCCTCCTCTGATAGGTAACCAGGCCTCTCCTTCATTGTAAACTCCGTCACCGATCCATCGGACAGGTCCTCCCCCGGTTTCCTCTCCTTCAGAGCGGGCCACCCTCACACGGGCTCCCTGGGACTCCAGTGTTTTGGCTGTAGACCCAGTTGAAGGTACTGGGCCTACCTGGAATGTTGTAGCCTCGGGCTAAAGGTGCCCAAGACTCCTCGGCCAGTTCACACACCCCCATGGGGCACACTCCTCCTTAGATCATGGCGTCTGCCCTTTATGTACCCTCTCCCAGCATGCACAGCAGGCAAAACCCCACCCACCACATGGTACACCGAGAGAGGACACCCAATCACACCACAATGCCACCCGTGGTTCAACCCAAGACCTGGCCAACAGCGCCACTACAGGACAAGGGGAACCATACACCAGGCAACACCATAGCAGAACAGAGTCCATACCTAGCAAATTAGAGAACTTGAGCCAACTATGGCTCGTACTACCCCTAAATTTAGAACATAGCGACCCCCAAATTTGGGGTACCCTCTACACATACTTACATTGATCAAGGTTGGACCAATGTAAGAATGCATATCTCATGTAAAAGAAAGATAAGAAGAAATATACACAAAGAACAAGTTATAGTTTGATGACACCTAAAGTGCTGCAGGGTATATTTGGGACACCATTGTTCTACCTTAATACATATCCACACTTGGCCCACAATTCTGCACTGAGTGGGCTGTGATTTTAATGTAGACACACACTTCACCATTTTAAACTGCGACCGACTGTCTAAGAAAGGACCCTTGGTCTTTCAGGTAACACATTTAGATCTTTGCTTCCAAAGCAGACTTAACTTTTGTCACAAAGATAATGCACATTGCTAGGAGCATACTGTCATGTTTTATTTGTATGTACAGTAATCAAAACGACAAAGCAAAAAACTGCTGCTTGGAGTGTAAAAGCAGCAATGGCAAATATCACACCTGCTATAATAAAATGTGCCTAAACTGAAAGCTGAACTCCAGTAATGATCTTAATTGCATATTTACATGGGTCCAGCTTGGTCCAATGTAAGTATAAATATCTCATACCTGAGGGACTGCTGTGGAAGCTGACTATCACTGTAGCAGTCGCTGCTACTAAAGTGATCTTCACAAACTTATGGATCCTGTGCTGAGCGGTTGCCCCGCTACATCCTGACCAAGTGAATGACAGAGGGTCACTCACTTCCTCGGCATTGCCACCGTTCACAGAAAACCTTGTATTTTTTCCAGTGAATGCAAGGCTTTCCCTAAATGGTCAAAATGGAAATTATGGCATTACCGACCCTCCTCTATACCTCTTCCAATCAAAGAGAGGCAGCAGAACTGCACAGTAGGAACTGTAGACCAGAAGAGAGATACTCTATTGTAATCAAGAGCGTTTAAACTGTATTTCCCAGAAGGAGATTGCCAGAAGGAGGGGAAAATCTACATTTTCTCAAGCTGTACATTACACAGCTTCCTCTTGCCTTGAGGGAGCCCGGAGAGTGCACACAGCCATACAGTAGCCTTATTGCTGCTTGCAGACTCGAATGGGACTGTTCTCATGTGCACCCACAGTACAACTGAGCCCAACACCAGCCAGCTGAAGAGTTCAGACTAAATACTGTCCCTTTGTAGCTATTATACAGAGACTTTTACCTACTGCTTATGCTAAGAGGTATCTCTCAGGGGACATTTTACCATATTCTATCCATTCTCCTAGAGTGCACTCTAGACTAATTATAATGTTATTATTCACATTGCTGTTAATGCTTATATGCACTGTTTATTGTTGACTATGCTGATTCAAGAGTTAATCCCAGTCTAGCGGTACAGAACTCTAAGTTACCCTGGCATAGTGATTATACTGTCTAGCAGACTGTGTCTGAAACTACTTTATGTGTATTTATTTATGCTCAAACCACCATTTATTCTAACCTGCACCAATACATTAAAGGGGAGTTCCACCCAAAAATTTAACTTCCATTTATCCAGTTCCTCCTGTGCTCCGGTGTCAATTGGGCACCTTTCAGAGGGGAAGGGGGAGCAGATACTTGTCTAATACAGGTATTTTCTCCCACTTCCGGCGAAAGATCGCTGCAGAATCCGCAACGATCTAGGTCATGTCTAGCCCCTCCTCCCTCCGCTGTCTTCTGGGAGACACACAGGTCCCAGAAGACAGCAGGGACCAGTCAGAACGTGCACCGCGATTTGCGCATGTGCAGTAGGGAAACAGGCTGTGAAGCCGCAAGGCTTCACTTCCTGATTCCCTTACATAAGATGCCTGAGCCTCCACCCGGAGCCAAGGGACGGGTCGGCTTCGGGGGAGGACATTGTGGGCACCCAGGACAGGTAAGTGTCATTTTAGAAGTCAGCAGCTGCAGTATTTGTTAGCCATGCCCCCTAACAGTTAGAATCACTCCCTAGGACACACTTAACCCCTTCCTAGCCCCCTAGTGGTTAACCCCTTCCCTGCCAGTCACATTTATACAGTAATCAGTGCATTTTTATAGCACTGATCACTGTATAAATGTGAATGGTCCCAACATAGCGTCAAAAGTGTGAGATATGTCTGCCATAATGTCGCAGTCATGATAAAAATCGCTGATTGCCGCCATTACTAGTAAAAAAAATATTAATAGAAATGCCAAAAAACTATCCCCTATTTTGTAGATGCTATAACTTTTGCGCAAACCGATCAATAAACGCTTATTGCGATTTTTTTTAACAAAAATATGTAGAAGAATATGTATCGGCCTAAACTGTGGAAAACATTATTTTTTTATAGATTTTTTTGGGATATTTATTATAGCAAAAAGTAAAAAATATTGAATTTTTTTCAAAATTGTCGCTCTATTTTTGTTTATAAATTTGTTAAATAAAAAATGCTGAGGTGATCAAATACCACCAAAAGAAAGCTCTATTTGTGAGAAAAAAAGGACGTCAATTTTGTTTTGGAGCCACGTTGCACGATCGCGCAATTGTCAGTTAAAGCAACGCAGTGCCGAATCACAAAAAGTGCTCTGGTCTTTGGCCAGCCAAATGGTCCGGGGCTTAAGTGGTTAAAGCTAAATTCCAGGTATGTTTTTATTTGCATAGTTACATTGGTTCAATGTAAGCATACAAATTCCATACCTGGCCAATCTCTGTGGATTCAGAGAATCACTGTACTAGTTGCTACTCCTAAGGTCCATACACACACGATCTGACTTTTTGACAACAACGGTCCGACGGACCTGTTTTATTGGACAATCCGTGTGTATGCTCCATCGGACAATTGTTTTCGGTTTTTCTCTTTCAAATATTTTATTAATTTTGCATATAGAACATAGTGTACAATTAAACATTGTACGTCGTCCAACGACGTTGTGGAAAAACATTCTACAAATGAACTTATCCTCACTGACATATTGCAGACAATTCAAACAGAAGGTGTATAACAATATGAGTACATAGAGGTACGATTGGTCCTCTCCCCTGGTGTGGCACCCCAAATGGGAACTTAGTGCCACAGGAGTGGAGAGGACCTTTTTATTACAGTGTGAGCCCTGTAGGGCAGTACCTACTGCTTGGCAGCAGCGTTCCAGAAACTTGCTTAAACATATAACAAAAAAAACAAACAGTTAACAGATACCAGTAGTGTAACTCAAGGATAATGCTCGGTCAGGATATGTGAGATGGGGTAATAGTAGGTTCAGGTGACAGTCGCAGCATTAGTCCAGTCAATCCATGGTTGCCAGTGTG
The DNA here is from genome assembly GCA_029206835.1 of Rana muscosa. NCBI lineage: Eukaryota > Metazoa > Chordata > Amphibia > Anura > Ranidae > Rana > Rana muscosa. The sequence goes on from CM055116.1 coordinate 221,437,573, forward strand.
TTCAGGTTTTTGCAGCCCGACCATTACTGGTGGCTGCCATTGTCTCGTAACCAAAGTGTAAGGATACTAAGTTGATAAGTTGGCTTATGGTTGGAGTGTTGTCAGACTTCCATTGCCTTGTTAAGTTGAGTCTGGCTGCCAGGAGTATGTGGGTTGTCACGTGTCTAAGGGGGTGGGGAATGTCGTCTATGGTTAGGTTGAGAATGGCAAGTGCAGGCGATGGGGGGATTATGATTTTAGTTACTCGTGAGATAAGGTTAAAAATGTCATCCCAGTATTTTTGTATGGCGGAACATGCCCAGAAAATATGGAGCATGTCTCCTATGGCTGATTTGCATCTCCAGCACACGTTGGGGTTTTGAGGGCTGAAAGTTGCTAATTTGGCTGGTGTGAGGTACCATCGTAATGAGATTTTCTAAATGAGTTCCCAGAGTGTTAAGCATTTGGTGGCCACGTAGATGGATTTGAATGTCTGTTGCCATTGAGTGACTGTGAAGGTGTGAGCAAGATCAGTGTCCCACCGGTGATGCGGGTTTAGTTTGGAGAAGGTGGACTTTTGATGTAGGTTGTTGTAAAAATGCGAGATGCCCTTGGTTTTGGAGGCAGGGTTTGTAAGGTAGTCCCAAGTCTTAGGGTGAATTCTATAAAGGGGTAGGGGTATATTATTCAAGCAGTGGTGGATTCGTATTCGGATTGTAGTTGGGAGAAGGGTTTAAGGCGGTTACCTTGTAGTAAGTTTTGTAGGAAATGGATTCCTTTGAGGGTCCATCGAGAGAGCAGTAGGTCCGGGATCAAGTGATGAAGAGATTCTAAAGGGATATCGAATTGTGGCGTGGCGGGGTTGTAGCCCAGGAGGGTGATCATTTTTTTCCAAGCATAAGCTGTAGCCTTCATGGTTGGGGAGAGACATGCTGGGACGGGGGCACCTAGAGGGGTGCTTAGTAGCCAGTTCTTTAGGTTGGGGCGGGCGATTGAGAGGTTCTCTATTTGTCCCCATAACGAGCTAGTGGAGGATTGGAACCAACTAGGCAATTGGGCTAGGATGGCTGCTAGGTGATAATCTTCAAAGTCTATGGATCCAATACCCCCCGCCAATTTGTGTTTAATCAACTTTAGGTGGGCACATCTGGGTCTTTTACCATTCCAAAGATATTTGTTGAATATTGTCTGGAGGGACCTGAAGAATGATTTGGGTATTGGAATGGGGAGGGTTCTAAAGAAGTACAGTATTTGAGGGAGGCATATAATTTTAAAGGCAGCAAGTCTCCCTGACCAGGAGAGTTCATGTTTCGCTAATTGGTCAGAGGTCGTACGGATGGTATGTAGAAGTGGTATAAAATTGCATGAGTATAGGTTGTTCAGTGTTCTCGGTAGTTGGATGCCTAGATAGGAAATGTCTTTGTCTGCCCACGCATATGGATGTTTTAATTGTAGGAGGTTCCTTGTCGTAGCATCTAAATTAATATCTAGTATGAAGGATTTGGTTGTGTTAACCTTGTAATACGAAATCGAGCTGAACCAGTTTAACAGTTTCTGTACTTCTGCCAGGGAGGAAGTCGGATTGGTAAGGATGAGAATGACATCGTCAGCAAATAGGCTGATTTTATGGGAAGAGGGTCCAATTTGAAGTCCTGAAATATTGGGGTGGGAGCGGACATGTTCCGCCAATGGTTCCATGAGCATATTAAAGATGAGTGGGGATAGTGGGCAGCCCTGTCGTGTGCCGTTAGTGATGGGGAATGGACAGGAGAGCATTCCTTCTGTGAACACTTGGGCCGTAGGATTTGAGTAAAGTGCCATGATGGCGTTTAGGATATGGCCCTGAAATCCAAATTTTTGAAGGACTGAATTGAGGTACGACCAGTGGACCCTGTCGAACGCCTTCTCTGCATCCAGAGATAGGAGCAGAGAAGGCGTCCCGGTGGATTCCGCGTGGTGGATGAGGTTGATTATTCTTCTGGTGGCATCTGATGCCTGTCTGCTCTTCGTGAAGCCTGACTGGTCCTTATGAATGAGGGCGGGCATTATCTCAAGTAGCCTTGTTGCTATAGTTTTAGCATAGATCTTAAGATCGAGGTTGAGTAGGGATATCGGGCGAAAATTTTGGGGGACATTCGGCTCCTTCCCTGGTTTCGGTAACGTTATGACCAGTGCTTTCAGATACTCAGTCGGAAAGGTAGAAGAGGAGGCAGCGTTATTGAAAACGTCAGTGAGGTGGGGGGTTATGAGTGATGAGAATTGTTTATAATATTCGCCTGTCAGTCCGTCAGGGCCTGGTGCTTTACCACTTGGTAAGGAGTCAATTGATGCTTTAATTTCTATTTCCGTGAACGGGCCATTAAGGGTGTTTAATTGTTCCTCAGTCAAGGTGGGTAGGTTAAGGTTGCGGAGAAAGTGGTCAATTTCATCTTGGGTGGGTTGAGGGGTACGGGAGTCTTGCTTTAAATTGTATAGGTCACTGTAATAGGCGCTAAAGGCGTCGGCTATGTCTTGTGGGTTGCTCAAGGGGAGTTTAGTATGAGGGTGGTGGAGTTGGGCAATTTTGGTTTTGGTACGTCTACCTTTAAGGCGTTGTGCTAGTCTTTTCCCCACCTTATTAGAAGTGGAGTATGTAATGGCTTTGAGTGTCCTGTGGAGAAGTCCATATGAGTGGAGGAGTAGGGTTCTGAGTTCTTGTCTAAGGGGCAGCAGTTGGTCCGCTTGTGGGTCTCGAGGGTTGGCTTTGTGTCTTAATTCTAGAGTCGCTATCTGAGCTGTCAGTTCGTCAATACGCTGCAGCCTCTTTTTTTTATGATAAGAACTTAATTTAATAAGGGTTCCTCGAATAAAAGCTTTATGTGCGCTCCACACCACGGCAGGGTCAGGCACAGAGCCCTTGTTTAGTGAGAAAAAGTCAGCAATTTGAACTGAGATTTCTGGGGCGTAATTGTCATGCTGGATAATGTAGTTGTTTGCTCGCCAGAGAAATGTGTTACGTTGTAGGTGTGGATCGCAGGTGTACAGATTTTTTGTAAAATCCATTTATCTGTCAAAAACAAATCAATTCTCGAGTACGATTTGTGCCTGGAGGAGAAAAATGTAAAGTCTCTCTCAGATCCATGGTGGCAACGCCAAACATCATAGAGGTCGTGAGTGGTGATAAGTTTTTTCAGAGGCGAGTCCCGCCTTTTCGCAGCTGATGTGGAGTCTATGACCACATCGGGGACCAAGTTGAAGTCTCCACAAAGTATTAGATGGCCTTTCTGGATAGGTTTGGCGGTGCAAAGCACCTTGCGCAGAAATTGCAATTGATGGGAGTTCGGGGTATATACATTTATAAGAGTGTATTGAACTCGGTTAATGGTGCAGACAAGGATTACATAGCGACCTTCAGAGTCCGTTTTGACATCTAGTGATTGGAAGTCCACACTGTCTTTAATTGCTATCCTGACCCCTTTAGATTTAGTAGAATGGAAGGCGTGGAAGACATGTGGGAACTGGCGATTGGAGCATAGGGTAGAACTGGATGGTAGTAGTTGGGTTTCTTGTATACATATAATGTCACTGTGGAGAGCCGTGGTGGTTTTCCAGAGTGAGTGACGTTTGGCTGGGTGGTTTAGTCCGTTGGCATTTAGTGATAGGATTGTGAGCGGCATCTTGTGGATGAGAAGAAAGTGGGTGCGATGTAGGAACACTTACGGTTTGGCGCTGCAGTTCAAGTTGAGGGTACCTGAACAAGAGACCGTGTAGTAGTAATGCGGCAGTCCAGGGTCCTGGAAGTAAGATGGCTAGGGAGCTGCGAATAGAGCAATACGTTAAACACTCATACAGTGGCAACGAGAGAGCAGGGCGAAAAAAAAGGAAAACAGGAACAAAAATAAAAAGATAAAGATTCTTAGAGCAAGCTGTCAGTGAGAGGCTTCGTGTAGGTTGTATGGAAATCAACACCAAAAAGGTTCTTAGAGGGGGTGCTGTGCACCTCGAAAGCCTCTAGGTGGGGATAAAAACAGTTATTATGGCTGGGAGCTGCAAAAACAGGGGTTCAACTTTTCTGAGCCCAGGGGAGCTGTAAGAACGTTGTTTGGCCAATGTTGGCGGAGCTAACAGATGCCAGTTAACTGAGGTTGCGGTCCAGGTTTCTGCGCGGAGGGGTTCTTCCACTTTGGGGTGAAGTGGGTTTGGGGGGTTCCAGAAGAATTCCCCAAGTGTAGAGGAGTCGCATTCCTTTATCAAGATCACTGATGGTATGGGACTGACCATTCTTCGGGATGAGGAGTGTGGCGGGGTAGCGCCATTTGTATTGTATCTTATGATTTTGGAGGCCCTTGGTAACTGGACTCAATTGGCGTCTCAGTTGAAGGGTGTACTTAGAAAGATCGGGAAAGAATTGGATCCCTGTGAAGGGAGCTGGCAGAGGCATTTTAGCTTTGACCCCCATCAGGAGTTTTTCTTTTATGTGATAGAAGTGTACTCTCATCAGGACGTCTCTGGGTACTGAGGCTGCTAGGTATGATGGTTTGGCGATTCTGTGTATCCTGTCTATTATAACATCCCGGGGAGATGCTTCAGGGATAATGATGTGCATCAGCTCTTTGGCATATCATGGTAGGTCCGCAGGGAGGACACTTTCAGAAATTCCTCTTAGCTTAACATTATTCCTGTGGGACCTGTCCTCTAAATCGGCCAGCTTGGCGTGCATCCATGACTGTTCCTCTCTAATATCTTCATAAATGTCTATTACTTCATTCACAGTGGAGGTACAATCAGATAGGCCTCTCTCAACGTTTGTCACCCTGTCATCAATGGAGTGGATGTCTGCAGTGATTTTAGTAAACAGGGAGGAGAGGTGAGTCATGAGGGAGGTCTGTAGTGAGAGAAGCATGTCCTTAAGGGTAGTGTCCATTACTGGTTGGCCTGAGGTGGGGAAGGATGCCATGGAGGAATGCAGGGCCTGGTTAGAGAGGAGGGGGTTGAAAGCCTGGGCCTCAATTTGTGGGTGTAGCGGCCGCTGCGGTGGCGTGTCGAGCCGCATTTTGGCTTTTGCTGGGCTGCGGGTGAGAGGATCACTCTCCAGGGGATGAGAGGACACATCAGGGGTACCTGTATTGGGCGATTCCTCCGGTATTTCGTCCGGTAGGTCCGTGTAGGAGTCCCGCGGCGCGGCCTGGCCGGCGCCATCTTGGATGTCACTGTCTCATTCCGCCGGCTTGTAGGCGAATTCAGTCAGTTTTAGCGGGTTATAATCAGTAAATCTTTTCCTGGACATGGTTAGCATAAGCTCCGGTGTACCTGGAGCAAGGATGGCTGTGGATTGTGTTGCAATTTCGGCCGATGTCGCTGGATTCTTTCCCCTGGCTGAGGAGCTGAGAGCTCAATCGTCCACACTCATCTCCAGCCGGCCACGTCCCCCTGTTTTCGGTTTTTCAATGGACAAATGTTCGCTGTGCATGCTCTCAAACTTTCCGGCAAAAAATGTCCGATGGAGGATAATCCGATTGTGTGTACACAAGTCCATAGGACTAAAGTCCAAAGTACAAACACGCATGCTCAGAACTAATGCTAGAGATCAGACAACAATAGCAGAAGTTGCCCAAAGGGTGGTGGTAAAGAGCTGAAAAACCACGTGATTTGGTGAAAGTTGGCTGAAAATGTTGTGCCGTGTGTATGCAGAACAAGTTCACGGCCAACATCCAAAATCCACGGAAAAGTCAGATGGAAGTCCGATGGAAGTCCGGTCGTGTGTATGAGGCTTTACAGTGATCCTCATTTTCTGGGCCCCTAACCTGCCGCATATCGGACACAGAGGGTTTCAATTCACTTACTGTTGACTGACTTACGATCCCTGTTGTATGTCTGTTCCAAGCATCAACTACACTTTTGGAAAAAAATATTTCTAAAGCCTCATACACACGATCGGACTTCCATCTGACTTTTCCGTGGATTTTGGTCTGAAGGGCGTTGGCCGTGAACTTGTTCTGCATACACACGGCAGAACATTTTCAGCCAAAATGTTTGAGTTTGAGAGCATTCACAGCGAACATTTGTCCGTTGAAAAACTGAAAACAATTGTCCAATGGAGCATACACATGGTTGGATTGTCCGATAAAACAGGTCCGTCGGACCGTTGTTGTCAAAAAGTCTGATCGTATGTAAAATATATACCTTATCCATCAACCTTTCGGTTATATCTGAAACAGATTAAATTGAACAGGACCTAGAACAGAGCATTGTGGTGCACATATTGACTGGTTTCTGTTCCAAATGAACCCCATGTACAACCACACTCTAGTTATGCCTTAGTTAACTGCATATCCGTTGAACCACCCTAGGATTATGTCCTAGTTTATCTACCTTTTTATGAGATCTATATGTTGAACTGTATCAAATGCTTTTCTAAAATCAAGAGGCTATGTCCACAGCACTACCCTAGTCCAAAACATATGTGATATAGTAAAAACAATCAGATTAGTCTGACATGATCTGCCCTCAGTAAATCCATGCTGCTTTGGGTCTAGCAAGCTGTTTATGTTTCATCCCTCTTTTCTGGACAGATTCAAACAATTTAACTACTACAGATGTTAAACTCACTGGCTGGTAGTTGCCAACCTCATATTCAGTAATATTTTTGTGGATGCACTTCCAGTAAAGGATATAAAGCTGGGAACAAATGATCTGTATATGGGCTGGTTCAGCAGGAAAAGGCTGACATTCAGACACTGTGTACATCTGCCTGTCTGAACGGTCTTGCTGGAAAACCATCATCTGATCAGCATCTGATCAGCGCAGTTCCCCTGTCAGAACACAAAGGCACAGCGAGGGGGAAATCGACACACTAACATCACTTGTTTCAACAGAAAAAAAACTTTAGGAGTGTACCTAGCCTTAAAGCAGAGCTCCACCCTAAAGTGGAACTTCCGCTCATGGGATTCCTCCCTCTCTCCGGTGCCACAATTGGCACCTTTTGGGGGGAGGGGGGTGCAGATACCTGTCTGACAGGTATTTGCACCCACTTCCAGGCACAGACTCTGTGGGGACCTGCGGGCAATACGCCACTTACCGTCCCCCCCCCCCCCCCCGTTGTGTTCTGGGAAACACACGGCTCCCAGAACACAGCGGGGAACAGTGAGGACGGCGCAGCGCGACTCGCGCATGCGCCGTAGGGAACCGGGCAGTGAAGCCGCAACGCTTCACTTCCTGATTACCTCACCGTTGATGCCGGTGGGGGCAGCCGAGAGACGAGCGATTGTTCGTCTTCTGCTGCCGACGTCGCTGGACTCCAGGACAGGTAAGTGTCCATTTATTAAAAGTCAGCAGCTGCAGTATTTGTAGCTGCTGGCTTTTAATATATATTTTTTTACGGCGGAGCTCCGCTTTAAGCTTTGTTCACATAAGTGTACACCCATGTAAGGATCTGTGTTTTGTCTGCACAGGATGCAGAGTTGTTCCATGTATCCATGTGAAGGCAGTCCCATTCATGCCAATTTGGATGCAGCAGCTGCACGCACACAGCCGCTGCTCCCAATTTGACAGTCATGTGTATGCAGGTGCGTGTCCCCAAATGCAGACAGTGTGAGTTCAGAGAGATCCACATGGATGTCAGACTGGGAGCAGCGGCTGTGTTTGTGTAGTAGTTGCTTCCCAAATGATATGAACAGGACTGCCTGTATGCAGATGCGCAGAACATCTGTACATTCAAGGCATGCCGTGACTGAAACTGTCACAGTTATTAGCGTGCTTATGTTAGCTTTCTACCAAATTGTCAAGCTATCAAATGGCTGGTGTCATAACTGGTCACATTTGCTGCACCATGGCAACTGCAGATCAAACGACGGCTAAGATGGCAGCGTCCTTGGTTATAAAGGTATGGAGGGTTTAGTTCCACTTTAAGGTTTAAACTTACTTTAAATTGACTTAAAATAGTATTAAACTCTAGGCGTAAAAAGCATTTTTCCCTTTAGCAGCATGTTACTAGTTCCTTAAGCTTTATTTTGCCTCAAAGTCTCACTTTTGTGTTCCTGTAAGTCCCAGTGATATTGCAGTGCTACCCCATACCTCCATACAGGGTGTACTGCATTTGATTCTTATGCCGTGTACACATGATCGGTTTTCTCGACGGTGAAAACACTGTCAAGAAAATCGACGTGAAAACGAGAAACGGCTTGTTCCCCTACACACGGCCGTTTTTCCTGACATTTTTTCTCTTGGTCGAGAAAAACGACTGTGTGTAGGCTCCCCGGCAGTGTTTCCCTATAGGAAAACTGCCGCGGAAAAAAATGTTGTGAATCACGACGAGAAAAATTAGAGCATATTCTAATTTTTCTCGTCGTGATTAATGCCGTTTTTCTCATTGGGAAAAATGATCAAAAGCCCACACACGGTCATTTTTCTCGTCAAAGAGAAAAAATGTAATTTTCCCGACGAGAAAAATGGTCGTGTGTACGCGGCATTATATACTTTCAAATCAAGCAAAAGTTTGTTGTTTTATTGCATTGGGACTGCATGTTCCATGATTCCCTGAACCCAACCAACCTCTTGTCACATGTGGGGCTGTTACAATTTCCCTTTTGCTGCTTGTTTTGTGGTGCTTTGCATGTCATTTCACAGTTCCGGCTAGGGAAATCCAATAGAATCTAAACTATGAAGACAGATTTTTCTGAAAAGTGGCAAAAGAAAAAACAACAGCAACAAAATGACTTAGCAATAGAAATATATATATTTTTTAACTCTTTATTTATAATTTTCTTTGACACAATACACAAAAAGAAAGCAAAGGCAAGGAAAAAATAAATACATATACATACATAAAAAAAAAAAAAAAAAATATATATATATATATATATATATATATATATATATATATATACATATATATACACACACACACACACACACATATGTGCATACATATATACACACACACACATGACAACAAATAAAATAATAAAAATAAGAGCAACTGCTCATGTCAATATTCCACGCATCACGTAAGTCCTAATTAACATACATTATAAGAATACAAATATTTTACAGTAGCTACTGAAGATATAAAGGTAATATATTTTAACAAACAAAGGTCAAAATAACACTTTAAGAAGTACATCCTACCTGCAGAAATCTTCTCATTTTGATCCTGGTGTTCATCCTGTACATTTAATTTGCTTTTTAATAAATCAGTTTGGTATCAGTGATATTGGAGAAGTTACACAATTGTCTTTTTTTTTGTTGCTAGAATATAAAAAAAAATGCAGTCAATTAAAGATTTGTACTGAACTAATTGCATTCATTTGCATCTTATGCCTCGTACACACGAGCGGGTTTTCCGACGGGAAAACTGCGAGGAGAGCTTTTGGTTGGGAATCCCAGCCGTGTGTATGCTCCCTCGCAATTTTTCCGACGGCAAAACTGCCAAATACCACCAGACAAAAAAAGGGAACCTGCTCTCTTTTTTCCCGCCGGGATTCCCGGCGGACTTTTTCCCGACAGTTTTCTTATGGGAAAAACTGCGATGGAGCATACACACGGTCGGGATTCCCGACCAAAGCTCTCATCTGAGTTTTCCCGACGGGAAAACCTCTCGTGTGTACGGGGGAAAAGTTACCAAGCAGGTTCTCGGTTTTCCCCCCGGGATTTCCGACTGATCTTTTCCCGTCGCAAAACCCGCTCGTGTGTACTAGGCATTAGTGTTGGCAACTAACTTCAAAAACAAGATCTTCAGTAACTATTCATGTTATCAATATAGGTTCAAGCACCAACCTTGCGTGGAACACTCTGGAGTCTTATCTAAAAACAATGGAGTATGAGACTATACTAAATCACATGTCAGATTGCTGTATCCCCGTGAGCAGCCTTGTAAATTTGGCTACAACAATAGCTAAAGTGAGATTTACAGAATCACGTATGTATTATATTCATGCCCATCTTGGAATATTCTATTGTTTTAATTTTTTCATGATAGAAAACTTAACTAAAATTTGCAAGGGATAGTAGGACCCCCTTGCATTAGCTAATGCACATGCCTGGGAACTCAAGCATAGAGATCTTATAGAAAGTACAGAGATCCTAAACGTTCTGTTCACCTCAAAAAGAAAAAGAAATGCTCATGTTTTTGCAGGTAAAAAAAAAATGCATTTATTTATTTTTCCCAGGAGCATTGCATCCAGTGAGGGGGGTGAGGGTAGGCTGCTGCAAAATAAATTTGATATATTACACCGTTACACCCTAAATACGAGTGTAACATGTAACATGTTTGTAAAGGTTAAATTATTTTAGTCACTTTAACAAAATAGCGGTATTCACCCCACATTAGCTACTGCCTTATCTTTATCTCTCCTCTTCTTACATTAATATAACAATAAGCAGAATTGTCAACATTTTCACACTTTGTGCAGCACAAGCTATCCCATTTGACAGTACTGGGGCCTGGCCATTGGCCTCCCGGGGCCCAAGTGCTGCATTGTTGGCAGGTACAGTAGGTGGCATGCCACGTGCTTCCTTATATCTGGAAGTGCCAGGATATTTACAGACCAATGGCATGGATTTGTGTGTCTGGGGAACAATGGTAAGCGTGCCTAGTGTAGATTTTGACTTATCATTAGCTTCTCTGAAAGACATAAGTAATTTTTGGCTGTTTTTAACTCCAAGCCGCAAACAAAACAAAACACAGAATCTGGTGCAGCTGTGCCAATCAACCAAAAAGCTTCTAATTTCAGCTTGTTTAATTAAGAATTGACAATAAAACCTAGAAGCTGATCGGTTACTATGCACAACTGCACCAGATTTTCTCTGCTCCAGTTTTAGTAAAGGCCCCCAATTTTATTCTGACAGCGGAGACTCTTCACAGATTGAGAACATTTTTCCAACAAGCCCTTCCACAGAACTCAACTATTATATCAACTCCTGTTGAGTGGGAATGGCCACAAATGGATTGATTGAAATTTGTCCTGTCCCTGATCTATCTATGACAAGCGTTAGATACTTAAGGTCGACAAGAGAGTTTTCCACTAACATGTCTAATGAAAGGTGTTTTCGGCAACAATTATGCATTGCAATTCTGCTTTAATTCAACATGTAGTGGTAATAATAAATTTTCTATTCTTATTTTGTACAATTAGGTGTAACAAATCAATGATTGACATTTACTCGGGATTAAATCAATTGTTTAAGTGTTTTGAATAAAAATTGCATCTGATGTAAAGGTCTCAGAGAGAAAAACTGATTTATTAACAAAATTATTTCCCATTACTTACTGAGATTGCATTTTGTTAAGTGTATTGTATCACAGATTGCAGTATACCTCCTGTCAGAGGTGTCAGGATTACTTTATCGTGCCCCTTGCCAACACATTAGCTTCCTACAGTCACAAATCCGATATTTTTTTAAACAATGAATTCACTGTGCTCTCATGCAGAACTCATGCTTATTTGGCTGTGAGGGGATAAATTATAAGTTCATTAGCTGATGTAGCAGCTTTGTTTTTCAAAGTAATTAAGGTTTTGAAGTTTTTTCTTCTGAAGATCAGTTAATATTAACCTTTGTTCTCTGAAAATTAATTGATAATTTTAGGAACATTTCTGTGTTGCTTACAAAATGGCTTTCTACACATAAACAAATTAACTGGAGAAAATAACAAAGCAAGGAGTGTATGTCATTTGTTTAAGGCTGGGTTCACACTTGTGCAATGGGGGAACCAGCGCGATTTCTGTGTCGGTTCCCGTATCACACCTGAATTGCCGGCGGTTCACACTGACATCTACGAACGGATGTGGGTGTCAATGTAAAGTTAATGACACCCCAGATTGGTTTGCAGATCGCAGTGCAAACTGTGAAATGGTGCAGGAATCGGATCTCATAGGTGTTAACTTCCATGCGGACCAAAAAAAGGGTCCTGCACCATTTTGGTGCGAATGCACTGCAATATATTTTCCAAAATATTTTATTGAGGAAATACAAAAGTAGATAAACAGGTAGAACATAAGATACATGGGCCCAACGGCCTGGGAACACACTGAAGATCAACAACCACATCAATGATGAAACTGCGTGTTGGTTGTATGGAAAGTGTAGTATAAAACAGATAATTTTGAACATGTTGATCCCTTGAGCAGTTAGCGTAGGGAAAGTAAGGATTGAAGCAAGAGAATACTGGATCTTTATAGAGATAATATTTGCATTAACATTGGTTGTGCTGTGGATAGAGCTGATTGCTTGAAACCTGTTGTGTTAGTTGTTCATGAGCTTATGGGGTGATAAGGTGGATAGGATTCCAGTGTGGTATCAATATTGAATGGCCCAGAATATAAGTGGTTAGGGTTAAGGATGTTCTCAAGGCCAACAGTCTTGCTGGCTGCCTTGGTTAGGTCCGTTGGTTGTATGTGAGTGGTTGTAGGGGATAGGGAGGGGGGATGGTGATGGGGGGGTAGGGGTAAGGTTGTGGGGAGAGAGAGTAAGATAGATCGAGACAGGGGGGGGGCATGAGCCTCCTACCTGACTCTTAACTTCAGCCCATCCATTCTCAGTCTACCCAGAGGATCGGTGTTAAGTGAAGTGTCATGGGGGTCGTTACCTGGGGGAGATGAAGGATATCTCTAGTTCGAATGCAGGTTTATGATTTGTGTGTATTTAGAGGTGGTCTTGAAGTGGGACCAACAGGCCCATAGGGTGTTATATTTGGATATATTATCATGGGAGATGGCTATAAGTTCCACCATTTCAGCAATTCTATTAATTCTCCGGAACCAGTCTTTAATTGAGGGGGTCGTGGTTTTGCCCCATAGGATGCATAACTTAGCTGCATTTAGCATGTGCATCGCTAGAGATCTGTAATAGGAGTGTCTGGATAGTGTAGAGTGATGCAGAACAAGTTGAGCGGGTGAGAAGTCCAATGCGCTGCAATTTCAGCCATAAAGTTTGTATGGCTGAATTTGCATCGCACAGATATTGCATGTGATCTGCACAGCAATTTGGTGCAAATCACACCGCACAAGTGTGAACCCAGCCTTAATGGGTAATGAATGCCTACAAAAACCAAAAACCCCAAAAAAACATGGCTCGTTCACACCAGTAGCCACGCTGAATGCTCCATGCTGAATAGAACACCGCGGAGCACACTGTTTATTTTTTTGTTAGAACTTTAATGAAATGTCACAAGTCACATTTTATCTATGGTACTTCTATTCACCGCAGTGGCATTGCAATGCAGTCGTTTGAGCCACAGCACTGTGCTGAAAAACAGGACTGCATGCAACGCAATGGTGTTAACTTCATAGAAAACTTGCCTATGATTGTCTTGTCTTTGCATTGGGACTGTGCTAAGCAAAGTTGCCCAGTACAGCCCAAAAAAAATGGTGTGAATGGGCCCTTGGTGTACATATTTTTAGTAAAACAGCATGCATTTAACTAAACCTGTGGTTTCCAGGTCCAGGTGCCTGCTAGATTGTTTACTTTACCTTTAGAGCATCTGGGTTTTCTCAAAACCCTCCTGCTATTTCAGTTACCTTTCTGTTGCCCTTTCCAGACAGTTATGCCGCGTACACACGATCGGAAATTCCAACAAGAAAACCATGGATTTTTTTCCGACGGAATGTTGGCTCAAACTTGTGTTGCATACACACGGTCACACAAATGTTGTCGGAAATTCCGACCGTTAAGAACGCGGTGACGTACAAGACGTATGAGCCGAGATCAATGAAGTTCAATAGGCATTTCGGCTCTTCTGCTTGATTCTGAGCATGCGTGTTTTTTTGTGCGTCGGAATTGAATACAGATGATCGGAATTTCCGACAATAACTTTTCTGGTCGGAAAATTTGAGAACCAGCTCTCAAATTTTTGTTGTCGGAAATTCCGACAGAAAATGTCCTATAGAGCCTACACACGGTCGGAATTTCTGACCAAAAGCTTACATCAAACTTTTCTTCTTGGAATTTCCGATTGTGTGTACGCGGCATTAGAAGCCACAAGGTGGGCCAAACTACAATCAATTAAATTGTGGTCAGTATTTGCAAGAGAGCATCCAAATTTAATGATACCTGTAGGTGAGCATGAAACAAGTCACCTGAAAGAGTTTTTTTCCGGGTGCTCTTGTATCTGCAACAGAGTGATGGTAGCCTCTGTCCTATGAATCTGTGAAGTGTAGCTTTACTAGCTGCCTGTGTGGAGATGCTTTTGAAAAGCAGGGTTGGAAAATGTGGCTTGAAAATTCACACGGCTCAGCAGTTATTTCCAGAACAATGCATTAATTAGCAACTAGATGATTTCATACCTGGTGTGCTACAAGTATGCTCACATGGAAAAAATGAAAAAAAACATTGAGGTTTGCTTAAAATTGCACTTAATGTAGATTTAACTTTTAAAAAAGTTCTTTGCCCACAACTTCCCATTATTTAGATCAAGTTCCATGGGACTTCCCTTTGTTTGCTGTACCCTTTTAATTATGTTGGAAAAGAAAGGCGGGTGGGGGGTAAGTAGATAAATCGTTATTAGAATTGCCTCTGTGTAGAGTGGCAAATTTGGGTGGAAGCACTCTATACCTTAAAAAAATTATATACCTACTACTTTTATATTGTTTATCTCTAATGATATAATTATGGACAAGTCCTCCACAATGTGCCTGTGATCATACATTGGGGGTTATTTACGAAAGGAAAATCCACTATGCACTACAAGTTCACTGCAAGTGCACTGAAAGTGCACTTGGAAGTGCAGTCGCTGTAAATCTGAGGGGGACATGTAAGGAAAATAAAAAACAGCATTTTTGCTTTCACATGTTTGGATCATAAAATAAAATGAGCTTCCCCTCATTTCAGAGCTTCCCCTCAGATCTACAGCGATCTGCATTGACTGCACTTACAAGTGCACTTTCAGAGTGCAGAGTGGATTTCCCTTTAGTAAATCAACCCTATTGTGTGTTCGTAATAACTGTAAGTTATGTGAACATACAAATTCCTCTCTTGCACCAATATGCTAAGAATATAGCCTGTAACTTAGAATTTTAAGCTTTTTTTCTTAGATTGAAATTTTGAAAGGTTTTACATTTACATAACCAAATTACTTTATTATAAAGCAGTGGTTCTCAACCTGGGGGTCGGGACCCCCTCGGGGGTCGAATTCTGATTTTCCAGGGGTCACTGAATCCTGGGCTGTTCCTGAAGCCCGTACCGCTCTCCCAGCCTTTTTGCGGTCCCTAGAGCCTGTGGCCGCCCAGCTGGGCTGTCCCTGGAGCCTGTGGCCGCCCATCTGGGCTGTTCATGGAGCCCGTGGCCGCCCAGCTGGGCTGTTCCTGGAGCCCGTGGCCGCCCACTCAGCCTCTTCGCAGCCGCCCATTCAGTTCACGGCATGGGTGGGGGGCAGAGACTAGAGGTCAGCTGACTAGTGAGGAATGTGAAGTGAGAGGGGCTGGAGGAGACCCTATCCCCTTATTTTGGCATAGGTGTCACTGCTACGAGACACCACAAAGTCAGAGACACAGTGAATAACACTACCTGTGATTATAGTTGCCATTTAAAGTCCCCACTACAGTTCTCAGATCAGCAGATGACCTTGATCAAGAGCACCTAAGTTGGCTGATCAGAACTCCCCACAGCACTGCCACTTATCCCATTCCCCCCACCCCCACCAAGGAGTAAGAGAAGGAATAAAAATAGAGAATACATGGAAGGGAGAGGAAAAGAAAGGGAGGAACAAAGAAAAAGGGAGAGAAAGAATAAGAGAAAGAACAAGAAATGTGGCTAGAGAGAGGGATGTGGGGCAAAAAAACAAGAAATTAGGATAGTGAGAGATAAAAGGAAAAGAAAGGAGAACAAAGCGAAAGAGTGGTACATCCTAAAATGTACCATAAAGGGTTTTAATACTGTACAAGTGGAAGGGACTCAGGGAGCGCTAAATGCCTGTGGGTTGGGGGCACAAATTACTTGTCTTGCCTTGGATGCTGACAACCAACGCTATGAAAATAATTTTACTGTTAGGCCCCTTTCACACTGGGGCGGTTTGCAGGCACTATTGTGCTAAAAATAGCGCCTGCAAACCGAGCCTAAACAGCGGCTGCTGTCTCTCCAATGTGAAAGCCCCAAGGGCTTTCACACTGGAGCGGTGCGCTAACAGGACGTAAAAAAAAAAGTCCTGCTAGCCGCATCTTTGGAGCAGTGAGAGGAGCGGTGTGTTTACCGCTCCTCCACCGCTCCTTCCCATTGAAATGAATGGGACACCGCGGTAATACCGCCCGCAAACCGCGGCTATAGCCGTGGTTTGCGGGTGGTATTTACCCTTTTTCGGCCGCTAGCGGGGGTTAAAACCACACCGCTAGCGGCCGAATACCTCAGCAATCCCGACGGTATAGCACGGCTAAAAATAGTGGCGCTATACCGCCACCGCACCCAGCGCCCCAGTGTGAAACCGCTCTTAGGGGTCCCCACAACTTGGGAAATTTTATCAAGGGGTCACGGCACTAGAAAGATTGAGAACCACTGTTATAAAGCCTACTTAGACTCAGACTGAAATATCAATGAAAGGAAAGGTAAATGAAAAGAAGTTCCATGGCTAAACATACAGTGTGAATAAAGTGGAAAAAAGGGCAACAAAAGAAAACCAACAATGTAGAAACAAAAAAAAAATCTTTTGATAATACTGATAATAGTTTAATGGTCAACATTTTTAGAATGAAAAAAATATAGCTGATTTTTTATTTTTTTTGCTGCTTTTCCAATGATCACGGTGACCCTTTTGATGTTGAATCTTTACATGGACTGTTTACATGCCAACTTGGTGTTCTTATACAAGGATTCATAAATGCAGTTCTTAAAGGTAATGGCTCTTAAAAGAATGACTTTTTCCCATGCAATGAACATGATCCATCAGATTTTCTCTGTAATATTTGCAAGTAAAGAAATAGAGACTGGGGGCGTGTCCGGATGTAGAGCAGGGAAGACGTGTTGCTGAGGAGCTCCATACATCCTGACAAAATCTGCTGCCATCCTGCCTTCCCACCGCCCGGGTGAGCCCTCAAACTTACTTTGCGGGTCCCTGAAGGTCCTCTGCCTCGGCCACATCCTGTATTTTTGGCCCTGGTCGGCCGATCGAGCCGTTACCGGGACTTGTGACTGGCTCTGTACTCCCGGGTCCCGCCGCCATCTTGCGGCCTGCTGTCCTTTTCGGAGCCTCTGGGCTCGATTGCCGTGGTTCGCGGGGCTGGAGGTGCCTCATCCATGCACACCGTGGGCACCAGTGGTGGGGAAGGTGATCCGGACCGGCGCTGCGACCGCCTGGGGGCCTCGGGAGGCTGATTGCCCGGGCCTGCGGCCTACGCACATCTTGCGGCCTACCGCGATTCCGGAAGCCTCCGTCCTCAATTTCTGAGTGCCGCGGGACACGCGGCGGACGGGCACGTCCTCCGGAGCCACCATCCGTGCCGGGGGGGGGGGTCGGCACTGCGTCTGACGACTTTCGGAGAGCTGCTCCTACGCATCCACGTCTGCAGCCCGCAGCCATCTTTCGGCCTTCTGACCGGCCCCATCCATCGGACGCAGGTACGCCTCCCCTCCTCCTGGGATCCTTTGGGTGATTGACTGCCTCACAATACTGCGGGGGGGGGGCTCCCCCACTCCTTCACCTCTCCATCCTGTCTCTGCTGTGCCCCCCGTCCTCCCTTTTAGACTGGGCCCCTCTGCCCGCGAACCCCCCTCTCCCTCCTTGAACTTTCCCTAATTTTGGGGTAAGGCTTGGATGGGCCGCCCTAGGACCCGCTACTCCACAAATAAGGGCCCGAAGGCTCCTCACATACCCCCGTCAGCAGTTGTTTCGTCTACACGGAGATCCTCGGCTGGGATAGCGGCCAATACGCAGATGGCTGCGGAGTCGGGGGTGGCGGCGCCACCCACGGGAGTGGAGATCCTGGCAGCCATCACATCCTGTAAAGAAACTCTGACATCTAAGATTGATTTTTTGACAGTGGATGTCGGTCTTCTCCGTCAAGATATGGATAAATTTCGCTCTCGCATCGCAGAGGTGGAGGACAGGGTCTCTGTGGTGGAGGATACGGTCCGGTCAGACTCCAGGGAGATACGGGCCCTCCAAATTCAAGTGAAAGCGCTGCAGGAGCGCGCGATAGACACCGAGAACCGCCTCAGGTGGAACAACATCCGTATAATTGGACTGCCCGAGAGGGCCGAGGGCCCTAGGCCTGCTGAATTTACTGAGCAATTACTGACCACCCTGTTTGACCTGGGTGTCCCGGCATCTACCTTTGTGGTTGAAAGAGCCCACAGGGTTCCACCGCTCCCTCCGAGACCTGGGGCCCCTCCACGCCCCTTCCTGCTACGAATGCTGAACTACCGGGACCGCATTCTTGCGGCGGCACGAGCCATGCCTGACATTAAGTATGAAAACACCAGACTACTTTTCTTCCCAGACTTCTCCCAGGAGGTGAAACAACGTCGCAAGTCCTTCACTGATGTGAGACGCCGGCTCCGGGAGAAGGGACTACGCTTTGGCCTGTTGTATCCCAGCAGACTGCGAGTCACTGACGGTAGCGACACTCATTTCTTTGATACCCCGGAGGCGGCAGCGGCGTGGCTAGACGCCCGTTAACCTTAGACAGCCGAGGACCAGCGGTGGAGTTCACCCGGCAGGGAACAGATATGCTTCAACTATCCCATCAATGAACATCTTTCCTGTCTTCTGAAGAATCCCAGCACTGCCCCCTTCTATGCCCCTAATCTTGCTTATCCCTGCTGGCTTTCACCTTTGTTCCTTCTACACAAATGTTCACTTCGGCTGATTGAACTTCCACTCACTCCTGTTTAAGGAGCTCCAATGGCAACTAACGAACTGCCTCGCTCATGAACCAAGGTGACTCAAGTTGTTCCCCCTTTCCACACCTTGGACTTCCACCCAGAGTTGAGGCGGACTTCCCCGGAAACTTCTCCCTCACCTGCGGTCCTACGGGCCGACTTCTTAGGGTCGCAGTGACCTAAAGATTACATGTTTCTCTCAGTTAAGGGACAAAACCCTGCATCAGTTTTTATGGCTCTTGGGTCCCTTTTTTTTGGCCCTTGACGCTAGGTTTGTATGGTGTTTGGGTAGGGTGTTTTATGTTATGGGGAGAAGGGTTCAATTGTTATGAAGGTCCAGATAATTACTGTATTGCTCAATTACCTTATGGGTCTCTGACCCTATTGAATAGGTGTGCCACTACTGTGTTTACTTATATGTGTTGGGTTGATGGTCTCATCCTGCTTCTATTTCCCCCTGGTGTTCCTTGATGGCTCCTCCGGATGCTGAGCTCCTGACCGTTCTGTCGTGGAATGTTCGGGGGCTCAACTTGAAGTTTAAGAGGTCACTCTTATTCCAATATTTGAAAATACATAATCCTCACATAGTGCTACTGCAGGAGACACATTTAACCGGCAGCAAGGTTATGGCTCTGAAGAAGCCCTGGGTACAGAGGGCGTTTCATGCGACCTACTCTTCATATTCTCGTGGGGTGTCTATCCTGATTAGCAAACGTGTACCGTGTGTGATACACGATGTTCATCTGGACCCCCAGGGAAAGTTTGTTATGGTTGTTCTGAGTGTATATACCCAAAAGTATGTCATAGTGAATGTTTATTTGCCTCCCCCTGGCCGGGTACAGGCTCTGTACACTCTCTACGAGAGGCTGGCTCCGCATTGCCCAGCGCAGGTTCTGTTCATGGGAGACTTTAATGCTACGCTGTCCCGTGACCTGGACAGGCCTTCCCCCCAATCCAATTTTAACTCTGATCTCGGAACGTGGGCTCAGGCCACGGAGTTCCAGGAGGCATGGAGGTGGCTTCATCCCCAAGATAGAACGTACTCTTGTTTTTCGGCCACATTTAGAACCTCCTCCCGCATTGATCTAGCTTTTGCTAATTCCACCATGCTGGCTAACGTTCAGGAGGCATGTTATCTCCCCTCTGGCCTCTCTGATCATCACCCCCTTAAATTGACCATTAGGACCACCAGGTCGCGGAACAATGCCCTTTGGAGGTTGCAACCCCATTGGATCAACAACGAGGCTGTCCACGACAGAGTTCTTTCCCCCCTGGGGGAGTATTGGGCGCACAATGCGGGGTCGGCTTCTCTGGAGATGACCTGGGACGCCTCCAAGGCTCACAGCAGGGGTCAGTATATCTCGGCTGTGGCGGCGGTAAAGGCGGAACTGGGAGACGGGGTATCTGACCTGCAGCGTAGGGTGGATGAGGCGATGAATCAGTATTCAGCCTCGCCGACGGTTTCCAATTTTGAACACCTGTCATCGCTTAGGCGAGAACTACATCTCTATGTTACATATGCCACTAGTCTTGGTATACAGGGTAGCAGACAGGCATACTTTGAACATGGAAACAAAAATAGCAAACTGCTGGCGATGCTAGTGCAGCAGGACAGGCCCTCAGCGGTTATATCGGAGATCCTCACGGCAGATGGCGCTTTAGCCACCTCTCAGGAGGATATTCTGTCTGCATTCAACACTTTCTACACTTCTCTTTATGTCTCTTCACTTCCTGACGGGTTTGATCCTGCGCCTATGATCTCCCTGCTGGACACATTGGCCCTGGGGTGGCTCTCTGACACGGAGAGGCAACTCCTTGTCTCGGAGATCACCCCAGAAGAAGTCACACTGGCCATTAAATCTTTTCCGGCAGGAAAAACCCCAGGGCCGGACGGCCTGCCCATTGAGTACTATAGGGCCCACGCATAATTGCTCGCCCCTAAACTAGCTCAGATGTTTCAAGCTTGCTTGAATCAAGACTCCTTGCCACCCTCTATGAGAGAAGCCCATGTGGTTCTAATTCCTAAGCCTAAAAGAGACCCTAAGTTCTGCGCCTCATACAGGCCAATTGCACTTCTCAACTGTGACCTTAAAATTTTGACCAAGTTACTGGCCACTAGACTCAACGTAGTGATAAAGTCCCTGATTGACCCCGACCAAACGGGCTTCATGCCCGGTAGATCTACAGACATTAATATACGCAGATTATTCACTAATATTCATGCCCCCCATACTAACCAGGGTACTAGAACCATTGCCACCTTGGATATAGAGAAGGCATTCGACACAGTGGAATGGGTCTATCTGTGGGAGGTGCTTAGACGAATGGGGTTCCCGTTAAAATTTATAGGCTGGATACGCACACTTTACACTGGTCCTACAGCACGCATTAAGCTGAATGGCTCCTTGTCTCCTCCGTTCTCCCTGCAGAGGGGCACCAGACAGGGATGCCCTCTCTCCCCGGCTCTGTTCGCCCTGGCCGTGGAGCCTATTGCTGAGGCCCTTAGGAGCTCGGCCGAGGTCCGTGGTCTTCGGGTGGGCTGGCTGGAGGAGAGAGTGGCTTTATACGCGGACGATATGCTCCTGTTCCTGAATGACGCTGGTGACTCTCTGCGGGGCGCACTTGGTATCATGGATGCCTTCGCCGCCTTCACGGGGCTGAAGGTGAACTGGCACAAGTCGCAATTGTTCCCAGTGGATGCGGGGGCCCGGTCCCCCTCGCCCTCCTCTCTCCCGCTTCAGTGGGTTGAGCAGTTCACCTACTTGGGAATTGTTATCTCAAGGGAGACTGGGGATTTTGTGCGGCTAAATCTCGACCCTGTCCTGGTGACCATTAAAGCCAAACTTAAGGCGTGGAGTAACCTCCCCCTTTCTCTCATCGGGCGTATTAACCTGATTAAAATGAAAGTCCTTCCTAAACTCACGTATATTTTTCGGAACTCCCCTCACTGGCTGACTAAAGTCTTCTTTAATTCCCTCAGGCAACTCTTCCTCTCCTTTATTTGGGGGGGCAGGCCACCTAGATTCAAATATTCCACCTTGACCAGGCCTGTGGACAGTGGCGGCTTGGCTCTCCCTGATTGTTACAAGTATTATTTGGCCACTCAGCTTGTGACCGCCCACTGGTGGCTGAGACCGGACCTGACCAACTCCGTGACGGTACTGGAGGCAGCCATAGTGGGGTCCCTGGAGGCACTGGAGGGACTGCTATTCAGGGGGCCTAAAACGCCTCACAATCTCACCCCTTCCATGCGTACCACTATGCGGGCATGGAAGGCGGGTGAGGCACTAAGGGCACCCCAGCCGAACTCTTGGTCTCCTCACACCCCCCTGTGGCTGAATCCCAACCTATCACAATTCCACACTATCCCCGATCCGCAGGCCTGGGCCAAGTATAAAATACTGACCCTCAAACATATCATCACCAACGGAGATCTCACTCCCTTTCACACTTTATGTGCTAAATTCAACGTACCTGACCGAGCCCACTTTAGATATCTCCAAATTGCACATGCCTTCAGGTGCCAATTTTTGGGCAGGCCAGTCGAACTGGCATACTCAGAGTTGGAATCTACTATCCGGGTGAAAGACCTGGAGAAACCCGCGTCTCAGATTTATGGATCCCTGCTGGTTGCTGCTATCCCCGAGCTGTCTTCCCTCCGCAGGAAATGGGTGGAGGACATACCGGGGCTGGATGCGGACGACTGGAGGGAGGTTTGGGATTATCCCTTCTCCCCTCTGATCTCAGCAAGGGACAAATTAGTCCAATATAAAATTATCCACAGGGCTCACTACACGCCTCACAGGCTGCACCAGATGTCACCGGAGCATTCTCCGGAGTGCTGGCGCTGCTCCTACCGGCCAGGGGGTTTCTTCCATATTTTCTGGGCTTGCCCAGCAATTGTACAGTATTGGAGTGAAGTGCTACGGGTGATCAATAAGGCCACCGGGACTTGCGTCCCATGCGAGCCCATACACTGTTTGCTAGGACTGGTTGACCAACTGCCAATACTCAGAGCCAGAAAAACACTCATATCCCTGTTGTTGTATTATGCGCGCAAAGCCATTACAATGAATTGGAAACAATCGTCTCCCCCCTCTGTTAAATTTTGGAAAAACTTAATTAATGCCAGTTTGCCCCTATATAGAGCCACGTACTTGTCTAGAGGTTGTCCGCACAAATTTGAAAAGGTATGGAACTGTTGGTTAGATGACAGAAGCACGGCAAGTGATACAGTGACCACTGTCTAGACTTCTATTGTATCATTGAAATATCGATCTATTAACCCAAATAATGTTTCCAGGCTACCTTCCTCTATCAATACCACTTTGAAGCATGACGTATATTGAATGAACCCTCTCCCCAAGCTTGGGGTTGTAGTATAGACTAAGTTAAGTTCTTTGTTATTTGTCGCCCTGTGACGGTCTGATGCCGAAACAGGGTAATGGCCCCTGCGTGGGCAGCTGTTGTGCCTAGGTGTGGGCAAAATGTGTGTATGTTTTATAAAAATTCAATAAAAAGATTTATAAAAAAAAAGAAAAGAAATAGAGACTGGCCACTCTCTACCCAATCTTTTCTAGTGTGGTGATGCACTCACAGGTTTCTGGTGTCATTAGATACTAGTATAGGGAATGAGCATTAAACACTTAATTTACAGTACATTACAAAATCTCTATGCTTAAGTTACATATCATTTCATTAAGAAGAATGCACGTTGTAAAGGGTACAAACTGTTCATGGCATATGTGTTAAAGAAAAAATCTATGTACTTTCAGCTCTTTTCACAAAAGGTACAGACTTCCTCTGTGGGGCCAGCTTTAGTTGTTACAAAAAAACACTTCCATTTTGTAGCCTTTTTTTTTCAAATATACGTTCTGAAATTTGATACATGACAATGGCAGGATACTGATTGTCTGTAGTTAGAGAATTCTATTCCAGCTGCTTTATTGAATGAATACTATTCACAAGTTTGAAACTTAAATATCAGTCTAACAGGCATTGCTGCTCTGGAAGTTGACAAACTGTATAGAAGTTTCACAATGCCAGATTTAAAAGGTTTTCTAGCTTGAAAAGCTGTTTTAGCATAGTTCTTAACAAAAAGTCTGAAGTGCTGACTATATAACTTCACACCCTGCTTATTCTTATCAAATGCATGTGGCTCCTGATTACAGGGCTCAGCAAGGAGATTAGGTTGGGATCACATTGCTGAAGTGCGCATGTTTTTATGGTGAAAACGAACTTCAAATGGTAGCGCATTAAGGTCACAGCCACTCACTTAAAAACATTTTACATTAGCCTCCTGGCTTGCACATGCAGTGTTGCTGCCCTGGTCTCACACTTTAGGCCAGTGTTTCTCAACTCCAGTCCTCAAGGCGCCCCAACAGGTCATGTTTTCAGGCTCTCCATTATTTTGCACAGGTGATTTGAACAGTTTCACTGCCTTAGTAATTACCACAGCCGTTTCATCTGAGGGAAATCCTGAAAACATGACCTGTTGGGGCGCCTTGAGGACTGGAGTTGAGAAACACTGCTTTAGGCCCTTCTGACTGTATCCTCCAGACAGTCTTCATATAAACCCATGTCCATGTACCTGGTAGCCACTTGTTGTCCTGACTCCCCCCATCACCTAGATGACTCCTGGGCAGAAACCTCTTCTGTCTGCTGGAGTGGAGCCCAGAACATCATCACGGTCCTGGTCCTAGGATCGGAGAATTCATCCCTCCTAATCTCTATGAAATCTCCACACTTCAGGTCCCAAACAGGGTTGTGACAATTAATGAGGAAACTATTAAAGCCCATCTCAGGCCAAAAATAGATGCTCCCTCCCACTGATCTTCCCCACGCCCTCTCGCTCACCCAGCATGTGATTTATTTTACCTTATAAAGCAGGTTTTCCTGTCCACATCATACAGCCAATGCCAAAACCTTAAGAAGGACTCCCACCTCCTGTAAGCAAAAGAATAGTGGAATGTCACATTGCTGTGGATATAGGTGAGTAAAGGGGGCATTAGGGTGTTTTTTTGTTTAAGTGCCTATAATAGATAGAGGGGAGGCCTTTTTAGCTTTACGGAATTGTCACCCAATATTTCATCTGTGTTTAGAAGGCTGACTCCATTAGAAGAGCAAGGGGCAGCCGCAACTGTTGTGCAGTGGAGCCTCAATCATGTGTCTATGCCTACAGAAGCTGTGTGCATTACAATTGTAGCACTTTTCTAATGAGTCTTAAAATTATTTGTTAACTACAACAGACTTGCATGCCAAAAGGTTTGTTATATTATTTAATACATTTATATTTACAGTAAGTGTACTCATGACGAGTTGCTGTTGTGGGGACTTTTTTCAACTTGCTTTGAGGTCCAGAACGGTTTACATACCCTCCTTCATCCTACAGTTATCATTACAGTAATGTGTAACTATTGAAGAAAATATAATTCAAGAACTGTACCTAGTAACTTCAAGTTTTTTTTTAAATAAAATAGAAAAGCTAAAAGCTGAAATAACATTCTAAGAAATCCGTTGTTAAATAAATCTGTTTTCTTCATATAAGCTCAAGTACTGACAAGAGAACTCTAAGGATTAAATGCTTTTGCAAATTACTTCAGTATCTTTTTCCAATTATTTTTTCATTGCAGCAGGATTATAGTCTGCACTGCATGTCACTTTGTGTTTGCTCAGCACTTGCATAGCAAAACATAGTTGCATGTAGTTATTGTGGTAGATTAATTGAGAATATGCATTGCAATCATATCACTGATAGTGAGGTTCGGATTTAATGATGCTGATATTATATATCAATTCATTGTGTTTTGTTGTTGTGTCTGAGAAATAAACTGAGATTTAATCTCAATAGAGTGGAGTTGCCAGATGCTAAATTCAGATTTATCTTTATAGTCAACAGTAGGTGCCGCCGATATTGTGTCAATCTCGCCGCTTCTAGCGGCGATATTGACACCCTATGAGCTCCGTCGCGAGAGCCAGCGCCGAGCTGTCTCGTCATCGGGAAAGGAAAAAATGTTCCTTTCACGATGAGCGACACGCATTGCCGATAGGCGGGGATCCGACGCGGATTCCCGCCAATACCAGGCACTGCGTTTGGTATGAATCCTGAACGGGAACTCCACGCCAATTTTTAAGGAAAAAAACGGCGTGGGTTCCCCCTCCAGGAGCATACCAGGCCCTTGGGTCTGGTCTGGATTTGAAGGGGAACCCTACGCCAAAAAAACGGCGTGAGGGTCCGCCTCAAGATCCAAACCAGACCCTTATCCGAGCACGCAACCTGGCAGGCCGCAGGGGAAGAGGGGGGGACGAGAGCGGCCCCCCTCCCTCCTGAACCGTACCAGGCCACATGCCCTCAACATGCGGGGTTTGGTGCTCTGGGGCAGGGGGGCGACCTGCGCCCCCCCCACCCCAGAGCACCCTGCCCCCATGTTGATGAGGACAGGGCCTCTTCCCGACAACCCTGGCCGTTGGTTGTCGGGGTCTGCGGGCGGGGGGCTTATCGGAATCCAGGAGCCCCTTTAATAAGGGGGCCCCCGGGTCCCGGCCCCCCCACCCTATGTGAATGAGTATGGGGTACATCGTACCCCTACCCATTCACCTGGTGGAAAAAAATGGTAATAAAAACACAACACAGTTTTTAAAAGTATTTTATTGCACCGCTCCGGAGGTCTTCTTCCCGCTCCGGATTCATACCAAACACAGTGCCTGGTATTGGCGGGAATCCGCGTTGGATCCCCGCTCAATACAGTGTCGTGTCTCCTCGCCATTGCAGCGAGCGCGACACGTGTCGCCACCCTGCTGAGAATCTCGGCGATGGGAGCGCGATAGAAACACAATATCGGCGGCACCTACTGTAACTTTCAAAACATTCTGATACCCAAGCTTAGCTGCCCCTGCATGTTCCTTTTTGCTGGTGAGGCAGCCCCATCATAGTGATGGCCCAGTAGGATTATAGTAATGTGGGAGTGGTGGGAGGTAGCAGCAAGTATCATATCAGACTGACCCAGCATTCAGCCATAAACCAGGTCTTAGAGGCTGCTGCAAGTACGTTTTTTATGCATGCTTTTTATCTTGCTGAAGCAGTAAAAAATGTATTCTCTTGTCATGTATAGTCTTGTAGCACAAATCTGCTGAAACTTAGAAAATAATCCAAGCTGGATGTCAATTAGTTCATATCATGTCTATATATACACATAGAAAGAAGCATGGCATTGTAAGTGATGCAACGTTTCTGTGGCATTTCCACCCACAATAGCAATGGAACAGGTTATTTCAGCCAAGTAACTCACAAGTTATAAAGTTAACTTCCAAGTATATCCCTCTTTCAGGAGGGGGGTGATGAAAAATGGCCCTCCCCAAACAGGTTATTGTGTTAAACCTGTAGGTAAATAAGAGAACCAAGACCTGTGCTAAGTGGATGAGCGGGTTTGATAATAAAGTTGGCAGTGTCTCCACCCAGGACAGGGCCTCTGTGAACAGAGGGGGTGCTCTTCCTGGGAGATTATTCAGTAATCTAGACAAAGTAATTAGAAGTAGAAAAACCACTGCAACCAGCATATAGCATTAATCGTTAGTGTGTATATATATATATATATATATATATATATATATATATATATATATATATATATATATATATACACTATCAATATATATATAGATATAAAATAAAAATGTTACCGTATATAAGAAGAGATTCATAATAATACATACATCCAGTGTATAAACAGGTATTATCAGCAAAGGGCCAGATAGGAGTCTTGGGCAAATTGTGCACATATACCTGGGTATATATAGTTATTAATAGAGATACCTCCAGATCAATGCTGCAGCAATTTCCAGTTTCAGAGGCCCTGTGAATGATGCAATGTCTGCCTTTGTGTCGGAGACCTGTAGACAAGATCTGAAGTCATGGGGAGATCTTCCAACTGTTGCCCAACCAGCCTGAAATGCAGCTTCTCAGCGGTAGGAACTGTGTTGTGGCACTGCAACTCAGAGTCAGCCTTTCTACTCTGTGCTTTAGTCCCTCCCTAAAAGATTCTAATCTAACATGCAACTGGACCTCTAAGATAATGATCCAGAAGTGGCCATGAAAGTCTAACCTGGTTATCAAGCCCTAAGCTAAAACTAGCAATAGCATCCCAGACCAGAAGGGACAGGGTTAAATAGAAAACCAGGAGCTGCATATAAACTATTTTACAATAAAAAGGTTTACCTACCAACAGTGGCAGCTGGTGGTTTATTTTTTGGAGGGGGGGCGAAAACAATGCACCCACAGCCACTCCCCCCCTGGTCGGTTACCAGTACCCCATCTATGGTGCGGGCAGCGCTTCTCTCCAGGCGACGAGCAGCGACTTCCCCTGCTTCTCCTCAGCATCACGATGCCCGTGCGTCTCCTCCCTCCTCTTCCTAGGCCAATAGAATCCGTTCTCCTTTCAGCCAATCAGGAAATGAGTCCCGCTTCCGGATTGGCCTGGAGGAGAATCAGTGTGACAATAGCGAATATTCATTTCTGTGCTTTGACATTTCTTATATAAGCAAGGGGCAGGGCCATCACGCTATATCACCCAGTGGCACTGCCCCCTTCTGACGTCACACGATTGACAATGGATTTACATTGAGGGACACTATTTTTTAATTTCTTAACAAAAGACTTGTAGAAACTGTTTCTTGTAGTTATTACTTTTTCTCTACACTTTTTTGGTGAATGGGTAGTGGTACAATGTACCCACTACCCATTCACATGGGGGGGCCGGGATCTGGGGGCCCCCTTGTTAAAGGGTGCTTCCAGATTCCGATAAGCCTCCCACCTGCTGACCCTGACAACCACAGCCCAAGGTTGTCGGGAAGAGGCCCTTGTCCCCATAAACATGGAGACAAGGTGGGGGGGTGGGTGCTTTGGGCCCCCCATGTTGAGGGCATGGGGCCTGCTATGGTTCAGGAGGGGGCGCCCGCTCGTTCCCTCCCCTTTCCTGACCTGCCGGGCTGCCATGCTCAAATAAGGGTCTGGTATTGATTTGGGGGGGGGCACACATTTTTTTTTCTATTTGGCGTGGGGTTCCCCTTAAAAGTTTTTTTTCTTTAGAAATGTAATTTTTGCTGTAACTCCCATGCGCGAATCACCGTAGCTGTATGGTGGCCGCTTTAAGGGCTATGGGGATGCACAAACGCTCACGGCGCGACCCCTGGAGCCAATGCACATGGCCGGCAGCCACAATGTCTGCCGGGCACCCGCGATCACTCCTCAGAGAGCCAGAATGGGGATCTGTCAGTGTAAACAGACAGATCCCCATTCTGCCAGGGAAGTAGAGAGAGATCTGCTGTTCCTAGTGATCAGGAAAAGCTATTTCTCTCTCTACTCCCTGTCAGTTCACTCCCCCCACAGTTAGAAACACCTCCCAGGGAACACATTTAACCCCTTGATTGCCCCCTAGTGTTAACCCCTTCCCTGCCAGTGACATTTTTACAGTAATCAGTGCATTTTTATAGCACTGATCACTGTATAAATGTCAATGGTCCCAAAAAAGTGTCAAGTGTTCGATCTGTCCACCGCAATGTCGCAGCCCCACTAAAAATCACAGATCGCTGCCATTACTAGTAAGAAAATAATAATAATAAAAATGCCATAAATCGGCCCTCTATTTTCTAGACGCTATAACTTTTGCGCAAACCAATCAATATAGGCTTATTGCGTTTTTTTTTACCAAAAATATGTATAAGAATACATGTTGGCATAACCTGATGAAGAAATTTTTTTGGTGGGATATAGTAAAATATATATATATATATATATATATATATATATATATATATATATATATATATTGTTTTTAAATTGTCACTTTTTTTGTTGTTTATAGATAAATAGAGCTTTCTTTTGGTGGTATTTGATCACCTCTGCGTTTTTTTATTTTTTGCGCTATAAACAAATAGAGCGACAATTTAGAAAAAGTTCAAGATTTTTTACTTTTTGCTTTAATAAATATCCCCCAAAAAATCTATAAAAAAACGTTTTTTTTTCCACAGTTTAGGCCAATACGTATCCTACCTATTTTTGGTAAAAAATTACAATAAGCATATATTGATTGGTTTGCGCAAAAGTTATAGCATCTACAAAATAGGGGTCGTTTTATGGCATTTTTTTTTTTTTTTACTAGTTATGGCGGCGATCATCGATTTTTATTGTGACTGCGACATTATGATGGACACATCGGACACTTTTGGCGCTATTTTGGGATCATTCACATTTATACAGCGATCAGTGCTATAAATATGCACTGATTACTGTGTAAATGTGACTGGCAGTGAAGGGGTTAACCACTGGGGGGCTAGGAAGGGGTTAAGTGGGTCCTAGGGAGTGATTCTAACTGTTAGGGGACGTGGCTAACAAATACTGCAGCTGCTGACTTTTAAAATGACACTTACCTGTCCTGGGCGCCCACAATGTCCTCCCCCGAAGCCGACCCGTCTCTTGGCTCCGGGTGGAGGCGCCGGCATCTTATGTAAGGGAATCAGGAAGTGAAGCCTTGCGGCTTCACAGCCTGTTTCCCTACAACACATGCGCAAATCGCGGTGCATGTTCTGACTGGTCAGCGGGGGGAGGAGGGGCTGGACATGATTCTGATTCTAACTGTTAGGAGGGCGTGGCTACGAGTGACACGTCACTGATCGCTGCTCCCGATGAGAGGGAGCATTCGATCAGTGACAGTGTCACTAGGCAGAATGGGGAGATGCTTGTTTACACCTGCCTCTCCCCGTTCTGCAGCTCTGTGACTCGATCGCGGGACACCGGTGGACATCGAGGCCGCGGGTCCCACAGGCATCGTCACGGAGCTTGCGGCAGGGGCGCACGTGCGCCTCCGGCAGCGTGCGCGCGCCCAAACGGCGTGAATTTCAAAGTGACGGAAATATACGTTACTCTGCCCAGCCGTGCCATTCTTCCGACGTATATGTGCAGGGGGCGGTCGGGAACCGAATAAAATATATTTTTTCTTTTTTTATTGATACATGTCCCACAGAGCAGTACCCAGACCCCCATACCCCTTTTATGACCAAGTACTTGCATATAAGCCTTCAATGGGCACATTTTTCCTGTTCGGCTCCCATAGACTTCAATAGGGTTCGCTGTCTGGGTTAGAACATTTCCCCATTCGGGAGTTCTGCTGCAAACTGAACGATGGGGGGGGGGGGGGTTTGTTGGCCAAGCTATAGCCACCCAGACACACACAAGGGAACCTCAAGTATTGTAATAGATGCAACCACACTGATCTACGAGAGAAACACAGTGATCGACTATGGCAAGCAAGCCATTTTTCTTCTCCTTGACATCAATCCACTTCTTTTTAAAAACCCAAACTATATGATAATGATCTAACCCCTCTCCTGCAATTGACCATCATCTGTTGCAATATGTGACCACTCTGTTCACCAAGAGGCTGATGTTACAGTCTCTGCTATACCAGACAGTAAATTCAGTCTCACTTTCTTACTTTTCAACAAAAGAACTATTCATCAGCAGTAATATGGCAATGTCTGGATTTCTTGCTGTGTAGACAAATGCATGACATTGCTGACACCTAGGAGAGCGACAATAGTTGTTGCCATTATTTTGAATAAAATAATTGCCGCTTATTTTGCCTTGATGTTTACCAAGGAATTCTGGGTGAATGTTAAATAACTAAACAAACCCCTTGATTTTATAATATCAGATTGTTACCAAAACCTTTGGCAAAATAACAGTGTACATTATAAGTTTTATCTAGATACCTTTCTAGATATGTGTTCATGATAAAAAAAAAGGCGTGGCGTGTGTGAGAATCATTCATGAGTTCAGGAGTTCATTTTTCTTAGCTTTCTTAGCTAATTATTTTAAGTATAAATGCTCAAAGAGGGGCATTTTGTGAATTGCAGCAAGCGTTCATGCCATAAATTGGATCCCAGGGGCAAAATTGTTGGCAGAGCAAATTTTAAGAAGTTCACTTATCTCTTCAGAATATATTTAATAATATATACCAGTTAGTTTCAATGTCTGGTTTATTTCTCTGTTATTTCTTTTGATTTTCTGTAATTATTTTGCATGCTTACAGTTGTAAAATGAAAGCTGACACATTTCTGGGATAGTAGATTTTGTACTGAAGCTAAGATGTAAAGTGCTTTGAAGTCAGAAGAATTGGCACAAATTTGCATGTTGTCAACTTTCCTTGATGCTCCTGAAATGTGTGCTAGAGGGATCTTAAATAAATATACACATTGACATGTTTTAAAAATTAGTGGAATTAACCAATCATAAAAGCTTACATTTAGGCCCCGTTCACACCTATGCGAATTGGTTGCTGCTTACACCACATCCAATTCGCATAACATTTTAAAATACATTGATTTTAATGAGGTTGGTTCACATTAGGGATGGACCCGGTGCTCGATTCGAACCCATGTTCGAATCGAGCATCGGGCGTTCGCTCGCTCGTCGAGCCCAGAACTATTTGGGCCGTTCGCATCACATTCGTGTGATGCGAGCGGCCCCGCAATGCATTGCGGCCGGCGCGGCCGGCGCAGTGCATTGCTGGCTGATGATTGGCCAAGCATGCACTGTGACCCCGCATGCTTGGCCAATCACAGTGCCCGAAACTCGGAGAGCAATAATTGGCTACAGGCAGGACGCCTGTAGCCAATTACAGCTCAGGGGCTTTAGTACACGCCCCACCATTTAAAAGGCCGCCACGCCATCGGCCCCGGTCACATGAGTTCCGGCTTTAGGAGAGATTAGTCTGCTGATTCTGTCTTTGCTTGATACTGAAAGATTTGCTCTTCTTTGCTAAACCATTGGCTATTTCTTTGCTAAACCATTGCTACCTAAGTCATTGATCGTTCATTGCTGCTGATTGCACAGTTAGTGTGTTATTAGCTGCTGCTGGGGATTAGTCTGGTGCGTGCTTACTGTTAGTACAGTATTGCAGTAGTACCAACCGCAGTGCTGTTAGCACAGCATTGCACCCCAACAGCACCCATAGGACTTCTAGTGTGTTAGTGGCAGCAAACAGAGCTCCTATATTTTCTTCTCAGCAGCACCCATAGGACTTCCAGTGTGTTAGTGGCATCACACAGAGCTCCTATATTTTCTTCTCAGCAGCACCCATAGGACTTCTAGTGTGTTAGTGGCAGCAAACAGAGCTCCTATATTTTCTTCTCAGCAGCACCCATAGGACTTCTAGTGTGTTAGTGGCAGCAAACAGAGCTCCTATATTTTCTTCTCAGCAGCACCCATAGGACTTCTAGTGTGTTAGTGGCAGCAAACAGAGCTCCTATATTTTCTTCTCAGCAGCACCCATAGGACTTCTAGTGTGTTAGTGGCATCACACAGAGCTCCTATATTTTCTTCTCAGCAGCACCCATAGGACTTCTAGTGTGTTAGTGGCAGCAAACAGAGCTCCTATATTTTCTTCTCAGCAGCACCCATAGGACTTCTAGTGTGTTAGTGGCAACAAACAGAGCTCCTATATTTTCTTCTCAGCAGCACCCATAGGACTTCTAGTGTGTTAGTGGCATCACACAGAGCTCCTATATTTTCTTCTCAGCAGCACCCATAGGACTTCTAGTGTGTTAGTGGCTGCAAACAGAGCTCCTATATTTTCTTCTCAGCAGCACCCATAGGACTTCTAGTGTGTTAGTGGCAGCAAACAGAGCTCCTATATTTTCTTCTCAGCAGCACCCATAGGACTTCTAGTGTGTTAGTGGCATCACACAGAGCTCCTATATTTTCTTCTCAGCAGCACCCATAGGACTTCTAGTGTGTTAGTGGCAGCAAACAGAGCTCCTATATTTTCTTCTCAGCAGCACCCATAGGACTTCTAGTGTGTTAGTGGCATCACACAGAGCTCCTATATTTTCTTCTCAGCAGCACCCATAGGACTTCTAGTGTGTTAGTGGCAGCAAACAGAGCTCCTATATTTTCTTCTCAGCAGCACCCATAGGACTTCTAGTGTGTTAGTGGCAGCAAACAGAGCTCCTATATTTTCTTCTCGGCAGCACCCATAGGACTTCTAGTGTGTTAGTGGCATCACACAGAGCTCCTATATTTTCTTCTCAGCAGCACCCATAGGACTTCTAGTGTGTTAGTGGCAGCAAACAGAGCTCCTATATTTTCTTCTCAGCAGCACCCATAGGACTTCTAGTGTGTTAGTGGCAGCAAACAGAGCTCCTATATTTTCTTCTCAGCAGCACCCATAGGACTTCTAGTGTGTTAGTGGCATCACACAGAGCTCCTATATTTTCTTCTCAGCAGCACCCATAGGACTTCTAGTGTGTTAGTGGCAGCAAACAGAGCTCCTATATTTTCTTCTCAGCAGCACCCATAGGACTTCTAGTGTGTTAGTGGCAGCAAACAGAGCTCCTATATTTTCTTCTCAGCAGCACCCATAGGACTTCTAGTGTGTTAGTGGCATCACGCAGAGCTCCTATATTTTCTTCTCAGCAGCACCCATAGGACTTCTAGTGTGTTAGTGGCAGCAAACAGAGCTCCTATATTTTCTTCTCAGCAGCACCCATAGGACTTCTAGTGTGTTAGTGGCAGCAAACAGAGCTCCTATATTTTCTTCTCAGCAGCACCCATAGGACTTCTAGTGTGTTAGTGGCAGCAAACAGAGCTCCTATATTTTCTTCTCAGCAGCACCCATAGGACTTCTAGTGTGTTAGTGGCATCACACAGAGCTCCTATATTTTCTTCTCAGCAGCACCCATAGGACTTCTAGTGTGTTAGTGGCAGCAAACAGAGCTCCTATATTTTCTGCTCAGCAGCACCCATAGGACTTCTAGTGTGTTAGTGGCATCACACAGAGCTCCTATATTTTCTTCTCAGCAGCACCCATAGGACTTCTAGTGTGTTAGTGGCAGCAAACAGAGCTCCTATATTTTCTTCTCAGCAGCACCCATAGGACTTCTAGTGTGTTAGTGGCAGCAAACAGAGCTCCTATATTTTCTTCTCAGCAGCACCCATAGGACTTCTAGTGTGTTAGTGGCATCACACAGAGCTCCTATATTTTCTTCTCAGCAGCACCCATAGGACTTCTAGTGTGTTAGTGGCAGCAAACAGAGCTCCTATATTTTCTTCTCAGCAGCACCCATAGGACTTCTAGTGTGTTAGTGGCAGCAAACAGAGCTCCTATATTTTCTTCTCAGCAGCACCCATAGGACTTCTAGTGTGTTAGTGGCAGCAAACAGAGCTCCTATATTTTCTTGTCAGCAGCACACATAGTACCTATAGTGTGTTAGTGTCAGCACCCATAGGACCTACAGTGTGTTGTGAGCACACATAGGAGTTCTATTTTTTATACTATATACACTACCGACTACAATGGCTGGAAGACCGCCAAGGAGAGGCAGAGCGTGCCGAGGCAAGAACACAGGGCAGGCAGGCTCTGTTTCTAGAGACAACAGTGCTGGCCGTGGACGTGGTCGTGCATCGTCATCAGCACGTGGCCATGGGACACGCTTGTCTTTGTTTTCGGCAGCTGGACATGTGGAGCCGCACCATGCCGAAGGCTTGGTAGAATGGATGACCAAGCCCTCCTCATCCTCCTCATCCTCTCTCACCCAGGCTCAGGGTACTGGCAGAGCAGCTGCCAACGCGTACTCAATGGCATCATCAGCCACCCCTTCCCTAGACCCACCATGTCCTCCTGAGGAGTCCCCCGAACTGTTTGAGCACAGTGTTGGGTACATGCTCCAGGAGGATGCCCAACGATTCGAAGGCTCGGATGATGATACCCAGCTTGAGGAAGTCAGTAGTGTGCGCGCAGAGAAAGGGGATGCTGAAGGACAGCAATCTGGCAGTAGTGTTCCACCAGCTGCAGCTTACTGCCAGGTTTGCTCTAGTGGTGAAGAGGGAGGGGATGATGAGGTCACTGACTCCACGTGGGTGCCTGAAGGGAGAGAGGAGGAGGAGGAGGAGGATGCAGCGTCACATGTCCAACGAGGCAGGATGCCCCCTGGAGGCCAGCTAGAGGCCAGCACAGCAACTGTACCACACCGCAGAGCTCCGCCTGTGCAGGGCGCTGCCTCTGCACGTTATCACAAAAGTTCTTTGGTGTGGGCCTTTTTTGAGACGAGTGCATCAGATCGCACCACTGCTATTTGCAATATTTGTCTCAAGCGTATCTCGCGTGGCCAAAACATCAGCCGCTTGGGCACCACAAGCATGAGCAGACATATGTCGACCTGCCATGCAGCTCGTTGGCAAGCACACATAAAAGACCCACACCAAAGAACAAAGCGGACCTCTCCTTGCTCCTCATCAGCTGGGATCTCCATCCCCACTATATCTTCAGTCCTCTCTGAAAGCTGCTCTGAGAGGACTGAAGGTGTAGAATTAGGTGTGTCACAACCAAGTACTTGCAGTACACCGACGTCCGATTGTAGCAGGCAAATTTCCCTGCCCCAGCTGCTGGACCGTCGAAAGAAGTATACTCCCAGCCATCCACATGCCCAGCGGTTGAATGCTAGCTTGGCTAAATTGCTAGCACTTCAACTGCTGCCTTTTCAGTTGATAGACTCGGCCCCCTTCCGTGAGTTTGTTCAATGTGCGGTTCCTCAGTGGCAGGTTCCCAAACGCCACTTTTTCTCACGGAAGGCAATTCCGTCTCTCTACTGGCATGTGGAAGGCAATGTCCATGCCTCGCTGGACAGGGCGGTCAGCGGTAAGGTGCATATTACCGCTGACTCATGGTCCAGCAGGCATGGACAGGGACGTTATCTTTCTTTCACGGCCCATTGGGTCACTCTATTGGTAGCTGGGAGGGATGCAGGACAAGGTGCAGTAGTGTTGGAGGTTGTTCCGCCACCACGCCTCCAAAATGCTACTACTGGTTGTGACACACCTCTCTCCTCCACCCCCTCCTCTTCTTCTTCCTCCATGTCCTCTTCGAGTGCTCTGTCCTCGGAACCAGCGGTGCTCCGTAGGCGTACAAGGGGCTACGCGAGTACACAGGCAAAAAGATGCCATGCCGTGCTTGCGCTGGTGTGTTTGGGGGACAGGAGCCACACTGGGCCAGAGGTTCTGGCAGCTCTGCAGGGGCAGGCCGAGAGGTGGTTGACGCCACGCCAGCTTAAGCCAGGAATGGTCGTTTCTGATAATGGCACCAACCTCCTCTCCGCCCTGCGACAGGGGCAGCTCACCCATGTGCCCTGTATGGCTCACGTCCTCAACCTGGTGGTGCAGCGGTTCTTGGGCAGGTTCCCAGGCTTACAGGATGTCCTGAGGCAGGCCAGGAAAGTCTGTGTGCATTTCCGCCGATCTTATAATGCCAGTGCTCGGCTGACTGAGCTGCAAAAGGAGCTGAACCTGCCCAAGAACCGCCTAATATGTGACATGCCCACCAGGTGGAACTCAACGTTGGCCATGCTGCAGCGACTGCACACGCAGCAGAGGGCCATCAATGAGTACCTTTGCGACTACGGCACCAGGACAGGGTCAGGGGAGCTTGGCTTTTTTTCCCCACGCCAGTGGAGCATGATCAGGGATGCATGCACTGTCCTCTCACCATTTGAGGAGGCCACGAGGATGGTGAGCAGTGACAGTGCATGCATCAGTGACACTGTACCTCTTGTCCACCTGTTGGAGCATACGCTGCGTGGGATAATGGACAGGGCACTTGAGGCAGAACAGAGGCAGGAAGAGGAGGACTTCCTTGTCTCTCAAGGCCCCCTTTATCCAGACAATGTTCCTTCTGTCCCACCCATCACACAGGAAGAGGAGGAGGAGGAGGAGGAGGAGGAGGATTGTGTGAGCATGGAGGTGGAGCCTGGCACTCAGCATCAGCAGCAGCAGTCTTTTAGGGATGATGTACAGTCCCAACAAACCAGTGGACTTGTACGTGGCTGGGAGGAGGTGGCTGGCGATCATGTCATCCTCAGTGACCCAGAAGACTCCGGACCGAATGCCTCAGCTAACCTACGCTGCATGGCCTCCCTGATCCTGCAAAGCCTGCGGAAGGATCCTCGTGTTCTTCGGATCAAGGAGAGTGACCATTACTGGCTGGCCACTCTCCTTGATCCACGGTACAAGGGTATCTTGCCGTCGCAGAGGGAGCAGAGGATGAGACATCTCAGGGAGGCCTTGCAGAAAGGTCTGTGCAACGCGTTCCCAGAAACTGGGAGGTTACAAACTCCTGGTCCTGGACGACGAGTTGCTGAGGCTTCGGTCAGTAGCAGAAGGAGCGGTGGGGAAGGTGGACGTCTGACCGATGCGTTCAGACAATTTTTTAGTCCGCAGCCCCAAGGTATGATCGGTTCCAGCAACCATCGCCAGCGTCTGATATACATGGTGCAGGAATACCTAGGGGCAAGGTCAGACTTGGACACCTTTCCCACCGAAAATCCTCTGGCTTACTGGGTCCTGAGGATGGATCACTGGCCAGAGCTTGCACAGTATGCAATTGAGCTACTGGCCTGTCCTGCATCCAGCGTTCTTTCCGAACGCACATTCAGTGCTGCTGGAGGATTTGTCACCGATCATAGGGTGCGCCTGTCCACCGACTCGGTTGATCGACTGACCTTCATAAAAATGAATCAGTCTTGGATCACCACCAGCTACCAGACACCTGAAGCGGATATAACGGAATAATTTATAATGTCACATCCCTTCAAGACTGCCTATGCTGATGCTGAGTGACTGTCCTGTTATGTTCACTGACTATCCTCTTCCTCCTCCTCAATGATCCATGCCACCACACCAGTGCCTAAGGCACAATTTTTCAGCCCCTGTATAACAGGGGCGTGTAATTACAATTTTTTAAAAAGATGCTTCGCAACAGGTGTGACTGCTGTGCTCAGAGTACAGTATCTGTGAGGGGTTGCAGTGTTGTGGCACCAGCACCAGTGCCTAAGGCACAATTTTTCAGCCCCTGTTGGGGCGTGTAATTACAATTTTTAGGCAATGCTTTGCAACAGGTCTCATTGCTGTGCTCAGAGTACAGTATCTGTGAGGGGTTGCAGTGTTGTGGCACCAGCACCAGTGCCTAAGGCACAATTTTTCAGCCCCTGTATAACAGGGGCGTGTAATTACAATTTTTTAAAAAGATGCTTCACAACAGGTGTGACTGCTGTGCTCCAAGTACAGTATCTGTGAGGGGTTGCAGTGTTGTGGCACCAGCACCAATGCCTAAGGCACAATTTTTCAGCCCCTGTTTAACAGGGGCGTGTAATTACAAATCTTGATCTAATAGTTCACAGCAGGGCCCATTCCTGCGCCCACCAAGAGTAACTATGAGGGCCTACAGTCTTGTGGCAACACCGTCCACCACCACCACCACCACCAAAGGCCCAATTTTTCTGCCCTGTTCAACAGGTGCATGCAATTACAAATCTTGATCTAATAACTCACAGCAGGGCCCATTCCTGCACCCACCAAGAGTAACTGTGAGGGCTTACAGTCTTGTGGCAACACCGTCCACCACCACCACCACCACCACCAAAGGCCCAATTTTTCTGCCCGGTTCAACAGGTGCATGCAAGTACAAATCTTGATCTATTAACTCACAGCAGGGCCCATTCCTGTGCCCACCAGTCTTGTGGCTACACCAACATTTAATAGGGCAAATTTCTGCAGAGTATATACGGCAGGCCCCTACTTTCAAACATCCAACTTACAAACGACTCCTACTTGCAAACGGCAAGAGAAAACAGGAAGTGAGAGGAAATCTACCCCTAGGAAGGAAAATTCTATCCTGTTAGATTTAATTTGGGAAAAAGGTATCTCCTCTCTACTGATGCTTTATCACCAATCCTTGTTTCAATTAAAACCCCACTTTTCCAAAAACATTTGTCATTGGGACGGAAAGTGAGGTGACATGTTCTGAACAGATGTGCAAAGACAGCAAATGTTACAGGGGTGATAACCCCTCCCTATGTTCTCCAAAAAGCTTAAAAATTGATTTTTTTGGGATGTAGCTACACTTCATAATGTACCTGTTCAGATTCTACTTAAGAACAAACCTACAGTCCATGTCTTGTTTGCACCACCTATATACTGCTGTTCAGAGTATATAGGGTTGTAGGTATAGGGTTTTATTTTGGGTGCGGGGTCCCCCTTAGTATCCATACAAGACCCAAAGGGGCTGGGGTGGGGGGGGGGGGTGATGGGGTAGCCATGCCATTTTTCTCAAGGATTTTCAGCCATATGGCGGCCAGGACAAGACATGACATTAAAGCCGCAAGTGGTTTTAAATGGCTTCTTTTTTTCCTTTACAAATGTCATTTTGTGCAAGGACAGTTCTAAACACGGGAAACACATGCCACTTCACAGGCATACTTTAGACACCCCCCAGGTACCGTATTTAAAGGAAAATTTCACTTTTTTTTTTTTCACTTTATGCATCATTAAAATTACTGCTCCCGAAAAAACTTTAGTTTTTAAAATTTCTTTTTGCATTGATATATGTCCCCTGGGGCAGGAACCGGGTCCCCAAACCTGTTTTATAACATTAACATGCATATTGGCCGTTGTAATTAGCAATTTTGATTTCGAACGTTCGCGTCCATTATAACGAATAGGGTTCGAAAATTCGCGCGAACTTTCGGTCCGTTCGAAGGTTCTGGTGCGAACCGAACCCGGGGGTGTTCGGCTCATCCCTAGTTCACATATGTGCGATGCATTCGCACTGTGCATTGCCCAAAAAACGTGTGCGTTTTCTAGGCATTATGGTGCAAATTGTCTGCACATTATCTTCTATGGGAACACATCTGATTCGCAGATGTGTTCCGTTCTGAACAGGAATTCTCTCCCTGCTCACTACACTTCCCCCCCTCCCCTCTCCCAGGTCAGCAAATCCGCAGCTACAATGCAGCTGAACCGCTGAACAGCTCTGTTTGATCTTCACAGAGAAAAAAGACCTGGAATTCGCACCGCACAAGTGTGAATCCAGCCTCAGAGAAAAAATATGTGTTGGTACCTGTATAAATCCTCCCTTTGCTAATGCTGGTCCTCTTCACAGCGGTGAACTTCTGGCTCTGCATGGGTTAACTGCATGACTGCATATGTGTAAAGATCCTGTCCATACTCTCTGTATGCATTCCTTGAAAATAATGTAAGGAATTCTGTGAGTGGAGATGAGGAGGCAGAAAAGTGGGAAAGTCTGGACGGGGTCTTCATACACATATGCAGCCAAGCAGTTCACCCATGCAGCACCAAAAATGAATCACTGTGAAGAGGACTGGCACTGGTGAAGGGAGGTTTTCTAAAGGAGCCGTCAGTCTGCACAAGATGGGATGCACTTCATTATTAGCAAGTTATATCCCTGGCACTTTTTTCCTAAAATATATTTCCACTAAACTTCTGCTTTAAAAATGCAGCTCTTAAAATGCATTAATTTATTTTACCAATTGTTTCACCACAAGTTGGACTGCAACACTTAGGAATCATATTTATTAAAATCTGGGGAATTCAGTCACATTTACCATGATGCATTTATTCAACATACATTTATTGGACATTCGCTGTCAAATTTACTACTCCTATATCACAGTGAATGTCATGTCAGTGTGAATGTTTATTGTATAGTAAGAGTATTTGTGTGAATGTTCACTTACAGTCAGGGGCGGACTGACAACTCATGGGGCTCCCGGGCAATAGGAGATTATGGGGCCCCCGGGCAATAGGAGATTATGGGGGCCCCCGGGCAATAGGAGATTATGGGGCCACACAGTATACACACACACATACAGTATAGATACACAGTATACACACACAATATACACACACAATATACATACACAGTATACACACACACAGAATACACATACACAGAATACACACACACACTGAAAAGGTACTGGAGAGGCAGGGCAGCTATAATCTTGGGATTTTTTTTAAAAACACAGATTTTTACATACTGTCCCCTGGTTTTACTGAGGCTGGAAACCCTGATGGGGCCCCCTAGTGGCATGGGGCCATCGGGCAGTGGCCGAGTGCACGAATGTTCAGTCCGCCCCTGCTTATAGTAACTCCTTACCGGTGACTGCACACATATATGCGGATTCCTGGAAGTGGGTATTTATCCGCAGTGCCACATGTGTACTTGCGTTTGTGCTGGAAGCCCACTGCACAGCCCACTGCACAGCGCATGCCAAGCATAGAGATCAGGCATTCACTTAACAAATGGGAACCAAGAGGCCTGGTCCCCATAACCTGATCGCTGTGATAGCCTCTGATTGGCTATCACAGTGATCAGTCACTGTATAGCCTGGCCTGGTGTTGTTTTCTCCTCTTCAATGAAGAAAAAGATTTGTTGTATCTTTTTTCCTTGCTAGAGGAGAAAATTGAAAGACGTGTGTGTGTAAAAAAATAACATTAAAATTAAAACCTAAGGATAAAAAAGCTGGTCAGAGTCAAAAGGGCCAGTGTAATTTAGGTAGTATTTTTTTTTAATTAGTAGCAGTGTTAGTTAATGTTAGTGTCAGTGTATTTTAAGGTAGGAGCAAACAAAAAGCAAAATGCGCACTATTTCTGGGCCCTACTACTATGTACAAACAACAAATACATAGTGTAATATACACATATGTGATATCATTGTGATTGTCAGGAGCAGGAGAATTCGTTTTGGGTTGTTTTTGGTGGTAGGTTATGGTGATAGCAAGTAATATACAGCTACATTTTTAAAATTATAATTTTTTTTATATTTTGTGCAAGTTTTCTTTTAAATAAAAAAATCAGGAGATAACCGTTACCATTTAACACCAAATGAAAGGCCAATTTATCTTGGGAAAAAAAAACAAAAAAAAAAACATATAATCCACCTGGATACGCCAAGTAGTTATGATGATATGTACAGTTTTACTAACACATTTCAAACTTGCAAAACTGTGTTCAGGCGTTATTTTACCCTCTGTCGTGAAGGGGTTAATGTCTGTAGCCAGTTTTTAAATGTTGTAGGATGTACAGTAGAAAGCTTTGGTTTCCCCTTGGAATTGGGGGTCAGTTCACAAAGCTGTTGTTAAATGTTTTATTATAGGCTTTTCTCATTGTCTGTTTAGAAATATTGCATTGGCTAATTTACAAAAAAATTACCTTGCGTTATCTTTTTATAATATTTTAATACTTTTTGCTATGAAACTGATGTTAAGTCAGTTATCGTGTACACAATAACTACTTGAGTACCACTATCTTCTGACTGAATAAAATTTGGAGGTTCTATGGCTTGTCTTTTGGAAATGGAGCCATCTGAGGTTGAGATAAAATACAATTTTAAGAGTAAAAGAGGCTTGTAATCTAATTTCTTGCAAAAAAATAATAGATTCCACAACGGTGATCATATTTTTGATCTAAAAATAAAATGAAGGCTGGTTAAAATATATAGCTCTAAACCTGTTTTGCATATTTGATAATTCTCTCATCATTTTCTTTTACACTTGCTATTTTTTATATAATTAGCTTTTTAGATTTTTACATGATAACCATTGCTATGAATTTTATATAGTTAATTAATTCACAACGCTTGCTTCTGATTAACAAAAAACTGTATGATTTTAATTAGAATTGTAGTTCAAATCAAATCAGTTTTTCAACAGCCTAGGTATTTATCCAATTAATTACATATCTTTTATTACTACATGATGAAGTTTAAAGAATGGTGTGCAGAAGTCATTAGATGGATACAAATGTAATAACA
Organism: Rana muscosa; assembly: GCA_029206835.1. Classification (NCBI taxonomy): domain Eukaryota; kingdom Metazoa; phylum Chordata; class Amphibia; order Anura; family Ranidae; genus Rana; species Rana muscosa. The sequence continues at coordinate 221,480,988 of CM055116.1, forward strand.
CTATGGCCCGCTTTCCTCCCCTCTCAGATCTTTAATGCGGACCTTCAGTCATTTTTTCATCTTTCCATATATTAAATCTTCTGCCCTTGTTGTTTTAACTTTGGATAGTAATTTTTTTTTCTGCCAGTGAATACCTTATACAGCCCACTTCCTGTTTCTTGTCTGGTCATTAGCCTAGGCTTATAACATCATGCACAGCTCTCTCTCTCTCTTACGCTCCTGAGAGTTTACCAGGAATGGAGGGGGTGAGTCATAAGAGGGCCAATGAGAGCTGCAGAGCTGGAGGTGTGTCTGTGTAAATCCAGGAAGTGAACAAGCAGCAGCTTCAGCTGCCCACAGTTAAAATGGTTGCAGCCAGACTCAGTGGAGGGAGATTTCTGCAGCATATTTGGCAAGTACAGAATCACAGTATATATAAAATAATAAGCAAAGTGGTTGGAGGGAAGCTTCAAAATTGCTAATATGTTTTTATTACAAATGATGTGAGCAGACTGCAGTTCCTCTTTAAGGTATGTATGTTATAAAAAGGGTACATGTCCAGTTTTTTTGTGCACTGTGATATTCAAAATCAATGGGCTGCCTTAAAACAATGCATGAAATAACACACATCAATGTGTGTGTACTAACTCACCACAATGCACAGGGGAGGTGTTTTCAAACATTTTTCCTGTGCTTGTTTTCAAATGCAGATTAACAACTTTGCAATAGTGAATGTTCAAAGGTAAGGTTTTCTCTGAATGTGTGGTAAATGTGCAGGCAATGTCACACTTACTAGAAAATAGGGTGAATAGTACAGTAAGCACCGTTTTCTATTAATGAACATTTATTTATTTTTTGATTCATACTTACCTCGGTGGATGCACCATCCCCTCTGTTAGCTAACATTATGTTAAAAAAAGCCGATTTATAACTTATATCAGAGCTTCTCCCGGGGCTCACGTGACTCCTCAGCTCTCTCCTCTCCCAGGCTGACAGCTATAGCGGAGGGGGCGATAACGCCCACTAACGTCAGCCGGGGAGGAGGGGAGGAAAGGAGGAGAGAGCCATGTGAGGCATGTGAGCGCCGGGAGATGCTCTGATATAAGGTAGAAATCTGCATTTTTTTTCCAGCATAGATGCTGGAGGTTGGCTTTAAAGTTTAATTTTAGATAGCGTGGAGAGAGATTACAATACCAGTTTGGTTCATACTGTTTTCCATGTCCTTCTTAGGAAGAATTAACCTCACTATTTGTTATGTTTACAATTAACCACTTCCATACCAGGCCTATTCTGGCACTCCTCTCCTTCATGTAAAAATCACAATTTTTTTGCTAGAAAATTACTCAGAACCCTTAAACATTATATATTACAGTTTCATTAATTAAAAAATAACAAAACGGTAAAGTTAGCCAATTTTTTTGGTATAATGTGAAAGATGATGTTACGCCAAGTAAATAGATACCAGTCACACTTTAAGATTACGCACACTCATGGAATGGTGCCAAACTTCGGTACTTAAAAATCTCCAAAGGCAACACTTTTTTTTACAGGTTACCAGTTTAGATTTACAGAGGAGGTCTAGTGCTAGAATTGTTGCACACGCTCTAACGCATGCGGCGATACCTCACATGTGTGGTTTGAACGGCGTTTTCATATGTGGGCGGGACTTACGTGTGTGTTCGCTTCTGAGCACGAGCTACCGGGGACATGGGGCGTTTTAATATTTTTTTTGTTTTAGTTTACTTAATTTTTTTATTTGACCAAATTTTTTTTGATCACTTTTATTCCTATTACAAGGAATGTAAACATCCCTTGTAATCAATGGCGTCCCTATGGGGGGACCAGAGGGGGCCCTGCCCCCCCCCCCAACATTATGCTGTGCCCCACCATGTGCCCCCCCCAAAAAAAAAATATTATTTTTTTGCATTTTTTTTTTCGCTCGGGCTGCTGCTGGGGTAACATAGTCTCTCCTGAGAGGGAGAGCGTCCCCAGTCAGCTCCTGTGGGGGATTCCTCCCCCCTCCCTCTGCTCGCTGACACTGCATAATGCGAGCGCTCACACAATCACAGCCACCCGATCTGCTCCTTCCCCTGCATCCTCATTGGCACGGAGAAGAGCGAGTTGCAGGAAGGACTCCACGAGCACTGTGGGAGGGGGGCCCAAGCCTTCATCTCAGTTACTGAAAAAACAGACTGATTTCTCCCATCCTTAGGACAGGAGAACCAGCCTGTAAATTCTGAGAATGGTGACTGCAAGCTGAGCCGAGTGTCAGTCTATGACACTCATTCACAGCCCAGCGAGTCCAGCCACCCCCTCACTCTCCTCACATACGAGCAGGGAGGAATACAGCTCCTCCTCCTTCCAGTCCCACCCACACTATCCCGGCATGCTGTATCTGAAGAGAGGGGATGTGTGGGTGGGAAATATGAAAATCAGCAGCATTCCTAGCTGTGTGTGAATGATGCCTGAGATTCTAGCCTGGACTGTGGGTAAGTGTGTGCACTGCAGACTGCAGTACACTGTAATCACTGAACTGCATTATCTTCATCTCTTCTCTCCCCCATCTGTCTCCCTCCCCCTCTCCTGTTCTTTCAAGACATTCACAATTTACTTTCACTTTCAGTTAGGCAGGTAATATACGGTGCAAATTTCTTTCCTGTATCCACAGATTGCAGGAAAGAAACTTGCATAATTCCCCCATCAACACAGACAGTGCTGACAGGGGAATATCCCTCCTGCCCAGCAATTGTATTCTCCCGACAAACAGTGATTATCACTAGTGGCTATAGCAACCACTAGTGATAATCATAAGAGAATCTGCTCATTAATGGTTCAAATCTCAGCCAGTTCCTGCTGAACCAGCTGAGATTTAAACTGTCTATGGCTGGTCTTAGCTCCTAGGCAGCCCATAAATTGATCACTTTTTTTCATTCAACTATTAGGTTGAATGAAAAAAAAAAGGAAATTATCCAATTACCCCATCTACACATTATAGGTGGATGAGGGAATCCTCCCAATGTGGACCAGTGCTGGAACAACCAGAGTTGCTGTCCTGTCCCAGTTATTCACAGCGCTGGTCTCTGTCTCCAAGGTAGCGGCGGCAGCACATTGGAACCCAGTGCTGGTTACTTTATGGGGCTGATGTACAGGAGGGCCAGCACAATTTGTTGTTAAAGATGGGCTGGGCATGTTCCAAATTCAACATGCCAGAGCCTGCCAGGAAGCCCACACTGCACAGCGCTAATCACAGGCAGTGAGACATTTCCCGGCCTGCAGCTGCACAGATCAGGAAATGTCTCACTGGCTGTGATTAGCACTGTGGAGTGTCGGCTTCCTGGCGGGAGATCGGGCATGTGGTATTTCAAACACAGCCGAGCCCATCTCTATTGGTTGTAGACAGTTGAGCTCCCTGCAGGTTGCTTAGCAGCAGTGGAGCCTTCTCTGACATGCTGATCGGGATGCAATCCAGGTGATGCTCCTAGTCAAATCCTAGTGTTAAATATCAGTGATTTTATTGATCAAAGCCCACACTTTACAGGCATAGAGCCCACATGGCTGCTGAACATACGGTTGATTATACTGTATATATGTGGTTGTACTCTTGATGCTAATAAATACTGTGTTTATTAGATCTGACTGGGAGCATCACTAGGATCACATCCCGATCAGCATGTCAACAGAGAAGGTTATACAGCATTACTGCTGCTAGGTGACCAGCTGGGGGCTCGGCTCTCTATAACCAATAGTGCCGGCCTTCCCCTACATGCACGCATAATGTCACTAGCACAAAGTCCTAATAGACTGCCGCCGGTGCCAAGGAGACAGATGCCAGACCAGCGCTGTCTTTAGCAGGGACAGGACAGCTGGGGAACCCCACAGTGGCAGAACACCAGGGCCCGTGGCAAGACAACCTTTGCAACCCTGATAGTTCTCCCACTGCTTTGGACCCTTATATTTTCTTGGTGTGCTGGTGACATATATCTCTTGTTTTCTGCCACCCTGGTGGGGCCCCAGTATAGTAGGAAGGGAGCTCACTGCAGAACATGTGAAAGGGCCCATTGTGGGATCGTAGTAAAGGGCCCAAGGATATATATATATATATATATATATATATTTCATTTTATAGTTGGCCCCCCTACTTTTGTCCCTGTCCCCCCATGTGCCCCCCTAAATATGAAAGCTGGAGACGCCACTGCTTGTAATAGGAATCTATTGTGACAGGTTCTCTTTATGGAGTGATGCGGGGTCAATAAGACCCCACATCTCTCCTCCAGGCTGGAAAGCATGAGATTGAGAAAAAAATTCACCAATCACATGCTGACAGCTGCGATCGCGGCTTTGCTTACATCCGGAAACCCGGGCGTGATGTCATAACGTCGCGCCCGGGCCTCCAACGGTCATAGATATGACTGGTGACCATTTGGTCACCGGAAATCTCTATCATCGTCATCCAGCACTGGCCTATTCTTTATCCGAGCCCCCCAATGGCACAGGAGAGTCCGGAGAAGCACCGGATGGCGGCGGGAGGGGGGACGTCCCGTCGCCTATAAGAACGATCAAGCGGTTGAACCGCCGCTATGATCATTCTTATCGTGCACAGAATCACTGGCTGGAAAGAATGATATCTGTATGATGACTGTAGCTGCAGGCATCATTTAGATATCCCCCGAGAGTCAGCAACGTCATATGACGGTGTGCGGTAGGGAAGTGGTTAGCATTGAAAGTGAAAGGAAATCTTGAATTTTGTATTGTCCCTGGAACATTAATAGAGGGATTACTACCAATGGGCAAACTAGCTCTGGTGACCCTGGTGATAACCTGGGATTACCTCACTTTAGTATTTCCACTCCCTTTCTGTTTAGACTATGGAATGGGAAGTAAAAGGGCAATGGGACACAGATGGCAGAAAAAGCCTAACAGGGGTTATAACCCTCCATTACTCTATCCAAAATATATATATTTTTTAACTTTAGTCCTACTTTCATGTTTGCAACTGTTACTAAACCACTTGCCACCCACCCATACTACATTTGCTGCAAGCAGGCTGTGCAGCCAGGCACCTTGACATACCAGTATGTCACGGTCTGCTTCCTGGTTTTTGTGCATGCCCCCTGCTGGCCTGTGCTGTGATTGGAAATAGAATGAGTGTCAACAGGATACAGCCAATGATTATGGCTGAATACCTGCTGATCATCTGTGGTCAATCACAACAGAGACCTTTGTGTTTGTAAACACAGACTGTGGCTGGATTTCTCCCTGCTATTCAGATATGAAAGCAAGGAGTTGGATCTGTTTGGATCAGCATCTTGATTACGATCACGATCAGAACTATACTAGTGTTACCAATAGTATAGTGTCCCTAAAAATGCAGTGTTATCAGGATGAGCCCCTGATCAGTGCCAGTACTTGCGACATGTAACAAGATACATTTTGGACTACATTTTTGAAGACATTTAAGCTGATTGTAAAGTCTGTTTTTTTTTTATTAACAAACATGTTATACTTGCCTGCTCTGTGCAGGGGTTTTGAACAGAGCACCCCAGATCCTCCTCTTCTCGGGTCCCTGGCTGGTGCTCCTGGCCCCTCCCTTCTGTCAAGTGCCCCCACAGCAAGCGGCTTGCTATGGGGGGCACCCGAGCCAAGCTGCAGCTCCGTCTGTCAGGTCACCTGTGGCCAGGTGACAGATGCACACCGTAGGGGGAGGAGTGTACCGCAAGGTAGTGAACCCTATGGCTGACTGCTGCGGATAGGAAACTGGGTGGTTGTGGAAAGCGGGACCAGAGGAGCACAACCGGGATCCTATGGGAAGCTAGAGCCAAGATTCCCCAGGGCGCGGAGTCTAAGACCCAGCAGGTCTTCTCCAGAGCCTCTAGTGGTGAGGATGTTATGCTGCAGGCTGGGTCCAGGTCGCGGCCCCTAGAGTCTCCTAGCTCACGCCCCGTAGGATAAGGGGACAAGAGGGGAAGCAGCAGCACGAGATATAAGAGTAACGAATAACAAGCTGAAAGTCAAGGGCCACAAGCAGACAAGGATAACGAAAGACAAGCCGAAGGTCAAGGGTCACGAGCAGACAGGGATAGTCAGGGACAAGCCAATAACGTAACAGAGAGACAGACGTAGCACACAGCAGGCAGGAACCCAAACACACAATGCCTAACAAACACGTTGATCAGCAAAGCAGGCTTGCAGTGCACAGGTTAATATAGTGTTCTGTGATAGGGCCTGGGGTGGAGTCAGGCTGGGAGGAGATTATAAAGGAAGCCAGGTGAAAGGGTTCTGGCCTCTAAGATGAACACATGGGAAGGAAGGTAAGCTGACAGACAAACACTACTGCATATCCATGACAGTACCCTCCCTCTTATGGGTCCTCCCCCGCCTGGGCCCAGGCTTAAAGGGAAATCTCTGATGAAACCTCCTCAACAGATGAGGTGCAGCGACATCAGATGCAGCGATCCAAGACGCCTCCTCAGGGCCAAAACCTCTCCAATGCACAAGGTACTGAAGAATGCCTCTGCAGAGCCGAGAATCCAGAACTTGTCTAACCTCGTACTTAAGATTATCCTCAGAGACCGAAAACGAGGTAGGGAGATGACAAGAAGATCTATTGAGGACCAAAGGCTCTCTAGGAATAAGCAAGGGCATGAGAGGATCAACAGGAATCTGAGGAGGGTCCCCTAGACCCTTAAAGGGGAACTGGTCATCTTGCACAGGACCATCAGACTGGGCAGATGTCAGTGGAACCCTGAAGTCAGGTTGGTTAGAAGGTGACATGTCGCCGGAGTCAAGCTGAATAGCTGAAGGACAAGCAGAATGTCCTGAACAAGAAAAAGTAGGAGGCTCACTGGGCATGGGCTGGACTGGCATAACTAGTACAGAGGCAGAGTGAATAGCTGAGTCAGGAGTAGCGACTACCTGAATCGCATCGCAAGACGTAGCGACTGCAGGACTTGTAGACAAGCTAGCCTGGCTGTGCGTCCAAGGGTGGTTAGGGACAGAGAAATGTAAATGGTTATGCAACCTGGAATGAATGACCGGCTCAGGTTCACAGGGGGCAACCTTGGGTAGGCAGGACGAGGAACAGGAGGGACCCCAAGCCAGGATCTGTCCAGTAGTCCAGTCCACATGAGGAGAATGGAGCTGTAACCATAGGAGACCCAAAATTATAGGCATTGAGGCCTTGTGTAAGATAAGGAAGGATATCCACTCCTGGTGGAGTGTCCCTACCGACATCTTAACAGGGAGGGTCTGGAAGTGGGTAGGTCCCCCTGGGAGAACAGTACCATCAATCGCCAAGACCACCAATGGCGTGGTGAGGGGCAAAAGAGTAAGTCTCATGGACGATGCGATTTCCCAGTCCATGAAATTACCAGCGGCTCCGGAATCCAGATATGCTGAGACCGAATGAGAAGAAGCACCAACATGAAGGAACACAGAAAGCAGAAGACGAGAAGGGGAAGGTGATATTTCTGGGTCCAATACTCCACTTTCCAGATGAAGTGGACCCGAAAGTTTTTCTGGACAAAGAGAGCAAGTGTCACGAAAATGACCTTTGCCCCCACAGTAAAGACACAGACCAAGAGTTCTGCGCCTAGCACATTCCTCGGGGGATAGCCTGGTCCGACCCAGCTGCATGGGTTCCTCAGCTGGTAGGAGATGCTCTACGGGTCGAAGAGAGGGGAGCTCAGGCTGACTAAGAACCAAGGAGTGCTGGCGTTGCTTTTCTAAGGTCCTCTCCTGAAAGCGAATATCGATCTGGTTACACAAGGAGATAACGCCGGCCAGATCAGTGGGGATGGTTCTTCCTGCCAATTCATCCTTCACTCTATCAGACAGGCCATGCAAAAAGGTTGCGACTAAGGCCTCATTGTTCCAGCTCAACTCAGCCGACAGTATGCGGAAATGAAGGGCATACTGTCCCACAGAAGCAGACTCTTGGCGGAGACGTAAAAGGGCGCTGGCCGCTGAGGAGACACGACCTGGTTCTTCGAAGATATTCCGAAAAAGTTTCAAGAAGCCAGACAGGCTAGAAACCACTGGATCATTCAGTTCCCACAGAGGGGCTGCCCAGGCTAAAGCTTCACCAGAGAGGAGGGAAATGATATAGGCTACCTTAGCCCGATCAGACAGGAAGTTTTGGGGCTGGAGCTCAAAATGAATCGTGCATTGGCTAAGGAACCCCCTGCAAGCCTTGGAGTCCCCAGAGAAACGGGACGGAGCTGGCAGTTGTAGTGAGTGTGTGGCTGCGACTGGTGCAATAGGTGCAGCCGCTGGTTGTATTTGAGGTTGCAGATTCAGGGTTCCCAAGGAGGCCTGAAGCTGCTCGAAGCGAGAAGCCAGATCCTGGAGGAATCGCATCACCTGAGTCTGATTCGATTCCTGGGTTTCAAGTCTGCAAACTATGCCCTGCAATGGATCATCCGCGGGGAGCGGGATGTCAGCCGGGTTCATGGCTGATCAAACTGTCAGGTCACCTGTGGCCAGGTGACAGATGCACACAGTAGGGGGAGGAGTGCACCGCAAGATAGTGAACCCTATGGCTGACTGCTGCGGATAGGAAACTGGGTGGTTGTGGAAAGTGGGACCAGAGGAGCACAACCGGGATCCTATGGGAAGCTAGAGCCAAGATTCCCCAGGGCGCGGAGTCTAAGACACAGCAGGTCTTCTCCAGAGCCTCTAGTGGTGAGGATGTTATGCTGCAGGCTGGGTCCAGGTCGCGGCCCCTAGAGTCTCCTAGCTCACGCCCCGTAGGATAAGGGGACAAGAGGGGAAGCAGCAGCACGAGATATAAGAGTAACGAATAACAAGCTGAAAGTCAAGGGCCACAAGCAGACAAGGATAACGAAAGACAAGCCGAAGGTCAAGGGTCACGAGCAGACAGGGATAGTCGGGGACAAGCCAATAACGTAACAGAGAGACAGACGTAGCACACAGCAGGCAGGAACCCAAACACACAATGCCTAACAAACACGTTGATCAGCAAAGCAGGCTTGCAGTGCACAGGTTAATATAGTGTTCTGTGATAGGGCCTGGGGTGGAGTCAGGCTGGGAGGAGATTATAAAGGAAGCCAGGTGAAAGGGTTCTGGCCTCTAAGATGAACACATGGGATGGAAGGTAAGCTGACAGACAAACACTACTGCATATCCATGACACCGTCTACCTATTCAGGCACAAAGCTGTGGTTTGGCCCCACCCCCTCTCTCCTGATTGGCTAAGTTTGATTGACAGCATTGGGAGCCAATGGTGCCACTGCTGTGTTTCAGCCAATCAAGAGGGAGAGTCCTGGATGGCCAATTCACTCATGAACATTGCTGGATAGAAATGGGCTCAGGTAAGTATTAGGGGGGCTGGGGGGAGGGGGGGGCTGCTGCACGCAGAAGGCTTTTTATCCTAATGCATTAAGATAAAAAAAATCCTTCTGACTTTACAATCACTTTAATTTTGCTGTATATGTTTTATATTTGAAAGTTCAAAATATTGGGTCTTTAAAAAAAAAAAAAAAATAGTATTCTTTTGTTTATATAATAAAAATAAAAACCCAGCGTTGATCAAATACCACCAAATCAAAGCTCTATTTGTATGAAAAAAATGATCAATTTCATTTGCATACAGTGTTGCATGCCTGACTGTGAGTTAACCACTTAAGCCTCGGACCATTTGGCTGGCCAAAGACCAGAGCACTTTTTGTGATTCGGCACTGCGTCGCTTTAACTGACAATTGCGCGGTCGTGCGACGTGGCTCCCAAACAAAATTGACATACTTTTTTCCACAAATAGAGCTTTCTTTTGGTGGTATTTGATCACCTCTGCGGTTTTTATTTTTTGCGCTATAAACAAAAAATAGAGCGTCAATTTTGAAAAAAAAGCAATATTTTTTTATTTTTGCTATAATAAATATCCCCAAAAAATATATAAAAAAACGTTTTTTTTTCCTCAGTTTAGGCCGATACGTATTCTTCTACATATTTTTGGTAAAAAAATTTGCAATAAGCGTTTATAGATTGGTTTGCGCAAAAGTTATAGCGTCTACAAAATAGTGGATAGTTTTATGGTATTTTTATTAATATTTATTTTTTACTAGTAATGGCGGTGATCAGCGATTTGTATCATGACTGCGACATTGTGGCGGACACATCGGACATTTTTGACGGCATTTTGGGACCATTGTCATTGATACAGCGATCAGTGCTATAAAAATGCACTGATTACTGTAAAAATTACACTGGCAGTGAAAGGGTTAACCAGTAGGGTGCGCTTAAGGGGTTAAGTGTGTCCTAGGGATTGTAGTGAAGTCATATATGGTCCACAGATGACCCAATTGATATTTAAGTATTATAATGATGATATAAAAGTTATGTTTCCGCAGCAACACCCAAGTTCTCCAGAGAATGCACTTTAATTGACTTCCAATACAGAACAAAGTCCAATACTTGCACAGATGACAACACAATATATAATACATACACATATATAATATTACATATATATTATTATATATAATATTACAACAGGGATGTGTTCTAACTGTAGGGGGGATGGGCTACGTGTGACATGACACTGATCACCGCTCCCGATCACAGGGAGCTGTGATCAGTGTCCTGTCACTAGGAAGAATGGGGAAATGCTTGTTTACATTAGAATTTCTCTTCCTCTCCGTGAGACGATCGTGGGTATCCCCGGGGACATCGAGTCCGTGGTACCCGCGGTTGGACTCCCGGAGCTCGCGGCGGGCGTGCACGTGCACCCACAATTACGGATCTTAAAGGGGACGTACAAGTACGTCCATCTGCCCAGCCGTGCCATTGTGTCGACGTATATCGTCGTGCGATGGTCCTTAACCACTTCCCTAATCAGCCATAGTCAAATGACGTCCACAGATGGGATCTCCCATCCTGGGTGGACGTCATATGACATCCTGGGCTTTGTAGGGGGATATCTGAATGATGCCTGCAGCTAGAGGCATCATTCAGATATCCTTTTGTTGTGCAGGTGATTTTGTGCACCATAAGAATGATCATAGCGGCGGTTCTGCCACTTGATCGTTCTTATAGGCGGCGGGAGGGGACATCCCCCCCTCCCGCCGACATCTGGTGCTTCTCCAGGCTCTCCCGTGCCATTGGGGGCCCGGAGAATGAATCGTCCGGCGCACGATAGGAAGCATAGAGATGACTGGTGACAAGATGGTCACCAGTCATCTCTATGACCGTCGGAGGCCCGGGCACGATGTGATGACGTCACGCCCGGGTCCCCAAATGTAAACAAAGCCGCCATTGCGGCTAATAAACATGAGATCAGTTTTTTTTTCACGATCTCATGCTTTCCAGCCTGGAGGAGAGATGTGGGGTCTTATTGACCCCGCATTTCTCAATAAAGAGGACCTGTCACACACATTCCTATTACAAGGGATGTTTACATTCCTTGTAATAGGAATAAAAGTGATCAAAAAAAAAAAAGTAAAATAAGTGTAAAAATAAAAAAAATATGTAAAATAAATAAATAAATAAATAAATAAAAATGTAAACGCCCCTGTCCCCGGTAGTTCGCAATCAGAAGTGAACGCACACGCAAGTCCCGTCCACATATGTAAACGCCGTTCAAACCACATATGTGAGGTATTGCCACGTGCGTTAGAGCATGTGCAACAATTCTAGCACTAGACCTCTTCTGTAACTCTAACCTGGTAACCTGTAAAAAATATTAAAGCGTCGCCTATGGAGATTTTTAAGTACCGAAGTTTGGCGCCATTCCATGAGTGTGCGCTATTTTAAAACGTGACATGTTAGGTATCTATTTACTCGACGTAACATCATCTTTCATATTTTCCCAAAAAATTGGGCTAACTTTACTGTTTTGTTATTTTTTAATTAAATTTTTCCCCAAAAAAGGCGTTTGAAAAATTATTGCGCAAATACTGTGCAAGAAAAAAAGTTGCAATGACCGTCATTTTATTCCCTAGGGTGTCTTCTAAGAAAACATATATAATGTTTGGGGCTTCTGAGTAATTTTCTAGCAAAAAAATTATGATTTGTACATGTAGGAGAGAAGTGCCAGAATAGGCCCGGTATTGAGGTGATAAAAAAAGCCCGGGGTTGAAGTGGTTAAGTGATTAAAGTATCACAGTGCTGAATAGCAAGAAATGGTCTGGTCGTGACGGGGGTAAAATCTTCCGTGGTCAAATTATGAAAGTCCATTTGAAACGACATGCGCATCTAATGCCGCGTACACACAATTGTTTTTTCTGATTTAAAAAGACTGATGGACTTTTTTCATCAGACAAACCGATCGTGTGTGGGCCCCATTGGTCTTTTTTCCATCGGTATAAAAAAATAGAACATGTTTTAAATTATACCGATGGAAAAAAACGATAGCAAATTCCGATCGTCTGTGGGGAACTCCATCGGAGAAAAAACCCACGCATGCTCAGAATCAAGTCAACACATGCTCAGAAGCATTGAACTTAATTTTTCTCGGCTCTTCGGAGTGTTTTACGTCACGGCGTTTGGGACGGTCGGATTTTTGACTGATGGTGTGTAGTCAAGACTGATGGAAGTCAGCTTCATCGGATTTCCGATGGAAAAATCCATCAGATTTTATTCCATCGGAAATACAATCGTGTGTACAGGGCATCAGACTGCATTTAGCTGGAAACAAAGTGTTAAAACATTTATAAATAGACCCCTAGGTGTCATCACTGTGTTGTTGGGACTTGTGTTACCTAATGTTCAGCACACTATTTTACAATAATAAAGCGAGGGGTTTACGACCACCCTGATATGTGGTTTATCCATAAATCCAGGTCTGCTTTTATAGGGCTAACTAACCAGGTTTTCATAAAGTGACTACCTTGATGAAGCATCTGGCAAAACATATGCTTTCATTTTCTGTTATACCTCTTTTTTCTTTTCTGTTCAGTCTACTGAGGTGAGAGGGCAATTTCCTTAGCAGATATGATATATATGTTTTTATATGCAAACATAAAACTTATTATGATTTCAATCCGTAAGGGGTATTTTATGGATTGCCATCCTTTGACTTTAAATAATAAATTAGAATTTCCAGTGGCTGATCATATTTAATATAGGAAGAAATACACACGTGAGTACAAAAAGTGGAGCCATATGAAGGCCCTGAATAAGGTGAGTTGGTGCATGCCCCCGAGAGCTTACAGTCAAATATCAGATGGAGGAGACATACGGCATGATCTTAAATCAATTTTAAAGTCAGCTTATATTCCCATTAGTATCATTTGCATGTAATTTTAATGAATAAAGCAATGTAATTAACCTAATTAACCCTACCATAATTATAATTTGCAGCTTACCATGTCTCCAGGTCTAGCGATTATTCTCAGAGAAGTATGGAATATCATGAAACGCTTAGCACCTTTAGGCAGTTTCCATTGTGTAAGAATATCAAGTATTAGCAGATTACATTAGAAAGTTATTGCTGCCAGAGTAAAAGGTTTAGTATTCAATATATCCACAAGATTAAAGGTTATATGGTAATATGTACTGTAGTTTGTACATAAAAGAGCAAATAAGCAGAATGTATAAAGTGTATAAATCTAAAACCAAAACCTTTTTCATTTTGAATAGCAGAGGAAAGTTTTAAAACCAGTTTCATTTTTTTTCCTTCTGTCTCATTAGGGAGAATTTCCCTTACTACCTGCCCTGTAGACTCAACAGGAAGTAAAAGGATATCCCCTCCTAAATAGTTGTCATGGAATATTTCCTGTTGTGGTGGCAACTTAAAATTGACTTTACCCTCACATTTGTTCCTGGTGGTATTAGTGATAAGGACAGTTATACAGAGTAAATCCCCATAATGGGAACAATAATAAAATCCTAGCAGGGGTTATAACCCTACCACCACAACTTTATCCATATTTCAAAAAAAGAAAATATATATATATAACTCCACTGTAAAGCTGGCCCCACAGGTTACTGTTTGATTGTCCAATCTTCTTTATTTTTAGAACTTCTTTATATTTAGCAATAGCTATGTAGCCCAAGTGTTTAAGCTAAGCTAGGGATACACATTTGTTTTTTTTTTTAAAGATCTTTTGTCCAAAGGAAACAGGGCAGTGTATGTTTAAGAAAGTTTGCAGTGGGGATGCTCCATATTCATCCAGTTTGTTAAAGCGGAAGTAAACCCATCGATTTTAGGTGTCAAAAATCAATTCTGTCACATGCCGGGAATGTGGCTGTTAAATTGGTTGCGCTCTTAACCAAACTGTCAAACCATCCAATGGCTGGTGTCATTACTGATCACATGTGCAGCATCATGGCCGTTGAAGATCAAACAGAGGCTAAGATGGCAGCTTCCTTGGCTGAAAATGATAGGAGGGCATGCTTCCACTTTAAATCTAAACTCCAGGTATGGGGTATTAGGGATTAGCTTAAGGTTCGATCTTAAGTTTGGACCAAGCCCTGGCTGTTTGGGTATTCGGACGACAGCCAAACATCTTTTATTGTAGTGGTATTATTACTGCTATTATAGATGGCAACTTTCCGCTGTCAATGTCTGTCAAGGATGCTGGCAGGTACAGACACCGCCAAAACCTTAACAACCTATGGAGTCATTGGCCCCAGTCACTTGACTCTGAATTCCAAAGTATATAAAGCAAAGGAGCTAGGAATAGTAAAAAGAAAATGGCATGGGATTCCCCCACTTAATAATTAAAGGTCTGCAGATATGGATTTTAAGGGGGAACCCCATGCAAAAATCAAGAAAAAAACGTTATGTCCCTCCACAAAAATCCACACCAGATCCTTATCCAAGCATACAGTTTGTCAGGACATGAAAAAGTGGAAAATTTGTTTGTACTTCACACCCCCCACCGAATATTACCAGGTCACATGTCCTTAACACAGGGGGTACCCTCCCAGTGGGGTCCTGCCTGGCAAAACACCTTGCACAGTATATTAAAAAGTGTTCTTGCACTTATGACCAGTGGACATTTTACAGAGTAGCTTTTTAGTCACGAATGTGTGTTTCTAAGGCAACAACAGTTACTAAATAATTCCAGTGCATGCACATTTCATAATGTGTCCGAAGTGTCCAGCACTTTTTCAATGCATAACTCATTATGAATGCAAAAAATGCTGCCCACTTTGGACACTGTAAAGCCTCGTACACACGGCCGAGATTCTCGTCAGGAAAAAAACGTTGTTTTTCCTGACGAGAATCTTGACAAGAAACTTGTCCCGGCCGAGTGTACACACGTACGATTCAAAAGAACCACCGTTCTTTTGAATGGCACGAACGCGGTTACGTCATCGACTACGACGAGCGTGCGCTCGTCACATTCGATGCCGTCGCCGCCATCTTGCTACACCCTATGCCTATGCCTAGGAAGCTACCGCGCATGCGTCAAAGTCATTTCGAGCATGCGCGGGTTTCCACGGCGACAGGTAAGTGTACACACGCTCGGGTTTCACGTTGAGAAACAGGCCAACGAGATTCTCGACGAGAAAAAAGACCGCAGGTCGTCTTTTTTCTCGTCGGGGAATCTGGGCAGTTTTCTTGACGAGAAAACTGAAACCCGCGTACACACAGCCGGTTTTCTCAGCAAGAAAGCTCTCCCAGCAGTTTTCTTGTCGTTTTTTGCAGAGAAAACCGGTTGTGTGTACGCGGCCTTAGGTGTGCATGTATTGCAATTATTTAGGAGATGTTTAGGTGTAATTATTTAGTAGACATTCTGTTGCCTTGGAAACACCAGGCAAATTTCACTTCTGGAAGTGAAACTAGAGCTGCTCCCAGAAATGCAGGGGAACTGCAGACATTTGACGTTGCTGAGAGGTAACTTTTAAAAGATACAGTGCCTTGAAAAATTATTAAGTAGTAAATGCTTTACCACTATTTAATATTTGTTCATTAGATGATTTTATGCACAGTTTAGTGTACTTTGGTTTAGTTTTTTTTGTTGATTTACCATATCTTACTGTTGGATATATTATACCAATTTTGTAGTGAACACTGCCTTTTATGTCTTGATTGCTTATTCAAGTTTGATTGAATAAAGTCTTGGCCATGAGTAATTTCTTTACACTTTGCTACTAGCCCCCATTTAAACCTGCTCAGATGCGTTTTTGTGCTTAAGTCTACACATGACAAGGTACCTATCCCCCTATCAGTTGAGGTATGTCTTTTGGGCTTGGTAGAGGAG
This sequence comes from Rana muscosa, assembly GCA_029206835.1. Taxonomy (NCBI): domain Eukaryota; kingdom Metazoa; phylum Chordata; class Amphibia; order Anura; family Ranidae; genus Rana; species Rana muscosa. The sequence continues at coordinate 221,497,133 of CM055116.1, forward strand.
GAGGTCCCCTCCAGAGCTCTCAGGACGTTACTAAACATCCTATTCTTCTATGGGAGGAAGGCCATCTTGCTTAAGTGGAGATCGCCTGCATCACCCAGTATTGCCTTCTGGAAGGGGCTTGTGAATTCCATGATGCCCTACTATAAGGCAACGTATCTCTCCAGGGGGTGTGAGAAGAAGTTTGACAAAGTATGGCAAGCATGGTTTAACTCTGATACAACTGTTGGCTAGGTCGGCCAGTTGTCTAGCCTGCTATGAATAACGGACCCCTGGGCCAGGTCTGGAGGGTTCGCTGATATTGCCCTGACATGCTGGGGGGGGGGGGGCTTGTGTAACTATTGGTCAGTCCTCTGGTTATGGTGTAAGTCTGCTGGTGTTAGAAATGCATCATCATGTTACTGTTTTTTTTTTTGGCCGCAAGTGTATGCCTGTGATCGGTAGACCTGTGTATCCCCTTATTCTTGGTGAACCTGCCATACGAGGAATGTGGTGAACTGAGTTCTGGGTTGTTGGGGGGAGGGGGGAGGGTTGGGGTTCGGTTTTCAGTAAGTACGCACAGTCAGTTACCTATGTTAGGTAGATTGAACAAGTTGTGTATTGTTGACCATGTTGGTTATGGAGGGGCCTGGTGTTTTGCCAAGGCCACCCTTTTTCAATGTTTGTATGTCTGGTTTAAAATGCTTTAATAAAAAAAAAGTCTACACATGACAACGCTCAGCAATAGTAACCCTATTCTTTTCAATACAGGCCGTTCACCTGTTCACACCTGTATGCTCAGTCACTCAAAGTGTAATGCTCGAAAAGATACATGAGCTTTTTTTTGGAGCTGTCAAATGTTTTTTGCCCTATCAACTTCAATGGAAGGACCTGTATATGTGCGACACCAGTGTTTTTGTGCATTTTTGCATATGTTTTTATGCCTGCACAACTGTTCTCTGCTTTTACCCCCCTCTCCTCCTAGACAGGAGTTTGCATACATGTGTGCAATGCTTTCAAAACACTTTAAAAAATGCAAAGACGCACACAACCCCCCCCCCCCCAAATAAAATGTCTGTATAGGTGCTGAAATAAGTGCTTACTAGGTGTGTATGCAGTCTAAGAGCAAGTTTTGTTGCAGCTACAGAAAAGAATGTAAAGCAGTTCTTCAGTCTCCACCCAAAAAAATTAAGAGTCAGAAGCTACAAATACTGTAGCTGCTGTCTATTATTAAAAGGACCTAGCACTGTCCTCACCCAAGCCAGTTCTTTGGGTCCCTTGTGCTGCCATGCTAACTGTGGGAAGCCAGCGGTGACTCCTTGCAGCTTCACAGCTGGCTTCCCAGTGTGCATGCACGGGCTGTGACATGTGCATTTCCCAAATGGCTGTGGGCAGAGGGGGGCCGAACTTCCACTCAAATCGCCTAGGTGATCCGACCAGAAGTGGGAGCGGGTACCTGTCAAAACCAGTTACCCGCACCCCACCCAAAAAAATTAAAAATTACAAAAGTTGAAGGGGGGGGGGAGGAAACAGAAAAGCGGAACTTTCCCTTTTGGGTTCAGCTTTAATGAGATAAAATATGTTACTTGTAGTACACTACCTTGCAATATGTTACATATTCACTGGAAGATAAGTGAACGTTTAAACATGATTTTCTAAAGTGGTCTATTCTGATTTTCCCTCCTTTGTTGTAACAGGCCCTGCATGCCCATTTTATGTTTGTTCTGCAATTTCAAAGGACCCTAACTGAGATAAAATACAAATTTTTAGAGAACTGAAAAGGTGGATAAAATAATACATGTGAGAGTAATGATTCGAGTGATACAAAGGGACACTGCAGATACTTATATTAAAGACTTTTTCAATAAATGCCAAATGTAGTGTAATGACTAATTACTCTTTAGTGCTCGCTTAATTTCTTCGTTGTTCTAAGCAGCACACTTGTCTTATTATATACAAGGATTTGTAAAGCTTGGCCAATAGAGGCAATGCAATAAATGTAATGAAATTGAAAGCAATAAATGGGAAAAATAGAAAGGAAAGGCAGAGGTAGAGAATGCAATTGCAAAGAATTACATAGCCAAAATTACAGAATTCCCAAACCAGTTGTAAATATACAACATACCATAGCATATTACAATATACACTGACTGTTTGATTGATATGTCCCTTTGATTAAAACTGAGCTCTGTTAGGCTTTGAAAAAATAAACCCCAGCACCTTTATACTAATAATTAAATTCTTATTTGGTCTAGGAGGGTGGAATGCAGAGAAAAACCTTATTCAATGGTCTTGCTGCAGCCATCATCCCCTTCACTGTTGCTCTAGCCCAGACGGTTTGTTAGCCTGCCATTTTATCACAATGCTAAACCAGCAGTGGGAACTTGTCTAGTACATGATGTCATCACTGAGGGGGTGACCACATGACAGCTTTGTGGTACTGGTCATTCATACCAGAATTAGCAGGTTTGAAGCCTGCAGGACAGAAGATTAGGGTAAATCATTTTTACATGCCCCTGGACTAAAGCTGGCCATCTACTAGTAGATTTTTAAATGAATGTTTGTACCAATATTAATACAAACATTTGTACAAAAATTCTCTGTACATTCAATGACTTGATAAATATATTATTCAAAAATACTTCTAATTATTGTTTGCTTTTATTAAACAGATACAGTACATGGTCGGAAACTTCTTTGTTTAGGAATTTTCTATCTGACTTCTTTGAATTTTCTTGTCAATATGGTCAAAATTGAACACTGATTTAATTCCATAAATGAGTAGAAAATCAAATGAACCTTTTTAAAACGAATGCCTCGTGCACACGATCAGTTTTTCCAAAAGGAAAACCTTGGTTTTTTTTCAGCAGGAAAACTGCTCAAACTTGGGTTGCATACACACAGTCACACAAATCTTGTCTGAAATTCCGAACGTCAAGAACACGTACGACAAGCCGAGAAAAATGAAGTTCAATAGGCAGTTCGGCTCTTCTGCTTGATTCTGAGCATGCATGTTTTTTTTTAGCGTCATAATTGCATACAGACAAGCGCGATTCCCGAAAGGAATTTTTCCTGTCACGAAACTTGAGATCCTGCTCTCAATCTTTTATTGGCAGGAATTCTGACAGAAAAAGTGTGATGGAGCATACACATGGTCGGAATTCCTGACAAAAAGCAAACATCACACTTTTCTTGTCGGTAAAACTGATCGTGTGTACGAGGCATAAGGATTTCAAACAAAGTTCTAGTAGTATATGGCAAACTGTAGCGAACATTAGATCCCTTAAGAAGAAGTTTGGCCAAAGCTTTTTTGGCCCTACTTCTCATGTGGGTCACAAGAGTGCACTCCGTTTTGCATTCCTGTGACCCATATTTAGCCGACTGGCTTTAACCCTCAGCCAGTCCAGACACTGGAGAAATCCTGACTTAAATGTCGGGATCCACACAGATACATGGATCGGCAGCTGGCTCAGCCTCTCAGGGAGCTGCTGGGAGACTAAGCCAGTTGCTCCTGCCCCTTCCATAGCCCAACTTTCCCGGAGGGGCATTGAAGGCCTCGAAATGAGCGATCAGCAGTCTTTGATTGCTTAGTTCTTGGTGTAGAGGTGGCCGGATTCAGATGCAGCATCGGACTGATGCTGTATGCATCTAGGTAAGTATGAATGTTGGTTTTGTTTAAATCCTAAACTTCTCGTTCAGTACATGAAGGGGCCACCCTTTTTAGTAAAGCTGGTTGGAGTTCAGCTTTAAATCTTTTTTACTTGCAATTTGTTTGTGTAAAAGTTATAGTAGTAACAAACTATGGTATACGAGTATATACTGGAATTTAATGTGGCAGGAAATCTGTCACTAACATACACTGGCTGGAAGGAACACTAACTGACACTAGCATCACTAGTGACACTAATACATTGATCAGTGATATTAATGACACTGGCTGGGAAGGAGTTAACATCAAGGGGAAATCAAGGGGTTACTTGGGTGCCTAACAAGTGTAATGTGTGTAATGTGTGCTGTTTTTACTTGTAGATCTGGCTGCTTTTTCTCCCTGAAGCCAGATCTGATTTGAGGGAGAAGAAACAGACAGATTATGTTCTTTGTGTTTGTCAGCACACAACTCTGTGATTGGCCACAACTGATCAGCAGGTTTCAGGCATAAATCATTGGCTGAAGTCTGCTGACAAGCCTGTTCTGTGTCCAATCACAACGCAGGTCAACTGGGGCGTTCCCATGCATGCCCAAACCCAGAAGAAAGGCCACAATGTATGGGTATGTCGCCTAGTAGGGAGGAGCTGTGAGTTCGAGTCAAACTCATGTTCGACTCAAACATTGCCTGTTTGCCCGTTCGCCGAACAGCGAACAATTTGGGGTGTTCGTGGCAAATTCGAAAAGCCGCGTAACACCCTGTAAAAGTCTATGGGAGAAATCTAAAGTGCTAATTTTAAAGGCTTATATGCAAGTTATTGTCATAAAAAGTGTTTGGGGACCCGGGTTCTGCCCCAGGGGACATGTATCAATGCAAAAAAAAGTTTCTAAAACGGCCGTTTTTTCGGAAGCATTGATTTTAATAATTCTTAGAGTGAAACAATAAAAGTGAAATATTCCTTTAAATTTCGTACCTGGGGGGGGGGGGGGTGTATAGTATGCCTGTAAAGTAGCGCTTGTTTCCCGTGCTTAGAACTGTCCCTGCACAAAGTATCATTTCTGAAGGAAAAAAGTCATTTAAAAGCACTCGCGGCTATAATGAATTGTCGGCTCCCGGCAATACAGAGAAAAGTCATTGATAATAAAAATAAAAATGCGTGGGGGTCCCCCCAAATTCAATTACCAGGTCCTTCAGGTCTGGTATGGATATTAAGGGGAACCCTGTATCAAATGAAAAAAAAAATTACGTGGGGTTCCCCCCAAATATCCATACCAGACCCTTCAGGTCTGGTATGGATTTTAAGGGGAACTCCACGGCAAACAAAAAAAAAATGGCGTGGAGTTCCCCCCAAAAATCCATACCAGACCCTTTATCCGAGCTCGCAACCTGGAAAGCCGCAGGAAAAGAGGGGGGACGAGAGAGCGTCCCCCCTCCTGAACCGTACCAGGACACATGCCCTCAACATGGGGAGGATGCTTTGGGGGTCTGTGACCCCCTCAAAGCACCATGTCCCCATGTTGATGGGGACAAGGGCCTCATCCCCACAACCCTTGCCCGGTGGTTGTGGGGGTCTGCGGGCGGGGGGCTTATCGGAATCTGGAAGACCCCTTTAACAAAGGGGATCCCCAGATCCCAGCCCTCCCTATGTGAATTGGTAAGGGGTACATTGTACCCCTACCATTTCACAAAGAAAGTGTAAAAAAAAAAAAACACACAGACACCGTTGGGAAAGGTCCTTTATTAAAAAAAAAAAAAAGAAAAAAGATTCCAGCGGTGGTAATCCACTCTTGGTATCCTGCGATGGGTGATCTCCTCTCCGGGGTCCAGCGATGGATGATCTCTCCTCTCCAGGTCCAGGCTCCAACGATGATGTCCAGCGCAGCGAGGAACAGCAAGCATCCTGTCTCCACCGGAGACACCCCGGGAATCCCGGCAGCCTGAGCGGTCTCTTCTGTAGCTGAGGGTGGGGCCACCCGTCATGTGACCCCGTCCCCCTCTGACGCAAGGGGAAACCCAGGCTTCCCCTGTGACGTGCGGGTGACCTTGCCCCCCTCTGATGCAACGGAAACCTGCAAATGACTTTTTTTCCTTCAGAAATGACACTTTGTGCAGGGACAGTTCTAAGCACGGGAAACAAGCGCTACTTTACAGGCATACTATACACACTCCCTAGGTACGAAACTTAAAGGAATATTTCACGTTTATTGTTTCACTTTAAACATTATTAAAATCACTGCTCCTGAAAAAACTGCCATTTTTAAAACTTTTTTTTGCATTGATACATGTCCCCTGAGGCAGGACCCGGGTCCCCAAACTATTTTTATGACAACAACTTGCATATAAGCCTTTAAAATTAGCACTTTAGATTTTTCATGTTCGAGTCCCATAGACTTTAAAGGTGTTCGGATGTTTGAACAAATTTATTGCCTGTTCGCATGTTCTGATGCCAACCAAACTGGGGGGTGTTCCGCTCATCCCTATCGCCTAGCCTGGCTGTGTCACCTGTCTATTGCAAATGTACTGTGGCCGGGCGGCAAGTGGTTACGTAATGTATGTTTATGATCTGCAGCAATGCACTGTACTCAATAAATATATATTTTTCAAAAATGTTTCACAAAATTATAGGAATGTCATATGGTATATGACTTTGTGTATTAAAGACACTTACTATTTTGAAAGTAAATTTCATTCATAATGATTTCTTCACAATTTTTGCACTGACAAAATTGTACTTCAACCTTTTTTTATTGATCCTTTATGAAGATATTTGTATCCAAGATCAGTCCCCTTAATTTTATAGAAAGAAAATTGCGCTAGAAATCAACTACTAGGATATATAACAAACTGGTAGACAAAATATACGTATATGCAATCAAAATATACGTATATGCCATCATCAGAAGTACTACTTCCGCCCCAATTGAAACCACCAGGGAATCGTACACCAGGACACTGCTACTAGGACCATCCCGTTCAGGGCCGATTACTCTTTAATCAATCGCCTGCTATACATGCCGGGTGCCAGGACTATCAGGCACTCAGTAATGTAAGTGTAACCCTTTTTTATTTTGTGGAATCAATAAATGTTTTAAACGGCATTGCGCAATGAGGCTCTTTCTCTCTTGATCCCCATTCATTCCTATGAGCAACATCTCTATCAACAAGACGTCATCCTAAGGATCTGAGTTTGGGTTATCCCCACATGCCTAATAGACCATACTAGCGATAGTTGGTCCACACATTGCGGTGAGTGCACATCTATGTGGGGCACCCAGTTTGAGCACCAGTCCATAGGAGTCTTTATTGGGCACGAGCACCATATGGGACCATCATATGTTATCATATATGTTGCATATACGTATATTTTGTCTACCAGTTTGTTATATATCCTAGTAGTTGATTTCTAGCGCAATTTTCTTTCTTTCAACCTATATTGCTCTGTTGGCACATAGCAAGTTTATTTTGCAGCTGATATCAGGTACTTTGGGTACTCATTCATATCCAAAGGCGCTTTTTAGTTTATATATTCATCCCATAATTTTATACATGGAATTTGCTCTGGTAGTTGGAAGTAGTTTGAGACTTGTTATTTACTTCAATACAGATTGAATAGAATACATAGATTATCAGTTAGGTTTATGTAACATGGAAGAATCTACAAAAAAAAAAAAAAAGGAATAATTATTTCTGAACATTTTCAAGGCCAATACAGTGATTTCTCTTGGGAAATGGAAATATGAGAGAAAAATGTTTTGTGACTAGAAGAGAGGAGGCCTTCAGTCATAACAATGCAGCATTATTTTTGGTATTGTAAGTTAACATATAGAATTTAATACAAAGCCTGCACTGTTTTATGTTTTATAAAGTGGAGATCCACTTGTCTCTAATCTCTGTGGAAATTCTGCTGAGGGTGTTCTGCTTGGATGTCATCAAAACTATATTTTATGTGCTCCATAATTTATATTATTTTAATGAATGGAATTGAAGAGTGAGCACACAGTAATAAATTATTTGCTATCAACATAACAATTCATGTGGTCAACATATTAGTTTATCTTCATTTATACTGTATATTGGTTTAACATTTCCTAAAATTGCATTGATGATGTTGTTATGTTGCGCTGGTATAGTTTTCCTCTACTTGCTACAGATCTTGTGGTGTGCTGACATCTATTTTCACTGTGGTGCCTCCGCTGCAATGTATCTATATGAGATTTGTGGCCTCTGTGATGCTCTGTGATAAGGACTTTTTTTACACATGGAAATGGAATATAACTTTTTTCTAGGAGTTTCTTTCCTGCAGCTCTTGACAAAAATACAAAATCCAACATTTAGTAGTACAGCAGTCTGTAGACAAATTCCTTTCCATTAGGCATAGGTCATTTGGTTAGCGTGAGTCAGAATTAGCAGCAAATCTAGCCAGGTCACATTAAGTGAGTGTTTACTTATACTTATTTTTTAGGTGATTTGCTTTTCATGGGGCAGAGATTCTCATCCCATTGTCATCTATGGCATTAAAAGCAGTTGATCTTGTAGGGTGACTGAAGGTCATCCAGGCTGTGGGAGTCATGCTGCCTCTCTGCCTCTCTTCTTAAAAGACAGCTAAACTTATTGCAGCCTCTAGCAGAGTATGGCTCTTTCATAGAAATTAATGGGGCCACGCCGCACTTTTGCAGTTGAGAAAAGAACCAGCTAGACATTTCCTTGCATCTGGCAAAATACTTACTTTTCCCCCACTCCCGGTGCAACAGCCTTTGCAAGATGTCCTGGCCGGGTCTTATGCCTATCCTATTGTGCACAAGCTCCATGACCCAATGAATTTTTATAGATGACCTGACTCTTTTAAATAGCTGAAGGCCTTCATGAGTACAGGTCATCTACAGAAATAAATGCCCCAGATGGGGAAATGTACAGTACTTTGAGGGGAAGGGAACTGTTAAATATCACTTTTTAGCTCTCTTTACTGGTTCATTATATACAGTATCTCACAAAAGTGAGTACACCCCTCACATTTTTGAAAATATTTTATTATATCTTTTCATGTGACAACACTGAAGAAATTACACTTTGCTACAATGTAAAGTAGTGAGTGTACAGCTTGTACAGTATAACAGTGTAAATTTGCTGTCCCCTCAAAATAACTCAACACACAGCCAATAATGTCTAAACCACTGGCAACACAAGTGAGTACCCCCCTAAGTGAAAATGTCCAAATTGAGCCCAAAGTGTCAATATTTTGTGTGGTCACCATTATTTCCCAGCACTGCCTTAAACCTCTTGGGCATGGAGTTCACCAGAGCTTCACAGATTGCCACTGGAGTCCTATTCCACTCCCAAGTAGCCATTTTCCCTCCCCGGTGTCATGTGACTTGTTCATGTTACAAGGTCTCAGGTGTGAATTGGGAGCAGGTGTGTTAAATTTGGTGTTATCGCTCTCACTCTCTCATACTGGTCACTGGAAGTTCAACATGGCACCTCATGGCAAAGAACTCTCTGAGGATCTAAAAAAAAAATTGTTGCTCTACAAAAAATGGCCTAGGCTATAAGAAGATTGCCAAGACCCTGAAACTGACCTGCAACATGGTGGCCAAGACCATACAGTGGTTTAACAGGACAGGTTCCACTCAGAACAGGCCTCGCCATAAGTGCACGTGCTCAGCGTCGTATCCAGAGGTTGTCATTGGGAAATATACGTATAAGTGCTGCCAGCATTGCTGCAGAGGTTGAAGGGGGGAGGTAAGCCTGTCAGTGCTCAGACCATACGCTGCACACTGCATCAAATTGGTCTGCATTGCTGTCGTCCCAGAAGGAAGCCTCTTCTAAAGATGATTTACAAGAAAGCCCGCAAACAGTTTGCTGAAGACAAGCAGACTAAGGACATGGATTACTGGAACCATGTCCTGTGGTCTGATGAGACCAAGATAAACTTATTTGGTTCAGATGGTGTCAAGCGTGTGTGGGGGCAACCAGGTGAGGAGTACAAAGACAAGTGTGTCTTGCCTACAGTCAAGCATGGTGGTGGGAGTGTCATGGTCTGGGGCTGCATGAGTGCTTCCGGCACTGGGGAGCTACAGTTCATTGAGGGAACCATGAATGCCAACATGTACTGTGACATACTGAAGCAGAGCATGATCCCCTCCCTTCGGAGACTGTGCCGCAGGGCAGTATTCCATGATAACGACCCCAAACACACCTCCAAGACAACCACTGCCTTGCTAAAGAAGCTGAGGGTAAAGGTGATGGACTTGCCAAGCATGTCTCTAGACCTAAACCCTATTGAGCATCTGTGGGGCATCCTCAGGAGCACAAGGTCTCTAACATCCACCAGCTCCGTGATGTCATCATGGAGGAGTGGAATAGGACTCCAGTGGCAATCTGTGAAGCTCTGGTGAACTCCATGCCCAAGTGGTTTAAGGCAGTGCTGGAAAATAATGGTGGCCACACAAAATATTGACACTTTGGGCCAAATTTGGACTTTTTCACTTAGGGGTGTACTCACTTCTGTTGCCGATGGTTTAGACATTAATGGCTGTGTGTTGAGTTATTTTGAGGGGACAACAAATTTACACTTTTATACAAGCTGTACATACACTCACTACTTTACATTGTAGCAAAGTGTAATTTCTTCAAAATTGTCACATGAAAAGATATAATAAAATATTAACAAAAATGCGAGGGGTGTACTCACTTTTGTGAGATACTGTATATTCAGAATTTATGTAGTACAGGCCCAGGTGCCCTTGTGCAAGAGACCTAATACTATGAAGACCACTTACAAATGCCCATGGTTATGCTGTTTGTTTTCTATGCATATTGCAAACACTCATTTCAGTGAATCATTGGAAGTCTGTGGTTAGGGTTTGGCAAAACATTGCAATCAGTGTTCAGGTAATGCCACACAAAATTAGCCGTGCGAACATGGTTATATATATGGAGCCATTTGGCTCAGCACATTTTTTCAGACCTAGCATTTGGGAATTGTTAGGTGGATGTTGGAAACACTCACTAAAAAAAGCACTTTCATCAATTGTGTAAAAGTGGCCTTAGAGAAGAAGCAATGAACACTATTAAAAAGATCATTCAATTACTACCATGCCTAAAGCACTAGATTTATCAGAAATATTGGCTACTTATGTCATCAACATTTTATTGTAGAATTCTCATGACAAATGCAACAACAAGAGAGGCATATGGTATTCTCCTTTGCTGATCTTCAGAAAAAGACTACTGTGCATTCATACTCATTAACCTTTAGATAAGTAATTTATGTAATAGGAAAAGGTAGGAGTTAGGTATATAACTTTCAAGTAAATGTCCAGCTATGCTCATTCAAAAAGAAATGTGAGAGATTACCAGTTACTAAATCTTTGTAATATCCTCTATACAATCCCTCTGGTGATTTCAAAGGTGGGAGTGCTGAAAAAATGAATTCCATGAAAATTGTGTTTCTGAAATGAATTCCCATCCAAATTGTATTTATCCACTGTAGGGAATGTTACAGTTAGACATTTCTGCAGCATTGCATCTTATTTTACTGAGGTTGTAAAGGATGACATAAACAGTGATTTTGGTGTTTACCCTACTACAATATAGTCTTATTTATTCTTTAGTATTGCAGTCTTCTGAATAGCTTTGACTCTGATTTGACATCTATCCTATTGAGTATTCCATCATTCTGTGCATAGAATGGTGAAGCAGTATAGGGCTCTACCAGATGACTGCATTGATCTATTGAAAGAAGATTGTTTTACATTTTATCCAGATATGTATGCCAACACAGCTTTACATCTGCTATCATATATAATCTACTTTGCATTCATTCCTAGAGACATTAATGGCTTGCAGCTTTCCATGTTTAGAGATAAGTCAATATTCTAAAATACACTCTACCTGTGATTCACCAGATAGCCTCTTTATGCATTTTGAGTCTTAAAAATGAACTGTGCTATTTTCCTTTTTCGGGCTTTTATCATTTTTAAACTACACTGATGGCAAAAAAAAACATTTTTTGTGTTTCCCCACACATCTCCTTGTTATTTTTTTCTTACAGAATCAAAGGCTTAAGAAGGTGTCTAAATGAAAATAACATATGGACACCAGAGCTTTTTTTTTTGGCAATTAGGAGCCTTAGCACTAACATCATCCTCTCAGGACCAGGCAGGAAGGTTTTCAATGATGAAAAAGATTTGTTGTAACAGGTTAATTTTAGGTAGACAGCAAAACATAACAGCATCTCAATTGTAGAGGATTACTAAACTGGATCAGGCGGAGAAGAACTTAGAGAGATGGAGAGATAGACAGGGTAATTGCGACAAAGATAGACACTGAAAGTGGACCTGAAAAAGTAAAGATTTGCTATGTTATAATAAGCATTCAAAAATGTTATTTGTGCCTAAGCAGTACCCTGAAAGTATTACCTTTTTGCTAAAATTCCTGTTTGTACATGAGGGTGCCTACAGTATGTACTCCTTTACCTACAGTCTGATGGCTATAAATCTGCTCTGTGGGATTGCTAGTCTCTGGAGATTTGGAATAAGGTTTGGTGTCACTACACTGATGCTCACTGTTCTCCTTGCTGGAGACTCTGACATGAGGAAGCATTGTGTTTACATGTTTGATGAGGATTTAAATCACTGGACGTCATAATTGATGATCAATGTACATCACTGGAAGACGTGATTGATACTTTTTTGGGGGACCGGATGTGGGAAAAAATCTCATGGCCCTTAACATTGGGACAAGATGCCTTGCAACCCTCAATGTTGATAGACATATGACCTCATCTGGTCCAGGAAGTGGTGGGTGCACACTTCCTGTCATCCCTTTCCTGGCCACCCAGGTTTCATGTCTGGAGAAAAGTCTGGTTGGAGTTTTAGGGAGAACCCTATGCTATTTTTGTTTTTTTAATCGTCACTTTAAAGGAATACGTTGCACCGTTCCATAATGTCATGTGCAGCTTTAAAGGCTAAGTTCACCTTTCTACAAAAAATAATAAATGCACATCTTTTTATAGATAAAAAAATGTGCATTTAATAATTTTTGCAGTAGGAGCCTGTAAAGCATTGTGCCAGTGATCAGCAGATCGCTGATCCCATGCAGGTCTCCCGTATGGGCAAACTGATACTCACTGACAGGAAGACTCAATGAATAACCGTTATCACACTAGGGCAGCTGTGCGCTCTTTTTCCTTATATGTTACAGATTTCAGTCACCCAGTGGATTCAAATGAGAGCTGTAACACCTAGACCAAGATAACTTTTAAAACACAGATTGGTACCTATTAAAGAAGTGCCTGCAGGACTTGCGCTGACTGTAATTGTTTGTTTGTTAGGAAGACTCAATGAACTATCACAGCACTCTACAACACCGTTGAGAACTACAAGTCGACTGCTGCTTAAAAGAGAAGTATGGATTTCCTTTTTTTTGCTTACATCTATTCTATGTGAGCTGCTGATATCTATAAACCCTCCCAGCCCACTCAGAAATGCCCCCATTCTGTTAAAATTTTGATAAATACCTGTGGGAGGTTCTACAGTCTTTCATACAGCATCATCCCGACAATGATGTGGAATGTAGAGTCTTGATCCACCCCTTTCCTGTAATTTTGCTTGATTGATGTCGGCTCTCCTCCCTCTGCTCGTTCCTGAGACTTCACAGAGCGTTGCTGCTCCCCCCTCCCTCCTCCCTCCTCCCCCTCCCTTCTCCCCTCCCTTCTCTTCAGCCTGTTCCGTTCTTCAGAGGAATCCAGCAGAAATAACAGCATTTCAGTGACTAAGGTGAGAGAAGTCACTGACAGTGCTGTGTATGAGAATCTACACTATATACAGTGGGGAAAAAAAGTATTTAGTAGGCTTGTGCAATTCGTTCCGTAACGAATCGAAATTCGTCCGAATTTAGCAACTTTCGGACATTCGGAAGCATTCGAATTTCCGAACAAAGCAATTACGAATAAGACCGAATCCGAAATAAATTATACCGCAAATAGCGAATGCCCGAATGTCTTCGGCATAATTCGTTATGAAAAAGTTACGAATGTACGAATCCATACGAAGCACAATAACACTCACTCTGCTCTGCTCTCTGCTTCTCCCACACCGTGCTGAACTCCCTCTCAAAATGGTGTACAGGGGCGGAGGCTATAGCCGCATGAAAAAACGAAAGTAAAATACGAGATTTCAAATCCATTCGAAGCACAATAACACTCACTCTGCTCTGCTCTCTGCTTCTCCCTCACCATGCTGAACCCTCTCAAAATGGTGTACAGGGGCGGAGCCTATAGCCGCATGTAAAAAACGAAAGTAAAATACGAGATTTCGAATCGTTACAAATAACCGCTATGTATTTAGAAAAGTACAAATCCATTCGAAGCACATTAGGCATAATAGGCAGCGTCGTTGTGAGAGAGACACGGAAAATTACGAATCAACGAACCCAAAAAAAGTTACGAAAGTAGGAGTTGTGTCCAGAATCAACGAAAAACAACGTACTCTACCGAAAGTACGAATTATAAAGCAACAAAAAATTCAACGAAAAATGTCGCTTGCAAAAATACGAATGAGTCCGAACACGAAAAATCCCGTCTAGCAAAATTACGAATGATTACGAATCAACAGGACCGGAAAGAAACGAACCGAAACGGAACGAATTTTTCCGTTGTGCACAAGTCTAGTATTTAGTTCTCCCACTTAAAAAGATGAGAAAGGCCTGTAATTGTCATCATAGGTATACCTCAACTATGAGAGACAAAATGTGGAAACAAATCCAGACAATCACATTGTCTGATTTGGAAAGAATTTATTTGCAAATTATGGTGGAAAATAAGTATTTGGTCACCTACAAACAAGCAAGATTTCTGGCTCTCACAGACCTGTATCTTCTTCTTTAAGAGTCTCCTCTGTTCTCCACTCATTACCTGTATTAATGGCACCTGTTTTAACATGTTATCAGTATAAAAGACACCTGTCCACAACCTCAAACAGTCACACTCCAAACTTCACTATGGTAAAGACCAAAGAGCTGTCGAAGGACACCAGAAACAAAAAAATGTAGACCTGCACCAGGCTGGGAAGACTGAATCTGCAATAGACAAGCAGCTTGGTGTGAAGAAATCAACAGTGGGAGCAATAATTAGAAAATGGAAGACATACAAGACCACTGATAATCTCCCTCGATCTGGGGCTCCACGCAAGATCTCACCCCGTGGGGTCAAAATGATCACAAGAACGGTGAGCAAAAATCCCAGAACCAAACGGGGGGACCTAGTGAATGACCTGCAGAGAGCTGGGACCAATGTAACAAACGCTACCATCAGTAACACACTACTCCACCAGGGACTAAGATCATGCAGTGCCAGACGTGTCCCCCTGCTTAAGCCAGTACATGTCCAGGCCCGTCTGATGTTTTCTAGAGAGCATTTGTATGATCCAGGATTGGGAGAATGTCATATGGTCAGATGAAACCAAACTAGAACTTTTTGTTAGAATACACAACTCGTCGTGTTTGGAGGAGAGAGAATGCTGAGTTGCAACCAAAGAACACCATACCTACTGTGAAGCATGGGGGTGGCAACATCATGCTTTGGGGCTGTTTCTCTGCAAAGGGAACAGGACGACTGATCTGTGTACATGAAAGAATGAATGGGGCCATGTATCGTGAGATTTTGAGTGCAAACCTCCTCCCATCAGCAAGGGCATTGAAGATGAAACATGGCTGGGTCTTTCAGCATGACATTGATCACAAATGCACCGCCCGGGCAACGAAGGAGTGGCTTCGTAAGAAGAATTTCAAGGTCCTGGAGTGGCCTAGCCAGTTTCCAGATCTCAACCCCATAGAAAACCTTTGGAGGGAGTTGAAAGTCTGTGTTACCCAGCGACAGCCCCAAAACATCACTGCTCTAGAGGAGATTTTCATGGAGGAATGGGCCAACATACCAGCAACAGTGTGTGACAACCAGGGATGAGCTCGGTGTTCGAGTCGAACATACGTTCGACTCGAACATCGGCTGTTCGATCGTTCGACGAAGATCGAACGATTTGGGCCGTTCGCGCCAAATTCGAGTGACGCGAACGGCCCACAATGCACTACGCCATCGCAGTGTCATCCAGGCGCTGTGATTGGCCAAGCATGCACTGTGACCCCGCATGCTTGGCCAATCACAGCGCCGGCAGCGAGGAGAGCAATGATTGGCCACAGGCAGGATGCCTGTGGCCAATTATTGCTGAGGGTGTTTAGTACATGCCCCACACTATAAAAGGCCGCCAGCACGGCGGCCTAGTGTAGTGTGTTCCGGAGCAGGGAAAGAGAAACATAGGCAGGGACAGTGACATTTATTTTTTTCTTGCCTAACCTGGATTCCTTTAGTTTAGGGAAAGAGAAGGATAGGTAGGGAGAGTGTCAGTGTGTTTTACTGTGCGAATCCTTGTTTCTAGGGACAGGGAAGGACAGTGAGGGAATTCTCCTTGTGCTATAGTGTGCTTTAAAAAAACATTTTTTCTAGGGACAGAAAACTATAGGTAGGGAGAGTGTCAGTGTGTTTTACTTTGCGAATCCTTGTTTCTAGGGACAGGGAAGGACAGTGAGGGAATTCTCCTTGTGCTATAGTGTGCTTTAAAAAAACTTTTTTTCTAGGGACAGAAAACTATAGGTAGGGAGAGTGTCAGTTTCTTTCACTGTGATAATCCTTGTTTCTAGGGACAAAGAAGGAAAGTGAGTGAAATTCTCCTTGTGCTATAGTGTGCTTTAAAAAAACATTTTTTCTAGGGACAGAAAACTATAGGTAGGGAGAGTGTCAGTGTCTTTTACTGTGCGAATCCTTGTTTCTAGGGACAGGGAAGGACAGTGAGGGAATTCTCCTTGTGCTATAGTGTGCTTTAAAAAAACATTTTTTCTAGGGACAGAAAACTATAGGTAGGGAGAGTGTCAGTGTGTTTTACTGTGCGAATCCTTGTTTCTAGGGACAGGGAAGGACAGTGAGGGAATTCTCCTTGTGCTATAGTGTGCTTTAAAAAAACATTTTTTCTAGGGACAGAAAACTATAGGTAGGGAGAGTGTCAGTGTGTTTTACTGTGCGAATCCTTGTTTCTAGGGACAGGGAAGGACAGTGAGGGAATTCTCCTTGTGCTATAGTGTGCTTTAAAAAAACATTTTTTCTAGGGACAGAAAACTATAGGTAGGGAGAGTGTCAGTTTCTTTCACTGTGATAATCCTTGTTTCTAGGGACAAAGAAGGAAAGTGAGTGAAATTCTCCTTGTGCTATAGTGTGCTTTAAAAAAACATTTTTTCTAGGGACAGAAAACTATAGGTAGGGAGAGTGTCAGTGTCTTTTACTGTGCGAATCCTTGTTTCTAGGGACAGGGAAGGACAGTGAGGGAATTCTCCTTGTGCTATAGTGTGCTTTAAAAAAACATTTTTTCTAGGGACAGAAAACTATAGGTAGGGAGAGTGTCAGTGTCTTTTACTGTGCGAATCCTTGTTTCTAGGGACAGGGAAGGACAGTGAGGGAATTCTCCTTGTGCTATAGTGTGCTAAAGCATTCCTCATCAACCATCTTTGAAATCCTTGTTTTTTTGGACAGTCAGGGAAATTGTCGTTGTGCTATTCTGTGCAAAAGCAATCATCCTCAACCATATTTAGAAATCCTTAAGTAAAGGGACAGAGAAAGACACCTGAAGGTAGCCCTTATTGCTTTTTTCCCATCTCCCTGCAGGCCATCTATTAGAATGTCTGGAAGGCAAACAAGGAGAGGCAGACAGTCAGGAGGCAATAAAAGAGGGCAAGCAGGCTCTGTGTCTGGGGGCAACAGTGCTGGTCGTGGACGCGGTGCATTGTCATCAGCACATGGCCATGGGACACGCTTGTCCTTCTTTTCGGCAGCTGGACATGTTGAGCCACATCATGCCGAAGACTTGGTAGAGTGGATGACCAAGCCCTCCTCCTCCTCCTCATCCTCTCTCACCCAGGCTCAGGGTACTGGAAAAGCAGCTGCCAAAGCGTCCTCTTCCCTGGTATCAATGTCAGACTCATCATCAGTCACTCCTTCCCTAGACCCACCATGTCCTCCTCCTGAGGAGTCCCCCGAACTGTTTGAGCACAGTGTTGGGTACATGCTCCAGGAGGATGCCCAGCGTTTCGAAGGGTCTGATGATGAAACCCAGCTAGAGGAAGGCAGTAGCGTGAGAGCAGACAGAGGGGATGCTCAAGAAGGACACCAATCTGGCAGTCATGTTCCAGCAGCTGCAGCATACTGCCAGATTGGCTCCAGTGATGAGGAGGGAGGTGATGATGAGGTCACTGACTCCACGTGGGTGCCTAATAGGAGAGAGGAGGAGGAGGAGGATGAGGAGGAGGCACATCTCCAACGAGGCAGGATGCCCTTTGGTGGCCAGCGTAAGGGCAGTACACCGACGGAATCACACCGCAGAGCTCCGCCTGTGCAGGGCGCTGCCTCTGCCCGTCATTCAAAAAGTTCTTTGGTGTGGGCCTTTTTTGAGGCTAGTGCATCAGATCGCACAGCTGCTGTTTGCAACATATGTCTCAAGCGTATATCGCGTGGCCAAAACATCAGCCGCTTGGGTACCACATGCCTGACCAGACATATGTTGACCTGCCATGCAGCTCGTTGGCAAGCCTACCTCAAAGACCCACACCAAAGAACAAAGCGGACCTCTCCTTGCACCGCATCAGCTGGGATCTCCAACCCCACTATAACTTCAGTCCTCTCTGAAACATGCACTGAGAGGAATGAAGGTGTAGAATTAGGTGTGTCACAGCCAAGTACTTGCGGCCACTCTGCTAGCAGTACACCGACGTCCGATTCTAGCAGGCAAATTTCCCTGCCCCAGCTGCTGGACCGTCGAAAGAAGCTCACTCCCAGCCATCCACATGCCCAGCGGTTGAATGCTAGCTTGGCTAAATTGCTAGCGCTTCAACTGCTGCCTTTTCAGTTGGTAGACTCGGCCCCCTTCCGTGAGTTTGTGCAATGTGCGGTTCCTCAGTGGCAGGTTCCCAAACGCCACTTTTTCTCACGGAAGGCTATTCCAGCTCTCTACCGGCATGTGGAAGGCAATGTCTTGGCCTCGCTGGACAGGGCGGTCAGCGGTAAGGTGCATATTACCGCTGACTCATGGTCCAGCAGGCATGGACAGGGACGTTACCTTTCTTTCACGGCCCATTGGGTCACTCTTTTGGCAGCTGGGAAGGATGCAGGACAAGGTGCAGTAGTGTTGGAGGTTGTTCCACCGCCACGCCTCCAAAATGCTACTACTGGTTGTGACACACCTCTCTCCTCCACCCCCTCCTCTTCTTCTTCCTCCATGGCCTCTTCCTGTGGTTTGTCCTCGGAACCAGCGGTGCTCCGTAGGCGTTCAAGGGGCTACGCAAGTACGCAGGCAAAAAGATGCCATGCCGTGCTTGCGCTGGTGTGTTTGGGGGACAGAAGCCACACTGGGGCAGAGGTCCTGTCTGCTCTGCAGGGCCAGGCCGAGAGGTGGTTGACGCCACGCCAGCTTAAGCCAGGAATGGTGGTTTGCGACAATGGCACCAACCTCCTCTCCGCCCTCCGACAGGGACAACTGACCCATGTGCCCTGTGTGGCTCACGTCCTTAACCTGGTGGTGCAGCGGTTCTTGGGCAGGTACCCGGGCTTACAGGATGTCCTGAGGCAGGCCAGGAAAGTCTGTGTGCATTTCCGCAGATCTTATAATGCCAGTGCTCGCCTGGCTGAGCTGCAAAAGGAGTTGAACCTGCCCAAGAACCGCCTTATATGTGACATGCCCACCAGGTGGAACTCAACGTTGGCCATGCTGCAGCGGCTGCACACGCAGCAGAGGGCCATCAATGAGTACCTGTGCGACTACGGCACCAGGACAGGGTCAGGGGAGCTTGGTTTTTTTTCTCCACGCCAGTGGGGCATGATCAGGGATGCATGCACTGTCCTGGCACCATTTGAGGAGGCCACGAGGATGGTGAGCAGTGACAGTGCATGCATCAGTGACACTGTACCTCTTGTCCACCTGTTGGAGCACACGCTGCGTGGAATAATGGACAGGGCACTTGAGGCAGAACAGAGGCAGGAAGAGGAGGACTTCCTTGCCTCTCAAGGCCCCCTTTACCCAGACAGTGTTCCTTCTGTCCCACCCATCGCACAGGAAGAGGACGAGGAGGAGGAGGAGGAGGAGGATTGTGTCAGCATGGAGGTGGAGGCTGGCACTCAGCATCATCAGCAGCAGTCTTTTAGGGATGATTTACAGTCCCAAGAAACCAGTGGACTTGTACGTGGCTGGGAGGAGGTGGCTGCGGATCATGTCGTCCTTAGTGACCCAGAGGACTCCGGAGCGAATGCCTCAGCAAACCTACGCTGCATGGCCTCCCTGATCCTGCAAAGTCTGCGGAAGGATCCTCGTATTCTTCGGATCAAGGAGAGGGACCATTACTGGCTGGCCACTCTCCTTGATCCACGGTACAAGGGTAAGGTTGCGGACCTTATGTTACCGTCGCAGAGGGAGCAGAGGATGAGACAACTCCGGGAGGCCTTGCAGAAAGGTCTGTGCAACGCGTTCCCAGAGACTGGGAGGTTACAAACTCCTGGTCCTGGACAACGAGTTGCTGAGGCTTCGGCCAGTCAAAGAAGGAGCGGTGGGGAAGGTGGCCGTCTGACCGATGCGTTCAGACAATTCTTTAGTCCGCAGCCCCAAAGTATGATCGGTTCCAGCAACCATCGCCAGCGTCTGATAAACATGGTGCAGGAATATCTAGGGGCAAGGTCAGACTTGGACACCTTCCCCACCGAAAATCCTCTGGCTTACTGGGTCTTGAGGATGGATCACTGGCCAGAGCTTGCACAGTATGCAATTGAGCTACTGGCCTGTCCTGCATCCAGCGTTCTTTCGGAACGCACATTCAGTGCTGCTGGAGGATTTGTCACGGATCACAGGGTGCACCTGTCCACCGACTCGGTTGATCGACTGACTTTCATCAAGATGAACCAGTCTTGGATCACCACCAGCTACCACACACCTGATGCTGATATAACAGACTAATTGATTTTAACATGTCACATCCCTTCAAGACTGATGCTGATGCTGAGTGCCTGTGCTGTTATGTTGACTGGCTATCCTCCTCCTCCGAGTCCTCAATGATACGATTGATGATGATAGCTTGGAAGATCATTTTTGTTTATGGGTGCCGCCACCAGTGGCTAAGGCCCAATTTTTCAGCCCCTGTTTTACAGGGGCGTGTAATTACAATTTTTTTAGCAATAATTTGCCATAGGGCTCATTGCTGTGCTCCAAGTACAGTATCTGTGAGGGGTTGGAGTGTTGTGGCACCAGTGCCTAAGGCCCAATTTTTCAGCCCCTGTTTAACAGGGGCGTGTCATTACAATTTTTGAAGCAATACTTTGCAACAGGGCTCATTGCTGTGCTCCAAGTACAGTATCTGTGAGGGGTTGTAGTGTTGTGCCACCACCACGAAAGGCCCAATTTTTCAGCCCCTGTTCAACAGGGGCATGCAATTACAATTCTTGATCTAATAATTCACAGCAGGGCCCATTGCTGCACCCACCAAGAGTAACTCTGAGGGCTTACAGTGTTGTGGCAACGCCACCACCACCACCACCACGAAAGGCCCAATTTTTCAGCCCCTGTTCAAAAGGGGCATGTAATTACAATTCTTGATCTAATAATTCACAGCAGGGCCCATTCCTGCACCCACCAAGAGTAACTCTGAGGGCTTACAGTGTTGTGGCAACACCACCACCACCACCACGAAAGGCCCAATTTTTCAGCCCCTGTTCAACAGGGGCATGCAATTACAATTCTTGATCTAATAATTCACAGCAGGGCCCATTGCTGCACCCACCAAGAGTAACTCTGAGGGCTTACAGTGTTGTGGCAACGCCACCACCACCACCACCACGAAAGGCCCAATTTTTCAGCCCCTGTTCAAAAGGGGCATGTAATTACAATTCTTGATCTAATAATTCACAGCAGGGCCCATTCCTGCACCCACCAAGAGTAACTCTGAGGGCTTACAGTGTTGTGGCAACACCACCACCACCACCACCACCACGAAAGGCCCAATTTTTCAGCCCCTGTTCAACAGGGGCATGCAATTACAATTCTTGATCTAATAATTCACAGCAGGGCCCATTGCTGCACCCACCAAGAGTAACTCTGAGGGCTTACAGTGTTGTGGCAACGCCACCACCACCACCACCACGAAAGGCCCAATTTTTCAGCCCCTGTTCAAAAGGGGCATGTAATTACAATTCTTGATCTAATAATTCACAGCAGGGCCCATTCCTGCACCCACCAAGAGTAACTCTGAGGGCTTACAGTGTTGTGGCAACACCACCACCACCACCACCACCACGAAAGGCCCAATTTTTCAGCCCCTGTTCAACAGGGGCATGCAATTACAATTCTTGATCTAATAATTCACAGCAGGGCCCATTCCTGCACCCACCAAGAGTAACTCTGAGGGCTTACAGTGTTGTGGCAACACCACCACCACCACCACCACCATGAAAGGTCCAATTTTTCAGCCCCTGTTCAACAGGGGCATGCAATTACAATTCTTGATCTAATAATTCACAGCAGGGCCCATTGCTGCACCCACCAAGAGTAACTGTCAGGGCTTACAGTGTTGTGGCACCAGCACCACCATCAAAGGCCCAATTTTTACTACCACTGTTCAACAATTATATGTAATTAAAATTCCTGATATAATAGTTGACAGCAGGGCGTTCCAGCACCAACCAAGAGTAACTGTGAGTGCTTACAGTGTTGTGCCAACACCAACAACTAAGGGGCCTATTTCTGCAGAGTATATACGGCAGGTCCCTACTTTCAAACATCCAACTTACAAACGACTCCTACTTGCAAACGCAAGAAGACAACAGGAAGTGAGAGGAAATCTACCACTAGGAAGGAAAATTCTCTCCTGTAAGAATAAATATGGGAGAAAGGTGTCTACTCTGTACTGATGCTTTATCAGCAATCCTTGTTTCAAGAAAAACACCACATTTCAAAAACAGTTGTCATTGGGACGGAAAGTGAGGTGAAATGTTCTGAACAGGGGCACAGACAGCAAAACAAATGTTACAGGGGTGATAACCCTTACCTATGTTTTCCAAAAAGTTTAAAAATAGATTTTTGGGCTGGAGCTACACTTCAACAATGTACCTGTTCAAAATTACAAACAGATTCTACATAAGAACAAACCTACAGTCCCTGTCTTGTATGCACCGCCTGTATACGGCTGTTCAGAGTATATAGGGCCTTTTTTATTTTATGTGCGGGGTTCCCCTTAATATCCATACAAGACCCAAAGGGGCTGGTAATGGGCTGGGGTAGGGGGGGGGTCATGGGGTAGCTATGCCATTTTTCTTAAAGATTTTCATCCATATTACCGGGACCAGACATTACATTAAAGCCGCAAGCAGTTTTAAATGGCTTTTTTTCCCTTTAGAAGTGTCATTTTGTGCAGGGACAGTTCTAAACACGGGAAACACGTGGCACTTCACAGGCATACTTTAGACACCCCCCAGGTACGATATTTAAAGGAATATTTGACTTTTTTTTTTTCACTTTATGCATCATTAAAATGACTGCTCCCGAAAAATGACCGTTTTTAAAACTTCTTTTTGCATTGATACATGTCCCCTGGTGCACAACCCGGGTTCCCAAACCCTTTTTAGGACAATAACATGCATAATAGTTGTTATAATTAGCACTTTA
The DNA here is from genome assembly GCA_029206835.1 of Rana muscosa. NCBI lineage: Eukaryota > Metazoa > Chordata > Amphibia > Anura > Ranidae > Rana > Rana muscosa. The sequence goes on from CM055116.1 coordinate 221,520,491, forward strand.
GAATTCGAACGTTCGCATCCATTGTATTTAATAGGGTTCTAATGTTCGTACGAACTTTCGGTCCGTTCGCGGGTTCTGGTGCGAACCGAACCCGGGGGTGTTCGGCTCATCACTAGTGACAACCTTGTGAAGACTTACAGAAAACGTTTGACCTCTGTCATTGCCAACAAAGGATATATAACAAAGTATTGAGATGAACTTTTGATATTGACCAAATACTTATTTTCCACCATAATTTGCAAATAAATTCTTTCCAAATCAGACAATGTGATACCTGGTATTTGCTCCCACTTCCGGCGATAGATTGCCTCAGATTCCGTGGCGATCTACGCCATGTCAGGCACCTCTTCCATCCCCCCGCTGTCTTCTGGGAGACACACAGGTCCCAGAAGACAGCAGGGACCAGTGAAGACTCACAACGTGACTCGCAAGGCTTCACTTCCTAAATACCTTACTGAAGATGCCGTCCACCCTGGAGCCGAGGGACAGATTGGCTTCGGGTGGGGACATCAGGGGCGCCCCGGACAGGTAAGTTTCCTAATATTAAAAGTCAGCAGCTGCAGTAATTGTAGCTGCTGACTTTCATTTTTTTTTCGGCGGAGCTGTGCTTTAAGATGTCAAGGCTTGTAGTTTGTTCGACACACAGAGCTGTGTGTATAAATGACACAGCCGTGACAGCTAGTATGGGGGGGGGGGGGGGGGGGCAGTGGGCACTGGCTGCAGCACTGGGAACATGTTACATGTTCCACCCTAAAATCATAAAATCAGGTGGAACATGTAACATGTTCCCAAAGGTGAACTTATCCTTTAAGGCATCCCCAAGCATGTTATGTAAATGATGTGTGAAGTTTAGGGCTCTTGCACACTGCATCTCAAAGAAGCTCAAAGAAGTGACTCCTACAGGCTTTTGAGCTTTTTTGAGCCCTCATTTTTTTTCTGCCTGGAAACTTCCCTCCATGTTAGCCAACGTGTCCATTCACACTATAGCTTTTTCAGGAGTAAATATTACCAAGATTTTTGGAAACAATTAATGAAGAATAACATGGGCGGCATTTCCTGCAGTAAACTAAATAATTGCTTTCTATATTGCTTTATAGTTTTCCTTTAGTAGACAAATCTGCTCTGAACATGAATCTGGTTAAGACACTGCAAGAAAAAAATATATTTTTTGTGTTATAAATATCATTTTTCAAATACAAGACTTTGGGTTGCATAGGAAATAGAATTTCCAAAGTGCAGTGATGCACCACTTGTCATTATTGCTTGAAGTCCAGCATATTCACATAGTAGTTCTTATGTTATAGTAATTTTTTCTGAAACGAATACTAGGAAAGCCTATATTTGAATTTAGTACTGCAAGATAATTATTCGTTGGAGAGCTGCCGGTTATGTATTTGTGGTACAGCGTGGTGTTTAAGATAAAAAATGATGGATATTTGTCTGCCAAGAGTTGTAAATTAAATATTACCATATGCATTTTGGAGCCTGTCAGCTTCCAGAGAAAATATTTTTGTAGTAATTTTTAAAACTGAGATTTTTTTTAACCTTTAACAGTGTGTAGCGGTACCCTCACTCTCCCTCTTTCCTACGGTGAATGGCTTGCGTCTAGGGGTACCTGGGAGAGGAGAGTGCAGGGACACTACACCAAGCTCTTCCCTCGTGTGTATAAGAGGGTTGAGCAAAGTTAGTTGAATTACCTCCGGGTCTGTCCACTGCATATGAAGCCTCAGTTGTCCCATGGAGATGTCCAACACTCCATTATTTCTCATACAGTACGGTGAACACACTCAGTTGAACTTCCAATAACAGACGAACATGGGGTGTGGGAACGAGTAGGCCCAGGCACAACTAAGCTCTCCTATTCCTTTTTAGCGAATAGGCCTGGCGCACGGTCTCTGCCACCGACCGTGAGGGTGGTCTCTGCCTCGGACCAGATGAACTGTTGAGGCCCCTGCCACAGGCCTAATAGCAGGCCCCTGCCACTGACCTGAGTGAATTAGTTGGACCGCTGCCACCGGTCATTAAACGTGGACTGAACTTCCTCTTTGAATTTGGCCCCTGTTCGGGAAAGATATCCCTCCGGGCGGTCTCTAGAGGTACACCCGGCACTGGCAATCTGCTGCACCAGGTCTTCGGGTGAGTCCCTCCTCCGGTCCCTTACGCCTCTGGATTCGGGTGCCCCACTCCCGGGGCCCCCTAGGATGATCCCTCCCTCGCGGGACCCAGCGGAAGGTACTGGGCCCCAGGCCTACGGCTGAGTACCTCACCCCAGACTGAAGGTGTCTGGGATGGAACACGAACTCCAAGTGCCCAGGCCTAGGCCTGCCTGGACACCGACCGCAACAACAGCCCTCAGGCTGAAGGTGTCTGGGACTTCCACCTCGTGGCGAAGATGTCCGCCCCTTTATACCCTCCCCCAGGATGCACGGCGGGTTCCCCGCCCCGCCTTACAACTGCTGCGAGAGGTCACAAAGGGTACGGCACTGCAGTGATGGTTCAACCCCGGCCCAAAGTGATAGCGCCACCTGCTGGGCCGCAGGGAACTATGCATCACTGGTGTCCTCACCAGTTTAAAAAGTACATACCCGCTACAAGTGCAAACAGAAATCAATTTCTAATCTCTTAGAAGTAGAACTCCAGCCAAAACTCACTTTTTAAATTTTAGATAGATTAAGGGAAATTAGGCCCTCTACTAGGTATTTTGTTGCCTGTAACTGGTATATAAATATTAGGGCTGCAACTATCAACTATTTTCAGAATCAATTCATTGTCGATAAATCAATTACAGTACGTGGCCGCGAAATTGTGTCAATCTCACCTCTGTTATCGGCAAGATTGACACCTGCGAGCCCCATCGCGGGAGTCATCGCCGAGCTGGCTCGCTCATCGGGAAAGGAAAAATTTGTCTTTCCTTTCGCAATGAGTGACAAGGCATTGCTTAAATTGAGCGACAATGTCCCCTCCATAGAGATCGCGCTGGAAACACAATCTCAGGCGCAGGTAATGTACAGTGCTTTGCAAAAGTATTCACCTCCCTTGGCTTTTTTACCTATTTTGTTACATTACAGCCTTCAGTTCAATTTTTTTTTTTATCTGAATTATATGTGATGGATCAGAACACAATAGTCTAAGTTGGTGAAGTAAAATTAGAAAAATATAAACATAAACGTATGTTTCAGAAATAAAAAAAACTGATAATTGGCATGTGCGTATGTATTCACCCCCTTTTGTTATGAAGCCCATAAAAAGCTCTGGTGCAACCAATTACCTTCAGAAGTCACATAATTTGTGAAATGATGTCCACCTGTGTCCAATCTAAGTGTCACATGATCTGTCATTACATATACACACCTTTTTGGAAGGCCCCAGAGGCTGCAACACCTAAGCAAGAGGCAACACCAACCAAACACTGCCATGAAGAGCAAGGAACTCTCCAAACAAGTAAGGGACAATGTTGTTGAGAAGTACAAGTCAGGGTTAGGTTATAAAAAAATATCCAAATCTTTGAGGATCCCTAGGAGCACCATCAAATCTATCATAACCAAATGGAAAGAACATGGCACAACAGCAAACCTGCCAAGAGACAAAACTCATGGATTGGGCAAGGAGGGCATTAATCAGAGAGGCAGCACAGAGACCTAAGGTAACCCTGAAGGAGCTGCAGAGTTCCACAGCAGAGACTGGAGTATCTGTACATAGGACAACAATAAGCCGTACGCTCCATAGAGTTGGGCTTTATGGCAGAGTGGCCAGAAGAAAGCCATTACTTTCAGCAAAAATGTGGGGGGACTCCCAAAATGTATGGAGGAAGATGCTCTGGTCTGATGAGACTAAAATTTAACCTTTTGGCCATCAAAGCAAACGCAAAACACATCACATCACCCAAAGAACACTGTTTTTTGCGAAACTGGTCAGAGTTGAGGGAAAGATGGATGGTGCTAAATACATTGATATTCTTGAGAAAAACCTGTATCACTCTGTGTGTGATTTGAGACTAGGACGGGGGTTCACCTTCCAGCAGTACAATGACCCCAAACACACTGCTAAAGCAACACTTGTGTGGTTTAAGGGGAAACATGTAAATGTGTTGGAATGGCCTAGTCAAAGCCCAGACCTGAATCCAATAGAAAATCTGTGGGCAGACTTAAAGATTGCTGTTCACAAGCGCAAACCATCCAACTTGAAGGAGCTGGAACAGTTTTTCAAGGAGTAATGGGCAAAAATCCCAGTGGTAAGATGTGGCAAGCTCATAGAGACTCATCCAAAGTGACTTGGAGCTGTGATGACCGCAAAAGTATTGACTTTAGGGGGTGAATAGTTATGCACATCAACTTTTTCTGTTATTTTGTCCTATTTGTTGTTTGCTTCACAATAAAAAAAAAAATCTTCAAAGTTCTGGGCATGTAAATGAAGTGATGCAAATCGATCCTCAAACAATCCATGTTAATTCCAGGTTGTAAGGCAACAAAACATGAAAAATGCCAAGGGGGGTGAATACTTTTGCAAGGCACTGTATTTGTTTCAGCCCTAGTATACACAGTATCTCACAAAAGTGAGTACACCCCTCACATTTTTGTAAATATTTTATATCTTTTCATATGACAACTCTGAATTAGTGAGTGTACAGCTGTGTCAATTTGCTGTCCCCTCAAAATAACTCAACAACACACAGCCATTATTGTCTAAACCGCTGGCAACAAATGTGTGTACACCCCTAAGTGAAAAGGTCCAAATTGGGCCCAAATTTTGTGTGGCCACCATTATTTTCCAGCACTGCCTTAACCCTCTTGGACATGGAGTTCACCAGAGCTTCACAGATTGCCACTGGAGTCCTCTTCCACTCCTCCATGACGACATCATGGAGCTGGTGGATGTTAGAGACCTTGCACTCTTCCACCTTCCGTTTGAGGATGCCCCACAGATGCTCAATAGGGTTTAGGTCTGGAGACATGCTTGGCCAGTCCATCACCTTTACCCTCAGTTTCTTTAGCAAGGCAGTGGTCATCTTGGAGGTGTGTTTGGGGTTGTTATGTTGGAATACTGCCCTGTGGCCTAGTCTCAAAAGGGAGGGGATCATGCTCTGCTTCAGTATGTCACAGTGCATGTTGGCATTCATGGTTCCCTCAATGAACTGTAGCTCCCCAGTTCCGGTAGCACTCATGCAGCACCAGACCATGACACTCCCACCACCATGCTTGACTGTAGGCAAGACACACTTGTCTTTGTACTCCTCACCTGGTTGCCGCCACACACGCTCGGCACCATCTGAACCAAATATGTTTATCTTGGTCTCATCAGTCCACAGGACATGGTTCCGGTAATCCATGTCCTTAGTCTCCTTGTATTCAGCAAACTGTTTGCAGGCTTTCTTGTGCAGCATTTTTAGAAGAGGCTTCCTTCTGGGACAACAGCCATGCAGACCAATTTGGTGCAGTGTGCGGAGTATGGTCTGAGCACTGACAGGCTGACCCCCCACCCCTTCAACCTCTGCAGCAATACTGGCAGCACTCATGCGTCTATTTCCCAAAGACAACCTCTGGATATGACGCTGAGCACGAGCATCCAGTTTCTTTGGTTGACCATGGCGAGGCCTGTTCTGAGTGGAATCTGTCCTGTTAAACCACTGTGTGGTCTTGGCCACCGTGCTGCAGCTCAGTTTCAGGGTCTTGGCAATCTTCTTATAGATTAGGCCAGTGATGGCGAACCTTGGCACCCCAGATGTTTTGGAACTACATTTCCCATGATGCTCAATTACACTGCAGAGTGCATGAGCATCATGGGAAATGTAGTTCTAAAACATCTGGGGTGCCAAGGTTCGCCATCACTGGCCTAGGCCATCTTTATAGAGAGCAACAATTCTTTTTTTCATATCCTCAGAGAGCTGTTTGCCAAGAGGTGCCATGTTGAACTTCCAGTGACCAGTAGGAGAGAGTGAGAGTGATAACACCACATTTAACACACCTGCTCCTCATTCACACCTGAGGCCTTGTAACACTAAAGCCCCTTACACACGATCGGTTTGACTGATGAAAACCGTCCGATGGATGGTTTTCATCAGACCAACCGATCGTGTATGGTACCCATCGGTCTTTTTTCCATCGGTTGGAAAAAATAGAACTTGTTTTAAATTTTTCCGATGGATAAAAAACCGATGGGAATTTCCGATCGTCTATGGGCAAGTCCATCGGTTAAAATACCCACGCATGCTCAGACTGAATTAGGAGACGGGAGCGCTCGTTCTGGTAAAACTAGCGTTCCTAATGGAGAGAGCACATTCGTCATTCTGCAAGTTATTGCTTCGTTTAATGCAGCGCATGTTTTGTTGCTTTCGAACGGTCTTTAAAATGTCATTTTGGCAGCAGATCTTTCTCATGAGTTCTGACAAACGTATGTCTTTCTTCTTTCTTGTGATCATAGGAATAATTTGTTTAATTCTTCAAGGCCGACCTCCCACATTACACCTTTTTTTTTGTTTTTGTCTTTAAATTTGTTGTGCATTTTTTGGTGTGTCAATTTCTCAGAACAACATATTATTTTTATTTTTTACTCATGGAGGTTGGTGTCCCTTGTTATTAATTACACATTGTATTTATGAAATCTTATTGCTACTTCCAAAAAAAAACACATCAGGCATGTATGTTGGCTGAAATAAAATTTCCCTTTTATTTCGAAAAAAAAACCGAAGGGCAACTATTCCGAAATTAGCAGAGAATATAAAGTCATTAGATCAGGCCTCGACAAACCCCGGGCGCCAGGTCGCCATTGCGACTAGAATTAGCGACCTGGCGCCTGGGGGCACAGCTGGGGTATCCTGTGTCTCCGTGCCCCCCCCTCCGTGCCGCGGGATCGCGTCGGGCCGCGCCGGCCAGTAATTGAGGCCGCGGCTTTGCGGCCTTCTGCAGGCCTATGCTTCCTTCTGTGGTCTAGCGCCATCTTGTGGTGGCCGTTGGTATTGCAACCAGCAATGCTAATGGAGTTTCCCTGTCTGTTTTCCCTGCAATCTCCTTCCCTCTAATTAGAACCCCCAAACATTATATATATTTTTTATTCTAACACCCTAGAGAATAAAATGGCGGTCGTTGCAACACTTTCTGTCACACCGTATTTGCGCAGCGGTCTTACAAGCGCACTTTTTTGGGAAAAATACACTTTTTTTTTTTATAAAAAAATAAGACAACAGTAAAGTTAGCCCAGTTTTTTTTTTATACTGTGAAAGATAATGTTACGCCGAGTAAATTAATACCCAACATGTCACGCTTAAAAATTGCGTCCGCTCGTGGAATGGCGACTAACTTTTACCCTTTAAAATCTCCATAGGCGACGTTTAATAAATTCTACAGGTTGCATGTTTTGAGTTACAGAGGAGGTCTAGGGCTAGAATTATTGCTCTCGCTCTACCGATCGCGGCAATACCTCACGTGTGGTTTGAACACCGCTTTCATATGCGGGCGCTACTCACGTATGCGTTCGCTTCTGCGCGCAAGCTCGGCGGGACAGGGCGCGTTCCTGGCTCCTAACTTTTTTAGCTGGCTCCTAGATTCCAAGCAAATTTGTAAAGCCCTGCATTAGATCCCAAATGCAGACCTGACTATGATCAATAATAAAATCAACAACAGCATGAAATCAGGAGCAGCAGCCAAAGACATACATCATCCCAAGCTGTGGTACTCCATCGACCTTCAATTTCTGGATGAGCAGCTCGAGGCCAGGGAATCACCTCCTGCTCTTCCCTGTAGCCTTCCTTCCACGCCTCTCTGCAGCGTTCTCTCCACGGCCCCGTCCATGCACCCTTGCAGGCTGGGCCACTGTGGGTGGTGATGTGGCAGGAGGAGGAGGAGAAGGAGGAGAGGGATTGGCCTGCTGCGAGATATGGGTGGCCTCAGTCAGCAGCCCCCTCGCCCCCATGTGTACGGCCATATATATAAGGTGCTCACAAAGGGCCCGTTGTCCCGCCTCCATTCTGAGCAACTTATCCGCCAGATAGGTGCTAAACCCCTCCGTAGGGTTGAGGGGGGCCCTCATGATAGCAGCAGCCTCCTGAATCATCTTTAGTGACTCCTCCTCCACTTGTGTCATCCGCCGTTGTTTTGGCGGTCTGATGTGGAGGGGAGCCACTTGGGAGACGGTGCTGCCACTAGGCCTGGGGACCTGCTGAGTCCCACTTGGCCCTGCCTCCTCCTGCCTGCCACACTCCTGACCCTCTTCCTCCTGGCTTGCCTCATCCTGTTTTTAAAATAAAATGAAAATTTTGATTATTTGGGGAATCTATCACACACAATTTTGATCTCTTTCCTGTTTTTTTTTTTTGGGGGGGGGGGGGTGATATCATTTATGGCTAATCCAAACAGTTCAACACAATATTACTTAGTGGACAATAATTATGATCAAAAATACTATACCTGGCTGAAGATGTGAAGATCTGGCTCTTCTAGCTCGGGAGGCTCCTCCTCCGCCTCTGCAGGGGTGGAGGGAAGGGTGGAAGGAACGCTGGAGGGAAGGGTGGAAGGACGGGTTGAGGGAAGGCTGGAAATAGATTCCCTGGCCTCGATCTGGTCATCCAGAAATTGAAGATGTCTGTAGTACCACAGCTTGGGCTTTACTACATCGTCGGCTGCTGCTCCTGATCTCTTTGACTGGCGCACTTCCTTGTATTTTTTTTTATAGGAATTACGCAGGTTGTTGATTTTATTATTGATCATAGTGTAGTCTGCATCTGGGATCCATGGCTTCATATCCTCTGCTAACTTGGTAATAGTTTCCAGACGTACATCACTCTTGTGGTACGCAGGGTGTTTCAGTTCCCACAGGTTGCGCTGTTCCTTATATTGTTCTATAAAAATCAGCATCACCTCCGGCTCTCGTAGTTTATGCATCTTTTTGGAACAACAAGTAAAAAACAAAAGAAATAAAAGAAAAGGATCAGAATTGATTCTCCTCAACTTATCACAATATTGCCCTTTACAATCATGAAACATTAGAGGCCACTGCAGGCCCGAGTTCCCTTCTTACCTTAGTTCACTTCGTTGGTTCACTTCCGGTCGTCCTTACTCCACGCATCCCTAATAACTTCTTTCCCCTTTTTATACCCTGCGCATGCGTGTAACTCCGCCCTCGTCGCCCGCCCATGACGGACTTTTTCAGCATTTCCCCGCCCCTTAACGAACGGCGCACAGTGTGAGACGGCGACATGTCGCAGACACAGGTGGCTTCTTTACTAGAAATCACCGACGAGGAAAGCCCGGAGGCGGAAACGTCACGATCCAGTAAAAAAAGATACAAGGCGACTAATATGTCTTTTTCTGAGATGGCGGAGATGGTGGACATTCTGCGGAGGAAGGATTACGACGGCAAGCATGGCCCATACGACACCCCTAATCTCCGGAAGTCACAAATTATGGACAAAGTGGCGAAGACTCTCTATAAAAAATATGGGGTCAGGAGATCCAAGGAACAACTCCGTAAAAGGTGGTCAGACCTGAAGCTCAGGGAGCCGGAGCAGTATAGGAAGCTTATAAAAAGCATTGAAAAAAGTAAGTTTATTTTACTGTGTTATTTCACATTGTAATATGTATTCTTCCATGTTTTGCACCATGTGCTTGGCTTGACTGGTTTCACATTTTAAAATCTCAACTTTTATGTTAAGTGGAGAGTCCACTTATTTGCTAAATGTGCTGAAAAAAAATTGCTGCTCTTCCCCCAAACATGTTTGGCACATATCCACGTAAACTACATGTGGGCATGCCCCATTTTACTTCAACAATGTTTATCTACACATTGTTGGCTAGATGATGTGTTGTAAGGAAATTTAAAGAATGTGAATGAAAGAATAAACTGTATTCTGGGTAAAGGAGATAACACTCCAGCAGTTGTGTACTCTTTTTTGTTCTTCATCAAGATACTATACTCTGGGCCACATGACCAAATTTCTTAACGGTGTCACACACAGGTGGTCCAGTGGATACCTTGGTGGTTATCCAAGTGTATTTGTGAGTGTCCTCCAAAATAACATGTTGCTTTGTTGAGTTTGCAAGATCTCATATGTTCATCTTGAAACTCAGGGCCAAATATCAATTGGACCCCACTTTGAAACATTGAGAATCCATTTTCAGGCCTAAAAAGTTTGTGTGCTAAAGGATACATTATTTTTGCTATTCCCATAGGGGAGAGGAGAGTGGGAGGACACCATGCTCATGAGACGAGGAACCCAACACCACAGAAACTCCCCGAAGATCCCAAAGCAGACAAAGTTCAGCAGGTTCAGGAAGCGGAGGGGGAGAAAGTGGAGGTGGAGGAAGGGGAGGTGGAGGAAGGAGAGGTGGAGCTTATCAGCACAACAGGTCAGTGTCTGTCACCACAACTTCAAGGTAAATACAGATGTAGGCCTGCATAGTTTTAAAATATTTGTTTCTTTTTAGGGACTGAACGTGGGGGTGTGTCAGGAAGTCCAAATCCTCCATTCTCGAGTGCCAGCGCCAAAATAATCATTCAGGAAATCATGGAATGCAGTAGCGAAATGGACATTATGAGAAAGAGAATGATTGTGATTGAGCAAAAATATAACAACATGATAGATATTTTGGGGAGAATAGTGTGACCCCCCCCCCCTTTTTGTGTGTTTTGTTATGTGTCGGAATTTTTCTATGGGATTTCCACCAGCCCAAATGTGAGGATGCACACACTGAAGACTCAACATGTGCTATCTGCCGTCACAGGATATCTATGTCCCTGTTTTGGGGGTGCAACCTCTTCCTCCCTCCTCAAGTAGGGGAGAGGAAGGGTTTTCACCCCCAAAGCATGTCCATTGATCCCCCATGATGGCAGATAGCACATGTTTACCCTAGCCATGGGATCATGTTGAAGATACCCATTTGAGCCCCAAAAAGAAAGTGTGGTTCTTCACATTTGGGATGGATCAGGGGTAACATCACCCCATCTCATGTTTGTATTTTTCACTGTGTTATTTTATTACTTTTTAATGAAAAAAAATGTGGCTTTTGACCCATGCATGTTTCTGCTAAAAAAAAGCCGCACAAAACACCAAAAAAAAATATTTCGAAAAAAAAACAAAACTGTGTTGCAATCAATAAAAACATTGGGGAAGTCGAAAAAAGGTGTGCGTTGTTTCTATGCTCAATAGCAGTTCTGAAGATGCAAAAAGAGTGTTTTTACCTCTGAGATTGGAGGCTATTTACTAAGGAGAAATACACTTGGCACTACTAGAACCTGGGAGACACATAAACCACAAATAAAAGAATGACAACACAAGTTTGTAGTAAATCAAATATTTTTGTTTATTTAAAAAAGGTAAAAACAAAGGTCAGATGTGGTCTGGCATTGCGATGGCCCCCCTACCCGTGAAGTACTCTACGTATTTCTGACGTACTTCACGGGCACTTTGGGGGGCCAAGCCAGCACGGGCAGTGCTGAGGCCGGTCAGATTTATCAGTTCAGAGGGACCGGCCTCAGACCCAACTGATGACACATAATTTGTGGAGAATTTTCTTAAAAAATTGTGCAACAAGCAGCAGCAGTACACAATGTTGTTGAGGTTATAATCCGCCAAATTTATAGCTGTCTGGAACAGGCGGAACCGGCTGGCCATTATCCCGAAGGCATTCTCCACAACTCTCCGGGCTCTGGCCAGACGGTAATTAAAAACCCTCCTCTCCGGGGTGAGGGTGCGTTGGGGAAACGGCCGCATGAGTTGTGGTCCTAGTCCAAAAGCTTCATCCGCAATGAAAACGAACGGTAGCCCTTCCACGTTCTCTGCATCTGGAGGCAGTGCAAGACCCCCAGCCTGCAGACGGTGAGCGAACTCCGTCTCAGCGAATACTCCGCCATCGGACATCCGGCCGTTCTTCCCCACATCCACATACAGGAACTCGTACCGTGCCGACACCACCGCCATTAACACTATGCTATTAAAACCTTTATAGTTAAAATAGCATGACCCCGAACGAGGTGGCGGCACTATGTGGACGTGCTTCCCATCAATTGCCCCTCCGCAGTTGGGGAAATCCCACCACTGGGCAAATTTGGAGGCCACAGTCAGCCATTCCTGTGGTGTGCTAGGGAACTGTGGAGTCAAACAAAAAGAAGACATTAGTACGGTTTATGTTTACAGTGCAAGCAGATTACACACAAAAACATTGTTGACCAACATCATTCTAACATTATTATTTAGGGGAGCATTTCCTACCAATAAACAAAGGCCCACTTAGCAGATGCCTCACCCCCGCTGAGTGGACATTCTAAAATAATCTAAGGGGGGGGGGCCTAATGTGATTGTGGGGATCCAAAAAAAGGCTCTACCACTCTGCTGAGCTTGATTGAGAACTAAAAAATTCTTTACATCTTTAGGGGGGGAGGGAGGGTTGTCAAACTACGAGGGCAATGACCCCAAAAAAAGGAAAAGGAAAATAGAAGGCTAGCTGGGTTTGCGCCCACGATAGCATGCTGGAGAGGTTAGTGAAGGGAAATAGGCATGCAGGGCCCAAAAAGGCCTTTACAGGTAAAAAAATGCATGGGGAAAATGGGGACATTACCAGGATATTACAAACAGGCAAATTTGGGTTAGGAGGGAAAAAATAAGAAGATTCAAAAACAATCAAAACATATAATGTGAGGTTAAAGGAGCAAAATTACCTTCATATAGTCCTTCTGCAGGACCTGAATGATGGCCGAACACGTCTCAGGGATAATGATCCCGAGAGCCTGGGGGGAGATGCCTGTTGAGAACTTGAGGTCCTGCAAGCTTCTCCCAGTCGCCAGGTATCTCAACGTGGCAATAAGCCTCTGCTCGGCAGTGATGGCCTGGCGCATCACAGTGTCCTGCCTCGTGATATAGGGGGACAGCAAATCCAACAGACGGTGAAATACGGGGTCCGTCATCCTGAGATAATTCCTGAAATCATCAGGATTATTCTCATGGATTTCCCGCAGCAGAGGCATATGAGAGAATTGGTCCCGCTGGAGCAACCAATTCTTAGTCCATGAACTCCTCCTCACACTGTTCACAGACTGAACTCGGGTTACACTGTTAACTGCAACACCAAGCCCAAAGCCAGCACGAGCTTGAGAACGAGAACGCACTTCAAACATGGTTTTAAAATGGTCGGCTGGTCAGAACGCACTCAAACAGAACGCACCGTGGAACAGCAAGGCCTGAAAAGAACGATCAGAAAAACAGTAAACGAACGGCCAAGAAGGCGCTGCAAGGCAGTAACGACCTGACTGCATGCACTGAATCACAAATACAAACCCACAAGCACAAACTGAACACCAGGAAACGATCTGCAAAGCACGGAGACTGAAAAGCGCAAATCGGCTCTCACCAAACTTTTACTAACACGCGGTAACACGAAATCAGCAAAAGCAGTCCAAGGGGTGGCGCCATTAGATTTGTTCGGCCCTTTTATAGCGCGTCGTACGTTTTGTACGTGCCGTCGTTTTCTTGCCGTCGGTTTTTAAACTGATGGTGTGTGGCCAAGACTGATGAAAAACAGTTTCATCGGATTTCCGATGGTCAAATCCATCGGACGAAAATCCATAGGTTATCCGATTGTGTGTACGGGGCTTAACGAGTCACATGGCACCTAGGAGGGAAAATGACTAATTGGGCCCAATGTTGACATTTTCACTTAGGGGTGTACTCACTTTTGTTGCTAGCGGTTTAGACATTAACCACTTAAGCCCCGGACCATTTCGGGCCATTAGGACCAGGCCTGTTTTTGGGATTCGGCACTGCGCTGCTTTAACTGTAAATTGTGCGGACATGCAATGTTGTACCCAAATGAAATTTGCGTCCTTTTCTTCCCACAAATAGAGCTTTCTTTTAATGGTATTTGATTGCCTCTGTGATTTTTATTTTTTGCGATATAAACAGAAAAAGGCCGAAAATTTTGAAAAAAAATTATATTTTCTACTTTTTGTTATAAGAAAAATCGAATAAACTCAATTTTAGTCATACATTTAGGCCAAAATGTATTCAGCCACATGTCTTTAGTAAAAAAAATGTCAATAAGCGTATATTTATTGGTTTGCGCAAAAGTTATAGCGTTTACAAACTAGGGTACATTTTCTGAAATTTACACAGCTTTAAATTTATGACTGCCTATCTCATTTCTTGAGGTGCTAAAATGGCAGGGCAGTACAAAACCCCCCCAAATGACCCCATTTTGGAAAGTAGACACCCCAAGGAAATTGCTGAGAGGCATGTTGAGCCCATTGAATATTTTTTTTTTTTGTCCCAAGTGATTGAATAATGACAAAAAAAAATAAAAATTACAAAAAGTTGTCACTAAATGATATATTGCTCACACATGCCATGGTTATATGTGGAATTGCACCCCAAAATACATTCTGCTGCTTCTCCTGAGTACGGGGATACCACATGTGTGGGACTTTTTAGGAGCCTAGCCACGTACGGGACCCCGGAAACCAAGCACCGCCTTCAGGATTTCTAAGGGTGCAAATTTTTGATTTCACTCCTCACTACCTATCACAGTTTCGAAGGCCATAAAATGCCAAAATAGCACAAAACCCCCCCAAATGACCCCATTTTGGAAAGTAGACACCCCAAGCTATTTACTGAGAGGCATGTTCAGTCCATGGAATATTTTATATTTTGCCACAAGTTGCGGGAATATGACAAACTTTTTTTTTTTGCACAAAGTTGTCACTAAATGATATATTGCTCACACATGCCATGGGCATATGTGAAATTATACCCCAAAATACATTCTGCTGCTTCTCCTGAGTACGGGGATACCACATGTGTGGGACTTTTTGGGAGCCTAGCCGCGTACGGGACCCCAAAAACCAAGCACCGCCTTCAAGGTTTCTAAGGGCATAAATTTTTGATTTCACTCCTCACTACCTATCACAGTTTTGAAGGCCATAAAATGCCAAGATGGCACAAAACCCCCCCAAATGACCCCATTTTGGAAAGTAGACACCTCAAGCTATTTGCTGAGAGGCATGTTGACCCCATTGAATATTTTTTTTTTGTCCCAAATGATTGAATAATGACAAAAAGAAAAAAAAAATGTACAAAAAGTTGTCACTAAATGATATATTGCTCACACATGCCATGGTTATATGTGGAATTGCACCCCAAAATACATTCTGCTGCTTTTCCTGAGTACGGGGATACCACATGTGTGGGACTTTTTGGGAGCCTAGCCGCGTACAGGGCCCCAAAAACCAAGCACCGCCTTCAGGATTTCTAAGGGCGTAAATTTTTGATTTCACTCCTCACTACCTATCACAGTTTCGAAGGCCATAAAATGCCAAAATAGCACAAACCCCCCCCAAATTACCCCATTTTGGAAAGTAGACACCCCAAGCTATTTGCTGAGAGGCATGTTGAGTCCATGGAATATTTTATATTTTGCCACAGGTTGCGGGAATATGACAAACTTTTTTTTTTTGCACAAAGTTGTCACTAAATGATATATTGCTCACACATGCCATGGGCATATGTGAAATTACACCCCAAAATACATTCTGCTGCTTCTCCTGAGTACGGGGATACCACATGTGTGGGACTTTTTGGGAGCCTAGCTGCGTACGGGACCCCAAAAACCAAGCACCGCCTTCAAGGTTTCTAAGGGCATACATTTTTGATTTCACTCCTCACTACCTATCACAGTTTTGAAGGCCATAAAATGTCAAAATAGCCCAAAACCCCCACAAATGACCCCATTTTGGAAAGTAGACACCCCAAGCTATTTGCTGAGAGGCATGGTGAGTATTTTACAGCTCTCATTTGTTTTTGAAAATTAAGAAAGACATTTTTTTTTCTTTTTTTTTTTTCTTTTTTTACATTTTCAAAACTTTGTGACAAAAAGCGAGATCTGCAAAATACTCAACATACCTCTCAGCAAATAGCTTGGGGTGTCTACTTTCCAAAATGGGGTCATTTGGGGGGGTTTTGTGCCATCTGGGCATTCCATGGCCTCCGAAACTGTGATAGGCAGTGAGGAGTGAAATCAAAAATTTACACCCATAGAAATCCTGAAGGCGGTGCTTGGTTTTTGGGGTCCCGTACGCGACTAGGCTCCCAAAAAGTCCCACACATGTGGTATCCCCGTACTCAGGAGAAGCAACAGAATGTATTTTGGGGTGTAATTCCACATATGCCCATGGCATGTTTGAGCAATATATAATTTAGTGACAACTTTTTGTACATTTTTTTTTTTTTGGTCATTATTCAATCAATTGGGACAAAAAAAAAATATTCAATGGGCTCAACATGCCTCTCAGCAAATAGCTTGAGGTGTCTACTTTACAAAATGGGGTCATTTGGGGGGGTTTTGAACTGTCCTGGCATTTTATGCACAACATTAGGAAGCTTATGTCACACATCATCCACTCTTCTAACCACTTGAAGACAAAGCCCTTTCTGACACTTTTTGTTTACATGAAAAAAATATTTTTTTTGCAAGAAAATTATGTTGAATCCCCAAACAGTATATATTTTTTTAAAGCAAAGGCCCTACAGATTAAAATAGTGGGTGTTGCATTTTTTTTTCCACACAGTATTTGCGCAGCGATTTTTCAAACGCATTTTTTGGGGGAAAAACACACTTTTTATTTTTAATGCACTAAAAAACACTATATTGCCCAAATGTTTGATGAAATAAAAAAGATGATCATAGGCCGAGTACATGGATACCAAACACGACATGCTTTAAAATTGCGCACAAACGCGCAGCGGCGACAAACTACATTCATTTTTAAAAGCATTTAAAAGCCTTTACAGGTTACCACGTTAGATTTACAGAGGAGGTCTACTGCTAAAATGACTGCCCTCGATCTGACCTTCGCGGTGATACCTCACATGCATGATGCAATTGCTGTTTACATATGACGCTAGACCGACACTTGCGTTCGCCTTTGCGCAAGAGCAGGGGGGGACAGCGGTGCTTTTTTTTTTTTTTTTTCATTATTTATTTGGCTTTTTTATTTTATTTTTAAACTGTGCCTTCCATATTTTATTTTTTTACCATTTTTATCGTTATCTCAGGGAATGTAAATATCCCCTATGATAGCAATAGGTAGTGACAGGTACTCTTTTTTTGAAAAAAATTGGGGGGTTAGACCCTAGATCTTTCCTCTGCCCTCAAAGCATCTGACCACACCAAGATCGGTGTGATAAAATGCTTTCCCAATTTCCCAATGGCGCTTTTTATATCCGGGGGGGGGACATTCCCTCCCACTGCTTGTAAAAGCAGTCTAGAGGCTAATTATCTGCTAGAATTGCTTTTACATGAAAGCCGGCTGCTGGCTGAAAAGAATGATACCAAGATGATACCTAAACCCGCAGGCATCATTCTGGTATAAACATTCAAAGTCCAGCAACATACCAGTACGTTGCTGGTCCTTGTTGGACATGTATTGTAATCTTTTTTTTCATACAGCCTATTGGCTGAACGAAAAAAAGAGATTGATTGGTGGGTATGCCCACCATTAGAATACCTCCCTTCATCCACCCACTTCTAATGATGGGCATATATGCCGAAGCATGGGGGCATCCTCCCGCAAAAAAGTTATGCCGCGTACACACGGTCAAGCCTTCGTCGGAATTTCGACCGTATGTATGCGGCATAAAAGGTTATGCCACGTACACACGGTCAGACTTTTCCACGGGCAAGCCTCCGTTGGAATTTCGACCGTATATATGCGGCATTAGGAGCAAAATCGCTCCTCCGCCCCTGCTGCCCCCATGCTTCGGCATATATGCTCTTTTTTTTAACTGTGGTGGTGAAATCACCTCCTACAGCGTTGGAGTCACGGCTTTATGTATCGTGGGAGTAAACGCTGTTGCTGTCAAGATAAATAGATCCGCGCTGCAACTGAATGGCGTACCTGCTAAGCAAATGGTGGTTAACATTAAAACAAAGTAACATTACAGTACAACAGTAAGACCTTACCATGCCATACCTGCAAAGCAAATACCAAAACAAAACCTAGTAAAAAATAAAAAAATGTTTTAACGCAACCTGTGCCTAAAATATATATATGCCGAAGCATGGGGGCATCCTCCCGCAAAAAAGTTATGCCGCGTACACACGGTCGGAATTTTCCACGGGCAGGCGTCCGTCAGAATTTCGACCGTATGTACGCGGCATTAGGAGCAAAATCGCTCCTCCGCCCCTGCTGCCCCCATGCTTCGGCATATATGCTCTTTTTTTTAACTGTGGTGGTGAAATCACCTCCTACAGCACTGGAGTCACGGCTTTATGTATCGTGGGAGCAAACGCTGTTGCTGTCAAGATAAATAATTCCGCGCTGCAGTTGAATGGCGCACCTGAAAACAAAAAATTACATACCTGAAAAGCAAGCATGATAAAACATTGCAGAATAGAATACAGTAAAAAAGAGCAGAACAATAGAGAGAAAATAGAGAGAGAGAGAGAACAATAAAACGACAACTATTTTTGGTTTTTTTATTTTATATTTTTTTTGTGTTTTGTTTTTTACGTTTTTTTTTTCTTTTTTACACTTTTTTTTGTAACTTTACAACTGTAATGGTTCGGGTCTCTCAAAATGTAATGGCATCTTGGGAGACCCTGTGTAAGTGTGTCCTTGTCTGTGAAATGCTGTACCCTACGCTAAAACTTCACTTTTGAGTGGTAGCGTTCAAAACATTCACCTTGGCAAAGACCAGGCTTGTCAGGACAGAGTGGACAAAAACTACGGGTGTCACGCCTAAATCCGCGCTTGCTACAGACACGACATCTTTTTTGGGGGTGGCTTTGGGTAGGGGTACTCGGGAGGACATACGAATATTGCCTCTCATGCAGCCGGCTTACTGCATTTGGTTGGGGATGGTGAGGTGCAGAACCGCCTGGATACAGGAGTTCTGTGACTATCTCATTCTGGAATTTTAGAAGAGATAACGTCCCGCCTGAAGCTCTGTATAGCACATGAGCGTTCAGCAAAGCCAATTGGAATAATGATAGAGACACTTTTTTGTACCAGCGTCTCGCCTTACGGTCAATTAGATACGGCGCCATCAACTGGTCGTTGAGGTCCACCCCTCCCATATTTTGGTTATATTCGTGGACACAGAGGGGTTTCTCCACAACACCAGTCGCCGTACGAATTTGGACTGTCGTGTCTGCATGAAGGGAGGTAAGAAGGAAAACATTCTTATTGTCCCTCCACTTCATAGCGAGCAAGTTATTACACTTCAAGCAGGCTCTCTCCCCCAGCCTAAGACGGGCATCTACAAGTCGCTGGGGAAAGCCCCGGCGATTAGGTCGCACGGTGCCACATGCTCCAATCTGATGATCAAACAAGTGACTAAACAGTGGCACGCTCGTGTAATAATTGTCCACATACAAGTGGTACCCCTTTCCGAATAAGGGTGACACCAAGTTCCACACTATCTTGCCAGCGCTCCCTATGTAATCCGGGCAGTTGACCGACTCAATCTGACTGTCTTTTCCCTCATAAACCGTAAAGTTCACTACATAGCCTGTTGCCCTGTCACAGAACTTGTAGAGCTTGACCCCGTATCTGGCACGCTTGCTGGGAAGGTACTGCTTGAAAGACAAGCGGCCAGAAAATTTAATCAGGGACTCATCAACGCAGACAACTTGATCGGGAGTAAACAAGGCTGCAAAACGTTCGTTGAAGTGGTTTATGAGGGGCCGAATTTTATAGAGCCGGTCGTATTCAGGGTCCCCACGTGGACGACAAAGTTCATTGTCGTTGAAGTGCATGAACCGCAAAATCTGCTCGTATCGTGCCCTGGACATGGAGGCAGAGAACACGGGCATGTGGTCAATTGGGTGCGTGGACCAATAAGCACGCAATGACGGAAATTTATGTGTGCCCATGTTGGGGGAAAGGCCCAGAAAGGTCTTAAATTCGGAAACCGTAATTGGTTTCCAATTTCTGGCAATTTTAGGCAACTGGGGGTTAGCGGCGATAAATTGACCAGCATATAAATTACTCTGGTCCACAATAGATCTATAGAGATCTTCCGTGAAAAACAGCGAATAAAAATCAATTGGAATAAAATCAGCTGTTTCCACCTGAATACCGGGTTGGGCAGTGAATGGGGGAAGTACGGGTTCTGCAGAAGTGGTGGGGACCCAATCAGGATAGGCGAATTCTGCAGGAAGGGCAGTATGGGCACGACGGGCCTGCCTTTGTCTTCTTGGTGGCAGTGGGACACTACTTGTGCTTGCCACCTCGCCAGCTTGAACTGCACTTATGGGACTCGCCACGTCACCAAGTGTTACTGCAGTGCTGGATGTATGTCCAGGCTGTACTAGGCCGCTGGTGCTTGCCAGTTCACCAGAAGGAATAGCGGCGCTAGTACTACTCTGCTCCATGATACGAGAGACCTGCGGTTCTTGCTCCTCAACAACCTCAGAAGATCGGGATCGGGTACACCTGACCTTAGCAGGGACCTCAACTTCGTCGTCAGAGCTATCTGACGTGGGGCCGCTGACGTCACTGTCTTCTACGGGAAGATATTCTGAGCCTGAATCTGACAGATACGTGACCTCCTCTTCACTATCTGTCATGCTCAGAATCTCGTAGGCCTCTTTACTAGTGTACCTTCGTCTTGCCATTTTGGGCTCTAAATTTAGGGGTACACTAGTAAGATTCACAGGAAAAAAAGCACCTGACTGTCGTCAGCAAATATATCAAACGCTACAAAAAAACTGTTAGCGATCGCAGGGATCAGGCCTGTCTCTGCGAACGCTGCAGTTATGTGTGTTGTGTTTGGTAAGTGACAGTGATCGATCGATACTGCACTTGGGTGGGCTGGGCTGGGCTGGGCGGAGGGGCTAAACGCAGGCGCTAGCAGGTATCTGGGCTGATCCCGCTAACACTGCGTTTTTGGGAACCCTAAACCGCTGGGGATGCTAGTATAGATCTGATCAGATACTATACCACTAAGGGGGGGTGTATGCTTTGCGCGTGGGTGTTAGCGTTACTGGCACTAACCTAACACTGCCTGGGGCGACGCAGACCCTCTCTGGCGCTAAAACCTAATTGATCTCACCCGCCGGGCGATCAGGGGGGTTAAACCTTTATTGGGTTATATACGGCGGGTGCCCTGATGCTATAAAAAGCAAACTAATCAACCAGCGTCACCCGTAACCTTTATATGGTGATCACTGGTGAAAGGGTTAACTAGGGGCAATCAGGGGGTTAAAACCTTTATTAGGTTAAATATGGGGGTACCTGACACTATATAAAAACCTGACGGGTAACCTAAATAACTAAATAACTTACTGGCTAACCAGTGACACCAGTGACGCTTATACGGCGATCACTGGTGAAAGGGTTAACTCTAGGGGCAATCAGGGGGTTAAAATAATATATGGGGGTACCTGACACTAATAAAAACCTGCGGCGAACCTAAAAAAAAAATAACTGCCTATCTAAAACACCAGCGACACGAATACAGCGATCGGAAAAACAATCGCTTAGTGACGCTGAAGTTAGGGGGTGAAAGGGTTACCTGGGGGGTGATCAAGGGGTTAAACCTTTATTAGGGGGGGTTAGGGGGCTACCCTGGACCTAAAGGGGCCTAATCCTAACTGCCCTGCAACTTTTTGCAATCACAGATGACACTAAATGCAGTGATCAGTAAAATAAATGATCACTGCAATCAGTGACACTGTGATTGGGGGCTTTGGGGTGACCTGGGGGGTGATCTGGGGGTGACTGGGGGGTGATTTGTGTGCCTATGTGTACCTACGTGTCAGTGGACTGTTGGAGCACTAACCTCTGTCTTCTCTCCTCGGCGCCGGGAACGAAAAGACCGCGGCGAGGGAGATGACATCACTTCCTCCAGCCTGTGTTTACATCACATGGCGGAGGAAGCATTTTCATTGGCCGGGAGCGATCGCGAGGGGGGGGGGCGGAATCGAGCGGCCGCCCCCTCATGCCTGATCGCTCCCGAACACTTAACGGCCGCTCACTGCAGTGAAGGGGGGTCCGGATGGACCCCCCAACTGCACAAAGGCGATCACGTAGATCTACGTGATTCTGCCTGTCCGTGCCATTCTGCCGACGTAAATCGGCGGTGGGCGGTCGTTAAGTGGTTAATGGCTGTGTGTTGAATTATTTTGAGGGGACAGCAAATTTTCACCGTCATACAAGCTGTACACTCACTACTTTACATTGTAGCAACGTGTCATTTCTTCAGTGTTGTCACATGAAGTTATATAATAAAATATTTAAAAAAATGTGAGGGGTGTACCCACTTTTGTGAGATACTTTATGTAGCGCTACCCCCAGTTAAGAGAGCCGCTGATATTGATTTGGGCCCTGCAGTGCACCGCTGTCAACCCCCGGCAATCGGCTCTAACCTCCCATGGCACAGCTGGTGATAGAGAGATAGGACCGCGTGATCGCAACTGTTGGTGACGCAGTCCTATAACAAACATACACAGAATATACTTTAAAACTCCTATTAAAGTAAGCGGAACTGACACCAAATGTACTTTACCCAGATATTTTACTGAGGCTAATGGGCAAGTAATAAACAACAGTATAACAAGTTGCAGATCCCTGCAACAAACAGTAATAAAGATAAACAGAGTAATCAGAATAATAAAGTATTGCTATGCAACTCTAGCGCTGCCCTTTTACAGCTACTTCCCCTCATGGGTAGACTAACACCCAGCAATGTCTACCTATGCAGTCAGGCCTGACTGATCTAAATGGAAGTTCAGTGAAACAATATTTTCTAGCAATCTCTCGGTGGTGCACTTGAAGAACAACTTTGTAATCCCAACGAATAGTAAAGATAAAGTATCTGTCTTTAAACAGCTCTCACCACCTGGACAAGTCCAAGTCCCTTTCCTCCATCGATTCGTCTAGGAACAGGAATCCACCGACATCCAAGTCTTCAATCCTTCTGGTGTACTGCAGCAAGGAGGATTAGATGTCTCTAAGGCTCTGCTAGGCTGGCAGAGGGCTCTTTGGAAAGGAGCACACGGCCCAGGCTTCAGGCCTTGTGCACACAGCAGTTCAGCACAGAGATCCTCTTGCTAGGAGAGGGGTGTCCAAAGAGGCCGACCAAAACTCCGCCTCCCCTTTATAAAGTCTGCCCCAGCAGTCTCTGTTCTGGAGCAATGCACCCTGGGTGCTGCAAGATGTACTGGGAGATGTAGTCTCTCTCTCCTCTGCTTTCACTTCCATAATGTCTCTTTACTTCCTCCCGACTCACCTCTCACCTGGAACTTCTTGTCTCTCTGCATTAAAGGGGAACACCCCGCTACATTTATATTTATTTATATATATATATATATATATATATATATATATATATACACATATATTATTGTATGTTATTCCTAGAATAAAGGCTGGGAGTTACTTTTCAGTTTCAGATCTGTTAAAATTAATCCAGTATGATAATATGAAGAAACTGGGAACCAGGGTCACACAAGGTTTATTATGTAGGCTGCAAGCAGAAACCCATAAAAACTTGATAAAAAATAATGTTCTTTATCAAGGAACATACAGCCCACATTAATAATTATGCTACCAAAATTATTGTGTGCTGTAAATTGCCTGCAGCATTGTTCCTGTTTCTACTTGCAGGAAGCTGCCATTTTGCTGAAGCCCAAACCCCCTGAGCAGCAGTAAATATTTAAGCTGTCAGCAGATCAGCCTCTACATTTTAGGCACAGTGCCGAATAATAGAGAGCATGTGTAGAGCAGGGTGAGACAGTGTATTACTGGATTTTAACCGCTTAAGGACCCCTTCACGCCGATATACGTCGGCAGAATGGCACGGCTGGGCACAAGCACGTACCTGTACGTCGCCTTTAAGAGCCCAGCTGTGGGTCGCGAGCGCGCCGGCGGCGGCGCGCTCGCAACCTGGTCCTGTGCTTCGTGACCGCGCCCGCGGGACCCGCGGACCCGATCGCCGCCGGTGTCCCTCGATCGAGTCACAGAGCTGAACAATGGGGAGAGGTAAGTGTAAACAAACCTTTCCCTGTTCTTCCTAGTGTGACTGCCACTGATCGTCTGTTCCCCTATCATAGCAAACGACAATCAGTGACGTCACACAGCAAGCCACGCCCCCTAACAGTAGTAATTACTCCCTAGAAAACACTTAACCCCTTCAGCGCCCCCTACAGGTTATCCCCTTCACTGCCAGTGTAATTTTCACAGTAATCAGTGCATTTTTATCGCACTTTTCGCTGTAAAAATCACAATGGCCTCAAAATAGTGTCAAAAGTGTCCGATGTGTCCGCCATAATGTCGCAGTCATGAAAAAAATCGCTGATCGCCGCCATAACTAGTAAAAAAATAATTATTAATAAAAATGGCATAAAACTATCCCCTATTTTGTAGACGCTATAACTTTCGCGCAAACCAGTCAATAAACGCTGATTGCAATTTTTTTTACAAAAAATATGTAGAAGAATACGTATCGGCCTAAACTGAGGAAAAAATATGTTTTTTTATATATTTTTGGGGGATATTTATTATAGCAAAAAATATTGCATTTTTTTAAAAATTGTCGCTTTATTTTTGTTTATAGCGCAAAAAGTAAAAACCGCAGAGGTGATCAAATACCACCAAAAAAAGCTCTATTTGTGGGAAAAAAAGGACGTCAATTTTGTTTTGGAGCCACATCGCACGACCGCGCAATTGTCAGTTAAAGTGACGCAGTGCCGAATCGCAAAAAGTGGCCTGGTCCTTAACCAGCCAAAATGGTCTGGGGCTTAAGTGGTTAAACTATGCACTTTTTTAAAAATGTTTTACATAGGTATATCTGCAAAAAGGGCCAACATAAAGTAATCTAGCAGGACTTAATTTTCTGACAAAAGTCCCACTTTTAGTATGCAGATGCTAAAATGTATAGTTCTTAGTCATGTACTCTGTTTCTAAAATGTGTAATATTCCTTGGTCATGTATCAGAAAGGTTTGTAGTCTTTAGAATGTGTAATTTAGATTTTGAATGAATTCTTTTACTCTTTTCCTCCTACACACGCTTTCTGCATGTACTGTTTATAAAAGCATGCATTATCGTTTTGTTCTTATATTTACTAAACCGATAGGATTGGAGAAAAAAGCTCAACATCATTATACAGTATGTATAAATAGAAAATGGAAGGAAAGTCTTTATGAGCTGTCAGGTTCACTGTTGTCAGAAAGGAGCAATAATGTGCATTTATGTATTTTAATAGTTTTTACATGTACTATTTTCTTTTTTAGAAATGTATAGTTTATAGGCAAAATGTGGTTTTGGGTAGTTTATTGTGGACTTAAATACATGGTCTGTTAATTGACAATCTGAAGGTAAACTTTCATTAGGCAACTAATGTTATAGATGGCAGCTAACATTTTAAGCCATTCCAGTAAAACAAATGTTTTGGGCCTCTAAAGTAAGGTGGCCAGATTTTTTAAATGAAATCCGGGGACACATTTTTTTTTCTAGTAATGGCGACAATCAGCGACTCTCTGCCCATCGCCACCCACCTCACAACCTGTCAAGTCTCACTCTCCGGGCCCAGGCTACTAATGGGTGGGGAGCGGAGGAAGATCACTCTGCCAGGGAAGGCAAGGAGATAAGCAGGCAGACGGCTGGCTAGGACTTGAGCCAAGGCAGAAGAAAATATGAGTGGAGCTGAATGGGCATGCTCCCGAAACTGAAGAAATATTCCCTCTGCTCTGACCAGCACATGATCATCAGAAAGGGGCACAGATAATGGAAAAAAATACTCCCCCTTAAGCTAGTAGGAGCGGCTGCACTGACTGCCTTGCCCCAGCTCCTGTTCAAATCCAATCCGGTGACAAAACCGGGGACAGACTTGATCCGGGGACAGTGTTTTCTTGTCAAATTTGTTTATTAAATTTTCAAAATTACAAGCATATATTGTCAATAAACATAGTCACTATAAATAGTAGCAGTTAAGGAGAACACAAATTAGATATTTATGTCAAGCTCCAGTGATTTTTGAAGGCAACAACAACAGAAGAGGAGAAAAAAAAACAGTAATTTAAGTTTAACATATGTTGACCATTATCTGGAGACTTGCTAAAATATATGCTTAGTGTTGAATTTAGTAATTACAAACCAGATTTAGTAATAATATATAACATGTAAGGTAATATAAGGATTTATAAAGAAAAAATGAAGGGTCATAATTTCTAGACCTCATATAATGTTATTGTAATATATAAGGTTTGTATTGTTTCAAAGGAGCTCTAAAGCTGAAATATACTGATAAATAAAAAACATTAAAAAAAAAAAAAAAAATGTTGCTACCATTTTTGCATATAATAACAATATATGCTAAGAAAGAAAAAACAACAAAAAAAGAGCTAAAGAGCGAAGATAGAAGAGAGGGAAGGGTAAGAAGAAGAAGAGAAAAAAAATAAAGATAGTAGGTAGAAAATATAGAAAAGGTCGAAAAGGTCCCCGGGGTATCTTATAATGTTGGTCTGATAATATTAGTATATTAAATAGCTATTAGTAGTTATATTACCAAGGTCTTAATAATGTGATGTCAAAGTTGGGAGGGAAAAAATTAGTCACCCAAGGATTCCAGATTTTTTCAAATTTTCCAATATTATCATTGGTAATGGCTTCCGTTTTTGAGTGGGTCATGGCTTGGTTTATTCTGGTTTTGGTTTCTGAGATCATTAATGTTGGGGTTTTCCATGCTTTGGCGATTGTCTGCTTTGCTGCAGTAGTGATTTGTAGAAGGAGTTTGAATTGAGTGTGGGAAATAGAAGTCGGTTTTAGATTTAGTAGTGCAATTGAAGGGTCAGGTTTGATTGTTTTTTTGAATAAGGTAGAGAGGATAAGAAAAACCTCTTTCCAAAAACATTTTGTAACGGGACAATCCCAAAATATGTGTATGTGTGATCCTAGTTCACCACAGCCACGGAAGCAGAGTGGGGAGTATTGCGGAATATATTTCGCGATTCTGACAGGAACCAAATACCAGCGCAAAAGTACTTTATAATTTGTCTCTAGAGCTATTATATTTTGTGAAGATGATTTTGTTGTGGTCCAAATTTTATCCCAATCGGATGGTTCCAACTGAAGTCCAAGGTCTCTCTCCCATTTTGCCACGTATGGTGGTGGGTCTGCAGTAGGCAAAGTAATAAGGTGTTTATATATTATTGATATGAGACCCTTAGAGTGAGGTTCGCGTTTACATATACGTTCAAATTGTGTGAGTTCGTTGAGCTTACTCATATTTTGTATATATGGCATGAATTTTTTTTTGATCTGCAGATATCGGAAAAGTTCTGATTGGGGGAGTTGATGCCTATCACATAGTTCAGGAAATGTTATAAGTGAGGTAGATGTCGAAAAATCACAGAGTTGTGTTATGTCAGAGGAGATCCATTTTTTAAATGAATTAGGGAATGTGCAGGCTGGGTAGAATAGTGGGTTTCTAATAAATGATAGAAGGGGAACATGAGGAGATTGTAGTCCTTTGATAAGTTTAAATTTATCCCAGATAGTAACTGTGTGTTTGGTAATCTTATTTTTTATATTTTTATGATCTGAGGGTTTGGACCAAATTAAATTTGTTATAGAAAATGGATCACAGTCAATTGCTTCAATTGCAACCCAGAGTGGGGTTTCATATTTTGCGTGATATTTGGGGATGCATGCTATTTGAGCTGCATGGTAGTAAGAGGCGAAATTGGGGAATCCTAGTCCACCTTTAAGTTTGGGAAGGTAGAGTGTGTGTTTAGATAAACAATGTTTTAAAGAGCCCCAGATGAACGCTAGTGTTTTGCGTTGAAGATTTCTAAGAAAGTATGCTGGAACTGGAATGGGCAAAACCCAAAATAGATATAGTATCTTGGGTAAAATAGTCATCTTTATTACGTTTATTTTACCAATCCATGAGATTGGTAAAGAAGACCATTGTTTAAGGAGATTGGTAATTTGCTTTAGTAATGGCGGAAAGTTAGCTGAGAAGAATTCAGTTAAATTGGGAGTAAGAGTAATTCCTAGGTAGGTCAGGTGCGATGTAGACCAGGAGAATGGGAGGGAAGTTTGTGCTTGTTGTAAAGTATGGGGAGGTAAGGGGATATTTAAGGCTGTAGATTTTTGAGAGTTGATAATTAGTCCAGATATCTGTGCAAAATGATCTAGCTTACTTATAAGGTTGGGAGCAGAAATATGAGGTGAAGACATAAATATTAGTATATCGTCAGCAAACAAACATAATT
Organism: Rana muscosa; assembly: GCA_029206835.1. Lineage (NCBI taxonomy): Eukaryota > Metazoa > Chordata > Amphibia > Anura > Ranidae > Rana > Rana muscosa. The sequence continues at coordinate 221,548,688 of CM055116.1, forward strand.
TGTGCTGATGACCAGCTAAGTCTATCCCTTTGATTGAAGGGTCAGATTGTATAGCCTGAGCTAGGGGTTCAATAAGTAGGGCAAATAAAAGTGGGGAGAGTGGACAACCCTGACGTGTACCTCTATTTATGTTAAAGCAACCAGATTTATATCCAGCATATTTAATATAGGCTTTGGGATTATTATATAGTGATGAAACCCAGTTAAGAAAGTGAGGACCGAACCCCCATTTTTGTAAAGCAAAATGTAGATAGGGCCATGATACTGTGTCGAATGCTTTTTTAATATCTAACGACAGAAGACACATAGGTATTCGCCGTGTTTTAGCTGCTTGGATTAATAAAGTTGCCCTGCATACGTTATCAGCTGCTTGGCGAAAAGGAATAAAACCAACTTGGTCTTTATTTATTAATGAACCAATAATATTGTTCAAACGAGTTGCTAGAATTTTCGCTAGTAGTTTGATATCAAGATTAAGCAGGGATATGGGCCTGTAATTAGCACAAGATGAATCATCTGAATGAGGTTTGGGGATCATTGTGATTATTGCTGTTAAGGTTTCAGGACGAAAGGATTGGTTGTTCAGAAGTGAATTGAAAGCATCTGTCAGCAATGGCGCAAGAAGATGAGTACATTTTTTATAATATAGGGCAGAGAAGCCGTCAGGACCCGGGCGTTTATTTGGTTTAAGGGATTTAATGGCTAATTCAACCTCTGCAGTTGTAATGGAACTTTCAAGATGTTCATGTTGAGTTAAAGGAATCTTTGGAAGTTTGGTTTGTGAAAAAAATAATTCTGCAGCGGATCGGTCAAAAAATCCCTGATTGTTGTATAAAGATGTAAGGTGTTTGTGGAAGGTTTGTAGGATTTTTTCTGGATTACTGGTGTAAGTATTATGAGGTAATTTTAATCGAATCGGTTTGTATGGGTTGTTTAATTTTTTAAGTGCTCGAGCGAGAAGAGTGCCAGGTTTGCTAGCTTTGATATAAAATTTATGCTTGGATTTGCGTATGGTTTTATCTGCGGATTCAGATAGGAAAAGATCAAGATTTAGGCTAGCTTCATCTAGTTGATTTTTTGTCACAGGGGTAGGATTCGCTTGAAAATTTGCGTGGCAAGTGTTAAATTTTGTTTCTAATATTAGTTGTAGCTTCTTTTTTTCTTTTTTAAGATATGATGCAGATTCCTCGAAGGACGGGTTTGTGTGCCTCCCATAATGTTAATGGAGAAATATCAGGGGTTTTATTATTTTTCAGATAGTCTTTTATGGCTATTTCTAAGTCAGTAGAGTGTGATGGATGGGATAGGGTTGAATCATTTATGTACCATGTGGGGTCTTGATGTTTGGGTATGAGGGAAGTGAAAGTAGAAAGTATTGCACAATGATCAGTCCATGTAAAGGGTATTACAGATGATGTGAGCATTTCTGGGGACATACTAATAGAGATTAGTATATGGTCGATACGGGAAAAAGACTTATGTGGATGGGAATAGAAGGAATATTGACGTTTCGTGGGATTGATTTCTCGCCAGGAATCTAGCAAGGAATGTTGTTGTAGAAGTCTTTGGAACCTACGAGATTGAGAATTGGAAGTGATAGGAATTGGGGACTTATCTAAATAAGGGTATAGAACTTGGTTCGAAACTCCACAGATCAAAAGTGTGCCCATTTTATGAGTCTCTATTACCTGGAACAAATGGGAGAGGAATGCTGTCGGATTTTTATTAGGAGCATAATAGGATACTACTGTGATTAGCGTATCACATAGATGCCCTGTAATAATGAGATAGCGACCTTCTGGGTCTTTGGTTTCTGTCAGAAGAGAGAAGGGTGTAGCTCTATGAAATGCAATTAGCACTCCCCTTCGTTTAGTTTTAGCTGAAGCAGTAAAAACTTGGGGATAAGCTGTACCAAAATATTTAGGTGTCGAGGTTTCAGTGAAATGGGTTTCTTGGAGGCAAATTATATGCGCCTTTGAAGAAGATAATGATCTAAAAACTTTGGTTCGTTTTTGTGGAACATTTAGACCTTGGACATTTATGCCCCATACACACGATCATTTTTAATGTCATTTTTAAAACTGACGTTTTTCTTGTCATTTTTTTTCTTGTTTCCTCTCAAGCCTGTCTTGCGTACACACCATCATTTTAAAAAATGTTCAAGAAAAGCGCAGTGACGTACACCACGTACGACGGCACTATAAAGGGGAAGTTCCGTTCGAATGGTGCCACCCTTCATGTTAGTAAAGTTTGTTGAGAGACGATTCGCTCTTTTCAGTCTAGTGCTTTTCAGTCCGTTACAGCATGACGAATGTGCTATCTCCATTACGAACGCTAGTTTTACCAGAACGAGCGCTCCCGTCTCATACTTGATTCTGAGCATGCGCATTTTTTTTCACGTCGTTAAAGCATACACACTATCGTTTTTCACGTCGTTAAAAAAAACGACATGAAAAACGACGTGAAAAAAGAGAGCATGTTCGAAATTTTTAATGCCCGTTTTTCACGTCGTTAAAAATGCTCTGGAGCATACACACGATCATTTTTAATGGCCATTTTTTTTAATGCCATTTTTAACGGCATGAAAAATGATTGTGTGTATGGGGCATAAAGGTAAGAATATTTAAAGGAGCCATCATGAAATTTTATAGAAAATATTATAAGACATATCTAAAAACAATTGAAAATCCATACTTACCCCGGGGAGGAGCAAAGAGAAAAGGGAGAGTGGAGACAGAATGTTGAGAAAGAAAGAGAAAATGAGAGTCATTATTAAACAAATAATTAACAAAAAACGTTTAGAATGCAAGAAGGTAAAACGTTGGCGTTCCGAGCATGCAAAAGTGCAAGCTCGGAGGCACAGAGTCTGACCAGGGAGGCTCCTCACACAAAAAGGTGTGGGGAGAGTCCAAAGACAGAAAAATGGAGGGAGCAGTGACAGTTTCTCGGGTCCCTCACGACCAAAAATATATCTAGAGAAGAAAAATATATTATGACACCCAAACTGGGCGGAAGTAAGCAAAAATGAATCAAATATAAGAAAATATTATATGTTCAACATTAGTACATGTAAAATTTTAATCTAACAATTGTGTTTTATGGTTTCACGGGGAGAGTGTTAGATTATAAATTTTGTTGAATTATACAGGTTACCTCTGGGTTGCCAGTTGTAGGAGAGGCAGTAATGTCCTTATTAATTAGGATGAAAAATAAATAAAAATAGGATTTTTTACTCGCCGTAAAATCCTTTTCTCTGAGTCCATGGACCGACACAGCTTCTCTATTGACAAAGTGGGTATTATCCGTTAATTAGGAGTGACTAGGCAGAAAAACTTGTAAAAAGTGTTGCATCACACCTTCTACAGTACCGCCCAGGGGGCGGACCCTCTGGGTATACCCTCTCAGTCTGCATCTTCGCAGATCAGTTTGTCAAAAAGCAGTACAAACTTAAAAGGAGGGGTGGGTGCTGTGTCGGTCCATGGACTCAGAGAAAAGGATTTTACGGCGAGTAAAAAATCCTATTTACGCTTTCGTCCATGGACCGACACAGCTTCTCTATTGACAAAGTGGGACGTCCCAAAGCAGTGTCAGAGAAAAAAACGAGGGGTGGTACAGCATAAAAACAAACTTCACCCCAAAACACAAAAACAGCACTCCTCCAACGGAGGAGTTGCAACTCTAAACAGCCGCTTGCAAAACCTTGCGGCCGAAAGAGGCATCCGAAGATGCACCTACATCAACCTTGTAGAATTTTGTGAAAGTGTGAGCGGACGACCAAGTCGCCGCTTTACATAGTTGGGAAACAGACGCTTGATGTCAGAAAGACCAAGAGGCACCTATTGCCCTGGTCGAATGCGCCGTGACAGGAAAGGGGGGCGCCTGACCCTTTAAGGCGTAAGCCTGGATTACTATCTGTCGGATCCACCTAGAGATGGTGGCCGATGAGACTGCTTGGCCCTTCTTGGGACCAGCCACCGAAACAAACAGTGAGTCTGACTTCCGGAACAGGGAAGTAGCAGATAGGTATACTCTCAAAGCTCGGACAACGTCCAAGGAATGCAACGCCGACTCCTTAGGATTCGACGGCTGAGGACACAAGGATGGAAGTACAATGTCTTCGTTGAGATGAAAAGCCGAAATTACTTTCGGAAAAAAGGAAGGCTGCGGCCGCAGCACCACCTTATCCTTGTGGAAAATCAAATAGGGAGCCTTGCAGGACAAGGCTGCCAGCTCAGAGACTCGTCTAACTGACGTAACAGCCACCAAAAAGACCACTTTCTGAGAAAGTGTCAACAGGGGAATATCTCTAATATTCTCAAACGGTGCCTTCTGAAGCACCGAGAGGACCAGGTTCAAGTCCCACGGAGGTAACGGGGGACGGACCGGAGGGGCCACATGTCGGACCCCCTGCACAAATGTACTCACGAGAGAGTGAGTCACCAGGGGTCGCTGAAAAAAGACAGCCAGGGCAGATATCTGTCCCTTAATCGTACTTAGGGCAAGCCTTTGGTCCACCCCATGCTGTAAAAACAGCAGGATTCTGGAAACCAAATAGGTACGCGGATGCCATTTCATTTCCTCACACATGGAGATGTAGGCCCTCCAAGTGCGGTGATAGACCTTCCTAGAGGACGGTTTTCGAGCACTTCTCATAGTAGAGATTACTGAGTCTGACAGGCCCCGGTCTCTCAGTACCTGGTTCTCAACAGCCATGCCGTTAAAGCCAATTACTGTAAAGCAGGATGGAATATGGGACCTTGCGATAGCAGGTCCTTCCGTAGTGGTAGGCACCAGGGGACGTCTGCTACCAGACGTACTAGATCGGCGTACCAAGGACGCTGAGGCCAATCTGGAGCGATTAGGATCATTGGAATTCCCTCTGCCTCCACTCTGCGGAGCAGAAGAGGAAGAAGCCTTAAGGGAGGGAAGGCATAGATTAGCCGATACTGACCCCACGATGCTACCAACGCGTCCGTTGCGTCTGCCCATGGGTCTCTTGACCGGGCCACAAATCTCAATACCTTCCGATTGAGTCGGGAAGCCAGAAGATCTACGTCTGGTGTGCCCCATCTTTGGCAGAGGAGTTGGAACACCTCCGGGTGTAAGGACCATTCTCCCTGGTCCAGCATCTGGCGGCTCAGGTAGTCCGCCTGCCAGTTTTCCACACCCGGAATGTACACGGCCGACAGTGCCGGTACGCTCCTCTCTGCCCACTTCAGGATGCGAGCGATCTCCGATGCTGCAGCTGAGCTTCTTGTTCCTCCTTGATGATTGACATATGCCACTGCTGTGGCGTTGTCTGACTGGATCCTGACTGGACGCCCTTGCAGTCTCTGAGACCATTTGAAGAGGCACAGCTTGATCGCCCGGATCTCCAGGACATTGATCGGCAGGAGGGCTTCCTCTGGGGTCCAGCGACCCTGCGCCGACTGGACACCCCAGACTCCCCCCCCCAACCTGTAAGGCTGGCATCCGTCGTGATCACTATCCAGTAAACCAGAAGAAAAGACTTCCCGGCCATTAGAGCCGGTGCTGTCAGCCACCATACCAGGGATCTCCTGACTAGGTGGCTCACTCGGATTTGATAATCCAGAGATGAAGGGCATCTGTTCCATCTGGACAGAACTTCCTTCTGTAACACTCGAGTGTGGTATTGAGCATATGGGACCGCCTCGAAGGAGGCTACCATGAGGCCCAACACTCGCATGCAAAAACGGAGTGACGACCAATTCCTGGAAGTCAGCTGCCGTACTGCAGCCCGGAGGGTCTGCAACTTCTCCACAGGGAGGAATACCTTTGCCTCTGAGGAATCCAGAATCAACCCCAGGTACACTAGGCATTGAGTGGGCACCAATACTGACTTTTGCGTGTTTAGTATCCAACCACAGTCTCGAAGAGTCTGACAGGTAATGGACACGCTTACCTCTAATTCTGAGCTTGAAGGGGCCTTCAGCAGAAGGTCGTCCAAGTAACCTGTGATAGCCATACCCCGCTGTCTTAGAAGTGCCAGAATCGGAGCGAGCACCTTGGTGAACGTCCTGGGTGCTGAGGCAAGGCCAAACGGGAGGGCCACAAACTGGTAGTGGTTCTTCCCGATAGCAAATCGCAGAAACCTCTGGTGTCTGGAGTATATGGGGACATGCAGGTATGCGTCCTTGATGTCCAAGGAGGCCAGAAAGTCCCCCGGATGGAGAGCTGTGACTACAGATCGAACCGACTCCATCCGAAATCTTTGTACCTTCACAAAGCAATTGAGGGCTCTGAGATCCAAGATTGGACGAACCCCCTCCTTCTTCGGCACAATGAACAGATTTGAGTAAAAACCCTGACCCCGTTCCTGTTCTGGAACTGGAATAACTACCCCGCGTTCCAGTAGACCCTGGACCGCCCCATACAGGGCCTCCCGACGGGTCGGTAGTAGCTGGAGATTGGAGGTGATGAATCTGTCTGGTGGACAAGAGAGAAATTCTATCTTGTAGCCTGAGGAGATTACTTCGCAAACCCACCTGTCGGAGACTAGAGCAGTCCACTGAGTCGCGAATTTGCGAAGACGTCCCCCCACCCGAGAGCTGTGGACGCAGATTTGTCCGCAGGCTTGTTGGGTCTGCGGGACCAAGGACGCTTCTGTCCTTGGGCAGGCGCTTTATCGGCCTGGGGTCTTTTCCCTGTCGCCTTAAGGGGGTGAAAAAAACGCTTACGTGCAGTAAAGGAGGGCCCTTGCCCTTGGCGTGGTCCCTTACCCTTGCTAGTTTGGGGAAGCAAAGTGCTCTTACCTCCTGTGGCATCCTTGATGATGTCATCCAGAGAAGCCCCAAAAAGTCTGTCACCCTTAAAAGGCAGATCCAACAGGGCTTTCTTGGAAGTCTGGTCCGCAGACCAGCCCTTTAGCCAGATCAGGCGGCGTATTGCTACTGCATAAACCGAAGCTCTTGACAGCAGGGGAATAGTATCCATGTCTGACTCACAGACAAACTTAAGGCCCTGGACCAACTGGTCGGCCAAAGTTATCTCATTAGGAGGAGCATCTCGCTCCTTTAACCCCTGGAGTAGCAATTTTGCCCATTCAGTAAGTGTCTGAGACACTAGGGTCCCCGCCAATGCCGGGCGTACTGCCGAGCCTACCACTGAGTATAGGTAGCAAGCGAGTGCTTCAGCCTTCTTATCCACAGGGTCCTTGAAAACAGGAGCCCCTTCTACTGGAATAGTGGTGGCTCTATTAAGTCTGGACACTGAAGGGTCCACTATAGGGGGAGAGGTCCATATCTTCAGAAAACTCTCCTCAAAGGGGTACCGTACTGCAAACCTCTTTGGGGCTGTAAAGACCCTCAGTGGGTTCTCCCATTCCTTGTATAAGAGTTTGTCAAAATAAGACACACAAGGGAACACCTTAGCAGTGTGGGCAGGTTTACGAAACCCAAAGGGGACTGGAGTATCTGCTACTTCTGCAGTCTTTTCCAACTTTAGCGTATCCCGCACTGCAGTAATAAGGTCAGATACCAAAGCCGTCTCGCGTACTGACCTGGACTTGGAGTCATCCTCACTGTCCTATCGGTCACGGTCTGCAGTCTCTGATGCATCAGAATCTGGGCCATGAGCCGTAGCTGGACCTGGTTCTGCATCAGAAATATCCCCAGAAGATTGCAGGGGACGGGGGCGTTTATTACCCCCTGTATTCCCGTGTGCTGCTTCCACCCTGGCAGCAAACGCCTCTAGGATTGCCGACATAGCGTCCATAGACACCTCAGGGACACCAGCTGCTAAATCTGGTGTTTCAGGGGAGAAGACATCTGGCTCAGATGCCATACTGATTACACGCTGACACCCACAGGGCTCCAGGCAAGATATCAATAGGCCACCCTCCTGTGCTGCAGAGAGGCTGGGTCACCCAGAGAACTCACCACCCTGGATAGGTACTGCTATGCTGCGCCTGTGATGCTGTCCCACTGCTGCTGTGTCAGTCTGCTTCTTTTATCAGCACTTCCTGTGTGAATTTTCGCGCCAGTGTAATGCACCCTAGAGGCCGGAGGCTCTCGAAAAATGGTTGCCAAAAACGTCTGTATGGAAGATAATGTGGGCTCTAAGAAAATGGCCGCCGACAGAAGATAGAGGTCAAGCAGCCATAGCCCACAAAAAGATGGCCGCCGAACGGCAATATCTGCATACAGGGTGGACAAACATGGCCGCCGATCAGCTGATAGGGGCCAGTGGGTGTGGCCGAACCACAGGAAGATGGCCGCCGGGCAGTCACAAGAGGCCAAACTTGGCATGGACCACCTCAAAATGGCCGCCGACAGCATGGAGGAGGAAGGACACAAACACAGGTGAGAAAAAATGACATTTCTTTTAAATGTTAGTTACAGCCAACCCCGCTCCAGTGGGACCCCCTAGGTGACCCCCAGCACCCAGCAACCTTTAGCTAGAAGCCCAGGGAGGAGGGAAAGGCAGGGAGAGAGGGAAGAAAGGGGCCACAACCACTTACTTGATCTCTCCAGGAATGTCCAGCTAAATCACCCAGCCGAGGCAGGGGAGTTTTACTTACCTATCCTGCATGTATTCTGCTGGAAGACATTCCAAACAGATCATCGTCCACGCACGGAAGGTGACTGTTGGCCAGGCATGCTGTGATTGGACCCAGAAGGGACGATCATATGTATGCCCTGGAGCATGACGCTCACCGGACAGGCTGCTGCGACTCGGCCGTAAGGTCAGCCGAAGCTGAGCGGTCCGATGCAAGCCTTGGAGCGTAAGCTCACCGGCCAGGCTGCTGCGACTCGGCCGTAAGGTCAGCCGAAGCTGAGCAGTCCGATGCAGGCCCTGGAGCATAAGCTCACCGGCCACCCGTGGAGCGACGGGCATGTCGTGGAAAACCCAGCGCGTAGCTAGGGTCGGCACACGCTCGATGGCCGAAACTGGGGAGACTACAAGGATCGAGGATCCAGCCTGTCACCCAGTCGGCAGTTGATCGAAGATCGCAGGAAACAACAAATGTAGCAAAAAAAAAATAAAAAATACATATATATCTTTTTTCCCTGGACCAATGGGCCCGAAGGGAGCCATGTCCTACTCCTTGCTAGACAGAAAAAAACTGATCTGCGAAGATGCAGACTGAGAGGGTATACCCAGAGGGTCCGCCCCCTGGGCGGTACTGTAGAAGGTGTGATGCAACACTTTTTACAAGTTTTTCTGCCTAGTCACTCCTAATTAACGGATAATACCCACTTTGTCAATAGAGAAGCTGTGTCGGTCCATGGACGAAAGAGTAATATCAATTATTACTAATATATTAGTAATATTTACTTCTATTCAGTAAACAATTTTGTACAAAAATAATATAGAACCCTTGTTGTGGGTAGGAAAGGATTAGGGGAAAGGGGCGGGTAGGAGGGGGTAAAATGTGGGAAGTAGAAGGGATAGAGGGGATAGAGGGGGGTGAGGTGAGGAAGGATAGGATGAGGAGGGAAGGGTGTTATGAGAATATAATTTTTTGGGGGATAATTTAAAACGTCAATTATCCTAGACCAAAAAGGGGATAAAAATTGGAAAAAAAAAAAAAAGTATTAAAAAAATAAATAAATAATAATAATAATAAAAAAAAATAATAATAATAAAAAATTTAAATAAAAAATATATAAAATTAGACCATAACCTGCTTAAGGGAAGTAAATTCAGGATGGTTAAATGACATTAAGTGTTTAGCATCCAAAAAGTGGATGAAAGATCAAAAATATTGAGTGAATTTCAATTTGATATGCAAAATGCATTCAGTCCATTGAGTCTGGAGTAACTTGGTTTGGAGAGTTGAATCGACCCCTCTTCGATGGGCTTTGTCTGGTTCTGTCATTTTTGATTTTGGATACATTTTGTGGAGAACTGGATGCTGTTCGTCGGCGAGGGCCAGCTGAAGGACTTTCGCAGAGATGAAGTTTTTGTAGGGTGTTCTGTAGTTCATCAGGGGTTTTGCATAAGTGCGTGGTGCCTTGATATGTGAAGCGAAGTGAAAAAGGGAACCCCCATTGGTATGGGATCTGATGTTGTTGTAGGTTTTGTAATAAGGGTTTCATCGAGCGCCGTTTAGCGACTGTTATTGGGGAAAGGTCAGCAAAGATCTGATATGGGTGGCCTTGGAAGATGAGGGATTCTTTGTTCCTTGCAGCGACCATGAGCTGCTCTTTGGTGCGAAAGTAATGGAATTTCGCAATTATGTCGCGGGGGGGACCTTCAGATTTGCGTGGTGCTAATGCTCGATGTATTCTGTCTATTTCCAGTCTCTCAATTGGAATTGACGGTGATAACTCTTAAAATAGGGCAGTAATTGTCGATTGTAGATCAATAATAGACTCCGGTATACCTCTAATGCGGAGGTTTGAACGACGTGCGCGATTTTCAAAATCTTCTAAGCGAGTTTGCAGCGAGAAATTTTCATCTTTAAGTGTGTCCAATTCAGTTTCATGAGTCATTACATTAGTTTCTATGTCATCCACTCTGTTTTCTAATTCAGCCGTGCGCTGACCTAAGTCACGGATTTCTTTTGTTAATTTCTCAGTAATATGGTCGGAGGTCTGCTTTAATGCCTTCTGTAGCATTTTTTCTATTTGAATTAAAACATTTGGGTGTAAAGAGCCTGTCTGTTGTGGCTGGCAGATGGCGCTGTCCTCACAGTCTGTATCATATAGTTCATGAGGTAACTGCTGCTGCTGCCTGGCAGCATGAGGTGAGATTGTGTGAGGTGATATAGCCTGTTCCATTTTACTGAGGCCTCTAGATGAATTATCTCTGAGGGGTTTCACCTTATTTTTTCCCCGGACAGCTCCTTTAACCATCTTAAAACGTTCCCAGGGCACTGAGGAAGACCAGGGTAAGCTTTTGAAATAATTACCCTTCCATTCGGGTGTGTATGCTGAAGTCCCGAGAAAAGGGGAGCCTCAGCAGGACATGTCTGTCACAGTGAGCTCCCAGCACGCCCCTCAGGGGGGACAGTGTTTTCAATCCGGAGACTGTCCCCGGAAACCGAAGATGTCTCTGGTCACCCTACTCTAAAGCGAATAAAAGACTTCAATATTTACATTTCTCTGCCTATTTCCACTGCATTGAAGAGATACCAATAATGAATCTTCAGAATCAAACACTTTCAGAACTGTTATACCGCATACAGACGAACGGACATTCCGACAACAAAACCGCAGATTTTTTTCCAACGGATGTTGGCTCAAACTTGTCTTGCATACACACGGTCACACAAATGTTGTCGGAAATTGCGTACATCAAGAACGCGCAGTCATACATCAAGTACGACGAGCCGAGAAAAATGAAGTTCAATAGCCTGTGCGGCTCTTCTGCTTGATTCCGAGCATGCGTGGAATTTTGTGCGACGGAATTGTGTACACACGCTCGGAATTTCCGACAACAAGTTTTTTTTTGTCGGAAAATTTGAGAACCAGCTCTCAAATTTTTGTTGTCAGAAATTCCAACAGCAAATGTCTGATTAAGCCTACCCAGGGTCGGAATTTCCGACAACAAACTCCCATCGAACATTTGTTGTCGGAAATTCAGAGCGTGTGTACGTGACATTAGATGCCTGGTCCCTAGCTGTGCTTAGTGGTTTGATTTGCTGGCCTCTACATCATTAATGTGTCCTAGTGGTGATGTAGGAGATGGCAGGAGGAACAACATAGTCGAGCAAGTGATCAGGAAATTGACACTCTCAGAAGTGTCAGATACTGAGGACTTTTCAGTCAACTACTTTAATTCTATTCAATATAGTGAGAGAGTTAAAGTGGTTAAATCTCTCTCATACTGTACATCTACCAATACCTGAAATGTCAGTTTTTGGGAGGACTGACCCTTTAACTCCTACCAATAAATACTAAGCCCATTTCATTTCAGTATACTTCAACTATTTTACATATGGTTGCTGCAAAGGTTTGGAAGAATTTGGTGTTCTTTACAGTGAATTTATAGTTCAACCTCTTAAACTGAATGATCACAATTAGGGATGAGCCGCACATCCCCCTGTTCGGTTCATGCGAACAGGCAAATAATTTGTTCGAACACGCAAACACTGTTAAAGTCTATGGGACACGAACATGAAAAATCAAAAGTGCTCATTTTAAAGGCTTATATGCAAGTTATTGTCATAAAAGGTGTTTGGGGACCCGGGTCCTGCCCCAGGGGACATGTATCAATGCAAAAAAAAGTTTTAAAAACAGACGTTTTTTCGGGAGCAGTGATTTTAATAATGCTTAAAGTGAAACAATAAAAGTGAAATATGCCTTTAAATTTTGTACCTAGGGGGTGTCTAAAGTATGCCTGTAAAGTCGCGCATGTTGTCCCTGCACAAAATTTAATTTCTGATGGAAAAAAGTCATTTAAAACCACTTACGGCTATAATGAATTGTCGGCTCCCCGGCAATACAGATCAAAGTCATTGAAGAAAACGGCAGGGGTCCCCCTCACAGTCCATTACCAGGCCCTTTGGGTCTGGTATGAATATTAAGGGAAACCAAAAAAAAACGTGGGGGCCCCCCCAAATTCTATATCAAGCCCTTCAGGTTTGGTATGGATATTAAGGGGAACCCTGCACCAATTTTGTTAAAAAATGGTGTGGGGTCCCCCCCAAAAATCCATACCAGACCCTTCAGGTGTCATCCACCTACAGTACTAACATGCTTTTACTGAAATGTATTTGAATCAAGCCATGTTTTTTCCAAAAACAAATGTACACATAACATGTATTAGGGTGCATATTGCAGTATGTGTTATTATGGTGCATGCTCCAGTGGGCTGGGTATAATGGGGTATATAGTACATGTTCTTGGTGTACTGGGGTACATGGATCAGTGTTCTGTGTGTATTGAGGGTGCATGGTGCAGTGTGCTGGGTATATTGTGGTACATGGTGAGGTGTGCTGGGTGTATTGGGGATGTATGGTGCAGTGTGCTGGGTATATTGTGGTGCATGGTGAAGTGTGCTGGGTGTATTGGGGATGTATGGTGCAGTGTGCTGAGTGCATTGGTGTACACAATCTAGTGTGCTGAGTGTATTGGGGATGTATATTGCATTGTGAGGAGTGTATTGGAGATGCATGATACATTGTGATGAGTGTATTGGAGATGCATGATACATTGTGATGAGTGTATTGGAGATGCATGATACATTGTGATGAGTGTATTTGGGATGTATGATACATTGTGATGAGTGTATTGGAGATGCATGATACATTGTGATGAGTGTATTGGAGATGTATGGTACATTGTTAATGAGTGTATTGGAGATGTATGATACATTGTGATGAGTGTATTGGAGATGCATGATACATTGTGATGAGTGTATTGGAGATGCATGGTACATTGTGATGAGTATATTGGAGATGCATGATACATTGTGATGAGTGTATTGGGGATGTATGATACATTGTGATGAGTGTATTGGGGATGTATGGTACATTGTGATGAGTGTATTGGGGATGTATGGTACATTGTGATGAGTGTATTGGGGATGCATGATACATTGTGATGAGTGTATTGGGGATGTATGATACATTGTGATGAGTGTATTGGAGATGCATGATACATTGTGATGAGTGTATTGGAGATGTATGGTACATTGTGATGAGTGTATTGGAGATGCATGATACATTGTGATGAGTGTATTGGAGATGTATGGTACATTGTGATGAGTGTATTGGGGATGTATGGTACATTGTGATGAGTGTATTGGGGATGTATGGTACATTGTGATGAGTGTATTGGAGATGCATGATACATTGTATTGAGTGTATTGGAGATGCATGATACATTGTGATGAGTGTATTGGAGATGTATGGTACATTGTGATGAGTGTATTGGAGATGTATGATACATTGTGATGAGTGTATTGGAGATGTATGGTACATTGTGATGAGTGTACTGGAGATGTATGATACATTGTGATGAGTGCATTGGGGATGTATGGTAAATTGTGATGAGTGTATTGGGGATGTATGGTACATTGTGATGAGTATATTGGAGATGTATGGTACATTGGTGATGAGTGTATTGGAGATGCATGATACATTGTGATGAGTGTATTGGAGATGTATGGCACATTGTTAATGAGTGTATTGGAGATGCATGATACATTGTGATGAGTGTATTGGAGATGTATGGTACATTGTGATGAGTGTATTGGAGATGTATGATACATTGTGATGAGTGTATTGGAGATGCATGATACATTGTGATGAGTGTATTGGAGATGTATGGTACATTGTGATGAGTGTACTGGAGATGTATGGTACATTGTGATGAGTGCATTGGGGATGTATGGTACATTGTGATGAGTGTATTGGGGATGTATGGTACATTGTGATGAGTGTATTGGAGATGTATGGTACATTGTGATGAGTGCATTGGAGATGCATGATACATTGTGATGAGTGTATTGGGGATGTATGGTACATTGTGATGAGTGTATTGGGGATGTATGGTACATTGTGATGAGTGTATTGGAGATGTATGGTACATTGGTGATGAGTGTATTGGAGATGCATGATACATTGTGATGAGTGTATTGGAGATGTATGGTACATTGTTAATGAGTGTATTGGAGATGCATGATACATTGTGATGAGTGTATTGGAGATGTATGGTACATTGGTGATGAGTGTATTGGAGATGCATGATACATTGTGATGAGTGTATTGGAGATGTATGGTACATTGTTAATGAGTGTATTGGAGATGTATGATATATTGTGATGAGTGTATTGGAGATGCATGATACATTGTGATGAGTGTATTGGAGATGCATGATACATTGTGATGAGTGTATTGGAGATGCATGATACATTGTGATGAGTGTATTGGAGATGTATGGTACATTGTGATGAGTATATTGGAGATGCATGATACATTGTGATGAGTGTATTGGGGATGTATGATACATTGTGATGAGTGTATTGGGGATGTATGGTACATTGTGATGAGTGTATTGGGGATGTATGGTACATTGTGATGAGTGTATTGGGGATGCATGATACATTGTGATGAGTGTATTGGAGATGTATGGTACATTGGTGATGAGTGTATTGGGGATGTATGATACATTGTGATGAGTGTATTGGAGATGTATGGTACATTGTTAATGAGTGTATTGGAGATGTATGATACATTGTGATGAGTGTATTGGAGATGTATGATACATTGTGATGAGTGCATTGGGGATGTATGGTACATTGTGATGAGTGTATTGGAGATGTATGATACATTGTGATGAGTGTATTGGAGATGTATGATACATTGTGATGAGTGCATTGGGGATGTATGGTACATTGTGATGAGTATATTGGGGATGTATGATACATTGTGATGAGTGTATTGGAGATGCATGATACATTGTGATGAGTGTATTGGAGATGTATGGTACATTGTGATGAGTATATTGGGGATGTATGATACATTGTGATGAGTGTATTGGGGATGTATGATACATTGTGATGAGTGTATTGGGGATGTATGGTACATTGTGATGAGTGTATTGGGGATGTATGGTACATTGTGATGAGTGTATTGGGGATGCATGATACATTGTGATGAGTGTATTGGAGATGTATGGTACATTGGTGATGAGTGTATTGGGGATGTATGATACATTGTGATGAGTGTATTGGAGATGTATGGTACATTGTTAATGAGTGTATTGGAGATGTATGATACATTGTGATGAGTGTATTGGAGATGTATGATACATTGTGATGAGTGCATTGGGGATGTATGGTACATTGTGATGAGTGTATTGGAGATGTATGATACATTGTGATGAGTGTATTGGAGATGTATGATACATTGTGATGAGTGCATTGGGGATGTATGGTACATTGTGATGAGTGTATTGGAGATGCATGATACATTGTGATGAGTGTATTGGGGATGTATGGTACATTGTGATGAGTGTATTGGAGATGTATGGTACATTGTGATGAGTGTATTGGAGATGTATGATACATTGTGATGAGTGCATTGGGGATGTATGGTACATTGTGATGAGTGTATTGGAGATGCATGATACATTGTGATGAGTGTATTGGAGATGTATGGTACATTGTGATGAGTGTATTGGAGATGCATGATACATTGTGAATGTGATGAGTGTATTGGAGATGTATGGTACATTGTGATGAGTGTATTGGAGATGTATGATACATTGTGATGAGTGCATTGGGGATGTATGGTACATTGTGATGAGTGTATTGGAGATGCATGATACATTGTGATGAGTGTATTGGAGATGTATGGTACATTGTGATGAGTGTATTGGAGATGCATGATACATTGTGATGAGTGTATTGGAGATGCATGACACATTGTGATGAGTGTATTGGAGATGCATGATACATTGTGATGAGTGTATTGGAGATGTATGGTACATTGTGATGAGTATATTGGAGATGTATGGTACATTGTGATGAGTGTATTGGAGATGCATGATACATTGTGATGAGTGTATTGGAGATGCATGACACATTGTGATGAGTGTATTGGAGATGCATGATACATTGTGATGAGTGTATTGGGGATGTATGGTACATTGTGATGAGTGTATTGGAGATGTATGGTACATTGTGATGAGTGTATTGGAGATGCATGATACATTGTGATGAGTGTATTGGAGATGTATGGTACATTGTGATGAGTGTATTGGAGATGCATGACACATTGTGATGAGTGTATTGGGGATGTATGGTACAGTGTTCTGCGTGCAATGAGGTGCATGGTGCAGTATGATGTGTGTATAGGCAATATATGGTATACTGTGTTGATTATGTTGGGGGGTGCATTGTGAACTGTGCAGATTGAACTGGAGTGCATGTTGCAGTATGCTGAGTGATATAGGGCAAGTAGCACACCTCCCAACTTTTTGAGATGGCAATGAGGGAGACACTTCTTAGCAAAAGTACCTAGGCAAAGGACAACCCCCCCCCCCCCACACACACACACACTATTATTCCTTTATAGTGGCTCTAAGCCCAGGTTCACACTGGGCTGCCGGAGTGAAGCCGTGCGAGTTCAGCTGAACTCGCACGATTTCACTCTCGCTGGCAGTCCCTATTTCAGCCGCGATTACAAAAACATCTGTGCGGGTTTCTGCACAGATGTCAATGTAAATCGCGGCCGAAATCGCAAAAAGTAGTACAGAAACTACTTTTTGAAATAGGTGCAGCGCCACAGATGCGGCGTCGCACCGATTAGGACGGTGCCATTGCCGGCAATTTGCGGCAAATATCGCCATTTTGACATGCGATTTGACATGCCAAATTGCATGTCAAAACGCACCAGTGTGAACCAGGGCTTAAAGTTTACAAATGCAACCATTTAGAAATTGGATGAAAGGTTTAGCACTGGGAAAAAAGATAAACAGTGCATTTTATATACAAATATATAGATCAGACCAAAATGAGGGACAAATGAGGAGTAAAGAGGGACAGAGGGACTCTGCTTCATATCAGGGACAGTTGGGAGCTATGCAAGTAGTGTAGTCTATTGGAATCTATAGGGCAGTGTGCTGGGTGTATTGAGATTAAGCCGAGGTTCACACTGGGCTGTGGGAGTGAAGCCGTGCGAATTCAGCTGAACTCACACGATTTCACTCCTGCCTGTCAGTCCCGATTTCAGCTCGATTACAGAGACATCTGACACAGATGTCAATGTAAATCGTGGCTGAAATCGCAAAAAGTAGTACAGAAACTACTTTTTGAAATCGGTGCAGCGCCGCAGATGCGGCGTCGCACCGATTAGGACGGTGCCATTGCCCGCAATTTGCGGCAAATTTCGCCGATTTGACATGCAATTTGACATGTCAAATCGCATGTCAAATCGCACCAGTGTGAACCAGGGCTAATTGTGTAGTGTGCTAAATTTCTTGATGTGTGTGGTTGTTTGCTCTTTGCTCTTTGAGTATTACAGTGCATATTACAGATTTTATTGGGTGGAGTCTATATTTGGGATGCATTGTACACTTACCATAGGTGTGCGCAGCCTATTGCATTAGGGTGTGCACCCCAAAGCTCAAACACACATGAACACCACCTGCTGTCATAGGAAGGGCGCTGGTGGTGGGAGCCAGTTGATTGGGAGCATATTACTATACACCCTAGAACCTAGATCTTAATATAATGGGGGCATTTACAATGGCCACTGGCACCCTCAACCACCCACCTGGTGTTGCTCCCGGATAATACTAATGCACATGGGGTGATTAGGGTGTGCCTAGGCACATCCGGCACACCCTGTGCGCACACCTATGACACTTACATAATTTGTGGTGTATGATGGAGTGGTAATCTTATCCTATGAAGCTATTCTTAACTGTAACTTTTACATTTATGTACCTCAACTTCGGTCTTGAATCACAACCTTAGTGAACATTTATTTCAGTTGTAAAATTGCCCTTATGTCTTTTAAATAAAGTTTGCTAAAATACCTGCAAAGAAAATAGTTCACTTGTGGGGGGGAATTTGTTTTTTCTCAACAAAACTGGAAAGTGACATTCTACATATGGCAACTTTCTGGTTTATTCAATCAGCAGTACAAGAGGAAAAGCGCAGTGCCTAAAATGAGTATGATTCTAGTTGGTTTTTATAGACACTGCATGCTGAACTTGATGCTGTTTATTAGTGTCATCTGCAGCCTTAACAGAAGTACTTTGATGAGCAAATCAGCTTGCTTGACAGTTTCTCATTTACTAGCCAATCATGTTCATCATCACTATTGACTTGTTGCATGGGAACGTAAGTGGCTGTCATCTGATCGTGTGAATCAGTCATTGAGCCAATTTGGCATTTACAAAGACTTGCAGTTCTAAAACGCCACTCGATTCATGTCTGACATCTGATGACACCGAAATTTGTTTTCTATGCAAAATTTGGCAAATCAGTACTTTTAAATAACAGTGTCCTGTTGAAATGGCCACAGGTCTAATGGATAATAAACATCAGCAGTTTGATCATTTGTTGTACATTCTCTCCTCTGTTGTAGAAGACTCTCTCCATGAAAGTGCCAGTGACCTGTGTTGTGTAACTTAATTGCTTTATGCAGAGAACAGATGCGACCTTGTCAAAGATCTGTACATATTTTCCTTCCAGAAAACTAATTTATCATTGTTCTGTCATGTCACAAGTGTCAACATTTGTTCTGTTTTGCACTTCATCTCTGAACTTCTCATTTATTTTCATAGTGTGCAGATTTTTATTTTTATTTTAATAAGATGATTTGTTCAATGGATAAGCAAGTAAGATGCTGCCAGTGCAGCTGGGAAGAAAAGTGTTTAGCTAAGAACAAATAAGTAATATCTTTACATAATGAGGCAATGCAACCTATACATCAATGTGTCTGTTTGGAAACTTTGGATGAGTCCTGTTGACATTTGTTTATTTACAAAAATTTCTGTATTTACCATAAGGCTACGTTTAGATGTGGGGCAGACTTTGACACCCCCCCTGAAAAGTAATCCACTGTGGATCACTTTTCAAAGGTGTTGGACAGACAGTGAGGAGGCTTCATACCACCTCCTCACTGCGCCTATGTTATCCTTCTAAACGCCGCACCACTAAACTGCAAAACGTGGTTGCAGCGTGGCGTGGCCCTGTTCACTTGGAGAGTTCATGTTTGGCAGCGGTACTGCCCACTAAATAGAGCAGCGGGTATGTGTGCAGCCCCATCCTGCTGCCTTTGCAGTTTAGGGAGGACGGCTTTTACTGCTCCCCAACTGCAAGTGTAAGATAGCCCTAAGGCACATACACACACACACACACACACACACTTACATAGTTACTGATATTACATAGAAAACCATGTAAATATTCAGCGGGTTGCACGACATGCGAGGTTAGTCTAGCGATCTCCCCCCTTGGGCTGTTGTGTTCTGGCAGGCGGCTGGCTTCTGTCGGGCAGACCAACATACACACAAGCAGAATGTCGGCTGTTTTTTTTTAAACCAGCAAATGTCTCCTGTCATTCTGCCCGTGTGTACGAGGCTTTAAAGCATACCTCCCAACTTTTCAAATGTCCACTGCGGGACATTCATTCATATATTTTTTTCCCTACTATTTAAGTTGTTGAGCGGGGGGGGGGGCGCGGGCCGGACGTTTTCTTTTTTACTTACAGTGCGGGACGGTCAGTTAATTTGGCAGGACGTCTCATTTTTGTTGAGCGGGGGGCGGCGCGACATGGGGGGGGCGGGACTTCACTACACAGGGACATCAGGTCTTACCTCCTCCTTCCTCTGCCTCCTGTCTCCTGCTGTGCGGGAATACACTTAGTATCGCGGGACCGTGGGAAACTGGTGTTGCTGCGGGAGAAAAACCCGCAGAATCCGTGCAGGTTGGGAGGTATGTTTAAAGCGGTGCTGAACTCAGAAAGTAAAGATTTACTATCTTTTAGGGAACATATTTCAATGTTAATTGTGCCTTGGCAGTACATTGAAAAATGTATCTTTTGTCAAATGAATTAAAATAGAAGTATACTTCCTGGAACGTGGGTATGCCTAGGCACTCTTGTGCTAAAACCTAAATTTTTGGGGGACATTAAAATAGTCCCTGAAATGTACTTCAATAGAATGACAGAGCTTTGTCATGCAGAATGTTCTCCATTCAGCTGGGGACAGGTATGAAAACATTCTAACCAGAAGATCTGTAAGAAGGGCACTTTATGCAGCTACTCAGTCAATCTGGCATATTGCTTCAAATAAAGACGTTTTCTAGCTCCAGTGTAGCAACATTGAATTTTTCTCCTCAGCAGCTTAAAGTCAAAGTAAACCCCAATTTACAGCCTATAATAATGCTTACATATAGGTACAATAAGTATCTCCTAAATGTGCCCAATTAGGGAAATATTTACTTGTGAAGCTGCTGGTGAGGTCACCGGCGCATGTGCTCTGAAGAAACGGCATACCCTGCCAATTCTTCAGAGCTCTGTGCCATGAACATAGACTCCTGCACATATGCGGTGACCTAATTGGGGCTTGTCCAATCAAAGGACCGGAGCCCACCAACCCGGAAGGAAGACCAGGTGAAGATGGAAGCCCTGTCAGCGGTGACAGCGCGCCACTGGAGAGCTTTGGTTTAAGGTAAGTTTCACATAATGTGCTAGTATGGGATGCATACTAGCATGTTATAACTTTGCCTTGCAGGTTTAAAAAAAAATAAAAAGAAGGGGTTTACTACCGCTTTAATGTACAAAACAGAATTTTTGCTTGCATGTGATTGGATGATGATCAGCAGAGTTTAACCTTATTCACTAAGCTGGAGGAAAGCTTAGTGTTTGCAAAGTGAACAGCCTCTTTGCCTTAGTAAGTCAGTCCCCTTGTCTCAGTGTTGTTGTGTTGCTCTATCACATCACATATAACAACAGTTTAATACTCACTACTAGAGTTGAGCGGACACCTGGATGTTCGGGTTCGACGGGTTCGGCCGAACTTCGGAAAAAAGTTCGGGTTCGGGACCGAACTTTAACCCGAACCTGAACCCGAACCCGAGCCCCATTGAAGTCAATGGGGACCCGGACTTCTAAGGACTAAAAAGGCTCTAAAAAAGTAATGGAAAGGGCTAGAGGGCTGCAAATGGCAGCAAAATGTTGTTAAGAGCATGGCAAGTGCTCTGCAAACAAATGTGGATAGGGAAATAACTTAAAATAACTTAAAAAAAATAAAAAAATAAAAAAATATGCTGGAGGCCCCCTTTTCAGCAGAAGAGGTACGGGAAGTCATTAAGAACCTCAGAAACTCAACGGCACGATGCCACACATATGGTGGGAATGCCCCAGAATACGCCCTTTCTGGAATAAATTATTCAATTTAATGGATAAGCTAGTGGGAAAATAAAATACTTTGAAATAAAAATGTAGCGGGGTGCTAAATTTAAGGGAAGTGTTTGAGTGGTAAATAGGCTCAAACACCCTAATTCTGTGGGATTCATGGACCATTTTGTCCTCGGGGGACAGTATTGGTGTGCAGTTCCCTGCGGCCTACAGGTGGCGCTGCCATGGTAGGCTAGGGTTGAACCGCCGATACAGTGCTGTGCCTTTTGTGTCCCCTCTTGGCAGTAGTACAGCGGGGCGGGGAACCTACTGTGCATGCCGGGAGAGCATATAAAAGGGGCAGACCTTTGGCCTGGGGGCTGATGTCCAGTGGGGTCCACGCCCAGGTGCCTTTGGCCTGGGTGCATGTGTTCCTGTTCCATCTCGGGTACCTTTAGCCCAGGGTGAGGTACTATCCTGTAGTTCCTGCTGCCCTGGGTATGGAGGCCTAGGTGCGGGAGTAAAGCCTGGAGTCCAGAGCCTTCGTCTGGAGTCCGCTAAGGGTCGAGGAGTCTTAGGGTGCCGCCTCGTGTAGGGGACCATGTTCCAGGGAAGGGAGGATCATTCTGATGGACCGATGCGGGAGTCACGGTGAAGGAAGGGTCTGTTGACTCCCTGGAGAGATGTCTTCCCCTTGATATGGGCTAGGTTCGTAGAAGGAGAAGCTCAAGGTCATCTTGACTGTATCAGAGGCCTTATTCACCCGGCCCGTGGCAGGGGCCTTATACACCCTGGTCTGTGGCAGAGACCAAAGTTCTCCAGGTCTGTGGCAGGGGCCTTGTACACCCGGTCTGTGGCAGAGACCAACCTCAAGGTCTGTGGCAGAGACCGTGCACCTAAAACTGTTTGAGAAACCTAAGCAGTGAAGTGAATGTGCTACCTTTGTGCCTGGACCTCCTCCACACCTTAAGCTGTCCTGTTTCTTTCTTCTAACCTTTTCTATCCGAGTAGAGTTTATTTTGCCATGAGAGAATAAGAGTTGTAATTTCAGCTGGTGTGGACATTGACTTTACTGGGAATTAAAGGACTTGCCTCTACCTACAGTAGAGGTGAGAATCATCCTCTGGAGGAGTTTTGACTCTGGCTGTGGACACGGCCCGTCAAGTACACCGCTCAACCTCTTTATATAGGAGGGTACGGGCTGGTAGTGCGGTGTGCCTTTCTCCCTCCTGCGAGGAGCCAACAACATAAAGGCAGGTAAGGGGGAAAGGATCTGTGCGCTACAAAAAAATAAAATAAAAATTATAATCTTGACCTAGGAGGACGTGGCCCTAAATGGCGTTTTTTGGAAGACCACAATACACTCACAGTACGTAACCGCTGAATCGCACAGCTACAGAACTGCAGAAAATGCTATTCAAAAAAAATGTTTTTTTTTTAGTATAGCACAGTAGAAGAAAACTATATATAAATTGTTTATTTCACACACCTCCACATATGTATAACACACTGCAAAATATTTTTGGTGGCCCTAAATGGCGTTTTTTGGAAGACCACAACACACCCACAGTACGTAACCGCTGAATCGCACAGCTACAGAACTGCAGAAAATGCTATTAAAAAAAAAATGTGTTTTTTTTAGTATAGCACAGTAGAAGAAAACTATATATAAATTGTTTATTTCACACACCTCCACATATGTATAACACACTGCAAAATATTTTTTGTGGCCCTAAATGGTGTTTTTTGGAAGATCACAACACACCCACAGTACATAACCGCTGAATCGCACAGCTACAGAACTGCAGAAAATGCTATTAAAAAAAAAGTTTTTTTTTAGTATAGCACAGTAGAAGACAAATATATAGAAATGGTTTATTTCACACGCCTCCACATATGTATAACACACTGCAAAATATTTTTTGTGGCCCTAAATGGGTCTTTTTGCAAGCGTACATTAAAGTGCAATTTTTATTTTTTTGCCCTAAACGGGTCTTTTTTTGCACGAGCAAAATAAAATGGAAATTTTTTATTTTTTTTGCTCTTAATGGGTCTTTTGGAAAAGAGCACAATAAAGTGCCTTTTTTTTTTTGTCCTAAATGGATCTTTTTCCAAGAGCAGAATACACCCACAGTATGGAAACGGTGTATCTCTCAACATAATATATGCAGTGCTGGTGCACTGAGCTTGCAGATAAAAGGTAGATTTTCTCTGACACTGGGCTCATAGCAGTGTAAAAAGACTGCACTGCAACACAAACAGGTAAACCTATGCAGATCGCTGAGTTATATCTCTGAATCTGGACTCCTATTCCTATATAATATATCTCTCTCCCTGAAAGCACCAACAGGAACCTGGCCCTACACTACACTGTCTCTCTATCTTTTCCCTCAGATTCCAGAATCAGGACTAACTCATGTATTTTTCTATATCTCCCTAAAAGCAGCAGCAGACAAGATCCTCTCCCTATCTATTCTGAAGCAGAGTGACGTGTGTGCTGTGTGCCTCTAGCTTATATAGAAGCTGGGTCACATGTTGCACTGACCAATCACAGCCATGCCATTAGTAGGCATGGGTATGATGGCTTCTAAGGGCACACCAGCTAATCAAAAGGTGATTGGCTGGCCCCTGAAGCATTTCTAACTGCTTAATTAGATTGCCGAACCCGAACCCGGACTTTTGCGCAAAGTCCGGGTTCGGGTTCGGGAAAAAGCTAAAGTTCGGTACGGACCCGAACTTTACAGTTTGGGTTCGCTCAACACTACTCACTACACACATTGCAATCTGACCATACAATTTCCTTTAGATCTACCATGTATTGCAAGAACCTTCCTAATTGGATACACATTGATTGCATAGTTTAGGTAGGTCCCTACATTACACACTGTAGTTTTGATAAATCTACAGGAGATGGTACAAAGATTTCACAGACAATGTGATGTGCATAAAAAACTTGTTTTCTCAAAATGGATAGCGATCTACCAAGTCACCTTTTTTACACAAGTGATTATGACCTGGCTTTATGCACACTGGGTGTTTAGCTCTGGTTTATGAGACTTCAGCATATAGCTGTGGCTAGAGGTCCCAGGCATACCATCCAGCCCCTCTTTGATAGTCTGACAGCTGCTATGGCTGGACAGGGCTGGGTAATGCACCTAGCGGTACTTCTGTTTAGGGCAGTATGCTCCCAGGGATAAATGCCTGGAATGCAGACTGCTTTTTTTCCGGGCACCAGTCCCTGGGTGCATACTACCCTCAATGTACTGTGACAGCAGGAAGGTAAAGTCACCTGGTTGCATCCAGGGGGGTAGATATATTTCTCCCAGATTCAGGCTTTATGCCGACTTATACAACTAGGGAGTTGATGAAGCCCAGCTGAGGCTAGTGGGCTCATGAATGACTCATACCTCTAGGGAGAGTGCTGGGCGTCGTGAGGCAGGGAGTTGATGAGACCAGCTGAAGCCTGTCAGTTCGTTTAAGGCCTCTATAAAAACTCCCAGATTCATTAGGTGTTTGCTCATGCCTGGAACCAGACCTGTGTGGACTGTCTAGGGAGAGTGAACCCCTGTGCGGTGAGGCAAAGCCTGTGTGGCTATTTGTTTGGACTTTTACTAAACCAGGGACTTAGGGACTAGGACAGCACTAGGCTGATCCCAGTTGTTAGTTAGGAAACCTGTATGTTTAGTCAGAGGTCAACTTGACCAGGATTTATTTTGGTTATGTTTCTTTTGCTTTGCTGTGTTTTGTCACTGTAAATAGAAAATAAACCGCACCTTTTTTGATTTTGAAAACCACAACCTCCGTTTGCTGGGCCTGTTTTGTGTGGGGAGCCCATCCCAGGGGTCACACACACCCGCTGCCGAGCTAACCCCCTCACAGTTGGTGGAGAATGCAGGCAGTTTTTTTTAAGCCAGCATGGAGGAGATACTGAAGCAGCTGGCTCTAGCAAATGCCAATCAACAGCAGACAAATGCAGGTTTGCAAAGGAGCCTTGCAGCCCAGCAGCAGACAAACGCAACTTTGCAACAGAGTCTGGAGGCTCAGCAACGAGCCCAGCAGCAATCTGAGGCCCGCTTCATAGACCTGTTGCAGAAGCAAGAGCAGAGACTACAACAACAGATGGAAGCAGTAATGCAGCAACGTCCGCAGACCAGTGAGGAAAGCCGTCCCACTAATACCGCGTCCTTTGGGGTGAGTCGTTTATTGACAAAAATGACTGGAGAGGATGATCCAGAGGTATTTTTGACCACATTTGAAAGGACCGCTGAAAGAGAAAAGTGGCCTGAGGAGCAGTGGGCTGGACTGGTGGCTCCTCTGTTAACTGGTGAATCGCAGAAAGCTTACTATGACCTAGAGCCTAACCAAGCAAAAGACTATGTGATGCTAAAAGCTGAAATATTGGCAAGGCTGGGTGTCACCCAGGCTGTCCGGGCTCAGCGTGTGCATAACTGGACTTTCCAGCTTGGAAAACCCCCCAGGTCTCAAATGTATGATCTCATTCACCTGAGCAGAAAGTGGCTACAGCCAGAGACTTTGTCCGCACCAAAGATTGTGGAACGTGTTGTAATGGATCGGTTTTTGAGAGCTCTTCCTACTGCCATCCAAAAGTGGGTAAGCCATGGAGACCCAGAGACGGCCGATGGTCTTGTGGATCGTGTGGAGAAATACTTGGCTACAGAGAACCTGACGGCCTCTTCCAGAGACACTCGGACTTTCCACCCTAAGACCAGACCATCCCCAGGGGCGGATAAGAGGATTCCAAGGGGTGAGGGTGGAGAGAGTGAGAGGGTGGGAGCTCTACCCCAAGTTTGGCGAGAACAGCCTGGGAAATCAGCGGCTCAAGAGGCGGCAAGAAGGATCGTTTGCTACCGCTGCCGGCAAGCGGGACATATTGCAGCCAATTGCCCGGTTGTGGAGGAACCCATGCAGTGTGACTTTCTGACGGGCAGACGTCAGTCGCTGTGTGCGACAGTCGCATGCACTGCCATTCGAGGAACTGAGAAACATTTATGCAAAATGTGTGTTAATGGTAGAAATGTTGTGGTATTGCTGGATTCAGGTAGCCTTGTGACCCTGATAAAGGCTGAGTTAGTTAAAACAGAGGTCTCTGGGAATAGCAAGGTAGCTGTTATTTGTGTGCATGGGGACACCCGAGAGTATCCAGTAACTACAGTGTGTTTCGAGACCCCCAAAGGTACCCTCTCTCATCCAGTGGGCTTAGTATCTCAGTTACCGCATGACGCCATTGTGGGAAGGGATTTTCCGAAGTTCTGGGAACTGTGGGATGATCCTGAGCCCCTCACTGGTGCCCCTATGTACCAGGAATGTGATAGCCAGAACTCCCCTGAGAGTGGTGAGGACTCTCCGGAATTTCCCTTATCAGTATTGGCAGGGGAGACTCAAGAAACTGGAGAGGAGCCCACCTCCTCAGACGAAAACCTACCGTCTGTGGAGTTTTCTGATCTTGAGGTTTACAGGGAAAACTTTGCCACAGAACAGTTGAAAGACCCCGCCCTAATAAAGGCACGGGAAAACGTAGTGAAAATAGATGGCGAGTTAGTGAACCCAGATAATACCTGCACTTACCCATACTTCAGCGTAGAGAAGGACCTACTGTATCGGGTGGCAAAAAGGGCAGAAGAAACCGTTGAGCAGCTTGTGGTGCCCAAACCTTACAGGAAGTTGGTGTTGGAGTTGGCCCATGGGCACATTCTTGGAGGTCATCTGGGGACAGAGAAAACCCGAGAGAGGGTATTACAGAGATTCTATTGGCCGGGGGTGATGAAGGACGTAGAAAATTATTGTTCCTCCTGCCCTGTGTGTCAGAGGTTGGCCCCGATGCCACATTTCCGTAGCCCGCTGGTCCCTCTACCCATCATTGAGGTCCCGTTTGAGAGGATCGCCATGGATTTGGTAGGTCCTATAATCAAGTCCGCTAGGGGGCACCAGTACATATTAGTTATAATGGACTATGCCACCCGTTATCCAGAAGCGATCCCTCTCCGAAATACCTCGGCCAAAACCATAGCCAAAGAGCTATCTCTTGTTTTTAGCCGGGTGGGTATTTGTAAAGAACTGCTTACGGACCCAGGTACACCCTTTATGTCCCGGGTTATGAAAGAGCTGTGTAAATTGTTCAAAGTGACGCAATTGCGTACGTCTGTGTATCACCCCCAAACCGATGGGCTGGTTGAAAGATTCAACAAAACCCTAAAACAAATGTTGAAGAAAGTGGTGGATAGAGATGGAAAGGATTGGGACTGTTTACTTCCTTATTTGATGTTTGCTATTAGGGAGGTGCCCCAATCCTCTACGGGATTCTCCCCCTTTGAGTTACTGTATGGGAGACACCCAAGAGGGCTGTTGGATATTGCCAAGGAAACTTGGGAAAGTGAGAGTTCTCCCCACAGGAGTGTGATTGAGCATGTCGCCCTGATGCAAGATCGAATTGCACAGGTAATGCCCATCGTGAAGGAACATTTGGCCCAAGCGCAGTTGGCACAGCAGAGAGTGTACAACCGTGGAGCCAAGACCCGTACCTTTTCCCCGGGGGATAGGATATTGGTACTTGTCCCTACGGTTGAAAGTAAATTCCTTGCCAAATGGCAAGGCCCCTACGAGATAATGGAAAAAGTGAGCGAAGTGAATTACAAGGTCAGACAACCAGGAAGGCGAAAGCCCGAACAGATCTATCACGTTAATCTGTTGAAAGCCTGGAGGGATAGAGAGTCCCTAGTCGCAGACACTTGGTCACCAGCTCAAACTGGTTGCGTGATTCCTGAGGTTGGAATAGCAGCCACCTTGTCACAACCCCAACAACAGGAGGTTAAGGAGTTTGTGCTTCGCAACAAGGAGGTATTCTCTGAGCTGCCGGGACAAACATCTGGGGTAGAGCATGACATCATTACCCCGCCCGGTGAAAGGGTGAAGTTAAAACCCTATCGGATCCCAGAGGCTCGACGGGAGGCAATACGGGAGGAAGTACAGAAAATGCTGAACTTAGGGGTGATAGAGGAGTCCCAAAGTGATTGGTCTAGTCCCATCGTGTTGGTGCCTAAACCGGATGGGAGCTGGCGATTTTGTAACGATTTTCGTCAGTTGAACAAAGTTACAAAATTTGACACCTACCCCATGCCACGTATAGATGAGTTGATCGACCGGCTGGGAACAGCCCGATACATGACGACTCTTGACCTCACAAAAGGGTATTGGCAAATCCCCCTGGCCAAGTCGGCCAAAGAGAAAACCGCATTTGTAACCCCAGACGGGGCGTTCCAATATAAAAGAATGCCGTTCGGGTTACAGAATGCGCCGGCCACATTCCAGCGGAAAATGGACCAGATGCTGAGGCCCCATCGGAAGTATGCTGCGGCTTACCTGGATGACGTAATTGTCCATAGCACAGATTGGGCCTCACATCTGCCAAAAGTGCAAGCAGTCCTGGACTCTGTTCGGGAAGCGGGGTTTACGGCTAACCCCAAGAAGTGTACCATTGGGCAGGAGGAGGCCAAATATCTTGGGTACACCATTGGGAGGGGAGTAATAAAACCCCAACTCAACAAAGTCGAGGCCATCCAGAGTTGGCCACGTCCCAACAGCAAGAAGCAGGTACGAGCCTTTCTGGGAATCGCTGGGTATTATCGGCGATTCATTCCCCACTTTGCTTCTAAGGCTGTGCCCCTAACCAACCTGACGAAGGGGAAAGGGTCGGTCATGATTAAATGGACCCCCGAGGCTGAGGCAGCATTCCAATTCTTGAAACAAGCCTTATGTAGCCAGCCAGTGTTGTACTCACCCGACTTCTCTAAAGACTTTGTCGTACAAAGTGATGCGTCAGATGTGGGGTTAGGAGCAGTATTGTCCCAGGTCTGGAACGGGGAAGAGCACCCAGTCATTTACCTCAGCAGGAAGTTGAAGTCCCATGAGGTAAATTACGCCACCGTTGAAAAGGAGTGTTTAGCGGTGAAGTGGGCTCTAGATTCCCTTCGGTACTACCTGCTAGGTAGGCACTTTGACATGGTTACGGATCACGCTCCGTTAAAGTGGATGGCTCAAAACAAGGAAACAAATAGAAGAGTGAATAGGTGGTTCCTGGCCCTCCAGGAATTCAACTTCACAGTAAAGCATCGCCCTGGCGTTCAAATGGGGAATGTGGATGCTTTGTCTCGAGTACATGAATGCCTGATTGCTGGTGTTCCAACCCCAAGGTTAAAACAAGAGGGGGGGGTATGTGACAGCAGGAAGGTAAAGTCACCTGGTTGCATCCAGGGGGGTAGATATATTTCTCCCAGATTCAGGCTTTATGCCGACTTATACAACTAGGGAGTTGATGAAGCCCAGCTGAGGCTAGTGGGCTCATGAATGACTCATACCTCTAGGGAGAGTGCTGGGCGTCGTGAGGCAGGGAGTTGATGAGACCAGCTGAAGCCTGTCAGTTCGTTTAAGGCCTCTATAAAAACTCCCAGATTCATTAGGTGTTTGCTCATGCCTGGAACCAGACCTGTGTGGACTGTCTAGGGAGAGTGAACCCCTGTGCGGTGAGGCAAAGCCTGTGTGGCTATTTGTTTGGACTTTTACTAAACCAGGGACTTAGGGACTAGGACAGCACTAGGCTGATCCCAGTTGTTAGTTAGGAAACCTGTATGTTTAGTCAGAGGTCAACTTGACCAGGATTTATTTTGGTTATGTTTCTTTTGCTTTGCTGTGTTTTGTCACTGTAAATAGAAAATAAACCGCACCTTTTTTGATTTTGAAAACCACAACCTCCGTTTGCTGGGCCTGTTTTGTGTGGGGAGCCCATCCCGGGGGTCACACACACCCGCTGCCGAGCTAACCCCCTCACAGTACATACTGCTAGGTGCACTCTCATAGAGTTTTGACAGGCTGTCAGCAGTGGGGCTGGAGGGTGCAGGTGTACCCTCCAGCCATAGCTAAACACTGGACCATCATGGACTGGAGATAAATGCCCAGTGTGCATGAGGCTGAGGCTGGGTTCACACTGGTGCGACGAACACTCCAACATTGGGAGTTCATGTTGCATGACGTGTGAAAATCAATGTTTCCCTATGGGAGCCGTCTTAACTGGTCCGACACATGTCGGTCCGACTTTGAAAATGCTCCCTGCACTACTTTGGTCTGACTTTGAGGCCGGGTTCACACTGGTGCGACAAATGCTCCGACATTGGGAGCTCATGTCGCATGACGTGTGAAAATCAATGTTTCCCGATGGGAGCTGTCTTAACTGGTCCGACACATGTCGGTCCGACTTTAAAAATGCTCCCTGTACTACTTTGGTCTGACTTTGATCCTACTTCAGCCCGGTGACTATCATTGAAGTCGGATCAAAGTCGGAATGCCGTCTTGCATGATCCGACTTTGGCATGCGACTTCTCCTCTTCTAATCTTGAGGGGGAACTCCACGCCAAATTTTAAATAAAAAAACGGCATGGGTTCCCCCTCCAAGAGCATACCGGGCCCTTTGGTCTGGTATGGATTTTAAGGGGAACCCCCTACCCCGAAAAAACGGCATGGGGGTCCCCCCAAAATCCATACCAGACCCATATCCGAGCACGCAGCCCGGCAGGTCAGGAAAGGGGGTGGGGACGAGCGAGCAGCCCCCCTCCCTCCTGAACCCTACCAGGCCACATGCCCTCAACATGGGGGGTGGGTGCTTTGGGGCAGCCACCCCAAAGCACCTTGTCCTCATGTTGATGAGGACAAGGGCCTCTTCCCGACAACCCTAGCCGTTGGTTGTTGGGGTCTGTGGGCGGGGGGCTTATCGGAATCCGGGAGCCCCCTTTAATATTAAAATATTAAAGGGGCCCCCATATTCCAGCCCCCCACCCTATGTGAGTGAGTATGGGGTACATCTTACCCCTACCCATTCACCCGGAGGAAAAGTTTCAATAAAAAAAACACACTAGACAGGTTTTTAAAGTAATTTATTAGGCAGCTCCGGGGGCTTCTTCCGACTTCGGGGGTCTCTTCCATCTTCTCCGCTCTCTCCGGCCTCTTCTCCCTCTCTCTGGTGCCTTCTCCGTGCTCTCCGGTTCTTCTGCCCACTCTCCGGTGCCTTCTGACTTCTGCCGGGCTCCTCTGCTATCTTCTTCCAGCTCTGTTACTAGCGTTGGCCCAGTTTTCTCCGCCGTCTTCTTCCCTCTTCTCTTGTCCCGATGTTGACTCAACGCTCTCTCCCGCTATAATGCCGTGTGCGCGGTGCGCAACGACTTATATAGGCATGGGGCATGGTCACCGGGTGATGTCACCCGGTGACCCCGCCCCCTTATGACGTCACAGTCCCGGGGCATAATGGGACTGTGACGGCGATACCCGGAAGTAACCTACGGGAGAGATGGCTGCGGCTCGAGGGGGAGACGAGGACGGATTCGGGGGCCTCGATCTGAGGTAAGTAATGCATAATGAGCTAGTATGCTAGTCATACTAGCTCATTATGCCTTTGTTTTGCATGTTTTAAAAAATAAATAAAAAAAAAGTGTTTACAACCACTTTAAAAGTATGTGTATTCTGCAAGAAAATCCATTTTATCAAAGTCCCTCAGCTTTTCTATATACAGCATGAGTACAATGGTTGCATTTACTTTCTTATAAGCATGTCAAGCCTAATAAGAGTTAATTGGCCAGCACTTTGTCAAAACGAATAATTATAACGTACACAAAACAATTGCAGAAAGAAGCTCTCGGCCTGCCTCTTGTCAAAAAGCATCTGAAAGTAACCAAGGACAGCCATTACTTAGAAGATTGGTCTTAGTACACAGCTGTCATGCCACCCATTAAGACATTAAGTGAACTTTCTTTCTTTTGCCTTGTCCAAGCCACCAACGTGGACATCAATGCCACAGTCATAATTTGCTGCTTGCAGATGGAGAATAATCTTTAGCTGCATGAACTAATCATAGTAGTGTTTGACATTCTGCCATCCAGTCTTTTCAGGCTTGATATAAATAAATGGATTGCTGACATCTTAGTTGCCTTGTTGTATTTTTCTCCATTCAAGGCCGGTGATTGTGATCATTGTGGTGGAATGTTGTAACGAACCATGAGCCTACTGATACTATGGTGCATAGGCACTTGCATTGTTCTTGTAATTGGTAAAATTAGACTTTTGCTTCTGCTTCTGAATCCATTCTGTGACACAAATAACTTGTTGGTTGTTCTAAATTTGCAACGTTTTTCAGCTGCTGCCAGATTACTTTGAAATCAATATGTTGCCTTTTCAATCACATGATCTTTGTAGACTTGGTTATTTCGTCAATGAAGGGTGTATTATTAGTGCTGTATTCGCAAGGGAAATGTTGCAGAAAAGTATTGGCATAGGACACAATAGTTCCTGAATAGGTTTTCAGACACAAAACATATGTTTCCTTTAAAAGCTCTGCAATGTCCTGAGCATGATGGATGCTGCAAATGCTGTCTTTTTTGTCAGCTGACAAGTTCATTTATACTCATTATACTTTGGTAGTTTGCCACAATATGTATTCTTGGATTTTAACATGTCATAGTATGTTAAAGGAAACCTTTATGATTATATATTATTACATTTAAAAGTATGTCACTGCAAAATAAAATATAAACATTCAGCACAGCTCTCTGATATATGCACATGTCCCCATATTGTGTCTCTCTAGAAGCAATGCAAGTACAGAAAATTACCCACTGATTGGCCAAAAATCCAGTGCGCTCTTAACTCCCTGTCATAGCTCCAACTGTCCCTGATTTCGAGGGATTGTCCCTGATTTGGAACAAAGTCTCCCTGTCCCTCTTTCCTCCTCATTTGTCCCTCATTTTGGTCTGATCTATATAGTTGTTTATTTATAAAATGCACTATTATCGTTCAAAAAGTGTTTCCCAGTGCTAAACCTTTCATCCAATATCTAAATGGCTGCATTTGTAAATTTCAAAAGCCAGTATAAGGAATAGTAGAGGTAAAAAAAGTGCTTGCGGGTTTAACATTTTTTTTTTTATAATTCTCTTTTAAGGGGGCGTGGCAGAGGGGTGTGTCCTATGCTTACATACTTTTGCTAATAGGTGTCCCTCTTTCCCATCTCAAAGAGTTAGGAGGTATGCCTGTAGTGAACTGCACTGAAATCAAGCAGTGTTACCAGCTCTACCCTTGGACTCAGTAGTGTATTTAGATTTTGTGCTGCCCTAGGCCTGACTAAACTCGTGCACCCCCTAATTTAAATATGACCCACTCCTTTCTGTTTAGACCCGTCCTGACATTTTTGAGTGGGGACACTAGTTCTGAGGGCTTGGGGGGGCAATGGATTCCCCTAATTTGCATAGATTTCCTCTCACTTCCTGTTTGGCTATGGGGCAGGAAGTGAAGGGAAATCTCTGCAATGGGACAGGAATGGTAAAAAATAAACTGACAGGGGCTATAAACCTCCCTTACTCTATCCAAAATGATAAACAAAAAAGTGTTGCCTATACAGTACTACTTTAAGCACAAATTTCTGATAATTTTATGGAGAGGACTAAGAAGATATAACCATGCCAATGGTGCAGCAGAAAACATATAGCACAGTGAGGAAGGTTTGTGATGATAGGACAGTCAAAATTAGAAGCAGCCCCCCACACAGTTGCGGCCACTTTATGGGGGTGCTAGACTAGTTTGCCTCTCAGCCCAGTCCACCCCAAAAGACTGGCGCTACACTAACAGTGTAGTGCAAGCCAGTGGGGACTCTTTCTGTGCTGCCCCCCTGCAAAGTGTTGCCCTAGGCCTGGGCCTTGTTGGCCTAGGCCAGGATACAGCGTTGCTTGGACTACATAAAACCTTCCCTTTATGTTGAAGAGATGGGGAGGGGGGTACTCTGTAGTCCAGGTTTCTGACAGATCAACAGGTTTGTTTCTGTCCTTGCAGCATTCAAAGAGACGAAACATAGAGACATGTGCATGTAATGAAGGTGAACAGCATATGTTGTTTTTTGTTTTTTTCCAGATATTCACTTTAAAGTATATCTAGACCCTTAGTTTTATGTTTTGGATAGATTAGGGAAGGATTAGAACTCTTATCAGGTTTTATTACTGTCTTGTGTCTACAGGACAGGAAATGAAAGTGGTTATCTTGACAATAGGACACAATTCGTAAAAAAAAAAAAAAAAAAAATTACAGGTGTTTTCTCTTTTATCTACACTACTCAAAATTAAATTATGAAGATAATATGATAAAGAGATAGAGCCTTAGATGCACTGGGGTGTGTTTTCTATCGGTTACCTTTCTTACATTCACTGTTGGTCAGATGTAGATCGTGCTTCCAAGAACCTTATGAGTGGCGATTTCTTTGACTGTTCTCTAGTCTACTTTCCATATGCTTAAAAGTGTGTTTTTTTCAGTCATTTATTCGGTAATTAACATAAAACCATGGTCAAACCATACAATCACACATGTGATGTAGAATGACCATGTCAGTAAGGCTAGGCTATCTATTTTTCAACATATCTCCAGAACATGTTGTAAATACCTATTGATTCTGTCAGTTAAACCATTCAATAAACACTTTCTTTAATAGGGTGACAACACTCTTCTTTCAGCAGTGAAATCACATCAGCATCATTTTCACCCTTGCTGCTGCTGTAGCTGCTTTGCACCATTGATTGTTCTATCAGTAAACAGGTACAACTAGCATGACTAAGGCCGGCTAGACACGAATCGTAACTCGGCTGGTTCAGGAGGATTGGATAGAAGAAAATCCTGGAATGCCGCACTCCATAAAACGACGTCTTTATTGGGTAGGTAAAATCCAAAAACAACCAAAACGATACAGTCAAAATAAAATGAACAACAGGAAAAAATAGCTGACATGTTTCACATCGTGTGATGCTTACTCATAGCTAGTGAACAAGTGACAAGACCGTGTTTAAAAAGGGGAGGGTGAAAAAAGGTGAATGGGATGTTCCACCAATCAACCCACAGGTGATCGTTAGTCAAAAGAACACTTAAATGAACCTTGATGTGTCACACATGGAGTGCTGTTGTGTAAAAGGTTAAATAAAATCTCATACCAGTGGTTAGATAAGGAGATAATGAGAAAAATCTACCTATGACCATGTGTGAACTATAGATCATAACCAATGTGGTAAAAAGGTAATGGTGTATACCATGAATAAAGTGAAAAAATAAATTGAAATACTTTGTAATACAACAATAATTGGATTAATTGATTGGATGTGAATGTGACAAAAGAAAAAAAGGAGAAAATAAAGAAGAAAAGAAAAAAGAAAAGAAAAAAGAGAGAAAAACTGAGAAAAGAAAAAGGGAAAAAGAATTAAAAAAGAAATGCATGTCAGCGTGCGTGTAAACAGAGAAAAGAAAAAGGAAAAATGAAGAAAAAAGAAAAGAAAAAAATGCATGTCAGCGTGCGTCTGTTTACACACACGCTGACATGCTTTTTTTTTTCTTTTCTCTTTTTTCTTCTTTTTTCCTTTTTCTCTTCTCTGTTTACCCGCACGCTGACATGCATTTTTTTCTTTTTTCTTCTTTCTTTTTTCTTTTCTCTGTTTACACGCACGCTGACATGCATTTTTTTTTTCTTTTTTCCTTTTTCTTTTCTCTGTTTTTCTCTCGTTTTTTTCTTTTCTTTTTTTCTTTTCTTCTTTCTTTTCTCCTTTTTTTCTTTTTTCTTTTGTCACATTCACATCCAATCAATTAATCCAATTATTGTTGTATTAGAAAGTATTTCAATTTCTTTTTTCACTTTATTTACGGTATACACCATTACCTTTTTACCACATTGGTTATGATCTATATTCAGTTCACACATGGTCATAGGTAGATTTTTCTCATTATCTCCTTATCTAACCACTGGTATGGGATTTTATTTAACCTTTTACACAAGAGCACTCCATGTGTGACACATCAAGGTTCATTTAAGTGTTCTTTTGACGAACGATCACCTGTGGGTTGATTGGTGGAACATCCCATTCACCTTTTTTCACCCTCCCCTTTTTAAACACGGTCTTGTCACTTGTTCACTAGCTATGAGTAAGTGTCACAAGATGTTAAACATGTCAGCTATTTTTTTCCTGTTCACTTTATTTTGACTGTATCGTTTTGGTTGTTTTTGGATTTTTCCTACCCAATAAAGACGTAGTTTTATGGAGTGCGGCAGTCCAGGATTTTCTTCTATCCAATGCACCTGTGCATAGCCAGCACCTTGTGGTTTAGTGGGACGGAAGCCAAGCCAAGGGATTTGTAGTTTTTGGAGCGGTATCATCTCTCGGCTGGTTCAGGAGGAAGTGGACGAGATTTGAACCGCTAATGGGCAGTATGAATCTACCAAATTGAACTTGGGTACAACCAACCTGCCGGATTCTCTTTGATTATTAGTGGCTGCTATAGCCGCTTGCAATAATCACTGTCTTCTCTTGGCTCAACAGCTTCCCCTGTCAGGAGAAGACAATTTCTGATTCCCCTGTCAGCACTGTCTGTGTTGATGGGAGAATCGTGTTAAATTTTGTTTTTTGAAGGAAAGAATCTCACACTGTGTATCGCCAGCCTCACAGCCCTTTAGATAGCACATAGCTCTATCTGTAGGAACTTGGTTAAATGATGTAAAAACTTTACTCTGTCTCCCAAACTCGTCACCACTGTCTAGCGAGGTGCAAGAAAAATCATTTTCCTAGTTACATTTACAATTAAAAAAGTGGTAAATTCCATCTCATTTGAGCCATTTAGCATGCCAACTTAATTGCCTATCAGAGGAAATAACTAGAGGCTTTCGATGCACTTTAATAGTTCCACTTATGTTTTCTGATGTTTGCTGGTGTGAGGATGTTTTTAGAGGTCTTGTTGCCTTAGGAAACATGAGAAAGCCTGTTTGGCCCCAAAGCATATTTTGCTGTGATTTTTTTTTTTTGCAAAAATCAAAATCAAAATGTTTTGTTGGAGACAACATGCTGTGTCGTTTGTACGCAGAGCTAAAATGGGACTTTATCATCCACTAATCAAGAGTCTACAGAGAAGGATTCCTGCTGTCTTTTGAGAAAACTTGGAAGCATGTAAGATGGCTGTTATGCTGGGAATTCTTTCACCCTGTTTGTCTTTATGTTTCTCACTGTTGACACTATAAAAATTAAGAAAGAAACATTGCAGCTACTGAATGATCCAGTGCCTCCTGTGATCCTTATCTGAACAGATGAAGAAAATGTATAGCCAATGTTAATAGAGATACAGAGCACCTTGTGAACCATCTAAGTACTTTGTATGCACTAACTTTATGACTTTACTTCTGCATTTATTCATCATAAGTACCCAGTGGTGGCTGAACCAAAAATCAGTAAAAGGAACACAAACACAGATAATTAATGTGACTTAACTCCCTTGCAAGTTACCATTCTTGACACTGGTTTACACAAGTCTTATAAGACACAGACTACTGTTATCACGGATCCAGCTGACACCCACCTCGTAATGTACTAAGAGTTCCACAGCCAGTACCGGGACAGGGTTGTCCAGCGCCCAGGGCAAGGAGCCAGAACTGTAGTGGTGATGGGTGCCCCCTGTTGCAGGAGCTACCCCAGGAAAATAAGAAAGTGCTAATGTGCGTTGATGAAGTGTGCAAAATAAGCAGTAGGCCAGTATTAGGTGGCCAAGAAAAACGATCATATAAACCAATGATAATTAAATGTGAAAATAGCAGAAATTAGGATAAATCCAACCAATATAAGCCTTATTCAAATCCTGCCACCGGGTGCAGTGTATGATAAGTCCAGGTAGGCTAAGCAGATAAAGGTTAAATGAATAGTAAAACAAACAAAGTATTGGATTCCAACATCAGATGCAGTCACAAAAACCCACTGAGATAAGGGTTCTACGCTGCAATGTCAGAACAGATGTCCGTACCAAAGTGTAACAGCAAGTGTAACCTTCGGTATTTTAGTTTGACAGTAAATGAGTTTCTATCCGGGCAGTTCATACAGCAGTAATAAAACTGTAAATAAATGGTGACTTTCGTGTGTATCCTTTTTGGTTCCTAGCAAGCTTCAGGTGACACTTGTGCTCCCCCTCAAGGTTCCCCACTCACCAGAAGTAGAAACCCCTGCAGGGGTATCAAGCACATAGAGTGGGTGGTTTGGTTCCTCGGATCGCCGTGGATTCCCTCTCTCTTCCACCGCTCGAT
This sequence comes from Rana muscosa, assembly GCA_029206835.1. NCBI lineage: Eukaryota > Metazoa > Chordata > Amphibia > Anura > Ranidae > Rana > Rana muscosa. The sequence goes on from CM055116.1 coordinate 221,587,591, forward strand.
TCCCAGAGGTTCCTATCCGTCTCCTGGGCTCACTGTGTCAGCTAGCTGATGTATTCCTCCGATGGCAAAGGAACTGGATCCTCCTCGCTCACTCCTGCAAGTCTGCTGCAGTTTCTGTCAGTCTCCCTCCTAGACTCGGCTTCCTCCTCCGACCCGGACATCTGTTCTGAAATTGCAGCGTAGAACCCTTATCTCAGTGGGTTTTTGTGACTGCATCTGATGTTGGAATCCAATACTTTGTTTGTTTTACTATTCATTTAACCTTTATCTGCTTAGCCTACCTGGACTTATCATACACTGCCCCCGGTGGCAAGATTTGAATAAGGCTTATATTGGTTGGATTTATCCTACTTTCTGCTATTTTCACATTTACTTATCATTGGTTTATATGATCATTTTTCTTGGCCACCTAATACTGGCCTACTGCTTATTTTGCACACTTCATCAACGCACATTAGCACTTTCTTATTTTCCTGGGGTAGCTCCTGCAACAGGGGGCACCCCTCACCGGTACTACTTTGCTCTTGCACATTGTCACTTTATCACAGAATACTAATTAAGTTGCTTGATATTTGGTTATCTTAATTTTCACAATAAATTTCCTATTATGGGGATATAACACGTTGATTTATATAATCACCTCAAACCTGGGCAGCGCCATTTACCCCATCATCAGAATATTTAATGTATGACAAATGTAATGCCATGTACACACGATCGGAATTTCCGAAGAAAAAAATCAGATGGCCTTGTTTCATCGGAAATTCCGATCGTGTGTGGGCCTCATCTGAATTTTTTCCATCGGTGTTTAGAAATAGAACATGTTTTAAGTTTGTCCGATGGAAAAAAAAATGATAGGAAATTCCTATCATCTGTGTGGAACTCCGACGGAGAAAAAACCCACGCATGCTCAGAATCAAGTCGACGCATGCTCGGAAGCATTGAACTCCATTTTACGTCACCGCATTTTGGACGGTCGGAATATAGTCTGACAGTGTGTATGCAAGACAGCTTGAATGGAATTCCGATGAAAAATTCCATCGGATTTTAGACCATCGGATACTCCGATCGTGTTTACAGGGCATAAGACTATTTGTGTTTCACTTTAACCCATCAGGCCAGGAAAATGAGACCCGTTGCTGTCATTCAACTTAGTTCTCCTCAAATACTAAGACAAGGCTCAATAAACAGTTGTTCCAGTAATTATCATGATGGCTAAATTGGACTTCTGACCTTTGGTCTAGCTACTCTTTGCTATTTGTGCTGCCATCTATAGTATTTCAAGCCGAATCTTACGTCACTGAGATGGCTTTAAGAACTATCGAAGAGGGGCTACAAAGGTCTCAATATAAGCTGTGATATTGAGGATTTCAGCTCAGTGGTAGAAGCATTTGTAGAGTCCATGCCAGTCTAAGCTGTGGTTTTCAGGCTTGCCAGCCAACTTTTATTAAACAAAACAAAAGTAAAGTCCATAAAACAGTTGCCTATGCAGAGGATTTTCACTAACAAAACAGATAACAAAAATACCAAGCCAGCTGGCTCTCTCTTGAGCAGCACCACCGCTCTTTTTATTGGTCCCTTAGACCGTCATGCCCACCTCTCCTCAGCCTGTAGCTACAGCCCCCCTTCTGCACAGACCCACTCCCTGGCACATGGGGCTCTCTCACTCCTCTAAGGCTTACAGATTCCCTCAGTCCCCTGTGCTCGCCTCTCCCCATCCTCCAGACTCGCTAAGCTGTCCTGATTCTCTCAGTCCTGTGGACTTGGAATCTCTCCTCCAGAATGGAGTGCTGCCTTTTGAATAGAGTATCTCTGTCTCCTAGCAGGAGCACACACCTTTCTCAAAATAAGAGCACACACTTACGGTCAGGTCTTTGCTTATAACAAGTGTGCACACTCACACATCATACAGGTCTCCAGTAGGTCCTGGACACAGGATTGGAGGATTCATCCCACCAAAGACTCTTTGAGGCTTTCGAACTCTGGACCCTGATCCTGGATTGCAAAACCCAGAGAAAACAGAATAACTGGTTTTCCCCACTCAGTACAGACACTCTGGAGCCCCTCAGTCTGCATTTATGAGAACCCTGTGCCAGGTTTCACTACTTTCACACAGTGGCAGGACCTAGCACTGTCACAAAGCCTAAGAAATTATGAACTCTTTAGGATGTCTTCATATTATGCTTCACCATGCTTCTAACAAAATCAATAACCTATTTCCTGCAATCACCTAATGCCCCAAAAGAATCATTAACAGGTACTGTACTTAGGGAAGCTAAGTCCTTTACTCTATTCCAAAAAACAATTGCATACTATTATATATGTTTACTCACTAGGTCAGGATAGATTGTGTGTGTGTATGTATATGTAAATTTGTATTCCTCTGCATTGTACTGTTTTTCCAAGTAACTGTAGGTATAGTTTGTACATACACAACATTATTCTACCTCTTCTGTTTTCTTGGACTTATGCCACGTACACACGACCATTTTTCTCGTCTGGAAAAATTTCATTTTTTCTCTTTGACGAGAAAAAAGACTGTGTGGGCTTTTGATCATTTTTCTCGACGAGAAAAACGGCATTAATCACGACGAGAAAAATTAGAACATGCTCTAATTTTTCTTGTCGTGATTCACGCCATTTTTTTCCGCGGCAGTTTTCCCATAGGGAAACACTGCCGGGGAGCCTACACACGGTCGTTTTTCTCGACCAAGAGAAAAAATGTTGGGAAAACCGGCTGTGTGTAGGGGAACAAGCCATTCCTAGTTTTTCCCGTCGATTTTCTCGACAGTGTTTTCACCGTCGAGAAAATAGATCGGCATTACTGCAAGACGTAGGAAAAACTGAAGCCATGTGGATATTAATAGATGGCCATTCCTAAGCCTCTCCAATTGCTCTGATTTCAGGAGGATTGGGTGCAGACACCATATGGTGTTCTTCCACACTCCTCTCTGAAAACAAAAGCAAAAATCTTAGCATTCAATAAAACTTGTTCTAGAGTCATAAGTATAAAAACTCCGCCTGACTAAGCTCTACATAGGTTTACTTGAAATCAATACCAAACATTAGCAATGGTCATATATTGCCTTTCTATGAATGCATTCAAAGACCATTGACAATGTTTGCTATTGAATTTTAAATAAAATTTACAGTTCTTGTCATTGTGTGGACCTCATTTACATTGGTTCTCACATGTTAAAAAAGGCCATGGCCCTGTATTAGAGGTTTTGATTGTGCCTGGTCTGTACTCCAGCTACAAGGATCCTATTCCATATTCATTGTTTAAGACTCACCCACAAAATTTACCAGATATAATTTTAATAAATATATAGAGCATTCTTTCATTACACATAATTGTGCACATAGTATACATAATAAGGATGCATTTTAACCCCTTCACACCCAAGGGTAAAACAAATCTTATTGCCTAAGCACAATTTTGCAATTTTGATATGTGTTTGTAAAACCTTGCATATCATCACTACAACTACTTTGTGCATCCAGGTGGATTATACCTTGTTTTGTTTTTTCAGGACCCAATTGGGCTTTCATGTGGTAGTAAATGCTTATGGATATCTCCTGATTTTTTTTTTATTATCCAAGAAAAAGTGGCCCAAAATAGTAAAAAAAAAAACATTTTTTTTTTTTTTTTTTACATCTAGTTGTATATTTTTTTTGTTACTACCATAACCTACAAACCAAGCAACAGCCCAAAATAAATTCTCCTGCTCCTGACGATCGCAGCGATATCATATATGTGTATGTCAGTTGTTTTTTGTACCGGAAGTACAGCCCAGAAGCAATAGTGCGCATCTTGCTTCTTTTTTATTTTTTGTCCTACCTAAAACACACTGACACTGATGTTAATTAAAAAAAAAAAAATCCTGGCCAAAATATACTGACTCTGATCTTTGACCTTGACCTTTGATCCTTACTTGACCCAAACACTAACCCTGGCAATGCCCTAGATCAGGTGTGCCCAACCTTTTGAAGAGCAAGGGCCACTTAAGCGACTTGGTAACCGGTTGCAGGCCACAATGAGAGGAGCGGGTGGATGGCAGCCCACTCGGCTCTTTAGAGCCCATTCTACTCTCAGCACAACAAACTTGCAGGTAATAGAAGTCTATGGCTCAGTGCAGGTAACCCGCAGGTGCACTTCTCTGCACCTGTGTATCAGTTTGAAAGCAGCCCAGTAACCACTGCAGAACAGATATGCCCATATATACACTGTGATTTTAGTAATAAACCTACCTTTAATAACAGTATTCTATTCTATTTTATTCCATCCCAGAGCAGGAGGTCGCGGGCCACATCAGAGGGCTCTGCGGGCCACATATGGCCCCCGGGCCACTAGTTGGGCACCCCTGCCCTAGATCAAACCTTAATCCAGGACAGTATTTTTTCTTTCTTTTTTCTTTTCTTTTTTATCATTTTATATTTACACACATACTCTTTATACTCTGCAAGAAAAGAGAAAGATACATTGTATCTTTCCTCTCCATTTACAGAGAGCGAGAGAAAACACAGGGGCAGGATTTACAGTGACTGATCACTGTGGTAGCAAATCAAAGGCTACTACAATGATCAGGTGACCCCGAATTGGAAGACCCAGGTCCTGATCGTTAGTACGTGGGCTGGGGCTCTTGGTGAGATCCTGGTCTCTGTGCTGGGAGCACATTGTGCGGCCTGCTCCCAGCACAAAGGGAGATATGCATATATGCGGCTCCACAGAAAAGAGCCCAGAGCAGAGGGGCCGTATATATGTGTTACATTGGCAGGAAGGGGTTAAGAACAGTGAAGTATCTTTAAGCAGTTGCAAAAAGAGGAAAAGTCTGGAATTTGCTGCAGTCTTTTGTATCTTTATTTTAGCATCACAACAGTATCACAGGCATGACAGGAACAATAGATGATTTCTTTAAGCAGTTGATTCCATATGGCTGGTAAAGGCACCTGATTAAAGGGGTTGTAAACCCTCATGTGTTTTCCCCTTAACGTTATGCATTAAGGGGAAAAAACTCTTCTCCTAGGAGGTTTTCCGATGCGGGGAGGAGCCGCGAGCGCCACTGGGGGACCCCAGAAGATGAGGATTGGGGCCACTCTGTGCACAACGTACTGCACAGTAGAGGTAAGTATAACATGTTTGTTATTTATTTGTTTTTTTAAACAATGGTTTACAACCCCTTTAACCACTTAAGGACCGCCGCACGACGATGTACGTCGACAGAATTGCACAGCTGGGCACAAGGGCGTACAGGTACGTCTCCTTTAAGATCCAAGCCGTGGGTCGCACGCGCCGCTGGCGGCGCGTTCGCGACCCGGTCCTGAGCTCCGTGACCGCGCCCGCAGGACCCGCGGACCCGATCGCCGCCGGTGTCCCGCAATCGGGTCACAGAGCTGAAGAACGGGGAGAGGTAAGTGTAAACAAACCTTTCCCCGTTCTTCCTAGTGGCAGTGTCAGTGATCGTCTGTTCCCTGTCACAGGGAACGACGATCAGTGATGTCACACGCCAAGCCACGCCCCCCTTCAGTTAGAATCACACATTAGGTCACACTTAACCCCTACTGCGCCACCTACAGGTTAACCCCTTCACTGCCAGTGTTATTTTCACAGTAATCAGTGCATATTTATAGCACTGATCGCTGTAAAAATTACAATGGTCCCAAAATGGTGTCAAAAGTGTCCCATGTGTCCGCCATAATGTTGCAGTCACGATAAAAATCGCTGATCGCCACCATAACTAGTAAAAAAATCATTATTAATAAAAATGCCATAAAACTATCCCCTATTTTCTAGACGCTATAACTTTTGTGCAAACCAATCAATAAACGCTTATTGCGATTTTTTTTTACCAAAAATATGTAGAACAATACGTATCGGCCTAAACTGAGGAAAGAAAAAAAAATTATATATTTTTTGGGGATATTTATTATAGCAAAAAGTAAAAAATATTGCATTTTTTCAAAATTGTCACTCTATTTTTGTTTATAATAAAATAAAAACTGCAGAGGTGATCAATACCACCAAAATAAAGCTCTATTTGTGGGGAAAAAAGGACACCAATTTTGTTTGGGAGCCACGTCGCACGACCGCGCAATTGTCAGTTAAAGCGACGCAGTGCCGAATTGCAAAACGTGGCCCAGGGCTTAAGTGGTTAAAATGTTCTGTCCTACTTTACTTGGGTGCACAAAAACAGATTTAGTGTGTCAGGAATGCAGAACCAAAAACTCTTTCTAGCCCTTAGGGTTTTGGGAAAACTTTACTCCCCGAACTTTGTCCAGAATAAAGACTTTTCGTTTTGGATATATTCATCTTACCGTTTTGAGGAAATCGTGCAGCAAAAATAAACAACCCTATAGCGAACAAAAAAATAATTCAAAAATGTTTTGTACCTGATATACAAAGTTCGCCTTTTTTTTTGCAATGTTCTTATAGTTATACCCTTATGCAGATAGTCATCACTTCCCTCTGGGCTTCGGCTCCTTTTCTGTGTGCCTGCTGTCATATCCATAAAGGTCTGTGGAAATGATTCAACGGAAAAGCCAAAACCTGGGGGGTGGATGAAACCAAAGGTGAGAGATATTTGCACGCTACATTCACCTCAATCCCTTCACTTTAATCCACTGAGTGGACATTTTATCATTCAGTCTAAAAGCTCATCCCTGTTGATTTCAGTAAATTCTGTGTGTATCACCATTCAACCTCTGTGCTTGTGTATTAAATAGAATGCACTCTGGGAGCAAGCAAAAGGTTAAGATTCAACTGAAAACAGTAGGCATCAATTCAACTGAGCTTATTCAATAAGTGCAGATCACTTTTCAGGTTAATGGTTCCACATGCCTCGATAAAGGTTTGTTTGGATTGTTCTGTGCTGGGTAAATCAATTTACCTGCATTGACCCTGGGATTTACATGTTGTAGGATTATAGTGTACCAGTGCTTCTCATCCAGTAAAATCCTCAGCAATCACTAACAGCACATGTCCTTTAAACCTTACAGGTAAAATTACAGTTGTATTTGTAAATAGCATCTTAGCAGACCCTTCAGTTTTTACAGGGCACTGACCATCATTTAGTGCAGCCCCATCAGTGCCGCCCATCAGTGCTCATCAGTGCTGTCTATCAGTGCTAATAAATGCCCATAAGTTCTACATATCAGTGCCCATCAATGCTGTCTATCAGTGCCCATTAGTGCCACCTATCAGTGCCCATCAATGCTGCATATCAGTGCCACATATAAGTGTTCATCAATGCCCCTATCAGTGTCCATCAGTGCCACTTATCAGTGCTCATCAATGCCTCCTATCAGTGCCCATCAATGCCACTTTTCTGTGCTCATCAATGCCCCCTAGTAGTGCCCATCAGTGCCACTTATCAGTGCTCATCAATGCCACCTATCAGTGCAACCTCATCAATGCTGCTTATCAGTGTCCATCAGTGCCACTTATCAGTGCTTATCAATGCTGTGTATCAATGCCCGTCAATGCCCCCTAGCAGTGCCGCCTATTAGTGCTCATCAGTGCTTCCTATCAGTGCTCATCAGTGCTGAAAATCACTGCCCTCTATCAGTGCCCACCAATGCCCCCTTATCAGAGCCCATCAGTGCCACTTATGAGTGCTCATCAATGCCGCCTATCAGTGCTACCTAGCAGTGCCCATCAATGTCCCCTATCAGTGCTGCAAATAACTGCCCTCTATCAGTGCCCACCAATGCCCCCTTATCAGTGCCCATCAGTGCCACTTATGAGTGCTCATCAATGCTGCCTATCAGTGCTACCTATCAATGCCCATCAATGTCCCCTATCAGTGCCAATCAGTGCTGCCCATGAATTCCTCCTATCAGATCCCATCAGTGCCCAGCAGTGGGCCTCTCACACAGAGCAGAGCATTGCTTGGCGTGACGTCAAGGTGAGCAGAAGCTTGCTCAGTGTGGAGCTGGAAGAGAGGGGCCCATGGGCAGCAGAGGGAAGCTGGATAGGAGGGGTGACCAGGCGGTAACATAATATAATAATAATAGAGGAATCAATCCCCGTCCCCTGCAGCTGCTGAATGCCTGCCGGAGGGAAAAGAGAAGCGGGCATTCAGCGGCTGCAGGAGGAGGGGATCAGTTCTTGCTATATACCGCCTCTCCTATACAGCTGTACAGAGAAGCATGAGGCCGGGTCGCAAGCGCGACCCCTCTAGCTACGCCCGGGTGGCAATCATCATGACCTACATAAAAAATGCAGCAAAAATGCATGTGCACTTTTACCACATTTTTGCAAAGGAGCAGTGTGAAAGTAGAAGTATGCTGTGACCATAAAACACCTATAAAGAAATACTGCCGCTTTACTCATTGGGGTAAAGTAACAGTGTCTACAGATGGTCACCCAACCCCCCTCGTAAGTTATATTTACTTAGCCATACCGTCCACATGTACCCATGTGACAGTGCACAGACCTGAGTGGCCAATCACAAGGCCTGAACACTGTAACATTATAGGCTCATGGTGTCTTACCCTAACATTAAAGTGATTCTAATTTTAACTTTAAAAGTATTAAACATGTTATATTCACCTGCTTTGTGCAATGATTTTGCACAGAGCAGCCCGGATCCTCCCCTTCTGTGTTCTAGGACCTCCTGCCAGTGCTCCTGGCTCCTTTTGACAAGGACAATTAAGCTTGGCCCTGCCCCCCCCCCCTGCTCTCTCGTTACAGAATTTAATTGAAAGCAGCAGGAGCCAATGCCTCCCGCTGTTATCAGTACAACAAAAGAATCTCCTGAGCACCGGTGTTTCACTATGTGCGGGTAGTATAGTCTATTCTTTAGTAAAAGGCAGAAACTAGGGTCTTGCAGCCCTTCTCAGAACAATGGGTGTTCAGAAACTGGTGCGCCCTCCTTTCTTTTTCTTTTCTCCTGCCTTGTAGGGTGGGAGAGAGCAGAGAGAGCTGCTGCTCTAGGGTACAGTACTGGATCGACATCGGGCTCAGGTAAGTATAAGGTGAGGATGGGGCTGGACACAGAAGGTTTTTTACCTTAATGCAGAGAACATATTAAGGTAAAAACCTGCAGGCTTAATGACACCAGAGCTTAGACAGGGTGGGATGATGCAATGGGGAGGCAGTGAAGACATGGTAAGTATAAAAGCCTAGGTGAGTGGCCTTTCTGATTGGACAAAGTGACTATGGGGTTGATTTACTAAAACTGGAGAGTACATAATCTGGTGTATCTGTGCATGGTAGCCAATTGGCCTCTAACTTCAGTTTATTCAGTTAAAGTGTTTCTAAACCCACAACAGTAAAATCACTCTGTATATGCAGTAAAGCATGCTCGTTATACTCACTGTGGAACCTAAGCGGTTAATCCTGCGCATTATGTAAACAGGCTGTTTGATCCTGTCTTCTCTGATCCTCAACTCCTTCCACTGTCCCCAATCCCTCTCCTGATAGTACAGAGTGTTGGGGGCAAGCTGCACATGCTCAAATCGGTGTGTATTGCTAGAGAAGTTTTTTTTTTTTCTTGGAAGCGTGCATGTGATCAGCACAGGGCCAATCAGCACTGTCCAGACAGAGGGTCAGGGGTCCTGCAACCTCATAGCACAGACAAAGGAGAATGAAAACTCCTCCTACAAGCTTTAACCAGACACACAAGACTGCCATATACTGCTAATGAAAAAAAGGTATTTAGCAGTTTATATTTACTAAAATAATTGCTTTTCCATTTTCTGTGTAGTGAGGGAGACAGACAGATATGGTGAATGCAGGGTCCTGGGTTCAGTATCACTTTAAAGGGGTTGTAAAGGTTCGTTTTTTATTTTCTAAATAGGATCCTTTAAGCTTGTGCATTGTTGGTTCACTTACCTTTTCCTTCGATTTCCCTTCTAAATGTTTTTTTTCTTTGTCTGAATTTCTCACTTCCTGTTTCTCCTCAGTAAGCTTGCCCCCATCATCCGAGTGGTGTGGAGTCAGCCAGAACAGCTTACTGAACAGCTTACTGAGGAGGAATAGGAAGTGAGAAATTCAGACAAAGAAAACACAGAAAAAATAACATTTAGAAGGGAAATCGAAGGAAAAGGTAAGTGAACCAACAATGCACTAGCTTAAAGGAACCTATTTAGAAAATAAAAAACAAACCTTTACAACGCCTTTAAGCTTTGGAAAAAAAAAAAAAAACTGGAAGCTAATTGGTTTCTATGCACAGCTGCACCAGATTTTGCACTCTCCGGTTTTAGTAAATCAACCCCAATGTCTATTTAACCAATGTCACCCCGCTAAGGCTGGTTTCACACTGGGGTGGTGGGTGCGGTGGCGGTATAGCGCCGCTATTTTTAGCGGCGCTATACCGTCGGAATTGCGGAGGTATTCGGCCGCTAGCGGTGCGGTTTTAACCCCCGCTAGCGGCCGAAAAAGGGTTAATACCACCCGCAAACCGTGGCTACAGCTGCGGTTTGCGGGCGGTATTACCGTGGTGTCCCATTCATTTCAATGGGAAGGAGCGGTATACACACCGCTCCTTCACCGCTCCAAAGATGTGGCTTGCAGGAGATTTTTTCTCCTCCCGCCAGCGCATCGCCTCAGTGTGAAAGCCCTCGGGCTTTCACATTGAGCATACTGGGGCAGGAGTTTTTCAGGCGTTATTTATGCGCTATTTTTAGCGCAAAACGCCTGAAAAACTCCTCAGTGTGAAAGGGGCCTTACTGTTCTGTCTAAAGTGTGTGATTTATAAAAGCGACTGGAGGGAATATAAATCCATTGGCAGGGAAGATAGTTCACATATGTGCATTTCAAGCTTGCGTTCCTTGCCAGGAGTTCGACTTTGATTATGAACTCTTGTTTTTTATGGAGGAAAATTAAAGTAAAATAAGAGTCAAGCACATATGAAAGTCATGTAGATCTTAATGCACTTTCCATTATCACACCATACATTAGTTTGCAAGGATGAAAAAAGCAAGGGAATGTTAAAGATTAATTAATCTGGTTAGTGCTAATACATGCTAAATATATTTTCAAGGTCTGTCTCTAAATTAATGTCTCTCTGTAATAACTTCAACATGTCTTGGCAAATGCAAGATAAACTGAAAATTAATTATGCTGTAATGAGCTTATCTTTGTGTCATTTGTAATAGCAGATATTAAGAATAAGGTCATGCTTTGTGTTGGAGTAAATCCTCTTTAATGTTGTTTTATTTGCTTTATTGCCTTTCGATTACCGTAATGTTTGTAAATAGAGTGATGCAGCACAGTAGGCTCCTTTATAAAAAGTATCAGCAGCCACAGTGCTTTGAAGACATGGTATTATGACAGAATGAGGATATGTGTGTCTGTTTTTAAAGAACACTTCCAGTCAGCAAATAAAACCAGTCTGCAAGCTGCTTACACTATTTAGCAATGTGCTACATTTATGAAGGCCACTTAATTTACCTTAAAGTGTCAGAAACCCCAAAACCTGATTCTCTGACTATGGGGTCTGTGTTATAAAAAGTTTGGTGAATGAATGTGACAAACATCCCCATAGCGCCAACAAAATGTATACTGTGTAACATAATTATCTCCTATGACCGTAAGAGCCATCTAGTGGCCATAATATTTTATTTTCCTGATTTAACTATTAAAAGAAAATACTGCAGTATGACCACTAGATGGTGGTCATGATCATAGGAGACAATTATATTACACAGAATAAGGTAAGCACGGAGCTGTGTGGATGTTTGTCACATTCGTTCAGTGATCTTTAAATACATAGACCCCTATGTGTGGTCTTCTTTTCTTCTAAAGATATGTCAGTGAAAGTAAATACCTGGTAAACCTGTCAGTTACTAGTACTTCCTTATGCACAGTGTCCACCCTCTGCAAGACAGTTCTTAGTCTTGAGCATTGCCACCCCTGAAGGCACATGCTCATGCTTTCTCTCTAGGAAAGCTGTGCATTGGCAACACATCATTTCTCTTGAACAAACACAGACCCAGATGACAGTGCTGAATGCCTTGTGGGGGGGCTCCAGCTGTATGATTGACAGCATTTCTTCTAGTGAGCCATACTGTCAGACACAGGATAGCACCATGCAGCAGTCTGCGAGATGCGTCACACCTTCCATTTATCCCTACCCACATATGGGACCATGCAGTGCAGATGAAAAGGAGAACAATCATGTGACCTTAGCAAAAAAGAGAACAAATAAGTACATAGTACTTAGACTCTTAGCTCCCAAAGTAAAAAATTAAGAAAGAAAAATCATAGGACCTCAGCAATGAAGGGAAGAGCATGCAAAGTCTGTCTTGCCCAAAAACAATTCACCCCTTAACATGTTTTTATTTTATATTGTTTTATTTTATATATTTTTATTATTTTTATTTTTTTATGTTAAAGCGGAGTTCCACCCAAAAGTGGAACTTCTGCTCATTTGTTTCCTCCACCCCTCCGGTGCCACAATTGGCACCTTTCGGGGGGGAATACCTGTATTTGACAGGTATCCTGTTCCCACTTCCGGGAGCCACAGCCGCGGATATTGGTGTCACAGTTAGGCTGACCGTTCGGCTCCCTCCTCCTCCCCTGTCACCGGGCCAGTAGGAGAGAGGAGCGGAGCGGTGTGCATGTGCAGTAGGGTTCCCTGCGTGAAGCCATAAGGCTACACTGCCGGGTTCCCTTACCCGCAATGGCGGCAGTATGCACCCGACAGCTGATGGAAAAATCAGCTGCGGTGTCGACATCGCTGGACTCCAGGACAGGTAAGTGTCCTATTAGTAAAAGCCAGCAGCTGCAGTATGTGTAGCTGCTGACTTTTTATTTTTGCTACAGTGGGCGGACCTCCGCTTCAACATTGCGCAGTGTATGACCTGACACATTCATGGCGCAGTGTATGTCCTGGCTCATTCATGGCACAGTGTATGTCCTGGCTCATTCATGGCGCAGTGTATGTCCTGGCTCATTCATGGCGCAGTGTATGTCCTGGCTCATTCATGGCGGAGTGTATGACCTGACTCATTCATAGCGCAGTTTATGCCTTGGCTCATTCATGGCACAGTGTATGTCCTGGCTCATTCATGGTGCAGTGTATGTCCTGGCTCATTCATGGCGCAGTGTATGACCTGACTTATTCATGGCGCAGTGTATGTCCTGGCTCATTCATGGCGGAGTGTATGACCTGACTCATTCATAGCGCAGTTTATGTCTTGGCTCATTCATGGCACAGTGTATGTCCTGGCTCATTCATGGCGCAGTGTATGTCCTGGCTCATTCATGGCGCAGTGTATGTCCTGGCTCATTCATGGCGGAGTGTATGACCTGACTCATTCATGGCGCAGTGTATGTCCTGGCTCATTCATGGCGCAGTGTATGTCCTGGCTCATTCATGGCGCAGTGTATGTCCTGGCTCATTCATGGCGCAGTGTATGACCTGACTCATTCATGGCGGAGTGTATGACCTGACTCATTCATAGCGCAGTGTATGTCCTGGCTCATTCATGGCGCAGTGTATGTCCTGGCTCATTCATGGCGCAGTGTATGTCCTGGCTCATTCATGGCGCAGTGTATGTCCTGGCTCATTCATGGCGCAGTGTATGTCCTGGCTCATTCATGGCGCAGTGTATGTCCTGGCTCATTCATGGCGCAGTGTATGACCTGACTCATTCATGGCGGAGTGTATGACCTGACTCATTCATAGCGCAGTGTATGTTCTGGCTCATTCATGGCGCAGTGTATGTCCTGGCTCATTCATGGCGCAGTGTATGTCCTGGCTCATTCATGGCGCAGTGTATGTCCTGGCTCATTCATGGCATCAGTAGGATGCAGAGAACTGAGCCAGGAACGGGTATGATGTAACTCCTATGAGCATGCACAAGACCTAAATCCTTAGCGGCTAACTAAGTGTCTGAAGAAGGATGGGAATTTAATTCCACTTTAGTTATACGTTGAGAAGGTAATATATTTGACGGTTACATACTGTATACAATGCATATCAATTTTAAATTGATATTTTGTGTTTGGCACATCCTTTTGTATTCAAAGTAACCATTTTTAAAGTTCTATGGGTTAGAGGACTTGTATATTTTTATGTACCAATTAAGTATTGTACTTTGGTTGCTTTGTTATTTGGGCTTATTTCCAGATTTAAAACTGCTCTGTCTGTTAGAGACCTACTCAGTTGTTGGGACGGGGGCGGGCGCCATAAAGGTCTTTATGGATCTTGCTTTGTGCAACGGTGCACATTCATGTTGAAACAGGAAGGGGCCATCCCCAAACAGTTCCCACAAAGTTGGGAGCATGAATTTGTCCAAAATGTCTTGGTATGCTGACGCCTTAAGAGTTCCCTTCACTGGAACTAAGGGGCCAAGCCCAACCCCTGACAAAAACATCCCCAAACCCTAATCCCCCCTCCAACAAATGATTTGGACCAGTGCACAAAGCAAGGTCCATAAAGACATGGATGAGTGAGTTTGGGATGGAGCAACCTGACTGGCCTGCACAGAGTCCTGACCTCAACCCAACAGAACACCTTTGGAATGAATTAGTGCAGAGACTGCGAGCCAGGCCTTCTTGTCCAACATCCGTGCCTGACCTCACAGATGCGCTTCTGGAAGAATGGTAAAACATTCCCATAGACACACTCCTAAACCTTGTGGACAGCCTTCCTAGAAGAGTTGAAGCTGTTATAGCTGCAAAGGGTGGGCCAACTCAATATTGAACCCTACGGACTAAGACTGGGATGCTATGTGTCCCAATACTTTTGACAATATTGTGTAAATAAATATTGTGATATGAGGTAGCCCGGGAACATCAGCCAGCCAAGTTGGTAAAAGCAACAAGTCCTTTTATTGGAATCTCCACATAAAATAGACTCAAAGATCTTTCTCTAACCAAAATTAAAACAAAATTAAAACAAGACTGTGCGTAGTTCTGGGACAAATCAAGAAAGCATACTGCAAGCTCACCGCCAATCTCTAAGTCCCACAATGGGTTAGGGTTCCTCTATGCATCAGGGTGCCGGAAAGGCCGCAGGGGTTCAGCTACAGGCGTCTTGATTGCGAAAGGGTTCACCTTTCTCACAATCTGTGAACCACTCCACTGCACCTCATTGACACAGGTGCTGATTCCTTCATGCTGCCTTTCAAGACTCCCTTTGCTGTAGCTTAACCCCTTCAGGGCCAGAGTCCTTGTAGTGGTTTGTAGGTACTTCCCTCCCAAAACTTTTCCAACCTCCGAAGTTCTGGGTCCCTAAGAAGCACTTATCAAGTCAGAGAGTACTGACAATCAGTCCTTTCTTTCCAACCGGAATCAGCAAAGGAGAATACCATATGCCTCTCTTGTTGTTGCATTTGTCATGAGAATTCACCAATAAAACGTTGATGACATAAGTAGCCAATATTTCTGATAAATCTAGTGCTTTAGGCATTGTAGTAATTGAATGATCTTTTTAATTGTGTTCATTGCCTCTTTTCTAAGGCCGCTTTTACACAATTGAAGAAAGTGCTTTTTTAGCAAGAGTTTCCAACATCCACCTAACATTTTCCAAATGCTAGGTCTGAAAAAATGTGCTGAGCCAAATGGCTCCATATATATAACCATGTTCGCACGGCTAATTTTGTGTGGCATTACCTGAACACTGATTGCAATGTTTTCTCAAACCCTAACCACAGACTTCCAATGATTCACTGAAGAGAATGTTTGCAATATACATAGAAAACAAACAGCATAACCATGGGCATTTGTAAGTGGTCTTTATAGGACTAGGCCTCTTGCACATGGGCACCTGGGCCTGTACTACATAAATTCTGAATATACAGTATCTCACAAAAGTGAGTACACCCCTCGCATTTTTGTAAATACTTTATTATATCTTTTCATGTGACAACACTGAAGAAATTACACTTTGCTACAAGTAGTGGGTGTACAGCTTGTATAACAGGGTACATTTTCTGTCCCCTTTAACACAGCCATTAATGTCTAAACTGCTGTCAACAGAAGTGAGTACACCCCTAAGTGAAAATGTCCTAATTTGCCCCAAAGTTTTAATATTTTGTGTGGCCACCATTATTTTCCAGCACTGCCTTAAGCCTCTTGGGCATGGAGCTCACCAGAACTTCACAGGTTGCCACTGGAGTCCTCTTCCACTCCTACATAACGACATCATGGAGCTGGTGGGTGTTAGAGACCTTGCACTCCTCCACCTTCTGTTTGAGGATGCCCCACAGATGCTCAATAGGGTTTAGGTCTAGAGACATGCTTGGCCAGTCCATCACCTTTACCCTCAGCTTCTTTAGCAAGGCAGTGGTTGTCTTGGAGGTGTGTTTGCGGTTGTTATCATGTTGGAATACTGCCCTGAGGCCCAGTCTCCGAAGGGAGGGGATCATGCTCTGATTCAGTATGTCACAGTACATGTTGGCATTCATGGTTCCCTTAATGAACTGTAGCTCTCCAGTGCTGGCAGCACTCATGCAGCCCCAGACCATGACACTCCCACCACCATGCTTGACTGTAGTGTGTCTTGTCTTTGTACCCCTCACCTGGTTGCCGCCACACACGCTTGACACCATCTGAACCAAAACAGTTTATCTTGGTCTCATCAGACCAAAGGACATGGTTCCAGTAATAAATGTCCTTAGTTCGCTTGTCTTCAGCAAACTGTTTGCAGGCTTTCTTGTGCATCATTTTTAGAAGAGGCTTCTTTCTGGGACGACAGCCATGCAGAATTTGATGTGTGCAGCATATGGTCTGAGCACTGACAGGCTGACCCCCCAGCCCTTCAACCTCTGCAGCAATGCTGGCAGCACTCATACGTCTATTTCCCAAAGACAACCTCTGGATATGACGCTGAGCATGTGCACTCAACTTTTTTGGTCGACCATGGCAAAGCCTGTTCTGAGTGGAACCTGTCCTGTTAAACCACTGTATGCTCTTGGCCACCATGCTGCAGCTCAGTTTCAGGGTCTTGACAATCTTCTTATAGCCTAGGCCGTCTTTATGTAGAGCAACAATTCTTTTTTTCAGATCCTCAGTGAGTTCTTTGCCATGAGGTGCCATATTGAACTTCCAGTGACCAGTATGAGAGAGTGAGAGCAATAACACCAAATTTAACACACCTGCTCCCCATTCACACCTGAGTCCTTAAAACACTAACGAGTCACATGACACCAGGAAGGGAAAAGGCTAATTGGGCCCAATTTGGACATTTTCACTTAGAGGTATACTCACTTTGGCTTCCAGCGGTTTAGACATTAATGGCTGTGTGTTGAGTTATTTTGAGGGGACAGCAAATTTTCACTGTTATACAAGCTGTACATTAACTACTTTACATTGTAGCAAAGTGTCATTTCTTCAGTGTTGTCACATGAAAAGATATAATAAAATATTTACAAAAATGTCAGGAGTGTACTCACTTTTGTGAGATACTGTGTAAGATACTGTATGTGTATATATGTATATATGTATATATACAGTGTATATATATATATATATATATATATATATATATATATATATGCAATCAAGAAAAGTAAGGCGTTGACTTTTTTTTTTTGTCATCTGTATCAGAAAGAATACTGTGCTGGGTCTGGATGGCACACATCACTCACGAACATGCAGATGTCCCACTGCTGGCCTGTCAATTTCACAGAGACATCTCCCTGTCTGTAGTCTTCTAATGTGTATAGATATAAAAAAAGAGGCAGGGCAGGGAAAAGATTGTGACATTAATATATGTACGTAATAATGGTGATAAATATGTCTCAGCAGATACTTGTCAGTGGATAATAGTTTTGTAGTAATTGTAGTAATATAGTCAGATAAATACTGAGAATGCAGAATTGTCATCAGCACCCTGTCCGAGTCATTTAGTTTTATTGGATATATATTTGAAACAAGAATATCTCGCACTTAGTATTCCTGCACAACTGCTAAGCTATTCCACAATATGTTTCCTAATCAATGCTGACTACTTTTGCCAGCATCAGCAAATGACAATCTCACAGAGACTGATGGAAAGTGACACCGTGCCTCCCAGAGATTTACAGTAAATTGAGAATTGTTTTTATTACAAAACCTAAAATTAACAGTTGTAGAATTTCCCTTGAGTGTTGTTTCAATACAGAAGAAAACATTTTGAATATTTGTAAAATGCATTTTCCTTCAGACAACCTTATCTGGTTCAGTGGTGCAGAAATATTTCAAACGATAAAATACAACAGTTTAAACACCAGTTCAGCAACAAAAGGTTAGAGATATTTGAATTTATTGGAGATGGATATGTGTAACACTTAAAGCCCAACCCCAGCTTAAAAATAAATAAATAAAATACTGCCATGCAGGAGTCAAAATAAAGAACAGCTTTGGCTACAATGTTAATCCTAGCTCCGGTGCTGTCCCCTGTAGACCCACCACTTCAACCATCTAGTTCTGGCTCTCATTTGAGTTGAATGGCACTAATCCATAAAGGACCTGCCCCTTGGGGCACATCATCAAGCAACCCTGGGGACACAGGGGAATTTTGCAGGGAACATGACATGGCAGCGTTCTCTACCATTCAGGGCCCATCCACCACTGAATTAAGAAGAGATGGAAGAAGATCCATGAGTTCACATGATAAGAGTGAAGAAGGAGCCTGGATTTGGACTTTAAAACCACTTAAGGACCACCACACGACAATGTACGTCGACAGAATGGCACGGACAGGCACAAGGGCGTACAGATACGTCCCCTTTAAGAACTTGTCCGTGTGTCGTGCGCGCCGCCGCTGGCGCTCTCGCGACCCGGTCCGAAGCTCCATGACTGCGCCCGCGGGACCCGATCGCCGCCGGTGTCCCGCGATCGGGTCACAGAGCTGAAGAACAGGGAGAGGTAAGTGTAAATAAACCTTTCTCCATTCTTTCTAGTGGCATGTCAGTGATCGTCTGTTCCCTGTCATGGGGAACGACGATCAATGACGTCACACGCCAAGCCACGCCCCCCTACAGTAAGAATCACTCATTAGGTCACACTTAACCCCTACAGCGCCACCTAGAAGTTAAACGCTTCACTGCCAGTGACATTTTCACAGTAATCAGTGCATTTTTATAGCACTGATCGCTGTAAAAATTATAATGGTCCCAAAAATGTGTCAAAAGTGTCCAATGTGTCTGCCATAATGTCGCAGTCATGAAAAAAATGCTGATCGCTGCCATTACTAGTAAAAAAAAAAAAATATTAATAAAAATGCCATAAAACTATCCCCTATTTTGTAGACACTATAACTTTTGCGCAAACCAATCAATAAAAGCTTATTGCGATTTTTTTTTTTACCAAAAATATGTAGAAGAATACGTATCGGCCTAAACTGAGGGGAAAAAAAATAATTTTTATATATTTTTTGGGGATATTTATTATAGCTAAAAGTAAAACATATGTCATTCTTTTCAAAATTGTTGCTCTATTTTTGTTTATGGCGCAAAAAATAAAAATCGCAGACATGATCAAATACCACCAAAAGAAAGCTCTATTTGTGGGGAAAAAAGGACGTCAATTTTGTTTGGGAGCCACGTCGCACGACCGCGCAATTGTCATTTAAAGCGACGCAGTGCCGAGTCGCAAAAAGTGGCCTGGTCTTTAACCAGCCAAAATGGTCCAGGGCTGAAGTGGTTAAGATGACCAGGAGCTCAACTGTGTTCATATTTTATGTACTCTCAACCATAACCAGGCCTCCAAATTACTGAAAACTATGCGATATGGAAGAGTGACTGAATAATATAGATTTGCTTACATTGCCTTAAGTGTCTTTTTATCAACAACAAAAAATCTTAGTTGGTGGAGAATTAAACCATAAGTTTCCCATGTCCTAAAAGACTCTGATAGTGAGACCCCATTCACACAGGGGCAACACGACTTCCAGCGCGACTTTGGGAGGCAACTTGGACACGACTTGAGTTTGAATCACAGTGCGACTTGGGGTGACTTCAGCGCGACTTGGGGCGACTTACAACACGACTGAAGTCGCCTCCAGGACAGGAGGCCTTCCAGTGGCCAATCAAACAAGAATCAGAGGGAGGGAGGAGGGAGGGGTTTGCCTGAGAAATGTATGTTCTCTTCCTGGAAAGTTGCTTCTGTTAAGACAGCGATCTGACTTCTGAGGCGACTTCCATTGAAATCAATGGGTACAAGTCGCCTAGCAGTCGCCTAGAAGTCGGATTGAAGTAGTACAGGAACCTTTTTTGAAGTCAGAGTGACTGCAGTAGTGTACATTAAGACGGCTCCATTCACTTACATTGATTTTCTCATGCAGCGCGACTTGAGGCGACTAGGGGCGACTTGGGGCGACTTGAAGTCAGATCCAAAGTCGTCCCTGTGTGAATGGGCTCTAAGGATCTACTCTTGAGTTTAACACACCTGTTCTGCACACACGTTATAGGAATTGCAAGGATTTCCCACTTTCTCTGGAGAATTGTGAGTGCACAAAACACCAAAGTAGCTGGTCATAGACCCAGGTAGATCTCATTACTAGAGAAAGAAAATATATAAAAAAGCCACTATATGATTTAGAACCTTGTAGAGCTTACTGAAAGAATCTAGAAATCACTCTTGATTTTTTAAGATTGATTTCCAGGCAAGCAGATAAAAACATTTTTGTCAGCTCCTCTTGTGATCCAGGCGCCCCTGCCAGACAGCAAAGCCAATACAGTACTCCACTTCTACAGTCAGTACATGAAACACACCATCACATATTGCAGGCAACAAAGTCCCATGCAGGGAATCCAGGAAGCTGTGGAATGACCAGCAGACTTGCAGAACTCGACAACAACATGAAAGGAGATGTGTAGGGGTTGGGGTGCATGCGGAATGTCTTAAGGCTCCTACTGAGGCACCATCCCGGAAGAATATGCGACTGTATGTCAAAAAAATGGTTGATCAAGGGTGGGACTTTGTGTGTGCCTCAGTGGAGTGAATAAATATAGACGTATCACGATATATAGAAAAATAAAATAAACAATTTTTATTATCCTGCCGAAGGCAGCAATGTAAAAAAACCTTATATTCTTACAAAAGTATATATAAGAAAATATAAAATCACATTACAGTTCAAATAATGGGTAACGGGATGTGCGATTCCCATTCACAGAGAGAAATGAAGGCCTACGCGTTTCGCGGATTTCCGCTTCATCAGGGCCATTTAGCGTAGCACAAAGAGTTAATACAAGGGTTCTAGGAGCAAACAAAACATTGATAAAATATACATGCATATTATATCCTATATATTTAAGGGGGAAAAAAAACCTAACATATATAGATCAACATTATACAGATATTAGATCCGATTGGAATAAGAAAGACTGTGGGTGTGCACATTGAGGCATATCAAGTATGTTATCCAATGGCACATCCACATACTACATTAGCATTTATTTTCTAAATATCAATATCATTTGAATATTTACAGAGGAAAACATTTCTGATCATATGTATGGTCCTATACATGCACAGCAGTGTCCCATATATACAGGGGAAATGTACCCAAAGCTTCTAGTGTACACATAAATAACATGTATTGATATAGTTTCATATGTATGTTTTATATATTAGTCTCAAAAAGAGAGATAGAAACTTACCAGAGAACTGTACAAGCACAGATGCAATGTGGCGGACGGAAGAGACCTGGGTGCCTGTGAGGATTCTCCCCCCCTAAAACAGATATCTGCGCAGTTGTATGGGGTGGATCCCTATGTATATCAAAATATAATCACATAGGGATCTATCTCTCTTTTTGAGACTAATATATAAAACATACATATGAAACTATATCAATACATGTTATTTATGTGTACACTAGAAGCTTTGGGTACATTTCCCCTGTATATATGGGACACCGCTGCGCATGTATAGGACCATACATATGATCAGAAATGTTTTCCTCTGTAAATATTCAAATGATATTGATATTTAGAAAATAAATGCTAATGTAGTATGTGGATGTGCCATTGGATAACATACTTGATATGCCTCAATATGCACACCCACAGTCTTTCTTATTCCAATCGGATCTAATATCTGTATAATGTTGATCTATATATGTTAGTTTTTTTTCCCCCTTAAATATATAGGATATAATATGCATGTATATTTTATCAATGTTTTGTTTGCTCCTAGAACCCTTGTATTAACTCTTTGTGCTACGCTAAATGGCCCTGATGAAGCGGAAATCCGCGAAACGCGTAGGCCTTCACTTCTCTCTGTGAATGAGAATCGCACATCCCGTTACCCATTATTTGAACTGTAATGTGATTTTATATTTTCTTATATATACTTTTGTAAGAATATAAGTTTTTTTTACATTGCTGCCTTCGGCAGGATAATCAACATGAAAGGAGAGTTTTGAAGTAAGGTTTTATTGGATTGTCAAAAATAACTATTGTTTGTATTGCTAGTACACAGCTGATGTTATAACATGAAAGTGTATGCTGTGACTATTGCATACGCTGAAACCGAAGGAGTTTTTTTAACTACCTGGAGCTCAGTAGTAAACCTGTGTTGCAGGGCAAAGCAGTAGGTTCACCTATCTGCTGCCCACCTAGTTGAACATACTTACTTTTGTTTTACTCCCCCACTGCTCCTTTTAGATGCCAGGAGCAAATAGAAAGCCCAGTATACAGTATTTTTCAGGATTTGATTCAGAGCCTATAGTACTAAGGACTCCCTGCCCCCTTGTGACATTGAAAGACATCATGTGTCCCTTTTTTCAGAAGTTCTAAGGATTTCTCTGCTATCTCAACACAGTGAAGTTAGGTAAAGCCCAAACTCCTACCTGCATCTCCACTGACGCCTCCACCCTGTATATTTTGCAACTAGTTTACTTACGCCCAACTTTTTCTGAAGTCTTTAGGCTGGGCACAGATACCATAGACTCCTCATTCTTTTTGCATTTTCTCCAAGCTGGACAGTCTTCAATAATGATGAGAGCAGCTTCTTTTCTTTAAAAAAAAATAGCCAGAGCTAAGCTTTAAGAGAACCCACTGCTTTTACCTGCATGAGCAAAGCACAGGTTTAAGGTTAGGGCTTGTTTACACAAGCATTGCCATCTGAAGAGAAACCTGTGGTTGTGGGGCAGTTGCAGCTTGACCCCATTTTGTAAAGCAATGCAGCCGTGGCATGTGTGTATCCCTGTATGGTCATCTTTGCAGTTTAGGGGGGGGGGCAATTGGGGGCTGTAAGTACGTAGCTCAACTGCTTGTTCTTACCATCCCCAAACAGCAAGTGTAAACTAAGCCTAAATAAATGCTGCCAATTGGGGTAATGCTGCCTCATTTTTAAACTGCCCATTTTATAACAGAAACAGCACAAAGTTAGAATATCTGAATGGTACTCTAAATCTGTTTGCTACAAATAATAGTCCACTATGGTCTCGCTATATTAAATTTGTAGAACATTGTTCCTTGCTCTGGCAGACTATATTGAAACATGCCAGCTATTCTATATAGCAAAAATACAAAGGAAGCTGTCACTGTTTAAAATACTAGTCGGCACAGCCATTCGGGTTAAAGTTTTATAACATATTGTACTGTTAAACAGGGTCTGATCTATCTCTTATAGCCGTAGCTTGTCATATAGCATGTTAGCATTGCAGCTTGTACAGTACTTTTCAAGACCAAGAAAGACTTTGTAGGAATGTAGCTTAATATCAGTTTTTCATGTTATGTGATCCCTGGGTCAGTGTGTGCTGGCAATAAGACTTATTGTACAGACAGAGCACGCTGTCATTTTGCTCAGCATACTGTTTATACCTACATATGATGGACTGTACATGAATTGGACAGAGTTTGCTCTAAAGAGAACAGCACTAATTAGAAAAAAAATTATACGTGTAAACATTACATTAGTTATATAGGAAGGCTGGTATGCCAGCCTGAAATTATGGGAGGAGTTTGAGGGGTACTTATACAGACCATCCACCAGGGTCAGTGTCGGCTGTAGTGCGCGGTAATCGTCGTCATCAGCCGACGCCTTACGACTCGCAACGTTCGCGTAGTTGCTTTCGTAAAATATATATATTTAATAAAAAATAAATAAATAAATAAATAAATAAATTAAAAAAAAATATATATATATATATATATATATATATATATATATATATATAATAATAATAATAATAATAATAAAAAAAAAAAAAAAAAAAAAAAGGATTATATATATATATCTCCATGTCACCCTCCTCACAGGTCCCGGTCGACCCATGTCTCGACCTCAACCAAGACAGGGCTCAAGTCAGGTGCGTAAACGCAAGGCCCCTCCTTGCTTTCTCTCCGCACTCTTTCACGATATCCGAGTCTTCACATACACAATTCGACCGCTCATCAGGCGCTAGCAACTGTCACATACCTCTACGCACGACACTCTGTTTTCGAAGTCGATCCGAGATCCTTCACTACGCAGACAAGGTCACCAACATCCACCTTGCTGGCAGTGCAGGAGTTGGCAGACCGACCACACGTCACTGGACTACAGATCGAAACATTCCTACTTAGCATACCAGACTTCAGCTACTCGCCCCAGTACGCCCTGGGGGCTCTGGTTCATCAGTCTGTGCCAAGCACAGGCGGCACCCGAGCTATCGGTTACCTAGCCAGTCACCTCCTGGCTCACCTTGGTTGCCACGCAGTCTTTTGAGTTTTCTAAATTTCACTCAACAAGCGCTCGTACGCAAAACTTGGCTATCCTCTGCGCCTGTCATTCCTTATTCTGTCCATCCTCCCTTCCTTCTCCCTACCCACTTTCGTACCTCCTCTATCCCCTCCATACCTGGCATCTCACTCTATAAACATACATTCCCCCCCCCCTTTTTCTTTCTCGTTTCTCCAGCCCCCAACATATCGCAGACCGACTGCGATGACTTTACCTTCATCCCTCCCTCACCACGTTCGGGTTCAGCGGACGACTCCACACAGTCCCTCAGGGCTGGACCATCCCCAGGCTTACGGCCGAACTACGCCATAGGGGCATCCCCTACCCGGCCACGGCCAGGAAAACCAAGCTGTTAGGCTGCCGTTCCATAACCAGCGGCAACTCTACCAGACAAATTCCGCTGCAGTCGATATCCTCGGCATGTACTCAGCTACACGCCTCAGTGACCACACTGGCAACCAGGCCTGGATGCTTTCCTAAATGTACATAATATAACTGAGTACTAACAGTCTAGGTAAAGTTGATCCAGGGTAAATCCGATTGCCTCTCGGGGGACCGGGAAGGAATTTTTTCCCCTGCTGTAGCAAATTGGATCATGCTCCGCTGGGGTTTTTTGCCTTCCTCTGGATCAACTGTGGGTATAGCATTGGGTATATGGGATTGCACGATATTTTTATTTTGTTTATTTTATTACTTTAGTGTATTAGTGCAGGGGGCACTACAGGGTTCCACACCAGACTCATTACACTGCCTGACTCATTCCAAAACTACCCAGTCAAACTCCTGCATACCCTCACAGGAGTTCTCCCGATGGTTTAGAAATCTTGTGAGATCTAAGAAATCCAAGAGAGGTCTTTAAAACCTTGACGTGCCCATAACCGTGAAGAAAGTAGGAAAACCGGCACAGTTCATCTCCTTCCTGGTAATCGTTCTAGACAAACGCGCCATGCGGGCCAGCCCACCTCTCGGTAGATTGACCCACATCAGGGCAGTCATCCATACGTCTACCGACACGCAGGGGGGCACTAACCCACAGCTACAATCCCTACTGGGCATGCTCAAACCACGATGAGGATCGTCCCTCAAGGGCGTTCCTTTATCGCACGCTTCTTAGCGTTCCTCTCCCAGGCACGAGACATTGTCCAAGTCATTAAGCTAGACACAGCCTCCGTAGCAGGAGCTGGCCATGGGGGACCAATTCCTTGAGACCGGATAGGTAGACCCTTGTTTATCCCATCAGCATCCTCTTCGTCGCCTCAGATGACCACGGACGTAGCAGCTTCCACAAGCTTCGCTGCAATTTTTGGCCATCATTGGTTTCAGGAGATCCGATCCATCAGAGATGCTCACAATTCCGCTTTTTAGTCAGTCCTCCTCTCTATTTGAGATCTACCCCATAGTCGCAGCAACACTAGTACGGGGCAGCCCCGGGCAGGACAGACCGCCATGTTCGCCACAGACAACCAGGCTACAGCCACAGTCATTAACAAAGGCAGGTCAATAAATCATTATCCGTCATGTCCTTCCCACGCAGGCCGTTGCTACTTTCCCTACAACGTCAGCTCAGTAGCCTCAGGGTCCACATCCCTGGCCAATGCAACACCTCGGCCGACGCGCTATCCCGCCTAACCATGCCACATCCTTTCACAGAAGCCTGGAGCCGACTCGACCATGTCCGGCATCCCACATTAGTCCCAACCAACTTTGGAATCGGATAACACCTCCATGGTGCTACCTCCCTCATCAATGCATCCTGATCCGCCAACACACTACAGGTGGCGGCAACCACACTCCAGTACCGAACGCTTACCAGTGACCAGCACCATTCTCCGGGACATGTCTGCTATCCTTCACGTTCCCCCTTCGGTCTATGGCCCAGCCTGGTAAATCAAGCAGCCACTTACCTAGCCTTGTTACGGTCTCACGGCCCGGCGAATTACTATCACCAGCCCTAAATGCCAAGTACTACTCAGGCACCACCCGTCTCGCCACCAAAGTCATTTCATCCTACACCCGACGGTATCGGAAACAATACAACCCGGTCCCGGAGTAGACATTAAACCTTTCAGGACACATAACCCCATGGCCGTTCTGGTGCAATCGGTAAACTCGGCTGTCCGATCCATCAGAGGACAGCCCTCTACTACCTTTCCCAACTGTACCCCTAAGCGGGAAACAGTTCATCAGCCACGTCAGAACACCCCTGAGCATCTCGGGCCTTAACCCAGGGTGTTACTCAGGACTTGCTTTCGCATTAGAGCAGCCCCAACAACATCACGAAACAGAGTTCCTGACCACGCAATAAGGAAGATGGGCAGGTGGAAATCCTTGTGTTTCGCCCGACACATTCCCGATCCTCAGGCAGAAATATCACGAGCCTTTAACAGTCTCGCTCTATAGTGGTTTACCTGTCATAATAGAACAATTCCTCCCTAACCTTGTGTGACTTTTTGGCCCCTTTATTTGGCATACCGTACAAAAGGCCAGGCCACACTTCAGGTCTTATTTGTGTTGTTAGTCTTGTGACGTGTCTATGTGATCCATATCTCTTCAGACAGAGGGCTCCGACCATAAATAGGAAGGCTGGTATGCCAGCCTGAAATTATGGGAGGAGTTCGAGGGGTACTTATACAGACCATCCACCAGGGTCAGTGTCGGCTGTAGTGCGCGGTACCCACCCACCCATATCTCCCTTTTCTAGGGCACTCCTCTACAACTAATTCTCAGCAGAATTATCTATTACTTCTATTCAGGTATGGCCCCTTTATTTGGCATACCGTACAAAAGGCCAGGCCACACTTCAGGTCTTATTTGTGTTGTTAGTCTTGTGACGTGTCTATGTGATCCATATCTCTTCAGACAGAGGGCTCCGACCATAAATATATATATATATGTGTGATTTTGTTCCTGCGTAGTAAAATAATTGACCTATGTTAAAATTGATCTCTAGGCATGTAAAAGATGCAAATTAATACAGTTGTGCATTCGTAAATATATCATTACATACAAATAAAAGAGAAACTAGTATGAGTACCTGGATTTGACTTAAAATCATCCCTTTGCATTCCAACATGCAGAGAAAGAAGAAGGGGTAGTTGGGAAACACTGGGAGCCAATCACATGTGTTGCATACAAATATGTTGACCAAAAACATCCTGATAGGTTACTAAATTGCTTCTGCTCATTCACTGTCCAGTGAGCTGGCTGGGTGTGGATAGAGGACACCAACTATGAATGTACTGTCTGTCGGGGGGCTGTGTAAATCTCTGGACTGAGTGGACAGAATTGCAAAACCTGCCAGTTATAACAGCTTTCTTATATTTACTTCAACTGATTGTTTGTGTGCTTGAATTTCAGTTTTAAGGACACATTTCTCTCCAACTCCAAAAGGTAAAACCATGAACTCACAAACAGTAAAGAGGTTCAACAATACTCTACAGAACTAATTGCTGACAAGATCTAAATGATAAATAGATTTACAATAAAGTGTATAATTGGACTGAGCCCCCCTCTCCCAACCCCCCCCCCCCCAATTCCTTGATTCTCCTGCTCAAATAATAAATAGGATTTGTAAATTTATAATTAAGTTTGGAAGGTGGTAAATTAGCTCCATCAGCTCATTCCCCACAGTTACAATCTTTTGTACCACCTTCCCTATCCTATTAGACTGTAAGCTCTTCTGAGCAGGGCCCTCTTAATCCTCTTGTATTGTATTATATCTGTATTGTCTCCCTTTTATATTGTAAAGTCTGTGTAAATTGTTGGCACTATAAAAATCCTGTGTAGCGCCCTGCTCCTATTGAGCAGGCGCTATATATAAATACAGCAGGCTGGATGCATTGAGTACCTCTTTACCCAGAAACAGCCCAGTGGGAGTGGTTCACCCGCTGTGCATTCTGGGAGAGGGTACTTAAGGGACAGACACCGTTTTCGCGGTCTCTCTGACCTGATGGCCCTCCTGGCCTAAGGTGTGTTATTGCAGTTCTTTTGCCTCGGGGCCTGCTGGCCCGAGGCCTCGTTACTGAAAGTAGGCCCAGGAGTTACTTGGGCTTACTGGTCTAGGGGTGGTCCTGAGCTGTCTTGCCTGTGGGGAGAAGCCGAGCAATTGGAGACTCAATTGGAGGACGCATCCCGGCCAAATCTACCTCACAGTATCGCCGGATGGCTGAAAGATACTGGTACTGTGAGTTTGTACTTTGACTTTGCAAAACTTCCTGGTTATACAATCCTGTGGCAGAGGATTGTACAACGACTCAAGTTATATTCATCAAGTCTTGTGGCAGAGACTATGACCGAGCACCGCACCGGCTGCTAGGTCAGTGAGAGAGGCCTATACGGTAGTTGCTAGATCCAGTTGTGGAGCTGTTTGTCCTCTGGATCAAAGAAGTACCCGTGATCCGCAAAACAAGGTACCTGAATCTCTCCTGACCCTCCATCCCTCTATCTGACGTTTGTTAATAAAGCATTGGAAAAAGAGACTAAGTGTTTGGTGCAGACATCTGTGAACAACTCTCCAATGGGACCCCTATGGCGGATACGTTAAACAGTGAGGTAACGGCAGACCCAAAATTAAACCAGCAGCTTCTGCGGGGGTAGTGCTACATGTGGAGGCTTGAGTCCGGGATTTGCCGGTACCGGTCGCAACTCAAGTAAACTGTTCACCGGGAGCCTATGCTGAAGAGGGCTCTGGACTGTTATTTTTCTGAAAGAAAGGGGGTTAATTTGCAGATCACTTCTTAGCCACGTGGGCTGTGGGCAGAGCCAAGAAAGCCAGAAAGCCTGGGAGCTACGTGACTAGAGGAGCGAGTGGGAGGAGTTCCCGCCTGCTTGCTGCGTGAGACACCGCGTGTGTGTGTCCAACATTATTTGATTGTGCAGCCATGTCTTCAATGCCGTTGATGCAGTCTGCTATGGGGCCCAGGATGTTTCCTGTGGGTACCGCTACAAGTGCCGTGCTGCCTGGAACTTTGCTGATGGATACTGGCATTTGTCTGGAACCACATGGGCGCTTCGTACTGTACACAATAGGAGATGTCGAAGCATTGGGTATGCTATGCAACAGGTGTGAAGGACTGATCGTACACCCCCTGTCCGTTTGTTCGGTGCCTACACTGCGGGGAGTACCTGTTTGCCGTAGAGCAACCCACCATGCCGCCCCATGCTTACTGAGTGAACTGGGCCACGGGCATTGCTACAGAAGAGGCTGCTACCTTTGCTTCTGCGGCTAGACCTGCACTTGCCGCATCTGCTAAAGTGACTGTTCCTGAGGGAGATGGTGCTGTGACTGCCATCAATGAGTCATCAGCGGACATCGTTACTGCTGTTACCTATGCTGCACTTGCTCCTGCTCTACCTGTCCAGAGGAAGGTGGGATATGTGAAAGCCTCCCGTGGCCTTGGTCGAGGCCTACCCCAAAGACTACCCGAACCTGATCCAGAGAGAAGAATCATCCCTGAGAAATCCATGACAGGAACGGGTGAAAGATCTGGGGAAAGTGTACATGCGGGGACTGTTTGTAAATATATGCCCGCAGAGGAGTTACGGGACTCTGAACTAGCCTCTCTGTCAGATATCTCTGGAGACAATGATTTGTTCTAGACTATGTCTCAGGAGATGTTATGGGCAAATGGTGATGATGTCGCTTCGGCCTTCACTTTTTCTGATTGGGTAGTTATGGACTCGGGGAAGACATCGCCCAGTGTGGAACCCCCCGTTGCTACTAACGAGATTTTGGCCAGAGGTACCAGTTCATTTGGGTCAGAAAAGTTATCTACCAACGCTATGGTGTGCAAATCTCCAACCTCATGTGTACCCCCTGGACAAGGAATTGCCAGAGCTTTGCCAAGGCTTGCCCGACTACAAAGATGGCTAAATAAAAGGGTAGCCACAGAATATGGACTGCAGTTTCCTTACGTTCCCAAGGAGATCATGCAGGAAATTGAACTTAACAGAGAGCAGTGGTACAGTGAGGCTGTTTGGGACTATCTATCTGTACCAAAACCTTTCAGGAGAGCAGGCCATTCCTCCACTATGGATGATCATTTCAATGGGTGCCTGTTGCATTGGAACTATGGTAGACACAGTCATGCTGACAAAGTGGTCATCTGCAGGCCTGGAAAGGACAACGTTGTCTACTTTATTACCACTTTGGATAAGCAAGGGAAAACCCTGACTCTACCCGATCCCCGGTTTTACTGGTGATCAATTATATTGACTGTCCTGTTTGTTTTTCACTTTGCAAAGAGACTGTGAGGAAAAAAAAACAAACCCTCTATGCTAAAAGAACTGTGGGGTATATAGCTAGGTAGTGTTAGGTTACAGGAAACCTCTGAGTCAAGATTTCTCTACCTGTTCCTGTACTTGTATTAGGACTATTGTCATACTGTTCTTCCGCCACTAGGTGGTGGAAGTTTGCACAGCAAAGACTGGACTTTACTTTTCTAGCTACTCCACATTTAAAAAAAAAAAGGGGAAAGAAAGTCTAAATTCTTAGGAAAGGAGGCTTTGCTTCCTGATTGTACAGTGATGTGTTTTATATTGTTGCCTGTGTGTGTCTATTTTTTTTTTCCAGGTACAAATGGATCTTCTGTCAAGCTGCTGGAGAGTGGGTGGCTTAGATAGAGAGTTAGCTTATGGGACATATGTTGATGTAACTCTACTGTGTGTGTTCATGTTAAACCTGTATCTCTCTTGCTACCTCACCCTTTTCCTTTCCCATCCAAGTTTTGTAAAACCTGTAACGACTCTCAGGAGTGAGGCCTCGTACACACGGCCGAGATTCTCGTTGAAAAAAACATGTCGTTTTTTTCGACGAGATTTTTGGACAAGAAACTTGTCCCGGCCGAGTGTACACACGCTCGTTTCAAAGAACCCGCGGTTCTTTGAAAGGAGTGTACGCGGTGACGTCATCGACTACGTCGAGCATGCGCTCGTCACATTCGATGCCGTCGCCGCCATCTTGGTATACCCTACGTATGCCTAGGAAGCTACCGCGCATGCGTCGAATTAATTTCGAACATGCGCGGGCTGTGTTGTGCATTTTCCACTTGGCCGTGGGTGTCGCTGTCACCCCCGGTCAGTGTTGGAAATACAGAAGGCTGGATGCATTGAGTACCTCTTTACCCAAAAACAGCCCAGTGGGAGTGGTTCACCCGCTGTGCATTCTGGGAGAGGGTACTTAAGGGACAGACACCGTTTTTGCGGTCTCTCTGACCAGATGGCCCTCCTGGCCTAAGGTATGTCGTAGCAGTTCTTCTGCCTCGGGGCCTGCTGGCCCGAGGCCTCGTTACTGAAAGTAGACCCATGAGTTTCTGGGGCCTACTGGTCCAGGGGTGGTCCTGAGCTGTCTTGCCTGCGGGGAGAAGCCGATCAATTGGAGACTCAATTGGAGGACGCATCCCGGCCAAATATACCTCACATTATTGCCGGATGGCTAAAAGATACTGGTACTGTGAGTTTGTACTTTGACTTTGCAAAACTTCCTGGTTATACAATCCTGTGGCAGAGGATTGTACAACAACTCAAGTTATATTCATCAAGTCTGTGGCAGAGACTATGACCGAGCACCGCACCGGCTGCTAGGTCAGTGAGAGAGGCCTATACGGTAATTGCTAGATCCAGTTGTGGAGCTGTTTGTCCTCTGGATCAAAGAAGTACCCGTGATCCGCAAAACAAGGTACCCGAATCTCCCCTAACCCTCCATCCCTCTATCTGACGTTTGTTAATAAAGCATTGGAAAAAGAGACTAAGTGTTTGGTGCAGACATCTGTGAACAACTCTCCAATGGGACCCCTATGGCGGATACGGTGAACAGTGAGGTAACGGCAGACCCAAAATTAAACCAGCAGCTCCTGCGGGAATAGTGCTACACCTGTATAATAATAATACAATTAGGATTCATATACATGGGTAGTTTGGTTACTACAGCATAAAAACCCAGTGCTTTGGAGCCCAAGGGATGCACTGGTACAGCCCACTGTCAAAAACGTCCAAAATCAACGATAGGCTGAAAAATGCGGTGGTTGTATGCAGCCGGATACTGTCCCGAGTGGTACTTGCGTTTAAGGCCATATGTTTCCGGAAATTAATGAGCATAAATGTGAGTAATGCTCTGAGCAGCGTCCATCTGCTTACAGCTGCTGTTTACTTCAGCCTGTCATTGATTTTGATGTTGAATTCGTGCCTTCCATGTGTCCAAAAACTTTGTGTTTTTGCTCTGTCCAAGTCTAATTGCCTATGTGCACGAGCCCTTAGTGAATAGGTGGTTTGTTGGATGCTAAGCCTTCTAGCTGCGCAAGAAATTTAAGACCATTAGTCAATGAAGGTGCTAATGATATGTGTTATACATATGTTTTACAATGTTGTAATTGCTTTTTCAGTATTGTGACAGTGTCCCTTTAATAATAAATACATTTCAACTTAGTTGGCAAATTGGAGTTCTGGGGTTCCTTAAAAAGCTGCTTGTAAGCCTGAAGCAAGGGGCCTTTGTGGCAGTGTGAAACACATTAGAGCACATCAATATATTTAAAGCAGATGTTTCCACGACCCTACTAAATTTAATAACAGCATGTATCTAACACTTTTTATTTTAGTACTTTTATACAACATATTTATTGTTGTACTATGCATACGCCTTATCTCGGGTATGCACCATATGTTGTTACACTCATTTGTTGTCACGTGGTCTTGGAGAAAGAATCCACCCGCACAGCCCCATAAGTCATTCACAGCCATCTGTGAATGAATAAACGACAAGTCCCACTGTGGTAGATGGGCTTGTAGTTCTCGATGGACTACGAGGGTGCTGATCAGCACTTGTAGTCCATTCCCTCTTCCCCTACAGCTTTGTAACTGAAAGCCCATGCCAAGGTATGGGCACAAAGCTGTAGGGAGAGTGTGCAGGAGTCTGACATTGTAAAAAAGAAGGGGGTGGAGGCGCCAACTAAATTGATCCTACTGTAATCATTAATGTAAATATAGTATATATACTTACAGGTTCACTTGAAAATGATGTCCATCGAGGATGGGGGTGTTCTGAGGTCTGTTGGTGCCGCTCTGCTGGCTGTGGCAAAGTTCCCCTCGGCCACAAGGTGTATGAGATGTAGATTTTCTTTTGCACAGGCTTCTCTGCGGTGTCACATGACAGGAAGCTCGATGGAGGAGGATGGCTGCCTCCTCTTGTTTTTTAATATACAGATTGACTTAGAAGTGCCATTAGAGCCACTATTACATTCATTTTAAAGTCATCACATCGCTAGGAGCGCCGGAAACTCCCCCCCCCCTTTCTAGGAGTCTGACATTACACCTGCGATCCACTGATCGTGTGTGCAATGCCTTACAGGCTCCTGTATGGAAACAAAATAATAAATGCACTTTTTTTTTTCTGTAACAATATGTGCATTTACTTTTTTTCCTTGAAGGTGAACACATCCTTTAACATATGGGGCTGATTTACTAAAGGCAAATAAACTGTGTACTCTGCAAGTTCAGTTTCTCCAGAGCTTAGCAAATGAGGTAAGGCTTCACTTTGCAAAGAATACCCAATCACAAGCAAGGAAAATAAAGAAATAAACACTTTTGCTTGCATATGATTGGATGATGGAAGTCAGCAGAGCTTCCGTTTATTTACTAAGCTCTGGAACAACTGCACTCTCAGAGTGAAACTGCACTTTGCAAAGTGCACAATCTTTTTGCCTTTAGTAAATCAACCCCATAGTGTTCCAACTTGCAAGTGTACTCTCATGTTCCACAGAAAGAGTGTGTGGTTGTGATTGACATCTACCACTTTCCTTGGCTCTCGCAGAGAAATCCAAAATGTCTCAAGTGGAAAAAAATTGGAGCAGTACAATACCATCTATTTCTATAATAATTATAAGCCAATAGTAATAATAATTATAATGCAATAATAATAACCAATCATCATTAGTAACTGTCCAATGATTCATTTTTTTCACAGGGAAAACAGCGCTAATATAGGTATTTGGCCAGTGTATTTAATTGTTTGCCTGAAGTTCGACCCTAAGCTGGCCATACACAGTTAGCAAACTAACAGGTGGTAAACTAACAGATTTCTCCATCCTCACAAAACAAGGTGGATGGAGGAATCCCCCCCCCCCCCACACACACCAGGATATTGTATTCTGACAGCGACACCTGCTGCTGTCAGAATAAACTGATCAGCAGCTGCAGTGGAGTGGCTGCAGCCGGTTATCATTGGAAAATTTGTCTGAAGTCAAATACACAATCAACTTCTAACTTGTGGGTGAGCCCACTCACTCATCAAGTCCCTACTGGACCGGCTGAATTTCAATCAGTGCATGGCCAGCTTTAGGGCTTGTTCACACCATGTCCTTTGAGCTGCATTTTTTTACATGCCGCCACACATGTATGGTGAGAAAAGGGCACTTAGAAAATGATCTGTATGTGCTCTGTTCACACCATGCATGTGTGGTGGTGTGCAGAAAAATACAGCTTAAAGGACATGGTGTGTACAACTCCTAATAAAACAGATCTAGGTAGAGAAAATATAAAAAAATAACATAATATATATGTAGCACACTGATCTTTTTTTCCTGCTTACCTTCACTTGCAGGGTAAGGCACACTGTGCCACATGCCTGTATCCTCCTGGTAATAGAGGTTGAGCGGTGTTCATACTATTGTTGGGTCCTGCAGCGAGTTACCTCCTTCCATTGGTTCTCATCCCTAGAGTATAGGGAAAAGTCCATTCTTTCTCCCAAAAGAAGGCCAATGTCCAGACGGTGTTTAAACTCCAACAGATGAGTTTATTTTCCTTGCTTGAAACAGATTGGGAAAAGGTTGAAACAGAGATAGAGCTGGGTAGGGAGACAGTTCAGGCACGCGGCACCCTATTACCCTATTCTCCACTCAAGCCTGAGTGGGTATTGCTCACCCAGATAGATCCCTCTCACAGCCGGAGTGGAGCACAAACAATTACTTCAGATTTAGTCCCCTTCAAAGACAAGTTCAGGAGATACTCTGCCACAGAATCCTTTAGTTCCTGAATCTAGAACTCTTTAACGCCTGCAACCTTTAGAGACCATAGGTGCCAATGGGGCACATCACAGGTGCTACTGTGCAACTCACGGAATCCTTCCCTCTGATACGTAACCAGGTCTCTCCTGAGACAGTGACTTCCTTCACTGATCCTCCGGACAGGTCCTCCCCTGGCTTCCTCTCTTTCAGAGTGGGCCACCCTCCCTCAGGTTCCCTGGGACTCCAGTGGTTGAGCTGTAGACCCAGTTGAAGGTACTGGGCCTACCTGGAACACCATAGCCTCGGGCTAAAGGTGCCCGAGACTTCTCGACCAGTTCACGCACCCCTGGCCAGCAGGCCAACGAGCGTGACTCTCGCCACCAGGGGTTCCCCCTTGGAATTCCCTGGCCAATCTCCCCTAAATCATGGCGTCTGCCCCTTATGTACCCTCTCCCAGCATGCACAGCAGGCAAAAACCACGCCCACTGTATGGCTGCCGAGAGAGGACACCCAATCACGCTATAATGTCACCTGTGGTTCAACCCGAGACCTGAGCGACAGCGCCACCAACAGGTCAAGGGGAACTATACACCCAGGCAACACCACAGCAGAGCAGAGTCCAACCTATAGAATCAGAATAACCTGAGCCAAACTATTGCTCAGGCTGCCCTTACATTTAAGGCATAGCGACCCCAATTTTGGGGGTCCGCTACATATATAAAAGAAAATGTTCTGAAAAAGTCATATAAAAGGAGCTAATTAGAAAAAAAGTATTTGGGTGTATTTTTAGACTATCTGGTGTTTCCTTTGAAAACCTGTAGGAAATGCTTATTTTTTTGGAGAGAAAACCTGCTCTGGACTGTGATAATCCCCCTCATCTTTGCTCAATATAATTAGATCCTAGTAAGCTTGGCAAATATTGCCTGGATATAATATTTTTATATACAGTACGTGGGAGAAGGTACTGGTCACTCTCTGTAAAAAGCAATTAGATAATAAAATGAAAGGCATGACATGTAAAACAAGCTTAGCACTGTGTATAGAGTCTTTCTTGTTATGAGTGTCACAAGTTCACAACCCCTTTAATGATGTCTATAAGATTGTTTTTATAGAGTCTCTGCATTTATATTTCTGTTCAGCATTGTCACTTAGTCTAGATTCACTCCTGTGAAGGTCCTACATGCCGCATTCGCATGGGGATGGCATCCTATTCATTTGAAGGGGAAGCTGTATCTGCGGGAAATGTGGGGACAAAGTCCCTGACTCTTTCTACGTACCCAAAAATATGCTGCTTTTTCCAATGCATGGGGGTGCCATTAACAATTAATTACACCCTGTGTGTCTGCTAAAGAGCATTGCGTTTTGCCTTCAGGTTGGGAATGCTTGCGATTATGCACAGGTTCCTGACTCACATACATGTGCGAACCTAGCCTTATGCCGCATACACACGGCCGTTTTTAATGTCATTGAAAAAAACGACGTTTTTCTCGACGTGATTTTTCGTGATTCCTCTCAAGCCTGCCTTGCCTACACACTATTGTGAAAAAAAATGCTCGAGCAAAGCGCGGTGAAGTACAACACGTACGATGGCACTATAAAGGGGAAGTTCTATTCGGATGGCGCCACCCTTTGGGCTGCTTTTGCTGATCCTCGTATTAGTAAAGTTTGGTGAGAGCCGATTTGTGCTTTTCAGCCTCATGCTCTTCAGTCCGTTACAGTGTGACGAATGTGCTATCTCCATTACGAACGTTAATTTTACCAGAAGGAGCACTCCGGTCTCATACTTGATTCTGAGCATGCGCATTTTTTTTAGCCTCGTAAAAGCATACACACTACCGTTTTTCACGACGTTAAAAAAAACGACGTGAAAAACGACGTGAAAAAATAGAGCAGGTTCTAATTTTTTTTAGGCCATTTTTCACAACGTTAAAAATGCTCTGGAGCCTACACACGATCGTTTTTAATGACCAATTTAAAAAATGGCATTTTTCACGCCATGAAAAACGGTCGTGTGTACGCGGCATTAGGCTTTGGTGTTGTCATATAGGATTAGAAAAAAGTCCCTGCTATTTTAAAGTAGATGTTAACCCAATCACGAAAATGTAATTAAAGATTTAACATGTTAAAGTAATTTTCTATATTTTTAATTAAGCAACTTTCATTAAATAATACCTGGTGATCCTGCCATGAAGGTCCTTGAACAGGCACTACCTGTCAGAGGGTGACAACACTCTGTCCCCGTCTTCCAGTTGTGCTCTTGTGCTGTTATCCTGTCACATGGGCTTCCTATTGAGAGTACAATTGGATGTCATTTGAAAAAGACAGTTGTTTATGATACATGGTGCTTTAATAAAGTAAGTGCCTCTCCAGATTGGCAGTTAGACTGCAGCATTTAGATGCTGCTAAACTCTGCACCTTGAAGCAGCAGCACTCTGTGCTATGGCTTTATAAAAATGTAATGATTAGTGGCTAGAACCATAGTCAGACACGAACAGTTTGTGTCCAGGGTCGCTCAAAACCCTATTCAAATGTAGCTGGCGGTTACATGCTTACAGCAGTGACTGTGGCCATTGATTTGTACAGCGTACACATCTGACTGCATGGCTGTTGGCTCCGGCTGTTTGAACAAAAGGTGTGCATGGAGCTTGTTACTCTGTCAGCGAGAATCTGCAATTCTTGTTTGCCGAATTTCCCTAAATTTTAGGCTCCATTCACACTTATGCAGGGGAATGGAACATATCAACATTTTTGCAGGTTTCCGTTTGTTGCATTTAGGGCAGCCCATTAACTTTTAATGGGTTGCCCAATGTGCGAAAAACATGTAAAAAAAAGTGCCTGCTGCATCAAAACACATGGTACTTCATTAACAATTCATGGCACCACTGTGCATCTGCAAAAGGTCTGATGCGTTTTTGTTCATTGCAGGAAAATGTAAGATTTTACAGGCATTCCCGCAATGCACAGCCCTTAGAGTTTACATTTACTTTAATCAGCATACCAAATATATATAGTAATTGCATTTAACAGCTGTTTAAAGCTACAAAGGCCCTGAATGTTCCAAAAAATGGAAATTTGTAAAGCGTGCTCAGGTGAATGATCAGCCAGTGTCTGGGAATGCAAACTTTCCTTTATCCTGCAAGGCAGTAGAACATAATTAACAAGTTAGCTGTGCGGCTCCCTGAGAGATGAGGACCTCACTCCTTTCTGAGACAATATATTTTCTGCTTCCTTTTATTTTTCTCTGGAGCCATATTATACAGCTCAGCAGTGACCTTCCATCTGTCATGTGTTCTTTTTCTCAGATTTTCTAGCTACCATATCATGTTTTAAATCAACGAAAAGCTCTTGTAAGGTTCTAAAGACCATAGTGCAAGGTTATGAAATAGGACCATTTCTCTGATGTAGCAACCATGATTATCAATAGATTGTAAGTGTGTTGGCTTTATAGGTCAAGCAAGCCAAGCATTGAGTCCCGTTCATACGAGCTACATTGGGCTGTGCTGGGCAGCCTTATCCAATGCAGTCCAAATACACAGACAAGGCAGAAAGCCTTGTTCCATATAATTGAAGTTCATATTACTGTGCTGCTCTGTGCTAAAAAAAAGTATGGTGTGCAGCATGGTGCTTTGGCACCAAAAAACCTTAATAAAATGTCATATTTTAATATTTCTAATAGAATTCTAAAGATAAAATTTACAGTGCTATCCAGATAGCCTTTACATACAATGTGATTTTATTTAACA
Source organism: Rana muscosa (assembly GCA_029206835.1). Lineage (NCBI taxonomy): Eukaryota > Metazoa > Chordata > Amphibia > Anura > Ranidae > Rana > Rana muscosa. The sequence goes on from CM055116.1 coordinate 221,626,938, forward strand.
ATGACCCCCCCCCCCCCCCATCCAAAATAATGCATTGATTACAAACATGTAGGGATGGGCCGGTGCTCGATTCGAACCCATGTTCGAATCGAGCATCGGGCGTTCGCTCGCTCGTCGAGCCCAGAACTATTTGGGCCGTTCGCATCACATTCGTGTGATGCGAGCGGCCCCGCAATGCATTGCGGCCGGCGCGGCCGGCGCAGTGCATTGCTGGCTGATGATTGGCCAAGCATGCACTGTGACCCCGCATGCTTGGCCAATCACAGCGCCCGAAACTCGGAGAGCAATAATTGGCTACAGGCAGGACGCCTGTAGCCAATTACAGCTCAGGGGCTTTAGTACACGCCCCACCATTTAAAAGGCCGCCACGCCATCGGCCCCGGTCACATGAGTTCCGGCTTTAGGAGAGATTAGTCTGCTGATTCTGTCTTTGCTTGATACTGAAAGATTTGCTCTTCTTTGCTAAACCATTGGCTATTTCTTTGCTAAACCATTGCTACCTAAGTCATTGATCGTTCATTGCTGCTGATTGCACAGTTAGTGTGTTATTAGCTGCTGCTGGGGATTAGTCTGGTGCGTGCTTACTGTTAGTACAGTATTGCAGTAGTACCAACCGCAGTGCTGTTAGCACAGCATTGCACCCCAACAGCACCCATAGGACTTCTAGTGTGTTAGTGGCAGCAAACAGAGCTCCTATATTTTCTTCTCAGCAGCACCCATAGGACTTCTAGTGTGTTAGTGGCAGCAAACAGAGCTCCTATATTTTCTTCTCAGCACCACCCATAGGACTTCTAGTGTGTTAGTGGCATCACACAGAGCTCCTATATTTTCTTCTCAGCAGCACCCATAGGACTTCTAGTGTGTTAGTGGCAGCAAACAGAGCTCCTATATTTTCTTCTCAGCAGCACCCATAGGACTTCTAGTGTGTTAGTGGCAGCAAACAGAGCTCCTATATTTTCTTCTCAGCAGCACCCATAGGACTTCTAGTGTGTTAGTGGTATCACACAGAGTTCCTATATTTTCTTCTCAGCAGCACCCATAGGACTTCTAGTGTGTTAGTGGCAGCAAACAGAGCTCCTATATTTTCTTCTCAGCAGCACCCATAGGACTTCTAGTGTGTTAGTGGCATCACACAGAGCTCCTATATTTTCTTCTCAGCAGCACCCATAGGACTTCTAGTGTGTTAGTGGCAGCAAACAGAGCTCCTATATTTTCTTCTCAGCAGCACCCATAGGACTTCTAGTGTGTTAGTGGCAGCAAACAGAGCTCCTATATTTTCTTCTCAGCAGCACCCATAGGACTTCTAGTGTGTTAGTGGCAGCAAACAGAGCTCCTATATTTTCTTCTCAGCACCACCCATAGGACTTCTAGTGTGTTAGTGGCATCACACAGAGCTCCTATATTTTCTTCTCAGCAGCACCCATAGGACTTCTAGTGTGTTAGTGGCAGCAAACAGAGCTCCTATATTTTCTTCTCAGCAGCACCCATAGGACTTCTAGTGTGTTAGTGGCAGCAAACAGAGCTCCTATATTTTCTTCTCAGCAGCACCCATAGGACTTCTAGTGTGTTAGTGGCATCACACAGAGCTCCTATATTTTCTTCTCAGCAGCACCCATAGGACTTCTAGTGTGTTAGTGGCAGCAAACAGAGCTCCTATATTTTCTTCTCAGCAGCACCCATAGGACTTCTAGTGTGTTAGTGGCAGCAAACAGAGCTCCTATATTTTCTTCTCAGCAGCACCCATAGGACTTCTAGTGTGTTAGTGGCAGCAAACAGAGCTCCTATATTTTCTTCTCAGCAGCACCCATAGGACTTCTAGTGTGTTAGTGGCAGCAAACAGAGCTCCTATATTTTCATCTCAGCAGCACCCATAGGACTTCTAGTGTGTTAGTGGCAGCAAACAGAGCTCCTATATTTTCTTCTCAGCAGCACCCATAGGACTTCTAGTGTGTTAGTGGCAGCAAACAGAGCTCCTATATTTTCTTCTCAGCAGCACCCATAGGACTTCTAGTGTGTTAGTGGCATCACACAGAGCTCCTATATTTTCTTCTCAGCAGCACCCATAGGACTTCTAGTGTGTTAGTGGCAGCAAACAGAGCTCCTATATTTTCTTCTCAGCAGCACCCATAGGACTTCTAGTGTGTTAGTGGCATCACACAGAGCTCCTATATTTTCTTCTCAGCAGCACCCATAGGACTTCTAGTGTGTTAGTGGCAGCAAACAGAGCTCCTATATTTTCTTCTCAGCAGCACCCATAGGACTTCTAGTGTGTTAGTGGCATCACACAGAGCTCCTATATTTTCTTCTCAGCAGCACCCATACGACTTCTAGTGTGTTAGTGGCAGCAAACAGAGCTCCTATATTTTCTTCTCAGCAGCACCCATAGGACTTCTAATGTGTTAGTGGCATCACACAGAGTTCCTATATTTTCATCTCAGCAGCACCCATAGGACTTCTAGTGTGTTAGTGGCATCACACAGAGCTCCTATATTTTCTTCTCAGCAGCACCCATAGGACTTCTAGTGTGTTAGTGGCAGCAAACAGAGCTCCTATATTTTCTTCTCAGCAGCACCCATAGGACTTCTAGTGTGTTAGTGGCAGCAAACAGAGCTCCTATATTTTCTTCTCAGCAGCACCCATAGGACTTCTAGTGTGTTAGTGGCAGCAAACAGAGCTCCTATATTTTCTTCTCAGCAGCACCCATAGGACTTCTAGTGTGTTAGTGGCATCACACAGAGCTCCTATATTTTCTTCTCAGCAGCACCCATAGGACTTCTAGTGTGTTAGTGGCAGCAAACAGAGCTCCTATATTTTCTTCTCAGCAGCACCCATAGGACTTCTAGTGTGTTAGTGGCATCACACAGAGCTCCTATATTTTCTTCTCAGCAGCACCCATAGGACTTCTAGTGTGTTAGTGGCAGCAAACAGAGCTCCTATATTTTCTTCTCAGCAGCACCCATAGGACTTCTAGTGTGTTAGTGGCATCACACAGAGCTCCTATATTTTCTTCTCAGCAGCACCCATAGGACTTCTAGTGTGTTAGTGGCAGCAAACAGAGCTCCTATATTTTCTTCTCAGCAGCACCCATAGGACTTCTAATGTGTTAGTGGCATCACACAGAGTTCCTATATTTTCATCTCAGCAGCACCCATAGGACTTCTAGTGTGTTAGTGGCATCACACAGAGCTCCTATATTTTCTTCTCAGCAGCACCCATAGGACTTCTAGTGTGTTAGTGGCAGCAAACAGAGCTCCTATATTTTCTTCTCAGCAGCACCCATAGGACTTCTAGTGTGTTAGTGGCAGCAAACAGAGCTCCTATATTTTCTTCTCAGCAGCACCCATAGGACTTCTAGTGTGTTAGTGGCATCACACAGAGCTCCTATATTTTCTTCTCAGCAGCACCCATAGGACTTCTAGTGTGTTAGTGGCAGCAAACAGAGCTCCTATATTTTCTTCTCAGCAGCACCCATAGGACTTCTAGTGTGTTAGTGGCAGCAAACAGAGCTCCTATATTTTCTTCTCAGCAGCACCCATAGGACTTCTAGTGTGTTAGTGGCAGCAAACAGAGCTCCTATATTTTCTTGTCAGCAGCACACATAGTACCTATAGTGTGTTAGTGTCAGCACCCATAGGACCTACAGTGTGTTGTGAGCACACATAGGAGTTCTATTTTTTATACTATATACACTACCGACTACAATGGCTGGAAGACCTCCAAGGAGAGGCAGAGCGTGCCGAGGCAAGAACACAGGGCAGGCAGGCTCTGTTTCTAGAGACAACAGTGCTGGCCGTGGACGTGGTCGTGCATCGTCATCAGCACGTGGCCATGGGACACGCTTGTCTTTGTTTTCGGCAGCTGGACATGTGGAGCCGCATCATGCCGAAGGCTTGGTAGAATGGATGACCAAGCCCTCCTCATCCTCCTCATCCTCTCTCACCCAGGCTCAGGGTACTGGCAGAGCAGCTGCCAACGCGTACTCAATGGCATCATCAGCCACCCCTTCCCTAGACCCACCATGTCCTCCTGAGGAGTCCCCCGAACTGTTTGAGCACAGTGTTGGGTACATGCTCCAGGAGGATGCCCAACGATTCGAAGGCTCGGATGATGATACCCAGCTTGAGGAAGTCAGTAGTGTGCGCGCAGAGAGAGGGGATGCTGAAGGACAGCAATCTGGCAGTAGTGTTCCACCAGCTGCAGCTTACTGCCAGGTTTGCTCTAGTGGTGAAGAGGGAGGGGATGATGAGGTCACTGACTCCACGTGGGTGCCTGAAGGGAGAGAGGAGGAGGAGGAGGAGGATGCAGCGTCACATGTCCAACGAGGCAGGATGCCCCCTGGAGGCCAGCTAGAGGCCAGCACAGCAACTGTACCACACCGCAGAGCTCCGCCTGTGCAGGGCGCTGCCTCTGCACGTTATCACAAAAGTTCTTTGGTGTGGGCCTTTTTTGAGACGAGTGCATCAGATCGCACCACTGCTATTTGCAATATTTGTCTCAAGCGTATCTCGCGTGGCCAAAACATCAGCCGCTTGGGCACCACAAGCATGAGCAGACATATGTCGACCTGCCATGCAGCTCGTTGGCAAGCACACATAAAAGACCCACACCAAAGAACAAAGCGGACCTCTCCTTGCTCCTCATCAGCTGGGATCTCCATCCCCACTATATCTTCAGTCCTCTCTGAAAGCTGCTCTGAGAGGACTGAAGGTGTAGAATTAGGTGTGTCACAACCAAGTACTTGCAGTACACCGACGTCCGATTGTAGCAGGCAAATTTCCCTGCCCCAGCTGCTGGACCGTCGAAAGAAGTATACTCCCAGCCATCCACATGCCCAGCGGTTGAATGCTAGCTTGGCTAAATTGCTAGCACTTCAACTGCTGCCTTTTCAGTTGATAGACTCGGCCCCCTTCCGTGAGTTTGTTCAATGTGCGGTTCCTCAGTGGCAGGTTCCCAAACGCCACTTTTTCTCACGGAAGGCGATTCCGTCTCTCTACTGGCATGTGGAAGGCAATGTCCATGCCTCGCTGGACAGGGCGGTCAGCGGTAAGGTGCATATTACCGCTGACTCATGGTCCAGCAGGCATGGACAGGGACGTTATCTTTCTTTCACGGCCCATTGGGTCACTCTATTGGTAGCTGGGAGGGATGCAGGACAAGGTGCAGTAGTGTTGGAGGTTGTTCCGCCACCACGCCTCCAAAATGCTACTACTGGTTGTGACACACCTCTCTCCTCCACCCCCTCCTCTTCTTCTTCCTCCATGTCCTCTTCGAGTGCTCTGTCCTTGGAACCAGCGGTGCTCCGTAGGCGTACAAGGGGCTACGCGAGTACGCAGGCAAAAAGATGCCATGCCGTGCTTGCGCTGGTGTGTTTGGGGGACAGGAGCCACACTGGGCCAGAGGTTCTGGCAGCTCTGCAGGGGCAGGCCGAGAGGTGGTTGACGCCACGCCAGCTTAAGCCAGGAATGGTCGTTTCTGATAATGGCACCAACCTCCTCTCCGCCCTGCGACAGGGGCAGCTCACCCATGTGCCCTGTATGGCTCACGTCCTCAACCTGGTGGTGCAGCGGTTCTTGGGCAGGTTCCCAGGCTTACAGGATGTCCTGAGGCAGGCCAGGAAAGTCTGTGTGCATTTCCGCCGATCTTATAATGCCAGTGCTCGGCTGACTGAGCTGCAAAAGGAGCTGAACCTGCCCAAGAACCGCCTAATATGTGACATGCCCACCAGGTGGAACTCAATGTTGGCCATGCTGCAGCGACTGCACACGCAGCAGAGGGCCATCAATGAGTACCTTTGTGACAACGGCACCAGGACAGGGTCAGGGGAGCTTGGCTTTTTTTCCCCACGCCAGTGGAGCATGATCAGGGATGCATGCACTGTCCTCTCACCATTTGAGGAGGCCACGAGGATGGTGAGCAGTGACAGTGCATGCATCAGTGACACTGTACCTCTTGTCCACCTGTTGGAGCATACGCTGCGTGGGATAATGGACAGGGCACTTGAGGCAGAACAGAGGCAGGAAGAGGAGGACTTCCTTGTCTCTCAAGGCCCCCTTTATCCAGACAATGTTCCTTCTGTCCCACCCATCACACAGGAAGAGGAGGAGGAGGAGGAGGAGGAGGATTGTGTGAGCATGGAGGTGGAGCCTGGCACTCAGCATCAGCAGCAGCAGTCTTTTAGGGATGATGTACAGTCCCAACAAACCAGTGGACTTGTACGTGGCTGGGAGGAGGTGGCTGGCGATCATGTCATCCTCAATGACCCAGAAGACTCCGGACCGAATGCCTCAGCTAACCTACGCTGCATGGCCTCCCTGATCCTGCAAAGCCTGCGGAAGGATCCTCGTGTTCTTCGGATCAAGGAGAGTGACCATTACTGGCTGGCCACTCTCCTTGATCCACGGTACAAGGGTAAGGTTGCGGACCTTATCTTGCCGTTGCAGAGGGAGCAGAGGATGAGACATCTCAGGGAGGCCTTGCAGAAAGGTCTGTGCAACGCGTTCCCAGAAACTGGGAGGTTACAAACTCCTGGTCCTGGACGACGAGTTGCTGAGGCTTCGGTCAGTAGCAGAAGGAGCGGTGGGGAAGGTGGACGTCTGACCGATGCGTTCAGACAATTTTTTAGTCCGCAGCCCCAAGGTATGATCGGTTCCAGCAACCATCGCCAGCGTCTGATATACATGGTGCAGGAATACCTAGGGGCAAGGTCAGACTTGGACACCTTTCCCACCGAAAATCCTCTGGCTTACTGGGTCCTGAGGATGGATCACTGGCCAGAGCTTGCACAGTATGCAATTGAGCTACTGGCCTGTCCTGCATCCAGCGTTCTTTCTGAACGCACATTCAGTGCTGCTGGAGGATTTGTCACCGATCATAGGGTGCGCCTGTCCACCGACTCGGTTGATCGACTGACCTTCATAAAAATGAATCAGTCTTGGATCACCACCAGCTACCAGACACCTGAAGCGGATATAACGGAATAATTTATAATGTCACATCCCTTCAAGACTGCCTATGCTGATGCTGAGTGACTGTCCTGTTATGTTCACTGACTATCCTCTTCCTCCTCCTCAATGATCCATGCCACCACACCAGTGCCTAAGGCACAATTTTTCAGCCCCTGTATAACAGGGGCGTGTAATTACAATTTTTTAAAAAGATGCTTCGCAACAGGTGTGACTGCTGTGCTCAGAGTACAGTATCTGTGAGGGGTTGCAGTGTTGTGGCACCAGCACCAGTGCCTAAGGCACAATTTTTCAGCCCCTGTTGGGGCGTGTAATTACAATTTTTAGGCAATGCTTTGCAACAGGTCTCATTGCTGTGCTCAGAGTACAGTATCTGTGAGGGGTTGCAGTGTTGTGGCACCAGCACCAGTGCCTAAGGCACAATTTTTCAGCCCCTGTATAACAGGGGCGTGTAATTACAATTTTTTAAAAAGATGCTTCGCAACAGGTGTGACTGCTGTGCTCAGAGTACAGTATCTGTGAGGGGTTGCAGTGTTGTGGCACCAGCACCAGTGCCTAAGGCACAATTTTTCAGCCCCTGTTGGGGCGTGTAATTACAATTTTTAGGCAATGCTTTGCAACAGGTCTCATTGCTGTGCTCAGAGTACAGTATCTGTGAGGGGTTGCAGTGTTGTGGCACCAGCACCAGTGCCTAAGGCACAATTTTTCAGCCCCTGTATAACAGGGGCGTGTAATTACAATTTTTTAAAAAGATGCTTCGCAACAGGTGTGACTGCTGTGCTCCAAGTACAGTATCTGTGAGGGGTTGCAGTGTTGTGGCACCAGCACCAATGCCTAAGGCACAATTTTTCAGCCCCTGTTTAACAGGGGCGTGTAATTACAAATCTTGATCTAATAGTTCACAGCAGGGCCCATTCCTGCGCCCACCAAGAGTAACTATGAGGGCCTACAGTCTTGTGGCAACACCGTCCACCACCACCACCACCACCAAAGGCCCAATTTTTCTGCCCTGTTCAACAGGTGCATGCAATTACAAATCTTGATCTAATAACTCACAGCAGGGCCCATTCCTGCACCCACCAAGAGTAACTGTGAGGGCTTACAGTCTTGTGGCAACACCGTCCACCACCACCACCACCACCACCAAAGGCCCAATTTTTCTGCCCGGTTCAACAGGTGCATGCAAGTACAAATCTTGATCTATTAACTCACAGCAGGGCCCATTCCTGTGCCCACCAGTCTTGTGGCTACACCAACATCTAATAGGGCAAATTTCTGCAGAGTATATACGGCAGGCCCCTACTTTCAAACATCCAACTTACAAACGACTCCTACTTGCAAACGGCAAGAGAAAACAGGAAGTGAGAGGAAATCTACCCCTAGGAAGGAAAATTCTATCCTGTTAGATTTAATTTGGGAAAAAGGTATCTCCTCTCTACTGATGCTTTATCACCAATCCTTGTTTCAATTAAAACCCCACTTTTCCAAAAACATTTGTCATTGGGACGGAAAGTGAGGTGACATGTTCTGAACAGATGTGCAAAGACAGCAAATGTTACAGGGGTGATAACCCCTCCCTATGTTCTCCAAAAAGCTTAAAAATTGATTTTTTTGGGATGTAGCTACACTTCATAATGTACCTGTTCAGATTCTACTTAAGAACAAACCTACAGTCCATGTCTTGTTTGCACCACCTATATACTGCTGTTCAGAGTATATAGGGTTGTAGGTATAGGGTTTTATTTTGGGTGCGGGGTCCCCCTTAGTATCCATACAAGACCTAAAGGGGCTGGGGTGGGGGGGGGTGATGGGGTAGCCATGCCATTTTTCTCAAGGATTTTCAGCCATATGGCGGCCAGGACAAGACATGACATTAAAGCCGCAAGTGGTTTTAAATGGCTTCTTTTTTTCCTTTACAAATGTCATTTTGTGCAAGGACAGTTCTAAACACGGGAAACACATGCCACTTCACAGGCATACTTTAGACACCCCCCAGGTACCGTATTTAAAGGAAAATTTCACTTTTTTTTTTTTCACTTTATGCATCATTAAAATGACTGCTCCCGAAAAAACTTTTGTTTTTAAAATTTCTTTTTGCATTGATATATGTCCCCTGGGGCAGGACCCGGGTCCCCAAACCTGTTTTATAACATTAACATGCATATTGGCCGTTGTAATTAGCAATTTTGATTTCGAACGTTCGCGTCCATTATAACGAATAGGGTTCGAAAATTCGCGCGAACTTTCGGTCCGTTCGAAGGTTCTGGTGCGAACCGAACCCGGGGGTGTTCGGCTCATCCCTACAAACATGGAATCAGCTGCAAGAAGCTGCACTGCAGTCTAGTGTTGTTGAGAGAATATATAGCTTGATACTGTCTAAATGAACTGACAATATTTATTCTGACCAGATTTCACACCCAGCATTAGATTTTGCAAGGTATTTGATCTTGTGTATGGCGTCAGTCCAAAGAGTGCTGGTGCTCAGTAACTTACAGCAGTCAAGCAGAAATAAACTTGTATTAATTTGCCCAGTCTAACACTATATAGATGACTTGCTCCTGACTTGTGCAATCAATGAACAAATGTGTGTACATAGGGAATAGAAATATTTGAACAATCTGTGGTTCTCAGCACTTCGCTTGCTGTCAGCAGCTTTGTGTCTTCTACACCAATGTTGTTTTTTTTTCACTTTATTAAAGTTTAGTAATCCTTCAATAAAAGAACAGCATGGATTGACTACCTCAGGGGCATATCATGAAATCAGTGGGCCTGTATGCAACATCAAAATTGGGCCCTAGGCATTCAGAAAAAAAATGCAGTGCGTGAAAGGTGGGAGTAGTTTAAATTGCACTAAATGTTGGCATGGCTTAAATGGATTGTGGTTAAACAGGGTCTGAGATGACTTACAAGTGAAGATGTGGTAATGTTAAACAGGTAATGTACAGTGTGGAGTGTACAACGGTGGGTAGTATGTACAGAAGGATATGTGCAGGAGAGGAGTGTGGAGTGTACGGTCACAGGAGGTGGTCAGCATCAAAGGAGGTGAGCAGAGGGACAGGAGGGGGCAGAGTCACAGGAGGTTGACAGTGGGACAGGAGGCGGGCAGTGGGACAGGAGGCGGCAGCTTTACAGGAGGTGGGCTGAAGGACAGGAGAAGGGCAGCGGGACAGGAGGGGGACAACATCACAGTAGGTGTGTAGCAGGACAGGAGGGGGGCAGTGGGACAGGAGGGGGCAGCATCACAAAAGAACGGCAGCAGGACATGAGGGGGCAGCGTCACAGAAGGTGGGCAGTAAGACATGAGTGGTCAGTGGGACAAGAGAAGGACAGAGTCACAGTAGGGGGCAGCAGGACAGAAGGGGGGCACTGGGACAGGAGGGAGGGCAGTGTTACAGGACAGAGGAGAACCTCTACAGCATCAGGCAGCAGGGGGTGGTGGGGCTTGTGCAGGCACCATGAGCATGGGGGGCAAATAGGTGCTCATAAATCGGGGGTGGGGGTCACCACGGGGATAGCGGCGGTTAGGAGGTGGAGGGTTTCAGGCTCGTTTTCAGCACTCACAGCTACTGCGCTCCTTCTGCTGTTTATGAGGCTCCCAGACCTACTGAGCCGTGTCCTACCAGAAAGAGCTGAGCCACTGGAGACATCCTGTACTTCAAAGAATTCTTATTAATTCCCTATCAACCTCCCCCAGTCCGGGTCGCCCTGTGCCCTTGCTCACCTCAAATGCCTGACTCCCCCCTCCTCCTCCCCGCTCCATCCAGGTGGCAGGGTGGGCATTCTGTGTGAATCACCAGCCATCCACCTGCTGGCTGGACTCATTGCTGCTAAAATGAGGAGCACTTCTCCTTTGTATTGGAGTGGACCGGTCCTACCCCCTGCTTGCTGTGCCATTGCTGTTGATTGGGGATGCAAAGGATCCCTCTATACAAGCATCCATGGGTGCAGTGTAAAAGGATGAACTACACATAAAAGAACCAGGTGGGTGGCTGTCCTGACATCACAAAGTGATGTTGTGATGTCAGGACAGCCACCCACCTGGTTCTTTTATGTGTATTTTACATGACTGCAATCCGTGCACTGGGACACAGTGTCGTGCTTGTGAGTAGTTCATCCTTTAATAAATTATTTGCTAAAATCATTTAAGTTCATTTTTTTTCCTCATTAATTTACACACAGCATTCCATATTGACAGAAAAACACAGAATTTTTGACATTTTTGCAGATTTATTAAAAAAGAAAAACTGAAAAATCACATGGTCCTAAGTATTCAGACCCTTTGTGTGACACTCATATATTTAACTCAGGTGCTGTCCATTTCTTCTGATCATCCTTGAGATGGTTCTACACCTTAATTTGAGTCCAGCTGTGTTTTATTATACTGATTGGACTTGATTAGGAAATCCACACACCTGTCTATATAAGACCTTACAGCTCACAGTGCATGTCAGAGCAAATGAGAATCACGAGGTCAAAGGAACTGCCTGAAGAGATCAGAGACAGAATTGTGGCAAGGCATAGATCTGGCCAAGGTTAAAAAAAAAAATTCTGCTGCACTTAAGGTTCCTAAGAGCACAGTGGCCTCTATAATCCTTAAATGGAAGACATTTGGGATGACCAGAACCCTTCCTAGAGCTGGCCGTCCGGCCAAATTGAGCTATCGGGGGAGAAGAGCCTTGGTGAGAGAGGTAAAGAAGAACCCAAAGATCACTGTGGCTGAGCTCCAGAGATGCAGTCGGGAGATGGGAGAAAGTTGTAGAAAGTCAACCATCACTGCAGCCCTCTACCAGTCGGGGCTTTATGGCAGAGTGGCCTGACAGAAGCCTCTCCTCAGTGCAAGACACATGAAAGCCTGCATGGAGTTTGCAAAAAAAAACACCTGAAGGACTCCAAGATGGTGAGAAATAATATTCTCTGGTCTGTTGAGACCAAGATAGAACCTTTTGGCCTTAATTCTAAGCGGTATGTGTGGAGAAAACCAGGCACTGCTGATCACCTGTCCAATACAGTCCCAACAGTGAAGCATTGTGGTGGCAGCATCATGCTGTGGGGGTGTTTTTCAGCTGCAGGGACAGGACGCAATCGAGGGAAAGATGAATGCGGCCAAGTACAGGGATATCCTGGACAAAAACCTTCTCCAGAGTGCTCAGGACCTCAGACTGGGCCGAAGGTTTACCTTCCAACAAGACAATGACCCTAAGCACACAGCTAAAATAACGAAGGAGTGGCTTCACAACAACTCTGTGACTGTTCTTGAATGGCCCAGCCAGAGCCCTGACTTAAACCCAATTGAGCATCTCTGGAGAGACCTAAAAATGGCTGTCCACCAACGTTTACCATCCAACCTGACAGAACTGGAGAGGATCTGCAAGGAGGAATGGCAGAGGATCCCCAAATCCAGGTGTGAAAAACTTGTTGCATCTTTCCAAAAAGACTCATGGCTGTATTAGATCAAAAGGGTGCTTCTACTAAATACTGAGCAAAGGGTCTGAATACTTAAGACCATGTGAAATTTCAGTTTTTCTTTTTTAATAAATATGCAAAAATGTCAACAATTCTGTGTTTTTCTGTCAATATGGGGTGCTGTGTGTACATTAATTAGGAAAAAAATGAACTTAAATGATTTTAGCAAATGGCTGCAATATAACAAAGAGTGAAAAATGTAAGGGGGTCTGAATACTTTCCATACTCACTGTATATGGATGCACAGTGATTGTTTCAAGCACCCTGTTCACTGCCTAAGGAGTTCTCTTCTTCTGTTGTCCTTCACTATCAACACCCTCTGGCCTCAACACGCTTTACTTTTGGACTTGTTTATGTGATTTTAGTTTATTAATTTTTCTAGTGCTGCACTGCTTTTTATATGCGTTTTATCTAAGGACTTTTTATATTGACCTCCAGTGTTCAGTTGCATTTGTTAGGATTTGTTTTTGTGCTGTCTGATCTTTTTTACTGTTTTACACACACATAGTAGGTGAACTTTAATGGCATCCCAGTCTTAGTGGCAGGGTTCAATATTGAGTTGGCTCACCCTTTGCAGCTATAACAGCTTTACCTCTTCTGGGAAGGCTGTCCACAAGGTTTAGGAGTGTCTATGGGAATGTTTGGCCATTCTTCCAGAAGCGCATTTGTGAGGTCAGGCACTGATGTGGATGAGAAGGCCTAGCTCGCAGTCTCCGCTCAAATTCATCCAAAAGGTGTTCTATCGGGTTGACGTCAGGACTCCACCCCATCTCGCTCATCTATGTGTGTCTTTATGGACCTTGCTTTGTGCACTGGTACGCAGTCATGTTGGAACAAAAAGGGGCCAACCCGAAACTGTTCCCACAAAGTTGGGAGCATGAAATTGCCCAAAATGTCTTAATGCCTTAAAAAGTTGCCTTCACTGGGACTAAGGGGCCAAGCCCAACCTGTGAAAAACAACCCCCTCTACCAAATGATTCGGACCAGTGCACAAAGTAAGGTCCATAAAGACATTGGTGAGCGAGTTTGGGGTGGAGGAACTTGACTGGCCTGCACAAAGTCCTTACCTCAACCCGATAGAACACCTAGAACGTCCACATCAGTGCCTGACCTTACAAATGCGCTTCTGGAAGAATGGTTAAACATTCCCATAGACACACTCCTAAACCTTGTGGATGGTCTTCCCAGACATGTTGAAGCTGTTATAGCTGCAAACAGTGGGCCAACTCAATATTGAACCCTACAGACTAAGACTGGGATGCCATTAAAGTTCATGTACTATTGGAAATATCGTTTTCATATATATATATATATATATATATATATATATATACACCTTAACTCTTATCATGTATGGTTGGTTTTAACTGCTGATTGCTACCAATTGTCATTGTGGGTTAATGCAAATGGTTTGTATTATCTACTGTAGTTGGAAAACACACCCAGAACTGTAATAAGACAATATAATGTGTCATTTAAAATAAAAAAGGTATATTGTGCGGGGTATGGTGTGACAATGCTAGGCCCTGCTACTATGAAAAAAGAGGTAAAAAGCACACAGGGTTCTTACGAATACAGAATGAGGAGCTTCAGAATGTTTTTTTGAGAAAATTGATCTTTCAGTTTTCCTTGGGCTTTGTAATTACCGGGCTGGGTTCTGGAGTTTGGAGACTTCAAATAGTCTTGGGAGGGATGAAGCCTGTACTAGAAACCAGTAGGCTGAGTGTGCAGGAATGCACAGGCGTTATAATCAACAGCATAGCAATAGTTTGGGGCTCCACCCAGGATACAGGGGCCTCCTGCCCAGAGACCAGGGTTTGGGTCAGTGCAACAGGGAGCTGCAGGTGCACATCTGCACTGTCCAGGCTGAAATCTGGAGTTACAGTAGCTGCAGAACCATAGTGTGAACACTGTTGTATTTTGTATTGAGAGTCTGCATCCTAGGCTGAAAGCTGTGTAGACCAAAGTGAGCTGCTGTAAAGACAGGAGGCTGCTTCTGCTTTGAATGCTGTATAAATTTGAAACCCCTGTGTGGTAGTCCTAATGTAAGGAACTTTATTTTAAAATAAAAGTGGTCCAGCAAGTACTAACACAAGATTTCCCGGCTGGACTGAACTCATTGGTAAGCACTTCAGTTGGGCGAAACCCCATTATATCACAATGGATGCTCTCTAATAAGAGGCCACCCAGCAACACAGAGTCTCCAACATTTTATTTTCCTTTACCTAGGATATGAATCCTAAAAAAAAAAAAGCTTACGGTAATTTAGAATCCAGTGTGTGTTATGTCAGATGGAAGGAATGTTTTCTTCCTTGCATTCATATAATGTAAACATAGATTTGTTAGTGCCTGATGGAACTGTACATATCTCTTCTTGGTATCTAAAGAACAGATGAGATCATGCAATTTTTTTTATTTATTTTTTGACATCCAGCTTTAATCCAATTATGATTTCCATTGATTATTTCTTATGGACAGTGGCAACAGAACTATGGGGTGAAATGCATGTTATGTGTTAATCCTTTTCAGAATTGTCTTGTTTGTGATTGTACCTCTGGGGTGGACAAGTCATTGCACCAATCATGAGAAAGCCAGTGTAGACTTAACCACTTGCGGACTGCCCACCGTTGTTATACGTTGGTACTTTGACGTAGAATAGCTGCCATAACCCTGGTATATTCTTAAACGGTGGACAGTCCTCTTTATGATAAAAGTGGTCTTTGCTGCGGATTCGCCACAAGATCACTTTTATTGGGGGTGGGAGAGGTACCCCCCCCCTCCTGCCACGCTCCGTTCGTCTCTGCCGCTTACCGGAGCTGCCGGTTGCGGCGGAGCCGATCGGGTCCTCTTCCCTCTGAGACATGGAGCCGAGTGAGGGAAAGATGGCCCCCGCTCGGCTCCATAACATTGAATGACGAAAGAAACATCAAACATCACTTCAGCCCAGTGGTCTAAAAGGGGTAATTAAAAAAAAAATATATAAGCAATTTATCCATCTTTTTGCATTGAAGTGTAAATGTGAAATCTGAGGTGTTTTTGATCTCACATTTAGCCCTGGTTCACACTGGTGAAATTTGCCGCAAATTGCGGGCAATGGCACCGTCCTAATCGGTGCGACGCCGCATCTGAGGCGCTGCACCGATTTCAATAAGTCGTTTCTGTACTACTTTTTGAGATTTCAGCCGCGATTTACATTGACATCTGTGTCAGATGTCTCTGTAATCGAGCTGAAATCGGGACTGACAGGCAGGAGTGAAATCGTGCGCGTTCAGCTGAACTCGCACGGCTTCACTCCTGCAGCCCCAGTGTGAACCTAGGCTAAAGGCTGGATTCACACTGCTGCGAATTCAAGATCGCGCAATTTTACAGCGATTTCGCGGCTTCGTTTTTGCTGCAAATCTGTTGCGATTTTGCCGCGATTTCAAGGAATACCAGTCTATAGAGCTGGATTCGCATCGCACACGGATCAAACTCGCACAGAACCCTTTTTTCCCGCAGCTTAGATTCGCACCGCACTAATGTGAACGGCACTAATGGAAAACAATGTTATTTTAATGACTTGCGAATTTGAGAAATCGCAATGGCTCAAAATCGCAATAAAATTCGCAGCAGTGTGAACCTAGCCTAAGAGTGATGTCATGCTTTTTTTTTATATTACAAGGGATGTTTACATTCCTTGTTATAGGAATAAAAGTTACCCACATTTTATTTTTAAAAGGACAGTGTAAAATAAAAAAAAAAAAATAAAAAAAATATTTAAAGAGCCCCGTCCCACTGAGCTTGCGTGCAGAAGCAAACGCATACGTTAATCGCGCCCGCATAGAAAACGGTGTTAAAACTACACATGTGAGATATCACCGCGATCATTAGAGCGAGAGCAATACTTCCAGCAAAAGACCTCCTCTGTAACTCAAAACAAAAGATTTTTAAGGGTCAAAGTTTTTCGCCATTCCACGAGCGGGCGCAATTTTAAAGCATGACATGTTGGATATAAATTTACTCGGCGTAACATAACATTATCTTTCACATTATAAAAAAAAAGGGTGTATGGTGTGACACAAAGTATTGCAACGGCCGCCATTTTATTCTCTGATGTCTGAAAATAATATATATATAGTTTGGGGGTTCTAAGTAATTTTCTAGCAAAAAATATATATATATATTTTAACTTGTAAACACCAAGTTTAAAAAATAGGCTTGGTCCTTAAGTGGGTAAACGATCACCTTATAAAACAATCTATTAATTTTAAAATAGAAATGAAAGGCAAAACATTTGTGTATACAGTAGATATAAAAAAAACATTATCAATACCTTTTTTTCCCTTTTTTAAGTGATCACATTCCCTCTGTTCCTAGCTGCATAAGAGTAGGGGGAGGAGAATGCAACAGCACACTGAGCTTTCCAGTGAATGGCTGTGCAGGGGAGGTGTGTCAGTACAAGTCTGATCTTTGGAGGAGAGCAGGCTGAGTTCCCAGCACAGCTAGAGAGCTGGCCACAGTGATTTATTCTGCTTAGTGTGGTCAGTTTTTAATAGGAAAGCAGAGGGACTGACAGAAACACCAGGGATTTCACACAAAGGAAGCAATACAAAGAGAACAGGATTCTTTCTCATACAAGTACATAGTACAGCATGCACATTTCAGGAATATGAAATGTTGGGGTAACAAACACTTTAAGGTAGCAAATCCTTTTCAGAAGCTATAGAATATAGACTGTTACTGACAGTAGCAAAGGCTCAAAATGGTTAGGCTCAGGCTCAATTTTTTTACTTGTTTCTGGTGATTTGTGCAACCTTTTTACAAGACAAATAACCGTTTTGCCTGAAATCCTTCTTCATTAGTTGGATTGCATTTTCCAATATCTGTTATGTGACGTTGGCTTATTGTAGTTTATTCATCTTTATAAAACCTGTAGCTTATCTTTTTGAGGGAAAAACATATTGAAAATCACAAATGGGGTGTGGAGGAATGATCTATTTAAAGTGTTTCTATAGCTAATACATTTTTTTTTTAGGTTTATAAAGAGTAGGATAAAATTTGAATACCTGTCAGGTTGTACTGCTGTCTGGGGCTCCATTAGAGAAATTTTCCTTTACTCATTGTTCTGCGTGCTGGAAATTCTACAACAGCAACACAGACAAAGGTAAAAATGAATTAAAGTGCAATCATTTATAGGAAAAATATGGGTACTGCTTGCATGCATAGAGAAAAAGGCAGCCCAGAGGTGGAGAACCATAAAAAATGAATAAGAAAGTAGAACATTAAGAAGGGAGGAAAGTTTGTTCCTACCCCTGAGGCTCTCTGTGAGTATATTGATATGCCGTATTAGGTTACAATTCTATGAAACGCACAGGCGGTTCACAGAAGGTATTTTTTTTTACTTTAATGCATAGAATGGTTTCAAGAAGAAGTTTGGGTATGTTTTTTTTTCCAAAATCATACATACCTAGGTGGATGCAGCAATGGTCCGATGCTGCATCTGTACCCCGGCATCTCTGCACTGAAAACCGAGCCATCGAACATCGCTGACGGCTTGGTTCTCTCGGCTCCCCGAAAGGAGAGCTGCTGACTGTCAGTCAGCAGATCTCCTGCTCTGCTCCTCCACGCTCTTTGGCTCTCAGCCTCTTAGTGGCACGCTGAGAGGCTGAGACTGCCATCAGTCCAGGCACCCTGCGTATCCAGACTTCTGAAGTCAGGATGACGCGGTGCCAGGACTGAACTTGGTGACCTCAGCAGAGAGCGGACTTCAGACCGCTCTCTGTTGAAAACGGGTCACAGGAGTGCAAAACGAATTGCACTCCTGTGACCCAGAGGAGAAGCCCAGCCAAACGAGCCCAGGCTGGACTTCTCCTTTAAGTTAAAAAACCCTAAGGATTTAGAACCACTTTAATGCTCTCAGAACCCATGTGCCTTTTTCTGTAGCTATGATTAAGCACTAGTGTGTAGTGCGAAACATGTCAGCTGTTGTCCCGGTTTTGCAGTGATTTGTAGGGCATTTTAATCCTGTTTTTACAATAAAGGCAACCATCAAGGTTTTTTGGAGTGCGGCTGTCCATATCATCATTTTCTTCTCTTATATGCCTTTTTCTGAAACTATTCATTTTTAATAAATGCAGATTTGATATCCACAACATTTGTACATCTACCATTGTCAATCAGCCTGTGTAAAACCCACAATAAGACAGATGCAGAGCACTAAAGTCTATTGTATTTTCTCCATAACGGAAGCAACAAAGGCTTTTTCAGTAGATGAAGATATGGGGGTGATACTTGAAGGACACTTTTCAATTTAAGTTCTGGGTAACTTGCCTAGTGATAATTACTTGTAATGTCTTGTTTTTTAATAGCTTAGACACACACTTGCATAGAAACATTGCATGATGTTTTCCGTTGTCCTCAGTATGGACATTTTCCAGTTTCTCAGAGCTTCCGTGTTTTGCTGCAGCTCATTTTATTGTCTTGTGAGAATATTGTTTATAAGCTGATGTTTTTCTTTAGATTATATTCATTAGCGATCATAGTTTTACACAATAAAGAAGCATTGACTAGACTTTACATGCCAATTGACACTTTCCATTTCCATCAAATTTGTATCCCTACCAAAATTAACTGTAAATAAATGTTGTTGAAAATATTCTTTAGTCAAGAGCTTTGACTAATTAGTGTTCAGTATCTCAAATCAGTTTGCTTCCTGCTGCTCCTCTCTATGTGATGTTGCACATTTAACGTGTTACCCTGTTGCTTTTTGTCTTGTAAACAAGCTGGAGTGATTGACTTGAATAGTTTTTAAGAATTGTGTTGAGATGAAATTGCAGGAAATTCACTGGGATTCTTTGGAGTATTCACTCCATCTGCTGAACTAACGAGAAAGTTTTGTAAGCATAGCAAAAGTGCGAATTAGAATTGAACTTGTGGAGTCAATCTGGCTGCTCTGTGTGTCACAAATCAAGCTGTTTTAAACGATCTGTTCAAACCAACTTTGAACTTCAGTTACGAAAAAA
This sequence comes from Rana muscosa, assembly GCA_029206835.1. Taxonomy (NCBI): domain Eukaryota; kingdom Metazoa; phylum Chordata; class Amphibia; order Anura; family Ranidae; genus Rana; species Rana muscosa. The sequence continues at coordinate 221,646,364 of CM055116.1, forward strand.
GAATCCTCAAAGGTTAAAATAATGAAAAAGTTGCATAACAATATAAAATGATATCAGTACTTTTACAACAGATCGCAGACATCTCATTAAACAAGGTTATGAGATAATTAAAGTATTTTTCTTTCTTACCATGCAGTGGCTACTGTTTTTCAGACATATCTAGCTGTTTTATAGTCACCCGCTGGCCATTGATCAAAATAATATATATGTGGTTTGCCTTTGTTTATATCTCGGTCTGAAATAAAACATTTTTTACTTTGTTGCAAACAAAGATTTTAAATAGATTTTTTTAAATCTGAAGGAGGACCTTACAAGTCAGTACTTACAAGCTGTCCCTAAAATGAAAACCATTAAACGGTTAAAGTGTTACTAAACCCACAACAGTAAAATCAGTCTGTACATGCAGAATAGCATGCTTGTTATACTCACTGTGGAACTTAAGGGGTTAATCCTCTGCATTGTGTTAAAAGGCTGTTTTATCCTGTATGCACAGATCCTCCCCCTCCTGCACTATCTATCTGGGAAAGGCCAGCTAACACAGGCAGAGTAGCCAACCTGCACATGCTCAGTTGTGTCTTTTATGCTGGAGAGAATAATTACTTGTTCTCAGATAGTCAGGTCACATGATATTAACATCATACATGTGGGTGTGTATAGAGGCTGAAGTGAAAATCTCCTCCTGAACTCTCAGCACTGGAGAAACTGTGCAGTTTATCACTGACCATGGTATACAGATCAGCCAAAAAGGTATATAGTGGCAGTATTTGAATATCAAAATTAGATTTGTAAGCCGTGGGCACTGTGGGGGGACGGATGAACAATTTTCATATTACTGGGTTTAGTAACACTTTAATTCACTCTTAAACAAAATATGAAAAGGTGAACCAAAGCTAGCCACACATGGATTGAAATTCGGCCAGTCCCTGGATCGACTTCTGCTTAACTGTCTTGTTGGATAAAAGTCACTCGATCAGCACTGCAATAAACGGGCTGCAGCACTGATTTGTGTGTTTTGACAGTGGGGGAGTTTCCCTGCTGTCAGAATACAATGGAGTAGTACTGAGGATTCCTCCATCCACCTCATTGGCTGAATGAAAAAACTGAACCATGTATGGCCAGCTTAACTGTATTCTGTTTCAAATACCACTTTATGCATTGACATACCTCCTTAGACCTAGTCTGTCTGGACAGTATGATCACCTGCTGACTTGGCACCATCCACCGTCAGCTTAACTCTTCAATAAGACACAGAGGTTTAAGACAACGCAATTTCACTTTAGCTAATTGCAGTATAGAGAATTGTTCTAGTCTTTTGGAATGTAAGAAAACAATTCGTTTTCTAAGCCCTATCCCTTTGAATACCTAAAACTGACTAAGTAAATGTGGAAAAAGTGAGGAGGGTCTAGCTATAACTAAACCAACTAGCACTATAAAGGAGGAGAGGATAGCACCTGGAACAAAGCAGAGATTCTCGTCAGCGAGGTTATGTGGCCAGTGCTGAGCAATGAGTACTCCGTATTGAAAACAATATGCTGCATTACAGCATCCTGCACTCTTTTGTGACATTTTTTAAAGTTTGTTACCCTAAAATATTTCAGATATGTGTCTGTGTTTACATCAACTTTTTGATAAATGTTGCCTGATGCATTTTTATTGTATTGTTAGCTGGCGATCCTACTAAATAATGCCATGAATCCAATATAGAGTTGCCCATCACCACATCTCAGAACTATTATACAAAAAAAGGGCTGTCAAAGAAAGTTTAAAAGGTACTGAGGGACGTTATAGGTGTATCACCTCCTAAAGTATTATTACTATCTATGTCTTCTAATCCTTGTGACAACTGCTCACCTCGTTTCTTCTCTTGTTGTCACAAGGTTAGGAAACAAGATTAACTCTTCCCAGCAGCCTGAGAGTAAGAACAACTTGGCAGAATAAAAGCTTGGCTTGAGTTGGGTTTTCAGTATTCTGGTCCATCTCCCCTCCCCTCTACATTCAGATAATCCTGTAAGGTTACATGGGTAAATGTGTGAATTTTCTTCAACATCTTTTGTCTTCCAAATACTGTATATTGCCATTCTAACATCACTAAAAACCTAGAGCAAAATATCAAATTCATATTAATAAAAAAAAATAATGTACTCTTTCCTCTAGAACCTTCTAAGTGAAAAGGTGGAGCAGATGATGGAATGGAGCTCTCGCCGATCAGTCATCCGTATGAATGGAGACAAGTTCAGGAGATTTGTGAAAGCACCACCCCGTAACTATTCTGTGATTGTGATGTTCACCGCGCTGCAGCCTCAAAGACAATGCTCTGTATGCAGGCAAGTATTTCTAAGCATTATTTGCATTTATCTTTACAGTGTATGTAAAATTTTTATGTTTAATGGTTCCTTTTCATTAACGTTGATCTCCAGGCAAAATACTGGTGGCATATATTTATTGAAGCTGTTTTGCCTAACTCATGAGTACTGCAGCACACCTTATTGTCTTCTTGTGCTGCTTTCACCTCTCCCAGTAGGGATGGGCCCGGTGCTCGATTCGAACCCATGTTCGAATCGAGCATCGGGCGTTCGCTCGCTCGTCGAGCCCAGAACTATTTGGGCCGTTCGCATCACATTCGTGTGATGCGAGCGGCCCCGCAATGCATTGCGGCCGGCGCAGTGCATTGCTGGCTGATGATTGGCCAAGCATGCACTGTGACCCCGCATGCTTGGCCAATCACAGCGCCTGAAACTCGGAGAGCAATAATTGGCTACAGGCAGGACGCCTGTAGCCAATTACAGCTCAGGGGCTTTAGTACACGCCCCACCATTTAAAAGGCCGCCACGCCATCAGCCCCGGTCACATGAGTTCCGGCTTTAGGAGAGATTAGTCTGCTGATTCTGTCTTTGCTTGATACTGAAAGATTTGCTCTTCTTTGCTAAACCATTGGCTATTTCTTTGCTAAACCATTGCTACCTAAGTCATTGATCGTTCATTGCTGCTGATTGCACAGTTAGTGTGTTATTAGCTGCTGCTGGGGATTAGTCTGGTGCGTGCTTACTGTTAGTACAGTATTGCAGTAGTACCAACCGCAGTGCTGTTAGCACAGCATTGCACCCCAACAGCACCCATAGGACTTCTAGTGTGTTAGTGGCAGCAAACAGAGCTCCTATATTTTCTTCTCAGCAGCACCCATAGGACTTCTAGTGTGTTAGTGGCAGCAAACAGAGCTCCTATATTTTCTTCTCAGCAGCACCCATAGGACTTCTAGTGTGTTAGTGGCAGCAAACAGAGCTCCTATATTTTCTTCTCAGCAGCACCCATAGGACTTCTAGTGTGTTAGTGGCATCACACAGAGCTCCTATATTTTCTTCTCAGCAGCACCCATAGGACTTCTAGTGTGTTAGTGGCAGCAAACAGAGCTCCTATATTTTCTGCTCAGCAGCACCCATAGGACTTCTAGTGTGTTAGTGGCATCACACAGAGCTCCTATATTTTCTTCTCAGCAGCACCCATAGGACTTCTAGTGTGTTAGTGGCAGCAAACAGAGCTCCTATATTTTCTTCTCAGCAGCACCCATAGGACTTCTAGTGTGTTAGTGGCATCACACAGAGCTCCTATATTTTCTTCTCAGCAGCACCCATAGGACTTCTAGTGTGTTAGTGGCAGCAAACAGAGCTCCTATATTTTCTTCTCAGCAGCACCCATAGGACTTCTAGTGTGTTAGTGGCATCACACAGAGCTCCTATATTTTCTTCTCAGCAGCACCCATAGGACTTCTAGTGTGTTAGTGGCAGCAAACAGAGCTCCTATATTTTCTTCTCAGCAGCACCCATAGGACTTCTAGTGTGTTAGTGGCAGCAAACAGAGCTCCTATATTTTCTTCTCAGCAGCACCCATAGGACTTCTAGTGTGTTAGTGGCATCACACAGAGCTCCTATATTTTCTTCTCAGCAGCACCCATAGGACTTCTAGTGTGTTAGTGGCAGCAAACAGAGCTCCTATATTTTCTTCTCAGCAGCACCCATAGGACTTCTAGTGTGTTAGTGGCAGCAAACAGAGCTCCTATATTTTCTTCTCAGCAGCACCCATAGGACTTCTAGTGTGTTAGTGGCATCACACAGAGCTCCTATATTTTCTTCTCAGCAGCACCCATAGGACTTCTAGTGTGTTAGTGGCAGCAAACAGAGCTCCTATATTTTCTTCTCAGCAGCACCCATAGGACTTCTAGTGTGTTAGTGGCAGCAAACAGAGCTCCTATATTTTCTTCTCAGCAGCACCCATAGGACTTCTAGTGTGTTAGTGGCAGCAAACAGAGCTCCTATATTTTCTTCTCAGCAGCACCCATAGGACTTCTAGTGTGTTAGTGGCATCACACAGAGCTCCTATATTTTCTTCTCAGCAGCACCCATAGGACTTCTAGTGTGTTAGTGGCAGCAAACAGAGCTCCTATATTTTCTGCTCAGCAGCACCCATAGGACTTCTAGTGTGTTAGTGGCATCACACAGAGCTCCTATATTTTCTTCTCAGCAGCACCCATAGGACTTCTAGTGTGTTAGTGGCAGCAAACAGAGCTCCTATATTTTCTTCTCAGCAGCACCCATAGGACTTCTAGTGTGTTAGTGGCATCACACAGAGCTCCTATATTTTCTTCTCAGCAGCACCCATAGGACTTCTAGTGTGTTAGTGGCAGCAAACAGAGCTCCTATATTTTCTTCTCAGCAGCACCCATAGGACTTCTAGTGTGTTAGTGGCATCACACAGAGCTCCTATATTTTCTTCTCAGCAGCACCCATAGGACTTCTAGTGTGTTAGTGGCAGCAAACAGAGCTCCTATATTTTCTTCTCAGCAGCACCCATAGGACTTCTAGTGTGTTAGTGGCAGCAAACAGAGCTCCTATATTTTCTTCTCAGCAGCACCCATAGGACTTCTAGTGTGTTAGTGGCATCACACAGAGCTCCTATATTTTCTTCTCAGCAGCACCCATAGGACTTCTAGTGTGTTAGTGGCAGCAAACAGAGCTCCTATATTTTCTTCTCAGCAGCACCCATAGGACTTCTAGTGTGTTAGTGGCAGCAAACAGAGCTCCTATATTTTCTTCTCAGCAGCACCCATAGGACTTCTAGTGTGTTAGTGGCATCACACAGAGCTCCTATATTTTCTTCTCAGCAGCACCCATAGGACTTCTAGTGTGTTAGTGGCAGCAAACAGAGCTCCTATATTTTCTTCTCAGCAGCACCCATAGGACTTCTAGTGTGTTAGTGGCATCACACAGAGCTCCTATATTTTCTTCTCAGCAGCACCCATAGGACTTCTAGTGTGTTAGTGGCAGCAAACAGAGCTCCTATATTTTCTTCTCAGCAGCACCCATAGGACTTCTAGTGTGTTAGTGGCAGCAAACAGAGCTCCTATATTTTCTTCTCAGCAGCACCCATAGGACTTCTAGTGTGTTAGTGGCAGCAAACAGAGCTCCTATATTTTCTTCTCAGCAGCACCCATAGGACTTCTAGTGTGTTAGTGGCATCACACAGAGCTCCTATATTTTCTTCTCAGCAGCACCCATAGGACTTCTAGTGTGTTAGTGGCAGCAAACAGAGCTCCTATATTTTCTTCTCAGCAGCACCCATAGGACTTCTAGTGTGTTAGTGGCAGCAAACAGAGCTCCTATATTTTCTTCTCAGCAGCACCCATAGGACTTCTAGTGTGTTAGTGGCAGCAAACAGAGCTCCTATATTTTCTTCTCAGCAGCACCCATAGGACTTCTAGTGTGTTAGTGGCATCACACAGAGCTCCTATATTTTCTTCTCAGCAGCACCCATAGGACTTCTAGTGTGTTAGTGGCAGCAAACAGAGCTCCTATATTTTCTTCTCAGCAGCACCCATAGGACTTCTAGTGTGTTAGTGGCAGCAAACAGAGCTCCTATATTTTCTTCTCAGCAGCACCCATAGGACTTCTAGTGTGTTAGTGGCATCACACAGAGCTCCTATATTTTCTTCTCAGCAGCACCCATAGGACTTCTAGTGTGTTAGTGGCAGCAAACAGAGCTCCTATATTTTCTTCTCAGCAGCACCCATAGGACTTCTAGTGTGTTAGTGGCAGCAAACAGAGCTCCTATATTTTCTTCTCAGCAGCACCCATAGGACTTCTAGTGTGTTAGTGGCATCACACAGAGCTCCTATATTTTCTTCTCAGCAGCACCCATAGGACTTCTAGTGTGTTAGTGGCATCACACAGAGCTCCTATATTTTCTTCTCAGCAGCACCCATAGGACTTCTAGTGTGTTAGTGGCAGCAAACAGAGCTCCTATATTTTCTTGTCAGCAGCACACATAGTACCTATAGTGTGTTAGTGTCAGCACCCATAGGACCTACAGTGTGTTGTGAGCACACATAGGAGTTCTATTTTTTATACTATATACACTACCGACTACAATGGCTGGAAGACCGCCAAGGAGAGGCAGAGCGTGCCGAGGCAAGAACACAGGGCAGGCAGGCTCTGTTTCTAGAGACAACAGTGCTGGCCGTGGACGTGGTCGTGCATAGTCATCAGCGCGTGGCCATGGGACACGCTTGTCTTTGTTTTCGGCAGCTGGACATGTGGAGCCGCATCATGCCGAAGGCTTGGTAGAATGGATGACCAAGCCCTCCTCATCCTCCTCATCCTCTCTCACCCAGGCTCAGGGTACTGGCAGAGCAGCTGCCAACGCGTACTCAATGGCATCATCAGCCACCCCTTCCCTAGACCCACCATGTCCTCCTGAGGAGTCCCCCGAACTGTTTGAGCACAGTGTTGGGTACATGCTCCAGGAGGATGCCCAACGATTCGAAGGCTCGGATGATGATACCCAGCTTGAGGAAGTCAGTAGTGTGCGCGCAGAGAAAGGGGATGCTGAAGGACAGCAATCTGGCAGTAGTGTTCCACCAGCTGCAGCTTACTGCCAGGTTTGCTCTAGTGGTGAAGAGGGAGGGGATGATGAGGTCACTGACTCCACGTGGGTGCCTGAAGGGAGAGAGGAGGAGGAGGAGGAGGATGCAGCGTCACATGTCCAACGAGGCAGGATGCCCCCTGGAGGCCAGCTAGAGGCCAGCACAGCAACTGTACCACACCGCAGAGCTCCGCCTGTGCAGGGCGCTGCCTCTGCACGTTATCACAAAAGTTCTTTGGTGTGGGCCTTTTTTGAGACGAGTGCATCAGATCGCACCACTGCTATTTGCAATATTTGTCTCAAGCGTATCTCGCGTGGCCAAAACATCAGCCGCTTGGGCACCACAAGCATGAGCAGACATATGTCGACCTGCCATGCAGCTCGTTGGCAAGCACACATAAAAGACCCACACCAAAGAACAAAGCGGACCTCTCCTTGCTCCTCATCAGCTGGGATCTCCATCCCCACTATATCTTCAGTCCTCTCTGAAAGCTGCTCTGAGAGGACTGAAGGTGTAGAATTAGGTGTGTCACAACCAAGTACTTGCAGTACACCGACGTCCGATTGTAGCAGGCAAATTTCCCTGCCCCAGCTGCTGGACCGTCGAAAGAAGTATACTCCCAGCCATCCACATGCCCAGCGGTTGAATGCTAGCTTGGCTAAATTGCTAGCACTTCAACTGCTGCCTTTTCAGTTGATAGACTCGGCCCCCTTCCGTGAGTTTGTTCAATGTGCGGTTCCTCAGTGGCAGGTTCCCAAACGCCACTTTTTCTCACGGAAGGCGATTCCGTCTCTCTACTGGCATGTGGAAGGCAATGTCCATGCCTCGCTGGACAGGGCGGTCAGCGGTAAGGTGCATATTACCGCTGACTCATGGTCCAGCAGGCATGGACAGGGACGTTATCTTTCTTTCACGGCCCATTGGGTCACTCTATTGGTAGCTGGGAGGGATGCAGGACAAGGTGCAGTAGTGTTGGAGGTTGTTCCGCCACCACGCCTCCAAAATGCTACTACTGGTTGTGACACACCTCTCTCCTCCACCCCCTCCTCTTCTTCTTCCTCCATGTCCTCTTCGAGTGCTCTGTCCTCGGAACCAGCGGTGCTCCGTAGGCGTACAAGGGGCTACGCGAGTACGCAGGCAAAAAGATGCCATGCCGTGCTTGCGCTGGTGTGTTTGGGGGACAGGAGCCACACTGGGCCAGAGGTTCTGGCAGCTCTGCAGGGGCAGGCCGAGAGGTGGTTGACGCCACGCCAGCTTAAGCCAGGAATGGTCGTTTCTGATAATGGCACCAACCTCCTCTCCGCCCTGCGACAGGGGCAGCTCACCCATGTGCCCTGTATGGCTCACGTCCTCAACCTGGTGGTGCAGCGGTTCTTGGGCAGGTTCCCAGGCTTACAGGATGTCCTGAGGCAGGCCAGGAAAGTCTGTGTGCATTTCCGCCGATCTTATAATGCCAGTGCTCGGCTGACTGAGCTGCAAAAGGAGCTGAACCTGCCCAAGAACCGCCTAATATGTGACATGCCCACCAGGTGGAACTCAACGTTGGCCATGCTGCAGCGACTGCACACGCAGCAGAGGGCCATCAATGAGTACCTTTGCGACTACGGCACCAGGACAGGGTCAGGGGAGCTTGGCTTTTTTTTCCCCACGCCAGTGGAGCATGATCAGGGATGCATGCACTGTCCTCTCACCATTTGAGGAGGCCATGAGGATGGTGAGCAGTGACAGTGCATGCATCAGTGACACTGTACCTCTTGTCCACCTGTTGGAGCATACGCTGCGTGGGATAATGGACAGGGCACTTGAGGCAGAACAGAGGCAGGAAGAGGAGGACTTCCTTGTCTCTCAAGGCCCCCTTTATCCAGACAATGTTCCTTCTGTCCCACCCATCACACAGGAAGAGGAGGAGGAGGAGGAGGAGGAGGAGGATTGTGTGAGCATGGAGGTGGAGCCTGGCACTCAGCATCAGCAGCAGCAGTCTTTTAGGGATGATGTACAGTCCCAACAAACCAGTGGACTTGTACGTGGCTGGGAGGAGGTGGCTGGCGATCATGTCATCCTCAGTGACCCAGAAGACTCCGGACCGAATGCCTCAGCTAACCTACGCTGCATGGCCTCCCTGATCCTGCAAAGCCTGCGGAAGGATCCTCGTGTTCTTCGGATCAAGGAGAGTGACCATTACTGGCTGGCCACTCTCCTTGATCCACGGTACAAGGGTAAGGTTGCGGACCTTATCTTGCCGTCGCAGAGGGAGCAGAGGATGAGACATCTCAGGGAGGCCTTGCAGAAAGGTCTGTGCAACGCGTTCCCAGAAACTGGGAGGTTACAAACTCCTGGTCCTGGACGACGAGTTGCTGAGGCTTCGGTCAGTAGCAGAAGGAGCGGTGGGGAAGGTGGACGTCTGACCGATGCGTTCAGACAATTTTTTAGTCCGCAGCCCCAAGGTATGATCGGTTCCAGCAACCATCGCCAGCGTCTGATATACATGGTGCAGGAATACCTAGGGGCAAGGTCAGACTTGGACACCTTTCCCACCGAAAATCCTCTGGCTTACTGGGTCCTGAGGATGGATCACTGGCCAGAGCTTGCACAGTATGCAATTGAGCTACTGGCCTGTCCTGCATCCAGCGTTCTTTCCGAACGCACATTCAGTGCTGCTGGAGGATTTGTCACCGATCATAGGGTGCGCCTGTCCACCGACTCGGTTGATCGACTGACCTTCATAAAAATGAATCAGTCTTGGATCACCACCAGCTACCAGACACCTGAAGCGGATATAACGGAATAATTTATAATGTCACATCCCTTCAAGACTGCCTATGCTGATGCTGAGTGACTGTCCTGTTATGTTCACTGACTATCCTCTTCCTCCTCCTCAATGATCCATGCCACCACACCAGTGCCTAAGGCACAATTTTTCAGCCCCTGTATAACAGGGGCGTGTAATTACAATTTTTTAAAAAGATGCTTCGCAACAGGTGTGACTGCTGTGCTCAGAGTACAGTATCTGTGAGGGGTTGCAGTGTTGTGGCACCAGCACCAGTGCCTAAGGCACAATTTTTCAGCCCCTGTTGGGGCGTGTAATTACAATTTTTAGGCAATGCTTTGCAACAGGTCTCATTGCTGTGCTCAGAGTACAGTATCTGTGAGGGGTTGCAGTGTTGTGGCACCAGCACCAGTGCCTAAGGCACAATTTTTCAGCCCCTGTATAACAGGGGCGTGTAATTACAATTTTTTAAAAAGATGCTTCGCAACAGGTGTGACTGCTGTGCTCCAAGTACAGTATCTGTGAGGGGTTGCAGTGTTGTGGCACCAGCACCAATGCCTAAGGCACAATTTTTCAGCCCCTGTTTAACAGGGGCGTGTAATTACAAATCTTGATCTAATAGTTCACAGCAGGGCCCATTCCTGCGCCCACCAAGAGTAACTATGAGGGCCTACAGTCTTGTGGCAACACCGTCCACCACCACCACCACCACCAAAGGCCCAATTTTTCTGCCCTGTTCAACAGGTGCATGCAATTACAAATCTTGATCTAATAACTCACAGCAGGGCCCATTCCTGCACCCACCAAGAGTAAATGTGAGGGCTTACAGTCTTGTGGCAACACCGTCCACCACCACCACCACCAAAGGCCCAATTTTTCTGCCCGGTTCAACAGGTGCATGCAAGTACAAATCTTGATCTATTAACTCACAGCAGGGCCCATTCCTGTGCCCACCAGTCTTGTGGCTACACCAACATCTAATAGGGCAAATTTCTGCAGAGTATATACGGCAGGCCCCTACTTTCAAACATCCAACTTACAAACGACTCCTACTTGCAAACGGCAAGAGAAAACAGGAAGTGAGAGGAAATCTACCCCTAGGAAGGAAAATTCTATCCTGTTAGATTTAATTTGGGAAAAAGGTATCTCCTCTCTACTGATGCTTTATCACCAATCCTTGTTTCAATTAAAACCCCACTTTTCCAAAAACATTTGTCATTGGGACGGAAAGTGAGGTGACATGTTCTGAACAGATGTGCAAAGACAGCAAATGTTACAGGGGTGATAACCCCTCCCTATGTTCTCCAAAAAGCTTAAAAATTGATTTTTTTGGGATGTAGCTACACTTCATAATGTACCTGTTCAGATTCTACTTAAGAACAAACCTACAGTCCATGTCTTGTTTGCACCACCTATATACTGCTGTTCAGAGTATATAGGGTTGTAGGTATAGGGTTTTATTTTGGGTGCGGGGTCCCCCTTAGTATCCATGCAAGACCCAAAGGGGCTGGGGTGGGGGGGGGGGGTGATGGGGTAGCCATGCCATTTTTCTCAAGGATTTTCAGCCATATGGCGGCCAGGACAAGACATGACATTGAAGCCGCAAGTGGTTTTAAATGGCTTCTTTTTTTCCTTTACAAATGTCATTTTGTGCAAGGACAGTTCTAAACACGGGAAACACATGCCACTTCACAGGCATACTTTAGACACCCCCCAGGTACCGTATTTAAAGGAAAATTTCACTTTTTTTTTTTTCACTTTATGCATCATTAAAATGACTGCTCCCGAAAAAACTTTAGTTTTTAAAATTTCTTTTTGCATTGATATATGTCCCCTGGGGCAGGACCCGGGTCCCCAAACCTGTTTTATAACATTAACATGCATATTGGCCGTTGTAATTAGCAATTTTGATTTCGAACGTTCGCGTCCATTATAACGAATAGGGTTCGAAAATTCGCGCGAACTTTCGGTCCGTTCGAAGGTTCTGGTGCGAACCGAACCCGGGGGTGTTCGGCTCATCCCTATCTCCCAGTCTGAGATCTGCTGTGTGGTGGCTGCAAAATGCTGATACCAGGTCAATTTAAGGAACTCACACAGCTTGCATTAACAAAAAAAAATTATTTAATGATCTTAATGAGCATTCATTTTAGTTTTCTATATGTGCTTGGGGTTACATTTTACATTACTATGGGAGTTATTAACCACTTGACCCCCGGAAGATTTACCCCCCTTAATGACCAGGCCATTTTTTGCAATAAGGCACTGCGTTACTTTAACTGACAATTGCGCGGTTATGCGACACTGTACCCAAATAAAATGTATGTCATTTTTTCCCACAAATATAACTTGTTAGTGGTCTTTGATTACCTCTGTGTTTTTTATTTTTTTGCGCTATAAACAAAAACAAAAAGACAATTTTTTTTACTTTCTGCTATAAAACACATCCAATAAAAAATGTATTGAAAAAATCTAATTTCTTTATAAATTTCTTCAAAAATGCAGTATATTGATTGGCTTATGCAAAAGTTATAGCGTCTACAAACTGTGGAATATTTGTATTTATTTGTATTCAATTATTATTATTTTTTACTAGTAATGGCGGCAAATAGCGACTTATAGCGGTCCTGTGATATTCCGGCGGATATTCTGACACTTTTTGGGAACCAGTGACACTAATACAGTGCTAAATATGCACTGTCACTGTATTAATGTCAATGGCTGGGGAAGGGTTAACTTCAGGGTTGATCAAAGGGTTAAATGTGTGCCTATGCCAGTGTTTATGTGTACACAGGTTGGTGCTTTTACTAGGGGAAGTAATTGATTTTATTCTCTGATTTGAGGGCAAAGAAAAACTATTTATAGGTATATTGTGTATAACACCGTGAATTCCTGCGCTAAACAAGTGATTATAAAGGAATAATTGATGATGAAAAATACATGATTACTAACATTCAGGGTTGCTGCTCTCAAAAGTGCATGTGCCTTTAAAAATGTGAACAAGGTAAGAGCACTAATTTACTATACTAATACATCACCAAATAAATCATTTAAACTCATATCAAATATAAATGACAATATATAAAGTCTATAAATTCCAGTGAACAAAAAAAATAATATATACAGTTCATGTGAATCCAAGGAAGTTTTTCCAGTGCAACTTTAACATATTCAGATGTACCTTATAAAGTGCCAAGTGCCAAAACAAACAACAGTGCAAAATTTGTGCTTCCCTCTGTGTGCCCTTTCACTCACTAGAGACCCTGGACTCCCATAACAGAAGTCAGATACGCTTTGAGAGGGTGGCTGGGCTTAGTAGTTCCACAGGCTGTGTCACTGAAGCTTGCGTTGTCCTCACTGAGCCATCAGAAATCCCGGAATCCCATTGGGAAGTGTGCAAAAGGCTGTATCTCCAGCTACAAAAGGTGTTGTCCTCAACGAACCTCCAGGGATGGGTACAAATGGCAAAGGAAGCTATGCAGCGTTATTCTGCACGTTTATTGCATAAAATCAAAAATTCCAGGTATTCCACTCACATTAAAACGTTAAAACAATTATTAAAACCGGAAGTGGCCGAATGGCCTGCGTCTCACCGGTCGGATATGACGTCACCACCTGTGGTCGCCTGACGGGTTTCGTCCCGCCCATGGGTCGATTTCATCCTTTTAAGTAAATTCTAAAATTCTAAAATTTGTAAATTAGAAAAAAATGTAATTCAAACATTGGTAAATTCTAAAATTTGTAAATTTGAAAATCCATAAATTCGAAAATGTGAAAATTCTTAAATTCATAAATTTGTAAATTCATAAATTAGAAAATCTGAAAATCTAAAATTAAGAAAAAAAATCTGACAACTCGAAAGAATGTTTTTATTATTATTGTTATTTATTATTATTAATTTGTTACGTTCTATTCATTGAGATACGGCATTTGTTATTTCAGATAATTCGTAGCTTTGAACAAATTTGTATTTGTTACTTTGTCTAACAGCCAAATATGAAAGGAAATTCCAATACCTATAATTTAATATTTAGTAATAGTTAAGTTATTATTATTTAGTTATTATTTCATATTTTTAAATTTTTTAGATTTTTGGTCTTATTTTTGGATCTCTGAAATTTCGGATTTTCTAATTTTGAATTTCCGAATTTTCGAATTTCCGAAATTACGAATATTCTGAAAAATTCATTAAACGGGTTTTCGTTAATTTGGATATTTATTAATGAACTAATTTGTTCGAAATTCGTTAAAAAAATAATTTAGACTGAAACAAATTGCACATGTCTATTCTTTTGTTCCCCTTTGCCTGTCTGTTGTTACTGCTGCTTTGCATATTCCCTTTCCTGCGGTCACTGAAATTCATGTCTCTTTCCTGTGTTCTGGTGCAAGTGGACCTGCCTCATTTATCTGTTCAGTTCAGCTGTGAACATGCATGGGTATAGCTAAAGGCACATCTCCTGTTGGCTCAATACTCCTTTAAAATGACAAAAAAAAAAAACAATTTTCCAATCAAGTCGCTTTGGATAAGTCTCTTTGAGCTTGCCACATCTTACCACTGGGATTTTTGCCCATTCCTCCTTGCAAAACTGCTCCATCTCCTTCAAGTTGGATGGTTTGCGCTTGTGAACAGCAATCTTTAAGTCTGACCACAGATTTTCTATTGGATTGAGGTCTGGGCTTTGACTAGGCCATTTCAACACATTTACATGTTTCACCTTAAACCACTCAAGTGTTGCTTTAGCAGTGTGTTTGGGGTCATCGTCCTGCTGGAAAGTGAACCTCCGTCCTAGCCTCAAATCACACACAGAGTGGTACAGATTTTGCTCAAGAATATCCCTGTATTTAGCACCATCCATCTTTCCCTTAACTCTGACCAGTTTCCCAGTCCCAACTGCTGAAAAACATCCCCACAGCATGATGCTGCCACCACCATGTTTATCTGTGGGGATGGTGTTCTTTGGGTGATGTGTTGGGTTTGCGCCAGACATAGCGTTTTCTTTGATGGCCAAAAAGTTGAATATTAGTCTCATCAGACCGGAGCACCTTCCTCCATACATTTTGGGAGTCTCCCACATGCCTTTTCGCAAACTCAAAACGTGCCATTTTGTTTGTTGAAAGCAATGGTTTTCTTCTGGCCACTCTGCCATAAAGCCCAACTCTATGGAGCGTACGGCTTATTGTTGTCCTATGTACAGATACTCCAGTCTCTGCTGTGGAACTCTGCAGCTCCTTCAGGGTTACCTTAGATCTCTGTGCTGCCTCTCTGATTAATGCCCTCCTTGCCCGATCCATGAGTTTTGGTCTGCGGCCGTCTCTTGACAGGTTTGCTAATGTGCCATGTTCTTTCCATTTGGTTATGATAGATTTGATGGAGCTCCTAGGGATCCTCAAAGATTTGGATATTTTTTTATAACCTAACCCTGACTTGTACTTCTCAACAACATTGTCCCTTACTTGCTTGGAGACTTCCTTGGTCTTCATGGCAGTGTTTGGTTAGTGGTGCCTCTTGCTTAGATGTTGCAGCCTCTGGGGCCTTTCAAAAAGGTGCGTATATGTAATGACAGATCATGTGACACTTAGGTGACATTATTTCACTAATTTTGTGACTTCTGAAGGTAATTGATTGCACCAGAGCTTTTTATGGGCTTCATAACAAAGGGGGTGAATACATACGCACATACCAATTATAATTTTTTTATTTCTGAAACATAGTTTTATGTATATATTTTTCTAATTTTACTTCACCAACTTAGACTATTGTGTTCTGATCCATCACATATAATTCAGATTAAAAAAACATTGAACTAAAGGCTGTAATGTAACAAAATAGGTAAAAAGCCAAGGGGGTGAATACTTTTGCAAAGCACTGTGTATATATATATATATATATATATATATATATATATATATATATATTAGGGCTGTTACTGATTAAAATTTTCGTGTTCGATTAATAATTTTTTTTTTAATCGATTAATTGACTAATTTCGATTAATTATATTGCACATACAGATCCAACTACTTTTAGCTGATCTCCTTGCAGGCCGATTCCCAGTGCAGCTACAAACCACTGGAAAAATAGATAGCAGGATACAAAAAACACACAAAGGCAGCGCTCAATGGGAATAGCATTAAAACTTTTATAGTATTCAAGTAGGTAACAAAATAAATATTGCACTGGAGATAAAAACGATGTAGCTACATAAACTGTAAAAATGGTGCGAGTAATACCAAACGGTAGCAAAAGCAGTCATAAAAACATGTAGCTAAGTATGATACTGGTATAAAAATGTGTACAATGATACCACTGCTGAATCCAGATGAGAAGGGGCTAACATCGGTCCGTCGGCATGTAGATGTCCCGTGAAGGGAACTATCACAACTCCCAGTGGATGGCTGTAGAATTCCAGGTTGATAGAGGGAAGTGTAACAGCCCTTGCGTGTGGCCGATAGTAAGGTCCCGCCGGCATGCAGATATGAAGGCACAGCAAAGGAGCCCTTCAGATGGACACAGCAAGCCCCGCCGGTGTCCGTGACGTCACCGGATCTCCCTGAAGACCCGGAAGCCGGTGGAGAGGTGAGTACCGATCAAAAGAATTTTGATCGATCAAAACAATTAATCGATTAATCGAGGAATTAATAGTTAATTTCCACAGCCCTAATATATATATAATATATATATGTAGCGATACTCCCAGTTAAGAGGGCTGACCTTGATTGTTTTGGGCCCTGTAGTGCACCACTGTCAACCCCTGGCAATCAGCTCTAACCTCTCGTGGCACAGTTAGTAAAGGGGATGATAAAATTGCAATCACTCTAATATTCTCTATGACACAATCCCACAGTGAGGCACGCAGTTTGGTGCAGTACAGTAAATGACACTGACAACCAAATATACTTAACTCTAATATTTTTACTGTTTGAAAACGTTAGAAGGATAAACAATATGCAATGTCACATGCAGAGCCCTGCAATATTGGTATACTTATTAAAACATCAAAAATGTTCAGCAATATGATAGACAGTCTAACAGACCCCGCTGCAGCTATCCTCCCTCGTGAGCAAAAAATGGCGCCCAGCAATGTCCTATACTACCCAGTCAGGCCTGACTATGATTTGGGTATAGTTCTGTGGAAGAAATCTTCGCTAGCAAACACGGTGGTGCACTTTCAGGAACAATTGTAATCCAACAAAGTAACGATGATCAGTAACTTTATAAAGCCGGAGAGACTAATAACTCAGTTCTGCAGACAGTCTCCCCAGAGTGTAACTGCAATCACTGTGATGCCCCTGAATAAAGTTAATGGGCCTAGAGATACTGTGGTGTAGCTCTGAGCAGGTGCTCTCTCACCCGACCAGACTAGTCCTTGTCCGTTACTTCCGTTACTGTGACTCGATTCACAGTGTCCATGACACCCGGGTCTTTGGTCCTCCTGATGACAGCACTCAGCAACAGGATCAGACTCTCCGCAGGCTCCTTGGTGGAGAGGAAGGCTCTTTGGAAAAGCACAAGGCCCAGGCTTCAGGCCTTGTACACGCAGCAGGTCAGCACAGGGATCCTCTTGCTGGGAGGGCGGTGTCCAAAGAGAAAGAAGCCGGCCCCACCTCCCCCTTATAAAGTCCACCCCAGCAGTCCTTGCGCGGGGCAATGCACTCTGGGTGCCTTAAAGCGTGCTGGGAACTGTAGTCTCTTGGGGTTTAAGAAAACGATACCCCGCTACAGATATATATATATATATATATATATATATATATATATATATATATATATATATATATAATAAATAAAGATAACATTTCAAGTAAAAAATTAATGAAAAAATAAAGAAATAAAAATATGTATAAAAAGAGATATATACCCCAAATCATTAGTATTAGTCCAATTGAAAAATGTGTATTAGCAGTTTGTGCACTAGACCTTACGCCATGATGTAAAGGAGTATTTTTAGTTACACCCATGGTTGCAATAGGTCTAGTTGATGTATTGTGGATCCTCAATTGTTGGATGGTAGAAATTATCTACCACCATGATCTTGGTTGTGCAATCACCCGTCTGGCCCTCGCCGACCCTACATTTCGACATCACTGTCGCCCTACCTGCTTCCTATACTCGCGTTCACTTTTGCTCTCCAACCTCTCTGTTCATCCATTGTAATCAAATATAGGAAAAGTGATGTGCCTTGGAGCTTACACATCACTTGGTACTTCCTTCCACCATTAAAAGGGCTCCATACCTAAAAACAGCAGGTATTCTTTGACGCTAACAGATAAGCAGCTGGTTGGGTCAGTAATAAAAAATAATTAATTTTTTCCCCTGTATGAAGAAAGCATAGCTTCAATTTAAAGTATACCACCAAAACATAGATTTATCTTGCATTGGGGAGATCCAACATACTAAAATAAGTGGTGGGCCTGTTGGGTGTATGGGTCTATATTTGGCAGCACCTTTGCTATTTACTAGCAGTCCCTGACCCATAGTGGGCAGCAGGATCATTACTTAATTATTATTATATATTTGATTTTAATTCCTTTATCAAGTATTAACTTTTTTTTTTTTTTTTACTTTTTTTTTACTTATAGATGTGTAGCGGGGTCTTCAAAGTTAGTGGGATACACCTGGGGGTAGAGAGACCCAGGTGTGTAATTGTGTCAGGGATTAGACCCCTTTTTGTTATTCGTGGAGGATTGGGTGGTGCAATATTCTCCTTGGCCTGTGGGTGGCGGGGTACCTACAGGCTCGAGGTAGAATCACTACAACAGTGTTACCCTTTTTTTGTCCCTTCCTGGAGATGGTACGGCTGGGGCGGGGAACCCGCCGTGGTGTCGATGGGAGGAGATAAAAGGGGGAGACGCTCTCGCCACGAGGTCTGTTGGGGGGGGATCATCTCTTCATGCACCCAGGCACCTTAGGCCTGGGTGCGGGCGGTTCAAGGTTCCGGCCTAGGCGCCCTAGGCCTGGCCGGAATGAAGATGGAGTCCATCCCAGGCACCTTCAGCCTGGGGTGAGGTACTATTGAGGAGGCCTGGGACCCGGTGACTCCGACTGGGTCCCGCGAGAATGAAGTTGCTCCAGGGCGCTCCTTGCGAGGGGACCCGCATCTGAGGTGAGGAGGCTGGGGAGGTCACCCGTCCGAAGACCCGGTGCAGTGTCAACCCGGTGACGGATGGGCCTTCGGTAACTCCCTTGGAGGACATCTTCCCCTGATAGGGGCTACAGCGCAGCGGAGGAGCTTTCATCAAGACTCCTGCAACCCCTGGTCATAGCACAGGGAGTGTAGGGACTAGGAACCTGTACAGTGCCTCGACCTGCTTCCCCATCGTATCATGCCGTTGCATTTGACTGTATGTGGAGATACGCAATAAACCTGAGTTTGGACTTTGATGGGTGTATGGACTCTGTTGATGGGAACAAAGGGAGATTCTGGCACAGAAGAACTGGCCCTCATAACCAGCACACATTTGGCCCAAGGAAAAGATTGGTACCGGCCTTCACCTCACCCACAGCCATGGGGAGGACATGGGCCGTAGCGCACCTCACTCTGTCGCTCGACATACCCCTAGCTAAAGAGGTCGGGGTGAGGCCGCTACACGTGGGGGCTCGTGAGTCCGGGATGAAATGTGTGTTGACCCTGAGGTTTGGAACGGCTGTGTTTGAACTTTGCTGCCCGGAGGAGGTCCGAGCAGGTCGGCCATGTGATTGGCCAAAGTGCGTCCCTGTGCTCGAAGTCATAGAAATTTCTCTGAAAAACCGGGAGAGGCCCATGCAGAAAGAGCGGGAAGAGGAAGGAGTCCAGCCGTGTGACGAACTACATGTGGGGACTTTTGCTGCACTGCGCCACGAGGCACCCCGTGACTGTACAATTCGTGGGCGGAGACTGAAGGAAGCCCGCGAAAACGTGCAAGTCGTGGGAGGAGTCTGGCCACGTGTGGAGATACACGTGGAGACTCCGGCGCGAGGTGAGCGCGTGATGGAACAGCAGGTGGTCGGGATTGCCTCAAGCTCCCCGTGGATGCCGGTACCTTACCCCACGAAAATGACTGCATTTGCTGCGCCCATTACAGACACGGGGATAAGGCTCAGGCCCCGAGGACAGTTGGCTCTGTATTCATGCAGAGACACGGAGGCCCTCTGTGTGATCTGTCCCGGATGCTCGGGACTGGTGGTCCAACTAAAGCCATTCGGGCGATGTGAGGCATGCAAGGAGTTCCTTTTTGAGGTTGAACCACACACAGAAAGGCCCCGGGCCCTACGCCTCAACTGCATCACAGGAACCGCCACTCCGGAGGGAGAGATCAAAGCCTTTGCGGAGTTTCCCGTGTGCGCTGACCAGGGCGATGGGACTGCCCAATCAGAGACAGAGAGGAAAATCCGAAGACACTGCTTCGGTCACTACAGACTCCCTGCTCCCACCTCCGAAGAGGAAAGTCGGCCTGGTACAGGCATCCTATGGTCGTGGTCGAGCTTCACCCCGCCGCTTGCCTGGCCTGGATGGCGCCGGTAGAGAAGAGAGTCCCGGACATCCCAGTTCTTCAGAAGGTCCAGGTGAGCCAGGGGCTGGGACTGTGGTGTTGGTTGGAGGTGTCGGGGGTCCACCGTCGGTGGAGCCCGCAAGGGAGGGTAGCCTTCCGTCCACTAGAGACTACCTTCCCGCTGAGATGTATGACACCTCCGACCTAGAGTCATTGTCAGAAGACAGTACGCTCCGGGTGAAGGCCCCGGAGTTCCCGAGGAAATCTAGTCCTCGGGCCAACTTTCCTCATTCAACTACATCACCCGCTCTGATGGTGGGGATGCAGCGTGCTTCGTTGCGGGCACCAAAGACAAAGCAACCCGAGATGGTGAAGGTACCTCGGCACCCGGAGGCCATCGTGCAGCCAGGAGAAGGTGAGCGAGATGTGATGCCGCCTCTAGCCAGGTTGCAGAGACTTTTCTCCCAGAGAGTCGCCCGTGAATATGGGTGGGAGTACCCCTACTTACCTCGGGACTTATTGTATGAAGTCGAGGTCCTGCGACCAAGGTGGTATGACGAGTTTGTATGGGAAAAGCTTAAAGTACCCCATGCCAGGCGATACCTGTCATGTTCGCCGCCTGTGTCTAAAAAGTTCAAGGACTGCAGAGCTGATTGGAGACTTGGGCGCCATATTCATGCCAATAAGGTGCTCATCTGCAGGAAAGAAGGAGAGGATGTCGAGTATTCGGTGGAAGTGTTTGACGGGCACCTGAAGCCCCTGTTTCTGCCGGATCCAAGGTTCTACTTATAGGAGAAGTGAGCTCCTATCTTGTTGCTGTTGAAACTTTCTGGGAGAGACATTCCCAGACGCCTAGAACTGTGCCCTACTTTTGTTTTGATTTGGGCTTTTCTTTTACTCACTGGAGACTTGGGAGCTGTTGTTTTTTTTTCTCCCTTTTCTTCATGTGCCAAAGGCAGAGACTTTTGGGGTAGAGTCAGAGTAGGAAAGCAGGAAGAATGAAGATCTCACCAAGTGTCATTACCGCAGCGCTGTCACCAGGTGGCAGTGTTGTGCAACGGTTGTTTGAAATGTTACACATGCATTACTTACTTATTGGAGTGAGTGGGTCTCTCGGCTGACGGACCCACTCATGCCAAGTTAACACAGAGTGTTAGGATGTGTTTTTTTGTTTCCCTTCTGCAGGAGATTCGTCGGTCAAGACTACTGAGTATGGGGTGGTTCTTAGACAGTGACGGGAGGGATTGTATATGTGTACATGACAGATGTTTTATACAAAAAGTTTTAATGTTTTATAGTTCCCCTTCCCTGGAGCAGGTCTTGGCACACACAGTATCCAAAATTTGAGGGATAGCCTCTGGGGCCCACTTCATGTCACCACTCCTTGGGAGACATGGGTGTGCACCTGACGCTGGGGACCAGCGTCAAATCACAAGGGGGAGTGTGTAGCGGGGTCTTCAAAGTTAGTGGGATACACCTGGGGGTAGAGAGACCCAGGTGTGTAATTATGTCAGGGATTAGACCCCTTTTTGTTATTCGTGGAGGATTGGGTGGTGCAATATTCTCCTTGGCCTGTGGGTGGCGGGGTACCTACAGGCTCGAGGTAGAATCACTACCACAGTGTTACCCTTTTTTTGTCCCTTCCTGGAGATGGTACGGCTGGGGCGGGGAACCCGCCGTGGTGTCGATGGGAGGAGATAAAAGGGGGAGACGCTCTCGCCACGAGGTCTGTTGGGGGGGATTATCTCTTCACGCACCCAGGCACCTTAGGCCTGGGTGCGGGCGGTTCAAGGTTCCGGCCTAGGCGCCCTAGGCCTGGCCGGAATGAAGATGGAGTCCATCCCAGGCACCTTCAGCCTGGGGTGAGGTACTATTGAGGAGGCCTGGGACCCGGTGACTCCGACTGGGTCCCGCGAGGGTGAAGTTGCTCCAGGGCGCTCCTTGCGAGGGGACCCGCATCTGAGGTGAGGAGGCTGGGGAGGTCACCCGTCCGAAGACCCGGTGCAGTGTCAACCCGGTGACGGATGGGCCTTCGGTAACTCCCTTGGAGGACATCTTCCCCTGATAGGGGCTACAGCGCAGCGGAGGAGCTTTCATCAAGACTCCTGCAACCCCGGGTCATAGCACAGGGAGTGTAGGGACTAGGAACCTGTACAGTGCCTCGACCTGTTTCCCCATCGTATCATGCCGTTGCATTTGACTGTATGTGGAGATACGCAATAAACCTGAGTTTGGACTTTGATGGGTGTATGGACTCTGTTGATGGGAACAAAGGGAGATTCTGGCACGGAAGAACTGACCCTCATAACCAGCACACATTTGGCCCGAGGAAAAGATTGGTACCGGCCTTCACCTCACCCACAGCCATGGGGAGGACATGGGCCGTAGCGCACCTCACTCTGTCGCTCGACATACCCCTAGCTAAAGAGGTCGGGGTGAGGCCGCTACAGATGTATGAACATCTGATATTGATACGTGTACCATTAGATTGCTTATTAAACAATTATAATAAAGTTACAAAGAAGAAGCTTCTTCTTTGTAACCTTATTATAATTGTTTATTTTATTTTCTGTTTGGTTATATTATTTTGTAATATCTTGGAAAACAATAAAAATGACATAAAAAAAAAAGTAACTGTAATATTGTTTAATGTTTACTTCAAATAGCATTCCAATGCACAAAAGGGTAGTGCAATAGAAAGCAAGGAAAAAAATAGAGAATCACTATATGATCATTGAAATGCTTACACCAACTCCGTGTGCTCATTTCATGTCACACCATGTTGAAACTAAGCAATAATCTTCAAAGCTTACACCCAGCAGGCCTGTATATTGTCATATACTGTATACTGTATCACAGTATTATACAAGATATCATATCTACAAAGTAAAAACAGAGCAAAACAATAGGTTATACACAAATGGGTATTTAGAGGAGAAAGGATATGATAAAGCCATAGTAGACCCGCTACTGGTACTGTGTTCAAGGGAATGTTTTAAACCTGCAATAAGTCTGGCTTAAGACTGCTATGTGATAGAAACCTTTAATTATACCAAGGGAATTGGATTCAGAAAGAGATGATTGCCAGGGTTTCAATTTGAACCTGGGGTGAGGCATGTAAAGAAATGTATTTACTTAAAGAGTACTGAATACCTGGAATAACCTCCAAACTGTTGATTGGTCCAAAATTAACTATAAAAATGCATCTTTCTTTGATAGAAAAGACTGAATATTAGACTGCTGGATAATGATATTCTGATGTGGATAGGAAAATGATATTCTACAAAATACAAGGCCAGACACTATACAGTAATGCTGATTGCTAAAATTACCAGTCGGCTGCTGAGATTCCAAATACCTGACAGTTTTGTGGTCTCTGTACTGATGTTATAGCATTTTACAATGTCAAGAGATGTTTTGCTAAATAGCACATTGGAAGGTGACATAACAATACATTCTACTGCACTTCTAAAAGTCTGTAGGCTAAAAAATAAGAACTCATAACATTTACATTTGAACAGAGAATTGTGTATTGCGTTGCTATGTTAATGAAATGCATATTACAGTAATTCTGGGATAAAGGGTAATTCAGTAAGTAAATGGCTTTACTGGTATTGTTTTTTTGTTTTTTTAATACGCAGTTATACTTAACAGATTGTATCATTCCCTAAACATCTGTGTCACTCCACTGCCCTCTACAGGTTGCTGGTATACTATGCTGCTGGGATAACAAAAGTTTTTGTTATAGCTTAAAATACAAATGTAGATGTCAGAAACAGTAAAAAAAAAAAAAAAAAAAAAAACTTTAGTTTAATCTGTAATGCAGATTTGTTTTCCTTTAAAATAGATAAAAATTAACAAAAAATTGTATATCATTTTTAACATGTTAGTCATTTCAAAAGTTATTTTCAATCATAAATGTACATCTTTCATTTAAATAAAACCTAGTGATCCTGACATCAAGATCCATGTTCATGTACTTTTTTTTCTGGATTGACAAGGCTCTGTCCTGTGGATATTGTCGCCATTAAGAAGCCCGTACTGAGCAATAGGGATGAGCCGAACACCCCCCCAGTTCGGTTTGCACCAGAACATGCGAACAGGCAATAAATTTGTTCGAACATCCAAACCCCGTTAAAGACTATGGAACACGAACATGAAAAATGCTAATTTTAAAGGCTTATATGCAAGTTATTGTCAAAAAAAGTGTTTGGGGACCCGGGGTCCTGCCCCAGGAGACATGTATCAATGCAAAAAAAAGCTTTAAAACTGCCGTTTTTCGGGAGCAGTGATTTTAATAATGCTTAAAGTGAAACAATAAAAGTGAAATATTCCTTAAAATTTCATACCTGGGGGGGTGTATATAGTATGCCTGCAAAGCAGCGCTTGTTTCCCGTGCTTAGAACAGTCTCTGCACAAAATGTCATTTCTGAAGGAAAAAGAGTAATTTAAAAGTACTCGCGGCTGTAATGAATTGCTGGTCCCGGCAATACAAAGAAAAGTAATTAAAAGTCATTGATAAAAAATAAAATAAAATGCGTGGGGGTCCCCCCAAATTCAATTACCAGGCCCTTCAGGTCTGGTATGAATATTAAGGGGAACCCTGCGGCAAATTAAAAAAAAAATGGCGTGGGGTTCCCCTCAAATATCCATACCAGACCCTTATCCGAACATGCAACCTGGCAGGCCGCAGGAAAAGAGGGGGGACGAGAGAGCGCCCCCGCCCCTCCTGAACCGTACCAGGCCACATGCCCTCAACATGGGGAGGATGTCCCCATGTTGATGGGGACAAGGGCCTTATCCCCACAACCCTTGCCCGGTGGTTGTGGGGGTCTGCAGGCGGGGGGGCTTATCGGAATCTGGAAGACCCCTTTAACAAAGGGGACCCCCAGATCCGGGGGACATTGTACACCTACCATTTCACAAAGAAAGTGTAAAAAATTTAAAAAAAACACACAGACACAGTTGGGATAAGTCCTTTACTAAAAAAAAAAAAAAAAAGAATAAAAAAAAAAAAGACTCCAGCGGTGGTAATCCACTCTCGATCTCAAAACCGGCGATGTCGGTTTCCTGCGATGGATGATCTCTCCAGGCTCCAGCGACGAGGAACAGCACACGATCCTCTCTTCACCGGAGCGGAGACACCCCGGGAATGACACGGCTTCAGCCAGTGACAGCACTTCTGTAGCTGAGGGCGGGGCCACCCATCACGTGACCCCGTCCCCCTCTGATGCAAGGGTAAACCCAGGCTTCCCCAGTGATGTGACGGGTGGCCCGCCCCCCTCTGATGCAACGGGAAACCTGCATTGCATCAGAGGGGATCGGGGTCACCGAACGGGCGAACAGGCAATGTTCGAGACGAACATGAGTTCGACTCGAACTCGAAGCTCATCCCTACTGAGCAACAACATGCGGCTGCATCTGGAGAGCAGGAAGTGGTTTCTAAGAGACCGTAGAAGATCAGCAGCACTAAGATGCAAACATGGATAAAAAATAAAAACTATTTTTTCCAAAATATATTTTTTTTCTGATTCACAGTGCTTTCAACAAAAGTTTGGGTTTATATTTATAGTACTTTAAATATCCTCTATAGAAAAAATTGTGTGCTCTGAAAATGGTATGTGTTTAAAGTATATGTGAATCCTATCCTATCCTCTAAATTAAAGGTAAAACATTTGTGTATACATATAAAAAAAATTATAAATATATATATATATATATATATATATATATATATATCGTATATATATATATATATATATATATATATATATATATATATATATATATATATATATGTATGTGATCACATACCCTCTATTCTTAGCTGCATAAGGAGCTCAGAGAGCTGGGGGAGGAGAAACAGCATCACACTGATCTTCCCAGTGAATGGCTGTGTGTGGAGGGGCTGCATGTCAGCACAAGCCTAATCATATGTTTAGCTCCCAGTACAGGCAGAAAAACTACACACGCTGTGCTCTCATGCCTAGTGTCAGGGACATCAGGGATTTCACAAAAAGGAAGAGAACAGGATCATTTTTCATACAAGTACATGGTACTGCAGACACATTCAGGAATATGAAATGTTGGGTTTACATATTCTTTAATACCTGTAATGATAGTATTAATTTTGCTATTTTTTTTATAAAAATGTTCTTGCCTATATTTATATTTGTCTTCACATTTATATGTTATTATCAAATATGCCATTCCATTAACCTATATGAATAGGAAATACCCTGACAAATCCAATAAAATGCAGTCAGTGATAGTTTCCATCAAACTAATCCTTCACATTGAAGTAATAATTTGTATGGCTCCACCCACTGTCCTAAAATGAGGAATAACATTCTTGTTTTTGGGATATGTGATAGAATGTTATGTATGAATGTGCACTGTTTTACTGTGCTGGCTGGAGTGATGGATTTTTGATTGTTTTAGTCACTTCTTACTATGACCACTATGGTTATACTGTCTCTCTGGGGGAGATTTACTAAGAATGGTGCACACAAAATCTGGCGCATCTGTGCATGGTAACGAATCAACTTCTAACTTTGAATGGGTTTGACAATAAAGCCTGGATGGAAGCTGATTGGTTTCTAAGCACAGCTGCACCAGTATTAGCATTCTCCAGTTTTAGTACCAAATCACAGTAGCTAAAGTTTCCATACACTGAATTGATGATGGTCAAATAACATGAAACAACTGTATGCAGGGAGCTCCCGGGGATGTGCCTCTCTAGACAGGTGCAGGTTATCGGTGGCCTGTCCTGATGTCTGGGGGGAGGTTCTGTGGTCTTTGGGTCTTTTGTCTCTCCCCATCCAGAGGGGCCTCTCCGTGAGAAAGCCCATCACCAAGTACTTGGTTGACCGGTTTCGACTTGTCTCTAAGTAGCGGGGTCCGCTTGGATTCGGACTATGTAGACCATGGCAATTGTTAGGGGCCTTGTGCCCCAGGTGGTTCAGGGTTAGAGGCTCTTCCTCTTTGGAGGTTTGGCCATTTATGTACCCTCTGTGCACTTTTTTCTGTGCGCTGTGATTTCTTGGTTTACTTTTTTTTTGTTCATGGTGTTCAACAAAGCATAACACCACAGAGCCCATGTAAAAAATAATAATGTAAAAACCATATGCAGTTTGGAATAAATACCATATTTTTCGCTCCATAAGATGCACCTGAGTTTTAGAGGAGGAAAACAAGAAAAATAAATATTCTGCACCAAATGCTGCTGATTTGGAGCACAGCAAAGGATGCCTACATCAACAACTAATAAACTATAGTTTGTAACTTACACAACCAATCAAAGCTGATGCCTAAAAATAGGTATCTATCAAGTGTACCAGATAGCTTCCAGGCAGCAAATAAATATTGTCCTGTCACCATATTCAATCTATATACAATCCATAGGAAATATCACTATCCTATAACAAATTCACCATGCAGGCTGTGAGCACAGCACTGCAGGTGCAGTCTGATAAAGAAAGACCTAAGAATGACTAGATTACCTGTCGCCATGTACACATATATTGCATGGTCACTCTAGCAGATGACCCGCTGGAGATGCCGGCCTCTTGTATCCCCCGCTCGATCAGCGTCTGACGAGCAGGGATGAAAAATCGTCACTGCGCCTGCGCCAGTGACATGAACCCCATCCAGCCTACAGGACCCAGAAGACATAGCGGGGAAAGGAGAGGGGAGGTGCCAATATTGTAACACAGCGGCGGCTGGTCAGTATTCGCACAGGCATTTTCCCTCTTTTTTTGGTGGTGAAAAGTGTGTCTTAACCACTTCGCGCCCGGGCTGTGGTCAAAAGACGGCCGCATTGCGGCGCTCGATTGCCGGGAGGACGTCCATGGACGTCCTCCTGTTTACTTCCGCGATGCGCGCCGCCGCAGACGCGCATCGGGGAAAAGCTGTGCCCGCTGTGTCACGCTGGTGCCGATGCGCGTGCCTAGCGGCCGCAATGTCCGCCGGGTACACGCGATCGGCTGTCACAGAGCAGGGACATGGATCTCTGTGTGTAAACACAGAGATCCATGTCCTGTCAGGGAGAGAGGAGACCGATGCTGTTTCCCTTGTACATAGGGACACAGATCGGTCTCCTCCCCCAGTCAGTCCCCTCCCCCCACAGTAACAATCACCTAGCAGGGTACACATTTAACCCCTTCCCGTCCCCTAGTGTTAACCCCTTCCCCACCAGTCACATTTATACAGTAATCAGTGCATATTTATAGCACTAATCGCTGTATAAATGTGAATGGTCCCAAAAATGTGTCAAAAGTGTCCGATGTGTCCGCCATAATGTCGCAGTCACAATAAAAATCGCAGATGGCCGCCATTACTAGTAAAAAAAAAATAATACAAAAAAATTTCATAATTCTATCCCCTATTTTGTAGGCGGTATAACTTTTGCGCAAAAAAAAAACTATACGCTTATTGCAATTTTTTTTTTACCTAAAATACGTAGAAGAATACGTATCGGCCTAAACTGAGAAAAAAAAAGCTTTTTAAATAAAAATGGGGATATTTATTATAGCAAAAAGTAAAAAAAGATTGTTTTTTTTTCAAAATTGTCGCTCTTTTTTTGTTTATAGCGCAAAAAATAAAAACCGCAGAAATGATCAAATACCACCAAAAGAAAGCTCTATTTGTGGGAAAAAAGGGACGTCAATTTTGTTTGGGAGCCACGTCGCACGACTGCACAATTGTCATTCAAAGCGTGACAGTGCCGAAAGCTGAAATTTCGCCTGGGCAGGAAGGGGGTTATGTGCCCAGTAAGCAAGTGGTTAAGGAGCAAAAAATATGGTAGCTCTATAATAATAGCCTATATTTGCACTATACACCAACAGTTGTGGATGTGCATTACGCTAACAGGGTGTACAGCAATCATTTACATGTCTCTACCAAGTATTCTGAAATGAGGAATAATCCTTTAATTTTTGGGATTTGAGATACGTGATTAAATCAAAAAGAAATCCCAAGCGCCACTCCTAATGTGATAATGGAAAGCCTAAAAAGCTGCTGACATGAATCACAATCCTACAGTACATGTTTATCAATACATTTAAACATTTAACTGTGCAGCACTTAAAACTAAAACACACGCGTGCCCCTCTCCAACGCGTGTCGATACAGGGTTTCGTATCTTCCTCAGGGGGATGTTATCCCCTGAGAAAGATATGAAACCCTGTATCGACACACGTTGGGGAGGGGTACGGACGATCACGTCACTAGAAACTAGCGCGGAGCTAGTTTTTTCCATGAGAAGTGTTGGTGGGGCTTGTGTGAATTGGAGAGGTGATTCCTAAACACAGATTTTGTCTGCTATTTACAGACTGGTGCGCTTATATCACCAGAAAAATGTGAGTACCCTGGCATCGCTTTTTATACAAATAAATGATATAAGCACTATCAGTTTTCTTTCTCTACTATTTATTATTGGTAATCACTGGCCACCCGGGAGCAAGGGGTGTAGAGGAACTCTGGAGTTGTCTTGTTATAGCCCATGGTGAGGCTAGAAAGATGTTTTTGACCCTACTTAGCAATAGTGGTCACACTGATACAGGTGAGAATATTCCTGCAGGGGGGGGGCACCTGTGGTGGTACACATCCTGGATCCTTTTTGAGCACAGAAGTGTGGATTCATTTTGAGCACTTATTATCAAACACTTACATTGTGGGGACTTTATGGACTAATTTCTTTTATATTCACTTTTGATTATATGTTTATATGATTTTTTTTATTTATTTTTTATTGTTTAACAAAATTTAAGTGTTTATGCACTGCATGATTAGTATTGATTTCACTTATGAAGTGATATTTGTGGTATCATCAGAATACTTATATATTTTCATGATATGTGCACTTTAGTGTGTTTAGTTTTAAGCTCTGCACAGTTGATTGTTAAAAAAAAAAAAACGTGATTACCTTGTGTTTTTAAGAAGTCTTTACTATGTCACCATATAGCTGCCTTCTCCACTTCAAACCTTTCTGGAACCAGGGAAACATCTGAAAGCTTTGTGAAACAGTATAAAGTATTTTTTATCTGTAGTACAGATTTATTTATATAGACTTAGTCCATGTGTGCTCAATAACAATTAAATAATGTAGGGACTGTGTATTGAGAAATCTTTGAAATATATGCTTTAAACAACACTGAAAACTAAAGCTAGTTATAGACTAACTGGAAAATAAAACTGCAGCACTTGAAATAAAACAACTCTTCATCCAGAAGATGTGCTCTCCTTTAATCAGTGACCTCCACCAAACATATTCACAAACTGCTTACCAATATATTAGACCCCAGGATTCCAGAGGTCAATTTTGCATGTGGTTATTTATTCATACACTATAATCCACAGTGTAGCAAGATGAGTGAGACTCCTTGAAACGAGCTACTACTGCTACTACCCTATGCTGATCAGAGCTTACCAGATGGATAGACCCCAATTTCCAAGAGGTCAATATTTGCTCACAATGTATGGCACAGTCCCCATACTTGGATATTCCAGGAGCCCCAACCAATGTAATCTCCAAGGATGATTAGGTGCAAATAAAAATGAATGTATATCTCCTGAATAAAAAAAAATCCTCCAGTGGTGTAGACTAGACTGATAACATCAATTTATAAAAAAATCATTAAATCCATAAGATTAATATTCAGAAAAAATACATAGGAAAAAAAATACAAATATGCCTCTAGGAGGTACTCAAACGGCAATGCCAAGCAGTATGTATGTGCATGAGGAACCTGTGTAGCTTAACGAGTATGCAAACCCGACATGTCCTAGTCCTGATTTGTGTCTCCGGTACCATGTACTTTTATAAAAAAAAGTATCCTGACCCCATCTTCGTTTACTGCTTGATTTAATCCGGGCCTGTTTCGTGCCCACAATTTTTTCACGTCTAATTCCTTCAAGTCATTCCCGACACTTTGAGAGTCCTATACTCTTCTTTCCTCAGAACTTTTTAGGTACCTACAAATTAGG
The DNA here is from genome assembly GCA_029206835.1 of Rana muscosa. NCBI lineage: Eukaryota > Metazoa > Chordata > Amphibia > Anura > Ranidae > Rana > Rana muscosa. The sequence continues at coordinate 221,677,497 of CM055116.1, forward strand.
CTCTTTCTCATCCCTTGCAGCCCTTCTAACTCCACAAACCTGGACTTTACGCAATTTGAACGAACGTGCAAAGCTCATCCCCACAAAGGAGGAATAATCTCTGAGCTATATACTCGCCTCCTAACCCCTGAAACCGCAAAGCCCCCGTCTTACGTCGGTTACTGGGAAAAGGATCTTAACCTTACAATAGACCCTTCTGATTGGTCATATATCTGTCAGGCTACTAAATCCTATTCTCCCAATATTGCCCCCTTGGAGACAAACTACAAAGTACTTAGCAGGTGGTATCTGGTTCCCGCCAGGATTGCCAAATTCCTCCGGCAATACTTATCTCTGTTTTCTTGGTTGTAATGAGGTGGGCACACACCTCCACATTTGACGGGAATGCCCCGTAGTGCGCTCCTTTTGGTCAGAGGTTTTTGCAATTCCTTCGCAACTTTTCACAATACCTTTGCTGTCAGACCCAACTGTAGCTCTCCTGAACAGCAAACCTGAGGCTCTACCTACTGCCAATTTAGGCTTCTTCTCCACGTCACCACAGCTGCCAAACAAACAATTGCTCAGGCCTGGAAATCTCCATCCTTATGCATATTGGCTACTAAACATAGAGGTACTTGTGCACTGATTAATGCTAAACTTCAGACAGTCATTCTGGACAAAGTGCATACATTTGAGAAACTATGGAGACCCTGGGTTTCTCATTACCTACCCCCTGGATTCGATGACACCCCACTGCTTCCCTAATCCACTACGCATAGACCCTCTGCTCTAAACCTTGATTTGGGTATCGAAGCCCATGCCTCCCCTAGGGGACTCCCCCTTTACCCCCTCTTCTCTCCCCTCCTGTTTTTATTCCCCCATCCTTTGCTCTACAGTCCTTCTCTGTTCTTTCATCCCTCTGATGTTTTTCTCTCCTCCTTTCATACTTCCATACTTCTCCATTACATTACACCCCTTCTGCCTCTATCCTTTCCTTGTTTTGCCTCCATGCAGCCCTCTCTGCCTGGCTCTGGCCTCTAGGTAGGCCTTTCTCCAAGTGCGTTATTACCACTCACCCCGGAGTACAGTCTCCCAGGATTCTTGGACTTTTTGTCACTCCCCCTCGGGGTGAGCCAAACTGCTGGGCACCTGTTGGGTGGACCTTACTATACCCCCCATGATATCCTTCCCCCGTTTATCACTCTGCTTACCTACAGTACATGTGATTAATGTTTGAATTGTTACCATTACTTTTGTGCACCTTTGTTGGGAATTGGCCTCCCATGCTAAATCCTACTTGTTTCTTGATCCTGCATGGTTTTCTCCATGTTCCATTTGTGATGTACTTATCTAGTTGACAACTTGTACTAGTTGTACTTGCACCTGTATACTTGCTCTTTACTTTTTCTTAATAAAATATTTGAACAAAAAAAAGTATCCTGTCCTCTTTGTATTGCCTCCAGTGTCCTGACCCCCCCCCCCCCCTCCATTGCACAGCATTTCACTGAAAAGTTCAGTGTGCTGCTGTTTCTCCGCCCCCAGCTATTATGCAGCTGAGAACAGAGGGAATGTAATGTTTTGCCTTTCATGTCTATTTTAAACTGAATGGGTTGTTGTACAAGGTGAGGGATTACATATACATATACCGAATATGTGATACAAGTTATACACTAGCTACACAGTTTGGATGGAGGAATCTGCACTGCTTGTTATTGTATCCAGACAAATGCAACACCTGTGGCTGTCTGCATACCCAAACTGTAAATGCATCTGTTAGGATGCAGTCACTGTTTGATTTCCTGTTTCCACATGGCATGGCTACTTTTTAGATCAAATTTTGTCTGCGGTCTGCATGTCCATAATGGGCATTCAGGGACAGATGTAAAAATCACAAATTTTGGATTCCTGACCTTTACTCTTCTCCTTTTTCTCTCCTTCCCTTCCTCCCCCCTCCTCTTCCTTATTTTATTTTAATTGATTTTTTGATCCTTCCCCTCAATTTTTCTCTTTTTATGTTCAATGATTCAATTTATGGATACAAATGGAGAGTCCTGGAGCCTCTCTCTCCTTGACACTGATGTGGGAGCAATGTAAAATAATTTCAAATACCTTATCACCTGTGGTGTTAAGGGCCCTGATCTTGAGCTATGCTAAAGGCGCTACAACTTGATCCAACATTACCAAGAAGTTATAAGTACTCCGCTCAGGTTCAAGCGGGCAGTAGCCTTACTTAGCTATAATTATTGTTATAATTGTTTTTACATTACAGCCATATGGATTAGACATTTGGTCACCTCTTAAGAGTGTATGGATCTTTCTGTACTGACATACTATTTGTATCCTAACAAAATTTGTTAAACTTTTGAATAAAAATCTATTGCAAACAAAAATCACAAATTTTATAAACTGTCTATGAATTTACAAGCCTGCAATAGGACCACCCACAACTCAGATTTTCAGCAAGAATCAACCATAATTTGAGTCATGTAATGCTAGACTTTTTATTCAGTCATTATTATTGTGCAGAAGACCACCACAATCCCTTTTTTTGATTATATGGTGATATGAGCCCTTTTCCACCAGTTCTCATATGGCCCCGTACACACGGTCGGAAATTCCGACGGGCAAATTGAGAACCTGCTCTCAATCTATGTCTGTCGGAATTCCCGACATAAAAAGTCAGATGAAGCATACACACGGTCGGAATTCCAGACCAAAATCTGACTTTTTCTGTCGGGAATCCTGACCGTGTGTACGGGGCGTTACACATATCCACTGCAGATCATTCATTGTCCCCCCAAAAGAGAAAGGTGGTTTAACCTAAGATTCTAACAGCTGCCAATTAGATTCAAACCTGATACAGGAAACAGAGAGAGTACAAAAATGAGAGGAGCTGTCCGGATTCTAGTGTCCACTAACCTTAAAATCTAGGAAAAAACTGCCACTGTGTAGTTAAACCGTTTCTGTTAGCTACAAAGTATGATATGTGTCCTCCATTACGACTGATGAAAGAGAAGTAAAAACAACAAACACCGGGCATCTGCATTAATTACAAAGTAGTCATACCCCATAGACCACTCAACTGTTAAGCTGTTGTCACAATAACCAAGCACCTACTATACTACATAAACCTTGGTATAAAGAAAACCTGGGAAACCAAATGGGTTACTAAAGTGACAATGAGTCGTAATTGGGTTGGTACTACAAAAAACTTGAACTTTATTAAATATGTAAAAATTCCTAAGATTCAATCATGTAATTACACGAAAAAATCTGACCTCAAGCGGTATATGCATCACTCAGGTCAACTACTGCAAAGTATAGTCAGCACAGCACAAACTCCTTACATGGCCTTCGGAAGACAGGTCACTGCATACACTTACAAGGGACCTGTATGGAACCGCAATGTGCAGATGGCATATTTAGAGGAGAGAACATAGGTGCTCTACAAGCTTGGACAGATGGTTCTACTTGCCTTACAGCCTTTATAGCACCTTTGCTTTGCTTCTATTCCCATACCACTGCTTTACCTCCTCAATACTGCTTGATTACTGATTGACATTTGCTCCTTTTTAAAGACTGCTGCCTCAATCCTTGCAGGCACTATAGTACTTTCTTCTGACACTGCCATACCAGTAGCCTTCTGTTGGCCCCATTGAGCTGAAGCGTGTTTCACTGGCAAGCATAACATGCCTTAGCCTTTGCAATACACCTATGGATTGTCATTTTTGATTGTGCCTAACCTTGTTTGACCTACTTATAGATATCCTCACATGGCTGATGTGTTTACTTCGCTATAGCGATTAGTGTCTATTGAGGTACCTCATCCAAGAGGGACTTACACTTCAGCTCAAGTCCCTAAGGGCTCTACACGCATGGGTTGTTACCTAATATTGGTCTTGCACCAGGTTAGTAGATCCAGAAGCAATATTTATTGTGTCACAACCCTGTGTGTAGGACTTTTTGGCGTCTGGACAATAAATCTATTCTATGTTTTATGTTTTTTGTTTGTCGGTCTCTAATGCACCTTACATGTGCATTAAGGTGCACATTCTGTGGTTGACCTGAGTGATTCATACAACGCTGGGGGTCCGATTTTTTTCTTGTAAGTACATGATTGAAACTTAGGAATGTTTACATATTTAATAAAGTTCAAGTTTTTTTGTAGTAACAACCCAATCATGATTTATTGTCACTTTAGTAACACCTTTGGTTCCCCAGGTATTCTTTATACCAGGGTTTATGTAGTATGATGGGAGAGAAGACCAGGAAAGGTGGACTACACAATGACCATGGGGGATCTGTCTGCTTTTTCCCTAAGACTGACTAAGGCTCGATTCACACTAATGCGTTTTTTGATGCATTTTGCATTTACAGAAATGCAGGGAAATTTTTTAACATTGGTTCCTATGGAACATGCTCACATCAATGCTTTTTTGTGCGTCTGCGTTTTGGAAAGGGTCGGGGACTTTTTTTCACGCAAAAAGCAGCGTTTTGCATGTAATAGAATTCAATGGACCCGCATCCAAAACGCAAGTACCGCGTTTTCACAGCGATTTTGCTGCGATTTGCATTTTTTTACTTTACACTGTATATAGCTGGTTGCTAAGGAGGGGGCCGGGAAGCTGGCCGCCGTGTCCTTAACAACCGATGAGTCATCAGTTGTCAGCGGGCTTCCCGCTGAATGTAAAAAAAAAAGAATTGCCGGCTAAAAAAAAATCGAGAAAAAAGACAGCGTGGTGTCCCCCCAAGTCCATGCCAGGCCCTTGGGTCTAGTATGGATTTCGGAGGGGACCCCCCCACACCAATTTTAAAAAAAAATGGCGTGGAGGTCCCCCCAAAATCCATACCAGACCCTTATCCGAGCATGCAGCCCGGTAGGTTAGGAAAGGGAGGGGACGAGTGAGCCCCCCCTCTCCTGAACCATACCAGGCCGCATGCAAAGATGGGTGCTTCTCCTCCGATGCTGCATCCCGCTGATCTGTCGGCGCCGTTGTCCTGCATTACTTAAAAAACAGCGGGGGCGTGGCAATCGGATTGCGTCATCCGGAGGCCACACACCCTTGTGACGTCACTGCCCGGGGCATGATGGGTCCGTGACGTCACAAGGAAGAGTGGCCACTGGATGACGTAATCCGATTGCCATGCCCCCGCTGTTATTTAAGTAATGAAGGACATCGGCGCCGACAGATCAGCGGGACGCAGCATCGGAGGAGGAGCGGCGGCAGAGGAAGAAGAACACCGGACAAAGTAGACAGAAGAACAGCGGTAGAAGAAGCAGGGGGAGGAGAAGACCGGAGGATGAAGATGCAGGATAAGATAGAGGAAGGAGCGGAGAAGAATATTTTTAATAAAAGACTTGTCAAAAACTGTTTACTGTATTTATTAACACTACACTACACTTTTTTCAGTGAATGGGTAGGGGTACAATGTCACATGGGGGGCGGGATCTGGGGGCCCCCTTGTTAAAGGGGGCTTCCAGATTCCGATAAGCCCCCCGCCTGCAGACCCCGACAACCCTGGGCAAGGGTTGTTGGGAAGAGGCCCTTGTCCCCACCAACATGGTGGGGATGGGGGCGCTTGTCCCCTCCCTTTCCTGACCTGCCGAGCTGCATGCTCGGATAAGGGTCTGGTATGGATTTTGTGGGGACCCCCACACCATTTTTTTTTTAAACTTTCCATACTAGACCCAAGGGCCTGGTATGGACCTGGGGGGGGGGGGCCCACGCTGTTTTTCTCAATTTTTTTTTACATTCAGCGGGAAGCCCGCTGACAACTGATGACTCATCGGTTGTTAAGGACGCGGCGGCCGGCTTCCCGGCCCCCTCCTTAGCAACCAGCTATATACAGTGTAAAAAAAACGCAAATCGCTGCAAAATCGCGGTAAAAAGGCGTGTCGAAAAACGTGGCAAAAAGCACTGCAGAAACGCCAAGCATGCAGGCAGTGACAGAAATTGCAGTCACATGTTTACTTTACACACAGTTGCTGTATTCACAGGGTCGCATTAATAGCTCAGCAAATCCGATACAGCAAAATCATAAAACAGGTTTTGGTAGACATATATAAAAAAGTGCACCATCAATATTTGAGAGCATGATTTTGAACTAATAAAAAACAACTAAAAAAATAATCAAAGATATTTTTAATACTTCAGTGCTGATAATGTAGGTCAGTCATACATGGTCTGGTATTTTTGGTGATTTGAGCATCTTGTGAGAGTCTCATTAACTTTCAAGTGGCATTTGAGTCTTCCTAATCATCATGTACAGTACACAGAAAGTTTACAGCATTTAGCATCTGATTGGGGATAATTGGACTGCGTCCAACTGTTTGCTGATGATGCACAATAATGTTATTGACTGGCAGGTTTTGCGTGAGCAAATTTTTTTCAGGCCATCTATAGATAGTCTAAAGCTGGACACCCCTTTTATGTTTTTTGTGAGATGCTATTTTTTTATTACAAGTTTAAGCATTTAAAGCCAAACTCTGAGTAAGTATAAAGTGTATGTAAAGCCAAAACTTGTTGGGAATGCTTAAGACCAATGTAAGTAATTTTGTTTGTTTTTAATTTTCTGCCCGTGTCATGTTTAGGAGATTTCCTATTACTCAATATCTTTCATAGCAGAAAGTAAAAGATTATTTCAAATTGAAAGGGATATGCCTTCTCAGACAGCTGTTCCCAGAACAGGTTTTCCCATTAGAAGATTTCCCCTTGCCTCCTGTTCCTGTTCAAAAAGTTTTGATTTTCTATTAGTTTCTGTACCTGGCATAATAGTCCCAATGACAAACAGGGAGGGCAAATCTCTGCAGCAGGGACATACAGCAATACAGGGACCAACAGAAGTTCTAACACCTATCCACTCTATCCAAAACTAGAACAAGATTCGGGGCTTTACATAAACTTTAAAATTTTATTTTGGCAAGATCAACAGTTACTTCTGTAGCGGGTATATACTTTTAAATCTGGTTAAGACATCAGATATGTCTAGTTCCCTGCGGCCCAGCAGGTGGCGCTGTCACTTTGGGCCGGGGTTGAACCATCACTGCAGTGCCGTACCCTTTGTGACCTCTCGCAGCAGTTGTACGGCGGGGCGGGGAACCCCCTGTGCTTGCTGGGGGAGGGTAGAAAGGGGGCGGACATCTTCGCCACGAGGTTCGAGTCCCAGGCACCTTCAGCCTGAGGGCTGCTGTCCACGGTTGGTGTCCAGGCGGCCTAGGCCTGGACACTTGGAGTTCGTGTTCCATCCCAGACACCTTCAGTCTGGGGTGAGGTACTCAGCCGGAGGCCTGGGGCCCAGTACCTTCTGCTGGGTCCCGTGAGGGAGGGATTGTCCTAGGGTGCTCCGGGAGTTGGGCACCAGAATTCAGAGGCGTAAGGGGCCGGAGGAGTGATTCATCCGAAGATCTGGTGCAGCATATTGCCAGTGCCGGGTGAACCTCTGGAGACCGCCCGGAGGGATATCTTTCCCGAACAGGGGCCAAGTTCATAGAGGAAGGTGGTTCATGTTCTATGACCAGTGGCAGCGGTCCAACTATTCAACTCAGGTCAGTGGCAGGGACCTGCTATCAGGCCTCTGGCAGGGGCCTCAACGGTTCATCCGGTCGGTGGCAGCGACCAAAACTCACGGTCGGTGGCAGAGACCGTGCACCAGGCCTATTCGCTAGCAAAGGAATAGGAGAGTTCATTTGTGCCTGGGCCTACTCGTATCCACACCCCTGTTTGTCTGTAACTAAAAGTTCAACTAATCGTGTTCACCCTGAAAGCAGAGAAATAAAGGAGTGTTGGACTTTTGATTGGTGTGGGACTCTATTATTGGCAGACACATCTCCATGGAACAACTGGAGGCTTTGTATGCAGTGAACAGACCCGGAGGTAATTCAAGTGACTTTGCTCAACCCTCATAAACATATGAGGGGAGAGCTTGGCGTAGTGTTCCTGCACTCTCGTCTCCCAGGTACCCCATGACACAAGCCACTCAAACGAGAAAACCGAGAGGGAGAGTGAGGCTACCGCTACACTTCTTTTGCAGAAAATACATTTAGCTTGAAAAAAAGAAAACAAATGAAGCCACTACATCTAAGGATAGGTTAGCTGCAGTATATTTAATTTGTCATCTTGGGTTTAGATATCTTTAATGCTAAGGTTATTTTTATTTTTGTACTACCTGACTGATTTGGTTGTGTTATTTCGAGGGAGACCTGAAGTATACATAAAAGTGTACAAAAGAACACTACTTCCCCCTCCTCCTACCTACACTATACTACCAAAAGTATTGGGACACTTGCCTTTACATGCACATAAACTTTAATGGCATCCCAGTCTTAGACTGTAGGGCTCAGTATTGAGTTGGCCCACCCTCTTCTGCTATAACAGCTTCAACTCCTCTGGGAAGTATGTCCACAAGGTTTAGGAGTGTGTCTATTGGAATGTTTTACCATCAGTCTGTGAGGTCAGACTGATGTTGGACGTGAAGGCCTGGCTCACAGTCTCCACTCTAATTCATCCCAAAGGTGTTCTACTGGGTTGAGCTCAGGACTCTGTGCAGGCCAGTCAAGTTCCTCCAACCCAAGCTCACTCAACCCGATAGAACACCTTTGGTATGAATTAGAGCGAAGACTGCGATAACAGGTCTTCTCGTCCAACATCAGTGCCTGACCTCACAAATGCGCTTCTGGAAGAATGGTAAAACATCCCCATAGACACACTCCTAAGCCTTGTGGACAGCCTTCCCAGAAGAGTTGAAGCTGTTATAGCTGCAAAGGGTGGGCCAACTCAATATTGAACCCTACAGACTAAGACGGGGATGCTATTAAAGTTCATGTGCATGTAAAGGCAGGTGCCCCAGTACTTTTGGCAAAATAGTGTATGCTGTAAAAAGATTTGTGTAAATACCTTCATGTTTGACAACGGAGCTGAAGTCCAAGAGCTTTGACTTCACCTTCAATTGCCCATTCATTGTTGGCACGCCCTCCTCTCCCCAGCAGCAGCTGCTCCATGACACAGGGTAGCCTGAGCATTTGCATCACTTGGCACACCAGAGCAGATTGAAAAGAGGTATTTGCGCACATCTTTTTTAACAACAGTATACAGCATGGGTAGGAGGAGGGAGGAGGCCGTGTTTTTATATATAGCCTTGATTTCTACTTTAAGCTAGGTGAGGGCCCCTAGAATAGTTTTCTAGTGCGGCAGAGTCTTGTACACTTCTGTAAGGAAGCTTATATGTTTGAGTTTGCTTTCATTTGTTTTGTCCTTGATAAAAGTCACCCCGAGTGAATAAAATGTCAGAATAAATTACATTCAAGTTTTCACTTGAAAAGCCTTGTGTGCTTGGATTCCTTTTGCTTCCGTTGTTTTCCACCACAGAGCATTGGTACAGTGTATATTCAGGTGTGTGCACTCGTTTTATAAATAAAATAGAACCCATAAATGAAGCTGTACAGTACGGAAGCTCCCTTGTAACAGGTGGTAATGCCTATGCAACCGTTTTTGTATCCCTCCTGATTGCACAGTGTAATTATATACAGGTGTAATTACACTACTATAATAATCTGGGCAAAACCTCCACTCTAGGAAACACTCTTTTTTTCTTTTCTTTTTTCTGGGCTCAGTTTTTAATAAATGTCCTTGACTAAATGTTCGTCTCCCCAAGCCCATGTTATGAGCATTTAAGGTTTTGAATCTATGTACTTAGGGAAAAGTTAAATAAATGCACTAAGAAACTCTTAATGAGATTTATAATTTTTTCACTAAAATTTAAATGAGAAAAACCTTGATCCATGAAATGCTTTACTATATGAGTGCCGCGGAGCCAGGGGAATTGAATTTAGCTGATCATAAGCTAAATCATAAGCCTTTTATGTTATCAAATAAAAAGAGACACATTTGTGAATTAAGATGGAATATGACCAATAGCTTGAACTTTCTTCCTAAACATGAGGCAAAATGGATTAATTTGTAAAATACGTTACATCCGTACTGGATATATGAGACAATAAAGTGAAAGTGTTCCATCTAAATCATGTTACCTTTCTATTTCAAGGTAAATTGACTTAATGGTGGTCCTGGGGCTTATGTATTGAAGTGTTTTGCTTCAAAGAATAGTAGAAACAAGTAAAAGAGAGTTATTAAATTGTTCGTCGGGGATTGACTGAATGCTATTTCTTTGCTTGTAATTGACTGGTCATTATGCTTTTCACTAATGACCTGTTTCCATTACTGTAAATGTTTTTTCCATCCTTCACTAGAAAATCAATAGGCAGAAGTGAAGAAGTGTGTGTTTTTTTTGCTGTCAAAAAAGTTACATTATAGAGATGAATTATTGAATAATGAATCCATCTCAGATTGTTTTAAAGTTGAACTCTGGGCACAAAAATGAACATGATTATATTCACCCAAAGCTGCAAAGGGTATAGGTCTACTTCATGTGCACCAAATGCCTTTGCAAACGTGGTGATTTCCTTGTAAAAATATTGATGACATAATATAATATACAGTATGCTCAAAGTATTGATGACATATTATAATCAACAGTATGCTTAGACTCCATTCACACAGGGGCAACACGACTTCCAGCGCGCATTTGGGAGGCAAGTTGGACACGACTTAAGTATGAATCACAGCGCGACATGAGGCAACTTACAAGGCAACTTCAAGTTGCCTCCAGGACAGGAGGCTTTCCAGTGGCCAATCAAACAAGAATCAGCTCTGTGGGAGGGAGGGGGGAGGGAGGGGTTTGCCTGAGAAATGTATGTTCTCTTCCTGTATTGTTGCTTCTGTTAAGACAGGGGATCCGACTTCTGAGGCGACTTCCATTGAAATCAATGGGTACAAGTTGCCTACAAGTCGCCTAGAAGTCGGATTGAAGTAGTACAGGAACCTTTTCTGAAGTCGGAGCAACTGCAGTAGTGTACATTAACCACTTGCCGACTGCGCCATAGCCGAAAGATGGCTACAGCGCGGTCAAGTTATTCTGGGAGGGCGTCCATGGACGTCCTCCCAGAATCTTGCTCCCGCGCGCCCCCTGGGGCGCGCTCACCGGAAATATCCGTGACCGCCGGGTCCGGAAGACCCGGCGCATCACGGATCACTGTAGATGGCTGCTAATGGCGGCCGTTTACCACGTGATCACTCCGTCAAATGACAGAGCGATCACTTGTAAACAAACCTGTGATGACGCCGGTTTCCTCTCTCCCCTCTGTGTACCGATCAGTACATTGTGAGAGGAGAGGGGAGAGAGCGGATGGCAGCAGCGCCATCCATCCCTGCGCAACCATCCATGCCCATACTCTGCTATACCCTGCCCATACTCTGCAATACCCTGCCCATACTCTGCCCATACTCTGCAATACCCTGCCCATACTCGGCAATACCCTGCCCATACTCGGCAATACCCTGCCCATACTCGGCAATACCCTGCCCATACCCGGCAATACTCTACCAATACCCGGCAATACTCTGCAATACTCTGCCCATACTCTGTAATACTCTGCCCATACTCTGCAATACCCTGCACTACCCAGCCATACCCGGCCATACCCAGCCATACTCTGCACTACCCTGCCATACCCAGCCATACCCTGCCATACCCAGCCATACTCGGCCATACTCGGCCATGCTCAGCCATACTCGGCCATGCTCAGCCATACTCGGCCGTGTTTAACTTTGTGTTGAAAAAAAAAACGTTTTAACCACTTCCCGCCCACCGGCCATCATATGACATCCTTGAATTTGTGCGGGGATATCTGAATGATGTTTGCAGCTACAGGCATCATTCAGATAACGGATTTTTCAGCCGGCGATTCCCTACATCATAAGAACAATCATAGTGGCTGTTCCACCGCTTGATCGTTCTTACGTGAGGCGAGAGGGGACGCCACCCCCCCCCTCCCTCTGCCCTTCGGTGCTTCTACCGACTCACCGGTACAATCGAAGCCAGGATTGTTTTTTTATTTTTTTTATTTCAGGCTTCCCAGCCTAGAGATGAGATGTGGGGTCTTATTGACCCCATATCTCACTGTAAAGAGGACCTGTCATGCCATATTCCTATTACAAGGGATGTTTACATTCCTTGTAATAGGAATAAAAGTGCTCAAAAAAATTATTTTTGGGGAAAAAAGTGTCAAACTAATATAAATAAAGTAAAATGAACAATACATTTTTTTATTTATTTTTTAACGCGCCCCTGTCCCCGTGTGTTCGCATGCAGAAGCGAACGCATACGTAAGAAAACAGTGTTCAAACCACACATGTGAGGTGTCTCTGCGAACGTTAGAGCGAGAGCAATAATTTTGGCCCTAGACCTCCCCTGTAACTCAAAACATGTAACCAGTAAAAAATAAAAATAAAGCGTCGCCTATGGGGATTTTTAAGTAGCGAAGTTTGGCGCCATTCCACGAGCGTGTGCAATTTTGAAGGGTGACATGTTAGGTATCTATTTACTCGGCGTAACTTCATCTTTCACATTATGCAAAAACATTGGGCTAACTTTACCGTTTTGTTTTTTTCAAAGCACCAAACAGGTTTTTTCCTCTAAAAACGCGTTCCAAAAATTGCTGCACAAATACCGTGCGAGATAAAAAGTTGCAACAACCGCCATTGTATTCTCTAGGGTCTTTGCTAAAAAAAAATATGATGTTTTGGGGTTCTATGTCATTTTCTAGCAAATAAATGATGATTTTTACATGTAGGAGAGAAATGTCAGAATTGGCCTGGGTGCTCCAGAACGCCTGATGGTGCTCCCTGCATGTTGGGCCTCTGTATGTAACCACGCTGTGTAAAAGTCTCACACATGTGGTATCGCCATACTCGGGAGGAATAGCAGAATGTGTTTTGTGGTGTAATTTTTGGTATGCATATGCTGTGTGTGGGAAATACTGTAACCTGCTAATATGCCAATTTAGTGAAAAAAAAAAAAGAAAAAAAAATCTTGATTTTGCAAAGAATTGTGGGAAAAAATTAGAACTTCAAAAAACTCACAATGCCTCTTTCTAAATACCTTGGAATGTCTTCTTTTCAAAAAGGGGTCATTTGGGGGGTATTTGTACTTTTCTGGCATGTTAGGGTCTCAAGAAACGAGATAGGCCGTCAGTACTTCAGGTGTGATCAATTTTCAGATATTGGCACCATAGCTTGTGGACTCTATAACTTTCATAAAGACCAAATAATCTACACCAATTTGTACTTATTTTTTACCAAAGATATGTAGCAGTATAAATTTTGGCCAAAATTTATGAAGAAAAATTACAAATTTGCTAAATTTTATAACAGAAACCAAGAAAAATTTATTTTTTTACAGAATTTTCAGTCTTTTTTCTTTTATAGCACAAAAAATAAAAAACCCAATGGTGATTAAATACCACCAAAAGAAAGCTCTATTTGTGTAAAAAAAAAGACAAAAATTTCATATGGGTACAGTGTTGCATGACTGAGTAATTGTCGTTCAAACTGTGAGAGCACCGAAAGCTGAAAATTGGTCTGGTTAGGAAGGGGGTTTAAGTGCCCAGTGGTCAAGTGGTTAAGACAGCTCCATTCACTTACATTGATTTTCTCATGCAGCGCGACTTTGGGCGACTTGAAGTCGAATCCAAAGTCGTCCCTGTGTGAATGGGCTCTCAAAGTATTGATGACATAATATATGATCATAATATTTCCTCCCCCACGTCGTGCCACTTCCCTTGACTTCTCTGTCAAGATCAATGAGACAACTATCAGTCCGTCCCCACATGCCAGGGTGCTAGGGGTAACCCTGGACTCTGAACTGTCCATTCGGACCCACATCCCATCCCTGTCCAAATCATGCCGTCTCAACCCCCGCAACATCTCCAGAATATGCCCCTTTTTAATCAATGACAGCCCTAAGCTTCTAATTCACTCCCTATCTATCTCTCGCTTTGACTACTGCAACTCCCGTCTCATTGGATTACTTTTACCTAGGCTACCCCCCCCCCCCCCCATTTAGTCCATCATGAATGCTGCTGCAGGACTCATCTACCTTACCAACCATTCCCCTCTCTGCCAATCACTCCACTGGCTCCCACTTACCCAACAAGTAAAGTTCAAAGTACTAACAATAACTTACAAAGCCATCCATAACTCTGCCCCAGCTACATCACTAGTCTGGTCTCAAAATATCAACCAAGTCACTCTCTTTGGTCCTCCCAAGATCTCCTGCTCTCTAGCTCCCTTGTCACCTCCTCCCATGCTCACCTCCAGGATTTCTCCTGAGCTTCTCCCATTCTTTGGAACTCCCTATCCCATTCTGTCCATCTTTAGATGATCCCTGAAAACCCTTCTCTTTAAAGAAGCCTTAAAGGGGTTGTAAAGCTTTGTGTTTTTTCACCTTAATGCATCCTATGCATTAAGGTGAAAAAACACCTTGCACTGTCCGGCCCCCCAGCCCCCCTGTTTTACTTACCTGAGCACCGAATTTCAGTGGGCGCGATCCCGCATTGGTTTCTTTACCTCTTCTCGGCTTTTCATTGGATAGATTGATAGCAGCGCAGCCATTGGCTCCCGCTGCTGTCAATCAAATCCAATGACGCGGGAGTTGGGGTGCGGGGCCGATTCAAAAACTCGGCGGCTATGCACGTGGCAGGCCATGTGACAGGCCACTTTCTTTGTGAAATGGTAGGGATACAATGGACCCCGTTACCAATTCACATAGGGGGGGTGGAATCTGGGGGTCCCCTTTGTTAAAGGGGGCTTCCAGATTCCGATAAGCCCCCCACCCGCATACCCCCACAACCACCGGGCAAGGGTTGTGGGGATGAGGCCCTTGTCCCCATCAACATGGGGACATCCCCCCCATGTTGAGGGCATATGGCCTGGTAAGGTTCAGGAGGGGGGGCGCTCTCTCGCCCCTCCTCTTTTCCTGTGACCTGCCAGGTTGCGTTCTCGGATAAGGGTCTGGTATGTTTTTTTGGGGGGACCCCACGCCATTTTTTTTTTTGGTGCGGGGTTCCCCTTAATATCCATACCAGACCTGAAGGGCCTGATATGGAATTTGGGGGGGACCCCCACGCTTTTTTTTTTATTTTTTTTTTTCAATGACTTTGATCTGTATTGCTGGGGACCCGACAATTCATTATAGCCGCGAGTGGTTTTAAATGACTTTTTTTCCTTCAGAAATTACATTTTGTGCAGGGACAATTCTAAACACGGGAAACATGCGCGACTTTACAGGCATACTTTAGAAATTTAAAGGAATATTTCACTTTTATTGTTTCACTTTAAGCATTATTAAAATCACTGCTCCCGAAAAAACTTCTTTTTTTTGCATTTTTTTTGCATTGATACATGTCCCCTGGGGCAGGACCCGGGCAGTGACTGGGAAACACTTTTTGATAGATAAAAAGTGCATTTTATATACAACTGTATAGATCCGACCAAAATGAGGGTCAAATGAGGAGGAATGAGAGACAGAGGGACATTGCTCCAAATCAGGGACAGTGGGGAGCTTTGGATTTAGTAATGTAACTACTCTTTTGCTCATAGTTCTCTTTGTTAGGGATTATTTTAGCTGTATTAAAGCACTTGCGACAAGCTGAAGTCCACATTCAGTTCAGATCTTTTGCAGCTCAATGATTACTCTTTACTGAGGACTTTTAAAGTTACCTTTAGGAATCAAAACATTCATGTGGTCTGGTTGTGAGAAATGATGTCCTGCAGGTGTGTAGTAATCATCTTCTTATATTCCTGTGTGTTGTGAAATATGTAGATTCATTCTTTTTTGTAATGTCTGTCTGCCCTGTTTTACCAATATACCATCCCTGGTTGCATTGAACAAGGTACAATACATTACTGGAAGTGCAGTTTTAAAGTGGAGGTCCACCTAAAAATGGAACTTCTGCTTTTCGGAACCCCCCCCCCCCTCCGGTGTCACATTTGGCACCTTCCAGGGGGGAGGGGGTGCAGATACCTGTATAAAACAGGTATTTGCACCACTTACGGCTATTGACTCCTGCGGGAGTCACGCCCCTTCGCATCACCCCCCACAAGCTGTCTTCTGGGAAACACACTGCTCCCAGGAGATAGCGGGGACCAGTGAAAAGGCCTCGGCGTGACTCGCGCATGCGCAGTAGGGAACCGGGCAGTGAAGCCGCAACGCTTCACTTCCCGATTCCCCCACCGAAGATGGCGGCGGGGGCAGCCGAGAGTCGAGCGATTGCTCGTCTTCTGCTGCCAACATCGCTGGACTCCAGGACAGGTAAGTGTCCTAATATTAAAAGTCAGCAGCTGCAGTATTTGTAGCTGCTGGCTTTTAATATATTTTTTTTCTTGGGACCTCCGCTTTAAGGTCATGTCATTTTGTAGGTTCCTTTTGTGTGTGACAAATTTAAACAATAGACGTGGCTGCAGAGTTTGTAATGTTTATTGATGTGAGGTTTTGCTCCCCGTCGTTTGTGTCCCTGTAGTTAGTCCAGTCAGAATGAATCTTCCTGCTGATTCATTTATGTCTGAGGTTGGGTGGTTGCCTGAAGTCTAGCATTGTTTTGTTTTTTTCAAAGATTTCTTTTAGTTTCATCCTCTGTTATAATGAGTAGCAGTTTTTTATTATCTTTCTTTTTCCTTCAAGTGTTAGATTGTATATGGTTATTAGAAGGTGTTTGTTTTTTTCTCTTTGCATTGTTGGCCTATTGTTTGCCTATGTTTTCAAGGCAATTTTCATGCTTGTACAAATGGTTTTGTTGCTGTGACCTTTCTTATGGATGTATTCGGCTAGTCCTCTGATTTATTTCTGTCTTTTGGGTCAGAGTATATTTGGTGGTATCAAGTGAACTGACTGTATATGATGGCTTGTTTGGTACATCGGGAGCGGAAGCTGAAACTATGGAGATGGTTGCATTGGTCAGTAGTTTTCCTGTATATTGAGGTGTGTGGTTTGTTTTCCCTGATAGCTACTGTAGTACCTAAGAACTTTGCATATGTGTAGCAATAGGCCATTTTTTGTTTGATAGGGCATAGGGTCAAATAAAGTATTTTATCATTCAGGATGGCTGACAGTTTTTCAGTCACCATTATTCAAGATAATTTGAATTTTATCAATGCAAATGAGATGGAGGAGGATTTCCAAGACCTGGCGATACCTATGCTGGCAGTATATTTTCTTTTTTGTTCCCCTCCTGTCCATATACTGTATTTATTGGCGTATAACACTCACTTTTTTACCCTGAAAATAGAAAATAAATAAAGGTTTTTTTCCTGAAACTTCCCTCTTAAAGTTAGGGTGCGTGTTATACGCCTGTGCGTGTTATACGCCGATAAATACGGTATATCTTTTGCAGACTGACAAGAAGGGAGTAAACCCCCAATATCTTGTCCTGATAATGTAACTGTTAGTGCAAATAAAGTATCACAAACAGTAATTGTATCTTTGTTAGAAAGAAATAAGCAATGCAATGATCTCCCTACTTCTGCTTGATTCAGTTTCCTGCTTCCTGCAAAGCCCTGTTACCCTACTTTGATGGCTTCCCCCACTCAGAGACACAGTGCAGATAAAGGCATGGTAAGTTAAAGTGTTACTAAACCCAGGACCCTGCATTCACTATATCTGGTCGCAGTACACAGAACATGGAAATGCAATTATTTTAGTAAATATAAACTGCTAAATACCTTTTCTCACCATCAGCAGTAAATAGCAGTCTTATGACTCCTATCACCACTGGTTAAAGCTTGTAGGATGGATCTTAATTCTCCTCTGACTGTCCTATGAGGCTGCATTACCCCTTACCTTCTGTCTGGACAGTGCTGATTGGCCCTGTTATTATCACATCCACCCTCCCCCAAAAAACACTCTGCACCAAACAGAGCATGTGCAGAGTGCTTCATAGAGCTCTGTACTATCAGATGGATTAGAGACAGTGAAAAAAGGGGAGATCAGAGAAGCCAGGATCAAACAGTCTTTTCACACAATGCAGAGGATTAACCCATTAGGTTCCACAGTGAGTAGAACAAGCATGTTTTACTACATATACAGACTGATTTTTCTGTTGTGGGTTTAGTAGCACTCTAATAATGGGGGCATGATCAGCCTAATGCAATCTACCACAGGCTATGCTGGTTACTAGCTACTTAGCACTCTGCCTTTTTTAGGCACAACCTCCATGGACCAACTGCTCTTGAATGTGTATGTATAGCCAAAACTTGTAAATAGGTAGCAAAGTGTTTAAGCCCCTACTGGGTTCTTTTTTGCCATCTCTGTCTCATCTGGGAGGTTTCCCCACACTTTCCCAAAATGAGAGTAATGCCGCGTATACACGCTCGGAATTTCCGATGGAAAAAGTCTGACGGAATTTTTTCATCGGATATTCCGACCGTGTGTATGCCTCATCTGACTTTTTCTGGCAGAAATGCAGACGTAATTAGATAGAGAACATGTTGGGGTCTTGCATGGTTCCTTCTTCCATGGTGGTCTCTAAGTTGCTATTATGTGACAACATTTTTTCACAATGAATTAGGTAAAAAGGGAGGTTATATTTACATTTCAATTCATAGGTTTTTAATATCATTGTTCAGAGATGTAATAACAGGCTTGCTGAACTTACTCAAGCAAAGTAAATGTTCAGTTAGCTTAGTAATTAAGGTAAAGCTGTTTTCATCTAATCATCAAGTCACTGTGTCATGTAAAGATGTAGGTGATAAAGGATAGAGCCATAGCATACAGTGAGAGACATGGTATTCAGCGCTCCTGGAAGTGTTTGATACACAGATCAGCTAAAGTAAAGATGGGAGAGGTAATAATTAGTTTTCTTCTTTTACATCATGGCAGTTTTATTTTCCTAGCTCCAGGGTTGATTTAAACTGCATTGTATTTAAAGTGGAGGGGGTCAGCAGAATGAGATCTAGGGTAGATCAGTATGGGTAAAGTAGTGTTTAAAGCGGTTGCAAACCCTATAAAAAAAAAACCTGCAAGACAAACGCATAATGAGCTAGTATGCATAGCATACTAGCTCATTATGAATTACTTAACTTACTTTGAAGCCCCCGCAGCGGTCCTTGTACCCCCCTCCGGCCAGTGACATCTCTCCCGGGGGTTACTTCCGGGTATCGCGGCTCCAGCGCTGTGATTGGCCGGAGCCGCAATGACGTCACTCCCGCGCATGCGCGCGGGACCTGCCAGTAATGGCACACTGACTGAAGCAACGGCACATACGTGCCATTGATTCAGTTTGCTCTAGTGCGCATGTTCTGATGACATCGGCACATGCAGGGGTCAGGGGATGTCTCCTAACCCGTGCAGGTTTAGGAGATATCCTGGGTAGCTACAGGTAAGCCTTATTATAGGCTTACCTGTAGCATAAAATGGTTGTAAAGGGTTTACAACCACTTTAAAGTGATTGTAAAGTCTTTTTTTTCTTAAATAACAAACATGTTATACTTACCTGCCCTGTTGCAGTGGATTTGCAGAGGACAGCCTGGATCCTCTGCAGAGGATTTGCAGAGGACAGCCTGGATCCTCTTTGATGCTCCTGGTCCCTCCCTCCTGTTGAGTGCCCCCACAGCAAGCAGCTTGCTATGGGGGTGCCCGAGCCTAACTACAGCTCCGTGTGTCCATTCAGACAGGAAGCTGTGGTTGGGCTCTGCCAACTCTCTCTCCTGATTGGCTAACTGACTTTAATTGACAGCAGTGGGAGCCAATGTTGCTCCTGCTGTGTCTCAGCCAATCAGGAGGGAGAGTGCTGGATGGCCGAGGGACTCATGGACATTGCTGGACAGAAAGAGGGCTCAGGTAAGTACTAAGGGGGCTGAGGGGGGCTGCTGCACACAGAAGGCTGTTTATCCTAATGCAAAGATAGCGTTAAGATAAAAAAAAAACTTCTGACAGCAACATCCTGAAAACTTTCTAAGTTAGACAAGTCATTTTCTCTCCTGACAAACCGGTGGGAGTTTACCCTCCAGCATGTGTAAATCACTTCTCTGTATTTATGAGGCTCGGAAGAATTAGCCGGGCAGCATATGCTGTTTTTTACTTCCGCATCCCGAACATACTCAGGAAATTCTTGTATCAATTCTATTGTTTACTATTAGATTTGCTTTTTCTTGACTTATTGTTGTACCGTTGTAACGATCACCACATAAATTGTATGTTTTTTTTGGAATATATACAATAAATATATTGAAATAAAAAAATAAAAATAAAAAATAAATAAAAAAAACTTCTGACTTTACAACACCTTTAAGCCTACACATTGGGCAAACCTTTGGACCTTTGTTAGGGAGTATGGTGGCATGGTTAGGAGAGTGTTGTGAATATAGAGGTAAATTGATGTGGTTGCCACAAGTTTAATGGGCTAAAGTTTATGCTAATTACATATTCTATTAGGAAGAGGATTCAAATGAATTGTTATTATCAGTCTTTTAAGGGTGAGGTTTACATATGCAGTCATCAGCCTTTGGAAGATGGGACATTTGTGAGTGCCATAAGCAATCTGTGGCTTCAGGGGATTGAAGAAATATAAATGGATAATTGAAGCTGTGAACAAATAGGCTGCATTTTCTATATTTAATGAAAGGCTTTGTTTTTATTTTGTTTTGTTTTTTACCTAGAATTGAATGTATTTCTCTTTTGTTTGGATGCAAGACAACTGCAGTCTGTAAATAGGTTTGAAAGATTATTAATCCATTCCGCTGACCTTGACTGGTTATATGGCATAAAAGTATTCATGCACACAAGATATTATCAGCAAGTTGGCGTAAACAAACAGCTTAATTTCCGGTCACTCGCTGAGTTCTTTACTTTTTTTTCTGATAATCTCTTCTCACCTTGAAAGATAGGCCCATTATCTTTCCCAGTAGACCCATTGTTGTCAGTTGCCATACATAACCAACCACTCAGGTATCATTATACTTACAGTATTAGAGTTTGTTCAGGTACATTCAAAATTCAGATTCTACCCTGGGGAACTTAATGTAGCTAAATGCTTACTCGATATTCATCAAAATACATTTTCCATCATAAACAAAAAGCGAGGTGGGCTGTTGGCTTATTAATTTATTAGATAAAGACATACTAATATTAGCCTCAACAGAATAATAAAAGTACTTGGCTTGATGTTAATGGAAGATTTGTAAAATGGACCAGTCCAGAAGTCTATTGAAGAGTAGGGAAATAAAAAAATATTTAACACTTATAAAATGACATAACTTATTAAAGATAATATGAGAGCTAGTGACTGGGTTTATATAAACTTTAACCAGACAAAATAGATTGTATAACAACCCCAGAAAGTTAAAGCTGAACACATAACACAAAAATTAAGGCAGTTGTGTAATAATCACGAATGTTATTTTTTTAAAAGGCAGTGTAATTACCTTTGTTTTATCTGGTATCAGCCTATTGCAGTCCCTGTACAGCAGGACTGGAGTGTTAGAGGAAAAATCTGTAAAAGGAGCCAATCAGGTCATGTGCTGACAAGCACGCTGATAGGAAGAGAAGGCAGAGTGACAGAAAGATGAGCATCTCACTGTGTTACTTTTATCTTTCACTATTCACCCACAGACTGGGGTGGGTCTAGGGTAACCCGGGCTTAAAAAGATAAGGTTAAATGATGCTGGTCATCTAGGAGGAGATCTAAGGGCAGAAAAAGGTAATGGATTGAAGGTAAATACTGCAGCAAAAGCTTGTTTTATTATTGTATATTTTAATGGGCTATTCATTTTTATCTTGTTATATTTGTCTGGTATTCTATTTTTAAATGTTCTTTAATCGTTTGATTGCTGTTACCTTAAGGGCCGAAAGGATTTGCCCCCTTAATGACCAGGCCATTTTTTGCAATACGGCATTGTGTCGCTTTAACTGACAATTGCTCCGCCAGGCGACACTGTACCCAAACAAAGGTGACATCCTTTTTTTCCCACAAATAGAGCATTCTTTTGGTGGTATTTGATGTCTTACTTTTTGCTATAATAAATATCCTCCAAAAAAGTAAAAAAAAATGTTTATTAGTTTAGGCCAATATGTATTCTTCTACATATTTTTGGTAAAAGAAAAACGTGTAGCGGGCCTCACTCTCCCTCTCCGCTTCTATCGCCTGGTTGGCTGGTGTGGTCTAGGGGTACCTGGAAGAGGAGAGTGCAGGAATACTACGCCAAGCTCTCCCCTCGTATGTGTATGAGGGTTGAGCAAAGTCACTTAAATTACCTCCGGGTCTGCTCACTGCATACGAAGCTTCCGCTTGTTCCGTGGAAATGTGTCTGCCAGTAACAGAGCCCCACACCAATTAAAAGTCCAACACTCTTTTATTTCTCCATTGCAGGGTGAACATAATAGTTGAACTTTCAGTAACAGACAGACAGGGGTGTGGATACGAGTAGGCCCAGGCACAAATGAATTCTCCTATTCCTTTGCAAGCGAATTGGCCTGGTGCACGGTCTCTGCCATTGACCGTGAGATTGGTCGCTGCCACCGACCGGGTGAACTGTTGAGGCCCTAATAGCAGGTCTCTGCCACCGACCTGAGTTGACTAGTTGGACCGCTGCCACCGGTCATTGAACATGAACCACCTTCCTCTATGAACTTGGCCCCTGTTCGGGAAAGATATCCCTCCGGGTGGTCTCCAGAGGTTTACCCGTCACTGGCAATATGCTGCACGAGGTCTTCGGATGAATCCCTCCTCCGGTCCCTTACGCCTCTGGATTCGGGTGCCCAACACCCGGGGCACCCTAGGACAATCCCTCCCTGGCGGGACCCAGCGGAAGGTACTGGGCCCCAGGCCTCCGGCCGAGTACCTCACCCCAGACTGAAGGTGTCTGGGATGGAACACGAACTCCAAGTGTCCAGGCCTAGGCCGCCTGGACACCGACCGTGGACAACAGCCCTCAGGCTGAAGGTGCCTGGGACTCGAACCTCGTAGCGAAGATGTCCGCCCCTTTATACCCTCTCCCAGCAAGCACAGCGGGCTCCCCGCCCCACTGTACAACTGCTGCGAGAGGTCACAAAGGGTACGGCACTGCAGTGACGGTTCAACCCCAGCCCAAAGTGACAGCGCTACCTGCTGGGCCGCAGGGAACTGGTCATCACTGATGTCTTCACCAGACCCAAACACTCTGAAAAGTACATACCCACTACAAACGCAATAAACGTATTTTGATCGGTTTGTGCAAATGTTATAGCGTCTAAAAAATAGGGAATAGATTTATGGCATTTTTATGGCATTTTTCTTTTTACTAGTAATGGCGTTGATCTGTGATCAAGGGGTTAACTGTGTTCCCTAGGTGTGTTTCTAACTGTATGGGGATGTGCGAACTGGAGGAGGAGACAGATCGCTGTTCCTAGCTACTAGGAACAGACGATCTGTCCCTCCTCTCCTGTTAGAACAGAGATTTGTGTGTTTACATACACAAATCCCCATTCTGGCTCTAGTGCCCGCCACCGGCCACCGGCCATGCGCATTGGGTCCCCAGCTATGCATCAGGCGCACGTGCGCCTGCTGTGGCTCTTTAAGGAACCACTGTACAGCTACGGCAATTTGCGGGAACGAGCCGACCTGCTGCTGTATAATGACGGTGGCTGGTTGGCAAGTGGTTAAAGTATATCTAAAGCCAAAACAGTTTTGATAGAGAAGCAGAGGGTTTAAACCTTTGTCAGTTCTTCTTGCTATGTGTGTATCTGGAGATTTCAATTCACTTCCTGTCCTGTAGATTAGACAGGAAGTGAGAGGATGTCCTACCAATACGAGGGAAATCTCCTCTTGAGACAATTGTCACAGGAACAAGTGTCCTCTATTTGAAGATTGTTTATTCCTGTTCTGATGGTAACTGTTTTTATTTTTTTTAATCATATAAACTTTTATTAAACAAAATACCATATAGTAAAAACATTTTGAGTACCAACCCCATAAACATTAAGCATTACAATATATCTAAAATACTCTTCACACAGTTTCTGGGAGTCAATACATCTGGACAGCAGCTGTTAACACACATAAAAGTGCAAAGATTCTGAAAAAAAAAAAAATCAACAAAAAACAAAACAAAACAAGAATAACCACTTCAGATCCGCGCTATAGCCGAAAGACGGCTGCAGCGCGGACCTGAACTGCCGAGTGGACGTCCCCAGGACGTCCTTGTATTTACACTCTCCCCGCGCGCTCCCGAGAGCGCGCATCGGGGAAAATCTGTGTTGGCCGTGTCCCTTGGACACAGACAATCACAGATCGTGCTGAATGGCCAATCACAGAGGCCATTCAGCACTCGATCTCACTGCCCAATGAGAGATGATCTTAAATGTAAACATATGAGATCATCTCTCATTGCCGGCTTTCTCTCCTCACACAGAGACAACGTGTGAGGAGAGAGAGAGATCTGTGCTGCTGCTGCTGTCAGTTATTGTGAGTGAGAACACACACATCCACAGTAAAAAACAGTGCCCTCTTGCCTGTCCCATATCTGCCAGTGCCCTCTTGCCAGTCCCATATCTTCCAGTGCCCTCTGCCAGTCCCATATCTGCCAGTGCCATCTGCCAGTCCCATATCTGCCAGTCCCATATCTGCCAGTGCCATCTGCCAGTGCCATCTGCCCGTGCCATCTGCCAGTGCCATCTGCCCGTGCCATCTGCCAGTGCCATCTGCCAGTGCCATCTGCCAGTGCCATCTGCCCGTGCCATATGCCATCAGTGCCACCTGTCAGTGTCATCAGTGCTACGTATAAGTGCCACGTATCAGTGTCATCAGTGCCACGTATCAGTGTCATCAGTGCCACGTATTAGTGCCACGTGTCTTCAGTGCCAACAATGGCTAGAAGATTATTTTCAGCAGAGGAGGCATACAATATTCTTGCGGCCGACGAGAGCAACGGGGAGCTCTCCGATTCGGATTCCTCCGCAAGTTCAGACTATGAATCTGACGTGGACGACGAGCCTGTCCTAAGCAGTGGAACACTGACAGCCTCAGAAGAGGAGGAGGAGGAGGGCCCGCCCGCCAGACGAAGGCGTTCTGCTGAGGAGGCAGTGCCATCCACCAGCACCGCAGTGCCATCCACCAGGCAAGCAAGGTCACGTACCAGTGGGGTGTCATCTCAGTCGCAAAGGGTTAGGTTCTATGCCAGCCTTCCCTATTCCCTTCAGAACCCCTTGTGGCTTCCTCCTAATTCAGGAGAAGCCAACATTCCCCCTTTCACTGCCCAGCCAGGAGTCCAGGTGGACACAGAAAATTTTGCCCCGATTGACTTTTTTTATTTAATTTTCACTGACGACATGCTTGCATCAATTGTGGCCCAGTGCAACCTATATGCCCAACAGTTCATAGCAAGCAACCCAACATCCTAATATGCCCGTCCCTACCAGTGGAGAGCCCTTACAGTGGAGGAGTTTAGAATTTTTTTGGGCCTCACATTCTGCATGGGACTAAATGGAAAAAATCAATTGCGTTCATATTGGTCAACCCGCCCCATCTACCATATGCCCATCTTTTCCTCAGTAATGCCCAGGTCCCGATATCTAATGATTATGAGATTCCTACACTACAACCACAATACCCAGTGCCCTCCCCAAAATGACCCAAATTTTGATAAGCTTTATAAAATTCGGCTGCTACTAAATTATTTTTCTGAAACCTTCCCCCAGTTGTTTACCCCAGACCAACATATATGCGTGGATGAGTCCCTTATAAAATTTTCTGGCAGGCTGGGCATAAAACAATTTATACCCAGCAAAAGGTCCCGCTATGGGGTGAAGCTCTATAAACTGTGTGACTGAGCCACAGGGTATGTGTATGCATTCATCGTATACGAAGGGAAGGACACCCAACTGCACCCCCTTAATTGCCCAGACTATATAGGAACCAGTGGGAAAGTAGTTTGGGAACTCATAAACCCACTTCTGGAGAAAGGCTACCACTTGTATGTGGACAATTTTTTTTATTTTTTTTTATTTAAATCAGGAAGGCCGGTCCATCCGGACCACAGATACAGAGATAATACATTTGCAAGACATACCACAGTCATTCGTACAGGTTTCCCACATACAGAAATATATAGCATAGAGTTCAAAGGTGTAGGTCCAGCTTAGGACATCCGGCAGGGAACTGTCCCACCAGAGACCCTGGTAAGACCGCTCCTGTGGGACGTCAACATAAGTGACCAGCTGGTGGAGGCAGGTGCCTTCCCCGTGTCCATCGGGCGCGGCCTAACTACATTTTCTATTTTTCAATAGTAAAGAAAAGAGAGATCGGAGATATGAGAGTAAACTTAGAATACAAAAAGCCAGAATGAAGTTCCAGAGATTAAGAGTGGGGAAGGAGACTGGCAGAATATAGGGGGTAACGGGTGGTGTGGAAGGGAAGGTAGAGACAGGGGTCCTCGAACATGGATTCCGGGGCGCGGACTGCACAGGCCCAGGTGCTCATCTACAGTAGGTGTGTGATGTGGCGGGCAAGGAATGGAATGGGAAGAAAGCAGTCGTCAGGTCGGTGAAGTCAATCCTCTGAGGCGTTGTCCCTCATCGGAGTATTTAAACATGTCCCATAGCCGCCATGTCTCGGTATATGTTTCCCGCCGGTTTTGGTCGGTGAGGATCAAGTCCTCCATCCGACCAATGTCATCTACTTTGTGTAACCATTGAGCAATGGTCGGTGGGTGTGGGGATTTCCAGGATAGTGGAATGCAGGCCTTGGCTGCGTCCAAGAGGTGTCTAACCACTGATTTCTTATATGTTTGCATCGGGGTGTCCGTCGTGTGGAGGAGAAAATAGGCCGGATCGTCCGGAACCGATCGATCCGAGAATTCCTGGGCGATCCGACGGACCCCTCCCCAGAAAGTCTGTAGCAGGGGGCATGACCAAAATATGTGCAGGAGGGTGCCTGTCTCTGACTGACAGCGCCAGCAGAGGTCTGAGGAGGTAGGGAATAGCTTATGAAGGAGGGCAGGGGTCCTGTACCACCGCGTAAGGATCTTAAAGTTGGTCTCCTGCATCTTGGAGCATAATGAGGACTTATGAGTAAGTTGGATGATTTGTAGTTTCTTGGCGTCAGTGAAGTGGCAGTTCAAGTCACTCTCCCATTTGGTCAAGCACGGGGGGAAGAAGTCACTCGGAGGCTCGGTCAGTATGGCATATATTAGTGATAGCGTGTGGGAAATCACCCCAGTCTCCGTACACATTACCTCCATGGGTGTGAGCTGTTGCCTTGAGTCGTTGGGGGGAGGCGGGATTCTGTCGAGGAAATGGCTCAATTGTAGAGCTCTCAGAAAGTCTAATTTGTAAGGGCCGCTGGGGTCCGACAGTTCCGTGTGTGTTTTCCAACGACCCAAAGTGCTGAAGTGGGATGCCTGGTATAGACCCTCTGCTCGTAGTTCGCAGAATTTTTTATTGTGTAATCCCGGTTCAAAGTGGGGGTGTCCGATCACGGGTCTCAAGGGGGAGTCGCGGGGAGATAGACCATATTTTGACAGCAGCAACGAGCAAACCACGGCCGTATTGCCTATCAGAGGGTGGTGTTTTAGTTTAGGCGGTAAGGCAGCTTGGCACCAAGGTACCCTGCTCAGGAGCACTTCACATTGGTCCTGCTCCAGTTGCGTCCACAACTTGGAGTCGGTGTGTCGGCACCAGTCCAGCAGTCTACTGAGGTGTGCCGCATGATAGTACGTGCGCACGTCCGGTAATGCCAGGCCTCCGCGCAGTTTGGGGAGGGTAAGCAGTTTCCTGCTGAGGCGGGGATACTTCCCCGCCCAGAGAAAACGGGAAAGGGAGGAGTTGACACGTTTAAAGAAGTCACTCGGAATGTGGATTGGGAGGGCTTGGAGGAGGTAGAGGAACTTGGGTAGGATCGTCATTTTGAGTATGTTGCTGCGCCCCAGCCAGGAGTGGAGACCGCCACTCCAGCTGTCTAGTAGTGTTTGGACTGCTTTGAGTAGGGGAGGGAAGTTAAGCTTAAACAATTGGGGTAAGGAGGTGGGTATATATATGCCTAAATACTTTAAGGCAGAGTCCGTCCATTTTAAGTTAAAGCTGTTCCTGAGTCTCACTAGCTGTTGCTGCGGGATCCCAATACCCATGGCCTCCGATTTAGACAGGTTGATCTTCAGATTGGAGAGTCGACCGTAATTGTCGAACTCCCGAAGAAGGGCTGGTAGGGATGTCGAGGGGTTCGCCAGGGAAAACATAAGGTCGTCCGCATACGCGGAGACCTTATGTCGCGATTCACGGGTCCCTATACCAGTGATGTTCGGGTTCAGCCGGATGTGACACAGGAAAGGCTCCAGGGTCAGAGCGAAGATAAGGGGAGAGAGGGGACAGATTTGCCTGGTCCCGTTTGTGATCGGGAATTTCTCCGAAAGCACTCTGTTCGCTCTCACCCTGGCAGTGGGCGCCGTATAAGCTGCCGCCACCCATTTCAGCATCTTATTCCCCAGGCCAACGTGTTTCAACGTATCAAACATGAAGCTCCAGCTGACCCGGTCAAACGCCTTCTCGGCGTCTGTACCCAGGAACAGACTCGGCGTTTTAGTGTCGGCCGCTATATGGAGAAGGTTGAGTATCTTGGTGGTGTTGTCTCTCGCCTCCCTGGTCGGGACAAAACCCACTTGGTCTAGGTGTACAAGGTTTAGGAGGTACTGTTGTAATCTGGACGCTAGAATTTTGGTGAAGATCTTAAGGTCAGTGTTCAGGAGGGATATTGGGCGATAGCTCCCACATTGGGCCGGGTCTTTACCTTCCTTTGGGATGACCGAGATGTGTGCCTGCAGCGTGGTGTTATGGAAAGATTGCCCAGGCCCAAGGTCGTTGTATAAGGTCACCATGTGGTGGCCTAGGGAGGGGAGTAGGGTTTTATAATAGATATTGGTAAGTCCGTCTGGGCCAGGGGCTCTGCCTGGTTTAGTGTTTTTCAGGGCCGCTTGAATTTCGGACAGTGTAATGGGCTCCTCTAAGAGGTTCCGAGTCTCTTCCGAAAGAGAAGGCATCAGGGAGTCCTTCAGGTATGTCGTCGTGGCGTCGAGAGGGAGCAGAGTCGGGGTCAGGTTATATAGGGAGCTATAATAGGACCTGAACTCCTGTGAGATCTGTAATGGCAGTGCTCGTTTCTGTCCAGTACCGGTCATGATGTGCGGGATGTAGGTCGCCAGTCGTTGTGTTTGCAAAGTTTGAGCCAAAAGCTTCCCGCATTTGTCTCCGGACTCATAAGTTTTCCTCCGACACACACGCAACGCCGCCTTAGCTTTGAACAGAAGAATATCAGTTATTTGGGAACGGACAACGTCGAGCTCGGTGCCAGTCTGGTTAGTCGGGGACACCTTATAAGTCACTTCCAAGGTGCGCAGTTTGGCGAGGAGCAGGTCCAATTGGGCCATTCACGCTCGTTTTAGCCTAGCCCTGTGCTTGATGAGGAGCCCCCTAATCACGGCCTTGTGGGCCTCCCATACCACCCCGGTGTTGCTGTCAGGGGTAGTGTTGGTGTCAAAGTAGTGTTTCATTTCCCTGACAACCTCCGCCAGAACCTCTGGGTTCTGTAGCAGGCCTTCATTGAGTCGCCATTGCGGGTTCTGTCGTTGTGGATTGTCAGATATAGCGTATCGCATCCCGATCGGTGCATGGTCAGACCACGTGATCGTGTCGATGTAGGTGTCTGTAATCGCGTGGAGCTGCCCGTGGGGTACTAGGAAGTAATCTATGCGCAAATACACCTGGTGTGGCTTGGAATAGAAGGTGTAGTCGCGTTCTCCTGGATGGAAGAGGCGCCAGGCGTCTATCAGTGTCGCGGAGTGGAGAGCCAGTCCTATACGCTTACGCACGTCCCGTGTCGTGGATGAAGTCCCGGAGGAGGTGTCCTCAAGGAGTATCAGGGGGATGTTTAAGTCTCCGCCCACTATAAGCTGGCCTTCCGCGAAACGCATGAAATGGGTCAGTCTCCTCTTTAGGAACACGTCTTGGTGTTGGTTAGGTGTGTAAAGATTTGCTAAGGTTACCTTCTTGTCCCCAACTAAGCCTTTCAGAAATAGGAAACGGCCCTCTCTGTCTACCTGAGAGTCAAGCAGCCGCCAGGGTACTCTGGCGGAGATGAGAATAGTTACCCCTCTGGATCTGGCTTCAGTATAATTAGAGTGATATGCTAGGGGGTAGTGCCTGTTCTTCAGTAATGGGAGGTTGTTCTCCCGAAAGTGAGTCTCCTGCAGCAGGACGACGTCCACCCTCCTACTGCGCATATCTTGAAGGAGCATTCGCCTTTTTTCCGGCGTGTTTAGGCCCTTCACGTTCAGGGAGATTATATTAAGGACATCCATGTTCGAGGAAAATTCCCGTACAACGGAAATCAATGGGGGGATCAAAAAAAACAAAAATCAGAAAGAGAAAAAAGAACCACAGGTGTAGGAGGAAAAACAGATCAGGAAAGGAAAGGCGTAAAGTGGAGAGAAGAGAGCTAGCTCCTATAGAGCCGTGAAAAATTAGAAGACCATTACTAGAGCGTACGGCGTATGTGGACAATTTTTATACAAGTTTGCCCCTGTTTCGAAACCTTCACAGAAAGTACACTCCAGCATGCGGCACCGTACGGACGAACCGGAACGGCTTTCCTCAAAGCCTGGTCACCAAAAAATTGAGAAGAGGGGAGGCGGCGAGTTTGAGGAATGAGGAAATTTTGGCTGTGAAGTGGAGGGACAGAAGAGACGTCTACGTGCTTTCTTCCATCCACAACAATGAATTAGTTGAAATCACCAGGAGGAATGGCCGGATCCAAAAACCAAAATGCATCTACGAGTACAATAAGTTCATGGGGGGTGTTGACTTCAACGACCAGATGCTCGAACCCTACCTTTCCACAGGAAGAACATACCAGTAGTATAAGAAAGTTTCCATTTATTTATTTAATTTGGCCATGTACAACTTCTATGTCATCTATCGGAAATCCACTATAAGACCCAAACCCTTCCTTTTCTACCAGGAGGAAATCACCACTGCCCTTATATACCCGAACAGCCCACCAGTAAACATTAGATCCGATGTCATTAGCCAACTCTCCGAGCGCCACTTCCCAGATAAAATCCCTCCCAGACCAACAGGCCAAAAACGCCAGAAAAAATGCCGGGTGTGCTCCAAAAGAGGAGAGAGAAGAGACACCATTTATTATTGTGCCCAATGTCCTTCAAAACCAGGCCTCTGCATGATTGATTGTTTCCGCCGTTACCATACCAAACTCAATTATTAGTTCACTTCCTGCCATTTATCTTTACACCCCTTATGCATCTGCTTGCTCTGTAACTGACCCGGGCTTGTTATTCGACTACGCTTCTGCCTAACGATTCTGTTTATACCTCTGCCTGATCTGGAACTGACCCTGGACTGTTATTTGACCACGCTTCTGCCTACCGATTCTGTTTATACCTCTGCCTGATCTGGAACTGACCCTGGACTGTTATTTGACCACGCTTCTGCCTACCAATTCTGTACATACCTCTGCCTGATCTGGAACTGACCCTGGAATGTTTGACCATGCTTTTTGCCTGCCTCTTGGACTGATCTTTTACCCTGCCAGTGGACTAGTGGGATTCATAACACAGGGGTCTCACATATGTGAGGGGCTCCAGAATTGTTTTTCTGGATGAAGAAAACAATTGTTTTTGTTTTCTCATTCCTAGATTAGGGTCTGGAGACTCGGAGGCTTCAAAGAGATTTGGGTGGGAGAAGCCTCTACCCCTGTCCCCATTCAGTCCTGAACGAGGCCCTACTTCTGCCTGCTGCCTGTAGGACCTATGCCATCATGCCTCTGCCAGTTGAATGAACTGACCACACCACATGGACCTGCCTACTACCAGGACCAATATTTTGGCACTGCTGACAATCTCTGCTTGCACTGACCCTGGACTGTATATGGACAGTATCCCTGCCTGCTGCCTGTACGAACTATGGACAGTATTCCTGCCTGTTGCCTGGAAAATTGCATTCGCTTTTGCTGACCAAGTCCCTGCCTGCTGCCTGGACCAGTGCTATCCTCCTGTGGACAACTGCGCTTCTAAAACAACAGGTAATCTTTTGTTTACCCTTTGCTCAGCAGAATGTATTTTGGGGTGTAATTCTTGGTATGTGCATGTTATGTGTCCCTAGAACACCTGATGGTGTTCCTTGCATTTTGGGCCACTGTATGTGGCCAGGCTGTGTAAAAGTCTCACACATGTGGTATCGTCATACTCAGGAGGAGTAGCAGAATGTATTTTGGGGTGTAATTTTTGCTATGTGCATGCTATGTGTTGGAAATATCTTATAAATGGACAACTTTGCGTAAAAAAAATGCGTTTTCATTTTTTTCCCACATTTTCCCAAAACTTCTGGAAAAAAATGAAACATTCAAAAGACTCATTATGCCTCATAGATTATACGTTGGGGTGTTAGCTTTCCAAAATGGGGTCACTTTGTGGGCATTTCCATTGTCCTGGTGCTCCAGGGCCTTCAAAACTGTAATATGTGGTTGAGAAATGAGATGTGTAATTTATGCTCCTAGAACGCCTGACGGTGCTACTTCAATGTTGGACCTCTGTATGTGGCCAGGCTTTGTAAAAGTCTCACACATGTGGTATCGTTATACTCAGGAGGAGTAGCAGAATGTATTTTGGGGTGTAATTTTTGCTATGTACATGCTATGTGTTGGAAATATCTTATAAATGGACAACTTTGTGTGAAAAAAATGCGTTTTCATTTTTTTCCCACATATTCCCAAAACTTCTGGAAAAAAATGAAACGTTCAAAAGACTCATTCTCTCTTCTTGGGTGTTGTGTGTCATGGGTGTTATGTGTTAAATGTAAACATAAGTATTTTTTTCTTGATGTGGAGGATACCCTGGAATAGACAAATACAATAGACTGAAATAAGGGGGGGGGGGTCTGATAAGGAGATGGGCAATGCTTAATATAATGTGGAGGTGGAACGTTGGTGCTCTAGTGGTTATATTTGGGTATGTTCTGGGGGAGGGGGGGGATCCCTAGGGTAAAAGGGGGTGAAAAAGGGGGGAGTTTTTTTGAGATTTTGGGGGGGGGGGGGTAGTGAGTAGGGAGGGAGGGGTAAAACACAATTAATGATAGCTTATATAAAAGGGGGAATACTCTCTCTAATATAGGGCACAAGAGAGAAGAAAGCACTAGGGAGCCACCTAATTAATGTACGGTAAATGGGTACGGTACTCGTAATCATGGTTTTGTTTTTTCTGTTTTTTGGGGGGTAGGATAAGGGGGGATAGTAAGGGAAAGAAAGGGGGGGGACTATTTAGGGTCACATAGAAT
Organism: Rana muscosa; assembly: GCA_029206835.1. Lineage (NCBI taxonomy): Eukaryota > Metazoa > Chordata > Amphibia > Anura > Ranidae > Rana > Rana muscosa. Next base: position 221,710,674 of record CM055116.1, read on the forward strand.
TCACTACTAAAGGGGATGGGGGGGATGGGGGGAGGGGAGGAGGTGGAGGGGGGGTTGGTGTTTTTTTTTTTGTTTTTTTTGTGTGTGGGGAGGAGGTACTATGCAAAGGGTCCCCTCAGAACCTTGAGCACCCTAACTAAAGAGATATATAGCAACGTACCCCCTGCCCCCTCCCTTTCTTCCCTTTCTTCCCTTTAAGAACTTCTAACCCAGGGTTTAAATTATCACTTAGATAAGCTATCTTAGCGTTAGTGTTTTAACCAGGGCAATGGTTGTGGGAATTGAATGGAATGGACCTTATTATTCATCCGTGTAATGTATTTTATGTTGAAGGGAAGGAGAGGTTGAAAGGGGGGAAGAAGGGAAGGAGGAAGAGGGAGGGAGGAGAAGGGAAAAGAGAGAGTGAAAACTTCTGTTTATGGGTATGTTTATGTTTATGGTTATGATTTAAAATATATATTTTTTCTTATCTTGGGGGACACAATATGGTTAATATTGGATGTAGAGGGGAGGTTGTAAAAAGTCTAACAGTATTGATGTATATATATCGGAAGATAAGCTGTTTGCAATAGGGCAGATAATAATAATGTTGATGTGATTGGCGGGGAGGGAAAGGGAAGGGAGGGGGAGTGATCTCACCCGCATATTCTTGACTGAACCCCCACTTAGGTAAGTACTCACTTAAGCGGTAAACCCAATGTGAGTACAAAAAAAGAAACTTTCAATTTGAATCCCCCCATTCTTTAAAGGGGGATATGGGGGTGTTCTTACCCACCGTAACACATTAGGGTTGTTAGAACCCTTTTGTTTTCTTTTTTTTTTTCCCTCGGCTCGTCAGGGGAGATGGAGGAGCTGAGAGTTATCTCCCTAAACTCTAAGGGGCTTAATACCCCAGAAAAAAGGAGGATGCTCCTCCAAGACTTGAAACGATTAAAGTCGGATGTGGCATATATCCAAGAAACACACTTTAGAGAGGGTAAAGCACCAATTCTGAAAAATAATCTTTTTCCCTTGGCATACCACGCCTTTAATAGGGCAAGTAAATTCTGAGGGGTGTCTATATTAATAGCAAGACAAGTTCATTGGAAATTAATAGATCAAAGAATAGACACTGAGGGTAGATTTTTGTTTCTTAACCAGTTAACAACCACCTGCCGACAAATAACGTCGACAAGGTGGTTGCTTAACTCTGGGAGGACGTTATATAACGTCCTCCCAGAATCGTGCTCCCGCGCGCCCCCTGGGGCGCGCACACGGGAATCTCCGTGGCCGCCGGGTCCAGAGGACCCGGCGCATCATGAATCACGGTAAATCGCCGCTGATAGCAGCCGTTTACCACGTGATCGCTCCGTCAAATGACAGAGCAATCACTTGTAAACAGACCGGCGTCATGTGATGACGCCGGTTCCTCTCTCCCCTCTCTGTACCGATCGGTACAGTGTGAGAGGAGAGGGGGAGAGAGCAGATCATGGCAGCAGCACTGTGGGCTGGATCTGTGACAATTGCAGTCACAGATCCAGCCATCCATCCATCCCTGCTCAGCCATCCCTGTGCAATACCCTGCCAATACTCTGCAAAATACCCTGGTGCAATACTCTGCAATACCCTGGTGCAATACTCTGCAATACCATGGTGCAATACCCTGCGCAATACTCTGCAATACCCTGCGCAATACTCTGCAAAATACTCTGCAATACCCTGCGCAATACTCTGCAATACCCTGCACAATACTCTGCAATACCCTGCCAATACTCTGCAATACCCTGGTGCAATACTCTGCAATACCCTGGTGCAATACTCTGCAATACCCTGTGCAATACTCTGCAATACCCTGCGCAATACTCTGCAAAATACTCTGCAATACCCTGCGCAATACTCTGCAATACCCTGCGCAATACTCTGCAATACCCTGCACAATACCCTGCGCAATACTCTGCAATACCCTGCGCAATACTCTGCAATACCCTGCGCAATACTCTGCAATACCTTGCAATACCCTGCAGAATACCCTGCAATACTCTGCAATACCCTGCAATACCCTGCGCAATACTCTGCAAAATACTCTGCAATACCCTGCGCAATACTCTGCAATACCCTGCACAATACTCTGCAATACCCTGCACAATACTCTGCAATACCCTGCACAATACTCTGCAATACTCTGCAATACCCTGCACAATACCCTGCACAATACTCTGCAATACCCTGTGCAATACTCTGCAATACTCTGCAAAATACTCTGCGCAATACTCTGTGCAATACCCTGCGCAATACCCTGAGCAATACTCTGCAATATCCTGCGCAATACTCTGCAATACCCTGCGCAATACACCCTGCACAATACTCTGCAATACCCTGCGCAATACTCTGCAATACCCTGTGCAATACCCCCTGTGCAATACCCCGCCATACTCCGCAATGCCCTGCAATACTCCACAATACCCATCAATACTCTGCAATGCCCGGCAATACTCTGCAATAACCACTTCCTGCCCGCCGGCCATCATATGACGTCCTTGACTTTGTGCGGGGATATCTGAACTGAATGATGGGAGCAGCTACAGGCATCATTCAGATATTAGCTTTTTCAGCCGGCGATTCCCTACACCATAACAACAATCATAGCGGCTGTTCCGCCGCTTGATCATTCTTACGGGAGGCGAGAGGGGATGTCCCCCCCCCGCCGCCCTCCGGTGCTTCTACCGACTCACCGCTACGATCAAAGCCAGGATTTTTTTTTTGTTTTTTGTTTTTTTAGGCTTCCCAGCCTAGAGGTGAGATGTGGGGTCTTATTGACCCCATATCTCACTGTAAAGAGGACCTGTCATGCCATATTCCTATTACAAGGGATGTTTACGTTCCTTGTAATAGGTATAAAAGTGATCAAAAAAAATTTTGGGGCGGAAAAACATGTCAAACTAAAATAAATAAAGTAAAATTAACAATAAAAAATATTTTTTTTTTTAAAGCGCCCCTGTCCCCATGAGCTCGCATACAGAAGCGAACGCATACGTAAGTCCCGCCCACATATGAAAACGGTTTTCAAACCACACATGTGAGGTATCGCCGCGAACGTTAGAGCGAGTGCAATTATTTTGTTCCTAGACCTCCTCTGTAACTCAAAACATGTAACCAGTAAAAATACTTAAAGTGTCGCCTATGGGGATTTTTAAGTAGCGAAGTTTGGCGCCATTCCACGAGCATGTGCAATTTTTAAGGGTGACATGTTAGGTATCTATTTACTCAGCGTAACTTCATCTTTCACATTATGCAAAAACATTGGGCTAACTTTACTGTTTTTTTTTTTTAAGCACAAAACATTTTTTTGCCGTAAAAAACGTGTTAAAAAAATTGCTGCGCAAATATCGTGCGAGATAAAAAGTTGCAACAACCACCATTATATTCTTTAAAGTCTTTGCTAAAAAAAAATATATAATGTTTTGGGGTTCTATGTAATTTTCTAGCAAACAAATTATGATTTTTACATGTAGGAGAGAAATGTCAGAATTGGCCTGGGTGCTCCAGAACGCCTGAAGGTGCTCCCTGCATGTTGGGCCTCTGTATGTGGCCACGCTGTGTAAAAGTCTCACACATGTGGTATTGCCATACTCGGGAGTGATAGCAGAATGTGTTTTGGGGTGTAATTTGTGGTATGCATATGCTGTGAGTGAGAAATAACCTGCTAATATGACAATTTTGTGAAAAAAAAAAGAGAAAAAAATAATCTTGATTTTGCAAAGAATTGTGGGAAAAAATTACAACTTCAAAAAACTCACAATGCCTCTTTCTATATACCTTGGAATGTCTTCTTTCCAAAAAGGGGTCATTTGGGGGGTATTTGTACTTTTCTGGCATGTTAGGGTCTCAAGAAATGAGATAGGCCGTCAGTACTTCAGGTGTCATCAATTTTCAGATATTGGCACCATAGTTTGTGGACTCTATAACTTTCACAAAGACCAAATAATATGCACCAATTTGTACTTATTTTTACCAAAGATATGTAGCAGTATAAATTTTGGCCAAAATTTATGAAGAAAAAATAGTAATTTGCTAAATTTTATAACAGAAACGAAAAAAAAATCATTTTTTTACAGAATTTTTAGTCTTTTTTCTCTTATAGCGCAAAAAATAAAAAACCCAACGGTGATTAAATACCACCAAAAGAAAGCTCTATTTGTGTGAAAAAAAGGACAAAAAATTCATATGGGTACAGTGTTGTATGACTGAGTAATTGCCATTCAAAATGTGAGAGCAGCGAAAGCTGAAAATTGGTCTGGTTATTAAGGGGGTTTAAGTGCCCAGTGGTCAAGTGGTTAAAGGCATGATTGAGGGCAATAAGGTGACCTTGGCTACGATATATGCACCTAATACTAATCAAGATCAATTCATTTGCTCCACCCTTAATAAACTTATGAAATTCACAGAAGGGAAACTACTCCTTGGGGGAGACTTTAATCTCCCGCTAGATCCTAAAATGGATACCTCAGCAGGAAGATCTTCGGTAGCTAAAGGCCTTCGTAAGAGGGTCTTGCAGACCTTCCATAATTTTCAACTTATCGATGCCTGGAGAGCATACCATCCAGATGAAAAGGACTATACCTTTTATTCAACTCCACATAAGTGTTACTCTCGGATTGATTTATTTATTGTCCCACACAGCATGGTAATGGAGATTAAAGAAATAGAGATAGGGAGTATCACATGGTCTGATCATGCCCCGATCACCATGATACTGAGTATGAATAAACAGTCGGAGGGAAAGATGAGACAGTGGCGATTAAACGAGAATCTACTTGAGGATGAGGTAACGGTTCAAGAGGTAATGAGAGAAATAGAATATTACTTTCAATATAACTCTATACCAGAGATAGACGCAGGGATAACATGGGAGGCGCATAAAACCGTAATAAGAGGGATCCTTATTAAGCATGGCTCCAGGATAAAGAAGGACAGGGAAAAGCAACTGAATAAACTACTCACAGATATACAAGTACTGGAGACCAAACACAAACAAGACTCGGGAGGAACGGGAGAGAGGGAACTTTTAGCCCTACGCAGACAAGTGACTGATCTATTGCATTATAGAGCTAAGGAAGCAGTACAGAGATGTCGGAGAAACTATTATGAATCAGGAGACAAATGTGGCCGAACATTGGCTAGAGCTATACAAGAACAGAAAACCCAATCGTATATCTCTTATTTGGTGGATTCGAAGGGGAATAAGATATATCTCCCTACTCAGATTGCTATGACTTTTCGTAAGTTTTACCAGTCTCTGTATAATTTACCTATTACAATGCAACCCCCAAAATAATAAAAATAAGATAGAGGAATATATAGCCTCGTCAGGTATCTCCCAATTACCAGAACAGATTAGAAAGGACATGGAAGCGCCTATTACATTAGAGGAATTGCAAGAGGCCATTAAGTCAGCCAAACCAGGTAAAGCCCGGGTCCAGATGGATTTACATATAAATATTATCAGAATTTTTTTCCCCTTCTGGGCAAGCAGATGGTACAAATATTTAATGTAATAGGACAGGGGACAAGGTTTACATCAGAAACGTTGAAATCACATATCACCCTTATACCGAAGGAGGATAAGGATCCATCAGTATGTGGTAGCTATCGCCCTATTTCTCTACTAAATGTAGACTTAAAAATCTTTACTAAAATATTGGCCACCCGTATTCAACCACATCTAACAGATTTAATACACCCAGACCAGGTAGGTTTTATTCCTAGTCGAGAGGCTCGAGATAATACCATTAAAACCTTGAACCTTATCCATGTAGCCGACCTCTCCAACATGCCCACTGTGTTCTTAGGAACAGATGCCGAAAAGGCATTTGACCGGGTTAGCTGGCCTTTTGTGTTCTCAGTTTTATGATATGTTGGTATGGGGGACAGGATGGTTGGATGGATATCGAGTCTATACACAAGACTAGAGGCACAAATTAAAGTAAATGGATTCATATCCGATCCCTTTTCTATCTCTAATGGTACCAGACAGGGTGAAATGTCAATCTTACCTAAATTAGTATACCTATTTCAAACACTGCCAATCCATGTACCTTCAGAATTCTTTAAACAGACGAATGCTTTGAGAGTAGATTTTGTATGGGGGCATAAGAGGCCAAGATTACAACGTCGAATATTGACTATGCCCAAACAATTCGGGGGGGTAGCAGTTCCTGATATTCAGAAATATTATCAAGCGTCCCATATGGTGAGATTAATAGACTGGTGTAGGCATACAAGTCTTAAAATATGGCCAAAGATCGAGCAATCACAGTGCAGAGTCCCATTGCGTCGAGCGGTTTGGTGCTTTAGAGACCTTAGTTCTGACCTCAAAAAGCACCCTACCTTGGGCCCTACCCTGCGGATTTGCTCTCGAATATGCACCACTACCGGACTATCATCAGCCAACTCCCCCCTGTACCCCATTGTGGGGAACCCACGTTTCCCTATGGGACTACAGGAGGGACCATGGAGAAGACTTTTAGACTCACAGATATTTCAGGCTTCGCATTTTGCGCAAGGAATGATGCGTAATTGGCCCTCATTGATGGAATTAACGTCATCTAATGATCGTTTTTGCCTGGATTTCTGGAGTGGAGCACAACTGAGACATTTTTTTAATACTTTACCACCCTTGGAGGGTTTTCTAAGATCATTGACCCCCTTAGAAAAGTTGTGCGAAGAAACAGGCCCTTGTTATCATACACTTTCAAAAATATATGGAGTATTGATTGCCCCCTCAGAAGACTATGTCCCCCCATACATAAGGAAGTGGGAAATAACATTGGACAGGACATTTACTCAGGTACAACATAAGCAGATTATAAACTTGGCGTTAAAATCCTCTATTTGTACGAGGGCTCAAGAAACGAACTTTAAAATTATGACAAGATGGTACCAAACACCCTCATTGCTTAATAAATATTTGCCAGAGATTCCGGATAAATGTTGGAGATGTCAAGAAGAAAGAGGGACATTACTCCTTGTGTTTTGGTCATGCTCGAAGCTAGTACATTTTTGGAGGGAGGTACGTCAGATAGCACAAAAATTTACCGATTATAATATCCCAGAAGATCCGGCCTTATTTTTGCTGCACGTATCTGAAATACCATGGGAAATATACAGTAAATCAATTGTACGGCATTTTATTAACGGAGCTAGAGCATGTATTGCTCGGCAGTGGAGAGATATGAATCCCCCAACAATTTTCTCATGGTTCAATAGAATTGAAGAAGTAAATAGGATGGAGGATTTGACACTTTCACGTCAAAACCGACATGAGACCTATTCTAAAACTTGAGCACAATGGAACACATTTAAATATTCGGAAGAAGGGAAGTCCCTCTTTTGTAAATCAAGAAGAGGGGGGGAGCTAGGGCTCCTCTACCTCCCTGTCCGATCCGAGATAATTTTTATATATAAAAAAAAAAAGAGGGGGAAAAGAAGGAGGGATTTTTTTTTTTTGGGGGGGGGTTAAGGTGAGGTAACTGAAGTTTTTCAGAAGGTGGAGGGAAAATGGAGGGGTTTGGGGTTTTAGGAGGGGAAGAATTAAAAGAAAAGAAGGAATATTTCAATAGAATTAGATTCATGTTGTATTTAAGGTTACAAGAATGTGGTATATGGTTTGGACCTGTGGGGTATCTATTGGTTTAAACTGAAACAGTAAACGTGTTATTTTGATTATTTCCCCTGTATGTTGGATAAAATAGATAAATAAAGAAATAAAAAAATAAAATAAAAAAAGACTCATTATGCCTCATAGATTATACGTTGGGGTGTTAGCTTTCCAAAATGGGGTCACTTTGTGGGCATTTCCATTGTCCTGGTGCTCCAGGGCCTTCAAAACTGTAATATGTGGTTGAGAAATGAGATGTGTAATTTATGCTCCTAGAACGCCTGACGGTGCTACTTCAATGTTGGACCTCTGTATGTGGTCAGGCTGTGTAAAAGTCTCACACATGTGGTATCGTTATACTCAGGAGGAGTAGCAGAATGTATTTTGGGGTGTAATTTTTGCTATGTACATGCTATGTGTTGGAAATATCTTATAAATGGACAACTTTTGCGTAAAAAAAATGCGTTTTCCTTTTTTTCCCACATTTTCCCAAAACTTCTGAAAAAAAATGAACCATTCAAAAGACTCATTATACCTCATAGATTATACGTTGGGGTGTTAGTTTTCCAAAATGGGGTCATTTTGTGGGCGTTTCCATTGTCCTGGTGCTCCAGGGCCTTCAAAAGTGTAATGGGTAGTCAACAAGTTAGATGTGTAATTTATGGTCCTAGAACACCTAATGGTGCTCCCTGCATGTTGGGCCTCTGTATGTGGCCAGGCAGTGAAAAAGTCCCACACATGTGGTATCGTTATACTGAGGAGGAGTTGCAGAATGTATTTTGGGGTGTCATTTGTGGTATGCACATGCCATGTCAGAGAAATAAATAATAAAAATAATACTGCGCTAATGTGAACAAGTGAAAATATCGTGCTAATTGGCAGCTAGGCTGCGACAAATAAAATATGTGAAACCATATCCAGTAAAGTAGTAAATTAAAAAATGTCGCGCACAGGTAAGTGAAAAAAGTAGAATACTGGTGAAAATTACTCAAATTAGTGAAAAAATATAAATACAGTGATGTATATATATGTATACATAAACACCAAAACGTGTAAATGACGGGAAATCAACCCCTCCTCAAAATACTGAGACAGTGTTCAAAAAATGGGAAATTGAAATATTCATAAGTATATCTAAACAGTGTACTAAACCAATCTGTGATATTAAAACACGCCAGTTATTGACAGCATATGAAGCTGATAAGGTAATATTAAATAAAACATATACAGCTCGATGCTATTATTAATAGTAACTGCAGTAATGCTCTAAATATTAAAAGGTGGAGATAGAAAGAGTCTATTCCTTATTAGTTCAAAAGAGGTCCAATGTAACACACAGTTCCCATACGGCAAAAAGTTGCTTCAAATGAAAGGGCAAGGGGTTGTGAGGAAATGCTGGAAAAAGGTAGAACCCAGGGTAAATCCACAGAAGTCACAGGAGAATTACATCCACCACTGTGTGTAGGGAATCAAGATGGGTACCTTACCGCAAAAGTTGGACCTCCACTGTGGCAAGGTCAGAAGAGCCTGCAGATATCACCCTCTGCGGGGTATTAGTACTGGTCCTGGGGGTGTCACGGCTCCAGAATCCTTACGTTCCCTCTACCTCTCGTTGCTCTGTCTCCTCCACTGGTGGCTGGTGTGCTCCAATTGTTTAAAAAGAACCAACAGACCTCCAATGTAGATACCAAAAAAGAAGAGGGAGGGACTCGGATAGTGTATTACCTCAAAGCAGCTTTATTCCAATCGTCAAGGTAAAAACAGGAATGCAAAGTTCCTAAAAGTAGTTTAAAATTGCCGGCATAAAAATCCTAGCGTTCGCCCGTGCTTCCGGGGTCACGTGGTAATAGTGACGTCAGCGCGTAGCACCGCCCTGACTAGTTTTGTTTCAAAAAACGTTATCAAAGGTGCCCAGCTTGTAGACTCTATAACTTTCACACAGACCACATAATATCCACTAATGTGGGTTATTTTTACCAAAGATATGTAGCAGCATAAATTGTGGCCAAAATTTATGAAGAAAAATTACTAATTTGCAAAATTTTATCACAGAAACGAAGAAAAATTCATTTTTTTTTCAAATTTTTCGGTCTTTTTTCATTTATAGCGCAAAAAATAAAAAACCCAGAGGTGATCAAATACCACCAAAAGAAAGCTCTATTTGTATGAAAAAAAGGACAAAAAAATTATTTGGGTACAGTGTTGCATTACTGAGTAATTGTCATTCAAAGTGTGAGAGCACTGAAAGCTGAAAATTGGTCTGGGCAGGAAGGGTGTTTTAGTGCCCAGTAAGCAAGTGGTTAATAAAATAAATAATAAAATAAAAAACAAATGCCCTAGAGTATGTAATACCCATACTAGACATATCAGCAACATAAAAAAGAAGACACTCGTATTGGATCCGGTGACCCATTAATAGGAGTGTTCACTACCTTTGAAAATTGTGGATTTACCCTCACTTTATTTCCTGGCTAAATTTCCTGGCATTGGTGATCAGGACAGCTAAAGAGGATGGATCGCCCTAATGCAGAGACAGACAGAAATAAAAAGTTGAAAGTGGTTCTAACTACTCACCACTCCATTCATCCAATAAGAAAAAAAAAAGTTTTGCCGTTAGTTATACTTTAGTAAAAGTTGTAATCCTATTGGTTTCTTAGCATCACTGATGTTTGATGCTTTGCATTTTGCCTGTAGATTTATCCTACTTCCTCTGGAAGGACATGATAATTACACTGCAGCTTATGAGCGCAATGGCTTTAGCCTCTAGTGAATGTAGTCTCCCTGCATGTGAGTGGGCAGCCTACTTAACCACTTGCCAACCAGCTGCCGCAGTTTTGCTGCTGCAGAATGGCACGGCTGGGCGAAATGACGTTACCTTCGCCTTTTGGCCACTAGGGGCGCGATGACCGCCGGGCACACGCGATCACTCATGACATCGCGAGAAGCGGGACCTGTGTGTGTAAACACACAGATCCTTGTTCTCTCAGGGGAGAGGAGATTGAACATGTCAGTTAGAACACACTACAGTTAGAACACACCTAGGGAACACAGTTAACCCCTTGATCGCCCCCCTAGCTGAAGGAGCCTGGAGAAGGAACTCAACAAAGGAAAATCACACAAACTACAAATTACTCACCAAGAAATACCACAAAGCAATCTTCAAAGCAAAAAAAGAACACTTCTCTAACACCATCTCAAAAGCCCTAAACCGTCCCCGCGAACTTTTCAAACTAGTCACTCAAACTATGAACCCCACCTGCCTAGAGCCTCCAACAAATGAAACACAAGAATTCTGCAATGAACTATTGGATTTTTTTATTGACAAAATCGAAAATATTCGTGAAATAATTCAGCAGAAAAAAACAACCAACTTCACTCGGACAAAGCAAGAAGAAAAAATCAATATAAACATTCCACAATCAACGAAATTTTCTCTGGTCCCAATCACCATCGACACCACCAAAAGCATCATCGGAAGCCTCCGAGATAGTACATCACCAAACTACATTATTTCCACAAAACTCCTGAAAGAATGTACCGACATCTTGGCACCCACCATCACACATCTCATAAATCAATCGTTCAAAGAAGGTATTGTTCCCACTTCCCTCAAGCAAGGTATAATCAAACCCCTCCTAAAGACCTAAAGAAACCGAACCTCGACCCCAAAGTCCCAAACCACCGCAGACCGGTAACAAGTCTTAATATCATCTCTAAGATCATTGAGAAAGCAGTAGTACAACAGCTACAACTCCATTTGGACCCCCACAAACTCTTGGACCCACTACAATGGGGCTTCCGCCCAGGCCACGGGACAGAAACGGCACTTCTCAAAATATGGGATGAAGCCATCGTAGCAGCAGATGATGGAGAAGTGCCTTCTGGTGGTGCTGGTCCTCAGTGCAGCTTTCGACACAGTAGACCACAACATTTTGCTCACTCGTCTCACAGAAGTAGCAGGAGTCGCAGACTCTGATCTACCCTGGTTAGCATCGTTCCTGGAGAACCGATCCCAGACAGTGAAACTAGGAGAGTTCACTTCGGAAGCGCGCACCATTACTTGCGGAGTCCCTCAAGGATCACCCCTGTCGCCCATGCTCTTTAACATCTACCTCCGCCCACTCCTCAAAATCATCAGCAAACAGGACCTGCTGTACCACTCCTGCGCTGATGACACTCAACTCTACTTTTGCATCACCAACAAAAGAGACCAATATTACGGACTAGAACAATGCCTCACATTGATCGATAATTGGATGACGGAGATCTCCCTCAAACTTAATGGATCCAAAACAGAAAATCGAAAGACAAACTCAAGGATGACATGGACACCACCCACTATCCTTGGACAAACCATCACCCCCAGCACCAAAGTCAAAAGTCTCGGAGTCACCTTTGACTCAGACATGACCATGGATGCCCAAATAGGATCAGTAGTCAGCGGATCTCACCATCTTCTACACCTGCTACGAAGATTCATCCCCTTCATCCTGGAAGAGGATACAGCAGTAGTAGTTGGAACAATCATCAACTCCTGACTCGACTACACAAACTCCCTCTATCTAGGACTACCCAAATACCATATCTCTCTTCTATAAATCGTCCAGAACACAGCAGACAGACTGGTAACGGGGAAAAAACCCTGGGATCAATTACCCCATCGTTGAGGAGCCTCCATTGGCTAGCCATAAAGGATTGGGTCACATTCAAGACCCTCTGCCTCACTCACAAATGCACACAAGGAAACGCTCCTCAATACCTGTGCGAGAAAATAAAACACTACACCCCCAATCGTGTTCTCTTATCAACTAACCAGAACCTTCTTCACATCCCTAAGTCCCGCTACAAATCTAAAGGAGAACGTAGATTCGCAGTCCAAGGACCACGGCTATGGAACGCTCTACCAACGAACATCCGCATGGAAGAAAACCATCGGGCCTTCAGGAAAAAACTTAAGACCCACCTCTTCTGAAGGATCAGGACGACACTGGATACAAAGCGGCTTGAGGCGATTTAGTTCGCATTTGCAGCGCTATACAAGTTACTCACTCACTCACTTACTCTAGTGTTAACCCCTTCCCTGCCAGTGACATTTATACAGTAATCAGTGCATTTTTATAGCACTAATGGCTGTATAATTGTCACTGGTCCCAAAAATGTGTCAAAAGTGTCCAATGTGTCTGCCGCATAATCGCAGTCCCGATAAAAATCGCAGATCACTGCCATTACTAGTAAAAAAAAAAAATTATAATAAAAATGCCATAAATTTATTCCCTATTTTGTAGACGCTATACCTTTTTCGCAAACCGATCAATATACGCCTATTGCAATTTTTTTTTACCAAAAATATGTAGAATATGTTTAATAATATGTTTTATTGGCCTAAACTGATGAAGAAATTTGTTTTTTATTATAGCAAAAAGTTAAAAATATTGTTTTTTTTTTCAAAATTGTCACTTTTTTTTTTTATTTAAAGCGCAAAAAATAAAACCGCAGAGGTGATCAAATACCACCAAAAGAAAGCTATTTTTGTGGGAAAAAAAGGATGCAAATTTTGTTTGGGTACACTGTCGAATGACTGCACAATTGTCAGTTAAAGCGACACAGTGCCAAATTGTAAAAAGTGCTCTGGTCAGGAAGGGGGTAAAATCTTCCGGGGGTTAAACATCACAATCCTTTGTCTGCCATAATAATCTCACTAACTTTAACCTAGCAGCAATTAATACATCTAAATACTATTTTAAAGCAGAACTTTACCCATAACAACTTAATAAAATATAATGTTCTTTAGCAAGGAACATACAGTGGGTACGGAAAGTATTCAGACCCCCTTAAATTTTTTCACTCTTTGTTATATTGCAGACATTTGCTAAAATCATTTAAGTTCATTTTTCCCTCATTAATGTACACACAGCACCCCATATTGACAGAAAAACACAGAATTGTTGACATTTTTGCAGATTTATTAAAAAAGAAAAACTGAAATCTCACATGGTCCTAAGTATTCAGACCCTTTGCTGTGACACTCACATATTTAACTCAGGTGCTGTCCATTTCTTCTGATCATCCTTGAGATGGTTCTACACCTTCATTTGAGTCCAGCTGTGTTTGATTATACTGATTGGACTTGATTAGGAAAGCCACACACCTGTCTATATAAGACCTTACAGCTCACAGTGCATGTCAGAGCAAATGAGAATCATGAGGTCAAAGGAACTGCCTGAAGAGCTCAGAGACAGAATTGTGGCAAGGCACAGATCTGGCCAAGGTTACAAAAAAAATTCTGCTGCACTTAAGGTTCCTAAGAGCACAGTGGCCTCCATAATCCTTAAATGGAAGATGTTTGGGATGACCAGAACCCTTCCTAGAGCTGGCCGTCCGGCCAAACTGAGCTATCGGGGGACAAGAACCTTGGTGAGAGAGGTAAAGAAGAACCCAAAGATCACTGTGGCTGAGCTCCAGAGATGCAGTCGGGAAATGGGAGAAAGTTGTAGAAAGTCAACCATCACTGCAGCCCTCCACCAGTCGGGGCTTTATGGCAGAGTGGCCTGACGGAAGCCTCTCCTCAGTGCAAGACACATGAAAGCCCTCATGGAGTTTGCTAAAAAAACACCTGAAGGACTCCAAGATGGTGAGAAATAAGATTCTCTGGTCTGATGAGACAAAGATAGAACTTTTTGGCCTCAATTCTAAGCGGTATGTGTGGAGAAAACCAGGCACTGCTCATCACCTGTCCAATACAGTCCCAACAGTGAAGCATGGTGGTGGCAGCATCATGCTGTGGGGGTGTTTTTCAGCTGCAGGGATAGGAAGACTGGTTGCAATCAAGAGAAAGATGAACGCGGCCAAGTACAGGGATATCCTGGATGAAAACCTTCTCCAGAGTGCTCAGGACCTCAGACTGGGCCGAAGGTTTACCTTCCTACAAGACAATGACCCTAAGCACACAGCTAAAATATCGAAGGAGTGGCTTCACAACAACTCCGTGACTGTTCTTGAATGGCCCAGCCAGAGCCCTGACTTAAACCCAATTGAGCAACTGTGGAGAGACCTAAAAATGGCTGTCCACCAACGTTTACCATCCAACCTCACAGAACTGGAGAGGATCTGCAAGGAGGAATTGCAGAGGATCCCCAAATCCAGGTGTGAAAAACTTGTTACATCTTTCCCAAAAAGACTCATAGCTGTACTAGATCAAAAGGGTGCTTCTGCTAAATACTGAGCAAAGGGTCTGAATACTTAGGACCATGTGCAGGGCCGGCGCTACCACTAGGCGAACTAGGCAGCTGCCTAGGGCGCAGCCGCGGCCACTGGTTCCCTATCTCAATGTGTGACAGTAGTAGTCCTTAGTAGTCCTTGCCGCCGCGCAGTCCTGTGGAGGAAGAGGAGGAGGCGCTGGGAGCTTGTCACAACCTTGATCATCCAACAGTTGTTGGGTCAGTGGGTGGATCCATGTGCTCCCCTCCCCCGCCTCCTCCCCTTCTACCACTCTCTGCGGATCTCCTACCATGGGCAGAGCGTGGATAATGGCCGCTGCCACTGCTGAGCAGTTCCTTGACCTCCTCTCCAGGGTGGACGGCTGTAGTGTGGAAGACCTGCCAGAGCAGCGATCATCGAGAGCCAGTCTCAAGGTACTGTGCATGACGGTCCGCTGCCCGACACTGACAGCATCCCGTGACATCACTCCCTGATCGAGGGCCCCCAGAACATCCCTGCTACCAGCCACCCGTGATGACCTCAGACACAGCCCTAATGCTATGATGCCATCTACTGTCCCCTGTCATCATCATGCTCCTCTTCATCCCTCTGTTCCTGGCATCCCACCACCCTACCTCTGAGGCCTGTAATACATTTTATCACCCCCCCCTGTCATCTCCATTCTTCCTGTTAGCTTCCTACCACCCACCCCTGTCATCTCCCTACCACCCCTGTCATCTCCATCTTCCCTGTCAGCTTCCTACCATCCACCCCTGTCATCTCCATCCTCCCTGTCAGCTTCCTACCACCCACTCCTGTCATCTTCCTACCACACCCTGTCATCTCCATCCTCCCTGTCAGCTTCCTATCACCCACCCCTGTCATCTTCATCCTCCCTGTCAGCTTCCTACCACCCACCCCTGTCATCTCAATCCTCCCTGTCAGCTTCCTACCAACCCCTGTCATCCTCATCCCCCCTGCCAGTTTCCTACCACCCCACCCCCTTAAATTTACTGGTGCACATCACATATGATGGACGCAGGGACAATTTGTTTCTTGACAACATGGACAGAAGGGAATTCGTTCTTCCAGTGAAACCACAAATGAAGGGACTTTTTTCTTTCAGTGACACCATGGAGGGAAATTCTTTTTTTTTTTCTGGGGGGGTTGGCACGTAGCTGGTCTTGCCTAGGGCGCCAAATTGCCTAGCACCGGCCCTGATCATGTGATATTTCAGTTTTTCTTTTTTAATAAATCTGAAAAAAAATAAACAATTCTGTGTTTTTCTGTCAATATGGGGTGCTGTGTGTATATTAATGAGGAAAAAAATCGCTGCAATATAACAAAGAGTGAAAAATTTAAGGGGGTCTGAATACTTTTCGTACCCACTGTACAATCCACATTAATAATTATGCTATCAAAATTAGTGTGCGCTGTAAATTCCCTTCAGCATTGCTCTTGTTTCTTCCTGCTGGAGGCTGCCATTTTTCTGAAGCCCAGAGCCCCTGAACAGCAGTAAACCCCATCTATTTAACAACTTTGAAAAACAGTTACATTTGCTTGTGTCCTCAACCAAACTGTCAAACCATTAAATGGCTGGTGTCATAACTGATCACACGTGTAGCATCATGGTATTTGCAGATCAAACAGAAGCAGCTTCCTTTGCTGTAAAGGATAGGATGGTTTAATTTTAACCCCTTAAGGCTGTCAGCAGATGTGCCTCTACAAATTTGGCATTGTCTAAAAATAGAGAGCAACTCAACATGTGCAGAGCAGGGTGAGACAGTGTATTACTGGAATTTTATGACTAAAGTTCCACTTTAAGTACTTAAAATTTATCAGTACAATTTTGTTTCTAGTTTGTAATTTATCTTACATCTTCTTACAATGTCACTTGCCTAACAATATAAACTCTAAAAAGTAATGGTGATAGATTTTCTACTCTTGCATTGGTGTAAAATAACATAGTACACCGGCTGGTAGTGATTAGGATAGCAGTTTGCTGCAATGGCAGGAATTTAATGGGAAGAGCAGTATGCTTTCTTGTCCTTTACTTGTGATTCTGACAGATTCCTATGACAGCTTGGCTGTGTGCTGGGTATGGATGACTGCAAGGGATAATCTCTGGACACTTTTGTTGTAGGAAAAGCTGATCAGTAAGGCTGAAAAATTTCTTAGAATAGACCATTGTTTTAAATTGTCAGTGCACTGTAGCAGACAGTAGCACGTTCCTAGAATGTACAGTATAGCTATGTGCATGTCAAGATTTGAAAATATCTTTCAGTTGTTAGACTGTAAACATCTTTGGGTGATGGACTAATGAATGTCGTTTTCTGATTGCATGAAATGGGCTACTGCACTTGTATACCTTCATCTGTTCATGTGTTACTAAGATTAATTCCCAGTAGTCTTTCATCTGACTCAGATTACTGATATTAATGTAACGTATATTTTGACAGACAAGCAAATGAAGAATATCAAGTGCTTGCAAATTCTTGGCGATATTCTTCAGCATTTTCCAACAAGCTTTTCTTCACTATTGTGGACTACGATGAAGGAGCAGATGTTTTCCAGCAGGTAAATAACAATAATAATAATAATAATAAATATAATAGTAATATTGTTTACTGCTTTTAAATATGACATATGAGATAAAAGTTTTTGCTTTATATGTATTATAGCAATACAAGAAATTTCAGATAAAGAGGTCATTTATTCAAATGATATTTGTTACAAAAGTCCCTTTTTTTATTGTTTGTACCATTATCCTTACAAATTTTGTAATGAATGTATGTAAATGATCGTACCTCAAAGTAACCAAACAGATTTTACCTTTCATCGATTTAGAGTAATTATAATAAAATGTTTGCTGATTGACTGATATGCGTTGCAAGGCTCTACTAAACACACCTTCACTTATTAATAGGTATATACCGTAGGTGTCCGCGACATTGTGTCAATCTCGCCAAAATAGCGGCGAGATTGACACCCTACAAGCCCCGTCGCGAGAGCCAGCGCCGAGCTGGCTCGTCATCGGGAAAGGAAAAATGTTGTTTTTCCTTTCACAATGAGCGACATGCATTGCTGACATTGAGGCGGCCGGTGGACGGAGATCCGACGTGGATTCCCGCCAATACCAGGCACTGTGTTTGGTATGAATCCTGAGCGGGAACTCCACGCCAAATAAAAAAAAAAAAACGGCATTGGTTCCCCTCCAGGAGCATGCCAGGCCCTTCGGTCTGGTATGGATTTTAAGGGGAACCCCCTAAGCCGAAAAAACGGCATGGGGTCCCCCTCAAAATCCAAACCAGACCCTTATCCGAGCTCGCAACCTGTTAGGCCGCAGGAAAAGAGGGTGGGACGAGAGAGCGCCCCCCCCTCCTGAACCGTACCAGGCCGCATGCCCTCAACATGGGGGGTTTGGTGCTTTGGGGCAGGGGGCGACCTGCGGCCCCCCCCACCCCAAAGCACCCTGCCCCCATGTTGATGGGGACAAGGGCCTCTTCCCGACAACCCTGGCCGTTGGTTGTCGGGGTCTGCGGGTGGGGGGCTTATCAGAATCCAGGACCCCCCTTTAATAAGGGGGCCCCCATATTCCGGCCCCCTACCCTATGTGAATGAGTATAGGGTACACCGTACCCCTACCCATTCACCTGGTGGAAAAAAATGTCAATTAAAAAACACTTTTTAAAGTAATTTATTACGCAGCTCCGGGGGTCTTCTCCCCACTCCGGGGGTCTTCTCCCTACTCCGGGGGTCTTCTCCCAACTTCGGGGGTCTTCTTCCGACTTCAGGGATCTCTTCTTCTGCTCTCCGGTTCTTTCTGCCTTCTGCCGGGCGCCTTCGCTATCTTCTTCCAGCTCTTTTGCTAGCGGGGGCCCGGTCTTCTTCGTCGCCTTCTTCCCTCTTCTCCTCCTCGATGTTCACTCATCGATTCCTCCCGTTGTAATGCCGGGTGTGCGGTCCGCAACAATTTATATAAGCCTCTCATGACGTCACAGTCACATGCTCCGGGTGGCCCCGGAGCATGTGACTGTGACATCATGGGAGCATGTGACTGTGATGTCATGGGAGCATGTGGCCACCCAGAGCATGTGACTGTGACGTCATGGGAGCATGTGACTGTGACATCATAGGAGCATGTGGCCACCCGGAGCATGTGACTGTGACGTCATGAGAGGCCTATGTAAATCGTTGTGGACCGCACACCCGGCATTACAGCGGGAGGAAGCGACGAGTGAACATCAAGGAGGAGAAGAGGGAAGAAGGCGACAAAGAAGACCGGACCCCCGCTAGCAAAAGAGCTGGAAGAAGATAGCGAAGGCGCCCGGCAGAAGGCAGAAAGTATCCCCGAAGTCGGAAGAAGACACCTGAAGTCGGGAGAAGACCCCCGGAGTAGGGAGAAGACCCCTGAAGTCGGAAGAGACCCCGGGAGTCGGAAGAAGACCCCCGGAGTCGGAAGAAGACCCCCGGAGCTGTGTAATAAATTACTTTAAAAACCTGTGTAGTGTTTTTTTATTGACATTTTTTTCCACCAGGTGAATGGGTAGGGGTACGATGTACCCCATACTCATTCACATAGGGTGGGGGGCCGGGATCTGGGGGCCCCCTTATTAAAGGGGGCTCCTGAATTCCGATAAGCCCCCCGCCCACAGACCCCGACAACCAACGGCCAGGGCTGTCGGGAAGAGGCCCTTGTCCCAATCAACATGGGGGCAGGGTGCTTTGGGGTAGGGGGGCGCAGGTCGCCCCCCTGCCCCAAAGCACCAAACCCCCCATGTTGAGGGCATGCGGCCTAATACGGTTCAGGACGGGGGGCGCTCTCTCGTCCCCCCCCCTCTTTTCCTGCGGCCTGCCAGGTTACGTGCTCGGATAAGGGTCTGGTTTGGATTTTGAGGGGGACCCCCACGTCGTTTTTTCGGCTTAGGGGGTTCCTCTAAAATCCATACCAGACTGAAGGGCCTGGTATGCTCCTGGAGGGGAACCCATGCCTGTTTTTTATTTAAAATTTCCGTGCAGTTCCCGCTCAGGATTCATACCAAACACAGTGCCTGGTATTGGCGGGAATCCACGTCGGATCCCCGTTCGATACAGTGTTGTGTCGCCTTCTCGCTATTGCAGCAAGTGCGAGATGTCGGCACCCTGTCGCCGAGAATCTGCGCGATGGTATCGCGATGGAGATACATTCTCGCGGTCACCTACTGTATGTTGCATATTATGACTTGTTAAATTACTGTTTAAATCGGAGCTCCACCCAAAAGGGGAAGTTCCGTTTTAAGCACTCCTCCCCCCTCTTTTGCCGCATTTGGCATGTCATTTTTTTGGGGGGGGGCAGGTATCCAGTTTTGACAGGTACCTTCTCCCACTTCCTCTCAGGATGCCTAGTTCTCCTCTCCCCCTCCATCCCTGCAATTTGCTGGGACCCCTCACAGGTCCCAGAAGATTGTCCGACCATTGAGGAGGTGCAGCACCCGTGCGCAGTTTGCACCCAGCTGTGAAGCCGCAAGCTGTCACAGCCGGGTGCCCACACTTGTAATGCCGTCGCTGGGGAGAGGTGAGGGAGAGAAGCGAGGGTTCGGGTAGCCGCATGTCTGGATCGTGGGACAGGTGAGTCTTTTTGTAGTTGCTGACTTTTAATAAACACAAAAATGGCTGGAACAAAGATAAGATCTAAACTGAGATACTGAGATCTATTGCCACTCAGCTTCAGATCTCAGTGTATATTTTATTAGAAAAAGATTAAAGGGTATCTAAACCCTTACAACAAAAATATAATGCAGCTTACCAGTCCTTAGATGTGGTAACTGCTTTCCTTTTCTTTATTTTAACCTGGTGATCCTGCCAGTAACACACTTCTTGTCATAGTGTAACAATACTTACTCATTCTACTGGATCGTTGGTGGAACAACATTGTCACTCCAGGACAGGAAGTGTGTTGTTAAGACTACAACACACCCACCCCCTCTTTATCTCTGTAATATTAAAGAGGAAGTAAACCTTGATGGTATTTACTTCCTCATTTTCCCCTGCAAAGTAAAGGCATAATGGGCTAGTATCTATCGCATACTAGCCCATTATGTGCCACTTACCTGCAATCGAAGCCCGCGCTGGTGGGCGCATCCATCTTCACCCCTTTTCCAGGACCGCAGACTCCAGCTCTGTGACTGGCCAGAGTCACGTAACTTCACTCCAGTGCATACGCGTGGGAGCCGTCAGCCACGGCACTTTCTAGTAAAAAAACGTCACAGAGGACCGTTTCTTCACAGCGCATGCGCCGATGACATCACCAGCACAATACAAGGTAAATATCTCCTAAACAGCGCACGTTTACGAGATATTTACAGTACCTCTAGGTATGCCTTACTTCCACATTGGGAGTATACAACCACTTTAAGGGAGGGGATGTCTGTAGTCCATAGAGAGATGAAAACAATGCTAACTAAGAACAGTGCAGCAAAGGCAGAGGCACACTTTTTTTTGTACTTATTTAACATAAATAACATAATGGTTAGGTATATTTAAAATACCAAATGTAATAAATAAAAATAACTTATAACTTAATGTGATATTGCTATACTGAAAATATGCATGTTCAACTCACTGTGAAGAGCATGTACTTACTATGCATGTGCTCCATGGACAATCTAATCCACTACCAGCCTATCCAGGACTCCCATGTAAACAAATCAAAATTTACAGAGTGCTATATACTCACTAACCCATATGTGACAGTGCTTGGGCCTGACAATTGTCTACACAGGTGCCCCAAAGTCTTATTGTTGGGAGGCAATAGAGGTGTCACATATTTCCTGGGATAATTGGGAGCACTAGAAAGATGAGTATGAGTATGAGTTGAGTTCTGTGTGCTACTGTACACATAGTAAAGGGAACCTGGCACTTAACCAGTATGTGCCAAAGTACAGATTCACTGTGGCATAAAACTAACACTGCACATCACCCTGAACACACCATCCCCAACATGAAACATGGTGGTGGCAGCATCATGATGTGGGGATGCTTTTCTTTAGTAGGGACAGGGAAGCTGGTCAGAATTGATGGGAAGATGGATGGCACCAAATAAAGGACAATATTAGAAGAAAACCTGTAAAGCCCTGTACACACGATCGGTTTTACCAATGAAAACAGTCCGATGGACTTTTTTAATCGGACAAACCGATCGTGTATGGGCCCCATCGGTCTTTTTTCCATCGTGTTAAAAAAATAGAACATGTTTTAAATAAAAAACCCACGCATGCTCAGAATCAAGTCGACACATGCTCAGAAGCATAGAACTTCATTTTTCTTGGCTCGTCGGAGTGTTTTACGTCACGGGGTTTGGGACAATCGGTTTTTTGACTGATGGTGTATAGGCAAGACTGATGGAAGTCAGCTTCATCGGATTTCCGATGGAAAAATCCATTGGTTTTTGAGCATGCGTGGGTTTTTTTTCCGATGGAGTTCCACACAGACGATCGGAATTTGTTATCGTTTTTTTTTCCCCATAGGATAAATTTAAAACATGTTCTATTTTTTCTCACCAATGGAAAAAAGACAGATGGGGCCCATACACGATCGGTTTGTTCGATGAGAAAAGTCCATCGGACTGTTTTCATCGGTAAAACCGATCGTGTGTACTCTCTAGATGTGCAAAGCTGGTTGAGACATACCCAAAAAGACTTGCAGCTGTAATTGCAGTGAAAGGTGGTTCTACAAAGTATTAACTCAGGGGGGCTGAATACAAATGCACGCCATACTTTTCACATATTTATTTGTAAGAAATGTTGAAAACCATTTATCATTTTCCTTCCACTACACAATTATGTGCCAGTTTGTGTTGGTCTATCACATACAATCCCAATAAAATACATTTATGTTTTTAGTTGTAACATGACAAAATGTGGAAAATTTCAAGGGGTGTGAATACTTTTTCAAGGCACTGTATACTATGCCTTGTGGTGCATTTGGTTAAAAAAATGGGTCATATCCATTTTTTGCTGTTTTGGGTGTTGGCGTACCTGTACGTCCCCTTTAATTTGCCGTCTAGTGGGCGCACGCACCCGCTGCGTACTGCGTGACCGTGCCCGCTTGTCCCGCGGACTCGACGGTGTTCCTCAATTGTGGCACGGAGAGGCAGAACGGGGAGATACCTATGTAAACAAGGCATTTCCCTGGCAACATGACAGTGATCTACTGCTCCCTGCCATCGGGTGCAGTCATCTCTGTCATGTTGTTGTGAGACCATCCCGCCTACAGTTAGAATCACTCCCTAGGGCACACTTAACCCTTGATCGCCCCCTAGTGTTTAACCCTTTCCCTGCCAGTGTCATTTACACAGTAATCAGTGCAATTTTATAGCACTGATCGCTGTATAAATGACAATGGTCCCAAAATAGTATTAAAAGTGTCCAATGTGTCTGCCGCAATGTCGCAGTCACGATAAAAATTGCAGATCGCCGCCATTATCAATAAAAAAATTAATAATAAAAATGCCATAAATCTATCCCCTATTTTGTAAACGCTATAACTTTTGCGCAAACCAATCAATATACGCTTATTGCTATTTTCTTTTACCAAAAATATGTAGAAGAATACATATCAGCCTAAACTGAGGAAAAAAAAAATTTTATATATATTTTTGGGGGATATTTATTATAGCAAAAAGTAAAAGATATATATTTTTTTCAATTGTCGCATTTTTTTGTTTATAGCGCAAAAAAAAAACGCAGAGGTGATCAAATACCACCAAAAGAAAACTCTATTTGTGGGAAAAATTTACGTCAATTTTGTTTGGGTGCAACGTCGCACCACCGCGCAATTGTCAGTTAAAGCGACACAGTGCCATATCGCAAAAAGTGCTCTGGTCAGGAAGGGGGTAAATCCTTCCGGGGCTGAAGTTGTTAATATTGATAGTAACTGTGATATACATATCAGCTGAAATTGAAACCACAAAGTTATAGCCACTGTCACAACAACCGACTTGCCCCACTGATAATGTAAGGCACAGCAGACCAAAATTCTCTTACATTTTTGGTTAAAGCGGAGTTCCAACTAACAAAAATAAAATAAAAGTCAGCAGCTACAAATACTGCAGCTGCTGACTTTTAAAATAAGGACACTTATCTGTCCAGGGCGCCTGCGATGTCCTCACTCGAAGCCGACCCGTCCCTCTGCTCCGGGTGGAGGCGCTGGCATTGCTAGTAAGGAAATCAGGAAGTGAAGCCTTGTGGCTTTACAGCCTAGTTCCCTACTGTGCATGCGTGAGTCATGCTGCACGTTCTGAGTGGTCCCTGCTGTCTTCTGGGACCTGTGTGTCTCCCAAAAGACAGTGTGGGGACGGAGGAGGGGCCAGACATGACGTAGATCGCCACAGATACTTTCGCCAGAAGTGGGAGCAAATACCTGTATTAGACAGGTATCTCCTCTCCCAGACAGCGGAAGTTCCATTTTTGGGTGGAACTCCGCTTTAAATTCCTTTTGCACTAGAATTTAGGTTGTTTTGTTGTTTTTGTTACTTTGTATAAAGGGCAAATAAAATATCATTACTGAAAATTACGTTTACAACTGAAATACAGAAAGTTTATTGTGGTATTTATTTACAACAAATGTTAACATTTTATAGCAATGTTTAAGCACTAAACGTAAGACATTATGAACTGAGCCATTACCCTGGGGATTTCCAAGTCAAAGTGCTCTGATAAATGTGTAAATTGCAGAAACACATGTTAAATTGCAGGTAGCTAGATGTGTTCTTATACATGCCAGAATTTTGCCGAAATTGTTCTTTTTGTCTTTTATATCCTCATAAATCATTTTTTAGCATGCAAAAACAGGAAAAAAATGACAGATTTCTCATCCCGAACAAAATAAAATGTCGTGCACTTTTCAAGAAACATTAGATAGAAATGTTTGAGTTGCAGCAAAGTCCTTTATTGATTTGACTTTATGTATACTTGGCCATATGCTTACTTGTACTCCATGCTTTAAGGTACCGAATACATTTTCTGAAGAAAAGACAATTTGGGAAGAAAAGAGCAGATGTGGTTTTTATTTTACTATTGTGAATTAACATAATCCACACCTTTCCATAAAAAGGCCATCTGTTATATAATAACTTTGCTTTTCCGCTCATAAATATTAGTTTAGAAATGGAATGAAAATTTACCTTTCAAAATAAATGTCAAATAACATTACCAAATGAAACAATATAAGCTGTGTTTTAATTGGGCAATTAAGTTAATAGTTTGAACAGTAGAACTTATCATCTTAAAGTACTGTTCTGTGTAAAAGCATTGCTATACTGATGCATCCATTGTGCTTAAAGGAGAGACAGAGGAAATTTCAGGGTGAATAGAAGTGCACACACTGGCTGAAAAAGTAATTTTTTAGACTTTTCCGATAATGGTCCAGTTATAAGATGCCCAGATGCCCCATGACTCTTAAGTCCAGGACATATGTGCTAGGTTATCAGATTGCCAGGACGACAGATGCTGTTCTATGAATTTCATATTCCTACATGTACTGTATGTACTGTAGTTCCGGTATGGCAACTTTTATTGTTCCCCCATGATATTTCAGTTTGGGCTCTAATGCCTTGTACGCACGATCGGAATTTCTGATTGAAAAAGTCATACGGAATTTTTTCCGTCAGAATTTAGAAAGAGAATATGTTCTCTTTTTTCCGATGGAAAAAATTCCTATCGGAAATTCCGTTCGTCTGTGTGGAACTCTGACGGAGAAAAAAACGTGCATGCTCAGAATCAAGTCGACGCATGCTCGGAAGCATTGAACTTCATTTTTCTCAGCTTGTTGTAGTGTTGTACATCACTGCATTCTTGACGGTCGGAATTTGGTGTGACAGTGTGTATGCAAGACAGCTTGAACGGAATTCCGTCGGAAAAATCCGTCGGAGTTTATCCCGACGGAAATTCCGATCATGTGTACAAGGCATAACTCCCATTTCTGTAGGATTTTATCAATGCAAACACTGAGAATAAAAGCCTTATTGTGCTCAACCAACTCTCAAACGTTTATCAAAAAGGAATTGATTCAACTAACTGAACTAACTGGAAAAAAAATGTATTAGTTACAAAAACATACATGTATAAAACATTGGTACCATATCTCACAAACTTACTCATACCATTAAAACCCAAACATCCACCTAACTCACAATCCAGCTATACAAGCCATTAAACATATATAATCGTAATCCAACAATTACGTTGTGCAGCTATTAGAGATTGAGTGACCTAATGATTCCAAAGGGTCAAAAAATGGGATGCTTCAGTACATAGATTGAGTAATCACATATTATAGATGATCATATTTGATAAATCGGCCATGTGAGATTAAAGAAACTAGAATAGTTCAAGATCCAAGCTTAGGTGTTATTAGATGGAATTGACTCTGTGATGAAAGCTAATATGGATAGATTGTATATACAGTTTTAGTGGTCTAGAAGGGGCTCCTAGACAAAGCTATACAGAATGTGAATTGATTCTGCTAGGACAACAAACATTTATGCTGGAATGGTTGTATGGTACTGTCAGAGATAGTCAATACATGCTTTGACAGCCCCCCTCACACTGTGATTAAGAACAACACAATATTCCAAGTCGTAATGATGGGGGCTCCATTTGGATGCCCACAGTATATATAGGCTCTATGATAGAACCTTGATCAATGCTTCAACACCAAATAGATACAATTTTGTGTAATACTTATCAAAAAAGGATTTTATCAATGTTTTGTAAAAAAGGTGTTTGTAGCTGGCATGGGGAACTGTCCTCCATGTGTATAGCCAACTAT
The DNA here is from genome assembly GCA_029206835.1 of Rana muscosa. Lineage (NCBI taxonomy): Eukaryota > Metazoa > Chordata > Amphibia > Anura > Ranidae > Rana > Rana muscosa. Next base: position 221,737,315 of record CM055116.1, read on the forward strand.
ATTTCACAAAGGGGGATTGCACTACAAAAGCTGATCATCCAGTGCCTTATTATCCTCAGGGGCGTCAATAGCAGATTTATGTATAGTATAGGCAAAATATTTACATACAGTATGTATGGAGGAATTATAAAAATCTGGACGTTTTGCATATATGATGATCTTCTGGCTGAATGTACTGTATAGAATGAGAATAGTAAACATCGACTCATAGTCATGTTCATCCCATATACAGATAGATTATTATAACATCAAGCCTAACCAGCCTTGTGACCAGATAAAATCATTATCCAAAGCATTGTTGATGAGGAGCACTTGTTTCCATGTCATCCTGAGGGAATGTTACATGCCTCCTTGGTGTGATAGCATTGTCAAATGTATACATAACTTACTATTTATATAATCAAAGCAAATTGCTAGTACCACAACTACAAATATAGAGCCACAGCTACAACTACAGTGACTTGAAAGCACAAGTAGTAGATTAAAGTAATTGACACTATAGGTTGTTATACAGTATGTCAGTATGTTATGTTATAGTTAACTGCTAGGTTAAAAAAAAAAAATCTCAATGATCCAGACTGGACAGACTGGAAAATTAAAGCTTCTAAAAAGCTGGTAACTAAAGCTGCCTTCTGACTCATGGGCGTTCTTAAGAGTATCAGTTAACAGGGGCTTGGTTTTTAGAGAAATGCAAATACGGCTCTTTTAACTGACGCTCCCATGTGTTATCAGAATAAGATCAGGAAGTTGACAAGGCAGCAGCTATCACAGTTTACACACACGGGCTGAATTCTGGGAGACATTGGCCAGTTCTTATTGAATTTGGCCCTTGTGTGTGCCAGCCAGCTTCTGTCAGAAGTGCATGCTGGAAAACTAGCAGCCAACCACCTCCCGATCAGCACTCTCAGCCCATGGCTGGGAATGCTGATCGGAGTGTTCTGGCAAGGGGCCCGCCCCCCTGTCAGAACACAACAGCTCAGCTGGGGAGATCGCTATAATAACGTTTGATCTATAGTACAGCGGTTCCGACCTGAGCTGAGTTGAACGAAAAAAAAAACTCATAGTCTTTACCAGGCTTAAGAGTCATCCTCAGATAACATAGGCTGAGACTAGTTGTTGCAACATTCCTTCTTGTATTTTATACTAGCATTTGACAGTGAACCTTGCATTAAATTTCAGTAACCATTATTTACCAGCCCTCACCCCACCCCCATGTAAAAACGAAATAAAGCCTAAAAAGTAAGAATGTAAGTCAGGGTTAATAAATGTTACTTGCATTTTCATGCAAGGTCTGCTAGAAATACAACATGTATAGATATGCAACATTCATACTCAAATTGTCCCCCAGGGTAACCTTACATTCTTTTATGATGAATGACTGATAATCCTAAATCCCTGTAACACAGGATTAAATTGGATTTGGTTTTACTTAATTATATTACCATTAAACCATAAAGAGCTACCAGCAAATGAACATGGTGAATAATTTGGATCTCATTTAGTGGTAACAATGTGAAATATTAAGCGTAACTGACCTAGTTTCCTTCAACAGAAAATAATATTACTATTCAGTTGTACTCTTTAGATTTAAGTCATGATTTGCATTAGTTAAAGGGTGCCTGCAAGTATCAGCCTTTGTACAATTTTAGCTATGGGCAGATTCACTTGGCTGTTACATTCTGTTGGGCTATTTTGTATCAGAATGCTATTTTCCAATGGTCATTGACCACATTTGACACGTAAAAACATATTACCCTGTCATTTTATTTTCTGCTTTTATAAACTGATGAAATACACAGCCCTTTACTTTGTACATGAATACTTTTACATCAGTTTCTGTCCCCCAAAAGGATCTCAGCCTTATGTCCCTATCAGGCTAGATCACACACATGGACAGTTTAGGAAGAAGCTTAACATGCTTTGCTGCTGGGGAAAAAAAGGTAACTTTAAAGCCATTGTGAGGGGTTTCTTTATTCTACTTACCCCTTTACCATCCACAAAACAACAGCTACACTAATGACCTGTTGCATCATTCTTCATTTGAATAGTGATAGGCTATGAAGGCTTGAAATTTTTTAAATGGCTGATGTGCTGAAAGTGGTCCTGACCATTTGTGGTGATTTTCTTTGACAACATTGTCACTTTTAAAATAGTGGAGGGTTCTGGATTTTTATTATATTTAATAATTATGTTTTGGTATTTTTTTTATACTAATAAGATTATTTTAAGCTAGGCCACAGATGTCCCCTTATATAGTCTGAAGTAAATCTGTGCTCTGACCATGCAGAGCCATTAAAAAATTTCAATGTAATGGCAGCCCGAACAGCAGGGACATAGAATTAGACTAGACTAGAATTATGAAAAACCTGGGGCACACTGAGGACAGCAATCACAGTGGGGGAAGGGGTGGTATGGCCATTTTGCACTGGCAGGAACCTAAATAGGAATGGTTAAATAAAATTATTCTCCAATTTCTTGATAGTTATATGTATGTTATAGGTATTTCTTAATATATATACATATTGTTAACTATTTTATTATTATTTACATATAGTTTTATTCCCACCAGATGTTTAGATGTTAATGCTAGTATTTGATGCCTGGGTCTTCTTGCTGGGATCTTGGTGTGCGGCATCTGTTCAGAATATCTGAATATCGCTAAAAGATCAGTCAAATTTTGCCATCTCCTACGAACACCATCAATGTAAACCCCCCCTTTTTTTACTATTTACTCCTATAAATTGACTATAGGGGATTTTAGCTTTTTAATATATTTATCATCATTTTTAACATTTTAATTATATATATATATATACCTATTATATAACTATATTTTTATATAGAATTGTATGTGTACAGGCCTTCGGATCAGAGGTCAAGATTCTGATTCCGATCTGCACATTTTAAATTTGAATTTATTTATGCTTGTAGGGTCTTTCCCCTGGCTCTGTGCTAACAAGCCGTCTATCTTGTCGTCTTTCACGCCACTCCTTGCTATGATGTTGTGCTATTACAGCCAGGGTCAGGGGTTGACCAGCCTTTGACTCTGGTAATACCAGGAGTGACGGGTGTGAACATTGACAGGGTGTGAATCATATCCCCTTTCTTGTTCTGTTTGCCTCTAAGATACTAAGGCAAGATGTTAGACTCATTATTCTGTAGCCGGTCCCTGTTTAGTTCAGCCTATACGGCCATTGTAATGGACAGGTTATAAATCTTGACATTGATGCCAGACTGACAAGCATCAGCCTAGGTATAACGATGTCTGTCTGTCTATTATCTGTCTGCTGTACTCCAATTAAATGGCGGCCGTGAACCAATGGCTGAAGATGTGTATTAGTATACACAACACAAGCTAAACCATTCGGGAATGACCACGGCAAAATGGCGCAGGTTTGTTTACAAAGATAGGACCACAATAAAATGGCAGCCGCATTCTCATTGGAAGTCCAATTAGCAGACTATATATTGTCAGCAGCCCTTCACTCTAGTATCCCCTGATGAAGTCACGTGACACGTGACGATACGCGTAGGGATTGGAGCTTTGCTGACAGACCAGGACCCGAGCAGGTAGACGAGCGAGGCGCTCGTAGGATATCCTGCAATTTCTGTCTTACACCTTATGTGAGTTTTTATTGTTTATTTTTAATAAAATTCTTCTGGTACGGGATTATGCTATGTCTGCCATATCTTTTCTTTATTGAACATGATGTCCATCTGAGACACCACTGTACGGAGATCTACACGGAGCCATTAACAATTAGAGGGACGACGAGTTCAGTGCTCGTGGAGACGCTCCCACATTATTTATTTGTTAAGTGAGTACTTCCTTGGCGCATGTGTTTATCTCTGGACATTGGGGGTACTACACCATGATCCATTTTCTTTGGTTTTACATATGATACTTGGGAGGATTACAGCTACAGGAAAGAGACTGGCATCATTCAAATTTCTGCTCATTCGCTCAGAATAACCCTGTGCCTTGGTTGTGTTAAGCTTGATTAGCAATAAGGTAAGCTGCTCACAGGCACAGAGGTGGAGCACTGAAGATTTATCAAGCTTCCAAGCACTGTACCAATGTGTGTTTAATTTTTTCATTTTTGGTGACGGGACTCACTTTTATATACACTTTTGGATTGCACAGTTTAATTGGACATATTTGGACCTTTTAAAAAAATATATTATTTTTTTGCTACTGTACATATTTATATTAGTTCACCTGTTTGATTTTGATCACGATTGTTTTTTCTAGATACATGCGGTACATGATCACGTTGATCACATTTGAGTGTTATTTGTTTATTTTTCACTACAAGGTCACAATTTTGTCTAGGTTTAGTGTGTTATCAGTCACACTGTTCCCAGTTTTCGCACTTTCTCTTTATTCTAACACAGCGCTAACACCATCACTGTTATAAAGTGAAATATATTCACTGCTTTATTCTCCGGCATTCTCAGAGGGGATCATTCTCCTCTGGATGCCAGTTTATGAAGCGGTGTAGATCGCTTCTCCTATGGAGGAGTGAAGCGATCTACAAACGCTTCCAACACTGGAGAACGGCCCCTAATACTGGAATCTCGTGAGACATTACGAGATTACAGCACCAGAAATTCACAGAAACACAGAGATGTCTGTTTATTAAGCAGTGATACATTTTTACTGCTCAGTTACACGGACAGACGGCGTGGTTAATTTTAATAAAATAAATAGTCCCCCTACATAATATATATATATATATATATATATATATATATATATATATATTATGTAGCACACAGACCCCTCTTCCTTTAGCTCACTTATAGGAAAAGGGGCACACCGTACCACATGCCCGTACCCTCCTGTGTGAAGAGGTTGAGCGGTGTAATGTACCTGGGTCTCCACGGCTAGGTTCTCCAGAGAATGGTTCTCATCTTTACTGCAAAAAAGACAAGTCTCTATTTCCCCAATAACTCCAAGGTCTTCACCAGTTGCAACTCCAACGTAGAGTTTATTTTCTCATATGCACAGTCACTAGATAGAAAAGGGTGGATGGAGAACAGGACAACAAAAGGTGTTGGAGTAAGTCCAGGCACAAACGAATATACTATTCACTACCTGTATCTTCAAGTAGGCTCAGCTCACCCGGATAGTCTCCCATTAGAGTGGATCCTAGCAGCCGGAGTGATGCTCGAATTAGATTACACACACAGTCTCTGCATAAACTGTTACGGGTGAATTTTGGTCTCTGCCACAGACCTGGTGGATTTGGGTCTCTGCCACAGACCTGGTGAACTTTGCTTGTGGTATTAGGCCTCTTTCAGGGAGATGACATCCCTCCAGAGAGTTACCGGGCCCCTTCCTTCACTGTGATCTCTCACCAGTCCCTCGGAACGGTCCTCACCAGCCTCCTCTTCCAGATACGGGTCTCCTCGCAAGGCAGCACCCTGGGATTCCTCTTCCCTCGGTGGGCCCCAGCCAAAGGTGCTGGACCCAAGGCATTCAGTTGCAGCCCCAGGGCTAAAGGTGCCTGGGATTGATTCGCCAGTGTACCGGGCCAGGAACCCCACCCCAAGGCTAAAGGTGCCCGGGGTGGCCAACTAATGGAACAACACACTCCCTGGGGTAGGACCCCAGGGAATTCACACCCCACAGGCAGTGTCTGCCCCTTTTATATCCTCTCCCGGCATGCACAGCAGGCCGACACACCCACCATACCACCGCCGAGAGGGAACATCCAAGGCACAGCACTATACCAGCGGTTCAACCCTAGCCTCCGATGGCAGCGCCATCCACAGGCCACTGGGAACTATACACCAGTATCCCACCTGCAGTATAAAAATGGTTTAACAAAGCCCTATCAAATAATGTGTTTGAGTACAACTACCACTCAAACATTCCCCTAGATTTAAAGACCCCGCTACATGTGTCAGTCAATGAGGATTCTCAGTGTGCGGAGATCATCGGCAGGAGAACTTGTTCAAACACGTTCTCCCCCGATTATCTCAGTTTCATAAACAGTTTATGAGCTGAGATCAGCGGTGATCCTTGGGAACATCGCTGTTCACAGTTTCATAAATGGACAACACAGTCAGCAACTGCTTAGTAACCATCAACTGTTGTGAAGATTCATTCTTTTTTTTGGAATATGCAATTACAATATAGAAAATAGAGTGCAGGGGTCAGGAACATGTACTGTGCAACATATTGTATACAGTGGAGTGGCCAGGAGTATGTAACCCAGAAGCCAGTGTACAGAGTGCAGTAGTCAGGTTTATTTAATGTACAAATAAAATAAAAACGAAAAAACTGCGCTGTAAACAAACCTAACAGAATAGCTGCAACTCAAAGTGAAATACACACAAAATAGCAATGGAAAAAATATAAGCTGCGCTGTTAAAGTGACATGTGAGCAAATGTACATAAACCATAAGTGAATAAAAAGTAATAAATAAAAAATACAAAAAAAATCTAAAATATTAAGGAAGTCCCAACTGTGAAATCTACAATTTAAGCAAAATCCTCCAATGACTCTTATGCCATGTACACATGATCGTTTTTTCCAATGAAAAAAGTCATATGAACTTTTTCCATCTGAAAAAACGATTGAGTGTGGGCCCCATCAGACTTTTTTCCATTGGTGTCAAAAAATAGAACATGTTTTACATTTTTCCGATGAAAAAAAAAACAATAGGAAATTCCGATCGTCTGTGTGGAACTCCAACGGAGAAAAAACCCATGCTCAGAATCAAGTTTACGCATGCTCAGAAGCATTGAACTTAATTTTTCTCGGCTCGTCTGAGTGTTTTACGTCACCGCATTTTGGACGGTCTGAATTTTGTCTGATGATGTGTAGGCAAGACTGATGAAAGTCAGCTTCATTGGAGTTCCGACGGAAAATTTCATCGGATTTTATTCAATCGGAAATCCGATCGTGTGTACAGGGCATTAGGGGTTCCAATAATCCCTTCAAAGAAGGGCAAATCAGCAGGAAAAAGTTCAATGAAAATCTTGTTATTTGTGTCAAGTGTAGATAAAGTGAATCCACCACCACCCAAAGTGTGCGCTTACCAGCTGCACAAGTTTAGACACTTGTGGCTTATACCACTTGTGGCTTGATCAAAATAGGTGGTACCTCTGATCAGAGGTGGTGGGAGGTAGTCTTATGAAAGAACATCTTGTCAACTTGATACTGTATGTGATGAACTTGATTACCTTGTGACCTTTCAAACCTGCCAAGCATAGATTACAGCCAATATCGTCTCAACATCGGTTGAACTGTGTATGGGTCCAAAAGCTGTACCACCTATTTTGTTCCTGACTGGAAGGTCCATTACGCCTGCTGACCAGATCAACATCTGAAGTCTTGGGAGGAAAAGTCCCTGGCTGGGTATAAGCCACAAGTACTTGCTATAACATCCCCCCTAACAAAACTTCCCCCTTTCAGCTCTAACAAACTCCCCACCAGCAAAATTCTAAATGTCCTCCTCCCTCTAGAAACTCCCCCTCCTCCCAAAAGCAAAAGCAGACCCCCTAACATAAATCCTCCCCTTTGTAAAACATGACCCCTTCCCTTAACCACTTGACCACTGGGCACTTAAACCCCCTTCCTAACCAGACCAATTTTCAGCTTTCGGTGCTCTCACACTTTGAATGACAATTACTCAGTCACTGTACCCATATGAAATGTTTGTCCTTTTTTTCACACAAATAGAGCTTTCTTTTGTTGGTATTTATTCAATGCTGGGTCTTTTATTTTTTAAATTTAGCAAATTAGTCATATTTCTTCATAAATTTTGGCCAAAATTTATACTGCTACATATCTTTGGTAAAAATAATCAAAATTAGTGTATATTATTTGGTCGGTGGGAAAGTAATAGAGTCCGCAAGCTCTGGTGCCAATCTCTGAAAATTGATCACACCTGAAGTACTGACGGCCTCTCTCATTTCTTGAGACCCTAACATGCCAGGAAAGTACAAATACCCCCCAAATTACCCCTTTTTGGAAAGTAGACATTCCAAGGTATTTAGAGAGAGGCACTGTGAGGTTTTTGAAGTTGTAGTTTTTTCCCACAATTCTTTGCAAAATCAAGATTTTTTTTTCCCCACAAAATTGTCATTATCAGGTTATTTCTCACACACAGCATATGCATACCACAAATTACACCCCAAAATACATTCTTCTACTCCTCCCAAGTATGGCGATGCCACATGTGTGAGACTTTTACACAGTGTGGCCACATCTAATTTGACTATCTAATTACACTTTGAGGCACTGTAGTGGCATGATGCGAACTGATGTGGCATGGATGAGCCGTGGATGTGGATGTCTGGGTATGGATGGGATGGCTGAGTATGACTGGGTGGGTATGGCTGAGTGTGGGTGGGATGGCTGGGTATGGCTGAGTATATATAACTGGGTATGGCTGAGTATGGATGGATGAGTATTGCAGAGTATGGATGGACCGATTAGTATTGCAGAGTATTGATGGACGGATGAGTATGGCTGAGTATGTCAGAGTATGGCAGAGTATGGCAGAGTATGGCAGAGTATGGCAGAGTATGGCAGAGTATGGCAGAGTATGGCTGAGTATGGCTGAGTATTGGCAGGGTATGGCAGAGTATTGGCAGGGTATGGCAGAGTATTGGCAGGGTATTGCAGAGTATTGGCAGGGTATTGCAGAGTATTGCAGAGTATTGGCAGAGTATTGCAGGGTATTGCAGGGTATTTGCAGAGTATTTGCAGAGTATTTGCAGAGTATTTGCAGAGTATTTGCAGAGTATTGCAAGGTATTGCAGAATAAGCCGACCGCGCTGTAGCCGTCTTTCGGCTATGGCCAAGACGGCATGTGGTTAAACAACCTCTGTCTAGCAAAGAGATCTCTTTACAAGAACCCTCACAGCAAAGTGCCCCTCCACAAGAAAATTCTTGCCAGCAAGAACTCTTCCCCACAAGAAAATAACCCCCCAGCAAAGAGCACTTCCTTCAAGTAAATACCTCTGGCAGGAATCCCACCAGCAAGCGTACCCCCACAAGACAATACCCCAGCAAATCGCCTATTTTAAGAGAACTGCCCCACCCATCCTCACACTTGAATAAGCTCCCCAGTAAAGAGCTTCTCCCCACAAGAACACCCTCCCGCACACACACACCAAAATCCAATGATTAATCACTACTCTTTAGTTTTCTCTCTTTGGTCTAGGGCTATTAAAACACCTTTTAGTATAAGAGTTCCCAGCTATGAGACCATCCTATCAGTGGAAAGAGTTTTTGCCCTGACAAAATTTCCCCTTGGCTTTTGAAACCTTTGATATCTCAGGGAAGGCAAACATTGCCAAATCCTTTCATGACTTTTCCTGAAGAGAAGGCTATTTGCCAAACACAAAGGTCTAAAGCATATCAGTTGCCTTGTCCTTAAACTGATTGTAAAGGTTCCTCTTTTATTTTTTTATAATTATTATACTTACCGGCTCTGTGTATTGATTTTTCACAGAGCAGCCCCAATCCTCCTCTTCTGGGGCCCCCCCTCCTGGCTCCTTCTGCCTTCTGAGCACTCCCATAGCAACCTGCTTGCTTTGGGGATACTCGTGTGGGCTCAATCTAGAGCCATACTGTTTACGTCTATTGACACACATAATGCTCCCACTCCCTCATCACTGGATTTGATTGATAGCAGATGGAGCCAATGGCTCCCACTGCTCTCACTGAGTCCAGTTAAGAGGAAACAAGAGCAGTGCCGCTGCTCTCGGGCGCAGTGCTGGATTGAGATCGGGCTCAGGTAAGTACTTGTGGTGGGAGCTGCACATAAAAGGTTTTCTACCTTAATGCAAAGAATGCATTAAGGTAAAAAACCTTTAGCCTTTACTTTAAACTGCCAAGAGAAAAATAGTGCAGCTCTCTGTACTATTCAGACAACCTTTGCAATCTAGATAAATCTACAATTTAATATGCACATCCACCCACTCATACTCTGTCCCAAGTGACAGAGCATTGTCCTTGCTACAGGGCTATATATATATATAAATATACATGTTTTATCCATATTTTGTTATCTTTGCAAATTATGTAATTTTTTATTATTCAGACATATTTAACTCTGAGCAAATTTTTCTTTATCTGATGTAGTGGTTGTTGTGGAGACTTTCAGTGTTCAAACACTATTATCTCATAATAAATGATCTTTTATACACATTTACATTCTCTTGTGATCACTCCATGTTCCAACATAAAAAGTCAGCCTCAACTCTTAACACTCAAAAACAAGAAAAATGCTCAAAAGAGCTGGGATTTTTTTAACACCTGAAAAATCTCATCTCTTTTGAGTGTTTTTCTTGTTTTTGAGTATTTATATGGGATGCGGTACAGGTGAGCTCTCCTCTGATCACTTATTTCCTGTGGTCTCAACTCTTAACACTCAAGGTTTCTGTCATTAAAATGTGTAAATATATGTTTGTTGGCATAGCTATCTCCAAAATGTCCAGCCATCATGAAACTGATCAAGTCAACAAATATTTTTTTTTTAAATATCTTAATACAAAAGTTCCAAACACAGGCTGATTAAATTGCCTCCTTGCTTGGTTGATGCCAACTCCAATATTCAACAGCCTACCCATGTATGTGGCCATCTTACGTTACCAGTGTTTACTCATTACAAACAAACTCCAGAAGTTTGGGTTAGATTATATTCATCTAAAGCCTCGTACACACGGTCGGACTTCCATCGGACTTTTCCGTGGTTTTTTGTCCGAACACCCATAGCATACACACGGACTTTTATGCAAACTTTCCCAAAACTTTTTGCAACATCACATGGTTTTTCTGCTCTTTACCGCCACCCTTTGGTCAACCTCTGCTCTTGTTGGTTGATTTTAACATTAGTTGTTTAGTCCATCGGACAAAAGTCCGATGGTTTCCTGTACACACGGTCGGACTTTGCTCCATCGGACTTTTGTTGGGCAAAAGTTTGTCCGTTTGCAGACCCAACTTTTGTCCGATGAAATCCAAAACCAAACAAAAAAAGTTTGTCCGATTGGAGCGTACACACGGTCGGATTGTTGGTCCAACTTGCTCAAAATGAAGTTTGTTGGCCAAAAGTCCGACCGTGTGTACGGGGCTTAAGTCTGTCAGTTTAGGCAATACAGTTGTATTTTAGAAACGTAAAAATACAAATGACCTAACCCTCCTGATTTTACCATACATGGGAAACATATAACAATATAGAGAAGTGTGACAGTGGAAAATGATCAAGTTGTCCACTAAGCCTGCCTCTTGAAATTTTTACTTTTTAACATAGTATATTCCAGTTACTAAAACAAGTGGGTGTCACTGGTTATAAACATACTATCTTGAATTTTACTGTTGAATCTCTACTGGTGACTACTACAGCTCACAATATCCATATACAAAACAACAGGAGACCATGCTGTACTCTTGTAAAAACAATAAATCTTTATTAGTTATTTGCATAAACACTAAAACATATTATTCCCAAATTTGCTGCTTCAAAACATTTGGAGGGTGTGTGTGTTCACCACCTACATCTTTAGGGTAAATTCCACAAAAGTAAAACAAGATATATATAGTATGTCATTAAAAAAAGGTGGCCACTCCCTCTCTGGAAAATGGGTATTAGCTAGATAGACAACAACGTAAAACAAGCAATCGACCTTCCTATAGAAATGCTGCCCTCTTGACACATATTCACACTTGTTTCTGCAAACAATATTCGGTCAGCAGAAACAAACAGCATTTTAACAGATATCAGCAGTGTTAGGTAGTTTAAACTAATTCATTTGGATCTCTGACTGATCCTAGGGGAAAACATTTTTGCATTGACATTTTAAAGATGAGAGCTAGTACCTTTTCACACTCTACAACAAGGTGCCAAAAAGCTGCAATGCATCTTTTATTTATAACTTCAGTATACAGATAGATAGCAATACAAACTTGTATTGTCACCCGAAATCTGATATTATAAAGAAGTGGTAGGATTCCACCCTGTTGTGGAATGTGAAAGGGGCATTGGCTTCCCTTACAGAGCTAGGTTTGAGTGGAGCAATGTTGTTTTTCTATACCCAAGCTAATATCTGATTGGATGTTGTGGGACCTATTTTTTACTTAAAGGAACACTAAAGGCAATTTTTTTTTTTTAAATAACAAACATGTTATACTTACCTCCACTGTGCAGCTCGTTTTGCACAGAGTGGCCCCGAACCTGGTCTTCTGGGGTCCCTCGGCAGCTGTCTCGGCTTCTCTCCGCAAGAACTATCCACCTTCATGCGAGCGAGCTCTCATGGTGGATAGTTTTTGCGGGCGCGCTCCCGTGATACAGCCAATGGCTATAACCGTTCACTGTATCACTCGGCCCCGCCCCCCGGCACGCCACATCATTGGATGCGATTGACAGCAGCGCGAGCCAATGGCTGCACTGCTTTCAATCAACCAATGAATGAGCAGAAAAGCCCGGCCGATAAGCCAGCGCTTTCACGTCGCGGGACTTTCGAGGGGTCAGGTAAGTAAACGGAGGCTCGGGGGGCGCTAATCCTCAGATGTTTTTTCACCTTAATGCATAGAATGCATTATTGAGAAAAAGCTTGTACGTTTACAACCCCTTTAATTTACTTTGAATTATACAAACATAATAACTTTACTTCTCAAACAAAATTTTCCATCGTGCCTATCTCTACTTACCAATTTTTCAAACAAGATTCACATTTTCACATGTACTCATCTCACCTGGAGCAGTGTTTCCCTTTCATTGTATTCATAAATCTAACCATGGCAAGGTCTTCCTTAGCAAAATTTGACCCGGGCATGTTTTGCAATACATTGGACCTTTTCCTGCCAGAAAATGGTAAGTGAAATCTGTAGAATCTTTTTCTGGATGTATTTATCTATTTTTTAATAGATGGATTTCTCAAGCGAAGCAATGATGACTACACCTCTTTATATTTTAGAGGTTTATGCATGTGTACCTAAGCTGTTTGGTTTTCCATGCACAGCTACATCAGATTTTGCACTGTCCAGTATTAGTAAATCACATCCCAATGTGTTGCACTGCAATGCAGTGTAAAAAAAAAAAAAGGTCCTGCATGCTGAATGTGGGTGTGTTGACCTTTATTTTGCATTTCAAAAACCTTCCACATGACATTGTACAACACAACATTTATTAACTCGTGCATTTTTGATGGAAATAAGCCCTCAAGGTGTGTTCAGTTTAGTCCAGTAGAAGATCCTGCTTTAGATCCAACAGAGTGTAAAAGTGTAAAATGCTGGGGTAACAAACACTTTAATTGAACAATTACAATTTAATTGAACACTACATTTTACATTCTAAAACACTACAGAACAAAATATAAGCTGTATCTCCTCAACTGCAAAATTATTTTACTGCTCTGCAACCTATTATATAAGATATATACCAGTGTTGGCAAACCCCAGATGTTTTGGAACTACATTTCCCATGACACTGCAGAGTGCATGACCATCATGGGAAATGTAGTTCCAAAACATCTGGGGTGCCAAGGTTCACCATGACTAATATATACAATACACGTAAAGAGCAATTAACAAGCATCTTCCTGTGTCATAAAAGGGGAGTGAAGTGAGATCCTCTGCATATCATTACTATGTTGAGGTTTTCAAATTTGGTGTCCAGTTTAAAAATCTTTTTAAATATATTTACTTTAAAGCTGGATTCTGGGAAAATGAATTGTTCTCTATTGCCGCTCACACACGGTCGGATTTTCCGTCGGAATAAACTCAGATGGGTTTTTCCGACGGAATTGCATTCAAACTGTCTTGCATACACACTGTCACACCAAATTCCAACCGTCAAGAACGCGTGAAGTACAACACTACGACGAGCCGAGAAAAATTAAGTTCAATGCTTCCGAAAATGCGTTAACTTGATTCTGAGCATGCACAATTTTTTCTCCGTCGGAGTTCCATACAGACGAACGGAATTTCGTATTTTTTTTTACGTTGAAATAAAAGAGAACATGTTCTCTTTTTTAACTCCGTCGGAATTTCCGATGGAAAAAGTCCGATGGGGCATACACACGGTCGGAATATCCGATGAAAAAATTCCGTCTGACTTTTTTCCTCGGAAAATCCGACCGTGTGTACGCGGCATAAGAACAAGAAGTATGTGTATTCTTATTAAAATTTTAGTGTGATTTCTTCTAGATCTGTGCCGTAATCCAGTGTGAAACTTTGGGGTTGATTTATTAAAACTGGGGAGTGCAAAATCTAGTACAGCTCTGCATAGAAACTTGGAGTTTTTTTTTTTTTCGGAAAAGCTTAAAGTGATTGTAAATGATCACCTTGTAAAACATATAAACTGGGAAGGAGGAGAAGCAACAGCACACTGATATTCCCAGTGAAAGGCTGTGCAGGGGGGGGTGTCAGGACAAGTCAGATCATTGGAGGAGAGCAGACTGAGTTCCCAGCACAGCTAGAGAACTGACCACGTTGTGTTCTCCTGCTTAGTGTGGTCAGTTTTAATAGGAAAGCAGAGGGCCTGGCAGGAACACCAGGGATTTCACACAAAGGAAGCAATACAAAGAGAACATGATACTTTTACATACAAGTACATGGTACAGCAGGCACATATCAGAAGTATAAAATGCTGGGGTAACAAACACTTTCATTGAACAAGCTGACGTTTGAAACCCATTGGATACCATGCACAGTTGCAGACTTTGCACTCTCTCTTTAGTAAATCAACCAATTTGCCTCTGTGCAAGGGTTTCCCGTACTGAAGACCAGTCACTGCTGCTCTCAGCTTGAGCATAGCGACTGTTCTTCTATCTGCCCCATTCTATCTTCTGTCTCTTCTTAAAGGGGTTGTAAAGGTTCGTTTTTTTTTTCTAAATAGGTTCCTTTAAGCTAGTGCATTGTTGGTTCACTTACCTTTTCCTTTGATTTACCTTCTAAATGTTTTTTTTCTTTGTCTGAATTTCTCACTTCCTGTTTCTCCTCAGTAAACTTCACACCATCATCCGAGTGGTGTTTAGTCAGCCAGAACAGCTTACTGAACAGCTTACTGAGGAGGAACAGGAAGTGAGAAATTCAGACAAAGAAAACAAAGAAAAAAATATTTAGAAGGGAAATCGAAGGAAAAGGTAAGTGAACCAACAATGCACTAGCTTAAAGGAACCTATTTAGAAAATAAAAAAAAACCTTTACAACCCCTTTAAGGCAGCCTGTAGTGGGTGGAGCCTGTTGGGTTCCTCCCACAGCTCTGCTGTCTGCACCGGCTATGTGGAACCCAGTGATTATGTCACTGCTACTTTTACAAGGTAACATCCAGATTTGAAAAGGCAGTTGGTGCACATAAAGGGAATTTATATCCTTTATAACTATTGAGGAATATGTTTCATCAAACAAGTACTTTTATATCTTTATATGTTATGCAAATGCTGCTTTTTAACTACAAGATATGTATGTGAATCTCTTTACTGTTACAGCTGAACATGAACTCAGCTCCCACCTTCATGCACTTCCCAGCAAAAGGAAAGCCCAAGAGAGCAGATACCTTCGACCTCCAACGTATTGGGTTTGCAGCAGAACAGCTCGCAAAGTGGATTGCTGACAGAACAGATGTCCATGTATGTAAATATTTTGACATTGCACAACTCTAGATATCTGAAATTCAGTTTGTACTGAGACTTTGTCACATGTCTTTACATTTATTTTTAATCACATAATAGATGTCTTTCTGCTTTTCCTGTACTTGTATTCTGAAAGACTTCTTGCATCTGCCACAGTGAATTTATTATTCGTATTCCCAAGTAACTCTGAATGACTCGTGATACACCGCTTACATTGTTCTATGCAGCAATGAGTCCTGCCACCGAAACAAGAGTCAATTATGCTGCAAACAGATTCCCTTGGTGTTTATTGTAGTAATAAATAGGATTTTATACAGAGAAAAATAGTAATATTGCATATATTATTATTTTTTTAAGTTAGGCCATTTTCTAATATTTGTAATCATTATTTTGCCTCAAGCAACCTGTTCTAGTTCAACAAGGCAAGATATAGTTTTGTTGCAGTGCAAGACCATCTAGGTTTATATAAAGCAAAAAATGTATTATTTATAGGCCTTTGTTTATAAGATACTGTACAAAGTAAAACCACTATAGAGACCTGCATAGATCTCATTAGAATAACCCAGGCCACAGACCTGCAACCCAAACTAGTCATGAAGTTAAAAATAGCAGCTACTGAAACCGCAACCCTACTCTTAGCTGCAGTGCTTATTACTGCATACATTTCATGCTGCCATGAGATTGGCACATATATTCACAGTTCAATGGTTTTCTGCACTGAACAATAAGACCGGTATAAGCTAAATGTGATATCTCAGAGGTTAATTTGTGTTGGACATTCAGTTAAAGTGTATGTTCAGCCCAAACCTGTTTTTTTATTTTTTATCTTTGGATAAGTTTGAAAAGGATTAAAACCCCTGTAAAGCCTCGTACACACGACCGATTTTCTCAGCAAAAAATGACAAGAAACCTGTTGGGAGAGATTTCTTGCCGAGACAACCATTCGTGTGTATGGTTTTTCGTCGAGAAAACTGCCGGGAATCTCGACGAGAAAAATAGAGAACCTGCTCTCTATTTTCTCGTCAGGATTCTCGTTTTTCTCATTGAGATTCTCGTCGGCCTGTTTCCCGACGAGAAAACCGGTCGTGTGTATGCTTTTCCGAGTCTTAAAAAATCGTGCATGCTCAGAATTAAGTATAAGACGGGAGCGCTCCTTCTGGTAAAACTAGCGTTCGTAATGGAGATAGCACATTCGTCACGCTAAAACGAACTGAAAGCACGAAGACTGAAAAGCGTGAATCGTCTCTCCCCAAACTTTTACTAACACGCGGTAACACGAGATCAGCAAAAGCAGCCCAAGGGGTGGCGCCATTGAAATCGAACTTTCCCTTTATACTGCCGTCGTATGTGCTGTACGTGACCGTGCTTTCCAACGACGAGATTTGGAATTGACAGTGTGTATGCAAGGAAAGCTTGACAAGAAGCTTGTCAAGCTTGACAAGAATCTCGTCGAGAAAAAAACTACGTGTTTTTTACGACGAGATTCTCGGTCGTGTGTACGAGGCTTAATGTTATAACAGTTATTTAGAGCTCCGAAGGAAAAATCTACCCTCACTTAAGCAAGCCATAGATGATGCACAATTGCTTGATTTCCCATCAACACAGTCAATGTTGATTGGGGGAATCCCTCCCGCAGCACTATTGTGTAGTGGGTAGCCTCGCCGCTGGCAGTAATCACATGCAAAAAATCCAACAGACTGATCGTATTGAAGTCGAACAATGGGTTTTGTTGATATATTGTTGCTGGCTTTCTTATCAGTGTGAGCATTGGGCCAATCGCTGCAAATTGCCACAGCACAGTGAGTGATTGATCCCGCTGTGGGACAAATTTTTCACAAGGATTGGTGACATGCTAGCTTCATTATTTTATACATGTGAGTGTTCTATTGGAAATTTAGTGTTTTAATAAAGTCATACAATGAGCACTATGGAAGATATCTGTTTGTTTTTGAGGCCGTTTAAAGTGTTAACTCCCTATGCAGTTTTGGATCAAGCTAGACAAAAATATTAGCAGTAGTACACAAGCTTTTACAGATATCCTACAAGTAAGGGGTCTGCTTTAAGGTGAGCATTGTGGAGTGACACTTGGTAGATCGGAATATCATGTGTGAGATATGGAGACATAAGAACATCGCACAATCTTCATGGACACTTGCTGGTCAATTTTTCAGATTTCGTTTGGACTTTGTTTTGCTTAAAGCATAACTCCAACTTTTGTTGAGAAAAAAAACTTCCCCTCTGGGTGATGTATGTACATCTCAGGAATTTTAACAAACTTAGTTGCAGATTCCTACCTTTTGTTATTCTGAAGAAATCCCTGTGTGTTTCTCTGTGTCCATGTGGGAAAGTGAGTCTAATGGGAGTGGTTTCTTAATTATCAATCAGCTTTGCACCTGCAGGGCACTAATGAGGAACGCTGCTGTGCCTGCATCCATTTAGGCGTGATTTCCTATTGGGAGTATCTCACCAAAAATGACATTTTTGTTGCAGGGGATGTCTGAAATCTGACTTGTATCTTAGTGCAGACTTCTAGGGAAAATCGGTGAGCCAATCACACAAGCAGGAAATTGTGTTTCTGGGGGTCATTCTGTACACATTCTGTGTACAGAACACCTCCAGGTAGCCATATTGCATTGCATTTTCAGAAAATTACAGAGCTGCAAATTGAAAAGGAAAGGTCATTTTTAATAACCTTCAATTACAATATGACTTGTGTCGCAATTGTACACACTATATTATTATTTTTTTATTTGCTATTTTTTTCCCCACAAAAGTGGAGTTACCCTTTAAGCTTTTGGCCTTTGGACACTAGTTGCTCTTTGCGCTTCGGTCCTTGCACTGTTTATGTTCACACATTATTTATTTTATTTATTATTTATTTATTATTATATCATGTGGTGTGTATTTATGTTATTCTGTTTGCTTTTAAGCACATTTATTAATATTGTATTTACTATTGTTTACTAGTTTATCACATTTATTTCTATACTCTATATAAGTGTAAATCACTTACCTAAGTGCTAGCTGGCTGCTGGTTTTAGAAACATAGTTGCGCAGACAGAACTTGTGGTTAATTAACCTTCTGGACAAGTCTGGGTAGGGGGAACCATCAAAAGGGTTTCTGCTGCACCTGAGATGGGATAGACTTGGTCTTGGTCAAGTAAAAAAAATATATCTGTGAACTCTATCCACTTCAGTTGTCCTTCAGTTGTCCTTCCTTCACTTATAAGACTTAGCTTCTACAAATATATTGCCTGTTTGCCTCTTGTCCACTTGCTGGCATTGGTGCCGGAGTCTTCTACCATGCAAGATCAATTCCAATTTGCCTACTGTGACTCAAGCAGATTCAAACTCTTTGCCAAACAGGGAGGACCCATGAAGTGAAATCTTGCACCAATTTAACTCGAAAGAAACGTTCCTGGTCCACAAGGCTCTTATGCCCATAATTTAATACAACATAATTCTGAATTAGCAGAAAAGAAAGACTATACAGTAGTGGCTTTACCTACAAAGTCACTGGCCAGATTGATCTTGCAAAGGGAGTGCAGAACCAAAGAAATCTCATCACCTGCCAATAGATCCACACCTGCCCTCTCTGATCACACACATTGACTGTATGAATGAGTGCCAAAATTGGGCTATCTTTTTCTATTAAGAGGCTCCCTAAAAGCATAGTCCATAGGCAGGGTGATTTCTCTAGCCAGTCTGATGACAGCCATATTGACTAAAGGTGCTGAATCCAAACAGGTCTCGTGTTCCTGAATAGGTACATATCGGCAACCCTGAATGTTAAAGAGTTTTTTTCCCCATTTTCTTCCTTCCATAAAAAAATTAGATCTCTAAGATTTTTTTTTAATTGTGGATAATACCTACTTGATTTTGAAGGCTGTTCTACTGACTCCTCCCACTCAATTACCTCCCTGATGGTTTTCACTAGAGGATGAACAGAAGCAAAATCAAAGCTAACTGCCAAAGACTCATCAAGCAGAGACACTTTCCATGGGTAGGATGCTGGTGAAGATTGTCTGGGTGACTGGTATTGAGCTAGATTCAGACTTGAAACAGAAGTAGCTGCTTGACTAGGCGTAGCTAGTATGCATTCCAGGCTTTATACAGGCATTCCAGGAATATATTCCAGGCTTTATACAGGCATTCCAGGAATATACTGCAGCTATATATATAGCTGCAGTATATTCAATCAGTAAACTGTATCCTGAGCTCAGTGTGCAGCTAAACCTCACTGCCGAGCATTCCTGTTGTTCTCTTCCTAATATACTACAGGCAGGTAGTTGATTCAGGTAGCTGCAGTATATTCAGTCAGTAAACTGTATCCTGGGCAAAGTGTGCAGCTAAACCTCACTGCAGAGCGTTCTCGTTGTTCTCTTCCTAATTTACTACAGGCAGGCAGTTGATTCAGGTAGCTGCAGTATATTCAGTCAGTATACTATTTCCTGGGCACAGTGTGCAGCTAAACCTCACTGCAGAGCGTTCCTGTTGTTCTCTTCCTAATATACTACAGGCAGGTAGTTGATTCAGGTAGCTGCAGTATATTCAATCAGTAAACTGTATCCTGGGCTCAGTGTGCAGCTAAACCTCACTGCCGAGCATTCCTGTTGTTCTCTTCCTAATATACTACAGGCAGGTAGTTGATTCAGGTAGCTGCAGTATATTCAGTCAGTAAACTGTATCCTGGGCACAGTGTGCAGCTAAACCTCACTGCAAAGCATTCCTGTTGTTCTCTTCCTAATATACTACAGGCAGGCAGTTGATTCCGGTAGCTGCAGTATATTCAGTCAGTAAAATGTATCCTGGGCACAGTGTGCACCTAAACCTCACTGCAGAGCGTTTCTGTTGTTCTCTTCCTAATATACCACAGGCAGGCAGTTGATTCAGGTAGCTGCAGTATATTCAGTCAGTAAACTGTATCCTGGGCACAGTGTGCAGCTAAACCTCACTGCAGAGCGTTCCTGTTGTTCTCTTCCTAATATACTACAGGCAGGCAGTTGATTCCGGTAGCTGCAGTATATTCAGTCAGTAAAATGTATCCTGGGCACAGTGTGCACCTAAACCTCACTGCAGAGCGTTCCTGTTGTTCTCTTCCTAATATACCACAGGCAGGCAGTTGATTCAGGTAGCTGCAGTATATTCAGTCAGTATACTGTATCCTGTTCACAGTGTGCAGCTAGATCTCACTGCAGAGTTTTCCTGTTGTTCTCGTCCTAATATAGTACAGGCAGGCAGTTGATTCAGGTAGCTGCAGTATATTCAGTCAGTATACTGTATCCTGGGCACCGTGTGCATCTAAACCTCACTGCAGAGCGTTCCTGTTGTTCTGTTCCTATTATATTACAGGCAGGCAGTTGATTCAGATAGCTGCAGTACATTCAGTCAGTATACTGTATCCTGTTCACATTGTGCAGCTAGATCTCGCTGTAGAGTGTTCCTGTTGTTTTCTTCCTAATATACTACAGGCAGGCAGGTGATTCAGGTAGCTGCAGTATATTTGGTACTGTATCCTGTGCACAGTGTGCAGCTAAATCTCACTGCAGGGCATTCCTGTTGTTCTCTTCCTAATATACCAGTGCAGCTAAACCTCACTGCCGAGCATTCCTGTTGTTCTCTTCCTAATATACTACAGGCAGTTGATTCAGGTAGCTGCAGTATATTAATTATATATATATATATATATATATACATCCCAGCTTTGTGCAGCTACATCTCACTGCAGGCCATTCCTGGTGTACCTATTCAAATATATCAAAACAGTATGTCTGGAAGGCCACCAAGTAGAGGCAGAGGCAGACACTCACAGGCCACTAAAAGAGGGCACGCAGGCTCTGTGTCTAGGGCCAACAGTGCTGGTCGTGGACACGGTGCATCCTCAGCACGTGGCCGTGGGGCACGCTTGTCCTTTTTTTCGGCAGCTGGCCGTGTTAAGCCACAACATGCAGAAGAGTTGGTAGAGTGGATGACCAAGCCATCCTCATCATCCTCATCCTCTGTCACCCATGCTCAGAGTTCCTTGGCTGCCAATGAAGGTGCCAAAGTGGCCTATTCCATTGGCTCAAGGTCATCAGTTACTCCTTCCCTAGCCCCACCATCATGCCCTGAGGAGTCCCCCAAACTGTACGACCACAGTGTGGGGTACATGCTGCAGGAGGATGCGCAGCATTTTGAAGGCTCTGATGATGGTACCCAGGTTGAGGATGAAGGCAGTAACGTGAGCCCAGGGAGAGGGGGTGCCCAAGAAGGACAACAAATTGGCAGTCATGTTCCCCCAGCTGCAGCATACTGCCAGATTTGCTCCAGTGACGAGGAGGGAGGGGATGATGAGGTCACTGACTCTACGTGGGTGCCTGATAGGAGCGAGGAGGTGGAGGAGGCACAACTCCAACGAGGCAGGATGCCCTCCAGGGCCCATTTTAAGGGCAGCCAACTGACTGCATCACACCACATAGCTCTGCATGTGCAGGGCGCTGCTGACTCTGCGCGTTTTTCAAAAAGTTCTTTGGTGTGGGACTTTTTTGAGACATGTGCAGCAAATTGCACTGTTGCTATTTGCAACATACTGTATGTCTGAAGCGTATCAAGGGTGGCCAAAACACCAGCCGCTTGGGCACCACATGCTTGACCAGACATATGTCGAACTCCCATGCAGTCCGTTGGCAAGCGTACTTAAAAGACCCACACCAAAGAAAAAGGCAGACCTCTTCTTGCTCCTCATCACCTGGGCTCTCCAACCCCACTATGTCTTAATTTCTCTCAAAAACCTGAGAGGAATGAAGGTGTAGAATTAGGTGTGTCTAGTACTTGCGGGCAATCTGCTATCACTACACCAATGTCCGATTGTAGCAGGCAAATTTCCCTACCACAGTTGCTAAACCGGCAAAAGAAATTCGCTCCCAGCCATCCACATGCCCAGCGGTTGAATGCTAGCTTGGATAAATTGCTAGCACGCCAACTGTTGCCATTTCAACTGGGAGACTCTGCCCCCTTTTGTGAGTTTGTGGAATGTGCGGTACCTCAGTGGCAGGTTCCCAAACGCCACTTTTTTTCACGGAAGGCAATTCCGGCTCTCTACCCGCATGTGGAAGGCAATGTCTTGGCCTCGCTGGACAGGGCGGTCAGCGGTAAGGTGAATATTACCACTGACTCATGGTCCAGCAGGCATGGACAGGGACATTACCTATCTTACATGGCGCACTGAGTGACTCTGCTGGCAGCTGAGAAGGATGCAGGACAGGGTGCAGTCTTGTTGGAGCTTGTTCCACCACCATGCCTCCAAAATGCTACTAGTGGTGATTCTGCCACACCTCTCTTCTCCACCCGCTCCTCTTCTTCTTCCTCCATGGCCTCTTCCTCTGATGATTTGTCCTCTGAACCAGCGGTGCTCCGTAGGCGTTCAAGGGGCTATGCAAGCACTCAGGCAAAGAGATGCCATGCGGTGCTTGAGCTGGTGTGCTTAGGGGACAGAAGCCACACTGGGGCAGAGATTCTGTCAGCCCTGCAGGGGCTGCCAGGAATGGTGCTTTGCGACAATGGCACCAACCTCCTCTCCGCCCTCCGACAGGGACACCTGACCCATGTGCCCTGTTTGGCTCACGTCCTTAACTTGGTGGTGCAGCGGTTCTTGTGCAGGTACCTGGGCTTACAGGATCACCTGAGGCAGGCCAGGAAAGTCTGTGTGCATTTCCGCCGGTCATATAATGCCAGTGCTCAGCTGGCTGACCTCCAAAAGGAATACAACCTGCCCAAGAACCGCCTAATCTGTGACATGCCCATCAGATGGAACTTAACGTTGGCCATGCTACAGTGGCTGCACACATAGCAGAGGGCCATCAATTAGTACCTGTGCGACTATGGCACCAGGACAGGGTCAGGGGAGCTTGGCTTTTTTTCACCACGCCAGTGGCTCATGATCAAGAATGCATGCACTGTCATGTCACCATTTGAGGAGGCCAGGAGGATGGTGAGCAGTGACAGTGCATGCATCAGTGATACTGTCAGTGATACTGTCCCCCTTGTATACCTGTTGGAGCACACGCTGCATGGAATAATGGACAGGGCACTTAAGGCAGAACAGAGGGAGGAAGAGGAGGACTTCCTTACCTCTCAAGGCCCCCTTTATCCAGACAGTGTTCCTGCGGGCCCGCCGATCACACAGAAAGAGGAGGATTGTGTCAGCATGGAGGTGGAGCCTAGCACTCAGCATCAGCAGCAGTCTTCAAGGGATCGTTTTAAGTCCCCAGAAACCCATGGACTTGTACGTGGCTGGGAGGAGGTGGCTGCGGATCATGTCGTCCTTAGTGATGCAGAGGACTCCGGACCGAGTGCCTCAGCAAACCTACGCTGCATGGCCTCCCTGATCCTGCAAAGCCTGCGAAAGGACCCTCGGATTCGTGTGATCAAGGAGAGGGATCATTACTGGCTGGCAGCCCTTTTTGATCCACGTTACAAGGGTAAGGTTGCGGAACTTATCCTGCCGTCGCAGAGGGAGCAGAGGATGAGGCCTTGCATAAAGGTTTGTGCAACGCGTTTCCAGAGCCTGGGAGGTTACAATTTCCTGGTCCTGGACAACGTGTTGCTGAGGCTTCGGTAAGTCACAGAAGGAGTGGTGGAGAAGGTAGCCATCTGACCGATGCGTTCAGACATTTTTTTTGCCCCCGGGCCCCAATGTCTGATCGGTTCCAGCAACCATCGCCAGCGTCTGATTTACATGGTGCAGGAATACCTAGGGGCAAGATCAGACTTGGAAACCTTTCCAACCGACAATCCTCTGGGTTACTGGGTCTTAAGGATGGATCACTGGCCAGAGCTTGCACAGTATGCGATTGAGCTACTGGCCTGTTCTGCATCCAGCATTCTTTCAGAACGCACATTCAGTGCTGCTAGAGGCTTTGTAACCAATCACAGGGTGCGCCTGTCCACCGACTCGGTCGATCGGCTGACCTTCATAAAAATGAATCAGTCTTGGATCACCAGCTACCAAGCACCTGATGCTGATGTAGCCGAATATTTTTTTTTATGTGAGATCCCTTCAAGACTGCATATGCTGATGCTGAGTGACTATCCTGTTATGCTGAGTGACTATCCTCTTTCTCCTCAATGTTCACGTTGATAGCTTGTAAGAACATTTTTGTTTCTGGGCACTACCACCAGTGGCTAAGGCCCAATTTTTCTGCCCCTGTTAAACAGGGGCGTGTAATTACAATTTTTGCTGTAATTCTTTGCAGCAGGGCTTGTTCTTGTGCTCCAACTAGAGTATCTGTGAGGGGTTGCAGTGTTGTGGCTCCAGCACCAGTGCCTAAGGCCCAATTTTTCTGCCCCTGTTAAAAAGGGGCGTGTAATTACAATTTTTGCTGTAATACTTTGCAGCAGGGCTCATTCCTGCGCTCCAACTAGAGTATCTGTGAGGGGTTGCAGTGTTGTGGCTTCAGCACCAGTGCCTACGGTCCAATTTTTCTGCCCCTGTTTAACAGGGGCGTGTAATTAAAATTTTTGCTGTAATTTTAACCAGCAGGACTAGTTCCTGCGCTCCAACTAGAGTATCTGTGAGGGCTTACAGTGTTTTGGCAACACCACCACACCACCATCAATGGCCCAATTTTTCTGACCCTGTTCAACAGGGGCACATAATTACAATTCTTGATCTAATATTTCACAGCAGGGCCCGTTCCTGCGCCCACCAAGAGTAACTGTGAGGGCTTACAGTGTTGTGGCAACACCACCACATCACCACCAAAGGCCCAATTTTTCTGACCCTGTTTAACAGGGGCATGTAATTACAATTCTTGATCTAATATTTCACAGCAGGGCCCATTCCTGCGCCCACCAAGAGGAACTGTAAGGGCTTACAGTGTTGTGGCAACACCAACACCTAAGGCCCAAATTTCTGCAGAGTATATAGGGCAGGCCCCTACTTTCAAACATCCGACTTACAAACGAAGTGAGAGGAAATCTACCCCTAGGAAGAGAAATTCTCTCCTGTAAGAGTTAACATGGGAAAAATGTGTTTCCTCTCCACTGATGCTTTATTACCAATCCTTGTTTCCCTAAAAACCCCAAATTTTCTAAATCCAATTGTCATTGGGACAAAAAGTGAGGTGAAATCTTCTGAACAGGGGTACAGACAGCAAAACAAATGTTACAGGGGTGATAACCCTTCCCTATGTTTTCCAAAAAGCTTAAAGATAGATTTTTTGGCTGACGCTACACTTAAAAAAATGTACCTGTTCTAAATTACAAACATATTCTACTTAAAAAAAAAACTACAGTCCCGGTCTTGTTTGCACCGACTGTATACTGCTGTTCAGAGTATATAGGGCCTGAGGGCCCCATGCCTTTTCTTTTTTTTATTTGGGTGCGGGGTTCCCCTTAATATCCATACAAGACCCAAAGGGCCTGGTAATGGGCTGGGGGGGTGTACCCATGCCGTTTTTCTCAATGATTTTCATCCATATTGCTGGGACCAGACATTTCATTAAAGCCGCAAGCAGTTTTAAATTACTTTTATTCCTTTAGAAATTTCATTTTGTGCAGGGACAGTTCTAAACACGGGAAACACATGCCACTTTACAGACATACTATAGATACCCCCCAGGCATGATATTTGAAGGAATATTTCACTTTTATTCTTCACTTTAAGCCTCATTAAAATCACTGCTCCTAAAAAACTGCACTTTTTAAAACTTTTTTTGCATTGATACATGTCCCCTGGGGCAGGATCCAGGTCCTCAAACCCTTTTTAGGACAATAACTTGCATATTAGCATTTAAAATTTGCACTTTTGATTTCTCCCGTTCAAGTCCCATAGAGGACGTCTTGACCCAGGTCTACAAGAGGGCACAGCCTGCCCTTAAACATGTGTTGATGGATAGAAAACAAATCGAATTGTCCTCAGTGCTGCAGGTTGTTACAGTAGGTGCCGCCGATATTGTGTTTCTATCGCGCTCCCATCGCCGAGATTCTCGGCGACAGGAGTGCCGAGATGTCGGCAGCAGGGTGGCGACACGTGTCGCGCTCGCTGCAATGGCGAGGAGACGCGACACTGTATTGAGCGGGGATCTGACGCGGATTCCCTCCAATACCAGGCACTGCGTTTGGTATGAATCCTGAGCGGGAACTCCACGCCAATTTTTAAAGAAAAAACCGGCGTGGGTTCCCCCTCCAGGGGCATACCAGGCCCTTGGGTCTGGTCTGGATTTGAAGGGGAACCCTACGCTGAAAAAACGGCGTGGGGGTCCCCTCAAGGTCGAAACCAGACCCTTATCCGAGCACGCAACCTGGCAGGCCGCAGGGGAAGAGGGGGGGACGAGAGCGGCCCCCCTCCCTCCTGAACCGTACCAGGCCACATGCCCTCAACATGGGGGGTTTGGTGCTCTGGGGCAGGGGGGCGACCTGCGGCCCCCCCACCCCAGAGCACCCTGCCCCCATGTTGATGAGGACAGGGCCTCTTCCCGACAACCCTGGCCGTTGGTTGTCGGGGTCTGCGGGCGGGGGGCTTATCGGAATCCGGGAGCCCCCTTTAATAAGGGGGCCCCCAGATACCGCCCCCCCACCCTATGTGAATGAGTATGGGGTACATCGTACCCCTACCCATTCACCTGGTGGAAAATAAATGGAAATAAAAACACAACACAGTTTTTAAAAGTATTTTATTGCACCGCTCCGGAGGTCTTCTTCCGACTTCGGGGGTCTCCGGTGTCGTCGCCGCGTTCTCCGGTTCTTTCTTCTGCCGGGCCTCTGCTAACTTCTTTTTAGCTCTTTTGCTAACGGAGGCCCGGTCTTCTCTGTCGCCTTCTTCTTCTTCTCCCGCTCTCCGGTTCTTCTCCCGCTCTCCGGTGTCGTCACCACGTTCTCCGGTTCTTTCTTCCGCTGGGCCTCCGCTAACTTCTTTTTAGCTCTTTTGCTAGCAGAGGCCCAGTCTTCTCCGTCGTCGCCGGTGTCTTCTTCCCTCTTCTCCTCCTCAATGTTGACTCGTCGCTTCCTCTCGCAGTAATGGTAAATCTTCGGTCCGCAGAGATTAATCTATTCTTCACATGACGTCACAGTCACATGCTCCGGGGCACATGTGCACATGACGTCACAGTCACATGCTCCAGGGCACATGTGCACATGACGTCACAGTCACATGCTCCAGGGCACATGTGTCCCGGAGCATGTGACTGTGACGTCATGTGAAGAATAGATTAATCTCTGCGGACCGAAGATTTACCATTACTGCGAGAGGAAGCGACGAGTCAACATCGAGGAAGAGAAGAGGGAAGAAGACGCCGACGGCGACGATGGAGAAGACCGGGCCTCTGCTAGCAAAAGAGCTAAAAAGAAGTTAGCGGAGGCCCGGCGGAAGAAAGAATCGGAGAACGCGGCGATGACACCGGAGAGCGGGAGAAGAACCGGAGAGCGGGAGAAGAAGAAGACGACGGAGAAGACCGGGCCTCCGTTAGCAAAAGAGCTAAAAAGAAGTTAGCGGAGGCCCGGCAGAAGAAAGAACCGGAGAACGCGGCGACAACACCGGAGACCCCCGAAGTCGGAAGAAGACCTCCGGAGCGGTGCAATAAAATACTTTTAAAAACTGTGTTGTGTTTTTATTTCCATTTATTTTCCACCAGGTGAATGGGTAGGGGTACGATGTACCCCATACTCATTCACATAGGGTGGGGGGGCCGGTATCTGGGGGCCCCCTTATTAAAGGGGGCTCCCGGATTCCGATAAGCTTCCCGCCGCAGACCCCGACAACCAACGGCCAGGGTTGTCGGGAAGAGGCCCTGTCCTCATCAACATGGGGGCAGGGTGCTCTGGGGTGGGGGGGCCGCAGGTCGCCCCCCTGCCCCAGAGCACCAAACCCCCCATGTTGAGGGCATGTGGCCTGGAACGGTTCAGGAGGGAGGGGGGGCCGCTCTCGTCCCCCCTCTTCCCCTGCGGCCTGCCAGGTTGCGTGCTCGGATAAGGGTCTGGTTTGGATCTTGAGGGGGACCCCCACGCTGTTTTTTTGGCGTAGGGTTCCCCTTTAAATCCAGACCAGACCCAAGGGCCTGGTATGCCAATGGAGGGGGAACCCACGCCGTTTTTTTCTTTAAAAATTGGCGTGGAGTTCCCGCTCAGGATTCATACCAAACGCAGTGCCTGGTATTGGCGGGAATCCACATCGGATCCCCGCGTATCGGCAATGCGTGTCGCTCATCGTGAAAGGAACTTTTTTCCTTTCCCGATGACGAGACAGCTCGGCGCTGGCTCTCGTGACGGAGCTCATAGGGTGTCAATATCGCCGCTGGATGCATGAAACCTTCTCCTCTCCTTCATTTATGACTCCTGACAGGAATGAATATGAATATATATATATATATATATATATATATATTGTGGTAGTGTGGTACCCCACCAGTGTATGAATACATGATTCTCAACCAGGCAGGTTAAGGGGCTCCAGGGTATTTGCTTGTTTGGAAGGAAACTGGCTTTTCAGTTTCCTCATTATTTACTAAAGTCCACCTTGGGACCCGGAGCCTGGGGATTTCTTAGAGATCCGGGTGGGATGAAATCCCCAGTCCTGGATCCGGGTTTTGAGACTCAACGGCACACTGATTGTTCAGGTGTGAGTGGGCCTGATAGTAGAGTCAGGACCAGAATTCTGGGCTCCACCCTCCCGACGAGTGCAGGTGATCACTGGGGAAGCCAAAGAGTGCAGGTGTGCACTGGAGAAGCCAGAGAGTGCTTGTGTGCACAGTGGAAACCAGAGACCCAAGTCTGAGGATCAGAGCAGTGAGGGGCTGCTATCTAAATGGATGGTGTTGGCAAGGGAATAGTCTGTAGGAGACAGATGAGAGGCTGAAGTGGAAGGCCTGAGCACCACTGCTGTATGTATAAGCCAGGAGGCTTAATTTATCATTACATTGTATGGACGTTGAAAACCCCCGTGCGAGGGAAAACCTTTGATTTTGTTTTGAACTTTTCTTAATAAAAGTGGGCCGATAAGCCCTGAAATTGAACTTCTGGCATGGATTTTTCTCACTAGCGGGTGCTACACTTGAGCTAAACAACCCCCAAATATCACAATATATATATATATAGATGGATAGATAGATAGATAGAGATAGATAGATAGATAGATAGATAGATAGATAGATAGATAGATAGATAGATAGATAGATTGATATAGATATATATATATATATATATATATATATATATATTGTGGTATTTGCTATATATATATATATATATATATATATATATATATATATATAGAGCCAATCTAACAAGGCTTATATGACATTGGCAAGGCACATTTTATTTTGGTAAAATAATATTTTGCAGTTTCGTATCAAACTGGTATTAACAGACTTTGAATAGAAATAGTTTATTTTAAGAATGTATTTCTAATTAGTGATTCATGTTTGCTTTCTTTGTAACAGATCCGTGTGTTCAGGCCACCTAATTATTCCGGCACAATAGCTCTGGCCTTACTTGTATCCCTGGTCGGAGGTTTGCTTTATTTGAGAAGAAATAACTTAGAATTCATCTACAATAAGACAGGCTGGGCCATGGCAGCTCTTGTGAGTATTTCTGTTTCTAACTTCAATGTTTGCATTTGTGTAAAAAGATTGCCATTTTCTGTGCATGAAATGTATAATAATATATAAAAGAATGGCATTCACTAATTCATATTCCAACCAGGTCATTGAAAAGGGCAAAAATCCATTAGACCATTCTTTCAGTGTACTTGGTAATTCACAAAAGAAACAGTTATGAAAGACATTTTAAAGTTTTAAAGGCATTTATAACAGAAACATTCACATTTTACAAAGCAGGAAGGCAAACAGCTGTGAAGAGCACTGTAGCGTGTGGTATGTATTCTATAATAATATTTTAGCTTTATATCCTTGGTCTTAACTCCATTAACATCATGTGGCTACAAGCAATTTCTCTTGTAAAATTAGTCTTAGACAGGCATCTTAAGGGGAACTCTGGGAAATGATTTAGAAAGCATAGTGAGTATGTGAATCAGGGGTATTTTTTTGACTCTCCGCCATTCCCCCCGTTCTGAGTGCTTAATCCTCCAGGATCAGCAGTATTGTGTGAAAAGGTCTTTGTAAAAGTCTGAAAAAAATCTTTAGACAAAAACAAGAGCACAGACCACGAGCTGTAGCAGGAATTGGATTTATCAAAGTGAGATCTCAGGACCATTCTGCAATAAAAAATACATTTATGACATTCTTTATTCCTATCATTAATATTGAGTTTATCCTGCAGTACTTTAATTACTTAGAAGCTATGGGCAAACTTAGGGATCAGTGAGTGTATTTTGGAAAAAATCATAAGTGTTCAACACTTTTAACTACAATTATTTTTGGATATTCAAGCTATACCACAGATAATGCTTGTAGTCCTAGCACAGCATCAGACTATGATCATCTTGGTATAGGACTCTGATAATCTATTGTTGCCTAGTCACCAGGCTCCTTAATGTGGGTCCCCAATCTGACAGGGCCAAAGAGTGTGGATCACAAGGCTAGCTGATCAAAATTACCAATCTTTTGGCACATTAAACAATTTACAAATATGTTTTTAGTGATACATTTAGCCTTTTTGTCTAGAATACAGCTTTAAACAAATTATCCCTATTGAGCTATCTACCTCGAACATTGCATTTTATTTCACTGTCCAATGGTGAAAACCATATCTCACTGGTAAACAAGATTTTTGTTTCAATAATTGTATTTATTCTGAACAGATAAGCTCCCTTCATTAAATAGGCTGTTTGGTGTATTTCAAAATGATACCTTTTAATGACCTTTATTATTTAGAGTAATTAAAGGATTTAATAGTCATAAAGTAATACCACAGAATACCATAGGATTGATTTTCTTCAAAATAGTTTGAAGGATGTCAGTCCCTTGCATGCATGAAATGTGCTTATTATGCATTAGTTCAGGGTCGAACGTTCCAACAAATTTCCTTGAGTGCTGATGAGTTTACTGAGGTGCATACATCTTTCTGAGCCAAAACCGGTCTACAGCAGAAAAGCTGCAAGGTAACATCTCCATTATCTGTGCACAATGAAGTGTCCACTGTCAAGTCCCCTGACATATTGTTTATAAGACTGTCAGCTCAGGAGGTTTGGCAATGTAGTTTCACTATCAGATAAAAAGGGAGAGAGGATTACACACACATTAAGGTAAAGCAGTGCACATTTGTGTTACAATTACCCAAAATTGCCATCATCAGTCAATGCCACACGCACCCCGCTAAAGATGCTGGCTCATCCATAGAGTTTTTATGACAGCAGCAGTTACTAATAATATTCTATAATGCTGTAAATTGATGCTGAAGAACATGCATTCTGCAAGATCTCTTTCAGGTCTGATTTGTGAAGTTATTTAGAGGGAAGGTTTGCTTTGACAGAGCAAAGTAATCACTAGGTGTAGAAGTGCATGGTTGCCTTTTTGTGTCTCTCTATTCAGTCATACATACATTTACTGAAACTAAACACCATATATACACTTTGGCCAGAGCTGGGAATCTTGATTTTGATGAAGCGTTCATATGTCTATGTCATAGTTGTTTGTTCATATGTGGATATTTTTTGGCATATAAGCAGATATAGGCTTTTGTGTGTATTAAAATAAACTTGTCACAAACCTGGGTAATTCAAACCTAGGATATAAAGATAAAAGCGTAGGCAGAGGTCCACTTCAACGAAAATCAGTTAGCAAAATATTCCAGAGATATAGGCAGATTTTTTGTCTGTATACTTTTTTGTGATGGGAGTGCCTGCATTTTTACTGCAAGTTCTGCTTTAAAGGCATCATTGTCATTAAAGTGTATCTAAATGCAAAAATTAAAGGGTATTACATTGAAGCTTACCAGTCCATCAAAGCGGGAGCTGCATTCATGTTCTTTATTCCCGCTATTTATTTATTTTCACCTGGTGATCCTGCCAGTAACGCACTTCCCGTTTCAGGGTGACAACACTTATTCACTCACTCTACTCTTCTCCATAACATGGGGGGGGGGGGGGTTCTGAGGTTCTAACACACTTCCTGATAAAATTGTGCAAGATAAGGTGAAAAAATGCACAGGACAGGACACAGCCTTGAATTTCTGACAGGATCAATTGATATGTTTTTCCACTTATTGAACAGATAAAACAAAATGCTTTCAATGGTATATTTCAAAAATGAAAAGGGAACAAACAAGTGAAGTCCATCGTTAGGGTCTGGGTCACTCTGAAACAAAAATTAATCACAATAACTGTCTGATAGACTGCCTTGAATTACATACACATTCATTTTAACCAGCATTATTTACCAAGCATTTTACTGCCTGGATTAATTATTATGTAGTCAGCCAGTTATGGGCCTTTTGCTGATTGACTCAATAGTAGTCCCATGTTATCCGTTGCTTAAATTTATGCCCTTCCCATTGCCACATGCCAATTTTTATTACTCGTGAATTCCTTTTGGTGAGATAGAAATCGTCATTCATCTTTTCTGCATTCTAATCAGCAAGCCCCGTTATTGAAAAGTCTATACCTGAGCTTTTGTGAAAGAAAGCCAAACACAAAGCTTTGTTTTATGCCATGCCCCAGCCTTGGCAGTTCCTGTATTTTTCTATGAGTTACTGAATGCACGATAAAGCATTTTCATGTTTGCTTATTTACTACAAATGTAATCTATACATATGTCAACAAAATTAACAAGATGCTCAATCCCTGCATGAAATTGCATTTCATTAGAAAGGTGCAATAAACTCTCAGAGCAATGCACTTGAAAGGTAGGAAATTGGAATTGATGTACTACATAAACACAAGAATGCTATTTATTTCACTGCAAGAAAATCTACCCAAAGTGACTTAAGCCCTTATTTTTATCATTTTTTTAACAAGTCAATTTCAGAATGTATAAAACAAGGAAAATTATTGAATGTTACATGACATTCTGTACATTTTAGAGTAAATCTTTTTCATTAGTGCTGGAAAAATATATAATATGAAAGATGAAATAAAAAAGAGCTTCTTAAAGTTTGAATTGATCAAAAACAAAATTGTAATGCCGTGTACACACGATCTGATTTCCATCGGAAAAACCTTGGATGTTTTTTCCAACGGAATTCCACTCAAGCTTGGCTTGCATACACACGGTCACACAAAAGTTCTCGGAACTTTCGACCGTCACGAATGCGGTGAAGTACAACACTACGACGAGCCGAGAAAATTAAGTTCAATGCTTCCGAGCATGCATCAAATTGTTTCCGAGCATGCGTCAGAATTTTGCGCGTTGGAATTGCTACAGACGATCGGAATTTCCAATTGGAATTTTTTACGTTGGAAAATTTGAGAACCAGCTCTCAAATTTTTGCTGGCGGAAATTCCGACAGGAAAAGTCAGATGGAGCATACACACAGTCGGAATTTCTGACCAAAAGCTCACATCGGACTTTTCTTGTCGGAATTTCCGATCATGTGTACGCGGCATAAGTGTATTTAAAATTGATCCATAGGCATGTCATCCTCCCAGCATATTCATTCATTAAAGTAACTTTGCCCCAATTCAGGGCAAAGTTGCAGGTTCTTTTTATAGTATGTCTCCTCTGGTACTAATACTTACATTGCTGCTGGTCTGCCCCGCTGCCCACTCAACCAGGCAGAGCCCTAAGAGATACCAGGTATGGGGACCATGTGAGCTCCTTTTCTCCCACTATGCTCTATGCACAGTATCTGAGCAGCTAGTGGTCAGGCCTGAGCTCAGTCATATGGTGACAGGAGAATGTCCTTAGCCTATTATAAGTTCCAACACAGAGCTTCCTACCCAGGGCTCCAGCAGGCGAACAGGCAGGTAAGGAAGCACTGAGAACTTTACATGGAGCATGTAGCATGCACAATAAAATATTTACTGCAATAAACAATATACTCACCTCAACCTATGTATAGTGTCATTTGATTGCTAGTGGAGGCAATCTGTGTTGCACATCTCTTAAAGCTCAACTCCAGGATATAAGCAAATGCTTCTTCTCACCCCCCCTCAAATTAACTGCATGTGAGGATGTGAATACCTCTAATTGGTGGACGAAACACTTCCAGAGGACAGGTCCTCTCTCATAGGCTTCAGGGGCAGGGGAACTCATAGGTGTGGTGAGGGAACCAGTGCCGAAGATGATAATAGGAAACGCAAAATGCCCAGTCCCCAGGGCAGGAAATAAAATTTTCTCAGAGAGGAAATTGTGACTTTGACACTTCAGAATGCCTTAGGGAGAGATGTTTGCAATGAAGACTGATGAGTAAAATAATTAATGCACAATGCACTATTTACATATTAGTTTTGCCTTGAGCTAGGCTTTAAAGTGGTTGTAAAGGATTTTTTTTTTTAAATAACAAACATCTCTATACTTACCTGCTCTGTGTAATGGAATTGCAGGTAGTGGCCCCCAAACATCCTCTTCTCGGGTCCCCCGCTGGTGCTGCTGGCTGCTCCTCTCTGTCCAGTGCCCAACAGGAAACCGCTTCCCATGGGGGCACTCGTGCATGCTCGCTCCCGAGCCCCGCCACTGTGTCCATGGCCCTGCCCCCACTCCCTTGTCACTGGCTTTGATTGACAGCACTGGGAGCCAATGGCAAACCCAGTGAGACATGGAAGTGAAAGGAGAGAATAGCTGCAGATGTGCACAGCGCTGGATTGAATGAGAGCTCAGGTAAGTGGGGCAAGGGACCAAAATCAGTGCCTAAATATTTTTTACCTTAATGCAAAGAATGCATTAAGGTAAAAAATGTTTAGACTTTATAACCACTTTAAGTTACCTTCCAGTGAGGTTTGGAAGCTTCTTAGGCAAAGGGTGTCATCAGGTGAAAATATACAGTATCACATTTGACTTGTCAGAAGTACTTTTTTGTAATCAGATTCTGGGTTATTCCCTACCTATTTTAATACCATGTTGTTGCACCAGTACTGTGATTATTATCCACTTCAGGACCTGTTTTTTTTACATCCTCCACTTCTTCAGGCCATTTTTCAGTTTTCAGTGCTGTGATGCTGTGATTTTTAAAATGTTACATATTTATTTGCAACAGATAGAGCTTTCTTTTGGTGGTATTTAATTTGTTATTATATAAAGGAAAAAGAGACTGCACAAATATTACTTTTCTTTCTGGCATAAACCATATTAAATAAAAATGGCAGGACAGTACAAACACCACCATAATGCCATCTTTATGCAAAATGGAGACACCCAAAGTGCCACAAGTTTTGGAAATGAAGAACCATGATGGTATTTAGTCACCCACTGAAGCCTAGTGCAAGATTTCTTGTATTAGCGGAAGAGTGTTGAGAGGTTCAAACTGTATATCACTGCAATTTCACCGTATGCAGATGTCATTGATAAAACGAAATCACTTTTATACCCCCCCCCCCCCCCCCTAAGAGAAATCGCACAATTATTGGCAGTCAGTGTCTTTTTAAAATCCCCCAAAACAATGCTGTGCCACATTTTAAACCCTACCCACCCTCCAACTTACCTTTGATCGTAGCCTTCTCTGCTGCAGCCAGAGGATTTAATGACCTGATTCATTTAATAAAACCTCCTTTCTATTAGAGAGAGGGGAGGACTCACCAATGTTAATAGTTAAGCACAGTTTACATTGGTGATCACTGTGGATGGTTATCACAGATGACATAGAGCCACTCCAATCAGCTGTGTCTTTAGTCAATGCTCTTCACTGTCTTGTTGACAGTGGGAGAAGCAGCTTTGTGCATAAACAGAAGGAAGTACAGTTCTGCGCTAATAAGGGTGCCATCTGGCTGTTTAACTGCAATTCAAATTGTTTAAGAAATACAGAACTTATAGAACTACACCACATGTCATAAGATAGTTAGTGTCATCTCCAGGATTTAGGGCCCCTTTCACACTTATGTGTGGCAAAAAAGTACCGTACCTTCCTTCTATTTTTTTCCAACACACAGGTGCACATTTTTTGGCCATTGAAGTGCCATTCAAAATAAATAGCAAAGTGCTATAATGTACATACACAATGTTTTTTTGCACTGCCAATCATTGTGCGGTACAAAGCGCACACAAAAGTGTGTTATGGTGTCCAAAAGGTGGTATAATATTAGCTTGCTTGACGTGCAATTACCAGTAAGTCTTATTTTATAACCCACAGAAAGGTTTGTTTTACTGAAATAACCCTGGAATGGTGTTGTGTGGTCAGTTCAGATGCAGGCAACGCATGGCTGATATCTTGGTTCTTGCCTTTTACTGTAATTGTCTGCTAGAATCAAGAGAATTTCCTAAATTTCCTAAATTTCTTTCAAAATAATTTTGTTGCACTGACCTACGGTCATGCCCAGATTAAAAGTGACTGTGGTTAGTTGCTCCGTTTGAAAATGTGCTAAATTGAATTAGGCATTCAGCTGGCTAAATTTCCTTATTGCTTTGAGGCATAGAAAGCCGCATCACCCGCAATGCTTGTCATATGATTTAGTATCACTTGAATAGTTAGTAAACTTGCACACAGTGCATAAAGCTGGAACAGCACCACAGGAGGTTAATGTAGTCGAGGGAAATTTCTGTTTTATGTTGCAAACTATTTTTATTTATTTTGCATAGGAAAAAAAAAAAGAAATATGAGGAAAGCACTACTGCAAATAAATAATCTGAATTTAAAATTCTTACTAGAGCACACAGCATACCTCAGTCCCACAGGAGAAGTCTTTTGTGTGTGTAAGGCTGAGATGAATTAATCATCTTAAATGTGTTGTTCAGTTTCTGCACTAAATTTTCCTGTTTTAAAATAAACTCTACAAATAAGCTGCTTTGGAATAAGCCCCTTTAATTCATAGCCTGTAATGATATACAGTATTAATGCATAGTTCATAATAGATTATATGAATGGATACTTATAACAAAAAATGCAAGCTGAATAACATGACATTTTAATATTTCACTAAAATATAAAATATAATATAATAATAATATAATATAAAACATGTATGTCTGCTACTTACCGGTACTTATCAAAATAAAAAACATAGGTGTGCCTCCTAAATACTATGCAAAACATATTGCAAAACTCCCAGAAAAAAACAGCTAAACACATTGGTTTTATATATATATATATATATATATATATATATATATATATATATATGTATGTATATATCTATATATATATATATATATATATATATATATATACAGTGGGGCAAAAGTAGCTGCTGGCTTTTAGGGCAAAAAAGTATTTAGTCAGCCACCAACAGGGATGAGCCGAACACCCCCCTGTTCGGTTCGCACCAGAACCTGCGAACAGATAGAATGTTCGTATGAACTTTAGAACCCTATTAAATACAATGGACTCGAACGTTCAAAATCTAAAGTGCTAATTATAAAGGCTAATATGCAATTTATTGTCCTAAAAAGTGTTTGGGGACCCGGGTCCTGCCCCAGGGGACATGTATCAATGCAAAAAAAAGTTTAAAAAATAGACGTTTTTACAGGAGCGGTGATTTTAATAATGCTTAAAATGAAAAAATAAAAGTGAAATTTTCCTTTAAATTTCGTACCTGGGGGTGTTTATGATATGCATGTAAAGTGGTGCATGTTTCCCATGCTTAGAACTGTCCCTGCACAAAGTGTCATTTTTGAAGGAAAAAAAGTCATTTAAAACTCACTCGCGGCTATTAATGAATTGTCGTCTTTTATCAATACATAGAAAAGTCATTGATAAAGGGGGGGTGGACCTGATGGGAACTTCCTTCACTGTGTAATACATGAATAGACTCGCCCCTTCTCATGTTCCGCATCTGGTCCGCTTAGCGGACCTGATGGGGAACTTTAGATCTGAAGGGCCTGGTATGGATGTTTAGGGGGAACCGCACGCCATTTTTTTTTTAATTTGCGGCGGGGTTCCCCTTAATATCCATTCCAGACCTGAAGGGCCTGGTAATTGAATTTGGGGGAACCCCCACGCTTTTTTTTTATTTTTTATCAATGACTTTTCTATGTATTGATAAAAGCCGACAATTCATTAATAGCCGCAAGTGAGTTTTAAATTACTTTTTTTCCTTCAAAAATGACACTTTATGCAGGGACAGTTCTAAGCACGGGAAACATGCGCGACTTTACATGCATATCATACACACCCCCTAGGTACGAAGTTTAAAGGAATATTTCACTTTTATTGTTTCACTTTAAGCATTATTAAAATCAGTGCTCCTAAAAAAACGGCCGTTTTTAAAACTTTTTTTTGCATTGATACATGTCCCCTGGGGCAGGACCCAGGTCCCCAAACACTTTTTAGGACAATAACTTGCATATAAGCCTTTATAATTAGCACTTTAGATTTCTCCCATAGACTTTTCGAATTTGCCGCGAACACCCCAAATTGTTCGTTGTTAGGCGAACGGGCGAACAGGCAATGTTCGAGTCGAACATGAGTTCGACTCGAACTCGAAGCTCATCCATAGCCACCAATTGTGCAAGTTCTCCCACATAAAAAGAAGAGAGAGAGCCTGTAATTGTCATCATAGGTATACCTCAACTATGAGAGACAAAATGTGGAAACAAATCCAGACAGTCACATTGTCTGATTTGGAAAGATTTTTTTTTTGCAAATTATGGTGGAAAATAAGTATTTGGTCACCTACAAACAAGCAAGATTTCTGGCTCTCACAGACCTGTATCTTTAAAAGGCTCCTCTGTCCTCCACTTATTACCTGTATTAATGGCACCTGTTTGAACTTGTTATCAGTATAAAAGACACCTGTCCACAACCTCAAAGACCAAAGAGCTGTCGAAGGACACCAGAAACAAAATTGTAGACCTGCACCAGGCTGGGAAGACTGAATCTGCAATAGGCAAGCAGCTTGGTGTGAAGAAATCAACTGTGGAAGCAATAATTAGAAAATGGAAGACATACAAGACCACTGATAATCTCCCTCGATCTGGGGCTCCACGCAAAATCTCACCCCGTGGGGTCAAAATGATCAAAAGAACGGTGAGAAAAAATCCCAGAACCACACGGGGGGACCTAGTGAATGACCTGCAGAGAGCTGAACATAGGCTACCATCAGTAACACACTACGCCGCCAGGGACTCCAGACGTGTCCCCCTGCTTAAGCCAGTACATGTCCGGGCCCATCTGAGGTTTGCTAGAGAGCATTTGTATGATCCAGAAGAGGATTGGGAGAATGTCATATGGTCAGATGAAACCAAAGTAGAACTGTTTAATAGAAACACAACTCCTCGTGTTTGGAGAAGAGAGAATGCTGAGTTGCAACCAAAGAACACCATACCTACTGTGAAGCATGGGGGTGGCAACATGATGCTTTGGGGCTGTTTCTCTGCAAATGGAACAGGACGCCTGATCCGTGTACATGAAAGAATGAATGGGGCCATGTATCCTGAGATTTTGAGTGCAAACCTCCTCTGATCAGCAAGGGCATTGAAGATGAAACGTGGCTGGGTCTTTCAGCATGACAATGATCCCAAACACACCGCCCGGGCAACGAAGGAGTGGCTTCATAAGAAGCATTTCAAGGTCCTGGAGTGGCCTAGCCAGTCTCCAGATCTCAACCCCATAGAAAACCTTTGGAGGGAGTTGAAAGTCCGTGTTGCCCAGCGACAGCCCCAAAACATCACTGCTCTAGAGGAGATCTGCATGGAGGAATGGGCCGACATACCAGTAACAGTGTGTGACAACCATGTGAAGACTTAGAGAATGTTTGACCTCTGTCATTACCAACAAAGGATATATAACAAAGTATTGAGGTAAACTTTTGATATTACCAAATACTTATTTTCCATCATAATTTGCAAAAAATAATCTTTCCAAACCAGACAATGTGATTGTCTGTCTGGATTTGACTCCACATTTTGTCTCTCATAGTTGAGGTTTACCTATGATGACAATTACAGGCCTCTCTCATCTTTTTAAGTGGTAGAACTTGCACAATTGGTGGCTGACTAAATACTTTTTTGCCCTAAAAGCCAGCAGCTACACATACTACATAATAGGACACTTACCTGTCCTGGAGTCCAGCGATTTCGGCACTGTAGCTGTTTAAATCAGCTGTCGGGTGCTGCCGCCACCATTGCGGGTAAAGGAACCCGGCAGTTTAGCCTTACAGCTTCACGCCGGGAACCCTACTGCGCATGCCCGAGGCCCCGCTCCTCTTTCCTACTGGCCCGGCAACAGGGGGGAGGAGGAGGGAGCCCCAGCGATGATGTCATGGACCGTGGTGCAGACTCTTGGAAGTGGGAACAGGTTACCTGTCAAAGACAGATATCCTGTTCCCCCTCCCCCCCAAAAGGTGCCATTTGTGGCATACTAAATATTGAAAATAGTTGATCAATTTAAAGCTGGAACCTCTTCTGTTACTGTTATTTATTTCTTCATAGTTTTGGCTTAAAACTCAAATGGCTTTGCAAATGTGTACTTTTTATACCCGGGAGAAATCAACAGATGCATGTATCTTTGAGTCTGCATCTATACACCAGGAAGAAGTTAACAAATGCACATCTTTGAGTCTCTTAGCAATATTAGACTATGTAATATACATCCATATAGGTAATTGCTAAAAGGTTAAATTCTGACGTTAAAGCGGACTTTGAATCAGAATATGCTTACTTGTGAGACCCTTGCCCCTCCATGAAAAAAATGCCTTCCACATGAAAGAAAAACATTAAAAAAACAAAGCACATATACCGTACTTACATTATAACCTGGCTTCTGCCCACAGTGCCTAAGAGAGGGTGAGAAAACCTTACGGCAAGATCATAGAAATGGTGTGGATCTCAGATCAATGAAGGGATGCTTGCATAGTGCTGAGGTGCCCATCTCATTAGGGATTCTTAGAATTTCCCCAATTTTGTCAGAAGGCTGTGGAAGCTGGAGAAGTATATATTTTTAACTGAGTTGGGTTTTTTTTGGTACTTTTTTATGGAGGATTGGGGTCTAACAAGGAAGCAGACCCTTTATTTTGATGCAAGGTCTACTAAAATTATTGCATAATTGTTTCCTTATGTTCAGCATTAAACACAAATGACTAAAGGAATATTTTTAATATTCATTCAACAGAAAGCATCATAATCAATGGAAGCGCCTTTTCACTGGTATTCATATTTTCTTTTGTTATTACATTTAGTAATAAATGTTTTAATAAAACATTGTCTTTGTTTCTATTCACATTAGTGTGTTGTGTTTGCTATGACTTCTGGACAGATGTGGAATCATATACGTGGACCACCTTATGCACATAAAAATCCACAAAATGGTCAAGTGGTGAGTAACTTTATAATCATTTAATTTTTGCTAATTTTAAAGCAGTTAAATGTTCAATTTGCAAGAAAGAGAATAGCAAGAAAAAATAAACAGGATGTTACCTTGCACATGATTGGATTATTGACGTGAATGCAGCTTCACTTTACTTAGTGAACATACTTTCTTTCTTTGTTAATCTGGCCATATATTTTCCTTGGTATTACAGTGTTTTACAAATGGAGCAGCCATTATCGTAAATCCCAACTCTAGTTTTATATCAATAACTATAAAAAGTAGTCAGCTCAGCTCTTATAGAAATTAAAAGAAACTTTGATTATGCTGCAAAACTCATCTCCATCTGAGTGCAGCCCCTCGCAAACCCCCTGCCCTGCCATCTAATGCTAGTCCCCTTCCAGGTTTATATGATGCTCAGTGTAATGTGTCATCTAAGCAACTTCCAGGAAGCTCAGGCTGTCATGGACATACCCCCTGGGTAATCTTGCCACCTGGGCTCACAGTACTACTGGAAAGAATGGTGCTTACACGTCATTACATAGGCACTGCTTAGTCCAAGACTAGGAA
Source organism: Rana muscosa (assembly GCA_029206835.1). Lineage (NCBI taxonomy): Eukaryota > Metazoa > Chordata > Amphibia > Anura > Ranidae > Rana > Rana muscosa. The sequence goes on from CM055116.1 coordinate 221,779,742, forward strand.
CTGCCCACAGCTGACACCAGAGAGGAACAGGAAATACCTCTGATATGAGCCAGAAGACTACTAAATTTAAGCTACTATTAAGATTTTTTTGTAGAAAGTAATAGTGGGAGTGGGTTTTAGGAAGGGAGTTTGGGGCTGAAAGGCAACATAAACATTAAGCCTTTTTTTAACCTCCCTGGCGGTATTCCCGAGTCTGGCTCGGGGTAAGATTTCAGTACCTAAAGCGGTAACCCCGAGCCAGACTCGGGATTGCATTGCAGGATACAGGGGAAGTTACTTACCTTGTTCCTGGATCCGGCGATGTGTCCCCGCTGTGTGAGCGAGCCATCATCTCGCTCGATCCACACTGCCGAGTGCCGCCGAGCTCCGTTCCCTGCGACGTACGGGGGCGGAGTTCGGCGCCAAATTCAAAAAGTGAAACACACAATACACATACGGTATACTGTAATCTTACTGATTACAGTACTGTATCAAATATTAACACACCCTTATTGTCCCTAGTGGTCTGCCCAGTGTCCTGCATGCACTTTTATATAATAAAAACTGTTCTTTCTACCTGGAAACTGGAGATTGTCCATAGCAACCAAAAAGTGTCCCTTTATGTCAAAAGTGGTTTTAGACCTGCTAGAAAACAGCGATAATAAATTAGAATCACTTGCAGAATTGAGCGATAGTAATTTGTGGGGAAATTCGTCAAACACCGAAAAACACTTTTATTATTATTATATTATTATTTGTTATAATTATTTTATAGTTATTTATTATATTATAATTTATGATTTTGTTTTTTGAACTTTATCATACCTGGGATGTCTACTAGACTCTGGTTTGGACAGATTTAAGTGAGTTATTCCTAAGAATTACAGGCCTACAATATAAAACGCCAAATTTCCATGCAGAATAATGGTACCGCTTTCAGCACCTAAAATCTGACAGAATCATACTGCCAGGGAGGTCAAGTTACCGTATATACTTGAGTATAAGCCGAGATTTTCAACCCTTTTTTTTGGGCTGAAAGTCCCCCCCCCCCTCGGCTTATACTCGAGTCAGCAAAATTTTTTACATTGGAAATCGCACATGTAAAGAAGTTGCGGCTGCGGCGTCCATCGTTCAAATTCCACGGTCTCTTCCTGTTCCTTCCGTGATAGGCGATTCTCATCAGACACTCTCCGCCTATCACGATCATTCTCTCATCCTCAGTTTCCCAGCAGACGTCTGTGATTGGCGGAACACCCAACACAGTGTCTGCTGGGAAACTGAGGATGAGAAAATGATCGTGATAGGCGGAGAGTGTCTGATGAGAATCGCCTATCACGGAAGGAACAGGAAGAGACCGTGGGATTTGAACGATGGACGCCGCAGCCGCAACTTCTTTACAGGTACGATTTCCAATGTAAAAATATAGGATAGGAAACAGTGAGGATAGGAAACAGTGAGGATAGGAAACAGTGAGGATAGGAAACAGTGAGGATAGGAACAGTAAGGATGGGAACACTGAGGCATTGTTGTCCCTCGGCTTATACTCGAGTCAGTAAGTTTTCCCAGTTTTTTGTGGCAACATTAGGTACCTCGGCTTATACTCGAGTTGGCTTATACTCGAGTATATACGGTAGTTACTAATCTAGGTTGACAAAAATCACAATACTATATCAAAAAGTCACTGAATCAACACAATTGTTTGTATATCTATCCAAAGAATGACAATAGTAAATTTCATACCCATCAACATAAAATGGTGGTACTAATCAACAAGTCATAAATTCTGTTCTAGCGTATTTAAATGATAGCTGTATTTTTAAAGCACATTGGCCCATTAGCTTTTTTTAGGCTTGGAACATCAGTCAACTTTGAAAATATAAATTCCTTCTGCCTTTTATTTTCCTGTCCTTGAAAAGTAACCTTGTAGGCCAGTGTAAATATTACTTTGTGTACTTTCCGACTGTTTTTAGTGTGCATTAATCTGCAATTTGCATTGTACAGTGTAGAAAGCATGTCTGCATGCCGGGTCGGAGCTCAGTGATTACTCTAAATGCGCATTCTGCTGTCAATGGACAAGCCTAAGCATACATATGTTCTGCTACACGCTTCCAACAGTTTGTGATCTTTTTCTCCAGTGACTACATAAATGGAGTGGAATATTAAAGTCATTAATGTTTCCTAGTGTAGCACTACCCCCGTAGGAGCTACTGGTTTAGATTTGGGCTTTGCGCGTTACCTCTAGGTTCGTTGTCAGGGGAAGGAAGTCTGTAGGAACTGCAATGTCCACACAAGATGTAAAACCTTCAACTGTTGTGTTTTATTTTTGCTGCAGTAACTTGTAGAGAAAGTAGAAGGTATGAGAAGAGAGGGGAAGGTTCAGGTACACGTTGCAGTACACACAAAAATGTCTAAAGTCATTCACCACTTTTGAGTGGGTATTGCTCACCCGGATTGACCCCTCTCACCTGGCCTAGCAGCCGGGATGATACACGAACCAGTATGAGAACAGTCTCTGCCACAGACCATTTGAGAACAAATATGGATAGCCAGGAATCCTCTGCCACAGGATTTCAGTCCCGAACTTCCAGCCATGCAATAAAAGAACCTTCAAGCCGATCCGGCAAACTGCTGGGCTTTTAAAGTAGTGGATCCCTTCTTAACGAGGTCAGGCCTATCCTGAGACACTAGCACTTTGCTGGTCTCCTCCAGGGCAGGTCCTTCCCCGGTTTCCTTCGTTAAACAGCTTCCTCCCTCTTGGTGGACAGCTTGGGATCCCCTTTAGGATTGTAGGCCCCAGTCATCATAACTGGGCCTACTCGCTAGAGATACAGCCTCGGGCCGAGAACACACACACATACCTCGCGCCAGGAGGGCCACGAGGTGAATAAGAACCCCGCACAATGGCGTCTGCCCCTTAAGTATCCCTCCCCAGCATGCACAGCGGGGCACCACTCCCACTGAACCGCTGCCGAGAAAGGACACCCAATACACCATGGTCTGCCTGCGTTCCAACATGGACCTGAGGTGGTACCGCCACCTTCAGGCAACAAGGGAAAATACTACCAGGCACCACCTTAGCCAGGACAGAAGCAATTTGAATATAATTACAAAAGTCTGAGCCTAACTATTGGCTCAGACACCCCCTAAATTTACAATAGCGCCCCAATCATCGGGGGCAGGGCGCTACACTAGCAATGAAAACATTTAACAAAGTTTTACTTCCATCACACCTGAAGTGCCCATCCTGCATCTGGCATTTGCATCTGTGTCTTGGGCATATGGATGCCTTTCAAGCTAGTTGCTGATATTGACATTTTTGCAATGGTTATGAATTTGTTTAGCATCTGCTTAGTTTACACAGAGCAAAAAAAAAAAAAAAAGAAGCTTTCTATGCCTGACTGCAATGTATTTCATAAAACCCAAATTAGGGTAAAGTGAGTGGGCTTTTTAGATTTTCACACAGTTGCAGGGTTTCTGAATGATTTTACCAGTTCATTGATTGACTTGCTTGGGCTGCTCTTCTGCCAGTTTCTCCGCAAACAGGCTTTTGATATTGTTTTTATGAAATGTTTGCATGAGACACTTTAGATCACCTTTCAAAAATTCTCCCACTCTCTATAAACTTCTAGGCATAGTATGATTCCTTTCATCATATCTGCTCCTCTCCCATCCCTCGTTGCCACCTCCCTGAGGCACACTAAAAAAAAATGGTTTATTCTTTTGAGTATCCAAAGTGAAATATTAATTTGTCCTGTTCTGATAGAGTTCCAAACAAAGATAAGGACTGTCAGAACCATGTCATACACATTTACTTGATGCGGAGTGTAACATTGGCTGCCAGTGTGCATCACTGCTTGATAAATCACACATTTTATTTATTTATACTGTATTTTGCCAGGAAGAAATGCATTGTGAATTTTTCTCTTTCCAAGTATGCACAGTGTACATAATATATAACATTGTTTGGCTTTTCTATTCCATTATTTTATATAAATGTTTCAAGGACACAGTAGCTTGTTTTTAATAGAGTTATAGAGTGAGCATGATCTTTACAAAGGACACACAAGCCCATTACACAATTACAAATTATTAATACTGAGTGATGATAAATAAGTTCCTGGAATTACATGAAAATGAGAAAGTCAAGACTAGCACAATATTCATTTTCCAGCATAATCCTTTTGAATAGTAGTATACTGCTTACTATGCCCTACTGATGTCCTTTTGAATCATTCGTCCAGGTGCCTATAGTAGGCAAAAACATATATCTTTTTTTACTTATGGATGTTATAATATGAAATGAAGAACTTTAGTGACTGAAGTAAGTTAACCCTAATACAGACAATATGCTTTAAAGGGCACAAAAACTATTTTGGATTGCATGTAAATAAAAACATTCTTCCCACAAATTACACCCTTTTCTTGATAGCACACAACTATTGTTGAAAACCTCATGGGAAATGTAGTTTCATCTGGGGTGCCAAGGTTCGCCATCACTGACCTAGCACATACCCTTTGTTTTGCTATGTATAGTGTTTTTGTGGGCATAGATATTTCCTTAATACAGCAAGAAAAGGTGGGTATAGGACCCAGAAAAAGTTTGTATAAGGTGACCCCAGATAAGGATCCGACTGCTGGGGAATTTCTCCCAAAGTGTGTGCAGGCATTAGTAGGAGTAGTGTTGATACAAAGGAGAGGAGTCCGTGACAGTAACAGTAATTAGCTGGGGATTGTTATCAGGAATCTCAGAAAAGACTAAAGCCCCGTACACACGATCGGATAACCTATGGATTTTCGTCCGATGGATTTGTCCATCGGAAATCCGATGAAACTGTTTTTCATCAATCTTGGCCACACACCATCAGTCAAAAAACCGACCGTTCCAAACACTCTGATGAGCCGAGAAAAATTAAGTTTAATGCTTCTGAGCATGCGTCGACTTGATTCTGAGCATGCGTGGGTTTTTTAACCGATGGACTTGCCCATAGACGATCGGAAATTCACATCGGTTTTTTATCCATCGGAAAATTTTAAAACAAGTTCTATTTTTTACAACCGATGGAAAAAAGACCGATGGGTACCTTACACGATCGGTTGGTCTGATGAAAACCATCCATCGGACGGTTTTCATCAGTCAAACCGATCGTATGTACGGGGCTTTATAGTTCGTCGATTAACCATCTGCATTGGGGGATCACTGTAGCCCGTGAATAGAAGGCAAGATATACCTCATTTGTTTTGAGTGCTATTAATGGACCCTAGTGTGTGCTGATTTTATTATAACAACATTGTTTATAGTAGTGATAGGTAGAGGGATGAAATGTTTTTTTGTAGAGTTGTTATTTTTTTAAGATTAGATATCTTTTGATACTGCATTATCGTCTGGGGTCACCTTATACCAACTTTTTCTGGGTCCTATACCCACCCTTTCTTGCTGTATTAAGTAGTCTCTTGATATGTAGACCCACTCTCCTATGGGGCGGAATGGCAGATGCCTCATTTTAGTCACTCACTGATTCCCCTGCCTAAGGGTGGGTCTGCTCTTTTTCAGTTTTATTGATATTTCCTTGGATCCAGCAGATCACTTAGGCACTGGGCATTTCACAATGAAAAGTGTGTAAAGGACTAACCTCTTCCCTATTATCGGAAAGAAACGGTAGACCAGAAGATATAACAAAATAAATAATTACAGTGCTGATTTAATTATATAAATTATTCATCAGTGTGAAAATTCATGCAAATAAATCATTTAATAAATATTGTGATCAAATAAAGTCCTCCAAACAATACATGAAAATTTTTTTAACCAAAATTTAATTCAAACAAAATAGATTCAAATTTAGAAATCCAATGGTGTAATGACCCATTGAGTTCCCATCACCAATATTATTCTTCCAAGTGTAGAACAATCTTTGATCCAAGGTGACAACCACCACTAATAGGGGAAAATGCATTTACCAGAAGTACGTGCCTATCTTCCTACAAGATTAGGCAAACACAGCTTAGTAATAATTCCAAAGATCTTCCAAACAGATGCAGTCCACTTTAAAGTGTTACTAAACCCAGTCATATGAAAATACTTCATAGCTTATAAATCTTCTTTTTACATTCAAATACTGCCACTAAATATACCATTTTGACTGATCTGTATACCACGTTCACGTGATAAACTGCAGGGTCTGAGTGCTGAGTGTTCAGGTAGGAGGAGATTTCCACTACAGCCTGTGTCCTCATGCTGTTATGGGAGTTGGATCATCCATTAATCAAGCTGTGACGTCCCACCCACTGTGTTCTTTTTTAGTTACTGGGCATAGAGAAGGAGGGAAGGACTGGGTTTTCATTTAGAAACAGGTATACATGCCCAAATGTGTGATGTCATACCATGTGACCTGAAAAGCTGAGCTTAAACAAGGAAATGTTCTCTCCAGAAATAGAGACCAAACTGAGCATGTGCAGCAGTACTACTCTCACTTTGTCTTATCTGGCCTTGCCAAGAAGGACCCTGCAGGAGGGGTAGCATTTGTCCATACAGAATCGAAGAGCCTTTTTACACAATACAGAGAATTAACCCTTTAAGTTCCACAGTAAATATATCAAGCATGCTATTCTGCATACACAGACAGATTTTACTGTTGTGGGTTTAGTAACACTTTAAGGCTTCACCACCACTGCAATCCTCTCCCCAATCAGTGGTTAGATTTCATAGCCAACATAAAAATAACAAAAAGCAGCTCTCAAAAGCTGTGTAAGCATAAGCTTACAATCAAGCACATAGATGTGTTGACAAAAATATACAGAGATGCCTTTGGCTGCCAGCCACTCTAATGCCCCGTACACACGATCGTTTTTACTGTCATTTTTTAAACCGACGTTTTTCTCCTCGTTTTTTTTTCATGTTTCCTCTCAAGCCTGCCTTGCGTACACACCATCATTAAAAAAAACGATCAAGCAAAGCGCAGTGACGTTCAACACGTACGACGCCACTATAAAGGGGAAGTTCCGTTCGAATGGCGCCACCCTTCATGTTAGTAAAGTTTGTTGAGAGACGATTCGCTCTTTTCAGTCTAGTGCTTTTCAGTCCGTTACAGCATGACGAATGTGCTATCACCATTACGAACGCTAGTTTTACCAGAACGAGCGCTCCCGTCTCATACTTGATTCTGAGCATGCGCGTTTTTTTTCACGTCGTGAAAGCATACACACTATCGTTTTTCACGTCGTTAAAAAAAAGACATGAAAAACGACGTGAAAAAAGAGAGCATGTCCGGAATTTTTAATGGCCGTTTTTCACGTCGTTAAAAATGCTCTGGAGCCTACACACGATCATTTTTAATGGCCATTTTTTAAAATGGCATTTTTAACGGCATGAAAAACGATCGTGTGTATGGGGCATAATTCTCCCCAGCTTACAGAAACAGCAAAAATAACAGGACACAGTTCCTACTCACTCCCAGCATCAGATTTGCCATACATGTTTCGTCTGTTCTGACTTTATCAATGGGATCCCCTTTGATGAAGTCAGAGCAGACTAAATATGTAGGAGATGCTACACCACAAGACTACAGATAATCACAGGGCTATCTGAAAGCCTTTTTAGCCTGCCAACAGTAAAATCAAATAAAAATCTGATTTTATCTAATTAAAATTATTTGAGCTGATGTGCTAATTTAACCACTTAAGCCCCGGACCATTTGGTAGCTAAAGGACCAGAGGTGAATTCAGAATTTTGCACTGCGCTGCTTTAACTGTAAATTGTGCGGACATGCAATGTTGTACCCAAACAAAATTTGCGTCCTTTTCTTCCCACAAATAGAGCTTTCTTTTAATGGTATTTGATTGCCTCTGCGATTTTTATTTTTTGCGATATAAACGGAAAAAGAGCGAAAATTTTGAAAAAAAATGATATTTTCTACTTTTTGTTATAAGAAAAATCGAATAAACTCAATTGTAGTCATACATTTAGGCCAAAATGTATTCAGCCACATGTTTTTAGTAAAAAAAATGTCAATAAGCGTATATTTATTGGTTTGCGCAAAAGTTATAGAGTTTACAAACTAGGGTACATTTTCTGAAATTTACACAGCTTTAAATTTATGACTGCCTATCTCATTTCTTGAGGTGCTAAAATGACAGGGCAGTACAAAACCCCCCCAAATGACCCCATTTTGGAAAGTAGACACCCCAAGGAAATTGCTGAGAGGCATGTTGAGCCCATTGAATTTTTTATTTTTTTGTCCCAAGTGATTGAATAATGACTAAAAAAAAAAAAAAATTTACAAAAAGTTGTCACTAAATGATATATTGCTCACACATGCCATGGTTATATGTGGAATTTCACCCCAAAATACATTTTGCTGCTTCTCCTGAGTACGGGGATACCACATGTGTGGGACTTTTTGGGAGCCTAGCCGCGTACGGGACCCCGGAAACCAAGCACCGCCTTCAGGATTTCTAAGGGCGCAAATTTTTGATTTCACTCCTCACTACCTATCACAGTTTCGAAGGCCATAAAATGCCAAAATAGCACAAAACCCCCCCAAATGACCCCATTTTAGAAAGTAGACACCCCAAGGAAATTGCTGAGAGGATTGTTGAGCCCATTGAATATATTTTTTTTTTGTCCCAAGTGATTGAATAATGACAAAAAAAAAAAAATTACAAAAAGTTGTCACTAAATGATATATTGCTCACACATGCCATGGTTATATGTGGAATTACACCCCAAAATACATTTTTCTGCTTCTCCTGAGTACGGGGATACCACATGTGTGTGACTTTTTAGGAGCCTAGCCGCGTACGGGACCCCGAAAACCAAGCACCGCCTTCAGGATTTCTAGGCACAAATTTTTGATTTCACTCCTCACTACCTATCACAGTTTCGAAGGCCATAAAATGCCAAAATCGCACAAAAACCCCCCAAATGACCCCATTTTGGAATATAGACACCCCAAGATATTTGCTGAGAGGAATGGCGAGTATTTTACAGCTCTTATTTGTTTTTGAAAATGAAGAAAGAAAATATATATATATTTTTTTATTTTTTTTCAATTTTCAAAACTTTGTGACAAAAAGCGAGATCTGCAAAATACTCACAATACCTCTCAGCAAATAGCTTGGGGTGTCTACTTTCCAAAATGGGGTCATTTGGGGGGTTTTGTGCTATCTGGGCATTCCATGGCCTCCGAAACTGTGATAGGCAGTGAGAAGTGAAATAAAAAATTTACACCCTTAGAAAGCCTGAAGGCGGTGCTTGGTTTTTGGGGTCCCGTACGTGGCTAGGCTCCCAAAAAGTCTCACACATGTGGTATCCCCGTACTCAGGAGAAGCAACAGAATGTATTTTGGGGTGTAATTCCACATATGCCCATGGCATGTTTGAGCAATATATCATTTAGTGACAACTTTGTGCAAAAAAATAAAAACAATAAAAAAAAATGTCGTATTTCCGCAACTTGTGTCAACATATAAAATATTCCATGGACTCGACATGCCTCTCAGTATATAGCTTGGGGTGTCTACTTTCCAAAATGGGGTCATTTGGGGGGGGGTTTGAACTGTTCTGGCATTTTATACACAACATTAGGAAGCTTACATCCACTCTTCTAACCACTTGAAGACAAAGCCCTTTTTGACACTTTTTGTTTACATGAAAACATTTTTTTTTGCAAGAAAATTATGTTGAACCCCCAAACATTATATATATTTTTAAAGCAAAGGCCCTACAGATTAAAATGGTGGGTGTTGCATTTTTTTTTTCTACACAGTATTTGCGCAGCGATTTTTCAAACGCATTTTTTGGGTTAAAAAATACACTTTTTTTAATTTTAATGCACTAAAACACACTATATTGCTCAAATGTTTGATGAAATAAAAAAGATGATCTTAGGCCGAGTACATAGATACCAAACACGACATGCTTTAAAATTTTGCACAAATGCGCATTGGCGACAAACTACATACATTTTTAAAAGCCTTTAAAAGCCTTTACAGGTTACCCCAGTGGATTTACAGAGGAGGTCTACTGCTAAAATGATTGCACTCGATCTGACCTTCGCGGTGATACCTCACATGCATGGTGCAATTGCTGTTTACATATGACGCCAGACCGACGCTTGTGTTCGCCATTGGGCAAGAGCAGGGCAGGACAGGGGTGCTTTTTTTTTTTCTTTTTTTTTTTATTATTAATTTTGCTTTTTTATTTTATTTTTAAATTGTTCCTTCCAAGTATTTTTTTTTTGTTATCATTTTTATTGTTATCTCAGGGAATGTAAATATCCCCTATGATAGCAATAGGTAATGACAGGTACTCTTTTTTGAAAAAACTGGGGTCTATTGGACCCTAGATCTTTCCTCTGCCCTCAAAGCATCTGACCACACCAAGATCGGTGTGATAAAATGCTTTCCCAATTTCCCAATGGCGCTTTTTATATCCAGGGGGGGGACATTCCCTCCCACTGCTTGTAAAAGCAGTCCAGAGGCTAATTAGCCACTAGGATTGCTTTTACATGAAAGCCGGCCGCTGGCTGAAAAGAATGATACCAAGATGATACCTAAACCCACAGGCATCATTCTGGTATAATCATTCAAAGTCCAGCAACATACCAGTACGTTGCTGGTCCTTGTTGGACATGTATTGTAATCATTTATTTCATGCAGCCAGTTGGCTGAACGAAAAAAGAGATTGATCGGTGGGTATGCCCACCATTAGAATACCGCCCTTCATCCACCCACTTCCAATGATGGGCATACACGCACCATTTATATATGCCGAAGCATGGGGGCATCCTCCCGCAAAAAAGTTATGCCGCACACACATGGTCGGACTTTTCCACGGGCAAGCCTCCGTCGGAATGTCGACCGTATGTACCCAGCATTAGGAGCAAAATCGCTCCTCCGCCCCTGCTGCCCCAATGCTTCGGCATATTTGCTTTTTTTTTTAACTGTGGTGGTGAAATCACCTCCTACAGCACTGGAGTCGCAGGGATCAGGCCTGTCTCTGCGAACGCTGCAGTTATGTGAGTTTTTGTTTTGTGACAGTGATCGATCGATACTGCACTTGGGTGGCCTGGGCTGGACGGAGGGGCAAAACGCAGGTGCCAGCAGGTATCTGGGCTGATCCCGCTAACACTGCGTTTTTGGGAACCCTAAACTGCTGGGGACGCTAGTATAGATCTGATCAGATCAGATATTGATCTGTTCAGATACTATACCACTAAGGGGGGTGTATGCTTCACGCGTGGGTGTTAGCGTTACTGGCACTAACCTGACGCTGCCTGGGGTGTGACTCAGACCCTCTCTGACGCTAAAACCTAATTGATATCACCCGCCGGGCGATCAGGGGGTTAAACCTTTATTGGGTTATATACACAGCGGGTGCCCTGACACTATAAAAAGCAAACTAACTAACCAGCGTCACCCGTAACACTTATATGGTGATCACTGGTGAAAGGATTAACTAGGGGCAATCAGGGGGTTAAAACCTTTATTAGATAATATATGGGGGTACCTGACGCTATAAAAACCTGTGGCGAACCTAAAAAAAATTACCAGCTACCGATCTGCATCACCGGCACTAAGACAGCGTTTAGAAAAACGATCGCTTAGCGACAGTGGTGATGGGGGTGAAAGGGTTACCTGGGGGGCGATCAAGGGGGTTAAACCTTTATTAGATAATATATTGGGGTACCTGACGCTATAAAAACATGCGGCGAACCTAAAAAAAATTACTGGCTACAATCTGCATCACCGACACTAAGACAGCGTTTAGAAAAACAATTGCTTAGCGACAGTGGTGATAGGGGGTGAAAGGGTTACCTGGGGGGCGATCAAGGGGGTTAAACCTTTATTAGATAATATATTGGGGTACCTGACGCTATAAAAACCTGCGGCGAACCTAAAAAAAATTACCGGCTACCGATCTGCATCACAGACACTAAGACAGCGTTTAGAAAAACGATCGCTTAGTGACAGTGGTGATAGGCGGTGAAAGGGTTACCTGGGGGGCGATCAAGGGGGTTAAACCTTTATTAGATAATATATTGGGGTACCTGACGCTATAAAAACATGCGGCGAACCTAAAAAAAATTACTGGCTACGATCTGCATCACCGACACTAAGACAGCGTTTAGAAAAACAATTGCTTAGCGACAGTGGTGATAGGGGGTGAAAGGGTTACCTGGGGGGCGATCAAGGGGGTTAAACCTTTATTAGATAATATATTGGGGTACCTGACGCTATAAAAACCTGCGGCGAACCTAAAAAAAATTACCGGCTACCGATCTGCATCACAGACACTAAGACAGCGTTTAGAAAAACGATCGCTTAGTGACAGTGGTGATAGGGGGTGAAAGGGTTACCTGGGGGGCGATCAAGGGGGTTAAACCTTTATTAGATAATATATTGGGGTACCTGACGCTATAAAAACCTGCGGCGAACCTAAAAAAAATTACCGGCTACCGATCTGCATCACAGACGCTAAGACAGCGATCAGAAAAATGATCGCTAAGCGACAGTGGTGATAGGCGGTGAAAGGGTTATCTGGGGGGTGATCAGGGGGTTAAACCTTTATTAGGGGGGGTTAGGGGGCTACACTGGACCTAAGACTAAACTTTGGTGACACTTTTACAGTCACAAATGTCACTGATTGCAGTGATCACTAAATAAATGGTCACTGCAATCAGTGACACTGTGACTGGGGGCTGGGGGGGTGATCTGGGGGGTGATCTGGGGGGGCTGGGGGGGCGATTTATGTCCCTATGTGTCCTGGTGTCAGTGTAGTGTTGTGTGCACTGACCTGATGTCTTCTCTTGTACGGCGCTCGGTATATGTGAGCGCCGCACCAGAGATGACATCACTTCCTCCTGCTCCCTCTGTCTGACACAGACAGAGGGGGCATTTCCATTCGCCGGGAGCGATCGCGAGGGGGTGGCCAGAAACGAATGGCTGCCCCCTCATCCCGGAACGCTCCCGGACACTTAGCCACCGCTCACTGTACAGAAGGGGGGTCCGATTGGACCCCCCAACTATACAAATGCAATCACGTATGCTCTACGTGATTGTGCCTGTCGGTGCCATTCTGCCGACGTATATATACAGTGAGCGGTCGTTAAGTGGTTAAACATTGTTTCAAAGAATTGTATTAGCAGGTCATTTTATCATTTTATTGCTACTAAGTCGCACTTTGAATATTCTTTTTTGACCCTCACTATCATGCTGGAACAATGCTGATTTTAAGACAGCTCCACTTAAATTCTAATTTCCCTTATGATGTCACTTTTAGACTTCCATGGGCCCACTAAGGAAATGTAGATCTGATCATTTTATTCAAAGTAATTGATTTTTGCTGATTGAATTTGGGATTCATGATATTCTCTTCTTCTTGTTCATTACAAAATAAATACATTTTATCACTTGCAGTGCGGTGTCACAACATATAATTCGGTATGAAAATGTGGTTTCTACCATTATTAATTGTAAATGTCATGATGCCATGATGTGTTCAAGTTTAAAGCAGGAAATGTGCCTAAAACTTGTATCTATACAGTTTATTCTCTCTATCATATACTATGTTTCATTCACTCCTATATCATTGAGTGTGATAAATATTACATGACATCTATTACTATGTTTGGTTTTGAACCTTATTCATAAGTTGATCTCATGTGGCATACTTCATGGGATTTCAGCAAAAGAAGGCACCAGTTTGTTTCAGATTTCTCTTAACCGAATAAATATACCGTACTTGTATACATAAAAGGACATAAATGAAACTTGTGATTATTATTTACCAACATTACATGTTAAAAGTAAAGCCCTGTACACACGGGTGGGAATCTTGTCGGGAAAAAAAACGTTGGTTTTCCCGACGAGATTCCCGGCAAGCTTTTCTTGCTCGCCGGGTGTACACACGGCACATTCAAAAGAACCGCTGTTCTTTTGAATGGCAAGAACACGGTGACGTCATCGACTACGACGAGCATGCGCTTGTCACATTCGATGCCGTCGTCGCCATCTTGCTTCACCCTACACTACCCTTGTAAGCTACCGCGCATGCGTCGAAGTCTCATCGAGCATGTGCGGGTTTACCTAGAGACAGGTAAGCGTACAAACGCACGGTTTTCTCGTCGGGAAACAGGCCGACGAGTATCCCGACGAGAAAATAGAGAGCAGGTTCTCTATATTTCTCGTCGAGATTCCTGGCAGTTTTCCCGATGAGAAACCATACACACGGCCGGTTTTCTCTGCAAAAAGATCTCCCAGCAGTTTTCTTGCATAAAAAAACGGGCGTGTGTATGAGGCTTGAGTGTATCAAAAAGATATTGAAATCTTTTTATGTATTAGATTGTAACAGGCAGATTATAGTAGCCAGTTTTCCCTTCTGTGCACCCATAAGTCACTTTCTCATCCACAAACAGGAGTGCTTTGACAGCATATAGGAAAAGCACTGTAATGGAAATACATGCAGGTGTTACCTAGGGTGGTCTCAATGCAAATGCAGCCTGTCCAGCTATGCACACTCCTCCAGACCGACATCGACCTATCCCATTCTTCCTTCCTCTTTATTTCCCTGCAAAGGTAAAGCATAATGGGCAACTATGCATCGCATAGTTGCCCATTATGTATCACTTACCTGAAGCCAAAGCCTGCAATGTCACCACTGTCCCCACTAGCAGCGAGCTTCCATCTTCACCCCTCTTCCTTCTGGGGCCGCGAACTCCGGCTCTGTGACTGGCCGGAGTCGCGCGGGAGCCGCCAGTCACGGCATGAACACCTTTAGAAACGGCTGTATTGCCTTTTCTAAAGTGCACCTGTGCCGTAGACATCGGCGCCTGCACCATAGACATTGGCGTACGGCTCTATTGTACATATCTCCTAAACCGTGGAGGTTTAAGAGATATTTCCAGCACCTACAGGTAAGCCTTTAACTAGGCTTACATGTAGGTAAAAATGGTTGCACAGGGTGTACAACCACTTTAATGCAAAGGGGCTCTGATCTCTTGTAGTCTAATCTAATTTTCCTTCAGCACTTGACTGTTTCCTATAGCATGTCTGCAGTCTTTAACAACTCCTATAGCATCTTTGCAGTCTCTGACCATCTTCTGCAGCCAGCATGTCTGCCATCTTTAGCCATCTTCTATTGCGTGGCTGCAGCCTATGACAGTTTTCTGTAGTATTACATTCACTAAATATTATGTGCAAACCTGCACTTTAGGCCCTCCATATCACAAAAGTTGACCATTTGTGGTCAAGAACACTGTTCTGTGTTAGCCATCAATTAATGCAGAAAGTTTGTAGTTTAGGTGATACCCCTTATTGGTTACTTCAAAACCTCCACTTTTTAGCTACTGAAGGATTGATTTTGCCTTCTGTTTTGGGCAGTTTTCAGGCCGATGACTCCAATATTTTCTGCTAATATGCTACAACTATCTTGACATCAATTTTGACTAAATTTCCTGTGCTGCTGCAGGTCACACAGTCATGTATGGTTGTTGTGACCATGAAGTTATTTTTGGTCACATTACTCCAAATTAGTTTATTTCAGAAGTCTTTGAGTCTTCTTCACGTGCTGGTTGGACTGTTTTGTGGAGTTGGTGCATCACAAATGGCTGATGTTTTATAAATTCTGCTAGGATACTGATAAAAGTGCATGCAAAGTAAAAACCAAATACTGACTACAGTATTTACAAATGGCAGGACAGGATGTAATCGGGGAAGTAAGGCAGAGCAAGGAAGGATGGACATGCAGATTAGTGGATAAGAGTTTGAGAACTGGACAAGAACAGGTACAAGATTGTACAGGTACAGAATAGTGCAGGCACACAGGCAAATGCAGTGGCACTGAGCATTAAGCCAGGTAGAGCCTAATAGTGTGCCTGCAATCAGCTTTAGGCTGTAACCAATCTCTGCACTCTAACCAATCTCTGCACTCTAACCAAACTCTGCTGGCTGCTGAAAGACACCTGCTGGTGAATAATTGAGTTACATCATGCCAGTCTAAAAACAACAGTGCCATCAACAGGTACCCTGGCTATCCTGGATGTTCCTGGCAGAAATATGCATGGTGTGACTTGTATCTTTAAAGGTCAGATTAACTTGACAGTAAGAAAAACAGCATTTTCAGCAAAAGCAGTCAGCAGTGGCAGCCTACATGAAAGGTTAATTTGACAGCAATGGAAAATCGCATTTTCAGCAAAAGCAGTCAGCAGTGGCAGCCTCATGAAAGTTTCCACTGTTCAGATACCCTTGTCATTTTATATTATTTATTACTTACTTGCTTACAAAATTCTGACCACGCTTAGTGAAACATTCTGTCATCTTTTGCTAATTGTTATCTTTGTGGCAATCAGGACGAGCAATATAAAACCGTGCTCTTTTGCTTTGTACAGATTTTTAAAGAAGGCATAATTGATAAGGTTGTTTCCAGAAACATAATTAAATTTGACGTATGATATTCATTTATCATGTTTTGCAGATGTTTTATTAATTAAGGTCTTATTATTTCATACAGGATTAAAAATTAAACGAATAATTGTTGAATAGCCCTTAGTCATTTCAGACAATTCAAAATGAGTTTAGTTGTTTCATGATCTCTATGTAATACATTTTCAGTTTATAAAATTTTTGCTGATAACATAAATTGCTTTTTGTAATTTATTTTAAAGTTTTTCTAAATATTACTTTGAAGACAGGAATATATTGTAACATTTACTAGTTAAAGGGCAGCTCCACGCTACTTCAACAAGGCATGCTAATCATTAATTGTCTTACACTTACATGTATATTATTATATTATATTATTTTCAGTCAGACACCATTTTTTATATAACACAGGCTTAACTTTAACTTAACCTTACAAATTACATATGAATACATTTACATTTATACTGTACCTATGCCTTTATGGGGGTGTTTTGTTCTGTTCTATATCATATTTTCTGCCAGCATTTTTGCAGCCTTAAAAAGTACATTCTGTCTACAAGTAAAAAGTATTTTTAGCCTAATGTGGAACTTTAGTCAGAAAATTAAGTCCTGCTAGATAACTTCAGGATATATTTTGCAAATATAGCTATGTAAAACATTAAAAACAAGTGTCTATACTGTTTAAAATTCAGTAATACAAGGTCTCACCCTGCTCCGCACATGCTTAGTTGCTCTGTATTTTTAGGCACTGCCAAGTTTGTAGGGGTCGATCTACTGACAGCCTTAAAGCAAATTAAACCCTTATCCTTTACAGCCAAGGAAACTGCTTCTGTATGATTTGCAACTCCCATGGTGCTGCAAATGTGATCAGTTTTGACACCAGCCATTTGATGGTTTAAAAGCTTGATTGAGGACACAAGCAAATGTGACAGCTAGCAATCCCAGCATTCTAGGAATGTAACTGTTTTTTTAAATTGTTAAATCGATGAGTTTAGTTCTGCATAATGATTTCCTGCTATTCAGGGGCTCTGGGCTTCAGCTTAATGGCAGCCTCCAGCAAGAAGAAACAGGAGCAATGCTGGAGGCAATTTATAACACACACTAATTTTGATAGTATAATTATTAACATTGAATGTATATTAGTTTTTATGGGTAAAATTCTACTTTAAAGAAGCTTCTTTTCCTTCCCTACAAAACCTATTCTGGAAAAAAAATTGCCAGTCATAGATAAGTAATAATTGTGATATCAGCCCAGTTCCAACTAATTTAAACTACAATTCCTGGGATAAAGCTAACTAATCATAAAAATGTTCCCTCCCAACTCCTAACACCTGTTCTACCTAATCTGTGTAAAAAAGAACTATATACTAACCTATTTTCGGCCCACTCTACCTGGTTACATGATCAGCTCCCCTGTGTCAGCTAGTGGTGGCTTCAGGTGAGAAGAGGAAGCGCTGACAACAGATTGACCTTAGTAAGCCTATAGGTGATGTCAGTTTTCAGGCATTACCAGCCATTGTTGGGCAATGAATAATCTCCCCTGCAGCTGGTGTTGGCTGACAGGGGAGATCTCATAACCAGATAGGAGCAGAACAAAAATAGGTAAGTATACAGATCTTTCCATCACAGGTTAGCTAGAATAGAAGTTAGGATTGGAAAGAGAGTTTTTTTAGGATTAGTTAGCATTATCTTGGAATTTCACTTTAAAAATCAGTCCAGATATCCTCCATCACATTAGGTGTTGGAAATTTCTTCATTTACATCAACAGGGTTGACAACTTGGAAAACAGAAAAATATGCACGTTAGGCAGCCCCCGAATGTAAATGAAAAGTATACCTTTTGCAGTGCATGCAAATTCTTTCAACTGGTGAAGTAATATTTCGATTTCCACCCAGTACTTGACTGAAGTGCTCAAAACTAAATAAAGTGAACAGTTCCTTTGCATATACAGGACAAGGAAAAAAGTTCACTCAGCTCAATTTCCACCCTCCAGCAGCCTAAACTCACCTTTCCAGCTTTTTTTTTTTTACAAAGTCCACCTTTCCATCTTTTACCCAACACTCCAATAGGCCAGAGGTGAAGTGAAATACTCAGAAGTTTTTGGTATAGAAAAACATATGACTCACTCCCTCTCTCAAATGTGACAGCACTGTTGTCCTGAGATTGGCCCATCACTGTTACATGGGGCCAGGGAAGGAGTCTATAGTTCTGGGTAAGCTCCAACAAGTTAGTTTAGAGCTTACATTTGGCTTCCTTTCCTCAATGCCATAGGCAGGAGAGAGAGAGAGGTGAGTATAAGCTACTGTGGAGAGAGGAACTAAGTCGACTTCTTTCTTCGCCCTGCATGGGGATAGAAAAGGTTCACCTTAATTGTTTTCAGCTCGAAAGAAAGTCCCCTTAGCTTCACCTTTTATGGGGCACCTTTTAGTTTCTAATACACATATCGTGCAACCCATTTTTTGACTGTCTACTGTTTTGTTTCACCTTGTTTTCGGTATTCGAGTTTGATTTTTCCAAACCTGACCTTAATACTACTTACAAAATGCTAAAATCTAACAAAGAAAGACAACAATTTCTTACAGTCAGCATCCAGATGTTTGAAAAGCGCTGACTTTTCTGCCTAGAATAGCATAACTGCAGACATTTGTTGTGTGTTTACCAAAGGGATCAGAGCTACATCTTCACCAGCTGGCCACCTGTAGAAAAAAAACCATATGGCCTTGTCTTTTTTGATGAAATCTGAACAAAAGAAACATATCATGCTCAGTTTTACCAGGCTAAATTGTGATTTAAAATCAGAGAATCTTTAACCTAATATTCATGTTTAGACCTAAAAGGTTTTATAATGAGATGACATTATGCTGAAACGCAAAGTAAACTTCAGAACTAAATTCCATCAGACTGTTGATAGTGTAGGATGGGGAAACATCTGGACTGAGACTCTTGCAGGCATTAAGTAAAATTGCAAATACACAGTAGACCGACGTGTGCAACACTTGCTAATGTGAAGCAATGTATCCTAATTGTAAAACAAAATGTTGATCCCTTGCATCAGTTTGTCATTTTGTATGTGAAATACAGTATATTCTCCTGCAAATAGTTGTACAGCAAAGTGAAATAGGAATGCAATATGTTTGGTGTTTTAACTTAGTTGAAAAAGATGACTTTCACAAAAACAAAGCTTCTAAATTTAACGCAATAACAATTTCTTATCAGTTCTGAGGAAGGCTTTAATTTTTGTAATCAAATTATATGCATTACATATTTTTTTGTATACATTGTTTTGCTATACAACAGATTAATCCATATTCCCTTTCTCTCCCAATGAGTATAACAATGGATCCATACATGATACATAATTGATTTCATCAGTATCGAGTTTAGTTCTTATGAGGAATTCCCAAATAACCTCCTATTTGGTGGACTGGTAGATGTCTTCTTGATGAATAGAAATATATTATTTTTTTTCAACTATTTATTGTACAGACACTCCAACATCACCACTCCATTACTAAACCCTACTGATCATCTCTGTCTTTCTGATTACAGTCACATGATGTTTAACCGAACCCTTAACAAGAGCTAATTTATTAAAATTCTAAGATTATAATCAAGAAGACAAGATATGATCAGAAGCAGGGGTTATATGCTGGAGTGGGTCATTTTGGAGACTCTGATTGGAGAAACAAATCTTGGCGAAAATTTGTAGTGTAATAAAATCTTATTTTATTATATTCAAATGCTAATGTTAACTGATTAAAAAATAAATTACCAGTGAAAGTAACTACATTAGTGAGGTCTGTGAAATAACAAGCAAACACAATATGTTAAGATTTTCTTCAGTTTCTATTCAAAGTAGGACTTTCACCTCCTTAGTTGTAGTAGTTGTATACATAAAGTGTTAACCTTTTGTAATCTTAAGATAGATAGATAGATAGATAGATGATTAATATGTCAACCTTTTAGAATAATTCCACCTTTGTTGAGGAAAGAAATAAACAATCCCCTTTGGGTGATCAATGCACATTGCAAGGATTTAAAACAAAACCTTGCTGGAGATTCCTACCTGTTTCTGCTCTGGAGCAAAAAAGCTGTTCGTCCCTTGGAAACGTATTCTGAATGGGAATTGCTAAATAATTTTAATCAGCTAGTGCACTTTCAGGGCTCCGATGAGAAAGTTGCAATGTCTGCATTTCTTTAGAAGTGACTCCCCTTAGGGAGTATCTTACCAAAAATGAAGTTCTTAGGCAAAGAGGCAAAGGGTTGCCTAATGCCGTGTACACACGTTCGGAATTTCCGAAGGAAAAAGTCAGGCGGAATTCTTTCATCAGATATTCCGAATGTGTGTATGCCCCATATGACTTTTTCCTTCAGAAATTCCGACGGATTTAGAAAGAGAACATTTTCTCTTTTTTTCCGCCGGAAAAAATTTCTATCGGAAATTCAGTCTGTATGGAACTCCGACGGAGAAAAAAACACGCATGTTCAGAATCAAGTCGACAAATGCTCGGAAGCATTGAACTTAATTTTTCTCGGCTCGTCGTAGTGTTGTACGTCACCGCATTCTTGATGATCGGAATTTGATGTGACAGTGTGTATGCAAGACAGCTTGAACAGAATTCCATCAGAAAAACCTGTCGGAGTTTATTCTGACGGAAAATCCGATCGTGTGTACAAGGCATTACACTTGACTTTTGCCTCATTTAATTGCGTTTTACAGAAAATGACAGTGTGCAGTTTGAAAATAATTTTTTTTTTTATAATTTTTTTATTTAATAACATGAAATTATAAAATGGCATGTGTAGCAATTATATATGCTGTATTAACTTTTGTATTTGCAATTTTTTTTCACAAAAGTAGAGTTACCCTTTAAAAAGCACAATTATTTATGGTGACTTTCTCCTCATGTCCTAAATTTTAAACCCTTGTCCTCCTATTATCTAAATAGGCTTTCAGGTATGCCATATGTCCACATAGAGTCCTAAGGCATGAATCATGAGCATGCAAATCAGGATGACTATGCCACTGCTTCATTGTAAAGCAGTGGGTGAGCATTGTCACCCTGATAGAAAAATCATTTTAAAGTAATTTTTTTTAAATAAGGCAACAGAAAATGGCTATTAAAATTACAAGGTGCACTTTGAGTATCCAACATATAAATTGATAGATTTTGGATTTAGATATACTTTAACCATTTTTTTTTTTTGCAACCTATTGGGTTAGAGAGTAACTAATATGATCTACCTTGAAATGCCTGTGTAAAGGGTAATTAGACTTTAATTAATCATTAACCATATGATCTTCCTCAATCAACCAACAAACCTATCAGCATAGCAGCTAACCATTTAGTACCTTCTGAAGGAAGTCAGCGATGGCAGTCGCCATATATAGTATCTCTAATGTCAGGTTTACTTTAAATTGTAATGATTCTAAAAAAAACTGTTGCAATCATTTTAAGAAAGCCATTTTACAAATCCATCCAATTTTCCATCATGGCAATACATTTACTAAGTTGTGTCATTTGTCACCTATATATTTTTCTGTGAAAGTTGACTTTACAATTGTAATAGTGATTGTATTGTGGCAAGTAGTGTATATTGATCAGGACAGACTGTAATGCTATTCTGTATTCTGATGGAATTCAGCACTCATAATTTGGTAAATTGGGTGCTGCAAAACAAATTGGTTCCCTGCCACATGTAATTTTCAAGAAAACTCTGGTGAAAACTGATCAGAAGCCAACTCTTTATCTTTTGGGCTTCCAGGAAAAAGCTAACAAAAAAGCTTTAAAACAACTTTACATAGCTGATATGGATTACATTTGCTCAGCATCACTTATCACTGTGAGACATATTTTGTGTTTCTAGAATATTTTTATTAAATGTAAAGTAGTAAAATGTCCTGGTAAATAAAGAAGTAGCCAACTTTGTCCCACATTTACCCTGTATAACAAAAAAGAGGGGTTGTGTCTAATGTAATGGAGGCTTATTGTCTAACACAAAGGAGGCTTCTTTACCTCTTGTCTATCTATCTATCTATCTATCTATCTATCTATCTCTCTCCTACCACCTATCGATATAAACATGTAAAAATCTGGCAAGACAGAAGAACTATAAACTGTTTAATGCTCACTTGTTCAAACTGGTGTATCTCGAATTTAATTATGCTTGTTATTGCACAGTTGCTAAAATGTAAAATTCTGATGGTTGATCTAGAAGTACATGCAAGGAACATTTTAAAAAGTAACAAAGTGGACTATATGATTTATATTTTTTATATTTTTTCCTAGGTTTCTGCAGTAAACGTTTTTTTTTTGACATGCACAATATAACACATAAAGCAAAATATATTGTTTTTCTTTTCAGAGTTACATACATGGAAGCAGCCAGGCACAGTTTGTCGCAGAATCTCACATCATTCTACTACTCAGTATCCTTTCCATTTTTAAAAGTCGTATTTATGTGTTCAAGCTACAGTTTATTTTTGGGATAAATACAATTATGCATTCATTGGTTTAAAGCAAGATAGGTCCTTGTAAATGTGGCACTTGAAATCATATTTAGGTATTCGAGTTTTTGATGTCATATTACATAAATCTACATGGTCAGTCATACTTACTGCTCAGTCTGTGTGGCTTATTCAGTACGGCAGTACAAAGAGCACTGAGAATGTACGAAGTGCAGAAACGCATAGCTACCAAGCAATAATTATCTCTGTAAACTGACTACTGTAAACTGAAATCACTTTTAATTGATATAGGCTAGAGCACTTAGCAGATCCACATTTCTCTTTGGTCTCTTTTAAAGAATAAACCTCTGCATGAGTTTCTAGAAAATGTAGAATAAATTGAAAAATAAGGCTACAGTTTCACTGGCTTTTTCCTTTTGTTCTTTTTAGAATTCCAGCTTACTCCTAACTAATCTTAAAAAATGTCCCCTCTCCCATCACAACACCCTGTTCTTAAATAGCTCATATCATAGCCTTCTGCTGTATGTGGAAGACAAGTTGCCATTTGTTTTAAAGAGAAGACTCTCTGATTTCATCAGGTTTATAATTAAGATAACATGAGTATAAAACATGAAATAATGGAATGCGTCATAGAGAAACTAAGGGCAATTTGTAGGCATTTCTGAGATTGTGACAAGCTTAAAGCCGAACTCCAGAAATCCTGCTGCTTTGTAAAAAAAAATTCATTCATACTAAGAGTTAAGTCCAACGAGGGAGGTGCATGCCACTTCCTGGACTTTTCTCTTTAATTTACATCTGACAATTTTATGAAGACAGTAAACACTATGGTTCCAGGATTTTCAATGTGGGACATTCTGGTCTGAGCTCCTTTACCAGCAGAGTGAATGCAGCTGCTATGCCCACCCCTCCCTTCCACCTGCCCAGTCACAGAAGCCTTTGTATTATGTGAACTCATTAACAAAATACAAAGGCCTCTGTAAATGAGCAGCAAAGGGGAGGGTTGAGCAGAGCTGTTGTCTGTCCTCTGAGCACTGAGTGTCTCCTCTGGGAGTGCCATAAACCTGACAGATATAAATAATAGAGATACGTCCACAAGGTGGCATGCACCTCATTGGACTTAATACACAGCATGCGTACATATTTATCAAAGTGGCTGAATTCCAGGAATTCCGCTTCAATCTGTATGTAAAGCCTAAACGTGTTTTTGTAGTTTTGAATAAAATATGGAAAGGGCTAGAACCACTGTAAGGTTAGTATCGCTGTCTGTTCCCCTGCTGGCTAGATTTACCCTCACTATTGGTCCTGGTGACCATTTTTTTCCCAGTATAGAAGTAACAACAAATTCAACAAGTTGTCAGAATAACATGAGGTAAAGTTAAATAGAGAAAGCACTCACATTGCCTCATCCTTAATTAATTATGGAAATACAAAAAAGGGGACCCAAAGGGTAGCCCCAGGTCGGATTTTAATGGCACAGTAAACAATGAAAATATAGAAAAATGATCTTTAATAAAGTATAAACACATACATGGTATACAAGGGAACAGACAAACAATTACTTAAAAACCATATACATAGAACTACAGAGTATATGATATGAGCCCAAGTGCATCGACGTGTTTCATCGTTAGGCTTCATCAGGATGCATTCTGATTTTGCAAGAACAGGAGCAACGGGTCTCACTATCTTGCAGGGAAATCAATCTTGATTGATATATGATTACCAACGTTTTGTCCAATAAAGGGGAAAACAAGGTTGGCTCATGTACAGAGAGCAGTTCTCATGATGGAAGGTCAGGGAACCAGATGGCTCCTAGATTAGGGTGTCCTCATAATATGGCCTCAAAACAGGGGGACAGACATACGCCAAACCACAAAGAGCAGAAGTATCCCTATATAGAGTATAAGTATATATGCGGGTGGGTATATTATAATCTTCACATCCAGAGTGTTCAAAGAGCAGATATACAAAGCTGCATCCAGGCTTGGAGATATATCAAGCCTAGAGCCGTATTAGAATGCTCACAATGGATTAGTGGTATTGACATATCAAAGAGACCCCCCTGGGAGAGAGCGGACTACTCTGCACCCGTGCACCCCCTCTTGAATCATACCAGGCCACATGCCCTCAACATGGGATATCTTGATGAGGACAAAGGTCTCTTCCAGACAACCCTGGGCAGTGGTTGTGGGAGTATGCGAGTAGGGGCTTATCAAAACCAAGATCCCAGCCCCCTACCTATTAAATAGGTAAGGGTTAGGCCCACCTGGTGACATCACCTGGGCACTCCACCTCCTTGTGATGTCACGGACCCAGCATGCACCGGTCAGTGACCTCACAAGGGCAGGGCCACGAGGTGACGTCACCAGGTGGCCCCGTCCCTTACATATTTAGGAACTGTCAAATTGTAGAGCAGGCATTCGGTGGTCAGCAGTCCTCGCAGGCAAAGCTGCAGTGGTGGCAGCGGCGTGATCCGTGCACATTGTTTTTTTCTTTGTTTTTTTTAATAAAGGACTTGTCAAAAACCTGCCTACTGTTTTTATTTTTTGGGGTAAATGAGTAGGGGTATAATGTACTCATTTACCCATTTACATGGGGGGGGCAGGATCTGGGGCCCCGCTTAAAGGGGACTTCTAGATTCCAATAAGCCCCCACAACCACAGCCAAGGGTTGTTGGGAAGCGGCCTTGTCCCCATAAATATAGGGACAATGTGCTTTGGGGTGGGGGGGGGGCATGTGGCCTGGTATGGTTCAGGAGGGAAGGTGCTCGCTCGTCTCCCCCCCATTCCTAACCTGCTGGGTTACATGCTCAGATAAGGGTCTGGTATGGATTGGGAGGGGACCCCCACGTCATCAGTTTTGTATTGCCGGAAATGGTATTGTATTGCCGGTAATTTACATATCATTTATTTTTCTTTAGAAATGTCAGTTTTGCTGCAGCAGGTTCTATACATGACACATATGCACCACTTTACATTCAGAATACGGGGACCCCCCAGGTGCTATATTTAAAGGAATTTTTAATTGTTATTGTTTCACTTTACCACTTCAATACAGAGCACTTTCCACCCTTCCTGCCCATACCAATTTTAAGCTTTCAGCGCTATTGCAGTTTGAATAACAATTGCGCGGTCATGCGATGCTGTACCCAAACAACTTTTTTATATATTTTTTCCCACAAATAGAGCTTTCGTTTGGTGGTATTTTACCACTTCTGGGGTTTTAATTTTTTGCACTACAAATAAAAAAAGACCGAAAATGTTGAAAAAATATGTTTTTCTTTGTTTCTGTTACAAAACTTTGTAAATAAGAACGTTTTCTCCTTCACTGATGGGCACTGATGAGGCTGCACTGACGGGCACTGATAAGGCAGTACTGATTGGCACTGATGAGGTGGCACTGATGGGCACTGATGATGAGGCACTTATATGCAGCACTGATAGGCACTGATAGGCGGCACTGATAAGCAGCACTGACAGGCACCGATAGGTGGCACTGGTATGCATCACTGATGGGCACTCATAGGTGGCACTGATGGGCAATCATAGGTGGCACTGATAGGTGGTACTGATAGGTGGCACTGGTGGGCACTTATGGGAACTGATAGGCAGCACTAATAGACCCTGATGGGCAGCACTGATAGATGGCTCTGTTAAGCAGTACTGATCAGGAGGCACTGGCAGGCATCACTGATGGGCACTGAGTGCCATCCCTATTGGGCATTAATTGGCATACCTGGTGGTCCTGGGTTGGCATCCCTGATTGTCCTGGGTGGGCATCCCTGGTGGTCCTGGGTAGGCATTCTGGGGGGGCTGCACTAAAAATCAATCAGCGCAGACCCTCCCTGTCAGGAGCGCGTCTGGCAGTGCAAGTGGCCGATAAATGGCTCTTCTATTTACACTGTGATTAGCTGTGATTGGACACAGCTGATCACATGGTGAAGAGCCTACGTCAGAGGCTCTTTACCTCGATGGGAGATGCAGTGTGTTAGACTGACACACCACACCACCGATCGCCGCGCTGCGTGCCCCCGCGGGCACGTGATTGCGGCTTATTCTGCTGGACATCATATGACGCCCAGTCAGGATAACTGAACCACTTCCCGGCGGTCATTCTGCATACGGCAGAAGGGAAGTGGTTAAGCATCATTGCATCATTTATTTATTTTTATTTGCATTGATACATGTCCCCCAGGGCAGTACCCGGGTCCCTATACCCTTTTTATGGCCAATAACTTGCATATAACCCTTCAAAATGGGGACTTTTGATTTTCATGTTCGGGTCCTATACTGTAGAGTTTAATAGAGTATGCGGCTAGGGGCCAAACTTTTTCCCTGTTTGGGAGTTCTGGTGCGAACCGAACAGGGGAGTGTTTGGCCCATCTCTAGTAGAGATCTCCTCTTCTTGCTGTGTCTCTAGGACAGGAAGTGAAGGCACATCTCTCCCACAGAATGCAGATATAACTTTTAAGTCTTAAAGCGGAGTCCCACCAATTTTTTCATGTTGTTTGGATCAGAAAGCCCACCCACAGTAAAGTAATAAATTAATATACTTTTTTTTCACTAAATACCTTTTTTAAAGCTGTGTTCAGGCGGCACTTCCTGTCCCAGTGTCATCTATCCCAGGAGTCCTTGGGAAGCCTAATAGCGAAATCTTGTGATATTTCAAGACTTCGGTATTTGCCTTACTTCTGGTTTCTGTGTTGATTGACAGGTTGCCATAACATCGGGGTGGGAACTCCTGCCGCCGCCGCCATTGCTATTGCAACCTGTAAGCATAGTACGCCATGCAGTGTCATTACTATTCAGACTCGAAATTTGGAGCTGCATGCTGGATAGCCAGCTTCACGAAATCCTGGATCCAAACAGGAGAGGGCTTCAGATGCCCACATCGTAAATGGCCGCTGCCTGCCTGCCGGGATCCTGTCAGTAATAAAAGAGTTATAAGCAAAAAGAATGATTACTCTTGTAAAAGTATCCTAATGTTCTGTACAAGTAGAATAAAGGGGGTGTTTTCTTTTTTTAATTGCCAAAGAGACTGGAGATCTGCTTTAACCTTCCCTACCCTATCTGAAAGTAAAAAAAAAAAAGTTTGAGCTTTACCTACAGTTTATTGGAAATAATACCTTCAAAGTGATTTGTAAATCTTCTCGGTTAGTTTTGTGCTTTGAATGTCTTTGCCTAGTTGCATAGCCAGACAAAGATCCTAAAATTTCATAATTCAGCTATACGGCTTCCTGGGCTATCTGCCTGCACATTGAAGCAATATATTAATGGCAATTAATTGTTTGCACAGGAAACTGAAATGCTGAATCAGTGGTATTATTTTCCTGCATAAACAGTATTTAAATCACAAGACTGGCTAAACAGAATAATGAATGCTGGTAGGTAAAATGGTTTGGCTGGAGTTCCACTTAAGCAGGTAATGCTAATCATATTCTCTACTAAAAAGATTGCACTAATGAAAGGTAAACACAAAATTAATTTAATGCAATTTTGTATGTAACAGCAATCAAGTAAGCATTTAAAACCGTCCCCACTCTTCTAGGAAGGCTTTCCTCTAGATTTTGGAGTGTGTCTGTTGGAATTTGTGCCTGTTTAGCCAAAAGAACATGTATGAGATTGGATACTGATTTAGGGCAAGAAGACCTTGCTGACAATCCACATTAGTTCATCCTAAAGCTGTTTGTTAGGGATAAAATCAGGGCTCTGTGTGGTCTACTAAGGGAGGCTTCACACTTCATACTTGCACAGTATACACATGTTTTTTGTGCAGGTTAGCTGTGCTTTCCTATAGATTTCTATAGATTTCACATACTGTAGATGTACCATGGTTTAGGTGCATTGTCGGAAAGTGGGTACAGTCAGGCTGCAACAGAAAAGGGTCTTTGCTAAAGTGTTGCCACAAGATTGGAAGCGCACAGTTGTGTAAAATTTATTTTTCTGCTGTCGTATAAACAGTTTCCTTCAATGGAAACACTTGAATTCAATAATTGGGTGGGGTGTTCACATACATATAGTTTATAATCAGATGTACATTATCTAATACTGTTATCAAAGTGTATTATGTTTGGGGAATTCACTCAACTGTGTATAGCCTTTCTAGTGTGCTCACTCCAGCTGGGAACTATGTTTTAGGGCTTAATGGCCCATTTTTATTTAAAATAAAAGTTAAAAAAAAGTTCCACAAAATAACAGGTGGGCCTCTCACGGGTTTCCAACAGCAAGTTTTATCCATGCAGGAGTGCTAAGCATTCCTCGCTCAATGCTGTGTAACACACAGGTGCTTCCTTCATCCTCCTGGATCACTTTTGCTCAGGCCTCAAGCTCAGGCCTTTTGGCTGGTCCCTTAGACCGGTTCAAAATACCTACTGTGTTGACCTTCCAATTATGCACCACTCTCATGTATCCTCTGCATATCACTCACAGATCCCTGCTGCATGGGGCCCATGGCCTGGCTTGGGCAGGGGACCTCCTGTCTCCTGGGTGGAGCATTGCACTACTGCAGAGTCCAAGATTACAAAGGCTGTGCATACCTGCACATGCAGCCTGCTGGTCACCAGTAAAACCTGAACACTGGGTTAGAGGCTTTTTCCCTCCCAATGCTCTTTGAGGCCTCTGGAACCAGACCCCGATCTGGAAGTTCTAAAACCTAAATAAAACCAAAAGACCAGCTTTCTTCTCTCTCTGAACAGATCTTCTGGAGCCCCTCAATCTGTGCCCTTTGAGAACCCTGTGTCATTTCTACTTATTTCAACTCAACAGCAGAGCACAGCACTGCAGCAGTAACAACTCGTTCCTGTCCTATAGTCACAATGTGGCTTGAATTATGTAAATGATTTCACTTTAGGTTACATTTTCTATTAGAAAAAGCATGCATCAGCTTACACCCAACTATATTTAAACATAAGAACACATAAGTCAGCTTCACTGCACTAGTTTTACGGTTGTTGATACAAAAATCAAAAAATGCTTTCAGAGCCTGATTTGTGCATGCACCTTTACAGCTAATGATGTGCATGAAATGAAAAAAACATTAAAAAACAAAACATGCATAAAGAAACAAAGCACTGATGTATGCAGAATGCTTTCATATTGCTCTTCTCCCCGCAGAGTTATTTACCATTCAACAGTGTAAACTAAATATCTAAAATTTTCTTTCGCTTGAGCCAAATGGATAGGGCATTTCTTTTGTTACTGTTCATTTATTTTTTAGCAGATAAATAAACCAATATATATGCATAGCATAGGAACCCAAAAAAAATCTAAACAAGAAAAGAACATTAACCATTATGAAAGCTTGGAAAGTTTCATTCCTTGCAAGTTTTCTTAAATTGTTCCACAAAAGTACATCAGAACCTGTGCAAAACTACAAGATGTAGAAATACAGTATATTATTTTTTTTCATCTGAGGGTTTACATTAAAGAGGACCTATATTGTGAAAGTGATGTCCAAAAAAAGTCAAGCCGAGTGAAAAAGACTTATGCCCTGTACACACAATCGGATTTCCGATGGAATAAAATCAGATGGAATTTTCTGTCGGAATTCCGATGAAGCTGACTTCCATCAGTCTTGCATACACACTGTCAGACTAAATTCCGACCGTCCAAAACACGGTGATGTAAAACACTACGACGAGCCGAGAAAAATGAAGTTCAATGCTTCCAAACATGCGTCGACATGATTCTGAGCATGCGTGGATTTTTCTCCGATGGAGTTCCACACAGACGATCGGAATTTCCTATCATTTTTTTTTTCCTCTGAATTTTTTTTTTTTACACCGATGGAAAAATTCCGATGGGACCCACACACGATCGGTTTTTCCGATGAAATAAGTCCATCAGACTTTTTTCATCGGAAAAAACCATTGTGTGTACAAGGCATTAGTCCCCTCCCTTTATTTTATGTATGCTCCCTGAAGATTTTTTTCTATTATGCTCATGCACAGTTAACATTCATAGATGTTCACTTTAAGATTGTGAATCTTCAGTTTTTGCATTCAGGCCCATTTAAGGCTGGTGTTTTTTACATTTAGGTGACATCACCATAAATTATTACAATCCCTCAGATCTGGCCACATTTAACTTAAAAAATATGGCTTCTGTGATAAGAATCCCAAAAATTTGTAAAGAACACATGGAAACCTAAAGCCACACTAGTGGCAGGGCTGAATGGGAAAAACCTGACAGCTCAGGATGAGCCACTGTACTAGCTATCCGATGTTAGTACGGTGATATCTCTTGCTGTTTTTTTTGTGTTCTGACAGGGGGTCAGCCCCCAACCAGAACACTCTTGTCAGCTATCGGCTGAGAGCGTTTATTGAGAGCCAATCGGCAGACCTTTTTCAGTCATGCTCATACCCAAACGGCCGTCTTCTGTTGGACCGTCTCCAGTACACACGGGCCGAATGTCGGCCGGTCTCGATTGAACCGGCTGGTGCCGCCCGACATTCGGCCTGTGTGTACTTGGCTGCATTGTTCTGAAATTTGCAATTGCAGGTAGGGACATTTTATATAAAAGATTTTTTTTTTCTCTGTCCCCTCAAGTGTTTACACATCCTTTTCAGAGACCTTCCAATAAGCTTCACAGGACTTTTTAGCAGCATGCTTAAGGCTTTAGCAGCAATCTACACAGCATTATCAGCACTTAGATAATCATACTTAAACCCAGACATGACATGTAAATGCCTTTTATTTTAGAAGGCTCTGTGCAGATCAGTGGAGGGTTTTTGTTGTAATAATGTCCAGATCATCATAATTATTCTGGTTATATTTTTAGGCTGTTTATGTGAAAGTTCTTAATAACATTTACCAATACTCAATTTTTTCTAAAATGTTTTAAAACATCAGGGGCAGTACAGTGCCTCAGTGGTTGGCACTTTTGCCTTGTAGCAATAGGGGCATTGGTTCAAATCACAACCACGACACTACCTGCATGGAGTTTGCATGTTCTTCTGTGTTTACGTGGGTGTCCACCTAGTTCTTTGGTTTCCTCTCATACTTCAAAGACATGTTAGTAGGTTAATTGGCTCCTATCTAAATTGTGTTTGTTGAGTGTAGGAACCTCATGTGAATGAACAATATATTTAAAGTGCTCCATAAATGGAGGAGGGCAATTTATAAGTACCTGTAATCAATAAATAAATATGGTGTTTTTTATTTGTATGGCTAAGGGGCAATATTTCCATTACACCTACAGATTAAGCTGAATCCCTTTAACCACATAAGGACTGTCGCACGACGATATACGTTGACAGAATGGCACGAACAGGCACAAGGGCGTACAGGTACGTCCCCTTTAAGAACCAATCCGTGGGTCGCACGCGCGCCACATGCGGCGCGCCTGCGACCCGGTCTGAAGCTCCATGACCGTGCCCGCGGGACCCGTGGACCCGATCGCCGCCAGTGTCCCGCGATCGGCTCACAGAGCTGAAGAACGGGCAGAGGTAAGTGTAAATAAACCTTTCCCCGTTCTTCCTAGTGGCATGTCAGTGATCGTCTGTTCCCTGTCATAGGGAACGACGATCAGTGTTGTCACACTCCAAGCCATGCCCCCCAACAGTAAGAATCACTCATTAGGTCACACTTAAAAGCGCCACCTAGAGGTTAACCCCTTCACTGCCAGTGTCATTTTCACAGTAATCAGTGCATATTTATAGCAGTGATTGCTGTAAAAATGACAATGGTCCCAAAAATGTGTCAAAAGTGTCCGATGTGTCCACCATAATGTCACAGTCATGATAAAAATCGCTGATTGCCGCCATTACTAGTAAAAAAAAAAAATATTAATAAAAATGCCATAAAACTATCCCCTATTTTGTAGACGCTATAACTTTTGCGCAAACCAATCAATAAACGCTTATTGCGATTTTTGTTTACCAAAATTATGTACAAGAATATGTATCGGCCTTAACTGAGGAAAAATATATTTTTTTATATATTTTTGGGGGATATTTATTACAGCAAAAAGTAAAAAATATGTAATTTTTTTCAAAATTGTCGCTTTATTTTTGCTTATAGCGTAAACAATAAAAACCGCAGAGGTGATTAAATACCACCAAAAGAAAGCTCTATTTGTGGGAAAAAAAGGATGTAATTTTTTTTTGGGAGCCACGTCGCACGACCACGCAATTGTCAGTTAAAGCGACGCAGTGCCGAATCGCAAAAAAGGGGCCTGTGGTTAACCATAGCCTTATAGTATGCCTATAGTTTTGGATAGGGTGTGGCATGGTTAGAACCCCTGCCAGTTTATTTATTTATTTATTTATTGTATTTATTTATTGCTGTCTGTGTCCCATTGATGACATTTCCATTTGCTTTCTGGGCCAGAGACAAAACAGGACGTGAGTGAACATATTTGTAAAGTGAGGAAATGCCATCTTAAATAGTCGTCACCAGAACATGTGTGCCATTGGATTTTTATATTCTTACCTCATGTTCAAATGACAACCAGAACACTGAATTTTCAACCACTATTTGTCTCACCACAATGATCACCACAATGAATAGTGTGAATTTTCCCTGGCCGAACATAGGCAGCAAAAAAAACAAAAGTTGGCAGAGGCTTTAAAAGTTTCCTAATCTATCCAAAACAAAAACAATTGGGCTTTAGATATGTCAGTGGACAGGAAAAATGTGTGAATACGTGACACTATAATTCAATATCAGTACAGGCATACCCCACTTTTAAGTACACAATGGGACCAGAGCATGTATGTAAAACGAAAATGTACCTAAAGTGAAGCAATACCTTTTTTCACTTCTGGGGCGTCAGGGGGTGTAGTGGGGGTGTCAGGGACTGTAGTGGGGGTGTCAGGGACTGTAGTGTGGGTGTCAGGGAGTGTGTTTGCAAGTAGCGGGGAATCTGAACTATCCGTGCACGGATTACTCAGCTGCAGCTTTAGCTTGAGAGCCACTTTACATTACACTCACGGGTATGTCCTTACTCGCGAGTGTATGCAAAGTGAGTGTACTTAAAGAGGGGTATGCCTGTATGAGCATTTTTTCAACAATATTTTTTGTATATTATAACTACCAATTTTACATTAAAGACGTGTTCATTGTTTAATTGCATGGTCCTTTGTCCTTGTGTCCTCTGTATGAAATATTGTGTGTCCTAGAAATTAAGAGCATGAGATCATGGTGTGTATATGTGTATATAAATATATATTAGCGTTCAGTATAATGTTGTCACAGCACAGTTTGTCACTTCAACCTCTTTCCAGATTTGTAATATTGATTTACTGATCTATTTTCCTGCTGACAAGGACATTACAAGGGGATGTCATACATTTTACACACAAAGTTCTGGCGACTGTAGCAAATTTATAGGAGATAGGAGATGTTTTGCCTTATTAATGTGCATATCATGTCATCTGCCAATAATGTAATGATGACCAGTCTTGTACTGAAGTATCTAGAATCAAATAATGAATCATTTGTCTTGTAGACAAGTACCATCTGTCATCAATATAGTGAGTGTTCATTTAAAGCAAGTTTGGGAGAAGTATTAATTACGCATCTTTTTCTCTTTGCAATTTTAACTTTTTAACTGCTATGGATTCTGCCTTTAAATACATATCTTTGCATCAAGGCTACAGTCATATAGGTGTAAAAATGTTATTGTCCTTGTTACGCAAACGTTTCTGTTTAATGATCAGTAAATACTTATTCTATCAGATGCAGGTTTTTGGATTTTGTGTTGCGTTTCTGAATGCAGTGCATGTTTACGCACCTGTGTAAATGTCTCCATTGAAAACAATGCGGCTGCATTCAGATCTGTAAATAAAAAAAAACACTTGTAAATGTGTTTTTTTTTTTACTAGCCATCAATGAATTCTAATAGTAGTAAGGAAAATTAAACATGGAGATGTTTTTCATGGCCATTGCCAACTAAAACTGTATGTAACAGATGCACTATTCTTTCTGG
The DNA here is from genome assembly GCA_029206835.1 of Rana muscosa. Classification (NCBI taxonomy): domain Eukaryota; kingdom Metazoa; phylum Chordata; class Amphibia; order Anura; family Ranidae; genus Rana; species Rana muscosa. The sequence continues at coordinate 221,814,537 of CM055116.1, forward strand.
TACTCATACCTTTGCCATGCTCTTCTACCACTCCTCATACCATTGTAACAAAAAAAAAGATTTGGTACATCAGGGAATGTTGGAGAATGTGATTCTCCCCCTTTCTATCAGTGGACTGGGGTGGCAACAGAGCACCAGGAAGGTAATTTTGGGTAGGTAGGGGTGATTACGTGAACTTTACCCTACATGTGTGAGCAAAGTACAGGATTGCATTAGGACAAAATAAATCACAGGGCAGGATTCCAAGTAACAACTCCAAACTGTGAAATACAATACTTATGGCATGACACAATTTCATTACATTAAATACCACAGTCTTAGTGATGTCATCCAGTCATTCCACCAGGATGATGACATGTACCCCATGACGCACCCCACACTCTTAGTACTCATAGGATCAGTATTTTAGCTATGTGTAAAGTGCCATAGGAAATTAAGTACTGTATTGGTTTGCTAGTATTGATAAGCTTTTAAGAGATCCATACTCTTCATCAGGTTAAAGCAATACTCTGTAGCCAACATGTATAAAAGGGCTAAGCCCTGCGAGTTGGGCTTAAATATTCTAACTTTGAAATATGTGGTGCTCAAAGTGCCACTTTGAACTAGTGTTGAAATACAGTACATCTAAAGCCAAAACTTGGTTTTGGATAGCATAATGAGTAGTAAAAACATTGTCAATTAATTTTTCTTTTTGTCCCTGCTGACATAACACATATATATGCAGCAATAAAGGGTTGGGCTTTAATGCCCACATGCTGCACATTTGCATCCATAGGCCGCAGAGCTTTCGATCCTGGTGTGCTCCCAGCACAGTGACCAAGCTGTCAAAGACAGATCTTTGTATTCGCTAATGATTAATAACCAGTACAAAAGGCTCCTGATCATGTGACCACTGTAACAGCCAGTGGTCGCGTGATCAGCCAACCCTTCCCGCTCCCAGAGAAAAGAACTGTTATAGGGAAAAATGGGCTGAGTGGGAAGGGGTTAAAGTAAGGTGAATTCTCTCTTAGGCCTTGTTCACACCTGTTCCTTTTAGATGTGGTGCATTAAAAAGTCCTGCATGCTGCATCTTTAATGCGCTTTTATCAAAATGCACATTCTAAAGCGTTCAATGGTAAATGCATCTAAAATGCAGCGCACCAAAAATGTACTGCACAAATGTGAACTGGCCCTTAAACAGTAGTCACTGGAATAAATGTTTCCATTGAAAATTTCCCCTTTATTCCCATTCCAGTGACAAATCAAAATGTTAGATTGTCTATCAGCTCTATCCAAAATTAAAATAAAGTTAGCTTTGGATACATTTAAAGTGATTGCAAATGATCACCTTGTAAAACAACTTATTCAATTTCAAATAGAAATGAAACGCAAAACATTTGTGTGTGTATATATATATATATATATATATATATATATATATATATATATATATATATATATATATATTGTTCTAAATATTTTTTCATTTTTTTTTTACTTTGTTATTAGTGATCACATTTCTTCTGTTCTCAGCTGTATAAGAGCTGGGGAGGAGCAGCAACAGTACACTGAGCTTCCCAGTGAAAGACTGTGCAGGGGGTATATGTCAGGACAAGTCTGATAATTGGAAGAGAGCATACTGAGTTCCAGCATAGCTAGAAAACTGACTATGCTGTGCTCTCATATATAGTGTCTGGCTGGCAGGGACATCAGGAAATGCACACAAAGTAAGCAATACAAGGAGAATAGGATACTTTTTCATACAAGTACGTGATACAGCAGGAACATATCAGAGATATGAAAAGTTGGGTTTATATACTAATTAAGTTATGAATCACCTCTTCAGTTCATCCAGATAATTGTTTTTGCAGATGTAATATCAAAACTATTTACAACCATAATTTAATACATTGTTATTAGCATTTGAACCATGTATTTTAAGAATAACACTAAGGAATTTATTCTGAGTGAATGGGGCAAAACTGAATATTCTTAGGCTTTTTTCTCTGCATTTAATATGTATGAATGCAGAAAAAAAACCATTGTGGCCACTAGATGGCACTTGGGAGCATACTTAATTCCTATGATTGTTACTGCCATCTAGTGGCTATACTGCATTATATCCATTAGATGGCACTAACTATCATAGAAAATAAAATTGCTCCTCAGTGCTATTTAATAACCACAATGTGGTATTTTTGGCATTTAAATATTTAAATTGAGGATAATATAACCTGAGAACATTTGTTATTTCCCTATTCGCACAAAACAAATTTACATGCAGTTTTGATAGACAAACAGCAAAATTTTATGAATATGCCCCCAACTGACAAAATGATTGTTTGCCAATTCTAATATCTAAGATAGGCACAAAAATGATTGTATAAACTAAAGATTGCCACGCTAACATTAATATATATAGTGAGTATATACTGTATATGTGTAATAATCAGTCCACAAAGGAATCCAAAATAGCAATGATCAGTCCACTTAGAAATCCAAATTAAGTGAAAGTATCCTTGGTGTTTGTGTCTAAACGGTATTATATGATTAAACACCCGGAGTGCACCTTCCACCAAGAAAAGAAAAAAGGCTGTGCCCTTACCAGATAACTAGACTCCACGTTATATGAGCCCAGTAAAGCGTGGGTTAATACAACACGTAGGATCTGTCCTCTGGATGTAGATAAAATAGTCTGGATACCAATTCCACTTGCTGCTCTCTCTGCAAGATGGCTAAGCTTCATGTTACAGAAGCTTAGTGGGGCGTGGGTTCATACCATACATAGGGTCTGTCCTCTGGGTATAAACAGGATAATAGGGATACCAATTCCACTGGCTATTCTCTCTATATTGTGGTAGTAAGAAGAGCCGGCAAGACTGTAATCCTTGAAGTGTCGTTTATTGGTACATAATCTCTCTATATAGGACTCACAATGAGGTGTAAAAAAGAGTGGTAGTTTATTGAAAAAATAGCATAGCACAAATCCAATCAGACATCGATAAAAATTCCTACATAAAAACAATCTGCACATTGTGTGTAGACTAACGTGGTAAGACTGAGCATAGACAAAAATGATTGTCCCAGTTGCTGTCAAAGCTGCGTTTACTTTTTCTCAATCCTTATTTCAATAGCTTCCTTTTTAACTGTTTTAATTGAAAATCATATTCACAGTCTCACATTTTCACTGCTCCTTAACAACAATTTTAGATGCAGCTATTACCATGGGAATGGTTCTTCTCAATGAAGCAGCAACTTCAAAGGGAGATGTTGGAAAAAGAAGAAGTGAGCCTTTTTTATTATTTACAAAATTGCTTAATTATTTCTGCTTTTCTTGTTACATTCCTAATAGCTGTGTTTTTCTTTATGGCTCCTGGAAGAGAATAGTTAGCATTTTATTTTCTTTATTTTGTACTACAATAGCTGAAGTCAATAACAAACATGTACAAAGTGACTTCTTGAACAGAATGCTGCCACTGCCTTTACAAGTCTTCTTGAGTACCTCAGGAGCTCTGAGCCATGGGGTCCTCTAATGTGCAAATTTCAGAAGTTTCAGGTAGTATAAAGAGCTGAATCACTCTCTGCTGACTTTAAAACTACTTACTGGCTGGTAAGACTGCCTGCTTGTCAAGATACAGAAGGAGATTGGCTAACCACTTAAAATTGGGTATGTAAGACCCCATTAACATTTTTCAAAAGTGTGTTAAATCCTGGGGTATGAATCCCTGAAATGTGTGCCAAATATACAATAAAGTAGTCAGAGCTAGGATAGCAAGTGGGAAAAAACATACCGTATATACTTGAGTATAAGCTGAGTTTTTCAGCACATTTTTTTTGTGCTGAAAATGCCCCCTTTGGCTTATACTCGAGTCTGTGTCCATCTTCACCTTTGTGCGCCTGTTCCCGGCCAGCCGTAGATCCCCTCGACCCCAAACCCGGGCACCACTTCCATAGACTCCCGTGTTAAACGTCAGTCTAGTCACACAGCGCCGGAGATCAGGTAGGGAGATTGGGCACAGGGAGGCATGGACACAGTGAGGCATGGGCACAGTGACAGTGAGGCATGGGCACAGTGAGGCATGATTATGGACATAGTGAGGCAAAGTGAGGCTTGCAGATGGACACTCTAGGCTTATACTCGAGTCAATAAGTTTTCCCATTTTTTGTGGTAAAATTAGGTGCCTCGGCCTATATTCGGGTCGGCTTATACTCGAGTACATACGGTAGCTAAACTAACAGTTGGGTCTGTGTTTTTGACTTTGGTTTGCAGAGCACAATAAACCCTGTACCAATGAAACATATTGAATAGTTTCAAAAAATAATAGTGTCATTGCAAACATGGGGCTTGGATGTAGGAAAGTAGTCCATTGATAAGACATCCTCCTTTATCCTCAACCAACTCAAAAACATGTTCTTGCAGACTTCCTATTACAATATGTCCCCTTTCTCCTTTAAACAACAAGGACTAAAGCGAAGATTCATTGGAAAAAACATACATGAGTAAAATATTTAATGACATTAAGCATGAAGGTACCTGTAAGTAAAGATTTGAGGTACTTCATGATTAGTCACTTCTAAAACATTAATTTTGGTCGAAAAATGGCACGGGAGTCTCAGAGCAATATCTAAAGTGTTATTTACCCAGTCCTATTTCTTAATGTGTGCAAATCTGGATTACAAATAACCTCAGGTATAAAGGGGACATAATAAATTGGCTTTAAAAGTCAATATGAAATGGCATTTCCAGTATCTTCTGCGCTAACCTCATTATTATGGAGATGGAAGCACTTACTTTTAGCTAAGCCTTTCAGTCAAACATAATTTTGTGATGGATAATAAATCCAGCATATATGGTGAGTTGAATTAAGCAGCTAATCCCATTTTACACTATGTCACATACTGTCATATACAGCGCTTTCAGCCTGCATCCACAATTCAGAAGCATTTATCCCATGTGAAAATAACGGATCTGTTTTGATGCATCTTTCATTTTCTGCTGAATTACTTATGCTTATTGTGTTGGTCTATAAATAGAAATACTGTAAGCAGAGCATTATACAGCCATAGCTCAAACTAGGAATTGTGTCAGTGTGCTTTATCATGTCACCAAGCTATACCCTAGAACAGCAGGACAACAATCAGCCAACTGGGAAACCTGCAAGTTACAGGAACGGTTTGAGCTCCACAATTATTTCTTTGTTGAGTCATTTTTCCTTGAATGTTTCATCGGTAGAGTCATCTATAATGTGTACAAGAATGAATAGCTTAGATATGTTAAATTACCACACTTGCTACATTTAAAGTATAATTCCACTTCCACTGCTGAACTTCCTGCTACCTTCTGCTACAGAGACACGGTCAGCTCCTGGGTTTTCTCTGTTCCTGCATTCTGGACACACAAAACCCCAAATGTTGCCAATCCAGTGCGTGAGTACTACACTGGGGATCCCCTCACTTTAGCAATGGCAGATCACAGATGCAAGGGAGCAAGGACAAAAGGGCTGAAAAAAATGTGTTCTGCTGATGGCCTACAAGAGACTCAAAACACCGCTCAGGGTGATAGTTGTTCCTTGCCCTCGAGCAATGTCCTAATGTGGCACTGTTCCATCACCTCTAACTCTAGCTCCCACTCTAGCACACACCATGTGGCCTATCTGACAAAAGCAGATTTTTTCGCCACTATCTCTAAATGATTCAGAAAACTTTTGGCACTCCTAGAACCTTTGGTCTCCAGAGACCATAAATGCTACATGTCTCCTCACCGTTGACCCAGCGAGTCAGAGATGGAACCTTCAAACATGATTTTTCAACCCCTGAATTTTATGAGCCATGGCTTCTAATTAAATGCTTTCCACCGTTGACTCACTGATTGATGCCGGGCAAACTAGCCTTTGCCTAGCAACACCTGATTCTCCACAGCCAAAACAAGCCCCTAGTGTGGCCTACAAAATAAAAGACTTTTCCTATTCATACACAAATTGAATGTGCAATATATGCTGATTGACCTAATTCTTAAAAGATATTTACTCCTCTTAAAAACTTTTTCCTTGAATGTATCCTATGGGATAGGAATTTAAGAAAAATTGACTGTTCTGGTAGTAGATCCTATCACTTCAGTCCTCAATAAACACTGTAAAGTTTTTATGGAGGATGTCCCTTTTTTTAAGGACTGTTGATATGTGATTTGAAGCCGTGTTTTGAAGCCCTCTTAAAGGCCTTTTTTGCATTTGCAGGTTCAGCCTTACAGTTGGCAATTGGGCCATGTCTATTTGCCAGACTATTGACAACTGGACAAAACAAATGAAGAGAACATGAACCTACTGTATATTTGCAGCCTTCATTCTTTTTATAAGAATTGCAGCTAATGCTTTTGGCCGTATTGTAGAGTGGAAGCTCTAGAGCAATGGTTCTCAACTCCTGTTCTCAGGCCCCACTAACAGGCCAGGTTTGCAAGATAACTGAAATACATCACAGGTGATATAATTTGCTGCTTAGTGATTGCAGTATTCTAGTCTGCATCTCCCCAAGGAAATACTTAAAATCTGGTCTGTTAGTGGGTCCTGAGGGCAGGAGTTGGGAACAGGGATGAGCCGAACACCCCCCTGTTCGGTTCGCACCAGAACCTGTGAACAGACAAAATGTTCGTGTGAACTTTAGAACCCTATTAAATACAATGGACTCGAACGTTAAAAATCTAAAGTGCTAATTATAAAGGCTTATATGCAAGTTATTGTCCTAAAAAGTGTTTGGGGACCTGGGTCCTGACCCAGGGGACATGTATCAATGCAAAAATAAGTTTTAAAAACGGCCGTTTTTTCAGGAGCAGTGATTTTATTAATACTTAAAATTAAAAAATAAAAGTGAAATATTCCTTTAAATTTCATACCTGGGGGGTGTGTATGATATGCATGTAAAGTCGCGCATGTTTCCCGTGCTTAGAACTGTCCCTGCACAAAGTGTCATTTTTGAAGGAAAAAAAGTCATTTAAAACTCACTCGCGGCTATTAATGAATTGTCGGCTTTTATCAATACATACAAAAGTCATTGATAAAAATAAAAAAAAAGCGTGGGGGTCCCCCAGAGTTCAATTACCAGGCCCTTCAGGTGGCGTGGGGTTCCCCCTAAATATCCATACCAGGCCCTTCAGATCTGGCATGGATTTTAAGGGGAACTCCACCCCAAATTAAAAAAAAAATGGCGTGGAGTCCCCCCAAAAATCCATACCAGACCCTTATCCGAGCACGCAACCTGGCCGGCCACAGGGGAAAAGGGTGGGACGAGAGCGGCCCCCCCTCCCTCCTGAACCGTACCAGGCCACATGCCCTCAACATGGGGAGGATGTCCCCATGTTGATGGGGACAAGGGCCTCATCCCCACAACCCTTGCCGGGTGGTTGTGGGGGTCTGCGGGCGGGGGGCTTATCGGAATCTGGAAGAACCCTTTAACAAAGGGGACCCCCAGATCCCGCCCCCCTATGTGAATTGGTAAGGGGTACATTGTACCCCTACCATTTCACGGAGAAAGCGTAAAAAAAAACAAAAAAAAAAAACACACAAACACCTTGAAAAAGTCCTTTATTAAAAAAAAAAAAAAAAAACATTCCAGCGGTGAAATCCAGTGTCCCGCGGCGATCCGATGTCCAGCGCTGTCCGTCACTGGTTTTGCCTGAGCGGACCTGATGGGGAACTTCCTCCTCAGTGTTTTAAATGTATGGACCCGCCCCTTCTAAAGTTCCCCATCAGGTCCGCTCAGCGGACCAGATGCGGAACATGACAAGGGGCGGGTCTATACATGTATTACCACAGTGAGAGAAGTTCCCCATCAGGTCCGCCCCCTCGGTATGTCGGACCCGCCTACGTCATTGGCCTGAGCGGGGAACTTCCTTCACTGTGTAATTAAAATTTACACAGTGAAGGAAGTTTCCCGCTCAGGCCAATGACGTAGGCGGGGTCCGACATACCGAGGGGGCGGACCTGATGGGGAACTTCCTTCACTGCGTAATACATGTATAGAGTCTATAGACTCACTGTGGTAATACATGTATAGACCCGCCCCTTGTCATGTTCCGCATCTGGTCCGCTGAGCGGACCTGATGGGGAACTTTAGAAGGGGCGGGTCTATACATTTAAAACACTGAGGAGGAAGTTCCCCATCAGGTCCGCTCAGGCAAAACCAGTGACGGACAGCGCTGGACATCGGATCGCCGCGGGACACTGGATTTCACCGCTGGAATGTTTTTTTATTTTTTTTATTTTTTTTAATAAAGGACTTTTTCAAGGTGTTTGTGTGTTTTTTTTTACATTTTTTTACGCTTTCTTCGTGAAATGGTAGGGGTACAATGTACCAATTCACATAGGGGGGGCCGGGATCTGGGGGTCCCCTTTGTTAAAGGGGTCTTCCAGATTCCGATAAGCCCCCCGCCCGCAGACCCCCACAACCACCGGGCAAGGGTTGTGGGGATGAGGCCCTTGCCCCCATCAACATGGGGACATCCTCCCCATGTTGAGGGCATGTGGCCTGGTACGGTTCAGGAGGGAGGGGGGCTGCTCTCTCGTCCCCCCCCTCTTCCCCTGCGGCCGGCCAGGTTGTGTGCTCGGATAAGGGTCTGGTATGGATTTCTGGGGGGACTCCACGCCATTTTTTTTTATTTGGGGTGGAGTTCCCCTTAAAATCCATGCCAGATCTGAAGGGCCTGGTATGGATATTTGGGGGAACCCCACGCCATTTCTTTTTAAATTTGCGGCGGGGTTCCCCTTAATATCCATTCCAGACCTGAAGGGCCTGGTAATTGAATTCTGGGGGACCCCCACGCTTTTTTTTTTTTTTTTTATCAATGACTTTTGTATGTATTGATAAAAGCCGACAATTCATTATTAGCCGCGAGTGAGTTTTAAATGACTTTTTTTCCTTCAAAAATGTCATTTTTTGCAGGGACAGTTCTAAACACGGGAAACATGCGCCACTTTACATGCATATCATACACACCCCCCAGGTACGAAATTTAAAGGAATATTTCACTTTTATTGTTTCACTTTAAGCATTATTAAAATCACTGCTCCCGAAAAAAGGGCCGTTTTAAAAAAAAAAAATTGCATTGATACATGTCCCCTGGGGCAGGACCCAGGTCCCCAAACACTTTTTAGGACAATAACTTGCATATAAGCCTTTATAATTAGCACTTTAGATTTCTCCCATAGACTTTTCGAATTTACCGTGAACACCCCAATTTGTTCGCTGTTCGGCGAACGGGCGAACAGGCAATGTTCGAGTCGAACATGAGTTCGACTCGAACTCGAAGCTCATCCCTAGTTGGGAACCACTGCTCTAGAGAATATAATTTGCCAAGTCTCAATAATGACTCTTATCTCTGTGCATATGCACAGGAGTTTGTGGTTAAAAGCTTGGTCTGATGAACCTGCTAGTAAGTGGTTCATCCTTTTGATAGTGAGCTGATGTTTAGGGGATCACTTTACAAATTCATCAAGGATGTGATTGGGGGGGGGGGCACGGATGTCCCTACCCCATAAGTAAAAGCCTAAATCTCGTACTTCCACAGCTACTACCTTTTTTCTCTCTGAAGACATCAACCTCCAAATCAAGGCTTAGTGCCTCTTTTTGTTGCACGCTATCACTGACCCCTCCTTACTTTCTACACTCCAATCTGCCAGCATCAGCTCAAAAACAAGTTGATTTACTGGCCGCCTTGTGTCAACTTCAGTCACAAGCAGAAAATTGTTAACTCATCATCTGCATTGGTCAGCACCACATCCCTTTTATATAATAATAAGAAAGAAGAGAGAAATTGGGATTTTAAAGGTGCAGTAACACAACAAAATATATGAAAAATATTGATTTATTTAGAAAACATAAAAAAATACAGAATATAAAAATGCATCCAGTGTTACAATACAGTTTATACATGTGCAGTCTGAGAAATTCTCTCTACATGTTTTGCCAAGATTTTTGGCTTCTTCAGGAGAATAAATTTGCCAGGCACTGTCTACTGAAAATAGAAAAACACAACATAAATTTGAATACAGTACAGAGAATACGCAATTTCAAAAATAATACACATATAAATATTCCCAAATTGGCTGAGACCCAAATAAGAGACCTTAAAGGAAGGAACAATTACCTGTATCATAGAGTTAATCTATATATGGATGGAAATAGGCCGGAAGATCAAAGGAGAACCCCTAACATGTTGCATCATCTGGTGTAACCACAGAGGCCTGTAAATGAATGAGAAGCCCACCATTAGCCAGATCAAGGGCCTGTCTAGATATCTAGGGGTAAGAAGAAAAATCAATATCACCAAAAAATTTATAAAATATAAGGAAAGTATTCAAAATAGTTACTGAATAGTGGTGAATATCAAAAAATTCCAAGATAGAAGTGGAAATAAGTTATGCTGATAACTGGTGCTTCAAAGATCTTCATAAGATCGTCACCATGATCTAAAAAATAGTACAAATCAGAACCACTAACTGAGAGAGTCCCAGATAGGTAGGGAGTTTATAGAGAGGATCTAAAGCTAACCTGTGGAGTTGATAGATACAATGAAGTTCAAAACTGAACGAAAAGCAAATCCGAAATGATTCTAATATCTCCCAGTTCCAGGATAGACCACCAAGATCTGAAGATAAATATAAGGAATCAATCAGGAAGTGAATAAAATTTAATTTGAAAAGTTACTCCCAAACAAATTGAAGATATTCACCTAGGTAGTAGCTTCCATTGAATACATCTCCCTCCTTTGACGTCCCGGAAGTAATGAAATCCTCTGACAGAGGGCTTTAAATACTGGCCTCCACCTTCCCATTGGGCACCAGATTGACGCTAAACAGATGGGGAGGAGCGGACGTTTGCAGTTATGCCTGACCGCGTGGCTAGTCGCTCCGGAAGTGACGCAATCACGCCATGACGGAAACCGGAAATGATGCCACGGGACGACGAGGCGCACCGGAAGTGATGATAAATCACAAGACCAGTGAGCCTGAAGCAACCGTCAGCACAGAACGGCAGCGGAAGTGCTCATAGGCAAATACCGCAATAGTTGGAAAATCCTATAAGGCTGATAGATGTTAATGGTCACTGTGGTTGATAATAGGAGCGGTCAAATTGACTCAGATTTATATCATAGAGCAAAAAGGGAAAACCCCTTCGAAACACAGGCAGAAAGGGGGGGCAGAAGTGATCCCAACCAAATCGGAAGGATGTATGGCGTCGACCAACTTAAACTACCCCAGGTTCAGCCCCAAAACCGACAACCTTTGTTGAATATTGCTAAAGTCAAAATGATCTTCTCTAAACAATTTCCAATTCAAAACACCCAACTACACCCTTTCACCAATTCCCACGGAGGCAGAGATAGATGGTAACCGACCCCTCCTTCCAACCCCGCCTACCCCCTCCAACAATACCACCCTCCGCCACCCTTTCCTCTTGCCATCCTCCCTTCCCCCCACTCTAATTACCGCCTACCCCTTCTTTCTTACCACCCCTGGATCTACCCAGCTCTATGTTACACAGAAACGTGTCCCCTTACTTGAATTTATGCTCAACATAACAAACAATTCTTACTCTTGACACATCAGCCCAGTCGGACAAAACTATAGCCCACAATCAACTACCTTACTATATCTAACAAACAAATCCATATTCTTAATACATATACCCTAACAATATGTATAATAACCTCTAAGTTGACCCCCAAACAACCAACCCTTGTCTGATAAGGACCTGAAACAGTCTCCACGATTAATATCATGGGTCACTTAGACCCCCATGATACCCAACTCCTTGACATTTAACGGTAATTCCATATGCAGAAACTGTTTCAAATCAACTAGTTCCTGATCGACTCAAAGCAAGTTACCTTGCTTATACTCCATTACTATGCTATTCTTTGATGATTCTGAGCTATTATTGTTATTGAAACGTGTTTTATATAATTTATCCTGTATTATATGTTTCTGTAATACACTCCATTGTGCTTGTTCCTCCTTATTTTCAATAAAAATCTTTATGGAAAAAAAAAAAAAAGAAATTTCTTCATTCAAGCCTATCGCTTAAAGGATATGGTCCCTCCCTTACCTGTTAAGGTGTACTGTACAAGATCTGTTAGTGCTTTGTGGGCTTTTCAGTATCAGGCATCTGTTTCTCAGATTGCAGTTTTACCAGGTAGATGTTCAGGTCTCCTTTGATGCCAGTTTCATGCAGGTGCTGCACGCCGCTCTCTGAGTTCTGTCAAGTCCACTCTTGACCCATTTATTATGTGGGCCTGTCAGTGTTTGCTGTGTTGCCCATCCTTCAGTTAGACTGCATTTGGATGTCTCATCATTACGACTTAGATCTGTTCTGTACTGTATGATTAAGAAAAGAGGATGTTTTACTTACCTGAAAAATCCTTTTCTTGGAGTACAAAACAGGGCTTAGGTCCCTCCCATCTGTACCCTTTGATCTACCTATTGCTTGCTACAAAACTGAGGCTTGATGGAAGTGAAATGGGTTATATAGAGGATGTCATTGCAGTTTATTATTTTTTTGCCAGTGTCTAATCACGTGAAAGTAGCTGCATACAACCAATGTTTAATTGATGAATAATTCTAGGCATTGACATGTTATACATACTTTAATTACAGTAGTCCAGCTTGGCACTATGTATATATCATGCCTGGCCAATGTCCTCTGGAAGCTTCCTGGTCCCATGTTGAGTGACCAGCCTGATGCATTGTGGATACAGGAAGTCAGTTGGTCAGCATGGGTGCCATTCAGAGACTGTGTTCTCTGATTGGAAGAGGTGGAAAGTGTGACATTTCTACCCTGCCTCTCCACCTTGTCCAATCGGAGAATGCTTTCCATTCAAAAAATGCAAAGCATTCTCTGAATGCCGCCCATGACCTCCCTCATTCACAATGCAAGAGAGCAGCCTCTTAGTGTGGGACCTGGAATCCAGAAAAGATCACTGGAGTAGCAGTGTCTACTTCAGTTATCTTAAACTTCCAGAGGCATTGGCCAGTTATTGTGTATATATATTTTTATATATATATATATATATATATATATATATATATATATATATATATATAGTTACATTGGTCCAAGCTGGACCAGTGTAACTGCATATAACATGATGATGTGATGATGCCTGGAATTATTCTTTAAAGCCTGGAACACATTAGTCGTTTTTTTTCCTTCAACCCAGCAGGCTGAATGAAAAAAAAAACTGAAGAGCTCAGGAGGAGCCACTGTACTAACAATCTGAACAATTTGATGTTAGTACAGTTATCTCCCCTGCTAAGCTATTGTGTTCTGGTGGGGGGTGGCCCCCCTGCCAGAACACACCAGTCAGCGATCTCAGACATTGGCAGAGAGCGCTGATTGGGTGCCGATCGGCAGACCTTTTTTGGTCATGCTCCTTTAGCCAGCTTCTGTCAAACCGGCTGCCATACACACGGCCGAATGTTGGCCGGTTTCTATTGAATCAGCCAATGCAGCCCAATATTCAGACAGTGTGTATGGCCCTTTAGACTGGGGTAGCACAGTGACTAAGTGGTTAGCACTTCCACCTAGCAACACTGGTGTCATCGGTTCAAAACCCAACCATGGCACTTTCTGCACTGAGTTTGCATGTTCTCCCTTTGCCTGTGTGGATTTCCTCCCACACTCCAAAGACATGCTGATAGGTTAATTGGCTCCTGTCTAAATTGACTTTAGTATGTTTATGTATTAATGAGAGTTAGGGACCGTAGATTTTAAGCTCCTTGAGGGCAGAAAGTGATGTGAATGTACTATATACTGTATATATGTAAAGCACTGTGTAAATTGACAGTGCTATATAAGTACCTGTAATAAACACATACATAATAAAATTTCATGAGTTTCTGTCCGAACCGAGGTGAAACACCAAAATAGGTTCGCACCACATCCCAGAAAAATATATGTTCAAAAGTTGGGAGGGGGGAATTTTAGATTTTTTACGGTGCAATCAATGAAGTAGAAGAGATGAGAGGGAGATTATTATAAGTAAAAAATTACATTTTATTTAACATATACATAAAAATCGATCTCAGGTAATCACAGGCTTATATAAAGAAAAACCAAAATGGTTATATGCAGTTTGGAGAGTGGTCACAATTAGCAAGTCATAAACAAGTAAAGAGCAAAGAACTGGTCGCATCAACCCGACATTTTTCGCTTTAATAGCTTCTTCGGGGTAGTGCGATAGTGCTCAAAAAATGGTAATGACAACTGTATAAACAGAAAATGGAAAATAAGTACATATTTAACTATTTATTACAAAAAAATCATAGTAAATCACAATATTTTGAAGGAAGAAATCAAGAACAGCATGCTTCAATCTAGGGGCCAATACACTTACCCAATCGTGGATCTCCAGCAACTGAAACCACCAGAAAGTCCCTGGATCAGACAGAGGACCCCCAACAACGAGGGGTGTGGACTGTCCCTATTGGTAACAGAGGACAAAATAAGGAAACTGGATAATAAAAGAAGAATAAAAAAGAGAAAAAATAAACTGAAATAAAATAAAACAAAACAAAACAAAACAAAACAAAAGTGAGGGGTAACATTGACCTCTTCCCCTCTGCAAATCATTAAATCATTGTTTCAGTTGATTTTAAGTAAGTGATACCTTCATATATGTATCACATTTTTTTGGATTCATTTTATATCATTTTACACATTCCAATTCTTAATTTTTTTCCCTTTTTTCTGCCCCCCTTTTTCTCCCCCCCCCCTCCCTCATTCAACCCACCCCTCACTTTTGTTTTGTTTTGTTTTGTTTTGTTTTATTTTATTTTATTTTATTTCATTAAATTTTTTCTCTTTTTTATTCTTCTTTTATTATCCAGTTTCCTTATTTTGTCCTCTGTGACCAATAGGGACAGTCCACACCCCTCGTTGTTGGGGGTCCTCTGTCTGATCCAGGGACTTTCTGGTGGTTTCAGTTGCTGGAGATCCACGATTGGGTAAGTGTATTGGCCCCTAGATTGAAGCATGCTGTTCTTGATTTCTTCCTTCAAAATATTGTGATTTACTATGATTTTTTTGTAATAAATAGTTAAATATGTACTTATTTTCCATTTTCTGTTTATACAGTTGTCATTGCCATTTTTTGAGCACTATCGCACTACCCCCCGAAGAAGCTATCAAAGCGAAACGTGTCGGGTTGATGCGACCAGTTCTTTGCTCTTTACTTGTTTATGACTTGCTAATTGTGACCACTCTCCAAACGGCATATAACCATTTTGTTTTTTCTTTATATAAACCTGTGATTACCTGAGATCGATTTTTATGTATATGTTAAATAAAATGTAATTTTTTACTTATAATAATCTCCCTCTCATCTCTTCTACTTCATTGATTGCACCGTAAAAAAATCCCAATTCCCCCCTCCCAACTTTTGAGCATACATAATAAGACTAAGATCCTATGTCAAAAGTCATAAATCCTATTTTTCTAGGGCACTCCTTACGATTAGTTAACATATCTAGATCTTACCTATGAGATTGAAAATCCTCACATTTTGAGCTCAGATCTACTATAAAGAGATATTTTGTTGTAAGGCCTCTTGCACACTGCAGCTTGAAAAAGTACAGCTTTTTTTTTTTTTTTTTTACTGAGCTAAAATACAGCCCATTAATTGTAATGTGCCTATGCAAACAGATGCGTAAACAAGCGCCGTTCATTCTTCAGTGAAAAAATATAGAAAAATCAGCTTTTTTGGTCAGTAACTTACACCTCATGCCCGCAAATGCACACAAATGCATGCAAATGCCCATTTATATATTCTGCAGAATCAGAACACAAGAATACGTTTTCGTGCATTTGTGCGAAAATGCACAAAGGCTTGCAAAAATGCACAAGCGCATATATGGGAAAATGCGCAAAATACGCGTAAATACATACGAAAAAAAGGTCTGAAATATTAGATGCTCAAAGAGTATCATGTGCAAGAGGCCTTATACTATTATTATTGCTGTAAGCTCCTAAATAATAAATACAATTCACATCTAAGGAATTTTGTTAAAAATATTTTGAATGAACACTGAAAACTGTGTACACACAATTAATATATATATATATATATATATACTTTTTTTTCATAGTCATATGTCTAGTTGGACTTGGTCTTGTGGTATTCTTCTTCAGCTTCCTTCTGTCAATCTTTCGATCAAAGTATCATGGCTACCCATACAGGTATGTTATACTGGCTACTGTTTGTTTAAACAAATAGCAGGAACTAAACTGTACATCTGGATTATGCTAGATTCTTGTGAAAGCGAGTTACATGTTTTATTTTTATTTTATCCATCACTTCTGTAACACAGGCACTGGTCCTACTTCTCCAATCATCTTCTCTGAAAACTTTGAGTAACAAACAGTAACATGGGCATGGGGACTTTTGAAACTGCTAAGACAAGAACATTAAGACTCCAGTTCTTGTTCATTAGCTTGAGAGGGTGGCTGTATAGTCTAGAACAGTGATGGCAAACCTTGGCACCCCAGATGTTTTGGAACTATATTTCCCATGATGCTCATGCACTCTACAGTGTAGTTGAGCATCACAGAAAATGTAGTTCCAAAACATCTGGGGTGCCAAGGTTCGCCATCACTGGTATAATAAGACACTGGGACTAATTTGTGAAAGAAGTACAGTAGGTGTCCGCGATATTGTGTCAATCTCGCCAATATAGACACCCTACGAGCCCCGTCGCGAGAGCCAGCGCCGAGCTGGCTCCTCATCGGGAAAGGAAAAATGTTGTTTCTCCTTTCGCAATGAGCGACAAGCATTGCTGACATTGAGGCCGGTGGACGGAGATCCGAAGTGGATTCCCGCCAATACCAGGCACTGTGTTTAGTATGATTCTTGAGGGGGAACTCCACGCCAAATTTTAAATAAAAAACCAGCATGGGATCCCCTCCAGGAACATACCAGGCCCTTCGGTCTGGTATGGATTTTAAGGGGAACCTCAAAGCCGAAAAAACGGTGTGGGGGTCCCCCCAAAATCCATACCAGACCATTATTCAAGCACGCAGCCCGGCTCGGTCAGGAAAGGGGGTGGGGACGAGTGAGAGCCCCCCCCCTCATGAACCGTACCAGGCCGCATGCCCTCAACATGGGGGGGTGAGTGCTTTGGGGCAGGGGGCCCTGCGGCCCCCCCACCCCAAAGCACCATGCCCCCGTGTTGATGGGGACAAGGGCCTGTTCCCAACAACCCTGGCCATTGGTTGTCGGGGTCTGCGGGCAGGGGGCTCAATCCCCTCAGGATTCATACCAAACACAGTGGCTGGTATTGGCGGGAATCCACGTCGGATCCCCGTTCAATACAGTGTCGCGTCACACGCGGCCTGAGCCTTCTCACTATTGCAGCGAGCGCGAGATGTCGGCACCCTGTCGTCGAGAATCTGCGCGATGGGATTGTGATGGAAATAGATTCTCGGGTTCACCTACTGTATAATCTGTTTGCTTTGGGAAAGTGAATATTCATTGTGCAGAGTGTAAGTTACTGAATGAGGTGAGGCTGTATTCACTTTGCATACGGAACTATGATCTAGAACAAATATTTTTATTTTGCCATTTAAAACTTTGTTTATTCATTAACATTCACTTTTGAAAAAAGGACATGCACTTTGTCAAGTGAACATTCACTTTTCTAGATAAATAGTCTGCTTCTTTACATATCATCAATATTGAGTGAAGCATTGTTTTTTAAAAAGGGTAATCAAAAATTGAAGTTGGTCTATTACTGTACTGGTATTATTGAACACTGGCACACTGCCTGGTATACAGATATTGGCCATTCAGATAAAACAAATTATGTGCACTGTAAACCCAATCAGTATCTCTGATCACACTGTGATAAAATTGCCTGTTCAATAGTTCCATTCAGTTTACTATTGCTTTTTACGAAGTTATTGCGTTTAAGGTAAACACCAATAATTCATAAAAATACAGTAAGGGGGCTGCTATTAGTTATTATGCGCTGTGGCGCAGTGTTTAGTATTGCTCCTTTTCAGTTCTGCCTTGGCTTCCACGAAATACAGCATCTTGCCTGAAGTCTGTATGAGCTTTCTGCAGATTTTCTACTGACAGTTTCTTCCCAAAATCTAAAACACAAGGGTAGCCTAATATAAAACTGTGCTCAGGAGTTCAGTACAGCAAAGACACTATGTTGAGAACCCAATCAGGAAGTTAAGAGCACACTAGTGTTATGGCAGAGCAACAGATTTTTTGTACTTGCAACATACTTGCAGGGATAAAACAAGTGAAAATTATCATATATTAGACAGATTCCCTAGTTATTTATTCTAAACTACCGTTCTTTTTCAACGCTGTTATTTTCTGTAAAATTCAAAGCAGCATGGCAACCTGGAAATGTAGGAACACCTACAAAAATGTTACTTCCTTCTTGCTTGATTGATTCACTGATTTTCCCAGAAGTCTGCACAAAGATACAAATCAGATAGTTATTATCTGCAACAAAGTTTTATTTTTGGTGAGGTACTCCAAAGGATAATCGCTTCTAAAGAAAGTTAAGGGTGAATTACTTAGCTATATAGAGAAAGTGAAAGTAAAACCCTGAAACTTAAAGTGTTATTAAACCCAGAACCTGCATTCACTATATCTGATCTCCCACAGTAAACAGAACATGGAAATAGTTTTAGTAAGTATAAACTGCTTTTCTCATCAGCAGTATATAGCAGTCTTGTGACTTCTATCAGTGTCTGCTTAAGCTTTTAGGAGGAGTTTTCATTCTCCCCTGATCCTCTGTCTGGACAGTGCTGATTGTCCCTGTGCTGATCACATGCACTCTCCCAAGAAAAACAAAAAAACTCTCTAGCAATACACATCAAACTGAGCATGTGCAGCCTGACTCCCAATGCTCTGTTTTATCGAGAGATGAGTTGGAGTCAGTTAAAGAAGAGCAGGATCAGAGAAGACAGGATCACAAAGCCTTTATACACAATGCAGAAGATTAACCCCTTAGGTTCCACAGTGAGAATAACAAGCATGCTTTACTGCATATACAGACTGGTTTTACTGTTGTGGGTTTAGTAACACTTTAAGATGAAAACTTTGAGGATTAATTGTTTATGGTGCCTACAGCTACAGAGGTCAGTAAGAGCTTGTTTTAAATTGTATTTACTGCTTGTTAACAATATGCACTTATGTGAATGCCCACTGTTCTACTTTAAAGCATATATCTGGGCAAAAAACATATGCAGGACACATATGTCCAATAAATGCTTGTGTATCACAAATACCAAAATATGTTTTTTGTCAGACATCCAATATGTATATAACTTCCTCTTTGGGCTAAACAAACAGTGCCTTTGTTGTAGTTAAATCATAAGAAGCAATTTCAGTGCTGCCTCCTGGACTACAGGACTCTGCCTATCAGTCTACCCCCATCCTATTTATATGCATACATTGGGGTTGATTTACTAAAACAGTGCAACATCTGATACAGCTCTGCATGGAAACCAATCAGCTTCCAGGATTTTTGGCAAAGCTTAATTTAACGAGTTGAAGTTAGAAGCTGATTGGCTACCATGCACATCTGCACCAGATTTTGCACTCTCTAGTTTTAGTAAATCGACCCCACTGATTTATTTTACAGCAAATACATTCTGTTTCCTAGACTCCTAATATTCTGCCTGCACACTGTGTGTAAGAAAAAGGCTCTTTGGAGATGTAGCTCTGTGGGGTGTACCAATGGCCGTAGAAACATACCTTCTGTGAAATGTACATATGTGTGGGTGCGTTTGTAGGAACATTAAACTGCAAGCTGCCTTGGGACACAGAATAATATTAAAGTTTATTTTATAGATTGTTATGAACAGTATATGATATATTTAATATCAGAATTATATAAAGAAATATTATATGTAATGAATACTATATTTACTGATACATTTCGTATTTTTTCTTTATTATCCAGACAAATTTATAAATATACTGTTTAAATAATGTATATATGTTTTATGCAGAAATTGATTCATTTTTTTTTTTACCTATGTATTTGTCTCTTTCAATTTCCGTCATTGTAAAGGTATCTTTGGCTAAATTACAATTTCTGTGAACACAACATTGATTTTTAATCTCATATTGCACTGTTATCAGTGCTTTTCCAATTATAATGATAAATAGTCAAACACATTTTGTATGTAAATTGTTAAGCAGACCACCAACAATCAAATGAACAGAAACATTGTTCATAGTGCTTTGGAATTCTGATTCTCTGCTGTAGCAGATGAAAACTATACTTGTTATTCTTCTCGGATGAACCTTGTGCATCCAGTTGAAGAGTGTTAAACAGAACAGACAATTTTGAAAAACCTGAAATGTAAAAGCAGGAATGTCTTGAAAGAGCAATGATTTCAGCTTGCATTTACACGTGTCAAGGTACACAACTGCCTTGCATAATTAGACTTCAATTTCGGGTTTACTGGTTTAAAAGACCTGTGCATAATTATTTTGATGGTTTTTACATGTAATTTGGAAATTGTGAAATTGGCTCGTTTGATGTTATGTTATCTTAAATTACTCTGATTACTGCTGTCACCTCTGAGGCTTATTCACAAAGCCAATAATTCCACGCGGATGTCAGTGCAGTAAATCTTCTTCACATAAATTCAATGGTTTATATTTATTTCCAGAAAAAGTATTCATGTATGGGCTATTATTATTTTTGCACCACTTTAACCTCATACGTGATCCATATATGTGGCCATTGTAAGGAAGAAACAAGTAGAGCTGTAGAGCTTTTTTCTTCCCATAGTCTGAATGTTCTGCCAAGTCCTGAAGTTGTGATGTTAAGCTGCTTGCACAGTCGGATATAATGGTACTCTGCCAGTACTATTATACCTGAATGAACAAGCTTAGTTTTCCTAAACTCTTTATTTTAAAATTAAGAGGGGTTAGCCAATGCCTAAAATGAGAATTTAGAAGGAGAACTTCATGTTACTACGTGGAGCTGTCTGTTGTGTTGTGTTGGAGTTTTAATTTCCAGGTCTTTTTAACCACTTAAGCCCCGGACCATTTGGTAGCTAAAGGACCAGAGGTGAATTCAGAATTTTGCACTGCGCTGCTTTAACTGTAAATTGTGTGGACATGCAATGTTGTACCCAAACGAAATTTGCGTCCTTTTCTTCCCACAAATAGAGCTTTCTTTTAATGGTATTTGATTGCCTCTGCGATTTTTATTTTTTGCGATATAAACGGAAAAAGACCGAAAATTTTGAAAAAAAATGATATTTTCTACTTTTTGTTATAAGAAAAATCGAATAAACTCAATTTTAGTCATACATTTAGGCCAAAATGTATTCAGCCACATGTCTTTAGTAAAAAAAATGTCAATAAGCGTATATTTATCGGTTTGCGCAAAAGTTATAGCGTTTACAAACTAGGGTACATTTTCTGGAATTTACACAGCTTTTAATTTATGACTGCCTATCTCATTTCTTGAGGTGCTAAAATGACAGGGCAGTACAAAACCCCCCCAAATGACCCCATTTTAGAAAGTAGACACCCCAAGGAAATTGCTGAGAGGCATGTTGAGCCCATTGAATATTTTTTTTTTGTCCCAAGTGATTGAATAATGACAAAAAAAAAAAATTACAAAAAGTTGTCACTAAATGATATATTGCTCACACATGCCATGGTTATATGTGGAATTGCACCCCAAAATACATTCTGCTGCTTCTTCTGAGTACGGGGATACCACATGTGTGGGACTTTTTAGGAGCCTAGCCACGTACGGGACCCCGGAAACCAAGCACCGCCTTCAGGATTTCTAAGGGCGCAAATTTTTGATTTCACTCCTCACTACCTATCACAGTTTTGAAGGCCATAAAATGCCAAAATAGCACAAAACCCCCCCAAATGACCCCATTTTAGAAAGTAGACACCCCAAGGAAATTGCTGAGAGGCCTGTTGAGCCCATTGAATATTTTTTTTTTGTCCCAAGTGATTGAATAATGACAAAAAAAAAAAATACAAAAAGTTGTCACTAAATGATATATTGCTCACACATGCCATGGTTATATGTGGAATTGCACCCCAAAATACATTCTGCTGCTTCTCCTGAGTACGGGGATACCACATGTGTGGGACTTTTTAGGAGCCTAGCCACGTACGGGACCCCGGAAACCAAGCACCGCCTCCAGGATTTCTAAGGGCGCAAATTTTTGATTTCACTCCTCACTACCTATCACAGTTTTGAAGGCCATAAAATGCCAAAATAGCACAAAACCCCCCCAAATGACCCCATTTTGGAAGGTAGACACCCCAAGCTGTTTGCTGAGAGGCATGGTGAGTATTTTACAGCTCTCATTTGTTTTTGAAAATGAAGAAAGAACATTTTTTTTTTCTTTTTTTTTCAATTTTCAAAACTTTGTGACAAAAAGCGAGATCTGCAAAATACTCACAATACCTCTCAGCAAATAGCTTGGGGTGTCTACTTTCCAAAATGGGGTCATTTGGGGGGGTTTTGTGCCATCTGGGCATTCCATGGCCTCCGAAACTGTGATAGGCAGTGAGAAGTGAAATCAAAAATTGACACCCTTAGAAAGCCTGAAGGCGGTAATTGGTTTTTGGGGTCCCGTACGCGGCTAGGCTCCCAAAAAGTCTCACACATGTGGTATTCAGGAGAAGCAACAGAATGTATTTTGGGGTGTAATTCCACATATGCCCATGGCATGTTTGAGCAATATATCATTTAGTGACAACTTTGTGCAAAAAAAAAAAATATATATATTTTTTCCGCAACTTGTGTCAACATATAAAATATTCCATGGACTCGACATGCCTCTCAGTATATAGCTTGGGGTGTCTACTTTCCAAAATGGGGTCATTTGGGGGGGTTTTGAACTGTTCTGGCATTTTATACACAACATTAGGAAGCTTGCATCCACTCTTCTAACCACTTGAAGACAAAGCCCTTTTTGACACTTTTTGTTTACATGAAAACATATTTTTTTTTGCAAGAAAATTATGTTGAACCCCCAAACATTATATATATTTTTAAAGCAAAGGCCCTACAGAATAAAATGGTGGGTGTTGCATTTTTTTTTTCTACACAGTATTTGCGCAGCGATTTTTCAAACGCATTTTTTTGGGAAAAAATACACTTTTTTTTAATTTTAATGCACTAAAACACACTATATTGCCCAAATGTTTGATGAAATAAAAAAGATGATCTTAGGCCGAATACATAGATACCAAACACGACATGCTTTAAAATTTCGCACAAACGCGCATTGGCGACAAACTACATACATTTTTAAAAGCCTTTAAAAGCATTTACAGGTTACCCCGTTAGATTTACAGAGGAGGTCTACTGCTAAAATGACTGCCCTCGATCTGACCTTCGCGGTGATACCTCACATGCATGGTGCAATTGCTGTTTACATATGACGCCAGACCGACGCTTGCGTTCGCCATTGGGCAAGAGCAGGGCAGGACAGGGGTGCTTTTTTTTTTTTTTTTATTATTAATTTTGCTTTTTTATTTTATTTTTAAACTGTTGCTTCCATATTTATTTATTTTTATCACTTTTATTGTTATCTCAGGGAATGTAAATATCCCCTATGATAGCAATAGGTAATGACAGGTACTCTTTTTTGAAAAAAACTGGGGTCTATTGGACCCTAGATCTTTCCTCTGCCCTCAAAGCATCTGACCACACCAAGATCGGTGTGATAAAATGCTTTCCCAATTTCCCAATGGCACTTTTTATATCCGGGGGGGGGACATTCCCTCCCACTGCTTGTAAAAGCAGTCCAGAGGCTAATTAGCCACTAGGATCACTTTTACATGAAAGCCGGCCGCTGGCTGAAAAGAATGATACCAAGATGATACCTAAACCCGCAGGCATCATTCTGGTATAAACATTCAAAGTCCAGCAACATACCAGTACGTTGCTGGTCCTTGTTGGACATGTATTGTAATCTTTTTTTTCATGCAGCCTGTTGGCTGAACGAAAAAAAAAGATTGATCGGTGGGTATGCCCACCATTAGAATACCGCCCTTCATCCACCCACTTCTAATGATGGGCATACATGCACCATTTATATATGCCGAAGCATGGGGGCATCTTCTCGCAAAAGTTATGCCGCGTACACATGGTCAGACTTTTCCACGGGCAAGCCTCCGTCGGAATTTCGACCGTATATACGCGGCATTAGGAGCAAAATCGCTCCTCCGCTCCTGCTGCCCCAATGCTTCGGCATATATGCTTTTTTTTTTTTAACTGTGGTGGTGAAATCACCTCCTACAGCACTGGAGTCGCAGGGATCAGGCCTGTCTCTGCGAACGCTGCAGTTATGTGTGTTGTGTTTTGCAAGTGACAGTGATCGATCGATACTGCACTTCGGTGGCCTGGGCTGGACGGAGGGGCAAAACGCAGGTGCTAGCAGGTATCTGGGCTGATCCCACTAACAGTGCGTTTTTGGGAACCCTAAACTGCTGGGGACGCTAGTATAGATCTGATCAGATCAGATATTGAGCTGATCAGATACTATACCACTAAGGGGGGTGTATGCTTCACGTGTGGGTGTTAGCGCTACTGGCACTAACCTGACGCTGCCTGGGGTGTGACGCAGACCCTCTCTGACGCTAAAACCTAACTGATATCACCCGCCGGGCGATCAGGGGGTTAAACCTTTATTGGGTTATATACGGCGGGTGCCCTGACACTATAAAAAGCAAACTAACTAACCAGCGTCACCCGTAACACTTATATGATGATCACTGGTGAAAGGGTTAACTAGGGGCAATTAGGGGGTTAAAACCTTTATTAGGTAATATATGGGGGTACCTGACGCTATATAAAAACCTGACGGCGATCCTAAAAAAAAATTACTGGCTACCTATCGGCATCACCGACACTAAGACAACGATCATAAAAACGATTGCTTAGCGACAGTTGTGATAGGGGGTGAAAGGGTTACCTGGGGGGCGATCAGGGGGTTAAACCTTTATTAGATAATATATGGGGGTACCTGACGCTATAAAAACCTGCGGCGAACCTAAAAAAAATTACTGGCTACCGATCAGCATCACCGACGCTAAGACATCGATCAGAAAAATGATCGCATAGTGACAGCGGTGCTAGGGGGTGAAAGGGTTACCTGGGGGGTGATCAAGGGGGTTACACCTTTATTAGGTAATATATGGGGGTACCCGACGCTATAAAAACCTGCGGCGAACCTAAAAAAAATTACTGGCTACCGATCAGCATCGCCGACGCTAAGACATCGATCAGAAAAATTATCGCTTAGTGACAGTGGTGATAGGGGGTGAAAGGGTTACCTGGGGGGGTGATCAAGGGGGTTAAACCTTTATTAGGTAATATATGGGGGTACCCGACGCTATAAAAACCTGCGGCGAACCTAAAAAAAATTACTGGCTACCGATCAGCATCACCGACGCTAAGACATCGATCAGAAAAATGATCGCATAGCGACGGCGGTGCTAGGGGGTGAAAGGGTTACCTGGGGGGTGATCAAGGGGGTTAAACCTTTATTAGGTAATATATGGGGGTACCCGACGCTATAAAAACCTGCGGCGAACCTAAAAAAAATTACTGGCCACCGATCAGCATCGCCGACGCTAAGACATCGATCAGAAAAATTATAACTTAGTGACAGTGGTGATAGGGGGTGAAAGGGTTACCTGGGGGGCGATCAAGGGGGTTAAACCTTCATTAGGTAATATATGGGGGTACCCGACGCTATAAAAACCTGCGGCGAACCTAAAAAAAATTACTGGCTACCGATCAGCATCACCAACGCTAAGACATCGATCAGAAAAATGATTGCTTAGTGACGGCGGTGCTAGGGGGTGAAAGGGTTATCTGGGGGGTGATCAGGGGGTTAAACCTTTATTAGGGGGGGTTAGGGGGCTACACTGGACCTAAAACTAAATGTAGTGACACTTTTACAGTCACAAATGTCACTGATTGCAGTGATCACTAAATAAATGGTCACTGCAATCAGTGACACTGTGACTGGGGGCTGGGGGGGGCTGGGGGGTGATCTGGGGGTGTCTGGGGGGGCCTGGGGGGGCGATTTATGTGCCTATGTGTCCTGGTGTCAGTGTGCTGTTTTGTGTACTAACCTGCATCTTCTCCTGTACGGCGCTCGGTATATGTGACCGCCCCAGGAGAGATGACATCACTTCCTCCTTCCTGGCAGGCAGGGGAAGCTCTCTCATTCGCCGGGAGCGATCGAGAGGGGGTGGCCGGAATCGAACGGCCGTCCCCTCATGCCGGATCGCTCCCGAAGGTAAAACGACCACCCACTGTAAAGAAGGGGGGTCCGATCGGACCCCCCAACTATACAAAGGCAATCACGTATATGTACGTGATTCTGCCTGTCGGTGCCATTCTGCTGACGTATATTTACAGTGGGCGGTCGTTAAGTGGTTAACATACAACTGCCATGAAAAACCCAAAGCATTCAAGATTTGTTACAAAAACCAGGGTTGCACTCAGCCCATTGAGCTCCACCTATAACTAAAGTACCATTTTTGGTGGAATGACCCTTTTAGTAATTTTTTTGCAACTTCTGTCTGTCATTCAGATCTCTTCTGCAGCTGTATTGAAAATGTTGGAGCTTCCAAGCATGAGGTACATATCCCGTACCACAATGCAGTGCTCAGGGATTGAGCAGCCATTTTTACCGGGGTCCACCTTCAGGGCTAAGTTTTACATTGACCTGCCTGCGCGCTGTCCTTTAAGAGTGCACTTTACATAAAAGCTGAATTGTTCACTGATGTTCCCTATAGTGATGTAGGGAGTAAGAAGGTTAAGCTACAGCATGGAGCAAGAGAAACAGGCATCCAAGATTCCCAAAGTGTAGAACATTAAACAGTTTGATGAAGGATGTACCATTGGAGTGGAGAGAAGTCGGGAGATTTTGAGAAGAGTATACTACTTCTGCTATACTACTGCTCATGGGACCTGACTTTGGGAAAAATTTCGAGATTTTGCAGGGTCATTTTAAGAACTTCTGTGTTAAATGCTAAGTTTGGCTAAAATCCTGACTACCCCCGTTCCTGAAGCTACTGGAAATACTTCACTCACTGTACCAATTTCCTTAAAGAAAAACTATTGGCAGCCACTCAGATCTAGGAATGGTGCAATACTTTGGGCAATGCCAACATTTCACAACACGTTATTCACATTATCAGCACAAGAACACTTTATTAAAGTGGTTATAAAGGTTTGTTTGTTTTTTTTTTTTGTTTGTTTTTTAAATAAAAATAACAAATATGCCTATACGCCTATACTTACCTGATCTGTGCAATGGTTTTTCACAGAACAGCCCCAATCCTCTTCTTCTGGGGTCCCCCACCGGCGCTTCAGGCCACTCCTCTTCATCGGGTGCCCCCCAGTGCTCGCTCCCGAGTCCCACTGCTGCACCCATTAACATAGTGTCAGGGAATTAGTTGACCAGACTGTGTGGACTGCACAGAGAGAACCAAAAACACATGTAAGGTGAATTATAATGATGTTTATTAAGATAGGTGATATATAAGTAAATACAAACAGCGCAAAACCAACCAAACAACCCCCAAACAACAAATAGTATATACAGCTAAGGGCGGTACTAGAATCTTGAATGTAAGACAGGCCAAGGTCATACACGGGGAGTCAGTAGATGAGGACAGGGAACAAACAAGACAGGGAGAGGGCGGATGGATAGGCTGCAGGGCAGGGATCCAAGCAAATCAGGTATGAAAGGTAATCAGGGGGGACAGGTCCAGGAAAGGCTCAGGATGGGGATCAGATCAGGTCAGGTGAGGTACAGGCTCAAGGTCAGAATACAGGCAGCGCGGTCAGGGCTCAAGGAGAGAGAGATACCAAGGCGAGCATGTAAGGGCTCGCCGGGTATTTATAGGACTGCAATGATTGTCCTTATGTGACAGCTGAGCGGAGGAAGTGCTGCCTGCCCCACACTTCCGGAATACACCCGCTGGTGGACGCCGGTACTACGGCCCATGGATCAGGCATTACCACCAGCAGGTGAGATCCTCTATCAAAGATACTGGCTGCAAGAGGACACCTGCTGGTAGACACTAGTACTGCAATCCATAGGACCAACAGCGCCACCAGCGGGTGAAGCCTTTCCTGACAGTACCCCCTCCTAAAGGAGCGGCCTCCGGACGCTCCAACCAGTCTTAATTGTCTATAGTCCATGGCATCGAGTAGCACAAAGGATGAGGGTACTTCAGACTGGTCATCAGGCACTTTAAACTGGACCAGGGGCACGTCCAAGCGGACAGCAGGCACATCCGGGCAGACAGCGGGCACATCCGGGCAGTCGAGCTGGGCAGCAGGCTCCGGGTCCTCGAGCTGGAAAGCAGGCTCCGGGTCGTCGAGCTGGGCAGCAGGCTCCAGGTCATCGAGCTGGGCAGCAGACAGGAACACCTCAGGCTGGGCAGCAGACAGGAACACCTCAGGCTGGGCAGCAGACAGGAACACCTCAGGCTGGGCAGCAGACAGGAGCACCTCAGGCTGGGCAGCAGACAGGAACACCTCAGGCTGGGCAGCAGACAGGAACACCTCAGGCTGGGCAGCAGACAGGAACACCTCAGGCTGGGCAGCAGGCAGGAACACCTCAGGCTGGGCAGCAGGCAGGTACACCTCAGGCTGGGCAGCAGGCAGGAAAACCTCAGGCTGCGCAGCAGACAGAAGCTCCGCAGGCCGGGAAACGGGCACCACAACCTCAGGCCGGGAAATGGGCACCACAACCTCAGGCCAGGAAACGGGCACCACAACCTCAGGCCGGGAGGCTGGCTCTAGCTCTTCGGGCTGGAATGCTGGCACTGGCTCTTCAGGCTGGAATGCTGGCACTGGCTCTTCAGGCTGGGACGCTGGCACTAGCTCTTCAGGTTGGGACGCTGGCACTGGCTCTTCAGGCTGGGACGCTGGCACCCCGGCCTGGAACACTGGCACCTCGGGCTGGAACACTGGCACTTCAGGCTGGAACACTGGCACTTCAGGCTGGAACACTGGCACTTCAGGCTGGAACACTGGCACTTCAGGCTGGAACAGATTGGTGGGTGTGGAGGCAGGTTGGGTTAATGGCAAGATGGTTTTGGTTGGAAAAAACTTTTGCTTCTTTTTTGGCTTAGCCACTGCAGATTTATAAATAACTGGAGGAATGTAAGAAAAGGAAGTAATTGGGCAAAAAGAAGAGCCGGAATGCGATGGAAATATGGGGGCAGAGGCTGGAGGAGATTTTTGTGGGATTGTTACAGAAGGAAGGGAAGAGGCAGGTGGATTGAAGGCAGGCAGCAGACAGGAACACCTCAGGCTGGGCAGCAGGCAGGAACACCTCAGGCTGGGCAGCAGGCAGGAACACCTCAGGCTGGGCAGCAGGCAGTAAAACCTCAGGCTGCGCAGCAGACAGAAGCTCCGCAGGCCGGGAAATGGGCACCACAACCTCAGGCCGGGAAATGGGCACCACAACCTCA
This sequence comes from Rana muscosa, assembly GCA_029206835.1. NCBI lineage: Eukaryota > Metazoa > Chordata > Amphibia > Anura > Ranidae > Rana > Rana muscosa. The sequence goes on from CM055116.1 coordinate 221,844,028, forward strand.
GGCCAGGAAACGGGCACCACAACCTCAGGCCAGGAGGCTGGCTCTAGCTCTTTGGGCTGGAATGCTGGCACTGGCTCTTCAAGCTGGAACGCTGGCACTGGCTCTTCAGGCTGGGACGCTGGCACTAGCTCTTCAGGCTGGGACGCTGGCACTGGCTCTTCAGGCTGGGACGCTGGCACCCCGGCCTAGAACACTGGCACCTTGGGCTGGAACACTGGCACTTCAGGCTGGAACACTGGCACTTCAGGCTGGAACACTGGCACTTCAGGCTGGAACAGATTGGTGGGTGTGGAGGCAGGTTGGGTTAATGGCAAGATCGTTTTGGTTGGAAAAAACTTTTGCTTCTTTTTTGGCTTAGCCACTGCAGATTTATAAATAACTGGAGGAATGTAAGAAAAGGAAGTAATTGGGCAAAAAGAAGAGCCGGAATGCGATGGAAATATGGGGGCAGAGGCTGGAGGAGATTTTTGTGGGATTGTTACAGGAGGAAGGGAAGAGGCAGGTGGATTGAAGGCAGGATAAGTGCGGCAAGTAGAGACTGGGTAAAAGTACTTGGTGGGAAGCTGAGTATACTGGGATGTAGCTGAGATTGCCATGGGCGACGGAGAGATAGATACTTGGGAAGGCAGGTAAATAATGGCAGGGCTGAATTGTTGTGGCTTGGCTAAATACAGGAGATCAGACCATGCCTGAAGTACAGGCTGAACAAAAGTTGGTACACACACACCCTGCTTAATCAAAGACTGCACTGCACAAATACATTATTTTAACAACTGTTTGGAACAGGCCGAATAGTGCTCAAAAAAGGATGCAGAGTCATCCTCCAACAGCCATACTAGGGACTCTACCTGATCAACACTGAAAGGGGGAGTGTAATCATCACGGCCCTTTGGAACACAGGACAGGGCTAGCTCAGAACACATTTGAATCAAGGGCTGAACTTCCCCAAATGGCATTAAGCCCTGATCAGCCAGGGAGTGAATTAAACGAATACTCCCTAGCAGCTGATCACTGGTCCACTCTTTCAATGCCTGGCGGCAGTATTCACTACTCTCTGACGCCAGCAGAGCATATTAAACAACCTCATTGGCATTCATGTTTTAGCAAAACACACTGAACTAAAATGGTTTCTCTGTGCAGCCACTTCTGATCAGGGATTGGCCTTGGTATACTGTCAGGGAATTAGTTGACCAGACTGTGTGGACTGCACAGAGAGAACCAAAAACACATGTAAAGTGAATTATAATGATGTTTATTAAGATAGGTGATATATAAGTAAATACAAACAGTGCAAAACCAACCAAACAACCCACAAACAACAAATAGTATATACAGCTAAGGGCGGTACCAGAATCTTGAATGTAAGACAGGCCAAGGTCATACACGGGGAGTCAGTAGATGAGGACAGGGAACAAACAAGACAGGGAGAGGGCGGATGGATAGGCTGCAGGGCAGGGATCCAAGCAAATCAGGTATGAAAGGTAATCAGGGGGGACAGGTCCAGGAAAGGCTCAGGATGGGGATCAGATCAGGTCAGGTGAGGTACAGGCTCAAGGTCAGAATACAGGCAGCGAGATCAGGGCTCAAGGAGAGAGAGAGATACCAAGGCGAACATGTAAGGGCTCGCCGGGTATTTATAGGACTGCAATGATTGTCCTTATGTGACAGCTGAGCGGAGGAAGTGCTGCCTGCCCCACACTGCCGGAACACACCTGCTGGTGGACGCCGGTACTACGGCCCATGGATCAGGCATTACCACCAGCAGGTGAGATCCTCTATCAAAGATACTGGCTGCAAGAGGACACCTGCTGGTAGACACTAGTACTGCAATCCATAGGAACAACAGCGCCACCAGCGGGTGAAGCCTTTCCTGACACATAGACAGCGGGACTCGGCCCCGCCCCCCAAACCTGTGTCACCGGATTTGATTGAAAGCAGCAGGATCTGATGGGGGTCCAATGAGGAGAGAGACAGCAGGGGGAGCTGCTGCACTAGTGCACATCGCTGGATCGGATAAGCTCAGCTAAGCAAAAGGTTTTTCACCTTAATGCACCTTAATGCAAAATGTAAAAAAAAAACCTTAAGGCCAATTTAAATGTTTTTTTTGAGGAGAAACTTTCAATTTGTGGCTGGAGTAATTATTTATCAATATAAAGAAATTTCCCATACAGCCCCACATATGCCAATCAGGTTCTGACCCGAACCAGGAAATTACAGTTTAAAATCTCATGTATTTCTGCTATCTGAAAATGTATATTCTGCTAAATTGATATTTGCTGCTGTTATGTAAGTCAAGGTAAGATGCTTTATTGATTGGCATTCATCTGAACAGTGACATGTTATATTTATTTTATTTATTTGCATAGCTGTGACAAATATGCAGTACTTTACCATTTGCACCTCTCCTTTAACCCAAAACGAGCTTACAGATTAAAACCCGTACTATAGTCAGATAGACATGATACTGCCTAGAAATTATTTTTGGTGGGAGATAAATTCTACAACCTGTGTTTTTTGGAAAGAAATCGAACAGAGAAAACCGTTACCAACACAGGGAGAACACACTGACTCCACACTACATAGCAAAAGCGTTCACTGAACTACTAGGCAGCCCATTTAGAAAGTCTCTATTTTAAGAAATGCAGCTTAATTATTGGAATCAGCAGCAATATTTACTGGCTTGTTTAGCACACTATAATTAATAACATTAATAATGTTGATGCATTAAAAATATATTTTCTTTTTTTCCAGTTTTTTAATTAAATGAAATATACCAATCCCAAGATGTCACAATTTATACTGAAGACAAAGTATTCCTGCTGGTGCACATGGCATGTATATTCATTATTCTGATTTTATTTGCTGCTTGTTTACTTTCGGTGTTAGGTCTTAGTGCAGTGGTGTATACATAAGTGTGTTGATTTTTTTATTACATAAAAATGTTATTAGACACATGCGCCTGTTTCTTGGAAGCCTCACCTAATTAAAGGTCTGTCTATAGCATTGTCTTCATTTATTTTATGTCATGCCTTTTCTAGGTATATTGTTTTTAGGAAATACATTGGAAGGGAAATGAAAACATTAATTAATAAAGTACAAAAAATGGGTTGAAATTTTGTTACAGTAGAAATAAATTCAGGCTAGCAAGCCACCAGAAAATAAACATGAAATTAGATCATGAGTATTTTTTGTTTTTGTGCATCAGACGTACCAGATATGACTGCAGTTTAGGTGTTCGAGATGAAATACTGTATATGCTTAATAAATAACCATATTGGTTACAGTTAAAGTCCAGATAATCAACTAAATTCTGCTCAGCCAATCCTGTAATCAAGAGATCCCTGCTAGATTGATAAGCCAGGTTGATGACCTTTTCTCTGTCCCTTTTGAGCAGTAGAATTTAGTCACTGCACTTGCCCCAGCCTCCTATTTCCATAATGAAGGGGCATCACCAAACTGATGTACCCTTATTTTGACAAGGTCCCAGGATGACAGCACTTTACAATGATGTGGAGCTTAATTAGCTGACACTGCTGGTCCTCCCAACCAGTCTGGGTCCCACTGTGCAGGAGATTACAGAATGCTAATACACACAGTTTCTCTATATCTTGCACAACTCCCCTATCCCCTTAAAAATTCTTTGCAATATCAACTCCATATTTTGATAATTTTTATGGCATACCAAGCCCCCGAGAGTTAAATTGGAACAACTCCAGAGAACTAAGGATGAGGGGGGCCAGGCTCTACCCAACTTGTGCCTCTGGGGTCAGCTGAGGAAGATGACAGTTTAGATTCCACCACTAATTTACTGCATTATGTGATTAAAGTGAACAGTGTTGCTATGTAGGCATTGGCCTTCATTAAGTCTAACAAAATCTTCTACACATATGTTCTCATGCAAAAAATATGGAATAAGGCAAGGCAAATGCAGGATGTTGCTGATTTCACTAGATTTAGCCGAATCTGGGGAAATGGTAACTTTCCAAAGCTGAAATCTCTTCAATATAGGGCCAAGTGGAAGCAATATGGTATCACTCATATGCTTCATATTTTTGCCAATGGTAAACTGTGTTCCTCCTTCGGTTTGCAAGCTAAATTTCACCTCCCACAATCCATGCACCTCTACTACCTACAATTGCAATGTGCTATTAGGGCACAGCTAGGAGTTGACCTATGGGTGCAGTTTCCCAATCCTATATTTAACTACATGTCAGATGTTGTTTCTTATTATCTTTTTGAAAGATTTCCATCTAGATCTGCAAGCAGGTGGGAGAGAGATGTGGGAGAATTTGAGAAGGAACTGTGGGAGGAGGCCTTGCAGGCAATGCAGGTTTGTTCCCATAACGTTACCCAAGGTCTTTCTCAGCTCTATATTCTCCTCCAGGTACACCGGGTACAATGGAAATGAGAGAGGACCCCATTTGTACCAGATACTCTAGACACCATGGTGATTTAACTCACCTACTGTGGAGATGCCCTAAACTACATCTTTACTAGAAGGGTGTCCTTAATACCCTTAAAAGGGTATTTCAGCTTATAATATTTGTGAGAACCCCAAACCATGTCTCTTAGGTATCCTGGACTATCTTCAGGTGAAAAATATTTCTAAACAAGCAATAGCCAGGGCCCTCTTTCAAGACCATAAACTGATTCTTAGACATTGAAAATCTGCTGTCTGCTGACCCACTCTCGCTGAAAGAGTAGATTACCCACATGGGTGATACATTATGTCTTGAAAAATATATTTGCCAACATATAGGGTGCCCTAGCAAATTTGGTAAATTATGCCAGAGCTATCCCCAGTTGATGTAATCTTGGTTAGATTACTGTTAACCAACATCTGCTCTGAATATTTTCTCACTGCCATATTGTCTCAGGTTACCATTGTAGACTCATGACGTAGTACCAGAATTGTGTATTTCCAAATTAGTGCTGATGTGACATTGTTGGAAGATCGAACTTCTTTATGGTTATATATGCTGTAATCATTTTGGAACATGTAAACTTTGTCTTTCATGTTTTTTCTCAATAAAACGTATTTTAATATAAAAAAAAGGTTCTTGTATGATCTTAACGATCATACAAGAACCTTTTTTTTATATTAAAATATGTTTTTAAAATAAGTGATTACAAGTACCAATTCGATTTAAAGAAGTAAATAATTCCGAAAAATTGCTTCTCTAAATGGCACCAGCCTTATAAAGGAGACACAAAAAAGTCCTTTACCTTCCTCTACTGAGCCCAATCCTCCTTCTTTGTTGTCTCAAACGCCCCACCCCCCACTGACCTAGTTTTCAGTGGTGGGATTAAAGCAACTCAGGCAGTGCTGTCAATCTAGAAAGGAGTGGGCAAGATTGCTTGACAAGCTTGTGAATCGGCATGCTCAGTCTACATGAGAGTGACATCTCTGTTCTGACTTCAGGAGCAGCACATCATATTTGCCAAACCATTACAGGAAAATCCACTAGTTGGACTTCACTGGCAGGGTCTACAAGTATTTGTGGAAAAACTAAGGGAAAACTGTAAATGCAGATGTATTTATTGCATAATTAGGTGCTGTAGCACATTTGTTTAATGGGGGCCATAGTTTGACTATAAAGAATACGGTGATTTCATCTCCCTGTTCCCCAGACATTTAATTGGACAATGGAAGAACAGCAGGCTAATGAGGTCATCTCTCTACTCATATCCTATCAGCTTGTGCATTGGCAGCTAATTTGCAAGGAGAGCACCTAATTTGCTTCCCGATCTGTCCATCCCTCTTCCAGTCTAAATGCTGCTATATAGGGAATTTCAAGAGGCTGATCGATCCAATTCAAGTACTTACATGAGTCATTTAAAAAAAAAAAAAAAAAAAGATACAAGTATGTATTTATTATTAAAGTGTTGCATTCATTTGTGTTTTTAAAATACCTGTCTGGAGTTCAGCTTGAAAATATAAAATGCTTTCTAAATATCTTTAAGTGTAAGCATTTTTTAACTGTTAATTTCTTTCATGTTTTTTCACCATTCATTCAAATTGAGTATATATTTAAACATTTGTATATTAGGAACATGTAATTTTTTTTTAGGAATTCAATTTGCATACTGTGTTAAATGTATGTATTTATGATGTAAAATAGAACAAATGTTATCATGCATTTCCATAATAAAGTACTGTACTGAATTTGTGAAATTACACATTGTTGTCTTTATCAACAGTAGATGTTTCCAACTACTTGGTGAATATCACACACCTTACACATGCATTATTTACCGCCACTTAACTGTGTAGGGTTAGGTTACCAAGGCAGACTTGTTATAATGCACAGAATGTTTCCAACAGGAATGATAATCTCCGTACTCAGCAAAAGAACCATGCATACAAAATACTTACACATTCACTGAATCCGAGAAAAAAAATCATGATTCAAACAGATGGTATGGTTTGTCATGGTGTATTGTTGTCAAAGAGAAATAAGTCCATCGGTGGAAGCCATTGATTTATATTTTATCAATAATGAAAGATTATCTTTTAGCAACTATAAAAATTGCAAAAATCTTTCAAAAAATCACATTGTGTGAAAAGTGTCCTTAACCACTTCAGATCCGCGCTATACCCGAAAGACGGCTACAGCGCGGACCTGAACTGCCGGGTGGACGTCCCCTGGACGTCCTCTTGTTTACTTCCACAATGCGTGCAAGCGGCGGCGCGCATCGCGGAAGAGTTGTGCCCACTGTGTCACGCGGGTGCCGATGCGGGTGACTGGCGGCCACGATGTCCGCCAGGTACCCGCGATCGGCTGTCACAGAGCCAGGGATGTGGATCTCTGTGTGTAAACACAGAGATCCACGTCCTGCTAGGGAGAGGAGACTGATGGTGTGTCCCTTGTACATAGGGACAACCATCGGTCACCTCCCCCAGTCAGTCCTCTCCCCCCCACAGTAAGAATCACTCATGAGGGAACATATTTAACCCCTTCCCGCCCTCTAGTGGTTAACCCCTTCACTGCCAGTCACATGTATACAGTAATCAGTGCATTTTTATAGCACTGTTCGCTGTATAAATGTGAATAGTCCCAAAATAGTGTCAAAAGTGTCCAATGTGTCCGCCACAATATCGCAGTCCTGCCAAAAATTGCAGATCACCGATATTACTAGTGGAAAAAAATAAAAAATACAAATGTCATAAATCTATCCCCTATTTTGTAGGCGCTATAACTTTTGCGCAAACCAATCAATAAACGCTTATTGTGATTTTTTTTTCCCAAAAATATGTAGAAGAATACGTATCGGACTAAACTAAAAGAAAAAAAATGTAAAAAAAAATTGGGATATTTATTATAGCAAAAAGTAAAAAATATTGTGTTTTTTTTTCAAAATTGTCGCTCTTTTTTTGTTTATAGCGCAAAAAATAAAAACCGCAGAGGTGATCAGATACCACCAAAAAAAAGCTCTATTTGTGGGAAAAAAATGATAAAAATATCATTTGGGTGCAGTGTTGTATGACCGCGCAATTGTCATTCAAAATGCGTCAGCGCTGAAAGCTGAAAATTGGTCTGGGCAGGAGGGGGGTTTAAGTGCCCAGTAGGGAAGTGGTTAAGTAGTTTAAAAAATTAAAACTACTTTTTAGTTCCTAAATAAAATATTGCAATTATGTAAAAAAAATGCAGGAAGGGTGTCATAAAAACTTGCTGTGTGAACACCCAGGGGTATATTTATAAAAAAAATGCTTCGCACAAGAGTAATGAATAATACCTGTAAGGTTTGTAATATGTGTGTGATAGTTTGCTGCCTTTTGCTGAGCACATTTAACATTCCCTAACATTTGATCCCAAGGACTCATTCACATATGTGTTGATTATGAAGAATGAAGTAATGTTCATTAACAAGCCCATAACTTTTATGATGTGTTTTTGACATGTTTTTGTTGTGTTTTTGAAGAGTTGAAATAGCTTGATTAATGCAAATGAAAGTGTTGCTTTTCTAGTCAGAAGTCCATAAAGGGGAAGTGATGTAGAAGAAATAATTTACGTTGAGGCCGTGGTTAGGTTGTGGTGTGATATCGGACATGTATGTGAATTCTCTGCAAGACAGATTTGTATACTTTGATCTCTTTGACACTTGGCTTGGTCAAGCTCAACTTTGCTGAAACAAAAAGTCTTGCTGCTGGCAATAATGCTCAATGCCTCTGCTCCTTCCTGGCACTGTCAGTCTTGCTGGTTGGCTTGATTATTTTGCCTCCACACAGTAGCAAATGGTGTTACCACACAGCTGCTCTGCACAAACAGGAAATGGCAGGAGATGTTCTGTCCTAGTTTTCTGTTATTTTCCAGTGCATTCTGGGATATGGGAACTTCCACTGCCTCTCCCCCAGTGCCCAGCTAACACTTTATAAATGCTTTACTAACACGCCATAAATGCTATAAATGCAGTTACAGAGCATTAACTTTAAAATCAGTGGAGGCAGATAACAAGCGTCCGGACACACTGCTTAATTTTTAACATGACACAGCACTACCGCTCCCGTGTGTGCAGCACTGGATGGTGCCCATTGTAAGATTCATGGCAATCTTTCAAGGGCAACGAGATTATGAGACTTTGACCACTTGCTGACCACCCTATAGCAGTTTTACTGCTACAGGGCGGCAGCTGTGCGCTGGATCAAGTATAAATTGGTGATCCTGCACTTCGGCATGCAGAAGCCGATCAGCGGGTGCCGGGCATCAACTCCTTTGGATTAACTGTGGGTGAAGGATTGTGTATATGGGATTGTATGATTTTTATTTATTTTTTATCGGTTGAACTAGATGGACTTGTGTTTTTTTTCAACTTGACTAACTATGTAACTATGTAAGGCAGAGTTCCATTCTTATGGGGAATGGATGGATTTTGTGTTAAATCCATCTCTTTCCTTGGTAAAAGAAGCACACATAGTAAACACAAACACGGTTAACTCTTTGATCACCCTAGATGTTTAACCCCTTCCCAGCCAGTGTCATTAGTACAGTGACAGTGCATATTTTTAGCGTCGATCACTGTTTTAGTGTCACTAGTTCCCACAAAGTGTCAAAAGTGTCAGTGTCTAATTGTCCACTGCAATATATAAGTCACTGATCGCTGCCATTACTAGTAAAAAATAAAAATAAAATAAAAATTACAGATTGTAGACACTATAACGTTCACGTAAACCAATCAATATACGCTTTTTGGGATTTTGTTTACCAAAAACATGTAGCAGAATACATATTGGAAAATAAAAGGATTACTGCGCTAATGTGGGAAAAATATATGTTGAAATTAATTGTGCTATTCACACCTAGGCTGCGACAAATAAAATATGTGAAACCATACCAAAAATAGCAGAACGTGTAAGAATTATCGCGCCCAATATAAATGAAAATAAAAACCAAATGGAATATTCTAGTGCAAAAATATTGAAATAATTAACATAGATATATAGGAATCATAACCGTAGATGTAATGAACATCCACGATAATGTCTTAATCCACAACCACTTTAAACGTGAATTAACGTGATATAAAATTCAAGTGAACACTGATTATTAAGTAATGGCCATTAAATCACAATGCAATACATGTGTACTACTATGGTATAAAAGTCCTTTAGAAAAATACCAAACACCAAAAAAGAAAAAAGAAAAAAAGAAAAAAAGGGCAGAAAGAAAAAATTGTCCAATATAAATATTGCTTCACAAAGGAGGGACGGAGAACTCTTTAGAGATGTTAAAACGGGAGTAGTATCCCAGAAAAGTCCACAAAGGCCAAAGGGAATCACATCCACCACGATGAGAATGGTTAGAAGATGGGTACTTTACCAGAAGTGTTGGACCTCCACTGTGGCAAGGTCTATAGAGCCTGCAGATATTACCCTCTGCGGGGTACAGATGTTGATCCCAGAGATCCAAGAAATAAAGAAGATGTCACCAATCCGCGATCCCGGTGCTAACTCCTAGCACACACTGTGTTGTTTCATCCACTGAAGTCGCTATAATCAGTCACTCCCATTGACACAGAGCAAGCCTCCGAATTGGATACAGGCACATAAAGAAAAGGGAAAGGGACTCGAGTAGTGTAATACCTCCAGATACAATACATATTGGCCTAACTTTATGAAGAAATTAGCTTTTTTTTAAATTATTTTATTAGATGTTTTTATAGCACTTTTTTTTTTTAAATTGCTGGTCTTTTTTTGTTTATTCCGCACACTTGTCCGTTAAAATAGTGCTGAATTACAGTGCTGGTCATGAGGGGGGGGGGTAAATCTTTCAGAAGTCAAGTGGTAAAAATGCTGAATAAGTGCTCCTTAAACACATGGTATTGATGCGCCGGTGAATGAGCCCTAAGAGAAAAGAACCATAGTCCATGGTTGTTGGGGGGGCACTTGCTGCCCCTTACTTGACCAGTGTTGTGGGGAAGAGGCTCTTGTCCTCATATTAAGGGCATGTCACCTGTTATGACTCAGGAGGTGGGCACATGCTTGTCCCTTGTCAGCCAGGTTGCATGCAGGGTCTGGTATGAATGTTTTGCTTTTATGGGAACCCCCTTAAAACCCACACCAGACCTGAATGGTGTAGTATGAATTTTGGGGGGACTGCACACCAATTTTTATTTACACTATACCCTGCGGTTTATTCACTGGATTTACTTTATTATTCTATTACTTGTGATTAGAACACACCCTGGACTAGTCACCCCTCTCAGTTTATTCACCTGTTAGTTCCTTCACCTGTTAGATAGTTCATTCACAAAGGAATCTCCATAGACTGTGTATGCAGTGCAGAGGTTTTCCTGATTATATTTCCCCTGCTAGCAAATGCTCCTAGCCTTTAGTGTTGAAAGGGGTAGTGCATTTAATGTCCCTTTGGATTGCAATATATATGTAGGACCAAACAAAAATTAGCTAAAAGAATTCAGGAAAATGTATATAACATTATTACTGGTTTTAGGAAAGATAATTTTGCCAAACTATTTACGATTAGTCAACAGCAGGGACTCCACTGGCATGATGTTTTGGAGAATAGAAAAGTACCACAAACAATGGACAGGTTAAAATTCTCAGTCAAAGAGAACCATGGTGGATGTATGAAATAATGTCTATGGTACCTAAGGGGTTGAATGTGGATTTTGACATAAATTGTTTTTTCTTTCTCGTACATCACGGGACACAGAGCGACATAGTCATTACTAATGGGTTATATAGATACCGTCAGGTGCTGGCACTGGCAACTTCCAAAACCGGAAGTACCCTCCCCTATATAAGCCCCTCCCATCCGGGAGCACCTCAGTTTTTTGCCAGTGTCTAAGGTGTTGGCCAAGAAGAAACATGTGTTTTTCACTGAGCTTGCGTACAGGTTCTTTTGGGCCTCAGTAAGCTATTCCGGATCCGACCAAAAAAGCTTCATAGCTAAACGGTCGGTACCCGGGCCTTGCAGAGAAGAGCAAGGTTTTGCCTGTAATGCTTCTCTTAGGAGAGCTGGACCCTGGGATCCAGAGCTCTGGTCATACCCACGACCAAGATGTTTTCTGTGCAGGGTGCTATACAGGTCCAGGGGAGTGGAATCCTTGGGAACCCGGTCCCTGAAGGTTTGATTACAATGCCTGCCGTGATAGGTGAAGTTTGGGCTTTTGTGGACCAAACAAAGTCCTGCGGCGGGGAACAGGTAAGTGGGGGCCCCCAGGAACTTGGTTCTATTGGGGGACCCCCAAGCCTAATTTGTCTTTCTGTCTGTTACCTAATGGTATTCCCGCAAAATTCTGTGCATGCCTGTAACTACTAAAAAAATGTAATAATTTTTAATGGTGGTCAAGAAAAAAAAAAAAAAAAAATTTTTTTTTTTATATATATTTAATATATTAGACTGCGGTACCTGTGTTTGTCCACTAGAGGCCGCTGTGGAATGTTTTCTTGTCATGTGGACTAGCTTCTTCTCAGCAGAGCAAAGTCCAGGCAGATGGTGAGTTCTCTTATAGGAAACTGCTTCCTCTGCCATGTTGCAGTGCTCGTCCATCCCCCGGCCTGCGGCAAAGAGGGGCCCTGGCTCCTGTCCCTTGTTATCATATTTTGAAATTAGCGCCGAAGGCGCACGTGGCCGTGCGCGTGCACGCGCCTCTATATATAGAGGTGAGCCGGGAAAGGGGGCGGAGCCTGGGGGATGACGCTCTGTGCGCGCCGCAGCGCTTCTGCGCATGTGCGGGCATCCCAGCAGTTTTAAAAAAAACACAATATTGTAGTGAGCTGGCTATGAAGTACAGAGACAGAGCTGGCAACATTTAAAGGCATACAGCAAGCGGTTGATACAGGCATCCCCTAGAAAGGCACATTAGTAGACACCAACTGTGATATAGCAGCAATTGTGCTAGACTATTCTCAGTAAAAGTGGTGTATTACGGCTGGAATACCTCAGCTTTAGGCTTAGGAATATGCCGTCCAGAAGCTCCGGAACTGAATCTTCCAGGAAGCAAAGGGGGTCTCATCGGGCTCGGAGGATCTTGGGCATACTTCTGCTACACCAGTCTCCCCTGAAGTTCAGAGGTAAGTGACCGTAGAGACCCCGCAGGGGTACTTGGTACTGTGGCTGTCCTCAGTTCACCTGCTCCTGTGTATGTAACAGAGGAGGTCCTCAGCTCTGGGAGGATTAGAGAGGCTGCCTCCCTGTCAGGGAAAGCACGCCCGATCTCCGTCTCCTCCTTCAGAGTGCCTGTTAGCAGAGCAACAGTCCCATACAGGGATCGACCTGCCTGAAGGGGATCAGGATGAGGTTGATTCTGTTATAGAGGAATCAACAGTGGGGGAACCTTTTCTCAGCATCTCAAGCTGAAAGATTATGGGTTCAGTCTCTGACTAACATGGTCCGATCAGCATTTAAAAATGCACCTTGCGGAACCATCAACCACTACTGTATCCTCGTTGGGGTCGCTGGAAGCCCCCAGACTGTTTGTTCTTTTCCACTTCACCCTTTACTGAAAGGGCTCATTTACCAGGATTGGGAACGTCCTGAGAAAATATTTATTCCCCCAAGAGATTTCCGGTGGTCTATCCCATGGAGGATAAGTTCATCAAAAAAAAAAAAAAAAAATGGAAGGTCCCTACAGTGGACGCAGCCATCTCTTATATGTATAAATCACTGACATGTCCAGTGGATAATGTCCAAATGTTCAAGAACCCAATAGATAAAAGATTGGAGTCCTTATGAAAATCTGCTTGGTGATACAACCAGCAGTAGCAGCTATTGGGGTCTGCTAAGCAGTGAAGGATCAGTTGAAACAGGTCTTGAGGGACTTGACAGATCAGCAGGCTTTGCCCTAGCTGATCTACCTAGAGCCTTAGGCTTTGCGGTTGACGCCATAGAGGATTCAGTCCATCAGGCCTCCCGCCTTACGCTGTCTATAGTACATATGCGTAGGCTCCTATGGCTCAAAAACTGGTCTGCTGAAGCTCCCTGTAAAAAATGGCTGGTTAGCGTCCCGTTTCATGGTGAACGCTTATTCAGGGAAAACCTGGACAAATATATTCAGAAAATTTCCAGCGGTAAAAATACGCTCTTGCCGTTTAAAAACAGAGTTAGAGGTCCCTCTTTGAGAGGCCTGCTTCTCCAGTCCCTGGGCCATCGGCTGTGTAACAGTTCCGACGGCCTCCTCGGTCAAATCCCGGGGGTAAAAAACAGGGACAGTAGCAGGGTAATGAGAAACCCTGGGTCAGGGGAGGTACAAAACCTCCCCCAAAGTTAAATTCATTGAAGCCCCCACTCAGTCGGGTGGGGGGAGGACTCCAGTTGTTCGCAAGAGACCTGGCGGGACACGATCAAGACAGATAGGTGCTCTCCGCAGTAGGTTTGGGATACAGTTTGGAGTTAAAAGACTCTCCTCCTTCCCATTTTTGAGGTCAAACGTGCCAAGGGATCCCCGGAAGAGAGAGTCCCTCCTGTTGGCACTAGAACAACTATTGCTCCAAGGAGTAATTATGGAGGTTCCCCTGGAAGAATGAGGGTTCGGGTTTTACTCAAACCTCTTTACAGTCCCGAAGCAAACGCGGACGGGAGGCCCATATTAATTCTAAAAGGGCTATACAAATTCCTGTATATCAGGACTTTCCGATGGAGTCGATCCGATCGGTGGCCACTGCCCTACAAGGGGAGGATTGGTTAGCCGCGATCGACATCAAAGATGCTTATTTGCACATTCTCATCTTTCCAGTCCACCAAAAATTTCTACGCTTTGCAGTAGAAGGGCGCCATTTTCAGTTCAGAGCCTTACCCTTCGGTTTGGCCACAGCACCACGAGTGTTTACAAAAATTCTGGCCCTTTATTGGCCAATCTAAGAACACAAGGTGTAATGATAATGGCATATCTGGATGACTTATTGCTGATAGACCACTCAGTGAAAAAACTAGACGTGGTCGTTCACAAGACAATCAAGTATCTGGAATCTCACGGTTGGATTATCAACCGAGACAAGTCAGCCTAAAAACCAGTCAAAAGTCTGGAATACTTGGGGCTAAGGTTGGATTCAGGCCAGAGAAAAATATTCTTGCCTCGAGGAAAGGTGTTGTCTTTGAAAGATTTGATCCACTTAGTGGGTACAAAAAAGCCAGCCGTCCATACGCCTGTATATGAGGCTGCTGGGAAAAATGGTGGCATCATTCGAAGCAGTACCCTACGGTCAATTCCATTCAAGGAATTTGCAAGGGGCCATACTGTCAGCCTGGAACAAAAAAGTTCAGGCCCTAGACTTACAATGTCCTTGTCCCCTTCCGTTCGCAAGAGCCTCCGTTGGTGGTTGGTTCCCCAGAATCTGGAAAAAAGGAAATCCTTCAGTCCGATTTCTTGGAAGGTGGTCACTACAGATGCCAGCCTTATAGGCTGGGGAGCAGTACCGGAGCAATAGTCTCTCCAGGGCAGATGGTCGGATGCAGAAAAGGCCCTGCCCATCAATCTCTTAGAGATACGAGCAGCCCGGTATGCCCTAGTAGCATGGACATCCAAACTCCAAGGGTCCCCTGTCAGAATTCAATCAGACAATGCCACAGCAGTGGCATATATCAATCATCAGGGGGGCACCAGGAGTCGTGCAGCCCAGAGGGAAGTAAATTACATCCTGAAATGGGCAGAAAAATATGTCCCAGCCATATCTGCGGTATTCATTCCAGGAGTGGAGAATTGGAAGGCGGACTTTATAAGTCGCCAGCAATTAGGCCCAGAGGAAGGGTCCCTTCACCCAGAGGTTTTCTGGACAATATGTCAGCGGTGGGGAACATCGGATGTAGATCTTCTAGCATCCAGATTCAACACAAAGGGGGACAGGTTTGTCTCTCGGACAAGGGATCCCCTAGCTTGCGGCTCGGATGCCCTAGTGTTCCCTTGGGATCAGTTCAAGCTGATATATGCATTCACACCGCCACAATGGTTACCTCGATTACTCCGCAGAATCAGGGTAGAAAAGAAACCAGTGATTCCGGTGGCTCCAGCGTGGCCCCGAAGAGCGTGGTACGCGGAGATTGTAAAATTTCAGTGGGGAGTCCTTGGACTCTCCCACGTCGTCCGGACCTGCTTTCGCAAGGACCGATATACCACCCTTCCTTACCAGCCCTAGGTTTTGACGGCCTGGCTATTGAAGCCCACATTCTAAAAAAGAGAGGGCTCTCTAATGCTGTGGTATCTACCATGATCAATGCCAGGAAGCCGGTATCCAGGCAGATCTACTATAGAATCTAAAAGGCGTACATCGCCTGGTGTGAGGCCAAGAAATGGCATCCACGTAAATACGTAATAGGAAGGATTCTGGACTTCCTAGAATGGGCTGTAGATAGGAAGCTTGCCTTGAGTACTATCAAGGGTCAGATTTCGGCCTTGTCAATATTTTTTCAAAGGCCCTTGGCTTCGCATTCACTAGTCAAAGCCTTTATACAAGGAGTGATGCGTATTAGTCCTCCGGTTAATATTCCCATATGTCCATGGGATCTAAACTTGGTTCTGTCGGTTTTACAGAAACAACCATTTGAACCATTACAGCATATTTCCTTGGTGCTTCTCACCAGGAAATTGATTTTTCTAGTAGCCATTTGTTCGGCTAAAAGAGTGTCGGAATTAGCAGCTATGTCCTGTAAAGAGCCATATCTGGTTATCCATAAGGACAAAGTAGTGTTACGTCCTCATCCAGCCTTTCTTCCTAAGGTGGTATCGAGGTTTCATTTGAACCAAGATGTGGTTCTTCCTTCTTTTTTCCCCAAACCTACTTCGGTATAGGAAAAGTTATTTCATTCTTTGGATGTAGTAAGAGCAGTTAAAGCTTATCTAAAAGCCACTGCTCAGATTCGCAGAACGGATACTTTGTTTATACTGCCGGAAGGCCCCAGAAAGGGTCAGGCAGCGTCAAAATCTACTTTAGCCAAGTGGATTCGACAGGTCATCATTATGCAAGCTTATGGCTTGAGAAGGAGACCGCCTCCGTTCAAAGTTAGAGCGCACTCCACGAGAGCAGTTGGAACTTCATGGGCAGTGCATCACCAGGCCTCCCTGGCTCAAATCTGTAAGGCCGCAACATGGTCTTCAGTACACACGTTTACTAAGTTCTACCAGGTGGACGTTAGAAGTCAGGAGGATGTCGCCTTTGGGCGCAGTGTGTTGCAGGCCGCAAAAGATCCTCATGTCTGATAGCGCTCAGCTTATATATGGTGTATCCCCCCCTCATTTGGCATTGCTTTAGGACATCCCATTAGTAATGACTATGTCGCTCTGTGTCCCGTGATGTACGAGAAAGAAAATAGGATTTTTATAACAGCTTACCTGTAAAATCCTTTTCTTGGAGTACATCACGGGACACAGAGCTCCCGCCCCTCTTTGGGGACACTTATTGCTTTGCTACAAAACTGAGGTGCTCCCGGATGGGAGGGGCTTATATAGGGGAGGGTACTTCCGGTTTTGGAAGTTGCCAGTGCCAGCACCTGACGGTATCTATATAACCCATTAGTAATGACTATGTCGCTCTGTGTCCCGTGATGTACTCCAAGAAAAGGATTTTACAGGTAAGCTGTTATAAAAATCCTATTATGTCTGATGCTTAGTGTACATTTTTGTGATTTTTTTTATATTATCAAATGTATTATTGAATTTTAGCATGAATCTGTGATTTTAGGTGAAGTTCTTCTTTTTAGTAAATGTGTGTATAAGCGGAGTGTGGTGGCAGAATACCTCTTTAACATGTAGTTAAAACATTTAGCAATAGAGGGTGCTTAGCCTTTATATATATATATATATATATATTAATACACAATATATATATATATATATATATATATATACATATATATATATATTAATACACAATATATATATATATATATATTGTGACAGCAGGAAGGTAAAGTCACCTGGTTGCATCCAGGGGGGTAGATATATTTCGCCCAGATTCAGGCTTTACGCCGACTTATACAACTAGGTGGAGAGTTGTATAAGCCCAGCTAAGGCTAGTGGGCTCATGGATGACTCATACCTCTAGGGAGAGGGCTGGGCGTCGTACAGACAGGGAGTTGATGAGTCCAGCTGAAGCTTGTCAGCTCATTTAGGCCTCTATAAGAACTCCCAGCTTCATTAGATGTTAGCTCATGCCTGGAACCAGACCTGTGTGGACTGTCTAGGGAGAGTGAACCCCTGTGCGGTGAGAAAAAGCCTGTGTGGCTATTTGCTTGGACATTTAAAACCAGGGACTTAGGGACTAGGACAGCACTAGGCTGATCCCAGTTGTTAGTTAGGAAACCTGTATGTTTAGTCAGAGGTCAAGTTGACCAGGATTTATTTTGTTTATATGTTTCTTTTGGCTTTGCTGTGTTTTGTCACTGTAAATAGAAAATAAACCGCACCTTTTTTTTGATTTTGAAAACCACAACCTCCGTTTGCTGGGCCTGTTTTTGTGTGGGGAGCCCATCCCGGGGGTCACACACACCCGCTGCCGAGCTAACCCCCTCACAGTTGGTGGAGAATGCGGGCAGTTTTTTTTAAGCCAGCATGGAGGAGATACTGAAGCAGCTGGCTCTAGCAAATGCCAATCAACAGCAGACAAATGCAGGTTTGCAAAAGAGCCTTGCAGCTCAACAACAGAACTTCGCAGCCCAGCAGCAAGCTCATCAACAGAGCCTTGCAGCCCAGCAGCAAGCTCACCAACAGAGTCTGGAAGCTCAGCAACAAGCCCAGCAGCAATCTGAGGCCCGCTTCATAGACCTGTTACAGAAGCAAGAGCAGAGACTACAACAAATGGAAGCAGTAATGCAGCAACGTCCGCAGACCAGTGAGGAAAGCCGTCCCACTAATACCGCGTCCTTTGGGGTGAGTCGTTTATTGACAAAAATGACTGGAGAGGATGATCCAGAGGTATTTTTGACCACATTTGAAAGGACTGCTGAAAGAGAAAAGTGGCCTGAGGAGCAGTGGGCTGGACTGGTGGCTCCTCTGTTAACTGGTGAATCGCAGAAGGCTTACTATGACCTAGAGCCTGACCAAGCAAAAGACTATGTGATGCTAAAAGCTGAGATATTGGCAAGGCTGGGTGTCACCCAGGCTGTCCGGGCTCAGCGTGTGCATAACTGGACTTTCCAGCTTGGAAAACCCCCCAGGTCTCAAATGTATGATCTCATTCACCTGAGCAGAAAGTGGCTACAGCCAGAGACTTTGTCCGCACCAAAGATTGTGGAACGTGTTGTAATGGATCGGTTTTTGAGAGCTCTTCCTACTGCCATCCAAAACTGGGTAAGCCATGGAGACCCAGAGACGGCCGATGGTCTTGTGGATCGTGTGGAGAAATACTTGGCTACAGAGAACCTGACGGCCTCTTCCAGAGACACTCGGACTTTCCACCCTAAGACCAGACCATCCCCAGGGGCGGATAAGAGGATTCCAAGGGGTAAGGGTGGAGAGAGTGAGAGGGTGGGAGCTCTACCCCAAGTTTGGCGAGAACAGCCTGGGAAATCAGCGGCTCAAGAGGCGGCAAGAAGGATCGTTTGCTACCGCTGCCGGCAAGCGGGACATATTGCAGCCAATTGCCCGGTTGTGGAGGAACCCATGCAGTGTGACTTTCTGATGGGCAGACGTCAGTCGCTGTGTGCGACAGTCGCATGCACTGCCATTCGAGGAATTGAGAAACATTTATGCAAAATGTGTGTTAATGGTAGAAATGTTGTGGTATTGCTGGATTCAGGTAGCCTTGTGACCCTGATAAAGGCTGAGTTAGTTAAAACAGAGGTCTCTGGGAATAGCAAGGTAGCTGTTATTTGTGTGCATGGGGACACCCGAGAGTATCCAGTGACTACAGTGTGTTTCGAGACCCCCAAAGGTACCCTCTCTCATCCAGTGGGCTTAGTATCTCAGTTACCGTATGACGCCATTGTGGGAAGGGATTTTCCGAAGTTCTGGGAACTGTGGGATGATCCTGAGCCCCCCACTGGTGCCCCTATGTACCAGGAATGTGATAGCCAGAACTCCCCTGAGAGTGGTGAGGACTCTCCGGAATTTCCCTTATCAGTATTGGCAGGGGAGACTCAAGAAACTGGAGAGGAGCCCACCTCCTCAGACGAAAACCTACCGTCTGTGGAGTTTTCTGATCTTGAGGTTCACAGGGAAAACTTTGCCACAGAACAGTTGAAAGACCCCGCCCTAATAAAGGCACGCGAAAACGTAGTAAAAATAGATGGCGAGTTAGTGAACCCAGATAATACCTGCACTTACCCATACTTCAGCGTAGAGAAGGACCTACTGTATCGGGTGGCAAAAAGGGCAGAAGAAACCGTTGAGCAGCTTGTGGTGCCCAAACCTTACAGGAAGTTGGTGTTGGAGTTGGCCCATGGGCACATTCTTGGAGGTCATCTGGGGACAGAGAAAACCCGAGAGAGGGTATTACAGAGATTCTATTGGCCGGGGGTGATGTAGGACATAGAAAATTATTGTTCCTCCTGCCCTGTGTGTCAGAGGTCGGCCCCGATGCCACATTTCCGTAGCCCGCTGGTCCCTCTACCCATCATTGAGGTCCCGTTTGAGAGGATCGCCATGGATTTGGTAGGTCCTATAATCAAGTCCGCTAGGGGGCACCAGTACATATTAGTTATAATGGACTATGCCACCCGTTATCCAGAAGCGATCCCTCTCCGAAATACCTCGGCCAAAACCATAGCCAAAGAGCTATCTCTTGTGTTTAGCCGGGTGGGTATTTGTAAAGAACTGCTTACGGACCAAGGTACACCCTTTATGTCCCGGGTTATGAAGGAGCTGTGTAAATTGTTCAAAGTGACGCAATTACGTACATCTGTGTATCACCCCCAAACCGATGGGCTGGTTGAAAGATTCAACAAAACCCTAAAACAAATGTTGAAGAAAGTGGTGGATAGAGATGGAAAGGATTGGGACTGTCTACTTCCTTATCTGATGTTTGCTATTAGGGAGGTGCCCCAATCCTCTACGGGATTCTCCCCCTTTGAGTTACTGTATGGGAGACACCCAAGAGGGCTGTTGGATATTGCCAAGGAAACTTGGGAAAGTGAGAGTTCTCCCCACAGGAGTGTGATTGAGCATGTCGCCCTGATGCAAGACCAAATTGCACAGGTAATGCCCATCGTGAAGGAACATTTGGCCCAAGCGCAGTTAGCACAGCAGAGAGTGTACAACCGTGGAGCCAAGACCCGTACCTTTTCCCCGGGGGATAGGATACTGGTACTTGTCCCTACGGTTGAAAGTAAATTCCTTGCCAAATGGCAAGGCCCCTACGAGATAATGGAAAAAGTGAGTGAAGTGAATTACAAGGTCAGACAACCAGGAAGGCGAAAGCCCGAACAGATCTATCACGTTAATCTGTTGAAAGCCTGGAGGGATAGAGAGTCCCTAGTCGCAGACACTTGGTCACCAGCTCAAACTGGTTGCGTGATTCCTGAGGTTGGAATAGCAGCCACCTTGTCACAACCCCAACAACAGGAGGTTAAGGAGTTTGTGCTTCGCAACAAGGAGGTATTCTCTGAGCTGCCGGGACAAACATTTGGGGTAGAGCATGACATCATTACCCCGCCCGGTGAAAGGGTGAAGTTAAAACCCTATCGGATCCCAGAGGCCCGACGAGAGGCAATACGGGAGGAAGTACAGAAAATGCTGAACTTAGGGGTGATAGAGGAGTCCCAAAGTGATTGGTCTAGTCCCATTGTGTTGGTGCCTAAACCGGATGGGAGCTGGCGATTTTGTAACGATTTTCGTCAGTTGAACAAAGTTACAAAATTTGACACCTACCCCATGCCACGTATAGATGAGTTGATCGACCGGCTGGGAACAGCCCGATACATGACGACTCTTGACCTCACAAAAGGGTATTGGCAAATCCCCCTGGCCAAATTGGCCAAAGAGAAAACCGCATTTGTAACCCCAGACGGGGCGTTCCAATATAAAAGAATGCCGTTCGGGTTACAGAATGCGCCGGCCACATTCCAGCGGAAAATGGACCAGATGCTGAGGCCCCATCGGAAGTATGCTGCGGCTTACCTGGATGACGTAATTGTCCATAGCACAGATTGGGCCTCACATCTGCCAAAAGTGCAAGCAGTCCTGGACTCTGTTCGGGAAGCGGGGTTTACGGCTAACCCCAAGAAGTGTACCATTGGGCAGGAGGAGGCCAAATATCTTGGGTACACCATTGGGAGGGGAGTAATAAAACCCCAACTCAACAAAGTCGAGGCCATCCAGAGTTGGCCACGTCCCAACAGCAAGAAGCAGGTACGAGCCTTTCTGGGAATCGCTGGGTATTATCGGCGATTCATTCCCCACTTTGCTTCTAAGGCTGTGCCCCTAACCAACCTAACGAAGGGGAAAGGGTCGGTCATGATTAAATGGACCCCCGAGGCTGAGGCAACATTCCAATTCTTGAAACAAGCCTTATGTAGCCAGCCAGTGTTGTACTCACCCGACTTCTCTAAAGACTTTGTCGTACAAAGTGATGCGTCAGATGTGGGGTTAGGAGCAGTATTGTCCCAGGTCTGGAACGGGGAAGAGCACCCAGTCATTTACCTCAGCAGGAAGTTGAAGTCCCATGAGGTAAATTACGCCACCGTTGAAAAGGAGTGTTTAGCGGTGAAGTGGGCTCTAGATTCCCTTCGGTACTACCTGCTAGGTAGGCACTTTGACATGGTTACGGATCACGCTCCGTTAAAGTGGATGGCTCAAAACAAGGAAACAAATAGAAGAGTGAATAGGTGGTTCCTGGCCCTCCAGGAATTCAACTTCACAGTAAAGCATCGCCCTGGCGTTCAAATGGGGAATGTGGATGCTTTGTCTCGAGTACATGAATGCCTGATTGCTGGTGTTCCAACCCCGAGGTTAAAACAAGAGGGGGGGGTATGTGACAGCAGGAAGGTAAAGTCACCTGGTTGCATCCAGGGGGGTAGATATATTTCGCCCAGATTCAGGCTTTACGCCGACTTATACAACTAGGTGGAGAGTTGTATAAGCCCAGCTAAGGCTAGTGGGCTCATGGATGACTCATACCTCTAGGGAGAGGGCTGGGCGTCGTACAGACAGGGAGTTGATGAGGCCAGCTGAAGCTTGTCAGCTCATTTAGGCCTCTATAAGAACTCCCAGCTTCATTAGATGTTAGCTCATGCCTGGAACCAGACCTGTGTGGACTGTCTAGGGAGAGTGAACCCCTGTGCGGTGAGAAAAAGCCTGTGTGGCTATTTGCTTGGACATTTAAAACCAGGGACTTAGGGACTAGGACAGCACTAGGCTGATCCCAGTTGTTAGTTAGGAAACCTGTATGTTTAGTCAGAGGTCAAGTTGACCAGGATTTATTTTGTTTATATGTTTCTTTTGGCTTTGCTGTGTTTTGTCACTGTAAATAGAAAATAAACCGCACCTTTTTTTTGATTTTGAAAACCACAACCTCCGTTTGCTGGGCCTGTTTTTGTGTGGGGAGCCCATCCCGGGGGTCACACACACCCGCTGCCGAGCTAACCCCCTCACAGTATATATATATATATAGAGTTTTTTTATAGTACTCACATTCTCTCCAGAGCATTGATAAGCCAATATATATATTTTCCCTCAGTTTTTTCTTTCCCACATTTCTCTCCCCTTTTTTCATAATAATTTTTTTCATAATGCGGGACTTATAACATACCATCTCTATAGTTAAACCAAAGGGATTTATTGCAGAGGGATGTGGATTTACGATCTTTTAGGATACCGGCATATAGATCTAAAATGTTTTTTTTTTTTTTTTTATTACAAACGTTTTTTATTGAGAGAAGACAATAAAGTAGTACATACATCTGAAAATCTGCGTATCACATAATACAGGTTGAAATATAATCATAAATGTCAACGCAGTGACAAAAAAAGAGACAGAAAGAGAAAAAAAAAAACAAAAAAAAACAACAACAAAATTTACTTTGAAGCATCTGAGAAAAGCCATAGCGGATTACAGAGAACCTACAGGAAACATAGTCTTACATATGAGGTATAACAGAGAGCGGGAGTAGTAGCCTCCCATGGACTAAAGCTGTTGGGGAGTCTGCGTCAGCGGCTAAGATTGTGGTAATAGAATATGCCTGTGTGAGTTCCAGGGATTCCATCTTTGGTCAAATAAGTGCATCCTGTCATTTAGCGTATATAAAATCCTTTCCATTATCATAATTGAGTCCATCCTATGAAGGATGGAGGCGATAGGGACCGTAGGGGACTTCCAGTGCAGGGCAATGGCCCACAGAGTGGCCAAGCAAACTGTGTGGATAAGGCATTCTTCAGAGGGAAGCGTACCTGGGATAGATGCACCAAGGAGGCACATAGAGGCCGTAAGATGTATTGGAGTACCTGATAGTGCTGAAGCTAGAGCCATCACTGTGGTCCAAATAGGGGAAAGTCGATCACAGTAACAAAATATATGCATAAAGGTCCCAGGAAGGCGACAACCTCTGAAGCAGAGGTCCGAGGTACCCGGGAAAATAGAGTGAAGTCTGGATGGGGTATAGTACCGCCTGGTCAATATTTTATATGCTGTTTCTCTGACAGCTAGGGATTTAGACGCTTTGCATAGGTTAGTCAGCATTGTGTCCCAGTCGTCCGAGTCAAAGTTTTCGTTGCAGTCAGCTTCCCATTTACGTTTATACGGGACCGCCCCGGGAAACAACGCAGTGAGAGCCGATTTGTAGAGGGTAGAGATAAGCCCCCTTCCCCTGGGGGAGTCACGGCAGATCTGTTCAAATGTGGTAGAAGGGGTTGATGGGGTGAGGGCAAAGTGGGAGAGAAAAAAGTGTCTGATTTGCAAATAACGGAAGTATTCTCTTAGCGGGATTTGTTTATGCGTACGTAACAGGTCAAATGAAGCAAAGGCGTCACCAATCTGCAGGTCGGCTAACGTGACCACAGAGTTAGAGATCCACCAGGAGAAACCCTCAGGGTTATAGAAGGCTAAGGGAAATAGGGGTTCTCCTACAAAGGAAGAGCCTCGGGGAGCATGGGACGCCAGGCCTAGTTTATGTTTGTATCTGTACCATAGGGTAAGAGAGTGGGCAACTAGGGGGTTAAGGGAGATAACTTTATGACCCACTTTAGAGGGGGACCAAAGTATACCAGAGAGCCTGTATGGATCGATGGAATGTGATTCAAATTCTACCCAGGGTACTTTAGAGTTAGTGATGGTCCATTGCGCCATCTGGAAGAAGCGAGCCGCAAGGAAATAGAGCCAAAGATTTGGCAGGCCCAGTCCCCCAAGTGTTTGTGGTTTGAACAAGACCTGTTTAGAGAACCTTGGTCGTTTGTTTTGCCAGATAAATTTATGGATATCTTGTTGTATTTTATCTATAAAAGCCTTAGGGATCAGGATTGGAAGGGCTCTGAATAGAAATAGGAGTTTGGGTAGGAGGGTCATTTTGATCGCCGTGACTCTCCCGAGGATCGAGATATGGTAGGTGCCCCATAGTTTGAGCAAGTTGCGGAGACGGGACACACATGCCGGATAATTTGCATCGAAAATAGAGGACCAATGTGGTGTGATATAGATGCCCAAGTAGGGTATTTTGTCCGTAGACCATTGCAGGGGGAAGGAGCTCTGGAGGGTCTCACACTGAGCAGGGGGAATGTTGATAGGGAGTGCAGTGGATTTGGACATGTTAACAGTGAGTCCAGAAATAGAGGCGAATCGGGACAACAGGGAAAATAGATTGGGCAGGGAAATCTGGGGTTGGGTTAGAAAAAGCATGACATCATCTGCATACATACAGAGATGAGATGTGGTGGAAGCCATGGGGTATCCGGAGATGTCAGGGTGTTGTTTAATTGCGGTGGCAAGGGGTTCCAGGGCCAGGGTGAATAAAAGGGGTGATAGGGGACATCCCTGACGGGTGCCCCTGCCCAGTGTGAAAAACCCAGAGCTGCAGCCTGGGATTTTGATTCTGGTTTGTGGGTGGTGGTATAGAGCCTGTACACCCAACAAAAATTCATCCCGAAAGCCAAGTCTTTGAAGCACTGCAAGTAAATAAGGCCATTGTACGCTGTCAAACGCCTTATTAATGTCCAAGCTAAGGAGGAGGACTTGTTTTTTACGTATGTTAGCGTCTTGGAGTACATTAAGTGTCAAACGAATATTGTCCGTGATGAGTCTATTGGGGATGAAACCAGATTGGTCAGGGGAGGTCAGTGTTTCAATAATAGCGGCTAGTCTGTCAGCTAGGGCTCGACTAAAAATTTTAAGGTCATTGTTAATGACTGAAATCGGTCTATAATTTTGGGGGAGAGTGGTCCTTGAGAGGTTTGGGCAGGAGAGACATGCTAGCTAAGGTCATTTCAGAGGGGAACTGTTCTCCTGCAAGAATCTTGTTGAACATGCTAGTGAGGCGTGGGAGTAGTATAGGAGCATAATTTTTATAGTAGCTAGCAGTGAAACCATCTGGGCCTGGGGCCACAGAGCGTTTTAGGGATTTAACAACGCCGAGCAGTTCTTCCTCTGTGAAGGGGGCATTAAGGGATTCAATTTGTAAATCGGACAAAGAGGGAAGGGGAAGGGAGGCTAGCCAGTCTAGGGAGGGCTGAGAAGGACACGGCGGAGGGCGAGAAAGAAGTTTGGAATAAAAGTCCTCAAAAATTCCTAGGACTTCTTTAGGGTGGGAGACTATTTTGCCTGAGGAATTGCGGAGTTTATACACGTGGGGAGGACGTAGTGTGTGATTTAATTTGCGAGCAAACATAGCAGATGCTGTGTTGCTGTGAAGGAGAAAGTTTGCTTTGGACCACCTTAGTGCTTTTTCTGTCTTAGCAGATAACAGAGTATCCAGTTCTAATCTTTTTTGTGCCACCAGGCGTGCGTTGGCAATCGACGGGTTACCTATTTGGGATTTATGAAGGCGGTCCAGTTCTGAGGTCAGCGTGAAGATTTGCTGCCATCTTTCTTTATTTTTCCGTGAAGCAATACTAATAAGGTGGCCTCGTAACACTGCCTTATGGGCCATCCAGAGAGTGCTAGGGGATATGTCCGGGGTGGCATTGATCGTGAAGTATTCCTGAATAGCGTTGGATACTTCCTGACGTATGATAGGGTCAGATAAGAGAGAGTCATTAAGTCTCCATGTATAGGGTGTATCAGATAGGCCTATAAGGGAGGTTGACATGGAGACCATATTATGGTCGGACCAGGGGCAGAGATGGATCACCGATTGTGTGGAGTTGGCAAGAATGATGGGTGTGCAGAAAATGTAGTCCAATCTGGCAAAGGAATTGTGGGGGTGGGAGTAAAAGGTGAAGTCCTTTGCACCCGTGTTGTGTGCTCTCCAAGCATCGGATAATTGGAGAGCCTGTAGAGTTCTGGACAGGGATTTAGGAAAAGCCAACTTTAGTTGGGAGGAGGTGCTTCTGTCTAATTGCGGGTGTGCGATGAGGTTGAAGTCTCCCCCAACGAAAATGTGTGTCGAGGAGTATTTCTCAAGTGTCCTAAAGAAGGCGGAAAAAAAGGTGGCCTGTGCGACATTAGGGGCATAGACGTTAGCGATCGTGAGTTCGCGTCCCGCTACTAGTCCCTTAACAATAAGGAACCTACTGTCAGGATCCTTATAGACTTGCTGAACTTCCATGGGGAATGAATTGTGAAGGAAGATTGCCACCCCTCTACATTTAGAGTCGTATAAGGTGTAAAAGGCTTGCTTATATGAGCCATGAAAAAAAATTGGGTGTCTGTCAGCAGCAAAGTGGGTTTCCTGCAATAATAGGATTTGTGCCCCTAGTTTTTTATAGGCTGTGAATGCCTTTTTCCGCTTGTGGGGAGAATTGAAGCCCTGAACATTATGTGTAATACATGTAATCACCATTTATGTATATATGGATGTCATAGGCTCACCTGGGGGGTTTAAGGACCCTGAGATAACTGAGTCCAAATTCTCCGTCACTAGGGGGACGTCAGTCTGGGAGAGCTGAGAGTAATATACCGCTTCAAGTACATAGTAATAGAAAATACATCTGAATTGCTTCAACATCCTAAATAAAAAAAACAAAAGAAGTGATAGAACATAAAAAGCGTCTAAACATAGTGCCAGCAGTGCAAACATGTGCTGGGCAAACAGTGGGTCAGGTTGCAAGTAGCAAAAGCCTGAAACAGTGAGGTAAATCTTGTAAGGGGCAAAAGCTCCCT
Organism: Rana muscosa; assembly: GCA_029206835.1. NCBI lineage: Eukaryota > Metazoa > Chordata > Amphibia > Anura > Ranidae > Rana > Rana muscosa. The sequence continues at coordinate 221,871,662 of CM055116.1, forward strand.
TAACTCCCCAGTTCATACCAGAGCTCCAAAGGAGGTCGGGATATGAGAGGAGTGGGGCAGCACGGCATCGACATCAACCGAACTAGCCTGCAGCAAATTAAAACAGAAAAAAAAAAGTTTGTGCATGCCAGTATGTGTTAGATCGCCATAGTAGATCATTAAATGAACCGGGAACCATCATCCTGTAGAAAATAGAGTAACGAAGAAAAGCAAGGCATGCGGGGTGTCAAATCAGAAGAGGAAATGTATGGGAGAATCCTGCTGGGCTGAAACCTTGCTTGTAGAGACAGGGTGAAGAGATGTGGAGCCATCAGAAGATCAGTAGTTCAAAAATAGAGCAGTAGATGGCGCACCGATGCCAGAAGTGGCACTGGTGTGCAGAAGTTCAAGACGTGCAGCAGGGAGAATTCACAAAAGAGGCGAAGGATTAGCTAGTGTTGAAAGGCGTTATGGCCAGCATCTTGTCTGTGACGTCTGCGGTCTCGTCTAGGAGAGGGGGTGTTCCAAATGGGTTTAGGTCTAGGAGTAGAGGGTTGGCGAGGAAGGGCTTCAGCCTCCAGGAGGCCCATTTTGACAAGAATTTCTTGACCTTCCAATAGAGTGGTGGCAGTATAAGTTGTACCATTATGTGGAATGGTAAGCTTGAAGGGGAAGCCCCATCTATAGCGAATGTGCGCTTTTGCCAGCACTGTGGTGACCTCCTTCATATTGCGGCGCCTATCCAGGGTAGCAGGGGACATGTCCGGGTAGATCTGAATAGGGGAGCCGTCCAGGGAGATGGAATGGGAATTGCGGGCAGCCCTAAGAATCTCCTCCTTGATAAGAAAGTCTTTTAGACATAGGACAATGTCCCTGGGGGGTTTGTCTGGAGGAGGCTTGGGACGTAGAGCCCTGTGAATGCGGTCGCATGTGAATGCTCCCACCTCACGGTCTGGCAAGAGGGAAAGGAACAGCTTATGTATGGCAGGGATGAGATCCGTGGTGATTTCAGGGACCCCTCTTATCTGAAGATTGTGCCTACGATTTCGATTGTCGAGGTCTTCAACTTGGGTTTGCAGTTGAGTGACCGTGGCATTGAGGGAATCAAACTCTCTGGAGAGATCATTGTGAGCGATATTGAGCTCATCGTGCATAGTCTCTAAGCGGTCCGTGCGGGTGCCCAGGGCCGAGATCTCCTGCGTTAGCGTATTGGTGCTTTTGTGTAGCTCCGTCTGGAACTTGGCAGCAATCTTGCTATATATAGATTCTAAGCTCCTGTCTAGGTCTGCTTTGGTCAGGGGGGGAAAGTACTCACAGTCTTGTGCAGAGTCCAGAACCGAAGCAGCTGTATCCTGCGAATCTTGTGAGGCCTGCAGTGAGGGAGAAGCCGGGCCGCCGGCGCCATCTTGGGACATGCTGTAGCGGACCTGGTTCCTTAGCAGATAGGTGGTTAGGGACCTCTGAGCGGTCTTATCGTCCTTCTTCTGCTTCGAAGGCATGCACAACTCGGTCCGGGGGTTATGGAGAGTATCTATGGTGAAGATTAGGAGTTTATGGCCCCGGGAAGCAGGCTAAATGGTTGGAGTAGTGCGGAGCTACTCAATCATGCGACCGGTCCCGTGGATGTCGTGCATGCGCCCCATGTTTTGTTTTTTTTTGGCATCTTTTTGGTTAATTTATAATAGTTTTTAAATTATTTTTACCTTGCTGGTTGGGCAGTATGGCTCCTTGGGATACAGTAGTTGGCAAAATGGCCACGGTTGCTGGGTTAGATATGTATACAACAGTATACGGTATAAGGAAGCAAATGGATCTGTGACTCCACCTTCTTGAGGAAGTCACATAATTAGTGACGAAACATGTTGGGGGCATCAGTGATGTCATCAAACTGAGCCAAAAAGTGATGATGATATGCAAGGTTAGAAGATGATGCCAATTTCCTGGTGTTTCTTATACCTACAAGCCATATATCCATGTGCATGGTTTAAGGATCACGGTTTTCATGTAAGTGTATTTATTTGGATTTTTAATAATGATTGCCAATTTTTGATTCTGTTTGAGCCACGAATGCCTAAAAACCTTATACACAGGAGTAGTAGAGGCTGTTGGATCCGAGGTGCACCTGAATAATATCCCAGACCAGTGGAGTTAATCCCCAGGTGGGGAAGGCATGAAGTGACCTGTTTTCTAAGTCATATATGGAGGTGAGCACTTATTACTGCTGCTGATGGATATCACGTAGTACAGCTGCGGGATTATCATTGTGCTCATACCATTAGGTGGATTGTTTGTTATGAACTAATTGATGCACTGGACTTTATTATTTTATTTAGGAGGTTTTCACCACTATTCACTATATGCACTATATGTAGATTGAGTAACATTAATCATTTTCAGGTATTGCATGTTATTTTGCAGTATAAAAACACAATCACAAGGTGTAATTGTATAGGAATTTATTTGATTTATATTTTATTTTTTATTTACTTGTAGCGGGGTCTTTAAATTTAGTTGGGATACACTGGGTACTAGTATGACCCAGGTGTGTAGATTGTGAGAGGTTTTGGACCACTTTGTGTTCGTGGAGGATTGGACGGTGTAATAATCTCCTTGGCCTCTGGGTGGCGGGGTACCCGGAGGCTCAAGGTAGAATGACTGTCACAGTGCTACCCTTTTTGTCCCTTTCCGGAGATGGTACGGCGAGGGCGGGGAACCTGCCGTGGTGTCGAAGGGAGGAGATAAAAGGGGGAGACGCCCTAGCCACGAGGTCTTCAGGAGGATCTTCTTCACGCGCCCAGGCACCTTGGGCCTGGGTGCGGGTGGTTCCGGATTCCGGCCCAGGTGCCCTAGGCCTGACCGGAATGGAGTTGGAGTCCATCCCAGGCACCTTCAGCCTGGGGTGAGGTACTAAACTAGGAGGCCTGGGGTCCAGTGACTTTGACTGGATCCCGCGAGGGTGGAGAAGTCCGAGGGTCCCTGAGGTGGATGGGGCCCATGTCTGAGGCGAGGAGGCCGGGGAGGTTACCCATTCGGAGAGTCTGGAGCAGCATCAACCCAGTGACGGATGGGCCTCTGGTAACTCCCTTGGAGGGACATCTTCCCCTGATAGGGGCCGCAGCGCAGCGAAGGTACTCCTATCTATGTTCTCTTGAGTCGCTGGTAGAGACTCTCAAGTTCTAAGTCCTTCCTAGCTAATGCTATAGTAACCGCTGGCGAGATCGCAGTGGTTTAGCTGACAACCAGGATAGTGCCTCGACCTGCTCACCCCCGTATCAAAATGTTATCAAGTCGCAACCAGTTGGCTACTGAAGCACTGTTTATTGTGAGATGTACAATAAAACAAGAGTTGGACTGGGATCGGTGTGTGGAACTCTGGTTAATGGGAGCAAAGGGAAGTGTTGGCGCAGCAGGACTTGATTCTAGACAAAAACTCATAGGCCCGACGAAATATCTGGTACTGGCCTTCACCTCACCCACAGCTATGGGGAGGACATGGGCCGTAGCGCATCTCACCCTGTCATGTGACATACCCCTAGACAAAGGAGATGGGGTGAGGCCGCTACACGTGGGGGCTCGTGAGTCCGGGATGATATGTGTTTTAACTTTGGAAGAAAGAGCGGCTGTGTCTGGACTTTGCTGCCCAGAGGAGTTCCGAGCAGGTCGGCCATGTGATTGGCCAAAGTGTATCCCTGCTCAAAGTCGTGGAAAGGACCCTAAGACGGGAAAGGCCCATGCGGAGGAGCGAGAAGAGGGAAAAGTCCAGCCGTGTGAAGTACTACATGTGGGGGCTTTTATTACACTGCGCCACGAGGCACCCCGTGACTGTGCAGTTCGTGGGTGGAGCCTGAAGGAAGCCCGCGAAAACGTGCAAGTCGTGGGAGGAGTCTGGCCATGTAAAGGAACTCACGTGGAGACTTTGGCGCGTGGTCAGTGCGTGATGGAGCAGCAGACAGTCGGGATGGCCTCAAGCTCCCCGTGGATTCCGGTTCCCTACCCCACGAAGATGACTACGTTCGCTGCTCCCCTTACAGACACGGGGATAAGACTCAGGCCCCGAGGACAGTTGGCTTTGTACTCATGCAGAGACACGGAGGCCCTCGGCGTGATCTGTCCCGGATGCTCGGGACTGGTGGTCCACCTGAAGCCATTTGGGCGTTGCGAGGCATGCAAAGAGTTCTTGTTCGAGGTGGAGCCATCCACAGTAAGGCCCCGGGCCTTCGCCCCAACAGCCTCACAGGTACCGCTACTCTGGGTGGAGAAGTCCGAGGGTCCCTGAGGTGGATGGGGCCCATGTCTGAGGCGAGGAGGCCGGGGAGGTTACCCATTCGGAGAGTCTGGAGCAGCATCAACCCAGTGACGGATGGGCCTCTGGTAACTCCCTTGGAGGGACATCTTCCCCTGATAGGGGCCGCAGCGCAGTGAAGGTACTCCTATCTATGTTCTCTTGAGTCACTGGTAGAGACTCTCAAGTTCTAAGTCCTTCCTAGCTAATGCTATAGTAACCACTGGCGAGATCGCAGTGGTTTAGCTGACAACCAGGATAGTGCCTCGACCTGCTCACCAGCGTATCAAAATGTTATCAAGTCGCAACCAGTTGGCTACTGAAGCACTGTTTATTGTGAGATGTACAATAAAACAAGAGTTGGACTGGGATCGGTGTGTGTAACTCTGGTTAATGGGAGCAAAGGGAAGTGTTGGCGCAGCAGGACTTGATTCTAGACAAAAACACATAGGCCCGACGAAATATCTGGTACTGGCCTTCACCTCACCCACAGCTATGGGGAGGACATGGGCCGTAGCGCATCTCACCCTGTCATGTGACATACCCCTAGACAAAGGAGATGGGGTGAGGCCGCTACATACTTTTCGTGCATTTTTCATGCTTGTCATGTACTTTTATGTACATTTCAATATACCATTGAAAATAGGAGTGGTAATCTGATATTCTGTATAGGAAGTTTCCACCAATATTCACGCATCAGTAAAGGGGGTACCTATAATCTGCAGGTTTACAATACTATTCACACATATTGGAAAACTGAGGTAGCACTACATTTTTTTGTATCATTTGATACAGTATAAATTGTATTTAGCCTCAGGCTTTCTCTGATTGCATGATGTGGAGAGGCAGACAGATGTTGTCACGATCTCAACCTCAGTGAATCAAAGAAAGCTTCAGGCTGCTTTCCCACCTGAGCATGTTCAGCTCATAAAACGCTTGTAAAACACTCCAAAAAAAAACGCCTGAAAATGCCTAACAAGCAAAATCCCATTAATTTCAATGGCACCTATTTACATCTGAGCATTCTGTCACCTGAAGCTAAATGCCTGAAAAACGCCTTAAGCTCAAAAAAGAACATGAGCTTCTTTGGGGCAGATTACAGGCGTTTTTCTGCTTTTTGGTGACCTGTACAAAATCGATGCAAAAATGCGGTAAAAAACACGACTTTGAAATGCTCAGGTGTGATTGCAGCCTTATGCCACGTACACACGATCGGACATTCCGACAACAAAACCGTGGATTTTTTTTCCAACGGATTTTCGCTCAAACTTGTCTTGCATACACACGGTCACACAAATATTGTCGGAAATTCCGATTGCCAAGAACGCGGTGACGTACAACACTACAACAAACCAAGATAAATTAAGTTCAATGATTCCGAGCATGCGTCAAATTGATTCTGAGCATGCGTAGGATTTTTGTGCGTCGGAATTGGATACACACGGTTGGAATTTTTCGAAAAGAACTTTTGTTGTCGGAAAAATTGAGAACCTGCTCTCAATCATTTGTTGTCGGACATTTCCGACAGCAAATGTCCGATGGAGCCTACACACGGTCGGAATATCCGACCAAAAGCTCACATCGAACATTTGTTGTCGGAAATTCCGATCGTGTGTATGTGGCATTATACTCATTCAGAAAATACAACGTTTCCTGTGAAAGGCTGAGAAGCTCTCAGCCTGACTCGCTTTTGTTCTGGGAGTAGGACTGGAAGTCCATGACTTGAATTCCCCATCTCACTGTCAGAACACTGATGCTGAGGCTACATACAGTTCATACTGCGCTGACAGCATGTTCTGGTTCTGTCCAGCTCAGTAGATTGCTTTAAAAAAAACTTGGATTCTTTCCTAAATTAGCATAACATAACTGAATACTAACATTTATAGGTAAAGTTATTCCAGGGATCATCTGATTGCCTCTTGAAGGAATTTGTTTCCCCTCCTGGGGAAAATTGGATCCTGCGTTTCTGTTTTTTTTTTTGCCTTCCTCTGGATCAACTGTGGGTATGAGGTTGTATATATAGGATTGTAAAAAAAAATACCGACTTTGTGTCTTTTTTTTCAACCAGACTAACTATGTAACTAGACATTAGTGAAAGAAAAGTTTTTTTGGACCAAGTTATTGTCGAATTTTGTTTTTTAACTCAAGTACCACTTTGATCTTCTTTTTTAAAATCTATTTATCCAATCTCATTTATTCAGGTTATTAGATAATCGTGTTAATAAGATGCCCTTTTTCTTTACTAGAACTGGCTAAGTTCTACAATTACCAGCTTGGGTGGCCAAGCTACATTTTTATATAAAAAATAGTAACCCAGATACTTTTGTGTAAACTCGCTGTCTAAACATATAGTAGAATATTCTGTCAAAATCTTTCTGTTATAAATGTGAAGTAATCACTTTGCAACCAAATTTACTTCTCCTCATACATAATTCTATACTTTTTCAGCAGATATAAAATTATATAAAGATGATGGTTCTATAAAGGTAAACATTATTTAAGGAATGATGACAGAACAGCAATTTAATGTTAAGCTGTTTGCCTACAAATGTTTCTCTTTACAAGAAAGGTTTTGAATCCTCTGCATTTGATTTTTGTACTTCATAACAGTGTGTTATTTCACTCTGATAGTATCAGAGATGTTGATGCTATTTCTTCCCATTTCTTAATACATGTTTTTCTAAATCTATAGTTTAATGGCTGAGCTTGACACTTGATAAAATTGCCTACAAAATAAAGATCTCCACAAAATTTGTGTGACACAAAAGGTGAGAAATGTAGTTAAGAGTATTGAAGACGAAAATATCAAAAAAGAGAAGCAATTTGTTTAATGCTGTTTTGTGAAGCAGTCAAATATGAACCATAAAGTTTGTTTTTATTAGGTGAAGTTTCGTATTTTTCTTTGTACTAGCAGCACTACTAAGAGGAAGTTCTCAACATTATTGCATCACAAAATAATTAGGTATGGGAATCCTCTAAAGAAGTGGTTGTCAACTTACATGGTAAATGGGCCCCTAATATCTCCAAAGGGCCCCATATAATATTTATTGTTCTACTGGAGTGGTTGGAGACTAAAGTCATGGTATAGGAGATCATGAGAAACTAGGGTCATGTTGCATGAAACAGATAGGCTTTTCTACTATTCGGGAACCCTTTTCAAATCAATGTTCCCTCTACTAACTGCGGGGCTCAAGGGGCCACACTTCAAACACCAAAGGTCCACATGTTTCCTTCGGGCCACTGGATGAGTACCAGGGCTCTACAGCATGGAGAGGTTGCAGCTAATGCTACTCATGGAGTTATTCATGAAAAAAAATACCTCCCTATGCTTACAATTTATGATTATGTATTTAAATTGTATTTAATAAATGTGCCATTTTTTATAATTCTTTATGTTCTGGCATTGTGAAAGGCCAAGATTTTGTGTGTTTAATTAAAAGTCCTATTGAGATACAAATGCGCATCATGGCCCACCCTATATTTCTGTTGTTAATTAACCACCTAAAAATCAGGTAAATTCTGAAATTTCTCACATAGATATAAAAATTTGCATTGTTTTTTGCTAGAAAATTACGTTGAACCCCGACCAATATAAATTTTCTAAGAGCAAAGTCCCAGCAGAATAAAATGGTGGGTTTTGCACTTTTTTATGTCACACAAAATTTGTGCAGTCGTTTATCAAATGCAATTTTCAGGAAAAAAATACACTTAAATGAATAGTGAGCACAAATGCAAATGATACACATGTACTTTTCTGGTAAAATATAAAAAAATAGAGGAAGTAAAAAGGAGACATTCTTGGAACTGGCAGTAGAGGAGAGTTATCCGTCTACAAGGAGACCTGTATAGATCAAATGACACCACCATTGAGGATGGAGGAGGACCGGAGTCACATGACTGAGAAGATACTAAACCTCACCCTGGAGATCATCTACCTGCTGACCGGAGAGAGATTTCCTCTTGTGAAGTCAGGTGATCATATGACCATCACAGTGCCTCCATGTGACTCCCTAAGACCTGAGAGACACAACATGCAGAAGATTCTAGAAGTCACCAAGAAGATGATGGAGCTGCTGACAGGAGAGGTTCCTATAAGGTGTCAGGATGTCACTGTCTATTTCTCCATGGAGGAGTGGGAGTATTTAGAAGGACACAAGGATCTCTACAAGGACGTCATGATGGAGAATCAGCCGCCCCTCACATCACCGGATGGATCCAGTAATGGGAACCCACCAGAGAGATGTCCCTGTCCTCTGTATTCCCGGGATTCCACACAGGAAGATCACACCATCCCTCAACATCATCAGGTAGATGAGGAACAATCACTGATAGTGGAAGATGAAGTGTATAGAGTGATGGAGGAGTTTTCAAGACACAAGGATATGATGGAGCCACCCTATACCAGGAACCCACCAGAGAGATGTCCCCGTCCTCTGTATTCCCGGGATTCCACACAGGAAGATCACACCATCCCTGACCATTACAAGGGTGAAAATCTGACAGATAAAAAAGTTCAGATTAAAGCAGAAGAAGAAGAAGAGATATATGTGAGAGATGATCAGCAGTCTATGGAGGAGGATGGAATAACGGGGACATTTATAGAGGAGGACACTCCTACAGAGATCAGCACAGTAGATGGACGGGAGATGAGGAAAACCTCAGAGGATTGTCTCACTTTGTCTCCAGACTGTAAAGTAGAAGATGAGAACATCACACAGTATAGTCCAGGAGAAAACCCGACTACCTCAAATGTCCATCCGGCACCACAAAGTGTAGATGGACCATCGTATTCCTCTTATCCTGAGGAACCTCAGACTGTGCGGGACGGTGCCGTCCTTCCCACAGAGAAGAGGTTTTCCTGTACTGAGTGTGGGAAAAGTTTTCATTATAAATCTGATTTTAATGTGCATAAGAAATCTCACAGAGTTGAGAAGCCGTATTCCTGTCCTAAGTGTGGAAAATATTTTGTAAAGAAATCAGAACTTGTAGAACATCAAAATTCTCATGCAGGAGAAAAACCGTATTCCTGTTCTGAGTGCGGGAAATGTTTTTCACATAAGTCCAATGTTTACAGACATCAGAAATTGCACACGGGGGAGAAGTCATATTTCTGTTCTGAATGCGGGAAAAGTTTTTCACAGAAGACCGATCTTTTCAGACATCAGAGATTGCACACAGGTGAGAAGCCATATTGATGTCCTGAGTGCGGGAAGTGCTTTGTACAAAAATCAGAACTTGTCGCACATCAAAGGTGTCACACGGGAGAAAAGCCATATTCCTGTCCTGAGTGCAGGAAATGTTTTTCACATAAGTCACATCTTTACAGACATCAGAGATTGCACACAGGGGAGAAGCCATATTTCTGTTCTGAGTGCGGGAAACGTTTTATACAAAAATCACTACTTGTCACACATCAGAGGTCTCACACGGGGGAAAAGCCATTTTCCTGTCCTGAATGCAGGAAATGTTTTTCAAATAAGTCTCTGCTTTACAGACATCAGAGATTGCACACAGAAGAGAAGCCGTATTCCTGTCCTGAGTGTGGGAAAGGTTTTTTACAAAAATCAGAACTCGTCACACATCAGAGATCTCACACGGGGGAAAAGCCGTATTCCTGTCCTGAGTGTGGGAAATGTTTTTCAGATAAGTCCAATCTTTCCAGACATCAGAGATCTCACACGAGGGAGAAGCCACTTTCCTGTCCTGAGTGAGGGAATTGTTCCTCACTGAAGTCCTGTCTTCCTGTACATCAGGGATCCCACACAACCCTCGAGGTGTATTAGTGTCTTGAGTGTGGGAAATGTCTTCTATATGAATGTTGCTGGACATCACAGCTCTCATGTGGGGAAGAAGCACACCCTGATATACACCTCGGATATACTCCATGGCTGATCTTCATCATGTAAGAAACACTTCATAAGGAGATCAGAGATCACCAAAGACATGGATGAAGTGTTGTACCGTGTTGGCCATTGATAGCAGTAGAAAAATAAAAATGGAGTCTCTAAAATATAAAAAAATAATGTTAAAGATGATGATGATGTGAGTAATAAGATACCAAACATATCATGCTTTAAAGTGGCACACACCGTGGAATGGTGACCAACTAAGGTACAATAAATTATCCATAGGCAACAATTTAAAGGCCTTTACAGGTTACCAGTTATAACTTACACAAGAAGTCTGGTGCTAGAATTATTGCTCTCATTCTGACTTTTGTGGCGAAACCTCACATGTGAGGTGGCAAAAGGGTGGGCTTTAATACCCACAAGCTGCGCATATGCATCAATGGGTGGCTAATGTTCATGTGCTGAGAGCGCGCTCACTGCACGCTCCCAAAGTGAGCATACCAAACAATACAATATGATATGGAAAACATTACATGCATTGCAAATGATAACTTGCCTATTGGGATATCTTAACCTTGAAACCATGAAAAAAAAACTTTTAGTCCTCGAATGGATGCTGCAGTATCTGACTACTAACCTTATACCTAGAAAACCCCACATTGGATAACCATGTTTTACTGGCCACTTTGGACTCCAAATAACTATAAAATATCAAATCTAAAATATGGGCTCCCCTGCTACAAAATCTGCCTCCATTTTAATATATTTTTATAAAAACTTGTTAATGGATAAAAACTGCAAGTTTCCCTTTACAATATCCATTACCTAATTATATTTCTTGGAAAATTATATTCACAAATTTTAGTCAACTGTCCCCTCCCCCTTCAAAAGTAAAATATAAATGTAGACAGGTGCTGGGCTATAGCAATATGGAGAAAGAGACTATGGGAGAGATTTACTAAAACTGGAGCTTGCAAAATCTGGTGCAGCGGAACCAACCAGCTTCTAGGTTTTATTGTCAAAGCCTAATTGAACAAGCTGAAGTTAAAAGTGGATTGGTTCCCATGCACAGCTACACCAGATTCTGAAAGCTCCAGTTATAGTAAATTACCTCATTGCCTTCTATTTTTCTCTCCCTCTACTGAGATACTGATAATATGCTGAACCATTCTCCTCCAGCCAACAAGGGGAATTCTAAAGCTAAGCAAGCCCATAGACTTCTAGGCAGAGCGTTAAGAATCCTGGGGGTTGTAGTTTGAGACAGCAACCATATAATGGGGCCAATTCACGACAAATCCGATTTAGGCACTGTGCAGTAGGAGGAGTGAGAGTTGATTTTTATTAAACTGTCCAGGACAGTTCTTCCTCTTAGCACCGATGGCGTTAGAGAGAGAGCACCTCTGTCTGGATATTCACTTGCCAGTAGGAGACCATACCAGTGGAGATCCAAACCTGAGATTGGTAGTGAGGACCCCCAGGGGCAGCGCAGCACCACCCACATCACAGGACGTGCATGGCTGCCCCAGAGAGACTGCAGCATCCACTCACCCTTTTCTTTACATTGCTGACCATTGGAGGTCTTCACGAAGAAACCAAGGGGGCCCCCTTTTACAGTGAGAGCTCACTGCAGCATCCCAGGGACTGGTGAAAGGGCTATTCACCTATTGCTGATACTGCTAGCAGGGACTGAGCCACTGAGAGCAGGACACCAAGTGTATCCAATCCACAGTGCCAAGACTATACTGTACCTATACTGCATGCAGGTTAACTGGGAATGTCGTTAAGTACACCAATGCTCTTAAAGTGCCTCAACAATAGCCAGAAAAAGAACATTTCAGAGGACTACCCCTCCTGTAATTATTCTGCAAGTTCCCTTTGTTCCCTTGCACTTGACCCCCCCCCCCCCCCACCCACACACACACCTTTACCATCCTCCTTTCCTTTAGGACAGTGAGTACCTAGTCAGTCTAGGACTAGCATCACCACAATAAATGTGCTCTGGCAGTATAGTTCCAGCACTCGGTAGATTAAACTTTACTGTTGTTCACTGCTGCACTTGAGGTGGCCTTGCTATTGTTTATGCTGATCTGAACGCCAAATGTCGTCTTATGCCTAGTCCTTACTGTTAATCACTTTGTATGTTAAATTGTGTTATTACCATTCTATACTTGCCTAGTTACCAACCAAATTGGGTGACAATATGATAAGTTTGCCTTAACTACCTAATTTGGTGCCTTTTTTTCTTTTTTGATGTAGCGCTACTACTGGATACTAAGTGCTACTTTCAGTGATTTCCTGTGATACAGTATGTTTGTACACACAACCTGGTGTATTTGAGAGCTAAGGTTTTTTAGAAAAGGTTGAGGAAAAGAACAGAGGACCCACCTTAATCAGCGGCCCATACGGAGTTAGCGCTACACAAATTAAAAATCATTCTGATTCAAATACGCTACAAATCTCTCCAGTGTCTTTTTTTTTTATAATTGTATTTTTATTGAAATTTTCAAGAAATAACAATAGTTACAGAATAATTCAATGTGACAAAATTGTAATATAAGGTAAGATATTACGACTGAAATGTCCAAACATACAGAACACATGGGTGAACTGCATAGCACATGAAGATGAAAAATAGCTCATATGTAAAATAAGAAGTATAATAGAGGTCATATATGGATATTAATGGTAACTATGGTTATACCGGTAGGAAGACTTGAATCTAAGAGGTACCAAACTGTGTACATCTGGGAGGGGGGGGGTAAGCGGAACTCATATAAGGAATAGAAAGGTAAAAATAGGCAGTTCATGACTCAGTGGCCGGTAGAGGCGTCCCATATTCCAATTGATCCCACGAATCCCAAATTTTATTGAATTGGTAAATGCTATCATGTACAGAGGCCGTCAGATATTCCATCCTACTGATTTCAGCTATAAGTTGGAGAAAAATGGACCGGGGGGAGTGATGTTGGATAGCCAACATAGGGGGATCAGTCGCTTAGCAGCTAAGAGAATATATGCTATCAACTGATTTCCATTTTTAGTAATACCTGTAAAGGGAAGGCCCAATAGGTAATGTATGGGATCAAGCAGATCCACCACTTTCTGTATTAACATCATCACTTCATGCCAGAAGACAACAAGAAAGAGAGGTGCCTCTGGGTGCAGATTGTATGGATATTTTAATCAACAAGAAGTTAAAAGTAATGGCAACTCACATTGAAGATGATGATGGCAGGCATATATGAGTCACAATGGGCAGGGGTCATCAGTATCGTCAAGCTGTCCAAACGCCTGTGGATGTGTTCTCCTCAGTTCTCCTCAGTGGTGTTTCCCTCGAGCCGCTAGATGGTGCGCGCTCTGCTAGAATGAATGAGCGTCAAAGCGAGGTTTGGAGAGCAAGCTGGGATCCAGGTGAAGGGCGATGACGTCACCGGGTGTGCCACGCGTTTCTGAGCGTGCTAGCCGCGAATGGTATGATGGCCGTGCTCCTTTCTCAAGCTTGTGAGTAGGGAACTGAAAGGACTAATCGTATATATAGGGAGGAGGAGAGGGGGTGGCCAGTGTGTTAGTCAGGCCCATTGAGATGTTTATTGACATAGCGAATGGAACATATAATTAATGACACAGACTGGATAGGTGGAAGTGATAGCAATACTGGATGGGGAACATCGCATAAAAGAACACATGATTAGAAGGGTGAAAAAGCAATCTTAACAGGTTGGGAAGGGGGATCATTATAAAAACAAGAGCATATTATAAAAGAAAAAGAGCATATTATGGCAAAGTCACTGGTTGGATCTTTTCTAAGTTTGGTGTATGTGGATTGATCAGACAGAAGTTGGTCCACTTCCATAATGTAATCCGTTTTGTTCTGGAGAACAATTCCTCCTCCTTTATCGGCGGACTTGATTATGAGATCTTCGGCATGCGAAAAATGATGGAGAGCTTTGATTTCAAGTGATGAAATGTTATGGGAGATGGATGTTGGCATGGGGTTACACAGTTTGACCATGTCAGCGAAAACCACTCTATAAAAGCTTTCAATGTAAGGACCCTTGGAATGCGTAGGAAAAAAATATGGATTTGGGCTTGAGGGTGGAATGGATAATGGGAGGAGATGTGGCCAAATGTTGTGCGAGTTGCCATTACTTTTAACTTCTTGTTGATTAAAATATCCACACAGTCTGCACCCAGAGGCACCTCTCTTTCTTGTTTTTTTTTTGCAGTACCTGGCAACATGGTCTCTGTTCCCCCTGGACGGCTGCCGTGAGTGTGGGCCTGCCTCCTTCCCCTCTCCTTCACCCCTTTCCCTGTTGCCTATATATACTTTGAAGCCTATTTAGTGCCTATATCGCCAATTGCACTTTTGTATGGACTTCCTTTTAATACAGAGAATGGACCATTATGTCTTTGTATATGCCTAAAATTGCATTCTCAGCACTTTGTTGTCTCACATATATTAGACATTGGATATTACTATTTTATATAATTTTTGCGCCTATTAACCAACCCTTCCCTGCTACAATTTCCTTTTTTATGACGTTTTGAATGCAGCGAGTCACCTCACAACCTATTTACAGTCACTTCACAGTTTCTATTGTTGGAAGAAGATTCCTACCCTTCCCTGCTACAATTTCCTTTTGTATGAAGTTTTGAATGCAGCGAGTCACCTCACAACCTATTTACAGTCACTTCACAGTTTTTTCTTTTTGTGTTTATTGGGACACCAATTGATATTTTTTCTTGGGACTTTTTTTTGTATTAATTGTATTTCAGTCTGCACTTTGATTTTTGCACGTATTTGTTGGTAGCGCATTTTTTAGTATTTGTGAATATTTCTGTATAGCTGTATATTCCAGCTATTTTTTTAGATGCAGCACCCATCACTCATATTTCATTAATATAGTCTCTTATAAGGATCATTCCTTTGAAGTAGTTATTTATTTGCACTAGTTTTTTTGAACTTTTGTTTTTTTGCAGCACAGGGGATGCGCAAATTTTTCCACGCTTTACATTATTGTATTAATTCATGCCAGAAGGGCTGGATCAAAGAACATTGCCCAAAAATATGAAACAGTGATCCCACGTCCCTATTACAATGCCAACACTTAGCTGAGATCGAGGGATCATACTTGTGGATAAGTTCAGGGATTTGTACCAAAGCATAAGAACTTTAATAGACGTCTCCCTCTGTACAACACACTTGGAAGACTTAAAGGTGGAAGACCAAATCCTATCCCATAGCTGAGGACTAATGGGTCTGCTTAACAGTTGAGCCCATCTTCTCTTATAAAGGTGAGTGACCTCAGTAAGGGGGTTGACTCATGGAGGATACGGTGGATAGAGGAAACTAAGTGTAATTTATGAGGGCCCTGGGCACATAGGTATTCAAAAGGGGTGGGTATTTCCAGGGTCAGAAGCGGAGATCAAGAGTGGAAAAAATGCGTGATTTGTAAATAGAAATTAAATAATTGAGAGGGGATATCAAACTTCTCACGGAGAGTATCAAATGAATGTAGCCTATGTGATATAGGATGAACTAGATTGCGGAGTTGGAACAAGGATGCATTTACCCATGGAAGGATACGGCCAAAGGATAGGCTGTCTGGGATGGACGGATTAAATAGTACATTCAAAAGAGGGGAGCAGGATGACGAGAGGGAATACGTTTTGAGACATATACGCCATACAGATAGGGTGAAATTCATAGGGGCTGTACACTGGCGCCCAAAGATAGGGTCAATGTGCAATGGGAGAGACCATACCAGGGAGCAAGGATGGACCGGATACAACATCCCTTTTTCGATATCGGACCATTGGCTAGGGGCCTGTAGACTGGACCAGGAAGCTATTACCCTTAGGTGGGTAGCATAATAATATTTAAAAATATCTGGAGCTCCCTCTCCAGTGTCTTTATAGTCCCCTTCAACACCATAAGGGGATCATCTACAGGTATATATCTCCAATACTTCACAACCTCCTGTCCTCTGGGGTTTCCACCTGCAAAGATAAGGAGCTCAAAACTGCACAACCAACTGAACGGAGAAGGTCTAACTCATTCAAACCCATGCCTGCCTGTTTAGACAAATAGCTTCTATTGTGCTCTCCCTTTAGAAAACCAACAATGTTATGTGATTCATGTGCAATGGGTACACATTTTTTTCTAAATAAAATATTTATATAAAAACAGTTAAATAAACAAAATCATACAAAATAAAACCATATTGACGCCAAAACATTTTTCCCCTTAAAGTGGTTGTACACCTACAACTTGAAAAATGAAAAAAAGGGATTTTTATAACAGCTTACCTGTAAAATCCTTTTCTTGGAGTACATCACGGGACACAGAGCGACTTAGTCATTACTAATGGGTTATATAGATTACCTTCAGGTGCTGGCACTGGCCACTTCCAAACCGGAAGTACCCTCCCCTATATAAGCCCCTCCCATCCGGGAGCACCTCAGTTTTGTAGCAAAGCAATAAGTGTCCCAAAAAGAGGGGTGGGAGCTCTGTGTCCCGTGATGTACTCCAAGAAAAGGATTTTACAGGTAAGCTGTTATAAAAATCCCTTTTTCTTTTTCGTACATCACGGGACACAGAGCGACTTAGTCATTACTAATGGGACGTCCCAAAGCAATGCCAAATGAGGGGAGGGATACATAAGCTGGGCGCCATCAGGCATGAGGCTCTTTTGCGGCCTGCAACACACTGCGCCCAAAGGCGACATCCCCCTGACTTCTGACGTCTACCTGGTAGAATCTAGTAAACGTGTGTACTAAGGACCATGTTGTGGCCTTACAGACTTGAGCCAGGGAGGCTTGGTGATGCACTGCCCATGAAGTTCCAACTGCTCTTGTGGAGTGCGCCCTAACTTTGAACGGAGGCGGTCTCCTTTTCAAGCCATAGGCTTGTATTATGACCTGTCGAATCCACTTGGCTAAAGTAGATTTTTGATGCTGCCTGACCCTTTCTGGGGCCTTCCGGCAGAACAAACAAAGTATCCGTTCTACAAATCTGAGCAGTGGCTTTAAGATAAGCTTTAACTGCTCTTACTACATCCAAAGAATGCAATAACTTTTCCTCTACCGAACTAGGTTTGGGGAAAAAGGAAGGAAGAACCACATCTTGGTTCAAATGGAACCTCGATACCACCTTAGGAAGAAGGCTGGATGAGGACGTAATACTACTCTGTCCTTATGGATAACCAGATATGGCGGCTAATTCCGATACTCTTTTAGCCGAACAAATGGCTACTAAGAAAATCAATTTCCTGGTGAAAAGAACCAAGGAAATGTGCCGTAATGGTTCAAATGGTTGTTTCTGTAGAACCGACAGAACCAGGTTTAAGTCCCATGGACATATGGGAATACTAACCGGAGGGCTAATACGCATCACTCCTTGTATGAAAGCTTTGACTAATGAATGCAAAGCCAAGGGCCTTTGAAAAAAATATTGACAAGGCCATCTGACTCTTGATAGTACTCAAGGCAAGCTTCCTATGTACAGCCCACTGTAGGAAGTCCAGAATCCTACCTATTACGTACTTACGTGGATGCCATTTCCTGGCCTCACACCACGTGATGTACGCCTTCTAGATCCTATAATAGATCTGCCTGGATACCGGCTTCCTGGCATTGATCATGGTAGATACCACAGGATTAGAGAGCCCTCTCTTTTTTAGAATGTGGGCTTCAATAGCCAGGCCGTCAAACCTAGGGCTGGTAAGGAAGGGTAGTATATCGGTCCTTGCGAAAGCAGGTCCGGACGATGTGGGAGGGTCCAAGGACTTCCCACTGACATTTTTACAATCTCCGCGTACCATGCCCTTCGGGGGCACGCTGGAGCCACCAGAATCACTGGTTTCTTTTCTACCCTGATTCTGCGGATTAATCACGGTGGGAATGCATATATCAGCTTGAACTGATCCCAAGGGAACACTAGGGCATCCGAACCGCAAGCTAGGGGATCCTTTGTGCGAGACACAAATCTGTCCACCTTTGCGTTGAATCTGGATGCTAGCAGATCTACATCCGGTAATCCCCACCGCTGGCATATTGCCTGGAAAACCTCGGGGTGAAGAGACCATTCCCCGGGCATAATTGCTGGCGACTTAAAAAGTCCGCTCTCCAATTTTCCACTCCTGGGTAGTGATGAGCCGAACACCCCCGGGTTCGGTTCGCACCAGAACCCGCGAACGGACCGAAAGTTCGTACGAACATTAGAACCCTATTAAATACAATGGATGCGAACGTTCGAATTCTAAAGTGCTAA
The DNA here is from genome assembly GCA_029206835.1 of Rana muscosa. Taxonomy (NCBI): domain Eukaryota; kingdom Metazoa; phylum Chordata; class Amphibia; order Anura; family Ranidae; genus Rana; species Rana muscosa. Next base: position 221,890,044 of record CM055116.1, read on the forward strand.
TTATAACGACTATTATGCATGTTATTGTCCTAAAAAGGGTTTGGGAACCCGGGTTCTGCACCAGGGGACATGTATCAATGCAAAAAGAAGTTTTAAAAACGGTCGTTTTTCGGGAGCAGTCATTTTAATGATGCATAAAGTGAAAAAAAAAAGTCAAATATTCCTTTAAATATCGTACCTGGGGGGTGTCTAAAGTATGCCTGTGAAGTGCCACGTGTTTCCCGTGTTTAGAACTGTCCCTGCACAAAATGACACTTCTAAAGGAAAAAAAAGCCATTTAAAACTGCTTGCGGCTTTAATGTAATGTCTGGTCCCGGTAATATGGATGAAAATCTTTAAGAAAAATGGCATAGCTACCCCATGACCCCCCCCCCCTACCCCAGCCCATTACCAGCCCCTTTGGGTCTTGTATGGATATTAAGGGAAACCCCGCACATAAAATAAAAAAGGCCCTATATACTCTGAACAGCCGTATACAGGCGGTGCATACAAGACAGGGACTGTAGGTTTGTTCTTATGTAGAATCTGTTTGTAATTTTGAACAGGTACATTGTTTAAGTGTAGCTCCAGCCCAAAAATCTATTTTTAAACTTTTTGGAAAACATAGGTAAGGGTTATCACCCCTGTAACATTTGTTTTGCTGTCTGTGCCCCTGTTCAGAACATTTCACCTCACTTTCCGTCCCAATGACAACTGTTTTTGAAATGTGGTGTTTTTCTTGAAACAAGGATTGCTGATAAAGCATCAGTACAGAGGAGACACCTTTCTCCCATATTAATTCTTACAGGAGAGAATTTTCCTTCCAAGGGGTAGATTTCCTCTCACTTCCTGTTGTCTTCTTGCGTTTGCAAGTAGGAGTCGTTTGTAAGTTGGATGTTTGAAAGTAGGGACCTGCCGTATATACTCTGCAGAAATAGGCCCCTTAGTTGTTGGTGTTGGCACAACACTGTAAGCACTCACAGTTACTCTTGGTTGGTGCTGGAACGCCCTGCTGTCAACTATTATATCAGGAATTTTAATTACATATAATTGTTGAACAGTGGTAGTAAAAATTGGGCCTTTGATGGTGGTGCTGGTGCCACAACACTGTAAGCCCTGACAGTTACTCTTGGTGGGTGCAGCAATGGGCCCTGCTGTGAATTATTAGATCAAGAATTGTAATTGCATGCCCCTGTTGAACAGGGGCTGAAAAATTGGGCCTTTCGTGGTGGTGGTGGTGGTGGTGGTGTTGCCACAACACTGTAAGCCCTCAGAGTTACTCTTGGTGGGTGCAGGAATGGGCCCTGCTGTGAATTATTAGATCAAGAATTGTAATTACATGCCCCTTTTGAACAGGGGCTGAAAAATTGGGCCTTTCGTGGTGGTGGTGGTGGTGGTGGCGGCGTTGCCACAACACTGTAAGCCCTCAGAGTTACTCTTGGTGGGTGCAGCAATGGGCCCTGCTGTGAATTATTAGATCAAGAATTGTAATTACATGCCCCTGTTGAACAGGGGCTGAAAAATTGGGCCTTAGGCACTGGTGGCACAACACTACAACCCCTCACAGATACTGTACTTGGAGCACAGCAATGAGCCCTGTTGCAAAGTATTGCTTCAAAAATTGTAATGACACGCCCCTGTTAAACAGGGGCTGAAAAATTGGGCCTTAGGCACTGGTGGCACAACACTCCAACCCCTCACAGATACTGTACTTGGAGCACAGCAATGAGCCCTATGGCAAATTATTGCTAAAAAAATTGTAATTACACGCCCCTGTAAAACAGGGGCTGAAAAATTGGGCCTTAGCCACTGGTGGCGGCACCCATAAACAAAAATGATCTTCCAAGCTATCATCATCAATCGTATCATTGAGGACTCGGAGGAGGAGGATAGACAGTCAACATAACAGCACAGGCACTCAGCATCAGCATCAGTCTTGAAGGGATGTGACATGTTAAAATCAATTAGTCTGTTATATCAGCATCAGGTGTGTGGTAGCTGGTGGTGATCCAAGACTGGTTCATCTTGATGAAAGTCAGTCGATCAACCGAGTCGGTGGACAGGCGCACCCTGTGATCCGTGACAAATCCTCCAGCAGCACTGAATGTGCGTTCCGAAAGAACGCTGGATGCAGGACAGGCCAGTAGCTCAATTGCATACTGTGCAAGCTCTGGCCAGTGATCCATCCTCAAGACCCAGTAAGCCAGAGGATTTTCGGTGGGGAAGGTGTCCAAGTCTGACCTTGCCCCTAGATATTCCTGCACCATGTTTATCAGACGCTGGCGATGGTTGCTGGAACCGATCATACTTTGGGGCTGCGGACTAAAGAATTGTCTGAACGCATCGGTCAGACGGCCACCTTCCCCACCGCTCCTTCTTTGACTGGCCGAAGCCTCAGCAACTCGTTGTCCAGGACCAGGAGTTTGTAACCTCCCAGTCTCTGGGAACGCGTTGCACAGACCTTTCTGCAAGGCCTCCCGGATTGTCTCATCCTCTGCTCCCTCTGCGACGGTAACATAAGGTCCGCAACCTTACCCTTGTACCGTGGATCAAGGAGAGTGGCCAGCCAGTAATGGTCCCTCTCCTTGATCCGAAGAATACGAGGATCCTTCCGCAGACTTTGCAGGATCAGGGAGGCCATGCAGCGTAGGTTTGCTGAGGCATTCGGTCCGGAGTCCTCTGGGTCACTAAGGACGACATGATCCGCAGCCACCTCCTCCCAGCCACGTACAAGTCCACTGGTTTCTTGGGACTGTAAATCATCCCTAAAAGACTGCTGCTGATGATGCTGAGTGCCAGCCTCCACCTCCATGCTGACACAATCCTCCTCCTCCTCCTCCTCCTCCTCTTCCTGTGCGATGGGTGGGACAGAAGGAACACTGTCTGGGTAAAGGGGGCCTTGAGAGGCAAGGAAGTCCTCCTCTTCCTGCCTCTGTTCTGCCTCAAGTGCCCTGTCCATTATTCCACGCAGCGTGTGCTCCAACAGGTGGACAAGAGGTACAGTGTCACTGATGCATGCACTGTCACTGCTCACCATCCTCGTGGCCTCCTCAAATGGTGCCAGGACAGTGCATGCATCCCTGATCATGCCCCACTGGCGTGGAGAAAAAAAACCAAGCTCCCCTGACCCTGTCCTGGTGCCGTAGTCGCACAGGTACTCATTGATGGCCCTCTGCTGCGTGTGCAGCCGCTGCAGCATGGCCAACGTTGAGTTCCACCTGGTGGGCATGTCACATATAAGGCGGTTCTTGGGCAGGTTCAACTCCTTTTGCAGCTCAGCCAGGCGAGCACTGGCATTATAAGATCTGCGGAAATGCACACAGACTTTCCTGGCCTGCCTCAGGACATCCTGTAAGCCCGGGTACCTGCCCAAGAACCGCTGCACCACCAGGTTAAGGACGTGAGCCACACAGGGCACATGGGTCAGTTGTCCCTGTCGGAGGGCGGAGAGGAGGTTGGTGCCATTGTCGCAAACCACCATTCCTGGCTTAAGCTGGCGTGGCGTCAACCACCTCTCGGCCTGGCCCTGCAGAGCAGACAGGACCTCTGCCCCAGTGTGGCTTCTGTCCCCCAAACACACCAGCGCAAGCACGGCATGGCATCTTTTTGCCTGCGTACTTGCGTAGCCCCTTGAACGGCTACGGAGCACCGCTGGTTCAGAGGACAAACCACAGGAAGAGGCCATGGAGGAAGAAGAAGAGGAGGGGGTGGAGGAGAGAGGTGTGTCACAACCAGTAGTAGCATTTTGGAGGCGTGGCGGTGGAACAACCTCCAACACTACTGCACCTTGTCCTGCATCCTTCCCAGCTGCCAAAAGAGTGACCCAATGGGCCGTGAAAGAAAGGTAACGTCCCTGTCCATGCCTGCTGGACCATGAGTCAGCGGTAATATGCACCTTACCGCTGACCGCCCTGTCCAGCGAGGCCAAGACATTGCCTTCCACATGCCGGTAGAGAGCCGGAATAGCCTTCCGTGAGAAACAGTGGCGTTTGGGAACCTGCCACTGAGGAACCGCACATTGCACAAACTCACGGAAGGGGGCCGAGTCTACCAACTGAAAAGGCAGCAGTTGAAGCGCTAGCAATTTAGCCAAGCTAGCATTCAACCGCTGGGCATGTGGATGGCTGGGAGTGAACTTCTTTCGACGGTCCAGCAGCTGGGGCAGGGAAATTTGCCTGCTAGAATCGGACGTCGGTGTACTGCTAGCAGAGTGGCCGCAACTACTTGGCTGTGACACACCTAATTCTACACCTTCATTCCTCTCAGTGCATGTTTCAGACAGGACTGAAGTTATAGTGGGGTTGGAGATCCCAGCTGATGCGGTGCAAGGAGAGGTCCGCTTTGTTCTTTGGTGTGGGTCTTTGAGGTAGGCTTGCCAACGAGCTGCATGGCAGGTCAACATATGTCTGGTCAGGCATGTGGTACCCAAGCGGCTGATGTTTTGGCCACGCGATATACGCTTGAGACATATGTTGCAAACAGCAGCTGTGCGATCTGATGCACTAGCCTCAAAAAAGGCCCACACCAAAGAACTTTTTGAATGACGGGCAGAGGCAGCGCCCTGCACAGGCGGAGCTCTGCGGTGTGATTCCGTCGGTGTACTGCCCTTACGCTGGCCACCAAAGGGCATCCTGCCTCGTTGGAGATGTGCCTCCTCCTCATCTTCCTCCTCCTCCTCTCTCCTATTAGGCACCCACGTGGAGTCAGTGACCTCATCATCCCCTCCCTCCTCATCACTGGAGCCAATCTGGCAGTATGCTGCAGCTGCTGGAACATGACTGCCAGATTGGTGTCCTTCTTGAGCATCCCCTCTGTCTGCTCTCACGCTACTGCCTTCCTGTAGCTGGGTTTCATCATCAGACCCTTCGAAACGCTGGGCATCCTCCTGGAGCATGTGCCCAACACTCTGCTCAAACAGTTCGGGGGACTCCTCAGGAGGAGGACATGGTGGGTCTAGGGAAGGAGTGACTGATGATGAGTCTGACATTGATACCAGGGAAGAGGACGCTTTGGTAGCTGCTTTGCCAGTGTCTAGTGTGCTCCTGCCCCTTTAAGGAGGGTGGGGCTCCCTCCAGTCATCTGCCCTTCATCTATCCATCAGCATACATGTGCTTCCACTGAGGAGACCTTACATTTTAGAGTTAGGACTGCAGTACACAGGGAGCCTTGATGGGGCCTGCAGCTTACACATGTATTTGCAAATGCGTGCAACTAAACCCCTGTTTTTAAACGCACTGTTAGACAGGTGAATTCGTTTGGTTGCTGATTGGTTGGTAAGTTGAGCTTGGATATTTTGTGTTTTTTGTCTACATGCATCCGCCCATCCAGTGCTCCTTGCTGTGAAGACCTGTCATAGGTGGGGGCAGTGACAGTATTTTGTGTATTGATGTCATTGTGGTCAGGCAACGCACTAGCACCTTTGCTTCTATGTGCTGGGTGTCTAGTGTGCTCCTGCCCCTTTAAGGAGGGTGGGGCTCCCTCCAGTCATCTGCCCTTCATCTATCCATCAGCATACATGTGCTTCCACTGAGGAGACCTTAAATTTTAGAGTTAGGACTGCAGTACACAGGGAGCCTTGACGGGGCCTGCAGCTTACACATGTATTTGCAAATGCGTGCAACTAAACCCCTGTTTTTAAACGCACTGTTAGACAGGTGAATTCGTTTGGTTGCTGATTGGTTGGTAAGTTGAGCTTGGATATTTTGTGTTTTTTGTCTACATGCATCCGCCCATCCAGTGCTCCTTGCTGTGAAGACCTGTCATAGGTGGGGGCAGTGACAGTATTTTGTGTATTGTTGCCAGTACCCTGAGCCTGGGTGAGAGAGGATGAGGAGGAGGAGGAGGGCTTGGTCATCCACTCTACCAAGTCTTCGGCATGATGTGGCTCAACATGTCCAGCTGCCGAAAAGAAGGACAAGCGTGTCCCATGGCCATGTGCTGATGATAATGCACCGCGTCCACGACCAGCACTGTTGCCCCCAGACACAGAGCCTGCTTGCCCTCTTTTATTGCCTCCTGACTGTCTGCCTCTCCTTGTTTGCCTTCCAGACATTCTAATAGATGGCCTGCAGGGAGATGGGAAAAAAGCAATAAGGGCTACCTTCAGGTGTCCTTCTCTGTCCCTTTACTTAAGGATTTCTAAATATGGTTGAGGATGATTGCTTTCGCACAGAATAGCACAACGACAATTTCCCTGACTGTCCAAAAAACAAGGATTTCAAAGATGGTTGATGAGGAATGCTTTAGCACAGTATAGCACAAGGAGAATTTCCCTCACTGTCCTTCCCTGTCCCTAGAAACAAGGATTATCACAGTGAAAGAAACTGACACTCTTCCTACCTATAGTTTTCTGTCCCTAGAAAAAATGTTTTTTTAAAGCTGATTGATGATCAATGCTTTAGCACACTATAGCACAAGTAGAATTTACCTCACTGTCCTTCCCTGTCCCTAGAAACAAGGATTATCACAGTGAAAGAAACTGACACTCTTCCTACCTATTGTTTTCTGTCCCTAGAAAAAATGTTTTTTTAAAGCTGATTGATGATCAATGCTTTAGCACACTATAGCACAAGGAGAATTTCCCTCACTGTCCTTCCCTGTCCCTAGAAACAAGGATTATCACAGTGAAAGAAACTGACACTCTTCCTACCTATAGTTTTCTGTCCCTAGAAAAAATGTTTTTTTAAAGACGGTTGATGATCAATGCTTTAGCACACTATAGCACAAGGAGAATTTCCCTCACTGTCCTTCCCTGTCCCTAGAAACAAGGATTATCACAGTGAAAGAAACTGACACTCTTCCTACCTATAGTTTTCTGTCCCTAGAAAAAATGTTTTTTTAAAGATGGTTGATGATCAATGCTTTAGCACACTATAGCACAAGGAGAATTTCCCTCACTGTCCTTCCCTGTCCCTAGAAACAAGGATTATCACAGTAAAACACACTGACACTCTCCCTACCTATAGTTTTCTGTCCCTAGAAAAAATGATTTTTTAAAGATGGTTGATGATCAATGCTTTAGCACACTATAGCACAAGGAGAATTTCCCTCACTGTCCTTCCCTGTCCCTAGAAACAAGGATTATCACAGTGAAAGAAACTGACACTCTTCCTACCTATAGTTTTCTGTCCCTAGAAAAAATGTTTTTTTAAAGCTGATTGATGATCAATGCTTTAGCACACTATAGCACAAGGAGAATTTCCCTCACTGTCCTTCCCTGTCCCTAGAAACAAGGATTATCACAGTGAAAGAAACTGACACTCTTCCTACCTATAGTTTTCTGTCCCTAGAATTTTTTTTTTTTAAACCTGATTGATGATCAATGCTTTAGCACACTATAGCACAAGTAGAATTTCCCTCACTGTCCTTCCCTGTCCCTAGAAACAAGGATTATCACAGTGAAAGAAACTGACACTCTTCCTACCTATAGTTTTCTGTCCCTAGAAAAAATGTTTTTTTAAAGACGGTTGATGATCAATGCTTTAGCACACTATAGCACAAGGAGAATTTCCCTCACTGTCCTTCCCTGTCCCTAGAAACAAGGATTATCACAGTGAAAGAAACTGACACTCTTCCTACCTATAGTTTTCTGTCCCTAGAAAAAATGTTTTTTTAAAGCTGATTGATGATCAATGCTTTAGCACACTATAGCACAAGGAGAATTTCCCTCACTGTCCTTCCCTGTCCCTAGAAACAAGGATTATCACAGTGAAAGAAACTGACACTCTTCCTACCTATAGTTTTCTGTCCCTAGAAAAAATGTTTTTTTAAAGACGGTTGATGATCAATGCTTTAGCACACTATAGCACAAGGAGAATTTCCCTCACTGTCCTTCCCTGTCCCTAGAAACAAGGATTATCACAGTGAAAGAAACTGACACTCTTCCTACCTATAGTTTTCTGTCCCTAGAAAAAATGTTTTTTTAAAGCTGATTGATGATCAATGCTTTAGCACACTATAGCACAAGTAGAATTTCCCTCACTGTTCTTCCCTGTCCCTAGAAACAAGGATTATCACAGTGAAAGAAACTGACACTCTTCCTACCTATAGTTTTCTGTCCCTAGAAAAAATGTTTTTTTTAAAGACGGTTGATGATCAATGCTTTAGCACACTATAGCACAAGGAGAATTTCCCTCACTGTCCTTCCCTGTCCCTAGAAACAAGGATTATCACAGTGAAAGAAACTGACACTCTTCCTACCTATAGTTTTCTGTCCCTAGAAAAAATGTTTTTTTAAAGATGGTTGATGATCAATGCTTTAGCACACTATAGCACAAGGAGAATTTCCCTCACTGTCCTTCCCTGTCCCTAGAAACAAGGATTATCACAGTAAAACACACTGACACTCTCCCTACCTATAGTTTTCTGTCCCTAGAAAAAATGATTTTTTAAAGATGGTTGATGATCAATGCTTTAGCACACTATAGCACAAGGAGAATTTCCCTCACTGTCCTTCCCTGTCCCTAGAAACAAGGATTATCACAGTGAAAGAAACTGACACTCTTCCTACCTATAGTTTTCTGTCCCTAGAAAAAATGTTTTTTTAAAGCTGATTGATGATCAATGCTTTAGCACACTATAGCACAAGTAGAATTTCCCTCACTGTCCTTCCCTGTCCCTAGAAACAAGGATTATCACAGTGAAAGAAACTGACACTCTTCCTACCTATAGTTTTCTGTCCCTAGAAAAAATGTTTTTTTAAAGACGGTTGATGATCAATGCTTTAGCACACTATAGCACAAGGAGAATTTCCCTCACTGTCCTTCCCTGTCCCTAGAAACAAGGATTATCACAGTGAAAGAAACTGACACTCTTCCTACCTATAGTTTTCTGTCCCTAGAAAAAATGTTTTTTTAAAGCTGATTGATGATCAATGCTTTAGCACACTATAGCACAAGGAGAATTTCCCTCACTGTCCTTCCCTGTCCCTAGAAACAAGGATTATCACAGTGAAAGAAACTGACACTCTTCCTACCTATAGTTTTCTGTCCCTAGAAAAAATGTTTTTTTAAAGCTGATTGATGATCAATGCTTTAGCACACTATAGCACAAGTAGAATTTCCCTCACTGTCCTTCCCTGTCCCTAGAAACAAGGATTATCACAGTGAAAGAAACTGACACTCTTCCTACCTATAGTTTTCTGTCCCTAGAAAAAATGTTTTTTTAAAGCTGATTGATGATCAATGCTTTAGCACACTATAGCACAAGTAGAATTTCCCTCACTGTCCTTCCCTGTCCCTAGAAACAAGGATTATCACAGTGAAAGAAACTGACACTCTTCCTACCTATAGTTTTCTGTCCCTAGAAAAAATGTTTTTTTAAAGACGGTTGATGATCAATGCTTTAGCACACTATAGCACAAGGAGAATTTCCCTCACTGTCCTTCCCTGTCCCTAGAAACAAGGATTATCACAGTGAAAGAAACTGACACTCTTCCTACCTATAGTTTTCTGTCCCTAGAAAAAATGTTTTTTTAAAGCTGATTGATGATCAATGCTTTAGCACACTATAGCACAAGGAGAATTTCCCTCACTGTCCTTCCCTGTCCCTAGAAACAAGGATTATCACAGTGAAAGAAACTGACACTCTTCCTACCTATAGTTTTCTGTCCCTAGAAAAAATGTTTTTTTAAAGCTGATTGATGATCAATGCTTTAGCACACTATAGCACAAGTAGAATTTCCCTCACTGTCCTTCCCTGTCCCTAGAAACAAGGATTATCACAGTGAAAGAAACTGACACTCTTCCTACCTATAGTTTTCTGTCCCTAGAAAAAATGTTTTTTTAAAGATGGTTGATGATCAATGCTTTAGCACACTATAGCACAAGGAGAATTTCCCTCACTGTCCTTCCCTGTCCCTAGAAACAAGGATTATCACAGTGAAAGGAACTGACACTCTTCCTACCTATAGTTTTCTGTCCCTATAAAAAATGTTTTTTTAAAGACGGTTGATGATCAATGCTTTAGCACACTATAGCACAAGGAGAATTTCCCTCACTGTCCTTCCCTGTCCCTAGAAACAAGGATTATCAAAGTGAAAGAAACTGACACTCTTCCTACCTATAGTTTTCTGTCCCTAGAAAAAATGTTTTTTTAAAGACGGTTGATGATCAATGCTTTAGCACACTATAGCACAAGTAGAATTTCCCTCACTGTCCTTCCCTGTCCCTAGAAACAAGGATTATCACAGTGAAAGAAACTGACACTCTTCCTACCTATAGTTTTCTGTCCCTAGAAAAAATGTTTTTTTAAAGCTGATTGATGATCAATGCTTTAGCACACTATAGCACAAGTAGAATTTCCCTCACTGTCCTTCCCTGTCCCTAGAAACAAGGATTATCACAGTGAAAGAAACTGACACTCTTCCTACCTATAGTTTTCTGTCCCTAGAAAAAATGTTTTTTTAAAGATGGTTGATGATCAATGCTTTAGCACACTATAGCACAAGGAGAATTTCCCTCACTGTCCTTCCCTGTCCCTAGAAACAAGGATTATCACAGTAAAACACACTGACACTCTCTCTACCTATAGTTTTCTGTCCCTAGAAAAAATGATTTTTTAAAGATGGTTGATGATCAATGCTTTAGCACACTATAGCACAAGGAGAATTTCCCTCACTGTCCTTCCCTGTCCCTAGAAACAAGGCTTTGCACAGTAAAACACACTGACACTCTCCCTACCTATCCTTCTCTTTCCCTAAACTAAAGGAATCCAGGTTAAGCAAGAAAAAAAAATGTCACTGTCCCTGCCTATGCTTCTCTTTCCCTGCTCCGGAACACACTACACTAGGCTGCCGTGCTGGCGGCCTTTTATAGTGTGGGGCGTGTACTAAACACCCTCAGCAATAATTGGCCTCAGGCATCCTGCCTGTGGCCAATCATTGCTCTCCTCTCTGCCGGCGCTGTGATTGGCCAAGCATGCGGGGTCACAGTGCATGCTTGGCCAATCACAGCGCCTGGATGACACTGCGATGGCGTAGTGCATTGTGGGCCGTTCGCGTCACAACGTCGAACGATCGAACAGCCGATGTTCGAGTCGAACGTATGTTCGACTCGAACACCGAGCTCATCCCTACTCCTGGGATGAAAACCGCGGATATGGCTGTGACATACCTTTCTGCCCATTCCAGGATGCAATTCGCTTCCCTCTGGGCTGCACGACTCCTGGTGCCACCCTGGAGTTTGGATGTCCATGCTACTAGGGCATACCGGGCTGCTCGTATCTCTAAGAGATTGGTGGGCAGGGCCTTCTCTGCTTCTGACCACTTGCCCCTCCAGTACTGCCCCCCAGCCTATGAGGCTGGCATCTGTAGTGACCACCTTCCAAGAAACCGGACTGAAGGGTTTCCCTTTTTCCAGATTCTGGTACCAACCACCAATGGAGGCTCTTGCGAACGGAAGGCGACAGGGACATTGGTAAGTCTAAAGCCTGAACTTTTTTGTTCCAGGCTGACAGTATGGCCCTCTGCAAGTTCCTTGAATGGAATTGACCGTAAGGTACTGCTTCGAATGAAGCCACCATTTTTCCCAGCAGCCTTATACACAGGTGTATGGATGGTTTTTCTTTTTTGTACCCACTAAGTGGGTCAAATCTTTCAAAGACGACACCTTCTCTGGAGGTAAGAAAATCTTTCTCTGATTTGAATCCAGTCTTAGCCCCCAAGTATTCCAGGCTTTTGACTGGTTTTAGGGCTGACTTGTCTCGGTTGATAATGCAACCGTGAGATTCCAGATACTTGATTATCTTGTGAACGACCACTTCTAGTTTTTTTCACTGAGTGTTCTATCAGCAACAAGTCGTCTAGATATGCCATTATCGTTACACCTTGTGTTCCTAGTTTGGCCAATCGTAGGGGCCAGAATTTTTGTGAACACTTGTGGTGCTGTGGCCAGACCGAAAGGTAAGGCTCTGAACTGAAAATGGCGCCCTTCTACTGCAAGGCGTAGAAATTTCTGGTGGGCCGGACAGATGGGAATATGCAAATAAGCATCCCTTATGTCGATCGAGGCTAACCATTCCTGCCCTTGTAGGGCGGTGGCCACCGATCGGATCGACTCCATCCGAAAAAGTCCTGATATGTAGGAACTTGTTTAGCCCTTTTATATTTAATATGGGCCTCATGTCCCCATTTGGTTTGGGGACTGTGACAAGGTTCGAGTAAAACCCGAACCCGTTTTCTTCCAAGGGAACCTTCATGATTACCCTTTGGGCAATAGTTGCTCTAGTGCCAGAAGGAGGGATCCACTCTTCTGGGGATCGCTTGGCACGTTTGACCTTATAAAATGGGCAGGAGGAATGTCTTTTAACTCCAGCCTGTATCCCAGACTTACTGCGGAGATCACCCATCTCTGATGGTGTCCCGCCAGGTCTCTGTGAACAACTGAAGTCTTCCCCTCACCCGATTGAGTGGGGGCAACCCTTCATGACTTAGGGGGAGGTTTTGTACCTCTCTTGACCCAGGGTTTCTTGTTACCCTGTGATTGTCCCTGATTTCTGCCCCCTGGATTTGACCGCGGAGGCCGTCGGAACTGTTTCACAGCCGACGTGCCAGGGACTGGAGAAGTAGGCCTCTTAAAAGAAGGACTTCTACCCTTGTTCTTAACCGGCAAGAGTGTACTTTTACCGGCAGAAGTTTTCTGGATATATTTGTCCAGATCATCTCCAGATAAGCGTTCTCCATGAAATGGGAAGCTAATCAGCAATTTCTTACAGGGAGCTTCAGCAGACCAGTTTTTGAGCCATAGAAGCCTACGCATATGTCTACAGACAGCGTAAAGCGGGATGCCTGTTGGATTGTATCCTTTATGGCGTCCACCGCAACACAAGGCTCTAGGTAGGTCAGCTAGGGCAAGAGCCTGCTGATCTGGTAAGTCCCTTAAGACTTGTTTCAACTGATCTTTCATTGCTTGGCAGACTCCAATCGCTGCTACTGCAGGTTGTGTCACCATGCTTGCTGTAGAGAAAGCAGATTTTAGTAAAGACTCCAATTTTTTATCTATTGGGTCCTTGAACATTGGAACATTATCTACTGGACATGTCAGTGATTTATTTACACAAGAGATGGCTGTGTCCACTGTAGGGACCCTCCATTTTTTTTTTTTATGAACTTATCCTCCATGGGATCGATCACTGGAAATCTCTTGGGGGGAGTTAATATTTTACAGGATGCTCCCAATCCTGGTAAATAAACCCTTCCAATAAAGGGTGGATTGGGAAGGAACAGACAGTCTGGGGAGCTTTCAGCGACCCCAGCGAGGAGACAGTAGTGGTTGATGGTTCCGCCAGAGGCATTTAAAATGCTGCTCGGACCATGTTAGTCAGAGACTGAACCCATAATCTTTCAGCCTGAGATGCTGAGAAAGGTTCTTCCACTGTTGATTCCTCTATAACTTTATCAACCTCACCTGATCCCCTTCAGGTAGGTCGATCTCTGGGACTGTTCCTCCACTAACAGGAACTCTGCAGGAGGAGACGGAGATCGGACGCGCTTTTCCTCTGACAGGGAAGCAGCGATCAATGCTGTTAATCTCTCTTCCAATCCTCCCAGAGTTGAGGATAAAACCTCCTCTGTTATATATACAGGAGCAGGTGGACTGGGGACAGCCGCAGTACCAGGTACTCCTGCGGGGTTCCTACGGCTACTGACCTCTGAAATTTCAGGGGAGATTGGCGCAGTACAGCATGCCCAAAATCCTCAGAGCCCGACGGAGACCCCTTTCGCTTCTTGGAAGATCTATTTCCAGAGCGTCTGGACGACATATCCTATAAGCACAAAGCTGAGGTATTCCCGTCGTCATACACCAATTTTGCTGGTAATAGTCTAACACAGTTGCTGCTATATACCAGCTGGTGTCCACTAAAGTGCCTTTCTATGGGGATGCCTGCATCAACCGCCTCTGTGTGCCACTGTTTGTTGCTAGCTCTGTTTGCATCCAGCTGACACTTGTACTGTGTCTTTATACAAGCTGGGACGCCTGCACATGCGCAGAAGCGCCGTGGCGCGCATCGAGCGTCATCCACCCGCCCCGCCCCTTTTTTTTCATAGGAGGCGCGTGCACACGCCCGCGCGCGCGCCCGTGCGCCATTGGCGCCCTTTTCGAAAATCAAACAGGGACTAGGAGCCAGGGCCCTTTTTGCCGGAGGGCCTGTGCGGTGGATGAGCGCAGCAACAGGGCAGAGGAAGTGGATTCCCACAGAGAAACTTACCAACTGCCTGGATCTTTTGACTTGAGAAAACCAAAGATCCACATGACAAGAAAAATGGACCACAGCGGCCTCTAGTGGTTTAACACAGGTACCGCGGTCCCCCTTTTTTTTTTTCTTGACTACTATTAAAATTTTACATTTTCAGTAGTTACAGGCATACACAGATATTAGCGGGAATACCGTTAGGTAACAGACAGAAAGACAAATTAGGCTTGGGGGTCCCCCAATAGAACCAAGTTCCTGGGGGCCCCCACTTACCTGATCCCCGCCGCAGGACTTTGTTTGGTCCACAGAAGCCCAAACTTCACCTATCACGGCAGGTATTGTAATTAAACCTTCAGGGACCGGGTTCCCAAGGATTCCACTCCCCTGGACCTGTATAGCACCCTGCACAGACAACATCTTGGTCGTGGGTATGACCAGAGCTCTGGATCCCAGGGTCCAGCCCTCCTAAGAGAGGCATTACAGGAAAAACCTTGCTCTTCTGCTGCAAGGCCCGGGTACCGACCGTTTAGCTATGAAGCTTTTTTGGTGGGATCCGGAACAGCTTACTAAGGCCCAAAAGAACCTGTACGCAAGCCCAGTGAAAACACATGTTACTCTTTGGCCAACACCTTAGACACTGGCAAAAAACTGAGGTGCTCCCGGATGGGAGGGGCTTATATAGGGGAGGGTACTTCCGGTTTGGAAGTGGCCAGTGCCAGCACCTGAAGGTAATCTATATAACCCATTAGTAATGACTAAGTCGCTCTGTGTCCCGTGATGTACGAAAAAGAAAAGCATATTCTTCTATATTGAGTACTAGCCTCAATTCAAACAACCAAGTGTCTGTTCTCTCCGCTATCTCTTCTCTTTGCTATTTGCATGATTCACTGATAATTATCCAAGCTGACAACATCCCAGTCAACCCCCCCCCCCCCGCATTCAGCACACAGCAACTCACTGACAGCTGTGTATATTTCCTTATGGGATTGTGTAGGGGGGGGGGCAATACCTCCCCTCAGGTTACACTGAGCTCTGTATTTTAGCTGTGCACTGTGTGCCATCAGATCCCCACCCCCTGCCTTCTACTGCTGAGAAATAGCATTTGATCTGTGTGTTTTAGGAGGATGTAGAGAAGAGAGGGCCGCAGATAAACAGGTAGTAGGATTTGTTTCATCTCTGTGTATCACCTGAGGCTAGTCACTTCATTGAAGTCTGGAATTTTTGGGCACTTAAAATCTGGGAAAAAAGGCATATGAGATCAGGCAGGTGACAGGCAGCAGTTGTCATATTTTATTTTATGTGACTTCTGACCCCTGACACAAGCGGAAGTGTTAGAACCATATGGTATAAATAACATTAAATATTATGAGTATAAATCATAAACATGTATATTAGAATAATGTATATTTTGTAGCCAAAGTAGTAAAGATTTGAACAAACTGCCTGTAAAATTACGGACGGTTGGCAAACCTGATATTGGATAAAGTGTTCATAATATTTTATAGTTGCAATTAGATGCAATTTTAGTGTCTAATAGGTTATCATTATATCCTGTCTATTCATTGGGGATAATTTGCAGGTATAGGCGCTCTTAGTACAGCAATTTCATTTAATAAATCTTCATGCTACTAGCGATGCATAAATTAACATAATAAATCCTATTGCATGTTGTTTTGAGGCATTTGGGTGTCAATAAAATGTTACAGGTTGGTAGCATTAAAAGAGGAGATCAACTTATGTGCTAAAGCATCATTAAAGAGCGTTTTCATGTAACAAAATTGAATATTACATTGTTTGTCTTCCAAATAAAGGCAAAATAGTGCTCTGCGCCCCAAGCCCACCCGCTTTTTAAGCCAATTAGAGCCTCTGGCTCTAATCACGTGTTTCTAAAAAAATATTAAAACTATTGGAATCCATGCATCCGGCACCCTGCATGTAGATTAGGGGATGGGCACATGGATTAGGGGGCGGCACCCCTAATGGACGGGCCGCCACTGCTCTAGATAATGTTTTATTCATAGAAACTATAGTATGACTTTTATGAATAAAGAAGGTGGGTGGAAAGGGCAGGCATAGTTGGGCACTCTTGATAAGTGCCTGTTGCAGGTTCATGGAAGCGAGGGTTGTGGTTAGAGTAAAAAGATATTAGGTAATCCCTCACTCAGCAGCACATTGGACACACCTTGCTGGGCGCACCAAGCTTTAAAGCTGACCTCTGCTTCTGTATATTTTCATTATACGTTTAAATAGCCCAGGATTGTATCAAAGCAAAGTAAAATATGATAGTTGTTTGCAGCATTTATTTACTTTCACATGTCACATACCACTCCTATACTCGTTGAGCTGTCTACTGCATCCAGTTACTTTAGGAGGAAATGGTTGGTGATTGTGTCTTTTAACATGACATTTGTACAAAAAAACTAATAATTACATATATTTTCTGTGCTATTGGTTCCAAGAGGATTTGAATAATATGCTTCTAGCTCACAGATCCATTACTACTATTGACCATTAAGTGGTCTGAATAGTGTGCCAAATCATAGATATCTGGTAAGAGGCCAAATGCTTGCATCTTTATACTGAAGGTGAAATAAATATAAATATATTGCCTTTGCTTTCTGCTGTAATCTTGTACTCAGTGTCTGACTACTGAAGTCTGAAGCTTAATTCCAGGAAAAAAGTTCAAGACCTTGCAGAAATACATATGTAGCAAACTGCAAAAGGATTAGTAATTCTTTTCAGCCAGTTATATGATCCAGTCACCAAATTTAGTCCCCCAGTTAAGCAGTACAGCCAGGTCAGGGATCTCACTTTCTCCAATCCAGCCTGGTCACTAACTCGCTGGCAGACTGGTAAAGGAGCTCAGTTAATTTGATCATCATTCATTTGTATAATTGTCAGCATACTCCCAGTGTTGGTGTGACAGCAGGCTGCAATGCATTAGACTAGATTCTGTCAGGAAAGGTTTCACCCGTTGGTGGCGCTGTCGGCCCTGTGGATCGCAGTACTGGTGTCCACCAGCATGTGTCTTCTAACAGTCAGGAACTGTAATGAAAGGTTTCACCTGCTGGTGGCACTGTTAGATCCTTGGGCCGCAGTACCGATGTCCACCAGCGGGTGTCTTCTGGCAGTATGGAGCCAACATTATCCCCTACGATCAGGCGTCACCTGAGGCTGATTACAGCTGTGTATAAATACCCGGCAAGCTTTCACATAATTGCCTTGGTATCGTCCTTGTGCCCTGTTCCGTACCTGCTACCTGTGAACCCGATTCTGATCCTGTATACTGAACCTGTAACCTGCAACCTGTTACCCTGTGCATCTGATCCTGGTTCTTATCCTGTCCCTCCTGTTACCTTGCATCCCTGCCCTGCAGCCTGATCCCGTCCACCTTCTCCCTGTCCTGTCCTGTTCCTTGCCCCATCTGCTGATTTCCTGTGAATGACCCTGGCCTGGCTCATGTTTATGATTCCGGTATTCCCCATTTATTGTATATACCTGTCTGAATATTGTTATTTGTGGGTCTCTGTCTGTTAGTTGGTTTGTTGTGCACTGTGTTATATTGGAGGTGGTTGTATTTATATTTTCACTTATCTTAATAAATCACAATATTTTCACTTTACATGCGTTTGGTTTTCCTCTGTTGCTGTCCACGCAGTACTGGTCACACCTGATTCATGACAGATTCATTTGCGTACAGTAATACCCCTCTACTTCCGAGTGTGAGTCCTGCTGTGCATAACACTATAAAAAACAAATATAAATTCTTATCAAGCATTTCTATGTTGCAAAATTCTTGTAATAATTTTTTACATTGCTGGATTCAAGTTACTTGCTTATAATTAGTTGAAGTTTTGGTATAAAGCCTAATAACCTTACCAGGTAAACATACCTTTACCTCAGCTGCAAATTTCCATCATGCAGACTTTCTTTAACCACTTGCCGACCGCCGCTAGTAGATATACTTTGTCAGAATGGCTGGTGTATGGGTACGTTGCTTTGAAATTCCCGCCGTGACCCGCGGACTAGATGTCCGCTGGTTAGGGATGAGCCGAACACCCCCCGGTTCGGTTTGCAGCAAAACATGCGAACAGGCAAAAACAAATTCGAACACCATTAAAGTCTATGGGACACGAACATGAAAAATCAAAAGTGCTAATTTTAAACGCTAATATGCAAGTTATTGTCCTAAAAAGGGTTTGGGGACCCGGGTCCTGCCCCAGGGGACATGTATCAATGCAAAAAAAGTTTTAAAAGCGGACGTTTTTTTGGGAGCAGTGATTTTAATGATGCTTAAAGTGAAATAAAAAGTGAAATATTGCTTTAAATGTCGTACCTGGGGGGTGGCTATAGTATGCCTGTGAAGTGGCACATGTTTCCCATGTTTAGAACTGTCCCTGCACAAAATGACATTTCTAAAGGAAAAAAAGTCATTCAAAACTGCTTGCGGCTTTAATGTAATGTCTGGTCCCGGCAATATGGATGAAAATCATTGAGAAAATCGGCACGGGCACCCCCCCCCCCAGCCCATTTGGGTCTTGTGTGGATATTAAGGGGAACCCCGCACCCAAATTAAAAAAAGGAAAGGCCCTATATACTCTGTACAGCAGTATACAGGCGGTGCAAACAAGACAGGGACTGTAGGTTTGTTCTTAACTAGAATCTGTTTGTAATTTAGAACTGGTACATTTTTAAAGTGTAGCTCCAGCCAAAAAAATCTATTTTTAAGCTTTTTGGAAAACATAGGGAAGGGTTATCACCCCTGTAACATTTGTTTTGCTGTCTGTGCACCTGTTCAGAATATTTCACCTCACTTTCTGTCCCAATGACAATTGGTTTTTGAAAATTTAGGGTTTTTAGTGAAACAAGGATTGGTGATAAAGCATAAGTGGAGAGGAAACATGTTTTTCACATATTAACTCTTACAGGAGAGAATTTCCCCTCCTAGGGGTAGATTTCCTCTCACTTCCTGTTGTCTCCCTCCATTTGCAAGTAGGAGTCGTTTGTAAGTTGGATGTTTTAAAGTAGGGGCCTGCCCTATATACCCTGCAGAAATTTGGGCCTTAGGTGTTGGTGTTGCCACAACACTGTAAGGCCTCACAGTTACTCTTGGTGGGCGCAGGAACGGGCCCTGCTGTGAAATATTAGATCAAGAATTGTAATTACATGCCCCTGTTGAACAGGGGCAGAAAAATTGGGCCTTAGGCACAGGTGCTGGTGCCACAACACTGCAACCCCTCACAGAAACTCTAGTTGGAGCGCATGAATGAGCCCTGCTGCAAATTATTGCATCAAAAATTGTAATTACACGCCCCTGTTAAACAGGGGCAGAAAAATTGGGCCTTAGGCACTGGTGCTGGTGCCACAACACTGCAACCCCTCACAGAAACTCTAGTTGGAGCGCAAGAATGAGCCCTGCTGCAAATTATTGCAGCAAAAATTGTAATTACACGCCCGTGTTAAACAGGGGCAGAACAATTGGGCCTTAGGCACTGGTGCCACAACACTGCAACCCCTCACAGATACTATAGTTGGAGCGCAGGAATGAGCCCTGCTGCAAAGTATTGCATCAAAATTTGTAATTACACGCCCCTGTTAAACAGGGGCTGAAAAATTGGGCCTTAGCCACTGGTGGCGGTGTCCAGAACCTAATATGTTCTTACAAGCTATCAGCATGAACATTGAGGAGGAAGAGGATAGTCACTCAGCATCAGCATAGGCAGTCTTGAAGGGATCTCCCATTCGAAAAATAAATATTCGGTTACATCAGCATCAGGTGCTTGGTAGCTGGTGATCCAAGACTGATACATTTTTATGAAGGTCAGCCGATCGACCGATTCGGTGGACAGGCGCACCCTGTGATCGGTTACAAAGCCTCCAGCAGCACTGAATGTGCATTCCGAAAGAACGCTGGATGCAGGACAGGCCAGTAGCTCAATTGCATACTGTGCAAGTTCTGGCCAGTGATCCATCCTCAAACTCAGTAACCCAGAGGATTTTCGGTGGGAAAGGTGTCCAAGTCTGATCTTGCCCCTAGGTATTCCTGCACCATGTAAAACAGACGCTGGCGATGGTTGCTGGAACCTGTTCATACCTTGGGGCTGCGGACTAAAAAATTGCCTGAACGCATCGGTAAGACGGCCACCTTCTCCTTCTGTGACTGACCGAAGCCTCAGCAACACGTTGTCCAGGACCAGGAATTTGTAACCTCCCAGGCTCTGGAAACGCGTTGCAAAAACCTTTCTGCAAGGCCTCCTGAAGATGTTTCATCCTCTGCTCCCTCTGCGATGGCAAGATAAGGTCCGCAACCTTACCCTTGTAACGTGGATCAAGGAGGGTTGCCAGCCAGTAATGATCCGTCTCCTTGATACCGCGAATACAAGGATCCTTTCGCAGGCTTTGCAGGATCAGGGAGGCCATGCAGCGTAGGTTTGCTGAGGGATTCAGTCCGGAGTCCTCTGGGTCATTAAGGACGACATGATCCGCAGCCCCTCCTTCCAGCCACGTACAAGTCCATGAGTTTTTTGGGACTGTAAATGATCCCTTGAAGACTTCTGCTGATTCTGAGTGCTAGGCTCCACCTCCATGCTGACACAATCCTCCTCCTCCTCGTCCTCTTCCTGTGTGATCGGCGGGCCAGCAGGAACACTGTCTGGATAAAGGGGGCCTTGAGAGGTAAGGAAGTCCTCCTCTTCCTCCCTCTGTTCTGCCTCAAGTGCCCTGTCCATTATTCCACACAGCGTGTGCTCCAACAGGTGGACAAGAGGGACAGTTTTACTGATGAATGCACTATCACTGCTCACCATCCTCGTGGCCTCCTCAAATGGTGACAGGACAGTGCATGCATCCCTGATCATGGCCCACTGGCGTGGGGAAAAAGATCCAACCTCCCCTGACCCTGTCCTGGTGCCATATTGCAACAGATACTCATTGATGGCCCTCTGCTGCGTGTGCAGCCGCTGCAGCATGGCCAATGTTGAGTTCCACCTGATGGGCATATCACAGATTAGGCGGTTCTTGGGCAGGTTAAATTCCTTTTGCAGGTCAGCCAGTCGAGCACTGGCATTATATGACCGGCATAAATGCACACAGACTTTCCTGGCCTGCCTCAGAACATCCTGTAAGCCCGGGTACCTGCCCAAGAACCCCTGCACCACCAAGTTAAGGACATGAGCCAAACAGGGCACATGGGTCAGTTGTCCCTGTCGGAGGGCGGAGAGGAGGTTGGTGCCATTGTCGCAAACCACCATTCCTGGCTTAAGCTGGCGTGGCGTCAACCACCTCCAAGCCTGCCAATGCAGAGCTGACAGAATCTCTGCCCCAGTGTGGCTCCTGTCCCCCAAGCATACCAGCTCAAGCACCGCATGGCATCTTTTTGCCTGCGTACTTTCGTAGCCCCTTGAACGCCTACGGAGCACCGCTGGTTCCGAGGACAAATCAGCACACGAAGAGGGCATGGAGGAAGAAGAAGAGGAGGGGGTGGAGGAGAGAGGTGTGTCAGAATCACCAGTAGTAGCATTTTGGAGTCATGGTGGCGGAACAACCTCCAACACTACTGCACCTTTTCCTGCATCCTTCCCAGCTGCCAGCAGAGTCACCCAATGCGCCGTGAAAGATAAGTAATGTCCCTGTCCATGCCTGCTGGACCATGAGTCAGCAGTAATATGCACCTTACCGCTGACCGCCCTGTCCAGCGAGGCCAAGACATTGCCTTCCACATGCCAATAGAGAGCGTTTGGGAACCTGCCACTGAAGAACTGCACATTCCACAAACTCACGGAAGGGGGCAGAGTCTACCAACTGAAAAGGCAGCAGTTGAAGTGCTAGCAATTTAGCCAAGCTAGCATTCAACCGCTGGGCATGTGGATGGCTGGGAGCGAACTTCTTTTGGCGGTGCAGCAGCTGGGGCAGGGAAATTTGCCTGGTACAATCTGATGTTGGTGTACCGATAGCAGATTGCCCGCAAGTACTTGGCTGTGACACACCTAATTCTACACCTTCATTCCTCTCAGAGCAGGTTTCAGAGAGGACTAAAGGTATAGTGGGGTTGGAGATCCCAGCTGATGAGGAGCAAGGAGAGGTCCGCTTTGTTCTTTGGTGTGGGTGTTTTAGGTACGCTTGCCAACGAACTGCATGGCAGGTCGACATATGTCTGGTCAAGCATATGGTGCCCAAGCAGGTGATGTTTTGGCCACGCGAGATACGCTTGAGACATATGTTGCAAATAGCAGCGGTGCGATCTGATGCACTCATCTCAAAAAAGGCCCACACCAAAGAACTTTTGGAATAACGCGCAGAGACAGCAGCGCCCTGCACATGCGGAGCTCTGCCATGTGTTGCAGTCGGTGTGCTGCCCTTAAGCTGGCCCCTGGAGGGCATCCTGCCTCGTTGGAGATGTGCCTCCTCCTCCTCCTTCTCTCTCCTATCAGGCACCCACGTAGAGTCCGTGACCTCATCATCCACTCCCTCCTCATCACTGGAGAAAACCTGGCAGTATGCTGCAGCTGGGGGAACATGACTGCCAGATTGCTGTCCTTCTTGGGCACCCCCTCTCTCTGGGCTCACGTTACTGCCTTCCTCTAGCTGGGTACCATCATCGGAGCCTTCAAAATGCTGCGCATCCTCCTGCTGCATGTACCCAACACTGTGGTCAAACAGTTCGGGGGACTCCTCAGGAGGACATGGTGGGGCTAGGGAAGGAGTGACTGATGCCATTGAGCCAAGGGAAGAAGCCGCTTTGGCAGCTGCTTTGACAGACAAAGTACCCTGAGCCTGGGTGAGAGAGGATGAGGAGGATGAGGACGGCTTGGTCATCCACTCTACCATGTCTTCACCATGTTGCGGCTCAACGCGGCCAGCTGCCGATAAAAAGGACAAGCGTGTCCCACGGCCACATGCTGATGAGGATGCACCGTGTCCAAGACCAGCACTGTTGCCTCTAGACACAGAGCCTGCTTGCCCTCTTTTATTGGCTTGTGACTGTTTGCCTCTCCTTGTTGACCTTCCAGACATACTAATGGCCTGCAGTGTGATGTAGCTGCACAAAGCTAGGATACAGTATATACTGATTATACTGCAGCTAGGAGAATCAACTGCCTGCATGTAGTATTATTAGGAAGAAAACAACAGGAATTGTCTGCAGTGATCTTTAGCTGCACACTGTGCCCAGTATACAGTACACTAATATACTGCAGCTAGCTGAATCAACTGCCTGCCTGTGGTATTAATAGTAAGAGAACACCTCAATTGTCTTCAGTTAGCTTTAGGTGCACACTGTGCAGAGGACACAGTACACTGACTGAAAATACTGCAGTTGCCTGCCTGTGGTATTAATAGTATGAGAACACCAGCAATTGTCTTCAGTTAGCTTTAGTTGCACACTGTGCAGAGGACACAGTACACTGACTGAAAATACTGCAGTTGCCTGTATGTGGTATTAATAGTAAGAGAACACCAGCAATTGTCTTCAGTTAGCTTTAGTTGCACACTGTGCAGAGGACACAGTACACTGACTGACAATACTGCAGTTGCCTGCCTGTGGTATTAATAGTAAGAGAACACCAGCAATTGTTTCAGTTAGCTTTAGGTGCACACTGTGCAGAGGACACAGTACACTGACTGAAAATACTGCAGTTGCCTGCCTGTGGTATTAAAAGTAAGAGAACACTAGTAATTGTCTTCAGTTAGCTTTAGTTTCACACTGCGCAGAGGAAACAGTAAACTGACTGAAAATACTGCAGTTGCCTGTCTGTGGTATTAATAGAACGAGAACACCAGCAATTGTCTTCAGTTAGCTTTAGGTACACACTGTGCAGAGGACACAGTACACTGACTGAAAATACTGAAGTTGCCTGCCTGTGGTATTAATAGTAAGAGAACACCAGCAATTGTCTTCAGTTAGCTTTAGGTGCACACTGTGCAGTGGACGCAGTACACTGACTGAAAATACTACAGTTGCCTGCCTGTGGTATTATTAGTAAGAGAACACCAGCAATTGTCTTCAGTTAGCTTTAGTTGCACACTGTGCAGAGGACACAGTAAACTGACTGAAAATACTGCAGTTGCCTGTCTGTGGTATTAATAGTACGAGAACACCAGCAATTGTCTTCAGTTAGCTTTAGTTTCACACTGCGCAGAGGAAACAGTAAACTGACTGAAAATACTGCAGTTGCCTGCCTGTGGAATTAATAGTATAAGAACACCAGCAATTGTCTTCAGTTAGCTTTAGGTTCACACTGTGCAGAGGACACAGCAAACTGACTGAAAATACTGCAGTTGCCTACCTGTGGTATTAATAGTAAGAGAACACCAGCAATTGTTTCAGTTAGCTTTAGGTGCACACTGTGCAGAGGACACAGTACACTGACTGAAAATACTGCAGTTGCCTGCCTGTGGTATTAAAAGTAAGAGAACACTAGCAATTGTCTTCAGTTAGCTTTAGGTGCACACTGTGCAGTGGACGCAGTACACTGACTGAAAATACTACAGTTGCCTGCCTGTGGTATTAATAGTAAGAGAACACCAGCAATTGTCTTCAGTTAGCTTTAGGTGCACACTGTGCAGTGGACGCAGTACACTGACTGAAAATACTACAGTTGCCTGCCTGTGGTATTATTAGTAAGAGAACACCAGCAATTGTCTTCAGTTAGCTTTAGTTGCACACTGTGCAGAGGACACAGTAAACTGACTGAAAATACTGCAGTTGCCTGTCTGTGGTATTAATAGTACGAGAACACCAGCAATTGTCTTCAGTTAGCTTTAGTTTCACACTGCGCAGAGGAAACAGTAAACTGACTGAAAATACTGCAGTTGCCTGCCTGTGGAATTAATAGTATAAGAACACCAGCAATTGTCTTCAGTTAGCTTTAGGTTCACACTGTGCAGAGGACACAGCAAACTGACTGAAAATACTGCAGTTTCCTGCCTGTGGTATTAATAGTAAGAGGACACCAGCAATTGTTTCAGTTAGCTTTAGGTGCACACTGTGCAGAGGACACAGTACACTGACTGAAAATACTGCAGTTGCCCGCCTGTGGTATTAAAAGTAAGAGAACACTAGCAATTGTCTTCAGTTAGCTTTAGTTTCACACTGCGCAGAGGAAACAGAAAACTGACTGAAAATACTGCAGTTGCCTGCCTGTGGTATTAATAGAACGAGAACACCAGCAATTGTCTTCAGTTAGCTTTAGGTACACACTGTGCAGAGGACACAGTACACTTACTGAAAATACTGAAGTTGCCTGCCTGTGGTATTAATAGTAAGAGAACACCAGCAATTGTCTTCAGTTAGCTTTAGGTGCACACTGTGCAGTGGACGCAGTACACTGACTGAAAATACTACAGTTGCCTGCCTGTGGTATTATTAGTAAGAGAACACCAGCAATTGTCTTCAGTTAGCTTTAGTTGCACACTGTGCAGAGGACACAGAAAACTGACTGAAAATACTGCAGTTGCCTGTCTGTGGTATTAATAGTACGAGAACACCAGGAATTGTCTTCAGTTAGCCTTAGGTGCACACTGTGCAGAGGACATAGTACACTGACTGAAAATACTGCAGTTGCCTGCCTGTGGAATTAATAGTATAAGAACACCAGCAATTGTTTTCAGTTAGCTTTAGGTTCACACTGTGCAGAGGACACAGCAAACTGACTGAAAATACTGCAGTTGCCTGCCTGTGGTATAAATAGTAAGAGAACACCAGCAATTGTCTTCAGTTAGCTTTAGTTGCACACTGTGCAGAGGACACAGTAAACTGACTGAAAATACTGCAGTTGCCTGTCTGTGGTATTAATAGTACGAGAACACCAGCAATTGTCTTCAGTTAGCTTTAGGTGCACACTGTGCAGAGGGCACAGTACAGTGACTGAAAATACTGCAGTTACCTGCCTGTGGAATTAATAGTATAAGAACACCAGCAATTGTCTTCAGTTAGCTTTAGGTTCACACTGTGCAGAGGACACAGAAAACTGACTGAAAATACTGCAGTTGCCTGCCTGTGGTATTAATAGTAAGAGAACACCAGCAATTGTCTTCAGTTAGCTTTAGTTGCACACTGTGCAGAGGACACAGTAAACTGACTGAAAATACTGCAGTTACCTGCCTGTGGTATTATTAGTAAGAAAACACAAGCAATTGTGTTCAGTTAGCTTTAGGTGCACACTGTCCAGAGGACACAGTACACTGACTGAAAATACTGCAGTTGCCTGCCTGTGGTATTAATAGTAAGAGAACACCAGAAATTTTCTTCAGTTAGCTTTCGTTGCACACTGTGCAGAGGACACAGTAAACTGACTGACAATACTGCAGTTGCCTGTCTGTGGTATTAACAGTAAGAGAACACCAGCAATTGTCTTCAGTTAGTTTTAGTTGCACACTGTGCAGAGGACACAGTAAACTGACTGAAAATACTGCAGCTGCCTGCCTGTGGTATTATTAGTAAGAAAACACAAGCAATTGTGTTCAGTTAGCTTTAGGTGCACACTGTGCAGAGGACACAGTACACTGACTGAAAATACTGCAGTTGCCTGCCTGTGGTAATAATAGTAAGAGAACACCAGCAATTGTCTTCAGTTAGCTTTAGGTGCACACTGTGCAGAGGACACAGTACACTGACTGAAAATAATGCAGCTGCCTGCCTGTGGTATTATTAGTAAGAGAACACCAGAAATTGTCTTCAGTTAGCTTTAGTTGCACACTGTGCAGAGGACACAGTACACTGACTGAAAATACTGCAGCTACCACAATCACCTGCCTGCCTTTCAGTATATTAGGAAGAAAATAACAGGAACGGATCTAGCTAAACTGAATAAAATGTATATATATATATATATATATATATATATATATATCGTGTGAAGGACTAGCATCAAAGGTAGAGCTTGAAGGACACCGCCACTCACTGGGTCTTCTTTTTGAGGGCTTTATTTGACCGTTTTTATTAAAAGAAGTTCAAACAAAATCAAAGGTTTCCCTCGCAGGGGTTTCAACACTCCTTTTCATCAATAACATGACATTCAGCCTCCTGGCTAGTGATGAGCCGAACACCCCCGGGTTCGGTTCGCACCAGAACCCGCGAACGGACCGAAAGTTCGTACGAACATTAGAACCCTATTAAATACAATGGATGCGAACGTTCGAATTCTAAAGTGCTAATTATAACAACTATTATGCATGTTATTGTCCTAAAAAGGGTTTGGGAACCCGGGTTCTGCACCAGGGGACATGTATCAATGCAAAAAGAAGTTTTAAAAACGGTCGTTTTTCGGGAGCAGTCATTTTAATGATGCATAAAGTGAAAAAAAAAAAAGTCAAATATTCCTTTAAATATCGTACCTGGGGGGGTGTCTAAAGTATGCCTGTGAAGTGCCACGTGTTTCCCGTGTTTAGAACTGTCCCTGCACAAAATGACACTTCTAAAGGAAAAAAAAGCCATTTAAAACTGCTTGCGGCTTTAATGTAATGTCTGGTCCCGGTAATATGGATGAAAATCTTTAAGAAAAATGGCATAGCTACCCCATGACCCCCCCCCCTACCCCAGCCCATTACCAGCCCCTTTGGGTCTTGTATGGATATTAAGGGGAACCCCGCACATAAAATAAAAAAGGCCCTATATACTCTGAACAGCCGTATACAGGCGGTGCATACAAGACAGGGACTGTAGGTTTGTTCTTATGTAGAATCTGTTTGTAATTTTGAACAGGTACATTGTTGAAGTGTAGCTCCAGCCCAAAAATCTATTTTTAAACTTTTTGGAAAACATAGGTAAGGGTTATCACCCCTGTAACATTTGTTTTGCTGTCTGTGCCCCTGTTCAGAACATTTCACCTCACTTTCCGTCCCAATGTCAACTGTTTTTGAAATGTGGTGTTTTTCTTGAAACAAGGATTGCTGATAAAGCATCAGTACAGAGGAGACACCTTTCACCCATATTTATTCTTACAGGAGAGAATTTTCCTTCCTAGGGGTAGATTTCCTCTCACTTCCTGTTGTCTTCTTGCGTTTGCAAGTAGGAGTCGTTTGTAAGTTGGATGTTTGAAAGTAGGGACCTGCCGTATATACTCTGCAGAAATAGGCCCCTTAGTTGTTGGTGTTGGCACAACACTGTAAGCACTCACAGTTACTCTTGGTAACTGTGCTGGAACGCCCTGCTGTCAACTATTATATCAGGAATTTTAATTACATATAATTGTTGAACAGTGGTAGTAAAAATTGGGGCTTTGATGGTGGTGCTGGTGCCACAACACTGTAAGCCCTGACAGTTACTCTTGGTGGGTGCAGCAATGGGCCCTGCTGTGAATTATTAGATCAAGAATTGTAATTGCATGCCCCTGTTGAACAGGGGCTGAAAAATTGGGCCTTTCGTGGTGGTGGTGGTGGTGGTGGTGGTGTTGCCACAACACTGTAAGCCCTCAGAGTTACTCTTGGTGGGTGCAGGAATGGGCCCTGCTGTGAATTATTAGATCAAGAATTGTAATTAGATGCCCCTTTTGAACAGGGGCTGAAAAATTGGGCCTTTCGTGGTGGTGGTGGTGGTGGCGTTGCCACAACACTGTAAGCCCTCAGAGTTACTCTTGGTGGGTGCAGCAATGGGCCCTGCTGTGAATTATTAGATCAAGAATTGCAATTACATGCCCCTTTTGAACAGGGGCTGAAAAATTGGGCCTTTCGTGGTGGTGGTGGTGGTGGCGTTGCCACAACACTGTAAGCCCTCAGAGTTACTCTTGGTGGGTGCAGCAATGGGCCCTGCTGTGAATTATTAGATCAAGAATTGTAATTACATGCCCCTTTTGAACAGGGGCTGAAAAATTGGGCCTTTCGTGGTGGTGGTGGTGGTGGCGTTGCCACAACACTGTAAGCCCTCAGAGTTACTCTTGGTGGGTGCAGCAATGGGCCCTGCTGTGAATTATTAGATCAAGAATTGTAATTACATGCCCCTTTTGAACAGGGGCTGAAAAATTGGGCCTTTCGTGGTGGTGGTGGTGGTGGCGTTGCCACAACACTGTAAGCCCTCAGAGTTACTCTTGGTGGGTGCAGCAATGGGCCCTGCTGTGAATTATTACATCAAGAATTGTAATTGCATGCCCCTGTTGAACAGGGGCTGAAAAATTGGGCCTTTCGTGGTGGTGGTGGTGGTGGCGTTGCCACAACACTGTAAGCCCTCAGAGTTACTCTTGGTGGGTGCAGCAATGGGCCCTGCTGTGAATTATTATATCAAGAATTGTAATTACATGCCCCTTTTGAACAGGGGCTGAAAAATTGGGCCTTTCGTGGTGGTGGTGGTGGTGGCGTTGCCACAACACTGTAAGCCCTCAGAGTTACTCTTGGTGGGTGCAGCAATGGGCCCTGCTGTGAATTATTACATCAAGAATTGTAATTGCATGCCCCTGTTGAACAGGGGCTGAAAAATTGGGCCTTAGGCACTGGTGGCACAACACTACAACCCCTCACAGATACTGTACTTGGAGCACAGCAATGAGCCCTGTTGCAAAGTATTGCTTCAAAAATTGTAATGACACGCCCCTGTTAAACAGGGGCTGAAAAATTGGGCCTTAGGCACTGGTGGCACAACACTACAACCCCTCACAGATACTGTACTTGGAGCACAGCAATGAGCCCTGTTGCAAAGTATTGCTTCAAAAATTGTAATGACACGCCCCTGTTAAACAGGGGCTGAAAAATTGGGCCTTAGGCACTGGTGCCACAACACTCCAACCCTTCACAGATACTGTACTTGGAGCACAGCAATGAGCCCTATGGCAAATTATTGCTAAAAAAATTGTAATTACACGCCCCTGTAAAACAGGGGCTGAAAAATTGGGCCTTAGCCACTGGTGACGGCACCCATAAACAAAAATGATCTTCCAAGCTATCATCATCAATCGTATCATTGAGGACTCGGAGGAGGAGGATAGCCAGTCAACATAACAGCACAGGCACTCAGCATCAGCATCAGTCTTGAAGGGATGTGACATGTTAAAATCAATTAGTCTGTTATATCAGCATCAGGTGTGTGGTAGCTGGTGGTGATCCAAGACTGGTTCATCTTGATGAAAGTCAGTCGATCAACCGAGTCGGTGGACAGGCGCACCCTGTGATCCGTGACAAATCCTCCAGCAGCACTGAATGTGCGTTCCGAAAGAACGCTGGATGCAGGACAGGCCAGTAGCTCAATTGCATACTGTGCAAGCTCTGGCCAGTGATCCATCCTCAAGACCCAGTAAGCCAGAGGATTTTCGGTGGGGAAGGTGTCCAAGTCTGACCTTGCCCCTAGATATTCCTGCACCATGTTTATCAGACGCTGGCGATGGTTGCTGGAACCGATCATACTTTGGGGCTGCGGACTAAAGAATTGTCTGAACGCATCGGTCAGACGGCCACCTTCCCCACCGCTCCTTCTTTGACTGGCCGAAGCCTCAGCAACTCGTTGTCCAGGACCAGGAGTTTGTAACCTCCCAGTCTCTGGGAACGCGTTGCACAGACCTTTCTGCAAGGCCTCCCGGAGTTGTCTCATCCTCTGCTCCCTCTGCGACGGTAACATAAGGTCCGCAACCTTACCCTTGTACCGTGGATCAAGGAGAGTGGCCAGCCAGTAATGGTCCCTCTCCTTGATCCGAAGAATACGAGGATCCTTCCGCAGACTTTGCAGGATCAGGGAGGCCATGCAGCGTAGGTTTGCTGAGGCATTCGCTCCGGAGTCCTCTGGGTCACTAAGGACGACATGATCCGCAGTCACCTCCTCCCAGCCACGTACAAGTCCACTGGTTTCTTGGGACTGTAAATCATCCCTAAAAGACTGCTGCTGATGATGCTGAGTGCCAGCCTCCACCTCCATGCTGACACAATCCTCCTCCTCCTCCTCCTCCTCCTCTTCCTGTGCGATGGGTGGGACAGAAGGAACACTGTCTGGGTAAAGGGGGCCTTGAGAGGCAAGGAAGTCCTCCTCTTCCTGCCTCTGTTCTGCCTCAAGTGCCCTGTCCATTATTCCACGCAGCGTGTGCTCCAACAGGTGGACAAGAGGTACAGTGTCACTGATGCATGCACTGTCACTGCTCACCATCCTCGTGGCCTCCTCAAATGGTGCCAGGACAGTGCATGCATCCCTGATCATGCCCCACTGGCGTGGAGAAAAAAAACCAAGCTCCCCTGACCCTGTCCTGGTGCCGTAGTCGCACAGGTACTCATTGATGGCCCTCTGCTGCGTGTGCAGCCGCTGCAGCATGGCCAACGTTGAGTTCCACCTGGTGGGCATGTCACATATAAGGCGGTTCTTGGGCAGGTTCAACTCCTTTTGCAGCTCAGCCAGGCGAGCACTGGCATTATAAGATCTGCGGAAATGCACACAGACTTTCCTGGCCTGCCTCAGGACATCCTGTAAGCCCGGGTACCTGCCCAAGAACCGCTGCACCACCAGGTTAAGGACGTGAGCCACACAGGGCACATGGGTCAGTTGTCCCTGTCGAAGGGCGGAGAGGAGGTTGGTGCCATTGTCGCAAACCACCATTCCTGGCTTAAGCTGGCGTGGCGTCAACCACCTCTCGGCCTGGCCCTGCAGAGCAGACAGGACCTCTGCCCCAGTGTGGCTTCTGTCCCCCAAACACACCAGCGCAAGCACGGCATGGCATCTTTTTGCCTGCGTACTTGCGTAGCCCCGTGAACGGCTACGGAGCACCGCTGGTTCATAGGACAAACCACAGGAAGAGGCCATGGAGGAAGAAGAAGAGGAGGGGGTGGAGGAGAGAGGTGTGTCACAACCAGTAGTAGCATTTTGGAGGCGTGGCGGTGGGACAACCTCCAACACTACTGCACCTTGTCCTGCATCCTTCCCAGCTGCCAAAAGAGTGACCCAATGGGCCGTGAAAGAAAGGTAACGTCCCTGTCCATGCCTGCTGGACCATGAGTCAGCGGTAATATGCACCTTACCGCTGACCGCCCTGTCCAGCGAGGCCAAGACATTGCCTTCCACATGCCGGTAGAGAGCCGGAATAGCCTTCCATGAGAAAAAGTGGCGTTTGGGAACCTGCCACTGAGGAACCGCACATTGCACAAACTCACGGAAGGGGGCCGAGTCTACCAACTGAAAAGGCAGCAGTTGAAGCGCTAGCAATTTAGCCAAGCTAGCATTCAACTGCTGGGCATGTGGATGGCTGGGAGTGAACTTCTTTCGACGGTCCAGCAGCTGGGGCAGGGAAATTTGCCTGCTAGAATCGGACGTCGGTGTACTGCTAGCAGAGTGGCCGCAAGTACTTGGCTGTGACACACCTAATTCTACACCTTCATTCCTCTCAGTGCATGTTTCAGAGAGGACTGAAGTTATAGTGGGGTTGGAGATCCCAGCTGATGCGGTGCAAGGAGAGGTCCGCTTTGTTCTTTGGTGTGGGTCTTTGAGGTAGGCTTGCCAACGAGCTGCATGGCAGGTCAACATATGTCTGGTCAGGCATGTGGTACCCAAGCGCCTGATGTTTTGGCCACGCGATATACGCTTGAGACATATGTTGCAAACAGCAGCTGTGCGATCTGATGCACTAGCCTCAAAAAAGGCCCACACCAAGGAACTTTTTGAATGACGGGCAGAGGCAGCGCCCTGCACAGGCGGAGCTCTGCGGTGTGATTCCGTCGGTGTACTGCCCTTACGCTGGCCACCAAAGGGCATCCTGCCTCGTTGGAGATGTGCCTCCTCCTCATCCTCCTCCTCCTCCTCTCTCCTATTAGGCACCCACGTGGAGTCAGTGACCTCATCATCCCCTCCCTCCTCATCACTGGAGCCAATCTGGCAGTATGCTGCAGCTGCTGGAACATGACTGCCAGATTGGTGTCCTTCTTGAGCATCCCCTCTGTCTGCTCTCACCCTACTGCCTTCCTGTAGCTGGGTTTCATCATCAGACCCTTCGAAACGCTGGGCATCCTCCTGGAGCATGTACCCAACACTGTGCTCAAACAGTTCGGGGGACTCCTCAGGAGGAGGACATGGTGGGTCTAGGGAAGGAGTGACTGATGATGAGTCTGACATTGATACCAGGGAAGAGGACGCTTTGGCAGCTGCTTTGCCAGTACCCTGAGCCTGGGTGAGAGAGGATGAGGAGGAGGAGGAGGGCTTGGTCATCCACTCTACCAAGTCTTCGGCATGATGTGGCTCAACATGTCCAGCTGCCGAAAAGAAGGACAAGCGTGTCCCATGGCCATGTGCTGATGACAATGCACCGCGTCCACGACCAGCACTGTTGCCCCCAGACACAGAGCCTGCTTGCCCTCTTTTATTGCCTCCTGACTGTCTGCCTCTCCTTGTTTGCCTTCCAGACATTCTAATAGATGGCCTGCAGGGAGATGGGAAAAAAGCAATAAGGGCTACCTTCAGGTGTCCTTCTCTGTCCCTTTACTTAAGGATTTCTAAATATGGTTGAGGATGATTGCTTTTGCACAGAATAGCACAACGACAATTTCCCTGACTGTCCAAAAAACAAGGATTTCAAAGATGGTTGATGAGGAATGCTTTAGCACACTATAGCACAAGGAGAATTCCCCTCACTTTCCTTCTTTGTCCCTAGAAACAAGGACTCGCACAGTGAAAGAAACTGACACTCTCCCTACCTAGAGTTTTCTGTCCCTAGAAAAAATGTTTTTTTAAAGCACACTATAGCACAAGGAGAATTCACTCACTGTCCTTCCCTGTCCCTAGAAACAAGGACTTGCACAGTGAAAGAAACTGACACTCTCCCTACCTAGAGTTTTCTGTCCCTAGAAAAAATGTTTTTTTAAAGCACACTATAGCACAAGGAGAATTCACTCACTGTCCTTCCCTGTCCCTAGAAACAAGGACTTGCACAGTGAAAGAAACTGACACTCTCCCTACCTAGAGTTTTCTGTCCCTAGAAAAAATGTTTTTTTAAAGCACACTATAGCACAAGGAGAATTCACTCACTGTCCTTCCCTGTCCCTAGAAACAAGGACTTGCACAGTGAAAGAAACTGACACTCTCCCTACCTAGAGTTTTCTGTCCCTAGAAAAAATGTTTTTTTAAAGCACACTATAGCACAAGGAGAATTCACTCACTGTCCTTCCCTGTCCCTAGAAACAAGGACTTGCACAGTGAAAGAAACTGACACTCTCCCTACCTAGAGTTTTCTGTCCCTAGAAAAAATGTTTTTTTAAAGCACACTATAGCACAAGGAGAATTCACTCACTGTCCTTCCCTGTCCCTAGAAACAAGGACTTGCACAGTGAAAGAAACTGACACTCTCCCTACCTAGAGTTTTCTGTCCCTAGAAAAAATGTTTTTTTAAAGCACACTATAGCACAAGGAGAATTCACTCACTGTCCTTCCCTGTCCCTAGAAACAAGGACTTGCACAGTGAAAGAAACTGACACTCTCCCTACCTAGAGTTTTCTGTCCCTAGAAAAAATGTTTTTTTAAAGCACACTATAGCACAAGGAGAATTCACTCACTGTCCTTCCCTGTCCCTAGAAACAAGGACTTGCACAGTGAAAGAAACTGACACTCTCCCTACCTAGAGTTTTCTGTCCCTAGAAAAAATGTTTTTTTAAAGCACACTATAGCACAAGGAGAATTCACTCACTGTCCTTCCCTGTCCCTAGAAACAAGGACTTGCACAGTGAAAGAAACTGACACTCTCCCTACCTAGAGTTTTCTGTCCCTAGAAAAAATGTTTTTTTAAAGCACACTATAGCACAAGGAGAATTCACTCACTGTCCTTCCCTGCCCCTAGAAACAAGGACTTGCACAGTGAAAGAAACTGACACTCTCCCTACCTAGAGTTTTCTGTCCCTAGAAAAAATGTTTTTTTAAAGCACACTATAGCACAAGGAGAATTCACTCACTGTCCTTCCCTGTCCCTAGAAACAAGGACTTGCACAGTGAAAGAAACTGACACTCTCCCTACCTAGAGTTTTCTGTCCCTAGAAAAAATGTTTTTTAAAGCACACTATAGCACAAGGAGAATTCACTCACTGTCCTTCCCTGTCCCTAGAAACAAGGACTTGCACAGTGAAAGAAACTGACACTCTCCCTACCTAGAGTTTTCTGTCCGTAGAAAAAATGTTTTTTTAAAGCACACTATAGCACAAGGAGAATTCACTCACTGTCCTTCCCTGTCCCTAGAAACAAGGACTTGCACAGTGAAAGAAACTGACACTCTCCCTACCTAGAGTTTTCTGTCCCTAGAAAAAATGTTTTTTTAAAGCACACTATAGCACAAGGAGAATTCACTCACTGTCCTTCCCTGTCCCTAGAAACAAGGACTTGCACAGTGAAAGAAACTGACACTCTCCCTACCTAGAGTTTTCTGTCCCTAGAAAAAATGTTTTTTAAAGCACACTATAGCACAAGGAGAATTCACTCACTGTCCTTCCCTGTCCCTAGAAACAAGGACTTGCACAGTGAAAGAAACTGACACTCTCCCTACCTAGAGTTTTCTGTCCCTAGAAAAAATGTTTTTTTAAAGCACACTATAGCACAAGGAGAATTCACTCACTGTCCTTCCCTGTCCCTAGAAACAAGGACTTGCACAGTGAAAGAAACTGACACTCTCCCTACCTAGAGTTTTCTGTCCCTAGAAAAAATGTTTTTTTAAAGCACACTATAGCACAAGGAGAATTCACTCACTGTCCTTCCCTGTCCCTAGAAACAAGGACTTGCACAGTGAAAGAAACTGACACTCTCCCTACCTAGAGTTTTCTGTCCCTAGAAAAAATGTTTTTTTAAAGCACACTATAGCACAAGGAGAATTCACTCACTGTCCTTCCCTGTCCCTAGAAACAAGGACTTGCACAGTGAAAGAAACTGACACTCTCCCTACCTAGAGTTTTCTGTCCCTAGAAAAAATGTTTTTTTAAAGCACACTATAGCACAAGGAGAATTCACTCACTGTCCTTCCCTGTCCCTAGAAACAAGGACTTGCACAGTGAAAGAAACTGACACTCTCCCTACCTAGAGTTTTCTGTCCCTAGAAAAAATGTTTTTTTAAAGCACACTATAGCACAAGGAGAATTCACTCACTGTCCTTCCCTGTCCCTAGAAACAAGGACTTGCACAGTGAAAGAAACTGACACTCTCCCTACCTAGAGTTTTCTGTCCCTAGAAAAAATGTTTTTTTAAAGCACACTATAGCACAAGGAGAATTCACTCACTGTCCTTCCCTGTCCCTAGAAACAAGGACTCGAACAGTAAAACACACTGACACTCTCCCTACCTATCCTTCTCTTTCCCTAAACTAAAGGAATCCAGGTTAAGCAAGAAAGAAATAAATGTCACTGTCCCTGCCTATGCTGCTCTTTCCCTGCTCCGGAACACACTACACTAGGCCGCCGTGCTGGCGGCCTTTTATAGTGTGGGGCGTGTACTAAACAACCTCAGCAATAATTGGCCACAGGCATCCTGCCTGTGGCCAATCATTGCTCTCCTCGCTGCCGGCGCTGTGATTGGCCAAGCATGCGGGGTCACAGTGCATGCTTGGCCAATCACAGCGCCTGGATGACACTGCGATGGCGTAGTGCATTGTGGGCCGTTCGCGTCACTCGAATTTGGCGCGAACGGCCCAAATCGTTCGATCTTCGTCGAACAATCGAACAGCCGATGTTCGAATCGAACGTATGTTCGACTCGAACACGAAGCTCATCCCTACTCCTGGCTTATACATACAGCAATGTTGCTCAGGCTTTCCACTTCAGGCTCTTGTCTGTCTCCTACAGGCTATTCCCTTGGCAACATCATCCATTTAGATAGCAGCCCCTCGCTGCTCTGACCCTCAGAACTGGGTCTCTGGCTTCCAGTGTGCAGACAACCACTCTCTGGCTTCTCCAGTGCACACTTGCACTCATCGGGAGGGTGGAGCCCAGAATGCTGGTCCTGACTCTACTATCAGGCCCACACACACCTGAACAATCAGTGTGACGGTGAGTCTTAAAACCCTGATCCAGGACTGGAGATTTCATCCCACCCGGATCTCTAAGAAATCCCCAGGCTCCAGGTCCCAAAGTGGACTTTAGTAAATCATGAGGAAACTGAAAAGCCAGTTTCCTCCAAAACAAGCAAATACCCTGGAGCCCCTCAACCTGCCTGGTTGAGAATCCTGTATTCATAAACTGGTGGGGTACCACACTACCACATATCCTCCTCCTTTGTTTCGATCCAGAGGGCGGAACACCAGCACCCGTCATCATGGTTGGGACACCTCTGTGCTGGCTGTCAGCCACGTAGGCCCAACCTTTTTTCTGGGTGCGCTTCCAGGTATGTCCCACCCTGGATCTTAACAAGGTCCTATAATTCCCTATACTCAGGCTTCTCCCTCTTCTTTTGGGTTTCCATAAGCACTGCCTCTCCTGAAATTTTAACAGGGCACCCCTGGTCTTTCTACCAACCCTTCTGCCTCCACGCTTCAGGTTCCCAGGTTTCCCAATACCTTTGGACACCACACTGTCATGTACCTTTAACAAATTATCTCGTTCATCATTGACAGACATATTCAAACCAACATTACACCTCTTAATGTTGCTCAGATAACCAATGCCTTTTTTTTCAGCATTTGCTAGGGCAGAGTCTGCAGAGGGCACACATACTGGAGGGCCGCCATCACCCACGGGAACCTCACAGGACGTCACCTCCCCGGGGTTCACCCACTCTGCAGGCAGCTGTCCTACCACTTGACCTGTTCTGATGCCATCTGTATTTTTATCCACCTGAACAAATAAGCTCTTGTCTGATCCACATACAATTTTTACCACACTTCTTATCCGTTTCCCTGTCTCGGGGACCTTATTAGGTTTGTTACCTAAACCAAACATTGGACTGGGGACCCCAGTCTCTTTAACCACCTTCGGTTGAGCCCCGGTCAGGATTTCTTCTGCTTTCTGGTCCACACTTGGCCCTTCCATCTCATGTGATTCTTCCACTGGTACAGCATACACGCCCTTCACCGACAACTGACCAGTACTACCTAGGACCATAGCAGCAGAAATGCCTTCTATCTGGCTGTTAGGTGGTGAAACCTCAGACACTTTCATTTCACCAAATCCTCTCCCATATACCTCTTGTACAGGAAGTAACCCATCAGCATACATAGAGGCGATTTTTAACACTAGTAATACAGTCATAAACCATTTCTGTCTTGTCTTCCTTTGTGCTGTACCACCTGCCACTCAGGGGTCCACCTAATGGTACTCCGCAGTACCATACTGTCTAACTGTGGTGGAGACACCCCAGTATAGACTGGCTGTACATCCCAAAGTTTAAGCATCTCCTTTAACACTTTTGCTAGAAACCATACCCTTGGCTCCAGACCCAAGTCCTTCCTGGGGACTTTCCTGACACTGGGGATGCAGACAGACTCGCTTGCTGAGACGTGAGAGGTTGCAAGGTTTAATGGAACCTTCTCCCAGCTAGAGACAACCACAGCCTGGTGTTCTACCAGAGCGCTGCCAGGTGCTTTACTCATACCCAACTTCTCAGGTTCAGCACCAATGAACTGCTTCACATTACCAGTGACAACGTCACTTTGACACGCCATGTCAGCATAATTTTTGTAGGTTACGGACAAAGTGTCTGCTGTGTGCTCACCCTTATATGGTCCATATTTCTCACGAGGGTTAACCCCTGCAGCAGCCATCGCGCCCTCAGGTATTAGCTGTTCTGCCGTCCCTCCTGCTGGCACAGCAGAAACTTTGTCCACCTTATTTTTGTGCATGAAAGACTCATCTATCAGGGACATTAGATTTTTACCCCAACTATCCCAATCCGTTGTAGCTGTGCTCCATTCACCGGCGCTCCTCAGCCCTGATCCATCCGCCCAAGGAGACACATTAGAACAGACGGGTTTAGTTGCAGATTCATCACCCAAATTACGAATCATGGCAGACTTCGGTAACACGTGTTTTAGCATCACAGGTTGCAATACACCACAACCACCACCTTGCTCGGGCGGTGCTTCATAAGCCTCACACGCCTTTACATTTTTCACAGGTTGTGTTAACCAACCATTTACCGGCACATTTTTAGTACTAGCAGCTTGCACTAACACATTACCATTACACGGTACAGTTCCACTCTGTCCCACCAGAGTGACATCACAGTTGTCCATGACAACCTCCGACTCCAATACATGAAGTTCCCTGGAGATTTCTGGGGACAACTGTGCTGTCTTACCACCAATTGCTACAGGCAACGACCCATTTGTGACAACAGCTTTTGCTCTGGAAGAACCTGGGGTTTTCCCAACAGCAGCAAACTTTTCATTAACAGTAACACTTATAGCATTTTTAGTTTTTGCAGGCTGTCCTAGCCCACTGCCAACTTGAGGCTGGCAGACATTAGACACAACACTTTTAGTCATCAACACAGGTTCTGTTTGGACTTTAACCCCTGCATTCCCACTGGGTATGAAAAAGTAATTCTCAAGCGCACATTCTGTGGCCCCACTAACTGGGGTCACTCTCACATCATCATGGACAGTCTCGTAGCCAGTTCTTTTATACCTGAAATCAGCAGTTCCAGGCATCATTTCATTAAAGATAGTCTTACCCACCACAGTAGTTGGGGTCACCATCTTCATTTGAGTACATTGTCTTAAGAACCAGTCCTCAGCCGCACATTTACTGCCCAACTCCCCCTGGTGGCCATGGGATGAAATCACAGCAGGCATCTCCCACTGTTTAGCACCCCTGCAGACACCACAGAAAACTCCTCCTTGTTGCCAGGGGTGACTGCAAACATATTTGCAAAGGAATCTTGGCCCACAGGTAAAGAGTTCTGTTCAGCAACATTACCTCCAAGTGCACCATAGAATCTAGGGCAAGACAATATTTTGTGCCCCAGCTGGCCACATTCCAGGCATGGTACTGGACGACTTTTACCCAGTGCATTTCTCTCCTGATGATTCCATCCAGGCACAACTTCCACTCTCGTTTCCATGGGGGATCGCAGTCTCCCAGAAGAGCTTTGCTGGCTCTCTCCAACATGCTGTATTGGCTCCTCTGGAAGCCACTTGTCACGACCCTTGGGAGGCACACCCCATGGTCCACATACAGCCTGACTGGCCTCCTCTGTGTTTCTATGGGCAACCACTCTCTGTCCTGGCCTTTTATCAGCCTCTCTTCTGGCATATAACACAGGCTTC
This sequence comes from Rana muscosa, assembly GCA_029206835.1. Taxonomy (NCBI): domain Eukaryota; kingdom Metazoa; phylum Chordata; class Amphibia; order Anura; family Ranidae; genus Rana; species Rana muscosa. The sequence goes on from CM055116.1 coordinate 221,930,333, forward strand.
TCAGACCTTTGTTTTGCTAGGTAGCTTTGCACTGGAGCCAGGGACAAAAGGCACTTGGAGACTGCATGCCCCCACTCACTGCACCACAAACAACACACTTGGTTCCATGTCTTGTCAGGGTTTCCCACACTGCCTCTGCTGGACCCTGTCTCAAGCTGTATCACTTTCACACTTTTCGCAACAGCTGCTGGTTTAACTGCAGCAGCGTTGCCAAGGGCAACAACACCCCTCTCCCAGGCATGGACATCCAGCAGCTCTCTTTTTGTATAGAAGGTTGGCTTGCCTTCCACTTTAGCTTGGTCCAATCCTGCCAGGTGTCGCTTGCACCAATCCACTGCAGATTCAAACGCTTGTGGACTCTCCACACTAGCCGTCATCTGTGCATTCATTGCACCAGGGTTGCTAGGGACAACAGCAGCCCTCTTTTCCCTTGGAAAACTCTGTTTAGGCATGTATGGGGTTTGATCAGGCGGTAACAACTCCTCCAGCCACAGAGCTCTATCTATCATCTCAGCCATCCTTGCTTCTTTTAGGCGTTTTGATCGCCCCATACTCGCAATCACTCCAAAAAATGTTTTGCACAGTTCAGCAACAAATTTTTAGCACTGTCTCTTTAAGGCTAGTTACCTTTCTCTTGCAGGTTCTCCTCACCTGCACACACACACAGATTATGCAGTTTCTGGCAATAAAAACACAGTTCATATAACAGATGAACTTACTTGATTGTAGGGATCTCAGATTGTGCCAAAATTCTCCACCACATGTGAAGGACTAGCATCAAAGGTAGAGCTTGAAGGACACCGCCACTCACTGGATCTTCTTTTTGAGGGCTTTATTTGCCCGTTTTTATTAAAAGAAGTTCAAACAAAATCAAAGGTTTCCCTCGCAGGGGTTTCAACACTCCTTTTCATCAATAACATGACATTCAGGCTTATACATACAGCAATGTTGCTCAGGCTTTCCACTTCAGGCTCTTGTCTGTCTCCTACAGGCTATTCCCTTGGCAACACCAGCCATTTAGATAGCAGCCCCTCGCTGCTCTGACCCTCAGACCTGGATCTCTGGCTTCCAGTGTGCAGACAACCACTCTCTGGCTTCTCCAGTGCACACTTGCACTCGTCGGGAGGGTGGAGCCCAGAATGCTGGTCCTGACTCTACTATCAGGCCCACACACACCTGAACAATCAGTGTGCCGGTGAGTCTCAAAACCCTGATCCAGGACTGGGGATTTCATCCCACCCGGATCTCTAAGAAATCCCCAGGCTCCAGGTCCCAAAGTGGACTTTAGTAAATCATGAGGAAACTGAAAAGCCAGTTTCCTCCAAAACAAGCAAATACCCTGGAGCCCCTCAACCTGCCTGGTTGAGAATCCTGTATTCATAAACTGGTGGGGTACCACACTACCACATAATATATACACAACACCTAGGATGCATATATATACTAAATACACTGACTGCAGCTAACTGACTCGCCTGCCTGCCTGCTCTATCTAACTCAAATGAAATGACACTGTCTCTCTCTCTCTCTCTATCTTTCTCCGTTGCCGCAACACACTACACAAGGCCGCCACGCAGGCGGCCTTATATAGTGTGGGGCGTGTACTAAACCCCCTGAGACATAATTGGCCAAAGCCACCCTGGCTTTGGCCAATTATGGCTCTCCGTTCTTACCGCGCTGTGATTGGCCAAAGCATGCGGGTCATAGTGCATGCTTGGCCAATCATCAGCCAGCAATGCACTGCGATGCCGCAGTGAATTATGGGCTGTGGCGCGCCACTCTAATTTGGCGCGAACGCCCCATAATGTTCGAAATTCGGCGAACGGTCCGAACAGACGATGTTCAAGTCGAACATGAGTTTGACTCGAACTCGAAGCTCATCCCTAGTTGGGACAAGTCCTTTAATAAAAAGAAAAAAAGAAAAAAACGTTCCAGCGTTGTAATACATTCTCGATGTCCAGCGATGATCCATTATGACTCCAGCGATGCTCTCCAGCGATGAACGAAGTATGATCTTGCCAGCACCGGCTCTGCACTCCAGTGAGAAACGACAGCACGGTCCTGCCTTCACCGGAGCCCCCCGGCTAATGACGCGCAAGCTGTTTGACAGTTCTTTTATAACCGATGACGGGGCCACCCATGAAGTGGACGGGTGACCCCGTCCCCTCTAACGCGTCACGGGAAACCCCCGTGACACGTTAGAGGGGGCGAGGTCACCCCCGGGAAACCCCACATGACGCGTAAGAGGGGGGGGACCCCGTGACGCGTTAGAGGGGGCGGGGTCACCCGTCCATGTCAAGGGTGGCCCCACCATCGGTTATAAAAGAACTGTAAAACAGCTTGTGTGTCATTAGCCGAGGGGCTCCGGTGCAGGGAGGACCGTGCTGTTGTTTCTCGCTGGAGTGGAGAGCCGGTGCTGGCAAGATCGTGCTTCGTTCATCGCTGGAGAGCATCGCTGGAGTCAGAATTTATCATCGCTGGACATCGAGAATGTATTACAACGCTAGAATGTTTTTTTTCTTTTTTTCTTTTTATTAAAGGACTTGTCCCAACTGTGTCTGTGTGGTTTTTAACATTTTTGACACTTTATTTTGTGAAATGGTAGAGGTACAATGTACCCCGTTACCAATTCACATAGGGGGGGCCGGAATCTGGGGGTCCCCTTTCTTAAAGGGGGCTTCCAGATTCCGATAAGCCCCCTGCCCACAGACCCCCACAACCACCGGGCAAGGGTTGTGGGGATTAGGCCCTTGTCCCCATCAACATGGGGACATCCTCCTCATGTTGAGGGCAGGTGGCCTGGTACGGTTCAGGAGGGGGGGCGCTCTTTCGTCCCCCCCTCTTTTCCTGCAGCCTGCCAGGTTGCGTACTCGGATAAGGGTCTGGTATGGATTTTTGGGGGGAACCCCATGCCATTTTTTTAAATTTTGGTGCGGGGTTACCCTTAAAATTCATATCAGACTTGAAGGGTTTGGTATGAATTTTTGGGGGGAACCCCACGCCATTTTTTTTTTAAATGGCACAGGGTTCCCTTAATATCCATACCAGACCTGAAGGGCCTGATATTGAATTTGGGGGGGGACCCCAATCTTTTTTTTAAATTTTGGTTTCGGGGTTCCCTTTAATATTCATACCAGACCCAACGGGCCTGGTAATGGACTAAGGGGGGAACCCATGCTGTTTTTTTTCAATTACTTTTATCTGTATTGCCGGGACCCTACTATTCATTATAGACGCGATCAGTTTTAAATTACTTTTTTTCCTTTAGAAATGTAATTTTGTGCAGGGACTTTTCTAAGCACGGGAAACATGTGCTACTTTACAGGCATACTATAGACACCCCCAGGTACAAAATTTAAAGGAATATTTCACTTTTATTGTTTCACTTTAAGCATTAATAAAATCACTGCTCCCGAAAAACTTTTTTAAAACTTGTTTTTGCATTGATACATGTCCCCTGGGGTAGGACCCAGGTCCCCAAACACTTTTTATGACAATAACTTGCATATTAACCTTTAAAATTAGCACTTTAGATTTCTTGCATAGACTTTTAAAGAGTGTTCCGCGGCTTTTCGAATTTGCCGCGAACACCCCAAATTGTTTGCTGTTCGGGGAAAGGACTCGAACAGATAGCCCATCCCTACCGCTGGTGTCCCGCAATCATGTCACGGAGCTGCAGACAACCTTATTCCAATAAAATTCAGAGGGAAAATCCAAAGAATATCAAACACATTTTAGGGGGCCAAAATGCCCCTTTAATCAGGCTTCTTCCAGTGTGTTTACAAACACAGGCCTTGTCAGCAGCTGGTTTGGCAAATGACAAAAAGTTTGGGGTTTATCTAAATAAACTGGTTTTCAACATATAGAACTAAACAAAGCTTGTGCAACAGAGGTTTATAGCTAATGAAAAGGCACAAATAACAAGCTCAAACCTGGTTATCATGCCCAGAGTTGGGCTTAAACCTTTTGATGCCAGGTCTGTTCCCTTGCACATGTGCACCCCTGTCATGTATCCTGGGCTCTGTGCACCTATCGGCATGCCCAGTAAAGTAAACATGCACCACTCTGCTCCCTTTCTTTTTTCTGACCCGGAAGAGACATGTACAATGTCACTTCTGGGTCCCCATGACTTTAAGACTTCTGTTTTCTCATTAACCCCCATCAAATTCTTTGCAGCTATTACCTTTTGTACCACCACCCCTCCCTTTAGAATGTAAGCTCTATGAGCAGGGCCCTCCTGTACCTTTTGTATTGAACTGTACTGTAATTGTGTTGTCCCCCTATACATTGTAAAGCGCTGCGTAAACTGTTGGCGCTATATAAAACGTGTATAATAATGATAATAATAATAATAATATAATAATTAACCACTTGCCTACTGGGATTTTTTTTGAGACCCTCAACCCCCACATCCATGCACATACGAACATTAACTCCCGCATTGGAGCACCTACACAAGAAAATGTAGATTGTGATACACATCTTATATATCGCTGTGCATGCCGGAGTGAGAGTAATAATTCTAGCCCCAGAGCTCCTGTATAACGATAAACAGATGACTTGTAGCACACAGACCCCTCCAAAGGTCCTCCAGGGAGGGTTCTGCATGCTGTTATTCTTTAGCCACTTCAGCCCGGGAAGATTTGGCTGCTCAATGACCAGGCCATTTTTTGCGATACGGCACTGTGTCGATTTAACTGACAATTGCGTGGTCATGCAACGCTGTACCCAAACAAAATTGTTGTCCCTTTTTCCCCCACAAATAGAGCTTTCTTTTGGTGGTGTTTGATCATCTCTGCGGTTTTAATTTTTTGCGCAATAAACAAAAAAACAGCAACAAGTTTGAAAAAAACACAATATTTTGTACATTTTGCTATAATAAATATCCCCATATATTTTTTTTAATAAACATATATTGATTGGTTTGTGCAAAATTTATAGCATCTACAAAATAGGGGAAAGATATATGGTATTTATATTATTATTATTATTTTTTACTAGTAATAGCGGTGATCAGTGAGTTTTATCGGGACTGCGACATTATGGCGGACAGTTCGAACACTTTTGACACATTTTTGGAACCATTGACAATTATACAGTGATCAGTGCTATAAAAATGCACTGTGCAACTAAGTGTCAAAAAAATGGGGTTGAACAGGATGGGACTTTGTATGTGCCTCAGTGGAGTAAATAAACATAGAAGTACAACGATGTATAGAAAAATAAACAATTTTTATTATCCTGCCTAATGGCAGAAATGTAAAAAGTATTGTCTTACAAAAATATAAGAAATAAAATCACATTACATTACAGTTCAGGTAATCAGGTAACGGGATGTGCAGTTCCCATTCAAGGAAGAAAGTTGAGGCCTACGCGTTTCGCGGATTTCCGCTTCATCAGGGCCTTTAAACGTAGCACAAAGGGTTAATACAGAGATTCTAGAAATAAACAAAAGGTTGATGAGGTATACATATGTACCCATGTCACACCCTATGTATTAAAGAAGAGAGAAAAGGGGAGCATATAGAAGTTAACATTGTACATGTATTAAATCCGATTAAGCGATATAAATATGTATAGGTGTGCACATAGGAGAGCATCCAATGTGCTCTCCAAGGGCACACGCACATAATACATTCACATTTATCCTTCAAGCACTGATGCCATTTGAATGTCTATGGAGGAAAACATATCTAATCACATTTATGACTGTGCATGCGCAGCGATGTCCCATATATCGGGAAAATGTGCTCAGATTCTCACAGTATACACCTGAATAACATATATTAACATAAATTCATATGCACAGTTTGTATGGTGATCTCAAGAGGGGGAAACACTTACCAAAGAACTTTAAATGCACAAATGCAGTATGGCAGACGGAGAAGGCCTACGTGCCTGTGAGGATCCCCTTAAGGCATTTCGCATACACCCCAACCCCTACATATAAAAATGCACTGATTACTGTGTAAATGTCTCTGACAGGGAAGGGGTTAACACTAGGGGGCGACCAAGGGGTTAACTGTGTTCCCTCGTGTGTGTTCTAACTGTAGGGGGATGGGACTAACTAGAGGAGATGACAGATCGTTGTTCCTAGCTAGTAGGAACACACGATCTGTCTCTCCTCTTCTGACAGAACAGGGATGTGTGTGTTTTTTTTTTTTTTTTTTGGAGAAATCTTCTATCAACTGCCGTCTGGGTGACAGGCTGGATATTATAGATCCTTGTAGTCTCCTCAGTCCAGCCATCGAGCGTGAGCATCCCTTAGCTACGTGCAGGGTCGGCCACGACATACCTCATGGCTCCAGGGGTGGCCGGTGAGCTATGCTCCAGGATTCACATATGACCGGGCTGCTTGCTGTCTCAGTCACAGTGGACCGGGCCAACAGCTACTCCGTACTGCTCGGTTGTAGGTCTGTCAAGAACGCACCAGCAAGTCCTCGCAGGGACAGGTAAGTACAGTTCCTCCTGCCTCGGTGGGATGGAACAGCTGGGCATTCCTAAGGGGGTCGTTTGGGGGTTCTATTGCCCTCCCCTCTCTCCCTCTGTCACCCCTTGTTTCCTTCTCCCCTTGCGGGGCTCGCTGCGACCAAGGGTATACCTGTAGGGGAGCTCCAGGTCCTGGCTGGGGGCTGTGGGGGTGTCCAGGCTCGCTCTCTGTGGGAGGATAGTTGTTTCTCACAGAAGCCTCTGCTGCGGCTTTCTCGTCCACCTCATTTTGGCTGCCATTTTTAAAGTGCCGGCGCCATTTTTTAGGTGTCTATGCTTAGTATTGCAAAATCCCATTGGCGGCCATTTTGCCATGGCCGCGTTGTGACGCAGGTCTGCATTGGGGACAGCCATTTTCTTGTGGTCCGCGCTCTTTCTCTGAGGCACTCGGCGGCCATTTTGGAATGGGTTTTGGCCTCTAGTGCTGGATGGCTTCCTGAACGCCGCGAATAGCGCTATTCACCTCTCAGAGTTCCTCAGACACACGCTGTGTGTAAATAGAGAGCAGGCAGCGGCGCTGAACAGTCTCTTGCTGGGCGGTGAGTTCCCTGGGTAACCCCCCCCCCGGTCAGTGCAGCAAGGAGGGTGGACATTTTTGGCAGGTCTTGACTAAGTCCCTAGGGGCTGTCAGTGGGCAATATGGAGCATGGCGTTTTTTCCCAAACATTCCAGAGGCAGCAACCGGTGCCCCTGCACCTGCGGTTCCCTTGGACGCTTTGTCGGCAGTCCTGGAGTCATTTGTTGCCAGGGTGGAAGCAGCGTGCGGGCACAAGCAGGGTACTAAGCGCCCCCTTCCCCCGCCATCTCCTGGGGAACGTTCTGACTCAGACTCGGGCCTGGCTGCGGCTCAGGACCCCAGTTCTGGTGTGTTAGAAGATGCGGACCAGGACCTTCCCAGTGAGGAGAACCCCTCGTCTGGGTCAGCTCAAGATAGGGCACTTGTAAGTGCGCTTATCCATGCTGTGAGGGACACAGGGTCTGACCCTTTTGGGTCGCACAAACCGACCCGCTATGTTAAGGTTTTTACTTATGTTGAATTCTTTGACAAGTTCATAGATAAGGAATGAGAACGGCCGCAGAGGTCCTTTGCGATCCCTCAGCGCATGGCGGTCCGTTACCCATTTGAGGAAAGCCTTTTGAAAAAGTGGGCTTCTCCTCGGGTCATTTAAGGACCCTACTGATAGGAGGTCCGAAGCGATGACCTGCTCCATGTTCAGCATGCTGGGGTCAGCATTGCGACCTATTTTGGCTGCAACCTTGGTGTCTCAGACACTCGCTGAATGGGCTAAAATATTGCACCAGGCAGTGGAGGAGCATCAGCTCCCTCCTGAATGTGTGTCACTGGCTGAACAGTTGGTTCAGGGACTTGTGTAAGTCTGTGATGCAACCCTGGATGCAGCTCCTTTAATTTCCCGGGCTTCCGATAGACATGGGAGCCGTCAAAAAATTGGTTTTGTTCCGTTCCGTATTAAAAAAAAATCCTAATTCGTAATTCGTGTACGGAATTCAATTCGGATTCGTACGAAATACGAATTTCGTACGACGCGTATAACGAACGATTCGACCGGAAATGTACTCCCCCCTCCCAATTCCAGCAGCAAACTTCTCTCTATAATGTCAAATCTTTTCTCTCTATAATGTTGAATCTTTTCTCTCTATAATGTTGAATCTTTTCTCTCTATGTCGAATCTTTTCTCTCTATAATGTTGAATCTTTTCTCTCTATGTCAAATTTTTTCTCTCTATAATGTCGAATCTTTTCAATTTGGAGCCGAAATTCGTAAACGAAACTTCGTAAACAAAACGTCGTATTTCGTACAGAATTCGTATCCGTAAAAATTCGTAATTCGGATTCGTACAAATGTACGAATTTCAAAAAATTTGTACGAATTTTCGATTCGTACGAAACTAATCGCACATGTCTAGCTTCCGCATCTGCGGTGGTATTGCGCCGCCTGATATGGCTAAAATGCTGGTCCGCTGACCAAGCTTCCAAGAAAACTCTGGCTGATTTGCCTTTCAAAGGTGGGAGGCTTTTTGGTGCCTCATTGGACGACGTCATTAAAGATGTCTCTGGAGGTAAAAGCACACTTCTCCCTCAGTCCTCTAAAGGAAAAGAGCCGCACCGTAAGCCGGGGCCCTCCTTTCCCACACAGAAGCAGTATTTTCGTCAGTCAGGACCTGCTGGCAGACCCTCCCAAGCTGAAAAAGGTCCAGCTGGGGGACAGAAGCGTCCCTGGGTGTGCAAGCCCAACAAGCCAGCAAGCAAGCCTGCTTCCGCATGAAGTTTTCCCCCCACCCGACTCCTGGGTGGGGGGGCAGCTTTGCGGGTTTGCAGCTCGGTGGACCTCCCTGCTCTCAGACCAGTGGGTCTGTGAGGTGGTCACTTCAGGGTACAAGATAGAGCTTCTTTCTTATACACCAAACCGATTATTTCCCTCAAATCTGCCTCTCCTTCCGGCTCGTCGGACTGCCCTGCTGGGGGCAGTGCAAGACTTGTTGAGGTGCGGGGTAATCTTACTCGTACCACCGCAGGACAGGTTTCAGGGTTTCTACTCAAATCTGTTTGTGGTCCCAAAGAAGGATGGAGTCCGTCCAATCTTTGACCTCAAGGCCCTCAATGCCTTTGTAAAGGTTCAAAAGTTCTGTATGGAATCGATTAGTTCGATGGTTGCTGCGCTCCATCCGGGGGACTTCCTGGCGTCCTTGGATATCAGGGACGCATACTTGTTTGTCCCCATCTGCGTCAGGCATCAGAGGTTCCTGCGCTTTGTGATTGGCGAAGACCACTATCAATTTGTGGCCCTTCCCTTTGGCCTAGCGTCGGCACCAAGAGTTTTCACCAAGGTGCTCGCCACGATTTTAGCTTTGCTGAGACAGCGCGGCATTGCTATCGTGGGCTACTTGGACGATCTTCTTCTGGGAGCTGCTTAAAGCTCAGAATTAGAGGAGGACGTGTCTATAGCCAGTCAGACCCTCCGGGAGTTTGGTTGGGTACTGAACCTCCAGAAGTCGGTGTTAGTACCGACCCAGCGCCTAGAGCAGCGGTCCCCAACCTTTTTGGCACCAAGGACCGGTTTTGTGGAAGAATATTTTTCCAAGGCCCGGTAGGAGGGGGGGAGGAATCACGACGTGTGGGTCGGTTCATACTGCTGCGGTGCGGGAACCCTGCGAATCCACTGCAGGTTCCCGCATCGCAGGTTTTCCGGTGGCAGTTCACATTGCCCTATGCGAACTGCTGGGAGTGTCAGTTAAAAGTTAACGACACCCCCAAATCAGTTTGTATATCTCAGTGCGATCTGCAAACTCTGACAGGAATCGGATCGCATGGGTGTAAACACCCATGCGATCTGATTCTGCTGCGGACAAAAAAAAGGGTCCTGTGTGAGTTTGATGCGTGTGAGTTTGATGCAAATTCAGCCATACGATTTGTATGGCTGAAATCGCACAGAGATCGCATGTGATGTGCACTGCAGTGCGGTGTGGTGCGAATCACATCCGAACTCGGACATCGCTGCAGTGTGAACCGGCCCTAAATGTCCCAGTGTAAAAATATTATTAAATGTCCCAGTATAAAATTATTATTACATGTCCCAGTATAAAAATATTATTAAATGTCCCAGTATAAAAAAAATCATTAAATGTCCCAGTATACAAAAATCATTAAATGTCCCAGTACACAAAAATCATTAAAATGTCCCAGTACACAAAAATCATTAAAATGGCCCAGTACACAAAAATCATTAAATGTCCCAGTACACAAAAATCATTAAATGTCCCAGTACACAAAAATCATTAAATGTCCCAGTATACAAAAACCATTAAATGTCCCAGTATACAAAAATCATTAAATGTCCCAGTACACAAAAATCATTAAAATGTCCCAGTACACAAAAATCATTAAATGTCCCAGTACACAAAAATCATTAAATGTCCCAGTACACAAAAGTCATTAAATGTCCCAGTACACAAAATTCCCTCTGCAGTGCCCACTGTACTTACAGTCTCAGCACGGGAAAGTCAGGGGGAGCCGTTGGAGATTGTGGGAATGTATTGAGCTGGTACATAGCGAGGGTGGGCGGAGAGATGACGTCATTCTCTCTCTCTCATTGGCCGGCCGCGCCTCTGTGTAGCGTAGCCTTGCAGCGCCGTATGTTAGGGCGGGACAGCAGCGCGCCTCTGCGTAGCGCAGAGAGATGGTGTCATCTCTCTGCTCGGGCAGCTGCATCGCTGATGGTCTCCTCTGTGGCCCGGCTATAGCGGCGGTACGGCACTGACAGTGTCAGTCACATTGCGGCCCAGCTAGAGAGGCGGTACGGCCCGGCTTTGGGCCGCGGACCGGGGGTTGATGACCTCTGGCCTAGAGTACCTGGGGTTGATTCTGGACTCCTTGGAGGCCAGAGTCTTTCTTCCTTTGGAAAAGTTGCAGACACTCCAGACTGCAGTGAGGTTGTTGACATGGTCCTCTCTCCGTTTTTGCATGTGAATCCTGGGACTCATGGTAGCCTCTTTCGAGGCAGTGCCGTTTGCCCAATTCCACACTCTGGTCTTGCAAAGGGAGATTCTCTCAAAATGGAACAAATCTCTGTTGTCTCTGGATCGTCAGATTCAGATAAGTCATCTAGTCAGGGCCTCTCTGAGTTGGTGGCTGAGATCCCCGGCTCTTCAGTCAGGGAAGTCGTTCCTCCCCTTTCATTCGACTGTGATCAAGACGGACGCCAGCCTGACCGGTTGGGGGGGAGTCTGGGGGGTTCAAGTGGCCCAGGGCCGCTGGACTCCGAATGAATCCCAACTGCCGATCAATGTCCTGGAACTCTGGGCGATCAGGCTGTGCCTCTCCAAGTGGTCACAGAGGCTACAAGGGCGTCCAGTCAGGATCCAGTCAGACATCGCCACAGCAGTGGCATACGTCAACCATCAAGGAGGAACAAGAAGCTTGGCTGCAGCATCGGAGGTCGCTCACATCCTGCTGTGGGCGGAAAGGAGCGTGCCGGCTCTATCGGCAGTTTACATTCCCGGTGTGGAAAACTGGCAGGCGGACTATCTGAGTCGCCAGATGCTGGACCAAGGGGAATGGCCATTACATCCGGAGGTATTTCAACTCCTTTGCTGGAGATGGGGCACGCCAGACGTGGATCTTCTGGCTTCTCAACTGAATCGCAAGGTGTCAAGGTTCATGACCAGGTGCAGAGATCCCTGGGCAGACGCTTCAGATGCGTTGGTGGCCCTGTAGAGTCGGTATCGGCTAATTTATGCCTTTCCCCCACTGAAGTTGCTTCCTCATCTACTCCACAGAGTAGAGACTGGGGGGATTCCGGTGATTCTCATCGCCCCGGATTGGCCCAGGTGTCCCTGGTATGCTGACCTTGTGAGCCTGGTGACTGCCAATGCGGGAGGACCTTCTCTTGCAAGGTCCCATTCTTCATCCTGCTTTACATTCGCTGGCTATTAAAAGCCGGCATGGCATGGCTATTGAAAGCCAGGTACTAAGGGACCGAGGCCTGTCGGAATCGGTCATTTCAACCATGTTAAGGGCGCGTAAGTCATCTTCTCGAAAGATCTACCATCGCACGTGGAGAGCCTACATCTCTATGTGTGTGGAGATGGAGTGGCGTCCACGGGTATATTCTATTTCCAGGATCCTGCTGTTTTTACAGTGTGGAGTGGATCAGAAACTTGCTTTAAGCACCATTAAGGGGCAGATTTCAGCCTTGGCTGTTTTCTTTCAGTGACCCCTGGTGGCTCATTCATTGGTGAGTATGTTTGTGCAAGGGATCCGAAATGTGGCTCCTCCGGTTTGACCACCACTACCTCTGTGGGATTTGAATCTGGTGCTCTCGGTACTTCAGAAACCTCCCTTTGAGGACATTAGGAAAATTCCTCTTTTGACACTCTCTCAGAAGGTTGCCTTCCTAGTAGCCATTACATCAGTCAGGAGGGTTTCTGAATTGGCGGCCTTGTCTTGCAAGTCCCCATATATGGTCCTCCACAAGGACAAAAGGGTGCTACACCCGCAGCCTTCCTTTCTTCCGAAGGTGGTTTCAGCCTTTCACCTGAATGAGGACATTGTACTTTCCTCCTTGTGTCTTTGGCCATCGCATTCCAAGAAGGTTGCGCTGCATTCTTTAGATGTGGTACTTGCATTGCGGGTGTACCTGTCAGCTACGGCTCTGTTCCGGTGGTCTGACTCACTGTTTGTGTCGGTGTCTGGTCCGCAGAAGGGACTGGCGGTCTCGTCGGCCACCATTTCTCTGTGGATCAGGCAGACCGTCATCCAGGCCTATGCCCTTAAGGGGCGGGCGCCTCCTGTTCCTGTCACGGCGCATTTGACCAGGGCTATTGGTGCCTCTTGGGCTTTCTGACATAAAGTGTCTGTCTCACAGGTGTGTAAGTAAATGTTTGGATGCTAGCTTCGGCCACAAAGTTTTGCAGGCAGCTGTTTGAAGTTGCAACTCCTTCGTTGAGGAGCTCTGCTTGTTTGGGGTGAAATTGTTTTTTTGATTGCTGTTCCCACCCCTCGTTTTTTGACACTGCTTTGGGACGTCCCAACTGTCAAGAATTAAGGAGCTGTGTCCGTCCATGGATGAAAATAGAAAATAGGATTTTTTGTACTCACCGTAAAATCCTTTTCTCTGTTGTCCATGGACGGACACACCACCCAACCCTCCTTTTTTGGTTTGTACTGCTTTTTTACGAACTGAGCTGCTGACTGCAGGGCGAAGGGTTATGTCTGGAGGGACTGCCCCCTGGGCGGGGCTGTTCAACTCTGGTAAAGCAACATGTATTTAATATCTAACATGTTCTGCCTAGTCCTCTCTTATAGAACAGGAACATAACCCAACTGTCAAGAATTAAGGAGCTTACGGGGTGAAAAAGGATTTTACGGTGAGTACAAAAAATCCTATTTTTAAAAACGGCCGTTTTTTGGGAGCAGTGATTTTAATAATGCTTAAAGTAAAACAATAAAAGTGAAATATTCCTTTAAATTTCATACCTGGGGGGTGTCTATAGTATGCCTGTAAAGTAGCGCATGTTTCCCGTGCTTAGAAAAGTCCCTGCACAAAATGACATTTCTAAAGGAAAAAAAAGTCATTTAAAACTGATTGCAGCTATAATGAATTGTCGGGTCCCGGTAAAACAGATAAAAGTAATTGAAAAAAAAGGGTCTGAAGGGTCTGGTATGGATTTTTGGGGGGAACCCCACGCCATTTTTTTTTAAATGGCGCAGGGTTCCCCTTAATATCCATACCAGACCTGAAGGGCCTGATATGAAATTTGGGGGGACCCCCCACGCTTTTTTTTTTTTGGTTCGGGGTTCCCATAATCTTCATACCAGACCCAAAGGGCCTGGTAATGGACTAATGGGAACCCATGCTGTTTTTTTTTTCAATTACTTTTATCTGTATTGCTGGGACCCGACAATTCATTATAGCCACGGTCAGTTTTAAATTACCTTTTTTCCTTTAGAAATGTCATTTTGTGCAGGGATTTTTCTAAGTACGGGAAACATGCGCTACTTTATAGGCATACTATAGACACCGTGAATTTAACTTATAGCGCTAGCAAAAAACACACAAGAAAAAAACAGGGAATGTCCAATAATATCTCAAATGTGAAAAACAAATAGTCAATGTATAAATCTTCTTGCAAATTGTGAAAAAATAAGTGCAAAATAAATAGGCAGCAAATGATCACAAATAGTCCTGCAGATGTCACAAGCTCAGATGGCTTATAGTCAAACGATCCACTCACCATTAGTAAAAGGTGCTTACTTCCAAGGACAAGAATGATGAGCTCAGATAAACACAAAATCCAAATAAAAATGACTTACTGGAAACTAGTGGAGTGAGGTTCAAATGCACGGGAGAACAAATGAGAAGTTACTTGCCCAGTCTAGCCCGTTGGCTAGACTTACAAAGCACAGGATGGTAGAAGCAGGCACTCAGTATCAACTTCCACGAGCGCCACTGAATAGCGTGCGCTCCACAAGAAGCAGGAAATGGTGTCAATGGTTTAGCCGTAAACCGGACGTGCGTCGACGCGTTTCGCTCCTCCCACAGAGCGTCATCAAAGGACATCACATCTGGTCTAGAGCAAAGCAATTTATAGTGGAGGAATGACCTCCCACTAGATGTAATCTGTAACGGCACCCCAATATCAAGGAGTAAAACGCTGTTTACGATGTTCCCTCTCCTAGACACACATCCACTCGCTACCAATATCCACAGCCAAACGACCCTTTCCCATAGGACCCGATCCCCTTAGAAGGACGAGACGCACTCTGTCTTCTTCTGTAATAGGAATGACTTTATTATTGAGAAACATTGTAACTTTATACACAATTCAATCCACATGATTTAACATGAACAAGGGCCCAGCTCCACCCACACATCCCAAGACTCAACACCTCATCCTGACGTCTGCTAAGCTTCAAAAGATCCCACACAATACACATCTTCTCACAAAGGGTTGGCAGCCAGTCTGTCTGCCACTTTACAATACACACAAGGACAGACTTAATGAACAATAGAATGCAAAACACCTTAATTCCTCACAGCAATGATTACCATAGTTGCCAACAGTCACGGATTGGCCGGGACATTCCCGGGATTCAAACCCTTTTCCCGGATTTATTTTGTCCCGGCCAATGTCCCGGCCAATCCGATTTTTCCCGTTTTCCCCAAATTTGGACGCTGCAGGCCGCCGCCGCTAGAGGTCCACGGCTGGCGGAGACAATGTCTCCGCCGGCCGCCATGTTCAAGAAGACCAAAACACGGATGTAGTACAATAGAAAATAAAGCCGCTGCGGCGCCGCCCACACCCCGCACCTCCCCGGGGGTGGGCGGCGCCGCAGCAGCTTTATCTTCTATTGTACTACATCTGTGTTTTGGCTGGCCGGCAGGCCACCCCCCGCCCCGCCCCGCCCCGCTGCAGGTCTGTCTGTAATGGAAAGGGGCGGGGGTCGGCAGCGCCACAGTTTAATTTTTTTTTTTTCAGCCACACTGTCGGCTCCGCCTCTATTTTGTTCCCCTTCGGGGAAGGGGAAACAATAATGGCGGCCGAGACAGGAGACGCCTGTGGTTAAGGGGGGACTCCGATGGGGATGCCTGTGGTAAGGGGGGACTCCGCTGGGAACGCCTGTGGTAAGGGAGGACTCCGCTGGGGACGGCTGAGGTAAGGGGGGACTCCGCTGGGGACGCCTGATGTAAGGGGGGACTCCGCTGGGGACGCCTGATGTAAGGGGGGACTCCGATGGGGACGCCTGATGTAAGGGGGGACTCCGATGGGGACGCCTGATGTAAGGGGGGACTCCGCTGGGGACGCCTGAGGTAAGGGGGGACTCCGCTGGGGACGCCTGATGTAAGGGGGGACTCCGCTGGGGACGCCTGAGGTAAGGGGGGACTCCGCTGGGGACGCCTGAGGTAAGGGGGGACTCCGCTGGGGACACTTGATGTAAGGGGGACTCCACTGGGGACGCCTGATGTAAGGGGGGACTCCGCTGGGGACGCCTGATGTAAGGGGGGACTCCGCTGGGGACGCCTGATGTAAGGGGGGACTCCGCTGGGGACGCCTGATGTAAGGGGGGACTCTGCTGGGGACGCCTGATGTAAGGGGGACTCCTCTGGGGACGCCTGATGTAAGGAGGGACTCCGCTGGGGACGCCTGATGTAAGGAGGGACTCCTCTGGGGACACTTGATGTAAGGGGGACTCCACTGGGGACGCCTGATGTAAGGGGGGACTCCACTGGGGACGCCTGCATAGTTACCAACAGTCCCGAATTTCCCGGGACAATCATGATTTTTGGACCCTTGTCCACAAGTGTGGAGGGGGCTCTGCTGGGGAGGCACCTGATGCAAGGACAGACTGCTGGGGAGGCACCTGATGCAAGGACGGACTGCTGGGGAGGCACCTGATGCAAGGACGGACTGCTGGGGAGGCACCTGATGCAAGGACGGACTGCTGGGGAGGCACCTGATGCAAGGACGGACTGCTGGGGAGGCCATCTGGTGGCAGGCGACGTGGCAGGTAACACGCTCAGGGCTTCCACTGATTCTGCATTATGGTGAGTTGAATGATTTCATTTTATATTACAATGTACAAATAGAAATAATGCACTTCAATCATCCTGACACCGTAACAACCATGGTGCCGGGATGATTGAAGCGCCAACAGGTGTTTTGGAGTATCCTTATCTGCCAATTTTGTTACACATTACTATTGTGGTGTAGGATCTGGCTTCTTTCTTTCTATTTCTTTCTCTCTCTTTCTCTCACCTCGGACTCTAACCACACCCCTTTGAACCACGCCCATTTAAACCACACCCACTATCGTGCGTAAACCACGCCCATTTTTCGGCGCGGCACGCTTTGCGCGCCGCATTTTTTACTCAAGCAAGACACGCCTACAAACGAATGCCCCGCCCCCTGATTATAGCAAGGCTCCGCCTCAATACAAAAAAGTGTCCCAGATTTTTTTTTGCAATGTTGGCAACTATGGATTACATAACCCCCACACATAGTATACATCCAATCTATATACAATGTATATACAGCCTTGAATATGGCTATCACAGACCATATCGGGGGTTTCTTTTATTCACCCTGTGTCCAAAGTGACCCCACTGTCACATAATCAATTGAAGAAAACCTACTTCCTGGTTAAACATCATTGTCCTGATTACCATCCAAACTTTATTGAAAAAAGAGAGACAGAAGACTGCTGCCATCTTGTGGATACAATCAAAAATGACTCAAAAAATAAAAATGTTTGAATATATATATATATAAAAATATATATATAAAATTAGGTCTCACTACTAAAATTAAGATTGACGTAAAAATGAAAAAAATAAAATAAATAAATAAATAAAATAAAAAATGAAATGAAAAAAAATAAATAAAGAAAAAATTACCAATTGGATAAAAAACAATTTAAATCCAGCTCAATGTTCAGCCCCGCCGGGCTTAAAGTGCGAAGCCTATGAATCCATTGGGATTCATTTTGCGAAATTAATTGTTTGAGATTAGACCCTCGCCAATGTTCTTCAACTCTATCTATCCCACAAAATGTGAGACAGCTGGGATCACGATTGACTGTAGCCCTTTTTTATCCTATTAACATGTTCCCGAAGTCGTACTCCTAATTGTCTCGTGGTTCGACCGACATACTGAAACCCACAAGGGTAAGAAAGCAAGTAGGTAACATGCGTGGTCCCACATGTGATGAATTTAGTAATTTCATAGGACCTACCATCCGTAAAAGAACTGAAATGGGTCGTCTTTCTCCTTCTGAATTTGGACGTCTTACACATCTTACATCTTCCACAGCTATAAAAGCCAGTCTGATTTAAGAAAGTTACAAGATTCTTAGGAGGGTTAACTACATTATGTGCCAACTGAAGTCTTAGGGTGGGTGGTTTGGTGTAAATAAATTTTGGTTTCTTTGATAGCACCTCTTTTAATTCTCGATCTTCCAAAAGCAATGGCCAGTGTTTTTTAATGATTTTTTCAAATTCTTTATACTGCCGGTTGTAGCCAGTAAGAAAGGCAAGACCAAAGTCTTTTTGTTTCTTCTCTTTCTTTTTGAATAATTCATTTCTGTCTAGTAAACCAACCGTAGTTTTGACCTTGTTTAAATTTTCCAGATTATATCCTTTTTCATGGAATCGTTTCAATACAAGATCCGCTTGTGCATTATAATCGTCAATCTTATTGCAATTCCTCCTTATTCTAATCATCTGACTCTTGGGAATGCCACCCAACCATCTTGGATGATGGCAACTTCCAAGAGGGATGTAGCCATTCCGATCTACACTCTTAAAAAACGTTCTAGTGAATAACCGATTTCCCTCCTTGAGAAAAGTGTTAGATCTAGAAAATTAACCTCTTGTTGACTGTAAGTTTCAGAAAAGGAGATACCATAGGGATTATCACTCAGACTGCTTAAAAAATTCTGGAAGGACTCCTGTGTCCCATCCCAGATAATCACGATATCGTCGATATATCTTTTGTACAATCTGAGTTCTGGTATATTCACATTGTAGATGGCCTTACTTTCCCATAGGCTCATGAAAAGGTTAGCAACTGAGGGGGCATATTTAGCCCCCATCGCAACACCTTTTTTTGTCTATAGTAGACTCTTTCATGCCAAAAGAAATTATGGCTCATTGCCAGATCAAGAATTTGGAGTAAAAATGTTCTTTGTTTACGTTTCATATCAGTTTTCTTTAATGCCCATTTTACAGCCTCTAGGGCATGGAGTTGCTGAATATTAGTATACAAAGAGTTGACATCAACACTGGCTAAAATACAGTTGGAATCCACTGTTAACGGTGCGATTAGCTCAATCAAATCTTTACTATCTCTCAAATATGCGGGACATGCCTTAGTAAGTGGCTGGAGAAAGAAATCAAGGTATTCACCAACCCTAGAGAACAAAGAATTCACCCCACTCACAATGGGTCTACCTGGAGGTTTAACAGGATCCTTGTGAATCTTCGGTAGTTGGTAAATCACCGGAACCTTAGGTGCATCGGGAATAAGATATCTTGCCTCTTTCTTCTTAAGGATACCACTCTCAGTGGCTTCTTGGATGAGACCCTTCAGTTTCAATCTAAATTTCTTAGTAGGATTACCTTTAAGTCTTTCATAGGTATCCTGATCGCCAACCAATCTATTTAGTTCCTCCAAATAGTCAGATTTATTCAAAATGACAACCCCCCCCCCCTTTATCAGCTGACCTGATAACAATGTTCTTATTCTTCTCCAATAGTGCAAGCCCATTCGAACAATCTTTATTATTCTGATGTGGACGCAAAATTAATTTATCCAAATCTTGTTCAACCAAGGATTTGAAAACTCCTACAAAATGATTGTTAGCATTTTTAGGGTTAAAGACAGAATTGTTCCTAAGGGAGGTATGTTGGTACTCCTCTAGAATAGGATTCGCTGTTGCTGGATTTTTTGAAAAAAACTTTTTGATATTAATTTTCCTGATGAACTTTTGAAAATCTATATAGACATCAAATTTGTTCAAATTTCTATCAGGAGCAAATTTGAGACCTAAACTTAAAATAGATAGTTCCTCTTTGGAAAAAACGGCATCACTTAAATTAAAAATTCCCTCCATTAACTTGATCCTGCTCTTTTCCTTTTGGCGTTGGCCTCCTCTGCATCCTCTTGTTCTTCTCTTTTTTCTCCACCTCCATGCGATTGGGACATCAGGGGGAACCAAGGTCTCCATTCTTCTTCCCTCCTGTCTAATGGGCTGGGGTCCTTCCCCCGTCCCCTCGGTGTCTGAGCACTTCTCCCCCTCGTCATCAGAGGCCCCCCAGATCCTCTCCTCTGAAAATCCCCTCTATTATTGGGGTGACCACCCCTGCCTCTGGAGGGCGGAGGGTAGTAGCTGGACAGACCAGGTGATGCATAGGTACCACCATAAGGTCTGCAGTACCCGCCAGCACCACCATCATCATGCCCACCTCCTCCTCCCCTACCTCTGGTCGGTGGTGGATAATGACCATATTGACCAGGAGCTCCTTGTGGTCTAGCACAGTGTTTCTCAACTCCAGTCCTCAAGGTGCCCCAACAGGTCATGTTTTCAGGATTTCCCTCAGATGAAATGGCTGTGGTAATTACTAAGGCAGTGAAACTGATCAAATCACCTGTGCAAAATAATGGAAAGCCTGAAAACATGACCTGTTGGGGCGCCTTGAGGACTGGAGTTGAGAAACACTGGTCTAGCATAACCACTGTTGGAATAATCATGACCACCTCCTCCTCCACGAGGTACATAGCCCCTTTGGCCATGATTACCTCTCTTAGGGGGAAAATGGTCATATCTCAGGGGTTCAAACCTATTGTGGGTAGGTACACCATAGTAGGAGTTGGAGGAATCAGACTGATGGCTCACATAGGAATAATCCTCCTGTGAACCAGCATGATTAGGGACATGGGTTTGACTAGCAGTGGGGACTTGTTCTAGATCATCCACCATAGCTGCAATTTCACCAGCTTCCTGCCATTTGTAGACTTTAAGAGTCTTATAGTCGTTGGTATCTCTAAGAAATTTTTTCATTTTTTTCTTTTGAGTATCCTTATCCAACTTGTCTACAAAATCTTGAAGCTGTTTCAGCTTATCCTTATGTTCCCCAGAGGCAATAATAGGACCCAGTTTAGTCTGAATAGTGCCAATAGTAGCCTCAATATTTTTGAGTTTCTTCTGTTTCCTTGCAATCAACATTTCCAGAAGTTTCCTTTCAGTGTGATTAAAAAAGGAAAACCACTCAACCTCGAGATCTTTATCGGTGAGACCATCATTGGGAGCAAGGTCCCACCTAAGTCTTCTAGGTGTAATCTTATCTTTGACATATTTCCCAAGTGTGAAAACATCCCACCATGTTCGAATTTGTTTGTCTAAAGCATTTTTCAGCTGTTTAAAGTCCTGATTAACATCAGAATGAGTAATGGTGGATGAAAAGAAATCATCAGCATTAAGATTCCTATTATTGATGAATGAAAAAATTTCCATAGCTGCCAAATAGCTTCCAAAAGGGAAGAAAATATATAAAACACACAAAAAAGGCGCTGGAATAAATTATATAAATGGATGTGTGAAATAAATGTGCAGCAGCTAAACAGCAAGTGCTAAAACTTGAATAATGTGAAAACGTGAATTTAACTATAGCGCTAGCAAAAAACACACAAGAAAAAACCAGGGAATGTCCAATAATATCTCAAATGTGAAAAACAAATAGTCAATGTATTAATCTTCTTGCAAATTGTGAAAAAATAAGTGCAAAATAAATAGGCAGCAAATGATCACAAATAGTCCTGCAGATGTCACAAGCTCAGATGGATTATAGTCAAACGATCCACTCACCATTAGTAAAAGGTGCTTACTTCCAAGGACAAGAATGATGAGCTCAGATAAACACAAAATCCAAATAAAAATGACTTACTGGAAACTAGTGGAGTGAGGTTCAAATGCACGGGAGAACAAATGAGAAGTTACTTGCCCAGTCTAGCCCGTTGGCTAGACTTACAAAGCACAGGATGGTAGAAGCAGGCACTCAGTATCAACTTCCACGAGCGCCGCTGAATAGCGTGCGCTCCACAAGAAGCAGGAAATGGTGTCAATGGTTAAGCCGTAAACTGGACGTGCGTCGACGCGTTTCGCTCCTCCCACAGAGTGTCATCAAAGGACATCACATCCGGTCTAGAGCAAAGCAATTTATAGTGGAGGAATGACCTCCCACTAGATGTAATCAATTGAAGAAAACCTACTTCCTGGTTAAACATCATTGTCCTGATTACCATCCAAACTTTATTGAAAAAAGAGAGACAGAAGACTGCTGCCATCTTGTGGATACAATCAAAAATGACTCAAAAAATAAAAATGTTTGAATATATATATATATATATATATATATATATATATATATATAAATAAATATATATATAAAATTAGGTCTCACTACTAAAATTAAGATTGACGTAAAAATAAAAAAAAAAAAATAAATAAAAAAAAAAAAAAAATTACCAATTGGATAAAAAACAATTTAAATCCAGCTCAATGTTCAGCCCCGCCGGGCTTAAAGTGCGAAGCCTATGAATCCATTGGGATTAATTTTGCGAAATTAATTGTTTGAGATTAGACCCTCGCCAATGTTCTTCAACTCTATCTATCCCACAAAATGTGAGACAGCTGGGATCACGATTGTGATATAATCTAAAGTGATTGGACAGTCCATGGTGACGGTAGCCCTTTTTTATCCTATTAACATGTTCCCGAAGTCGTACTCCTAATTGTCTCGTGGTTCGACCGACATACTGAAACCCACAAGGGCAAGAAAGCAAGTAGGTAACATGCGTGGTCCCACATGTGATGAATTTAGTAATTTCATAGGACCTACCATCCGTAAAAGAACTGAAATGGGTCGTCTTTCTCCTTCTGAATTTGGATGTCTTACACATCTTACATCTTCCACAGCTATAAAAGCCAGTCTGATTTAAGAAAGTTACAAGATTCTTAGGAGGGTTAACTACATTATGTGCCAACTGAAGTCTTAGGGTGGGTGGTTTGGTGTAAATAAATTTTGGTTTCTTTGATAGCACCTCTTTTAATTCTCGATCTTCCAAAAGCAATGGCCAGTGTTTTTTAATGATTTTTTCAAATTCTTTATACTGCCGGTTGTAGCCAGTAAGAAAGGCAAGACCAAAGTCTTTTTGTTTCTTCTCTTTCTTTTTGAATAATTAATTTCTGTCTAGTAAACCAACCGTAGTTTTGACCTTGTTTAAATTTTCCAGATTATATCCTTTTTCATGGAATCGTTTCAATACAAGATCCGCTTGTGCATTATAATCGTCAATCTTATTGCAATTCCTCCTTATTCTAATCATCTGACTCTTGGGAATGCCACCTAACCATCTTGGATGATGGCAACTTCCAAGAGGGATGTAGCCATTCCGATCTACACTCTTAAAAACGTTCTAGTGAATAACCGATTTCCCTCCTTGAAAAGTGTTAGATCTAGAAAATTAACCTCTTGTTGACTGTAAGTTTCAGAAAAGGAGATACCATAGGGATTATCACTCAGACTGCTTAAAAAATTCTGGAAGGACTCCTGTGTCCCATCCCAGATAATCACAATATCGTCGATATATCTTTTGTACAGAGGAAAGGAAAAACGTACCGCTCAAAAGCTTGAGAATTCACCAAATAGCTGCTTCCGCCCGGTCACTCACACAGGTGCTGGCTCTGCACTGATGCATGGGAGAAAAAGAAACCCTGGACTGCCGCACTCTGTATAGACAGTTATTTATTCCAAAATTTCAGGTAAAAAATCCAAATTCAAAATAAATCCATAAATCCAAAACAACAAATGCAGATGGTGTGCATGCAGGGAAGGGTGGCTAACGCGTTTCACGTCACGAATTGACGCTTACTCATAGCTGTACAATCTGAGTTCTGGTATATTCACATTGTAGATGGCCTTACTTTCCCATAGGCTCATGAAAAGGTTAGCAACTGAGGGGGCATATTTAGCCCCCATCGCAACACCTTTTTTTGTCTATAGTAGACTCTTTCATGCCAAAAGAAATTATGGCTCATTGCCAGATCAAGAATTTGGAGTAAAAATGTTCTTTGTTTACGTTTCATATCAGTTTTCTTTAATGCCCATTTTACAGCCTCTAGGGCATGGAGTTGCTGAATATTAGTATACAAAGAGTTGACATCAACACTGGCTAAAATACAGTTGGAATCCACTGTTAACGGTGCGATTAGCTCAATCAAATCTTTACTATCTCTCAAATATGCGGGACATGCCTTAGTAAGTGGCTGGAGAAAGAAATCAAGGTATTCACCAACCCTAGAGAACAAAGAATTCACCCCACTCACAATGGGTCTACCTGGAGGTTTAACAGGATCCTTGTGAATCTTCGGTAGTTGGTAAATCACCGGAACCTTAGGTGCATCGGGAATAAGATATCTTGCCTCTTTCTTCTTAAGGATACCACTCTCAGTGGCTTCTTGGATGAGACCCTTCAGTTTCAATCTAAATTTCTTAGTAGGATTACCTTTAAGTCTTTCATAGGTATCCTGATCGCCAACCAATCTATTTAGTTCCTCCAAATAGTCAGATTTATTCAAAATGACAACCCCCCCCTTTATCAGCTGACCTGATAACAATGTTCTTATTCTTCTCCAATAGTGCAAGCCCATTCGAACAATCTTTATTATTCTGATGTGGACGCAAAATTAATTTATCCAAATCTTGTTCAACCAAGGATTTGAAAACTCCTACAAAATGATTGTTAGCATTTTTAGGGTTAAAGACAGAATTGTTCCTAAGGGAGGTATGTTGGTACTCCTCTAGAATAGGATTCGCTGTTGCTGGATTTTTTGGAAAAAACTTTTTGATATTAATTTTCCTGATGAACTTTTGAAAATCTATATAGACATCAAATTTGTTCAAATTTCTATCAGGAGCAAATTTGAGACCTAAACTTAAAATAGATAGTTCCTCTTTGGAAAAAACGGCATCACTTAAATTAAAAATTCCCTCCATTAACTTGATCCTGCTCTTTTCCTTTTGGCGTTGGCCTCCTCTGCATCCTCTTGTTCTTCTCTTTTTTCTCCACCTCCATGCGATTGGGACATCAGGGGGAACCAAGGTCTCCATTCTTCTTCCCTCCTGTCTAATGGGCTGGGGTCCTTCCCCCGACCCCTCGGTGTCTGAGCACTTCTCCCCCTCGTCATCAGAGGCCCCCCAGATCCTCTCCTCTGAAAATCCCCTCTATTATTGGGGTGACCACCCCTGCCTCTGGAGGGCGGAGGGTAGTAACCGGACAGACCAGGTGATGCATAGGTACCACCATAAGGTCTGCAGTACCCGCCAGCACCACCATCATCATGCCCACCTCCTCCTCCCCTACCTCTGGTCGGTGGTGGATAATGACCATATTGACCAGGAGCTCCTTGTGGTCTAGCACAGTGTTTCTCAACTCCAGTCCTCAAGGCGCCCCAACAGGTCATGTTTTCAGGAGTTTCCTCAGATGAAATGGCTGTGGTAATTACTAAGGCAGTGAAACTGATCAAATCACCTGTGCAAAATAATGGAAAGCCTGAAAACATGACCTGTTGGGGCGCCTTGAGGACTGGAGTTGAGAAACACTGGTCTAGCATAACCACTGTTGGAATAATCATGACCACCTCCTCCTCCACGAGGTACATAGCCCCTTTGGCCATGATTACCTCTCTTAGGGGGAAAATGGTCATATCTCAGGGGTTCAAACCTATTGTGGGTAGGTACACCATAGTAGGAGTTGGAGGAATCAGACTGATGGCTCACATAGGAATAATCCTCCTGTGAACCAGCATGATTAGGGACATGGGTTTGACTAGCAGTGGGGACTTGTTCTAGATCCTCCACCATAGCTGCAATTTCACCAGCTTCCTGCCATTTGTAGACTTTAAGAGTCTTATAGTCGTTGGTATCTCTAAGAAATTTTTTCATTTTTTTCTTTTGAGTATCCTTATCCAACTTGTCTACAAAATCTTGAAGCTGTTTCAGCTTATCCTTATGTTCCCCAGAGGCAATAATAGGACCCAGTTTAGATTGAATAGTGCCAATAGTAGCCTCAATATTTTTGAGTTTCTTCTGTTTCCTTGCAATCAACATTTCCAGAAGTTTCCTTTCAGTGTGATTAAAAAAGGAAAACCACTCAACCTCGAGATCTTTATCGGTGAGACCATCATTGGGAGCAAGGTCCCACCTAAGTCTTCTAGGTGTAATCTTATCTTTGACATATTTCCCAAGTGTGAAAACATCCCACCATGTTCGAATTTGTTTGTCTAAAGCATTTTTCAGCTGTTTAAAGTCCTGATTAACATCAGAATGAGTAATGGTGGATGAAAAGAAATCATCAGCATTAAGATTCCTATTATTGATGAATGAAAAAATTTCCATAGCTGCCAAATAGCTTCCAAAAGGGAAGAAAATATATAAAACACACAAAAAAGGCGCTGGAATAAATTATATAAATGGATGTGTGAAATAAATGTGCAGCAGCTAAACAGCAAGTGCTAAAACTTGAATAATGTGAAAACGTGAATTTAACTATAGCGCTAGCAAAAAACACACAAGAAAAAACCAGGGAATGTCCAATAATATCTCAAATGTGAAAAACAAATAGTCAATGTATTAATCTTCTTGCAAATTGTGAAAAAATAAGTGCAAAATAAATAGGCAGCAAATGATCACAAATAGTCCTGCAGATGTCACAAGCTCAGATGGATTATAGTCAAACGATCCACTCACCATTAGTAAAAGGTGCTTACTTCCAAGGACAAGAATGATGAGCTCAGATAAACACAAAATCCAAATAAAAATGACTTACTGGAAACTAGTGGAGTGAGGTTCAAATGCACGGGAGAACAAATGAGAAGTTACTTGCCCAGTCTAGCCCGTTGGCTAGACTTACAAAGCACAGGATGGTAGAAGCAGGCACTCAGTATCAACTTCCACGAGCGCCGCTGAATAGCGTGCGCTCCACAAGAAGCAGGAAATGGTGTCAATGGTTTAGCCGTAAACTGGACGTGCGTCGACGCGTTTCGCTCCTCCCACAGAGTGTCATCAAAGGACATCACATCCGGTCTAGAGCAAAGCAATTTATAGTGGAGGAATGACCTCCCACTAGATGTAATCAATTGAAGAAAACCTACTTCCTGGTTAAACATCATTTTCCTGATTACCATCCAAACTTTATTGAAAAAAGAGAGACAGAAGACTGCTGCCATCTTGTGGATACAATCAAAAATGACTCAAAAAATAAAAATGTTTGAATATATATATATATATATATATATATATATATATATATAAAATTAGGTCTCACTACTAAAATTAAGATTGACGTAAAAAAAATAAAAAAAAAATAAAAAAAAAAATAAAAAAAAAAAATTACCAATTGGATAAAAAACAATTTAAATCCAGCTCAATGTTCAGCCCCGCGGGGCTTAAAGTGCGAAGCCTATGAATCCATTGGGATTAATTTTGCGAAATTAATTGTTTGAGATTAGACCCTCGCCAATGTTCTTCAACTCTATCTATCCCACAAAATGTGAGACAGCTGGGATCACGATTGTGATATAATCTAAAGTGATTGGACAGTCCATGGTGACGGTAGCCCTTTTTTATCCTATTAACATGTTCCCGAAGTCGTACTCCTAATTGTCTCGTGGTTCGACCGACATACTGAAACCCACAAGGGCAAGAAAGCAAGTAGGTAACATGCGTGGTCCCACATGTGATGAATTTAGTAATTTCATAGGACCTACCATCCGTAAAAGAACTGAAATGGGTCGTCTTTCTCCTTCTGAATTTGGACGTCTTACACATCTTACATCTTCCACAGCTATAAAAGCCAGTCTGATTTAAGAAAGTTACAAGATTCTTAGGAGGGTTAACTACATTATGTGCCAACTGAAGTCTTAGGGTGGGTGGTTTGGTGTAAATAAATTTTGGTTTCTTTGATAGCACCTCTTTTAATTCTCGATCTTCCAAAAGCAATGGCCAGTGTTTTTTAATGATTTTTTCAAATTCTTTATACTGCCGGTTGTAGCCAGTAAGAAAGGCAAGACCAAAGTCTTTTTGTTTCTTCTCTTTCTTTTTGAATAATTAATTTCTGTCTAGTAAACCAACCGTAGTTTTGACCTTGTTTAAATTTTCCAGATTATATCCTTTTTCATGGAATCGTTTCAATACAAGATCCGCTTGTGCATTATAATCGTCAATCTTATTACAATTCCTCCTTATTCTAATCATCTGACTCTTGGGAATGCCACCTAACCATCTTGGATGATGGCAACTTCCAAGAGGGATGTAGCCATTCCGATCTACACTCTTAAAAACGTTCTAGTGAATAACCGATTTCCCTCCTTGAAAAGTGTTAGATCTAGAAAATTAACCTCTTGTTGACTGTAAGTTTCAGAAAAGGAGATACCATAGGGATTATCACTCAGACTGCTTAAAAAATTCTGGAAGGACTCCTGTGTCCCATCCCAGATAATCACGATATCGTCGATATATCTTTTGTACAATCTGAGTTCTGGTATATTCACATTGTAGATGGCCTTACTTTCCCATAGGCTCATGAAAAGGTTAGCAACTGAGGGGGCATATTTAGCCCCCATCGCAACACCCTTTTTTTGTCTATAGTAGACTTTTTCATGCCAAAAGAAATTATGGCTCATTGCCAGATCAAGAATTTGGAGTAAAAATGTTCTTTGTTTACGTTTCATATCAGTTTTCTTTAATGCCCATTTTACAGCCTCTAGGGCATGGGGTTGCTGAATATTAGTATACAAAGAGTTGACATCAACACTGGCTAAAATACAGTTGGAATCCACTGTTAACGGTGCGATTAGCTCAATCAAATCTTTACTATCTCTCAAATATGCGGGACATGCCTTAGTAAGTGGCTGGAGAAAGAAATCAAGGTATTCACAAACCCTAGAGAACAAAGAATTCACCCCACTCACAATGGGTCTACCTGGAGGTTTAACAGGATCCTTGTGAATCTTCGGCAGTTGGTAAATCACCGGAACCTTAGGTGCATCGGGAATAAGATATCTTGCCTCTTTCTTCTTAAGGATACCATTCTCAGTGGCTTCTTGGATGAGACCCTTCAGTTTCAATCTAAATTTCTTAGTAGGATTACCTTTAAGTCTTTCATAGGTATCCTGATCGCCAAACAATCTATTTAGTTCCTCCAAATAGTCAGATTTATTCAAAATGACAACCCCCCCCCTTTATCAGCTGACCTGATAACAATGTTCTTATTCTTCTCCAATAGTGCAAGCCCATTCGAACAATCTTTATTATTCTGATGTGGACGCAAAATTAATTTATCCAAATCTTGTTCAACCAAGGATTTGAAAACTCCTACAAAATGATTGTTAGCATTTTTAGGGTTAAAGACAGAATTGTTCCTAAGGGAGGTATGTTGGTACTCCTCTAGAATAGGATTCGCTGTTGCTGGATTTTTTGAAAAAAACTTTTTGATATTAATTTTCCTGATGAACTTTTGAAAATCTATATAGACATCAAATTTGTTCAAATTTCTATCAGGAGCAAATTTGAGACCTAAACTTAAAATAGATAGTTCCTCTTTGGAAAAAACGGCATAACTTAAATTAAAAATTCCCTCCATTAACTTGATCCTGCTCTTTTCCTTTTGGTGTTGGCCTCCTCTGCATCCTCTTGTTCTTCTCTTTTTTCTCCACCTCCATGCGATTGGGACATCGGGGGGAACCAAGGTCTCCATTCTTCTTCCCTCCTGTCTAATGGGCTGGGGTCCTTCCCCCGACCCCTCGGTGTCTGAGCACCTCTCCTCCTCGTCATCGGAGGCCCCCCAGATCCTCTCCTCTGAAAATCCCCTCTATTATTGGGGTGACCACCCCTGCCTCTGGAGGGCGAAGGGTAGTAGCCGGATGGACAAGGTGATGCATAGGTACCACCATAAGGTCTGCCGTACCAGCCAGCACCACCATCATCATGCCCACCTCCTCCTCCCCTACCTCTGGTCGGTGGTGGATAATGACCATATTGACCAGGAGCTCCTTGTGGTCTAGCATAACCACTGTTGGAATAATCATGACCACCTCCTCGTCCACGAGGTCCATAGCCCCTTTGGCCATGATTACCTCTCTTAGGGGGAAAATGGTCATATCTCAGGGGTTCAAACCTATTGTGGGTAGGTACCCATAGTAGGAGTTGGAGGAATCAGACTGATGGCTCACATAGGAATAATCCTCCTGTGAACCAGCATGATTAGGGACAGGGGTTTGACTAGAAGTGGGGACTTGTTCTAGATCATCCACCATAGCTGCAATTTCACCAGCTTCCTGCCATTTGTAGACTTTAAGAGTCTTATAGTCATTGGTATCTCTAATAAATGTTTTCATTTTTTTCTTTTGAGTATCCTTATCCAACTTGTCTACAAAATCTTGAAGCTGTTTCAGCTTATCCTTATGTTCCCCAGAGGCAATAAGAGGACCCAGTTTAGATTGAATAGTGCCAATAGTAGCCTCAATAGACTTTTTCATGCCAAAAGAAATTATGGCTCATTGCCAAATCAAGAATTTGGAGTAAAAGTTTTCTTTGTTTACGTTTCATATCAGTTTTCTTTAATGCCCATTTTACAGCCTCTAGGGCATGGGGTTGCTGAATATTAGAATACAAAGAGTTGACATCAACACTGGCTAAAATACAGTTGGAATCCACTGTTAACGGTGTGATTAGCTCAATCAAATCTTTACTATCTCTCAAATATGCGGGACATGCCTTAGTAAGTGGCTGGAGAAAGAAATCAAGGTATTCACCAACCCTAGAGAACAAAGAATTCACCCCACTCACAATGGGTCTACCTGGAGGTTTAACAGGATCCTTGTGAATCTTCGGTAGTTGGTAAATCACCGGAACCTTAGGTGCATCGGGAATAAGATATCTTGCCTCTTTCTTCTTAAGGATACCATTCTCAGTGGCTTCTTGGATGAGACCCTTCAGTTTCAATCTAAATTTCTTAGTAGGATTACCTTTAAGTCTTTCATAGGTATCCTGATCGCCAACCAATCTATTTAGTTCCTCCAAATAGTCAGATTTATTCAAAATGACAACCCCCCCCCCCTTTATCAGCTGACCTGATAACAATGTTCTTATTCTTCTCCAATAGTGCAAGCCCATTCGAACAATCTTTATTATTCTGATGTGGACACAAAATTAATTTATCCAAATCTTGTTCAACCAAGGATTTGAAAACTCCTACAAAATGATTGTTAGCATTTTTAGGGTTAAAGACAGAATTGTTCCTAAGGGAGGTATGTTGGTACTCCTCTAGAATAGGATTCGCTGTTGCTGGATTTTTTGAAAAAAACTTTTTGATATTAATTTTCCTGATGAACTTTTGAAAATCTATATAGACATCAAATTTGTTCAAATTTCTATCAGGAGCAAATTTGAGACCTAAACTTAAAATAGATAGTTCCTCTTTGGAAAAAACGGCATCACTTAAATTAAAAATTCCCTCCATTAACTTGATCCTGCTCTTTTCCTTTTGGCGTTGGCCTCCTCTGCATCCTCTTGTTCTTCTCTTTTTTCTCTACCTCCATGCGATTGGGACATCAGGGGGAACCAAGGTCTCCATTCTTCTTCCCTCCTGTCTAATGGGCTGGGGTCCTTCCCCCGACCCCTCGGTGTCTGAGCACCTCTCCGAGCACCTCTCCCCCTAGTCATCGGAGGCCCCCCAGATCCTCTCCTCTGAAAATCCCCTCTATTATTGGGGTGACCACCCCTGCCTCTGGAGGGCGGAGGGTAGTATCCGGACGGACCAGGTGATGCATAGGTACCACCATAAGGTCTGCCGTACCCGCCAGCACCACCATCAGCATGCCCACCTCCTCCTCCCCTACCTCTGGTCGGTGGTGGATAATGACCATATTGACCAGGAGCTCCTTGTGGTCTAGCATAACCACTGTTGGAATAATCATGACCACCTCCTCCTCCACGAGGTCCATAGCCCCTTTGGCCATGATTACCTCTCTTAGGGGGAAAATGGTCATATCTCAGGGTTTCAAACCTATTGTGGGTAGGTACCCCATAGTAGGAGTTGGAGGAATCAGACTGATGGCTCACATAGGAATAATCCTCCTGTGAACCAGCATGATTAGGGACAGGGGTTTGACTAGCAGTGGGGACTTGTTCTAGATCATCCACCATAGCTGCAATTTCACCAGCTTCCTGCCATTTGTAGACTTTAAGAGTCTTATAGTCGTTGGTATCTCTAAGAAATTTTTTCATTTTTTTCTTTTGAGTATCCTTATCCAACTTGTCTACAAAATCTTGAAGCTGTTTCAGCTTATCCTTATGTTCCCCAGAGGCAATAATAGGACCCAGTTTAGATTGAATAGTGCCAATAGTAGCCTCAATATTTTTGAGTTTCTTCTGTTTCCTTGCAATCAACATTTCCAGAAGTTTCCTTTCAGTGTGATTAAAAAAGGAAAACCACTCAACCTCGAGATCTTTATCGGTGAGACCATCATTGGGAGCAAGGTCCCACCTAAGTCTTCTAGGTGTAATCTTATCCTTGACATATTTCCCAAGTGTGAAAACATCCCACCATGTTTGAATTTGTTTGTCTAAAGCATTTTTCAGCTGTTTAAAGTCCTGATTAACATCAGAATGAGTAATGGTGGATGAAAAGAAATCATCAGCATTAAGATTCCTATTATTGATGAATGAAAAAATTTCCATAGCTGCCAAATAGCTTCCAAAAGGGAAGAAAATATATAAAACACACAAAAAAGGCGCTGGAATAAATTATATAAATGGATGTGTGAAATAAATGTGCAGCAGCTAAACAGCAAGTGCTAAAACTTGAATAATGTGAAAACGTGAATTTAACTATAGCGCTAGCAAAAAACACACAAGAAAAAACCAGGGAATGTCCAATAATATCTCAAATGTGAAAAACAAATAGTCAATGTATTAATCTTCTTGCAAATTGTGAAAAAATAAGTGCAAAATAAATAGGCAGCAAATGATCACAAATAGTCCTGCAGATGTCACAAGCTCAGATGGATTATAGTCAAACGATCCACTCACCATTAGTAAAAGGTGCTTACTTCCAAGGACAAGAATGATGAGCTCAGATAAACACAAAATCCAAATAAAAATGACTTACTGGAAACTAGTGGAGTGAGGTTCAAATGCACGGGAGAACAAATGAGAAGTTACTTGCCCAGTCTAGCCCGTTGGCTAGACTTAAAAAGCACAGGATGGTAGAAGCAGGCACTCAGTATCAACTTCCACGAGCGCTGCTGAATAGCGTGCGCTCCACAAGAAGCAGGAAATGGTGTCAATGGTTTAGCCGTAAAACCGGACGTGCGTCGACGCGTTTCGCTCCTCCCACAGAGCGTCATCAAAGGACATCACATCCGGTCTAGAGCAAAGCAATTTATAGTGGAGGAATGACCTCCCACTAGATGTAATCAATTGAAGAAAACCTACTTCCTGGTTAAACATCATTGTCCTGATTACCATCCAAACTTTATTGAAAAAAGAGAGACAGAAGACTGCTGCCATCTTGTGGATACAATCAAAAATGACTCAAAAAATAAAAATGTTTGAATATATATATATATATATATATATATATATATATATATATATATAAATATATATATAAAATTAGGTCTCACTACTAAAATTAAGATTGACGTAAAAATGAAACAAAAAAAAAGAAAAAAAAAATTACCAATTGGATAAAAAACAATTTAAATCCAGCTCAATGTTCAGCCCCGCCGGGCTTAAAGTGTGAAGCCTATGAATCCATTGGGATTCATTTTGCGAAATTAATTGTTTGAGATTAGACCCTCGCCAATGTTCTTCAACTCTATCTATCCCACAAAATGTGAGACAGCTGGGATCACGATTGTGATATAATCTAAAGTGATTGGACAGTCCATGGTGACGGTAGCCCTTTTTTTATCCTATTAACATGTTCCCGAAGTCGTACTCCTAATTGTCTCGTGGTTCGACCGACATACTGAAACCCACAAGGGCAAGAAAGCAAGTAGGTAACATGCGTGGTCCCACATGTGATGAATTTAGTAATTTCATAGGACCTACCATCCGTAAAAGAACTGAAATGAGTCGTCTTTCTCCTTCTGAATTTGGACGTCTTACACATCTTACATCTTCCACAGCTATAAAAGCCAGTCTGATTTAAGAAAGTTACAAGATTCTTAGGAGGGTTAACTACATTATGTGCCAACTGAAGTCTTAGGGTGGGTGGTTTGGTGTAAATAAATTTTGGTTTCTTTGATAGCACCTCTTTTAATTCTCGATCTTCCAAAAGCAATGGCCAGTGTTTTTTAATGAT
Source organism: Rana muscosa (assembly GCA_029206835.1). Classification (NCBI taxonomy): domain Eukaryota; kingdom Metazoa; phylum Chordata; class Amphibia; order Anura; family Ranidae; genus Rana; species Rana muscosa. Next base: position 221,964,265 of record CM055116.1, read on the forward strand.
TTTTTCAAATTCTTTATACTGCCGGTTGTAGCCAGTAAGAAAGGCAAGACCAAAGTCTTTCTGTTTCTTCTCTTTCTTTTTGAATAATTCATTTCTGTCTAGTAAACCAACCGTAGTTTTGACCTTGTTTAAATTTTCCAGATTATATCCTTTTTCATGGAATCGTTTCAATACAAGATCTGCTTGTGCATTATAATCGTCAATCTTATTGCAATTCCTCCTTTATCTAATCATCTGACTCTTGGGAATGCCACCTAACCATCTTGGATGATGGCAACTTCCAAGAGGGATGTAGCCATTCCGATCTACACTCTTAAAAAACGTTCTAGTGAATAACCGATTTCCCTCCTTGAAAAGTGTTAGATCTAGAAAATTAACCTCTTGTTGACTGTAAGTTTCAGAAAAGGAGATACCATAGGGATTATCACTCAGACTGCTTAAAAAATTCTGGAAGGACTCCTGTGTCCCATCCCAGATAATCACGATATCGTCGATATATCTTTTGTACAATCTGAGTTCTGGTATATTCACATTGTAGATGGCCTTACTTTCCCATAGGCTCATGAAAAGGTTAGCAACTGAGGGGGCATATTTAGCCCCCATCGCAACACCCTTTTTTTGTCTATAGTAGACTTTTTCATGCCAAAAGAAATTATGGCTCATTGCCAGATCAAGAATTTGGAGTAAAAATGTTCTTTGTTTACGTTTCATATCAGTTTTCTTTAATGCCCATTTTACAGCCTCTAGGGCATGGGGTTGCTGAATATTAGTATACAAAGAGTTGACATCAACACTGGCTAAAATACAGTTGGAATCCACTGTTAACGGTGCGATTAGCTCGATCAAATCTTTACTATCTCTCAAATATGCGGGACATGCCTTAGTAAGTGGCTGGAGAAAGAAATCAAGGTATTCACCAACCCTAGAGAACAAAGAATTCACCCCACTCACAATGGGTCTACCTGGAGGTTTAACAGGATCCTTGTGAATCTTCGGTAGTTGGTAAATCACCGGAACCTTAGGTGCATCGGGAATAAGATATCTTGCCTCTTTCTTCTTAAGGATACCATTCTCAGTGGCTTCTTGGATGAGACCCTTCAGTTTCAATCTAAATTTCTTAGTAGGATTACCTTTAAGTCTTTCATAGGTATCCTGATCGCCAACCAATCTATTTAGTTCCTCCAAATAGTCAGATTTATTCAAAATGACAACCCCCCCTTTATCAGCTGACCTGATAACAATGTTCTTATTCTTCTCCAATAGTGCAAGCCCATTCGAACAATCTTTATTATTCTGATGTGGACGCAAAATTAATTTATCCAAATCTTGTTCAACCAAGGATTTGAAAACTCCTACAAAATGATTGTTAGCATTTTTAGGGTTAAAGACAGAATTGTTCCTAAGGGAGGTATGTTGGTACTCCTCTAGAATAGGATTCGCTGTTGCTGGATTTTTTGAAAAAAACTTTTTGATATTAATTTTCCTGATGAACTTTTGAAAATCTATATAGACATCAAATTTGTTCAAATTTCTATCAGGAGCAAATTTGAGACCTAAACTTAAAATAGATAGTTCCTCTTTGGAAAAAACGGCATCACTTAAATTAAAAATTCCCTCCATTAACTTGATCCCTATGAAAGACTTAAAGGTAATCCTACTAAGAAATTTAGATTGAAACTGAAGGGTCTCATCCAAGAAGCCACTGAGAATGGTATCCTTAAGAAGAAAGAGGCAAGATATCTTATTCCCGATGCACCTAAGGTTCCGGTGATTTACCAACTACCGAAGATTCACAAGGATCCTGTTAAACCTCCAGGTAGACCCATTGTGAGTGGGGTGAATTCTTTGTTCTCTAGGGTTGGTGAATACCTTGATTTCTTTCTCCAGCCACTTACTAAGGCATGTCCCGCATATTTGAGAGATAGTAAAGATTTGATTGAGCTAATCGCACCGTTAACAGTGGATTCCAACTGTATTTTAGCCAGTGTTGATGTCAACTCTTTGTATTCTAATATTCAGCAACCCCATGCCCTAGAGGCTGTAAAATGGGCATTAAAGAAAACTGATATGAAACGTAAACAAAGAAAATTTTTACTCCAAATTCTTGATTTGGCAATGAGCCATAATTTCTTTTGGCATGAAAAAGTCTACTATAGACAAAAAAAGGGTGTTGCGATGGGGGCTAAATATGTTGCTAACCTTTTCATGAGCCTATGGGAAAGTAAGGCCATCTACAATGTGAATATACCAGAACTCAGATTGTACAAAAGATATATTGACAATATCGTGATTATCTGGGATGGGACACAGGAGTCCTTCCAGAATTTTTTAAGCAGTCTGAGTGATAATCCCTATGGTATCTCCTTTTCTGAAACTTACAGTCAACAAGAGGTTAATTTTCTAGATCTAACACTTTTCAAGGAGGGAAATCGGTTATTCACTAGAACGTTTTTTAAGAGTGTAGATCGGAATGGCTACATCCCTCTTGGAAGTTGCCATCATCCAAGATGGTTAGGTGGCATTCCCAAGAGTCAGATGATTAGATAAAGGAGGAATTGCAATAAGATTGACGATTATAATGCACAAGCGGATCTTGTATTGAAACGATTCCATGAAAATGAATTATTCAAAAAGAAAGAGAAGAAACAAAAAGACTTTGGTCTTGCCTTTCTTACTGGCTACAACCGGCAGTATAAAGAATTTGAAAAAATCATTAAAAAACACTGGCCATTGCTTTTGGAAGATCGAGAATTAAAAGAGGTGCTATCAAAGAAACCAAAATTTATTTACACCAAACCACCCACCCTAAGACTTCAGTTGGCGCATAATGTAGTTAACCCTCCTAAGAAGCTTGTAACTTTCTTAAATCAGACTGGCTTTTATAGCTGTGGAAGATGTAAGATGTGTAAGACGTCCAAATTCAGAAGTAGAAAGACGACCCATTTCAGTTATATTATGGATGGTAGGTCCTATGAAATTACTAAATTCATCACATGTGGGACAACGCATGTTACCTACTTGCTTTCTTGCCCTTGTGGGTTTCAGTATGTCGGTCGAACCACGAGACAATTAGGAGTACGACTTCGGGAACATGTTAATAGGATAAAAAAGGGCTACCGTCACCAAGGACTGTCCAATCACTTTAGATTATATCACAATCGTGATCCCAGCTGTCTCACATTTTGTGGGATAGATAGTGTTGAAGAACATTGGCGAGGGTCTAATCTCAAACAATTAATTTTGCAAAATGAATCCCAATGGATTCATAGGCTTTGCGCTTTAAGCCCGGCGGGGCTGAACATTGAGCTGGATTTAAATTGTTTTTTATCCAATTGGTAATTTTTTTTTTTTTTTTTTTATTTCTATTTTATTTCATTTTTTTCATTTTTACGTCAATCTTAATTTTAGTAGTGAGACCTAATTTTATATATATATTTTTATATATATATATATATATATATATATATATATATTCAAACATTTTTATTTTTTGAGTCATTTTTGATTGTATCCACAAGATGGCAGCAGTCTTCTGTCTCTCTTTTTTCAATAAAGTTTGGATGGTAATCAGGACAATGATGTTTAACCAGGAAGTAGGTTTTCTTCAATTGATTACATCTAGTGGGAGGTCATTCCTCCACTATAAATTGCTTTGCTCTAGACCGGATGTGATGTCCTTTGATGACGCTCTGTGGGAGGAGCGAAATGCGTCGACGCACGTCCAGTTTATGGCTAAACCATTGACACCATTTCCTGCTTCTTGTGGAGCACACGCTATTCAGCGGCGCTCGTGGAAGTTGATACTGAGTGCCTGCTTCTACCATCCTGTGCTTTGTAAGTCTAGCCAATGGGCTAGACTGGGCAAGTAACTTCTCATTTGTTCTCCCGTGCATTTGAACCTCACTCCACTAGTTTCCAGTAAGTCATTTTTATTTGGATTTTGTGTTTATCTGAGCTCATCATTCTTGTCCTTGGAAGTAAGCACCTTTTACTAATGGTGAGTGGATCGTTTGACTATAATTCATCTGAGCTTGTGACTAGACATGTGCATTAGTTTTCGTCCGAATGCATTTTCGTCCGAATTTCAGGTATTTTCGTTATCGTTTTAACAAACGAAAACGAAAATGCAGAATCCGAAAACCGAAAGATCCAACATAAAAAAATGCTTAATTTTCGTTTTCGTTGCAACAACAGTTCGATATAGATAGGAGATTCGACATGAAGCTGACAATAACAATCTGTGTCCATCGAACCTGTGGTCGAATGTGCCTAACCTTAACTCTATTAGTCCAAGATTATTCTACATAGAGAGAAAAGATTCGACATTATAGAGAGAAAAGATTCGACATAGAGAGAAAAGATTTGACATTATAGAGAGAAAAGATTTGACATTATAGAGAGAAAAGATTCGACATAGAGAGAAAAGATCACTGCTGGAATTGGGTGGGGGAAGTAAAATAAAAAAATTATGATGATGAATGTTATTGGCTGATTGTAACCAAAGAGGAGGAGCAGTAAAATAGCTAGAACTAACTCGGCAAATTCGAAAAATCTATGGGAGAAATCTAAAGTGCTAATTATAAAGGCTTATATGCAAGTTATTGTCCTAAAAAGTGTTTGGGGACCCGGGTCCTGTCCCAGGGGACATGTATCAATGCAAAAAGAAGTTTTAAAAACGGCCGTTTTTTCGGGAGCAGTGATTTTAATAATGCTTAAAATGAAAAAAGAAAAGTGAAATATTCCTTTAAATTTCGTACCTGGGGGGTGTGTGAGATATGCATGTGAAGTGGCGCATGTTTCCCGTGCTTAGAACTGTCCCTGCAAAAAATGTCATTTTTGAAAGAAAAAAAGTCATTTAAAACTCATTCGCGGCTATTAATGAATTGTCGGCTCCCGGCAATACATACAAAAGTCATTGATAAAAAAAAAAAAAAAAGCGTGGGGGTTCCCCAGAATTCAATTACCAGGCCCTTCAGGTCTGGAATGGATATTAAGGGGAACCCCGCCGCAAATTTAAAAAAAAATTGACGTGGGGTTCCCCCAAATATCCATTCCAGGCCCTTCAGATCTGGCATGGATTTTAAGGGGAACTCCACCCCAAATAAAAAAAAATGGCGTGGAGTCCCCCTAAAAATCCATACCAGACCCCTTATCCGAGCACGCAACCTGGCCGGCCGCAGGGGAAAAGGGGGGGACGAGAGAGCGGCCCCCCCTCCCTCCTGAACCGTACCAGGCCACATGCCCTCAACATGGGGAGGATGTCCCCATGTTGATGGGGACAAGGGCCTCATCCCCACAACCCTTGCCCAGTGGTTGTGGGGGTCTGCGGGCGGGGGTCTTATCGGAATCTGGAAGACCCCTTTAACAAAGGGGACCCCCAGATCCCGGCCCCCCCCTATGTGAATTGGTAAGGGGTACATTGTACCCCTACCATTTCATGAAGAAAGCGTAAAAAAATGTTTAAAAAAACACACAAACACCTTGAAAAAGTCCTTTATTTAAAAAAAACAAAAAAACATTCCAGCGGTGAAATCCAGTGTCCCGCGGCGATCCCGATGTCCAGCGCTGTCCTTCATTGGTTGTGCCTGAGCGGACCTGATGGGGAACTCCCTCTCCTTTTAAATGTATAGACCCGCCCCTTCTAAAGTTCCCCATCAGGTCCGCTCAGCGGACCAGATGCGGAACATGAGAAGGGGCGGGTCTATACATGTATTACCAAAGTGAGAGCAGTTCCCCATCAGGTCCGCCCCCTCGGTATGTCGGACCCGCCTACATCATTGGCTTGAGCGGGGAACTTCCTTCACTGTGTAATTTAAATTTACACAGTGAAGGAAGTTCCCCGCTCAAGCCAATGACGTAGGCGGGTCCGACATACCGAATAGGCGGACCTGATGGGGAACTGCTCTCACTTTGGAAATACATGTATAGACCCGCCCCTTCTCATGTTCCGCATCTGGTCCGCTGAGCGGACCTGATGGGGAACTTTAGAAGGGGCGGGTCTATACATTTAAAACACTGAGAGGGAGTTCCCCATCAGGTCCGCTCAGGCACAACCAATGAAGGACAGCGCTGGACATCGGGATCGCCGCAGGAAACACTGGATTTCACCGCTGGAATGTTTTTTTAAAATTTTTAAATAAAGGACTTTTTCAAGGTGTTTGTGTGTTTTTTTAAACATTTTTTTATGCTTTCTTCGTGAAATGGTAGGGGTACAATGTACCCCTTACCAATTCACATAGGGGGGGGCCGGGATCTGGGGGTCCCCTTTGTTAAAGGGGTCTTCCAGATTCCGATAAGCCCCCCGCCCGCAGACCCCCACAACCACCGGGCAAGGGTTGTGGGGATGAGGCCCTTGTCCCCATCAACATGGGGACATCCCCCCCATGTTGAGGGCATGTGGCCTGGTACGGTTCAGGAGGGAGGGGGGGGCGCTCTCTCGTCCCCCCCTCTTCCCCTGCGGCCGGCCAGGTTGCGTGCTCGGATAAGGGGTCTAGTATGGATTTTTAGGGGGACTCCACGCAATTTTTTTTTAAATTTGGGGTGGAGTTCCCCTTAAAATCCATGCCAGATCTGAAGGGCCTGGAATGGATATTTGGGGGAACCCCACGTCAATTTTTTTTTAATTTGCGGCGGGGTTCCCCTTAATATTCATTCCAGACCTGAAGGGCCTGGTAATTGAATTCTGGGGAACCCCCACGCTTTTTTTTTTTTTTTTTTATCAATGTCTTTTGTATGTATTGCCGGGAGCCGACAATTCATTAATAGCAGCGTGTCAGTTTTAAATGACTTTTTTTCTTTCAAAAATGACATTTTTTGCAGGGACAGTTCTAAGCACGGGAAACATGCGCCACTTTACATGCATATCATACACACCCCCCAGGTACGAAATTTAAAGGAATATTTCACTTTTATTTTTTCACTCTAAGCATTATTAAAATCACTGCTCCTGAAAAAACGGCCGTTTTTAAAACTTTTTTTTGCATTGATACATGCCCCCTGGGGCAGGACCCAGGTCCCCAAACACTTTTTAGGACAATAACTTGCATATTAGCCTTTATAATTAACACTTTAGATTTCGAACGTTCGAGTCCATTGTATTTAATAGGGTTCTAAAGTTCACACTAACATTTTGTCTGTTCGCAGGTTCTGGTGCGAACCGAACAGGGGGGTGTTCGGCTCATCCCTGTTGACTAGTAATAGTAATTAAAAAATATAATTATTACTAGTCATACAATAGAATTCATCTATAGCTTGTAGGCGGAACATTCGACCGGAAATTTATGATTGCAGCGTCGTACAGTTTTGCTGCTCCGTCGAATCTTCTTTGAACATTCGACAGACACCATAAGCCTTCAATGACAGATTCGACCTTAATTAATTCAGATTTTCGGACGAATGCAATTTCTAACGAAAAACGAAATAAATAAAAACAAATTTCGGGACTAACTAAATAAATTTATTTTTCTAACGAAAACGAAATTCCGAAACGAAATTTCTTGTTCTTACATCACGGGACACAGAGCAGCATAGTCATTACTATGTGGGTTATATAGAATTACCTTCAGGTGCTGGCACTGGCAACTTCCAAAACAGGAAGTACCCTCCCCTATATAAGCCCCTCCCATCCGGGAGTACCTCAGTTTTTTGCCAGTGTCTAAGGTGTTGGCCAAGGTTAACATGTATTCATCTGGGCTTGTGTACAGGTTCTCTGGGCCTTAGCAAGCTATTCCGGATCCGACCAAAAAAAGCTTCATAGCTAAACGGTCGGTACCCGGGCCTTGCAGAGAAGAGCAGGGTTTTGCCTGTAATGCCTCTCTTAGGAGGGCTGGACCCTGGGATCCAGAGCTCTGGTCATACCCAAAACCAAGAGGCTATCTGTGCAGGGTGCTATACAGGTCCAGGGGAGTGGAATCCTTGGGAACCCGGTCCCTGAAGGTCTAGTACAATGCCTGCCGTGAAAGGTGAAGTTTGGGCTTCTGTGGACCAAACAAAGTCCTGCGGCGGGGAAAAGGTAAGTGGGGGCCCCTCAGGAACTTGGTTCTATTGAGGGGACCCCCAAGCCTAATATGTCTTTCTGCCTGTTACCTAAAGGGTATTCCCGCTAATAGCTGTATATGCCTAAGAAATCCTAGAAATGTTTTTTCATAAGGGAAGTTTTAAAAAAACTGTAAACCTGGAAATGTTTTTCATAAAGGAGGTTTTAAAAAAAAAAAGACAAAAAGTGCGGTACCTGTGTTTGTCCACTAGAGGCCGCTGTGGAACGTCTTTTTTCTTGGGACTATTCCTTCCATGGTGAAAGTCCAGGCAGATGAGTGAGCTCTCTATCAGGGAAGCTGCATTCCTCTGTCATGCTGCCAAGTAGTTTCCTTCCATCCCCGAGTCCTGGTGAAACAGGGACCCTGGCTCCTCTCCCTACATGGCGCCAAGAGCGCACACGTGCACGCGCGCGCGCACACATGCTTTCTTTTTATAAGGTTTAGCTTCAAAAAAGGGGGCGGAGCCTGGCGGATGACGCGCTCTGTGCGCCCAGCGCTTCTGCGCATGTGCGGGCGTCCCAGCAAGATAAAAGGACTCAGTCCACGCTGCTTGCTATGGACACAGAGCATGAAAAGGAGCTGGTAGCATGGTATAGGGGCTTACAGCGGGCGGTTGATACAGGCATCCCCAGAAAGACGCATTAGTAGACACCCACTGATGTACATAGCAGCAAATTGCATTAGACTATTTCAGTAAGGGGTGTATTGCGGCTGGAATACCTCAGCTTTGAACTAAGGAATATGCCGCCTAAAAAACTCAGAGATATACCTCTCAGGAAGTGTAGGGGGTCTCCATCGGGCTCTGAGGATCTGGAGCAGTCATCTGCACCCTCCTCCCCTGAGAAATCAGAGGTTAATACCCATAAGGAACCCCCGGGAGTGCCAGGTACTGCGGCTGTCCTCAGTCCACCTGCTCCTGCATATATAACAGAGGAGGTTTTTTCCTCAACTCTGGAGGGATTGGAGCAGAGATTGGCAGCATTGATCGCTTCTTCTCTACAGGAAAGAAAGCGCGCCAGATCTCCATCACCTCCATTAGAGTGCCTGTTGGCAGAGCAACAGTCCCAGGAAGGGACCGACCTACCTGAAGGGGATCAGGAGGAGGTTAGCTCTGTTTTTGAGGAATCGACAGTAGATGAACCATTTTCAGCATCACAGACTGAAAGATTGTGGGTCCAGACCCTAACTGACATGGTTCGATCTGCATTTAAAATGCCTCTTGTTGAACCATCAACTACTGCTGTCTCCTCATTGGGGTCGCTAAAAGCTCCCCAGGTTAATTGCTCCTTTCCAATACATCCATTATTGGAAGGACTTATATACCAGGACTGGGAACATCCTGATAAACTATTTGTTCCGCCTAAAAGGTTTCCGGTGATCTATCCCATGGAGGAAAAATTCACCCAGAGATGGAATGTTCCTACGGTGGATGCAGCCATCTCTTCTGTGAACAAATCACTGACATGTCCAGTAGATAATGTTCAAATGTTCAAAGATCCAGTGGATAAAAAATTGGAATCTTTATTAAAATCTGCTTTTTCCACAGCAGGGGCTGTTACACAGCCAGCAGTGGCAGCTATTGGAGTCTGCCAAGCTTTAAAGGATCAAATGAAAATGGTCCTGAGGGATTTGCCAGACCAACAGGCCCAGGCTCTGGCTGATCTGCCTAGAGCATTATGCTTTGCGGTTAACGCCATCAAGGATTCTATCCATCAGGCCTCCCGCCTCACGCTGTCTTTGGTACATATGCGTAGGCTTCTGTGGCTCAAAAACTGGTCTGCTGAAGCTCCCTGTAAAAAGCTCTTAGTTAGCTTCCCATTTCATGGGGAACGCCTTTTTGGCGAAGACCTGGATAAGTATATCCAGAAGATTTCCAGTGGTAAAAGTACTCTCTTACCGAGTAAGAAGAGGTCTAGGGGTCCATCTTTTAAGAGGACTACCTCTCCTATCCCTGCGACGTCTGCTACTAAGCAGTTCCGACGGCCTCCTCGGTCAAACTCAGGAGGTAAAAATCAGGGACAGCCACAGGGTAATAAAAAGCCCTGGATCCGAAGAGGTACTAAACCAGCCTCCAAGTCAAGCCTATGAAGGGCTGCCCCCACTCAAACGGGTGGGGGGAAGGCTTCAGTTGTTCGCAGAGACCTGGCGGGAGACGATCAAAGACAGATGGGTGCTCTCCGCAGTAACTCTGGGATACAAGTTGGAGTTAAAAGAGTCTCCTCCATCCCATTTTATGTGGTCAGGCATGCCAAGAGACCCTCTGAAAAGACGGTCTCTCCTATTGGCGTTAGAACAACTATTGCTCCAAGGAGTAATTATGGAGGTTCCTATGGAAGAGTGGGGGTTGGGTTTCTACTCAAACCTTTTCACAGTCCCGAAGCCAAACGGGGACATAAGACCCATATTGGACCTAAAGAGTCTAAACAAATTTCTAAACGTCCGGTCTTTCCGGATGGAGTCGATCCGATCGGTCACCGCTGCCCTACAAGGGGAGGAATGGTTAGCCTCGATCGACATCAAAGATGCTTACTTGCATGTTCCCATCTTTCCAGGTCATCAAAAATTCCTACGCTTTGCAGTAGAAGGGCGCCATTTTCAGTTCAGAGCCTTACCATTCGGTCTGGCCACAGCACCACGAGTGTTCACAAAAATTCTGGCCCCACTGTTGGCCGATCTAAGAACACGGGGTGTAACGATAATGGCATACCTAGACGACCTGTTGTTGATGGACCACTCAGTTGCCAAACTAGAAGTGGTAATTGTCGATACAATCAAGTATCTAGAATCTCACGGTTGGGTCATCAACCTGGACAAGTCAGCCCTACAGCCAGTGAAAAACCTGGTATATCTAGGGCTACGGCTGGATTCAGACCAGAGGAAGATTTTCTTACCTCTAGACAAGGTATCCTCTTTGAGGGGCTTGGTCCGTCTGCTTTGGGCAAAAAGACAGCCGTCCATACGCCTGTGCATGAGGCTGCTAGGAAAGATGGTAGCATCATTCGAAGCTGTGCCATACGCCCAATTCCACTCAAGGAATTTACAAAGGGCCATATTGTCAGCCTGGAACGGAAAAGTTCAGGCTCTAGACTTCCCGATGGCTTTGTCCCCTTCCGTTCGGAAGAGTCTCTGCTGGTGGTTGATCCCCCAGAATCTCCAGAAGGGAAAACCCTTCAGCCCGATATCTTGGAAGGTGGTCACTACAGATGCCAGCCTTACAGGCTGGGGGGCAGTACTGGAGCAATGGTCTCTCCAGGGCAGATGGTCAAATGTAGTAAAAACCCTGCCCATCAATCTCTTAGAGATACGAGCAGCCCGGTACGCCCTAGTAGCCTGGACATCCAGACTCCAAGGGTCCCCTGTCAGAATTCAATCAGACAATGCCACAGCAGTGGCATATATCAATCATCAGGGAGGCACCAGGAGTCGTGCAGCCCAGAGGGAAGTAAGTCACATCCTGGAATGGGCAGAAAAGCATGTCCCATGTATATCAGCTGTCTTCATTCCAGGGGTGGAGAATTGGAAGGCGGACTTTCTGAGTCGCCAACAGTTATGCCCAGGGGAATGGTCCCTTCATCCCGAGGTCTTCCGAGCAATATGTCAGCGGTGGGGAACACCGGATGTAGATCTGCTAGCATCCAGATTCAACGCAAAGGTGGACAGATTTGTCTCCCGGACAAGGGATCCCCTCGCTTGCGGCTCGGATGCTCTGGTGTTCCCTTGGGATCAGTTCAGACTGATATATGCATTCCCTCCGCTACAATTGTTGCCTCGACTCCTTCGCAGAGTCAGGTTGGAGAAGAAGCCGGTGATCCTGGTGGCTCCAGCGTGGCCCCGAAGGGCCTGGTATGCGGAGATCATCAAAATGTCTGTGGGGAGTCCTTGGACCCTTCCACGTCGTCCGGACCTGCTTTCGCAAGGACCGATATACCACCCTTCCTTACTAACTCTAAGTTTAACGGCCTGGCTATTGAGTCCCACATCCTAAAGAAGAGAGGTCTCTCTAACTCTGTGGTATCAACTATAATCAATGCCAGGAAGCCTGTATCCAGGCAGATCTACTATAGAGTTTGGAAGGCCTACATCACTTGGTGCGAGGCCAGAAAATGGCATCCACGTAAGTACGTTATAGGCAGAATTCTGGACTTCCTGCAGTGGGCTGTAGACAGGAAGTTTGCCTTAAGTACTATCAAGGGCCAGGTTTCGGCCTTGTCAATACTATTTCAAAGGCCCCTGGCTATGCATTCACTTGTCAAATCCTTTATGCAAGGTGTGACTCGTATTATTCCACCGATTAAGGCTCCCATATGCCCATGGGATCTAAATTTGGTTCTGTCGGTTCTGCAGAAGCAGCCATTTGAACCTTTGCGGCACATTTCCTTGGTTCTACTCACCAGGAAATTGATATTTTTAGTAGCCATATGCTCGGCTAGAAGAGTGTCGGAATTAGCCGCCATGTCCTGTAAAGAGCCATATCTGGTTATCCATAAGGACAGAGTAGTATTACGTCCTCACCCAGCCTTTCTTCCTAAGGTGGTATCGAGGTTTCACTTGAACCAGGATGTGGTTCTTCCTTCTTTTTTCCCCAAACCAAGCTCGGTAGAGGAAAAGTTATTGCATTCTTTGGATGTAGTAAGAGCAGTTAAAGCTTATCTAAAAGCCACTGCTCAGATTCGTAGAACGGATTCTCTGTTTGTTCTGCCGGAAGGCCCCAGAAAGGGTCAGGCAGCATCAAGATCTACTTTAGCCAAGTGGATTCGACAGGTCATAATACAAGCCTATGGCTTGAAAAGTAGACCGCCTCCGTTCAAAGTTAGGGCGCACTCCACGAGAGCAGTTGGAACTTCATGGGCAGTGCATCACCAGGCCTCCCTGGCGCAAATTTGTAAGGCCGCAACATGGTCTTCAGTACACACGTTTACTAGGTTCTACCAGGTGGACGTGAGAAGTCAGGAGGATGTCGCCTTTGGGCGCAGTGTGTTGCAGGCCGCAAAAGATCCTCATGCCTGATGGCGCCCAGCTTATGTATGGTGTATCCCCCCCCTCATGTGGCATTGCTTTGGGACGTCCCACATAGTAATGACTATGCTGCTCTGTGTCCCGTGATGTATGAACAAGAAAGTAGGATTTTTAAAACAGCTTACCTGTAAAATCCTTTTCTTGGAGTACATCACGGGACACAGAGCTCCCACCCCTCTTTTGGGGACACGTATTGCTTTGCTACAAAACTGAGGTACTCCCGGATGGGAGGGGCTTATATAGGGGAGGGTACTTCCTGTTTTGGAAGTTGCCAGTGCCAGCACCTGAAGGTAATTCTATATAACCCACATAGTAATGACTATGCTGCTCTGTGTCCCGTGATGTACTCCAAGAAAAGGATTTTACAGGTAAGCTGTTTTAAAAATCCTACTATTTCAGTGTGCACATGTCTACTTGTGACATCTGCAGGACTATTTGTGATCATTTGCTGCCTATTTATTTTGCACTTATTTTTTCACAATTTGCAAGAAGATTTATACATTGACTATTTGTTTTTCACATTTGAGATATTATTGGACATTCCCTGGTTTTTTCTTGTGTGTGTTTTTTGCTAGCGCTATAGTTAAATTCACGTTTTCACATTATTCAAGTTTTAGCACTTGCTGTTTAGCTGCTGCACATTTATTTCACACATCCATTTATATAATTTATTCCAGCGCCTTTTTTGTGTGTTTTATATACTATAGACACCCCCCAGGTGCGAAATTTAAAGGAATATTTCACTTTTATTGTTTCACTTTAAGCATTATTAAAATCACTGCTCCTGAAAAAACTGCAGTTTTTAAAACTTTTTTTTGCATTGATACATGTCCCCTGGGGCAGAACCCGGGTCCCCAAACACTTTTTATGACAATAACTTGCATATTAACCTTTAAAATTAGCACTTTAGGTTTCTCCCATAGACTTTTAAAGGGTGTTTGGCGAACGGGCGAACAGGCAATGTTCGAGTCAAACTCATGTTCGACTCAAACAGATAGCCCATCCCTACTCTGAACATGTAACCTGTAAAAAAAAATAAAAGTGTCGCCTATGGAGATTTTTAAGTACCAAAGTTTGGCGCCATTCCATGAACGTGCGCAATTTTAAAGCGTGACATGTTAGGTACCTATTTACTTGGTGTAACATCATATTTCACATTATACAAAAAAATTGGCTATGTTTACTGTTTTTTTTATATTCATGGAACAGTTTTTTTTTTTTAAATAAAACACGCAAATACTGTGTGACATAAAAAGTTGCAACAACCACCATTTTATTTTATACTCTGCTAAAAGAACATATACTGTATAATGTTTGGGGGTTCTGAGTACTTTTCTAGAAAAAAAATCATGATTTTTACATGTAGGAGCGAAGTGCTATTCCCCCATGCTATTCTCTTGATACTCCCATGCCTATTGTTATGCAGAGTATTGAAATAATACGCTGGAAGCTTCATGCATACAGCAATATGCTTTACTTTCATGGAGGATTGCAGAACATGCCTTTATCAGCATGGGAAACAGGAACTAACTACAAACAAGTGCACTGAACTTAGATAGACGGTACATCCTGTCAAATCATAGAATACACATGATAACACTATAATACTACAGTACCACCTTCTGCATTGATAAGTATAATGCATACAGTATTGTCAGTTTATAAGCAACAATGCTGTTGTTCTTTCCAACACCTATTAGCCTCGAAAATCGTCATTCCTAAAATTAAACATCATTTGCAGTCGGTTCACAACCCCCTCTTATCTTTCCTTAAAAATCCGGCCTTCTATCCGGCTTGGATATTCCCAAACACTTTTAAAGCTTGGACAACTTCAGGTATACTGACATTACACTCAGAGAGAAGCACAAATTACCAGAATCAGAACAGTTCAGATACCTCCAAATCAAAAATGTATTTTCCCCACTCACACTAGTTGCAACACCCTTGACCAACTTATCTATTTTTGAGAAAATTTGTAAAAAAGATCCACTAACCAGAGAAATGATATCAATCCTCTAGAACCAAATTCTAGTAGGCCCTAATTATGACAAACCTAATTATGACTAATTATGTTCAAAAATGGGAGGAGGACCTGGGACCCACCCTAGATGACACTGAATGGACTAAGATTTGGTCAACCATAAAATCATCCTCACCCAATGTCATCGCGATGGAAACAAATTACAAGGTCCTGACACGGTGGTACCTGGTACCAACAAGAGTAGCCAAGTTTGCACCTACACATTCAGCTCTTTGCTTTAGGGGCTGTTCAGACTTGGGCACTCACTTGCACGTATGGTGGACGTGCCTGATAACACAACTTTTCTGGAAAGAAATCTTTGCAATGGCGTCTAAAATGCTCCGACAGCAGATACAGCCTGACCCGTTTACGGCTCTACTTACCCTAAAACCGGAAAGCTTAACATTTTTTTCAATTTAAACTCTTTACTCCACTTTTAACTGCAGCAAAGCAAATGATAGCCAAAGCATGGAAATCCCCAACATTAAGGTTGGCAGAAACAATTCACAGAATGAACACCACAATGTCACACGCCAAAATGATAGCCACTGATGGAGACCACTTCACAAAATTCTAAAAACTTTGGCTCCCATAGATAAAACACTATTTACCTCCGGATTTTAACGATGAGGTCCTTTTGCTATGGTAGCGGATTAATAGCTTCAATGCAAGTCCCATGTACCTAAGGAATGGTAAACCATACGCATCGTACTGGTTCATGGACTGACCTTGTGGACTTTCTCTCTCACTATTTTCTTTCTCACTTTAGGCCCGGTTCACATAGGGGCGACTCCTCAGGCGACTCGGTCGCCTGAGGAGTCGTGTCCCGGTCTGTGCTATGGAACCGTTCTAATAGGAGCGACCTGAGTCGCTCCGACTTAGAAAAAGGTTCCTGTACTACTTTTGGGGGCGACGCAGGGCAACGCAGGGCAACTTGCATTGACTTCTATACAGAAGTCATTATGCAAATCGCCTCGGCGGGCTTCTCAAGTCGTCTTGAGATCGCGCCGCCGAGGTCGCCCCCGAAGTCGTGCCGCCCCTGTGTGAACCGGACCTAACTCTCCTTTATTTTTATTATAAGTAATATTGTTCTTCACTACAATTAATATAAGTTATTATACCACAATCTTTGTGTATAACGTAATGGCAATTTGTTACACGTTAAGACACGGTGGGCATGAATACTATGTTACCCACCAAATATCTAGTTAGTGAAGATCTAATTAATTTAATTTAAATATTTTATGTTATGTATTATTTACTTATAGAATATTTTTAAGTAAATTGTATTTATCTGTATCCTTGCATAAATAACCAAAGTATGTATTTATTATCATGCAACCAATAAATATTATTGACAAGGAAAATCGTCATTCCTAAAGATTCAGCTGCCATTAAATTCAATGGATTTGAATGTGACATCCAAACTTCTTCAATGTTTGCTGAACCTTGCTCGAACTGAACCTAGGGCAGTTGAGCTCATCCCTACACAGAAAGAAGATGAGGATAGGTCAAGGTAAACTGATAATTGTAAACTTTATGAAGGTACACAGAACAAAATATGAATTACCGGTAACCAATTTACACCAATGTTTGTTTTTTTTATGCCAAATTATTGAGATTTTGGCAGTGGGGGTAGGGGTGACAAGATGGAGGAGGATTTCTACTAACAGAAGAGGAATCAGCACAAGGTACACATCCCTCTGAAGGTAAGTTATGTCTCTTGTGCTACTTTTACAGTTTTTTTCGGGCTGCACATTGGCTTTAAAATAAAAGTTTTGTGCCAGGTGTTCAGCTCTAATCTCTGGTCTTCCAGCTTGAAATTATATTTTTCTTGCACAGCCTCTTTCTAACATGGAATGCAAATGAAGATTATCCTTCTCATGTATCAGAAAAGTGAGAGGTTCTACACTTTGTAATGCAACACTTTATATAAGGAAAAAAACTGTGTGCTGCTGTTTCTCCTCCCCTAACTCTTATGCCGTGTACACACGACCGTTTTTCCTGTCATGCAAAAAAACTAAATTTTTCTTGATGTGATTCGTCGTGATTCCTCTCAAGCCTGCCTTGCATACACACGTTCAGGAAAGAAAATGCTTGAGCAAAGCGCGGTGACGTAAAACACGTACAACGGCACTATAAAGGGGAAGTTCCGTTCGAATGGCACCACCCTTTGGGCTGCTTTTGCTGATCCTTGAGTTAGTAAAGTTTGGTGAGAGACAATTCGCGCTTTTCAGCCTCTTGCTTTTCAGTCCGTTACAGCGTGACGAATGTGCTATCTCCATTACAAACGCTAGTTTTACCAGAATGAGCGCTCCCGTCTCATACTTGATTCTGAGCATGCGTGTTTTTTTCCCCTCGGAAAACCATACACATGAGCGGTTTTCGCATTGAGAAAAAGAACGACATGAAAAATGACGAGAAAAAATAGAGCAGGTTCTAATCTTTTTGCGGGCAGTTTTCTCGACGAGAAATACACACGACCGGTTTTCACGACCAATCTAAAAAATTGCAGTTTTCTCGTCATGAAAAACGTCGTGTGTACGTGCCATTATGCAGTTGAGAACAGAGGGAATGTGATCACTCATATAAAACGGGAAAAATGTATTGATAATGTTTTTTATATCTATACACAAATGCTTTGCCTTTCATTTCTATTTTAAACAGAATAGGTTGTTTTACAAGATGAGGGTTTACATATACTTTATTATAATACTCATATAAAGTAGAGAAACAGAAATGTGGAAGTATTAACTCAAATTTTTATTTTTTTACTGATTGCATTTTGCCAGCTTTATTATTTAACCACTTAAGGGCCACCCTATAGCAGTTTTACCGCTGCAAGGCGGCACCTCTGTGCCGAATAAACATGATCCAGCTCTTCCGGCTAGGGAGTGCGCATGTGCGCCACCGGCGGCTTTCTTCCTCTGTGATCACTCACAGCGGTAGCTGATCAGCAGACACGGGGTACTCGATGTCCACCGGCACCCGCCGATGATCCAGCAGAGAGGCTGAACGGCGGTTTTCCTATGTAAACAAGGCAGATCGCCATTCTGTCAGTAGGGAAGGCATGGATCCTATGTTCCTGCAAAGCAGGGACAAGGATCCATGTCTTCCTCCTAGTAAAAGCATTTCCCACACTGTAAAAAAACACAGGCAAGGCACACAGTTAACCCTTTGATCGCCCCTGAAGTTAACTCCTTCCCAGCCATTGTCCTTAGTACAGTGACAATGCATATTTTTAGCACTGATAATTGTATAAGTGTCACTGGACCCCAAAAAGTGTCAAAAGTGTCAGTTAGTGTCCCAATGGCCGCCGCAATATCACAGTCCTAGAATAAGTCACTGATCGCCTCCATTACTAGTAAACAAATAAAAATATCCCATAGTTTGTAGACACTATAACTTTTGGGCAAACGAATCAATATACGCTTATTGGGATTTTTTTTACCAAAAATATGTAGCAGAATACATATTGACCTAAATTTATGAAGACATTTGCTTTTTTAATTTTTTTTATTGATAGGTTTTTTTTTTTTCAAAATTGTTGGTCTTTTTTTTGTTTATAGTGCAAAAAATTTAAATGCAGAGGTGATCAATTAACACCAAAACTCTATTTGTGGCAAAAAAAGACATACATTTTATTTGGGTAGATCATCGCATGACAGCGCAATTGTCAGTTGAAGTAACGCAGTGCTGTATCGCAAAAAATGGCCTGGTCATGAATGAGGGTAAATCTTCCAGAGGTCAAGTGGTTAAATCTGTATGTGTAATTACTGTATACATACAATACATAAATACTGTATGGGCCCCCAGAAGCTAAAACTGAGAATCATAATGAACATAAGCAACTGATTATTACCTTCATTTATGTGGTGTCAAGCAGATGTAATAATTGCATTCTTTCATAGAAAGAACAGGGTGTATGTGCCCTGCCAATAAATATATGCTTTCCAAAAACAGAAACTTTAGCTTTAATTTTAGAAAGTATAAATAACTAATTTAAAAGCAATGCGTAGTCTTTTCAATGATTTTCTTCTTACATATACCGTACATGTTAATGACATTAACTTGATGTAAATAATGGTATTAATGTTTTTCAATTAAAAATAAAAATGTGTTTCTTTGTGTAGTTTTTAATTCTATATTTACAAGTAGCCACATTTTAATAACATATGCAGTCCCTGGTGCCTGATTTGCAGTGCTACACAATGGTTGTTTTTTACATCACCTTTTCACAAAGTAAGTCAAGCTGACTCACTAAGAACAATGCACTCCTATGCCTAGGCTGAGATGATGTCATCAGTCTGCTGCAGGAAGAAGGCAGCATTTCCTCAGTCTCCTCTCTCTCTCAGCTGTCAGACTGGAACATTGTAATTTTGCAGAATGTTGAGAGGCTGCAGCAAGGGTGATCTGTGTCTGACATTTGTGAACACAGCCAGGAATTGCACAGGGACCAGGACTTGATGATTGTGTTATCTTTGAACCAGCATCTCAGACCAGAAAGCAGAAGCTGACCCTAAATGTCTGAACACTGTCTTTCTGGTGAGTAAAACAGAGGAAGGAAGTGGAAGTACAGTAATGTCTGTATCTCAGAGAGGTATTAAAGCAGTTGTATACCCGCATTTTTTAATTTTTTTTTAACACCTGTAAAGGAAAAGGCATAATGAGCTTGTATGCACAGCATACAAGCTCATTATGAAATACTTACCTTAGAACGAGGCGTCGGTGTCCCTCCCGGTCCACGCCGAGGCAGCTGACATTATGCCTCGACGCGTCTTCCGGGTATCGTGGCTCCAGCGCTGCGCGCGGGAGACTTCTTTCCGGCAAGGTCCGGCGTCCGCCGGGCCTTCAGCCAAGAATCCCCTGTGCGCATGCACCGCTGCAGTCAGCGGCGCAGTGCAAGGGGAAAATCTCCTAAACCGTAAAGGTTTAGGAGATATTTCTTTTACCTACAGGTAAGCCTTAGTATAGGCTTACCTGTAGGTACAAATTAAAAAAAAGACCATACAACCGCTTTAAATACCTGTCACACACATTACTTAGCAGGTTCGCACATAACAGTAAACTATTTATTTAATGCTAGGTCCACTTTAAATACCTTTTGTGAAATTCTTATTTTGTTATTTTCTTTGATGTTGAAGGTGAATGCAAAGAATTCTGTATTTTTTTTTTCTGCACCTTTTCAAAATGTAAGAACCCAAGTGATTGCATATGCTGCACATATTTCCAAATAAAACGCATAAAATTGGGAACAAGTCTGAAAATTAAATTTTGCATTTCAATAGATATGTATGAGGAACAGCTACCATCAAAATGCTAAAGAAATGCACTATAAAAAGTAAAAATGAGCTCTGATGTGTTCTGTCATTTAAAAAATATAACCCACACTAAAGGAGGCTGTGGTATTAAATGTTATCATTCCTCACAATATGAGTCTTGGGTAGAAGTTAATTTGGCTCTCCTGCATACCACTACAAGAAGTGCTTTAACCGCTTCAGCCCCGGACCATTTTGGTGGTCAAAGACCAGGCCACTTTTTGCGATTCGGCACTGCGCCGCTTTAACTGACAATTTTGCGGTCGTGCGACGTGGCTCCCAAACAAAATTGACGTCCTTTTTTTCCCACAAATAGACCTTTCTTTTGGTGGTATTTTATCACTTCTGCGGTTTTTATTTTTTGCGCTATTATCAAAAAAAGAGCGTAAATTTTGAAAAAAATTCAATCTTTTTTACTTTTTGCTATAATAAATATCCCCCAAAAATATATTAAAAAAACATTTTTTTCCACAGTTTAGTCCGATACGTATTTTTCTACATATTTTTGGTAAAAAATAAATGTATTGATTGGTTTGCGCAAATGTTATAGCTTCTACAAAATAGTGGACTGTTTTATGGCGTTTTTATTAATATTTTTTTTTTTACTAGTTATGGCAGCGATTAGCGATTTTTATCGTGACTGCGACATTATGGAGGACACATCGGACACTTTTGACACCATTTTGGGGCCATTTTTCATTTTTACAGCGAGCAGTGCTATAAATATGCACTGTTACTGTAAAAATTACACTGGCAGTGAAGGGGTTAACCACTAGGTGGCGCTGCAGGGGTTAAGTCAGTGCTATGGAGTAATTCTTACTGTTAGGGGGCGTGGCTACACGTTACACGTCACTGATGACCGTTCCCGATCACGGGGAATGGTCATCAGTCACAGTGTCACTAGGCAGAATAGGGGAATGCCTTGTTTACAAAGGCATTCCCCTGTTCTGCCCTTGCCGACCGCAATCGCGGGCCGCCCGGGAACATCGAGTCCCCGGGACCCACGGCCGCACTCATAAGGCACGCGGCGGGCGTGCCCGCGCCCCCGGTGGCGCGCGTGCACCCGCTGGGCAGCAAATTTAAAGGGACGTACCTGTACACCCATCTGCCTGCCCGTGCCATTCTGCCGACGTACATCGGCGCAAGGCGATCGGCAAGTGGTTAATATGCAATGAAGGGATAACATGATAGGAGAATGGGGGAAGCGAAAGCTGAAAACGGCTAGACTTTATGCAGAATGTTAGATAAGGAAAAAATGGCAAACAGATACCTACTGTTCAACATATGTGGTCTGCAGAATCACCTCTGCTGGACAGATGTGAAGATAAAAAGTACTCTAATGCCGCACACACAAATGTTCGATGTGAGCTTTTGGTCGGATATTCCAACCGTGTGTAGGCTCCATCGGACATTTGCTGTCAGAATTTCCGACAACAAATGTTTGAGAGAAGGTTCTCAATTTTTCCGACAAGAAAAGTTCTTGTCGGAAATTCCGACCGTGTGTAGGCATTTCCGAAGCAGAAAAGTGCTGCGCATGCTCAGAATCAATTCAATGCATGCTCGGAATCATTGTACTTAATTTTTCTCGGCTTGTCGTAGTGTTGTACGTCTCCGCGTTCTTGACCATCGGAATTTCCGAGCAACATTTGTGCGACTGTGTGCAGACAAGACAAGTTTGAGCCAACATCCGTTGGAAAAAAAAAAACACGCTTATGTTGTCAGAAATTCCGATCGTGTGTACGCGGCATTAGGAAAATTAAAGCACTCAAGTCTGGCTTTATGTTTTGCCCTCTCAAGTCCACCCCCCGTCAACATGCCAATTACAATTTTTCAATTATACCTTACCATTTTCATTACATACCTTATCCTAGACCTAGTGATGTCATTACATGGTCTCTGTTTCTCTATGCAATGCAGGTAGACCATGGTTGGTGGGGGAGGGGAGGGGAGGGGGGCAGCAGGCTGCTTTTCATAACTACCTGAAAACTTCACAGCACCCAGCCTTAGTACCACTCTCAACAGCTTGATAAGTGGGTGTCAGTTTGGAGGAGTGGTAGTTCTTAGGCCCCTTTCACAGAGGCCAGATCTTTTTTTTCTCAGCAGGGGATCTGTCTGCTGACCCCTTGCTGAGTGGAGAGGGCAGATGATAGGTCTGTGTCTGCTGTGCTTATGCAGAGCGGACACAGCCCGCTCGGCTCTACAGACAGTTGGATGTAAACAGACCGGCTGTCCGTGTACACCCTACTGCCCCTCCGATCCGATCTGGGCAGACGGAGGGGAACAGATTGCCTTCCATTTGTTTTTGTGGGATTGGATCAGCGGATTGGAGGTAGGCGGGTATAAACAGACACAAGTCGATTTACATCCATGGCTCCATAGAGGAGCAACACTCTTCCTATTGTAGTGAAAGCCAACCTTGCTGCTGCTGTACCAACTTAATTGCTGACACAATTGATAGTAAATAGTTATGCTATCGCTCTGATCCATCCCATAAGCACTGCAGAAGGAAGAGGGAGAAGGGGGCGGGGATTTCAAATCCTTAAACTTCTATATGGGCTACTTGGGCACTAATAGCTCATCACCCGGGGAAGTAAGTAGAGTGGAGACTGGAGGGATGGGAAGGTGCACAGTGTTACTTTTCTTTTTTTTGTGAAAAGGTGAGCTTACAGTTTAAAGTGTATTTCCACTTTTGCAGTCAGATTGAAGAAACCCCCATCATATGTGTATTCTTTTTTTCCCATTCACTCAACATATCTGAAAATCATAAAAAAATAAAAATGACAGTTAGGGTATTTACAGAGAGACAGTTTTTTAAGTGTTTTGATGTACAAAGTACCACCCAAGTCTTGAGATCTTGAACCCTTTCTTTCAAATAGTTTTTATTAAAGCTTAAACATACATAGCATAGCATAATACTTATGCAATATAAAAATTTAACATTTAGTATTGTGTAGTCCAACAGTGGACGTGTATGAGAGTACAATAAACTTAGGGATTAGCCAATCTTACCACTGACATGAAGGGTAATATAAACTTTGCAAATGCTTAAGAAAATACAGTATCTTCTACTTGACACTAAACTCTCCTGTAGCTATTCATTAGGTACAGACTTGAAAGTAAAAATACCAATTATTCAATAAAACCAGAGGAAACATAAAATCATAAGAAAACAAAAAAAAAAGAAAAACATTTAAACTAACTCCACAAAGTGAGATTGAATGAGGTTGCTCATATGCTTAAGGCCACACAATCTGCATAATACAGTCTACATTTTAAGTTTTAGATTTAAATTTAGGGGATGCTCCAGCCCAGCTACTGCGTGCCATGTTATGGGCTTCTATTTTACCTGCAGTGAATGCAAAGGTTTTTTCATATTGATAAACAGCCTTAACCCTTTGTATTACTTCCGATATATTGGGGGCCTTATTCTGTTTTCAGTAGGCAGTGACTGTAAATCTGACCACAATCAGTATGTGAGTTATTACTACTCTGAGTTGAACAGGGGTTTGTTCTATTGATAGATGCAGTAATGCCAAATCAGGGGATGGAGAAATGTAGAAGCCTGTAATTTTGGATATCAGGGAGAACACTCCATTCCAGAAGCTTCGCAGATTTCTACATTCCCATAGGACATGTATTAGGTTGCCCACATCTCCACACTGATGCCAAAACAGACATTTTGTATGGCATGAAATAGCTGCTATATAATATTTTTAAGTAATCATCCCAATGATTTACACATCTAGAGTTGGAAGGTATTAGAGCTTTTTGCCAGGTAACTGGGTCATAGACTTTAGAAAGATCCTTTTCCCAGAAAAGTATACAGGCTGATTTAGTGATTAGGTACTGGTATTGCAGGAGTGATTATAATTTAGATATCCCACCTTTTTTATATAGACGGACCTGTAATTCTCTACACAAATTTTTATCAGGTTCTACACAGTTTAAGAAATGTTTACAGGAAAATGTGTTGTCTCCTTCCCTGTCTAAAACTATATCCTTTATAAATTGCACCCCCCTGAACTCATCTATATAAACGCACATGAGGGAGAACATTTTCCAGTACATTTATAGGGCTGGATAAGCCAGCTTTTAAGCCGGTCTGTTGACAGTTGTGGTGGTAAGAATTCCATGCTTGAACAGAAGCATGGATTACTGGGACATCTGGGATTTTCACTGGAAGACCTGTTAGTGTATCCAGGAGCAAGGACAGAAGGTCTCTTCCTCTTACCATGGCTCTTTCTATCTCTCCCCAGAGTTAGTCTGAGGGATTATTAAACCAAGTGTGCAGTTGGTCAAGAATGGCAGCGGTATAGTAGTGCTGCAATAGTGGGAAATTTATACCCCTATACGCTTATGTTTTATCAAAGTAGAGTACGCTAATTTAGCCCTTTCCCTTGCCATAGGAAACACCTGATCGGAGAATTCACTTTTTGTAAAAAATTATTAGGTATGTAAATCGGTAAAGGATCTTTGGGAGCACTAACATTTTGAAGGCTGCGGAACGTCCTAACCAGGGATGAGCCGAACAGCCCCCTGCTCGGTTCGCACCAGAACCTGCGAACAGACAAAATGTTCGTCTGAACTTTAGAACCCTATTAAATACAATGGACTCGAACGTTCGAAATCTAAAGTGCTAATTATAAAGGCTTATATGGAAGTTATTGTCCTAAAAAGTGTTTGGGGACCCGGGTCCTGCCCCAGGGAACATGTATCAATGCAAAAAGAAGTTTTAAAAACGGCCGTTTTTTCAGGAGCGGTGATTTTAATAATGCTTAAAGTGAAACAATAAAAGTGAAATATTCCTTTAAATTTAGTACCTAGGGGGTGTGTATGATATGCATGTAAAGTGGCGCATGTTTCCCGTGCTTAGAACTGTCCCTGCAAAAAATTTAATTTTTGAAGGAAAAAAAGTCATTTAAAACTCACTCGCAGCTATAATGAATTGTCAGCTCCCGGCAATAAATACAAAAGTCATTGATAAAAAAAATAAAAAAGCGTGGGGGTCCCCCAGAATTCAATTACCAGGCCCTTCAGGTCTGGAATGGATATTAAGGGGAACCCCGCCGAAAATTGAAAAAAAAATTGGCGTGGGGTTCCCCCAAATATCCATACCAGGCCCTTCAGATCTGGCATGGATTTTAAGGGGAACTCCACCCCAAATTTTTTAAAAAATGGCGTGGAGTTCCCCCCAAAAATCCATACCAGACCCTTATTCGAGCACGTAACCTGGCCGGCCGCAGGGGAAGAGGGGGGGACGAGAGAGCGGCCCCCCCTCCCTCCTGAACCGTACCAGGCCACATGCCCTCAACATGGGGAGGGTGTCCCCATGTTGATGGGGACAAGGGCCTCATCCCCACAACCCTTGCCCGGTGGTTGTGGGGGTCTGCGGGCGGGGGGCTTATCGGAATCTGGAAGACCCCTTTAACAAAGGGGACCCCCAGATCCCGGCCCCCCCCATGTGAATTGGTAAGGGGTACATTGTACCCCTACCATTTCACGAAGAAAGCGTAAAAAAATGTAAAAAAAAAACCACACAAACACCTTGAAAAAGTCCTTTATTAAAAAAAAAAAACATTCCAGCGATGAAATCCAGTGTCCCGCGGCAATCCCGATGTCCAGCGCCGTCCGTCATTGGTTTTGCCTGAGCGGACCTGATGGGGAACTTCTTCCTCAGTGTTTTAAATGTATAGACCCGCCCCTTCTAAAGTTCCCCATCAGGTCCGCTCAGCGGACCAGATGCGGAACATGAGAAGGGGCGGGTCTATACATGTATTACCAAAGTGAGAGAAGTTCCCCATCAGGTCCGCCCCCTCGGTATGTCGGACCCGCCTACGTCATTGGCTTGAGCGGGGAACTTCCTTCACTGTGTAAATTTAAATTGGACATTGGGATTGCCGCGGGACACTGGATTTCATCGCTGGAATGTTGTTGTTTTTTTTGATAAAGGACTTTTTCAAGGTGTTTGTGTGTTTTTTTATGCTTTCTTCGTGAAATGGTAGGGGTACAATGTACCCCTTACCAATTCACATAGGGGTGGCGGGATCTGGGGGTCCCCTTTGTTAAAGGGGTCTTCCAGATTCCGATAAGCCCCCCGCCCGCAGACCCCCACAACCACCGGGCAAGGGTTGTGGGGATGAGGCCCTTGTCCCCATCAACATGGGGACATTCTCCCCATGTTGAGGGCATGTGGCCTGGTACGGTTCAGGAGGGAGGGGGGGCGCTCTCTCGTCCCCCCCTCTTCCCCTGTGGCCGGCCAGGTTGCGTGCTCGGATAAGGGTCTGGTATGGATTTTTGGGGAGACTCCACGCCATATTTTTTTCAATTGGGGGTGGAGTTCCCCTTAAAATCCATGCCAGATCTCAAGGGCCTCGTATGGATATTTAGGGGGAACCCCACGCCATTTTTTTTTTAATTTGCGGCGGGGTTCCCCTTAATATCCATTCCAGACCTAAAGGGCCTGGTAATTGAATTCTGGGGAACCCCCACGCTTTTAAAAAAAATTTTATCAATGACTTTTGTATGTATTGCCGGGAGCCGACAATTCATTAATAGCCGCGAGTGAGTTTTAAATGGCTTTTTTTCCTTCAAAAATGACACTTTTTCAGGGACAGTTCTAAGCACGGGAAACATGTGTCACTTTACATGCATATCATACATACCCCCCAGGTACAAAATTTAAAGGAATATTTCACTTTTATTGTTTCACTTTAAGCATTATTAAAATCACTGCTCCCGAAAAAACGGCCGTTTTAAAAAAAAAAAATTGCATTGATACATGTCCCCTGGGGCAGGACCCGGGTCCCCAAACACTTTTTAGGACAATAACTTGCATATTGGGCTTTATAATTAGCACTTTAGATTTCTCCCATAGACTTTTTGAATTTGCCGTGAACACCCCAATTTGTTCGTTGTTCGGCGAACGGGCGAACAGGCAATGTTCGAGTTGAACATGAGTTCGATTCGAACTCGAAGCTCATCCCTAGTCCTAACCAAGTCAGTTCATATTGTTCAATGTTTTTTAATTCTTGGGTATGTGTCTTAATAAGAGTTAGAAAATTTGTATAATAAGTGCACAAGGAGGAAGCTGTTAGCGTAACGCCTAGATATGGTATTTTTTTGGGTACCCAAGTATATGGAAATTGAGATTTCAAATACGCCAAAGCAGATTTCTGGATAATTATCGGTAAAATGGTAGACTTAGCAATGTTAAGCTTATAGAAGGAAACTTTGCTAAATTCAGTTATAATCCATTCCACTGGTCTCAGGAAGGCTCCAGATTTGTCAAAGACAATACCATTTTATGCTGGTGATGTGCTACTGTAATCTCCGTCACCCCAGAGGAAGCTCTAATGGCCTCAGCCAGGGGCTCCGTTATTAACCACTTAAGCCCCGGACCAATATGCAGCATAAAGACCAGGCCCCTTTTTGCGATTCGGCACTGCATCATTTTAACTGACAATTGCGCGGTCGTGCGACGTGGCTCCCTAACAAAATTGGTGTCCTTTTTTTCCCACAAATAGAGCTTTCTTTTGGTGGTATTTGATCACCTGTGCGGTTTTTATTTTTTGCGCTATAAACAAAAATATAGCAACAATTTTGAAAAAAATTACATATTTTTTACTTTTTGCTATAATAAATATCCCCAAAAAATATCTAAAAAAACATTTTTTTCCTCAGTTTAGGCCGATACGTATTCTTCTACATATTTTTGGTAAAAAAAATCGCAATCAGCGTTTATTGATTTGTTTGCGCAAATATTATAGCGTTTACAAAATAGGGGATAGTTTTAAGGCATTTTTTTTTTTACTAGTAATGGCGGGCGATCAGAGATTTTTTTCGTGACTGCGACATTATGGCGGACACATCGGACACTTTTGACACATTTTTGGGACCATTGTCATTTTTCCAGCGATCAGTGCAATAAAAATGCACTGGTTACTGTAAAAATGACACTGGCAGTGAAGGGGTTAACCACTAGGGGCACTGGAGGGGTTAAGTGTGCCTAGCAGTGTGTTTCTAACTGAGGGGGGCGTGGCTACTAGTGACATGTAACCGATCTCCGCTCTGATTACACAGAGCGGAGATCGCTGACATTGTCAGTAGGGGAGCGGTGTTTACACTAACATCTCCCCGCTCCATGCCCCCGTGAGACGATCGCGGGGATACCCGCGGCGATCGAGTCCGTGGGACCCCGACGTCGGCAGTTAAAGGGTCACGTACAGGTACGTGATTGTGCCTGTACGAGCCATTCTGCCAACGTATATATACAGTGAGGGGTCTTTAAGTGGTTAAAGTAAAAATTAGAAAGGGGACATCCCTGCCTGGTGCCATTAGATATTAAGAATTCATCTGAGAATGCACTAGAAGTAAATACCTTTGCCGATGGCGTAGAGTACAAGGCGGAGATAGCTGTTAAGGCAAAGCCTTGGAACCCTAATTTTGAAAGAGTGGCACGGAGATACCACCAGTGTACCTGGTCGAATGCTTTTTCAGCATTTAGGGAGAGAAGAACAGTGGGGGTACTTGAACCCTTTCTTAGCCTAAACAGTGTGCATATCTAGTTTACAACCGTTAATGAGGTCTGCCTGTTTATCACTGTGAGTAAAATAACAAAAAACAAGTGGCTGTAGATGGAGTCTGATTTATCGTATGACATAAACACAGATCAATTAACCCCTTAGTGACTGAGGGTAAAACACATGTTAATGCCTGAACACAATTTTGCAACTTTGAAACGTGTTTTGTAAACCTGTACATATCATTACATCTACTTTGTGCATCCATGTGAATTATACCTTGTTTTTTTTAGGACAAATTGGGCTTTTTTTTGTTGGTAAATAGTAACTGATAAGTCCTGATTTTTTGTATTATTGTTATCAAAGGAAAACTGGCCCAAAATAGTTTTAAAATGAAAACATTTTTTTTTTTTTAATTTAGCTGTATACATTTTGCTATTACCATAATTACCATTTTTTTTTAATTCTATCAATAAAATACTGGCCCTGACCTTTGATTCTGACCTTGACTTTTGACCATTGCCTTGACCCTAACACAAACCCTGGCATTGGCCTAGATCTAACCTTGATCTAGCTATTGTTTTCTTTATTTTTTAACTTTCTAATTATTTCTTTCCACACTTTGGTTTGTTTATTGCTTCCTCTCTATTCAGAAGAGGAAGTAAGCA
Organism: Rana muscosa; assembly: GCA_029206835.1. Taxonomy (NCBI): domain Eukaryota; kingdom Metazoa; phylum Chordata; class Amphibia; order Anura; family Ranidae; genus Rana; species Rana muscosa. Next base: position 221,993,842 of record CM055116.1, read on the forward strand.
CAGGGGCGGGTTGCACAGTGACTGATCACTGTAATAGCCAATCAGAGGCTACCACTGATATCAGCTGAATGGGAACCACGAGTCCGGTTGTTAGTACTAGATCCTCTGTGAGAGCCTGGTCTCTGTGCTGGCAGCGGGCTGTGAGAGGTACGCATATCTGCAAACCCACTGAAAAAAAGTCCAGTTCAGTGAGACCGCACATATGCATAACATTGGCAGGAAGGGGTTAATATCGCATACCTACAACAATAATTAGTACAACTAAAGATTTAGGCCTAGGAGAACTTGATTTTCATTCAGAAGCTACCATCACCATTGTCTCAGAATACAAGCATTTGGACAACATTGTCTGCCCAATCATACCCACCACTTTTCTGCAGCAGAATACAAGACTTGAATCTATGCTAATATGCTATTTATGCTGATAACAGCTTGACTTAATTACCTGATTCTTGAGATGGCAAATAAACCTTTGAACAGGATCTACTGTTATACCAAAACCTAACACAAGAGACTGATGAAATATGTATATGGTTAACTTCAAAGGTGAAAGGAGAATGTTGCAAAATAATTCTTAAAATATACATTACCAATAAAGATATTTGTAAAGGGTTATGGATCCCAGACCAGAAATTTGCAGAGCTGCTTATCTGATGACCTGTAGAGGATATGCAAAGGGCTTTCAGGGAGATCGAGTGACAGAGCCTTAGCTCAAGAGAGAGCATCTTGTTGGCAGTGCCGGGACAAGGCCATCCAGTGCCCAGGGCAAAGATGCAAAACTGTGCCCCCTCTTCCCTTAGGTTTAGGGTAAGGGTGCCCACATCCCAGCAATAAACCATTGTGCCCAGGGCATCTGCCTGTCCTGCCCACCCCTTTGTCTCGGCCCTGCTTGTTGGAAGACTCAGTGATCAAGATAATGATCCGTTAGGTTGGGAGCGATGAAGATGATGATTGATCGAGATAGCATTTGAGATGGTGAGTGATCAATGGAGTGTCCTTGAGATGGTGAGTGATCAATGGAGTGTGATCATCATCTGATGATGATGATGATGAAGTGTCTTCCCTTTCCTTTCTGAACTTTCCCTTTTTATTTCCAAAATTCCTTTTTCCAGGGACTAGCCTAGAGGGTGTATTTAAGAATATTTACCCACATCTGATAAGAAGGTACTTCTGTAGGTTAATTAAATGTTTGTTTAAGTGTTGACTGTGTCTGCCCACCAAATGACACTCTAAGATTAGGAATTCCTATTTTAGGTCCTTTGGAAATAGAATTGGATTTTTTCAACTTAACCCTATCTGGGCCATTAATATCTTTTTATCCCCCGGTTAAATCTAAATATGTTATCCTCATCATAGTGTGCATAGTCCCAGGTGTGAATAATATTATTTGTGATATTATTATTTAACGTGCTCTCATCTTAATCATGTGATATTGTATAAAGATGTGTGATTTATCCATAGATCTATTTTGAGGTAGTAATTATCAATCCTTTAAGGATATCTGGATTTTTCACATCTGCATTTTCTTTTTTACTACTGAATCATATAGATGTTTTTGAAAACACAATTATATATATTTTTTTCTGAGTATTATGAGAATACATATACCGGTACATGGTACTATATTTCTTGTCATCATTGAGTCCTTTGGATAGTAGAATGTCCTATATATGAGTAAATAGATTGCAAAGCATATAAACACTTAGTTATTAGTGTCCCTCAAAGGTATAAACTATTTACTGTATTTTTTTTTATTACAAACGTTTTTTATTGGAATAAAGAAAGCATACAATCGAAAGTCAGTAAATATCGTATATTCCAAATCATCAATGTATGCGGAAAACAACAAACAAAAAAACAGGAAAGAAAAAACTAAAAAACTAAACATAAAACAAAAATTTGAAGCATATCAGAAAAAACATCAAAGAATGAGGATCCTACAGATTAGTAATAACCAGGACAAAAGATGGGAAGCTCAGGTATACACGGAGGCATTCCCCATTAAAGGATTACGCTACATAAAGTAGAAGCTAGGCTCAAGACAGTAGAACATTCTTATAAGTCAGCCAGGATTCCCATCTTTGGTCAAATAAGTTCATTCTATCCTGCAAGGTGTACAAAATCCCCGTCCAGACTTCAGACTATGTTTCGTGGTACCTCGGGTTTATGCTTCAGGGGTTGCACTCTTCTAGGCACCTTTAGGCACATATTTTGGGATTGTGAGAAGCTCACCCCGGTTTGGGATAGGGTATCTGCTTTAGCCTCGGCTATCGCAGGGACCCCTCTACAACTCACAATCTCAATGGGTCTCCTGGGGGCACCAATCCCGGGTGTCCTCCGCAGACATGAATGCCTCATACACACAATTTGTGTCTCCACTTTGTGGAGCATTGCCCTGCACTGGAAGACCCCTGCTGTGCCACTCCCTTCTGTCCTAACCAGAATGGATGCTATAATGCTGATGGAGAGGATTTTGTACACCTTGCAGGATACTATTTACTGTATTTTTATAAAATAGTGACAAATATTGTGTTCACTTCCATTTGATTTCTCTTTGTTTTAAGTCACTTGTGAAAGGTTCCAGAAATATTCCATTGTTAAGTATTATTGTTGCACAATGTAATTTGTTGGCATTTCTCAATGAATAGATAATGCAAGGACAGCTGTATATGCAAAGAGTGTAGTTTTCTTGCTGTTAGGTAAATAGACTTTATTCTTCTCAGTTATAAAACTGGTTTTGGTTGCTTCTGCAAATGCCTTGCAAACAGAGAAAGGTAGTTTAATTTTAAAATGAGCTTCTCTTATTCAGGCTTTGTTTGAGTATCCTGTTTACCATTGTTCCTCAGCTTAGAGTATCCTTGATGCAATTGCCTTCCCAAATGTCTTTTGAAATCCACACTCCAAAGACCTCTTGTTTTGCCTTGTAACACCTGTGACTGCGTTCATCTGAATTTCAGCTGTGCGTCCATTGATATTCTATATCATTAAAATTTTATATAAAAAAACAAAAAAATACGGATACACTTATGGATGTGTAATTGATTTTATCATTTTAAAAACTTTTGCCTACTTTTAGTGCATGTAGGTCTGCGAGTGCACGTAGGTCCATTGGTCTGCGAGTGCACGTAGGTCTGCGAGTGCACATTGGTCTGCGAGTGCACGTAGGTCCATTGGTCTGCTAGTGCACTCGTAGACCAACGTGCACTCGCAGACCTATGTGCACTCGCAGACCAACGGACCTACGTGCACTCGCAGACCAATGTGCACTCGCAGACCTACGTGCACTCACAGACCTACGTGCACTCGCATACCTACGTGCACGTAGGTCCATTGGTCTGCGAGTGCACATAGGTCCGTTGGTCTGCGAGTGCACGTAGGTCCGTTGGTCTGCGAGTGAAAGTAGGTCCGTTGGTCTGCGAGTGCACGTAGGTCTGCGAGTACCTGTGTATTGTCTTGTTGAGTACCTGTGTATTGTCCTGTTGAGTACCTGTGTATTGTCTTGTTGAGTAGTAGTGTCAGGAAGCTAGTTGTTAGGTAATTTGGACAGGGTATAATCCCCAATCCTCATTAAATTAATAGGTACAATGCCCAGTGGGTGTGGAGAGGCTTCTCGGTGTACATCTTGCGGCCTGTATGCGTTCCTTGATCATCCAATCAAGGGCAAATACTGCTGTGCAAAATGTAAGCACATTGTTTCCCTGGAAGCCCAGGTTTTGAATCTGGGGAAGCAACTGTCAGCACCGAGAAGACCCTCCACACTAAAGGAGAGCTGGGAATGTACGTATCGTAGATTCGCTAACAGGGATGTTAGCATATGCCAGAGACTTTTGTAAGTCTTTAGCTGACAATTTAGGATTCTTCTACACCTCATTGAGCAGTCTGCGCTGTGCTCTTCAGTCATCTTTACAGGACGCCCACTCCTAGGGAGAGTAGCAGCAGTGCTGAACTTTCTCCATTTATAGACAATTTGTCTTACCATGGACTGATGAACAGCAAGGCTTTTGGAGATTCTTTTATAACCCTTTCCAGCTTCATGCAAGTCAACAATTCTTAATTGTAGGTCTTCTGAGAGCTCTTTTGTTCGAGGCATCATTCACATCAGGCAATGCTTCTTGTGAAAAGCAAACCCAGAACTGGTGTGTGTTTTTTATAGGGCAGGGCAGCTGTAATCAACACCTCCAATCTCATCTTATTGATTGGACTCCAGTTGGCTGACACCTCACTCCAATTGGAGATCTCATTAGTCTAGGGGTTCACATACTTTTTCCACCTGCACTGTGAATGTTTACATGGTGTGTTCAACAAAAACATGGTAACATGGTAATTCTTTGTGTGTTATTAGTTTAAGCAGACTGTGATTGTCTATTGTTGAGACTTAGATGAAGATCAGATCACATTTTATGACCAATTTGTGCAGAAATCCATATAATTCCAAAAGGGTTCACATACTTTTTTTGTGCAACTATATATATATATAATGTTGTAACATTTGTATTACTCTGCAACCTGCACATATTGCTAAGCATATGGAAATAAAACCAAGTAAATTTCTAGACAGGTGTAAATGTAGATATGGGATGATTTAAATAGATTTGTACATTATATTTCTGCACCAACAGATGAAAGTTGTCAGATGCTATGAACATACTTATACATCAGAATAAAGTTGCCGTGTAAGCATAGCACTATATTTTTAAAGTATTATGGTAGCTTCTTACTGTTAGCAGTGCTTCGAGTATTTTTATCCACATTGTTTTCCATTAAAAAGTGTTGCTTGATATAATTCATCTTTAATTTTTTTTCTGTTTCCTTTGGGGTTCTATTCCAGTACCTGCTATGCCAGTCTTATTGTCATTGTGACAGTGATTTATCAAATACATTAAATCTGCTATATCTCTTGCTGGCATAGCTTATTTTTCAAATATTAAATCTTTCTTGTGTCCCCTCTAGCCTGCCCTGACCTTCTTAATGTAGCTTCATATTGCTTTAAAAATGAATTGTGACTTTATTATGGAGGTTATTTCCTGAAACAAAATATGAGCCTGTTATATGTTTTGAAACACTTATGTAGGTAAAACACACACAGTACTAAGTTAGTAACCCAACTGTTGGTGACAAAATATGCTAGAGTTGCTTTAATAAGAAAATACTGTAACATGTACAAAGCACAACTTCAGACTGGCTAAAAAAAAAGAACATTTTTTCAAAAGATAGGATTTAGTGCCACAGTATTTTCTGTTTTTCTACTGTGACTGTAGTGACTTAGCGACCAGGTGGGGAACCACATCATGCAGCAGAGAACCAAATAGCTTTGGAAAGTTTATGAAATGCTGGTGATTTTTCAGCCAGCATAGCTTGTCAAGAAAGCACAGATCTAAGGGCATGGGCAGAAGGGACGGTAAGTTTATACAGAGTTGCTTTAAATGATACGTGCACTTATCATACCTGAGCTGCCTGCTAGGCTCATTGCCATATCTGGAGAGCTGCAAAGAGGTCCCTTATGCTCATGGATAGGGTTTGCCATCCTACTGTCATGAATGTCACGTCTACCCCAACGCAGGTGGTCAGACACTATAGCTGGCTACTGTGCGCTTCACCTATAGCAGCCCCCTTTCCCCTAAGACAAGCAGGCCTTGTCTTAAGGGAACTTGGGTACTTGGGTACTTGGTTGCCCCCAGGAATTTATACACAATGGTATAGTGCCTGGCAACCACGCCTGGGCAGATGTGAACTGAGAAAAGCAAACAGGTACTTGCAGTTTAGCAGATAGCGTGGTTCAAAGACAGTTCAGGTAAAGGCAGGCTGAGTTCAGGGGATAATCCAGTATCCGTTCCATGGTAAAAGGCAGGCTGAGTTCAGGGGATAATCCAGTCCAATCTGGGTCATACACAGGGGATCCAACAGCAAGCAAGGCAGACTAACAGGAGGCTTGGTTTAGAACAATACAGGTAAATATGTCTCTATCACAAGCAAGGGATAGTGTTCGGTTTGCTTATATCAGGTGACTGAGCAGATCAATCACCTAACAGGTGAACACAAATGGGGAGGAAAAGCAACAGCCAACACCCAGGTGCTGGAATGAGGAACAGGGGCATTAAGTGATCATGACACCTACTGGTAGTTGGGTAGAGATCCAATCCAGTTCCATAATGTGTAATGTTCTTTTGCATGTCCCTTATGCCGTGTACACGCGATAAATTTTTTTGACGGTGAAAACACTGTCGAGAAAATCGACGTGAAAAACGACACGACACACGGCCGTTTTAAATTACATTTTTTTTCTTGGTCGAAAAAAACGACTGTGTGTAGGCTCCCCGGCAGTGTTTCCCTATGGGAAAACTGCCACGAAAAAAAAATGACGGGAATCACGACGAGAAAAATTAGAGCATGTTCTAATTTTTCTCGTCGTAATTAATGCCGTTTTTCCCGTCGGGAAAAATGGCAAAAAGCCCACACACGGTAGTTTTTCTTGTCCAAAAGAAAAAAATTCATTTTTCCCGTGTGTACGCGGCATTACATTTTTTCATTCATGAATTCTTCACCAAAGCCCAAGCCCAAACGACCATCACGATTCATTGCACCACAGGAGCATCCTTTTACATTATATATTTGATGTATGCATAATAACACCTTTTTAGAATATACAGAAGTAATCCAATGTAATCAAATATTACTTTACAGGAAAATATATAATCCCTATATACAGTACAGTTAGTACAGTTACAATAACACAGTACAGTTAGTAAGTGTTGTGACCACCAGACATGAAGCGTGTTAGTGGAAGGATCATCAGATGACAGTCAAGGAAAGCCTAAAAAAAGTCTCTGCAATTTTATCAGCACATTCGCCTGGGAGAATTTTACTAAAACCATTACTGGCATAGCCTTTGAAATATGGGCAGTGGGCTTAGAGGGGCCAATAAAATAGTTTTTCATTAACCGCTTGCAAAACCTCCCTATGCACATATACTGAGGCAGGGCGACTGCTCTGTGCCAGATTTTTTTTTTTACCAAAAATATGTAGCAGAATAAATATTGGCCTAAATTAATGAAGAAATTAGATTTTTTACATTTTTATATTGGATATGTTTTATAGCAAAAAGTAAAAAACTTTTTTTTTTTTAAATTGTCACTCTTTTTTGTTTATAGCGCAAATAATAAAAACCGCAAAGGTGCTTAACCACTTGCCGCCCGCCCTATTGCAAAATGACGGCAGCAAAGTGGTTTCAATATCCTGACTGGACGTCATATGCCGTCTTCAGGATATTGAGCCGCTGCGCACCCCTGGGGGCGCGCATCGCGGCGATCGTTGTTGCGGCATGTCAGTCTGACACCCCGCAACACCGATCTAGGTAAAGAGTCTCCGACGGAGACTCTTTACCACGTGATCAGCTGTGTCCAATCACGGCTGATCACGATGTAAACAGGAAAAGCCGGTGATCGGCTTTTCCTCACTCGCGTCTGTCAGATGCGAGTAGAGGAGAGCCGATTGGCTGCTCCTCTGACAGGGGGGTTTGTGCTGATCGATTATCAGCACAGCCCCCCCGAGAATGCCCACACTGGACCACCAGGGATGCCACCAGACCACCAGGGATGCCCACCATAAGGTATGCCACCCTAGACCACCAGGGATGCCAATTAGAAATGCCTAATGGATGCCAATCAGTGCCCACAATGGATGCCAATCAGTGCCCACAATGGGCACCACTGATTGGCAGGCATTATTGTTTGGCACTGATTGGCATCCATTAGTACAACACATTACAGTACAGTGCCACCTATCAGTGCCCATCCATGCCACCTATCAGTGCCCATCCATGCCCATCTGTGCCACCTATCAGTGCCCATCCATGCCGCCTATCAGTGCCCATCCGTGTCGCCTATCCGTGCCACCTATTCGTGCCCATCCATGCCGCCTATCTGTGCCCATCCGTGCCGCCTATCTGTGCCCATCCATGCTGCCTATCTGTGCCCATCCGTGCCGCCTATCAGTGCCCATCCGTGCCGCCTACCAGTGCCCATCCGTGCCGCCTACCAGTGCCCATCCATGCCACCTATCGTGCCCATCAGTGCCACCTCATCGGTGCCCATCAGTGCCGCCTCATTGGTGCCCATCAGTGCCACCTTATCAGTGCCCATCAGTGCAGCCCCATCAGTGCCCATCAGTGAAGGAGAAAACTTACTTATTTACAAAGTTTTGTAACTGAAACAAAAAAAAACGTTTTTTTTTCAAAATGTTTGTTTATTTTAATTTTTTTTAGCATTAAATAAAAATCGCAGAGGTGATCAAATACCACCAAAAGAAAGCTCTATTTGTGGGGAAAAAATGATAAAAATTTAGTTTGGGTACAGTGTAGCATGACCGCGCAATTGTCATTTAAAGTGCAACAGCACAGAAAGCTGAAAATTGGTCTGAGCAGGAAGGTGTATGAGTGCCCTGTATGGAAGTGGTAAAAATACCACCAAAAAAAAGCTCTATTTGTGGAGAAAAAAAGGAAAAACATTTTATTTGGGTACAGCATTGCACGACAACGCAATTGTCAGTTAAAATAACGCAGTGCTGTATCACAAAAAATGACCTGGTCATGAAGGGGGTAAACCTTCCGGAGTTGAAGTGGTTAAGCCAGCCACTTCACTATAAGGATTGTGGGGGTACAGACCAGACATAGTGCCAATGTAATTGAAGCTGCTGTAGGGAAAGCATAGCAAAAGCTTAAAAGCTGGATAGGGAGAGATTGCTGGGGAAAACTATATTGTTCTTTAACCACTTAACGACCGCTCACTGTATATATACGTCAGCAGAATGGCACCGACAGGCACAATCACGTAGAGTGTACGTGATCGCCTTTGTACAATTGGGGGGTCCGATCGGACCCCCCTCCTATACAGTGAGCACCCGTTTATCGTTGGGGAGCGATCAGAGATGAGGGGGTGACCATTCGATTTCCGCCACCCCCTCGCGATCGCTCCCGGCCAATGAAAATGCTTCCTCCGCCATGTGATGTAAACACAGGCAGGAGGAAGTGATGTCATCTCCCTCGCGGCGGTCTTTTCGATTCCGGCGCCGAGGAGAGAGGAAGCAGGTTAGTGCACCAACAGTCCACTGACACATAGGTACACATAGGCACACATTTCACCCCCCAGTCACCCCCAGATCACCCCCCAGGTCACCCCCCAGCCCCCAATCACAGTGTCACTGATTGCAGTGATCATTTATTTTACTGATCACTGCATTTATTGTCATCTGTGATAGTAAAAAGTTGCAGGGCAGTTAGGTTTAGGCCCCTTTAGGTCCAGGGTAGCCCCCTAACCCCCCTAATAAAGGTTTAACCCCTTGATCGCCCCCCAGGTAACCCTTTCACCCCCTAACGCCAGCGTCACTAAGCGATCGTATTTTCGATCGCTGTATTTAGTGCCGGTGGTGCCCTAGATAGCCAGTTATTTATTTTTAGTTTCGCCGCAGGTTTTTAGAGCGTCAGGTACCCCCATATATTATTTTAACCCCCTGATTGCCCCTAGAGTTAACCCTTTCACCAGTGATCACCGTATAAGCGTCACTGGTGACACTGGTTACCCAGTTAGTTATTTAGTTATTTAGGTAACCCGTCAGGTTTTTATATAGCGTCGGGTACCCCATATTTAACCTAATAAAGGTTTTAACCCCCTGATTGCCCCTAGTTAACCCTTTCACCAGTGATCACCATATAAAGGTTACGGGTGACACTGGTTGGTTAGTTTGCTTTTTAGAGCATCAAGGCACCCGCCGTATATAACCCAATAAAGGTTTAACCCCCTGATTGCCCGGCGGGTGAGATCAATTAGGTTTTAGCGCCAGAGAGGGTCTGCGTCGCCCCAGGCAGCGTTAGGTTAGTGCCAGTAACGCTAACACCCACGCGCAAAGCATACACCTCCCTTAGTGGTATAGTATCTGATCAGATCTATACTAGCGTCCCCAGCGGTTTAGGGTTCCCAAAAACGCAGTGTTAGCATGATCAGCCCAGATACCTGCTAGCACCTGCGTTTAGCCCCTCCGCCCAGCCCAGCCCAGCCCACCCAAGTGCAGTATCGATCGATCACTGTCACTTGCCAAACACAAAACACATAACTGCAGCGTTCGCAGAGACAGTCCTGATCCCTGCGACCGCTAACAGTTTTTTTTGTAGCGTTTGATATATTTGCTGACGACAGTCGGGTGCTTTTTTTCCTGTGAATCTTACTAGTGTACCCCTAAATTTAGAGCCCAAAATGGCAAGTCGAAGGTACACTAGTAAAGAGGCCTACGAGATTCTGAGCATGACAGATAGTGAAGAGGAGGTCACGTATCTGTCAGATTCAGGCTCAGAATATCTTCCCGTAGAAGACAGTGACGTCAGCGGCCCCACGTCAGATAGCTCTGACGACGAAGTTGAGGTCCCTGCTAAGGTCAGGCGTACCCGGTCCCGATCTTCTGAGGTTGTTGAGGAGCAAGAACCGCAGGGCTCTCGTATCATGGAGCAGAGGAGTACTAGCGCCGCTATTCCTTCTGGTGAATTGGCAAGCACCAGCGGCCTAGTACAGCCTGGGCGTACATCCAGCACTGCAGTATCACGTGGTGATGTGGCGAGTCCCATAAGTGCAGTTCAAGCTGGCGAGGTGGCAAGCACAAGTAGTGTCCCGCTGCCACCAATAAGAAGACAAAGGCAGGCCCGTCGTACCCATAGTGCTCTTCCTGCAGAATTCACCTATCCTGATTGGGTCCCCACCACTTCTGCAGAACCCGTACTTCCCCCATTCACTGCCCAACCCGGTATTCAGGTGGAAACAGCTGATTTTATGCCAATCGATTATTATTCGCTGTTTTTCACGGAAGATCTCTATAGATCTATTGTGGACCAGAGTAATTTATATGCTGGTCAATTCATCGCCGCTAATCCCCAGTTGCCTTCCATTGCCAAAGATTGGAAACCAATTACGGTTTCCGAATTTAAGACCTTTCTGGGCCTTTCCCTCAACATGGGCACACATAAATTCCTGTCATTGCGTGCTTATTGGTCCACGCACCCAATTGACCACATGCCCGTGTTCTCTGCCTCCATGCCCAGGAAACGATACGAGCAGATTTTGCGGTTCATGCACTTCAACGACAATGAACTTTGTCGTCCACGTGGGGACCCTGAATACGACCGGCTCTATAAAATTCGGCCCCTCATAAACCACTTCAACGAACATTTTGCAGCCTTGTTTATTCCCGATCAAGCTGTCTGCGTTGATGAGTCCCTGATTAAATTTTCTGGCCGCTTGGCTTTCAAGCAGTACCTTCCCAGCAAGCGTGCCAGATACGGGGTCAAGCTCTATAAGTGCTGTGACAGGGCAACAGGCTATGTATGGAGCTTTATGGTTTATGAGGGAAAAGATAGTCAGGTTGAGCCGGTCAACTGCCCGGATTACATAGGAAGCGCTGGCAAGATAGTGTGGAACTTGGTGTCACCCTTATTCGGAAAGGGGTACCACTTGTATGTGGACAATTATTACACGAGCGTGCCACTGTTTAGTCACTTGTTTGATCATCAGATTGGAGCATGTGGCACCGTGCGACCTAATCGCCGGGGCTTTCCCCAGCGGCTTGTAGATGCCCGTATTAGGCTGGGGGAGAGAGCCTGCGTGAAGTGTAATAACTTGCTCGCTATGAAGTGGAGGGACAATAAGAATGTTTTCCTTCTTACCTCCCTTCATGCAGACACGACAGTCCAAATTCGTACGGCGACTGGTGTTGTGGAGAAACCCCTCTGTGTCCACGAATATAACACAAATATGGGAGGGGTGGACCTCAACGACCAGTTGATGGCGCCGTATCTAATTGACCGTAAGGCGAGACGCTGGTACAAAAAAGTGTCTCTATCCTTATTCCAATTGGCTTTGCTGAACGCTCATGTGCTATACAGAGCTTCAGGCGGGACTTTATCTCTTCTAAAATTCCAGAATGAGATAGTCATAGAACTCCTGTATCCAGGCGGTTCTGCACCTCACCATCCCCTACCAAATGCAGTAAGCCGGCTGCATGAGAGGCATTATACGCATCTCCTCCCGAGTACCCCTACCCAACGAGCCCCCAAAAAAGATGTTGTGTCTGTAGCAAGCGCGGATTTAGGCGTGACACCCGTTATTATTGTCCACTCTGTCCTGACAAACCTGGTCTTTGCCTTGGTGAATGTTTTGAACGCTACCACTCAAAAGTGAAGTTTTAGCGTAGGGTACAGCATTTCACAGACTAGGACACACTTACACAGGGTCTCCCAAGATGCCATTACATTTTGAGAGACCCGAACCATTACAGTTGTTAAAGTTTAAAAAAAAAAGTGTAAAAAAGAAAAAAAAAACGTAAAAAACAAAAACACAAAAAATATATAAAATAAAAAAAACAAAAATAGTTGTCGTTTTATTGTTCTCTCTCGCTCTCTCTATTTTCTCTCTATTGTTCTGCTCTTTTTTACTGTATTCCATTCTGCAATGTTTTATCATGCTTGCTTTTCAGGTATGTAATTTTTTGTTTTCAGGTGCGCCATTCAACTGCAGCGCCTAATTATTTATCTTGACAGCAACAGCGTTTGCTCCCACGATACATAAAGCCGTGACTCCAGTGCTGTAGGAGGTGATTTCACCACCACAGTTAAAAAAAAAGCGCATATATGCCGAAGCATGGGGGCAGCAGGGGCGGAGGAGCGATTTTGCTCCTAATGCCGCGTATATACGGTCGAAATTCCGACGGAGGCTTGCCCGTGGTATAGTTCGACCGTGTGTACGCGGCATAACCTTTTATGCCGCGTACATACGGTCGAAATTTCGACAAAAGCTTGCCCGTGGAAAAATCCGACCGTGTGTACGCGGCATAACTTTTTTGCGGGAGGATGCCCCCATGCTTCGGCATATATATATTTTAGGCACAGGTTGCGTTAAAAAAATGTTTTATTTTTTACTAGGTTTTGTTTTGGTATTTGCTTTGCAGGTATGGTGTGGTAAGGTCTTACTGTTGTACTGTAATGTTACTTTGTTTTAATGTTAACCATCATTTGCTTAGCAGGTACGCCATTCAGTTGCATCGCGGATTTATTTATCTTGACAGCAACAGCGTTTGCTCCCACGATACATAAAGCCGTGACTCCAACGCTGTAGGAGGTGATTTCACCACCACAGTTAAAAAAAGAGCATATATGCCGAAGCATGGGGGCAGCAGGGGCGGAGGAGCGATTTTGCTCCTAATGCCGCGTATATACGGTCGAAATTCCGACGGAGGCTTGCCCGTGAAAAAGTTTGACCGTGTGTACGCGGCATAACCTTTTATGCCGCGTACATACGGTCGAAATTTCGACAAAGGCTTGCCCGTGGAAAAGTCCGACCATGTGTACGCGGCATAACTTTTTTGCGGGAGGATGCCCCCATGCTTCGGCATATATATATTTTAGGCACAGGTTGCGTTAAAAAATTTTTTTATTTTTTACTAGGTTTTGTTTTGGTATTTGCTTTGCAGGTATGGTATGGTAAGGTCTTACTATTGTACTGTAATGTTACTTTGTTTTAATGTTAACCATCATTTTCTTAGCAGTAGGGATGAGCCGAACACCCCCGGGTTCGGTTCGCACCAGAACCTTCGAACGGACCGAAAGTTCGCGCGAATTTTCGAACCCTATTCGTTATAATGGACGCGAACGTTCGAAATCAAAATTGCTAATTACAACGGCCAATATGCATGTTAATGTTATAAAACAGGTTTGGGGACCCGGGTCCTGCCCCAGGGGACATATATCAATGCAAAAAGAAATTTTAAAAACTAAAGTTTTTTCGGGAGCAGTCATTTTAATGATGCATAAAGTGAAAAAAAAAAAAGTGAAATTTTCCTTTAAATATGGTACCTGGGGGGTGTCTAAAGTATGCCTGTGAAGTGGCATGTGTTTCCCGTGTTTAGAACTGTCCTTGCACAAAATGACATTTGTAAAGGAAAAAAAGAAGCCATTTAAAACCACTTGCGGCTTTAATGTCATGTCTTGTCCTGGCCGCCATATGGCTGAAAATCCTTGAGAAAAATGGCATGGCTACCCCATCACCCCCCCCCCCCCCCACCCCAGCCCCTTTGGGTCTTGTATGGATACTAAGGGGGACCCCGCACCCAAAATAAAACCCTATACCTACAACCCTATATACTCTGAACAGCAGTATATAGGTGGTGCAAACAAGACATGGACTGTAGGTTTGTTCTTAAGTAGAATCTGAACAGGTACATTATGAAGTGTAGCTACATCCCAAAAAAATCAATTTTTAAGCTTTTTGGAGAACATAGGGAGGGGTTATCACCCCTGTAACATTTGCTGTCTTTGCACATCTGTTCAGAACATGTCACCTCACTTTCCGTCCCAATGACAAATGTTTTTGGAAAAGTGGGGTTTTAATTGAAACAAGGATTGGTGATAAAGCATCAGTAGAGAGGAGATACCTTTTTCCCAAATTAAATCTAACAGGATAGAATTTTCCTTCCTAGGGGTAGATTTCCTCTCACTTCCTGTTTTCTCTTGCCGTTTGCAAGTAGGAGTCGTTTGTAAGTTGGATGTTTGAAAGTAGGGGCCTGCCGTATATACTCTGCAGAAATTTGCCCTATTAGATGTTGGTGTAGCCACAAGACTGGTGGGCACAGGAATGGGCCCTGCTGTGAGTTAATAGATCAAGATTTGTACTTGCATGCACCTGTTGAACCGGGCAGAAAAATTGGGCCTTTGGTGGTGGTGGTGGTGGTGGTGGACGGTGTTGCCACAAGACTGTAAGCCCTCACAGTTACTCTTGGTGGGTGCAGGAATGGGCCCTGCTGTGAGTTATTAGATCAAGATTTGTAATTGCATGCACCTGTTGAACAGGGCAGAAAAATTGGGCCTTTGGTGGTGGTGGTGGACGGTGTTGCCACAAGACTGTAGGCCCTCATAGTTACTCTTGGTGGGCGCAGGAATGGGCCCTGCTGTGAACTATTAGATCAAGATTTGTAATTACACGCCCCTGTTAAACAGGGGCTGAAAAATTGTGCCTTAGGCATTGGTGCTGGTGCCACAACACTGCAACCCCTCACAGATACTGTACTTGGAGCACAGCAGTCACACCTGTTGCGAAGCATCTTTTTAAAAAATTGTAATTACACGCCCCTGTTATACAGGGGCTGAAAAATTGTGCCTTAGGCACTGGTGCTGGTGCCACAACACTGCAACCCCTCACAGATACTGTACTCTGAGCACAGCAATGAGACCTGTTGCAAAGCATTGCCTAAAAATTGTAATTACACGCCCCAACAGGGGCTGAAAAATTGTGCCTTAGGCACTGGTGCTGGTGCCACAACACTGCAACCCCTCACAGATACTGTACTCTGAGCACAGCAGTCACACCTGTTGCGAAGCATCTTTTTAAAAAAAATTAATTACACGCCCCTGTTATACAGGGGCTGAAAAATTGTGCCTTAGGCACTGGTGCTGGTGCCACAACACTGCAACCCCTCACAGATACTGTACTCTGAGCACAGCAATGAGACCTGTTGCAAAGCATTGCCTAAAAATTGTAATTACACGCCCCAACAGGGGCTGAAAAATTGTGCCTTAGGCACTGGTGCTGGTGCCACAACACTGCAACCCCTCACAGATACTGTACTCTGAGCACAGCAGTCACACCTGTTGCGAAGCATCTTTTTAAAAAATTGTAATTACACGCCCCTGTTATACAGGGGCTGAAAAATTGTGCCTTAGGCACTGGTGTGGTGGCATGGATCATTGAGGAGGAGGAAGAGGATAGTCAGTGAACATAACAGGACAGTCACTCAGCATCAGCATAGGCAGTCTTGAAGGGATGTGACATTATAAATTATTCCGTTATATCCGCTTCAGGTGTCTGGTAGCTGGTGGTGATCCAAGACTGATTCATTTTTATGAAGGTCAGTCGATCAACCGAGTCGGTGGACAGGCGCACCCTATGATCGGTGACAAATCCTCCAGCAGCACTGAATGTGCGTTCGGAAAGAACGCTGGATGCAGGACAGGCCAGTAGCTCAATTGCATACTGTGCAAGCTCTGGCCAGTGATCCATCCTCAGGACCCAGTAAGCCAGAGGATTTTCGGTGGGAAAGGTGTCCAAGTCTGACCTTGCCCCTAGGTATTCCTGCACCATGTATATCAGACGCTGGCGATGGTTGCTGGAACCGATCATACCTTGGGGCTGCGGACTAAAAAATTGTCTGAACGCATCGGTCAGACGTCCACCTTCCCCACCGCTCCTTCTGCTACTGACTCAGCAACTTGTCGTCCAGGACCAGGAGTTTGTAACCTCCCAGTTTCTGGGAACGCATTGCACAGACCTTTCTGCAAGGCCTCCCTGAGATGTCTCATCCTCTGCTCCCTCTGCGACGGCAAGATAAGGTCCGCAACCTTACCCTTGTACCGTGGATCAAGGAGAGTGGCCAGCCAGTAATGGTCACTCTCCTTGATCCGAAGAACACGAGGATCCTTCCGCAGGCTTTGCAGGATCAGGGAGGCCATGCAGCGTAGGTTAGCTGAGGCATTCGGTCCGGAGTCTTCTGGGTCACTGAGGATGACATGATCGCCAGCCACCTCCTCCCAGCCACGTACAAGTCCACTGGTTTGTTGGGACTGTACATCATCCCTAAAAGACTGCTGCTGCTGATGCTGAGTGCCAGGCTCCACCTCCATGCTCACACAATCCTCCTCCTCCTCCTCCTCCTCCTCTTCCTGTGTGATGGGTGGGACAGAAGGAACATTGTCTGGATAAAGGGGGCCTTGAGAGACAAGGAAGTCCTCCTCTTCCTGCCTCTGTTCTGCCTCAAGTGCCCTGTCCATTATCCCACGCAGCGTATGCTCCAACAGGTGGACAAGAGGTACAGTGTCACTGATGCATGCACTGTCACTGCTCACCATCCTCGTGGCCTCCTCAAATGGTGAGAGGACAGTGCATGCATCCCTGATCATGCTCCACTGGCGTGGGGAAAAAAAGCCAAGCTCCCCTGACCCTGTCCTGGTGCCGTAGTCGCAAAGGTACTCATTGATGGCCCTCTGCTGCGTGTGCAGTCGCTGCAGCATGGCCAACGTTGAGTTCCACCTGGTGGGCATGTCACATATTAGGCGGTTCTTGGGCAGGTTCAGCTCCTTTTGCAGCTCAGTCAGCCGAGCACTGGCATTATAAGATCGGCGGAAATGCACACAGACTTTCCTGGCCTGCCTCAGGACATCCTGTAAGCCTGGGAACCTGCCCAAGAACCGCTGCACCACCAGGTTGAGGACGTGAGCCATACAGGGCACATGGGTGAGCTGCCCCTGTCGCAGGGCGGAGAGGAGGTTGGTGCCATTATCAGAAACGACCATTCCTGGCTTAAGCTGGCGTGGCGTCAACCACCTCTCGGCCTGCCCCTGCAGAGCTGCCAGAACCTCTGGCCCAGTGTGGCTCCTGTCCCCCAAACACACCAGCGCAAGCACGGCATGGCATCTTTTTGCCTGCGTACTCGCGTAGCCCCTTGTACGCCTACGGAGCACCGCTGGTTCCGAGGACAGAGCACTCGAAGAGGACATGGAGGAAGAAGAAGAGGAGGGGGTGGAGGAGAGAGGTGTGTCACAACCAGTAGTAGCATTTTGGAGGCGTGGTGGCGGAACAACCTCCAACACTACTGCACCTTGTCCTGCATCCCTCCCAGCTACCAATAGAGTGACCCAATGGGCCGTGAAAGAAAGATAACGTCCCTGTCCATGCCTGCTGGACCATGAGTCAGCGGTAATATGCACCTTACCGCTGACCGCCCTGTCCAGCGAGGCATGGACATTGCCTTCCACATGCCAGTAGAGAGACGGAATCGCCTTCCGTGAGAAAAAGTGGCGTTTGGGAACCTGCCACTGAGGAACCGCACATTGAACAAACTCACGGAAGGGGGCCGAGTCTATCAACTGAAAAGGCAGCAGTTGAAGTGCTAGCAATTTAGCCAAGCTAGCATTCAACCGCTGGGCATGTGGATGGCTGGGAGTATACTTCTTTCGACGGTCCAGCAGCTGGGGCAGGGAAATTTGCCTGCTACAATCGGACGTCGGTGTACTGCAAGTACTTGGTTGTGACACACCTAATTCTACACCTTCAGTCCTCTCAGAGCAGCTTTCAGAGAGGACTGAAGATATAGTGGGGATGGAGATCCCAGCTGATGAGGAGCAAGGAGAGGTCCGCTTTGTTCTTTGGTGTGGGTCTTTTATGTGTGCTTGCCAACGAGCTGCATGGCAGGTCGACATATGTCTGCTCATGCTTGTGGTGCCCAAGCGGCTGATGTTTTGGCCACGCGAGATACGCTTGAGACAAATATTGCAAATAGCAGTGGTGCGATCTGATGCACTCGTCTCAAAAAAGGCCCACACCAAAGAACTTTTGTGATAACGTGCAGAGGCAGCGCCCTGCACAGGCGGAGCTCTGCGGTGTGGTACAGTTGCTGTGCTGGCCTCTAGCTGGCCTCCAGGGGGCATCCTGCCTCGTTGGACATGTGACGCTGCATCCTCCTCCTCCTCCTCCTCTCTCCCTTCAGGCACCCACGTGGAGTCAGTGACCTCATCATCCCCTCCCTCTTCACCACTAGAGCAAACCTGGCAGTAAGCTGCAGCTGGTGGAACACTACTGCCAGATTGCTGTCCTTCAGCATCCCCTCTCTCTGCGTGCACACTACTGACTTCCTCAAGCTGGGTATCATCATCCGAGCCTTCGAATCGTTGGGCATCCTCCTGGAGCATGTACCCAACACTGTGCTCAAACAGTTCGGGGGACTCCTCAGGAGGACATGGTGGGTCTAGGGAAGGGGTGGCTGATGATGCCATTGAGTACGCGTTGGCAGCTGCTCTGCCAGTACCCTGAGCCTGGGTGAGAGAGGATGAGGAGGATGAGGAGGGCTTGGTCATCCATTCTACCAAGCCTTCGGCATGATGCGGCTCCACATGTCCAGCTGCCGAAAACAAAGACAAGCGTGTCCCATGGCCACGTGCTGATGACGATGCATGACCACGTCCACGGCCAGCACTGTTGTCTCTAGAAACAGAGCCTGCCTGCCCTGTGTTCTTGCCTCGGCACGCTCTGCCTCTCCTTGGCGGTCTTCCAGCCATTGTAGTCGGTAGTGTATATAGTATAAAAAATAGAACTCCTATGTGTGCTCACAACACACTGTAGGTCCTATGGGTGCTGACACTAACACACTATAGGTACTATGTGTGCTGCTGACAAGAAAATATAGGAGCTCTGTTTGCTGCCACTAACACACTAGAAGTCCTATGGGTGCTGCTGAGAAGAAAATATAGGAGCTCTGTTTGCTGCCACTAACACACTAGAAGTCCTATGGGTGCTGCTGAGAAGAAAATATAGGAGCTCTGTTTGCTGCCACTAACACACTAGAAGTCCTATGGGTGCTGCTGAGAAGAAAATATAGGAGCTCTGTTTGCTGCCACTAACACACTAGAAGTCCTATGGGTGCTGCTGAGAAGAAAATATAGGAGCTCTGTGTGATGCCACTAACACACTAGAAGTCCTATGGGTGCTGCTGAGAAGAAAATATAGGAGCTCTGTTTGCTGCCACTAACACACTAGAAGTCCTATGGGTGCTGCTGAGAAGAAAATATAGGAGCTCTGTTTGCTGCCACTAACACACTAGAAGTCCTATGGGTGCTGCTGAGAAGAAAATATAGGAGCTCTGTTTGCTGCCACTAACACACTAGAAGTCCTATGGGTGCTGCTGAGAAGAAAATATAGGAGCTCTGTGTGATGCCAGTAACACACTAGAAGTCCTATGGGTGCTGCTGAGAAGAAAATATAGGAGCTCTGTTTGCTGCCACTAACACACTAGAAGTCCTATGGGTGCTGCTGAGAAGAAAATATAGGAGCTCTGTTTGCTGCCACTAACACACTAGAAGTCCTATGGGTGCTGCTGAGAAGAAAATATAGGAGCTCTGTTTGCTGCCACTAACACACTAGAAGTCCTATGGGTGCTGCTGAGAAGAAAATATAGGAGCTCTGTGTGATGCCACTAACACACTAGAAGTCCTATGGGTGCTGCTGAGAAGAAAATATAGGAGCTCTGTTTGCTGCCACTAACACACTAGAAGTCCTATGGGTGCTGCTGAGAAGAAAATATAGGAGCTCTGTGTGATGCCACTAACACACTAGAAGTCCTATGGGTGCTGCTGAGAAGAAAATATAGGAGCTCTGTTTGCTGCCACTAACACACTAGAAGTCCTATGGGTGCTGCTGAGAAGAAAATATAGGAGCTCTGTTTGCTGCCACTAACACACTAGAAGTCCTATGGGTGCTGCTGAGAAGAAAATATAGGAGCTCTGTGTGATGCCACTAACACACTAGAAGTCCTATGGGTGCTGCTGAGAAGAAAATATAGGAGCTCTGTTTGCTGCCACTAACACACTAGAAGTCCTATGGGTGCTGCTGAGAAGAAAATATAGGAGCTCTGTTTGCTGCCACTAACACACTAGAAGTCCTATGGGTGCTGCTGAGAAGAAAATATAGGAGCTCTGTTTGCTGCCACTAACACACTAGAAGTCCTATGGGTGCTGCTGAGAAGAAAATATAGGAGCTCTGTGTGATGCCACTAACACACTAGAAGTCCTATGGGTGCTGCTGAGAAGAAAATATAGGAGCTCTGTTTGCTGCCACTAACACACTAGAAGTCCTATGGGTGCTGCTGAGAAGAAAATATAGGAGCTCTGTTTGCTGCCACTAACACACTAGAAGTCCTATGGGTGCTGCTGAGAAGAAAATATAGGAGCTCTGTGTGATGCCACTAACACACTAGAAGTCCTATGGGTGCTGCTGAGAAGAAAATATAGGAGCTCTGTTTGCTGCCACTAACACACTAGAAGTCCTATGGGTGCTGCTGAGAAGAAAATATAGGAGCTCTGTTTGCTGCCACTAACACACTAGAAGTCCTATGGGTGCTGCTGAGAAGAAAATATAGGAGCTCTGTTTGCTGCCACTAACACACTAGAAGTCCTATGGGTGCTGCTGAGAAGAAAATATAGGAGCTCTGTTTGCTGCCACTAACACACTAGAAGTCCTATGGGTGCTGCTGAGAAGAAAATATAGGAGCTCTGTTTGCTGCCAATAACACACTAGAAGTCCTATGGGTGCTGCTGAGAAGAAAATATAGGAGCTCTGTGTGATGCCACTAACACACTAGAAGTCCTATGGGTGCTGCTGAGAAGAAAATATAGGAGCTCTGTTTGCTGCCACTAACACACTAGAAGTCCTATGGGTGCTGCTGAGAAGAAAATATAGGAGCTCTGTTTGCTGCCACTAACACACTAGAAGTCCTATGGGTGCTGCTGAGAAGAAAATATAGGAGCTCTGTTTGCTGCCACTAACACACTAGAAGTCCTATGGGTGCTGCTGAGAAGAAAATATAGGAGCTCTGTTTGCTGCCACTAACACACTAGAAGTCCTATGGGTGCTGCTGAGAAGAAAATATAGGAGCTCTGTGTGATGCCACTAACACACTAGAAGTCCTATGGGTGCTGCTGAGAAGAAAATATAGGAGCTCTGTTTGCTGCCACTAACACACTAGAAGTCCTATGGGTGCTGCTGAGAAGAAAATATAGGAGCTCTGTTTGCTGCCACTAACACACTAGAAGTCCTATGGGTGCTGCTGAGAAGAAAATATAGGAGCTCTGTTTGCTGCCACTAACACACTAGAAGTCCTATGGGTGCTGCTGAGAAGAAAATATAGGAGCTCTGTGTGATGCCACTAACACACTAGAAGTCCTATGGGTGCTGCTGAGATGAAAATATAGGAACTCTGTGTGATGCCACTAACACATTAGAAGTCCTATGGGTGCTGCTGAGAAGAAAATATAGGAGCTCTGTTTGCTGCCACTAACACACTAGAAGTCCTATGGGTGCTGCTGAGAAGAAAATATAGGAGCTCTGTGTGATGCCACTAACACACTAGAAGTCCTATGGGTGCTGCTGAGAAGAAAATATAGGAGCTCTGTTTGCTGCCACTAACACACTAGAAGTCCTATGGGTGCTGCTGAGAAGAAAATATAGGAGCTCTGTTTGCTGCCACTAACACACTAGAAGTCCTATGGGTGCTGCTGAGAAGAAAATATAGGAGCTCTGTTTGCTGCCACTAACACACTAGAAGTCCTATGGGTGCTGCTGAGAAGAAAATATAGGAGCTCTGTTTGCTGCCACTAACACACTAGAAGTCCTATGGGTGCTGCTGAGAAGAAAATATAGGAGCTCTGTGTGATGCCACTAACACACTAGAAGTCCTATGGGTGCTGCTGAGAAGAAAATATAGGAGCTCTGTTTGCTGCCACTAACACACTAGAAGTCCTATGGGTGCTGCTGAGAAGAAAATATAGGAGCTCTGTTTGCTG
Source organism: Rana muscosa (assembly GCA_029206835.1). NCBI lineage: Eukaryota > Metazoa > Chordata > Amphibia > Anura > Ranidae > Rana > Rana muscosa. The sequence goes on from CM055116.1 coordinate 222,016,256, forward strand.
CCACTAACACACTAGAAGTCCTATGGGTGCTGCTGAGAAGAAAATATAGGAGCTCTGTGTGATGCCACTAACACACTAGAAGTCCTATGGGTGCTGCTGAGAAGAAAATATAGGAGCTCTTTTTGCTGCCACTAACACACTAGAAGTCCTATGGGTGCTGCTGAGAAGAAAATATAGGAGCTCTGTGTGATGCCACTAACACACTAGAAGTCCTATGGGTGCTGCTGAGAAGAAAATATAGGAGCTCTGTTTGCTGCCACTAACACACTAGAAGTCCTATGGGTGCTGCTGAGAAGAAAATATAGGAGCTCTGTTTGCTGCCACTAACACACTAGAAGTCCTATGGGTGCTGCTGAGAAGAAAATATAGGAGCTCTGTGTGATGCCACTAACACACTAGAAGTCCTATGGGTGCTGCTGAGAAGAAAATATAGGAGCTCTGTTTGCTGCCACTAACACACTAGAAGTCCTATGGGTGCTGCTGAGAAGAAAATATAGGAGCTCTGTTTGCTGCCACTAACACACTAGAAGTCCTATGGGTGCTGCTGAGAAGAAAATATAGGAGCTCTGTTTGCTGCCACTAACACACTAGAAGTCCTATGGGTGCTGCTGAGAAGAAAATATAGGAGCTCTGTGTGATGCCACTAACACACTAGAAGTCCTATGGGTGCTGCTGAGAAGAAAATATAGGAGCTCTGTTTGCTGCCACTAACACACTAGAAGTCCTATGGGTGCTGCTGAGAAGAAAATATAGGAGCTCTGTGTGATGCCACTAACACACTAGAAGTCCTATGGGTGCTGCTGAGAAGAAAATATAGGAGCTCTGTTTGCTGCCACTAACACACTAGAAGTCCTATGGGTGCTGCTGAGAAGAAAATATAGGAGCTCTGTTTGCTGCCACTAACACACTAGATGTCCTATGGGTGCTGCTGAGAAGAAAATATAGGAGCTCTGTTTGCTGCCACTAACACACTAGAAGTCCTATGGGTGCTGCTGAGAAGAAAATATAGGAGCTCTGTGTGATGCCACTAACACACTAGAAGTCCTATGGGTGCTGCTGAGAAGAAAATATAGGAGCTCTGTTTGCTGCCACTAACACACTAGAAGTCCTATGGGTGCTGCTGAGAAGAAAATATAGGAGCTCTGTGTGATGCCACTAACACACTAGAAGTCCTATGGGTGCTGCTGAGAAGAAAATATAGGAGCTCTGTTTGCTGCCACTAACACACTAGAAGTCCTATGGGTGCTGCTGAGAAGAAAATATAGGAGCTCTGTGTGATGCCACTAACACACTAGAAGTCCTATGGGTGCTGCTGAGATGAAAATATAGGAACTCTGTGTGATGCCACTAACACATTAGAAGTCCTATGGGTGCTGCTGAGAAGAAAATATAGGAGCTCTGTTTGCTGCCACTAACACACTAGAAGTCCTATGGGTGCTGCTGAGAAGAAAATATAGGAGCTCTGTGTGATGCCACTAACACACTAGAAGTCCTATGGGTGCTGCTGAGAAGAAAATATAGGAGCTCTGTTTGCTGCCACTAACACACTAGAAGTCCTATGGGTGCTGCTGAGAAGAAAATATAGGAGCTCTGTTTGCTGCCACTAACACACTAGAATCCTATGGGTGCTGCTGAGAAGAAAATATAGGAGCTCTGTTTGCTGCCACTAACACACTAGAAGTCCTATGGGTGCTGCTGAGAAGAAAATATAGGAGCTCTGTGTGATGCCACTAACACACTAGAAGTCCTATGGGTGCTGCTGAGAAGAAAATATAGGAGCTCTGTTTGCTGCCACTAACACACTAGAAGTCCTATGGGTGCTGCTGAGAAGAAAATATAGGAGCTCTGTTTGCTGCCACTAACACACTAGAAGTCCTATGGGTGCTGCTGAGAAGAAAATATAGGAGCTCTGTGTGATGCCACTAACACACTAGAAGTCCTATGGGTGCTGCTGAGAAGAAAATATAGGAGCTCTGTTTGCTGCCACTAACACACTAGAAGTCCTATGGGTGCTGCTGAGAAGAAAATATAGGAGCTCTGTTTGCTGCCACTAACACACTAGAAGTCCTATGGGTGCTGCTGAGAAGAAAATATAGGAGCTCTGTTTGCTGCCACTAACACACTAGAAGTCCTATGGGTGCTGCTGAGAAGAAAATATAGGAGCTCTGTGTGATGCCACTAACACACTAGAAGTCCTATGGGTGCTGCTGAGAAGAAAATATAGGAGCTCTGTTTGCTGCCACTAACACACTAGAAGTCCTATGGGTGCTGCTGAGAAGAAAATATAGGAGCTCTGTTTGCTGCCACTAACACACTAGAAGTCCTATGGGTGCTGCTGAGAAGAAAATATAGGAGCTCTGTTTGCTGCCACTAACACACTAGAAGTCCTATGGGTGCTGCTGAGAAGAAAATATAGGAGCTCTGTGTGATGCCACTAACACACTAGAAGTCCTATGGGTGCTGCTGAGAAGAAAATATAGGAGCTCTGTTTGCTGCCACTAACACACTAGAAGTCCTATGGGTGCTGCTGAGAAGAAAATATAGGAGCTCTGTTTGCTGCCACTAACACACTAGAAGTCCTATGGGTGCTGCTGAGAAGAAAATATAGGAGCTCTGTGTGATGCCACTAACACACTAGAAGTCCTATGGGTGCTGCTGAGATGAAAATATAGGAACTCTGTGTGATGCCACTAACACATTAGAAGTCCTATGGGTGCTGCTGAGAAGAAAATATAGGAGCTCTGTTTGCTGCCACTAACACACTAGAAGTCCTATGGGTGCTGCTGAGAAGAAAATATAGGAGCTCTGTGTGATGCCACTAACACACTAGAAGTCCTATGGGTGCTGCTGAGAAGAAAATATAGGAGCTCTGTTTGCTGCCACTAACACACTAGAAGTCCTATGGGTGCTGCTGAGAAGAAAATATAGGAGCTCTGTTTGCTGCCACTAACACACTAGAAGTCCTATGGGTGCTGCTGAGAAGAAAATATAGGAGCTCTGTTTGCTGCCACTAACACACTAGAAGTCCTATGGGTGCTGCTGAGAAGAAAATATAGGAGCTCTGTGTGATGCCACTAACACACTAGAAGTCCTATGGGTGCTGCTGAGAAGAAAATATAGGAGCTCTGTTTGCTGCCACTAACACACTAGAAGTCCTATGGGTGCTGCTGAGAAGAAAATATAGGAGCTCTGTTTGCTGCCACTAACACACTAGAAGTCCTATGGGTGCTGCTGAGAAGAAAATATAGGAGCTCTGTGTGATGCCACTAACACACTAGAAGTCCTATGGGTGCTGCTGAGAAGAAAATATAGGAGCTCTGTTTGCTGCCACTAACACACTAGAAGTCCTATGGGTGCTGCTGAGAAGAAAATATAGGAGCTCTGTTTGCTGCCACTAACACACTAGAAGTCCTATGGGTGCTGCTGAGAAGAAAATATAGGAGCTCTGTTTGCTGCCACTAACACACTAGAAGTCCTATGGGTGCTGCTGAGAAGAAAATATAGGAGCTCTGTTTGCTGCCACTAACACACTAGAAGTCCTATGGGTGCTGCTGAGAAGAAAATATAGGAGCTCTGTTTGCTGCCACTAACACACTAGAAGTCCTATGGGTGCTGCTGAGAAGAAAATATAGGAGCTCTGTGTGATGCCACTAACACACTAGAAGTCCTATGGGTGCTGCTGAGAAGAAAATATAGGAGCTCTGTTTGCTGCCACTAACACACTAGAAGTCCTATGGGTGCTGCTGAGAAGAAAATATAGGAGCTCTGTTTGCTGCCACTAACACACTAGAAGTCCTATGGGTGCTGCTGAGAAGAAAATATAGGAGCTCTGTGTGATGCCACTAACACACTAGAAGTCCTATGGGTGCTGCTGAGATGAAAATATAGGAACTCTGTGTGATGCCACTAACACATTAGAAGTCCTATGGGTGCTGCTGAGAAGAAAATATAGGAGCTCTGTTTGCTGCCACTAACACACTAGAAGTCCTATGGGTGCTGCTGAGAAGAAAATATAGGAGCTCTGTGTGATGCCACTAACACACTAGAAGTCCTATGGGTGCTGCTGAGAAGAAAATATAGGAGCTCTGTTTGCTGCCACTAACACACTAGAAGTCCTATGGGTGCTGCTGAGAAGAAAATATAGGAGCTCTGTTTGCTGCCACTAACACACTAGAAGTCCTATGGGTGCTGCTGAGAAGAAAATATAGGAGCTCTGTTTGCTGCCACTAACACACTAGAAGTCCTATGGGTGCTGCTGAGAAGAAAATATAGGAGCTCTGTTTGCTGCCACTAACACACTAGAAGTCCTATGGGTGCTGCTGAGAAGAAAATATAGGAGCTCTGTTTGCTGCCACTAACACACTAGAAGTCCTATGGGTGCTGCTGAGAAGAAAATATAGGAGCTCTGTGTGATGCCACTAACACACTAGAAGTCCTATGGGTGCTGCTGAGAAGAAAATATAGGAGCTCTGTTTGCTGCCACTAACACACTAGAAGTCCTATGGGTGCTGTTGGGGTGCAATGCTGTGCTAACAGCACTGCGGTTGGTACTACTGCAATACTGTACTAACAGTAAGCACGCACCAGACTAATCCCCAGCAGCAGCTAATAACACACTAACTGTGCAATCAGCAGCAATGAACGATCAATGACTTAGGTAGCAATGGTTTAGCAAAGAAATAGCCAATGGTTTAGCAAAGAAGAGCAAATCTTTCAGTATCAAGCAAAGACAGAATCAGCAGACTAATCTCTCCTAAAGCCGGAACTCATGTGACCGGGGCCGATGGCGTGGCGGCCTTTTAAATGGTGGGGCGTGTACTAAAGCCCCTGAGCTGTAATTGGCTACAGCCGTCCTGCCTGTAGCCAATTATTGCTCTCCGAGTTTCGGGCGCTGTGATTGGCCAAGCATGCGGGGTCACAGTGCATGCTTGGCCAATCATCAGCCAGCAATGCACTGCGCCGGCCGCGCCGGCCGCAATGCATTGCGGGGCCGCTCGCATCACACGAATGTGATGCGAACGGCCCAAATAGTTCTGGGCTCGACGAGCGAGCGAACGCCCGATGCTCGATTCGAACATGGGTTCGAATCGAGCACCGGGCCCATCCCTACTTAGCAGGTACGCCATTCAGTTGCATCGTGGATTTATTTATCTTGACAGCAACAGCGTTTGCTCCCACGATACATAAAGCCGTGACTCCAACGCTGTAGGAGGTGATTTCACCACCACAGTTAAAAAAAGAGCATATATGCCGAAGCATGGGGGCAGCAGGGGCGGAGGAGCGATTTTGCTCCTAATGCCGCGTATATACGGTCAAAATTCCGACGGAGGCTTGCCCGTCGATAAGTTTGACCGTGTGTACGCGGCATAACCTTTTATGCCGCGTACATACGGTCGAAATTCCGACGAAGGCTTGCCCGTGGAAAAGTCCGACCGTGTGTACGCGGCATAACTTTTTTGCGGGAGGATGCCCCCATGCTTTGGCATATATGCCCATCATTAGAAGTGGGTGGATGAAGGGAGGTATTCTAATGGTGGGCATGAAAAAAAGATTACAATACATGTCCAACAAGGACCAGCAACGTACTGGTATGTTGCTGGATTTTGAATGTTTATACCAGAATGATGCCTGCAGGTTTAGGTATCATCTTGGTATCATTCTTTTCAGCCAGTGGCCGGCTTTCATGTAAAAGCAATTCTAGCAGATAATTAGCCTCTAGACTGCTTTTACAAGCAGTGGGAGGGATTGCCCCCCCCGGATATAAATAGCGCCATTGGGAAATTGGGAAAGCATTTTATCACACCGATCTTGGTGTGGTCAGATGCTTTGAGGGTAGAGGAAAGATCTAGGGTCTAACCCCCCATTTTTTTCAAAAAAAGAGTACCTGTCACTACTTATTGCTATCATAGGGGATATTAACATTCCCTGAGATAACAATAAAAATGATAAAAAAAAAAATATGGAAGGAACAGTTTAAAAATAAAATAAAAAAGCAAAATAAATAATAAAAAAAAAAAAAAAAAAAAAAAAGCACCGCTGTCCCCCCCTGCTCTTGCGCAAAGGCGAACGCAAACGTCGGTCTAGCGTCATATGTAAACAGCAATTGCATCATGCATGTGAGGTATCACAGCAAAGGTCAGATCGAGGGCAGTAATTTTAGCAGTAGACCTCCTCTGTAAATCTAACGTGGTAACCTGTAAAGGCTTTTAAATGCTTTTAAAAATGAATGTAGTTTCTCGCCGCTGCGCGTTTGTGCGCAATTTTAAAGCATGTCGTGTTTGGTATCCATGTACTCGGCCTAAGATCATCTTTTTTATTTCATCAAACATTTGGGCAATATAGTGTTTTTTAGTGCATTAAAAATAAAAAAAGTGTGTTTTTCCTTCAAAAAATGCGTTTGAAAAATCGCTGCGCAAATACTGTGTGGAAAAAAAAAATGCAACACCCACTATTTTAATCTGTAGGGCCTTTGCTTAAAAAAAATATATAATGTTTGGGGGTTCAACATAATTTTCTTGCAAAAAAAAAAATGTTTTCATGTAAACAAAAAGTGTCAGAAAGGGCTTTGTCTTCAAGTGGTTAGAAGAGTGGATGATGTGTGACATAAGCTTCCTAATGTTGTGCATAAAATGCCAGGACAGTTCAAAACCCCCCAAATGACCCCATTTTGGAAAGTAGACACCTCAAGCTATTTGCTGAGAGGCATGTTGAGCCCATTGAATATTTTTTTTTTTGTCCCAAGTGATTGAATAATGACAAAAAGAAAAAGAAAATGTACAAAAAGTTGTCACTAAATTATATATTGCTCAAACATGCCATGGTTATATGTGGAATTGCACCCCAAAATACATTCTGTTGCTTCTCCTGAGTACGGGGATACCACATGTGTGAGACATTTTGGGAGCCTAGCCGCGTACAGGACCCCGAAAACCAAGCACCGCCTTCAGGATTTCTATGGGTGTAAATTTTTGATTTCACTCCTCACTGCCTATCACAGTTTCGGAGGCCATGGAATGCCCAGATGGCACAAAACCCCCCCAAATGACCCCATTTTGGAAAGTAGACACCCCAAGCTATTTGCTGAGAGGTATGTTGAGTATTTTGCAGATCTCGCTTTTTGTCACAAAGTTTTAAAAATTGAAAAAAAAAAAAAAATATGTCTTTCTTAATTTTCAAAAACAAATGAGAGCTGTAAAATACTCACCATGCCTCTGGGCAAATAGCTTGGGGTGTCTAATTTCCAAAATGGGGTCATTTGTGGGGGTTTTGGGCTATCTTGGCATTTTATGGCCTTCAAAACTGTGATAGGTAGTGAGGAGTGAAATCAAAAATTTGTGCCCTTAGAAATCCTGAAGGCGGTGCTTGGTTTTCGGGGCCCCTTACGCGGCTAGGCTCTCAAAAAGTCCCACACATGTGGTATCCCCGTACTCAGGAGAAGCAGCCAAATGTATTTAGGGGTGCAATTCCGCATATAACCATGGCATGTTTGAGCAATATATCATTTAGTGACAACTTTTTGTACATTTTTTTTTCTTTTTGTCATTATTCAATCACTTGGGACAAAAATAAATATTCAATGGGCTCAACATGCCTCTCAGCAATTTCCTTGGGGTGTCTACTTTCCAAAATGGGGTCATTTTGGGGGGTTTTGTGCTATCTTGGCATTTTATGGCCTTCAAAACTGTGATAGGTAGTGAGGAGTGAAATCAAAAATTTATGCCCTTAGAAACCTTGAAGGCGGTGCTTGATTTTTGGGGTCCCGTACGCGGCTAGGCTCCCAAAAAGTCCCACACATGTGGTATCCCCGTACTCAGGAGAAGCAGCAGAATGTATTTTGGGGTGTAATTTCACATATGCCCATGGCATGTGTGAGCAATATATCATTTAGTGACAACTTTGTGCAAAAAAAACAAAGTTTGTCATATTCCCGCAACTTGTGGCAAAATATAAAATATTCCATGGACTGAACATGCCTCTCAGTAAATAGCTTGGGGTGTCTACTTTCCAAAATGGGGTCATTTGGGGGGGGGGTTTGTGCTATTTTGGCATTTTATGGCCTTCGAAACTGTGATAGGTAGTGAGGAGTGAAATCAAAAATTTACGCCCTTAGAAATCCTGAAGGCGGTGCTTGGTTTTTGGGGCCCCGTACCCGGCTAGGCTCCCAAAAAGTCCCACACATGTGGTATCCCCGTACTCAGGAGAAGCAGCAGAATGTATTTTGGGGTGCAATTCCACATATAACCATGGCATGTGTGAGCAATATATCATTTAGTGACAACTTTTTGTAAATTTTTTCTTTTTTTTTTCTTTTTATCATTACTCAATCATTTGGGACAAAAAAAAAATATTCAATGGGCTCAACATGCCTCTCAGCAAATAGCTTGGGGTGTCTACGTTCCAAAATGGGGTCGTTTGGGGGGGTTTTGTGCCATCTTGGCATTTTATGGCCTTCAAAACTGTGATAGGTAGTGATAGGTAGTGAGGAGTGAAATCAAAAATTTATGCCCTTAGAAACCTTGAAGGCGGTGCTTGGTTTTTGGGGTCCCGTATGCGACTAGGCTCCCAAAAAGTCCCACACATGTGGTATCCCCGTACTCAAGAGAAGCAGCAGAATGTATTTTGGGGTGTAATTTCACATATGCCCATGGCATGTGTGAGCAATATATCATTTAGTGACAACTTTGTGCAAAAAAAAATAAAGTTTGTCATATTCCCGCAACTTGTGGCAAAATATAAAATATTCCATGGACTAATCATGCCTCTCAGTAAATAGCTTGCGGTGTCTACTTTCCAAAATGGGGTCATTTGGGGGGGTTTTGTGCTATTTTGGCATTTTATGGCCTTCGAAACTGTGATAGGTAGTGAGGAGTGAAATCAAAAATTTGCGCCCTTAGAAATCCTGAAGGCGGTGCTTGATTTCCGGGGTCCCGTACGTGGCTAGGCTCCTAAAAAGTCCCACACATGTGGTATCCCCGTACTCAGGAGAAGCAGCAGAATGTATTTTGGGGTGCAATTCCACATATAACCATGGCATGTGTGAGCAATATATCATTTAGTGACAACTTTTTGTAATTTTTTTTTTTTTTTGTCATTATTCAATCACTTGGGACAAAAAAAAAATATTCAATGGGCTCAACATGCCTCTCAGCAATTTCCTTGGGATGTCTACTTTCCAAAATGGGGTCATTTGGGGGGGTTTTGTACTGCCCTGCCATTTTAGCACCTCAAGAAATGAGATAGGCAGTCATAAATTAAAAGCTGTGTAAATTCCAGAAAATGTACCCTAGTTTGTAGACGCTATAACTTTTGCGCAAACCAATAAATATACGCTTATTGAATTTTTTTTTACTAAAGACATGTGGCTGAATACATTTTGGACTAAATGTATGACTACAATTGAGTTTATTCAATTTTTCTTATAACAAAAAGTAGAAAATATCATTTTTTTTCAAAATTTTCGGTCTTTTTCCGTTTATATCGCAAAAAATAAAAATCGCAGAGGCAATCAAATACCATTAAAAGAAAGCTCTATTTGTGGGAAGAAAAGGACGCAAATTTTGTTTGGGTAAAACATTGCATGTCCGCACAATTTACAGTTAAAGCAGCGCAGTGCAAAATTCAGAATTCACCTCTGGTCCTTTAGCTACCAAATGGTCCGGGGCTTAAGTGGTTAACACTGCATAGACCAGGGGTCTCCAAACTTCTCAAACAAAGGGCCAGTCTACTGTCCTTCAGACTTTAGGAGGGCCCGATTGTGGCCAGGAATAGTGTCCCATTGCTGGTGTCAGTTTTAAGAATAGTGCCCCATTGCTAGTGTCAATAGGAGGAATAGTGCCCCATTGCTGGTGTCGGTGAGGGGAATAGTGCCCCATTGTTGGTGTCAGTTGAAGGAATAGTGCCCCATTGCTGGTGTCAGTGAGAGGAATAGGGCCCTATTGCTGGTGTCAGTGAGAGGAATAGTGCCTCATATCATTGGAAGGAATAGTGCCCCAAGGGCCAGATAAAGGCCAGCAAAGGGCCACATCTGGCCCTCGAGCCACAGTTTGGAGACCCCTGACATAGAACTTTAAGACATCCTTGAGCATGTTATTTAAAAAAATAGTGTACTTTCAATGTTACCCCCAAAGCCATGTGAAAAGACCTTCTTCCAGCTGTACGGTAATTTGATTGTTTAGATTTTTTTTTCATTGGTACGTGTCTCCCATGGCATGGTACATGTCCAGCCTCCAAAGCCTTTTTTGACAGTAGCCCTAAAATGAATACATTAGCCCTAAACATAGCCAGAATTTAACAAGACTTGCTCCTGTAGACTTCAGTGGGATTGACCTCTAAGTTCTGGTTTTCTGAAGTTTGAACAATATTGGCTGAACCTTTGACAATTCGAACCTGGGCCTTCTGGCTCGATGCATGATATCAGAATTCTCTATCTTCTGCAAGCCTGGGTGCATTTTTGATTTGATTTGATTTGATATGGGATTTGTACTGCGCCGAATGTGCTCCCTTAGGAGCGCGTCTAGGCGCACAGAGATCCTAAAATCAAATTTTGATTACCAATAGAATGGTAAGAAAGAGCCTAGGGTGCGGAATATGAAAGAGGTAAAATAAAACAGAGAAAGACCGGGGAGGGGGGGGGGCTAACCCTCCAAATGGAGGAGGAAAAGGGGCATTCAAAGTCCAAGTATTTTTGCACGATTCCTATTCTTCATCAGATTATCCGTAGGTCTGGATAAAGAGGAAGGTTTTTAAACCCTTCCTGAAACTCAGGAGGGAGAGTAAGGACCTTAGAGACGCTGGAAGGGAGTTCCACAGCTCATTGCCCTTTGTAACCAGGCGTCTGTTACCAGTAGATTGTAGTCTGCTAATTGTCGGTTCTGTGAGAAGTAAGTTGGCCGATCGGAGTGATCTTGACGGTACATGGTGAGAGGCCCATTCAGACAGATAGATTGGGCCCAGTTTCCGGTGTGCCCTATACATTGATGTGTATGGAAGTCTCAAAAGGCCTCAGAGTCTTTGATGAAAAATGTAAACATTAGCTAAACATTTTTCTAAGGCTAATAAAATAAGACATCTTCTGAATACACTTCTACAATGAGTATTCAAAAAATGTAAACACCAGATATCAATTGTAATAAGTCTAATGTGATTTTTGAATTAGCTGACATTTCTTATTTATTAGGTTTCCCACCCAGCCCCGGAATCCCTTTAACAGGGTGAAGGAATGCCTGATCACTGTCTAGAACAGCTCTGTCACTTTTCTGGACTCGGTCAGTGAGCGTGATCACAGCTCAGAAAAATTGGGTGGTATGTGGGCAATGAAACTCAAGCCTCGTACACACGACCGGTTTTCTCGGCAAGAAACAACAAGAAAACTGCTGGGAGAGCTTTCTTGCTGAGAAAAACGTTCGTGTGTATGGTTTCTTGTCGAGAAAACTGCCAGGAATCTCGACGAGAAAAATAGAGAACCTGCTCTATATTTTCTCGTCAGGATTCTCGTTTTTCTCATCGCGATTCTCGTCGGTCTGTTTCCCGACGAGAAAACCGGTCGTGTGTATGCTTTTCCGAGTCTTAAAAAAACGTGCATGCTCAGAATCAAGTATGAGACGGGAGCGCTCCTTCTGGTAAAACTAGCGTCCGTAATGGAGATAGCACATTCGTCACGTTGTAACGAACTGAAAGCACGAAGACTGAAAAGCGCGAATCGTCTCTCCCCAAACTTTTACTAACACGCGGTAACACGAGATCAGCAAAAGCAGCTCAAGGGGTGGCGCCATTGGAATCGAACTTCCCCTTTATACTGCTGTCATACGTGTTGTACGTCACCGTGCTTTACAACGAAAAGATTTTTAATTGACAGTGTGTATGCAAGGAAAGCTTGACAAGAATCCCGTCAAGCTTGACAAGAATCTCGTCGAGAAAACCAACGGGTTTTTTTACGACAGGATTCTCGGCTGTGTGTACAAGGCTTCACAGTATGCACTATGTGGGTGGCAAGAGGTTTTTGTGATCATTGATAATTTGAATAATAATTGTCTTTAATCTAATTCTCTCTGCCTATGGACAACAAAAAACATATGTTTTCTTGAAGGTGAATGTGACAATAGTGAATAGTGACAGGAACTAGAAGCCAGAAGATACCTAACCTCCCTGGCGGTATGATTCTGTCAGATTTTAGGTGCTGAAAGCGGTACAATTATTTTGCATGGAAATTTGTCATTTTATATTGTAGGTCTGTAATTCTTAGGAATAACTCACTTAAATCTGTCCAAATAGTAGACATCCCGGGTATGATAAAGTTTGAAACACAAAATCATAAATTATATTATAATAAATAACTATAAATAATTATAACAAATAATAATATAATAATAATAAAAATTATTCAATAATGTAATCAAATCAAAAACACTGAAATTTGTTCAGTTGCAGAATTGTCGCTGTCATTAGATTTAGTGTTTGATGACGAATTTCCCCACAAATCACTATCGCTCAATTCTGCGAGTGATTCTAATTTATTATCGCTGTTTTCTAGCTGGTCTAAAACCACTTTTGACATAAAGGTACACTTTTTGGTTGCTATGGACAATCTCCAAATTCCAGGCAGAAAAAAATGTATTTATAATATAAAAGTGCATGCAGGGCACTGGACAGACCACTAGGGACAAAGGGGATGTGTAATTTTTTAATACAGTACTGTAATCAGTAAGATAACAGTATACTGTATGTGTATTGTGTTTTTACTTTTTTGAATTTGGCGCTGATCTCCGCCCCCGTGCGCGGCAACGCCGCAGGGAACGGAGCTTGGCGGCACTCGGGCACTGTGTGTGAATCGAGCAAGGAGACAGCTTGCACACACAGCGGGGAGACATCGCAGGATCCAGGGGACAAGGTAAGTAACTCTCCCTCTATCCTGCGATGCAGCCCGAGTCTGGCTCGGGGTTACTGCTAATGGTACTGAAATCTTACCCCGAGCCAGACTCGGGAATACCGCCAGGGAGGTTAAGATACCAGGAGTGTTATTCCACTGTAGGACATACACATCCAAGGAAAGATTCAACTAGCTGACATTTAGCCATACAAAGCATATTTAGTCTATTTGGACTGAATTTACACTATATTGTCAAAAGTATTGGGACACCTGCCTTTACACATACATGAACTTTAACGGCATCCCAATCTTAGTCTGTAGTGTTCAATATTGAGTTGGTCCACCCTTTGCAGCTATAACAGATACAACTCTTCTGGGAAGGCTGTTCAGAAGGTTTAGAAGTGTGTTTGACCATTCTTCCAGAAGTGCATTTGTGAGGTTAGGCACTGATGTTGGATGAGAAGGCCTGGCTTGCAGTCTCCAATTCATCCCTCTAATTCACCCCAAAGGTGTTCTATTGATTTGAGGTTAGGCCAGTCAGGTTCCTTCACCCCAAACTCTCTCTCTCTCTCTCTCTATTTCTCTCTCTCTCAGAGAGAGAGAGAGGGAGAGAAGGAGAGAGAGAGAGCGATTATAAGACAATCATAATTATAGGTAATTAAAACACGCAGTATGCAACAATATACAGTATAGATGTAAAGATGGACACAATGAACTATATACTACAAGTATATCAATATGACATTCATAGATTCACATATACTTGAAGAAGTGTAGAGTTCTGAAAGCGTGATCAGTTGTGATAGATATGATGCACATGAGACAGGAGAATGACTAATGTTGATCTTAAAACAGAACAATCTGATAAAACCAATTCCATTACAGGCAATGTGATGGATAACACAAGAGGACACATTTTTCCTCTGAGAAATTATAAACAAACATGTGAAGAAGAGATACTTAGACCAACTTAGATAATGATTTGATTGATGGCAAAACACACAACTGTTCCTTGGAGCTGAACAAGATTCTACCAAGAATTATAGGCTCAACAAACACTGTTTGCTCCGAGAAAAGCTAAAGAACATCAAATTTGGTTTTATTTTAGAGAAGTGGTTAAAAATAGTAAATGATAAATGTCTAAAATCTAAAAGGGAGTAGTGTGTAGTAAAAACACAAACATTACATAAACACGGCAACATTTTATAGCACAGTAGAGTCTGTTGATTTGAACATGTTTGTTTTTAAATATACCTTAAAGTGGTTGTAAAGGCACAATGTTTTGTACCTACATGCATTCTATGTGTGCAGCAGCCCCCCCAGCCCCTTAATACTTACCTGGACCCCCTCTTGATCCAGAGATGTCTATGAGAGCCTTGCCTCTCTGGGGACTTGCACTCCTGATTGGCTTTTGGCTCCCACTAATGACATTCACAGCCAGTGAGCCAATCAGGAGATGGAGGGGGCGGGCTGAGCCATGGCTCTGTGTGTGAAAGGACTGAGGGAGGGGGGGGTCTATACTGATGGAGGGGGGTATGCACTGAGGAGGGTCTATACTGAGGGAGGGTCTATACTGAGGGGAGTATATGCTGAGGGGGGACTATACTGAGGGGGTCGGTACTGAGGGAGCGGGTCTGTACTGAGGGAGGGGAGTCTATACTGAGGGAGGGGGTCTGTACTAAGGGGAAGGTCTATACTGATGGAGGGGGTCTGTACTTAGTGGAGGGGGGTCTAAACTGAGGAAGGGGGTCTGAACTTAATGAGGGGGGTCTGTACTGAGAAAGTTGGATCTATACTGTGGGAGGGGGGTCTGTACTAAGTTGGGGGTCTAAACTGAGGAAGGGGAGTTTGTACTGAGGGAGGGGGATCTATACTGCGGGAGGTACTTATTGGGGGGTCTATACTGAGAGAAGGGGGTCTGTACTTAGTTGAGGGGGTCTTTACTGAGGAAGGGGGGTCTGTACTGAGGGTGGACTATAGTTGGTGGAGGGGGGGTTACACCAACCCTAGTGACGCCATTGAAAACACACCATATTAAATTTTCATTCATAAATTAAAGACTTTATATAAATAAAAATGATATCCAATATCAGTGAATAAAGTTTGTCAAAAAACATGAGTTTTGCTTTAGGATAAAACAGGAAACAACTTAATACTTTGTTTAAAGATTTTGGGTGGTGTTGGTTAGGGTCTATTCCCTCCATAACCTGTCCTTTGGTGATAGTCATGATTTGAGTTGAACTTTCTAAGGGCTTGTTTACACTTGCTTCAAATGTGGCATTTGACACCCTTTTTTTTAAAGCACTTTGCCAATCAATCTAAATAACATGGTTACCTTACAGTCCTGTTCACAATGTCACATTTGCTTTGCTTCACTGCTCTTTAAAAATTACACCCCGCTTTCTTGGTGCTTCAAAGTGCCTCCAAAGCCTCCATAGAAGTCTATCACAACGCTCGTTAACAGAACCTGCAGAATTCAGAGGAAAACCAACAGGTGAACCAGAAACACATTATCAGTAGTCACTTCTGGTTCATGTGTATATATTCTGGGAGTGTCTTATGCAGGCGTTACATCTAGTGTGAAATGTGGAGCAGCAGAAATGTAAGTGGGGTCCAGACCAGAGCGGGGTAACTAGCAGATGGCACACGTGGTGCACAAACAGGGAACGCTATAGTGGAAGGTGAGCAGACAGCGTGGAGCAATATAGTGAGAGGTGAACAGGGACTGGAGAGAGAAAGGACTGAGTGGCAGAGAAGCAGTTGAGCTGGGAGACCAGGGCATGAGAAACTAGCAGATGTCACATGTGGAGTGCAGCATGGGAGCAATATATCGGGAGGTAAAGATGTGTATGACAGAAAAATGTATTTTGTTTCCGATTCATTTGTTAAGAAAATCATCTAATTTCATCATATTTGTTATGTTAGAACAATTCATTTTTGGAATTTGTTTCGTATATTCGGATTTGTTTTGTACATTCAGATACATTTCACATATTTGTTGTTCCAAATCGATTCATATTTTTGGAAGTTATTTTGAAAGATTGGCTATATTTGTTTTAACATGTTAATTCGTTATTTCAGGAGATTACTTATGCACTCTAAATCATCCCTGCTAGTCCCACCCACAAAGAGAAATGGGATTAGCTGATTTAACAATGCTACTGTATTTTTTGCTCCATAAGATGCACTTTTCCACCCCTAAAAATGGAGGGAAATGTCTCTGCGTCTTATGGAGCGAATACTAACCAGGACCACCCCCCGCCACCACCGCCGGCATGTTACGTAATGGCAGACAAGAGAGAAGGAGAGACATCCCAGGTCTCCCGTGAGTGCCGGGCGATCTCCCGGCTGGGCCTGTCACTCGGCCACAGACCGAGGACAGAGCAGCCCGAGCGGCCGAATGAAGTATGGCCCCGGCCGCCGCTCGGGCCGTTCTGTCTTCTGTCTGAGAGACAGGCAGATCGGATGTGATAACGTCCTCGCCAGTCTGTGCGAAGTGGCCAGGCTGCATTTCATGGGACAGGTAAGGCTGCATTTTATGGCACAGGTCAGGCTGATTTTTATGACTCTGGGCAGGCTGCTTTTTATGGCACAGGTAAGGCTGCATTTTATGGCACTGGTCAGGCTGCATTTTATGGCACTGGTCAGGCTGCTTTTTATGGCACTGCTCAGGCTGGTTTTTATGGAACTGTTAAGGCTGCATTTCATGGCACAGGTCATGCTGCTTTTTATGGCACTGGTAAGGCTGCATTTTAAGGCACAGGTTGGGCTGCACTTCATTGGCACAGGTCAGGTTGCATTTCATGGGACTGGTAAGGCTGCATTTAATTGGCACTGGTCAGGCTGCATTTCATGGCCACTGGTAAATATTTTAGTACACCATTTGGTTCAGAATATTTTTTTTCTTGTTTTTCTCCTCTAAAATCTAGGTGTGTTTTATGGTCAGGTGCGTCTTATGGAGCGAAAAATACGATAAATTCATTTCGGATTTATTTGTTATTTTTTGATATGGAAATTCTGATGGGTCTATCTCCACCTAACCCAAACATAATAAGTAGGAATTATCATTCTATTTCACTTTTCTACCTTATTGGTTTTATTGCAATATGTTTCCATTTTATATCTAGTACATTTTTTATAATAATGAAAATGCAAAATAAAAACAAAATATATCCAAATCAATCTAAATCATTTATTATGTCGTATGTTATTTGAGATGTTTCAAACATTAATGAAAGGCCCAAACTTTCTCATTATGCCATCCTAAGGAAATTATGAATTCATGGTTTTGTTATACTGTAATTTATTTCGGATCAGTTCGTTACTATTGTGTAATGTCTCCACTCACCGCCCAGTAGACATATTTCCTTATAATTGAAATTAGGACGAATTTTTCATTATTCAGAGATTCGGATGAAATTTTGATCATAATGAAATAATGGTTTACCACACGTCTATCGGTAGGTGAGTGGGGACTGGAGAGAGAGTAGGGTCAACAAAGTAGAGGATCAGCTTGGGGTTACTACTGAGTAGGGGATCAGCAGAGTTGGGGGTTAATACTTAGTGTGGATCATCAGAGATGGGGGTTACTAATGAGTGGGGGACCAGCAGAGCTGGGGGTTACTACTGAGTGGGGGATCAGCAGATTGGTGGGTAACTAATGAGCAGGGGATCGGCAGAGCTGGAGGTTTCTACTTAGCAGAGAATCAATAGAGCTGTGGATACTACTGATTGGGGCATCAGCATTTATGGGGGCACTACTGGGCACTACTGAGCCAGGGAGCCCCCGTCACCTCCAAGGCACATATATATATATATATATATATATACATAAATACAGGGATATATCTTTTGTGGCCCCCGCGGCACATGGGGATTCGTTGGGGGCCACAAAAGATATATATATACCCAAAATATCAGTGGAGCCGTTTGAAACCAGAATGTAGGCCGCAATTGGCCCATGGGCCGGACTGTGGACAAGGAATGAAATTCATTCCTAACAGCTTTGTTGACATTGTGATCATGTGACTCAGCAGTTACAGGAGCAGCACACTGCATGCTCCTAACCCAGAAGGGGCAGGATGATGTATGTAATAAAATGTAGTAACCCGCGCTTAGGAAAAAAGAATAACAGAGAACAGAGGCTGCAGCCCCCCCTGGAGAGGCACCCCTAAGGTAGCTCTAGGAGTATAAAGAAAATGGGTGGGGGTGGTGGCGCTGCCTGCACCTGGTGGGTGCCTACAAAAGGCTATAATGAACCAATGTGGTGGGCTCTGTGTTTAAATGAATAGTTAATGACCACCTATGTGACAGTGATTTAGAAATGTGCAAATTAAATACTCTAAACCTGATTAGGGCCCTGGTCCCATAAAGGTGTGACCTAAAATTAAACACAAATATATACAATAGATTAACCAAAAAAACATAAAACCAGTAATCCCACTCACGGTAGGTAATAGGTGCCACCTAACTGAATATGTGATAACATATATATGTGTAGCGGGGTCTTTAAATTTAGTTGGGGTACACCTGGGGGTAGTGTGACCCAGGTGTGTAATTGTGAAGGTTCTGGACCCGTTTTGTAATTCGTGGAGGATTGGGTGGTGTATTATTCTCCTTGGCCTGTGGGTGGTGGGGTACCTACAGGCTCAAGGTAGAATCACTGCCGCAGTGCTACCTTTTTGTCCCTTTCCGGAGATGGTACGGCTGGGGCGGGGAACCCGCCGTGGTGTTGAAGGGAGGATATAAAAGGGGGAGACGCCCTAGCCATGAGGTCTTCGAGGATTCTCTCTTCACGCACCCAGGCACCTTAGGCCTGGGTGCGGGCGGTTCAAAAGGTTCCGGCCCAGGCGCCCTAGGCCTGACTGGAATGAAGTTGGGGTCCATCCCAGGCACCTTCAGCCTGGGGTGAGGTACTATATCGTAGGCCTGGGGCCCAGTAACTTTGACTGGGTCCCACGAGGGCGAAGTGATCCGAGGGTGCTGCCTTGCGAGGGGACCCACATCTGAGGTGAGGAGGCCGGGGAGGTCACCCGTCCGGAGATTCCGGAGCAGCATCAACCCGGTGATGGATGGGCCTCTGGTAACTCCCTTAGAGGGACATCTTCCCCTGATAGGGGCCGCAACGCAGCGAAGGTACTCCCATCTGTGTTCTATGGAGTCGCTGGTAGAGACTCACAAGTTCTATGTTCTGTGCTAAGCAAAGCTGCTATAACCCCTGGTGAAACCACAGGGGTTTAGATTGAAATCAGGATAGTGCCTCGGCCTGCTCATCCCACCGTTTGCATTATGTTATGGGTCACAACTAATCGGCTGTGAAAGAACTGTTTGTTGTGGAAGTATAATAAACGAGTGTTGGACCCTGCATCAGTGTATGGACTCTGGTTAATGGGAGCAAGGGAGGTTTTTAGCATAGCAGGACTGAGCTTCATAACTAACACACATTGGCCCGAGGAATGTACTGATACTGGCCTTCACCTCACCCACAGCTATGGGGAGGACATGGGTCGTAGCACATCTCACCCTGTCATGTGACATACCCCTAGAAAAAGGAAATGGGGTGAGGCCGCTACACGTGGGGGCTCGTGAGTCCGGGATAAAATGTGTGTTGACTTTAAAATTTGAAATGGCTGTGTCTGGACTTTGCTGCCCGGAGGAGGTCCGAGCAGGTCGGCCATGTGATTGGCCAAAGTGCGTCCCTGTGCTCGAAGTCGTGGAAATGACCCCAAGACGGGAAAGGCCCATGCAGAAAGAGCGGGAAGAGGGAAAAGCCCAGCCATGTGACGTACTACATGTGGGGGTGTTTGCTGCACTGCGCCATGAGGCACCCCATGACTGCGCAATTCGTGGGCGGGGACTGTGGGAAGCCCGCGAAAACGTGCAAGTCGTGGGAGGAGTCTGGCCATATGTGGAGATACACGTGTAGACTCCGGCGCGTGGTCAGCGCGTGATGGAGCAGCAGGTGGTCGGGATGGCCTCAAGCTCCCCGTGGATGCCGGTATCATACCCCACGAAGATGACTGCTTTTGCTGCTCCCCTTACAGACACGGGGATAAGACTCAGGCCCCGAGGACAGTTGGCTTTGTACTCATGCAGAGACACGGAGGCCCTCGGTGTGATCTGTCCCAGATGCTCGGGACTGGTGGTCCAACTAAAGCCATTTGGGCGTTGTGAAGCGTGTAAAGAATTTCTGTTTGAGGTTGACTCATCCACAGTAAGGCCCCGGGCCCTTCGCCTCAATTGCATCACAGGTACCGCCACTCCGGAAGGGGAGATCCAGGCCTTTGCGGAGGTCCCCGTACGCGCTGACCAGGGCGACGGGACTGCCCAACCAGAGACTGAGAGAGAAAAATCCGAGGATGCTGCTTCGGTCACCACAGATTCCCTGCTGCCACCTCCGAAGAGGAAGATAGGCCTGGTGCAGGCCTCCTGTGGTCGTGGTTGAGCTTCACCCCGCCGCTTGCCGGACCTGGATGGATCCGGTTGGAAGAGTACTGGACATCCCAGTGCTGAAAAAGGTCCAGGTGAGCCAGGGGCTGGGACTGTGGTGGTGGTTGGAGGTGTCGGGGTCCACTGGAGGTGGAGCCCGCAAGGGAGGGTAGTTCTCCGTCTACTAAAGACTACCTTCCCGCCGAGATGTATGACACCTCCGACCTGGAATCGCTGTCGGACTGTGGTGATGACGGGGAAATAGATGAACTGTTTCACCGGAAGGGCTGGGACAAACGCCCGCTACCTGTGCTATGCAAACCGCAGGATTCTCCTATGTCCATAGAAGACAGCACGCCCCGGGCGCAGGCCCCGGAGCTCAGGAGGGAGTCTGGTCCTCCGACTGACTTTCCACATTCCACAACATCACCTGCTTTGGTTGTGGGGATGCAGCGCGCGTCATTGCGTGCGCCAAAGGCAAAGCCACCCGAGGTAGTGAAGGTACCTCGACACCCGGAGGCCATCGTGCAGCCGGGAGAAGGTGAGCGGGATGTCATGCCTCCTTTGGCCAGATTGTAACGACTTTTCTCCCAGAGAGTCGCCCGTGAGTACGGATGGGAGTATCCCTACTTGCCTCGGGACTTACTTTACGAAGTTGAGGTCCTGCGACAGAGATGGTACGACGAATTTGTCTGGGAGAAGCTCAAAGTGCCTCAGGCCCGGCGATACTTGTCCTGTTCGCCGCCTGTGTCCAAGAAATTCAAGGACTGCAGAGCGGACTGGAAGTTGGGGTGCCATATTCATGCTGATAAAGTGCTTATCTGCAGAAAGGAGGGAGAGGATGTTGAATATTCAGTCGAAGTGTTTGATAAGCATCTGAAGCCTTTGTTCTTACCTGATCCGAGGTTTTACTTGTGAGGAGGGACTCATGAGTATGTTTTCAGCTACAAATTTTCCTGGAAGAGCATTTGCTAGAACGTCTGAACAATACCCTGTTTTTTTTATTTGTTTTTTTTTTCTTCCCACTCTCTTTTCCTACGAGTCAAGGACAGACTTTGGGGTAGAATTAGTGTAGGGACGCATGAAGAATGAAGGAGCACCAAGTGTCATTACCGCGGCGCTGTCACCAGGTGGCAGTGTTGTGCAACGTTTGTTTTTCTGCACACTTTTACACCACACTCGTTGGAGCAAATGGGTCCCTCGGCTGATGGACCCATTCATTCCAAATTTTCACATGATGTTAGGATGTTGTCTGTTTTTTTGTTTCCCTTCTGCAGGAGATTCGTAGGTCAAGACTACTGAGTATGGGGTGGTTCTTAGACAGTGACGGGAGGGATTGTATATGTGTACATGATAGATGTTTTATACAAAAGTTTTATTGTTTTATAGTTCCCTTTAGGCTTGTGCAATTCGTTTCGTAACGAATCGAAATTCGTCCGAATTTAGCAACTTTCGGACATTCGGAAGCATTCGAATTTCCGAACAGAGCAATTACGAATAAAACCGAATCCGAAATAAATTATACCGCAAAATAGCGAATGCCCGAAGGTCTTCGGCATAATTCGTTATGAAAAAAGTTACGAATGTACGAATCCATTCGAAGCACAATAACACTCACTCTGCTCTCTGCTTCTCCCTCACCATGCTGAACTCCCTCTCAAAATGGTGTACAGGGGGCGGAGGCTATAGCCGCATGAAAAAACGAAAGTAAAATACGAGATTTCGAATCCATTCGAAGCACAATAACACTCACTCTGCTCTGCTCTCTGCTTCTCCCTCACCGTGCTGAACCCTCTCAAAATGGTGTACAGGGGCGGAGCCTATAGCCGCATGTAAAAAACGAAAGTAAAATACGAGATTTCGATTCGTTACAAATAACCGCTATGTATTTAGAAAAGTACAAATCCATTCGAAGCACATTAGGCATAATAGGCAGCGTCGTTGTGAGAGAGACACGGAAAATTACGAATCAACGAACCCAAAAAAAGTTACGAAAGTAGGAGTTGTGTCCAGAATCAACGAAAAACAACGTACTCTACCGAAAGTACGAATTATAAAGCAACAAAAAATTCAACAAAAAATGTCGCTTGCAAAAATACGAATGAGTCCGAACACGAAAAATCCCGTCTAGCAAAATTACGAATGATTACGAATCAACAGGACCGGAAAGAAACGAACCGAAACGGAACAAATTTTTCCGTTGTGTACAAGTCTAGTTCCCTTTCCCCTTGAGCAGGTCTTGGCACACACGGGATTCAAATTTTTTAGGGATAGCCTCTGAGGCTCGCTCCATGTCATCACTCCTTGGGAGACATGGGGTTGCACCAGACCAGCGTCAAATCACAGGGGGGAGTATGTAGCGGGGTCTTTAAATTTAGTTGGGGTACACCTGGGGGTAGTGTGACCCAGGTGTGTAATTGTGAAGGTTCTGGACCCCTTTTGTAATTCGTGGAGGATTGGGTGGTGTATTATTCTCCTTG
Organism: Rana muscosa; assembly: GCA_029206835.1. NCBI lineage: Eukaryota > Metazoa > Chordata > Amphibia > Anura > Ranidae > Rana > Rana muscosa. The sequence goes on from CM055116.1 coordinate 222,039,029, forward strand.
GCCTGTGGGTGGCGGGGTACCTACAGGCTCAATGTAGAATCACTGCCGCAGTGCTACCCATTTTGTCCCTTTCCGGAGATGGTACGGCTGGGGCGGGGAACCCGCCGTGGTGTTGAAGGGAGGATATAAAAGGGGGAGATGCCCTCGCCACGAGGTCTTCGAGGATTCTCTCTTCACGCACCCAGGCACCTTAGGCCTGGGTGCGGGCGGTTCAAAAGGTTCCGGCCCAGGCGCCCTAGGCCTGACCGGAATGAAGTTGGGGTCCATCCCAGGCACCTTCAGCCTGGGGTGAGGTACTATATCGTAGGCCTGGGGCCCAGTAACTTTGACTGGGTCCCGCGAGGGCGAAGTGATCCGAGGGTGCCGTCTTGCGAGGGGACCCGCATCTGAGGTGAGGAGGCCGGGGAGGTCACCCGTCCGGAGATTCCGGTGCAGCATCAACCCGGTGACGGATGGGCCTCTGGTAACTCCCTTAGAGGGACATCTTCCCCTGATAGGGGCCGCAACGCAGCGAAGGTACTCCCATCTGTGTTCTATGGAGTCGCTCGTAGAGACTCACAAGTTCTATGTTCTGTGCTAAGCAAAGCTGCTATAACCCCTGGTGAAACCACAGGGGTTTAGATTGAATTCAGGATAGTGCCTCGGCCTGCTCATCCCACCGTTTGCATTATGTTATGGGTCGCAACTAATCGGCTGTGAAAGAACTGTTTGTTGTGGAAGTATAATAAACGAGTGTTGGACCCTGCATCGGTGTATGGACTCTGGTTAATGGGAGCAAGGGAGGTTTCAGCATAGCAGGACTGAGCTTCATAACTAACACACATTGGCCCGAGGAATGTACTGATACTGGCCTTCACCTCACCCACAGCTATGGGGAGGACATGGGCCGTAGCGCATCTCACCCTGTCATGTGACATACCCCTAGCAAAAGGAAATGGGGTGAGGCCGCTACATATGTATATCCTCAAAAGTGAAAACATGTAGAATGCCACACACAAAAATCTAAACAAAACCAAAAAAACTTGTGCAAAAAATCCGATATATGTGTGAGATCAGTCCACATTAATAATTTACAAAGTGCTATTGTCCATAGAGGATAATTCCAGGCAGTTTCCAATACAGGCAATTCAAATTGAAGGTAAATGGAAGGATGAATAATAGATAAGAAAGTCTTTCAACCAGTTCCAAAGGTGATTTGTGCTCATTTACATCAAGGATATTGAGGTGACTTGTCGTGCTCCCCCACAAGGGTCCCCACTCACCAGCTCCTATCAGGGGTAATTCGCGTATAGGGTCAGATCCAGGTGGTTTCCAGCAGTGGGTGCCTCCACTCGCAGGCCCCGCAGACTCCAAGCCCTCTCTCAGTATCCAAAAAATCAAACGGCACTAGCAGGTATTTCAGTTTCCTCAAAGGAAGGAAAAAATGGCTTCCATGGTGTAGTATCAACAATACTTGTTTATTAAAAGAATGAGCATTTAAAAAAGTACAAAATACAAAAGGCACCAGTCCCAGATTAGCTCTGCCAGAGACGAGTGATTTGGAAATGTGCAAATTAAACAATCTAAACCTGATTAAGGCCCTTGTCCCATAAAGGTGTGACCTAAAATTAAACACAAATATATACACCAGATTAAGCAAAAAAGACGGTGGCCACGCACATTACGTCATCACGGTATAGCAGTAGGTGGAACGCAGGTGGAGCGCACGCCACGATCCCCAGGTCTGCTGCATATCGGGTATACTATCCTTAGCTCGTCTCTGGCAGAGCTAATTTGGGACTGGTGCCTTTTGTATTTTGTACTTTTTTAAATGCTCATTCTTTTAATAAACAAGTATTGTTGATACTACACCATGGAAGCCATTTTTCCTTCCTTTGAGGAAACTGAAATACCTATTAGTGCTGTTTTATTTTTTGGATACTGAGAGAGGGCTTGGAGTCTGCGGGACCTGCGAGTGGAGGGACCCACTGCTGGAAACCACCTGGATCTGACGCTATATGCGAATTACCCCTGTAAGGGTCATAGGAGCTGGTGAGTGGGGACCCTTGTGGGGGAGCACGACAAGTCACCTCAATATCCTTGATGTAATAGAGCACAAATCACCTTTGGAACTGATTGAAAGACTTTCTTATCTATTATTCATCCTTCCATTTACCTTCAATTTGAATTGCCTGGATTGGAAACTGCCTGGAATTGTCCTCTATGGACAATAGCACTTTATTAATTATTAATGTGGACTGATCTCTCACATATATGGGATTTTTTGCACATGTTTTTTTGTTTTTGTTTTTGTGTGTGGCATTCTACATGTTTTCACTTTTGAGGATATACATATATATGTTATCACCTATTCAGTTAGGTGGCATCTATTACCTACCGTGAGTGGGATTACTGGTTTTATGGTTAATCTATTGTATATATTTGTGTTTAATTTTAGGTCACACCTTTATGGGACAAGGGCCCTAATCAGGTTTAGAGCGTTTAATTTGCACATTTCCGAATCACCATCACATAGGTGGTCATTAACTATTCATTTAAACACAGAGTCCACCACATTGGTTCATTATAGCCTTTTGTAGGCACCCATCAGGTGCAGGCAGCGCCAGCACCCCCACCCATAGGATGATGTATGTGATTCTGCCGGCCCATGCGGTACTGCCACAGAAAATGTAAAGTGGTTAAAAAAAAGAATCACAGAAGCATCATGGAAGAATCAAAAACACATAAAAAATGCATGTTGAAGTGGTAGGTGTTTGTTAAAATCAAAGCAATTGTAATTGAGCCCTAGATGTATTCTTTAGTAATTTAGGAACCCAAGGGAGCCAATTTACATAAGTCTAGCTGCAAATTAGGTAGTAAGCTATTGTTGCTGATCTGGCTCAAGGTTAGGCCTTGGTTTCTAAATATTTGAAAAGGAACTACTCACCCCTCCCAACCTAAAAAAATTGCAAAGGTAGAGGTTTTTGACAGTGGAATCTTTGCATGTCTCTTGTACAAAAAAACTCTTTAGCGTTTGTCCGAGCATTTTTTGTGTACATTACCTGAAGTGCATCTGTGTAATGCCAAAAATGAATCCAAAAAGCCAAGTGTCCATAATTAAGTATTTTCCACAAGCACACATTTGAATTGAACAGAATATAGTCCGAGAACATTTCGTTTTACCCCATTTGCACATAACAAATTCAAATTTAGATTCAATGTTGATGGACTAACAGCTTTTCATTTTTTTTTTCTTCTCAGTGAGCTGATGTTATGACAACAGATAAGTAACTGATACACTGATATATCCACTGAGTATCTTGCTGGACTGGCTATAAGTTTATAGCAAATGGTGAACGATGATTGATTGTTTTCTATCTGTGATGTGTTTACTTACTCATACCATTATTTAGCCACTTGCCGACCAGCGCACAACGATATACGTCAACACAATGACACAGCTGGGCAGATGGGCGTACAGGTATGTTCCCTTTAAGATGCGGCATTGTGGGCGCGCGTGCCCGCGGCGAGCTCCGTGAGTCTACCGCGGGTCCCGTGGACTCGATGTCCGCGGGGATACCCGCGATCGTCTCACAGAGGGGAAGAATGGGGAAATGCTAATGTTAACAAGCATTTCCCCATTCTTCCTAGTGACAGGACACTGATCACAGCTCCCTGTAATCTGGAGCGGTGATCAGTGTCGTGTCACATGTAGCCCACCCCCCTACAGTTAGAAAACATCCTTAGGACACACTTAGCCCCTTCAGCGCCCCCTACTGGTTAACCCATTCACTGCCAGTGTAATTTTTACAGTAATCAGTGCATTTTTATAGCACTGATCGCTGTATCAATGACAATGGTCCCAAAATGGCGTCAAAAGTGTCCGATGTGTCCGCTATAATGTCGCAGTCACGATAAAAATCGATGATCTCCACCATTACTAGTAAAAAAAAAATATTAATAAAAATACCGTAAAACTATCCCCTATATGGTAGACGCTATAACTTTTGCGCAAACCAATCAATAAACGCTTATTGTGATTTTTTTTACCAAAAATATGTAGAAGAATATGTATCGGCCTAAACTGAGGAAAAAATGTGTTGTTTTATATATTTTTGGGGGATATTTATTATAGCAAAAATTTTTGTTTATAGCGCAAAAACTAAAAACCGCAGAGGTGATAAAATACCACCAAAAGAAAGCTCTATTTGTGGGAAAAAAAGGGACGTCAATTTTGTTTGGGAGTCATGTCGCACGACCGCGCAAAATTGTCAGTTAAAGCGACGCAGTGCCGAATTTCAAAAAGTGCTCTGGTCTTTGGCCAGCCAAATTGTCCGGGGCTTAAGTGGTTAATACATTAATTTTAGAATTACAATTTTTCATTTGTTACATGGCTATTTAAAGATAACCATTTTAATTTTGGTTAGAAACCAGTGGGCTGATTCAGCTTTCTATTTCTCTGCAATAGCGTGTGTCTCTTGCCCTTCCACCAACATAAAGATGTCACTCCCTACCTACAGGACCCCCATAAATTCTTATTCATAATGAACAATTTGATTTCAATGTATCTCCACTAGGACTAGGGTTGCCACCTCATCCCTTTAAACCCGAACACCTTTGAATTACTCAGGTTCTGCGGCTAATTAAATGCAGGTAAGGCACCAAGTGAGTTTAATTACAACCTTAATCAGCCTCAGAACCTGTGTAATTAATATGTGTTCGGGTTTAAAGGGATGAGGTGGCAACCCTAGCCCCTATTCACAGTAACCAAACTTTTAGCTATTATATACACCATTTATCCTCAAATTACTGCAACCATTTTAGTTTGGAGCCAGTTGAGGTCTGTGTTGACATGAACAAGCCCATATCAGAAGAAGAACAGTGAACCTTTAGCTTTGTTTTATTGTTTACACCTGCAGCTCCATTTGGTAGCAAGCACCTTGTCTTTTCTGAACATAACAGAGTTAATTCATGTTCATTGCTCACAGGTTTGAAAGTGAACAACACAAAGGTAAAACAACAGTCTGGCAAGCTGGGGCCAACTGACTCAGGGAAAACTGAAGCTAAGATTCAGCTGCACATATTGTTCATTACATACTCTTTTTTTAATTAAGATAAGAACAAGATACCATATGGAGAACTTTCGTTTTTTTTTTAAGCCCTTGGGCGATAAAGCAAAAAAAATGAATTTTGGGAGAATGGTAGAAAAAAAGTTAAGGCTTATTTCATATTATAACTAAAAGTTTTAGTGGCCTGGTAGCAAATGTATATTGTAGCCCCATGTCTTTGTGGGAGACATTTTTAAATCAAACTGGTTAAATTGTCACCATGTTTATTCCATGTTTATCCCACTATATGCCTAAAAAATAAACATTAGAGAAAAGAAAGAAGGGATATGAATAGAGTTGCCACCTCATCCCTTTAAACCCGAACACATATGAATTACACAGGTTCTGAGGCTAATTAAAGGCAGATAAGGCACCAAGTGAGTTTAATTACCACCTTAATCAGCCTCAGAACCTGTGTAATTAATATGTGTTCGGGTTTAAAGGGATGAGGTGGCAACCCTAATAGGGGCTGAAGTGTTTTTTTAGGAGTACAGAGCATGAAGGCTGAACATGCATCTCAGGTAAAGAGTGTAAAGGCTCTAGAATTGTTTAGGGCAGGGTTCTCCAAACGTTTCAAACAAAGGGCCAGTTTACTGTCCATCAGACTTTAGGGCAGGGATATGCAATTAGCGGACCTCCAGCTGTTGCAAAACTACAAGTCCCATCGTGCCTCTGCCTCTGGGTGTCATGCTTGCTGCTGTCAGAGTCTCGCTATGCCTCATGGGACTTGTAGTTTGGCAACAGCTGGAGGTCCGCTAATTGCATATCCCTGCTTTAAGGGGTCAGCACTGGGGCTATTGGAAACTGTCCTGGCATCAGTGGGAGTAAGCAATGCATCTTTGGCATTAGGGGTAGGAATAGTACCACATTGTTGGTATCAGTGACATAAATAGTGCACCATCAATGGTGTTAGTGGGAGGAATAGTGCACCATCATTTGGGGTCAGTGGGAGAAATGGTGTCCTATTATTGGTGTCAGTGGAAGGAATAGGGCACCGTCTTTGGTGTCAGTGGAAGGAATAGTGACCCCGTGTTGGTGTCAATGAGAGAAATAGTGCCCACTTGTTGATGTCAGTGTAGCGGGTATATGCTTTCCTATTTTTGAATCTGGTGGGGAAACTGTGATGTATGGTTCCCTGGGGCCCACCAGGTGGCGCTGACACTTTGGGCCCGGGATTGAGCCATCGTTGCGGTGGCGTACCTCTTTTGGCCTCTCTCAGCGGTTGTATGGTGGGGCGGGGAACCCACCGTGCTTGCTGGGAGGGGGTATAAAGGGGTGGCCATTTTTGGTGGCGGGAGTCGAGTCCCGGGCACCTTCAGCCTGAGACCGGTGGTTCGTGTCGGTCCCCTAGGTGGCCTAGGCCTAGAGGACGTTCGGAGGTCGTGTTCCATCCCAGGCACCTTTAGCCTGGGGTGAGGTACTCGGATGGAGGTCTGGAGCTCAGTGCCCACCACTGAGTTCCGCGAGGGAAGGAGGTCCTAGGGAACCCCGGGAGTGGGTACCCGAATCCGGAAGGCGTAATGGGCCGGTGGGAGATACTTGCTTGAAGACCTGGTGCAGCATATTGCCAGTGACAGGTGGGCCTCTCATCGGAGACCGCCTGGAAGGAAATCCCCCCTCGCTCGGAGACCGCAACCCACTTTCAGGAAGGAAAGTGGAGAGTTCATTGTGTCTGGGCCTACTCGCATCCACACCTCCTTGTCTGTTCTGTTCTTTAAGGGAGTCCAACTGATTATGTTCACTTTTGCATTGAGAAGAATAAAGGAGTGTTGGACTTTAATGGTGTGGGGCTCGTTTTCTGGCAGACATTGTTCAAGGTAACTCTCTTTGGAGGTTCCAGGTGCAGAACACCGACCCGAAGGTAAAACAAGAATTTTGCTTACACCACACAAACATCTGCGGTGAAGGCTTGGCGTGGTGACCCCGCACTCTCTCCTCTAAGGTACCCCTAGACAAGAGACAAACAAGCTGATAAAAAGAGGAGAGAGAGGAGGCCGCTACATCAGTAACAGGAATTGTGCCCCATTATTGGTGTCAGTGGGGGGGGAAAGTGTCCCAAGGGCACGATAAAGGCAAGTAAGGGCCGCATCTGGCCCTCCGGGCCACAGTTTGGAGACCACTGGTTTAGGGTACTTAAAGCAGCTTAGCACAGCTGTTTTGGAGATGTGTGGAACAGTGATTGCAGGGCTTGTAGTTATTGGGGAGTCAGGGACAATAGGCTCCATTCACTAAAGCAGATCACATGCAGTATTTAGGTGTCTGGACACATTTTTGCAAACGAGGTGGATAGGGGAATCTTCCCTGCTGCGCTATTTTATTCTGAGAGTAGGACTCCTCCGCTTTTAGAATATACTGTCCAGGGATGCAACTGATTGGAATGAACATTTTCCAATCTCCTTAGATCATAGGATTGCCTTCTCTCAAACTGGAATGGCCATAGATTGATCCAAATTCGGGCCAGTCCATGCTCAACCGGCAGATTTTAGATTACTTGGCCAGATTTAAAGTGGTTGTAAACTCAGAAAAAAAAAAACCTGCAAGACAAAGACATAATGAGCTAGTATACATTGCATACTAGCTCATGATGAAATACTTACCTTAGATTGAAGCTGTTGCAGCGGTCCCCGCACACCGCTGTTACCTGGCTAAATGTCTCCAGGAGTTTTTTCCGGGTTTGCGGGCTCTGGCGCTGTGATTGGCCGGTGCCGCAAAGAGTCACTCCCGCGCATGCGCACAGGAGCCACCGCTTACGGCACGGCTACTGAAGAAATGGCACAAGCGGGCCGTTTCTTCAGTGCACATGTGCCGTTGACGTCGGCACATGCAGATACAGTGAATATCTCCTAAACTGTGCAAGTTTAGGAGATATTCATGATAACTACAGGTAAGCCTTATTAGATTTTACCTGCAGATAAAAGTGGTGTAACAGGGTTTACAACTACTTTAATTTGGTGACTATGGCCAAAAATGCCGTGTCCTTGTCATCGCCTGTGAAATGAACTGGAAGTACTAACAACATTATCTTCCTTCTGTAAACTACTAATTCCCCTCCACAGGAGGAGACAGTGAATGAGCATAATCACTCTAGGGCAGGAAGTGTGTTTTTCACAAGATTACCAGATGAAACCAAGGGAAAGAAGTCTGAAAATAAATAAATAAATAAATGTAGCCACTTAAAGCGGAACAAAAGCCTCCTGTCCTTTACAGCCAAGGAAGCTGTCATCTTAGCCTCTGTTTGATCTGCAGTTGCCATTGTGCTGCACATGTGATCAGTTATGACACCAGACATTTGATGGCTTGATAGTTCAGTTGACTGTGACTTTTATCATTTACAGCATGCTTTTTAAATTAGTTTTGGAGAGAGTGCAGAGGGATTAGAACACCCAGGGCTTTTTTCTCAGAGAATAGATGCAGGAACTCCCCCTTTCAGAGTCATCCCTTGTCTCCACCCCCTACCCACCTTCAAGCACTGCCTCTTGGTTCCAACCCCTACCCACCTTCGAGCATAGTCCCTTGGTTCCAACCCCTACCCACCTCCCAGTCCCAGTACCGCCCCTTTTAGAGAATACAGAACCAAGTAACATTTGTAGTGCTAAGTAATTTGAATTGATAACAAGAAAAGCAGTAAAATCGATCCCCTGCAGCCAGCAACTATAGACTCCCCCCATCAACAACAGATCCCCCAAGCAACAATGGACCGCTTCCAACAATATACCCCCCCAGCAACAATAGGCCCCTGGCAGCAATGACAAACACCCACTGCAGCCAGCATCAATAGACCCTCCAGCAGCCAGCAACAATAGAACCCTCTCTCAAGAGTAGATCGCTCCTAGCAAATACGGACTCCCCAGCAACATAAGACCCACCCCAGCAACAATAGATCTCCCCACCAGCAACAATAGACCCCCCTGCAAAAATAGACCCCCTCCATTGACAATAGATCCCCCAGCAGCCAGTATCAATAGACCTTGCAGCACACCCCAGAACCCCTTGCCATTACATACAATCAGTGCTAGATGTGGCAGAACTGTGTTCCCCCATGTTCCTGCTGAAAAAAAGCCCTAAGAATACCTGTTAGTTTTTGTGAGAATGCAAAACATTAGAACACCTGTCAGGTTCTTATTGCTGTTTGTGCCCCCATTAGGGAGATTTGCCCTCTCTATTTGGCCTGTATACGAGTATCACTAAAAGTGAAAGCGAATAGAAATCCCAAATTTTGAGTTGTCACCAGAACAGGAATTGAGGGTAAATCTTCCAATGGGGACACTAGTTCTAGTGTCAGCCAACAATTCCCTAAATTTGGAGGGATTTCCTGACACTTCCTGTTTTTGGTATGGGACATGAAGTAAAGAAAAATCTCCCCAATGGGACACAGCTGGCAAAAATAAAACTGACAGGAGTTAAAACCCTCCTTTACTCCATCTAAAAAAAAAAAATTCTACTTTGAATCAATGGGTTTAGTTCTACTTTAATCTAAGGACAGGAAGCAATCTGCAGTATATAAGATATGTGTTTTTGGGTTTAGATAACGAAATGCAGTATATAGTATATTATAGAGCTGTCATTTTGCAACTTTACCACTATATTGTATAAGGTGGAATGGAAATGTTTCACTTTCAGTATAATACGTTAAGAAAGCTTTGTTAGCTATAAAATATTAAAGCTGCCACATGGTTTGCTGCAAGAAAAATACAAACTAATTGATGTACTTGTACCAGTTGCAAGAGGAAAAATCTAATGGGAAAAAAAAAAAAAAAAAAAAGTCGTGGTGTGTTCTGTAAACAAACAAAACCATTTCAGTCCGTATCAACTTGTATAATAACGCTGCCAACATCTTTAGATCTAGTCTTCTGATATCCTGCTACAGCATAAACCGCATAAGCCAGCGCTTCCCATTCCATCATTCCTTGTCTTGCCATGTTCACCACTTGTTAAAACTGAGAAAGAAAATAATTTGAAGGTCAGAATCTTTTTTTTTTTCTTATCAAGTACATTCATAAGGGGATTAAGGTTTAGGCTTAAGAAACAGCATTAATATTGTGTTGGCTCACAAAGTTTATGCTGTATATAGTTAAAGAAAACTTTTCATTTTTATTTTGTATTTGAGAATATTTGTTTACGACGTGAAGTATAAAGAGAAGGAAGCCTCAGGTGCAATGCTATATTTTTAATGTATTCAAAATTCATGCATTTAGCGAGATGTTGTTCAATCTGTTTTATTTCTGGATCACTGCGTTGTTGTCAGGATGAAATATCTGCCATTTTCTAAGATGAAATATAAAGTTAGTTTTCTGACAGAATCTCATATTTTTCAATATACTGTCTCTATTTTCTAACATGTTGCTACATTGACATACAGATGTATCTTGAGTTATTTGCAATTTTTCTTACAGCATTCACAATGGCCTCTGGTTTGCCAAATTTTGTTCACAGTTTTTTGTAGCTTCAGCTGGAAACACAATATATGGATACTATACTAGATAAGACAGCATTCTGGTAAAAAGTTCAAGTATGCTTGTTGAAATTTTTAAAACGACTTTAACCACTTATGGACCGCCCCACGCAGATATACTGCGGCAGGGCTGCCCTCCTGCGTGAAATCACGTACCTGTACATGATTTCATGCACGGGGTCCTGGGCGCTTGCGTGCGCCGCCGGCGACCTGCTCCGGTTGTGATTGGACACAGCGGGAGTCAATCAGCGCGACCCGCCAATCATTCTGAGGAGAGGCAGAACGACGGTCTGCCTATGTAAACAAGGCAGACCGCCGTTCTGCCAGAGGAGAAAATTAAGATCTTGTGTTTCTGCTAAGCAGCAACACGGATCTCTGTTTTTCTTTAGTCAAAGCACATCCCCCCACAGTTAGAAAGTACTCCCTAGGGCAGGGGAAGGCAACCTCAGCCCTCCAGTTGTTTTGAAACTACAAGTCCTATGAGAAATTGCAGGACCCTGACAATCACAGGCATGACTCCTAGAGGCAGAGGCATGATGGGATTTGTAGTTTCATCACAGCTGGAGTGCCAAGGTTGCCTACACCTGCCCTAGGGATGCATTTAACCCTTTGATTGCCCCTGATGTTAACCCCTTCCCTGCCAGTGTCATTTGTACAATGATAGTGTAATTTTTTTTTTAGCACTGATCACTGTATTGGTGTAACTGGTCCGCAAAAAGTGTCACTTAGTGTCCGATTTGTCTGCCGCAATGTCGCAGTTCCGCAAAAAAATCGCTGATTGCCGCAATTACTAGTAAAAAAAAAAGCAATAAATAAAAATTCCATAAATCTATTCCATAGTTTGTATAACATTTGCACAAACCAATCAATATACGCTTATTGATTTTTTTTTTTTTTTTTACCTGAATACATATTGGCCTAAATTGATGAATAAATTCAATTTTTTACATTTTTTATTGGGTATGTTTTATAGCAGAAAGCAAAAAATATTGGGTTTTACTTTTCAAAATGATATGCCTTTTTTTGGTTTATAGTGCAAAAAATAAAAACCGCAGAGATTCCCTCCAGTTCTGGTGACCAATCCTCAGAAGGGATGTGCTGGAGCTGGAGATAGTCCAGAGAAGGGCAACTAATTTAATATGTGGACTGGAGGACCTCACGTATGAGGAACTTTATTCTCCCTGGAGAAGAGATGCTTGAGAGGAGATATGATAGTGATTTACAAATATCTCAATGGTGATCCCAGCGTAAGTATGAAACTTTTCAGTCCCAGGGAGTATAAGAGGACACGGGGCCACACAATGAGACTGGAAGAGAAGCGGTTTAACCTTAACCTATTTACACAGGATGGACTGTTGTCTTTATTCAACCTTACCAAATATGTCACTAAATACCACCAAAAGAAAACTCTAATTGTGGGAAAAAAAGGACATCAACTTTATTTGGGTACAGCGTCTCACGACCGTGCAATTGTCAGTTAAAGCAACGCAGTGCCGTATCGCAAAAAATGGTTATGAAGGGGGGTAAAACCTTTCCAGGGCTGAAGTGGTTGAAGCGTTTGTTATCGCAAAACGTCATATTCCTGATATGTGCCTGCTGTACCATGCACTTGTATAAGAAAGTATCATGTTCTCTTTGTAATGCTTCCTCTATGTGAAATCCCTGGTGTTCCTGCTAGTCCTCTTGTTTTCCTTTTAAAACTGACCACAATAAGCAGAACACTCCGTGGTCAGTTCTCTAGCTGTGCTGGGAATTCTGCCTGCTCTCCTCCAATGATCAGACTTGTCCTGACACGCCTCCACTGTACAGCCATTCACTGGGAAGCTCAGTGTACTGCTGCTTTTTCTCCTCCACAGCTCTTATGCAGCTGAGAACAGAGGGAATGTGATAATTTATAAAAAAGGGAAAAAGGGTATTTATAATGTTTTGTTTTTTTATCTATACACAAATGTTTTGCCTTTCATTTCTATTTTAAACTGAATGGGTTGTTTTACAAGGTGGTCGTTTACAATCACTTTAACTTTTACACTAGAGAAGTCAGTATATATATATATTCACATGGAAGAAATTGTAAACGCTCTTTAGACACTATGGGGCTGATTTACTAAAGCTGGAGAAATCTAGTTCAGCTGTGCATGGTAGCCAATCAGCTTCCAACTTCAGCTTGTTCAATTAAGCTTTGGCAATAAAACCTAGAATCTTATTGGTTTCTAAACAGAGTTGCACCAGATTTTGCACTCTTCAGTTTTAGTAAATAACATCCTATAGGTTGATTTACTAAAGGCAAATAGGCAGTTCATTTTGCAAGGGAATTTTCCTCAGAGCTTAATGAAGGCAGTGAAGTTTCACATTGCACCCAAGTACGTACTTGCACATGATTGGATTATGGAAGTCAGCAGTGCTTCACCTCATTCAACAACATCTGGAACAAAATATCTTGCAAAGTTCAACTTTTCTTGAAAAGTAAATAGCCTATTTACCTTTGGTTAATCAACCTCAATATATTAATAATAGAGGTGATAACGTTATATATTTGCAAATCTTTGTGGAAGCGATATACTATACTTACTGTGGGGGACAGTTTGGGACAAGACATTAAATGTTAATTACTTTGGCTGTGACTGTCACCAGCTACCCCAATATACCCCAATATATTCATGATACCCACTCCTTGGGTATTCATACACCGTGTTGAATTTGTTTGCTGACTGGCTGGTAAGTGTGATGGCAATGTACACTTTGCTTTAGGCTTTAGTCACAAGGGCAATGAGCAAAGGTAAAAATAAGGGGAGAAAAACCTGAAAAAAATTTAAGTAACGCAGGCACCCCATCTAAGGACTGATATCTAAAACACAGCAAAAAATGATTTAACAGCAGAATCTCCCAGGAAATTTGCTAACAAAGAAACTAAAAAACTCAATATGATACCTTTTATTCAAATAATTTTTATTAAGAATATAAAGTCATAGATACAAGGAGTGGAATTTGACAAGCTGCAAATTGCTGTACATTACAAATAATGTTGACAAATGTGATGGTTATACATAAATTTCTACAGCTGTGTGGCATTACGCTCCTACATCTGTTGCTAGATTCAACTTCAAAAATTTTGAGTGAAAACGTAGAACGATGTTACATCTAGGCACATCTTTACAATCTGAATCATGTAGTTTAATATGAACTTTAAGCCCTCCATACCAGCTATGGAGGATTTGACATTGCTTATAACTGAACTCAGGGTGGGGGAAAGGGGAGATAGATGAAAAGGAGTGCAGTGAGAGAGTTAAATATGAAAGAGGGTAAGAAATGGTATAGAAAATAGAATTATGGTACTGGGCATTACAACCCGTGGGATTTGAAATTGGACCTCCATATCCTCCAGTGAGATTCATATCTTGAGATGCAACCGTCCCTGTATGCTAATATTTTTTCGTATTCTGCTATAGCATTGACTTTTGTGATCACCTCTCCTTTACTGGGTATTTCATTCGTTTTCCATTTACACATTACCAGAGACCTTGCTGCAAACAGAATGTGCATGGCTATTGACCTAACTGAAAGTGGGTATTCAGACATGTCAATGCTCAATATAGCTTTTTCAATGGTAGGTTGTACAAATACTTCAGTTATTTTCGATATGAGTTTGAACATTTCAGACCAGAAGCTGCGGAGGTGGAGGCATGCCCACACCATGTGTGACAACGTCCCCACCTGTCCACACCCCCTCCAACATAGATTAGACTGCGCCTCAGAGAACTTGGCCATTATATATGGAGTGTAGTGCCATCTTATCCAAAATTTTTGAGCTAATTCCTCATAATTTGAGCAACGTGAGAATTGATGTGTGTTTTTAATCGCTAGGAGCCACTGTCGTTCAGAAAAGACCTTGTGCAACTCTTTTTCCCACTTCAGTAATGGGTTGAATTTACAGAAAACCTTTTTGGAATTTAGTGTACTATACATAAGAGATATGCCTTTTGCTTTTGGGTCGGATGAATTCAAGTATGTCCATACTAGTTTGGGGACGAGGATGTTTGTGTTGTTGAACTTTTGATAATAGGAAGAGATTTGTTGGTAAGTCAGAAATTCAGATGGTGGTATTCCATATTTGGATTGTATGTCAGAGAACGCGATCAATTTACTATTTACTACAATATCCTCAAGATTTTTAATTCCTTTCTGTACCCACTGAGTCAGGGAGATATTGGGAATCAACCAATTGAGGGTTTCCATAAGAATAGGAACCTCAGTATTAGGTAGGGTTGAGTGTGATACCTCCGCTAGGTAAGTCCAAGCGTGCATTGTTGCCTGTATTGTGGGATGTGCTATTAAAATCTTGGGGGGTGACAGAGTTTGTGCCTGGATAAGGGAAACCAGCGATCTGGGGTATATCCATGCTTGTTCTAATTGGCTCCAGGGTGTACTCTTATCTTGTGCATACCAACCTTTAAGCTGGTCTAATATTGACGCTATATAGTAATCTTTCAAAATAGGTACACCCAGGCCGCCAACTGATTTGTGTTTCTTCTGCATAATTTGGGGAACTCTCGCCTTTTTGCCCGCCCAAATGAAGGTTGATAGTTGTTTTTGTGCTATGGTAAAGAAAGATCTTGGAATGGGAATCGGAAGTGCTCTAAAGAGATAGGTTAGTTTTGGTAAAAGTAACATCTTATATGCCGCTATGCGGCCTGACCACGAAATGTAGTGTTTTTGGAGTCTAGACATTTCTTTTTGTAAGTCTGCTATTAAGGGTACAAAGTTAAGCTCATAAAGGTTTGAGACCGGGGAGGTCAACTTGGTACCCAGGTAGGTTATTGAATCTGAAGACCATGTGTATGGTAGGTCCCTCCGGAGGGCTTTTTTAAGATCTTTGTCAAGTGCTATACCCAGTATGCTAGACTTAGAGGCATTTACTTTATAGTAAGCTACCTCACTAAATAGGGTAAGGGTGTCATGTGCAGCCGGAAGGGATACACCAGGATCAGATAATGTCAATATGACATCATCTGCGAAAAGCGATATTTTGTGGTGGATGTTTTGTGAGGTGATGCCCTGGATTAGCGGGTGAGCCCTGATTTTTTCCGCTAGTGGCTCCATCACTAGGGCGAATATCAATGGGGACAGGGGACATCCCTGCCTAGTCCCATTCGATATTCGAAAGTTCCTGGAGAACATTCCCTCCGTATAGACGAAGGCAGATGGGGTTGAATACAATGCCAGAATTGCTCTTTGGATTGGGCCAATCAGACCGAATTTCTCCAATACACTGGTCAAATAGCCCCAGTGCACTCTGTCAAAGGCCTTCTCTGCATCCAAAGTGAGAAGCAGAGAAGGCCCTTTATTTTTTTCGGCCAGGTGAATCAGATTAATCATCCTCCTGGTCGCTTCTGTGGCCTGGCGGCCCAGAACAAAGCCCACCTGGTCCTGGTCAATGAGATGTGGAAGTAGGCCTGAAAGTCTGTTTGCGATTAGTTTGGCATAGACTTTAATGTCCACATTTAAAAGTGAAATGGGCCTAAAGTTTTGTGGGGTAGTTGGATCCTTACCTGGTTTGGGCAAGGTGATGATAGTAGCAGTGAGCATTTCTTGTGGGAATGAAGCCTGGTTTATTGCAGCATCAAACATCTGATACATAAAAGGTGAAAGTTCTGCACTGAACAATTGGTAGTACTCAGAGGAATAACCATCGGGACCTGGTGCTTTGTTGTGCGGTAATTTTCTAATTTGTTTTTCTATTTCAGGTATTGTAAAGGGCTGGTTCAGTAAGTCAAGGTCTGTGTTGGACAGTGTAGGAGTTTTAACCGAGGCCAGGAATTCTCTGATCAATGTGTCTGATGGTTGGGGGGTGTTTGGGTCGTCTTTTAAATTATAGAGTGATTCATAGTAGTCGCAAAAGGCTTCTGCGATATCTTTGGGATTGGAGACTTTTAGTCCTGTTTTAGGGTTCAAGATGTGCGGAATCCTTTGTTTAACCACACGATCTTTTAGTTGGTTTGCCAGTTATTTCCCCGCCTTATTGCCACATCTGTAGGTATTTGCTCTCAACGTACGTAGGCGGTTATTTTGCTGGGAAATCAAAAGCGCTCTTAATTCCTGTCTGGCGTAGAATAGAGAATCTCGCAAAGCCTGTGTAGTATGTTGTTTATTGAGGGATTCTAGGTTCTGTATTTTGGTTAGTAGATCATCTAGTTGTTTCGACCGTTGCCTCTTGAGTCTAGAGCTAAGTTGTATAAGTAGGCCACGGATATATACCTTATGTGTATTCCAGAGTGTGAAGGGATTGTTGACCGAAGGAGCATTGATATTAAAGAACTCTTTTAGTGCCTTTCTAATTTGTATTGAATTTTCGGGGCATGACAAGGAATATATGTCGTTCCGCCACCTGTTAGCTCTGGTTTCGGCTTCACGATCCCCCACCACAATGGAAGTTGGTGCATGATCGGACCATGTTATCACATGTATTTCAGATTTAACAATTTTTTGCAACATAAATGTATCTACAAGGAACAAGTCTATGCGTGAGTAGGTATGATGGACATTTGAAAAAAAAGTAAAGTCTCTCTCTGTGGAGTGTTGACATCTCCACACATCAAAAAGCCCAGAGGACGCTATAAATTGGGCTATTGTAGCCCTCCTTATGCTGTTGGGGGAAGCGCCCGAGTAGTCTAAATCCTTAGCTGGGATCGCATTGAAATCCCCGCACAAAATGATATGTCCCTGTTTTAGGGAATCAACTTTTTTCCATATCTTTTTCAAAAAACGAAGTTGGTTCGTGTTAGGTAGATATAGGTTTACCAACGTTAATTTTATCGATGAGATTTCGCAAATAAGTATGATAAATCTGCCAGAAACATCTAGATGGGAATCCAGATGTACAAACGGGGTAGAGTCTCTGACTGCAATTGCTACTCCACCTTTTTTTTCGGGCCATTTGCCATATAGACATGCGGGAACTTACTGTGAGTAAATGATGGGGGCCTGTGAGTATTAAAATGGGTCTCTTGAAAACAAATAATGTCACTTTTTAGTCGTGTCGCTTCTTTCCAAGCCATTTGACGTTTGTGTGGGCTGTTCAGGCCTTTCACATTAAATGAAGATATCGTAAAGGGCATCGTAGCAGATGGATTAGTAGGGAGTCCTAAAATGTGTAGATGCCAAGCAGTGTGGACTATGCGTTACCTTGCACGAAGACAGTT
This sequence comes from Rana muscosa, assembly GCA_029206835.1. Taxonomy (NCBI): domain Eukaryota; kingdom Metazoa; phylum Chordata; class Amphibia; order Anura; family Ranidae; genus Rana; species Rana muscosa. The sequence goes on from CM055116.1 coordinate 222,056,764, forward strand.
GGAGATGGTTTACAAGCAGGTTTGGACGTAGAGTTGGTATGGTAAATTCCCTCGGGTTCTCTCTTGGTGGATATTGGGTCCTTGCGTTGGGAGTCCTGTACTGGTAAGATATAAATTAACGGGGAGAGGGAAGAAAGAGGAAAACAAGGAGAACAAAGGGAACAAAACAGTACTCAAGGGGGAAAGAATTATCAAAAACCGTAAAAAAAAACGTGCGATTCCTCAAGGAATCTGTGCGGATTAAATACCGCTATAGATGGGGGGTATTGAGAAAAAAAAAACTCTGTGGCATTCTCCCGGGCTTCCAGGGGGATTGTGATGAATTAAGAATATCTGGGTATATTTCAGCTCGTTTCCTCATCTGAATTTGCTCGGGAGGAAGAAGGAGAGTGAGTGCCACTTCCCTCATGTGCAGTAGGAGCTAAGATTTGCCAATCTCTCATAAGCCTCAGGCCTTCCTTTATGTTGGCTATAGTATGAGTTGCGCCATCTTTTGTAATCATCAGCTTGGCAGGGTATAGCCACCTGTATGGAATATGATGATTATTCAACGGTTTGGTAATCGTGGCAAGTTGTCTGCGTTGCTGCATGGTAAACGCAGAGAGGTCTGCAAAGAAGGAGAGCTCTTGTAGGTCTTGTGGCAGTTCATCTCGACGCCTCACAGACATCATAAACCGGTCCTTTATATGGTAAAAGTGAATCCGGACTATAGTATCTCTGGGAAGATGTGCTGGAATATTTTTTGGTCTTGGCAGCCGGTGTATACGATCAATTACTAGATCTTCCAGCGGTGTGTCAGGCAGCGCCATTTTCATGATGTTTGGGAAGTGTGCTTTTAAGTCTGGGGGTTTGACAGATTCGGGGATTCCACGGATCTTGACGTTGTTACGTCTGGATCTGTCCTCCAGATTTGCTAATTTGGTGTTGATTTTCATCAACTCGACATCCCTGTCAGTGTGAGCATCCACCATATCATTAAACGTGGCCGCAAACTCCCCCATTTTAGATTCTATGTGGGACACTCTATTAGACACCTCAGCCACCTCTGATTTAAACTGCTGGGTGATACTCATCATGTCAGCATGTAACGTAGAGCGTAGGGATACCAGCATATCCTTCATGGTAGTGTCCATGATCGGTTGGTTTAGTGTGGGGAAGTCAGTAATGGAGTCCTGCAACTCCCTGGTGTCATCTAAGGAAGAGCTTAAGCCGCTTACCTCCTCCGCTGATGGCGATGTAACCGATGTTCTCTGTTTGCTCTTGGCCGGGCTGGAGGTAGCTGATGGAGGGGGAGAGTAGTGTGAGTGACCCTGCTTATAAGTGCCGCCGGAATAAAGGCCGCGCTGCTGTGTCGGGCCTCGTGTTGTCCCTGTGGAGGAGCCGGCGCCATTTTGGCTGGTATGTCGGCGCGGCTGCACGAAGAAGTCTGACATCTTCCCCAGCTTAGGATATTCCTTCCTTTTGCGGGAAGGCATCTAGGAGGGTGTCCGCGTAGACTCTGGCCGGTTTGCGGTGAGAAACGAGGCTGTTAGTCGCTCTAAATCCCCTACAAGCCCAGGATGATGAGGAGCCGATTCAGTATGCTGCCATCCGCTCCGGCTGCTAGCCATGCCCCCTATATGATACCTTTTAACCACTTGCCTACTGGGCCCTTTCACCCCCTTCCGGATCAGGCCAATTTTCAGCTTTCAGCGCTGTCGCATTTTGAATGACAATTGGGCAGTCATGCAACACTGTACCCATGAAATTGTTATCATTTTTTTCACACAAATAGAGCTCTCTTTTGGTGGTATTTAATCATGACTGTTTTTTATTTTTTGCTAAACAAACAAAAAAAGACTAAAGATTTTGAAAAAATTTATGTTTTTTTTGTTTCTGTTATAAAATTATGCAAATAAGTCATTTTTTCTCCTTCACGGATGTGCGGCTACACAGATGGGCAATGATAGGCTGCATTGATAGGCTGTGCTGATGGGTACTGATGAGGTGGCACTGAAGGGCACTGATGGACTAATGGGCACTGATAGGCAAGACTGATAGGCACTGATAGGTGGCACTGATGGGCACTGATAGGCAGCATTGATGAACACTGACAGGCGGCACTGATGAGGAGACACTGATGGGCACTGATAAGGCTGCACTGATATGCGCCACTGATGGAAAATGATACTCGGCACTGATGGGCACTAATAGGCGACACTGATATGCTGCACTGTTAGGCACTGATGGGTAGCACTGATGGGCACTAATGGACACTGATAGGCAGCACTTATGTACACTGATAGGCAGCACTGATGGGCACTGATAGGCAGCACTGATAGGCACAGATTGGCACTGTTGGGGCTGCCCTAATAATCAGGACACTGATGATCAGTGCCCTGATTATCAGTGTAGATGTACCCTGACACCCTTGCCAGTTACCGACTCTCCTCTCATCACGCTGTGACAGCGCGTGAGGAAAGGAATGTCGATAACCAGCAAGTGTGTTTAAAGGGCCACTGTGAATGGCGCTTTAGCCCAATCTGTGATCAGCTGTGTCTAAAGATTCACAGAGTGCACGGAGCAGTGAGCGTTGTTCCTGCAGGACAGCAATAGACGTCCACCCAGAACTGGACCGCAGCGCTGTCGGCGTTGGAGGGAGACACCCACTGGTGGACACTGGAACTTTACCTTTCAGGCCTGGCGATCCCAGTGCTAGCAGCAGTTGCTCTGGTTCCTAACAGGTAGCATATGTGACATTTTATATTAGAAACCTCCTTGGGTTTGCAGAGTCTTTGTTTGCTGATTCAAATAGAAACAAATTCTACAAATAATTTTTAGTCTTTAACATATTAAGTGATGTTAACAATTTATTTCTGTGAATTGAAAGTGAATTGAAAATCAGAAAGCGAGTCAGTGGCCAAATAAGTGCCATTTTGTAGTACATTTAAAATCAGGTTTGGGATGGTTCCAGTAATTAGCAAACTATAAATTTTCAGCAATTTTGCAAAGTAATAAAAAGTAGGATTTTTAAAACAGCTTACCTGTAAAATCCTTTTCTTGGAGTACATCACGGGACACAGAGCAGCATAGTCATTACTATGTGGTTATATAGAATTACCTTCAGGTGCTGGCACTGGCAACTTCCAAAACAGGAAGTACCCTCCCCTATATAAGCCCCTCCCATCCGGGAGTACCTCAGTTTTGTAGCAAAGCAATACGTGTCCCCAAAAGAGGGGTGGGAGCTCTGTGTCCCGTGATGTACTCCAAGAAAAGGATTTTACAGGTAAGCTGTTTTAAAAATCCTACTTTCTTGTTCATACATCACGGGACACAGAGCAGCATAGTCATTACTATGTGGGACGTCCCAAAGCAATGCCACATGAGGGGGGGGATACACCATACATAAGCTGGGCGCCATCAGGCATGAGGATCTTTTGCGGCCTGCAACACACTGCGCCCAAAGGCGACATCCTCCTGACTTCTAACGTCCACCTGGTAGAACCTAGTAAACGTGTGTACTGAAGACCATGTTGCGGCCTTACAAATTTGCGCCAGGGAGGCCTGGTGATGCACTGCCCATGAAGTTCCAACTGCTCTCGTGGAGTGCGCCCTAACTTTGAACGGAGGCGGTCTACTTCTCAAGCCATAGGCTTGTATTATGACCTGTCGAATCCACTTGGCTAAAGTAGATTTTGATGCTGCCTGACCCTTTCTGGGGCCTTCCGGCAGAACAAACAAAGAATCCGTTCTACGAATCTGAGCAGTGGCTTTTAGATAAGCTTTAACTGCTCTTACTACATCCAAAGAATGCAATAACTTTTCCTCTACCGAGCTTGGTTTGGGGAAAAAAGAAGGAAGAACCACATCCTGGTTCAAGTGAAACCTCGATACCACCTTAGGAAGAAAGGCTGGGTGAGGACGTAATACTACTCTGTCCTTATGGATAACCAGATATGGCTCTTTACAGGACATGGCGGCTAATTCCGACACTCTTCTAGCCGAGCATATGGCTACTAAAAATATCAATTTCCTGGTGAGTAGAACCAAGGAAATGTGCCGCAAAGGTTCAAATGGCTGCTTCTGCAGAACCGACAGAACCAAATTTAGATCCCATGGGCATATGGGAGCCTTAATCGGTGGAATAATACGAGTCACACCTTGCATAAAGGATTTGACAAGTGAATGCATAGCCAGGGGCCTTTGAAATAGTATTGACAAGGCCGAAACCTGGCCCTTGATAGTACTTAAGGCAAACTTCCTGTCTACAGCCCACTGCAGGAAGTCCAGAATTCTGCCTATAACGTACTTACGTGGATGCCATTTTCTGGCCTCGCACCAAGTGATGTACGCCTTCCAAACTCTATAGCAGATCTGCCTGGATACAGGCTTCCTGGCATTGATTATAGTTGATACCACAGAGTTAGAGAGACCTCTCTTCTTTAGGATGTGGGATTCAATAGCCAGGCCGTTAAACTTAGAGTTAGTAAGGAAGGGTGGTATATCGGTCCTTGCGAAAGCAGGTCCGGACGACGTGGAAGGGTCCAAGGACTCCCCACAGACATTTTGATGATCTCCGCGTACCAGGCCCTTCGAGGCCACGCTGGAGCCACCAGGATCACCGGCTTCTTCTCCAACCTGACTCTGCGAAGGAGTCGAGGCAACAATTGTAGCGGAGGGAATGCATATATCAGTCTGAACTGATCCCAAGGGAACACCAGAGCATCCGAGCCGCAAGCGAGGGGATCCCTTGTCCGGGAGACAAATCTGTCCACCTTTGCGTTGAATCTGGATGCTAGCAGATCTACATCCGGTGTTCCCCACCGCTGACATATTGCTCGGAAGACCTCGGGATGAAGGGACCATTCCCCTGGGCATAACTGTTGGCGACTCAGAAAGTCCGCCTTCCAATTCTCCACCCCTGGAATGAAGACAGCTGATATACATGGGACATGCTTTTCTGCCCATTCCAGGATGTGACTTTCTTCCCTCTGGGCTGCACGACTCCTGGTGCCTCCCTGATGATTGATATATGCCACTGCTGTGGCATTGTCTGATTGAATTCTGACAGGGGACCCTTGGAGTCTGGATGTCCAGGCTACTAGAGCGTACCGGGCTGCTCGTATCTCTAAGAGATTGATGGGCAGGGTTTTTACTACATTTGACCATCTGCCCTGGAGAGACCATTGCTCCAGTACTGCCCCCCAGCCTATAAGGCTGGCATCTGTAGTGACCACCTTCCAAGATATCGGGCTGAAGGGTTTTCCCTTCTGGAGATTCTGGGGGATCAACCACCAGCAGAGACTCTTCCGAACGGAAGGGGACAAAGCCATCGGGAAGTCTAGAGCCTGAACTTTTCCGTTCCAGGCTGACAATATGGCCCTTTGTAAATTCCTTGAGTGGAATTGGGCGTATGGCACAGCTTCGAATGATGCTACCATCTTTCCTAGCAGCCTCATGCACAGGCGTATGGACGGCTGTCTTTTTGCACAAAGCAGACGGACCAAGGCCCTCAAAGAGGATACCTTGTCTAGAGGTAAGAAAATCTTCCTCTGGTCTGAATCCAGCCGTAGCCCTAGATATACCAGGTTTTTCACTGGCTGTAGGGCTGACTTGTCCAGGTTGATGACCCAACCGTGAGACTCTAGATACTTGATTGTATCGACAATTACCACTTCTAGCTTGGCAACTGAGTGGTCCATCAACAACAGGTCGTCTAGGTATGCCATTATTGTTACACCCCGTGTTCTTAGATCGGCCAACAGTGGGGCCAGAATTTTTGTGAACACTCGTGGTGCTGTGGCCAGACCGAATGGTAAGGCTCTGAACTGAAAATGGCGCCCTTCTACTGCAAAGCGTAGGAATTTTTGATGACCTGGAAAGATGGGAACATGCAAGTAAGCATCTTTGATGTCGATCGAGGCTAACCATTCCTCCCCTTGTAGGGCAGCGGTGACCGATCGGATCGACTCCATCCGGAAAGACCGGACGTTTAGAAATTTGTTTAGACTCTTTAGGTCCAATATGGGTCTTATGTCCCCGTTTGGCTTCGGGACTGTGAATAGGTTTGAGTAGAAACCCAACCCCCACTCTTCCATAGGAACCTCCATAATTACTCCTTGGAGCAATAGTTGTTCTAACGCCAATAGGAGAGACCCTCTTTTCAGAGGGTCTCTTGGCATGCCTGACCACATAAAATGGGACGGAGGAGACTCTTTTAACTCCAACTTGTATCCCAGAGTTACTGCGGAGAGCACCCATCTGTCTTTGATCATCTCCCGCCAGGTCTCTGCGAACAACTGAAGTCTTCCCCCCACCCGTTTGAGTGGGGGCAGCCCTTCATAGGCTTGACTTGGAGGCTGGTTTAGTACCTCTTCGGATCCAGGGCTTTTTATTACCCTGTGGCTGTCCCTGATTTTTACCTCCTGAGTTTGACCGAGGAGGCCGTCGGAACTGCTTAGTAGCAGACGTCGCAGGGATAGGAGAGGTAGTCCTCTTAAAAGATGGACCCCTAGACCTCTTTTTACTCGGTAAGAGAGTACTTTTACCACTGGAAATCTTCTGGATATACTTATCCAGGTCTTCGCCAAAAAGGCGTTCCCCATGAAATGGGAAGCTAACTAAGAGCTTCTTACAGGGAGCTTCAGCAGACCAGTTTTTGAGCCACAGAAGCCTACGCATATGTACCAAAGACAGCGTGAGGCGGGAGGCCTGATGGATAGAATCCTTGATGGCGTCAACCGCAAAGCATAATGCTCTAGGCAGATCAGCCAGAGCCTGGGCCTGCTGGTCTGGCAAATCCCTCAGGACCATTTTCATTTGATCCTTTAAAGCTTGGCAGACCCCAATAGCTGCCACTGCTGGCTGTGTAACAGCCCCTGCTGTGGAAAAAGCAGATTTTAATAAAGATTCCAATTTTTTATCCACTGGATCTTTGAACATTTGAACATTATCTACTGGACATGTCAGTGATTTGTTCACAGAAGAGATGGCTGCATCCACCGTAGGAACATTCCATCTCTGGGTGAACTTTCCCTCCATGGGATAGATCACCGGAAACCTTTTAGGCGGAACAAATAGTTTATCAGGATGTTCCCAGTCCTGGTATATAAGTCCTTCCAATAATGGATGTATTGGAAAGGAGCAATTAACCTGGGGAGCTTTTAGCGACCCCAATGAGGAGACAGCAGTAGTTGATGGTTCAACAAGAGGCATTTTAAATGCAGATCGAACCATGTCAGTTAGGGTCTGGACCCACAATCTTTCAGTCTGTGATGCTGAAAATGGTTCATCTACTGTCGATTCCTCAAAAACAGAGCTAACCTCCTCCTGATCCCCTTCAGGTAGGTCGGTCCCTTCCTGGGACTGTTGCTCTGCCAACAGGCACTCTAATGGAGGTGATGGAGATCTGGCGCGCTTTCTTTCCTGTAGAGAAGAAGCGATCAATGCAGCCAATCTCTGCTCCAATCCCTCCAGAGTTGAGGAAAAAACCTCCTCTGTTATATATGCAGGAGCAGGTGGACTGAGGACAGCCGCAGTACCTGGCACTCCCGGGGGTTCCTTATGGGTATTAACCTCTGATTTCTCAGGGGAGGAGGGTGCAGATGACTGCTCCAGATCCTCAGAGCCCGATGGAGACCCCCTACACTTCCTGAGAGGTATATCTCAGAGTTTTTTAGGCGGCATATTCCTTAGTTCAAAGCTGAGGTATTCCAGCCGCAATACACCCCTTACTGAAATAGTCTAATGCAATTTGCTGCTATGTACATCAGTGGGTGTCTACTAATGCGTCTTTCTGGGGATGCCTGTATCAACCGCCCGCTGCAAGCCCCTATACCATGCTACCAGCTCCTTTTCATGCTCTGTGTCCATAGCAAGCAGCGTGGACTGAGTCCTTTTATCTTGCTGGGACGCCCGCACATGCGCAGAAGCGCTGGGCGCACAGAGCGCGTCATCCGCCAGGCTCCGCCCCCTTTTTTGAAGCTAAACCTTATAAAAGGAAAGCATGTGTGTGCGCGCGCGCGCGTGCACGTGTGCGCTCTTGGCGCCATGTAGGGAGAGGAGCCAGGGTCCCTGTTTCACCAGGACTCGGGGATGGAAGGAAACTACTTGGCAGCATGACAGAGGAATGCAGCTTCCCTGATAGAGAGCTCACTCATCTGCCTGGACTTTCACCATGGAAGGAATAGTCCCAAGAAAAAAGACGTTCCACAGCGGCCTCTAGTGGACAAACACAGGTACCGCACCTTTGTCTTTTTTTTTTTTTTTTTAAAACCTCCTTTATGAAAAAACATTTCCAGGTTTACAGTTTTTTTAAAATTTCCCTTATGAAAAAACATTTCTAGGATTTCTTAGGCATATACAGCTATTAGCGGGAATACCCTTTAGGTAACAGGCAGAAAGACATATTAGGCTTGGGGGTCCCCTCAATAGAACCAAGTTCCTGAGGGGCCCCCACTTACCTTTTCCCCGCCGCAGGACTTTGTTTGGTCCACAGAAGCCCAAACTTCACCTCTCACGGCAGGCATTGTACTAGACCTTCAGGGACCGGGTTCCCAAGGATTCCACTCCCCTGGACCTGTATAGCACCCTGCACAGATAGCCTCTTGGTTTTGGGTATGACCAGAGCTCTGGATCCCAGGGTCCAGCCCTCCTAAGAGAGGCATTACAGGCAAAACCCTGCTCTTCTCTGCAAGGCCCGGGTACCGACCGTTTAGCTATGAAGCTTTTTTTGGTCGGATCCGGAATAGCTTGCTAAGGCCCAGAGAACCTGTACACAAGCCCAGATGAATACATGTTAACCTTGGCCAACACCTTAGACACTGGCAAAAAACTGAGGTACTCCCGGATGGGAGGGGCTTATATAGGGGAGGGTACTTCCTGTTTTGGAAGTTGCCAGTGCCAGCACCTGAAGGTAATTCTATATAACCACATAGTAATGACTATACTGCTCTGTGTCCCGTGATGTATGAACAAGAAATATGCCAGACTGTCATATATTTGCAATGGAATAAAACCTGTAAAATATATTTTAAGCATCTAATGGATAAGAAATGATAAACCATAATAAAGGCTTTAACAAGGCTTACAACCAGAATGTGTGAATTGAGTTGTAAGTCAGGCGAATTGCAAAATGCTAATTTTGTTTTGAATTATCCAAATGTATTCATGCTAACTTGTCGAGCCTGTTAAGAATCATACAGTTAATGAATAAGGATTGCCTGGATTTAGGAACTGTGTTATCCTCTGAATATAACACAAATCTCCATGGAAATATCAAGACCTTAACCAACCTCATGTCTATCTCCAAACTATAAGGCAGCATCTGCATGCTTCTGTCTTTGAATTAGAGGATAGACCTAATTTTTAATGCTGTCAACTTAGTATCTCCCAACCTCTTTTGAGGTACATGTTAAAGAGTATCTATGTTCAAAATGTAAAAGCATACATTAATTTCCACATTGGATTTCAATTATTTCTTGTCTGCTAATCCCTAAGCTGAATGATCTTGAAGTTTGTGAAGATCCCACACATTTACTTCTTTGAATTCTGTGACACAAAATCACTGTGCCATGCAAGTAGGCACTACTGTCTCACACATTTCACAGAGCATGCCTTCTGAACTGTAGAGCTGTTAAGAGGAGTAATTTCAGGAGGAAGAGTCAGTACATAAATCACTGCTTGCAGACAGCAAGGTACCATGGGATATATAGTCCTTAGAAATTGAACAACATAGGAGAAGCTGAAAAGCATGCAGAGAATCCAGGAAGTTGTAGAAAGAGATGGCCAGCAGACATGCAGTACTCAAAACATGGAAGGAGATTTTTTAATTAAATATAATGAATTGTCACAAATAACAATTGCTTATACTGTTTTTACAATGCTGATGTTCAAAAATAAAATGTGTATGCTGTGACTAGTGATGAGCCGAACACCCCCGGGTTCGGTTCGCACCAGAACCCGCGAACGGACCGAAAGTTCGAACGAACATTAGAACCCTATTAAATACAATGGATGCGAACGTTCTAATTCTAAAGTGCTAATTATAACAACTATTATGCATGTTATTGTCATAAATAGGGTTTGGGAACCCGGGTTCTGCACCAGGGGACATGTATCAATGCAAAAAGAAGTTTTAAAAACGGTCGTTTTTCGGGAGCAGTCATTTTAATGATGCATAAAGTGAAAAAAAAAAAGTCAAATATTCCTTTAAATATCGTACCTGGGGGGTGTCTAAAGTATGCCTGTGAAGTGCCACGTGTTTCCCGTGTTTAGAACTGTCCCTGCACAAAATGACACTTCTAAAGGAAAAAAAAGCCATTTAAAACTGCTTGCGGCTTTAATGTAATGTCTGGTCCCGGTAATATGGATGAAATTCTTTAAGAAAAATGGCATAGCTACCCCATGACCCCCCCCCCCTACCCCAGCCCATTACCAGCCCCTTTGGGTCTTGTATGGATATTAAGGGGAACCCCGCACATAAAATAAAAAAGGCCCTATATACTCTGAACAGCCGTATACAGGCGGTGCATACAAGACAGGGACTGTAGGTTTGTTCTTATGTAGAATCTGTTTGTAATTTTGAACAGGTACATTGTTGAAGTGTAGCTCCAGCCCAAAAATCTATTTTTAAACTTTTTGGGAAACATAGGTAAGGGTTATCACCCCTGTAACATTTGTTTTGCTGTCTGTGCCCCTGTTCAGAACATTTCACCTCACTTTCCGTCCCAATGACAACTGTTTTTGAAATGTGGTGTTTTTCTTGAAACAAGGATTGCTGATAAAGCATCAGTACAGATGAGACCCCTTTCTCCCATATTTATTCTTACAGGAGAGAATTTTCCTTTCTAGGGGTAGATTTCCTCTCACTTCCTGTTGTCTTCTTTCGTTTGCAAGTAGGAGTCGTTTGTAAGTTGGATGTTTGAAAGTAGGGACCTGCCGTATATACTCTGCAGAAATAGGCCCCTTAGTTGTTGGTGTTGGCACAACACTGTAAGCACTCAGTTACTCTTGGTTGGTGCTGGAACGCCCTGCTGTCAACTATTATATCAGGAATTTTAATTACATATAATTGTTGAACAGTGGTAGTAAAAATTGGGGCTTTGATGGTGGTGCTGGTGCCACAACACTGTAAGCCCTGACAGTTACTCTTGGTGGGTGCAGCAATGGGCCCTGCTGTGAATTATTAGATCAAGAATTGTAATTACATGCCCCTTTTGAACAGGGGCTGAAAAATTGGGCCTTTCGTGGTGGTGGTGGTGGTGGCGTTGCCACAAGACTGTAAGCCCTCAGAGTTACTCTTGGTGGGTGCAGCAATGGACCCTGCTGTGAATTATTAGATCAAGAATTGTAATTGCATGCCCCTGTTGAACAGGGGCTGAAAAATTGGGCCTTAGGCACTGGTGGCACAACACTACAACCCCTCACAGATACTGTACTTGGAGCACAGCAATGAGCCCTGTTGCAAAGTATTGCTTCAAAAATTGTAATGACACGCCCCTGTTAAACAGGGGCTGAAAAATTGGGCCTTAGGCACTGGTGCCACAACACTCCAACCCCTCACAGATACTGTACTTGGAGCACAGCAATGAGCCCTATGGCAAATTATTGCTAAAAAAATTGTAATTACACGCCCCTGTAAAACAGGGGCTGAAAAATTGGGCCTTAGCCACTGGTGGCGGCACCCATAAACAAAAATGATCTTCCAAGCTATCATCATCAATCGTATCATTGAGGACTCGGAGGAGGAGGATAGCCAGTCAACATAACAGCACAGGCACTCAGCATCAGCATCAGTCTTGAAGGGATGTGACATGTTAAAATCAATTAGTCTGTTATATCAGCATCAGGTGTGTGGTAGCTGGTGGTGATCCAAGACTGGTTCATCTTGATGAAAGTCAGTCGATCAACCGAGTCGGTGGACAGGCGCACCCTGTGATCCGTGACAAATCCTCCAGCAGCACTGAATGTGCGTTCCGAAAGAACGCTGGATGCAGGACAGGCCAGTAGCTCAATTGCATACTGTGCAAGCTCTGGCCAGTGATCCATCCTCAAGACCCAGTAAGCCAGAGGATTTTCGGTGGGGAAGGTGTCCAAGTCTGACCTTGCCCCTAGATATTCCTGCACCATGTTTATCAGACGCTGGCGATGGTTGCTGGAACCGATCATACTTTGGGGCTGCGGACTAAAGAATTGTCTGAACGCATCGGTCAGACGGCCACCTTCCCCACCGCTCCTTCTTTGACTGGCCGAAGCCTCAGCAACTCGTTGTCCAGGACCAGGAGTTTGTAACCTCCCAGTCTCTGGGAACGCGTTGCACAGACCTTTCTGCAAGGCCTCCCGGAGTTGTCTCATCCTCTGCTCCCTCTGCGACGGTAACATAAGGTCCGCAACCTTACCCTTGTACCGTGGATCAAGGAGAGTGGCCAGCCAGTAATGGTCCCTCTCCTTGATCCGAAGAATACGAGGATCCTTCCGCAGACTTTGCAGGATCAGGGAGGCCATGCAGCGTAGGTTTGCTGAGGCATTCGCTCCGGAGTCCTCTGGGTCACTAAGGACGACATGATCCGCAGCCACCTCCTCCCAGCCACGTACAAGTCCACTGGTTTCTTGGGACTGTAAATCATCCCTAAAAGACTGCTGCTGATGATGCTGAGTGCCAGCCTCCACCTCCATGCTGACACAATCCTCCTCCTCCTCCTCCTCCTCCTCCTCTTCCTGTGCGATGGGTGGGACAGAAGGAACACTGTCTGGGTAAAGGGGGCCTTGAGAGGCAAGGAAGTCCTCCTCTTCCTGCCTCTGTTCTGCCTCAAGTGCCCTGTCCATTATTCCACGCAGCGTGTGCTCCAACAGGTGGACAAGAGGTACAGTGTCACTGATGCATGCACTGTCACTGCTCACCATCCTCGTGGCCTCCTCAAATGGTGCCAGGACAGTGCATGCATCCCTGATCATGCCCCACTGGCGTGGAGAAAAAAAACCAAGCTCCCCTGACCCTGTCCTGGTGCCGTAGTCGCACAGGTACTCATTGATGGCCCTCTGCTGCGTGTGCAGCCGCTGCAGCATGGCCAACGTTGAGTTCCACCTGGTGGGCATGTCACATATAAGGCGGTTCTTGGGCAGGTTCAACTCCTTTTGCAGCTCAGCCAGGCGAGCACTGGCATTATAAGATCTGCGGAAATGCACACAGACTTTCCTGGCCTGCCTCAGCACATCCTGTAAGCCCGGGTACCTGCCCAAGAACCGCTGCACCACCAGGTTAAGGACGTGAGCCACACAGGGCACATGGGTCAGTTGTCCCTGTCGGAGGGCGGAGAGGAGGTTGGTGCCATTGTCGCAAACCACCATTCCTGGCTTAAGCTGGCGTGGCGTCAACCACCTCTCGGCCTGGCCCTGCAGAGCAGACAGGACCTCTGCCCCAGTGTGGCTTCTGTCCCCCAAACACACCAGCGCAAGCACGGCATGGCATCTTTTTGCCTGCGTACTTGCGTAGCCCCGTGAACGGCTACGGAGCACCGCTGGTTCATAGGACAAACCACAGGAAGAGGCCATGGAGGAAGAAGAAGAGGAGGGGGTGGAGGAGAGAGGTGTGTCACAACCAGTAGTAGCATTTTGGAGGCGTGGCGGTGGGACAACCTCCAACACTACTGCACCTTGTCCTGCATCCTTCCCAGCTGCCAAAAGAGTGACCCAATGGGCCGTGAAAGAAAGGTAACGTCCCTGTCCATGCCTGCTGGACCATGAGTCAGCGGTAATATGCACCTTACCGCTGACCGCCCTGTCCAGCGAGGCCAAGACATTGCCTTCCACATGCCGGTAGAGAGCCGGAATAGCCTTCCGTGAGAAAAAGTGGCGTTTGGGAACCTGCCACTGAGGAACCGCACATTGCACAAACTCACGGAAGGGGGCCGAGTCTACCAACTGAAAAGGCAGCAGTTGAAGCGCTAGCAATTTAGCCAAGCTAGCATTCAACCGCTGGGCATGTGGATGGCTGGGAGTGAACTTCTTTCGACGGTCCAGCAGCTGGGGCAGGGAAATTTGCCTGCTAGAATCGGACGTCGGTGTACTGCTAGCAGAGTGGCCGCAAGTACTTGGCTGTGACACACCTAATTCTACACCTTCATTCCTCTCAGTGCATGTTTCAGAGAGGACTGAAGTTATAGTGGGGTTGGAGATCCCAGCTGATGCGGTGCAAGGAGAGGTCCGCTTTGTTCTTTGGTGTGGGTCTTTGAGGTAGGCTTGCCAACGAGCTGCATGGCAGGTCAACATATGTCTGGTCAGGCATGTGGTACCCAAGCGGCTGATGTTTTGGCCACGCGATATACGCTTGAGACATATGTTGCAAACAGCAGCTGTGCGATCTGATGCACTAGCCTCAAAAAAGGCCCACACCAAAGAACTTTTTGAATGACGGGCAGAGGCAGCGCCCTGCACAGGCGGAGCTCTGCGGTGTGATTCCGTCGGTGTACTGCCCTTACGCTGGCCACCAAAGGGCATCCTGCCTCGTTGGAGATGTGCCTCCTCCTCATCCTCCTCCTCCTCCTCTCTCCTATTAGGCACCCACGTGGAGTCAGTGACCTCATCATCACCTCCCTCCTCATCACTGGAGCCAATCTGGCAGTATGCTGCAGCTGCTGGAACATGACTGCCAGATTGGTGTCCTTCTTGAGCATCCCCTCTGTCTGCTCTCACGCTACTGCCTTCCTCTAGCTGGGTTTCATCATCAGACCCTTCGAAACGCTGGGCATCCTCCTGGAGCATGTACCCAACACTGTGCTGAAACAGTTCGGGGGACTCCTCAGGAGGAGGACATGGTGGGTCTAGGGAAGGAGTGACTGATGATGAGTCTGACATTGATACCAGGGAAGAGGACGCTTTGGCAGCTGCTTTTCCAGTACCCTGAGCCTGGGTGAGAGAGGATGAGGAGGAGGAGGAGGGCTTGGTCATCCACTCTACCAAGTCTTCGGCATGATGTGGCTCAACATGTCCAGCTGCCGAAAAGAAGGACAAGCGTGTCCCATGGCCATGTGCTGATGACAATGCACCGCGTCCACGACCAGCACTGTTGCCCCCAGACACAGAGCCTGCTTGCCCTCTTTTATTGCCTCCTGACTGTCTGCCTCTCCTTGTTTGCCTTCCAGACATTCTAATAGATGGCCTGCAGGGAGATGGGAAAAAAGCAATAAGGGCTACCTTCAGGTGTCCTTCTCTGTCCCTTGAAACAAGGACTTTGACAGTGAAAGAAACTGACACACTCTCCCTACCTACAGTTTTCTGTCCCTAGAAAAAATGTTTTTTTAAGCACAAATTAGCACAAGGAGAATTCACTCACTGTCCTTCCAGGTCCCTGGAAACAAGGACTTTGACAGTGAAAGAAACTGACACACTCTCCCTACCTACAGTTTTCTGTCCCTAGAAAAAATGTTTTTTTTAAGCACAATTTAGCACAAGGAGAATTCACTCACTGTCCTTCCAGGTCCCTGGAAACAAGGACTTTGACAGTGAAAGAAACTGACACACTCTCCCTACCTACAGTTTTCTGTCCCTAGAAAAAATGTTTTTTTTAAGCACAATTTAGCACAAGGAGAATTCACTCACTGTCCTTCCAGGTCCCTGGAAACAAGGACTTTGACAGTGAAAGAAACTGACACACTCTCCCTACCTACAGTTTTCTGTCCCTAGAAAAAATGTTTTTTTTAAGCACAATTTAGCACAAGGAGAATTCACTCACTGTCCTTCCAGGTCCCTGGAAACAAGGACTTTGACAGTGAAAGAAACTGACACACTCTCCCTACCTACAGTTTTCTGTCCCTAGAAAAAATGTTTTTTTTAAGCACAATTTAGCACAAGGAGAATTCACTCACTGTCCTTCCAGGTCCCTGGAAACAAGGACTTTGACAGTGAAAGAAACTGACACACTCTCCCTACCTACAGTTTTCTGTCCCTAGAAAAAATGTTTTTTTTAAGCACAATTTAGCACAAGGAGAATTCACTCACTGTCCTTCCAGGTCCCTGGAAACAAGGACTTTGACAGTGAAAGAAACTGACACACTCTCCCTACCTACAGTTTTCTGTCCCTAGAAAAAATGTTTTTTTTAAGCACAATTTAGCACAAGGAGAATTCACTCACTGTCCTTCCAGGTCCCTGGAAACAAGGACTTTGACAGTGAAAGAAACTGACACACTCTCCCTACCTACAGTTTTCTGTCCCTAGAAAAAATGTTTTTTTTAAGCACAATTTAGCACAAGGAGAATTCACTCACTGTCCTTCCAGGTCCCTGGAAACAAGGACTTTGACAGTGAAAGAAACTGACACACTCTGCCTACCTACAGTTTTCTGTCCCTAGAAAAAATGTTTTTTTTAAGCACAATTTAGCACAAGGAGAATTCACTCACTGTCCTTCCAGGTCCCTGGAAACAAGGACTTTGACAGTGAAAGAAACTGACACACTCTCCCTACCTACAGTTTTCTGTCCCTAGAAAAAATGTTTTTTTTAAGCACAATTTAGCACAAGGAGAATTCACTCACTGTCCTTCCAGGTCCCTGGAAACAAGGACTTTGACAGTGAAAGAAACTGACACACTCTCCCTACCTACAGTTTTCTGTCCCTAGAAAAAATGTTTTTTTTAAGCACAATATAGCACAAGCACAAAACACACTGACACTCTCCCTACCTATCCTTCTCTTTCCCTAAACTAAAGGAATCCAGGTTAAGCAAGAAAGAAATAAAAGTCACTGTCCCTGCCTATGCTGCTCTATCCCTGCTCCGGAACACACTACACTAGGCCGCCGTGCTGGCGGCCTTTTATAGTGTGGGGCGTGTACTAAACACCCTCAGCAATAATTGGCCACAGGCATCCTGCCTGTGGCCAATCATTGCTCTCCTCGCTGCCGGCGCTGTGATTGGCCAAGCATGCGGGGTCACAGTGCATGCTTGGCCAATCACAGCGCCTGGATGACACTGCGATGGCGTAGTGCATTGTGGGCCGTTCGCGTCACTCGAATTTGGCGCGAACGGCCCAAATCGTTCGATCTTCGTCGAACGATCGAACAGCCGATGTTCGAGTCGAACGTATGTTCGACTCGAACACGAAGCTCATCCCTAGCTGTGACCATAGAATTCCTTTAATACAGAGCTACCAAAACTCAGCAGGAAGTTCAATGAATGCATGCTGTATGGGGAAAGCGCAGTAACGTATAAAGAATGCCAGGGTTTAGAGTTTGGTGTAGCTAAAACATATCATGCGTTGTTATGGATGCTTTAAACAGGTATATCACTGCTGTAGATGGGAGAAAGGGGGTATCTAATCAGGAAATGCCTGAAAAAAGTACTTTGTCAGTTATTTTAGTGTTAATGGTTTATAAACATGCTATATAGCAGTACACAGTACTAAACTGCACTAACTACCAAAACTAATGAGTAGAAGAGTGTTGTGTATGGATACTGTGGAACTGACATTCTGTAATGATTTTTGGTTAATTCCATAGTTCTCTACAGAGCTCATAGTGAGTATTTTTGGGTTAAACTTGCAAAATAGATGCTTGGGGTCTGCTCTCCACATATAAACATTCTCTTGAAAAAGTGTAGATAAGTATTAAATAATCTTTCCACCATCAGATAATATTCATTTATTATTGTGTGCATGAACACTTTCGCTTATATACAAACTAAGGCTTTAAAATAAACATTTATTCCATTATTGCAAACACACCGAAAGGACACCAGAAAGCTGAATATGTGCAGGAAAGATGATATTTTGTGGAAATCATTTGAATGTGAATATTTTTAATCTACCTTTTTTATAAATACATAATGCCTTTTATACAGACTACTTCTAATACCAATACGTTCCATGCCTACTCTAGCTTATATAAGCCTATAGTATCAAAGCCATAAATGTTATAAACATGAATTAGTGTTATAATTACAACTTGCACCTGCAATATATGGAATTGCTTATTTCCTGAATAGTTTTGCAAAAAAATCTCCACACAGCCTGAAAACAATACACGGAGCATTCCCAGCTGTCCTGCTGTGCTGTATTGCACATTTGAGGTAACAGGTTTTGCCAAATCACTGCTTTCAAATTACTTCAGTTTCATCTAACTGCTGCGTTTTGTAATCCTAGGATAACTTCAGACAGCATTTTCCTTCACTAATGATTTTAAATAGCTTAATGGTTTCAAATCGCTATTAAACTATTAGTCCAGTACGCTCACTAAATAATTGGAAATTACAATAAATTGGTGAAGCTTGAATAAATAACATTTTCTTCAACAAGTTACTGATACAGAAAATCGGTTTTAAGCATGGGGTTGAAAGAAAAAAATAATCAAGTCTCAATTTAGTGTGCTGTTTTATTTAAAGTATGTCTATTAGCTGGCTGGTGTGATTACAACCGGAAGAGAAAAGGGACTTATTAATATAAAGGGCAACTCCAGCCAAAACAAAATACAATGGATTTATAGGTAGTTTTTAATGGCAGCCGAAACCTGTTATACTTGTCTATTTTCTGTGTAAGTGACTCCTTTTTTATTTTCAATATTGTTTATTGAAGTTTTGTAGGTATATACAGCATTGAAGAATATTGCCAAAATAAGCAAGAAGAAAAAGAAAGAAGGACAATGTCTGTCACAGATAATACCATAACACTTCTTAGGATTGAACAATAACAAAAGTGTTGTAATAATTAATAAAGAAGACTAGTAGCTGCCATACTTGAAGTAAGGTTACATACAAAGAAAAACTGATTTTTAATAACAGTATACACTTGATTGTACCAGGTAAGCCAGTGGGACCACTTCATTTGGGCAGCATGAAGGTGTCCTTTATTCAAAGCAAACATGCATTCATAGGCACCGTGTGTCTGAGTAAGGGCAATTACTTTAGATCTGGTAAGACATGAGCTGGAATGTCAGTCGCAGACGATGACCAATCTTGCAGATAAAAGAATGTGGATAACTATGCATTTAATTTGGGGAGGGTTATTTTCTATGCCTATATTTAAAATAGCAAGTTCTGGTGAAGGATTAATATGGATGTGGTTGATAGCCTGGATCAGTTGGAAAATGTCAGGCCAGTAGTTGGATAGGGTGCTACATGACCAAAGTATGTGTGAGAGTGTGCCTGTTTGGGGATGAGTTGGAATATGTTAGGAGAATGTAAAAGGCAATGAGTAATTCTAAGGTACTGAAAATAATTTGAGGTTGGTAGGTCGTCCTCTTTCTGTATTACAGAGAAACATTTGAGCACTGTAGAGGCATATAGGTCTGAAACATAAGTGATGACCCTCTCCATCCATGATTGGATGGTAATATTGGGAATTATAAATGTAAGGGCAGTTATGGGAATTGCCAGTTGGATATAGGAAATACCTTTAGGTGTTTTCAGCAGTAGGTATTGAAAGTTTAAAAGAGAAGCCAATATAGTACTATAAATACAGGATCATGTACATCTGCCTGCAGGGAGCGTGCGCACACCATCGACGGACCACTTCTGCTGTGAGTATTCACAGCAGAAGCCGATCTGCAGGTGCCAAGCACTCATTGTCTACAGATCATTGGTAAACCACACAGAACAGGTATCTGTCTATGTAAACAAGGCATATCTCCATTCTGATAGGGGGTAAGGGATGTATTCTGTGTTCCTGCAAAGCAGGGGCTAGAATCCATCTCTTCCCCTAGTAAAAGCACCACACCGTATACACAAAAATACTGGCTAGGCACACAGTTAACCTTTTGACCACCCTAGATGTTGAACCCCCTTCCCAACCAGTATCATTAGTACAGTGACAGTTTGTATCTTTAGCACTGATCATGGTATTTGTGTCACTGGTTCCTGCAAAGTGTCAAAAGTGTCAGTTAATGTCCGATTGTCCACCGCAATATTGCAGTCCCACTATCAATTACTGATAACCACCATTACTAGTAAAAAAAATAACAAAAATTCCATAAATATATACCATAGTTTGTAGACGCTATAACGTTCACCTAAAACCAATCATTATTCGGTTATTGGGATTTTTTTACCAAAAACATTTAGCAAAATACATATGGGCTTAAATTTATGAAGAAATTCGATTTTTTTTATTGTATATGTTTTATAGCAAAAAGTAAAAAATATTGCTTTTTTTTTTTTTCTAAATTGTCGGACGTTTTTTGTTTATAGCATATGAAAAATAGACATGTGCACACTGAAATAAATTTATTTAGTTACTCCCGAAATTCGTTTTTATTTATTTTGTTTCATTAAAAAATGAATTAGTCAGAAAATCCGAATTAATTAAGGTCGAATCTGTCAATTGAAGGCTTATGGTGTCTGTCGAATGTTTTAAGAAGATTTGACAAAGCAGCTAAACTGTACAACACTGCAATCATACATTTCCGGTCGAATGCTCTGCCCACAAGCTATAGTAGAATTCTAATGTTGTATGACTAGTAATAATTATATTTATTATTATTACTAGTCAACCAACATTAGAATTCTTCTATAATCTATGGGACGGAGCATTTGACCATAAATGTCCGCTTGCTGCGATCGTATGTTTTTAGCTGCGTCGTCGAATCTTCATGTCTCTATATAATCGAATCTTTTCTCTCTATGTCGAATAATATTGGACTAATAGAGTTAGGTTAGACACATTTGACTACAGGTTCGATAGACACAGATCGCTATTGTTACCGTCATGTCAAATCTTCTATCTGTATCGAACTGTTGTTGCAACAAAATGAAAATGAAGCATTTTTTATGTCGGATCTTTCAGATTTTGGACTCTGCACATTCGTTATTGTTTGTTAAAACGAAAGCGAAAATCCCCGAAATTCGGACGAAATTGCATTTGGACGAAAACGAATGCACATGTCTAATAAAAAACGCTATGGTGATCAAATACCATCAAAAAAAGGACCTATTTGTGGAAAAAATTGTCATAGATTTAATTTGGTTATAGCGTTGCATGATTACGCAATTGTCAGTTAAAGAGGAAGTAAATGGGTTTGGGTTTTACTTCCTCTTTATTTCCCTGCAAAGGTAAAGCTTAATGGGCTACCATGCATTGCATAGTAGCCCATTATGTGTCACTTACCTGAAACCAAAGCCTGTGATGTCCCCAATGTCCCCACTGGCTGGAAGCGTCCATCTTCAGCCCTCTTCCTTCTGGGGCTGCGGAATCTGGCTCTGTGACTGGCCGGAATCGCGTGTTGTCATTCCCGCGCAAGTGCGTGGGAGCCGCTAGTCACGGCATGACCCCGCTAGAAATGGCACAGTGTGCCCTTTCTAAAGTGCTAACAACAAAAGCCTGGGGAATGCCCAGGAAAAAACCAAGCCTACTTACCGACCAGCTAGCAGACAACCAATTAACCTGTCTAACAGTATGCGTTAAAATAGGGGTTTTGTCCGCAAGCATTTGCAAACACATGCGTGAGCCACAGAGCCATGTCACGGCACCCTGGAATCTGTGGTCCTACACTAAACTATGAGTGTCCCCACAATGGAAGCACATGCATTCTGAAGGATAGATGAGGACACTTTCTAAAGTGCACATGCGCTGAATACATTGGCGCATGTGCAGAAAAGATCACCTTATGAGGACGTTGTAAATATCTCCTAAACCGTGTAGGTTTAAGAGATATTTCCAGCACCTACAGTTAAGCCTTAATATAAAGTAACACAGCAGTGATGTATCACAAACGATGGTCTGGTATATGAAGGGGGGTAAATCTTCTGGAGGTCAAGTAGTTAAAGATGAGGGACTACAGGGGACAACCTGCCTTGTGCTATTTGTAATAGGAAATTTTGTGAATAGCATAGCTGAGTAATAAACTTGGGCTGAGGGTTTGGAGTACAGAGCCATAATCGCAGAAAAAATAAGGCCATGGAATCCGAATGTAGAGTCTGTACTAAGTAAGACCAATTTACTCAAATGCATTCTCTGCGTTCAAAGATAGGAGCAGAGCAGGAATTTTTGTGACGGTTGGCGTGGTGAATGATATTTATCAGGTGTCGTGTGGTGTCTGCTGTTTGCCTCCCTTTCGTAAGACCTGATTGATCAGGATGGATTAAGGTAGGGAGCAGGTCAATGATTCCATTCGCAATCACTTTAGTGAAAAGTTTGAGGTTGTAGTTCAGTAGCGATATAGATCCTTAACTGGCTTTGGCAACATGACTATCAGAGCTTTAAATATTTCTTCAGGGAAAAGAGGAAGATTTTGCAGCAGCATTGAACAGCAATATAAGAGGGTCCCATAATATGGATGTGAAGTGTTTGTAGTATTTGACAACAAATCCGTCAGGCCCTGGTAATTTGTTGTTGGGGAGAGATTAATAGCCTTGCTTATTTCATGGCCTGTGAATGGAGAATGTAAGTTTTCTAGCTGGGATGGAGTCAGGCTATGTAATTGGATGCTTTGCAGAAAAGATTCTATAGCAGAAGAGAATGCTTGCTTAGTACAAGGGTCGGATGAATAATATAGAGAAGCCTGCGCTTAGGACTAGAACAAATGGTCTGCTGCCCCCCCGGTTTGGCCCCTGTAACCAGGGACTAGAAATAGTTGTGTGTATGTGGGGTGAATGGCGCTCCCAATGGAGAGTGTGTATAGATCAGAATAAGAGATCTGTGTAAACCTGGGTGATTGAGCTGTGTGGTACCCAGAATGGTGCACTAAAACAAATAAATAAATAACAATAAGTGGGTCAAAAGTGACCTCTCCGTGCTCCTAAGTTTGTGTGAGATAATAAACTTGTGCTAATGTATAAGTTTCTAGAATGCTAGGTACATATGTGTGTTAGAAGAGTGAAAAAATGTTTTTATATATATATATATATATATATATATGGCAGAAAATGAAAAAATGAAAAAATGGGGGGTAAAAACCTCCGTGGTGGGTGTAAGTTAAACCATACCAAAAAATTGAAAAAGTATAAATCAATTACAATAACAATATTGGTTCCGGTGTGGGACAATTAACCCAAAAATGTCCACCGTAACAGGTATGCAGGATCCTGATACTTAGTTCAGTATAAGATAAATTTCCCCAATAATGTCCAATCAGGAACAATGAAGATAGGTGACTTGTGTGAGATTCCTTGCATCTAATATAATCCAGGTGACACTGGTGCTCCCCCTTAAGATGTTCTACTCACCAGAAGATGGAACCCCTGCAGGGGTACAGAGTGTGTGGGTGAGTGACTTGATGCCTTGGGGCGATGCTGTGGGTCTCTGCTGGTCCTGGTGTTCCTCTGCGTCCCTGGACTAGCCGCTCCAGCACACAACAATGCTTCTCAAGGGAAAAAAGAGGGCACGAGCCACCATAGCGTAATCCAGATTTATTTTAAAAAAGGATAAACATCCATAAAAACAATATCTACCAGGTAGATATATGTTGAACAAAATTAAAATAAAATAAAACATAAAAAATGAAAATAGGACAGATCTCGGTCCAAATACTGCTCTCACTAAACCTTCACTGCTGCCAGTGAGAAGTTTAAAGTTCCCGCACTCAGTCCCTGTATCTGACAGAACAGCCGTGTGTAGACAGCGTGCGTTCCACCGCTCAGAACCAGGGAACCGGAAGTGACGTATCAGCGGGTAGACGTGAACGGACCAAAAACTGACGCGTTTCGTCATGTGACTTCTTCTGAGGTGATATCGTCCCCTCACGTTCCACGCCTAATATAGCGAGCAGCCGACGGGGTTACTCCCACAGGTAGGGCTAAGAAGCGTCATATGAAAAACAAAAGAAACCAGGATATCCTGTAATTAGGCTAGAGATGACATCTCGTGCTGTGACGCTGCCCTCTGTGGTATTCTCTCCACTTCCATGTAGAGCCCTCTTGTGGCCAAAATGCAAAGTGTTCACCGCGGGCCTCTGGCTATACTTATTCTACCTTGTCAAAATCAATGATTATACATAAACAGGCATATTCTCCCTAATACATTTTTAGTATATAAGAGTGAAGGGATATAGACAATCATAAAGTTGCATACACATAAAATGATTCCTTAAATTTACCTTAAAGAATAATAATAATAAACATAGGGATTGGCACCAGATTTCCAATTTGTCAATCAAGGTGGAAAAAGCTATTGAGACAGATTTTAGTGTATACCTATGTATGAAGCTTAGTTGCTAGTTGGGATGGGCGGGTATATAGATCCCCTTAGATTAAACCATGTAGTATTCTTTACTGAATAGCACTCATCCTAGTCAGCTAACTCTGGTACCAGGGACTCAAGTTAGCATTTCTATCATCCAAATTAATTATGCTAATTTGCGTACAAATAAATGAGACAAATAATGTAAGGATAGTTGCATTTATATATATAGGAGTATCCCACATAAAGGACATGTGGGATAACTTCTATATAAAAGATATATGGGATATTCCAATTAGGAGATAGTTAATATATTGCAGAAGGTTTATATGACATGCCCCAGTTCCCCCAATAGCTTTCGCAGCCGGGAACCATCAAGGATTTGAAGGAGTGGAAATTTTCAATCAATCAAGCCTAATCGCTCCATATGTGCTGTAGGGATGGCCAGACATAGGGAGAGGAGGGGAGGGGAGAAAATAAGACCATGGGAAAACTTAAAAATTGGAAATAAAGCAATTTAGATCAATGTCTAAGTTGAGTACCTTGGGCGCAAGTGTCCCCAAAGTGTGTATCCATTTGGTTTCATTCTCTGAAACCATAATCCGCTTATTACCCCCCCCTCCAATGATCCTTTACCAGATTTATCCCATAAAAAATGAGCCCTGAGGGGTCTCTCTGGTGTACCTCGTCAAAATGTTTAGAGAGATTGTGCTTGGGGAAACCCTTGCGAATATTATTTATATGTTCCCTGATTCTGATGCGTAGGGGTCTGGTGGTCCGGCCTACATACTGAAGCCGGCAGGGACATTCCACCACGTAGGTGACGTGGGTACTATTACAAGTTATTAGTTCCCTTATCGGATATTCCTTATTATCCACCCTAGATTTGAACATAGTTTTCTTTCTGGGTTGTTTGAGACTTTTTCTGCATGGAAGGCAACGTTGGCATTTGTAAAAGCCTTTCAAATCAGGACAGATTTCAATTTTCTTGGGGGGATCAATCACATTATGTACTAGTTGTTGTCTTAAATTCGGGGCTTTACGATAGATGAATCTTGGTTTTTGGGGGAGGATTTTGGCCAATGTTCTATCCTCTTTCAGAATAGGCCAATATTTCAGGATTATGCGCTCTATATCCCTATATTGGTTATTAAACCCTGTGATAAACGAGATCTCATTCGGTTTATCTTTTATGGATTTGTACAAGGGTTGTCTTTAAGATTATAAAGAGAGCTATAGTATGTGCTTAACACATTGGCTATATTCTGGGGGTTTAACAATTTTTTTTTAGTTTTAGGATGATAAAGATAAGGAATGGTCGTTTGATTTGATAAGCTAATAGTTTACTCGCCTTGTTGCCACTAGCATAAAAGGAGGTTTTAAGGTGTTTGTGGTTGTATTTGAATTGTTAAAGGGAGGGAACAAAGTTCCAGTGGAAGGTGGTCTATTTTGTTTTTCAGTTGTTCATTTGCTTGCTTCTAAATCCTGAATGTCTTTTATTAAGCTACCTATGAGCTGCGTTTAGTTCTTCTTTGCTTTAGACCCTTGTAAAAATATACTACACATGTAGGCTTTATGTGCTGCCCATACAGTGTTGTGGTTGGTGACTGAGTCCTTGTTAATGCAGAAAAAGTTCTCCAGATGCTTTTTCTGAATGTATCCATAGGGAGATGATTGCAAAATATGAGTCCACTGGTCAGTCAAGAACAAATCAATATGGGAATAGCAATGCTGACAAGGAGAGAAAACATTCACGTTCTTCTGCATGTTGACATCTTCTGACATTGTGTAGTAGAAATTCTTTCAGGGGGGATTAGGAGACATGTTGTGGTGTTTGGATGGAGTAGAAGAGTCCATATAAATGTCTGGTACAAAGTTAAAATCTCAGCACCATAGAAGGGTACCCTTCTGAACAGCATCTATTTTCCGATAATGTTTCCTTAGGAATCGGATTTGGTGGACATTGGGTGCATAGACATTGACCAGTGTGTACTGGGAGTTGTTTGCGAGAACATACAATTATAATAAAATTTCCAGCTGAAACCAAGATACTTTTGTGCAGTTGGAAGAAGAGGAAAGATTTCATCGCCAGCAGCACACCTCTTTTTTTGGAATCTGTGCTAACTGATAAAATGTTCAGAAAATGCTTGTTAGTGCACAAAGGTGGGGAGGAAGCTTTAAATTGTGTTTCCTGCACACAAAAGATATCGCAGTGGGTATCAGTAGCCAGTTTCCAAAGGGGGGATCGATTCAATGGGTGGTTGAGACCTTTGGTATTAACAGAAAGTATTTTAAAGGTCATCTTCAGCGGTGGGATACTGAGGCGTCAGTAGTTGTATAATTCACACAAGTGGTGTTCTGGGAAGAGTTGGGACTAAAGCAGCTATTATAGTTCTGATTAGATAAGGATTCCCAGAGGGAACTAGGCACAAAGAGGTTTAGGTATATGCCGAGCGCTTTAAATGTACCGTATATACTCGAGTATAAGCCGTGTTTTTCAGCACATTTTTTTGTGCTGAAAATGCCCCCTTCGGCTTATACTCGAGTCACCTTTTTGCGCCTGACCTCTCGGACTTTGGGGACCCGGTACCGGCCGGGTCCCTTGGCACACCAGTCTTCCTTTACAAGTGTGCAAAGTTTTTTGTCCGGGGGACCTACGGCCGGGGAGCACCGATTTTTCAAAGCCGGGCACCCCTTCTTTAGACTCCCATGTTAAATGGTCATTTCTCCGGTGATTTTAGGGACCCGGTACCGTCGGTCGTAGGTCCCCTGGACCCGACACTTGGCACACCTTTAGACCCATTCTTCCTCTATAAGTGTGCAAAGTTTTTTGTCTGGGGGACCTATGGCCGGGGAGCACCGATTTTTCAAACCGGGCACCACTTCCATAGACTCCTACGTTAAACGTCAGTCTAGTCATGGACACAGTGTGGCATGGGCACAGTGAAGCATGGGTACAGTGAGGCATGGGCACAGTGAGGCATGGACACAGTGAGGCATGCACATGGACACAGTGAGGCAAAGTGAGGCACAGTGAAGCATGCAGATGGACCCCCTAGGCTTATACTCTAGTCAATACGTTTTCCCAGTTTTTTGTGGTAAAATTAGGTGCCTCGGCTTATATTTGGGTCGGCTTATACTCAAGTATATACGGTAATTGGATCAGAAAAAGTAGATATCAGGAACAGAAAAGGTCACCAAGAACAAACTGCATGACCAGAGAAAAAAAAGTAACAAAACAGTTAACCAATTAGGGGTTCTTGGGACCTACGGTTTTGGAATGGCAGGTCAGGAGAATCTGATAGTATGCCCCAAGAATGAAGGCATTGCAGGCTATCCGCCAGGGTAGTCACAGAGTGTTTCATGCCATTGTGTGTAGTGAATAATTTTGCAGGGTTGATCCACTGATAAAGTATATTGTGGTTCCGCAATGTTTTGGTCACTGTATTAAGTTGCCTACATAGCTGGAGCGTATGTTGTGAAAGGTCAGCAAATATCTGAAGGTGTGCATATGGATCTGAAAGAAATGTCATGTTCCTGGTTTTCTGCAAAACAAATGCTTGATGTGATAGAAAAATATGCATAGGATCACATCTCTTGGGATTGTTTTGGGCAGAAAAGTTGGCCTGGGAAGAAGGTGAATGCAATCAATCACCAGTTCAATGTTTTTAAGGTCAGACAACAGTGATTTGATCAATCCCTTAGCATACCGTAGCTAGCCAATTCAGGGGCCTGTACTGTTTCACTAATTCCTCTGATTTTGATGGTGTTGCGACGTGACCTGTCTTCCAGGTCCACCAGCTTATGTTTAATCCATGTTCGATCTTCCAGGTTTTTCTTATGAGCATCTACTAGGTCATTTACAGTCGTAGCAAAGTCTCCCATTTGGTGTTCAATATGGGTGACTCTATCAGTGACTGATGTAAGGTCAGAGTGAAAGCGCTGCATGATAGGCAACATGTCATTTTGCAGTAAGCTTCTTAAAGACGTCAGCATTTTCTTTGGGTGTAGAATCCAGTACTGGCTGATTAGTAGTAGGAAAGGTGGCAAAGGTATTAAGGGTGCTAGTGATAGTGTCAGTGGTTATAATGTTTTGGTTTACCTCTAGTAAATATCTGGAGGTGGCATCCAATCTCATTCTTGCTTTGGCAGGACTCCTGGCATGCGCTGTGCATGGTGGGTATGAGGGCAAGAAAGATGTATTTTTGGTAAGCTCTATTTTTCCTTCTGTATGGTCAGAATCAATCGTATTCTGTGAAGCTGGGAGCCTCTCCTCCTTCCATTTACTGAACATATCGCTGATGGTGTGTGGGATGTCAGGTACTTCCCAGAGTTATTCAGAGCTGGATCCGGGATTCCAGGGCACTGTAATGTGTTGCTGAGCCTAGATCAGTGTGGAGGGCTTTAGCACTGAGCATCAGGGATGAGCCGAACACCCCCCTGTTTGGTTCGCACCAGAACATGCGAACAGACAAAATGTTCGTGTAAACTTTAGAACCCTATTAAATACAATGGACTCGAACGTTCAAAATCTAAAGTGTTAATTATAAAGGCTAATATGCAAGTTATTGTCCTAAAAAGTGTTTGGGGACCCGGGTCCTGCCCCAGGGGACATGTATCAATGCAAAAATAAGTTTTAAAAACGGCCGTTTTTTTGGGAGCAGTGATTTTAATAATGCTTAAAATGAAAAAATAAAAGTGAAATATTCCTTTAAATTTCGTACCTGGGGGGTGTGTATGATATGCATGTGAAGTGGCGCATGTTTCCCGTGCTTAGAACTGTCCCTGCAAAAAATGTAATTTTTGAAAGAAAAAAATGCATTTAAAACTGACTTGCGGCTATTAATGAATTGTCGGCTCCCGGCAATACATACAAAAGTCATTGATAAAAAAAAAAAAAAAGCGTGGGTGTTCCCCAGAATTCAATTACCAGGCCCTTCAGGTCTGGAATGGATATTAAGGGGAACCCTGCCGCAAATTTTAAAAAAAAATTGACGTGGGGTTCCCCCAAATATCCATTCCAGGCCCTTCAGATCTGGCATGGATTTTAAGGGGAACTCCACCCCAAATTTTTTAAAAAAATGGCGTGGAGTCCCCCTAAAAATCCATACCAGACCCCTTATCCGAGCACGCAACCTGGCCGGCCGCAGGGGAAAAGGGGGGGACGAGAGAGCGGCCCCCCCTCCCTCCTGAACTGTACCAGGCCACATGCCCTCAACATGGGGAGGATGTCCCCATGTTGATGGGGACAAGGGCCTCATCCCCACAACCCTTGCCCGGTGGTTGTGGGGGTCTTATCGGAATCTGGAAGACCCCTTTAACAAAGGGGACCCCCAGATCCCGCCCCCCCCCCCCCATGTGAATTGGTAAGGGGTACATTGTACCCCTACCATTTCACGAAGAAAGCGTAAAAAAATGTTTAAAAAAACACACAAACACCTTGAAAAAGTCCTTTATTTAAAAAAAAAAAAAACATTCCAGCGGTGAAATCCAGTGTCCCGCGGCGATCCCGATGTCCAGCGCTGTCCTTCATTGGTTGTGCCTGAGCGGACCTGATGGGGAACTCCCTCTCAGTATTTTAAATGTATAGACCCGCCCCTTCTAAAGTTCCCCATCAGGTCCGCTCAGCGGACCAGATGCGGAACATGAGAAGGGGCGGGTCTATACATGTATTACCAAAGTGAGAGCAGTCCCCCATCAGGTCCGCCCCTCGGTATGTCAGACCCGCCTACGTCATTGGCTTGAGCGGGGAACTTCCTTCACTATGTAAATTTAAATTACACAGTGAAGGAAGTTCCCCGCTCAAGCCAATGACGTAGGCGGGTCCGACATACCGAGGGAGCGGACCTGATGGGGAACTTTAGAAGGGGCGGGTCTATACATTTAAAATACTGAGAGGGAGTTCCCCATCAGGTCCGCTCAGGCACAACCAATGAAGGACAGCGCTGGACATCGGGATCGCCGCGGGACACTGGATTTCACCGCTGGAATGTTTTTTTTTTTTTTTTTTTTTAATAAAGGACTTTTTCAAGGTGTTTGTGTGTTTTTTTTAAACATTTTTTTACGCTTTCTTCGTGAAATGGTAGGGGTACAACGTACCCCTTACCAATTCACATAGGGGGGCCGGGATCTGGGGGTCCCCTTTGTTAAAGGGGTCTTCCAGATTCCGATAAGCCCCCCGCCCGCAGACCCCCACAACCACCGGGCAAGGGTTGTGGGGATGAGGCCCTTGTCCCCATCAACATGGGGACATCCTCCCCATGTTGAGGGCATGTGGCTTGGTACGGTTCAGGAGGGAGGGGGGGCCGCTCTCTCGTCCCCCCCTTTTCCCCTGCGGCCGGCCAGGTTGCGTGCTCGGATAAGGGGTCTGGTATTGATTTTTAGGGGGACTCCACGCCATTTTTTTTTAAATTTGGGGTGAAGTTCCCCTTAAAATCCATGCCAGATCTGAAGGGCCTGGAATGGATATTTGGGGGAACCCCACGTCAATTTTTTTTTAATTTGCGGCGGGGTTCCCCTTAATATCCATTCCAGACCTGAAGGGCCTGGTAATTGAATTATGGGGAACCCCCACGCTTTTTTTTTTTTTTTTATCAATGACTTTTGTATGTATTGCCGGGAGCCGACAATTCATTAATAGCCGCGAGTCAGTTTTAAAAGACTTTTTTTCTTTCAAAAATTACATTTTTTGCAGGGACAGTTCTAAGCACGGGAAACATGCGCCACTTCACATGCATATCATACACACCCCCCAGGTACGAAATTTAAAGGAATATTTCACTTTTATTTTTTCATTTTAAGCATTATTAAAATCACTGCTCCCGAAAAAACGGCCGTTTTTAAAACTTCTTTTTGCATTGATACATGTCCCCTGGGGCAGGACCCCGGTCCCCAAACACTTTTTAGGACAATAACTTGCATATTAGCCTTTATAATTAACACTTTAGATTTCTCCCATAGATTTTTCGAATTTGCCGCGAACACCCCAATTTGTTCGCTGTTCGGCGAACGGGCGAACAGGCAATGTTCGAGTCGAACATGAGTTCGACTCGAACTCCAAGCTCATCCCTACTGAGCATCCATGCAGCTCTTGTGCCGGCCAAGCCCCCCTTGTTCCTGACTCCTTTTTTCATTGCTACTTTCTTTACAGTCTCTGCTTTGCTTCCCAAAACAAGATTGCCAGTGATTCCTTGCAAGGAATACAATGCTTCTACTTGATTGTAAACCACTGACCAAGGATAAGCATTGTCATATCATGAATCCATATGCCTTTTTTAGATCACCAAGCAGTAACGAAAGAATGAGAATGAAAGTTTCAAAGCATGTGCCTGTATATCTGATCACATTTACACGCTGTATTTCTTAAATCTTTTCAATAAAAATGTACTGAAAGAGAAAAGACAATTTTCATAGCTCAGTACCAACAGTTTATATTTAATGTCCAACTCAAAGGTAACCCCTCATTTTCCCACTCCCCACTTTCCCTAGTGAGAAACCTGCAAATCCTTCCATACAGTGGGCGGATCATAAATGCTGCATTGAGCAGTGCCACGTAATGAAGTGACCCCACGCTCTGCACCATTTTCCTGTGAGTTCAGGTTGAAGGGTAGAGACTCAACCCTCTAGGTTTGCTGAAAATTGATTCAATGAAGCTGGGCATCATTCAACCCAGATGAGGAGCAGTGTTTGGTCAGGGACAGGGTGTCTGCAGGAGATAAGGTGAGTTTAGCAGTCAGGGCTGATGTTTATCTTTTACATTTGTTGTCTATAAATTAATGTATCTTTGCCCATAGTGGAGTTGGGCTTTATTTCCTGCTTATAAGGCACAGTACCTATGTATATAAATGTGATTTTCAGTGTATAGCCTGAACATCTCTTTCACCCACGTCTCCTGCATAGATAGATAAATAGATCTCAGATGCAGACAAAATCTTGCAGTTATGATGATGAGTCAAACTGCTTATCATTTACATTTTCCTTTGATGCACAAGGGATGGTGTGAATATATCAATAAATGTCACAGGCAATTACAAAAGCACAGTTTGAATGAATGTATAATAAGAAATCAAGTTTGCTGTATACTGTACTTGTTGTATAGATGCTGTAGATAAGACACTTACCAGTCAGGATATTTCTGTGCACATGGCTGAGCCCTTCTTTTACGATGGGCAGGTGGTGTGGATGTTTAGGCGTTTGGAAAAAAAATGCCCGTTTAGCCCCCTGTTCAGCAAGAGGCAAGCATCATATATAGAATCAATATTTCTATTGCTTCTATATATGACAGCTACCCACTGTCAGTGGTCCCTAAAGAAGCTGAAACTCGCTCCATCCCTAGCAACCATCGCTGTCACTGGCACACTACTTGCCATATTTAGGCCATGACATTAACCTAATGTGGTCACTATTTTTCCTGCTCCTTCCCTTATATAGGGAAACTAGAAATAAAATGTCCTTAGGCAGCAATTTAGAAAATGTTTTCCTTTGTAAATGCCAGTACTTTAAATAATCACTGATTCTGGTCAAATGGAATTTGTATTATTTGCCCAGACAATGCCTGCCCCCATGCTATGTTTTGGCAACCCTTTACCTATTAGCCCAGAAAATGGGCATTTTTGATTTGACAGATTTGGCACCCATTGGTTTAAATTTGGTTTAGTATCAGTTTCTTTGAATTTTTGACCTCTACTCACACCCAACCCAGAGTGGTTTGGCTCAACTTTAAACCTTTACTTTTAGACCCTTTTCACATTGGAGGCGTTTTTCAGGCGCTTTAGCGCTCATCTGCAATCCCAGTGTGAAAGCCAGAGTGCGTTCACACTGGGATGCTGCGCTGGCAGGATGTTAAAAAAATCCTGGAAGCAGCATCTTTGGGGCTCTTTAGGAGCGGTGTATACACCGCTCCTAAAGCTCCCCTGCTCATTGAAATCAATGGGCAGCGCTGCTGAAGCGCCTGCAAAGCGCCCCCCCCCCCCCTGTGCCAATGTCCTATTCACTTCTATTGGAACCCGCACCTGCATGTCATATCAGGATACAAAGGCTGTGTCCATGCAGCCTCATGTCCAAGTAGAAATGAATGTGGACACAACACCTATGTATCCCCGTGCTGATAAAAGACAGCCCTGCATGGGAGACACATGTCTGCACCTCTTGGGAATGGACTCTTACTAAAAATAGAATCTGAAATAACAGTTGTCTCCACAGTAATTAATAGTGATATGAAGCCTGAAAGTGTTACCTGTCAGCTGAGAGACAGAGGAGAGAGCACCACTCACTTTGGCCGGTCAGCTAGAGAGGAGGGGGTCAGAGGAAAGGGCACAGGAGGAGGGGTCATTATACAGACAATGACAAGGAATGGGCTCTGAGATCGTCCAGAGCAGGAAGAGATAAAATCAGAAGAGTAGGTGGCAGAGGTGGTGATGTCCCACGGACATTGGGACACTGTGAGAGATAAAGCGAGAGTAATAGAGATGACTGGAGAGGGGAGGGAGAAGCCGCTGTTCAGGAGCAGGAAAGTTTTATGCATGTAGAGTCTATCAGGAAAGCACTGATAACCAATGCCTTCTCACCTGCTAAGCCTGCTCTACTCTTCTGTTGTTTAGGGAATAGGACTATACTGTGCAGGCAGGGGGTGGATGTAGTGCTACGATCTACTCTATGTGCAGGAAGAAAGCCTCTTGCTGTCTACTCTACTGTGTTACAGCAGCATATTCTGTGCTGGGCAGGGTTGTACCTGACAAACTGAGCCCTCTTCTCCCATTAAATCATTCTCCCCAGGGCGGCTGACCCTCCCGCCCACCCTTAGTACCGGCCCTGCCTGCAGCCATTGGCTGCAAGTGCTGATCAAATACTGGTTTTCAGCAAGACCATTAGTCATTAGACCGGCTTCTGTTGAAAATACAGCAGTACACATGTTCCCAAAAGGTGGCTGATTCCTGCTGAACCGGACAACTTTCGGTACATGTCTATCGAGCTTAAGGCTGCTATTTTCAGCCAATTTTGACTTTCGCTGAAGAAAAAAATTTAAAAACAAGCCATACAGTCTATTAAGTGCTGAGGTACTTATAAGGGTCAATAAGCAATTGTTAAATGTTATGAAAAGGTAGTGTTAGTGCGCTATACCTAATATAGTTTTATTTCCAAGTTGATACAAGAAGACATGGTCAAGACTGTGACAGAACCCACTGTCACTGTGTGCTTTGGAAGGGACTGAGGGCGGGCCTCCTACCCACAGACTATGGCCCATAAGAGACTAAGAGACTTCTGGACAAGCTGGCATTGAGATAATGTAATGTAATGCTACATCCCTTCTCCCCCACCCCCCCCTCTTGTTTCTGTGCTTAATTGTGTTGGTTCATGGCACATAGACAATGGTCTGGACTGCAGACATCTCTCCGCAGGGGATGTGTATTGAAGGGCTGACTGCTTACCATAATCCCTTTATGTTTAACTGTAGTCTCTGTTTCAATGTTCAGTTCCCATTGGTTCTTCCTTGTCCCCTACCCCCCCTCTATGACAAGGCTAAGGGGAGTGTCCCTAACTGTGTGTAAAAGTGTATGTTTTGGATTTAATAAACTGTTGATGCTCTGCATGTTTAACCCTCAACACCTGTGTGGATTGTCTCGTGATTGAGGGGTTAAGGGCTGGTTATGGCGAATCTACAGGCTGCGGGTGCGTTTGGAGGACAGGAGACACAGGTCTGGCGGATGTGCCCACCTGGGGTATCCGAGATCCGTCACAGTGGTGGCAGCAGTGGGATGTCTCCTGCAGTCCGGGACATCCAAACCACCACCAGGATTCAAGATCCGGGCAGCCGCCGAGGAGCGATACGGGGACCGGCCAGCATGAGAGAGGAGTTCGGGAGGAGGCTGCAAGGCATGCGGAAGCAACATCGGGGACCAGCAACGGAGCAAACCATGCTCGGCTGGGAGGATGTGATCCGCCGGCAACTCTGGCATGAGAAACTTAGCCACGAGCGGCACCATCAGGGGAAGATCCTTCCCTCCTCCACAGAGATGTACTGGACGCAGTACCGTGCGCGAGAGGTGTTCCTGAGGGAACGACCACGAGATGAGTGCAAGATGGAGCTCGGAAGATTGGTCCAGGAGGAGATGAGGCTGGACGCCAGCTACAGAGCCCTCCGGTGGTTTGCTGCTCAACTGTGGCCAAGTACAGCAGATGGCAGCCCGACAGAAGGCGTTGGCTATGGCAGCGTGGGGCTGCTCCATCAAAAAATGTACGGAGACCCAGACTTTGGGAGCGACGAAGAGTGGCGGCTGGAAGACATCCTGGACTTCCGAGATGAGGTGCTGGACCTTCCCGAAGAGGCGTGTGGCCTGGAGGAATTGGAGTTCCTGGTTAATCAGGAATGGGAGCTCGAGATTGCCTACAAGCAGCTGTTTGACGGTTATCAGCAGCCTGGCATGGCTCCCGTTGCCTGGGACTGTCCTGGAGAAATAGCGGACAGTCCCGAAGATGCAGAGCAAATGGGGCCAGGAGTGCCCCTACGTTTTCCCGTCCTAACCGCAATGGAAGAAGCGGCGATGATACAGAGGGCACTACGAGTGCTAAAATGCCAGAATGCACCAGAGGTTTCCCAGGCAGCGAGACAAGATAAAAGCATAAAGGTCTCAGAAGGGGAAGTTGAGACGGGAGCTGGAAGGCTGATAAATGGTGATCAGCAGCAAGTCCAGAGTATCGAATCCGGTGCCCCAGCAGAAGCGCTGGCTACTGGGCAGAGTGCCGATGGCCTCTGCCCAGCATCAGAAAAAGAGTTGGACCCGGAGAGTCTGAGAGATGATCTTCGTGAGCCATTTCCCCAACAGCAGATATCCCCAACGGGAGTGGATGAAGCAATTCTCCCTCCCCAGCAATTGGACAGTACCCCAATGTTCATCCCCCCAGCAGAAGCGCTGGCTACAGGGCAGAGTGCCGCTGGCCTCTGCCCACCCTCAGAGTTGGATCCAGGGAGTCCGAGGGATGACCTCAGTGAGCTGTTTCCCCAGCACTTGGACACTACCCCAGTGTTCATCCCCCCAGCAGAAGCGCTGGCTACGGGGCAGAGTGCCGCTGGCCTCTGCCCACCCTCAGAGTTGGATCCAGGGAGTCCGAGGGATGACCTCAGTGAGCTGGTTGCCCAGCACTTGGACACTACCCCAGTGTTTATCCCCCCAGCAGAAGCGCTGGCTGCATGGCAGAGTGCCACGGGCCCCTGCCCAGCCCTCAGTATGTCTTTAGAGGGTTTGGGAGACAGCCCCTGTCAGAAGTCGCCTCAGCAGCTGGTCACAGAAACAGGAGAGGAGAAAACCCTTCCCCCTCTCCAGTGGCTGAACTCTACCGTTGTATATGTCCCCCTAGCAGAATCGCATGCTATGGAGCAGAGCGCTGTTGGCCTCTGCCCAGCATCAGAAAAAGAGATGGAGAGCCCGGGAGATAGTCCCTGCAAGATACCTCCTCAGCGGCTGGTAACTACTCCAGGAGAAAAGCAAGCACCTTTTCCTCCCCAACTGCATAGCACTGCCAGCCTACGTTCCCTACAAGCTGAAGCGCTGGAATCGGGGCAAAGGATTATTCAGCTCCCCTCAATATCTGCAACCCAGCCCCGGATCACGGGAGTGCGGACAGCTGTTCCCATTCTGCAGCGGCTGTTTTTATTCACAGGAGACCGTATGTGCGATTTTGCTCCCCAGCGCCAGAGACGTACTTTTCCTTTTCTTGGTTGCCTGGGGTGGAAGTTTGTGACTAACGCAGGTCCAGACCAGTTGGGGGTCAGGAACCTGGTTAGTCTGTTTTTAAAAGGGGAGAAATGTGACAGAACCCACTGTCACTGTGTGCTTTGAAAGGGACTGAGGGCGGGCCTCCTACCCACAGACTATGGCCCATAAGAGACTAAGAGACTTCTGGACAAGCTGGCATTGAGATAATGTAATGTAATGCTACATCCCTTCTCCCCCACCCCCCCTCTTGTTTCTGTGCTTAATTGTGTTGGTTCATGGCACATAGACAATGGTCTGGACTGCAGACATCTCTCCGCAGGGGATGTGTATTGAAGGGCTGCCT
This sequence comes from Rana muscosa, assembly GCA_029206835.1. Lineage (NCBI taxonomy): Eukaryota > Metazoa > Chordata > Amphibia > Anura > Ranidae > Rana > Rana muscosa. The sequence continues at coordinate 222,093,892 of CM055116.1, forward strand.
GCTTACCATAATCCCTTTATGTTTAACTGTAGTCTCTGTTTCAATGTTCAGTTCCCATTGGTTCTTCCTTGTCCCCTACCCCCCCTCTATGACAAGGCTAAGGGGAGTGTCCCTAACTGTGTGTAAAAGTGTATGTTTTGGATTTAATAAACTGTTGATGCTCTGCATGTTTAACCCTCAACACCTGTGTGAATTGTCTCGTGATTGAGGGGTTAAGGGCTGGTTATGGCGAATCTACAGGCTGCGGGTGCGTTTGGAGGACAGGAGACACAGGTCTGGCGGATGTGCCCACCTGGGGTATCCGAGATCCGTCACAAAGACATTCAGTTGTTGATCAAAAATCATTACAATGCATGATTAAGTAACATTGAAAGTGGAATGTTGGTTAACAGAGAGGCCAGATAAAAAGTTCCATTTGGCAAATGTATACCTTTAAAGTTTATTTGGTTTCATGGTTTAGTTTACTCAAGTTTCAGAAGAAAGAAAAAAAAACATAGCTGGCTGTTCATTTCACATTTTTATTAATACTCCATAGAATACTCTGCAACGTACACTATATTGTCAAAAGTATTGGGACACCTACCTTTACACGCACATGAACTTTAATGGCATCCCAGTCTTAGTCCGTAGAGTTCAATATTGCGTTGGCCCACCCTTTACAGCTTTAACAGCTTAAACTCTTTTGGGAAGGCTTTCCACAAGGTTTAGTAGTGTGTCTATGGGAATATTTGACCATTCTTCAAGAAGCGCATTTGTGAGGTCAGGCACTGAAGGCCCACTCTAATTCACCCCAAAGGTATTCTATGGGGTTGAGGTTAGGACTCTGTGCAGGCCAGTCAAGTTCCTCCAAAACAAACTCGTTAATCTATGTCTTTATGGACCTTGCTTTGGGCATTGGTGCACAGTCATGTTGGAACAGGAAGGGGCCATCCCCAATCTGTTCCAAAGGGAGATATTGTCTAAAATGTCTTGGTATGCTGACACCTTTATAGTTCTCTTCACTTGAACTAAGGGGCCAAGCCCAACCTCTGAAAAACAACCCCACACCATAATCCCCCCTCCACCAAAAGATTTGGACCAGTGCACAAAGCAAGGTCCATAAAGACATGGTAGTTTGGGGTAGTTAACTCAACCCGATAGAACACCTTTTGGATGAATTCGAGTGGAGACTGCAAGCCAGGACTTCTTGTCCAACATCAGTACCTGACCTCACAAATGTGCTTCTGGAAGAATGGTCAAACATTCCCATAGACACACTCCTAAACATTCTGGACAGCCTTCCCAGAAAAGTTGAAGCTGTTATAGATGCAAAGGGTGGGCCAGCTCAATATTGAACCCTAGGGACTAAGACTGGGATGCCATTAAAGTTCATATACATGTAAAGGCAGGCATCCCAATACTTTTGGTAATATAATGTATATATAGATTAAAAAGCATAGCTGGCTGCATTTCACATTTTTATTAATTCTCCATAGAATACTCTACAATGTATATTCTTTGATTCTAATATACCATTTATTCTATGGAGTATTCATGGTTCTACTGTGGGCTCCGGATTCTATTGGTTACAAAAATGTAGACTTTGTAGGTCTGTTTTTATTTAAATTTTCTTTGTAATATTTTCCAACATCCTGAATATCAGAAATTGTGACATTAGGTGCCTAAACATAAATTGCAAACTCCAAATTTGTACCTACTGTGAGGGGGTTAGCTCGGCAGCGGGTGTGTGTGACCCCCGGGATGGGCTCCCCACACAAAACAGGCCCAGCAAACGGAGGTTGTGGTTTTCAAAATCAAAAAGGTGCGGTTTATTTTCTATTTACAGTGACAAAACACAGCAAAGCAAAAGAAACATAACCAAAATAAATCCTGGTCAAGTTGACCTCTGACTAAACATACAGGTTTCCTAACTAACAACTGGGATCAGCCTAGTGCTGTCCTAGTCCCTAAGTCCCTGGTTTAGTAAAAGTCCAAACAAATAGCCACACAGGCTTTGCCTCACCGCACAGGGGTTCACTCTCCCTAGACAGTCCACACAGGTCTGGTTCCAGGCATGAGCTAACATCTAATGAAGCTGGGAGTTCTTATAGAGGCCTAAATGAGCTGACAAGGTTCAGCTGGTCTCCTCATCTCTGTCTGCACGACGCCCCACACTCTCCCTAGAGGTATGAGTCATCCATGAGCCCACTAGCCTTATACAACTCTCCACCTAGTTGTATAAGTCGGCGTAAAGCCTGAATCTGGGCAAAATATATCTACCCCCCTGGATGCAACCAGGTGACTTTACCTTCCTGCTGTCACATACCCCCCCCTCTTGTTTTAACCTCGGGGTTGGAACACCAGCAATCAGGCATTCATGTACTCGAGACAAAGCATCCACATTCCCCATTTGAACGCCAGGGCGATGCTTTACTGTGAAGTTGAATTCCTGGAGGGCCAGGAACCACCTATTCACTCTTCTATTTGTTTCCTTGTTTTGAGCCATCCACTTTAACGGAGCGTGATCCGTAACCATGTCAAAGTGCCTACCTAGCAGGTAGTACCGAAGGGAATCTAGAGCCCACTTCACCGCTAAACACTCCTTTTCAACGGTGGCGTAATTTACCTCATGGGACTTCAACTTCCTGCTGAGGTAAATGACTGGGTGCTCTTCCCCGTTCCAGACCTGGGACAATACTGCTCCTAACCCCACATCTGACGCATCACTTTGTACGACAAAGTCTTTAGAGAAGTCGGGTGAGTACAACACTGGCTGGCTACATAAGGCTTGTTTCAAGAATTGGAATGCTGCCTCAGCCTCGGGGGTCCATTTAATCATGACCGACCCTTTCCCCTTCGTCAGGTTGGTTAGGGGCACAGCCTTAGAAGCAAAGTGGGGAATGAATCGCCGATAATACCCAGCGATTCCCAGAAAGGCTCGTACCTGCTTCTTGCTGTTGGGACGTGGCCAACTCTGGATGGCCTCGACTTTGTTGAGTTGGGGTTTTATTACTCCCCTCCCAATGGTGTACCCAAGATATTTGGCCTCCTCCTGCCCAATGGTACACTTCTTGGGGTTAGCCGTAAACCCCGCTTCTCGAACAGAGTCCAGGACTGCTTGCACTTTTGGCAGATGTGAGGCCCAATCTGTGCTATGGACAATTACGTCATCCAGGTAAGCCGCAGCATACTTCCGATGGGGCCTCAGCATCTGGTCCATTTTCCGCTGGAATGTGGCCGGCGCATTCTGTAACCCGAACGGCATTCTTTTATATTGGAACGCCCCGTCTGGGGTTACAAATGCGGTTTTCTCTTTGGCCGACTTGGCCAGGGGGATTTGCCAATACCCTTTTGTGAGGTCAAGAGTCGTCATGTATCGGGCTGTTCCCAGCCGGTCGATCAACTCATCTATACGTGGCATGGGGTAGGTGTCAAATTTTGTAACTTTGTTCAACTGACGAAAATCGTTACAAAATCGCCAGCTCCCATCCGGTTTAGGCACCAACACGATGGGACTAGACCAATCACTTTGGGACTCCTCTATCACCCCTAAGTTCAGCATTTTCTGTACTTCCTCCCGTATTGCCTCCCGTCGAGCCTCTGGGATCCGATAGGGTTTTAACTTCACCCTTTCACCGGGCGGGGTAATGATGTCATGCTCTACCCCAGATGTTTGTCCCGGCAGCTCAGAGAATACCTCCTTGTTGCGAAGCACAAACTCCTTAACCTCCTGTTGTTGGGGTTGTGACAAGGTGGCTGCTATTCCAACCTCAGGAATCACGCAACCAGTTTGAGCTGGTGACCAAGTGTCTGCGACTAGGGACTCTCTATCCCTCCAGGCTTTCAACAGATTAACGTGATAGATCTGTTCGGGCTTTCGCCTTCCTGGTTGTCTGACCTTGTAATTCACTTCGCTCACTTTTTCCATTATCTCGTAGGGGCCTTGCCATTTGGCAAGGAATTTACTTTCAACCGTAGGGACAAGTACCAATATCCTATCCCCCGGGGAAAAGGTACGGGTCTTGGCTCCACGGTTGTACACTCTCTGCTGTGCCAACTGCGCTTGGGCCAAATGTTCCTTCACGATGGGCATTACCTGTGCAATTCGATCTTGCATCAGGGCGACATGCTCAATCACACTCCTGTGGGGAGAACTCTCACTTTCCCAAGTTTCCTTGGCAATATCCAACAGCCCTCTTGGGTGTCTCCCATACAGTAACTCAAAGGGGGAGAATCCCGTAGAGGATTGGGGCACCTCCCTAATAGCAAACATCAAATAAGGAAGTAAACAGTCCCAATCCTTTCCATCTCTATCCACCACTTTCTTCAACATTTGTTTTAGGGTTTTGTTGAATCTTTCAACCAGCCCATCGGTTTGGGGGTGATACACAGACGTACGCAATTGCGTCACTTTGAACAATTTACACAGCTCTTTCATAACCCGGGACATAAAGGGTGTACCTTGGTCCGTAAGCAGTTCTTTACAAATACCCACCCGGCTAAAAACAAGAGATAGCTCTTTGGCTATGGTTTTGGCCGAGGTATTTCGGAGAGGGATCGCTTCTGGATAACGGGTGGCATAGTCCATTATAACTAATATGTACTGGTGCCCCCTAGCGGACTTGATTATAGGACCTACCAAATCCATGGCGATCCTCTCAAACGGGACCTCAATGATGGGTAGAGGGACCAGCGGGCTACGGAAATGTGGCATCGGGGCCAACCTCTGACACACAGGGCAGGAGGAACAATAATTTTCTACGTCCTTCATCACCCCCGGCCAATAGAATCTCTGTAATACCCTCTCTCGGGTTTTCTCTGTCCCCAGATGACCTCCAAGAATGTGCCCATGGGCCAACTCCAACACCAACTTCCTGTAAGGTTTGGGCACCACAAGCTGCTCAACGGTTTCTTCTGCCCTTTTTGCCACCCGATACAGTAGGTCCTTCTCTACGCTGAAGTATGGGTAAGTGCAGGTATTATCTGGGTTCACTAACTCACCATCTATTTTCACTACGTTTTCCCGTGCCTTTATTAGGGCGGGGTCTTTCAACTGTTCTGTGGCAAAGTTTTCCCTGTGAACCTCAAGATCAGAAAACTCCACAGACGGTAGGTTTTCGTCTGAGGAGGTGGGCTCCTCTCCAGTTTCTTGAGTCTCCCCTGCCAATACTGATAAGGGAAATTCCGGAAAGTCCTCACCACTCTCAGGGGAGTTCTGGCTATCACATTCCTGGTACATAGGGGCACCAGTGAGGGGCTCAGGATCATCCCACAGTTCCCAGAACTTCGGAAAATCCCTTCCCACAATGGCGTCATGCGGTAACTGAGATACTAAGCCCACTGGATGAGAGAGGGTACCTTTGGGGGTCTCGAAACACACTGTAGTCACTGGATACTCTCGGGTGTCCCCATGCACACAAATAACAGCTACCTTGCTATTCCCAGAGACCTCTGTTTTAACTAACTCAGCCTTTATCAGGGTCACAAGGCTACCTGAATCCAGCAATACCACAACATTTCTACCATTAACACACATTTTGCATAAATGTTTCTCAGTTCCTCGAATGGCAGTGCATGCGACGGTCGCACACAGCGACTGACGTCTGCCCGTCAGAAAGTCACACTGCATGGGTTCCTCCACAACCGGGCAATTGGCTGCAATATGTCCCGCTTGCCGGCAGCGGTAGCAAACGATCCTTCTTGCCGCCTCTTGAGCCGCTGATTTCCCAGGCTGTTCTCGCCAAACTTGGGGTAGAGCTCCCACCCTCTCACTCTCTCCACCCTCACCCCTTGGAATCCTCTTATCCGCCCCTGGGGATGGTCTGGTCTTAGGGTGGAAAGTCCGAGTGTCTCTGGAAGAGGCCGTCAGGTTCTCTGTAGCCAAGTATTTCTCCACACGATCCACAAGACCATCGGCCGTCTCTGGGTCTCCATGGCTTACCCACTTTTGGATGGCAGTAGGAAGAGCTCTCAAAAACCGATCCATTACTACACGTTCCACAATCTTTGGTGCGGACAAAGTCTCTGGCTGTAGCCACTTTCTGCTCAGGTGAATGAGATCATACATTTGAGACCTGGGGGGTTTTCCAAGCTGGAAAGTCCAGTTATGCACACGCTGAGCCCGGACAGCCTGGGTGACACCCAGCCTTGCCAATATTTCAGCTTTTAGCATCACATAGTCTTTTTGCTTGGTTAGGCTCTAGGTCATAGTAAGCTTTCTGCGATTCACCAGTTAACAGAGGAGCCACCAGTCCAGCCCACTGCTCCTCAGGCCACTTTTCTCTTTCAGCGGTCCTTTCAAATGTGGTCAAAAATACCTCTGGATCATCCTCTCCAGTCATTTTTGTCAATAAACGACTCACCCCAAAGGACGCGGTATTAGTGGGACGGCTTTCCTCACTGGTCTGCGGACGTTGCTGCATTACTGCTTCCATCTGTTGTTGTAGTCTCTGCTCTTGCTTCTGCAACAGGTCTATAAAGCGGGCCTCAGATTGCTGCTGGGCTCGTTGCTGAGCCTCCAGACTCTGTTGCAAAGTTGCGTTTGTCTGCTGCTGGGCTGCAAGGCTCCTTTGCAAACCTGCATTTGTCTGCTGTTGATTGGCATTTGCTAGAGCCAGCTGCTTCAGTATCTCCTCCATGCTGGCTTAAAAAAAAACTGCCACTGGTTCTCCACCAACTGTGAGGGGGTTAGCTCGGCAGCGGGTGTGTGTGACCCCCGGGATGGGCTCCCCACACAAAACAGGCCCAGCAAACGGAGGTTGTGGTTTTCAAAATCAAAAAGGTGCGGTTTATTTTCTATTTACAGTGACAAAACACAGCAAAGCAAAAGAAACATAACCAAAATAAATCCTGGTCAAGTTGACCTCTGACTAAACATACAGGTTTCCTAACTAACAACTGGGATCAGCCTAGTGCTGTCCTAGTCCCTAAGTCCCTGGTTTAGTAAAAGTCCAAACAAATAGCCACACAGGCTTTGCCTCACCGCACAGGGGTTCACTCTCCCTAGACAGTCCACACAGGTCTGGTTCCAGGCATGAGCTAACATCTAATGAAGCTGGGAGTTCTTATAGAGGCCTAAATGAGCTGACAAGGTTCAGCTGGTCTCCTCATCTCTGTCTGCACGACGCCCCACACTCTCCCTAGAGGTATGAGTCATCCATGAGCCCACTAGCCTTATACAACTCTCCACCTAGTTGTATAAGTCGGCGTAAAGCCTGAATCTGGGCGAAATATATCTACCCCCCTGGATGCAACCAGGTGACTTTACCTTCCTGCTGTCACACTACCTAATTCAACTGTGCCCCTTTTAAAAGCTACATGCCTGTCAGTGGTCCAGGAGGAGTCATACCATCTGATATCTACATCCACACTAAATGTTTCTGCCTATCATCAGCCTGTTGTCGGGTATGACAAGCAGCAAGCCCTTGGTTTTTCATGCAGAACTTTCAAACTGGCAAGTGGTGGAAATCATGAAAAATAAAGAGTAAAATCACTCATAATTTGTACTGCTTATTTTCTCTATAGGAGTGGAGTTATGCTATAAAACATTTAGGACACCTTCAAAGTAACATATTATTAAAAATGCTTTCAACATTATGCATTACTATACTAAACAAACCTTTCCATTTCATCATGTGATTTTTTTTTATTAATAGCATTGTAATGATTCAGCCATACTTCTGTAAGTAAAGGTCAGCAAACCAGAACACTTTAGATATTAAAAGTGCATTAAACAAATTCCCCAGTTTTTCCAGCTACCAAAAGGGACCTAATTAAAACCTGCTTCTAAATTATTAACGAAAGGAGAGGTCTCAGCCTCATACACACTACTGTCAAGGATCCTCTGCACCCATGATAAAACGCTATAGGAGAACAGGTATTGGCAGTTTTTACCTCTGCTACATAGAAAGCATGAATGCTAAGAAATGAGTTTGTTTCAAACATTTGTAATGGCTACCCCTTCCAAGTGCCCCATTCCAAGTGCTCCTTTTTTACATTTATAGGGTAATCATAACTGCTTTTGCTTAGTTTCAGATATGATCTTTCTTACCTTCTTACAGGATTAAAAAGTTGTATCATGTGACCGTGAACTTCTTTTTGATAGTGGGGGCAGAGCTATAGGACACTGTGCAGACACACAGTTGTGTCTGTATTCCTTAGTCTGTTCATCCTCAAACAAGATGTAGACTATGTTGGTGCAGGAGGTGTTTTCAAGAGGCAGGCTGTGATTAGGTGGAGGTGTGTGTCAGATGCAGCCTGGGATTGATTAGGGGGGCATGGTGGCTGACCAAACTACCAAATACAGGCATGCTATGTGTCTGTACAGTGCAGTGGTGGCCTGTAAATAGGGGGCGCTCGGGCGCCGCCCCCCAAAGCTGGACATGGAAAAAAATTAAAATATAATTTTTTTGCTCGAAAATTACTCAGAACCCCCAAACATTATATATGTTTTTTTTTAGCAGAGACCATAGAGAATAAAATGGTGGTAGTTGCAACTCTTTATCTCACACTGTATTTGCCCAGCAATTTTTCAAAAGCATTTTTTGGGTTACATGCATTAAAAGAACAGAAAAAGTTAACCCAATTTTTTTGCATAATGTGAAAGATGTTGTTACCCCGAGTAATTAGATACATAACATATTCCGCTTCAAAATTGCGCACAATTGTGGAATGGCGCCAAACTTTGGTATTTGAACATCTCCATAAGCAACAATAATTTATTTTTATTTTTTTACAGGTTACATGTTTAGAGTTACAGAGGAGGTCTACCACTAGAATTATTGCTCTCGCTTTAACGTATGCGGTGATACTTCACATGTGTGGTTTTAACGCCGTATACATATGTGGGCGTGACTTACGTATGCGTTCGCTTCTGCGAGCAAGCGCGCGGGGACAGTTGCGCTTTACTTTTTTGTTTTATTGTTAATTTCACTTGAATTTTTCTAGTTTGATTCTTTCTTTTTACATTTTTTTGATCACTTTTATTCCTATTACAAGGAATGTAAACATCCCTTGTAATAGAAATATGGCATGACAGGTCCTCTTTACAGAAAGATCTGGGGTCAATAAGTCCCCACATCTCATCTATAGGCTGGGAAGCCTGAAATAAAAAATAAAAAAAAAACAATCTAATTTTCCCAGCTGAGGCGGCGGCATTTTTTCAAATGCAGAGGCCAGGTGTGATGTCATAACATCGCACCTGGCTTCCAAACAATCATAGAGATTCTGGGGATTGTATAGCCTGATCTGTAATGTTGAGCTATATACCCTGATCTGTGAGGCTGAGCTATATACTCCTGACACTATGGGTGGAAGCAAGTGGAATACAGGAGACAGAGTGGGTGGATTATATAAGGGGTGGGGCTCATGAGAAGAGGGATGGGTCAAAAAGTAAGGGCGGGGTCTGGCGCCCCCTCAAAATTTCACCAGCCGCCACTGGTACAGTGTCATGTACCTCCAAATGCCTAGCCAAAAGATGAAAACTGACACACTCCTAAACCTTCTGGACAGCCTTCCCAGAAAAGTTGAAGCTGTTATAGATGCAAAGGGTGGGTCAGCTCAATATTGTACCCTACGGACTAAGACTGGCATGCCATTAAAGTGCATATACATGTAAAGGCAGGCATCCCAATACTTTGGTAATATAATGTATAGCGATACCCCCAGTTAAGAGGGCTGCCTTGTTTGTTTTTGGGCCCTGTAGTGCACCGCTGTCAACCCCTGGCAATCGGCTCTACTGTAACCTCTCGTGGCACAGTTAGTAAAGGGGATGATAGAATTGCAATCACTCTAATATTCTCTATGACACAATCCCACAGTAAGGCACACAGTAATGGTATAGACCAGTAAATGACACTGACAACCAATATACTTAACTCTATTATTTTACTGTTGGTAAAGGTTAAAATGATAAACAGTATGCAATGTCACATGCAGAGCCCTGCAATATGGATATACTTATTAAAACATTAAACGTTCAGCAATATGATAGACAGTTTAACAGACCCCGCTGCAGATATCCTCCCTCGTGAGCAAAATGGCGCCCAGCAATGTCCTATACCACCCAGTCAGGCCTGACTATGATTTGGGTATAGTTCTGTGGAAGAAATCTTCGCTAGCAAAACACGGTGGTGCACTTTCAGGAACAATTGTAATCCAACAAAGAAATGATGATCGGTAACTTTGTAATGCCAGGGAGACTAGTAACTCAGTTCAGCAGATAGTCTCCCCAGAGTGTAACTTCAATGACTGTGATGGCCCTGAATAAAGTTAATGGGCCTAAAGATACTGTAATGTAGCTCAGAGCAGGTGCTCTCTCACCCGACCGGACTAGTCCTTGTCCGTTACTTCCGTTACTGTGACTCGATTCACAGTATCCACGACACCCGGGTCTTCGGTCTTCCTGATGACAGCACTCAGCAACAGGATCAGCTGCTCCGCAGGCTCCTCGGTGGGGCGGAAGGCTCTTTGGATAAGCACAAGGCCCAGGCTTCAGGCCTTGTACACACAGCAGGTCAACACAGTGATCCTCTTGCTGGGAGGGCGGTATCCAAAGAGAAAGAAACTGGGGCCCACCTCCCTCTTATAAGGTCTACCCCAGCAGTCTTTGCACAGGGCAATGCACCCTGGGTGCCTCAAGGTGTACTGGGTACTGTAGTCTCTTGAGGTTTAAAGGGCAATACCCCGCTACAAATGTATATATAGATTAAAAAGCATAGCTGGCTGCATTTCACATTTTTATTAATTCTCCATAGAATACTCTACAATTTCTGTTTATACATGCATCGCAATAATGTTGAAATGGTAACCACATCTTAAAGTTAATCATATAATTACATCAACGTAGTACTCCTACTTACAAGAGATTGTTCACTACTAAGGCCTCATGCCCACTGGCGTTTTTACAGCTGCGTTTTTTGCAGCTTAAAAACGCCTGTCCATGTTATTGTAAATATTATTATTTTTTTTTTGAAAAAAAAAAACAAAAAAAAACGTCGGAGCTAAGTGCGCGTTTTTTGTGCGTTAGTGCACGTTTTTGCGCGTTTTTTGACGCTCGCGTTTTTTTTCTGCCTAATTCTGACGTTGAGGAACGCACTGGTCCTGTTTTTTTTTTACAGCTTACAAACGCCTATGCTCTTTACAGCTCAAAAACGCCTAGGTGGGCATGAAGCTATAGACTAACATGGACAGGCGTTTTTAAGCTGTAAAAAACGCTCAAAAACGCGGCTGAAAAAACGCCCGTGGGCATGAGGCCTAACAATGTTTGTTTACAATGTTGTATTTCTATGTGTATTCATTCAATAAAACTTTATGAAACAAAAAAAAGAATACTCTACAATGTATATTCTTTGATTCTAATATACCATTTATTCTATGGAGTATTCATGGTTCTACTGTGGGCTCCGGATTCTATTGGTTACAAAAATGTAGACTTTGTAGGTCTGTTTTTATTTTAATTTTCTTTGTAATATTTTCCAACATCCTGAATATCAGAAATTGTGACATTAGGTGCCTAAACATAAATTGCAAACTCCAAATTTGTACCTACCTAATTCAATTGTGCCCCTTTTAAAAGCTACATGCCTGTCAGTGGTCCAGGAGGAGTCATACCATCTGATCCCTACATCCACACTAAACTTTTCTGCCTATCATCAGCCTGTTGTCGGGTATGGCAAGCAGAAAGGTGACTGGCAGGATCAACCAGGTACTTTAGAATAAGTACATGAAAATGATATAGACTATGATATAGGATACACATATGCGAACACACACATAGAAAAAAAAATATTTAGGGTAACATAAAAATTAACAAGCTGCTTGCCTTTTTATTATGGATTCCAACAACAATAATAATAATAATAATATGCAGAAATGCAAATAAGCATATTGTAATTTGTTCATATATTTTTGATATTGTTTCTTTTTAATGCAAATACTGGCTTTCATTAGCAGTTTCCCTTTTGCTGGCAAATGAATATGTCAACATAAAATGTTGTGCTGTGATTCTGATCTTTCTTTTATATTCTGGATGAAAGAAAAAGAGTAACTGGTGGGTATGAACACGAGTTTATATTTAATTATTCCGGGTTACAAAATTATACAAAAATAATAATATGATGTACTTTATTTAATGCATTCCACTCCAGCATCTTCAGCATGTGTGCAATCTGTCATTCCCCAGCCTCTGAAGTTACATTTTGTAATGGAACTTTCATATCCAGAGCATCTAACATCATCCATCCATATTTTGAACTTTCCTACAAATAAAACCATTGTTACCAAAGAAAATATTGTAGAGAAGCCTAGACTTTAGCAGCCAATATCTTTTGTTTTCAATTAAAGTAGATCTTCACTTAAAATTGAATTCCAGCCTAAATGTTTTTTTTTTGTTTGTTTTTTTCCAATTTTGGATACCGTAGTATAAATTATAACACCCTGCTAAATCTTCTGAAAAGATCACATACAGCAGTAAAATTGCAACAACCATTCTGGACTAAATCCAAAGTAAAAGAAAGTTAACTAGGGCTTCCACTTTGTAAATGAAATTCAGACAAACGAGACGATTTGACTTTTGTATTTTAAATGCAGCTAGTATGAGTACCTGAATCTGTCTGAACATTAGCATTCTCTAAATCCCAGCAAGGCAAGGACTGGAAGTGGCAGGGCCAGTGTGAGATAGTAAGATTACTTTGCATTGCCCAGTATTAGTAATCTAAAGGCCCATACACACTATTGGATTTTCTGCAGATTTTTGTCTTGAGATTTACCAAAACCATATAATATGAGGTCAAACCTTAATGCCCCATACACACGATCGGATTTTTTGTCCGGATAAACTCCGAGAGATTTTTCCAACTGAATTCCGTTCAAGCTGTCTTGCATACACACTGTCACACCAAATTCCATCCGTCAAGAACGCGGTGATGTACAACACTACAACGAGCCGAGAAAAATAAAGTTCAATGCTTTCGAGCATGCGTTGACTTGATTCTGAGCATGCGTGTTTTTTTCCCTACAGACGAACGGAATTTCCAAGAGAAATTTTCTCTTTCTAACTCCTTCGGAATTTCCAACGGAAAAAGTCAGATGGGGCACACACACGGTCGGAATATCCGATGAAAAGATTCCGTCGTACTTTTTCCATCGGAAAATCCGATCGTGTGTACAACGCATTAGAGTTTCAATTTGCGTGCAATCAGGCAGGCTCTTTCACTATATGGTTTTGGTAAATCTGAAGACAAAAATCTGCATAAAATCTAATAGTGTGTATGGGGCTTAAAGGCCCGTACACACGATCGGATATTCCGACAACAATTGTGTGATGGACGTGTTTTGTTGGATAATCCGACCGTCTGTATGCTCCATCGGACAATTGTCCGGAATTTCCGACAACAAATGTTGGATGGTCATGCTCTTAAATTGTCCGACAACAAATGTGTTCCATCAGATTATCCGATCGTGTGTACACAAGTCCGTCGGACTAAAATCCAAAGTACAAACACGCATGCTCCGAACCAATGCTAACCATAAGACAACATTAGCAGAAGTTGCCCAAAGGGTGGTGCTAAAGAGCAGAAAAACCACATAGTTTTGTGAATGTTGGCTGGAAAAGTTCTGCTGTCTGTATGCAGAACAAGTTCACGGTCAACGCCCTTCGGACAAAAATCCACGGATTTGTCCGATGGAAGTCCGATTGTGTGTATGTGCCTTTATGCTGAGAGAGAGAGAATAAATTGCTGAATGCATTGATTCCTTTTCACAGTGTTTTCACAGTATTTCATTCTAAAGCCTCGTACACACGATCGGACTTCCATCAGACTTTTCCATGAATTTTTGTCTGAAAGGCGTTATCAGTGAACTTGGCATGCATACACACGGCAGAACATTTTCAGCCAACAAATACAAACATAGTGACGTAATAGACATACTACGTGATTTTTCTGCTCTTTAGCGCCACCGTTTGGGCAACTTCTGCTAATGTTGTCTTATGGTTAGCATTGGTTCGGAGCATGCGTGTATGTACTTTGGATTTTAGTCCGACGGATTTGTGTACACACGATCGGATAATCCGAGAAACAGATTTGTTGTCGGAAAATTTGAGAGCATGCACAACCAACATTTGTTGTCGGAAACTCCGACAACAATTTTCCGATGGAGCATACAGACGGTCGGATTGTTCGATAAAACATGTCTGTCGGACCATTGTTTTTGGAAAATCCAATTGTGTGTATGGGCCTTAACACAGACAGCTTGATGACAAGAGGTAAAAATGATACTGTGACTATACATCAACCTCATTTATAATCAGCAGGCCGAAAGCTAAATGGTGACTAAATGGTGTTGGCTAAAGTGTATGCTTAGCAGCTACTCTAAAAAATCTCTAAAAAGTGAGGGAAAATCCTCTTCTTACAAAAAGGTGTTACCGAACAGTTGTCCCTATAAGGAAAATCTATGCATATTTATTGTTCTGGTGGCAACTGTAAAGTTTTGAATTTTCCATCACTTACTGTCTCAGTGCCAATGGATCAAGCAATCAAAACTTTACAGAGGTTCTAATCCTTCTCCACTCTATCCATTTTGACTATACCAACATTTTAGCTCCTATGGAGTTCATCAATTTGCTTTCACCCAATCCAGTTAGGACCCTATGCAGGAATTTTAGAGTAATAAATTAAGCGGATGAATTCGTGAGATCTCAAAATGTAAGCTTAAAGCCTCGTACACACAATCGGACTTCCATCGGACAAATTCGTAGATTTTTGTGCGAAGGGGCGTTGGACGTGAACTTGGTATGCATACACACAGCAGAACATTTTCAGCCAACATACACTAAACCACGTGGTTTTTGAGCTCTTTACCGCCATCCTTTGGGCAAATTCTGCTATTGTTGTCTTATGTTTAGCATTGGTTCGGAGCATGCGTGTTTGTACTTTGGATTTTAGTCCGTCGGATTTGTGCACACACGATCGGATAATCCGACGGAACACATGTTTTGTCGGACAATTTGAGAGCATGCACAGCCAACATTTGTTGTCGGAAATTCTGACAACAATTGTCCGATGTAGCATACAGACGATCGAAAAAACAAGTCCGGTGGACAATTGTTGTCGAAATATCCGATCGTGTGTACGGGCCTTTACTTTATCCAATTTTACAGAAACTGGTGGATTGGTTACAGATGTGTAATAGAGTGTAATACACACACATGCGCATGTATGTTATGAGCTCATTAAGTGGTTCAAATGCTCAAAACACAACGGCTTAAAACTGAACTTCAGGCAGATATAAAAGACACAAATGAATGCAGCTCTGTATTCATTAACCACTCAATACAGTGCACTTTCACCTCCTTCCTGCCCAGGCCAATTTTCAGCTTTTACTGCTGTCACGTTTTGAATTACAATTGCCCGGTCATGCAACATACCCATATGATTTATTTTTTAAAACAAATTCACACAAATAGAGCTTTCTTTTAATAGTAATTTATCACCAACTGTTTATTTTTTATATTTTGCTAAATAAACAAAAACATTTTTTTTTTTAGTTTCTGTTATCAAATTTTGCAAATAAAAAATATTTTTCTTCATAGATTTAGGCCAAACTGTATTCTGCTACATTTCTTTGGTGAAAATAACCAAAATAAGTGTTTATTTTTAGTCTGTAGGAAAGTTATACAGTCCACAAACTATAAATATCTCTCTCTCTCTCTCTCTCTCTCTCTCTCTCTCTATATATATATATATATATATATTTATATATATATATATATATATATATATGAAAATTGATCAATCCTGATGTACTGATAGCCTATCTCATTTCTTAAGGCCCAAAAACACCAGGATAGTACAAATATCCCCCAAATGACCCATTTTTGGAAAGTAGACAGTCTAAGGTATTTAGTAAGAGGCATGGCAAGTTTTTTGAAGTTGTAATTTTTTGTCATAATTTTTGGGAAAATAAGGAAGAATTTTTTTTTATTGTTTTTTTTTCACAATTCTTTTTATTTTTTACATACTGTCATCAGTGCAGTACAGCGTCATCATATAACTGGCGTGGTGGTGATCAGGGAAACTGACTGAAGACAGTATGTAAAAAATAAAAATAACATTTTTAGATTTTTATTTTTATTAAATTGTTTTCTTCTTTTTATGATTTTTTTTTACACACCAGAGCCATACATAGTAACATTGTACTACTCTGAAGTGATCAGGGGTTATTTTTTACAACATGGTACCTACAGCAGGCCGGTACACTGATCAGTCATTGGCTCTCACAGATCAGTCATCGGCTAGGACACAACCTGTGACAGATTGCGCTGCAGCGCAGCCTGTGGAGAGCGTGGGAGGCACGTTCCAGGAGGACGTCATATGACATCCACCCAGAACGACGAATGTCCCGCCCAGCCGTCATTTGACAATAGGCTGGGTGGGAAGTGGTTAAATCATCATCATCATTTTACATGCAATCGGTGTACATAACTGAATTATACTTGATATTAGTCTTTTCCAAGCATTAGTCTTAAAGGACTACCACAAAAAATAGAAATATCAAAGTATGTCCCCACCATGAACAACTAGGTCAGCAAGTAAATTTGAAGAAAAATATGAATACACACATGCAAAATTAATATACTGAATACTACCTTACACTAGTAAACTATAGACACTGGTCCTTTGTCCATTGTAATAATCTGAAAATAAATCTTACACATCTATAAATGTGGTAGCTGCACTAGATTTTTTAGGGTTATTTACATTTATTTTCATCTAGTGATCTGACCAAGAACATAGTTCCTGTCTTAGGGTAACTCCACTCTATGGAGAGGCAATGGAACCACCCTCGGATAACAGAATTGTCAACCTATAGAGAGGGTAATGTTAGATTCACTAGCAAATTATGATGGACTTGACTAACAAATTAAAGCTGAATACTAACGAAAGCTAGGTAGGCATGGATCAAAATGTGGCCAGTTCAGCAGGGAGCAGCTGAATTTCAATCTGTGTGTAGCCCTCCCTGTTAAACAGACCTGCCCACCTTGCATTTTATCAGGGGCTGCAGCCAATCATTGACAGTTGAGTCCCCGCTGTCAGATTACAATGTCCCAGCTTGGAAGGGGGGAGGGATTCTTGCATTCAGGTCTTTTGTTTATTTCAGCCACTAGTTGAACAAAAAAAAAAAAGATCCTTGTGTACCAAACTTATCACTTTTATGCAGTCACTGGAACTGTTTTATTTCCTTTTTTGATAATGGTTTTATATATAAAAAAATAAAATAAAATAAAAGATGGCCCTTGTAGGCACCTCATTAAAGTAGAATTACAGCTTTCCTATTATTCAAATAGTTTGTCTGGGCCAAGCTGGCCAAAAAGGACTATTTCCATTACATAATAATGCAACCACTGTGCATGCGGTTGGGAACTACTGCCTATACATATGTGAATCGCCTTTCCTTGATGTCCCAGGAATCAAGTTAATTACCCCTGTAGCCTGTGTAAGTTACAATCACTAACAATTTTTTATTCCATCTTTGGGTTATATTATTGCCGGGAGACGCATTGCCTAGGCAATGTGTTCTCTGGGGCTACATACATGTGGACTCATGGGGGCTTGCTTGTCCATGTGTATTCCTTCCTCACTGGACATATTTTTAATTTTTTACTTTAGATATTACCCAGGCTACGAGTCGTTTTCTCTTCCCTTTTTGCTGCCCTCTGTGATCTTTGGATGTGCCTTGGGTGGGGGTCCGGTGCTGCCACTGGGGGCGCGGCCATCTGGGCTGGCTGGAGTGTGGAGAGAGGTAAGGGGCTTGACCCTAGGGGGTGAATTGTGCATGCATAGACTTTTTCATCACTAATATTATTATATATGTTTTCCTGTGGGTTATCGTTATTAATGGATTGTATATGTATCTGTGTGTGTCCTTTTTTGTATTTTGTAGAAGGTGTACATCACCTATTGGACAGTGCTTCCCCTTTGAAGAAGCCCGAATTAGGGGCGAAACATGTCGGGAGTTAGGCCATCCAACTGTCCAACTCAACTGTACTGTTTGTAACAATCACCTTCTATACCGTTTTTCTATTATTGTTTTTATTTTTGTTTTGGTGTCAAAATAAAAATATTTTATTATAATTTGCTTGATACTCTGTCATTTCTGCACCACTAAAAATCCCATTTTCCTTGTTCCTATCCACGCTATAACATAGTATAGCAGCATTAACTACATGCAGTAAGTGGATTAACAAAAGGGACTTTTTTGGGGGATTTTTATTTTTTTAATAAAGGATTTGCAGAACATTTTGATGACTTTATTACTAGGTTACATAATTTTTCTGTGAGTTAATATGGTACTATGTACCCCATGCTAATTCACGTGTGAGTAGTATCTGGGGGGGGGGGCTAGTATTAAGGGGGCTTCCAGATTCCAATAAGCCCCCACCTGCAGACCCCCACAACTACCAGCCAGAGCTGTGGAATTAGGCGCTTGTCCTCATCAACATGGGGAGAAGGAGCTTTGCCAGGAAAATACCCTCTGGCGAGGCACCCCTCATATTGAGGGCATGTGGTCTTTCTTGGTCATCGCGGCTGCATGGTCATTCTAGGGTCTGATATAGATATTTAGGGGGGCATTGTGCATTTTTTTGCATGGAGACAAGCCTTCAAATCCATACCAGACCCTAAGAATTGTGTTTAGATTTATTGGGGGACCTCTATAATTTTTTTTATGCATGAGGTACCCTCCTAAAATCCAGACCACACTCAAAATCTCTAGTATGTATTTTGTGGGGGGAACAATTTTGTTTATACTTGTTTTGCTGCTTACTGTAGGGTGCGCTATATCAAAAAAGACATTTACAAAAAAAAAGATACAATTTAAATTGTCAGCATTTACATTCTTTGCTAGCTTCTTTTAAAAAAATAAACACATCACACAACTCCCCTCCAAAGGTCCCCCAGAATACATAGCAGACCCTTGGAGAGGCCTGTGGATCTGTGTGCTTTTTCTTTTTAAACAAAGAAACTGTTAATGACATGTCATTTGCAATTGTAATACTTTTTTCCTTTGTAAAGGGCAATGCTCACCCCTGATTTCAATGAAGTTTGGGTTCAGCATCTTCTTCGCTGAACTCTGCTTGAACCAAAACCAGGGCAGTTTTGCTCATTATTACTAGTCACGATATCCAACAAACAGACTTACTGGTCAGATCACAAGGTGAAAAAAAGGAAAATTAGGGAACACCAATGCAGCCACCATTTTTAAGGATTGGTAAGCTGCAATATAAAAAATGTCTGTTTTCGGATTTAGATACACTGTAAGGGGCTCATCTGGGGCATTATCTGCTCTGTATTAAAATCTGCAGTAATACTGCATACTTCCCTGTTCATAAAATGTAGGCCTCAGTATGCAGCCTGTAGTATCCAGAGTTCTCCCTGCTTAATGCAGTAGAGAGCTTTTGGTTTTGAGTTGACGCATTACTTATTAATCAATATGGATTAAACACCTGTACATTATTAGTATGTTATGATTTAAAAAGGTTACCTTGACCAAAGAATGCTTTGTTAAAAACCTTGGAAACTCCAGAAAATCCCAGCATCTTGCACACCACTTTTCCATCATTATCATCCCAGTGATCATCACATATGGTGCCCCACTGTCCATTGTAAAAAACCTCAACCCTTCCTTTGTGAGGCTCAGAGCCATCAATGAGGCGAACAGTGGGTTCTACAGTAAAAATGAGAGGATAAGAAAATAACATCAGATATCTTAAAATGCTGTGCACCACTTTGACAACTATAGATAGTTATTAACATAAATAGATTGGTGTATGGTAGACTCAATTGTTTATTTAATGATTTGATTACTCAGATTAAGAACACTGATTTTTTTTCTTACTTTTTTATAAATGAATTTACAGTTTTATAAAAAAAAAAAAAAGAAGAACCATGGGCTGCTCTTATCAAAAGAAAAAAGTAAGATATTTAGGAATCTTATTGCAATAAAAGATGTCTTAGATAGAAAACATATATATATTTATAAGCGGTTGTAATCAATAATGCCTTTTAATGTAATTCGGTGGCATTGGACAGGTTTTAAGTAGACAGACCGGTACATTTTTTTCATAGAAATTATTTGAGTGGAATTTACAAAGCAAATATTAAACTTATTTTAAATACCCAATACACAATTAAAGTAAGTAAAGGTTTACATCTACAGTATTTGCTTGTTCACATTCTTCATTATGTTTGGCAGACACCCAAACTGTTCACCCATCACTATAAACAAAGTTATGTTTTAAAACAAAACTCTGAGAAACATGGAAATTCTACATTGTAGTGAATTTGCGTTCCACTGCAAGAGTTAATTGATAATTTAAGTCTAAGAGACTTGTTACAGTAAATTTGAGAGAGAAGAAAAAGTGCCTCTAAGTGCAGACAGTTAACAGGTTTCTTAGGTGCAATAAAATACTCGGGGCAACTCACATGGAGTGAAGTATTATCAGCAAGGGGAATCCGGGATGTCAGTGCTGGATGTCCGCAATGTCCTAGGACAGGGATATGCAATTAGTGGACCTCCAGCTGTTGCAGAACTACAAGTCCCATGAGGCATAGCAAGACTCTGACAGCCACAAGCATGACACCCAGAGGCAGTGGCATGATGGGACTTGTAGTTTTGCAACAGCTGGAGGTCCGCTAATTGCGTATCCCTGTCCTAGGATCTCCCCATTTTTGTTGGATCACTTCCTCCTGTCCTATGAACTTCATACTTATATGGACTTCTTTTAAACTTCTTATGAACTATTTATACAGAGACTGCCCCCCCCCCCCCACACACACACACACACACAGGGTCTGGTTACCTGTTGGCACCTTCTATCTTTGTTGTGTTAAAGTAGATTTACTTACCCAATCCTCTGCTCCTCCATGCTGCTAGACTGGTCCCCCCAGCATCCCCTCCACTATACTCCAATGGTCTAAGGTCCTGATGTAATCAAGACCAATAGCCCTGCATTGGATGTGAGGATGCTGAGGGACAGTACAGCGAGGGAGTGGATCTGATAAGTAAAAAGCACTTTTACTCTCTCTGACAAAAGCAGCAATTAAAGCAGCCCCACTGCAAGTGATAACTTTCAAGCTTCTCGGAGTTGGGCTTTAAAATGGTTCTTTTTACCACAACACCAAGAAATGAACATAACCAAAAAAGTACAACACATTGTGGAAAAACCTAAACAGCTGAAGTGAAGCCCTTCAGGATATTTATATAATGTACTTAATTGGTTATAACCAACATCCTTTCTGAGACTTGGTGTTTACAAGTTAAAATATAATTTTTTTTTGCTAGAAAACATTAAAAACATACCCCAAACATTATATATATATTTTTGTAACACCTTTGAGAATAAATTGGCGGTAGTTGCAATACTTTCTGTCACACCGTATTTGCACAGCAGTCTTACAAGCGCACTTTTTTGGAAAAAATACACTTTTTTTGCATTAAAAATTAAGACAACAGAAAAGTTAGCCCAATTATTTTTTATATTGTGAAAGATAATGTTACATTGATTGTAAATTGATACCCAACATGTCACGCTTCAAAATTGTGCCTGCTCATGGAATGGCGACAAACTTTTACCCTTAAAAATCTCCATAGGCGACGTTTAAAAAATTGTACAGGTTGCATGTTTTGAGTTACATAGGGGGTCTAGCGCTAGAATTATTGCTCTCACTCTAACAATCGTGGTAATACCTCACATGTGTGGTTTGAACACTGTTTTCATATGCAGGCGCTACTCAAGTATTTTTTTTCTTATTTATTTATTTATTTATTTATTTATTTTTTTACATTGTTCTTTTAAAAATAAATAAAAATAAATTGTAAACATCCCTTGTAATAATAGAAAAAGCATGACAGGACCTATTAAATGTGAGATCTGGGGTCCAAAAGACCTCAGATCTCTAACTTACACTAAAATTCAATAAAAAAAAAAATATTTGCCACCGATAAAAGTGATCTTGTGGCGAACCTGCCACAGAGCCCACTTTTATCTGAAACCGGACCACTCACTGAAGAAGAGGTACTGGGGTTATGGTACCTAGCTGCTGCCATAACAAAAATATCCCTGTTCAAAGTGTCAACGTATATCGGCGTGAGCCGGTCCGGAGTTTTGCAAAAGTTAATTTTAACAGCAACGTTAGTAATGAGTTTTTATCAAAGTCCTGTGATCTAGAATCTAGGCAAAGTACACTACATTATTGTTGCTGTGGATTACTGCATTTTGCTTATCATTTTTGCACATACTAAATAATTTAGCAATTGTCTTAGTTTCCCCATATTGTGGTCACACGTATCTTTATGGTTGGTGAGTCTGAGTGCACTACTAGAAGAGAGAACTGAAAATATGGTCTGTATTCCAGTTTGTATACTTTTATATCCAACACTGTTCTGAAATTCATATTGCTTTAGTTAAAATGGTGGAAGAAAAAATTGACTTATCATGTTTTAGAATGTCACAAACCTGATTTAGTAGAAGGGGTTTTAAGGGTCACAGTCGCAGAATTTCCTTCTCCCTTTTCTCCTTTTTCTCCTTTCTCTCCCTTTTGTCCTTTTTCACCTTTGGCACCTGACTCACCTTTAAGAAATTTTAGAGTTTTAATAATTTTGTTGATTAATTGAGGTGATGTTTACTTAATTGACAGTGGTATAGGAACAAAAGCTCAGTCCCAGGCAATACCATGAGTTGGTAAAGTATTGCATGTGTTGCAAAAATGTAATCCTTTCTTTCTTTCTTTGGTTCTTTCTTTCTTTCTTTCCTTTTCTCCTTTTCTCTTTTTCTCTCCCTCTTTATTTTTTCTCTCTCTTTCCCATTTTCTCTTTCTCTCTCTTTTTTTTCGTCCCTCTTTTCCTCTCTCTTTCCCATTTTCTATTTCTCTCTCTCTTTTCTTCTTTCCCTCTTTTTCTCTCTTTCTCTATTTTTCTCTCTCCTTTTCTTTTTCTCTTTCTCTCTTTTTCTCTTTCTCTTTCTCTTTTTACTCTCTCTCTCTCTCTCTTTCTTTTTTTCTCCCCTTTTCTCTCTTTTTTCTCTTTCTCTCTTTCTTTTTCACGCTCTCTTTTACTCTCTATCTCTCTATCTTTTTCTCTCTCTCTCTCTCTTTTTCTCTGTTTCTCTCGTTCTCTTTTTCGCTTTCACCCTAAACTATTCTGTAACATAACATTACAAATTCTACCTTTAATTCCCCGTCCTGAATAACCTTGCGGTCCTTTTGGTCCTGCGGGTCCTGAAGGTCCTGGAAATACATTAAAATATGCATAATCCCAAGTTAAAATATTAAGTAAAAATAGAGATCGATGGGTTGGTTTACTAAACGAGTTTAGACTTAGCAAAGTGAATTTTTAACTTTTGGCTTAACTTAGCTTTGTGGGGAAAGAAATCATGATACTTCACATGATTGAATGGCTGAAGTCAGCAGAGCTCATTCACTGACACAAGCCACTCCTTCAGTTCTAATGAGTGTCAGAAACTATAGACTAGCATTTATAGCTACACAGGTAGCATAGACACATTAATCCAATCACAAAGGAATATGTCAAGGCAGATGTTAATTGTCCAAGAACAGGAAGGCATGTGTGAAAGTTGTGGAATGATATAGAAACAAATTTACTAAATGATCTGAGAGTGTTCACATGGAAAAAAATCATGTGCACAGGACTGGTTATTTGAAGTGAATCTTCACACAATTTTATGCGTGAACATTTTCAGATCCTTTACTATATCATCCTCTGTGTTCCCTTCCCCTACCTGCTTTCTCTGTGTAAGCATTCAAGCAGTACAACACAACTCATCGCAGTCGGAACTCTAATGTACAAGACCAGCAAGCTGCTTTCCTGGTGCCTCCATGGCAGCATACCTGTGATAGAGCTCCGCCTCGACTCCTCCTTCAGGACTAGTGAATAGCATAAATTAAAGGCATAGTCCCTCCCCCAACATTCTCCTTTTTTTCCTCATACCTTCTTGTGCTGGTGAAGAGTAGCAGTATGTCCATACCTCTGCAGTCGGCAGCGCCCGCCGGGTTTAGCCTTTCCTGTGCGCAGTCCCTGTTCTTGGGCCGCTCACAGCGCTGATAAGACTGGGAACCCCTCTGTGGATCTGTTGGGGTAATTTCGCAGAGTTTCCTCACAGGAACGCAGTCTGCTATTACATCCATGATGAATGCAGTGGAAGTCGCAAAAGGATCAGCTCCATCTTCCCAGGCTGGTGGTTTCCATTTTTTATTACAGGCATTTGTGTTTTTCCCCTTTCTTTTCCTCTCTTCCCCTCCCCTCCCCTTTCCTTTGCTTGTTAGGCGCCTTCAAAATGATTATTGTCTTACTTTTTTGTTATTTTAAAACTGTGCAACTGGATAGGGCAGGTGTCTCTCTGTGCAACAACATTGTGGTGCTTATTTCCGGGTTCGGGGGGGCTACAGGTGCTCTGTACGTCCCGCCAGGTAGGAGAGTGTCATGGCACGGCGTGCTCGCCGCCGTCTGCGCATGCGCGATTCGGGAGTGATACAGAGCCGTCGTTTCTCGGCTCTCTGTACTGGGCGACGCTGGATCTTCTGCACGTGCGCATGCACGGTCGCTTGGTTCAGTGGCGGCCATCTTGGATTCTGGAAAGAAGGCTAGATTTGCCCTTTTTTTCAATCAATTCCAAATGGTGGTTTATGGGATTAGCCCAGGCACCTTGAGCCTATTTAGGTTCAGATTTAGGGATTGCTGTCAGAGTCTCCTCAGCTGTGCCCTGCTAGGTCTCTCTGATGCTGCTTTGTGGTAGGTACTTTTTTATTTTCTCAAAAAAAAATGTTGCCGATCAAAAATGTTTATGTTTAAAAAAAAAAAATTACGATATAAAAATGTTTATGTTTAAAAAAAAAAAAAAAAAAAAGATGACGATATAAAAATGTTTGTTTGAAAAAAAAAAATGAAAAAAGTGACGCCAAAAACTCCTGATTCTTTTCCCTTTCTTACTATATTTCCGGAGCTGATCCTTGTGCCCAACACCGCAATGAGTCATTCATCTCGCAGCAAAGATCCTCACACTTCTATTAGGTATGTGAGCAACTATACGTGAGTATAAACAAAAAAAAAGTGCTCTCACTGGTCTAGCGTGAGTTCCTTACATCGTAGCCCTACCCACTCCAAGGGGTCACGCTCATCAGGGCGTAGGTCCCATTCTTCACGTCGTAGATCAGAGAGGTCAAGATCCAGAGGACATGATCGGTCCCCCTCTCCTAGGACCTATAGAAAGAGAAATGCTGGACATGTGGGGCTACACCGCTACCAGACAGAGTGGTCTGTAAGGACTGTTTTACGGACTATGCGTCCAACCGCGAGCTAGAAAATCAGCACGCTGTAGATCTGCTCAAGCAAACAATGAAGGACTCCTTCTCTGAGCTTTTGGCTTCAGTCCCCGCTCAACCACTTCAGCAGATATCCCAGGTTCAGGATTTAGAACCTTATCTCCCTGGTCCGTCAGCAGTCAGTACACCTCTGCCGCCATCAGGCCGACCAGCTAGAGATTCACCACCTGAAGACTCTTCAGGGGACTCTTGAGAAGAGTCAGAACCTTCTGGCTTCAGTCTCTCCTTGGTAAAGCCATTTATCCAGGCAGTCAAAACTGCAATCGCCTGGAAAGACGCAGAATAGCCTCCCCAAGAGTCTACAAGCTACTTCCCATTACTCAGATGGGCGAGATTAGTCAAGTCATTGAGAAGGAATGGTCAAAGACTGATAAAAAAAAAAAAAAAAAATTGGGTCGGTTCAATAAACTATATACCCCTTACCAGAGTCGGGAACGCAGTCACCAAACTCCATGCCAGTGGTAGACGCGTCGGTGGTGCGACTCGCAAAAAATATAACTTTGCCAATGGAGGATTCCGCTTCCTTCAAAGACCCTCTAGACAGGCAAATCGACCTGGAGCTGAAGAGGAGCTACTTAGCCGCGGAAGCAGCATGTAAGCCAGCTATTACCCTCACATCAGTATCAAATGCCATAAGATCTTGGACAGATAATATTGAGACGTCTTTGCATCAGGATGTCCCCATGGAGGATATAATTAAGGCCTTAGAAGAGCTTAGATTGTCGGCAGACTTTGTCTGCGTAGCGGCCATTGACACGATCAGGTGCTCGGCAAGATCCATGTTGCATTCAGTGATGGCGAAGAGGGCCTTGTGGCTGAAACCCTGGATGGCTGACTTATCCTCCAAACAAAATTGGTGCAAAATCCCGTTTGATGGGAAAGCACTATTCGGAGACAAAATGGATAAAGCTATCTCCAGGCTGTCAGGAGGGAAGTCTGGTATGCTTCCACAGGACAGAAGTATGCGAAGATTCAGAGGTGGTTCCTCTAGGTTACGCCAGTCAAACCCAAGGGATTTTAGGCAGTCGAGACAGCCCAGAGACAACAAAAGACCTTGAAAAGGTACTCGGGGATCCTTTTTGAACAGGAAGATGAAAGCCCTTCCGGCTCCACAGGAGCAGAAGCAGTCTTTTTGTTTTTTTATGCCAGAGTAGCCCAGGCACTCCCGGTGGGAGCTAGGCTAAAGTTTTTTACCCCAGTCTGGGCCACCCGCTGCCACGACCCCTGGGTTCTGTCAACAATTCAATGGGGGCACTTTTGGAATTTTTCTCACCCCCCCACCTCGGAACTCTTTTAAAGGAACAGAGATTCCATCCTCTCCACGAAGGCTCAAGCTCTGAAAAACTTCCTAACGTCACTCCAGCTTCAGGGGGTGGCTGTTCCGGTTCCCTTGGCAGAGCGCTTCGCAGGCTTTTACTCCACCCTATTTCTGGTCCCAAAGAGGACAGGTGGGTTGAGGCCTGTGATAGACCTAAAGAGGCTCAACCGGTATATCCGCCCCGAAAGCTTCAAAATGGAGTCCCTGCAGAAGAATATTCAGACAGTCCAGCCATCAGATTGGATGATTTTGGTCAATCTGCAGGATGCGTACCTACATGTTCCAATTCTACCTGCATTTCAAAAATACCTGAGATTTGCAGTGGGACGAACCCACCTACAGTTTCAAGCCCTGCCTTTCGGTCTGTGCACCTCTCCCAGGGTGTTCACCAAGATACTAATATCTGTTTTGGTTCCCCTGCGGGAGAGGGGCTTGAGGATGTACCACTACTTGGACAACATCCTACTCCTAGCAAGCAATCCGGATCAGTTGGTATGTCACAGGGACATTCTTCTACAGTCCCTAAAAGGAGCTAGGGTGGCTGGTGAATTCCGACAAGAGTCAACTAACGCCAACACAGCAGATAATCTACGCGCAATGTTCGACACTCAGGAGGGGACAGTGTCATTACCACCGCCGAAGGCAAGGATTGTCATCCAGAGAATGATCAATGTCATCTGGAGCCCGTATCTGACGGCTTCACAATGCCTGAGCCTCATTGGCACAATGTCTTCCTGTATACCCATGGTTCCTTGGGCACATTGGCACTTGAGGTATTTCCAGACTGGTTTCTTGGCGCAGTGGAAGAAACAACGACTATCTCAGATGATCCTGCTGATGGGGAAAAATGCGCAGGAGCCTTCACTGGTGGACAGTTCCGGAAAACCTCTCCAAGCCTCATCACCTGGGCTCCCTTCCTTGGATCACAATTACGTCCGATGCAAGCAGACAGGGCTGGGGAGCCCATTGCGGGCAAACCAGAATACAGGGGAGATGGTCATGCACCACCCAGGGAGTGGTATCAAACATCTTGGAGATGAGGGCAGCCTTCTTGGTACTGACCTCTTTGGCACCCCAAATCAGAGGCCAGAGAATACTCCTACGCCTAGACAACAGGGCAGCTGTCGTTTATCTGCAGAAGCAGGGAGGCACTCGCAGCAGGTCACTCCTCAAGGAGGTAGAGCCGATCATGCTCTGGGCGGAGCAGAACCTCCTGGACCTCAGAGCGATGTATCTGCCAGGTAGGTTGAACACGGAAGCAGACACGTTATCCAGAAACTTCCTGGACAACAACGAGTGGGCTCTCCACCACCATGTCTTCCTTTTAGGATCCCCCTCAGGTAGATCTGTTCACCTCCCCGAAGAACGCCAAGCTGGACAGATTCTTCTCTCGGCTGCCGCATCCACAAGCCGAGGCAGTGGATGCCCTGTCATGTCCCTGGAGGTTCACCACGGCATATGCCTTTCCTCCCAGGCCATTAATATTCAAATTCTTCCTGAGGCTTCTCAGGGAGCCAGTCCAGGGGGTGGCAGTACTTCCGTATTGCGCCTCGGTGTGGGCTCTCCAATCAAGATCCCTCCTTTCCCTCAACTTCTGTCGCAGGGCAGTCTAGTTCATCCAAACCCTCAGAAGTTGAATCTTCGAATCTGGAGTAGAGAGGTGAAGGTTCGATTCCCTAGGGTGTTCTCCAGGAGTCATATCAACCCTTCTAAAAGCTAGGAAGCCTGCAACTAATGCCATATATTCAAAAATATGGGACAAGTTCTTGTCATTTGTTTCTGAAAATGGATTTGATCCAATCCTTCCTTCTACATCTCATGTTCTAGGACACCTTCAGACAGGACTTGATCTGGGACTTGGTCTGAGCGCTCTCAAAGTGCAGGTAGCAGCAATCTCTGCTGCAACAAATAAGAGATGGGCGGAGGATCCTTCAGTAGTCACTTTCCTCAGAGATATATTGAAGATTCGCCCTCCTGTCAGACGATCATTTCCTAAGTGGGATCTGTCCCTAGTCCTGGACATTCTATCTGACCATCCCTTTGCTCCAGTGGAACATGTAACAATATGGAACCTGACATTAAAGACGGCTTTCCTGCTAGCGCCATTACATCTGGCAGAAGAATCTCAGAACTTCACTCTTTAGGGATAGGTGACGACCACATCTCCTTCTTCCCAGACAGAGTGGAACTTCGTCCCCTTCGGGGGTTCACACCAAAGGTTGATACTCCAAGCCACCTGTTGGAACCCTGGGCACTACCAGTGTTTACAGACACGGATTCAGAGTCTTGTCATGAACTGGATGTATCCAGAGTGCTCAGGGCCTACCTAGAAGCCACCGGCCCCTTCAGAAATTCTGAGAGACTTTTCATCATACCGTTCGGTAAATACAGGGGCAAAGAAGCTTCCATCAGAACTCTGGCATCTTTGGTTGTAAAGTTAATCCAGAAGGCCTACAGGGTGAAGAATATGGAGCCTCCATCTCGAGTGAATGCTCATTCTACAACGGCAGTCTCAGCTTCCTGGGCAGCAAGGGCTAATGTTTCGTTGGAGACGGTGTGCAGGGCCGCCACCTGGTCTTCTCACCATACGTTCCTCAGACACTACCATATTGATCCAGGAGCGCTCACGACTGTTGAGTTTGGAAGGAGGGCAGTTCAGGCTGCTATGTCCTCTTCTAATTAAACATTTATTGTTAAGCAATTATCCCACCCATGTCAGCTAGTTATTTATCACAGGTATGCTGCCATGGAGGCACCAGGAAAATGGAAAATTGTATCATACTTACCAGTTATTTTCCTTTCCTGGTGCCTATCCATGGCAGCATACGCTCCCACCCTCGGTATTCTATATTACAGGGAATGTTGGGGGAGGGACTATGCCTTTAATTTATGCTATTCACTAGTCCTGAAGGAGGAGTCGAGGCGGAGCTCTATCACAGGTATGCTGCCATGGATAGGCACCAGGAAAGGAAAATTACTGGTAAGTATGATACAATTTTCCGTTTTTAACAAGTCAAATTCAGGTAGTTATACTGCAAATATTGTTGTCTTCTGCTTGGAAGTCAATTTTCAGAGTCCAGTCGGTTTCAATAGCTGATGTAATTGAACATTTTAGTGTATTACTTTAAATAAAAAAAGAACACTTGCAGTAATTACAATTTGTTTATAGCTTTGAGAATTCAAATGAATTACCCTGAATCATTCACTCATGTAAGAGAATAGGATATACAGTATACTGATCTGGATAATAGACATGTGCACTGCCAAAAAAATCGTTTTTTTCGTTTTTTTGCTTTTTTCGGAAATTCGGAAATTCGGGAAATTCTAAAAATTTGTTTTATTCGTTTTCGTTTTTTTCGTTTTTTTTTGCTTTTTTCGGAAATTCTGGAAATTCGGAATTCCGAATTTTCGAATTTCCGAATTTCCAAAAAACGAATAAAACGAAAACGAAAAAAACTAATTTTTCGAATTTCCGAAAAAAGCAAATAAAACGAATTCGGAATTTGGAAATTCAACTTTCCAAATTTCCCATTTTCGAATTTTAGATTTTCGAATTTTGCAATTTCGAATTTTCGAATCTCGAATTTTCGAATTTTCGAAATTTCCGAAATTCAAAAATTCGGGAATTCGGAATTTCGGAATTTGAAAATTCGAAATTTCGGAAATCCGAAAATCCGAAAATTCGTAAATTAAAAAATTCGGAAATCCGAAAATTCGCAAATTGAAAAATTTGGAAATTCGGAAATTAAAAATTTCGGAAATCCAAAAATTCGTAAATTGAAAATTTCGGAAATCCGAAAATTCGCAAATTGAAAAATTTGGAAATTCGAAATTTCGGAAATCCAAAAATCAAAAAATTCGGAAATTGAAAGATTCGGAAATTCGGAAATTTCGGAATTAACGAATTTCTCTAAATTCGTGAAAAACGAATTAGGAACTAAACGAATTGCACATGTCTACTGGATAACTATAATTTGTTGCACAATACTTCATTCACTGAAAGTGTATGCTTTCAGTCCTAGTTCTCAAAAAACTTTCTTTGCTGTGCCTTTGCATGTGATAACACTTATACCACACTTAGGTTACAGAGCCGCTAAATTGTTTAGTTTGCTGTAAGTTAAC
This sequence comes from Rana muscosa, assembly GCA_029206835.1. Taxonomy (NCBI): domain Eukaryota; kingdom Metazoa; phylum Chordata; class Amphibia; order Anura; family Ranidae; genus Rana; species Rana muscosa. The sequence goes on from CM055116.1 coordinate 222,124,705, forward strand.
CAGTCTAAAATTCGAACGCAGACACAGATGCAACCCAATGCACTTATTCCGTTAATGAGCATTTTTTGACACATTTATTGTGTGTTTAAAGCGTGGTAAAAAATGTGCATTATCAAAGACTTGAATAGAAGGAATCAACACACTTCAACTCCTCCCAGACTCAACATGTAGCCTATTTTTGCCACACGGACATGCAAAGTAACGCTACATGTTTTTCAAATGTGAACAGCTTTGTCCGCTGTCCACATTGTCCAATTGAAGGCAATTCAGGGAGCGGCAAAAACACGTCTCAAATACCTGTTCTAATGCCAGTGTGAACAGGGCCTTATTTGCTGCATATACCGTTTATTCTGGACCAGGGATGAGCCGAACACCCCCCTGTTCGGTTCGCACCAGAACCTGCGAACAGACAAAATGTTCGTGTAAACTTTAGAACCCTATTAAATACAATGGACTCGAACGTTCGAAATCTAAAGTGTTAATTATAAAGGCTAATATGCAAGTTATTGTCCTAAAAAGTGTTTGGGGACCGGGGTTCTGCCCCAGGGGACATGTATCAATGCAAAAAGAAGTTTTAAAAACGGCCGTTTTTTCGGGAGCAGTGATTTTAATAATGCTTAAAATGAAAAAATAAAAGTGAAATATTCCTTTAAATTTCGTACCTGGGGGGTGTGTATGATATGCATGTGAAGTGGTGCATGTTTCCCGTGCTTAGAACTGTCCCTGCAAAAAATGTCATTTTTGAAAGAAAAAAAGTCTTTTAAAACTGACTCGCGGCTATTAATGAATTGTCGGCTCCCGGCAATACATACAAAAGTCATTGATTAAAAAAAAAAAAAGCGTGGGGGTTCCCCAGAATTCAATTACCAGGCCCTTCAGGTCTGGAATGGATATTAAGGGGAACCCCGCCGCAAATTAAAAAAAAAATTGACGTGGGGTTCCCTCAAATATCCATTCCAGGCCCTTCAGATCTGGCATGGATTTTAAGGGGAACTCCACCCCAAATTTTTAAAAAAAATGGCGTGGAGTCCCCCTAAAAATCCATACCAGACCCCTTATCCGAGCACGCAACCTGGCCGGCCGCAGGGGAAAAGGGGGGGACGAGAGAGCGGCCCCCCCTCCCTCCTGAACCATACCAGGCCGCATGCCCTCAACATGGGGAGGATGTCCCCATGTTGATGGGGACAAGGGCCTCATCCCCACAACCCTTGCCCGGTGGTTGTGGGGGTCTGCGGGCGGGGGGCTTATCGGAATCTGGAAGACCCCTTTAACAAAGGGGACCCCCAGATCCCGGCCCCCCCCTATGTGAATTGGTAAGGGGTACATTGTACCCCTACCATTTCACGAAGAAAGCGTAAACATTTTTTTTAAAAAACACACAAACACCTTGAAAAAGTCCTTTATTTAAAAAACAAAACAAAAAAACATTCCAGCGGTGAAATCCAGTGTCCCGCGGCGATCCCGATGTCCAGTGCTGTCCTTCATTGGTTGTTCCTGAGCGGACCTGATGGGGAACTCCCTCTCAGTATTTTAAATGTATAGACCCGCCCCTTCTAAAGTTCCCCATCAGGTCCGCTCAGCGGACCAGATGCGGAACATGAGAAGGGGCGGGTCTATACATGTATTACCAAAGTGAGAGCAGTTCCCCATCAGGTCCGCCCCCTCGGTATGTCGGACCCGCCTACGTCATTGGCTTGAGCGGGGAACTTCCTTCACTATGTAAATTTAAATTACACAGTGAAGGAAGTTCCCCGCTCAAGCCAATGACGTAGGCGGGTCCGACATACCGAGAGGGCGGACCTGATGGGGAACTGCTCTTACTTTGGTAATACATGTATAGACCCGCCCCTTCTCATGTTCCGCATCTGGTCCGCTCAGGCACAACCAATGACGGACGGCGCTGGACATCGGGATCGCCGCGGGACACTGGATTTCACCGCTGGAATGTTTTTTTGTTTTTTTTTTAAATAAAGGACTTTTTCAAGGTGTTTGTGTGTTTTTTTAAACATTTTTTTACGCTTTCTTCGTGAAATGGTAGGGGTACAATGTACCCCTTACCAATTCACATAGGGGGGGCCGGGATCTGGGGGTCCCCTTTGTTAAAGGGGTCTTCCAGATTCCGATAAGCCCCCCGCCCGCAGACCCCCACAACCACTGGGCAAGGGTTGTGGGGATGAGGCCCTTGTCCCCATCAACATGGGGACATCCTCCCCATGTTGAGGGCATGTGGCTTGGTACGGTTCAGGAGGGAGGGGGGGGCCGCTCTCTCGTCCCCCCCTTTTCCCCTGCGGCCGGCCAGGTTGCGTGCTCGGATAAGGGGTCTGGTATGGATTTTTAGGGGGACTCCACGCCATTTTTTTTTTAAATTTGGGGTGGAGTTCCCCTTAAAATCCATGCCAGATCTGAAGGGCCTGGAATGGATATTTGGGGGAACCCCACGTCAATTGTTTTTTTAATTTGCGGCGGGGTTCCCCTTAATATCCATTCCAGACCTGAAGGGCCTGGTAATTGAATTCTGGGGAACCCCCACGCTTTTTTTTTTTTTTTTATCAATGACTTTTGTATGTATTGCCGGGAGCCGACAATTCATTAATAGCCGCGAGTCAGTTTTAAATGCATTTTTTTCTTTCAAAAATGACATTTTTTGCAGGGACAGTTCTAAGCACGGGAAACATGCGCCACTTCACATGCATATCATACACACCCCCCAGGTACGAAATTTAAAGGAATATTTCACTTTTATTTTTTCATTTTAAGCATTATTAAAATCACTGCTCCCGAAAAAACGGCCGTTTTTAAAACTTCTATTTGCATTGATACATGTCCCCTGGGGCAGGACCCGGGTCCCCAAACACTTTTTAGGACAATAACTTGCATATAAGCCTTTATAATTAACACTTTAGATTTCTCCCATAGATTTTTCGAATTTGCCGCGAACACCCCAATTTGTTCGCTGTTCGGCGAACGGGCGAACAGGCAATGTTCGAGTCGAACATGAGTTCGACTCGAACTCAAAGCTCATCCCTATTCTGGACCAGTGACTCCAAGGTACTCCGAAGCCAGACACAGGCAACAAATGTCATCAGAAGGAAACCAAAAGAAGACAGCTCCTATGATTCTGTCTAGACAAGTGTGCTTTAAGCTGGCCCCTGGACATTTTGAGCTTTTAGTAACTATTGCAATACAGGCAAAACATTCTTTGAAATTCCCAATTGTGCTGAAGTATTCAAATCTTAAACATTCCAAAAACATCACATAAAAATGTACCTGGTCTTCCAATTATTCCTGCTAAGCCATTGTCACCCTTGTCTCCTTTTTGACCAGGAGGACCTAGAATATAAAATTCAGCAATTTAAAAAACAAAAGGGATAGTTAAAATAAATTGGTACTACTGTTGAAATTGCTTCATATTTAAGTACAGATATCAAATAACAACTAATAACAAATTAGTTCAAATACTTTTTCATGAACCTATCTAGCAGGTATGCAAGAAGGTCCTAGTAATTTCTGACTAGGCTTTCTGATTAACATCACCTGACAGGGCAAGGTCACATAAAGCGCTGCGTAAATTGACGGTGCTATATAAGTACCTAAATAATAATAATAATAATAATAATAACAGCTTCAGACTGGGTTCACACTGGTGTGACACGACAGCCGTCCTACTTTGGATCCGACTTTGCCCTGCGACTTGAAGCCGACATACTTTCAATGAATGGGCATCCGACTTGGATCCCCGCCAATACCAGGCACTGTTTGGTATGAATCTTGAGGGGGAACTCCACGCCAAATTTTAAATAAAAAACCAGCATGGGTTCCCCCTCCAGGAGCATAGTACGGTTCAGGAGGGGGCGCTCGCTCGTCCCCACCCCCTTTCCTGACCGGCCGGGCTGCGTGCTCAGATAAGGGTCTGGTATGGATTTTGGGGGGACCCATACGCCGTTTTTACGGCGTAGGGGGTTCCCGCTTAAAATCCATACCAGACCCAAGGGCCTGGTATGCTCTTGGAGGGGGAACCCATGCCGCTTTTTTATTTAAAATTTGGCGTGGAGTTCCCCCTCAAGATCATCAGAGCACAAGTCGCATGCCGAAGTTGGATCATGCAAGACGGCGTTCCAACTTTAAACCGACTTTAATGATAGTCAATGGGCTGAAGTAGGATCAAAGTCGGACCAAAGTAGTACAGGGAGCATTTTCAAAGTCGGACCGACTTGTGTCGGACCAGTTAAGACGGCTCTCCTAGGGAAACATTGATTTTCACACGTCATGCGACATAATCTCCCAATGTCGGAGCGTTTGTCGCACCAGTGTGAACCCGGCCTCAAGCCAGTGTCGCTTTTTCATTAAAATTCCCAGAATCAGAATTGGTCACTTAGGTGATAACTGGTTTATTATCTCTGTAGGCCAGTTAATGGGAAACTCTGATTCTTTAGGTATTTATGTAAGGAAATATCCTTGTCTGATAGGATGTTAGATACAAAGAACCCATTGAATAACCCCAGGATTTCAGCCCCAAGGCTAAAGCTCAGTCTTTTGTACTTTTTTGCTTCGTATTCATAAATTCTATTTATGTGATCCTTCTTTTTCCTTAAATCTCTTTTTAGGGGTGTGGTTTTTTATTCGTTTTCTATTAGTAGTAACTTTGGGTTAACATTACCTTGTCAAGTAAAAATTCTGACTAGTATATATATATATATATATATATATATATATATTAGGGCTGTGGAAATTAACTATTAATTCTTTGATTAATCGATTAATTTTTTTGATCGATCAAAATTCTTTTGATCGGTACTCGCCTCTCCGCCGGCTTCCGGGTCTTCAGGGAGTTCCGTCGGAGATCCGGTGACGTCACGGACACCGGCGGGGCTTGCCGTGTCCATCTGAAGGGCTCCTTTTCTGTGCCTTCTTATCTGCATGCTGGCGGGACCTTACTATCTGCCACACGCAAGGGCTGTTACACTTCAATTCCCTCTATCAACCTGGGATTCTACAGCCATCCACTGGGAGTTGTGATGGTTCCTTTCACGGGACATCTACATGCCGACGGACTGATGTTAACCCCTCCTCATCTGGATTCAGCAGTGGTATCGTTGTACACATTTTTATACCAGTATCATACTTAGCTACATGTTTTTATGACTGCTTTTGCTACCATTTGGTATTACTCGCACCATTTTTACAATTTATGTAGCTACATCGTTTTTATCTCCAGTGCAATATTTATTTTGTTACCTACTTGAAGACTATAAAATTTTTAATGCTATTCCCATTGAGCGCTGCCTTTGTGTGTTTTTTGTATCCTGCTATCCATTTTTCCAGTGGTTGGAAGCTGCACTGGGAATCAGCCTGCAAGGAGATCAGCTAAAAGTAGTTGGATCTGTATGTGCATTATAATTAATCGAAATTAGTCAATTAATCGATTAAAAAAAAAATTGATTAATCGAACACGAAAATTTTAATCAGTAAGAGCCCTAATATATATATATTTACAAAACACACACATATATATATATATAGATATATCTATCTATATATATACATTTACAGTATCTCACGAAAATGAGTACACCCTCACATTTTTGCAAATATTTTATTATACATTTTCACGTGCCACTGAAGAAATTACACTTTGCTACAATATAAAGTAGTGAGTTTACAGCTTGTATAACAGTGTAAATTTGCTGTCACCTCAAAATAACTCAACACACAGCCAATAATGTCTACACCGCTGGCAACAAAAGTAATTACACCCCTAAGTAAAAATGTCCAAATTGGGCCTAAAGTGTCAATATTTTTTGTGGCCACCATTATTTTCCAGCACTGCCTTAACCCTCTTGGGCATGGAGTTCACCAGAGCTTCACAGGTTGCCACTGGAGTCCTCTTCCACTCCTCCATGAGGACATCATGGAGCTGGTGGATGTTAGAGACCTTGCGCTCCTTCACCTTCCGTTTGAGGATGCCCCACAGATGCTCAATAGGGTTTAGGTCTGGAGACATGCTTGGCCAGTCCATCACCTTTACCCTCAGCTTCTTTAGCAAGGCAGTGGTTGTCTTGGAGGTGTGTTTGTGATCGTTATCATGTTGGAATAATGCCCTGTGGCCCAGTCTCTGAAGGGAGAGGATCATGCTCTGCTTCAGTATGTCACATTACATATTGGCATTCATGTTTCCCTCAATGAACTGTAGCTCCCCAGTGCCGGCAGCACTCATGCAGCCCCAGACCATGACACTCCAACCACCATGCTTGACTGTAGGCAAGACATACTTGTCTTTGTACTCCTCATCTGGTTGCCATCACACGTGCTTGACACCATCTGACCCAAATAAGTCTATCTTGGTCTCATCAGACCACAGGACATGGTTCCAGCAATCCATTACCTTAGTCTGCCTCTTTTCAACAAACTGTTTGCAGGCTTTCTTGTGCATCATCTTCATCCTTTAATATGTGGTGGGTTGTGAGAAATAGTGGGTGCAAAGATGGTGAAAGTCATTGGGCGCCAGACACTTCTTGGATGTAAAAGAGGTTTTATTTCTCTTGACAAGCCTTTTGTATTTTTTGGGGAAAGAGGGTTAGGATGCCCTTAGGTAGTTGAAAATTCAATTGACAGACACCGAGACTTCAATAGGAGGACAGCCGTGCAGGGAAAGGCCCCAGCAAGAAGCCACATCTGCACATGCAGGATTGCTGTTTCCTATGACAACAGCCTTTAACAGTTCCTAACTCAAACGTATACCGTATATACTCGAGTATAAGCCGAGATTTTCAGCACATTTTTTTGTGCTGAAAATGCCCCCCTCGGCTTATACTCGAGTCACCTTTTTGCGCCTAATCTCCCGGATTTTGGGGACCCGGTACTGGCCGTCTGTAGGTCCCCTGGACCCCAAACTTGGCACACATATAGCCCCACTCTTCCTCTACAAGTGTGCAAAGTTTGTTGTCCAGGGGCCCTAGGGCCGGGGAGCACCGATTTTTCAAAGCCGGGCACCTCTTCCATAGGCTTTCATTTTAAATGGTAATTTCTCTGGTGAATTTGGGGACCCGGTACCAGCCGGTCTTAGGTCCCCTGGACCCCAAACTTGGCACACAAGTAGCCCCATTCTCCTCTACATGTGTGCAAATTTTGTTGTCTAGGAAACCTAGGTCTGGGGAGCACCGATTTTTCAAAGCCGGGCACCCCTTTCTATAGACTCCCATGTTAAACGTCAATAGAACATTTTTTAAGGAAGATTCGGGCAAACCTGAATATTAAGGGGATAGTAACGGAAGGTGAAGAATAGAAATTAGCGGCCTATGCTGATGATTTAATTTTTTTATAACATTCCCGATAGCAGCTTTGCCTTCCTTACTATCAGAACTAAGGGACTATGGAAGACTATCCAACTTTAAGGTCAATTACCGAAAATCAGAGGCGATGGGAATAGAAATAAACGCATCTCTAATGTACCAAATAACTACGCAATTCGAATTCAGATGGACAGATTCATACATTAGTAATCTAGGGACTAAAATATCGAGGGATCTAAACAAACTATAAACTTAACTATGTACCATTGATGAGACGGATCAAATTAGATATATTGAGATGGGATAAAGAAAATTTTACATGGTTCGGGCAGACAAATATAATAAAGATGAATGTGTTACCGAGACTTCTGTATTTAATACAGACTTTACCAATTAAAATCCCCCCAAGTTATCTAAGAGATCTAAGATCAAGGTTTTTGAAATTCACATGGGCGGGGAAACCGGTAGGAGTATGAAGAACTATCTTGTCATTACCCAAAGGAGAAGGAGGGATTGGGTTCCCAGGCCCAGTGAAATACCAGGAAGTGTCCCATTTAGTCAGAGTAATGGAGTGGTGTGGGCTCAATAAGAAACCATGGATAAAGATGGAACAGGCGACGGTGGATGTACTACTTGAAGGCCTTGTTTGGATTCCAGAAACGGAAATGTCGCCAGAGATAAAGAAACATCCGACGATAGGCGCGACTATACGAATAACCAAAAAGATTTTCACAAAAACGACTATGTGAATATATCCGAGCCCGATGACCCCGACTCTGGGTACCAAGGCATTTCAGCCAGGGCTTATAGATCGAAAATGTATGGCTATACGGCAAAGAGGTATCAGTAGAGTGGTTCATTTTGCAAGAGAAACCCGATTGATGACGAGGAGAGAGATGGAAAGAGAGGTAGTACCAGAACTAGATTTTCTTCGAATGTTGCAGTTAGAAGCGTTCATACGAACAAAGGTAAAGGTATATACAGAAGTTAGATCATTGTCAAAATTTGAGCAGATGTGCCTTAAGGGACATCCTCTCAGACACTCATTATCATATTTCTATGGGATATTAACTAACTCAGAAACACCACAAAAACTTACGTTCCTACAGGCATGGGAGAGAGACTTGGAGATAACATTCTCTCAAGAGCAGAGAGATAGGATTCTGGTATTTAACCACAAGGCCTCAGTAGCGAGCAGATACCAAGAGGGAGGGTATAAAATTTTAACTAGATGGTACAGGACACCATCTGTACTACATCGAATCTACCCCCAGACGACAGATGTCTGTTGGAGGTGCAAGGCAGCAGAGCGTACGTTAATGCATATCTTTTGGGAGTGTGAGAAAATTAAAGAATTCTGGATAATGGTGAGAGAAACTATTAAAACAATAACAGGAGTGTCTCTAGAAGACAGACCGGAAGCCATGATACTACTCGATATCCCTATATCGAGGAAAAAATATAAAAACTCACTGCTTAGACACCTTCTCATAGCCTCTAGGGAGTGTATCCCTGTCCTGTGGAAAATGGAGAGCTCCCCCTCTAGTACACAATGGCTTGCCAGAGTTCCATAAGTCCAACTAATTGAGAATCTTACTATGACAGTGAAAGATCAAGATGAGAGGTACCGGACGACATGGGCGCCCTACATGAAGTACAGGGAGGGGATAAGAAAGGAAAGTTGAGCTAGACTGTGGGGGGGGGGGAGGGATGGGAGGAGGAGAGAGTTTGATTTATTTGTGTTTCCTTTTTTTTTTTCCTCGGGAGGGAGGGAGGTGGTAGGGAGAAGGGAGTTGGAGGTAGAGAAGAGAAAGACAATACACATTGAAGTAATGAACCAAATAGGAGATAAGAGAATATAAGATGATAATATTCAGATTTGTAAAATGAGATGGTATAAAAGTGTGAAAAATTATAATGCGAATGCGAAAATGATAAAAAATAAAGAATTTATAAAAAATAAATAAAGAGTGTTTGTCATGGAACACATAGAATGTGCAAATTATGTAAAAAAAAATTTGCAGTGCACACTAATGCACTTGTAGTGAACAGAGCACACGGAGAACACTTATTCTCTTAGCCCCCTTGCGTTAAGTAATCCAGATGAATGCACTTGGAGTGAATGAGTCCTAAAAGAAGCATGACAAACCCCCACCTGCTAAAACTGGTGGGGGTTTCATAATTGAAAATGAGAGAAACTTTTTTTTTTGACTTTTTGGTCTTTTTTACTTTATAGGACTTATGCATATGACTGTAAAGGGGCTGTACAGCATCCAGAGCCTACAAATATATTTTTACAGGACCCAAAGCTGCTGTGGACAGCCATCAATAGTCATTAATTTGAAGACACAGCTGTGCAAAGGTATGCATCAGGGGTTGCGTAAAGCACTATCTACGTTCAAGGCTGCTGCTAACAAAGCAAACAGAATATTGGCATGCATTAAAAAAGTAATTAACTCCAGAGATAAAACGATAATTCTTCCGCTCTACAAGACTCTGGTCCAGCCACACCTGGAGTATGCTGTCCAGTTCTGGGCACCAGTCCTCAGGAAGGATGTACTGGAAATGGAGAGAGTACAAAGAAGGGCAACAAAGCTAATAATGGGTCTGGAGGATATTAGTTATGAGGAAAGGTTGCGAGCACTGAACTTATTCTCTCTGGAGAAGAGACACTTGAGAGGGGGATATGATTTCAATTTACAAATACCATACTGGTGACCCCACAATAGGGATAAAACTTTTTTGCAGAAGGGAGTTTAACAAGACACGTGGCCACTCGTTAAAATTAGAAGAAAAGAGGTTTAACCTTAAACTACGTAGAGGGTTCTTTACTGTAAGAGCGGCAAGGATGTGGAATTCCCTTCCACAGGTGGTGGTTGCAGCGGGGGGCATCAATGGTTTCAATAAACTATTAGCTAAGCACCTGAATGACCACAACATACAGGGATATACAATTTAATACTGACACATAATCACACACATAGGTTGGACTTGATGGACTTGTGTCTTTTTTCAACCTCACCTACTATGTAGCTATGTATCCACGCACATGCTGGTGCTTTACACAACAATCTGCACATAGCTCCATACAGCTACATTGTCTAATATGTATGGATGGCTGTAAATGGCAGCTGCAGGTTACCGGTAATGTGTTTATGTAGGCCCTGGATGCTGTACAGCCACCTTATGGTTGTACAACAATGTCCTTGTGCTTACTGTTGGTGTGTATGCCCAGTGTGCGCACAACGCCTATAATAACGTCAGGCAATGGAATTCATAGACTAAAGGCACTGAACATCAGAATTGGCTATTAAAGCAATCACAAATGTAAACTACTGTTTACATTTGACAGCCCACCCCTTTCTTTGACAATGAAGGGAGGGAAAGAAGGAGGGTTGGTGCCCTTGCAGGGCCAGGGAAGAGAAAGGCAGCAGAAGGAAGGCTGTGCGTCAAGGTCTGTATGTGGATGGGGAAGATTAAAGGGCCACTAAACACCAGTTTTGTGAGATTGCTTTGGGGGGATTCAAGTGCCATCGACTCCAGCCAGGGAGGCAGAGAGGGAGACCTTTATGTGGGTATACCTAGTAGATAGATTCCAACTTATATATTACAGACAAAAGAACAGCACACAATGCCAATCTGGAGCCTCTAGACATGGAAACTAGTGAGATGCTTTCCTGTGTTAAATGAGGCAGAGCAAATTTACCCAATTCATTTGGGTATCAGTTCATAGATAGGATGTCCTGAAATTGGAAAGCAATAAATGAATAAGAAACATAAAGGAACTCTACTAGAAAGATATGGTAAAGCAGAACGAAAGTTCTCACAGTGGGCTAGACCCTTGACATATTCTGCAAGTATTCACAGACATGGCCAACATTTGGGGTGGGCAGTTGCTTGGGTCCTGCAAATCCTGAAGGTCCCCAGGAGCTGCTCACCTTCTTTTCTCTGCAGGAAGACAGAAACTAGATACTTCATATCAAGTAGAGCTTCACTGAAGTATGCTGGGACTAAAGCGGGGGTTGACTTCTGATTGTACATATGGTACAGGTATATTTGTGTGTATGTTTATGAATATAGCGCAGTGCTGTTTGTAATGTTTGTAATATTTGAATAATGTGTTTGTTTGTAATGTGCAGATTGTGTGTGTATGTGTGTAATGTGTACAGTTTGTGATTGTTTATGAATATAATGCAGTGCTGTGTGTATGTTTGTAATGTTAAAATCATCATGCGTTTGTGTGTAATGTACAGATTGTGTGTATGTTTATGTATGTATTGCAAATTGTGTGTACTGTGCAGATTGTATGTATACAATATTTAGGTTTCATTCGCACAGATGATTGATTGCTGCTATTGGGTTTCACAGCTGGGAACAGATAGGTGCAGCCTCCCATCCTGTACACTGCAATGACAGGCTGTCAGCAGCCATAGCATTTTGTGGATGTTCGCACAGCCAGCGATTAACTGAAGTGCATCCAGCTGTAATCACTGCAGCTAATTGCTGGCTGTGTGACCCGTCACAATTAGCTGTGGCCGTCAATAGCCTGTCATTGCAGTGTAGGCTATCTGATCACAGCTGTCAGAACAGGTGCATGAATCAATAGATTCATGCTGCTGGGATTTGCACCATTGCTAAACACCCATACAAATGCAGCTTTATGTATATAATGCAGTGCTGCGTGGTAATGTACCAATTGTGTGCATGATTGTGTGGTGGTGCAAATTATAAACAGTATATGCTTAGTATATGCTCAGCGGCTCTGATAGGCTTCCCGATTACAGCCTGTGGGCTGTAATCGTCTTCCAAATAGTTAACCATAGGGCGCACAGCCACACGCCTCTCAGCCAATCAGGTTTACCGGGTCTGTTTACCGGTAACCTGATTGGCTGAAGGGACATCGAGGGCGGGAGAAGACATTGAGGGAGCATGGAGGTCTGGAGGAGGATGGCTGACCCGAGAAAGGTAAGTGCCGGACGGGGGAGGGGCAAACTGTCGGTTTTTGTGGGGGCAAACTGGTGGCAATTGATGGGCACAGTGGCGACAATTGATGGCATGGCACAGTGGCGACAATTGATGGCATGGCACAGTGGCAACATTTGATGGCATGGCACAGTGGTAACAATTGATGGCATGGCACAGTGGCGACAATTGATGGCATGGCACAGTGGTGATAATTGATGGCACAGTGGCTGCGTTTGATGGCACAGTGGCGACAATTGATGGGCACAGTGGCTGCGTTTGGCACACTGGTTCCTTTCATTAAAAGCATTTGTCCCCAAACTATGGACTGTGAGCAAGTTAGTTGCTGTAGATGAGCCTTTGCAATGAGAAGGCTTTTCTCATTACAAGCTGGACATAGGGAGACACTGTAGGCAGAGAGGCAGTGGCGGGTGCCGGTAGCTGGAATGCAAAGTGTTATAGTACTTAGCAATGTAAATGGCAATATTGGGTAGAGAAATCTCCTTCTGGATGGTGCCTGTATAGTCCCAGCCATTGAACACCAATGATAGGACACCATTACCCACTGTCACAGGGCACCATTCATTCAGGAATACCAGATTTTTTTTTACTCCCACTGACACCAGAGTATTTTCTACTCCCACTGATCACTGACACCAAGGCATTTATTACTCCCATTGACCACTGACATTGGGGCTTTTTTTATTCCCACTGACCACTAACACTGGGGTATTTCTTACTCCCACTGATGCTGGAGCATATTTTTCTCCCACTGATGCTGGAGCATGTTTTACTGCTGTTGACAACTGATGCATGGGCATTTTTTACTCCCATGGACCACTGAGATAGAGGCATGTAATACTTCCATTGAACACTGATGCAAAAACATTTATTACCCCCCCTGATCATCAATGCATGGCATTATTTTACTGTCACTGACAACAGTTGATCCTCCAAGCAGTGTGACAGACAGTAAACTGAATTTGTGTTTTAAAAGTTTAGGGATCCACCATCTTCTCCACCAAATAATAAAGAGAAAATATATGCAAGTAGCATTCAGTAATAATCAATTTTAATTGCTTTAAACTCTTCAGTAAATAAACACTTCACATTCCTTTTGTTTCTTCATTAATCCCTCCACCTTCTAGACTCACATGCTTTTTAATTCGTCCTGTGCATTGTATATTTGTTCCTTCGCAAAATTTTCACCACTTCTGTTTTCCTCTAATCACTCCTCATTCTCTCCTATCCTCTCTCATAAATAAAGCTTCTATAGTGTAGTATTCCAAATAATATTAAGATACAGTATAGTATTAAATTAAATCAAAACATCTGTTTACTGGTTTTGGTTACTGGGTGATTTACATTAGAAATGCGAAAAAGAAGCAGAGTATGTTGTATGTTATGAAGTGGGTCCTGTCAGAGAGCCTGCAATATTCCAGCTAAGAACACCCTGATTTTATTTTTGCCTAGGGCCCCAATTTCTCTCTAAGGCTGCATTCACACTACAGCATTTTGAATCACAATTTGCAGCGGATCTACCCGCGATTTGACAGCACCGAGGTGTGAATGACAAAATGCGGGACTCTCATTCGAGATGCCATTCATTTGAATGACACCTCAAATTGCGGTGCGGGTCTGCAGAAATTGTCACGCGATAAATCGTGCTGAAATTGCGGCAACCCACATCGCGGGATGCATGTCACCCAAAAGTAGCTCCTATACTATTTTTGGGCGGCATGCATCCCGCGATACGAGTTTCCGCGATTGCAGCACGTTTTATCGTGCAAAAATCTCGGCAGACCCGCAAGGCTGAAAATTGAAAAAGGCGCTTGGACAGCCGCACTACAAAAAATGGTTGTTTATTAAAACAAAAACACAGAATACACATCACAGCAAGGAAAACAGCAGATGGGGGCTGACGCGTTTCGCACTGCGATTCAGTGCTTAATCATAGCTATTGGAGGTGTCATTCAAATGAATGCCATCTCAAATGCGAGTCTCGCGTTTTGTCATTCACACCTCGGCGCTGTCAAATCGTGGAAAGATCCGCGGCAAATCTGCCCGCGATTCAAAACGCTGTAGTGGGAATGCAGCCTAACTGCCACTGCTCAAAGTATACTTACACATTTTACCATACTTACCTTTCGCTGTGCTTCAGCAGTGACTAATCGCCACACACCACTGCTATCACCACTGTTCCTCTTTAGCCATTGGTTAGCTACTGAACATTCAACTCCTTCAAAAGCAAACTGGGTTATGTTATTCACACCACCCAGGTCTGTTCTCTGCATCTTACAAATGCCAGGAATGAGTCAGGGCTACAGACAGTAAACGTTGCATGTCTCCTTTGCCAGTAAACTCTAATGCCCTGTACACACAATCGGATTTCCGATGGAATAAAATCCGATGGAATTTTCCGTCGGAATTCCGATGAAGCTGACTTCCATCAGTCTTGCATACACACCATCAGACAAAATTCTGACTGTCCAAAACGCTGTGACGTAAAACACTCCGACGACCCAAGAAAAATTAAGTTCAATGCTTCTGAGCATGCGTCGACTTGATTCTGAGCATGCGTGGGTTTTTTCTCCGTTGGAGTTCCACACAGACGATCGGAATTTCCTATCGTTTTTTTTTTCCATCGGAAAAATTTAAAACATGTTCTATTTTTTTACACCGATGGAAAAAAGTCCGATGGGGCCCACACACGATCGTTTTTTCCGATGAAAAAAGTCCACTCGTACAGTGGCACGTTCGAGCGCGCCACTACTGTAGCTTCCGGTGCGATGGACATTGGACTGGCCACTGCATAGAGACAATCACAACCCTGAGACATGGGCGGTGCTTTCTGTGCTTTCTGTTCCGACGTCACTCAAAGTACAGGAAGTGACGTCGGCACTCGGCAGCTCCATTGAACCGTGCAGCGTAAGAGGATCGGCATGAGGTAAGCGGAAGGTCGCCTTGCTACTATAGCTAATAGCTTATTACTTTTTCATGGCCGGCGGGAGCAGCGGCACCCCCCCCCCATGCCCCGCTAATTACTTTTTTTAAACCACATGGCCGGCGGTAGCAGCGGCACCCGCTTCTTACTTTTTTTTTGTTTGTTTTTTAATTGCATGGCCGGCGGGAGCAGCGACACCCGAACATATCCCCCCCCCCCCCTTCGCTTATTACTTTTTTGAAATTGCATGGCCGGTGTACTTGTGCCGTGCGTTCCAAAGGATTTTCGGCAATACAGTTCAGCGAAACCATCAGATAATGTCACGGAAGTGACATTACAGACAACACAAACACTGGGCTATGCCTTCCAACACTAATACTTCCCTTGTTACCTAGTATCATTTTTTAACAACCATGCTGTGGTGTTAGGTTCTGCATTGCTGGGACTTGTAGTGCCTATCCTGAGCTACCTGTGGTGTTAGGTTCTGCATTGCTGGGACTTGTAGTGCCTATCCTGAGCTACATGCGGTGTTAGGTTCTGCATTGCTGGGGCTTGTAGTGCCTATCCTGAGCTACGTGTGTTGTTAGGTTCTGCATTGCTGGGACTTGTAGTGCCTATCCTGAGCTACGTGTGGTGTTAGGTTCTGCATTGCTGGGACTTGTAGTGCCTATCCTGAGCTACCTGTGGTGTTAGGTTCTGCATTGCTGGGGCTTGTAGTGCCTATCCTGAGCTACGTGCGGTGTTAGGTTCTGCATTGCTGGGGCTTGTAGTGCCTTTCCTGAGATACTTGTGTTGTTAGGTTCTGCATTGCTGGGACTTGTAGTGCCTATCCTGAGCTACCTGCGGTGCTAGGTTCTGCATTGCTGGGACTTGTAGTGCCTATCCTGAGCTACCTGCGGTGTTAGGTTCTGCATTGCTGGGACTTGTAGTGCCTATGCTGAGCTACCTGTGCAGAACCTAACACCACACGTAGCTCAGGATAGGCACTACAAGTCCCAGCAATGCAGAACCTAACACCACAGGTAGCTCAGGATAGGCACTACAAGTCCCAGCAATGCAGAACCTAATACCGCAGGTAGCTCAGGATAGGCACTACAAGTCCCAGCAATGCAGAACCTAACACCACAGGTAGCTCAGGATAGGCACTACAAGTCCCAGCAATGCAGAACCTAACACCACACGTAGCTCAGCATGGTTGTTAAAAAATGATACTAGGTAACAAGGGAAGTATTAGTGTTGGAACGCATAGCCCAGTGTTTGTGTTGTCTGTAATGTCACTTCCGTGACATTATCTGATGGTTTCGCTGAACTGTATTGCCGAAAATCCTTTGGAACGCACGGCGCAAGTGTTTGGAACGCTTCGCGCATAGGCAGTGCGAAATTTCTGCCCGCAACGTCACTTCCGCAGCATTCTGTGATAGGGAGCAAAATAGCAAAATATGACACTACACCGGCGGGAGCAGCGGCACCCAAACCCCCCCCCCCCCCCCTGCTTCTTACTTTTTTTAAACTACATGGCCCGCGGTAGCAGCGGCACCCAAACCCCCCCCCTTATTACTTTTTTTTTTTAAAACTACATGGCCGGCGGGAGCAGCGGCACCCCCCCCCCCCCTCTTGTATTCAGACAATATTTACTTATCACGTAATGTAATGTCCCTAAAATTCTTCTTAACCCTCTAATAGTGTGTGGCCAATATGTAGCCTATAAAGCCCTGTTCACATTTAGGGATTTGCCGCGATTCTGCCAGCGTTTTCAAATCGCATTTCAAAGCTGGCAAAACACAGCATGCATGTTTGTGTGACAATTATTTTTAATGCCACCAAAATGCGGTGCCATTCTGCTGCAATTGTGCAATTTATCACGTGGCAATCGTGGCAAAGCTTGTCCCCCAAAGGAAACCCCTGCTCCTTTTGGAGCGACAAGGTTGAAGCAATGCAGTTTGCCGGGCAATAAATTGTGCCACAATCATGGCAAAACCTTACGGTATTTTGGTGCCTTTAAAAATAAATGGCACACAAACATGCGTGCTGTGTTTTGCCAGCATTGCGGTGCAATCTGGAATTGCAGGCAGAATCATGGCGGTTCCGCCCACAATCCCAAATCGCTAGATGTGAACGGGGCCTTAGCCACATGCACTGTGTGTAAGGATGGCCATACACTTTGCAAATTTGCTCTGGTTTGAGATTTAAATGACCAAAATTCACTCCGTGGGTGGCCCTGTCCAGTGGCGGCCCTTCCATAGGGGGCGCCCGGGCGCCGCCCCCCCCCCCCCAGGCAGTCAAAAAAAAATATATAAAAAAAAAAATAATAATAATAATTTAACCACTTCCCTACCGCCCATAGTCAAATGACGTCAACAGATGGGATCTCCCATCCTGAGTGAACGTCATATGACGTCCTGGGCTTTGAGGGGGGGATATCTGAATGATGCCTGCAGCTAGAGGCATCATTCAGATATCCTTTTGTTCAGCCAGCGATTCTGCACACCATAAGAATGATCATAGCGGCGGTTCCGCCGCTTGATCGTTCTTATAGGCGGCGGGAGGGGACATCGCCCCCTCCCGCCGCCATCCGGTGCTTCTCCGGGCTCTCCCGTGCCATCGGGGACCCGGAGAGAATCGTCCGGCGCCGGTGGTGGGTCACGTGACGAGCAAGGAGATGACTGGTGACCAGATGGTCACCAGTCATCTCTATGACCGTCGGAGGACCGGGCGCGATGTGATGACGTCACGCCCGGGTCCTCAGATGGAAACAAAGCCGCCATTGCGGCTAGGAAACATGAGATCAGTGAATTTTTTTTCCAGATCTCATGCTTTCCAGCCTGGAGGAGAGATGTGGGGTCTTATTGACCCCACATCTCTCCATAAAGAGGACGTGTCACAAACATTCCTATTACAAGGGATGTTTACATTCCTTGTAATAGGAATACAAGTGATCAAAAAAAAAAAAAAAAGTAAAATAAGTGTAAAAAAAAAAAAAAAGTAAAAAAAATAAAAAATTAAAACGCCCCTGTCCCCGGTAGCTCGCGATCAGAAGCGAACGCACATGTAAGTCCCGCTCACATATGTAAACGCCGTTCAAATCACATATGTGAGGTATTGCTGCGTGCGTTAGAGCGAGAGCAACAATTCTAGCACTAGACCCCCTCTGTAACTCTAACCTGGTAACCTGTAAAAAAAATTAAAGCGTCGCCTATGGAGATTTTTACATACCGAAGTTTGGCACCATTCTATGAGTGTGCGCAATTTTAAAGCGTGACATGTTGGGTATCTATTTACTCGGCGTAACATCATCTTTCATATTTTCCAAAAAAATTGGGCTAAATTTACTGTTTTGTTATTTTTTAATTCATAAAACCATTTTTTTCCCAAAAAAAGGCGTTTGAAAAATTATTGCGCAAATACCGTGCAAGAAAAAAAAATTGCAATGACCGTCATTTTATTCCCTAGGGTGTCTGCTAAAAACATATATAATGTTTGGGGGTTCTGAGTAATTTTCTAGCAAAAGAATGATGATTTGTACATGTAGGAGAGAAGTGCCATAATAGGCCCAGTATTGAGGGGGTAAGAAAAGCCCTGTATTGAAGTGGTTAAACATGTCCCTTTAAGAAGAAAAATTATGTGCACTGTGTCCGGGCAGAGTGCTTTATGGGAAACGCCACGTCAACCCCCCCCCCTCCCGCTTATTACTTTATTACTTTATTACCACCAGAGAAAGTGGACCCCAAAAACGTAAGTTCAGAGGGTCAACCAATCTGGGGTGATGATGTATTTGGATGCGAAACGCGTCGGGAGACCCTACTGTTGCCATTTTTGATCATTTGATAAGCGCTGTTACACCCTTCTAAATGTAAGTGTTCTTACCTACATTAAAATACCTTTACATACAGTATCACGCTATGTGCCTTCTCTTTCCTTTTACTTTTTCGTCATTCATCGGTTAACACTGCCTGGCCTGTATTGAGTAATGTTCACCAGCTTCATCGCACGTTTGGACACGAACGACAATCTGGTTTTCATCTTGGATTGAGGCTTGAAGTTTCCGTTTGAATTGCGGTTGAGGATTCACTGTCTACAGTGGCTTACCCATGCTTGGTTGACCCTCTGAACTTACGTTTTTGGGGTCCACTTTCTCTGGTAAGCCTTTTTACAATCGATTGGTAGTGGTCACTTCACGTCAAGTTTCTGTTGGGAGCACCATTCCTTGGATTATCATTCACCATTTTATTTCATCAGCATTTATTTATATGCACATATGAATTTCCTATTTGTTTTTTTAGGGTTATTTTGTATATGGTTCACATTATTGTAGATCATTTGAACACTTTCACTATGGAATAGTTTATATCACGGTGGACTATTTGCATATTTTGACTCAATTGTTATTGTCTTTTTGATTGTTTTATATCACTGTTATATACTACACTTGTCATAGTGCAGTTCTTATCTAATTTAGCGCTACACATTTTGTTTCGTTTTGTCCTTTACCACTGTTCAACTGGTTGTGTGAGCTGCTATACCACTAGGCAGCGCGGAATTTTTTGTATTTGTTCCTTTTTATGTACAGCAAACCAGTCTGAACATGACATGCCAAGGGAGAGCTCACACTATTCTATGGGTGGTCGACGGCAGCAGCGAATAAGCCCCCCCTCCCGCTTATTAACTTACTTTTAACATTTTAACATTAGGTGGTCAGCATCAGCAGCGGGCCCTCCCCCTTACCCCGCTTATTAATTTTTTTTAACGCCAGGTGGTCAGCGGCAGCAGCGGATCCCGCCCGCTTATTAATTTTATTTTTGACATTCGGAGGTCGGCGGCAGCAGCGGATCCTGATGCTGGGGCTATATACTCTGTCCTGTGATGCTGGGGCTATATACTCTGTCCTGTGATGCTGGGGCTATATACTCTGTCCTGTGATGCTGGGGCTATATACTCTGTCCTGTGATGCTGGGGCTATATACTCTGTCCGGTGATGCTGGGGCTATATACTCTGTCCTGTGATGCTGGGGCTATATACTCTGTCCGGTGATGCTGGGGCTATATACTCTGTCCGGTGATGCTGGGGCTATATACTCTGTCCGGTGATGCTGGGGCTGTATACTCCTGACACTATGAGTGGAAGCAAGTGGAATACAGGGGACGGAGTGGGTGGATTCTATAAGGGATGTGGCTTATGAGAAGTGGGAGGGGCCACACATGGAGGGGCGGGGTCTTGCGCCCCCCATCCTAAAACTTCACCAGCCGCCACTGTCTACAGGAGTTTCGCATTTTGCCTGTAGAAGCAGCTCAATGCTATCCTATGTGTTCATGTACATTAGGATGACTAGAGGCATATTTTAGGCTTAACATTTAGAGGCAGGAAAAAAAACCTTCTAGTTTGCGTTTCTGATTGGAGCTTTCTGGCAGAAAAAAACTTGAAACTCTTTCCAAAAAATGCTCTATATGAGACTTTTTTTCTGCCAAGGGAACTGCCGTTTTTTTAACTGTGTATGGAGCCTAACCAATTCCTTAAAGTGTGTGTAAACCTTAACAAGTAACTTCTCTTACTTGTTCCCTTTTGGTTTATTAAATATACCATTGAAAGAATTTTGTTGTATCTGTTCAACAAGTGCAAAAGATACCGGTTTATTCTGCTAAAAATCAAGGGATCTGATAACTTCCTATGCTCTCTGACTTTTATCAGTTAGTAATGTCATCATGCCTGCCCAGTTTTCTCAGAGCAATACAGAAAACACTTCCTGACCTAGAGTGACAATGCTGCTCCTCCATAGAGATCATACAGTTACTAAGCATTGCCCCCCTAGGACAGGAAGTGTGCTACTGGCAGGATCATCAGGTGGAAAGAAAGGATAAATGATCTATAAAAAAATAACTAATGCAACCACAGCATGTAAGGACTGGAAAATTGTTATATATACAATTTAATCTTGGGTTGATATACACTTTAATGAACTCCTAGCCCTAATAGTTCACCGCTATAGGTGATATGAGGAAGTTCTTCTTTTTTTTTTTTACACAGTGCTTTTAGCCTGAGTTTAATAAATGGACAGTGCTGTAAATAAATTAAATTTGTAAATGTATTTACCTTGAATTATTGTTAGGTTTTTCAGTGTAAGCGAATGCTCCCAGTCTTTTAACTGAAGATCATTGGTAATCTGATTCAGTGTTTTCACTTCCTCTTTCATTTCTTGTTGCATTGTCATATACTGTTGTTTTACAATGTTGATATCTGATGACGCATTCTGAAAGTATGTATACTGTTGACCAATTTCCTTTAGGAAGAATTAATAAAGGAATTTTAAAAGTTGTGTTTTTTTTTTTTGTAGTGGTGATACAAGTTTTACCCATTTCTCACCCATTTTTTAAAAGGTTAAGTGAGTGGGTGAAAATCTTCCCCACAAAGATTTAATCTACCCCCCCCATTTAAAAAGATAACACTTTGACTGAAGTTGGATGTTAGTATAACAAAATAATTTTAAAGTGATTGTAAACCCTCATCTTATAAAAAAAAAAACAATTCAGTTTAAAACAGAAATAAAATGCAAAATTATAGATAGAAAAAACATTATAAATATTTTTTCCCCCTTTTTTATAAGTGAGTACCTTCCCTCTGTTCTCAGCTTGATAAAAGCTGGTGGGAGGAGAAGTGGCCGCACACTAATCTCCCCAGTAAATATCCGTGCGGGGGGGGGGGAATGTCAGGACAAGTCTGATCATTGGAGGAGAGCAGGCTGAGTTCCCAACATAGCTAGAAAACTGACCACAGTGTGTTTTCCTGCTTAGTGTGATCAGTTTTTAATAGGAAAGCTGAGGGACTAGCAGGAATGCCAGGAATTTCACACAAAGGAAGCAATACAAAGAGAACAGGATATCTTTACATACTGTAGATGGATACTGAAATGTAGTTCCATGCATTTCTCTTTAGATAATGAGCAATTTAAGCTTACAATAAGAAAGGTGAAGCTAGACACAATCAATTCGTCCAGTAATAGAAGTGTAAAAACTGGTTTCAGCTAGAATCCTCCCATGCCATGGCCCTCTGACTTGTTTCACCCTCCCAAAGGCTTAGTCAGGTGAAGCGCATCAAAGGGGTGAGGCATGGAAGTAGACTAGCTGAAGCCAGTTTTTACATTTCTATTACCAGGCACATTGTGTGCAGTTTCACCTTTATTACTGTAAGTTTGCGATATGGAGTCAGACGGGCCCTCTGGATGTCTGCACCTCACAGTAGTTGGAATCACCAGGTGGATACACACAGTCGCTTGGAGTGGCACAGTTTCTTATGAGGTCACACTGAGCAAAATAACCTGTCATGAGCCATTCTGTTTTAGCTGTAAAGCTACCAGTAGTTAGTTACATTTAACTGGACATGTTGCTTATGCAAGCAGATTTGTTAAAGCGGAGCTCCGCCGTTAAAAAAATATTAAAAGCCAGCAGCTACACATACTGCAGCTGCTGACTTTTAATATATGGACACTTACCTGTCCTGGAGTCCAGCGGCATCTGCAGAAGAAGACGAGCAATCGCTCGTCTATCTGCTGCCCCCACCGCCATCCTCGGTGAAAGAATCAGGAAGTGAAGCGTTCCGGCTTCACTGCCCGGTTCCCTACGGTGCATGCGCGAGTCGCGCAGCACCATCCTCACTGGTCACCGTTGTGTTCTGGGAGCCGAGTGTTTCTCAGAACACAACGGGCGTTCTGCGGGAAGTGACGCACTACCCACAGAATACCCGCAGAGAGGACTCCCGGAAGTGGGTGAAAATACCTGTCTTAGACAGGTATCTGCACCCCCCTCCCCCCTGAAAGGTGCCAAATGTGACACCGGAGGGGGGGTTCCGATGAGCAGAAGTTCCACTTTAGGGTGGAGCTCCACTTTAAGTTCTAATGTTAACATTATACTATACATAAACTCAACATTAGAAACAAAGATGCTGCATGGATAAGCAGCAAATTATCTTAAACACTACAGAATAAGTTCAGTAGAATGTGACTAATTACTACCAGCTATACCATCAGCTGGATGAATGGGAACCTTCACAGTCATCTAGCTGTGCATTCCAGACTATAGATCCCATACCTATTGATTATGGGGAAATAGGGGAGTATTTCCTAGACACATCCATGTCTTGCCAGTTCCCCCATGAGAACAAGCTAAATTTAAGAAAAAAAAAACACATTATGGACTATTGGGAGACTTAAGCCCTGTACACACGATCGGATATCCTATGGATTCTAATCCGATGTTTTTTTCCATCGGAAATCCGATGAAACTCTCTTCCATCAGTCTTGCCCACACACCATCAGTCAAAAAACCGACTGTTTCAAATGCAGTGACATAAAACACTCCGATGAGCCCAGAAAAATGAAGTTCAATGCTTCTGAGCATGCGTCGACTTGATTCTGAGCATGTATGGGTTTTTTATCCGATGGAGTTCCCCACAGACGATAGTAATTCTGCTATCGGTTTTTTAACCATCAGATAAATTTAAAACATGTTCTATTTTTAAACACCGATGGAAAAAAGACCGATGGGGCCCATACACGATCGGTTTGTCCGATGAAAACAGTCCATCGGACTGTTTTCATCGGTAAAACCTATCGTGTGTACACGGCTTTAGAATACGGCAAAGCTGTATATGCAGAATGGAACATAGGAATGCCTAAATAATATTTTTGAAGGTATCTATTTCACAGAAAGCTGGTGTTATATATAAATGTACAAAACACATGCTATAGTAGTGTAAGCATATATGGCAAAATCAGATATCAATCCAGCTGCCTGAAGGTTATATCAAATGCTATATATTTTCCTAAAAGTATATTTTAAACATTGCAGTTGGAATAGAGTATTGTACTGTGTTAGCTTCATACAAGCCTTAATAAGGGAACTACTGTATATACTCGAGTATAAGCCAAGTTTTTCAGCACATTTTTTGTGCTGAAAATGCCCCCATCGGCTTATACTCGAGTCACCTTTTTGCGCCTGATCTCCCGGACTTTGGGGACCCGGTACCAGCCGGCCGTAGGTACTCTGGACCCCAAACTTGGCACACATGTAGCATCCCTCTTCCTCCACAAGTGTGCAAAGTTTGTTGTCCGGGGGACCTACGGCCGGGGAGCACCGATTTTTCAAAGCCGGGCACCCCTTCCATGGACTCCCATGTTAAACGGTAATTTCTCCGGTGACTTTGGGGACCCAGTACCGGCCAGTCGTTGGTCCCCTGGACCCGAAACTTGGCAAACATGTATCCCCATTTCTCCTCTATAAGTGTGCAATGTTTTTTGTCGGGGGGTCCTACCAATTTTTCAAAGTCGGGCACCCCTTCCATAGACTCCCATGTTAAACGTCAGTCTAGTCATGGACACAGTGAAGCATGGGCACAGTGAGGCCTGCACATGGACACAGTTAGGCAAAGTGAGGCACAGTGAGGCATTCAGATGGACACCCTAGGCTTATACTCGAGTCAATATGTTTTCCCAGTTTTTTGTGGTAAAATTAGGTGCCTCTGCTTATATTCGGATCGGCTTATACTCAAGTATATACGGTATATACTTGAAAGCTTGCTGATTTCATAACATAAGTTAACCAATAAAGGGTGGAACTTTAAAGTGGTTGTAAACCCTTCCGGGGAAGTTACACCTACAGATAAGCCTAGATTAAGGCTTACCTGTAGGTGTTTGCAATATCTCCTAAACCTACACGGTTTAGGAGATATTTGCCAAAAGGAATACACCGTTGTCTACGGCGCATGCACGCTGTAGACATTGGCGCAGGCGCACTGAAAATCCCATTCATAAAACCGGCAGAGCCGGCTTTTACTGCTCCTACGCGCATGTGTGGAGTGACGTTTTCGCCGCTCTGGCCAATCACAGTGTCGGAGCGGCGATACCCGGAAGTAACCTTCCGGAGAGATGGCTGCGGCTGGAGGGGGAGACAAGGACGGCTTCGGGGGCTTCGATCTAAGGTAAGTAATGCATAATGAGCTAGTATGCTAGTCATACTAGCTCATTATGGCTTTGTCTTGCAGGTTTAAAAATAAATAAAAAATTGGGGTTTACAACCACTTCAACTTTAACTTTCATTTTAAACATAGATCCAGCACTTATATCCCTTATTGTAGCTGTCAGGTTGGTGACTGATGGTGAAATCTGATATGGTGGTTCCTCCAGTAATATACTGTAATAATCTGGAAATACATGCTATAATTTCAAGGACCACTAATTCTAAAATAGAAAGTTAAATTTTGTGTCAGACTTGCTATTAACATTTACAATTGTGCAAGTAAATGCATCCATGGATGTTAATAAAGTTGAATTGTAAAAGCACCCATACATTTTTATAAAATTGGATTTTTGACATTTATAGATCAATTAAGTCATGTTTAGGCACATTACGCTATGTTTTAAGCACATTAAGGGCTGGTAATTTTCTAATTTGGGTGTCTTTGAAAATGTTGCTTTCCACTCTATACCATTAATATTGCAGAACTCAGAGATGTTGGAAGTAAGTGTAATGAGCAAATTTGACCAAAATCCACTTGATTCATCCCCCAGCTTTGCCTAGGTGAAAACGTGTTTGCTGCTCATTATTTTTATATTCTACCTCTAGTGGTTATATTTACCATATAGCATACAGTGAGTCTAGTATCCTGGCCAGTTCTTAAAGGCAATGACGCCCCCCTGAAGACGTAATCAACACGAAACGTACGTCGGCGGCGTAGCCTGGTCACGTGATACACACAGAACGCTCCATCTGGGATTCTGACTGCAGCGAACGGTGGCTTCAATGCACGCCGCTTCCACAGGGTCACGAGCCACTGGCTCCATACTACACGCTTGCAGCCCCAGTGCCAGGATGGGCACTTTTTAATGTAAGAGGCCACCCAGGCCATACGTTCTTTTTATATATTTTCTACTGTTTTTTAAATAAATATATGGGTTGCACTATGGAGAATTTCATTTTGTGTTTCATATCCTTTGCCTGAGACCGAGGAAGGAGGTTCATAATCACCAGTTTCTGTCTGTATGTGTGCAGGCACAATCCTGCTCAAGCTGTTTGTGACCATCTTTTTAATTAAAAAGGTCCACTTCATTTGGTAAGCGCAATCCACTACCTGTGCACTTTGGGTGTATGTCTTCATTGGAAGATTTGGTGAAGGAATAAATTTGTGCACTCCTTTGAAGGAAGAATCACTGTTTAGCACGAACTTTATTGAAGTTGTTTTCACTTGTCGGATTTGAAGCAACACCGTCATATATTTTTCACAGTTAAAGGGGACTTTCCTTTTATTTATTTATTTTTTATATATAATTTTTATATATAATCTTTTTTGATTGATTTTTGTGTGGGAGCACGTCAATCATCACTATTGGGACTGAATACTATATAATCATAATTATTGTTCAATTAATTTTGTATGGTGATTGTTATAATTATTTTTTAAGTGTATATCAAATATCACATCACTGTGGTGTTTCTATTATACACGGTTTCCACTTTATTAATTAAAGATACATGTTGTCACAGAGCATCTAAAATCAATTAAGTGTGAATAGCGCCCCCTTTCATATATTAACTATTCTCAGATAGGAGATCTAATACTCCATCCGCAGGGGAGCAGCTTTTTTATTATTACTATTATTTATATTA
Source organism: Rana muscosa (assembly GCA_029206835.1). NCBI lineage: Eukaryota > Metazoa > Chordata > Amphibia > Anura > Ranidae > Rana > Rana muscosa. Next base: position 222,151,549 of record CM055116.1, read on the forward strand.
TTATATACATAGTATTAATTATATTCAGTGGCGCTGAATTATTTAACACAAAATGTTCTAATGCTTTTGTGTAAGGTTGGAGCTTGCCCCAATCCCAACCTCCAGACTCATACATACTGGCTTACCACTAGGATGAGTAGCCTTGCTGGCAATTATGCATGTATAAAAGGTAGGTAGAGTAAGGCCTTTGCCTGTCAAAATGAGCTGATATTCAGCCATGAAAGGATGAGTTGAGAGGTTGCTCAAGTTATGTGTGGGTACCTCTAGGTGTCTGTGCATTATAACAGTAGTAGCTTTTTATTTAATAAACAGAGTCTCTTAAAAAAGGAAACTCCTTTTAGGTTTTCCAAAATGAATATTTGAATAATTCCTGTAAATTCACATGTCTATTCTTAATATAATTAAGGTTTCTGTTTTTTTCTTAAACCTTTGAAACTAGCCCTCAAATGCTCTTACCTCCTTCAGAATATGAACCTTTTCAGAAAATGTCATGTTTATATAATCCATTTTCATGTCGCTGTCATCCAGTGTAGTGGTTAACTGTCCTAGTGTTTTTTGTATGTCCTGCATGCGTTTGTCCTTTTCCTGACTCTGTGATATGCTCTCATTTAATATTTTACTTAGAGATTGCAGTTTTGCTGAGTTCAGTGAAAATTGTGATTTACAGTCAGAGAGGTTTTGTATAAGCTGGCTCAAAATAATGGAGTAATCATGGAGGCTTCCTGTTTCTGATTCTTTGCCATCTTCTCCTTCATGCTTTTCCTCGCAAATGTGTTTGTATTTTTCAAACTGGGAGATCTGACCTTCAAAAGAGATTAGAAAGTAATACATAATTTATAAATTTCACATGTAGACTGCCAGTCGCAGGTTTCTTTGTCCAGAAACTGGTTATTAAAAAAAGCTCCAAAAAAGACAGTGACAGGAAAAATATAGCTAAATTAACTTTGTTCCAATCAGAGATTATTTTTAGAACAGAGTAATTTTATATTCATTGCCACCTGACACAGGACTTAAAATGTTAAAAACGACATCTTATGCACCGTGGATGTTTTTTCCGAAATAATTCCTCTCAAGCCTGCCTTGCATACACACGGTCACACAAAAGTTCGGTGAACTTTTGACTGCCAAGAACGCGGTGACGTAAAAGACTAAGACGAGCCGAGAAAATTAAGTTCTATGCTTCTGAGCATGCGTCAATTTATTTCCGAGCATGCATCGGAATTTAGCGCGTTGGGAATAGACCCCGCCCCTTCTCAAGTTCCCCATCAGGTCTGCACAGCCTTACACCCAGTGAAGGTGACCCGCCCTCTACGTCATTGGCTGAGCGGACCTGATGGGGAACTTGAGAAGGGGCAGGGTCTATTTATTTATTACACTGCGGAGGAAGTTCCCCATCAGGTCCGCTTAGCCAATGACGTTTCGTGTGGAGTGGAGACTGCAGCGCTGGACATCGTATCACCGCGGGACACTGGATTACATCGCTGGAATGGGTTTTTTCATTTTTATTTTTTTATTTTTAATAAAGGACTTTCCTAACTGTGTCTGTGTGTTTTTTTACAATTGTTTACACTTTCTTTGTGAAATGGTAGGGGTACAATTCACATAGGGGGAGGCCGGGATCTGGGGGTCCCCTTTGTTAAAGGGGTCTTCCAGATTCCGATAAGCCCCCTGCCCGCAGAACCCCACAACCACCGGGCAAGGGTTGTGGGGATGAAGCCCTTGTCCCCATCAACATGGGAACATGGTGCTTTGAGGGGTCACAGACCCCCAAAGCATCCTCCCCATGTTGAGGGCATGTGGCCTGGTATGGTTCAGGAGGGGGGGCACTCTCTCGTTCCCCCCTCTTTTCCTGCGGCCTGCCAGGTTGCGTGCTTGGATAAAGGGTCTGGTATGGATTTTTGGGGGGAACTCCACGCCATTTTTTTTTAAAATGGCGTGGAGTTCCCCTTAAAATCCATACCAGACCTGAAGGGTCTGGTATGGATATTTGGGGGAACCCCCACGCATTTATTTTATTTTTTTATCATTGACTTTTCTCTGTATTGCCGGGAGCCGACAATGCATTATAGCCGCGAGTGCTTTTAAATGACTTTTTTTCCTTCAGAAATTACACTTTGTGCAGGGACAGTTCTAAGCACGGGAAACAAGCGTTGCTTTACAGGCATACTATACACCCCCCCCAGGTACGAAATTTAAAGGAATATTTCACTTTTATTGTTTCACTTTAAGCATTATTAAAATCACTGCTCCCGATAAAACTGCCATTTTTAAACCTTTTTTTTGCATTGATACATGTCCCCTGGGGCAGGACCCGGGTCCCAAAACCCCTTTTAGGACAATAACTTTCATATTAGCCTTTATAATTAGCACGTTCGAGTCCATTGTATTTAATAGGGTTCTAAAGTTTGCGCGAACTTTAGGTCTGTTCGCAGGTTCTGGTGCGAACCGAACGGGGGTGTTCGGCTCATCCCTAGTTCTGGTATAGATGAGGAGAATGCCTGGCTGCTCTGTTTACAAATAGGACCTAGGCAGCCTTTTAAACACACTTTTTTCTTTATCTTCACAGATATGGTCAGGGCATCTTCCAGACATTATGTCGCGTACACACGATCGGTTTTTCTGATGAAAAAAGACAGATGGACTTTTTTCATCCGACAAACTGATCGTGTGTGGGCCCCATCTGTCTTTTGGAATAAAAACCGATAGCAAATTCCAATCATCTGTGGGGAACTCCATCGGAGAAAAAACCCACCTATGCTCAGAATCAAGTTGACGCATGCTCAGAAGCATTGAACTTCATTTTTCTCGGCTCTTCGGAGTGTTTTACGTCACGGCGCTTGGGACGGTCGGATTTTTGACTAATGGTGTGTAGGCAAGACTGATGGAAGTCAGCTTCATCGGATTTCCGATGGAAAAATCCATTGGATTTTATTCCATCGGAAATCCGATCGTGTGTACAGGGCATTACTGTTTTTGAAGGAATTTAGCATTGTAAAGTCTCACTTTAAGCATTACCAAAACTCGTGCTCAACATTAAATGGATTTTTTTTTACATGTCCCCCAAGGCAGCCCTCCCCCTCATGCTATTTGTTTGATAATGGTGGCCGCATGGTGTTGATTTACATAGTAAATGAGGTAAAGCTTCACTTAACAAAGAGTAACCAATCACACGCAAGGCAAATAATAAAACATTTTTTTTACTTGCACATGATTGGATGATGGAAGTCAGCAGAGATTTCCTCATTTTCTAAGACCCCTTTCACACGGGGGGTTTTTCAGGTGCTTTTTTGGCTAAAAATAGCGCCTGTAAAGTGCCTGAAAAACGCCTCCCCTGCAGCCCCAGTGTGAGAGCCCGAGTTATTTCACATGGGGGCGGTGCGCTTGCAGGACGTTAGATAAAGTCCTTCAAGCAGCATCTTTGGGGGCGGTGGAGGAGTGGTGCATGGGCAGTGCTGCCAAAGCACTTCGGCAGTGGCTCTTTTCAGGTGATATTTTCGAGTGCTATTAACTTTTTCTTTGGCCGCTAGCAGGGGTTAAAAGCACCCCGCTAGTGGCCAAATAGCGCCGCTAAAAGGACGGTTGTCTTTGTGAAAGGGGTCTTAGCTCTTAAGAAACTGTACGTGCAGAGTACACAGTCTATTTGCCTTTAAACAAGTTGTAAAACCTCCTGCGCTACCCCCCAGAGCCCCCCTTTTTCTTACCTGAGCCCAATCGTTCCAGTGATGGGCACAGCAGCTCCAGCCATTGTCTCGGGTCCTTATTGGATGGATTGATAGCAGCAGGAGCCATTGGCTCCCGCTGCTGTCAATCAAATCCAGTGGCACAGAATCTGGGGGGCAGGGCTAAGTCCTGCTGTCTGTGTCAATGGACGCAGCAGCAGGACTCGGGAGTGCGCCAGCACGAGTGCCCCCATGGAAAGCCTCTCTCCGTGGGGGCACTCGATGAGGAGGCAAATCCAGGAGGGCCGCCGGAGGACCCCAGAATAGGAGGATCAGAGCCGCTCTGTGCAAAACCCTTGCACAGAGCAGGTAAGTATGACATGTTTGTTATTTAAATAAAAAAAAAAAAAAAAAACCTTTACAATCACTTTAATAAATCAACCCCAATGGAGTTGTTGTTTGTCAGGGCTGTCTAGAATCTTACCCTAAAGTCTTTCATATGTATGACTATAATCTGGGTTATTTATTTCTCTATCTACACTATTTATATTATGACCTAGGTCATTACCATACCATCACCCTTAGCATTGGCAAATATTGCCTGCACACAAATCTTAAAGTATAATTCCAGATAAAGGCTAAATAGTCTTAAAAAATTTCCCCCCTCCCAACAACTATACTAACTAACCTGTGTAGTAAAATGTGTACCGTATATACTTACCTATTTTCAGCCCGCCTTAGTCCAGTCACATGATCCCCGTGTCAGACAGTGGTGGCTTTAGGGGAGAGGAGAGAGTGCCCAACAATGGCCGTGAAAGCCTGGACCAATGACATCACTCATAGGCTCCAATGGTGCAATCCATGTTGTCGGTCCCTCCTCTCCCTCCTCTCCCCTACAACTACCACTGGCTGACACAGGGGGTGCAAATCATGTGACTAGAATGGAGCAGGCACAAAATAGGTAAGTACATCTTTTTTACACAGGTTAGTCAGGTTTTAGCTGGAATTCTACTTTAAGCTTTAATTGGGATATCCAACAAGGAATTGTAATGTTTATTTCTGTAGTTATGTCTGCACTGTACCTTTTAGCCCGAGAGTAGCTACTAGAAGACCAAGTACAATGATATAAAGTAAAACAATGGCAGTAATCACACAGTTCAGTTTCCTTTCCTTTTTTGGTGTAGTTATACCTGAAATTAAAAAAGAGTCAAATGATTGATATATATATATATATATATATATATATATATATATATATATATATATACACACATGTAACAAGAGAGGTTCTGAAGTCAATATAGGGACCGAAGAACAATTTATTTTTTCACTTTCAAATTTGAGAAAACACATTTATTAGTTATGTATCTCCATTCAAACAGCAAACCTAAAAATTATTTAAAACATATTTCTTACCTTTTAGTTGTTTCTCAGGAGAATGTCTCTGGGCAGACTGCAAGTTACTCTGAAGATAGTTCCTATAATAACATAGGATCCCAAAAGCCCAGCTTCAGGGTGGAGTAGACTGGGTTAATGTGGAATGTGGAATGTGGAATGTTGTCTCTATTGACTGCTTGTATGGTATAAAAACTCTAATAAACTTACCGTATTTAAAAAAAAAAAAAAAAAGCCCAGCTTTTAGAACTATAACCTTTTGTTAGGACAGATAGCGTTCAGAACAGCTACAGCGCGGGCCTAAATTGCCAGGAGGGTGTCCATAGATGTCCCCTTGTTCTCACGCTTCCCGCAAGCTCTATGTTCGCCGAGTCCATGAGACTCGGCTGATCATAGATCGAGTAAAGGGCCAATGACAGCTGATCATGGAAATAAACAGATGCCGGTTATCGTTTTTTTTTCCCCTTCATGCTGTCAGCGTGAAGAAAAAAGAAGCCGCAGCTTTTGTTAGATAGACATTGGTCCCCTTAGCGCCCAAATGTGCCACATATCAGTACCTGTTAGTGCCCACCAGTGCTACCTATCAGTGCCCATCAGTACCACATATCAGTGCCCACCAGTGCCCGCTACTGCCACATATGCGTGCCCACCTGTGCCACCTATTAGTACCCATTAGTGCTGCCAATCAGTGCCTCATAATCAGTGCTGCCTATGCGTGCCACCTCCCAGTGCCTATCAATGCCCATCAGTGCTGCCTAATAGCAACCAGCATTGTCACCTATCAGTGCCCATCAGTGCCTCCTATCAGTGCCCATCAGTGCTGTCTATCAGTGCCACCTCTCCATGTCGCCTATCAGTGCCCATCAGTGCCACTCATCAGTGCAGTCTCATCAGTGCCTCCTGATCAATGCCCACCAGTGCCACCTCAACAGTGCCCAACAATACCACCTATCAGTGCCCTTCAGTGCAGTCTATCAGTGCACATCAGTGCAGAATCATCAGTGCCCATCAGTGAAGGAGACAAATTACCTGTTTGCAAAATGTTATAACAAAATATGAAAAACTATTTTTTTGTTTGTTTAGCAAAAAATAAAAAACCCAGTAGTGATTTAATACTACCAAAAGAAAGCTTTTCTGTGTGAAAAAAAATTCATATGGGTACAGTATAGCATGACCACGCAATTGTCATTCAAAATGTGGGAGCGCTGAAAGCTGAAAAATGGCCTGGGCAGGAAGGGGGTATAAGTGCCCAGTAAGCAAGTGGTTAAAATTGATAATGAGATCACAGTACAGAATTAATTATGGTAAACACTAAGGGGTTGATTTGCCAAAGACATATAGGGGGTTATTCACGAAAGGCAAATCCACTTCGCACTACAAGTGCAAACTACAAGTGCAAAGTGCACTTGAATTTGCACTGAAAGTGCACTTGGAAGTGCAGTCGCTGTAGATCTGAGGGGGGCATGCAAGGAAAATAAAAAACAGCATTTTAGCTTGCACATGATTGTATGATAAAATCAGCAGAGCTTCCCCTCATTTCAGATCTACCCCTCAGATTTACAGCGACTGCACTTCCAGGTGCACTTTCAGTGCAATTGCAAGTGCACTTTGCACTTGTAGTTTGTACTTGTACTGTAGTGCAAAGTGGATTTGCCTTTAGTAAATAACCCCCTATATTCTGTTAAAACAGCACAACTCAGAAATATTTACCGGATGGAAGAAGGAACTTCTGTGACACATTATCCAACCGATCCTCAATTGGGTCAAAGCAAGTAACGTCTTCATTATTTTCAGATGTTTTTGACCACCTTGCCATATAGATCACTGTAAAATATAACACAATTTACAAGTATTGTGCGGTTGCATATTCCCGAAGTATAATGCTATCTTCTTTAACCGCTTGCTAACCATATAACTTACATATATGGCGGCAAGGCGGCTCTGCTGCACCAGATCACAAACCTAGTATGTGATCCGCACTCCCGGGCATAGGGCGCGTGGGCGCCAGCCAGCCCGGTGGTGCTGTGATTCGATCCAGCACCGATCAGTCTTCAGGCCCAGGCCAATGATTTTTGGCCTGGACCTACTGATCGGTTCCGACGAATCACAGATCAGGCACAGGAAATGACGGTCTCTTCTCTCCTGGAGCCATTTTCGATTCCAGTGTGAGAAGAGATCAGACAGACAGCAGCACACAAACATGGTAAAACACCCCAATCACCCCCCCCCCCCATTTAACTATTTCACTGCCCTGTCACAGTGTACAGATTATTTTGCTAATCACTGTATTAGGGGAGTTTAGGTTGCCCGCCACATATTCCCTAATAACTTTTACCCCCCTGATAATCCCCCAGTAAACCCTTTCCATGCCTTGTCACAGTATCATTACTACAGTGTACAGGTTTTTTTTTTCTGATTACTGTGTTAGTGTCTCGGGTGACTCCAGATAGCGCTAGCATCAGTTAGCGTCAATCCCAGATAGCATCTGATTGCCCGCCACATATTCATTATCCCATTTAACCCTTTAATTGCCAGAAACACACACACACTATAAACCTCCATTACTAGTACAGTGTCTGAACAGATCAATATCTTTGATCAGATCAGAACTATACTAGCGTCCCCAATAGTATAGTGTCCTCCTAAAAATGCAGCATTAGCAGGATCAGCCCTGGCACCTGCCAGCACCTGGATTTAGTCCCCCCCCCCCCCAACAAGTACAGTGTCAGTAGATCACTGTCACTTCTGGTACACAGTACACAAAACCGCAACATTGCAGTGCTGCAAGATAAGGCCTGATCTCTGCTAGCACCAGCAGGTACATTTTATTTGTAGCAGGCCAGGTGCTCTTTTACCCGTGAGTCGCACTAGGTACCTGTAAATTTAGTGGCCAAAATGTCAAAGGTACACCAGTGAAGTGACCTACAGGATTCTGAGCATGTCAGATAAGAGTGATGGGGAATCCTCACTTACAGAATCAGGCTCAGAATACAAACCTGTATAGAGCAGCGGCACCCTGACAGATAGCCCAGGCGACGATGGAGTAGAGGTTCCTGCTAAGGTCGGGCGTACCCAACCCCATACCCAGGTTGCTAAAGGGGTACAATTGCATGATGATTCTCATATGCAGCAGAGTGCCAGTACTTGTGTCGCTCTACCTTTTGGTGAACTGGCAAACACCAGCAGGCTAGTACATCCTGGTCTTAGACACACCAGCACTACAGTAACACTTGGTGATGTGGCGAGTCCAATAAGTGTAGTCAAAGCTTGTGCGGTGGCTAGCACAAGTAGCGTCGCACAGCCACCAAGAATTTTAACACAGGCCTGTAGAGCCCATAGTGTCCTTCCTGATGCGCTTGCAAAACCTGATTGACAGCCCACAGATTCTGCAGCAATACTTCCCCCATTCCAGGCCAACCCGGAATTCAGGTAGGACCAGCAAATATATATCCCCTTGGTTTTTTGGAGCTGTTTTCCACAGAAGATCTGTATCGATCTTTAGTGGACCAAAGCAATTTATATGCCAATCAATTTATCGCCGCCAACCCAAATTCATTCTTTGCCAGATCACTTGAATGGAAATTAATCACAGTCTCCGAATTGAATTTTTTTTGTGCCTAACCCTCAACATGGGCATTACTAAAAAGAATGAGTTGCAATCATATCGGTCCACAGACCTAATTCATTATTTGCTGCTGCGATGACCAGACATAGATACGAGAATATAATGTGATTTATGCATTTCAACAACAATGAACACTATCATCCTCAGGGTGACTCTGGATATGATCGGCTCCACAAAATTTGGCCCCTTATTAATCTCTTTAACCAGAAATTTGCAGACTTGTATGGCGCCCCAACAAAATGTCTGCGTAGATGAGTCCCTCATTAATTTTTCTGGCCACCTTGCTTTCAAACAATTTCTCCCCAGCAAGCATGCCGGATATGGGGTCAAAATGTATAAGCTCTGTGAGAGGGCAACAGGCTATACATGTAATTTCCAGATTTACGAGGGTAAAGATAGTCAGACAGATGCCCAGACTACATAGGGAGCAGTGGCAAGATTGTTTGGGACTTGGCGTCCGCCTTATTGCAAATTTTTTTATATAAGCGTGCCACTTTTTAGACACCTTTTTGAATTTGGAATTGGCTCATATGGCACCGTGCAACCTAATTGCTGGGGCTTCCCCTAATGGCTTGTAAATACCTGACTTAAATGGGGGGAGAAAGCCTGCTTGAGAAATGATGAATTGCTTGCAGTGAAGTGGAAGGACAAATGGGATGTTTTTGTCCTGCCTTCCATTCACGCAGATACGACAGTCCAAATTACAATGGCGACTGGTGTTGTTGAGAAGCCCCTCTGTGTCCATGAATACAACCTTAACATGGGGGGGTGGACTTCAACAATCAGATGATGGCACCGTACTTAATTTCCCGTAAAGCCAGGCACTGGTGCAAGAAAATGTCTGTATATTTATTTCAATTGGCCGTGTTCAATGCTTTTGTACTATAAAAAGCGTAGGGAAGAAGTGGATCCTAAAATTTCAGGAAGAGAACATCACAGCCCATTTGTTTCCAGAAGGTGCTGTGGCCCAAGCTCCCAATCCAGATGCAGTGAGCTGGCTGCATGAGAGGCATTTTCCAGATGTCCTCCCTGGTACCCCTACTCAAAGAGCACCCCAAAAAAGATGTTGTGTTTGTAGTAAATGTGGATTTAGGCATGAAATTCATTATTTCTGTCCCTCGTGTCCTGACCAACCTGGTCTCTGCCTTAAGGACTGTTTCCATTACTATCACACACTAGTGCAGTATAGGGTACAGCATGGCACTGTCTAGGGCACACATTCATGCAGGGTCTTGAAAGATGTTAGATAGTCAGGAAACTGGCTATCGCATTTTAAGAGACCCAAGCCTGGAAAATGTACAGTTTTTACAGTTACAGGAATGTTACAAAAAAGTAAAAAAATAAATAAATCCAAAAAGTAAAAAAAAAAAAAATCCAAAAATAGTTGTCGTTTTATTAAGTTAATGTGCTGTGTTTTATTGTTAACCATTTTTTTGCTTTGAAGAAACGTCATCCATCTGCAGCATTGATCTGTTTATTCTGTCTATTCTGGCATTAGCAGGGTGTGCTTTCAGAATACATACATGAGTGGTTGCAGCGCTGTAGGAGATGTTTTCTTTGCAGTTAAAAAAAAAGAACGTTTATGCTCAAGCAGGAGGGGTCTGGTGTGGTTAGTAGGTGGATCACCCCTATCCTTCGGTATATATGTATTTTACTTTTTGTTTTTGTTTTTGGCACAGATTGCAAATAAAAAAAACTTTCTTGTTTTATTGAGTTAATTTGTTATTGTTACTGTGTTTTATTGTTAACCACTGTTTGCTTTGCAGGAACGCCATTCAGCTGCAAGGGTCATATAGGTGGGTTTTGATCCATCTTGGCATTTCAGGGCCTCCAAAACTGTGATAGGTAGTGAGGAAGTGAAATTAGGAATTTACGCCCTTTAAAGCCTGAAGGCGGTGATTGTTTTTCAGCACCTGTACGTGGCTAAGCTCCCAAAAAGTCTCACACATATAGTATCCCCATACTCAGGAGAAGTAGCAGAATGCATTTTGGGGTGTAATTTTACATATAACTATATCATTTATTCGAAAACTTTGTGTAAAAATATTATTATTTTTTTAATTTTCTGGAAACTTTTAGCAAAAAATAAAATATTCAATGGGCTCAACTTATGACTCTCTGCAAATTCCTTGGGGTGTCTACCTTCCAAAAAGGGGTAATTTGGGGGAGGGGGGTTGTACTGCCCTGGCATTTTAGCACCTCAAGAAATGTGATAGGTAGTCAGAAAGTAAAAGTTGCATAAGTCCCAGTATATACACCATAGTTTGGAGACGCTATAACTTTTTTCCTCAAACCAATAAATATATGCTTAATGTAGAAAATATTGCTTTTCTTTTTAAATGTCAGTCTTTTTCCATTTATATTGCAAAAATAAAAATAATAGTGGTGATCAAATACCACCAAAAGAAAGCTCTAATTGTGTGATGAAAAGGACATTTTATTTGGGTACAGCATTGCATGACCACGCAATTACCAGTTAAAGTAGCACAGCGCCGAATAGCAAAAAAAGGCCTGGTCAGGAAGGGGGTAAAACCTTTTGGAGGTCAAGTGATTAAATATTAAAATTGATTCAGCAGAAAATGCTGTGTTTTATTTGATGATTTTTTTAAACACTGAAAATTTAAACATCAAAATGTTCTGTAAAGCACTGCAAAGAAGTCAGTATGAACAGGGTATAACAAGAACTACAGTGAACTTATAGAATTATAAAATAAGTCATTACTGTGCTATACACTTTGAACTCCTGCTAGCTATGACTATTTAATCTGCTCTCCTATCCCTTTAATGAGGAAAGCAAACTCTATAGAGACATATATTAAGTCAAGCACTGACCAACACAACAAATACGAATGGCTCTCTTTTGATGCAGCATTGACTGTCATGGCCTTTTTATATAAGCAGCATCTTGCAGTCTCATTGAAAATTAATATATAGGTAATTAAAAATGTGCACTAAGGCTGTGTAAAGTATCCAGAACAAAAATAAAATAAAAAGTTCATACAGCTTGTTGCGTATTTAGATTAATAGAAGCTAAAATAAAACTTTTTTTCAAATTATTAGTAGTCTCACCTTTATTTCACGCTGAAATAGGATGAAGTGGTGAAGTAACGTCCTTAGACTTCGATATGAAACTAGGATTTCAAATGAGACTTCTTTCCTTTAAAACAGAATGATGACTCATATTGTCATCTGACAGAGCTGACACTTCCTTACAGTGCTTTGAAAAGTATTCATACCCCTTGAAATTTTCCACATTTTGCCATGTTACAACCAAATACCTAAATGTATTTTATTGGGATTTTTTTTTTTTTATAATTTGTTCTTTATTAGAGTTTCAAAGATACATACATGTTATAGCCATAACATCAATACGAACAGTAACAGATGTTCCAACTAGAAACAAGCTCTTTTGATAAGCATTATCTTATTACAGTAAACAATGAAATGCTAACAAGGGTGGGTAAACTTGGATAGCCGATTGAAAAGAGGTCCTAGATGGAGAAAGGGCGGGAAGGAGGGGGTAAGGGGTAGGGGTAGAAGGAAGGATGACAAAGAGGGCACCAGCGAGCCTGAGATAGGGAGCAAGGTGAGTAATTAACATTTCAGTATAGTTATACTTGAACAGTGCATTTTGGATGGTGTAACCATGTCGACCACATAACCATAAATTTCTCTAAGTGCAGGTTTTTCTTAGCTACAATTCGTTCCATTTCACACTGGATATTGAGATCAGCGACAGTGCCTGAAATGGAGGGGATTGTAGTAGTTTTCCATAATCTAGTAATATTCAATTTGGCTGCATAGAGTAAGTGAAGGACTGCATATCTAGATTGTGGTGGAATTTTTTCTATGCCAATATGTAGCAGGGCCAGTGCAGGATTTGGGGACCAAGGCGCCCCATTTTATTGAGATTTTATGTGATTGAACAACACAAAGTGGCACATAATTGGGAAGTGGAAGGAAAATGATAAATGTTTTTTTTTTTTTTTTACAAATAAATATGTGAAACGTGTAGCGTGCATTTGTATTCAGCTCCCCTGAGTCAATTCTTTGTAGAACCACCTTTCACTGCAATTAGAGCTGCAAGTCTTTTTGGGGATGTCTCTATCAGCTTTGCACATCTAAAGAGTGAAATTTTTTCTCATTCTTCTTTGTAAAATAGTTCAAGCTCTGTCCAATTGGATTGAGAGCGTCTGTGAACAGCAATTTTCAAGTCTTGCCACAGATTCTCAATTGGATTTAGGTCTAGACTTTGACTGGGCCATTCTAACACATGAATATGCTTTGATCTAAACCATTCCATTGTAGCTCTGGGTGTATGTTTAGTGTCATTGTCCTGCTGGAAGGTGAACCTCCGCACCAGTCTTAAGTCTTTGCAGACTCTTAATAGGTTTCTCTTAATAGGATTTCTTCTAAGATTGTCCTGTATTTGGGTCCATTCATCTTCTGATCAGCCCTGGCCAGCTTTCCTGTCCCTGCTGAAGAAAAGCATCATCACAACATGATGCTACCACAACCATGTTTCACGGTGGGGATGGTGTGTTCAGGGTGATGTGCAGTTTTAGTTTTCCGCCACAGTAAGCATTATGCTTTTAGGCCAAAAAGTAAAATTTTGGTCTCATCTGACGAGAACATCTTTTTCTACGTTTGCTGTGTCTCCCCCTTGGCTTCTCACAAACTGCAAACAGGACTTCTGATGGCTTTCTTTCAACAATAGCTTCCTTCTTGACACTCTTCCATAAAGACCAGATTTGTGCAGTGCATGACTAACAGTTGTCCTGTGGAGAGATTCTTCCACCTGAGCTGTGGATCTCTGCAGCTCCTCCAGAGATACCATGGGCCTCTTGGCTGCTTCTCTGATTAATGCTCTCCTTGCCTGGCCTGTCAGTTTAGGTGGACAGCTATGTCTTGGTAGGTTTGCAGTACTCTTTCCATTTTGATGGATTATGATGGATTGAACAGTGCTCCGTAAGATGTTCAAAGCTTGGGATATTTTTTTATAACCTTACCCTGCTTTAAACTTATCCTCAACTTTATCCCTGACTTGTCTGGTGTCTTCTTTGGCCTTCATGATGCTTTTTGTTCACTAAGTTTCTCTATTAAACCTCTGAGGGCTTCACAGAACCGCTGCATTTATGCTGAGATTAAATTACACACAGGGGGACTCTATTTACCAATTAGGTTACTTGTGAAGGCAATTGGTTCCACTAGATTTTAGTTAGGGGTATCAAAGTTTAGGTGGCTGAATATAAATGCACGCCACACTTTTCACATATTTATTTGTAAAAACAAAATTGAAAACTATTTATCATTTTCCTTCCACTTCACAATTATGTGCCACTTTGTGTTGGTCTATCACATAAAATCCCAAATAAAATACATTTACATTTTTGGTTGTAAAATGACAAAATATGGAAAATTTTAGGGGGTATGAATACTTTTTCAAGACACTAAAAGAAAAATGTAGGCTCTGACTGGCGACCTCTCATTTTCGTTACTGGCCCTAAATATAAAAAATATCAAAAGTTTTGACTTGACTGGCTGTTTTTTTGTTGCAGGTCAGGACTCAGAATGTATTGAAAAAGCCAGAGACCGATAAGCAACTTACATTTGCAGAAGAAATTAAAAAAACAGGGTTAAAAGATAAGTTAAAAGTTAAAAAATAAATCCTAAATTCCAGCTCCCCTATGTACTAATATATCATCAGCCTCATTGCTCTTGTTTAAGCAAACTGAATTCACCTTCAGGCCCCATTCATATTTAGCATAATGGAAGTGCACATTTTTTGGTGCATTTTTACTGTGACACGCATAGGGCAGCCCGTTGATTTAAGTGAGTTGTCTTACACGTGGCAAAGTAGCTCATGCATTTTTTGCAAATTTTTTCACATGGAAAAATGTGTGTTTGTTTCTGTGTTTGGTGTGCTGTTAACAATAAATGGTACCAAAAGTGCAGCTAGTTAATTTTAGGTGTATAAAGGTGGCCATACACTATAATCTGATTGAACAATTGCTGTATAATCACCTTTAGATTTACCACAACTATATAATAGCAGGATACACCATCTATCCAATCATACTGTATCCCAGTGTTTCTCAACTCCAGTCCTCAAGGCGCACCAACAGGTCATGTTTTTGGAATTCCCATTGATTTGCACAGGTGAGCAGTTTCACTGCCTTAATAATTACCACAGCCGTTTCATCTGCCAGGAAATCCCAAAAACATGACCTGTTGGTGCGCCTTGAGGACTGGAGTTGAGAAACACTGCTGTATCCAATCAGGCAGGCCTTTGCACTACATAGTTGATGATAGATCTAAAGGAGATTCTACAGTGCATGGTGAGCTTTACAGAACCCAGGACATACTTCTCCTGTTTCAGTTTTACAGCTCTATCCTCATAGGCTGTTGTCTGATTGGTAGCTCCCGTGCACTCTGAGAAGTGAACAATCTATGGCTGTGTATTTAGTGAAAATTATGTTTACTGATTGCATAGAAAAAATGTGCAGCTGATAAGGGGTAGTAGTGATGTGCTATAGTAGGAGGGTAGATAATGCAGGGTGTATGCTAATACGGTCAGCTGGTAGACTCCTTCCTATGTCATGTCCTAAGGTCCATCCAGGAAGTAATGGATATTTTTTTTTTTTTATAGAGCCGACTGGACAGGGAGGTAAGGGCTGTGAAGATAAATAGGAAGATGTTTTATTTTGGAAAAATAAGTAATGGTATATTGGTACATAGGGGAGCTTGAATTTTGAAAATAAAAGGTAAACCCTTGAGTCCCAGTTGCCATTTTAAAAAGGCACTGAGACTAAAACTGTTTGTCCCCAGTGCTGTTTGAAAAAACAGTCAGTTTCAGTGGCTCCTAGGGCCCATGCTGGCACTGGCACTAGAAGAGACAGCTGTCAGTGATAGTGGAAGTCCAGCTCTGAGCTTTGGTGCTGAAAATGATCATCTCCTGTGCTTATACTCCTTAGGAGCAAGTTGCAGAAGCAAATGTAAATATTTCCATGTTGTGTTTACATTGGGAGTGAAGTGATGTCACAAATTACATGACATCACTTCCTTTCAGTATAAAGACTCATACAGAGCTGTTACAGCTCTTCCCAGCATCTCTCTGCAGCAGTGGATCACTGCTATAGTGACCTATTGCTGGCTGACCTCCACTGTGCAGACCCACCCTGAAAAAGAGTGAAACAAAACTTTGTTGATTATATTTTAGGGTAAATATATGGGGGTGCACACATTAAATAATTGTGTCAGGGAAAATTACAGGAAAATGCAATGCAAAAGTATACTGTATGAATCCACATTTGCTACAAAGTTATAACCCCATCTGTCCTGAAAAAAACATGTATGATATGTTAGGGTAGACTACAAAGCCTAAGATATGATGTGTGGAAGCAAGATACAGTATATTTCCCCATAAGAAATAATGGAAACTTAGATGATTCGTTCCACAACCATTTATTAATAAATCCTTCAGTTTAGAGTCCATTATAGATTATAGCAATGTGATTGTGGTAACCATAAAATGTCCATCCATAAATGGAAGCCTCCACAAGGTGATTAGAAGCAAAATCCAGCAGGAGCTACAGAGTATAAAAGAGAAGAGAGAAGTCTGTACGTGTAGCAATATGGTTACATTTAATGAAGGTAGCAACTCACATGGTTGACGATTAAAAGAGGCACATCTAAGGCTGGGTTCACATATGAGCATGCAGCAGCTCACAGCAATAGTCCGGTGCGTCCGAGTTCACCGTTTCAGGTCCGATTTCAGCCCGATTTTTTGGCTGAATTCGGACCTGAAACAGACGAAAAGATGCACAGGGATCCTGTGCAAATTGCATCGGAGCCGCTGCAGTGATATGTGAACCGGCTCCATAGAGAGCTGTCCACAATCTCCTGTTGTGCGAATTGGATGCAAGGAAACCTGCATCCGATTCGCACTTGTGTGAACCCAGCCTAAGTATGCAGGCATCCTGGGTAAAGCTGTCCACTTAGACCATCCCGGTCACTGCCGGCTCTCACTGCTGTCAGTCTGCAATCATTACCAGGAAGACTACCGTGCAGTAGAGCGATCTGAAAGTAAGGCTTGAAGCACTCGTGGAGTGCAGCGTGGAAGGGATGACATTGATGGCGGTGCGGGGGATGGTCTATGTGGGCAGATTTACCCCGGATGCCTGCATACTTAGATGTGCCTGTTTTAATGATAAACCATGCGAGTTGCTAAATGTTGTACTCTCATTAAATGTGACCATATTGGTACACTTAGAGGCAACTCTATTTTCTTTTATACTCAGTTGTGACATGACGCTACTTGTATATCAAGACATCGCTTGTTTATCAAGTCAAAATTTCTAAAAAAAAATTGCTTGTCTTGAAACACTCTCAAACCAAGTTACTCATATTCCAAGGTTTTACTGTTTTGTCAAAATGAAAAAAAATGTTCTAGGAGGTGAGAAGGGTTTTTTTTGAGTAAAAGGCCAGTGACTCAAATGGTTAACATCCCTTTATTTCAGTTCAGGGATATTGTAGAAAATATAGAAACTTCTTGGCAATAAAAACTATGTACTGAAGCTGAAGCCTTTTATATCTAAATGTAAAAAATGAAATAGCATATATCTTCTTTAACTGCTTGCCGACTAGCCGCTGTCACTATACGGCGGCAGGTTGGCTCTCCTGCACGAATCGCTGTAGCTGTACGTTGGCTCGCACAGGCACAGTTGCTGTGGGAGCGTGCCTGCAGGTCGAGTGGACTCGATGTCCGCCGGGGACCCAAGATTGCCTAGCACAGAGGCAGAACGGGGATCTGCCTTTGTAAACAGGGAAAATCCCCATTCTGCCAGATGACATGACAGAGATCTTCTGTTCCCAGTCATCAGGAACAGTGATCTCTGTCATGTCCCTGGCAGCCCATCCCCCCACAGTTAGAACAAGAACACACCCAGGGAACACAGGAAATCCATTGATCCCCCTAAAGCCCCGTACACACGATCGGATATCCTATGGATTCTAATCCAATGTTTTTTTCCATCGGAAATCCGATGAAACTGTCTTCCATCAGTCTTGCCCACACACTATTAGTCAAAAAACTGACCGTTTCAAACGCGGTGGCGTAAAACACTCCGATGAGCTGAGAAAAATGAAGTTCAATGCTTCTGAGAATGCGTCGACTTGATTCTGAGCATGCTTGGGTTTTTAATCCGATGGAGTTCCCCACAGACGATAGTAATTTGTTATCAGTTTTTCAACCATCGGATAAATTTAAAACATGTTCTATTTTTAAACACCGATGGAAAAAAGACCGATGGGGCCCATACACGATCGGTTTGTCCGATGAAAACAGTCCATGGGACTGTTTTCATTGGTAAAACCTATCGTGTGTACACGGCTTTAGTGTTAACCCCTTCCCTGCCAGCGTAATTTTTACATTGATCAGTGCATTTTTATAGCACTTATCAATGTAATAATGTCACTGTTCCCCAAAAAGTGTAATTTGGGGTCAGATTTGTCCGCCGCAATGTCGCAGTCCCGCTAAAAATCGCAGATCGCCGCCATTACTGGTAAAAACAATAAAGAAAAATAAAAGTCCCTAAATCTATCTTATAGTTTGTAGACGCGTTAACTTTTTTTTTCGCAAACCAATCAATATACGTGTAGCGGCCTCCACTCTCTCACTCCCCGGCTTCGTTCTTCTGCGTGTCTAGGGGTTGCTCCGGAGGAGAGAGTGCAGGGTCACCACGCCAAGCCTTCACCACAAATGCTTGTGAGGTGTAAGCAAAGTTTCTTTCTCTGTTTTTGGAACCTCCACCTCCTCTTTTGAGCAGTGTCTGCCAGTAAAATGAGTCCCACACCATCAAAAGTCCAACACTCCTTTATTCTTCTTACATCAAAGTGAAACACAATCAGTTGGGCTCCCTCAACGAACAGAACAGACAGGGGGTGTGGATGCGAGTAGGCCCAGGCACAACTTACTTTCCTCTATCCTTCCAGATAGTGGCCTTTGGTCCCTTGTCAGGGGAAAACATCCCTCCAGGCGGTCTCCGGAGGCTCACCCGGCACTGGCAATCTGCTGCACCAGGTCTTCAGGTGAGTACCCCCTCCGGTCCCTTACGCCTCTGGATTCGGGTACCCACTCCCGGAGTCCCCTAGGAAATCCTTCCCCTGTGGAACCCAGCGAAAGACACAGGGCTCCAGACCTCCATCCGAGTACCTCACCCCAGGCTGAAGGTGCCCGGGATGGAACACGAGCTCCGGGTGTCCAGGCCTAGGCCGCCTGGAGACCGACCACGAACCACAGCCCTCACGCTAAAGGTGCCTGGGACTCGACAACCCGTGACACAAAATGGCCGCCCCCTTTATATCCTCCCCAGCAAGCCCAGCGGAGACCCCACGCCGCTGTACTGATGCTGCGAGAGGCCAAAAAGGGTACGGCACTGCAATGATGGCTCAACCCCGGCCCAAAGCGAAAGCGCCACCCGCTGGGCCCCAGGAAACCATACATTACAGATCCCCCACCAAATTCAAACATGATAGAAAAGCATATACCTGCTACATACGTCTATAGGGATTTTTTTTTTTACCAAAAATATGTAGAAGAATTTATATCAGCCTAAACTGATGAATACATGTGATTTATTTATTTATTTATTGGATATGTATTATAGCAACAAGTAAAAATATATATTGTTTTTACGATTTTTGTTTGTTTATAGCGCAAAAAATAAAAACCGCAGAGGTGATCAAATACCACCAAAAGAAAGCTCTATTTGTGGGGGAAAAATATTGTCAATTTTGTTTTGGTACAGCGTCGCATGACTGCGCAATTGTCAGTTAAAGTGACGCAGTGCAGTATTGCAAAAAACGGCCTGGTCATTAAGGGGCTGACGTGATTAAATTATTCTCACTATTACTAGAAGCATATTTTAATAGCCTTTTAATGTAGCCCTGGCAGAAAAAGGAAGGCATTGTGTATTAATCCTACAAATGAGCAACCAAATCTCAAAAATAGAACCTAAACAAATCTAAAGCAACCAACATTTTTATACATAAAATTAGCTTGCTGATACATAAACCTGTTTTTAGTCATCTGCTTTAGAATTTCAGGATAAATTTTTAAATAAACTAAATTAATTACAAAGTAATAATTGGCTTTATGTGGGTAAAACAGATGAGATGTAACATTACTCTCACTGCATGTTTTGAATCTTACATTAAGGACATGCTTTTCTACCAAGCATCTGATTACATTTATTCTACGGTCACCTTGGTCAGAATAGAAGCTAGAATCCCTATAGTTTTAAAGGTAAAACCTAAATCAGGGTCTGGTATGTTACCATCCTAATTAACATGTGATGCTTCCTTTGATTTTAAAAACAATCATATAACACATTATTATTAGGTTTGTTGTCCTATTTTGACATGGTTTATAAGACGTCGGTTATCATCCATGCCACATCAGTGCTCATTTGTGCCACATCAGTGCTCATCCATGCCACATCAGTGCTCATCCATGCAACACCCATGCGACATCAGTGCTTATCCATGCCACATCAGTGCACATCCATGTCACATCCATATCACATCAGTACTCATGCATGCCGCATCCATGCCACTACAGTGCCCATCAGTGCCTCACAAAAGTATAATAGGTAGTCAAATTAGATTTGAAATGTATGTCCCTAGAACACCTGATGGTGCTCCCTGCATGTTGGGCCTCTGTATGTGGCCTGGCTGTGTAAAACTCTCACACATCTGGTATTACCATACTCGGGACAAGTAGCAGAATATATTTTGGGGTGTAATTTTTGCTATGTACATACTGTGTGTTAGAAATATCTTATAAATGGACAACTTTGTGTAAAAAAAAAAAAAATGCGTTTTCATTTTCTTAACACATTTTCCAAAAACTTGTGGAAAAAAATTACATGTTTAAAAGACTTATTGTGCCTAGAATATACATTGGAGTGTTAACTTTCCAAAATAGGGTAATTTTTTGTCCCGGTGCTCCAGGGCCTTCAAAAGTGTAATGCCTTGTACACACGATCGAATTTCCGATGGAATAAAATCCGATGGACTTGTTCATCTGAAATTCTGATCGTGTGTGGGCCCCATCTGACTTTTTCCATCGGAGTAAAAAAATAGAACATGTTTTAAATTTTTCCGATGGAGAAAAATCCACTCATGCTCGGAAGCATTGAACTTAATTTTTCTCGGCTCGTAGTGTTTTACGTCACCGCATTTTAGATGGTCGGGAATTTAGTCTGACAGTGTGTATGCAAGACTGATGGAAGTCAGCTTCATCGGAATTCCGTCAGAAAATTCCATCGGATTTTACTACATCGGCAATCCGATCGTGTGTACAAGGCACAGGAGGTAGTCTAGAAATGATATGTGTAATTTATGTCCCTAGAACGCCTGATAGTTCTCCCTGCATGTTGAACCTCTGTATGTGACCATGCTGTGTAAAAGTCTCACACATGTGGTATCGCCATACTCAGGAGGAGTCGTACAATGTATTTTATGGTGTAATTTGTGGTATGCATATGCTGTGCGTGAAAAATAACTTGTTATTATGACAATTTGGTGAAAAAAGAAAAGAAAAGAAAAAAAATCTTCATTTTGCAAAGAATTGTGGAGAAAAGGTACAACTTCAAAAAACTCACCATGCCTCTTACTAAATACCTTGGACTGTTTACTTTCTAAAAAGGTGTTATTTGGAGGGTATTTGTACTTTCCTGGCTTGTTAGGGTCTCAAGAAATGAGATCAGGTGAGATCAGGTGTGATCAATTTTTAATGATTGGCACCATAGCTTGTAGACTTTCACGAAGACCAAATAATATACACTTATTTGGATTATTTTTACCAAAGATATGTAGCAGTTTAAATTTTTGCCAAAATGTATGAAGAAAAATTACTAATTTGCTAAATTATATAACAGAAATAAAGAAAAATGCATTTAGAAAAAAAAAATGGTATTTTTTCATTCATAGCGCAAAAAATAAAAAACCCATGGGAATGTAGGCCATACAAAAGAAATCTTAAATAATAAAATAACTACTCCAGACACCATAAATAATATGAATAATAATTTATCATTTTATTTTTTTATTTTTTTTATTTTGGTGATAAAAAAGGCCGCGGCACCTTACATTGGTATATAAACATAAATATTTCTATTTAATATTTTATTTAACCTTAATCTTTAATGAAATCATCAAATAATAAAACTTTCAAATATATCAAAATATCTCTCAAATATCTCGCTCAGTCACAGAACTCGAGCGAATACCATAAATAAAATTCCTTTAAAGTCCCCCCTTGATCCAAGGGTGACGAACGAACTACAGGTGCTGCGACAGGGTGGGAGGGAAGGGGGAGCACACCAATCTGATATATGAACAACTGTGACCAGAGCCCAAGCCCTGGGGGTTTATATAGCCCCCCGCACGTGTATAATTCCGGAACCCATGTGTTTTACCCGCCTAAAGTCACGTTTTTCCCACTTGAGATACACCTGCTTGTCAGGCGGGAAAATTTTAAAGTGACAGTACCTAAATTATTAATTTTTTTTTAAATTATTTTCTTTTGACCGCCACAATCCCATGCTGTGGGCACTAACTAATGCCCACTTTTTCAGTGGTGACAAAATACCACCAAAAGAAAGCTCTATTTGTGTGGAAAAAAAAGAAAAACATTTCATATGGGTACAACGTTGCATGCCTGAGTAATTGTCATTCAAAATGTGAGAGCACTAAAAAATTGGCCTGGCTAGGGAGGGGGTTTAAGTGCCCAGTGGGCAATTGGTAAAAACAACTGTCATATGCAATATTCTATTCTTGAAGTAGAAAATTGCTTAGGAATGGAAGCCATGCTTGTCAAAAGAGGGCCACCAGAGACTCTAGTATGGATGGTGTATCGGCTAGACAACGTAGTGTGGACATGGGGGGTATCAGAGATTGTAATGTTTGGAGGACAATGTTTGCTGGAGATATAGGCACTAAGGAATGTCTTTACAAAGGTATCTACCCTACTGAGTAAACAAAACTATGTAAGGGGTTGGATCTGAGAGGAGTAATTTCCTGCTACATTAAATTTTCCAGCAGTAAAAGCAAAAACCTCCAAATTATCTTTATAGTGCAAAGGGAGAAGAATTGAAACTTGGATAGCCTGTAGTCACCTGAGGAGAACTGAGAATCACCACGTGCTTTGAGCAGCTATCCAGGACTGACCATTCAAATCTAGATTCTCCTCTCTTGCACTGAGCAAAAAAAAGGAAATAATTTGAAGGAAAAATCGGAAGCTTCAAACCAAGTAATAACTTTTTAATTGAACTTTTCTTTACCAAGCAATTTTAGTTTTTATTTTCTATCAGCCCTTTCAACCCTAAAGCCTCATTCACATGGGTGCTGAGATCCATAGTCTTTGAATGGGCTTGGTTCATATGCAGCTTGAGCTGCCAGGTGACATGTGCAGGCAGCCTATTCAAGTCTATAAAGAGGCAGAAAATGCATTGACATAGCTGCTGGTCTCAATCTGGCAGGTCTATGAGTGTGGATGAGAAGCCCCAAAGGCACACTCCAGGAAAGTAGATAAATATGCATTTAAAATAGATGAAAGTGACTACATTGAGAGAAGCAGCATATCTTACTGGTCTCGAGTCCTGTCTGAGGAATTATAATGTAGCGGATTCCTGGAGGAAAGTCTATGTGACCATCTGTGTTGAGTCCAACACTCAGCGATCCCACTTATAGATTCAGGATGTTGCAAGAGGTCACTAGCTAATTGTGCTGCCCAGAAAAAACGGGTGGTGTGTGTCTTTTCTTTCTTTTTTTCCACATGTAGCTCCCTGTGCTTGACATAAAATCTCTCACTCTTCATAAATAGGTCCTTATGCAGTATGTGCTCTGCAACAGAGCCTGGTTGGCTCAAAGTATTGGTCCTCCCTTTTCTAATCTGTTGTTCAGGGATTACATGAGACTGCTGCCAAGAGAATTCCGTTACTTATAACAGATGTATAAAAGTATGTTTCATTACTTTACTATACTAATTACCTAACTGCAATAATTGGTGTTTAATTTAGTTGATAGCTTCACTCTAGAAAATGTTGTAATTTACAGGTCCTTCTCAAAAAATTAGCATATTGTGATAAAGTTCATTATTTTCTGTAATGTACTGATAAACATTAGACTTTCATATATTTTAGATTCATTACACACAACTGAAGTAGTTCAAGCCTTTTCTTGTTTTAATATTGATGATTTTGGCATACAGCTCATGAAAACCCCAAAATCCTGTCTCAAAAAATTAGCATATTTCATCCGACCAATAAAAGAAAAGTGTTTTTAATACAAAAAAAGTCAACCTTCAAATAATTATGTTCAGTTATGCACTCAATACTTGGTCGGGAATCCTTTTGCAGAAATGACTGCTTCAATGCGGCGTGGCATGGAGGCAACCAGCCTGTGGCACTGCTGAGGTGTTATGGAGGCCCAGGATGCTTCGATAGCGGCCTTAAGCTCATCCAGAGTGTTGGGTCTTGCGTCTCTCAACTTTCTCTTCCCAATATCCCACAGATTCTCTATGGGGTTCAGGTCAGGAGAGTTGGCAGGCCAATTGAGCACAGTAATACCATGGTCAGTAAACCATTTACCAGTGGTTTTGGCACTGTGAGCAGGTGCCAGGTCGTGCTGAAAAATAAAATCTTCATCTCCATAAAGCTTTTCAGCAGATGGAAGCATGAATTGCTCCAAAATCTCCTGATAGCTAGCTGCATTGACCCTGCCCTTGATAAAACCCAGTGGACCAACACCAGCAGCTGACATGGCACCCCAGACCATCACTGACTGTGGGTACTTGACACTGGACTTCAGGCATTTTGGCATTTCCCTCTCCCCAGTCTTCCTCCAGACTCTGGCACCTTGATTTCCGAATGACATGCAAAATTTGCTTTCATCCGAAAAAAGTACTTTGGACCACTGAGCAACAGTCCAGTGCTCTGTAGCCCAGGTCAGGCGCGTCTGCCGCTGTTTCTGGTTCAAAAGTGGCTTGACCTGGGGAATGCGGCACCTGTAGCCCATTTCCTGCACACGCCTGTTCACGGTGGCTCTGGATGTTTCTACTCCAGACTCAGTCCACTGCTTCCGCAGGTCCTCCAAGGTCTGGAATCGGTCCTTCTCCACAATCTTCTTCAGGGTCCGGTCACCTCTTCTCGTTGTGCAGCGTTTTCTGCCACACTTTTTCCTTCCCACAGACTTCCCACTGAGGTGCCTTGATACAGCACTCTGGGAAAAGCCTATTCGTTCAGAAATTTCTTTCTGTGTCTTACCCTCTTGCTTGAGGGTGTCAATGATGGCCTTCTGGACAGCAGTCAGGTCGGCAGTCTTACCCATGATTGCGGTTTTGAGTAATGAACCAGGCTGGGAGTTTTTAAAAGCCTCAGGAATCTTTTGCAGGTGTTTAGAGTTAATTAGTTGATTCAGATGATTAGGTTAATAGCTCGTTTAGAGAACCTTTTCATGATATGCTAATTTTTGGAGATAGGAATTTTGGGTTGTCATGAGCTGTATGCCAAAATCATCAATATTAAAACAAGAAAAGGCTTGAACTACTTCAGTTGTGTGTAATGAATCTAAAATATATGAAAGTCTAATGTTTATCAGTACATTACAGAAAATAATGAACTTTATCACAATATGCAAATTTTTTGAGAAGGACCTGTATATTACTTTTGTTAACTTAAAAAAAACAATCATGTTCAGGTGACTTTACTAATAAAAAGAAGAGTCCACAGCACCTGCTTGAGGATGAAAAATGTCCTCTTAAGTAAATCATCTTCTCTGTGCTGTGGAATTCTTTAGGACAATGCTGAATATGCAAAAATAAACAATTTTATTTTTACAAAGCTCCTGTACACTACCTAGACACTGCTGGTATTATACATACATTTATTGCGTAATAAAATTTGAAGTACAGACTGTGCATTCTTGTTTCCACGTCAACTCCATATGAAAATAAAGTCTAAGTTCCTCCTTTGGTTACGAAAATCGAATTTGTCAAACGAGAAGTTATGTGCTTATTGTTAATAATATAAACCACTGTGTATATTATGCAATGGCCTGTGACTTCTGTCACTTATAAATGTTGATGATACATGTATTTACAGAAATGCAAACTTCTGTAAATCTATTAACGTGACGAAGACAGTATTTTCCGTGCTAATAAGTCACTAAACTAAAGGAGAACACTTTCGTGGAAAAAAAATGATATATATAGTGCAAGAAATTTTGTATATTAAAGTGGTTATAAAGCCTAAACATTTACTACCTTACTGCATTCCTTGCAGTAATGTAAACATTTTTTAGGAATCAGTATCCCACCTCACACCCCCCCCCCGTTTGTCTTACCTGAGCCCTCATTTAGTCCAGCCCTGTGCCCTGTGCCCATCTGCAGCTCCTCTCTCCCCTCACTTCCTGGTCTCTTGTGCTTTTCTGATGCAGTGAGAACCATTGGCTCCCGCTGCTGTCAATCGAAGTAAATGATAAGGGTGCAGGGGCATTATCCCAATATCTTTGTCAATAGGCAGGCAGTGATGCTCAGGAGCAAGTCTGCACGAGTGCTCCCATAGAAAACAGCTTTCTATGGAGCCGCTTGATGGAGGGGAGGAGCCAGGAGCACTGCCAGGGGACCTGAGCTGCTCTGTGCAATTCAATTACATAGAACAGGTAAATATTAACCTGTTTGTTATTTTTTTTAAGAGCATTTATCTAGCTACTGTAAATGTGTGTTTAGTTGTAACTTAGTGGAGAAAAAGCAAAAAATCTTTGTAAGTGACTTGAAGATGATTTTTGTTTTCTCAACAAAGCTTTTTAGAGCCCATTCGCACAAGGGTGGCACGACTTGTCCCGCGACTGTGCCGGGCGATCTGAAGACGACTTCAAAGGTGACTTCAAAAATGACTTTTGTATTGAAGTCAATGGAAGTCGCCCTGAAGTCCTCTTGAAGTAGTACAGGAACCTTTTTCTAAGTCGGAGCGACTTCAGTCGCTCCGATTAGAACGGTTCCATTGTACAGAATGGGATGTGACTTGTCAGGTGGCTGAGTCGCCTGACAAGTCGCCCCTGTGTGAATGGGGTCTTAATGTGATATTACTTTGTTTTATTGTGTTATTTGTTAATTGTAGGAACTTCTGCAACATTTCCATCTGCTTTCTAGTGTTTATATTGAAACAAATATGTGCCATGAAAATGGGCATATAAAGGAATGTATCTGTTTACTGTTGTACAGATTGGTAAATAAAATCACATGGAGTTTGCATGTTCTCCCTGGACTTGTGTGGGTTTCCTCTAGGCTCTATAATGGTAGCTTAACCACTTAAGGACCAGAAGAATTTACCCCCTTAATGACCAGGCCATTTTTTGCGATACAGCACTGCGTCGCTTTAACTGACAACTGCGCGGTCGTGTGCACCCAAACAAAATTGACATCCTTTTTTTCCCCACAAATAGAGCATTCTTTTGGTACTTGATCACCTCTGCAGTTTTTATTTTTTGCGCTATAAACAAAAAAGAGAAAAAATTTGAAAAAATAAATAAAAACTTTTTGCTTTTAGACATATGCAAAACAAAATTATAAAAAAAAAAATTTATTCATCAGTTTAGGCCAATATATATTCTTCTATGTATTTTTGGTAAAAAAAAGTCTCAATAGATGCATATTGATTGGTTTACGCAAAAGTTATCGCGTCTACAAACTGTGGGGTAGATTTAGGTACTTTTTTTTATTGTTTTACTGGTTATGGCGGTGATCTGCGATTTTTACTGGGACTGCGACATTGCAAATCTGACCCCAAATGACACTTTTTGGGGAGCAGTGACATTATTACATTGATCAGTGCTGTAAAAATGCATTGATCAATGTAAAAATGACACTGGCAGGGAAGGGGTTAACACTAGGGGGCGATCAAGTGGTTAACTGTGTTCCCTAGGTGTGTTCTAACTGTACGGGGATGGGCTGCCTGGAACATGACAGAGATCATTGTTCCTGATAACTGGGAACAGTAGATCTCTGTCATGTCATCTGTCAGAATGGGGATCCGCCTTGTTTACACAGGCAGATCCCCATTCTGCCTCTGTACTAGGCGATCGCGGGTCGCTGGCGGACATTGAGTCCACAAGACCTGCGGACACGCTCCCGCAGCGCGCAGCGGGGCTCAAGAGCACACCGCCCGCAACTGCGCCTGCACGAGCCGCCGAATAGGTATGGCGATTCACGCAGGAGAGCCAACCTGCCGCAGTACAACTGCGGCGGCTGATTCTTAAGTGGTTAATTGGCTCCTGTCTAAATTGGTACTAGTTTGTAAAGAAGCAAAGAAATATGGAAAGCACCAATTATAGACATATAATTTTATAAAACGTTTATTGTATGCATTAAAAGCATTTGAAAAATGAAAATTCATACAAAAAACAAAATTTTGTGTGATGAATGTGAATTATAAAATATCTCCATTCAAAAAAGAAACATCAGAACCCAAAAGGGACCCCCTGGGTCAGGTAACACTCTTGGTGGTGGGTCCTCACTTGCCATGGCCGGATCGGGATCACCTGCTGTTGGGGGACCCCAAGCTGGCCCTCCTTCCCCATCATCAGGTGCCACGGCCAAATCCTCAGCGTCGGGTTCCACCACTAATGTTTTTCTTTCCATCACCTCTCACTTCCCTTTAGACCCTCACCGCCTCAAAACAGGCAAAGGGATCGAAACTCACATCACCAACCTTCCTTCCACAGTGAAACAGTTTTTAAGGTATTCAATCTATCATCTCACTCACTATCCTTGAGGAGACGCAGGTCCTCTCTTTGGACCTCAGTTTCTATCCCACTGCCTCAATTGACAAATTTACTGCTATTAAAGAGTTACATTTATTTGCTCGTAAAATCATTCTACGCTTACTTTTTGATAAAACTTCAGAACCTGAACCTGAAGCTAAATTGTCGATGCGTGAGTGTAGCGCTCTCTACGATTTAACCCTTTTGTATGAGGAGAGCAAAGCAATTCCACAGAGACTCCTGATTCATCTCAATTTGATGACTTGATGGATCTCATTGATCAGGTATAGACATGTGCAATTCGTTTCGTTCCAAATAAATTATTTAACTAATTTCGAAAAGTTATTTAAAGCGGAGCTCCACCCTAAAGTGGAACTTCCGCTCATCGGAACCCTCCCCCCCTCCGGTGTCATAATTGACAACTTTCAGGGGGGAGGGGGGTGAAGATACCTGTCTAAGACAGGTATTTTCACCCACTTCCGGGAGTCATCTCTGCGGGAAATCTGCGGGAAGCATGTCACTTCCCACAGAGTACCCGCTCGCGCATGCGCCGTAGGGAACCGGGCAGTGAAGCCGCAAGGCTTCACTGTATGGTTCCCTCACCGAGGATGGTGGTGGGGGCAGCAGAGTGACGAGCGATTGCTCGTCCTCTGCTGCGGACGTCGCTGGACTCCAGGATAGGTAAGTGTCCTAATATTAAAAGTCAGCAGCTGCTGTAGCTGTAGCTGCTGGCTTTTAATATTTTATTTTCGGCGGACCTCTGCTTTAATTCGGAAATGTCAGAATTAACAAAAACCTGTTTAACAAATTTTTACAAATATAATAACTTAACTATTACTAACTATTAAATTCTAGGTATTGGAATGTCCTTTCGGCTGTTAGTGAACGTAACGAGTAGGAATTTATCTGAAGTTACGAATTATCCAAAATAACGAATGCCGTATCTAAACGAATGGAACGTAACAAATGAATAATGATAAATAACAATAATAAAAACTTGTTATTATTATTATTTTGTTATTAATTTGTTCCATTCCATTTGTTTAGATGCGGCATTCATTATTTCATATAATTCGTAACTTCGGATCAATTTGTATTCATTGCGTTCACTAACAGCCAAATTTGGAAGGAAATGCCAATACCTATAATTTAATAGTTAGTTATTATTAATTAGTTATTCTTTCGAATTTTCGGATTTTCTTTCTTATTTTCGGATTTTCGAATTTACGAATTTATGAATTTTCGAATTTACGAATTTACAAATTTACAAATTGCAATTATAACGAATGACCCGAAAAAACGAAAAAAAATAAAACGAATGAAACGAAAACAAACTTTTTCGGCAGTGCACATGTCTAATCAGGTAGATCTTGAACAACTCCTCTCAGATATCCAGACAAAAGGCCCCCTCCCAAACCCCACTCTGCTCAAAGAAAAGTCTCACAAATTTCTGTCTATTAATTCTAATCCCAATGTTTCTGCCTTCATTAGGTGCTTTACCAAAGCCATTGAGGGAATCCCCCGCTGTGGGGTGGTTGACTCCAACCTGTCCCCTGAACATCTAGAGGCTTTTTCCAATCTACAGAATAACCCATCCCTTGTCATCAAGGCTGCTGACAAAGGTGGGAACACTGTAGTTATGGACCAGACTGACTATTGCAGGATGTGCATGGACATCCTAAACAATCATGACTGGTGTTGTCCAATCTTTGTAACATGCATTGATGGATTTAATTTAACCTTTTGGTCTCTGATTGTAAGGGCTTGTGACAATGGAATTATCTCTGAAAAAACATAAGAATATCTATACAATAAATGCCCCAAAATTCCCGCTTTTTACACGTTACCTAAAATCCACAAATCACAAGATCACCCTGGTAGACCCATTATCTCGGGTAACTCTAATCTGACTGAAAATGCCAGTAAATGGATCGATACCTTTTTACGACCCTTTGTTTTAAGTTTATCATCTTATGTTAAAGATACTATTCATTTTTCAAAAATCATTGAGGATCTTGTTGTTCCACCAGGTGCAATATTAGTAACAATTGATGTGGAAACCTTGTATTGCTCTATTTCACATTCTAATGGCTTCCACTTCTTCCAGATGCAGGGCGTAGCGATGGGGACTTGTTGTACCCCTTTTCTACACCCATCTGTACCTGGGGGAGTGGAAGCGATCTTTTTTACTTTCAGACAATACGGCAAAAATTCTGCCTGTATTCTCACCTGGCTAAGATATATAGATGACATTTTAGTAATATGGGATGGCCCTGTTGAATTACTACACAAGTGTCTTGTAACCATGAATTTAAAATCTTATAACCTCACATTCACTATGTCGTTTGATTATCATAGAGTTACTTTTTTTAGACTTGGAAATTGAGGCCAACAATGCTGGCACCCTAACTAGTAATCTATATAGGAAGCCCACCGCTGGCAATACAATTTGGCAAGCACAGAGTTTTCACACCAAACCCCTTGTACAATCTATTCCGTACTCACAGTATTTGCACTTCCGGCGTAATTTCTGTGATGAGGAAAAATTCAAGAAATATGCTGATGCTCAAACTTCGCATCCTTGACAGGGGCTACTCTAAATCATGTCTTAAAAGAGCTTACAACCGGGCTACTTAACAATCTAGGTCACAATTATTGATTGGCCCACAAACCACTCAAAACAGTGAGGCCATGATATTAGGGGGGCTCTGTGCAGACACAGATTTTAAGGGGCTCTGTGAGGACTCTGATGTAAGGGGGGCTCTGTGCAGACACTGATGTTAGGGGGCTCTGTATATACACTGATGTTAGGGGGGCTCTGTGTGGACTCTGATGTTAGGGGGCTCTGTGCAGACTCTGATGTAAGAGGGCTCTGATGTAAGGGGGGCTCTGTGCAGACTCTGATGTAAGGGGGGCTCTGTGCGGACTAGGATGTAAGGGAGGCTCTGTGTGGACTCTGATGTAAGGAGCTATGTATTGTATAGGATGCAGGGGTCAGGCGTGTGTAATGTACAGGGTGCAGGGGTCAGGAGTATGTCATTTACAGGGTGAAGTGGTCAGGAGTGTGTAATATACAGGGGTGAGAGTCATAGCACAAGGAGGGGGTCTCATGAGAATCAGAGTGAATGAAGGTGTTCACTGTACACTCTGTTAGAAAGAGGTCCCCCTCCAGGTCCCATTATACTCCTTTTTAATCTCTAATGGGGCCTAGAGGAGACGCTTTCTAACAGACTCTCTGTTATACTTTGTGCAAAATGTGGGGGCAAGGCCAGGGGCAGGTCATGGATGGGGCCAGGGGTGGATCATGGGTGAGGCCTGACAGGGGGCCCTTGCTTTTTGGTCCGGGGGCCCTGAGTGTTGTCAGTCCGGCCCTACTCATGGTTGTTAAGGACGTGGGTGGCTGGCTTCCAGGGCCGCTGCTTATCAACCAGCTATTTCTTCGCACAGAATTCAAATCAGTCGATTGTTTTTCGAGTAATCCGAATTCTAATTGTTCTGAGAAGTTGGAATTCATTCAAAAACGGATAAACGAAATGTGTTTTAACGTATTTAAATTACATTCGTTCTATTTAATTTGGGGATTCGGATACATCCGAGTCTCCAAATAACCAAACATTTGTCCAAATTTGTATTCGGACCAGAACAAATTGCATATGTATCAAGGAGATTAACTGTAAGATTTACTTGATGCATATTATTAGGAGCTAAACACACCGTCACATTGATAATTTTCAGGTAAGATACTGTTCTGGGCTTTCATATAATGTTGCTGTTTCAGTAGTCTGTGTCAGAGGGTTTGGCATTATCTGTTATGAACATTTATCAGCCAGGTCAATTACTTGAGAGTGTAGCTAAGTGGTGAGTCCCTACAGGGACCATGTGCTGGGAAGCCTTCCCTGGAGGGAGAGATAAAAGCTCTGGAGCAACCTGGGCACATTGAGCCACTGCAGCCAGAAGGAAGTAACTTGCTGCTGCCAAAATGGATGTAAGGGAGATTAAAACACAAGAACTCTCTCTGCTGACCTGCAATTACAGTATAAATAGTCAAACAAATAGAAAAACTTAATCTCTGGAGGATCTAGACCTGCTCTGCCACCTTATTAGTGTCTAAGGCCTATCATACATGTTTCTGCCAGTTCTTTACAATATAGAAGACATAAGTAGGTTGATGTTTACTTGGATATCTTGAATAAGTTATTTCGTTTTGACAGCATACAAAGTTGGTCACTGCAAACTGTAATCACAGCATGGACAGTTACCCACTATTGTTATTTATATAACGTGAAATCTATGGTGAGACTTTATATCCTACCCCAAAAATTGCTTTATTATCTATTCTCCCGGGTATGAAAGGCTTCTAAAAGTCCTGGGGTAAGTTTAAACATCTGTGGTCAGTCTGGATTCATTTCTCCTCCTGCGAATCCATGAAATGGAAAATCTAACTCACTTTTTCCCCCTCCTTCCTCTACAATTGACACAGCAGAAAAAATCAACATATTATATATAACTATTTCAGAAACTGCTACATTACGCCTTCTATTTCTCTTCTTGCCTCTTTTCTTGTTTCTGTATATACTGTATTCTCATGTATTTTTCTTTTAACCTTTTCATCTTCTTAAATTGGTTCTTTTATTGTATATTATTTGTTTAATTGGAAATTATTATTATTGCTAGGGATCCTTGCAGTCATTGGCTACCTGAGCCACTTTCTTTTCCATGTGACATCAGTGCCAGCATTATGCTATCAACATTTGGTGGAAAATGTATCTGCCCCAGACTGCAGATCAATATGCCTGCCCACTGGTCAGAAGCGCACAATTTACCATCATGTTGCTGAGAATGCAATATACATTAATTTGTGTCCTTGATTGAGATGGGAAGGCCTCAAAAAAACTGAAAAATTGGGGAAAAAAATGTTTTTCTGCTTTTATTTCTGGAAAATTAAAAAAAAATGTGTAATATGTTATTTTACAATGATAAGTAATATATCTAGGACATGGTATTCAAAGTATATAACATGAAGACCTTAATGAAAGCTTTCTGGGACTTTATGTAAAGTCTTAAATTATTGCAAGTTCTCTCATCTGAAGACAACCAAATCCTGGAATACAGTTCAAGTAACACTGTACTTCTCAATGCAGTTCTCAAACAAAATAAATATAAATTTCTGCCACTAGGGGACACTGCAGAAGAAAAGCTCCCATTTAGTTTGCTTGTGGGCTATACCATGTACCTCCTACAGTTGGGTGATTGTTGGGATACAGTAGATGATCGTTTTTGTCTTCTCAGGCCTTAATTGACAGGTAAGAGGGTAAATGTGTTTGACAAATTAATTCATCTTTTTAAACCTTTGAATAATTCCTAGTAGAGCAAAGCTTCAGTTTGCAAATATTGTCAGAAGAAATATTCTTTCCCAAATGCTACAAGGATGACAAAACACATCCTTGCATGCCAGAGAAGCACTAAAGAAATACTTTATGGAATGAAATGATTAGGATCATAATGAAAATGTGAGTAGATTTTCCCTACAAAGTTCTCATTCCAGAAATACTCATGCTGCTGCTTCTGGATCATCACAAAGTGTTTCTTCACCAGCAGCATCAAGTAAGAAAGTGTTGCAAACCACAGCCTCACAAAAAAACATCATAACTTAATTTATAGATATAATAACACCTAAAAATCAATAGAAAATTGATCAAGCTCTTGCAAGAGCAAAATATAAGCTTCTGGATCAGCATTGTCAATAACTAAAAATGCATAGGGGCAGGAAGCTTTTACATTATTATGAGGGAAAGGGGGGTGGTTACTAGGGGTGCGCATCTTCGGTGGTCTCACGATTCGATTCGATTACGATTATCATGTCAACGATTCGATTCGATTTGATTCCGCGATGCATCACGATGCATCACGATTAGAAAGATGGAGGAGTCTGGAGAAACGGAAGGAGGAATCCATGAATAGGAAAGGAAGGATGGAGTAGTCTGGAGATGGGAACTAAAGGATGGAAGAGTCTGGGGATAGAACTGAAGGATGGAGGGGTCAAGGGATAAGAATTGAAAGATGGTGAAATCCATGGAGAGAGAATGGAAGAGTCCGGGGATAGGGAAATAGGAATCCATGAATAAGGAAAAAAGGATGGAAGAATCGGAGGATAGGAATGGAAGGCTGGAAGAGTCCAGGAATATTATTCGATGGAAGAGTCTGGGGGGGGGGGGGGTGATAGGAACTGAAGGATGGAGGGGTCGGTCCAGAGATAATTTTGTTATTTTATAATTATTGTTTAGGGCTGCATGGGGTGGGGGTTGGAGCCTGTGAATGGATGCGAGGTGGGTGAGGGCTATGCGGTGGCCATTGGTTTGAATGGGGAGATGGAAGAGGAATGGACTGGGAGCCATATCCATCTGATGTGTAGTTTGAGTGATCAGGAGTAGTTTGAGACATATATAAAAGAGGTGGTGGGGAGGTTGGGCGAGAGATAGTGAGACCTGCGGGGGGAGGAAGGGGCTGTGAAGGACATTAGGCAGTTTGACAGCCAGCTTGGGAACATGCTGTCATATCTGCATTATTAAAAACAAAATAAAGTTAGCGCTGTATGATTAGTTGGCAGCTAGCACATGGTGATAGTGAATATACAACTTTTAATAGACCATAAAACTAAAAATGGTGTGCAGTGCTTTGCGGTGATAAATGTACAAAAAATAGTCTTATTAAGTAATGAACAAATATAGTCCTGAAATATATTTATATATAACTCTGTGATCTGATTGAAAGAAATCTTCTGGGTATTCAAAGTAATTCCAGTGCTGAGTGTGCTCTGCTGTGTACAAATCATTCACCAGAAATCAGGAATGATTTGTACACAGCAGAGCACACTCAGCACTGGAATTACTTTGAATACACAGAAGATTTCTTTCAATCAGATCACAGAGTTATATATAAATATATTTCAGGACTATATTTGTTCATTACTTAATAAGACTATTTTTTGTACATTTATCACCGCAAAGCCCTGCACACCTTTTTTGGTTTTATTGCCCTATCTGCATACAGTCTGGCACGGCACCTCCCTTACCATTTCAGTCCTCTCAGTGTCCTCCCCGCGGCCCTCTTACCTGGCTCTACCGCTCTACTGGCTCTCCTCCATCATACCTCCGGCTGGATACGCCGCGGCCACCCTGAAACATTCCGGGACCAAAGGCACTGATGGCTACACTCTCCTCTGCGCTCCGTGCTCCATAAGCCGGCCGCGGCCGCCGCCACCCTTATCAGCAGCAGGGACAGCTCAAGCCACCACAAACTCCGGCCACAGCGCTCCATGTTCCTGCC
This sequence comes from Rana muscosa, assembly GCA_029206835.1. NCBI lineage: Eukaryota > Metazoa > Chordata > Amphibia > Anura > Ranidae > Rana > Rana muscosa. Next base: position 222,187,378 of record CM055116.1, read on the forward strand.
AACCTGTACACAGCATGGGCTCCTCACTTCCGCATTACGCCGCCTTTCTATTGGCTGATGAGGGGAGAGGGAAGGGGATTGATGGAAGGCCTCCTCCTCTCCTCTCCTCGCGACACAGGGGGGAGGCGGGAAAAAACGGCACTTAAACTTCGGATGCTTTCTGCTCCACTCGGAGGCAGGGCATGGTGCGGCGGCACGGCGCGAGGATGACGTCATCCTCCATAATCGATTACTTAAAGCTACAGCATCGAATCCCGATGCATCGATGCGACGATTAAATTCAACACCCCTAGTGGTTACCTGTTCTTATGTATAGATGAAATGTTCTTAACATGAGGGAAAGGGGGTCTTTGCTATTTCATTTTTAATAAAAAAATACAATTTGAAAAAAGCAAGTTTAGTTTACCTACATAAGCTGTATTTTTTTTTTTTTTTAAGCATAATACTTTTATTTATACTGCATTTCACGTTCCCAGTGTAATCACATTACTTTCAATTTGTAAAACTACTCCACACTGATTTTTGCAATTTTTCCACAAATTTCAATTTTGTCCGGGAAAAAAAGGCAGGGAATTTTTTTTTTCCCAATGACTTCAAAATGTCTGGAAAATATACATCCCTACTCCTTGACAATGTGGAAATCACTTTTGATGAAAAGCTGTCAACTGTGCATATCTGAACAGCGTACTTAGAAATAGTGGGGGCAGGGAAATAATTTGCTCCTAATTATTATTATATTATGTTATTATTATACTATGTCAGTATTATCCTCATTGCTTCTCTGTGTTAATGTTTCTTGTTCTCTCGATGTGGTGCAGACTGTGTTTCTGTGGACAAATTTCTGATTATGTTAGTACAGTTCTGATTATGTCCCAAAATATGTTCCAGGCTATGTAAGATATTTACTGTATGTTTTACCTTTTCCCATTATTTGACTAATTCTGTATTTCAAAACAGTTAACCAAATTTTAATGTGTATTGTGAATATTTTTTTCATTTAAAACAGTGTGAGTGTGAATGTGTTTAAGGGTGGAGGGTCAACATCCAAAGGAGTTAGGGGGGGGGGGGGGGAGTAGTACAAGGTCACTGACTTACGAAATAAAAAAATATGAATCAGACCCCATATGATCCAAAACAAAATTTGCAGCATTATAACAATTTCCTTTATTTAGGTTGCAATAGTCACAAGCAACAGTTGTGACATACCATGGCTTCTTGACTCTAATGTACAATGTACATGAGCTGGCACTTCTGCATACATTCACCATATCAATTTGTGCATTGATATGGTGAAAATATATTCTGCATACTCCCTTCTAACACACACACATGCTGGATTATTTAATGCAGGTCATTTAGAAGTATGTGCAATTAAAGATGATATCCTACTAATTCATGCTGTTGACACAGTCAAGAGCTTTTTAAAATAGATTTTAAAGAAGCAATAAATTTGTATGCTTTTGTTTTTTAATTTAAGGTTGTATTCTAAATGAAGAGAGAGAAAAAATTTTTTTTTCATAGCATTGCATTTCACCACCTAATAGCTTCTGAGTGAGAACTCAATCACATATAATTCATATTAATTATCTGTCACCTTCCCAAAGTATTTATGGTTTTGTTCTCTGCTGTGCACTTTAATTCAAAGTTTTAGCAAGTTTTATTTGTCATATCATGCTGAGAAGTATTCGAGTTGCGACAGAATTAGATTTCATGTCTAAAATTATGCAGCAGCTGATTTAAGACGTGATCAAGCCACTTCAGCTTAATGTTTTCTTCCAGAGCATTGTGGTAAATTCTGACCTTGTCAGCTAAAGACAGCGAGACAGCTGAATTATGATTCTTATCCTGTGAAAAATCACAGATCTCAGATAACAGATTCATTTTGTATGATGCCGAACACTTTGTATTACCAGACCTTGTGCAAGTCAAACATATCTATCACCCACTTGTGTTTGCTGCATGTGCCTTCTCAGGTTTCAGTAGCACTACATGTGTGCTTATGCAGTTTAAGCAGAAAAGTATTTTTTCATTGAATATTGACCACAATGAAACATATCAACATGTTAAAGCAACTTTGTGCTTTGCAGGGAATTTTAATGGCAGCAACACATACTCACCTATCGTTACCTCCCTCAACACTACCAGCCGGAAGTAAGGAACAATACCCAGTGTTTTATGGTGTAGAAGTTGATTAACATTTCTTGTCCTATGTCCTCCCATGTCCTAAAGCTTGTGCTTGGTGATTGGCTGCAAAGTGCCCAGTACTGTCACATGGGATAATAGAGAAATTCCCAAGCCCTTTGTAAGCTTTAGGCCACAATTTGGTGCTTGCACAGAGGTTCCTTTCATCATTCTCAGTAGCTGAAGGGAGTGGCTAAGGAGAGAATTCAATATGCAGTAAGTTTGAAGAGTTGGTGGGGCCACCATTAAGGTGAGCCAGTTAAGCGGCGCTCTGCCGCCTCTCAAAAGGTGAGCCAGTTGCTTTGCCCTGCACAGGTTCACTTTAAGGAGGCTGTAAACAATAATGTGATAAGTACACTAGCAGTATTGCATTCATTTGGAATATATACCTAGAAAGCCCCTTGCTGCTAAGTAGTAATAATATTCAGCACTGCCAAATTAAAGCCCAATGAATTAAAAAGATGACTGCTTCCTTGTGTGACCCAAGGCCTACCCAAAGATCATATGGTTACGTGGAGCATTGTGGATGTTCAACGTAATTGAAAACTGCAGCCTATTGTTTTCAAGCAGACAGACCTTGGCTGGCAAACTTGAAGTGTGAAAAAGTAGCATGAAGGCACACCAGCGTTTAGCACTTCCAAGCAGGAAGAAAAGCCTGCATATGTAAGGGATTGTCCCCACTAGCATTAACATTTCTTAGCTTGTGAATTATTTGAATAAGTGTTTTATGTTTACATGCATTTTTTAAGCATTATTGAGCAGGCATGGCAAAAAGCCTTCACGCATCACGACCCTTTGCAAATGAGGTAAGAGGAATACCTGAGACAGGAATTGTGGGTAGCAGTAGTAGTGCTTGATAAGAGAGGTCATGATGGCTTTGTCTGTGCAGAGAAGAGCTATGACTAATCTGTTTGTTTGTTTTTTGCCCAACCTTTATGGTGTTCCAACGTTAATACAGACTTTTTTTTTAGGTCTGTATTTGTGTAGACTAAAGCTGGTAATATATGAGTCAATTTTTTTTTCTTCTACCAGTGGATTGAATGAAAAAAACTGAATTGATTCCCCCGTCTACAAATTTGTGGTGGAGGAGGGAATCCTCCCCATGGTGTCTCTGTAGTCTAACAGTGTGGGGACTTCCCTGCCATCACAATACCCTGATCATCTCTGCAGTCATTTGTCTGCTGTGCTGATTGAGTGAAAAAAATGGCAACAGGGTGGTTGAACAGAAGTCAATCAGTAGGTTGACTTCTGTTCAAATACTGTGGCTACACATACATGGTATTTATGTGTGACCACATAGGTTTGATCCATGTTTGGCCAGCTTTAGACACATCCTTAAAATCACTGGACCCCCACATAACACTACTCAGGCCTGAAGATTGGTTTCTCTGACAACAAGCACTGCCTTGTGAAAGGTGGGTGAGCACATGCCTATGCCCAATCTCTCTATATTTAATGATTTTTGTGGGGGTCTAGGGGAGCAAAATGTTGTAATGAAGGCATAATACTCAGAATGCTGTCATTACTTTGTATTATTTCCCCCTGGTATAGGATTTTTGTAAGTAATATACTTCACAGGTAGCCTAAGGCATACATGAAGCATTGTGTCTTAGTAATTGAACTCCTTATTTACAATCACGATAATTGCAGCAGAGAGTTTTAAAGTACTGCAAATAAGGAGTTTGTGTATTGCCCAGTAATAGCACAAGATTAGAATCTGCATAGAATCCAGATAAATTAGACAATCAGAAGAAGCATATATATGAAGTGTTATTTTGATTTTATTAAAACAAAATTCTGCTTTTGGATAGATGTGTAACGCCTGTCTACTATCCAAGTTATCATCTAAGTAATGTATTGTATTCTTAAGAAAGGGTTTGGCTCCCTCTAGTGACCATTGAAACTTTAACAGGATATTTTATTTTATTTAAGAAACACAGTGATGGATTGTGGGAGTGTAGTTTAATGAGGAAGTGACTCCTATATTGTAAATCAGTATGGGAACTACCACACCCACAATGCAAAGTTACAGAACAGCCTGCTGGGTAAGCAAATAAAAAGGACAGACGTGGCCTTTTTCCTCTCTCTCTGGACGCCATCCAACACACAGCAAGAGGTCTGTGTGTGTGCCCAGGGCTGGGACAGCCTGTGGCCTACAACAGCGAGCGGATCGCCTGCCAGAGGGATCTTTGGAGGACAGCCCTGCTAGTCAAGCAGGTGGATCGGCCTGCGCTTCAGAGCATTTAAAGAAGTTTCACCTGTTGGAGTGCAGGGACCGGCCGTGCGGTGTGACGGCACCATTTTCTCCCACAGAGGCACCATCGAGTGAAGTTCCGGATAAAGTGTACCAGTGACTGCGGACCGATTACGGTGAGAGGGCATCTGCCCATTAAAGTAGTTGACTAAAATTAGGGTTGTCCCGATACCACTTTTTTAAGACCGAGTACAAGTACCGATACTTTTTTTCAAGTACTCGCCGATACCGATTACCGATACTGTTTTTCAATGTCATGTGACAGTTTGAAAGATGGGGACTGATAGGTGGCACTTATGGGCACGGATCGATGGCACTTATGGGCACTGATAGGTGGCACTTGTGGGCAGTGATAGGTGGCACTGATAGGTGGCACTTGTGGGCACTGATAGGTGGCACTTGTGGGCACAGAAAGGTGGCACTTGTGGGCACAGAAAGGTGGCACTTGTGGGCAGTGATAGGTGGCACTTGTGGGCACTGATAGGTGGCACTTGTGGGCACTGATAGATGGCACTGATTGCACTATTAGTGCAATCAGTGCCATCTATCAGTGCCCACAAGTGCCACTTATCAGTGCAATCAGTGCCCACAAGTGCCACCTATCAGTGCAATCAGTGGCATCTACCAGTGCCACCTGATAGGTGGCACTGGTAGATGGCACTGATTCCACTGATAGGTAGCACTTGTGGGTACTGATAGGTGGCTGGCACTGAAATGCTGCGGGGGGTGGGGGGGAAATGACACAGGATTTAAGAAAAAAAAAAACTGCTGCAACGCCCATCTTGGTACACCCTGCACTCGGCTGCAGTAAGCAACAGCAGACATCTTGTTACACCCAGCCCATATAGCTCGGGCTGGGTGTAACAAGATGTCTGCTGCTGCTTACTGCAGCCCAGTGCAGGGTGTACCAAGATGGGCGTGGGGACGTTCAGCCGCTGACGGCGACCGAATGTGACAGCACCGGTCACCGATCCTGATGCGGCTGCGCCCTGAACCCCTGCCAGCTTACCAGGTTCAACTGCAGGTGAGGGACTCGCTCTCCGCCCGCCGGTCTCCGTCCACCGACTGTGCCCGCCCTCTTCAGCCAGACTCCGCCCGCACTTTCCTCTTCCACCCTCCCCAGCCACTGACTCCTCCTGCCCTCTCCGGCCAGACTCCGCCCGCACTCCCCCGCCCTCTCTCCTGCCCTCCCCAGCCACTGACTCCTCCCGCCCTCTCCGGCCACAAACAAAAAAAAAAAGTATCGGGTGAAGCATCGGGAGCATTTGCGCGAGTACAAGTACTCGCGCAAATGCTTGGTATCGGTCCCGATACCGATACTAGTATCGGTATCGGGACAACCCTAACTGAGATATTTATAGGCAATTTCCTGCTATCCAGACTGTCGCTGACACTTGTAGTCCCACGGATGAATATCTATTGCATCTAAGTGCTCCTACAGCTGGATGTTCATATTTAGCATTTCTTTTATGGGAAGATTGATTATCTCACATCCTTCAGTTATTGCTTATTTCTTTATTACATTGGATTTCAATTAAGTGCACCACCTTACACCTCAGGATTTCTGAGCTATCTGAAGAAAAGACTGGAACAGAAGAAACTGCCATTACTTTGTTTTCAACAGAGGCCTGACTCATACCGATGTAGAACACCTCATCCCGTTTATTTATTGAAAAAGAATAATGGGAAGATTGAGCACGTGGACATACCTGAAAAAACAGTTGGTACATAACAAATGCCAATGTAATTGAAACCGATGGATAATAAAAAGCCTCAATCAGCAGCTTGTATAAGGGATGGTTAAGTTGTGGATGATCCAGCCACAGCTAGTCGTCCAATATTGGTGAAAGCACACCGTGTACTAATAATATGAATAATGAATACACATAATAGGGTGTTCATGGTGACAGGCGATTGGCACCACACCTGGCTAAAAACGAGCACCCTGGGCATCCGTGTGGCGATGAATACCGGAATACCGGATGGCACATTTCCTCCATTGCTGATTCAGGGAACTAAAGTGATGGACAATATAATAAAGCAAAAATGCCAAAAGAAAAAACTTTTGTCCTTTGATTAAATCACGACCTGGCTTGACAAGACCCTCTCCATGTATCCATTAACTGCACTGGTTTATATTTTTGTTGACCCTTTAAAAGTCTTGGTGGGCCAACTTTACCACAATATTATAAAGCTTGAATGTCTCAGTTGAATTTTCTATTTATTCAAACCTGCTTTGATTTAATCAAAGGACAAAAGTTTTTTCTTTTGGCATTTTTGCTTTGTTATATTCTTGTCCATCACTTTAGTTCCCTGAATCAGCAATGGAGGAAATGTGCCATCCGGTATTCATCGCCACACAGACGCCCAGGGTGCTTGTTTTTAGCCAGGTGTGGTGCCAATCGCCTGTCACCATGAGCACCCTATTATGTGTATTCACCCTGTGTTAAACCGGCTTCCCCTATTGTTTCATTTATAGACATCAGGCTAACTTTCACTCTTGCAATGTTTTCGTTGCTCCCTGCGTCTTTCCCACACTGCCTTAGTTCCATCCAGCAGTTTTCCCTTAGTCAAAATGGCGTCGCTCAGCATGGATGACGCAATGCTGTGGGTGTCTCCCTCCCACACGGCGTGCGTCCCTGCTGTGTGCGGTGCGATCGTTTGACCTTTGGATGCCGCACATGCGCACGGGGTGCATTCAATACGTCCGCTTCCCGGCGGTGATGTCAGACAGAGAGCATAAGAGCGCTGCGTTTGCCGCGATTTCTGCCAGGACGATCTCCCGCTTGAAGGGAGAGGTTGCTGCTATGCCAGCTAAGCCCGGTCCAGTACCTACTCATTCGTTATCCCAGGTTAGTTCCCTGCTATCCATCTGTGATCAGATTATATAATGCCTGGCTTGACTATCATCAATGGCCAGCTTAGATTTCACTACAACCGTTTGATTTTTTGCCTTTTCCCCTTTTTCTTTTTTCTCCTCATTATTATTAGTACACGGTGTGCTTTCACCAATATTGGGCGACTAGCTGTGGCTGGATTATCCACAACTTAACCATTCCTTATACAAGCTGCTGATTGAGGCTTTTTATTATCCATCGGTTTCAATTACATTGGCATTTGTTATGTACCAACTGTTTTTTCAGGTATGTCCTTCTTTTCCTCCTTTCTTAATTATTAGGTTTTTTACCCTACATTATGAACTTTCCTTCCGTGCCTATGGCCTTTTGGCCGGGCATGGAGATTTGGTTCCTATAGACATTTTCATTAACTTATTACAAACATTCGTTTTACCCATTACAGGTTCTACCCTATCTCATTTTGCCTTTGCTCTCTGTGGCCTTGATGCTTGGGATGATCCCTTCATCTGCAGTGGCTGGTTCTATTTATTTTTGGGAATTTTTATCTTGTTCTGTGACCTTCCGCATCTTGTGCAGTTTGGAGTCCTGTGGTGAGTGCCGTTTTGTCATTCAGGTCGTGATTATTATATTTTCATATACTATTATTTTTGAATTATTTTGTTTTTCAATCAATTATGTTATGGAATCCCAAAAAATCATTCTTTCAATTAATACGAATTTGCATTAAATTTTCTTAATGTATTTTTTATGCCTTTTTCAATGTATAACAAACTCGCCATACATCCATGTTTGTTTGACACGTGCAAACTTTATTTTTTAGTGTGACCTGCGTTTACTGTCAATAAAAACTCCTGAGGAAGCTCTCATTAGCGAAACTAGTAGAGTGACCGTTTGACGACAGCTCATTATATGTTGTGACTTCTTTGTTATGTACCTCATGTGGATGGTCTTTTCCTAATATGCTTGTTTGTTTTTTAAGATTATTTAATACATTTTGTTCATATTTTGCTTATATTTAGTCCATTGTGATCTATTTCTGAACACCGTTTAAAAATCCCTGAGCACCCATGTGCTCAATCTTCCCATTGTTCTTTTGCCATTACTTTGTTGTTCACTAAGCTGTACACTATACAGTTAAGGTCACACGGAACTGAACTCTAGAGGGAGCCATTTAGCAACATAAGACTGAATTATATACTGTAATTACTGTGTTCATTGCTGTTTTATTGATCTGTGTGCTTGGCTCTCAGCGGGGAGGTGATCCAATACAGATACTGAAGTATTGGGGACCTGCTCCATTGTGTACTTGCTCATATATCCTTGGTCAGGTTGTTACAGGGTGTAGCAATAGATATTACTGAATCTGGATATACATCGCTGCTAAAAAGAATAATAGTTTAGGTTATTGTTCACCATTGCTTTATGTTATTCTTCACCATTGCTTTATGCTATTCTTTACCATTGCTTTATGTTATTCTTTACCATTCCTTACCCTAGTAATTTTTTACAAGTTTTTCAGTGATATCTTGTGTGAGTCCCTATTCATTACCACTGCGGGTGAAGTGACGGAACCCAGGGCCTTGGTAAATATACTACATGCTCTATTATTGTGTTTCTCTTTGTTGCTGGGTCCTACACTGACATTGTTAACCAGGTGTGCCAGAGGGGTTGAGACAGTTCTTGGGGTTGAGCGGCAGAGTGCAGAACCAAACAAATATTAAGCGGCTCTTGCGGGGGTAGCGTTACAGATGTATTTATATGCCCATATGGACATAGGTATAAAACAGGCCATGCTAGATCTTTGCAGTAAAGGATCCAACACCTGCCCCTTCAACAATCATTTTACATACTGGTTTGATCATGCAATGGAAAATATTGATATTGTTGTAAATACAGTAGGTCCTTAACGTTTGTATTGTTTAAAATTTGTTTAAAAAAATGCTTATTTATCCAGCACTGCCTATTTGGCACACCTATTTGGTTCGGGAAAACTGAAAATACACCATTGGCTTTTTTTATTCTAGAGACGATCTATAGTGTTTATTCTAATAAAGAAGATCATCTCTGTATTTGTTGTATATTTATGTTGCATACACAGTTTGATAGATTGCTTGTCAATTCATAGACTGGAGGGCAGTAAGATAGATATTACCCTAAACAGACAGACTAACAAATTACCTGAGCATTTAAAGTGAAACGGGGGGTGGTTTTATTAGCATCTTTGACGTGTAATTGTCCCAGAGGGAATTTATGGCAGCTTATACACTTGAATTTCTTTTTCACAGATGCTAGAAAAGACTAGACTGAGACATATGGAGACAACTGTCTCATTATAGTTAACTGCTGCAAAGGCAAACATTGTTAACATAACACATGCAACACTTTGCAAGTCTAGACCGTAGGTTGGAATATTTAAAGTTAATACAGACTTGCAAACTTACAATATGATTTTGTTTTTTAAAACACCATTAAAGTTCATAATCAAATGTACCATAAGCAGTAAACAATAAAATTATTACTACTAATTATTTTAATGGTTTCAGCATAGCATTTGCATTGAGCAGACTGTGCAGATTTTCGCTGTATTTTCTGTAATATATTAATGCGTATGAGCATCATTGACACCCAGTGGCCAAAATGCAATATTTTTTCTCATTGAGATTGGAGAAAACTATTTTGTGTTTTGGCCACTAGATGGAGCTGAATAAAAAAAATGCAGCTTGAACATTTGCTAATGACATTCATCCCCAAAATTTTTTATAAATGGATCCAGACTGTTGTTACATGTCCTCATTATGGGAAATAAACAACCAGCTGGGTCTTTTATTTTGGGTTGGGTTGTTTTTGGAGGACTGGCACATATATTTTTTGGCCTTGATTCAAATGTGGTGTTTTGATGTGACAATAATAAGCAATTTGGCCAAAACATAGCCAAATTAAAGCAGAATTCCAGCCAAAAATAACAATTTATAATAAATAGCCAATAAAAGATAAAACAAAAATACCAAACTTTGTTGTAATATTTAGCTTCAACCCAGACATTTTCACCATGCCCCTTTTCTCTCTTATTGGACATCCTAAGTCTTGGGCCAGCATTATTGAACCTACTTACTTTGAGCCCATGTCTTCCTAAACCTCCCTTACCCTGTGACTGGATACTGAACAAAGAAGGAGCACTGTGATTAGTTGATTTCTGTCAGGACATGAGCTAGTTTGTTCCTTGTACTGTTTATTCCTCTCGTACTGTATGGTGCCTCTTTTTGAAGCGTTAAGCTGCCTGTGGAAGGTACCAAGTCGGCAAGTGACAATATGGTTCAGGCAGGTTGGCGTAGATTTACTAAAACTGGTGCACTCATTTGTCTGGGGCACTCATCGCCACAAATTGGCCTGGAGAGCACTTAAGAACCCGGTCTCTTTGGGGGGGGGGGCAGCTCTGCCTGAGTTAAGTGTATACTGTATAGCTTCTCAGTTGTCTCACCTGTACTATTTCGACAAGCAAGATAAACAAATGTATCCAGGTTATGTAGCCGACACAGCAACCCAATTTGCCGTTCACCCCTTCTAAATTATAATGTGCGGGACGAGGGGCGCATGCAAACGTTACCACCATTACAATGTGGCCAGTCACCATCTCAGAATTTGGGATCTAGCGTAATGCAAGATCAGGGCTCCTGCTTTCCACACTCACATCCCTCTATGGCGCAATGCTCAATTACCAGTACTTCTAACAATACCTGACTATACTCCTATAGGCGTTATGTACTGTATAATATAAACACCGTGTTATTTTGGAAACAGGACCAAAAAACTTCAGAGAACTTAAAGCAGAGACCCACCCACTGCTGCAAAAATTAAAAGCCAGCAGCTGCACATACTGCAGCTGCTGAATTTTAATAATAGGAAACTTACCTGTCCTGGAGTCTAGCGATGTCGGCACTGCTGCTGATGTTTCTATTAGCTGTCGGGTGCATGCTGCCTCCATTGCGAGTAAGGGAACCCGGCAGTGAAGCCTTACGGCTTCACACCGGGAACCCTACTGCGCATGCGCGAAGCTTCGCTCCTCTCTCCTACTGATCTGGCGGCTGGGGAGGGAGGAGGAGGGAGCCCGGGCGGTGACATCAATACCTGCGGCTTAGGCTCTGAAAGACAGGTATCCTGTCCCCTCTCCCCCCCCCCAGAAAGGTGCCAAATGTGGCACCGGAGGGGGGGGGAGGAGTGCAATCAGTGGAAGTTCCACTTTTTTGTGGAACTTTGCTTTAAAACCAAATTTGCCCTCCCTAACTTTATTCTTTTCAGATATTTACAATTGCAGCATGCCCTACATTTCCTGACTCCTTTCTCCAGCTTCCTTCACATCCAATTCTATACACGATTCTAGGCTCAGACCTGAAAAAGCTGATTTCCATATTTTACAACGACCCCCTCACTCTTCTTGCTACTGTGTTGGCATATCAACTCAAAACCAGTTGGTCAAGAGATGTAGGTGAAATGGAAGATGAGGATAGGGCTGAAATATTAAAGGGTTACAAGCTGGTTTTTCCTAAGGCTTCTGACCGCCTCACCCAACTCTACATATTACATCGCACATACTTAACCCCAATTCATATAGCTAGATATCATCCCTCCCAATCTCCAAACTGCCCTTGGTGTGCAAACTCTTGAGGAACATTCTTCCACATGTTGTGGAAAATGCCCGGCCATACATTCTTATTGGTTGCAAATAGTCCAGTTTCTTGATGACAAAACGGGCTCTCCCCTCACAGTTGACCCTAAACCCTGCCTATTAGGCCTCCTACCTGTTCCAGAGGAGGACAAGTTTGAATTAGTCTTCCCTCATAAAGTCCTATTTACTGCCAGAAAGCTTATTGCACGCTATTGGATGCAGGCATCAACCCCCCCCCCCACCACCACCACCACCATACAAACCTGGTGCCAGGAAATTAATGAGGTCTTACCCTACAAAAAGCTAATTTATACACACCATGGATACCCGAACAAGAATAATGAAATCTGGAACAGATGGCTGGTAACGCCAGAGATGTGCTCATAACTACTCATTGCCTTAATTTGAAGCTATTGTTTTCAGTCCCCCCGTTAGTAAAGCTTAACTGTATGTGTAATGAGCATCCTGCTGAGGGTCTGTCCCAACCCACACAAGGTGTTTGATCTTTTTTTTCTTTTTGATAACACAACGGTTTATTTTCGTATTGCCTTTTCACAGTCAAGCTACCCCTTATGTTACATGTTTTTTATTCTGTAGATTTAGATTTAGATATGCTGTCTGTACTTTATGTATACCAGACTCCATATAGTGTGCTGGGCTATTCCCCAAAACCTCTTGGGATGTGTGATGTCAGTGATGTCAGTTGGGAGTCTTCAGGAAAGGGGGGGGGGCTATCATCCTACACAAGAAAGCTGAAAAAGTGGAGCAGAAACCCAGATATTAAGAAAAAAACATACTATGGCAGAATGTATGATTTCTTGGCCATTTTTCAGAGAATATGAATGATAAATGGCTTCAGCCAAACACCAATCAACTGTGTTTACTCTTTTTAAACTATCCTTGTGCATCATCTTTAGAAGAGGCTTCTGGGGTGACAGCCATGCAGACCAATTTGATGCAGCGTGCGGCGTATGGTCTGAGCACTGAAAAGCTGACCCCCCACCCCTTCAAACTCTGCAGCAATGCTGGCAGCCCTCATAGGTCTATTTCCCAAAGACAGCCTCTGGAAATGACGCTGAGCACGTGCACTCAACTGTTTTGGTCGACCATGGCGAGGCCTGTACTAAGTGGACCCTGTCCTGTTAAACTGCTGTATGGTCTTGGCCACCGTGCTGCAGCTCAGTTTCAGGATCTTGGCAATCTACTTATAGCCTAGGCCATTTTTATGTAGAGCAACAATTATTTTTTTCAGATCCTCAGAGTTCTTTGCAATGAGGTGCCATGTTGAACTTCCAGTGACCAGTATGAGAGAGTGAGAGCGATAACACCAAATTTAACACACCTGTTTCCATTCACACCTGAGACCTTGTAACACTATAGAATCACATGACACCGGGGAGGAAAAATGGCTAACTGGGCCCAATTTGGACATTTTCACTTAGGGGTGTACTCACTTTTGTTTCCAGTGGTTTAGACATTAATGGCTGTGTGTTGAGTTATTTTGAGGGGACACCAAATTTACACTGTTATACAAGCTGTACACTCACTACTTTACATTGTAGCAAAGTGTAATTTCTTCAGTGTTGTCACATGAAAAGATATAATAAAATATTTACAAAAATGTGAGGGGTGTACTCAGTTTTGTGAGATACTGTGTGTGTGTGTATATCCACTTGTCCCCCGTCCACTGTCAATTGACGGCGGGCGGAGGATACTCTCGTTCTGGGAGGACGTCATATGACGTCCTCCCTTTAAAACGAGCTAGGAGGCGCGCGCTTGAAGCCAGCGGCGCGCGCACGCGCCCGCCGCGTTCACGAGGCCCCGGTGCGCGTGCCTGGCAGCCGCGATTGCCGCCGGGCACCCGCGATTGCCCGGGAAACGAGCAGGAAAGTGGGTCTCTGTGTGTAAACACAGAGATACACGTCCTGTGAGGGAGAGGGGACCGATGCTGTGTCCCTTGTACATAGGGACAACCATCGGTCACCTCCCCCAGTCAGTCCCCTCCCCCCACAGTAAGAACACTTTGAGGGAACATATTTAACCCCTTCCCGCCCCCTAGTGGTTAACCCCTTCCCTGCCAATCACATTTATACAGTAATCAATGCATTTTTATAGCAGGGATCGCTGTATAAATGTGAATGGTCCCAAAAATGTGTCAAAAGTGTCCGATGTGTCCGCCGCAATATCACAGTCACAATAAAAAAATCGCAGATCGCCGCCATTACTAATAAAAAATAAAAAAATAAAAATACTATAAATCTATCCCCTATTTTGTACACGCTATAACTTTTGCGCAAACCAATCAATACGCGCTTATTGCGATTTTTTTTTTTTACCAAAAATATGTAGAAGAATACGTATCGGCCTAAACTGAGGAAAATTTTATTAAAAAAAAAAAAATGGGTATTTATTATAGCAAAAATTAAAAAATAGTGTTTTTTTTCCAAACTGGACGCTCTTCTTTTGTTTATAGCGCAAAAAATAAAAACCGCAGAGGTGATCAAATACCACCAAAAGAAAGCTCTATTTGTGGGAAAAAAAGGACGCAAATTTAGTTTGGGAGCCACGTCGCACGACCGCGCAATTGTCATTCAAAGTGTGACACAGCGCTGAAAGCTGAAAAATGGCTTGGGCAGGAAGGGGTTTTTCGTGCACAGTAGGGAGGTGGATATATATATATATATATATATATATATATATATATATAAAATGTGTAACGAGGGGAACGAAGGTCCCCATTACCATAGTTTGCTTGCACGGAACTTCAAATACAATTTAATCTTTTGATTGACAGGGTATCTTTAAAGTGGTTGTAAACCCACTTTTTGGACTTCTACCTATAGGTAAGCCTAGAATAAGGCTTACCTATAGGTAGTGGAAATATCTCCTAAACGTGTGCCGTTTAGGAGATATTTGACTTGTAGTCTGCCGAAAATTCCAACGGCGCATGCACAGGGAAGAAACAAAACTAAGTGCCGTTTCTTCCCTAGCCTGTGCCGTTAATCACGGATCCCGTGCGCATGCGCAGGAGTGACGTCACCTGTCTCCGGCGAATCACAGAGCCGGAGTCCTCGGGTCGGAAGGAAGAGGGATCAGAAAATGGACGCTGCCAACACAGGGGACATCGCTGGATTCTTTTGCAGGTAAGCGGAACATAATGGGCTAGTATGCGATGCATACTAGCCCATTATGCTTTTCATTTGCAGGCTATACAGCGAACAAAAGAGGAAGTAAAACCCATTAGGGTTTACTTCCTCTTTAAACTGCAAGCACAAATGCAGCACTACCAAATAAAATTGCTGGATCCTATTTATAAATGACAACCTGCCTCCAACCAAAGAGTTTTGGAAGTATCTTACTTCAAATATAAACAACTTAATAACATTTCATAGTTCCTTCATTCTCATACTGAAGTTATACTTAAAGCAATATTTCATAAAGTAAAGAAATCTGAATACAAATGCTTTCTTGAACATGCATGCATCCATGTGATTACAATCTATTACAAATGTCCTTACTTGATAAATCCATGGGAGTGTACAGTATGTCTATATATGTAGTAAAAGTCAGCAGAATTAGTCAAGAAGGTCAAATGAGCACTTCATTCAATTTAGCAAAGATTGCTCAACCCTTGAAAGAGTCTACAGGGCTTTTAGTTTTAATTACGTTTTAAGGGCTGTTTATATAAATTCTTCTTGAAATCTTTATCAAAGGACTACCTAAAGACATTCTTGTTTAATATTTTTATTAGATTTTACAAGTAAATAGCAAATATACTGAACATTACATTCTGATCAAGAATAGAATTGTAAATAAATACAGTAATCACTAAAAATACATATTGAAAGAAAGGCAGTAGAGGATAAACCTCAGTAACAATTATATCAATACAAATAGAGGTATAAAAGATTAGAGCAATGAAGATAAGCAATATTCAGGATAGAATATCACGTCTCCAGACCAACCACTCTCCCCCGAAGGGAGCAAGCTGTGAGCAGATGGGGGCTCGATTAAGTATGAGAGAATATGTTGGGCTATCCAGAAGGATACACCAGATGAACGTTGTCATACCTCAATTGTTTAGTGAAGACTTTCCTAACAAATCTTTAAGACACAAAGATATTAGTGATTGATAAAGTGAAACTTTAAAGTTATATATATAAGTCATGTAATGAACATCACATGTGTAAAAAATCTGTATTACACAAGTAACAAAACTAACCAGAACACAAAGACAGAAGAAGTAAGAGAGAAGAAGAAGAAGAAATATGGGAGAAAAGTAAAATTTATAGAAAAGAAGGTATGGGTATAGGAAAATAGAGAAAAAGGTGAAGGTTGTCTCCCCGGGTGGCGGACCAGTCAGATCAAGGCCCCGTTTAAATATTATATTAATAGATAAATATTAAAGTATTTCAAAGAGGCATCAACAATAGTTGATCAAAATCTGGGGGTAAGAAGTGTTTAATCCATGGTTTCCATATTTTATTATATGTTGCAATGTTGTCATCTTCAATAGCAGACATTTTGGAAAAGATAAGGGCTCTGTTAATTCTATGTTTAGTTTCAGCCACAACCAAAGTTTGGGTTTTCCAGGCCTTGGCTATAGATTGTTTAGCCGCCGTGGTGAGATGTAGTAGTAATTTGAATTGTGACTTATTCAAATTAGGAGGTTTGAGGTTGAGGAGAGCCAGTGCCGGGTCTGGCGGGATTGGTATTTCCAAGGCCGTAGAGGCCATGTGAAATATTTTACTCCGGAAGGATTGAACGATTGGACATTGCCACCAAATATGGAACTGCGTGCCCGGTTCAGAACAGCCTCTGAAACATAGATTTGGGTACGAGGGGGCAAATTTGGCAATCCTGGCCGGAACCAGGTACCATCGAGAAAGGACCTTATAATTTGTTTCCAACGCAAAACAGTTTGGCGAGGAATGCTTAGTAGCTGACCATATAATATCCCAGTCACTTTTACTGAATGTTCTATCCATGTCGTGTGCCCATTTAGTCGTATAGGATGGTAAAGTATCGTCGGATGTGGAATTGATGCGTTTATACAAAAGTGATATTAATCCTCTAGTATGGGGATCACTGTTACAGATACGTTCAAATTGAGTCATTTGGGTGAGAGGGGATCCCGTATCAACGAGGGGTGTATAAAAGTTCTTAATTTGTAGATAGCGGAAGAGCTCCTTCATGGGGAGTTTGTATAAATCACATAATGTTGGGAACGTAAGAATATCATTGGAGGAAACTAGATTATGGAATTGAAGTAGGTTTCTTCTGGACCAAGCTGCAAATGATAGGGGAAATTTCCAGGCGGGGTAAAATGAGGGATTTCGAAGAAAAGAGAGTAGAGGGTTATGAGTGGATTGTAGGCTTTTTGTGGATCTATATTTGTCCCAGATAGCTATAGAATGTTTGGTTACAGGGTTAGATAAGTTTAGTCTATCTTTAGGAGCTAACCAGAGCAAATTATTCACAGAAATGGGGTCAATATCCACTGATTCAATCGCTACCCATAGAGGGGATTCTATTGTAGAATGGTATTTGGGGAGTTGTGCTAGCTGAGCAGCAAAATAGTATGAGGAAAAGTTAGGAATTCCCAGACCACCTTTCAATTTATCAAGATAAAGAGTCGATCTAGGTATACGGGGCTTTGTAGAGCCCCATATAAAAGCCATCACTCTCTTTTGAGTGAGCCTCAAGAAGTAAGGAGGTATATGTATGGGGAGAACTCGGAATAGGTAAAGGAACTTTGGTAAGATTGACATCTTAGTAGCATTAATCCTCCCAATCCAAGATAAAGGAAGAGAAGACCATTGTTTCATCAGATTAGTAGTTGACTTCAATAAGGGTAAGTAGTTAGCTGAAAATAAGTCGGATATAGAAGAAGTGAGTTGGACTCCAAGATATGAAATATGATGCAATTCCCAATTGAAAGGTAAAGACGTTTGAGCTTGTTGTAACTCAGATGGCGAAAGGGAAATATTAAGGGCATTAGATTTGGCATGATTAACACACAAACCAGAAATCTTTGCAAACTTGTCTAAAGTATTTACTAGATTTGGGGCTGAGACGTGGGGATGGGATAAAAAAATCAGGATGTCATCTGCAAAAAGACTCAATTTGTGGTGATGTCCACCTAATTCTACACCTTTGATATTAGGATTATTTCTAATAATACATGCTAAGGGTTCAATAAGTAGGGCAAAAAGCAAAGGGGATAGGGGGCAACCCTGTCTAGTACCACTCCTAATATCCATCATAGCTGATTTGTAGCCCATATATTTAATATAAGCTTTCGGAGTGCTGTATAGTGAGGAGACCCAAGTTAAGAAATTTTCCCCAAAACCCCATTTTTGAAGAGTATATTGTAGATATGGCCAGCTAATTGAGTCGAACGCCTTCCTAATATCTAATGATATAAGGCAAGTTGGGATACGTCTTTTTTTGGCGGCATGAATTAATAAAAGTGCTCTTCTGACATTATCCCCTGCTTGACGCAAGGGCATGAAGCCAGTTTGGTCACGATGGATAAGTTTACCTATAATGCTATTCAATCTAGTTGCCAAGATCTTAGCTAGTAACTTAATGTCTAGATTTAAAAGAGATATGGGGCGGTAATTAGACCAAGAGGTAGTGTCAGATTTAGGTTTGGGAATCATTGCTATGATGGAAGTTAGTGTTTCGGTTTTAAACGAATGACCAGCTAACAAAGAATTGAAGGCTCTAGTCAATAGAGGCGTTAAAATCGAGTCAAATTGTTTGTAGTATAGTGCAGAAAACCCATCGGGGCCCGGTCTCTTGTGAGGCTTCAATTCTTTAATAGCAGCTTTAACTTCCAAGGCCGTTATGGGACTCTCCAAATATTCACACTGTTCCGGTGTCATTGTGGGAAGTGTAACATCTGAGAACAAAGTGTCTGCTTTGTTTTTATCAAAGATTAAGCCAGGGTCATAGAGCTTAGCTAATTTAGATTGAAAGATGTCCAAGATCTTTAATGGGTTACTAGTGTATGCATCTCTGGAGGTTCTAAGTCGGAATGCAGCTTGTGAACGATCAATAGACTTGAGACTGCGGGCCATTGGGGTATCGGGCTTATTGGCTTTGCGGTATAGGGTATGTTGCCGCTTGCGTAAGAGTTTGTCTGCCGAATCTGTCAGAAAAAGATCCAACTCAAGCCGGGCCCTTTCCAATTTAGTGTTAGTGTTTGCATTCGGGGTAGCTTGATGAGCCAAATGACAAGCGTTAAAATTTGCTTCAAGTTTGGTGAACATAATCTTGCGATCTCTTTTAATAGATCTCGCCTTTTGTATCAAGCTGCCCCGAATGACAGCTTTATGGGCTTCCCATAGTGTAAGGGCAGAGACATCAGTAGTGTCATTAAATGAGATATAATCATTAAGAGCCAGTTCAATATCTGAACGGTGTGAGGGGTGAGTTAGGATGGAGTCGTTAATACACCAAGTGGTGTCATGTGACCTAGGTATTGGAGAGGTAATTGTAGCAGTGACCGCACAATGGTCTGTCCATGGAAATGGGATTATATTAGAGGATATTACTTCAGGGAGCATACTAGAGGGGAGGAAAATATGGTCTATTCGTGAAAAGGATTTGTGTGGATAAGAATAATGTGTAAAATTTCTGGAAGTTGGGTTAATAAATAATTACCCAAATTTATATTTCATAGGTACAATATAATATGCATTTAAATTACTAAGTAGACCTATTTGTCAGAAAGGGGAGAGACACAAAAAAAAAAAAAAAAGAAAAAAAATAGAAATGTAATATAGACCTTCTGGCTGACTAAAACAATAAATAAATGCCCAAATTCATATTTCAGAAGTATAATATAATATGCATATAAATTACTAAGTAGACATATTTGTCAGAAAGGGGACAAGACAAAAAAAAAAAAAAAAAAAAACCCCTTAAAAACACTTGTCTCAAAAATGTAAATGTAATATAGACCTTCTTGCTGACTGAAACAATAAATAATTACCCAAATATATATTTTCATAGGTACAATATAATATGCATTTAAATTACTAAGTAGACATATTTGTCAGGAAGGGGACAAACACAAAAAAAAAAAAAAAAAAAACCCCTTAAAAACACTTGACTCAAAAATGTAAATGAAATATAAATCTTCTGGCTGATTAAAACCCTAAATAGAAACCTAGATTCATATTTCATAAGTACAAATTAATATGCATATATTATGTGCATATAGATTAAAGAAATAGACATATTTGTCAGAAACAAAACACCACTAAAGAAAAGAAAAAAAAAAAAATGATGGAGAACAGGATTCTAGTTCATCAAGCATAGATAGTGCAATGCTTTTCAGAATAAAGCAATGGGGCTAGTACCCTACAAAAGGGGAGAAACATGGATAAGATTAATGACAAGTGAACAATCAGTCCATTGAGTCGACGTTTATCGGTGCCTGACTATCAAAACGTCCTCTTTTATGAAGATTCTGTCTAGTATAGCCAGAGGGGTTTGGGTCCAGGTCGGTTTCATTTGGAGGTGATCTAGAAGCCGCACGTCTACGAGGTTGCTCCTTAGAATTGGTGTGATCCATCAGGCCTAGATCAATTAAGGCTGACCGAAGTTCATCGGACGTGCGACAGGTATATCTGGTTTCCAAGTATGTAAAGCGGAGAGAGAATGGAAACCCCCAGTGGTATATGATTTGGTGCTTTTGAAGTACTTGCAGCAGTGGTTTCATAGAACGCCTCTTAGTAACAGTTAGAGGGGAGAGGTCTGTAAAGAGCTGATAGGTATTGCCCTGGAACTCAAGAGTGTTTTTACCTCTAGCAGCAGCAAGTATTTGCTCCTTTGTTTTATAGTAATGAAATTTAACTATAATATCTCTAGGGGGTCCATTGGGTTTGCGTTGAGTTAGGGCCCTGTGGACTCTGTCCATTTCCAATCTCTCAGGTGAAATACCTGGTAACAGTTCCTGAAATAGTGCACATATAGTTCCCTGTAAGTCTATGATTGATTCAGGGAGACCTCTGATTCTTAGGTTGGAGCGACGGTCCCTATTCTCCTGGTCTTCCAAACGGTTTTGTAATAAAGAGTTCTCATCCTTAAGCTGTTCAATAGTAGTATTATAATGCTGTGTGGTAGTTTCTATATCATCTACCCGCATTTCCAGTTCAGCTGTTCTATGCCCCAGCTCCCTAATCTCCCTTGTCAGCTTTTCTGTTATCTGGTCAGAAGTTTGTTTCAATGCTTTTTGAAGCATTTTCTCAAATTGTCTAAACATGCTAGACTGAATAACATTTTCAGGTGTTTCATAGTCAGAATCAATCTCACCAGCTGTGTCCAGAGTTTTGACATTGTGTGACAGGGATTTAGGAACCCGCTGTGTGTGAGTCTGTGAGGTACCAGGCGCCGCCATCTTGGATGTCTGCCGGGCCGGTGTATCCTTAGAGATACCAATCTTATACTTTGTTTTTGGCCCCCTCGTGACCATCCTCAATAAGCCAAAGTGTACCTGGTATGAATTTGCGGGAGCTGGTGCCGTTTGCGGTGAAAACAGCGGTCGGTTCTCCGGTTTGTTTAACCCGGGAGCGGAGCTCTAAGGGGATGCGACTTCTCCCTCAGGCATCCGCGCATGCGCCCTACCTAAAGACATTCATACCTAAAGCTAATTTATCCTGCCAATGACAGCTCAGCTGCTTAAGTAAAATAGCTGATTATAGTAATTTTTATTGTCCCTCATTTGCAGTGTCTGATTAAATTGTGTATATAATATAAGCTTAGTTGATGTTTATAGAAATCAGCAAGTGACACATCGGATTTGAAAATAAAAGGTAATGCAAAAAAAAAAAGCCTTAAGCCTCGTACTCACGACCGAGTTTCTTGGCAAGAACCAGCAAGAAACTTGCTGGCAGAGCTTTCTTGCCGAGTAAATCGGTCGTGTGTACGCGGCTATCATGTTTCTCGTCAAGAAAACCGACAAGAATCTCTATTTTCTCGTCGAGATTCTTGTCAGCATGTTTCTCGACGAGAAAAGTGTGTGTGTGTACACTTACCTGTCCTCCGGGAAGCCCGCGCATGCTCGAAATGACTTAGACGCATGCGCGGTAGCTTCCTAGGCATAGGTAGGGTGTAGCAAGATGGTGGCGACGGCATCAAATGTGACGAGCGCACGCTCGTCATAGTCGATTACGTCACCGCGTTCGCTCCATTCAAAGAACCGCAGGTTCTTTGAAAGGAGCGTGTGTACACTCGGCCGGGACAAGTTTCTTGTCCAAGAATCTTGTCAAGAAAAACGACGTGTTTTTTCTTGACGAGATTCTCGGCCGTGTGTACGAGGCCTTAAAGGGACCAGTGGAAAAACAGCCACATGTGATGTGCCATTAGTAGAACAATAATATGGCTTGGGTCCTATTAACCACTTGCCGACCGCACCATGGACGAAAGACGTCTACAGCGCGGTCGAGTTATCCTGAGTGGACGTCCCAGGGATGTTCTCACAGAATCTTGCTCCCGCGCGCCCCCTGGGGCGCGCTCCAGGAAATGTCCGTGACCGCCGGGTCCGGAAGACCCGGCGCATCATGGATCACGGTAGATGGCCGCTAATCGCGGCCGTTTACCACGTGATCGCTCCGTCAAATGATGGAGCGATCACTTGTAAACAGACCGGCGTCATGTGATGACGCCGGTTTCCTCTCTCCCCTCTGTGTACCGATCGGTACAGTGTGAGAGGAGAGGGGGAGAGAGCGGATCATGGCAGCTCCCTCCCCCATGTCAGCTGTGGGCTGGATCTGTGACAATTGCAGTCACAGATCCAGCCATCCATCCATCCCTGCTCAGCCATCCCTGTACAATACCCTGTGCAATACTCTGCAATACCCTGTACAATACCCTGTGCAATACTCTGCAATACCCTGTACAATACCCTGTGCAATACTCTGCAATACCCTGTGCAATACTCTGCAATACCCTGTGCAATACTCTGCAATACCCTGCCAATACTCTGCAATGCCCTGTGCAATACTCTGCAATACCCTGCCAATACTCTGCAATACCCTGCCAATACTCTGCAATACCCTGCCCATACTGTGCAATGCCCTGCCATACTGTGCAGTACTCTGCCATATTCCGCAATACCCTGCCATACTCCTCAATACTCCGCAATACTCCTCAATACCCTGCAATACTCCTCAATACCCGGCAATACTCCTCAATACCCGACAATACTCCTCAATACCCCGCAATACCCGGCAATACTCCTCAATACCCGGCAATACTCCGCAATACCCGGCAATACCCGGCAATACTCCGCAATACCCGGCAATACTCCGCAATACCCGGCAATACTCCTCAATACCCGGCCATACTCCGCAATACCCGGCCATACTCCTCAATACCCGGCAATACTCTCCAATACCCGGCCATACTCCGCAATACCCGGCCATACTCCGCAATACCCGGCCATACTCCGCAATACCCGTCCATACTCCGCAATACCCGGCAATACTCCGCAATACCCGGCAATACTCTGCAATAACCACTTCCCACCCGCCGGCCGTCATATGACGTCCTTAAATTTATGCGGGGATATCTGAATGATGGGTGCAGCTACAGGCATCATTCAGATATTCGCTTTTTCAGCCGGCGATTCCCTACACCATAAGAATGATCATAGCAGCTGTTCCACCGCTTGATCGCTCTTACGGGAGGTGAGAGGGGATGACCCTCCCTCCCGCTGCCCTCCGGTGCTTCTACCGACTCACCGCTACGATCAAAGCCAAGATTGTTTTTTTTTTTTTTTTTTTTCAGGCTTCCCAGCCTAGAGGTGAGATGTGGGGTCCTATTGACCCCATATCTCACTGTAAAGAGGACCTGTCATGCCATATTCCTATTACAAGGGATGTTTACGCTCCTTGTAATAGGAATAAAAGTGATCAAAAAAAAAAATTTGGGGCGGAAAAACATGTCAAACTAAAATAAATAAAGTAAAATGAACAATAAAATATATATATTTTTTTAAAGCGCCCCGGCCCCCGCAAGCTCGCATGCAGAAGTGAACGCATACGTAAGCCCCGCCCACATATGAAAACGGTGTTCAAACCACACATGTGAGGTATCTCTGCGAACGTTAAAGCGAGAGCAATAATTTTGGCCCTAGACCTCCTCTGTAACTCAAAACATGTAACCAGTAAAAATATTTAAAGCGTCGCCTATGGGGATTTTTAAGTAGCAAAGTTTGGCGCCATTCCACGAGCGTGTGCAATTTTGAAGGGTGACATGTTAGGTATCTATTTACTCGGTGTAACTTCATCTTTCACATTATGCAAAAACATTGGGCTAACTTTACTGTTTTTTTTTCTTTTAAGCACAAAACAGTTTTTTTCCGTAAAAAACGCGTTAGAAAATTTCTGCGCAAATACCGTGCAAGATAAAAAGTTGCAACGACCACCATTATATTCTTTAAGGTCTTTGCTAAAAAAAAAACATATATAATGTTTTGGGTTCTATGTAATTTTCTAGCAAACAAATGATGATTTTTACATGTAGGAGAGAAATGTCAGAATTGGCCTGGGTGCTCCAGAACGCCTGAAGGTGCTCCTCTGTATGTGGCCACGCTGTGTAAAAGTCTCACACATGTGGTATCGGCATACTCGGGAGGAATAGCAGAATGTGTTTTGGGGTGTAATTTGTGGTATGCATATGCTGTGTGTGGGAAATAACCTGCTAATATGACAATTTTGTGAAAAAAAAAAAAGAAAAAAAAAATCTTGATTTTGCAAAGAATTGTGGGAAAAAATGACAACTTCAAAAAACTCACAATGCCTCTTTCTAAATACCTTGGAATGTCTTCTTTCCAAAAAGGGGTAATTTGGGGGGTATTTGTACTTTTCTGGCATGTTAGGGTCTCAAGAAATGAGATAGGCCGTCAGTACTTCAGGTGTGATACATTTTCAGGTATTGGCACCATAGCTTGTGGACTCTATAACTTTCAAAAGACCAAAAAATATGCACCAATCTGTACTTATTTTTACCAAAGATATGTAGCAGTATAAATTTTGGCCAAAATTTATGAAGAAAAAATACTAATTTGCTAAATTTTATAACGGAAACAAAGAAAAATTCATTTTTTTACCAAATTTTCAGTCTTTTTTCTCTTATAGCGCAAAAAATAAAAAACCCAACAGTGATTAAATACCACCAAAAGAAAGCTCTATTTGTGTGAAAAAAAGGACAAAAATTTCATATGGGTACAGTGTTGTATGACTGAGTAATTGTCATTCAAAATGTGAGAGCACCGAAAGCTGAAAATTCGTCTGGTTAGGAAGGGGGTTTAAGTGCCCAGTTGTCAAGTGGTTAATTACAATTTTTATATTCTGTATTGGATGATTTGTATTTATTTATATGCTTTATTTTTATAATATGTATACATAAACTTTATTTTACAAACAACATTTAATAGAGGGTGCACCCATGTTAAAGAGAAAGCTGTGTGTTTTCAGTCTCTGATTGAATCTTAAGCCGCGTACACACGATCGGTTTTACCGATTAAAACAGTCCGATGGATTTTTTTCATCGGACAAACCAATTGTGTATGGGCCCCATCAGTCTTTTTTCCATCGGTGTCAAAAAATAGAACATGTTTTAAATTTTTCCGATGGATAAAAAACCGATCGTCTATGGGCAAGTCCATCGGTTAAAAAACCCATGCATGCTCAGAATCAAGTCGACGCATGCTCAGAAGCATAGAACTTAATTTTTCTCGGCTCATTGGAGTGTTTTACGTCACTGCGTTTGGAACGGTCGGTTTTTTGACTGATTGTGTGTAGGCAAGACTGATGGAAGTCAGCTTCATCGGTTTTCCGATGGAAAAATCCATCGGTTTAAAAACCATAGGAAATCCGATCGTGTGTACGAGGCTTCAGTATACCCTCATCTAACCAGGCAGGCAGGAATAGAAGGGGAGGTAGGGGAAATCCCTTTTCTACCTTAAGATGTTCTGTGTCTAAGCCCTGGTTCACACTGGTGCGATTTACAAATCTCATGTTTTGAGTGCGATTTGGCACTCCGATTTCTTTCCCAGTCACTTCTGATTTTGTTCCAATTTGTTTTGTATTTGTTTGCGATTTCTGGAGCCTACATGCGATTTGCAGATAGTATGATTTGTACTTATTCCAATGAAAAGCAAGCTGATTTGTGACTTAATAAAGATAGCAGCGCTGGCTGTGAAAAAAAAAAAAAGGTCTTGCTCCAAACTCCTCACTGTAACACCTTCTAGGGGAGGGGAAAGGTCAGCTGTTTTCATACACATAGCAGCACTGGCTGTGAAAAGAAAAAAGTCCTGCTCCAAACTCCTCACGAAAACACCTGCTAGGGGAGGGGACAGATCAGCTGAAGCTGCAATGACATCACCAAAAAAAAAAAAAAAAGACTGCTCCAAATCGCACTGATATAAACAGTACTGCGATTTCAGGTCGATTTATATAGCACTCTATGGATGTTAAGTCGACCTGAAATCGCAAAAAAAAGTAATACAAAAACCTTTTGGAAATCGCTAGTGTCTTGTGTCGCACCAATTAGCACTTTTCCATTGAAATCCATGGGGTGCGACTTCAGGTACGATTTTGAAATCGCATGTCGCACCTGAAATCGCACCAGTGTGAACCAGGGCTAAATCTGAGTTTCACCTACTGAGATTTGTAAACAATGTGCTTTGTCAACAAAGCAGTCAAGAATAGACAGTTAACAATGCAAAAGGGAGCCCAGAGCACCAATTGGTTGTTGAAAATGAAAATACAAAGTATTCATATTTATTTTACAAAAAAACTAAACTTTTATTTTTCAACATAACAAATAAAGGAAAAAACGCATTTCTTAAAATTAATATATTCTCTAAATGTGGATTTGTAGCAATCCACTAAAGCAGGGATGTGCAATTAGTGGACCTTCAGCTGTTGCAGAACTACAAGTTCCATGAGGCATAGCAAGACTCTGACAGCCACAAGCATGACACCCAGAGGCACCCAGAGGCGGAGGAATGATGGGACTTGTAGTTTTGCAACAGCTGGAGGTCCGCTAATTGCATATCTCTGCACTAAAGGCTGGCTGTTTTTTGCAAAATAAATATTTTTTATCTGGCTGCTGCAGTGTTGGACACTCCATTCCATTAATAATCACAATATATTGAACTATCTTCTCCATCCACAGTGTTATTGATCAGATTTAGATCTACTTATCAGCTGTATGCGTTTATTCAAAGTATATGTAAACCGTAAGGCCCCTTTCACACGGGACGGATCCGTGAGGATACGCCCCGTGAACCTCTGCTTGCTCAGCGCGGATCGCTTCGCTGATCCCCGCTGAGCCGGCGGATGACAAGGCGGTCCCCGCACACTGTGCAGGAACCGCCCTGTCAGATCTCCGCTCTCCCCTATGGGGGGATCGGATGAACACGGACCGTCTCTCCGTGTTCATCCGATCCGCTCTGCAGACGGATAGAAAAATAGGATTTTCCTCCGTCTGCAGAATCGGGGGATTGCGGACACGGAGGAGATCGGGTGTCAGCGGATGTTCATCCACTGACACTTGCGATCTGATAGGGACCAATGTATGTCCCTTTTTCATCCGTAAATGGATGGATGAAAAAGCGAACATACTGTCCGCTAGTGTGAAAGGGGCCTAACTCAATGCTAAAGCACTGTGTTTCGTAAACAGTCGCTATTTTTTTAAATAAAATTTGCAGTAATTTTCTGTCTACATGCATGCACACCAGTAATAGCTAAATTGTATTTTTGGGTGGGAGTGGGGGTTCCTGATAGTGACAACAGGTAACTATGTCTGCACAATGTGTGTTGAAATGGACACTTGTAGCCTCAATCGGAAGTCCATGTGACAGACTTACAACACATTTGGAAGACATGGACAGAGTTTTGTTATTCTATTAAGGCAGGGTCACCATGTATTATTTTAATTAAAGCTTCCTATGTAAAATATTGGCAATTACCTTTGAAATTAGGTTACCATGTTAAAATGTGTATGAGATTTGACTTTACAATTACGTTTTCAGATGTCTTTAATGTCGCTTCTGTCTTTGCAAGAGTCATGCACCCTAGACTTACAAACGAATATCCCCCAAGCAAGGAGGTTGTGAGCATGTGACCCCAACTGCACTGAAACAGTCTATAGCCCTGTTAGCACAGGGGTGTCTAAAGTTGGCCAGAAACTATACAATCTGATTGTACAATCTCTGTACAATCTCCTTTAGATTTATCAAAACTATTTAACCACTTCAATACAGGGCTTTTTGTACCTATTCAATACCGGGCCTATTTTGGCACTTCTCTCCTACATGTACAAATCATCATTCTTTTGCTAGAAAATTACTCAGAACCCCCAAACATTATATATGTTTTTTTAGCAGACACCCTAGGGAATAAAATGACGGTCATTGCAACATTTTTTCTTGCACAATATTTGCGCAATAATTTTTCAAACGCCTTTTTTTTTAAAAAAAAATGGTTTCATGAATTAAAAAATAACAAAACAGTAAAGTTAGCCCAATTTTTTGGGAACATATGAAAGATAATGTTACGCCGAGTAAATAGATACCTAACATGTCACGCTTTAAAATTGCGCACACTCATGGAATGGCGCCAAACTTCGGTACTTAAAAATCTCCATAGGCGACGCTTAAATTTTTTTTACAGGTTACCAGGTTAGAATTACAGAGGAGGTCTAGTGCTAGAATTGTTGCACGCGCTCTAACGCACGCGGTGATACCTCACATGCGTGGTTTGAACGGCGTTTACATATGTGGGCGACTTACGTGTGCATTCGCTTCTGATCGCGAGCTACCGGGGACAGGGGCGTTTTAATTTTTTTATTATTATTTATTTATTTATTTTACTTATTTGTTTATTTTTTTACAATAATTTTACTTTTTTTTTTGATCACTTTTATTCCTATTACAAGGAATGTAAACATCCCTTGTAATAGGAATGTGTGTGACAGGTTCTCTTTATTGAGAGATGCGGGGTCAATAAGACTCCACATCTCTCCTCCAGGCTGGAAAGCATGAGATCAGTGAAAAAATTTTCACTGATTTCATACTTACAGCCGCAACGGCGGCTTTGTTTACATTTTTGAGACCCGGGCGTGACGTCATCACATCGCGCCCGGGCCTCCGACGATCATAGAGATGACTGGTGACCATCTGGTCACCAGTCATCTCTATGCTCATCACGTGACTCCACCAGCGATGCCGGAAGATTCGCTCCGGGTCCCCGATCGCACGGGGGAGCCCGGAGAAGCACCAGATGGCGGCGGGAGGGGGGGTGTCCCCTCCCGCCGCCTATAAGAACGATCAAGCGGCGGAACCGCCGCTATGATCATTCTTATGGTGCACAGAATCGCTGGCACTTCAAAAGGATATCTGAATGATGCCTCTAGCTGCAGGCATCATTCAGATATCCCCCTACAAAGCCGAGGACGTCATATGACGTCCACCCAGGATGGGAGATCCCATCTGTGGACGTCATTTGTCTATGGCTGGGTAGGGAAGTGGTTAATAGGAGAACAGACCTAAACAATTAATTCAATTTGTATCAAATCAGACAGGCTCTTGTATTACATTGTTTATGGTAGATTCAAAGAAGATTGTATAGTCAGATTGTATATTGCTTGGTCACCTTAAAGGGAAACCCATCCAAAGCCGCTACTAACAATAATGATAATCATTCTCTTTAAAACATCCTTGGACCTTCCACCACCCTTTAATTCTATTGTGCAAAAAAAATTTTTGTAAACCTTTGAGTCTTCCTCTGTTACCTCTCACACATCCCTACTGCTCATTATGGCCAACCTTCATAGTCACTGTTGAAGCAGATATTAACAAAAAGATAGATAAAGTTACTGTATACTGTATGCACTGAGGTTACTGGTGGGGCTTCTGTTATTGTAGTCCTTGAGGCCATTATGGGGCAAGGGTATCACTGAAAACTATTAACACGACTGACATTTATTTTCTCTGATCTGAGACATACAAATACATGAGGAACAAAAGAAAAAATGGGAAGAGTATATCTCTCCCCATACAAGGCAAAGACTTTAAAGGATGTGATGCTATCACTGAGGTGAGCACAGAAACATGTTTTAAAATATCATATTTATTGTACAAATATCCATAAAAACATCATAAAAAATAATTAGTAGATATGTGAACAACATGTGGCATGTTGCCAGTAATGATACTTGTTCCCAGCAACAGCTTAAAGGATTCTTCTGCATAGAGTGAACCAACGCGTTTCGCAGAGTTACAACTCAGCTTCTTCAGGGAAACTCAATATGCATCTAGATTTATCAATTGAATTCAGAAAGAGCATCATTACATTCACATAACATCTATGGTTGCTTTTATAATTTTATAACAAAAATTAACAAATAAAAAGGAAAATTGTATAGGTATTGTGCTTACCAATTACAGAAACTTCTAAGTATATGTAGCCTCCAGCAAAGCGAGGGACCGGGCCATTACCCCATACATAGTCAATAATGTCAGAGCTATAGACTCAGTCTGGCAGACATCGGATCATACTTTGAACAGAATAAGGCAAATATTACATGCATATCTGGAATATTAAAATATGGAAAAAGCATATAGAATAGACAATTGGTGTATATGATGGCAGTCATAATTTATGGGAGCTGCACATATAGTTACACCCAATGAGTCTAACAGTCAAAGCTGATGGTCCTCCCAACTCCAACGTGGGATGGATATGTGGAGGTGCACATCAAAAGCCAGCACAGAATACCACCAAAATAAAGCTCTATTTGTGTGAAAAAAGGACAAAAATTTCATATGGGTACAATGTTGTATGACTGAGTAATTGTCATTCAAAATGTGAGAGCACCGAAAGCTGAAAATTGGTCTGGTTATTAAGGGGGTTTAAGTGCCCAGTGGTCAAGTGGTTAAAGTCCTTGCCTTGTATGGGAGAGATATGTTCTTCTCATTTTTTTCTTTTGTTTCTAAATATATAATTTAGGATGTGCATACAAATACATGACTCTATTTAGCATGCCTACTTTAAATAGGTACCTCTAGATGATAGGTTGTAGGACCAGTGTTTGCACAGGTTATTTCTTACATATAGATTATGTGGCAGCTTATGTATAAAAATGTCTTATGAAACATAGTACAAAAGACTGACTCAGAGAAAAAAAAATGAGTAGCTATGTTCACCAAGAGTAAGATTTGCATTTATATTTTTGTGCTGGATTGTAATAAATTACCTTATGTTTTATTGTACATGCTGCAACTAAGTCTGCATCTCTGCAGATGACTGCTAGACCCTTTTTAAAACTATCTTGTAACAAATACGTGTGCAATGAGCAGTTTATGATTTAATTTGGGAGAAGAAAAGACAATGTGGCTTTTTATATCAGGAATAACATAAGCACATACTGTTATGGAATAAAATAGGAATAGACATTTGCAGAGCAAAACAACAATAAAACATCTGACAAAAAAAAACAATTGTAGTAAGCATATTTTATTTCTAATAGAGCCTCAGTCCTTTCTTGTTAGGGGACTCTGTAACATAGCCATAGCTACTGTAGCTGCTGCATAAAAAGGAGACAATTTTTGAAATGCATCTATTTTTCACTTTATAGAATAGCGATAATAGCATTTTAGTCTATGTAAGCTTAGTTGGATTTGATTGTCTTTGAATTCCATCTTTAAAATCATTTGAATTTAAAATATTCAGATGAAAATGAATACCTGTTTGATTTTAGCAGGGGTTACTGTGTTCTCTACATGTTTTTTCCGCTTTGAATATAAATGTCAGTCTATGTGCAAACTTGCCCCAAGAAATTGAAAAATTTGTTATTATGTAATTTTAAGGGAAAAATGCTGGCACTGCCCTAAACACTCTGAATATTTACAATCTTCTTTTCTTTCAAGTTTTAATACTTTGTGCCTTGGTTAAAATAATACCAGGTAATCTTGCCACAAAGGTCATTGTTTAGGCATTTCACTTATAGGGTGACATTATATTTGCACACAACTTCTGACATAAACTAAAAGTCTCTGTTTTAACATACCATATTTTTCGCTCCATAAGACGCACCTGACCATAAGACACACCTAGGTTTTAGAAGAGGAAAACAAGAGAAAAATATTCTGACCCAAATGGTGTACTAAAATATTTACCAGTGCCCATGAAATGCAGCCTGACCAGTGCTAATTAAATGAAGCCTTACCAGTGTCAATTAAGTGCAGCCTTACCAGTGTCAATTAAATGCAGCCTTACTAGTGCCCATGAAATGCAACCTGACCAGTGCCAATTAAATGCAGCCTTTCCAGTTCCAATGAAATGCAGCCTTACCACCAGTGCCCATGAAATGCAGCCTGACCTGTGCCAATGAAATGCAGCCTTACCACACATAGCTCAGTCATGGAATATCCAGGCGCCCACTGTAACAAATTTCCGCCTCCTATGATACACGTCACACTGATCTGCCTGTCACTCAGATAGAAGAAATAGCAGCCCGAACGTCCGCTGCAGCCGTACTGGGTTGCTCTGTCTTCTATCCGGGTTGCTTAGTCTTCTATCTGTGGCTGAGTGACAGGCGCAGCCGGGAGATTGCCCAGCACTTGCAGGATACTTGGGATGTCTGTCCTCCTCTCTCCTGCCTCTCTTCTACTGGTATTGCAACTTGGTGGCAGCGGCGGCAACGTGGGGGGGGGGGGGGGCTGGTCATCATTCGCTCCATAAGATGTCCAGACATTTCCCCCATTTTTTGGGGAGGGAAAAGTGCATCTTGTGGAGCAAAAAATATGATACATTAGGTTTGCATAGTCCACTGTTGTCACCATAAAGAAGTCGGTCCTGAGAAATACTATGCAGCCATTGCTGGAGTGCATACATGTAGACAGGAAGTGGCTGCAAGCAGGATGATGTGTATCAGCAGCACTGGCATTTAACAGGAGAAAAATGCTGGATACAAAGTATTATATTTTAAAAGTTCTAATTGTTTATGACACAGGGTTATAGCAATCTAAAGCTAGGTATACACTAGTAAAAAAATTATTTGAAATGTTTTGTTTTAAAAACATTTGTTCAATCCCATACTGGGATCAAGTACGTAAACGTTTATTTTCAGCCACAGAGATTAATAATTTTGAAAGAGCAGGATGGAAAATTTGGATGGAGCAGATTAATTTCTCACAGTGTATGCAGTTTTCATTCCGTAAAGTCTATTTGTTTCAAAATCTAATGTTAAAAGTAAACTACATTTTGAACTACTTTACAACAACATTCATCAAGCTGTCAAATGTACTGAGAATTTTTGTTTGAACTTTCACCTAAAAATCTACTAATGTATAGCCAGCTTTAATGTCATTCAGTTAGTGTATCTGATATACAATACGTGTGCATTTTATTTCATTTGTTTGTGTGTACTGTGATAAGCTATAAATGATGCAGTAGGACATGAAGTAGGCTGAATTTAAATGTACAAAATTACAAGAATTCCAAACTCCAGAACTCACTTCTTTGAAGCATTCCAAATAAAAAAAAATTCAGTGTTCTGTTCCCCCCGGGACAAAGTCCATATACTGCAGGGTTTTGTCCGATGTTCCTACGTACTACCGAGCTACGCGGTTGGCCATCTGACAATGCAGCAAGCAAGGAGACAGCTACACTGTACATGATAACCAGTGTAAGCAGTACAGGATGCAGAGGTCTTAGCAGAGGCCAAGAATGGGCAATGAATAGTCTAATTTACAATATAAAAATTATCTCCTCCTGCCAGTACAAACCCCCCAAGCCCGTATGCTCCACAGTAAACATCTCCCCTCCCTCACAACCCGAAATCCCCCTCCCAGTACAGAACCCATCTTTCCAGCTTACCCCCTTAGTACAGACCCCCTCCCCAGTACAGAACCTCCTCTCCCAACCTAACCCCTCAGTACAGCTCCCCAGGCACAAACTCATCTTCAGTACAGATTTTACTGGAATAAAATAAGTGTCATTATAGCTTGATTGCTAAAGGCTGACAAAAGGCAGCTTCCTACAGAGAACATAAAGAAGAAACGTCGCTGACTACAATTTTGTCTTTTATCAAAATGCTTAATGTTGCTCTAATGGCTTATGCAAAACTAAACTCTAATGCCCTGTACACATGATCGGATTTCGGATGGAATAAAATCCGATGGAATTTTCCGTTGGAATTCCGATGAAGCTGACTTTCATCAGTGTTGCATTCACACTGTCAGACTAAATTCCGACCGAGCCGAGAAAAAATTAAGTTCAATGCTTCCGGGCATGCGTCGACTTGATACTGAGCATTCGTGGATTTTTCTCTGATGGAATTCCACACAGACGATCAAAATTTCCCATCGGAATTTCCGATGAAAAAATATTTAATTTTCCAGTAATAGTAGAAAATCACTGCTGTTACAATAGTCACTGAATAAAATGATTCTATTAGTGTAGTGTCATTGTTAAAATTCAGTGTTGAACATTGGTGAAAGTCCTTCCTGTTACAGTGAGGTGCAGAATGGGCAACCCCCCCACCCCCCACATTCCCTATTGAACACAATTAAGTTCAGCATTGCATATTATCAAAGCCCTCTACAACCCCCCATCACTAACAATAAATAAATAAATAAACAGTAGTTAGTAGATACAGAAAAAATCTTAATGCCCCAAGTAGAACTTTGCACCAGCAATGGTTTATATCACTCATAAAGGGTAGTTAATGTACAGAATCATTTATACACGCAGAACACCGATTAAAATATTAGGGACTGATTTAAAGTATGCCGAGGTTTAGTGTTAGTTCACTCAAATTTTTAATCTTCATGCTAATGTTAAGGAAATGTTGCCCCATACTGTGTGCCAGTATTTCCAAGAACGCCTTGGAAAAACAATTATTCATTTATTAGAATGTTGTCCCAAATTTTTTAAATACCCAGTGCCCATTGCCTGTCTTCAATTAATCTTAATGTATACAGTATCTTAATGCTCCCTTTAGCATCTACGAGGTGGAAAAATATGCTCACCTCAAATATAAACCCCTGAAAGGGTATATATCCCTTTTTGTATATACTGTATTTATCGGCATATAACACGCACAGGCGCATAACATGCACCCCAATTTTAATAGGGAAGTTTAAGGAAAAAAAAATTTCACAGCCCCATTTACAGTACACAGCTCCCCCATCCATTATGCATCCCCCCATCCACTACACATCCCCCCTATCCAGTACACATCCCCCCATCCATTATACATCCCCCCGCATCCATTATACATCCCCCATCCAGTACACATCCCCCCATCCAGTATACATCCCCCCATCCAGTACACATCCCCCTATCCAGTACACATCCCCCCATCCAGTACACATCCCCTCCATCCATTATACATCCCCCATCCAGTACACACCCCCCATCCATTATACATCCCCTCAATCCTGTACACATCCCCCCATCCATTATACATCCCCCCATCCAGTACACATCCCCCATCCAGTACACATCCCCCCATCCATTATACATCCCCCCATCCAGTACACCCCACTGTCCATTATACACCCCCCCCATCCAGTACACATCCCTCCATCCAGTACACATCCCTCCATCCAGTACACATCCCCCCCATCCAGTACACATCCCCCCATCCAGTACACATCCCCCCATCCACTATACATCCCCCCATCCATTACACATCCCCCCCATCCAGTACACATCCCCCCCATCCAGTACACCCCCCCCATCCAGTACACATCCCCCCATCCATTATACATCCCCCATCAATTATACATCCCCCCTATCCAGTACACATCCCCACTTCCATTATACACCCCCCCATCCAGTACACATCCCCTCCATCCATTATACATCCCCCCATCCATTATGCATCCCCCATCCAGTACACATCCCCCCATCCAGTACACAGCCCCTCTGCACTCCCAGGAGACCCCCAGTCTCCTGGGACAGGCTGCCAGCATTCTCTACAGTTAAGTAAAAAAAAATCACTGTCAGCCCCTTCCACACTGCTCCTCCTGTGTCACTCATATTGCAAAACAAAGCTTCCATATACTTCAATAGCTCTGTTTTTTTTCCACTGACCTGGTCACATGACTGCTCTCCTCTGATGTTACACAGATGGTCATGTGACCGCTCTCCTCCTTCAATCAAAGCTACACTCAGAGGAGGAGGAGAGCAGCCAGAATAAACTGAGCTATTGAGATATTTACAAGCTTCGTTTTACAATGACACTGACACAGAAGGAGCGGTGTAGAAGGGGCTGGCAAGTGACTTTTTTCTCAACTTCAGACTATGCAGGGAGCACTGTCCAAGGGCCAGGAGAGAGGCTGGCCTGACACCCACCCAGTGGGTGGCTCTTGAGGTGGACCGCCCGATCCTCGCCCCCTGTTGGTAAAACATGATATCGGCGTATAACACGCAGGCACTGTTTACCCTCTGTTTTCAGGGGAAAAAATTGCGTGTTATACGCAGATAAATACAGTATTTTCTTTCCATATTAAGTGCCGGTACACACCGGAATCGCAAAGGAAATCGCTCTGCATTCCCATGTGATTCCTGGGCGTGATCACGCACCCAGTGCTTTTTCAATGCAGTGCGGGAAACACGCATGAAATGCTGAATAAAAAAAAGATATGAAGTACATAATATTAAGGAAAAAATAAATTTTTGTTAAACAGTATGTGACAGCAGGAAGGTAAAGTCACCTGGTTGCATCCAGGGGGGTAGGTATATTTCTCCAAGATTCAGGCTTTATGCCGACTTATACAACTAGGGAGAGAGTTGATGAAGCCCAGCTGAGGCTAGTGGGCTCATGGATGATTCATACCTCTAGGGAGAGTGCTGGGCGTCGTGCAGGCAGGGAGTTGATGAGACCAGCTGAAGCTTGTCAGCTCGTTTAAGGCCTCTATAAAAACTCCCAGCTTCATTAGGTGTTTGCTCATGCCTGGAACCAGACCTGTGTGGACTGTCTAGGGAGAGTGAACCCCTGTGCGGTGAGACAAAGCCTGTGTGGCTATTTGTTTGGACATTTACTAAACCAGGGACTTAGGGACTAGGACAGCACCAGGCTGATCCCAGTTGTTAGTTAGGGAAACCTGCATGTTTAGTCAGAGGTCAAGCTGACCAGGATTTATTTTGTTTATGTTTCTTTTTGCTTTGCTGTGTTTTTGTCACTGTAAATAGAGAAATAAACCGCACCTTTTGATCTTGAAAACCACAACCTCCGTCTGCTGGGCCTGTTTTTGTGTGGGGAGCCCATCCAGGGGGTCACACACACCCGCTACCGAGTTAACCCCCTCACAGTTGGTGGAGAATACAGGCAATGTGACTTTCTGACGTTTGTCCGTCAGAAAGTCACATTGCATGGGTTCCTCCACAACCGGGCAATTTGCTGCAATATGTCCCGTTTGCCGGCAGCGGTAGCAAACAATCCTTTTGGCTGCCTCTTGAGCCCCCTACTTCCCAGGCTGTTCTCGCCAAACCCTGGGCAGAGCTCCCACCCTCTCACTCTCTCCACCCTCACCCCTTGGAATCATCTTATCCGCCCCTGGGGATGGTCTGGTCTTAGGGTGGAAAGTCCGAGAGTCTCTGGAAGAGGCCGTCAGGTTCTCTGCAGCCAAGTATCTTGGGTACACCATTGGCAGGGGAGTAATAAAACCCCAACTCAACAAAGTCGAGGCCATCCAGAGTTGGCCACGTCCCAACAGCAAGAAGCAGGTACGAGCCTTTCTGGGAATCGCGGGTTATTATCGGCGCTTCATTCCCCACTTTGCTTCTAAGGCTGTGCCCCTAACCAACCTGACGAAAGGGAAAGGGTCGGTCATGATTAAATGGACCCCCGAGGCTGAGGCAGCATTCCAATTCTTGAAACAAGCCTTATGTAGCCAGCCAGTGTTGTACTCACCCGACTTCTCTAAAGACTTTGTCGTACAAAGTGATGCGTCAGATGTGGGGTTAGGAGCAGTATTGTCCCAGGTCTGGAACGGGGAAAAGCACCCAGTCATTTACCTCAGCAGGAGGTTGAAGTCCCATGAGGTAAATTACGCCACGGTTGAAAAGGAGTGTTTAGCGGTGAAGTGGGCTCTAGATTCCCTTCGGTACTATCTGCTAGGTAGGCACTTTGACATGGTTACGGATCACGCTCCGTTAAAGTGGATGGCTCAAAACAAGGAGACAAATAGAAGAGTAAATAGGTGGTTCCTGGCCCTACAGGAATTCAAAAACACAGCAAAGCAAAAAGAAACATAAACAAAATAAATCCTGGTCAGCTTGACCTCTGACTAAACATGCAGGTTTCCCTAACTAACAACTGGGATCAGCCTGGTGCTGTCCTAGTCCCTAAGTCCCTGGTTTAGTAAATGTCCAAACAAATAGCCACACAGGCTTTGTCTCACCGCACAGGGGTTCACTCTCCCTAGACAGTCCACACAGGTCTGGTTCCAGGCATGAGCAAACACCTAATGAAGCTGGGAGTTTTTATAGAGGCCTTAAACGAGCTGACAAGCTTCAGCTGGTCTCATCAACTCCCTGCCTGCACGACGCCCAGCACTCTCCCTAGAGGTATGAATCATCCATGGAGCCCACTAGCCTCAGCTGGGCTTCATCAACTCTCTCCCTAGTTGTATAAGTCGGCATAAAGCCTGAATCTGGGAGAAATATACCTACCCCCCTGGATGCAACCAGGTGACTTTACCTTCCTGCTGTCACATACCCCCCCCCTCTTGTTTTAACCTTGGGGTTGGAACACCAGCAATCAGGCATTCATGTACTCGAGACAAAGCATCCACATTCCCCATTTGAACGCCAGGGCGATGCTTTACTGTGAAGTTGAATTCCTGTAGGGCCAGGAACCACCTATTTACTCTCTATTTGTCTCCTTGTTTTGAGCCATCCACTTTAACGGAGCGTGATCCGTAACCATGTCAAAGTGCCTACCTAGCAGATAGTACCAAAGGGAATCTAGAGCCCACTTCACCGCTAAACACTCCTTTTCAACCGTGGCGTAATTTACCTCATGGGACTTCAACTTCCTGCTGAGGTAAATGACTGGGTGCTCTTCCCCGTTCCAGACCTGGGACAATACTGCTCCTAACCCCACATCTGACGCATCACTTTGTACGACAAAGTCTTTAGAGAAGTCGGGTGAGTACAACACTGGCTGGCTACATAAGGCTTGTTTCAAGAATTGGAATGCTGCCTCAGCCTCGGGGGTCCATTTAATCATGACCGACCCTTTCCCTTTCGTCAGGTTGGTTAGGGGCACAGCCTTAGAAGCAAAGTGGGGAATGAAGCGCCGATAATAACCCGCGATTCCCAGAAAGGCTCGTACCTGCTTCTTGCTGTTGGGACGTGGCCAACTCTGGATGGCCTCGACTTTGTTGAGTTGGGGTTTTATTACTCCCCTGCCAATGGTGTACCCAAGATATTTGGCCTCCTCCTGCCCAATGGTACACTTCTTGGGGTTAGCCGTAAACCCCGCTTCCCGGATAGAGTCTAGGACTGCTTGCACTTTTGGCAGATGTGAGGCCCAATCTGTGCTATGGACAATTACGTCATCCAGGTAAGCCGCAGCATACTTCCGATGGGGCCTCAGTATCTGGTCCATTTTCCGCTGGAATGTGGCCGGCGCATTCTGTAACCCGAACGGCATTCTCTTATATTGGAACGCCCCGTCTGGGGTTACAAATGCGGTTTTCTCTTTGGCCGACTTGGCCAGGGGAATTTGCCAATACCCTTTTGTGAGGTCAAGAGTCGTCATGTATCGGGCTGTTCCCAGCCGGTCGATCAACTCATCTATACGTGGCATGGGGTAGGTGTCAAATTTTGTAACTTTGTTCAACTGACGAAAATCGTTACAAAATCGCCAGCTCCCATCCGGTTTAGTCACCAACACAATGGGACTAGACCAATCACTTTGGGACTCCTCTATCACCCCTAAGTTCAGCATTTTCTGTACTTCCTCCCGTATTGCCTCCCGTCGGGCCTCTGGGATCCGATAGGGTTTTAACTTCACCCTTTCACCGGGCGGGGTAATAATATCATGCTCTACCCCAGATGTTTGTCCCGGCAGCTCAGAGAACACCTCCTTGTTGCGAAGCACAAACTCCTTAACCTCCTGTTGTTGGGGTTGTGACAAGGTGGCTGCTATTCCAACCTCCGGAATCACGCAACCAGTTTGAGCTGGTGACCAAGTTTCTGCGACTAGGGACTCTCTATCCCTCCAGGCTTTCAACATATTAACGTGATAGATCTGTTCGGGCTTTCGCCTTCCTGGTTGTCTGACCTTGTAATTCACTTCGCTCACTTTTTCCATTATCTCGTAGGGGCCTTGCCATTTGGCAAGGAATTTACTTTCAACCGTAGGGACAAGTACCAATATCCTATCCCCCGGGGAAAAGGTACGGGTCTTGGCTCCACGGTTGTACACTCTCTGCTGTGCCAACTGCGCTTGGGCCAAATGTTCCTTCACGATGGGCATTACCTGTGCAATTCGATCTTGCATCAGGGCGACATGCTCAATCACACTCCTGTGGGGAGAACTCTCACTTTCCCAAGTTTCCTTGGCAATATCCAACAGCCCTCTTGGGTGTCTCCCATACAGTAACTCAAAGGGGGAGAATCCCGTAGAGGATTGGGGCACCTCCCTAATAGCAAACATCAAATAAGGAAGTAGACAGTCCCAATCCTTTCCATCTCTATCCACCACTTTCTTCAACATTTGTTTTAGGGTTTTGTTGAATCTTTCAACCAGCCCATCGGTTTGGGGGTGATACACAGACGTACGCAATTGCGTCACTTTGAACAATTTGCACAGCTCTTTCATAACCCGGGACATAAAGGGTGTACCTTGGTCCGTAAGCAGTTCTTTACAAATACCCACCCGGCTAAAAACAAGAGATAGCTCTTTGGCTATGGTTTTGGCCGAGGTATTTCGGAGAGGGATCGCTTCTGGATAACGGGTGGCATAGTCCATTATAACTAATATGTACTGGTGCCCCCTAGCGGACTTGATTATAGGACCTACCAAATCCATTGCGATCCTCTCAAACGGGACCTCAATGATGGGTAGAGGGACCAGCGGGCTACGGAAATGTGGCATCGGGGCTGACCTCTGACACACAGGGTAGGAGGAACAATAATTTTCTATGTCCTTCATCACCCCAGGCCAATAGAATCTCTGTAATACCCTCTCTCGGGTTTTCTCTGTCCCCAGATGACCTCCAAGAATGTGCCCATGGGCCAACTCCAACACCAACTTCCTGTAAGGTTTGGGCACCACAAGCTGCTCAACGGTTTCTTCTGCCCTTTTTGCCACCCGATACAGTAGGTCCTTCTCTACGCTGAAGTATGGGTAAGTGCAGGTATTATCTGGGTTCACTAACTCGCCATCTATTTCCACTACGTTTTCCCGTGCCTTTATTAGGGCGGGGTCTTTTAACTGTTCTGTGGCAAAATTTTCCCTGTGAACCTCAAGATCAGAAAACTCCACAGACGGTAGGTTTTCGTCTGAGGAGGTGGGCTCCTCTCCAGTTTCTTGAGTCTCGCCTGCCAATACTGACAAGGGAAATTCTGGAGAGTCCTCACCACTCTCAGAGGAGTTCTGGCTATCACCTTCCTGGTACATAGGGGCACCAGTGGGGGGCTCAGGATCATCCCACAGTTCCCAGAACTTCGGAAAATCCCTTCCCACAATGGCATCATGCGGTAATTGAGATACTAACCCCACTGGATGAGAGAGGGTACCTTTGGGGGTCTTGAAACACACTGTAGTCACTGGATACTCTCGGGTGTCCCCATGCACACAAATAACAGCTACCTTGCTATTCCCAGAGACCTCTGTTTTAACTAATTCAGCCTTTATCAGGGTCACAAGGCTACCTGAATCCAGTAATACCACAACATTTCTACCATTAATACACATTTTGCATAAATGTTTCTCAGTTCCCCGAATGGCAGTGCATGCGACTGTCGCACACAGCGACTGACGTCTGTCCGTCAGAAAGTCACATTGCATGGGTTCCTCCACAACCGGGCAATTTGCTGCAATATGTCCCGTTTGCCGGCAGCGGTAGCAAACAATCCTTTTGGCTGCCTCTTGAGCCCCCGACTTCCCAGGCTGTTCTCGCCAAACCCTGGGCAGAGCTCCCAACCTCTCACTCTCTCCACCCTCAC
Source organism: Rana muscosa (assembly GCA_029206835.1). Classification (NCBI taxonomy): domain Eukaryota; kingdom Metazoa; phylum Chordata; class Amphibia; order Anura; family Ranidae; genus Rana; species Rana muscosa. The sequence goes on from CM055116.1 coordinate 222,229,552, forward strand.
CCCTTGGAATCATCTTATCCGCCCCTGGGGATGGTCTGGTCTTAGGGTGGAAAGTCCGAGAGTCTCTGGAAGAGGCCGTCAGGTTCTCTGCAGCCAAGTATCTTGGGTACACCATTGGCAGGGGAGTAATAAAACCCCAACTCAACAAAGTCGAGGCCATCCAGAGTTGGCCACGTCCCAACAGCAAGAAGCAGGTACGAGCCTTTCTGGGAATCGCGGGTTATTATCGGCGCTTCATTCCCCACTTTGCTTCTAAGGCTGTGCCCCTAACCAACCTGACGAAAGGGAAAGGGTCGGTCATGATTAAATGGACCCCCGAGGCTGAGGCAGCATTCCAATTCTTGAAACAAGCCTTATGTAGCCAGCCAGTGTTGTACTCACCCGACTTCTCTAAAGACTTTGTCGTACAAAGTGATGCGTCAGATGTGGGGTTAGGAGCAGTATTGTCCCAGGTCTGGAACGGGGAAGAGCACCCAGTCATTTACCTCAGCAGGAAGTTGAAGTCCCATGAGGTAAATTACGCCACGGTTGAAAAGGAGTGTTTAGCGGTGAAGTGGGCTCTAGATTCCCTTCGGTACTATCTGCTAGGTAGGCACTTTGACATGGTTACGGATCACGCTCCGTTAAAGTGGATGGCTCAAAACAAGGAGACAAATAGAAGAGTAAATAGGTGGTTCCTGGCCCTACAGGAATTCAACTTCACAGTAAAGCATCGCCCTGGCGTTCAAATGGGGAATGTGGATGCTTTGTCTCGAGTACATGAATGCCTGATTGCTGGTGTTCCAACCCCAAGGTTAAAACAAGAGGGGGGGGTATGTGACAGCAGGAAGGTAAAGTCACCTGGTTGCATCCAGGGGGGTAGGTATATTTCTCCCAGATTCAGGCTTTATGCCGACTTATACAACTAGGGAGAGAGTTGATGAAGCCCAGCTGAGGCTAGTGGGCTCATGGATGATTCATACCTCTAGGGAGAGTGCTGGGCGTCGTGCAGGCAGGGAGTTGATGAGACCAGCTGAAGCTTGTCAGCTCGTTTAAGGCCTCTATAAAAACTCCCAGCTTCATTAGGTGTTTGCTCATGCCTGGAACCAGACCTGTGTGGACTGTCTAGGGAGAGTGAACCCCTGTGCGGTGAGACAAAGCCTGTGTGGCTATTTGTTTGGACATTTACTAAACCAGGGACTTAGGGACTAGGACAGCACCAGGCTGATCCCAGTTGTTAGTTAGGGAAATCTGCATGTTTAGTCAGAGGTCAAGCTGACCAGGATTTATTTTGTTTATGTTTCTTTTTGCTTTGCTGTGTTTTTGTCACTGTAAATAGAGAAATAAACCGCACCTTTTGATCTTGAAAACCACAACCTCCGTCTGCTGGGCCTGTTTTTGTGTGGGGAGCCCATCCAGGGGGTCACACACACCCGCTACCGAGTTAACCCCCTCACAAGTAATATACCATAAAACAATGACCATACAATTTCAGTCTGCAGAGCCTGTAGTTTTCTAAAACTATCAAAGTTTGAAATGCAATAGACATAACTGGAGACTATAACTCCACAACCCTGAAAATCCTGGCGCCTCTTTGCCTTTGAGGGTATTTTTTTTGTTTTGTTTCACTATATATCACATAGGATGTGGATGTGGGCAGTTGTCCCTGGAACTGGTTAGATTTCGATTTATAGCTATTTTCTCAGGACAAAAAGCAGAAATCTGCAGCAATGTTTGTTAAAGGATAAGTGCACTTATCTTTTTTGACCCCTTCCCTTGGCCTAAACTAACCCATCCTCCGTCTCCACAGATTCATACTTAATTCGATCCAGAGGTGGATCTGCTGTTTGTTTACATCCAGTCATGCAAGTCTTCATTGTCCTGGCCACGCCTGCTCGTTGTAGCCCAATATACTTCTTTGGGACTATTTATGATCATCTCTGGCCTTAGGACACAGCTACATAAAAGTCTATGGGACACTAATGTGCAGAACAGTTTGGATGTAAACAAACAGTGGAACTGGGGTCATCAGATCGAGGTGAGTATGCATCTGTGGAGGGGGAGGATGGGTTAGATTAGAAAAGGGGAAGCAGGCAAAAATGCCTACATATACTTTGTTTTAATTTGCACTTATCCACTAAAACCCTTGCAATATACATTGATCACTCAGAGGGGATTTTTGCTCAACTAAAGTAGAGTTAAACCCTAAAAAATTATTGGTTGTTCCAGTAGATTTCCAGTGGATCAACAGATTATTTGTAATCCAGGCCCTAACCTATATAAACGTTATTTTAAAATGACCAAAATCATTCTGCTGTTTGGGATATAATGAACCCCAAGGCAGGATTCAGATCTGTTGTGATTGTACTGCGAATAGCCTGAAGCTAAAGGGGTTCCAGTATTAGTTCCTGTGTATATTAGTAGAAGTGGCCAGAGTGCCTCAAAAACTTGCCCTACGATCTAATCAGTTAGCCAATAAATGGTATCACCCTAAACCTACAGTAGAGCTTCTACTTTTTTTGATGGCTAACACAGTACAAAACGCCATTGCTGTATCTTGTGTATATAGAGCATATGCTAAACTTCTGTAAAGGTGTTCTCTTTTTATCTTTTATAGTTACATGAAATGTATTAAATCCACTCTTACCGCAGCAAATTGTAAATATAAATTTGCAAAGAATAGTTCCAAAAATGCCTAGCAGGCATATTTTTCAAATTAGTCTAAGATTTTTGTGCTATGGTATTTGTAGAATCTCATATCACATGTTGTGATTAATAATCCTTGGAAAGTTGAGAACAAATAATACAATTTTACTGTTAATGGTTCTGTGAATGCATTCAGAGTTAGGAAGAACAGAGTTCACAGCAAACTGTCAAGTCAGCTTCCTACAGAATGTACCATTACTTTTGTAGCGTGTAAAACCCTAATAACTGTATCCTATTTAAAAAAAAATTCATAGAGTCGTATTTTGTGTTATTAACTAGGGATGAGCCGAACACCCCCGGGTTCGGTTCGCACCAGAACCTTCGAACGGACCGAAAGTTCGCGCGATTTTTCGAACCCTATTCGTTATAATGGACGCGAACGTTCGAAATCAAAATTGCTAATTACAACGGCCAATATGCATGTTAATGTTATAAAACAGGTTTGGGGACCCGGGTCCTGCCCCAGGGGACATATATCAATGCAAAAAGAAATTTTAAAAACTAAAGTTTTTTCGGGAGCAGTCATTTTAATGATGCATAAAGTGAAAAAAAAAAATGTGAAATTTTCCTTTAAATATGGTACCTGGGGGGTGTCTAAAGTATGCCTGTGAAGTGGCATGTGTTTCCCGTGTTTAGAACTGTCCTTGCACAAAATGACATTTGTAAAGGAAAAAAAGAAGCCATTTAAAACCACTTGCGGCTTTAATGTCATGTCTTGTCCTGGCCGCCATATGGCTGAAAATCCTTGAGAAAAATGGCATGGCTACCCCATCACCCCCCCCCCCCCACCCCAGCCCCTTTGGGTCTTGTATGGATACTAAGGGGGACCCCGCACCCAAAATAAAACCCTATACCTACAACCCTATATACTCTGAACAGCAGTATATAGGTGGTGCAAACAAGACATGGACTGTAGGTTTGTTCTTAAGTAGAATCTGAACAGGTACATTATGAAGTGTAGCTACATCCCAAAAAAATCAATTTTTAAGCTTTTTGGAGAACATAGGGAGGGGTTATCACCCCTGTAACATTTGCTGTCTTTGCACATCTGTTCAGAACATGTCACCTCACTTTCCGTCCCAATGACAAATGTTTTTGGAAAAGTGGGGTTTTAATTGAAACAAGGATTGGTGATAAAGCATCAGTAGAGAGGAGATACCTTTTTCCCAAATTAAATCTAACAGGATAGAATTTTCCTTCCTAGGGGTAGATTTCCTCTCACTTCCTGTTTTCTCTTGCCGTTTGCAAGTAGGAGTCGTTTGTAAGTTGGATGTTTGAAAGTAGGGGCCTGCCGTATATACTCTGCAGAAATTTGCCCTATTAGATGTTGGTGTAGCCACAAGACTGGTGGGCACAGGAATGGGCCCTGCTGTGAGTTAATAGATCAAGATTTGTACTTGCATGCACCTGTTGAACCGGGCAGAAAAATTGGGCCTTTGGTGGTGGTGGTGGTGGTGGTGGACGGTGTTGCCACAAGACTGTAAGCCCTCACAGTTACTCTTGGTGGGTGCAGGAATGGGCCCTGCTGTGAGTTATTAGATCAAGATTTGTAATTGCATGCACCTGTTGAACAGGGCAGAAAAATTGGGCCTTTGGTGGTGGTGGTGGTGGTGGACGGTGTTGCCACAAGACTGTAGGCCCTCATAGTTACTCTTGGTGGGCGCAGGAATGGGCCCTGCTGTGAACTATTAGATCAAGATTTGTAATTACACGCCCCTGTTAAACAGGGGCTGAAAAATTGTGCCTTAGGCATTGGTGCTGGTGCCACAACACTGCAACCCCTCACAGATACTGTACTTGGAGCACAGCAGTCACACCTATTGCGAAGCATCTTTTTAAAAAATTGTAATTACACGCCCCTGTTATACAGGGGCTGAAAAATTGTGCCTTAGGCACTGGTGCTGGTGCCACAACACTGCAACCCCTCACAGATACTGTACTCTGAGCACAGCAATGAGACCTGTTGCAAAGCATTGCCTAAAAATTGTAATTACACGCCCCAACAGGGGCTGAAAAATTGTGCCTTAGGCACTGGTGCTGGTGCCACAACACTGCAACCCCTCACAGATACTGTACTCTGAGCACAGCAGTCACACCTGTTGCGAAGCATCTTTTTAAAAAATTGTAATTACACGCCCCTGTTATACAGGGGCTGAAAAATTGTGCCTTAGGCACTGGTGCTGGTGCCACAACACTGCAACCCCTCACAGATACTGTACTCTGAGCACAGCAATGAGACCTGTTGCAAAGCATTGCCTAAAAATTGTAATTACACGCCCCAACAGGGGCTGAAAAATTGTGCCTTAGGCACTGGTGCTGGTGCCACAACACTGCAACCCCTCACAGATACTGTACTCTGAGCACAGCAGTCACACCTGTTGCGAAGCATCTTTTTAAAAAATTGTAATTACACGCCCCTGTTATACAGGGGCTGAAAAATTGTGCCTTAGGCACTGGTGTGGTGGCATGGATCATTGAGGAGGAGGAAGAGGATAGTCAGTGAACATAACAGGACAGTCACTCAGCATCAGCATAGGCAGTCTTGAAGGGATGTGACATTATAAATTATTCCGTTATATCCGCTTCAGGTGTCTGGTAGCTGGTGGTGATCCAAGACTGATTCATTTTTATGAAGGTCAGTCGATCAACCGAGTCGGTGGACAGGCGCACCCTATGATCAGTGACAAATCCTCCAGCAGCACTGAATGTGCGTTCGGAAAGAACGCTGGATGCAGGACAGGCCAGTAGCTCAATTGCATACTGTGCAAGCTCTGGCCAGTGATCCATCCTCAGGACCCAGTAAGCCAGAGGATTTTCGGTGGGAAAGGTGTCCAAGTCTGACCTTGCCCCTAGGTATTCCTGCACCATGTATATCAGACGCTGGCGATGGTTGCTGGAACCGATCATACCTTGGGGCTGCGGACTAAAAAATTGTCTGAACGCATCGGTCAGACGTCCACCTTCCCCACCGCTCCTTCTGCTACTGACCGAAGCCTCAGCAACTCGTCGTCCAGGACCAGGAGTTTGTAACCTCCCAGTTTCTGGGAACGCGTTGCACAGACCTTTCTGCAAGGCCTCCCTGAGATGTCTCATCCTCTGCTCCCTCTGCGACGGCAAGATAAGGTCCGCAACCTTACCCTTGTACCGTGGATCAAGGAGAGTGGCCAGCCAGTAATGGTCACTCTCCTTGATCCGAAGAACACGAGGATCCTTCCACAGGCTTTGCAGGATCAGGGAGGCCATGCAGCGTAGGTTAGCTGAGGCATTCGGTCCGGAGTCTTCTGGGTCACTGAGGATGACATGATCGCCAGCCACCTCCTCCCAGCCACGTACAAGTCCACTGGTTTGTTGGGATTGTACATCATCCCTAAAAGACTGCTGCTGCTGATGCTGAGTGCCAGGCTCCACCTCCATGCTCACACAATCCTCCTCCTCCTCCTCCTCTTCCTGTGTGATGGGTGGGACAGAAGGAACATTGTCTGGATAAAGGGGGCCTTGAGAGACAAGGAAGTCCTCCTCTTCCTGCCTCTGTTCTGCCTCAAGTGCCCTGTCCATTATCCCACGCAGCGTATGCTCCAACAGGTGGACAAGAGGTACAGTGTCACTGATGCATGCACTGTCACTGCTCACCATCCTCGTGGCCTCCTCAAATGGTGAGAGGACAGTGCATGCATCCCTGATCATGCTCCACTGGCGTGGGGAAAAAAAGCCAAGCTCCCCTGACCCTGTCCTGGTGCCGTAGTCGCAAAGGTACTCATTGATGGCCCTCTGCTGCGTGTGCAGTCGCTGCAGCATGGCCAACGTTGAGTTCCACCTGGTGGGCATGTCACATATTAGGCGGTTCTTGGGCAGGTTCAGCTCCTTTTGCAGCTCAGTCAGCCGTGCACTGGCATTATAAGATCGGCGGAAATGCACACAGACTTTCCTGGCCTGCCTCAGGACATCCTGTAAGCCTGGGAACCTGCCCAAGAACCGCTGCACCACCAGGTTGAGGACGTGAGCCATACAGGGCACATGGGTGAGCTGCCCCTGTCGCAGGGCGGAGAGGAGGTTGGTGCCATTATCAGAAACGACCATTCCTGGCTTAAGCTGGCGTGGCGTCAACCACCTCTCGGCCTGCCCCTGCAGAGCTGCCAGAACCTCTGGCCCAGTGTGGCTCCTGTCCCCCAAACACACCAGCGCAAGCACGGCATGGCATCTTTTTGCCTGCGTACTCGCGTAGCCCCTTGTACGCCTACGGAGCACCGCTGGTTCCGAGGACAGAGCACTCGAAGAGGACATGGAGGAAGAAGAAGAGGAGGGGGTGGAGGAGAGAGGTGTGTCACAACCAGTAGTAGCATTTTGGAGGCGTGGTGGCGGAACAACCTCCAACACTACTGCACCTTGTCCCGCATCCCTCCCAGCTGCCAATAGAGTGACCCAATGGGCCGTGAAAGAAAGATAACGTCCCTGTCCATGCCTGCTGGACCATGAGTCAGCGGTAATATGCACCTTACCGCTGACCGCCCTGTCCAGCGAGGCATGGACATTGCCTTCCACATGCCAGTAGAGAGACGGAATCGCCTTCCGTGAGAAAAAGTGGCGTTTGGGAACCTGCCACTGAGGAACCGCACATTGAACAAACTCACGGAAGTGGGCCGAGTCTATCAACTGAAAAGGCAGCAGTTGAAGTGCTAGCAATTTAGCCAAGCTAGCATTCAACCGCTGGGCATGTGGATGGCTGGGAGTATACTTCTTTCGACGGTCCAGCAGCTGGGGCAGGGAAATTTGCCTGCTACAATCGGACGTCGGTGTACTGCAAGTACTTGGTTGTGACACACCTAATTCTACACCTTCAGTCCTCTCAGAGCAGCTTTCAGAGAGGACTGAAGATATAGTGGGGATGGAGATCCCAGCTGATGAGGAGCAAGGAGAGGTCCGCTTTGTTCTTTGGTGTGGGTCTTTTATGTGTGCTTGCCAACGAGCTGCATGGCAGGTCGACATATGTCTGCTCATGCTTGTGGTGCCCAAGCGGCTGATGTTTTGGCCACGCGAGATACGCTTGAGACAAATATTGCAAATAGCAGTGGTGCGATCTGATGCACTCGTCTCAAAAAAGGCCCACACCAAAGAACTTTTGTGATAACGTGCAGAGGCAGCGCCCTGCACAGGCGGAGCTCTGCGGTGTGGTACAGTTGCTGTGCTGGCCTCTAGCTGGCCTCCAGGGGGCATCCTGCCTCGTTGGACATGTGACGCTGCATCCTCCTCCTCCTCCTCCTCTCTCCCTTCAGGCACCCACGTGGAGTCAGTGACCTCATCATCCCCTCCCTCTTCACCACTAGAGCAAACCTGGCAGTAAGCTGCAGCTGGTGGAACACTACTGCCAGATTGCTGTCCTTCAGCATCCCCTCTCTCTGCGCGCACACTACTGACTTCCTCAAGCTGGGTATCATCATCCGAGCCTTCGAATCGTTGGGCATCCTCCTGGAGCATGTACCCAACACTGTGCTCAAACAGTTCGGGGGACTCCTCAGGAGGACATGGTGGGTCTAGGGAAGGGGTGGCTGATGATGCCATTGAGTACGCGTTGGCAGCTGCTCTGCCAGTACCCTGAGCCTGGGTGAGAGAGGATGAGGAGGATGAGGAGGGCTTGGTCATCCATTCTACCAAGCCTTCGGCATGATGCGGCTCCACATGTCCAGCTGCCGAAAACAAAGACAAGCGTGTCCCATGGCCACGTGCTGATGACGATGCACGACCACGTCCACGGCCAGCACTGTTGTCTCTAGAAACAGAGCCTGCCTGCCCTGTGTTCTTGCCTCGGCACGCTCTGCCTCTCCTTGGCGGTCTTCCAGCCATTGTAGTCGGTAGTGTATATAGTATAAAAAATAGAACTCCTATGTGTGCTCACAACACACTGTAGGTCCTATGGGTGCTGACACTAACACACTATAGGTACTATGTGTGCTGCTGACAAGAAAATATAGGAGCTCTGTTTGCTGCCACTAACACACTAGAAGTCCTATGGGTGCTGCTGAGAAGAAAATATAGGAGCTCTGTGTGATGCCACTAACACACTAGAAGTCCTATGGGTGCTGCTGAGAAGAAAATATAGGAGCTCTGTGTGATGCCACTAACACACTAGAAGTCCTATGGGTGCTGCTGAGAAGAAAATATAGGAGCTCTGTTTGCTGCCACTAACACACTAGAAGTCCTATGGGTGCTGCTGAGAAGAAAATATAGGAGCTCTGTTTGCTGCCACTAACACACTAGAAGTCCTATGGGTGCTGCTGAGAAGAAAATATAGGAGCTCTGTGTGATGCCACTAACACACTAGAAGTCCTATGGGTGCTGCTGAGATGAAAATATAGGAGCTCTGTGTGATGCCACTAACACACTAGAAGTCCTATGGGTGCTGCTGAGAAGAAAATATAGGAGCTCTGTTTGCTGCCACTAACACACTAGAAGTCCTATGGGTGCTGCTGAGAAGAAAATATAGGAGCTCTGTTTGCTGCCACTAACACACTAGAAGTCCTATGGGTGCTGCTGAGAAGAAAATATAGGAGCTCTGTGTGATGCCACTAACACACTAGAAGTCCTATGGGTGCTGCTGAGATGAAAATATAGGAACTCTGTGTGATGCCACTAACACATTAGAAGTCCTATGGGTGCTGCTGAGAAGAAAATATAGGAGCTCTGTTTGCTGCCACTAACACACTAGAAGTCCTATGGGTGCTGCTGAGAAGAAAATATAGGAGCTCTGTGTGATGCCACTAACACACTAGACGTCCTATGGGTGCTGCTGAGATGAAAATATAGGAACTCTGTGTGATGCCACTAACACATTAGAAGTCCTATGGGTGCGGCTGAGAAGAAAATATAGGAGCTCTGTTTGCTGCCACTAACACACTAGAAGTCCTATGGGTGCTGCTGAGAAGAAAATATAGGAGCTCTGTGTGATGCCACTAACACACTAGAAGTCCTATGGGTGCTGCTGAGAAGAAAATATAGGAGCTCTGTTTGCTGCCACTAACACACTAGAAGTCCTATGGGTGCTACTGAGAAGAAAATATAGGAGCTCTGTGTGATGCCACTAACACACTAGAAGTCCTATGGGTGCTGCTGAGAAGAAAATATAGGAGCTCTGTTTGCTGCCACTAACACACTAGAAGTCCTATGGGTGCTGCTGAGAAGAAAATATAGGAGCTCTGTGTGATGCCACTAACACACTAGAAGTCCTATGGGTGCTGCTGAGAAGAAAATATAGGAGCTCTGTTTGCTGCCACTAACACACTAGAAGTCCTATGGGTGCTGCTGAGAAGAAAATATAGGAGCTCTGTGTGATGCCACTAACACACTAGAAGTCCTATGGGTGCTGCTGAGAAGAAAATATAGGAGCTCTGTTTGCTGACACTAACACACTAGAAGTCCTATGGGTGCTGCTGAGAAGAAAATATAGGAGCTCTGTGTGATGCCACTAACACACTAGAAGTCCTATGGGTGCTGCTGAGAAGAAAATATAGGAGCTCTGTTTGCTGCCACTAACACACTAGAAGTCCTATGGGTGCTGCTGAGAAGAAAATATAGGAGCTCTGTTTGCTGCCACTAACACACTAGAAGTCCTATGGGTGCTGCTGAGAAGAAAATATAGGAGCTCTGTGTGATGCCACTAACACACTAGAAGTCCTATGGGTGCTGCTGAGATGAAAATATAGGAACTCTGTGTGATGCCACTAACACATTAGAAGTCCTATGGGTGCTGCTGAGAAGAAAATATAGGAGCTCTGTTTGCTGCCACTAACACACTAGAAGTCCTATGGGTGCTGCTGAGAAGAAAATATAGGAGCTCTGTGTGATGCCACTAACACACTAGACGTCCTATGGGTGCTGCTGAGATGAAAATATAGGAACTCTGTGTGATGCCACTAACACATTAGAAGTCCTATGGGTGCGGCTGAGAAGAAAATATAGGAGCTCTGTTTGCTGCCACTAACACACTAGAAGTCCTATGGGTGCTGCTGAGAAGAAAATATAGGAGCTCTGTGTGATGCCACTAACACACTAGAAGTCCTATGGGTGCTGCTGAGAAGAAAATATAGGAGCTCTGTTTGCTGCCACTAACACACTAGAAGTCCTATGGGTGCTGCTGAGAAGAAAATATAGGAGCTCTGTTTGCTGCCACTAACACACTAGAAGTCCTATGGGTGCTGCTGAGAAGAAAATATAGGAGCTCTGTGTGATGCCACTAACACACTAGAAGTCCTATGGGTGGTGCTGAGAAGAAAATATAGGAGCTCTGTTTGCTGCCACTAACACACTAGAAGTCCTATGGGTGCTGCTGAGAAGAAAATATAGGAGCTCTGTTTGCTGCCACTAACACACTAGAAGTCCTATGGGTGCTGCTGAGAAGAAAATATAGGAGCTCTGTTTGCTGCCACTAACACACTAGAAGTCCTATGGGTGCTGCTGAGAAGAAAATATAGGAGCTCTGTTTGCTGCCACTAACACACTAGAAGTCCTATGGGTGCTGTTGGGGTGCAATGCTGTGCTAACAGCACTGCGGTTGGTACTACTGCAATACTGTACTAACAGTAAGCACGCACCAGACTAATCCCCAGCAGCAGCTAATAACACACTAACTGTGCAATCAGCAGCAATGAACGATCAATGACTTAGGTAGCAATGGTTTAGCAAAGAAATAGCCAATGGTTTAGCAAAGAAGAGCAAATCTTTCAGTATCAAGCAAAGACAGAATCAGCAGACTAATCTCTCCTAAAGCCGGAACTCATGTGACCGGGGCCGATGGCGTGGCGGCCTTTTAAATGGTGGGGCGTGTACTAAAGCCCCTGAGCTGTAATTGGCTACAGGCGTCCTGCCTGTAGCCAATTATTGCTCTCCGAGTTTCGGGCGCTGTGATTGGCCAAGCATGCGGGGTCACAGTGCATGCTTGGCCAATCATCAGCCAGCAATGCACTGCGCCGGCCGCGCCGGCCGCAATGCATTGCGGGGCCGCTCGCATCACACGAATGTGATGGGAACGGCCCAAATAGTTCTGGGCTCGACGAGCGAGCGAACGCCCGATGCTCGATTCGAACATGGGTTCGAATCGAGCACCGGGCCCATCCCTATTATTAACCAGTGTGACTTTAAATATATTAGGGTGAAATTATATTGGATTTTATTTAACTTCTTAAATAAAGTGATGATTTATGTGTCTTTACTATTTACAAAAAAAAGGTAAAACAGGTTACCCCTTAACACTACTTTTGAAGGCAGCTATATTTCTTTCTTGTTAAAATTCTATAAAGTATGTGTAATCTGAGGTTCAGCTGTTAAACAACAGTCTACTTTCAGCAAAGCAGTTACGTTTAGCTTGGTAAACATGTTAAAAAGGAGTCTAGAGATAAAACTGCTTGATGGAAATTCCGCGTATAAAATATTCATATGCAAGATCTACAGTATATTTGCCAGACCAAAAAAAATGTAAAAAAAAGATAATCCTTTTTTTAAATTCTGAACATAATAAAGCAATAAAATAACAATAGTAGGAGGCGCATGCGCGGTAGCTCCCAAGATGGCCGCCAGCCTCTAGAGCTCCGCTCCACCACGGCCCATTAATCACCACCGGAGCTCACAGAGCGCCCCCACAGCACCCTCCATGGGATATTCGAGCGGGGGAAGCCCCCCTGATCACCCGGATGTCAGCGGTACAGGCGAGGAGGAATCTGACAAGCCGGATGACCGCGAGTCCTGGTCCCCTCAGCAATTCCAAGATGGCGGCGGCAGCACGAGGTCCTCAGGACACAGAGTTCACGGAGGACATTGCAGCAGACCAGGACGTATTACCGCAACCCTCTGCAGGTACAGACTATCCGCCCCTGAACCTGGCCGCATCCCCAGCCTCCACTGAATCTCTGCTGAGCAGAATGATATCAGGCATCCCCACAACCCCTATGCATGATCCGAACACAGGCCTCCTATTAACAGCCACTGATAACGCAGGCCCTTTTCCTAACCCCTCTGACTTGTCATCTATGATGGCTGCGTTTGCTCAAATGCTCTCCACAGGGCTTGCTCAGAACGCGGCGCAGATCACGGCATCCATTCATGCTGATTTGCAGCAAATTGGAGTGAGAATGGACGTTATTGAACAGAAAGCCGACCAGGCTGTTTCCCGTATAAACCAAAATACTGATAGGCTGCATGATGTACAAGACCAATCAGAAACAGCGTTCGCAAAGATCGATGATCTTGAGAACAGATCAAGAAGATATAACTTTAGGGTACGGGGGATCCCCGAATCTGAAAAGGAGGTTCAAGGTACTGTAAAAGCACTCATACGCAGACTACTCCCTGATATTTCGGAGATCCGCCTGGAGCTAGATAGAGCTCACAGAGCCCTTCAACCCCCCCCCGCTCTGATGGTCTCCCCAGGGACATCATAGTGAAACCTCACTATTATTCAGTCAAAGAAGAGGTGATGAAGAAATCCAGGAGCTCTGATAGCCTCATCTTTCAGGGGCATAAAATACAAATATTTGCTGACTTGTCACCGTTCACTATTCAAAAGAGACGTTCCTTAAAGCCTTTACTACAGGTCCTAACGGAAAAGGAGATCACATACAGGTGGTCATTCCCCCTCCGCCTGAACTTTTCCTACAGGAATAAAAGCTATGGATTCTCCTCCTTGGTGGAGGGGGAGCGCCTCCTGCTGCACCTGGGGATCCTTTCACAGGAACCTTCACCCATGCAGATTTCCAGAAACACCCCGTCTTCATCTAAAAGACCACCGCCTGCAAGCCCACTGCAACACAACTGGATGACACAAAGCTCCAAGAGGCCTAAAGAAAATCTCCCACCTTGAAAGATGACTGCCTCATCCTAGATCAGGGCCCTGATCTGAGCAATCTTTAACCTATTTGAGTGCCTGTGACTTCTGCCCCCCCCTCACTATTGCTATCCCGAGCGGGCCGGAACTCATCACATATCGTGAACTGTCAAGTATATTTTACCTACTTCTGCAGACAGCTAATGCAGTGCTATGAGTGCGGATTACCTGAACTTGGGGTGGGGGGGGGATGCTTTTTCTGGCACAGGACCATAATTGTTCTGCTCTATGGACTGCCTCCTTAGAACTTCCCTTGTGCCTACAATTTTTTGTTATGGTTTTCAGTTTATTGATAGGCAGATATCACTATTGTTCGGGTGATTGTGCCCCTTCCCCCAGTAGTTGGGGGGTTTCACTACGGCTGGGCCGGGATACTCAGCCTAGTCAATAAGGGGGTTTATCACCCCCCTTTTTTTTTTTTTTTATTAGATTTATTTGTTTGGAGATAGGGGTGACCGGGAGTTGTTCCTTTTAGGTTAGGGGCTGTCCCTTGATTTGTTTGCGCCAATAATGGGGGCGTTCTGTTTCAGTTACAATTAGGGGCTACACATAGCCCTCAGTTTTACTTTTTTACAGGTGCTCGGGCTGTGGTGGACCCAGTGCACCTTCTCTAGGAACCGGGGGCACTATCAGTGCTCCTAGGCTCCGCTCTGGACCCCCGCTTTTGGGGTATTCCAGACCTCTCAGGTTACAGGAGGTGGAATGGTTAGACCATCCGCCTCCAGGGGGGGGAGGGGATTGGGGGATCCCCCAACTCAGTTTTACTTCAATTGGTCCTTAAGGGACGAATGTTTAGGTTTGTATTACAAGTGTATAACCCCATTCTTCCTCTTTCTCTCTTTTTCATCCTTTCTCTACTCCTCTCTTATGCTCGAAGGAAATCTCGATCGATCCAGGACTACATGCTCCCTCCCATCTCGGATGCCGGCTTCTCACTCAGCCTTCTCACGCAACATCCCTGCCTGGGAAAAGGTAAGCACCTGCTTCTTCTCACAGATTCACCCCCTCTGATCCATGCCCAACGCACACCAACCCATACCCACCCTTAAAATAGTTTCACATAACACACAGGGTCTCAACTCCCCTGTCAAACGTAGAAAAGCCTTTCAGCAATACCACTCCATGCATGCAGACATACTCTTATTACAAGAAACTCATTTTCCGTCCACGTTCAAACCCTCCTTCCTACACCAACACTACCCTCAATTTTTTCTAGCATGAGCAGAAAATAAGACTAAAGGGGTTGCAGTATGCTTCACCAAGCACATCAGTCTCTCCCAACCAGAAACTGTACTAGACCCCATGGGACGTTACATTTTAGTATTCGGACACATAGACGGGGAAATGTATACTTTCGTGTCATATTATGCCCCGAATAAGGGTCAAAAGCGCTTTTTTGATATTCTTATACGGACACTAAAACCACATTTCAAAGGGTTGGTCTTCATCGGTGGTGATTCCAATATCGCCTTTGATCTTGCCCTGGACAAACGGGCGGATGGAACATCCAAGCCCAAACGCCCTGCCAAACAGAGCACATACATAGCCAAAACGCTCCATGAGGCTGGTCTCGTGGATATCTGGAGGGAGGTTAATCCACATACTAAAGATTACACGCACTACTCAGTCCCACACAACTCCTTTGCAAGGATAGATCATGTTTTCACTAATTCCTTTTCAATTCCACCACTCCAGGGTTCCAAAATAGTAGAATCCCCTCTGTCTGACCATTCAATGGTCTCCGTGACCACACACAGATCCTCGGGAGAGAGAAAGGCGCCCAGATGGCGACTACAAGAATCCCTCTTGAGTGACCCAATACAATGTTCTTTTGTGGAAGCGGCCATTAAAGAATATTTCCTGATAAACGCTATGAAGGAGGTCTCCCCTCAAATAGTATGGGCAGCACACAAATCTGTCATTAGAGGGAAAATCATTCAGTTATCCTCAAGGCTCAAAGCGGAACGTAAGGCAGATACACTCAGGCTCACGGAGGAATTTCACTCCCTAGCCAAAGCGCATAAACGTAACCCAACGCCCAATTCCCTGGCTGACTTGGACAGAGCCAGGGTACTTCTTAACCTACACTTAACTACGGCAGCAGAACAACATCTTAGATGGACAGGGGCAAAGCTCTATTCCTATAAAGACAGGATAGGCTCTAAATTGGCAGCAAAACTTACTCCAAAACACCGTCCACTAGCCTTCCCTAAAATCAAGACAACTGGGGGTGACTTGACTCAGAACCCGACTAAAATTATGGACACCTTTTTAAAATTCTATTCGGACCTTTACAAACAAGACCAAAGGGCCCCTAATAAGCTTGATGTAGATTTTTTGGCGAACCTGCAGTTACCCTCCCTGACGGATGATCATAGAGACATACTCGAAAGCCCCTTTACTCAGGAGGAAATCTTGACTACCATTAAGTCACTTAAAGTGGGGTCCGCTCCGGGGCCGGACGGCTTCTCCACCGGGTATTATAAAAAATTCGGACCAATACTGACTCCACATTTGTCTCAGTTCTTCAACTCTCTCAGGGATGGAGCTCAGCTAGGAACAGACCTTAACACTGCTTATATCTCAGTCATACCCAAACCTGATAAGGATCCGTGCGAGGTGAGCAATTACAGACCGATCTCTCTTATTAATAACGATATCAAACTTATGACTAAGATTATAGCTAACAGAATGTCAGGTTTCATCTCCTCCTACGTCCACAAGGACCAGGTGGGCTTCATACCCGGGAGACAGGGTCCGGACCAGATTAGAAGATCCATTGACATTGTATCCATTCTACGGTCACGTTGGGATGGGGGTAGCCAACAAACCGGTTACTTGCTCTCAATTGATCTACACAAAGCCTTCGATTCCATAGATTGGGCGTATCTCTCTGGTACCCTTGTGAGATGGGGATTTGGACCACACTTCCTCAATCTTATACGTTCCCTTTATTCTGCACCCACTGCTCAGATACGTTTGATGGGGAGGTACTCAGATTCCTTCCCTATTGGTAGGGGTACCAGACAGGGTTGCCCCCTCTCTCCCCTGCTGTTTGCAATAGCAATGGAGACGTTAGCCATTGCTCTCCGATCACACCCTGACTTTAAGGGAGTCAATTGCGGACCCCAAGAACATAAATGCGCACTGTACGCAGATGACCTACTCCTCTTTGTTACATCCCCACTAACATCTACCCTGGTTATTCTTAAAACTTTGAAGGCCTTCAGTGAGGCCTCGGGCTTGAAAATCAATATGAATAAGTCAACGGCCCTAAACGTAACTGTCCCGCAGGACATGCTTTCACTACTCTCTAAGAACTTTGAGTTTGCATGGGCCTCCGGGGCGATACCATACTTAGGTATCAAATTGACTTCTGACATAAGCAACCTCTTTAAGGCAAATTACCCCCCTATTCTACAGAAATGTAGGAAGGATTTGAACAATTGGTCGAGAAGCGGCCTATCCTGGATTGGCAGGATACACGCCATTAAAATGACTCTTCTCCCACGTATGCTGTACTTATTCCGATCCCTCCCTATCCCGATCAAGAAACAGGTTCTGGATAAACTACAATCGGACATTATCCGCTTTGTTTGGGGTAACAAAGGATACAGATGTCCCTCGGGAATCTTACTCCGCCTTAAATCTCAGGGAGGCTTGGGACTCCCGAATATTTGGAATTATTACCAGGCAGCGCAACTGGCACAAATCTCAATGGTCTTCTCAAAGGGACAGAAACCGGACTGGCTCTCTATAGAAAAGCAAGCAGTCCCCATGAATACCATTGACTACTTGCTATGTTGTAACCCAAAAACCAGACCTGCAATACTATCCCCCACACTATCTCACTCAGTTACATTATGCTCCCGGATATACAAGCACTCATCTTTGACCTCTCCACTGAAACCTTTAGCCCATCTGTTCCACAACCCTGCCTTCCCTCCGGGAATGGATATCAGAGCTTTTAAATGGTGGACTGATAAGGGCTTGTACCGAATAGGGCACTTTCTCTCTCCTGCAGGCCCTATATCTTTATCGCACTGCAAAAAGACACTAGATATGCCCGACTCTGAGTTTCTACGTTTCTCCCAAATCTCACATTTCTTGCACTCCATCGAGTCTAACAAGACTGTCCTACATAAGATTACACCCTATGAACACTGGTGCTCGAACACGCTGGATCAGAGGGGAGGAATCTCTCTAATATACACAGCTCTGTCAACTCAGTCGACCAAACCCTCATACGCTCAGAGATGGGAGGAAGATGTGGACGGCTCATGGGACAATGAGATTTGGTTTCGAGCATTGCAGCAAGCTTTTAAGGGTATACTCAATGTATCTTTGATAGAAGCTAGTCTGAAAGTTTTGGTAAGGTGGTATTATGTTCCTTCCAGGCTGGCTACAATGTACTCAGGCACTTCTCCAGTTTGCTTCAGAGGATGTGAACTGGAGGGCACTATGCTCCACACATGGTGGTCCTGCCCACGCATCAGATCTTTCTGGCGCAAGGTTTTCCGCACCCTTAGTTCCCTGACGGGCATACAGATCACTCCTTGACCCAATATAGCACTGCTGAACCACCCAATCCCCAATTTACCCAAACTATCCCAGAAGCTCTCATTTTTTATATTGTTAGGAGCCAAATTAACCATAGCCAAGGCCTGGAAGAATCCCACAGTATCGTTCTGGGGTTTCAAGAGAAAGGTTTCCTGGATCATGGCCCAAGAGCAAATTGTCGCTAAACTTACTGACAAGAGTGAAAAATTCATAGCCACCTGGGATCCTTGGGCCACCTACTGCAATGTCTCTCTGATACCCGGAGTACAACCTGGTTTTCTGAGTACTAACATTCCACCTTCTTAACATAAGAATTTCTACACCTCCTTCCTTCTCACGTTTTTAAGTCTTCTCCTCTCTTGCCTCTCTTGGCTTTCTGGGGTTTTCACTACAGATCTGATTGAGTTGCTCTCATATTCACTTAACTCATGTTACACAATTGTGTTTGTTTCTTAATGTCTTTCTTTATACTTGCCCAGAGTGGGGTCCTCCTATTCCGACGCTTCCTACTGTGAGATAATATAGTTGAAATATTTCAGCTCTTCACTTTCACTACCTTACCAACCTGATGGAAACTTCCATGGGTACTGGATCCTCCACTCTCCGGGATGCAGTATGAGCCCGTAGGGGCATCCCGGGGGTCGGAGACTCAAAGTTGGGATGGTAGGGATCTTTACCCTTCTGGCTATGATTATTCATTACAGAACATGGGAGGATAAAGTTAGGTCACTGTGGATCTCAGTTCAGGTTTAGAATCTCTATGTCTATTATTTTGGACCATAGGTTGATTTGATCGCAAGTTGCATTATTGTACTGTACAGACTACTTGTTGAGATTCTTCTGTATCGCCTAAAAATTTCAATAAAAATATTTAAACCAAAAAAAATAAAAATAAAAATAACAATAGTATCTACGCCACTCCCCCCCCCCCCGCTGTCTTCTGGGAGACACACAGATCCCAGAAGACAGCAGGGACCATTTAGATTGCGCAGCGCGAGTCGCGCATGCACAGTAGGGAACCAGGAAGTGAAGCCAAATATCATTTGGGTACAGCGTTGTATGACCGCGCAATTGTCATTCAAAGTGCGTCAGCGCTGAAAGCTGAAAATTGGTCTGGGTACGAAGGGGGTTTAAGTGCCCAGTAAGGAAGTGGTTAATAGCCGCGAGTGAGTTTTAAATGACTTTTTTTCCTTCAAAAATGACACTTTGTGCAGGGACAGTTCTAAGCACGTGAAACATGCGCCACTTTACATGCATATCATACACACCCCCCAGGTACGAAATTTAAAGGAATATTTCACTTTTATTTTTTCATTTTAAGCATTATTAACCACTTAAGCCCCGGACCATTTGGTAGCTAAAGGACCAAAGGTGATTTCAGAATTTTGCACTGCGCTGCTTTAACTGTAAATTGTGCTGACATGCAATGTTGTACCGAAACGAAATTTGCGTCCTTTTCTTCCCACAAATAGAGCTTTCTTTTAATGGTATTTGATTGCCTCTGCGATTTTTATTTTTTGTGATATAAACGGAAAAAGACCGAAAATTTTGAAAAAAAAAGATATTTTCTACTTTTTGTTATAAGAAAAATCGAATAAACTCAATTTTAGTCATACATTTAGGCCAAAATGTATTCAGCCACATGTCTTTAGTAAAAAAAATGTCAATAAGCGTATATTTATTGGTTTGCGCAAAAGTTATAGCGTTTACAAACTAGGGTACATTTTCTGGAATTTACACAGCTTTAAATTTATGACTGCCTATCTCATTTCTTGAGGTGCTAAAATGGCAGGGCAGTACAAAACCCCCCCAAATGACCCCATTTTGGAAAGTAGACACCCCAAGGAAATTGCTGAGAGGCATGTTGAGCCCATTTAATATTTTTTTTTTGTCCCAAGTGATTGAATAATGACAAAAAAAAAATTACAAAAAGTTGTCACTAAATGATATATTGCTCACACATGCCATGGTTATATGTGGAATTGCACCCCAAAATACATTCTGCTGCTTCTCCTGAGTACGGGGATACGACATGTGTGGGACTTTTTAGGAGCCTAGCCACGTACGGGACCCCGGAAACCAAGCACCGCCTTCAGGATTTCTAAGGGCGCAAATTTTTGATTTCACTCCTCACTACCTATCACAGTTTTGAAGGCCATAAAATGCCAAAATAGCACAAAATCCCCCCAAATGACCCAATTTTAGAAAGTAGACACCCCAAGGAAATTGATGAGAGGCCTGTTGAGCCCATTGAATATTTTTTTTTGTCCCAAGTGATTGAATAATGACAAAAAAAAAAAAAATTACAAAAAGTTGTCACTAAATGATATATTGCTCACACATGTCATGGTTATATGTAGAATTGCACCCCAAAATACATTTTGCTGCTTCTCCTGAGTACGGGGATACCACATGTGTGGGACTTTTTAGGAGCCTAGCCGCGTACGGGAACCTGAAAACCAAGCACCGCCTTCAGGATTTCTAGGCACAAATTTTTGATTTGACTCCTCACTACCTATCACAGTTTCGAAGGCCATAAAATGCCAAAATAGCACAAAACCCCCCAAATGACCCCATTTTGGAAAGTAGACACCCCAAGCTGTTTGAGTGGTGAGTATTTTACAGCTCTCATTTGTTTTTGAAAATGAAGAAAGAAAATTTATTTTATTTTTTCATTTTTTTTTTAATTTTCAAAACTTTGTGACAAAAAGCGAGATCTGCAAAATACTCACAATACCTCTCAGCAAATAGCTTGGGGTGTCTACTTTCCAAAATGGGGTCATTTGGGGGGGTTTTGTGCCATCTGGGCATTCCATGGCCTCCGAAACTGTGATAGGCAGTGAGAAGTGAAATCAAAAATTTACACCCTTAGAAAGCCTGAAGGCGGTGATTGGTTTTTGGGGTCCCGAACGCGGCTAGGCTCCCAAAAAGTCTCACACATGTGGTATCCCTGTACTCGGGAGAAGCAACAGAATGTATTTTGGGGTGTAATTCCACATATGCCCATGGCATGTTTGAGCAATATATCATTTAGTGACAACTTTGTGCAAAAAAACCCCCAAAAAATTGTATTTTTTCCGCAACTTGTGTCAACATATAAAATATTCCATGGACTCGACATGCCTCTCAGTATATAGCTTGGGGTGTCTACTTTCCAAAATGGGGTCATTTGGGGGGGTTTGAACTGTTCTGGCATTTTATACACAACATTAGGAAGCTAACATCCACTCTTCTAACCACTTGAAGACAAAGCCCTTTTTGACACTTTTTGTTTACATGAAAACATTTTTTTTTTTGCAAGAAAATTATGTTGAACCCCCAAACATTATATATATTTTTAAAGCAAAGGCCCTACAGAATAAAATGGTGGGTGTTGCATTTTTTTTTTCTACACAGTATTTGCGCAGCGATTTTTCAAACGCATTTTTTGGGGAAAAAATACACTTTTTTTAATTTTAATGCACTAAAACACACTATATTGCCCAAATGTTTGATGAAATAAAAAAGATGATCTTAGGCCGAGTACATAGATACCAAACACGACATGCTTTAAAATTTCGCACAAACGCGCATTGGCGACAAACTACATACATTTTTAAAAGCCTTTAAAAGCCTTTACAGGTTACCCCGTTAGATGCACAGAGGAGGTCTACTGCTAAAATTACTGCCCTCGATCTGACCTTCGCGGTGATACCTCACATGCATGGTGCAATTGCTGTTTACATATGACGCCAGACCGACGCTTGCGTTCGCCATTGGGCAAGAGCAGGGCAGGACAGGGGTGCTTTTTTTTTATTAATTTTGCTTTTTTATTTTATTTTTAAACTGTTCCTTCCATATTTTTTTTTAATCATTTTTATTGTTATCTCAGGGAATGTAAATATCCCCTATGATAGCAATAGGTAGTGACAGGTACTCTTTTTTTGAAAAAACTGGGGTCTAGACCCTAGATCTTTCCTCTGCCCTCAAAGCATCTGACCACACCAAGATCGGTGTGATAAAATGCTTTCCCAATTTCCCAATGGCGCTTTTTATATCCGGGGGGGGGGGTCATTCCCTCCCACTGCTTGTAAAAGCAGTCCAGAGGCTAATTAGCCACTAGGATTGCTTTTACATGAAAGCCGGCCGCTGGCTGAAAAGAATACCAAGATGATACCTAAACCCGCAGGCATCAATCTGGTATAACCATTCAAAGTCCAGCAACATACCAGTACGTTGCTGGTCCTTGTTGGACATGTATTGTAATCTTTTTTTTTCATGCAGCCAGTTGGCTGAATGAAAAAAGAGATTGATCGGTGGGTATGCCCACCATTAGAATACCGCCCTTCATCCACCCACTTCTAATGATGGGCATACATGCACCATTTATATATGCCGAAGCATGGGGGCATCCTCCCGCAAAAAAGTTATGCCGCACACACATGGTCGGACTTTTCCACGGGCAAGCCTCCGTCGGAATTTCGACCGTATGTACGCGGCATTAGGAGGAAAATCACTCCTCCGCCCCTGCTGCCCCAATGCTTCGGCATATTTTTTTTTTTTTTTTAACTGTGGTGGTGAAATCACCTCCTACAGCACTGGAGTCGCAGGGATCAGGCCTGTCTCTGCGAACGCTGCAGTTATGTGTGTTGTGTTTTGTAAGTGACAGTGATCGATCGATACTGCACTTGGGTGGCCTGGGCTGGACGGAGGGGCAAAACGCAGGTGCTACCAGGTATCTGGGCTGATCCCACTAACACTGCGTTTTTGGGAACCCTAAACTGCTGGGGACGCTAGAATAGATCTGATCAGATCAGATATTGATCTGTTCAGATACTATACCACTAGGGGAGGTGTATGCTTCACGCGTGGGTGTTAGCGTTACTGGTACTAACCTGACGCTGCCTGGGGTGTGACGCAGACCCTCTCTGACGCTAAAACCTAATTGATATCACCCGCCGGGCGATCAGGGGGTTAAACCTTTATTGGGTTATATACGGCGGGTGCCCTGACACTAAAAAAAGCAAACTAACTAACCAGCGTCACCCGTAACACTTATATGATGATCACTGGTGAAAGGGTTAACTAGGGGCAATTAGGGGGTTAAAACCTTTATTAGATAATATATGGGGGTACCTGACGCTATAAAAACCTGCGGCGAACCTAAAAAATATTACTGGCTACCGATCTGCATCACCGATGCTAAGACAGCGATCAGAAAAATGATTGCTTAGCGACAGTGGTGATAGGGGGTGAAAGGGTTACCTGGGGGGCGATCAAGGGGGTTAAACCTTTATTAGATAATTTATGGGGGTACCTGACGCTATAAAAACCTGCGGCGAACCTAAAAAAAATTACTGGCTACCGATCTGCATCACCGACGCTAAGACAGCGATCAGAAAAATGATCGCTTAGCGACAGTGGTGATAGGGGGTGAAAGGGTTACCTGGGGGGTGATCAAGGGGGTTAAACCTTTATTAGATAATTTATGGGGGTACCTAACGCTATAAAAACCTGCGGCGAACCTAAAAAAAAAATACTGGCTACCGATCTGCATCACCGACGCTAAGACAGCGATCAGAAAAATGATCGCTTAGCGACAGTGGTGATAGGGGGTGAAAGGGTTACCTGGGGGGCGATCAAGGGGGTTAAACCTTTTTTAGATAATTTATGGGGGTAACTGACGCTATAAAAACCTGCGGCGAACCTAAAAAAAATTACTGGCTACCGATCTGCATCACCGACGCTAAGACAGCGATCAGAAAAATGATCGCTTAGCGACGGCGGTGCTAGGGGGTGAAAGGGTTATCTGGGGGGTGATCAAGGGGTTAAACCTTTATTAGGGGGGGTTAGGGGGCTACACTGGACCTAAAACTAAACTGTAGTGACACTTTTACAGTCACAAATGTCACTGATTGCAATGATCAGTAAATAAATGGTCACTGCAATCAGTGACACTGTGACTGGGGGCTGGGGGGTGATCTGGGGGGGCCTGAGGGGGCGATTTATGTGCCTATGTGTGCTGGTGTTAGTGTAGTGTTTGTGCACTAACCTTGATGTCTTCTCTTGTACGGCGCTCGGTATATGTGAGTGCCGCACAAGAGATGACATCACTTCCTCCTGCTTCCTCTGCCTGTGTGTACATTACACAGACAGAGAGGGCATTTCCATTCGCCGGGAGCGATCGCGGGGGGGTGGCCGGAATCGAACGGCCGCCCCCTCATGTCGGATCGCTCCCAGACGAATTCCGACCGCTCACTGTACAGAAGGGGGGTCCGATTGGACCCCCCAACTGTACAAAGGCAATCACGTACACTCTACGTGATTGTGCTGTCGGTGCCATTGTGCCGACGTATATATACAGTGAGCGGTCGTTAAGTGGTTAAAATCACTGCTCCCGTAAAAATGTCTATTTTTTAAACCTTTTTTTTCATTGATACATGTCCCCTGGGGCAGGACCCAGGTCCCCAAACACTTTTTAGGACAATAACTTGCATATTAGCCTTTATAATTAGCAATTTCGATTTCGAACGTTCGAGTCCATTGTATTTAATAGGGTTCTAAAGTTCGCGCGAACATTCTGTCTGTTCGCAGGTTCTGGTGTGAACCGAACAGGGGGGTGTTCGGCTCATCCCTGCTGACGACGTATATATGCCGTGGCCAGTCCTTAAGTGGTTAAGCCTTGATGGTCAATGCAGGGTCTTTGGGTACCATCCTTTTTGGCAACAAAAAAGAACCCTGCTCCCGCAGGCAATGAGGATTTCCCGATGAATCTTTTTTCTAGATTTTCCGCAACGTACTCAGACATTGCCTGGGTCTCTGGGATGGACAAGGGGTAGGTACGACCCCTGGGCAGAGCTGCTCCGGGTACAAGGTCAATGGCACAGTCAAAGGACCTGTGAGGAGGAAGCATCTCAGCTGACTTTTTACAGAACACATCCTGGAAATCGCTATATGCAGCGGGAAGGGCAGAGGATACTGAGGTGGTGGCCACGGGAAGTCTCTCCTTAGGGGCAACCTTGAGTAGGCAGGATGAGAAACAGGAGGGATTCCAAGCCAGGATATGCCCAAAAGTCCTGTCAACGTGTGGAGAGTGGAGCTGCAACCAGGGAAGCCCCAATACTATAGGGGTTGAGACCTTAGGAAGGATAAGGAAGGATATCCACTCCTGGTGGAGTATCCCTACCGAAATCTTAACAGGAAGGGTCTGGAAGCGAATAGGGCCCCTTGGAAGAACAGTGCCATCAATCGCCGAGACCACCAATGGAGTGGTGAGGGGTATAAGGGTAAGGTTCATGGAAGATGCAGTTCTCCAGTCCATAAAGTTGCCAGCAGCTCCGGAATCCAGATAAGCCAAGGCTGAGTGGGAGGAAGCGCCAACATGAAAAAACATTGAATGAAGGAGACGAGAAGGTGACTTTTCTGGGTCCAATACTCCACCTTCCAGATGTATTAGACCCGAGCGTTTCCCGGACGAAATGAGCATATGTCACGAAAATGACCTTTGCCCCCACAGTAGAGACACAGGTCCAGAGTTCTGCACCTAGCACGTTCCTCAGGGGATAGCCTGGTCTGACCCAGCTGCATGGGTTCCTCAGCTGGCAGGAGATGGTCCACTGGTTGAAGAGAGGGGAGCTCATGCTGACCAAGGACCAAGGAGTGCTGGCGTCGCTTTTCTAGGATCCTTTCCAGAAAACTAATATCTATCTGGTTACACAAGGAGATAACTTGGTCCAGATCAGAAAGACCATGCAGAAAGGTTGCGACTAAGGCCTCATTGTTCCAGCTCAGCTCAGCCGTCAGTATGCGGTAATGAAGAGCATACTGTCCCACAGAAGCAGACTCTTGGTGGAGACGTAAAAGGGCGCTGGCCGCTGAAGAGATGTAACCTGGTTCCTCAAAGATGTTCCGAAAGAGTTTCAAGAAATTAGACAGGCTGGAAACCACTGGGTCATTCCTCTCTCACAGAGGGGAAGCCCAAGCTAAAGCCTCGCCAGACAGAAGAGAAATAATATAGGCCACCTTAGCCCGATCAGACTGGAAGTTTTGAGGCTGGAGGTCGAAGTGAATGGTACACTGGCTAAGGAACCCTCTGCAGGCCTTGGAATCCCCAGAGTAACAGGACGGAGCTGGTAAGTGCAACGGGTTAGCGGCTGCGAGTGTAGGTGGAGCTGATATGGCAGTAGGTTGTGGTTGAGGTTGTCGAACCGGGGATTCTAAGGAGGCTTGAAGTTGTTCAAAGCGGGAAGCCAAATCCTGAAGGAATCGCATCACCTGGGTCTGATTAGATTCCTGGGTCTCGAGTCTGCGGACTATGCCCTGCAGCTGATCATCGGCAGGTAGCGGCACATCAGCTGGGTCCATGGCCGTGCAAACTGTCAGGTCATCTGAGGCCTAGGTGACAGACGCACACCATTGGGGTCAGGAGTGCACCGCTATGATAGTGGACCCTACGACTGACTGCTGCGGATGGAACTCTGGGTGGTACAGGAAGGCAGGTCCACTGGGGCACCAACACGGATCCCACAGGGAGCTAGAACATAAGATTCCCCAGGGCGCGGAGTCTAAGAGCCAGCAGGTGTTCACCAGAGCCTCTAGTGGTGTGGATGGACTATGCTGTAGCTGACTCCAGGTCGCGGCCCCCAGGGTCTCCCAGCTCACGCTCACGGTAAGCTATAGGAGGAAGCTACAGGTCGGGGCGACTAGCAGACAAGGATAAACAGAGAACAAGCTAAAGGTCAAGGGTCACAAGCAGGCAGGGATGGTCGAGAAACGTGCCAAAGGTCATGGTCACAAGCAGGCGGGGATGGTCAGGAACACGCCAAGATCGATAACAGAGACAAACCAAACAAACAATATTGCACGGCAAGGCAGGCTTGGAGAACACAGTGTTAAATAGTGGTTCCTGTTGAGGCTAGGGTGGAGCCACACTGAGGGAAGATTGCTTAACAATGCAGGTGTGAGTGAGCAAGCCCTAAGGCTGATACACAGAATAGGTAAGAGACAGACAGGTCATGAAAGTATTACTGCAAGGTCATGACATGCAGTCTGAATAGACAATCTCTAAGTTCCCTCCCTGACACAAATTTCCAGTAGCTTTTATCTCGTGTGTTGGAGAGCTTGTCAGACATTATCATGCTGATAACAGAGGAAAAGAGCAGCAGAAAGACTCGGCACTCAGAGCTTTGGGGAGACCTAATTCAACACTACAGATATATGTGCCCAGGTCAGATTTCATGAATGGGGTTTACAACCACTTAAATTTTCCCTCAGAATGGGAAATTAGAAACAAAAATGTAATCTAAGTGAGGACATAAACCAAGAGGCTGTCGTAGTCACATAGAGCTGTAGTGGTGTATGAGGATCTAAAATGACAAGTTGCTATTTACAAGGACTGCCAGCCACCTCATAGGAACAAAAGTTTCACCCCAGGTTTGTGGTTTATCAGCACAGGAATAATGCCACAGGACTGGATGGGTCTATATATACCACCTCTAGGGATCGGCTCGGGGGCATTACAAGTCTCTGTACACCAGGGCAAACAGATATAAGAACAGATCCTTCCCCCAAGGTATAACTCTAATGAACCCCTGCACCCTCACTCTTACAGTTACCAGTTTTAAAAAATGTTGTGTCTGTAGTACTTCAGTGTTTAAATGTTTACAGTTCCCAACGCATGGCATTGTTTGTTTGTAAAATATTAGCATGTGTATATAGTAAGTGTGTATATCTAGACTTACATATTTTACTGTTGTTTCCTGGATTTGTATATATATGTGTATGCACACATATGTGTAAATGTTTATCAATGACCATAGACAGATTGAAATTCATTAGGTTCAGCAAGGACCAACTTCATTTCAATGTGCAGCTGTCCCTGTTCGACTGAAGTTGCTTTTTAATTCAGTGGCTGCAGTGGGAGCTACTGTCGGGATACAATGTCCCTGGCTGATGACCAGCTGTATACTTGTACATACTTTTCCAATAAAGTTAATTCTCTTTCAGATTTCGTATAAGTTGGCTGTTGAAATACAATGCACTGTATATGATGCATAGCATTTATAGCAAATACATACTGTACCAAATATTTAAAAATATCAACACTTCCTTCTGCTGATATCTCATTTGTGAATGTATGTAGTTGTATCAAATATAATAACTGGGTCCTGAATGCTGAAGAACGTCACCACATAATGAAGACTATTTTCCATGAGCCCAGACTGGTGTGATGATGTTCCCTCTGGGATCCAAGCAGGCCAGATCCCACAGAATGTGGGTTGAATGGCACTGGCTGTCTTGCAATCCAGAAGACTGGCAGAATCTAATGGTAGATAAGAAATATTACAGGATGTAAGGCAGGGGCGTCCAAACTTTTTCCAAAGAGGGCCAGATTTGATGAAGTGAACATGCGTGAGGGCCATTTTGCCTGACATTCTTTGAACCATTAAAATATGGTCTAAGTGTGTTCGTCCGAGCACTAATACATTGCCCGGCAAGAATTTTCTTGCCTTTGTGGCTGTGTGTGGTGAAAAGATGACCTCGGTCGTGTTATTTGGATATACTGTATTTATCCGTGTATAACACGCACCTTCACTTTAAGAGGAAAGTTTCAGGTAAAAAAAAAAAGTAAATATTTTAAATAAAAGAACTGTGAAGCAAAAAAAGGGTCAGTGCCCATCTGCAGTCTCACAAGTGCCATGAATGCAGCCCCACCATTTCCATAAATGCAGCCTCACCATTGCCATGAATGCAGCCTCACCATTGCCATGAATTCAGCCTCATCGTTGCCAAGAATGCAGCACCCCCCATTGACATCAGTGCAGCCTAATCAATGCCCATCTGTAGCCTTGGAGGGGACAGGGAGGGGGCGGGACGAGTGCCAACAGATTACATACAGGAGAATCTCTGTTTTCTCGGCAGCCTCTTTAATACAAAGTCCCACCTCTTATGAGTGACAGAACAGTCGTCCAATGGCAGTGCAGGAGACGGGACTTCCTAATACAGAGGCCGCTGTGTAAACAAGAAATTCTCCTGTGTGTACGGCACTCATCCCGCCCTTTCCCTGTCTCGTCTAAGGCAGCCAGCATATATATCTTTTGTGGCCCCTGACGCTCAGGGATTCGTTGGGGGCCACAAAACATATATATGTGCAAATTACCAGGGGGGGCCTGCAAAACCGTAACCCGGGCCGCATATGGCCCGCGGGCCGGACTTTGGACATGCCTGATGTAAGGTATTCTTATGGCTCTTAATTTTTTGCTTTGCAAAAAATAATTAGACTTCATCATTAAAGAATAATGTCCCCTGACATTAAAAGGTTTGTGTTATTCAGGTTTTGGGTAAAAACTAAATAAATTAATAAATCCTTTATTATTTAGCTTGGCTTTTCAAAGATTATCTGTTGATATATGTAGTTGTATATACACTTCAAAGTGTTTGTTTAGAACAGGAACAAGAGAAGATTGAAGCAATACTACAAAGCTGACACATCATAAAACCAAGCTGTAAATATACAGAGGGAGCTTGTAGGTATAGAATATGATTCTGTTCAAATTAATTTGATCAATATTTCTGAAAATATGTTATGTTTCCACTAGTGTATGAATTTTAAAATAGACTTACAATTTACAGAATATTGTTCTGTGATTGTATAAATAAATGTGACATGACAGATTAGGAAACTTCAAAGGACTGAGTGAAATTGTGAAGGCCATATTGCTGTAACACATGAAATGTCATAAAAGCACTTGAAAGCAGACATTTACTTTTATAATAATTGCTGTAATTATTTTAACAAATACATTGCATACCCGCTGGTTATCAGAGAGGAGAAAATCAGTGGCAGCTACAGTGTATCAAAATTTAAATTGAACAAAATGATAAGACAGTCAATGCAGTATTAACAGACAAGCCATTTGTCTTAACAGCACCAATATTTCCCAAAGGAGTTCCCATCTAACAGCATTGCACAATTGTCAGCAAGTAGCAAATGTCAGAACCTTACATCTGACAAGATTTCACACCATTAAATGCTAGTCCTTATTACCAACAGTAATGGATTCTTAAGGAAATTAGAACAACTTATTTTAACATCCAACAGGAAATGTAAGAGTTGGAAAGGTGAACACACATTCTTAAAATAAAACCCTATCTCTTTTATGGTGACATTTTCTTTCTACAAATGAAACCCGTACTGAGAAAAATAGGGACTCTGCCATGTCTGACCTCCTTCTTCAAATACTAGCTGCCTGTCTGTCTTTGGTTTCAATACTCTTTGATATATTAACGCAGAGCAAGTATTCAGATCGGGAAAGTCTGAACTCCTATTCTGCACACATTTTCCTGTTGGGAGTCTGGAAGTACTGAAGCTTTTGGATTAGCATGACAGCCAAGGTACTACTAGTATTTTCAAAATGAGACATCAGCAATGACAGCTTTAATACTTCCACAATATGGGATTTCTTTTCTTTTTTTTTAAACAATCGTATTTTATTAAATTTGAAGGTGCATAAACAAGTAGTATCAATACAATTTCGCTACCTATAAGTAAAGAACATAGATTTCAAATATGTAAAAATAAAGAAAATAATTTTGGGACTTTAAATGAGGCTAAAACCAAAGGGGTAATGCCTCCATCCCGGGTATCATTAGTTAAAAGGGGGAAAGGGAATTGGACGAAGGTGGGACTTTAAATGGAGCACACAGCAGTACAATATAGGGATAGAAAGTCGAGCGACTGGTAAAATTGTGTATTTTATTTGAACACCATTCAAACAACATTTAGGGGCATACAGCCTCTGGGTTATTTTTGGATACATATATAGCTTAAATTGCATACAGATACACAGTCAGTAATGAGAAATATTTTCAATAAAAAACACTTGGTAACTCAAGACAATGTATATTTAACCAAAGTGTAACAAGCACCTAATTGGTCTACAAAAAATCCTTGCATAGATGGGAATAGGGGGGAAGGAGAAAAAGAGAAAAACAAAATATATACCATAGTGGTACATGTAAAATAAATTGGACACATAAATAAATGATAAAATTTGATCCATGGTATATAGTGATGGTCAGAGTTTGGTGGCTCTACGCGTTTCGCGGTTTGATAACCGCTCATCAGGAGCAAATCACCATGGAATAATCTAAAAGGAAAGGGAGGGAGAATATGTATTTAAATTAATATTATCACTTAATTGTAGGGGGTAAGCGGGTATGTTATATTATTTTGGAATTGAAACAATTATATGAAAAGTCCTTGCGTGCAACTTACATCAGCCGCTGAGCAACTGCAGCATGCAATCCAGGATCGCCAGCACCCAGGAGGGCCCAACCTCCAGGCGTTGAGCTGGCTTGGTAGGGCAGCAACATCCAAAACAGGCAGGTGTGGAGCAGGTGGGTGTGAGTAGATGCCCTGGCTGGGGTGTGATGTGATAATCCCCGGGTGGGGACCTGGTGAAAGGACAATATAAAAATGTGAATGATAGTGTTGTAAATGTATGAAAAGGGTGAAAAAGAATGAAAAAAGCCAAATTAAAGATGGAGGTGAGGTAAGGTAAGTGAGGAGTAGGAAAAAGAAAAGAAAAAAGACAAGTGGAACAAATGTGAAAAAAATGTGAAAAAAAGGCAGTGAAGAGAAAAAGAAAAGGTAAGCTAGAAATGAATAGAAAAGGCACAAGAAAACGATGGAAACGTGAAAATGAAGAGTGAGTGTACCTATTGGCAATCTGGAACTGGCATCCATTGACATGAAGGTATCCTGGTGAGAGATATGTGTGAGACCTGCCAGGTACTGCCTGTTATAGGTGCGCCGCCAGACCAACCCTCTCACGTCACGCAGGCAATCACTAGTGAGGGAGAGGAAACCGCTTTCACCAAATTAATCAGGGATGGGAAGCACACAGCAGTAGTTTAATTCAGCAAGCCTTACTATACGTCTGGCTATTTATTACCCCTGGTCTTGCATTTTTTTAGTTCCCAGATTTAATCTCTGGCCCTTAGTTGGACTTGTCCCTATAAGATTTATATGCAATCCATTATCTGTGTTCACACAGTTTTATGCCTTGTGTCCTTGGTCCGCATCTGCACGGCTGTTTTTTGTGATTGGGTTGGCCGGCTCTCACTTGGGTCATTCCCTCCGTTGGTTTAGATACATAGGGCGGGCTTTGACCTCCTCCCCGCCTCCCCATGACGTAGGAAGAGTGCACGCACCGACCCTGCGTCTTCTACGCCAACCCATTCCACGCTGGACGCTTGACGTCCTCCGGGTACGCCCCCAATGGCGGTGTCCCCATGATGGCATTCGCATGAGGTAGTTGGATTGGCGCCAATCGCCGGGCGGCTTCAGCCACCCAGGTGAAAGCGGTTTCCTCTCCCTCACTAGTGATTGCCTGCGTGACGTGAGAGGGTTGGTCTGGGCGGCGCACCTATAACAGGCAGTACCTGGCAGGTCTCACACACACCTCACTCCATATCTCTCACCAGGATACCTTCATGTCAATGGATGCTGGTTCCAGATTGCCAATAGGTACACTCACTCTTCATTTTCACGCTTCCATCGTTTTCTTGTGCCTTTTCTATTCATTTCTAGCTTGCCTTTTCTTTTTCTCTTCACTGCCTTTTTTTCAATTTTTTTTCAAATTTGTTCCACTTGTCTTTTTTCTTTTCTTTTTCCTACTCCTCACTTACCTTACCTCAGCTCCATCTTTAATTCGGCTTTTTTCATTCTTTTTCACCCTTTTCATACATTTACAACACTATCATTCACATTTTTATATTGTCCTTTCACCAGGTCCCCACCCGGGGATTATCACATCACACCCCAGCCAGGGCATCTACTCACACCCACCTGCTCCACACCTGCCTGTTTTGGATGTTGCTGCCCTACCAAGCCAGCTCAACGCCTGGAGGTTGGGCCCTCCTGGGTGCTGGCGATCCTGGATTGCATGCTGCAGTTGCTCAGCGGCTGATGTAAGTTGCACGCAAGGACTTTTCATATAATTGTTTCAATTCCAAAATAATATAGCATACCCCCTTCCCCCCTACAATTAAGTGATAATATTAATTTAAATACATATTCTCCCTCCCTTTCCTTTTAGATTATTCCATGGTGATTTGCTCCTGATGAGCGGTTATCAGACCGCTAAACGCGTAGAGCCACCAAACTCTGACCATCACTATATACCATGGATCAAATTTTATCATTTATTTATGTGTCCAATTTATTTTACATGTACCACTATGGTATATATTTTGTTTTTCTCTTTTTCTCCTTCCCCCCTATTCCCATCTATGCAAGGATTTTTTGTAGACCAATTAGGTGCTTGTTACACTTTGGTTAAATATACATTGTCTTGAGTTACCAAGTGTTTTTTACTGAAAATATTTCTCATTACTGACTGTGTATGGAGCACACAGCAGTACAATATAGGGATAGAAAGTCAAGCGACTGGTAAAATCCTGTATTTTATTTGAACACCATTCAAACAACATTTAGGGGCATACAGCCTCTGGGTTATTTTTGGATACATATATAGCTTAAATTGCATACAGATACACAGTCAGTAATGAGAAATATTTTCAGTAAAAAACATGTGAATGATAGTGTTGTAAATGTATGAAAATGGTGAAAAAGAATGAAAAAAGCCGAATTAAAGATGGAGCTGAGGTAAGGTAAGTGAGGAGTAGGAAAAAGAAAAGAAAAAAGACAAGTGGAACAAATTTGAAAAAAATTTGAAAAAAAGGCAGTGAAGAGAAAAAGAAAAGGCAAGCTAGAAATGAATAGAAAAGGCACAAGAAAACGATGGAAGCGTGAAAATGAAGAGTGAGTGTACCTATTGGCAATCTGGAACCAGCATCCATTGACATGAAGGTATCCTGGTGAGAGATATGGAGTGAGGTGTGTGTGAGACCTGCCAGGTACTGCCTGTTATAGGTGCGCCGCCCAGACCAACCCTCTCACGTCACGCAGGCAATCACTAGTGAGGGAGAGGAAACCGCTTTCACCTGGGTGGCTGAAGCCGCCCGGCGATTGGCGCCAATCCAACTACCTCATGTGAATGCCATCATGGGGACACCGCCATTGGGGGCGTACCCGGAGGACGTCGAGCGTCCAGCGTGGAATGGGTTGGCGTAGAAGACACAGGGTCGGTGCGTGCACTCTTCCTACGTCATGGGGAGGCGGGGAGGAGGTCAAAGCCCGCCCTACGTATCTAAACCAACGGAGGGAATGACCCAAGTGAGAGCCGGCCAACCCAATCACAAAAAACAGCCGCGCAGATGCGGACCAAGGACACAAGGCATAAAACTGTGTGAACACAGATAATGGATTGCATATAAATCTTATAGGGACAAGTCCAACTAAGGGCCAGAGATTAAATCTGGGAACTAAAAAAATGCAAGACCAGGGGTAATAAATAGCCAGACGTATAGTAAGGCTTGCTGAATTAAACTACTGCTGTGTGCTTCCCATCCCTGATTAATTTGGTGAAAGCGGTTTCCTCTCCCTCACTAGTGATTGCCTGCGTGACGTGAGAGGGTTGGTCTGGGCGGCGCACCTATAACAGGCAGTACCTGGCAGGTCTCACACATATCTCTCACCAGGATACCTTCATGTCAATGGATGCCGGTTCCAGATTGCCAATAGGTACACTCACTCTTCATTTTCACGTTTCCATCGTTTTCTTGTGCCTTTTCTATTCATTTCTAGCTTACCTTTTCTTTTTCTCTTCACTGCCTTTTTTTCACATTTTTTTCACATTTGTTCCACTTGTCTTTTTTCTTTTCTTTTTCCTACTCCTCACTTACCTTACCTCACCTCCATCTTTAATTCGGCTTTTTTCATTCTTTTTCACCCTTTTCATACATTTACAACACTATCATTCACATTTTTATATTGTCCTTTCACCAGGTCCCCACCCGGGGATTATCACATCACACCCCAGCCAGGGCATCTACTCACACCCACCTGCTCCACACCTGCCTGTTTTGGATGTTGCCGCCCTACCAAGCCAGCTCAACGCCTGGAGGTTGGGACCTCCTGGGTGCTGGCGATCCTGGATTGCATGCTGCAGTTGCGCAGCGGCTGATGTAAGTTGCACGCAAGGACTTTTCATATAATTGTTTCAATTCCAAAATAATATAACATACCCCCTTCCTCCCTACAATTAAGTGATAATATTAATTTAAATACATATTCTCCCTCCCTTTCCTTTTAGATTATTCCATGGTGATTTGCTCCTGATGAGTGGTTATCAGACCACGAAACGTGTAGAGCCACCAAACTCTGACCATCACTATATACCATGGATCAAATTTTATCATTTATTTATGTGTCCAATTTATTTTACATGTACCACTATGGTATATATTTTGTTTTTCTCTTTTTCTCCTTCCCCCTATTCCCATTTATGCAAGAATTTTTTGTACACCAATTAGGTGCTTGTTACACTTTGGTTAAATATACATTGTCTTGAGTTACCAAGTGTTTTTTACTGAAAATATTTCTCATTACTGACTGTGTATCTGTATGCAATTTAAGCTATATATGTATCCAAAAATAACCCAGAGGCTGTATGCCCCTAAATGTTGTTTTTTTTATTTATTTATTATCTTTTTTATTAATTTTCCAAAAACATATATAACACACATCACACATTACAATACATGAAACACATTTACAGTCTCAATATTTCCCATTACAAATAATAAAAAAAAAAAAAAAAAAAAAAAAGGGGGGGAAGAAAAAAGGGAGAGATGGGGAAATTGAGAGAGAGAGAGAGAGAGAAAAAAAAAGAAAAAAAAAAGGGGGGAGGGAGTGGAGATGATTTTAGAAGGGGGGGATGGGGGAATGCAGTCCCCCATACTCTCCCCCAAATATATTATGTGCTATCACTCTAGTGTTGGTGTCTTCTAAAGTGGAATTAAATAATAAAGGGAGACAAAAAGTGGTTTCGAAAACTACTTCGAACTAAAAAACAAGTGTTAAAATCTAAAAGTAGACAGTATAAAGGACTAGGGGATGAATTTATGAGTGACTGTACTGATAGAGTGACAAAACATGTATATAAAGAGAAAAGTGAGAGGTAAAGTTATCGTCACCTGTGCCAAAAAAATAAATAAAAAATAAATAAAAAATAAAAAAGGAGAAAAAGAAAAAAAGAGATGGGGAAAAGGAGAGGGGGAAAGTGAGGGAGAGGAAAAAAAAAAGGGGGGGGGGAGTGGGGATGATTTTAGAAAGGGGGGGGATGGGGGAATACGATCCCCCATACTCTCCCCCAGATATATTATGTGCTATCACTCTAGTGTTGATGTCTTCTAACGTAAAATTAATTAATAAAGAGTGAAAAAAAGTGATTTAAAAAACTACTACAAACTGAAAAACAAGTGTTAAAATCTAAAAGTGAACTGTATAGAGGACTAAGGGATGAATTTACAAGTGGCTACACTGATGAAGTGACAAAACATATATGTAGAGAGAAAAATAACAGGTAAAATTATCGTCACCTGTGCCCAAAAAAAAAAAAAAAAAAAAGGGGAGGAGGGGGGGAGTATGGGAAGCCTGAGGGAAGAACAAATCTAATCCCCCTCTCTCACTCTCTCCGAGAAAAGGAAGAGAACAAAAATAGGGGTGTAAAACAGAAAAGAAAAGGGAGGAAAGGGAAGGCCGGCATGCATGGTATCCAATAAAATGTTTGTCACATTACATTTTAGTCTCTTAAGGGATAAGCCAAAGAATAACCACAGGGAATCATCCTTAAGATATAGATAGCTTATTCAATAGATGTAAACGGGTCTCAGTGGGATTGTGCAAGTATCTCTCTATAGGTTGTGGTGTCCTTGAACTCCATCCACGGAGTCCAAGTTAAAGTGTGTCGTTGAAAAGTGTCCTTGTTACAATGAGTGATATCTTCCATGAGATGGACCTCTGAAATTTTTTGAAACCACTTTTTCACGGATGGAGTCTCAGGCTGACCCCAAAGGGTAGGTATAAGTGCTTTAGCCATATTAATCAGATGTGGAACTAAAGAACATTTGTATTTTCTGACAGGTTCCTTGGTAGCATGGAAAAGAATGGTCCATGCATCAGCAGGAAGATTAATATTGGATATTTGTTGGATAATTCGAATAATGCTAGACCAGAAGGGGCGGATGAGTGGGCACGACCACCATATATGAGCGTGGGTTGCTCTGTTCCCACAATTCCTCCAACACAACGGGGAGTTGTCAGGGAGCATCTGATGAAGCTTTGATGGGGTGTAGTGCCATCTGGTTAGTAGTTTGTAATTGACCTCAGCCATCCTTGATGCAATTGAAGAGATATGAGTCAGCTGTAGGACTTTATCCTTTTGGCTGTCTGAGAGGCAGGATTCCAAGTCTGCCTCCCACTTAGCGAGAAAGGGAGGATAAGTATCACCTTGGAGCTTGATGAGTAATTTGTAGAATACCGAGATACAATGTTCAGGTGGGTCCGTTGAATTAAAAACTTCCTCAATACTGTTTAAGTCCTGTATCCCTCTAAGTGGCTGAGGCAGAGTTCTAAGGAAACCTTGCAATTGATTATATCTCCATTTATCAAGAAACATAATGGGCTTGAGGCCGAGAATTTCCTTAAGAGGCTTAAGCGCATTTGCTCGAAGAACATGATGTAGTAGAAGAGATTCTTCTGGCAACCACGTCCTATAGCCAGGATCTAATAGGCCAGGTAAGAAATAATCGTGGTCCAAAAGCGGTAACAGAGGAGAAGCATATGACCATGAGAACTTCCTATGTAAGGCATCCCATACATCAAGGGTGGAAGTGGTTAAAGTGGAGGTACTTGGAGCAAGGTGTCTATGTAAGCGTGGCAACCAGGGTGTAGTTGCTAGGTCTGTGTTACTAAGAGCATGTTCCAAACTCACCCAAAGTTTGGAATTAGCAGCATATTTCCATTCGGATATTCTAGACAGAATCACAGCATTATAATAAGCCTTAAAATTTGGAAGGGCCAGTCCCCCAGCTTCCTTGAAGCGAAATAATACTTCCTTAGATACTCTGGGGTGACTGTTCCTCCAAATAAAGCGGGAGACCATGGTCTGTAATAGGGAAAAAATCCTATAGGCACACCCAATGGGATCATTTGAAAGAAAAAAAGAACTCTAGGCAGAATGTTCATTTTAATTATACTCACTTTACCCAACCATGAGTGTGTCAGCGTGTTCCACTTTTGTAGATCCCTTCTAATATTATTCAATAATGGGATGTAAATATATTTAAAGAGGGACTGAATGTGAGGCACAAGATTCACTCCCAGATATTTCATACTTCGTTGAACCCATCTAAAAGGGAAGAGGGGTTTTAAATTTTCCACCTCCCTTCCAGGTAGATTAATATTTAGAATTTCAGACTTAGATAGGTTAATTTTAAAGTTGGAGAGTGTCTGAAAAGTAGAAAACGCTGACATTAAATTAGGAAGCGAGATACGAGGCTGCTGGATAAAAAATAAAATATTGTCCGCATATGCCGCATATTTGTGCGTTTTATTACCTACTTGAATCCCATGTATATTTAAATTACATCTTATGGTTGCCAAAAAGGGTTTGAGGGTAAGGGCAAATAAAAGGGGAGAAAGAGGGCAGCCCTGTCTGGTCCCATTAAATAGTTGGAATGAGTCACTCAAAGTGCCATTTATGCGAATTTGTGCCGTGGGGTTAGAATAGAGGGAAGTAATGCGGTAAAACATCTTGGGTCCCAGCCCAAAATGTCGCAGGGTCAGTTTTAAGTAATCCCAGTCCACCCTATCAAACGCTTTTTCAGCATCTGTAGATACGAATAGGGTGGACTGGGAAGACCTTTGAGCGTATTGTATAAGAGATATCGCCCAGAGAGAATTATCCTTGGCTTCTCTGTGTGGCATAAAGCCCGTCTGATCCGTAGAAACCCAACTAGGTAGAAGAGGGAGTAGTCTGTTGGCCATTACCTTAGAATATAATTTGATATCAACATTTAATAGGGAAATTGGCCTATAGCTACTGCATTGAGTAGAGTCCTTATCTGCTTTAAGGATAACTGAAATATGGGCTGTAAGAGATTCCGGGCGTAGTCCCGAGGTCTGTGAGATTGAATTGGCATAAGCCGTAAGGCGGGGCAGAAGGATATCACTGAATGTTTTATAGTACCGGATAGTATAACCATCCGGTCCCGGGGCTTTACCTGTCGGTGAAGATTTCAGAGCCGCCTGAAATTCCTCAACCGAAAGTTCAGATTCAAGTTCCCTGAGAGTCAAATTTGAAAGTTTGGGCAAATTTGCTTCTTTTAGGTATGTAAGCATAAGGTTACGTCTCTCCTTCACAGTCAGAGACGGGGAGTCACACTGCACTTTGTACAAATCTGCATAATAGTCCCTGAAAGCTTTAGCAATATGAGGAGTCGCATGGACTAAATTTCCGTTTGATAACTTTATTTTAGGAATAAACGATCTAGTCTGTTTTTCTTTGAGGGATCTTGCTAATTGTCTGCTAGGTTTGTCCCCCCACTCATAGAATTTTTGCGAATATCGTTGGAATTTCCGAGCTGTATCAAGGTTAAGAAGATTTTTTAATTCCTCTCGTTTTAATGTGAGAGCTTCTAGCTGGGATGTGTGCAAAGTGAGTTTATGTTGTTTATCAAGTTCTGTTATTTGGTGTAGGACCTGTTCAAGTTGTTGACCACGCTCTCTTTTTTTCCTTGCCCCAAGTTCTATGAATCAGCCTCTCATAGTTGCCTTGTGAGCTTCCCATACAATAGCAGGGGATGTCTCAGAAGGTTTATTGTCTTTAAAATATTGCGATATATGAGAGGCAAACACAGAAACTTCTGTTGGGTTAGAAAGAAGAGAATCATTGAGTCTCCAATTATTGGAGTGCTGAGTCAAAGTGGGCATAGTCATACTCATCGACACAGGTGCATGATCTGACAGTGTCGCAGTACCTATATTCGCCGATTGTAATAATGGGAGGTGGTAATGGTCTAAAAAGATATTATCTATTCGGGAATAAGACTGATGAGTCTTCGAAAAATGGGAAAAATCTTTTTCTTTTGGATGTAAAATACGCCATACGTCTATCAATTGTCGGTCTATTAGTCTCTTTTTAACAAAGGACAGGCGCTTAAAAGAGATGTTAGAGCGACCGTGGGATGTATCCAAAACAGGATCTAGAGACATATTTATGTCTCCTGCCAGTATGATTAAACCCTCAGCAAATTGTGATAAATCAGTAAGAATTTGAGAAAAAAAGGTAGGTTGATTTTGGTTCGGGCAGTATATGTTTGCTAGAGTACATTGGGTAGTACCTAAAAAGCCCTTTAAAAAAAGAAAACGACCATGGTCATCCGCTTGCATATCTAAAAAACGGAAGGGTACGCTACTACTAAAACCAATAGCCACCCCCTTAGCTTTATTCGTATCTGAAAGGCTATAATACCACTGAGGAAAATAAAGCAAGGTCAATTTGACCTGCGTAGTATGGGTTAAATGTGTTTCCTGAAGAAACACAATAGAAGAGGCAAGTTTCCGTAATTCACGGATAACCTGATGCCGTTTTGCCGCAGCATTTAAACCCCTAACATTATAAGAAGTAACTTTAAGTGTGGCCATTTATCACAGTAGAGCATAACCCTTGAACCTACTTAGCCATGCATGCCAGCCTTGATAGGGAAAATAAAACAAAAAAGAAACGGGTAAGTATTGAGAAAAACAAAAAGACAAATTTACATAAACAACAAAAACGTCCATCTGGACGCATGTGGGAAACCTTAATTTATCACGCAGATTTCTGCGGTGGTCCCTATGGGGGGAGAGAGCACGGGCAGCCGTCCAGAACTCCCGTAGGAGAACAGATAAGAAAACTCGAAGGCTACCCGCTCTCCACAACCCCAAAAGGAAAGAAGGGGAGGGGAACGTGTCGTATAAAAGACACATAGGAGCATTGTGCTCCACCTGCATTCAGCTTGCGTCAGATAATGTGCAGAGGAATACTTTTTTCTCCAACAGTAAACAATAAACCTTTTTATAACAAATATACTTTAGCGGCCAAGTCACATCTCATTAGATATAATAACTTACAGGCATACTCAACCAAAGAAAAAAAGGAAAGTACATAGGCATAATCACCCTTTACTCGTCTATGTTATTATACAGGACCTGACGCTGAAGAGCGCCCTTTTTTAGTAGTAGGAGATTTTTGCCAATGGGAGTCCTGAATATGCGAAAACTTAGGGACCGGATCATGCCAGCCCGGGAGGTCCACTGAGGGCAGATTAAGGTCCTTTAAAAATTGTAACAATTCCTCTGGGAACCGGAGGGTGTGGGAGCGACCATTTTTGGTAGCAATAAGGCACGCCGGGAAACCCCATCTATAGGTAATCTCCTTAGAACGTAAATGTTCCAAAAGTGGTTTAAGGGCTCTGCGGCGGTCTAAGGTTTCTTTTGATAAATCCGAGAAAATATTGAGAGTTGCTCCATCAAAGTCAATGTTGGGAATGCTCCTCAACTTGACCATAATGGCGTTCTTATCTGTGAAATAATGTAGACGGCATATTACGTCTCTGGGTTGCTCAGGAGCAACGGTACGAGACCTAAGAGCCCGATGAACCCGATCAAAGCGCAACGGATCAGTGGGTTCATTTCCCAACACTGAATTAAATATACCTCTAATCTGCGACTCCAAATCTTTATCTCCAGTCACTTCGGGCAGACCTCTAATTCATAGGTTGTTTCTGCGATTTCTATTCTCGAGGTCCTCTAACTTATATAGTGAGGCACGTTGAGCAAGGGCTAGCTGTGTGACAGTCTTTTGTAGTTCTCTTATAGCTGTTTCATGATTATCTTGTCTCTGCTCTGTGCCCTCCACCCTATCGAGAATATGCGCCATATCTGTTCTTACCCCTGTGATTTCCTTTTTTATTGATTTTTCGAGTCCATGGAACATCCCGGCTAACTCTTTTCTGATGCCGCTCAGCAGAGACGCCATATCTGAGCCTGTAGGAGACTCAGGTTCTTCCATGAGATCTGAGCAGTAAGATGATACAGGCAAACTTTCTCTTACAGAGGTTGCTAGTGAAGCGAGAGATGCGTTGCGTCTCGTGCGTCTACCTTGACTGCTACATGCGCCAGGGCCGGTTCCACTGGCAACCAGGAATCGCTGTATGGAACTAGAGGTGGTTTGGTTAGTCGCCGTTCCTTTACTATGTGTCTTGGGAGTTGTAGAGCGGATTTTGTGTATCTTTGCTGGCATAGTTGGAGCTTCAGAACTGAATGCTAAGTGGAGCGCCCCTCAGTCTCATTCGCTTAACAACATGTGTACAGCGTAGTATGGAACATATGGTTATTCAGGCCCATGCTGAGCTTCATCTGCTGAATAGGGGTTGAGCTGGAGAGGACAGGGATGACTGGGCCCTTGCTGCTACTAGGCCAAGGGTGTAGCAAGCTGAGGCCCAGTGAGCGTGCCACTCCCTCCGAGCTGCTGCTATATGGCTCTGGGTGTCTAACTAGTGCCTTAGCAACCAAGTAGGGAAGATAATGATCCCAATGAGGCACTGAAACTGGGCCAGAGGGAGCTGTTCGGGGGGGTGAGGTGGGATAGGGCTGGGGAGCCCGGAGTAGCAAGATGGCCTCCGACTACCAAGGGTAGGCCCAAGCCGCGGTCTTTCCTGGGAGAGTAGGCCGACCTTAGGTGTTCCACTCAGATTAGGCCTACAGATTCCCCGCTCTTTAGCCTTTTAAAGAGAGAAAGAAAAATAGCTTCTGGGATGAGGCCAATATCTGCTAGAAACTTTTCTCTATGCCTAGCCCAGGGGAAAAACAGGACAGGAACCACTCAGAGATATCCAGAGGCCACACAGGTATAGCTGAGAAATACAAAGAAATATAAACAATAGTCCATTATGTGGTGGGCACATCCAATCTATCCTAGTGCATCTGCTCTGTGCCTCTCCATATACCACAAGTTCATGCAGCAAAGTATTTCAACTGTTCTTCCGTTTGAAAAATGTGTGAAAAATTACCAAATGAGAGTAAACTGTATTTTTTGGACAGTTTAGATGAAGAAAATTAATAATCAGCAGCTAGCCAGGCTTTATATAAGATTTAGGTATAAAGGAGGGCAGAGGAGAGAAAAAAAAATAATGACCAGCAGCAAGTTGTATTTGGTATGTGTCCCTGTTTTTGCTTTTAGGACTAAATCATAAGCCATATACCATATGCTGTGCAGCTCATGCAATGTACCATATGCAAGTCACATGTGACTCCTCTTACTCACGTAACCTCTCATAGTACATCGGGGTCTCTCTGTTCCAAACTAGAGGTTGTCGGGGCTGCAGCTTTAGTCAGGACACTGAAGCTAGTCAGACAGTCCATTCCAGGTGGATGAGGTGGATTAATCCGGGATAAGCAGCCTGCCGCTGTTATACCGACAGTATCTCTGGCATTTCCTGCTGCCCCTCGGCTCTACGGCTCTGCTATCTCCCGCCGTGCTGGTCTCTCTGCTTCCAGCCCTCACCTCCGAATCCCTTGGCCGCTCGGGACCCCTCAATTTTCTTGTCTCTGCTACCAGCAAACTTGGATGACCAAGCATAGGTCAAGTAAAGGGCAGCCGCCGCTCGTATTGCTAGTGTCTAATTTCCCCTGCTGGGGGCCCGCCAGGGGCATTCCAAGAGTCGCGTTGGGACAGGGCGGGAGGAGACACACACACACTCACGCTCCTCTCTCCTCACTCTGTACAGCGTGCCTGTAGCTCTGATCCAGGAAACCGTCTGACCCCAGGAAACCGTCTGACCACCTAGTCCCAGCACGTGATGCCGAGTATCCCCTAAATGTTGTTTGAATGGTGTTCAAATAAAATACATGATTTTACCAGTCGCTCGACTTTCTATCCCTATATTGTACTGCTGTGTGCTCCATTTAAAGTCCCACCTTCGCCCAATTCCCTTTCCCCCTTTTAACCATAGATTTCAAATAGTAACATTCCAAGAGTCGGTGTCCAATCTTGGACATATGGTAATTTTTTTAACATTTTGACATGGAAAGAAAAAGAGACTGGAGATAAGTACCCAAACATTCTGTAGGGTGTAGTTCAGTATGTCAAGTTCTTTTAGGCTGATAAGGTGTGTAAAAGGGTTATATAATAGCAGGTATGCAAAAGAGCAAGTACATAAATGCAGTAACTGGTTTTAACGACTCCAGGCAGAAGAACCCAGCTGGGTACTTCTAAAAAATGGAAGATCTCAAAAGATAGGCTTGGGAAACATAAAGGATGGCTTCCTAGTGAAACATTGGATGTTATCTTGCCATCATTACGGATGCGCTGTGCAGGACGGATGCTGAAACCAAGGTGACCAATGAGACCAGAAGGATTGACCTTTACCATTCTTGATGGAGGACACAATATAGGATTTGTTTATGAGATCCATACACCTAAAGAATACATCCTTTCACCATAAGTGCAATATTAACATCTAAATAAAAGTAGGCTGTTGTAATAACCTCCTGTATGATATGGTCTCAAGTCTGTCCTAAGAATACATTTATAATCTACGTAGCCATTACATATAAACCTAGTCTTTTCTGGGTATATGTGATTTTGGTTCTCTTGCCCACCTTTCCTTCATATGTAGATCATCTATA
Source organism: Rana muscosa (assembly GCA_029206835.1). Classification (NCBI taxonomy): domain Eukaryota; kingdom Metazoa; phylum Chordata; class Amphibia; order Anura; family Ranidae; genus Rana; species Rana muscosa. The sequence goes on from CM055116.1 coordinate 222,274,284, forward strand.
TATGCTATTATATTATCATATATCTACAATGTACATTTGCTTAAATTCCTGATAACTAATTTCTGCAATTACTCTCTGCACTAAAATCTACTCCGACACTTGGGGTATCTGTGCTGATTACTGTACCCTGTTGCACTTTTGTACCTTATATGATGCAAAAACTTTAAATAAAATGAGTAACAATAGCTGTGCTATCCTCTGTGATTATAAAGTGGGTAATATTATATAAAGTGCAAATTGTGCTTAAAAGGTGCTAAACAGTCTTTAAAAAAGTGCAATAGTGTTGAAAAAAGTGTTCCTCCTGTGTATTCTCAAGTAAAGGTGCTTTATCTTGTGCAAAAAAGTTGCAAATCAAATCTGTGCGCAATGACCAACCAAAAGGCACTCCTAGGACCGCACTACAGAATGTTATTGACCCCCTGAGCATATAACATTTCCGAAAACTTGCCTTTACATGGCACTGGAGACACACAATAAACAACAAAGAGAAAGTGCCTCTTAGTGCAAATATTTAATAGCCACACAACATGTAATATCCACACTTACATGTAGGCAATAGATGACAGGCGTCCAGGGGATGATAAGGGTGAAGCCTCCTGAGTCTGACGCTCAGTGATTCCTGGCAGGCAGATCTGTTGTTGGTCACTAAGCAGAGCGTTCACAGTGTCCGATGGAGGGAAGCCGACCAATGATCTCGGCGTGCGGGACAAGGTGGCACAGCTCCGTGCTGTGAGGAAGCCAACTGGCGTGTGACGTCAATGAGGTGTGGAGGAGAAAAAACTGTGTTTTCTCCTCCACACCTCATTGGCTTATATGTCATCCCTCAGATGTGTCATTAACATTATTACCAAAGACTGCCTATTTCATGGACATTCCCCATCATGTTCATCCATGGACTAGTATATTTATTCATAATCATTTATATCTTTTTATGCCTTAATGCTCATTCAGTCCTGTTTCTCTGAATTAAAATTTCCTGAGCGCTGACACTGTTTGTATATATTCTCTGGAGACACACAATGATCGGGGCGTGATCTAGACTGACCAGAAGATAGTTCCTGGTGCCGGATAGGTGCCCAAAAAATGTGAGTGTCCAATACTTTGATTTTAAGGGCATTTGTATAATAAACAGTGTTATGCGATGATACCCTCTCTGGTTTCCTTTGTATGAATAAACGTGAACTGGATGGTGAGCAGCAGGAGAGACTGACCAGTCACATCAATTGTGTTTTAATCTACCTTAGTATATGCTCAAGGGGTCAACAACATTCGGTGAGTGCTGTCCTAGGAGGGTCATTTGGTTGGTGATTGAGCACAAAGATTTGCAGCTTTTTCGCACAAGATAAAGCAATTTTACTTGGGAACACGCAGGAGGAGCACCTTTTTCAACACTTTTGCACTTTTTAAAGACTGTTTAGCACCTTTCAAGCACAGTTTACATTTTATATAATAATCATCAATTTATAATCACAGAGGAAATCACAGCTATTGTTACTATTGTTATCACTGATTGTGTTTCACACAAATTATAATAGCAGCTTTATCAATTTCACCACGCCATCTCATCGAGGACGGGAGCTTTACACTGTAGCCGGCCGGCTTTGAATTTCATGCTACTTTTTAAACGTTTGTTTGTGTTTGTGTTAATGTTAGTGTTACCTTTCTTACTTAATTAAACCAGTATAGATGGTATTACACTATAGTCCATTATCTTTCTTTTGGTTGGAAATTATCAATTCCTACGAGACCTACGGAGTACACGGTTCACAGCCGGAGGTTTCCCTGCATCCATCCATCTAGCAGTCCCCAGTCTGGCTTCAATTGAAGAATATTTGTCAGCATTTTTCTGCCTTCTTTGTCAGTTATCTGGTAAGGAGATATTTTGCATGGTGGTGGTGCACATTGCGGATCATTTACTGGGTGTCTTTTGATGGTCATCTGTTCAGGACACGTTTGGCTTTACTTGCCTGCCGTTTGGTAAGGAGGCTCTTCATGCGGTGGTGGTACACTTGTGTGTGATCTATTCACTGGGTGCCAGTTGATGCAGTTTTTTATTTTTTATTCTGTAAGTTTAATGGTTATATCATATAATCTTTGGATTTGACAATATTACGCTATGGTATTTTTTCTTTTTTTGGGTTAATTACTAATCATCACTTGCGGAGCCATCTTTAATCCCACCTAGAGACCTTTAACCACACACGGAGGAGTTTGTGTTATCCCACAAACCAAAGGCCTGGGCTGGGTTATAGCCACCTGCTTTGGTGGCTTACTATCTGGTAAGCATGTCTTTCATAAGGCTTTGACCCAAAATCTAGAACAACATTGTGTCCATCTGTGCATAACCATGGGACATTTATATGTATTTACTTTTATTTGGACTGTAATCAGCGCAATTTTCTCCCTTCCATTCTATTTTGTGCTATATCTCACAATAATTGCTGCTTTTTGGACTGGTTCATCCATTTTGGATACATTTTTAAATATTTTTTTAGTTTTGTTTAGCGCAGTTTTTTACCCTTTATTATCATTTTTTGTACCTTGCATTTTTTTGCATCTTATTTATATTTTTGTTTTTCATGGTATATTTGATTGATTTGATATATCACTGGAGCAGTGGCATACCAAGTGGGGGGTGGTAGCAGCCTGCCCCGGGTGCCACACACTGGGGGGTGTCAGGCCGGCACCCCACCCTCTGCGACTGAAGTGATGACAGCACAGCGGGGCGGGTTTAGGCAGCGGCGCAGTGACAGGCAGGTTGAAGCAGGAAGATGCAAGCTGCAGTGGCATTGCAAGGGGGGCAGGGGTGCGGGGTGACAACACTGAACCAACAATCCCCTTCTCTCAAAGCCGCGGTCTCTCCGAGCGGTCCTGGATGTCTCACACAGGCACAGCCGAGAAGAGTGAAGCCACCACCCCCTCCTCTCTGTTGATGTGTACACAGGGGCAGGGAACCTGCTGTGCATGTGCCACACTAATCTGAGGTACTGAATGGGGGGCCTGCACTGAAGGGGGGTCTGTACTGAATGGGGGTCTGCACTGAAGGAGGGGAGTGCACTGAAGGGAGGGGTCTGCACTGAAGGGAGGGGGTCTACACCGAAGGGGGTCTGTGTAACATGCAGGGGGTCCAGAGCTGTGGGGGGCTGTATAATGTAACGGGGTTCAGAGGTGCAGGGTACTGTGTAATGTAAAGGTAAAAGGGGGCTGTGTAATGTAAAGGGGTCCAGAGGTGCAGGGTGCTGTGTAATGTAAAGGGGTCCAGAGGTGCAGGATGCTATGTAATGTAAAGGGGTCCAGAGATGCAGGGTGCTGTGTAATGTAAAGGGATCCAGAGGTGCAGGGTGCTGTGTAATGTTTAGGGGTCCAGGGATGCAGGGTGATGTGTAATGTAAAGGGGTCAAGAGGTGCAGGGTGTTGTGTAATGAAAAGGGGTCCAGATGTGCAGGGTGCTGTGTAATGTAAAGGGGTGCAGGGTGCTGTGTAATCTAAAGGGGTGCAGGGGGGCTGTGTAATGTAAAGGGGTCCAGAGATGCAGGGTGCTGTGTAATGTAAAGGGGTCCAGAGGTGCAGGGTGCTGTGTAATGTAAAGGGGTCCAGAGGTGCAGTTGTGGAGAGGGGGTACACAGTAGTGACAAAGAGATATTGAAGGACGCAGGGGTATGCAGGGGGCACAGTGGGGTGTTTTTACATTTTAACGTGGGGAGGTGCCAGATATAGGATCCGCCCAGGGTGCCAAATGCTCTAGGTATGCCCCTGCACTGGAGGTAGCGCAGCTCACATATACTTACACAAAAACTTTAAATAAACCATAAACAATATTAATGGAATTATAAGCAATGGCTTAGTACATTAGGTGTTTCAAACAACATTAAGCTATGGAATACGTTTTAAATAGTTTAAAAAAGAGACAAGTATGTCATTAAGACTGCAACATATAGGCTGGGTTTTTCTGTTAACATTAAAAATGTTCTGCACATTTTCCCACTAATGGAAAAGAATAAAAAATAATGGAAAGTAAGGACAACTGTATCTTAAAATGAGAAAATGCGAAATGAGGTGATAGACAAGGCGTTTGGAAGAGTCTTGGATGCTGCAGCACTTTTACTTTATGTGAAGAATGTAAAAGCAGGGAACAAGCATTTGGGCCCACCTTCATGGGCTTGCTGCAGCCCGCCTTTTTCCCATTCAAATTTTCATAACAAGTGTGAGGTATTTAGTTCTTATGTTTATAAGTTACTGTCTCTTTAAAGATTTGAGATGAAGGTTTAATTAACCAATTAAAAGCTTTGGTAGCTTCTGGAAGGTTTTGGTCCCCTATATAAAGGGGGACTCTATTGAGGTTCTCTCACAGCTGGTCAAGCCTTGGTAAAAGAGCTATAATACTTTCTCTTTAAGGCTTGACCATGAAGACCCTCCTCAGGAAGATCTTGGAGAGAGCGGAGAGCAGCGGGGGAGATGACTAGCTGCAGTGATGCCTGGCGCTAGCGGAGGGAGAAGAAGCCGGACCTCCAGTGGAAGAATTAGCGGGGCAACCAGAAGAATTACCTGCTGTGCATGTGCCACACTAATCTGAGGTACTGAATGGGGGGCCTGCACTGAAGGGGGGTCTGTACTGAATGGGGGTCTGCACTGAAGGAGGGGAGTGCACTGAAGGGAGGGGTCTGCACTGAAGGGAGGGGGTCTGAACTGAAGGGAGGGGGTCTGAACTGAAGGGCGTCTGTGTAACATGCAGGGGGTTCAGAGCTGTGGGGGGCTGTATAATGTAACGGGGTCCAGAGGTGCAGGGTGCTGTGTAATGTAAAGGGGTAAAGGGGGCTGTGTAATGTAAAGGGGTCCAGAGGTGCAGGGTGCTGTGTAATGTAAAGGGGTCCAGAGGTGCAGGGTGCTATGTAATGTAAAGGGGTCCAGAGATGCAGGGTGCTGTGTAATGTAAAGGGATCCAGAGGTGCAGGGTGCTGTGTAATGTTAAGGGGTCCAGGGATGCAGGGTGATGTGTAATGTAAAGGGGTCAAGAGGTGCAGGGGGCTGTGTAATGTAAAGGGGTCCAGAGGTGCAGGGTGCTGTGTAATGTAAAGGGATCCAGAGGTGCAGGGTGCTGTGTAATGTAAAGGTGTCCAGTGATGCAGGGTGCTGTGTAATGTAAAGGGGTCCCGAGGTGCAGGGTGCTGTGTAATGTTAAGGGGTTCAGGGATGCAGGGTGATGTGTAATGTAAAGGGGTCAAGAGGTGCAGGGTGCTGTGTAATGTAAAGGGGTCCAGAGGTGCAGGGTGCTGTGTAATGTAAAGGGGTGCAGGGTGCTGTGTAATGTAAAGGGGTGCAGGGGGGCTGTGTAATGTAAAGGGGTCCAGAGATGCAGGGTGCTGTGTAATGTAAAGGGGTCCAGAGGTGCAGGGTGCTGTGTAATGTAAAGCGGTCCAGAGGTGCAGTTGTGGAGAGGGGGTACACAGTAGTGACAAAGAGATATTTAAGGATGCAGGGGTATGCAGGGGGCACAGTGGGGTGTTTTTACATTTTAACGTGGGAATGTGCCAGATATAGGATCCGCCCTGGGTGCCAAATGCTCTAGGTATGCCCCTGCACTGGAGGTAGCGCAGCTCACATATACTTACACAAAAACTTTAAATAAACCATAAACAATATTAATGGAATTATAAGCAATGGCTTAGTACATTAGGTGTTTCAAACAACATTAAGCTATGGAATGCGTTTTAAATAGTTTAAAAAAGAGACAAGTATGTCATTAAGACTGTGCAACATATAGGCTGGGTTTTTTCTGTTAACATTAAAAATGTTCTGCACATTTTTCCACTAATGGAAAACAATAAAAAATAATGGAAAGTAAATGCAACTGTATCTTAAAATGAGAAAATGAGAAATTAGGTGATAGACAAGGCATTTGGAAGAGTCTTGGATGCTGCAGCACTTTTACTATATGTGAAGAATGTAAAAGGAGGGAACAAGCATTTGGGCCCGCCTTCATGGGCTTGCTGCAGCCCGCCTTTTTCCCGTTCAAATTTTTATAACAAGTGTGTGGTATTTAGTTCTTATGTTTATAAGTTACTGTCTCTTTAAAGATTTGAGATGAAGGTTTAATTAACCAATTAAAAGCTTTGGTAGCTTCTGGAAGGTTTTGGTCCCCTATATAAAGGGGGACTCTATTGAGGTTCTCTCACAGCTGGTCAAGCCTTGGTAAAAGAGCTATAATACTTTCTCTTTAAGGCTTGACCATGAAGACCCTCCTCAGGAAGATCTTGGAGAGAGCGGAGAGCGGCGGGGGGAGATGACTGGCTGCAGTGATGCCTGGCGCTAGCGGAGGGAGAAGAAGCCGGACCTCCAGCGGGAGAATTAGCGGGGCAACCAGAAGAATTACCTGCTGTGCATGTGCCACACTAATCTGAGGTACTGAATGGGGGGCCTGCACTGAAGGGGGGTCTGTACTGAATGGGGGTCTGCACTGAAGGAGGGGAGTGCACTGAAGGGAGGGGTCTGCACTGAAGGGAGGGGGTCTGAACTGAAGGGGGTCTGTGTAACATGCAGGGGGTCCAGAGCTGTGGGGGGCTGTATAATGTAACGGGGTCCAGAGGTGCAGGGTGCTGTGTAATTTAAAGGGGTAAAGGGGGCTGTGTAATGTAAAGGGGTCCAGAGGTGCAGGGTGCTGTGTAATGTAAAGGGGTCCAGAGGTGCAGGGTGCTATGTAATGTAAAGGGGTCCAGAGATGCAGGGTGCTGTGTAATGTAAAGGGATCCAGAGGTGCAGGGTGCTGTGTAATGTTAAGGGGTCCAGGGATGCAGGGTGATGTGTAATGTAAAGGGGTCAAGAGGTGCAGGGTGCTGTGTAATGTAAAGGGGTCCAGAGGTGCAGGGTGCTGTGTAATGTAAAGGGATCCAGAGGTGCAGGGTGCTGTGTAATGTAAAGGGGTCCAGAGGTGCAGGGTGCTGTGTAATGTAAAGGGGTCCAGAGGTGCAGTTGTGGAGAGGGGGTACACAGTAGTGACAAAGAGATATTGAAGGATGCAGGGGTATGCAGGGGGCACAGTGGGGTGTTTTTACATTTTAACGTGGGGAGGTGCCAGATATAGGATCCACCCTGGGTGCCAAATGCTCTAGGTATGCCCCTGCACTGGAGGTAGCGCAGCTCACATATACTTACACAAAAACTTTAAATAAACCATAAACAATATTAATGGAATTATAAGCAATGGCTTAGTACATTAGGTGTTTCAAACAACATTAAGCTATGGAATGCGTTTTAAATAGTTTAAAAAAGAGACAAGTATGTCATTAAGACTGTGCAACATATAGGCTGGGTTTTTTCTGTTAACATTAAAAATGTTCTGCACATTTTTCCACTAATGGAAAACAATAAAAAATAATGGAAAGTAAATGCAACTGTATCTTAAAATGAGAAAATGAGAAATTAGGTGATAGACAAGGCATTTGGAAGAGTCTTGGATGCTGCAGCACTTTTACTATATGTGAAGAATGTAAAAGGAGGGAACAAGCATTTGGGCCCGCCTTCATGGGCTTGCTGCAGCCCACCTTTTTCCCGTTCAAATTTTTATGACAAGTGTGTGGTATTTAGTTCTTATGTTTATAAGTTACTGTCTCTTTAAAGATTTGAGATGAAGGTTTAATTAACCAATTAAAAGCTTTGGTAGCTTCTGGAAGGTTTTGGTCCCCTATATAAAGGGGGACTCTATTGAGGTTCTCTCACAGCTGGTCAAGCCTTGGTAAAAGAGCTATAATACTTTCTCTTTAAGGCTTGACCATGAAGACCCTCCTCAGGAAGATCTTGGAGAGAGCGGAGAGCGGCGGGGGGAGATGACTGGCTGCAGTGATGCCTGGCGCTAGCGGAGGGAGAAGAAGCCGGACCTCCAGCGGGAGAATTAGCGGGGCAACCAGAAGAATTACCTGCTGTGCATGTGCCACACTAATCTGAGGTACTGAATGGGGGGCCTGCACTGAAGGGGGGTCTGTACTGAATGGGGGTCTGCACTGAAGGAGGGGAGTGCACTGAAGGGAGGGGTCTGCACTGAAGGGAGGGGGTCTGAACTGAAGGGGGTCTGTGTAACATGCAGGGGGTCCAGAGCTGTGGGGGGCTGTATAATGTAACGGGGTCCAGAGGTGCAGGGTGCTGTGTAATGTAAAGGGGTAAAGGGGGCTGTGTAATGTAAAGGGGTCCAGAGGTGCAGGGTGCTGTGTAATGTAAAGGGGTCCAGAGGTGCAGGGTGCTATGTAATGTAAAGGGGTCCAGAGATGCAGGGTGCTGTGTAATGTAAAGGGATCCAGAGGTGCAGGGTGCTGTGTAATGTTAAGGGGTCCAGGGATGCAGGGTGATGTGTAATGTAAAGGGGTCAAGAGGTGCAGGGTGCTGTGTAATGTAAAGGGGTCCAGAGGTGCAGGGTGCTGTGTAATGTAAAGGGGTCCAGAGGTGCAGGGTGCTGTGTAATGTAAAGGGATCCAGAGGTGCAGGGTGCTGTGTAATGTAAAGGGGTCCAGAGGTGCAGGGTGCTGTGTAATGTAAAGGGGTCCAGAGGTGCAGTTGTGGAGAGGGGGTACACAGTAGTGACAAAGAGATATTGAAGGATGCAGGGGTATGCAGGGGGCACAGTGGGGTGTTTTTACATTTTAACGTGGGGAGGTGCTAGATATAGGATCCACCCTGGGTGCCAAATGCTCTAGGTATGCCCCTGCACTGGAGGTAGCGCAGCTCACATATACTTACACAAAAACTTTAAATAAACCATAAACAATATTAATGGAATTATAAGCAATGGCTTAGTACATTAGGTGTTTCAAACAACATTAAGCTATGGAATGCATTTTAATTGTTTAAAAAAGAGACAAGTATGTCATTAAGACTGTGCAACATATAGGCTGGGTTTTTCTGTTAACATTAAAAATGTTCTGCACATTTTCCCACTAATGGAAAAGAATAAAAAATAATGGAAAGTAAGCACAACTGTATCTTAAAATGAGAAAATTAGAAATTAGGTGATAGACAAGGCATTTGGAAGAGTCTTTGATGCTGCATCACTTTTACTATATGTAAAGAATGTAAAAGGAGGGAACAAGCATTTGGGCCCGCCTTCGTGGGCTTGCTGCAGCCCGCCTTTTTCCCGTCCAAATTTTCGTAACAAGTGTGAGGTATTTAGTTCTTATGTTTATAAGTTACTGTCTCTTTAATGATTTGAGATGAAGGTTTAATTAACCAATTAAAAGCTTTGGTAGCTTCTGGAAGGTTTTGGTCCCCTATATAAAGGCGGACTCTATTGAGGTTCTCTCACAGCTGGTGAAGCCTTGGTAAAAGAGCTATAATACTTTCTCTTTAAGGCTTGACCATGAAGACCCTCCTCAGGAAGATCTTGGAGAGAGCAGAGAGCGGCGGGGGGAGATGACTGGCTGCTGTGATGCCTGGCGCTAACGGAGGGAGAAGAAGCCGGACCTCCAGCGGAAGAATTAGCGGGGCAACCAGAAGAAATACCTGGGATTTCACCGCCGGAGCCTGCCACAGAAGAAGGCAATGTTCTGGGCCAAAGACTCAGAAGCCGGCCGCCGGAGAGAAGTGGAGTGTTCGGCAGCTGGGAAGAGGAACGCTCGTGACACGATTTCGGAGGCGGGACCGGAGGCGGGACAAGACGCGGCTTCGGTGACGGAGTCAAGAACGCTTGCGATGACCAAGCGCAGAAGCTCCTCCCCTCCATGCACGAGCAGCGGAAGCAGAGGATCCAGGCCGCGCCTTTCGGTAGGGCGGGCTGCTCATCAGACGTCAGCAGGTGTAGTTGCCAGACAACCAGGAAGCGCCTCAGCAGTAGAAGCATCAGAGCTGCTGTGTCCGGCACCCGCCACTGGAGGCATCAGTGGACAACATACAGATAATATCAATAGCAGCGCTGTGTGTCCTCTGGTTTCACAGGCGACTGACAGCAACTATGCGAATGTGAATGCAGGTGAGTCAGCTAATGCGAAGTTATTAACTGAATTGGTTGGTTCATTAACCACTTTAGTACAGGCTTTTGCTAAGAATACTGCGGTGGATAATTCTGTACCACTTTATAATGTTAGTACTTCTACTGTGTCTGTTCCTCAGTTATCACATGTTCATTCAGCTAGTACAGCTGGGGATAGGAATGCAGTTCCTGAAGCATTATTCAAAGAAGTCATGCCATGTGAAATTTCACCTTTAGGGTTCCATTTGCCACTTTTCTTAAAAGAAAGGATCTGGAAGGGGGATTTTATTGACGTTATGTCACTACTTCCAGCTTCTAAAGATTTTTATTTTCGCCATGAAAAAAAATCTGAGGAAAAACAAGATGAGCATAAGTTTATACCTAGATCATTCTTCAATTGGCTTCAAGGATACTGTATTTTTTCTAGTGTTTTGGCTGAAAGAAAGCATGAAATATGTAGTGGTCTATTTCAGCATCTAGAACATGTTTTGGAGGCGTATAGGAATTTTGGTGGTATGGGATGGTTCCAATATGACGGTGGTGGTTTAATCTTTTCATCAAAAGTTGGCCGTTCATCCCACCCTTAAGTTTGGGATGAAGGATGCCAGCTTATGGCTAAATTTAATCACGACACAGAAGCCGCCAACTGCTCGGCAGAATACGGTGAGCAATTTATCTACTGCTTATAAGAAAGGAATTTGTTTTTTCTTTAATGAATCTCAGTGCAGATGGAACACTTCTTGCAGGTACAACCATGAGTGTTCTTTCTGCACAGGGTCGCATCCAGTTGTAAATTGCTATAAAAGGAACTTGTCTTTACAAGCCCACAGAGACCATGCTGGCAAAAGCTCACACACCAGTGAACCTGGAAAATATGCTCCAGTGGTTGGGCAAATACCCAAATAAGGAGAGAGCTAAGTTTTTGATGCAAGGTTTTTATTATGGCTTTCCTTTGCCTTCTTTTACTAGTGAAGGTTGCAAAGTAGTAAAAAACTTGAAATCTGTTTACAGGGCCCCTGATATAGTGTGGAAGAAACTACAGAGTGAATTGTCTGAAGGTAGGATTGCGGGTCCTTTTTTATCTCCTCCTTTTTTTTTTTTTCAGGATATCACCATTAGGTTTAGTCCCAAAGAAAGAACCGAATACGTTCAGATTAATTCATCATTTATCTTTTCCATTTGGAGGTTCTTTGAATGATGAGATAGATGATTCTTTATGTTCGGTATCTTATTCTTCTTTTGAAGAGGCGGTTGAAAAGATTAGGTCAGTGGGTCAAGGGGCATTGTTGGCCAAAGCCGATATTAAATCGGCTTTCCGTCTTTTACCTATTGCTCCTGAGGCCTTTAACTCTTTGGGGTTTTTCTTTGACGGTTTTTATTTTTTCGATAAGTGTCTCCCGATGGGGTGTGCACTTTCATGCTCTTATTTTGAGGAATTTTCTTCCTTTCTTCATTGGGTTTTGTCAGTACAGGCAAAGTGGGATGGGATAGTCCATTATCTCAATGATTTTTTATTCATCGGCCCAAAAGATTCGGATTCAGATTTTTGTTTAAACATACTTTCTACGTTTAAAGCAATTTCTGATTGTTTTGGGATTCCCTTAGCTTCAGAAAAAACAGTTCTTCCAAGCACGACAATTGAATTTTTGGGTATACTTATAGATACGTCTTTATCAGAATTTAGGTTACCAGTCCAGAAAATAGTCAGATTAAAGCACTTAATTCATGTTTTCTTACGTAGGAAGAAAGTTATATTGAGAGAAATGCAATCTTTACTAGGTTTATTAGCATTTACATCTAGGGTTATGCCTGTTGGCTGTATTTTTTCTAGACGTTTATACATTGCTACTGCAGGTTTAAAATCACCATTCTCGCGGGGCGTGGCCAGCCGCAGAAGTGTATGGCCGCAGTGTGAGGGAGCTATGATACCACAGACTTCCCTGAGCCGACTATATAGCGACTTAAGAGCCCTGAGTAACACCAATCTGCTCCGGTGATCAGTGGGAACAAGGAGGTGATGGCATCTAAACAGAAATGCAGAGAGGGGCCTCGTAAATTGAGCGCATTCTGCAGCCCGGCCAGGACTCAGAGACTCCAAGATGGCGCTAATCCCGCTCTGAAGAGAATGAGGAGAAACAATTCCACAAGTAAAACAGACACAGAGCGACAGGGAGCACCAGGATGAGATTCTGAGCCCTGTGAAAAAGCAAAGGAGGATCTCAGCTAATGAAGGTAACTTTACTACTTTTAACCCTGACAACACCTATATACCTAAAAGCAACCCCTATGATAACAAACTAAATATACCGACAGCAGGGCAGCCTATACTGGACACAACAATCAAAAAAATGATAATGTCACTCAGGGGTGCCCTACAACATGACATGCTGAACTATATGCATAAATCCAAAGTGGAAATTGAGGCGCTGGGAGAAAGAGTGGATTATGTAGAGAACAAAATGTGTGATTTTACCTCAGCGCACAACAAATTAGTGGACTCTCATTTTAACCTGAGGGAAGAAGTAAGGCAGCTCAGGATTAAGGTCAGAGATATTGAAGATAGAAGCAGAAGGAATAATATAAAGTTCAGAGGAATACCAGAAAATGTGAAACCGTCAGACCTGAAATGCTTCATTAAAACCATGATATCTGACCTAATCCCTTCAATTTCAAAACAAGAGCTAGAAATTGACAGAGCCCACAGACTTCCTAAACCGCAGCATATAGCAGAGAAACTACCGTGAGACGTCATTGCTAGAATTCATTTTTTTGGGGTGAAGTACCAGCTTATGCAATACGCTCGACGCAACTCACCACTACCTGACCCTTATGCGGGGATAACCCTTTACTCGGATCTCTCTCAGGCGACAATATTGGCTCGCAAAAACCTAAACTCAATCACGAAAATATTCCGCAACCATGGAATAAACTACAAATGGGGTTTCCCCACAAAATTACTTGTGGAATACAAAGGTACCTCTTACTCGATTACAAGCATGGATCAGGGTTTCAAAATCCTTCGCTCCTGGGGTTAAATCCCCAACCCAGAGAACAACAAAATGGACACCAGTGCACCTGGACTATTATCCCAGGACTGGAAGAAAAAAACCTAAGAGAAACTCATTCTACAAAAAAAAAAATATGATTTTGCCCGAAGCACCACAAATACCCTTATTACTATCACTCAGAATCTATCTGTGACTCAGGGAAGACGGTCCCAGGGAATTTTTCTGAAGTTTTCCCTTATCCTCCCATCTAAAAGTACATGTAAACGTGCACAGGAGTTGCATCACGACTCCTCCCTTTTTTTCAAGTTCTTATTATGTTTTTGTTGGAAATCTTTCCCTGTTTTTTTCGCACCAGTTTATTTTACCCTATACAACACCTCCATCTACTGGAGAAAAAATATAACTACACCTCCATTCTGCTTTTTCTACATTTCAACACTCAATTTATACACAAGAATGATTTTACAACTCAGCATTCATACCCAAATCAACAATGATTCTCAAAGTGTTATCATTGAGTGTGAAGGGCCTTAACAGCCCATACAAAAGGAGGGCTCTTTGGACAGACGCTATTAAAATTGGAGGCGATGTTATTTTTATACAAGAATCTCATTTTGCTAAGGATAACCCTCCTAAATTTAATCACCATAAATTCCCACATATATTTGTGTAGCGGGTATATGCTTTTCTATTATGTTTAAATTTGGTGGGGGATCTGTGATGTGTGGTTCCCTGGGGCCCAGCGGGTGGCGCTGTCACTTTGGGGCCGGGGTTGAGCCATCGTTGCAGTGGCATACGCTTTTTGGCCTCTCGCAGCATGAGTACAGCGGGGCGGGGGCTCCGCTGGGCTTGCTGGGGGAGGGTATAAAGGGGTCGGACATTTTGGGCACGGGGTCGTTCGTCGAGTCCCAGGCACCTTCAGCCTGAGGGCTGTGGTTCGTGGTCGGTGTCCAGGTGGCCTAGGCCTGGACACCCGGAGCTCGTGTTCCACCCCAGGCACCTTCAGCCTGGGGTTAGGTACTCGGTTGGAGGCCTGGGGCCCAGTGTCCTCTGCTGGGCTCCGCGAGGGAAGGATTTCCTAGGGGACCCCGGGAGTGGGGTACCCGAATCCAGAGGCGTAAGGGACCGGAGGAGCTACTCACCCGAAGACCTGGTGCAGCAGATTGCCGGTGCCGGGTAAGCCTCAGGAGACCGCCCGGAGGGGTATCTTCCCAAACAGGGGCCGAGTGCAGTCAGGAGGAAGGTTCACCGTTCATCCGGTCGGTGGCAGCGACCAAGATTCTCAACAGGTGGCATAGATCATGTGCCAAACCTATTCGCTGATAGAGGAATAGGAGAGTTCATTGTGCCTGGGCCTACTCGTATCCACACCCCCTGTCTGTTCGTTGAGGGAGTCCAACTGATTGTGTTTCATCCTGACATTGAAGAATAAAGGAGTGTTGGACTTTTATTGGTGTGGGGCTCATTTACTGGCAGACACTGTTCCACAGAAGAGGCGGAGGCTCCAAACTCAGCACACCGACCCGAAGGTAAAGGAACTTTGCTTACACCACACAAACATCTGTGACCCCGCACTCTCTCCTCCAAGGTACCCCTAGACAAGCAGAAACCAGTCAACAGTGGAGTGAGAGAGTGGAGGCCGCTACACGTGGGGACTCGGGTCCGGGATGGTGTTCGTGTTACTATGGAGCTAGAATGGATGAAGTTTGAACGTATCTGCCCGGAGGAGTTCCGAGTAGGTCGGCCATATTACTGGCCAAAGTGCAACCCTGCTCGAAGTCGTGAGTGTGACCCTAAGAAGGGGAAGGACTACGCAGAAGAGCGAGAAGAGGGGGGAGTCCAGCCGTGTGAGGTACTACACGTGGGGGCTTCTATTGCACTGCGCCACGAGGCACACCCTCCCTGCTCAGTTCGTGGGCGTGACCCAGGGAAGGAGAAAGCCTGCGAACTGGAGTGCAAGAGGGGAGGAGTCCAGCCGTGTGAAGGACTACACGTGGGGACTTTGGCGCCAACTGCAATCAGCAGCGAGTCACCATGTTCGGAAATACATTGTGGATTCTAATTCACCCTTCTACCACGACCTTGACTACTGCTGCTCCGGTGACCGATTTGGGGATCCGGCTAAAGCCCCGGGGAAGATTCGCCCTGTACTCATACATGGACGTTGAGGCCCTGGGTTTGATTTGTCCCTGCTGTTCGGGACTGGTGTGTCAGCTGAAGCCATTCGGGCGATGCGAGGCCTTCGGGGAGTTCTTATTTGAGGTGGACCCAGCTATCGAAAAGCCAAGAACCATCCACCTCAACCGCACTACAGGCAGCACCACTCAAGTAGGAGGAATCACCGCTTTGACAGCCATCCCTGTGCGCACTGCAACGACCGCGGGGCAAGTCACGATCAACGAAGTACGGGAGAAATCCGAGGAGGCTGACTCGGTCACCACTGTCTCACAGTGTCCACCGCCCAAGAGGAAGACCGGCATGGTAGCCCCGTCCAGCGGTCGCGGTGGATCATCCTGCCCGCCTACGCCCGGCCCAGATGGATCCGGTGAGAGGAGTTCCGGACATCCCGTCTCAAGTAAAGGCCGAGGTAAGCCAGGCGGAGGGACTTGGTGTGTGGGCGGAGGTGTCGGGGAGTCACGGCCCTGTGTGTCCGCGGGAGGTGGCAGTTCAGTCTCCACTACAGGCTACCTGCCCGCGGAGGAGTGTGACACCTCTGATCTGGAGTCGCTCTCCGATCTGGGAGACGATGTTGCCATAGATGAACTCTTTGCCAGCAAGGGTTGGGACAAGATGCCTCTTTCCTCATCCCGCAAAGATAGGGATCCACCCATGTCTACAGGGGATAGTACACCCCGGGTGGAGGCACCGGCGCCTGAGGAGGGATCCCGTCCCCAGCCTACCCTCACATCCCCGGTGCCACTTGCACCTAACACCGGGGATAAGAGACTGTCGCTGTGGGCACCTATGCCCAGAACGGAGGTGATCAGAGCACCTCGTCA
This sequence comes from Rana muscosa, assembly GCA_029206835.1. Lineage (NCBI taxonomy): Eukaryota > Metazoa > Chordata > Amphibia > Anura > Ranidae > Rana > Rana muscosa. The sequence continues at coordinate 222,290,240 of CM055116.1, forward strand.
CCCAGATGCTATAGTTTTGCCAGGTGAAGGAGACAAAGCCACAATGCCTCCACTGGCGAGACTACAACGCCTATTTTGTCAGAAGGTTGCTGCTGAGTACGGGTGGGAGTACCCATACTTGTCAAAGGAGTTGTTGTATGAAGTGGAAGTTTGCCGGGAGCGCTGGTACAATGACTTTGTGTGGACCCACATTCAGGTCCCACATGCCCGTAGGTACCTCGCATGTTCTCCCAAGGCATCTCAGCGTTTCAAAGACTGCAAGGCAGAATGGATGCTGGGGCGGCATATCCACGCGGACAAGGTGCTGATCCGACGCAAGGAAGGGGAAGATGTTGAGCACCATCTGGAAACCATGGACCAGCATTTGAAACCACTTGTCCTGCCGCACCCTCGCTTCTATCTGTAGGAGATAAAAGACTCTGTTTGCCGTTTAATGTTGCTGAACTCTCCGGGTTTGTTGTTTGTTTCCCGGGAAAACTCAGTGACTGTACCCGAGCTAATGGGTGTTTGTGCTCTTCGGAGGAATTGAAGGACTGTTCCTGTTGTTGTTCTTCATTCCCCAACAAGTGATCTTGGACTCTGGGGTAGAGAGGGCCAAAGAAGAAGAGGTCTCTACAAGTGCAGTTACCGCGACGCTGTCACCAGGTGGCAGTGTCGTGCATTGGCATGCACTTTTCACACACACACTTTTAGAAGGAAAGGATTTCTCTACGGAGAGGTTTTTTCGTTCTCACACGAACATATGTTTCAGGGTTGTTTGTGTTTAATATTTATTTTTCCCTCTGCGGGAGAGCATCCCATCAAGACCGCTGAGAGTGGGGCGGGTCTTAGTCATTGATGTGGGTGGGGAAAAATTTAATGATGTGACTTTTATATATGTTTCAAGCTATATGTTATTTGTTCCCTTCCCCTCCCTTTTCGTTGAGGCTCAGGCACAACTGCTCTAGGTAGTTCGTTTTTTTTTTTCTTCCAAAATTTTTGGGATTTTTGAAATTTTCAGTCCGTTTCTGGATTGGACTATGTCAGCCCTTGAGGGCATGGTTTATTCCAGACACTGGGGACCAGTGTCAAACAACCAGGGGGAGAGTGTAGCGGGTATATGCTTTTCTATTATGTTTAAATTTGGTGGGGGATCTGTGATGTGTGGTTCCCTGGGGCCCAGCGGGTGGCGCTGTCACTTTGGGCCCGGGGTTGAGCCATCGTTGCAGTGGCATACCCTTTTTGGCCTTTCGCAGCATGAGTACAGCGGGGCGGGGGCTCCGCTGGGCTTGCTGGGGGAGGGTATAAAGGAGTTGGCCATTTTGGGCACGGGGTCCTTTGTCGAGTCCCAGGCACCTTCAGCCTGAGGGCTGTAGTTTGTGGTTGGTGTCCAGGCAGCCTAGGCCTGGACACCCAGAGCTCGTGTTCCACCCCAGGCACCTTCAGCCTGGGGTTAGGTACTCAGTTGGAGGCCTGGGGCCCAGTGTGCTCTGCTGGGCTCCGCGAGGGAAGGATTTCCTAGGGGACCCCGGGAGTGGGGTACCCGAATCCAGAGGCGTAAGGGACCGGAGGAGCTACTCACCCGAAGACCTGGTGCAGCAGATTGCCGGTGCCGGGTGAGTCTCAGGAGACCGCCCGGAGGGGTATCTTCCCAAACAGGGGCCGAGTGCAGTCAGGAGGAAGGTTCGCCGTTCATCCGGTCGGTGGCAGCGACCAAGATTCTCAACAGGTGGCATAGATCATGTGCCAAACCCAATCGCTGATAGAGGAATAGGAGAGTTCATTGTGCCTGGGCCTACTCTTATCCACACCCCCTGTCTGTTCGTTGAGGGAGTCCAACTGATAGTGTTTCATCCTGAGATTGAAGAATAAAGGAGTGTTGGACTTTTATTGGTGTGGGGCTCAATTACTGGCAGACACTGTTCCACAGAAGAGGCGGAGGCTCCAAACTCAGAACACCGACCCGAAGGTAAAGGAACTTTGCTTACACCACACAAACATCTGCGGTGAAGGCTTGGCGTGGTGACCCCGCACTCTCTCCTCCAAGGTACCCCTAGACAAGCAGAAACCAGCCAACAGTGGAGTGAGAGAGTGGAGGCCGCTACATTTGTATCCAACAACAATAAAAAGAAAAGAGGCGTTATTACAGGCTATAAAAGACACTTGTTGCCTTTCAACAATTAGACATTAAAACAGACACCCAAGGAAGATATATAATTCTAGTGGCCTCAATAGACAATACAATATACACAATCGTTAACATTTATGCCCCCAACAAAAACCCCCATCAGTTCATCCAGAAAGTGATTCAGAAAGCAAAGATAATACAGAAGGGACACCTTATTATATGTGGAGACGTTAATGCACCAATGGACCCAGACATGGACACGTCAAAAAAGGGGAAGACTCCCAGAAAAGGACTAGCTAACATTTTCTCCGCAGAAAATATGTATGATCCATGGAGGCAGGGCAGGGCAGGACTTTCGGGCCCTACCTTCTATACAAATACATTACTTTAAATAGACGTAATACGTAACTGCCAATAACCAATCAGCATGATGGGGGGGGGGTGTTTTTGCTGCTGGACACAGCTATATTATAGATATGCACACACATATATATATATATATATATAGCTGTGTATATAGCTGTGTCCAGCAGCAACCCCCCCCCCCCCCCACTGGTTATCAGCTATATTATATACAGGTATAGTGGCTAAGCTGCCCACCCTGGGATGGTCTGATAACCTGGGGGGGGGGGGGGGAGGCTGGGAGTGCTGCTATATTTTATATATATATATATATGTGTATATAGCTGTGTCCAGCAGCACTCCCAGCCTCCCCACCCCCCGGTTATCAGACCATCCCAGGGTGGGCAGCTTAGCCACTATACCTGTATATAATATAGCTGATAACCAGTGGGGGGGGGGGGTGCTGCTGGACACAGTTATATATTATATATATATATATATATATATATATATATATATATATATATATATATATATAAAATATATGACATAGCTGTGTCCAACAGTAAAAACAACCACCCCCCTCTTAGCACTCCTCCTTCTTACCACAGCAGCTCTGGTCAGCTCAGGTGTGACTGGGTGGCGGGCACCATGACACCCCCTCCCCCCCATTGCAAGAGCTCACCTCGGGCTACGGCGGCGGAGGACACCCCCAGCTCGGGGCCAGGTCGGGCGGCTCAGATTGATACACAATCAGTGCCGGCCCAAGACATTGTGCTGCCTGGTACCAAGAATGAAATGCTGCCCCCCCCAAAAAAATAAAAAATCACGCCCACCAAAATGCCCCCATATTCATTATTTTATATCATGATAACTAAAGTGGACCTGTCATGGCTCTATACATGTATATAGGAGTATAAAGAGGACCTGTCATGGCTCTATACATGTATGTAGAAGTATAAAGAGGACCTGTCATGACTCTATACATGTATATAGGAGTATATAGAGGACCTGTCATGGCTCTATACATGCATAGGAGTATAAAGAGCACCTGTCATGGCTCTATACATGTATGTAGGAGTATAAAGAGGACCTGTCATGGCTCTATACATGCATAGGAGTATAAAGAGGACCTGTCATGGCACTATACATGTATGTAGGAGTATAAAGAGGACCTGTCATGGCACTATACATGTATGTAGGAGTATAAAGAGGACCTGTCATGGCAATATACATGTATGTAGGAGTATAAAGAGGACCTGTCATGGCACTATACATGCATGTAGGAGTATAAAGAGGACCTGTCATGGCAATATACATGTATGTAGGAGTATAAAGAGGACCTGTCATGGCACTATACATGTATGTAGGAGTATAAAGAGGACCTGTCATGGCACTATACATGTATGTAGGAGTATAAAGAGGACCTGTCATGTCTCTATACATGTATATATGAGTATAAAAGGACCTGTGCGTGGCCGTTGGCCGCGATGTCAGCCGGCCACCCGCGATCGCTCCACCAAAATGCCCCCATATTCATTATTTTATATCATGATAACTAAAGTGGACCTGTCATGGCTCTATACATGTATATAGGAGTATAAAGAGGACCTGTCATGGCTCTATACATGTATGTAGGAGTATAAAGAGGACCTGTCATGGCTCTATACATGTATATAGGAGTATATAGAGGACCTGTCATGGCTCTATACATGCATAGGAGTATAAAGAGGACCTGTCATGGCACTATACATGTATGTAGGAGTATAAAGAGGACCTGTCATGGCACTATACATGTATGTAGGAGTATAAAGAGGACCTGTCATGGCAATATACATGTATGTAGGAGTATAAAGAGGACTTGTCATGGCACTATACATGTATGTAGGAGTATAAAGAGGACCTGTCATGGCAATATACATGTATGTAGGAGTATAAAGAGGACCTGTCATGGCACTATACATGTATGTAGGAGTATAAAGAAGACCTGTCATGGCTCTATACATGTATATATGAGTATAAAAGGACCTGTGCGTGGCCGTTGGTCGCGATGTCAGCCGGCCACCCGCGATCGCTCCACAGAGCCAGAACGGGGATCTGTCAATGTAAACAGACAGATCCCCATTCTGACAGGGGAGGAGAGACAGATCTGCTGTTCCTAGTGATTAGGAACAGAGATCTCTCTCCTCCTCCAGTCAGTCCCATCCCCCCAGTTAGAAACACCTCCCAGGGAACACATTTAACCCCTTTCCTGACAGTGACATTTACACAGTAATCAGTGCATTTTTATAGCACTGATCGCTGTATAAATGTTACTGGTCCCAAAAAAGTGTCAAAAGTGTCCAATCTGTCCACGGCAATGTCACCGCCATTACTAGTAAAAAATATATAATAATAATAAAAATGCCATAAATCTATCCTCTATTTGGTAGACGCAATAACTTTTGCGCAAACTAATCAATATACACTTATTGTTGGAAACATTTTTTTTACCAAACATATGTAGAAGAATACATATCGACCTAAACTGATGAAGACATTTTTATTTTTATTTTTTTGGATGTTTATTATAGCAAAAAGTTAAATAAAAAATTATTTTCAAAGTTGTCGCTATTTTTGTTTATAGCACAAAAAATAAAAACCGCAGAAGTGATCAAATACCACAAAAAGAAAGCTCTATTTGTTTAGGTACAATGTCACACGACCGCGCAATTGTCAGTTAAATTGATGCAGTGCTGAATCGCAAAAAAATGTATTGAAGTGCATTATTTCTATTATTACATTGTTATATAAAATAAAATAGTTCAACTCACCATAATGCAGAATCAGTGGGAGCCCTGAGTGTGTCACTTGCCGCGTCACCTGCCACCAGATGCAGATTGTCACTTGTTGCGGATTGTCACTTGCCACAATGCCATCTGCCACAAATTGCAGATGGTCACTTGCCACGATGCCACACATTGCAGATTGTCACTTGCCACACATTGCAGATTGTCACTTGCCACGACGTCACCTGCCACACATTGTGGATTGTCACTTGCCACGACTTCACCTGCCACACGTAGCGGATTGTCACTTGCCACAACGTCACCTGCCACACGTAGCAGATTGTCACTTGCCATGACGTCACCTGCCACATGTCTGGCAGAGAGGAGGGGGGTCTGACAGAGAGGAGGGGGGTCTGACAGAGAGGAGGAGGGGGTTTGACAGAGAGGAGGAGGGGGGTCTGACAGAGAGGAAGAGGGGGTGGAGGCTGAAAGAGAGGAAGAGGGGGTGGCGGCTGACAGAGAGGAAGAGGGGTGGCGGCTGACAGAGAGGAAGAGGGGGTGGCGGCTGATAGAGAGGGGGGGCGGCTGATAGAGAGGGGGCAGCTGATAGAGAGGAGGGGGGGCGTCTGATAGAGAGGAGGGGGGCGGCTGATAGAGAGGAGGGGGCAGCTGAGAGAGAGGAGGGGGAGCGGCTGAGAGAGAGGAGGGGGGGCGGCTGAGAGAGAGGAGGGGGGCTAATAGAGAGGAGGGGGGAGCTAATAGAGAGGATGGGGGGCGGCTGATAGAGAGGAATGGGAGCGGCTGATAGAGAGGAGGGGGTGGCTGATAGAAAGGAGGGGTGGCTGATAGAGAGGAGGGGGGCGGCTGATAGAGAGGAGAGGGGGCGGCTGATAGAGAGGAGGGGGGCGGCTGATAGAGAGGAGGGGGGGCGGCTGATAGAGAGGAGGGGGGGCGGCTGAGAGAGGAGGGGGGGCGGCTGATAGAGAGGAGGGGGGGCGGCTGATAGAGAAGAGGGGGACGGGCTGATAGAGAGGAGGGGGACCGGCTGATAGAGAGGAGGAGGGGCGGCTGATAGAGAGGAGGGGGGGCGGCTGATAGAGAGGAGGGGGCTAATAGAGAGGAGGGGGGCTGATAGAGAGGAGGGGGGGCGGCTGATAGAGAGGAGGGGGGTAATAGAGAGGAGGGGGGCTGATAGAGAGGAGGGGGGCTGATAGAGAGGAGGGGGGGCGGCTGATAGAGAGGAGGGGGGCTAATAGAGAGGAGGGGGGCTGATAGAGAGGAGGGGGGGCGGCTGATAGAGAGGAGGGTTGGGTAATAGAGAGGAGGGGAGCTGATAGAGAGGAGGGGGAGGGCTGATAGAGAGGAGGGGGGGGCTGATAGAGAGGAGGGGGGGTGGCTGATAGAGAGGAGGGGGGCTAATAGAGAGGAGGGGGCGGCTGATAGAGAGGAGGGGGGGTAATAGAGAGGAGGGGGGCTGATAGAGAGGAGGGGGTGGCTGATAGAGCAGATGAGAGAGACAGACCTCAGGAGGGGGGGCTGATAGAGAGGAGGGGGGCCGCGGGCAGCTGACAGGACAGATGAGACCTCAGGTCTCCTGTGACACACAGCGCTAGTTAGGACTCCGGGAGCATGCAGGGCTGGCGTGATTACCTACAGTCCAGCTCCTCCGCTCCTCCAGGCGAATCACAAGCCTCATGTCCGCCGTCCGTCCCACCCACATGACCTGCTCGGCCAATCACAGGACACCCGCCGCTGCCCATTGCTGAGTTTGGCTCAAACACAGAGACAGATTTTTAGGCAGCAGTTTGAACATTGATTTGCCGCCCCCCTGAAAGTGCCGCCTGGGACCAAGGTACCATCGGGTCCCATGGTAGGGCCGGCCCTGTACACAATACACCCGGCGGCAGCTGGTGAGGACACACACACACAGTGTGCAGCCATGCTGCCCGGGAGGAGAAAAGTAGTGACAGGCTCAGCTCAGCAGAGCAGTAGTGAGAGGGGACTCAGAGGAGAAAAACAGAGACAGGAGCAGCCCCAGCGCACGCCGGATGTGTTCAGGCTAAAAAAAAGAAAAAAAAAAGCCCAGTCAAGCCCAATGGCAAGTCCGGCCCTGCATGGAGGTGCTTACATACTACAGAAAAAGACTTTACCTTTTTTTCGAATGTTCACAAATCCTTCTCCAGATTGGATTACTTCATCACAGACAAAAATCTCTTACCAAAAATAGTGAACGCTAAAATTCACAACATAACGTGGCCCAACCATGCACCAATTACGTTAGAAATCGACTCAAATCTAATTTGCACTAATAATTACTTATGGAGGAACAACACATTTATTCTCTCTCAGGAGAAACATCAGTCTGTGATGAAGAAATCCATTGAAGATTTTTTTTACTGAATGACAATAACAAGGTTAACGATGCTACTTTATGGTGCTCCCACAAAGCCTATGTTAGGGGTCTCCTAATACAAATAACCGCTATAGAAAAAATAAATAAAAACACAAAAATAAATTCATTACTAAAAGAGATAGCAAAACAGGAGAAATTACATTAACCACTTCAACACCGGACTTTTTTTACCACCTCAATACTGGGCCTATTCTGGCACTTCTCTCCTACATGTACAAATCATCATTCTTTTGCTAGAAAATTACTCAGAACCCCCAAACATTATATATGTTTTTTTAGCAGACACCCTAGGGAATAAAATGACGGTCATTGCAACTTTTTTTCTCGCACGGTATTTAAAAAATATTTTCATGAATTAAAAAATAACAAAACAGTAAAGTTAGCCCAATTTTTGGGGAAAATATGAAAGATGATGTTACGCCGAGTAAATAGATACCTAACATGTCACGCTTTAAAATTGCGCACACCCATAGGCGACAATTTTAATTTTTTCACAGGTTACTAGGTTAGAGTTACAGAGGAGGTCTAGTGCTAGAATTGTTGCACGCGCTCTAACGCACGTGGCGATACCTCACATATGTGGTTTGAATGGCGTTTACATATGTGGGCGGGTCTTACATGTGCGTTCGCTTCTGATTGCGAGCTACTGGGGACAGGGGCGTTTTAAAAAAAAAATTATTCCTTTTTTTTTTTTTTTACTTAATTTTTTTTATTTTTACACTTTAAAAAAAAAAAATTTTGATCACTTTTATTCCTATTACAAGGAATGTAAACATCCCTTGTAATATGAATTGTTAGTGACAGGTCCTCTTTATGGAGACATGCGGGGTCAAAAAGACCCCACATCTCTCCTCCAGGCTGGAAAGCATGAGATCGTGAAAAAAATGTCACCAATCTCATGCTTACTAGCCGCAATGGCGGCTTTGTTTACTTCTGAGGACCCGGGCGTGACGTCATCACATCACGCCCGGGCCTCCGACGGTCATAGAGATAACAGGTGACAATCTGGTCACCAGTCATCTCTATGGTTCACCTCCGGCACCGGACGATTCATTCTCCGGGCCCCCGATGGCACGGGAGAGCCCCGGAGATGCACCGGATGGCGGCGGGAGGGGGGTTGTCCCCTCCCGCCGCCTATAAGAACGATCAAGCAGCGGAACTACCGCTATGATCATTCTTATGGTGCGCAGAATCTCCGGCAGAATAGAAGGATATCTGAATGATGCCTCTAGCTGCAGGCATCATTCAGATATCCCCCCACAAAGCCCAGGACGTCATATGACGTCCACCCAGGATGGGAGATCCCATCTGTGGATGTCATATTACTATGGGCAGGTAGGGAAGTGGCTAAAAAAAACTCTAGACATAAATTTAGAACGTCAACTCACCAATCTAAGATTGGAACTCAAATCTATTTTAATAGCTGATCAGGAAAAGTATTTTAAAAAACTAAACTTAAAATACTACCCTGAAGGAAATAGAGCAGGCAAACTCCTTGCTTCCCAATTACGCCATTGTCATCAAAAAAATTTAATTCTTAAATTAACCCACCACATTTCTGGGAAAGTATCGATTAACCCCCAAGGAATTGTAGAAACATTCCCACAATATTATGAGGCGTTATACAACCTTAAAGATGACATAAATACCCCTCAACCCGACTCCAATAAAATATAAGCATTCCTAGACACTGTTAACCTACCTTCCATTGACCTATTGTCCTTAGATAAGTGTTGCCTTATGGGTGATGGTAAATCTCTATTAACAGCTGTAAATAAAATTGCATATAGATATATATATATTTCAGGTAGAAGGAAATATATTTAAAGTATTGAGTGCTGTGTATTTCTTACGGTAATTAGCTACAACTTCAAAGGGTGGTCTTTTGTTTTCCTGTTTACATTGCACATGGGCTGTAAACTCATCCAACCATGCTATGCCCAGTATACATGTAGCGGGTATGTACTTTCCCGGGTGTAATTCAAACTGGCAGAGACACCAGCGATGTACAGTTCCTTGCGGTCCAGCGGGTGGCGCTGTCGCCTTGGGCTGGGGTGGAACCATTGCTGTGTGCTGTGCCTCCTTTTTGTCCTCCCTCGGCAGCGTGCTTGCTGGGAGAGGGTATAAAGGGCCGGCCATCTTTGTCACGGGGTCGAGTCCCAGGCACCTTCAGCCTGAGGGCGGTGGTTTGCGTCGGTCCTCTAGGCGGCCTAGGCCTAGAGGACGTGCGGAGGTCGTGTTCCATCCCAGGCACCTTTAGCCTGGGGTGAGGTACTCGGATGGAGGTCTGGAGCTCAGTGCCCAACACTGAGTTCCGCGAGGGAAGGAGGTCCTAGGGAACCCAGGGATTGGGTATCCGAATCCAGAAGGCGTAATGAACCGGGGGGAGCTCCTCACTTGAAGACCGGGTGCAGCAGATTGCCAGTGACAGGTTAGCCTCCCATCGGAGACCGCCTGGAAGGAAAATTCCCCCTCGCTAGGAGATCTCAGCCCACTTTCAGGGAGGAAAGTGGAGAGTTCATTGTGTCTGGGCCTACTCGCATCCACACCTCCTTGTTTGTTCTGTTCTTTAAGGGAGTCTAACTGATTATGCTGTTCACTCGAGAAGAATAAAGGAGTGTTGGACTTTAATGGTGTGGGGCTCTTTTCTGGTGGACATTGTTCAAGGTAACTCCAGGTGCACAACACTGACCCAAAGGTAGAGAAGGAACTTTGCTTACACCGCACGGACACATGTGGTGAAGGCTTGGCGTGGTGACCCCGCTCTCTCCCCTCTAAGGTACCCCTAGACAAGAGAAAGACGAGCTGATGCAAAGAGGGGAGTGAGGAGGCCGCTACACGTGGGGGCTCGGGTCCGGTATAGTGTTCGTGTACTACGGAATTGAACGTGTCTGCCCGGAGGAGTTACGAGTAGGCAGGCCTTCATTGGCCGAAGTGCATCCCTGCTTGAAGTCGTGGACATGACCCAATGAAGGGAAAGGCCCGCGCAGAAGAGAGCGAGGAAAGGGGGAAGCTCAGCCGCGTGAAGGACTACACGTGGGGGCTTCTATTTGCACTGCGCCACCAGGCACACCCCCACCGCTTAGCTCGTGGGCGTGACTCAGAAACAGAAAAGAAGAAAAGCCCGCGAACTGGAGCAAAGGGGAGGAGTCCAATACGTGTGAAGGACTACACGTGGGACGTTGGCGCAAAAACTTGGCAGTGTGCGATGGATCAGCAACAGGTCACCATGTTCAGACATACATTGTGGATTCCGGTTCACCCTTCTACCACGACACTGACTGCTGATGCTCCGGTAACAGATACGGGGATCCGGCTAAAGCCAAGGGGCCGATTCGCCCTGTACTCATGCATGGATGTTGAGGCCCTGGGTGTGATTTGTCCCGGCTGTTCGGGACTGGTGTGCCAACTGAAGCCATTCGGGCGATGTGAGGCCTGTGGGGAGTTTCTTTTTGAAGTGGATCCAGCGGTTGAGAAGCTGAGAACCATTTACCCCGGCCGTGCTGCAGGCAACACCACTCAAGGAGGAGGAATCACTGCTTTGACAGCCATCCCTGCGCACACTGCAGCGACCACGGAGGAGGTCATGAAAACTCAACGGGAAAAATCCGAGGATGCTGACTCGGTCACCACGATCTCGCAGCGTCCACCATCGAAGAGAAAGACCGGCATGGTAGCCCCGACCAGCGGTTGTGGTGGACCGTCTCGCCCGCTTACACCCGGCCCGGATGGATCTGTCGATAAGAATTCCGGACGTCCCGTTTCAAGTAAAGGCCGAGGTAAGCCAGGCGGAGAGATTTGGTGTGTGGGAAGAGGTGAAAACTCAGTCTCCACTACAGGGTACCTACCCGCGGAGGAGTGTGACACCTCTGACCTGGAGTCGCTCTCAGACATGGGAGACGACCTTGCTATAGACGAACTGTTTGCAGAAAAGGGCTGGGACAAAGTACCTCTTGCTTCATCCCGCAGAACCAGGGATCCACCCATGTCTACAGGGGAAAGTACACCCCGGGTGGAGGCACCAGCGTCTGAAGAGGGGTCCCGTCCCCGGCCTGCCTCTACATCCCCGGTACCATCTGTACTGAAGATCAGGGAAAAGAGACTGCTGTTGCGGGCACCAATGCCCAGATCAGATGTAATCAAGGTCCCTCGCCACCCGGACTCGATAGTTTTGCCTGGCGAAGGGGACAGAGCTACTATGCCTCCTTTGGCCAGACTACAACGCCTATTTGGCCAGAAGGTTGCTGCAGAGTACGGATGGGAGTATCCATACTTGTCCAAGGAGCTGCTCTATGAGGTGGAAGTGTGCCGGGAGCGCTGGTACAATGACTTTGTGTGAACTCACCTTCAGATTCCACGCGCACGCAGGTACCTGGCATGCTCTCCCAAGGCCTCTCAGCGTTTTAAGGACTGCAAGGCAGAGTGGATGTTGGGACGGTACATTCATGCAGACAAAGTGCTGATCCGGCGCAAGGAAGGAGAAGATGTAGAATATCATCTGGAGACCATGGACCAGCACTTGAAGCCACTTGTTCTGCCGCATCCCCGCTTCTACCTGTAGGAGAGAAAGACTCAGTTTATGTTGTATGCTGCTGAACTTTCTGGGGCCCGTTGTCCTTGTACCCAGAGGAAGAAGGACTGTTCCTGTTTTGTTCTTCACTTTCCAGCAAGAGATCACAGACTCTGGGGTAGATAGGGCTAAAGAGAAGAAGAAGAGTTCCACGAGTGCAGTTACCGCGACGCTGTCACCAGGTGGCAGTGTTGCGCAACGTTAAACACTTTTCACACACTCACTCTTTGGAGAAAAGGGATTTCTTCCCGGAGAAGTTTCTTTTCTCTCACACAAATATATGTGTCAGGGTTTATGTGTGGTAATTTTCTTTCTTTTCCCTCTGCAGGAGAGCATCCCATCAAGACCACCGAGTATGGGGTGGGTCTTAGTCAGGATGGGTGGGAAAAGCATAATGTGAATATGTGATTCTACAGTTATGGTTAAATGTTGTTGTTCCCCTTCCCTTTTATATAGGGCTCAGACACAATTGCTTTAGTTGATCAAGTTTTTCAAAAGTTTTATATTTTTGTACAATTGTTAGTTGGTCTCTGGATTGGATTATGCCAGCCCTTGAGGGTATGATTTGTTCCAGACACTGGGGACCAGTGTCAAATTACCTGGGGGAGAGTGTAGCGGGTATGTACTTTCCCGGGTGTAATTCATACTGGCAGAGACACCAGCGATGTACAGTTCCTTGCGGTCCAGCGGGTGGCTCTGTCGCCTTGGGCTGGGGTTGAACCATTGCTGTGTGCTGTGCCTCCTTTTTGTCCTCCCTCGGCAGCGGTATGGTGGGGCGGGGAACCCGCCGTGCTTGCTGGGAGAGGGTATAAAGGGGCAGGCCATCTTTGTTACGGGGTCAAGTCCCAGGCACTTTCAGCCTGAGGGCGGTGGTTCGTGTCGGTCCTCTAGGCGGCCTAGGCCTAGAGGACGTGCGGCGGTCGTGTTCCATCCCAGGCACCTTTAGCCTGGGGTGAGGTACTCGGATGGAGGTCTGGAGCTCAGTTGATTAACACTGAGTTCCGCGAGGGAAGGAGGTCCTAGGGAACCCAGGGATTGGGTACCCAAATCCAGAAGGCGTAATGGACCGGGGGGAGCTCCTCACTTGAAGACCGGGTGCAGCAGATTGCCAGTGACAGGTGAGCCTCCCATCGGAGACCGCCTGGAAGGAAAATCCCCCCTCGCTAGGAGATCTCAGCCCACTTTCAGGGAGGAAAGTGGAGAGTTCATTGTGTCTGGGCCTACTCGCATCCACACCTCCTTGTTTGTTCTGTTCTTTAAGGGAGTCTAACTGATTATGCTGTTCACTCGCTATATACATGTGGGACCTACGTGTATACTGCCTAGTGGAAGGACTTTTAAATCTGCTCACTATGCCAACTGCAACACCAAGGGGGTAGTATACCTCCTGCTCTGTGAATGTGGCTCTTTCTATGTTGGGAAGACCAAAGTAGAGCTACGAACAAGAATGACCAAACATATATGGAGCATGAAGGGATGCAATCCTGACTTCCCTTTGGGAAGACACACCATTGCTCTTCATAATGGGACTTTCCCCAAGGTCAAATTCATAGTACTTGACAGAGTGCATCCAAATGCACGAGGAGGTGACTGGAACAAGCTACTGTTACAGAGAGAGTTGAGATGGATCTTTCTCCTCCATGCCACCACCTTCCCCGGCCTCAATGAGGCTGTCAATTACAGGCCCTTCTTGGAGGGTTTTGTATCGGGAGGCATGGAGAAATAAGATCTGTCCAACAATCAGTTGGGATTTTGTGTTGCACATGTTGGAATACTTATTTCATTGTATGTTATAATTTGATTTAATCCTATGGAGTTTCTTGCAATCAAAACAATTTCTGTGTTTGCAAACAATGCCTATTTCTGTTAATCAGGATTTGGAGGTATGTCCCATGTGTTCTCACAGGGATGCCCGCTTCATATTTTATGTATGTAGTAATCAATTTTTTGTATTCTCAGATTTATATGTTTGTTTTTATTTTTAATTTTATGCAATTTATGATTTGGTGATATTTACTCACTTCTGCAGCTGCCTATTTATCTCTATTCCGTTTGGATACATTTTGTGGCTATTGGCCCTTAATACAAATACTTTTCAGTAGTTTATGAAATCTGTATTGGCCTGTTCAAGATTGAACAGCAGTGGTGGCAATTATGGGGCCTTTTGCTGCGCACATTTCCCTGTCTGGATTCGATCCCGGCACACGTAGGCCTCTCCAGCTGCTGGCCGGATCTCTTATGGATGCTGCCATCTGTATGAGCCGGCTTTTTGCGTCGGTTTGGCCTATTTTTTGCGGCACTGCCACTCATGCAACCCGGGACCATCTGATGTCTGACGGCCTCTCCGTTTCCATTCGTCCACTGGGATCATGTGTGAATCCCTTGTGCCGCACTCATGTGTCGGTGGGGGCGTGGCGCATGACGTGGCTCTCACTCGCTGGCTATCTCGCCTTTGGGGGGAAGACTTGGTGGTGCGCCGCGCGCCCGGGGGACCGCAGCATTCTAATGACAGGGCACACGTGGTGTTTGACACCCACGTGTATCGCTGAGGAAGCCAATCACTGTGCCTTGATGCTCTTTAAAAGCGACGAAGTCAGTCCTTCAATAGTGCTGTGGCTGATGAGGAGAGAGCACGTGGGGCAGGACAATAACCAGGTGAGATGTGATTTTTTGATCTTCAACTCGTGGCGGTGACTTTTTGGCAATATTAGCAGATGACTATCATCCCCCACTCTGGGTCCATTTGAGACCACAAATGTAGGGTGATACTACAAATGCATCAAGTAATGATGCAATCTTGTGTCTTTTCTTTTGTCTCTCCTCTCATATAGACTCCATAGGCAATTTTGCTTAATGAGTGGACTTGCAATACAAGATAGGGAGTTGGTCTCCCTTTCCTCCGTTTTCCGTGTATGCTGGATCTGTGAGGACTCCACCTGTATCTTGTTTTTTTCCTTCTTGTGGGAGCTGTGCATACTACATCAAAAGTTCTCCATATTGTCTATCTGCATGCCCCTTCCCTCATCTCCCCATTTCCCATAATTATACAGTATTTTGGGAAGAGGTAAGAAAAATCTATCCAATATCCATGTGAATTCCACTTGATTTCCATCTTGTGTCAACAATATATTTATATTTTTTATACTATTAACCCTTGAATCCCTCCCCTTGGGGAAAAGGGTATACATTTTGGGACAATACCATATAGTGTACAATATGCTTCTTTGACGCATTTATGTGCATTAATCCATAATTAATTTGAGAATTTTTCTTTTTACCTCAGGTATATTGATTTTTCTATGCTTCCCTTTGGAGACGTTTGCGGTCCCGGGTCGCTGTCTGGACATCGCATGTGCGCAGTTTCCACCCATTTCCCCATATAGGGGATTTTTTTCACCACTTGTTTTCAAACCATAACCCTTGTGTTTTCTGGGTGTTGTGGTTCTATGATGACTGATATATAAGCTTGATATATGGCTGCAGAGGTGAGTACTCTGCCAATTGGGTGTTTTCCATGCTCACCCTCATTTGCATATTTATTGTTTATGTTTTGTCTTGTGTTTTATGTTTAATGAATGCCATCATATGAGACAACTGTATTCTTCTCTGTTTTAGATTTCAATTCTGAATTATATGTCGGATTATCCCTGAAGAAGGAGTTATCTCCGTAACGCGTAGGATCTGACCTATATAATTACTATTCCAATTTTCATATAATTGTGCACTAGCATTGCAGTCTAGGGTATAATCCTTTCCCCTGGGCATGCGATGCATTGGGCATAATTCAACATCTATTCTATTGATTCATTGATTGTATTTTCTGCATATATCAAGTCTTTTTTATTGGCCTACAATTTTATGTAATCATACTTTCTACTTTTGTAATAAATTATTTTTATACTCTACCCTAGTGGTTATGTAAATTCATGCCTATAAAGTCCCGCCCTGTGAGGGGAAACTTTTGTATTGTATCAGTTAGGGATGTTGGCTACATCACACCAGACCTGTGTTCTACAACCTCCTATTTCCTTGATAGCTGTTCACTCGAGAAGAATAAAGGAGTGTTGGACTTTAATGGTGTGGGGCTCTTTTCTGGTGGACATTGTTCAAGGTAACTCCAGGTGCACAACACTGACCCAAAGGTAGAGAAGGAACTTTGCTTACACTGCACGAACACATGTGGTGAAGGCTTGGCGTGGTGACCCCGCTCTCTCCCCTCTAAGGTACCCCTAGACAAGAGAAAGACGAGCTGATGGAAAGAGGGGATTGAGGAGGCCGCTGCATACATTTACTAGGTACAGTGACCAATCAGGGAGAATTATATTAGCCACCTTACAGAAAGGAGGGGGGGGTATATAATGCTTTTGTGAGCAAGCTAAGGGCGTTTGCTTTTGGTGTGTGGGAACAGACAGCAGCCACGATGGGCTGACCTGAAGTTTACAGGTAATCTAACTATATTGTAGCTTATATAGTATTGTAAATATGGGGGTTGTGGGTAATTTGTAAATACCATGTAAGCCAGGGGACCTACACTGTACATTGTGTTGTAAATACTGTCTGGTGTGTAATTTATATATATTATGTAACCCTTACCCTATCAATAAATGTGTATTGCGGATAGAACTACCTCTTTTTTGTATAAGATCTCTCAGAGCAACATAAGCTTAATAAACCAATTTCTAGTGAAGAAATATTGAAAGTCATAAATGAACTACCTAAAAACAAAGCACCAGGTGCTGATTGCCTATCAGGAGAATACTATTCGGCCTTCAAGGACATTTTAATCCCATACCAATCCAGATTGTTCAACCAAGCAGCAATTTCAAAAACCTTCTCAAAAGACTTTCTAGAGGCAATAATAATAACACTACCTAAATTTGGTAAGGACCCTACATCTCCCTTAAATTATAGACCCATATCTTTACTAAATTCCGATCTTAAAATTTATGCAGAAGTACTGGCAAATAGATTAGTTAACATAACCCCATTATTAATTAAACCCGATCAATTAGGATTTGTCAAAGATAGACAAGCACCCGATAGCACTAGAAGAATCTTAAATATTATCAATCGAATACATAATGCCCGAATGCCTGCCCTACTCCTAGCATTAGACGCTGGAAAGGCATTCAATAGGATGCACTGGGAGTATATTTCACAAACTCTTTCTAAATTTGGTTTTCAAGGTTTTATACATTCTGCCATTATGGCACTATACACTCATCCCACGGCAAAGGTTTTCTCAACAGGAATGCTTTCTAGAAATTTTGCGCTAACCAACAGGACCAGACAGGGGTGCCCTTTATCCCCAATAATATTCTCCTTAGCGATAGAACCCCTAGCGGAATATATTCGCTCTTCCTCAGATATTAAAGGTATTACAATTGGTCAAGACGAACATAAATGAGGCCTCTTTGCCGATGACACTATACTGACATTAGCCAATCCTGAATTATCCTTACCATCAGTAATTACAACACTAGAGAAATTCAAGGAAGTGTCATTCTATAAAATAAATCAAAATAAATGTTATATCCTTCCTATGAATATACCTAATTCATTAATAAACAACCATAGGACTAGGGATGAGCCGAACACCCCCCCGGTTCGGTTCGCACCAGAACCTGCGAATGGACCGAAGGTTCACGCAAACTTTAGAACCCTATTAAAGTCTATGGGACTCGAACGTTCAAAATCAAAAGTGCTCATTTTAAAGTCTAATATGCAAGTTATTGTCCTAAAAAGGGTTTGGGGACCCGGGTCCTGCCCCAGGGTACAAGTATCAATGCAAAAAGACGTTTTAAAAACGGCAGTTTTTTCGGGAGCAGTGATTTTAATGATGCATAAAGTGAAAAAAAAGGGAAATATTCCTTTAAATATCGTACCTGGGGGTGTCTATAGTATGCCTGTGAAGTGGTAGGTGTTTCCCGTGTTTAGAACTGTCCCTGCACAAAATGACATTTCTAAAGGAAAAAAAAATCATTTAAAACTGCTTGCGGCTTTAATGTAACATCTGGTCCCGGCAATATGGATGGAAATCATTGAGGTACCCCCCCCCCCAGCCCCTTTGGGTCTTGTATGGATTTAGGTGCACACTGTGCTAAGAACACTAAAGCAAAATACTGCAGCTCCCTGCCTGTATTTGTATAAGAACACCAGCAATTGTATTGAGGTAAGCTTTTGGTGCACAATGTGCAAAGGACACTAAAGCAAAATACTGCAGCTCCCTGCCTGTATTTGTATCAGAACACCAGAAATTGTATTCAGCTAAGCTTTTGGTGCACACTGTGCAAAGGACACAGTACACTAAGTGAAACACTGCAGCTAGCACAATCACCTGCCTGCCTGTCAGTATAGAGAATAACAGGAACGGATCTAGCTAAACTGGATACAGTGTGAAAATATATATACAACACCTAGGATGCATATATATCCTCTACACACTGTAACTGCAGCTAACTGACTCGCCTGCCTGCTCTATCTAACTCAAATCAAATTACACTGTCTCTCTCTCTGTCTCTTTCCTTTAACCAACGCCGCAACACACTACACAAGGCCGCCAAGCCAGCGGCCTTATATAGTGTGGCGCGTGTACCTACTCCTCTGAGCCATGATTGCCCAAAGCCACCCTGGCTTTGGCCAATTACGGCTCTCTGTACTTACGGCGCTGTGATTGGCCAAGCATGCGGGTCATAGTGCATGCTTGGCCAATCATCAGCCAGCAATGCTCTGCGATGCCACAGTGAATTATGGGCCGTGACGCGCCACTCGAATTTGGCGCGAACGGCCCATAATGTTCGAAATTCGCCGAACAACCGATGTTCGAGTCGAACATGGGTTTGACTCAAACTCAAAGCTCATCCCTACTTAGGACACACTACGGCTTCAGCTGGAATAATTCCTCATTAACTTACTTAGGAATACAACTAGCATCACATCAAACAAAAATATATGATGTTAACTTTCCTCCCCTATTAGGCCAAACAAATCAGGACCTAATAAACATACAAAAAACTCAATTATCATGGGTCGGGAAAATAGCTGCATTTAAAATGCAAACACTACCAAAAATACTATACTATGTTTGATGCCTTCCTATCCCAATGCCTGCTAAATTCTTCAAGCAATTAAACACCAAACCTAAACAATTTATCTGGAACAAAAAGAAACCAAGGGTTGTATTCTCAATCCTAACCACCATTAAATCTCATGGAGGCATGAATTTACCAGATATCAGGAATTACTATTACGCAGCCATCTTGGATCAGATGAAGTACTGGTTCTCCCCCCAGAAAGACAAATTATGGTTGAACATTGAGCAGGACTCCACTACAAAATTAGACTTATATGCCCTAACATTAGCAAATGCTGTACTGCCAAAAGTAGTCAATCCCAATTTACTAAGTATTAAGGCCACATTATTTGCTTGGAAACATATACTATCTAAATCTAGACATTTAGGAAAGAAATCCCAAGTATGTCTCCCTACAGAAATTATTAATTATTGCAAAATCCGGATATCAGTAGACAATTGGGTCAAACAGGGGTACCAACTTTAAGTTAATTTACCTCTGAATTATAAAAATGTCATCCTGAGTAAGCTGGGGAGGTGTAAGCGTTTGCAGGACTTTAACCCAGATAATAAAATAGAATTACCATAGACGATTTGGGAATACTTATCGCAACAAAAAGACGGTACCAAGAAAGGTATCTCATTTTTCTATGATATACTCTCATCCAAACCAGATGACAAAAATGCCCATATGGTGAAATGGCAGAAAGATTTAAACCTATGCTTTTCCTGAAAACAGTGATAAAAATCATTCCAAACAATTAGCAAAGCATCTTCATGGATCGAAAACTGGGATAATGCCCAAAAAATAATTAATCAGTGGTACCTAACCCCGTACAGACTTTCCAAAATCTATCCAACCACATCCGACATATGTATGCTGGAGGTGTAATGAATAGTGTTGAGCGAACCCGAACTGTAAAGTTCGGGTCCGTACCGAACTTTAGCTTTTTCCCGAACCCGAACCCAAACCCGGACTTTGCGTGAAAGTCCGTGTTCGAGTTCGGGTTCGGCAATCTAATGGCGCAGTTAGAAATGCTTCAGGGGCCAGCCAATCACCTTTTGATTAGCTGGTGTGCCCTTAGAAGCCATCATAGCCATGCCTACTAATGGCATGGCTGTGATTGGTCAGTGCAACATGTGACCCAGCTTCTATATAAGCTAGAGGCACACAGCACACACGTCACTCTGCTTCAGAATAGATAGGGAGAGGATCTTGTCTGCTGCTGTTGCTTATTGGGAGAGATTGAAAATACACGAGTTAGTCCTGATTCTGGAATCTGAGGGAAAAGATAGAGAGACAGTGTAGTGTAGGGCCAGGTTCCTGTTGGTGCTTTCAGGGAGAGATATTTATTATATAGCAATAGGAGTCCAGATTCAGAGATATAACTCAGCGATCTGCGTAGGTTTACCTGTTTGTGTTGCAGTGCACAGTCTTTTTACACTGCCATGAGCCCAGTGTCAGAGAAAATCTAACTTTTATCTGCAAGCTCAGTGCACCAGCACTGCATATATTACATTGAGAGATACACCGTTTCCATACTGTGGGTGTATTCTGCTCTTGGAAAAAGACCCATTTAGGGCAAAAAAAAGGCACTTTATTGTGCTCTTTTCCAAAAGACCCATTTAGGGCAAAAAAAATAAAAAATTGCATTTTATTTTGCTCGTGCAAAAAAAGACCCATTTAGGGCAAAAAAATAAATAAAAATTTGCACTTTAATGTACTCTTGCAAAAAGACCCATTTAGGGCCACAAAAAATATTTTGCAGTGTGTTATACATATGTGGAGGCGTGGGAAATAAACCATTTCTATATATTTGTCTTCTACTGTGCTATGCTAAAAAAACAACATTTTTTTTTGAATAGCATTTTCTGCAGTTCTGTAGCTCTGCGATCCAGCGGTTACGTACTGTGGGTGTGTTGTGGTCTTCCAAAAAACGCCATTTAGGGCCACAAATTTTTTTTGCAGTGTGTTATACATATGTGGAGGTGTGTGAAATAAACAATTTCTATATATTTGTCTTCTACTGTGCTATACTAAAAAACAACATTTTTTTTGAATAGCATTTTCTGCAGTTCTGTAGCTCTGCGATTCAGTGGTTACGTACTGAGGGTGTGTTGTGGTCTTCAAAAAAACGCCATTTAGGGCCACAAAAAATATTTTGCAGTGTGTTATACATATGTGGAGGTGTGTGAAATAAACAATTTCTATATATTTGTCTTCTACTGTGCTATACTAAAAAAACAACATTTTTTTTGAATAGCATTTTCTGCAGTTCTGTAGCTCTGCGATTCAGTGGTTACGTACTGTGGGTGTGTTGTGGTCTTCCAAAAAATGCCATTTAGGGCCACAAAAAATATTTTGCAGTGTGTTATACATATGTGGAGGTGTGGAAATAAACAATTTCTATATATTTGTCTTCTACTGTGCTATACTAAAAAAACAACATTGTTTTTGAATAGCATTTTCTGCAGTTCTGTAGCTCTGCGATTCAGCGGTTACGTACTATGGGTGTGTTGTGGTCTTCTAAAAAACACCATTTAGGGCCACAAAAAATATTTTGCAGTGTGTTATACATATGTGGAGGTGTGTGAAATAAACAATTTCTATATATTTGTCTTCTACTGTGCTATACTAAAAAAAAAAAAGTTTTTTTTAATAGCATTTTCTGCAGTTCTGTAGCTCTGCGATTCAGTGGTTACGTACTGTGGGTGTGTTGTGGTCTTCCAAAAAACGCCATTTAGGGCCACAAAAAATATTTTGCAGTGTGTTATACATATGTGGAGGTGTGTGAAATAAACAATTTCTATATATTTGTCTTCTACTGTGCTATACTAAAAAAACAATTTTTTTTTTTAATAGCATTTTCTGCAGTTCTGTAGCTCTGCGATTCAGCGGTTACGTACTGTGGGTGTGTTGTGGTCTTCCAAAAAACGCCATTTAGGGCCACAAAAAATATTTTGCAGTGTGTTATACATATGTGGAGGTGTGTGAAATAAACAATTTCTATATATTTGTCTTCTACTGTGCTATACTAAAAAAAAAAAAAAAATTGGAATAGCATTTTCTGCAGTTCTGTAGCTCTGCGATTCAGCGGTTACGTACTGTGGGTGTGTTGTGGTCTTCCAAAAAACGCCATTTAGGGCCACAAAAAATATTTTGCAGTGTGTTATACATATGTGGAGGTGTGTGAAATAAACAATTTCTATATATTTGTCTTCTACTGTGCTATACTAAAAAAACAACATTGTTTTTGAATAGCATTTTCTGCAGTTCTGTAGCTCTGCGATTCAGCGGTTATGTACTGTGGGTGTGTTGTGGTCTTCTAAAAAACGCCATTTAGGGCCACAAAAAATATTTAGCAGTGTGTTATACATATGTGGAGGTGTGTGAAATAAACAATTTCTATATATTTGTCTTCTACTGTGCTATACAAAAAAAAACATTTTTTTTAATAGCATTTTCTGCAGTTCTGTAGCTCTGCGATTCAGTGGTTACGTACTGTGGGTGTGTTGTGGTCTTCCAAAAAACGCCATTTAGGGCCACAAAAAATATTTAGCAGTGTGTTATACATATGTGGAGGTGTGTGAAATAAACAATTTCTATATATTTGTCTTCTACTGTGCTATACTAAAAAAACAACATTTTTTTTGAATAGCATTTTCTGCAGTTCTGTAGCTCTGCGATTCAGCGGTTACGTACTGTGGGTGTGTTGTGGTCTTCCAAAAAATGCCATTTAGGGCCACAAAAAATATTTTGCAGTGTGTAATACATATGTGGAGGTGTGTGAAATAAACAATTTCTATATATTTGTCTTCTACTGTGCTATACTAAAAAAACAAAAAAAAATTTGAATAGCATTTTCTGCAGTTCTGTAGCTCTGCGATTCAGTGGTTACGTACTGTGGGTGTGTTGTGGTCTTCCAAAAAACGCCATTTAGGGCCACAAAAAATATTTTGCAGTGTGTTATATATATGTGGAGGTGTGTGAAATACACAATTTCTATATATTTGTCTTCTACTGTGCTATACTAAAAAAACAACATTTTTTTTTAATAGCATTTTCTGCAGTTCTGCAACTCTGCCATTCAGCGGTTACGTACTGTGGGTGTGTTGTGGTCTTCTAAAAAAACGCCATTTAGGGCCACAAAAAATATTTTGCAGTGTGTTATACATATGTGGAGGTGTGTGAAATAAACAATTTCTATATATTTGTCTTCTACTGTGCTATACTAAAAAAAAAACATTTTTTTAATAGCATTTTCTGCAGTTCTGTAGCTCTGCGATTCAGTGGTTACGTACTGTGTGTGTGTTGTGGTCTTCAAAAAAACGCCATTTAGGGCCACAAAAAATATTTTGCAGTGTGTTATACATATGTGGAGGTGTGGAAATAAACAATTTCTATATATTTGTCTTCTACTGTGCTATACTAAAAAAACAACATTGTTTTTGAATAGCATTTTCTGCAGTTCTGTAGCTCTGCGATTCAGCGGTTACGTACTATGGGTGTGTTGTGGTCTTCTAAAAAACACCATTTAGGGCCACAAAAAATATTTTGCAGTGTGTTATACATATGTGGAGGTGTGTGAAATAAACAATTTCTATATATTTGTCTTCTACTGTGCTATACTAAAAAAAAAACAGTTTTTTTTAATAGCATTTTCTGCAGTTCTGTAGCTCTGCGATTCAGTGGTTACGTACTGTGGGTGTGTTGTGGTCTTCCAAAAAACGCCATTTAGGGCCACAAAAAATATTTTGCAGTGTGTTATACATATGTGGAGGTGTGTGAAATAAACAATTTCTATATATTTGTCTTCTACTGTGCTATACTAAAAAAACAATTTTTTTTTTTAATAGCATTTTCTGCAGTTCTGTAGCTCTGCGATTCAGCGGTTACGTACTGTGGGTGTGTTGTGGTCTTCCAAAAAACGCCATTTAGGGCCACAAAAAATATTTTGCAGTGTGTTATACATATGTGGAGGTGTGTGAAATAAACAATTTCTATATATTTGTCTTCTACTGTGCTATACTAAAAAAAAAAAAAAAATTGGAATAGCATTTTCTGCAGTTCTGTAGCTCTGCGATTCAGCGGTTACGTACTGTGGGTGTGTTGTGGTCTTCCAAAAAACGCCATTTAGGGCCACAAAAAATATTTTGCAGTGTGTTATACATATGTGGAGGTGTGTGAAATAAACAATTTCTATATATTTGTCTTCTACTGTGCTATACTAAAAAAACAACATTGTTTTTGAATAGCATTTTCTGCAGTTCTGTAGCTCTGCGATTCAGCGGTTATGTACTGTGGGTGTGTTGTGGTCTTCTAAAAAACGCCATTTAGGGCCACAAAAAATATTTAGCAGTGTGTTATACATATGTGGAGGTGTGTGAAATAAACAATTTCTATATATTTGTCTTCTACTGTGCTATACAAAAAAAAACATTTTTTTTAATAGCATTTTCTGCAGTTCTGTAGCTCTGCGATTCAGTGGTTACGTACTGTGGGTGTGTTGTGGTCTTCCAAAAAACGCCATTTAGGGCCACAAAAAATATTTAGCAGTGTGTTATACATATGTGGAGGTGTGTGAAATAAACAATTTCTATATATTTGTCTTCTACTGTGCTATACTAAAAAAACAACATTTTTTTTGAATAGCATTTTCTGCAGTTCTGTAGCTCTGCGATTCAGCGGTTACGTACTGTGGGTGTGTTGTGGTCTTCCAAAAAATGCCATTTAGGGCCACAAAAAATATTTTGCAGTGTGTAATACATATGTGGAGGTGTGTGAAATAAACAATTTCTATATATTTGTCTTCTACTGTGCTATACTAAAAAAACAAAAAAAAATTTGAATAGCATTTTCTGCAGTTCTGTAGCTCTGCGATTCAGTGGTTACGTACTGTGGGTGTGTTGTGGTCTTCCAAAAAACGCCATTTAGGGCCACAAAAAATATTTTGCAGTGTGTTATATATATGTGGAGGTGTGTGAAATAAACAATTTCTATATATTTGTCTTCTACTGTGCTATACTAAAAAAACAACATTTTTTTTTAATAGCATTTTCTGCAGTTCTGCAACTCTGCCATTCAGCGGTTACGTACTGTGGGTGTGTTGTGGTCTTCTAAAAAAACGCCATTTAGGGCCACAAAAAATATTTTGCAGTGTGTTATACATATGTGGAGGTGTGTGAAATAAACAATTTCTATATATTTGTCTTCTACTGTGCTATACTAAAAAAAAACATTTTTTTAATAGCATTTTCTGCAGTTCTGTAGCTCTGCGATTCAGTGGTTACGTACTGTGTGTGTGTTGTGGTCTTCAAAAAAACGCCATTTAGGGCCACAAAAAATATTTTGCAGTGTGTTATACATATGTGGAGGTGTGTGAAATAAACAATTTCTATATATTTGTCTTCTACTGTGCTATACTAAAAAAAGAAATTTTTTTTGAATAGCATTTTCTGCAGTTCTGTAGCTCTGCGATTCAGCGTTTACGTACTGTGGGTGTGTTGTGGTCTTCCAAAAAACGCCATTTAGGGCCACAAAAAATATTTAGCAGTGTGTTATACATATGTGGAGGTGTGTGAAATAAACAATTTCTATATATTTGTCTTCTACTGTGCTATACTAAAAAAACAAAAAAAAATTTGAATAGCATTTTCTGCAGTTCTGTAGCTCTGCGATTCAGCGGTTACGTACTGTGGGTGTGTTGTGGTCTTCCAAAAAACGCCATTTAGGGCCACAAAAAATATTTTGCAGTGTGTTATACATATGTGGAGGTGTGTGAAATAAACAATTTCTATATATTTGTCTTCTACTGTGCTATACTAAAAAAAAACCATTTTTTTTAATAGCATTTTCTGCAGTTCTGTAGCTCTGCGATTCAGTGGTTACGTACTGTGGGTGTGTTGTGGTCTTCCAAAAAACGCCATTTAGGGCCACAAAAAATATTTTGCAGTGTGTTATATATATGTGCAGGTGTGTGAAATAAACAATTTCTATATATTTGTCTTCTACTGTGCTATACTAAAAAAACAACATTTTTTTTGAATAGCATTTTCTGCAGTTCTGTAGCTCTGCGATTCAGCGGTTACGTACTGTGGGTGTGTTGTGGTCTTCCAAAAAACGCCATTTAGGGCCACAAAAAATATTTTACAGTGTGTTATACATATGTGGAGATGTGTGAAATAAACAATTTCTATATATTTGTCTTCTACTGGGCTATACTAAAAAAACAAAATTTTTTTTAATAGCATTTTCTGCAGTTCTGTAGCTCTGCGATTCAGCGGTTATGTACTGTGGGTGTGTTGTGGTCTTCCAAAAAACGCCATTTAAGGCCACAAAAAAATATTTTGCAGTGTGTTATACATATGTGGAGGTGTGTGAAATAAACAATTTCTATATATTTGTCTTCTACTGTGCTATACTAAAAAAACTAAATTTTTTTTGAATAGCATTTTCTGCAGTTCTGTAGCTCTGCGATTCAGTGGTTACATACTGTGGGTGTGTTGTGGTCTTCCAAAAAACGCCATTTAGGGCCACAAAAAATATTTTGCAGTGTGTTATACATATGTGGAGGTGTGTGAAATAAACAATTTCTATATATTTGTCTTCTACTGTGCTATACTAAAAAAACAAAAAAATTTTTGAATAGCATTTTCTGCAGTTCTGTAGCTCTGCGATTCAGTGGTTACGTACTGTGGGTGTGTTGTGGTCTTCCAAAAAATGCCATTTAGGGCCACAAAAAATATTTTGCAGTGTGTTATACATATGTGGAGGTGTGTGAAATAAACAATTTCTATATATTTGTCTTCTACTGTGCTATACTAAAAAAACAACATTGTTTTTGAATAGCATTTTCTGCAGTTCTGTAGCTCTGCGATTCAGCGGTTACGTACTGTGGGTGTGTTGTGGTCTTCCAAAAAACGCCATTTAGGGCCACAAAAAATATTTTAAAGTGTGTTATACATATGTAGAGGTGTGTGAAATAAACAATTTCTATATATTTGTCTTCTACTGTGCTATACTAAAAAAACAAAAACATTTTTAATAGCATTTTCTGCAGTTCTGTAGCTCTGTGATTCAGCGGTTATGTACTGTGGGTGTGTTGTGGTCTTCCAAAAAACGCCATTTAGGTCCACAAAAAATATTTTGCAGTGTGTTATACATATGTGGAGGTGTGTGAAATAAACAATTTCTATATATTTGTCTTCTACTGTGCTATACTAAAAAAAATACATTTTTTTAATAGCATTTTCTGCAGTTCTGTAGCTCTGCGATTCAGCGGTTACGTACTGTGGGTGTGTTGTGGTCTTCCAAAAAACGCCATTTAGGGCCACAAAAAATATTTTGCAGTGTGTTATACATAAGTGGAGGTGTGTGAAATAAACAATTTCTATATATTTGTCTTCTACTGTGCTATACTAAAAAAACAAAAACATTTTTGAATAGCATTTTCTGCAGTTCTGCAGCTGTGCGATTCAGCGGTTACGTACTGTGGGTGTGTTGTGGTCTTCCAAAAAACACCATTTAGGGCCACAAAAAATATTTTGCAGTGTGTTATACATATGTGGAGGTGTGTGAAATAAACAATTTCTATATATTTGTCTTCTACTGTGCTATACTAAAAAAACTAAATTTTTTTTGAATAGCATTTTCTGCAGTTCTGTAGCTCTGCGATTCAGTGGTTACGTACTGTGGGTGTGTTGTGGTCTTCCAAAAAACGCCATTTAGGGCCACAAAAAATATTTTGCAGTGTGTTATATATATGTGGAGGTGTGTGAAATAAACAATTTCTATATATTTGTCTTCTACTGTGCTATACTAAAAAAACAACATTTTTTTTGAATAGCATTTTCTGCAGTTCTGTAGCTCTGCGATTCAGCGGTTACGTACTGTGGGTGTGTTGTGGTCTTCCAAAAAACGCCATTTAGGGCCACAAAAAATATTTTGCAGTGTGTTATACATATGTGGAGGTGTGTGAAATAAACAATTTCTATATATTTGTCTTCTACTGTGCTATACTAAAAAAAAAACATTTTTTTTAATAGCATTTTCTGCAGTTCTGTAGCTCTGCGATTCAGCGGTTACGTACTGTGGGTGTGTTGTGGTCTTCCAAAAAACGCCATTTAGGGCCACAAAAAATATTTTGCAGTGTGTTATACATATGTGGAGGTGTGTGAAATAAACAATTTCTATATATTTGTCTTCTACTGTGCTATACTAAAAAAAC
Organism: Rana muscosa; assembly: GCA_029206835.1. NCBI lineage: Eukaryota > Metazoa > Chordata > Amphibia > Anura > Ranidae > Rana > Rana muscosa. Next base: position 222,318,739 of record CM055116.1, read on the forward strand.
AACATTTTTTTTAAATAGCATTTTCTGCAGTTCTGCAGCTGTGGGATTCAGCGGTTACGTACTGTGGGTGTGTTGTGGTCTTCCAAAAACGCCATTTAGGGCCACAAAAAATATTTTGCAGTGTGTTATACATATGTGGAAGTGTGTGAAATAAACAATTTCTATATATTTTTCTTCTACTGTGCTATACTAAAAAACATAATTTTTTTGAATAGCATTTTCTACAGTTCTGTAGCTGTGCGATTCAGCGGTTACATACTGTGGGTGTGTTCTGCTCTTCCAAAAACACCCATTTACGACAAGATCCTAAATTTGGAAAATATGAGGAGAAGGTCAAAGGGACGTGGTGGCCCCGGTCATGGTGCTGCTGGTGGAGCCCCTGTTGCAGGGACAGGACGTGGTGGATCTGTGCCAACTACACGCACAAGTGAAACACCTTCCTCAGGTGCGAGTAGGCGACCGAGCCTGCGGCGGTATTTTGTCGCGCCTAATGAGGCTTTACGAATGTTTAGGCCAGGACAAGTACAGGCGATAGTAGATTGGGTTGCTGACAGTGCCTCGGGTTCCTTCACATTGTCTCCCACCCACTCTTCTGATGAAAGATCAGAATTGGCACCTGAAACTCATGTCCATCAGTCTTTCACCTCACCCCCTTGCAAATCAGCCAAGCAGTCTGAGCCCCAAATCATGCAGCAGTCTCTTCTGCTTTTCGATGACTCTGTTAGCAGGGTTTCCCAGGGCCATCCACCTAGCCCTGCCCCAGAAGTAGAAGAGATTGAGTGCACCGATGCCCAACCACTTATGTTTCATGATGAGTACATGGGAGGACCATCGCAGCACGTCTCGGATGATGACGAAACACAGGTGCCAACTGCTGCTGCTTTCGCAATTGTGCAGACAGACAAGGAGGGCAGGGGTGAAGACTGGGTGGAAGATGATGTGGAGGACGATGAGGTCCTCGACCCCACATGGAATCAACGTTATGCAGGTGACCAGTGTAGTTTGGAGAAAGAGGCGGTGGTCGCACAGAGCCACCAGCACAGCAGAAGAGGGAGCAGGGTGCAAAAGCGGAGCGTCCATCCCCTAGACAGTACGTCTGCTACTGCCCAACGCAGCAAGGGACCGAGCACACCAAAGCCAGGTCCAAGGAGTTCCCTAGCGTGGCAGTTCTTCACACAATGTGCTGATGACAAGACACGAGTGGTTTGCACGCTGTGCAATCAGAGCCTGAAGCGAGGCATAAACGTTCTCAACCTGAGCACAACCTGCATGACCAGGCATCTAAGTGCAAAGCACGAGCTGCAGTGGAGTAGACACCTCAAAACCAAGAAAGGTCTCTGGCTCCTCCTGCTTCCTCTTCTGCTGCAGTCTCGGCCTCTTCATCCACCTCTGTAGTGACAGTGGCACCTGCCACCCCGCAAAGAGAGGATCTGCCAGCAACAATGCCACCTGGGTCACCAACCATCTCCACAATGTCCCATGGAAGCGTTCAGCTCTCTATCTCCCAAACATTGGAGTGGACAGGAAGTACCCCCCTAGCCACCCGCGATCCCTGGCCCTGAATGCCAGCATTTCAAAACACCTGGCCTTTGAAATGCTGTCATTCCGTCTGGTGGAGACGCAGAGTTTTAAAAGCCTGATGGCATTGGCTGTCCCACAGTACGTCGTGCCCAGCCGCCACTACTTTTCCAGGCGAGCCATCCCTTCCCTGCACAACCAAGTGGGGGACAAAATCAGGTGTGCACTGCGCAACGCCATCTGTGGCAAGGTCCACCTAACTACGGATGCGTGGACTAGTAAGCAGGGTCAGGGACGTTATATCTCCCTAAGAGCACACTGGGTAAATGCAGTGGCGGCTGGGCCTGAGGCAGATAGCAGTTTGGCGCATGTCCTTCCACCACCAAGGATTGCAGGGCGCTTCAGTTTGCCTCCTGTTGCTAACTCCTCCTGCTCCGCTTCCTCATCCTCTACCGCCTCCTCATCCGGTCAGCGTAACACCTTCACCACCAACTTCAGCACAGCCAGGGGTAAACGACAGCAGGCAGTTTTAAAACTTTCCTGTTTGGGCGTAAAACCCCACACGGCGCAGGAGTTGCGGAGGGACATGGAACAACAGACCAATGAGTGGTTGCTGTCAGTGAGCCTCAAGCCTGGCCTGGTGGTGTGCGATAATGGGCGAAATCTCGTAGCAGCTCTGGGCCTAGCCGGTTTGACGCACATCCCTTGCCTGGCGCATGTGCTGAACTTGGTGGTCCAGAGGTTCCTTAAAAATTACCCCAATATGCCAGAGCTGCTGCAGAAAGTGCGGGCTGTCTGTGCGCACTTTCGGCGTTCTCACCCTGCTGCTGCTCGCCTGTCAGCGCTGCAGCGTAACTTTGCCCTTCACCGCTCACCGCCTCATATGTGACGTGCCCATAAGGTGGAACTCCACCTTGCACGTGCTGGCCAGACTGTGCGAGCAGCAGCAGGCGATAGTGGAGTTTCAGCTGCAGCAATCACGCGTGAGTCGCTCTGCGGAACAGCACGACTTCACCACCAATAACTGGGCCTCCATGCGAGACCTGTGTGCCTTGTTGCGCTGTTTCGAGTACTCCACCAACATGGCCAGTGCCAATGACGCCGTTCTCAGTGTTACTATCCCAGTTCTATGCCTCTTTGAAAAAATGCTTCGGGCGATGATGGAAGAGGATGTGGCACAGGAGGATGAGGAGGAGGAGGAGGAAGCGGGATCATTTCAAAGGCTTTCAGGGCAGTCTTTCACAAGTGGCTCCGAGGGTGGGTTCCTGCACCAACAAACGCCAGGTACACAATTGTCCAGCAGAAAGGGCACAGTTCTGGAGGATGACGAGGTGGAGGAGGAGATGGAGGAGGAGGAGGAGGAAGAGGAGGAGCCATGTTCACAGCAGGGTGGCACCCAGACCAGCTCGTGGCCATCACTGGTGCGTGGCTGGGGGGATACAGAGGACACAGACGATACACCTCCCACAGAGGACAGCTTTTCTTTGCCTCTGGGCAGCCTGGCACACATGAGCGATTACATGCTGCAGTGTTTCCGCAATGACCGCCGAGTTGCCCACATTTTAACTGGTGCTGATTACTGGGTGGCCACCCTGCTGGATCCCCGTTACAAGGACAACGTACCATCCTTAATTCCCTCACTGGAGCGGGATCGTAAGATGCGCGACTACAAGCGCATGCTGGTAGACGCGCTGCTGGTGGCATTCCCACCTGACAGCGGGTGTACGGTGGAAGCACAAGGCGAAGGCAGAGGAGGAAGAAGAGGTCGCCAACACAGCCGGGGCACCGGCAGCACCTCAGAAGGCAGGGTTAGCATGGCCGAAATGTGGAAAAGCTTTGTCAGCATGCCACAACAAACAGCACCACCAGCTGAGATGGAACGTCTTAGCAGGAGGCAGCATTTCACCAACATGGTTGAGCAGTATGTGTCCACAGGCCTACACGTACTGGATGACGGGTCTGCCCCCTTTAACTTCTGGGTCTCCAAATTGGGCACATGGCCTGAGCTTGCCCTTTATGCCTTGGAGGTGCTGGCCTGCCCTGCAGCCAGTGTATTATCTGAACATGTATTTAGCACGGCAGGGGGCGTTATCACAGACAAGCGCAGCCGCCTGTCCAGAGCCAATGTGGACAAGCTCACGTTCATTAAAATGAACCAGGCATGGATCCCACAGGACTTGTCCGTACCTTCTGCAGAATAGACATGTATACCGGTGTTGTGACAAAAACTGTCCGGCCATCGGATTGTGTCCGGCCCGTACTGCGAAGGCGCAGTGCTTACGCAGTACAGAGGACAAGGAGATTTACAAAATCTCTGAAGATGAACGGCGCCTGCGCCGTGAATGCAGGTTCAAGCCCCACCATCCAAGTGGACATACGGTAGCACATAGTAACAGGGCCCCTCACGGGCTCGCTTCGATCGCCACGCTTCGGGCACGGCCTCACTTGGCTCGGCTTGAACCACGGATGGTGTGGCCTCACCTGAACTCACCACGCAGGCACCGTTCGTCTTGGGAGATTTTCGAAATCCCCTTGTCCTACATACTGAGCAAGCGCAGTACAGGGTGGACACTATTCGACGGGGGACAGAATTCGACACATCACCGGCCTTACCCAGCCATTGTTGTATTTTTGAACCAGTGTTGGCTACCTCATCCTCCTCCACCGCCACTTCCACCTACACAGCCACATCCACCGCCACCTCAACCTCCTACTCCATATGGACCTCGTCCTCCTAGGTCAAGATTATAATTTTTATTTTATTTTTTTGTAGCGCACAGATCCTTTCCCCCTTACGTGCCTTTATGTTGTTGGCACCTCGCAGGAGGGAGAAAGGCACACCGCACTACCAGCCCGTACCCTCCTATATAAAGAGGTTGAGCGGTGTACTTGACGGGACGTGTCCACAGCCGGAGTCAAAACTCCTCCAGAGGATGATTCTCACCTCTACTGTAGGTAGAGGCAAGTCCTTTAATTCCCAGTAAAGTCAATGTCCACACCAGCTGAAACTACAACTCTTATTCTCTCATGGCAAAATAAACTCTACTCGGATAGAAAAGGTTAGAGCAAAGAAACAGGACAGCTTAAGGTGTGGAGGAGGTCCAGGCATAAACGTAGCACATTCACTTCACTGCTTAGGTTTCTCAAACAGTTTTAGGTGCACGGTCTCTGACACAGACCTTGAGGTTGGTCTCTGCCACAGACCGGGTGTACAAGGCCCCTGCCACGGACCTGGAGAACTTTGGTCTCTGCCACAGACCAGGGTGTATAAGGCCCCTGCCACGGGCCGGGTGAATAAGGCCTCTGATACAGTCAAGATGACCTTGAGCTTCTCCTTCTACGAACCTAGCCCATATCAAGGGGAAGACATCTCTCCAGGGAGTCAACAGACCCTTCCTTCACCGTGAATCCCGCATCGGTCCATCAGAATGATCCTCCCTTCCCTGGAACAGGGTCTCCTACACGAGGCGGCACCCTAAGACTCCTCGACCCTTAGCGGACTCCAGACGAAGGCTCTGGACTCTAGGCTTTACTCCCGCCCCTAGGCCTCCATACCCAGGGCAGCAGGAACTCCAGGATAGTACCTCACCCCAGGCTAAAGGTGCCCGAGATGGAACAGGAACACATGCACCCAGGCCGAAGGCACCTGGGCGCGGACCCCACTGGACATCAGCCCCCAGGCCAAAGGTCTGCCCCTTTTATATGCTCTCCTGGCATGCACAGCAGGTTCCCCGCTCCGCTGTACTACTGCCAAGAGGGGACACAAAAGGCACAGCACTGTATCGGCGGTTCAACCCTAGCCTACCATGGCAGCGCCACCTGTAGGCCGCAGGGAACTGCACACCAATAATGTCCCCCGAGGACAAAATGGTCCATGAATCCTACAGAATTAGGGTGTTTGAGCCTATTTACCACTCAAACACTTCCCTTAAATTTAGCACCCCGCTACATTTTTATTTCAAAGTATTTTATTTTCCCACTAGCTTATCCATTCAATTGAATAATTTATTCCAGAAAGGGCGTATTCTGGGGCATTCCCACCATATGTGTGGCATCGTGCCGTTGAGTTTCTGAGGTTCTTAATGACTTCCTGTACCTCTTCTGCTGAAAAGGGGGCCTCCAGCATATATATTTTTTTTATGTTATTTTAAGTTATTTCCCTATCCACATTTGTTTGCAGAGCACTTGCCATCCTCTTAACAACATTTTGCTGCCATTTGCAGCCCTCTAGCCCTTTCCATTACTTTTTTAGAGCCTTTTTAGTCCTTAGAAGTCCGGGTCCCCATTGACTTCAATGGGGTTCGGGTTTGGGTTAAAGTTCGGTCCCGAACACGAACTTTTTTCCGAAGTTTGGCCGAACCCGTCGAACCCGAACATCCAGGTGTCCGCTCAACTCTAGTAATGAATCTGGGAATCTACTACACACACTCTGGAGTTGCAAAACCTTGAGAAGCTTTTGGAATTCAATCTCATCCTTCATAGCAGACATTGCAGGTAACCTGCTGACGCTTACACCTGCCTCAGCCTTGTTAAGCATTGATCTTGAGAAATACCCCACCATATATAGAACTATTGTGACCCATATTTTAATAGCCTCAAGACTTACGATTGCTAAACTCTGGAAATCCACAGAAGCACCCAATATATCCACAGTTATAAATAGACTGAATTCCCAAGCACAATTTGAACTAATACTTGCTTACAAAAATCATTCTATTACCACCTATAGGAGAAAATGGAAAACTTGGTTAGCCCACCCTAGAGCCTCCTCGTACCTAAAAGATTGTAATATTTAAAATTACCAATGTGTTTGAAAACCCTTATGTACCCAATTAGTCAGTATTATGGTGTAGAACATTAATTCAGCTTCCCTTTCCCTATGTTTTTTTTTGTATTTCTATATTTTCTTTATTTTCTATTTCTGTTATTACTATCCTACTTAAAGTGAGTATAGGCTGTTACATTGTTTCTCGTGGTGCCCAACCAGCCCTACAGTTTGAACCCATTTGGGGTAGGCTGGGCTGAGTCATCAAGGCCCGAACTAAGTCTTAACGCTAGGCATTTACAACTTTCTGTATTAGAACGATATGTTATATGAACAGCAACTTTGTCCTTTATGCTTCTGTTAATATTTTATGGTTGTGCAACATGGTTTGATAAAATAAAAAATTTAAAGAGGAAAAAAAAAAAAAACATTCTCGCACATACGATTAACTGAATCTCTTAAAGAGAATTTAATAGTATGGGCAAAATTTTTAGATGACTATAATGGTCGCTCTTTTTTCCAAGTTCATTTTTGCAGTAGATTTTTGTCTTTTTACAGATGCTGCTGGTTCAAAAGGCTTTGCAGTAATTTGGAAAGACCACTGGTGTTGCGGGGCATGGCCGGAAGCTTGGATCGCCAGGGAATTGACAAAAAATATTGTTCTTCTTGAACTCCTTCCAGTAGTAGCTGCAGTTGAGATTTGGGGCCAGTTTTTTGTGAATAGGCGCCTTCTTGTTAAAACGGATAACAGGGGTGTGCTTTTCGCAATCAACTGTTTATCGTCTAAGTCTTTACCAGTTATTAAATTATTGCGTCACTTAGTCTTTTTATGCCTCAAATGGAATATATGGATAAAAGCTCAGTTTACACCTGGTATAGATAATATTTTAGCGGATTCACTTTCTCGCTTTCAGATGAATCTTTTTCGTCAGTTACTTCCCAATGCAGACTTGGAGGGCAATCCGTGCCCAGTATGGGATTTGATTTGAATTTGGTCTCTCAAGCAATAAAAACTTCTGTAGCCCCTAAAACTTGGAATGAATATTCCAGAGCTTGAAAAAATGGGAGCAATTCTGCTCAAATAACAAGTTTTTTTACATGTTTCCAGCCGAGGATCGGATTCTATTATTTCTAGAATCTTTAATGCTTGAAAGGTTTTCTCCAAGCCATATGGTTAAGCTGTTGGCTGGCATCTTTCTTTTGCCATGTCAGACATATGCCTTCTTGCAACAGTTATTTTTCTGTCAGACAGGCATTGAAGGGATATAAAAGAGTAAACTATGTTCCAGACGATAGGAGGCCTATATCTTTAGATATGTTGGAAAAATTTGTGGAATTACGAGTTCCATCAGTTTTTCTGCATTTGAAGCATTATTGTTTAGGTCTGCTTTTGTGCTATAATTTTTCGGGGCATTGAGGATCTCGGAACTTCTTCCTTCCAACAAAAATAGTTTGTCTGGGTTACATAGGGATCACATTGGTTTTGATGTTAATACAATTAGAATTTTTATAAATAGATCTAAGACAGACCAATTAGGTAAAGGTCAGTGGTTAGTTATTTCTCCTTGTGTTAGAGAAATAATTTGCCCTTTAATCACTCTGCGCAAATATGTAGCAATCCGTCCTAATTTTTCTGGTCAATTTTTGTTGCATTTGGACGGTATTCCTCTTACCAATTTTCAGTTCAATGCTGTTCTAAAAAAATGTCTTAGTGTTTTGGGTTTAAAAGGTTTTAAGTTCACGTCACATTCTTTTCAGATTGGAGCAGCATCAGTGGCAGCACAGAATGGTATGTCGAATGAGGACATTAAGAAAATAGGTAGGTGGGGCTCCAAGTGTTTTAAAGATTACATTTGTCCTAATTTATTTGTTTGATCTCTCTAGGGATCAGAAAATGTGTCTGGATCGTAGGACACTCATAGATTTATTGAGCAAGGAAAAGAGCTGCACAACGCATTTACACCGATAATTTGACGATGCCTCAGGATGAGTTTATAGTTCTTTGGAAGGGCATTAGAGGTCTTAGATGGTGTCATCTTTATAGTGTTTTAGCTAGATTAGTCGAAGCTTGGCACTTGCCTAATATTCTAATTATTCATTTAGGTGGGAATGACTTGTGTAAGGTCAGAACGTTAGATTTAATTTTTCAAATAAAGAGTGATATGCAGAGATTTCAGTTAGTTTCGCCTAACACAGTCATGATTTTTTCTGAAATTATACCCAGACTGTTTTTATTTTTTTCTGGGCAGAGCAAAGTTATGGAAAAAATTAGAAAAAGAATCAATAGGGCAATTTCAACATTTTTACCGGTCGTTTGTGGTTTTGCGTATCGAAATATAGATTTGGAAGGTGGCATTCCTGGATTCTACCGTCAGGATGGCATTCACTTTTCTGATATTGGCATTGATCTGTTTAACCTTGGGTTACAGAATTGTATTGAAATGGCCAAGGTTGTGGGTTGGGCCGGGTTCATTGTTTTTTTTAAAACAGATCCCGGCTTGTGAAAATGTTTAAATTTAAATTTATTTATTTTGGCTTGAGTTCCAATAACTGAGCTTATATATTTATTTGGATTTCTGATTTCTTAAAATTTTTGGTTTAATAAAAATGTTAAGAATATTTATGATTTATACCAATAAAGTGCCACGGCCATTATTTTATGCCAATATACGTTTCATATTTTTTCTTTAATTATTAGGCAGTAAGGTTCTGAGATTGGCTTTTATTTGGTAAGTTCAAGAGGGGCTGTGGGCTGCATGCAATCCCATGAAAGAAAGGGCAAAACCAAGGATTACTTTAGAGCAGTGTCTTATACCTAGACTGAGCCTTACTGCTATAAGTTTGAGGAGGGTCATTAAAAATGCAGTGTCCCAAATGAGTGAGAGGGTAACTGTTCACTCTGTAAAGGAGCCAGATTAAGAAGTGGGCACAGAGTTAGTCAAATAGGATTGGATTGAGAAGACAAGAAGTGGAGAAGCTTTTATCTTGCAGTAAAAGTTGTTCTTGATAGGAAGTTAATACTGAATCAGCAGCTCTGGCGGTACAAGAAGCCTCTTTGCTCCCATTGTTTTGTCTTTTGTTTCTAGCTATATGTCTATTGGTATATTCTGAAGCATATTTATTTCTTAGTCTATAAACGAGGTAATGTGTTTTAACAATTATTTGTAAGTTAATGGTCAGAGTGAGCTTTTACTTAAGTTTGGTTGTATTGATTGCTCCAATGTCTATTACTCAGTAAAATAAATACTATAGAAAAGAAAAATATTTGCAGAGGGTATATGGATCTTTTTCTACTTTCTTGTCAAGTGTCTATTGGTGAGTACAAAGAAATGTCAATCCAGAGTGCAACTAGAAAATTACAAACAGTGAAAATTACCAGGACACCTTGTACAAGGTAGAACATTACTTAAAACTCAGTAGGACAAATTGATAGTAGTACTTTATTTCAAGTAATTTTGTTAAAGGCGAACATAATTGCTCAACATAACCACTGAATGAGCTAAAGAGCTGAAAAAGAGTAAAGATAGTAATTTACATGGTAGCTGATCTCACAGAATGTAACAAAAAGACACAAAAGTGGCCCCCTTTCAGTCTTTGTAAGGAAATGTTTTGAAGTTATATTTGTTCATGTACCATACCCGTTGAAAATGATGCCTCATGATTGTGGTATTGAAAGTGTTGATCAGTCACACAGCAACACAGCAACTTTTCCCATGTAACAGAGGTAATTTAAAGTGGTTGTAAAGGCAGTTTTTTTTTATCTTAGTGCATTCTATGCATTAGGATAAAAAGCCTTCTGTGTGCAGTAGTCCCCCTCAGGCCCCCTAATACTTACCTGAACTTCCTGTAGATCAAACGATGTTGCATGAGAGACTGGGAATGTCCGGGATTCTCCCTCCTCATTGGCTGAGACAGCAGTGAAGCGCAATTGGCTCCCGCTGCTGTCAATCAAAGTCAGTGAGCTAATGAGGAGAGAGGGGGCGGCAGGGTCGCTGATAGGGCAGCACAACCAGCCCTGTTGTACTGGGCCCAGTCAGCAGGGGGGCCCGAGCAGATTTGTAGTTAATTTCTAGCTAATAAAAACTAACTAGCTACATAAATTTATTAACCTGCCCCCACTTGATTAGCAAGGTATATAGTAATCTCCTGTGCCCCATCAGGTTAACAGTGGGGCCCAGGAGGTGAGATCAGAAGAGGGACTTGTGCTCCATTTTCAGGGAGCAGGCAGACAATCCCACGCCACATACTGCTCTGAACCAGTGTACCTTGTAACAGATGAAAGTACCAGCCGCTCACTGTACTGTATGCTTTCCCCGGCGGATGGATTCTATTGTAATGTGGCTCCACTCCCTCAGTAAGTGCCAGTGCTGCAGTTTGATCACTGACCACTGAGGCGGCTGAGACAGCGCAGAAGTAATGCATGAATCTATCTATTGGTGATAGAGGGGGGTGGATGGAGAGAGGGGGCGGTGCCCGTGCGCTTTTATGGACGCACCGCCACTGATGCGTACACAAACTGAATGGGCACGGATGTCAAAACACTGACATCTCTTCCTTTCATCTCCAGTTTTGATTGGTGGGGCGCTATAAAAATTCCTGGTGGTAAAGCTAAGGTGGGTTTAGACTACGGTCCGAACACGCCTGAGCTCAACTCTGCTAATTAATTGTTGTCAAAAAAGTTCTCAAATAAGTGTCAGGTCATCTGAGGCTAGGTGACAGATGCATACTGTTGGGGTCAGGAGTGCACTGCTAAGGTAGTGGACCCTATGGCTGACTGCTGCGGATGGAACTCTGGGTGGTTAAGGAAGGCAGGTCACTGGAGCACTAACAGGGATCCCACAGGGAGCTAGAGCCTAAGATTCCCCAGAGCGCGGAGTCTAAGATCCAGCAGGTGTTCAGCAGAGCCTCTAGTGGTGAGGATGGACTGGGCTGCAACTGGATCCAGGTCGCGGCCCCCAGAGTCTCCCAGCTCACGCTCACAGTAGGGGGTAGAGGGGAAGCAGCAGCTCAGGATAACAAGAGATAGTAAGGGGATAAGTCAAAGGTCTGGGTGACTAGCAGACAAGGATAAACAAAGGACATGCCAAAGGTCAAGGTCACAAGCAGACAGGGATAGTCAAGAACAAGCCAAGGTCGGTAAAACAGAGACAGACGTAGAGCACACAGCCAGCAGGAAACCGAGCACACAATAGCTTAACAAACAATGTTGATCATCATGGCTGGCATGCAGTGCACAGGTTAATATAGAGTTCCCTGATAGGGCCTGGGGTGGAGCCATGCTTAGAGGAGAGATTACTTAAGCAGCCAGGTGAGAGTGGCTGACCTCTAAAGCAGATTACATGGAGGGGAGGTAAGCTAACAGACAGACATTACTGCATAACCATGACAGTACCCCCCCTCTTATAGGCCCTCCCCCTCCCCCGCCTGGGCCTAGGCTTAAAAGGAAACCTCAGATGAAACCTCCTCAACAGACGAGGTGCAAAGACCTCAGATGCAGTGATCCAAGACGCCTCCCCTGGACCAAACCCTCTCCAATGCAAAAGGTACTGAAGAATGCCTCTGCAGAGCTGAGAATCCAAAACTTGACTAACCTCATACTTTAGATTATCCTCAGAGACCGGAATCGAGGTAGGAAGAGGACGTAATAGTATTAGGGTGAGGCGAGGTTGCAGAAGGTCCTGAAGAAAAAGTAGGAGGCTCACTGGGCATGGGCTGGACTGGCATAACAGGTGCAGAGGCCGAGTGAATAGCATAGTCAGGTGTAGCGACTACCTCAATCGCATCGCAAGGCATAGTGACTGCAGAACTTGCAGACAAGTTAGCCTGGTTGTGCGTCCAAGGGTGTTTAGGGACAGACAAAGGTAAATGGTTATGAAAACTGGAGTGAATGATCGGCTCAGGTTCACAGGTGGGCTCCTCATCCAGAGTGCCATATGACCTAGAGAGTGCATCAGCCTGACTATTGCAGGACACCTGATCTCAGAAATCACTATATGCAGTAGGAAGAGCAAAAGATACTGGGATGGTAGCAACAGGAAGTTTCTCTTTTGGGGCAACCTTGGGTAGGCAGGACGCGGAACAGGAGGAACCCCAAGCCAGGATCTGTCCAGCAGTCCAGTCAAGGCTATCAGAGCATTTGGGATTACTTTTTCTAGTTAAAGTGTCACTAAACCCAGGACCCTGCATTCACTTTATGTGGTCTCCCATAGTACACAGAACATGGAAATGCAATTATTTCAGTAAATATAAACTGCTAAATACCTTTTTCCATCAGCAGTTAGAGCAATCTTGTGACTTCTATCAGTGTCCAGCCAAGCACTGGTTATAACTTGTAGGTGGAGTTTTCTGATAATGGGCCACGCGCCATCAGTTTTTTCTTTCTTTGCTTTAGTACTTTGGACTCCCCTAAGTTGGCTAAGGCAGCGGGGCGTGCAATATCCACCCAGTAGCACCTTAGAGGAAGCACAATTCTCACGTAGGCCCACCACACAGCGCAGAAGACTTTTCTGTTGGTGGAGTATAAAAAGCATACTTTACTGCATATACAGACTAATTTTACTGTTGTGGGTTTAGTAACATTTTAAGTTACACTCAAAGAGCTAAAAGATGACCCGTGAATTAGTAAATAGTGTTTCCCCTATTCTAAACAAAGGGACACTGAAAGAAGTTCAAAAGCTAATTGACTCAGGCAAGGAGATGCAACCCAAATTCAAAAACTAATCCTCTAGGTTAGGAAAGCCTTGAAAAGGCTATTTAAAAAAAAAAGTGATAGTCCAGATACCAGCATTAGTAATAGCCAGATAGGAAAAATGGATGCTTGTATAGAGCAACCTTTCTCAATCGGGGTTCCGGGCACCCCAGTGTGCCGCCTGAGGTTGCCAGGGGTGCCGTGGCATCTCTGTCTTCCCCTACAGTGCAGTACCCGGCAGGGAAGAGTGAAAGTAAGCAATGCCTATTTTTCAAAAGGCTATTTGTATGTGTGTTTATATATGTGTGTGCATGTATGTGTGTGTATGTGTGTGCATATGTGTGCATGTATGTGTGTGTGCATGTATGTGTGTGTGTTCATGTATGTGTATGTATGTATATATGTATGTGTGTGTGTGCATATATGTGTGTGTGTGTGTGTAGGTATGTATATATGTGTGCATGTATATGTGTGTGTTTATATGTGTGTGTGTACGTGTATTTATCTGTGTGTATGCGCATTTATTTAAATGTTTGTGCATGTATTTATGTGCGTGTGTGTGCAAATATTTAAATGTGTGTGTGTGCACACATGTATTTATATGTGTGTGTGTTTATGTGTGTACGCATGTATGTGTGTGTCTATATATGTGCCTGAATATATGTGTGTGTGTTTCTTTATATATATATATGTGTGTGTGTGTATGTGTTTACATGCACGTGTATGTATTCACATTACTTTTAATCCTGACCCCCTATTTCTGTACGACCAGAACAAATTTTTTTATGGCCTGTTCATAATACCAGCAAGAAAAGGTAGTTCTTCTGAAAAGCGATCCATGCTCAGATAACTTTACAGAGGTATTTGACAGGCAGTTAAGAGGCAAAATATTGCCTCCTCACCTCCTGTTTTAACCCCCTAAATACATCATCACTATGCTGCAACTGTGTGCAGTGTACACAGTTGTGGGGTGGTTGCAGCACAGCCCCATTCACCTTGGGGTATACTTACAGCCACAGCTGCTTCTTTTGCAGCTAAAGGGGGAGCAATTGGAGGTGCTAAAAACACAGCTAAAGCGTGTGGTTTTACTGCCCCTCAACCCCACATGTAAACAAGCCCTTGGTTAACATCAGTGCAGCTGCGTGCTGATAGGGCAGCAAATTCATTTCAGTGGGTTTCCCCACAGAAACATAGGGAAATAATTCTCTTATCTTTTTTTTTTTTAATTGCACTGAACGGAAAATGCACCACGTTTGCCAATGCCTGGGGGTACCATTAAAAATAATGACATCCCTGTGTGTCTGGTAAAGAGCAGTGTGTGTGTCTGCATGTCAGGAATGGGTGCAATGTTCTCTTCATTCTGTGAATCGCAGTAATGTGAACCAAGCCTTAGACTGGAATGCCTCGAGACTGAAAATACTTTTCAAGGGTGCCCCGACTGTAAAAAGATTAAGAAACACTAGTATAGAGTGATATAAATGATTTTAAACTTTTATATGATCAGTGTAAAATCACTCATAGAGACTTAGAATAATAACATCAAACATTTATTTTTCTATGAGCAAATGGAAGAAAATTATAACAAACAGAATACCCAGCCATGTAAGCAAAGGAGCCAGTGACAGTTTATAAAAAAAATGCATGTGCAACAACCCCCCCAATTCATACCAGGCCTTTCAGATTTGGTATGAATTTTAAGGGGAACCCTATGCAAAAAAAAGAAAACAAGTGATGTGAGGGACTGGTATAAAGTTTTTTTTGGGGGGGGACCGGTATTTTTTGGTTTCTTTTGCATAGGGTCCCTCTTAAAATTTATTCCAGACCTGGAGGGGCTTTTGAGGTATGTGGTTGCCTTTAAAAGCCTGAAATGATCTTAAAGGGGTTGTAAAGGTTCGTTTTTTATTTTCTAAATAGGTTCCTTTAAGCTAGTGCATTGTTGGTTCACTTACCTTTTCCTTTGATTTACCTTCTAAATGTTTTTTTTCTTTGTCTGAATTTCTCACTTCCTGTTTCTCCTCACTAAACTTCACACCATCATCCGAGCGGTGTTTAGTCAGCCAGAACAGCTTACTGAACAGCTTACTGAGGAGGAACAGGAAGTGAGAAATTCAGACAAAGAAAACAAAGAAAAAAAATATTTAGAAGGGGAATCAAAGGAAAAGTTAAGTGAACCAACAATGCACTAGCTTAAAGTAACCTATTTGGAAAATAAAAAACTAACCTTTACAACCCCTTTAAGCCTGGTTAAAAATTTAGGTTAGACTGTGAAAAGGTTGCATCCCTCTCTAATCCTTATAAGCATCCTTTAAATGCAGCAAATTAGTCAAATGGAACTACTGTATTTCCAAATTAAACACTTTATTATGTCCTTTCCTCAAAAGGATCACTTTGTAGGACCAATTGCTTCTCTGGAACATATACCATATGTTCCAAAACTCAACTCTTTGAGACCTACTTTCCCAATGTATAAATGGCTGAACACTGATCACCCTACTCCATTCCAGATTTCCAGATTTTGGAAAAATAACTCACACAACAACTTATGCCCGTACACACGAGCGGAATTTCCACCAGCAAAAGTCTGATGTGAGCTTTTCGTCCGTTTTTTCATATGCTCCATCAGACTTTTGCTGTCGGAATTTCCGCCAGCAAAAGTTTGAGAGCAGGTTCTCAATTTTTCAGACGGAAAAAAATCCTATCGGAAAATGCGTTAGACTGTATGCAATTCCGACGGGGAAAAAAACACGCATGCTCGGAAACAATTCGACGCATGCTCAGAAGCATTGAGCTTCTTTTTCTCGCCTCGTCGTAGTGTTATACGTCACCGCGTTCTTAACGCTCAAAAATTCAGAGAACTTTTGTGTGACCGTGTGTATGCAAGCCAAGCTTAAGCGGAATTCCGTCGGAAAAACCATCCAACTTTTTTCTGACGGAAATTCCGCTCGTGTGTACAGGGCATTACAGTCTCAGATTGCGATGCTGTTTTGGACCTGCCCAAACATACGACCATTCTGGCAGGCACTCTCCCTTATTATCACCAAGCAAGTGAATATACAACCTCCCAATAAGGTGAAGTTCCATCAAAAACCCTGAGGAGCGAAAAATAGTTTACTGAACAAAACTTTAGGATCAGTATGTGAGCCAAAACCCTATTTGTCCAGAGTGTAAAAGAGATCAGGCCACATGAGTGTGTTTAAAGCCTTTCATATAACAAGTTATAGTAAGCTGGGGATCTAGTTTTTTAGCAAGCTGTAAAGGATGAAGTAGCTGGTGGATATTATCTGTTAATTGCCTAATGGGCATAAAGCCTACTTGGTCTTTACTAATACATTTAGTAATCCCACTACTGGGGACCATCATTTTTGCAAGAAGTTTAGCGTTTAGGTTAGGCAGGGAAGTGGAACAAAATTTGGACCAGTTTTCCTCGTCAGTATGTGGTTTTGGTATTATGGATACTGCTCCCATCAGGGTTTTTCATTCAATGTTTTCATCCTTGAGGATGTCATTGAAAAAGTTTAGCTACATGTGGGACAATGATACACATTTCAACATCTTTTTGTATTTCCTCTCCCTCCCCTTAATTAATGGCAGACAATACACAAATATTGCTCCAAGCAGGGTTAAAGTTGTTTTCAGTTATGATGTGTGCTGTCCAGCTTGACTACACTGAGGCCTGCTAGAATTTTCCAACTGTGACATACAATGTTGCTGAGATAGCGAGTGCTTAAAAATAACTTTTAAAAAACAGGGGCATTCCCAATTAGGAAGCTGTCAGTTAGTGAAGAAGGAGACCAGTGGTACAATGCCACAGGTGAGGTGGGATCAGTAGGTTATAAAATGTAGGGTCTGCACCTTGGAGGTCTTTGCTGTATATGCTGTCTACAGGTATTGCTGTAAAGTTAATAATGTATGTGCAGAGGAGTAATCTGTGAATGACATAAGAAACTCTTAGCCACAGTTACATGCCTAGAACTCCATATGCTATGTTTTGGAGGCAACTGGACCACCCGTTACAGTAAAGTGTTTAAAACAGATACTTAAAGTGACTAGCACTCCTACTTTTTCTGCAATGCATTTTTGAAGCACTCACAACGATCTCATAGCTCTCAGACCACAACTTCTAAGCATAAGACTACCCAACACAATCACACCTTAACCAGAATTGGGGTTTAGCACACCCCTAGAAATGACATAAAACTGACAGTATCTCATTCATTCCCAATATTCTTTATTCCATACCAACTAAGGCTGTATCCACTGTAATCAAATCCTAAAAATTGAGTCTACGCAACTACGCTCAACTAAGTTATATATAAATCAGTTGTACAGGGTAACAGATATCAAGAAGTAAAGCCTATAAAAGTTAAAACATGAAATGCTTATTTGCAAGGCTTGTGACCTTAGGAAAAAGGGTTTTATTTGCAAAATACATTAAGCCCTTTTCAAAGCAGTGAGCTATATGGACCTTATCATTTGGATTTAATTGCATACCTCTGGACCGAGTTAATGGATATGCAAGACTGATTCTCTTGCAGCAGGGATCAAGTTGCTTTGTCTATATCCACTGTACTAGCAAAGTGACCCCAATTTGGTATTAAGCCCTGTACACACGATCGGATAACCTATGGATTTTCGTCCGATGGATTTGACCATCGGAAATCCGATGAAACTGTTTTTCATCAGTCTTGGTCACACACCATCAGTTTAAAAACCGACGGCAAGAAACCGACGGCACGTACAAAACGTACGACGCGCTATAAAAGGGCCGAACAAATCTAATGGCGCCACCCCTTGGGCTGCTTTTGCTGATTTCGTGTTACCGCGTGTTAGTAAAAGTTTGGTGAGAGCCGATTCGCGCTTTTCAGTCTCCGTGCTTTGCAGATCGTTTCCTGGTGTTCAGTTTGTGCTTGTGGGTTTGTATTTGTGATTCAGTGCGTGCAGTCAGGTCGTTACTGCCTTGCAGTGCCTTCTTGGCCGTTCGTTTACTGTTTTTCAGGTCGTTCTTCTCAGGCCTTGCTGTTCCACGGTGCGTTCTGTTTGAGTGCGTTCTGACCAGCCGACCAGTTTAAAACCATGCTTGAAGTGCGTTCTCGTTCTCGAGCTCGTGCTGGCTTTGGGCTTGGTGTTGCAGTTAACACTGTAACCCGAGTTCAGTCTGTGGACAGGGTGAGGAGGAGTTCATGGACTAAGAATTGGTTGCTCCAGCGGGACCAATTCTCTCATATGCCTCTGCTGCGGGAAATCCATGAGAATAACCCTGATGATTTCAGGAATTATCTTAGGATGACGGACCCCGTTTTTCACCGTCTGTTGGATTTGCTGTCCCCCTATATAACGAGGCAGGACACTGTGATGCGCCAGGCCATCACTGCCGAGCAGAGGCTTATTGCCACGTTGAGATACCTGGCGACTGGGAGAAGCTTGCAGGACCTCAAGTTCTCAACAGGCATCTCCCCCCAGGCTCTCGGGATCATTATCCCTGAGACGTGTTCGGCCATCATTCAGGTCCTGCAGAAGGACTATATGAAGGTATTTTGCTCCTTTACCTCACATTATATGTTTTGATTGTTTTAGAATCTTCTTATTTTTTCCCTCCTAACCCAAATTTGCCTGTTTGTAATATCCTGGTAATGTCCCCATTTTCCCCATGCATGTTTTTACCTGTAAAGGCCTTTTTGGGCACTACATGCCTATTTCCCTTCACTAACCTCTCCAGCATGCTATCGTGGGCGCAAACCCAGCTAGCCTTCTATTTTCCTTTTCCTTTTTTTGGGGTCATTGCCCGCGTAGTTTGACAACCCTCCCTCCCCCCCCTAAAGATGTAAATAATTTTTTAGTTCTCAATCAAGCTCAGCAGAGTGGTAGAGCCTTTTTTTTGGATCCCCACAATCACCTTAGGCCCGCCCCCTTACATTATTTTAGAATGTTCACTCAGGGGGGGTGAGGCATCTGCTAAGTGGGCCTTTGTTTATTGGTAGGAAATACTCCCCTAAATAATAATGTTAGAATGATGTTGGTCAACAATGTATTTGCATGTAATCTGCTTGCACTGTAAACATAAACCGTACTAATGTCTTCTTTTTGTTTGACTCCACAGTTCCCTAGCACACCACAGGAATGGCTGACTGTGGCCTCCCAATTTGCCCAGCGGTGGGATTTCCCCAACTGCGGAGGGGCAATTGATGGGAAGCACGTCCACATAGTGCCGCCACCCCGTTCGCGGTCATACTATTTTAACTATAAAGGTTTTAATAGCATAGTGTTAATGGCGGTGGTGTCGGCACGGTACGAGTTCCTGTATGTGGACGTGGGGAAGAACGGCCGGATGTCCGATGGCGGAGTATTCGCTGAGGCGGAGTTCGCTCACCGTCTGCAGGCTGGGGGTCTTGCACTGCCTCCAGATGCAGAGAACGTGGAAGGGCTACCGTTCGTTTTCATTGCGGATGAAGCTTTTGGACTAGGACCACACCTCATGCAGCCGTTTCCCCAATGCACCCTCACCCCGGAGAGGAGGGTTTTTAATTACCGGCTGGCCAGAGTTGTGGAGAATGCCTTCGGGATAATGGCCAGCCGGTTCCGCCTGTTCCAGACAGCTATAAATTTGTCGGATTATAAACTCAACAACATTGTGTACTGCTGCTGCTTATTGCACAATTTTTTAAGAAAATTCTCCACAAATTATGTGTCATCAGTTGGGTCTGAGGCCGGTCCCTCTGAACTGATAAAGTTGACCGGCCTCAGCACTGCCCGTACTGGCTTGGCCCCCCAAAGTGCCCGTGAAGTACGTCAGAAATACGTAGAGAACTTCACGGGTAGGGGGGGCCATCGCAATGCCAGACCACATCTGACCTTTGATTTTACCTTTTTTAAATAAACAAAAATATTTGATTTACTACAAACTTGTGTTGTCATTCTTTTATTTGTGGTTTATGTGTCTCCCAGGTTCTAGTAGTGCCAAGTGTATTTCTCCTTAGTAAATAGCCTCCAATCTCAGAGGTAAAAACACTAATTTTGCATCTTCAGAACTGCTATTGAGCATAGAAACAACAAGGCACACCTTTTTTCGACTTCCCAAATGTTTTTATTGATTGCAACACAGTTTTGGTTTTTTTTTTTAATATTTTTTTTGGGGGTTTTGTGCGGCTTTTTTAGCAGAAACATGCATGGGTCAAAAGCCACATTTTTTTTAATTAAAAAGTAATAAAATAACACAGTGAAAAATACAAACAGGAGATGGGGTGATGTTACCCCTGATCCATCCCAAATGTGAAGAACCACACTTTCTTTTTGGGGCTCAAATGGGTATCTTCAACATGATCCCATGGCTAGGGTAAACATGTGCTATCTGCCATCATGGGGGATCAATGGACGTGCTTTGGGGGTGAAAACCCTTCCTCTCCCCTACTTGAGGAGGGAGGAAGAGGTTGCACCCCCAAAACAGGGACATAGATATCCTGTGACGGCAGATAGCACATGTTGAGTCTTCAGTGTGTGCATCCTCACATTTGGGCTGGTGGAAATTCCATAGAAAAATTCCGACACATAACAAAACACACAAAAAGGGGGGGGGTCACACTATTCTCCCCAAAATATCTATCATGTTTTTATATTTTTGCTCAATCACAATCATTCTCTTTCTCATAATGGCCATTTCGCTACTGCATTCCATGATTTCCTGAATGATTATTTTGGCGCTGGCACTCGAGAATGGAGGATTTGGACTTCCTGACACACCCCCACGTTCAGTCCCTAAAAAGAAACAAATATTTTAAAACTATGCAGGCCTACATCTGTATTTCCCTTGAAGTTGTGGTGACAGACACTGACCTGTTGTGCTGATAAGCTCCACCTCTCCTTCCTCCACCTCCCCTTCCTCCACCTCCACTTTCTCCCCCTCCGCTTCCTGAACCTGCTGAACTTTGTCTGCTTTGGGATCTAATGACTTTATATTCTCTGCTAATTTCGGAATAGTTGCCCTTCGGTTTTTTTTTTTTTTTTTCAGAAATAAAGGGAAATTTGATTTCAGCCAACATACATGCCTGATGTGGTTTTTTTTGGAAGTAGCAATAAGATTTCATAAATACAATGTGTAATTAATAACAAGGGACACCAACCTCCATGAGTAAAAAATACAAATAATATGTTGTTCTGAGAAATAGACACACCAAAAAATGCACAACAAATTTAAAGACAAAAACAAAAAAAAGGTGTAATTTGGGAGGTCGGCCTTGAAGAATTAAACTAATTATTCCTAAGATCACAAGAAAGAAGAAAGACATACGTTTGTCAGAACTCAGGAGAAAGATCTGCTGCCAAAATGACATTTTAAAGACCGTTCTAAAGCAACAAAACATGCGCTGCATTAAACGAAGCAATAACTTGCAGAATGACGAATGTGCTCTCTCCATTAGGAACGCTAGTTTAACCAGAACGAGCGCTCCCGTCTCCTAATTCAGTCTGAGCATACGTGGGTATTTTAACCGATGGACTTGCCCATAGACGATCGGAAATTCCCATCGGTTTTTTATCCATCAGAAAAATTTAAAACAAGTTCTATTTTTTCCAACCGATGGAAAAAAGACCGATGGGTACCATACAAGATCGGTTGGTCTGATGAAAACCATCCATCGGACAGTTTTCATCAGTCAAACCGATCGTGTGTACGGGGCTTTAGGCTACACCCTTATTGCATATGATAGCTGTATAGAAACTAAGCCATAGGAGAGCTTGATTAAAAAAAAGTAAAAAAAGGAGTGATCCTAGGTTAGGTAGCTATACAGCCACAAAGAAATATTAGATAAATATGTAATTAACAATGATTACAGTAACGATTGCCTATAAAATCATTGCCACATTATACTCACAAACCATTAAAAACGATTAAAGTCAACTTATGTTAACATGCAAAATCTATAGTGGAATTATGATGATCCCCTGTAGATCCAAGTTTGTGCAGACAAAGCAGCATTAGCTATATAAGTGAATTTAGAAATGACTGTAGAAAATATGGCAAGATATGTATGATTAAATAAAGAGATTATACATATTACATATGATTTAATCATGAATAATAGAATACTTGATTAAAACAGAGGTGAAGGTAAGACAAGAGAAAACGGGGGGTTGGCTTACTGAAGAATATTGGACTGTGCACTTAGGAAAGTAAATGTTCACTTTGCAAGGAAATTTTCACTTAACTTCATGAATGTAATGAAAATGCACCAAAGAATACCCAATCAAATGCAAGGAAATATAAAAAGAAAAGGAAAAAAAAACAAAAACATTATGTTTTGCTTGCATGTGATTGGATGGTTGGAATCAGCAGCGCTTTACCTCATTCATTAGGCTAAGCTAAAATTGAATGTCTATTTGGGATCTTACGTCCGTGGGTGATTAGCACGAATCTACAAATCAGGACATTTTCACAGACAAAACTTTTCAACAATCTCATGTTAAGAAAAAATCATAATATGTCTATTTCACAAGATGTCTCTCATGTTTTTAGCTTGAATTCTGACAATAAGGACTGTGGTAAAATACACCTTCGGGCTCCAGTCAGAGGTTTTTGGAATTTGTGGTGAATCTAACAAGACTTTAACTTTGAGTAAGCATCAAAGATTGTCTGGTTTAACTTTGAAAAGTTTAGGAACTGGATTTCTTAGGAAGAATTCTTGCCTCAAATCAAGCAGAAACAAATTTTCTCAGAGAAATTTCTTTTTAGAACAATTTATTGTAGATCTGAGAAAATGGAATGTCGACATGCTTTCTTTTGGGAATGTAAGATGAAAGCAAAGAAATGAACAAACTACAGAGGATTTGTTAAATAGTTTTTTATGAGATCAGGATGGAAACGAACTGTCATTTTATGACCTAGGAATCCTACCTGGTTAAAAAAAAATCAGTTGTCATAGCGTGTGCTAAAGAATTGTATAAGGGTTCCAGTAAGCCATGCCACTAATATAGAGACATTTCCCATTCATAATGGTCTTATACAGTAGTTGTATTATTGAAACAATATGTAGCTGTGACTTTTCAATCATGCATTGTTTTGTCCTATACTTTTAAAGCATAAAATAGAGTTTTTTAATCATAACCCATTCACGACCATGACTGTAATATTCCATCTTCCCACCAGGTTCCATGTGTTGGAAGGGCATTAACTAAAGTAGTGTCAGCTGCTGCAAGTTTGGGAAATCACTTTGATCTACCACATCCAACCACATGGTCCAGCTGGAGATTCACCTGTCTGATTCATCAATCACTGCTATGAATGGTGACAGATTATGTCATTAACATGATTAACCGCTTGCCGACCAGCCACTGTCATTATACTGCAGCAGGTCGGCTCGTTCCCACGGACCGTCGTAGCTGTACGTCGGTCCCTTTGAGCAGGATAGCGGGTGCCCGCTGCACAGCGGGGGTGTCGATGCTCGTGACTGGCGGTTGTGATGGCCGCTGGCCATGATCGATCGCGGGCACGAAAGGCAGAACAGGAATGTGTGTGTGTAAACACACAAATCCCTGTTCTGTGAGGAGAGGAGATGCAGATCATGAGTTCCTACAAGCTGGGAACCACTATCTGTCATCTCCTATAGTGAGTACTATCCCCCCACAGTTAGAACACACGTTAGAAAAAAGACAAGGAGAGGGGCGCCTCTGAGTATATATCAAAAACTATGCAAAAATACAGCTGCGCTATAAGAAGCTAAAAGAAAGTGAAATATGAAATATACAATGGAGTAGGATAATAGAAGCAGGGGCCGAGAAGTGACATTAGGGAGTAGTAGGAATGTGTTAGGGAGAGGGATAGGCTGAAGGGGTATAGGATAGGGGAAGGTAAGAGTGGGGGGGAGGGGGGGTTGGTGTGCCTTTTTTTTTATGGGGAGGTTTATTATACAGTTGATATATTTCCCTGTGGAAGTAGACAGGGTGGGGTAGGGAGATAGGGAAAGAGGAGACGAGGGGGGGGGGACACTATAGGGCGCTATACCACATGACATATTGCAGTGTTGGAGGGGAAAGCTTCTCCCCGGACCCTCTTTCTTTGAGGGCGGCGGTATGTTGATATAAGTTTTACTTCTATGAAGATCATATGAAATAGAGCAATTGGCAAGAAATTGATAATAAATAACGGGTGAGAATATAAATGTACAGAGAATAAGTGATTATGTATTGACTTAGAGATATAAACACATATTGAGGCGATGATATAAGGAGCCAGAGCGGGAGGGAGGTCCGGGAGCTCCTCTCCCTGGTTCATGTGCAATCAATCCCCCATAGTAGGTTAGTACTCACCTAGGTTAGGGGTAGCTGAGTGCGTTAAGAAAGATATTCTTATATCCCTTCATCTGTCAGAGGGAGATACGGGGGGAGTATACCCCACGTAACACATTAGGGTTATCAGAACCCTTTTTGTTCTTTTCTTCTTATCGTTCCTTTTTCTTTCTCTTTTTTATTATTATTTTTTTGTTTTGTTTTTTTTGTTTTTTTTGTTTGCTGCCTTTTGGTAGGGGAGATGGAGGTTTTAAAGGTCACTTCTCTAAACGCGAAGGGGCTTAATGTACAGGAGAAAAGGAAGATTTTATTGCAAGATTTGAAACGCTCACACTCAGATGTGACATACATTCAGGAAACTCATTTTAGAGAGGGTAAGGTACCAATTCTTAAGAACAATTTCTACCCCTATGCATATCATTCATTTAATAGGGCAGCTAAATCAAGAGGGGTTTCTATATTGGTTTCAAGACGAATTCCCTGGACATTAATAGACCAAAAAACAGATATAGAGGGCAGATTTCTGTTCCTCAAAGGGACGATGGGAGGCATAAAAGTGACTTTGGCCACCATATGCGCTACTATTAACAAGCTGATTAAATTTACTGACGGTAAACTTATCTTGGGGGGGGGGGCGATTTTAATCTTCCCCTAGACACAAAGATGCATACATCAGGGGGTAGCTCCTCGGTAGCTAGAGGTCTACGTAAACAAGTCTTACAATTAGACGCTCTCCAAGCGTCCATAGTTGGTATAATTACCAACTTACGGACGCTTGGAGAGCGTATCACCCAGACGAAATGGACTACACATTTTATTCAGTGCCACATAAAGTATATTCTTGGTAAAATCACACCCCACGATAGGAACGACGTTATGGGTAGGAGATAAAATATGTAAAAAATCTAAATTTACAGATAAAAAATCACCACTATATCCTATAATAGGAAACCCAGATTTCTTACCAGGGATAGAGTCAGTAAAGTTTAAGAAATTGAGGGAAAAAGGAATTTTCCAAGTGTCGGACTTCATGGGAGAAAGGGGATGGGTAACAATAGATAAGCTAACAAAAAAAGGAGGTAAATATGAAATTCCGATTTGGCAAGCTCGGCAGATTAGACACTACCTAGAAAAACTGGGATCAGCAGAAACATATAGACGGACACGGACAAGATTTGAGGATTACTGTGAGGGAGGGGAACTACTTTCACATGTCATATCGAAAATGCATGCATTGTTGATTGCACCCCTAGACGACTTTAAAATGGAATGTCTTGGTAAATGGTAGAGAGATATAGGCCATGCCTTCTCTCCAGCACAATGTCAGAATATAATAGAGTTGGCCACAAAAACATCGAGGTGTATTAAAATACAAGAATCAAATTATAAAATTTTAACACGCTGGTATTATACACCGGTAGCCCTAAATAATTTTTTTCCAGAATTTTCTGACAGGTGTTGGAGAGGATGCAAGGAAAGAGGGACAATGATACACATATTCTGGTCTTGCCCAGTAATTAGACAATTCTGGGAAACAGTGCATAGAATTACACAGAAATTTACTGAATATCTAATTCCAGGGGAACCAGATTTCTTCTTGTTGCACAATGTACAAATTCCATCTAAGAGATACAGCAATTCAATTCTGTGCCACCTAATAAATGCAGCAAAAAGTTGTATTCTAAGGCCCCTTTCACACTGAGGCGTTTTTACCGTGTTTTTGCGGTAAAAATAGCGCTGTAATAACGCCTGAAATAATCCTGCCCCAGCATTCTCAATGTGAAATCTCTAAGGCCCCTTTCTCACTGGGGCGTTTTTCATGCGGTTTAGCGCTAATATTAGCGCTATTATACCGCAAGAAAAAATCATGCCCTTTAGCCTTCAATGTGAAAGCCCGAAGGCTTTCACACTGAAGCGGTGCGCTAGCAGGACCGCTCCAAAAGTCCTGCTAGCCGCTTCTTTACAGCGGTGAAGGAGCGGTGTGTTCACCGCTCCTTTACCGCGGTCTCTCATTGAAATCAATGGGACAGCGCGGTAATATCGCCGCAAACCGCGGCAATAGCCGCGGTTTGCGGGCGGTATTAACCCTTTTTCGGCCGCTAGCGGGGGTTAAATTTACCCCCCTAGCGACCGCATACCGCGGTAAGAACGACGGTATAGCAGCGCTGAAAATCGCGCTGCTATACCGCCACCGCTCCTGCCCGCCCCAGTGTGAAAGGGGCCTGAGGGCTTTCACATTGAGGCGTTTTGCTGGCTGGCTGGGCGTTGAAAAAAATCCTGCAAACAGCTTTTTTAGAGCAACTTTAGGGCGCATAAAATAGCGCTGTAAAAACGCCTATCCCTATTGAAATTAATGGGATTCGCGGTAAAAACGCGGTAAAAACGCAGTAAAAACGCATAGGCATAAGCGTTATGTTAAAAAATAGCGCTAACGCCTATGCGTTTTTACCGCGTTTTTACCGCGTTTTTATCGCATAGGCGTTAGCGCTATTTTTACCGCGATCGCGGTAAAATCGCGGTAAAAAATGTCATTATTTTTTTGCGTTTTTTCAACGCCTCAGTGTGAAAGGGGCCTAACAAATTGGAAAGATATAAAAGCCCCAACGGCGTCGGAGTGGCTTAAGAAAGTTAGGAAAATAGGAATAATGGAGAAACTGTTACCTATAACATTAGATAGAAGGGAACAAGTTAAAGAAATCTGGGCCCCATGGGATATATATATGCAATCAGAAGACGGTAGGAGATTATTGGGAGAGTAGGGGAGGGAGAGAGGGGAGAGAGAGAAATTACTTGAGTGAGTTTTTTCCCTTTTTTTTTTCTCCGGGAGGGGAGGAATATGGGGATTGAAGGGAATGGGAAATGGGTATTGGGAGGAATTTGGGGATAAGGGGGAAGGCAACAGGGGAAGATGAAAATATGTAGATAAGAGATGAAGGAAACTAAATAAACAGAAATTAGAGAATAGGAAGAAAGAAAGATGGTTTGTATGAAGTTTAAATATAAACAATTAATTAATATTTTATTAATACAATATGAAGATGGCATAGATTTAATTTCTGAAAGATGAGATGTAAAGAAATAGGGAATGATGTGAACTTTGTTTCTTTGTAATAACATATTATTTAAGAAACCCTGTTGATAAAATAAATAAAGAATTAAAAAAATAAAATAAAAAGTATATTCTAGAATCAACTTATTTTTCACTCCACAGAGTATGTTAACGGCGGTCAGACCACGCCCCGGTCTCACTGACATTAACTATGAAGGAGTATGGCGATTGAATGAGAGTCTGATGGAAGATAAGATGGTGGTAGAGGAAGTTATTAAGGAATTGCAGTACTATTTTCAATATAATACTGTAGAGGACACAGACGCAGGGACAATCTGGGAAGCACACAAAACGGTAATAAGAGGGGTACTCATTAAGCATGGCTCCAGAATAAAAAAGGAAAGGGAGGCCCAATTGACCCAATTACTGATAGATATACAGATGTTAGAGACCCAACATAAACAGAACATAAGGTGTACAGGGGAGACAGAACTCCTTAAATTGCGTAGACAAGTGACAGAGTTACTCCAACATAGAGCTAAGGCAGCACTTCAGAGATGCCGGAAATATTATTATGAAACAGGAGACAAATGCGGCCTTTCACTGGCGAGAGCTTTACAGGAACAGAGGACTCAATCCTATGTCCCCCACTTAGTGGACCCCGAAGGTAGAAAGGTACACCTTCCCTCCCAGATTGTCACGACCTTCCGTAGATTTTACCAATCCTTATATCATTTGCCTGCCAGATCACAATCTCAAAATATCATGGAGGAATATATTTCCTCTTCAGGTATTTCTCAATTTACAGAACAGATTCGAGAAGAGTTGGACGTTGCTATTACCTTAGAGGAATTGCAAGGGGCCATCAGGACATCCAAACCCGGGTCCGGATGGCTTTACACATAAATACTAACAGACATTTTTTCCTCAGTTGGGTAAGCAGATGGTACAAACATTTAATGCAATGGGACACGGGACAGGATTTACTCCAGAAACCCTGAAAGCACATATTACCGTTATTCCGAAGGAGGATAAGGACCCATCAATATGTGCCAGCTATCGCCCCATTTCATTATTGAATGTAGATCTTAAGTTATTTACAAAAATATTAGCCACACGTATACAACCACATTTGACTGCATTAGTACACCCAGACCAGGTAGGCTTAATTCCAACGCGGGAGGCCCATGATAATACCATTAACATTTTGAATCTAGTCCACTTAGTCGGTCATTCTAAAACATGGTATGTGGGGGTAGGGGAGAGGATGGTAGGGTGGATCTCAAGCATATACACAAGGCCGGAGGCGCAAATTAAAGCAAATGGAGTTCTATCTGAACCTTTCTCTATCTCGAACGGCACCCGCCAAGTGTGCCCTTTACCACCACTCCTTTTTGCTATCACCTTAGAGCTATTTCTTTGTAAGGTCAGGCAAAACCCAGATATTAGGGGGTTAATGTTGGAGATACAACAAACTTTCAGCTTAGTTTATTTGACTGCAGTTCAGAAAAAAGGACACAAGATGTCGCTAATGCTCAGTGATATGCTATGCTACGTATTTCTCTATGATGTGTTGTATTTCCTGTACACAGTGATGTACTTGTTGGTTTATTTTTTCCTGTCTGTGGTTCTTCTTACAATGTGAAGTGACATCTTTGCTAGTGTGGTTATGTTCCAATAAAGAAGCCAGTTCCTGTTACTCCACAACGTCTGATCTGAATTGACTCTGCTGCACCTTTCAATCGTACTTTGCAACAGTTAATAACCAGAGATTTACACCACAAAGTATCTGCATACGTGGATGATCTTTTATTCTGCCTTACTAAACCTGTCATATCTATGCCGAACCTACTAAGAGAATTTGACCAATATAGTGCACTGTCCAATTTAAAAATTAACATGTCCAAGTCAGAGGCAATGGGTGTATCTATGACTACGACTCAAATTAACACTTTAAAAATGAATTTTACATTCAGATGGACCTATACGGGCATCAAATACCTGGGCACGTTGATCCCACCTAAATTGGACCAAACCTTTGAGTTGAAATTTCCACCTCTACTGAGTAGAGTGAAAGTATTACTTTCTAAATGGCATCAGGGCCTTTTCTCTTGGTTCGGTAGATGTAACATAATAAAAATTTCAATATTGCCTAAATTTTCCTATCTCTTTCAAACTCTACCCATTCGTATACCCCCAGAATTCTTTAAACAGACTAATAAGATGATAACTGAATTCATTTGGGCCCATAAAAGGCCCAGAATTTAATGCCATCTAATGACTATGCCTAAACAATATGGGGGGTAGCGGTACCAGATATGCAGAAATATTATCAGGCGGCTCATATGGCGCGACTAGTAGACTGGTGTAGGCATACAAGCTTTAAAATATGGCCAAAGATCGAGCAATCAGTGTGAGGTCCCATTGCGTCGTGCGGTTTGGTGCTTTGGAGACCTGAGTTCAGCTCTCAAAAAGCACCCAACCTTGGGCCCTACCCTGTGCATTTTCTCACGTATATGCTCTACCACTTTATTGTCATCTGTCAACTCCCCCCTGTACCCTATTGTAGGGAATCCTCGTTTCCCTCTGGGACTACAGGAGGGACCTTTCAGGAAACTCTCAGACTCACAGTGTTTTCAGGCCTCGCATTTTATACAAACAGCGACCGAGACATGGCCCTCATTACCTGAACTAACCTCATCCAATGACCGTTTCGGTCTTGACTTATGGAGTGGAGCTCAGTTGCGACATTTCCTTAACACTCTTCCACCTCCAGACAGATTTCAATGAACATTGACACCCTTAGAACAAATATGTGAGGAGACGGGGCCTTGCTCTCACTTAATCTCGCAAATGTATGCACTACTGGTTGCCCCCCAAGAGGACTATGTCCCTCCATATATAAGGAAGTGGGAAATTACATTAGACAGGACATTCACCCAGGCACAACATAGGCAGATAGTAAATCTTGCGTTGAAATCTTCAATATCCATAAGAATCAAAGAAACTAATTTTAAAATAATGACAAGATGGTACCGTACACCCTCACTACTTAATAAATTCTCCCCGGAGATCCCGGACAAATGTTGGATGTGTCAGGAGTAAAGAGGGACTCTACTCCACGTTCTTTGGTCCTGCCCAAAACTGGAGTACTTCTGGAGGGAGATACGGTGGATAGCACAGAAATTTACTGAGTATAACCTACCAGAAGATCCAGCCTTATTTTTGTTACATGTCTCAAACATACCGGGGAAAACATATGGTAAATAAATTTTGCGCCATCTTATCAACGCTGCTAGATCATGTATCGTACGGCAGTGGAGAGATACGAGCCCTCCCACAATTCTTACATGGGCCACACAAATTGAAGAGGTTAATAGGATGGAGGATTTGTTATTATCGGCTCAAAATCGAAAGGGAGAAATATTTAGAAACTTGGGGCCAATGGAATACATTTAAATTCTCGGAGGAAGGGAGTTCCCTCTTCGCTCCTGAGAGTATTTGAAAAAGAGAGGGGGCCTTAGGGGTGGCCTCACTTCCCTGGATGATATAGTAAACTTACCTTTATCTCGTTGCATTTCCCCTTTAATTCTGACTCCCCCTCCCCTATCAGTGTCTTTTTTTTTTCTCTCTCTCCTTTTCTCTTTCTTAAATGTTTCTCTTTTTTTTTTTTCTTTTTCTTTCCCGTTAGGGGGCTTTTTACTTTCTCCTTCTTCCTCTTCAGATATGTAGAGGTTTTTCTTTTCAGTAAAGTATGTTGTCAGGGCATACAAGAGAAGCAGGTCTAACAGAAGACAGAATGGGGACTATCCCAAATACCTAGTTATTATTTTTTCTGTGGATATATTTAAGATAGGAGTAATGCTGTTAATTTGATTTTGAATGGATTTGTTGGCGCTCATATGATTGATGGATTAATGAAATTGTTTATTTCTCTGTATGTATGACAATTAAAATAAAGAAATTATAAAAAAAAAAAAATATGAAATATACCAAAACATGTGATAAATTGAACCAATATATGTGATTGGTATAAAGTGAATTGATCAATTGAAATGTGAATAAATCAATCAATATAATTGTTGAAAGGTACTGGTTCTGTTGGACCTCTTGGCTCGAGCTGGACTCAGGATCTGTGGAAGTAACTCTCTGACCGGTCGGATATTCAATACACTAATACACAGTGAATGGATATACAAGAATATATTGGTTTATTGGCAACATGTCTTTTTATGCATAACAAGGAAAGTTGCCTCCCTCGTATGGACCAATCAGCAATAAGCAAATACATCATGAGTTAAACAAAAATAGATTCTAACAGGTTTTAGTTTTTTTGCAGAAGTGGTCATTTAACATACGTCATTGCGGTCAGTCTAAACATGTGTCTGACATTTGAAACAGGAAGATAAGAACATCATACGTCAATGCAGTCAACCTGGCAGTTAAAGCAGAAGAGAGAGATAAGAACTTTTTCTCGGAGTAAGCTTAACCACAAAGTCACATGTCAACCTAAATATATATGCCTGTCAGTTAAAGCAGAAGAAAGATAGGCTTGACCACAAAGTCACATCTTGCTTTACACTTCAGAAAAACATATTCTGTACTAATACATATATTTCAACATATATATTTAAGAAGAATTTTAATCATGATTATTAGTTCATATTGGTTCATACCTTACAACCCCTACTTTTGATCATGGCTTCAAGAATTGAAGCCCATAGATCATTAGATTATTCATTATACCATTTTTGTTTAGTATGTACCGTGGACGTCATCAAGATTGTTTCCTTAGAACCCTGTCTCTTTTTACTAGTGATCTTTCCAATTACCCAGACAATTAATTTAAATACTAAATATAACAGTAGAATGAAGATTAACACCATTACTACTGTTTTACCCATTTGTCTGAGAAATGAGAGAATACCTGTGCCCCCGAATCCTCCCTCTCCAAAGGGGCTCCATGTTTTCGCGATATCCCTCGCCTCATGTTGCAATTGATTTACCTCTTTCTTTCTTTATGTTGGGCAATTACATCATAGTAATCAGGAATCTCAACAGATGTGTTGTGAATCCAAGTGCAGCACTCATAGTCCTCCGTAACGTCACACAGGCCAGTGAGTGCAGCACTCATGCTTTCAATAGCAAGATCATGAAGTTCTAATTGTTTTCTGATTGCTCTAGTTTCAATATTTAAACTAGTAATATCATCAGAATGCTTTACCAATACATCATCTATAATATTTGTATAATTATTAAGCCTTTTCATTAAATCTATCCCCCAACCTGTCCAGGAAGGGAACCAGGCCCAAGCCATATCTTTTCTGAGAAATAACTCCCTTTTATTTCGGTGTTTGAGGGGGTACCTAGGATGCATGCTAGCTTCAACGAGGTGTGTTCCCTTGCTATCTCCTACTATGTCCATAATGGGGACTAGGGATGCAAGATAACACCATCCTTGGGGTTCAGTGGGGATCCAAGGGTGACAACTTTTTCCACAACAAATATAAATACTGTCTCCTAGAGCTAAAGGTCGTTTGTTGAATATTGTCATCATTTCATCAGAAAAAACAGAAAAGGTTAAACTTGACAATAATTTTCCTACTGTGGAAGTGGAACTGGAGTTAAGAAAGTTTATTAGAGTGGTGTTTAGGGCAGGTTCTGAAGTGTGAAAGAAAGGGCTTTCAATTGAAGTCATTGAAAAGTTAATTGTAGCTTGTTGGCACACTTCAGCTCCCTTTGTGGAGTTTCCCAACCTAAAACACCAGTCTGGGGAATTACTTCTACCAATAATTTGGAAAGTAAGGTTATTATCTGAAAGCGTTCTTGTGACATTTGTAAGGACGACAGGTGGTGTGCCGTTTAGGAGAGGGGTGTCATTAGGGGGATCCTAGCAGTGCTAGGATGGAGTTTACTACATATCCAACATTTTTCATATCCTGATTTTTGAGCATAAGCATATTTAAATTTAAGCAGCAGCATTTTACCACTAAAATTGTCTTCCATACTTCTTTTTGGTCTGTTAGAATTATCTGACCCACAGTGTCCTATGATTATGAGCATTAAAATAAACAATGTGGTCATTAAGGAAAAGAGAAGAAGTTTCCCCCGAAGTGATCCCTCCTTTTGGACCATTAGTGTCTATGGGTAT
Organism: Rana muscosa; assembly: GCA_029206835.1. NCBI lineage: Eukaryota > Metazoa > Chordata > Amphibia > Anura > Ranidae > Rana > Rana muscosa. The sequence goes on from CM055116.1 coordinate 222,352,184, forward strand.
GGAACTCTGAGTTTCTTGTTTTTTATGGTCCACTAGGGAGTATTTTCCGGATCCTTTTCTGGAATACTCTCCAAAACAGAGGTCTTTGTCTTCTCCTTCACCTTCTTCCAGTTTCCCTTCGGAAATGTCTTTAGTCTGGATGCATGGATCCATTGTGGTCCTTGATCTGTAAGAACAGCTGTTCTGGCAACCTTCAGAATTTCAAATGGTCCTTGGAAGATATGGCCTGGTTGTTTCCGGACAGCAAGTTGTTTTATCAGTACTTTGTCTCCTGGGATATACGGATGTGTTGGCTCTGTGGAGAGAGGAGGGAAAGTGACAGCAACTTTGTCCTCTGTTTCACTAAGGCTACTTACCAGATGTTTCACGTACTCTTCCCGTAAAGAATAAAGATTAACCTCTTCTCCCTCATCAGGTTTCCTCTGTGCTGGCCTACCCATAAGTATTTCAAATGGTGACAATCCTGTTCTAGAATTAGGGGCTGTCCTAATTTGAAACAAAACTGCTGGGAGGTAATCAATCCACCCTTTCATGGTTCCTCCTGTTGCCTTTTTAAGTTTATCCTTTATATTTCTGTTCATTCTTTCCACTATTCCTGCGCTTTGTGGATGATATGGAATATGTAATTTCCATTGAATGCCCAGGAGTTTTGCAAGATCCTGGGTAAGAGCAGCTGTAAAAGCTGGACCTTGGTCTGACCAGATTTTGACTGGTAACCCATACCTCGAAATCCAGTGATTTATTAGTGCTCTTGATGCTATTTTGGCTGTCTCTCCTGTAGTTGGGATAGCCTTGACCCAAGAACTAAACTTGTCCACTATAACTAAAAGATATTTTATATTTCCTTTCTGTTTTGGCATATGTGTAAAGTCTATTTGTAGATCTTGGAGGGGGCCTATAGGGGGGGGCAAGTTTCCATGTATACCCTGCTTCTTGCACTGTACATTGTTTTGTGCACAAGTAAGACATGAGTCTATCAACTGGGCAACAAGGTGTGTATCATTGACCATGCTGAAAGACTGTCTGTACATTGTCAAAACTGTTTTCCTTCCTAGGTGACCTGGACCATGTAAGTAAGAAATCAAAAGAGGGGCAGCTGACTATGGTATACCTATTACTCCCTCCTTGCTTGACCAGATGCCACTTGGCATGCTGGTCAAGTTCTGACCTTCCCAGAAAGCTATGTCCTCTCTTGATGCTTTGTCCTGTAACATTCTCACAGTATTTGGGAATTCTGGTGAACTGAAATCTGTAGCGAACAGTGTTAGATTGGGCTGGGCTCCGTGTGCCGAATCGGCTGCTGTTTTAGCAACTCTGTCTGCCAAGGCGTTGCCCTGAGCTTCTTTGGACTTGTCAAATGAATGTCCCTTTATTTTTATAACATTGATTTTTCTGGGCATCTGTAGGGCTGCGAGTAGGGTAGGAACAAATTCCTTATTGGCAATTTGTTTGTTGTCTGCAGTTTTAAACCCTCGTTTTTCCCAAATGAGTGCATAATCGAAAATTACGCCGAAAGCATGCTGTATCTGCTGTCAGTATATATATTTACATCTTCATCTTTAAATAGTTGACATGCTCTGGCGAGTGCATGGAGCTCAGCTTGTTGTGCTGAATTGGCCCCTAAAGGAGAAGCCTCAACCACAACATCAGGTAGCATCACCACTGCATAGCCTGTCTTATATGTGTTATCATTAGGCCTGGAACAACTGCCATCCACAAATACATCCAGGAAATCTGGGTTTGGTTTATCAGTTAAATCCACCCTTGGCAATGTTTGTTGAAGTAAATTGTCATTACAATTATGGTTTACTTCTGGTTCAGCATATGGAAGCTGCAATAGTGTGTGTAGCAATCGTATTGCGGGAATAGTTTTTGAACAGGATTTTACTTCCAAATGTGTTGTATTCAGAAGTATAATTTCATACCCACTGGACCTTTGGGCTGTCATATGCTGGGTATGCATATTTTGTAACAATTGTGCTACTGAATGTGTGGTATAGAGAATAGTGGGTGTGCCCAGAGTGATTTTAGAAGCTTCCTTAACTGCCATTGCATTTGCTGCAAGAGTTTGCAGGCATCCTGGCATTCCCTGTACCTGGAGTGGCAGTTTCTTTGATAGGTATGCCACTGGTCTTAAGTTTGTCCCATGGGGTTGGGCCAATACTGCTGCAAACATATGCCCTCGCACCACACAGTAAAGTGAGAACAGTTTATCATAGGAAGGAAGACCTAAAGCAGGAGCCCGCGAGAGGGAAGTCAGAAGAGCTAGGAAGGCCTCTTTCATATCCTCTGTATATTCAACTGTTTTAGGGGCATCCCGCAGCTGTAGCTGGACGTAAAATGGAATCCCAAAAAGAACAGTCAGGTATCCACTGTCGACAGTAGACGATTGAGCCTAAAAAGGAAAGCAATGCAGCTTTGTCCTTTGGTGGGCCGAGACAGCGGAGAGCTTGGACTCGTGCCGGGAATATCAATCTGGTCCCATCTGTGATAATACAGCCGAGATATTCAACTCTGTCCCTACACCACTGGATCTTTTTCCTAGACGCCAAGTGACCTTTTAGGGCGAAGTGATTCATCAGGCTTACTGTGTCCTTCTCACACTGTGCCCTGCTCTCACTACAAACAAGTAGGTTATCTACGTACAACAGGATTGTGGAGCCTTCAGAGGACGTCCAATCGTCCATAGTTTTTTTCAAAACAATGCTAAAAGCCACGGGGCTATCAATAAAACCTTGAGGGAGGCGTGTCCAGGTCAGCTGATTCCCTCCCCAGACAAATGCAAATAGGTGTTGGCATTTTGGATCAACATCAATACTAAAAAATGCATTTGAAAGATCCAATACGGTGTAGCACTTGGAGTTTGCAGGTATATTGGTAAAAATGGAGGTAATATCAGATACCAATGGGGGCAGAGGAATCACACTCTTGTTTACCCCTCTCAGATCCTGAACCAACCTCCAGGTACCATCCGCTTTCCTAACTGGATTAATTGGGAGTATTCCAGGGACTGACAATTTCCCTAAGGATTCCCAACTTTTTATATTCCTCTATTTGGGGCTGTATTCCCGATACCTTTTCAGTAGACAATGGGTATTGTTTCTGATAATAGGGGAGTGTATTAGGCCGCATATTGGGCACATAAGGTGTACAGGGTATGTGTCCTACTTCCGTTTTAGTTCCTGCCCAGATGTCATGGTTTTCTAATATGGCTGGCAGTGACATAAAGTAACCCAAAAGGTCTTTCCTTTTTGGCATAGTGAGGTCACATTTAGCCGATTTGGCTATGATGCCCCTTTGTTGGTCAAATTTTACAATAATTTGTAATGCAGACATTAAATCCCTTCCTATGAGGGACAGGGGACAGTCTGGTAGAACTGCAAAGGACATTTCAGTAAGGTAATTATCTTGCATGTCCGTTATTAGCAGTGGCGGTGTGATTTTGTGGTTGACGCTTGTCCCATTTATTCCCATAGAACATCCCTCGGTGCATTCTTCACTTTCAAAGTGGGGGTCTTTAACACACAAGGTCGACGCCCCTGTGTCTAACAGAAATTTGACCACCCTGCCTTCTACTTTTAAAACCACTTGAGGCAGGGTTTTCCAGTGTGAGGAGAAAAAATGCATCACCAAGGATGGGTACTGCCCCGGGCATCCCTATTGGGGGTTTTTGTCCTGATATCCTGGCCAATGTACCTGTATCTCTTCTATAGTGTTTCTGGGTGATCTTGTTTGGTATGGCTGCTGCTGTTGCCTATATTGGGGGTGTACTGGAACTGACTGGGATCTCTGTTGTGGCTGCTGTTGTTGTGTGTCATATCTTGGTTGGGGCGGATACTGAGATCTTGGTTGAGATCTCACTCTGTAGCCTCCCCTACCTCTCCTAGGAAAGTTATCCCTGGCTCCATTTCTCTGGGGACATTCTGATTTCCAGTGGTTTGGATCCCCACAATTAAAACAACCCTGATCCTGATTATGGGGAGGATAATTTATTGTAGGTATGGCTCCTGAACTTGGTCCACTGACCATAGCTATGTTTGGATTTTCTTCTGTAATAGAGGTAAACAATCCTCCTTTGGTGTTAAATACCCCTGAGGACGCCCTCTCCTTTATGTCAGCTATGAATCTATCTGAGGTCATTACCGCCCATTTTGTGTTTATCAGTTTGATTATTTGGGTGTACTCACAAATAGTTGATCATTGTCTATTCCACAACTTTTATATAATTTTTGTAATCTACTGACAAAGGTGTAGAAATCCTCTCCTGACTGTTGTTTGCAAGATATCAAATCATGCAACATAGTGGTGTTTTTATATGCCTTGAGCCAAGCCTCTAACAATGTGTTCCAAAAAACATTCCAATCCTCCCCATCCTCATATAACTTTGCGTCCTTGGCCCATTGACCTATATTTATGTCAGCTTGGGAATCGGGGTCTACATTTTGAAGTATGGTATTAAGATCTTCAGGAGACATTCTTGTTCCTGAACAGTATCTTTGCAGAAAGGTCACCACCTGTCTGGGGTCCTTTCTTGGTTTGGGACATGTGTCTCTAATTTCCTTGACCGTACCCAATGGTAATGGTATTTGTACCTGTGTATCTCCCATTGTAATGAAAGGAAAAGCCCGACTAATTGCAGCTGTCAGATCATTTTCATCATCTGATGATGTGGGTGCCTGGTGTTGAGGGGTCCTACTGAAGCTACTCTGAAAATCCTTACTTAACCCATCTCCAGATATATAATCAGCCTTCTTCACTAGATTGGTTTCTGGGTAGCCCGAGTTTCTAAATCCACGTATTATCCCCTTTATTTCTCCTAATCTATCTCTACGTTCCTGTAACGCTCTTCTATCTCCTTCTATCACTTTTTCTTCATCTTCCTCTTTTTCAATACACTGTTCTTCCTCCTTTACTAATTGACTTAAACGTTCCTGTATCTGTCTTCTATCTTCCCCCTCTCGTAACCAATTAGTTCCCTTTTGTTTAGCTATGGTTAATACTCCTGCTATAACATTTGGATCTAACGAGGGGTATATTTTCTTTGGGACAAGGGATTCATCTTTTACCATAGCATATGGAGGTGGTTTTTCTTGATAAAAATTAGGGGGAGCTGATGGACTTCCTATTGCGTCTTCTAATTGCTCTTTCTTTTCCATTTTTACACTTGTATATTTCTTTCTATATTCCTTCATACCTTTTGCCCAAATCTTACAACATTTAGTCATGTAATCTTTGTCAAAGTCTTTTATGGGATAATTATACTGTTTATGTTGGCCACATATTCTGGTCACTTCCTCCCACTCTTCCTCGGAACATGGTCCGTATTCACTTAACCCCGACACCTCAAATTGGTGTGCTCTTTTTAGAACTAGTGACCAAAAAGGATCAGTATAATTTTTCCCATAATTGACTTTAATGTAATCAATCGGAGAGGGTTGGTGCTGCTTACCTTTAGCTTCCTTTCCTGCTTGATTACCCATTTTAACAAACAATAATATTTTATTTCTATACTTTAAAATTAAAAAAATTCTGTCTTGCTTTCTCTATTTCGTTCCAGGGGCGGAAAATGTCCTCAACCTCATGACAATTTATAGATTTATGACAAGGAACCCAGTGTTCTCCTTTTTTAAATACAACCAGACACTGTATTTCTGCTACACTTAGTCCCTCAAACACCGGACTGGGGGGTAGTATGTTGTGTATATTAAACCTTAACATATGTTGTTTTGATCCCTGGAACATAGGACCCTTGCCAATTTTGACATGATACCCCCCTGGAACAATTACCACTAATGACGTGGTCTTCCCTTTGTAAGCAAACAATAAACCAGTTTTACATTCAGGACAACAATATACAGTTGATATTTAAAAAAGTAACCCTTTTTGTGTACACCTTTAAATATAGAGTTTCCACAGGTCCGTCCTATCTAGAGAAGAATTTAAGATTCTTTCTCAATCTTATAACCTGGTCTGGCCAACCTAGCGAGACCCTCTGTATCTATTCTAAATCTACCTTTCAATCTTAACAGAGTCCCAGAAAACTTGTAGTTTTCTCGAGAGTCTACTTTATGGTGAACCAATTGACAAGGCAAGACTGTTGTTCCCAATAATAATTAAAGGGGGTCTTACCTGTTCAATTGGATCATCCCACTTCTGACACCACTGAAAGGTACTGGTTCTGTTGGACCTCTTGGCTCGAGCTGGACTCAGGATCTGTGGAAGTAACTCTCTGACCGGTCGGATATTCAAGACACCAATACACAGTGAATGGATATACAAGAATATATTGGTTTATTGGCAACATGTCTTTTTATGCATAACAAGGAAAGTTGCCTCCCTCGTATGGACCAATCAGCAATAAGAAAATACATCATGAGTTAAACAAAAATAGATTCTAACAAGTTTTAGGTTTTTTGCAGAAGTGGTCATTTAACATACGTCATTGCGGTCAGTCTAAACATGTGTCTGACATTTGAAACAGGAAGATAAGAACATCATACGTCAATGCGGTCGACCTGGCAGTTAAAGCAGAAGAGAGAGATAAGAACTTTTTCTCGGAGTAAGCTTAACCACAAAGTCACATGTCAACCTAAATATATATGCCTGTCAGTTAAAGCAGAAGAAAGATAGGCTTGACCACAAAGTCACATCTTGCTTTACACGTCAGAAAAACATATTCTGTACTAATACATATATTTCAACATATATATTTAGGAAGAATTTTAATCATGATTATTAGTTCATATTGGTTCATACCTTACAATTGTTACTCCACAAGTAACTAACTACATAGCATATACAATGTGGGTAGGAAAATTAAGAAAAAGTCCATAGGTGATATATTGAGTTGAAAGATGTCAGTCCACAAATCACTGTAGAGTATTCAAAATTATCTAATAAACACCAAGTGGAACAGTGCACCTCCACCGTACAAATTAAAGGCTTACCAGAAGCAAACTATAGCAAGCCTGCGGCTATAACCCAGCCAGGGTCCTTTGTCCAAGGAAGTGTCAGCAACACATCAGATATTCCAAGGGAGGTAGACCACAGCGAACCAGCAGATGAGTGCTCACGGATGCTCAGGGCCTGGGTAGGTCAGTGGTATTCGGTATTCTGGCCATGAGTGTAGATGATACTATATATCACATTTTAGACTAGCCGCCCATTTGCATTAATTGTTTCCTACTAGACCCCTTTCCTCTATCCACTCCCCCTCCCCTTCCTCCGCTCTTACCCCCAGGTCCCTCTCCCTTCCTCTTCTTCCCCCCTCCTCCCTTCCCTTTTTTCCTTACCCTTCCCCTTTTTCCGGGCTCTCCCCTTATCTCTGTTTCTCTCTTTCCGTTTATTGCCCTATCATAGGAATATCAGCATATTACATTATATTCTCTCTCCCCCTCTTCGTGCTAACCTATCTAACATATATATACATATATACATATATATACGTGTATTAAACGTTTTTCTTAAATTCATTTGTATGGTTTATGTGTATAAACCAGGGATTTGCAATTAGCGGACCTCCAGCTGTTGCAAAACTACAAGTCCCATCATGCCTCTGCCTCTGGGTGTCATGCTTGTGGCTGTCAGTCTTGCTATGCCTCATGGGACTTGTAGTTCTGCAACAGCTGGAGGTCCGCTATTTGCATATCACTGGTATAAACCATAGACCCTTTTCTATATATATATATATATATATATATATATATACCGTATTTATCGGCGTATAACACGCGCCGGCGTATAACACGCACCCCAAGTTTAGGAGGGAATTTTAAGGAAAAAAACTTTTAGAAGGGAAGTTCAAGGAAAAAAAACTTACATTTAAATGCAGCCTTGTCCATCCATCATTGCAGCCTTGCCCAGTGTCCATCTGCAGCCTTGCCCAGTGTCCTTGCAGCCTTGCCCAGTGTCCTTGCAGCCTTGCCCAGTGTCCTTGCAGCCTTACCCAATGCATTTGCAGCCTTGCCCAGTGTCCTTGCAGCCTTGCCCAATGCATTTGCATCCTTACCCAGTGTCCTTGCAGCCTTGCCCAGTGTCCTTGCAGCCTTGCCCAGTGTCCTTGCAGCCTTGCCCAATGCATTTGCAGCATTGCCCAGTGTCCTTGCAGCCTTACCAGTCTCTTTCGATTTGAAATTGCCGCCGATTTCCGCTGTGGAGAGGAGCGAGCGGGGCCGAGTGTACTTCGGCTAGACTCGGCTCCTCTCGCAGTCCCGCCCATCTCCACTGATTACACCGCTGACATACAGAAAGCCGAGTGTAGTTCGGCTAGACTCGGCTCTGCTCACAGTTAGGGGTGGGACTGCGAGAGGAGCCGAGACTAGCCGAAGTACACTCGGCTTTCTGTATGTCAGCGGCGCTCGCAATCAGTGGAGGTGGGCGTGACTGCAAGAGCCGAGTAAAGCCGAGTGTACTTCTCGGCTCCGCTCGCTCAGATCAGTGGGGATCGGCGTATAACACGCACCCACGATTTTCCCCTGATTTTAAGGGGAAAAAAGTGCGTGTTATACGCCGATAAATACGGTATATATATATATTTTTTATGGGTGATGTATATATGCATGTATATACTGTATATGTTAGCGTGCATATGGGTATATATGTTTATATACATATGTACTGTATGCATTTTTATCATACATATTTTCTATGTGTGGTGAATTTGTATATAGTATATATATGTTTTATCTTGATATACGATACACTGATCAATTCATTATTTTTTAGAATTTCTAGTTAATTTCAATTATCCATATACCGGTAATTACATCCAACGCATATATTTGATATTCTTATATATATATATATATATATATATATATATATATATATATATATATATATGTGTGTGTTGGTATCAGTTCATGTGTCATTATGGTATGCAACTTGGTTGTGATCAAATTTTACTCCTCGAATAATGTTTTTTTGCTTTAATTACAAAATAGTCTATTCCTCTCTGATCATTAATTAATTATGGTATGTTAAAGTTTTAGTTTGATTTTGTTTTTGTGTCCGCTGCTATAATTATGTATTGCTATTTGCACCAATCAGTCCTTTGTGTTACATATATCCGCTCTAACCCCTCCTATTGCCCCATTATACAAATACTGGTGGAGCGCGGCTATCCCAAAATCCATAGCACGCTGGCTCTGAAACGCGTTGCATGTTAGTGACGTCACTGCCTGGCGCCACACTTTTTGCCTTCCAAGCCTCGTTCTGGACTCTCACCGCGCAGCTGCTTTCCATCATCGCGGACGCCAGACAGACAAAGCTTCAGCGTGGCTGGTTACAGGCTCTGGTGCTACATTGCCCCTACTTCTTTCAGAATTCACCCACACTCAGTGGACTGCTTTCTCTAAAGCCACCACACTCTCTCTGAATCTTTGAAGTGCTGCACCTAGCCAGTAATGTGTAGCGCTAAATTAGATAAGAACTGCACTATGACAAGTGTAGTATATAACAGTGATATAAAACAATCAAAAAGACAATAACAATTGAGTCAAAATATGCAAATAGTCCACCGTGATATAAACTATTCCATAGTGAAAGTGTTCAAATGATCTACAATAATGTGAACCATATACAAAATAACCCTAAAAAAACAAATAGGAAATTCATATGTGCATATAAATAAATGCTGATGAAATAAAATGGTGAATGATAATCCAAGGAATGGTGCTCCCAACAAAAACTTGACGTGAAGTGACCACCACCAATCGATTGTAAAAAGGCTTACCAGAGAAAGTGGACCCCAAAAACGTAAGTTCAGAGGGTCAACCAAGCATGGGTAAGCCACTGTAGACAGTGAATCCTCAACCGCAATTCAAACGGAAACTTCAAGCCTCAATCCAAGATGGAAACCAGATTGCCGTTCGTGTCCAAACGTGCGATGAAGCTGGTGAACATTACTCAATACAGGCCAGGCAGTGTTAACCGATGAATGATGAAAAAGTAAAAGGAAAGAGAAGGCACCCCAGATGATGCATTTGGATGTGAAACGCGTCGGGTGACCCTACTGTTGCCATTTTTGATCATTTGATAAGCGCTGTTACACCCTTCTAAATGTAAGTGTTCTTACCTACATTAAAATACCTTTACATACAGTATCACGCTATGTGCCTTCTCTTTCCTTTTACTTTTTCGTCATTCATCGGTTAACACTGCCTGGCCTGTATTGAGTAATGTTCACCAGCTTCATCGCACGTTTGGACACGAACGACAATCTGGTTTCCATCTTGGATTGAGGCTTGAAGTTTCCGTTTGAATTGCGGTTGAGGATTCACTGTCTACAGTGGCTTACCCATGCTTGGTTGACCCTCTGAACTTACGTTTTTGGGGTCCACTTTCTCTGGTAAGCCTTTTTACAATCGATTGGTGGTGGTCACTTCACGTCAAGTTTCTGTTGGGAGCACCATTCCTTGGATTATCATTCACCATTTTATTTCATCAGCATTTATTTATATGCACATATGAATTTCCTATTTGTTTTTTTAGGGTTATTTTGTATATGGTTCACATTATTGTAGATCATTTGAACACTTTCACTATGGAATAGTTTATATCACGGTGGACTATTTGCATATTTTGACTCAATTGTTTATTGTCTTTTTGATTGTTTTATATCACTGTTATATACTACACTTGTCATAGTGCAGTTCTTATCTAATTTAGCGCTACACATTTTGTTTCGTTTTGTCCTTTACCACTGTTCAACTGGTTGTGTGAGCTGCTATACCACTAGGCAGCGCGGAATTTTTTGTATTTGTTCCTTTTTCTGCACCTAGCCAGTACCTAGAGGACTTGCTGTGACCTGCAGTTGCACACTATCCTGATTGAATTTTGATGTGCTGAATCCTTCAAGCTTGAAGTGGACTTACTGCAACCTGTAGTCCCACCTTGTCAGCCCAGAGATGTGCCCGAACTCAACTTTACTTTCTTCCACGTTAGTGAATATTGTTTTAATAATAAATAGTTTTTTGATATATACTCAGAGGCGCCCCTCTCCTTTTCTTTCTCCTAGTTTTACTGCAACTTGCTTCTTAACACAGTTAACCCCTTGATCGCCCCCTAGTGTTAACCCCTTCCCTGCCAGTGACATTTACACAGTAATCAGTGCATTTTTATAGCACTAATCGCTTTCGAATTGTCAATGGTCCCAAAAATGTGTCAAAAGTATCTGATATGTCCGCCAAAATGTTGCAGTCCCAATAAAAATCGCAGATCGCCACCATTACTATTAAAAAAAATAATAATAAAAATGACATAAATCTATCCCCTATTTTGTAGACGCCCTAACTTTTGCGCAAACCAATCAATATACGCTTTTTGCGATTTTTATTATCAAAAATATGTTGAAGAATAAATATCGGCCTAAACTGAGGAAACAAAGCGCTTTTTAAAAAAAAAAAATGGGGATATTTATTACAGCAAAAAGTACAAAATGTTGTGTTTTTTCAAAATTGTCACTCTTTTTTTGTTTATAGCGCAAAAAATAAAAACCACAGAGGAAAAAAAGAACGTCAATTTTGTTTGGGTACTACATCGCATGACGTGCAATTGTCAGTTAAAGCAACGCAGTGCCGTATCGCAAAAAATGGCCTGGTCATTGAGCAGCCAATTCTTCTGGGGCTGAAGTGGTTAATGGACCATGGTGATCAAGCACTTTATGCCCTGCAACAAACTTTTTTTTTGAAAGGTGTTTATTTATAAGTTTTGCAGTTAAATACAGCAATCAAGTATAATAGAAAGAATACATGAAAAGAAAAAGGGGGGGGGGAGACAACAGGGGACCAAGTACACATTGCCTAAACAAATATATTTGGGGTCCTTAGCGACCCAATAAAATCAATGACATGCCTTAGTAGGCACACACACCATCCCAGAGCCCTGGGACTGCAACTTTACTCCTGCCTGTTACATTTTAGCAGCTTCTCTTTACGCACAACAGCTTCATCTGTGAACAAGTGAATTAGAACTCTATTACAGGCCTTGTAAAACATAAAAAAATCCATTTTACATTATCTGTAAATTACAGCTGTATCTCAGAGTCATATCTCAGGTCATGGGAAATGCCAAATATCTTTAAATCTACCATTTACACACTTGTTTATCAACCAGACAGAGCTGACACATGTGTCATAACCTACACAAAGTTGGTGTCTTTGTACTTGGGAAAATAGGAGCAAACATTTTGTGTTAAAATCGTTATATTAATACAAAATAACTTTACTCATTAAACAAACTACATGTCTCTGTTTATTTAGAAATACCTCGTTTTGAGATGTGGTGTTTACAAGTTAACGGGGTTGTAAAGGTTCGTTTTTTATTTTCTAAATAGGTTCCTTTAAGCTAGTGCATTGTTGGTTCACTTACCTTTTCCTTAGATTTCCCTTCTAAATGTTTTTTTTCTTTGTTTTCTTTGTCTGAATTTCTCACTTCCTGTTCCTCCTCAGTAAGCTGTTCAGTAAGCTGTTCTGGCTGACTCAACACCACTCGGATGATGGTGTGAAGTTTAGTGAGGAGAAACAGGAAGTGAGAAATTCAGACAAAGAAAAAAAACATTTAGAAGGTAAATCAAAGGAAAAGGTAAGTGAACCAACAATGCACAAGCTTAAAGGAACCTATTTAGAAAATAAAAAAACGAACCTTTACAAACCCCTTTAAAATCATTTTTCTTTGCTGGAAAATTACTTAGAACCCCCAAACATTATATATATTTTTTTCTAACAACCTAGAGAATAAAATGGCGGTCGTTGCAATACTTTCTGTCACACGGTATTTGCACAGCTGTCTTACAAGCGCACTTTTTGGAGAAAAAATACACTTTTTTGAATTAAAAAATAATACAACAGTAAAGTTAGCCCAATGTTTTTTTTATATTGTGAAAGATAATGTTATTCCGAGTAAATTGATACCCAACATGTCACGCTTCAAAATTGCACCTGTTCGTGGAATGGCAACAAACTTTTACCCTTAAAAATCTCCATAGGCGACGTTTAAAAATTTCTACAGGTTACCAGTTTGGAGTTACAGAGGAGGTGCCTCACGTTTTCATATGCAGACTCTACTCACGTATGCGTTCACTTCTGAGCGCGAGCTCGGTGGGATGGGGCGCTTTACATTTTTTTTTCTTATTTATTTTACTTTTTATTTTTTATGTTGACACTGTCCTTAAAAAATAAATACCGTATTTTTCGGACTATAAGACACACTTTTTTCCCCCAGAAATATGGGGGAAAATGTCCCTGCATTTTATAGTGCGAATATATGACAGGCCCCGCCCCCCGCCGCCGCTGGAACCACCCCTGCCACCGCCCCTGCCACCGCCCCATGCAGCCGCTGAAACCGCCCCCCGCCGCCACTGGCACTGCCCACCGCCACCCCTGCCAACACTCGCATCGCCCCTTGCCGCCTCTGGCACCGCCCCCTGCCGCCCCTGCCACCGCTCGCATCGCCCCCTGTCGCCACCACCAAAAGAGAGGCAGGAGAGCGGGGGACAGACTTCCAAACCCCCCGTGGGCGCCGAGCGATCCTCCGGCTGGTTTCTCACAGAGCATTCGGCCACTCGGGCTGCTCTGTCTTCTGTTAGGTGGAAGAGGTAAGGCTGCATTTGTGGCAACTAAGGCTGCGCAACTGAATAAAAAGTAAAATACCAAAATTATGTTATAAAAAACACAATATGATATCATTTGTGTATGACGTGAATAAACAATATAACTTATGGGGTAAGGGATGTTATTCTATGTACGTCTCTGGGTAATAGATGGTACTTAAACTGTATTCCTTGATATTGACATGCAAAAAAAAAATTCAAAGATAGTCCATAAGTAACAAAAAGTCCCCAGAAGGAAGAAATGAAGGATTCCAAAACTCTTCAAAACTGCATAAGTGACTTCAAAAATGAAACACCATAGAAGGAGTGATGATATGACACTCCTTCATCACTCCTTCTATGGTGTTTCATTTTTGAAGTCACTTATGCAGTTTTGAAGAGTTTTGGAATCCTTAATTTCTTCCTTCTGGGGACTTTTTGTTACTTATGGACTATCTTTGAATTTTTTTTTTTTGCATGTCAATATCAAGGAATACAGTTTAAGTACCATCTATTACCCAGAGACGTACATAGAATAACATCCCTTACCCCATAAGTTATATTGTTTATTCACGTCATACACAAATGATATCATATTGTGTTTTTTATAACATAATTTTGGTATTTTACTTTTTATTCAGTTGCGCAGCCTTAGTTCTTTCTTTATATATCTGTTATTTGTGTGTGTCCCACATTTTTTGGTTGCTGCATAGATATTAAGTTATCACATATATTTTACATTTATTCAGACAGCGCAGTATTTTCACACTTTTTATTTTGCATTTGTGGCAACGTTCACTGCATTTCTATGGCATGGTCACTCTGCATTTACTATGGCATGGTCACTCATGGTCACTCTGCATTTACTATGGCATTGTCACTTATGGTCACTCTGCATTTCTATGGCATGGTCACTCTGCATTTCTATGGCATGGTCACTCTGCATTTACTATGGCATGGTCACTCATATGGTCACTCTGCATTTACTATGGCATGGTCACTCATGGTCACTCTGCATTTACTATGGCATGGTCACTCATGGTCACTCTGCATTTCTATGGCATGGTCACTCTGCGTTTACTATAGCATGGTCACTCTGCGTTTACTATGGCATGGTCACTCTGCGTTTACTATGGCATGGTCACTCTGCATTTACTATGGCAATGGTCACTCTGCATTTACTATGGCAATGGTCACTCTGCATTTACTATGGCAATGGTCACTCTGCATTTACTATGGCAATGGTCACTCTGCATTTACTATGGCAATGGTCACTCTGCATTTACTCTGGCAATGGTCAGGCTGCATTTCATGGGCACTGAAAAATATTTTAGTACACCATTTGGTTCAGAATATTTTTTTCTTGTTTTCCTCCTCTAAAACCTAGGTGCGTCTTATGGTCAGGTGTGTCTTATGGTGCGAAAAATACGGTAAATTGGGTCACTTTTATTCCTATTACAAGGAATGTAAACATCCCTTGTAATTGAAAAAAAGCATGACAGGATCTCTTAAATATGAGATTTGGGGTCAAAAAGACCTCAGCACTCATAGTTACACTAAAATGCAATAAAAAAAATGTAATTTAACCACTTCCCGACCGGTCAATAGCAAATTGACGTCCAGGAAGTGATTTCATTATCCTGACTGGACGTCTATGGACGTCCTGCAGGATAATGGCTAGCGCGCGCCTGCGGGGGCGCGCAGCACGGTGATCGGGGACAGCGTGTGTCCCTCGGACACAGTACTTCCCCGATCATGGTAAACAGCAAATTTAATGTAAACACAGAAGAGCAGTTACTATCTGATCCCTGCTCTCTCGTCACACACCGCTCGTGTGAGGAGAGAGCAGGGATAAGTAAGTGAGATCAGTGTAGTTTTTGTCTACTTTATTGTACTGTGCACAACACGCCTCCCCCCAATAAAGAGGACCTGTCACACAGACTAGCCAATCAATCAGCCCAGCCAATCAGCCCATCTTTCAATCAGCCCAGCCAATCAGCCCATCTGTCAATCAGCCCATCAGCCAGTCAATCAATCAGCCCATCTGTCAATCAATCAACCCATCTGTCAATCAATCAATCTGCCCATCTGTCAATCATCTGTCACAGGTCCACCTCCATCGGTACCGCCACACAGGCTACCAGTACCGCCATCGGTACCACCACCAGTACCGCCACTAGTACCTCCATCAGGCCCAGCATCTATACTGCCACACAGGCCCGCTACCAGTATCACCACTAGTGCCGCCATCGGTACCACCACCAGTACCACCACCCGTACCACCGTCGGTAGCACCACCACCACCCGTACCGCCATCGGTACCACCACCAGTACCGCCACCTGTACCGCCACCACCACCACCCGTACCGCCATCGGTACCACCACCACCTGTACCGCCATTGGTACCACCACCACCCATACCGCCATCGGTACCACCACACAGGCCCGCCACTAATATCTCCATTGGTTCCACCACACAGACCGCCACCACTACCACCAGCAGTACCATTACACAGGCCCACCAATAAGCACTGCCATCATTTCCCAAAGGGTTTACACACCTGAGGAGGCATATGCCATTCTTACCATGTCAGATGATGAGAGCAGTGGGGAGCTCCCATCATCCGATTCTGGTTCGGAATACGAGCCAGTGGAGGATAGTGGCTCAGAGTCCGAGTCCCCGGAGGAAACTGTCCCTCCCAAAAGAATGTGATCAGGACCAAGATCAGGACCAAGATCAGGAGATCTGCCCAACACCAGCAGCGCCATACCCCAGGAAGAGGAGCCCAGTACAAGTAATGGAAATACACGCCCAACCCGAAGAATCCAGCCCCAGTCCTACCTTCCCGATGCCCTGGGAAACCCCTTATGGTTGCCTGCCAACTCAGGATCCGCTATCATCCCCCCTTTCACCGCACAGCCAGGTGTGCAGCCCGACACTACGAATTTTTCTCAATTTGATTATTTCTGTTTATTTTTCCCACAAGATTTGCTGCAGAATATGGTGGATCAAACTAATCTGTATGCATCCCAATTTATTTCTGCCAACCCCAATTCTTCCTACGCCCGCATGTTCCAGTGGCGGCGTCTAACATTGGACGAATTTAAATTGTTTTTGGGCCTTACATTCAATATGGGGCTTTCAAAAAAGAACGAAGTCCATGCATATTGGTCCAAACGCCCCATCCAACTCATGCCTATATTTTCCGCTGTCATGTCTAGGACAAGATACGACATGATTATGCGTTTTCTCCACTTCAATGACAATTCACAGTGCCCTCCCCGAGATCATCCCAACTACGACAAATTGTACGCCCCCGTATCAATGCTTTTTCCCAGTGATTTCGAGAAGTTTTCATCCCAGACCAAAAATTTGTGTGGGCGAGTCCCTCATACATTTCACTGGCTGACTGCACTTCAAGCAGTATATACCAAGCAAGAGAGCCAGGTAAAATTAAATAAATTATGCGATCGAGCCACTGGATAGGTCTTCACATTCCGGATCTACGAAGGCAAAGACTCCCAGCTCCAGCCCCGTGATTGCCCCACATACTGTATATTGGAACCAGTGGGAAAATTGTCTGGGAGTTGGCATACCCCCTGTTCGGAAAAGGATACCATTTATATGTCGACAACTATTATACCAGCCTGCCCCCTTTTCGTCATCTTTACAGTAAGCAAACCCCGGCCTTCGGTACCTTAAAAAAAAAAAAAAAAAAAACGTAAGGGATTCCCACAAAATTTGTTGACCAAATAATTGCAACCTGGAGAATCGGCATTCATGAGAAACGAGGAGGTGTTGGCCATGAAGTGGAGGGACAAGAAAGATGTCCACATCCTCTCTACCATCCACAATGACACCGTGGTGGAGATCCAAAGAAGACGCGGCCCCATTTTAAAGCCGGAATGTGTCTACGACTACAATTTGTACATGGGGGGGCTGGATTTAAACGACCAGATGCTACAGTCCTACTTATCAACCAGAAAGTCCCGTTATTGGCACAAGAAAGTTGTGTTTCACCTGTTTTACATGGCCATTTTTAATTTGTTTGTCTGCTACCAAAAAGCAACTCAAAACTAGGGATGAGCCGAACACCCCCGGGTTCGGTTCGCACCAGAACCTTCGAACGGACCGAAAGTTCGCGCAAATTTTCGAACCCTATTCGTTATAATGGACGCGAACGTTCGAAATCAAAATTGCTAATTACAACGGCCAATATGCATGTTAATGTTATAAAACAGGTTTGGGGACCCGGGTCCTGCCCCAGGGGACATATATCAATGCAAAAAGAAATTTTAAAAACTAAAGTTTTTTCGGGAGCAGTCATTTTAATGATGCATAAAGTGAAAAAAAAAAAGTGAAATTTTCCTTTAAATATGGTACCTGGGGGGTGTCTAAAGTATGCCTGTGAAGTGGCATGTGTTTCCCGTGTTTAGAACTGTCCTTGCACAAAATGACATTTGTAAAGGAAAAAAAGAAGCCATTTAAAACCACTTGCGGCTTTAATGTCATGTCTTGTCCTGGCCGCCATATGGCTGAAAATCCTTGAGAAAAATGGCATGGCTACCCCATCACCCCCCCCCCCACCCCAGCCCCTTTGGGTCTTGTATGGATACTAAGGGGGACCCCGCACCCAAAATAAAACCCTATACCTACAACCCTATATACTCTGAACAGCAGTATATAGGTGGTGCAAACAAGACATGGACTGTAGGTTTGTTCTTAAGTAGAATCTGAACAGGTACATTATGAAGTGTAGCTACATCCCAAAAAAATCAATTTTTAAGCTTTTTGGAGAACATAGGGAGGGGTTATCACCCCTGTAACATTTGCTGTCTTTGCACATCTGTTCAGAACATGTCACCTCACTTTCCGTCCCAATGACAAATGTTTTTGGAAAAGTGGGGTTTTAATTGAAACAAGGATTGGTGATAAAGCATCAGTAGAGAGGAGATACCTTTTTCCCAAATTAAATCTAACAGGATAGAATTTTCCTTCCTAGGGGTAGATTTCCTCTCACTTCCTGTTTTCTCTTGCCGTTTGCAAGTAGGAGTCGTTTGTAAGTTGGATGTTTGAAAGTAGGGGCCTGCCGTATATACTCTGCAGAAATTTGCCCTATTAGATGTTGGTGTAGCCACAAGACTGGTGGGCACAGGAATGGGCCCTGCTGTGAGTTAATAGATCAAGATTTGTACTTGCATGCACCTGTTGAACCGGGCAGAAAAATTGGGCCTTTGGTGGTGGTGGTGGTGGTGGTGGACGGTGTTGCCACAAGACTGTAAGCCCTCACAGTTACTCTTGGTGGGTGCAGGAATGGGCCCTGCTGTGAGTTATTAGATCAAGATTTGTAATTGCATGCACCTGTTGAACAGGGCAGAAAAATTGGGCCTTTGGTGGTGGTGGTGGTGGTGGACGGTGTTGCCACAAGACTGTAGGCCCTCATAGTTACTCTTGGTGGGCGCAGGAATGGGCCCTGCTGTGAACTATTAGATCAAGATTTGTAATTACACGCCCCTGTTAAACAGGGGCTGAAAAATTGTGCCTTAGGCATTGGTGCTGGTGCCACAACACTGCAACCCCTCACAGATACTGTACTTGGAGCACAGCAGTCACACCTGTTGCGAAGCATCTTTTTAAAAAATTGTAATTACACGCCCCTGTTATACAGGGGCTGAAAAATTGTGCCTTAGGCACTGGTGCTGGTGCCACAACACTGCAACCCCTCACAGATACTGTACTCTGAGCACAGCAATGAGACCTGTTGCAAAGCATTGCCTAAAAATTGTAATTACACGCCCCAACAGGGGCTGAAAAATTGTGCCTTAGGCACTGGTGCTGGTGCCACAACACTGCAACCCCTCACAGATACTGTACTCTGAGCACAGCAGTCACACCTGTTGCGAAGCATCTTTTTAAAAAAATTTAATTACACGCCCCTGTTATACAGGGGCTGAAAAATTGTGCCTTAGGCACTGGTGCTGGTGCCACAACACTGCAACCCCTCACAGATACTGTACTCTGAGCACAGCAATGAGACCTGTTGCAAAGCATTGCCTAAAAATTGT
Source organism: Rana muscosa (assembly GCA_029206835.1). NCBI lineage: Eukaryota > Metazoa > Chordata > Amphibia > Anura > Ranidae > Rana > Rana muscosa. The sequence continues at coordinate 222,371,838 of CM055116.1, forward strand.
AATTACACGCCCCAACAGGGGCTGAAAAATTGTGCCTTAGGCACTGGTGCTGGTGCCACAACACTGCAACCCCTCACAGATACTGTACTCTGAGCACAGCAGTCACACCTGTTGCGAAGCATCTTTTTAAAAAATTGTAATTACACGCCCCTGTTATACAGGGGCTGAAAAATTGTGCCTTAGGCACTGGTGTGGTGGCATGGATCATTGAGGAGGAGGAAGAGGATAGTCAGTGAACATAACAGGACAGTCACTCAGCATCAGCATAGGCAGTCTTGAAGGGATGTGACATTATAAATTATTCCGTTATATCCGCTTCAGGTGTCTGGTAGCTGGTGGTGATCCAAGACTGATTCATTTTTATGAAGGTCAGTCGATCAACCGAGTCGGTGGACAGGCGCACCCTATGATCGGTGACAAATCCTCCAGCAGCACTGAATGTGCGTTCGGAAAGAACGCTGGATGCAGGACAGGCCAGTAGCTCAATTGCATACTGTGCAAGCTCTGGCCAGTGATCCATCCTCAGGACCCAGTAAGCCAGAGGATTTTCGGTGGGAAAGGTGTCCAAGTCTGACCTTGCCCCTAGGTATTCCTGCACCATGTATATCAGACGCTGGCGATGGTTGCTGGAACTGATCATACCTTGGGGCTGCGGACTAAAAAATTGTCTGAACGCATCGGTCAGACGTCCACCTTCCCCACCGCTCCTTCTGCTACTGACCGAAGCCTCAGCAACTTGTCGTCCAGGACCAGGAGTTTGTAACCTCCCAGTTTCTGGGAACGCGTTGCACAGACCTTTCTGCAAGGCCTCCCTGAGATGTCTCATCCTCTGCTCCCTCTGCGACGGCAAGATAAGGTCCGCAACCTTACCCTTGTACCGTGGATCAAGGAGAGTGGCCAGCCAGTAATGGTCACTCTCCTTGATCCGAAGAACACGAGGATCCTTCCGCAGGCTTTGCAGGATCAGGGAGGCCATGCAGCGTAGGTTAGCTGAGGCATTCGGTCCGGAGTCTTCTGGGTCACTGAGGATGACATGATCGCCAGCCACCTCCTCCCAGCCACGTACAAGTCCACTGGTTTGTTGGGACTGTACATCATCCCTAAAAGACTGCTGCTGCTGATGCTGAGTGCCAGGCTCCACCTCCATGCTCACACAATCCTCCTCCTCCTCCTCCTCCTCCTCCTCTTCCTGTGTGATGGGTGGGACAGAAGGAACATTGTCTGGATAAAGGGGGCCTTGAGAGACAAGGAAGTCCTCCTCTTCCTGCCTCTGTTCTGCCTCAAGTGCCCTGTCCATTATCCCACGCAGCGTATGCTCCAACAGGTGGACAAGAGGTACAGTGTCACTGATGCATGCACTGTCACTGCTCACCATCCTTGTGGCCTCCTCAAATGGTGAGAGGACAGTGCATGCATCCCTGATCATGCTCCACTGGCGTGGGGAAAAAAAGCCAAGCTCCCCTGACCCTGTCCTGGTGCCGTAGTCGCAAAGGTACTCATTGATGGCCCTCTGCTGCGTGTGCAGTCGCTGCAGCATGGCCAACGTTGAGTTCCACCTGGTGGGCATGTCACATATTAGGCGGTTCTTGGGCAGGTTCAGCTCCTTTTGCAGCTCAGTCAGCCGAGCACTGGCATTATAAGATCGGCGGAAATGCACACAGACTTTCCTGGCCTGCCTCAGGACATCCTGTAAGCCTGGGAACCTGCCCAAGAACCGCTGCACCACCAGGTTGAGGACGTGAGCAATACAGGGCACATGGGTGAGCTGCCCCTGTCGCAGGGCGGAGAGGAGGTTGGTGCCATTATCAGAAACGACCATTCCTGGCTTAAGCTGGCGTGGCGTCAACCACCTCTCGGCCTGCCCCTGCAGAGCTGCCAGAACCTCTGGCCCAGTGTGGCTCCTGTCCCCCAAACACACCAGCGCAAGCACGGCATGGCATCTTTTTGCCTGCGTACTCGCGTAGCCCCTTGTACGCCTACGGAGCACCGCTGGTTCCGAGGACAGAGCACTCGAAGAGGACATGGAGGAAGAAGAAGAGGAGGGGGTGGAGGAGAGAGGTGTGTCACAACCAGTAGTAGCATTTTGGAGGCGTGGTGGCGGAACAACCTCCAACACTACTGCACCTTGTCCTGCATCCCTCCCAGCTACCAATAGAGTGACCCAATGGGCCGTGAAAGAAAGATAACGTCCCTGTCCATGCCTGCTGGACCATGAGTCAGCGGTAATATGCACCTTACCGCTGACCGCCCTGTCCAGCGAGGCATGGACATTGCCTTCCACATGCCAGTAGAGAGACGGAATCGCCTTCCGTGAGAAAAAGTGGCGTTTGGGAACCTGCCACTGAGGAACCGCACATTGAACAAACTCACGGAAGGGGGCCGAGTCTATCAACTGAAAAGGCAGCAGTTGAAGTGCTAGCAATTTAGCCAAGCTAGCATTCAACCGCTGGGCATGTGGATGGCTGGGAGTATACTTCTTTCGACGGTCCAGCAGCTGGGGCAGGGAAATTTGCCTGCTACAATCGGACGTCGGTGTACTGCAAGTACTTGGTTGTGACACACCTAATTCTACACCTTCAGTCCTCTCAGAGCAGCTTTCAGAGAGGACTGAAGATATAGTGGGGATGGAGATCCCAGCTGATGAGGAGCAAGGAGAGGTCCGCTTTGTTCTTTGGTGTGGGTCTTTTATGTGTGCTTGCCAACGAGCTGCATGGCAGGTCGACATATGTCTGCTCATGCTTGTGGTGCCCAAGCGGCTGATGTTTTGGCCACGCGAGATACGCTTGAGACAAATATTGCAAATAGCAGTGGTGCGATCTGATGCACTCGTCTCAAAAAAGGCCCACACCAAAGAACTTTTGTGATAACGTGCAGAGGCAGCGCCCTGCACAGGCGGAGCTCTGCGGTGTGGTACAGTTGCTGTGCTGGCCTCTAGCTGGCCTCCAGGGGGCATCCTGCCTCGTTGGACATGTGACGCTGCATCCTCCTCCTCCTCCTCCTCTCTCCCTTCAGGCACCCACGTGGAGTCAGTGACCTCATCATCCCCTCCCTCTTCACCACTAGAGCAAACCTGGCAGTAAGCTGCAGCTGGTGGAACACTACTGCCAGATTGCTGTCCTTCAGCATCCCCTCTCTCTGCGCGCACACTACTGACTTCCTCAAGCTGGGTATCATCATCCGAGCCTTCGAATCGTTGGGCATCCTCCTGGAGCATGTACCCAACACTGTGCTCAAACAGTTCGGGGGACTCCTCAGGAGGACATGGTGGGTCTAGGGAAGGGGTGGCTGATGATGCCATTGAGTACGCGTTGGCAGCTGCTCTGCCAGTACCCTGAGCCTGGGTGAGAGAGGATGAGGAGGATGAGGAGGGCTTGGTCATCCATTCTACCAAGCCTTCGGCATGATGCGGCTCCACATGTCCAGCTGCCGAAAACAAAGACAAGCGTGTCCCATGGCCACGTGCTGATGACGATGCACGACCACGTCCACGGCCAGCACTGTTGTCTCTAGAAACAGAGCCTGCCTGCCCTGTGTTCTTGCCTCGGCACGCTCTGCCTCTCCTTGGCGGTCTTCCAGCCATTGTAGTCGGTAGTGTATATAGTATAAAAAATAGAACTCCTATGTGTGCTCACAACACACTGTAGGTCCTATGGGTGCTGACACTAACACACTATAGGTACTATGTGTGCTGCTGACAAGAAAATATAGGAGCTCTGTTTGCTGCCACTAACACACTAGAAGTCCTATGGGTGCTGCTGAGAAGAAAATATAGGAGCTCTGTTTGCTGCCACTAACACACTAGAAGTCCTATGGGTGCTGCTGAGAAGAAAATATAGGAGCTCTGTTTGCTGCCACTAACACACTAGAAGTCCTATGGGTGCTGCTGAGAAGAAAATATAGGAGCTCTGTTTGCTGCCACTAACACACTAGAAGTCCTATGGGTGCTGCTGAGAAGAAAATATAGGAGCTCTGTTTGCTGCCACTAACACACTAGAAGTCCTATGGGTGCTGCTGAGAAGAAAATATAGGAGCTCTGTGTGATGCCACTAACACACTAGAAGTCCTATGGGTGCTGCTGAGAAGAAAATATAGGAGCTCTGTTTGCTGCCACTAACACACTAGAAGTCCTATGGGTGCTGCTGAGAAGAAAATATAGGAGCTCTGTTTGCTGCCACTAACACACTAGAAGTCCTATGGGTGCTGCTGAGAAGAAAATATAGGAGCTCTGTTTGCTGCCACTAACACACTAGAAGTCCTATGGGTGCTGCTGAGAAGAAAATATAGGAGCTCTGTGTGATGCCACTAACACACTAGAAGTCCTATGGGTGCTGCTGAGAAGAAAATATAGGAGCTCTGTTTGCTGCCACTAACACACTAGAAGTCCTATGGGTGCTGCTGAGAAGAAAATATAGGAGCTCTGTTTGCTGCCACTAACACACTAGAAGTCCTATGGGTGCTGCTGAGAAGAAAATATAGGAGCTCTGTTTGCTGCCACTAACACACTAGAAGTCCTATGGGTGCTGCTGAGAAGAAAATATAGGAGCTCTGTTTGCTGCCACTAACACACTAGAAGTCCTATGGGTGCTGCTGAGAAGAAAATATAGGAGCTCTGTTTGCTGCCACTAACACACTAGAAGTCCTATGGGTGCTGCTGAGAAGAAAATATAGGAGCTCTGTGTGATGCCACTAACACACTAGAAGTCCTATGGGTGCTGCTGAGAAGAAAATATAGGAGCTCTGTTTGCTGCCACTAACACACTAGAAGTCCTATGGGTGCTGCTGAGAAGAAAATATAGGAGCTCTGTTTGCTGCCACTAACACACTAGAAGTCCTATGGGTGCTGCTGAGAAGAAAATATAGGAGCTCTGTTTGCTGCCACTAACACACTAGAAGTCCTATGGGTGCTGCTGAGAAGAAAATATAGGAGCTCTGTGTGATGCCACTAACACACTAGAAGTCCTATGGGTGCTGCTGAGAAGAAAATATAGGAGCTCTGTTTGCTGCCACTAACACACTAGAAGTCCTATGGGTGCTGCTGAGAAGAAAATATAGGAGCTCTGTTTGCTGCCACTAACACACTAGAAGTCCTATGGGTGCTGCTGAGAAGAAAATATAGGAGCTCTGTTTGCTGCCACTAACACACTAGAAGTCCTATGGGTGCTGCTGAGAAGAAAATATAGGAGCTCTGTGTGATGCCACTAACACACTAGAAGTCCTATGGGTGCTGCTGAGAAGAAAATATAGGAGCTCTGTTTGCTGCCACTAACACACTAGAAGTCCTATGGGTGCTGCTGAGAAGAAAATATAGGAGCTCTGTGTGATGCCACTAACACACTAGAAGTCCTATGGGTGCTGCTGAGAAGAAAATATAGGAGCTCTGTTTGCTGCCACTAACACACTAGAAGTCCTATGGGTGCTGCTGAGAAGAAAATATAGGAGCTCTGTTTGCTGCCACTAACACACTAGAAGTCCTATGGGTGCTGCTGAGAAGAAAATATAGGAGCTCTGTTTGCTGCCACTAACACACTAGAAGTCCTATGGGTGCTGCTGAGAAGAAAATATAGGAGCTCTGTGTGATGCCACTAACACACTAGAAGTCCTATGGGTGCTGCTGAGAAGAAAATATAGGAGCTCTGTTTGCTGCCACTAACACACTAGAAGTCCTATGGGTGCTGCTGAGAAGAAAATATAGGAGCTCTGTTTGCTGCCACTAACACACTAGAAGTCCTATGGGTGCTGCTGAGAAGAAAATATAGGAGCTCTGTTTGCTGCCACTAACACACTAGAAGTCCTATGGGTGCTGCTGAGAAGAAAATATAGGAGCTCTGTTTGCTGCCACTAACACACTAGAAGTCCTATGGGTGCTGCTGAGAAGAAAATATAGGAGCTCTGTTTGCTGCCACTAACACACTAGAAGTCCTATGGGTGCTGCTGAGAAGAAAATATAGGAGCTCTGTGTGATGCCACTAACACACTAGAAGTCCTATGGGTGCTGCTGAGAAGAAAATATAGGAGCTCTGTTTGCTGCCACTAACACACTAGAAGTCCTATGGGTGCTGCTGAGAAGAAAATATAGGAGCTCTGTGTGATGCCACTAACACACTAGAAGTCCTATGGGTGCTGCTGAGAAGAAAATATAGGAGCTCTGTTTGCTGCCACTAACACACTAGAAGTCCTATGGGTGCTGCTGAGAAGAAAATATAGGAGCTCTGTTTGCTGCCACTAACACACTAGAAGTCCTATGGGTGCTGCTGAGAAGAAAATATAGGAGCTCTGTTTGCTGCCACTAACACACTAGAAGTCCTATGGGTGCTGCTGAGAAGAAAATATAGGAGCTCTGTGTGATGCCACTAACACACTAGAAGTCCTATGGGTGCTGCTGAGAAGAAAATATAGGAGCTCTGTTTGCTGCCACTAACACACTAGAAGTCCTATGGGTGCTGCTGAGAAGAAAATATAGGAGCTCTGTTTGCTGCCACTAACACACTAGAAGTCCTATGGGTGCTGCTGAGAAGAAAATATAGGAGCTCTGTTTGCTGCCACTAACACACTAGAAGTCCTATGGGTGCTGCTGAGAAGAAAATATAGGAGCTCTGTTTGCTGCCACTAACACACTAGAAGTCCTATGGGTGCTGCTGAGAAGAAAATATAGGAGCTCTGTTTGCTGCCACTAACACACTAGAAGTCCTATGGGTGCTGCTGAGAAGAAAATATAGGAGCTCTGTGTGATGCCACTAACACACTAGAAGTCCTATGGGTGCTGCTGAGAAGAAAATATAGGAGCTCTGTTTGCTGCCACTAACACACTAGAAGTCCTATGGGTGCTGTTGGGGTGCAATGCTGTGCTAACAGCACTGCGGTTGGTACTACTGCAATACTGTACTAACAGTAAGCACGCACCAGACTAATCCCCAGCAGCAGCTAATAACACACTAACTGTGCAATCAGCAGCAATGAACGATCAATGACTTAGGTAGCAATGGTTTAGCAAAGAAATAGCCAATGGTTTAGCAAAGAAGAGCAAATCTTTCAGTATCAAGCAAAGACAGAATCAGCAGACTAATCTCTCCTAAAGCCGGATCTCATGTGACCGGGGCCGATGGCGTGGCGGCCTTTTAAATGGTGGGGCGTGTACTAAAGCCCCTGAGCTGTAATTGGCTACAGCCGTCCTGCCTGTAGCCAATTATTGCTCTCCGAGTTTCGGGCGCTGTGATTGGCCAAGCATGCGGGGTCACAGTGCATGCTTGGCCAATCATCAGCCAGCAATGCACTGCGCCGGCCGCGCCGGCCGCAATGCATTGCGGGGCCGCTCGCATCACACGAATGTGATGCGAACGGCCCAAATAGTTCTGGGCTCGACGAGCGAGCGAACGCCCGATGCTCGATTCGAACATGGGTTCGAATCGAGCACCGGGCCCATCCCTACTCAAAACCAACAAATCACCTACCTCCATTATATCGGGCATTTACCAACAAGATCCCGTCCCAGGAAGCATTCACTCTGATAGTGTGAGTCGACTTCACGAGTGACACTTTTCCTTTAGCATCCCCCCACAGAATCTGGAAGAAGACACCAAAAGAAATGCTGTGTATGCAGCAAAGGAGGAGTAAGAAAAGACACCAGCTAATATTGTCTCGATCGTCCCTCCCAACCTGGCCTGTGCATCGGAGATTGCTTCAAAAATTATCATACATCCATCCAATATTAGTTCCCCTTATTATTAACAGACTGCCATTTCCCCATTTGCCTGCTACCATGTTACTACCTTCCATGTTAATTAACTGACCCTGGCCTGTTTACCAACGATGTCTTTGCTTGCCGATTTAAACCACGTTTCTGACCTCCACGTGCACCAACCTCAGCCTGTTTACCGACGATATCTCTGCCTGCCGATTTAAACCACGTTTCTGACTTCCACGTGAACCGACCTTGGCCTGTTAATCGACCATGTTTTTGCCTGCTACTTGGACTGATCATTTGGCCAGCTACTTTTAGTACACAGGGGTCTCACATATGTGAGGGGCTTCAGAATAGCGTTCCGAGTAGAGAAAAACAGTTCTTCGTTTTCTGTGCTCCCAGAACAGGGTCTGGTTGCCTGGAGGCTTCAAAGCAATTTGGGTGGGAGAAGCCTCTACCCCTGTCCCCCTGGCCCTAAGCTTGATGGTCCTTCCTGCTGTCTGGACCAATAATTTGGCTGTGTTGACCATATATCTGCCTGCTGCCTCTACTGACTTTGGACAGTATTTCTGCCGGGACCCCTCTGCCTGCTACCTTGACCTGTGCTTTGGCTGTGCTCTGGCTGTGCTGACAGTATCTCTGCCTGTACGAACTATGGACAGTATTCCTGCCTGCTGCCTGGATGATTGCTTTTGCTGTTGCTGACCTCATCACTGCCTGCTGCCTGGACCGATGCTCTCCTCTGTGGACCACTGCACTTCTAAAACCACTGTTAATCTTTTTTTATTTGGTATGTACCTGCTATGTGTTAGATATATGTAGGGCCTTCAAAAATGTGATCGGTAGTCAGAAAATGATATGTGCAATTAATGCTGCTAGAATGCCTGGAGGTGCTACTTGGATGTTTGGCCCTCTGTATGTGATCAGGCTGTGTAAAAGTCTCAAACATGTGGTATCGCCATACTCAGGAGGAGTAGCAGAATGTATTTTGGGGTGTCATGCTGTGTGTTAGAAATATCTTTAAACAAAATTCTACTGCGCTCTGGTGTTTCGCCAAACCCGGGTAGTGTAGTTCAGTCTTAAGGCAAAGTCTAGAGTCTTGCAGCCCTCCTCAGAACAATGGGTGTTCATACGGCTAGAGAAAGAAAGAAAGAAAAAAGGTTGGCGCACCGACCTAGTGCATTACCACTTAAAAGTTTTATTAAAAATAGAATAAAAGCAATGATCCTACTCACAAAAGGAGCTTAGGTAATCGCTTTTAAGACAGTTAAGCTGGATCTCATGGCACCTGCCAGCAGGACTTGATGACAAAGAGGATCGAATGATACCTCAAACGTCTGGACGGCTGACGCGTTTCTGGGGCGTACCCCTTTCTTCAGAGCCTAGGTAATTCTCTCCTGTGTGCCCTCAAATATATGTGTATGTACACATGTGCAAAGAAGCCCCAGCCCAGGTGACCATCAATCAGCAAGCCCCACCCCTCAATCATGGCTTCTGCCGCACATGGGGATGGGACTCTCACGTTCCCACCCCCCGAGAGGTAGCCAGCATGCAAACCATGGTGGCCAAAGTGGGGGCACCATGGCGCCACCCCCTACTAATGCTAGCCAGAAGTGTAACTATATATACCCTCCAATGGACAAAGCCGGCTGCAGCATAAATTCCCGGGTACAGGGGTGGGGGGGAGATACCATGGGCGATTGTAGATGGAAACAAACGCTGAAAGTCCTTACCCCAAGAAGGCAGCTCCTCGCAGGGCAACGTGGGCAGTGATGGGACTGTGAACGGCAGGCATCCTGGTGGATGGGATGCCCCTGTCTCTCCCCATGTGTCTATTGGGACGCACGCCATCCCACAACTTTAGAAATATCTTATAAAGGGACAACTTTGTGTAAAAAAAATGCATTTTCATTTCTTTTCCACATTTTCCAAAAACTTCTGGAAAAAAATGAACCGTTCAAAAGACTCATTATGCCTCATAGATTATACGTCGGGGTTTTTGCTTTCAAAAATTGGGTCATTTTGTGGACAATTCCATTGTCCTGGTGCTCCAGGGCCTTCAAAATGTAATAGGTGGTATAGAAAGGATATGTGCAATTTATGCTTGTAGAATGCCTGAAGGTGCTACTTCAATGTTGGGCCTCTGTATGTGGCCAGGCTGTGTAAAAGTCTCACACATGTGGTATTGCTATACTCAGAAGGAGTAGAGGAATGCATTTTGGGGTGTCATTTTTGCTATGTACATGCTATGTGTTAGAAATATCTTATAAATGGACAACTTTGTGTAAAAAAAATGCATTTTCATTTTTTTCCACATTTTCCAAAACCTTCTGGAAAAAAATGAACCGTTCAAAAGACTCATTATGCCTCATAAATTATACGTTGGGGTGTGTGCTTTCCAAAATTGGGTCATTTTGTGGACAATTCCATTGTCCTGGTGCTCCAGGGCCTTCAAAACTGTAATAGGTGGTTGAGAAAGGATATGTACAATTTACTGTATGCTTGTAGAACGCCTGAAAGTGCTACTTCAATGTTGGGCCTCTGTATGTGGCCAGGCTGTGTAAAAGTCTCACACATGTGGTATCGCTATACTCAGGAGGAGTAACAGAATGTGTTTTGGGGTGTAGTTGCAATTATTCATATGCTGTGTGAGAGAAATAACCTGTTAATATGACCAGTTTGTGTAAAAAAAAAAAAAAAAATCTTAATTTTCCCAAGAATTGTGGGAAAAAAATACAACTTCAAAAAACTCACCATGCCTCTTAGTAAATATCTTGGACTGTCTATTTTCCAAAAAGGGGTAATTTGGGGGTATTTTTACTTTCCTGGCTTGTTAGTGTCTCAAGAAATGAGATAGGCTTTCAGTACATCAGGTGTGATCAGATGTGATCAATTTTCAGTGATTGGCACCATAGATTGTAGACTCTATAACTCTATAACTTTCACAAAGACCAAATAATATACACTAATTTGGGTTATTTTTACCAAATATATGTAGCAGTATAAATTTTGTCACAAATGTATGAAGAAAAATTACTTATTTGCAAAATTTTACAATAGAAACAAAAAAAAAGTTTTTTTTTTTTTTAATTTTCAGTTTTTTTGCTTATATCGCAAAAAATAAAAAACCCAGTGGCGATTAAATACCACCAAAATGAATCTCTATTTGTGAGAAGAAAATGATAAAAATGTTGTTTGGATACAGTGTAGCATGACTGAATAATTGTCATTAAAAGCGTGAGAGCGCTGAAAGCTGAAAATTGGTCTGGGCGGGAAGGTGCATAAGTGCCTGGTATTGAAGTGGTTAAAAAAAATTCTCCTTTAAGAGCATTGGGCAGAAGTGATGTTTGACATTGCTTCCACCAGTCAATACTATGGAGCCAAGTGGAGGCCATCTTCCCCCCACTTGGCAGCCAGCCAAGCAGGAGAGAGGACCCGTTTGTCTCCGCCGCTACCGGCGGCTCCGGTAAGCGGGGGAGACCCCCGGAGCGCAGTGGGAGGGGGGCCCTTTCCAGTCCCAGATAAAAGTGATATAGTGGTGAATCCGCCACTGAGACTACTTTTACCTGAAAGCCGACCGCTCGCTGAAGAAGAGGATACCAGGGTTATGGCAGCTATCTGCTGCCATAACAATGGTATTCCTCTTCAAACAGCTGATGTATATCATCGTGAGCCGGTTCGGAAGTTGATATAAAACAATTTAATTAAACTCTACTAGTGTATGGCCAGCCTAAATCATTGACAGGATCTCTGTAAAAAGTAATAAATGACAGACAGGCTATATTTACACTGTTTTGTGTGCATGCAACGTGAATGAGGTCATAGAGTTTAAATATTTCTCTCACACTAAACTGCAGAGCATAGATGTGAACCAGCCACATGTTATAGCCATAGGGGACTTCAACTATCCTGATATTGTTTGGGCAGACAGAATTGTTCACTTAACTAAGAGACGTAATTTATTGAATGTAATGTAGAACTATTTCTTGAGTTAAATGGCGAAGGCTCCAGCTAGAGATAATTCTCTGCTTGACCTACTAATTACAAATAACACAGAGCTGATTGCAAATGTGGCAGTAAGGAATAATTTAGGTAACAGTGATCACAAAGTAATTACATTCACCATAAATTATAGGAAAAGGACACATGTGGAAAGGACAAGAACACAAAATTTTAAGAGAGCTAAGTAGCAATTCATACTACATGATACTAAATGGGATCAAAGTCTGGCAAAAAAAGAACAATAACAAGAAGTGAGAATGCTTTAGGGGCAAATTAAACAATGACATACATCAGTGCATTCCACTGGGCAACAAATATAAAAGAACAAAAGTTAAACCTGAGTGGCTACACACCACACGTGTTCATAAACAGTATAGAGAATGTAATACATAGTTCAATCTCAGTGTATGCTGATTACACAAAGCCATGCAGGGCAATAACAGCATAACAGGATGTAGCAACTTTACAGACCTAGTTAATATAGAGGGATGGATAACTATATGACTAGGGATGAGCTTCGAGTTCGACTCGAACATTGTTAGACTCGAACATTGCCTGTTCGCCCGTTCGCCGAACAGCGAATAATTTGGGGTGTTAGCGACAAATTCGAAAAGCCGCGAAACACCCTGTAATGTATGCCCAGTCATTGAGCTACAAAAAACGCCAGAGACGCAGCCACTAACGGGCATAACGCTAACCTCAGCCTGGCGAACACAGTCCGAGCCAGCGCTTCTGATCACCACTGAAAGCAGGTGGAAAGTGATACCCCTGAAACCAGGGATCCTTGTGACAATGCTCCATCCAGCAGCTACCCATGGATAAGTGCTGATTGTGCAAACACATAGTTTATACTATGTATTGCGTCAAACGCGCAAATAGAGAGTGTGGGAGGAAACCCACCCAGCCACAAAGAGCATAATACCCCCACATAAGGCGTATGTAGTTTAGTATTTGTGGATAAACCTATTAAACACGTATATACTGTGCCAGCGACGAAGGCGCGCACATCATCGGGGGTTGGACGTAAACCAGCCACGCAGATTGCGTACACAACCGTGTAGGTATGTTAGCCTGCGAATAAACAAATTTCACATGTTTATACTGTGCATAGCGCTTAGAATGCGCACACCATTGGAAGGCAGGGGAGAAACCTGAGCACCCGGATGAAACCCATGCAGACTGCATACGCATACCGTGTATGGTATTATAGTATGTGTGCTAAACATTTTGCACAAGCCCATGTGTGCATAGCACCGAAGGCGCGCACACTGTTGGCGCGTGGGAGGAACCGAAGTACCCCACGCATACTCAGAGAATGCAATACCTACAGCTACTGTAAATGTATTTAGTGTAGTGTATAGACATAATGTGTATGTTTACACCGTGTATTGCACCAAAGGCATGCATGTCATGTAGCGTGGGCAGAAACCCACACAGACTGCATACGCATACCGTGTAGGTATTATAGTGTGTGTGCTAAACATTTTGCACAAGCTCATGTGTGCATAGCACCGAAGGCGTGCGCACCGTTGGCGCGTGGGAGGAACCAAAGTACCCCACGCATACTCAGAGAATGCAATACCTACAACTACTGTGAATGTATTTAGTGTAGTGTATAAACATAATGTGTATGTTTACATCGTGTATTGCAACAAAGGCATGCATGTCATGTAGCGTGGGCGGAAACCCACGCAGACTGCAAAGACATACCGGGTAGGTATGTTAGTATGTGGATATCCAATCGCACAAATTTAGACTGTGCATAGCGCCGAAGCGCCCATACCAATGGAGTGTGGGAGGGAACCGGAGTACCCGGAGGAAAACCACACAGACTGCCTACACATACCGTGTAGGTATTATAGCATGCGTGATAAACATTGAACATGTTTAACTGTGCAGAAGGCCAAAGGCGCACATACCGTCAGCGCGTGGGAGGAAACCAGAACACTCGGAAGAACTCCACGCAGACAGCACACAGATACTGTGTAGGAATGATAGCATGTGAATCAACATATTGCACATGTTTATGCTGTGCATTTCCATTGGAGCGTGGGGGGAAACCGAAGTACCCGGAGGAACCCCACGCAAACAGTATACCCATACTGTAAACATGTATAATATGTGCAATAAACATATTGAACATGTCTATACTGTGCAGAGAGCCAAAATGCACATACCATGAGAGTGCGGGAGGACACCGGAGCCCCCGCCGACCCAGAGAGTATAATACATACATATACTGTCAATGTATCTGGAGTCGTGCATAAACATATTTTGTACGTTTATATAATGTATGGCACTGAAACACAGCATTGGAACGTGGGGACAGCCACGCAGACACAGAGACCAATAACACATACATACACTGTGAATGTATGCAGTGTAGAGGTATAGGATGAGTTTAAACTATGGCGCAGAGGCGCATAATCTTCTCTGTATCATTCCAACCTGCTTGACTGTGCTGCCGAAGCAGCATGCAGGTAACAGGTAACCTCTGATCCTCTGTGTCTGTCAGAGCTCAAATCATTCCCCAGGAAATGGCGGGAAATGTTGCCTCAGGATATCACACAGAAGGCTCACAGGGACTAGAGACATAAAGGAATAAAGTCCTCCCTTATCCATGCTGCTCTTGAGGCAGCGTGTGAGGAAAACAGTGAGGAAACTGTGTAAAAGAAAAGCTTGTCACAGCAATTCTAGCTTGAGAGTGTTTCTCACGTCATCAATGAGATCACTTACAAGCGCCCTGTCATTCACTGACACAGAACTGGAGTCTTCCTCACAAGGGAATGTCCTGTTCATAAACATTAAATATTCAGAGGTAGGGTCCTGAGCATAGTAGCTAGGCCCATATCTGACTCAGAGCACTCCTTCACTAAAGATTTTTGTGGGGGGAGGGGGCTTATAGCTCCTTTTGCTCGCACACCGCTTCCATTCTGACAGGAATGATTCCAGGACTGCTTACAACTGGTCCATAAGGACCGCAGGTGCAGGAAACATATGAACATGTTTAACTGTGCAGCACTGCCAGTTGCCCCAGGCAAGTGTGGAGAGCAGGTGTATCAGACTCCATAACGCCACCCTCTGAGACCTTATACACTATACAGTGAATATACAGTCCACCCACTGGCTACGCTGAGGCTGAGGAGGGGATACCCACCAACCCTTAAGGACCACTCAGTCTGTGAGGAGATTGTGAGGGGATTCGCGCCACCGCCAGAAATAAATGCGCGGCGGCCACAAGAAAATGGCCGCCGGCCGCAGCTATAACTGCACCACTAAACGCCAAGATGGCCGCCGAGCGTGAAATTCAAAGCTCTAATGCGCGCCAATGGTGCACGCAATAACCACCTTAAACAGCGGCAATGCGCGCGCCAATTGCGCACGCAATAATCACCTCACACACCAGAAAAAACTGCAGACATGAGCGCCCAGCCAGGCCAGAGTGACCCCCAAGCACCCCACAGCACAGCACCAGTACAGGGTGCAGAGAGCAGCATAACAGGGGGGAGACAGGGAGAAACCCCCACACACAGAAACACAGCCAGCATGTACTCACCTGCAGTAGGAGAGACTACTTACCCGTCCCTTTCAGGGACCCACTGGCTTGTTTCAGACAGACCTATCACAGAGTCGTACTGCGTAGCTGTCGTCCCGGTCCACCGCGAGAGATACAGTCAGTCAAGTACTGTTCAATCTTGAGAGGAACGCGGGAGCATGAAAGCAACCCGGCCACCCCTGGAGCCACGGGGTATGTCGTGAACTGAGTCTCACGCACGCAAGGCGAGGATCAGCACGCTCGATGGTTGGACAGGGAAGACTACAAGGATACTAGTGTACCCAACCTGTTGCCCAGCCGACAGTTGATTGAAGGTCTCAAAAATAAAATAATAAAATTCCCAAATGAATAAAATTTAAAAGTAAAATCTTCCAGGAGACTGGCTCCTGAGAGAGCCACGTTTTCTCCTTCTGCTAGGCAGAAAAAAACTGAGGTCTTCTAGCTGCAGGTGGGAGGGTAATGTCCGCAGGGACCGCCCCCCTGGGCGGGGCTGTTCAGCTCTGGTTTGTTCTAGAATGTTTTAACATCTAACATTCTGCCTAGATCTTCTCCTGCGAGCAGGGACATATACCACACGTTTACAGTATCCAGCTGTGTCAGTCCATGGACGATAAGAGAAAAGTAATTTAAAAGTACTCGTGGCTGTAATGAATTGTCGGCTCCCAGCAATACAGAGAAAAGTCATTGAATGTCATTGATAAAAGAAAAATAAAATGCGTGGGGGTCCCCCCAAATTCAATTACCAGGCCCTTCAGGTCTGGTATGGATATTAAGGGGAACCCTGCGCCAAATAAAAAAAAAATTATGTGGGGTTCCCCCCAAATATCCATACCAGACCCTTCAAGTCTGGTATGGATTTTAAGGGGAACTCCACGCCAAATCTAAATAAAAATGGTGTGGATTTCCCCCCAAAAATCCATACCAGACCCTTTATCGAGCATGCAACCTGGCAGGCCGCAGGAAAAGAGGGGGGACGAGAGAGCGCACCCCCTCTTGAACTGTACCAGACCACTTGCCCTCAACATGGGGAGGATGCTTTGGGGTCTGGACCCCAAAGCACCATGTCCCCATGTTGATGGGGACAAGGGCCTCATCACCACAACCCTTGCCCCGTGGTTGTGGGGGTCTGCGGGTGGGGGGCTTATCGGAATCTGGAAGACCCCTTTAACAAAGGGGACCCCCAGATCCCGCCCCCCCCTATGAGCATCCTCCCCATGTTGAGGGCATGTGGCCTGGTACGGTTCAGGAGGGGGGGGACGCTCTCTCGTCCCATCCTCTTTTCCTGCGGCCTACCAGGTTGCGTGCTCGGATAAGGGTCTGGTATGGATTTTTGGGGGGAAATCCACGCCATTTTTTTATATTTGGCGCGGAGTTCCCCTTAAAATCCATACCAGACCTGAAGGGTCTGGTATGGATTTTTGGGGGGAACCCCACGTAATTTTTTTAAAAGAAATTTGACGCAGGGTTCCCCTTAATATCCATACCAGACCTGAAGGGCCTGGTAATTGAATTTGGGGGGACCCCCACGCATTTTTTTTTTTTTTATCAATGGCTTTCAATTACTTTTCTCTGTATTGCCGGAGGCCGAAAATTCATTACAGCCGCGAGTACTTTTAAATGACTTTTTTTCCTTTTTCCTTCAGAAATGACATTTTGTGCAGGGACAGTTCTAAGCATAGGAAACAACCACTACTTTACAGGCATACTATACACACACCCCTCAGGTACGAAATTTAAAGGAATATTTCACTTTTACTGTTTCACTTTAAGCATTATTTAAATCACTGCTCCCGAAAAAGTCAGTTTTTAAAACTTTTTTTGCATTGATACATGTCCCCTGGGGCAGGACCCAGTCCCCAAACACTTTTTATGACAATAACTTGCTTATAAGCCTTTAAAATTAGCACTTTCGATTTTTCATGTTCGTGTCCCATAGACTTTAATGGTGTTCGGATGTTCGAACAAATTTATTGCCTGTTCGCATGTTCTGATGCAAACCGAACTGGGGGGTGTTCGGCTCATCCCTATATATGACAGATGAGATAGAGGGAGAACCTCTGGGGGAATCGAGGATGAAAAAGGATCCGGGGTCCTTGTAAATTATATACTAAGCAATAGCATGCAATTGGCAAGCAGACTATCATTATGCATTAAAAAGAGTAATTATTAAAGAAATAAAACTATAATTCTACCACTATGCAAAATTCTGGTTTGGCTGCATCTTGACTATGCTATCCAGTTTTGGTCACCAATCCTCATGAAGGACGTGTTTGAACTGGAGAGAGCAGGCACATCGCAACAAGGCAAGCAAACCAAGAAATTGTTTGGGGCCCCAAGTAGGGCCCTTGCCGCGCTTCCTATAAATCAGGCATCACTAAATGGTGGCCCGCGGTCCGGTTCCGGCCCCAGTAGCCATGCTACCCAGATCGCAGCCTCGCCAAATAGTTGCCTGTGTGTCCTCTCCCCACCGCTGGCTCGTCTGTCTGCCTGATGCTTCTATGTTCACAGCATTGCAGGCGCGCCACGCACGAGTCTGTCCCTTCGGTAAGATCGCTGCACTGCCCCCACCCCCTGCCTGTCTTATTCACACAAGATGAGAACCTCAGCCGCTCTGGACAAAGCGCCATACTTTTTAAGTTAAGAAGTGGGTGATTGGTTGCTACGCAGCGGGGCGGTCCCAGCAAACAATCACTCACCTTTAATATGAAAAGTCCCGCCCGTTGTCCAGGGCTGCCATGCTTTTTATCTTGTGTGAATAAGGTAATGCTCTGTAGGGAGGGTGGAGTGCTGTGCTGTTATGAGGACAGGAGTCTACTATCGAGAGGGGTCTGTGATTGGGGGGTCAGTCTGTGATGGGGGCACCAGTCTGTGATGGGGGGTCAGTCTATGATGGGGGGGTCAGTCTGTGATGGGGGTCAGTCTGTGATGGGGCACCAGTCTTTGATGGGGGGCCAGTCTGTGATGGGGTCAGTCTGTGATGGGGGGTCAGTCTGTGATGGGGGCACCAGTCTGTGATGGGGACACCAGTCTGTGATCGGGGTCAGTCTGTGATGGGGTCAGTCTGTGATGGGGGCACCAGTCTGGGATGGGGGGTCAGTCTGTGATAGGGGCCAGTCTGTGATGGGGGACCAGTCTGGGATGGGGGCACCAGTCTGTGATGGGGGACCAGTCTGTGATGGGGCACCAGTCTGTGATGGGGGACCAGTCTGTGATGGGGGGCCAGTCTGTGATGGGTGGGCCAGTCTGTGATGGGGCACCAGTCTTTGATGGGGGGTCAGTCTGTGAAGGGGGGTCAGTCTGTGATGGGGGAACAGTCTGTGATGGGGGACCAGTCTTTGAGTGTGGGTGAACTTAAACTGTATCGCTATGCTGTGGTTCCTGTAGGCTTTGCGTGCATGCATGTGGGGGGGAGGTTGGGAGGGAATCCATGTCCATTTTGCTTGGGGCCCCCAAATTCCTTCAAATGGCCCTGGGAGAGAGTACAGAGAAGGCAACAAAACTAAAAATGGGGTTGGAGGACCTCAGTTAGAAAAATAGACTACAAACATTAAAAATATTTTTTCTGGAGAAGAGGTGCGTAGGAGGGGATATGATAGTGATATGCAAGTCTAGGTAATCCAAGATTTGCAAGCTTTTACAAATACTGAATATTTATCATGTCTAATAGCTAACAATTTTTCATAAACAAAATTGATTTTAACCAGCTCAATAGTTTCTGAAGGACTAGGCGCATACTACCATTTCCAGTGCCTAGTAATTGTTGTTCTAGCAGCTAACAATAAATGGATGCTAACAATATGGGAATATGAGGGGAACTTTTAAATTCCCAGATTTAATATTGCCAAATTCTAAAGCTGGGAAAGGTGTTTTTTGAATTCCAGTTATCTCTGCTATAAATTAAAAAATGATCCTTCAGAAATTATTGAGGTGTTTACAATGCCATAATATATCTATCAGCATGCCTGTGGAATTTGGTATGCCTAAATGGAGTAAAGTCCCATTGTAAAACAATATTTTGCATCAGTCTCCAATGCTCTATGCAACTTGAAGATTTATTAGCAGTATAAAGGATCAACGCCATTGGGTAATAGTATATGGAATAGAAAGGTCTGCACCCCACTGTAAAAAATGTGAAGATTTATGGAATCTTAGTAAATTGTGTAAGATATCGTAAAATAAAGGTATACTTTTTTTGCCATGGGTACTGGTTGTATAATATTGTGTGATATACAAATCTTTAAAAGGTGGCTCTAACATTTGGAGGAAACATTTTAATCTTAGGTCTCTAAAGAAGACATGTGGCCACACAATGAAGGTGGACAAGCAACAAATAAATCCTAAGCTGCATAAGGGCTTTCTCTTTATTGTTAGAGCAGTGAGGATGTGCAACTCCCCTCCACAGTTGCTGGTGTCAGCAGAGACATAAAGTGTGTTTCTTAGTGAACTTACAGGCATATGGAAACCAGTAGTCGCACAAACACACATTCTCAGGTTGAACTGGATGGACTGGTGTCTTTATTCAACCTTACCAACTAGCTAACTATGTAACATGGAAAAAATGCAATTTTCCCACTTGGCTCCATAGTATTGACATGAATTTTCATGCAGCAAATTGCAAGAGTTTTGCCACATCAAAGTGGGCAAGTGTGAATAGGTTCATCTTTTTTACAAAGCATGCACTTAATTTGAAAAATGTGTCTGACGAACGGTCCACTTTAAAATAAAATTGGAAATGATACATTCTTTTAAAGCTTCAAAACATTATAGATTCCCCTTAAAGGGGTTGTAAAGGTTTGTTTTGTATTTTCTAAATAGGTTCCTTTAAGCTAGTGCATTGTTGGTTCACTTACTTTTTCCTTTGATTTACCTTCTAAATGTTTTTTTTCTTTGTCTGAATTTCTCACTTCCTGTTTCTCCTCACTAAACTTCACACCATCATCCGAGTGGTGTTGAGTCAGCCAGAACAGCTTACTCAACAAAAAAATTATAAAATGCAGCGCTAGCGAATATAAATGTGCTCAATACAAACGTATGTGTGAATGTCAACCATCTAAACCTTTCGGGATGATGGTACACACTATTAGTGAAAAGATTATACACCAGTGATTGGTGTCACCAGAAATGCAGTAGGTGTAATACTAAATGTTACCACTAAAAAGTGATCAACTAAGTAAAACCAGAAAATATACTGTGCCAAACATTAAATGAACTGAACAACCAGGCAAATAGCTCTAGGAGTAATTCACAGTACTACAGATGGTTTTCAACATCAAAGAAATAATGTCCCATATGCAACAGTGGTTGCAATATAGAAGGAAGGAAAAAAATTGATTTAAAATAAAATAAAAGTCACACAACATCTGACATCTAGGACCGATAATGTTCGGTGAAATTCAACAGTTGGCTCAATAACAGCAGAGATCAGAGGACCATGTGGGGAATAAAAAGAAAAAGCAACTTGTGAAGTACCGCTTAGGAACAGATTAACAATACACTGTTATTGGGAAAACTCACAAGCCTTCAATGATAACCGAGCGTCAGTGTGTTCCGGGTTCACAACGGCGTGCGTTCCACAAGAACCGGAAGCAGCGTCACTGGTTCTTAGTGTTGACCAGAAATTCGTCAATGCATTTCGCCCCTCCTCCAGGGCATCATCCAGGACCTACTTACTGAACAGCTTACTGAGGAGGAACAGGAAGTGAGAAATTCAGACAAAGAAAACAAAGAAAAAAAAAGTTTAGAAGGGAAATCTAAGGAAAAGGTAAGTGAACCAACAATGCACTAGCTTAAAGTGGTTGTAAACCCTATATTTTTTTTTACATAACCACCTGTAAGAGAAAGGCATAATGAGCTAATATGACTAGCATAATAGCTCATTATGCATCACTTACCTTAGATCGGGGCCCCCAAAGCCGTCCTCGTCTCCCTCTTCAGCCGCATCCATCGCTGCGGCGATAGCCGGAAGGTTACTTCCGGGTACCGCCGCACCAGCCAATCACAGCGCCGCTCCGGCGCTGTGATTGGCCGGAGCGGCGGAGACGTCACTCTGCGCATGCGCACGAGAGCCGTCACAATCGGCTACGCCCAGCGATTGCTGGGAAGTAGCCGATTTTGTGAATGGGATTAACCCCATGAATGCGCCGTTGTCTACGGCGCGCATGCGCCGTAGACAGCGGCGCCTGTCATTTTTAGTAGATATCTCCTAAACCGTGTAGGTTTAGGAGATATTTCTTGCACCTACAGGTAAGCCTTAATCTAGGCTTACCTGTAGGTGCAAGTTGAAAAAGTGGGTTTACAACCACTTTAAAGGAACCTACCGTATATACTCGAGTATAAGCCGACTCGAGTATAAGCCGAGGTACCTAATGTTGCCAAAAAAACTGGGAAACCTTACTGACTCGAGTATAAGCCGATGCCCCACTGTTCCATAGCTCGCTGTTCCCTATTTTACATTGTAAATATTACCTGTAAAGAAGTTGCGGCTGCGGCGTCCATCGTTCAAATTCCGCGGCGTCCATCGTTCAAATTCCGCGGTCTCTTCCTGTTCCTTCCTTGATAGGCGAGTCTCAGCAGACGCTCTCTGCCTATCACAATCATTCTCTCATCCTCAGTTTTCCCAGCAGACACTGTGTTGGGTGTTCCGCCAATCACAGACGTCTTCTGGAAAACTGAGGATGAGAGAACGTTCGTGATAGGCGGAGAGTGTCTGCTGAGACTCGCCTATCAAGGAAGGAACAGGAAGAGACCGCGGAATTTGAACGATGGACGCCGTGGAATTTGAACGATGGACGCTGCAGCCGCAACTTCTTTACAGGTAATATTTACAATGTAAAAATTTTGATGACTCGAGTATAAGCCGAGGGGGGGACTTTCAGCCCCAAAAAAAGGGCTGAAAATCTCGGCTTATACTCGAGTATATACGGTATTTAGAAAATAAAAAACTAACCTTTACAACCCCTTTAAGTACTGAAAGAGTTTGATTAGGCTCATTCATGGTGAAGTAACTCTACACAGATTTAACATTTTCATGTGTAATAAAATATTCCACCCCAGTTTTAGAGCTTATGCATTGTTAAATAGCACACTGTATAGGAAACAATTTGTGCCATCATAATAGTTGTGGGTAAATTTTAACAGTACTAGGCACTGTATAAAAAGATGGTAATTGGCACTTTAGTCTCTGGTCTAGTATATAGCTTAATTTTGAATGTGTGTGTACAAGGTTTGACTTTTGCATATTCTTTGCTTACGCTAGCACACAACTTCTACTTGCCTTGCATTTTCAAATTGTGGTTTAATAATGTATTTCATTTTGCACATGAATGCAGTTTTGTCCAATATTATATTAATACCAAAAATTTAAGTTAATTTGAAAATAGTATTTAATGACCCCCAAGCTCCAACGCATTTTCATAATGACACCGCCATGAATTGCATATTAATGGTACCTAATGCTAGGCACCCTAATGCATTTAACTAATTGACCTTCAGAATGCCACAACTATCATGTATTGTGGTGTGCTGTATTGAAAACAAATAGTGCAGGTGTGTCCATTATGGTGTGTTGGCAGCTCGTTAAATCACCACATCAGCCCATACAAGTGTGAAGAGGCCTTAAAGTAGGTTCATAAATAACAAAATGACACCTGACATGGGATTGGCTTGCTTTCTCTAAATCCAGATCTGGATTAAAAATAAACATGTAAACAGTGAAAAAAAAATACTGTAGATATAAATGCCAAATAAACAGTAAATGCATATTCCTTAATTCCGATATATTCAAAATCTTATGGGAAAAAAAAGGAGAGCAAGTAACCAATATGCACGAGAGGTAATAAAAAAATTTAAACCGAAGGAGTAATTACATAAGATAACATTAAAGTGCAGAATTACACAGTAATATCCCTAATCAAATAACAGTCAGTGATGATGAAAGTATGAAGCAAAAAATATGAGAAAGATGATACATTAATATATTGTATAAAATAAAAAAAATAAAGGAATAAGTAATAAGCAAATTAATGAAGTGTCACAAAGACTAAGCATTCTCTGAAGAATAGGACAATAAAGAAGCTAGGTTAAGTGAGAAGACTAATTCATGAAGAATGAAATGAAAGCTCAGGATTAATGAGCAGCTTTTCTTCTAAAGTGAAACCAGAACACAGAAGCCATAAACATAAGATCTTTCATATCATTAAAATGTTCCTAGGCCTCAAATGTTTGTTGTTGTATACAGTATATGCAAGACTAAAATCTCTTGTCTGCCAGTTTTTACTGAATTTTACACAAAATAACAAAAAATATGAAGGCTTGCAAAGTCTATGTCTATCAGACACACTTTTTCTACCTGCGTTATTGTGCCTTTTAGTAAAGTGTGTGGTTCTATCAACTTCCCCTATTCTGTTATTGGACAGTGAAGGAGAAGCAGTTCACTAACAAGGTGATCACTTTGCTTTCTACTTCAGTTAGGATCCTAAACCTACTTATTGACAGCACTATGCGAAAATAGAGCTCTGATTGCCTCAGACTATTGTCAGTCTCTCTCCTGCTTTAGGTGATTTCAGGATTCTGATCTATTGGGTCATCTGAAGCTCCTCTTTGGCCATTGAATCTACAATATTGAACTCCTGTGCATGCCAGGCTCTGCTCTCAACATGCCAAGACTGAGACTTGATGTACATTACACAGCACATGTTGCATTCAGTGTACATAGAAAAGCAAAATTGGGAAAGAACCGGGGCAAAGATTTTTTGCCAAAAAAGGCTTTAACTAATTTGAGTCCAGATTTTTCTGCTTCTAGGTGTCCTCAGTCTGATGGCCAATATCATTCATCCCTCTTCCTCTGAGCCTAGGTTATCTAGAACCCAGCTACTCTGGGGATAGTAAAAGGTGAAGCAGAATCTCAAGCTCTTTGTACTGCTGTTTCCTCTCACACTCCAGCCCTGCTGTACAGGGACTGTAAGAGGCTGATACCAGGTAAAATTCAGGTACTTAGACTGTTAAAAATAATAATAACAATTTTATCTTACATCAAATTGTATATCTGGCTAGAGCTTAAAGTGTTACTAAACCTAGGACCCTGCATTCACTATATCTGGTCCCACACAGTACACAGAACATGGAAATGCAATCGTTTTAGTAAATATAGACTGCTAAATACATTTAACCACTTGCCGACCGCCGCATGAACATTTACGTCAGCAGAATGGCACGGACAGGCAAACGGGTGTACAGGTATGTCCCTTTAGATTTGCCACCGGTGGCGCATGCGCAACCCTGCCGCGAGCACTGTGATCGTGCCTGCGGGACCCGCGGACTCGATGTCCGCCGGGGTGTCACGCGATCATGTGTCATGGAGCTGCAGAACTGGGGATGTCTGTGTAAACAAGCATCTCCCTGTTCTGCCTAGTGACAGGACACTGATCGTCTGCTCCCTCTCATCCGGAGCAGCGATCAGTGACGTGTCAAAGTAAGCCACGCCCCCTAACAGTTAGAATCACTCCCTAAGACACACTTAACCCCTTCCTAGCCCCCTAGTGGTTAACCCCTTCACTGCCAGTCACATTTACACAGTAATCAGTGCATTTTTATAGCACTGATCGCTGTGTAAATGTGAATGGTCCCAAAATAGCGCCAAAAGTGTCCGATGTGTCGCAGTCATGATAAAAATCGCTAATCGCCACCATTACTAGTGAAAAAAATATTATTAAAAATACCATAAAACTATCCCCTATTTTGTAAACGCTATAAACGCGATTGATGGTTATTTTGTATTTCTTCTATTTCCAAATAATCACTTTAACAGTTGTCTCCTTCTCATCAAGCTTCTTGCTGATGGTCTTATAGTCCATTCCCAGCCATGTGCAAGTCTACAATCTTGTCCTTGATGTCCTTTGGCAGCTCTTTGGTCTTGACAATGATCATAAGGTTTGAATGGAAGCAAGAGATTCTGTGGACAAGTGTCTTTTAGGCACATGACGAGTTGTCGTTAGGAGCACCTATTAAATTAAAAGGACTAATCTATGTACCACATGAGCACATACTGTAGCCAGTCTGTGGGAGCCAGAGTTAATATTGGTTGGTAGGGAATAGTGATGAGCCGAACACCCCCGGGTTCGGTTCGCACCAGAACCCGCGAACGGACCGAAAGTTCGCACGAACATTAGAACCCTATTAAATACAATGGATGCGAACGTTCGGATTCTAAAGTGCTAATAATAACGACTATTATCCATGTTATTGTCCTAAACAGAGTTTGGGAACCCGGGTTCTGCACCAGGGGACATGTATCAATGCAAAAAGAAGTTTTAAAAACTGACGTTTTCCGGGAGCAGTCATTTTAATGATGCATGAAGTGAAAAAAAAAAGTCAAATATTCCTTTAAATATTGTACCTGGGGGGTGTCTAAAGTATGCCTGTGAAGTGCCACATGTTTCCCGTGTTTAGAACTGTCCCTGCACAAAATAACATTTCTAAAGGAAAAAAAAAGCCATTTAAAACTGCTTGCGGCTTTAATGTAATGTCTGGTCCCGGTAATATGGATGAAAATCTTTAAGAAAAATGACATAGCTACCCCATCAACCCCCCCCCCCCTTACCCCAGCCCATTACCAGCCCCTTTGGGTCTTGTATGGATATTAAGGGGAACCCCGCACACAAAATAAAAAAGGCCCTATATACTCTGAACAGCCGTATACAGGCGGTGCATACAAGACAGGGACTGTAGGTTTGTTCTTATGTAGAATCTGTTTGTAATTTTGAACAGCTACATTGTTTAAGTGTAGCTCCAGCCCAAATACCTATTTTTAAGCTTTTTGGAAAACATAGGGAAGGGTTATCACCCCTGTAACATTTGTTTTGCTGTCTGTGCCCCTGTTCAGAACATTTCACCTCACTTTGCGTCCCAATGACAACTGTTTTTGAAATGTGGTGTTTTTATTGAAACAAGGATTGGTGATAAAGCATCAGTAGATAGGAGACACCTTTCTCCCATATTAATTCTTACAGGAGAGAATTTTCCTTCCAAGGGGTAGATTTCCTCTCACTTCCTGTTGTCTTCTTCCGTTTGCAAGTAGTAGTCGTTTGTAAGTTGGATGTTTGAAAGTAGGGACCTGCCGTATATACTCTGCAGAAATTGGCCCCTTAGGTGTTGGTGTTGGCACAACACTGTAAGCACTTACAGTTACTCTTGGTGGGTGCTGGAACGCCCTGCTGTCAACTATTATATCAGGAATTGTAATAACATATAATTGTTGAACAGTGGTAGTAAAAATTGGGCCTTTGATGGTGGTGCTGGTGCCACAACACTGTAAGGCCTGACAGTTACTCTTGGTGGGCGCAGCAATGGGCCCTGCTGTGAATTATTAGATCAATAATTATAATTGCATGCCCCTGTTGAACAGGGGCTGAAAAATTGGGTCTTTGGTGGTGGTGGTGGTGGTGGTGGTGTTGACACAACACTGTAAGGCCTGACAGTTACTCTTGGTGGGCGCAGCAATGGGCCCTGCTGTGAATTATTAGATCAATAATTATAATTGCATGCCCCTGTTGAACAGGGGCTGAAAAATTGGGCCTTAGGCACTGGTGGCGGCACCCATAAACCAAAATGATCTTCCAAGCTATCATCATTAATCGGATCATTGAGGAGGAGGAGGAGGATAGCCAGTCAACATAACAGCACAGGCACTCAGCATCAGCATCAGTCTTGAAGGGATGTGACATTTTAAAATCAATTAGTCTGTAATATCAGCATCAGGTGTGTGGTAGCTGGTGGTGATCCAAGACTGGTTCATCTTGATGAAAGTCAGTCGATCAACCGAGTCGGTGGACAGGCGCACCCTGTGATCCGTGACAAATCCTCCAGCAGCACTGAATGTGCGTTCTGAAAGAACGCTGGATGCAGGACAGGCCAGTAGCTCAATTGCATACTGTGCAAGCTCTGGCCAGTCATCCATCCTCAAGACCCAGTAAGCCAGAGGATTTTCGGTGGGGAAGGTGTCCAAGTCTGACCTTGCCCCTAGGTATTCCTGCACCATGTATATCAGACGCTGGCGATGGTTGCTGGAACCGATCATACTTTGGGGCTGCGGACTAAAGAATTGTCTGAACGCATCGGTCAGACGGCCACCTTCCCCACCGCTCCTTCTTTGACTGCCCGAAGCCTCAGCAACTCGTTGTCCAGGACCAGGAGTTTGTAACCTCCCAGTCTCTGGGAACGCGTTGCACAGACCTTTCTGCAAGGCCTCCCGGAGTTGTCTCATCCTCTGCTCCCTCTGCGACAGTAAGATAAGGTCCGCAACCTTACCCTTGTACCGTGGATCAAGGAGAGTGGCCAGCCAGTAATGGTCCCTCTCCTTGATCCGAAGAATACGAGGATCCTTCCGCAGACTTTGCAGGATCAGGGAGGCCATGCAGCGTAGGTTAGCTGAGGCATTCAGTCCGGAGTCCTCTGGGTCACTAAGGATGACATGATCCGCAGCCACCTCCTCCCAGCCACGTACAAGTCCACTGGTTTCTTCGGACTGTAAATCATCCCTAAAAGACTGCTGCTGATGATGCTGAGTGCCAGCCTCCACCTCCATGCTGACACAATCCTCCTCCTCCTCCTCTTCCTGTGCGATGGGTGGGACAGAAGGAACACTGTCTGGGTAAAGGGGGCCTTGAGAGGCAAGGAAGTCCTCCTCTTCCTGCCTCTGTTCTGCCTCAAGTGCCCTGTCCATTATTCCACACAGCGTGTGCTCCAACAGGTGAACAAGAGGTACAGTGTCACTGATGCATGCACTGTCACTGCTCACCATCCTCGTGGCCTCCTCAAATGGTGCCCTGATCATGCCCCACTGGCGTGGTGAAAAAAACCCGAGCTCCCCTGACCCTGTCCTGGTGCCGTAGTCGCACAGGTACTCATTGATGGCCCTCTGCTGCGTGTGCAGCCGCTGCAGCATGGCCAACATTGAGTTCCACCTGGTGGGCATGTCACATATAAGGCGGTTCTTGGGCAGGTTCAACTCCTTTTGCAGCTCAGCCAGCCGAGCACTGGCATTATAAGATCTGCGGAAATGCACACAGACTTTCCTGGCTTGCCTCAGGACATCCTGTAAGCCCGTGTACCTGCCCAAGAACCGCTGCACCACCAGGTTAAGGACGTGAGCCACACAGGGCACATGGGTCAGTTGTCCCTGTCGGAGGGCGGAGAGGAGGTTGGTGCCATTGTCGCAAACCACCATTCCTGGCTTAAGCTGGTGTGGCGTCAACCACCTCTCGGCCTGCCCCTGCAGAGCAGACAGGACCTCTGCCCCAGTGTGGCTCCTGTCCCCCAAACACACCAGCGCAAGCACGGCATGGCATCTTTTTGCCTGCGTACTTGAGTAGCCCCTTGAACACCTACGGAGCACCGCTGGTTCCGAGGACAAAGCACAGGAAGAGGCCACGGAGGAAGAAGAAGAGGAGGGGGTGGAGGAGAGAGGTGTGGCACAACCAGTAGTAGCATTTTGGAGGCGTGGAGGTGGAACAACCTCCAACACTACTGCACCTTGTCCTGCATCCTTCCCAGCTGCCAAAAGAGTGACCCAATGGGCCGTGAAAGAAAGGTAACGTCCCTGTCCATGCCTGCTGGACCATGAGTCAGCGGTAATATGCACCTTACCGCTGACCGCCCTGTCCAGCGAGGCCAAGACATTGCCTTTCACATGCCTGTAGAGAGCCGGAATCGCCTTCCGTGAGAAAAAGTGGCGTTTGGGAACCTGCCACTGAGGAACCGCACATTGCACAAACTCACGGAAGGGGGCCGAGTCTACCAACTGAAAAGGCAGCAGTTGAAGCGCTAGCAATTTAGCCAAGCTAGCATTCAACCGCTGGGCATGTGGATGGCTGGGAGTGAACTTCTTTCGACGGTCCAGCAGCTGGGGCAGGGAAATTTGCCTGCTAGAATCGGACGTTGGTGTACTGCTAGCAGAGTGGCCGCAAGTACTTGGCTGTGACACACCTAATTCTACACCTTCATTCCTCTCAGTGCAGGTTTCAGAGAGGACTGAAGGTATAGTGGGGTTGGAGATCCCAGCTGATGCGGTGCAAGGAGAGGTCCGCTTTGTTCTTTGGTGTGGGTCTTTAAGGTAGGCTTGCCAGCGAGCTGCATGGCAGGTCAACATATGTCTGATCAAGCATGTGGTGCCCAAGCGGCTGATGTTTTGGCCACGCGCTATATACGCTTGAGACATATGTTGCAAACAGCAGCTGTGCGATCTGATGATCTGATGCACTCGCCTCAAAAAAGGCCCACACCAAAGAACTTTTTGAATGACGGGCAGAGGCAGCGCCCTGCACAGGCGGAGCTCTGCGGTGTGATTCCGTCGGTGTGCTGCCCATACGCTGGCTACCCAAGGGCATCCTGCCTCGTTGGAGATGTGCCTCCTCCTCATCCTCCTCCTCCTCCTCTCTCCTATTAGGCACCCACGTGGAGTCAGTGACCTCATCATCCCCTCCCTCCTCATCACTGGAGCCAATCTGGCAGTATGCTGCAGCTGCTGGAGCATGACTGCCAGATTGGTGTCCTTCTTGAGCATCCCCTCTCTCTGCTCTCACGCTACTGCCTTCCTCTATCTGGGTATCATCATCAGATCCTTCGAAACGCTGGGCATCCTCCTGGAGCATGTACCCAACACTGTGCTCAAACAGTTCGGGGGACTCCTCAGGAGGAGGACATGGTGGGTCTAGGGAAGGATTGACTAATGAAGATAATGATACCAGAGAAGAGGACGCTTTGGCAGCTGCTTTGCCAGTACCCTGAGCCTGGGTGAGAGAGGATGAGGAGGATGAGGTGGGCTTGGTCATCCACTCTACCAAGTCTTCGGCATGATGTGGCTCAACATGTCCAGCTGCCAAAAAGAAGGACAAGCGTGTCCCATGGCCATGTGCTGATGACAATGCACCGCGTCCACGACCAGCACTGTTGCCCCCAGACACAGAGCTTGCTTGCCCTCTTTTTTTGCCTCCTGACTGTCTGCCTCTCCTTGTTTGCCTTCCAGACATTTTAATGGATGGCCTGCAGGGAGATGGGAAAAACAGCAATAAGGGCTACCTTCAGGTGTATACTGTGCAGGAGGCTTAGCAACAATGGCACTGACACTGTCCCCTGCCTATCCTTCTCTGTCCCTAAACACAAGGATTTGCAATATGCTTCAGCAAGATTGGTTTAGCACAGAATAGCACACTGACAGTTTCCCTCACTGTCCTTCTCTGTCCCTACAAACAAGATTTAGCACAGAATAGCACACTGATAGTTTCCACGAGTGTCCTTCTCTGTCCCTAAACTCAAGGATTTCAAATATGGTTCAGCAAGATTGGTTTAGAACAGAATAGCACACTGACAGTTTCCCTCACTGTCCTTATCTGTCCCTACAAACAAGATTTAGCACAGAATAGCACACTGATAGTTTCCACGAGTGTCCTTCTCTGTCCCTAAACTCAAGGATTTCAAATATGGTTCAGCAAGATTGGTTTAGAACAGAATAGCACACTGACACTTTCCCTCACTGTACCTCTCTGTCCCTAAACTCAAGGATTTCAAATATGGTTCAGCAAGATTGGTTTAGAACAGAATAGCACACTGACAGTTTCCCTCACTGTCCTTCTCTGTCCCTACAAACAAGATTTAGCACAGAATAGCACACTGATAGTTTCCACGAGTGTCCTTCTCTGTCCCTAAACTCAAGGATTTCAAATATGGTTCAGCAAGATTGGTTTAGCACAGAATAGCACACTGATAGTTTCCCTCACTGTCCTTCTCTGTCCCTACAAACAAGATTTAGCACAGAATAGCACACTGATAGTTTCCACGAGTGTCCTTCTCTGTCCCTAAACTCAAGGATTTCAAATATGGTTCAGCAAGATTGGTTTAGCACAGAATAGCACACTGATAGTTTCCCTCACTGTCCTTCTCTGTCCCTACAAACAAGATTTAGCACAGAATAGCACACTGATAGTTTCCACGAGTGTCCTTCTCTGTCCCTAAACTCAAGGATTTCAAATATGGTTCAGCAAGATTGGTTTAGAACAGAATAGCACACTGACACTTTCCCTCACTGTACCTCTCTGTCCCTAAACTCAAGGATTTCAAATATGGTTCAGCAAGATTGGTTTAGAACAGAATAGCACACTGACAGTTTCCCTCACTGTCCTTCTCTGTCCCTACAAACAAGATTTAGCACAGAATAGCACACTGATAGTTTCCACGAGTGTCCTTCTCTGTCCCTAAACTCAAGGATTTCAAATATGGTTCAGCAAGATTGGTTTAGAACAGAATAGCACACTGACAGTTTCCCTCACTGTCCTTCTCTGTCCCTACAAACAAGATTTAGCACAGAATAGCACACTGATAGTTTCCACGAGTGTCCTTCTCTGTCCCTAAACTCAAGGATTTCAAATATGGTTCAGCAAGATTGGTTTAGAACAGAATAGCACACTGACACTTTCCCTCACTGTACCTCTCTGTCCCTAAACTCAAGGATTTCAAATATGGTTCAGCAAGATTGGTTTAGAACAGAATAGCACACTGACACTTTCCCTCACTGTACCTCTCTGTCCCTAAACTCAAGGATTTCAAATATGGTTCAGCAAGATTGGTTTAGAACAGAATAGCACACTGACACTTTCCCTCACTGTACCTCTCTGTCCCTAAACTCAAGGATTTCAAATATGGTTCAGCAAGATTGGTTTAGAACAGAATAGCACACTGACACTTTCCCTCACTGTCCTTCTCTGTCCCTACAAACAAGGTTTAGCACAGAATAACACACTGACACTCTCCCTACCTATCGTTATTTGTCCCTAAACACAAGGAATCCAGGATTAGTAAAGGAAAAAAAATGACACTCTCCCTGCCTATGCTTCTCTTTCCCTGCTCCGGAACACACTACACAAGGACGCCGCGCTGGCGGCCTTTTATAGTGTGGGGCGTGTACTAAACCCCCTCAGCAATAATTGGCCACAGGCATCCTGCCTGTGGCCAATCATTGCTCTCCTCGCTGCCGGCGCTGTGATTGGCCAAGCATGCGGGGTCACAGTGCATGCTTGGCCAATCACAGCGCCTGGATGACACTGCGATGGCGTAGTGCATTGTGGGCCGTTCGCGTCACTCGAATTTGGCGCGAACGGCCCAAATCGTTCGTTCTTCGTCGAACGATCGAACAGCCGATGTTCGAGTCGAACGTATGTTCGACTCGAACACAAAGCTCATCCCTAGTAGGGAATCTAATACTTATTTTACTCACTGAACTGCAACTCTTTTTTTAACATTTGTATCATGTGTTTTTTCTGGATTTTTGGTTGATATTCTGTCTCTATCATATAAATTACACCTATGATAAAAATTATAGAGCCTTCATTTCTTTGTGAGTGGGCAAACTTACAAAATCTGCAGGGAATCAAATACTTATTTTCCCCACTGTACATTCAATAGAAGACCGTGAGCAAGCAAGTAAGTGTATTAATTCAGAAGAGATAGCATTTCTCTTATGCAATAAAGAGTTGTACTTTATGATATCTGTGACATCTCAAAATAGTTGTTTGAGCATTCTTGCATTTTAAACACAATTAGGTCTGGGCAATGTTTATGTCACACAATGTTTTGATGACTATGACAAATTGTGCACGTACACCAAATAAACAGCATATTTTTAGGACTAGGAGGTTTACAATTGTTGTGCAATTCTGTATATACACATCTGGCTTAAGCCTTATTCACATGGATACTAAGGGCTGTAGCCTGTAAATGGGACATATGTTTATGTAGCATGAGCTGCCCGATGCTGTGTGCAGGTAGGTCATGTAGGTGTATGAGGACATATAAAATGCACAGACACAGCAACATATACTAATTTGACATGCGTGCATGTGCGGTTGAGCAGCCCTTAATGCACATGCCTGTGTTTGAGGCCACTCACCAGCATGTCTAAGCAATTAGAACAAGTGGCTGTGTCTGTGCGGCTGTTGTGTCCCCATACATGGACTGCCTACTTGCGGTACCTTGCGGCTCAAGTCACATGAACACATGACCTATTACCAGACTATGGGCATTAGTGCCCATGTGAATGAGGCCTTAGATGCAAATTTGTTATTATTTATATTATTACACATTCTTGTATTGCACAAATGTATTTGCATGAAAATCAGTAAACATTAAACTATAGAAAGGAGCAAACCGCGCTAAACCTAATAACCAAGTTAAGAAAAATAGCAGCAACTAAACTGTGAAATACATACAGATAATAATAAAAGATTAAAAAAGCTTGGCAGCTTTTTTAAACTTTTAAACATTAAACTATCATGAGTTACAACGTACCTGCAAACCGTGTAATTTAAATATTTTCTTTCAGCTCCATGGGTCATCTTTGATGACAACAAATTGGCCAGTTTTTGTTTTTTATGTTTTAAATGAGAAAATGAATCCACTATGTGTGGTGTATACTGAAAAATGCATACAGTCAGAAATCATTTTATAACATTGTTGACATTAATCAAACCTTGAAATTATTTATTATAAATGAATCCCTGCATGTAACTCAAATGTCATTCCTATAAAAATATGACAACATGATTGCCATTAGGGGGCACAAAGCGAATATCATGTATTTGTTATGTTTCTGTTTATATTTACAGAAGGACAAATCATTAATATATTCATTTCTGAGTAATCAAGAAATGTCAGAAAATGTCATACATTTAACTTTTGCCAAAAGGTAAAACTGCTAGCTTATTAAACAAAATTACTTTAGTGTCTTAAAACTATGTAGATTTCTTATTAAATGTATTTATAGATTACATAAACGGCCTTTTCTATAATAGACAAACTTCTGTCATAACAACTATGCTGTATATATTAATTGACCCATCTGAATTGATCCTCTATAATATAAATTAGCATTAGCAGACAAATTGAATTCTCTTTGGCATTAGTGATCAATTACACATCATACAGTAGATATTTTCAGCCAAAGATGCTGTAAGTAAAAACAGTCATAACAAAATTCTCATATAAAACATGCTAGAGAGTGTGTAGGAAACCTGATATGAACAGGAAAGTCATAGAAATGTATTTCTATACTTGCCATCATTATACTGTATCTACAGCATCCATCTACATCAAGTGTTAGCCAGTAGGAACTGTAACTTGAATTTTGTGACCTGTAGTCCTGACTTCTAACTAAAGTGTATGACCAGATAATAACTACCCCTTAAACCTTTCACTCCTCCTGTAGAGAATGTCTCAACATTAATTTGTTGCCCCTATCTTGTACCTGCTGTGAGACACAACTTAAATTGATCTTAGTGACATCATTACCAGCCCATTTTTGACATCTGGTGGGAGGACTATCACTACTGGCCCACCTGGCACACCTCCGCAGCTACATCTCCCAGAACACCCTTATCATATACACAATATGTGGGCCGGTTCTTGGGAGTAAAAACAGCAGCACTAATTTGTTTAGAAAGAAACCAATTTCTTCATGTAAAGTGGGACAGAGAGAGGTGGGGGTAGATAGATGTATGTAGTCCAGCAGACAGGGCTTACAAAGCTGACTGAGATGCCCCTGAAATGCGTTGGGCAGAGCCACATATGTCACGTCACTCCACTGCATTATTCTATGTTGTGAAGTGGGAGATGTAAATGTACAGCGGCATTGCCTTGTTTGTGAACCTGTCAGTGGGTGGATTCATATATTGATTTTATATGTTACTCTATTGCTGGAAATTTCATTTGAATAAATACTACACTATGGGATATATTTAATTCATGGTGTGCGGCATTACTTCCTGAGCATACGAGTGGATGACAGCCCCTAGTGGAAGATATAGGAAGGAGTTTGCTAGAGCTTTGGAGACCAGTGGGAAATGTGGCTGATGTCCGATTGTGGAATGAATTGAGCACTTTTGCTGCATATCATCTGGCAGCCCATGCATTTGGTAAGTGTGCATTTGGCCCATCTGGTGGAGCAGATTTATAGAATTCCTGGTGTAATTTAAGTCACTACGGTGGTTGTATGGAAGATGGAATGGTACGTCAGTGAATATTGACACACTTTGGACAATATTTTTGTTTTTAGTTCCTTTTCGGACTTTATCATCACAGTATTTTATTTGTATGTCACATATTGTACGTTTTACTTAGCACTGCAATCTTTGTTATGCATTCATGGTGATACCCCTCATATTGTATGTAGAGCTATCACTGTTTACATATGCATGCCAGACCTATGTGCACGTTTTTTTTATTTATCTTTATTGTTATAACAAGTGGGTAAACAAGCCCCCTTGTGATAGCTTTGGGCAGTGACAGGTACTATTTATGGAGACATCTGAGGTCTATTGGACCCCTGATGTCTCCCCTACCCTTCAAGGTATCTGATCAAACACAGATTATATTAATCAGCTGCTTCCCTGGCTGTAACAGTCAGGAAATAACAGCTCTGAAACGGGAAGTTTCAAAATCCTTGTCATTTCTGGAATAATTCACAGAGGGGAACAGGAAATGGGTAGGCCCAGGAACCACTGCAGGCAGTGGTGGGAGGGGGGTTCCAAGCACTACAAAGGTAATCTTTACAGCTGCCCGGATCACATTTAATAAATGGACACTTACCCATCCTGGAGTCCAGCGATGTCGGCACCTGCAGCTGATGTTTCCATCAGCTGTCGGGTGCTCCGCCGCCATTGCGGGTACGGGAACCTGGCAGTGTAGCCTTTCGGCTTCATGTCGGAAACCCTACTGCGCATGAGCGAGTCCCCGCTCCCCTCTCCTATTGGCCCGGTGGCCGGGGAAGGACGAGGCAGCCCGGCGGTGAAGTCACAGCTCCCCGGCAGGAACTCCCGGAAGTGGGAAAGGATACCTGTCAAAGATAGGTATCCTGTCCTCCCTCCCCCCCGAAAGGTGCCAATTGTGGCACCGAAGGAGGGGAGGAATAAGATGAGCGGAAGTTCCACTTTAAGGTGGAACTCTGCTTTAAGGTTGCTTCCACAAAAAAAACCATAGGGATCATTCCAATCCATATGCTCGGATTGTATAGTAAACTCATTTATTGCTAATATATTTTGTGTGTCTCTATGCATGAGGTAGGGACACTTGACTATATTTTTTCGAGGAAATTACATTTCTAGGACATTATAATTGGTCATTCAAGATAAAACCCCACAAAGTAAAAAAGTACACAAATGCAAATGAAAAAAGGAAATTAGTTAAAATTGTTATTAATCTTCTAAGTAATAAAAAGTAAATAAGATGATCTCATATTTCTTAGTAAAAGCCTCAAAATTAAACTATAATTACAAAGAAATATAATATGCATTCATCCATGCATATAAGCACAAGTTTAAAGATTGGAAAAACCATTACTTTAATATTGATATTCTGTAAAATGCTCAGTTTTCAAGTATCACGCTTCAAGTGTGCAAACACAGTTTACAAAATTCAAGGAAAATGTGTGATTGCTATTTAGTCTCTTTCACTGAATTAATTAGTCTTTTTTGTGTTATCTTGTATTACCATCTAAATTCTCAATATATCCTTATTTTGTACAATTATTTTTTTTTCTTTTGCTTATCTCTGGTCTACTCTGTTTTGTGTATGTCTTCAGCTCCTAAAAGACTTTATTGAATTTCTGTTAAGTCACTACTCAATGGTAACAAAACCTTTGTTCTCTTTGATAGGTTTCATCAGGGTTCATTAATTTTCCAGCATATATTTCAAGTTGTAATATTCCAGCAAGCCATCTAACATCAGTAGACACATTAAAGTGAATAGTTTAATTGGTGCTATTTTCTTCTTCTTAAAAAATATTGATCCTCTGTAGATAACTTCTGTTTCTAACAGTACATATTATGCAATACCCACTATTATTATTAGGCATGTGCATACCTAATAAGCCTATTCAATTTAATTTTGGCATGAAGAAAATGAAATAATTCAACTATAGCTAATAAAACAGATGTAATAGCTGGGAATCAGCTTAAAGTGTATAATGAGGATATTGATTATTTTAAAAACACTAGTTTGATTAAAGGATCATACTTCCTATATTTAAAAAGGGGCACTTGGTAACTGATTTTGATTCCTATCTAATGCCCCATAACTAGCAGGTTCAGAAAGCAGTATGGTTGGTAGACTTGGCTTTACATTTTGCTTGGTAAACATTGCATGAGACATTTAGGCCAAACAGTGCTAGCTATTGAAGTGACCATTGAAGTGGCTAGAAACTGGGAGTGCAGGGAATAAAATTTGGAGTCAACATGGTCTTGGATACTTCTTTGTAACTGCAAAGGTCAGAAAGTATGTACAGAACACTTGTGTGTATCACAGATGTGCACAACAGCTCACGGATCAAAAAGACATCACATAAATTAAATTACATGAGAATACTGGAAATAAGGAGCATGAAAGTCCATATAGGATAAGGATGCAGATGTGATATGGTTCAATTGAAGCTCTTTTCCTAAGCAAAGCTGAAGTGACCTCAGAGAACTGGAAAAACTCCACCGGAAACAGTCAATAGGAAGGGAAGATTGTATCCAAAACACATTTCAAGCCCTTTTCGAGTAATTCCTATCTTCCTTTTGGCAGTCACCATCCATAGTGGGTTAGGAACATCCGGAAGAGTCAGTTCTGACGTTTTCAAAAAAACTGCACTAAAGTCTCTGACTATGTTGCACAGGGAAGTGTATTGAAAGATAAATGTAAGGATAAGTGATAGATCCCTTTTGGAATCTGCATTTTCAGGCTACCTTTCTTCCACATCATCCACCAGAAATCATATCAAGACCAAAACTCTGATATACAGTACATGACACTGTGTTTATTACCAACTTTCATTGTAGATTCAGACAAATGGAGAAGATAATTAAACAACGTTGGGGTATCCTATTAGAGGATCCCAAATTAGGCTCAGTAATAACCAACAAACTATGGTAAGATATTGTATGGTATGGGAATAAATAACACCCAGTAAGCCCCATTCCATGTGTTGTGAGCTCTACAGATCACAGTGTCCCTAGGCATTTTGAGTTCAAACATGACCAATCCATGGCTGGCCACAAAGTTTGAGTACTGGAGGCCATCCCAAAACATGCATCTTTTTATGAACGCTTTAAAAAATTATGCCATAGGGAAACCTGCTGGACTTTCTCACTTAATACTTTAGCCCCTAATAGCCTCAATGAAAAATTGTGGTCTGGACTATCCACTGACCTGTCCTCTTGTCATTTATGATCTGGGTATGTTAGACTTGGTTATGTTTCTGGTGTGTTGATATTGACCTCAGGATTTTTAAATCATTGCCCATGGTATTTATACACTTATACCACATATTATTAATATTTTGTTACTTTTTCTCAATTTCATTTTTATCTGTACCATTCATTTTTATTGCCTAAAGGGTTTTTATATATTTATATGCATACCTGATTATATGTAATATTATAAGCATAACCTTTTTATTTTTTAAATACTAAGTATTAGTTTATATTCTTATTTCATGTGGCAACATATATCATCATATTTTGATCCATTCTGTATCGTCGTTCCATCCTTTGGAATATCAACCTTGTTGTCTGTTTTAAAAGGAGTGATTTTTTTACAATTTATATTCTCTATATATTTTTATTGTATTTCCTTTTTACTATTAGACGTGGCTCCATTTCACTTCACCCAAGTACTATACATTATGCAACAAAGTTTTTATTTATCTGCATTTGTCATTTCCTTTCCATCTCATTTAGGATTCTTTATGTTTTTTTTCCTCATGGTTTCTTGACTTTCTTTACTTTCCCTATGGTGCTTATACTATTTTCAGGATAGCTGTTTAAAGGTTCTTCCTTTCTCTTTGCTTTGTGTGAGGTACTGTGTATCCCAATCTCTGTCTTCCCTTTTACCTCCTTACCTCTTCTGGTCTCAGTCCCATGGTTACATCCTAACTCCCACTCCACATCTTAGCTCTGAAGCCTCGTACACACAAACGAGTTTCTCGGCAAGAAACGACAAGAAAACTGGCGAGATAGCTTTCTTGCCGAGAAAATCGTTCGTGTGTATGGTTTCTCGTCAAGAAAACCGACAAGAATCTCGACGAGAAATATAGAGAACCTGCTCTCTATTTTCTCGTCGAGATTCTCGTCAGCCTGTTTCTCGACGAGAAAATTGTGTGTGTGTACACTTACCTGCTCTTCCGGGAACCCCGCGCATGCTTGAAATGACTTTGACGCATGCGCGGTAGCTTCCTAGGCATAGATAGGGTGTAGCAAGATGGCGGTGACGGCATCGAATGTGACGAGCGCACGCTCGTCGTAGTCGATGATGTCACCGCGTTCGCTCCATTCAAAGAACTGCGGGTTCTTTGAATCGAGCGTCTGTACACTCGGCCGGGACAAGTTTCTTGTCCAAGAATCTCGTCAAGAAAAACGACGTGTTTTTTCTTGACGAGATTTTCGGCCGTGTGTACGAGGCTTGACTCTCAGCTCTGGTCTTTCTCTGGTCTTTCTTCTGTTTTGCTTTGTCTTTGCATTGTAGATCTGGCCTTGGTCTGGCCTACTTTTCTGCCCCTGTCACTCCTTCAGGCAAAATAATCCCCTCCTTTCCTTTAAGTATAAATCAGTTGTGGCTTCCCCAAAGCTTTTCAAAGGGGATATCCCCCAAAACGTGTAGCCATGCCCAATTTCAGAATTCTTCTGTTACCATCGGCTTGCCCTGCTGCATGCTGTCAGATGTGTGGATAAAAAAATGCCACAAAGCAATGTAGGAAGCCAGCTACCTTATCTGCCGTGCTGGGCTTGGTGCACTAGAAAAAACATGCACTTTACTCCTTCATGTTTTGTGAGTGGACAGTTTTTATCTTCTTTTATTCTAATAAAGCAGTTTATACTACACTTAGCTGCACCCTTCTGGTTTGTTTTGTATCTTCAAAAGTGCCTGCCTAAACAGATAGGGGTCTATGTATAAAAAAATTATGTGCAAATATATCAATGCACAGGCTCAACAATTCTTCACTGTAATTGGTTTATGTCCTAGGATTGTCAGCACCATCTGATGCCAATAATGTGGTGTTTTTACAGAAGTATTTAAAGTGGTTGTAAACCCACTTTGACAACATGCACCAACAGGTAAGCCTAGATTAAGGCTTACCTGTAGGTGCATGAAAGATCTCCTTAACCTACACGGTTAAGGAGATATTTGCATTTAAAACCGGCGCCGCTGACATCACGCGCATGCGCACTAGCGGGCCGGCTTAGTAGCCGGATTTCTAAATGGAGTTAGCCGGCCCGAGCGCGCATGCGTGTGACGTCATCGCCGCTCCTGGGCCAATGACAGCGCCGGAGCGGCGATACACGGAAGGCAGAGGGGAGCAAGATGGCATCAGCGACAGAGGTGTCCGAGCACCGCTGCGGGGGCTTCGATCTCAGGTAAGTGATTCATAATGAGCTAGTATGCTATGCATACTAGCTCATTATGTCTTTGTTTTGCAGGTTGTTAAAAAAAAATAGCGGGGTTTACAACCACTTTAACCACTTAAGCCCCGGACCAATACGGACCATAATGACCAGAGGTGATTTTACAATTTGGCACTGCGCTGCTTTAACTGGAAATTGTGCGGACATGCTATGTTGTACCCAAACAAAATTTGCGTCCTTTTCTTCCCACAAATAGAGCTTTCTTTTAGTGGTATTTGATTTTTTTGCGATAAAAACGGAAAAAGACTGAAAATTTTGAAAAAAAATGATATTTTCTACTTTTTGTTATAAAGAAAATCGAATAAACTCAATTTTAGTCATACATTTAGGCCAAAATGTATTCAGCCACATGTCTTTAGTAAAACAAATGTCAATAAGCGTATATTTATTGGTTTGCGCAAAAGTTATAGCATCTACATACTAGGGTACATTTTCTGGAATTTACACAGCTTTTAATTTATGACTGCCTATCTCATTTCTTGAGGTGCTAAAATGGCAGGGCAGTACAACCCCCCCCCCCCAAATGACCCCATTTTGCAAAGTAGACACCCCAAGGAAATTGCTGAGAGGCATGTTGAGCCCATTGAATATTTTTTTTTTTTTGTCCTAAGTGATTGAATAATGACTAAAAAATAAAAAATAAATTACAAAAAGTTGTCACTAAATGATATATTGCTCACACATGCCACGGTTATATGTGGAATTGCACCCTAAAATACATTTTGCTGCTTCTCCTGAGTACGGAGATACCACATGTGTGGGACTTTTTAGGAGCCTAGCCGCGTACGGGCCCCCGAAAACCAAGCACCGCCTTCAGGATTTCTAAGGGCGCAAATTTTTGATTTCACTCCTCACTACCTATCACAGTTTCGAAGGCCATAAAATGCCAAAATAGCACAAAACCCCCCCAAATAACCCCATTTTGGAAAGTAGACACCCCAAGCTATTTGCTGAGAGGCATGTTGAGTCCATGGAATATTTTATATTTTGACACAAGTTGCGGGAATATGACAAACTTTTTTTTTTTGCACAAAGTTGTCACTAAATGATATATTGCCCACACATGCCATGGGCATATGTGAAATTACACCCCAAAATACATTCTGCTGCTTCTCCTGAGTACGGGGATACCACATGTGTGGGACTTTTTGGGAGCCTAGCCGCGTACGGGGCCCCAAAAACCAAGCACCGCCTTCAAGATTTCTAAGGGCATAAATTTTTGATTTCACTCCTCACTACCTATCACTACCTATCACAGTTTTGAAGGCCATAAAATGCCAAGATGGCACAAACCCCCCCAAATGACCCCATTTAGGAAAGTAGACACCCCAAGCTATTTGCTGAGAGGCATGTTGAGCCCATTGAATATTTTTTTTTGTCCCAAATGATTGAATAATGACAAAAAGAAAAAAAAAAGTACAAAAAGTTGTCACTAAATTATATATTGCTCAAACATGCCATAGTTATATGTGGAATTGCACCCCAAAATACATTTTGCTGCTTCTCCTGATTATGGGGATACCACATGTGTGGGACTTTTTGAGAGCCTAGCCGCATACAGGGCCCCAAAAACCAAGCACCGCCTTCAAGATTTCTAAGGGCGTAAATTTTTGATTTTACTCCTCACTACCTATCACAGTTTTGAAGGCCATAAAATGCCAAGATAGCACAAAACCCCCACAAATGACCCCATTTTGGAAAGTAGACACCCCAAGCTATTTGCTGATAGGCATGGTGAGTATTTTACAGCTCTCATTTGTTTTTGAAAATGAAGTAAGAATTTTTTTTTTTTCTCTTTTTAATTTTCAAAACT
Source organism: Rana muscosa (assembly GCA_029206835.1). Lineage (NCBI taxonomy): Eukaryota > Metazoa > Chordata > Amphibia > Anura > Ranidae > Rana > Rana muscosa. The sequence goes on from CM055116.1 coordinate 222,414,365, forward strand.
TTGTGACAAAAAGCGAGATCTGCAAAATACTGAACATACCTTTCAGCAAATAGCTTGGGGTGTCTACTTTCTAAAATGGGGTCATTTGGATGGGTTTTGTGCCATCTGGGCATTCCATGGCCTCCGAAACTGTGATAGGCAGTGAGGAGTGAAATCAAAAATTTACACCCTTAGAAATCCTGAAGGCGGTGCTTGGTTTTCGGGGTCCTGTACGCGGGTAGGCTCCTAAAATGTCTCACACATGTGGTATCCCCGTACTCAGGAGAAGTAACAGAATGTATTTTGGGGTGCAATTCCACATATAACCATGGCATGTTTGAGCAATATATCATTTAGTGACAACTTTTTGTACATTTTTTTTTTCTTTTTGTCATTATTCAATCACTTGGGACAAAAAAAAAAATATTCAATGGGCTCAAAATGCCTCTCAGCAAATAGCTTGGGGGGTCTACTTTCCAAAATGGGGTCATTTGGGGGGGGGGTTGAACTGTCCTGGCATTTTATGCACAACATTAGGAAGCTTATGTCACACATCATCCACTCTTCTAACCACTTGAAGACAAAGCCATTTCTGACACTTTTTGTTTACATGAAAACATATATTTTTTTTGCAAGAAAATTACATTGAACCCCCAAACATTATACATTTTTTAAAGCAAAGGCCCTACAGATTAAAATAGTGGGTGTTGCGTTTTTTTTTCCACACAGTATTTGCGCAGCAATTTTTCAAACAAACTTTTTGGGGGAAAAACACACTTTTTTTTTTTAATGCACTAAAACACACTATATTGCCGAAATGTTTGAGGAAATAAAAAAGAAGATCTTAAGCCGAGTACATGGATACCAGACACGACATGCTTTAAAATTGCGCACAAACGCGCAGCGGCGACAAACTACATACATTTTTAAAAGCCTTTAAAAGCCTTTACAGGTTACTACATTAGATTTACAGAGGAGGTCTACTGCTAAAATTACTGCCCTCGATCTGACCTTCGTGGTGATACCTCACATGCATGATGCAATTGCTGTTTACATATGACGCTAGACCGACGTCTGGGTTCGCCTTTGCGCAAGAGCAGGGGGGGACAGGGGTGCTTTTTTTAATATTATTTATTTTGCTTTTTTATTTTATTTTTAAACTGTTCCTTCCATATTTATTTATTTATGTTTACCATTTTTATTGTTATCTCAGGGAATGTAAATATCCCCTATGATAGCAATAGGTAGTGACAGATACTCTTTTTTTGAAAAAAATTGGGGGGTTAGACCCTAGATCTTTCCTCTGCCCTCAAAGCATCTGACCACACCAAGATCGGTGTGATAAAATGCTTTCCCAATTTCCCAATGACGCTTTTTATATCCGGGAGGGGACATTCCCTCCCACTGCTTGTAAAAGCAGTCTAGAGGCTAATTATCTGCTAGGATTGCTTTTACATGAAAGACGGCCGCTGGCTGAAAAGAATGATACCAAGATCATACCTAAACCCGCAGGCATCATTCTGGTATAAACATTCAAAGTCCAGCAACATACCAGTACGTTGATGGTCCTTGTTGGACATGTATTGTAATCTTTTTTTTCATGCAGCCTGTTGGCTGAACGAAAAAAAGAGATTGATCAGTGGGTATGCCCACCATTAGAATACCTCCCTTCATCCACCCACTTCTAATGTAGGGCATACATGCACCATTTATATATGCCGAAGCATGGGGGCATCCTCCTGCAAAAAAGTTTTGGTCTTTTCCACGGGCAAGCCTCCATCGGAATTTCGACCGTATGTACGCGGCATAAAAGGTTATGCTGTGTACACACGGTCAGACTTTTCCACGGGCAAGCCTCCGTCGGAATTTTGAACGTATGTACGTGGCATTAGGAGCAAAATCGCTCCTCCGCCCCTGCTGCCCCCATGCTTCGGCATATATGCTCTTTTTTTTAACTGTGGTGGTGAAATCACCTCCTACAGCGTTGGAGTCACGGCTTTATGTATCGTGGGAGCAAACGCTGTTGCTGTCAAGATAAATAGATCCGCGCTGCAACTGAATGGCGTACCTGATAAGCAAATGATGGTTTACATTAAAACAAAGTAACATTACAGTACAACAGTAAGACCTTACCATACCATACCTGCAAAGCAAATACCAAAAAAATCTAGTAAAAAATAAAACATTTTTTTAACGCAACCTGTGCCTAAAATATATATATGCCGAAGCATGGGGGCATCCTCCCGCAAAAAAGTTATGCCGCGTACACACGGTCGGACATTTCCACGGGCAAGCCTCCGTCGGAATTTCGACTGTATGTATGCGGCATTAGGAGCAAAATCGCTCCTCCGCCCCTGCTGCCCCCATGCTTCGGCATATATGCTCTTTTTTTTAACTGTGGTGGTGAAATCACCTTCTACAGCACTGGAGTCACGGCTTTATGTATCGTGGGAGCAAACGCTGTTGCTGTCAAGATAAATAATTCCGCGCTGCAGCTGAATGGCGCACCTGAAAACAAAAAATGACATACCTGAAAAGCAAGCATGATAAAACATTGCAGAATAGAATACAGTAAAAAAGAGCAGAACAATAGAGAGAAAATAGAGAGAGAGAGAGAGAGAACAATAAAACGACAACTATTTTTGTTTTTTTTATTTTATATTTTTTTTGTGTTTTTTGTTTTTACGTTTTTTGTTTTTTTTTTACACTTTTTTTTGTAACTTTAACAACTGTAATGGTTCGGGTCTCTCAAAATGCGATGGCATCTTGGGAGACCCTGTGTAAGTGTGTCCTAGTCTGTGAAATGCTGTACCCTACGCTAAAACTTCACTTTTGAGTGGAAGCGTTCAAAACATTTACCAATGCAACGACCAGGATTGTCAGGACAGCGTGGACAAAAATAACGGGTGTCACGCCTAAATCCGCACTTGCTACAGACAGGACATCTTTTTTGGGGGGCTCGTTGGGTAGGGGTATTCTCGAGGACATACGGATAATGCCTCTCATGCAGCCGGCTTACTGCATTTGGTTGGGGGTGGTGAGGTGCAGAACCGCCTGGATACAGGAGTTCTGTGACTATCTCATCCTGGAATTTTAGGAGAGATAACATCCCGCCTAAAGCTCTGTATAGCACATGAGTGTTCAGCAAAGCCAATTGAAATAAGGATAGAGACACTTTTTTGTACCAGCGTCTTGCCTTACGGTCAATTAGATACGGCGCCAACAACTGGTCGTTGAGGTCCACCCCTCCCATATTTTGGTTATATTCGTGGACACAGAGGGGTTTCTGCACAACACCAGTCGCCGTACGAATTTGGACTGTCGTGTCTGCATGAAGGGAGGTAAGAAGGAAAACATTCTTATTATCCCTCCACTTCACAGCAAGCAAATTATTACACTTCAAGCAGGCTCTCTCCCCAAGCCTAAGACGGGAATCTACAAGCCCCTGGGGAAAGCCCCGGCGATTAGGTCACACGGTGCCACATGCTCCAATCTGATGATCAAACAAGTGACTAAACAGTGGCACGCTCGTGTAATAATTGTCCACATACAAGTGGTACCCCTTTCCGAATAAGGGTGACACCAAGTTCCACAATCTCTTGCCAGCGCTCCCTATGTAATACGGGCAGTTGACCGGCTCAACCTGACTATCTTTTCCCTCATAAACCGTAAAGCTCCATACATAGCCTGTTGCCCTGTCACAGAACTTATAGAGCTTGACCCCGTATCTGGCACGCTTGCTGGGAAGGTACTGCTTGAAAGACAAGCGGCCAGAAAATTTAATCAGGGACTCATTAACGCAGACAACTTGATCGGGAATAAACAAGGCTGCAAAACGTTTGTTGAAGTGGTTTATGAGGGGCCGAATTTTGCAGAGCCGGTCGTATTCAGGGTCTCCACGTGGACGACAAAGTTCATTGTCGTTGAAATGCATGAACCGCAAGATCTGCTCGTATCGTTTCCTGGGCATGGAGGCAGAGAACACGGGCATGTGGTCAATTGGGTGTGTGGACCGATAAACACGCAATGACGGGAATTTATGTGTGCCCATGTTGAGGGAAAGGCCCAGAAAGGTCTTAAATTCGCAAACCGTAATTGGTTTCCAATCTTTGGCAATGGAAGGCAACTGAGGATTAGCGGCGATGAATTGACCAGCATATAAATTACTCTGGTCCACAATAGATCTATAGAGATCTTCCGTGAAAAACAGCGAATAAAAATCAATTGGCATAAAATCTGCTGTTTTCACCTGAATACCGGGTTGGGCAGTGAATGGGGGAAGTACGGGTTCTGCAGAAGTGGTGGGGACCCAATCAGGATAGGCGAATTCTGCAGGAAGGGCACTATGGGCACGACGGGCCTGCCTTTGTCTTCTTCTTGGTGGCAACGGGACACTACTTGTGCTTGCCACCTCGCCAGCTTGAACTGCACTTATGGGACTCGCCACGTCACCACGTGATACTGCAATGCTGGATGTACGCTCAGGCTGTAACAGGCCGCTGGTGCTTGGCAATTCACCAGAAGGAATAGCGGCGCTAGTACTACTCTGCTCCATGATACGAGAGCCCTGCGGTTCTTGCTCCTCAACAACCTCAGAAGATCGGGACCAGGTACGCCTGACCTTAGCAGGGACCTCATCTTCGTCATCAGAGCTATCTGACATGGAGCCGCTGACTTCACTGTCTTCTACGGGAAGATATTCTGAGCCTGAATCTGACAGATACGTGACCTCCTCTTCACTATCTATCATGCTCAGAATCTTGTAGGCCTCTTTACTAGTGTACCTTCGATTTGCCATTTTGGGCTCTAAATTTAGGGGTACACTAGTAAGATTCACAGGTAAAAAAAGCACCTGACTGTCAGCAAATGTATCAAACGCTTCAAAAAAAACTGTTAGCGATCGCAGGGATCAGGACTGTCTCTGCGAATGCTGCAGTTATGTGTGTTGTGTTTGGTAAGTGACAGTGATCAATCGATACTGCACTTGGGTGGGCTGGGGTGGGCTGGGCTGGGCTGGGCGGAGGGGCTAAACACAGGTGCTAGCAGGTATCTGGGCTGATCCCGCTAACTCTTCATTTTTGGTAACCCTAAACCGCTGGGGACGCTAGTATATATCTGATCAGATCAGATATTGATCTGTTCAGATACTATACCGCTAAGGGAGGTGTATGCTTTGCGCGTGGGTGTTAGCGTTACTGGCACTAACCTGACGCTGCCTGGGGCAACGCAGACCCTCTCTGGCGCTAAAACCTAATTGATATCAGCCGCCGGGCGATCAGGGGATTAAACCTTTATTGGGTTATATACGGCGGGTGCCCTGATGCTATAAAAAGCAAACTAACCAACCAGCGTCACCCGTAACACTTATATGGTGATCACTGGTGAAAGGGTTAACTAGGGGCAATCAGGGGGTTAAAACCTTTATTAGATTATATATGGGGGTACCTGACGCTATATAAAAACCTGACGGGTAACCTAAATAACTAAATAACTAACTGGCCAACCAGTGTCACCAGTGACACTTATACGGTGATCACTGGTGAAAGGGTTAAATCTAGGGGCAATCAGGGGGTTAAAATAATATATGGGGGTACCTGATGCTATAAAAACCTGCGGCAAACCTAAAAATAAATAACTGGCTATCTAGGGCAACACCGACACTAATACAGCGATCGGAAAAACGATCGCTTAGTGACGCTGGCGTTAGGGGGTGAAAGGGTTACCTGGGAGGCGATCAAGGGGTTAAACCTTTATTAGGGGGGGTTAGGGGGCTACCCTGTACCTAAAGGGGCCTAAACCTTACTGCCCTGCAACTTTTTACTGTCACAAATGACACTGATTGCAGTGATCAGTAAAAAAATGACCACTGCAAACGGTGCACTGTGACTGGGGGTACTGGGGGTGATCTGGGGGGTGATCTGGGGGTGACTGGAGGGTGTAAGTGTGCCTACATGTACTGGTGTCAGTGTAGTGTTGGTGCACTTACTGTGAGATGTCTTCTCTCCTCGCGCCGGAACGTAAAGACCGCCGCATGGAGAGATGACATCACTTCCTCTGCCTGTGTTTACATTACACAGGCAGAGAAAGATTCTCATTCGCCGGGAGCGATCGCGAGGGGGTGGCTGGAAACGAATGGCCGCCCCCTCATCACGGATTGCTCCCGAACGGATAACCACCGCTCACTGTATAGAAGGGGGGTCCGATGGGACCCCCCAACTATACGAAGGCAGTCACGTACAGGTACGTGATTGTGCCTGTCCGTGCCATTCTGCCGACGTATATATACAGTGAGCGGACGTTAAGTGGTTAAGAAAAAAAAAATGCATTTTTGCTACTACATAGCACTGATGATCCCAGAAAATAACCTAATAGGAAAATGATGGTGAAGATTCATGGAGCCTGTGTGAATAATTGACATATTTGCACAGCAATTTTTTTTTATCTAGACCCCAAAGTATTAATCAAAACGTATCAGTTTGAAAAGTGTACATGCTACTACACCCACAACTTCAAGTGTAAGTTTAATGTATCTTCAAAGCATGTTGTTTAACCACTTGCCGACCGCCGCACTAACTTATACGACGACAGTGGCACGGCTGCGCAAATAGGGGTATACATATGTCCCCTTTAATTTGCCGGCGTGCGGTCGCGCGTGCGCCACCGGCGGCGTGCTCGCGACCCTGTCGCGAGCTCTGTTGCCGTGCCCTCGGGACCCGCGGACTCGGTGTCCGCTGGTGTCCCGCGATCGTGTCAAGGGGCTGAAGAACGGGGAGATGTCAGTGTAAACACAACATCTCCCCGTTTTTCCTACTGACATGTCACTGATCGTATGTTCCCTCTCATCGTAGCCACGCCCCCTAACAGTTAGATTTACTCCCTATGACACAATTAACCCCTTCAGTGCCCCCTACAGGTTAACCCCTTCACTGCCAGTGTAATTTTTACAGTAATCAGTGCATTTTTTTAGCACTGATCGCTGTAAAAATTACAATGGTCCCAAAATGGTGTCAAAAGTGTCCGACGTGTCTGCCATAATGTCGCAGTCACGATAAAAATCGCTGATCACCGCCATTACTAGTAAAAAAAAAAAATATTAATAAAAATGCCATAAAACTACCCCCTATTTTGTAGACGCTATAACTTTTGCGCAAACCAATCAGTAAACGATTATTGCGATTTTTTTTACCAAAAATATGTAGAAGAATATGTATCAGCCTAAACTGAGGAAAAACATTTTTTTTATATATATATATATATTTTGGGGATATTTATTATAGCAAAAAGTAAAAAATATTGAATTTTTTTCAAAATTGTCGCTCTATTTTTGTTTATAGCGCAAAAAATTTAAACCGCAGAGGTGATCAAATACCACCAAAAGAAAGCTCTATTTGTGGGAAAAAAAGAATGTAAATTTTGTTTGGGAGCCACGTGACACGACTGCGCAATTGTCAGTTAAAGTGATGCAGTGCCGAATCACAAAAAGTGGTCTGGTCTTTGGCCAGCCAAATGGTCCGGGCTGAAGTGGTTAAAGAACATGAATTTTAAATGTTATCCTTTAAGCTTTATTAAAAGAGCCTCTCCCCGCTGAACATTGTTTACATTTATTCATTCTTTTTTTGCATTGGTACATGTCCCACATGACAGCGCCTATACACTTCAAAGAGGTTCAGTGCTATGTTTGGGTTAAGTGGCTTTTTTCCTGGGTTTGTTAAACCTCCTGCGAATCGAATTTTGCCCTTTTTGCTGATCCTTACTAGTAAGCTTAAAGGGTAACTCCACTTTCCTGGGGGGGGGGGGGATAGCAAATAAAAAAATTATAATATAACGTATACAATTGCGACACAAGTCATATTATGATTGATTGTTATTAAAGCGGAGCTCCACCCTAAAGTGGAACTTCCGCGCATCAGAACCCTCCCCCCCTCCGGTGTCATATTTGGCACCTTTCAGGGGGGAGGGGGGTGCAGATACCTGTCTAAGACAGGTATTTGCACCCACTTCTGGGAGTCCTCTCTGCGGGTATTCTGCGGGTAGTATGTCACTTCCCGCAGAATACCCGTTGTATTCTGGGAGACACTCGGCTCCCAGGACACAACAGGGACCAGTGAGAACGGCGCAGCGCAACTCACGTATGCGCCGTAGGGAACCGGGCTGTGAAACAGCAAAGCCTCACTTGCTGGTTCCTTCACCGAGGATGGCGGTGGGGGCAGCAGAGTGATGAGCGATTGCTCGTCTTCTGCTGCCGACGTCGCTGGACTCCAGGACAGGTAAGTGTCCTAATATTAAAAGTCAGCAGCTGCAGTATTTGTAGCTGCTGGCTTTTAATATTTTTCTTTTCAGGGGAGCTCCGCTTTAATAATTACCTTTCCTTTTCAATCTGCATTTCTGTCATTTTCTGTAATATGCAATGAAATATGGCAACCTGGAGGTGTTCTGTACACAGAATGTGTACAGAACACCCCCCAGATATGTCATTTCCTGCTTGTGCAATTGGCTTATTGATTTTCCCAGACGTCTACACTAAGATATAAGTCCAATGTCAGGCATCCCTGGGAACAAAAATTTAATTTTTGTCGAGAAACTCCCAATAGGAAATCACGTCTAAAGGGATGCAGATCCTGCAATTTTCATCATTAGAGCTCTGCAGGTGCAGAAGCTGGTTGATAATTATGAAACCACCCCCACTAGGCTCACTCAGAACATAGGCACAGATAAACACACAGGGATTTCTTCAGAATAACAAAGGGTAGGAATCTGCAACAAGGTTTGTTAAAATCATTATAATGTACATAGATCACCCATGTTTTTTTCTCAACCAAAGTGAAGTTACTCTTTAAAAATATTACATTTTGTTGTCTGGATTATATTTTAAAGATGAACTCCAGCCAGGAAAAATGTTGTCCCAATAAATCCACTACAAGTCAATCTATAGTTTTTGTTGTTAAATATTGTCAAACACTTCCCTACCGCTGGACATCATATGACGTCCTGGACTTTACAATAATGTCCTAGCAAAATCCTGTTTTGTTTTTCACCTTTACATATCATTGAATATTCAAAGTGAACAAAGATTCTCCTTATTTACATACATTCGCTAAAAAAAAAAAAAAAAAAAAACACCAATTCCACTAGTTAATCAACCATATGTTCATAGTTTATTGTGTGAGGTCAAATATATGAGAATTATAAGAATTGAGTTTATTAAAATTGAATAGTTTACCCGACACTAATACATATGTTTTGGCTGGCACCTGTGGATAATTAGCCCTTTAACTATTTTGGGTCCTTGAGGTATGTCTTCCCCTGGAAGACCCCATCTGAAGTTAAAGCAGTATTAAACCCAAAAGCAAACTTTTATTATATTGTAGCTCACCAATTCTTTGATGGCTACATTAATTTTCTATTTTAGACGACCTTTCTCTTATTTTCACCTAGTTATCTGGTCATTAAAACTGTTATTTCTAAAAATAACAAGCTGTCCTACAGACAGCAGTTACAGGGATGAGACAATCCTTTTACCACAGACAGGGGTGCTTAAAATAGTCAACCTTTATTTATTTATGTAAACCTTTTATCCCAAAAGGAGAAACAAACTCTAGGAGCTGGTTCACACAGGGGCAACACGACTTCCAGCACGACTTTGGGAGGCAACTTGGACACGACTTGAGCATGAATCACAGCACGACTCCAGGCAATTTACAAGGCAACTTCAAGTTGCCTCCAGGACAGGAGGCTTTCCAGTGGCCAATCAAACAATAATCAGCTCTGTGGGAGGGAGGGGGGAGGGAGGGGTTTGCCTGGAAAACTATTTTTGGTTGGACTTGGAGGCAACTTCCATTGAAATCAATGGGTACAAGTCGCCTAGAAGTCGAATTGAAGTCGTACAGGAACCTTTTCTGAAGTCGGAGCGACTGCAGTAGTGTACATTAAGACGGCTCCATTCACTTACATTACTTTTCTAAACCGCGTGACTTGGGGCGACTTGAAGTCGGATCCCAGGACGCCCCTGTGTGAACCGGCTCTCACTGTGACTGCTTATACAATTTTAATTGGAGTTTGTATTTAAATATGCTAGGACATCTATCACCCCCTCCCCCAGGCTGAAAAAGCTACTATTCAAAGGTGCCCTGTGCTCCTTCAAGAAAACTAATCCAGCCACTACATCTAATAATTAGTAAGCTGCAAAATATTACATTTTTGATTTTGGGTTTAATACTACTTTAAACTAAGGGTATTAGTATTCCTGCACCTGGTACTTGATAATGGAAATAAGGCAATTCTTCTATGGCTGGTTGCCATAGGGCAACTGTTAAGAACAGTTTCTTATGCTGCTAATGCTTATTAGGAGGGAGCATTAAATTGGGCATTATCTTCATGAAACCCACTTTCTCATCTTCAAGTGAGCTGCTCTCTCCAGGTTGATATTGTTGTGTTACAATGCAGGTGCTATGCTGGTAATTTGGCGATTAACATAGAGGCTAATAAAATCTATTATAAACCAAAATCATTTTTGTGCTGTGTTTTTATGAATATGTGAAACATGAATAAAACACCAAGCAGTGTGAATATTAAAGTCCATTCCGTGCCATGAATGAAATTCAGAATCTTCTATGACACTCGCAAGATACACCACCAAAATAAACATCTGCTGCTTACTAGATATTAAGACCCCATATAATAAAAGGTCCCATGCTCAATTTGTTCCACAGGGTTTCACAGATAATGACCAGGAACAAATCAATCATGAATCAGAGTCCAGATGTAGCCTTAACCACCTCCCTACTGTGCACGAAAACCCCCTTCCTGCCCAAGCCATTTTTCAGCTTTCAGCGCTGTCACATTTTGAATGACAATTGCGCGGTCGTGCGACGTGGCTCCCAAACGAAATTTGCGTCCTTTTTTTCCCACAAATAGAGCTTTCTTTTGGTGGTATTTGATCACCTCTGCGGTTTTTATTTTTTGCGCTATAAACAAAAGAAGAGCGTCCAGTTTGGAAAAAAAACACTATTTTTTAATTTTTGCTATAATAAATACCCATTTTTTTTTTTAAATAAAATTTTCCTCAGTTTAGGCCGATACGTATTCTTCTACATATTTTTGGTAAAAAAAAAAATCGCAATAAGCGCGTATTGATTGGTTTGCGCAAAAGTTATAGCATGTACAAAATAGGGGATAGATTTATAGCATTTTTATTTTTTTATTTTTTTATTAGTAATGGCGGCGATCTGCGATTTTTTATTGTGACTGCGATATTGCGGCGGACACATCGGACACTTTTGACACATTTTTGGGACCATTCACGTTTATACAGCGATCCCTGCTATAAAAATGCATTGATTACTGTATAAATGTGATTGGCAGGGAAGGGGTTAACCACTAGGGGGCGGGAAGGGGTTAAATATGTTCCCTCAATGTGTTCTTACTGTGGGGGGAGGGGACTGACTGGGGGAGGTGACCGATGGTTGTCCCTATGTACAAGGGACACACCATCGGTCCCCTCTCCCTCACAGGACGTGGATCTCTGTGTTTACACACAGAGACCCACTTTCCTGCTCGTTTCCCGGGCAATCGCGGGTGCCCGGCGGCAATCGCGGCCGCCGGGCACGCGCACCGGGGGCCTCGTGAACGCGGCGGGCGCGCGCCGCTGGCTTCAAGCGCGCGCCTCCTAGCTCGTTTTAAAAGGAGGACATCATATGACGTCCTCCCAGAACGAGAGTATCCTCCGCCCGCCATCAATTGACAGTGGGCGGGGGACAAGTGGTTAAGCCCTGGTTTACATTGATGCTACTTGATAGACATCTGTGTGGCTTCATACACAGATGACTATTGAAGTCGCACCTGAAATCGGCAAAAGTAGTGTAGGAACTACTTTTAGCAAATTGGTGCGGCGCCGCAAAATTGGTGTCGCACCGATTGGAACAGTGCCATTGCCGACAATACGTTGCGACTTGTCATGCGATTTGATCTCTCAAATCGCATGACAAATCGCTCCAGTCATGTGAACCTAGGCTGAGGCCTCGTACACACGGCCGAGATTCTCGTTGAAAAAAACATGTCGTTTTTTTCGACGAGATTCTTGGACAAGAAACTTGTCCCGGCCGAGTGTACACACGCTCGTTTCAAAGAACCCGCGGTTCTTTGAAAGGAGCGTACGCGGTGACGTCATCGACTACGTCGAGCATGCGCTCGTCACATTCGATGCCGTCGCCGCCATCTTGGTATACCCTACGTATGCCTAGGAAGCTACCGCGCATGCGTCAAATTCATTTCGAACATGCGCGGGCTTCGGGGAGGACAGGTAAGTGTACACACACTCACTTTTCTCGTCGAGAAACATGCCGAGGAGAATCTCGACGAGAAAATAGAGAGCAGGTTCTCTATTTTCTCGTCGAGGTTTCTTGTCGGTTTTCTCGACGAGAAACCCGATAGCAGCGTACACACGACCGATTTACTCGGCAAGACCTCTCTGCCAGCAAGTTTCTTGCTGGTTCTTGCCGAGAAAATCGGTCGTGTGTACGAGGCCTCAGTCTTGCTCAGCGAATGTTCCAAGTGCAAAGCAAAGACAAAGCCTCATAGTGCAAAATGGCTACACTTTTATTTACTCAAAAGCTGAGAGGTACTTACATTGTATCAAAACATAACACATCAAAGTAACACACATCGCTGTGTTCAGTGAATGTGATCATGTCAGCACAGGCTCCGCCACCCTCAGTTTTATTTTTTAAGCAGATAGATGGGTGACATTCATCATAATTAAACATGCTGTAGATCTGTATTGCTGGATTACGTGTTGGACAATGAATTCACATTAGGGGCAATGTTTATTTTTATTTTTTTTCAGAATCTATGTACCCCTTAGTCATTCCCATGGGTTGGCATTTGGGGGCTTGTTTTCTTTCAAAGGGGGCTTCCAGATTTCATTAAGCGGGGAAGAGACTCTTGTCCTCACCAACCTGGGCAAAAGGTTATTTTTCTGGGGGACACTAGCTGGGTACAATCTCTATGTTGAGGCAAGTGGCCTGGTATGATTCAGAAGGGGGGGTGAGTTTGGTGAGTGTGGGGTTCTCTTCTGAACCATATCATGCCACGTGCCCTCAACGTAGGGAGGACACCTTACCGTACTCATCCCCCACTTTCCTTGCCTGCCAGGATGCATACTCGGATAAGGGTTTTGTATGGGCTTTTTTTCTTGCTTTTTGCATGGGTTGTCCTTAAAATCAATAACAGACCCAAAGGGTCGGGAATATATTTTGGATGACCACTTGACTTCTATTTTGCATGGGGTCCCCTTGACATCCATACCAAACCTATTTTTTTATGTGGGGCCCCCCATTAATGTCTACACCAGACTCTCATCTAGGGTAAGAGTTAGATATAGATAATGTGAAGCCCTGGCCTATTTGTTTAGAAACAGAGCAAAGCAGCTTGGAGCTGTGATTTACCAGATTTTTTTTTCTTTATAAACATCAGTTTTGTTATATTAGGTTGTACACATTGTACAGATGCACGACTTCACTGGCAGGTTAAGGGAATCTCCCAGGTATGTTATTTAAGGCTACTTTTACACTGAAAGCACCCGGCGTTAGTGGTAAAGTGCTGCTAGTTATAGCGGCGCTTTATCGTCCTTTTAGTGGTGCTTTTGGGTCGTTAGCGGAGCACTTTTAACCCCCGCTAGCGGCAGAATAAAGGGTTAAAAGCACCCGTGTTGCGGCGCTTCAGCAGTGCTGCCTATTCATTTCAATGTATACACCGCGCCCAAAACTTCCCCAAAGATGCTGCTTGCAGGACTTTTCAGAACGTCCCACAAGCACACTTCCCCAGTTTGAAATCACTCTGGCTTTCACACTGGGGTGGCATTGGAGGCGTAATTTTAGGCGCTTTACAGGCGCTATTTTTAGAGTTAAAATGCCTGAAAAACACCTTCAATGGAAAAGGGGTCTAAAGTAATTTAGCATGCTTAATGTTTTACTGTAAGCATTAATAAAATGTGCCCCCATGTCATTTGTTTGACTATTAGATTTAAAAATGGCCATTACTGGTTTCTAACATTTAGCTCCCATTGAGTTCAATGTCACTTAAATTGTCAGTAAATGATAGCTCCTGGCTGCTTCCATACAAGACCTGGTAATCATTTAAGGGGAAACATCATGCAAAATACACATAAAAAGTATGTGTGTCCCCCCCACCCACCCAATCCATTCCAGACCTTATCTGAGCATGCAGCCTAGCAGACCGGGAAAGGGGATGGATGAGTGTGCATCACCCCTGAACCATACCTTGCCACAAGCCCTCAACAGAGGTATGTGACCCCCATATACTGCCCCCCCCATGTGAATGAGTAAGTATGATACATAGTACTCCTACTCATTCACAAAAAAGTAGAAGTAAGTCTCCTAATGTAAATCCATCTTCAAGCACATCATCCTGTAATGCAAAGATGCAATGCCTTGTCCATCACAATGAAAAAAAACCACTGACCAGGCAAAAGAAAAAATACTAACAAATCTAACCCCGTTGTGGCAAATGACAGTTCCCGAACCGTGTAGAGGAATGTAAACAAAGGGATGGGGTACTCTGAGTGACATCATTACCCAAAAGTAGTCATGCCTGTATTTGGTAATGACATCACCCGGGAAACCCCACCCCTTGTTTACATGTGGGAACCAGAAACTGTCATTTGTTGTGAGTAAGAGATGGAAAGAGATGTGCTAGCAGGTCAGCAGGTTTTATTCTTTCAGGCCATGGTTATGAAGAAAAGTTTCTTGTCCTCATCAAAATGGGGACAAGATGGTTTGCCAGTGGACCACCTCAAAGTACCCTCCCCATGTTGGGAGCATGTGGCCTTCCAGAGTTCTGGATCGGGCGCATGCTCATCCCCCATTCTCTGGCCTGCCAGGCTGCATTATCAGATAAAGGTCTGGTATGAAATTTGGGCAGGATCCTATGCCGTTTTTATCAGGAATCCCCAGTTGAGTGGTACAGGAGGGTATGCATCATTGGTTGCTAGAAAGCCAGTGGCCAGCGGCTCCCTAAACAACCGGTCTATGTGGGAAGCTGTCACATTTAAAAGTGATAATAATATCACTGCTAAATGTATCACTTCCCGCTGCAGTTGAAGGTTTGGTTTGGCCCAACCTCTGAACAACCAACAGGGAGTTCAGCCCTAGTCATTACTAATAGCAAGCACTTTTGTTTCACTATACTTAGAGGTTTTAAACCTAAAAGTGTGATTGCCTAAGAGCTAGTAGGCAACAAGGAGCTGGAGCATGGAGGATGCCTTTGGAGGATCAAAGTTGCTTCTCCCATAGGTAATATATTTCATAAGTTCCTTCAAGGTCTCTTGTGATAATATGGTGCACAAATGCCAAAATGGGCAACCAATCTGATGGAGATCAGTCAGAATGATGAAAGTTGATTTTTGAATACATCATTTGCTATTTAACATATTAGTTCACTATGCAGAATAAAGAAAAGGAAGCACAATAGATGACTAACCTATCAAACTTAGAAACACACTAGCAAAATGTGTGATGAACAAATAGATCCAATATGTTACCTTGTTAAGTGGCTAATTTACAATAATGTGTATGTTGTTAAATAATTTACAGAAACTGCTGCCAGACACTCAACCTTCCCCAGATTAGATGGGTAAATCAATCATCTTGATTAATAATAAAGTGTTTATTTTAACATTTAAATTAAATTAAAACTAGAATCTATTCTATGTGATGCATTCTATGTTCCCCTAAATAAAACACAATAAGATTGACATGAAAGTGAGCTTGTGTCTTCACATAAACACATATTAACATCATTCCAACATGAAAGTGCTATGAGTAAGCGTCAATTCGTGACGTGAAACGCGTTAGCCACCCCTCCCTGCATGCACACTATCTGCATTTGTTGTTTTGGATTTATGGATTTATTTTGAATTTGGATTTTTTACTTGAAATTTTGGAATAAATAACTGTCTATACAGAGTGCGGCAGTCCAGGGTTTCTTTTCCTCCCATGAAAGTGCTTACATTGGTATTTAACTTTTTATGGGTCAATGCCTTAGTGCATCTGCAAACTTTCTTGCACCATGGACACTGGCCAGAATAAAATACAAACATAATGGAGATAAAGGCAGACATTTAACTAGCAGCCAAAGCTGCAAAAGACATAATAGCAAATATGGTAGCTATGGCCAGTCCAAGATGTAACCCCAATCATGAAAACAAAAGAATGGATTATCAAGACTGAAATAATACTGGGGCTTTAAGTATGTGGGGAGCAAAGTCAGTGACAGCTAGTGATGTGCAAATCTTCCAGTTTGATCTACCAAGGGTTCCGGGTATCTGGTTAAAAATTCAGCAAACCCAATCTTTTCTTTGGTCATTCCCATCTCTTCGAATAACACCCAATCTGGGTGAAATGTATCTGAAGGGCATGGTCATTGGGCAGAGGCTGTGCCTTAAGCTGGTATTAACACTGTTTGACCTGGTTAACACACCAAAGTGGGGCCTGAAATTGTTTATTTTCCTGTAGGATCACAGTGGGACATGTTCCTTACAGGACTGGCAACTGGAGCAAAAGGAAAGTTGACAGGACATCAAGCAGGAGGTTTATGAGCTGCATTATTCATTTATGTGGAACAAACTCAATATTTGCTGTAAATCCTATTGAAGTCTATGGGGGTCAATCCTGTCGTTAAATTCTGTCTATTTTTGGGTAACAGCTAAACTACTGGCAAAAATGGTAAAGTGAGATAAATACTACCATGGCACATTTAACATAGCAAAAAACTTCTTCAAATTCTGTACAGCTGGAATATGGGCCTTGCAATGTGACTTTCGAGGGCCATATGGGAAATACCCACTTCTTTAAATGACATGCTTGGGGTGATGCCTTTAACTTGTATGTGGTGTTACAGAATAGCACAATTTTCAAGGACAGGGTCAGCAACTCAGTATTCTGGCATTATATATTTTGGGGGTAAAACACAATATTTATCCTGCAGAAAATATTAGAAAGTTTGCACCTGTGGTCAAGCTTTTAAAACATTATGTGGCACTTTTACATGAACATTGGAAGAAGGTGCAAACTTTGAGCCACAATGTAGAATTTACCCCACAGCAAACATTAGAAATATAGCAGCTGAGGGTCAAGCTGTAGAAACATTATATGGCAACCTATAGGGGTGCTTTTGATGGCAGACTAGTGCTATCATCCACGCAGAGTCGCTGTTAGATGCATGTGCATCCACCTCAGGGCTGCATGCAAACCCTAGAACATAGAAGTCAATGCACAGGCAGCACCAGCATGGGCACAATCACATGTCAAAGTTTGAATGCGACCAGGAGCAGGTGCAAGGATCCAAACGCAGAGGCTGGAACACTAGAATACGTTCTATCCTGAGGTGTGTGGCACATTTACAGTGCCTACGCAATGGAATAGGCAGCAAACTTTAAGGTATAATTCAGGATTTACACTGAGTATGACATTTAAAAAGTTTGTCTGCAGCAAAGCATCAGAAATTTTGTAGTAGCTGGTTATCCATGATTGGTTAATTTTAATGATAGAGAGCCAGTCTAAACATTCAGATGGGTTTGCCTCTCTGTAATAAAACTTTCTGCTGTACTGAAAATCCTCTTGAGCAGCACATGCCTGGCCTACAGCAAAGGTCCCTGAGGCCTCCTCCTTGTATTCCCCCTCTACCTTATACAGCCTCTGCCTCAATGGAAAGAAGGCAGTAGGCAAATATTCCTGCAGGTCCTAAGACAGTAGTTCTTATTTTCCTCCTGCTGTTGTTCCTGCAGTACCCAGTCTATCAGGCTCCAGAAGGAACAGGAGATGAGTTGCATCACTAACCCCTGCTTTATTGCAGCTCACTAATTTGGTCGCCCCTTCAAAGGGTGCAAAAATGTTGCACATGTCCTGAATATAAATGAGCTGAATGTACCTGGGTTTGGTTTGAGGTGGGTTCGGCGAACATTAATAAAATTCTGGGGATGAATCCTAACCCTGTTGAAGTCAAAAGGAGAAGAATCGTTTTTTGTTTTTAAAAACAAGGTAATGACCATTTTCTAGGATAATAGGCACGTGATTTTCAAACAATTGACATGAGGGGCATGTACCAAAGCAAAAAGAAAAGTTTTTTGTAGGCAGCAGTGCATATAATAAGGCTTTAAGACCAACATTAGAAACACAAAATACTTGTCTGGGTGGTGCCCTTAATCTGCCTGTGATGGGGCACACCTGTATGATGCATAAAACAAAAATGTATAAATTGCCAGTAAGCTGCTTCTCTTTACTTCATCTATTTCAGACCCTCATCCTACATGTTAATGGGGGGACCTCACAAAAAAGCAGTGTGTGGGTCCACCTCAAAATACATACCAGATCATTATCTTTGATGATGGCCTGGTATGGATGTCAAGGGGCCCCCTGCAAAAAAAAGGAGGGTGGTCCTCCCAATATTTATGCCAGACCCATCGGGTGTGGTATGTGTTTTAAAGAGAAGCTTATAGCAAAAAACAAGAAAAGAAAACCATGGGATCTCCCTAAAATCCATGCCAGGCTCTTATTCCCTCAACGCTCTGTGAATGGGAGAGATGTGACTGATTAGACTCTCCTCCATTTACAGATCGTGTTACAGTGTAATCAAAGAAAAGTGTTTCTCTGTGAAGGACTTGTCCCTGTTGGACCATCTGTATTAGAGTTCTGCCTGAAGACCTGAAGCTGCTAACCACTAGAGCACCGGACATTCAGAGACAGGAAGAGGACAGGCATTTCTTCAGTGAAGATTTCTCCAGGGTCCAGATGCCTGCATAACATGGGACATGCTTAATTTCAGGAAAGTGGCAAAAGCTGTAGGGATTTTTTTTTTTTTTCTTAGCTAAATCTCAGCCTTAGCTAAAAAAAAAAAAAAAAAAAAAAAAAAACGAGCCATGCTTCATTTCAGTCAAGTTACTAAAGCAGTAGGGATTTTTTATTTTTTTTTAGCTAAACTTCAGCTTTAGATAATAGAGCTTTACTTGTGTTTTAGGACTGCCTACTCTGTGAAATGATTTGATATATAAACTGCTGAGTAGTGATGAGCCGAACACCCCCGGGTTCGGTTCGCACCAGAACCCGCGAACGGACCGAAAGTTCGTACGAACATTAGAAACCCTATTAAATACAATGGATGCGAACGTTCGAATTCTAAAGTGCTAATTATAACAACTATTATGCATGTTATTGTCCTAAAAAGGGTTTGGGAACCCGGGTTCTGCACCAGGGGACATGTATCAATGCAAAAAGAAGTTTTAAAAACGGTCATTTTTCGGGAGCAGTCATTTTAATGATGCATAAAGTGAAAAAAAAAAGTCAAATATTCCTTTAAATATCGTACCTGGGGGGTGTCTAAAGTATGCCTGTGAAGTGCCACGTGTTTCCCGTGTTTAGAACTGTCCCTGCACAAAATGACACTTCTAAAGGAAAAAAAAGCCATTTAAAACTGCTTGCGGCTTTAATGTAATGTCTGGTCCCGGTAATATGGATGAAAATCTTTAAGAAAAATGGCATAGCTACCCCATGACCCCCCCCTACCCCAGCCCATTACCAGCCCCTTTGGGTCTTGTATGGATATTAAGGGGAACCCCGCACATAAAATAAAAAAGGCCCTATATACTCTGAACAGCCGTATACAGGCGGTGCATACAAGACAGGGACTGTAGGTTTGTTCTTATGTAGAATCTGTTTGTAATTTTGAACAGGTACATTGTTGAAGTGTAGCTCCAGCCCAAAAATCTATTTTTAAACTTTTTGGAAAACATAGGTAAGGGTTATCACCCCTGTAACATTTGTTTTGCTGTCTGTGCCCCTGTTCAGAACATTTCACCTCACTTTCCGTCCCAATGTCAACTGTTTTTGAAATGTGGTGTTTTTCTTGAAACAAGGATTGCTGATAAAGCATCAGTACAGAGGAGACACCTTTCTCCCATATTTATTCTTACAGGAGAGAATTTTCCTTCCTAGGGGTAGATTTCCTCTCACTTCCTGTTGTCTTCTTGCGTTTGCAAGTAGGAGTCGTTTGTAAGTTGGATGTTTGAAAGTAGGGACCTGCCGTATATACTCTGCAGAAATAGGCCCCTTAGTTGTTGGTGTTGGCACAACACTGTAAGCACTCACAGTTACTCTTGGTTGGTGCTGGAACGCCCTGCTGTCAACTATTATATCAGGAATTTTAATTACATATAATTGTTGAACAGTGGTAGTAAAAATTGGGGCTTTGATGGTGGTGCTGGTGCCACAACACTGTAAGCCCTGACAGTTACTCTTGGTGGGTGCAGCAATGGGCCCTGCTGTGAATTATTAGATCAAGAATTGTAATTGCATGCCCCTGTTGAACAGGGGCTGAAAAATTGGGCCTTTCGTGGTGGTGGTGGTGGTGGTGGTGTTGCCACAACACTGTAAGCCCTCAGAGTTACTCTTGGTGGGTGCAGGAATGGGCCCTGCTGTGAATTATTAGATCAAGAATTGTAATAACATGCCCCTTTTGAACAGGGGCTGAAAAATTGGGCCTTTCGTGGTGGTGGTGGTGGTGGCGTTGCCACAACACTGTAAGCCCTCAGAGTTACTCTTGGTGGGTGCAGCAATGGGCCCTGCTGTGAATTATTAGATCAAGAATTGTAATTACATGCCCCTTTTGAACAGGGGCTGAAAAATTGGGCCTTTCGTGGTGGTGGTGGTGGTGGCGTTGCCACAACACTGTAAGCCCTCAGAGTTACTCTTGGTGGGTGCAGCAATGGGCCCTGCTGTGAATTATTACATCAAGAATTGTAATTGCATGCCCCTGTTGAACAGGGGCTGAAAAATTGGGCCTTTCGTGGTGGTGGTGGTGGTGGCGTTGCCACAACACTGTAAGCCCTCAGAGTTACTCTTGGTGGGTGCAGCAATGGGCCCTGCTGTGAATTATTAGATCAAGAATTGTAATTACATGCCCCTTTTGAACAGGGGCTGAAAAATTGGGCCTTTCGTGGTGGTGGTGGTGGTGGCGTTGCCACAACACTGTAAGCCCTCAGAGTTACTCTTGGTGGGTGCAGCAATGGGCCCTGCTGTGAATTATTACATCAAGAATTGTAATTGCATGCCCCTGTTGAACAGGGGCTGAAAAATTGGGCCTTTCGTGGTGGTGGTGGTGGTGGCGTTGCCACAACACTGTAAGCCCTCAGAGTTACTCTTGGTGGGTGCAGCAATGGGCCCTGCTGTGAATTATTAGATCAAGAATTGTAATTACATGCCCCTTTTGAACAGGGGCTGAAAAATTGGGCCTTTCGTGGTGGTGGTGGTGGTGGCGTTGCCACAACACTGTAAGCCCTCAGAGTTACTCTTGGTGGGTGCAGCAATGGGCCCTGCTGTGAATTATTAGATCAAGAATTGTAATTACATGCCCCTTTTGAACAGGGGCTGAAAAATTGGGCCTTTCGTGGTGGTGGTGGTGGTGGCGTTGCCACAACACTGTAAGCCCTCAGAGTTACTCTTGGTGGGTGCAGCAATGGGCCCTGCTGTGAATTATTACATCAAGAATTGTAATTGCATGCCCCTGTTGAACAGGGGCTGAAAAATTGGGCCTTTCGTGGTGGTGGTGGTGGTGGCGTTGCCACAACACTGTAAGCCCTCAGAGTTACTCTTGGTGGGTGCAGCAATGGGCCCTGCTGTGAATTATTAGATCAAGAATTGTAATTACATGCCCCTTTTGAACAGGGGCTGAAAAATTGGGCCTTTCGTGGTGGTGGTGGTGGTGGCGTTGCCACAACACTGTAAGCCCTCAGAGTTACTCTTGGTGGGTGCAGCAATGGGCCCTGCTGTGAATTATTACATCAAGAATTGTAATTGCATGCCCCTGTTGAACAGGGGCTGAAAAATTGGGCCTTAGGCACTGGTGGCACAACACTACAACCCCTCACAGATACTGTACTTGGAGCACAGCAATGAGCCCTGTTGCAAAGTATTGCTTCAAAAATTGTAATGACACGCCCCTGTTAAACAGGGGCTGAAAAATTGGGCCTTAGGCACTGGTGGCACAACACTACAACCCCTCACAGATACTGTACTTGGAGCACAGCAATGAGCCCTGTTGCAAAGTATTGCTTCAAAAATTGTAATGACACGCCCCTGTTAAACAGGGGCTGAAAAATTGGGCCTTAGGCACTGGTGCCACAACACTCCAACCCCTCACAGATACTGTACTTGGAGCACAGCAATGAGCCCTATGGCAAATTATTGCTAAAAAAATTGTAATTACACGCCCCTGTAAAACAGGGGCTGAAAAATTGGGCCTTAGCCACTGGTGGCGGCACCCATAAACAAAAATGATCTTCCAAGCTATCATCATCAATCGTATCATTGAGGACTCGGAGGAGGAGGATAGCCAGTCAACATAACAGCACAGGCACTCAGCATCAGCATCAGTCTTGAAGGGATGTGACATGTTAAAATCAATTAGTCTGTTATATCAGCATCAGGTGTGTGGTAGCTGGTGGTGATCCAAGACTGGTTCATCTTGATGAAAGTCAGTCGATCAACCGAGTCGGTGGACAGGCGCACCCTGTGATCCGTGACAAATCCTCCAGCAGCACTGAATGTGTGTTCCGAAAGAACGCTGGATGCAGGACAGGCCAGTAGCTCAATTGCATACTGTGCAAGCTCTGGCCAGTGATCCATCCTCAAGACCCAGTAAGCCAGAGGATTTTCGGTGGGGAAAGTGTCCAAGTCTGACCTTGCCCCTAGATATTCCTGCACCATGTTTATCAGACGCTGGCGATGGTTGCTGGAACCGATCATACTTTGGGGCTGCGGACTAAAGAATTGTCTGAACGCATCGGTCAGACGGCCACCTTCCCCACCGCTCCTTCTTTGACTGGCCGAAGCCTCAGCAACTCGTTGTCCAGGACCAGGAGTTTGTAACCTCCCAGTCTCTGGGAACGCGTTGCACAGACCTTTCTGCAAGGCCTCCCGGAGTTGTCTCATCCTCTGCTCCCTCTGCGAAGGTAACATAAGGTCCGCAACCTTACCCTTGTACCGTGGATCAAGGAGAGTGGCCAGCCAGTAATGGTCCCTCTCCTTGATCCGAAGAATACGAGGATCCTTCCGCAGACTTTGCAGGATCAGGGAGGCCATGCAGCGTAGGTTTGCTGAGGCATTCGCTCCGGAGTCCTCTGGGTCACTAAGGACGACATGATCCGCAGCCACCTCCTCCCAGCCACGTACAAGTCCACTGGTTTCTTGGGACTGTAAATCATCCCTAAAAGACTGCTGCTGATGATGCTGAGTGCCAGCCTCCACCTCCATGCTGACACAATCCTCCTCCTCCTCCTCCTCCTCCTCCTCTTCCTCTTCCTGTGCGATGGGTGGGACAGAAGGAACACTGTCTGGGTAAAGGGGGCCTTGAGAGGCAAGGAAGTCCTCCTCTTCCTGCCTCTGTTCTGCCTCAAGTGCCCTGTCCATTATTCCACGCAGCGTGTGCTCCAACAGGTGGACAAGAGGTACAGTGTCACTGATGCATGCACTGTCACTGCTCACCATCCTCGTGGCCTCCTCAAATGGTGCCAGGACAGTGCATGCATCCCTGATCATGCCCCACTGGCGTGGAGAAAAAAAAACAAGCTCCCCTGACCCTGTCCTGGTGCCGTAGTCGCACAGGTACTCATTGATGGCCCTCTGCTGCGTGTGCAGCCGCTGCAGCATGGCCAACGTTGAGTTCCACCTGGTGGGCATGTCACATATAAGGCGGTTCTTGGGCAGGTTCAACTCCTTTTGCAGCTCAGCCAGGCGAGCACTGGCATTATAAGATCTGCGGAAATGCACACAGACTTTCCTGGCCTGCCTCAGGACATCCTGTAAGCCCGGGTACCTGCCCAAGAACCGCTGCACCACCAGGTTAAGGACGTGAGCCACACAGGGCACATGGGTCAGTTGTCCCTGTCGGAGGGCGGAGAGGAGGTTGGTGCCATTGTCGCAAACCACCATTCCTGGCTTAAGCTGGCGTGGCGTCAACCACCTCTCGGCCTGGCCCTGCAGAGCAGACAGGACCTCTGCCCCAGTGTGGCTTCTGTCCCCCAAACACACCAGCGCAAGCACGGCATGGCATCTTTTTGCCTGCGTACTTGCGTAGCCCCGTGAACGGCTACGGAGCACCGCTGGTTCATAGGACAAACCACAGGAAGAGGCCATGGAGGAAGAAGAAGAGGAGGGGGTGGAGGAGAGAGGTGTGTCACAACCAGTAGTAGCATTTTGGAGGCGTTGCGGTGGAACAACCTCCAACACTACTGCACCTTGTCCTGCATCCTTCCCAGCTGCCAAAAGAGTGACCCAATGGGCCGTGAAAGAAAGGTAACGTCCCTGTCCATGCCTGCTGGACCATGAGTCAGCGGTAATATGCACCTTACCGCTGACCGCCCTGTCCAGCGAGGCCAAGACATTGCCTTCCACATGCCGGTAGAGAGCCGGAATAGCCTTCCGTGAGAAAAAGTGACGTTTGGGAACCTGCCACTGAGGAACCGCACATTGCACAAACTCACGGAAGGGGGCCGAGTCTACCAACTGAAAAGGCAGCAGTTGAAGCGCTAGCAATTTAGCCAAGCTAGCATTCAACCGCTGGGCATGTGGATGGCTGGGAGTGAACTTCTTTCGACGGTCCAGCAGCTGGGGCAGGGAAATTTGCCTGCTAGAATCGGACGTCGGTGTACTGCTAGCAGAGTGGCCGCAAGTACTTGGCTGTGACACACCTAATTCTACACCTTCATTCCTCTCAGTGCATGTTTCAGAGAGGACTGAAGTTATAGTGGGGTTGGAGATCCCAGCTGATGCGGTGCAAGGAGAGGTCCGCTTTGTTCTTTGGTGTGGGTCTTTGAGGTAGGCTTGCCAACGAGCTGCATGGCAGGTCAACATATGTCTGGTCAGGCATGTGGTACCCAAGCGGCTGATGTTTTGGCCACGCGATATACGCTTGAGACATATGTTGCAAACAGCAGCTGTGCGATCTGATGCACTAGCCTCAAAAAAGGCCCACACCAAGGAACTTTTTGAATGACGGGCAGAGGCTGCGCCCTGCACAGGCGGAGCTCTGCGGTGTGATTCCGTCGGTGTACTGCCCTTACGCTGGCCACCAAAGGGCATCCTGCCTCGTTGGAGATGTGCCTCCTCCTCATCCTCCTCCTCCTCCTCTCTCCTATTAGGCACCCACGTGGAGTCAGTGACCTCATCATCCCCTCCCTCCTCATCACTGGAGCCAATCTGGCAGTATGCTGCAGCTGCTGGAACATGACTGCCAGATTGGTGTCCTTCTTGAGCATCCCCTCTGTCTGCCTTCCTGTAGCTGGGTTTCATCATCAGACCCTTCGAAACGCTGGGCATCCTCCTGGAGCATGTACCCAACACTGTGCTCAAACAGTTCGGGGGACTCCTCAGGAGGAGGACATGGTGGGTCTAGGGAAGGAGTGACTGATGATGAGTCTGACATTGATACCAGGGAAGAGGACGCTTTGGCAGCTGCTTTGCCAGTACCCTGAGCCTGGGTGAGAGAGGATGAGGAGGAGGAGGAGGGCTTGGTCATCCACTCTACCAAGTCTTCGGCATGATGTGGCTCAACATGTCCAGCTGCCGAAAAGAAGGACAAGCATGTCCCATGGCCATGTGCTGATGACAATGCACCGCGTCCACGACCAGCACTGTTGCCCCCAGACACAGAGCCTGCTTGCCCTCTTTTATTGCCTCCTGACTGTCTGCCTCTCCTTGTTTGCCTTCCAGACATTCTAATAGATGGCCTGCAGGGAGATGGGAAAAAAGCAATAAGGGCTACCTTCAGGTGTCCTTCTCTGTCCCTTTACTTAAGGATTTCTAAATATGGTTGAGGATTATTGCTTTTGCACGGAATAGCACAACGACAATTTCCCTGACTGTCCAAAAAACAAGGATTTCAAAGATGGTTGATGAGGAATGCTTTGGCACACTATAGCACAAGGAGAATTCCCCTCACTTTCCTTCTTTGTCCCTAGAAACAAGGACTGGCACAGTGAAAGAAACTGACACTCTCCCTACCTAGAGTTTTCTGTCCCTAGAAAAAATGTTTTTTTAAAGCACACTATAGCACAAGGAGAATTTCCCTCACTTTCCTTCTTTGTCCCTAGAAACAAGGACTGGCACAGTGAAAGAAACTGACACTCTCCCTACCTAGAGTTTTCTGTCCCTAGAAAAAATGTTTTTTTAAAGCACACTATAGCACAAGGAGAATTCCCCTCACTTTCCTTCTTTGTCCCTAGAAACAAGGACTGGCACAGTGAAAGAAACTGACACTCTCCCTACCTACAGTTTTCTGTCCCTAGAAAAAATGTTTTTTTAAAGCACACTATAGCACAAGGAGAATTCCCCTCACTTTCCTTCTTTGTCCCTAGAAACAAGGACTGGCACAGTGAAAGAAACTGACACTCTCCCTACCTACAGTTTTCTGTCCCTAGAAAAAATGTTTTTTTAAAGCACACTATAGCACAAGGAGAATTCCCCTCACTTTCCTTCTTTGTCCCTAGAAACAAGGACTGGCACAGTGAAAGAAACTGACACTCTCCCTACCTACAGTTTTCTGTCCCTAGAAAAAATGTTTTTTTAAAGCACACTATAGCACAAGGAGAATTCCCCTCACTTTCCTTCTTTGTCCCTAGAAACAAGGACTGGCACAGTGAAAGAAACTGACACTCTCCCTACCTACAGTTTTCTGTCCCTAGAAAAAATGTTTTTTTAAAGCACACTATAGCACAAGGAGAATTCCCCTCACTTTCCTTCTTTGTCCCTAGAAACAAGGACTGGCACAGTGAAAGAAACTGACACTCTCCCTACCTACAGTTTTCTGTCCCTAGAAAAAATTTTTTTTTAAAGCACACTATAGCACAAGGAGAATTCCCCTCACTTTCCTTCTTTGTCCCTAGAAACAAGGACTGGCACAGTGAAAGAAACTGACACTCTCCCTACCTACAGTTTTCTGTCCCTAGAAAAAATGTTTTTTTAAAGCACACTATAGCACAAGGAGAATTCCCCTCACTTTCCTTCTTTGTCCCTAGAAACAAGGACTGGCACAGTGAAAGAAACTGACACTCTCCCTACCTACAGTTTTCTGTCCCTAGAAAAAATGTTTTTTTAAAGCACACTATAGCACAAGGAGAATTCCCCTCACTTTCCTTCTTTGTCCCTAGAAACAAGGACTGGCACAGTGAAAGAAACTGACACTCTCCCTACCTACAGTTTTCTGTCCCTAGAAAAAATGTTTTTTTAAAGCACACTATAGCACAAGGAGAATTCCCCTCACTTTCCTTCTTTGTCCCTAGAAACAAGGACTGGCACAGTGAAAGAAACTGACACTCTCCCTACCTACAGTTTTCTGTCCCTAGAAAAAATGTTTTTTAAAGCACACTATAGCACAAGGAGAATTCCCCTCACTTTCCTTCTTTGTCCCTAGAAACAAGGACTGGCACAGTGAAAGAAACTGACACTCTCCCTACCTACAGTTTTCTGTCCCTAGAAAAAATGTTTTTTTAAAGCACACTATAGCACAAGGAGAATTCCCCTCACTTTCCTTCTTTGTCCCTAGAAACAAGGACTGGCACAGTGAAAGAAACTGACACTCTCCCTACCTACAGTTTTCTGTCCCTAGAAAAAATGTTTTTTTAAAGCACACTATAGCACAAGGAGAATTCCCCTCACTTTCCTTCTTTGTCCCTAGAAACAAGGACTGGCACAGTGAAAGAAACTGACACTCTCCCTACCTACAGTTTTCTGTCCCTAGAAAAAATGTTTTTTTAAAGCACACTATAGCACAAGGAGAATTCCCCTCACTTTCCTTCTTTGTCCCTAGAAACAAGGACTGGCACAGTGAAAGAAACTGACACTCTCCCTACCTACAGTTTTCTGTCCCTAGAAAAATTTTTCTTTTAAAGCACACTATAGCACAAGGAGAATTCCCCTCACTTTCCTTCTTTGTCCCTAGAAACAAGGACTGGCACAGTGAAAGAAACTGACACTCTCCCTACCTACAGTTTTCTGTCCCTAGAAAAAATGTTTTTTTAAAGCACACTATAGCACAAGGAGAATTCCCCTCACTTTCCTTCTTTGTCCCTAGAAACAAGGACTGGCACAGTGAAAGAAACTGACACTCTCCCTACCTACAGTTTTCTGTCCCTAGAAAAAAATGTTTTTTTAAAGCACACTATAGCACAAGGAGAATTCCCCTCACTTTCCTTCTTTGTCCCTAGAAACAAGGACTGGCACAGTGAAAGAAACTGACACTCTCCCTACCTACAGTTTTCTGTCCCTAGAAAAAATGTTTTTTTAAAGCACACTATAGCACAAGGAGAATTCCCCTCACTTTCCTTCTTTGTCCCTAGAAACAAGGACTGGCACAGTGAAAGAAACTGACACTCTCCCTACCTACAGTTTTCTGTCCCTAGAAAAAATGTTTTTTTAAAGCACACTATAGCACAAGGAGAATTCCCCTCACTTTCCTTCTTTGTCCCTAGAAACAAGGACTGGCACAGTGAAAGAAACTGACACTCTCCCTACCTACAGTTTTCTGTCCCTAGAAAAAATGTTTTTTTAAAGCACACTATAGCACAAGGAGAATTCCCCTCACTTTCCTTCTTTGTCCCTAGAAACAAGGACTGGCACAGTGAAAGAAACTGACACTCTCCCTACCTACAGTTTTCTGTCCCTAGAAAAAATGTTTTTTTAAAGCACACTATAGCACAAGGAGAATTCCCCTCACTTTCCTTCTTTGTCCCTAGAAACAAGGACTGGCACAGTGAAAGAAACTGACACTCTCCCTACCTACAGTTTTCTGTCCCTAGAAAAAATGTTTTTTTAAAGCACACTATAGCACAAGGAGAATTCCCCTCACTTTCCTTCTTTGTCCCTAGAAACAAGGACTGGCACAGTGAAAGAAACTGACACTCTCCCTACCTACAGTTTTCTGTCCCTAGAAAAAAATGTTTTTTTAAAGCACACTATAGCACAAGGAGAATTCCCCTCACTTTCCTTCTTTGTCCCTAGAAACAAGGACTGGCACAGTGAAAGAAACTGACACTCTCCCTACCTACAGTTTTCTGTCCCTAGAAAAAATGTTTTTTTAAAGCACACTATAGCACAAGGAGAATTCCCCTCACTTTCCTTCTTTGTCCCTAGAAACAAGGACTGGCACAGTGAAAGAAACTGACACTCTCCCTACCTACAGTTTTCTGTCCCTAGAAAAAAAATTTTTTTAAAGCACACTATAGCACAAGGAGAATTCCCCTCACTTTCCTTCTTTGTCCCTAGAAACAAGGACTGGCACAGTGAAAGAAACTGACACTCTCCCTACCTACAGTTTTCTGTCCCTAGAAAAAATGTTTTTTTAAAGCACACTATAGCACAAGGAGAATTCCCCTCACTTTCCTTCTTTGTCCCTAGAAACAAGGACTGGCACAGTGAAAGAAACTGACACTCTCCCTACCTACAGTTTTCTGTCCCTAGAAAAAATGTTTTTTTAAAGCACACTATAGCACAAGGAGAATTCCCCTCACTTTCCTTCTTTGTCCCTAGAAACAAGGACTGGCACAGTGAAAGAAACTGACACTCTCCCTACCTACAGTTTTCTGTCCCTAGAAAAAATGTTTTTTTAAAGCACACTATAGCACAAGGAGAATTCCCCTCACTTTCCTTCTTTGTCCCTAGAAACAAGGACTGGCACAGTGAAAGAAACTGACACTCTCCCTACCTACAGTTTTCTGTCCCTAGAAAAAATGTTTTTTTAAAGCACACTATAGCACAAGGAGAATTCCCCTCACTTTCCTTCTTTGTCCCTAGAAACAAGGACTGGCACAGTGAAAGAAACTGACACTCTCCCTACCTACAGTTTTCTGTCCCTAGAAAAAATGTTTTTTTAAAGCACACTATAGCACAAGGAGAATTCCCCTCACTTTCCTTCTTTGTCCCTAGAAACAAGGACTGGCACAGTGAAAGAAACTGACACTCTCCCTACCTACAGTTTTCTGTCCCTAGAAAAAATGTTTTTTTAAAGCACACTATAGCACAAGGAGAATTCCCCTCACTTTCCTTCTTTGTCCCTAGAAACAAGGACTGGCACAGTGAAAGAAACTGACACTCTCCCTACCTACAGTTTTCTGTCCCTAGAAAAAATGTTTTTTTAAAGCACACTATAGCACAAGGAGAATTCCCCTCACTTTCCTTCTTTGTCCCTAGAAACAAGGACTGGCACAGTGAAAGAAACTGACACTCTCCCTACCTACAGTTTTCTGTCCCTAGAAAAAATGTTTTTTTAAAGCACACTATAGCACAAGGAGAATTCCCCTCACTTTCCTTCTTTGTCCCTAGAAACAAGGACTGGCACAGTGAAAGAAACTGACACTCTCCCTACCTACAGTTTTCTGTCCCTAGAAAAAATGTTTTTTTAAAGCACACTATAGCACAAGGAGAATTCCCCTCACTTTCCTTCTTTGTCCCTAGAAACAAGGACTGGCACAGTGAAAGAAACTGACACTCTCCCTACCTACAGTTTTCTGTCCCTAGAAAAAATGTTTTTTTAAAGCACACTATAGCACAAGGAGAATTCCCCTCACTTTCCTTCTTTGTCCCTAGAAACAAGGACTGGCACAGTGAAAGAAACTGACACTCTCCCTACCTACAGTTTTCTGTCCCTAGAAAAAATGTTTTTTTAAAGCACACTATAGCACAAGGAGAATTCCCCTCACTTTCCTTCTTTGTCCCTAGAAACAAGGACTGGCACAGTGAAAGAAACTGACACTCTCCCTACCTACAGTTTTCTGTCCCTAGAAAAAATGTTTTTTTAAAGCACACTATAGCACAAGGAGAATTCCCCTCACTTTCCTTCTTTGTCCCTAGAAACAAGGACTGGCACAGTGAAAGAAACTGACACTCTCCCTACCTACAGTTTTCTGTCCCTAGAAAAAATGTTTTTTTAAAGCACACTATAGCACAAGGAGAAATCCCCTCACTTTCCTTCTTTGTCCCTAGAAACAAGGACTCGCACAGTAAAACACACTGACACTCTCCCTACCTATCCTTCTCTTTCCCTAAACTAAAGGAATCCAGGTTAAGCAAGAAAGAAATAAATGTCACTGTCCCTGCCTATGCTTGTCTTTCCCTGCTCCGGAACACACTACACTAGGCCGCCGTGCTGGCGGCCTTTTATAGTGTGGGGCGTGTACTAAACACCCTCAGCAATAATTGGCCACAGGCATCCTGCCTGTGGCCAATCATTGCTCTCCTCGCTGCCGGCGCTGTGATTGGCCAAGCATGCGGGGTCACAGTGCATGCTTGGCAAATCACAGCGCCTGGATGACACTGCGATGGCGTAGTGCATTGTGGGCCGTTCGCGTCACTCGAATTTGGCGCGAACGGCCCAAATCGTTCGATCTTCGTCGAACGATCGAACAGCCGATGTTCGAGTCGAACGTATGTTCGACTCGAACACGAAGCTCATCCCTACTGCTGAGCTATAGGCATCAAGAAAATAAGATGAATCTGCCAATGTGCTCCTTAAAAGGTCCATGTTTGCAAATCCTTTTGGTTTAAGCACCTGCCGGTGGCTTGAGCAGGCACCGTGATATACCAGCCTATGCAAAAGGAAGGAAAGGAATCCTACAAAGAAGGTCACCTAGCAGAACACCGTTGTTGAATAAGATGAATTTATTATAGAAAATGCACCATCATAATTGAAAAGTGAAAAAACAATCTTCCACACAAATTTAAAAAGACTTAGGACCGAATGCAGCTGAACATACATCCATACACTTCAGCAATTGCAGGTGATTGAATAAAAGTTGCAAAAAAATTGGCAAAAAATTGCATACAAATGCAGATAGGAGCACAGTAGTTCAACACAATTTCTAGATAGTACTAAAGTGTGTATATTCACTGGAGTGGGTGTTCAAGAGTAGCTTCAGGTTGGCATAGTCCAGGACAGACCATATATAAGAAACAATTTTTTATGGATATTTCCTTAGTCTTACGACTTCCTAAAGTGGCATTTCATGGTAAATAGAAAGTCATTGTAAGTAATTCCTGAGTTTCAGTTCATCACACAGGGGGGAGAGAGGAAAAGGGTGGGAGTGGTGGAGACAAGTGTGTACTGGGGGTGAGAATCAGGCCATTCTGATTAACAGCTAGTAAGCCTCGTGTGACATCCTATATCAACATACAGGGAAACACTACCTCTGCCGGGTTAGCCCCCCCTCATCAAAATTTTTGAAAAATCTTATGCAGTTTGTTAGATCTTTGTTAGATCAGGTTAGATCAACCGTTGTTTGCGTTAGATCTCACACAGAAGAAGCAATATTAACAGTTATTTGCTGGGGGGGCTAACCTGTCATCAGCCCCCCCTTATCAAAAAATTGACCAAACAGTTAGCTATTTTGGAAGCTATTTGTTAGATCCGGTAAGATCAATTGGTTTTAACGTTAGATCTCACATAATTAGAGACTTATTAAGTGATTAATGAGGGGGGGCTGGCCCCCCTTATCAAATTTTCTGGCCAAAAATGATTCAGGCTAATAGATATTCGTTAGATCCGGTAAGATCAAGTGGTTTTAACATTAGAGCTCATATAATTTCAGAGATATTCCACATACAAATACAGATATTAGGTGGTACATAAGGACGGGTTGGCCCCCCCTTATCAAATTTTCGGGCCAAAAATCATTCAGGCTAATAGATATTCGTTAGATCCGGTAAGATCAAGTGGTTTTAACGTTAGATCTCACATAATTAGAGACTTATTAAGTGATTAATGAGGGCGGCTGGCCCCCCCTTATCAAATTTTCGGGCCAAAAATCATTCAGGCTAATAGATATTCGTTAGATCCGGTAATATCAAGTGGTTTTAACGTTAGATCTCACATAATTTCAGAGATATTCCACATAAAAATACTGATATTAGGTGGTACATAAGGACGGGTTGGCCCCCCCTTATCAAATTTTCGGGCCAAAAATCATTCAGGCTAATAGGTATTCGTTAGATCCGGTAAGATCAAGTGGTTTTAACGTTAGATCTCACATAATTAGAGACTTATTAAGTGATTAATGAGGGGGGGGGGCTGGCCCCCCTTATCAAATTTTCGGGCCAAAAATCATTCAGGCTAATAGATATTCATTAGATCCGGTAAGATCAAGTGGTTTTAACGTTAGATCTCATATAATTTCAGAGATATTCCACATACAAATACAGATATTAGGTGGTACATAAGGACGGGTTGGCCCCCCCTTATCAAATTTTCAGGCCAAAAATCATTCAGGCTAATAGATATTCGTTAGATCCAGTAAGATCAAGTGGTTTTAACGTTAGATCTCATATAATTTCAGAGATATTCCACATACAAATACAGATATTAGGTGGTACATAAGGACGGGTTGGCCCCCCCTTATCAAATTTTCGGGGCAAAAATCATTCAGGCTAATAGATATTCGTTAGATCCGGTAAGATCAAGTGGTTTTAACGTTAGATCTCATATAATTTCAGAGATATTCCACATACAAATACAGATATTAGGTGGTACATAAGGGCAGGTTGGCCCCCCCTTATCAAATTTTCGGGCCAAAAATCATTCAGGCTAATAGATATTCGTTAGATCCGGTAAGATCAAGTGGTTTTAACATTAGATCTCACATAATTTCAGAGATATTCCACATACAAATACATAAGGACGGGTTGGCCCCCCCTTATCAAATTACACAGTACACACCTGACAGTGACACAAGGCCTGTCTGGTGCCCCAGCCACCTTCCAAAGGCTAATGGAGAAGACCATGGGTGACATAAAACTGATCGAGGTGTTGGTGCACTTAGACGACATCATCGTTTTCGGCAAGACCCTGGAAGAGCACGAAGAGCATCTGGAGAAGGTCCTGAAGAGACTGCATGATGAGGAGGTTGAAGCTGTCTCTGGAAAAGTGCCAGTTTTACCAACCCTCAGTCAACTACCTTGGCCATATTGTGTCTTACGACAAAGTGGCCACCGACCCCCAGAAGCTGGAAGCTGTCACCTCCTGGCCGAGGCCTACCAACGTGACTGAGCTTAGGTTATTTCTGGGATTCTGCTCTTATTACAGAAGATTTGTCAAGGGATTCGCTAAGACGCTGATCTGGCGATGCCTGTCAGACCAGCTGGAGGGCCCAGAAAACCCAGAGAGTCCATTCAGGAACAATGGACTCCGAAGTGTGAAGAGGTTTTGGGCAGCCTAACAACCGCTCCTGTTCTGGCCTATGCAGATCCAACCAAGCCATATGAGCTACATGTTGACGTCAGTCGAGATGGGTTAGGTGGGGTGATATATCAAGAGCATGACGGTCATCTACGGCCTGTTGCCTACATGAGTCGGAACTTGTCCCCCCGCCGAGAAGAACTACCCCATGCACAAACTTGAGTTCCTGGCCTTGAAGTGGGTGGTGGTGGATAAGCTGGGGGATTATCTATATGGAGCGGAGTTCGTGATCAAGACTGACAACAATCCTCTCACCTACATCCTCACTACCACCAAGTTGGATGCCACGGGTCACAGATGATTGGCTACTCTATCAGGGTTTATTTTCAGCCTGAAACAAGATGCGGATGCTTTGTCAAGAAGGCCCCATTGTTCCAGAGACCCCCCAGCTGACACCTGAAGGGGTATGAGCCTTATGTCAAGGAGCAGAACATCAAGCTGGAGAAGGATCCAGGGCCGAAGACATTGGAGTATCAGCCGCTGGTGTCCCCAGATGTTATTGCAATGTCACCCAAGTCGGGGATAAAGGTCTGCCCGAAGCTGTCAAAGAATGACCTGCAAAGGGACCAGTTGGAGGACCCTCCCTGCAGCTTGGCATTGAAGGCCTTGGAGAGCCAACGCCCTGACTTGCTCCTCACTGACTCCCCAAAGGAAACCCGTCTGCTGTACCGAGAGTGGGATCAGTTTCAGGTGCACCAAGGGTTGGTCTACCGAAGGGGCCCCTCTGACGATTCTGAAAAAAAATTGCAGCTATTCCTACCTGAAAAACATAGGGAGACAGTATTAACTGCCCTACATGACAACCATGGCCACCTAGGGCCCAAAAGGACTTTTGACCTGGTGAGGGACAGGTTCTACTGGCCCTGCATGCAGGCTGAAGTTGAGGACTATTGCCACTCCTGCGTCAGATGTATCCAAAAGAAGACTTTGCCTCACAAGCTGCCCCAATGGGCCATCTTCGGAGTCAGGGACCCATGGAGCTGGTGTGCATTGACATTCTGTGCTTGGAGCCTGATTTTAGCGGGCAGGAAAATATCCTGGTAGTGACTGACCATTTCACTCGGTATGCCCAGGCATTTTCCACGAGGGACCAACAAGCATCCACGGTGGCCAAGATCTTTGTGGAGAAAATCTTTGTGCACTATGGTCTGTCCCAACGCATCCACTCTGATCAGGGGAGAGATTTTGAGAGTAGTCTCATCAAGAGACTTTTAGACCTGTTGGGCATCAGGAAGTCTAAAACCCCCCCGTATCATCCTCAAGGAGATCCTCAACCAGAGAGATTCAACCAGACCCTCCTGGATATGCTCGGAACTCTAAATTCAGAACAAAAACAGCACTGGAGCAAGCATATAGTGGCTATTGTGCATGCTTATAACAGCACCACCAATGATGCCACAGGTTACGCTCCCTATAGTTTGATGTTCGGACGGTAGGCCCGGCTGCCAGTCGACTTGGCCTTTGGCACATCCCTCGACCATACCTCAGCAACTTCCCGCTGGAAGTCGCAGCCCTATGTCATTTGCAAGCATCTGCCTGGACTCCCAGTATATCAAATCCGGCCAGAGGGAAGCACAGGACTTGGCATCGCAATCATCTGTTGCCTCTGTCAGAAGCAGTTCATGTGCCACCACAGCCAGATTTACAGCCCCCACCCACAGCCTCTCAAAGATCCCAGCCAGTGACTAGATCTCACTCAGTCTGTACCCCTTGCTGAAGATGAAAACCACGAGGCAGGACAACCTCCCCTCCTATGCTAATTGGTTGGATATTCCTCTGCCATGGTTTTATGCAGATGCAAATTGTATGGTTTCCTGTGCACACTAACCTGTTTTTTTTTTTTACGTGTGTATATCAAAAGCATGTAACAGGTTATAGACTCTTTACCACCTTTGGCGGACCTAAGGTTTTTTGGTGGGGGGAGTGTGTAGCGGGGGCTGCTCTGTCACCCATGGTCCCACACCTCCCTCCATTCCCGCCAGGAACCGTCGGACTGAATAGACACTGAAACAGGCACTTACTGAAGGAGAGCATGCCTGTCAGTACCTGTGGGGGATTTCTCCCCCCTAACTCTACTCTTCCTTGAGTGACGAGCAGCGCTCACTCACGGGCATCAGTCGGCTCTGCTCTCTTCTCTGTGTTCCTATTGGCAGGGAGAGGAAGTCAATCAAGCAGCAGCAGAGGACCACAGGACATAAAGGCTCATCACAAAATGGCACCATTGATTTTTACTGGGGATGGAGCTGCTACTTCTGCTTTGAAAGAAGGGGGCTAGCTAAAGACTTAAGCTTGTTGGTCTGAAAAGAGATTACCATGAGGCTGGGAGGTGAACGGAGGTGTGAGAAGAGACTACAGGCATCCGCTGAAGAACCATCCAGAGACCATCCAGAGACGGTTGAAGATGGGTGAACCTTCTGTAAAACCTAATATCCCTATTTTTATGTGAAATATCTCTGAAATTATGTGAAATCTAACGTTAAAACCACTTGATCTTACCGGATCTAACGAATATCTATTAGCCTGTGTAGCGCCCTGCTCCTATTGGGTAGGTGCTAGTGTAAATTTAGTTATCTGAGCTGTCGTTTAGCTCAGAAAAATTGTACCAAATTATGGTCTCTGTTCCAGTTTAGCTGGGCTGCACATTTTCCACCTGACTGTAGGTGTCGTTGTTACTACAGGTCAAGGTTGGAAATGCAGTAGGCTGGATGCATTGGGTATTCCTTTCCCGGAGACAGTGCAGTGGGAGTGGTGACCCCGCTGTGCGTTCTGGGAGAGGGTACTTAAGGAGCAGACACAGTTTTTGACCTGACAGCCCTCCTGGCCTCAGGGATGTGTTAGTAGTTTTCTGCCTCTGGGCCTGTAGGCCCAAGGCTCTGTTGCTGAGAGTAGGCCCAGGAGTTTCTGGGGGCCTACTGATCTGGGGATGGTCCCGTGTCGCCTTGCCTGAGGGAAGGGACCGAACAATTGAGGGCTCAATTGGAGGACGCATCCGGATAAAAATTTGCCTCGCAGTGCTGCCGGCTGGCTGAAAGATCCTGGCACTGTGTGTTATGTTTTCAGAACTTTATCAAGTGAGTGATTACCCAAGTCTGTGGCAGAGACTATTTGTATTCTTCAAGTCTGTGGCAGAGACTTTTGGCCGAGCACTGCACCGGCTGCTAGGTCAGTGAGAGAGGCCTATCGGGTGGTTGCTATATCCAGTGTGGAGACTGTTTGTCCTCTGGATTAAGAAGTACCCGTGATCCGCAAGCAAGGTACCTGAATCCCCCCCTAACCCTCCATCTCTCTGTTAATAAAACCCTTGAGAAAAAGAGACTAAGTGTTTGGTGCAGACATTTGTGAGAAATTCTTCAAGGAAGACCCCTAGGACGGACCTGGTGAACAGTAAGGTAATGGCAGACCCAAATCTTAAACCAGCGCCCCCTGCGGGGGTATTGCTACACCTGATATAGACACTAGTATGGATATCCGTGCATCGATACCAAATATCCATAATATCCCTGTAATTATGTATAATCAACCATTCAAACCACTTGATCTTACCGTATTTAACGAATATCTATTAGCCTGAAGGATTTTTGGACAGTAAATTGCATGTGGGGGGGCCAACCCGTCTATATGTACCACCTAATATCAGTATTTTTATGTGGAATATCTCTGAAATTATGTGAGATCTAACATTAAAACCACTTGATCATACCGGATCTAACGAATATCTATTAGCCTGAATGATTTTTGGCCCGAAAATTTGATAAGGGGGGGCCAACCCGTCCTTATGTACCACCTAATATCTGTATTTGTATGTGGAATATCTCTGAAATTATATGAGATCTAACGTTAAAACCACTTGATCTTACCGGATCTAACGAATATCTATTAGCCTGAATGATTTTTGGCCCGAAAATTTGATAAGGGGGGGCCAATCCGTCCTTATGTACCACCTAATATCAGTATTTTCATGTGGAATATCTCTGAAATTATGTGAGATCTAACGTTAAAACCACTTGATCTTACCGGATCTAACGAATATCTATTAGCCTGAATGATTTTTGGCCCGAAAATTTGATAAGGGGGGGCCAACCCGTCCTTATGTACCACCTAATATCTGTATTTGTATGTGGAATATCTCTGAAATTATATGAGATCTAACGTTAAAACCACTTGATCTTACCGGATCTAACGAATATCTATTAGCCTGAATGATTTTTGGCCCGAAAATTTGATAAGGGGGGCCAACCCGTCCTTATGTACCACCTAATATCAGTATTTTTATGTGGAATATCTCTGAAATTATGTGAGATCTAACGTTAAAAACACTTGATCTTACCGGATATAACGAATATCTATTAGCCTGAATGATTTTTGGCCTGAAAATTTGATAAGGGGGGCCAGCCCCCCTCATTAATCACTTAATAAGTCTCTAATCATGTGAGATCTAACGTTAAAACCACTTGATCTTACCGGATCTAACGAATATCTATTAGCCTGAATGATTTTTGGCCCGAAAATTTGATAAGGGGGGGCCAACCCGTCCTTATTTACCACCTAATATCTGTATTTGTATGTGGAATATCTCTGAAATTATATGAGATCTAACGTTAAAACCACTTGATCTTACCGGATCTAATGAATATCTATTAGCCTGAATGATTTTTGGCCCGAAAATTTGATAAGGGGGGCCAACCCGTCCTTATGTACCACCTAATATCAGTATTTTTATGTGGAATATCTCTGAAATTATGTGAGATCTAACGTTAAAACCACTTGATCTTACCGGATATAACGAATATCTATTAGCCTGAATGATTTTTGGCCTGAAAATTTGATAAGGGGGGCCAGCCCCCCCTCATTAATCACTTAATAAGTCTCTAATCATGTGAGATCTAACGTTAAAACCACTTGATCTTACCGGATCTAACGAATATCTATTAGCCTGAATGATTTTTGGCCCGAAAATTTGATAAGGGGGGGCCAACCCGTCCTTATGTACCACCTAATATCAGTATTTTTATGTGGAATATCTCTGAAATTATATGAGATCTAACGTTAAAACCACTTGATCTTACCGGATCTAATGAATATCTATTAGCCTGAATGATTTTTGGCCCGAAAATTTGATAAGGGGGGGCCAGCCCCCCTCATTAATCACTTAATAAGTCTCT
Source organism: Rana muscosa (assembly GCA_029206835.1). NCBI lineage: Eukaryota > Metazoa > Chordata > Amphibia > Anura > Ranidae > Rana > Rana muscosa. The sequence continues at coordinate 222,453,790 of CM055116.1, forward strand.
AATTATGTGAGATCTAACGTTAAAACCAATTGATCTTACCGGATCTAACAAATAGCTTCCAAAATAGCTAACTGTTTGGTCAATTTTTTGATAAGGGGGGGCTGATGACGGGTTAGCCCCCCCAGCAAATGACTGTTAATATTGCTTCTTCTGTGTGAGATCTAACGCAAACAACGGTTGATCTAACCTGATCTAACAAAGTTCTAACAAACTGCATAAGATTTTTTCAAAAATTTTGATAAGGGGGGGCTAACCCAGCAGAGGTGGAAACACTCTATTCTCACCACCTCAGCCATTTTCACTGTCTGATCCACCAGACAGCTCCGATATCCTGTTTCAGGGTGCAGGTGTTATCCAGTTTGCATTTGAGCTTATGATTCTGTCCAGGCAAAGCACCGTGTTTCCACACCCAAAAGTGATGTCAAGTTTTCCAAGGATCTCAATACCATCGCCATTAAAAGCTGTCTCTATTGCACATTACATCCAGCCTCTCAACGTCGACATGCTGATGTCATGCGATATACCAGTACATCAGCCCGCTCATCCACACTGAGCCCATGCAGCGGCTGGAATCTGTGACTGCTGTGTCCACTGGTTCACTGGTGCTTTGTATCAGGCCACTGTGAAACCCTAAAAACACAAAACCCTGCAAGCAAACGTGAGAAAGATGTCCCAACCACCTCTCTGGCTACCATCTGATAGGAGGCCTTGCCCATAATGTGCATGACAGCCAGCAACTTGGTCATGGGTAGTATGGCATCACTACGCAGTTTCCTTAGATCATGGGTTGCCCAACCTTTTGAAGAGAAAGGGCCACTTAAGCGACTTGGTAATCGGTCATGGGCCACAATGAGTGGAGTGGGTGGATGGCAGCCCACTCTACTCTATAGAACCCACTCTTTTTTTCGGATTGGAGGTAGGCGTTTGTAAACGGACACAAGTCCATTTACATCTGCCACTCCTTAGAGGTGAATGGAGGGTCCGATCGGGTCGGACTGACTGTGTGAATGGGGCCTAAGGCTGCTTTCACACTGATGCACTGTTGTTTACCCGCACCATGAGTGCAGCACAGTTCACCTGTGGCTTTCCTGCAGGTTAGCTGCACTTTTGCCATAGACTTCTATTAAATCCTGTAGGTGTGGTGCACTTTCAGAAAGCACACCAAACTCGCAGGTAATAGAAGTCTATGGCTCAGTGCAGGTAACCCGCAGGTGCACTGCTCTGCACCTGCGGATCAGTTTAAAAGCAGCCCAGTAACCGCTGCAGAAAAGATATGCCCATATATACACTGTGATTTTAGTAATAAACTTACCTTTAATAACAGTATTCTATTCTATTCTATTCCATCCCAAAGCAGGAGGTCGTGGGCCACATCAGAGGGCTCCACGGGCCACATGTGGCCCCTGGGCCACTGGTTGGGCACCCATGCCTTAGATAGACAAAATTTACAGAGCATTCCTGCTTCAGGGAAATCATTCAGCAAGGTGTGCTGCTTAACCTGTCTGGCGGTATGATTCTGTCAGATTTTAGGTGCTGAAAGCGGTACCATTATTCTGCATGGAAATTTGGCGTTTTATATTGTAGGCCTGTAATTCTTAGGAATAACTCACTTAAATCTGTCCAAACAAGAGTCTAGTAGACATCCCGGGTATGATAAAGTAAAAAAAAAAAAATCATAAATTATAATATAATAAATAACTATCAAATAATTATAACAAATAATAATATAATAATGATAAAAGTGTTTTTCAGTGTTTGATGACGAATTTCCCCACAAATCGCTATCGCTCAATTCTGCGAGTGATTCTAATTTATTTTTGCTGTTTTCTAGCTGGTCTAAATTCACTTTTGACGTAAAGGGGCACTTTTTGGTTGCTATGGACAATCTCCAGTTTCCAGGCAGAAAGAACAGTTTTTATTATATAAAAGTGCATGTAGGACACTGGACAGACGACTAGGGACAAAGGGGATGTGTAATTATTTTATACAGTACTGTAATCTGTAATATTACAGTATACTGTATGTATACTGTGTTTTAACTTTTTTGAATTTGGCGCCGATCTCCGTCCCCGTGCGTCGTAACGTTGCAGGGAATGGAGCTCAGCGGCACTTGGGCACTGTGTGAATCGAGCAAGGAGACACGGCTCGATCACACAGCGGGGAGGCATCGCAGGTTCCAGGGGAGAAGGTAAGTAACTCTGCCTGGATTACTGCGATGCAATCCCGAAGTCTGGCTCGGGGTTACCGCTTTTGGTGCTGAAATTTAACCCCAAACCAGACTCGGGAATACCGCCAGGGGGGTTAAAGGAATGTGGGAGAATGACAACCACTCTTCTTCTCCTCCCTTTCCTTAGAATGGACTGAAATGCCCTGGTCATGAAGGGGGTAAAACCTACTGGAGGTCAAGTGGTTAATGACTTTACAATTTTCGGGCATGTCACTTTTTACCTTTCTATAAACCAATTTCCACAGTGTCACCCAGTGTACGCTCACGGTTAGCACAATACTACAGTAAACAAGCAAACCACACATGAAAGAATTAGATTTTTACTTTTCAAGCAGGAAAAAATTGGTTTTACAGCAGAAAAAATAGACAAGAATGAATGTATTATTTTAAATCCATCTTTTGTAAGTATTTAACTTTATATCAGACCTTTGCAATCCCCTGTACAACAGCATTCAGCCGGGAAAATGGAGGGCACGACTGGAAGCCAATCAGGAGTGTTGCATGCAATTGTGCTGACAAGGAACATGCTAGTAGCAGAACAGGGAACAGGGAGCAGAATGATTTTCTCCTCTCTCACAGGACAAGTTTTTCTTGCAGCTTTCTAAAGAAAAAGAACTGTAAAGCCCTGTACACACGATCGGATTTCCTATGGATTCTAATCCGATGGATTTTTCCATCAGAAATCCGATGAAGCTGACTTCCATCAGTCTTGCCTACACACCATCAGTCCAAAATCCGACCGTCCCAAACGCTGTGACGTAAAACACTCTGACAAGCCGAGAAAAATGAAGTTCAATGCTTCTGAGCATGCGTCGACTTGATTCTGATCATGCGTTGGTTTTTTGTCCGATGGAGTTCCACACAGACGATCGGAATTTGCTATCGTTGTTTTTCCCATCGGATAAATTTAAAACATGTTATATTTTTTCTCACCGATGGAAAAAAGACCGATGGGGCCCATTCACGATCGGTTTGTCCGATGAGAAAAGTCCATCGGACTGTTTTCATCGGTAAAACCGATCGTGTGTACACGGCGTAAGACTTTAAAAACCCTTTGCTGTTGATGCATCTAGAATATAATAGGGGACTTATACTAAAAGTTTTAATGAATTTCAATAAAGAACATACACTTTATCTTTCTCAGGGTCAAAAAATGCATACTATCATTGTAGAGTACATATCTAAAGTATAAAAATACAGTATACTGCATATACAGTGTATATATATATATATATATATATATATATATATATATATATATATATATATATATATATATATATATATATATATATCCTAAAATAAGAAGCTCTAGCCATACCCCCCCCCCCCCCCCATTCCCTGCACATCACAGCTCTATAAGACAGAGTAATTGAACACTTTTACTTCCTGTCACTTTTTTGGCCATTTATTAGAAATAGCCTCACTTTAATAATGCCCAATATATATTCTTTGTTGCCAACAGACAGCGTTTCATGGATGAGAATCCAATTTACCTCTTTTACACCATTATTTGCAATTACTTTTACTACTAAGGACTGCGTAGAAATACTTTAATGATCTATATAATCTAATTATAATCAAACCAGAAACGACACAGAAAATGGGAATATGTAGAAAATTCTATTGCAGGTAATTCCAGCCTCACCATAAATCAGTTTTATTAGTCTCCAGCTGGTAACCACTGTAGCATTTCTAACAAATAGCTTCTTCACTTTAAATGGTGAACAAGAAGTAGTGAAATATGCTGTCCACTCAACACTTTAATAATCATAGGAGGATGCTGAATAACTCCATAGATCTTACAAGATGTATATTATTATGGAAGCAGAGCAGACATTTACATTTTACATGGTACCAATTACCCAATTTATGACACATTTTTCAAACACAGAAGAAATTACCGAGTGAAGCTTTCCTTTCTGTGCTGATGAAAGCACTTCTGTTTACCTGAGTCCTCATAAATAGGGATGAGCCGAACACCCCCGGGTTCGGTTCGCACCAGAACCTTCGAACGGACCGAAAGTTCGCGCGAATTTTCGAACCCTATTCGTTATAATGGACGCGAACGTTCGAAATCAAAATTGCTAATTACAACGGCCAATATGCATGTTAATGTTATAAAACAGGTTTGGGGACCCGGGTCCTGCCCCAGGGGACATATATCAATGCAAAAAGAAATTTTAAAAACTAAAGTTTTTTCGGGAGCAGTCATTTTAATGATGCATAAAGTGAAAAAAAAAAAGTGAAATTTTCCTTTAAATATGGTACCTGGGGGGTGTCTAAAGTATGCCTGTGAAGTGGCATGTGTTTCCCGTGTTTAGAACTGTCCTTGCACAAAATGACATTTGTAAAGGAAAAAAAGAAGCCATTTAAAACCACTTGCGGCTTTAATGTCATGTCTTGTCCTGGCCGCCATATGGCTGAAAATCCTTGAGAAAAATGGCATGGCTACCCCATCACCCCCCCCCCCCCACCCCAGCCCCTTTGGGTCTTGTATGGATACTAAGGGGGACCCCGCACCCAAAATAAAACCCTATACCTACAACCCTATATACTCTGAACAGCAGTATATAGGTGGTGCAAACAAGAAATGGACTGTAGGTTTGTTCTTAAGTAGAATCTGAACAGGTACATTATGAAGTGTAGCTACATCCCAAAAAAAACAATTTTTAAGCTTTTTGGAGAACATAGGGAGGGGTTATCACCCCTGTAACATTTGCTGTCTTTGCACATCTGTTCAGAACATGTCACCTCACTTTCCGTCCCAATGACAAATGTTTTTGGAAAAGTGGGGTTTTAATTGAAACAAGGATTGGTGATAAAGCATCAGTAGAGAGGAGATACCTTTTTCCCAAATTAAATCTAACAGGATAGAATTTTCCTTCCTAGGGGTAGATTTCCTCTCACTTCCTGTTTTCTCTTGCCGTTTGCAAGTAGGAGTCGTTTGTAAGTTGGATGTTTGAAAGTAGGGGCCTGCCGTATATACTCTGCAGAAATTTGCCCTATTAGATGTTGGTGTAGCCACAAGACTGGTGGGCACAGGAATGGGCCCTGCTGTGAGTTAATAGATCAAGATTTGTACTTGCATGCACCTGTTGAACCGGGCAGAAAAATTGGGCCTTTGGTGGTGGTGGTGGTGGTGGTGGACGGTGTTGCCACAAGACTGTAAGCCCTCACAGTTACTCTTGGTGGGTGCAGGAATGGGCCCTGCTGTGAGTTATTAGATCAAGATTTGTAATTGCATGCACCTGTTGAACAGGGCAGAAAAATTGGGCCTTTGGTGGTGGTGGTGGTGGTGGACGGTGTTGCCACAAGACTGTAGGCCCTCATAGTTACTCTTGGTGGGCGCAGGAATGGGCCCTGCTGTGAACTATTAGATCAAGATTTGTAATTACACGCCCCTGTTAAACAGGGGCTGAAAAATTGTGCCTTAGGCATTGGTGCTGGTGCCACAACACTGCAACCCCTCACAGATACTGTACTTGGAGCACAGCAGTCACACCTGTTGCGAAGCATCTTTTTAAAAAATTGTAATTACACGCCCCTGTTATACAGGGGCTGAAAAATTGTGCCTTAGGCACTGGTGCTGGTGCCACAACACTGCAACCCCTCACAGATACTGTACTCTGAGCACAGCAATGAGACCTGTTGCAAAGCATTGCCTAAAAATTGTAATTACACGCCCCAACAGGGGCTGAAAAATTGTGCCTTAGGCACTGGTGCTGGTGCCACAACACTGCAACCCCTCACAGATACTGTACTCTGAGCACAGCAGTCACACCTGTTGCGAAGCATCTTTTTAAAAAAATTTAATTACACGCCCCTGTTATACAGGGGCTGAAAAATTGTGCCTTAGGCACTGGTGCTGGTGCCACAACACTGCAACCCCTCACAGATACTGTACTCTGAGCACAGCAATGAGACCTGTTGCAAAGCATTGCCTAAAAATTGTAATTACACGCCCCAACAGGGGCTGAAAAATTGTGCCTTAGGCACTGGTGCTGGTGCCACAACACTGCAACCCCTCACAGATACTGTACTCTGAGCACAGCAGTCACACCTGTTGCGAAGCATCTTTTTAAAAAATTGTAATTACACGCCCCTGTTATACAGGGGCTGAAAAATTGTGCCTTAGGCACTGGTGTGGTGGCATGGATCATTGAGGAGGAGGAAGAGGATAGTCAGTGAACATAACAGGACAGTCACTCAGCATCAGCATAGGCAGTCTTGAAGGGATGTGACATTATAAATTATTCCGTTATATCCGCTTCAGGTGTCTGGTAGCTGGTGGTGATCCAAGACTGATTCATTTTTATGAAGGTCAGTCGATCAACCGAGTCGGTGGACAGGCGCACCCTATGATCGGTGACAAATCCTCCAGCAGCACTGAATGTGCGTTCGGAAAGAACGCTGGATGCAGGACAGGCCAGTAGCTCAATTGCATACTGTGCAAGCTCTGGCCAGTGATCCATCCTCAGGACCCAGTAAGCCAGAGGATTTTCGGTGGGAAAGGTGTCCAAGTCTGACCTTGCCCCTAGGTATTCCTGCACCATGTATATCAGACGCTGGCGATGGTTGCTGGAACCGATCATACCTTGGGGCTGCGGACTAAAAAATTGTCTGAACGCATCGGTCAGACGTCCACCTTCCCCACCGCTCCTTCTGCTACTGACCGAAGCCTCAGCAACTTGTCGTCCAGGACCAGGAGTTTGTAACCTCCCAGTTTCTGGGAACGCGTTGCACAGACCTTTCTGCAAGGCCTCCCTGAGATGTCTCATCCTCTGCTCCCTCTGCGACGGCAAGATAAGGTCCGCAACCTTACCCTTGTACCGTGGATCAAGGAGAGTGGCCAGCCAGTAATGGTCACTCTCCTTGATCCGAAGAACACGAGGATCCTTCCGCAGGCTTTGCAGGATCAGGGAGGCCATGCAGCGTAGGTTAGCTGAGGCATTCGGTCCGGAGTCTTCTGGGTCACTGAGGATGACATGATCGCCAGCCACCTCCTCCCAGCCACGTACAAGTCCACTGGTTTGTTGGGACTGTACATCATCCCTAAAAGACTGCTGCTGCTGATGCTGAGTGCCAGGCTCCACCTCCATGCTCACACAATCCTCCTCCTCCTCCTCCTCCTCCTCCTCCTCTTCCTGTGTGATGGGTGGGACAGAAGGAACATTGTCTGGATAAAGGGGGCCTTGAGAGACAAGGAAGTCCTCCTCTTCCTGCCTCTGTTCTGCCTCAAGTGCCCTGTCCATTATCCCACGCAGCGTATGCTCCAACAGGTGGACAAGAGGTACAGTGTCACTGATGCATGCACTGTCACTGCTCACCATCCTCGTGGCCTCCTCAAATGGTGAGAGGACAGTGCATGCATCCCTGATCATGCTCCACTGGCGTGGGGAAAAAAAGCCAAGCTCCCCTGACCCTGTCCTGGTGCCGTAGTCGCAAAGGTACTCATTGATGGCCCTCTGCTGCGTGTGCAGTCGCTGCAGCATGGCCAACGTTGAGTTCCACCTGGTGGGCATGTCACATATTAGGCGGTTCTTGGGCAGGTTCAGCTCCTTTTGCAGCTCAGTCAGCCGAGCACTGGCATTATAAGATCGGCGGAAATGCACACAGACTTTCCTGGCCTGCCTCAGGACATCCTGTAAGCCTGGGAACCTGCCCAAGAACCGCTGCACCACCAGGTTGAGGACGTGAGCCATACAGGGCACATGGGTGAGCTGCCCCTGTCGCAGGGCGGAGAGGAGGTTGGTGCCATTATCAGAAACGACCATTCCTGGCTTAAGCTGGCGTGGCGTCAACCACCTCTCGGCCTGCCCCTGCAGAGCTGCCAGAACCTCTGGCCCAGTGTGGCTCCTGTCCCCCAAACACACCAGCGCAAGCACGGCATGGCATCTTTTTGCTTGCGTACTCGCGTAGCCCCTTGTACGCCTACGGAGCACCGCTGGTTCCGAGGACAGAGCACTCGAAGAGGACATGGAGGAAGAAGAAGAGGAGGGGGTGGAGGAGAGAGGTGTGTCACAACCAGTAGTAGCATTTTGGAGGCGTGGTGGCGGAACAACCTCCAACACTACTGCACCTTGTCCTGCATCCCTCCCAGCTACCAATAGAGTGACCCAATGGGCCGTGAAAGAAAGATAACGTCCCTGTCCATGCCTGCTGGACCATGAGTCAGCGGTAATATGCACCTTACCGCTGACCGCCCTGTCCAGCGAGGCATGGACATTGCCTTCCACATGCCAGTAGAGAGACGGAATCGCCTTCCGTGAGAAAAAGTGGCGTTTGGGAACCTGCCACTGAGGAACCGCACATTGAACAAACTCACGGAAGGGGGCCGAGTCTATCAACTGAAAAGGCAGCAGTTGAAGTGCTAGCAATTTAGCCAAGCTAGCATTCAACCGCTGGGCATGTGGATGGCTGGGAGTATACTTCTTTCGACGGTCCAGCAGCTGGGGCAGGGAAATTTGCCTGCTACAATCGGACGTCGGTGTACTGCAAGTACTTGGTTGTGACACACCTAATTCTACACCTTCAGTCCTCTCAGAGCAGCTTTCAGAGAGGACTGAAGATATAGTGGGGATGGAGATCCCAGCTGATGAGGAGCAAGGAGAGGTCCGCTTTGTTCTTTGGTGTGGGTCTTTTATGTGTGCTTGCCAACGAGCTGCATGGCAGGTCGACATATGTCTGCTCATGCTTGTGGTGCCCAAGCGGCTGATGTTTTGGCCACGCGAGATACGCTTGAGACAAATATTGCAAATAGCAGTGGTGCGATCTGATGCACTCGTCTCAAAAAAGGCCCACACCAAAGAACTTTTGTGATAACGTGCAGAGGCAGCGCCCTGCACAGGCGGAGCTCCGCGGTGTGGTACAGTTGCTGTGCTGGCCTCTAGCTGGCCTCCAGGGGGCATCCTGCCTCGTTGGACATGTGACGCTGCATCCTCCTCCTCCTCCTCCTCTCTCCCTTCAGGCACCCACGTGGAGTCAGTGACCTCATCATCCCCTCCCTCTTCACCACTAGAGCAAACCTGGCAGTAAGCTGCAGCTGGTGGAACACTACTGACAGATTGCTGTCCTTCAGCATCCCCTCTCTCTGCGCGCACACTACTGACTTCCTCAAGCTGGGTATCATCATCCGAGCCTTCGAATCGTTGGGCATCCTCCTGGAGCATGTACCCAACACTGTGCTCAAACAGTTCGGGGGACTCCTCAGGAGGACATGGTGGGTCTAGGGAAGGGGTGGCTGATGATGCCATTGAGTACGCGTTGGCAGCTGCTCTGCCAGTACCCTGAGCCTGGGTGAGAGAGGATGAGGAGGATGAGGAGGGCTTGGTCATCCATTCTACCAAGCCTTCGGCATGATGCGGCTCCACATGTCCAGCTGCCGAAAACAAAGACAAGCGTGTCCCATGGCCACGTGCTGATGACGATGCACGACCACGTCCACGGCCAGCACTGTTGTCTCTAGAAACAGAGCCTGCCTGCCCTGTGTTCTTGCCTCGGCACGCTCTGCCTCTCCTTGGCGGTCTTCCAGCCATTGTAGTCGGTAGTGTATATAGTATAAAAAATAGAACTCCTATGTGTGCTCACAACACACTGTAGGTCCTATGGGTGCTGACACTAACACACTATAGGTACTATGTGTGCTGCTGACAAGAAAATATAGGAGCTCTGTTTGCTGCCACTAACACACTAGAAGTCCTATGGGTGCTGCTGAGAAGAAAATATAGGAGCTCTGTGTGATGCCACTAACACACTAGAAGTCCTATGGGTGCTGCTGAGAAGAAAATATAGGAGCTCTGTTTGCTGCCACTAACACACTAGAAGTCCTATGGGTGCTGCTGAGAAGAAAATATAGGAGCTCTGTTTGCTGCCACTAACACACTAGAAGTCCTATGGGTGCTGCTGAGAAGAAAATATAGGAGCTCTGTTTGCTGCCACTAACACACTAGAAGTCCTATGGGTGCTGCTGAGAAGAAAATATAGGAGCTCTGTTTGCTGCCACTAACACACTAGAAGTCCTATGGGTGCTGCTGAGAAGAAAATATAGGAGCTCTGTTTGCTGCCACTAACACACTAGAAGTCCTATGGGTGCTGCTGAGAAGAAAATATAGGAGCTCTGTTTGCTGCCACTAACACACTAGAAGTCCTATGGGTGCTGCTGAGAAGAAAATATAGGAGCTCTGTGTGATGCCACTAACACACTAGAAGTCCTATGGGTGCTGCTGAGAAGAAAATATAGGAGCTCTGTTTGCTGCCACTAACACACTAGAAGTCCTATGGGTGCTGCTGAGAAGAAAATATAGGAGCTCTGTGTGATGCCACTAACACACTAGAAGTCCTATGGGTGCTGCTGAGAAGAAAATATAGGAGCTCTGTTTGCTGCCACTAACACACTAGAAGTCCTATGGGTGCTGCTGAGAAGAAAATATAGGAGCTCTGTTTGCTGCCACTAACACACTAGAAGTCCTATGGGTGCTGCTGAGAAGAAAATATAGGAGCTCTGTTTGCTGCCACTAACACACTAGAAGTCCTATGGGTGCTGCTGAGAAGAAAATATAGGAGCTCTGTTTGCTGCCACTAACACACTAGAAGTCCTATGGGTGCTGCTGAGAAGAAAATATAGGAGCTCTGTGTGATGCCACTAACACACTAGAAGTCCTATGGGTGCTGCTGAGAAGAAAATATAGGAGCTCTGTTTGCTGCCACTAACACACTAGAAGTCCTATGGGTGCTGCTGAGAAGAAAATATAGGAGCTCTGTGTGATGCCACTAACACACTAGAAGTCCTATGGGTGCTGCTGAGAAGAAAATATAGGAGCTCTGTTTGCTGCCACTAACACACTAGAAGTCCTATGGGTGCTGCTGAGAAGAAAATATAGGAGCTCTGTTTGCTGCCACTAACACACTAGAAGTCCTATGGGTGCTGCTGAGAAGAAAATATAGGAGCTCTGTTTGCTGCCACTAACACACTAGAAGTCCTATGGGTGCTGCTGAGAAGAAAATATAGGAGCTCTGTTTGCTGCCACTAACACACTAGAAGTCCTATGGGTGCTGCTGAGAAGAAAATATAGGAGCTCTGTGTGATGCCACTAACACACTAGAAGTCCTATGGGTGCTGCTGAGAAGAAAATATAGGAGCTCTGTTTGCTGCCACTAACACACTAGAAGTCCTATGGGTGCTGCTGAGAAGAAAATATAGGAGCTCTGTTTGCTGCCACTAACACACTAGAAGTCCTATGGGTGCTGCTGAGAAGAAAATATAGGAGCTCTGTGTGATGCCACTAACACACTAGAAGTCCTATGGGTGCTGCTGAGAAGAAAATATAGGAGCTCTGTTTGCTGCCACTAACACACTAGAAGTCCTATGGGTGCTGTTGGGGTGCAATGCTGTGCTAACAGCACTGCGGTTGGTACTACTGCAATACTGTACTAACAGTAAGCACGCACCAGACTAATCCCCAGCAGCAGCTAATAACACACTAACTGTGCAATCAGCAGCAATGAACGATCAATGACTTAGGTAGCAATGGTTTAGCAAAGAAATAGCCAATGGTTTAGCAAAGAAGAGCAAATCTTTCAGTATCAAGCAAAGACAGAATCAGCAGACTAATCTCTCCTAAAGCCGGAACTCATGTGACCGGGGCCGATGGCGTGGCGGCCTTTTAAATGGTGGGGCTTGTACTAAAGCCCCTGAGCTGTAATTGGCTACAGCCGTCCTGCCTGTAGCCAATTATTGCTCTCCGAGTTTCGGGCTCTGTGATTGGCCAAGCATGCGGGGTCACAGTGCATGCTTGGGCAATCATCAGCCAGCAATGCACTGCGCCGGCCGCGCCGGCCGCAATGCATTGCGGGGCCGCTCGCATCACACGAATGTGATGCGAACGGCCCAAATAGTTCTGGGCTCGACGAGCGAGCGAACGCCCGATGCTCGATTCGAACATGGGTTCGAATCGAGCACCGGGCCCATCCCTACTCATAAACACCAAACGATTTAGTAATTTATTATGTGTTTGACCTGCTTGCATTAGTTCATTCTAACATTCCTTTTAGCTGCCACACTTATTCTTTTAAAATTTTAACACAATGGGGTTGATTTACTAAAGGCAAACAGGCTGTTCACTTTGCAAGGGAAATTTCACTTTACAAGGGAATTTTCCCCAGGTTAGTGTACGTTGTGAAAGACAACCCAAAGAATACCCAATCATGTGCCATGAAAATAAAAAAGCAGCATTTTTGCTTGCACATGAATGGATGATGAAAATCAGCAGAGCTTCCCTCATTTACTAAGCTCTGTGGAAAACGTGCTTGCAAAGTGAAACTTCTATTGCAAAGTGAACAGCCTATTTGCCTTTAGTAAATTGGTTCTTACTCTACTGCCTTCAAGATATAAACATTCAGAAATGATGTTAAAAATGAATACAATACTACTGGAAGGTAAACCAAACTCCCAGCACCAAAAAAACAGTACGGGATAATGCTCATATTCGTGCACATTGCACACATGCTCATACTTCTAAGCAAATAAGCAATGTTAGACATACTATTGCTCATGTTCAGGTACACGCGCACATGCACATACCAATTAGCGCATGCACTTGTATCCCAATAGCCTATTTAAACTGGTCTGTCACCATGAGCAGTTGCTGAATAGTCTTCAGCTTGTACTTGTATTCCGGAGACCTGATCCATTGAACCTGCTTACCTGTATGATCGGGCTTTCCCCTGGACTTCGCCTTTGCTTCTGCCTTAAAGGGGTTGTAAAGGTTTGTTTTTTATTTTCTAAATAGGTTCCTTTAAGCTAGTGCATTGTTGGTTCACTTACCTTTTCCTTAGATTTCCCTTCTAAATATTTGTTTTCTTTGTTTTCTTTGTCTGAATTTCTCACTTCCTGTTCCTCCTCAGTAAGCTGTTCTGGGTGACTCCACACCACTTGGATGATGGTGTGAAGTTTACTGAGGAGAAACAGGAAGTGAGAAATTCAGACAAAGAAAAAAAGATTTAGAAGGTAAATCAAAGGAAAAAGTAAGTGAACCAACAATGCATTAGCTTAAAGGAACCTATTTAGAAAATAAAAAATGAACCTTTACAACCCTTTTAACTTTGTTCTTCTGATCACTTTGACCTCAGCCTGTTTACTTGTCTTTTCCTGCTGATTCTGTACTGCGCTGTCCAGCTGTTACCAACCTTGGACTGCTTCCTGGGCTTGCTTTGTCTGCTCACTCTGTCCCTTGTTGCCCATGCTGGTGCTGGTCACTGCCTGCATACCGGCTCTGCTACCATCTCCTGTTATGGTGCCAAGCTGCGTCAATATCCTGTCCTGAGGACTTCGACCACCAGCTTCATCCACCTGAAGAGTGGACTTCTCCAGCCAGTTACTCTGTGCCCTCAAACACTCTGTCTCCACCTTCAGGAGTGTTGGAAAGAGGTGCAAGAAAGGCCTCCACAACATTCCAGTCATCACCAGGTATGTGATAAATGCAATAAGTCAGATGCCCCGTACACACGACCGGTTTTCCCGTCGGAAAAAGTCAGATGAGAGCTTTTCGTTTGGAATCCTGACTGTGTGTATGCTCCATCTGACTTTTTCCCACAGGAAAACTGCCAGAAAAATAAGAGAGCAGGATCTCATTTTCCCATCAGGAAAAAATCCTAGCAGGAAAACGGTTCGTCTGTATGCTTTTCCGACAGGAAAAAAAAAAACGCATGCTCGGAAACAAATTGACGCATGCTCGGAAGCATAGAACTTAATTTTCTCGGCTCGTTGTATGGTGTTGTAGTCTTTTACGTCACAGCGACCTTGGCAGTCAAAAGTTCACCAAACTTTTGTGTGAACGTGTGTATGCAAGGCAGGCTTGAAAGGAATTCCGTCGGGAAAACCATTGTTTTTTTTTTCCGACGGGAAAACCGCCGGGCAAGAGGCTTATGGAACATGGGAAGGGTGAGGGGGTTGGAAAATGTTTCTTTTAACTGAATATGTTTTAGTCTACTGTTGGTTGCCAAAATCACGTTTTAACACAAATTAAAAACAAACCTAATAACGAGTAAAGTTTATCTTTATTAGAAGCTAGGCAGACAATAGTCTTGAGGTTTCTTCTTTTAATTGTTTTAATATTTGCCATCAATGTTATACATAATAAAATGCCATGGATGAGAGAATTATGTGTACTGCTGTCATTTGCTTAGGAACAAATTCTGTCATTTTACCTGATCTACCAATGTGACTGGTAATAAAAGTAGATTGTAAACAATAGCACATAATTATTTTTAAGCGTTAAAGGAAAGGATATTAATAGTAATAATTTTGCTTAACAATGCTTTACATACATTTACAAAACAGGAATGTATTTTATAGCTACATATAATACTTTAGCATGTTTTCCCATTGACATGTATAGTAAGCTTGGCAGTCCTGGTAATTTATAATAAAAATATGTATTTTAGTTATTCACTATACCAGAATATTTAGGACCAAGCCTATTTTTTACACTTGGTGTTTACAAGTTAAAATATTTTTTTTTTGCTAGAAAATTACTTAGAACCCCCAAACATTATAGATTTTTTTTCAATACACCCTAGCTAAAAAAATGGCAGTTGATGCAATACTTTATGTCAGAACGCAGCGGTCTTATAAAAGCAATTTTTTGTGAAAAAATATGCTTTTTTGATTTAAAAAAAAAAAAAAAAAGTAAAGTTAGCCCAATTTTATTTATTTTGTGAAAGATAATGTTACACCGAGTAAATTGATAGCCAACATGTCATGCTTTAAAATTGCACCCACTCGTGGAATGGCGACAAAGTTTAACACTTAAAAATCTCGATAGGCAACGTTCCTACAGGCTACCAGTTTTGAGTTATAGCGGAGTTCTTTTGCTAAAATTATTGCTCTAACGTTCGCGGCAATAGCTCATATGTGTGGATTGAACACTGTTTACATATGCGGGCGTGACTTTCATATGCGTTCGCTTCTGCGTGTGAACAAGGAGGGACGGGGCGCTTTAATTTTTTTATTATTGTTTATTTTACTTTTTATTTTTTATTTTTACACTGTCTCTTTAAAAAAAAATTGGATCACTTTTATTCATATTACAAGGAATGTAAATATCCCTTGTAATAGAAAAAAAGCATGAGAGGACCTCTTTAATGTGAGATCTGGGGTCAAAAAGACTTTAGATCTCACATTTACACTTAAAAGCAATAAAAGAGAAAAAAAATGTCCCTTTAAGGCCATTGGGTGGAAGTGACGTTTGATGTCACTCCGGTCCTCCAAGGGCATAGAGTCGATTGGGGGCCATCATGCCCTCACTCGACTTCCTGCCCATCAGGCCACAGGACTGGATCATATCCACCGCTTCCAATGGCTCCGGTAAGTGACGGAGAGGGGCATCTCTGATCTTGCAGCGAATCCGCCGCTGAGTCCACTTTTATGTGAAAGAGGACAACTCGCTGTGGAGAAAAATACCAGGGTTATGGCAGCAATCTGCTGCCATAACAACGGTATTTAACATCAAAATAGTGACGTATATCCACGGTGGGCGGTCCGTAAGTGGTTAAGTCAATCTTTAGATAAGCACGTTGCAAAATGGAATCCCATAAGTAAACCCTGGTCTCAGTGGCATTTATTACAATTGGAAAAAATTCACAAAATGCATGAAAAATCATTTATCATTTACACCATGAGGCATCAATAATTATATGATTCATCCTTTGTTCATAGGTTTATCTCTTATTCTTTTCTGCAACAGACTTTATTTGGATTGGGTATCATGTCAGCCACTATGCATGATAACATGCTTTTGAATTGTAGAATTTAAGTGTGATAATAATGAGCTCTGATGTACCCCAAACTGAGTGAGTAGAATTAAGTGTAATACTGAATGCAGTACCGCTCTCTTTTTTGTTCAAAATGTGCAAGTCAGGAACATGCAGTTATATTTAAATATTGTGTATGAGACACATATCATACATACAGTACCACCACCCACTACAAATACCCAATTTAAAGTGTTACTAAACCCATGACAGTAAAATCAGTCTGTATATGCAGTAAAGCATGCTTGTTATACTTACTGTGGAACCTAAGGGGTTAATCCTCTGCATTGTGTAAAAAGGCATTTTTATCCTGTCTTCTCTGATCCTCTCCTCCTTCCACTGTCCTCAATATATTTCCTGATAATGCAGAGCCAGGGGACAGGCTGCACATACTCAGTTTGGTGTGTTTTGCCAGAGAGTTTTTTTTTCTGGGAGGGTGCATGTAATCAGCATAGGGCCAATCAGCACTGTTCAGACAGAAGGTCAGGGGTCCTGCATCCTCATAGGGCAGTCAGTGCAGAATATAAACTCCTCTTACAAGCTTTAACCAGACATTCATAGAAGTCACAAGATCGCTCTATACTGCTGATGAGAATATGTACAGTATTTAGCAGTTTATATTTACTAATATAGTTGCATTTCCATTTTCTGTGTACTGTGGGAGATCAGATATAGTAAATGCAGGGTCCTGGGTTTAGTAACACTTTAAGACAAAGAATCTTATACAAAGATTAAAATATAAAATGGGTATCCCAAAATATCATGAAAGATTATACAGATACATGCCATAATACTATCTGGAAATATATCCCAACAATACATGTGTGTCACTATTACTTAAAGGGGTTGTAAAGGTACATGTTTTTTCATCTTAATGCATTCTATGCATTAAGGTGATAAAACATCCGATGATTAGCGGCCTCCCAGGCCCCCTGTTTACTTACCTGAGCCCTCGAAAGTCCAGAGTCGGGAACGCGCTGGCTTCTCTGCCGGGCTTCTTGGCTCTTCTCGGTTCATTCATTGGATGATTGATAGCAGCACAGGCATTGGCTCCCACTGCTGTCAATTAAATCAATGACATGGCGCGCTGGGAGGCCAGGCCCGAGTATCACGGGAGCGCGCTCGCAAGCTAACCCCGTTGGGAGACCACAAGCAAAACGGTTGGGACTTTATATGAGGCAATACTGAAGATAACAAACCAAAAATATTTGCGCTAACTTTGTGAATGGTGAAATATTTAAACGAAAAAAAGCAGCTAGCACAGTCTGTTGATAGCAAACAAAAAATAAAAAGTCCAAAAATGCAGTGCTTCAGAAATTAGTTGAAAATCAATATATACAATAATAGTCCAAATATGTGAAGATAATCATCATTTGATAGATGTGAAGTTGTTGTGAAACCACCACCAAGTTTCAGTGCGCCAAAGAAAACAGAAAGGGCACACTACACCACCGTGCTCACAATCTGCTTACCAGAAGGAAAATGATAACAGGCGTTGTAATCACATAATGCAGAGGATTGATGTTGGGGTAAACTCAGAGCAGATGGATCAATCACACGACAAATCACCAGCCCAAATGACAGGGTAACTTCCAAGACTCAAATGGTAAACATGGATGCTAGACAGATCTCAGCAGGAGGTATTATCCAAATGTAAATAAAGAGACTAGCATAGTGAAGCCCGTAAGATAAAACACACAAATTTTATTGTAGTCTACTTACAGGTATGAAGATCATCAAGGCATATAAAACAGAGTTCAATGGCCATCAGCGTGCTTCCACCAGCCAGGAGAAGCTGTATGCTAAGGTATAGACGCAGTGCAAGTATGGTGAGTGTACCAACCGTATCACAGAGGGGAAACACCAACGTCACGCTGCGTCAAGGAGGGGAGGAGGCACCTACGTCCAAGCATATGGACGTGCTTGGCGTTTGGCGCTCACAGCTCCCTCGTGGATGAACGCAAGATAAACCCGTTGGGAGAGCGCTTCCCAGAAGGGGGTTTGCCCTTGCAGGGAGGAGCCGAGACAGCCGCAGAGGAACCCCAGAAGACGAGGATCGGGGCCACTCTGTGCAAAACGAGCTGCACAGTGGAGGTTAGTATGATATGTTTGTTATTAAAGAAAAAAAAAAAGGAACCTTTACAACCCCTTGAATGTGCTCCATAGAGGAGAACAGAGGTATAGTGGATCCTCACAAATCATGCATTCCTCAACATGTTTTGTGGAGCTTTACCCCTTCATCAGAGTATTATCTGTAATAGGTTGACAAAATACACATAGTAATCAGAAATAACTATCACATATGAATTTACAGAGCAATCAATTTTACAACAGGGAAATGAGGGGAAAAGAATTCAAAACGGCCGCTTACCAATAGATCCACATCAATACACCACTGAGAATTCCCCTATGGCAGATGTGGGGGCACATAATAAATGGATGTAAAGCTGTCGCAAAAAAATATATATGTGTGTATATAAACAATACAATACCAGATGAGGAGGGGGGGGAAGACGAGGGGGAGGGAAGGGAAGAAGGGAAGAGAAGGAGGGGGGAGGGGGGTAGGAGAGGAGGGGAATGGAGAGGAAAAAAGGGGAAGGAAAAGGGGGAGGAAGGGAAGGAGGGGGAGGGGGAAAGGAGGGGGAAAAGGGGTATGAGGGGGGTTAGTGGGGGGAGGAAAGGGGGAGCGGGAGGGGAAGGAGTAAAGGGGAATGTTATCAATGCCTAGGTAACTAACCTGGAATAGCCAATATGACTCTTATGCGTCAAGGGGGAATAAAACAGGTGCAGAGAGCAGGGTTTAAATACCTCTATAGAATTACACAGTATGTGAGGCCAAGACTCCTTTAAGACAATATAAGGTTGAAATGCATAAGCAGTACTAACGGAAGTCTTTCAAGCCAGATAATTAATAGCCATTGCAAACAACTTTTAACCAGAAATTTTTAATTAAGTATCATTATGAAATTGCTCTGCCATGAAACCTCTAGCAGAACGTAACAGGCCTAAAGCCATGTTGTAAATGGCTGCCATAAAGTAATTAGGGCATCACACAGTTGGCCTGACATGAAGCTGCCCTTTTCATACAACCCAGCTATTTGAACTGAAGCTGCTCTTTTCACGCATCCCAGCATTCAAAATCTGTTCATATTCTATAATTCTTGCCATGATAAAACTAGTCAAAACAAGCATCTACCCAAATGTGAATGTGTAAGAAACAGTAAATTTGATACTAACACCCCTATATTATTATAGCGCACCCACCCCAGACTTTACCTGCTTTTCTTAACTTGGCTCCTCTGCAGGAAAGACTGAGGCACACCGCACTAGACATGTGCACACTGAAATATTTTGTTTCGGAATTTCGTTTTCGTCCGAAAAATAAATTTATTTAGTTACTCCCGAAATTCGTTTTTATTCATTTTGTTTTTCGTTAGAAATTGCATTCGTCCGAAAATCTGAATTAATTAAGGTCGAATCTGTCATTGAAGGCTTATGGTGTCTGTCGAATGTTCTAAGAAGATTCGACGGCGCAGCGAAACTGTACGACGCCGCAATCGTACATTTCCGGTCGAATCTTCCGCCTACAAGCTATAGTAGAATTCTAATGTTGTATTACTAGTAATAATTATATTTTTTAATTATTATTACTAGTCAACCAACATTCAAATTTTTCTATAGCCTATGGGCGGATGCATTTGACCGGAAATGTACGATTGCGGTGTCGTACAGTTTAGCTGCTCCGTTGAATCTTCTTAGAACTTTCGACAGACACCATAAGCCTTCAATGACAGATTCAACTTTGTATGTTTTTCGATGCTTTGTCGAATCTTCGTCGTTCATGTTGAATTGTCAAGTTAGTTCTAGCTATTCTACTGCTCCTCCTTTTTGGTTACAATCAGCCAATAACATTCATCATCATCATTATTTGTATTTTACTTCCCCCACCCAATTCCTGCAGCGATCTTTTCTCTCTATAATGTCAAATCTTTTCTCTCTATAATGTCAAATCTTTTCTCTCTATAATGTTGAATCTTTTCTCTCTATAATGTCGAATCTTTTCTCTCTATGTAGAATAATCTTGGACTAATAGAGTTAAGGTTAGGCACATTCGACCACAGGTTCGATAGACACAGATTGTTATTGTCAGCGTCTTGTCGAATCCCCTATCTATATCGAATTGTTGTTGCAACGAAAACGAAAATAAAGCATTTGTTTATGTCGGATCTTTCGGTTTTCGGATTCTGCGCTTTCGTTTTCGTTTGTTAAAACGATAACGAAAATACCTGAAATTCGGACGAAAATGCATTCGGAAGAAAAAGAATGCACATGTCTACACCGCACTACATGCCCGTACAATGTGATTTTGATGCGCTAAGAATCAACCCTAGATAAATAAACCATAACATATAACTAAATATAATGTGACCCAGATGCGATCTGTAAAATATATATATATATATATATATATATATATATATATATATATATATATATATATATATACAATCCACTGTGCAAATAGTGCTCAAATATGTGCTAACAAGCTTATAACCAGTGTTCAGGACCCCCGATGGGATCAATCCAGTGCAAAAAAGCAAATCAAAAACAAAAAAAACAACAAAAAAACAGCCTGGAAGAGAACTGTTGTGGCTGCTTCGCACCAAAACACTCTGAGTTGAAAGCATAAACAGTTTCTCAGTCCTTTTCTGTAGACCAATCAGAGCACTTTATCACCACAATCCCCCTTTTTCCAACTAATCACAGGTCAGCACAGCTGTCAGATTAGATACCTTGAGCAGTCACAGTTATAACTTGAGCAATCTCAGTTATAACTCATATGGACGAATCATGGAAGACAAAAGGAAAGAAAACCTCATTGTGCAGTGTTCTCATACACAGAGGTAATATAATGCATACAGCGCTTCCACTCACGTGACCAACATAAGTATATCGCAATAGCCAGCCACAGTTCAGCTCAGTAGAGCGCTTCTCCTTCACAGTTCCGGCTTCCGACACCTCCAAGTGCCGCTGGTAGCGTGATTAGGCTCCTCCCTCTAGCCATGACTAAGTCACGTGACGTGTGACGTAACGCGTAGGGGGAGAAGCCTAATCACGCTACCAGCGGCACTTGGAGGTGTCGGAAGCCGGAGCTGTGAAGGAGAAGCGCTCTACTGAGCTGAACTGTGGCTGGCTATTGCGATATACTTATGTTGGTCACGTGAGTGGAAGCTGCGGTGTTTGAATCCTCCAGAGCTGATCTCACTTCTGGCTTGGCCAGAAACAAGTCCTTAATTCTCCCCAGTAAAGCCACTGTCCACACCAACTGAAAGTCCAACTTCTGTATTAATTTCACATGGATAATAAATAGTCCCTTTAAGAGCAGACAGGTTGAGACGAGACACAGGTCAGATAAGGTGGGAGGGAGGTCCAGGCACAAACTCAAATCTTGGTTCTCTTACTGTTCTGATATGCATGAACAGGTTTGGAGTGCGATCTTTGTCACAGACCTAATGAAAATGAAAGTCACTGCCACTGACTGGGTGAAGATGGTCACTGCCACTGACTGGGTGAATAGGGCCTTGCCCTATTTGGTCACTGCCACTGACCTGGTGTGCGTAGAGTAACTTGCACTATGACCTACAGAACATGCACTGCCTTCTTGGAGAACTTGGCCCATGTCAAAGAGAAAAACATCCCTCCAGGGAGTGACCAGAGGCTCTCACTGTCACCACGACTCTGCGCTGGGTCTTCAGAAAGGGTCACCTCCCTGGCCTCCTCGATCCAAGATACGGGTCCCCTCACAAGGCGGTACCCTGGGAGCTCTCGATCCTTAGCGGACCCCAGCCGAAGGTTGCTGGGCCCCGGGCCTCCTCTTTAGTTCCTCACCCCAGACTGAAGGTGTCTGGGATGGAACAGCAACTCCGCCTCCGGGCCTAGGGCACCCGGAGGCGACACACACACCCAGGCCTAAGATGCCTAAGCGTGACGAACGACGACTCTGGAAGATGGCCGCCCCTTTTTATACCCTCTCCCAACAGGCACAGCAGGTTCCCCGCCCCGCCGCACTGTTGTCAAGAGGGGACAAGAAAAGACACAACCCTGTACTGTGGTTCAACCCGGGCCCAAGGCAACAGCGCCACCCATAGGCCCCAGGGAACTGCACATCAGTACTATCTCCCAGGGACAGAAATGGTCCATGAACCCTAACAATTTGTGTATCTGAGCCTAATTACCACTCAGATACTTCCCTTAAATATAGCACCCCGCTACATTATGAAGTTCAGAAAGTGGATGGGATGTTTCTTGTACCCTATTTTAATTTATTTCTTAAAAAAATAAACAATATTTAAAAAATGTTAAGCTAATTAAGCTGTCTGCTTTGCAGTCAATCTTACAGACATTTTCTAATGGTCACACAAATATTACAGCAGATGATCTGTGCATGGTGCATGTTTCCGCTAAAACACATGGTGGTAGCAATTATTTGTGTGTGTAAAGGGTTCATTTACCCCAGTGACAATAACTCTCAGTCTTCAGATATTTAGATTGTTGCCCCATGAGCTGGAAAGTTTCTCTGTAGGATGAGGCTGAAAGCACCATCATCAAATTCAGCACTTTTTTATTGTTGATAAATATTAAACTCGGGTTGTTTCCAATGGTATATTTAAAATTCTAATTTTTATTTTGCTGTACTTTGTACCAGAAGAGGTGGCATGCAGCACCTTATGGGTTGTTCCCTTATTTTCTGGAAGCAAATTTGCATAGTTTTCAACAAAGCCGTGGTAGTGGCAAACCCTAATTTTATCCCTAGCTATGAGAATCCACGGAAGGCTCGCACATGTGCAGTGAGTGCCCAGCTGTGAAGCCACAGCCGGGCGCCCACAGTGACAATGCTGGCGCCGCGGAGAGGAAGGGGAGAGGAGCAGGGCTTCGTTCCCCTGCATCGTTAAACCCTGGGACAAGTAAGTGTCCAATTATTAAGACCCCTTTCACACTGGGGTGTTTTTCAGGCGCTTTGGCGTTAAAAAAAGCACCTGTAAAGCACCTGAAAGAAGCCTCATTTGCAATCCCAATGTGAAAGTCTGAGTGCTTTCAGAGCCCTTTCACACTGCCAGCGCCCAAAAACGCTGGTAATGCTCCGCTAAGACCCCTTTCACACTGGGGCATTTTTCAGGCGCTTTGGCAATAAAAAAAACGCCTCAATGGGAAGGGACGCTTTAGGAGCGGTGTATTCACCACTCCTAAGGCCCCTTTCACACTGAGGCAGGCAGGTGCGGTGGCGGTATAGCGGCGCAATTTTTAGCGCCGCTATACCGTCGTATTTACCGCGATATTCGGCCGCTAGCGGTGCGGTTTTAACCCCCGCTAGCGGCCGAAAATGGGTTAATACCGCCCGTAAACCGCGGCTATAGCCGCGGTTTGCGGGCGGTATTACCACGGTGTCCCATTGATTTTAATGGGAAGGAGCGGTAAAGGAGCGGTATACACACCGCTCCAAAGATGCGGCTTGCAGGAGATTTTTTCTCCTCCCACCAGCGCATCGCCTCATGTGAAAGCCCTCAGGCTTTCACATTGAGCATACTGGGGCAGGATTTTTTCAGCCGTTATTTATGCGCTATTTTTGAAAAACTCCTCAGTGTGAAAGGGGCCTAAAGCGCTGCAAAAAAGCTGCTCAGTGTGAAAGCACTCGGGCTTTCACATTGGGATTGCAGATGAGGCTTCTATCAGGCGCTTTACAGGCGCTTTTTTTTACAGGCGCTTTTTTTAACGCTAAGACCCCTTTCACACTGGGGTGTTTTTCAGGCGCTTTAGTGTGAAAGCACTCAGGCTTTCACATTGGGATTGCATATGAGGCTTCTTTCATGCGCTTTACAGGCGCTTTTTTTAACGCTAAGACCCCTTTCACACTGGGGCGTTTATCAGGCGCTTTAGTGTGAAAGCACTCAGGCTTTCACATTGGGATTGCAGCCTGCAGCGCCTGTAAAGCACCTGAAAGAAGCTGCATCTGCAATCCCAATGTGAAAGCCCGAGTGCTTTCACATTGGGATTGCAGATGCAACTTCTTTCAGGCACTTTACAGGCGCTTTTTTTAATGCTAAAGCGCCTAAAAAACACCCCAGTGTGAAAGGGGTCTAAAAGTCAGCAGCTGCAGTAGATGCTGACTTTTAATTCTTTTTTTTAAGTCGGAACTCCGCTTTATTGAACCTTAACATTTAGCTGGATTAGATTGGTAAGGGGATCAGAGAGAACAGGAAGTACGATAAAATGGCCATTGAGAGGTGAAAGAACATGCACCGGTTCCCCTGAGTATCATTGATGTAAAATAATATAAAATATATTAAATCATAGGTTAGGTACAAAACCTTTGAAAGAAAAAGGTCCAATCCCTGAAACTAGATATCTAAAGAAGTAAATATTTGATGAGGATTTGTGAAGCCAAAGAAAAGGCCCTGTCAGGACTGACTGTCTTTAGGACTGCAAATCCTCCATGCACATTAGCCTTTTTTATTATACAATAAATGTAGACACTGACAGACTCAGAGACACCTAAGCATCTATTATTTATTTTAAATACAACATTAAAAATGCTCATTTCAGTTTTTTTAATTACAGTATATTGCATTCCGTTTTTTTAAAACCAACAAATTTTTTTTATAAAAGCACAAATCAAAAACTGCCAGCTGCAGTAAATGTTTTATCTTCAAACCAACGTTTTGGTGTCAGATTGGCAGCCATACTAGTCATTGTTATATTATTTCAGTCAACACAGTTTTGGATATAAAAGCTTTAAAGAAAGTAAACTTTTACCTTAGGTGCCATGAATATCTCCACAGAGGTTTGATGTTTCTTTTGCAATTCAAGATAAAAAGTGTGTGACATTTTCTTCAGATTTAAACCAACTCTTCCATAATCAGTGTTGCTCAAGAAATCAGCTGTATCCAATATATCTTTTTTGACAACTGCCTTCTTTCCTTCATAAGTACATTATTCTTTCTCTTCTGACTTGTCAGCCATGCCCTCTTCAGCTAATAATACCTCTTCTGCAATCAGCTTGATGATACCTCTACTCTGATGCACATTTCTCACGTTTTGCTCTCATAAACCTTCAATTTCTAGAGAAAAGAAATAAAAAATAAAAAAAAGTTTATAATATTGTTTTTGCAATATCAATCAGTATGACAAAACAAATATATTAAAGCAAACCTTGAATTTTGATTATGTTAAAGCAAATTCTGTAAATAATATCACATAGGAGATTATTTATTTGCATGCCAATTTTGCTAGTGCAAAACGCACACTTACAGCGTTTTTTACCCCCCCACACACACACTTCTTATTCCTGATATGTGTCTGCTTCCTTTATGTGAAATCCCTGGTGTTCCTGCTGGTCCCCTTGCTTTCCTAATAAAAACTGACCACACTAAGCAGGAGAGCACACCATGGTCAGTTCCTAGCTATGCTGGGAACTCAGTGTACTCTTCTCCAATGATCAGACTTAAATATATTTATAATGTATTTTATATCTATACAAAAATGTTTTCCTTTCATTTTTATTTTAAACAAAGTGGGTTGTTTTACAAGGTGAAGGTTTACAAATACAGTGGAACCTTGGATTGCGAGGATCGCGGTTAACGAGCGTTTCACAATACGAGCACTGAATTTTTAAAATTCGTAACTCGGTTTGCGAGTGTTGTCTCATAAAATGAGCATGATTCAGGCCAAAGCGGTGTGCAGTACTGTGTTTGGCCTGAGGTGGGGGGGCGCAGGAGCCGAGCAGGGCCCGAACGTCGCCGGTCGCAGCCGATCGGTGCTGTTCGGAAATGCACGGTAAGGCCCGAGGACAGCACGACTGACCTCGGAAAATCTCAGGAATGAAGTCTTTCTGAGGTTTGCCGAGGGGTTAGCCGAGGGGTCCTCGGGCCTTTTCAGCCATTTACGAGGCTCTCCAGCGCAATCTCCACCTCTGGCCGCATGCGGTATTGCATGCCATTGAAGTCGATGCAGAACAAATTATTTTCGTTTCCATTGACTTCAATGGGGAAACTCGCTTTGATATTCGAGTGCTTTGGATTACGAGCATTCTCCTGGAACGGATTATGCTCGTAATCCAAGGTTCCACTGTAATACAAATAATACTAGGTTACCTGTAAGTGTAAGTGACAATGAAGAAAAAGTACGGACTGACAGACTGATAAGCTTATCACTCTGCTCTCTCCTCCTGATACCTGTTTCCATACCTCCCAACTTTCTGAGATGGGAATGAAGGATACCTTTTAGTAAAAGTATGTAGGCATAGGACACATCTCCTGCCACTCCCCCTTAAAGGAGCATTGTACAAAAAAAGATTGGTTAATACCACAAATGCTTTTTTACCACTACTATTCCTTTATATTGGCTTTTAGAATTTATACATGCAGAAATTTAGACATTGAATGAAAGGTTTAGCACTGTAAAACACTTTTTGATTGAAAAATAGTTCATTTTATATACAACTATATAGATCAGACCAAAATGAGGAACGAATGAGGAGGAAAGAGGGACCTTGTTTCAAATGAGGGACAGTCCCTCAAAATCAGGGACAGTTGGGAGCTATACCCTTTTCTGTGCCACTGTAGAACAACTGATTGGCTTCTTGTGGTACCCCTCCATATCCCAGTTTGAGCTCTGCTGTATAGAGGATTGCAAGATGCTAATACCAAGTCAAATTCAGGTATTTACACTACCTATAATTTAATTATTCTAATCTGCACTCACCGAACTAGTAATGTGATCAATATTATAAAAATATTGTGTAAAAAATAAAATTCATATGTGAAAAAAGTGAAAAGAATGTGAAAAATATGTGTATATGTATGCTGATATCTCCAAGAATTAAATTCTCAATTCATAAACATATATAGAAAAAAAAGATATTGCGCAAAAACTCAAACACATTAATAAATAATCATGCAAAAAACACATAACATGTGAGTGAATGAATCAATATGAATCAAATATTATCATGTTGAAAACTTTAAAGTAAAAAAATACAAAATCCGCCCCTCGTAATCTGCAATGGTGACTGGTCAATGCTTAATATCTGAATGCAGAAGTAAGCTAAAAAAGCCAGATGGCTTCTTACCAGACACGATGGACCCCAAATTATAGGGGTCAAACTCACCTGATATCCAAAGTAATCAGCTGTGATGTTCCACCCGGAGGTGGAGAGAATCTTGTGACATCACCACTCACAGGCTGGCAGGCTGATAGCTTGTAGTTGTGTGTTTTATTGTATTTCTTCACTGTGCTTAAGGAAGATTTTGGAATAAACAACCATTATTTACTGCACTATGAAGTTCCTCTTTTTCTTCTAAATCCCTTTAAACTTACTGGAGGAGTATCGAGCAGAGTGACTGGAAGGCTAGAAAGTTATTAAACCATCTTGCTGTTCTAGACGGGGGAGATCGGCTATTCCTTTTTGGAGCGGACCGGGTGAAACATTACAGCTGAAAACTGTGGATATCAGGCGAGTTTGACCCTATAATTTGGGGTCCATCGTGTCCGGTAAGAGGCCATCTGGCTTTTTTAGCTTACTTCTCCATTCGGACATTAAGCATTGACCAGTCACCATTGCAGATTACGAGGGGCAGCATCAGAAGTTGCCTTCATTATTACCTTATTCCAAATTCATCTTGATCGCTTTGGGACTTCTTAACACAGTAATTACAAATTGTCCTTATGGATTTTTTACTTTAAAGTTTATCCTGTGTTTTTAGGACTTTTTCAACACGATAATAATTGATTCATATTGATTCATTCATGTTATGTGTTTTTTGCATGATTATTGATGTGTTTGAGTTTTTGCGCAATCTCTTGTTTTTCGATATATATTTACACTATTTTTCAATTTTGTTTGGGTGCAACGTCACACGACTACGCAATTGTCACCTAAAGTGACACAGTGCCGAATCGCAAAAAATGGCCCGGTCATTGGGCAGCAAAATCCTCCGGGGCTGAAGTGGTTAAAACAGATGTGTCATTTTATGCTGATGGCAAATATTGTGGTGTTAGTTTTTCTGTTTCAAATGCTGCTTTATGCAATGACATATCTCTTTTGCTGACACAACAGGGTGCAAAATACACATATCTCATTCTAAACAAAGGCACTGTAATAAGAAATGGAAATGTGATGATCATTTTTTTTTTTAAATGAATAGGTTTCCTTACAGGCTGTATCAAATTAAACAATTTCCATTAGCAAAATGAAGATCACTTGTCTAAGAATAATTAATGTCCTTACCTCCACCCGATATTTTATCAGTTATAGTTATTACAAGGAAAATGATGTGGAATTGTTATTTTGCTACATGACTTCATGAAGTATACTTTGTCTAATGAAGCTTTTATTTAATCGCAACTTCATTAGTGTGTTGCTATGGCAATTTCTATGGTGACTTTATAATAATAATATAGAGTTTAGGTAGTAACAGGATATGTGTAAAGAGCCCCTTCCCTCCCCCTCCATTGATACTGCTGGAAATGGGTGGGAGGGGCCCCTCCCTCTCCATTGATCAGGAAACAGGAAATGGGGAGGGGGGCTTTGGAAAGGGTTTTGGGAGAGACATGTGTGTTTGAACAACAGTTGTTGTGTGGGAAGGACAAAGGAAGGAGCTGGATAACTTTGGAGACACTTTTTTGAGATGGACTGAGCAAAGGACCATGGCGGACATCTTGACCCCTAAGTTGAGTAATTATTTAGTTTACTTAATGTGTACGGTACATGTTGTACATGCTTATATATATTTGTAGGCATATATTTTGTAAGCTATAAGTTGTGTTGTATTGTGAATCCTACAGTTTTATGTGCAGATATTTCCTTGTTTAGTAAAGCATTGATACACTACAGAAGTTTAAGCTTCCTTGATTTTACCACAGAGTAACCTTAATAGATAGACGAAAAGCAAAACAATTAGACACCTTTTCCTGCTTTCCACAATAAACACCTCTATGAAAATCATCTCACAATACCCTATAACTTCTTGTAGTGCCGATCCAGGTGCTCAAATGTGATGCAAGCCCTGTGTAGCACTACCCCTGTAGGAGCTGCTGGTTAGTTTTGGGTCTACGCTCTGCCTATCAACCCCCGGAAGTTTGGCTTGAACCTTCCCTTGGCACAACTGGGCAATAATGTAATTGTGGAACCAAAATAATACCATAAAGTAATGAATATATATTTTAAATATCGTTACCTTGGTGCTGGTCACCTGCCTCACAGCTGAAACAGACAGAGTCCCACACAGGATGTAGCTTAACCAAAACTACGATGTTTACTTAGCAAGGAAATGAAACAGTGGTTACACAGATAACCCTTGACCACACACAGATCCCTATGCAAGTCGATGGGGTATAACAGGTTCATGATTTTGTTGTACAAAAGACCCAATTAATTAACATGACCTGGGGGTCAGACTTGAGTGGGTATATGGTGGAGGAATCTCCCACTACAATGATGCCTGCACTGGGATACCTCTCCACCAAGTCCCACACAACTCACTAAAACAGCAGAACAATAACAGTGATACAAACAGTCATATCAACACATGAGTTCATAAGCTATATGGCTCCCCCTAGCGAGCAGCTCAACTGGTGCCTGTCCCATAGCAGAACTTCTGAAAATAAGGGAAGCTGCTGACTGTTCCTTTAAATGTCAGTTAGTCTTCTGCTAGCTTCGTTGGTGCACTTATCTATTTGCATTCCAATAAAAAAAGGAAAAGAAATGATAATCACTTGATGCAGCTGAGGTAGTGGTAGAATAAACACTAGTTCTCTCCAACCGCTGTATCACTCTCAGGTGTAACGTATCCCCACTTGTGGCACTGCAGATGCCAGCAAGTACACGTGGAGCTATGGACACCACTTTCCTGTGACCCAGTTATCTATTTCGATAGGCAGGTATCACGTTAGGTACTTACCGAGGCCGAGATGCCGAGAGCAGTTCACCCTTGCAACTTGACGCACTTCGCCCCCTGGAAGTGAGACAGGGAGAGAATGGCGAGAAGAGGCACTGGTGACCAGCAGGTGGAGTAGACTTGAAAGAGCAGGCTGAGATAGCTTGAGAAGTCCGTGAAGGTGCTGGAGGTTAGACACCAGGCGGTGGCAGGGTTAAACTGGAACTTAGTGGTAACAGTCCAGATAATCAGATCCAGCAGGGGTTGTAGGAAACCCGTCGCGGCTGGAGATGCAGATCCAGGGTTTTAAAGCTGCTGATGGAAGAGTCCAGATAGGTATAGGGATTAGATCAGAGTTGAGGATTACAAGGAGGATCCAAGTGTAAGCAGAGGGGGTCAAGGGCTGGAGAAGACAGCAGATCCGGGTCACAAGCCAAGGGTCAAACACAGGTAGAAGGCAGAAGTCCGTAAAACAAGCATAAGGTCGGGTCCAGGAGAGATGAGAGAGGTAGTCTGGCCGATCTGGGTCACAACAGGGTTTTCAAACAGGTTTTCATGAAACAGGATTCACAGGAAAGCTGACAACAAACCAGCAACCTGTCAGTGGATTTGTGCCTCTTTAAATATACCCGCCTGTAATCTGATTGGCGCCGCAGCGCGCACGTGCATGCGGCGTTGCGTCGGCGCGCGCACCCGTGAATGCCGGAGTACTGATCCGTGCGCGCACATGCGCCGAAGCGTCGTTACACCGCGCGTGCGCACTGGTACGGCTGGGTTGAATGTTTCCCTGACAGTGCCCCCCCGAGGGGCGGGCTCTGGACGCCCAAACTAGACATCAATTCGGGATGCTCTAAGTGAAAAGTTTGGATTAAACGGGGAGCATGGAGATTTACAGATGGTTCCCAAGAATTGTCTTCAGGAGGATACCCCTTCCACTTGACCAAATACTGCAGTTGCCTACCTCTTTTTCTACACCCCAGAATAGATTCCACTTCATACTCACATTCACCATCTACCTCTACTGGTAGAGGAGGTGGAGCCTCTCTTCCTGGAAAAGAGTTGGGGACAACAGGCTTTAACAAGGATGTGTGGAAGACCGGGTGTATCCTGTAAGATTCGGGTAGTGCCAATTCGAAGGCCACAGGGTTGATTGCCCGCTTGATCTTGAAAGGGCCAATGAATTTTGGTCCCAACTTCCGTGAGGGGATTTGTAGTTTGAGGTTGGTAGCGGAAAGCCACACTTCTTCCCCAGTTTTGAAAACAGGATTTTCTTTCCTTCCTTTATCATAGTATTTTTTATAGGCATTCTGAGCGTTCCGCATCATTTCTTGCAATTTTAGGAAGTTAGATTGGACAGAGGCTATCCGGTCCTGAACGGCAGGGATGGGACTTTCAGGAATGTCATCAGGGAGGAAAGGAGGGTGGAAACCGAAGTTGGCCCAGAAAGGAGTCTGGCTGGTGGTCGAATGGACGGAGTTATTGTACGCAAATTCAGCGTATGGAAGCAAAGAAGACCAGTCGTCCTGGGAAGCAGAGCAAAAGCAACAGAGATATTGCTCCAGGGTCTGGTTGGTTCTCTCTGTCTGGCCATTGCTCTGAGGATGGTACGCGGAGGAAAAACAGGTCTTAACTTCCAGGGATTTGCAAAGTTCTCTCCAGAATTTGGATGTAAACTGGGTGCCTCTATCAGAGGTGATGCTCTTGGGTACCCCATGGATCCTGATTACTTCTTTAAAAAAAATCTTAGCAGTGTCAGCAGCCGAGGGAGTACCGATTATTGGCAGGAAGTGGGCCATCTTGGAGAGTCGGTCAATAACGACCAGGATTGTAGTAAAACCCCCAGAGGCAGGTAGATCAACAATGAAGTCCATTGAAACGTCTGCCCATGGACGTTCAGGGATGGGTAAGGGTTTGAGCAAACCCCACCTTTTGGTGTTCGGGCCCTTATTGCGTTGGCAATGGGTACAAGAGGTAACATAGGTTTTGCAATCCTGTCTCCAACCCGGCCACCAAAAGGAGCGAGAAACTAACTCTGTGGTTTTCCGAGTTCCGAAGTGGCCTGCTAATTTGTGATCGTGAAAAGTCCTTAGAACCAGTTGTCTGGTTTCTCGAGGAACGAAGATTTTACCTCGAGACCAAAACAAATCATTACGTTTTTTCTAAAGAGGAGGTTTCTTGGTCAGAGCAGCGTCTGGAGGTGGTCTTAATGGAGGTTAATTGATCGGTCTGAGAAACCAATAGAAAGTTTTGTGCTGATAGAATGGAACTGGGTTCTCCTGTTTGAGATTCTTCAGAAAACATCCTGGAGAGTGCATCCGCTTTTCCATTCTTGGAGCCGGGCCTATAAGTGATGTGGAAATTAAACCTGGTAAAGAAGAGCGCCCAGCGGGCCTGTCGGGGTCTTAGACGTTTCGCCGTCCTCAAATATTCCAGGTTTTTATGATCAGTGAAGATCATGACCGGATGCGATGCGCCCTCCAGGAGGTACCGCCATTCTTCCAGAGCAAATTTGATGGCCAGTAGTTCTCTGTCTCCCACATCGTAATTTCGTTCCGGCGGGGGGGCAAAGGCTACTGGATGTAGAAGGGATTTGGGACCCAGCCTTTGAGAGAGAATGGCCCCAGTGGCTGTTTCGGAAGCGTCTACTTCCAATGTGAAAGGTAGTGAAGGATCGGGATGTCGTAGCACAGGTGCTGAGGTGAAAATGTCTTTCAATTTGGTGAAGGCTTCCTGAGCCTCTTGTGTCCAATGGAACCGTTTACCCTGACGTGTCAATTGAGTGATAGGAGCCACCACAGAAGAGAAACCAACAATGAATCTTCTATAAAAATTGGCGAAGCCAATGAATCGTTGTACCCCCTTCTTGTCAGTTGGAGCCGGCCAGTCTTGGATGGCTTTGACCTTCTGCGGATCCATTGCAACCCCATCGGTAGAGATGATAAACCCCAGGAATTGTACCGTGGTCTTCTCAAAGTCGCATTTCTCAGCCTTGAGATAGAGCCTATGTTTCCTGAGGATGGTAAGGACCTTTGTGACGTGAACCCGGTGTTTTTCAACAGAGGCAGAAAAAATGAGGATGTCATCCAGGTATACCACCATAAAGTCATCCAGATGTTCGCGAAAGATATCGTTGACCAGGTGTTGGAAGGTGGCTGGAGCATTGCAAAGCCCGAATGGCATGACCAAATACTCATAGTGCCCGAATCTGGATCTGAAAGCAGTCTTCCACTCGTCTCCAGCCCTGATCCGGACAAGATTATAGGCCCCCCGAAGATCCAGTTTGGAGAAGATCCGGGCAGTTCGGAACCTCTGGAACAACTCCGGGATAAGGGGCAACGGGTATCTGTTTTTGATCGTAATTTTGTTTAACTCCCTATAATCGATGCAGGGTCTCAGGGATCCGTCTTTCTTTTCGACAAAAAATATTCCTGCACCGGCTGGAGAAGAAGAGGGACGAATAAATTTATTTTTTAGGTTCTCATCAATGTAGGCTTTGA
Organism: Rana muscosa; assembly: GCA_029206835.1. NCBI lineage: Eukaryota > Metazoa > Chordata > Amphibia > Anura > Ranidae > Rana > Rana muscosa. Next base: position 222,487,257 of record CM055116.1, read on the forward strand.
GAGCCTTTAACTCAGTCTCGGATAAGGGAAAAATCCGGCCAAAAGGAACTTCAGACCCGGGTAGAAGATCGATGGGGCAATCATATGGCCGATGAGGTGGCAGTTGTTCGGCCTGTTGCTTGTCAAAAACGTCTCGGAATTCCAAGTATGTAGGGGGAACATTTCGTAGGTGGTCCGAGAGGGTTGCTACGGTGGCACAAGTGGTAGGAGCTGTGGGAAGAAAGTGCTGGGTACAATATGATGAGGTGAAGTCGACTTCCTTCCTGGCCCAATTTATAAGGGGCTCATGCGCCTGTAGCCAGGGGAGGCCCAAGATGATGGGGAACATAGGAGAGGGAATGAGATCCAGGCGCAGAAACTCTTTGTGGCCTGAGTCCGTAACAGTAAGGAGGGGCTTGGTTTCTTGTGTGATTAGTCCTGAACGGGGCAGTGAGCCATCTGCCAGGTGCACTTGAAGGGAGTGGTCCTTAGGTTGCATGGGGAAGTGAAGCTTGGAAGCTAGTGCAGAGTCCAGGAAGCAACTGCAGGCTCCGGAGTCAATAATCGCCGGTAGGCGGGTTGTTCCTTCCGGTAGCTGTAAGGAGAGAAAAAGGACAACATAAGTTTGTGGGAAGCCAGAAACCTGGTAATTCAGAATGTCTTTAGGAGGAGGCTTACTAGGTCTCACTGGACAGCTGCGAAGGAAGTGACCGGCGCTCCCACAGTAAAGGCATAGGTTGGCTTGACGCCTGCGCTGCTTTTCTTCGGGAGAGATAGAAGGGCGGACTAATCCGAGTTGCATAGGCTCTGGTTCAGGAAGGGATGAAGCTGCAGGAGTCTGAACGGGTGGATGAGCCGGGCCTGATCTGGGAAGGGTCCAGTTGGGACGGGTGGTCTGAAAACGCTCAGAGCGTCGCTCACGCAAGCGCCTGTCAAGTTGTGTGACAGATTGGATCAATTCTTCCAGGGAAGAGGGAGTGCCGATCCTAGCCAACTCATCCTTGAGAGCTTCGGATAGACCCTGGCGGTACTGGTATTTGAGGGCTGCTTCATTCCAGCCGGTATCAGCTGACCACTTCCGGAATTCCGCCGTGTAGTCTTCCACTGGTCTTTTTCCCTGGAGTATGTTGTGAAGAACAGACTCAGCTGTGGCTGTGCGTTGGGGGTCGTCATATAACTGAGCCATATTCTCAAAGAAAGTGTCCACAGAGTTCAATACAGGGCTACTTTGCTCCATCAAACTGTGGGCCCAGGCTTGTGGTTCATCAGTCAAGAGAGAAATGACGAATCCTACCTTTACCACCTCAGAAGAAAAAGTCCTGGGCTGAAGAGCGAGGTAAAGGGAGCAAGCATTTTTGAACGCCCGGTATTTCTTGCGGATGCCCGAGAACCGTTCCGGCATGGGGACCCTGGGTTCAGGGGTGGTCATCAGTACAGTGGGGCTCACTGTGGCTAGTAAGGTGGCGGCAGCATTGGTGACGGTGGTGACTGGGGATGCTAGACCTAAAGACCCGGGGAGTTGCTGCAGGCGGCCATCCATCTGGGTATATCCCTCTTGTAATTTTTGAACTGCGTCGGTCAGTGCGGACACCTGCTGGCAGAGGTTCTCGAATGGGGAACGCGCTCTGTCGGCCTCAGACATCTGGCTGGTTTGTACTATCACGTTATGTACTTACCGAGGCCGAGATGCCGAGAGCGGTTCACCCTTGCAACTTGACGCACTTCGCCCCCTGGAAGTGAGACAGGGAGAGAATGGCGAGAAGAGGCACTGGTGACCAGCAGGTGGAGTAGACTTGAAAGAGCAGGCTGAGATAGCTTGAGAAGTCCGTGAAGGTGCTGGAGGTTAGACACCAGGCGGTGGCAGGGTTAAACTGGAACTTAGTGGTAACAGTCCAGATAATCAGATCCAGCAGGGGTTGTAGGAAACCCGTCGCGGCTGGAGATGCAGATCCAGGGTTTTAAAGCTGCTGATGGAAGAGTCCAGATAGGTATAGGGATCAGATCAGAGTTGAGGATTACAAGGAGGATTCAAGTGTAAGCAGAGGGGGTCAAGGGCTGGAGAAGACAGCAGATCCGGGTCACAAGCCAAGGGTCAAACACAGGTAGAAGGCAGAAGTCCGTAAAACAAGCAGAAGGTCGGGTCCAGGAGAGATGAGAGAGGTAGTCCGGCCGATCCGGGTCACAACAGGGTTTTCAAACAGGTTTTCAGGAAACAGGATTCACAGGAAAGCTGACAACAAACCAGCAACCTGTCAGTGGATTTGTGCCTCTTTAAATATACCCGCCTGTAATCTGATTGGCGCCGCAGCGCGCACCGTGAATGCCGCAGTACTGATCCGTGCGCGCGCATGCGCCGAAGCGTCGTTACACCGCGCGTGCGCACTGGGCGCTGACTGGTACGGCTGGGTTGAATGTTTCCCTGACAGCAGGTGCCCTCTCACCAGATGAGGCCTCGCCTTGCCGGTACACTCCGTCAGGAACTTCTCATTGGCTCAGTCTCTCCGTAACTCTAGGCCACTGGTCCTCCGCGCAGCCGCTCACAAGGTGAAGGTGGATAGGTGACTCCGGAAGCTGTGAAGTGTAGACCGGTCCCTCTCTGGCTCGATCAGTGAGGCTGTTCACAAGGATCCCTCCGTCAGGCAATCCTTTCTCTCTGTAACTCGAGGCCCAGGCTTCTCCGGCCTAGGCGCGCTCACAGCAGGCCTCTTGCCTGTTGAAGGTGGCGTCCTGAGAGAGCGAGCTGAGGCCCCGCCTCTCCCTTAAATCAGTTCTCCCAACAGGCTGTGCGGTGGTGCACTGTTTTCACGTAGCACAGTGGCATTGTGGGTATTGTAGTCTTAATCCAGCCCACGCCAATAGAGTCTCTGTCTCTTGTACTACAATGCCCATCATGCTTTATCCTTGACATTATTGAAACAAACAAACCACAAAAACATCATGCAAAGGGGCACCAGAGGGAGCCAAGTTCCTAATTAGGCACAAATTTCAGTCTGTTAAAATACGTTTAATTACGCGACCTTGCTACACACTCCCCCCACTTGAAATCTTTGGTCCCCAAAAACAGCAGGCAGTTTGTGACCTGTTACATGCTTTGTTTGAGTACACGAGGAGGAAAAACCCAGTTAGTGTATGCAAGGAATAAGACAGTTTGCATTCTCATAAGAACCAGGCAGAGGAACCCCCCACCATGCTTTGGAAAGGAGGTTGTCCTGCCTACAGGCCACCTTGACCGGAATGGCCCAGCCAGATGTGCCAGGGGGTGAGCAGGGGTTGTCCTCCACTAAATGTGAAGTGGAAGCATCAGGCGTTTTAATTGTCCTTTTTGAGGTAATCACAGCCTCTTCAGAGCTTTCACCCAAGTGATCATAAGTCAGTCTCTTGGGTGGGTGAATAGCCCTTCTCTCTCTCTGCTCTTTCGGCTCTGATGCTTCAGACATGCTGAACTCTGTTTGCTTCACAGCTTCTTCTTCTTCCTGTTCAGACACACTGGATTATGCTTCCTCCACAGCTTCCTCTCCCTGCAAATCAGCTTCCACTCCTCCTTCTGCAAAGGATGAGACTTCTTCAGGATCTCCTATTGACACAGAAACATGATCATCCTCCAGCTCTTCAGACAGCAAACTCTGAGGCACAAACTCAGGGGCTTCGGGTCTGAGAATTCCAATATCCGTCATTTCAGATGGGGACAAAAGAGAGGTCGTAGACCCTGGCAATTGAGATGACCACAGCCAGTCCAAGTCCGTCTCTTTACCCTCACTGTCTTCATCATCCATATCTTGAGGTACTGATTGAGACCTAGTGACTGGTCGGGACCTTTGAGAGTCCGAGGGAGTCATCTGTGAGTCTGACAGTGGTGACAGACGAACAGGGGCAGTAGATGGTTGCGATGCCAAGTCTTTAGCGGGCCTACACTCCCTTCTGGTCGGATCTGGTACACTGGAAGCCCTGGTAGCTGCTTGCAGATGACATAAGGCTGTGACTTCCAGTGGTCAGCTAACTTGTGCTTCCCAGGGACGCCCAGATTCCTCAACAGCAGTCTGTCTCCTGGTTTTAAGTCCTGCACGCAAACCTTTAGATCAAAGTTCTTCTTGTTTCTCAGTCCCCTCCGGTCGGAGGTGGCTTGGGCCTTGTCATAGGCGGTTTTCAAGCTTTTCCGCAGGCGATCTACATACCCTCTGTGGGAAGTTGGGGGGTATGGTCTAGGGATGTGCCAAAGGCCAAGTTCACTGGTAGCCAAGCCTCTCTTCCAAACATTATACGGTACGGAGAGTATCCTGTGGCATCATTTGCAGTATTGTTGTAGGCATGTACAATGGCTGCTACATGTTTGCTCCAATGTTGCTTCTTCTCTGAGTTTAAAGTTCTGAGCATGTCTAGAAGGGTTCGGTTGAACCTCTCTGGTTGAGGATCCCCCTGAGGGCGGTATGGGGTGGTTCTAGACTTTTTGATGCCTAACAGGTCTAACAGTCTTTTAATAAGGCTACTCTCAAAGTCGCTCCCTTGATCTGAGTGGATATGTTGAGGCAGGCCATAATGCACAAAGAACTTCTCCACTAGAATCTTGGCCACTGTTGAGGCTTGTTGATCCTTTGTGGGGAATGCCTGGGCATATCTGGTGAAATGGTCAGTCACCACTAGGATATTTCCTTGCCTGCTCAGATCAGGCTCCAAACACATAAAGTCAATGCACACCAGCTCCATGGGTCCCTGACTCTGAAGATGGCCCATTGGGGCAGCTCTGTGAGGCAATGTCTTCCTTTGAATACATCTAATACAGGAGTGACAGTAGCCCTCGACTTCAGTCCACATGCAGAGCCAGTAGAATCGGTCCCTCACTAAATGAAAAGTAAAAAATCCCTCACTAAATGAAAAGGGGCAGCACAGTGGTGTAGTGGTTAGCACTTTCACCTAGCAGCAATAGGGTCACTGGTTCATATCCTGACCACAACACCATCTGCCTGGAGTTTGCATGTTCTTCCTGTGCCTGCGTGGGTTTCCTCTGGGTACTCTGGTTTCCTCCCACACTCCAAAGACATGCTGGTAGGTTAATCAGATCCTGTCTATAAATTGGCCCTAGTATGTGTATGTGTATGTGTTTGTAAGCGCGTTGGGACCCTTCGTGGTAAGACCGCGTTATATCAAGATACCTCTCATCTCATCATCATCTCATCTCTCAGGTCCTAGATGGCCATGGTTGTCATGCAGGGCAGTTAGCACTGTCTCCCTGTGTTTTCTGGGTAGAAAAAGCTGCCATTTCTCTTCGAGACCATCAGAGGGGCCCCTTCGGTAGACCACCCCTTGATGCAGCTGTAACCGATCCCACTCTCGGTGCAGTAGACGGGCCTCCTTTGTGGAATCGGTGAGGAGCATGTCAGAGCATCGATTCTCCAGAGCCTTCAAAACCAAGTTACCCAGGGGATCTTCCAACTGATCCCTTCTAAGGTCCTTCTTTGAACGTTTTGGCAGGCCTTCATCCCTTGATTTGGGTTACATTGCAATAGCACTTGGGGACACCCGCAGCAGAAACTCCAATATTTTCAGCCCTGGATCCTCCCCCAGCTTGATGTTCGGCTCCCCGATACAAGGCTCTCACTCCTTCTGGTGTCAGCTGGGTCCACTCTTCGGGGAAGTCAGTAGAACCATGAGGCCTTCTAGATAGGGCGTCCCCATCCCTGTTCCCAACTCCCGGTCGATACTTCAAGCTGAACGTGAACCCTGATAGGGCAGCCAACTATCGGTGTCCTGTGGCATCCAGTTTGGCTGTGGTGAGGAGGTAGGTGAGTGGGTTGTTATCAGTCTTGATCACAAATTCTGCCCCATAGAGGTAGTCTCTTAATTTATCCACCACAGCCCATTTTAAGGCCAGAAACTCCAGTTTATGTGTGGGGTAGTTCTTTTCGGATGGGCCAAACTTTGACTCACATAGATAACAGGCAGCAGGTGACCGACGAGTTCTTAGTACAACACCCCACCTAGCCCATCTCGACTGGCATCAACATGTAATTCATAGGGCTTGGTTGTATCTGCTTAGGCTAGAACTGGGGCGGTTGTTAGGCTCCACTTCAACTGCTTAAAAGCCTCTTCACACTTGGTGGTCCACTGGTCCTGAATGGACTCCCTGGGTTTTCTAGCTCCCCCTGCTGGTTTCACAGGTTTGACTGAGTCTGGGACATCATCCTCTCAAGCACTTCTCAGTAGCTCATTAAGTGGGCGAGCTAGCTTTGCAAATCCCTCTACAAATCTTCGGCAGTAGGAGCAGAACCCCAGGTATTACCAAAGCTCAGTCACATTAGTGGGTCTTGGCCAAGAGGTGACAACGTCCAGCTTCTCAGGGTCTGTGGCCACTCCTTCCGCAGACATGATGTGACCCAGGTATTGAACCGAGGGCTGATAAAACTGATACTTTTCAATGGAGAGCTTCAGGCCTTCTTCATGAAGTCTCTTCAAGACCTTCTCCAGCCTCCCTTCATGCTCTTCCAGGGTCTTGCCAAACACTATGATGTCATCCAGGTACACCAACACCTCGATCAGGTTCATGTCACCCACCGTCTTCTCCATCAGCTGTTGGAAAGTGTCCGGGGCCCCAGACAGGCCCTGAGGCATGCAATCAAACTCAAAGAAACCCACTGGGGTAATGAAGGCAGTTTTCTCTTTATCCTCAGGATGCATGGGGATTTGGTAATACCCACTCTATAGGTCCAGTACACTGAACCACTTGGCCCCTGACAGGCTCTGCAAGGCATCCTCTATCCGGGGGGTGGTGTACTGGTCAGGGATGGTTCTTCTGTTCAGAGTTCTGTAGTCAATGCACAGCCTTAGTGACCCATTTTTTTTCCGCACCACTACTATCGGAGAAGTGTATGGGCTCCTGGACTCTCTGATGATCCCTGCCCTTTTTAGTTCTGCCAATTGTTCACGCAGGTCTTCCAAGTCCCCCAGGGGAACCCGTCGGTCCCTCTCTCTAAATGGCTTGTCTTCCTGCAGACTAATCTTGTGTGTGGCACTCTTCGCACACCCCACATCAAATTCACTCTTGGAGAATACGGCCTGCCATCTGAAAAGCTGAGTCTTAACTCTTTCTCTCCATTCTGGAGGAAGAGCAGTGTCTTTCGGATAGAACGCTTCCACTGAGACCTCATCCTTCCCTTGCTTCATCAAGTCAGATGGTGCAACTGGGGTGGCCGTGCTCACTTGGCCCAACAACATCTTCACAGGTGAGGTGGTTGTGTTGCAAACACTCACGAGACCTTCCCATGATTCCTCCGCAAGGCCTTCAAGGGGACGACTTCAGGAATGATCTCTATCCCCTTGTCCTCCTTCTGTTGGTTTGCTTCGAGGATGATAAATGGGCCTGGTTGCTTCCAAGTAAGCTTGACAGACGCCCTCAAGCAGGTCACTTCTTACGGCTGCAGAACTCTCTCTTTCCTGTCTAAACGCCAGATTTTTCCCACTCTTTCAGATAGGACCTTCTGTTCCTGTACCAGGCGCTGGTAAGCTTGTCTCAGCATGGGGTGTACACCTTAAGTTGAGGCATCCTGTCCTTGGGCCAGAGGTGTTAGTAGTCTCCTGACTAAGTCAGTGTTGGTCTCTATAATGAGGGAACTTTTGCTAGCCCCTGGTGGGCGAGGGCAGATCACTGCCAAAGTGTCAAATGTCTCTGCCTTTCCAGCCACTGAGGGGTCAAAGGACAGCTTGACAGTAGATAGCCATCATAGGGGAAGTTCTGAGTCCCAATGCCCCAAATTTCCAACTCTTCTAACTTCTGCAACGGCAAGTGTTTCAGGTGCTTGTCATAGAAGTCTCTGTATAGTAGAGTTACTTGGGCTCCAGTATCCAGGAGGGCCTTGGTATAAATCCCTTCTACTTGGACAGGGACAACTGGAGAGGGCCCCACTAATTTGGCAGGAAACTTCCGGAGGGAGGCCTGTTTGGCTTGTTCAGTGGTTTGGATCCTCACTCCTTTCTTTCCATTCTGACCTCTGTTGGGTCTGGTGTGCACTGACTCTCCACTACCAGGCACGCTGAGTCAAAGGGCGTGGGGCCCTGAGTCGCTCAGAGGCAACAACGGGGGCCCTCTGCGAGGGTCTGGACTCCCGAGGCTGTCTCCTTGCGTCGTTGGGTTTTATGGAGTTAGTTAGCTGAAATGGTTGGGCACCCAGTTGACTCCTTCACCTGGGCCCTCTGGAGTTTTCTGCCGGTTTTCGGTACAGTACTGCAGCTTTCTCTGGACTCTGGCATACTCCTTGAAAGTGTCCGACTCCTCCACAGTTGAAACAAGTCAACAGCTTCTTCGACTTCTGCACTTGGGCAACAGTATATCTTGAAGGTTTCTTGCGCTCCTCTGATGTGTTTCCACCGGGTAGAACAGTTCGCTGGCTGGTCAACAGGGACACCATCTCTATTAGCTGTGACACTTGAGTCTTTAGGAGCTCGACCAGAGGGACACCATCATCGGCATTTATCACTCTGACTCCAGCAGAAGGTTCAGGCTTCTGATTCTTCCTTTTTCTGTCCAGCATAACTTCTTCTTCTCTGACAATCTGAATCAGGTCTGGATACTTCGGGATACCACCATCTTCCCGGGTCCTCAGTAAGAGGGTAATGGGATCTAGAGTTTGAGCCCCTCTCAGGACTTGCGCTGGCTCTGATTTTATCCACCTCTCGAGGGTCCAAACCCTTCTTCAGTAAGATCTGATGTATGATCATATCCAGACACCTTATGTATTCTGAAAACTTCTCTCCTTCTTTTTGATAGAAGTGTTCCATCTGATAGATAAGATCAGAGACTTTCTCAGTGCGCCCAAACACATCCTGGAGAATGTTCAGGTAGTCCTGGGCATTACAGTTCCACTTACTGAGCTTCAGGTTGCGAATGGCTTCCAAGGCAGGTCCCTTCAAGCTCTCTGTAATTCTTTGTTTCTTATGAGTATCTGGGATGTCCCATTCATCCAGAGCTTGGGTGGCCTGATCAAGACACTCTTCAAAACTGTCTTCCACTGAAGGTACTGGTTGTCTCCCAGAGAAAACCCTTAGCTTCCTGTAACCAGCTGCTGAGTATGCTGGAAGGTCTCTCTGACATTTTTCCACAAACTCTCCAAGGACAGCACAGAGCTCTGGCCCAATGGTGGCCAGAGCAGACAGAGGCGACAGGGCAGGAACCTTTTGTTGACTGGGGCCTGCTTGGCTGGTCGAGGTAGGGCCCTCCTTTGAGGCCTCTGGGTGTATCACACCAAGTTCTGTCTTGTTGGCCAATTTCACACTGGGGCCCTTGAAGTGCTCAGGGATTTCCTGCTTCCATTCTACTAATGCGTAGGTATGAGAGGTTCCTTGGTCTATTTTCACAGCAATCACCCATGCCTTCTTGTCTGGGGACAGTGTCTTCATTGCTTGACTTATCTGTTCCTCACCCCAGGACTCTCCTTGAATTTCAATCACCACGCTGAACTCTGGCCGGGCATTTTCCTCCTCGCACCACCGGATAGCAGAGTCCATCCTGGTGCCTTAGCGGGGTGGGTTTTGATTGCAGAGTCGCAGAAATCCCAGACGAGCCACCACATGTAGCACTGCCCCCATAGGAGCTGCTGGTTAGTTTTTGGGTCTACGCTCTGCCTATCAGCCCCCGGAAGTTTGGCTCAAACCCTCCCTTGGCACAACTGGGCAATAATGTGATTGTGGAACCAAAATAATACCATAAAGTAATGAATATATATTTTAAATATCGTTACCTTGGTGCTGGTCACCTGCCTCACAGCTGCAACAGACAGAGTCCCACACAGGATGTAGCTTAACCAAAAGCAAGATGTTTACTTAGCAAGAAAATAAAACAGTGGTTACACAGATAACCCTTGACTACACACAGATCCCTATGCAAGATTTTGTTGTACAAAAGACCTAATTAATTAACATGACCTGGGGGTCAGACTTGAGTGGGTATATGGTGGAGGAATCTCCCTCTACAATGATGCCTGCACTGGGATACCTCTCCACCAAGTCCCACACAACTCACTAAAACAGCAGAACAGTAACAGTGATACAAACAGTCATATCAACACAAGAGTTCATAAGCTATATGGCTCCCCCCCCCTAGCGGACAGCTCAACTGGTGCGTGTCCTGTAGCAGAACTTCTGAAAATAAGGCAAGCTGCTGACTGTTCCTTTAAATGTCAGTTAGTCTTCTGCTAGCTTTGTTGGTGCACTTATCTATTTGTATTCCAATAAAAAAAGGAAAAGACATGATAATCACTTGATGCAGCTGAGGTAGTGGTAGAATAAACACTAGTTCTCTCCAATCGCTGTATCACTCTCAGGTGTAACGTATCTCCACTTGTGGCACTGCAGATGCCAGCAAGTACACGTGGAGCTATGGACACCACTTTCCTGTGACCCAGTTATCTATTTCAATAGGCAGGTGCCCTCTCACCAGGTGAGACCTCGCCTCGCCGGTACACTCCGTCAGGAACTTCTCCTTGGCTCAGTCTCTCCGTAACTCAAGGCCACTGGTCCTCCGCGCAGCCGCTCACAAGGTGAAGGTGGATAGGTGACTCCGGAAGCTGTGAAGTGTAGACCGGTCCCTCTCTGGCTCGATCAGTGAGGCTATTCACAAGGATCCCTCCGTCAGGCGATCCTTTCTCTCTGTAACTCGAGGCCCAGGCTTCTCCGGCCTAGGTGCGCTCACAGCAGGACTCTTGCCTGTTGAAGGTGGCGTCCTGAGAGAGCGAGCTGAGGCCCCGCCTCTCCCTTAAATCAGTTCTCCCAACAGGCTGTGGTGCACTGTTTTCACGTAGCACAGTGGCATTGTGGGTATTGTAGTCTTAATCCAGCCCACGCCAATAGAGTCTCTGTCTCTTGTACTATAATGCCCATCATGCTTTATCCTTGACATTATTGAAACAAACAAACCACAAAAACATCATGCAAAGGGGCACCAGAGGAAGCCAAGTTCCTAATTAGGCACAAATTGCAGTCTGTTAAGATACGTTTAATTACGCGACCTTGCTACACACTCCCCCCACTTGAAATCTTTGGTCCCCAAAAACAGCAGGCAGTTTGTGACCTGTTACATGCTTTGTTTAAGTACACAAGGAGGAAAAACCCAGTTAGTGTATGCAAGGAATAAGACAGTTTGCATTCTCATAAGAACCAGGCAGAGGAACCCCCCACCATGCTTTGGAAAGGAGGTTGTCCCAACTACAGGCCACCTTGACCGGAATGGTCCAGCCAGATGTGCCAGGGAGTGAGCAGGGGTTGTCCTCCACTAAATGTGAAGTGGAAGAATCAGGCGTTTTAATTGTCCTTTTTGAGGTAATCACAGCCTCTTCAGAGCTTTCACCCAAGTGATCATGTCAGTCTCTTGGGTGGGTGAATAGCCCTTCTCTCTCTCTGCTCTTTCGGCTCTGATGCTTCAGACATGCTGAACTCTGTTTGCTTCACAGCTTCTTCTTCTTCCTGTTCAGACACACTGGATTATGCTTCCTCCACAGCTTCCTCTCCCTGCAAATCAGCTTCCACTCCTCCTTCTGCAAAGGATGAGACTTCTTCAGGATCTCCTATTGACACAGAAACATGGTCATCCTCCAGCTCTTCAGACAGCAAACTCTGAGGCACAAACTCAGGGGCTTCGGGTCTGAGAATTCCAATGTCCGTCATTTCAGATGGGGACAAAAGAGAGGTCGTAGACCCTGGCAATTGAGATGACCACAGCCAGTCCAAGTCCGTCTCTTTACCCTCACTGTCTTCATCATCCATATCTTGAGGTACTGATTGAGACCTAGTGACTGGTCGGGACCTTTGAGAGTCCGAGGGAGTCATCTGTGAGTCTGACAGTGGTGACAGACGAACAGGGGCAGTAGATGGTTGCGATGCCAAGTCTTTAGCGGGCCTACACTCCCTTCTGGTCGGATCTGGTACACTTGAAACCCTGGTAGCTGCTTGCAGGTGACATAAGGCTGTGACTTCCAGTGGTCAGCTAACTTGTGCTTCCCAGGGACGCCCAGATTCCTCAACAGCAGTCTGTCTCCTGGTTGTAAGTCCTGCACGCAAACCTTTAGATCAAAGTTCTTCTTGTTTCTCAGTCCCCTCCGGTCGGAGGTGGCTTGGGCCTTGTCATAGGCGGTGTAACGGCACCCCAAGTATGAAAGGGGTTAACACCGTTAGGATATTCCCTTTCCAACCACACGACAGCCACCAGACACTCCAACCAGCTGAATAAGACCCCATACGAATGATTCTCCCCCCAGATACGAGACAACGCTCTGTATTCAAGTTCCAAAACAGGGAATGACTTTATTTTCAAAACACATGGTAACACATTTCTCTTCAAAACCCTCCCCTCCCATCCTTTGGGGAACAGGGCGGGTTAAACTGTCCAATGACAATGGTGATACAGGTCAGGTGTGTTCAAACTTCTCCTTTGATAAACAGTCTTAGGCAGGAGGGTTGATTCCCCCCCCCTCCTCACAGAAGACAATTCCACATCCCATAATATGGAGCCAGACGCTTTACCAAGCTCCAATCCACATCAACACAATGAAAGGGCCTGTAACATAGGTGGGGCTCATTAGCATTACACAAGGAGACAGGAGACACATCAGCCTCTCTTAATTTAACCTGTTGAGTTCATAAAACAGTAGATAGTTCTTTGCAGGTAAATGGGGAATATGGTGGATAAATATTACAGACCCATTTTAAGCAATCCAAGCCATATATATTCTCAATGCCCATTGTTTCCTGGCTAACCCTGTGTCCAAAGTGACCCCCTGTCACAGGCGGTCTTCAAGCTTTTCCGCAGGCGATCTACATACCCTCTGTGGGAAGTTGGGGGGTATGGTCTAGGGATGTGCCAAAGGCCAAGTTCACTGGTAGCCAAGCCTCTCTTCCAAACATTATACGGTACGGAGAGTATCCTGTGGCATAATTTGCAGTATTGTTGTAGGCATGTACAATGGCTGCTACATGTTTGCTCCAATGTTGCTTCTTCTCTGAGTTTAAAGTTCCGAGCATGTCTAGAAGGGTTCGGTTGAACCTCTCTGGTTGAGGATCCCCCTGAGGGCGGTATGGGGTGGTTCTAGACTTTTTGATGCCTAACAGGTCTAACAGTCTTTTAATAAGGCTACTCTCAAAGTCGCTCCCTTGATCTGAGTGGATATGTTGAGGCAGGCCATAATGCACAAAGAACTTCTCCACTAGAATCTTGGCCACTGTTGAGGCTTGTTGATCCTTTGTGGGGAATGCCTGGGCATATCTGGTGAAATGGTCAGTCACCACTAGGATATTTCCTTGCCTGCTCAGATCAGGCTCCAAACACAGAAAGTCAATGCACACCAGCTCCATGGGTCCCTGACTCTGAAGATGGCCCATTGGGGCAGCTCTGTGAGGCAATGTCTTCCTTTGAATACATCTAATACAGGAGTGACAGTAGCCCTCGACTTCAGTCCACATGCAGAGCCAGTAGAATCGGTCCCTCACTAAATGAAAAGTAAAAAATCCCTCACTAAATGAAAAGGGGCAGCACAGTGGTGTAGTGGTTAGCACTTTCACCTAGCAGCAATAGGGTCACTGGTTCATATCCTGACCACAACACCATCTGCCTGGAGTTTGCATGTTCTTCCTGTGCCTGCGTGGGTTTCCTCTGGGTACTCTGGTTTCCTCCCACACTCCAAAGACATGCTGGTAGGTTAATCAGATCCTGTCTATAAATTGGCCCTAGTATGTGTATGTGTATGTGTTTGTAAGCGCGTTGGGACCCTTCGGGGTAAGACCGCGCTATATCAAGATACCTCTCATCTCATCATCATCTCATCTCTCAGGTCCTAGATGGCCATGGATGTCATGCAGGGCAGTTAGCACTGTCTCCCTGTGTTTTCTGGGTAGAAAAAGCTGCCATTTCTCTTCGAGACCATCAGAGGGGCCCCTTCGGTAGACCACCCCTTGATGCAGCTGTAACCGATCCCACTCTCGGTGCAGTAGACGGGCCTCCTTTGTGGAATCGGTGAGGAGCATGTCAGAGCATCGATTCTCCAGAGCCTTCAAAACCAAGTTACCCAGGGGATCTTCCAACTGATCCCTTCTAAGGTCCTTCTTTGAACGTTTTGGCAGGCCTTCATCCCCGATTTGGGTTACATTGCAATAGCACTTGGGGACACCCACAGCAGAAACTCAAATATTTTCAGCCCTGGATCCTTCCCCAGCTTGATGTTCGGCTCCCCGATACAAGGCTCTCACTCCTTCTGGTGTCAGCTGGGTCCACTCTTCGGGGAAGTCAGTAGAACCATGAGGCCTTCTAGATAGGGCGTCCGCATCCCTGTTCCCAACTCCCGATCGATACTTCAAGCTGAACGTGAACCCTGATAGGGCAGCCAACTATCGGTGTCCTGTGGCATCCAGTTTGGCTGTGGTGAGGAGGTAGGTGAGTGGGTTGTTGTCTTGATCACAAATTCTGCCCCATAGAGGTAGTCTCTTAATTTATCCACCACAGCCCATTTCAAGGCCAGAAACTCCAGTTTATGTGTGGGGTAGTTCTTTTCGGATGGGCCCAAACTTTGACTCACATAGATAACAGGCCGCAGGTGACCGTCGTGTTCTTAGTACAACACCCCACCTAGCCCATCTCGACTGGCATCAACATGTAATTCATAGGGCTTGGTTGTATCTGCTTAGGCTAGAACTGGGGCAGTTGTTAGGCTCCACTTCAACTGCTTAAAAGCCTCTTCACACTTGGTGGTCCACTGGTCCTGAATGGACTCCCTGGGTTTTCTGGCTCCCCCTGCTGGTTTCACAGGTTTGACTGAGTCTGGGACATCATCCTCTCAAGCACTTCTCAGTAGCTCATTAAGTGGGTGAGCTAGCTTTGCAAATCCCTCTACAAATCTTCGGCAGTAGGAGCAGAACCCCAGGTATTACCAAAGCTCAGTCACATTAGTGGGTCTTGGCCAAGAGGTGACGGCGTCCAGCTTCTCAGGGTCTGTGGCCACTCCTTCCGCAGACATGATGTGACCCAGGTATTGAACCGAGGGCTGATAAAACTGACACTTTTCAATGGAGAGCTTCAGGCCTTCTTCATGAAGTCTCTTCAAGACCTTCTCCAGCCTCCCTTCATGCTCTTCCAGGGTCTTGCCAAACACTATGATGTCATCCAGGTACACCAACACCTCGATCAGGTTCATGTCACCCACCGTCTTCTCCATCAGCTGTTGGAAATTGTCCGGGGCCCCAGACAGGCCCTGAGGCATGCGATCAAACTCAAAGAAACCCACTGGGGTAATGAAGGCAGTTTTCTCTTTATCCTCAGGATGCATGGGGATTTGGTAATACCCACTCTATAGGTCCAGTACACTGAACCACTTGGCCCCTGACAGGCTCTGCAAGGCGTCCTCTATCCGGGGGGTGGTGTACTGGTCAGGGATGGTTCTTCTGTTCAGAGTTCTGTAGTCAATGCACAGCCTTAGTGACCCATTTTTTTTCCGCACCACTACTATCGGAGAAGTGTATGGGCTCCTGGACTCTCTGATGATCCCTGCCCTTTTTAGTTCTGCCAATTGTTCACGCAGGTCTTCCAAGTCCCCCAGGGGAACCCGTCGGTCCCTCTCTCTAAATGGCTTGTCTTCCTGCAGACTAATCTTGTGTGTGGCACTCTTCGCACACCCCACATCAAATTCACTCTTGGAGAATGCGGCCTGCCATCTGAAAAGCTGAGTCTTAACTCTTTCTCGCCATTCTGGAGGAAGAGCAGTGTCTTTCGGATAGAACTCTTCCACTGAGACCTCATCCTTCCCTTGCTTCATCAAGTCAGATTGTGCAACTGGGGTGGCCGTGCTCACTTGGCCCAACAACATCTTCACAGGTGAGGTGGTTGTGTTGCAAACACTCACGAGACCTTCCCATGATTCCTCCGCAAGGCCTTCAAGGGGACGACTTCAGGAATGATCTCTATCCCCTTGTCCTCCTTCTGTTGGTTTGCTTCGAGGACGATAAATGGGCCTGGATGCTTCCAAGTAAGCTTGACAGACGCCCTCAAGCAGGTCACTTCTTCCGGCTGCAGAACTCTCTCTTTCCTGTCTAAACGCCAGATTTTTCCCACTCCTTCAGATAGGACCTTCTGTTCCTGTACCAGGCGCTGGTAAGCTTGTCTCAGCATGGGGTGTACACCTTAAGTTGAGGCATCCTGTCCTTGGGCCAGAGGTGTTAGTAGTCTCCTGACTAAGTCAGTGTTGGTCTCTATAATGAGGGAACTTTTGCTAGCCCCTGGTGGGCGAGGGCAGATCACTGCCAAAGTGTCAAATGTCTCTGCCTTTCCAGCCACTGAGGGGTCAAAGGACAGCTTGACAGTAGATAGCCATCATAGGGGAAGTTCTGAGTCCCAATGCCCCAAATTTCCAACTCTTCTAACTTCTGCAACGGCAAGTGTTTCAGGTGCTTGTCATAGAAGTCTCTGTATAGTAGAGTTACTTGGGCTCCAGTATCCAGGAGGGCCTTGGTATAAATCCCTTCTACTTGGACAGGGACAACTGGAGAGGGCCCCACTAATTTGGCAGGAAACTTCCGGAGGGAGGCCTGTTTGGCTTGTTCAGTGGTTTGGATCCTCACTCCTTTCTTTCCATTCTGACCTCTGTTGGGTCTGGTGTGCACTGACTCTCCACTACCAGGCACGCTGAGTCAAAGGGCATGGGGCCCTGAGTCGCTCAGAGGCAACAACGGGGGCCCTCTGCGAGGGTCTGGACTCCCGAGGCTGTCTCCTTGCGTCATTGGGTTTTATGGAGTTAGTTAGCTGAAATGGTTGGGCACCCAGTTGACTCCTTCACCTGGGCCCTCTGGAGTTTTCCGCCGGTTTTCGGTACAGTACTGCAGCTTTCTCTGGCCTCTGGCATACTCCTTGAAAGTGTCCGACTCCTCCACAGTTGAAACAAGTCAACAGCTTCTTCGACTTCTGCACTTGGGCAACAGTATATCTTGGAGGTTTCTTGAGCTCCTCTGATGTGTTTCCACCGGGTAGAACAGTTCGCTGGCTGGTCAACAGGGACACCATCTCTATTAGCTGTGACACTTGAGTCTTTAGGAGCTCGACCAGAGGGTCACCATCATCGGCATCAGATCCCTATGCAAGATTTTGTTGTACAAAAGACCTAATTAATTAACATGACCTGGGGGTCAGACTTGAGTGGGTATATGGTGGAGGAATCTCCCACTACAATGATGCCTGCACTGGGATACCTCTCCACCAAGTCCCACACAACTCACTAAAACAGCAGAACAGTAACAGTGATACAAACAGTCATATCAACACAAGAGTTCATAAGCTATATGGCTCCCCCCCCAGCGGACAGCTCAACTGGTGCGTGTCCTGTAGCAGAACTTCTGAAAATAAGGCAAGCTGCTGACTGTTCCTTTAAATGTCAGTTAGTCTTTTGCTAGCTTCGTTGGTGCACTTATCTATTTGTATTCCAATAAAAAAAGGAAAAGACATGATAATCACTTGATGCAGCTGAGGTAGTGGTAGAATAAACACTAGTTCTCTCCAACCGCTGTATCACTCTCAGGTGTAACGTATCCCCACTTGTGGCACTGCAGATGCCAGCAAGTACACGTGGAGCTATGGACACCACTTTCCTGTGACCCAGTTATCTATTTCAATAGGCAGGTGCCCTCTCACCAGGTGAGACCTCGCCTCGCCGGTACACTCCGTCAGGAACTTCTCCTTGGCTCAGTCTCTCCGTAACTCAAGGCCACTGGTCCTCCGCGCAGCCGCTCACAAGGTGAAGGTGGATAGGTGACTCCGGAAGCTGTGAAGTGTAGACCGGTCCCTCTCTGGCTCGATCAATGAGGCTATTCACAAGGATCCCTCCGTCAGGCGATCCTTTCTCTCTGTAACTCAAGGCCCAGGCTTCTCCGGCCTAGGCGCGCTCACAGCAGGCCTCTTGCCTGTTGAAGGTGGCGTCCTGAGAGAGCGAGCTGAGGCCCCGCCTCTCCCTTAAATCAGTTCTCCCAACAGGCTGTGGTGCACTATTTTCACGTAGCACAGTGGCATTGTGGGTATTGTAGTCTTAATCCAGCCCACGCCAATAGAGTCTCTGTCTCTTGTACTATAATGCCCATCATGCTTTATCCTTGACATTATTGAAACAAACAAACCACAAAAACATCATGCAAAGGGGCACCAGAGGGAGCCAAGTTCCTAATTAGGCACAAATTGCAGTCTGTTAAGATACGTTTAATTACGCGACCTTGATACACACTCCCCCCACTTGAAATCTTTGGTCCCCAAAATCAGCAGGGAGTTTGTGACCTGTTACATGCTTTGTTTAAGTACACGAGGAGGAAAAACCCAGTTAGTGTATGCAAGGAATAAGACAGTTTGCATTCTCATAAGAACCAGGCAGAGGAACCCCCCACCATGCTTTGGAAAGGAGGTTGTCCCGACTACAGGCCACCTTGACCGGAATGGCCCAGCCAGATGTGCCAGGGAGTGAGCAGGGGTTGTCCTCCACTAAATGTGAAGTGGAAGAATCAGGCGTTTTAATTGTCCTTTTTGAGGTAATCACAGCCTCTTCAGAGCTTTCACCCAAGTGATCATAAGTCAGTCTCTTGGGTGGGTGAATAGCCCTTCTCTCTCTCTGCTCTTTCGGCTCTGATGCTTCAGACATGCTGAACTCTGTTTGCTTCACAGCTTCTTCTTCTTCCTGTTCAGACACACTGGATTATGCTTCCTCCACAGCTTCCTCTCCCTGCAAATCAGCTTCCACTCCTCCTTCTGCAAAGGATGAGACTTCTTCAGGATCTCCTATTGACACAGAAACATGGTCATCCTCCAGCTCTTCAGACAGCAAACTCTGAGGCACAAACTCAGGGGCTTCGGGTCTGAGAATTCCAATGTCCGTCATTTCAGATGGGGACAAAAGAGAGGTCGTAGACCCTGGCAATTGAGATGACCACAGCCAGTCCAAGTCCGTCTCTTTACCCTCACTGTCTTCATCATCCATATCTTGGGGTACTGATTGAGACCTAGTGACTGGTCGGGACCTTTGAGAGTCCGAGGGAGTCATCTGTGAGTCTGACAGTGGTGACAGGCGAACAGGGGCAGTAGATGGTTGCGATGCCAAGTCTTTAGCGGGCCTACACTCCCTTCTGGTCGGATCTGGTACACTGGAAGCCCTGGTAGCTGCTTGCAGATGACATAAGGCTGTGACTTCCAGTGGTCAGCTAACTTGTGCTTCCCAGGGACGCCCAGATTCCTCAACACTACTCTGTCTCCTGGTTGTAAGTCCTGCACGCAAACCTTTTTTAGATCAAAGTTCTTCTTGTTTCTCAGTCCCCTCCGGTCGGAGGTGGCTTGGGCCTTGTCATAGGCGGTCTTCAAGCTTTTCCGCAGGCGATCTACATACCCTCTGTGGGAAGTTGGGGGGTATGGTCTAGGGATGTGCCAAAGGCCAAGTTCACTGGTAGCCAAGCCTCTCTTCCAAACATTATACGATACGGAGAGTATCCTGTGTAGGGATGAGCTCGGTGTTCGAGTCGAAGAACATAAGTTCGACTCGAACATCGGCTGTTCGACCGTTCGGCGAACATCGAACGATTTGGGCCGTTCGCGCCAAATTCAAGTGACGCGAACAGCCCACAATACACTGTGCCATCGCAGTGCAATCCCGGCGCTGTGATTGGCCAAGCATGCACTGTGACCCCGCATGCTTGTCCAATCACAGCGCCGGCAGCGCGGCGGCCTTGTGTAGTGTGTTCCGGCGCAGGGAAAGAGTTAAATAGGCAGGGACAGTGTCAGTGCTATTTGTACCTCAAACTTGTGTGTAGGGAGAGAGAAGGATAGGCAGGGAGAGTATCAGTGTCATATTCTTTGCTAAACCTTGTGTGCAGGGAGAGAAAAGGATAGGCAGGGGACAGTGTCAGTGTCACATTCTTTGCTAAACCTTGTGTGCAGGGAGAGAGAAGGATAGGCAGGGAGAGTGTCAGTGTCATATTCTTTGATAAACCTTGTGTGCAGGGAGAGAGAAGGATAGGCAGGGAACAGTGTCAGTGTCATATTCTTTGCTAAACCTTGTGTGCAGGGAGAGAGAAGGATAGGCAGGGAGAGTGTCAGTGTCATATACTTTGATAAACCTTGTGTACAGGGAGAGAGAAGGATAGGCAGGGGACAGTGTCAGTGTCATATTATTTGCTAAACCTTGTGTGCAGGGAGAGAGAAGGATAGGCAGGGGACAGTGTCAGTGTCATTGTTGCTAAGCCTCCTGCACATTATACACCTGAAGTTAGCCCGTATTGCTGTGTTTTCCTGGTGTGTTACACCAACAGGCATTTGCAGCACTTACAGCGGGCGGAGTGTGCCTCCTGCACCTTATACACCTGAAGTTAGCCTGTATTGCTGCGTTTTCCTAGTGTGTTACACCAACAGGCATTTGCAGCACTTACAGCGGGCGGAGTGTGCCTCCTGATCATATTACACCTGAAGTTAGCCTGTATTGCTGATTTTTCCTGGTGTGTTACACCAACAGGCATTTGCAGCACTTACAGCGGGCGGAGTGTGCCTCCTGATCATATTACACCTGAAGTTAGCCTGTATTGCTGCTTTTTCCTGGTGTGTTACACCAACAGGCATTTGCAGCACTTACAGCGGGCGGAGTGTGCCTCCTGATCATATTACACCTGAAGTTAGCCTGTATTGCTGCGTTTTCCTGGTGTGTTACACCAACAGGCATTTGCAGCACTTACAGCGGGCGGAGTGTGCCTCCTGCAACTTATACACCTGAAGTTAGTCTGTATTGCTGCTTTTTCCTGGTGTGTTACACGAACAGGCATTTGCAGCACTTACAGCGGGCGGAGTGTGCCTCCTGATCATATTACACCTGAAGTTAGCCTGTATTGCTGCTTTTTCCTGGTGTGTTACACCAACAGGCATTTGCAGCACTTACAGCGGGCGGAGTGTGCCTCCTGATCATATTACACCTGACGTTAGCCTGTATTGCTGCGTTTTCCTGGTGTGTTACACCAACAGGCATTTGTAGCACTTACAGCGGGCGGAGTGTGCCTCCTGATCATATTACACCTGAAGTTAGCCTGTATTGCTGCTTTTTCCTGGTGTGTTACACCAACAGGCATTTACAGCACCTACAGCAGGCGTAGTGTGATTCCTGCAAAATATACTCCTGAAGCTAGGCCTTATTGCTGGTTTTCCCATTTCCCTGCAGGCCATTAGAATGTCTAGAAGGCAAACAAGGAGAGGCAGACAGTCAGGAGCCAATAAAAGAGGGCAAGCAGGCTCTGTGTCTAGAGACAACAGTGCTGGTCGTGGACACAGTGCATCGCCATCAGCACGTGGCCATGGTACACGCTTGTCCTTCTTTTTGGCAGCTGGACGTGTTGAGCCGCATCATGCCGAAGACTTGGTAGAGTGGATGACCAAGCCCTCCTCATCCTCCTCATCCTCTCTCACCCAGGCTCAGGGTACTGGCAAAGCAGCTGCCAAAGCGTCCTCTTCCCTGGTATCAATGTCATCATCAGTCACTCCTTCCCTAGACCAACCATGTCCTCCTTAGGAGTCCCCCGAACTGTTTGAGCACAGTGTTGGGTACATGCTCCAGGAGGATGCCCAGCGTTTCGAAGGGTCTGATGATGATACCCAGCTAGAGGAAGGCAGTAGCGTGAGAGCAGAGAGAGGGGATGCTCAAGAAGGACACCAATCTGGCAGTCATGTTCCAGCAGCTGCAGCATACTGCCAGATTGGCTCCAGTGATGAGGAGGGAGGGGATGATGAGGTCACTGACTCCACGTGGGTGTCTAATAGGAGAGAGGAGGAGGAGGAGGATGAGGAGGAGGCACATCTCCAACGAGGCAGGATGCCCTCGGGGGGCCAGCGTAAGGGCAGCACACCGACGGAATCACACCGCAGAGCTCCGCCTGTGCAGGGCACTGCCTCTGCCCGTTATTTAAAAAGTTCTTTGGTGTGGGCCTTTTTTGAGGCGAGTGCATCAGATCGCACAGCTGCTGTTTGCAACATATGTCTCAAGCGTATATCGCGTGGCCAAAACATCACCCGCTTGGGCACCACATGCTTGACCAGACATATGTTGACCTGCCATGCAGCTCGTTTGCAAGCCTACCTTAAAGACCCACACCAAATAACAAAGCGGACCTCTCCTTGCACCGCATCAGCTGGGATCTCCAACCCCACTATACCTTCAGTCCTCTCTGAAACCTGCTCTGAGAGGAATGAAGGTGTAGAATTAGGTGTGTCACAGCCAAGTACTTGCAGGCACTCTGCTAGCAGTACACCGACGTCCGATTCTAGCAGGCAAATTTCCCTGCCCCAGCTGCTGGACCGTCGAAAGAAGTTCACTCCCAGCCATCCACATGCCCAGCGGTTGAATGCTAGCTTGGCTAAATTGCTAGCGTTTCAACTGCTGCCTTTTCAGTTGGTAGACTCGGCCCCCTTCCATGAGTTTGTGCAATGTGCGGTTCCTCAGTGGCAGGTTCCCAAACGCCACTTTTTCTCATGGAAGGCGATTCCGGCTCTCTACCGGCATGTGGAAGGCAATGTCTTGGCCTCGCTGGACAGGGCGGTCAGCGGTAAGGTGCATATTACCGCTAACTCATGGTCCAGCAGGTATGGACAGGGACGTTACCTTTCTTTCACGGCCCATTGGGTCACTCTTTTGGCAGCTGGGAAGGATGCAGGACAAGGTGCAGTAGTGTTGGAGGTTGTTCCGCCGCCACGCCTCCAAAATGCTACTACTGGTTGTGACACACCTCTCTCCTCCATCCCCTCCTCTTCTTCTTCCTCCATGGCCTCTTCCTGTGCTTTGTCCTCGGAACCAACGGTGCTCCGTAGGCGTTCAAGGGGCTACGCAAGTACGCAGGCAAAAAGATGCCATGCCGTGCTTGCGCTGGTGTGTTTGGGGGACAGGAGCCACACTGGGGCAGAGGTTCTGTCTGCTCTGCAGGGGCAGGCCGAGAGGTGGTTGACGCCACGCCAGCTTAAGCCAGGAATGGTGGTTTGCGACAATGGCACCAACCTCCTCTCCGCCCTCCGACAGGGACAACTGACCCATGTGCCCTGTGTGGCTCACGTCCTTAACCTGGTGGTGCAGCGGTTCTTGGGCAGGTAACCGGGCTTACAGGATGTCCTGAGGCAGGCCAGGAAAGTCTGTGTGCATTTCTGCAGATCTTATAATGCCAGTGCTCGCCTGGCTGAGCTGCAAAAGGAGTTGAACCTGCCCAAGAACCGCCTTATATGTGACATGCCCACCAGGTGGAACTCAACATTGGCCATGCTGCAGCGGCTGCACACGCAGCAGAGGGCCATCAATGAGTACCTGTGCGACTACGGCACCAGGACAGGGTCAGGGGAGCTCGGGTTTTTTTCACCACGCCAGTGGGGCATGATCAGGGATGCATGCACTGTCCTGGCACCATTTGAGGAGGCCACGAGGAAGGTGAGCAGTGACAGTGCATGCATCAGTGACACTGTACCTCTTGTCCACCTGTTGGAACATACGCTGCATGGAATAATGGACAGGGCACTTTAGGCAGAACAGAGGCAGGAAGAGGAGGACTTCCTTGCCTCTCAAGGCCCCCTTTACCCAGACAGTGTTCCTTCTGTCCCACCCATCGCACAGGAGGAGGAGGAGGAGGAGGAGGATTGTGTCAGCATGGAGGTGGAGCCTGGCACTCAGCATCATCAGCAGCAGTCTTTTAGGGATGATTTACAGTCCCAAGAAACCAGTGGACTTGTACGTGGCTGGGAGTAGGTGGCTGCGGATCATGTCGTCCTTAGTGACCCAGAGGACTCTGGATCGAATGCCTCAGCTAACCTACGCTGCATGGCCTCCCTGATCCTGCAAAGTCTGCGGAAGGATCCTCGTATTCTTTGAATCAAGGAGAGGGACCATTACTGGCTGGCAACTCTCCTTGATCCACGGTACAAGGGTAAGGTTGCGGACCTTATCTTACCGTCGCAGAGAGAGCAGAGGATGAGACAGCTCCGGGAGGCCTTGCAGAAAGGTCTGTGCAACGCGTTCCCAGAGACTGGGAGGTTACAAACTCCTGGTCCTGGACAACGAGTTGCTGAGGCTTCGGTCAGTCAAAGAAGGAGCGGTGGGGAAGGTGGCCGTCTGACCGATGCGTTCAGACAATTCTTTAGTCCGCAGCCCCAAGGTATGATCGGTTCCAGCAACCATCACCAGCGTCTGATATACATGGTGCAGGAATACCTAGGGGCAAGGTCAGACTTGGACACCTTCCCCACCGAAAATCCTCTGGCTTACTGGGTCTTGAGGATGGATCACTGGCCAGAGCTTGCACAGTATGCAATTGAGCTACTGGCCTGTCCTGCATACAGCGTTCTTTCAGAACGCACATTCAGTGCTGCTGGAGGATTTGTCACGGATCACAGGGTGCGCCTGTCCACCGACTCGGTTGATCGACTGACCTTCATAAAGATGAACCAGTCTTGGATCACCACCAGCTACCAAACACCTGAAGCTGATATAACAGACTAATTTATTTTCAAATGTCACATCCCTTCAAGACTGATGCTGATGCTGAGAGACTGTCCTGTTATGTTGACTGACTATCCTCCTCCTCCTCAATGATCCAATTGATGATGATAGCTTGGAAGAACATTTTTGTTTCTGGGTGCCGCCACCAGTGGCTAAGGCCCAATTTTTCAGCCCCTGTTTAACAGGGGCATGTAATTACAATTTTTTATGCAATGCTTTGCAGCAGGGCTCATTCCTGCACTCCAACTAGAGTATCTGGGAGAGGTTGCAGTGTCGTGGCACCAGCACCAGTGGCTAAGGCCCAATTTTTTAGCCCCTGTTTAACAGGGGCGTGTAATTAAAATTTTTGATGCAATACTTTGCAACAGGGCTCATTGCTGTGCTCCAAGTACAGTATCTGTGAGGGGTTGCAGTGTCGTGGCACCAGCACCAGTGGCTAAGGCCCAATTTTTCAGCCCCTGTTTAACAGGGGCGTGTAATTAAAATTTTTGATGCAATACTTTGCAACAGGGCTCATTGCTGTGCTCCAAGTACAGTATCTGTGAGGGGTTGCAGTGTTGTGGCACCAGTGCCTAAGGCCCAATTTTTCTGCCCCTGTTTAACAGGGGCATGTAATTACAATTCTTGATCTAATAATTCACAGCAGGGCCCATTCCTGCGCCCACCAAGAGTAACTGTGAGGCCTTACAGTGTTGTGTCAACACCACCACCACCACCACCAAAGGCCCAATTTTTCAGCCCCTGTTCAACAGGGGCATGCAATTACAATTCTTGATCTAATAATTCACAGCAGGGCCCATTCCTGCGCCCACCAAGAGTAACTGTGAGGCCTTACAGTGTTGTGTCAACACCACCACCACCAAAGGCCCAATTTTTCAGCCCCTGTTCAACAGGGGCATGCAATTACAATTCTTGATCTAATAATTCACAGCAGGGCCCATTCATGCTACCCTGTGATGGGGTAGCTATGCAATTTTTCTTAAAGATTTTCATCCATATTACCGGGACCAGACATTACATTAAAGCCGCAAGCAGTTTTAAATGGCTTTTTTTCCTTTAGAAATGTAATTTTGTGCAGGGACAGTTCTAAACACGGGAAACACGTGGCACTTCACAGGCATACTTTAGACACCCCCCAGGTACGATATTTAAAGGAATATTTGACTCTTTTTTTTTCACTTTATGCATCATTAAAATGACTGCTCCTGAAAAACTGCAGTTTTTAAAACTTCTTTTTGCATTGATACATGTCCCCTGGTGAAGAACCCGGGTTCCCAAACCCTTTTTAGGACAATAACATGCATAATAGTCATTATAATTAGCACTTTAGATTTCGAACGTTCGCATCCATTGCATTTAATAGGGTTCCAAAGTTCGTGCAAACTTTGGTCCGTTCGCGGGTTCTGGTGCGAACCGAACCCGGGGGTGTTCGGCTCATCACTAATCCTGTGGCATCATTTGCAGTATTGTTGTAGGCATGTACAATGGCTGCTACATGTTTGCTCCAATGTTGCTTCTTCTCTGAGTTTAAAGTTCCGAGCATGTCTAGAAGGGTTCGGTTGAACCTCTCTGGTTGAGGATCCCCCTGAGGGCGGTATGGGGTGGTTCTAGACTTTTTGATGCCTAACAGGTCTAACAGTCTTTTAATAAGGCTACTCTCAAAGTCGCTCCCTTGATCTGAGTGGATATGTTGAGGCAGGCCATAATGCACAAAGAACTTCTCCACTAAAATCTTGGCCACTGTTGAGGCTTGTTGATCCTTTGTGGGGAATGCCTGGGCATATCTGGTGAAATGGTCAGTCACCACTAGGATATTTCCTTGCCTGCTCAGATCAGGCTCCAAACACAGAAAGTCAATGCACACCAGCTCCATGGGTCCCTGACTCTGAAGATGGCCCATTGGGGCAGCTCTGTGAGGCAATGTCTTCCTTTGAATACATCTAATACAGGAGTGACGATAGCCCTCGACTTCAGTCCACATGCAGAGCCAGTAGAATCGGTCCCTCACTAAATGAAAGTATCAATCCCTCACTAAATGAAAAGGGGCAGCACAGTGGTGTAGTGGTTAGCACTTTCACCTAGCAGCAATAGGTTCACTGGTTCATATCCTGACCACAACACCATCTGCCTGGAGTTTGCATGTTCTTCCTGTGCCTGCGTGGGTTTCCTCTGGGTACTCCGGTTTCCTTCCACACTCCAAAGACATGCTGGTAGGTTAATCAGATCCTGTCTATAAATTGGCCCTAGTATGTGTATGTGTATGTGTTTGTAAGCGCGTCGGGACCCTTCGGGGTAAGACCGCGCTATATCAAGATACCTCTCATCTCATCATCATCTCATCTCATCTCTCAGGTCCTAGATGGCCATGGTTGTCATGCAGGGCAGTTAGCACTGTCTCCCTGTGTTTTCTGGGTAGAAACAGCTGCCATTTCTCTTCAAGACTATCAGAGGGGCCCCTTCGGTAGACCACCCCTTGATGCAGCTGTAACCGATCCCACTCTCAGTGCAGTAGACGGGCCTCCTTTGTGGAATCGGTGAGGAGCATGTCAGAGCATCGATTCTCCAGAGCCTTCAAAACCAAGTTACCCAGGGGATCTTCCAACTGATCCCTTCTAAGGTCCTTCTTTGAATGTTTTGGCATCCCTTCATCCCCTATTTGGGTTACATTGCAATAGCACTTGGGGACACCCACAGCAGAAACTCAAATATTTTCAGCCCTGGATCCTCCCCCAGCTTGATGTTCGGCTCCCCGATACAAGGCTCTCACTCCTTCTGGTGTTTGCTGGGTCCACTCTTCGGGGAAGTCAGTAGAACCATGAGGCCTTCTAGATAGGGCGTCCGCATCCCTGTTCCCAACTCCCGGTCGATACTTCAAGCTGAACGTGAACCCTGATAGGGCAGCCAACTATCGGTGTCCTGTGGCATCCAGTTTGGCTGTGGTGAGGAGGTAGGTGAGTGGGTTGTTATCAGTCTTGATCACAAATTCTGCCCCATAGAGGTAGTCTCTTAATTTATCCACCACAGCCCATTTCAAGGCCAGGAACTCCAGTTTATGTGTGGGGTAGTTCTTTTCGGATGGGCCCAAACTTTGACTCACATAGATAACAGGCCGCAGGTGACCGTCGTGTTCTTAGTACAACACCCCACCTAGCCCATCTCGACTGGCATCAACATGTAATTCATAGGGCTTGGTTGTATCTGCTTAGGCTAGAACTGGGGCGGTTGTTAGGCTCCACTTCAACTGCTTAAAAGCCTCTTCACACTTGGTGGTACACTGGTCCTGAATGGACTCCCTGGGTTTTCTGGCTCCCCCTCACTTCTCAGTAGCTCATTAAGTGGGCGAGCTAGCTTTGCAAATCCCTCTACAAATCTTCGGCAGTAGGAGCAGAACCCCAGGAATGACCGAAGCTCAGTCACATTAGTGGGTCTTGGCCAAGAGGTGACGGCGTCCAGCTTCTCAGGGTCTGTGGCCACTCCTTCCGCAGACATGATGTGACCCAGGTATTGAACCGAGGGCTGATAAAACTGACACTTTTCAATGGAGAGCTTCAGGCCTTCTTCATGAAGTCTCTTCAAGACCTTCTCCAGCCTCCCTTCATGCTCTTCCAGAGTCTTGCCAAACACTATGATGTCATCCAGGTACACCAACACCTCGATCAGGTTCATGTCACCCACCGTCTTCTCCATCAGCTGTTGGAAAGTGTCCGGGGCCCCAGACAGGCCCTGAGGCATGCGATCAAACTCAAAGAAACCTACTGGGGTAATGAAGGCAGTTTTCTCTTTATCCTCAGGATGCATGGGGATTTGGTAATACCCACTCTATAGGTCCAGTACACTGAACCACTTGGCCCCTGACAGGCTCTGCAAGGCGTCCTCTATCCGGGGGGTGGTGTACTGGTCAGGGATGGTTCTTCTGTTCAGAGTTCTGTAGTCAATGCACAGCCTTAGTGACCCATTTTTTTCCGCACCACTACTATCGGAGAAGTGTATGGGCTTCTGGACTCTCTGATGATCCCTGCCCTTTTTAGTTCTGCCAATTTTTCACGCAGGTCTTCCAAGTCCCCCAGGGGAACCCGTCGGTCCCTCTCTCTAAATGGCTTGTCTTCCTGCAGACTAATCTTGTGTGTGGCACTCTTCGCACACCCCACATCAAATTCACTCTTGGAGAATGCGGCCTGCCATCTGGAAAGCTGAGTCTTAACTCTTTCTCTCCATTCTGGAGGAAGAGCAGTGTCTTTCGGATAGAATGCTTCCACTGAGACCTCATCCTTCCCTTGCTTCATCAAGTTAGATGGTGCAACTGGGGTGGCCGTGCTCACTTGGCCAAACAACATCCGGGCTGGCATCTTCACAGGTGAGGTGGTTGTGTTGCAAACACTCACGAGACCTTCCCATGATTCCTCCGCAAGGCCTTCAAGGGGACGACTTCAGGAATGATCTCTATCCCCTTGTCCTCCTTCTGTTGGTCTGCTTCGAGGACGATAAATGGGCCTGGTTGCTTCCAAGTAAGCTTGACAGACGCCCTCAAGCAGGCCACTTCTTCTGGCTGCAGAATTCTCTCTTTCCTGTCTAAACGCCAGATTTTTCCCACTCCTTCAGATAGGACCTTCTGTTCCTGTACCAGGCACTGGTAAGCTTGTCTCAGCATGGGGTGTACACCTTAAGTTGAGGCATCCTGTCCTTGGGCCAGAGGTGTTAGTAGTCTCCTGACTAAGTCAGTGTTGGTCTCTATAATGAGGGAACTTTTGCTAGCCCCTGGTGGGCGAGGGCAGATCACTGCCAAAGTGTCAAATGTCTCTGCCTTTCCAGCCACTGAGGGGTCAAAGGACAGCTTGACCAGTAGATAGCCATCATAGGTGAAGTTCTGAGTCCCAATGCCCCAAATTTCCAACTCTTCTAACTTCTGCAACGGCAAGTGTTTCAGGTGCTTGTCATAGAAGTCTCTGTATAGTAGGGTTACTTGGGCTCCAGTATCCAGGAGGGCCTTGGTATAAATCCCTTCTACTTGGACAGGGACAACTGGAGAGGGCCCCACTAATTTGGCAGGAAACTTCCGGAGGGAGGCCTGTTTGGCTTGTTCAGTGGTTTGGATCCTCACTCCTTTCTTTCCATTCTGACCTCTGTTGGGTCTGGTGTGCACTGACTCTCCACTCCCAGGCATGCTGAGTCAAAGGACGTGGGGCCCTGAGTCGCTCAGAGGCAACAACGGGGGCCCTCTGCGAGGGTCTTGACTCCCGAGGCTGTCTCCTTGCGTCGTTGGGTTTTATGGAGTTAGATAGCTGAAATGGTTGGGCACCCAGTTGACTCCTTCACCTGGGCCCTCTGGAGTTTTCCGCCGGTTTTCGGTACAGTACTGCAGCTTTCTCTGGACTCTGGCATACTCCTTGAAAGTGTCAGACTCCTCCACAGTTGAAACAAGTCAACAGCTTCTTCGACTTCTGCACTTGGGCAACAGTATATCTTGGAGGTTTCTTGAGCTCCTCTGATGTGTTTCCACCGGGTAGAACAGTTCGCTGGCTGGTCAACAGGGACACCATCTCTATTAGCTGTGACACTTGAGTCTTTAGGAGCTCGACCAGAGGGTCACCATCATCAGCATTTATCACTCTGACTCCAGCAGAAGGTTCAGGCTTCTGATTCTTCCTTTTTCTGTCCAGCATAACTTCTTCTTCTCTGACAATCTGAATCAGGTCTGGATACTTCGGGATACCACCACCTTCCCGGGTCCTCAGTAAGAGGGTAATGGGATCTAGAGGTTGAGCCCCTCTCAGGACTTGCGTGGCTCTGATTTTATCCACCTCTCGAGGGTCCAAACCCTTCTTCAGTAAGATCTGATGTATGATCATATCCAGACACCTTATATATTCTGAAAACTTCTCTCCTTCTTTTTGATAGGAGTGTTCCATCTGATAGATAAGATCAGAGACTTTCTCAGTGCGCCCAAACACATCCTGGAGAATGTTCAGGTAGTCCTGGGCATTACAGTTCCACTTACTGAGCTTCAGGTTGCGAATGGCTTCCAAGGCAGGTCCCTTCAAGCTCTCTGTAATTCTTTGTTTCTTATGAGTATCTGGGATGTCCCATTCATCCAGAGCTTGGGTGGCCTGATCAAGCCACTCTTCAAAACTGTCTTCCACTGAAGGTACTGGTTGTCTCCCAGAGAAAACCCTTAGCTTCCTGTAACCAGCTGCTGAGTATGCTGGAAGGTCTCTCTGACATTTTGCCACAAACTCTCCAAGGACAGCACAGAGCTCTGGCCCAATGGTGGCCAGAGCAGACAGAGGCGACAGGGCAGGAACCTTTTGTTGACTGGGGCCTGCTTGGCTGGTCGAGGTAGGGCCCTCCTTTGAGGCCTCTGGGTGTATCACACCAAGTTCTGTCTTGTTGGCCAATTTCACACTGGGGCCCTTGAAGTGCTCAGGGATTTCCTGCTTCCATTCTACTAATGCGTAGGTATGGGAGGTTCCTTGGTCTATTTTCACAGCAATCACCCATGCCTTCTTGTCTGGGGACAGTGTCTTCATTGCTTGACTTATCTGTTCCTCACCCCAGGACTCTCCTTGAATTTCAATCACCACGCTGAACTCTGGCCGGGCATTTTCCTCCTCGCACCACCGGATAGCAGAGTCCATCCTGGTGCCTTAGCGGGGTGGGTTTTGATTGCAGAGTCGCAGAAATCCCGGACGAGCCACCACGTGTAGCACTACCCCCGTAGGAGCTGCTGGTTAGTGTTTGGGTCTACGCTCTGCCTATCAACCCCCGGAAGTTTGGCTCGAACCCTCCCTTGGCACAACTGGGCAATAATGTGATTGTGGAACCAAAATAATACCATAAAGTAATGAATATATATTTTAAATATTGTTACCTTGGTGCTGGTCACCTGCCTCACAGCTGCAACAGACAGAGTCCCACACAGGATGTAGCTTAACCAAAAGTAAGATGTTTACTTAGCAAGGAAATGAAACAGTGGTTACACAGATAACCCTTGACCACACACAGATCCCTATGCAAGATTTTGTTGTACAAAAGACCCAATTAATTAACATGACCTGGGGGTCAGACTTGAGTGGGTATATGGTGGAGGAATCTCCCACTACACTGATGCCTGCACTGGGATACCTCTCCACCAAGTCCCACACAACTCACTAAAACAGCAGAACAGTAACAGTGATACAAACAGTCATATCAACACAAGAGTTCATAAGCTATATGGCTGTCCCCCTTGGGAACAGCTCAACTGGTGCGTGTCCCGTAGCAGAACTTCTGAAAATAAGGCAAGCTGCTGACTGTTCATTTAAATGTCAGTTAGTCTTCTGCTAGCTTCGTTGGTGCACTTATCTATTTGTATTCCAATAAAAAAAGGAAAAGACATGATAATCACTTGATGCAGCTGAGGTAGTGGTAGAATAAACACTAGTTCTCTCCAACCGCTGTATCACTCTCAGGTGTAACGTATCCCCACTTGTGGCACTGCAGATGCCAGCAAGTATACGTGGAGCTATGGACACCACTTTCCTGTGACCCAGTTATCTATTTCAATAGGCAGGTGCCCTCTCACCAGGTGAGACCTCGCCTCGCCGGTACACTCCGTCAGGAACTTCTCCTTGGCTCAGTCTCTCCATAACTCGAGGCCACTGGTCCTCCACGCAGCCGCTCACAAGGTGACGGTGGATAGGTGACTCCGGATGCTGTGAAGTGTAGACCAGTCCCTCTCTGGCTCGATCAACGAGGCTGTTCACAAGGATCCCTCCGTTAAGCGATCCTTCCTCTCGGTAACTTTAGGCCCAGGCTTCCCTGGCCTAGGCACGCTCATAGCAGGCATCTTGCCTGTTGAAGATGGCGTCCTGAGAGAGCGAGCTGAGGCCCCGCCTCTCCCTTAAATCAGTTCCCCCAACAGGCTGTGCGGTGGTGCACTGTTTTCACGTAGCACAGTGGCATTGTGGGTATTGTAGTCTTAATCCAGCCCATGCCAATAGAGTCTCTGTCTCTTGTACTACAATGCCCATCATGCTTTATCCTTTACATTATTGAAACAAACGAACCGCAATAACATCATGCAAAAGGGCACCAGAGGGAGCCAAGTTCCTAATCAGGCACAAATTGCAGTCTGTTAAGATACGTTCAAATACACGACCTTGCTACACCTGTAATTCACTGTTCAATGAGGGTGCAAGCTTTCATGTATGCTTGGTCCAGAAAGCAATGTGGACATGTGGAAACAAAAGGATGCTGCACACCGCTAGTTCAACGTGGGATACAAAGAGTAAATGGCCTCGGCCACAATCTCCTCCTAAGCCATGCCTCTACTGTGTTTTGTTCCCCCCCATGGTTTACTATAGTGGTCTATTAAAATCATATTTAACCCTGGCCGAAGTTAGGAAAGTTTCATAAGTGATAACCTGTGTAATGTTCATTGTGAATTGATGTTTACAAACATACTGCAAACATTGATTCCTTCCTGCCCAGGCCAATTTTCAGCTTTCAGCACTGTCACACTTTAAATGACAATTGCACGGTCATGCAACACTGTTCACACAACTAGAGTTTTCTTTCACTGGTATTTAATCACCACTGGGTTATTTATTTTCTGCTAAACTAAAAAAGACCGAAAATCTTGAAAAAAAAAAGTTTTTCTTCATTTCTTTTATAACATTTTGCAAATAAATAATCATTCTTTATAAATTTAGGCCAAAATTTATTCTACTACATTTCTTTGGTGAAAGTAACCCAAATGTGTGTATATTATATAGTCTGTAGGAAAGGTATAGAGTCTACAAACTATGGTATATACACTATATTAGCAAAAGTATTGGGACACCTGCCTTTACACACACATGAATTTTAATGGCATGCCAGTCTTAGTCCGTAGGGTTCAATAATGAGTTGGCCCACCCTTTGCTGCTATAACAGCTTCAACTCTCCTGCTGTTCAGAAGGTTTAGGAGTGTGTCTATGGTAATGTTTGACCATTCTTCCAGAAGCGCATTTGTGAGGTCAGGCACTGATGTTGGACGAGAAGGCCTAGCTCGCAGGCTCCGCTCCAATTATCCCAAAGATGTTCCATCGGGTAGAGGTCAGGACTCTGTGCAGACTAGTCAAGTTTCTCCACTCCAAACTCGCTCATCCATGTCTTTATGGATCTTACTTTGTGCAGTTGGTGCACAGTCATGATGGAGCAGGAAAGGGCCATCCCCAAACTGTTCTTCAAATGTTGGGAGTATGAAATTGTCCAAAATGATAAACTCAGACCTTGCCTTCCTAAACATACACTATATACCCGTAAAATTAAAGGTGGCTTTGGAGTACCTGATTTTACAAAATATTTTTATGCGGCACAATTAGCTCAGTTAACGAAATATCATGCTACTAAAGAAATACCACTATGGGTTGTATTAGAATCGGTAGACTGTGATCCCCTCTCCACCGCCAATCTCCTCTGGCTCTCCCCAGCCCAACGGAAATCAATCACAAATCCTTATACTAAACATGGCCTTTCCTTATGGGATAGATTAAAAACTCGTTTTGGTCTGCAATCTAAACTAAACCCTCTTCTCTCCTTCCTTCATAACCCTTCTTTCTATCCGGCCTGGTCATTCCCTAAATCGTTCTCGGCATGGACCACTGCAGGTCTCCTGAGGAACCACCAATTTTTCCAAGCTTCAAAAATATTACCTTTTTCGACTTTTTGCGAACAATACAATTTACCACAAACAGAATCCTTCAGGTACCTACAAATAAAAACATTTCTGTCCTCCTACGAACCTACAGACACTACACCTCACAAATTCTCAATTTTTGAGCAAAGTTGTAAATCAAATCCACACAGGAAGGGGTTAATCTCAGATCTTTATGCCCAATTGACTTCTCATACAACTTCCTCTCTTCCGTCATACATAGAAAAATAGAAAAATGACCTTCACCTCCAACTAGATGAAAACGACTGGGCCCAAATATGGCAAGCAACTAAATCAGCCAGTCCCAACATTGTAGCTCTTGAGACTAATTACAAAGTCCTTACTAGATGGTACTTAGTACCTTCCCATCTATCTAAATTTAACCATCAATACCCTGCCAATTGTTTTAGAGGCTGTACAGACCAAGGCACATACATACACACATGGTGGGAGTGTCCTATAGCTAACTCATTCAGGAAGGAAGTTTTTAAAATTCTCTCAACAATTTTTAAAACAACCTTACTGCCTGACCCAAAGATTGCTTTATTAAACTACAAACCCCAATGCTTGACCCTTCGCCAATTCAAACTATCCTTATTTGTTACAACAGCGGCTAAACAATCCATAGCCAAAGCATGGAAAACCAATTCCCTCTGCATACAAACTGTTAAACAGAGAGTGACGCAAGCCATGGTACATGCTAAAACTGAAGCAATTTACTTGGACAGAATCCATAAATTTGAATCTGTATGGCAACCATGGATTGACCACTATCTTCCACCAGATACAAATATATCATTGATATAAATTTAAAATATATAATATAATTCTCTGAATGCTGCTTCCTTTTTCCCCTCTCCTTACAACTCTCCCTTTTCTTTTCCCTCCCCCCTCCCCACAAAAGTTAGAATACGAGATAGGGGTAGGAAAATTATTAATTTACTCTTTCAGGATACGCCAGGCCACACAGCCGGACCCTGGTCCTGATTAAGGACTGATATACCCCTTAACTCCATCAAATTCTAAAATGCTATTCTATCTCAACCCCCTATCTTTTCTCGTTTTATATATGGTTCATAACTTTCATATTCTATTTTGGCTGATTTACTCAATGTTTATTATTCACTTAATTTATTACTCTGAATGTCTTATTTTACTTTACGCTATTTAGAAATACTCTAATATGTAACATTTCTGACATTTTGTTTTATGTAGTAGAATGTTTAAAAATCAATACTATAATCGATTAACTTAAATTTTCATGAGAATCTCTCCTGTTTATGTTTAATTTTATGCTTGAAACTTGTTTATTACGATGAATATTATTGTAATTTGTTGTATCTTACAAAATATAATATAATAAAATATTTAAAGAGAAATTGTCCAAAATGTCTTGGTATGCTGACGTCTTAAGAGTTTCCTTTACTGGAACTAAGGGGCCAAGCCCAGCCCCTAAAAAACAAACCCACAACATAATCTCCCCTCCACCAAATGATTTGGACCATTGCACAAAGCAAGGTCCATAAAGACATGGATGAGCGAGTTTGGGGTGGAGAACTTGACTGGCCTGCACAGAGTCCTGACCTCAACCAGATAGAGTTGGGAGAACATCATATGACGTCAACCTGGATCAACGAAAGTCCTGCTTGGCCATCATTTTGCTATAATACTATGTGTTTGGTAATTATTTGACATGCAAGGCAATGCCTTTAAACATTAAAACTTTTTTGGTCTTAAAGATGTAAAATAATTCAGGACAATAAAGAAAACACATACTTTATATGTTATGTTTTGTGACTTAAAACTATGCTGTGAAAAGTTGAAAAGCTTAGCATTAGAAATACAATTCAAAACAGTTAGCTGACATGCATATTGGTTCTAGATGTAATGATGCAAAATGTTTGGCGAGTATGCAGAACTGTCTTTTTCAGCCTTTCTTCACATAGTATGGCTTTTACTCTGGATCTTTCAGGGCTTTTATCACCTGGTAGAGTCCCAACATAAGACATGGCAAAATGCTTTGTTTCCCAACAGGTCTGTTCTTACTGTCACATTGTTGTATTGGTGTGTGCTGAAAAATAGTATGGCATGCAATATTTATTTATTTTTCAGCACAGCGCAGTGTGACTCAAACTACCACCTAGCACCACACTACAGCCAATAGAACATAATGAAATGTTCATGTAAAAAAAGGGATCAGAGCGATGCACTGGGACTGGAGCATTGGTGACATGCTGTCCTCCTACCCATCAGTAGCAGCGTTCTAGCTCAGTTTGTGGTGTGACTCAGGGCCATCTTAAAGGCAGGGCAAAAGGGGCAGCTGCTCTGGGCCCTGTCATTGTTGTGGGGCCCAAAGCAGCTGCCTCATACTTGCCAACTATTCCAGTTTAAATTCCCTTGTCCCTTGAAGTTTTAGTCCCGTGCTGTGTCCTGATATCTCAGTGTGAAATTCTGTTACTAATGCTGCCCAGCTCTGCCCTTATGTTGTGTACAGATGACTCACCTGCAGACTCTGTGTTTACATGTAAATAACGGCATTGATATGCAAATAGCGGTGGCATTCATATGTAAATCCAGACGGACCAGCAGCAGTCATATGTAAATAGAGGCGGTATGCATATGTATATCATGCCCTCCTGAGGAAATTTCCACCATCACCTATACTGAATGCTGCCCACTGGGGAGATAAAGGGGCATGTTTGAAAGTCCTGCCTGAAACTGTGGTCATTAAAGTGTTAAACCCAGTAATATGAAAATAGTTCATTTGCCTGCCCACAGCTTATAAATCTTCTTTTTACATTAAAATGTTGCTACTATATATCTTTTTGGCTGATCTGTATAACACCAAAAAACACTATAACATAAACTGCACAGTTTCTCCAGTGCTGAGAGTTCAGGTAGGAGGAGATTTCCACTGCAGCCTGTATACACGCCCACATGTGTGATGTCAATATCATGTGACCTGGCTAGTTCAGCTCAGGGGCCCAAGAATTTTTTTTTGCCCAGGGTCCAATCAATATTAAAGACGGCCCTGGTGTGACTGGTTTCTAAGTGTGATACTAAATCTTTCTAGATGACTGTGGTAGGAGGGGATGACACAAAACTGGTGGTATAAGGAAGTGAAAAGTATAAATCTGGCCTTGGTGTTTTGTTTGTTCTTGTGTGCAATTTATAAAAGAAGAGATGTTCAGATAACTTCTAAAATGTTTTACCTTTTTCTATCTACATAATTAGCTAACAGTACAATAGTGTTTTCTTTTGAAGTGATAGAGCAAGAACAAAGTTGGTTTTTGAGACAGGCCACCTTAATATACACCTGTGCCCAGACTATGGACTTGAACCGCTTCCGGACCAGCCGCCGCAGTTTTACTGTGGCAGGTTGGCTCCCCTGGGCGAAGCGACGTTGCCTTACGTTGCTTCATCTTTTGGCCACTGGGGGCACGCGTGCCACCGGAGGCACACGCGCCCGCGGCTCGGAGTGCCTGGCGGATGCAATGACCACCCGCGATCGCTCGTGACATGGCGAGAGCTGGGATCTGTGAGTGTAAACTCACAGATCCCAGTTCTCTCAGGGGAGAGGAGACTGATCGTGTGTTCATACAATCTATGAACACCAATCTCTCTCTCCTCCTAGTAAGTCCCATTCCCCCACAGTTAGAACACACCTATGGAACACATTTAACCCCTTGATCGCCCCCTAGTGTTAACCCCTTCCCTGCCAGTGACATTTATACAGTAATCAGTGCATTTTTATAGCACTAATCGCTGTATAATTGTCAGGTGGTCACAAAAAATTGGTCAAAAATGTCCGATCTGTCCACCGCAATATCGCAGTCCCAATAAAAATGCTGATCACCGCCATTACTAGTGGGGAACTGAGGTGATATAAGAGCAGGCATAAACGCATATCAATACACGGGCGGATCCAGAGTCTTTTCTCGGGAGGGGCACTGCCAAAAAATGTTTTTTTTTGTGGGAAATTTATCGGGGAAATGGTTGGTGTCGGCGCTTCAATCATCCCGGCACCATGGTTGTTATGGTGTCAGGATGATTGAAGCGCATTATTTCTATTATTACATTGTAATATGAAATTAAATAGTTCAATGCAGAATCAGTGGGAGCCCCGAGTGTGTCACTTGCCACCGTCGCCTGCAATTAGTGGGAGCCCTGAGCGTGTCACTTGCCACACGTTGCGGATTGTCACTTGCCACGTCACCTGCCACACCTTGTGGATTGTCACTTGCCACACCTTGTGGATTGTCACCTGCCACACCTTGCGGATTATCACTAGCCACACCTTGTGGATTGTCACTTGCCACGTCACCTGCCACACCTTGCTGATTGTCACTTGCCTGCCACCAGATGCAGATTGTCATTTGCCATGTCACCTGACACAATTTGCGGATTGTCACTTTCCACGTCGCCTGCCACACCTTGCGGATTGTCACTAACTTGCCTGCCTTGCCCACGAACCGCGTCGCCCCCTGACAACAAACCGCGCCGCAAGCGGAGCCGCACGCTATCGCACCTGCCCGCAGAGCGGCCTGACGTGACTCACTGACGTCACTCGTTGCTAGACGCCAAGCGGCCCAGGCGTTAGCAACGAGTGCAGGGAAGAGGCTCCACCCACCTCCTCCTCCGCTCCTAGTATCGTGTCAGTGCGCCACGTAACTACATTAGACGAGTCTCTCTCTCTGCGCCTCTGATCAGCTGATGTGAGAAACTGAGAGAGAGACTCAGAGAGGCAGCGGCAGCCGCAGAACAAGTACTGTATATACTCGAGTATAAGCCGACCCGAATATAAGCCGAGGCACCTAATTTTACCCCAAAAAACTGGGAAAACTTATTGTCTCAAGTATAAGCCTAGGGTGTCCATCTGCATGCCTCACTGTGCCTCACTTTGCCTCACTGTGCCCATGCCTCACTGTGCCCATGACTAGACTGATGTTTAACATGGGAGTCTTTGGAAGGAGTGCCCGGCTTTGAAAAATCGGTTCTCCACGGCCCTAGGTTTCCCAGACACCAAACTTTTCAAACTTATAGAGGAGACATGGGGCTACATGTGTGCCAAGTTTGGGGTCCAGAAGACCTACAACCGGCCAGTAAGGGGTCCTCAAATTCACTGGAGAAATGACCGTTTAACATCGGAGTCTATAGAAAGGGGTGCCCGGTTTTACAAAATCAGTGCTCCCCGGCCGTAGGTCCCCCAGACACCAAACTTTGCACACTTGTAGTGGAGACATGGGGCTACATGTGTGCCAAGTTTGGGGTCCAAGAGACCTACGACCGGCCGGTACCGGGTCTGCAAAATCACCGGAGAAATGACCGTTTAACATTGGAGTCTATGGAAGGGGTGCCCGGTTTTAAAAAATCAGTGCTCCCCGGCCGTAGGTCCCCCAGACACCAAACTTTGCACACTTGTAGAGGAGACATAGGGTCCCCGAAGTTCGGAAGATCAGGCGCAAAAAAAAAAAAAAGAGCAAGCAAGTGAGTGTGACAGATGGTCTCGAGGGGGGGGCAATTGCCCTGTTGCCCCCCCCGGATCCGCCCCTGTATCAATATAGGTATAGGATTAACTGGAGCTATGAACAATTATTTTCTTTCTTAGGACATGCATATAGAACAAAGGGAAACAGATGAGATAAATCACATATGGAATGATTGGTATTCAGACGAGAAAGTAAATAGCAGCCAAGGTTGCCATGTCTTGTTAAAATTAGTGCTGTTTTCTTTTTTCATGGCCACAATTTCTTCCATTTTGTAAATGTAGTGTACCCTGTCCAACCAATTTTTTACTTTCGGGATGTGTGTCGTTTTCCAATGCAGGGGAATGAGGGTTTTAGCTGAAGTTAATAGGTGTCTGGTAAGTAGGCTTGTGCAATTTGTTTCGTAACAAATCGAAATTCGTCCGAATTTAGCAACTTTCGGACATTCGGAAGCATTCGAATTTCCGAACAAAGCAATTATGAATAAAACCGAATCCGAAATAAATTATATCGCAAATAGCGAATGCCCGAATGTCTTCAGCATAATTCGTTATGAAAAAAGTTACGAATGTACGAATCCATTTGAAGAAAAATAACACTCTGCTCTGCTCTCTGCTTCTCCCTCACCGTGCTGAACTCCCTCTCAAAATGGTGTACAGGGGCAGAGGCTATAGCCGCATGTAAAAAACGAACGTAAAATTCGAGATTTCGAATCGTTACAAATAACCGCTATGTATTTAGAAAAGTACAAATCCATTCAAAGCACATTAGACATAATAGGCAGCATCGTTGTGAGAGAGACACGGAAAATTACGAATCGACAAACCTAAAAAAAGTTACGAAAGTAGGAGTTGTGTCCAGAATCAACGAAAAACAATGTACTCTACCGAAAGTACGAATTATAAATCAACGAAAAATAAGGCTTACATTAATACGAATCATTCCGATTCAACGAAAAATGCCGCTTGCGAAAATACGAATTAGTCCGAACGCGAAAAATCCCGTCTAGCAAAATTATGAACGATTACGATCAACAGGACCGAAAAGAAACGAACCGAGACTAAACAAATTTTTCCGTTGTGCACAAGAAACGAACCGAAACTAAACAAATTGTTCCGTTGTGCACAAGTCTACTGGTAAGTGTTTTCTTGTATTTACTTAATGTAAGAGTATTGATGTTAAGCAAGCAGCAGCATTTAGTTCTATTTTAGTTTCTGTGATGTGTTTAATCCATTTTTAAATTTCTTCCCAGTAGGCAAGGATTGGGGGACATTCCCACAAAATATGTAAAAATGTACCTGTGTTTCTGCCACAGCGCCAACATGTGTCTGGGGGTGTGTGGAACCATCTCCTGGCCTTCTGTGGTGTGATAGACCACTGAGTGAGGATTTTGTAGGATATTTCTTGGTATTTGGAGCTTAATGAACATTTGTGTGTCAGGATTAGGGATGAGCTTCGTGTTCGAGTCGAACATATGTTCGACTCCAACATCGGCTGTTCGATCGTTGGATGAAGATCGAACGATTTGGGCCGTTCGCGCCAAATTCGAGTGACGCGAACGGCCCACAATACACTGCGCCATCGCAGTGCAATCCCGGCGCTGTGATTGGCCAAGCATGCACTGTGACCCCGCATGCTTGGCCAATCACAGCGCCGGCAGCTAGGAGAGCCATAATTGGCCACAGCAAGGATGCCTGTGGCCAATTATATCTCAGGGGGGTTTAGTACACGCCCCACACTATAAAAGGCCGCCAGCGCGGCGGCCTTGTGTAGTGTGTTGGCGTGCAGGGAAAGAAATAATAGGCAGGGACAGTGTGTTCTATGTTCTGTTTTATTTTCTCAGGCATCTGCAGGAGTTAGTGGCACAGTATACACCTGTATATCCGTCATTGCTGTTCTCAAATACAGCATCTGTAGGAGTTAGTGGCACAGTATACACCTGTATATCTGCCATTGCTGTTCTCAAATACAGCATCTGCAGGAGTTAGTGGCACAGTATACAGCTGTATATCCGTCATTGCTGTTCTCAAGTACAGGCATCTGCAGGAGTTAGTGGCACAGTATACACCTGTATATCCATCATTCCTGTTCTCAAATACAGCATCTGCAGGAGTTAGTGGCACAGTATACACCTGTATATCC
This sequence comes from Rana muscosa, assembly GCA_029206835.1. NCBI lineage: Eukaryota > Metazoa > Chordata > Amphibia > Anura > Ranidae > Rana > Rana muscosa. The sequence goes on from CM055116.1 coordinate 222,529,031, forward strand.
GTCATTGCTGTTCTCAAATAAAGGCATCTGCAGGAGTTAGTGGCACAGTATACACCTGTATATACCCGTCATTGGTGTTGTATAATACAGCATCTGCAGGAGTTAGTGGCACATAGGGATGAGCCGAACACCCCCGGGTTCGGTTCGCACCAGAACCCGCGAACGGACCGAAAGTTCGCACGAACGTTAGAACCCTATTAAATACAATGGATGCGAACGTTCGAAATCTAAAGTGCTAATTATAACGACTAATATGCATGTTATTGTCCTAAAAAGGGTTTGGAAACCCGGGTTCTGCACCAGGGGACATGTATCAATGCAAAACAAAGTTTTAAAAACTGCCGTTTTTTGGGAGCAGTCATTTTAATGATGCATAAAGTGAAAAAAAAAGTCAAATATTCCTTTAAATATCATACCTGGGGGGTGTCTAAAGTATGCCTATGAAGTGGCACATGTTTCCCGTGTTTAGAACTGTCCCTGCACAAAATTAAATTTTCTAAAGGAAAAAAAGGCATTTAAAACTGCTTGTGGCTTTAATGTAATGTCTGGTCTCGGTAATTTGGATAAAAATCTTTGAGAAAAATGGCATAGCTACCCCATGGGCCTATGTTGGTCGTGGTGGTGTTGCCACAACACTGTAAGGCCTCACAGTTACTCTTGGGCGCAGAATGGGTCCTGCTGTGAATTATTAGATCAAGAATCGTAATTACATGCCCCTGTTGAACAGGGGCAGAAAAATTGGGCCTTAGGCACTGGTGCCACAACACTGCAACCCCTCAGAGATACTGTACTTGGAGCACAGCAATGAGCCCTGTTGCAAAGTATTGCATCAAAAATTTTAATTACACGCCCCTGTTAAACAGGGGCTGAAAAATTGGGCCTTAGGCACTGGTGCTGGTGCCACGACACTGCAACCTCTCCCAGATACTCTAGTTGGAGTGCAGGAATGAGCCCTGCTGCAAAGCATTGCATAAAAAATAGTAATTACATGCCCCTGTTAAACAGGGGCTGAAAATGGGGCCTTAGCCACTGGTGGCGGCACCCAGAAACAAAAAATGTTCTTCCAAGCTATCATCAGGAATCGGATCATTGAGGAGGAGGAGGATAGTCAGTCAACATAACAGGACAGTCACTCAGCATCAGCATCAGTCTTGAAGGGATGTGACATTTGAAAAAAAAATATTCTGTTATATCAGCTTCAGGTGCTTGGTAGCTGGTGGTGATCCAAGACTGGTTCATCTTTATGAAGGTCAGTCGATCAACCGAGTCGGTGGACAGGCGCACCCTGTGATCCGTGACAAATCCTCCAGCAGCACTGAATATGCGTTCTGAAAGAACGCTGGATGCAGGACAGGCCAGTAGCTCAATTGCATACTGTGCAAGCTCTGGCCAGTGATCCATCCTCAAGACCCAGTAAGCCAGAGGATTTTCGGTGGGGAAGGTGTCCAAGTCTGACCTTGCCCCTAGGTATTCCTGCACCATGTATATCAGACGCTGGCGATGGTTGCTGGAACCGATCATACCTTGGCGCTGCGGACTAAAGAATTGTCTGAACGCATCGGTCAGATGGCCACCTCCCCCACCGCTCCTTCTTTGACTGACCGAAGCCTCCCAGTCTCTGGGAACACGTTGCACAGACCTTTCTGCAAGGCCTCCCGGAGTTGTCTCGTCCTCTGCTCCCTCTGCGACGGTAAGATAAGGTCCGCAACCTTACCCTTGTACCGTGGATCAAGGAGAGAGGCCAGCCAGTAATGGTCCCTCTCCTTGATCCGAAGAATACGAGGATCCTTCCGCAGACTTTGCAGGATCAGGGAGGCCATGCAGCGTAGGTTAGCTGAGTCCTCTGGGTCACTAAGGATGACATGATCCGCAGCCACCTCCTCCCAGCCACGGCGCTGTGATTGGCCAAGCATGCGGGGTCACAGTGCATGCTTGGCCAATCACAGCGCCGGGATTTTGGGCCGTTCGCGTCACTCGAATTTGGCGGCGAACGACCCAAAACGTTCGATCTTCGTCGAACGATCGAACACACGATGTTCGAGTCGAACGTATGTTCGACTCGAACGCGGAGATCATCCCTAGTGACACAGTATACACCTGTATATCTGTCATTGCTGTTCTCAAATACAGCATCTGCAGGAGTTAGTGGCACAGTATACACCTGTATATCCGTCATTGCTGTTCTCAAACACAGCATCTGCAGGAGTTAGTGGCACAGTATACACCTGTATATCCGGCATTGCTGTTCTCAAATACAGGCATCTGCAGGAGTTAGTGGCACAGTATACACCTGTATATACCCGTCATTGCTGTTCTATAATACAGGCATCTGCAGGAGTTAGTGGCACAGTATACACCTGTATATCCGTCATTGCTGTTCTCAAATACAGCATCTGCAGGAGTTAGTGGCACAGTATACACCTGTATATACGTCATTGCTGTTCTCAAATACAGCATCTGCAGGAGTTAGTGGCACAGTATACACCTGTATATCCGTCATTGCTGTTCTCAAATACAGGCATCTGCAGGAGTTAGTGGCACCGTATACACCTGTATAAACCCGTCATTGGTGTTCTATAATACAGGCATCTGCAGGAGTTAGTGGCACAGTATACACCTGTATATTCGTCATTGTTGTTCTCAAATACAGCATCTGCAGGAGTTAGTGGCACAGTATACACCTGTATATCCGTCATTGCTGTTCTCAAATACATCATCTGCAGGAGTTAGTGGCACAGTATACACCTCTATATCCGTCATTGCTGTTCTCAAATACAGGCATCTGCAGGAGTTAGTGGCACAGTATACACCTGTATATACCCGTCATTGGTGTTCTATATTACAGGCATCTGCAGGAGTTAGTGGCACAGTATACACCTGTATATACCCGTCATTGGTGTTCTATAATACAGGCATCTGCAGGAGTTAGTGGCACAGTATATACCTGTATATACCCATCATTGCTGTTCTCTAATAAAGGCATCTGCTGGAGTTAGTGGGTGTTGTGTGCCCTAGTACAGTATACACCTGTATATACCCGTCATTGCTGTTCTCTAATAAAGGCATCTGCTGGAGTTAGTGGGTGTTGTGTGCCTCCAGCACAATATACACTACCCAATTGCTGGTTTTCTCATCTCCCTGCAGGCCATTACTATGTCTGAAAGGCCAACAAGGAGAGGCAGACAGTCACGAGCCAATAAAAGAGGGCAAGCAGGCTCTGTGTCTAGAGACAACAGTGCTGGTCGTGGCCGCGGTGCATCGTCATCAGCACGTGGCCATGGGACGCGCTTGTCCTTATTTTCGGCAGCTAGACGTGTTGAGCCGCATCATGCCGAAGACTTGGTAGAGTGGATGACCAAGCCCTCCTCATCCTCCTCATCCTCTCTCACCCAGGCTCAGGGTACTGGCAAAGCAGCTGCCAAAGCGTCCTCAATGTCATCATCAGTCACTCCTTCCCTAGACCCACCGTGTCCTCCTGAGGAGTCCCCCGAACTGTTTGAGCACAGTGTTGGGTACATGCTCCAGGAGGATGCCCAGCGTTTCGAAGGGTCTGGAGATGATACCCAGCTAGAGAAAGGCAGTAGCGTGAGAGCAGAGAGAGGGGATGCTCAAGAAGGACACCAATCTGGCAGTCATGTTCCAGCAGCTGCAGCATACTGCCAGATTGGCTCCCGTGATGAGGAGGGAGCGGATGATGAGGTCACTGACTCCACGTGGGTGCCTGATAGGAGAGAGGAGGAGGAGGAGGATGAGGAGGAGGCACATCTCCAACGAGGCAGGATGCCCTCCGGGGGCCAGCGTAAGGGCAGCACACTGACTGAATCACACCGCAGAGCTCCGCCTGTGCAGGGCGCTGCCTCTGCCCGTTATTCCAAAAGTTCTTTGGTGTGGGCCCTTTTGAGTCGAGTGCATCAGATCGCACCGCTGCTGTTTGCAACATATGTCTGAAGCGTATCTCGCGTGGCAAAAACATCAGCCGCTTGGGCACCACATGCTTGACCAGACATATTTTGACCTGCCATGCAGCTCGTTGACTAGCGTATCTTAAAGACCCACACCAAAGAACAAAGCGGACCTCTCCTTGCTCCTCATCAGCTGGGATCTCCAACTACACTATACCTTCAGTTCTCTCTGAAACCTGCACTGAGAGGAATGAAGGTGTAGAATTAGGTGTGTCACAGCCAAGTACTTGAGGGCACTCTGCTAGCAGTACACCGACGTCCGATTATAGCAGGCAAATTTCCCTGCCCCAGCTGCTGGACCATTGAATTGAAACTAAGAGGTTGGGACTTTTAGGTGAGGCCAGCTAGATGTACCCCCATCCCCGATAGGTTGATATAGAAGAACTACATTTTTTGGGACTTTGATTTGAAGCGTGCAGCCAGGAAAATAGCATTGCATGGTACTATAATTATAGTACCGTGCAATGCTATTTTCCTGGCTGCATGCTTCAAATCAAAGTCCCAAAAAATTTAGTCCAGCTGCTGGACCGTCGAAAGAAGTTCACTCCCAGCCATCCACATGCCCAGCGGTTAAATGCTAGCTTGGCTAAATTGCTAGGACTTCAACTGCTGCCTTTTCAGTTGGTAGACTCGGCCCCCTTCCGTGAGTTTGTGCAATGTGCGGTTCCTCAGTGGCAGGTTCCCAAACACTACTTTTTCTCACGAAAGGCGATTCCGGCTCTCTACTGGCATGTGAAAGGCAATGTCCAAGTCTGACCTTGCCCCTAGGTATTCCTGCACCATGTATATCAGACGCTGGCGATGGTTGCTGGAACCGATCATACCTTGGGGCTGCGGACTAAAGAATTGTCTGAACGCATCGGTCAGACGGCTACCTTCCCCACCGCTCCTTCTTTGACTGACCGAAGCCTCCCAGTCTCTGGGAACACGTTGCACAGACCTTTCTGCAAGGCCTCCCGGAGTTGTCTCGTCCTCTGCTCCCTCTGCGACGGTAAGATAAGGTCCGCAACCTTACCCTTGTACCGTGGATCAAGGAGAGTGGCCAGCCAGTAATGGTCCCTCTCCTTGATCCGAAGAATACGAGGATCCTTCCGCAGACTTTGCAGGATCAGGGAGGCCATGCAGCGTAGGTTAGCTGAGTCCTCTGGGTCACTAAGGATGACATGATCCGCAGCCACCTCCTCCCAGCCACGTACAAGTCCACAGGTTTTTTGGGACTGTAAATCATCCCTAAAAGACTGCTGCTGATGATGCTGAGTGCCAGGCTCCACCTCCATGCTGACACAATCCTCCTCATCCTCCTCCTCCTCCTCTTCCTGTGCGATGGGTGAGACAGAAGGAACACTGTCTGGGTAAAGGGGGCCTTGAGAGGCAAGGAAGTCCTCCTCTTCCTGCCTCTGTTCTGCCTCAAGTGCCCTGTCCATTATTCCATGCAGCGTATGTTCCAACAGGTGGACAAGAGGTACAGTGTCACTGATGCATGCACTGTCACTGCTCACCATCCTCGTGGCCTCCTCAAATGGTGCCAGGACAGTGCATGCATCCCTGATCATGCCCCACTGGCGTGGTGAAAAAAAACAAGCTCCCCTGACCCTGTCCTGGTGCCTAAGTCGCACAGGTACTCATTGATGGCCCTCTGCTGCGTGTGCAGCCGCTGCAGCATGGCCAACGTTGAGTTCCACCTGGTGGGCATGTCACATATAAGGCGGTTCTTGGGCAGGTTCAACTCCTTTTGCAGTTCAGCCAGCCGAGCACTGGCATTATATGATCTGCGGAAATGCACACAGACTTTCCTGGCCTGCCTCAGGACATCCTGTAAGCCCGGGTACCTGCCCAAGAACCGCTGCACCACCAGGTTAAGGATGTGAGCCACACAGGACACATGGGTCAGTTGTCCCTGTCGGAGGGCGGAGAGGAGGTTGGTGCCATTGTCGCAAATCACCATTCCTGGCTTAAGCTGGCGTGGCGTCAACCACCTCTTGGCCTGCCCCTGCAGAGCTGACAGAACCTGTGCCCCAGTGTGGCTCCTGTCCCCCAAACACACCAGCGCAAGCACAGCATGGCATCTTTTGGCCTGCGTACTTGCGTAGCCCCTTGAACGCCTACGGAGCACCGCTGGTTCCGAGGACAAAGCACAGGAAGAGGCCATGGAGGAAGAAGAAGAGGAGGGGGTGGAGGAGAGAGGTGTGTCACAACCAGTAGTAGCATTTTGGAGGCGTGGCGGCGGAACAACCTCCAACACTACTGCACCTTGTCCTGCATCCTTCCCAGCTGCCAAAAGAGTCACCCAATGGGCCGTGAAAGAAAGGTAACGTCCCTGTCCATGCCTGCTGGACCATGAGTCAGCGGTAATATGCACCTTACCGCTGACCGCCCTGTCCAGCGAGGCATGGACATTGCCTTCCACATGCCGGTAGAGAGCCGGAATCGCCTTCCGTGAGAAAAAGTGGCGTTTGGGAATCTGCCACTGAGGAACCGCACATTGCACAAACTCACGGAAGGGGGCCGAGTCTACCAACTGAAAAGGCAGCAGTTGAAGTGCTAGCAATTTAGCCAAGCTAGCATTCAACCGCTGGGCATGTGGATGGCTGGGAGTGAACTTCTTTCGACGGTCCAGCAGCTGGGGCAGGGAAATTTGCCTGCTAGAATCGGACGTCGTTGTACTGCTAGCAGAGTGCCCGCAAGTACTTGGCTGTGACACACCTAATTCTACACCTTCATTCCTCTCAGAGCAGGTTTCAGAGAGGACTGAAGGTATAGTGGGGTTGGAGATCCCAGCTGATGCGGAGCAAGGAGAGGTCCGCTTTGTTCTTTGGTGTGGGTCTTTAAGATAGGCTTGCCAACGAGCTGCATGGCAGGTCAACATATGTCTGGTCAAGCATGTGGTGCCCAAGCGGCTGATGTTTTGGCCACGCGAGATACGCTTGAGACATATGTTGCAAACAGCAGCGGTGCGATCTGATGCACTCGACTCAAAAAAGGCCCACACCAAAGAACTTTTGGAATAACAGGCAGAGGCAGCGCCCTGCACAGGCGGAGCTCTGCGGTGCTATTCAGTCATTGTGCTGCCCTTACGCTGGCCCCACGAGGGCATCCTGCCTCGTTGGAGATGTCCCTCCTCCTCATCCTCCTCCTCTCTCCTATCAGGCACCCCCGTGGAGTCAGTGACCTCATCATCCCCTCCCTCCTCATCACTGGAGCCAATCTGGCAGTATGCTGCAGCTGCTGGAACATGACTGCCAGATTTCTGTCCTTCTTGAGCATCCCCTCTCTCTGCTCTCACGCTACTGCCTTCCTCTAGCTGGGTATCATCATCAGACCCTTCGAAACGCTGGGCATCCTCCTGGAGCATGTACCCAACACTGTGCTCAAACAGTTCGGGGGACTCCTCAGGAGGACACGGTGGGTCTAGGGAAGGAGTGACTGATGATGACATAGATACGAGGGAAGAGGACGCTTTGGCAGCTGCTTTGCCAGTACCCTGAGCCTGGGTGAGAGAGGATGAGGAGGATGAGGAGGGCTTGGTCATCCACTCTACCAAGTCTTCGGCATGATGCGGCTCAACACGTCCAGCTGCCGAAAATAAGGACAAGCGTGTCCCATTGCCACGTGCTGATGACGATGCACCGCGTCCACGACCAGCACTGTTGTCTCTAGAAACAGAGCCTGCTTGCCCTCTTTTATTGGCTCCTGACTGTCTGCCTCTCCCTGTTTGCCTTCCAGACATTCTAAAGGCCTGCAGGGAGATGGGAAAACCAGCAATAAGGGGTAACTTCAGGTGTATAATGTGCAGGAGGCACACTATGCCCGCTGTAAGTGCTGCAGATGCCTGCCTGTGTTACTCAACAGGAAATCACAGCAATAAGGGCTAGATTCAGGTGTATATTTTGCAAGAAGCACAATAGGCCTGCTGTAAGTGCTGCAGATTCCTGTTAGTGTAACACAAAAGAAAAAAAACTACGAGCAATAAGGGGTAGCTTCAGGTGTATAATGTGCAGGAGGCACACTACGACTGCTGTAAGTGCTGCAGATGCCTGCCTGTGTTACTCAAACAGGAAATCACAGCAATAAGGGCTAGCTTCAGGTGTATATTTTGCAAGAAGCACAATAGGCCCGCTGTAAATGCTGCAGATGCCTGCCTGTGTTACTCAAACAGGAAATCACAGCAATAAGGGCTAGCTTCAGGTGTATATTTTGCAAGAAGCACAATACGCCTGCTCTAAGTGCTGCAGATGCCTGCCTGTGTTACTCAAACAGGAAATCACAGCAATAAGGGCTAGCTTCAGGTGTATATTTTGCAAGAAGCACAATACGCCTGCTCTAAGTGCTGCAGATGCCTGTTAGTGTAACACAAAAGAAAAAAAACTACGAGCAATAAGGGGTAGCTTCAGGTGTATAATGTGCAGGAGGCACACATTACGCCTGCTGTAAGTGCTGCAGATGCCTGCCTGTGTTACTCAAACAGGAAATCACAGCAATAAGGACTAGCTTCAGGTGTATATTTTGCAAGAAGCACAATACGCCCGCTGTAAGTGCTGCAGATGCCTGCCTGTGTTACTCAAACAGGAAATCACAGCAATAAGGGCTAGCTTCAGGTGTATACTTTGCAGGAAGCACACTACACCTGCTGTAAGTGCTGCAGATGCCTGTTAGTGTGACACACACGGAAATCACAGCAATAAGGACTAGCTTCAGGTGTATATTTTGCAAGAAGCACAATACGCCCGCTGTAAGTGCTGCAGATGCCTGCCTGTGTTACTCAAACAGGAAATCACAGCAATAAGGGCTAGCTTCAGGTGTATACTTTGCAGGAAGCACACTACACCTGCTGTAAGTGCTGCAGATGCCTGTTAGTGTGACACACACGGAAAACACAGCAATAAGGGCTAGCTTCAGGTGTATGCTGTGCAGGAGGCTTAGCAAAAATATCACTGACACTGTCCCTGCCTATCCTTCTCTCTCCCTACACACAAGGTTTAGCAGAATTCACTGACACTGTCCCTACTTATCCTTCTCTCTCCCTACACACAAGGTTTAGCAGAATATCACACTGACACTGTCCCTACCTATCCTTCTCTCTCCCTACACACAATTTCACTAACACTGTCCCCACCTATCCTTCTCTCTCCCTGCACGCCGGAACACACTACACAAGGCCGCCGCGCTGGTGGCCTTTTATAGTGTGGGGTGTGTACTAAACCCCCCGAGCTATAATTGGCCACAGGCATCCTGCCTGTGGCCAATTATGTCTCTCCTCACTGCCGGCGCTGTGATTGGCCAAGCATGCGGGGTCACAGTGCATGCTTGGCCAATCACAGCGCCAGGATTTTGGGCCGTTCGCGTCACTCGAATTTGGCGCGAACGACCCAAAACGTTCGATCTTCGTCGAACGATCGAACACACGATGTTCGAGTCGAACGTATGTTCGACTCGAACGCGGAGATCATCCCTAGTGGCACAGTATACACCTGTATATCTGTCATTGCTGTTCTCAAATACAGCATCTGCAGGAGTTAGTGGCACAGTATACACCTGTATATCCGTCATTGCTGTTCTCAAACACAGCATCTGCAGGAGTTAGTGGCACAGTATACACCTGTATATCCGGCATTGCTGTTCTCAAATACAGGCATCTGCAGGAGTTAGTGGCACAGTATACACCTGTATATACCCGTCATTGCTGTTCTATAATACAGGCATCTGCAGGAGTTAGTGGCACAGTATACACCTGTATATCCGTCATTGCTGTTCTCAAATACAGCATCTGCAGGAGTTAGTGGCACAGTATACACCTGTATATACGTCATTGCTGTTCTCAAATACAGCATCTGCAGGAGTTAGTGGCACAGTATACACCTGTATATCCGTCATTGCTGTTCTCAAATACAGGCATCTGCAGGAGTTAGTGGCACCGTATACACCTGTATAAACCCGTCATTGGTGTTCTATAATACAGGCATCTGCAGGAGTTAGTGGCACAGTATACACCTGTATATTCGTCATTGTTGTTCTCAAATACAGCATCTGCAGGAGTTAGTGGCACAGTATACACCTGTATATCCGTCATTGCTGTTCTCAAATACAGGCATCTGCAGGAGTTAGTGGCACAGTATACACCTGTATATACCCATCATTGGTGTTCTATAATACAGGCATCTGCAGGAGTTAGTGGCACAGTATACACCTGTTTATCCCTCATTGCTGTTCTAAAATACAGCATCTGCAGGAGTTAGTGGCACAGTATACACCTGTATATCCGTCATTGCTGTTCTCAAATACAGCATCTGCAGGAGTTAGTGGCACAGTATACACCTGTATATCCGTCATTACTGTTCTCAAATACAGCATCTGCAGGAGTTAGTGGCACAGTATACACCTGTATATCCGTCATTGCTGTTCTCAAATACAGCATCTGCAGGAGTTAGTGGCACAGTATACACCTGTATATCCGTCATTGCTGTTCTCAAATACATCATCTGCAGGAGTTAGTGGCACAGTATACACCTCTATATCCGTCATTGCTGTTCTCAAATACAGGCATCTGCAGGAGTTAGTGGCACAGTATACACCTGTATATACCCGTCATTGGTGTTCTATAATACAGGCATCTGCAGGAGTTAGTGGCACAGTATACACCTGTATATACCCGTCATTGGTGTTCTATAATACAGGCATCTGCAGGAGTTAGTGGCACAGTATACACCTGTATATCCGTCATTGCTGTTCTCAAATACAGCATCTGCAGGAGTTAGTGGCACAGTATACACCTGTATTTCCGTCATTGCTGTTCTCAAATACAGGCATCTGCAGGAGTTAGTGGCACAGTATACACCTGTATATCCGCCATTGCTGTTCTCAAATACAGGCATCTGCAGGAGTTAGTGGCACAGTATATACCTGTATATACCTGTCATTGCTGTTCTCTAATAAAGGCATCTGCTGGAGTTAGTGGGTGTTGTGTGCCCTAGTACAGTATACACCTGTATATACCCGTCATTGCTGTTCTCTAATAAAGGCATCTGCTGGAGTTAGTGGGTGTTGTGTGCCTCCAGCACAATATACACTACCCAATTGCTGGGTTTTTCATCTCCCTGCAGGCCATTACTATGTCTGAAAGGCCAACAAGGAGAGGCAGACAGTCACGAGCCAATAAAAGAGGGCAAGCAGGCTCTGTGTCTAGAGACAACAGTGCTGGTCGTGGACGCGGTGCATCGTCATCAGCACGTGGCCATGGGACGCGCTTGTCCTTATTTTCGGCAGCTAGACGTGTTGAGCCGCATCATGCCGAAGACTTGGTAGAGTGGATGACCAAGCCCTCCTCATCCTCCTCATCCTCTCTCACCCAGGCTCAGGGTACTGGCAAAGCAGCTGCCAAAGCATCCTCAATGTCATCATCAGTCACTCCTTCCCTAGACCCACCGTGTCCTCCTGAGGAGTCCCCCGAACTGTTTGAGCACAGTGTTGGGTACATGCTCCAGGAGGATGCCCAGCGTTTCGAAGGGTCTGGAGATGATACCCAGCTAGAGAAAGGCAGTAGCGTGAGAGCAGAGAGAGGGGATGCTCAAGAAGGACACCAATGTGGCAGTCATGTTCCAGCAGCTGCAGCATACTGCCAGATTGGCTCCCGTGATGAGGAGGGAGCGGATGATGAGGTCACTGACTCCACGTGGGTGCCTGATAGGAGAGAGGAGGAGGAGGAGGATGAGGAGGAGGCACATCTCCAACGAGGCAGGATGCCCTCCGGGGGCCAGCGTAAGGGCAGCACACCGACTGAATCACACCGCAGAGCTCCGCCTGTGCAGGGCGCTGCCTCTGCCCGTTATTCCAAAAGTTCTTTGGTGTGGGCCTTTTTTGAGTCGAGTGCATCAGATCGCACCGCTGCTGTTTGCAACATATGTCTGAAGCGTATCTCGCGTGGCAAAAACATCAGCCGCTTGGGCACCACATGCTTGACCAGACATATTTTGACCTGCCATGCAGCTCGTTGGCTAGCGTATCTTAAAGACCCACACCAAAGAACAAAGCGGACCTCTCCTTGCTCCTCATCAGCTGGGATCTCCAACTACACTATACCTTCAGTTCTCTCTGAAACCTGCACTGAGAGGAATGAAGGTGTAGAATTAGGTGTGTCACAGCCAAGTACTTGAGGGCACTCTGCTAGCAGTACACCGACGTCCGATTATAGCAGGCAAATTTCCCTGCCCCAGCTGCTGGACCATTGAATTGAAACTAAGAGGTTGGGACTTTTAGGTGAGGCCAGCTAGATGTACCCCCATCCCCGATAGGTTGATATAGAAGAACTAAATTTTTTGGGACTTTGATTTGAAGCGTGCAGCCAGGAAAATAGCATTGCATGGTACTATAATTATAGTACCGTGCAATGCTATTTTCCTGGCTGCATGCTTCAAATCAAAGTCCCAAAAAATTTAGTCCAGCTGCTGGACCGTCGAAAGAAGTTCACTCCCAGCCATCCACATGCCCAGCGGTTAAATGCTAGCTTGGCTAAATTGCTAGGACTTCAACTGCTGCCTTTTCAGTTGGTAGACTCGGCCCCCTTCCGTGAGTTTGTGCAATGTGCGGTTCCTCAGTGGCAGGTTCCCAAACACCACTTTTTCTCACGAAAGGCGATTCCGGCTCTCTACTGGCATGTGAAAGGCAATGTCCATGCCTCGCTGGACAGGGCGGTCAGCGGTAAGGTGCATATTACCGCTGACTCTTGGTCCAGCAGGCATGGACAGGGACGTTACCTTTCTTTCACGGCCCATTGTGTCCCTCTTTTGGCAGCTGGGAAGAATGCAGGACAAGGTGCAGTAGTGTTGGAGGTTGTTCCGCCCCCACGCCTCCAAAATGCTACTACTGGTTGTGACACACCTCTCTCCTCCACCCCCTCCTCTTCTTCTTCCTCCATGGCCTCTTCCTGTGCTTTGTCCTCGGAACCAGCAGTGCTCCGTAGGCGTTCAAGGGGCTTCGCAAGTACACAGGCAAAAAGATGCCATGCCGTGCTTGCGCTGGTGTGTTTGGGGGACAGGAGCCACACTGGGGCAGAGGTTCTGTCAGCTCTGCAGGGGCAGGCCGAGAGGTGGTTGATGCCACGCCAGCTTATGCCAGGAATGGTGGTTTGCGACAATGGCACCAACCTCCTCTCCGCCCTCCGACAGGGACAACTGACCCATGTGCTCTGTGTGGCTCACGTCCTTAACCTGGTGGTGCAGCGGTTCTTGGGCAGGTACCCGGGCTTACAGGATGTCCTGAGGCAGGCTAGGAAAGTCTGTGTGCATTTCCGCAGATCATATAATGCCAGTGCTCGGCTGGCTGAGCTGCAAAAGGAGTTGAACCTGCCCATGAACCGCCTTATATGTGACATGCCCACCAGGTGGAACTCAATGTTGGCCATGCTGCAGCGGCTGCACACGCAGCAGAGGGCCATCAATGAGTACCTGTGCGACTACGGCACCAGGACAGGGTCAGGGGAGCTCGAGTTTTTTTCACCACGCCAGTGGGGCATGATCAGGGATGCATGCACTGTCCTGGCACCATTTGAGGAGGCCACGAGGATGGTGAGCAGTGACAGTGCATGCATCAGTGACACTGTACCTCTTGTCCACCTGTTGGAGCATACGCTGGGTGGAATAATGGACAGGGCACTTGAGGCAGAACAGAGGCAGGAAGAGGAGGACTTCCTTGCCTCTCAAGTCCCCCTTTACCCAGACAGTGTTCCTTGTTTCCCACCCATCACACAGGAAGAGGAGGAGGAGGAGGAGGAGGAGGAGGAGGAGGATTGTGTCAGCATGGAGGTGGAGCATGGCACTCAGCATCAACAGCAGCAGTCTTTTAGGGATGATTTACAGTCCCAACAAACCCGTGGACTTTGTACGTGGCTGGGAGGAGGTGGCTGCGGATCATGTCATCCTTAGTGACCCAGAGGACTCCGGACCAAATGCCTCAGCTAACCTATGCTGCATGGCCTCCCTGATCCTGCAAAGTCTGCGGAAGGATTCTCGTATTCTTCGGATCAAGGAGAAGGACCATTACTGGCTGGCCACTCTCCTTGATCCATGGTACAAGGGTAAGGTTGCGGACCTTATCTTGCCGTCGCAGAGGGAGCAGAGGATGAGACAACTCCGGGAGGCCTTGCAGAAAGGTCTGTGGAACGCGTTCCCAGAGACTGGGAAGTTACAAACTCCTGGTCCTGGACAACGAGTTGCTGAGGCTTCGACCAGTAGCAGAAGGAGCGGTGGAGAAGGTGGCCGTCTGACCGACGCGTTCAGACAATTTTTTATTCCGCAGCCCCAAGGTATGATCGGTTCCAGCAACCATCGCCAGCGTCTGATATACATGGTGCAGGAATTCCTCTAGGGGCAAGGTCAGACTTGGACACCTTTCCCACCGAAAATCCTCTGGCTTATTGGGTCTTGAGGATGGATCACTGGCCAGAGCTTGCACAGTATGCAATTGAGCTACTGGCCTGTCCTGCATCCAGCGTTCTTTCGGAACGCACATTCAGTGCTGCTGGAGGCTTTGTCACGGATCACAGGGTGCGCCTGTCCACCGACTCGGTTGATCGACTGACCTTCATAAAAATGAACCAGTCTTGGATCACCACCAGCTACCAAGCACCTGAAGCTGATATAACAGAATGATTTATTTTCAAATGTCACATCCCTTCAAGACTGATGCTGATGCTGAGTGACTGTCCTGTTATGTTGACTGACTATCCTCCTCCTCCTCAATGATCCGATTCTTGATGATAGCTTGGAAGAACTTTTTTGTTTCTGGGTGTCGCCACCAGTGGCTAAAGGCCAAATTTTTCAGCCCCTGTTTAACAGGGGCATGTAATTACAATTTTTGATGCAATGCTTTGCAGCAGGGCTCATTCCTGCACTCCAACTAGAGTATCTGGGAGAGGTTGCAGTGTCGTGGCACCAGCACCAGTGCCTAAGGCCCAATTTTTCTGCCCCTGTTTAACAGGGGCGTGTAATTACAATTTTTGATGCAATACTTTGCAACAGGGCTCATTGCTGTGCTCCAAGTACAGTATCTGTGAGGGGTTGCAGTGTTGTGGCACCAGTGCCTAAGGCCCAATTTTTCTGCCCCTGTTTAACAGGGGCGTGTAATTACAATTTTTGATGCAATACTTTGCAACAGGGCTCATTGCTGTGCTCCAAGTACAGTATCTGTGAGGGGTTGCAGTGTTGTGGCACCAGTGCCTAAGGCCCGATTTTTCTGCCCCTGTTTAACAGGGGCGTGTAATTACAATTTTTGATGCAATACTTTGCAACAGGGCTCATTGCTGTGCTCCAATTACAGTATCTGTGAGGGGTTGCAGTGTTGTGGCACCAGTACCTAAGGCCCAATTTTTCTGCCCCTGTTTAACAGGGGCATGTAATTACAATTCTTGATCTAATAATTCCCAGCAGGGCCCATTCTTGCGCCCACCAAGAGTAACTGTGAGGCCTTACAGTGTTGTGGCAACACCACCACCACTACCAAAGGCCCAATTTTTCAGCCCCTGTTCAACAGGGGCATGCAATTACAATTTTTGATCTAATAATTCACAGCAGGGCCCATTCATGCGCCCACCAAGAGTAACTGTGAGGGCTTACAGTGTTGTGGCACCAGCACCACCACCAAAGGCCCAATTTTTCCAACCACTGTTCAACAATGGCATGTAAATACAATTCCTGATATAATAGTTCACAGCAGGGCGTTCCAGTGCCCACCAAGAGTAACTGTGAGGGCTTACAGTGTTGTGGCAACACCAACATGTAAGGGGCAAATTTCAGCAGAGTATATACGGCAGGCCCCTACTTTCAAACATCCAACTTACAAACGACTTGCAAACGGAAGGAGACAACAGGAAGTGAGAGGAAATCTACCCCTAGTAAGGGAAATTCTCTCCTGTAAGAGTTAATATGGGAAAAAGGTGTCTCCTCTCTACTGATGCTTTATCACCAATCCTTGTTTCAATAAAAAACCCACTTTTCAAAAACATTTGTCATTTGGGACAGAAAGTGAGGTGAAATGTTCTGAACAGGGGCACAGACAGCAAAACAAATGTTACAGGGGTGAAAACCCTTCCCTATGTTTTCCAAAAAGCTTAAAAATAGATTTTTTGGCTGGATCTACACTTAAACAATGTACCTGTTCAAAATTACAAACAGATTCTACTTAAGAACAAACATACAGTCCCTGTCTTGTATGCACTGCCTGTATACTGCTGTTCAGAGTATATAGGGCCTTTTTTATTTTGTGTGTGGGGTTCCCCTTAATATCCATGCAAGACCCAAAGGGGCTGGTAATGGGCTGGGGTGGGGGGGGGGGGTGATGGGGTAGCCATGCCATTTTTTTCAAAGATTTTCATCCATATTGCCAGGACAAGACATGACATTAAAGCCGCAAGCAGTTTGGGAAACACGTGCCACTTCACAGGCGTACTTTAGACACCCCTCATTTACGATATTTAAAGGAATATTTCACTTTTTTTTTTCACTTTATGCATCATTAAAATGACTGCTCCCGAAAAAACTGCAGTTTTTAAAACTTATTTTTGCATTGATAAATGTCCCCTGGGGCAGAACCCGGGTCCCCAAACCCTTTTTAGGACAATAACATGCATATTAGCCGTTAGAATTAGCACTTTAGATTTCGAATGTTCGCGTCCATTGTATTTAATAGGGTTCTAACGTTCGCGCGAACTTTCGATCCGTTCGCAGGTTCTGGTGCAAACCGAACCGGGGGGTGTTCGGCTCATCCCTAGTCAGGATACATGCCTTTTCCCATTGTTTTTCAGAAATTTTGATTCCTAGGTCGAGTTCCCATTTTCCTTTATGTTTGCCATTATCAGCATGAGGTGACTGGTTCAGCCAAGAGTAAGCTAGAGATGTGGTCTTTGCTACCTGGGATCTCTTGAAGCATAACGTTTCTAAGTGTGTCATTGGGAGGCAGTATAATGTTTTATGTTTGCTATTTACCAAGAAATCTTTCATTTGGATATAGAACCAAAAGCCAGGAAATTATTCACCCAACTCATATTGTAGTGTTTTGAATGTTTCGACCCTCGGGCCTGTCATACAATGGGTGGCAAGTAGGTTCTGGATTCTCTTCTGATGTAGGCCAGGGAAGAAATCAGGATTATTGGTGATTGGTGTCAGTGGACCAGGGATCGAGGCAAGTTTATGTGTGACAGCTATTTTGTGGCAAATGCTAAGCGTGTTTGCAATTAATGGATGACTTATTTTCTTATCCCTTTTAGAATGTAGGGACCATGGATAGAAAAGTATTTGGTGAGTAGCCAAATTGTGTTCTAGTTGGACCCAATCCTTATCTGCCCCATGGCAGTGCCAGTCTATCATTCTGGTAATGTGAGAGGCTTGGTGGTATTTTTTAAAGTCTGGCAGGCCGATACCTCCTCTACACTTAGGCAACGTGAGAAGTCGAACAAGACAAAAAAGTGTAGCGCTAAACTAAATGAGAACTGCACTGGAATGAAGTGCAGTATGTAACAGTGATAAACAGTCAAAATAAACAAAGTAACATTCAAGAAGTGATAAATGAATAAATGAAAATATTCAAATAGTCCTCAGTGATATGAGTTGTGTAACGTAAAAGTCACCAGAAAATACTGAGTTCATTAATAAAAACAAAATTGATAGATGCTGGTGAGAATCAAAATAATGGTGCTCCTAAATGAACTTGACGTGAAGCGAGTGCACTTAAAGTGACCACCACCAATCGATAGAAGAAAAGGCTTACCAGAGAGAGTGGACCCCAAAAACATACGTTCAGATGGTCAACCAGACATGGGTAAGCCACTGTGAACAGCGAATCTCCAGCTGCAATTCAAACAGGAACCTCAAACTTCAATCAAATACAGAAGGTAGGGAGAAGTGTCTCTTGTATCCAGATGGTGATGACACTTGCAGGTAGTGCCCGGTTAGGGCCAGGTGGTGATACCAGATATATGCCAGAAAGAAAGAGGAAAGAAAAGGCACATAGTGTAATACTGTATAAAAAGGGTATTTAATGTAGGTAGGAACACTTACATTTAGAAGAATGTAACAGCGCTTAATCAAATGATCAAATGGCAACAGTAGGGTCTCCCGACGCGTTTCGCATCCAAATGCATCGTCTGGAGTTACACAACTCATATCACTGAGGACCATTTGAATATTTTCATTTATTCATTTATCACTTCTTGAATGTTACGCTGTTTATTTTGACTGTTTATCACTGTTACATACTGCACTTCATTCCAGTGCAGTTCTCATTTAGTTTAGCGCTACACTTTTTTGTCTTGTTCGTATTCCACCATTTTTCAATTGGTTGTGTGAGCTGCTATACAATCAGGCAGCGCAGAATTTTTTGTTTTTGTTTTCAACGTGAGAAGTCGGAATTTTATTTGTGGTTTTTTATCAGCCCATAAAAAGCATCTCTGTACTTTAAGGAGGTTAGCAAAGAAGGCGTTAGGTATCTTTATGGGGAGTGCATTGAAGAAAAAGGGTAATCTGGGGAGGACCGTCATCTTTAAAATCGATGCTCTGCCAAACCACGAGAAAGTTTTTGGGGTCCATTTTTGGAGGTCTCTTGTTATTGAGGACAACAGGGGTTTATAGTTGGCGTGGTAAAGAGAGTCAATATTATTGGTTAGATTTATCCCTAGATATTTGAGTGTGTTTTGTTCCCATTTATATGGGTAGTTATCTTTCATTAATTTTAATTGATCTGGTGGGAGAGTGATATTGAGTGCTTCATATTTGGATTGGTTTATTTTGAAGTTAGAGATGATTTTTTTGAGATTAGGGATAGAGGTATGGGGTTGCGTAAGGAAAAACAGGAGGTCGTCCGCATAGGCAGCTAATTTGTATTCTCTTTTATCTACTGTAATTCCGTGAATATCTTTGGACAGGTTTATCGTTCTTATTAGTGGCTCTAGGGAAATAATAAAGAGAAGTGGGGAAAGGGGACAGCCCTGACAAGTACCATTATGTATGTAGCGCACCAACCCCAGACTTTACCTGCTTTTCTTCTGCTTGGCTCCTCCGCAGGAAAAGAATGAGGCACACCGCACCCCAAGCCCGTACACTCCTGAATAGGGAGGTTGAGCGGTGTTAGTTTCTCGGGCCTGCTTGCAGCCAGTGTTTAAAAACCTCCAGTGCTGACCTCATTTCTGTGGTAGTTAGAAACAAGCCTTTAGTTCTCCCCAGTAAGCAACTGTCCACACCAACTGAAAGGTCCAACTCCTATTTATTTTTCTCAGCACAATAAACAGTCTCTTTGAGAGCAGACAGGTTGGGACAAGACACAGGTCAGATAAGGTGGGAGGAGGTCCAGGCACAAACTTGAATTGGGTTTTCTCCTGTCCTGATTAGCACGAACAGGCTTGGCGCACGGTCCCTGCCACAGACCATGAAGTTGGTCACTGCCACTGACCGGGTGAAAAAGATGAAAGCCGCTACCACTGACCTTGTGTGCGTAGTGTCACTGCCACTGTGACATAAAGAACACGCACTTCCTTCCTTTAGTAAACTGGCCCCTTTTTTAGGACAAGAACATCCCTCCGGAGAGTTACCAGAGGCCCCATCTGTCACCACGACTCTGCGTTGACTTGTATTTTCACAAGTGGACACAAGAACCTACATCTCTAGATACATATTTGTGCATCACAGTGGTGTAGTAGTTAGCACTTTCACCTAGCAGCAAAAAGGGTCGCTGGTTTGAATCCCGGCCATGATACCATCTGCCTGGAGTTTGCATGTTCTCCCTATGCCTGCGTGGGTTTCCTCCAGGTACTCCGGTTTCCTCCCACAAGCTAAAAACATGCTGTAAATCAGATCCTGTCTAAATTGGCCCTAATATGTATGAATGTGTGTTAGGGAGCCACACAAACACCACCCCATGTTAAAAAAAAAATCTTAATTTGCAAAAAAGTATAATCTCTTCCTCAGAGAATTTAGCAGCAGTACAAGCAACTTCCTGTAGGGGGCGTGATGTCATTCCTGTGTGCTGGCCACCGCTTTCCGAGAACAACATAGGCGCATACCTGTGCGCACACAGCAGTTGTGCATCTCATATACACAGCGGTCGCGCATCTACATACATTTGACGAATCTAGCTGCAGGAACTCACTTTTTATGGAAATTAATAGTAAAGCAGATGCAGATTTCCAGGACTGAACTAACAAATGTTTCTAGTGAAAGGCAACTGTTGTTTTCTATTAAACAAGGTCTAAATGGGCCATTGACATGCATCACAGTTACATAGTTACATAGTTAGTCAGGTTGAAAAAAGACACAAAGTCCATCCAGTTCAACCATAAAAAAATGAATAAATAAAATAAAAAATATCGTACAATCCCTTATACCCAATTCTATACCCACAGTTGATCCAGAGGAAGGCAAAAAACCCCAGCAGAGCATGATCCAATTTGCTACAGCAGGGGAAAAAATACCTTCCTGATCCCCCGAGAGGCAATCGGATTTACCCTGGATCAACTTTACTTATAAATGTCATTACCCAGTTATATTATGTACATTTAGGAAAGTATCCAGGCCTTTCTTAAAGCAATCTACTGAGCTGGCCAGAACCACCTCTGGAGGGAGTCTGTTCCACATTTTCACAGCTCTTACTGTGAAGAAACCTTTCCGTATTTGGAGATGAAATCTTTTTTCCTCTAGACGTAAAGAATGCCCCCGTGTCCTCAGTGTTGACCATAAAGTGAATACCTCAACACCAAGTTCACTACATGGACCCCTTATATATTTGTACATGGTGATCATATCCCCCCTTATTCTCCTCTTCTCAAGAGTGAATAAATTCAGTTCCTCTAATCTTTCCTCATAGCTGAGCTCCTCCATGCCTCTTATCAGTTTGGTTGCCCTTCTCTGCACTTTCTCCAGTTCCCCGATATCCTTTTTGAGAACTGGTGCCAAAAACTGAACTGCATATTCCAGATGAGGTCTTACTAATGATTTGAACAGGGGCAAAATTATATCTCTCTCTCTGGAGTCCATACCTCTCTTAATACAAGAAAGGACTTTGCTCGCTTTGGAAACCGCAGCTTGGCATTGCATGCCATTATTGAGCTTATGATCTACCAAAACCCCAAGATCCTTCTCTACTACGTACTCCTGTACTCCCCCTAGTATGTATGATCCGTTCATATTCTTAGACTAACCAAGCACCCACTTAGGCAAACCAAACACCCACTTGGTTTGCCTCAAATGCCCACAATTAGCGCAGTGCTCTAAATCAGTGCTTCTCAAGTACCCCCAACAGGCCATGTTTGCAGGTTTTCCTTCATCTTGCACCTGTGCTTTAAATCACAGTCAATGGCTTGGTATTTTGGACAGCAAGTCTAGATAAAATAAATTCACAAAACATGTCGTGTCGGGGTACTTGAGGACTGAGGCTGAGAACCACTGCAGTAAAAAGGAAAATTGAATACTTACCGCTCTGTATTTTTCCTTTCCTGGTGACTATCCATGGCAACACACAATCTATGCATATGCTACCATGAAGGCACCAGGAATTTAACTTTTAGACAAATCACATCTGTTTTGTTTGGACATGCCAATCAGCCTAGTTAAGTTGCAGCTGTGAAATTTGCTGCATGAAAAATAACAGAAAAAACCCACAAACAAACATCCAAATTTGCAACAAATTTTATTAGTCAACAAAACAGGACTGGGAAAAGAGCAAGGAAAGCAAAAAAACATGTATATTAATTTGAAACACTAGTCACAACATCTTGAGAAACATTTTGCAAAATAATGCAGCACAGACAATTAAATCAAAGTGAACAAATGAGACACATTAACAACAAAAATATTTCAGGGGAAAATATCCCCCACCCTAAAAAAAACAATAAACCAAAGTAAAAAAAAAACATCTGTTTTGCAAAGACAAACAAAATACAAAGCGAAAATACATGTGTTACAAACTCGATAAGGAGACCAAAATGTACTCTCTGGCCGGCCGGACACACGGACACGGACACGGACACGGACACGGACACGGACGGACACACACACACACACACACACACACACACACACACACACACACACACACACACACACACAATCTTGCCTCTTTTCAGGGCAAGGTAGAGAATGCTATCTACAAGCTTTATATAACATAGGTTTGTGTGCTAATGAGGCAATTGAAAACACATGCACAGTCCATGAAACACACAAAACCTATGTGTTCACCCAATGTAGAGACTGAACTTTAAAGTGGGTACACCTGTTAAGGATGTCCTTAAATTACTAACCCAAAAAAACACGCACTATGAGCATGCCCAGAAACATCCTAGTGCTGTTCACACACAAAAAGCACCAAAAAAAGCAAAGTCCCTGAGCGTATGCTCAGACCAACACAAATGCAGCTAGCACAAAATAAGCCATCCCCTGTCCAAAATTAAGCACATCATCCAGCATGCTACTAAATTAGAGATGGGACAAACACCCCCCGGTCCAGGGGGGCAAACAAAAAGCCTAACATGGACAAAAGTTAGACAACAAATACCATTGCAGTCTATGGGAACTGACTTTTTAATTTTGCTAGTCCCCACTTGGCTGGCTTATCTTCTAGTTATTGGCCTTTAAATGGGTATGGGGGCCCAGGTCCCATCCTAAGGGACATATATTAATGTCACCAATTTGGAGAACCCCAAAAACAAAACAGGGAGAAGTGCCTTTAAATATGCCAAATTGCGTAAGGGCCAGTTCACGTCACATGCAGTCCAGTGCGTTTTTTTATGCCTCAAAAACGCATGGAAAGTAGGTTATATGTTTTTCAATGGCATAGTTCACACCATTGCTTGCAGTTCCAATGTGTTCCAGTTCCAGAAAATAAAGTAGAACATGCTGCATTTTTCTTGCACTGGACTGTACTGGAACACTGTAAAACGCTAGAAACGCATCATAAACGCACAGGAGCGCATCCAAAACGCACATGCAGAAAAGCATCTGGACTGTGTTTCTATAGAGTGAACTTGCCCTAAGCTATTAACTTGGGGGGGGGGGGGGTTATTATGCCTGTAAAGTGGTGCATCTGTTGCATGTATCCAAAATGCTGTTTCAAAGATGTATGCCTTTAGAGCAAACTTACAAATCGACATTTCAGCTGCAAGATTTTAACTAAAAAAAAAAAAAAGCCTGCCCCCCCCCAATACATACAAGGCCATTTGGGTCTGGAAAGGCGTAAAATGAGAACCCCCACATAAAAAAAACACCCCCTCCCACGCACTGACAAACCCCTAGCCAAAAACAGCAAGCCAGCTAATGAAAGGGGGTGGATGCTTGGGGTCAGGAGGGGCTCAGGCACCCCAAAAGTGGTTTGAATTGGTAAAGGCAGCTCACAGCCTTTGGAGAATGGAGTGGAGTGTAGAGTTCCCCTTTAAAAGCAAAAACTAGCCCAAAGATAACATATGAATTAGAAGGGGGAGACAAGAGCATTGGAGTGTGGAGTTCCCCTTTAAAAGCAAAAACTAGCCCAAAGAACACATATATGACAAAAAAAAGTGAGGGGTGGTCCCAGACTAGACCAGTAAGGGACCAAGGACCAAATGAGTGACACCAATATCAGCAAATAAGTGGAAAAAAAGTAGAATTTATTGATAAATGGAAAAAGTAATTCCATAAAACATCTCTTGATGGAGAGGATGAAGGATGCTAATGACTGACAAAACACATGAAAAAGGAGCATTAACCAATATCCATGTATGGCCACAAATAAAACAAAAACACAAACGCAGGACCACAGACAAACAACTTAAAACAAAATCAAACGTCTGGACGCCTGGTAGCTCTGTGTGGGTGGCCTGTGGCGACAAAGGTCGCAAAATATAAAGAGAAAAATATCAATACGTAAAACAGGCGAACCACACAGGGGTCCCAGGAAGGCTATAGCCCATGGATGTAAGGGGGGGGAAGGGGGGAGAGGGGAAAGGGGAGGGAAAGGGAATGGGCCTCAGAGGAACTGTGAGGTATGGGAGGGATCCCCGGTGATACTGCAGTCCAAAGGGAGGGGAGAGAGTGGCAAGGGGCAATGACAGGCAACACCAATTCTATAAAGTCCAATTCCACAATAGCCGGTAGTGAGGATAAAGTTCTGAATGAATGTAAAGTAGTGTGGAATGAAAGGTACCAACACACAGAGATCATGCAGACACCGCGGTATAATTACCAGTCAGAACGGGAAAGCACTGCAGCAGATTAGACAGGCTAATCAGTTGCATGTAAATACAGCATACGATACCCATGTAGTGTTGGGAGCCTGGAGGTGGAAGGCATCTGCCAGTCTGTCAGTCACTTGCCGTGTAGTGTTGCTGCATTCATAAATGTTCTGGATCTCCTGTGTGAATAGGTACCAACAGTGGGATAGTATGGTGGTTGTGAAAAGCCGTCCCTCCAGATGGACAGCAATACTGGGATAATTCGTGGCTTGTAGTAACCGCAGTTGAAAAGCCGGGTCCCTCCAAGTTCCCTGTGCCCCCCACGAGCGGACTTCCGGGATACAATGGAGCGCAGGCGTCACGTGACGCAGGTGACGTCAATGCGTTTCGCAAGGGGGGGTTCCACGTAGCTTTGTCTTCGTCCAGACTGTGAAACTGTGAAAATGACACTGGCAGTGAAGGGGTTAACCACTAGGTGGTGCTGTAGGGGTTAAGTGTTCCCTATTGAGTGTTTCTTACTGTAGGGGGGATTGGCTGTGTGTCACATGATACTGATCTTCGCTCCGAGTACACGGAGCGGAGATCCGTGTCATTGTCACTAGGCAGAGCGGGGAGATGCTTGTTTACACAAGCATCTCCCCACACTATACCTCTGTGAAATGATCGCGGGTATCCCCGCAGCGATCAAGTCCAAGGGATCCGCGGTCCGACTCATGGGGAAGGCGGCAGGGTCGTGCGCGTGACCACACATCAGGCATTTCAAGGGCGATGTACAGGTACGTGATTGTGCCTGTCGGTTCCATTCTGCCGACATAAATGTACATGGGTTAGTCCTTAAGTGGTTAATGATACCTACAGAGGTTAATGAGGGTTTGTTTTAAAGTGATTTAGCTGCTTGTTCAGAATTAGGGATGAGCCGAACACCCCCGGGTTCGGTTCGCACCAGAACCCGCGAACGGACCGAAAGTTCGCACGAACGTTAGAACCCTATTAAATACAATGGATGCGAAAGTTCGAAATCTAAAGTGCTAATTATAACGACTAATATGCATGTTATTGTCCTAAAAAGGGTTTGGGAACCCGGGTTCTGCACCAGGGGACATGTACCAATGCAAAAAGAAGTTTTAAAAACTGAGGTTTTTCGGGAGCAGTCATTTTAATGATGCATAAAGTGAAAAAAAAGTCAAATATTCCTTTAAATATCGTACCTGGGGGGTGTCTAAAGTATGCCTGTGAAGTGCCACGTGTTTCCCGTGTTTAGAACTGTCCCTGCACAAAATGACATTTCTAAAGGAAAAAAAAGCCATTTAAAACTGCTTGCGGCTTTAATGTAATGTCTGGTCCCGGTAATATGGATGAAAATCTTTGAGAAAAATGGCATAGCTACCCCATCACCCCCCCCCCTACCCCAGCCCATTACCAGCCCCTTTGGGTCTTGTATGGATATTAAGGGGAACCCCGCACACAAAATAAAAAAAACCTATATACTCTGAACAGCCTTATACAGGCGGTGCATACAAGACAGGGACTGTAGGTTTGTTCTTATGTAGAATCTGTTTGTAATTTTGAACAGGTACATTGTTTAAGTGTAGCTCCAGCCAAAAAATCTATTTTTAAGCTTTTTGGAAAACGTAGGGAAGGGTTATCACCCCTGTAACATTTGTTTTGCTGTCTGTGCCCCTGTTCAGAACATTTCACCTCACTTTCCGTCCCAATGACAAATGTTTTTGAAAAGTGGGGTTTTTATTGAAACAAGGATTGGTGATAAAGCATCAGTAGAGAGGAGACACCTTTTCCCAAATTAACTCTTACAGGAGAGAATTTCCCTTCCTAGGGGTAGATTTCCTCTCACTTCCTGTTGTCTCCTTTCGTTTGCAAGTAGGAGTCGTTTGTAAGTTGGATGTTTGAAAATAGGGGCCTGCCGTATATACTCTGCTGAAATTTGCCCCTTACATGTGGGTGTTGCCACAACACTGTAAGCCCTCACAGTTACTCTTGGTGGGCGCATGAATGGGCCTGCTGTGAATTATTAGATCAAGAATTGTAATTGCATGCCCCTGTTGAACAGGGGCTGAAAAATTGGGCCTTTGGTGGTGGTGGTGTTGACACAACACTGTAAGGCCTCACAGTTACTCTTGGTGGGCGCAGGAATGGGCCCTGCTGTGAATTATTAGATCAAGAATTGTAATTACACGCCCCTGTTAAACAGGGGAAGAAAAATTGGGCCTTAGGCACTGGTGCCACAACACTGCAACCCCTCACAGATACTGTACTTGGAGCACAGCAATGAGCCCTGTTGCAAAGTATTGCATCAAAAATTGTAATTACACGCCCCTGTTAAACAGGGGCTGAAAAATTGGGCCTTAGGCACTGGTGCTGGTGCCACGACACTGCAACCTCTCCCAGATACTCTAGTTGGAGTGCAGGAAGGAGCCCTGCTGCAAAGCATTGCATAAAAAATTGTAATTACATGCCCCTGTTAAACAGGGGCTGAAAATTGGGCCTTAGGCACTGGTGCTGGTGCCACGACACTGCAACCTCTCCCAGATACTCTAGTTGGAGTGCAGGAATGAGCTCTGCTGCAAAGCATTGCATAAACAATTGTAATTACATGCCCCTGTTAAACAGGGGCTGAAAAATTGGGCCTTAGCCACTGGTGGCGGCACCCAGAAACAAAAATGTTCTTCCAAGCTATCATCATCAATCGGATCATTGAGGAGGAGGAGGATAGTCAGTCAACATAACAGGACAGTCACTCAGCATCAGCATCAGTCTTAAAGGGATGTGACATTTGAAAATAAATGAGTCTGTTATATCAGCTTCAGGTGTTTGGTAGCTGGTGGTAATCCAAGACTGGTTCATCTTTATGAAGGTCAGTCGATCAACCGAGTCGGTGGACAGGCGCACCCTGTGATCCGTGACAAATCCTCCAGCAGCACTGAATGTGCATTCTGAAAGAACGCTGGATGCAGGACAGGCCAGTAGCTCAATTGCATACTGTGCAAGCTCTGGCCAGTGATCCATCCTCAAGACCCAGTAAGCCAGAGGATTTTCGGTGGGGAAGGTGTCCAAGTCTGACCTTGCCCCTAGGTATTCCTGCACCATGTATATCAGACGCTGGCAATGGTTGCTGGAACCGATCATACCTTGGGGCTGCGGACTAAAGAATTGTCTGAACGCATCGGTCAGACGGCCACCTTCCCCACCTCTCCTTCTTTGACTGACCGAAGCCTCAGCAACTTGTTGTCCAGGACCAGGAGTTTGTAACCTCCCAGTCTCTGGGAACGCGTTGCACAGACCTTTCTGCAAGGCCTCCCGGAGTTTGTCTCATCCTCTGCTCCCTCTGCGACGGTAAGATAAGGTCAGCAACCTTACCCTTGTACCGTGGATCAAGGAGAGTGGCCAGCCAGTAATGGTC
This sequence comes from Rana muscosa, assembly GCA_029206835.1. NCBI lineage: Eukaryota > Metazoa > Chordata > Amphibia > Anura > Ranidae > Rana > Rana muscosa. Next base: position 222,556,587 of record CM055116.1, read on the forward strand.
CCTCTCCTTGATCCGAAGAATACGAGGATCCTTCCGCAGACTTTGCAGGATCAGGGAGGCCATGCAGCGTAGGTTAGCTGAGGCATTCGGTCCGGAGTCCTCTGGGTCACTAAGGACGACATGATCCGCAGCCACCTCCTCCCAGCCACGTACAAGTCCGCGGGTTTCTTGGGACTGTAAATCATCCCTAAAAGACTGCTGCTGATGATGCTGAGTGCCAGGCTCCACCTCCATGCTGACACAATCCTCCTCCTCCTCCTCCTCCTCTTCCTGTGCGATGGGTGGGACAGAAGGAACACTGTCTGGGTAAAGGGGGCCTTGAGAGGCAAGGAAGTCCTCCTCTTCCTGCCTCTGTTCTGCCTCAAGTGCCCTGTCCATTATTTCACGCAGCGTATGTTCCAACAGGTGGACAAGAGGTACAGTGTCACTGATGCATGCACTGTCACTGCTCACCATCCTCGTGGCCTCCTCAAATGGTGCCAGGACAGTGCATACATCCCTGATCATGCCCGACTGGCGTGGTGAAAAAAACCTGAGCTCCCCTGACCCTGTCCTGGTGCCGTAGTCGCAGATTGTAGTCACATTATTTGAAGCTGTTATTATATCTCTGCTATTATACACTTTACAAATTCATGCTTCCACATTTGTGCTCCCTACAGCCCCCTTAAATTTATTTGTGCTACAAAAATCAATTATAAAAGATCAGAGGGGAAAAACATGAAAAAATTGAAAATGGATGAACAGCACAAAAAAAGTAAGATAATATGAAAGAAATAAAGCAAACCTTTTATCTATTAGAACCCAGTTTAAAGAGTATTATTCCTTCACGGGCCTGAATAAATCTAGATAAGGAAAGCACAGACAACTGTCTCCAAGAGCACAACAAGTCTTAAAGAGTCACATGTGGCCCCCAAATCACAGGTTGGGCACCAGGGCCTTAATGCATCAGCACAGTGCCTTATCTAAGTTTGCAAATTAGAGCATTATTGTTATCCATATACTGTGGGCATGAAAGGGGGGGGGGGCACTATCCAGACCTATGTGAAAAGAGGTTGAAGCCACTAGTTTGACGTCCTGCAAGAGGCCTATGGCTTCTGAGGGCGATGTATTTTCTAAATAGCCTTTTTTCCCCACATAGACAAACAGATAATGGGAGAACTTTTGCATGTTTTGACCTTTAATGCCAACTTCTGAGTTATTATAATGTTTATGCCACTGTGTACCTGACAAGGTCAGCGTGAGTCTATAATAAGGTCAGCTGTGTGACCTATATGAAAGCACAGGACCTAAGTCTTCATTATTTGATATGGTCACAGAATATTTGTGCATTGAAATCTCATTATATTTCACAGTAAGAGGTGTGTAAATTCACTGCAGTTTTGCTGGGGAGACTAGAATACATTTCAACAACACCACAGGGTCATATGAAAATATACATTAAACATTACAAAAAGTAATTTGCATAGCCATTAAAAAGCAGTCATGTCCAGAATAATACATATCACAGTGTGATGCAGAAGGTGGTGAAGTTCACATGCGTACTAATTTTCCTTGCACTTTGCTGACATAAGTGTTCAGTGTCACTGCTGGATCCCACCGCAGGATAACAAATATTAACATATGAATCACTTTTACAAAAATGACATTCTCAGACTTGCTGGCAGATTATTCCATGCTTCAGAGGCAAAGGTTCACCATACAGGTTATTTTATAATTTGCATAACTTTTCTGCTAGATAAACAATATAAATCAGGCATTTAGAATATCTATAAACACAGTAGATAACATACCTACACTGTAGGCTTTGTTTAAAGGGAAATCTGCAAATGTGTGCAATTTCAAATTCACAGAATGTTCCAGTACAGTTGCTTTCCATATTGATATGAATAGAAATCAAATATGACATCCTCAATTGACTTATTAATGCTTCTGGCATTTAGAAATGAACTTGAGATTTTAAAGGAGATCTTCCTTCACTAGAGTTCCTGCGAAATATAAAAAGCAAGCCTGTAATTTAACCTGCCAGTAACAATGCAATAATTAAATGTCAGTGATTTTGGACAGTTGTCAGTTCGTGGTACAGTTTGCCTGCCACAGGCTAATTTCTGTCTGTTATCAGTGAAAGTATGTCATTGTTATTTGCAGAATATTCAACTGGCCATACATATCTTAATTTTCCAACATATCTTGATTGACTAACAAAAATCATGGATTCAAGAATCTCTACAACATTGGTTAAGGAAAGCAACATGCATGCTTGACCTGTAACAAATACACAGATCAATAGTCATGATTTCATTTTGTCTTTTAGATCTCAGTGCTCATCAATTATATTAACAAACATACCAGGCAAACAGTATACATAGACACTTAGATATTTATCACTACAGTTTTTCTTTAGGCCCCTTTCATACTGGGGCGGGAAGGTGCGCTGTGGGTATAGCGGCGCTATTTTTAGTGCCGCTATACCTTCGTTTTTACCGCGGTATTCGGCCGCTAGCAGGGTGAATTTAACCCCCACTAGCGGCCAAAAAAGGGTTAATACCGCCCGCAATGCACCTCTGCAGAGGCGCATTGTGGGCGGTATTACCACGGTTTCCCATTGCTTTCAATGGGCAGCAGCGGTAAAGGAGCGGTGAACACACCGCTCCTTCACCGATGTAAAGATGCGGCTAGCAGGACTTTTGGAGCGGTCCTGCTAGCGCACCGCTTCAGCGTGAAAGCCTTTGGGCTTTTACACTGAAGACTGCAGGGCACGATTTTTTCAGGCTGTATAGCAGCGCTATTATTAGCGCTAAACCGCCTGAAAAACGTGTCAGTGTGAAAGGGGCCATGCCGTTAAAGCCAATGACTGTAAAGCAGGATGGAGTATGGGACCTTGCGATAGCAGGTCCTTCCGTAGTGGTAGGCGCCAGGGGATGTCTGCTACCAGACGTACTAGATCGGCGTACCAAGGACGCTGGGGCCAATCTGGAGCGATTAGGATCATTGGAATTTCCTCTGCCTCCACTCTGCGGAGCAGAAGAGGAAGAAGCCTTAAGGGAGGGAAGGCATAGATTAGCCGATACTGACCCCACGATGCCACCAACGCGTCCGTTGCGTCTGCCCATGGGTCTCTTGACCGGGCCACAAACCTCAATACCTTCCGATTGAGTCGGGAAGCCAGAAGATCTACGTCTGGTGTGCCCCCTCTTTGGCAGAGGAGTTGGAACACCTCCGGGTGTAAGGACCATTCTCCCTGGTCCAGCATCTGGCGGCTCAGGTAGTCCGCCTGCCAGTTCTCCACACCCGGAATGTACACGGCCGACAGTGCCGGTACGCTCTTCTCTGCCCACTTCAGGATGCGAGCAACCTCTGATGCTGCAGCTGAGCTTCTTGTTCCTCCTTGATGATTGACATATGCCACCGCTGTGGCGTTGTCTGACTGGATCCTGACTGGACGCCCTTGCAGCCTCTGAGACCATTTGAAGAGGCACAGCCTGATCGCCCGGATTTCCAGGACCTTGATCGGCAGGAGGGCTTCCTCTGGGGTCCAGCGACCTTGCGCCGACTGAACACCCCAGACTCCCTGCCAACCTGTAAGGCTGGCGTCCGTCGTGATCACTATCCAGTAAACCGGAAGAAATTACTTCCCGGCCATTATAGCCGGTGCTGTCAGCCACCATACCAGGGATCTCCTGACTAGGTGGCTCACTCAGATTTGATAATCCAGAGATGAAGGGCATCTGTTCCATCTGGACAGAACTTCCTTCTGTAACACTCGAGTGTGGTATTGAGCATATGGGACCGCCTCGAAGGAGACTACCATGAGGCCCAACACTCGCATGCAAAAACGGAGTGACGACCAATTCCTGGAAGTCAGCTGCCGTACTGCAGCCCGGAGGGTCTGCAACTTCTCCACAGGGAGGAATACCTTTGCCTCTGAGGAATCCAGAATCAACCCCAGGTACACTAGGCGTTGAGTGGCCACCAATACTGACCTTTGCGTGTTTAGTATCCAGCCACAGTCTCGAAGAGTCTGACAGGTAATGGACACGCTTACCTCTAATTCTGAGCTTGAAGGGGCCTTCAGCAGAAGGTCATCTAAGTAGCCAGTGATAGCGATACCCCGCTGTCTTAGAAGTGCCAGAATCGGAGCGAGCACCTTGGTGAACGTCCTGGGTGCTGAGGCAAGGCCAAACGGGAGGGCCACAAACTGGTAGTGGTTCTTCCCGACAGCAAATCACAGAGACTTCTGGTGTCTGGAGTATATGGGGACATGCAGGTATGCGTCCTTGATGTCCAAGGAGGCCAGAAAGTCCCCCGGATGGAGAGCCGTGACTACAGATCGAACCGACTCCATCCGAAATCTTTGTACTTTCACAAAGCAATTGAGGGCTCTGAGTTCCAAGATTGGACGAACCCCCTCCTTTTTCAGCACAATAAACAGATTTGGTTGGGTGGGGGCGGACCTTCATGCAGACGCAGATTTGTCCACAGGCTTGTTGGGTATGCGGGACCAAGGACGCCTTTGTCCTTGGGCAGGCGCTTTATCGGCCTGGGGTCTTTTCCCTGTCGCCCTAGAGGGACGAAAAAAGTGCTTGCGTGCAGTAAAGGAGGGCCCTTGCCCTTGGCGTGGACCCTTACCCTTGCTAATTTGGGGAAGCAAAGTGCTTTTACCTCCTGTGGCATCCTTGATGATGTCATCCAGAGAAGCCCCAAAAAGTCTGTCGCCCTTAAAAGGCAGATCCAACAGGGCTTTCTTGGAAGTCTGGTCCGCAGACCAGCCTTTTAGCCAGATCAGGCGGCGTATTGCTACTGCATAAACCGAAGCTTTAGACAGCAGGGGAATAGTATCCATGTCGGACTCGCAGACAAACCTAAGGCCCTGGACCAACTGGTCGGCCAATGTTATCTCATTAGGAGGAGCATCCCGCTCCTTAACCCCTGGAGTAGCAATCTTGCCCATTCAGTAAGTGTCTGAGACACTAGGGCCCCCGCCAATGCCAGGCATACTGCCGAGCCTACCACTGAGTATAGGTAGCAAGCGAGTGCTTCAGCCTTCTTATCCACGGGGTCCTTGAAAACAGGCGCCCCTTCTACAGGAATTGTGGTGGCTCTATTAAATCTGGACACCGGAGGGTCCACTATAGGGGGAGAGGTCCATTTATTCAGAAAACTCTCCTCAAAGGGGTACTGTACCGAAAACCTCTTTGGGGCTGTAAAGACCCTCAGTGGGTTCTCCCATTCCTTGTATAAGAGTTTATCAAAAGACACTCAAGGGAACACCTTAGCAGTGCGGGCAGGTCTATGAAACCCAAGTGGACCGGAGTCTCTGCTGCTTCTGCAGTATTTTCCAACTTTAGCGTATCCCGCACTGCAGTAACAAGGTCAGATACCAAAGCCGTCTCGCGTATTGACCTGGACTTGGAGTGCTCCTCACTGTCCGGTCACGGTCTGCAGTCTCTGATGCGTCAGAATCTGGGCCCTGAGCCGTAGCTAGACCTAGTTCTGCATCAGAATTATCCCCAGAAGCTTGCAGGGGACGGGGCATTTACTACCCCCTGTATTCCCGTGTGCTGCTTCCACCCTGGCAGCAAACGCCTCTAGGATTGCCGTCATAGTGTTCATAGACACCTCAGGGGCACCAGTTGCTAAATCTGGTGTTTCAGGGGAGAAGACATCTGGCTCAGATGCCATGCTGACCACTGGCTGACACCCACAGGGCTCCAGGCAAGATATGAATAGGCCACCCTCCTGCGCTGCAGAGATGCTTGGTTACCCAGAGGACTGACCACCCTGGACCGGTACTGCTATGCTGCCGTGTGCTGCGCCTGTGATGCTGTCCCACTTCTGCTGTGTCAGTCTGCTTCTTTTATCAGCACTTCCTGTGTGAATTTTCGCGCCAGTGTAATGCACCCCAGAGGCCGGAGGCTCTCGCAAAATGCTTGCCAAAAACGTCTGTATGGAAGATAATGTGGGCTCTAAGAAAATGGCCACCGAGCCGAGATAGAGGTCAAGCAGCTGTAGCCCACAAAAAGATGGCCACCGAATGGCAATATATACATACAGGGTGGACAAATATGGCCGCCGATCAGCTGATAGGGGCCAGTGGGTGTGGCCGAACCACAGGAAGATGGCCGCCGAGCAGTCACAAGAGGCCAAACTCGGCATGGACCACCCCAAAATGGCCGCCAACAGCATGGAGGAGGAAGCACATACAGGTAAGCAGAAATGACATTTCTTTTAAATGTTAGTTACAGCCAGCCCCGCTCCACTGGAACCCCTTAGGTGACCCCCAGCACCCAGCAACCTTTAGCTAGAAGCCCAGGGAGGAGGGAAAGGCAGGGAGAGAGGGAAGAAAGGGGCCACAACCACTTACTTGATCTCTCCAGGAATGTCCAGCTAAATCACCCAGCCGAGGCAGGGGAGTTTTACTTACCTATCCTGCATGTATTATGCTGGAAGACATTCCAAACAGATCATCGTCCGCGCACGGAAGGTGACTGTTGGCCAGGCATGCTGTGATTGGACCCAAAAGGGACAATCATATGTATGCCCTGGAGCGTGACACTCACCGGACAGGCTGCTGTGACTCGGCCGTAAGGTCAGCCGAAGCTGAGCGGTCCGATGCAAGCCTTGGAGCGTAAGCTCACCGGCCAGGCTGCTGCGACTCGGCCGTAAGGTCAGCCGAAGCTGAGCGGTCCGATGCAGGCCCTGGAGCGTAGGCTCACCGGCCACCCGTGGAGCGACGGGCATGTTGTGGAAAACCCAGCGCGTAGCTAGGGTCGGCACACGCTCGATGGCCGAAACTGGGGAGACTACAAAGATCGAGGATCCAGCCTGTCACCCAGTCGGCAGTTGATCGAAGATCGCAGGAAACAACAAATGTAGCAAAAAAAATATATATATCTTTTTTCCCCCGGACCAATGGGCCCGAAGGGAGCCATGTCCTACTCCTTGCTAGACAGAAAAAAACTGATCTGCGAGATGCAGACTGAGAGGTTATACCAGAGGGTCCGCCCCCTGGGCGGTACTGTAGAAGGTGTGATGCAACACTTTTTACAAGTTTTTCTGCCTAGTCACTCCTAATTAACGGATAATAGAGAAGCTGTGTCGGTCCATGGACGAAAGAGAAAGATGATTTTGTGTTAAATACAGAAAGGCATTAAAAATGAAAATTATAATATATTAATGAACAATACAGTAAATGCAATACAAACCTTGCTTGGATACAAATGAAGCCAATCAAAAAAATATACCTAGCTGTCCAGAAGTTTACATCAGAAATAAGAAGTGAGGAGAAGATTACAAATGACATAAGATTCTTCAAGACTTCTCTTCCTGCAGATACCTCACTAATGTCAAGTTTCCTTGAATAAACAAGCCAGTTGTGACCTTAACCAGTCTTTGATATGTGCAAACTCGGTCTATTCATTAGTATTCTAGGTATGAGCTTATGAAAAGCTTTGCATAAATAAACAATTCCTTAAGAAATAAACTCAGATAAGTAATATGATCAATGCAAACACTGCATAACAAATAATGCTTCTGGGCTTTATACCCACTGCTAACATATAGGCAGTGGGATTCCATCTGTTTAGCTTTGTTTCTTTTGTGTTTGTTAACTATTAATAGAAGGTAGACATCTGGAAGTATGATATAATTTGCCCAGGAATTGTCTGCAACGAAGATATCACAAGCTAATTGCATTATCAATCACATAGAGATGAACCTTTTAACCAACACTATACGCGTAAGCAGAAAAAAAAAATACAAAAGTCAATTATTTTTAATTTTCAGTCTTTTTTCTATTCTTTTATTTCCCCTTGGGAATATTCTACGAGTAAAATACATAAATTAGCATAACAGATAAGCAAACAATCCTTAGGAGACAATTTAATTTAACATACTTTTTGTTCTTCACAAAACAAATAGCAGTTTGAACATTTTCATCAAAAACTGCTACATATATTCATAGATGTGGCATATTGCGATTTTATCTTCCCCCCTTATTTACATTTAATTAGGACGTATAACAATTAAGCTACAGTTGCTGTATGTCTTATTAGAGAGTGCAATATGATATGGTTCACATCATGCTGTGGAGTGACACTGCTAATACAGGGTCACTTACTCCAGATTGACTAAGGTTATATAAAGAGATGTTAGCACTAATTAAGTGCCATTCACAGAGAAGTGTAAAATATTACGACCTTTCATTGACTAATTTTTTCTCAAAGGGAATTAAATTGATTTATGTTATTAACATCATCAGGTGCTGTAGGTGTAGGTAACTGTAACTTTCCTACATATTTGTTTCTTTGTAATGATGAGCATTTTTTTTTCTATTCTGGGGGGGGGGGGGTGGCAGCATGATAACTAAGTGTCTTCTGCTCTTTTCTTGCAGTACTGAATTATAAGAATCAGGCTTCATGCACACTAGCGTTTTTTATAAGCTCAAAACATGCCTTGTAGTAGCATTTTAGTAGGTTTTAAGAGTGTCAGTGTTTTATTAGCATTTTTACAGTTAAGGGCGTTAGAAAGTGTTAGAAGCTGCTGGAGCATTTTAGTAGCATTTAGGAGCATTCAGTGTTATTTTTTTGCTGGAAAAAGGTTTAAAAAAAACCGTTACAAAAATATATTTTTTTTGCTCCTAGACACGCGGAGCCGAGAATCCCATTAGGAACACACGGCCGAGAATCCCATCAGGAAAAAAACGTCAGTTTTCCTGACGAGATTCTTGGCAAGCTTTTCTTTTGAATGGCAAGAACGCGGTGACGTCATTGACTACGACGAGCATGCGCTTGTCACATTCTATGCCGTCGCCGCCATCTTGCTTCACCCTACACTACTCTTGTAAGCTACCACGCAGGCGTCGAAGTCTCATCGAGCATGCGCGGGCTTACTGGAGGACAGGTAAGCTTGTAGCATCGTACACACACGCTGTTTTCTCGTCGGGAAACAGGCCGACGAGAATCCCGACGAGAAAATAGAGAGCAGGTTCTCTATTTTTATCGTTGAGATTCCCGGCAGTTTTCTCGACGAGAAACCATACACAAGAACGGTTTTATTGGCAAAAATCTCTTCCAGCAGTTTTCTTGCTGTTTCTTGTCGAGAAAGCCGGTCGTGTGTACGAGGCTTGAGGCTCAAAAAATTGCTAATAGCCTAAAGTAGTGTGTATGGACACATAGGATAACACTATTTAGCTTCTAGGAGATTAAAAAAATGCTAGTATGCATGGAACCTCAATACTAAAGTGTATGTATACTGTAACAATATTATTTTTTGTTTTGCATAGAGGAGGGAAAGGTTAACACTCCTGCAAGTTAACATGTTGCTGTCTATGTCCTGTTGGGGAGAATTCCCTACCCTTCCTGTCTTAAAATGGAGGCAACTCCACTCTTAAGGCTCAAGTTGACTGGCATTCTTTTCAAGCACTGAATTTAGTATTCAAGTAAACATGCATTGAATGGCAAATGTAGTGTTTGACAAGAAAAGGCTGTGGTTGGCCTTCTTTGCCTGCAGTTCACACACACTTAAAAAGTCAATGGGATTTTGCAGACCCGTGCTGACATATGTTCCAAATGTCCATGGGATGCAAGAAACCAACACCTGTCGACATAAGCCTTTTGACTAGTTCTCACTGGAACAGGTGTCCCCATTTGAAGATGTACCCCACCTCATGCTCAGGTGATTCTGAAATAATGGATTTTCTGTATTTCTAAAAAAAAAAAAAAAAAAAAGCTGAGCTATCTTGCACAATGAAATGTACATTTTTTCTGTGCAAATGCCAGAAAATTGAAATGTTACCATGCTATGCTCTCTCCAGGTCAGAAGTTCTTCATTTATAAGAATAGCATGAATCAAGAAAATATTACTTTATGTTCAATATATGGAGCTGATGGTCAAAGAAAATAAATACTTATTTGGTTAGTTGGCTTAACCACTTCAGCCCCGGAGGAATTTACCCCCTTCCTGACCAGAGCACTTTTTGCAATTCGGCACTGCGTAGTTTTAACTGACAATTGCACGGTCATGCGACGTGGTACCCAAACAAAATTGACGCCCTTTTTTCCCACAAATAGAGCTCTCTTTTGGTGGCATTTTATCACCTCTGCGGTTTTTATTTTTTGCGCTATAAACAAAAAAAACGACAATTTTGAAAAAGAAGCAATATTTTTTACTTTTTGCTAAAATAAATATCCTCAAAAAAACATATAAAAAAATAATTTCTTTCTCAGTTTAGGCCGATGTGTATTCTTCTACATATTTTTGGTAAAAAAAACAAAACACAAAAAGCGTATATTGATTGGTTTGCGCAAAAGTTATAGCGTCTATAAAATAGGGGATAGTTTTATGGCATTTTTATTATTATTATTTTTTATTAGTAATGGCAGCGGTCAGTAATTTTTATTGTGACCGCGACATTATGGTGGACACATTGGACACTTTTGACACTATTTTAGGACCATTGTCATTTATACAGCGATCAGTGCTATAAAAATGCACTGATTACTGTGTAAATGACACTGGCAGAGAAGGGGTTAAACACTAGAGGGCTATGAATGGGTTAAGTGTGTCCTAGGGAGGGATTCTAACTGTGTGGGGGCTGGGCTACAAGTGACACAATGATCACTGCTTCCAATGACAGGGAGCAGTAGATCACTGTCCTGTCACTAGGCAGAACAGGGAAATGCCTTGTTTACATCTCCCCATTCTGCAGCTCCGTGACACGATCGCAGGACACCAGCGGACATCGGTGGGCATGGTCACGGAGCTCACGGCAGGGGCGCACGTGCACCTTGCTTTGTGCAGCCGTGCCATTCTGCCAACGTATATGTACAGGCAGCGCTCGGCAAGTGGTTAAATAAGTAAACATACTTCTGATAGATTCTAGGGGTTAGTAGATTTTAAATTAAAATGAGACAAATCATGAGCACTGTTGTATGGATAATTAAAACAACTGAAATCTCTTCTAGGGTGTACCAAAGGAGACTTGGTATCCATGATTTTAGATCAAATTAGATAATCATTTACTAATTAAATTTTTTACAATTTACTTACCGTGTTTTCCCGAAAATAAGACCTACCCCAAAAATAAGACCTAGCGTTATTTTCCAGGAGGGCTGCAAAATAAGCCCTAGTTTAAAATGCTTGTAAAATCATATAATCTACCCTATTACAGTAGTATATAATGTACAATGTGTGTGTTTCTGTAATATAATTGTGGGGGAAGAGAGATCTGGCGGGTTACAGAAGCGCAGAGAGGTGCTATAACGAAGGTATTTGGCACAATTGTATTACAGAAACACACACATTGTACATTTTTTACAAGCATTTTAACCCAGTTCACACTGGGAATTCCTTTTAGGCAGGGAGAGAGAGGGGGAGAGAAGACAGCACATTACATGGTAAGATCTACCCCGAAAATAACCCCTCCTGTGTCTTTTGTTGCCAAAATTAATATAAGACCCGGGCTTATTTTCGGGGAAACACGGTATTACATTTACAAAAAGCCCTTGTCTTCAATGGTTTAGCATTGAGCTGTTCCCCCTATTATTGAGCCAGGTTAAACCCTCTTTTTGGCATCTGAAGACCTTTTTTAGTTTTTGTCTTTTGAACTAAGCAACAGATACGACCTCTTTAAAAGAAGTGGAGGTAAAAAAAGCTCATAAATCTCTGATCACTGCCTTGAAAGGGAACCAAAAAACAATAGAGCATCAACTGACTCTTAAAGCCTAAGCGTACTTAAAATACATAAAGAACAAGAACAGGTGACATTACTTACTTCAGTGTAATAAGTCCCTTGTGCTGCTATGTTCTTGTTTAGCAGAAAACCTCCTCCTCCGATTCCCCCCACCCTTGCTGCCATAAATTTCCAGTGCGATGAAAGTTAATAGAACTAAGGCTGGACATACACGGCACATTGGCTCGGGTTCGGCACATCACAGATCTGGTGGACAGATTACTGGGGGGGGGCTGGGTAAGACCCAGCTGTCATGGTGCACGTTGGCACCAATGACAATGTTAGATGCAGATGGAGTGTCCTAAAGAACGATTTTAGGGACTTGGGAGCTAAATTGCGGAAAAGGATCTCCAAGGTAGTATTCTCAGGAATACTACCAGTACATCGAGCCACACCAGAAAGGCAGAGGGAGATTAGGGAAGTAAACAAGTGGCTGAAGAGCTGGTGTAGTAAGGAGGGGTTTGGGTTCCTGGAGGACTGGACCGAATTCTCAGTCGATAACCAGTACTATAGAAGGCACGGACTGCACCTAAATGAGGAGGGTGCAGATCAGCTGGGAATGAAGATGGCCAAAAAGTTAGAGGGGTTTTTAAACTAGGCGACGGGGGGGAGGGTCCAGAGATAGAGATAGTCAGCGTGGAACATATTCCAGAGGGTAGTATTAGGGGCATTAGTGGTAGGGTAACCAATAGACATGTGCGATTAGTTTCGTACAAATCGAAAATTCGTACAAATTTTTCGAAATTCGTGGATTTGTACGAATCCGAATTACGAATTTTTATGAATACGAATACTGTACGAAATACGAAATTTCATTTACGAATTTCGGATCCAAATTATCAGAAACAAACAAAAAAAAAATTAGGAAAGTAGGAGTTGTGTCCAGAATCAACGAAAACAATGTACTCTACCCCGTCCGAAAGTACGATATATGGTTTTAAGCTTCCCTTTAATAGTGCCGTTGTACGTCTTATACGTCACCGTGTTCTTGGCGTTCGGAATTTCCGACAACATTTCTGCGACCGTGTGTATGCAAGACAAGTTTGAGCCAACATCCTTCGGAAAAAAAATACACGGTTTTGTTGTCGGAATTTCCGATCGTCTGTACGCGGCATGAGTCCGTAGAGTTCAATATTAACAATTCGTACGAAATTCGTATTTCGTACGAATCCGAATTAAATTTCGTACACGAATTAAGAATTACGATTATTTTTTTTAATACGGAACGGAACGAAACGAAACAAATTTTTTGACGGCTCCCATGTCTAGTAACCAAAGTACATAAACCCAAGGTAAGTATAGTAGCAAGTCCTAGTTGCAATCTCGGAACACCCAAGAGGATTGTATGTGACCGGTCAAAATATATTAATGCATTACAGTGTTTCTTCACCAATGCAAGAAGTCTGCCAAGAAAAATAGGTGAGTTGGAAGCTCTGGTGCATCAGGAGAGCTATGATATAATCGGTATTGCTGAAACTTGCCTTTATTACTCACATGACTGGGCTATTAATATTCCTGGCTATGCACTCTTTCAGAAAGACAAGGTAAAAAGGAAAGGTGGAGGGGTCTGTCTCTATGTGAGAAATCATCTCAAAGCAAATGTGAAAGAGGACCTGGTGGATGGAGAGTGTGATGAGACTGAAGCATTATGGATGGAACTGCATACAGATGTGCGTAGTTCAAAGTTAATCATTGGAGTTTGTTATAGACCACCCAATGTTAATGAGGAGGTGGAGACTCAGCTCCTTCCACAGATGGAAAGGGCTGCAAGGGCTGGGACGGTGATAATAATGGGTGATTTTAACTACCCAGAAATTGACTGGAGTAATGGCACTGCTGGGACAGTTAAAGGGCAAAAATTTATAAATCTATTACAGGACAATTTTATAGTCTAGTTTATTAAGGCCCCAACTAGGAATGATGCTCTGTTGGACCTGGTAATCTCAAACCATGCAGAGCGTATTACTAATGTTCAGATAAAGGAACACCTGGGTAGCAGTGACCATAACATGATTTCATTTGATGTTAGCTGTAAGCACAAATCACATACGGGAAAGATAAAAACACTTAATTTCAAGAGAGCATATTTTCCAAGGATGAGGGCTGCTCTCCAGGACTTAGACTGGGAGAGAATATTGGAATCAATGGGCACGGAACAGAAATGGGAATTCTTCAAAAAGACTGTTTGTGAACTCACTGCAAAGTATATTCCCAAGGGCAATAAGTTTAAAAGGCTAAAAATAAAACCTATGTGGCTCACGGCCAAAGTTAAAAAAGCTATAAACTATAAAAAAAGAGCTTTTAAAAAATATAAAAATGAAGGAACACTAGTGTCATTTAAATGTTACAAAGAATATAACAGAATATGTAAAAAGGAAATCAAGGTTGCAAAATTTCAAAACGAACGACAGATTGCAAAAGATAGTAGGACAAACCCCCAAAAATTCTTCAAATATATTAATAGTAAAAAGGTGAAGTCTGAGCATGTAGGCCCTTTACAAAATAATCTAGAGTGGGTGACTGGGGACAAAGAAGGCTAATTTATTAAATACTTTCTTCAGCTCTGTGTATACAAAGGAGCATGGGGGAGCTCATGTCCATAATGGGGGTGGTAGTGACACAGCCCCAAATCCACATTGGCTCAAAAGTGATATGGTCCAGCAATATTTAGACAGAATAAAGGTGGATAAAGCACCTGGACCAGGTGGCATACACCCATGGATCCTAAAAGAATTCAGCTCTGTAATTTCAAAGCCATTGTATCTAATTTTTAGGGACTCATTAATGACAGCAATAGTACCACTGGATTGGCGCAGGGTGAACATGGTGCCTATATTTAAAAAGGGAACAAAGTCTTTACCAAGTAACTATAGACCTGTTAGTTTAACTTCTATAGTTGGGAAGATACTGGAGAGATTAATAAAAGACCACATAGATGAGTTCTTGCTCGAAAAAAACATTTTAGGCAACAGACAGCATGAATTCATGAAAGACAGAAGTTGTCAGACAAACCTGATTTATTTTTATGAAGAGGTAATTAAAACCTTGGACAGAGGGGTGGTGGTGGACGTGGTATACTTGGATTTTGCAAAAGCGTTCGATACGATATGATACGATGTGTAGGGTAAAGTCTACAGGCTTGGAAATATCAGTTTGTAAATGGATAGAAAACTGGCTAAAAGACAGAATTCAGAGAGTAGTTGTTAATGATTCTTACTCTGAATGGTCTAAGGTTATCAGTGGTAGACCCCAAGGTGTTGGGACCCTTACTTTTTAATATCTTTATAAATGATATTGGGTCTGGGATCAAAAGTAATATTTCTGTCTTTGCAGATGACATTAAGTTGTGCAGTGGATTAACGTCCTAACAGGATGTCTCCAATTTACAAGCCGACCTCAATGCTCTGTCTAATTGGGCGACTATGTGGCAGATGAGGTTTAGTGTTGATAAATGTAAAGTTATGCACTTAGGGGCTAAGAATAGGCATGCATCATGCATACTAGGGGGAGTACAACTGGGGGGATCCATAGTAGAGAAGGATCTGGGGGTTTTGCTAGATCATAAGCTCAATAATGGCATGCAATGCCAGGCTGCAGTTTCCAAAGCGAGCAAAGTCCTTTCTTGTATTAAGAGAGGTATGGACTCCAGAGAGAGAGATATCATTTTGCCCCTGTACAAATCATTAGTAAGACCTTATCTGGAATATGCAGTTCAGTTTTGGGCACCAGTTCTCAAAAAGGATATTGGGGAACACGAGAAAGTGCAGAGAAGGGCAACCAAACTGATAAGAGGCATGGAGGAGCTAAGCTATGAGGAGATATTAGAGGAACTGAATTGATTCACTCTTGAGAAGAGGAGATTAAGGGGGGATATGATCAACATGTAAAAATAAATAAGGGGTCCATATAGTGAACTTGGTGTTGAGTTATTCACTTTACGATCAACACTGAGGACAAGGGGGCACTCTTTACATCTAGAGGAAAAGAGATTTCATCTCCAAATACGGAAAGGTTTCTTCACAGTAAGAGCTGTGAAAATGTGGAATAGATTCCCTGCAGAGGTGGTTCTGGCCAGCTCAGTAGATTGCTTTAAGAAAGGCCTGGATTCTTTCCTAAATGTACATAATATAACTGGGTACTGACATTTATAGGTAAAGTTGATCTAGGGAAAATCCGATTGCCTCTCGGGGGATCAGGAAGGAATTCTTTCCCCTGCTGTAGCAAATTGGATCATGCTCTGCTGGGGTTTTTTGCTTTCCTCTGGATCAACTGTGGGTATAGAATTGGGTATATGGGATTGTACAATATATATATATTTTTCAAACTGTTAATGAGCAGGCTGAATGTACCAAGTTGTGTGCCGTCTTTTCCCGCCGGGGGGGGGGCGGGTATCCTTCCCCGCTTGGAGAAGACAGTGATTATGGCCCAGCAGGATGGATTTCCCACATCAACACTATCTGTGTTGATGGGGGAATCAAGCAAATGTCTTTCCTGCAACCCGTGGTTGAAAGATAGAATTTCACTCCATGTATGGCCACGGCTAGTGATGAGCCGAACACCCCCGGGTTCGGTTCGCACCAGAACCCGCAAACGGACCGAAAGTTCGTACGAACATTAGAACCCTATTAAATACAATGGATGCGAACGTTCGAATTCTAAAGTGCTAATTATAACGACTATTATGCATGTTATTGTCCTAAAAAGGGTTTGGGAACCCGGGTTCTGCACCAGGGGACATGTATCAATGCAAAAAGAAGTTTTAAAAACGGTCGTTTTTCGGGAGCAGTCATTTTAACCACTTCCCGACCGTGTCATGGACAAAAGACGTCCACAGAGTGGTCGAGTTATCCTGAGCTCACGTCCCTGGGACGTCCTCGTGCATTTGCGCTTCCCGCGCGCCCCCTGGTGCGCGCTCGCGGAAGTGTCCGTGCTCGCTGAGTTCACGGCTCCCACTGCAACAAGGATCGCGGTGAAGAGCCAATGATAGCGGCTCTTTACCACCTGATCGCTCCCTCCAATGAGGGAGCGATCAGAATGTAAACAAACTGGGGTCAAACAGAGGTCCAGCTCTCTTCTCTCCTCACACCGATACAGCGTGTGAGGAGAGGAGAGATCCTTTTAACAGTGAGTGTCTCATATATATTCAGCAGTGCCCTTAAGTGCCACACAGTGCCACACAGTGCCACACAAGTGCTAATCTGTGCCCCACACTACCCATCAGCGCCCCTACAGCTCCCCTACAGTACCCATCTGTGTAAGCAGTGCCACAAAAATACTCATCAGTGCCACTACAGTGCCCATCAGTGCCACCAGTGCACCCATCAGTGCCACTAGTGTCCATCAGTGCCACCACAAGGCTGATCAGTGCCACCACAAGGCTGATCAGTGTCACTACAAGGCTGATCAGTGTCACTACAAGGCTGATCAGTGTCACTACAAAGCTCATCAGTGCCACCAGTGCTCATCAGTGCCACCTCTGCCACTTCAGTGCCCATCGGTGCCGCCAGTGCTCCACCAGTGCCACTACAGTGCCCAGTGCCACTACAGTGCCCCATCGGTGCCATCAGTACCACATCAGCGCCACTATAGTGCTCATCTGCACCCTCATCAGTTACCAGCAGTGCATCCTCATCAGAACCCAGAAGCACCCTCCTCAGAACCCAGCAGCACCCTCATCAGAACCCAGCAGTGCAGCCTCATTAGACCAGCCTCATCAGCACCCATCAGTGCAGCCATATCTGTTCCAGTTTTCCTACCACAGTTTGTCACCACAGCCCACAGTCACCAGTATGGCGAAAAAAATGTTTTCCGCTGAGGAGGCATACCAACAGCTTTGCTTGACTGACGAGAGCAGCGACGAGCTCTCTGAGTCTGATTCTGGTTCAGAATATGAACCTGTTATAAGCAGTGGGTCTTCTACAGATTCAGAGGAAGAGGAAAGTGTGCCCAGGAAACGAAGGCGTTCTGACATGGATCAGCAGGCTACCACAAGTAGCGCTGTGGCATCAACCAGCAGCTCAGTGCCATCCACAAGAAATGAAGTACCACTACAGCAAAGGCCAAGAACTAGCGGGGTGTCATCTCAGCCCCAAAGGGTTAGGACCCATGCCAGCCTTCCCTATGCCCTTGAAAACCCTCTGTGGCTTCCCCCCAATTCAGGAGCAGCAAACATCCCCCCTTTCACCGCCCAGCCAGGTGTTCAGGTGAACACAGAGAATTTTGCCCCTATTGATTTTTTTAATTTAATTTTTACCCAAGACCTATTATCCTCCATCGTGACCCAGTGCAACCTCTTTGCACAACAATTCATAACTAACAACCCTGATTCAAGTTATGCCCGTCCCTATGTGTGGAGAGAATTGACAGTGGAGGAATTTAAATTATTTTTAGGCCTAACGTTCAACATGGGGCTCTCAAAAAAAAATGAAGTATACTCCTATTGGTCCTCCAAACCCATCCAGCACATGCCAGTCTTTTCATCCATTATGTCAAGATCCAGATACCTCATGATAATGCGCTTTCTCCATTACAATGACAATACCCAGTGCCCTCCCCGAAATGACCCAGCACATGACAAATTATTTAAAATTCGGGCCACTTCTAAATTTTTTCTCTGAGAAATTCCCCCCAGTTATATATCCCCGACCAAAATATATCCGTGGATGAGTCATTGGTCCACTTCACAGGCAGGCTTGGCATCAAGCAGTTTATTCCAAGCAAAAGGACCCGATATGGGGTTAAAATCTACAAGCTATGTGACCGGGTCACTGGCTACATTTACGCCTTCCTGGTGTATGAAGGGAAGGACTCCCAACTGCATCCCCCTGAATGTCCTGAGTACATCGGACTCGGAGAGGACGTGCGTACAGCAGCTCCTGACATCCAGGGCTGCACTGCTTTCTCTTCCCAGTTCTCCCTGGCTTTCCCCCGTGCTTTCCTCCTCTCCCCCTGGTCCCCCCACCCCTTCATAGAAAGGACAGACAAAACGATCACGAAACCCTCTGCCGCCGAGCACCCCCCCCCCGCAGTCGCCGTCAGGCAAGACCACGGCTGCGGCCTAGCACCATTGGGCATCGGTCCCCCTACAGGCGCATCCCCTGCTCCAGCACAGTGCCCAGCTCACCAGCCGCCACCCGCCGCACTCGGCATCACCTCCACCCGCAGCTGCCGTCAGGAAAGTCCCCGGCTGCGGCCTAGTTGCGGCCGGACACCGCCTTAACTTAAGTATCCCCTCTCCTACAGCCGGACCTTCAGTTAGCCGCTCCCCCCCCCCAGGTCCAGAGCCAAGCCTAGGCGCCAGAGGGCTCCCGAAGCAGCACTAGCAGCTTCCTGGCCCGACAGGATAGTCTGCGGCTTCGGCCTAGCCCCGGCGGCCATCTTGAGCCACCCAGCCTCGGCCCTTAACACCCTCTCCCGGCCCCCTTGGATCACTCCGACCCGGTAAACCTCCGGATGGCACCCCCTCACTAACCAAGTGCCCGTGTCCCCCACTGGATCACTCCCAAAAGGCTGCCAGGAGGACGAAGCAAAGATCCGGCCTGGCAAGCAGCGGCCATCTTGGTACACCCAGGAGTTGGCCTCAATCACTGACACACTAAAAAAAATAAAAAAAAAATAAAAAAACATTTTTTCTCTCATTCTATATATCCTACTGATATTGCCCCCCCTCCCTCCCACCCCACCACTATTCTTCACAAAACCTCTAAAAACGCTTTCTCCACTCATTACGGTTCTTCCCCACCCGTCGCACTCAGGCTACCCAACCTACAGCTCCGACCACCGCTACTGCACCATCTTCCCAGATCCTCACACACGGTCGAGCAAAACGGACGTTGTAACAGGACCCCTAACCTCATCGCCTCACAGAGCAATCCACACACATGGTCCAGGGGAACGGACGTGTGTGGCAGGAGCTCTGACCTCACCGCTGCACAGAGCAATCCACACGCACGGTCTAGGGTAACGGACGTGTGTGGCAGGAGCTCTGGCCATCCAGGACCCTCCCTAGACTCCTCCATTTTCGCTCCCCTAACAAACGTAAACCTGATGACCTGGGGCTTTCCCTGGACCACACTCTCCCCCAGCTCAGATCACCCAGCTCACCATCACGTTGTCCGCAGCCGCTGACTGCTCCCTGCCGCCATCTTGGCACCCGCCTCTAGACTACTAGACCTGCAGGACAGACAGCGACTGCGGCTTAACTCCGACCATCCCATCACCCTCTCCCCGTTTCGCGCTCCAGCGGGCCCGTGTGTGGTGACCTGGTAAGCACACTGGGGCACCTCCTACCTCTAGGAAGTTGATCCAGGGTTTACCCGATCGCCTCTCGAGGGGTCAGGAAGGAATTTTCCCCTGCTGTAGCAATTGGCCTGACTCGGCTGGGGTTTTTCGCCTTCCTCTGGACCAACAGGGGGGAGGTTAGGTCATTGGGCCCTATTCACCATCCCACCACCTTTTTTTTTCTTCCCATCATGTGCAACTTTAAATACTCAGCGGACACCCTCCAGAGGCTAAGGAATACTGCCTCAACATTACCAACCTCCACCCAAAAAATACTACGAAAAGAACAACTGCTAAGGATCAATCGACAATCGACTATCAAAAACACGAAAACACCACTTCAACTACAACATATAGCTTGCGCCCTGATCAACACCAGATCGGCAGTCAAGCACAGACAGGAAATTCACGACTTCATCACGCAAAACGACATAGATTGCCTCTTTATCACGGAAAGCTGGCTAACACCTGACTGTAACACCATCCTAACAGAATTGGTGCCTGAGAACTACTCCATCCTAACTGAGCATAGAACAGGACAAAGAGGAGGAGGCCTAGCAGTGATCTTCAAATCTCACCTCTCTATCATCAAACCAACTCTACAGAACTCATTGCCGTTCATGGAGACACTCACTCTGCAACTCCAAACAACACCCCAGGACACCATTCACATACTGCTATGCTACAGACCGCCAGGACCAAAGACAAATCTCCTTACACCCTTTACCGAATTCATCTCGACATACACTTTAAAAACCAAAAACTTCCTATTACTCGGGGACTTCAATCTCTGGGCTAACTCCACTCAGGACCCCATCGCCACCTCCTGCATCAACCAATTGGAAGAATTAGGTCTGCAGCAACTGATAAATGCCCCCACGCATGGATCGGGGCACATTCTGGACCTCATCTTCAAACAAAATCTGGACATCAACACAGTGGACAACATGCCGTTACCATGGACGGATCACCACGCTATCAAATTTAAACTTACCACCAACACCATCTCCCAAAAATCAGAACACTCAATAACAACAAAATGGACAAGATCTCAGAAGAAACTACACTCGGAACTCTTCAAAACTACTCTATCAAATAAAATAGGAACGCAAAATCTCAACCACTCAACGGAACAAACACTCAACTCCTTAAACAAAGCATTACTACAAACAGCAGACACAGTCGCTCCGAGACGCAGGGCCCTCATTCGCAGAAACAACTCCGGCTGGTTTAATGACACTCTTACCCTACTGAAGCAAGAATGCAGAAGAGCCGAAGGAGCCTGGAGAAGAAACCCAACTAAGGAAAACCACATTAATTACAAAGCACTCACTAAGAAATATCACAAAGCAATTTTCAAAGCAAAAAAGGAACATTTCTCAAACACCATCAAAAAAGGCCTAAACCGACCTCGTGAACTCTTCAAACTAGTAACTCAAACTATGAACCCCACCTGCCTAGAACCTTCAGCAAACGAAACACAAGAGTTCTGTAATGAGCTATCGGACTTTTTTATCGACAAAATCGAAAACATTCGAGAATCAATTCAACAGAAAAAAACAACCAACCCTGCTCTGCCAAAGCAAATAGAGGAAATCAATATGAACACTATACAATTGACAAAATTTTCGCTGGTCCCGATCACCATCGACACCACCAAAAATATAATCAGAAGCCTCAGAGACAGCACATCTCCAAATGACATAATCTCTACAAAACTCCTGAAAGAATGTACCGACATTTTAGCACCCACCATAACACACCTCGTAAATCAATCATTCAAAGAAGGTATTGTTCCAATCTCTCTCAAGCAAGGCATAATCAAACCCCTCCTAAAGAAACCCAACCTGGACCCCAAAGACCCAAACTACCGCAGACCGGTAACAAGCCTCAACACCATCTCCAAGATCATGGAGAAAGCAGTAGTACAACAGCTACAACTCTATTTGGACACCCACAAACTCTTGGATCCACTACAATCAGGCTTCCGCCCAGGCCATGGCACAGAAACAGCACTTCTTAAAATATGGGATGACACCCTCGAAGCAGCAGATGACGGAGAATCATGTCTCCTGGTGCTGCTGGACCTCAGTGCAGCGTTCGACACAGTAGACCACAAAACTCTACTCATTCGCCTTAAAGAAGTAGCCGGAGTCGCAGACCCTGACCTACACTGGTTCGCATCCTTCCTAGACAATCGTTCCCAGACAGTGAAACTAGGAGCCTTCACCTCTGAAACTCGCACAATTTCTTGCGGAGTCCCCCAAGGATCACCCCTGTCACCCGTGCTCTTTAACATCTACCTCCGCCCACTCCTCAAAATCATCAGCAAACAGGGCCTGTGCTACCACTCATATGCTGACGACACCCAACTCTACTTTCGTATCACCGGGAAAAAAGACCAATATCACGGATTGGAAACCTGTCTCACATTGATCGATGAATGGATGACTGAGAATTCCCTCAAACTCAACGGATCCAAAACAGAACTCCTTCTCCTCCACGCAAACCGAAAGACAAAAACTAAGACTTCTTGGACACTCCCCACTATCCTTGGACAGACCGTTACCCCGAGCACCAAAGTCAAAAGTCTCGGAGTCATCTTTGACTCGGAGATGTCGATGGACGCACAAATTGGATCAGTAGTCAGCGGAGCTCACCATCTCCTCCGTCTACTACGTAGACTCATCCCCTTCATCCCAAAAGAGGATACAGCAGTAGTAGTTGGAACAATTATCAACTCCCGACTCGATTACGCAAACGCCCTCTACCTCGGACTACCCAAATACCAGATTTCGCGCCTACAAGTCATCCAGAACACGGCTGCCAGGCTGGTAACGGGAAAAAAACCTTGGGAATCCATCACCCCATCACTAAGGACCCTTCATTGGCTAACCGTAAAGGATCGGATCACATTCAAGACCCTCTGTCTCACCCACAAGTGCACACAGGGAAACGCTCCACAATATCTATGCGAGAAGATAAAACACTACACCCCCAATCGCAATCTCCGATCAACCAACCAAAACCTCCTTCACATCCCCAAGTCCCGCTACAAATCAAAGGGAGAACGAAGATTTGCAGTCCAAGGACCACGGCTATGGAACGCTCTACCCACCAACATCCGCATGGAAGAAAACCACCGGGCCTTCAGGAAAAAACTTAAGACCCACCTATTCTGAAGGGTCAGGATGTCACTGGATGCAAAGCGCCTTGAGGCGATTTAGTTCGCATTTGTAGCGCTATACAAGTTATTCACTCACTCACTCACTCATCGGTGCCAGCGGAAAGGTTGTTTGGGAGCTTATATATCCACTCCTTGAAAAGGGTTACCACCTTTATGTGGATAATTACTATACCAGCATCCCCCTCTTCCGCAACCTTTACCGGAAGGGCACTCTAGCGTGTGGTACAGTGCGAGCCAACAGGAAGGGTTTCCCGCAAAGACTCGTTACTGAAAGACTACGAAAAGGGGAGACGGCGTCTTTGCGGAATGAAGAGCTATTGGCTATCAGGTGGAGGGACAAAAGAAATGTCCACATGCTCTCAACGATACATAACGACACCTACGTGGAAATCCCCAAAAGAAACGGCCCTATCCAAAAACCAGCATGTGTTCATGATTATAATTTGTTCATGGGAGGAGTCGATTTTAATGATCAGATGATTGAACTCTATCTTCCCACAAGAAAAAGCCGCTATTGGTATAAAAAGGTCTCCATATATCTTTTCAGTATGGCCCTTTACAATACTTATGTCATTTACCGTAAATCTACAAGGACCCCCTTATCTTATTTTCAGTACCAAGAAGAAATTATCGAAACCCTTTTGTACCCTGAAGACCCACCAGAAAGCATTCGCTCAGATTCAGTGAGCAGACTCCATGAACGCCACTTTCCTGATAAACTCCCCCCCCATGAAACAGGCCGAAAACGTCAGAAGAGATGCCGGGTGTGCTCCAAAGAAGGAACTAGAAGAGACACTGTGTATTATTGTCCCGATTGTCCTTCCCAACCAGGCCTTTGTTTTGGTCGATGTTTCCGTCGTTACCATACTTTTCTACATTATTAGGAAAGTATGGTAAACCTAATTGTCATTTACCGCCACACCCCTTATGCCACTGTACATACCGCTGCCTTCTCCGGAACTGACCCTGACCTGCTAAACGACCACGCCTCTGCCTAACGCTAAACTGTACCTACCTCTGCCTGCCCTGGAACTGACCCTGGCCTGTTATACGACCACGCTTCTGCCTAACCCTAAACTGTACCTACCTCTGCCTGCTCTGGAACTGACCCTGGCTTGTTATACGACCACGCTTCTGCCTAACCCTAAACTGTACCTACCTCTGCCTGCTCTGGAACTGACCCTGGACTGTTTGACCACGTTTTTTGCCTGCCTCTTGGATTGATCTTTTACCCTGCTATGCCAATGGGGACACAGGGGTCTCACATATGTGAGGGGCTCCAGAATTGTTTTTCTGGATGAAGAAAACTAATTTTTTAGTTTTCTCATTCCCGGATTAGGGTCTGGAGACTCGGAGGCTTCAAAGAGATTTGGGTGGGAGAAGCCTCTACCCCTGTCCCCATTCTTTCCTGGCCTGCTACTTGGACCATGTTCCTGCTTACTACCAGGACCAATATTTTGGCACTGCTGGCAATGTCTCTACTTGCACTGACCTTGGACTGTATATGGACAGTATCTCTGCCTGTACTGACTATGGACAATATTCCTGCCTGCTGCCTGGACAATTACATTCACTGACGCTGACCACGTCCCTGCCTGCTGCCTGGATCAGGGCTCTCCTTCTGTGGACAATTGCACTACTAAAACCACAGGTAATCTTTTGTTTACCATTTACTCAGCAGAATGTAGTTCAGGGTGTAATTCTTGGTATGTACATGCTATATGCTAGAAATATGAAGGGCCTTCAAAAATGTGATAGATTGTAAGGAAATTAGATGCGTAATTTATGTCCCTAGGTCACCTGATGGTGCTTCCTGGATATTGGGCCTCTATGTGGCCAGGCTGTGTAAAAGTCTCACACATGTGGTATCGCCATACTCAGGAGGAGTAAGAGAATATATTATGGGGTGTCATTTTTGCTATGTACATGCTATGTGTTGGAAATATCTTATAAATTGGCAACTTTGTGTAAAAAAAATGTGTTTTTATTTTTTTTCCACATTTTCCGAAAACTTCTGGAAAAAAATGAACAGTTCAAAAGACTCATAATGCCTCATAGATTATACGTTGGGGTGTTTGCTTTCCAAAATGGGGTCACTTTGTTGGCGTTTCCATTGTCCTGGTGCTCCAGGGCCTTCAAAAGTGTAATAGGTGTTTGAGAGATTAGATGTGTAATTTATGCTCCTAGAACGCCTGAAGTTGCTACTTCAATGTTGGGCCTCTGTATGTGGCCAGGCTGTGTAAAAGTCTCACATATGTGGTACCGCCATACTCAGGAGGAGTAGGAGAATATATTTTGGGGTGTCATTTTTGCTATGTACATGCTATGTGTTGGAAATATCTTATAAATGGACAACTTTGTGTAAAAAAAATGCGTTTTCATTTTTTTTCCACATATTCCAAAAACTTCTGGAAAAAAATGAACAGTTCAAAAGACTCATAATGCCTCATAGATTATACGTTGGGGTGTTTGCTTTCCAAAATGGGGTCACTTTGTTGGCGTTTCCATTGTCCTGGTGCTCCAGGGCCTTCAAAATTGTAATAGGTGTTTGAGAGATTAGATGTGTAATTTATGCTCCTAGAACGCCTGAAGTTGCTACTTCAATGTTGGGCCTCTGTATGTGGCCAGGCTGTGTAAAAGTCTCACATATGTGGTACCGCCATACTCAGGAGGAGTAGGAGAATATATTTTGGGGTGTAATTTTTGCTATGTACATGCTATGTGTTGGAAATATCTTATAAATGGACAACTTTGTGTAAAAAAAATGCGTTTTCATTTTTTTTCCACATTTTCCAAAAACTTCTGGAAAAAAATGAACAGTTCAAAAGACTCATAATGCCTCATAGATTATACGTTGGGGTGTTTGCTTTCCAAAATGGGGTCACTTTGTTGGCGTTTCCGTGGTCCTGGTGCTCCAGGGCCTTCAAAAGTGTAATAGGTGTTTGAGAGATTAGATGTGTAATTTATGCTCCTAGAACGCCTGAAGTTGCTACTTCAATGTTGGGCCTCTGTATGTGGCCAGGCTGTGTAAAAGTCTCACATATGTGGTACCGCCATACTCAGGAGGAGTAGGAGAATATATTTTGGGGTGTAATTTTTGCTATGTACATGCTATGTGTTGGAAATATCTTATAAATGGACAACTTTGTGTAAAAAAAATGCGTTTTCATTTTTTTTCCACATTTTCCAAAAACTTCTGGAAAAAAATGAACAGTTCAAAAGACTCATAATGCCTCATAGATTATACGTTGGGGTGTTTGCTTTCCAAAATGGGGTCACTTTGTTGGCGTTTCCATTGTCCTGGTGCTCCAGGGCCTTCAAAAGTGTAATAGGTGTTTGAGAGATTAGATGTGTAATTTATGCTCCTAGAACGCCTGAAGGGGCTACTTCAATGTTGGGCCTCTGTATGTGGGCAGGCTGTATAAAAGTCTCACACATGTGGTACCGCCATACTCAGGAGGAGTAGCAGAATATATTTTGTGGTGTTATTTGTGGAATGTACATGCCATGTGAGAGAAATAACCTGTTATAATGACAATTTGGTGTGAAAAAAAATAAAAATAAAAAAAATCTTCATTTTGCAAAGAATTGTGAGAAAAAATGACAACCTCAAAAAACTAACTATGCCTCTTACTAACTACCTTGGAATGTCTACTTTCCAAAAAGGGGTCATTTGGGGGGTAATTGTTCTTTTCTGGCTTGTTAGGGTCTCAAGAAATGAGATAGGCTGTCAGTACATCAGGTGTAATCAAATTGATACATTTTCAGTGATTGGCACCATAGCTTGTAGACCCTATAACTTTCACCCAGACTAAATAATATCCACTAATTTCGGTTATTTTTACCAAAGATATGTAGCAGTATACATTTTTTCCCAAATTTATGAAGAAAAATTACTTATTTGCAAAATTTTATAATAGAAATTAAGAAAAATTCATTTTTTTGCAAAATTTTCGGTCTATTTTCATTTATAGCACAAAAAAAAAAACCCAGAGGCAATCAAATACCACCAAAAGAAAGCTCTATTTGTGTGAAAAAAAGGACGAAAATTTCATATGGGTACAGTGTTGCATGACTGAGTAATTGTCATTCAAAATGTGAGAGCACCGAAAGCTGAAAATTCGTCTGGTTAGGAAGGGGGTTTAAGTGCCCAGTTGTCAAGTGGTTAATGATGCATAAAGTGAAAAAAAAAAAGTCAAATATTCCTTTAAATATCGTACCTGGGGGGTGTCTAAAGTATGCCTGTGAAGTGCCACGTGTTTCCCGTGTTTAGAACTGTCCCTGCACAAAATGACACTTCTAAAGGAAAAAAAAGCCATTTAAAACTGCTTGCGGCTTTAATGTAATGTCTGGTCCCGGTAATATGGGTGAAAATCTTTAAGAAAAATGGCATAGCTACCCCATGACCCCCCCCCTACCCCAGCCCATTACCAGCCCCTTTGGGTCTTGTATGGATATTAAGGGGAACCCCGCACATAAAATAAAAAAGGCCCTATATACTCTGAACAGCCGTATACAGGCGGTGCATACAAGACAGGGACTGTAGGTTTGTTTTTATGTAGAATCTGTTTGTAATTTTGAACAGGTACATTGTTTAAGTGTAGCTCCAGCCCAAAAATCTATTTTTAAACTTTTTGGAAAACATAGGTAAGGGTTATCACCCCTGTAACATTTGTTTTGCTGTCTGTGCCCCTGTTCAGAACATTTCACCTCACTTTCCGTCCCAATGACAACTGTTTTTGAAATGTGGTGTTTTTCTTGAAACAAGGATTGGTGATAAAGCATCAGTACAGAGGAGACACCTTTCTCCCATATTAATTCTTACAGGAGAGAATTTTCCTTCCAAGGGGTAGATTTCCTCTCACTTCCTGTTGTCTTCTTGCGTTTGCAAGTAGGAGTCGTTTGTAAGTTGGATGTTTGAAAGTAGGGACCTGCCGTATATACTCTGCAGAAATAGGCCCCTTAGTTGTTGGTGTTGGAACAACACTGTAAGCACTCACAGTTACTCTTGGTTGGTGCTGGAACGCCCTGCTGTCAACTATTATATCAGGAATTTTAATTACATATAATTGTTGAACAGTGGTAGTAAAAATTGGGCCTTTGATGGTGGTGCTGGTGCCACAACACTGTAAGCCCTGACAGTTACTCTTGGTGGGTGCAGCAATGGGCCCTGCTGTGAATTATTAGATCAAGAATTGTAATTGCATGCCCCTGTTGAACAGGGGCTGAAAAATTGGGCCTTTCGTGGTGGTGGTGGTGGTGGTGGTGTTGCCACAACACTGTAAGCCCTCAGAGTTACTCTTGGTGGGTGCAGGAATGGGCCCTGCTGTGAATTATTAGATCAAGAATTGTAATTACATGCCCCTTTTGAACAGGGGCTGAAAAATTGGGCCTTTCGTGGTGGTGGTGGTGGTGGTGGCGTTGCCACAACACTGAAAGCCCTCAGAGTTACTCTTGGTGGGTGCAGCAATGGGCCCTGCTGTGAATTATTAGATCAAGAATTGTAATTACATGCTCCTGTTGAACAGGGGCTGAAAAATTGGGCCTTAGGCACTGGTGGCACAACACTACAACCCCTCACAGATACTGTACTTGGAGCACAGCAATGAGCCCTGTTGCAAAGTATTGCTTCAAAAATTGTAATGACACGCCCCTGTTAAACAGGGGCTGAAAAATTGGGCCTTAGGCACTGGTGGCACAACACTCCAACCCCTCACAGATACTGTACTTGGAGCACAGCAATGAGCCCTGTTGCAAAGTATTGCTTCAAAAATTGTAATGACATGCCCCAGTTAAACAGGGGCTGAAAAATTGGGCCTTAGCCACTGGTGGCGGCACCCATAAACAAAAATGATCTTCCAAGCTATCATCATCAATCGTATCATTGAGGACTCGGAGGAGGAGGATAGCCAGTCAACATAACAGCACAGGCACTCAGCATCAGCATCAGTCTTGAAGGGATGTGACATGTTAAAATCAATTAGTCTGTTATATCAGCATCAGGTGTGTGGTAGCTGGTGGTGATCCAAGACTGGTTCATCTTGATGAAAGTCAGTCGATCAACCGAGTCGGTGGACAGGCGCACCCTGTGATCCGTGACAAATCCTCCAGCAGCACTGAATGTGCGTTCCGAAAGAACGCTGGATGCAGGACAGGCCAGTAGCTCAATTGCATACTGTGCAAGCTCTGGCCAGTGATCCATCCTCAAGACCCAGTAAGCCAGAGGATTTTCGGTGGGGAAGGTGTCCAAGTCTGACCTTGCCCCTAGATATTCCTGCACCATGTTTATCAGACGCTGGCGATGGTTGCTGGAACCGATCATACTTTGGGGCTGCGGACTAAAGAATTGTCTGAACGCATCGGTCAGACGGCCACCTTCCCCACCGCTCCTTCTTTGACTGGCCGAAGCCTCAGCAACTTGTTGTCCAGGACCAGGAGTTTGTAACCTCCCAGTCTCTGGGAACGCGTTGCACAGACCTTTCTGCAATGCCTCCCGGAGTTGTCTCATCCTCTGCTCCCTCTGCGACGGTAGCATAAGGTCCGCAACCTTACCCTTGTACCGTGGATCAAGGAGAGTGGCCAGCCAGTAATGGTCCCTCTCCTTGATCCGAAGAATACGAGGATCCTTCCGCAGACTTTGCAGGATCAGGGAGGCCATGCAGCATAGGTTTGCTGAGGCATTCGGTCCGGAGTCCTCTGGGTCACTAAGGACGACATGATCCGCAGCCACCTCCTCCCAGCCACGTACAAGTCCACTGGTTTCTTGGGACTGTAAATCATCCCTAAAAGACTGCTGCTGATGATGCTGAGTGCCAGCCTCCACCTCCATGCTGACACAATCCTCCTCCTCCTCCTCCTCCTCCTCTTCCTGTGCGATGGGTGGGACAGAAGGAACACTGTCTGGGTAAAGGGGGCCTTGAGAGGCAAGGAAGTCCTCCTCTTCCTGCCTCTGTTCTGCCTCAAGTGCCCTGTCCATTATTCCATGCAGCGTGTGCTCCAACAGGTGGACAAGAGGTACAGTGTCACTGATGCATGCACTGTCATTGCTCACCATCCTCGTGGCCTCCTCAAATGGTGCCAGGACAGTGCATGCATCCCTGATCATGCCCCACTGGCGTGGAGAAAAAAAACCAAGCTCCCCTGACCCTGTCCTGGTGCCGTAGTCGCACAGGTACTCATTGATGGCCCTCTGCTGCGTGTGCAGCCGCTGCAGCATGGCCAACGTTGAGTTCCACCTGGTGGGCATGTCACATATAAGGCGGTTCTTGGGCAGGTTCAACTCCTTTTGCAGCTCAGCCAGGCGAGCACTGGCATTATAAGATCTGCGGAAATGCACACAGACTTTCCTGGCCTGCCTCAGGACATCCTGTAAGCCCGGGTACCTGCCCAAGAACCGCTGCACCACCAGGTTAAGGACGTGAGCCACACAGGGCACATGGGTCAGTTGTCCCTGTCGGAGGGCGGAGAGGAGGTTGGTGCCATTGTCGCAAACCACCATTCCTGGCTTAAGCTGGCGTGGCGTCAACCACCCCTCGGCCTGGCCCTGCAGAGCAGACAGGACCTCTGCCCCAGTGTGGCTTCTGTCCCCCAAACACACCAGCGCAAGCACGGCATGGCATCTTTTTGCCTGCGTACTTGCGTAGCCCCTTGAACGGCTACGGAGCACCGCTGGTTCAGAGGACAAAGCACAGGAAGAGGCCATGGAGGAAGAAGAAGAGGAGGGGGTGGAGGAGAGAGGTGTGTCACAACCAGTAGTAGCATTTTGGAGGCGTGGCCGTGGAACAACCTCCAACACTACTGCACCTTGTCCTGCATCCTTCCCAGCTGCCAAAAGAGTGACCCAATGGGCCGTGAAAGAAAGGTAACGTCCCTGTCCATGCCTGCTGGACCATGAGTCAGCGGTAATATGCACCTTACCGCTGACCGCCCTGTCCAGCGAGGCCAAGACATTGCCTTCCACATGCCGGTAGAGAGCCGGAATAGCCTTCCGTGAGAAAAAGTGGCGTTTGGGAACCTGCCACTGAGGAACCGCACATTGCACAAACTCACGGAAGGGGGCCGAGTCTACCAACTGAAAAGGCAGCAGTTGAAGCGCTAGCAATTTAGCCAAGCTAGCATTCAACCGCTGGGCATGTGGATGGCTGGGAGTGAACTTCTTTCGACGGTCCAGCAGCTGGGGCAGGGAAATTTGCCTGCTAGAATCGGACGTCGGTGTACTGCTAGCAGAGTGGCCGCAAGTACTTGGCTGTGACACACCTAATTCTACACCTTCATTCCTCTCAGTGCATGTTTCAGAGAGGACTGAAGTTATAGTGGGGTTGGAGATCCCAGCTGATGCGGTGCAAGGAGAGGTCCGCTTTGTTCTTTGGTGTGGGTCTTTGAGGTAGGCTTGCCAACGAGCTGCATGGCAGGTCAACATATGTCTGGTCAGGCATGTGGTACCCAAGCGGCTGATGTTTTGGCCACGCGATATACGCTTGAGACATATGTTGCAAACAGCAGCTGTGCGATCTGATGCACTAGCCTCAAAAAAGGCCCACACCAAAGAACTTTTTGAATGACGGGCAGAGGCAGCGCCCTGCACAGGCGGAGCTCTGCGGTGTGATTCCGTCGGTGTACTGCCCTTACGCTGGCCACCAAAGGGCATCCTGCCTCGTTGGAGATGTGCCTCCTCCTCATCCTCCTCCTCCTCCTCTCTCCTATTAGGCACCCACGTGGAGTCAGTGACCTCATCATCCCCTCCCTCCTCATCACTGGAGCCAATCTGGCAGTATGCTGCAGCTGCTGGAACATGACTGCCAGATTGGTGTCCTTCTTGAGCATCCCCTCTGTCTGCTCTCACGCTACTGCCTTCCTGTAGCTGGGTTTCATCATCAGACCCTTCGAAACGCTGGGCATCCTCCTGGAGCATGTACCCAACACTGTGCTCAAACAGTTCGGGGGACTCCTCAGGAGGAGGACATGGTGGGTCTAGGGAAGGAGTGACTGATGATGAGTCTGACATTGATACCAGGGAAGAGGACGCTTTGGCAGCTGCTTTGCCAGTACCCTGAGCCTGGGTGAGAGAGGATGAGGAGGAGGGCTTGGTCATCCACTCTACCAAGTCTTCGGCATGATGTGGCTCAACATGTCCAGCTGCCGAAAAGAAGGACAAGCGTGTCCCATGGCCATGTGCTGATGACAATGCACCGCGTCCACGACCAGCACTGTTGCCCCCAGACACAGAGCCTGCTTGCCCTCTTTTATTGCCTCCTGACTGTCTGCCTCTCCTTGTTTGCCTTCCAGACATTCTAATAGATGGCCTGCAGGGAGATGGGAAAAAAGCAATAAGGGCTACCTTCAGGTGTCCTTCTCTGTCCCTTTACTTAAGGATTTCTAAATATGGTTGAGGATGATTGCTTTCGCACAGAATAGCACAACGACAATTTCCCTGACTGTCCAAAAAGCAAGGATTTCAAAGATGGTTGATGAGGAATGCTTTAGCACAGTATAGCACAAGGAGAATTTCCCTCACTGTCCTTCCCTGTCCCTAGAAACAAGGATTAGCACAGTGAAAGAAACTGACACTCTCCCTACCTATAGTTTTCTGTCCCTAGAAAAAATGTTTTTTTAAAGATGGCTGATGATCAATGCTTTAGCACAGTATAGCACAAGGAGAATTTCCCTCACTGTCCTTCCCTGTCCCTAGAAACAAGGATTATCACAGTGAAAGAAACTGACACTCTCCCTACCTATAGTTTTCTGTCCCTAGAAAAAATGTTTTTTTAAAGATGGTTGATGATCAATGCTTTAGCACAGTATAGCACAAGGAGAATTTCCCTCACTGTCCTTCCCTGTCCCTAGAAACAAGGATTAACACAGTGAAAGAAACTGACACTCTCCCTACCTATAGTTTTCTGTCCCTAGAAAAAATGTTTTTTTAAAGATGGTTGATGATCAATGCTTTAGCACAGTATAGCACAAGGAGAATTTCCCTCACTGTCCTTCCCTGTCCCTAGAAACAAGGATTATCACAGTGAAAGAAACTGACACTCTCCCTACCTATAGTTTTCTGTCCCTAGAAAAAATGTTTTTTTAAAGATGGTTGATGATCAATGCTTTAGCACACTATAGCACAAGGAGAATTTCCCTCACTGTCCTTCCCTGTCCCTAGAAACAAGGATTATCACAGTGAAAGAAACTGACACTCTCCCTACCTATAGTTTTCTGTCCCTAGAAAAAATGTTTTTTTAAAGATGGTTGATGATCAATGCTTTAGCACACTATAGCACAAGGAGAATTTCCCTCACTGTCCTTCCCTGTCCCTAGAAACAAGGATTAGCACAGTGAAAGAAACTGACACTCTCCCTACCTATAGTTTTCTGTCCCTAGAAAAAATGTTTTTTTAAAGATGGTTGATGATCAATGCTTTAGCACAGTATAGCACAAGGAGAATTCCCCTCACTGTCCTTCCCTGTCCCTAGAAACAAGGATTATCACAGTGAAAGAAACTGACACTCTCCCTACCTATAGTTTTCTGTCCATAGAAAAAATGTTTTTTTAAAGATGGTTGATGATCAGTGCTTTAGCACAGTATAGCACAAGGAGAATTTCCCTCACTGTCCTTCCCTGTCCCTAGAAACAAGGATTATCACAGTGAAAGAAACTGACACTCTCCCTACCTATAGTTTTCTGTCCCTAGAAAAAATGTTTTTTTAAAGATGGTTGATGATCAATGCTTTAGCACAGTATAGCACAAGGAGAATTTCCCTCACTGTCCTTCCCTGTCCCTAGAAACAAGGATTATCACAGTGAAAGAAACTGACACTCTCCCTACCTATAGTTTTCTGTCCCTAGAAAAAATGTTTTTTTAAAGATGGTTGATGATCAATGCTTTAGCACACTATAGCACAAGGAGAATTTCCCTCACTGTCCTTCCCTGTCCCTAGAAACAAGGATTATCACAGTGAAAGAAACTGACACTCTCCCTACCTATAGTTTTCTGTCCCTAGAAAAAATGTTTTTTTAAAGATGGTTGATGATCAATGCTTTAGCACACTATAGCACAAGGAGAATTTCCCTCACTGTCCTTCCCTGTCCCTAGAAACAAGGATTATCACAGTGAAAGAAACTGACACTCTCCCTACCTATAGTTTTCTGTCCCTAGAAAAAATGTTTTTTTAAAGATGGTTGATGATCAATGCTTTAGCACAGTATAGCACAAGGAGAATTCCCCTCACTGTCCTTCCCTGTCCCTAGAAACAAGGATTATCACAGTGAAAGAAACTGACACTCTCCCTACCTATAGTTTTCTGTCCATAGAAAAAATGTTTTTTTAAAGATGGTTGATGATCAATGCTTTAGCACAGTATAGCACAAGGAGAATTTCCCTCACTGTCCTTCCCTGTCCCTAGAAACAAGGATTATCACAGTGAAAGAAACTGACACTCTCCCTACCTATAGTTTTCTGTCCCTAGAAAAAATGTTTTTTTAAAGATGGTTGATGATCAATGCTTTAGCACAGTATAGCACAAGGAGAATTTCCCTCACTGTCCTTCCCTGTCCCTAGAAACAAGGATTATCACAGTGAAATAAACTGACACTCTCCCTACCTATAGTTTTCTGTCCCTAGAAAAAATGTTTTTTTAAAGATGGTTGATGATCAATGCTTTAGCACAGTATAGCACAAGGAGAATTTCCCTCACTGTCCTTCCCTGTCCCTAGAAACAAGGATTATCACAGTGAAAGAAACTGACACTCTCCCTACCTATAGTTTTCTGTCCCTAGAAAAAATGTTTTTTTAAAGATGGTTAATGATCAATGCTTTAGCACAGTATAGAACAAGGAGAATTTTCCTCACTGTCCTTCCCTGTCCCTAGAAACAAGGATTAGCACAGTGAAAGAAACTGACACTCTCCCTACCTATAGTTTTCTGTCCCTAGAAAAAATGTTTTTTTAAAGATAGTTGATGATCAATGCTTTAGCACAGTATAGCACAAGGAGAATTTCCCTCACTGTCCTTCCCTGTCCCTAGAAACAAGGATTATCACAGTGAAAGAAACTGACACTCTCCCTACCTATAGTTTTCTGTCCCTAGAAAAAATGTTTTTTTAAAGATGGTTGATGATCAATGCTTTAGCACACTATAGCACAAGGAGAATTTCCCTCACTGTCCTTCCCTGTCCCTAGAAACAAGGATTATCACAGTGAAAGAAACTGACACTCTCCCTACCTATAGTTTTCTGTCCCTAGAAAAAATGTTTTTTTAAAGATGGTTGTTGATCAATGCTTTAGCACAGTATAGCACAAGGAGAATTTCCCTCACTGTCCTTCCCTGTCCCTAGAAACAAGGATTATCACAGTGAAAGAAACTGACACTCTCCCTACCTATAGTTTTCTGTCCCTAGAAAAAATGTTTTTTTAAAGATGGTTGATGATCAATGCTTTAGCACAGTATAGAACAAGGAGAATTTCCCTCACTGTCCTTCCCTGTCCCTAGAAACAAGGATTATCACAGTGAAAGAAACTGACACTCTCCCTACCTATAGTTTTCTGTCCCTAGAAAAAATGTTTTTTTAAAGATGGTTGATGATCAATGCTTTAGCACAGTATAGCACAAGGAGAATTTCCCTCACTGTCCTTCCCTGTCCCTAGAAACAAGGATTAGCACAGTGAAAGAAACTGACACTCTCCCTACCTATAGTTTTCTGTCCCTAGAAAAAATGTTTTTTTAAAGATGGTTGATGATCAATGCTTTAGCACAGTATAGCACAAGGAGAATTTCCCTCACTGTCCTTCCCTGTCCCTAGAAACAAGGATTATCACAGTGAAAGAAACTGACACTCTCCCTACCTATAGTTTTCTGTCCCTAGAAAAAATGTTTTTTTAAAGATGGTTGATGATCAATGCTTTAGCACAGTATAGCACAAGGAGAATTTCCCTCACTGTCCTTCCCTGTCCCTAGAAACAAGGATTAGCACAGTGAAAGAAACTGACACTCTCCCTACCTATAGTTTTCTGTCCCTAGAAAAAATGTTTTTTTAAAGATGGTTGATGATCAATGCTTTAGCACACTATAGCACAAGGAGAATTTCCCTCACTGTCCTTCCCTGTCCCTAGAAACAAGGATTATCACAGTGAAAGAAACTGACACTCTCCCTACCTATAGTTTTCTGTCCCTAGAAAAAATGTTTTTTTAAAGATGGTTGATGATCAATGCTTTAGCACAGTATAGCACAAGGAGAATTCCCCTCACTGTCCTTCCCTGTCCCTAGAAACAAGGATTATCACAGTGAAAGAAACTGACACTCTCCCTACCTATAGTTTTCTGTCCATAGAAAAAATGTTTTTTTAAAGATGGTTGATGATCAATGCTTTAGCACAGTATAGCACAAGGAGAATTTCCCTCACTGTCCTTCCCTGTCCCTAGAAACAAGGATTATCACAGTGAAAGAAACTGACACTCTCCCTACCTATAGTTTTCTGTCCCTAGAAAAAATGTTTTTTTAAAGATGGTTGATGATCAATGCTTTAGCACAGTATAGCACAAGGAGAATTTCCCTCACTGTCCTTCCCTGTCCCTAGAAACAAGGATTATCACAGTGAAAGAAACTGACACTCTCCCTACCTATAGTTTTCTGTCCCTAGAAAAAATGTTTTTTTAAAGATGGTTGATGATCAATGCTTTAGCACACTATAGCACAAGGAGAATTTCCCTCACTGTCCTTCCCTGTCCCTAGAAACAAGGATTATCACAGTGAAAGAAACTGACACTCTCCCTACCTATAGTTTTCTGTCCCTAGAAAAAATGTTTTTTTAAAGATGGTTGATGATCAATGCTTTAGCACAGTATAGCACAAGGAGAATTTCCCTCACTGTCCTTCCCTGTCCCTAGAAACAAGGATTATCACAGTGAAAGAAACTGACACTCTCCCTACCTATAGTTTTCTGTCCCTAGAAAAAATGTTTTTTTAAAGATGGTTGATGATCAATGCTTTAGCACAGTATAGCACAAGGAGAATTTCCCTCACTGTCCTTCCCTGTCCCTAGAAACAAGGATTATCACAGTGAAAGAAACTGACACTCTCCCTACCTATAGTTTTCTGTCCCTAGAAAAAATGTTTTTTTAAAGATGGTTAATGATCAATGCTTTAGCACAGTATAGAACAAGGAGAATTTCCCTCACTGTCCTTCCCTGTCCCTAGAAACAAGGATTAGCACAGTGAAAGAAACTGACACTCTCCCTACCTATAGTTTTCTGTCCCTAGAAAAAATGTTTTTTTAAAGATAGTTGATGATCAATGCTTTAGCACAGTATAGCACAAGGAGAATTTCCCTCACTGTCCTTCCCTGTCCCTAGAAACAAGGATTATCACAGTGAAAGAAACTGACACTCTCCCTACCTATAGTTTTCTGTCCCTAGAAAAAATGTTTTTTTAAAGATGGTTGATGATCAATGCTTTAGCACACTATAGCACAAGGAGAATTTCCCTCACTGTCCTTCCCTGTCCCTAGAAACAAGGATTATCACAGTGAAAGAAACTGACACTCTCCCTACCTATAGTTTTCTGTCCCTAGAAAAAATGTTTTTTTAAAGATGGTTGTTGATCAATGCTTTAGCACAGTATAGCACAAGGAGAATTTCCCTCACTGTCCTTCCCTGTCCCTAGAAACAAGGATTATCACAGTGAAAGAAACTGACACTCTCCCTACCTATAGTTTTCTGTCCCTAGAAAAAATGTTTTTTTTAAAGATGGTTGATGATCAATGCTTTAGCACAGTATAGAACAAGGAGAATTTCCCTCACTGTCCTTCCCTGTCCCTAGAAACAAGGATTATCACAGTGAAAGAAACTGACACTCTCCCTACCTATAGTTTTCTGTCCCTAGAAAAAATGTTTTTTTAAAGATGGTTGATGATCAATGCTTTAGCACAGTATAGCACAAGGAGAATTTCCCTCACTGTCCTTCCCTGTCCCTAGAAACAAGGATTAGCACAGTGAAAGAAACTGACACTCTCCCTACCTATAGTTTTCTGTCCCTAGAAAAAATGTTTTTTTAAAGATGGTTGATGATCAATGCTTTAGCACAGTATAGCACAAGGAGAATTTCCCTCACTGTCCTTCCCTGTCCCTAGAAACAAGGATTATCACAGTGAAAGAAACTGACACTCTCCCTACCTATAGTTTTCTGTCCCTAGAAAAAATGTTTTTTTAAAGATGGTTGATGATCAATGCTTTAGCACAGTATAGCACAAGGAGAATTTCCCTCACTGTCCTTCCCTGTCCCTAGAAACAAGGATTAGCACAGTGAAAGAAACTGACACTCTCCCTACCTATAGTTTTCTGTCCCTAGAAAAAATGTTTTTTTAAAGATGGTTGATGATCAATGCTTTAGCACACTATAGCACAAGGAGAATTTCCTCACTGTCCTTCCCTGTCCCTAGAAACAAGGATTATCACAGTGAAAGAAACTGACACTCTCCCTACCTATAGTTTTCTGTCCCTAGAAAAAATGTTTTTTTAAAGATGGTTGATGATCAATGCTTTAGCACAGTATAGCACAAGGAGAATTTCCCTCACTGTCCTTCCCTGTCCCTAGAAACAAGGATTATCACAGTGAAAGAAACTGACACTCTCCCTACTGTGAGGGGGGGTTAGCTCGGCAGCGGGTGTGTGTGACCCCCGGGATGGGCTCCCCACACAAAACAGGCCCAGCAAACGGAGGTTGTGGTTTTCAAAATCAAAAAGGTGTGGTTTATTTTCTATTTACAGTGACAAAACACAGCAAAGCAAAAGAAACATAAACAAAATAAATCCTGGTCAAGTTGACCTCTGACTAAACATACAGGTTTCCTAACTAACAACTGGTATCAGCCTAGGGCTGTCCTAGTCCCTAAGTCCCTGGTTTTAAATGTCCAAGCAAATAGCCACACAGGCTTTGTCTCACCGCACAGGGGTTCACTCTCCCTAGACAGTCCACACAGGTCTGGTTCCAGGCATGAGCTAACATCTAATGAAGCTGGGAGTTCTTATAGAGGCCTAAATGAGCTGACAAGCTTCAGCTGGTCTCATCAACTCCCTGTCTGCACGACGCCCAGCACTCTCCCTAGAGGTATGAGTCATCCAT
The DNA here is from genome assembly GCA_029206835.1 of Rana muscosa. NCBI lineage: Eukaryota > Metazoa > Chordata > Amphibia > Anura > Ranidae > Rana > Rana muscosa. The sequence continues at coordinate 222,595,888 of CM055116.1, forward strand.
GAGCCCACTAGCCTTAGCTGGGCTTATACAACTCTCCACCTAGTTGTATAAGTCGGCGTAAAGCCTGAATCTGGGCGAAATATATCTACCCCCCTGGATGCAACCAGGTGACTTTACCTTCCTGCTGTCACATACCCCCCCCTCTTGTTTTAACCTCGGGGTTGGAACACCAGCAATCAGGCATTCATGTACTCGAGACAAAGCATCCACATTCCCCATTTGAACGCCAGGGCGATGCTTTACTGTGAAGTTGAATTCCTGGAGGGCCAGGAACCACCTATTCACTCTTCTATTTGTTTCCTTGTTTTGAGCCATCCACTTTAACGGAGCGTGATCCGTAACCATGTCAAAGTGCCTACCTAGCAGGTAGTACCGAAGGGAATCTAGAGCCCACTTCACCGCTAAACACTCCTTTTCAACGGTGGCGTAATTTACCTCATGGGACTTCAACTTCCTGCTGAGGTAAATGACTGGGTGCTCTTCCCCGTTCCAGACCTGGGACAATACTGCTCCTAACCCCACATCTGACGCATCACTTTGTATGACAAAGTCTTTAGAGAAGTCGGGTGAGTACAACACTGGCTGGCTACATAAGGCTTGTTTCAAGAATTGGAATGCTGCCTCAGCCTCGGGGGTCCATTTAATCATGACCGACCCTTTCCCCTTCGTCAGGTTGGTTAGGGGCACAGCCTTAGAAGTAAAGTGGGGAATGAATCGCCGATAATACCCAGCGATTCCCAGAAAGGCTCGTACCTGCTTCTTGCTGTTGGGACGTGGCCAACTCTGGATGGCCTCGACTTTGTTGAGTTGGGGTTTTATTACTCCCCTCCCAATGGTGTACCCAAGATATTTGGCCTCCTCCTGCCCAATGGTACACTTCTTGGGGTTAGCCGTAAACCCCGCTTCCCGAACAGAGTCCAGGACTGCTTGCACTTTTGGCAGATGTGAGGCCCAATCTGTGCTATGGACAATTACGTCATCCAGGTAAGCCGCAGCATACTTCCGATGGGGCCTCAGCATCTGGTCCATTTTCCGCTGGAATGTGGCCGGCGCATTCTGTAACCCGAACGGCATTCTTTTATATTGGAACGCCCCGTCTGGGGTTACAAATGCGGTTTTCTCTTTGGCCGACTTGGCCAGGGGGATTTGCCAATACCCTTTTGTGAGGTCAAGAGTCGTCATGTATCGGGCTGTTCCCAGCCGGTCGATCAACTCATCTATACGTGGCATGGGGTAGGTGTCAAATTTTGTAACTTTGTTCAACTGACGAAAATCGTTACAAAATCGCCAGCTCCCATCCGGTTTAGGCACCAACAAGATGGGACTAGACCAATCACTTTGGGACTCCTCTATCACCCCTAAGTTCAGCATTTTCTGTACTTCCTCCCGTATTGCCTCCCGTCGGGCCTCTGGGATCCGATAGGGTTTTAACTTCACCCTTTCACCGGGCGGGGTAATGATGTCATGCTCTACCCCAGATGTTTGTCCCGGCAGCTCAGAGAATACCTCCTTGTTGCGAAGCACAAACTCCTTAACCTCCTGTTGTTGGGGTTGTGACAAGGTGGCTGCTATTCCAACCTCAGGAATCACGCAGCCAGTTTGAGCTGGTGACCAAGTGTCTGCGACTAGGGACTCTCTATCCCTCCAGGCTTTCAACAGATTAACGTGATAGATCTGTTCGGGCTTTCGCCTTCCTAGTTGTCTGACCTTGTAATTCACTTCGCTCACTTTTTCCATTATCTCGTAGGGGCCTTGCCATTTGGCAAGGAATTTACTTTCAACCGTAGGGACAAGTACCAGTATCCTATCCCCCGGGGAAAAGGTACGGGTCTTGGCTCCACGGTTGTACACTCTCTGCTGTGCTAACTGCGCTTGGGCCAAATGTTCCTTCACGATGGGCATTACCTGTGCAATTCGGTCTTGCATCAGGGCGACATGCTCAATCACACTCCTGTGGGGAGAACTCTCACTTTCCCAAGTTTCCTTGGCAATATCCAACAGCCCTCTTGGGTGTCTCCCATACAGTAACTCAAAGGGGGAGAATCCCGTAGAGGATTGGGGCACCTCCCTAATAGCAAACATCAGATAAGGAAGTAGACAGTCCCAATCCTTTCCATCTCTATCCACCACTTTCTTCAACATTTGTTTTAGGGTTTTGTTGAATCTTTCAACCAGCCCATCGGTTTGGGGGTGATACACAGATGTACGTAATTGCGTCACTTTGAATAATTTACACAGCTCCTTCATAACCCGGGACATAAAGGGTGTACCTTGGTCCGTAAGCAGTTCTTTACAAATACCCACCCGGCTAAACACAAGAGATAGCTCTTTGGCTATGGTTTTGGCCGAGGTATTTCGGAGAGGGATCGCTTCTGGATAACGGGTGGCATAGTCCATTATAACTAATATGTACTGGTGCCCCCTAGCGGACTTGATTATAGGACCTACCAAATCCATGGCGATCCTCTCAAACGGGACCTCAATGATGGGTAGAGGGACCAGCGGGCTACGGAAATGTGGCATTGGGGCCGACCTCTGACACACAGGGCAGGAGGAACAATAATTTTCTACGTCCTTCATCACCCCCGGCCAATAGAATCTCTGTAATACCCTCTCTCGGGTTTTCTCTGTCCCCAGATGACCTCCAAGAATGTGCCCATGGGCCAACTCCAACACCAACTTCCTGTAAGGTTTGGGCACCACAAGCTGCTCAACGGTTTCTTCTGCCCTTTTTGCCACCCGATACAGTAGGTCCTTCTCTACGCTGAAGTATGGGTAAGTGCAGGTATTATCTGGGTTCACTAACTCGCCATCTATTTTCACTACGTTTTCCCGTGCCTTTATTAGGGCGGGGTCTTTCAACTGTTCTGTGGCAAAGTTTTCCCTGTGAACCTCAAGATCAGAAAACTCCACAGACGGTAGGTTTTCGTCTGAGGAGGTGGGCTCCTCTCCAGTTTCTTGAGTCTCCCCTGCCAATACTGATAAGGGAAATTCCGGAGAGTCCTCACCACTCTCAGGGGAGTTTTGGCTATCACATTCCTGGTACATAGGGGCACCAGTGAGGGACTCAGGATCATCCCACAGTTCCCAGAACTTCGGAAAATCCCTTCCCACAATGGCGTCATGCGGTAACTGAGATACTAAGCCCACTGGATGAGAGAGGGTACCTTTGGGGGTCTCGAAACACACTGTAGTCACTGGATACTCTCGGGTGTCCCCATGCACACAAATAACAGCTACCTTGCTATTCCCAGAGACCTCTGTTTTAACTAACTCAGCCTTTATCAGGGTCACAAGGCTACCTGAATCCAGCAATACCACAACATTTCTACCATTAACACACATTTTGCATAAATGTTTCTCAGTTCCTCGAATGGCAGTGCATGCGACTGTCGCACACAGCGACTGACGTCTGCCCGTCAGAAAGTCACACTGCATGGATTCCTCCACAACCGGGCAATTGGCTGCAATATGTCCCGCTTGCCGGCAGCGGTAGCAAACGATCCTTCTTGCCGCCTCTTGAGCCGCTGATTTCCCAGGCTGTTCTCGCCAAACTTGGGGTAGAGCTCCCACCCTCTCACTCTCTCCACCCTCACCCCTTGGAATCCTCTTATCCGCCCCTGGGGATGGTCTGGTCTTAGGGTGGAAAGTCCGAGTGTCTCTGGAAGAGGCCGTCAGGTTCTCTGTAGCCAAGTATTTCTCCACACGATCCACAAGACCATCGGCCGTCTCTGGGTCTCCATGGCTTACCCACTTTTGGATGGCAGTAGGAAGAGCTCTCAAAAACCGATCCATTACAACACGTTCCACAATCTTTGGTGCGGACAAAGTCTCTGGCTGTAGCCACTTTCTGCTCAGGTGAATGAGATCATACATTTGAGACCTGGGGGGTTTTCCAAGCTGGAAAGTCCAGTTATGCACACGCTGAGCCCGGACAGCCTGGGTGACACCCAGCCTTGCCAATATTTCAGCTTTTAGCGTCACATAGTCTTTTGCTTGGATAGGCTCTAGGTCATAGTAAGCTTTCTGCGATTCACCAGTTAACAGAGGAGCCACCAGTCCAGCCCACTGCTCCTCAGGCCACTTTTCTCTTTCAGCGGTCCTTTCAAATGTGGTCAAAAATACCTCTGGATCATCCTCTCCAGTCATTTTTGTCAATAAACGACTCACCCCAAAGGACGCGGTATTAGTGGGACGGCTTTCCTCACTGGTCTGCGGACGTTGCTGCATTACTGCTTCCATCTGTTGTTGTAGTCTCTGCTCTTGCTTCTGCAACAGGTCTATGAAGCGGGCCTCAGATTGCTGCTGGGCTCGTTGCTGAGCCTCCAGACTCTGTTGCAAAGTTGCGTTTGTCTGCTGCTGGGCTGCAAGGCTCTGTTGATGAGCTTGCTGCTGGGCTGCGAAGTTCTGTTGTTGAGCTGCAAGGCTCTGTTGATGAGCTGCAAGGCTCTTTTGCAAACCTGCATTTGTCTGCTGTTGATTGGCATTTGCTAGAGCCAGCTGCTTCAGTATCTCCTCCATGCTGGCTTAAAAAAAACTGCCTGCATTCTCCACCAACTGTGAGGGGGGTTAGCTCGGCAGCGGGTGTGTGTGACCCCCGGGATGGGCTCCCCACACAAAACAGGCCCAGCAAACGGAGGTTGTGGTTTTCAAAATCAAAAAGGTGCGGTTTATTTTCTATTTACAGTGACAAAACACAGCAAAGCAAAAGAAACATAAACAAAATAAATCCTGGTCAAGTTGACCTCTGACTAAACATACAGGTTTCCTAACTAACAACTGGGATCAGCCTAGGGCTGTCCTAGTCCCTAAGTCCCTGGTTTTAAATGTCCAAGCAAATAGCCACACAGGCTTTGTCTCACCGCACAGGGGTTCACTCTCCCTAGACAGTCCACACAGGTCTGGTTCCAGGCATGAGCTAACATCTAATGAAGCTGGGAGTTCTTATAGAGGCCTAAATGAGCTGACAAGCTTCAGCTGGTCTCATCAACTCCCTGTCTGCACGACGCCCAGCACTCTCCCTAGAGGTATGAGTCATCCATGAGCCCACTAGCCTTAGCTGGGCTTATACAACTCTCCACCTAGTTGTATAAGTCGGCGTAAAGCCTGAATCTGGGCGAAATATATCTACCCCCCTGGATGCAACCAGGTGACTTTACCTTCCTGCTGTCACACTACCTATAGTTTTCTGTCCCTAGAATTTTTTTTTTTTAAAGATGGTTGATGATCAATGCTTTAGCACAGTATAGCACAAGGAGAATTTCCCTCACTGTCCTTCCCTGTCCCTAGAAACAAGGATTATCACAGTGAAAGAAACTGACACTCTCCCTACCTATAGTTTTCTGTCCCTAGAAAAAATGTTTTTTTTAAAGATGGTTGATGATCAATGCTTTAGCACAGTATAGCACAAGGAGAATTTCCCTCACTGTCCTTCCCTGTCCCTAGAAACAAGGATTAGCACAGTGAAAGAAACTGACACTCTCCCTACCTATAGTTTTCTGTCCCTAGAAAAAATGTTTTTTTAAAGATGGTTGATGATCAATGCTTTAGCACAGTATAGCACAAGGAGAATTTCCCTCACTGTCCTTCCCTGTCCCTAGAAACAAGGATTATCACAGTGAAAGAAACTGACACTCTCCCTACCTATAGTTTTCTGTCCCTAGAAAAAATGTTTTTTTAAAGATGGTTGATGATCAATGCTTTAGCACAGTATAGCACAAGGAGAATTTCCCTCACTGTCCTTCCCTGTCCCTAGAAACAAGGATTATCACAGTGAAAGAAACTGACACTCTCCCTACCTATAGTTTTCTGTCCCTAGAAAAAATGTTTTTTTAAAGATAGTTGATGATCAATGCTTTAGCACAGTATAGCACAAGGAGAATTTCCCTCACTGTCCTTCCCTGTCCCTAGAAACAAGGATTATCACAGTGAAAGAAACTGACACTCTCCCTACCTATAGTTTTCTGTCCCTAGAAAAAATGTTTTTTTAAAGATGGTTGATGATCAATGCTTTAGCACACTATAGCACAAGGAGAATTTCCCTCACTGTCCTTCCCTGTCCCTAGAAACAAGGATTATCACAGTGAAAGAAACTGACACTCTCCCTACCTATAGTTTTCTGTCCCTAGAAAAAATGTTTTTTTAAAGATGGTTGTTGATCAATGCTTTAGCACAGTATAGCACAAGGAGAATTTCCCTCACTGTCCTTCCCTGTCCCTAGAAACAAGGATTATCACAGTGAAAGAAACTGACACTCTCCCTACCTATAGTTTTCTGTCCCTAGAAAAAATGTTTTTTTAAAGATGGTTGATGATCAATGCTTTAGCACAGTATAGCACAAGGAGAATTTCCCTCACTGTCCTTCCCTGTCCCTAGAAACAAGGATTATCACAGTGAAAGAAACTGACACTCTCCCTACCTATAGTTTTCTGTCCCTAGAAAAAATGTTTTTTTAAAGATGGTTGATGATCAATGCTTTAGCACAGTATAGCACAAGGAGAATTTCCCTCACTGTCCTTCCCTGTCCCTAGAAACAAGGATTATCACAGTGAAAGAAACTGACACTCTCCCTACCTATAGTTTTCTGTCCCTAGAAAAAATGTTTTTTTAAAGATGGTTGATGATCAATGCTTTAGCACAGTATAGCACAAGGAGAATTTCCCTCACTGTCCTTCCCTGTCCCTAGAAACAAGGATTAGCACAGTGAAAGAAACTGACACTCTCCCTACCTATAGTTTTCTGTCCCTAGAAAAAATGTTTTTTTAAAGATGGTTGATGATCAATGCTTTAGCACACTATAGCACAAGGAGAATTTCCCTCACTGTCCTTCCCTGTCCCTAGAAACAAGGATTATCACAGTGAAAGAAACTGACACTCTCCCTACCTATAGTTTTCTGTCCCTAGAAAAAATGTTTTTTTAAAGATGGTTGATGATCAATGCTTTAGCACAGTATAGCACAAGGAGAATTTCCCTCACTGTCCTTCCCTGTCCCTAGAAACAAGGATTATCACAGTGAAAGAAACTGACACTCTCCCTACCTATAGTTTTCTGTCCCTAGAAAAAATGTTTTTTTAAAGATGGTTGATGATCAATGCTTTAGCACAGTATAGCACAAGGAGAATTTCCCTCACTGTCCTTCCCTGTCCCTAGAAACAAGGATTATCACAGTGAAAGAAACTGACACTCTCCCTACCTATAGTTTTCTGTCCCTAGAAAAAATGTTTTTTTTTTAAAGATGGTTGATGATCAATGCTTTAGCACAGTATAGCACAAGGAGAATTTCCCTCACTGTCCTTCCCTGTCCCTAGAAACAAGGATTAGCACAGTGAAAGAAACTGACACTCTCCCTACCTATAGTTTTCTGTCCCTAGAAAAAATGTTTTTTTAACCACTTCCTACCGGGTCATAGACATATGACGCCGGCAGGAACCCTCCCTCACTCCGGGCGGACGTCATATGACGTCCTTTTTTCCCGGCCGTCTATGGGGCGCGCGGCAACGCTCGTGACCCGGTGAGTGTGCCCGGCGGTCGCGATGTCCGCTGGGCACCCGCGATTGCCCACGATCACGGCAGAAGTGTGGATCTGTGTGTGTAAACACACAGATCCACCTCCTGTCAGAGGTGAGGAGACCGATGTGTGTTCCCAGTACAGAGGAACACAGATCGGTCTCCTCCCCTTGTGAGTCCCCTCCCCCTACAGTTACAATCACTCAATAGGGAACATATTAACCCCTTGATCGCCCCCTAGTGTTAACCCTTTCCCTGCCAGTCACATTTACACAGTAATTAGTGCAGTTTTAAAGCACTAATCGCTGTATAAATGTGAATGGTCCCAAAAACGCGCCAATAGTGTCCGATGTGTCTGCCGCAATGTCACGGTCACAATAAAAATCGCAGATCGCCGCTATTACTAGTAAAAAAAATAAAAAAAATAAAAATGCCATAAATCTATCCCCTATTATGTAGACGCTATAACTTTTGCGCAAACCAATCAATATACGCTTATTGCAAAAAAAAATTACCAAAAATATGTAGAATACGTATCGGTCTAAACTTAGAAAAAAAATTGTTTTAAAAAAAAAAAATTGTGATATTTATTAAATCAAAAAGTAAAAAATATTGCATTTTTTTCAAATATGTCGCTCTTCTTTTGTTTATAGCACAAAAAATAAAAACCGCAGAGGTGATCAAATACCACCAAAAGAAAGCTCTATTTGTGGGGGAAAAAGGACGTCAATTTTGGTTAGGTTCAACGTCGCACGACCGCGCAATTGTCAGTTAAAGCGACGCAGTGCTGCATCGCAAAAAGTGCTCTGGTCAGGAAGGGGGTAAATTCTTCCAGGGCTGAAGTGGTTAAAGATGGTTGATGATCAATGCTTTAGCACAGTATAGCACAAGGAGAATTTCCCTCACTGTCCTTCCCTGTCCCTAGAAACAAGGATTATCACAGTGAAAGAAACTGACACTCTCCCTACCTATAGTTTTCTGTCCCTAGAAAAAATGTTTTTTTAAAGATGGTTGATGATCAATGCTTTAGCACAGTATAGCACAAGTAGAATTTCCCTCACTGTCCTTCCCTGTCCCTAGAAACAAGGATTATCACAGTGAAAGAAACTGACACTCTCCCTACCTATAGTTTTCTGTCCCTAGAAAAAATGTTTTTTTAAAGATGGTTGATGATCAATGCTTTAGCACAGTATAGCACAAGGAGAATTTCCCTCACTGTCCTTCCCTGTCCCTAGAAACAAGGATTATCACAGTGAAAGAAACTGACACTCTCCCTACCTATAGTTTTCTGTCCCTAGAAAAAATGTTTTTTTAAAGATGGTTGATGATCAATGCTTTAGCACAGTATAGCACAAGGAGAATTTCCCTCACTGTCCTTCCCTGTCCCTAGAAACAAGGATTATCACAGTGAAAGAAACTGACACTCTCCCTACCTATAGTTTTCTGTCCCTAGAAAAAATGTTTTTTTAAAGATGGTTGATGATCAATGCTTTAGCACACTATAGCACAAGGAGAATTTCCCTCACTGTCCTTCCCTGTCCCTAGAAACAAGGATTATCACAGTGAAAGAAACTGACACTCTCCCTACCTATAGTTTTCTGTCCCTAGAAAAAATGTTTTTTTAAAGATGGTTGATGATCAATGCTTTAGCACAGTATAGCACAAGGAGAATTTCCCTCACTGTCCTTCCCTGTCCCTAGAAACAAGGATTATCACAGTGAAAGAAACTGACACTCTCCCTACCTATAGTTTTCTGTCCCTAGAAAAACTGTTTTTTTAAAGATGGTTGATGATCAATGCTTTAGCACAGTATAGCACAAGGAGAATTCCCCTCACTGTCCTTCCCTGTCCCTAGAAACAAGGATTATCACAGTGAAAGAAACTGACACTCTCCCTACCTATAGTTTTCTGTCCCTAGAAAAAATGTTTTTTTAAAGATGGTTGATGATCAATGCTTTAGCACACTATAGCACAAGGAGAATTTCCCTCACTGTCCTTCCCTGTCCCTAGAAACAAGGATTATCACAGTGAAAGAAACTGACACTCTCCCTACCTATAGTTTTCTGTCCCTAGAAAAAATGTTTTTTTAAAGATGGTTGATGATCAATGCTTTAGCACAGTATAGCACAAGGAGAATTTCCCTCACTGTCCTTCCCTGTCCCTAGAAACAAGGATTATCACAGTGAAAGAAACTGACACTCTCCCTACCTATAGTTTTCTGTCCCTAGAAAAAATGTTTTTTTAAAGATGGTTGATGATCAATGCTTTAGCACAGTATAGCACAAGGAGAATTTCCCTCACTGTCCTTCCCTGTCCCTAGAAACAAGGATTATCACAGTGAAAGAAACTGACACTCTCCCTACCTATAGTTTTCTGTCCCTAGAAAAAATGTTTTTTTAAAGATGGTTGATGATCAATGCTTTAGCACAGTATAGCACAAGGAGAATTTCCCTCACTGTCCTTCCCTGTCCCTAGAAACAAGGATTAGCACAGTGAAAGAAACTGACACTCTCCCTACCTATAGTTTTCTGTCCCTAGAAAAAATGTTTTTTTAAAGATGGTTGATGATCAATGCTTTAGCACAGTATAGCACAAGGAGAATTTCCCTCACTGTCCTTCCCTGTCCCTAGAAACAAGGATTATCACAGTGAAAGAAACTGACACTCTCCCTACCTATAGTTTTCTGTCCCTAGAAAAAATGTTTTTTTAAAGATGGTTGATGATCAATGCTTTAGCACAGTATAGCACAAGGAGAATTTCCCTCACTGTCCTTCCCTGTCCCTAGAAACAAGGATTAGCACAGTGAAAGAAACTGACACTCTCCCTACCTATAGTTTTCTATCCCTAGAAAAAATGTTTTTTTAAAGATGGTTGATGATCAATGCTTTAGCACAGTATAGCACAAGGAGAATTTCCCTCACTGTCCTTCCCTGTCCCTAGAAACAAGGATTATCACAGTGAAAGAAACTGACACTCTCCCTACCTATAGTTTTCTGTCCCTAGAAAAAATGTTTTTTTAAAGATGGTTGATGATCAATGCTTTAGCACAGTATAGCACAAGGAGAATTTCCCTCACTGTCCTTCCCTGTCCCTAGAAACAAGGATTAGCACAGTGAAAGAAACTGACACTCTCCCTACCTATAGTTTTCTGTCCCTAGAAAAAATGTTTTTTTAAAGATGGTTGATGATCAATGCTTTAGCACAGTATAGCACAAGGAGAATTTCCCTCACTGTCCTTCCCTGTCCCTAGAAACAAGGATTATCACAGTGAAAGAAACTGACACTCTCCCTACCTATAGTTTTCTGTCCCTAGAAAAAATGTTTTTTTAAAGATGGTTGATGATCAATGCTTTAGCACAGTATAGCACAAAGAGAATTTCCCTCACTGTCCTTCCCTGTCCCTAGAAACAAGGATTAGCACAGTGAAAGAAACTGACACTCTCCCTACCTATAGTTTTCTGTCCCTAGAAAAAATGTTTTTTAAAGATGGTTGATGATCAATGCTTTAGCACACTATAGCACAAGGAGAATTTCCCTCACTGTCCTTCCCTGTCCCTAGAAACAAGGATTAGCACAGTGAAAGAAACTGACACTCTCCCTACCTATAGTTTTCTGTCCCTAGAAAAAATGTTTTTTTAAAGATGGTTGATGATCAATGCTTTAGCACACTATAGCACAAGGAGAATTTCCCTCACTGTCCTTCCCTGTCCCTAGAAACAAGGATTATCACAGTGAAAGAAACTGACACTCTCCCTACCTATAGTTTTCTGTCCCTAGAAAAAAATTTTTTTTAAAGATGGTTGATGATCAATGCTTTGGCACAGTATAGCACAAGGAGAATTTCCCTCACTGTCCTTCCCTGTCCCTAGAAACAAGGATTATCACAGTGAAAGAAACTGACACTCTCCCTACCTATAGTTTTCTGTCCCTAGAATTTTTTTTTTTTAAAGATGGTTGATGATCAATGCTTTAGCACAGTATAGCACAAGGAGAATTTCCCTCACTGTCCTTCCCTGTCCCTAGAAACAAGGATTATCACAGTGAAAGAAACTGACACTCTCCCTACCTATAGTTTTCTGTCCCTAGAAAAAATGTTTTTTTAAAGATGGTTGATGATCAATGCTTTAGCACAGTATAGCACAAGGAGAATTTCCCTCACTGTCCTTCCCTGTCCCTAGAAACAAGGATTAGGCACAGTGAAAGAAACTGACACTCTCCCTACCTATAGTTTTCTATCCCTAGAAAAAATGTTTTTTTAAAGATGGTTGATGATCAATGCTTTAGCACAGTATAGCACAAGGAGAATTTCCCTCACTGTCCTTCCCTGTCCCTAGAAACAAGGATTATCACAGTGAAAGAAACTGACACTCTCCCTACCTATAGTTTTCTGTCCCTAGAAAAAATGTTTTTTTAAAGATGGTTGATGATCAATGCTTTAGCACAGTATAGCACAAGGAGAATTTCCCTCACTGTCCTTCCCTGTCCCTAGAAACAAGGATTAGCACAGTGAAAGAAACTGACACTCTCCCTACCTATAGTTTTCTGTCCCTAGAAAAAATGTTTTTTTAAAGATGGTTGATGATCAATGCTTTAGCACAGTATAGCACAAGGAGAATTTCCCTCACTGTCCTTCCCTGTCCCTAGAAACAAGGATTATCACAGTGAAAGAAACTGACACTCTCCCTACCTATAGTTTTCTGTCCCTAGAAAAAATGTTTTTTTAAAGATGGTTGATGATCAATGCTTTAGCACACTATAGCACAAGGAGAATTTCCCTCACTGTCCTTCCCTGTCCCTAGAAACAAGGATTAGGCACAGTGAAAGAAACTGACACTCTCCCTACCTATAGTTTTCTATCCCTAGAAAAAATGTTTTTTTAAAGATGGTTGATGATCAATGCTTTAGCACAGTATAGCACAAGGAGAATTTCCCTCACTGTCCTTCCCTGTCCCTAGAAACAAGGATTATCACAGTGAAAGAAACTGACACTCTCCCTACCTATAGTTTTCTGTCCCTAGAAAAAATGTTTTTTTAAAGATGGTTGATGATCAATGCTTTAGCACAGTATAGCACAAGGAGAATTTCCCTCACTGTCCTTCCCTGTCCCTAGAAACAAGGATTAGCACAGTGAAAGAAACTGACACTCTCCCTACCTATAGTTTTCTGTCCCTAGAAAAAATGTTTTTTTAAAGATGGTTGATGATCAATGCTTTAGCACAGTATAGCACAAGGAGAATTTCCCTCACTGTCCTTCCCTGTCCCTAGAAACAAGGATTATCACAGTGAAAGAAACTGACACTCTCCCTACCTATAGTTTTCTGTCCCTAGAAAAAATGTTTTTTTAAAGATGGTTGATGATCAATGCTTTAGCACAGTATAGCACAAGGAGAATTTCCCTCACTGTCCTTCCCTGTCCCTAGAAACAAGGATTATCACAGTGAAAGAAACTGACACTCTCCCTACCTATAGTTTTCTGTCCCTAGAAAAAATGTTTTTTAAAGATGGTTGATGATCAATGCTTTAGCACACTATAGCACAAGGAGAATTTCCCTCACTGTCCTTCCCTGTCCCTAGAAACAAGGATTAGCACAGTGAAAGAAACTGACACTCTCCCTACCTATAGTTTTCTGTCCCTAGAAAAAATGTTTTTTTAAAGATGGTTGATGATCAATGCTTTAGCACACTATAGCACAAGGAGAATTTCCCTCACTGTCCTTCCCTGTCCCTAGAAACAAGGATTATCACAGTGAAAGAAACTGACACTCTCCCTACCTATAGTTTTCTGTCCCTAGAAAAAATGTTTTTTTAAAGATGGTTGATGATCAATGCTTTAGCACAGTATAGCACAAGGAGAATTTCCCTCACTGTCCTTCCCTGTCCCTAGAAACAAGGATTATCACAGTGAAAGAAACTGACACTCTCCCTACCTATAGTTTTCTGTCCCTAGAAAAAATGTTTTTTAAAGATGGTTGATGATCAATGCTTTAGCACAGTATAGCACAAGGAGAATTTCCCTCACTGTCCTTCCCTGTCCCTAGAAACAAGGATTATCACAGTGAAAGAAACTGACACTCTCCCTACCTATAGTTTTCTGTCCCTAGAAAAAATGTTTTTTTAAAGATGGTTGATGATCAATGCTTTAGCACAGTATAGCACAAGGAGAATTTCCCTCACTGTCCTTCCCTGTCCCTAGAAACAAGGATTAGCACAGTGAAAGAAACTGACACTCTCCCTACCTATAGTTTTCTGTCCCTAGAAAAAATGTTTTTATAAAGATGGTTGATGATCAATGCTTTAGCACAGTATAGCACAAGGAGAATTTCCCTCACTGTCCTTCCCTGTCCCTAGAAACAAGGATTATCACAGTGAAAGAAACTGACACTCTCCCTACCTATAGTTTTCTGTCCCTAGAAAAAATGTTTTTTTAAAGATGGTTGATGATCAATGCTTTAGCACAGTATAGCACAAGGAGAATTTCCCTCACTGTCCTTCCCTGTCCCTAGAAACAAGGATTATCACAGTGAAAGAAACTGACACTCTCCCTACCTATAGTTTTCTGTCCCTAGAAAAAATGTTTTTTTTTAAAGATGGTTGATGATCAATGCTTTAGCACAGTATAGCACAAGGAGAATTTCCCTCACTGTCCTTCCCTGTCCCTAGAAACAAGGATTATCACAGTGAAAGAAACTGACACTCTCCCTACCTATAGTTTTCTGTCCCTAGAAAAAATGTTTTTTTAAAGATGGTTGATGATCAATGCTTTAGCACAGTATAGCACAAGGAGAATTTCCCTCACTGTCCTTCCCTGTCCCTAGAAACAAGGATTATCACAGTGAAAGAAACTGACACTCTCCCTACCTATAGTTTTCTGTCCCTAGAAAAAATGTTTTTTTAAAGATGGTTGATGATCAATGCTTTAGCACAGTATAGCACAAGGAGAATTTCCCTCACTGTCCTTCCCTGTCCCTAGAAACAAGGATTATCACAGTGAAAGAAACTGACACTCTCCCTACCTATAGTTTTCTGTCCCTAGAAAAAATGTTTTTTTAAAGATGGTTGATGATCAATGCTTTAGCACAGTATAGCACAAGGAGAATTTCCCTCACTGTCCTTCCCAGTCCCTAGAAACAAGGATTATCACAGTGAAAGAAACTGACACTCTCCCTACCTATAGTTTTCTGTCCCTAGAAAAAATGTTTTTTTAAAGATGGTTGATGATCAATGCTTTAGCACAGTATAGCACAAGGAGAATTCCCCTCACTGTCCTTCCCTGTCCCTAGAAACAAGGATTAGCACAGTGAAAGAAACTGACACTCTCCCTACCTATAGTTTTCTGTCCCTAGAAAATTTTTTTTTAAAGATGGTTGATGATCAATGCTTTAGCACAGTATAGCACAAGGAGAATTTCCCTCACTGTCCTTCCCTGTCCCTAGAAACAAGGATTATCACAGTGAAAGAAACTGACACTCTCCCTACCTATAGTTTTCTGTCCCTAGAAAAAATGTTTTTTTAAAGATGGTTGATGATCAATGCTTTAGCACAGTATAGCACAAGGAGAATTTCCCTCACTGTCCTTCCCTGTCCCTAGAAACAAGGATTATCACAGTGAAAGAAACTGACACTCTCCCTACCTATAGTTTTCTGTCCCTAGAAAAAATGTTTTTTTAAAGATGGTTGATGATCAATGCTTTAGCACAGTATAGCACAAGGAGAATTTCCCTCACTGTCCTTCCCAGTCCCTAGAAACAAGGATTATCACAGTGAAAGAAACTGACACTCTCCCTACCTATAGTTTTCTGTCCCTAGAAAAAATGTTTTTTTAAAGATGGTTGATGATCAATGCTTTAGCACAGTATAGCACAAGGAGAATTCCCCTCACTGTCCTTCCCTGTCCCTAGAAACAAGGATTAGCACAGTGAAAGAAACTGACACTCTCCCTACCTATAGTTTTCTGTCCCTAGAAAAAATGTTTTTTTAAAGATGGTTGATGATCAATGCTTTAGCACAGTATAGCACAAGGAGAATTTCCCTCACTGTCCTTCCCTGTCCCTAGAAACAAGGATTATCACAGTGAAAGAAACTGACACTCTCCCTACCTATAGTTTTCTGTCCCTAGAAAAAATGTTTTTTTAAAGATGGTTGATGATCAATGCTTTAGCACAGTATAGCACAAGGAGAATTTCCCTCACTGTCCTTCCCTGTCCCTAGAAACAAGGATTATCACAGTGAAAGAAACTGACACTCTCCCTACCTATAGTTTTCTGTCCCTAGAAAAAATGTTTTTTTAAAGATGGTTGATGATCAATGCTTTAGCACAGTATAGCACAAGGAGAATTTCCCTCACTGTCCTTCCCTGTCCCTAGAAACAAGGATTATCACAGTGAAAGAAACTGACACTCTCCCTACCTATAGTTTTCTGTCCCTAGAAAAAATGTTTTTTTAAAGATGGTTGATGATCAATGCTTTAGCACAGTATAGCACAAGGAGAATTTCCCTCACTGTCCTTCCCTGTCCCTAGAAACAAGGATTATCACAGTGAAAGAAACTGACACTCTCCCTACCTATAGTTTTCTGTCCCTAGAAAAAATGTTTTTTTAAAGATGGTTGATGATCAATGCTTTAGCACAGTATAGCACAAGGAGAATTTCCCTCACTGTCCTTCCCTGTCCCTAGAAACAAGGATTAGCACAGTGAAAGAAACTGACACTCTCCCTACCTATAGTTTTCTGTCCCTAGAAAAAATGTTTTTTTAAAGATGGTTGATGATCAATGCTTTAGCACAGTATAGCACAAGGAGAATTTCCCTCACTGTCCTTCCCTGTCCCTAGAAACAAGGATTATCACAGTGAAAGAAACTGACACTCTCCCTACCTATAGTTTTCTGTCCCTAGAAAAAATGTTTTTTTAAAGATGGTTGATGATCAATGCTTTAGCACAGTATAGCACAAGGAGAATTTCCCTCACTGTCCTTCCCTGTCCATAGAAACAAGGATTATCACAGTGAAAGAAACTGACACTCTCCCTACCTATAGTTTTCTGTCCCTAGAAATTTTTTTTTTTAAAGATGGTTGATGATCAATGCTTTAGCACAGTATAGCACAAGGAGAATTTCCCTCACTGTCCTTCCCTGTCCCTAGAAACAAGGATTATCACAGTGAAAGAAACTGACACTCTCCCTACCTATAGTTTTCTGTCCCTAGAAAAAATGTTTTTTTAAAGATGGTTGATGATCAATGCTTTAGCACAGTATAGCACAAGGAGAATTTCCCTCACTGTCCTTCCCTGTCCCTAGAAACAAGGATTAGCACAGTGAAAGAAACTGACACTCTCCCTACCTATAGTTTTCTGTCCCTAGAAAAAATGTTTTTTTAAAGATGGTTGATGATCAATGCTTTAGCACAGTATAGCACAAGGAGAATTTCCCTCACTGTCCTTCCCTGTCCCTAGAAACAAGGATTAGCACAGTGAAAGAAACTGACACTCTCCCTACCTATAGTTTTCTGTCCCTAGAAAAAATGTTTTTTTAAAGATGGTTGATGATCAATGCTTTAGCACACTATAGCACAAGGAGAATTTCCCTCACTGTCCTTCCCTGTCCCTAGAAACAAGGATTATCACAGTGAAAGAAACTGACACTCTCCCTACCTATAGTTTTCTGTCCCTAGAAAAAATGTTTTTTTAAAGATGGTTGATGATCAATGCTTTAGCACAGTATAGCACAAGGAGAATTTCCCTCACTGTCCTTCCCTGTCCCTAGAAACAAGGATTAGCACAGTGAAAGAAACTGACACTCTCCCTACCTATAGTTTTCTGTCCCTAGAAAAAATGTTTTTTTTAAAGATGGTTGATGATCAATGCTTTAGCACAGTATAGCACAAGGAGAATTTCCCTCACTGTCCTTCCCTGTCCCTAGAAACAAGGATTAGCACAGTGAAAGAAACTGACACTCTCCCTACCTATAGTTTTCTGTCCCTAGAAACATTTTTTTTTTAAAGATGGTTGATGATCAATGCTTTAGCACAGTATAGCACAAGGAGAATTTCCCTCACTGTCCTTCCCTGTCCCTAGAAACAAGGATTAGCACAGTGAAAGAAACTGACACTCTCCCTACCTATAGTTTTCTGTCCCTAGAAAAAATGTTTTTTTAAAGATGGTTGATGATCAATGCTTTAGCACAGTATAGCACAAGGAGAATTTCCCTCACTGTCCTTCCCTGTCCCTAGAAACAAGGATTATCACAGTGAAAGAAACTGACACTCTCCCTACCTATAGTTTTCTGTCCCTAGAAAAAATGTTTTTTTAAAGATGGTTGATGATCAATGCTTTAGCACAGTATAGCACAAGGAGAATTTCCCTCACTGTCCTTCCCTGTCCCTAGAAACAAGGATTATCACAGTGAAAGAAACTGACACTCTCCCTACCTATAGTTTTCTGTCCCTAGAAAAAATGTTTTTTTAAAGATGGTTGATGATCAATGCTTTAGCACAGTATAGCACAAGGAGAATTCCCCTCACTGTCCTTCCCTGTCCCTAGAAACAAGGATTAGCACAGTGAAAGAAACTGACACTCTCCCTACCTATAGTTTTCTGTCCCTAGAAAAAATGTTTTTTTAAAGATGGTTGATGATCAATGCTTTAGCACAGTATAGCACAAGGAGAATTTCCCTCACTGTCCTTCCCTGTCCCTAGAAACAAGGATTATCACAGTGAAAGAAACTGACACTCTCCCTACCTATAGTTTTCTGTCCCTAGAAAAAATGTTTTTTTAAAGATGGTTGATGATCAATGCTTTAGCACACTATAGCACAAGGAGAATTTCCCTCACTGTCCTTCCCTGTCCCTAGAAACAAGGATTATCACAGTGAAAGAAACTGACACTCTCCCTACCTATAGTTTTCTGTCCCTAGAAAAAATGTTTTTTTAAAGATGGTTGATGATCAATGCTTTAGCACACTATAGCACAAGGAGAATTTCCCTCACTGTCCTTCCCTGTCCCTAGAAACAAGGATTATCACAGTGAAAGAAACTGACACTCTCCCTACCTATAGTTTTCTGTCCCTAGAAAAAATGTTTTTTTAAAGATGGTTGATGATCAATGCTTTAGCACAGTATAGCACAAGGAGAATTTCCCTCACTGTCCTTCCCTGTCCCTAGAAACAAGGATTAGCACAGTGAAAGAAACTGACACTCTCCCTACCTATAGTTTTCTGTCCCTAGAAAAAATGTTTTTTTTAAAGATGGTTGATGATCAATGCTTTAGCACAGTATAGCACAAGGAGAATTTCCCTCACTGTCCTTCCCTGTCCCTAGAAACAAGGATTAGCACAGTGAAAGAAACTGACACTCTCCCTACCTATAGTTTTCTGTCCCTAGAAACATTTTTTTTTTAAAGATGGTTGATGATCAATGCTTTAGCACAGTATAGCACAAGGAGAATTTCCCTCACTGTCCTTCCCTGTCCCTAGAAACAAGGATTAGCACAGTGAAAGAAACTGACACTCTCCCTACCTATAGTTTTCTGTCCCTAGAAAAAATGTTTTTTTAAAGATGGTTGATGATCAATGCTTTAGCACAGTATAGCACAAGGAGAATTTCCCTCACTGTCCTTCCCTGTCCCTAGAAACAAGGATTATCACAGTGAAAGAAACTGACACTCTCCCTACCTATAGTTTTCTGTCCCTAGAAAAAATGTTTTTTTAAAGATGGTTGATGATCAATGCTTTAGCACAGTATAGCACAAGGAGAATTTCCCTCACTGTCCTTCCCTGTCCCTAGAAACAAGGATTATCACAGTGAAAGAAACTGACACTCTCCCTACCTATAGTTTTCTGTCCCTAGAAAAAATGTTTTTTTAAAGATGGTTGATGATCAATGCTTTAGCACAGTATAGCACAAGGAGAATTCCCCTCACTGTCCTTCCCTGTCCCTAGAAACAAGGATTAGCACAGTGAAAGAAACTGACACTCTCCCTACCTATAGTTTTCTGTCCCTAGAAAAAATGTTTTTTTAAAGATGGTTGATGATCAATGCTTTAGCACAGTATAGCACAAGGAGAATTTCCCTCACTGTCCTTCCCTGTCCCTAGAAACAAGGATTATCACAGTGAAAGAAACTGACACTCTCCCTACCTATAGTTTTCTGTCCCTAGAAAAAATGTTTTTTTAAAGATGGTTGATGATCAATGCTTTAGCACACTATAGCACAAGGAGAATTTCCCTCACTGTCCTTCCCTGTCCCTAGAAACAAGGATTATCACAGTGAAAGAAACTGACACTCTCCCTACCTATAGTTTTCTGTCCCTAGAAAAAATGTTTTTTTAAAGATGGTTGATGATCAATGCTTTAGCACAGTATAGCACAAGGAGAATTTCCCTCACTGTCCTTCCCTGTCCCTAGAAACAAGGATTATCACAGTGAAAGAAACTGACACTCTCCCTACCTATAGTTTTCTGTCCCTAGAAAAAATGTTTTTTTAAAGATGGTTGATGATCAATGCTTTAGCACAGTATAGCACAAGGAGAATTTCCCTCACTGTCCTTCCCTGTCCCTAGAAACAAGGATTATCACAGTGAAAGAAACTGACACTCTCCCTACCTATAGTTTTCTGTCCCTAGAAAAAATGTTTTTTTAAAGATGGTTGATGATCAATGCTTTAGCACAGTATAGCACAAGGAGAATTTCCCTCACTGTCCTTCCCTGTCCCTAGAAACAAGGATTAGCACAGTGAAAGAAACTGACACTCTCCCTACCTATAGTTTTCTGTCCCTAGAAAAAATGTTTTTTTAAAGATGGTTGATGATCAATGCTTTAGCACAATATAGCACAAGGAGAATTTCCCTCACTGTCCTTCCCTGTCCCTAGAAAATAGGATTTTTTACTCACCGTAAAATCCTTTTCTCTGAGTCCATGGACCGACACAGCTTCTCTATTGACAAAGTGGGTATTATCCGTTAATTAGGAGTGACTAGGCAGAAAAACTTGTAAAAAGTGTTGCATCACACCTTCTACAGTACCGCCCAGGGGGCGGACCCTCTGGGTATACCCTCTCAGTCTGCACATCGCAGATCAGTTCGTCAAAAAGCAGTACAAACTTAAAAGGAGGGGTGGGTGCTGTGTCGGTCCATGGACTCAGAGAAAAGGATTTTACGGTGAGTAAAAAATCCTATTTACTCTTTCGTCCATGGACCGACACAGCTTCTCTATTGACAAAGTGGGACGTCCCAAAGCAGTGTCAGAGAAAAAAACGAGGGGTGGTAACAGCATAAAAACAAACTTCACCCCAAAACACAAAACAGCACTCCTCCAACGGAGGAGTTGCAACTCTAAACAGCCGCCTGCAAAACCTTGCGGCCGAAAGAGGCATCCGAAGATGCACCTACATCAACTTTGTAGAATTTTGTGAAAGTGTGAGCGGACGACCAAGTCGCCGCTTTACATAGTTGGGAAACAGACGCTTGCTGTCAGAAAGCCCAAGAGGCACCTATTGCCCTGGTCGAATGCGCCGTGACAGGAAAGGGGGGCGCCTGACCCTTTAAGGCGTAAGCCTGGATTACTATCTGTCGGATCCACCTAGAGATGGTGGCCGATGAGACTGCTTGGCCCTTCTTGGGACCAGCCACCGAAACAAACAGTGAGTCTGACTTCCGGAACAGGGAAGTAGCAGATATGTATACTCTCAAAGCTCGGACAACGTCCAAGGAATGCAACGCCGACTCCTTAGGATTCGACGGCTGAGGACACAAGGATGGAAGTACAATGTCTTCGTTGAGATGAAAAGCCGAAACGACCTTCGGAAGAAAGGAAGGCTGCGGCCGCAGCACCACCTTATCCTTGTGGAAAATCAAATAGGGAGCCTTGCAGGACAAGGCTGCCAGCTCAGAGACTCGTCTAACTGACGTAACAGCCACCAAAAAGACCACCTTCTGAGAAAGTGTCAACAGGGGAATATCTCTAATATTCTCAAACGGTGCCTTCTGAAGCACCGAGAGGACCAGGTTCAAGTCCCACGGAGGTAACGGGGGGCGGACCGGAGGGGCCACATGTCGAACCCCCTGCACAAATGTACTCACGAGAGAGTGAGTCGCCAGGGGTCGCTGAAAAAAGACAGCCAGGGCAGATATCTGTCCCTTAATCGTACTTAGGGCAAGCCTTTGGTCTACCCCATGCTGTAAAAACAGCAGGATTCTGGAAACCAAATAGGTACGCGGATGCCATTTCATTTCCTCACACATGGAGATGTAGGCCCTCCAAGTGCGGTGATAGACCTTCCTAGAGGACGGTTTCCGAGCACTTCTCATAGTAGAAATTACTGAGTCTGACAGGCCCCGGTCTCTCAGTACCTGGTTCTCAACAGCCATGCCGTTAAAGCCAATGACTGTAAAGCAGGATGGAATATGGGACCTTGCGACAGCAGGTCCTTCCGTAGTGGTAGGCGCCAGGGGACGTCTGCTACCAGACGTACTAGATCGGCGTACCAAGGACGCTGAGGCCAATCTGGAGCGATTAGGATCATTGGAATTCCCTCTGCCTCCACTCTGCGGAGCAGAAGAGGAAGAAGCCTTAAGGGAGGGAAGGCATAGATTAGCCGATACTGGCCCCACGATGCTACCAACGCGTCCGTTGCGTCTGCCCATGGGTCTCTTGACCGGGCCACAAACCTCAATACCTTCCGATTGAGTCGGGAAGCCAGAAGATCTACGTCTGGTGTGCCCCATCTTTGGCAGAGGAGTTGGAACACCTCCGGGTGTAAGGACCATTCTCCCTGGTCCAGCATCTGGCGGCTCAGGTAGTCCGCCTGCCAGTTTTCCACACCCGGAATGTACACGGCCGACAGTGCCGGTACGCTCCTCTCTGCCCACTTCAGGATGCGAGCGATCTCCGATGCTGCAGCTGAGCTTCTTGTTCCTCCTTGATGATTGACATATGCCACTGCTGTGGCGTTGTCTGACTGGATCCTGACTGGACGCCCTTGCAGTCTCTGAGACCATTTGAAGAGGCACAGCTTGATCGCCCGGATCTCCAGGACATTGATCGGCAGGAGGGCTTCCTCTGGGGTCCAGCGACCTTGCGCCGACTGGACACCCCAGACTCCCCCCCAACCTGTAAGGCTGGCGTCCGTCGTGATCACTATCCAGTAAACCGGAAGAAATGACTTCCCGGCCATTAGAGCCGGTGCTGTCAGCCACCATACCAGGGATCTCCTGACTAGGTGGCTCACTCGGATTTGATAATCCAGAGATGAAGGGCATCTGTTCCATCTGGACAGAACTTCCCTCTGTAACACTCGAGTGTGGTATTGAGCATATGGGACCGCCTCGAAGGAGGCTACCATGAGGCCCAACACTCGCATGCAAAAACGGAGTGACGACCAATTCCTGGAAGTCAGCTGCCGTACTGCAGCCCGGAGGGTCTGCAACTTCTCCACAGGGAGGAATACCTTTGCCTCTGAGGAATCCAGAATCAACCCCAGGTACACTAGGCGTTGAGTGGGCACCAATACTGACTTTTGCGTGTTTAGTATCCAACCACAGTCTCGAAGAGTCTGACAGGTAATGGACACGCTTACCTCTAATTCTGAGCTTGAAGGGCCCTTCAGCAGAAGGTCGTCCAAGTAACCTGTGATAGCGATACCCCGCTGTCTTAGAAGTGCCAGAATCGGAGCGAGCACCTTGGTGAACGTCCTGGGTGCTGAGGCAAGGCCAAACGGGAGGGCCACAAACTGGTAGTGGTTCTTCCCGATAGCAAATCGCAGAAACCTCTGGTGTCTGGAGTATATGGGGTTATGCAGGTATGCGTCCTTGATGTCCAAGGAGGCCAGAAAGTCCCCCGGATGGAGAGCCGTGACTACAGATCGAACCGACTCCATCCGAAAACTTTGTACCTTCACAAAGCAATTGAGGGCTCTGAGATCCAAGCTTGGACGAACCCCCTCCTTCTTCGGCACAATGAACAGATTTGAGTAAAAACCCCGTTCCAGTTCTGGAACTGGAATAACTACCCCGCGTTCCAGTAGACCCTGGACCGCCCCATACAGGGCCTCCCGACGGGTCGGTAGTAGCTGGAGATTGGAGGTGTTGAATCTGTCCGGTGGACAAGAGAGAAACTATCTTGTAGCCTGAGGAGATTACTTCGCAAACACACCTGTCGGAGATTAGTGCTGTCCACTGAGTCGCAAATTTGCGAAGACGTCTCCCCACCCGAGAGCTGGGTGGGGGTGGACTTTCATGCGGACGCAAATTTGTCCGCAGGCTTATTGGGTATGCGGGACCAGGGACGCTTTTGTCCTTGGGCAGGCGCTTTATCGGCCTGGGGTCTTTTCCCTGTCGCCCTAGGGGGACGAAAAAACCACTTGTGTGCAGTAAAGGAGGGCCCTTGCCCTTGGCGTGGCCCCTTACCCTTGCTAATTTGGGGAAGCAAAGTACTTTTACTTCCTGTGGCATCCTTGATGATGTCATCCAGAGAAGCCCCAAAAAGTCTGTCGCCCTTAAAAGGCAGATCCAACAGGGCTTTCTTGGAAGTCTGGTCCGCAGACCAGCCTTTTAGCCAGATCAGGTGGCGTATTGCTACTGCATAAACCGAAGTTTTAGACAGCAGGGGAATAGTATTCATGTCTGACTCGCAGACAAACCTAAGGCCCTGGACCAACAGGTCGGCCAATGTTATCTCATCAGGAGGAGCATCTCGCTCCTTAACCCCTGGAGTAGCAATCTTGCCCATTCAGTAAGTGTGTGAGACACTAGGGCCCCCGCCAATGCCGGGCGTACTGCCGAGCCTACCACTGAGTATAGGTAGCAAGCGAGTGCTTCAGCCTTCTTATCCACAGGGTCCTAGAAAACAGGAGCCCCTTCTACAGGAATTGTGGTGGCTCTATTAAGTCTGGACACCGGAGGGTCCACTATAGGGGGGAGAGGTCCATTTCTTCAGAAAACTCTCCTCAAAAGGGGTACCGTACCGCAAACCTCTTTGGGGCTGTAAAGACCCTCAGTGGGTTCTCCCATTCCTTGTATAAGAGTTTATCAAAAGACACACAAGGGAACACCTTAGCAGTGCGGGCAGGTCTATGAAACCCAAGTGGACCGGAGTCTCTGCTGCTTCTGCAGTATTTTCCAATTTTAGCATATCCCGCACTGCAGTAATAAGGTCAGATACCAAAGCCGTCTCGCGTACTGACCTGGACTTTGAGTCATTCTCACTGTCCGGTCACGGTCTGCAGTCTCTGGTGCGTCAGAATCTGGGCCCCGAGCCATAGCTGGACCTGGTTCTGCACCAGAATTATCCCCAGAAGCTTGCAGGGGATGGGGCGTTTACTACCCCCTGTATTCCCGTGTGCTGCTTCCACCCTGGCAGCAAACGCCTCTAGGATTGCCGACATAGCGTCCATAGACACCTCAGGGACACCAGCTGCTAAATCTGGTGTTTCAGGGGAGAAGACATCTGGCTCAGATGCCATGCTGACCACACGCTGACACTCACAGGGCTCCAGGCAAGATATCAATAGGCCACCCTCCTGCGCTGCAGAGATGCTGGGTCACCCAGAGGACTCACCACCCTGGATAGGTACTGCTATGCTGCGCCTATGATGCTGTCCCCTTGCTGCTGTGTCAGTCTGCTTCTTTTATCAGCACTTCCTGTGTGAATTTTCGCGCCAGTGTAATGCACCCTAGAGGCCGGAGGCTCTCGCAAAATGGTTGCCAAAACCGTCTGTATGGAAGATAATGTGGGCTCTAAGAAAATGGCCGCCGACAGAAGATAGAGGTCAGGCAGCCATAGCCCACAAAAAAGATGGCCGCCGAACGGCAATATCTGCATACAGGGTGGACAAACATGGCCGCCGATCACCTGATAGGGGCCAGTGGGTGTGGCCGAACTACAGGAAGATGGCCGCCAGGCAGTTACAAGAGGCCAAACTTGGCATGGACCACCTCAAAATGGCCGCCGACAGCATGGAGACACAGAAACACAGGTAAGCAAAAATGACATTTCTTTTAAATGTTAGTTACAGCCAGCCCCGCTCCAGTGGGACCCCCTAGGTGACCCCCAGCACCCAGCAACCTTTAGCTAGAAGCCCAGGGAGGAGGGAAAGGCAGGGAGAGAGGGAAGAAAGGGGCCACAACCACTTACTTGATCTCTCCAGGAATGTCCAGCTAAATCACCCAGCCGAGGCAGGGGAGTTTTACTTACCTATCCTGCATGTATTCTGCTGGAAGACATTCCAAACAGATCATCGTCCGCGCACGGAAGGTGACTGTTGGCCAGGCATGCTGTGATTGGACCCAGAAGGGACGATCATATGTATGCCCTGGAGCATGACGCTCACCGGACAGGCTGCTGCGACTCGGCCGTAAGGTCAGCCGAAGCTGAGCGGTCCGATGCAAGCCTTGGAGCGTAAGCTCACCGGCCAGGCTGCTGCGACTCGGCCGTAAGGTCAGCCGAAGCTGAGCGGTCCGATGCAGGCCCTGGAGCGTAGGCTCACCGGCCACCCGTGGAGCGACGGGCATGTCGTGGAAAACCCAGCGCGTAGCTAGGGTCGGCACACGCTCGATGGCCGAAACTGGGGAGACTACAAGGATCGAGGATCCAGCCTGTCACCCAGTCGGCAGTTGATCGAAGATCGCAGGAAACAACAAATGTAGCAAAAAAATAAAAATATATATATCTTTTTTCCCCGGACCAATGAGCCCGAAGGGAGCCATGTCCTACTCCTTGCTAGACAGAAAAAAACTGATCTGCGATGTGCAGACTGAGAGGGTATACCCAGAGGGTCCGCCCCCTGGGCGGTACTGTAGAAGGTGTGATGCAACACTTTTTACAAGTTTTTCTGCCTAGTCACTCCTAATTAACGGATAATACCCACTTTGTCAATAGAGAAGCTGTGTCGGTCCATGGACGAAAGAGTAACAAGGATTATCACAGTGAAAGAAACTGACACTCTCCCTACCTATAGTTTTCTGTCCCTAGAAAAAATGTTTTTTTAAAGATGGTTGATGATCAATGCTTTAGCACAGTATAGCACAAGGAGAATTTCCCTCACTGTCCTTCCCTGTCCCTAGAAACAAGGATTATCACAGTGAAAGAAACTGACACTCTCCCTACCTATAGTTTTCTGTCCCTAGAAAAAATGTTTTTTTAAAGATGGTTGATGATCAATGCTTTAGCACAGTATAGCACAAGGAGAATTTCCCTCACTGTCCTTCCCTGTCCCTAGAAACAAGGATTATCACAGTGAAAGAAACTGACACTCTCCCTACCTATAGTTTTCTGTCCCTAGAAAAAATGTTTTTTTAAAGATGGTTGATGATCAATGCTTTAGCACAATATAGCACAAGGAGAAGTTCCCTCACTGTCCTTCCCTGTCCCTAGAAACAAGGATTATCACAGTGAAAGAAACTGACACTCTCCCTACCTATAGTTTTCTGTCCCTAGAAAAAATGTTTTTTTAAAGATGGTTGATGATCAATGCTTTAGCACAGTATAGCACAAGGAGAATTTCCCTCACTGTCCTTCCCTGTCCCTAGAAACAAGGATTATCACAGTGAAAGAAACTGACACTCTCCCTACCTATAGTTTTCTGTCCCTAGAAAAAATGTTTTTTTAAAGATGGTTGATGATCAATGCTTTAGCACAGTATAGCACAAGGAGAATTTCCCTCACTGTCCTTCCCTGTCCCTAGAAACAAGGATTAGCACAGTGAAAGAAACTGACACTCTCCCTACCTATAGTTTTCTGTCCCTAGAAAAAATGTTTTTTTAAAGATGGTTGATGATCAATGCTTTAGCACAGTATAGCACAAGGAGAATTTCCCTCACTGTCCTTCCCTGTCCCTAGAAACAAGGATTAGCACAGTGAAAGAAACTGAC
This sequence comes from Rana muscosa, assembly GCA_029206835.1. NCBI lineage: Eukaryota > Metazoa > Chordata > Amphibia > Anura > Ranidae > Rana > Rana muscosa. The sequence goes on from CM055116.1 coordinate 222,623,249, forward strand.
ACTCTCCCTACCTATAGTTTTCTGTCCCTAGAAAAAATGTTTTTTTAAAGATGGTTGATGATCAATGCTTTAGCACAGTATAGCACAAGGAGAATTTCCCTCACTGTCCTTCCCTGTCCCTAGAAACAAGGATTATCACAGTGAAAGAAACTGACACTCTCCCTACCTATAGTTTTCTGTCCCTAGAAAAAATGTTTTTTTAAAGATGGTTGATGATCAATGCTTTAGCACAGTATAGCACAAGGAGAATTTCCCTCACTGTCCTTCCCTGTCCCTAGAAACAAGGATTATCACAGTGAAAGAAACTGACACTCTCCCTACCTATAGTTTTCTGTCCCTAGAAAAAATGTTTTTTTAAAGATGGTTGATGATCAATGCTTTAGCACAGTATAGCACAAGGAGAATTTCCCTCACTGTCCTTCCCTGTCCCTAGAAACAAGGATTATCACAGTGAAAGAAACTGACACTCTCCCTACCTATAGTTTTCTGTCCCTAGAAAAAATGTTTTTTTAAAGATGGTTGATGATCAATGCTTTAGCACAGTATAGCACAAGGAGAATTCCCCTCACTGTCCTTCCCTGTCCCTAGAAACAAGGATTAGCACAGTGAAAGAAACTGACACTCTCCCTACCTATAGTTTTCTGTCCCTAGAAAAAATGTTTTTTTAAAGATGGTTGATGATCAATGCTTTAGCACAGTATAGCACAAGGAGAATTTCCCTCACTGTCCTTCCCTGTCCCTAGAAACAAGGATTATCACAGTGAAAGAAACTGACACTCTCCCTACCTATAGTTTTCTGTCCCTAGAAAAAATGTTTTTTTAAAGATGGTTGATGATCAATGCTTTAGCACACTATAGCACAAGGAGAATTTCCCTCACTGTCCTTCCCTGTCCCTAGAAACAAGGATTATCACAGTGAAAGAAACTGACACTCTCCCTACCTATAGTTTTCTGTCCCTAGAAAAAATGTTTTTTTAAAGATGGTTGATGATCAATGCTTTAGCACAGTATAGCACAAGGAGAATTTCCCTCACTGTCCTTCCCTGTCCCTAGAAACAAGGATTATCACAGTGAAAGAAACTGACACTCTCCCTACCTATAGTTTTCTGTCCCTAGAAAAAATGTTTTTTTAAAGATGGTTGATGATCAATGCTTTAGCACAGTATAGCACAAGGAGAATTTCCCTCACTGTCCTTCCCTGTCCCTAGAAACAAGGATTAGCACAGTGAAAGAAACTGACACTCTCCCTACCTATAGTTTTCTGTCCCTAGAAAAAATGTTTTTTTAAAGATGGTTGATGATCAATGCTTTAGCACAGTATAGCACAAGGAGAATTTCCCTCACTGTCCTTCCCTGTCCCTAGAAACAAGGATTATCACAGTGAAAGAAACTGACACTCTCCCTACCTATAGTTTTCTGTCCCTAGAAAAAATGTTTTTTTAAAGATGGTTGATGATCAATGCTTTAGCACAGTATAGCACAAGGAGAATTTCCCTCACTGTCCTTCCCTGTCCATAGAAACAAGGATTATCACAGTGAAAGAAACTGACACTCTCCCTACCTATAGTTTTCTGTCCCTAGAAAAAATGTTTTTTTAAAGATGGTTGATGATCAATGCTTTAGCACAGTATAGCACAAGGAGAATTTCCCTCACTGTCCTTCCCTGTCCATAGAAACAAGGATTATCACAGTGAAAGAAACTGACACTCTCCCTACCTATAGTTTTCTGTCCCTAGAAATTTTTTTTTTTAAAGATGGTTGATGATCAATGCTTTAGCACAGTATAGCACAAGGAGAATTTCCCTCACTGTCCTTCCCTGTCCCTAGAAACAAGGATTATCACAGTGAAAGAAACTGACACTCTCCCTACCTATAGTTTTCTGTCCCTAGAAAAAATGTTTTTTTAAAGATGGTTGATGATCAATGCTTTAGCACAGTATAGCACAAGGAGAATTTCCCTCACTGTCCTTCCCTGTCCCTAGAAACAAGGATTAGCACAGTGAAAGAAACTGACACTCTCCCTACCTATAGTTTTCTGTCCCTAGAAAAAATGTTTTTTTAAAGATGGTTGATGATCAATGCTTTAGCACAGTATAGCACAAGGAGAATTTCCCTCACTGTCCTTCCCTGTCCCTAGAAACAAGGATTATCACAGTGAAAGAAACTGACACTCTCCCTACCTATAGTTTTCTGTCCCTAGAAAAAATGTTTTTTTAAAGATGGTTGATGATCAATGCTTTAGCACAGTATAGCACAAGGAGAATTTCCCTCACTGTCCTTCCCTGTCCATAGAAACAAGGATTATCACAGTGAAAGAAACTGACACTCTCCCTACCTATAGTTTTCTGTCCCTAGAAAAAATGTTTTTTTAAAGATGGTTGATGATCAATGCTTTAGCACAGTATAGCACAAGGAGAATTTCCCTCACTGTCCTTCCCTGTCCATAGAAACAAGGATTATCACAGTGAAAGAAACTGACACTCTCCCTACCTATAGTTTTCTGTCCCTAGAAATTTTTTTTTTTAAAGATGGTTGATGATCAATGCTTTAGCACAGTATAGCACAAGGAGAATTTCCCTCACTGTCCTTCCCTGTCCCTAGAAACAAGGATTATCACAGTGAAAGAAACTGACACTCTCCCTACCTATAGTTTTCTGTCCCTAGAAAAAATGTTTTTTTAAAGATGGTTGATGATCAATGCTTTAGCACAGTATAGCACAAGGAGAATTTCCCTCACTGTCCTTCCCTGTCCCTAGAAACAAGGATTAGCACAGTGAAAGAAACTGACACTCTCCCTACCTATAGTTTTCTGTCCCTAGAAAAAATGTTTTTTTAAAGATGGTTGATGATCAATGCTTTAGCACAGTATAGCACAAGGAGAATTTCCCTCACTGTCCTTCCCTGTCCCTAGAAACAAGGATTAGCACAGTGAAAGAAACTGACACTCTCCCTACCTATAGTTTTCTGTCCCTAGAAATTTTTTTTTTTAAAGATGGTTGATGATCAATGCTTTAGCACACTATAGCACAAGGAGAATTTCCCTCACTGTCCTTCCCTGTCCCTAGAAACAAGGATTATCACAGTGAAAGAAACTGACACTCTCCCTACCTATAGTTTTCTGTCCCTAGAAATAATGTTTTTTTAAAGATGGTTGATGATCAATGCTTTAGCACAGTATAGCACAAGGAGAATTTCCCTCACTGTCCTTCCCTGTCCCTAGAAACAAGGATTAGCACAGTGAAAGAAACTGACACTCTCCCTACCTATAGTTTTCTGTCCCTAGAAAAAATGTTTTTTTTAAAGATGGTTGATGATCAATGCTTTAGCACAGTATAGCACAAGGAGAATTTCCCTCACTGTCCTTCCCTGTCCCTAGAAACAAGGATTAGCACAGTGAAAGAAACTGACACTCTCCCTACCTATAGTTTTCTGTCCCTAGAAACATTTTTTTTTTAAAGATGGTTGATGATCAATGCTTTAGCACAGTATAGCACAAGGAGAATTTCCCTCACTGTCCTTCCCTGTCCCTAGAAACAAGGATTAGCACAGTGAAAGAAACTGACACTCTCCCTACCTATAGTTTTCTGTCCCTAGAAAAAATGTTTTTTTAAAGATGGTTGATGATCAATGCTTTAGCACAGTATAGCACAAGGAGAATTTCCCTCACTGTCCTTCCCTGTCCCTAGAAACAAGGATTAGCACAGTGAAAGAAACTGACACTCTCCCTACCTATAGTTTTCTGTCCCTAGAAAAAATGTTTTTTTAAAGATGGTTGATGATCAATGCTTTAGCACAGTATAGCACAAGGAGAATTTCCCTCACTGTCCTTCCCTGTCCCTAGAAACAAGGATTATCACAGTGAAAGAAACTGACACTCTCCCTACCTATAGTTTTCTGTCCCTAGAAAAAATGTTTTTTTAAAGATGGTTGATGATCAATGCTTTAGCACAGTATAGCACAAGGAGAATTTCCCTCACTGTCCTTCCCTGTCCCTAGAAACAAGGATTATCACAGTGAAAGAAACTGACACTCTCCCTACCTATAGTTTTCTGTCCCTAGAAAAAATGTTTTTTTAAAGATGGTTGATGATCAATGCTTTAGCACAGTATAGCACAAGGAGAATTCCCCTCACTGTCCTTCCCTGTCCCTAGAAACAAGGATTAGCACAGTGAAAGAAACTGACACTCTCCCTACCTATAGTTTTCTGTCCCTAGAAAAAATGTTTTTTTAAAGATGGTTGATGATCAATGCTTTAGCACAGTATAGCACAAGGAGAATTTCCCTCACTGTCCTTCCCTGTCCCTAGAAACAAGGATTATCACAGTGAAAGAAACTGACACTCTCCCTACCTATAGTTTTCTGTCCCTAGAAAAAATGTTTTTTTAAAGATGGTTGATGATCAATGCTTTAGCACACTATAGCACAAGGAGAATTTCCCTCACTGTCCTTCCCTGTCCCTAGAAACAAGGATTATCACAGTGAAAGAAACTGACACTCTCCCTACCTATAGTTTTCTGTCCCTAGAAAAAATGTTTTTTTAAAGATGGTTGATGATCAATGCTTTAGCACAGTATAGCACAAGGAGAATTTCCCTCACTGTCCTTCCCTGTCCCTAGAAACAAGGATTATCACAGTGAAAGAAACTGACACTCTCCCTACCTATAGTTTTCTGTCCCTAGAAAAAATGTTTTTTTAAAGATGGTTGATGATCAATGCTTTAGCACAGTATAGCACAAGGAGAATTTCCCTCACTGTCCTTCCCTGTCCCTAGAAACAAGGATTATCACAGTGAAAGAAACTGACACTCTCCCTACCTATAGTTTTCTGTCCCTAGAAAAAATGTTTTTTTAAAGATGGTTGATGATCAATGCTTTAGCACAGTATAGCACAAGGAGAATTTCCCTCACTGTCCTTCCCTGTCCCTAGAAACAAGGATTAGCACAGTGAAAGAAACTGACACTCTCCCTACCTATAGTTTTCTGTCCCTAGAAAAAATGTTTTTTTAAAGATGGTTGATGATCAATGCTTTAGCACAATATAGCACAAGGAGAATTTCCCTCACTGTCCTTCCCTGTCCCTAGAAACAAGGATTATCACAGTGAAAGAAACTGACACTCTCCCTACCTATAGTTTTCTGTCCCTAGAAAAAATGTTTTTTTAAAGATGGTTGATGATCAATGCTTTAGCACACTATAGCACAAGGAGAATTTCCCTCACTGTCCTTCCCTGTCCCTAGAAACAAGGATTATCACAGTGAAAGAAACTGACACTCTCCCTACCTATAGTTTTCTGTCCCTAGAAAAAATGTTTTTTTAAAGATGGTTGATGATCAATGCTTTAGCACAGTATAGCACAAGGAGAATTTCCCTCACTGTCCTTCCCTGTCCCTAGAAACAAGGATTATCACAGTGAAAGAAACTGACACTCTCCCTACCTATAGTTTTCTGTCCCTAGAAAAAATGTTTTTTTAAAGATGGTTGATGATCAATGCTTTAGCACAGTATAGCACAAGGAGAATTTCCCTCACTGTCCTTCCCTGTCCCTAGAAACAAGGATTAGCACAGTGAAAGAAACTGACACTCTCCCTACCTATAGTTTTCTGTCCCTAGAAAAAATGTTTTTTTAAAGATGGTTGATGATCAATGCTTTAGCACAGTATAGCACAAGGAGAATTTCCCTCACTGTCCTTCCCTGTCCCTAGAAACAAGGATTAGCACAGTGAAATAAACTGACACTCTCCCTACCTATAGTTTTCTGTCCCTAGAAAAAATGTTTTTTTAAAGATGGTTGATGATCAATGCTTTAGCACAATATAGCACAAGGAGAATTTCCCTCACTGTCCTTCCCTGTCCCTAGAAACAAGGATTATCACAGTGAAAGAAACTGACACTCTCCCTACCTATAGTTTTCTGTCCCTAGAAAAAATGTTTTTTTAAAGATGGTTGATGATCAATGCTTTAGCACAGTATAGCACAAGGAGAATTTCCCTCACTGTCCTTCCCTGTCCCTAGAAACAAGGATTATCACAGTGAAAGAAACTGACACTCTCCCTACCTATAGTTTTCTGTCCCTAGAAAAAATGTTTTTTTAAAGATGGTTGATGATCAATGCTTTAGCACAGTATAGCACAAGGAGAATTTCCCTCACTGTCCTTCCCTGTCCCTAGAAACAAGGATTAGCACAGTGAAAGAAACTGACACTCTCCCTACCTATAGTTTTCTGTCCCTAGAAAAAATGTTTTTTTAAAGATGGTTGATGATCAATGCTTTAGCACAGTATAGCACAAGGAGAATTTCCCTCACTGTCCTTCCCTGTCCCTAGAAACAAGGATTAGCACAGTGAAAGAAACTGACACTCTCCCTACCTATAGTTTTCTGTCCCTAGAAAAAATGTTTTTTTAAAGATGGTTGATGATCAATGCTTTAGCACAATATAGCACAAGGAGAATTTCCCTCACTGTCCTTCCCTGTCCCTAGAAACAAGGATTATCACAGTGAAAGAAACTGACACTCTCCCTACCTATAGTTTTCTGTCCCTAGAAAAAATGTTTTTTTAAAGATGGTTGATGATCAATGCTTTAGCACACTATAGCACAAGGAGAATTTCCCTCACTGTCCTTCCCTGTCCCTAGAAACAAGGATTATCACAGTGAAAGAAACTGACACTCTCCCTACCTATAGTTTTCTGTCCCTAGAAAAAATGTTTTTTTAAAGATGGTTGATGATCAATGCTTTAGCACAGTATAGCACAAGGAGAATTTCCCTCACTGTCCTTCCCTGTCCCTAGAAACAAGGATTATCACAGTGAAAGAAACTGACACTCTCCCTACCTATAGTTTTCTGTCCCTAGAAAAAATGTTTTTTTAAAGATGGTTGATGATCAATGCTTTAGCACAGTATAGCACAAGGAGAATTTCCCTCACTGTCCTTCCCTGTCCCTAGAAACAAGGATTAGCACAGTGAAAGAAACTGACACTCTCCCTACCTATAGTTTTCTGTCCCTAGAAAAAATGTTTTTTTAAAGATGGTTGATGATCAATGCTTTAGCACAGTATAGCACAAGGAGAATTTCCCTCACTGTCCTTCCCTGTCCCTAGAAACAAGGATTAGCACAGTGAAAGAAACTGACACTCTCCCTACCTATAGTTTTCTGTCCCTAGAAAAAATGTTTTTTTAAAGATGGTTGATGATCAATGCTTTAGCACAATATAGCACAAGGAGAATTTCCCTCACTGTCCTTCCCTGTCCCTAGAAACAAGGATTATCACAGTGAAAGAAACTGACACTCTCCCTACCTATAGTTTTCTGTCCCTAGAAAAAATGTTTTTTTAAAGATGGTTGATGATCAATGCTTTAGCACAGTATAGCACAAGGAGAATTTCCCTCACTGTCCTTCCCTGTCCCTAGAAACAAGGATTATCACAGTGAAAGAAACTGACACTCTCCCTACCTATAGTTTTCTGTCCCTAGAAAAAATGTTTTTTTAAAGATGGTTGATGATCAATGCTTTAGCACAGTATAGCACAAGGAGAATTTCCCTCACTGTCCTTCCCTGTCCCTAGAAACAAGGATTAGCACAGTGAAAGAAACTGACACTCTCCCTACCTATAGTTTTCTGTCCCTAGAAAAAATGTTTTTTTAAAGATGGTTGATGATCAATGCTTTAGCACAATATAGCACAAGGAGAATTTCCCTCACTGTCCTTCCCTGTCCCTAGAAACAAGGATTATCACAGTGAAAGAAACTGACACTCTCCCTACCTATAGTTTTCTGTCCCTAGAAAAAATGTTTTTTTAAAGATGGTTGATGATCAATGCTTTAGCACAGTATAGCACAAGGAGAATTTCCCTCACTGTCCGTCCCTGTCCCTAGAAACAAGGATTATCACAGTGAAAGAAACTGACACTCTCCCTACCTATAGTTTTCTGTCCCTAGAAAAAATGTTTTTTTAAAGATGGTTGATGATCAATGCTTTAGCACAGTATAGCACAAGGAGAATTTCCCTCACTGTCCTTCCCTGTCCCTAGAAACAAGGATTAGCACAGTGAAAGAAACTGACACTCTCCCTACCTATAGTTTTCTGTCCCTAGAAAAAATGTTTTTTTAAAGATGGTTGATGATCAATGCTTTAGCACAGTATAGCACAAGGAGAATTTCCCTCACTGTCCTTCCCTGTCCCTAGAAACAAGGATTAGCACAGTGAAAGAAACTGACACTCTCCCTACCTATAGTTTTCTGTCCCTAGAAAAAATGTTTTTTTAAAGATGGTTGATGATCAATGCTTTAGCACAGTATAGCACAAGGAGAATTTCCCTCACTGTCCTTCCCTGTCCCTAGAAACAAGGATTATCACAGTGAAAGAAACTGACACTCTCCCTACCTATAGTTTTCTGTCCCTAGAAAAAATGTTTTTTTAAAGATGGTTGATGATCAATGCTTTAGCACAGTATAGCACAAGGAGAATTTCCCTCACTGTCCTTCCCTGTCCCTAGAAACAAGGATTATCACAGTGAAAGAAACTGACACTCTCCCTACCTATAGTTTTCTGTCCCTAGAAAAAATGTTTTTTTAAAGATGGTTGATGATCAATGCTTTAGCACAGTATAGCACAAGGAGAATTTCCCTCACTGTCCTTCCCTGTCCCTAGAAACAAGGATTATCACAGTGAAAGAAACTGACACTCTCCCTACCTATAGTTTTCTGTCCCTAGAAAAAATGTTTTTTTAAAGATGGTTGATGATCAATGCTTTAGCACAGTATAGCACAAGGAGAATTCCCCTCACTGTCCTTCCCTGTCCCTAGAAACAAGGATTAGCACAGTGAAAGAAACTGACACTCTCCCTACCTATAGTTTTCTGTCCCTAGAAAAAATGTTTTTTTAAAGATGGTTGATGATCAATGCTTTAGCACAGTATAGCACAAGGAGAATTTCCCTCACTGTCCTTCCCTGTCCCTAGAAACAAGGATTATCACAGTGAAAGAAACTGACACTCTCCCTACCTATAGTTTTCTGTCCCTAGAAAAAATGTTTTTTTAAAGATGGTTGATGATCAATGCTTTAGCACACTATAGCACAAGGAGAATTTCCCTCACTGTCCTTCCCTGTCCCTAGAAACAAGGATTATCACAGTGAAAGAAACTGACACTCTCCCTACCTATAGTTTTCTGTCCCTAGAAAAAATGTTTTTTTAAAGATGGTTGATGATCAATGCTTTAGCACAGTATAGCACAAGGAGAATTTCCCTCACTGTCCTTCCCTGTCCCTAGAAACAAGGATTATCACAGTGAAAGAAACTGACACTCTCCCTACCTATAGTTTTCTGTCCCTAGAAAAAAATGTTTTTTTAAAGATGGTTGATGATCAATGCTTTAGCACAGTATAGCACAAGGAGAATTTCCCTCACTGTCCTTCCCTGTCCCTAGAAACAAGGATTATCACAGTGAAAGAAACTGACACTCTCCCTACCTATAGTTTTCTGTCCCTAGAAAAAATGTTTTTTTAAAGATGGTTGATGATCAATGCTTTAGCACAGTATAGCACAAGGAGAATTCCCCTCACTGTCCTTCCCTGTCCCTAGAAACAAGGATTAGCACAGTGAAAGAAACTGACACTCTCCCTACCTATAGTTTTCTGTCCCTAGAAAAAATGTTTTTTTAAAGATGGTTGATGATCAATGCTTTAGCACAGTATAGCACAAGGAGAATTTCCCTCACTGTCCTTCCCTGTCCCTAGAAACAAGGATTATCACAGTGAAAGAAACTGACACTCTCCCTACCTATAGTTTTCTGTCCCTAGAAAAAATGTTTTTTTAAAGATGGTTGATGATCAATGCTTTAGCACAGTATAGCACAAGGAGAATTTCCCTCACTGTCCTTCCCTGTCCCTAGAAACAAGGATTATCACAGTGAAAGAAACTGACACTCTCCCTACCTATAGTTTTCTGTCCCTAGAAAAAATTTTTTTTAAAGATGGTTGATGATCAATGCTTTAGCACAGTATAGCACAAGGAGAATTTCCCTCACTGTCCTTCCCTGTCCCTAGAAACAAGGATTATCACAGTGAAAGAAACTGACACTCTCCCTACCTATAGTTTTCTGTCCCTAGAAAAAATGTTTTTTTAAAGATGGTTGATGATCAATGCTTTAGCACAGTATAGCACAAGGAGAATTTCCCTCACTGTCCTTCCCTGTCCCTAGAAACAAGGATTAGCACAGTGAAAGAAACTGACACTCTCCCTAACTATAGTTTTCTGTCCCTAGAAAAAATGTTTTTTTAAAGATGGTTGATGATCAATGCTTTAGCACAGTATAGCACAAGGAGAATTTCCCTCACTGTCCTTCCCTGTCCCTAGAAACAAGGATTAGCACAGTGAAAGAAACTGACACTCTCCCTACCTATAGTTTTCTGTCCCTAGAAAAAATGTTTTTTTAAAGATGGTTGATGATCAATGCTTTAGCACAGTATAGCACAAGGAGAATTTCCCTCACTGTCCGTCCCTGTCCCTAGAAACAAGGATTATCACAGTGAAAGAAACTGACACTCTCCCTACCTATAGTTTTCTGTCCCTAGAAAAAATGTTTTTTTAAAGATGGTTGATGATCAATGCTTTAGCACAGTATAGCACAAGGAGAATTTCCCTCACTGTCCTTCCCTGTCCCTAGAAACAAGGATTAGCACAGTGAAAGAAACTGACACTCTCCCTACCTATAGTTTTCTGTCCCTAGAAAAAATGTTTTTTTAAAGATGGTTGATGATCAATGCTTTAGCACAGTATAGCACAAGGAGAATTTCCCTCACTGTCCTTCCCTGTCCCTAGAAACAAGGATTAGCACAGTGAAAGAAACTGACACTCTCCCTACCTATAGTTTTCTGTCCCTAGAAAAAATGTTTTTTTAAAGATGGTTGATGATCAATGCTTTAGCACAGTATAGCACAAGGAGAATTTCCCTCACTGTCCTTCCCTGTCCCTAGAAACAAGGATTATCACAGTGAAAGAAACTGACACTCTCCCTACCTATAGTTTTCTGTCCCTAGAAAAAATGTTTTTTTAAAGATGGTTGATGATCAATGCTTTAGCACAGTATAGCACAAGGAGAATTTCCCTCACTGTCCTTCCCTGTCCCTAGAAACAAGGATTATCACAGTGAAAGAAACTGACACTCTCCCTACCTATAGTTTTCTGTCCCTAGAAAAAATGTTTTTTTAAAGATGGTTGATGATCAATGCTTTAGCACAGTATAGCACAAGGAGAATTTCCCTCACTGTCCTTCCCTGTCCCTAGAAACAAGGATTATCACAGTGAAAGAAACTGACACTCTCCCTACCTATAGTTTTCTGTCCCTAGAAAAAATGTTTTTTTAAAGATGGTTGATGATCAATGCTTTAGCACAGTATAGCACAAGGAGAATTCCCCTCACTGTCCTTCCCTGTCCCTAGAAACAAGGATTAGCACAGTGAAAGAAACTGACACTCTCCCTACCTATAGTTTTCTGTCCCTAGAAAAAATGTTTTTTTAAAGATGGTTGATGATCAATGCTTTAGCACAGTATAGCACAAGGAGAATTTCCCTCACTGTCCTTCCCTGTCCCTAGAAACAAGGATTATCACAGTGAAAGAAACTGACACTCTCCCTACCTATAGTTTTCTGTCCCTAGAAAAAATGTTTTTTTAAAGATGGTTGATGATCAATGCTTTAGCACACTATAGCACAAGGAGAATTTCCCTCACTGTCCTTCCCTGTCCCTAGAAACAAGGATTATCACAGTGAAAGAAACTGACACTCTCCCTACCTATAGTTTTCTGTCCCTAGAAAAAATGTTTTTTTAAAGATGGTTGATGATCAATGCTTTAGCACAGTATAGCACAAGGAGAATTTCCCTCACTGTCCTTCCCTGTCCCTAGAAACAAGGATTATCACAGTGAAAGAAACTGACACTCTCCCTACCTATAGTTTTCTGTCCCTAGAAAAAAATGTTTTTTTAAAGATGGTTGATGATCAATGCTTTAGCACAGTATAGCACAAGGAGAATTTCCCTCACTGTCCTTCCCTGTCCCTAGAAACAAGGATTATCACAGTGAAAGAAACTGACACTCTCCCTACCTATAGTTTTCTGTCCCTAGAAAAAATGTTTTTTTAAAGATGGTTGATGATCAATGCTTTAGCACAGTATAGCACAAGGAGAATTCCCCTCACTGTCCTTCCCTGTCCCTAGAAACAAGGATTAGCACAGTGAAAGAAACTGACACTCTCCCTACCTATAGTTTTCTGTCCCTAGAAAAAATGTTTTTTTAAAGATGGTTGATGATCAATGCTTTAGCACAGTATAGCACAAGGAGAATTTCCCTCACTGTCCTTCCCTGTCCCTAGAAACAAGGATTATCACAGTGAAAGAAACTGACACTCTCCCTACCTATAGTTTTCTGTCCCTAGAAAAAATGTTTTTTTAAAGATGGTTGATGATCAATGCTTTAGCACAGTATAGCACAAGGAGAATTTCCCTCACTGTCCTTCCCTGTCCCTAGAAACAAGGATTATCACAGTGAAAGAAACTGACACTCTCCCTACCTATAGTTTTCTGTCCCTAGAAAATTTTTTTTTTAAAGATGGTTGATGATCAATGCTTTAGCACAGTATAGCACAAGGAGAATTTCCCTCACTGTCCTTCCCTGTCCCTAGAAACAAGGATTATCACAGTGAAAGAAACTGACACTCTCCCTACCTATAGTTTTCTGTCCCTAGAAAAAATGTTTTTTTAAAGATGGTTGATGATCAATGCTTTAGCACAGTATAGCACAAGGAGAATTTCCCTCACTGTCCTTCCCTGTCCCTAGAAACAAGGATTAGCACAGTGAAAGAAACTGACACTCTCCCTAACTATAGTTTTCTGTCCCTAGAAAAAATGTTTTTTTAAAGATGGTTGATGATCAATGCTTTAGCACAGTATAGCACAAGGAGAATTTCCCTCACTGTCCTTCCCTGTCCCTAGAAACAAGGATTAGCACAGTGAAAGAAACTGACACTCTCCCTACCTATAGTTTTCTGTCCCTAGAAAAAATGTTTTTTTAAAGATGGTTGATGATCAATGCTTTAGCACAGTATAGCACAAGGAGAATTTCCCTCACTGTCCTTCCCTGTCCCTAGAAACAAGGATTATCACAGTGAAAGAAACTGACACTCTCCCTACCTATAGTTTTCTGTCCCTAGAAAAAATGTTTTTTTAAAGATGGTTGATGATCAATGCTTTAGCACAGTATAGCACAAGGAGAATTTCCCTCACTGTCCTTCCCTGTCCCTAGAAACAAGGATTATCACAGTGAAAGAAACTGACACTCTCCCTACCTATAGTTTTCTGTCCCTAGAAAAAATGTTTTTTTAAAGATGGTTGATGATCAATGCTTTAGCACAGTATAGCACAAGGAGAATTTCCCTCACTGTCCTTCCCTGTCCCTAGAAACAAGGATTATCACAGTGAAAGAAACTGACACTCTCCCTACCTATAGTTTTCTGTCCCTAGAAAAAATGTTTTTTTAAAGATGGTTGATGATCAATGCTTTAGCACAGTATAGCACAAGGAGAATTTCCCTCATTGTCCTTCCCTGTCCCTAGAAACAAGGATTAGCACAGTGAAAGAAACTGACACTCTCCCTACCTATAGTTTTCTGTCCCTAGAAAAAATGTTTTTTTAAAGATGGTTGATGATCAATGCTTTAGCACAGTATAGCACAAGGAGAATTTCCCTCACTGTCCTTCCCTGTCCCTAGAAACAAGGATTATCACAGTGAAAGAAACTGACACTCTCCCTACCTATAGTTTTCTGTCCCTAGAAAAAATGTTTTTTTAAAGATAGTTGATGATCAATGCTTTAGCACAATATAGCACAAGGAGAATTTCCCTCACTGTCCTTCCCTGTCCCTAGAAACAAGGATTATCACAGTGAAAGAAACTGACACTCTCCCTACCTATAGTTTTCTGTCCCTAGAAAAAATGTTTTTTTAAAGATGGTTGATGATCAATGCTTTAGCACAGTATAGCACAAGGAGAATTTCCCTCACTGTCCTTCCCTGTCCCTAGAAACAAGGATTATCACAGTGAAAGAAACTGACACTCTCCCTACCTATAGTTTTCTGTCCCTAGAAAAAATGTTTTTTTAAAGATGGTTGATGATCAATGCTTTAGCACAGTATAGCACAAGGAGAATTTCCCTCACTGTCCTTCCCTGTCCCTAGAAACAAGGATTAGCACAGTGAAAGAAACTGACACTCTCCCTACCTATAGTTTTCTGTCCCTAGAAAAAATGTTTTTTTAAAGATGGTTGATGATCAATGCTTTAGCACAGTATAGCACAAGGAGAATTTCCCTCACTGTCCTTCCCTGTCCCTAGAAACAAGGATTAGCACAGTGAAAGAAACTGACACTCTCCCTACCTATAGTTTTCTGTCCCTAGAAAAAATGTTTTTTTAAAGATGGTTGATGATCAATGCTTTAGCACAGTATAGCACAAGGAGAATTTCCCTCACTGTCCTTCCCTGTCCCTAGAAACAAGGATTATCACAGTGAAAGAAACTGACACTCTCCCTACCTATAGTTTTCTGTCCCTAGAAAAAATGTTTTTTTAAAGATGGTTGATGATCAATGCTTTAGCACAGTATAGCACAAGGAGAATTTCCCTCACTGTCCTTCCCTGTCCCTAGAAACAAGGATTATCACAGTGAAAGAAACTGACACTCTCCCTACCTATAGTTTTCTGTCCCTAGAAAAAATGTTTTTTTAAAGATGGTTGATGATCAATGCTTTAGCACAGTATAGCACAAGGAGAATTTCCCTCACTGTCCTTCCCTGTCCCTAGAAACAAGGATTATCACAGTGAAAGAAACTGACACTCTCCCTACCTATAGTTTTCTGTCCCTAGAAAAAATGTTTTTTTAAAGATGGTTGATGATCAATGCTTTAGCACAGTATAGCACAAGGAGAATTTCCCTCACTGTCCTTCCCTGTCCCTAGAAACAAGGATTATCACAGTGAAAGAAACTGACACTCTCCCTTCCTATAGTTTTCTGTCCCTAGAAAAAATGTTTTTTTAAAGATGGTTGATGATCAATGCTTTAGCACAGTATAGCACAAGGAGAATTTCCCTCACTGTCCTTCCCTGTCCCTAGAAACAAGGATTATCACAGTGAAAGAAACTGACACTCTCCCTACCTATAGTTTTCTGTCCCTAGAAAAAATGTTTTTTTAAAGATGGTTGATGATCAATGCTTTAGCACAGTATAGCACAAGGAGAATTCCCCTCACTGTCCTTCCCTGTCCCTAGAAACAAGGATTAGCACAGTGAAAGAAACTGACACTCTCCCTACCTATAGTTTTCTGTCCCTAGAAAAAATGTTTTTTTAAAGATGGTTGATGATCAATGCTTTAGCACAGTATAGCACAAGGAGAATTTCCCTCACTGTCCTTCCCTGTCCCTAGAAACAAGGATTATCACAGTGAAAGAAACTGACACTCTCCCTACCTATAGTTTTCTGTCCCTAGAAAAAATGTTTTTTTAAAGATGGTTGATGATCAATGCTTTAGCACAGTATAGCACAAGGAGAATTTCCCTCACTGTCCTTCCCTGTCCCTAGAAACAAGGATTAGCACAGTGAAAGAAACTGACACTCTCCCTACCTATAGTTTTCTGTCCCTAGAAAAAATGTTTTTTTAAAGATGGTTGATGATCAATGCTTTAGCACAGTATAGCACAAGGAGAATTTCCCTCACTGTCCTTCCCTGTCCCTAGAAACAAGGATTAGCACAGTGAAAGAAACTGACACTCTCCCTACCTATAGTTTTCTGTCCCTAGAAAAAATGTTTTTTTAAAGATGGTTGATGATCAATGCTTTAGCACAGTATAGCACAAGGAGAATTTCCCTCACTGTCCTTCCCTGTCCCTAGAAACAAGGATTATCACAGTGAGAGAAACTGACACTCTCCCTACCTATAGTTTTCTGTCCCTAGAAAAAATGTTTTTTTAAAGATGGTTGATGATCAATGCTTTAGCACAGTATAGCACAAGGAGAATTTCCCTCACTGTCCTTCCCTGTCCCTAGAAACAAGGATTAGCACAGTGAAAGAAACTGACACTCTCCCTACCTATAGTTTTCTGTCCCTAGAAAAAATGTTTTTTTAAAGATGGTTGATGATCAATGCTTTAGCACAGTATAGCACAAGGAGAATTTCCCTCACTGTCCTTCCCTGTCCCTAGAAACAAGGATTATCACAGTGAAAGAAACTGACACTCTCCCTACCTATAGTTTTCTGTCCCTAGAAAAAATGTTTTTTTAAAGATGGTTGATGATCAATGCTTTAGCACAGTATAGCACAAGGAGAATTTCCCTCACTGTCCTTCCCTGTCCCTAGAAACAAGGATTATCACAGTGAAAGAAACTGACACTCTCCCTACCTATAGTTTTCTGTCCCTAGAAAAAATGTTTTTTTAAAGATGGTTGATGATCAATGCTTTAGCACAGTATAGCACAAGGAGAATTTCCCTCACTGTCCTTCCCTGTCCCTAGAAACAAGGATTATCACAGTGAAAGAAACTGACACTCTCCCTACCTATAGTTTTCTGTCCCTAGAAAAAATGTTTTTTTAAAGATGGTTGATGATCAATGCTTTAGCACAGTATAGCACAAGGAGAATTCCCCTCACTGTCCTTCCCTGTCCCTAGAAACAAGGATTAGCACAGTGAAAGAAACTGACACTCTCCCTACCTATAGTTTTCTGTCCCTAGAAAAAATGTTTTTTTAAAGATGGTTGATGATCAATGCTTTAGCACAGTATAGCACAAGGAGAATTTCCCTCACTGTCCTTCCCTGTCCCTAGAAACAAGGATTATCACAGTGAAAGAAACTGACACTCTCCCTACCTATAGTTTTCTGTCCCTAGAAAAAATGTTTTTTTAAAGATGGTTGATGATCAATGCTTTAGCACAGTATAGCACAAGGAGAATTTCCCTCACTGTCCTTCCCTGTCCCTAGAAACAAGGATTATCACAGTGAAAGAAACTGACACTCTCCCTACCTATAGTTTTCTGTCCCTAGAAAAAATGTTTTTTTAAAGATGGTTGATGATCAATGCTTTAGCACAGTATAGCACAAGGAGAATTTCCCTCACTGTCCTTCCCTGTCCCTAGAAACAAGGATTATCACAGTGAAAGAAACTGACACTCTCCCTACCTATAGTTTTCTGTCCCTAGAAAAAATGTTTTTTTAAAGATGGTTGATGATCAATGCTTTAGCACAGTATAGCACAAGGAGAATTTCCCTCACTGTCCTTCCCTGTCCCTAGAAACAAGGATTAGCACAGTGAAAGAAACTGACACTCTCCCTACCTATAGTTTTCTGTCCCTAGAAAAAATGTTTTTTTAAAGATGGTTGATGATCAATGCTTTAGCACAGTATAGCACAAGGAGAATTTCCCTCACTGTCCTTCCCTGTCCCTAGAAACAAGGATTAGCACAGTGAAAGAAACTGACACTCTCCCTACCTATAGTTTTCTGTCCCTAGAAAAAATGTTTTTTTAAAGATGGTTGATGATCAATGCTTTAGCACAGTATAGCACAAGGAGAATTTCCCTCACTGTCCTTCCCTGTCCCTAGAAACAAGGATTATCACAGTGAAAGAAACTGACACTCTCCCTACCTATAGTTTTCTGTCCCTAGAAAAAATGTTTTTTTAAAGATGGTTGATGATCAATGCTTTAGCACAGTATAGCACAAGGAGAATTTCCCTCACTGTCCTTCCCTGTCCATAGAAACAAGGATTATCACAGTGAAAGAAACTGACACTCTCCCTACCTATAGTTTTCTGTCCCTAGAAAAAATGTTTTTTTAAAGATGGTTGATGATCAATGCTTTAGCACAGTATAGCACAAGGAGAATTTCCCTCACTGTCCTTCCCTGTCCCTAGAAACAAGGATTATCACAGTGAAAGAAACTGACACTCTCCCTACCTATAGTTTTCTGTCCCTAGAAAAAATGTTTTTTTAAAGATGGTTGATGATCAATGCTTTAGCACAGTATAGCACAAGGAGAATTTCCCTCACTGTCCTTCCCTGTCCCTAGAAACAAGGATTAGCACAGTGAAAGAAACTGACACTCTCCCTACCTATAGTTTTCTGTCCCTAGAAAAAATGTCTTTTTAAAGATGGTTGATGATCAATGCTTTAGCACAGTATAGCACAAGGAGAATTTCCCTCACTGTCCTTCCCTGTCCCTAGAAACAAGGATTAGCACAGTGAAAGAAACTGACACTCTCCCTACCTATAGTTTTCTGTCCCTAGAAAAAATGTTTTTTTAAAGATGGTTGATGATCAATGCTTTAGCACACTATAGCACAAGGAGAATTTCCCTCACTGTCCTTCCCTGTCCCTAGAAACAAGGATTATCACAGTGAAAGAAACTGACACTCTCCCTACCTATAGTTTTCTGTCCCTAGAAAAAATGTTTTTTTAAAGATGGTTGATGATCAATGCTTTAGCACAGTATAGCACAAGGAGAATTTCCCTCACTGTCCTTCCCTGTCCCTAGAAACAAGGATTAGCACAGTGAAAGAAACTGACACTCTCCCTACCTATAGTTTTCTGTCCCTAGAAAAAATGTTTTTTTAAAGATGGTTGATGATCAATGCTTTAGCACAGTATAGCACAAGGAGAATTTCCCTCACTGTCCTTCCCTGTCCCTAGAAACAAGGATTAGCACAGTGAAAGAAACTGACACTCTCCCTACCTATAGTTTTCTGTCCCTAGAAAAAATGTTTTTTTAAAGATGGTTGATGATCAATGCTTTAGCACACTATAGCACAAGGAGAATTTCCCTCACTGTCCTTCCCTGTCCCTAGAAACAAGGATTATCACAGTGAAAGAAACTGACACTCTCCCTACCTATAGTTTTCTGTCCCTAGAAAAAATGTTTTTTTAAAGATGGTTGATGATCAATGCTTTAGCACAGTATAGCACAAGGAGAATTTCCCTCACTGTCCTTCCCTGTCCCTAGAAACAAGGATTATCACAGTGAAAGAAACTGACACTCTCCCTACCTATAGTTTTCTGTCCCTAGAAAAAATGTTTTTTTAAAGATGGTTGATGATCAATGCTTTAGCACAGTATAGCACAAGGAGAATTTCCCTCACTGTCCTTCCCTGTCCCTAGAAACAAGGATTAGCACAGTGAAAGAAACTGACACTCTCCCTACCTATAGTTTTCTGTCCCTAGAAAAAATGTTTTTTTAAAGATGGTTGATGATCAATGCTTTAGCACAGTATAGCACAAGGAGAATTTCCCTCACTGTCCTTCCCTGTCCCTAGAAACAAGGATTAGCACAGTGAAAGAAACTGACACTCTCCCTACCTATAGTTTTCTGTCCCTAGAAAAAATGTTTTTTTAAAGATGGTTGATGATCAATGCTTTAGCACAGTATAGCACAAGGAGAATTTCCCTCACTGTCCTTCCCTGTCCCTAGAAACAAGGATTATCACAGTGAAAGAAACTGACACTCTCCCTACCTATAGTTTTCTGTCCCTAGAAAAAATGTTTTTTTAAAGATGGTTGATGATCAATGCTTTAGCACAGTATAGCACAAGGAGAATTTCCCTCACTGTCCTTTCCTGTCCCTAGAAACAAGGATTATCACAGTGAAAGAAACTGACACTCTCCCTACCTATAGTTTTCTGTCCCTAGAAAAAATGTTTTTTTAAAGATGGTTGATGATCAATGCTTTAGCACAGTATAGCACAAGGAGAATTTCCCTCACTGTCCTTCCCTGTCCCTAGAAACAAGGATTAGCACAGTGAAAGAAACTGACACTCTCCCTACCTATAGTTTTCTGTCCCTAGAAAAAATGTCTTTTTAAAGATGGTTGATGATCAATGCTTTAGCACAGTATAGCACAAGGAGAATTTCCCTCACTGTCCTTCCCTGTCCCTAGAAACAAGGATTAGCACAGTGAAAGAAACTGACACTCTCCCTACCTATAGTTTTCTGTCCCTAGAAAAAATGTTTTTTTAAAGATGGTTGATGATCAATGCTTTAGCACACTATAGCACAAGGAGAATTTCCCTCACTGTCCTTCCCTGTCCCTAGAAACAAGGATTATCACAGTGAAAGAAACTGACACTCTCCCTACCTATAGTTTTCTGTCCCTAGAAAAAATGTTTTTTTAAAGATGGTTGATGATCAATGCTTTAGCACAGTATAGCACAAGGAGAATTTCCCTCACTGTCCTTCCCTGTCCCTAGAAACAAGGATTAGCACAGTGAAAGACACTGACACTCTCCCTACCTATAGTTTTCTGTCCCTAGAAAAAATGTTTTTTTAAAGATGGTTGATGATCAATGCTTTAGCACAGTATAGCACAAGGAGAATTTCCCTCACTGTCCTTCCCTGTCCCTAGAAACAAGGATTAGCACAGTGAAAGAAACTGACACTCTCCCTACCTATAGTTTTCTGTCCCTAGAAAAAATGTTTTTTAAAGATGGTTGATGATCAATGCTTTAGCACAGTATAGCACAAGGAGAATTCCCCTCACTGTCCTTCCCTGTCCCTAGAAACAAGGATTAGCACAGTGAAAGAAACTGACACTCTCCCTACCTATAGTTTTCTGTCCCTAGAAAAAATGTTTTTTTAAAGATGGTTGATGATCAATGCTTTAGCACAGTATAGCACAAGGAGAATTTCCCTCACTGTCCTTCCCTGTCCCTAGAAACAAGGATTATCACAGTGAAAGAAACTGACACTCTCCCTACCTATAGTTTTCTGTCCCTAGAAAAAATGTTTTTTTAAAGATGGTTGATGATCAATGCTTTAGCACACTATAGCACAAGGAGAATTTCCCTCACTGTCCTTCCCTGTCCCTAGAAACAAGGATTATCACAGTGAAAGAAACTGACACTCTCCCTACCTATAGTTTTCTGTCCCTAGAAAAAATGTTTTTTTAAAGATGGTTGATGATCAATGCTTTAGCACAGTATAGCACAAGGAGAATTTCCCTCACTGTCCTTCCCTGTCCCTAGAAACAAGGATTATCACAGTGAAAGAAACTGACACTCTCCCTACCTATAGTTTTCTGTCCCTAGAAAAAATGTTTTTTTAAAGATGGTTGATGATCAATGCTTTAGCACAGTATAGCACAAGGAGAATTTCCCTCACTGTCCTTCCCTGTCCCTAGAAACAAGGATTATCACAGTGAAAGAAACTGACACTCTCCCTACCTATAGTTTTCTGTCCCTAGAAAAAATGTTTTTTTAAAGATGGTTGATGATCAATGCTTTAGCACAGTATAGCACAAGGAGAATTTCCCTCACTGTCCTTCCCTGTCCCTAGAAACAAGGATTATCACAGTGAAAGAAACTGACACTCTCCCTACCTATAGTTTTCTGTCCCTAGAAAAAATGTTTTTTTAAAGATGGTTGATGATCAATGCTTTAGCACAGTATAGCACAAGGAGAATTTCCCTCACTGTCCTTCCCTGTCCCTAGAAACAAGGATTAGCACAGTGAAAGAAACTGACACTCTCCCTACCTATAGTTTTCTGTCCCTAGAAAAAATGTTTTTTTAAAGATGGTTGATGATCAATGCTTTAGCACAGTATAGCACAAGGAGAATTTCCCTCACTGTCCTTCCCTGTCCCTAGAAACAAGGATTAGCACAGTGAAAGAAACTGACACTCTCCCTACCTATAGTTTTCTGTCCCTAGAAATTTTTTTTTTTTAAAGATGGTTGATGATCAATGCTTTAGCACAGTATAGCACAAGGAGAATTTCCCTCACTGTCCTTCCCTGTCCCTAGAAACAAGGATTAGCACAGTGAAAGAAACTGACACTCTCCCTACCTATAGTTTTCTGTCCCTAGAAAAAATGTTTTTTTAAAGATGGTTGATGATCAATGCTTTAGCACAGTATAGCACAAGGAGAATTTCCCTCACTGTCCTTCCCTGTCCCTAGAAACAAGAATTATCACAGTGAAAGAAACTGACACTCTCCCTACCTATAGTTTTCTGTCCCTAGAAAAAATGTTTTTTTAAAGATGGTTGATGATCAATGCTTTAGCACAGTATAGCACAAGGAGAATTTCCCTCACTGTCCTTCCCTGTCCCTAGAAACAAGGATTATCACAGTGAAAGAAACTGACACTCTCCCTACCTATAGTTTTCTGTCCCTAGAAAAAATGTTTTTTAAAGATGGTTGATGATCAATGCTTTAGCACACTATAGCACAAGGAGAATTTCCCTCACTGTCCTTCCCTGTCCCTAGAAACAAGGATTAGCACAGTGAAAGAAACTGACACTCTCCCTACCTATAGTTTTCTGTCCCTAGAAAAAATGTTTTTTTAAAGATGGTTGATGATCAATGCTTTAGCACAGTATAGCACAAGGAGAATTTCCCTCACTGTCCTTCCCTGTCCCTAGAAACAAGGATTAGCACAGTGAAAGAAACTGACACTCTCCCTACCTATAGTTTTCTGTCCCTAGAAAAAATGTTTTTTTAAAGATGGTTGATGATCAATGCTTTAGCACAGTATAGCACAAGGAGAATTTCCCTCACTGTCCTTCCCTGTCCCTAGAAACAAGGATTATCACAGTGAAAGAAACTGACACTCTCCCTACCTATAGTTTTCTGTCCCTAGAAAAAATGTTTTTTTAAAGATGGTTGATGATCAATGCTTTAGCACACTATAGCACAAGGAGAATTTCCCTCACTGTCCTTCCCTGTCCCTAGAAACAAGGATTAGCACAGTAAAACACACTGACACTCTCCCTACCTATAGTTTTCTGTCCCTAGAATTTTTTTTTTTTAAAGATGGTTGATGATCAATGCTTTAGCACACTATAGCACAAGGAGAATTTCCCTCACTGTCCTTCCCTGTCCCTAGAAATAAGGATTATCACAGTAAAACACACTGACACTCTCCCTACCTATAGTTTTCTGTCCCTAGAAAAAATGATTTTTTAAAGATGGTTGATGATCAATGCTTTAGCACACTATAGCACAAGGAGAATTTCCCTCACTGTCCTTCCCTGTCCCTAGAAACAAGGATTCGCACAGTAAAACACACTGACACTCTCCCTACCTATCCTTCTCTTTCCCTAAACTAAAGGAATCCAGGTTAAGCAAGAAAAAAAAATGTCACTGTCCCTGCCTATGCTTCTCTTTCCCTGCTCCGGAACACACTACACTAGGCCGCCGTGCTGGCGGCCTTTTATAGTGTGGGGCGTGTACTAAACACCCTCAGCAATAATTTGCCACAGGCATCCTGCCTGTGGCCAATCATTGCTCTCCTCGCTGCCGGCGCTGTGATTGGCCAAGCATGCGGGGTCACAGTGCATGCTTGGCCAATCACAGCGCCTGGATGACACTGCGATGGCGTAGTGCATTGTGGGCCGTTCGCGTCACTCGAATTAGGCGCGAACGGCCCAAATCGTTCGATCTTCGTCGAACGATCGAACAGCCGATGTTCGAGTCGAACGTATGTTCGACTCGAACACCGAGCTCATCCCTAGCCATGGCCAAGGGAGATGTCACACACACTCACCAAGAGTGCCCAACTATGCCCACCCTTTCCGCCCAGTTCCCCCATTCCAAAGACATGGGGAAGGGGGCATTAGACGATTTCTATTGAGCTAGAAGACAGGAGCACGAGGGACAAATCGCTTTTAAAGTAAGTAATGTCCCTTGTGTGTACTGTATTTTTTAAGAAAACTTAGGCTTTAATAATCCCTAACCCCATAATAATGAAGGTAAAACAAACCTAAATGCGTAAACTCAATTTTGCAATGTGTTAGCAAAATTATACATATCTTTGCAAATACTTAGTGTATCCAGGTAAAATATATTTTGTTTTTTTAGGATAGTCTCAGCTTATATTTGGATCTTTTTTATTTTAATATCAGAAGAAAACTGGCACAAAATAGCAAAAAAAAAGAAAGAATTACATTTAGCTACATCCTGTACATTATTTCTTGCCATTACTGTGACCCACCACTACTAGACAACCCAAAATAAATTCTCCTATTCCTGATGTGTATGAGGATAATACAAATGGGTGCATTATTTGTTGATTGTACACATAGTAGGGCCCAGAAACAATAGTGCAAATGTTTTTATATACTGCATGCGGCAGCATGGACTATGGCAGCCCAGACCATGCTGCCACTAGGGATGAGCTTCGTGTTCGAGTCGAACATACGTTCGACTCGAACATCGGCTGTTCGATCGTTCGACGAAGATTGAACGATTTGGGCCGTTCGCGCCAAATTCGAGTGACGCGAACGGCCCACAATGCACTACGCCATCGCAGTGTCATCCAAGCGCTGTGATTGGCCAAGCATGCACTGTGACCCCGCATGCTTGGCCAATCACAGCGCCGGCAGCGAGGAGAGCAATGATTGGCCACAGGCAGGATGCCTGTGGCCAATTATTGCTGAGGGTGTTTAGTACACGCCCCACACTATAAAAGGCCGCCAGCACGGCGGCCTAGTGTAGTGTGTTCCGGAGCAGGGAAAGACAAGCATAGGCAGGGACAGTGACATTTATTTCTTTCTTGCTTAACCTGGATTCCTTTAGTTTAGGGAAAGAGAAGGATAGGTAGGGAGAGTGTCAGTGTGTTTTACTGTGCCAGTCCTTGTTTCTAGGGACAAAGAAGGAAAGTGAGGGGATTTCTCCTTGTGCTATAGTGTGCTTTAAAAAAACATTTTTTCTAGGGACAGAAAACTGTAGGTAGGGAGAGTGTCAGTTTCTTTCACTGTGCCAGTCCTTGTTTCTAGGGACAAAGAAGGAAAGTGAGGGGATTTCTCCTTGTGCTATAGTGTGCTTTAAAAAAACATTTTTTCTAGGGACAGAAAACTGTAGGTAGGGAGAGTGTCAGTTTCTTTCACTGTGCCAGTCCTTGTTTCTAGGGACAAAGAAGGAAAGTGAGGGGATTTCTCCTTGTGCTATAGTGTGCTTTAAAAAAACATTTTTTCTAGGGACAGAAAACTGTAGGTAGGGAGAGTGTCAGTTTCTTTCACTGTGCCAGTCCTTGTTTCTAGGGACAAAGAAGGAAAGTGAGGGGATTTCTCCTTGTGCTATAGTGTGCTTTAAAAAAACATTTTTTCTAGGGACAGAACACTGTAGGTAGGGAGAGTGTCAGTTTCTTTCACTGTGCCAGTCCTTGTTTCTAGGGACAAAGAAGGAAAGTGAGGGGATTTCTCCTTGTGCTATAGTGTGCTTTAAAAAAACATTTTTTCTAGGGACAGAAAACTGTAGGTAGGGAGAGTGTCAGTTTCTTTCACTGTGCCAGTCCTTGTTTCTAGGGACAAAGAAGGAAAGTGAGGGGATTTCTCCTTGTGCTATAGTGTGCTTTAAAAAAACATTTTTTCTAGGGACAGAACACTGTAGATAGGGAGAGTGTCAGTTTCTTTCACTGTGCCAGTCCTTGTTTCTAGGGACAAAGAAGGAAAGTGAGGGGATTTCTCCTTGTGCTATAGTGTGCTTTAAAAAAACATTTTTTCTAGGGACAGAAAACTGTAGGTAGGGAGAGTGTCAGTTTCTTTCACTGTGCCAGTCCTTGTTTCTAGGGACAAAGAAGGAAAGTGAGGGGATTTCTCCTTGTGCTATAGTGTGCTTTAAAAAAACATTTTTTCTAGGGACAGAAAACTGTAGGTAGGGAGAGTGTCAGTTTCTTTCACTGTGCCAGTCCTTGTTTCTAGGGACAAAGAAGGAAAGTGAGGGGAATTCTCCTTGTGCTATAGTGTGCCAAAGCATTCCTCATCAACCATCTTTGAAATCCTTGTTTTTTGGACAGTCAGGGAAATTGTCGTTGTGCTATTCTGTGCAAAAGCAATAATCCTCAACCATATTTAGAAATCCTTAAGTAAAGGGACAGAGAAGGACACCTGAAGGTAGCCCTTATTGCTTTTTTCCCATCTCCCTGCAGGCCATCTATTAGAATGTCTGGAAGGCAAACAAGGAGAGGCAGACAGTCAGGAGGCAATAAAAGAGGGCAAGCAGGCTCTGTGTCTGGGGGCAACAGTGCTGGTCGTGGACGCGGTGCATTGTCATCTGCACATGGCCATGGGACACGCTTGTCCTTGTTTTCGGCAGCTGGACATGTTGAGCCACATCATGCCGAAGACTTGGTAGAGTGGATGACCAAGCCCTCCTCCTCCTCCTCATCCTCTCTCACCCAGGCTCAGGGTACTGGCAAAGCAGCTGCCAAAGCGTCCTCTTCCCTGGTATCAATGTCAGACTCATCATCAGTCACTCCTTCCCTAGACCCACCATGTCCTCCTCCTGAGGAGTCCCCCGAACTGTTTGAGCACAGTGTTGGGTACATGCTCCAGGAGGATGCCCAGCTTTTCGAAGGGTCTGATGATGAAACCCAGCTACAGGAAGGCAGTAGCGTGAGAGCAGACAGAGGGGATGCTCAAGAAGGACACCAATCTGGCAGTCATGTTCCAGCAGCTGCAGCATACTGCCAGATTGGCTCCAGTGATGAGGAGGGAGGGGATGATGAGGTCACTGACTCCACGTGGGTGCCTAATAGGAGAGAGGAGGAGGAGGAGGATGAGGAGGAGGCACATCTCCAACGAGGCAGGATGCCCTTTGGTGGCCAGCGTAAGGGCAGTACACCGACGGAATCACACCGCAGAGCTCCGCCTGTGCAGGGCGCTGCCTCTGCCCGTCATTCAAAAAGTTCCTTGGTGTGGGCCTTTTTTGAGGCTAGTGCATCAGATCGCACAGCTGCTGTTTGCAACATATGTCTCAAGCGTATATCGCGTGGCCAAAACATCAGCCGCTTGGGTACCACATGCCTGACCAGACATATGTTGACCTGCCATGCAGCTCGTTGGCAAGCCTACCTCAAAGACCCACACCAAAGAACAAAGCGGACCTCTCCTTGCACCGCATCAGCTGGGATCTCCAACCCCACTATAACTTCAGTCCTCTCTGAAACATGCACTGAGAGGAATGAAGGTGTAGAATTAGGTGTGTCACAGCCAAGTACTTGCGGCCACTCTGCTAGCAGTACACCGATGTCCGATTCTAGCAGGCAAATTTCCCTGCCCCAGCTGCTGGACCGTCGAAAGAAGTTCACTCCCAGCCATCCACATGCCCAGCGGTTGAATGCTAGCTTGGCTAAATTGCTAGCGCTACAACTGCTGCCTTTTCAGTTGGTAGACTCGGCCCCCTTCCGTGAGTTTGTGCAATGTGCGGTTCCTCAGTGGCAGGTTCCCAAACGCCACTTTTTCTCACGGAAGGCTATTCCGGCTCTCTACCGGCATGTGGAAGGCAATGTCTTGGCCTCGCTGGACAGGGCGGTCAGCGGTAAGGTGCATATTACCGCTGACTCATGGTCCAGCAGGCATGGACAGGGACATTACCTTTCTTTCACGGCCCATTGGGTCACTCTTTTGGCAGCTGGGAAGGATGCAGGACAAGGTGCAGTAGTGTTGGAGGTTGTTCCACCGCCACGCCTCCAAAATGCTACTACTGGTTGTGACACACCTCTCTCCTCCACCCCCTCCTCTTCTTCTTCCTCCATGGCCTCTTCCTGTGGTTTGTCCTATGAACCAGCGGTGCTCCGTAGCCGTTCACGGGGCTACGCAAGTACGCAGGCAAAAGATGCCATGCCGTGCTTGCGCTGGTGTGTTTGGGGGACAGAAGCCACACTGGGGCAGAGGTCCTGTCTGCTCTGCAGGGCCAGGCCGAGAGGTGGTTGACGCCACGCCAGCTTAAGCCAGGAATGGTGGTTTGCGACAATGGCACCAACCTCCTCTCCGCCCTCCGACAGGGACAACTGACCCATGTGCCCTGTGTGGCTCACGTCCTTAACCTGGTGGTGCAGCGGTTCTTGGGCAGGTACCCGGGCTTACAGGATGTCCTGAGGCAGGCCAGGAAAGTCTGTGTGCATTTCCGCAGATCTTATAATGCCAGTGCTCGCCTGGCTGAGCTGCAAAAGGAGTTGAACCTGCCCAAGAACCGCCTTATATGTGACATGCCCACCAGGTGGAACTCAACGTTGGCCATGCTGCAGCGGCTGCACACGCAGCAGAGGGCCATCAATGAGTACCTGTGTGACTACGGCACCAGGACAGGGTCAGGGGAGCTTGGTTTTTTTTCTCCACGCCAGTGGGGCATGATCAGGGATGCATGCACTGTCCTGGCACCATTTGAGGAGGCCACGAGGATGGTGAGCAGTGACAGTGCATGCATCAGTGACACTGTACCTCTTGTCCACCTGTTGGAGCACACGCTGCGTGGAATAATGGACAGGGCACTTGAGGCAGAACAGAGGCAGGAAGAGGAGGACTTCCTTGCCTCTCAAGGCCCCCTTTACCCAGACAGTGTTCCTTCTGTCCCACCCATCGCACAGGAAGAGGAAGAGGAGGAGGAGGAGGAGGATTGTGTCAGCATGGAGGTGGAGGCTGGCACTCAGCATCATCAGCAGCAGTCTTTTAGGGATGATTTACAGTCCCAAGAAACCAGTGGACTTGTACGTGGCTGGGAGGAGGTGGCTGCGGATCATGTCGTCCTTAGTGACCCAGAGGACTCCGGAGCGAATGCCTCAGCAAACCTACGCTGCATGGCCTCCCTGATCCTGCAAAGTCTGCGGAAGGATCCTCGTATTCTTCGGATCAAGGAGAGGGACCATTACTGGCTGGCCACTCTCCTTGATCCACGGTACAAGGGTAAGGTTGCGGACCTTATGTTACCTTCGCAGAGGGAGCAGAGGATGAGACAACTCCGGGAGGCCTTGCAGAAAGGTCTGTGCAACGCGTTCCCAGAGACTGGGAGGTTACAAACTCCTGGTCCTGGACAACGAGTTGCTGAGGCTTCGGCCAGTCAAAGAAGGAGCGGTGGGGAAGGTGGCCGTCTGACCGATGCATTCAGACAATTCTTTAGTCCGCAGCCCCAAAGTATGATCGGTTCCAGCAACCATCGCCAGCGTCTGATAAACATGGTGCAGGAATATCTAGGGGCAAGGTCAGACTTGGACACCTTCCCCACCGAAAATCCTCTGGCTTACTGGGTCTTGAGGATGGATCACTGGCCAGAGCTTGCGCAGTATGCAATTGAGCTACTGGCCTGTCCTGCATCCAGCGTTCTTTCGGAATGCACATTCAGTGCTGCTGGAGGATTTGTCACGGATCACAGGGTGCGCCTGTCCACCGACTCGGTTGATCGACTGACTTTCATCAAGATGAACCAGTCTTGGATCACCACCAGCTACCACACACCTGATGCTGATATAACAGACTAATTGATTTTAACATGTCACATCCCTTCAAGACTGATGCTGATGCTGAGTGCCTGTGCTGTTATGTTGACTGGCTATCCTCCTCCTCCGAGTCCTCAATGATACGATTGATGATGATAGCTTGGAAGATCATTTTTGTTTATGGGTGCCGCCACCAGTGGCTAAGGCCCAATTTTTCAGCCCCTGTTTTACAGGGGCGTGTAATTACAATTTTTTTAGCAATAATTTGCCATAGGGCTCATTGCTGTGCTCCAAGTACAGTATCTGTGAGGGGTTGGAGTGTTGTGGCACCAGTGCCTAAGGCCCAATTTTTCAGCCCCTGTTTAACAGGGGCGTGTCATTACAATTTTTGAAGCAATACTTTGCAACAGGGCTCATTGCTGTGCTCCAAGTACAGTATCTGTGAGGGGTTGTAGTGTTGTGCCACCAGTGCCTAAGGCCCAATTTTTCAGCCCCTGTTCAAAAGGGGCATGTAATTACAATTCTTGATCTAATAATTCACAGCAGGGCCCATTCCTGCACCCACCAAGAGTAACTCTGAGGGCTTACAGTGTTGTGGCAACACCACCACCACCACCACCACGAAAGGCCCAATTTTTCAGCCCCTGTTCAAAAGGGGCATGTAATTACAATTCTTGATCTAATAATTCACAGCAGGGCCCATTCCTGCACCCACCAAGAGTAACTCTGAGGGCTTACAGTGTTGTGACAACACCACCACCACCACCACCACGAAAGGCCCAATTTTTCAGCCCCTGTTCAACAGGGGCATGCAATTACAATTCTTGATCTAATAATTCACAGCAGGGCCCATTGCTGCACCCACCAAGAGTAACTGTCAGGGCTTACAGTGTTGTGGCACCAGCACCACCATCAAAGGCCCAATTTTTACTACCACTGTTCAACATTTATATGTAATTAAAATTCCTGATATAATAGTTGACAGCAGGGCGTTCCAGCACCAACCAAGAGTAACTGTGAGTGCTTACAGTGTTGTGCCAACACCAACAACTAAGGGGCCTATTTCTGCAGAGTATATACGGCAGGTCCCTACTTTCAAACATCCAACTTACAAACGACTCCTACTTGCAAACGCAAGAAGACAACAGGAAGTGAGAGGAAATCTACCCCTAGGAAGGAAAATTCTCTCCTGTAAGAATAAATATGGGAGAAAGGTGTCTCCTCTGTACTGATGCTTTATCAGCAATCCTTGTTTCAAGAAAAACACCACATTTCAAAAACAGTTGACATTGGGACGGAAAGTGAGGTGAAATGTTCTGAACAGGGGCACAGACAGCAAAACAAATGTTACAGGGGTGATAACCCTTACCTATGTTTTCCAAAAAGTTTAAAAATAGATTTTTGGGCTGGAGCTACACTTCAACAATGTACCTGTTCAAAATTACAAACAGATTCTACATAAGAACAAACCTACAGTCCCTGTCTTGTATGCACCGCCTGTATACGGCTGTTCAGAGTATATAGGGCCTTTTTTATTTTATGTGCGGGGTTCCCCTTAATATCCATACAAGACCCAAAGGGGCTGGTAATGGGCTGGGGTAGGGGGGGGGGTCATGGGGTAGCTATGCCATTTTTCTTAAAGATTTTCATCCATATTACCGGGACCAGACATTACATTAAAGCCGCAAGCAGTTTTAAATGGCTTTTTTTTCCTTTAGAAGTGTCATTTTGTGCAGGGACAGTTCTAAACACGGGAAACACGTGGCGCTTCACAGGCATACTTTAGACACCCCCCAGGTACGATATTTAAAGGAATATTTGACTTTTTTTTTTTCACTTTATGCATCATTAAAATGACTGCTCCCGAAAAACGACCGTTTTTAAAACTTCTTTTTGCATTGATACATGTCCCCTGGTGCAGAACCCGGGTTCCCAAACCCTTTTTAGGACAATAACATGCATAATAGTTGTTATAATTAGCACTTTAGAATTCGAACGTTCGCATCCATTGTATTTAATAGGGTTCTAATGTTCGTACGAACTTTCGGTCCGTTCGCGGGTTCTGGTGCGAACCGAACCCGGGGGTGTTCGGCTCTTCACTAGCTGCCACATATATGGACATCCTTAAAGTGGTTTTAAACCTCAGACATGAAATGTGAATATCACATATCCCTCTATTATGTGTGCTTGTCTCAGTCCAGAGCACTGTCATTTCTGTCTGCTGCCTCGTTCCTCTGTTATGTTCATGAGTCACTTCTGACAAGATTTCCTGACACCAAGAGAAAAAACGTGACAAGCGAGGGAACTCCAGCACACAGCATGTGATTGATAGCCTCAGCTTTGTTCCTGTGTGCTGTGTGAAGGATGTGTGTCTCTTCCCTCCAATCAGCTCTCAGAGCTTTTCTCATTGAGCTCTGTTTTCTGACAGCTCAGGCAGATTTATAAATTCTGGATTTGAATGGCTGTAGAGAAGAGAAGACTGCAGATAAACAGGTACACCTTATGTAATATAAATAATCTTGAAAATTGTAAACTTTCTTTGTGAAGATCCCCATACATTTACTTCCTTGATTTCTGTGAAAAATACTCACTATGCCCTGTGAGTAGACACTACTGTGTCACACATTTCATAGAGCCTGTCTTCTGAACTACAGAGGTGCTGATAGAAGAAGTTTCAGGAGGCGGAGTCAGTACATAAATCACTGCTTGCAGGCAGCAAGGTACCATGGGGTATATAGTCCTTACAAATGGGAAGTAAACAGCAGAGGAGAAGCTGAAATGCATGCAGGGAATCCAAGACATTGTGGAAAGATGACCAGGAGACAGGCAGAGCTCAGAACATGAAAGGACATTTTTCAAGTAAGCTTATATTGGATTGTAAAATAACCAAGGTTATAAAACAAAAGTGTATGCTATTATCTTTGAGTATTCTTTTAAGTAAAGCTGATTTCAGTTTAAATAGCCAATTATGTGTATGGAAATTGGATGAGTGAATTTAGGGCAGAGTCAACTAATTCACTGATCTAGTGGACATACACTTAGCAAAGCGAATATATACTTAACAATTGAACATCTGCCCTTTAATAAACTAACCCCAGGTTTATTTTAATTAAATAAAAATTTCTAGGAAATTTCCTGTCTGACAGTTAAAATTCAGAAAGCATCCAGATTCTCAGGCACATTTTGGGACAGAACAAGTTAGTGCCCTAATGAGCATTAGTAGTGTACAAGTTTGTAGCCAACCAAAAATAGAAAATCTATGGTAAGTAGGGATGAGCTTGGTGTTCGAGTCGAACATAGGTTCGACTCGAACATCGGCAGTTCGCGCGTTCGGCGAACAACGAACGATTTGGGCCGTTCGCGCCAAATTCGAGTGACGCGAACGGCCCACAATACACTGCGCCATCGCAGTGTAATCCCGGCGCTGTGATTGGCCAAGCATGCACTGTGACCCTGCATGCTTGGCCAATCACAGCGCCGTCAGCGAGGAGAGCAATGATTGGCCACAGGCAGGATGCCTGTGGCCAATTATAGCTGATAGGGTTTAGTACATGCCCCACACTATAAAAGGCCGCCAGCGCGGCGGCCTTGTGTAGTGTGTTCCGGAGCAGGGAAAGTGAAGGATAGGCAGGGACAGTGTCAAATCTTGTCAAATCTATTCTTTGCTAAACCTTGTGTGTAGGGACAGAGAAGGATAGGCAGGGAGAGTGTCAGTGTCATATTCTCTGCTAAACCTTGTGTGTAGGGAGAGAGAAGGATAGGCAGGGAGAGTGTCAGTGTCATATACTTTGATAAACCTTGTGTGCAGGGAGAGTGAAGGATAGGCAAGGGACAGTGTCAGTGTCATATTCTTTGCTAAACCTTGTGTGCAGGGAGAGAGAAGGATAGGCAGGGAGAGTGTCAGTGTCATATACTTTGATAAACCTTGTGTGCAGGGAGAGAGAAGGATAGGCAGGGGACAGTGTCAGTGTCATTGTTGCTAAGCCTCCTGCACATTATACACCTGAAGTTAGCCCGTATTGCTGCTTTTTCCTGGTGTGTTACACCAACAGGATTTTGCGGCACTTACAGCGGGCGGAGTGTGCCTCCTGACCATATTACACCTTAACTTAGCCTGTATTGCTGCTTTTTCCTGGTGTGTTACACCAACAGGATTTTGCGGCACTTACAGCGGGCGGAGTGTGCCTCCTGACCATATTACACCTTAACTTAGCCTGTATTGCTGCTTTTTCCTGGTGTGTTACACCAACAGGATTTTGCGGCACTTACAGCGGGCGGAGTGTGCCTCCTGACCATATTACACCTTAACTTAGCCTGTATTGCTGCTTTTTCCTGGTGTGTTACACCAACAGGATTTTGCGGCCCTTACGGCGGGCGGAGTGTACCTCCTGACCATATTACACCTTAACTTAGCCTGTATTGCTGCTTTTTCCTGGTGTGTTACACCAACAGGATTTTGCGGCACTTACGGCGGGCGGAGTGTGCCTCCTGACCATATTACACCTTAACTTAGCCTGTATTGCTGCTTTTTCCTGGTGTGTTACACCAACAGGATTTTGCGGCACTTACAGCGGGCGGAGTGTGCCTCCTGACCATATTACACCTTAACTTAGCCTGTATTGCTGCTTTTTCCTGGTGTGTTACACCAACAGGATTTTGCGGCACTTACAGCGGGCGGAGTGTGCCTCCTGATCATATTACTCCTGAACTTAGCCTGTATTGCTGCTTTTTCCTGGTGTGTTACACCAACAGGATTTTGCGGCACTTACAGCGGGCGGAGTGTGCCTCCTGACCATATTACACCTTAACTTAGCCTGTATTGCTGCTTTTTCCTGGTGTGTTACACCAACAGGATTTTGCGGCACTTACAGCGGGCGGAGTGTACCTCCTGACCATATTACACCTTAACTTAGCCTGTATTGCTGCTTTTTCCTGGTGTGTTACACCAACAGGATTTTGCGGCACTTACAGCGGGCGGAGTGTGCCTCCTGACCATATTACACCTGAACTTAGCCTGTATTGCTGCTTCTTCCTGGTGTGTTACACCAACAGGATTTTGCGGCACTTACAGCGGGCGGAGTGTGCCTCCAGACCATATTACACCTTAACTTAGCCTGTATTGCTGCTTTTCCCATTTCCCTGCAGGCCATTAGAATGTCTGGAAGGCAAACAAGGAGAGACAGACAGTCAGGAGCCAATAAAAGAGGGCAAGCAGGCTCTGTGTCTAGAGACAACAGTGCTGGTCGTGGACGCGGTGCATCGCTATTAAGCATGTGGCCATGGGACACGCTTGTCCTTCTTTTCGGCAGATGGACGTGTTGAGCCGCATCATGCCGAAGACTTGGTAGAGTGGATGACCAAGCCCTCCTCATCCTCCTCATCCTCTCTCACCCAGGCTTAGGGTACTGGCAAAGCAGCTGCCAAAGCGTCCTCTTCCCTGGTATCAATGTCATCATCAGTCACTCCTTCCCTAGACCAACCATGTCCTCCTGAGGAGTCCCCCGAACTGTTTGAGCACAGTGTTGGGTACATGCTCCAGGAGGATGCCCAGCGTTTCGAAGGGTCCAATGATGATACCCAGCTAGAGGAAGGCAGTAGCGTGAGAG
The DNA here is from genome assembly GCA_029206835.1 of Rana muscosa. NCBI lineage: Eukaryota > Metazoa > Chordata > Amphibia > Anura > Ranidae > Rana > Rana muscosa. The sequence continues at coordinate 222,658,085 of CM055116.1, forward strand.
CAGAGAGAGGGGATGCTCAAGAAGGACACCAATCTGGCAGTCATGTTCCAGCAGCTGCAGCATACTGCCAGATTGGCTCCAGTGATGAGGAGGGAGGGGATGATGAGGTCACTGACTCCACGTGGGTGCCTAATAGGAGAGAGGAGGAGGAGGAGGAGGAGGATGAGGAGGAGGCACATCTCCAATGAGGCAGGATGCCCTCGGGGGCCAGCGTAAGGGCAGCACACCGACGGAATCACACTGCAGAGCTCCGCCTGTGCAGGGCGCTGCCTCTGCCCGTTATTCAAAAAGTTCTTTGGTGTGGGCCTTTTTTGAGTCGAGTGCATCAGATCGCACAGCTGCTGTTTGCAACATATGTCTCAAGCGTATATCGTGCGGCCAAAACATCACCCGCTTGGGCACCACATGCTTGACCAGACATATGTTGACCTGCCATGCAGCTCGTTGGCAAGCCTACCTTAAAGACCCACACCAAAGAACAAAGCTGACCTCTTCTTGCACCGCATCAGCTGGGATCTCCAACCCCACTATACCTTCAGTCCTCTCTGAAACCTGCTCTGAGAGGAATGAAGGTGTAGAATTAGGTGTGTCACAGCCAAGTACTTGCGGGCACTCTGCTAGCAGTACACCGACGTCCGATTCTAGCAGGCAAATTTCCCTGCCCCAGCTGCTGGACCGTCGAAAGAAGTTCACTCCCAGCCATCCACATGCCCAGCGGTTGAATGCTAGCTTGGCTAAATTGCTAGCGCTTCAACTGCTGCCTTTTCAGTTGGTAGACTCGGCCCCCTTCTGTGAGTTTGTGCAATGTGCGGTTCCTCAGTGGCAGGTTCCCAAACGCCACTTTTTCTCACGGAAGGCGATTCCGGCTCTCTACCGGCATGTGGAAGGCAATGTCTTGGCCTCGCTGGACAGGGCGGTCAGCGGTAAGGTGCATATTACCGCTGACTCATGGTCCAGCAGGCATGGACAGGGACGTTACCTTTCTTTCACGGCCCATTGGGTCACGCAGCAGAGGGCCATCAATGAGTACCTGTGCGACTACGGCACCAGGACAGGGTCAGGGGAGCTCGGGTTTTTTTCACCACGCCAGTGGGGCATGATCAGGGATGCATGCACTGTCCTGGCACCATTTGAGGAGGCCACGAGGATGGTGAGCAGTGACAGTGCATGCATCAGTGACACTGTACCTCTTGTCCACCTGTTGGAACATACACTGCATGGAATAATGGACAGGGCACTTGAGGCAGAACAGAGGCAGGAAGAGGAGGACTTCCTTGCCTCTCAAGGCCCCCTTTACCCAGACAGAGTTCCTTCTGTCCCACCCATCGCACAGGAAGAAGAGGAGGAGGAGGAGGAGGAGGAGGATTGTGTCAGCATGGAGGTGGAGCCTGGCACTCAGCATCATCAGCAGCAGTCTTTTAGGGATGATTTACAGTCCCAAGAAACCAGTGGACTTGTACGTGGCTGGGAGGAGGTGGCTGCGGATCATGTCGTCCTTAGTGACCCAGAGGACTCCGGACCGAATGCCTCAGCTAACCTACGCTGCATGGCCTCCCTGATCCTGCAAAGTCTGCGGAAGGATCCTCGTATTCTTCCGATCAAGGAGAGGGACCATTACTGGCTGGCCACTCTCCTTGATCCACGGTACAAGGGTAAGGTTGCGGACCTTATCTTACCGTCGCAGATGGAGCAGAGGATGAGACAACTCCGGGAGGCCTTGCAGAAAACGCGTTCCCAGAGACTGGGAGGTTACAAACTCCTGGTCCTGGACAACGAGTTGCTGAGGCTTCGGTCAGTCAAAGAAGGAGCGGTGGGGAAGGTGGCCGTCTGACCGATGCGTTCAGACAATTCTTTAGTCCGCAGCCCCAAGGTATGATCGGTTCCAGCAACCATCGCCAGCGTCTGATATACATGGTGCTGGAATACCTAGGGGCAAGGTCAGACTTGGACACCTTCCCCACCGAAAATCCTCTGGCTTACTGGGTCTTGAGGATGGATCACTGGCCAGAGCTTGCACAGTATGCAATTGAGCTACTGGCCTGTCCTGCATCCAGCGTTCTTTCAGAACGCACATTTAGTGCTGCTGGAGGATTTGTCACGGATCACAGGGTGCGCCTGTTCACCGACTCTGTTGATCGACTGACCTTCATAAAGATGAACCAGTCTTGGATCACCACCAGCTACCAAACACCTGAAGCTGATATAACAGACTAATTTATTTTCAAATGTCACATCCCTTCAAGACTGATGCTGATGCTGAGTGACTGTCCTGTTATGTTGACTGACTATCCTCCTCCTCCTCAATGATCCGATTGATGATGATAGCTTGGAAGAACATTTTTGTTTCTGGGTGCCACCACCAGTGGCTAAGGCCCAATTTTTCAGCCCCTGTTTAACAGGGGTGTGTTATTACAATTTTTTATGCAATGCTTTGCAGCAGGGCTCATTCCTGCACTCCAACTAGAGTATCTGGGAGTGGTTGCAGTGTCGTGGCACCAGCACCAGTGACTAAGGCCCAATTTTTCAGCCCCTGTTTAACAGGGGCGTGTAATTACAATTTTTGATGCAATACTTTCCAACAGGGCTCATTGCTGTGCTCCAAGTACAGTATCTGTGAGGGGTTGCAGTGTTGTGGCACCAGTGCCTAAGGCCCAATTTTTCTGCCCCTGTTTAACAGGGGCATGTAATTACAATTCTTGATCTAATAATTCACAGCAGGGCCCATTCCTGCGCCCACCAAGACTAACTGTGAGGCCTTACAGTGTTGTGTCAACACCACCACCCCCACCACCACCAAAGGCCCAATTTTTCAGCCCCTGTTTAACAGGGGCGTGTAATTACAATTTTTGATGCAATACTTTCCAACAGGGCTCATTGCTGTGCTCCAAGTACAGTTTCTGTGAGGGGTTGCAGTGTTGTGGCACCAGTGCCTAAGGCCCAATTTGTATGCCCCTGTTTAACAGGGGCATGTAATTACAATTCTTGATCTAATAATTCACAGCAGGACCCATTCCTGCGCCCACCAAGACTAACTGTGAGGCCTTACAGTGTTGTGTCAACACCACCACCACCAAAGGCCCAATTTTTCAGCCCCTGTTCAACAGGGGCATGCAATTACAATTCTTGATCTAATAATTCACAGCAGGGCCCATTCATGCGCCCACCAAGAGTAACTGTGAGGGCTCACAGTGTTGTGGCAACACCAACATGTAAGGGGCAAACTTCAGCTGAGTATATACGGCAGGCCCCTACTTTCAAACATCCAACTTACAAACGACTCCTCCTTGCAAACGGAAGGATACAACAGGAAGTGAGAGGAAATCTACCCCTAGGAAGGCAAATTCTCTCCTGTAAGAGTTAATATGGGAAAAAAAGTGTCTCCTTTCCACTGATGCTTTATCACCAATTCTTGTTTCAATAAAAACCCCAAATTTTCTAAAAACATTTGTCATTAGGACGGAAAGTGAGGTGAACTGTTCTGAACAGGTGCACACTGCACAGACAGCAAAACAAATGTTACAGGGGTGATAACCCTTCCCTATGTTTTCCAAAAAGCTTAAAAATAGATTTTTTGCCTGGAGCTACACTTAAACAATGTACCTGTTCAAAATTACAAACAGATTCTACATAAGAACAAACCTACAGTCCCTGTCTTGTATGCACCGCCTGTACACGGCTGTTCAGAGTATATAGGGCCTTTTTTATTTTGTGTGCGGGGTTCCCCTTAATATCCATACAAGACCCAAAGGGGCTGGTAATGGGCTGGGGTAGGGGGGGTGTGTGATGGGGTAGCTATGCCATTTTTCTTAAAGATTTTCATCCATATTACCGGGACCAGACATTACATTAAAGCCGCAAGCAGTTTTAAATGGCTTTTTTTCCTTTAGAAATGTAATTTTGTGCAGGGACAGTTCTAAACACGGGAAACACGTGGCACTTCACAGGCATACTTTAGACACCCCCCAGGTACGATATTTAAAGGAATATTTGACATTTTTTTTCACTTTATGCATCATTAAAATGACTGCTCCAGAAAAACTGCAGTTTTTAAAACTTATTTTTGCATTGATACATGTCCCCTGGTGCAGAACCCGGGTTCCCAAACCCTTTTTAGGACAATAACATGCATAATAGTCGTTATAATTAGCACTTTAGATTTCGAACGTTCGCATCTATTGTATTTAATAGGGTTCTAAAGTTTGTGCGAACTTTCGGTCCGTTCGCGGGTTCTGGTGCGAACCGAACCCGGGGTTGTTCGGCTCATCACTAATGGTAAGTAAATAGAACCAATCAATCCATTTCTCTTGTGTTGAAAAATACATTTTGAGAGAGAGAGAGATTGTTTGAAATATTGGCAACTGAAATACCTTATATTTCCGATCACTTTCCTTTTCAGTGACAGTGATCGCCAAGGACTAAATAGAGAGGGTGAATCTCTCCAGCATGGACAAGGACAACAATAAAAGCGTGGTAGATGGAGGCTCTTCTGTGGTAAAAATCTGTGTCTGCAACAAATATCTCTCCAAATTTTCTAAAATGTGGAAAGCCAAAGTTTTAGCATTCAAAGATTTTCCTTTATCCAGTAAGCGACAACAGTCAACAGTGAACCTAAACTGATGTAGGGACTCCGCTCTGGAATCTTCAGTGTGTTCTACTGAGGGTGCAGGTCAGTTGAGGGAGAGTATGTCATTTAGGTTTGCCAGAATTTCCGTTCCTAGATACTGAATCGAGCGGGTAGCCCATTTGAATGGAAAATAAGGGCGTAAGCTCGCTCTGGTAGCATCTGTTAAGGAAATATTTAATGCCTCCGATTTTTGTAAATTGAGCTTAAACTTAGATAAACTACTATAGCGTTTCAACTCCTGTAAGGAGGCTCAGAGATATAAAATAAGAGGTTGTCGGCATACGCCGCCACCTTGTGTTGGTAGTTGCTGGCTGTGATGCCTCGTATAGACGGGGTACCTCTAATATGTTGTAAGAAAGGTTCTAGAGAGAGAACGAATAGTAGTGGGGACAGGGGACAACCCTGTCTGGTGCCATTGGCTATGGAGAAGGGACTGGAATCGTAGCCATTCATTCGTACTGTGGCGGTGGGGTTCTTATAAATGGCTGAAATCCATGACAGGATGGGGTCCGGTATTCCCACAAATTTGAGTGTCTGTTGAAGAATGGTCCAGTCCACCCTGTCAAAGGCCTTCTCAGCATCTGTGGACAGGAGTAAGAATGGAATATGGGAGCGTTTTGCTGTGTCTATGATGTTCAATGTCCAGGTAGTGTTGTCCCTAGCCTCCCTATTTTGAATAAAACCAATTTGATCTGGCGCAATTAAACGTTGCAACAAGACGTTCATCCTGGAAGCCAGGATTTTGGTGAATAGTTTCATGTCACAATTTAGAAGGGAAATAGGCCTATAGCTGGCACAGAGTAACGGGTCTTTACCCTGTTTAGGGATCACTGAAATGGATGCACGTTGCATGTCCGCAGGGAATCCGTGTCCGTCTAAGACTGCGTTAAAAGCCGTGATAAAGTGAGGTGCCAAGGAATCCTGGTACTGCTTATAGTGAAGGAGGGTGAATCCTTCAGGACCGGGAGCCTTACCAGACTGAGTGTCAGCTATTGCCGCTGCAAGTTCTTCTACTGTAATGGGCTTAGAAAGATCCTCACGCTCTTCCGTAGTCAGTGTAGGGAAATTGGCTTCCCTAAGATAGTCGCAGATGTCCGAGGGGCTCCGGGGCGACAAATCAGAGGGGGAAGGTTGGTCTAAGTTGTACAGTTTAGAGTAAAAGTCTCGGAAGCTCTCCGCCAGTTCCGGAGAAGAGTGGACTTTAGACCCAGATGACGAAAATAAAGCTGGTATATATATCTGCGATCGCCTAGTACGTAAGGCATTGGCCAGTAAGCGGCCACATTTATCTCCATATTTGTAAAAAGAGCGGCGGGCCTTCAACAGAACATGTTTCGCTTCGTATAGGGAATGCTCCCTTATGGCTTCTCGGAGCCTAGTTAGCTCCGATTCAATCGTACGGTCTGGTCTGGCTTTGTGTTGACATTCTAAGGAGTGAAGTCTAGCTAGAAGGTCGGACAAGGTTTTGAGACAACGTTTCTTGGCTGCATGGCCACGTTTAAGTATGATTCCCCTAATATAACATTTGTGTGTGGACCACACAGAGATCGGATTTTCCACAGAGCCTACATTAGTGGAGAAATATAAGGCAAGTTCTTTACGGATATCCGCCGCAATATCGGGGTCATTTGGCAAATGCTTGTTTACAAACGTTATTTGTTAATTTATCTTTTAGAGACCTCCCTATATCCAGAGGGGTCTACTATCCAAAGTTGTGTCTTGGTTTCTTTCCTTTTCCTCATTTTTATACGTCCATCTATGCGGATGGTTTTGGATGTGTCCTCCTAGGAGGTTAGTGACATATATGCAATGGATATCAGCCCCTACTCTATATCTTAGCACCAATTGGCCCCCTTTCCCCTCAACCCTCCCCCCCTTTTCCCACCCCCTTCCTCCCCCCCCCCCCCCGATACGGTTCAATTAAAGGATACCTGTCTGATTTAGTTTTTATGATTACTTTAGACTATTTCCTCCTGGGTGTCTGTGTCCCTGGTGGGGTCCTATGTCCCTGATGGCGCACCTGGATTGATGATCCATCGATCCACACCCTGGCCCATTGGCCCAGCTCCCACGGTGAGAATATGGATGCAGTCTGGTTATATGGTTCAAGCAATGCCTGTGTCTTTCTACTGTGAAATGTTATTATATACATCCACAATTTTTTCTATTTCTATTTTTAATCATGTTTTTCCTTATTTATAGTCACGTGACAATTCTTTTTGTATATCTACTGAAAATAGTACTTATATTCAGCTCCTGAAGAAGCGGATTCTTTCTGGAATCACGAACGCAAAACATGTCGAGCACTGTTTATTATGTAACTATGTCTGTATGATTTCCCATTGGTTGCAATGGTATGATTCAATAATTGTCACAAATTATCCCTTCTTTCTATGAAAATGTACATGGAAAAAAATCTACTTTCTATATATTTTTGTAACTAAAAATCTTTTAAATCTATATCTTTGGCTGTCTATCAGTTTACCTATGGTGCCAATATAGTCCACCTAAGCCTCTTCCTTTCCTATAAAGCTATATAATGTGTTTTAGAAGAGTTTGTCATATTCAGAGTATTTGCAGCTTTCAGAGTTTCTAAATCAGAATGCTTAGTATGTTTTCTCCTGGTTGAGCTTGTTTCTATTGTTTCACAGTTCCGAAACAATAGAAAACTAAAAACTCAGTGACCCTGTAGGTCTCTGAGTTTTCTTAGGAAATGTCTTAATGCAAAGACTATTAATGTTTTTGATTTATTTAACATATAATCGGTAAAAAAGTACTATTTGATTTTTAAATCAGATACTATTTTGATGAAACATATTTTTCTACAATTTACAAGACTACTACATACAACACAAACCTACTAAATATGATATTACTATAACAACCACACAGAAAAAACACACAACAAAATTAAAATAGATTAACCGGTTAACGACCAGCTCACGAACATATACGTCGGCAGGACGGCACGGCTGGGCAAAGTGACGTATATTGACGTCCAAGCCGCGAGCTCCGTGACCGCGTCCGCGGGACCCGCGTACTCAACGTCCGCCGGTGTCCCGTGATCGGGTCACAGAGCTGCAGAACGGGGAGAGGCAAGTGTAAACAAGCATCTCCCTGTTCTGCCTAGTAACACTGACACTGATCGTCTCCTCCCTCTCATCGGGAGCAGCGATCAGTGACGTGTCACTCGTAGTTACGCCCCCTAACAGTTAGAATCACTCCCTAGGACACACTTAACCCCTTCCTAGCCCCTAGTTTTTAACCCCTTCACTGCCAGTCACATTTATACAGTAATCGGTGCATTTTTATAGCACTGATCAATGTATAAATGTGAATGGTCCCAAAATAGCGTCAAACGTGTCCGATATGTCCGCCATAATGTCGCAGTCAGGATAAAAATGTGCTGATCGCTGCCATTACTAGTAAAAAAAAAAAATATTAATAAAAATGCCATAAAACTATCCCCTATTTTGTAGATGCTATAACTTTTGTGCAACCAATCAATAAACGTATAGCGATACCCCCAGTTAAGAGGGCTGCTGGTATAATTTTTGGGCCCCTGTAATGCACCCTGTCAACCCCCGGAAGTTGGCTCTAACCTCCCCTGGCACAGCTAGTAGGGGATGATAGGATTGTATAACCTGCAACTCACGGAGACACAATCCTATAATAGAGCACACACAGCAATATACCGTATATACTCGAGCATAAGCCGAGTTTTTAAGCACAATTTTTTGTGCTGAAAATGCCCCCCTCGGCTTATACTCAAGTCACCTTTTTGCACCTGATTTCCTGAACTTTGGGGAGCTGGTACCTCTACAACCGATTTTTCAAAGCCGGGCACCCCTTCCATAGACCCCCATGTTAAACTGTAATTTCTCTGGTGATTTTGAGGACCCGGTACCGGCCGGTCGTAGGTCCTCTGGACCCCAAACTTGGCACACATGTAGCTCCACTCTTCCTCTACAGGTTTGCAAAGTTTCTAGTCCAGGGGACCTACGGCCGGGGAGCACCGATTTTTCAAATCCGGGCACCCCTTCTATAGACTCCCATGTTAAACGTCAGTCTAGTCATGGACACAGTGAGGCATGGACACAGTGAGGCAAAGTGAGGCACACCCTAGGCTTATACTCGAGTCAACACGTTTTCCCAGTTTTTGTGGTAAAATTAGGTGCCTCGGCTTATATTCGGGTCGGCTTATACTCGAGTATATACGGTAGTTTAACTATCCTTACCCATCTCCTCTGCAAAGTAAATGACACAACACCAGTATACTTAACCCTTGCACTTTTACTCAGATGGTTGGGTAAGCATATAATCAACAGTTTACATATCATGTGCAGAGCCCTGCAATAAAAGAGTATCTCAGCAAACAGACAGATATACAGTATGGTGCATAAATCTAATGGTCCCCGCTGCAGCTATTCTCCCTCGTGGGCAAAAAATGGCGCCCAGCAATGTCTACGCAAAGTCAGGCCTGACTGTACTATGTAGAAGTTCTGTAGGGGAAATTCTTCGCTAGCAAAACGGTGGTGCACTTGCTGAAGAAACAACTGTAATCCACAGGGTAAAAGGGGTTTTGATAACTTGGTGAATAAAGGCAATCTCTAAAGCTGCTCCGATGCACTGTCCCTCCGGTGCACAGCGCAACACTAATGAAAGCTCCGGGTAACAGTTATGGGGCCTAGAGATCCCATGTAGTTCTCTGAGCAGGTGCTCTCTCACCCAACCGGACCAGTCCGTGTCCGTATCTTTCGCTGCTGTGTCTTGGTACACAGGTCTCACGACATCCAAGTCTTCGGTCCTCCTGGGAGCGATGCAGCAACGGTATGCAGAAACGTCCATTAGGTTCCTCGGTGAGAGCGGAAGGCTTTTTAGAGAAAGGCCCAGGCTTAAGGCCTTGTAGCACCGCAGGCTCGGAAAGGAGTTCCTCTTGCTAGGCGGGCGATGTCAAAGAGACTGAAGCCGGCTCCACCTTCTTCTTATAAAGTCCACCCCAGCAGTCTTTGCGCGGGGCAATGCACCCTGGGTGCCCAGTGGGGTTATGGGTACAGTAGTCTCTGAGGCCTTAAAGGAAACCCCCGCTACAAATGCTTATGCGATTTTTTTTTAACAAAAATATGTAGAAGAATGCGTATCAGCCTAAACAGAGGAAAAAATATATATTTTTATATATTTTTGGGGGATATTTATTATATTATAGTATTTTTGTTTATAGCGCAAAAAATAAAAAACGCAGAGGTGATCAAATACCACCAAAAGAAAGCTCTATATGTGGGAAAAAAAGGACGTCAATTTTGTTTGGGAGCCACGTCGCACGATTGCGCAATTGTCAGTTAAAGCAACGCAGTGCCGAATCGCAAAAAGTGTCCCGATCATTTGGCAGCCAAATGGTCCGGGGCTGAAGTGGTTATACACCTTAGAGATTATACAATCATTGTTACTTTTAAAGACCTTTTACCATAGCATTAATAATTTCATTCTTCATATATAAAATTAGCAACAATATAAGGTAGACCAATATATTCAATTTAGCGACTATACCTTAACGGCTCATATGACAGTTATCTCATACCTACTACACTACTATTTAATTTAGGTGATAAAGGCACTTATAAAGAGTATAGGCTGAACACTTTCCAATAGATATTTCCAAAGCTCATGATTCAAGTTTTTGCCTACTGTATATATGCTTTTTATATTGTGTATACTGCCACTCGGAGCTAAGAACTTAGATCAGAGCTTTATCTTGAAATTAATGTTTCATATAATTCAATATTGCATGAAAATTTTAATTCAGATAGCTGCCAAATTGACAACAGGGCAAATGCAGGATAATATAATAGTGATGGTAATACAAATAATTAAGCTATGCAACAAGCACAGTGATTTGGATGCCAACCTTTTGCTGCTACTTTGCATGGGTGAAAATTATAGCATAGGGTAAGCATTTCGAAAGTTTATAAGACTTAATGCCTGGGAATCAGTAATTGGATTGTCTGTAATTACATTTCTTTTCAAGAGTATTGCCACCATTGTCCATTTGTCTCTCATGTATTGAGACAATTGCCCGTTTCATGCCTATTGCCATCATTGATCGCTTTTTGCTTACGTACATTAGTTGCTGTGTATTGTCATTGTCTGTTTGTTACCTAAGTATTATCACAACAGTCACTTTGTTGTCAATTAGACATGCGCAATTTGTTTAGTTCCAAATTTATTTTTTTACGAATTAAGACAAATTTGTTAATTCTGAAATATACAAATTTCCAAATATTCGAAATTTTGGAAATTCGAAAATTAGAAATTCTAAAATTGGGAAATTCAAAATTTTGGAAATTCAAAATTTGATAATTCAGAAATTTTAAAATCTGAGAATTTGGAGATTTAGAAATTTGAAAATTGGGAAATTTGAAAATTCAGAAATTTGAAAATTCGGAAATCCAAAAATAATGATGAAAATCAGAAAATTTAAACAAACGAAAATCCGAAAATAAGAACGAAAATCCGAAAATTCAAAAACCTGAAAATTCGAAAATCTGAAATAATAACTAACTAATAATAAATTAACTATTACTAACTATTAAATTATAGGTATTGGAATTTCCTTGAAATTTGGCTGTTAGTGAATGTAGCGAATACGAATTCATCCGAAGTAATCCGAAGTTATCCGAAGTTATGAAGTTATGAATTATCTTTAATCACTTCAGCCCCGGACCAATTTGCAGCTAAAGGACCAGGCCACTTTTTGCGATTCGGCACTGTATCGCTTTAACTGACAATTGCGCGGTCGTGCGACGTGGCTACCAAACAAAATTGGTGTTCTTTTTTTTCCCACAAATAGAGCTTTCTTTTGGTGGTATTTGATCAATAGAGCGACAATTTTGAAAAAAAATCAATATTTTTTACTTTTTGCTATAGTAAATATCCCCCAAAAATATATTAAAAAAAATGTTTTCCACAGTTTAGTCCGATACGTATTCTTCTACATATTTTTGGTAAAAAAAAATCGCAATAGGCGTTTATTGATTGGTTTGCGCAAAAGTTATAGCTTCCACAAAATAGGGGACATAATAGGGGACTGTTTTATGGCATTTTTAATAATAATTATTTTTTTTACCAGTTATGGCGGCGATCAGTGATTTTTATTGTGACTGCGACATTATGGCGGACACATCGGACACTTTTGACACCATTTTAGGGCCATTGTCCATTTTTACAGCGAACAGTGCTATAAAAATGCACTGATTACTGTGAAAATGACACTGGCAGTAAAGGGTTTAACCTCTAGGTGGTGCTGTAGGGGTTAAGTGTTCCCTAGGAAGTGATTCTTACTGTAAGGGGGCGTGGCTACATGTTACACGTCACTGATCATCTGTTCCGATGACAGGGAACAGACAATCACTGACATGCCACGGAGAAGAACGGGGAAAGGTTTGTTTACACTGACCTCTTCCCGTTCTTCAGCTCTGTGACCCGATCGCGGGACACCGGCGGTGATCGGGTCCACGGGTCCCACGGGCGCAGTCACGGAGCTCAAGACTGGGTTGCGAGCGCGCCGCCAGCGGCGCGCGCGTGACCCACGGCTGGGCTCTTAAAGGGCAACATACCTGTACGTTGATGTGCCCAGCCGTGCCATTCTGCCAACGTATATCGGCGTGAGACGGTCCTTAAGTGGTTAATAACGAATCCCGTATCTAAACGAATGGAACGTAACAAATTAATTATAATAAATAACAATAATAATAATAATTAAAATGTATTATTATTATTATTTATTATTATTTCATTCCGTACCATTTGTTTAGATGCGGCATTCTTTATTTTGGATCATTCATAACTTCAGATAAATTTGTATTCGTTACGTTCACTACCAGCCAAATTTGAAAGGAAATTCCAATACCTATAATTTATTAGTTAGTTCGTTATTATTTCTAATTTTCGTTCTTTCTAATTTTTGGATTTTCCTTTCTTACTTTCGGATTTTCTAATTTTCTAATTTCCGAATTTTCGAATTTCCGAGTTTCCGAATAGTGGAATTTACAAATTTTTAAATTCCGAATTTCTGAATTTTCAAATTTTCGAATTTTTCAAATTTTTCAAATTTTCGAATTTCTGAAAAAAAAAACGAATGAAACAATAAAAACGAAAACAAACACATTTTTCGGCAGTGCACATGTCTATTGTTTATATGTTGTCACAACTTTTGATATGTGCACAGTTTAGTAATTTGGGGTAATCTGCTTGTGCGAGACTACTCCCGCACTTTGCTTTAGGTAACACATTACTATTTTTTAATACTCCAAAAACCTGTCACTATTAAACTATACAAAACTCAAATAATTTGGCACATGATTCAGCTAAAATGGTGCCACTATTTCACCTGTTTTAGCACTTGCAGAAGCTCAGGGTTACAAAAATTTCCTTGGTATGATGACTGTACAATAACTGCAAAAGGTAGGCTGCGCTAGAAATAAATGGTCTGAACAGGCCAGAAAAGGATTTAATAATTTTAAGATAATCATGATAGATCCACATAGGTTTCTGATTGATATCTGCTCCTATCAAGTAGTATTTTGAGGCTCCATGGTACATGTAGGGTAAAGACAGCAGAAGGCAAACCATGCCCATTACCTTAAATCTGCTGACAGAATCAGCTTACTGTTACTTCTATTTGTACTTACTCTTCTACAAAGTCATTGATAAAAAATAAATAAATACAATATTCCTAAAGAAATGGAGCACGAAGCTCCGAGGATGGCTGCCTGAGCCAAGAGCTCTGTTCCAGCCTGGCACAGCGGCGCACATAACAGCCCACATGGCAAACGGAAAATTATAGAAATTCACAGGCAGACTCCCCACCAACCCGGGAACACCCCCCCAATAATTGGTATTCAATTAAGAGGACTCCAGACCCTAATTTTAATCAGTGGCTTCAGACGAAAAATCCAAGATGGCCGCTGCTATACAGAATACAGCCTCCAGTGCACTTTGCCTCACAGAACAAACGCAAGTATTCTCCTCAGAGACAGTAACTTTTACCTCAGGGCTTCAGACTAGCCTCCCACAGGTCCTCATACCTCCACCAGCATACACTGAGCACCTTACTGGTCACATAATTTCTGACCTTGCCCTTATTCCCTCAGGGCATAATTTTACCGCTCAGACTGGCTCAGTTCCCTCAGAGGCGCTGTCCAGGGAACAGGCATTTCTAATGATGGACTTTTTTCAAATGTTTTCAGAACTCCTTGACAGGGGACTAGCACATACAGCGGCTCAAATTACTTGGGACCTGAAAGCTGACTTTCAAAACCTGGGAACGAGAATTGACACCATAGAGCAAAAATTGGAAGATATGTATAGTGGCTGCTTCGAATCAAAATGCAAAACACTTATACACTGTCCAGGAACAACTAGACATCGCTATCTCCAGAATTGATGAACTGTAGAACATTAGGATCAGGGGGTTACCTGAAACTGTTCTGGACATACCTTTAGCAATCCAGGAGATGATCAAAACCATGCTTCGTAATAACCCCCAACACCGCTTAGAACTGGATAGAGCCCACAGAGCTCTGGGGCCTTCTAGAAAAGATGGAAAACGCAGAGATGTTATCGCCAAGCCCCATTTTTATTGGGTGAAAGAAGAGGTCATGAAACAGGCTAGATCTGCTTCCCAAATACTCTGCCATGGCCACCCGATTCAACTGTTCACAGATCTCTCCCCCTCCACGATCCAACGTAGGAGGGCACTGAAGCCACTATTACAGGTCCTAACACAGAAATAAATAAAATATAGATGGTCCTTTCCTTTTGCTGTCAAGTTTACTGACAAAGGGAGATCCTATTCCTTTTCCAGTCTCCAGGAAGGGGAAAGATTGCTGCTACAACTCAAATTCATCTCACAAGAAGCAAAAATGGATACCGCTACAGCCTGTACCAGCTCGGTCAAAAGACCCAACCCAACGAGCCTACAATCTCCCCTATGGAACAAAGGAAAGACAAAGAAAATGAAGGACAACGGACCCACCTGATCGAAAACTTTCACCCCACTCTTATTCTTTGTCTCTCCTTTGGACCTAGAGTCTGTCCACAGATTTATCTGGGACCATTCTTAGGGGTTTCTCCCCTCCTGTGTTCTTTTATTCCCCTTGCCGGTTTTACATCTGTTCACAACCCCATGGACTTCCTATTTTGTAGTTTATATGTTCCAATTTTATGCTTATGTGCTTTAAAGGTATATATTTGTGGTGAATGTCCATGATCTCCTGAAAAGACTTAACTCTCTAAGGGTTGTGACATTGCATATTAGTTTAAAATTATCTTGCCGTGTTATTGTTAATTATTTTTGATGTGGGCGCCCTGTGCAGGGGTGGTCCACATGTACATCCACCTACTCCTTGGAAACCTGCGGGTCTCTGAGGACTAGGTTGTCTGACCCCCACAGGTCAGACTTCTATTACTTTTGTCTCAGGTTCCGGGGGGTTTCTCCCCTCTCAAACCCTGGTTTTAAATGTTAGGAGACTTTCCTCTTTCCTTTTCTGTCTCTCCGCTTTTCTCTTCCTGTTGTATTCCCCTTCCCATGGATACGTGTCTAACATTCCAATCTGTTATAGAAATACACATTCTCAGATTAATAATGGACATCATCCACCGTACCTACCTATTGGTTGAGGCCATTAAAACGCTTTTGGTAAGAAGACTACCATGGGTGAGTGAAGACTTAGTTCACGAGTACACCTATAATGGTCTCTATGGCTGATAACACACAGACCCTTCTTAAAATAGCAATCCATAATGTACAAGGCTTAAACTCACCAATTAAAAAGAAGGAAAATTCTAGACTACCACAAATCTCCTAAAATAGATATTCTCCTAATCCAAGAGATGCATTTCCCCTTATGATATAATCCCAAATTTATACATCTGCACTTCCCCATCTAGCCAGCGCTGAAAATAAAACTAAAGGGGTAGCTATCATTTTCTCAAAATCGTGTAAATTTGAAAAGAATTTGGAGTACATTGATCCTGAAGGAAGAATCCTGTTGGTACAAGGTACAATAGAAGGACAACTTTACTCTATAGTGTCATATTATGCTCCCAATAGAGGACAAGCTGCTTTTTTTAAGACTATGATGGACACATTGAACCCCTTACTTGTGTGCACAGTTATATATAGGGGAGATTCAAATGTAGCATTCAATCAGGTTTTGGATAAATCTAAACCCTTAAAGGATCAATTGACTCGCCCAACCAAAAAAAAGCCATAAAATAGCCAGAATAATTTCTGCTCACAGTTTAACTGATTCCTGGAGGGAACTAAACCTCACTAAGTGAGATTTTACACATTACTCACATCCCCATAACACATATGCTAGAATAGACCATATTCTGATCCCCCACATACCAATTACCATCAATACACAGTGCCCACATTAAAGACACAGCTTTATCAGATCACTCGGTGGTCATCATATTTATACGCTCTAGTATGCTAGGTAGGAAACAGGGGCAATGGAAACTTAATGAGTCCATTCTATCTAATCCAGATACAGTAGAGAAAATCAATAAAGCACTTAAAGAATATTTTTCGTTTAATGACACAATGGACATCTCATCTGAAACCCTCTGGGCTGCCCACAAGGCCTTCATTCGGGGTAAAATCATCCAAATCTCGACCCAAACCAAACGAGAACAAAGAGCTGACATAGAGCGTCTAGAAACAGTGTATGCAGCCCTTAGAGCTAGTCACAAACAAGATCCTTCCTCGATTTCTACTGCCCTATTGGATAAAACAAGATTGGACCTCAACCTAGTGCTCACTACGCAAGCAGAAAAGGTGATACGATGGAGTAGTAATAGTTTTTTTTTACATACAAACAAAATAGGGTTATTACTCGCTACTAAACTTTCCCCCTGAGTCAAAATTCAAGCTATGCCCAAGATCAGAATAGCAGACCAACCTCCCACAGCTAACCCAGTCAAAATCTTGGACACATTTCAAGATTTTTACTCCCACCTTTACAGCTCACCCTCCCAACCTGACAAAGATAACAATTTTAAATATCTAGACAAGCTTCCTATACCAACCCTAAATTCTTCACACAAAAATTAATTAGAAGCTCCCTTCAAGATTGAGGAGGTTCAGCAGGTCATTAAAGACCTCAAAGAAGGGTCGGCACCAGGACCTGACGGTTTATCCATCCCCTATTACAAAGCCTTCTCGGAAACTCTAGCACTGCATCTAACCAAATTCTTTAATACGAAAACACAGGGTGTTCCCTTAGACACTCACCTTAACACAGCATATATCACAGTCATCGCCAAACCTGATAAAAACTAGACATGTGCATTCGTTTTCGTCCGAATGCATTTTCGTCCGAATTTCAGGTATTTTCGTTATCGTTTTAACAAACGAAAACGAAAGCACAGAATACGAAAACCGAAAGATCCGACATAAACAAATGCTTTATTTTCGTTTTCGTTGCGACAACAGTTCGATATAGATAGGAGATTCGACACGATGCTAACAATAACAATCTGTATCTATCGAACCTGTGGTCGAATGTGCCTAACCTTAACTTCCAAGATTAATCTACATAGAGAGAAAAGATTCGACATAGAGAGAAAAGATTCGACATAGAGAGAAAGGATTCGACATTATAGAGAGAATAGATTCGACATTATAGAGAATAGATTCGACATTATAGAGAGAAAAGATTTGACATAGAGAGAAAGGATTCGACATTATAGAGAGAATAGATTCAACATTATAGAGAATAGATTCGACATTATAGAGAGAAAAGATTCGACATAGAGAGAAAGGATTCGACATTATAGAGAGAATAGATTCGACATTATAGAGAATAGATTCGATATAGGGAAAAAAGATAATTTGCTGCTGGAATTGGGTGGGGGAAGTAAAATAAAAATAATGATGATGATGAATGTTATTGGCTGATTGTAACCAAAGAGGAGGAGCAGTAAAATAGCTAGAACTAAGTACACATGTACAGCCAACTTACTTTCACTTACGATTGCTAGCAGAGAGAGACACACACGCTGAATCATTTCAGAAGACAGTTAATCTTGCTGGTCCGTTTTTCAGAGAACCTGAATTATTAGCAATTAAGCATAAGCACAAGCTACAGATCAAGTTCACTTTTTCATAATAATCTGCTGCTATTGTGTTAGTGTTGTGAACTACTAGTGAACTTGCTAGTATTGTGATAGCCTCAGAGGCTGCCCGTGTTGTGGAGGGGGAGGGGGTTTATTATTATAGATTCTATATTATAGATTGAGATTCTATATAAGTTCTATATACCCTATCTTGTTACCTGTCTGATCAGTGATCACTATCACCAGTCCATTTTCTATTTGAACTATATACAGCAACAGCAATGTACCATTCTATGAGAAAAGTGAAGGCAGGTAGAGGTAATGGTCGCGGTCGTGGTGGACGCCTTGCTAAAAAAAGTGGCAAGGTCTCTGCTACTAGTGTCTCTGACACTTCTGCCGCCACAAACATGCTATCCACAACAGTGGATGTCACCACCACTGCCACCAGCAAAGCTAGTTCCACCACCACCAGTTCTACTATTAGTTTTCCTCCTGCCAGACCACCAACATCTGCTGCCGCTTCCACTGCCAGTACAGCGCCTTCTTCTACAGGTGTCATGGCTTCCTATTTTTATGGGATAGGCAAGAAACATAGTATAAAACAAGTGGAGTTGCCGATACAATCACCACCACCAATGACACTGCCAGTGCCACTGCCAGTGCCACTGCCCAGCTCCCCAAAGAAGCAATTGAGGGAGACATCAGCAGAGACAGAGTGTGAGACGTTTTCTTCATTGCCCCAAGAGAATGATTTTGAATGTGATGCTCCTCTTTCCCCAACCACTGCAGACGTTTTATACAGTCTTACCCCACAAGAGTTACAGCATGACTTAGAGAAAGTGCAAGAGGGATTTTCTGTGAGGAGTAGGACAGGGAGCAGTTCACTTTTTTCATCTGCTGCTAACTCCCCTTCTCCCTCTGTTATTATAGAGGAAGAATCCTGTGATGATAACACCGACCTCCCCAGCACCCCTACCATTAGCACTAGTTCACCAAGTGTAACTGTAGTGGCAACAGCTTCCACCACTGGTGTGCTACCTGCTGCAGCTATATCAGCCCATACTAGAGATCAACAGGGTCAAGGGGCTTCATCCCGCCGCAGCAACGTTTGGAAATACTTTCAAACATTGGAAGGCGGGTTCTTTGCAAAGTGCAAATTGTGTGGGAAGCAAGTGAGTAGGGGTAAAAAGTTGGGACATTTAACCAATGCTGGTATGAACCTACACATTAAAAATTACCACCACTCTACTTTACTGTGGGCAGAGGCAGAAAAAGAAGATGGTAGCGCAGGAAGCAGCATAACGGACTCTGACTGTACTGGTGGTACCTCTTCAACCACACCACTTACTCAGAGCACAGCCAATAGAGAGGGTTCGTTTAAGACAAGCCATACACGTGCAGTAGTTCCATCCTCCCAAGGACATCATCAGCCTACCCTAGATAGTTTTGTTGGCTTTAGTTCCAAGGGCATGTCAAAACAGCAGGCCAACAAGATCACCCGCCTCATTGGCCAATTCATTGCTGTTGGAGGAGCCTCTTTTCGCATGATTGAAGGGGAGCTGTTTAAACAGCTCATGCATGCCCTTGCTCCACGATACGTTGTTCCTGCACGAACAACTTTCAGCAGAAAGATTATTCCAGCACTATACCATTCGTGCGTTGCAGTATTGAAGGAAGAAATGGCCAAAGCCGAGGGTCAGACAATTCATTTGACCACTGATTTGTGGACAGCTCCCAGCGGTCAACACGCTTTCCTGTCTTTGACTGCACACTGGTGGCAGGCCACTGTGCCTGTTGGTGGTGGCACTAGTGTAAGTGTTCAAACTTCATCAGGACGGTCTGCAGCGCAAGACCAGCAGGGTTATCAAGCTTTCCTGCTCCACACAGAAGTCCGTGATGACAAACACAGCTCTGCCAACATATTGCGAGCAATTAGATCAATGTTGGCCAATTGGTTTGGAGAGCTGGCAGTCACCAATGTTTCTGTTGGGTTCATAGTGACAGACGGAGGTTCAAACATGGTTAAAGCGCTCCAAGATGGATCTTTTGTCGGTGTCCGCTGTTCTGCACACATACTGCATTTAGTGGTCAAGGGTGCAATCCCAGTGGAGAAAAACAACAAGATTGCTCAAATCTTGGACCTTTGCAGGAAGATTGCAGGGCATTTCCACCGCAGTGTAGGGGCTAGTCAACTGTTGAGGGAGGAGCAAGAACAATCAGGGCTCCCCATACATCGACTGAAACAAGATATCAGCACCCGGTGGAACTATACGCTGGAAATGCTGGAACCCATTTTGGAGCAAAAGACAGCCATCCACAATCTATCATCCCGCCACAGCATTGGGATTGATTCCACACTGGGACGTGATGACTGGTGTATAATTGGGCAGCTCGTTTCTGTCTTAAAACCCTTTCGGAATGTGACGGAAAACTTGAGTCAGAGCAATGCCAGCCTAGGACAGGTCATACCCTTGTTTACCTATCTCATAGATAAGATGGGATCGTTCCTAGAAAACAGTGAGCCTCTTTGTGGCAGCCCACTTCATGCCGATGTAGCGTCTTTCATCAGAAAACTACAAGCCAACTTAAAAGATCGGCTAAATGATCGTGTCCGCAAAAGCCCTGAACTCATGCTGGCTTCCCTATGTGATCCCAGGATCAAAGGTAAACTGGCACTCAGAGACAACAGCCTCTCCTACTGGAAAGAAAAATTGATTGAAAGGGTCCGTAATTTGCAGCAACAGAGATGTATGCCGGATGAGGCCAGTTTGGAAGATTCACCTGCCATGTCTGCTATTCCAAGACCTGGCACCATCACTCAAAAACAACCAAGTGGAGCATCTGCATGTTGGGTAGAGGCACTTGACAATCTGGTGGATGCAGGTCAAGCAGCAGGTAATCGAGAAGAGAGCAGTGCCTCTGAAATGGTCAGGGCCTACCTATATGAAGCACCTTTGCTTCCTTCAGAGGACCCTTTGACCTATTGGGATAGTAAGAAAAGTTTGTGTCCTGGTCTTTGTCTGGTTGCCCAGCAACTACTATCCTGTCCTCCAACCACTGTGCAAAGTGAGAGAGTTTTCTCTATTACTGGGAACATCCTTAATCCACACCGTGCACAACTGACACCCCATTTGATGGAACAAATAACTTTCCTGAAATTTAACCTCCCCAAGCTTGGTTACCCTACCCTTAACTTGTGAGACCTGAATCATTACCACCATGTGAAGATAGATGGGACTCAGAGGAACCATCCAAATGTTGAGGAAAATACATTTTTTTTTCTTACCACTTGACAATAGCAGTTGTCTTTAGTGTGACCCCAAGATTTAAATAGAATTATATTGTTTTAAGCAATCCAAATTTTTCCCTTTATTCCTTCCATCACCCTTTTTTGTAATGAGTGTTGTGTAGAGTGACTAGAGTGTGCGTGATTGTATGAATGAATGTTGTGTGAATGGACAGTAGCAAGGGTTGAAGCCTTGACGTGGCGCTACTGCTCACGTGTTGCTGTCTTTGTAAATACAAATAGCAACGTGTGCTAATTTAACCATTTTTGTATGATGGTCTGGAAATAAGAGACAATGATTAAAGATGACCTCAACAGCATGACAGTTCCTCTTGATGGAGAGACTGTCAACTCAAGGATCAGAATTTGTTACCAACACAACATAGAACAAAGAAGCATACAGCTGGAAACGTGATTCTATGCAAGATAGACTAGTTGGTCACTGCTGAACTGCATCCAGATGCCCAGGACCCCTCCCATTTGCCATCTCTGACCCTGGGGACACCAGGACCCTCTCTGATCCTCCACCTGTTTCATGACCATCTGCAATTGTCCGAAGTCACCAGTGTGAGTAATCTACCCTGCTGCCATGTTACTCAAGCCCTGGAAATGATGACTGCCCTTTGAACTGTTGCCCCTTGTGATTGCGCTCGCCTGGGAACCTCTGTCCGGTTAACTGTTGCCCTCATGATTGCAAGCCTGCAACCTATGCCCTGTGAACTGTTGAGGACTGTATGGTTAACCCCTGCTGTTACTATCTGCTGTGTATTCTGTAGGGATGAGCTTCGTGTTCGAGTCGAACATACGTTTGACTCGAACATCGGCTGTTCGATCGTTCGCCGAAGATAGAACGTTTTGGGCCGTTCGCGACAAATTCGAGTGACGCGAACGGCCCACAATACACTGCGCCATCGCAGTGCAATCCCGGCGCTGTGATTGGCCAAGCATGCACTGTGACCCCGCATGCTTGGCCAATCACAGCGCCGGCAGTGAGGAGAGCCATAATTGGCCACAGGCAGGATGCCTGTGGCCAATTATAGCTCAGGGGGGTTTAGTACACGCCCCACACTATAAAAGCCCGCCAGCGCGGCGGCCTTGTGTAGTGTGTTGGCGTGCAGGGAGAGAGAAGGATAGGCAGGGACAGTGTCAGTGATATTCTTTGCTAAACCTTGTGCATTTACAGTGTGTTGGTACAGGGACAGAGAAGGATAGGCAGGGACAGTGTCAGTGATATTCTTTGCTAAACCTTGTGCATTTACAGTGTGTTGGTACAGGGACAGAGAAGTATAGGCAGGGGACAGTGTCAGTGTCATTTTTGCTGAGCCTTCTGCACAGTATACACCTGTATATCCATCATTGCTGTTCTCAAATACAGGCATCTGCAGGAGTTAGTGGCACAGTATACACCTGTATATACCCGTCATTGCTGTTCTATAATATTACTGTTCAAAATTACAAACAGATTCTACTTGTTCAGAGTATATAGGGCCTTTTTTATTTTGTGTGCGGGGTTCCCCTTAATATCCATACAAGACCCAAAGGGGCTGGTAATGGCCTGGGGTAGGGGGGGGTGATGGGGTAGCCATGCCATTTTTCTTAAAGACTTTCATCCATATTACCGGGACCAGACATTACATTAAAGCCGCAAGCAGTTTTAAATGGCTTTTTTTCCTTTACAAATGTCATTTTGTGCAGGGACAGTTCTAAACACGGGAAACACATGCCACTTCACAGGCATACTTTAGACACCCCCCAGGTACGATATATAAAGGAATATTTGACTTTTTTTTTTCTCACTTTATGCATCATTAAAATGACTGCTCCCGAAAAACGGCCGTTTTTAAAACTTTGTTTTCCATTGATACATGTCCCCTGGGGGAGAACCCGGGTTCCCAACCCCTTTTTAGGACAATAACATGCATATTAGTCATTATAACCACTTCTCTACTGTGCACGAAAACCCCCTTCCTGCCCAGGCCATTTTTCAGCTTTCAGCGCTGTCACATTTTGAATGACAATTGCGCGGTCGTGCAACATGGCTCCCAAACGAAATTTGCGTCCTTTTTTTCCCACAAATAGAGCTTTCTTTTGGTGGTGCTTGATCACCTCTGCGGTTTTTATTTTTTGCGCTATAAACAAAAGAAGAGCATCCAGTTTGGAAAAAAAACACAATTTTTTACTTTTTGCTATAATAAATACCCATTTTTTTTTTTTAATAAAATTTTCCTCAGTTTAGGCCGATACGTATTCTTCTACATATTTTTGGTAAAAAAAAAATCGCAATAAGCGCGTATTGATTGGTTTGCGCAAAAGTTATAGCGTCTACAAAATAGGGGATAGATTTATAGCATTTTTTTTTTTTTAATTAGTAATGGCGGCGATCTGCGATTTTTTATTGTGACTGCAATATTGCGGCGGACACATCGGACACTTTTGACACATTTTTGGGACCATTCACATTTATACAGCGATCCCTGCTATAAAAATGCATTGATTACTGTATAAATGTGATTGGCAGGGAAGGGGTTAACCACTAGGGGGCGGGAAGGGGTTAAATATGTTCCCTCAAAGTGTTCTTACTGTGGGGGGAGGGGACTGACTGGGGGAGGTCACCGATGGTTGTCCCTATGTACAAGGGACACACCATCGGTCCCCTCTCCCTCACAGGACGTGGATCTCTGTGTTTACACACAGAGATCCACTTTCCTGCTCGTTTCCCGGGCAATCGCGGGTGCCCGGCGACAATCGCGCGCGCCTCCTAGCTCGTTTTAAAGGGAGGACGTCATATGACGTCCTCCCAGAACGAGAGTATCCTCTGCCCGCCGTCTATTGACAGTGGGCGGGGACAAGTGGATAATTAGCACTTTAGATTTAGAACGTTTGCATCCATTGTATTTAATAGGGTTCTAACGTTCGTGCGAACTTTCGGTCCGTTCGCGGGTTCTGGTGCGAACCGAACCGGGGGGTGTTCGGCTCATCCCTAGTATTCTGGTGGGGGGAAAGCTGAATGGCGTGACTGGACACAAGATAAATGGAATTACCCTTTGCACATTGAAATAGTGTAGAAAGAAATCTCTTAAATTTTCTAAGTTCAGCCTGATGGTTAAATGTAGAAAAGACAATTATAAGGCCTCTAGTAAGTTAGTAACAATAAATGGACTAGTTCATTTAGCTAAACATCACATAATGATTAATGAACCTAACAAGGAAAGCAAGATTCAAGAAAACAATTAGTTCTGAACAAAAAACATTTTTATTTTTAACATAAAAAAAATAAAAAAATAAAAATTAGGAAAAAATATTCTCCCCCAACCTGGTGACCAGTCGCTGTAGGGGCATATTGATGCCAGCCATCTGTTCACCGAGGTACCTAGTAGCCTCCAGTTGGCTCCTAAGGCTGCGTTGGTACCTTTCCAGAGCCACATAGTGACGGAGCTGCCGGCGATTGTGGAGGGCCAAAGAGTGACATAGCCTCCTGGTTTCGGCATATTGTCTCTCTTGGACCTCCACAATGCGTCGCAGATACACATTCACATGTGGCTCTGGAGGGGGGATGTGTACTGGAGCGGCTGGAGAATCCTCACCAGGACGCACTGGGGAGCAGGCACTAATGGGTGTGTCCAGGTGGGGGGATAGTGAAGGGTGGAGGAGAACATGCGCCGGAGAAACCGCTGGGGAGGAAGGACAATCATCAGACGCGGGCAGGTCCAGGTCTTCGTCCACCGGGTGGAGGTGAAGGATGAAGACTTCACCTGTGAAGAAAAGAAAATACATTAGATAGATAATACAATACACATGACTTCTTCACCCTAACATTATATAAAGACAATTATCTCAAAACGCTTGTAGACAATCATGTAACATCTTGAGATGTTTTCACTTCTACATACCAGTTTTCCCTTTTTGATATTCAGTGAGATGCACCTAATCAATTTGTGTGTAGGAGATAGTGGTGTCTGTGTCAATTTGCTGCGTCATCCCAGGTTTGCTGAGCTGTGCAGGAAGGTGTAGTACTTTACTGTACTCTGACCGGGGCGGAGCTGAGTGTCCTCCCCGGCCAGAGTACAAAGGGATTCCCCTCTACACATCGAGCAGTGTAAAGGAGAATCTCCCAAAGATTTTATCCGCTTGGTCGCACGGTCGGCTTGAGAAAATCTTAAGGTGTAATGGATGCCTAAGTGCTGACTGTGACAGAACCCACTGTCACTGTGTGTTTTGGAAGGGACTGAGGGCTGGCCTCTTGGTTGCTGATTGGTTGGTAAGTTGAGCTTGGATATTTTGTGTTTTTTGTCTACATGCATCCGCCCATCCAGTGCTCCTTGCTGTGAAGACCTGTCATAGGTGGGGGCAGTGACAGTATTTTGTGTATTGATGTCATTGTGGTCAGGCAACGCACTAGCACCTTTGCTTCTATGTGCTGGGTGTCTAGTGTGCTCCTGCCCCTTTAAGGAGGGTGGGGCTCCCTCCAGTCATCTGCCCTTCATCTATCCATCAGCATACATGTGCTTCCACTGAGGAGACCTTAAATTTTAGAGTTAGGACTGCAGTACACAGGGAGCCTTGACGGGGCCTGCAGCTTACACATGTATTTGCAAATGCGTGCAACTAAACCCCTGTTTTTAAACGCACTGTTAGACAGGTGAATTCGTTTGGTTGCTGATTGGTAGGTAAGTTGAGCTTGGATATTTTGTGTTTTTTGTCTACATGCATCCGCCCATCCAGTGCTCCTTGCTGTGAAGACCTGTCATAGGTGGGAGCAGTGACAGTATTTTGTGTATTGATGTCATTGTGGTCAGGCAACGCACTAGCACCTTTGCTTCTATGTGCTGGGTGTCTAGTGTGCTCCTGCCCCTTTAAGGAGGGTGGGGCTCCCTCCAGTCATCTGCCCTTCATCTATCCATCAGCATACATGTGCTTCCACTGAGGAGACCTTAAATTTTAGAGTTAGGACTGCAGTACACAGGGAGCCTTGACGGGGCCTGCAGCTTACACATGTATTTGCAAATGCGTGCAACTAAACCCCTGTTTTTAAACGCACTGTTAGACAGGTGAATTCGTTTGGTTGCTGATTGGTTGATAAGTTGAGCTTGGATATTTTGTGTTTTTTGTCTACATGCATCCGCCCATCCAGTGCTCCTTGCTGTGAAGACCTGTCATAGGTGGGGGCAGTGACAGTATTTTGTGTACCCACAGATTATGGCCCAGAAGAGACTGAGAGACTTGGGGAAAGCTGGTATTGAGAAAATGTAATGTAATGCTACATCCCTTCTCCCCCCCCCCATCCCCCCCTCTTGTTGCTATGCTTAATTGTGTTGGTTCATGGCACATAGACAATGGTCTGGACTGCAGACATCTCTCCGCAGGGGATGTGTATTGAAGGGCTGCCTGCTTACCATAATCCCTTTATGTTTAACTGTAATCTCTGTTTCAATGTTCAGTTCCCATTGGTTCTTCCTTGTCCCCTACCCCCCCCCCTCTATGACAAGGCTAAGGGGAGTGTCCCTAACTGTGTGTAAAAGTGTATGTTTTGGATTTAAGAAACTGTTGATGCTCTGCATGTTTAACCCTCAACACCTGTGTGGATTGTCTCGTGATTGAGGGGTTAAGGGCTGGTTATGGCGAATCTGCAGGCTGCAGGTGCATTTGGAGGACAGGAGACACAGGTCTGGCGGATGTTCCCACCTGGGGTATCTGAGATCCGTCACACTGACCACTAACTACTCTACCTCATCCAGACTGATTGTCGCAAATATGGAAGATCAGTTGCACTTGCAGAAAAACATATCAGCTATACCAGCTATTAACATTACACTCACCAAAGAGAAGCCATTCAAGCCATTGCATTAGGGATGACCTAACAAAAAGTTGTTTAATAAAATATAGCAGGCTACTTTTTAAAGTTGATAATTTTATATAGCCACTGATTGAATAAGCCCCACTTCTGTTCTAGGCTAGGTAGGTTACTCACTCCTGGTCTAGGCTAGGAGGTATAACAGAGAATTTACAATTACTGAACCTTCGACATCCGGTGCTTCATCTGCTCCCCTCTGCTACTGCAGTGGTCTGGTCTCTCCCTGAGCCTTCAAGACCTATGCAAGACTCAACTTCTTATAGATATTTGCCTGCACAAAGATCTACGAGGTCATTTACAATTTTTTGCTTTATATCAGGGGTCTCCAAACTTTTCAAAAAAAGGGCCAGTTTATTTTCCTTCAGACTCTAGGGGGGCCGGATTGTGGCCAACAGGGGCAGAAAATGTCATGGGCCCATCATCAGTGAGAATAAATATGGCCTCAGGGTTGGTGGTCAATAGGAGTGGTGCCCCTATTAGTAGGAGGAATAGTATCCCATCATTAGTATCCATAGAAGAAAAAAATGCCCCATTGTTGGTGTGAGTGGGAGAATTAGTGCCCCAAGGGCCGGATAAAAGCTACCAAAGGGCCACATCTGGCCCTCGGGCCGCAGTTTGGAGACCCCTGCTTTAGATGATGCCAAAGAGGAGGCACCAGACATCATGAGGAAAGTGTTAATGCATGAATTAGGGGCATGCCAGAGATTGACCATGTCCAGGGACTGCCAGCCAATAGCTGGAGATTCTTGTCTGACACACCCCTTCCAGCCTGCTGTGTTATTCACGATGATTAACAGTGATTGGCTCAGACTGGGAACCTGAACTGCAGCAAGAAGCTGGCGTGATCAGGGAAGTGTGTCATGGATATGCATTAATGTCTGTCTGCCATCTTACCTTCCTCCTCATGTGTTCATCTAGAGACCAGACCTCCTTCACCTGGCTTCCTTTATATCTCCTCCCAGCCTGACTCCACCCCAGGCCCTATCACAGAACACTATATTAACCTGTGCACTGCAAGCCTGCTTTGCTGATCAATGTGTTTGTTAGGCATTGTGTGTTTGGGTTCCTGCCTGCCGTGTGCTACGTCTGTCTCTCTGTTACGTTATTGGCTTGTCCCCGACTATCCCTGTCTGCTCGTGACCCTTGACCTTCGGCTCGTTCTTTCGTTATCCTTGTCTGCTTGTGGCCCCTGACCTTCAGCTTGTTATTCGGTTCTCTCTTATCTTGTGCTGCTGCTTCCCCTCTTTTCCCCTTATCCTACGGGGCGTGAGCTAGGAAACTCCAGGGGCCGCGACCTGGTCCCAGCCTGCAGCACAACATCCTCACCACTAGAGGCCCTGGAGAAGACCAGCTGGGTCTTAGACTCCGCGCCCTGGGGAATCTTGGCTCTAGCTTCCGTTAGGATCCCGGTTGTGCTCCTCTGGTCCCGCTTTCCACAACCACCCAGTTTCCTACCCGCAGAAGCCAGCCATAGGGTTCACTACCTCGCGGTGCACTCCTGTCCCCCTACGGTGTGCATCTGTCACCTGGCCGCAGGTGACCCTGACAGTTTGATCAGCCATGAACCCGGCTGACAGCCCGCTTCCCGCGGATGATCCATTGCAGGGCATAGTTCGCAGACTCGAAGCCCAGGAATCAAATCAGACTCAGGTGATGCGATTCCTCCAGGATCTGGCTTCTCGATTCGAGCAGCTTCAGGTCTCCTTGGGAACCCCGAATCCGCAACCCCAAGTACAACCGGCGGCTGTACCTATCGCACCAGTCGCAGCCTCACACTCACTAAGATTGCCAGCTCCGTCCCGTTTCTCTGGGGACTCCAAGGCCTGCAGGGGGTTTCTTGAAGCTCTTTCGTAATATCTTCGAAGAGCCGGCTCGGGCTTCTTCAGCGGCTAGTGCTGTCTTACGTCTTCGCCAAGAATCTAGTTCAGTGGGGCAATATGCTCTTCAGTTCCGTATCCACACAGCTGAATTGAGCTGGAATAATGAGGCCCTGGTCTCTACCTTTTTACATGGCCTCTCTGACCGAGTGAAAGACGAATTAGCGGGAAGAGCCATTCCCGTCGGTCTGGACGATGTAATTTCATTATGCAACCAGATCGACATTCGTTTTCAAGAGAGGTCCTTAGAAAAAAGACGCCAGCACTCTCTGGGTCCTAGCCAGTCTGAGCTCCCCTCCCTTCATTCCGTGGAGCATCCTCTACCTGCTGAAGAACCTATGCAGCTGGGCCGGACCAGACTAACCCCCGAAGAACGTGCTAGGCGCAGAACTCTGGGCTTGTGCCTCTATTGTGGGGGCAGGGGTCATTTTCGTGACTCCTGCTCGCTTCGTCCGGGAAACGCTCGGGTCTAATACATTTGGAAGGTGGAGTATTGGACCCAGAAACATCACCTTCTCGCCTGCTCTTGCCGGTGTTCCTTCATGTAGGCACTTCTCCTCAGTCAACCCTTGCATACCTGGATTCCGGGGCTGCCGGCAATTTTATGGATTGGAGAACTGCTTCTTCTATGAAGCTTACCCTTTCACCTCTCACTACCCCATTGGTAGTCTCGGCAATTGATGGCACTGTTCTCCCAGGGGGCCCTATTCGCTTCCAGACGCTACCCATTAGGATGTCGGTAGGGATTCTCCACCAGGAGTGGATATCCTTTCTTATTCTACCCAAGGCCTCTACCCCAGTTGTATTGGGCCTCCCTTGGCTACAGCTCCACTCTCCACATGTGGACTGGGTCTCTGGGCAGATCCTGGCCTGGGGTTCCTCATGTTTCTCGTCGTGTCTTCTCAAGGTGACCCCCAAGGAGAGTCTTCCGGTTGCTGCCACTTCTGTTTCTTCTGATCTTCCTGCTGCATACAGCGATTACCGGGATGTGTTCTGTAAGAAATCAGCTGAGGTGCTTCCTCCCCACAGGTCTTTTGACTGTGCTATTGATCTTGTCCCCGGAGCAACTCTACCCAGGGGTCGTACCTACCCTCTGTCCATCCCAGAGACCCAGGCCATGTCGGAGTATGTCGCAGAGAATCTGGAGAGAGGTTTCATCCGGAAATCCTCATCGCCTGCAGGGGCAGGGTTCTTTTTTGTTGCCAAAAAGGATGGTACCTTAAGACCCTGCATCGATTATCGGGGTTTAAATGTGGTTACTATTAAAAATCGATACCCCTTACCCTTAATATCTGAGCTATTCGATAGGTTGAAGGGTGCCTCCATTTTCACCAAGTTGGATCTCAGAGGCGCGTACAATCTCATTCGAATACGGGAGGGTGACGAATGGAAGACTGCATTCAACACTAGAGACGGGCATTACGAATATCTGGTGATGCCTTTTGGTCTGTGTAATGCTCCAGCCGTGTTTCAAAACTTTGTCAATGAAATCTTCAGAGATCTGCTGTACCAGTTTGTTGTCATCTATCTGGATGACATTCTGATCTTTTCTGAAAATCTGCTCGTCCACAGAAACCATGTCCGCACTGTACTTCAACGTCTTATGCCCCATACACACGATCGTTTTTCATGCCGTTAAAAATGCCATTAAAAAAAATGGCCATTAAAAATGATCGTGTGTAGGCTCCAGAGCATTTTTAACGACGTGAAAAACGGCCATTAAAAATTTCGAACATGCTCTCTTTTTTCACGTTGTTTTTCATGTCGTTTTTTTTAACGACGTGAAAAACGATAGTGTGTATGCTTTAACGACGTGAAAAAAAACGCGCATGCTCAGAATCAAGTATGAGACAGGAGCGCTCGTTCTGGTAAAACTAGCGTTCGTAATGGAGATAGCACATTCGTCACGGACTGAAAAGCACGAGACTGAAAAGAGCGAATCGTCGCTCAACAAACTTTACTAACATGAAGGGTGGCGCCATTCGAACGGAACTTCCCCTTTATAGTGCCGTCGTACGTGTTGTACGTCACTGCGCTTTGCTTGATCGTTTTTTAAAATGATCGTGTGTACGCAAGACAGGCTTGAGAGGAAACATGAAAAAAAACGACGTGAAAAACGTCGACCAGCTGGGTCTTAGACTCCGCGCCCTGGGGAATCTTGGCTCTAGCTTCCGCTAGGATCCCGGTTGTGCTCCTCTGGTCCCGCTTTCCACAACCACCCAGTTTCCTACCCGCAGAAGCCAGCCATAGGGTTCACTACCTCGCGGTGCACTCCTGTCCCCCTACGGTGTGCATCTGTCACCTGGCCACAGGTGACCCTGACAAAGTGACATTGAGGAAATAACAAGCACAGGTCACGCTAACGGGAAGACTGGAATCAGCTGCAAAGGGGACTAATAATTAATAATTCCAGCTAAACCGAAGCCTTGGAGAATAAATCACAACCATTTCTAGACAAGGTTTGCCATCAGCATTTCATATTTAAAATACTATATTTGCCTGGAAAATACAAAAAAAGTTATACTTACTCCCTGGATCTGCCGCGTCTGGCTGTTCACCAGCTTCCGCATCCCCAGCAGCCTGTACAGTGCAGGTCTCCTCCACCTCCTGCTCAGCCTCAGCAGCTGTTGATTATGATTAATATAGAAAAGAACATTACAATCTGCAGTGTACAACAATCTCACACATTAGTACAAGAACATTGAAACATGTATGATCACTCAGCAGACACCAGCAAGATTATACTAACTTACATGTGGGCGTTGCCGCCTCAGCCTCCTCCTCCTGAGTCTCCCCCTCTGATTGGATGACACCTATTTAATATAAAGGAGAAATGATGAACGTTACAATGTTCAAGCTTCAAATTACTATAAATAAATACTGTATATAGATAAAATTAATTATCCATTAGCATGGCAATACAGGTCAGGTCACTAACGTTTATCTACAAGGCAGGGACATGCATTCAACCATTTAGAAAAAATTTCTAAAAAAAAAAAAACGAGGCACTTACCTGTCCTGGTTCCAGCGGCGAGTGCTAGGTGCACCGCCACTGATCAGGTGCCTCAGTTCAGAGCAGCGACGTTCTGTCAGATTGCGTAAGTTACGCAAGCGGTTGCGTTACCTGACAGAAGGTTGCAGAGGCTCTACCTGTCACTGCTTGAGCGAGAAGTAATGACACTGGAATCGACAATGGAAGGCTGGACAAATGGAAAAGGACCCACTGTATTAGTGTCACTACTACACTACTTACTGGGCGTTGATGACATGGAGGACTCCTGCTCCTCCGCCCTCCACCTCCGGCGGCGCTGGGACTGGATGCGATCTTTAAATAAAATCAAACACAATATGGTAAATGTCGGATGCTTGACAAAAAAAATGTCCTGCACAATGCAATGCTGACACCAACCCTGATGAGCCAGGAGATGGGTGATCTCATCCTCCCCTATACCCGCTAACAGCTCTGCCTCATGGGGGAGGAGAGGCACCTGCTTCCCTCTGCGCCCCAACTGCCGGCGTTTACGCGCTATGGAACTGCAAAACAAAAAGAGAAGAGAAACAGGTTCCATAATTAAACTACAATTGTAATCTGAAAATTACATCAACACATGAAACAAATGTAGAATGAACCCGTAGAATGAAACAATGCAAATGGAATTTTTGGATTAGGCGCATTTTTTCACGTAGCACAAGATTTGCAAATTTTTTTATTAACCAAATTTATTTTAAGAAAAACGTATGCTTTTTTGGTGCACAATAAAATATAAAAGAAAGGATTGGGATTGTGCTGATAAAATATAGATGTCCAGTCCACCTTTCTAATTATGCGCTTGTGTGAACTGTGTATGGTGTAAAATCAGTACATTTTTAGAGCACTGATTGTTGTATAAATGACAATGGTCACAAAATGGCATCAAAAGTGTCCGATGTGTCCGCCATAATGTCGCAGTCACGATAAAAATCGCTGATCGCCGCCATTACTAGTAAAAAAAAATAATAATAAAAATGCTATAAAACTATCCCTATTTTGTAGACGCTATAACTTTTGCGCAAACCAATCAATAAACGCTTATTGCAATTTTTGTTACCAAAAATATGTAGAAGAATACGTATCGGCCTAAACTGAGGAAATAATTTGTTTTTTTTATATATTTTTTGGGGATATTTATTATAGCAAAAAGTAAAAAAATAATTGTGTTTTTTTTCACAATTGTCGCTCTTTTTTTGTTTATAGAGCAAAAAAAAAAAAACACAGAGATTATCAAATACCACCAAAAGAAATCTCTATTTGTGGGGAAAAAAAGAACGCAGTGCCGAATCGCAAAAAGTGGCCTGGACATTTGGCAGCCAAATCCTCCGGCGCTGAAGTGGTTAAAATGTAAAAAAAAATATAATCAGACATGTTACTTACCGCTTAATGTCGCTGAATTTTTTCCGACAGGCAGTCGGGTCACGCCGATGGCGATACATCCCTTCAACTTTTTTGGAGATCTCCTCCCACTTCTCCCGCTTCCACTCCTGAGTGGTATCCCTGGAGCGGGGGCCACACAGCTGTATCCAGTAAGGAAGCGTTTCCTTTACAAGGACCTGGGACTCAATGTGAGTCCACATAAGGTTACGCTTCCTGCTGGTTGCAGCTTGTGTCCCCAAGCGCCGCTTTTTGGATGATGGGGAATGGGATGTTGCTGCTGCTTCCTCCATAGAAGGCCCAGGAACGTCCTCCATGTGGTCGAAATGGGTCGCCATATTATCCGACACTGACACAACGTCAGAGGACGTGCACAAACGAATGTGAAAGTAGTTAGCTGACTGTTGGGATAGACCATCCATTCCACATGAACGACGAAGATTCGACGAAGATTCGACAAAGCATCGAAAAACATACAAACGTCGAATCTGTGGCTTATGGTGTCTGTCAAAAGTTCTAAGTTGATTCGACGGTGCAGTTAAACTCACTGTACGATGTTGCCTGCAATCGTACATTTCTGGTTAAATGCATCCGCTCATGGGCTATAGAAAAATTCTAATGTTGAATGACTAGTAATAATAATTAATAAATATAATTATTACTAGTCATACAACATTAGAATTCTACTATAGCTAGCTTGTAGGCGAACATTTGACCGGAAATGTACGATTGCTGCGTCGAATAGTTTAGCTGCTCTGTCGAATCTTCTTAGAACACACACACACCATATAAGCCTTCAATGACAGATTCGACCTTAATTATTTTGGATTTTCGGACGAATGCAATTTTTAACGAAAAACTAAATAAATAAAAACGAATTTCGGGAGTAACTAAATACATTTATTTTTCGAACGAAAACGAAATTCCGAAACGAAATATTTCAGTGTGCACATGTCTAATAAAAACCCAGAAGAAGTTATCAGTTATCGCCTAATATCTCTCATCAATAATGATATAAAGATAATGACTAAAATACCGGCCAACCATTTATCATCCTTTATTAATAACTATATTCATAAAGACAAAGTAAGCTTCATCCCGGGTAGACAAGGCCCAGACCAAATAAGATGAGCAATTAATCTGGTATCCATTCTACTATCCGGTTGGGGGGAGGAGCGAGACAGGAGGGGCTTCTTCTATCGTTAGACCTGCAAAAGGCCTTTGACACAGTTTCTTGGCAATACATATTTTCCCCTATAGAGCATTGGGGCTTTGGAGGGCGCTTCATAGGTCTTCTGTATTCCCTGTACTCACACCCTAGGGCACTAATTCGTCTACAAGGACATTATTCCAATCCAATAAATGTAGCCCGGGGTACAAGGCAGGGATGTCTGCTTTCCCCTATCATATTCGCCATTGCTATAGAGACTTTGGCAATAGCCATTCGTCACAATCCAAACATTAAAGGGGTAACCTGTGGAGATCAATCCCACAAATGCGGACTCTTTGCAGATAATCTCCTCCTATTTGTGACTTCACCGTTGACTTGCCTTCCCAACATCTGCCAGGTCCTAAATAACTTCTCTAAAATAACAGGCCTGAAGGTCAACTACACAAAATCACAGGCCCTTAATGTTTCGCTCCCCCTACCAACTGTATCCCTTGTGACAGCAGGAAGGTAAAGTCACCTGGTTGCATCCAGGGGGGTAGATATATTTCGCCCAGATTCAGGCTTTACGCCGATTTGTACAACTAGGTGGAGAGTTGTATAAGGCTAGTGTGCTCATGGATGACTCATACCTCTAGGGAGAGGGCTGGGCGTCGTGCAGACAGGGAGTTGATGAGACCAGCTGAACCTTGTCAGCTCATTTAGGCCTCTATAAGAAAGCCCAGCTTCATTAGATGTTAGCTCATGCCTGGAACCAGACCTGTGTGGACTGTCTAGGGAGAGTGAACCCCTGTGCGGTGAGAGAAAGCCTGTGTGGCTATATTTTGCTTGGACATTTAAAACCAGGGACTTAGGGACTAGGACAGCACTAGGCTGATCCCAGTTGTTAGTTAGGAAACCTGTATGTTTAGTCAGAGGTCAAGTTGACCAGGATTTATTTTGTTTATGTTTTTTTTGCCTTGCTGTGTTTTTGTCACTGTAAATAGAAAATAAACCGCACCTTTTTGATTTTGAAAACCACAACCTCCGTCTGCTGGGCCTGTTTTTGGGTGGGGAGCCCATCCCGGGGGTCACACATACCCGCTGCCGAGCTAACCCCCTCACAGTTGGTGGAGAATGCGGGCAGTTTTTTTTTAAGCCAGCATGGAGGAGATACTGAAACAGCTGGCTCTAGCAAATGCCAATCAACAGCAGACAAATGCAGGTTTGCAAAGGAGCCTTGCAGCCCAGCAGCAAGCTCATCAACAGAGCCTTGCAACTTTACAACAGAGTCTGGAGGCTCAGCAACAAGCCCAACAGCAATCTGAGGCCCGCTTCATAGACCTGTTGCAGAAGCAAGAGCAGAGACTACAACAACAGATGGAAGCAGTAATGCAGCAACGTCCGCAGACCAGTGAGGAAAGCCGTCCCACTAATACCGCGTCCTTTGGGGTGAGTCGTTTATTGACAAAAATGACTGGAGAGGATGATCCAGAGGTATTTTTGACCACATTTGAAAGGACCGCTGAAAGAGAAAAGTGGCCTGAGGAGCAGTGGGCTGGACTAGTGGCTCCTCTGTTAACTGGTGAATCGCAGAAAGCTTACTATGACCTAGAGCCTAACCAAGCAAAAGACTATGTGATGCTAAAAGCTGAAATATTGGCAAGGCTGGGTGTCACCCTGGCTGTCCGGGCTCAGCGTGTGCATAACTGGACTTTCCAGCTTGGAAAACCCCCCAGGTCTCAAATGTATGATCTCATTCACCTGAGCAGAAAGTGGCTACAGCCAGAGACTTTGTCCGCACCAAAGATTGTGGAACGTGTTGTAATGGATCGGTTTTTGAGAGCTCTTCCTACTGCCATCCAAAAGTGGGTAAGCCATGGAGACCCAGAGACGGCCGATGGTCTTGTGGATCGTGTGGAGAAATACTTGGCTACAGAGAACCTGACGGCCTCTTCCAGAGACACTCGGACTTTCCACCCTAAGACCAGACCATCCCCAGGGGCGGATAAGAGGATTCCAAGGGGTGAGGGTGGAGAGAGTGAGAGGGTGGGAGCTCTACCCCAAGTTTGGCGAGAACAGCCTGGGAAATCAGCGGCTCAAGAGGCCGCAAGAAGGATCGTTTGCTACCGCTGCCGGCAAGCGGGACATATTGCAGCAAATTGCCCGGTTGTGGAGGAACCCATGCAGTGTGACTTTCTGACGGGCAGACGTCAGTCGCTGTGTGCGACAGTCGCATGCACTGCCATTCGGGGAACTGAGAAACATTTATGCAAAATGTGTATTAATGGTAGAAATGTTGTGGTATTGCTGGATTCAGGTAGCCTTGTGACCCTGATAAAGGCTGAGTTAGTTAAAACAGAGGTCTCTGGGAATAGCAAGGTAGCCGTTATTTGTGTGCATGGGGACACCCGAGAGTATCCAGTGACTACAGTGTGTTTCGAGACCCCCAAAGGTACCCTCTCTCATCCAGTGGGCTTAGTATCTCAGTTACCGCATGACGCCATTGTGGGAAGGGATTTTCCGAAGTTCTGGGAACTGTGGGATGATCCTGAGCCCCCCACTGGTGCCCCTATGTACCAGGAATGTGATAGCCAGAACTCCCCTGAGAGTGGTGAGGACTCTCCGGAATTTCCCTTGTCAGTATTGGCAGGGGAGACTCAAGAAACTGGAGAGGAGCCCACCTCCTCAGACGAAAACCTACCGTCTGTGGAGTTTTCTGATCTTGAGGTTCACAGGGAAAACTTTGCCACAGAACAGTTGAAAGACCCCGCCCTAATAAAGGCACGGGAAAACGTAGTGAAAATAGATGGCGAGTTAGTGAACCCAGATAATACCGGCACTTACCCATACTTCAGCGTAGAGAAGGACCTACTGTATCGGGTGGCAAAAAGGGCAGAAGAAACCGTTGAGCAGCTTGTGGTGCCCAAACCTTACAGGAAGTTGGTGTTGGAGTTGGCCCATGGGCACATTCTTGGAGGTCATCTGGGGACAGAGAAAACCCGAGAGAGGGTATTACAGAGATTCTATTGGCCTGGGGTGATGAAGGACATAGAAAATTATTGTTCCTCCTGCCCTGTGTGTCAGAGGTCGGCCCCGATGCCACATTTCCGTAGCCCGCTGGTCCCTCTACCCATCATTGAGGTCCCGTTTGAGAGAATCGCAATGGATTTGGTAGGTCCTATAATCAAGTCCGCTAGGGGGCACCAGTACATATTGGTTATAATGGACTATGCCACCCGTTATCCAGAAGCGATCCCTCTCAGAAATACCTCGGCCAAAACCATAGCCAAAGAGCTATCTCTTGTTTTTAGCCGGGTGGGTATTTGTAAAGAACTGCTTACGGACCAAGGTACACCCTTTATGTCCCGGGTTATGAAAGAGCTGTGTAAATTGTTCAAAGTGACGCAATTGCGTACATCTGTGTATCACCCCCAAACCGATGGGCTGGTTGAAAGATTCAACAAAACCCTAAAACAAATGTTGAAGAAAGTGGTGGATAGAGATGGAAGGGATTGGGACTGTCTACTTCCTTATTTGATGTTTGCTATTAGGGAGGTGCCCCAATCCTCTACGGGATTCTCCCCCTTTGAGTTACTGTATGGGAGACACCCAAGAGGGCTGTTGGATATTGCCAAGGAAACTTGGGAAAGTGAGAGTTCTCCCCACAGGAGTGTGATTGAGCATGTCGCCCTGATGCAAGATCGAATTGCACAGGTAATGCCCATCGTGAAGGAACATTTGGCCCAAGCGCAGTTGGCACAGCAGAGAGTGTACAACCGTGGAGCCAAGACCCGTACCTTTTCCCCGGGGGATAGGATATTGGTACTTGTCCCTACGGTTGAAAGTAAATTCCTTGCCAAATGGCAAGGCCCCTACGAGATAATGGAAAAAGTGAGCGAAGTGAATTACAAGGTCAGACAACCAGGAAGGCGAAAGCCCGAACAGATCTATCACGTTAATCTGTTGAAAGCCTGGAGGGATAGAGAGTCCCTAGTCGCAGACACTTGGTCACCAGCTCAAACTGGTTGCGTGATTCCTGAGGTTGGAATCGCAGCCACCTTGTCACAACCCCAACAACAGGAGGTTAAGGAGTTTGTGCTTCGCAACAAGGAGGTATTCTCTGAGCTGCCGGGACAAACATCTGGGGTAGAGCATGACATTATTACCCCGCCCGGTGAAAGGGTGAAGTTAAAACCCTATCGGATCCCAGAGGCCCGACGGGAGGCAATACGGGAGGAAGTACAGAAAATGCTGAACTTAGGGGTGATAGAGGAGTCCCAAAGTGATTGGTCTAGTCCCATTGTGTTGGTGCCTAAACCGGATGGGAGCTGGCGATTTTGTAACGATTTTCGTCAGTTGAACAAAGTTACAAAATTTGACACCTACCCCATGCCACGTATAGATGAGTTGATCGACCGGCTGGGAACAGCCCGATACATGACGACTCTTGACCTCACAAAAGGGTATTGGCAAATCCCCCTGGCCAAGTCGGCCAAAGAGAAAACCGCATTTGTAACCCCAGACGGGGCGTTCCAATATAAAAGAATGCCGTTCGGGTTACAGAATGCGCCGGCCACATTCCAGCGGAAAATGGACCAGATGCTGAGGCCCCATCGGAAGTATGCTGCGGCTTACCTGGATGACATAATTGTCCATAGCACAGATTGGGCCTCACATCTGCCAAAAGTGCAAGCAGTCCTGGACTCTGTTCGGGAAGCAGGGTTTACGGCTAACCCCAAGAAGTGTACCATTGGGCAGGAGGAGGCCAAATATCTTGGGTACACCATTGGGAGGGGAGTAATAAAACCCCAACTCAACAAAGTCGAGGCCATCCAGAGTTGGCCACGTCCCAACAGCAAGAAGCAGGTACGAGCCTTTCTGGGAATCGCTGGGTATTATCGGCGATTCATTCCCCACTTTGCTTCTAAGGCTGTGCCCCTAACCAACCTGACGAAGGGGAAAGGGTCGGTCATGATTAAATGGACCCCCGAGGCTGAGGCAGCATTCCAATTCTTGAAACAAGCCTTATGTAGCCAGCCAGTGTTGTACTCACCCGACTTCTCTAGAGACTTTGTCGTACAAAGTGATGCGTCAGATGTGGGGTTAGGAGCAGTATTGTCCCAGGTCTGGAACGGGGAAGAGCACCCAGTCATTTACCTCAGCAGGAAGTTGAAGTCCCATGAGGTAAATTACGCCACCGTTGAAAAGGAGTGTTTAGCGGTGAAGTGGGCTCTAGATTCCCTTCGGTACTACCTGCTAGGTAGGCACTTTGACATGGTTACGGATCACGCTCCGTTAAAGTGGATGGCTCAAAACAAGGAAACAAATAGAAGAGTGAATAGGTGGTTCCTGGCCCTCCAGGAATTCAACTTCACAGTAAAGCATCGCCCTGGCGTTCAAATGGGGAATGTGGATGCTTTGTCTCGAGTACATGAATGCCTGATTGCTGGTGTTCCAACCCCGAGGTTAAAACAAGAGGGGGGGGTATGTGACAGCAGGAAGGTAAAGTCACCTGGTTGCATCCAGGGGGGTAGATATATTTCGCCCAGATTCAGGCTTTACGCCGATTTGTACAACTAGGTGGAGAGTTGTATAAGGCTAGTGTGCTCATGGATGACTCATACCTCTAGGGAGAGGGCTGGGCGTCGTGCAGACAGGGAGTTGATGAGACCAGCTGAACCTTGTCAGCTCATTTAGGCCTCTATAAGAAAGCCCAGCTTCATTAGATGTTAGCTCATGCCTGGAACCAGACCTGTGTGGACTGTCTAGGGAGAGTGAACCCCTGTGCGGTGAGAGAAAGCCTGTGTGGCTATATTTTGCTTGGACATTTAAAACCAGGGACTTAGGGACTAGGACAGCACTAGGCTGATCCCAGTTGTTAGTTAGGAAACCTGTATGTTTAGTCAGAGGTCAAGTTGACCAGGATTTATTTTGTTTATGTTTTTTTTGCCTTGCTGTGTTTTTGTCACTGTAAATAGAAAATAAACCGCACCTTTTTGATTTTGAAAACCACAACCTCCGTCTGCTGGGCCTGTTTTTGGGTGGGGAGCCCATCCCGGGGGTCACACATACCCGCTGCCGAGCTAACCCCCTCACACCCTATTAAAACAGTCGTTCAAATTCGATTGGAGTGATAACTCCATCAAATATCTGGTTATAACACTCACAGCCTGTAACGAAACTCTCTATACAAACAACTACCCCCCTTTATACAAGAAACTAGAAAATGACCTTAAAACCTGGTCCAAACATAAACTATTCTGGTTAGGTAGGATAAATTCGATCAAAATGACCTTACTTCTAAGAATTCTATATATTTTTTAGATCTCTCCCCATTCCAGTTAATAAACTCCACTTGAAAAAACTTCAGAGCAAGATACTCAAATATATATGGGGTGTCTCTGGCTATCGAGTACCCCAACACACCTTGTTCCTTTATAAAAGTAAGGGAGGACTAGGCCTTCCAGATTTGCACAAATATTATATAGCTGCTAGATTAGCACAACTCTCCATAATTAACTCAAAGCCCGAAAAACCAGACTGGATCAATATTGAACAACAGGCAGTACCCCACTTACCCCTAGACTATCTATTATGGTGTCCACCAAAAAAAGACCGTCCATACTGGTCCCATCTCTGTCCCTATCCTATGCACTCTGGGACAGCCTCAGAAATCATCCGGCCCTAATCTCCACAGGAAGGCCCCTAACACACCTATTTAACAATTCGGACTTCCCTCCAGGCTTAGATAGAAAAACATTCCAATGGTGGGTAGACAAGGGACTTTACCGTATAGGACATTTCTTTAAATCTGGGAAGCCCATAACCCTTGAATATTGCGTCAAAAAGCTGAAACTCCCAGACTCAGAATTCACTATGATCTCATTTCAAAATTCTTACACCAAATTTGGAAGGACAAACCACTTCCGCTCCAATTCACAAAATTTGAGACATGGTGTGAACAAGCCATGGAGTAAAAGGGAGGCATTTCTGTGATTTACTCGTGTCTCACTCACCCTACAGCAAAATCTTATATGGAAGCTTGGGAAAATTATCTCCAATGTAGTTCTGTAGGATCTGGAAACCTGGCATAAAGCCTGCTCAAAGTCTTTCAGGGGAATTCTTAATGTTTCCCTGATGGAAGCTAACCAGGTGGTATTTGACCCCCACTAGACTTGCAGCCATTTATCCAACCACAGATCCAACTTGTTTCAGAGGTTGTCAACTATTAGGGTCGATGGTTCATATTTGGTGGGGATGTCCTAGGATCCGTTCCTTCTGGAACAAAGTCTTTAACAGGATATTTAAGGTGACTGGTTTCCAGGTTCCCAGGTCCACTTACGTAGCTCTTCTAAATGCCCATATACCTCTCATTTCCGAACACACACAAAAATTGATACACTTCATACTCACAGGAGTCAAGCTCACAGTGGCTAAAGCTTGGAAGAAATCTAAGCCCTTTCTATCGGAAGTTAGAAGAAAAATATCTTGGATAATGGCCCAAGAAAAATTAGTTAGCATCTTAACTGACACGACCCTACAGTTTCAAAGAATCTGGGATCCCTGGGCTAAATATGTAGGGATTTCTATTTCTAGGGGTGTCTCACTGGCTCTCACCCTTCCATAACATTAGGATAGACACGTACCCCCTCTTCTCATCCCTCTTCTACTTTCCATTTCTGTTTCTATCCTTTTCTTTACCTCTCTTTTACTATCCCCTGCTCTGACACTAGGGAAACTTATCTCCCACGTTCTTTTATTATCATATAAGTTATAGATGGATTTATCTTCTGTTTTT
Source organism: Rana muscosa (assembly GCA_029206835.1). NCBI lineage: Eukaryota > Metazoa > Chordata > Amphibia > Anura > Ranidae > Rana > Rana muscosa. The sequence goes on from CM055116.1 coordinate 222,700,201, forward strand.
TCCTATTGGATATCCATGACAAAATTACCTTTTCAGTCAGGGGTTAGGGTCATTGGGGGGGTGGGGGGTTCTCTCTGCTGGCACAGTATCATCCCTTAAGGGGTGAGGGGGGATCGAGAATACCTCTATTCCTTGGGTGTCCCTCCCCAGGCCGGTTGCTTTATTAGTTGGGCCTAATAGGGATGTTCCTTTTTTTTCCTTTTAATTTTTTTTTTGTAACTGTTAAGTACTTATTCATTTAAATTTGTCATTATCCAGGATTTATTATTATTATTGAGACTTTAAAACAATAATTAATTGTATTGAGTTGTATTCTATATACTTTGAAAATAAATTATTTTGAAAGAAAAAAAGAAATGGAGCACATACTGAGCCTATCTTCTAACCTATTTGCATTCTGAATAAGATTATACCTGGAACATAGATCTTGAATGTGAAAGGATTGGAAAATGTTTGATCTTTGGGCCCTGCATCACAGCCCAAAATTTGTTATTTTATAATCTATATCTTGTCTTTTAGGACAACTGCATGACAAATATTTATAATGTGCTGACACATTGGAATATGAATACTTTTTTTGCACTTTGAAAGCTATTTTTCAGTAATAAACTAAAAGAAAAAAAAATTTACTGAAAGAACAGGAGGAAGCATGAAGGAACAGAAGAATTGTACTGTAAAACGTATTAGCATTATAACCAGGGTCACCTCTAGAGACAGCAATTTCTGGAGGCAATTTATGTAAACATATTACTGTTCTAGAAAATTAGGAACATAGGGTCTTTATTCAGCAAAAGTTTACTGTGGTACATTATTTAATGGACAACTTTTTGCCTTAATAATGCCAACACTTATGTGTTGAATGTACGCGTAAATATTATTATCGATTTCACACTGCATATTCTTCTAAATGTCATACAAAGCGAACCGATAATAAGGTGATTGCAAGATAGAATGTCAAACCTATATTACTGTTCACACTTCAATGAATTTTCATGTTTAATTACAGTGTTCAAGCACAGGCAAAGCTTTCTCACCAGTGTTTGAAAGAGAAGGTACATAATCGGTTATCTAAAAGCTTTTACAATTATGCAAAGTGTATGACTGTCAAATTAAACTAGGTTTGTGACAATGTATCATTGTGATTTTTTTAAATATATCTGCCCACTGATGTACTCTGCTTTTAATATGTGATGTTTAGTGAATGTCTGTCGTAGCTTTGCAAAGCAATGTGTGAAGAATTAAGGTATTTACTTAAAGCAAAACAATGGGATTTTGGCTGCCTAGGTGTTATGTGTCTCACATATCTAATTATCTTGCTTCTGCTTTTATTGTGGTTTAATATTTTCTTAGCTGCTGTGTACTTATTTTGATAAAAGATTTTAACCGGTTCCTGACCGGCTCATGCAGATAAACTGCGGCAAAATGGCTCTCCTGGGCGAAATCCCATACATATACGGCTTCGCCCAGGAGAGCCACCAGAGGAAGCGCCAGCTGCATGGCAGGGAACCCGATGCGCACATTGGTCATCTCTTATAGTGAGTCCCCTTCCCCCCACAGTTAGAACACACATTAGGGAACTCAGTTAACCCCTTGATCGCCCCATAGTTTTAACCCCGTCCCTGCCAGAGACATTTACACAGTAATCAGTGCATATTTATAGCACTAATCACTCTGTAAATGTGAATGGTCCCAAAAATGTGTCAAAAGTGTCTGACCTGTCTGCCGAAAGATCACTGAAAATAAGACATACTGTATAAAATTAAACTTAGCAGGGATGGTGAAAACCCCTCCTATTGATATTTGTTATATATAGATTAACTTCAAGTGCAACAACTTTTTAGTTGGGAGGTTCCCACCATTATAGCACTTTGGAATTTTTTTTTTTAGATTGTTACACTTAATTTTACATGTTTTAGTTACTATTATAATGTGAATTTTTGCACTTGAAGGTCATTTTTCACCACCCTTGCTAAGTCCATGTCTTTATGGACCTTGCTTTGTGCACTGGTGTGCAGTCATGTTGGAACAGAAAGGGGCCTTTCCCAAACTGTTCCCACAAAGTTGGGAGCATGAAATTGTCCAAAATGTCTTGGTATGCTGACGCCTTAAGAGTTCCCTTCACTGGAACTAAGGGGCCAAGCCCAACCCCTGAAAAACAACCCCACACCATAATCCCCCCTCCACTAAATGATTTGGACCAGTGCACATAACAAGGTTCATAAAGACATGAATGAGCGAGTTTGGGGTGGAGGAACTTGACTGGCCTGCCCAGAGTCCTAACCTCAACCCAATAGAACACCTTTGGGATGAATTAGAGCAGAGACTGTGAGCTAGGCCTTCTCGCCCAACATCAGTGCCTGACTTCACAAATGGGCTTCTGGAAAAATGGTCAAACATTCCCATAGACACACTCCTAAACCTTGTGGACAGCCTTCCCAGAGTTGAAGCTGTTATAGCTGCAAAGGGTAGGCCAACTCAATATTGAACCCTACAGACTAAGACTGGGATGCCATTAAAGTTCATGTGCGTGTAAAGGCAGGTGTCCCAATACTTTTGGCAATATAGTGTGTGTGTGTATATATATATATATATATATTAATTAATATATATATACATACATACACACGCAAACATGTGTGTTTGAGCTTTGGGTGCACACCCTAATGCAATAGGCTGTGCACGCCTATGGCAGATGCTATAACTTTTGCGAAAACAAATCAATGTACGCTTATTGGGATTTGTTTTACCAAAAATATATAGCAGAATATATATTAACCTAAATTGATGAAGAAATTCGATTTTTTTTTTTATTATTATTGGGTATGTTTTATAGCAGTTTTTTTTTTTCAAAATTGTTGGTCTTTTTTGTATTTAGCGCAAAAAATAAAAACTGCAGATCAAATACCACCAAAAGAAAACTATATTTGTGGGAAAAAAAGGACATAAAGTTTATTTGGGTACAGCATTGCACGACCACGCAATTGTCAGTTAAAGCAACGCAGTGCAGTATCACAAAAAATGGCAGGAAGGGGGTAAAACCTTCCAGAGCTGAAGTGGTTAATTCAATGATACATGAGATCATGTTGCTCCAGGCCATGTGCCTTCTTAGTGTAACCCTTATAAAATATTTAATAAAACTTAATATTTAAAAGGATGACCTGTGAGGAGAGGTGAGGGTTAAAACAGACCCAGTGATTTTATCAAAGTCTTATAGGAATTGCTTCTTATTTACTGCTGATGCGACATCACCTTAGAGCAGTGATGGCAAACCTTGGCACCCCAGATGTTTTGGAACTACATTTCCCATGATGCTCATGCACTCTGCAGTGTAGATAAGCATCATGGGAAATGTAGTTCCAAAACATCTGGGGTGCCAAGGTTCGCCATCACTGCCTTAGAGTGTAAGCCCCTTGAGGGTAGGGACTGATGTGAATGTGTAATATATGTAAAGCACTGCGTAAATTGACAGCACTATAGAAGTACCTGTAATAAATAAAAATAAAGAGTAAAGGCACATTGAAGTCGCAACAAAGTCTCAAGCAAGTCACACTGCATAGTCACACTGGAATTCCCATGAAAAACGCATCACATTAGTCTGAATAGCGCCTTAAGTGGCAATTATATATTATACAACAATTTGTTTGTTGAAGTTTGAGTTACCCTTTAGTCAGAAGGCAGAAAAACCTCTAATTTCTCAGTGTCAAGAACTTGGCAATGGCAAGAGTTTAAGACAGAAAATGAATCCCTGCATTGCTCCCATCTACTTTACAACGCTATTCTTATTCTTCACCTATGGCAGAGAAGCAGCAATGATCATAGTTTTATATTTTATACACGTGAATTTGCTATGATTGTTCCTCAGTGGCAGATGTGAGACAGTCTTATGCTTTATGTGGTTAGTTAGCCCTGTTACTGAACCATATGGAAGCTCACTATTATCTACCAAAGAATTTCCTCCACAAATTGTAGAGAAATAAAGGGCTGAGTTGTGGGTACTCTTCCCCTTAATTTCATTACATGTACATTTCTATAACACTCTCAAAAGCAGCAGGTGCAAACTATACTTATGTTTAATGGTCAGAAACCAATGTTTATAGCTGAACCATATGTAAGCATCGTATTTTGAAGCCAAGATTTCTTTGTCAAGACGCATTAGTGGTAATGTAAGCCGCTCACACATGGTGCAGTTAAGTGTTAAATCAAAGGCGCTGCTCTCATTGACTCCCTAGATACACTGGGGGTAATGGAGGTAATCAAAAAGTAAACAAAATTAAACAATGTAAATACCAAGAGAGACTGGCAATATCAATATTAAATGTATCATTGTATGAGAGTTCAACTCACTGAAAGTAGATCAGATAGGCGATTCCTGATCCAAATGACATTCCGCACAAAGAACACATTAAGAAGAGTACAAATTAAGCCGAGGAAGTCAAGCATAAACTAAGACATTCTCCTGTCTAAAGGGAAATGAATATATAAAACGCAAGCCATAGGAAATAATGGCTTGCAACATGGTGTAACAATAATAATCCTGGATGGCTGCCAAAATTTTGCAAAGAACTGCTTTGGAGTATTGTGAGGCTAGGTTCTTTTATATAGTGCCATATACAGCAGGACACAATACTGTGATTAAACTAGGAATTAAATTAATTCTAATTTCTACCAACGGCAAGCCCCATAGAGTAGTACTTATGTACTTATAGTGTTGCCTTTCATCCTATAACTATCATAAACAGAGATGCCACCTCTCCACTGTACCATAAAAACTAAGCCAAAGGATATATACATATGAGAATCTGCTACCAACCATTTCTAAATTCTACTTACATTGCTGGACCTCTTGATTTACTTGCTTCAATACATCTAATATGCACACTACGCGTTTACATTTGAACGTTTTTTTTTTTTTTAAGTTATTAATCAGTGCAGAAATTCTGTGATAATCAATACACATAAATACTAAATGGCACCAGTTAATATGGAGAGCGGGTGCTACTATCTGCTGTACTCTGCAGCATTACTTGACATGACACCAAGGTCTGAATTTTACATTCTATTAATTAAATGGAAGTTGCAGTATAAAGCCTGCAGTGCCCCTTGGAGTTATCTGTGCTTGGACTGAAGTGATACTAGTGTGTTTGGTGGTAGATTACAAAGCTGGGTGTTACAGTAGTTACAGCTAAACTCCTGTAAAAAACTAAAAAACAGGGGGCGTGGCCTTGAGAGCGATGGAGTAGGAGGTGGATAGCGGGAGCTCCTCTTGCCGTTTCTCCTGATTAACAGCCTGAAAGCAAATCCGGGTATATACTCACCCACAAAGCTGCCTACAGTTACCGGGAGCAAGGCTCGTAATGTCGCCGCCAAAAAAGGCGACTGCAACGACGGATAAACTGGCCAAATATCGCCATGAAGACAAGGACATGCAGGCCAAAGATGGCGCCGATGGGTGTCCAGAGGAGGACCGCCATGCTGCAGAAACAGCTAAAGTGCTGAACGCCATAGCCACACTTCAGGGCACACTTACGGCCAAGATCGATGAAGTGAAAATCGATATCTCACTTCTGCGACAGGACCTCTCCAAACCAAATGATAGGGTCACGGAGATGGAAACCCGAATCAGCACGGCTGAGGACATTTTACACCCCCTGCAGCATACTACCGAGGACATGCAAAGACAGATCCAACAGCTCCATTCCCATCAGGGTGACATGGAGAACAGAATTCGCCGATGTAATCTCCGGTTTATCGGATTGCCAGAACGTGCAGAAGGTAAAGACCCGGCTGAGAATCTAAAGAATCTCCTTATAGCGACGTATGGCAGAGAGGCTCTCTCGGTCATGTTTGCGGTGGAGAGGGCGCACCGTATACCAGCAAAGCCCCCGCCGGCGGGAGCACCCCCCAAACTTTTATTGCTAAATTCCTGAATTTCAGGGACCGGGACAAAATTATGCGGCTCATCAGAGAGAAGGGTAACATACAGGTGGGCAATGGCCATGTGGTGGTGTTTCCTGATTTCTCTAGTGAGGTGCAAAAGAAGAGATCCCAGGTCCAGGATGTTAAACGTCGCCTTCGAGTATTACACCTCAAGTACGCCATGTTGTTCCCGGCTCGACTCAGAGTGGAGGAAGATGACCGGGTGCAGTTCTTTGAGAACCCTGCCGTGGCTGTGGCATGGTTGGACCGGCGTGAGAGACCGGCCTAGAGGATGAGCAGATTGATCGCCATCATAAGTACATTTACTACATCCCCCTGCTAGTTGTTGCCTGTGTGTGTGTCTCCCCCCCCCCCCTGCCCCCTTCCTGACACACAGAGCCATTTATTCCCCTGAACGCCCATGGAGCCAGTGGTACATTACAGCTACAGATTTGGCATGGGCAGGGGGGAGTACGCGCAGGAATGTCCATATGCTGTGTTTTGAGACATACTAAAGTAGCATACAAAATAATTCCGCGCTGCCCTCTGGATAAGCTGCTAACACAACAAGTAGACAAATAGTAAAAAGTGTGGAAACAAAAAATGTAGCGCTAATCAAAAAAATGAACAAGAATGCATGACGCACTCAAATAAGTATATAAAAATGGTGCAATATTAAAAAGACTCTCAAATATTAAGTAAAAACAGTAAGAAGTCCTCATATATGCAAAATGTCTATATGCGAAATACAAGTGAAAACTTGTGCAACTAAGTGTCCTAAAGTAATTAAAAAATGAAGGCAATGGTGAAATTCAAAAGTGGGTGAAGACTTTGAAGGGAAAGGTGACGGTGAGAAGATGAAGAGAACCACCACCAATAGGTAAGGAGCTTACCAGATAGTTTGAACCCAGAGGAACATATGTTCAGTGGGTCAAACGGGCTTGGTGTGGTGGAACCACGATGGAACCTGGACAATCTGTATGCTGCAAATTGCTGTGCTGGAAATGGCCAAACATCAACATGGAGAGAGAAACCGCAGAAGAAAGATGACCTCTTAGCAGATAACCTCATATGCAGTAGTGGTCCGGGAAAATCCCAATCAATATGAGCAGGTAAGTATCATGTAATAGAGAAAAGAAACAGCCACATAGCGTAACTCTGTATGTAAATCAAAATTGAATGTAGTGGAAACACTTACATTTAAGTTGATATAAAAGCACTTTGCAAAGAATGTGGCAACAATGGAGTCCTCCCGACGCGTTTCGTCTCCTAGGACATCATCTGGGCGACGAAACGTGTTGGCAGGACTCCATTGTTGCCACATTCTTTGCAAAGCGCTTTTATATCAACTTAAATATAAGTGTTTCCACTACATTAAATTTTGATTTACATACAGAGTTACGCTATGTGGCTGTTTCTTTTCTCTATTACATGATACTTACCTGCTCATATTGATTGGGATTTTCCCGGACCACTACTGCATATGAGGTTATCTGCTAAGAGGTCATCTTTCTTCTGCGGTTTCTCTCTCCATGTTGATGTTTGGCCATTTCCAGCACAGCAATTTGCAGCATACAGATTGTCCAGGTTCCATCGTGGTTCCACCACACCAAGCCCGTTTGACCCACTGAACATATGTTCCTCTGGGTTCAAACTATCTGGTAAGCTCCTTACCTATTGGTGGTGGTTCTCTTCATCTTCTCACCGTCACCTTTCCCTTCAAAGTCTTCACCCACTTTTGAATTTCACCATTGCCTTCATTTTTTAATTACTTTAGGACACTCAGTTGCACAAGTTTTCACTTGTATTTCGCATATAGACATTTTGCATATATGAGGACTTCTTACTGTTTTTACTTAATATTTGAGAGTCTTTTTAATATTGCACCATTTTTGAGACATACTACCCCGGGTACTCCAATGACCTAGACATGTTTTCACTCCTGGACTTGCGGACCGCCTGTGTGTTTTCTCTGCATACCTGGCTTCAAGCATCTTACATACCAGCGACTGGATAACCCATACTGAAGGGCTCCTCATACTGCACTGTGTATTTTGAAAGCAAGAGACCCACAGCAACGGACTCCCAATGAGTATTGTTCTCCCCTAATACCCTACCATGCACTGTGCAGTGAAAAACCACCCCCTAGAAATTAAGCTTACGGTTTCACTACGCACAATTCAAGAAATACGTTTTGCGCCTCCAGCAAGGTTTATATGCTGGATGACTGTTGTTATGGTTGCTTCTGGGTTCATTATGCTCTCACCAAGTTGGGGAGGTGCAGAGCTGGGGAGGGAGGGATGTTGCCCATTTCAGGGGCCAAAGTTATGGATCCAACTGTTATATTGATTGTCTGATGTGGTTTTGGGATGCATTTTTAATCACACATGGAAAAACTGTATGCCAAGTATTGGCTTATTGGAAATGGTGTTAATGTTAATGTTAATCTCACAGAATGCTGCCTGCTTGGTCCACTCTGTTATTTGCCACTCACTGTCTAAATGACCACGATTAAGTCCCTGACGTGGAATGTGAGGGGAGTGCGCGATATGCTTAAGCGCACTTCGGCCCTCACATATCTAAAGGCAGAGAGAGCAAATGTTATAGCGCTAACAGAAACTCATGTCACAGGCCATCTCAAATCTGCTCTGAAACGTTCCTGGATTAGATGGGCGTATCATAGTACGCATACTAACCTATCCAGGGGGGTTTCTGTTCTGGTGACCAAGGCCACCACGTTTGAATTGTCTATGTGGAGTCAGACCAGCAGGGCAGATACTTATTTTTACTTGCAGCTATAGGAGGTTTTCCTATACTACTGATTGCATGTTATATCCCCCCCCCCCCCTGTATAGCTCGGAAGTCATCACGGCGGGTCTGTCTTTTATGGCCCAGCACCCGGCGGTCCTTGCTATATGGATGGGGGATTTCAATATGACTATGAACCTGTTTTTGGATCGCCCGGTGCAGGCTACTGATTCAGTCACTGAATCAAGACAGACTAGATTGAGTCGCATATTGACAGAGTTTGCCTTAATAGATGTGTGGCGGCATAGATACCCGACAGCCAGGGCATATACCTGCCACTCTACTAGTCATGCTACTATGTCCAGAATAGATTACATATTAGTATCCCAGACATTACTCCCCAAGGTTACCGGAGTGGGCTTTGCACCCAGGGCTCTGTCAGACCATTCCCCTTGTTGGATGCTAGCATCTCTTCTGACCACAGCCCCCAAACACATTTGGAGACTGGCTTTCGGTACTAACTAGGGATGAGCCGAACACCCCCCGATTCGGTTTGCACCAGAACCTGCGAACGGACTGAAAGTTTGCGCGAATTTTAAAACCATATTAAATACAATGGACTCGAACGTTCGAAATCAAAAGTGCTAATTATAAAGGCTAATATGCAAGTTATTGTCCCAAAAAGGGTTTGGGGACTCGGGTCCTGCCCCAGGGGACATGTACCAATGCAAAAAGAAGTTTTAAAAACTGCAGTTTTTTTGGGAGCAGTGATTTTAATGATGCTTAAAGTGAAAAAAAAAAGTGAAATATTCCTTTAAATATCGTACCTGGGGGTTGTCTAAAGTATGCCTGTGAAGTGGCACGTTTTTCCCATGTTTAGAACTGTCCCTGCACAAAATGACATTTCTAAAGAAAAAAAAGTCATTTAAAATTGCTTGCGGCTTTAATGTAATGTTTGGTCCCGGCAAAATGGATGAAAATCATTGAGAAAAATGGCATGGATACCCCCCCAGCCCACTACCAGCCCCTTTGGGTCTTGTATGGATATTAAGGGGAACCCCGCACCCAAATGAAAAAAAGGCCCTATATACTCTGAACAGCAGTATTCAGGTGGTGCAAACAAGACAGGGACTGTAGGTTTGTTCTTAAGTAGAATCTGTTTGTAATTTGGAACAGGTACATTGTTTAAGTGTAGCTCCAGCCAAAAAATCTATTTTTAAGCTTTTTGGAAAACATAGGGAAGGGTTATCACCAGGGCCGGATTTCCCACAAGGCCAACAAGGCCAGGCCTCGGGGCGGCACCGCGCCGCAGAGGAAACAAGTCCTCCTAAATTCAATTCCATGGTCCCCGGCCGCCCGAAGCACCGGCCGCCATTTTTGAATGTCCGGCGCCCTGTGATTGGGCCATGGGGGTCATGTGCGGCATGGGGCTGGCCTGTCCGTGATCCTGAACTCCCGCCTCTCACCTCTGCACATGACCTCCACAGTCCAATCACAGTGCACCGGACACTAAACAAACATGGCGGCCGCCTCCTCCTATCCTCCGGACTGACAAGCAGGTGAGGAGGAACACAGACTGGGGAGAGAGGCAGAGAGAGAAACAGAGGCAGAGACAGAGGCAAAGAGAGAGTGAGGCAAAGAGACAGAGGCACTGAGAGAGAGACAGAGACAGAGACACTGAGAGAGAGAGAGAGACAAAGGCACTGAGAGAGAGAGAGACAGAGGCACTGAGAGAGAGAGACACAGAGGCACTGAGAGAGAGAGTGACAGAGGCACTGAGAGAGAGAGACAGAGGCACTGAGAGAGAGAGACAGAGGCACTGAGAGAGAGACAGAGGCACTGTGAGAGAGAGAGACAGAGGCAAAGAGAGAGAGAGGCAGAGAGAGGGGGCAAAGAGAGAGAGAGAGGCAAAGAGAGAGAAAGAGAGAGAGGGAAAGAGAGAGAGACAAAGAGAGAAAGAGAGAGACAAAGAGAGAGAGAGAGACAGAGGCAAAGAGAGAGAGAGAGACATATGCAAAGAGAGAGGCAAAGAGAGAGAGGCAGAGGCAAAAAGAGAGAGAGAGAGACAGAGGCAAAGAGAGAGGCAGATAGAGACAGAGAGAGTGAGAGACGGGGGCAGACAGTGAGAGATGGGGGCAGAGAGTGAAGTGAGAGACGGGGCAGAGAGTGGCAGAGAGAGGGAGAGTGACAGAGAGAGGGAGAGTGGCAGAGGCAGAGAGAGAGAGGCAGAGAGAGAGTTACAGTAGGCAGGACATTATAGTGGTCAGTGTAGTGTCGTGGACAGTGTAGTATTATGGTCAGTAGAGTATTGTGGTCAGTGTCGTGAAAAAATACTATAGTGGACAGTATAATATAGTGGTCAGTATAGTGGTCAGTGTAGTGTAGTGGACAATATAGTATAGTGGTCAGTATAGGTATCAGATAGGTCAGTGTTATAATCAGGTAGGTCAGTACTATTGTATTTGAAGGGACTCGGGGAGTGCTAAAAGTCCACGGGTTAGGGGGGCGCAAATTACTTGCCTTGTCCCGGGTGCTGACAACCCACGCTACGCCACTGGGCGGGGCAGAGAGAGATTACATCATCTCTCATTGCCCGCACTGCTGTTCCAACTTCCGCCCTTACTTACAGGGCTGCGAAGGCTGCTCGACATCACACGGAAGAGAGAGAATGACGTCATCTCTCACCGCCTGCCCTCACTCTCATCTCTCACTTGAGTCTCATGTGCCTCTGTTTCACGGTTCACCTGCAGCTAGTTTTCCCGCGCGGGAGAGGCTGACAGCGTTGTACCTGGCTGCAAGTACTCTGCAATTCTGGGGGGGGGGGGGGACGGTGTGGCAAGTGACATTCCCATCTGGTGGCAGGCAGCGTGGCAAGTGACATTCCCATCGGGTGGCAGGCAGCGTGGCAAGTGACATTCCCATCTGGTGGCAGGCAGCGTGGCAAGTGACATTCCTATCTGGTGACAAGCGACGGTGGCAAGTGACACGCTCAGGACTCCCACTCATTCAGCTTTATGATGAGTTGAACTATTTAATTTTATATTGCAATGTAATGATAGAAACAATGCATTTCAATCATCCTAACACCATAACAACCATGGTGCCGTAATGATTGAAGCACTAACACCAGTCATTGTCTGCGAAAAAGATACTCTATTAGGGGCGCAGCAATGAGCCCTGCTGCAAAGTATTGCATCAAAAATTGGGCCTTAGCCACTGGTGGTGGTGCCCAGAACCAAAAATGTTCTTACAAGCTATCAGCATGATCATTGAGGAGGAAGAGGATAGTCACTCAGCATCAGCATAGGCAGTCTTGAAGGGATCTGGCATTTAAAAAAAAAATATTCTGTTACATTAGCATCAGGTGCTTGGTAGCTGGTGTTGATCCAAGACTGATTCATTTTTATGAAGGTCAGTCGATTACAAAGCCTCCAGCAGCACTGAATGAGCGTTCCGAAAGAACACTGGATGCAGGACAGGCCAGTAGCTCAATTGCATACTGTGCAAGCTCTAGCCAGTGATCCATCCTCAAGACCCAGTAACCCAGAGGATTTTCGGTGGGAAAGGTGTCCAAGTCTGATCTTGCTCCTAGGTATTCCTGCACCATGTAAACCAGACGCTGGCGATGGTTGCTGGAACCGATCATACCTTGGGGCTGCGTATTAAAAAATTGTCTGAACGCATCGGTCAGACGGCCACGTTCTTCACCGCACCTTCTTTTACTGACCGAAGCCTCAGCAACACGTTGTCCAGGACCAGGAATTTGTAACCTCCCAGTCTCTGGGAAAGCGTTGCACAGTCCTTTCTGCCAGGCCTCCCAAAGATGCTTCATCCTCTGCTCCCTCGGTGACGGCAAGATAAGGTCCGCAACCTTACCCTTGTAACGTAGATCAAGGAGAAATGATCCCTCTCCTTGATCGCACTAATAAGAGGATCCTTCCGCAGGCTTTGCAGGATCAGGGAGGCCATGCAGCATAGGTTTGCTGAGGCATTTGGTGCAGAGTCCTCTGGGTCACTGAGGATGACATGATCCGCAGCCACCTCCTCCCAGCCACGTACAAGTCCATGGGTGTCTTGGGACTGTAATTGATCCCTTGAAGACTGCTGCTGATGCTGAGTGCTAGGCTCCACCTCCATGCTGACACAATAATCCTCCTCCTCCTCTTCCTGTGTGATAGCCGGGCCAGCAGGAACACTGTCTGGATAAAGGGGGCCTTGAGAGGTAAGGAAGTCCTCCTCTTCCTGCCTCTATTCTGCTTCAAGTGCCCTGTCCACTATTCCATGCAGCATGTGCTCCAACAGGTACACAAGAGGGACAGTGTCACTGATGCATGCACTGTCACTGCTCACCATCCTCGTGGCCTCCTCAAATGGTGCCAGGACATTGCATGCATCCCTGATCATGGCCCACTGGCATGGGGAAAAAAATCCAAGCTCCCCTGACCCTGTCCTGGTGCCATATTGCAACAGATACTCATTGATGGCCCTCTGCTGCATGTGCAGCCGCTGCAGCATGGCCAACATAGAGTTCCACCTGGTGGGCATGTCACAGATTAGGCGGTTCTTGGGCAGGTTGTAATCCTTTTGCAGCTCAGCCAGACGAGCACTGGCATTATATGACCAGCGGAAATGCCCACAGAGTTTCCTGGCCTGCTTCAGGACCTCCTGTAAGCCCGGATACCTGCCCAAGAACCGCTGCACCACCAAGTTAACGATGTAAGCCAAACAAGGCACATGGGTCAGTTGTCCCTGTCGGAGGGCAGAGAGGAGGTTGGTGCCATTGTCGCAAACCACCTTTCCTGGCTTAAGCTGGCGTGGCGTCAACCACCTCTGAGCCTGCCCCTGCAGAGCTGACAGAATCTCTGCCCCAGTGTGGCTCCTGTCCCCCAAACACACCAGCTCAAGCACCGCATGGCATCTTTTTGCCTGCGTACTTGCGTAGCCCCTTGAACGCCTACGGAGCACCGCTGGTTCCAAGGACAAAGCACAGGTAGAGGCCATGGAGGAAGAAGAAGAGGAGGGTGTGGAGGAGAGAGGTGTGTCAGAATCACCAGTAGTAAGGAGGCATGGTGGCGGAACAACCTCCAACACTACTGAACCTTGTCCTGCATCCTTTCCAGCTGCCAGCAGAATCACCCAATGCACCGTGAAAGATAGGTAACGTCCCTGTCCATGCCTGCTGGACCATGAGTCAGCGGTAATATGCACCTTACCGCTGACCGCCCTGTCCAACGAGGCCAAGACATTGCCTTTCACATGCCGGTAGAGAGCCGGAATCGCCTTCCGTGAAAAAAAGTGGCGTTTAAGAACCTGCCACTGAGGAACCGCACATTCCACAAACTCACGCAAGGGGGCAGAGTCTACCAACTGAAAAGGCAGCAGTTGAAGTGCTAGAAATTTAGCCAAGCTGGCATTCAACCACTGGGCATGTGGATGGCTGGGAGTGAACTTCTTTCGGTGGTGAAGCAGCTGGGGCAGGGAAATTTGCCTGACACAATCGGACGTCGGTGTACCGATAGCAGATTGCCCCCAAGTACTTGGCTGTGACACACCTAATTCTACACCTTCATTCCTCTCAGTGCAGGTTTCAGAGAGGACTGAAGGTATAGTGGGGTTGGAGATCCCAGCTGATGAGGAGCAAGGAGAGGTCCACTTTGTTCTTTGGTGTTGGTCTTTTAGGTAGGCTTGCCAACGGACTGCATGGCAGGTCAACATATGTCTGGTCAAGCATGTGGTACCCAAGCGGCTGATGTTTTGGCCATGCGAGATACACTTTAGACATATGTTGCAAATGGCAACGGTGCGATCTGCTGCACACGTCTGAAAAAAAGCCCACACCAAAGAACTTTTGGAATAACACACAGAGACAGCAGCGCCCTGCACATGCGGAGCTCTGCGGTGTGATGCAGTTGGTGTGCTGCCCTTAAGCTGGCCCCTGGAGGGCATCCTGCCTCGTTGGAGATGTGCCTCCTCCTCTCTCCTATCAGGCACCCACGTGGAGTCAGTGACCTCATCATCCTCTCCCTTCTTATCACTGGAGCAAATCTGGCAGTATGCTGCAGCTGGGGGAACATGACCGCCAGATAGCTGACCTTGTTGGGCACCCCCTCTCTCTGGGGTCACATTACTACCCCCTCTCTCTGGGCTCACGTTACTGCCTTCCTCTAGCTTGGTTCCATCATTGGAGCCTTCAAAACGCTGGGCATCCTCCTGGAGCATGTACTCAACACTGTGGTCAAATAGTTCGGGGGACTTCTCAGGAGGACATGGTAGGGCTAGGGAAGGAGTGACTGATGCCATTGAGCCGAGGGAAGAGGCCGCTTTTGCAGCTGCTTTGCCAGACAAAGTACCATGAGCCTGGGTGACAGAGGATGAGGATGAGGATGGCTTGGTCATCCACTCTACCAAGTCTTGGGCATGTTGCAGCTCAACATGGCCAGCTGACGAAAAGAAGGACAAGCGTGTCCCACGGCCACGTGCTGATGAGGATGTACCGTGTCCACGACCAGCACTGTTGCCTTTAGACACAGAGCCTGCTTGCCCTCTTTTATTGCCTCGTGACTGTCTGCCTCTCCTTGTTTGCCTTCCAGACATACTAATGGCCTGCAGTGAGATGTAGCTGCACAAAGGTGGGATGTATATATATAATATATATATATATATATATATATATATATATATATATATATATATATGTAGCGACCTCACCCCTCTCACCCCTTCTCATTCACGGCTTGTTTGTCCCGTCTAGGTGTTAGTACTGGGGGGAGGGATGAGATACACCACGGCCCATGTCCTCCAATGTGTAGAGGTGAAGGCCAGAACTATCGGGCTTTGTGTGTATGTCCCAGAGTCAAATTCTTTACTGAATGACCCTCCTTTGCTTCCAGTAACTGAAGTTCCACACACTGAAAACGGTCCAACTCGTATTTATTCTTCTCAATAAATAGTCATTCAGCACAGACAGGTTGGGACCAACGAACAGTTCAGTATTTGTAGGGAGTAGGTCGAGGCACAATCCGTTTAGATAGAGCTAACCACTGTGGTGTCACCAATGGCGAATAGTCACTGCCACTGACTATATTGAACAGAACATGGATTACCTTCACTAACATAGCCCCTATCAGGGGGAAGACATCCGTCCAAGACAGTTACCGGAGGCCTCTCCGTCACCAGCAATGCTGCGCTGCACTCTCCGGAGAAGTTCCGCTCACCGGCCTTCTCGTCTCAGACACGGGCACCCAAGGAGTTAGGGCCCCCTCGGATTCCTCCACCCTCGCGGAACTCAGTCGAAGGTACTGAGCTCCAGGCTTCGGCCATAGTACCTCACCCCAGGCTAAAGGTGCCTGAGATGGACTCCATCTCCCGCTCCGGCCAGGTCATGGGCACCTGGGCCCGGAACTCCGGAACGCCAGCACCCAGGCTGAAGGTGCCTGGGTGCGGCCGCGTCCTCAGACTCCGAAATCTTAACCCCGAGGTCAGGGCGTCCGCCCCTTTTATCTCCTCTCCCTTTGCGTCACAGCAGGTTCCCCGCCCCGCTGTACCAGCGCCAGGAAAATAACAAAAAGGGATGCAGTCTTGCGGTGAGTGTTCAGCTCCAGCCCAGGGCGACAGCGCCACCTGCAGGCCGCAGGGAACCTCAAACCATCAGAGTCCTCCAAGAACCACAAAAGGGTCTCAGATTCCCTAACAATCAGTGCATCTGGGTTACACTACCACCCAGATGCCTCCCCTAAATTCAAATATCCGCTACACACACATATATATATATATATATATATATATATATATATATATATATATGTATGTATATATATATATATATATATGTATCTGTACTAATAATGCAGATATCAGAATCAACTGCCTGCTGCGGTATTAGTATGGGAAAAGCAGCAATTGTCTTCAGTTTTAGGTAAAAACTGTGCAGAGGCCACTAACTGAAAATACTTGCAGCTCTCTGCCTGTGGTTTTATTATGAGAACACCAATATTAGTCACTAACTTGTATTCAGGTAAGCTTTAGGTGAACGCTATGCAAAGCACACAGTACACTAAGTGAAACACTGACTGCAGCTAGCACAATCACCTGCCTGCCTGTCACAGTATAGAGAATAACAGGAACGGATCTAGCTAAACTGAATACACCTAGGATGCATATATATCCTCTACACACTGTAACTGCAGCTAACTGACTCGCCTGCCTGCTCTATCTAACTCATATTAAATGACACTATCTCTCTCTCTCTCTCTCTACCTCTGTCTTTAACCACCACCGCAACAAACTACACAAGGCTGCCTTATATAGTGTGGGGCGTGTACTAAACCCCCTGAGACATAATTGGCCAAAGCCACCCTGGCTTTGGCCAATAATGGCTCTCCGTTTTTTGCGCGCTGTGATTGGCCAAAGCATGCGGGTCATAGTGCATGCTTGGCCAATCATCAGCCAGCAATGCACTGCAATGCCTCAGTGAATTATGGGCCGTGACGCGCCACTCGAATTTGGCGCGGACAGCCCATGATGTTCGCAATTCGGCGAACAACCGAACAGGCGATGTTCGAGTCAAACATGGGTTCGACTAGAACACGAAGCTCATCCCTAGTACTAAAGAATCATAACACTATAGAGAGCAAACTCCAGTTTTACTTTACTGATGGCCAAAGCCCCCTATCATTTAACTTGCACTGGGACTCATTTAACCACCATTTTGTAGCTAAAGGACCAGAGGTGTTTTCAGAATTTTGCACTGTGCTACTTTAACTGTAAATTGTGCGGACATGCAATGTTGTACCCAAACGAAATTTGCGTCCTTTTCTTCCCATAAATAGAGCTTTCTTTTAATGGTATTTGATTGCCTCTGTGATTTTTATTTTTTGCGATATAAACGGAAAAAGACAGAATTTTTTAAAAGAAAATATATTTTCTACTTTTTATTATAAGAAAAATCGAATAAACTCATTTTTAGTCATACATTTAGGCCAAAATGTATTCAGCCACATGTCTTTAGTAAAAAAATGTCAATAACCGTATATTTATTGGTTTGCGCAAAAGTTATAGCGTTTACAAACTAGGGTACATTTTCTGGAATTTACACAGCTTTTAATTTATGACTGCCTATATCATTTCTTGAGGTGCTAAAATGGCAGGGCAGTACAAACCCCCCCCCCCCCAAATGACCCCATTTTGGAAAGTAGACACCCCAAGGAAATTGCTGAGAGGCATGTTGAGCCCATTGAATATTTTTTTTTTTTGTCCCAAGTGATTGAATAATGACAAAAAAAAAAAAAAAATTACAAAAAGTTGTCACTAAATGATAAATTGCTCACACATGCCATGGTTATATGTGGAATTGCACCCCAAAATACATTCTGCTGCTTCTCCTGAGTATGGGGATACCACATGTGTGGGACTTTTTAGGAGCCTAGCCACGTACAGGACCCCGGAATCCAAGCACCGTCTTCAGGATTTCTAAGGGCACAAATTTTTGATTTCACTCCTCACTACCTATCACAGTTTTGAAGGTCATAAAATGCCAAAATAGCACAACCCCCCCCCCCCAAATTACCCCATTTTGGAAAGTAGACACCCCAAGCTATTTACTGAGAGGCATGTTGAGTCCATGGAATATTTTATATTTTGCCACAAGTTGCGGGAATATGACAAACTTTTTTTTTTTTTGCACAAAGTTGTCACTAAATTATATATTGCTCACACATGCCATGGGCATATGTGAAATTATACCCCAAAATACATTCTGCTGCTTCTCCTAAGTATGGGGATACCACATGTGTGGGACTTTTTGGGAGCCTAGCCGCGTACGGGACCCCAAAAACCAAGCACCGCCTTCAAGGTTTCTAAGGGCATACATTTTTGATTTCACTCCTCACTACCTATCACAGTTTTGAAGGCCATAAAATGCCAAGATAGCACAAAACCCCCCAAAATGACCCCATTTTGGAAAGTAGACACCCCAAGGAAATTGCTGAGAGGCACGTTGAGCCCATTGAATATTTTTTTTTTTTGTCCCAAGTGATTGAATAATGACAAAAAGAAAAAAAAAATATGTACAAAAAGTTGTCACTAAATGATATATTGCTCAAACATGCCATGGTTATATGTGGAATTACACCCCAAAATAAATTTTGCTGCTTCTCCTGAGTAGTGATGAGCCGAACACCCCCGGGTTCGGTTCGCACCAGAACCCGCGAACGGACCGAAAGTTCGCACGAACGTTAGAACCCTATTAAATACAATGGATGCGAACGTTCGAAATCTAAAGTGCTAATTATAACGACTAATATGCATGTTATTGTCCTAAAAAGGGTTTGGGAACCCGGGTTCTGCACCAGGGGACATGTATCAATGCAAAAATAAGTTTTAAAAACTGACGTTTTTTCTGGAGCAGTCATTTTAATGATGCATAAAGTGAAAAAAAAAAACTCAAATATTCCTTTAAATATCGTACCTGGGGGTGTCTAAAGTATGCCTGTGAAGTGCCACGTATTTCCCGTGTTTAGAACTGTCCCTGCACAAAATTACATTTCTAAAGGAAAAAAAGCCATTTAAAACTGCTTGCGGCTTTAATGTAATGTCTGGTCCCGGTAATATGGATGAAAATCTTTGAGAAAAATGGCATAGCTACCCCATCACCCCCCCCCCCCCCCACCCCAGCTCATTACCAGCCCCTCTGAACAGCAGTATACAGGCGGTGCATACAAGACAGGGACTGTAGGTTTGTTCTTAAGTAGAATCTGTTTTTTTAATTTTGAACAGGTACATTGTTTAAGTGTAGCTCCAGCCAAAAAATCTATTTTTAAGCTTTTTGGAAAACATAGGGAAGGGTTATCACCCATGTAACATTTGTTTTGCTGTCTGTGCCCCTGTTCAGAGCATTTCACCTCAATTTCCGTCCCAATGACAACTGTTTTTGAAAAGTGGGGTTTTTATTGAAACAAGGATTGGTGATAAAGCATCAGTAGAGAGGAGACACCTTTTTCCCATATTAACTCTTACAGGAGAGAATTTTCCTTCCTAGGGGTAGATTTCCTCTCACTTCCTGTTGTCTCCTTCCGTTTGCAAGTAGGAGTCGTTTGTAAGTTGGATGTTTGAAAGTAGGGGCCTGCCGTATATACTCTGCAGAAATTGGCCCCTTAGGTGTTGGTGTTGCCACAACACTGTGAGCCCTCACAGTTACTCTTGGTGGGCGCTGGAACGCCCTGCTGTGAACTATTATATCAGGAATTGTATTTACATGCCCCTGTTGAACAGTGGTAGGAAAAATTGGGCCTTTGGTGGTGGTGCTGGTGCCACAACACTGTAAGCCCTCACAGTTACTCTTGGTGGGCGCATGAATGGGCCCTGCTGTGAATTATTAGATCAAGAATTGTAATTACATGCCCCTGTTGAACAGGGGCTGAAAAATTGGGCCTTTGGTGGTGGTACTGGTGCCACAACACTTTAAGCCCTCACAGTTACTCTTGGTGAGCGCAGGAATGGGCCCTGCTGTGAATTATTAGATCAATAATTGTAATTACATGCCCCTGCAGATTAAATAATAATAATACTGCGCCAACTCTAAATACTAAATGAAGCAGCCAAACATAAAATCAGACAGGATATATAGAACGTATAAAAAATATATAATGTGGCGCTGTAAGAGAAAATGTGATAGATGCACCCTTCAAACCTACTTTCAAACTTGCAGCTCCTTGTTGGATTTTGACCTATGAACTTCTTTTCATATGTGATAAGATTGGACATTATTCTACATACTCATCTGTGACGCCTTATATGAGTTTGTCTCCACCTACATTATATTTTCATTTTTATTTTTGTTTATTATGGGTATGATCAATATTCCAGTTTAATTGCTGGTTTTTGTTGTGCACCTATACCCCATACCAATTATTTCACTGTTAGTATTCACTTACATTTTTATCACATTCATTTGTGTACACCTATTGTGTGCAAATGTTTTGTTTGACACCATATTTTTATGTGCACCATTGTGCTATACATAAAGTAGGGTTTTTTACTACTTCTCTCAAAGCGCCACATTATATATTTTTTTATATGCTCCTGCAGATGCCTGTTAGTGTAACATAAAAGAAAAAAAAACTACGAGCAATAAGGGCTAGCTTCAGGTGTATAATGTGCAGGAATCACACTACGCCTGCTTTAAGTGCTGCAGATGCCTGCCTGTGTTACACAACAGGAAAACACAGCAATAAGGGCCAGCTTTAAGTGCTGCAGATGCCTGTTAGGGCTCTTTCACACGGAGGGTCCGTTCAGGTCCGCCTGTCAGTTTTTTAGGTGGACCTGAACGGATGCTACATGTCCTCCTATGGAGCCACGGATGTCAGCGGTGACATGTCCGCTGACATCCGACCGGCTCCGATCCGCAAAAGTGTGACGGAGGAAAACCCTATTTTTCCTTCCGTCTGCGGATCGGATCAGATGACAACGGACTCTACGGTCCGTCATCATCCGATCCCCCCATAGGGGAGAGCGGCGCTCTGACAGGGTGGTCCCTGCACAGTGTGCGGGAACCGCTCAGTCATCCGCCGGCTCAGCGGGGATCAACGGAGCGATCCCCGCTGAGCAAGTGGAGCTTCACGGGGCGGATCATTACTGATCCGTCCTGTGTGAAAGAGCCCTTAGTGTAACACAAAAAAAAAACTACGAGCAATAAGGGCTAGCTTCAGGTGTATATTTTGCAGGAATCACACTACGCCTGCTTTAAGTGCTGCAGATGCCTGCCTGTGTTACACAACAGGAAATCACAGCAATAAGGGCTAGCTTCGGTTGTATACTGTGCAGGAGGCTTAGCAAAAATATCACTGACACTGTCCCTACCTATCCTTCTCTCTCCCTGCACACAAGGTTTAGCAGAATATCACTGACACTGTCCCTACCTATCCTTCTCTCTCCCTACACACAATATCACTGACACTGTCCCTACCTATCCTTCTCTCTCCCTACACACAATATCACTGACACTGTCCCTACCTATCCTTCTCTCTCCCTACACACAATATCACTGACACTGTCCCTACCTATCCTTCTCTCTCCCTACACACAATTTCTCTAACACTGTCCCTGCCTATGTACATCTTTCCCTGCAAGCCAACACACTACACAAGGCCGCCGCGCTGGCGGCCTTTTATGGTGTGGGGCGTGTACTAAACCCCCCTGAGCTATAATTGGCCACAGGCATCCTGCCTGTGGCCAATTATGGCTCTCCTCGCTGCCGGCGCTGTGATTGGCCAAGCATGCGGGGTCACAGTGCATGCTTGGCCAATCACAGCGCCGGGATTTTGGGCCGTTCGCGTCACTCGAATTTGGTGCGAACGACCCAAAACGTTCGATCTTCGTCGAACGAGCGAACACACGATGTTAGAGTCGAACGTATGTTCGACTCGAACGCGGAGCTCATCCCTACTCCTGAGTACGGGGATACCACATGTGTGGGACTTTTTGAGAGCCTAGCCGCGTACGGGGCCCCGAAAACCAAGCACCGCCTTCAGGATTTCTAAGGGCACAAATTTTTGATTTCACTCCTCACTACCTGTCACAGTTTTGAAGGCCATAAAATGCCAAGATAGCACAAAACCCCCACAAATGACCCCATTTTGGAAAGTAGACACCCCAAGCTATTTGCTGAGAGGCATGGTGAGTATTTTACAGCTCTCATTTGTTTTTGAAAATGAAGAAAGAAATTTTTTTTTTTTTCAATTTTCAAAACTTTGTGACAAAAAGCGAGGACTGCAAAATACTCAACATACCTCTCAGCAAATAGCTTGGGGTGTCTACTTTCCAAAATGGGGTCATTTAGGGGGGGGGGTTGTGCCATCTGGGCATTCCATGGCCTCCGAAACTGTGATAGGCAGTGAGGAGTGAAATCAAAAATTTACACCCATAGAAATCCTGAAGGCGGTGCTTGGTTTTCGGGGTTCTGTACGCGGCTAGGCTCCCAAAATGTCTCACACATGTGGTATCCCCGTACTCAGGAGAAGCAACAGAATGTATTTTGGGGTGCAATTCCACATATAACTATGGCATGTTTGAGCAATATATCATTTAGTGACAACTTTTTGTACATTTTTTTTTTCTTTTTGTCATTATTCAATCACTTGGGACAAAAAAAATAAATATTCAATGGGCTCAACATGCCTCTCAGCAAATAGCTTTCCAAAATGGGGTCATTTGGGGGGGGGGGGGGGTTTGAACTGTCCTGGCATTTTATGCACAACATTAGGAAGCTTATGTCACACATCATCCACTCTTCTAAACACTTGAAGACAAAGCCCTTTCTGACACTTTTTGTTTACATGAAAACATATTTTTTTTTTGCAAGAAAATTATGTTGAACCCCCAAACATTATATATTTTTTTAAAGCAAAGGCCCTACAGATTAAAATAGTGGGTGTTGCATTTTTTTTTCCACACAGTATTTGCGCAGCGACTTTTCAAACGCATTTTTTGGGGAAAAAACACACTTTTTTTTATTTTTAATGCACTAAAACACACTATATTGCCCAAATGTTTGATGAAATAAAATTTTTTATCTTAGGCCGAGTACATGGATACCAAACACGACATGCTTTAAAATTGCGCACAAACGCGCAGCGGCGACAAACTACATTCATTTTTAAAAGCCTTTAAAAGCCTTTACAGGTTACCATGTTAGATTTACAGAGGAGGTCTACTGCAAAATTACTGCCCTTGAACTGACCTTCACGGTGATACCTCACATGCATGGTGCAATTGCTGTTTACATATGACGCTAGACCGACGCTTGCGTTCGCCTTTGCGCAAGAGCAGGGGGGACAGCAGTGCTTTTTTTTTTAATTATTATTTATTTAGCTTTTTTTTTTTTTTTTTAAACTGTTCATTCCATATTTTTTTTTTTTTTTACCATTTTTATTGTTATCTCAGGGAATGTAAATATCCCCTATGATAGCAATAGGTAGTGACAGGTACTCTTTTTTTGAAAAAAATTGGGGGGTTAGACCCTAGATCTTTCCTCTGCCCTCAAAGCATCTGACCACACCAAGATCGGTCTGATAAAATGCTTTCCCAATTTCCCAATGGCGCTGTTTATATCCGGGGGGGGGACATTCCCTCCCACTGCTTGTAAAAGCAGTCTAGAGGCTAATTATTTGCTAGGAGTGCTTTTACATGAAATCCGGCCGCTGGCTGAAAAGAATGATACCAAGATGATACCTAAACCTGCAGGCATCATTCTGGTATAAACATTCAAAGTCCAGCAACATACCAGTACGTTGCTGGTCCTTGTTGGACATGTATTGTAATCTTTTTTTTCATGCAGCCTGTTGGCTGAACGAAAAAAAGAGATTGATCGGTGGGTATGCCCACCATTAGAATACCTCCCTTCATCCACCCACTTCTAATTATGGGCATACATGCACCATTTATATATGCCGAAGCATGGGGGCATCCTCCCGCAAAAAAGTTATGCCGCGTACACACAGTCGGACTTTTCCACGGGCAAGCCTCCGTCGGAATTTCGACCGTATGTACGCGGCATTAGGAGAAAAATTGCTCCTACGCCCCTGCTGCCCCCATGCTTCGGCGTATATGCTCTTTTTTTTAACTGTGGTGGTGAAATCACCTTCTACAGCGTTGGAGTCACAGCTTTATGTATCGTGGGAGCAAACGCTGTTGCTGTCAAGATAAATAGATCCGCGCTGCAACTGAATGGCGTACCTGCTAAGCAAATGATGGTTAACATTAAAACAAAGTAACATTACAGTATAACAGTAAGACCTTACCATACCATACCTGCAAAGCAAATACCAAAACAAAACCCAGTAAAAAATAAAACTTTTTTTAACGAAACCTGTGACTAAAATATATATATGCCGAAGCATGGGGGCATCCTCCCGCAAAAAAGTTATGCCGCGTACACACGGTCGGACTTTTCCACGGGCAAGCCTCCGTCGGAATTTCGACCGTATGTACGTGGCATTAGGAGCAAAATCGCTCCTCCGCCCCTGCTGCCCCCATGCTTTGGCATATATGCTCTTTTTTTTAACTGTGGTGGTGAAATCACCTCCTACACCGTTGGAGTCACGGCTTTATGTATCGTGGGAGCAAACGCTGTTGCTGTCAAGATAAATAGATCCGCGCTGCAACTGAATGGCGTACCTGCTAAGCAAATGATGGTTAACATTAAAACAAAGTAACATTTCAGTATAACAGTAAGACCTTACCATACCATACCTGCAAAGCAAATACCAAAACAAAACCTAGTAAAAAATAAAACATTTTTTTAACGCAACCTGTGCCTAAAATATATATATGCCGAAGCATGGGGGCATCCTCCTGCAAAAAAGTTATGCCGCGTACACACGGTCAGACTTTTCCACGGGCAAGCCTCCGTCGGAATTTCGACCGTATGTACGTGGCATTAGGAGCAAAATCGCTCCTCCGCCCCTGCTGCCCCCATGCATCGGCATATATGCTCTTTTTTTTTAACTGTGGTGGTGAAATCACCTCCTACAGCACTGGAGTCACGGCTTTATGTATCGTGGGAGCAAACGCTGTTGCTGTCAAGATAAATAATTTCGCGCTGCAGCTGAATGGCGCACCTGAAAACAAAAAATTACATACCTGAAAAGCAAGCATGATAAAACATTGCAGAATAGAATACAGTAAAAAAGAGCAGAACAATAGAGAGAAAATAAAGAGAGAGAGAGAACAATAAAACGACAACTATTTTTGTTTTTTTTATTTTATATTTTTTTGTGTTTTTTGTTTTTACGTTATTTTTTTTATTTTTTTACGCTTTTTTTTGTAACTTTAACAACTGTAATGGTTCGGGTCTCTCAAAATGTGATGGCATCTTGGGAGACCCTGTGTAAGTGTGTCCTAGTCTGTGAAATGCTGTACCCTATGCTAAAACTTCACTTTTGAGTGGAAGCGTTCAAAACATTCACCAAGGCAAAGACCAGGCTTGTCAGGACAGCGTGGACAATAATAATGGGTGTCACGCCTAAATCCGCGCTTGAAACAGACACGACATCTTTTTTGGGGGGCTCGTTGGGTAGGGGTACTCTTGAGGACATACGTATAATGCCTCTCATGCAGCCGGCTTACTGCATTTGGTAGGGGATGGTGAGGTGCAGAACTGCCTGGATACAGGAGTTCTGTGACTATCTCATCCTGGAATTTTAGGAGAGATAAAGTCCCGCCTGAAGCTCTGTATAGCACATGAGCGTTCAGCAAAGCTAATTGGAATAAGGATAGAGACACTTTTTTGTACCAGCGTCTCGCCTTACGGTCAATTAGATACGGCGCCAACAACTGGTCGTTGAGGTCCACCCCTCCCATATTTTTGTTATATTCGTGGACACAGAGGGGTTTCTCCACAACACCAGTCGCCGTAGGAATTTGGACTGTCGTGTCTGCATGAAGGGAGGTAAGAAGGAAAACATTCATATTGTCCCTCTACTTCATAGCGAGCAAGTTATTACACTTCAAGAAGGCTCTCTCCCCCAGCCTAAGACGGGCATCTACAAGCCGCTGGGGAAAGCCCCGGCGATTAGGTCGCACGGTGCCACATGCTCCAATCTGATGATCAAACAAGTGACTAAACAGTGGCACGCTCATGTAATAATTGTCCACATACAAGTGGTACCCCTTTCCGAATAAGGGTGACACCAAGTTCCACACTATCTTGCCAGCGCTCCCTATGTAATTTGGGCAGTTGACCGGCTCAACCTGACTATCTTTTCCCTCATAAACCGTAAAGCTCCATACATAGCCTGTTGCCCTGTCACAGAACTTATAGAGCTTGACCCCATATCTGGCACGCTTGCTGGGAAGGTACTGCTTGAAAGACAAGCGGCCAGAAAATTTAATCAGGGACTCATCAACGCAGACAACTTGATCGGGAATAAACAAGGCTGCAAAACGTTAGTTGAAGTGGTTTATGAGGGGCCGAATTTTGTAGAGCCAGTCGTATTCAGGGTCTCCACGTGGACGACAAAGTTCATTGTCGTTGAAGTGCATGAACCGCAAAATCTGCTCGTATCGTTTCCTGGGCATGGAGGCAGAGAACACGGGCATGTGGTCAATTGGGTGTGTTGACCAATAAGCACGCAATGATGGAAATTTATGTGTGCCCATGTTGAGGGAAAGGCCCAGAAAGGTCTTAAATTCGGAAACCGTAATTGGTTTCCAATCTTTGGCAATGGAAGGCAACTGGGGATTAGCAGCGATGAATTGACCAGCATATAAATTACTCTGGTTCACGATAGATCTATAGAGATCTTCCGTGAAAAACAGCGAATAAAAATAAATTGGCATAAAGTCAGCTGTTTCCACCTGAATACCGGGTTGGGCAGTGAATGGGGGAAGTACAGGTTCTGCAGAAGTGGTGGGGACCCAATCAGGATAGGCGAATTCTGCAGGAAGGGCACTATGGGCACGACGGGCCTGCCTTTGTCTTCTTCTTGGTGGCAGCGGGACACTACTTGTGCTTGCCACCTCGCCAGCTTGAACTGCACTTATGGGACTCGCCACGTCACCACGTGATACTGCAGTGCTGGATGTACGCCCAGGCTGTACTAGGTCGCTGGTGCTTGCCAATTCACCAGAAGGAATAGCGGCACTAGTACTACTCTGCTCCATGATACGAGAGACCTGCGGTTCTTGCTCCTCAACAACAGCAGAAGATCGGGATCGGGTACGCCTGACCTTAGCAGGGACCTCACCTTCGTCGTCAGAGCTATCTGACGTGGAGCCGCTGACTTCACTTTCTTCTACGAGAAGATATTCTGAGCCTGAATCTGACAGATGCGTGACCTCTTCTTCACTATCTGTCATGCTCAGAATCTCGTAGGCCTCTTTACTAGTGTACCTTCGATTTGCCATTTTGGGCTCTAAATTTAGGGGTACACTAGTAAGATTCACAGGTAAAAAAGCACCTGACTGTCAGCAAATGTATCAAACGCTTAAAAAAAAAACTGTTAGCGATCGCAGGGATCAGGACTGTCTCTGCGAACGCTGCAGTTATGTGTTTTGTGTTTGGTAAGTGACAGTGATCGATCGATACTGCACTTGGGTGGGCTGGGGTGGGCTGGGCTGGGCTGGGCAGAGGGGCTAAACGCAGGTGCTAGCAGGTATCTGGGCTGATCCCGCTAACACTGCGTTTTTGGGAACCCTAAACTGCTGGGGACGCTAGTATAGATCTGATCAGATCAGATATTGATCTGTTCAGATACTATCCCACTAAGGGAGGTGTATGCTTTGCGCGTGGGTATTAGCGCTACTGGCACTAACCTAACGCTGCCTGGGGCGACGCAGACCCTCTCTAGCGCTAAAACCTAATTGATCTCACCCGCCGGGCGATCAGGGGGTTAAACCTTTATTGGGTTATATACGGCGGGTGCCCTGATGCTATAAAAAGCAAACTAACCAACCGGCGTCACCCGTAACCTTTATATGGTGATCACTGGTGAAAGGGTTAACTAGGGGCAATCAGGGGGTTAAAACCTTTATTAGGTTAAATATGGGGGTACCTGACGCTATATAAAAACCTGACAGGTAACCTAAAAAACGAAATAACTAACTGGCTAACCAATGTCACCAGTAAAACTTATACGGTGATCACTGGTGAAAGGGTTAACTCTAGGGGCAATCAGGGGGTTAAAATAATATATGGGGGTACCCGACGCTATAAAAACCTGCGGCGAACCTAAAAAAATAAATAACTGGCTATCTAGGGCACCAGCGACACGAATACAGCGATCGGAAATACGATCGCTTAGTGACCCTGGAGTTAGGGGGTGAAAGGGTTACCTGGGGGCGATCAAGGGGTTAAACCTTTATTAGGGGGGGTTAGGGGGCTACCTTGGACCTAAAGGGGCCTAAACCTAAATGCCCTGCAACTTTTTACTGTCACAGATGACACTAAATGCAGTGATCAGTAAAATAAATGATCACTGCAATCAGTGACACTGTGACTGGGGGCTGGGGGGTGACCTGGGGGGTGATCTGGGGGTGACTGGGGGGTGAAATGTGTGCCTATGTGTGCCTACGTGTCAGTGGACTGTTGGTGCACTAACCTGCGTCTTCTCTCCTCGGCGCTGCGGACGAAAAGACCGCCGCGAGGGGAGATGACATCACTTCCTCTGCCTGTGTTTACATTACACAGGCAGAGGAAGATTTTCATTCGCCGGGAGCGATCGCGAGGGGGTGGCCGGAATCGAACGGTCGTCCCCTCATCCCGGATCGCTCCCCAACGGATAACGACCGCTCACTGTATAGAAGGGGGGTCCGATCGGACCCCCCAACTATACAAAGGCAATCACGTACACTGTACGTGATTGTGCCTGTCGGTGCCATTCTGCCGACGTATATATACAGTGAGCGGTCGTTAAGTGGTTAAGCTACACGCACATAGAATCTTAGATACCAAAATAAATAGACTCAAACAATCTTCCAAAGTAATAATTCATATATCAACGGATAAACTGCAGGAATTGGAGGAGGCCTACCATACCCATCCTTCATCTGACAACAATAGAGTTAAACTACAGGCCCGCCTGGTCTCTCAATTATATTTTGAAAAAGCTAGACAACGCCTATTTTTCTGCAAGACGCGTGTTTACGAACATGGGGAGAAGGCAGGGAAGCTGTTAGCTTATCTAGCCCACCTGGACGATAGTGGTCTCACTGGCTGAATTGGATGGGACGGTCATCACAGACCCTCCCAGTGTGGCAAGCAAGTTTTTGAGATTTTATGGGGATCTTTATATTTCGCAAAGCAATTACACTCCTCAGGAAGTTCGAACGTACTTGCACACGAGTTCCCACGTCTGAGCTCTGAAAAAGTTCCAATGCTGGACGCTCCTATAACCACTCAGGATTAGTGATGAGCCGAACACCCCCGGGTTCGGTTCGCACCAGAACCCGCGAACGGACCGAAAGTTCGTACGAACATTAGAACCCTATTAAATACAATGGATGCGAACATTCGAATTCTAAAGTGCTAATTATAACAACTATTATGCATGTTATTGTCCTAAAAAGGGTTTGGGAACCCGGGTTGTGCACCAGGGGACATGTATCAATGCAAAAAGAAGTTTTAAAAACGGTCGTTTTTCGGGAGCAGTCATTTTAATGATGCATAAAGTGAAAAAAAAAAAGTCAAATATTCCTTTAAATATCGTACCTGGGGGGTGTCTAAAGTATGCCTGTGAAGTGCCACGTGTTTCCCGTGTTTAGAACTGTCCCTGCACAAAATGACACTTCTAAAGGAAAAAAAAGCCATTTAAAACTGCTTGCGGCTTTAATGTAATGTCTGGTCCCGGTAATATGGATGAAAATCTTTAAGAAAAATGGCATAGCTACCCCATGACCCCCGCCCCCCCTACCCCAGCCCATTACCAGTCCCTTTGGGTCTTGTATGGATATTAAGGGGAACCCCGCACATAAAATAAAAAAGGCCCTATATACTCTGAACAGCCGTATACAGGCGGTGCATACAAGACAGGGACTGTAGGTTTGTTCTTATGTAGAATATGTTTGTAATTTTGAACAGGTACATTGTTTAAGTGTAGCTCCAGCCCAAAAATCTATTTTTAAACTTTTTGGAAAACATAGGTAAGGGTTATCACCCCTGTAACATTTGTTTTGCTGTCTGTGCCCCTGTTCAGAACATTTCACCTCACTTTCCGTCCCAATGACAACTGTTTTTGAAATGTGGTGTTTTTCTTGAAACAAGGATTGCTGATAAAGCATCAGTACAGAGGAGACACCTTTCTCCCATATTAATTCTTACAGGAGAGAATTTTCCTTCCAAGGGGTAGATTTCCTCTCACTTCCTGTTGTCTTCTTGCGTTTGCAAGTAGGAGTCGTTTGTAAGTTGGATGTTTGAAAGTAGGGACCTGCCGTATATACTCTGCAGAAATAGGCCCCTTAGTTGTTGGTGTTGGCACAACACTGTAAGCACTCACAGTTACTCTTGGTTGGTGCTGGAACGCCCTGCTGTCAACTATTATATCAGGAATTTTAATTACATATAATTGTTGAACAGTGGTAGTAAAAATTGGGCCTTTGATGGTGGTGCTAGTGCCACAACACTGTAAGCCCTGACAGTTACTCTTGGTGGGTGCAGCAATGGGCCCTGCTGTGAATTATTAGATCAAGAATTGTAATTGCATGCCCCTGTTGAACAGGGGCTGAAAAATTGGGCCTTTCGTGGTGGTGGTGGTGGTGGTGTTGCCACAACACTGTAAGCCCTCAGAGTTACTCTTGGTGGGTGCAGGAATGGGCCCTGCTGTGAATTATTAGATCAAGAATTGTAATTACATGCCCCTTTTGAACAGGGGCTGAAAAATTGGGCCTTTCGTGGTGGTGGTGGTGGTGGCGTTGCCACAACACTGTAAGCCCTCAGAGTTACTCTTGGTGGGTGCAGCAATGGGCCCTGCTGTGAATTATTAGATCAAGAATTGTAATTACATGCCCCTTTTGAACAGGGGCTGAAAAATTGGGCCTTTCGTGGTGGTGGTGGTGGTGGCGTTGCCACAACACTGTAAGCCCTCAGAGTTACTGTTGGTGGGTGCAGGAATGGGCCCTGCTGTGAATTATTAGATCAAGAATTGTAATTACATGCCCCTTTTGAACAGGGGCTGAAAAATTGGGCCTTTCGTGGTGGTGGTGGTGGTGGCGTTGCCACAACACTGTAAGCCCTCAGAGTTACTCTTGGTGGGTGCAGCAATGGGCCCTGCTGTGAATTATTAGATCAAGAATTGTAATTACATGCCCCTGTTGAACAGGGGCTGAAAAATTGGGCCTTAGGCACTGGTGGCACAACACTACAACCCCTCACAGATACTGTACTTGGAGCACAGCAATGAGCCCTGTTGCAAAGTATTGCTTCAAAAATTGTAATGACACGCCCCTGTTAAACAGGGGCTGAAAAATTGGGCCTTAGGCACTGGTGCCACAACACTCCAACCCCTCACAGATACTGTACTTGGAGCACAGCAATGAGCCCTATGGCAAATTATTGCTAAAAAAATTGTAATTACACGCCCCTGTAAAACAGGGGCTGAAAAATTGGGCCTTAGCCACTGGTGGCGGCACCCATAAACAAAAATGATCTTCCAAGCTATCATAATCAATCGTATCATTGAGGACTCGGAGGAGGAGGATAGCCAGTCAACATAACAGCACAGGCACTCAGCATCAGCATCAGTCTTGAAGGGATGTGACATGTTAAAATCAATTAGTCTGTTATATCAGCATCAGGTGTGTGGTAGCTGGTGGTGATCCAAGACTGGTTCATCTTGATGAAAGTCAGTCGATCAACCGAGTCGGTGGACAGGCGCACCCTGTGATCCGTGACAAATCCTCCAGCAGCACTGAATGTGCGTTCCGAAAGAACGCTGGATGCAGGACAGGCCAGTAGCTCAATTGCATACTGTGCAAGCTCTGGCCAGTGATCCATCCTCAAGACCCAGTAAGCCAGAGGATTTTCGGTGGGGAAGGTGTCCAAGTCTGACCTTGCCCCTAGATATTCCTGCACCATGTTTATCAGGCGCTGGCGATGGTTGCTGGAACCGATCAAACTTTGGGGCTGCGGACTAAAGAATTGTCTGAACGCATCGGTCAGACGGCCACCTTCCCCACCGCTCCTTCTTTGACTGGCCGAAGCCTCAGCAACTCGTTGTCCAGGACCAGGAGTTTGTAACCTCCCAGTCTCTGGGAACGCGTTGCACAGACCTTTCTGCAAGGCCTCCCGGAGTTGTCTCATCCTCTGCTCCCTCTGCGACGGTAACATAAGGTCCGCAACCTTACCCTTGTACCGTGGATCAAGGAGAGTGGCCAGCCAGTAATGGTCCCTCTCCTTGATCCGAAGAATACGAGGATCCTTCCGCAGACTTTGCAGGATCAGGGAGGCCATGCAGCGTAGGTTTGCTGAGGCATTCGCTCCGGAGTCCTCTGGGTCACTAAGGACGACATGATCCGCAGCCACCTCCTCCCAGCCACGTACAAGTCCACTGGTTTCTTGGGACTGTAAATCATCCCTAAAAGACTGCTGCTGATGATGCTGAGTGCCAGCCTCCACCTCCATGCTGACACAATCCTCCTCCTCCTCCTCCTCCTCTTCCTGTGCGATGGGTGGGACAGAAGGAACACTGTCTGGGTAAAGGGGGCCTTGAGAGGCAAGGAAGTCCTCCTCTTCCTGCCTCTGTTCTGCCTCAAGTGCCCTGTCCATTATTCCACGCAGCGTGTGCTCCAACAGGTGGACAAGAGGAACAGTGTCACTGATGCATGCACTGTCACTGCTCACCATCCTCGTGGCCTCCTCAAATGGTGCCAGGACAGTGCATGCATCCCTGATCATGCCCCACTGGCGTGGAGAAAAAAAACCAAGCTCCCCTGACCCTGTCCTGGTGCCGTAGTCGCACAGGTACTCATTGATGGCCCTCTGCTGCGTGTGCAGCCGCTGCAGCATGGCCAACGTTGAGTTCCACCTGGTGGGCATGTCACATATAAGGCGGTTCTTGGGCAGGTTCAACTCCTTTTGCAGCTCAGCCAGGCGAGCACTGGCATTATAAGATCTGCGGAAATGCACACAGACTTTCCTGGCCTGCCTCAGGACATCCTGTAAGCCCGGGTACCTGCCCAAGAACCGCTGCACCACCAGGTTAAGGACGTGAGCCACACAGGGCACATGGGTCAGTTGTCCCTGTCGGAGGGCGGAGAGGAGGTTGGTGCCATTGTCGTAAACCACCATTCCTGGCTTAAGCTGGCGTGGCGTCAACCACCTCTCGGCCTGGCCCTGCAGAGCAGACAGGACCTCTGCCCCAGTGTGGCTTCTGTCCCCCAAACACACCAGCGCAAGCACGGCATGGCATCTTTTTGCCTGCGTACTTGCGTAGCCCCTTGATCGCCTACGGAGCACCGCTGGTTCCGAGGACAAACCACAGGAAGAGGCCATGGAGGAAGAAGAAGAGGAGGGGGTGGAGGAGAGAGGTGTGTCACAACCAGTAGTAGCATTTTGGAGGCGTGGCGGTGGAACAACCTCCAACACTACTGCACCTTGTCCTGCATCCTTCCCAGCTGCCAAAAGAGTGACCCAATGGGCCGTGAAAGAAAGGTAACGTCCCTGTCCATGCCTGCTGGACCATGAGTCAGCGGTAATATGCACCTTACCGCTGACCGCCCTGTCCAGCGAGGCCAAGACATTGCCTTCCACATGCCGGTAGAGAGCCGGAATAGCCTTCCGTGAGAAAAAGTGGCGTTTGGGAACCTGCCACTGAGGAACCGCACATTGCACAAACTCACGGAAGGGGGCCGAGTCTACCAACTGAAAAGGCAGCAGTTGAAGCGCTAGCAATTTAGCCAAGCTAGCATTCAACCGCTGGGCATGTGGATGGCTGGGAGTGAACTTCTTTCGACGGTCCAGCAGCTGGGGCAGGGAAATTTGCCTGCTAGAATCGGACGTCGGTGTACTGCTAGCAGAGTGGCCGCAAGTACTTGGCTGTGACACACCTAATTCTACACCTTCATTCCTCTCAGTGCATGTTTCAGAGAGGACTGAAGTTATAGTGGGGTTGGAGATCCCAGCTGATGCGGTGCAAGGAGAGGTCCGCTTTGTTCTTTGGTGTGGGTCTTTGAGGTAGGCTTGCCAACGAGCTGCATGGCAGGTCAACATATGTCTGGTCAGGCATGTGGTACCCAAGCGGCTGATGTTTTGGCCACGCGATATACGCTTGAGACATATGTTGCAAACAGCAGCTGTGCGATCTGATGCACTAGCCTCAAAAAAGGCCCACACAAAAGAACTTTTTGAATGACGGGCAGAGGCAGCGCCCTGCACAGGCGGAGCTCTGCGGTGTGATTCCGTCGGTGTACTGCCCTTACGCTGGCCACCAAAGGGCATCCTGCCTCGTTGGAGATGTGCCTCCTCCTCATCCTCCTCCTCCTCCTCTCTCCTATTAGGCACCCACGTGGAGTCAGTGACCTCATCATCCCCTCCCTCCTCATCACTGGAGCCAATCTGGCAGTATGCTGCAGCTGCTGGAACATGACTGCCAGATTGGTGTCCTTCTTGAGCATCCCCTCTGTCTGCTCTCACGCTACTGCCTTCCTGTAGCTGGGTTTCATCATCAGACCCTTCGAAACGCTGGGCATCCTCCTGGAGCATGTACCCAACACTGTGCTCAAACAGTTCGGGGGACTCCTCAGGAGGAGGACATGGTGGGTCTAGGGAAGGAGTGACTGATGATGAGTCTGACATTGATACCAGGGAAGAGGACGCTTTGGCAGCTGATTTGCCAGTACCCTGAGCCTGGGTGAGAGAGGATGAGGAGGAGGAGGAGGGCTTGGTCATCCACTCTACCAAGTCTTCGGCATGATGTGGCTCAACATGTCCAGCTGCCGAAAAGAAGGACAAGCGTGTCCCATGGCCATGTGCTGATGACAATGCACCGCGTCCATGACCAGCACTGTTGCCCCCAGACACAGAGCCTGCTTGCCCTCTTTTATTGCCTCCTGACTGTCTGCCTCTCCTTGTTTGCCTTCCAGACATTCTAATAGATGGCCTGCAGGGAGATGGGAAAAAAGCAATAAGGGCTACCTTCAGGTGTCCTTCTCTGTCCCTTTACTTAAGGATTTCTAAATATGGTTGAGGATGATTGCTTTTGCACAGAATGGCACAACGACAATTTCCCTGACTGTCCAAAAAACAAGGATTTCAAAGATGGTTGATGAGGAATGCTTTAGCACACTATAGCACAAGGAGAATTTCCCTCACTGTCCTTCCCTGTCCCTAGAAACAAGGATTATCACAGTGAAAGAAACTGACACTCTTCCTACCTATAGTTTTCTGTCCCTAGAAAAAATGTTTTTTTAAAGCACACTATAGCACAAGGAGAATTTCCCTCACTGTCCTTCCCTGTCCCTAGAAACAAGGATTATCACAGTAAAAGAAACTGACACTCTTCCTACCTATAGTTTTCTGTCCCTAGAAAAAATGTTTTTTTAAAGCACACTATAGCACAAGGAGAATTTCCCTCACTGTCCTTCCCTGTCCCTAGAAACAAGGATTATCACAGTGAAAGAAACTGACACTCTTCCTACCTATAGTTTTCTGTCCCTAGAAAAAATGTTTTTTTAAAGCACACTATAGCACAAGGAGAATTTCCCTCACTGTCCTTCCCTGTCCCTAGAAACAAGGATTATCACAGTGAAAGAAACTGACACTCTTCCTACCTATAGTTTTCTGTCCCTAGAAATTTTTTTTTTTTAAAGCACACTATAGCACAAGGAGAATTTCCCTCACTGTCCTTCCCTGTCCCTAGAAACAAGGATTATCACAGTGAAAGAAACTGACACTCTTCCTACCTATAGTTTTCTGTCCCTAGAAAAAATGTTTTTTAAAGCACACTATAGCACAAGGAGAATTTCCCTCACTGTCCTTCCCTGTCCCTAGAAACAAGGATTATCACAGTGAAAGAAACTGACACTCTTCCTACCTATAGTTTTCTGTCCCTAGAAAAAATGTTTTTTTAAAGCACACTATAGCACAAGGAGAATTTCCCTCACTGTCCTTCCCTGTCCCTAGAAACAAGGATTATCACAGTGAAAGAAACTGACACTCTTCCTACCTATAGTTTTCTGTCCCTAGAAAAAATGTTTTTTTAAAGCACACTATAGCACAAGGAGAATTTCCCTCACTGTCCTTCCCTGTCCCTAGAAACAAGGATTATCACAGTGAAAGAAACTGACACTCTTCCTACCTATAGTTTTCTGTCCCTAGAAAAAATGTTTTTTTAAAGCACACTATAGCACAAGGAGAATTTCCCTCACTGTCCTTCCCTGTCCCTAGAAACAATGATTATCACAGTGAAAGAAACTGACACTCTTCCTACCTATAGTTTTCTGTCCCTAGAAAAAATGTTTTTTTAAAGCACACTATAGCACAAGGAGAATTTCCCTCACTGTCCTTCCCTGTCCCTAGAAACAAGGATTATCACAGTGAAAGAAACTGACACTCTTCCTACCTATAGTTTTCTGTCCCTAGAAAAAATGTTTTTTTAAAGCACACTATAGCACAAGGAGAATTTCCCTCACTGTCCTTCCCTGTCCCTAGAAACAAGGATTATCACAGTGAAAGAAACTGACACTCTTCCTACCTATAGTTTTCTGTCCCTAGAAAAAATGTTTTTTTAAAGCACACTATAGCACAAGGAGAATTTCCCTCACTGTCCTTCCCTGTCCCTAGAAACAAGGATTCGCACAGTAAAACACACTGACACTCTCCCTACCTATAGTTTTCTGTCCCTAGAAAAAATGTTTTTTTAAAGCACACTATAGCACAAGGAGAATTTCCCTCACTGTCCTTCCCTGTCCCTAGAAACAAGGATTATCACAGTGAAAGAAACTGACACTCTTCCTACCTATAGTTTTCTGTCCCTAGAAAAAATGTTTTTTTAAAGCACACTATAGCACAAGGAGAATTTCCCTCACTGTCCTTCCCTGTCCCTAGAAACAAGGATTCGCACAGTAAAACACACTGACACTCTCCCTACCTATCCTTCTCTTTCCCTAAACTAAAGGAATCCAGGTTAAGCAAGAAAAAATAAATGTCACTGTCCCTGCCTATGCTTCTCTTTCCCTGCTCCGGAACACACTACACTAGGCCGCCGTGCTGGCGGCCTTTTATAGTGTGGGGCATGTACTAAACACCCTCAGCAATAATTGGCCACAGGCATCCTGCCTGTGGCCAATCATTGCTCTCCTCGCTGCCGGCGCTGTGATTGGCCAAGCATGCGGGGTCACAGTGCATGCTTGGCCAATCACAGCGCCTGGATGACACTGCGATGGCGTAGTGCATTGTGGGCCGTTCGCGTCACTCGAATTAGGCGCGAACGGCCCAAATCGTTCGATCTTCGTCGAACGATCGAACAGCCGATGTTCGAGTCGAACGTATGTTCGACTCGAACACCGAGCTCATCCCTACTCAGGATATTTCTACAGTGCTGTCCCAGCTTGCTAAATCTTGCTAAATCCAAGGAACCGGGGTTAGATGGTCTACCCGTGGAATTTTATACCACGTATGCAGAAACACTCACCCCTAAGCTTAAGACATTATTTCACTCTATATTTGAATTAGGTGTCCTTCCCCCTTCTATGCAAGAAGCTCAAATTATAATTCTCCCTAAAACTGGCAATGATCCCCATTACCCAGAATATTATAGACCTATATCCCTGCTGCCAGTGGATATTAAAATACTGGCTAAAATTTTAGCCTCTCGTTTGAACACGGTAATACTCTCCCTGATACACCCGGATCAAACCGGGTTTATGCTGGGAAAAAACACAGCGATGAATATTAGGAGATTGTTTATAAACATCCAAGCTCAACATGACAATGTGGGAACCAGGGTAGTGGTGGCCCTCGACACGGCCAAAGCATTCGACTCTGTCGAATGGGTATACCTATGGGAGTGCCTGCACTGCTATGAGTTTGGTCCAAACTTTATCAAGTGGGTACAGCTGCTCTACCAAACTCCTAAAGCAAGGGTGTTCGTGAATGGGTGGCTCTCAGATCAATACAGGGGTGCCCCCTATCCCCGCTACTTTATGCCCTTGCGGCGGAACCCTTGGATATAGCCATTAGAGCGAGCCCGGACGTAATAGGACTAAGACGTGGTGACTCATGGGAAAAAATAGGCATGTACGCTGACGATACCATACTCTATCTATCAGACCAGGGACCCTCACTACAAGTGGCGGTAAATATAATAGAGACAATGGGTAAATACTCAGGATTACGTATTAATTGGGATAAGTCTCAAATTCTTCCAATAGACCATTTTCCCCCGCCCGTTACAACCCCCGAACTACCCTTACATAGAGTGGCAGAGATTAAATACCTGGGAGTAAGGGTTACCAGAAATCTTAGAGACTATATCTTACTTAATGTAAAGCCCTTATTTGCGGTCCTCAAATCCAAAACTCAGACCTGGTCAAGACTACCCCTAAGGGTGATGGGCAGGATTAATTTAATAAAAATTATCCTACTTCCTAAAATTTTATACATGGTCTGGCACGCCCCTTTGTATATCCCTCTTAAAATCTTCAAACAGATGGAAGCTATTCTAAACTCCTTTGTATGGGGCCAGGGCAGGCACGAATTAGCGTGGCATGTTCTTAAAAACCCCACAATGGAGAGTGGCTGCTCCCTCCCCGATATCCAAGATTACTATTTGGCTTCAAAACTCTCACACCTGTACTATTATAATACCACTGAAGCTCAGAGTTATAGGACTTTAGTGTGCGACAATCCGGGAAACACCCTGTACACCCCTATCCAGACTATTCTCCGGAAGGGGCGACACAGTAACAAATCTCTCCGCTATAATATAGGGATGCTATCGCATCATCAGAGAATATGGGAAATTGCACTAAAAATGCAGAATCGGTCACAAATCCACTCCCACACCCCACTATGGTTTAATAGTTACTTGCCTGAGTTGAGTACTGTACCAGATCCGCTGCTCTAGGCATCGTATGGTATACTTTACTTGTCCCAAGTCTTGTCTGAGACTGGGCCAAAAACCTTTCAAACGCTCAAGGAAGCCTTCTCACTCCCGAACCACCTACTGTTTCAATATTTGCAACTCAGGCACGCGGTTCGCGCGCAAGCTGCTAGTGCTGCAATCACACTTGATTCCCCACCGGTCCTAAATATCATATTTGGGGCAGACCCGACTAAGCTCATATCCAACCTGTATTAGGTTCTTTCCACTTCACAGAGTGAATAAAGTTTCCCAGGCAGCTAAAATAGCATGGGAGCAAGATGTGGGTCCTATAGGTGACTCAGACTGGGAGGAAACACTAGAAGGTGTTAAGTAGGGATGAGCTTCGTGTTCGAGTCGAACATACGTTCGACTCGAACATCGGCTGTTCGATCGTTCGACGAAGATCGAACGATTTGGGCCGTTCGCGCCAAATTCGAGTGACGCGAACGGCCCACAATGCACTACGCCATCGCAGTGTCATCCAGGCACTGTGATTGGCCAAGCATGCACTGTGACCCCGCATGCTTGGCCAATCACAGCGCCGGCAGCGAGGAGAGCAATGATTGGCCACAGGCAGGATGCCTGTGGCCAATTATTGCTGAGGGTGTTTAGTACACGCCCCACACTATAAAAGGCCGCCAGCACGGCGGCCTAGTGTAGTGTGTTCCGGAGCAGGGATAGAGCAGCATAGGCAGGGACAGTGACTTTTATTTCTTTCTTGCTTAACCTGGATTCCTTTAGTTTAGGGAAAGAGAAGGATAGGTAGGGAGAGTGTCAGTGTGTTTTGTGCTTGTGCTATAGTGTGCTTAAAAAAAACATTTTTTCTAGGGACAGAAAACTGTAGGTAGGGAGAGTGTCAGTTTCTTTCACTGTGTAAGTCCTTGTTTCTAGGGACCTGGAAAGACAGTGAGTGAATTCTCCTTGTGCTATATTGTGCTTAAAAAAAACATTTTTTCTAGGGACAGAAAACTGTAGGTAGGGAGAGTGTCAGTTTCTTTCACTGTGCAAGTCCTTGTTTCCAGGGACCTGGAAGGACAGTGAGTGAATTCTCCTTGTGCTATATTGTGCTTAAAAAAAACATTTTTTCTAGGGACAGAAAACTGTAGGTAGGGAGAGTGTCAGTTTCTTTCACTGTGCAAGTCCTTGTTTCTAGGGACCTGGAAGGACAGTGAGTGAATTCTCCTTGTGCTATATTGTGCTTAAAAAAAACATTTTTTCTAGGGACAGAAAACTGTAGGTAGGGAGAGTGTCAGTTTCTTTCACTGTGCAAGTCCTTGTTTCCAGGGACCTGGAAGGACAGTGAGTGAATTCTCCTTGTGCTATAGTGTGCTTAAAAAAAACATTTTTTCTAGGGACAGAAAACTGTAGGTAGGGAGAGTGTCAGTTTCTTTCACTGTGCAAGTCCTTGTTTCCAGGGACCTGGAAGGACAGTGAGTGAATTCTCCTTGTGCTATATTGTGCTTAAAAAAAACATTTTTTCTAGGGACAGAAAACTGTAGGTAGGGAGAGTGTCAGTTTCTTTCACTGTGCAAGTCCTTGTTTCTAGGGACTGGGAAGGACAGTGAGTGAATTCTCCTTGTGCTATAGTGTGCTTAAAAAAAACATTTTTTCTAGGGACAGAAAACTGTAGGTAGGGAGAGTGTCAGTTTCTTTCACTGTGCAAGTCCTTGTTTCTAGGGACTGGGAAGGACAGTGAGTGAATTCTCCTTGTGCTATAGTGTGCTTAAAAAAAACATTTTTTCTAGGGACAGAAAACTGTAGGTAGGGAGAGTGTCAGTTTCTTTCACTGTGCAAGTCCTTGTTTCTAGGGACCTGGAAGGACAGTGAGTGAATTCTCCTTGTGCTATATTGTGCTTAAAAAAAATTTTTTCTAGGGACAGAAAACTGTAGGTAGGGAGAGTGTCAGTTTCTTTCACTGTGCAAGTCCTTGTTTCCAGGGACCTGGAAGGACAGTGAGTGAATTCTCCTTGTGCTATATTGTGCTTAAAAAAAACATTTTTTCTAGGGACAGAAAACTGTAGGTAGGGAGAGTGTCAGTTTCTTTCACTGTGCAAGTCCTTGTTTCTAGGGACCTGGAAGGACAGTGAGTGAATTCTCCTTGTGCTATATTGTGCTTAAAAAAAACATTTTTTCTAGGGACAGAAAACTGTAGGTAGGGAGAGTGTCAGTTTCTTTCACTGTGCAAGTCCTTGTTTCCAGGGACCTGGAAGGACAGTGAGTGAATTCTCCTTGTGCTATAGTGTGCTTAAAAAAAACATTTTTTCTAGGGACAGAAAACTGTAGGTAGGGAGAGTGTCAGTTTCTTTCACTGTGCAAGTCCTTGTTTCCAGGGACCTGGAAGGACAGTGAGTGAATTCTACTTGTGCTATATTGTGCTTAAAAAAAACATTTTTTCTAGGGACAGAAAACTGTAGGTAGGGAGAGTGTCAGTTTCTTTCACTGTGCAAGTCCTTGTTTCTAGGGACTGGGAAGGACAGTGAGTGAATTCTCCTTGTGCTATAGTGTGCTTAAAAAAAACATTTTTTCTAGGGACAGAAAACTGTAGGTAGGGAGAGTGTCAGTTTCTTTCACTGTGCAAGTCCTTGTTTCTAGGGACTGGGAAGGACAGTGAGTGAATTCTCCTTGTGCTATAGTGTGCTTAAAAAAAACATTTTTTCTAGGGACAGAAAACTGTAGGTAGGGAGAGTGTCAGTTTCTTTCACTGTGCAAGTCCTTGTTTCTAGGGACCTGGAAGGACAGTGAGTGAATTCTCCTTGTGCTATATTGTGCTTAAAAAAAACATTTTTTCTAGGGACAGAAAACTGTAGGTAGGGAGAGTGTCAGTTTCTTTCACTGTGCAAGTCCTTGTTTCCAGGGACCTGGAAGGACAGTGAGTGAATTCTCCTTGTGCTATATTGTGCTTAAAAAAAACATTTTTTCTAGGGACAGAAAACTGTAGGTAGGGAGAGTGTCAGTTTCTTTCACTGTGCAAGTCCTTGTTTCTAGGGACCTGGAAGGACAGTGAGTGAATTCTCCTTGTGCTATATTGTGCTTAAAAAAAAAAAATTTTCTAGGGACAGAAAACTGTAGGTAGGGAGAGTGTCAGTTTCTTTCACTGTGCAAGTCCTTGTTTCCAGGGACCTGGAAGGACAGTGAGTGAATTCTCCTTGTGCTATAGTGTGCTTAAAAAAAACATTTTTTCTAGGGACAGAAAACTGTAGGTAGGGAGAGTGTCAGTTTCTTTCACTGTGCAAGTCCTTGTTTCCAGGGACCTGGAAGGACAGTGAGTGAATTCTCCTTGTGC
Organism: Rana muscosa; assembly: GCA_029206835.1. Lineage (NCBI taxonomy): Eukaryota > Metazoa > Chordata > Amphibia > Anura > Ranidae > Rana > Rana muscosa. The sequence continues at coordinate 222,742,717 of CM055116.1, forward strand.
TATATTGTGCTTAAAAAAAACATTTTTTCTAGGGACAGAAAACTGTAGGTAGGGAGAGTGTCAGTTTCTTTCACTGTGCAAGTCCTTGTTTCTAGGGACCTGGAAGGACAGTGAGTGAATTCTCCTTGTGCTATATTGTGCTTAAAAAAAACATTTTTTCTAGGGACAGAAAACTGTAGGTAGGGAGAGTGTCAGTTTCTTTCACTGTGCAAGTCCTTGTTTCTAGGGACCTGGAAGGACAGTGAGTGAATTCTCCTTGTGCTATATTGTGCTTAAAAAAAACATTTTTTCTAGGGACAGAAAACTGTAGGTAGGGAGAGTGTCAGTTTCTTTCACTGTGCAAGTCCTTGTTTCTAGGGACCTGGAAGGACAGTGAGTGAATTCTCCTTGTGCTATATTGTGCTTAAAAAAAACATTTTTTCTAGGGACAGAAAACTGTAGGTAGGGAGAGTGTCAGTTTCTTTCACTGTGCAAGTCCTTGTTTCTAGGGACCTGGAAGGACAGTGAGTGAATTCTCCTTGTGCTATATTGTGCTTAAAAAAAACATTTTTTCTAGGGACAGAAAACTGTAGGTAGGGAGAGTGTCAGTTTCTTTCACTGTGCAAGTCCTTGTTTCTAGGGACCTGGAAGGACAGTGAGTGAATTCTCCTTGTGCTATATTGTGCTTAAAAAAAACATTTTTTCTAGGGACAGAAAACTGTAGGTAGGGAGAGTGTCAGTTTCTTTCACAGTGCAAGTCCTTGTTTCAAGGGACAGAGAAGGACACCTGAAGGTAGCCCTTATTGCTTTTTTCCCATCTCCCTGCAGGCCATCTATTAGAATGTCTGGAAGGCAAACAAGGAGAGGCAGACAGTCAGGAGGCAATAAAAGAGGGCAAGCAGGCTCTGTGTCTGGGGGCAACAGTGCTGGTCGTGGACGCGGTGCATTGTCATCAGCACATGGCCATGGGACACGCTTGTCCTTCTTTTCCGCAGCTGGACATGTTGAGCCACATCATGCCGAAGACTTGGTAGAGTGGATGACCAAGCCCTCCTCCTCCTCCTCATCCTCTCTCACCCAGGCTCAGGGTACTGGCAAATCAGCTGCCAAAGCGTCCTCTTCCCTGGTATCAATGTCAGACTCATCATCAGTCACTCCTTCCCTAGACCCACCATGTCCTCCTCCTGAGGAGTCCCCCGAACTGTTTGAGCACAGTGTTGGGTACATGCTCCAGGAGGATGCCCAGCGTTTCGAAGGGTCTGATGATGAAACCCAGCTACAGGAAGGCAGTAGGGTGAGAGCAGACAGAGGGGATGCTCAAGAAGGACACCAATCTGGCAGTCATGTTCCAGCAGCTGCAGCATACTGCCAGATTGGCTCCAGTGATGAGGAGGGAGGGGATGATGAGGTCACTGACTCCACGTGGGTGCCTAATAGGAGAGAGGAGGAGGAGGATGAGGAGGAGGCACATCTCCAACGAGACAGGATGCCCTTTGGTGGCCAGCGTAAGGGCAGTACACCGACGGAATCACACCGCAGAGCTCCGCCTGTGCAGGGCGCTGCCTCTGCCCGTCATTCAAAAAGTTCCTTGGTGTGGGCCTTTTTTGAGGCTAGTGCATCAGATCGCACAGCTGCTGTTTGCAACATATGTCTCAAGCGTATATCGCGTGGCCAAAACATCAGCCGCTTGGGTACCACATGCCTGACCAGACATATGTTGACCTGCCATGCAGCTCGTTGGCAAGCCTACCTCAAAGACCCACACCAAAGAACAAAGCGGACCTCTCCTTGCACCGCTTCAGCTGGGATTTCCAACCCCACTATAACTTCAGTCCTCTCTGAAACATGCACTGAGAGGAATGAAGGTGTAGAATTAGGTGTGTCACAGCCAAGTACTTGCGGCCACTCTGCTAGCAGTACACCGACGTCCGATTCTAGCAGGCAAATTTCCCTGCCCCAGCTGCTGGACCGTCGAAAGAAGTTCACTCCCAGCCATCCACATGCCCAGCGGTTGAATGCTAGCTTGGCTAAATTGCTAGCGCTTCAACTGCTGCCTTTTCAGTTGGTAGACTCGGCCCCCTTCCGTGAGTTTGTGCAATGTGCGGTTCCTCAGTGGCAGGTTCCCAAACGCCACTTTTTCTCACGGAAGGCTATTCCGGCTCTCTACCGGCATGTGGAAGGCAATGTCTTGGCCTTGCTGGACAGGGCGGTCAGCGGTAAGGTGCATATTACCGCTGACTCATGGTCCAGCAGGCATGGACAGGGACGTTACCTTTCTTTCACGGCCCATTGGGTCACTCTTTTGGCAGCTGGGAAGGATGCAGGACAAGGTGCAGTAGTGTTGGAGGTTGTCCCACCGCCACGCCTCCAAAATGCTACTACTGGTTGTGACACACCTCTCTCCTCCACCCCCTCCTCTTCTTCTTCCTCCATGGCCTCTTCCTGTGGTTTGTCCTATGAACCAGCGGTGCTCCGTAGCCGTTCACGGGGCTACGCAAGTACGCAGGCAAAAAGATGCCATGCCGTGCTTGCGCTGGTGGGTTTGGGGGACAGAAGCCACACTGGGGCAGAGGTCCTGTCTGCTCTGCAGGGCCAGGCCGAGAGGTGGTTGACGCCACGCCAGCTTAAGCCAGGAATGGTGGTTTGCGACAATGGCACCAACCTCCTCTCCGCCCTCCGACAGGGACAACTGACCCATGTGCCCTGTGTGGCTCACGTCCTTAACCTGGTGGTGCAGTGGTTCTTGGGCAGGTACCCGGGCTTACAGGATGTCCTGAGGCAGGCCAGGAAAGTCTGTGTGCATTTCCGCAGATCTTATAATGCCAGTGCTCGCCTGGCTGAGCTGCAAAAGGAGTTGAACCTGCCCAAGAACCCCCTTATATGTGACATGCCCACCAGGTGGAACTCAACGTTGGCCATGCTGCAGCGGCTGCACACGCAGCAGAGGGCCATCAATGAGTACCTGTGCGACTACGGCACCAGGACAGGGTCAGGGGAGCTTGGTTTTTTTTCTCCACGCCAGTGGGGCATGATCAGGGATGCATGCACTGTCCTGGCACCATTTGAGGAGGCCACGAGGATGGTGAGCAGTGACAGTGCATGCATCAGTGACACTGTACCTCTTGTCCACCTGTTGGAGCACACGCTGCGTGGAATAATGGACAGGGCACTTGAGGCAGAACAGAGGCAGGAAGAGGAGGACTTCCTTGCCTCTCAAGGCCCCCTTTACCCAGACAGTGTTCCTTCTGTCCCACCCATCGCACAGGAAGAGGAAGAGGAGGAGGAGGAGGAGGATTGTGTCAGCATGGAGGTGGAGGCTGGCACTCAGCATCATCAGCAGCAGTCTTTTAGGGATGATTTACAGTCCCAAGAAACCAGTGGACTTGTACGTGGCTGGGAGGAGGTGACTGCGGATCATGTCGTCCTTAGTGACCCAGAGGACTCCGGAGCGAATGCCTCAGCAAACCTACGCTGCATGGCCTCCCTGATCCTGCAAAGTCTGCGGAAGGATCCTCGTATTCTTCGGATCAAGGAGAGGGACCATTACTGGCTGGCCACTCTCCTTGATCCACGGTACAAGGGTAAGGTTGCGGACCTTATGTTACCGTCGCAGAGGGAGCAGAGGATGAGACAACTCCGGGAGGCCTTGCAGAAAGGTCTGTGCAACGCGTTCCCAGAGACTGGGAGGTTACAAACTCCTGGTCCAGGACAACGAGTTGCTGAGGCTTCGGCCAGTCAAAGAAGGAGCGGTGGGGAAGGTGGCCGTCTGACCGATGCGTTCAGACAATTCTTTAGTCCGCAGCCCCAAAGTATGATTGGTTCCAGCAACCATCGCCAGCGTCTGATAAACATGGTGCAGGAATATCTAGGGGCAAGGTCAGACTTGGACACCTTCCCCACCGAAAATCCTCTGGCTTACTGGGTCTTGAGGATGGATCACTGGCCAGAGCTTGCACAGTATGCAATTGAGCTACTGGCCTGTCCTGCATCCAGCGTTCTTTCGGAACGCACATTCAGTGCTGCTGGAGGATTTGTCACGGATCACAGGGTGCGCCTGTCCACCGACTCGGTTGATCGACTGACTTTCATCAAGATGAACCAGTCTTGGATCACCACCAGCTACCACACACCTGATGCTGATATAACAGACTAATTGATTTTAACATGTCACGTCCCTTCAAGACTGATGCTGATGCTGAGTGCCTGTGCTGTTATGTTGACTGGCTATCCTCCTCCTCCGAGTCCTCAATGATACGATTGATGATGATAGCTTGGAAGATCATTTTTGTTTATGGGTGCCGCCACCAGTGGCTAAGGCCCAATTTTTCAGCCCCTATTTTACAGGGGCGTGTACTTACAATTTTTTTTGCAATAATTTGCCATAGGGCTCATTGCTGTGCTCCAAGTACAGTATCTGTGAGGGGTTGTAGTGTTGTGCCACCAGTGCCTAAGGCCCAATTTTTCAGCCCCTGTTTAACAGGGGCGTGTCATTACAATTTTTGAAGCAATACTTTGCAACAGGGCTCATTGCTGTGCTCCAAGTACAGTATCTGTGAGGGGTTGTAGTGTTGTGCCACCAGTGCCTAAGGCCCAATTTTTCAGCCCCTGTTCAACAGGGGCATGCAATTACAATTCTTGATGTAATAATTCACAGCAGGGCCCATTCCTGCACCCACCAAGAGTAAGTCTGAGGGCTTACAGTGTTGTGGCAACGCCACCACCACCACCACCACGAAAGGCCCAATTTTTCAGCCACTGTTCAAAAGGGGCATGTAATTACAATTCTTGATCTAATAATTCACAGCAGGGCCCATTCCTGCACCCACCAAGAGTAACTCTGAGGGCTTACAGTGTTGTGGCAACACCACCACCACCACCACCACCACGAAAAGCCCAATTTTTCAGCCCCTGTTCAACAGGGGCATGCAATTACAATTCTTGATCTAATAATTCACAGCAGGGCCCATTGCTGCACCCACCAAGAGTAACTGTCAGGGCTTACAGTGTTGTGGCACCAGCACCACCATCAAAGCCCCAATTTTTACTACCACTGTTCAACAATTATATGTAATTAAAATTCCTGATATAATAGTTGACAGCAGGGCGTTCCAGCACCAACCAAGAGTAACTGTGAGTGCTTACAGTGTTGTGCCAACACCAACAACTAAGGGGCCTATTTCTGCAGAGTATATACGGCAGGTCCCTACTTTCAAACATCCAACTTACAAACGACTCCTACTTGCAAACGAAAGAAGACAACAGGAAGTGAGAGGAAATCTACCCCTAGGAAGGAAAATTCTCTCCTGTAAGAATAAATATGGGAGAAAGGTGTCTCCTCTGTACTGATGCTTTATCAGCAATCCTTGTTTCAAGAAAAACACCACATTTCAAAAACAGTTGTCATTGGGACGGAAAGTGAGGTGAAATGTTCTGAACAGGGGCACAGACAGCAAAACAAATGTTACAGGGGTGATAACCCTTACCTATGTTTCCCAAAAAGTTTAAAAATAGATTTTTGGGCTGGAGCTACAGTTCAACAATGTACCTGTTCAAAATTACAAACACATTCTACATAAGAACAAACCTACAGTCCCTGTCTTGTATGCACCGCCTGTATACGGCTGTTCAGAGTATATAGGGCCTTTTTTATTTTATGTGCGGGGTTCCCCTTAATATCCATACAAGACCCAAAGGGGCTGGTAATGGGCTGGGGTAGGGGGGGGGGGGGGTCATGGGGTAGCTATGCCATTTTTCTTAAAGATTTTCATCCATATTACCGGGACCAGACATTACATTAAAGCCGCAAGAAGTTTTAAATGGCTTTTTTTTCCTTTAGAAGTGTCATTTTGTGCAGGGACAGTTCTAAACACGGGAAACACGTGGCACTTCACAGGCATACTTTAGACACCCCCCAGGTACGATATTTAAAGGAATATTTGACTTTTTTTTTTCACTTTATGCATCATTAAAATGACTGCTCCCGAAAAACGACCGTTTTTAAAACTTCTTTTTGCATTGATACATGTCCCCTGGTGCAGAACCCGGGTTCCCAAACCCTTTTTAGGACAATAACATGCATAATAGTTGTTATAATTAGCACTTTAGAATTCGAACGTTCGCATCCATTGTATTTAATAGGGTTCTAATGTTCGTACGAACTTTCGGTCCGTTCGCGGGTTCTGGTGCGAACCGAACCCGGGGGTGTTCGGCTCATCACTAGTGTTAAGACAGCCTCCCCTAAAGTCTCAGACAGACTGATGCAGCTGTACATTGTGCATCGTGCATATTCAACACCACTGAGGATAGCCAAGTTCCAGCACACAAGAAGCCCCCCATGTCCCCTATGCACACTGGCTCCCGGTACATTTTACCATCTGATTTGGAGTTGCCCAAACATACAGACCTACTGGCTGCAGGTGGTCCAATTTCTCCACAATACTATGGGGTCACCTGTGGGCCTGGACTCAAAGCTATGCCTACTGGGCTTATTGCCTGGCACGGATGTGGACAAATATCAAGCTATATTTATATATGAGACCCTATTCATGGCACGAAAAGTTGTTGCCAAGGTGTGGATGCAGGCATTACCCCCTACACTTCAGGGTTGGAAAGGGGAAATAAATGATATACTTCCATATAGGAAAATTATATACAGTAAACCCCCCTCCATCGCGGGGGTTACGTTCCGGACCCACCCGCAATAAGTGAAAATCTGCGAAATAGAAATACCCTATTTAAATACACACTAGGCATGTTTTTATAACTTTCACTGTACTTTAAAAGCATTTTAAGGTCTTTAAACACACTTTTAAAACAATAGAAACACATTTAAACACATAAAAGATACTGAGAGACATAGCAAGAGCAATGGAAAACACAAAAATATTTCATTAACAAGGATTTAATCAATAAAATAATGTTAATAGGTCTTACAGAAAAAAACGCAATATACCGGGACTGCGAAAACTATACCGCGATATAACGGGGGTTTACTGTACACCCACAGAGGTTGCCCGCAAAAATTCTCTAGAGTTTGGGATAGATGGCTGGAGAATGGTGAAACTTGCACTTAAACAACTCACACCTAGGTGTGCAGGACACTCAAGAATATGACCAATGTAAATTTGTTTTAATCTTCTGTGTGGGCACTTTATTTTTTACTACAATTCTGTTGAATGTATATATGTATACCATGTTTGCATCTCAATAAAGTTGGATTTTTTCTGTTAAAAAACAAACAAACAAAAAATCAAAACAAAAAGACCATCAACATATAGAATACCTAACCAACTTTTGCTGCAATACAATATTCAGATCAAATCTAGAGATTTTTCTGCTTCTAGGTGTCCTCAGTCTGATGGCCAACATCATTCATCCCTCTTCCTCTGAGCCTAGGTTATCTAGAACCCAGCTATTCAGGGGATAGTAAAAGGTGAAGCAGAATCTCAAGCTCTTTGTACTGCTGCTTCCTCTCACACTCCAGCCCTGCTGTACAAGGACTGTAAGAGGCTGATACCAGGTAAAATTCAGGTACTTAGACTGTTAAAAATAATAATAACAATTTTATCTTACATCAAATTGTATATCTGTCTAGAGCTTAAAGTGTTACTAAACCTAGGACCCTGCATTCACTATATCTGGTCTCCCACAGTACACAGAACATGGAAATGCAGTAGTTTTAGTAAATATAGACTGCTAAATACATTTAACCACTTGCCGACCGCCGCACGAACATTTACATCGGCAGAATGGCACGGACAGGCAAATGGGCGTACAGGTATGTCCCTTTAGATTTGCCGCCGGCGGGGCGCGCGCACCCCTGCCATGAGCACCGTGATCGTGCCCGCGGGACCCGCGGACTCGATGTCCGCCGGGGTGTCACGCGATTGTGTGTCACGGAGCTGCAGAACTGGGGATGCCTGTGTAAACAAGTATCTCCCTGTTCTGCCTAGTGACAGGACACTGATCGTCTGCTCCCTCTCCCTCTCAAAGTAAGCCACGCACCCTAACAGTTAAAATCACTCCCTAAGACACACTTAACCCCTTCCTAGCCCCCTAGTGGTTAACCCCTTCACTGCCAGTCACATTTACACAGTAATCAGTGCATTTTTATAGCACTGATCGCTGTGTAAATGTGAATGGTCCCAAAATAGCGGCAAAAGTGTCCGATGTGTCTGCTATAATGTCGCAGTCATGATAAAAATCGCTGATCGCCACCATTACTAGTGAAAAAAATATTAATAAAAATACCATAAAACTATCCCCTATTTTGTAAACGCTATAACTTTTGCGCAAACCAATCAATAAACGCTTATTGTGATTTTTTTTTTCCAAAAATATGTAGAAGAATATGTATTGACCTAAACTGAGAAAAAAAAACATGTTTTTTTTATATATTTTTGGGCGATATTTAAAAAGTAAAAAATATTGTTTATTTTTCAAAATTTCTGCTCTATTTTTGTTTATAGTACTAAAAATAAAAACCACAGAGGTGATCAAATATCACCAAAAGAAAGCTCTATTTGTGGGAAAAAAAGCACGTCAATTTTGTTTGGGAGACACGTCGCACGACCGCACAATTGTCAGTTAAAGCGACGCAGTGCCGAATCGCAAAAAGTGCTTTGGTCTTTGGGCAGCCAAATGGTCCAGGGTGGAAGTGGTTAATCATCAGCAGTTAGAGCATTCTTGTGACTTATAACAGTGTCTGGTTAAATCTTGTAGGAGGAGTCTTAATTTTCCCCTGATTGTCCTATAAGGCTTCAGGACCCCTGACCCTCTGTCTGGACCGTGCTGATTGGCAGAGGAAATGTTGAGAGTGGAGCCTGATGCTGGGAAGAGCTTTGGGTCGGTGTCTCTTGAGCAGTTTAATGCCGCGTACACACGATCGATTTTCTCGACGGTGAAAACACTGTCGAGAAAATCGACGGGAAAAACGAGAAACGGCTTGTTTCCCTACACACGGCCGTTTTTCCCGTCATTTTTTCTCTTGGTCGAGAAAAACGACCGTGTGTAGGCTCCCTGGCAGTGTTTCCCTATGGGAAAACTGCCGCGGAAAAAAATGCTGTGAATCACGAAGAGAAAAATTAGAGCATGTTCTAATTTTTCTCGTCATGATTAATGCAGTTTTTCTCGTCAGGAAAAATGGACCAAAAGCCCACACACGGGCGTTTTTCTCGTCAAAGAGTAAAAATTTAATTTTTCCCGATGAGAAAAATGGTCGTGTGTACGCGGCATAAGGATAGTGAGCAGTCTTAGGATTTGAGTGGCTGGCCCGCTGTTTGCTGCATCCTGCTGCTGCATACACTCTCCGCAGGAAATCTTGTTTATGTGCCTGTTTATTACAATTATCCAGAACTTATCATACCATTGGAGTTCCTCTGTGCTCTTTTTATGTTACCATCTGAGGGAGAGCAGAGGAACTGGCAGATAACAGCCTAATGCTGCGTACACACGATCGGAAATTCCGACAAGAAAAGTCTGATGTGAGCTTTTGGTCGGAAATTCCGACCGTGTGTATGCAGCATTGGGCTGTTATCCACCAGTTTCTCTGCTCTCCCTCAGATGGTAACATAAAAAGAGCACAGAGGAACTCCAATGGTATGATAAATTCTGGATCGGAATTTTTCTGTCGGAATTTCCGCCAAGAAAAATTTGAGAACTGGTTCTCAAATTTTCCGTCAAGAAAAGTTCTTGGCGGAAATTCCGATCGTCTGTATGCAATTCCGACGCGCAAAAAAAAACATGCATGCTCGGAATCAACTTGACGCATGCTCGGAATCATAAGACGTAATTTTTCTCGGCTCGTTGTAGTGTTGTACGTCACCGCGTTCCTGACGGTTGGAATTTGGTGTGACCGTGTGTATGCAAGACAAGTTTGAGCCAAGATTCTGTCGGAAAAAAATCCACGGTTTTCTTGTCGGATTTTCCCATCGTGTGTACGTGGCATAAGTACCTGACATGAGCCTTGTTTGCCTAATCTGTTTCTAGATAGGCATATGGGTCTGGTTTTTTATGTAACTGATTCAAGCACCTAGAAAGAATTAATTGGTAAAGGAAACTTTTAAACAACATTTTAATACATTTTTCATGGTGGAATCTTATGTCATTTTCGATATACACATTAATTTGAAAAGTGGATTATGTTAGCACTGATTTATTTATTAACTATTTGTTTTCAGTGCTGTATTTTGTGTATTTATTATTCATGATTGAGCATTCTTTTTGCTCTCAGGTCACTAGTTCCGACAAGAGGATAGCAATAGAGACAGAGTTACTTGTTATTGATAATCAATAATAAAAATAATACTGCGCTAATGTGAACAAGTGAAAATATCGTGCTAATTGGCAGCTAGGCTGCGACAAATAAAATATGTGAAACCATATCCAGTAAAGTAGTAAATTAAAAAATGTCGCGCACAGGTAAGTGAAAAAAGTAGAATACTGGTGAAAATTACTCAAATTAGTGAAAAAATATAAATACAGTGATGTATATATATGTATACATAAACACCAAAACGTGTAAATAACGGGAAATCAACCCCTCCTCAAAATACTGAGACAGTGTTCAAAAAATGAGAATTTAAATATTCATAAGTATATCTAAACAGTGTACTAAACCAATCTGTGATATTAAAACACGCCAGTTATTGACAGCATATGAAGCTGATAAGGTAATATTAAATAAAACATATACAGCTCGATGCTATTATTAATAGTAACTGCAGTAATGCTCTAAATATTAAAAGGTGGAGATAGAAAGAGTCTATTCCTTATTAGTTCAAAAGAGGTCCAATGTAACACACAGTTCCCATACGGCAAAAAGTTGCTTCAAATGAAAGGGCAAGGGGTTGTGAGGAAATGCTGGAAAAAGGTAGAACCCAGGGTAAATCCACAGAAGTCACAGGAGAATTACATCCACCACTGTGTGTAGGGAATCAAGATGGGTACCTTACCGCAAAAGTTGGACCTCCACTGTGGCAAGGTCAGAAGAGCCTGCAGATATCACCCTCTGCGGGGTATTAGTACTGGTCCTGGGGGTGTCACGGCTCCAGAGTCCTCTACCTCTCGTTGCTCTGTCTCCTCCACTGGTGGCTGGTGTGCTCCAATTGTTTAAAAGAACCAACAGACCTCCAATGTAGATACCAAAAAAGAAGAGGGAGGGACTCGGATAGTGTATTACTTCAAAGCAGCTTTATTCCAATCGTCAAGGTAAAAACAGGAATGCAAAGTTCCTAAAAGTAGTTTAAAATTGGCGGCATAAAAATCCTAGCGTTCGCCCGTGCTTCCGGGGTCACGTGATAATAGTGACGTCAGCGCGTAGCACTGCCCTTAGGTAGAGGGAACGTAAGGACTCTGGAGCCGTGACACCCCCAGGACCAGTACTAATACCCCGCAGAGGGTGATATCTGCAGGCTCTTCTGACCTTGCCACATGAACTTTACTGGCATCCCAATCATAGTCCATGGGGGTCAGTATTGAGTTGGCCCACCCTTTGCAGCTATAATGGCTTTAACTCTTCTGGGAAGGCTGTCCACAAGGTTTAGGAGTGTGTCTATGGGACTGTTTAACCATTCTTCCAGAACTGCATTTGTGAGGTCAGGCACTGACTGATGTGGCAGAGAAGGCCTGGCTCTCAGTCTACTATAAGACATCCCAAAGGTGTTCTATCGGGTTGAGGTCAGGACCCTGTGCAGGCCAGTCAAGTTCCTCCACCCCAAACTCGCTAATCCAGGTCTTTATGGACCTTTTGTGCACTGATGTGCAGTCATGTTGGAACAGGAAGGGGCCTTTCCCAAACTGTTCCCACAAAGTTGGGAGCATGAAATTGTCCAAAATGTCTTAGCATGCTGACACCTTAAGAGTTCCCTTCACTGGAACTAAGGGGCCAAGTCCAACCCCTGAAAAAACAACCCGACACCATAATCTCCCACCTATTAAATGATTTGGAGGGGTGGCCCAATACTTTTGGCAATATACTGTTAATGAGCGAGTTTGGGGAACTTGACTGGCCTGCACAGAGTCCTAACCTCAACCCGATAGAACACCTTTGGGATGAATTACAGCAGAGACTGCAAGCCAGGCCTGCTCGCCCAACATCAGTTCCTGACCTCGCAAATGCACTTCTGGAAGAATGGTCAAACATTCCCATAGACACACTCCTAAACCTTGTGGAAAGCCTTCCCAGAAGAGTTGAAGCTGTTATAGCTGCAAAGGGTGGGCCAACTTAATATGGAACCCTACAGACTTATGCCGCGTACACACGATCGGAAATTCTGACAACAAAACCGTGGATTTTTTTCCGACGGATGTTGGCTCAAACTTGTCTTGCATACACACGGTCGCACAAATGTTGTTGGAAATTCCGAACGTCAAGAACGCGGTGAGTAGGGATGAGCTTCGTGTTCGAGTCGAACATACGTTCGACTCGAACATCGGCTGTTGGATCGTTCGACGAAGATCGAACGATTTGGGCCGTTCGCGCCAAATTCGAGTGACGCGAACGGCCCACAATGCACTACGCCATCGCAGTGTCATCCAGGCGCTGTGATTGGCCAAGCATGCACTGTGACCCCGCATGCTTGGCCAATCACAGCGCCGGCAGCGAGGAGAGCAATGATTGGCCACAGGCAGGATGCCTGTGGCCAATTATTGCTGAGGGTGTTTAGTACACGCCCCACACTATAAAAGGCCGCCAGCACGGCGGCCTAGTGTAGTGTGTTCCGGAGCAGGGATAGAGCAGCATAGGCAGGGACAGTGACTGTTATTTCTTTCTTGCTTAACCTGGATTCCTTTAGTTTAGGGAAAGAGAAGGATAGGTAGGGAGAGTGTCAGTGTGTTTTGTGCTTGTGCTATAGTGTGCTTAAAAAAAACATTTATTCTAGGGACAGAAAACTGTAGGTAGGGACAGTGTCAGTTTCTTTCACTCTGCAAGTCCTTGTTTCCAGGGACCTGGAAAGACAGTGAGTGAATTCTCCTTGTGCTATATTGTGCTTAAAAAAACATTTATTCTAGGGACAGAAAACTGTAGGTAGGGAGAGTGTCAGTTTCTTTCACTCTGCAAGTCCTTGTTTCCAGGGACCTGGAAGGACAGTGAGTGAATTGTCCTTGTGCTATATTGTGCTTAAAAAAACATTTATTCTAGGGACAGAAAACTGTAGGTAGGGAGAGTGTCAGTTTCTTTCACTCTGCAAGTCCTTGTTTCCAGGGACCTGTAAGGACAGTGAGTGAATTGTCCTTGTGCTATATTGTGATTAAAAAAAACATTTTTTCTAGGGACAGAAAACTGTAGGTAGGGAGAGTGTTTTTTTTCTTTCACTCTGCAAGTCCTTGTTTCCAGGGACCTGGAAGGACAGTGAGTGAATTGTCCTTGTGCTATATTGTGCTTAAAAAAAAACATTTTTTCTAGGGACAGAAAACTGTAGGTAGGGAGAGTGTTTTTTTTTTTTCACTCTGCAAGTCCTTGTTTCCAGGGACCTGTAAGGACAGTGAGTGAATTGTCCTTGTGCTATATTGTGCTTAAAAAAAACATTTATTCTAGGGACAGAAAACTGTAGGTAGGGAGAGTGTCAGTTTATTTCACTCTGCAAGTCCTTGTTTCCAGGGACCTGTAAGGACAGTGAGTGAATTGTCCTTGTGCTATATTGTGATTAAAAAAAACATTTTTTCTAGGGACAGAAAACTGTAGGTAGGGAGAGTGTTTTTTTTCTTTCACTCTGCAAGTCCTTGTTTCCAGGGACCTGTAAGGACAGTGAGTGAATTGTCCTTGTGCTATATTGTGCTTAAAAAAAACATTTATTCTAGGGACAGAAAACTGTAGGTAGGGAGAGTGTCAGTTTATTTCACTCTGCAAGTCCTTGTTTCCAGGGACCTGTAAGGACAGTGAGTGAATTGTCCTTGTGCTATATTGTGATTAAAAAAAACATTTTTTCTAGGGACAGAAAACTGTAGGTAGGGAGAGTGTTTTTTTTCTTTCACTCTGCAAGTCCTTGTTTCCAGGGACCTGTAAGGACAGTGAGTGAATTGTCCTTGTGCTATATTGTGATTAAAAAAAACATTTTTTCTAGGGACAGAAAACTGTAGGTAGGGAGAGTGTTTTTTTTCTTTCACTCTGCAAGTCCTTGTTTCCAGGGACCTGGAAGGACAGTGAGTGAATTGTCCTTGTGCTATATTGTGCTTAAAAAAAACATTTATTCTAGGGACAGAAAACTGTAGGTAGGGAGAGTGTCAGTTTATTTCACTCTGCAAGTCCTTGTTTCCAGGGACCTGTAAGGACAGTGAGTGAATTGTCCTTGTGCTATATTGTGATTAAAAAAAACATTTTTTCTAGGGACAGAAAACTGTAGGTAGGGAGGGTGTTTTTTTTCTTTCACTCTGCAAGTCCTTGTTTCCAGGGACCTGGAAGGACAGTGAGTGAATTGTCCTTGTGCTATATTGTGCTTAAAAAAAACATTTATTCTAGGGACAGAAAACTGTAGGTAGGGAGAGTGTCAGTTTATTTCACTCTGCAAGTCCTTGTTTCCAGGGACCTGTAAGGACAGTGAGTGAATTGTCCTTGTGCTATATTGTGATTAAAAAAAACATTTTTTCTAGGGACAGAAAACTGTAGGTAGGGAGAGTGTTTTTTTTCTTTCACTCTGCAAGTCCTTGTTTCCAGGGACCTGGAAGGACAGTGAGTGAATTCTCCTTGTGCTATATTGTGCTTAAAAAAAACATTAATTCTAGGGACAGAAAACTGTAGGTAGGGAGAGTGTCAGTTTATTTCACTCTGCAAGTCCTTGTTTCCAGGGACCTGTAAGGACAGTGAGTGAATTGTCCTTGTGCTATATTGTGCTTAAAAAAAACATTTATTCTAGGGACAGAAAACTGTAGGTAGGGAGAGTGTTTATTTTCTTTCACTCTGCAAGTCCTTGTTTCCAGGGACCTGTAAGGACAGTGAGTGAATTGTCCTTGTGCTATATTGTGATTAAAAAAAACATTTATTCTAGGGACAGAAAACTGTAGGTAGGGAGAGTGTCAGTTTATTTCACTCTGCAAGTCCTTGTTTCCAGGGACCTGTAAGGACAGTGAGTGAATTGTCCTTGTGCTATATTGTGATTAAAAAAAACATTTTTTCTAGGGACAGAAAACTGTAGGTAGGGAGAGTGTTTTTTTTTCTTTCACTCTGCAAGTCCTTGTTTCCAGGGACCTGTAAGGACAGTGAGTGAATTGTCCTTGTGCTATATTGTGATTAAAAAAAACATTTTTTCTAGGGACAGAAAACTGTAGGTAGGGAGAGTGTTTTTTTTCTTTCACTCTGCAAGTCCTTGTTTCCAGGGACCTGTAAGGACAGTGAGTGAATTGTCCTTGTGCTATATTGTGATTAAAAAAAACATTTTTTCTAGGGACAGAAAACTGTAGGTAGGGAGAGTGTTTTTTTTCTTTCACTCTGCAAGTCCTTGTTTCCAGGGACCTGGAAGGACAGTGAGTGAATTGTCCTTGTGCTATATTGTGCTTAAAAAAAACATTTATTCTAGGGACAGAAAACTGTAGGTAGGGAGAGTGTCAGTTTATTTCACTCTGCAAGTCCTTGTTTCCAGGGACCTGTAAGGACAGTGAGTGAATTGTCCTTGTGCTATATTGTGATTAAAAAAAACATTTATTCTAGGGACAGAAAACTGTAGGTAGGGAGAGTGTTTATTTTCTTTCACTCTGCAAGTCCTTGTTTCCAGGGACCTGTAAGGACAGTGAGTGAATTGTCCTTGTGCTATATTGTGCTTAAAAAAAACATTTATTCTAGGGACAGAAAACTGTAGGTAGGGAGAGTGTCAGTTTATTTCACTCTGCAAGTCCTTGTTTCCAGGGACCTGTAAGGACAGTGAGTGAATTGTCCTTGTGCTATATTGTGATTAAAAAAAACATTTTTTCTAGGGACAGAAAACTGTAGGTAGGGAGAGTGTTTTTTTTCTTTCACTCTGCAAGTCCTTGTTTCCAGGGACCTGTAAGGACAGTGAGTGAATTGTCCTTGTGCTATATTGTGCTTAAAAAAAACATTTATTCTAGGGACAGAAAACTGTAGGTAGGGAGAGTGTCAGTTTATTTCACTCTGCAAGTCCTTGTTTCCAGGGACCTGTAAGGACAGTGAGTGAATTGTCCTTGTGCTATATTGTGATTAAAAAAAACATTTTTTCTAGGGACAGAAAACTGTAGGTAGGGAGAGTGTTTTTTTTCTTTCACTCTGCAAGTCCTTGTTTCCAGGGACCTGTAAGGACAGTGAGTGAATTGTCCTTGTGCTATATTGTGATTAAAAAAAACATTTTTTCTAGGGACAGAAAACTGTAGGTAGGGAGAGTGTTTTTTTTTCTTTCACTCTGCAAGTCCTTGTTTCCAGGGACCTGTAAGGACAGTGAGTGAATTGTCCTTGTGCTATATTGTGATTAAAAAAAACATTTTTTCTAGGGACAGAAAACTGTAGGTAGGGAGAGTGTTTTTTTTCTTTCACTCTGCAAGTCCTTGTTTCCAGGGACCTGTAAGGACAGTGAGTGAATTGTCCTTGTGCTATATTGTGCTTAAAAAAAACATTTATTCTAGGGACAGAAAACTGTAGGTAGGGAGAGTGTCAGTTTATTTCACTCTGCAAGTCCTTGTTTCCAGGGACCTGTAAGGACAGTGAGTGAATTGTTCTTGTGCTATATTGTGATTAAAAAAAACATTTTTTCTAGGGACAGAAAACTGTAGGTAGGGAGAGTGTTTTTTTTCTTTCACTCTGCAAGTCCTTGTTTCCAGGGACCTGTAAGGACAGTGAGTGAATTGTCCTTGTGCTATATTGTGCTTAAAAAAAACATTTATTCTAGGGACAGAAAACTGTAGGTAGGGAGAGTGTCAGTTTATTTCACTCTGCAAGTCCTTGTTTCCAGGGACCTGTAAGGACAGTGAGTGAATTGTCCTTGTGCTATATTGTGCTTAAAAAAAACATTTATTCTAGGGACAGAAAACTGTAGGTAGGGAGAGTGTTTATTTTCTTTCACTCTGCAAGTCCTTGTTTCCAGGGACCTGTAAGGACAGTGAGTGAATTGTCCTTGTGCTATATTGTGATTAAAAAAAACATTTATTCTAGGGACAGAAAACTGTAGGTAGGGAGAGTGTCAGTTTATTTCACTCTGCAAGTCCTTGTTTCCAGGGACCTGTAAGGACAGTGAGTGAATTGTCCTTGTGCTATATTGTGATTAAAAAAAACATTTTTTCTAGGGACAGAAAACTGTAGGTAGGGAGAGTGTTTTTTTTCTTTCACTCTGCAAGTCCTTGTTTCCAGGGACCTGTAAGGACAGTGAGTGAATTGTCCTTGTGCTATATTGTGCTTAAAAAAAACATTTATTCTAGGGACAGAAAACTGTAGGTAGGGAGAGTGTCAGTTTCTTTCACTGTGAAAGTCCTTGTTTCAAGGGACAGAGAAGGACACCTGAAGGTAGCCCTTATTGCTTTTTTCCCATCTCCCTGCAGGCCATCTATTAGAATGTCTGGAAGGCAAACAAGGAGAGGCAGACAGTCAGGAGGCAATAAAAGAGGGCAAGCAGGCTCTGTGTCTGGGGGCAACAGTGCTGGTCGTGGACGCGGTGCATTGTCATCAGCACATGGCCATGGGACACGCTTGTCCTTCTTTTCGGCAGCTGGACATGTTGAGCCACATCATGCCGAAGACTTGGTAGAGTGGATGACCAAGCCCTCCTCCTCCTCCTCATCCTCTCTCACCCAGGCTCAGGGTACTGGAAAAGCAGCTGCCAAAGCGTCCTCTTCCCTGGTATCAATGTCAGACTCATCATCAGTCACTCCTTCCCTAGACCCACCATGTCCTCCTCCTGAGGAGTCCCCCGAACTGTTTGAGCACAGTGTTGGGTACATGCTCCAGGAGGATACCCAGCGTTTCGAAGGGTCTGATGATGAAACCCAGCTAGAGGAAGGCAGTAGCGTGAGAGCAGACAGAGGGGATGCTCAAGAAGGACACCAATCTGGCAGTCATGTTCCAGCAGCTGCAGCATACTGCCAGATTGGCTCCAGTGATGAGGAGGGAGGGGATGATGAGGTCACTGACTCCACGTGGGTGCCTAATAGGAGAGAGGAGGAGGAGGAGGATGAGGAGGAGGCACATCTCCAACGAGGCAGGATGCCCTTTGGTGGCCAGCGTAAGGGCAGTACACCGACGGAATCACACCGCAGAGCTCCGCCTGTGCAGGGCGCTGCCTCTGCCCGTCATTCAAAAAGTTCTTTGGTGTGGGCCTTTTTTGAGGCTAGTGCATCAGATCGCACAGCTGCTGTTTGCAACATATGTCTCAAGCGTATATCGCGTGGCCAAAACATCAGCCGCTTGGGTACCACATGCCTGACCAGACATATGTTGACCTGCCATGCAGCTCGTTGGCAAGCCTACCTCAAAGACCCACACCAAAGAACAAAGCGGACCTCTCCTTGCACCGCATCAGCTGGGATCTCCAACCCCACTATAACTTCAGTCCTCTCTGAAACATGCACTGAGAGGAATGAAGGTGTAGAATTAGGTGTGTCACAGCCAAGTACTTGCGGCCACTCTGCTAGCAGTACACCGACGTCCGATTCTAGCAGGCAAATTTCCCTGCCCCAGCTGCTGGACCGTCGAAAGAAGTTCACTCCCAGCCATCCACATGCCCAGCGGTTGAATGCTAGCTTGGCTAAATTGCTAGCGCTTCAACTGCTGCCTTTTCAGTTGGTAGACTCGGCCCCCTTCCGTGAGTTTGTGCAATGTGCGGTTCCTCAGTGGCAGGTTCCCAAACGCCACTTTTTCTCACGGAAGGCTATTCCGGCTCTCTACCGGCATGTGGAAGGCAATGTCTTGGCCTCGCTGGACAGGGCGGTCAGCGGTAAGGTGCATATTACCGCTGACTCATGGTCCAGCAGGCATGGACAGGGACGTTACCTTTCTTTCACGGCCCATTGGGTCACTCTTTTGGCAGCTGGGAAGGATGCAGGACAAGGTGCAGTAGTGTTGGAGGTTGTCCCACCGCCACGCCTCCAAAATGCTACTACTGGTTGTGACACACCTCTCTCCTCCACCCCCTCCTCTTCTTCTTCCTCCATGGCCTCTTCCTGTGGTTTGTCCTATGAACCAGCGGTGCTCCGTAGCCGTTCACAGGGCTACGCAAGTACGCAGGCAAAAAGATGCCATGCCGTGCTTGCGCTGGTGTGTTTGGGGGACAGAAGCCACACTGGGGCAGAGGTCCTGTCTGCTCTGCAGGGCCAGGCCGAGAGGTGGTTGACGCCACGCCAGCTTAAGCCAGGAATGGTGGTTTGCGACAATGGCACCAACCTCCTCTCCGCCCTCCGACAGGGACAACTGACCCATGTGCCCTGTGTGGCTCACGTCCTTAACCTGGTGGTGCAGCGGTTCTTGGGCAGGTACCCGGGCTTACAGGATGTCCTGAGGCAGGCCAGGAAAGTCTGTGTGCATTTCCGCAGATCTTATAATGCCAGTGCTCGCCTGGCTGAGCTGCAAAAGGAGTTGAACCTGCCCAAGAACCGCCTTATATGTGACATGCCCACCAGGTGGAACTCAACGTTGGCCATGCTGCAGCGGCTGCACACGCAGCAGAGGGCCATCAATGAGTACCTGTGCGACTACGGCACCAGGACAGGGTCAGGGGAGCTTGTTTTTTTTTCTCCACGCCAGTGGGGCATGATCAGGGATGCATGCACTGTCCTGGCACCATTTGAGGAGGCCACGAGGATGGTGAGCAGTGACAGTGCATGCATCAGTGACACTGTACCTCTTGTCCACCTGTTGGAGCACACGCTGCGTGGAATAATGGACAGGGCACTTGAGGCAGAACAGAGGCAGGAAGAGGAGGACTTCCTTGCCTCTCAAGGCCCCCTTTACCCAGACAGTGTTCTTTCTGTCCCACCCATCGCACAGGAAGAGGAAGAGGAGGAGGAGGAGGAGGAGGAGGAGGAGGATTGTGTCAGCATGGAGGTGGAGGCTGGCACTCAGCATCATCAGCAGCAGTCTTTTAGGGATGATTTACAGTCCCAAGAAACCAGTGGACTTGTACGTGGCTGGGAGGAGGTGGCTGCGGATCATGTCGTCCTTAGTGACCCAGAGGACTCCGGAGCGAATGCCTCAGCAAACCTACGCTGCATGGCCTCCCTGATCCTGCAAAGTCTGCGGAAGGATCCTCGTATTCTTCGGATCAAGGAGAGGGACCATTACTGGCTGGCCACTCTCCTTGATCCACGGTACAAGGGTAAGGTTGCGGACCTTATGTTACCTTCGCAGAGGGAGCAGAGGATGAGACAACTCTGGGAGGCCTTGCAGAAAGGTCTGTGCAACGCGTTCCCAGAGACTGGGAGGTTACAAACTCCTGGTCCTGGACAACGAGTTGCTGAGGCTTCGGCCAGTCAAAGAAGGAGCGGTGGGGAAGGTGGCCGTCTGACCGATGCGTTCAGACAATTCTTTAGTCCGCAGCCCCAAAGTATGATCGGTTCCAGCAACCATCGCCAGCGTCTGATAAACATGGTGCAGGAATATCTAGGGGCAAGGTCAGACTTGGACACCTTCCCCACCGAAAATCCTCTGGCTTACTGGGTCTTGAGGATGGATCACTGGCCAGAGCTTGCACAGTATGCAATTGAGCTACTGGCCTGTCCTGCATCCAGCGTTCTTTCGGAACGCACATTCAGTGCTGCTGGAGGATTTGTCACGGATCACAGGGTGCGCCTGTCCACCGACTCGGTTGATCGACTGACTTTCATCAAGATGAACCAGTCTTGGATCACCACCAGCTACCACACACCTGATGCTGATATAACAGACTAATTGATTTTAACATGTCACATCCCTTCAAGACTGATGCTGATGCTGAGTGTCTGTGCTGTTATGTTGACTGGCTATCCTCCTCCTCCGAGTCCTCAATGATACCATTGATGATGATAGCTTGGAAGATCATTTTTGTTTATGGGTGCCGCCACCAGTGGCTAAGGCCCAATTTTTCAGCCCCTGTTTTACAGGGGCGTGTAATTACAATTTTTTTAGCAATAATTTGCCATAGGGCTCATTGCTGTGCTCCAAGTACAGTATCTGTGAGGGGTTGGAGTGTTGTGGCACCAGTGCCTAAGGCCCAATTTTTCAGCCCCTGTTTAACAGGGGCGTGTCATTACAATTTTTGAAGCAATACTTTGCAACAGGGCTCATTGCTGTGCTCCAAGTACAGTATCTGTGAGGGGTTGTAGTGTTGTGCCACCAGTGCCTAAGGCCCAATTTTTCAGCCCCTGTTCAACAGGGGCATGCAATTACAATTCTTGATCTAATAATTCACAGCAGGGTCCATTGCTGCACCCACCAAGAGTAACTCTGAGGGCTTACAGTCTTGTGGCAACGCCACCACCACCACCACCACGAAAGGCCCAATTTTTCAGCCCCTGTTCAACAGGGGCATGTAATTACAATTCTTGATCTAATAATTCACAGCAGGGCCCATTGCTGCACCCACCAAGAGTAACTGTCAGGGCTTACAGTGTTGTGGCACCAGCACCACCATCAAAGCCCCAATTTTTACTACCACTGTTCAACAATTATATGTAATTAAAATTCCTGATATAATAGTTGACAGCAGGGCGTTCCAGCACCAACCAAGAGTAACTGAGTGCTTACAGTGTTGTGCCAACACCAACAACTAAGGGGCCTATTTCTGCAGAGTATATACGGCAGGTCCCTACTTTCAAACATCCAACTTACAAACGACTCCTACTTGCAAACGAAAGAAGACAACAGGAAGTGAGAGGAAATCTACCCCTAGAAAGGAAAATTCTCTCCTGTAAGAATAAATATGGGAGAAAGGGGTCTCATCTGTACTGATGCTTTATCAGCAATCCTTGTTTCAAGAAAAACACCACATTTCAAAAACAGTTGTCATTGGGACGGAAAGTGAGGTGAAATGTTCTGAACAGGGGCACAGACAGCAAAACAAATGTTACAGGGGTGATAACCCTTACCTATGTTTCCCAAAAAGTTTAAAAATAGATTTTTGGGCTGGAGCTACACTTCAACAATGTACCTGTTCAAAATTACAAACACATTCTACATAAGAACAAACCTACAGTCCCTGTCTTGTATGCACCGCCTGTATACGGCTGTTCAGAGTATATAGGGCCTTTTTTATTTTATGTGCGGGGTTCCCCTTAATATCCATACAAGACCCAAAGGGGCTGGTAATGGGCTGGGGTAGGGGGGGGGGTCATGGGGTAGCTATGCCATTTTTCTTAAAGAATTTCATCCATATTACCGGGACCAGACATTACATTAAAGCCGCAAGCAGTTTTAAATGGCTTTTTTTTCCTTTAGAAGTGTCATTTTGTGCAGGGACAGTTCTAAACACGGGAAACACGTGGCACTTCACAGGCATACTTTAGACACCCCCCAGGTACGAT
Organism: Rana muscosa; assembly: GCA_029206835.1. NCBI lineage: Eukaryota > Metazoa > Chordata > Amphibia > Anura > Ranidae > Rana > Rana muscosa. The sequence goes on from CM055116.1 coordinate 222,765,121, forward strand.
ATTTAAAGGAATATTTGACTTTTTTTTTTTCACTTTATGCATCATTAAAATGACTGCTCCCGAAAAACGACCGTTTTTAAAACTTCTTTTTGCATTGATACATGTCCCCTGGTGCACAACCCGGGTTCCCAAACCCTATTTATGACAATAACATGCATAATAGTTGTTATAATTAGCACTTTAGAATTCGAACGTTCGCATCCATTGTATTTAATAGGGTTCTAATGTTCGTTCGAACTTTCGGTCCGTTCGCGGGTTCTGGTGCGAACCGAACCCGGGGGTGTTCGGCTCATCACTAGCGGTGACATACAAGACGTACGACGGCACTATAAAAGGGAAGTTCAATACCAGTCGTGTTAGTAGAAGTTTGGTGAGAGACGATTTGCGCTTTTCATCCTCGTGCTTTTCAGTCCGATACAGCGTGACGAATGTGCTATCCCCATTACGAATGCTAGTTTTACCAGACCGAGCGCTTCCGTCTCGTACTTGATTCAGAGCATGCGTGGAATTTTTTGCGTTGTAATTGTCCACACACGATCGGAATTTACGAGAATGGATTTTGTTGTTGAAAAATTTGAGAACCAGCTATCAAATTTTTGTTGTCAGAAATTCCAACAGCAAATGTCCGATGGAGCCTACACACGGTCGGAATTTCCGACAAAAAGCTCTCATCGAACATTTGTTGTCTAAAATTCCGACCGTGTGTACAAGGCATAAGACTGGGATGCCATTCAAGTTCATGTGCGTGTAGAGGCAGGTGTCTCAATACTTTTGGGAATATAGTGTATGTATAAGATTACAGGCTGGTATATTACTCCATGTAACATTGTTGCAAAAGTCCCTCTGTAATGCCATCAAGCAGTATTATGCACATCATACTTATTACTAGGGTTGTCCCGATACCGATACTAGTATCGGTATCGGGACCGATACCGAGCATTTGCGCGAGTACTTGTACTCGCGCAAATGCTCCCGATGCCTGATCCGATACCTGTGATGGGGAGAGAGAGGCAGCGTGCAACAGGAAGTCCGTGGGTGGAGTCAGCGGGCGGAGTCAGCGGGCAGAGCGAGCGAGCATGTAAGCTGGCGGGGTGGGGGGGAATGGGGGCAGCCAGGGCCGGATTCCAGACAAGACCACCGAGGCCAGGCCTCGGGGCGGCAGTCAGTGCAGGGGCGGCTCCGCCTATCCTCGCCGCCCTCACTCACGGGCACAGTCACCTCCCACTCCGCCTATTCTCCCCGCTCGCACTCACGGTCACACTGTACAGTTCCGGCTCCGCCTATCATCTCCGCCCACTCCGCTCATCCTCCCCGCCCTCACTCAGGGGAACACTGCAAAGTCACCGCCCATTCTCCCCGCCCTCATTCACGGGCATACTGCACAGTCTCCGCCCGCTCCGCCCATCCTCCCCGCCCTCACTTATGGGCACTCTACACAGTCCCCGCCCGCTCCTCCCATCCTCTCCGCCCGCACTCATGGGTAGTCACAGGCCCCACCCATCCTCTTTGCCCGGCCAAGCAAAACCTAGCATGGAGGGGGAACCAACTGATTTGCGAGTGATCTGCAAGTAAGTGGCACTGATATCAATATCAACACTGCTACTGATTCCCCCCCACACCACCACTGCTGCCACTGATACCCCCCACCAGCATTACTGCCACTGATACCCCCCACCAGCATTACTGCCACTGATACACCCCCCACCAGCATTACTGCCACTGATACCCCCCACCAGCATTACTGCCACTGATACCCCCCACCACCATTACTGTCACTGATACCCCCACCACCATTACTGCCACTGATACCCCCACCACCATTACTGCCACTGATACCCCCCACCACCATTACTGCCACTGATACCCCCCACCAGCATTACTGCCACTGATACCCCCCACCAGCATTACTGCCACTGATACCCCCCACCAGCATTACTGCCACTGATACCCCCCACCACCATTACTGCCACTGATACCCCCCACCAGCATTACTGCCACTGATACCCCCCACCAGCATTACTGCCACTGATACCCCCCACCAGCATTACTGCCACTGATACCCCCCACCAGCATTACTGCCACTGATACCCCCCACCAGCATTACTGCCACTGATACCCCCCACCACCATTACTGTCACTGATACCCCCACCACCATTACTGCCACTGATACCCCCCACCAGCATTACTGCCACTGATACCCCCCACCAGCATTACTGCCACTGATACCCCCCACCAGCATTACTGCCACTGATACCCCCCACCAGCATTACTGCCACTGATACCCCCCACCAGCATTACTGCCACTGATACCCCCCACCACCATTACTGCCACTGATACCCCCACCACCATTACTGCCACTGATACCCCCACCACCATTACTGCCACTGATACCCCCACCACCATTACTGCCACTGATACCCCCCACCAGCATTACTGCCACTGATACCCCCCACCAGCAATACTGCCACTGATACCCCCACCACCATTACTGCCACTGATACCCCCACCACCATTACTGCCACTGATACCCCCACCACCATTACTGCCACTGATACCCCCCACCAGCATTACTGCCACTGATACCCCCCACCAGCAATACTGCCACTGATACCCCCCACCAGCATTACTGCCACTGATACCCCCACCACCATTACTGTCACTGATACCCCCACCACCATTACTGCCACTGATACCCCCCACCACCATTACTGCCACTGATACCCCCCACCAGCATTACTGCCACTGATACCCCCCACCAGCATTACTGCCACTGATACCCCCCACCACCATTGCTGCCACTGATTCCCCCCACCACCACTGATACCCCACCACCACCACTGATACCCCACCACCGCCACTTATACCCCACCGCTGCCACTTATACCCCACCACTGCCACTTATTCCCCCCCCAACACCAGCACCATTACCACTAGTGCGACTGATACACCCCCACCACTGATACCCCCCACCTCACCACGACCACTGCTGCCACTGATCCCATTCAGCAACCACCATCCCTGCCACTGATCCCACCCCCCACCACTGCCACTCATCCCGTCCAATCTCCCCCTTCCACTACCACTCATTCCAACCTATCTTCCCCAACCACCACCCTCACCACTGATCCCATCCTCCCACCACCGCTGCCACTCATTTCATCCAATGCCCCCCAACCACAACCCTTGCCACTAATCCCATTCCCTACATCATCTCTGCCACTCATCCCATTCAATCCCCCCTACCACTGATCCCACCCCCCAACCACCACCCTTGCCACTCATCCCATCCCCCCACCACTGCTGCCACTGATCCCACCCCCACCGCTGCCACTCATCCCATCTCTCCCTCAACGCTGCCACTGATCCTATCCCTATCCAACCACCACTGCTGCCACTGATCCCATCCCCCACCACCACCGCTGCCACTCATCCCAAGGGCATAACTACAGGGTCACAATTGCAATGGCGCACATGTTGCCCCTGTACACCTGGATGGGGGGGCATATAGAGGAACAAATCCCCTCCATTTTTCTCCTGCAGCCACTAAAAGCCTGCTTTTCCTCCCCTCCGTCCCATAGGCATTCAGTGGCTGCAGGAGGAAAATGGAGGGGAATTTGTTCCTCCATATGCTGCCCCTGCCGCCCCTCCTATCCAGGTCCTGCTGCCCCCAGGATCAGTGGGAAGGGCGCTGGCCAGAGGTCACAGTGCCAAGCAGAATATTTGACTCAAAAGGTATTTAATTCCTTGCTGGGTATGCTGCATAATGCACGTATTTACAGTTATTATTGTATAAAAACAGTGCACAAATACACTAGGTATGTCTTTAATAACACAATATGCAAATCACAAGTACTTTCAGGTTTTTTTTGGCGGGGGGGGGGGTATTTCTAGTGTCATTTTTTTTTCTTTGCCTCATTTCTATCACATGGGGGGGGGGGCTCAGAAGACCCCTATGTGATGGTGTGTGTGTGTGTAGGGGGGGGGGCGGCATTGAAGGACCCGGCCTTGGGGCGGCAAAGGGAGTAAATCCGGGCCTGGGGGCAGCCGCATCATCCATCGGTGACCGGAGCCGTCACATTGGGTAACTGAAGTGACGCTCCGTGTTGCCGGTGTACACTGTCAGTGCTTTAACCAATCCCGGGTCCCGACGCCCATCTTGGTACACCCTGCACTCGGCCACATTAAGCCAGCAGCGGACATCTTGTTACACCCAGCCCATATAGTTTGGGCTAGGAGTAACAAGATGTCCGCTGCTGCTTTTATGTAGCCAAGTGCAGGGTGTAGCAAGATGGGCATTGCAGGGGGCAGAAAAAAATTATTTAGGTTGCTTTCGTGTCATTTATTTCAGTGCCTGCCCATAAGTGCCAGCCATCTGTCAGTGCCCATCCATCAGTACCAGCTATCCATCAGTGCCACTGCCAGCCATCAGTGTGTGCCATCTATCAGTGCCATTTTTCAGTGTGTGCCACCTACCAGTGCCATCTTTCAGTGTGTGCCACCTATCAGTGCCATCTTTTAGTGTGTGCCACCTATCAGTGCCATCTTTTAGTGCGTGCCACCTATCAGTGCCATCTTTCAGTGCCAGCCATCAGTGCGTGCCACTCATCAGTGCTGCATAATCAGTGCCACCTATCAGTGCCCATCCATCAGTGCCACTGCCAGCCATCAGTGCCACTGCCAGCCATCAGTGCCATCTTTCAGTGCGTGCCACCTATCAGTGCCATCTTTCAGTGCCAGCCATCAGTGCGTGCCACTCATCAGTGCTGCATAATCAGTGCCACCTATCAGTGCCCATCCATCAGTGCGTGCCATCTTTCAGTGCATGCCACCTATCAGTGTCATCTTTCAGTGCCAGCCATCAGTGCGTGCCACTCATCAGTGCCACCTATCAGTGCCCATCCATCAGTGCCACTGCCAGCCATCAGTCAGTGCCACCTTTTAGTGCCCATCAGCCAGTGCCATCTATCAATGCGTCACATGACATTAAAAAAAAGTATCGGTATTCGGTATCGGCGAGTACTTGAAAAAAAGTATCGGTACTTGTACTCGGTCTTAAAAAAGTGGTATCGGGACAACCCTACTTATTACACATGGATCCAACTTCCTTGATGTTAATTGATGACAGAGTTATTCCCCATTCAATTTGTGGTTATTAAGTCCATCTCATCAGGAGTACAACAGGGAAATCAATCTAAAAACATATGAGCAAAAATTACACTCATGTTATTCATGTTCTAAAATCAAAATCTCACTTACGGTACTTTTGTCATGACAATATACAATGTACATGTTTGCTGTTTGTTTCAACCATTTGTGGTTTGGGCCATGTTTTACCTCCAATTTCTTATGTAAATTTGGCCCATAATCCCCCCAAAACAAATTCCAATCAGAAAAACACTAAAAGCAAATAAACATAGTGGCCATAAATCCCCATAAGAACCCTTGCCTACATTTCAGCCAACAAGGCCAGCAGCATTTGAGGAGGAAAACATAGTACCAAGAGGGTTAACAAGAATGACCTTCTCCCTTATCGGAGCTGGAATATTCCCAACATCTAAAATTGAAATCTAAATTATTTTCGTTTTCTTCATTAGAGGCAGAGACTTTTAAATTATTACAATAATTAAATGCTCTGTATTTAAATGGCAGCATAAACTCTATTAGAATGTATATAAATATATAGAAGAAACCTATTTTATTATAGATTTGAAACAGGTTAGGATGAAAACAATAAACAGAACATTTCCTTTTTTTAAAGGCATACCCCATTTATGTTAGATTTAAAGAAAAGACTGAAGTGCATGTGAAATGTTTCATCCTCATTATGCAACAGTTAAATATACTACAGCACACAGGAGAGGTAGAGATCCAAGCTGTCATCACACGCCGCGTCCAGACTCTGAAGCCTGGCTACGCTACCTATTGTCCTCTGGAGGCCATACTGTGGACAGACTACTCTCTGCCCAGCCCATGCACCAGTCTTGCCTGATGCTAGATTTTTCGGTGTCCGTAACTGTATGTGCCTGGATCTCATTCCCTCTCGCTGCTTACCAGCAGACTGTGGTTCAGCTTAAATTCTTGCTGTCATCTAAATATTTTGATTACCACTTAACCAACTGGCTATTTGTTTTTAGACATACTGCCAATTGTTTTTGACACCTAGATCAGTACTACATTTTTCAACACGACCTATTAATTATGCTCCTGAAGAAGCGTTGCCATACGTGAAACATGTAGAGCAAGTCAGACCATGTTTTCATATATTGGACCTCTGGTTAAATACCCTATGCTGGATATGTATACTGCCTAATATTTGTTCTGTATTCTCTGTATTCCTTATACATTGAGGCTACTTATGTTATCACAATATTTTGAAGCAGCATTCGAGTATTACCTCAGGCCATATACATTTTATAACAACTGTGAATGTACTGTAAAGGACTAGCATCAAAAGGTAGAGCTTGAAGGACACCGTCACTCGCTGGTTCTTCTTTTTGAGCGCTTTATTTGCCCATTTTTATTAAAAGAAGTTCAAACAAAATCAAAGATTTCCCTCGCAGGGGTTTCAACACTCCTTTTCATCAATAACATGACATTCAGCCTCCTGGCTTATACATACAGCAGTGTTGCTCAGACCTTCCACTTCAGGCTCTTGTCTGTCTCCTACAGACTATTGGCAACACCATCCATTTAGATAGCAGCCCCTCACTGCTCTGACCCTCAGACCTGGGTCTCTGGCTTTCATTGTGCAGACAACCACTCTCTGGCTTCTCCAGTGCACACCTGCACTCGTCGGGAGGGTGGAGCCCAGAATGCTGGTCCTGACTCTACTATCAGGCCCACACACACCTGAACAATCAGTGTGCAGTTGAGTCTCAAAACCCGGATCCAGGACTGGGGATTTCATCCCACCCGGATCTCTAAGAAATCCCCAAGCTCCAGGTCCCAAAGTGGACTTTAGTAAATCATGAGGAAACTGAAAAGCCAGTTTCTTCCAATACAAGCAAATACCCTGGAGCCCCTCAACCTGCCTGGTTGAGAATCCTGTATTCATACATTGGTGGGGTACCACACTACCACAGTACTTTTGTATTTCATATTAACTTTTTTTCTACTAATAAAATATCCCTAGTTTTTTACCTGACTTACCTGTGTAGAGTTGAGCGGACACCTGGATGTTTGGGTTCGACGGGTTCGGCCGAACTTCGGAAAAAAGTTTGAGTTCGGGACCGAACTTGACCCGAACTTTACCCCGAACCCCATTGAAGTCAATGGGGACCCGAACTTCTGAGGACTAAAAAGGCTCTAAAAAGGTAATGGGAAGGGCTAGAGGGTTGCAAATGGCAGCAAAATGTTGTTAAGAGCATGGCAAGTGCTCTGCAAACAAATGTGGATAGGGAAATAACTTAAAATAACATAAAATAAAAAATATGCTGGAGGCCCCCTTTTCAGCAGAAGAGGTACAGGAAGTCATTAAGAACCTCAGAAACTCAACGTCATGATGCCATACATATGGTGGGAATGCCCCAGAATACGCCCTTTCTGGAAAACATTATTCAATTTAATGGATAAGCTAGTGGGAAAATAAAATACTTTGAAATAAAAATGTAGCGGGGTGCTAAATTTAAGGGAAGTGTTTGAGTGGTAAATAGGCTCAAACACCCTAATTCTGTAGGATTTAAGGACCATTTTGTCCTCGGGGGACAGTATTGGTGTGCAGTTCCCTGCGGCCTACAGGTGGCGCTGCCATGGTAGGCTAGGGTTGAACCGCCGATACAGTGCTGTGCCTTTTGTGTCCCCTCTTGGCAGTAGTACAGCGGGGCGGGGTACCTGCTGTGCATGCCGGGAGAGGATATAAAAGGGGCAGATGCCTCCTGATCGGGGTCCGAGCCCCAGGCACCTTTGGCCTGGGGGCTGATGTCCAGTGGGGTCCGTGCCCAGGTGCCTTTGGCCTGGGTGCACGTGTTCCTGTTCCATCTTGGGCACCTTTAGCCCGGGGTGAGGTACTATCCTGGAGTTCCTGCTGCCCTGGGTATGGAGGCCTAGGGGTGGGAGTAAAGCCTGGGGTCCAGAGCCTTCATCTGGAGTCCGCTAAGGGTCAAGGAGTCTTTGGGTGCCGCCTCATGTAGGGGACCCTGTTCCAGGGAAGGGAGGAACCTTCCGATGGCCCGATGCTGGAGGCACGGTGAAGGAAGGATCTGTTGACTCACTGGAGAGATGTCTTCCCCTTGATATGGGCTAGTTCTTAGAAGGAGAAGCTCAAGGTCATCCTGACTGTATTGGTGGCCTTATTCACCTGGCCTGTGGCAGGGGCCTTATACACCCTGGTCTGTGGCAGAGACCAAAGTTCTCCAGGTCCATGGCAGGGGCCTTGTACACCCGGTCTGTGGCATAGACCAACCTCACGGTCTGTGGCAGAGACCGTGCGCCTAAAACTGTTTGAGAAACCTAAGCAGTGAAGTGAATGTGCTACGTTTGTGCCTGGACCTCCTCCACACCTTAAAACCCTAAATGGGTGTTTTTGGAAGAGCACAACACACCCACAGTATGTAAACGCAGTATCTAACAGCTACAGAACTGCAGAAAATGCTATTAAAAAAAAAATGTTTTTGTCCTACAATTATTTTTTTAGGATAGCACAGTAGAAGAAAAATATATAAATTGTTTATTTCACACACCTCCAGATATGCAGAAAACACTGCAAAATATTTTTGTGGCCTTAAATGGGTGTTTTTGGAAGAGCACAACACACCCACAGTACGTAAATGCTGTATCTCACAGCTACAGAACTGCAGAAAATGCTATTCAAACAAAATGTTATTTTTTTAGGATAGCACAGTAGAAGAAAAATATATAGAAATTGTTTAGTTCACACAGCTTCAGATATGCAGAAAACACTGCAAAATATATTTTTTTGCCCTAAATGGGTCTTTTTGCAAGAGCACAATGCACCCACAGTATGGAAACGGTGTATCTCACACCTACAGCAATACAGAAAATGCTATTAAAAAAAAGTTTTTGCCCTAAAAATTTTTTGGGGGAATAGCACAATACAAGAAAAATATATAAATTTGTAAATCTCACACTTGCATATATGCAGAAAACACTGCAATTTTTTTTTGCCCTAAATGGGTCTCTTTGCAAGAGCACAATACACCCACAGTATGTAAACGGTGTATCTCACAGCTACAGCAATACAGAAAATGCTATTAAAAAAAAGTTTTTGCCCTAAAAAATTTTTTGGGGGAATAACACAATACAAGAAAAATATATAAATTTGTAAATCTCACACTTGCATATATGCAGAAAACACTGCAATTTTTATTTTTTTGGCCCTAAATGGGTCTTTTTGCAAGAGCACAATACACCCACAGTATGGAAACGGTTTATCTCTCAACGTAACATATGCAGTGCTGGTGCACTGAGCTTGCAGATAAAAGTTAGATTTTCTCTGACACTGGGCTCATGGCAGTGTAAAAAGACTGTGCACTGCAACCCAACCAGGTAAATCTATGCAGATCGCTGAGTTATTAGATCTCTGAATCTGGACTCCTATATAAATCTCTCCCCCTGAAAGCACCATCAGGAACTTTCCCCTACACTGTCTCTCTATCCCTTCTCTCAGATTGCAGAATCAGGACTAACTCATGTATTTCAATCTCTCCCTAATAAGCAACAGCAGCCAGGAACCTCTCCCTATCCTGTCTAAAGCAGAGTGACGTGCTGTGCTGTGTGCCTCTAGCTTATATAGAAGCTGGGTCACATGCTGCACTGAGCTGGGTCACATGCTGCACTGGCCAATCACAGCCATACCATTAGTAGGCATGGCTATGATGGCTTCTAAGGGCACACCAGCTAAACAAAAGGTGATTGGCTGCTCCCTGAAGCTTTTCTAAATGCGCCATTACATCGCCCAACACCGGACTCGAACCCGAACATACACACAATTGTTCGGGTTTGGGTCCGGTGGTCAAAAACTCTAATGTTCGGTACGGACCCGAACTTTACAGTTCAGGTTCGCACAACCCTACCTGTGTGCCGCCAAAAGTCAATTTTCTTTGTTTTGTTAGCACATTCCTCCAGTTAAATATACTAGTTTGAATTGTCTTTGGGCTGTATTTTAGACTACAGCTTTCAAAAAGCGTATAAGCCTTTATTAACTGAGCAGCCTATAAATTTACCCAATTCCCTTTTTTTAATTGTATGTGAAGAAATAGGTGGCTAGACAAAACCAAGAAAAATAAGTACAGGATATGTAAAGTAAAACAATATACATCAAACAGATTTATATATTTTTTTCTGTTATGTAGCATTTCTACTTTTATTACTTTTTATGTTATAATTTATATGAAATTTGAAATGTTGATTGATTTTCCTTTGGTTGATCATGCAAGATCAGGGATAAGGTTGCTGTTATTGCTTGTTCTGTAATTCCATAGCTGCATAGCTGAAACAACATTCTAATGATTTTCATCCCCTTATTCAGAAAGAGCAAATATTGCCTTGAATTTTAAAAATAAAAACTTCTATTCTTAAAGAGGAAGTCAACCCTGATGGGTTTTACTTCCTCTTTGTTTCCCTGCAAAGGAAAAGCATAAGCATTATGTGTCACTTACCTGAAACCGAAGCCTGCGATGTGCCTGATTTCCTCGCTGGCTGGAAGCGTCCATTCTTCACCCCTCTTCCTTCTGGGGCCGCTAACGCTGGCTCTGACTGGCCGGAGTCGCGCGACGTCACTCCCGAGCCGCCAGTCATGGAATGACCCCATCTAGAAACGGAACGGCGTGCCCTTTCTAGAGTGTGCATGCACTGAATACACCAGTGCATGCGCGGAAGACATCGCTGTACGTGTAGGTTTAGGAGATATTTCAAGCACCTACAGGTAAGCCTTAATCTAGGCTTTCCTGTAGGTGAAAGTGGTCTGTAAAGCTTTACAACCACTTTAAAGTTTTACTACTAAACCCAGAATCTGCATTCACTATATCTGGTCTCCCACAGTACACAGAACATGGAAATGCAATTATTTTAATAAATATAAACTGCCAAATACCTTTTCTCATCAGCAGTATATAGCAGTCTTGTGACTTTTAGCAGTGTCCAGCTAAGCACTGGTTAAGGTTTGTTGGAGGAGTTTTCTGACTGCCCTATGAGACTGCAAGATCCCTGACTCTCTGTCTGGGCAGTGCTGATTGGCCCAGTGCTGATTACATGCACTACCCCAAGAAAAAAAAAAAAACTCTTTAGCAATACACACCAAACTGAGCATGTGCAGCCTGACTCCATAGGCTCTGTGTTATCAGGAAATTATCAGGGGACAATGGAAGGAAGGGAGAATCAGAGAAGACAAGCTCAAACAGCCATTTTACACAATGCAGAGGATAAACCACTTAGGTTCCACACTGAGTATAACAAGCATGCTTTACTGCATATACAGACTGATTTTACTGTTGTGGATTTAGTAACACTTTAAGCCCACGTTCACACTGAGGGTCGGTTTGAAATCATGCGAGTTCAGCTAAACTCGCGCGATTTCAAACCGGCATTTCAGTCCAACTTCGGGGGCTATTTGACAGACATCTGTGCTGGTTTATGCACAGATATCTATTCAAATCGCCCTCGAAGTCGCCAAAAGTAGTGCAGGAACTACTTTTGGGAATCGGTGCGGCATCACACCAATTCGGATGGTGCCGTTGTCGGCAATAGTCGGCATGTCAAAACGGTCTGATGTGAACATGGGCTGAAGGAAACTTGTCATGGGAGAAACGTTTTTGGTTTTATTACATTGAGTCACTTATTCTAAATAAACTGGGCCCCATGCAATGAGCAAATTTGCTAATGGAGTCATTGTTAAGCCCCATACACACGATCTGACTTTTTGACAACAAACTTCAAAATGAGCAGGTTTTAAAAAAAATCTGACCGTGTGTACGCTCCATCGGCCAATTTTTTTCGGTTTTCATTGGACAAAAGTTCGCTCTGCAAACGGGCAAACTTTTCTGCAACAAAAGTCCTACGGTGCAAAGTCCTATCGTGTGTACAGAAATCCATCGGACTTTAGTCCGAAGTACAAACACGCATGCTCAGAAGTAAGGACCAGCCGGAAGAATTCTGTCTTGTAAAACTAGCGTTCGTAATGGAGATATCACATTTGTGACGCGGCAAGTTATGAAATCTAGAAATGCAGCGCACATTCTCTTCTTCTTTAATAATGGGATAATAATAAAGCTGCTTTGCTGATGATACGGAGAAATGGCAAACGTATTTACAAAGGATTTGTGTTCTAGTGAAAATTAAAATCGCGAATCAACACTGACCAAACTTCTACTAACTCAAGATTAGCAGAAGGAGCCCAAAGGGTGACGCGGGAGAATTGAACTTTCTCTTTTGAAGTGTCGTCAGTACGTTGAAACGTCACTACGAGCGCGTGTATGCTATGGGCATCCACCGCCAACTCCCTTCGGACAAAAATCCACGGAAAAGTTTGTTTGAAGTCCGACCGTGTGTACGAGGCTTTAAACTCATCAAGTTCATGAAAAATCTTTCTTTTAATTCCTCTAATCTTCACTGGGTTTTTTAAATGAATACAGGCTAGTGTAGAAAATACCTTTTCAGTAGTGCACCTCTTTGTGGGATTTATCACAGTATGGATTGCTTTATTTGTTGATTGCTTTAAATAAAAAGATTTTGTAGTATATTTTTAGTGATAAGGTAATTGAGTTTTTATCGAAACGCTTCCTGGATACAATATTGAGTCTTTTAGATTTGTATATGTGTACTGTGCAATATTTCCCATTATTGTATTACATATACAGATTTGTACATTCTCTAGTGACTATCCATAAAGTGACTTGTGCCATATCTCTTTCTATCCCATCTAACAGTACCTGCAAGCTCTTTATTGTTCCTTAGTGATGAGCCGAACACCCCCGGGTTCGGTTCGCACCAGAACCCGCGAACGGACCGAAAGTTCGTACGAACAATAGAACCCTATTAAATACAATGGATGCGAACGTTCGAATTCTAAAGTGCTAATTATAACAACTATTATGCATGTTATTGTCCTAAAAAGGGTTTGGGAACCCGGGTTCTGCACCAGGGGACATGTATCAATGTAAAAAGAAGTTTTAAAAACGGTCGTTTTTCGGGAGCAGTCATTTTAATGATGCATAAAGTGAAAAAAAAAAAGTCAAATATTCCTTTAAATATCGTACCTGGGGGGTGTCTAAAGTATGCCTGTGAAGTGCCACGTGTTTCCCGTGTTTAGAACTGTCCCTGCACAAAATGACACTTCTAAAGGAAAAAAAAGCCATTTAAAACTGCTTGTGGCTTTAATGTAATGTCTGGTCCCGGTAATATGGATGAAATTCTTTAAGAAAAATGGCATAGCTACCCCATGACCCCCCCCCCCCCCCCTACCCCAGCCCATTACCAGCCCCTTTGGGTCTTGTATGGATATTAAGGGGAACCCCGCACATAAAATAAAAAAGGCCCTATATACTCTGAACAGCCGTATACAGGCGGTGCATACAAGACAGGGACTGTAGGTTTGTTCTTATGTAGAATCTGTTTGTAATTTTGAACAGGTACATTGTTGAAGTGTAGCTCCAGTCCAAAAATCTATTTTTAAACTTTTTGGAAAACATAGGTAAGGGTTATCACCCCTGTAACATTTGTTTTGCTGTCTGTGCCCCTGTTCAGAACATTTCACCTCACTTTCCGTCCCAATGACAACTGTTTTTGAAATGTGGTGTTTTTCTTGAAACAAGGATTGCTGATAAAGCATCAGTACAGAGGAGACACCTTTCTCCCATATTTATTCTTACAGGAGAGAATTTTCCTTCCTAGTGGTAGATTTCCTCTCACTTCCTGTTGTCTTCTTGCGTTTGCAAGTAGGAGTCGTTTGTAAGTTGGATGTTTGAAAGTAGGGACCTGCCGTATATACTCTGCAGAAATAGGCCCCTTAGTTGTTGGTGTTGGCACAACACTGTAAGCACTCACAGTTACTCTTGGTTGGTGCTGGAACGCCCTGCTGTCAACTATTATATCAGGAATTTTAATTACATATAATTGTTGAACAGTGGTAGTAAAAATTGGGCCTTTGATGGTGGTGCTGGTGCCACAACACTGTAAGCCCTGACAGTTACTCTTGGTGGGTGCAGCAATGGGCCCTGCTGTGAATTATTAGATCAAGAATTGTAATTGCATGCCCCTGTTGAACAGGGGCTGAAAAATTGGGCCTTTCGTGGTGGTGGTGGTGTTGCCACAACACTGTAAGCCCTCAGAGTTACTCTTGGTGGGTGCAGGAATGGGCCCTGCTGTGAATTATTAGATCAAGAATTGTAATTACATGCCCCTTTTGAACAGGGGCTGAAAAATTGGGCCTTTCATGGTGGTGGTGGTGGTGGCGTTGCCACAACACTGTAAGCCCTCAGAGTTACTCTTGGTGGGTGCAGCAATGGGCCCTGCTGTGAATTATTAGATCAAGAATTGTAATTACATGCCCCTTTTGAACAGGGGCTGAAAAATTGGGCCTTTCGTGGTGGTGGTGGTGGTGGCGTTGCCACAACACTGTAAGCCCTCAGAGTTACTCTTGGTGGGTGCAGCAATGGGCCCTGCTGTGAATTATTAGATCAAGAATTGTAATTACATGCCCCTTTTGAACAGGGGCTGAAAAATTGGGCCTTTCGTGGTGGTGGTGGTGGTGGCGTTGCCACAACACTGTAAGCCCTCAGAGTTACTCTTGGTGGGTGCAGCAATGGGCCCTGCTGTGAATTATTAGATCAAGAATTGTAATTACATGCCCCTTTTGAACAGGGGCTGAAAAATTGGGCCTTTCGTGGTGGTGGTGGCGTTGCCACAACACTGTAAGCCCTCAGAGTTACTCTTGGTGGGTGCAGGAATGGGCCCTGCTGTGAATTATTAGATCAAGAATTGTAATTACATGCCCCTTTTGAACAGGGGCTGAAAAATTGGGCCTTTCGTGGTGGTGGTGGTGGTGGCGTTGCCACAACACTGTAAGCCCTCAGAGTTACTCTTGGTGGGTGCAGCAATGGGCCCTGCTGTGAATTATTAGATCAAGAATTGTAATTACATGCCCCTTTTGAACAGGGGCTGAAAAATTGGGTCTTTCGTGGTGGTGGTGGTGGTGGCGTTGCCACAACACTGTAAGCCCTCAGAGTTACTCTTGGTGGGTGCAGCAATGGGCCCTGCTGTGAATTATTAGATCAAGAATTGTAATTACATGCCCCTTTTGAACAGGGGCTGAAAAATTGGGCCTTTCGTGGTGGTGGTGGCGTTGCCACAACACTGTAAGCCCTCAGAGTTACTCTTGGTGGGTGCAGGAATGGGCCCTGCTGTGAATTATTAGATCAAGAATTGTAATTACATGCCCCTTTTGAACAGGGGCTGAAAAATTGGGCCTTTCGTGGTGGTGGTGGTGGTGGCGTTGCCACAACACTGTAAGCCCTCAGAGTTACTCTTGGTGGGTGCAGCAATGGGCCCTGCTGTGAATTATTAGATCAAGAATTGTAATTACATGCCCCTTTTGAACAGGGGCTGAAAAATTGGGCCTTTCGTGGTGGTGGTGGTGGTGGCGTTGCCACAACACTGTAAGCCCTCAGAGTTACTCTTGGTGGGTGCAGCAATGGGCCCTGCTGTGAATTATTAGATCAAGAATTGTAATTACATGCCCCTTTTGAACAGGGGCTGAAAAATTGGGCCTTTCGTGGTGGTGGTGGCGTTGCCACAACACTGTAAGCCCTCAGAGTTACTCTTGGTGGGTGCAGGAATGGGCCCTGCTGTGAATTATTAGATCAAGAATTGTAATTACATGCCCCTTTTGAACAGGGGCTGAAAAATTGGGCCTTTCGTGGTGGTGGTGGCGTTGCCACAACACTGTAAGCCCTCAGAGTTACTCTTGGTGGGTGCAGCAATGGGCCCTGCTGTGAATTATTAGATCAAGAATTGTAATTGCATGCCCCTGTTGAACAGGGGCTGAAAAATTGGGCCTTAGGCACTGGTGGCACAACACTACAACCCCTCACAGATACTGTACTTGGAGCACAGCAATGAGCCCTGTTGCAAAGTATTGCTTCAAAAATTGTAATGACACGCCCCTGTTAAACAGGGGCTGAAAAATTGGGCCTTAGGCACTGGTGCCACAACACTCCAACCCCTCACAGATACTGTACTTGGAGCACAGCAATGAGCCCTATGGCAAATTATTGCTAAAAAAATTGTAATTACACGCCCCTATAAAACAGGGGCTGAAAAATTGGGCCTTAGCCACTGGTGGCGGCACCCATAAACAAAAATGATCTTCCAAGCTATCATCATCAATCGTATCATTGAGGACTCAGAGGAGGAGGATAGCCAGTCAACATAACAGCACAGGCACTCAGCATCAGCATCAGTCTTGAAGGGATGTGACATGTTAAAATCAATTAGTCTGTTATATCAGCATCAGGTGTGTGGTAGCTGGTGGTGATCCAAGACTGGTTCATCTTGATGAAAGTCAGTCGATCAACCGAGTCGGTGGACAGGCGCACCCTGTGATCCGTGACAAATCCTCCAGCAGCACTGAATGTGCGTTCCGAAAGAACGCTGGATGCAGGACAGGCCAGTAGCTCAATTGCATACTGTGCAAGCTCTGGCCAGTGATCCATCCTCAAGACCCCGTAAGCCAGAGGATTTTCGGTGGGGAAGGTGTCCAAGTCTGACCTTGCCCCTAGATATTCCTGCACCATGTTTATCAGACGCTGGCGATGGTTGCTGAAACCGATCATACTTTGGGGCTGCGGACTAAAGAATTGTCTGAACGCATCGGTCAGACGGCCACCTTCCCCACCGCTCCTTCTTTGACTGGCCGAAGCCTCAGCAACTCGTTGTCCAGGACCAGGAGTTTGTAACCTCCCAGTCTCTGGGAACGCGTTGCACAGACCTTTCTGCAAGGCCTCCCGGAGTTGTCTCATCCTCTGCTCCCTCTGCGACGGTAACATAAGGTCCGCAACCTTACCCTTGTACCGTGGATCAAGGAGAGTGGCCAGCCAGTAATGGTCCCTCTCCTTGATCCGAAGAATACGAGGATCCTTCCGCAGACTTTGCAGGATCAGGGAGGCCATGCAGCGTAGGTTTGCTGAGGCATTCGCTCCGGAGTCCTCTGGATCACTAAGGACGACATGATCCGCAGCCACCTCCTCCCAGCCACGTACAAGTCCACTGGTTTCTTGGGACTGTAAATCATCCCTAAAAGACTGCTGCTGATGATGCTGAGTGCCAGCCTCCACCTCCATGCTGACACAATCCTCCTCCTCCTCCTCCTCCTCCTCTTCCTGTGCGATGGGTGGGACAGAAGGAACACTGTCTGGGTAAAGGGAGCCTTGAGAGGCAAGGAAGTCCTCCTCTTCCTGCCTCTGTTCTGCCTCAAGTGCCCTGTCCATTATTCCACGCAGCGTGTGCTCCAACAGGTGGACAAGAGGTACAGTGTCACTGATGCATGCACTGTCACTGCTCACCATCCTCGTGGCCTCCTCAAATGGTGCCAGGACAGTGCATGCATCCCTGATCATGCCCCACTGGCGTGGAGAAAAAAAACCAAGCTCCCCTGACCCTGTCCTGGTGCCGTAGTCGCACAGGTACTCATTGATGGCCCTCTGCTGCGTGTGCAGCCGCTGCAGCATGGCCAACGTTGAGTTCCACCTGGTGGGCATGTCACATATAAGGCGGTTCTTGGGCAGGTTCAACTCCTTTTGCAGCTCAGCCAGGCGAGCACTGGCATTATAAGATCTGCGGAAATGCACACAGACTTTCCTGGCCTGCCTCAGGACATCCTGTAAGCCCGGGTACCTGCCCAAGAACCGCTGCACCACCAGGTTAAGGACGTGAGCCACACAGGGCACATGGGTCAGTTGTCCCTGTCGGAGGGCGGAGAGGAGGTTGGTGCCATTGTCGCAAACCACCATTCCTGGCTTAAGCTGGTGTGGCGTCAACCACCTCTCGGCCTGGCCCTGCAGAGCAGACAGGACCTCTGCCCCAGTGTGGCTTCTGTCCCCCAAACACACCAGCGCAAGCACGGCATGGCATCTTTTTGCCTGCGTACTTGCGTAGCCCCGTGAACGGCTACGGAGCACCGCTGGTTCATAGGACAAACCACAGGAAGAGGCCATGGAGGAAGAAGAAGAGGAGGGGGTGGAGGAGAGAGGTGTGTCACAACCAGTAGTAGCATTTTGGAGGCGTGGCGGTGGAACAACCTCCAACACTACTGCACCTTGTCCTGCATCCTTCCCAGCTGCCAAAAGAGTGACCCAATGGGCCGTGAAAGAAAGGTAACGTCCCTGTCCATGCCTGCTGGACCATGAGTCAGCGGTAATATGCACCTTACCGCTGACCGCCCTGTCCAGCGAGGCCAAGACATTGCCTTCCACATGCCGGTAGAGAGCCGGAATAGCCTTCCGTGAGAAAAAGTGGCGTTTGGGAACCTGCCACTGAGGAACCGCACATTGCACAAACTCACGGAAGGGGGCCGAGTCTACCAACTGAAAAGGCAGCAGTTGAAGCGCTAGCAATTTAGCCAAGCTAGCATTCAACCGCTGGGCATGTGGATGGCTGGGAGTGAACTTCTTTCGACGGTCCAGCAGCTGGGGCAGGGAAATTTGCCTGCTAGAATCGGACGTCGGTGTACTGCTAGCAGAGTGGCCGCAAGTACTTGGCTGTGACACACCTAATTCTACACCTTCATTCCTCTCAGTGCATGTTTCAGAGAGGACTGAAGTTATAGTGGGGTTGGAGATCCCAGCTGATGCGGTGCAAGGAGAGGTCCGCTTTGTTCTTTGGTGTGGGTCTTTGAGGTAGGCTTGCCAACGAGCTGCATGGCAGGTCAACATATGTCTGGTCAGGCATGTGGTACCCAAGCGGCTGATGTTTTGGCCACGCGATATACGCTTGAGACATATGTTGCAAACAGCAGCTGTGCGATCTGATGCACTAGCCTCAAAAAAGGCCCACACCAAGGAACTTTTTGAATGACGGGCAGAGGCAGCGCCCTGCACAGGCGGAGCTCTGCGGTGTGATTCCGTCGGTGTACTGCCCTTACGCTGGCCACCAAAGGGCATCCTGCCTCGTTGGATATGTGCCTCCTCCTCATCCTCCTCCTCCTCCTCTCTACTATTAGGCACCCACGTGGAGTCAGTGACCTCATCATCCCCTCCCTCCTCATCACTGGAGCCAATCTGGCAGTATGCTGCAGCTGCTGGAACATGACTGCCAGATTGGTGTCCTTCTTGAGCATCCCCTCTGTCTGCTCTCACGCTACTGCCTTCCTGTAGCTGGGTTTCATCATCAGACCCTTCGAAACGCTGGGCATCCTCCTGGAGCATGTACCCAACACTGTGCTCAAACAGTTCGGGGGACTCCTCAGGAGGAGGACATGGTGGGTCTAGGGAAGGAGTGACTGATGATGAGTCTGACATTGATACCAGGGAAGAGGACGCTTTGGCAGCTGCTTTGCCAGTACCCTGAGCCTGGGTGAGAGAGGATGAGGAGGAGGAGGAGGGCTTGGTCATCCACTCTACCAAGTCTTCGGCATGATGTGGCTCAACATGTCCAGCTGCCGAAAAGAAGGACAAGCGTGTCCCATGGCCATGTGCTGATGACAATGCACAGCGTCCACGACCAGCACTGTTGCCCCCAGACACAGAGCCTGCTTGCCCTCTTTTATTGCCTCCTGACTGTCTGCCTCTCCTTGTTTACCTTCCAGACATTCTAATAGATGGCCTGCAGGGAGATGGGAAAAAAGCAATAAGGGCTACCTTCAGGTGTCCTTCTCTGTCCCTTTACTTAAGGATTTCTAAATATGGTTGAGGATGATTGCTTTTGCACAGAATAGCACAACGACAATTTCCCTGTCTGTCCAAAAAACAAGGATTTCAAAGATGGTTGATGAGGAATGCTTTAGCACACTATAGCACAAGGAGAATTTCCCTCACTGTCCTTCCCTGTCCCTAGAAACAAGGATTCGCACAGTGAAAGAAACTGACACTCTCCCTACCTAGAGTTTTCTGTCCCTAGAAAAAATGTTTTTTTTAAAGCACACTATAGCACAAGGAGAATTCACTCACTGTCCTTCCCTGTCCCTAGAAACAAGGATTCGCACAGTGAAAGAAACTGACACTCTCCCTACCTAGAGTTTTCTGTCCCTAGAAAAAATGTTTTTTTAAAGCACACTATAGCACAAGGAGAATTCCCCTCACTTTCCTTCTTTGTCCCTAGAAACAAGGATTCGCACAGTGAACGAAACTGACACTCTCCCTACCTAGAGTTTTCTGTCCCTAGAAAAAATGTTTTTTTAAAGCACACTATAGCACAAGGAGAATTCACTCACTGTCCTTCCCTGTCCCTAGAAACAAGGATTCGCACAGTGAAAGAAACTGACACTCTCCCTACCTAGAGTTTTCTGTCCCTAGAAAAAATGTTTTTTAAAAGCACACTATAGCACAAGGAGAATTCCCCTCACTTTCCTTCTTTGTCCCTAGAAACAAGGATTCGCACAGTAAAAGACACTGACACTCTCCCTACCTAGAGTTTTCTGTCCCTAGAAAAAATGTTTTTTTAAAGCACACTATAGCACAAGGAGAATTCACTCACTGTCCTTCCCTGTCCCTAGAAACAAGGATTCGCACAGTGAAAGAAACTGACACTCTCCCTACCTAGAGTTTTCTGTCCCTAGAAAAAATGTTTTTTTAAAGCACACTATAGCACAAGGAGAATTCCCCTCACTTTCCTTCTTTGTCCCTAGAAACAAGGATTTGCACAGTAAAAGACACTGACACTCTCCCTACCTAGAGTTTTCTGTCCCTAGAAAAAATGTTTTTTTAAAGCACACTATAGCACAAGGAGAATTCACTCACTGTCCTTCCCTGTCCCTAGAAACAAGGATTCGCACAGTGAAAGAAACTGACACTCTCCCTACCTAGAGTTTTCTGTCCCTAGAAAAAATGTTTTTTTAAAGCACACTATAGCACAAGGAGAATTCCCCTCACTTTCCTTCTTTGTCCCTAGAAACAAGGATTCGCACAGTGAAAGAAACTGACACTCTCCCTACCTAGAGTTTTCTGTCCCTAGAAAAAATGTTTTTTTAAAGCACACTATAGCACAAGGAGAATTCCCCTCACTTTCCTTCTTTGTCCCTAGAAACAAGGATTCGCACAGTGAAAGAAACTGACACTCTCCCTACCTAGAGTTTTCTGTCCCTAGAAAAAATGTTTTTTTAAAGCACACTATAGCACAAGGAGAATTCCCCTCACTTTCCTTCTTTGTCCCTAGAAACAAGGATTCGCACAGTGAAAGAAACTGACACTCTCCCTACCTAGAGTTTTCTGTCCCTAGAAAAAATGTTTTTTTAAAGTACACTATAGCACAAGGAGAATTCCCCTCACTTTCCTTCTTTGTCCCTAGAAACAAGGATTCGCACAGTGAAAGAAACTGACACTCTCCCTACCTAGAGTTTTCTGTCCCTAGAAAAAATGTTTTTTTAAAGCACACTATAGCACAAGGAGAATTCACTCACTGTCCTTCCCTGTCCCTAGAAACAAGGATTCGCACAGTGAAAGAAACTGACACTCTCCCTACCTAGAGTTTTCTGTCCCTAGAAAAAATGTTTTTTTAAAGCACACTATAGCACAAGGAGAATTCCCCTCACTTTCCTTCTTTGTCCCTAGAAACAAGGATTCGCACAGTGAAAGAAACTGACACTCTCCCTACCTAGAGTTTTCTGTCCCTAGAAAAAATGTTTTTTTAAAGCACACTATAGCACAAGGAGAATTCCCCTCACTTTCCTTCTTTGTCCCTAGAAACAAGGATTCGCACAGTGAAAGAAACTGACACTCTCCCTACCTAGAGTTTTCTGTCCCTAGAAAAAATGTTTTTTTAAAGCACACTATAGCACAAGGAGAATTCACTCACTGTCCTTCCCTGTCCCTAGAAACAAGGATTCGCACAGTGAAAGAAACTGACACTCTCCCTACCTAGAGTTTTCTGTCCCTAGAAAAAATGTTTTTTTAAAGCACACTATAGCACAAGGAGAATTCCCCTCACTTTCCTTCTTTGTCCCTAGAAACAAGGATTCGCACAGTGAAAGAAACTGACACTCTCCCTACCTAGAGTTTTCTGTCCCTAGAAAAAATGTTTTTTTAAAGCACACTATAGCACAAGGAGAATTCACTCACTGTCCTTCCCTGTCCCTAGAAACAAGGATTCGCACAGTGAAAGAAACTGACACTCTCCCTACCTAGAGTTTTCTGTCCCTAGAAAAAATGTTTTTTTAAAGCACACTATAGCACAAGGAGAATTCCCCTCACTTTCCTTCTTTGTCCCTAGAAACAAGGATTCGCACAGTGAAAGAAACTGACACTCTCCCTACCTAGAGTTTTCTGTCCCTAGAAAAAATGTTTTTTTAAAGCACACTATAGCACAAGGAGAATTCCCCTCACTTTCCTTCTTTGTCCCTAGAAACAAGGATTCGCACAGTAAAAGACACTGACACTCTCCCTACCTAGAGTTTTCTGTCCCTAGAAAAAATGTTTTTTTAAAGCACACTATAGCACAAGGAGAATTCACTCACTGTCCTTCCCTGTCCCTAGAAACAAGGATTCGCACAGTGAAAGAAACTGACACTCTCCCTACCTAGAGTTTTCTGTCCCTAGAAAAAATGTTTTTTTAAAGCACACTATAGCACAAGGAGAATTCCCCTCACTTTCCTTCTTTGTCCCTAGAAACAAGGATTCGCACAGTGAAAGAAACTGACACTCTCCCTACCTAGAGTTTTCTGTCCCTAGAACAAATGTTTTTTTAAAGCACACTATAGCACAAGGAGAATTCCCCTCACTTTCCTTCTTTGTCCCTAGAAACAAGGATTTGCACAGTGAAAGAAACTGACACTCTCCCTACCTAGAGTTTTCTGTCCCTAGAAAAAATGTTTTTTTAAAGCACACTATAGCACAAGGAGAATTCCCCTCACTTTCCTTCTTTGTCCCTAGAAACAAGGATTCGCACAGTGAAAGAAACTGACACTCTCCCTACCTAGAGTTTTCTGTCCCTAGAAAAAATGTTTTTTTTAAAGCACACTATAGCACAAGGAGAATTCACTCACTGTCCTTCCCTGTCCCTAGAAACAAGGATTCGCACAGTGAAAGAAACTGACACTCTCCCTACCTAGAGTTTTCTGTCCCTAGAAAAAATGTTTTTTTAAAGCACACTATAGCACAAGGAGAATTCCCCTCACTTTCCTTCTTTGTCCCTAGAAACAAGGATTCGCACAGTGAAAGAAACTGACACTCTCCCTACCTAGAGTTTTCTGTCCCTAGAAAAAATGTTTTTTTAAAGCACACTATAGCACAAGGAGAATTCACTCACTGTCCTTCCCTGTCCCTAGAAACAAGGATTCGCGCAGTGAAAGAAACTGACACTCTCCCTACCTAGAGTTTTCTGTCCCTAGAAAAAATGTTTTTTTAAAGCACACTATAGCACAAGGAGAATTCCCCTCACTTTCCTTCTTTGTCCCTAGAAACAATGATTCGCACAGTGAAAGAAACTGACACTCTCCCTACCTAGAGTTTTCTGTCCCTAGAAAAAATGTTTTTTTAAAGCACACTATAGCACAAGGAGAATTCACTCACTGTCCTTCCCTGTCCCTAGAAACAAGGATTCGCACAGTGAAAGAAACTGACACTCTCCCTACCTAGAGTTTTCTGTCCCTAGAAAAAATGTTTTTTTAAAGCACACTATAGCACAAGGAGAATTCCCCTCACTTTCCTTCTTTGTCCCTAGAAACAAGGATTCGCACAGTAAAACACACTGACACTCTCCCTACCTATCCTTCTCTTTCCCTAAACTAAAGGAATCCAGGTTAAGCAAGAAAGAAATAAATGTCACTGTCCCTGCCTATGCTTCTCTTTCCCTGCTCCGGAACACACTACACTAGGCCGCCGTGCTGGCGGCCTTTTATAGTGTGGGGCGTGTACTAAACACCCTCAGCAATAATTGGCCAAAGGCATCCTGCCTGTGGCCAATCATTGCTCTCCTCGCTGCCGGCGCTGTGATTGGCCAAGCATGCGGGGTCACAGTGCATGCTTGGCCAATCACAGCGCCTGGATGACACTGCGATGGCGTAGTGCATTGTGGGCCGTTCGCGTCACTCGAATTTGGCGCGAACGGCCCAAATCGTTCGATCTTCGTCGAACGATCGAACAGCCGATGTTCGAGTCGAACGTATGTTCGACTCGAACACGAAGCTCATCCCTATTGTTCCTTCTTTCTTGTCATAGCTATATAGCAATCCCTATCTAGTAATAATCAACAATAGAGTTGGGTCAAACACCCCGGGTTCAGTTTGCACCATAACTCCTGAACATGTAAAAATCTATTAACCACTTAAGCCCCGGACCATTTGGCTAGCCAAGACCAGGCCACTTTTTACGATTCGGCACTGCGTCGATTTAACTGACAATTGCGCGGTCGAGCGACGTGGCTCCCAAACAAAATTGACGTCCTTTTTTTCCCACAAATATAGCTTTCTTTTAGTGGTATTTGATCACCTCTGAGGTTTTTATTTTTTGCGCTATAAACAAAAATAGAGTGTGAATTTTGAAAAAAATTCGATATTTTTTTAATTTTTGCTATAATAAATATCCCCCAAAAATATATAAAATTTTTTTTTTCCTCAATTTAGGCCGAATCATATTCTTCTACATATTTTTGGTAAAAAAATCGCAATAAGCGTTTATTGATTGGTTTGCACAAAAGTTATAGCGTCTACAAAATAGGGGATAGTTTTATGGCATTTTTATAATTTTTTTTTTTTTACTAGTAATGGTGGCGATCAGCAATTTTTATCGTGACTGCGACATTATGGCGGACACATCGGACACTTTTGACACCATTTTGGGACCATTGTAATTTTTACAGCGATCAGTGCTATAAAAATGCACTGCTTACTGTAAAAATTACACTGGCAGTGAAGGGGTTAACCTGTAGGGGCACTGAAGGGGTTAACCTGTAGGGGCGCTGAAGGGGTTAAGTGTGACCTAGGGAGTGCTTCTAACTGTTAGGGGGGCGTGGCTTGCCATGACACGTCACTGATTGCTGTTCCCGAGGAACAGACGATCAGTGACATGTCACTAGGAAGAACGGGGAGATGTTGTGTTTACACTAACATCTTCCCGTTCTTCAGCTCTGTGACACGATCGCGGAAAACCGGCAGACATCAAGTCCGCGGGTCCCGCGGGCACGGTCACGGAGCTCACAGCAGGGTCGCGAGTGTGGCGGCAAATTAAATGGGACATATAAATACGCCCATTTGCCTGTCCGTGCCATTCTGTCGACGTATATCTGCGTGCGCTGGTCCTTAAGCGGTTAAAGTCTATGGGACCCTAATGTGAAGAATCAAAAGTCCCTATTTTGAAGACTTATATGCAAGTTGTTGCCCATAAAATAGGTATGGGGGCCCAGGTACTGCCCTGGGGGACATGCATCAGTGCAATTTTTTTTTTTTTAAAGATCGTTTTATACAGGAGCAGTGATTTTAATGATGCTAAGGCTTCATGCCCACTGACGTTTTTACAGCTGCGTTTTTTACAGCTTAAAAACGCCTGTCCATGTTAGTCTATAGCTTCATGCCCACCTAGACGTTTTTGAGCTGCAAATAGCATAGACGTTTTTAAGCTGTAAAAAAAACCCAGGACCAGTGCGTTCCTCAGCGTCGGAGTTAGGCAGAAAAAAAACGCGAGCGTCAAAAAAACGCTCAAAAACGCGCACTAACGCGCGGTCACGTTTTTTAGCTCCGACACTTTTTTTATTTTTTTTTTTTTTTCCTCCAAAAAAAAAATTATTTACAATAACATGGACAGGCGTTTTTAAGCTGTAAAAAACACAGCTGTAAAAACGTCCGTGGGCATGAGGCCTTAACCACTTCCCTACCCAGCCATAGACAAATGACGTCCACAGATGGGATCTCCCATCCTGGGTGGACGTCATATGACGTCCTCGGCTTTGTAGGGGGATATCTGAATGATGCCTGCAGCTAGAGGCATCATTCAGATATTCTTTTGAAGTGCCGGCGATTCTGCGCACCATAAGAACAATCATAGTGGCGGTTCCGCTGCTTGATCGTTCTTATAGGCGGCGGGAGGGGACACCCCCCCCCCCTCCCGCCGCCATCCGGTGCTTCTCCGGGCTCCCCCATGCGATCGGGGACCCGGAGCGAATCTTCCGGCATCGTTGGTGGAGTCACGTGATGAGCATAGAGATGACTGGTGACCAGATGGTCACCAGTCATCTCTATGATCGTCGGAGGCCCGGGCGCGATGTGATGACGTCACGCCCGGGTCTCAAATGTAAACAAAGCCGCCATTGCGGCTGTAAGTATGAAATCAGTGAAAAAAATTTCACTGATCTCATGCTTTCCAGCCTGGAGGAGAGATGTGGGGTCTTATTGACCCCGCATCTCTCAATAAAGAGAACCTGTCACACACATTCCTATTACAAGGGATGTTTACATTCCTTGTAATAGGAATAAAAGTGATCAAAAAAAAAAAAAAAAGTAAAATCATTGTAAAAAAATAAATAAATAAGTTAAATAAATAAATAAATAATAAAAAAAAATTAAAACGCCCCTGTCCCCGGTAGCTCGCGATCAGAAGCGAATGCACACGTAAGTCGCCCACATATGTAAACGCCATTCAAACCACGCATGTGAGGTATCGTCGCGTGCGTTAGAGCGCGTGCAACAATTCTAGCACTAGACATCCTCTGTAATTCTAACCTGGTAACCTGTAAAAAAAATTAAAGCGTCGCCTATGGAGATTTTTAAGTACCGAAGTTTGGCGCCATTCCATGAGTGTGCGCAATTTTAAAGCGTGACATGTTAGGTATCTATTTACTCGGCGTAACATTATCTTTCATATGTTCCCAAAAAATTGGGCTAACTTTACTGTTTTGTTATTTTTTAATTCATGAAACCAATTTTTTTAAAAAAAAAAGGCGTTTGAAAAATTATTGCGCAAATATTGTGCAAGAAAAAATGTTGCAATGACCGTCATTTTATTCCCTAGGGTGTCTGCTAAAAAAAAATATATAATGTTTGGGGGTTCTGAGTAATTTTCTAGCAAAAGAATGATGATTTGTACATGTAGGAGAGAAGTGCCAAAATAGGCCCGGTATTGAATAGGTACAAAAAGCCCTGTATTGAAGTGGTTAAAGTGAAACAATAAAAATGAAAAATTCCTTTAAATATAGTGCCTGGGGTCCCTTTAGTCTGCCTGTAAAGTTGTGCATCTGTACCGTGTATAGAAACTGCTTCAGCAAAACTGATATTTATAAAGAAATAGACCCTTATCTAAGCATGCAGCCTGGCAGGCCAGGAAAGGGGGGAGGGATGAGCGTGCGACGGGTCCTTCTTCCTCTGTGGCATGGAGACGAGTGAGGGGAAGATGGCCTCCACCCGTCTCCATACCATTGCAGGGTGGAAGCGACCTCAAAACGTCACTTCTGCCCAATGCTCTTAAAGCAACATTTTATTTTTTATTTATTTTTTAAATGACATTTAATTTTCCTGGTGCCTTCATGGCAGCATACTAAGGGTTAATGGCTCCGCCCCAATTAACTCACAGGACCACGTAACTCTATAAAAGAAAGAGTTACTCCCCCCTCAGGTATTCTTTTTCCTGTCCTCATCCAACACTGCAGGATCACAGATCAGCCCTACCTCACCGTCATATGGCGTAACCATTGCAGGTTCATGCTCTCCTGCAGGATGGAGTCCCATCACTTGGATTGCTAAATGCATCACATAAGTATGGGAGCCTGTTTTTCTGTGGATCTTTTTGGGGCCTGTCTAAAACATCCAGGAGCACCTCCTTCTCCTCTGTGGCTTTTGGCTGACTATTCCAGGGCAAGACAGCACAAGGTACCTTTTAGAGCACTTCAGTGGCGTTCTTTTTTTTTTTCCTCATGTGTACCTGACACTGCATTCATGCGTGACACTGCATTCATGTGCAACTGTCTCCATGTGCACCTAAACACTGCATCTATGTGTACCTAGTGCTGCCTCCATGTGCACCTCACACTGCATACATGTGCACCTGGTGATGCCTCCATGTGCACCTAACACTGAGTCGATGTGTATCTGGTGATGCCTTCATGTGCACCTAACATTGCATATATGTGCACCTGGTGATGCCTCCATGTGCACCTAAAACTGAGTCCATGTGTACTTGGTGATGCCTCCATGTGCACCTAATTCTGCACTCATGAATTTCTGGCCTAACATTGCCTCCCATATGTACCTGGGTGTACATGGTGCTGTGGCGCTAGACGCTATACTCATAGGCGCTGCCTCCAGGTGCGGTCCTCTCCTGAAGATTTCTTCCATTGGTGGGAGCCGTGAGTGGCCTGATAATACCGCCGGGTGCGCCGCCATTCCCCCCCCCCCCCCCGTGGGTGCGGACGCTTCATGCGCGTCTCCTTGCACAGTCTCATCATCTCAGGGGTGGAGTCACAGCGGAACGTCACAGCGCATGCGCAGTAGCCTTCTGAGACCGAGCAGCGGCCATCTTGGTACACCCTGTAGATTGTATAATTTTTGGGCTAATTTAAAGCCCGCCAAAGTAAAAATAAGACATCTCCTATTCTCTGCTCCCTCCATTACATTTTCATATAGCCTGACCAGTAGTATTAATGGTACGTGGGTATGTGCATGCGCACATGTATATGCGTATATCGATGTGTAGGTAGTAGTAGTATTAATTAGTATCCCCTTCCTATACCTTTTACGTATTTAGATTTAATCTTAGCCCTAGCCGCTCTGATATTACAATGCTGCATCAATAAAGATCCTCAACATACCGCTAGGTAAGGGCTGCAACTAACAGGTAAGTTCCTTCATTCAAAGAGCACAGGGCATATGGAAATATTCTCTGTTTATTTCCGCAAGCCCGCACCGAGAGCCACCCGCAAGGGTTCTCTCGAGGGAAATACCTCCCGCAGTGACGGAGGTCACCCCAGCATACCCCAACCAGGCATGACTCCCAGCACAATTTCGCACGTCCAGGGGAAAAGCCTGAGTTTGTGGGAACAAGCCCTACTGAGAAAATGGGCGTATGGCCAAGGTCCGCCTAAGGAGGAAAGAGCAATAAAACGCGCTATTTTCTCTCCAGATTGGTTCAGAAGCTGATTCAGAAGGCGAGTCGATTGCAGCCAAAAAGAACATATCAACATTTTGATGTCAGTTTAGTAAAATCGCATCACATTGTTATCATGTTATTGCATTTAAAGATGCGATTCATGGGAGGAAGATCCGGTATCCTCTGTCCAAACGTGAGTATATATTGTTTTTTCCCTCACCTGACAAAGAAAGCTTTGACCGTTACCTTTACGAGGTCAGGAGAACGAGGGGCGAAAGCACATCGCCTACAATCAATGTCTCAGAAGCAGATGCGCAGCTCCTTGATTCAGATCCGACTTTGAGCGCGTCGGTCATGAGGCTAGCCAAGAATGCAGCCATCGATGTCCTGGGGTGCTCCCCCAGAGCCATGCTATACTTCATCGCGACCAGAAGGGCATTTCGGCTAAAGCCATGGTCAGTGGACCCATCTGCAATGCAATCCTGATGTCGCATATGATGGAAGGCCCAATTCGGCGATATAAAAAATATATATATATATATTTTTTCCCTAAGATAGGAGAAGAGATTTTGCCTCACGGTCAGTTACCAAACAAACACCTTTCCCAAATTGGACAATTCTTAAGAGCGCGTCTTCGTCGGTTGAGAGCCAGAAGTCCTTCTGACCCCCCTGATCCACAGGTCTGGCAGTAACATCAGGCCTTCCGTCTAGGTTTGAGTGGGAAAACTGCAATGGTCCATGCAGCCTCCACGATCCTTTAAGGGCTTATTCTTTTTTGGAAGTTCAATCCATCCTCCACCCCGCTTCTCTCCGACCCACCAAATTCTGATCTCCAAGGGCGAGAAGGAAGCTCTCAATCAGTGTATTCAAATACTTCTATACCAACAGGCAGTATTGCCAGTACCAAACTTGGAGAAACACCCGGGGCTCTACTCCCCAGTCCTTTCTTTTAGTTCCCAGGAAATCAGGGGCTGGAGACTCGTGTTGGATCCAGAGAGGTTGACGGATACGTTCGGGTAGAACATGTCATTCGGTATCCCTAGACACCGTAATTCTGTCAGTACAGCCAGATATTTGGATGGTCTCTAAGTCTCCAGGATTTCTTCCTTTCACATTCTCATCCATCTTTCCATTCTTTTTCCCGGGTTGAAAGTAGGCGATCTGCGCCTCCACTTCCAATATCTTCCCTCAGGGATTTCATCAATCCCCCAAAACCTTCACCAAGGTCTTAGCAACCACCCTGGCTTCCTTCTGGGAAAGGAGGTCAGGGTTCTGCACTTCTTCCAATTCGAGTGACTTATCTGCTCAGTCAATTGACGCCTACGGGTGCAGCTGCAAACTTTAGTCAACATCCCAGTGAAGGCGGTGTCACTTCCATCAGAGGATCCCTGAATTGGTACAGAAGGTGGAGGAAGTGAACAGTTGGTGTTTACAATCTCTGTTTGGACTTTCTGGCACAACGAAGAAAGAGGCACCGAAGACAAATGAGAGTTATCGGTGGAAACCAGCCTTGGGGGTGGGCACGGCCTCCCAACCTCCTAGTTCACCGCTCCCTTGACCCATTCTTGCATCTGAAGCAAGTCAACTGGACTGGGGGGTGACACATCACCAAAAGAACCAGTTAGTACAAGGAAGATGGTGTTTCAACTCGGAGAGTATGATTTCCGATATCCTAGAGCTAAGAGTGGCATGGATGGCGCATCTAGTCCCTCTTCTTGGGAGCCAGTCCATACTGGTTCAGACAGACAAGATGGCAGTGGCCTATGTTCAAAGCCTAGACGGGATGCACAGCAGGTCTCTGTCCAGCGACGTGGCCCCAATTCGTTCGTGGGCGGAGGACAATTTGGTCAATCTTCAGGCGGCCTACATCCCAGCCCCTGAGAATCAGTTAACCGATCGCCTTTCAAGGTCTTTCAACAGCAACAACGAATAGCCCCTAGGCCCGTGAATTGTCCGGTGGATATACCAACAGCGGGGTACTCCCCATTGAGAGCTTTGAGCTTCCCACTCAAAAGCGAAACTCCTTTGCTTTTTATGAGATTCCCTCAAGATTACTCTGATACTGAGTTTCCTCCAGCTTCTATTGTCGGAGAAGGTCACTATCCTGGCAACCATGCCATACTGGGAAAGGGGACAATGGTTTCCACTCTCAGTCAAAATGGCTCGGTGCAGCCCACTTCCGATTCCACACACGGTTTCCACTATTAGTCAAATAGCTCAGTACAGCCTCCACACACGGTCAACCTCCTATATCAAGACTACTTATTTCTCCCACATCCGGGGATCCTGGACTTGAAGCCCTGAAAGCTGAGCAGAGCAGACTGGGTGACCTAGGGTGCTCGCATGGTGTCACCCAAACATTATTACAACCAAGAGAGTCCTCCACCTATGCCATCTTATATTAGGTTTCGAAGGGGATTCACAGAACTGGCAGAATCCAACCATTTCAATCCACTAGGCCCTGGGCTCCAAAGATTCTACTCTTTCTACTAACTGGTCTGGACTTAGGCTGAAGTCTAAAGCACTCTGAAGGTTCAGCCTGTAGCCTTGTCAGCTTTGCCGGGTGCACGCTGGGCACTGAATCTTCTCGTAGAACGTTTCCTGAAAACAGTCAAAGTCCATGTCCTCCCGGGAAGACTGATTCCCCATATGGGTGTCTGACAGATGTCTTAGCAGACCCTTCCTTTGCACCCACTAAAGAGTGTGAGTTGGGAGGCATTACATTGGGAACCTACCTTGCTGATTGCCATCATATCAGGTCATAAGGTGTCAGAAACACAACCTCCTAGGGGCACAGGAACCCTACGTCACCTTTTTCCCAGGCAGGGTAGCCCTACAGCCTATTCACCAGCATGTCTCTAAAGTGTCTGCACTCTACATTCTCAGCCGGGTATGGCTTCTCCTGACTTTCGGAGAAAATCAATCTCCTCAAACTACACGATTCGGATATAGCCAGATCCCTGAGGCGTTACTTAGAACTAACACAACAGTGTCGCAAAGATCAATGTTCATTCGTTATTGCCAAGGGCGCAAAGAAAGCAATGACGCCCTCCAAGCTAGTCCAAGGACGTATCGGGCTAGTGGTCTCCCAGTCCGAAGTGCGCCGAATGTGCACTCATGACGGGGAAGGTCCTCTGCCTCGGCAACGTTTGGGCTAGGGTCTCTTCGGAGGCAATTTGCAGGACGGCTAGTTAGTCATCCTTCATCACCTTCATGTCGCACTATACCCTAGGCGCGGCAATCCTTATCTCCTGAGATTTGGGAGGAGGTCTCTTGGAACTATCAGTTCTGTAAACTCATTTAATTGTATTATTGCAGTACCCTCCCTGTAAGCGAGTTAGGTACCCTTAGTATGCTGCCATGAAGGCACCAGGAAAAAATTGTATACTTACCTTTCCGTAATTTTCCTTTCCTGGTGCCTACCATGGCAGCATACACCCTCCCTTCTATAATCCTTAAAGTTCTGAAGACTAGTTACAAGAATACCTGAGGGGGGAGTAACTCTTTCTTTTATAGAGTTACGTGGTCCTGTGAGTTAATTGGGGCGGAGCCATTAACCCTTAGTATGCTGCCATGGTAGGCACCAGGAAAGGAAAATTACGGAAAGGTAAGTATACAATTTTCCGTTTTTATTTATTTTTATTGCATTTTAGTGTAGATATGAGGTCTCATATTTAAGAGGTCCTGTCATGCTTTTTTTCTATTACAATGGTTTACATTCCTTGTAATAGGAATAAAAGTGACACAATTTTTTTTAAAAGAACAGTGTAAAAATAAAAAATAAAAGGTAAAATTATTTTTTTAAACGCGCCCTGTCCCGCCGAGCTCGCATGCAGTAAGCGAACGCACATATAAGCAGCGCCCGCATATGAAAACGGTGTTCAAACCACACATGTGAGGTATTGCCGCGATCGGTAGAGCAAGAGCAATAATTATAGCCCTAGAACTCCTCTATGACTCAAAACATGCAACCTGTAGAATTTTTTTAACTTTTAAACGTCGCCTATGGAGATTTTTAAGGGTAAAAGTTTGTTGCCATTCCATGAGCTGGCGCAATTTTTGAAGCGTGACATCTTGGGTATCAATTTACTCGGTGTAACATTATCTTTCACAATAAGGAAAATAATTGGGCTAACTTTACTGTTGTCTTATTTTTTTTATTCAAAAAAGTGTATTTTTTCAAAAAACGTGCGATTGTAAGACCGCTGCGCAAATACGGTTTGACAGAAAATATTGCAATGACCGCCATTTATTCTCTAGGGTGTTAGAAAAAAATGTATAATGTTTGGGGGTTCTAAGTAATTTTCTAGCAAAAAAATGTTTTTACTTGTAAACAACAAATCTCAGAAAGAGGCTCGGTCCTTAAAAACTGTTCAATCTTTAAAAAACTTTTCGCTTTTAATAAAATAATGTGTTGATTCTACCATAGAGGCCCTTGTGCAGCATACCCTATACTAGAGTGACCAATAGATCACAATTGTGTCTTTCTGGTGCACAATATAAGCAGCAATGCTTAACTGAGCCCTGGTTCACACTGGTGCGATTTGACATGCGATTTGACATGTCAAATCGCATGTCAAATTGGCGATATTTGACGCAAATTGCGGGCAATGGCACCGTCCTAATCGGTGCGACGCCACATCTGCGGCGCTGCACCGATTTCAAATAGTAGTTTCTGTACTACTTTTTGCGATTTCGGGCCGCGATTTACATTGACATCTGTGCAGAAACCTGCACAGATGTCTCTGTAATCGCGGCCGAAATCGGGACTGACAGGCAGGAGTGAAATCGTGCGAGTTCAGCTGATCTCGCACGGCTTCACTCCCGCAGCCCCAGTGTGAACCTGGGCTTATAGTCGTATTACATTATATCCACTTGTCTTTTTTCTTTATATCCCAGCTCCATTGTTTTTTAGAGGGAAAAACCAAGTCACTTGTTTATCTATTTTAGAGAGAAATGCTGTAAAACAAGCAAAGACTTATCCTTCCATTGACTCAAAGGATATTCTGATGTTCCCTTTCTGGTAAAAGTAGCCTGACAAATCCACAATGGCAAAGATGTAGTTGGAAAGAGCTCAGGCATAATTGTAAAATATGTGTGAACTGACAGTAATAGCACAAAAAGAACAGGGATGATCCAGATTGAATTACCTACTCTAAATGTAGAAATATCATATTGTACCTGGATTCCAGCAAAATACACCAGAGACGTAGGAATCGTGGAGTCAATAGAATATTTATAGCTGCAGAATATTGTCTACTAACGCGTCATATCTGGATACAGTTTGGCGGAAAGATGAAGGAAGATATTTTTGTGCACAAGCACAGCAGTATATTAATGATTTTCTGCTTTTACCAACAAAATAAAAATAGGAAATATTGTGGGATGAGATTTGCTCCATTGTGAGTCTGTTTGCTGATGAGCAGTGTGAGGAATACTTAAGAAGCACTAAGGGTGTTAGCTTTTTTCTGCAATATGAACCCCTTCAAAATCAAATGACATCTGAGGCCTATGCTGTACCAAAGGAAAAAAAAAAAAAAACAGTGACAGTCTAAGGTTGTGTAGGCAAGGTTATGCAAGCAACAGCAAACTAGAACAAGATCACAAGAGATGATGGGGATGCATCAACAGTACTTGAA
Source organism: Rana muscosa (assembly GCA_029206835.1). Lineage (NCBI taxonomy): Eukaryota > Metazoa > Chordata > Amphibia > Anura > Ranidae > Rana > Rana muscosa. Next base: position 222,799,933 of record CM055116.1, read on the forward strand.
GCCGCACTCATGGGATCTTACAAGAGTCTTCACTGTCTGGTTTATAGGGGTTCCCAAGTGTCATCACCTTTGACACTTGGGCACTACCATTCGTGCATGGGACTGTCAGGTCACCTGAGGCCAGGTGACAGATGCACACCGTTGGGGTCAGGATTGCACCGCTAAGGTAGTGAACCCTATGGCTGACTGATGCAGATGGAACTCTGGGCGGTTAAGGAAGGCAGGTCCACTGGAGCACTAACAGGGATCCCACAGGGAGCTAGAGCCTAAGATTCCCCAGGGCGCAGAATCTAAGATCCAGCAGGTGTTCACCAGAGCCTCTAGTGGTGAGGATGGACTGGGCTGCAACTGGATCCAGGTCGCGGCCCCCAGAGTCCCCCAGCCCACGCTCACAGTAGGGTATAGAGGATAGAGGGGAAGCAGCAGCTCAGGATACAAGAGATAGTGAGGGGATAAGCCAAACATCGTGGGGGACTAGCAGACAAGGATAAACAAAGGACAAGCCAAAGGTCAAGGTCACAAGCAGACAGGGATAGTCGAGAACAAGCCAAGATTGGTAAAACAGAGACAGACGTAGCACACGGCAAGCAGGAACCCAAACACACAATAGCTTAACAAACAACGTTCATCAGCACGGCTGGCTTGCAGTGCACAGGTTAATATAGTGTTCCCTGATAGGGCCTGGGGTGGAGCCATGCTTGGAGGAGAGATTATTTAAGCAGCCAGGTGAGAGTGGCTGGCCTCTAAGGTGAACACATGGAGAAGGGGTAAGCTGAGAGACAACCATTACTGCATAACCGTGACAGGGACAAAGTACAGGTGTTGATGCATCCAGATGCCCTGGAGTGGTACCAGACACTTCCTTATGATTTAACCCTAGATTATCCCACTTTGGTGCGATCCTGGACACATTACTGTGGGCCCGAGTGGGCATCAAACAACTGAGGAATATAGTGATAGGTACGGGGTGACTACTTACATTTGACCAATTAAAGGATAGACACAACCTCCCGAACTGGTATCTTTTCCGCTACCTGCAGCTGCGGCATGAATTTGTGGCACAATTCAGTACTGGTACTTTGGAGCTTAAGTCTTCTCCTCTGGAACAGTTATTGTGTGATAAATCCATGCGGAAGCCATTGTCAGAAGTTTATAAAGAACTATTTGTTGAAAGACAAAAAGCACTAAGTAAGTGTAGGGACCTACAAAAATCGCACAGTTAGGTATGTGAGGCTCATCCAAGGTAATCGGGGTATGGGAGACAGGTGTAATCCAACAACTGGTACACCTTCCCAATATAGTTAACTCCGTCCTCAGTAGTATGATATTAAACGTTAGGCTACTGAGTATGTTCCTCTAAATTAATTGGGCATATAGAAAAGAGCTGAAAATAAATATTTCAAATAATTTGTCAAGGAGGAACTGCCAGATTAAATTACAATTGTTTTATTAATTATCCACATATAAAATCACTTACAAAAATAGCGGTAGATACATGGATCCGCAAGACACTAATAAAATTATTGAGGACACAGGTGGCCACCACAACCATACATGCAACTCTCAACCCTCCTGCAGGAGCAATGCATACAACTGATTAGTCGGCCTACTAATATTGATATCAAAGAGAATGTCTCTAATGAGGGGATATCAGTCTAAATAGACAAGGGCTCGTGTATCTGATTGTGTTTATTGCAAAGAGTCTGGTATGGCGCTGGTCACAGGTAGAGATGAATAGTTTGTCCAGATCAATGGTTAGGACAGCCTTTAACGCACTGGAAGCCACGTACATGTACACTGCTATAGTGCATTCAACCCTTATGCCGCGTACACACGATCATTTTTCCCGTCGGGAAAAATGAATTTTTTTTTTAACAAGAAAAACGACCGTATGTGGGCTATTTGTCATTTTTCCCGACGGGAAAAACGGCATTAATCACAACAAGAAAAATTAGAACATGCTCTAATTTTTCTCGTCGTGATTCCCGTCATTTTTTTCTGCTGCAGTTTTCCCATAGGGAAACACTGCCACGGAGCCCACACACGGTCGTTTTTCTCGACCAAAAAAAAAATTTCGAAAAACGGACGTGTGTAGGGAACCAAGCCGTTCCCTTGTTTTTCCCGTCGATTTTCTCGACGGTGTTTTCACCCTCGAGAAAATCGATCGTGTGTATGCGGCATTACAGTCTATTTTGGACAGGAATGGGATGTGTAGGACCCCCAAGATTCACAAATCTATCAGTAACCCACCGGGGAGGCCTATCGTGTTGGCCATCAGGGGACCCCTGGAGAGAGTGGGTAGATTTGTTGACGCACTTATTAAGGAACTAGTGCGTGAATTTCCGTCCTTTGTCCAGGACACACGCAACGTTCTAAGCCATCTGGACAGAGTTGTGTTCCCCCTTGGTGCCCTCCTCATGGGGATCGACGTGGAGTCCCTCTACACGTTGATCCCCCACGAGTGGGGCCTTAAACAGTATACCATTTTCTTTTCCAAAAGTTTCCCAGACTAGCGTCTCATAATGAATTCATTGTTGACACCCTGGAGTTTATGTTGGAACACAACTGTTTCCAATTCCTGGGTGTCAACTACCGAAAAATAAGGGGCACATCCATGGGTGCACCATGGGCACCCTCGTATGCATGTTTGCATCTGGGACTTTGGGAGCAGGAGGTCGTGTACGCCTCGTCCCTGTATAGTTAACAAGGTATTACCTTTATATAAAGCCACGTACTTTTTTTTCAAAATGGTCTGTCTTTTCTTGTTTATAGCGCAAAAAAAAATCAAAACCGCAGAGGTGATCAAATATCACCAAAAGAAAGCTCTATTTGTGGGATAAAAAGGGCCTCAATTTTGTTTGGGTACAGCGTCGCCTGACCACGCAATTGTCAGTTAAAGCGACGCAGTGCCGTATCGCAAAAAATGGCCTGGTCATCAAGTGGGTAAAACCTTCCGGAGCGGAAGTGGTTAAACCTAGATACCGTATTTAAAGGCGTATAACACGCACCCGAAGTTTAGGAGGGAATTTTAGGGAAAAAAACTTTTAGGAGGGAAGTTTAAGGAAAAAAAACTTTCATTTAAATGCAGCCTTACCAGTGTCCATTGCAGCCTTGTCAGTGCAGCCTTGCCAGCAGTGTCTTGCCCCAGTGTCCATTGCAGCCTTTTCAGTGCAGCCTTGCCAGCAGTGTTCATTGCAGCCTTTCCCCAGTGTCCATTGCAGCCTTGCCAGCAGTGTCCATTGCAGCCTTGCCAGCAGTGTCCATTGCAGCCTTTCCCCAGTGTCCAGTGCAGCCTTGCCCCAGTGTCCAGTGCAGCCTTGCCCCAGTCAGTGTCCAGTGCAGCCTTGCCCCCAGTTTTCATTGCAGCCTTGAATTTAAAAATTGGCGCAGCCGAGAAGATCGCCGCTGAGACTGGGCGGAGCGGGGAGAACGCCGCCGAGAACGCAGGGACTGGGCGGAGCCGAGATACACATAGCCGAGTGTACTCGGCTCTAGTCGGCTCTTCTCGGCTCCCCTCAGTCACGCCGAGTCCCACCCTATGATGGACATAACACAGGTCCAATGGCAGGACTGGGCGTGACTGTGAGCGGAGCCGAGAAAAGCCGAGTATACTCGGCTATGTGTATCTCGGCGGCGATCACTGCGCTCCGCTCAGTCAGCGGAGATCGCCGGGATCTGTGAGTATCGGCGTATAACACGCACCCACGATTTTCCCCTGATTTTAAGGAGTGCGTGTTATACGCCGATAAATACGCCTGGCAGCTTTATCTCAGAGTCAATCTCTTTTATTGTTTGAACTCCAGCTCATTGAATATAACTCCCAGCATATCACTGTCTGACTGAGTAGTGACCTCACAGACAGGACATAAGAAATGTATAGACTTTAACACAAACCAAAGCAGTGTTTGGGGCTGAGGAGAAAGCAAGTTGCAAAGTAGCACCTGTCAGCTTGCAGGCAATGTTGATTGCAATTGTTTTTTTAGATTGGCCTAAAGATAAAGTGTAGAATGTAGGGCAAGCCATAGATGAATCAATTTTCTTTCCTTCCACCATGGGTTCCTGTGATTGTGTTGATGATAAAATGCCTCTCGCAGCTCTATTGTATTCTGCTGGCAGGGGGTGTGGGGAGCCTTTCCAGCCAGTACAATACAATGATTACTGTTAGCAGCTTAATATTTGCTAAACCGGCTAAATTTGAATCTATGTATGCAGTGGTGGCTGGTGTGTTTTTTTTTTTTTTGGGGGGGGGGGCAGAAAACAATGCACCCACAGCTACCCCCCCCCCTATGGCACGGGCAGAACTTCCATCCATGTGACGGACGGCGGCTTCTCCTGCATCTCCTCGCAGGGATCGTGCATCTCATCCCTCCTCCTCCCTCCTCCTCCTAGACCTGCTTCCTGATTGGCCGGGAGGAGAATCAGTGTATCAATCGCGAATATTCATTTAGAATTGTCACACAACTGGGTGGGCTCGGGGCGCAGAGCTCTGCGCCCCGAGCCCACCTTTTTTTGAAGCCTATTAGAGCCTCTGGCTCTAATTACATCACAAAAACCTTATTGGAATCCATGCTTCCTGCGCCCCGCATGTAGATTAGGGGGCCATATGCATGGATAGGGGGGCGGCACCCCTGTGTCCTGCATTACGGGCCGCCACTGTATGTATGGCTGACTTTAGTGGATGATTTGAATGTGTAGCCTACCCATGCAGACTGGATGTAAAGCGGAGTGCACTATTGGGTGCATCCATAGCCAGTTTATTCTCCTCTCCCCAAAAAGCCTGTGGTTATTCAGCCATGTCATTGGTATATTAGTCATATCCTTAAAGTGTCAATAAACCCACATCATAAAAAACTATCAAATGCTGTTCAAACTCACTCAGTCACTATGACATTAGTTTTCTGTATTCTGCAAAAAAAACTGGTTGATGCTGCTGCTCTCTTTCTCCATCTTCTGTTCATGTCCTCAGTTTAGTTAGGGATTTTGAAGCTGTGGTGGCAACTCTGCACATGCTCAGATTTCAGTGAGTTTTTATGCTAAGCATTTCCTCCCTATTGCATCAGACCGCCCATGTGACTATAGAGATGTGGGCGTATACATTGTGGTAAATGACAGTCCACTCCCTCCCTTCTTCTCCATGCCCACTAACCAACTAAACACATGGGGGGGGGGATATAACATGTAGATAAATGGTGGCTTCACCTCCCTCTTATTCTAAAAACAGACTGGAGGGGGCTTGACACAGCCTGTGGCAGGCAGCAAACTGCCCGCACCCTGTTATTTCCACAAAATCACAAGATTTGATTTCAAATATATATATTTGTATACCAATTTAAAACAGTTTATTGGTATTAATAATTTATTTTTACTGGGTATTCCAAAGGCTGTTTTATGTGACCAGTAGCAGATGACTAGAAGCTCCTCCTGCTTATGTTTTCCTGCATTCAGGCTGTGAAAGAGCATGAAGAGTCATGTGACAGCTGTATATCGGTTAAGAAAAAGGTACTTGGATGTTTTATTTTTTATTAAAATAATTACAGTGCCATCATCCACATACAGAAAGAAGGGACAATGTAAATTAAACAGTGTGTTTTTAGTATCACTTTAAGTCACCACGGCACACTGTGTGTACCAAGAAAAAATCTCAGGCTTAGGCCTCATTCATAGTGGCACTAATGCATTTAGCTTTTCTAAATACAAGAAAAGTTCTCTGGGAAATATGATCAACTTTTATGCTTCACAAATCGCTGTTTCCTGTGTTAAGATGTTCCTACCGTACTTTAAAGCAGGTTTAGCTGCATTTAGTCATGCTTACATGTGTTTAGTTTCTAATCAGAACCTGTTTGCGTATAATTTTATTTCCTCTATGTAACTAAACTGGTGTCCCTAAATCCAGGTAAACACTCATGCCCTGTACACACGACCGGTTTTCCCGACGAGAAAACTGCCATTTTTTAGATTGGTCGGGAAAACCGGTCGTGTGTATGCTCCATAGCAGTTTTCCCGACGAGAAAACTGCCCGCAAAAAATGCAGAACCTGCTCTCTTTTTTTCCCATCAGTCTTTTTCTCATTGCAAACACCGGTCGTGTGTATGCTTTTCCGAGGGGAAAAAAAAAACGCGCATGCTCAGAATTAAGTATGAGACGGGAGCGCTCGTTCTGGTAAAACTAGCGTTCATAATGGAGATAGCACATTTGTCACGCTGTAAAGGACTGAAAAGCACAAGGCTGAAAAGCGCAAATCATCTCTCACCAAACTTTTACTAACACAAAAGCAAAAGCAGCCCATTTGAATGGAACATCCCCTTTATAGTGCCGTCCTACGTGTTGGACGTCACCGCGCTTTGGTCAAGCGTTTTTTTTAATGAACGTGTGTATGCAAGGCAGGCTTGAGAGGAATCACGTCGGGAAAAACTTTGGGTTTTGGCATGTCAGGAAAACTGGTTGTGTGTACGGGGCATCAGTTTGAACAGCACCATTGGAAAATGACATGTATTTGCTGTATTTGCAATAAGAAAGGTCTAAGGAGAATTAAGTTCTTAGTTACATATCAGTCACAAATTAAAGCAGTATTAAACCCGAAATCAAAACTGGTGTGTGGTGGCTGCATCAGTTTTCATTTTTTAGTCTTTTTCCCTCTGTTTTCACCTGATGATGTGGCCAGTAACACACCTCCTGTATTAGATTGTCTCTGGATGAATAAGCACAGGGGGTACCTTTGGACAGCAGTACTGTCAGTCTGGGGGGACGAGAGTGTTAGATGTAGTAGCATATTTAACCACTTAAGCCCCAGACCATTTTGTTGCTAAAGGACCAGGCCACTTTTTGCGATTCGGCACTGCGCCGCTTTAACTGACATTTGCGCGGTCATGCGACGTGGCTCCTGAACAAAATTGACGTCCTTTTTTTCCCACAAATAGAACTTTCTTTTGGTGGTATTTGATCACCTCTGTGGTTTTTATTTTTTGCGCCATAAACAAAAATAGAGCGACAATTTTGAAAAAAATACAATATTTTTTACTTTTTGCTATAATAAATATCCCCAAAAAATATATATATATATAAAAAAGTTTTTTTTCCACAGTTTAGTCGTATTCTTCTACATATTTTTGGTAAAAAAAATCGCAATAAGCGTTTATTGATTGGTTTGCGTAAAAGTAATAGCGTCTACAAAATAGGGGTATGCTTTATGGCATTTTTATTAATATATATTTTTTTTACTAGTAATAGCGGCGATCAGCGATTTTTAATCGTGACTGCGACATTATGGCGGACACATCGGACACTTTTGACACATTTATGTGACCATTGTCATTTTTACAGTGATCAGTGCTATAAAAATGCACTGATTACTGTGAAAATGACACTGGCAGTGAAGGGGTTAACCAGTAGGTGGCGCTGTAGGGGTTAAGTGTTTCCTAGTGAGTGTTTCTTACTGTAGGGGGGATGGGCTGTGTGTCACATGACACTGATCACCGCTCCGAACACACGTGTCAGGCTCACGGAGAAAGTGGCAGGGTTGTCTTAAAAAGGACGTACCTGTACGTGATTGTGCCTGTCCGTGCCATTCTGCCAATGTATATATACAGGAGGCGGTCCTTAAGCGGTTAATTACACTAACAAATTGAAGCCAAACTCCAGCTCACACTTTATAAGCAGTTACAGCAAAGTTTTATTCCTTGTGGGATCCGGTCTAGTATGGATTCGGAGGGGACCCAATCCCCCCACACACATTTTTTTTTTCAATGGCATGGGATCCCCCCAAAATCCATACAAAACCCTTATCCGAGCATGCAGCTCAGGAGGGGATGAGCGAGTGCACCCCCCCTCCTGAACCATACCAGGCATCATGCCCTCAACATGGGGTGCACCTTGCCTGATATTGATGGGGACAAGGGCCCAGATCCCACCCCCCCATGTGAATGGGTATCTGATACATAGTACCCCTACCCATTCACCTGCAAAAGCACTAAAATGTAAAAAAAAAAAAAAAAAATGTTTTTGACCTTTCCTTTAGAAAGAAATTAGCTCTAAGCCTTCTTCTCCCGCTGCCATCTCTCCTGCCGCCATCTTCTCCCGCTGCTGTCTTCTCCAGCTGCTGTCTTCTTGTGATATCTTCTCCCGCTGCTGTCTTCTTCCTCGCTGCCGGTTACCCGCTATAAAAAAAGCCTCTCTTCTTCTGTGGCTGTCTTCTTCCATTGTGTTGTCACCCGCTGTCTGGCATTTCTTATATAGCCATGGCCATCCGATTACATCACCTGGAGAGCCCGCCCCCATTCTGACGTCAGAAAATAGCACAAGAAGACAGTTCAGGGAGAAGACAGCAGCAGGAGAAGACGGCGGCGGCGGGAGAAGATAGCACCGGCAGAAGGCAGCACTGAGAGAGGCGGGAGAGACGGCGGCGGGAGATGACGGCTCAGAGATATTTGTTTAATAAAGAACTTGTCAAAAACCGGCTTTTGTTTTTTTTTTTTGCATTTCACTGCTTTTTGAGGTTAATAGGTAGGGGAACGATGTACCTAACACCCATTCACATGGGGGACGGAATCTGAGGGCCCCCGGGCTTCCAGATTCCAAAAAGCCTTCTGCCCGCAGGCCCAACAACCACCGGCCAGGATTGTCAGGAAGAGGCCCTTGTTCCCATCAACATGGGGGCAAGGTGCTTTAGGGGGCAGGGCCCACTAGGCTGCATGCTCAGATAAGGGTTTGGTATGGATTTTGGGGAGACCACACGTAAAAAAAAAATTGGAGTGGGGGGTCCCCTCCAAATCCATACTAGACCCGAAGAGCCTGGAATGGACCTGCCGGCAATTGACAGCTGATGACTCATCGGTTGTTAAGGACGTGGTCGCCAGCTTCCCGGCCCCCTGCATATATGGTGTGTTTTTGTATTGCAAAATGCATGAAAACTGCATGCAAAACCACACAAAAAAACAAGGTTTTAAAAACACAAAATGCACTGCAAAACATGCCTGAAAAACCCATCAAGTGCAGCCACATAGATGTGAACCTAGACTTAGTAAGCAAGTGCAAAGACCAGTGGAAGAGATGCAAGATTTCAAATTGCTGATCACTTAGGAGCTGAACTTGGATTGGTTACTATGCACTTTGCATATCATAGCATATTTGCATATCTCCTTTGGACTTTTTTTTATTGGGTAAACTTTCCCCAAGCCTCAGCAGAGCTGGCTGTGTCACGAAGCACAATACAGCCAACATAGGGTTTTTGACTTTTCAGCCTTTTCTCTGCAGCTTTATAATCAGTATGGTCACCTAGTAGCTGTCACATATGTCAAATGTAATTGTGGCCTACAGCATTGCACATAGCTATATAAAACGAATATATCCATCAGTTACTCCATCAGTTTCCAAATCTTAGTTTACCTGACAGTTTATACTCATTAAACTTTTTTTGCAACTGCTTCACATTTGCAGGCCCTGCAGCATTCAAGTGACCTCTGCATGCACCTGAAGCTATTGCACCCACCACTTATTTACTCTTTGTTGGTTTCTTGGACATTTAGATCATTGTTCTTCATTACGTTGGCTACTGTTTTAAATCTTTAATTCCTCAAAAAGAATGTGTCATATGCCTAAAATATCCACCTTACTATATTGTGCTGCACTACTATAGTTTTTGTAATGGTGCCATTTGCTCAAATAAATCTTCATTCTATGTGCGTACTGTTATCAGTCTGTATCTGTGTGAAGCAACTAGAAAAGTTAAAGTGTATCTATTGTCAAAATGTAAAATCATATATTTATTTTCTAGCTTACTGAAAGATCTTGAGCTTTGTCAACTTACTTTGTGAAGATCCCCACACATCTCATGCACAGTTTTGGGTGTCAGATGTTTTTTTTAACTGCCGCTAAAGTCCCCTGCATGTTATCCTATGTGTTCATTCACACATAGGCTTTTATCAGCAGTTTTTGGCAGGAGAGTTTAGTGGTAGAAAAAAAAACCTCTGCCAGCACGTTCTGGAGCAGCAGAGCTGGAGCAGCAGTGCCAGAAAAAACACTGACAGCTCCTAAACTCCCCTAAACTCTGCCTAAGGCCCCTTTCACACTTGTATGACTTGGGAATGCAAAGTCGCATGACAAGTCATTCCCCATGATTTCCAATGACAACCATTCATATTAGTATGACTTCAAGTTGTGCCAACTTCAAAGTAGTCCCTGAACTACTTTGGTCTGACTTTGATACGAGTTCAGGTTCATAGACCTCAAGTCTCGCGGCAAAATCGCATGACTTTAAAGTAGCGGTAGTGTGAAAGGGGCCTTATGCTGGTGTCCAACGTTTAGCAGATTTTTATTTATTTTTTAATCAGACGCCGCCGGCATACTTAACAACCACCAGTGAATAGCTGGCTTTTAAGGAGTGGGAAGCCCCGCTGACAGCTAAATGTAAAATAAAACAATGCCAGCAATAACAAAATGTGAAAAAAAACAGCGTGCCCCCACAATTCATATGGGATTTTAGGGATTTTATATGGATTTTAACTGGAATCCCGTGCCAGAATTTTTTTTATGGTGTGGGGTCCCCCCAAAATCCATACCAAACCCTTATCTGAGCATGCAGCCTGGTAGGCTAGAAAAGGGGGGTCAATCAAGCGCCCCCCCTCCTGAACCATGCCAGGCTACATGCCCTCAATGTGGGGATTGCTTTGGAGAAGGGGGGCTCTGTCCATCCCCAAAGCACCTTGCCCCCTTGTTTATGAGGGCAAGGGCCTCTTCCCCACAGTCCTGGCCAGTGGTTGTGGGGGTCTATGGGCAGGACGCTTATCAGATTCTGGAAGCCCCCTTTAACAAGGAGGCCCCCAGATCCCGCCCCCCATGAACATACCCCTACTCATTCACCAAAAAGTGTAAAAAGTTAATAAAAACACATCACACATTTTTGACAGGTACAATGTCAATCACAATGCCCACCATAATAAACTGCCTGGGCAAGCTGGGTCAGTGGCGTCACAAGCGGGATGTCTCAGGGGGGCTACGCCCCTTAGTTATTTAGGAGCTGGCAGATGGCTGGAGCCTTTGTCAGGACTGAAGGGTTTTTCTCTGTGTTGGCGGGCGCCATGATTGACGATGGATCTACAGCAGGGGACATTTTTTTTTTTTTCTAACAAAGGACTTGTCAAAAACTTGTATTGTATTTTTATTTAACTTTTTACACTTTTTGGGTGAAGGAGTAGGGGTACTATGTACTCCCTGCTCCTTCAGATGGGGGGCGGGACGTGGGACCTGGGAAGAGGCCCTTGTCCCCATCAACATGGGGACAAGGTGGTTTGGGGGGCAGAGCCTCCCTGCCCCAAAGCACCCCCCTATGTTTAGGGCATGTGGCCTGGTATGGTTCAGAGGGGTGCTCGCTTTCATTGCCTTTCATGCTGCATGCTCGGATAAGGGTTCTGGTATAGATTTTTGGGGGTCCCCACTAGAGATGGCCTTGCGGTTCGCGGCAAATTTTGCGCATTCGCCGTTCGCGAAACTGGCGGACATATGGCGCTATTCGCGGCCGGTTCGCGGCCACCATATTCTTTTACATTGTGGAACTTTGACCTATGACACATCCATCATGTGGTACAGGACAGCCAATGAGACATTTCAGCAGATGGACATACCCCCTACCTTATAAATAGACCTGATCTGGCTGCCATTTTACATTCTGTTATTTGTCAGCAGGGATGAGCCGAACACCCCCCTGTTCGGTTCGCACCAGAACCTGCGAACAGACAAAATGTTTGTGTAAACTTTAGAACCCTATTAAATACAATGGACTCGAACGTTCGAAATCTAAAGTGTTAATTATAAAGGCTAATATGCAAGTTATTGTCCTAAAAAGTGTTTGGGGACCCGGGTCCTGCCCCAGGGGACATGTATCAATGCAAAAAGAAGTTTTAAAAACGGCCGTTTTTTCGTGAGCAGTGATTTTAATAATGCTTAAAATGAAAAAATAAAAGTGAAATATTCCTTTAAATTTCGTACCTGGGGGGTGTGTATAATATGCATGTGAAGTGGCGCATGTTTCCCGTGCTTAGAACTGTCCCTGCAAAAAGTCATTTTTGAAAGAAAAAAATGCATTTAAAACTGACTCGCGGCTATTAATGAATTGTCGGCTCCCGGCAATACATTCAAAAGTCATTGATAAAAAATAAAAAATAAAAGCGTGGGGGTTCCCCAGAATTCAATTACCAGGCCCTTCAGGTCTGGAATGGATATTAAGGGGAACCCTGCCGCAAATTTAAAAAAAAGTGGCGTGGAGTCCCCCTAAAAATCCATACCAGACCCCTTATCCGAGCACGCAACCTGGCCGGCCGCAGGGGAAAAGGGGGGGACGAGAGAGCGGCCCCCCCCTCCCTCCTGAACCGTACCAGGCCACATGCCCTCAACATGGGGAGGATGTCCCCATGTTGATGGGGACAAGGGCCTCATCCCCACAACCCTTGCCCGGTGGTTGTGGGGGTCTGCGGGCGGGGGGCTTATCGGAATCTGGAAGACCCTTTTAACAAAGGGGACCCCCAGATCCCGGCCCCCCCTATGTGAATTGGTAAGGGGTACATTGTACCCCTACCATTTCACGAAGAAAGCGTAAAAAAATGTTTAAAAAAACACACAAACACCTTGAAAAAGTCCTTTATTAAAAAAAAAAAAAAACATTCCAGCGGTGAAATCCAGTGTCCCGCGGCGATCCCGATGTCCAGCGCTGTCCTTCATTGGTTGTGCCTGAGCGGACCTGATGGGGAACTCCCTCTCAGTATTTTAAATGTATAGACCCGCCCCTTCTAAAGTTCCCCATCAGGTCCGCTCAGCGGACCAGATGCGGAACATGAGAAGGGGCGGGTCTATACATGTATTACCAAAGTGAGAGCAGTTCCCCATCAGGTCCGCCCCCTCGGTATGTCGGACCCGCCTACGTCATTGGCTTGAGCGGGAACTTCCTTCACTGTGTAAATTTAAATTACACAGTGAAGGAAGTTCCCCGCTCAAGCCAATGACGTAGGCGGGTCCGACATACCGAGGGGGCGGACCTGATGGGGAACTGCTCTCACTTTGGTAATACATGTATAGACCCGCCCCTTCTCATGTTCCGCATCTGGTCCGCTGAGCGGACCTGATGGGGAACTTTAGAAGGGGCGGGTCTATACATTTAAAATACTGAGAGGGAGTTCCCCATCAGGTCCGCTCAGGCACAACCAATGGACAGCGCTGGACATCGGGATCGCCGCGGGACACTGGATTTCACCGCTGGAATGTTTTTTTTTTAAAGTACTTTTTCAAGGTGTTTGTGTGTTTTTTTAAACATTAAATAAAATTACACACGTGCCATGCATGGCACACGTCTTGAACTTGGTCGTGCAGCGATTTGTTGACAAATACCCTGGGGTCCAGGACGTCTTGCGGCAGGCAAGGAAAATCTCGGCCCATTTCAGAAGATCTTACACGGCCATGGCTCGCCTTGCTGACATTCAGCGGCGACACAATCTGCCGGTCAGACGTCTTATTTGTGACTGCCCGACACGATGGAACTCAACCTTGTATATGCTTGATAGGCTGCTCCAGCAGAAACGTGCAGTTAACGACTACCTGTACGAACTCTGCGCCAGAACAGGTTCTGGGGATCTTGTTTTTTTTTCACCGCGTCAGTGGCTGCTCATGCGCGACGCATGCAGACTTTTGCGGCCATTTGATGAGATCACCAAACTGGTCAGTCGCAGCCATAGTGCCATCAGTGACATCGTACCTTATGCCTTCTTTATGGAGCATGCATTGCGTCGTGTCATTGATCAAGCCATCGAGGAGCAGGAGCAGGAAGATGAGGAAGTCGCAATGCTGGATGAATTCCCAGGGGGGGCTACTCTATCTGAGACAAGTCAACAACAGGAGTCTGAAGAGGAGTCAGAGGAGGATGGTGCCGGGGTGGATGAGGAGGAGCAAGAAGAGCATGCTTTTAACCTTTCTGGGATCCCTGCTGTTGTTGTTCGTGGATGGGGGGAGGAGATCGAGGATGACATTATCCTGGATGATGACGAGCAGGAGCCAGGCCACCACACTGCTTCCAGTTTAGTGCAAATGGGGGCCTTCATGCTCCAGTGTTTTAAAAGGGACCCCCGTATAAAAAGCATAAAGGGCAAGGACCATTACTGGGTGGCAACGTACTTGGACCCCCGGTACAAACAAAAAATGGCAGAAATGTTACCACCATCACAGAGGGCTGTCAGAATGGAGCACTTCCAGGCCTTGCTTCGAGAAATGCTGCATTCTGCTTTTGCGTGCGCTGGCAGAGGAATTTCCACTCCCAGAAGAACAGTTGTGGATACCAATCCAACAACGCCTGCAAGAAGAGGGCGGTTTGAAGATGTCTTGGTCACTTCTGATATGAGATCATTCTTTCAGCCGACCCATCGACAGGTCTCATCCGGATCCAGCATCAGGGAACACCTAGACCGACAGGTGTCCGACTGCATCGGATTAACGGCCGATGTGGACGCTCTGAGAAGTGATGAACCCCCTGGACTACTGGGTGGGCAGGCTTGACCTCTGGCCAGAGCTTGCACAATTTGTAATGGAACTGTTGGCTTGCCCCTCGTCCAGTGTCCTGTCCGAAAGGACGTTCAGCGCAGCAGGGGGGATCGTGACCGATAAGCGCACTTGCCTAGCTCACGACAGTGTTGACTACCTCACATTTATAAAAATGAATGAGGCATGGATCTCTGAGGAATTCAACACATGTGACCAGTAGACCATGTTTCATTCAAATTCCTCATGACAGGCCAAAAATATCCACCACCACCTATAACAATTATTCATGGTCCCTGTCTTCTTGGGTAAATACAGCGGCATAAAAGGCCTTTTATGTCCATTGAATGCCTAATTTTTGGGGCCTGTAGTGCCCGAAACGTATTTATCCTGTGAATGCCTAATGTACCTCCAGCCACAGAATACAAAGTTCTTTGCTGTCAGATGAATGCCTGTTGGCTAATTTTTGGGGCCTGTACTGGCCGACACTTACTTCTTTATCCAGGCTGTGAATGCCTGATTTTTCAGACTGGAATTGAAAATCAATTCCGCTAAATTGTGGAACGGATGCGGACCCATTTTACAGACGTGTGAATGGACCCTATATGTATTTGACATGTATTTACCAGCTGCTGTCAGTTCTGGCTGATTTAGGCCGAGCTATTCCTAATAAAACCGAGCAATATTACTTATAAAAAAAAACATTTATGGCAACTTTTCCAATAGCAGGATCATCTCCTGCACCCCCTTCATAGCCTGGCCTTGCGTCTCTTCCATGGCCTTCATGCGCTCCTGAATTGACAAAAAATTTCAGATAAAAAAAGAATGCTTGTCGTTGTCGATCTCAAATTTGCTTAATACTTCTGTTATGTCATTGTCCATGTTGTGGGACTATGTGTGCACAGCTAGTAATTATTTTGTGGCTGCAAATATGACCTGGAGGTTTTTAATGTTCGCCTCCCATTGAAATGAATGGAGCCCGCCGCGAACCCGCGGTTCGAACATTTACCCGCGTTCGCGCGATCGTGTTCGCGAACCGTCCCGAGAGATGTTCGTCCATCCCTAGTCCCCACGCACTCTTTTTACATTTTGGGGCAGGTTTCCCCACAAAATACATACCAGACCTAAGGTTCTGGTATGGATTTGAGGGGAGGACTCCACAACTTTTTTTTTATTTTATTTAGTATAGGGTTCCCCTTAGAATCCATACTAAACCCAAAGGGCCTGGTAGGGATTGGGGAGAGGGGGCCATGCTTTTTTTCTATTTTTTTTTTATGTTTTTCACATTGTTTTTCTTTACATTCAGCTATCAGCGTGTAACCCCACTGACAGCTAATGACTCATCCGTTGTTAAGGATGCGGTGGCCGGCTTCAGGGCCCGCTCCTTTACAACCAGCGGTTCACTGGCTGTCAAGGACGCCAGAGGCCCCGTTCCTTAGCGCTGAAGCTACTAAACATAGCTTACACACTAGGCAAAACACTGCTAAACGCTGGCAAAAATGCTAAAACATTAGGATTTTTTTGTCCAGCAATCCTAAAGCAGTTTTTAGCTTTCTAGTGTGCATGAAGCCTTACTTCCCTGAATTTTGTGACATGTATTCATTGTGTCCTATGAGTAGGCACTGATGTGTCACACATTTTGCAGAGTCTGCCTTCTAAACCACAGAGACACTAAGAGGAGGAGTTTCAGGAGGAGGAGTCAGTGCAGGACTCACTGCTTGCAGGCAGCATGGCATCATGGGATATATAGTTCTTAGGCCTTGAAAATAAACAGCATAAGAGAAGCTGCAAAGCAAGCAGCGGACCAAGGAAAGAGATGGCCAGCAGACAGGCAGAACTCACAAAATGAAAAGAAATTTAACTAAGTAAGCTTATATTAGATTGTCAAAAAGAACTATTGTTTGTATTGCTATTACAATGTTGATCTTATAAAATGAAAGTATATTTACAATGTGTAAAAAGAGAGCACATAAACTAAAAGAATATGTTATTGCTTAAAAATATACATGGGAACAGAAAATAGCCATTTTTACTGTACACTATAGAAGAAGAAAGCTTGAAGTTGTATAATATTATATGAAAATGTCAATTAGCTACACTGAAGTATGTCCTAAAAGAATAAGAATTCAATTAAATTCTAAAGAAAAGAGCATGTGTTTAAGAAATGTCAGTTGTAGACTCATGCAATTTTAGACAGTAGAAGTATCGACAACACACTTCTGACTAAGCTAAGGCAGAAAACTAATGTCGATCAGCCTTATTCAATAATGAATTGATAATTATTCAACTCTGATGTGAATTTGGGTATTTAGAAAACACACTGAAGGGATTTAGTAAGGGAATAAATGATGTTCACGTTAAAAATTTTAATGTTTAAATAAAAAAGTAAATGTTTGTAAATAAAATCAATCTTTGTTAACCCCTTTGCGCCTAAGGCCCCATTCACACAGGGGCGGCACGACGCGGCACGACTTCTGGGGGCGACCTCGGCGGCGCGATCTCAAGACGACTTGAGACGCCCCTGCCGAGGCGATTTGCATAAAGACTTCTGTATAGAAGTCAATGCAGGTCGCCTCGGGTCGCCCCCAAAAGTAGTACAGGAACCTTTTTCTAAGTCAGAGCGATCTGAGTCGCTCCTATTAGAAAGGTTCCATTGAACAGCGTGGGTCGCGACTCGTCAGGCGACCGAGTCGCCCCTGTGTGAACCGGGCCTAAGGGTAAAACAAATTATAATGCCTAAGCACAATTTTGCAACCCTGACATGTGTTAGTAAAACCGTACATATCATCACAACTACTTTATTCATCCAGGTGGATTATATTGTGTTTTTTACAGGACAAATTGGGCTTTCATTTGGTGGTAAATGGTAATGATATAGTAAATGAATAGTAAAATCTCCTGTTTTTTTTTTTTTTTATTATTATTATCAAAGGAAATCTGACCCAAAATAGTAAAAAAAAAAAAAAAAAACTTCCACCAAAGAACAACCCAAAATAAACTCTCCTGCTCCCGATGATCGCAGCGATATCACATATGTATATGTTAGTTGTTGTTGGTACCCGTAGTACAGCCCTGAAACAATAGTGCGCATTTTGCATTTTTTTTCTGTCCTGCCTAAAACACACTCACACTGATACTAATTTAAAAAAAAAATCCTGCCCAGAAAAATAGTGACCCTGACCTTTGACCTTTGTCCCTGGCAATGACCTAGATCAAACGTTGATCTTTGTCGTAGTTATGCAGTAATGGTTGTCTCTCAGCTTACCCCTTCTCCATGTGTTCACCTTAGAGGCCAGCCACTCTCACCTGGCTGCTTAAATAATCTCTCCTCCAAGCATGGCTCCACCCCAGGCCCTATCAGGGAACACTATATTAACCTGTGCACTGCAAGCCAGCCGTGCTGATCAACGTTGTTTGTTAAGCTATTGTGTGTTTGGGTTCCTGCTTGTCGTGTGCTACATCTGTATCTGTTTTACCGATCTTGGCTTGTTCTCGACTATCCCTGTCTGCTTGTGACCTTGACCTTTGGCTTGTCCTTTGTTTATCCTTTTCTGCTAGTCGCCCCGACGTTGGCTTATCCCCTCACTATCCCTTGTATCCTGAGCTGCTGCTTCCCCACTATCGCCTACTGTGAGCGTGAGCTGGGGGACTCTGGATGCCGCGACCTGGTTCCAGTTGCAGCCCAGTCCATCCTCACCACTAGAGGCTCTAGTAAACACCTCTGGATCTTAGACTCCACGCCCTGGGGAATCTTAGGCTCTAGCTCCCTGTGGGATCCCTGTTAGTGCTCCAGTGGACCTGCCTTCCTTAATCACCCAGTGTTCCATCCGCAGCAGTTAGCCATATTTTTTTTTTTTTTTTTTTATTGTATTTTTATTTTATTTTTTTTACACACAGTTGTTTTTGTTTTCTCTCCTCTATTCTAAAGGAGGAAACACAGGGCGGGTTTCACAGTGACTGGTCACTATGATAGCCAATCGATCGTTAGTATGGGGCCTGGAGCTCTTGGTGAGACCCCGCTCTCTGTGCTGGGAGCACACCGCACGGCAAAGACATTTCTGCAAATATAAAGCCCCACGAAAATGCAGTCCAGGGGGGCTGCATGTTTGCGTACTGACGCCGCCAAGGGGTAAAGTTTATTTACCCAATTATATGGAGGGAAATTGCAAAACAGGATTTTTGCTAAAACGTGATGGAAATTATTTACTAAAGGCAAATAGACTGTTCACTTTGTAAGTGAAGTTGCACTTTGCAAGGAGATTTTCCCCAAAGCTTAGTGAATGTGGTAAAGCTTCACATTGCAATGTGTATCCAATCACATGCAAGAAAAAAATAAACAGCATTTTTGCTTGCACATGATTGGATGATGGAGGTCAGCAGAGCTTCACCTCTTTCCATGGCAACAGGCAACTTCCCCTGCAAAGTGAACAGTCTATTTGACTTAAGTAAAACAACCAATAAATTGATTGAAGTGAACACTTTATTTACCAAGGTCAGCAAATACTCATCTTTCAAACTGAAATGTCATTGTGCTTTGTGCAATGAGCAGCCCTCTATTCATTTAGTAAATCAACCCCATTAAAAAAAATGATGTGAAGAAGCTTGTTGGATTCCAGCCAAACAAATATTTTCTAAATACAAGCACTAGTGATGAGCCGAACACCCCCGGGTTCGGTTCGCACCAGAACCCGCGAACGGACCGAAAGTTCGCACGAACTTTAGAACCCTATTAAACACAATGGATGCGAACGTTCGAAATCTAAAGTGCTAATTATAACGACTATTATGCATGTTATTGTCCTAAAAAGGGTTTGGGAACCCGGGTTCTGCACCAGGGGACATGTATCAATGCAAAAAGAAGTTTTAAAAACGGTCGTTTTTCTGGAGCAGTCATTTTAATGATGCATAAAGTGAAAAAAAAAAGTCAAATATTCCTTTAAATATCGTACCTGGGGGGTGTCTAAAGTATGCCTGTGAAGTGCCACGTGTTTCCCGTGTTTAGAACTGTCCCTGCACAAAATTACATTTCTAAAGGAAAAAAAGCCATTTAAAACTGCTTGCGGCTTTAATGTAATGTCTGGTCCCGGTAATATGGATGAAAATCTTTAAGAAAAATGGCATAGCTACCCCATCACACACCCCCCCCCCCCTACCCCAGCCCATTACCAGCCCCTTTGGGTCTTGTATGGATATGAGGGGAACCCCGCACACAAAATAAAAAAGGCCCTATATACTCTGAACAGCCGTATACAGGCGGTGCATACAAGACAGGGACTGTAGGTTTGTTCTTATGTAGAATCTGTTTGTAATTTTGAACAGGTACATTGTTTAAGTGTAGCTCCAGGCAAAAAATCTATTTTTAAGCTTTTTGGAAAACATAGGGAAGGGTTATCACCCCTGTAACATTTGTTTTGCTGTCTGTGCAGTGTGCACCTGTTCAGAACAGTTCACCTCACTTTCCGTCCTAATGACAAATGTTTTTTGAAAATTTGGGGTTTTTATTGAAACAAGAATTGGTAATAAAGCATCAGTGGAGAGGAGACACTTTTTTTCCCATATTAACTCTTACAGGAGAGAATTTGCCTTCCTAGGGGTAGATTTCCTCTCACTTCCTGTTGTATCCTTCCGTTTGCAAGGAGGAGTCGTTTGTAAGTTGGATGTTTGAAAGTAGGGGCCTGCCGTATATACGCAGCTGAAATTTGCCCCTTACATTTTGGTGTTGCCACAACACTGTGAGCCCTCACAGTTACTCTTGGTGGGTGCATGAATGGGCCCTGCTGTGAATTATTAGATCAAGAATTGTAATTGCATGCCCCTGTTGAACAGGGGCTGAAAAATTGGGCCTTTGGTGGTGGTGGTGGTGTTGACACAACACTGTAAGGCCTCACAGTTAGTCTTGGTGGGCGCAGGAATGGGCCCTGCTGTGAATTTTTAGATCAAGAATTGTAATTACATGCCCCTGTTAAACAGGGGCAGAAAAATTGGGCCTTAGGCACTGGTGCCACAACACTGCAACCCCTCACAGATACTGTACTTGGAGCATAGCAATGAGCCCTGTTGCAAAGTATTGCATCAAAAATTGTAATTACACGCCCCTGTTAAACAGGGGCTGAAAAATTGGGCCTTAGCCACTGGTGCTGGTGCCACGACACTGCAACCTCTCCCAGATACTCTAGTTGAAGTGCAGGAATGAGCCCTGCTGCAAAGCATTGCATAAAAAATTGAAATTACATGCCCCTGTTAAACAGGGGCATAAAAATTGGGCCTTAGCCACTGGTGGCGGCACCCAGAAACAAAAATGTTCTTCCAAGCTATCATCGTCAATCGGATCATTGAGGAGGAGGAGGATAGTCAGTCAACATAACAGGACAGTCTCTCAGCATCAGCATCAGTCTTGAAGGGATGTGACATTTGAAAATAAATTAGTCTGTTATATCAGCTTCAGGTGTTTGGTAGCTGGTGGTGATCCAAGACTGGTTCATCTTTATGAAGGTCAGTCGATCAACAGAGTCGGTGGACAGGCGCACCCTGTGATCCGTGACAAATCCTCCAGCAGCACTGAATGTGCGTTCTGAAAGAACGCTGGATGCAGGACAGGCCAGTAGCTCAATTGCATACTGTGCAAGCTCTGGCCAGTGATCCATCCTCAAGACCCAGTAAGCCAGAGGATTTTCGGTGGGGAAGGTGTCCAAGTCTGACCTTGCCCCTAGGTATTCCTGCACCATGTATATCAGACGCTGGCGATGGTTGCTGGAACCGATCATACCTTGGGGCTGCAGACTAAAGAATTGTCTGAACGCATCGGTCAGACGGCCACCTTCCCCACCGCTCCTTCTTTGACTGACCGAAGCCTCAGCAACTCGTTGTCCAGGACCAGGAATTTGTAACCTCCCAGTCTCTGGGAACGCGTTGCACAGACCTTTCTGCAAGGCCTCCCGGAGTTGTCTCATCCTCTGCTCCCTCTGCGACGGTACGATAAGGTCCGCAACCTTACCCTTGTACCGTGGATCAAGGAGAGTGGCCAGCCAGTAATGGTCCCTCTCCTTGATCTGAAGAATACGAGGATCCTTCCGCAGACTTTGCAGGATCAGGGAGGCCATGCTGCGTAGGTTAGCTGAGGCATTCGGTCCGGAGTCCTCTGGGTCACTAAGGACGACATGATCCACAGCCACCTCCTCCCAGCCACGTACAAGTCCACTGGTTTTTTGGGACTGTAAATCATCCCTAAAAGACTGCTGCTGATGATGCTGAGTGCCAGGCTCCACCTCCATGCTGACACAATCCTCCTCCTCCTCCTCTTCTTCCTGTGCGATGGGTGGGACAGAAGGAACACTGTCTGGGTAAAGGGGGCCTTGAGAGGCAAGGAAGTCCTCCTCTTTCTGCCTCAAGTGCCCTGTCCATTATTCCACGCAGCGTATGTTCCAACAGGTGGACAAGAGGTACAGTGTCCCTGATGCATGCACTGTCACTGCTCACCATCCTCGTGGCCTCCTCAAATGGTGCCAGGACAGTGCATGCATCCCTGATCATGCCCCACTGGCGTGGTGAAAAAAAACCAAGCTCCCCTGACCCTGTCCTGGTGCCGTAGTCGCACAGGTACTCATTGATGGCCCTCTGCTGTGTGTGCAGCCGCTGCAGCATGGCCAACGTTGAGTTCCACCTGGTGGGCATGTCACATATAAGGCGGTTCTTGAGCAGGTTCAACTCCTTTTGCAGCTCAGCCAGGCGAGCACTGGCATTATAAGATCTGCGGAAATGCACACAGACTTTCCTGGCCTGCCTCAGGACATCCTGTAAGCCCAGGTACCTGCCCAAGAACCGCTGCACCACCAGGTTAAGGACGTGAGCCACACAGGGCACATGGGTCAGTTGTCCCTGTCGGAGGGCGGAGAGGAGGCTGGTGCCATTGTCGCAAACTACCATTCCTGGCTTAAGCTGGCGTGGCATCAACCACCTCTCGGCCTGCCCCTGCAGAGCAGACAGAACCTCTGCCCCAGTGTGGCTCCTGTCCCCCAAACACACCAGCGCAAGCACGGCATGGCATCTTTTTGCCTGCGTACTTGCGTAGCCCCTTGAACGCCTACGGAGCACCGCTGGTTCCGAGGACAAAGCACAGGAAGAGGCCACGGAGGAAGAAGAGGAGGGGGTGGAGGACAGAGGTGTGTCACAACCAGTAGTAGCATTTTGGAGGCGTGGCGGTGGAACAACCTCCAACACTACTGCACCTTGTCCTGCATCCTTCCCAGCTGCCAAAAGAGTGACCCAATGGGCCGTGAAAGAACGGTAACGTCCCTGTCCATGCCTGCTGGACCATGAGTCAGCGGTAATATGCACCTTACCGCTGACCGCCCTGTCCAGCGAGGCCAAGACATTGCCTTCCACATGCCGGTAGAGAGCCGGAATCGCCTTCCGTGAGAAAAAGTGGCGTTTGGGAATCTGCCACTGAGGAACCACACATTGCACAAACTCACGGAAGGGGGCCGAGTCTACCAACTGAAAAGGCAGCAGTTGAAGCGCTAGCAATTTAGCCAAGCTAGCATTCAACCGCTGGGCATGTGGATGGCTGGGAGTGAACTTCTTTCGACGGTCCAGCAGCTGGGGCAGGGAAATTTGCCTGCTAGAATCGGACGTTGGTGTACTGCTAGCAGAGTCCCCGCAAGTACTTGGCTGTGACACACCTAATTCTACACCTTCATTCCTCTCAGAGCAGGTTTCAGAGAGGACTGAAGGTATAGTGGGGTTGGAGATCCCAGCTGATGCGGTGCAAGAAGAGGTCAGCTTTGTTCTTTGGTGTGGGTCTTTAAGGTAGGCTTGCCAACGAGCTGCATGGCAGGTCAACATATGTCTGGTCAAGCATGTGGTGCCCAAGCGGGTGATGTTTTGGCCACGCGATATACGCTTGAGACATATGTTGCAAACAGCAGCTGTGCGATCTGATGCACTCGACTCAAAAAAGGCCCACACCAAAGAACTTTTTGAATAACGGGCAGAGGCAGCGCCCTGCACAGGCGGAGCTCTGCGGTGTGATTCCGTCGGTGTGCTGCCCTTACGCTGGCCCCTCGAGGGCATCCTGCCTCGTTGGAGATGTGCCTCCTCCTCATCCTCCTCCTCCTCCTCTCTCCTATTAGGCACCCACGTGGAGTCAGTGACCTCATCATCCCCTCCCTCCTCATCACTGGAGCCAATCTGGCAGTATGCTGCAGCTGCTGGAACATGACTGCCAGATTGGTGTCCTTCTTGAGCATCCCCTCTCTCTGCTCTCACGCTACTGCCTTCCTCTAGCTGGGTATCATCATCAGACCCTTCGAAACGCTGGGCATCCTCCTGGAGCATGTACCCAACACTGTGCTCAAACAGTTCGGGGGACTCCTCAGGAGGACATGGTTGGTCTAGGGAAGGAGTGACTGATGATGACATTGATACCAGGGAAGAGGACGCTTTGGCAGCTGCTTTGCCAGTACCCTGAGCCTGGGTGAGAGAGGATGAGGAGGGCTTGGTCATCCACTCTACCAAGTCTTCGGCATGATGCGGCTCAACACGTCCAGCTGCCGAAAAGGACAAGTGTGTCCCATGGCCACGTGCTGATGGCGATGCACCGCGTCCACGACCAGCACTGTTGTCTCTAGACACAGAGCCTGCTTGCCCTCTTTTATTGGCTCCTGACTGTCTGCCTCTCCTTGTTTGCCTTCCAGACATTCTAATGGCCTGCAGGGAAATGGGAAAAGCAGCAATACAGGCTAAGTTAAAGTGTAATATGGTCAGGAGGCACACTCCGCCCGCTGTAAGTGCCGCAAAATCCTGTTGGTGTAACACACCAGGAAAAAGCAGCAATACAGGCTAAGTTAAGGTGTAATATGGTCAGGAGGTACACTCCGCCCGCTGTAAGTGCCGCAAAATCCTGTTGGTGTAACACACCAGGAAAAAGCAGCAATACGGGCTAACTTCAGGTGTATAATGTGCAGGAGGCTTAGCAACAATGACACTGACACTCTCCCTGCCTATCCTTCTCTCTCCCTACACACAAGTGTAGCGGCCTCACTCTCTCTCCATCCTTACCGGTTACACACCAACTCATGTCTAGGGGTTCCTGGGTTGTGAGAGTGAGATGCGCCACGGCCCATGTCCTCCCCATTGTAGTAGGGAGGTGAAGGCCACTTACTGATGTTTCCTCGGGCCGGTGTGTTCTGTGAATGCACTGAGTCTGTAATTGCAAGCTCACCAGCCTCCCCTTTGCTTCCAGTAACTGGAGTTCACACACCGGAGAAAGGTCCAACACTTGTTTATTTGACACTCCAATAAGCAAAGCACAATAAACAGTTCTTTTGCAGCAAACTGGTTGGGACCTATAACCTTGCCAACGGTGGGGCGAGCAGATCGAGGCACTTCCTAAAGTTTAAGTTCTATGCCACTGTACTATGACCAGCGGCGCCTAAGCCAATCCGGCTGTTACAGAACAGGAAAGATGGGGTCTCTTCCAGCAACCCCTATGAACAGCAATGGAGCCCTCTTCGATACGCTGTGGCCCCTATCAGGGGGATGTGTCCTCCCAAGAGAGTTCCCAGAGGCCCACTGTCACCGGGTTGGTGCTGCTCCGGGTCTCCAGTGGGTAACCTCTCTGGCCTCCTCACCTCAGATACGAGTCCCTCCGCTCAGGGACCCTCGGACAGTCCACCCTAGCGGGACCCAGTCGAAGCTACTGGGCCCCAGGCCTCCTCGATAGTACCTCACCCCAGGCTAAAGGTGCCTGGGATGGACGCCAACATGACTCCGGACCAGGCCATGGGCACCTGGACCAGACTCCTGGATCTCCAGCACCCAGGCCTAAGAGGCCTGGGTGCGGACCGCAATCCTCCTCCTCCGAGGACCTCCTTCTCCGCAAGACCTCGTGGTAAGGGCCTCTCCCCCTTTTATCTCCTCCCATCAACGGCCCGGCGGGTTCCCCGCCCCAGCCATACCATCTCCGGGAAGGGACAAAACAGGGAGCACTGCAGGAGATGATTCTACCTGAAGCCTGTGGGTACCCCGCCACCCACAGGCAAAGGAGAATACTACATCCTCCAATCCTCCACGAAACAAAAAGGGGTCTGAACCCTAACACAATTATACACCTGGGTCACACTATTCCCCAGGTGTATCCCATCAATTTGAGGACCCCGCTACACAAGGTTTAGCAAAGAATATGACACTGACACTCTCCCTGCCTATCCTTCTCTGTCCCTACACACAAGGTTTAGCAAAGAATAGATTTGACAAGATTTGACACTGTCCCTGCCTATCCTTCACTTTCCCTGCTCCGGAACACACTACACAAGGTCGCCGCGCTGGCGGCCTTTTATAGTGTGGGGCGTGTACTAAACCCCCTCAGCTATAATTGGCCACAGGCATCCTGCCTTTGGCCAATCATTGCTCTCCTCGCTGCCGGCGCTGTGATTGGCCAAGCATGCAGGGTCACAGTGCATGCTTGGCCAATCACAGCGCCGGGATTACACTGCGATGGCGCAGTGTATTGTGGGCCGTTCGCGTCACTCGAATTTGGCGCGAACGGCCCAAATCGTTCTTTGTTCGCCGAACGCGCGAACAGCCGATGTTCGAGTCGAACCTATGTTCGACTCGAACACCGAGCTCATCCCTAACAAGCACCATGTGTTTTCTTACCTGAATTTTAAAGAGGAGCTCCAGTTTGTGAAAATGTAAAGTCAGCAGCTACAAAAACTGTAGCTGCTGACTTTTAATAAACAGCCACTCACCTATCCCGCGATCCAGTGATGTGCTCATCCCAGCTGTTTTATCTCTGTGCCCTCTCTCGCCAGCGCTGTCATCTTTACTATGGGCACAAACCTGTGATGGTTTGGCTTCACAGCCAGTTGCCCACTGCACATGCGCAAGTGGCGCTGTGCACTGTGAATGGGCCCGCAGTCTTCTGGGACCTTTCATGTGTCACAGAAAACTTTGGTAGGGAGGGGCGAAGGAGAACTCCCGCTTCCGATCGCCTAAGTGGTCAAATCGAAAGTGAGAGCGGGTACGTGTCAAAATCGGGTACCCGCTACCCGCCTCCCCAAAAGCTCCCCAGGGGTGGGAGAGGGGGTCTTAAAGTGGAACTTCCCCTTTTGGGTGGAGCTCTGTTTTAAGGTCTATTTATAAAAAATGTACATGGTTACATAATTTTCCCAACTCCCTCTGGTGTTCTCTCTGATGTAAGTATTTCCTATACTCCTCAACTCCATCTAGTGGCCATAATTGGGTATTTTAGCCACTGCCCATAATAAAACAAAATGTGTTCAGAGGATAAAACAACCTAATACATTGGAACCTCAGATTGTAACTCGGTTTGCGAGTGTTGTCTCACAAAACGAGTACGATTCAGGCCAAAGCAGTGTGCAGTACCGCGTTTGGCCTGAGGTGGGGGGGCGCCAGAACCGAGCAGAGCCGAACGTCGCCGATTGGCGCCATTCGGAAATGCACAGAAAGGCCGTTGGACAGCATAGCTGACCTCAGCAATTCTCGATAACACAGTCTCTCCGAGGTTTGCCGAGGTTAGCCAAGGTGTCCTCTGGCCTTTTCGGCCGTTTCCTAGGCTCTCTTGTGCCCCCCGCCTCTGGCCGCATGCGGTATTGCATGCCATTGAAGTCAATGCAGAACAAATTATTTTCGTTTCCATTGACTTCAATGGGGAAACTCGCTTTGATATGCGAGTACTTTGGATTACGAGCATTCTCCTGGAATGGATTATGCTCGTAATCCGAGGTTCCACTGTAACGTTCTTTTTTTTGCCCAATTCGCACTGAACAAATATACATGCAGATTTAATAGATAAATAGCTATGCTTTTTTTTTAATAGACCCCTTAGCGCTCTCTGTGTATTTCTTCTAGATCTGCATAGTAGGTCAGCAAGAAACAGCATCTGCATGTGTGTGAACACTGCTCTAGGTCAGTCTCCCACCTCCGCTAACACACAGACCAGGTGCTGGCCCCGTCCATCACGGATTCCAATGAGCAAAAATAATTCTTGTTGGCCACACATCCATAAAAATCACCTTTATTTATGCAAGTCCATCAGAACATTTCCTAAAATACAAATGGAAGAGAACTGCATTACCACTAATGCGTTTCACGTTCCCTTTAGCGTTTAGTCATAGCTCAAATACAAATGTTTACTACAAATATATATATACATATATGGAACAATTACTTGTGATTGCAACAATCTGTGTGAAACAATTGGTTTGCGACTACCAGTAATTGGCAGATAACTGCCCCTGTTAAGGATGCAAATGCAGAAACATTAAGGCCCCTTTCACACTGGGGCGGTGGGTGCGTCGGCGGTGAAGCGCCGCTATTCGTCCACTATTCGGACGCTAGCGGGGCGCTTTTACCCCTCGCTAGCGGCCAAGAAAGGGTTAAAACCACCGCAAAGCGGCTCTGCAGAGGCACTTTGCCAGCGGTATAGCCGCAGTGCCCCATTAATTTCAATGGACAGGAGCGGTGGAGGAGCAGTATACACACCACTCCTTCACCGCTCCAAAGATGCTGCTAGCAGGACTTTTTTTTACTTTTCTGCTAGTGCACCGCTCTAGTGTGAAAGCCCTCGGGGCTTTTACACTGGAGAGATAGCAGCGGGTGTTTCAGGGCGCTTTGCAGGCGCTATTTTTAGAGTTATAGCGCCTGCAAAGCGCCCCAGTGTGAACGGGGTCTAACATATATAACAAATATAAAACATCAAATTAATCATATACAGAAATACCTTAGTTTGCGAGTAATGTGGTATATGGACATTTTGCAAGACGAGCAACATTTTTTTTTTTTTTTTATTATAACTTGATATACAAGCGCTGTCTTGTAAGACAAGCAGTAGAATGATCACAGTTTCACATTTTAACCACTTCAGCCCAGGGAAGATTGGCTGCTGAATGACCAGGCCATTTTTTGCGATTCAACACCGTGTCCTTTTAAATGACAATTGCGCGGTCATGCGACGTGGTACCCAAACAAAATTTACGTCCTTTTTTTCCCCACAAATAGAGCTTTCTTTTGGTGGTATTTGATCACCTCTGCGGTTTTTATTTTTTGCGCTATAAATAAAAAAAAGCATACATTTTGAAAAAAAAGCAATATTTTTTACTTTTTGCTATAATAAATATTTAATTTTTTATTTTTTTTCACAGGTTAGGCCGATATGTATTCTTCTACATATTTTTGCAAATATTGTAATTAGTGTATATTGATTGGTTTGCGCAAAAGCTATAGCGTCTACAAAATAGGGGGTAGTTTTATGGCATTTTTATTAATATATATTTTTTTACTAGTAATGGCGGCAATCAGCGATTTTTTATCGTGACTGCGACATTATGGCGGACACATCAGATATTTTTACGCTATTTTGCGACCATTGTCATGCATACAGTGATCAGTTATAAAAATGCACTGATTACTGTGTAAATGACACTGGCAGGGAAGGGTTAACCACTAGGGGGCTAGGAAGGGGTTAAGTGTGTCCTAGGGTGTGATTCTAACTGTGTGAGGGCTGGGCTACCTGTGACGTGACATTGATCACTGCTCCCGATGACAGGGAGCAGTAGATCAGAGTCCTGTCACAAGGCAGAACAGGGAAATGCCTTGTTTATACAGCTGTTTTGCAGCTCGGTGACACAATCGCGGGACACCGGCAGAAATCGAGTCCGCGGGTTCCGTGGGCACGATCATGGAGTTCGCGGCAGGGGAGCTTGTGCGCCCGCACGGTGCGGAATTCAAAGCGACGTAAATATACCTTGCTTTGCGCAGCCGTGCCATGTTATGGGGTCTGGTGCTCATCCATGTAAAGCGCCACTGGTGTATACAGTACTGTATGTGGCCAGAGGTCCGGGGGCGCTGGTGGTTCCAAGTTCTCCAGGAAGTGCTGAGAGCCACCAGTGCCCCCGGACCTCTGGCCACATACAGTATTGTATACATCAGCAGCTTTACTGTATACACCAGTGGCTTTACATTGATGAGAACCAAACCCCTAACGCGTGATATACATTGTGAATGTAATTCCACTTTTTTTACAGTAGCCACCCTGGCGGTATGATTATGTCAGATTTTTGCGTCTCAAAGCGGTACAATTGTTTTGCATAGAAATTTGGCATTTTATATTTTAGGCCTGTAATTCTTAGTAATGTATGCTATAAGGACTACTTTATATGCAAGTGAACCCAGATCCCTCCGGAACTCTATTTGACAATGTATTGATTACTGTTTGACTTGGAAGGAAAGGTGCATGGTGGGACTTGTGGTACAGGGAGAGATGGACACCAATGGCGTGGATACTATATAAGACTACTGTACCCACAGTGCAGCTGTACGCCCACAGTGCATTGCCCGGCGCAAGGTCTGCTGGGGAATGGTTATTTAAGTGGAGGAGGAGCGACACGCGCTCTTTTGGACATCGCCCGCCCAGCAAGTCGGAGCCTGTGTTGGGGCCTGTTGTGCTTGTCTAGGCCGGAGAGCCTGGGCCTACCGAATCCAGAAAGCCTGTTCGTCTGAATGAGAGGGATCTCATCTGGAGAGCCTGCTGACATCTCGGAGCATCCAAGAGTCGACCCATCTATCGACTTCCATACGGTTGTCTGAGGGACCGGAGACTACGGGTGGTGGAGAGATTGTGTGCCGGAGCGCCAGCAACAGAACCAGCCGAATGGACTGGGCCTGGTCGGGTGAGAGGGCACTTGCCCAGGACTCTTAACTGTTATTAGGCCCGTCATTCTTTATTTAGGGCCCACCGCAATCAGAGTAGTGCGCTACAAACCAGGGGACAGCGTGTTGCGCAGTAACTGCGTAGTTACAGTTAGGCATTTTATCACCTGTGACTTCACGTCCTAAAGCATAGCCGGAGTTCAGCTAACTTTATTTTGATATCCCTTGGATTACAAATATTAAGTGCACCAACGTTTGCTAGCGAAGATCCCTTTTATTGGAGTGACAGTGTTTGAAAGTAGTCAGGCCTGACTGAAACTCACAGTGACACTGTTTGGGCGCCATATTGCCCACGAGGGGGGAAGCTCGCGAGCATAGTTATTTCAAAGACATTTAGTGTGTATAAGATTTTATTATATCCTAGTACCTTTTATATATTTACAAATTTGGTTTCTGCATTAGTAAACGCAAATTGGTTTAATCTGACATTTCTTATACAGTAAAATACTTTTATGGTTAAGCAAACGTGTGTGGAGTGTTAACTGTTAGAGGGAGATGGCAAACACAGGTAAAACAAATTTAGAACTGTGACTGTATGCTCTATTGCGGTATTGCGATCTTATTGCTATTGGGTTCCACAATCCCATTTGCGGACAGCTGTGCCAGTGGAGGGTTAGAGCCAGTTTCTGGGGGGTTGACAGCAGTACGGTACAGGCCCAAAACAATACCAGCAGCTCTCTTAATTGGGGTTAGTGCTACAGTAATAACACACTTAAATCTGTCCAAACAAGAGTCTAGTAGACATCCTGGGTATGATAAAGTTTGAAACACAAAATCATAAATTATAATATAATAACTATAAATAATTATAAAAAATAATAATATAATAATTATAATAAAATGAATTTCCCCACTATTCACTATCGCTCAATTCTGCAAGTGTTCTTATTTACTATCGCTGTTTTCTAGCTGGTCTCAAACCACTTTTGACATAAAGGGACACTTTTTGGTTGCTATGGACAATCTCAAGTTTCCAGGCAGAAAGAACAGTATATGTATATATATATATATATATATATATATATATATATATATATATATATATATATATATAAAATATAAAACTGCATGCAGGGCATTGGACAAAACACTAGGGACAAATGGGATATGAAAAGAATTACATTGTACTGTATGCATTCTGAATTTTGTCATTTTTGAATTTGCCGCCAAGTCGCAGGGAACGGAGCCTGGCACACAGAGGCATCGGGCAGAGGACACAGCCCGCGGACACATCAGGGGGGCATCGCAGGATCCTGGGGACAAGGTGAGTATACTGCACTAGAATCCTGCAATGCAATCCCGAGTGTGGCTCGGGGTTACGCTAATGGTACTGAAATTTAACCCCGAGCCACACTCGGGAATACCGCCAGGGAGGTTAAAACTATGATCCGTCTACTGATCATATTGTCCCAGGCCACGTAATGTATACACCATTAGTGATGAGCCGAACACCCCCGGGTTCGGTTCGCACCAGAACCCGCGAACGGACCGAAAGTTCGAACGAACATTAGAACCCTATTAAATACAATGGATGCGAACGTTCGAATTCTAAAGTGCTAATTATAACAACTATTATGCATGTTATTGTCCTAAAAAGGGTTTGGGAACCCGGGTTCTGCACCAGGGGACATGTATCAATGCAAAAATAAGTTTTAAAAACGGTCGTTTTCCGGGAGCAGTCATTTTAATGATGCATAAAGTGAAAAAAAAAAAGTCAAATATTCCTTTAAATATCGTACCTGGGGGGTGTCTAAAGTATGCCTGTGAAGTGCCACGTGTTTCCCGTGTTTAGAACTGTCCCTGCACAAAATGACACTTCTAAAGGAAAAAAAAGCCATTTAAAACTGCTTGCGGCTTTAATGTAATGTCTGGTCCCGGTAATATGGATGAAAATCTTTAAGAAAAATGGCATAGCTACCCCATGACCCCCCCCCCCTACCCCAGCCCATTACCAGCCCCTTTGGGTCTTGTATGGATATTAAGGGGAACCCCGCACATAAAATAAAAAAGGCCCTATATACTCTGAACAGCCGTATACAGGCGGTGCATACAAGACAGGGACTGTAGGTTTGTTCTTATGTAGAATCTGTTTGTAATTTTGAACAGGTACATTGTTGAAGTGTAGCTCCAGACCAAAAATCTATTTTTAAACTTTTTGGAAAACATAGGTAAGGGTTATCACCCCTGTAACATTTGTTTTGCTGTCTGTGCCCCTGTTCAGAACATTTCACCTCACTTTCCGTCCTAATGACAACTGTTTTTGAAATGTGGTGTTTTTCTTGAAACAAGGATTGCTGATAAAGCATCAGTACAGAGGAGACACCTTTCTCCCATATTTATTCTTACAGGAGAGAATTTTCCTTCCTAGTGGTAGATTTCCTCTCACTTCCTGTTGTCTTCTTGCGTTTGCAAGTAGGAGTCGTTTGTAAGTTGGATGTTTGAAAGTAGGGACCTGCCGTATATACTCTGCAGAAATAGGCCCCTTAGTTGTTGGTGTTGGCACAACACTGTAAGCACTCACAGTTACTCTTGGTTGGTGCTGGAACGCCCTGCTGTCAACTATTATATCAGGAATTTTAATTACATATAATTGTTGAACAGTGGTAGTAAAAATTGGGCCTTTGATGGTGGTGCTGGTGCCACAACACTGTAAGCCCTGACAGTTACTCTTGGTGGGTGCAGCAATGGGCCCTGCTGTGAATTATTAGATCAAGAATTGTAATTACATGCCCCTGTTGAACAGGGGCTGAAAAATTGGGCCTTAGGCACTGGTGGCACAACACTGCAACCCTTCACAGATACTGTACTTGGAGCACAGCAATGAGCCCTGTTGCAAAGTATTGCTTCAAAAATTGTAATGACACGCCCCTGTTAAACAGGGGCTGAAAAATTGGGCCTTAGGCACTGGTGGCACAACACTGCAACTCCTCACAGATACTGTACTTGGAGCACAGCAATGAGCCCTGTTGCAAAGTATTGCTTCAAAAATTGTAATTACACGCCACTGTTAAACAGGGGCTGAAAAATTGGGCGTTAGGCACTGGTGGCGGCACCCATAAACAAAAATGATCTTCCAAGCTATCATCATCAATCGTATCATTGAGGACTCGGAGGAGGAGGATAGCCAGTCAACATAACAGCACAGGCACTCAGCATCAGCATCAGTCTTGAAGGGATGTGACATTTTAAAATCAATTAGTCTGTTATATCAGCATCAGGTGTGTGGTAGCTGGTGGTGATCCAAGACTGGTTCATCTTGATGAAAGTCAGTCGATCAACCGAGTCGGTGGACAGGCGCACCCTGTGATCCGTGACAAATCCTCCAGCAGCACTGAATGTGCGTTCCGAAAGAACGCTGGATGCAGGACAGGCCAGTAGCTCAATTGCATACTGTGCAAGCTCTGGCCAGTGATCCATCCTCAAGACCCAGTAAGCCAGAGGATTTTCGGTGGGGAAGGTGTCCAAGTCTGACCTTGCCCCTAGATATTCCTGCACCATGTTTATCAGACGCTGGCGATGGTTGCTGGAACCGATCATACTTTGGGGCTGCGGACTAAAGAATTGTCTGAACGCATCGGTCAGACGGCCACCTTCCCCACCGCTCCTTCTTTGACTGGCCGAAGCCTCAGCAACTCGTTGTCCAGGACCAGGAGTTTGCAACCTCCCAGTCTCTGGGAACGCGTTGCACAGACCTTTCTGCAAGGCCTCCCGGAGTTGTCTCATCCTCTGCTCCCTCTGCGACGGTAACATAAGGTCCGCAACCTTACCCTTGTACCGTGGATCAAGGAGAGTGGCCAGCCAGTAATGGTCCCTCTCCTTGATCCGAAGAATACGAGGATCCTTCCGCAGACTTTGCAGGATCAGGGAGGCCATGCAGCGTAGGTTTGCTGAGGCATTCGCTCCGGAGTCCTCTGGGTCACTAAGGACGACATGATCCGCAGCCACCTCCTCCCAGCCACGTACAAGTCCACTGGTTTCTTGGGACTGTAAATCATCCCTAAAAGACTGCTGCTGATGATGCTGAGTGCCAGCCTCCACCTCCATGCTGACACAATCCTCCTCCTCCTCCTCCTCCTCCTCCTCCTCCTCCTCCTCCTCCTCTTCCTGTGCGATGGGTGGGACAGAAGGAACACTGTCTGGGTAAAGGGGGCCTTGAGAGGCAAGGAAGTCCTCCTCTTCCTGCCTCTGTTCTGCCTCAAGTGCCCTGTCCATTATTCCACGCAGCGTGTGCTCCAACAGGTGGACAAGAGGTACAGTGTCACTGATGCATGCACTGTCACTGCTCACCATCCTCGTGGCCTCCTCAAATGGTGCCAGGACAGTGCATGCATCCCTGATCATGCCCCACTGGCGTGGAGAAAAAAAACCAAGCTCCCCTGACCCTGTCCTGGTGCCGTAGTCGCACAGGTACTCATTGATGGCCCTCTGCTGCGTGTGCAGCCGCTGCAGCATGGCCAACGTTGAGTTCCACCTGGTGGGCATGTCACATATAAGGCGGTTCTTGGGCAGGTTCAACTCCTTTTGCAGCTCAGCCAGGCGAGCACTGGCATTATAAGATCTGCGGAAATGCACACAGACTTTCCTGGCCTGCCTCAGGACATCCTGTAAGCCCGGGTACCTGCCCAAGAAGCGCTGCACCACCAGGTTAAGGACGTGAGCCACACAGGGCACATGGGTCAGTTGTCCCTGTCGGAGGGCGGAGAGGAGGTTGGTGCCATTGTCGCAAACCACCATTCCTGGCTTAAGCTGGCGTGGCGTCAACCACCTCTCGGCCTGGCCCTGCAGAGCAGACAGGACCTCTGCCCCAGTGTGGCTTCTGTCCCCCAAACACACCAGCGCAAGCACGGCATGGCATCTTTTTGCCTGCGTACTTGCGTAGCCCCGTGAACGGCTACGGAGCACCGCTGGTTCATAGGACAAACCACAGGAAGAGGCCATGGAGGAAGAAGAAGAGGAGGGGGTGGAGGAGAGAGGTGTGTCACAACCAGTAGTAGCATTTTGGAGGCGTGGCGGTGGGACAACCTCCAACACTACTGCACCTTGTCCTGAATCCTTCCCAGCTGCCAAAAGAGTGACCCAATGGGCCGTGAAAGAAAGGTAACGTCCCTGTCCATGCCTGCTGGACCATGAGTCAGCGGTAATATGCACCTTACCGCTGACCGCCCTGTCCAGCGAGGCCAAGACATTGCCTTCCACATGCCGGTAGAGAGCCGGAATAGCCTTCCGTGAGAAAAAGTGGCGTTTGGGAACCTGCCACTGAGGAACCGCACATTGCACAAACTCACGGAAGGGGGCCGAGTCTACCAACTGAAAAGGCAGCAGTTGAAGCGCTAGCAATTTAGCCAAGCTAGCATTCAACCGCTGGGCATGTGGATGGCTGGGAGTGAACTTCTTTCGACGGTCCAGCAGCTGGGGCAGGGAAATTTGCCTGCTAGAATCGGACGTCGGTGTACTGCTAGCAGAGTGGGCGCAAGTACTTGGCTGTGACACACCTAATTCTACACCTTCATTCCTCTCAGTGCATGTTTCAGAGAGGACTGAAGTTATAGTGGGGTTGGAGATCCCAGCTGATGCGGTGCAAGGAGAGGTCCGCTTTGTTCTTTGGTGTGGGTCTTTGAGGTAGGCTTGCCAACGAGCTGCATGGCAGGTCAACATATGTCTGGTCAGGCATGTGGTACCCAAGCGGCTGATGTTTTGGCCACGCGATATACGCTTGAGACATATGTTGCAAACAGCAGCTGTGCGATCTGATGCACTAGCCTCAAAAAAGGCCCACACCAAAGAACTTTTTGAATGACGGGCAGAGGCAGCGCCCTGCACAGGCGGAGCTCTGCGGTGTGATTCCGTCGGTGTACTGCCCTTACGCTGGCCACCAAAGGGCATCCTGCCTCGTTGGAGATGTGCCTCCTCCTCATCCTCCTCCTCCTCCTCTCTCCTATTAGGCACCCACGTGGAGTCATTGACCTCATCATCCCCTCCCTCCTCATCACTGGAGCCAATCTGGCAGTATGCTGCAGCTGCTGGAACATGACTGCCAGATTGGTGTCCTTCTTGAGCATCCCCTCTGTCTGCTCTCACGCTACTGCCTTCCTCTAGCTGGGTTTCATCATCAGACCCTTCGAAACGCTGGGCATCCTCCTGGAGCATGTACCCAACACTGTGCTGAAACAGTTCGGGGGACTCCTCAGGAGGAGGACATGGTGGGTCTAGGGAAGGAGTGACTGATGATTTGTCTGACATTGATACCAGGGAAGACGACGCTTTGGCAGCTGCTTTTCCAGTACCCTGAGCCTGGGTGAGAGAGGATGAGGAGGAGGAGGAGGGCTTGGTCATCCACTCTACCAAGTCTTCGGCATGATGTGGCTCAACATGTCCAGCTGCCGAAAAGAAGGACAAGCGTGTCCCATGGCCATGTGCTGATGACAATGCACCGCGTCCACGACCAGCACTGTTGCCCCCAGACACAGAGCCTGCTTGCCCTCTTTTATTGCCTCCTGACTGTCTGCCTCTCCTTGTTTGCCTTCCAGACATTCTAATAGATGGCCTGCAGGGAGATGGGAAAAAAGCAATAAGGGCTACCTTCAGGTGTCCTTCTCTGTCCCTTGAAACAAGGACTTTCACAGTGAAAGAAACTGACACTGTCCCTACCTAGAGTTTTCTGTCCCTAGAATAAATGTTTTTTTTAATCACAATATAGCACAAGGACAATTCACTCAATGTCTCTCCAGGTCCCTGGAAACAAGGACTTGCAGAGTGAAAGAAACTGACACTGTCCCTACCTAGAGTTTTCTGTCCCTAGAATAAATGTTTTTTTTAATCACAATATAGCACAAGGACAATTCACTCAATGTCTCTCCAGGTCCCTGGAAACAAGGACTTGCAGAGTGAAAGAAAAAAAACACTCTCCCTACCTACAGTTTTCTGTCCCTAGAAAAAATGTTTTTTTTAATCACAATATAGCACAAGGAAAATTAACTCACTGTCCTTACAGGTCCCTGGAAACAAGGACTTGCAGAGTGAAAGAAACTGACACTGTCCCTACCTAGAGTTTTCTGTCCCTAGAATAAATGTTTTTTTTAAGCACAATATAGCACAAGGACAATTAACTCACTGTCCTTACAGGTCCCTGGAAACAAGGACTTGCAGAGTGAAAAAAAAAAAACACTCTCCCTACCTAGAGTTTTCTGTCCCTAGAAAAAATGTTTTTTTTAAGCACAATATAGCACAAGGACAATTAACTCACTGTCCTTACAGGTCCCTGGAAACAAGGACTTGCAGAGTGAAAGAAAAAAAACACTCTCCCTACCTACAGTTTTCTGTCCCTAGAAAAAATGTTTTTTTTAATCACAATATAGCACAAGGAAAATTAACTCACTGTCCTTACAGGTCCCTGGAAACAAGGACTTGCAGAGTGAAAGAAAAAAAACACTCTCCCTACCTACAGTTTTCTGTCCCTAGAAAAAATGTTTTTTTTAATCACAATATAGCACAAGGAAAATTAACTCACTGTCCTTACAGGTCCCTGGAAACAAGGACTTGCAGAGTGAAAGAAACTGACACTGTCCCTACCTAGAGTTTTCTGTCCCTAGAATAAATGTTTTTTTTAATCACAATATAGCACAAGGAAAATTAACTCACTGTCCTTACAGGTCCCTGGAAACAAGGACTTGCAGAGTGAAAGAAACTGACACTGTCCCTACCTAGAGTTTTCTGTCCCTAGAATAAATGTTTTTTTTAAGCACAATATAGCACAAGGACAATTAACTCACTGTCCTTACAGGTCCCTGGAAACAAGGACTTGCAGAGTGAAAGAAAAAAAACACTCTCCCTACCTACAGTTTTCTGTCCCTAGAAAAAATGTTTTTTTTAATCACAATATAGCACAAGGAAAATTAACTCACTGTCCTTACAGGTCCCTGGAAACAAGGACTTGCAGAGTGAAAGAAAAAAAACACTCTCCCTACCTACAGTTTTCTGTCCCTAGAAAAAATGTTTTTTTTAATAACAATATAGCACAAGGACAATTAACTCACTGTCCTTACAGGT
This sequence comes from Rana muscosa, assembly GCA_029206835.1. NCBI lineage: Eukaryota > Metazoa > Chordata > Amphibia > Anura > Ranidae > Rana > Rana muscosa. Next base: position 222,838,219 of record CM055116.1, read on the forward strand.
CCCTGGAAACAAGGACTTGCAGAGTGAAAGAAACTGACACTGTCCCTACCTAGAGTTTTCTGTCCCTAGAATAAATGTTTTTTTTAATCACAATATAGCACAAGGAAAATTAACTCACTGTCCTTACAGGTCCCTGGAAACAAGGACTTGCAGAGTGAAAGAAACTGACACTGTCCCTACCTAGAGTTTTCTGTCCCTAGAATAAATGTTTTTTTTAATCACAATATAGCACAAGGAAAATTAACTCACTGTCCTTACAGGTCCCTGGAAACAAGGACTTGCAGAGTGAAAGAAACTGACACTGTCCCTACCTAGAGTTTTCTGTCCCTAGAATAAATGTTTTTTTTAAGCACAATATAGCACAAGGACAATTAACTCACTGTCCTTACAGGTCCCTGGAAACAAGGACTTGCAGAGTGAAAGAAAAAAAACACTCTCCCTACCTACAGTTTTCTGTCCCTAGAAAAAATGTTTTTTTTAAGCACAATATAGCACAAGGAAAATTAACTCACTGTCCTTACAGGTCCCTGGAAACAAGGACTTGCAGAGTGAAAGAAAAAAAACACTCTCCCTACCTACAGTTTTCTGTCCCTAGAAAAAATGTTTTTTTTAATCACAATATAGCACAAGGAAAATTAACTCACTGTCCTTACAGGTCCCTGGAAACAAGGACTTGCAGAGTGAAAGAAACTGACACTGTCCCTACCTAGAGTTTTCTGTCCCTAGAATAAATGTTTTTTTTAATCACAATATAGCACAAGGAAAATTAACTCACTGTCCTTACAGGTCCCTGGAAACAAGGACTTGCAGAGTGAAAGAAACTGACACTGTCCCTACCTAGAGTTTTCTGTCCCTAGAATAAATGTTTTTTTTAAGCACAATATAGCACAAGGACAATTAACTCACTGTCCTTACAGGTCCCTGGAAACAAGGACTTGCAGAGTGAAAGAAAAAAAACACTCTCCCTACCTACAGTTTTCTGTCCCTAGAAAAAATGTTTTTTTTAATCACAATATAGCACAAGGAAAATTAACTCACTGTCCTTACAGGTCCCTGGAAACAAGGACTTGCAGAGTGAAAGAAACTGACACTGTCCCTACCTAGAGTTTTCTGTCCCTAGAATAAATGTTTTTTTTAATCACAATATAGCACAAGGAAAATTAACTCACTGTCCTTACAGGTCCCTGGAAACAAGGACTTGCAGAGTGAAAGAAACTGACACTGTCCCTACCTAGAGTTTTCTGTCCCTAGAATAAATGTTTTTTTTAAGCACAATATAGCACAAGGACAATTAACTCACTGTCCTTACAGGTCCCTGGAAACAAGGACTTGCAGAGTGAAAGAAACTGACACTGTCCCTACCTAGAGTTTTCTGTCCCTAGAATAAATGTTTTTTTTAATCACAATATAGCACAAGGACAATTAACTCACTGTCCTTACAGGTCCCTGGAAACAAGGACTTGCAGAGTGAAAGAAACTGACACTGTCCCTACCTAGAGTTTTCTGTCCCTAGAATAAATGTTTTTTTTAAGCACACTATAGCAGAAGCACAAAACACACTGACACTCTCCCTACCTATCCTTCTCTTTCCCTAAACTAAAGGAATCCAGGTTAAGCAAGAAAGAAATAACAGTCACTGTCCCTGCCTATGCTACTCTATCCCTGCTCCGGAACACACTACACTAGGCCGCCGTGCTGGCGGCCTTTTATAGTGTGGGGCGTGTACTAAACACCCTCAGCAATAATTGGCCACAGGCATCCTGCCTGTGGCCAATCATTGCTCTCCTCGCTGCCGGCGCTGTGATTGGCCAAGCATGCGGGGTCACAGTGCATGCTTGGCCAATCACAGCGCCTGGATGACACTGCGATGGCGTAGTGCATTGTGGGCCGTTCGCGTCACTCGAATTTTGCGCGAACGGCCCAAATCGTTCGATCTTCGTCGAACGATCGAACAGCCAATGTTCGAGTCGAACGTATGTTCGACTCGAACACGAAGCTCATCCCTATACACCATACACTTAATGCTGTACTCAGGGCCGGTGCAAGGATTTTTATTTACTTAGGCAAAGGTAAATTTAAACGCCCCCACCCTGCAAACTGTTCAAAAAGTCTGTGGTTGGGGTAATACGTAATATGTCACTGTTGCAGCAGCCCCGCACCCCCCTGATCCTCCGTTGTGACGGCAGGTCAGCGATCCTCTCCCCACACCCGCTGTCATGATTTTAGAAAAAAGTTCTGTGAATGGTAGAACTACAAGTACCAACATTCTTTGCAGATGCGGACTTGAAGTTTTTAATGGACTACAATGGCACTGTTGAATGTTGTGTTAGTTCATTGATTCTTCCTGTCATTGTGTAACTGTTGATCATGGGTGTAATGCTCTACTGGAACCTGATAATAAAAAAAGATAAAATCCCTTTTTTTGTTTTACAAAGGTAAACTTATCCTTTAAGTGGTACACACACACAAAACATGTTATAGACCTCAGTTCACCCAAATTTCTGCACATTCACCTCAAATCACCCCAATTCCTGCATCACTGTAGTCCCCTGCACATCTGCCCTGCTGCTGTACCATCTTTCACACCTGTTCCTCACTGTATCCCGCTATAAACCAGTTACCCACGGTACTTCCTACATACCTGTTCCCCACTGCGCACCACCCTGCACATCTGTTCCCCCACTGTACACTCCCCCTGCATAATGCACATCTGTTCCCCACTGTACACCCCCCCCCCTGCATAATGCACATATGTGGCCCACTGTACACCCCCTGCACATATGTCCCCCACTGTACACCCCTTCCTGCACATATGTTCCCCACTGTACACCCCCCTTCATATCTGCTCCCCACTGCACATCCCCCGCACATCAGTTCCCCACCTTGTACCCCCTGCATATCTGCTCCAAACTGCACACCCCCACCCCCCACACATGACATCGGTGGTGGCCTCACCTGGAGGAGAGCAGTCCGAGAAGAGGAGGGAGGAGAAATCGAGCCTGGACATAGAGGGCTTCCATCGCACCCTCTGTTCTCGCTGCTGCTTCTGGGGCTGCAATGCAAGCAGGGGATGAATCGCATTTACCCTTCAGGAAGTCTTCGCATAGCCAGCGCTGGCAAAACAGGCTGAAAGCCAGAGCTGGGAAAAAATTAGCCGTAGATGGGGGATGGGGTGAATTGTGTGCAGAATCCAGTACATGGGTCTGTCTTCACAGGTGAATTATTCCCCCAGCCTGGCCCTGACTGTTCTGTATTTTGTATTGCCGTAATCATTTTTATATGAATAAATGGTTGTGGAACGAACAATCTGAGTTTCCTTTATTTCTTATGAGGAAATTTGCTTTGATAAATGAGTTCTTTGGATTACAAGCATGTTTCTGGAATAAATTATGCTTGCAATCCAAAGTATTACTGTACACCATATAAAGAACAAACTAAATTAAAAAAAGAAACATTTGAAAGATTAAAACCCAAATTTTAGAAAAAGTTAGGAAAAATTTGAAAAAATGGTCGCTAGTAGTAAAAACCTAGGATGCACTTTATTCATTCATAAAAATGTGACATTCCATTCATGGTTGACCTACAGATTTCTGTTTACCCAGACGGAAGATCCAAAAAACTTCCAGAAGTCTAAACTTATCACCAACTCTCCTCGGAACTATGATCTTTTCTAGACTTTGTATCAATAAATACAGCTGAGGGATCACCTGCATGACAACCATTGAAGTGGTCAGCTACATTGGTTGAATGTTTCTTGTTAATATCATAAAGATGGTCATGCAGGTGATCCCTCAATCTGCTGGTAGTACGGCCAACATAAAAAAGAGCTTCTGCACTTTGTTTTTGTGCAGGATTCTTTTATAATGAAGAGTGAGTGGTCAGCACTGTTCTCTTTCCTTGTGCAGGGTGCAGTGGCGGCCCGTCCATAGAGGGCGCACGGGCGCCGCCTTCCCTATCCATGCATCCAGCCCCCTGATCTACATATCAGTTGCACCGAACTATGGATTTCAATGCGGGGTGGGTGTTTTTTTGAAGCACCTGATTAGAGCCAGAGGCTCTAATAGGCTTCAAAAAAGGGTGGCCTCAGGGCACAGAGCATTGCGCTCTGAGGCCATCCAGTTGTGTGACCAAAGCAAATAAATTTTTGCTATTTTCACACTAAAGTTCCTTCTCGACAATCAGGAGGCAGGTCTGTGAGACCTGTTTCCCGATTGATCAAAGCGCCAGGCGATCCTATTGGATGTCTAGTGCTTTGCGGAAAAGGAGACACACAGCGGAGTTAGCTGGAGGAGCAGACACCAGAGCCGCCGTGGCCGTTCCCCCCTTCCAGTTGAGAAGGAGAGGACACCACAGCCCTGTGGGTAAATGCCGGACCGTTCGGGAGGCGGGTGTTTCAGTGCCGTGCCACGCCGTCAGGGGGGGTGTTCTTTGTTTGTCGCCCCCCAAAAGAAGAACCCACCAGCCGCCACTGGCAGGGTGACTGGTCTTGTATCTTTGTAGTTTAGACTATGTGCAGCACATTGATAATATCTCTGCCACTTTTACAAGGTCAATTTCTTCCCCGGGGCTGCGATGCGCCCAGCTCTCTCTCCCCCATCCAGATCTGGCTGGACGGATGGGGCCTGATCTCAGCGCATCGGCGTCATATGAGTGCGCCCTGTCCCTGGCGTTTCTAATGCCTGATCGGACGGATACGTACTAATCACATCTCTCACTTTGGCAGAGGGAGACAGGTATCCATTAGTGTGTTTAACAAGCACCTGTGGAGCCTTGCCGTCCCGCCCATTGGCCAATTACGAGTTATATATGACGTAGGCGGGGATACACACACCCAGAGCCAGGGAATTCCCAACCAGGAGCAGACCGACGCCTCACTCTGCCTTGATCTCGTATGAGAAGCAGTCCTTACATATCTAAACCATCCACACAGGTATTTTAAAATGCCATTCACTTTCTCTTTTTTTCTTTATTCTTTCTTCAGACACGTACACTCACTATTACCCACATACACGATTTAACATATAGACTCCAATACACATACACACACATTTACACTTCAACACACACTCATACACACACACATATTCATACATTCATAGGTACACACACCCACTCATTCACCTTTTATTTATTTTAGTTTTATTTATTTGTTTATTTTTTTTTCACGTTCACCATGTTTGCTCCTCACCATACAAATTCTTACCTATTATGTTCTATCACTCATTAACAGGATACTTCCAGCACTCACACTATTTCTAGGTGTGCATATAATGGTATTCAATTACACTCGTTCACACACCACTTTACAGTCATTTATTTATATATTCACCTACTTTCATCATTTCACATCCTTCCCCCTCCTCTCTTCATCTCTTTTTCGCATCCTCTTTTTTAATCCTCTTTTTTCACCCCTATGTCACACAGATTTTGTTCAATGCGAACCCTGCATCTAACATGCATCATATATACATACCCAGTGAGCATCGACCGGCTCCTGCGACTGTGTGTCTTCCCTGGATATCATCTGGCCATTCCCCGCCTCAGTCCCGGGTGAGACTACTCTCACCAGACCCTTGTTCAATCCCATCCCTGGAGCTGATTTCCATCTATGGGCTATTATGTAAGTAAGAAAGTAACCATCCAAATCTTTCATCCTCAGGGCTAGCATCTAGATAACCATTAAAATTACATCATATTTCATTATTCCATAGTAATACACACGCATCCAACTCCTGGCGATTGGCAAAAGGCCATGAAATGCATAGAGTGTCCATCCAGTGATGCCAAGCCACGCTTGCTCCAATAACCTCAACTAATTATGTTCTCTGTATTTATCATGTGAATTATGTATACATTATATATGTTTAAATTATATATACTTATTGTCTGCTATGAATTTTACTGTTTGTCACATATCATGTTTTAGTGATCAATTCTCTTATCAATAAATGTATTATGATTATATCAACTTTTATGACTGTTTTTACATCATAAATGCCTGATTATATTGCTCAATTTTATGTTTACTTATATCACCACCATGAATCACCCCTAGGGGCTTGTGACACTCAGGTTATTTTCATGCTATGAACCTATTATTAAAAACACCCACAGGCCTCACTTAAAGTCCCAATCCAACCCCTTTTTGGTTTTACAAGGTCAAACAGGGATTTATATCTTTAGCTGATTTTGAGTAATATAATCACATTAAAAATGTTGCACCCCGAGTTTAGCTTTAAATATGACCACTCATCTTTAGAAATTTGTCAGACAGCATAGATGCCCAAGGGTGGTTAGATTATATGTGCGCAGCCTACTGGTAGCCTTCTGACCTGTAGTGTAATAAAAAAATAATCAAATACAAACCAAGATTAATAAACTCTTTATTTATGTATGCTTTGAATCACACACAAGATAAAGAAACCGCAATATGACGTTTGGTAGGAAGATTTCCCTACTGGAAAGGGAGCTGTTCAATTTAACCTAGACACTACAGCAGAGGTTATTCACTAATAGCTTCATTAAAGGAGTAATTCAATGTCTACTTCTGTGAAAATTGAAATCACTACACAGTGTCATGTGGTGGTACTAGGTTGATTGCTAAAGGATGTACAAGATATGAATGATTGTAAAAGGCAAGAAAGCAACCAATTATTCTCTATTACAGCTGGGAAAACTACTCAAATTTTGCAAAGTAGAGCTACAACTCTGGCGGGGACCGTCAAACATTTCAGAAAGAAAATAAATCTACTGCTTGGTAAAACAAGTAAAAAACATGGGAGACAACATGACATAAAGGACAGCTGCCATAAGAGAAATACATATGTTGGCAATGCTAACATTGCTAGTTTTCTGGCTTGTAAATGCCTAGTCTCTGGCAGCAATACTTCAGAGTCACTGGTCTGGATGCTGGGTTTACACATATGCAAATTGGATGTGGGTTTCCCCGCAGCCAATTCGCATGACATCCGAGTGTGACCGGCTCTCCATGGAGCCGGTTCACACATGTCCGAGGTGCCCGCGGCCCGCTTTCCAAAAGGGTCCTGTGCGGGTTTGGGTCCGGTTCAGGTGCAAATTCAGGCAAAAATTCGGACCTGAATCGCACCTGAACCGACATGCACTGGACCCCAGGCACGAACCCACGGCTGCACATATGTGAACCCGGCCTTAAGAAACACTCAGTAAGTGTTTTTTTTTATGATGGCAGAACCTCTGATCTGCATAAGCACTGAAGCCAGTGGATCAGAGTGACTATAGCAAAACCATCACATAACTAATGCAACTAAGATTTATCCCCCTTCATGACCAGGCCATTTTTTGCGATACAGCACTGCGTTAATTTAACTGACAATTGCGCAGTCATGCAACGCCATATCCAAATAAAATGTATGTCTTTTTTCCCCACAAATTGAGCTTTCTTTTGTTGGTATTTGATCACCTCCGTATTTTTTATTTTTTGCGCTATAAACAAAGACCAACCATTTTGAAAAAAATAAAATAAAAAATTACTTTCTCCTATAAAACACACCAAAAATTAAAAAAAATTATTTCCTTCATAAATTTAGGCCAATATGTATTTTGATTCACCTTTTCGGTAAAAAAAAATCCCAATAAGCATATATATTGATTGGTTTGCGCAAAAGTTATAGCATCTACAAACTGATTTTTTTTTTCTTACTAGCAATGATGTCAATCAGCGACTTATAGTGGGACTGCAATATTACAGCAGACATTCTGACACTTTTGACACTTTTTGGGAACCAGTGACATTAATACAATGATCAGTGCTTAAAATATGCACTGTCACTGTACTAATGACACTGGCTGGGAAGGGGTTAAAATCAGGGGCAATCAAATGGTTAATTGTGTGCCTAGCTAGTGTTTTGCTATACTGTGTAAGGTGCTTTTACTAGGGGAATATTTATTCCCTTCTTTGCAGGGACACAAACTCCATCCCTTCCCCCTGTCAGAACGGCAAGCTGCCTTGTTTACATCGGCAGATCCCAGTTCTGTCTCCCTGCCTGATGATCGGCGGGTGCCAGAGGACATCAAGGACATCAACTGCCCATCGGCTTTATTCTGATTACACAGAGCGGAAGCGAGCCGCCACTGGCACGCATGTGCGCCCCCTACCCAGAAGTGCAGGATCACGTATATATAGGTGATCCAGTGCACAGCTGCTGCCCTGTAGCTGTAAAACCACTATAGGGTGGATGAGAAGCGGTTAAGAGTTTGGAGTAAGTGATGTAGTCTAACTATTATTATACAGGATTTATATAGTGCTGACAGTTTGCGCAACGCTTTACAACATTAGGGCAGACAGTACAATTACAATTCAATACAAGAGGATTCAGAGGGCCCTACTCTTTAAAGCTTACAATCTAGGAGGGAGGGTCAAGTGATACAAAAGGGCAATTGCTGTGGGGGATGAGCTGTTGAAGAAAATAGAAGTGCAGTTGTTAGGTGGAGGGAGGATAGGCTTCTCTGAAGAGAAAAGTTTTTTCAGGGATTGCCTAAAAGTGGATAGATTTGGAGACAGTCTGACAGATTGGGGTAGGGAATTCTAGAGGATGGGAGAGGCTCGGGAGAAGTCCTGGAGGTGAATATGGGAGGAGGTGATGAGGGAGCTAGAGAGCAGGAGGTCTTGGGATTTACGATGAGGGCGATTAGGTTGGCGTTTTAGGACTAGGCTAGTGATGTAGCTGGGGGCAGTGTCATGGATGGCTTTGTAACCAGGGAGTGAATCAGGAGCTTTTTGGTTTCATTGGTTAGAAAGGGACGTCGTTTAGAGATGTTGCAGAGGTTGAGGCGGCAAGCTTTAGAGAGTGATTGGATGTGGGGTTTGTATTGATTGATAGAATACATCGCTTACTTTGAATGGCTGAACATTGCTGCGCTAGACTCTTCTGTGTTCTGGGTATGAGACTGGAAGTCTTGGCTCGCAACCGGAACACAGTGCAGTATGCTGTATGTAGCCACAGCTACATACAGTTTATACCGCACGACCAGCGGCCTCACATGTTAGTAAAGGAAATTGTTTGTTTGGGCCAAGTTGGCCCAAATGAACTATGTAAGGCGTATGAAAAGATAGAACTTAACTTTAAAATATAGTATTTTAAATTGGTATTCAGATTACTAAAGCAGCCCTGTCTGTAATTGAAGAAAACTATGCTCAGCCTGAAAAAGAAGGTACCTTTCCAGCAACCTATGTCTTAAAACTCTGCCATGTTGCTGATCTCTGGCTACTGATGGCTAGCAGCTGACATTTCCAAGTGTGTCAAACATTTGCTATCCCACCACATGCTGTGGTTCCTCTCATTGGCCCCTATATCCAGTAGTGGAACGGTAGCAGGTAATTGACACACTTGGAAGTGTCAAGTACTTGAAGGACACAGATTAGCAATGCTGCAGCATTTTAAGACATGGGCTGCCAAAAAGGTTAAATCGGAGTTTCACCCAAAAGTGGAGCTTCCGCTTTAAGCACTCCTTGCCCCCTTACATGCCACATTTGGCATGTAGTTTTTTTTGGGGGGGTGGGTGGGGGCTTCGTTAGGAGTGGGACTTCCTGTCCCACTTCCTACTTCCACCCAGGGACCGCCTAGGTGACTCCTCCGCTCGCCTTAGGCGGCCCCTCCCTCTAGGCGAACTCCTGGGACACGTGACAGGTCCCAGGAGATCGCCTGTCCACTCCGGGAGCGCAGCGCAACTCGCGCATGCGCCATGCGTGCCCGGCCGTGAAGCCGAAAGCTGTCATGGCCGGGTGCCCAGAGTGGCAATGGAGGCACCGGCGGAGAGGAGGGGTAAGAGGAGCAATGCTCCGTTTGGCAGCATTGCTGGACCGTGGAACAAGTAAGTGTCTGTCTGTTTATTAAAAGTCAGCAGCTACACTTTTTGGAGCTGCTGATTTTTAATCAACATAAAAAGCCTGGAACTCCGCTTTAACTTTTTCTTATAGAGACTATGCTGAGTTTAATTTTCCATTTACTGGCAGCTTTTATGATATTGTAGCTATTAGGTTTACATATACTTTAAGCATGCCTATTCATTTTAAAAAACACTTTACTGACCATAATGTATATAAATGTGCTATATTATGGTAGATATTAAGTTTTGTGGCTGTGAGTGCAATCCATAGGAATTTTAATGTATAAAATGTATAAGTCTGATATGGACGTGACATGAATTTAAACATCAAGGTATAACTGGATTTTGCTCACAGTCCAGAGATAACACTCTCTTGTATTACACTTCATTATACAGACATCATTGTAGAATTCCTTATCAAGTGTTCTAGTGGCTAGCTCCCCTGAGCTTAGACAGAAGCAATTTGTTATATGGAGAACGGTAACCCCATCTTCAGCAGCACACAGTCAGTCTTTTATCATTTCACCTGCCACAATGTTTCCACTCTACTTGTGTGCTTTCTCTAGCATGCTGAAGGATGCTTCCACAATTACTTGCCATTTTGCAAAGTGATTTTTTTATTTATTTTTTGTTCTTGAATTTCTCATTTTTTCGTCATCAATGGTATCATTTTATTTTATGGTTTTTTTTTTTATTATTATTTATTGCAGAGAATAAAAAGAAGAGCTTTGTTGTTTTGTGATTTTAATATCTATAAATCTGTAGTGTAGTGCTTAATCTATAATTAGCTGTGATATTTATTTTCTAATAATTATATTTAACATATATGTTATTGGGGAGAATATTCTTCTATATTGTTTTAAAATCAGAAGAAATACATGCAAATTCGAAAATATATAAGATTATAAACAATGCACAGGTATCTAACAGCAGAATAATTAGCTTATGCAAGTGTTATCTAAATTACTGCTCACTTCCTCATGGAATGTGAACAGTTTGGATTGATAAGAGTGGCCTTTCATAAATCCATATGATTCTTAGTTATAATACTGTTTTTTCTTTTACAAATTCTTTAATAGCGTCCCTTAGCATTCCCCAAAACACCTTGCATATTATCAGTGTTAGCTGACTGGTCTGAAGTCTTGTTTTTCCCATAGTTCTACTGTAAGGTTTAACTGGTAGTATTATTTAGCAGTTAGTGGGTTCATTTTTAGGGTTAGCATTGGAGGAAGGGGTACCTTACTTATGCATGGTTCGAATCTCAGCTGGTTCAGCAGGAACTGGCTGAGATTTGAACCATAAATGGATTCTCTTGCAATTATAGCTAGCGTCTGCTATAGCCATTAGCGATAATCACTGGCGCTAGTGTCTGTCAGCTCCGGTCAGAGCCACTGTGCTCACTATGCAAAATAAGCCCAGCGATCTCCCCCACTGTGCTGTTGTGTTCTAAAAGGGGGACGCCCTCCAGCCAGAACACTCCGATCAGCGCTCTCCACCATTGGCACATTGATCCAGGGATTAAATATGACCCAAGCATTAAAATCTACGGGCTGGATTTCTATGTGGCCCTTGGCTGTCCATGCTTCAGCATTGCTAACAAAGTGCAAGACTGGCAGCTTTGGTGCCAAGCATTATATTGGCAAAGAGGAGGCCATGCTTTGGTTCCAGCAGAAGTATGATGGCATCATTCTCCCTGGAAAGTGAGCTGCTTCAGTTTCTAAAAAAATCAATAACATTTCTGACAAAAAAAGCAAATAATATAAAAAAAAACATTTTATTCTGTATAGACTGCACAGACTTGCTCCTCCCCCTCAATACCACCTAGATCTGGGGCAGTTGCCTCCTCTGTTCCCTATAATTCAAGTGGTTCTAAAGTCAAAACATGTTTTGCATTTATGCATTCTTTGCATTAAGGTAAAAAAAATGTGCCACTACTTGTTGCTTTGCCCCCTCCCCCAAACACTTACCTGAGTCTTCTTTTAATCCAGCGCTGTGCCCAACTGCAGCAGGGCTGCTCTCTCTTCCTTTTCTCATAGGCTTCACTGAGATCTGTCAAAAAAAAGCCAAGGAAAATTCCAAGCTCTACTCACCGACTAGCCTGCGACTAACCAAATTAACCTGCCTAATAGTGTGCGTTTAAAACAGGGGTTTAGTCTGCACACATTTGCAAATACATGCGTAAACTACAGGCCCTGGCAAGGCACCCTGTTACCTGTAGTCCCTACCTTTTGACTTTTAAGAGGCTCCACAGTGGAAGTACATGCATTCTGATGGATAGATAGAGGGCGGATGGGCTGGAGGGAGCCCACCCCTCCTTAAAGGTACAGGGACACACTGAACACTGAGATCTGTCCTGTCGATCAAATCATGTGTGGAGAGAGCAAGAGGTGAGGCCAAGCCGCAATGTGTGTGTCTATGGACTCACACAGCCTGGCTCAGAAGCACGCCTGCATGGGTGCCCCCCAGCTCACAGCTTGCTGAGGGGGCACTCAGTAAGAAGCAGAAGAGAGCCAGCGGGGGACCCCAGGAGGAGAGGTAACGGACTACTCTGTGCAATAACATCCTATTTATTTTAGGAAAATAATTTACCTTCAGAACCACTTTCACTGCCAGCTACACCTGTTATGACATTTAGGTTTTATGCACAAGTGCTTGTGATTTTATGTACGTAAAATCTTGTCCATACGCTGTACGCATGTAACATTTGTGCTAAAGTAACATGCATGCAGTGTACAGAGCAAATGTACCAAATTGGCCAGGACAAAGGCAGCTTCAGCCATCTGGTGTACTAGGAAGTATCTAGGAAGCAGGTGGCTCCTGGCACTTAGTATCCTTGGTTGCTAGGATGCAGATAGCATCCTAGGCTGTTATGACACAGGCAGCATCCTGATTGCTAGGATGCAGGTGGCCATTCTGGGCCTAATATTTTGCATTTACACTGTGGGGTTGATTTTCTAAAGGGAAATCCACTTTGCACTGCAAGTGCACTTGGAAGTGCAGTCACTGTAGATCTGGGGGAAGATATGAAATGAGGGGAAGCCCTGTTGATTTTATCATCCAATCATGTACAAGCAAAAATTTTGTTTTTTATTTTCCTTGCATGTCCCCCCTCAGATCTACAGCAACTGCACTTCTAATTGCACTTGCAGTGCAAAGTGGATTTGCCTTTAGTAAATACCCCCCCCCATGTTGTATACATGTAAACATTAGCACAAACATTTTACATGCATATGGTTTTAAAAATCATCCATGAGCAGGACTGTGGATACAGATTTTTTATGTTTATTTTTTTCTATTCAGTTGAATATAGCTCCAGATTAAGGGTCTGTTTGCAGCTTTTTGTAGGGGCCTAAAGCATATGATACAGCTTCATTCAGATTCATAAAAAAGTCCACTTTATGGACATTGAATACAGCCTATTTTGTGACTGTGTGCATGAGCCCTTAATCGGCTGAACTGGCCTCATAAACCAACACAAGTTACCCTCTATAGATAAAAATTGGCCTGTGCAGGAAGGGGCTGAAAGTGTCGTGTATTGAAGTGGTTAAAATCGGCATAGCTGTGCAGGGCTCCAGCTGCAAAGCCATGTCATTTATTCACAGTGATCTCTGAATGCATTAACTCCCATCTACCACTGCAACAGACAGACTTCTATTTCTTAATGGACTAGAGCAGTGATGGCGAACCTTGGCACCCCAGATGTTTTGGAACTATATTTCCCATGGTGTTTATGCACTCTGCAGTGTAGCTGAGCATCATGGGAAATGTAGTTCCAAAACATCTGGGGTGCCAAGGTTCGCCATCACTGGACTAGAGTGTAGTAATCAGCAAACTCTTAAGCCTAGTACACACGGCCGAGAATCCCGTCAGGAAAAAAACGTTGTTTTTCCTGACGAGATTCCTGGCAAGCTTTTTTTCCCAAGCCGTGCATACAGATGGCCATTGAATGGCAAGAACGCGGTGACGTCATCGACTACGACGAGCATGCGCTCGTCACATTCGATGCCGTCGCCGCCATCTTGCTTCACCCTACACTACCCTTGTAAGCTACTGCACATGTGTCGAAGTCTCATAGAGCATGCGCGGGCTTACCGGAGGACAGGTAAGCTTGTAGCCGCATATATACACACACACACACAGGCCGACGAGACTTCCGACGAGAAAATAGAGAGCAGGTTCTCTATTTTTCTCGTCAAGATTCCCGGTAGTTTTCTCGGCGAGAAAACATACACACGACCAGTTTTCTCTGCAAAAAGCTCTGCTAGCAGTTTTCTTGCCGAGAAAACTGGCCATGTGTACGAGGCTTTAGTCCATTGCAGCTGAAAGCCTGTACACAAAAAATGTGCTGGAGGAAAATTGTGCAGGAGCTTGCCATTGCACCCATGATCCCTTGGTTTAGGCTGCAAAGCTTTGCAGGCATCTGTGGAAAAAAACTATAAATGCACATTTTCCTTAAAGTGATTCTAAAGGTACCTTTTAAAAAAATAAAAATAAATAACAAACATGTCATACTTACCTGTTCTGTGCAGTGGTTTTGCACAGAGCAGCCCTGAACCTCCTCTTCTCGGGTATGCCGCCAACGCTCCTGGCCCCTCTCTCCTGCCGAGTGCCCACCAAAGCAAGCTGCTTGCTATGGGGGCACTCATGCAGGCTTCTTATGGGAGGACAGGGGTGGTTTGGGCTAAGGGAAAAGCTGCACTCAGAAGGTTATTTTTTACTTTCATGCATAGAATTCAGGAAGGTAAAAAACCTTCTGCCTTCACAACCACTTTAAAGATGAACTTAAGCCTCGTAGACACGACCGGTTTTCTCGGCAAGAAAACTGCTGGGAGAGCTTTTTGCTGAGAAAACCGTTCATGTGTATGGCTTCTCATCAGGAAAACTGCCGGGAATGTCGACGAGAAAAATAGAGAACCAGCTTTCTATTTTCTCGTCGGAATTCTCGTCGGCCTGTTTCCCGATGAGAAAACCATGCGTGTGTACGAGGCTACATGCTTACCTGTCCCCAGGTAAGCCTGCGCATGCTCGATGAGACTTTGACGCATGCGCGGTAGCTTACAAGAGTGGTGAAGCAAGATGGCGGCGACGGCATCGAATGTGACGAGTGAATGCTCGTCGTAGTCTATGAAGTCACCGCGTTCTTGCCATTCAAAAGAACGGCGGTTCTTTTGAATGTGCGTGTGTACACAGGGCTTGGCAAGACAAGCTTGCCAGGAATTTCGTCAGGAAAAACAACGTTTTTTTCCTGATGGGATTCTCGCCCGTGTGTACAGGGCTTTAGCCTTTAAGCAACCAGTTGGCAGCTGCATGAGGACTTTTTCTGTCAAAAAGTCAAGGTTTGCTTATTAGTGCTCCTCAGATTTCACAAGTCCAAATACTGTATATGCTCTGGCTCCTGACGGTTGTGCTTTTGATTTATGGCACCAGTTTAACAAGTTAAAGATCATGACGCCTGTGCTTGATCACCAGCTAAAACTGTTTTTCAGTTATCCATGGGCCAGGTAAGGGTTAGAACCACTGTCAGATTTGTATTGCTGTCTATGTCCCCAATGGGGAGATTTTCTCTCATTTACTCAGTTACTTTCAACCATTCGAAAAATATGACATTTTCACAAAAGCATTCTTGTGCGATTCCTGCAACAGCCTGCAGAACTAAACAACAATTTTGCTTAGTAATACAATCTAGGGACTATATCAAGTATTGGAAAATAGACTTAGGACGGTAAATGTTATTTTGTGGACTTAAATATGCACTGTATATGCCTAGAGGTTTGCAATGCACATTTAGCAAGGTTATATACATCTTACTTCTGTTATCAATATAAGAAGCAGTATGAGGGAGTATATTGATAGTGAAAATGCTGGAAGAAAGTAAAACTAATCAGCTCTCTTGCATAGTTTAAAGAGGTTGGGGTTCTGTTCATTTCACCGCTGCCACTAATCAATTACTGAGAACACCACAGCAAGTTTCTGATGGCATTTTCTATTAGAATGCAAATAGCGTGCTCAATTCTTATTTTTTTGATTAGAGGTAAATTGCTCCATTAAAATCTCGTTGAGTACTTTTCTTTGCTCTGTGGAAGAGTGCAGACTACAAGACCTTTCTAGAACTTTAATAAGGAAACTTTCCTAGTGTACAAAGGTTTTCCCTGCCAATTAAAATGATTCTCACGACCGTCCCTCATTTTCTTTCTGCTGGAATTAATTTATAACTAGAATATACATGGCCATGTCATCGGTTCACTGCTGTAAAATAAATTAAGTTCCTGACATTTCTGCAAGTTCAGTGCTCACAACATTTGGGGTTTTGAGGACATGGTTATCAGTGCCATGATCACTTCATTTACAGAGGGTACACCTCCTTTATAACAAACTTTAGTCTATTTATTCTGGTTTTATTAGGAGGCAATGTGTAGGCTTTTGTCCTACTTTGTGCCCTGTTGAGTCAATATAGATCTGATTGTCTTGATATTAAATGGTTGTGTCTGCTGCATGGGGAATGTCTAGCTAAGAATGGAGCTTCACATATAAAGTTAAAGGCAGATATGTTTTTTGAAACCTTTTTGGCTTGTCCAATGTACCATTGAAAGCATCTTGTTTTATCCATTCAAGAAAAAAATACCTGGCAATCCCACCAGAAATCTGACTGACTGGTATTAGTTAGCATTCTTCCCAGCTCTCTCCATAGACTGCGAAACACCCCCCCCCCTTTATTTTATTGAGAAGAGGACAAGGGAATTTGTTTTGTAGTCCTATCCTACAGAGACAAACTGCTCTACCATGCATATAGTACAGTGAATGAGCACTGACAAAAAGTGGCAGGGTCACCAGGTGAAAAAAAAAAGAAAAAAGCATTGAAAAAGAAAATGAATGCAGTCACCACATTTAAGGACTGGTATACTGCAATAGGTAAAATATTTTTACTTAGCCCTGAAACCTGTGTTGTCTTTAGCACTCATACATATGTATTTATTTATTTATTTTTTAAAAAGGAAATTTCTAGCGCATGGTTGGGTGCCTAAAGCAAAACTCGGTTTAGTAGGCTACAGTTTTAATAAATCACCCCCTATTTTTGTGTATATAATTGTATCCAGAAAGCAAATAAAAATACATCTATGGACGATGTCCTCTCTAATCTTGTTCTGGTGTTCTGACAACCCAAACTGCAGTGTTGTGGAAGTCAGCAGAATGACCCAGTGAGAGCTGCATGGGACCTGGAAGGTAGACACCCCCCAAAAGAATTGGTTTCCCAGTGGACCCTTTTTCAGGATCAAAAAAGCATTAGGCAGTGTGGGAAGCAGCTTTGAAGCAGAGCTATCAGACAGCAGGAGCCAGCATTGAGTGTGGACTTCTTTTTAAAGGTGAATATTTATTTATTTTTACAGGTATAGGTTAATTGAGTTACTCTTGTATAGTGACAAGGTTGCTTTATTGTCTGGAACAAAGCCATGAAAATCTGGTGACGATTTGGTTTATTGGCTAAGCTTAAATGGCTAAAATTCTAAATTAAGGCAAATAGTAAAAACGAGTAGTCACAAAAAATACTGTAAGAAAGAAGCGTTACAAAATTATTGATCTTACATATTCTATCTTACAATTTTACAAGGACACTTATGTTTACTTTTCAAGAAGGCTGATTAGTTTGTATTTCTAGTTTGCTATTCAGTGGTCAATATTACGGTCAACTGAATGTCCTTTATAAAAAAATAATCAATTGCATGTCACCTGGAGAGTACAGTATAAGAAAATATAAAATGTACTCTGTTGTGCAAACTCCTTGCCACGCCTACTGAATGCATACTCCCTCTTCAGCTACTGTCAGGAATAAAACGTTTTTTTAGCAACAGAGATTTTGAATCTTTTGATTTAGTTTTTATATAAGAGAATGCAGCAGATATTAGAGTTCCTTGTCTGGCATCATAATTGCTTAGGAAGGGAAGGAAGCACGGGGCTCCAGATTTAATGCCATGAAAGTCCTAAGAAGCTGATGTGAGATTCAGGCTTCAAATTTCCACCCAAACCTATAACTCAAGAGGCAGACAGCTCCATAGAGAAAACCAGTCCCAACTAAAAAAAATCCCCCCCTCCCCAAAAAAACACAGAAAAAAATAAGAAAAGGGGGGTAAGAGGGGAAATGAAAACACTAAACACGGGGGACCTCCATGACTCCAAAGCAGTTATAGAAGTAACAATATATGAACAGCTTTAGGTATTCTACGATAACTTGTAATCACAAAATCAAAAATAAATAATATACAGAAAATGACACCAGCTTTTAGTGTATTTATCATTTCAAACCCAACTCTGAGCAGCTGAAAATTAAATTACCTTTGCAGTGCCCCTATTATTCCAAGGGAATAATGCTCCTTTAGACTTCCGCTCTCAGTCCATCAACACTTCTTTTTGTCACTTTGCGGGTGGCAGGTTTGATGTGTTTACTTACAATGCAAGATCACCATGTCGGCATTATACATGAGGGCAGCAAGGGCCTGTCCACATCTCGGAGTGTTGGAGAGCAGAAGGAAGCACCAGCTGCCAGGGGTACAAGCAATAGGGTAAGTATATCTGCTTATTGTGTTCCTCTTAGACAAAAGGGGAATTTAGCCCTTTCATCGTGGAGGAGCTCCAGTCTAGGAGGTGAGCGAGAAAAATCTATAGATTCCCCCATTCACTCTAAACAACATGGATGGAGCAATCTCACCTGCCAGCAATTTTATTCTAACAGCTGGCACATGCTGCTGCCAGAATACTCAAACAGTAACTGCATATGATTGGATGCCACTGTTAGGTCAATAATTTTCCATCTAGCTCCTTTGATTATCAGATCGAAAGATATCCGACATGAGAGTGACAACAGGGTGACCCACAGCTTGAAATTTGCAGTGTGTATGGGCAGCTTATTTCCATTTTTGCAGCCATATTTGGGAATACCCCACTATATGTTTGTTATGTTTGTTATGTGTTCCCACTCACACAGCATGCCTAAAAATTATTTTTTAACTATTTCTTACCTTTTACATGTTCCTAAGGAGGTGGGTCCCGCCCCAGGGGACATGTATCAATGCAAAAAGTAGTTTTAAAATCTGCCGTTTTTTCGGGAGCAGTGATTTTAATGATGCATAAAGTGAAAAAAAAAAGTGAAATATTCCTTTAAATATCGTACCTGGGCGGTGTCTATAGTATTCCTGTGAAGTGGCACGTGTTTCCCGTGTTTAGAACTGTCCCTGCACAAAATGGAAAAAAAGTCATTTAAAACTGCTTGCGGCTTTAATGTGATGTCTGGTCCTGGCAATATGGATGAAAATCATTGAGAAAAATAGCATGGGTACCACCCCCCCCCCAGCCCATTACCAGCCCCTTTGGGTCTTGTATGGATATTATGGGGAATCCCACACCCAAATATAAAAAAGGAAAGGCTTGGGGCCCCCAGGCCCTATATACTCTGAAAAGCAGTATACAGGTGGTGCAAACAAGACAGGAACTGTAGGTTTGTTGTTACGTAGACTCTGTTTGTAATTTTGAACTGGTACATTTTTAAAGTGTAGCTCCAGCCAAAAAATCTATTTTTAAGCTTTTTGAAAAACATAGTGAAGGGTTATCACCCCTGTAACATTTGTTTTGCTGTCTGTGCACCTGTTCAGAACATTTCACCTCACTTTCCGTCCCAATGACAAATGTTTTTTGAAAATTTGGGGTTTTTAGTGAAACCAGGATTGATGATAAAGCATCAGTGGAGAGGAGACACCTTTTTCCCATATTAACTCTTACAGGAGAGAATTTCCCTTTCTAGGGGTAGATTTCCTCTCACTTCCTGTTGTCTCCTTTCGTTTGCAAGTAGGAGTCGTTTGTAAGTTGGATGTTTGAAAGTAGGGGTCTGCCGTATATACTCTACAGAAATTTGGCCCTTAGGTGTTGGTCTTGCCACCACACTGTAAGCCCTCACAGTTACTCTTGGTGGGTGCTGGAACGCCCTTCTGTGAACTATTATATCAAGAATTATAATTACATAGCCATTGTTGAACAGTGGTAGAAAAAATTGGGCCATTGGTGGTGGTGCTGGTGCCACAACACTGTAAGTCCTCACAGTTACTCTTGGTGGGCGCAGGAATGGGCCCAGCTGTGAAATATTAGATCAAGAATTGTAATTACATGCCCCTGTTGAACAGGGGAAGAAAAATTGGGCCTTTGGTGGTGGTGGTGGTGGTGTTGCCACAACAATGTAAGCCCTCACAGTTACTCTTGGTGGGCGCAGGAATGGCCCTGCTGTGAAATATTAGATCAAGAATTGTAATTACATGCCCCTGTTAAACAGGGGCATAAAAATTGGGCCTTAGGCACTGGTGCCACAACACTGCAACCCCTCACAGATACTCTAGTTGGAGCGCAGGAATGAGCCCTGTTGCAAAGTATTGCATCAAAAATTGTAATTACACGCCCCTGTTAAACAGGGGCTGAAAAATTGGGCCTTAGGCACTGGTGCTGGTGCCACAACACTGCAACCCCTCACAGATACTCTCGTTGGAGCGCAGGAATGAGCCCTGCTGCAAAGTATTGCATCAAAAATTGTAATTACACGCCCCTGTTAAACAGGGGCTGAAAAATTGGGCCTTAGCCACTGGTGGCGGTGCCCAGAACCAAAAATGTTCTTACAAGCTATCAGGATGATCATTGAGGAGGAAGAGGATAGTCACTTAGCATAACAGGATAGTCACTCAGCATCAGCATAGGCAGTCTTGAAGGGATCTGACATTTTAAAAAAATATATTCGGTTACATCAGCATCAGGTGCTTGGTAGCTGGTGGTGATCCAAGACTGATTCATTTTTATGAAGGTCAGTCGATCGACCGAGTCGGTGGACAGGCGCACCCTGTGATTGGTTACAAAGCCTCCAGCAGTACTGAATGTGCGTTCCAAAAGAACGCTGGATGCAGGACAGGCCAGTAGCTCAATTGCATACTGTGCAAGCTCTGGCCAGTGATCCATCCTCAAGACCCAGTAACCCAGAGGATTTTCGGTGGGAAAGGTGTCCAAGTCTGATATTGCCCCTAGGTATTCCTGAACCATGTAAACCAGACGCTGGCGATGGTTGCTGGAACCGATCATACCTTGGGGCTGCGGACAAAAAAATTGTCTGAACGCATCGGTCAGACGGCCATCTTCTCCACCGCTCCTTCTTTGACTGACCGAAGCCTCAGCAACACGTTGTCCAGGACCAGGAATTTGTAACCTCCCAGTCTCTGGAAACGCGTTGCACAGACCTTTCTGCAAGGCCTCCCAAAGATGTTTCATCCTCTGCTCCCTCTGCGACAGCAAGATAAGGTCCGCAACCTTACCCTTGTAATGTGGATCAAGGAGGGTTGCCAGCCAGTAATGATCCCTCTCCTTGATAGCACGAATACGAGGATCCTTCCACAGGCTTTGCCGGATCAGAGAGACCATGCAGCGTAGGTTTGCTGAGGAATTCGGTCCGGAGTCCTCTTGGTCACCCAGGACGACATGATCCGCAGCCACCTCCTTCCAGCCACGTACAAGTCCATGGGTGTCTTGGGACTGTAATTGATCCCTTGAAAACTACTGCTGATGCTGAGTGCTAGGCTCCACCTCGATACTGACACAATCCTCCTCCTCTTCCTCCTCCTCCTCGTCCTCTTCCTGTGTGAAAGGCGGGCCAGCAGGAACACTGTCTGGATAAAGGGGGCCTTGAGAGGTAAGGAAGTCCTCCTCTTCCTCCCTTTGTTCTGCCTCAAGTGCCCTGTCCATTATTCCATGCAGCGTGTGCTCCAACAGGTGGACAAGAGGGACAGTGTCACTGATGCATGCACTGTCACTGCTCACCATCCTCGTGGCCTCCTCAAATGGTGCCAGGACAGTGCATGCATCCCTGATCATGACCCACTGGCGTGGCAAAAAAAAACCAAGCTCCCCTGACCCTGTCCTGGTGCCATATTGGCATAGATACTCATTGATGGCCCTCTGCTGCGTGTGCAGCTGCTGCAGCATGGCCAACGTTGAGTTCCACCTGGTGGGCATGTCACAGATTAGGCGGTTTTTGGTCAGGTTAAATTATTTTGAAGGTCAGCCAGCCGAGCACTGGCATTATATGACCGGCGGAAATGCACACAGACTTTCCTGGCCTGCCTAAGGACATCCTGTAAGCCGGGGTAACTGCCCAAGAACCACTGCACCACCAAGTTAAGGATGTGAGCCAAACAGGGCACATGGGTCAGGTGTCCCTGTCGGAGGGCGGAGAGGAGGTTGGTGCCATTGTCGGAAACCACCATTCCTGGCTTAAGCTGGCATGGTGTCAACCACCTTTGAGCCTGCCCCTGCAGAGCTGACAGAATCTCTGCCCCAGTGTGGCTCCTGTCCACCAAGCACACCAGCTCAAGCACTGCATGGCATCTCTTTGCCTGCGTACTTGCATAGCCCCTTGAACGTCTACGGAGCACCACTGGTTCCGAGGACAAAGCACAGGAAGAGGCCATGGAGGGAGAAGAAGAGGAGGGGGTGGAGGAGAGACATGTGTCAGAATCACCAATAGTAGCATTTTGGAGGCGTGGTTGCGGAACAACCTTCAACACTACTGCACCTTGTCCTGCATCCTTCCCAGCTGCCAGCAGAGTCATCCAATGCGCCATGAAAGATAGGTAACATCCCTGTCCATGCCTGCTGGACCATGAGTCAGCTGTAATATGCACTTTACCGCTGAGCGCCCTGTCCAGCGAGGCCAAGACGTTGCCTTCCACATGCCGGTAGAGAGCCGGAATCGCCTTCCCTGAGAAAAAGTGGCATTTGGGAACCTGCCATTGAGGAACCGCACATTCCACAATGGGCAGTCTACCAACTGAAAAGGCAGCAGTTGAAGTGCTAGCAATTTAGCCAAGCTAGCATTCAACCACTGGGCATGTGGATGGCTGGGAGCGAACTTCTTTCGGCGGTGCAGCAGCTGGGGCAGGGAAATTTGCCTGGTACAATCTGACGTTGGTGTACCAATAGCAGATTCCCCGCAAGTACTTTGCTGTGACACACCTAATTCTACACCTTCATTCCTCTCAGTGCAGGTTTCAGAGAGGACTGAAGGTATAGTGGGGTTGGAGATCCCAGCTGATGAGGAGCAAGGAGAGGTCCACTTTGTTCTTTGGTGTGGGTCTTTTAGGTGTGCTTGCCAAAGAACTGCATAGCAGGTCGACATATGTCTGATCAAGCATGTGGTGCCCAAGCGGGTGATGTTTTGGCCACGCGAGATACGCCTGAGAAATAGGTTGCAAATAGCAGCGCTGCGATCTGATGCACTCGTCTCAAAAAAGGCCCACACCAAAAAACTTTTGGAATAACGCGCAGAGACAGCAGCGGCCTGCACATGCGGACCTCTGCGGTGTGATGCTGTCGGTGTGCTGCCCTTAAGCTGGCCCCTGGAGGGCATCCTGCCTCGTTGGAGATGTGCCTCCTCCTCCTTCTCCTCTCTCCTATCAGGCACCCACGTAGAGTCCGTGACCTCATCATCCCCTCCCTCCTCATCACTGTAGCAAACCTGGCAGTATGCTGCAGCTGGGGGAACATGACTGCCAGATTGCTGTCCTTCTTGGGCACCCCCTCCCTCTGGGCTCACATTACTGCCTTCCTCCAGCTGGTACCATCATCGGAGCCTTCAAAACGCTGGGCATCCTCCTAGAGCATGTACCCAACACTGTGGTCAAACAGTTCGGGGGACTCCTCAGGAGGACATGGTGGGGCTAGGGAAGGAGTGACTGATGCCATTGAGCCGAGGGAAGAGGTCGCTTTGGCAGCTGCTTTGCCAGACAAAGTACCCTGAGCCTGGGTGAGAGAGGATGAGGACGGCTTGGTCATCTTTTATTGGCTTGTGACTGTCTGCCTCTCCTTGTTGTCCTTCCAGACATACTAATGGCCTGCAGGGAGATACACAAAGCTGGGATGTATATATATACTGATTATACTGCAGCTAGCAAAATCAACTACCTGCCTGTAGTATTATTAGTATGAGAACAGCAATTGTCTTCAGTTAGCTTTAGTTGCACACTGTGCAGAGGACACAGTACACTAACTGAAAATACTGCAGCTCCCTGCCTGTGGTATTTGTATGAGAACACCAGCAATTGTATTGAGGTAAGCTTTAGGTGCACACTGTGCAAAGGACACTAAAACAAAATACTGCAGCTTCCTGCCTGTATTTGTATGAGAACACCAGCAATTGTATTGAGGTAAGCTTTAGGTGCACACTGTGGAAAGGACACTAAAACAAAATACTCAAGCTCCCTGCCTGTATTTGTATGAGAACACCAGCAATTGTATTGAGGTAAGCTTTAGGTGCACACTGTGCAAAGGACACTAAAACAAAATACTGCAGCTCCCTGCCTGTATTTGCTCGAGAACACCAGCAATTGTATTGAGGTGAGCTTTAGGTGCACACTGTGCAAAGGACACAGTACACTAAGTGAAAATACTGCAGCTAGCACAATCACCTGCCTGCCTGTCAGTACTGTATATTATGAAGAGGATAACAGGAACGGATCTAGCTAAACTGAATACAGTGTATAAATATATATACAACAACTAGGATGCATATATATCCTCTACACACTGTAACTGAAGCTAACTGACTCGCCTGCCTGCTCTATCTAACTCAAATTAAATGACACTGTCTCTCTCTCTCTCTCTGTCTTTAACCACCGCCGCAACACACTACACAAGACCGCCGTGCAGGCGGCCTTATATAGTGTGGGGCGTGTACTAAACTCCCTGAGACATAATTGGCCAAAGCCACCCTGGCTTTGGCCAATTATGGCTCTCCGTTTTTTCCGCGCTGTGATTGGCCAAAGCATGTGGGTCATAGTGCGGGTCAGCCAGCAATGCACTGCGATGCCGCAGTGAATTATGGGCCGTGACGCGCCACTCGAATTTGGCGCGAACGGCCGAAAAGACGATGTTCGAAATAATGTTCGAAATTCGGCGAACAGACGATGTTCGAGTCGAACATGAGTTCGACTCGAACTCGAAGCTCATCCCTATATACGCTTATTGGGATTTTTTTACCAAAAATATGTAGCAGAATATATATTGGCCTAAAATGATGAAGACATTTTTTTTTACATTTTTTTTATTGGGTTTGTTTTATAGCAGAAAGTAAAAAAAATATGTTTTTTTTGTTTTGTTTTTTCAAAATTGTCTAGTTTTTTGTTTATAGTGCAAAAAAATAAAAACCGCAGAGGTTATCAAATACCACCAAAAGAAAGCTCTATTTGTGGGGAAAAAAATTACAAAAACGTTATTTGAGTACAGTGTCGCATGACCACGCAATTGTCAGTAAAAAGTAACGCAGTGCCGTAGCGCAAAAAATGGCCTGATCATGAAGGGGGGTAAACCTTCTGGAGCTAAAGTGGTTTAAGCGTTTCTACACCTGAACAAGGAAACAAGGAGAGATACAATGAAATCAGAGCTCTTTATCTGCATACTGATTCAGTTAATGTCTTAGAGCCATTAGGTAAGCTTGACAACCAAATAACTCTTATTTTCAGAAACTGAGGTTAGCAATGGCAGTCTCCATACTTTATTATTAAGAGTTTCCTTTAAAAGTTTGATGAAAGTATTTCAGTGTGGTTTGACGTATGTGAGCGACGATGACTCTATTGCATGCAATGTAACGCTAGATACATAAACATCTGTTCTTGCAAAAAGGTGCGCAAGGCTTTGCTTAATGTTGTTATACATTTATGGCAAATTTTGGAGAACATATGTAAACAATAACATAGATTTGCTGCTGCAAAAGCCAGCAGCTGAGGAAAAAAGGCAGATGTTAATGCATGAATGGCTGATTAAGCATAATTGCTCACATTGCCATTTTCAGTAAAGTTCAAAGAGGCGATTAAGGACCTCATGAACAGATGATATTCTCTAACAGTATCTGTGTAGGTCAGTTTCCACATATACATGTGTTAATGGGTTCATGTTAACATCAGTGAGGGCTGTTGATGCCATCTAGTCAAGCACAATATAATTTGATGGTCAGACCCTCCCAGATGTATAGAGATGACACCGGTGCTCATTCATACGGACAGACGTAGTGATCTGTGATACATCAATCTAGACAGCTGTGTAACTGTGAGGTAAATCATTCTTAATAATCAACAAATGTCGCAGCATGTGCTGAATGAGTAATGATACAACACTAGATATGGACACCGCATCTTTTTCAACTCCTCTGGTATCCATTGTACATTGATTGTATGCAACAAAGTAGAACTAGGCCCCTATAAAGAATAACAGGAGGCAAGAGTAGCCATGAGATTTTATCTATCAGCCACCGACTACTTGCCACCTGTAGATTGAAGTAGAAAGACATTTCTCGATTTTCTTTGTTCACCATTGAGTATTTTCCTTCTTGCTGGGTGAAGGGGTCCAGCTTTCTAAGGTCTAGTAATGTAAAAGAGGATAATGGTTGCTAACAAGCATTTCTTTAGGTTGTAATAACCCCTGCCTCCATTCATGCCTACTGTATGTGCATTGTTTTATATGTCACAGTCAAGCAAAATCTCCTGCGCTCAACAGTAGTGCAATGGTATTGGAAGAAGCCTGCAGTTCCTATGGCTCCCAGTGCATGCACAGGTCTTGCTGCCCTCCAAGGGTCAGGGGATACTCAATGGAAACACTGTAGAGGGCGCACCGACCTTGCAAATTACCACCCAAGTAATATTTATTAAAATCAAAAGGAAGGAAACATACTCACAAACAAGTGGATTATAAAAACATATCAGAGTCCACAATGGACAAAAGCAACCAGGTCACCAGGACTGTGTCCAACACACCAGAGGACCTTCCAGAAGGATGACGCATTTCGAGGGGGGATCCCCTCTTCCGCAGAGCCCTGGTTTTAGATGTGTTGATAAACCTTGGGGTTGATTTACTAGGGGCAAATAGACTGTGCACTTTTGCAAGTGCAGTTGCTTCCGAGCTTAGTAAATGAGGGAAAGCGCTGCTAACTTCTGTCATCCAATCATGTGCAAGCAATAATTGTGTTTTTTTTTATTTGCATGTGATTGGGTATTCTTTGCAAAGCGAAGCTTCGCCTCATTTACTAAGTTCCTCAAATGTCCTTGTAGATTGAAACTGCACTTGCAAAAGTGTACAGTCTATTTGCCTTTAGTAAATTAACTGCTCCATGTTAATGAGACCCTGTCAATAACTTAAAAAAACAGGTAAAAGCAAAAACATCATGCATTTTAAAAACTAACTTGCAGTGCTGTATCTTTAAATACCGTAAATGATTCTTTATTCACTTGCAAAGTGTTTTTCAACTTGTTAGAAAGTTTGACCACTCCAGAAGAGCCAACTCCATAGCACAACCCCTACCATCTACCAGCAGTTTCAGATCTTTTGGATATTTTACACAAGGGTTTTTTTTTTTTAAGGTAAATATATTAAATGCACACATAATCTTATAGGAAGAGTTTTGTTGAAATTCTTGGTCTGGAGACAGAGGGGTTGATTTACTAAGACTGGAGAGTGCAAAATCTGGTGCAGCTCTGCATGGTAGCCAATTGTAACTTCAGCTTGTTCAATTAAGCTTTGGCAATAAAACCTGGAAGCTGATTGAGTTCTATGCAGAGCACCATATTCTGCATGCTCCCGAGGGATGTGCTGAAAAGGCAGATGCATTACTTTACCCTGTATAGGTGTGTGTGGGTGCCATTCAGAGTGAATGTGAACTAGCTTTTTCAGGAAGCTTAGGGAAACACGTGGCCACTCAATGAAATTTGAGTAGAAGTGGTTCAACCTTAAACTGCGTAGGGGGTTCTTTACTGTTATAGTGATAAGTATCTGGAACTCCCCCCCCCCCCCCCCCTCAATCGGTGGTGTCAGCGGGAAATGTCAACAGTTTTTAAATACTCTTAGATGGGCATCTTAGCAAACACAATATGCAGGAAATGGTAGAGACATGAACACACACCCACACAGGTTGAACTGAATGGATTGATGTATTTATTCAACCTTACCAACTATGTAAATATAAAAAAAAATTGCAACAAATATACTTTAGTTGGCCATACACTGCTCACATTTTGTCTCATTCATGCTGGTTTGGCCGATATTTGAGTATGGTGGTCCTTTGGTCACCATTCTGTTCATCAAAATGTACCTGTTCAATTGACTTTTGTTGAAGGAGTCTGTCAAAAAATTGATGGCTGAACAGTGGTTGAAGCCAGTTAGCAGCAAACACTGTTCTGGTATTCCAATACCCGAATAGTCCAAGAGCCCACCAGTGGGGATTCATCCATCCATGCTTTGAGCATTAATGGAGTAACCTGTTAGGCTGGCCATACATGGGTTGAATTTCAAAAGAATTTTCTTTAGAAAATCTTATCTCAGGCTGCAGCAACAGCCGATTTTTGTGCGGCCATCGAATTTGAGTAATCGGACATGTTGGAAACAGCTCCCTGAGACTGAATCGGACAGCTCCCTGAGACTGAATAGTTTCTTCTCTATACTAATTTTGGGTAGACTTAGAAAGATTAAATAGTTTTCTCAAGTTTTTATAACTGTCTGTGATCCTTTTGGGGATATTACACATTCTCTTCTGTCCCTGGAGGAGAGCTGTCTGAATCCATGGGCTCACATCCACCCCTAACCTCAGGTGATTACTCCATATGTGAATACATGCAAACCTCACCAGACAGCAGCGCATAGTGTCAGCCTGTCATTGATTTGTACAGGCTTCCGGGTCACAGCGGATCAGAAACACCTCTTGGTACTCACTACAGAAACACACTTATCTGGGTGGTCTATGGACCTAACTAGCCATGTGCATGTGTGTCCTAAGGAACAAGACAAAGTAACAATGTCTGCTGATAACTTTCTATTGCTTACCCAACTATCATTTAAAACTCATTGCAAGAAAAATAGGATTTTTATAACAGCTTACCTGTAAAATCCTTTTCTTGGAGTACATCACGGGACACAGAGCGACATAGTCATTACTAATGGGTTATATAGATACCTTCAGGTGCTGGCACTGGCAACTTCCAAAAACCGGAAGTACCCTCCCCTATATAAGCCCCTCCCATCCGGGAGCACCTCAGTTTTGTAGCAAAGCAATAAGTGTCCCTAAAGAGGGGTGGGAGCTCTGTGTCCCGTGATGTACTCCAAGAAAAGGATTTTACAGGTAAGCTGTTATAAAAATCCTATTTTCTTTCTCGTACATCACGGGACACAGAGCGACATAGTCATTACTAATGGGATGTCCTAAAGCAATGCCCAACGAGGGGGGGGGGATACACCATACATAAGCTGAGCGCTATCAGACATGAGGATCTTTTGCGGCCTGCAGCACACTGCGCCCAAAGGCGACATCCTCCTGACTTCTAACGTCCACCTGGTAGAACCTAGTAAACGTGTGTACTGAAGACCATGTTGCGGCCTTACAGATTTGAGCCAGGGAGGCCTGGTGATGCGCTGCCCATGAAGTTCCAACTGCTCTCGTGGAGTGCGCTCTAACTTTGAACGGAGGCGGTCTCCTTCTCAAGCCATAGGCTTGCATAATGACCTGTTGAATCCACTTGGCTAAAGTAGATTTTGACGCTGCCTGACCCTTTCTGGGGCCTTCCGGCAGAATAAACAAAGTATCCGTTCTGCGAATCTGAGCAGTGGCTTTTAGATAAGCTTTAACTGCTCTTACTACATCCAAAGAATGCAATAACTTTTCCTCTACCGAACTAGGTTTGGGGAAAAAAGAAGGAAGAACCACATCTTGGTTCAAATGAAAACCTTGATACCACCTTAGGAAGAAAGGCTGGATGAGGACGTAACACTACTCTGTCCTTATGGATAACCAGATATGGCTCTTTACAGGACATAGCGGCTAATTCCGACACTCTTTTAGCCGAACAAATGGCTACTAGAAAAAACAATTTCCTGGTGAGAAGAACCAAGGAACTATGCTGTAATGGTTCAAATGGTTGTTTCTGTAGAACCGACAGAACCAGGTTTAGATCCCATGGACATATGGGAATATTAACCGGAGGACTAATACGCATCACTCCTTATCTAAAGGCTTTGACTAGTGAATGCGAAGCCAAGGGCCTTTGAAAAAATATTGACAAGGCCGAAAACTGACCTTTTGATAGTACTCAAGGCAAGCTTCCTATCTACAGCCCACTGTAGGAAGTCCAGACTCCTACCTATTACGTACTTATGTGGATGCCATTTCTTGGCCTCACACCACGCGATGTACGCCTTCCAGATTCTATAGTAGATTTGCCTGGATACCGGCTTCCTGGCATTGATCATGGTAGATACCACAGGATTAGAGAGCCCTCTCTTTTTTAGAATGTGGGCTTCAATAGCCAGGCCGTCAAACCTAGGGCTGGTAAGGAAGGGTGGTATATCGGTCCTTGTGAAAGCAGGTCCGGACGACGTGGGAGAGTCCAAGGACTCCCCACTGACATTTTACAATCTCCGCGTACCACGCTCTTCGGGGCCACGCTGGAGCCACCAGAATCACTGGTTTCTTTTCTACCCTGATTCTGCGGAGTAATCGAGGTAACCATTGTGGCGGTGTGAATGCATATATCAGCTTGAACTGATCCCAAGGGACCACTAGGGCATCCGAGCCGCAAGCTAGGGGATCCCTTGTCCGAGAGACAAACCTGTCCACCTTTGCGTTGAATCTGGATGCTAGAAGATCTACATCCGATGTTCCCCACCGCTGACATATTGTCCAGAAAACCTCGGGGTGAAGGGACCATTCCTCTGGGCATAATTGCTGGCGACTTAGAAAGTCCGCCTTCCAATTCTCCACTCCTGGAATGAATACCGCAGATATGGCTGAGACATATCTTTCTGCCCATTTCAGGATGTAATTTACTTCCTTCTGGGCTGCACGACTCCTGGTGCCCCCCTGATGATTGATATATGCCACTGCTGTGGCATTGTCTGATTGAATTCTGACAGGGGACCCTTGGAGTTTGGATGTCCATGCCACTAGGGCATACCGGACTGCTCGTATCTCTAAGAGATTGATGGGCAGGGCCTTTTCTGCATCCGACCATCTGCCCTGGAGAGACTATTGCTCCAGTACTGCTCCCCAGCCTATAAGGCTGGCATCTGTAGTGACCACCTTCCAAGAAATCGGACTGAAGGATTTCCCTTTTTCCAGATTCTGGGGAACCAACCACCAACGGAGGCTCTTGCGAACGGAAGGGGACAAGGACACTGTAAGTCTAGGGCCTGAACTTTGTTGTTCCAGGCTGACAGTATGGCCCCTTGCAAATTCCTTGAATGGAATTGACCGTAGGGTACTGCTTCGAATGATGCCACCATTTTTCCCAGCAGCCTCATGCACAGGCGTATGGACGGCTGTCTTTTTTGTACCCACTAAGTGGATCAAACCTTTCAAAGACAACACCTTTCCTCGAGGCAAGAATATTTTTCTCTGGCCTGAATCCAACCTTAGCCCCAAGTATTCCAGACTTTTGACTGGTTTTTAGGGGCTGACTTGTCTCGGTTGATAATCCAACCGTGAGATTCCAGATACTTGATTGTCTTGTGAACGACCACTTCTAGTTTCTTCACTGAGTGGTCTATCAGCAACAAGTCATCTAGATATGCCATTATCATTACACCTTGTGTTCTTAGATTGGCCAATAAAGGGCCAGAATTTTTGTAAACACTCGTGGTGCTGTGGCCAAACCGAAGGGTAAGGCTCTGAACTGAAAATGGCGCCCTTCTACTGCAAAGCGTAGAAATTTTTGGTGGACTGGAAAGATGGGAATGTGCAAATAAGCATCTTTGATGTCGATCGCGGCTAACCAATCCTCCCCTTGTAGGGCAGTGGCCACCGATCGGATCGACTCCATCGGAAAGTCCTGATATACAGGAATTTGTATAGCCCTTTTAGAATTAATATGGGCCTCCCGTCCGCGTTTGCTTCGGGACTGTAAAGAGGTTTGAGTAAAACCCGAACCCTCATTCTTCCAGGGGAACCTCCATAATTACTCCTTGGAGCAATAGTTGTTCTAGTGCCAACAGGAGGGACTCTCTCTTCCGGGGATCCCTTGGCACGTTTGACCTCAAAAACGGGAAGGAGGAGAGTCTTTTAACTCCAAACTGTATCCCAAACATACTGCGGAGAGCACCTATCTGTTTTGATCGTGTCCCGCCAGGTCTCTTGCGAACAACTGGAGTCCTCCCCCCACCCGACTGAGTGGGGGCAACCCTTCAATGAATTTAACTTTGGGGGAGGTTTTGTACCTCCCCTGACTTGCATAATGACCTGTTTCAACTGATCCTTCACTGCTTAGCAGACCTCACTGCTGGTTGTGTCACCAAGCTTGCTGTAGAAAGAAGCAGACTTTCATAAGGACTCCAATCTTTTATCTATTGGGTTCTTGAACATTTGGACATTATCCACTGGACATGTCAGTGATTTATACATACAAGAGATGGCTGCGTCCACTGTAGGGACCTTCCATTTTTTGATGAACTTATCCCCTATGGGATAGACCACCGGAAATCTCTTGGGGGAATAAATATTTTCTCAGGACGTTCCCAATCCTGGTAAATGAGCCCTTTCAGTAAAGGGTGAAGTGGAAAAGAACAGACAGTCTGGGGGCTTCTAGCGACCCCAACGAGGATACAGTAGTGGTTGATGGTTCCGCAAGGTGCCTTTTTAAATGCTGATCGGACCATGTTAGTCAGAGACTGAACCCATAATCTTTCAGCTTGAGATGCTGAGAAAAGGTTCCCCCACTGTTGATTCCTCTATAACAGAATCAACCTCATCCTGATCCCCTTCAGGCAGGTTGATCCCTGTATGGGACTGTTGCTCCCTTAGACACTGGCAAAAAACTGAGGTGCTCCCGGATGGGAGGGGCTTATATAGGGGAGGGTACTTCCGGTTTTGGAAGTTGCCAGTGCCAGCACCTGAAGGTATCTATATAACCCATTAGTAATGACTATGTCGCTCTGTGTCCCGTGATGTACGAGAGAAATTAAGACCACCCTGTATCCTAGCTTTAAAGCACCACAAGGTAATAGGTAGAAAACCAGCTTGAATCAATTGGGATTCAGTCCAAATCCTTCTGATTCCAGTCCTTTTAGAAACTCTTGCTATAGTATTGCATATTTAGTGGAATTTTACACCTTACATTTCAAAAGAAAGGCTTATATGATGAGCATTATACATACAGTTTTTTTACAGGTCATACTAAATCGTAGATCTGATTCAGTTGTACATGACAAGCCCATTTTATGTCACTTTATCCAGCCACTCAGAGTCAAGGGCACAAGAATTTTTCTTTGAAATGCCAAAATAAATATTAGAGTTCACAATCAAAGCAAACATTGAAATGTGCCATAACATTAGCACGCCAAGCTTGGACAAGTATGAAAAGGTAATTATATAATATAGTTGTAAATTACCATTTAGATTACAGTGGCAAGGTGCCGCTTCACCTATCAACACCAAATCCATTTCCTGACATTTCCGCAGATAACCTGAGTGTCAGAGGTATTGCAGAATACACCTTTTAACATTTCTATTTCTCTGTTTCTGAAACTCCATTAATACCTTAATTTTATGATAATTTCACAATGTTCTGTCAGAATACAAATCTGTATGCACATTTAAAAGATGTATTGCATTTATTTGGCTTTTCAAGGATAACAAGTCTTTCCGCAAGAAATACAATGTAAAAGGCATTCACATTCCTGGAACCAAGTACAAAAAGGGAACCTGAAGTTGTTGTTCCCCGCTTCACAGATGTCTGTCTTCCTCTGGTGAATACTGCTTTGTCACAGCTTATAAAATATCTATAATCTAACTACAGCCCTAAGCATGGTTCATGCCAGCACAACTGAAGTTTAGCCATTCAAGAGAAAACTTGTAGATTTAAGCTTTTTCTCAGTAGTAGACACAATTGTGCTGCTCTGTTGCCATCTAGTGGACAATTTGTTTACTAACCTTGTAAAATATTTTTCTACAGTGTTGTTAGAAAAATCTTTAGGTAAACCAGTGCTGATAGTAATACAAGGACTGCCTTTGCAGCTGACCTCTCCTTCTGAAAATGCTAGTTGCCTGGCCAACATGCTGATCCAAAGGCCTCAGTGGTATTTAAGTTTCTGACCTGTAACAAGCATTCTCAGTAAAATATAAGAGTAAGACCCCAGTTTGAGGGTATCTGTTTTCAGAAGGGGCAGTGCAGTGTGAACAGTAATGAGATCTTGTAAGGAAGCAGATTCTATAAGTATGCTTTGAAAGCTCAAAATACATGTAAACCCTAAATGAATGACATTTAGTTTGCTATTGTACTGCCCAGCATAAACAATTTATATGTTTTTTTTCTTTCAAATACTGTTTTTACTTTTTCCATTTCAGCAGTAATGATCTCCTGCACTTTATTTATAAGGATATGTTTCCTGATGTTGACAACAGCGGATGATGCTTATGCAATGTGTGTTAGTACAGCCACAGACAGGGTGATAACACAGAAGCACAATTGGGAGACAGAAACTGAACACTGTCCTACTATAACAGAAAGTATCTGAACAAGGCCCTTTATTTAATTTAATAATGCTGTGGGTTTATAAAAGATTGAAAACACCTCTTGAGTTAATGTAACTTGTTTAAATGTATATGAGATTCTAGTGATTGGGATTACATCTAGTTTAATGTCCCATTCAAACTTGCGAATGAGGCCAACTGCGATTATCCACAGGAGACTCAGTGATGTTCCCTGTGAATAGCTGGAGGTGGGCAGTGCTATTTAAAGCAATGGGAGGCTGACAGTGGCCGCAGCTATTCATGGTAATTTGCATGTAATCAGTCATGCAGTGATTACCTGCGGATGCTCAGCCTTGAATGCAGACTGTGTGCATCCAGGGTCGATTATCTGCAGGTAATCGCTGCATGACTGATTACATGAGAATAGCTGTGAATAGCTGCGAGACTGTGAGCCTCCAATTGCTTTGAATGGGGCATCCTGCTTGCAGCTGATCACAGGTAGCGCCGCTGAGTCTCCAGCGGGTAAACACTGTCAGCCCAAACACAAGTGTCAATGGGGCCTTAAGCTTCTGGTAACCAGACACAGTACTAAGGGTGTCTCATTACTGCATAGCAGGACTTACTAGCCACAGCAAGTATACTGGCAAATTTCAAAATGTCAGCAGTCTGATAAAACTGCTTTAACACTTGGTATCTTCTTTTTTAATACACCTGTATGAAATCTGTCTTCACTTGTTACACACCTGCTGAAAGTCTATGAAAGTGTCAGGGCTGGGCTCCTGCTACTTAACGAGCAGCTCTTTTCTTACAGTGCTCAGAAGCTGCTCAGCTGTTGGTTAACCACTTGCCGACTGCCTCACGTGCATATACATTGGCAGAATGGCACGAGCAGGCAAAGCAACGTACCTGTACGTTGCTTTGAATCTGCCACCTAGCGGGCGCCCACCGTGAGCTCCGTGACCGTGCCCGCAGGATCCGCGGACTCGATGTCCGCCGGTGTCCCGCGATCGTGTCACGGAGCTGCAGAACAGGGTGATGCCTATGTAAACAAGGCATTTCCCTGTTCTGCCTAGTGACAGGACAGTGATCTACTGCTCCCTGTCATCAGAAGCAGTGATCACTGTCGTGTCACTTGTAGCCGCCCAGCCCCCTCACAGTAATAATAAAAATAATAAAAATTCCACACAACTATCCCCTATTTTTTAGCCGCTATAACTTTTGCGCAAACCAATCAATATACGCTTATTGTGGGGTTTTTTTACCAAAAATATGTAGAAGAATACATATCGACCTAAACTGAGGAAAAAAAATGTTTTTTTATATATTTATTATAGCAAAAAGTAAAACATATTTCTTTTTTTTCTCGAAATTGACACTCTTTTTTTGTTTATAGCGCAAAAAATAAAAACCCCAGAGGTGATCAAATACCACCAAAAGAAAGCTCTTATTGTGGGGAAAAAAAGGAGGTCAATTTTATTTGACTGCTCAGTTGTCAGTTAAAGCTACGCAGTGCTTAATCGCAAAAAAATGGCCCGGTCATTGGGCAGCCAATTCTTCCGGGGCTGAAGTGGTTAATTACCAGCCACTCATTACCACAGTGACTAACCTGGTTACTATTAACCTGCCTCTCAAGTCCAGCCTACAGCCAGACCCTTTTTGCTATTTAGGCAGCTTAGCTCATTTCCTCTATGCCCTTGTGTCTATGATCTCCAAATGCAGCCTTTCCTGTGTATGACTTGGCCTGGCTGACTTCCCTTCCAATTCCTGTTCCTGATTTGTGCTCCTGAATACGCTGACTTCTGGTTTCCTGACCCCAGCTTGTTTACCTGCTCTGGCATCCAAACCCTGGCTTCTATTTTTTGACTATGTTCCTGAACTGTGTTATTTTTGCTATTTCATTAAAGGTGTGATTTTAACTGCACTTTCTGTCTCTGTCTGGTTTATAGTTCCTGAAAGAACCAGAAAGTATTGAACCCTTTGGATCAGCAAGGCATTCATGCAGCAAGCATTTCCAGAAGCAGTTCAACAATGGCAGCTGTGTGACTACATACAGATTTATCCTGGAACTTATAGGATATTGTAAATCGAAATGTCAACGCATTTATGCATAGATAATGCAGATCTCCTGCCAGAAGAAAACATTTTGCATGCTGAAAAGAGTGTAATTGTCTGAATTTAGGATTATTATTGCCTTGAAAGGAAATGTTTCATTAAAATGATACACCATGCATAACTGCCACACATGAAATTTTGTATTTTAATGTTATTAAAATTGCCTTTCCATTTCACTCCACAGCCAAATAATTTACTATGACTGCCAATCAATTCTAGTTCCCCTTCCTCATAATCTCCAGGCTAAGAAAGGTCTGAAAAAAAGCACAGTGTAAGTGGTATTTTCATTACTATGCTTTGTGTGTCCTGTTTTTATGTAAAAATCTGCTTTTAGTTGACTGGAAACATTTTCTAGTAACTCCTGTTTGCCTCACGTTCTGTTCTGGTAATGCAGGGAAAACGTATAGGAGAATTCTTCCCAGTGGAATTATAATTAAAAGCAACACTAAAAGCCTGAAAGATTACTAATCTTTCCATACTCTGTCCAAAATGAGCAAAAATGTTTGGGCTTGAAAGCAACACTTTGCTTATACAAAAGTTACTAAGAAACATTATGTAGCGGGGTTCCACTTTGCCATATAGATATAGACTATTATTATATGGAGTAAAGAAAAACTCCCTCTGGTGTTCCAGTTACAACACTATAGACTGTTTGTTTACATAGGTTCAGCAGTGCATCCTGGGACTGATGGTACAATGAGGAAGGACTCCTTTGCTTGGGTAGCGGATGGACTACATTACTCATAGTGCAGCAGTGCTACCAGGGTGCACTGCCTCACCGCATAGCCTTCTGGGCCAGGTTACTTAAAGGAGGGGAGGAGCCGCGCTCAGTCTCTTTGGACTTCGCCCTCAATCAAGCAAGAAGTCTGAGTGAGGCCTGTTTCGGAGTGTCTAGGCCAGAAAGTCTGGGCCTAAAGCTAGAAAAGGCGGATCACTTGCCCTTCAGCAGAGGATCTCTCCGGGTGTCCTGCAGAGACCGGAGACTGCGG
Organism: Rana muscosa; assembly: GCA_029206835.1. Classification (NCBI taxonomy): domain Eukaryota; kingdom Metazoa; phylum Chordata; class Amphibia; order Anura; family Ranidae; genus Rana; species Rana muscosa. Next base: position 222,875,695 of record CM055116.1, read on the forward strand.
GAAGCGGAGCGACCGGGGGGTCGGGACGTCGCCAGCGGAACATCCAGGGAGACGAGGCCTGTTTGGTGAGAGGGCACCTGCCCAGAATTGACTAGTCCCCTTAGAGGAAAGTGACTACAGACTTTGTCAGCCATTCTTCGAATCAGTGCGTCACGCGTAGCGGCCTAGTTTACCTCATGGTGACCGCGTGTATACGGATTGGTGCAGACGCCATTAGTGAGCTGCAGACACACATATCCTATGGAACATTGCGGATGTTTATCCCTGTTTGAGTTAATACCCTTGGATTACAAATACTACGTGCACCAACGGTTGCTAGCGAAGACTTCAGCCAAAAGAAGGAACTTTGAGTGGGACTCAGACAGGCCTAGCCTGCACTGTTAGTATTAGGACGTGCAGGGTTTTGCCTGTAAGGGGCAGCTCGCGAGCAAACGGTTTAGCAACTTAGGTTAGCACTGAGTTTAGCTACCTATTATTCACTGTTATTATTAGAGATTATTTCTTTATTATTGACACTTGCAGGGCCCTACAGAGCCAACTATATATACATATATGTCTATGTCTTGCCTCTTCCTCTTATCCCATACCAAGTAAAGTTTACCCTTGGTTAAGTGCAAAACCTGTGTGAAGTATCTTTGTTAGCCTGAAGAACTGCAAGTCAGAGAAAGGTAATAATATATGTGCAACTTACTGTGGAGATACACGCAGAATCGTGTTTCCCAGTAGTCACTGGGTCTCACTATTCATATCTATACCAGTTATGCCAAGGGAGGGTTCGAGCCAGTTAAGGGGTTGAGAACCAGAGTACAGACCCAAACAAAACCAGCAGCTCCTTCGGGGGTAGTGCTACAATTATAAAAGTAAAAAATTGCCTATGCCACAGACCGCTGCTTCATCCCCCAAAGTCCACTGAAAAACCTACATTCCATTTGTATAGATTTCCTGCATCCCTCACAATTCTCACTAGTTCCCTCTGATGACCTCCACTTCATCACTGTCTCCTGTTAATGATGTGAAGGTCGGCAGGAGGAAGCAGGGAAAGCTGTGGGGGAGACAGGAGATCAAAAATCTCAGAAGTGTTATAAAAGAAACAGTGTGGGTGGGTATAATTAGCACCACATCCCTAACGATATAGACAAATAGCATGAATAAAGAAATGTTGGACTTTTAGGGTGCTATGAACCTCAGAAATGGACACAAAACACTATTGTGCTAAAAATGCATACTTTTACTGATTCTTCTAGATTAAAAACATACTAACCAAAATGTAATCAGAAGACTGAAATGTGCATTGCAGCCACATGGAATGGTCACATTGCAATACATTATATCTTATGTATCCCACCCACTCAACAACGCTGTATCCTGACCTAGGCCAACAAGGCCCAGGCCTAGGGCAGAACTTTGCAGGGGGGCATCACGTAAAAAGTCCCCGCCGGCTTACGCTACACTGTTAGTGTAACGCAAGCTGCTTCTTATTTTGACTGTCCTATCATCCTGGACCACAAACCTTCCTCGCTGTGCTATATGTTTTCTGCTGCACCATTGGCATGGTTATATCTTCTTAGTCCTCTCCATAAAATTATCAGAAATTTGTGCTTAAAGTAGAACTATATGCAACACTTTTTTTTTTCATTTTGGATAGAGTAAGGGAGGGTTATAGCCCCTGTCAGTTTATTTTTTACCATCCCTGTCCCATTTCAGAGATTTCCCTTCATTTCCTGACCCATTGCCAAAGAGGAAGTGAGAGGAAATCTATGCACATTAAGGGAATCCAATGCCCCCCCCCACCAGGCCCTAAGAATTAGTGTCCCCACTCGAAAATTTCAGGGCGGGTCTTAAACAGAAAGGGGCATGGCCTTGACAGGAAATGGTGGGTCATATTTAAATTAGGGGTGCACGAGTTTAGTCAGGCCTAGGGCAGCACAAACCTAAATAGACTACTGCACCCACTAAGATCAGCCACTTCATGAGGTTATAGCATATGTTTTACAAACTGGCAAATGCAAATCACATATTGTTGAAGAGTGGTGGGAGAAGAAATACATTGTCTCAATGTGTTTGATGTATTGTACAAAGAATGTCTACATGCAGCAGTGATATACGAGACAATTAACATGTGATATCCATCAAAATTAATACTACTTACAAAAACCATATAATGGCCCAATAGGTAGTGCTGCATAATCACACGCCAGGGGAGGAGTCAGGATCCAGGGTTGTATCAGCCCAAGGAAGTCAGGCAGGCATCAAATGAATTCAGACCCCAAAACTATCACACCTAAACACCATATGGTTTAAACATTTATAAGTAAATGGGCTCAAATAGACCTCAAGTATAAAGTCAATATATTCAATATAAATGTCACCAGAGGGGAAAGCGTACCACTAAGGAGGAAGTCCCATGTTAAGGTATGTTCCAAAAGCAATATATATATATATATATATATATATATATATATATATATATATATATATGCTTCTATAGAGATAAAGAAGGAAACAACCAGAATAATTTTAAACGGGTACTCAGCAAGTCCTACATACCAGAGAGCCCAAAAGCGGAAAAGCAAAGTGCAGTTACCTCCTCCTTTAACAGCAGTAAATATGCATCTCTCCATTTGGAATGGAGCAAAAAGTACTAGCCCCAAAATGGCTCCCCCTATATATGGGCATAATAAGGTCTGCCCCCTTCCCACGCCTGCCACTGTAAACACAGTAGCATGTATTGGGGTGGGTGGGTGTGCTACCAAGCATGCACAAACAGAAAAGCCATGCATGCTCAGTAGTGGTGGGGGAATACGTTAGCAAACCTTCCAAACGCCCACCCCACCCACTGCACAAGGAAGCCAGGAGCCGCCAGGAAGATGGAGACATTCAGCGTGCTAATGTGCACCACAGTCCCCAGTGACAATGTGACCAGGATGTCCACCCGGCAGAAGGAAGGAATAGGCCAAGTGTCTTTTGAAGCACACTGCCATTGAAACAAACAGAACAATCCTGAAAGTGTTGGTTTCCCAGTGGAATTCAGGGGAAAATATTTCCACTGAACTGATTTCTGTTTGGTGGCACAGGTAGGTAAATTCTTTTAAAAGTGAATTCCAGTTTTTTTTTTCTGCATAGTTAGAGCGATTGAGCTTGGACAAATGTAGTAGCCACCAATGCTTTAGTGATCTTCACTGTCCTCTCGGTTCTGTGTCAACACAGGTGCCATTACGAGAACACCTTATATTTTTCTAAAGTACTACAAGGCATTTCCTGACTGGACAAGGTGTACATTGTGACATCACTTCCCCACCTCTCCACCTTGTTCAATCAGGAAGTGCTTTGCATCCATGGAGAATATGAAAAGCGTTCTCTGAATGACCCCTCGTGGCCCTGTGGTTTCTATGCATTAAGATAGCCACTTGGCACAGAATCCAGAAGATAACAAGGATTGCTTTAGCAGAGATGGCCACTACCACAGGGATCTTACAGTTATGGAATATGCATACTTACATTGGTCCAAGCTGGCCAAATGTAACTATGGAAACAAAAAAAAAAATTCAGCTTTAACATTTTCTTTTATAGATGTGTAGCGCCCTGCTCTTGTTGACCAGGCGCTCATATGTAAATTTAGTAGGTTATCTGTTCTGTACATAGTTCAGATTCAATATTATGGCTAAATTTGTCTCTGCTCCAGCATTGGCTGTGTTGTGTGCAGTTCCACACTGTCGTCTGTAGGTTTCGTTGTCACCACAGGCCAGTGATGGAAGGACAACAGGCTAAGGTTTATTGGGTGTCCCTTTCCCCGGAAACAGCCCAGTGGGAGTGGTTCAACGCTGTGCATTCTGGGAGAGAATACTTAAGGGGCAGACGCCATCTTTCTCTCTCTCTGACCTCATGGCCCTCCTGGCCTAAGGTATGTGACAACTGCTCTTCTGCCTCGGGGCCTGCTGGCCTGAGGCTATGTGACTAGAAGTAGGCCCAGAAGCCTGTCTGGGGCCTACTGGTTCAGAGGTGGTCATGCGTTGTCTTACATTCGGGAAGAAGTCGAGCAATTGTAGGATCTGGGGGAGGACTCATCTTGGAGAGAACCGAGAAAAAGGCTGGTATCTCAAGAAGGGCCTGGTGACTCAATTGGAGGATGCATCCTAACCAATCTACCTCACAGTACTGCCGGATGACTTAAAAGGGACTTTAGGTACTGTGTAGCTGTGTTCGCTTGTCTATTGCTGATCACGAATCCTGTGGCAGAGGATTGTACAAATAGTTATTGCTATCATCAAGTCTGTGGCAGAGACTTTTGTCCGTGCATCATACCGGCTGCAAGGCCAGTGAGAGAGGCCTATCCGGGTGAGCAAGATCCGCTGACAAGGAGTTGTATTTGTCTTCTGGATCTCAAGTTCCTCAGAGATCTACACAAGGTATCTGAACTTTCCCCTAACCCTCCATCCCTCTACGGCTACAAGTTGTGTTACATAAAAAGCATTGGAAAAAAAGGCTAAGTGACTGGTGATTGCATATGTGGGCTCATTGCCCAATTTAGAGCCAAGCAAGTTTTGATACATTGAACTGTGGGGTAACGGCAGGACCAAAAATAACCAGCAGCTCATACGGGGGTAGTGCTACAGATGTCTCAGCAACATTTTTATAGTGACAGGAAATCAGGAAAATAGAAAGCTTTAAAATAATTTGGCTGATGTCAGATGCTTTTTGTCATAGTTCTACACTGGACCCAATCAGACTTTTTCACAAGCCACTAGAGGGATGTACAAAAGAAAAAAAGATTTAAGAAAACTGTAAATAGTGAATAAGTGCAAGATATCCATTAACAATACATTACAAATATAACTGCATAAGTCAGGCATGTCCAAAGTTCGGCCCGCGGGCCAATCGCCTTTTGACATGTATGTCTTTTGTGGCCCCCAAAGAATCCCGGAGCGCCGGGGGCCACAAAAGAAATACATGCTGGCTGCCTTGGAGGAGGCTGGACGAGCGCTGTGCATACAGGAGTACTTCCTTTTTACACGGCGACCTGTGTAAAAGGAAGTCCTGTCTCCTGCGCTGCCATTGGATGACTGTTCTGTCCATCACAGGAGGCGGGACTTTTGATTAAAGAAGCCACAGAGAAAACAGGAAATTCTCCTGTATGTCTGTCGGCGCTCGTCCCGCCCCCTCCCTGTCTCCTTCAATGCTGAAGATGAATGAATCAGGCTGCAATGGTGAGTCTGCATTCAGGGCAAGAGGGTGCTGCCTTCAGGGCAAGAGGGTGCTGCATTCAGGGAAAGAGGGTGCTGCATTCAAGGCAAGAGGGTGCTGCATTCAGGGCAAGAGGGTGCTGCATTCAGGGCAAGAGGGTGCTGCATTCAGGGCAAGGGAGTGCTGCATTCAGGGCAAGGGGGTGTTGCATTCATGGCAAGGGGTGTTGCATTCATGGCAAGAGGGTGTTGCATTCATGACAACGGGGGTGTTGCATTCAGGGCAACGGGGGTGTTGCATTCAGGGCAACGGGGGTGTTGCATTCAGGAAAACGGGGGTGCTGCATTCATGGCACTTGTGAGGCTGTATTGATGGGCACTGACCCTTATTTTGATTCACGGTTCTTTATTTAAGATTTAAGTGAAGGTGTGTGTTATACGCCGATAAATACGGTATATCCAAATAACATGCCTGAGCTCATCTCTTTACTCACACACAGCCACAAAGGCAAGGGAATTCTTGTTGGGCAGTGTATTAGTGCTCGAACGAACACACTTAGACCACATTTTAATGGTTCACAGAATGCCATGCAAAATGGTCGGCCCTCACGCATGTTCACTTCATCAAATCTGGCCCTCTTTGAAAAAAGTTTGGTCACCCCTGGCATAAGTAAAACCAGTGGGTTTTTTTTTTCAGATTGGCAGGCAGCACACTAAATAACTGCTCATTTGAGTGTGGGATGTGTAGTCCAGGGGACATTTGCCCTCACTGCAGATATATTTTGTATTGGTATATGGTATTTGGTGATTTTGGAATAAAAATGACCAGGTGGGCATACTTATAGTTTGGTCTCCATATATTTGGCATAAGCTGGTTATACAGTAGGTCCAGACTTAATTTCTGTGCCATATAAAGCCACAGTTTGTATGCTGCCAATAAAACAACATTGGAGAGCAGGCAGGTTGTGCTCCCAGCACAACCAGAAAACTCACTACGCTGGAATGTTCTCTCATGCATAGCGTGGTCAGTTTGAAATAGCAAAGCAGTGGGACTAGCTAGATCACCAGGAATTTCACACAAAAGAAGCAATACAAAGAGAGCAGGATACTTTTTAACACAAGTACATGGTTCAGCAGGCACTTACCAGGAATATGAAATGTTGAGGTAACATGTTTTTTAACATCAACTGAAAAGGATACCTAAGAATGTCTTAGGCAACATTCACATGCTAGTCAATATGCCTTTTCATGTTCATAAACATGCAATCAAATTATACAGTCAGGTCCATAAATATTGGGACATTGACACAATTCTAATCTTTTTGGCTCTATACACCACCACAATGGATTTGAAATGAGACAAACATGTGCTTTAACTGCAGACTTTCAGCTTTAAAGTGGTTGTAAACCCACTTATGCAACTTGCACCTACAGGTAAGCCTAGATTAAGGCTTACCTGTAGGTGCAAGAAATATCTCCTAAACCTACACAGTTTAGGAGATATTTGCTAAAAATGACATGCATCGGTGTGTACGGCGCATGCGCACCGTAGACAACGGCGTATTCCTAGGGTTAATCCCATTCACAAATCCGGCTTAGCCAGATTTGACAGCTCCCGCGCGCATGCGCGGAGTCATATCTTCGCCTCTTTGGTCGAATACAGCGCCGGAGCGGCGCTGTGATTGGCTGGAGCGGCGATACCCGGAAGTAACGATGGCTGCGGCTGGAGAGGGAGACGAGGATGGCTTTGGGGGCCCCGATCTAAGGTAAGTGATGCATAATGAGCTAGTATGCTAGTCATACTAGCTCATTATGCCTTTGTCTTGCAGGTTGGTTTAAAAAAAAAATTACAACCACTTTAATTTGAAGGTATTTACATCCAAATCAGGTGAACGGTGTAGGAATTACAACAGTTTGTATATGTGCCGCCCACTTTTAAGGGACCAAAAGTAATGGGACAGATTAACAATCATAAATCAAACTTTCACTTTTTAATACTTGGTTGCAAATCCTTTGCAGTCAATTACAGCCTGAAGTCTGGAATGCATAGACATCGCCAGACACTGGGTTTCATCCCTGGTGATGCTCTGCCAGGCCTCTACTGCAACTGTCTTCAGTTCCTGCTTGTTCTTGGGTCATTTTCCTTTCAGTTTTGTCTACAGCAAGTGAAATGCATGCTCAATCGGATTCAGGTCAAGTGATTGGGCATAACATTCCACTTCTTTCTCTTAAAAAACTCTTTAATTGCTTTCGCAGTATGCTTCGGGTCTTTGTCCATCTGCACTCTGAAGCACCATCCAATGAGTTCTGAAGCATTTGGCTGAATATGAGCAGATAATAATATTGCCCGAAACACTTCAGAATTCATCCTGCTGCTTTTGTCAGCAGTCACATCATCAATAAATACAAGAGAACCAGTTCCATTGGCAGCCATACATGCCCACGCCATGAAAATACCACCACAATGCTTCACTGATGAGGTGATATGCTTTGGATCATTAGCAGTTCCTTTCCTTCTCCATACTCTTCTCTTCCCATCACTCTGGTACAAGTTGATCTTGGTCTCATCTGTCCATAGGACAATCGTGAAGGCTTTTTTAGATGTTGTTTGGCAAACTCTAATCTGGCCTTCCTGTTTTTGAGGCTCACCAATGGTTTACATCTTGTGGTGAACCCTCTGTATTCACTCTGGTGAAGTCTTCTCTTGATTGTTGACTTTGACACACATACACCTACCTCCTGGAGAGTGTTCTTGATCTGGAAATAATTTTTCGGTCATCCACCACAGTTGTTTTCCATGGTCTTCTGGGTCTTTTGGTGTTGCTGAGCTCACCGGTGCGTTCTTTCTTTTTAAGGATGTTCCAAACCGTTGATTTGACCACACCTAATGTTTTTGTTATCTCTCTGATGGGTTTGTTTTGTTTTTTCAGCCTAATGATGGCTTGCTTCACTGATAGTGACAGCTCTTTGGATTTCATATTGAGAATTGTCAGCAACAGATTTCAAGCACACTTGAAATTATGAAACCAAAAATGCAGTGCTTCAATGTGAAAATCAGTCCATGTATTTCATAACAGAAGAGATAGATGCAGGAAAACTGGAGAACTCCACCACCAAAGACTTCAGTGTGAACAGGTAACACACCACCACACAAAACGTGCTCACTATCTGCTTACCAGAAAGCGAGCATCATAAACATGTAGTGAAATGCAGAGGGTCACAGATGGATATGGCTCTCCAATCTTGATAGGATAACAGCCGAAGTAACCGATATCATCAACATCAAAGGAACTTTCAGGACTTGGATAATATTTATGCAGACCTCACTTAGTCCAGTTCCACTTGGACAGAGTTCCAGCAAGCTCAAAGATGAGAAATTAACTCTGGACCTTTTATCTGCTCCTTGTAAATGGGATAATGAGGGAATAACACACACCTGGCCATGGAACAGCTGAGCAGCCAATTGTCCCATTACTTTTGGTCCCTTAAAAAGTGGGAGGCATATATACAAACTGTTGTAATTCCTACACCGTTCACCTGATTTGGATGTAAATACCCTCAAATTAAAGCTGAAAGTCTGCAGTTAAAGCACATCTTGTTCCTTTCATTTCAAATCCATTGTGGTGGTGTATAGAGCCAAAAAGATTAGAATTGTGTTGATGTCCCAATATTTATGGACCTGTCTGTATGTTGTGCAATTTATTTATTTTTGCACCCAAACACACATACACAGACAAACAAACCTATCTGATCCATTACACACCCCAACATAAGCACAAAAAAAAACACATGCGTTGTCTTGCAGTTCACTAGAAAAAAGCAAGTGTGTTTTGTGGCTGTGACCATGCATGCAGAGCCCATTGACATTAATAGGAATGCTCATTACAATCTACATCAACATATTAAAGAATTGGTAATGCTCTGGATGAATGGCTTTCCTTCTGAGATCTACAACAAATATGGTCAGACCTTGTTACCAGAATTATTGACTGTGTTTCAGGATGGTTTTAGTACATATTCCTCCCTAGACAAGATGTGGGAAGCTATAATATTTTTTTCTGCCTAAGCCCAGGTTCACACTTGTCTGATTTCAGACATCGAATGTGATTGGCACCCGCACCGCAGGTGCCAATCACATGCGATGTCTGTGCAATTTGAGTTCAGCCATAATTTTTTTTTTAAATGTCAGATCCCTTCAAGACTGCCTATGCTGATGCTGAGTGACTATCCTGTTATGCTGAGTGACTATCCTCTTCCTCCTCAATGATCATGGTGATAGCTTGTAAGAAAATTTTTGGTTCTGGGCACCGCCACCAGCGGCTAAGGCCCAATTTTTCAGCCCCTGTTTAACAGGGGCGTGTAATTACAATTTTTGATGCAATACTTTGCAGCAGGGCTCATTGCTGTGCTCCAACTAGAGTAACTGTGAGGGGTTGCAGTGTTGTGGCACCAGCACCAGTGCCTAAGGCCCAATTTTTCAGCCCCTGTTTAACAGGGGCGTGTAAATAAATTTTTTGATGCAATACTTTGCAGCAGGGCTCATTCCTGCACTCCAACTAGAGTATCTGTGAGGGGTTGCAGTGTTGTGGCACCAGTGCCTAAGGCCCAATTGTTATGCCCCTGTTCAACAGGGGCATGTAATTACAATTATTGATCTAATATTTCACAGCAGGGCCCATTCCTGCTCCCACCAAGAGTAACTGTGAGGACTTACAGTGTTGTGGCACCAGCACCACCACCACCACCAAAGGCCCAATTTTTCCTACCACTGTTCAACAATGGCATGTAATTACAATTCTTGATATAATAGTTCACAGCAGGGCGTTCCAGCGCCCACCAAGAGTAACTTTGAGGGCTTAAAGTGTTGTGGCAACACCAACACCTAAGGGCCAAATTTCTGCAGAGTATATATGGCAGACCCCTACTTTCAAACATCCAACTTACAAACGACTCCTACTTGCAAACAAAAGGAGACAACAGGAAGTGAGAGGAAATCTACCCCTAGGAAGGCAAATTCTCTCCTGTAAGAGTTAATATGGGAAAAAGTTGTCTCCTCTCCACTGATGCTTTATCACCAATCCTTGTTTCACTAAAAACCTCAAATTTTCTAAAAACATTTGTCATTGGGACGGAAAGTGAGGTGAAATGTTCTGAACAGGTGCACAGACAGCAAAACAAATGTTACAGGGGTGATAACCCTTCCCTATGTTTTCCTAAAAGCTTAAAACTGATTTTTTGGCTGGAGCTATACTTTAAAAATTTACCAGTTCAAAATTACAAACAGATTCTACATAACAAACCTACAGTTCCTGTCTTGTTTGCACCTCCTGTATACTGCTGTTCAGAGTATATAGTGCTTGGGGGCCCCCACGCCTTTCCTTTTTCTAATTTGGGTGTGGGGCTCCCCTTAATATCCATACAAGATCCAAAGAGGCTGGTAATGGGCTGGGGCGGGGGTACCCATGCCGTTTTCTCAATGATTTTCATCCATATTGCCGGGACCAGACATTACATTAACCACTTCTCTACTGTGCACGAAAACCCCCTTCCCGCCCAAGCCATTTTTCAGCTTTCAGCGCTGTCACACTTTGAATGACAATTGCGCGGTCGTGCGTTGTGACTCCCAAACGAAATATGTGTCCTTTTTTTCCCACAAATAGAGCTTTCTTTTGGTGGTATTTGATCACCTCTGCGGTTTTTATTTTTTGCGCTATAAACAAAAGAAGAGCGTCCAGTTTGGAAAAAAAACACTATTTTTTACTTTTTGCTATAATAAATACCCATTTTTTTTTTTAAATAAAATTTTCCTCAGTTTAGGCCGATACGTATTCTTCTACATATTTTTGGTAAAAAAAAAAATCGCAATAAGCGCGTATTGATTGGTTTGCGCAAAAGTTATAGCGTCTACAAAATAGGGGATAGATTTATAGCATTTGTTTTTTTTTTTATTAGTAATGGCAGCGATCTGCGATTTTTTTATTGTGACTGCGATATTGCGGCGGACACATCGGACACATTTGACACATTTTTGGGACCATTCACATTTATACAGCGATCCCTGCTATAAAAATGCATTGATTACTGTATAAATGTGATTGGCAGGGAAGGGGTTAACCACTAGGGGGCGGGAAGGGGTTAAATATGTTCCCTCAAAGTGTTCTTACTGTGGGGGGAGGGGACTGACTGGAGGAGGTGACCGATGGTTGTCCCTATGTACAAGGGACACACCATCGGTCCCCTCTCCCTCACAGGACGTGGATCTCTGTGTTTACACACAGAGATCCACTTTCCTGCTCGTTTTCCCGGGCAATCGCGGGTGCCCGGCGGCAAGCGCGGCCGCCGGGCACGCGCACCGGGGCCTTGTGAACGCGGCGGGCGCGCGCGCCTCCTAGCTCGCTTTAAAGGGAGGACGTCATATGACGTCCTCCCAGAACGAGAGTATCCTCCGCCCACCGTCTATTGACAGTGGGCGGGGGACAAGTGGTTAAAGCCGCAAGCAGTTTTAAATGACTTTTTTTCCCTTAGAAATTTCATTTTGTGCAGGGACAGTTCTAAACACGGGAAACACATGCCACTTCACAGGCATACTATAGACACCCCCCAGGTACGATATTTAAAAGAATATTTCACTTTTTTTTTTCACTTTATGCATCATTAAAATCACTGCTCCTGAAAAAACGTCCGTTTTCAAAACTTCTTTTTGCATTGACACATGTCCCCTGGGGCAGGACCCGGGCTCCCAAACCCTTTTTAGGACAATAACTTGCATATTAGCCTTTAAAATGAGCACTTTTAAATTTCGAATGTTCGAGTCCCATAGACTTTAATAGGGTTTTAAAGTTTGCCCGAACTTTCGGTCCGTTCGCAGGTTCTGGTGCGAATTGAACCGGGGGGTGTTCGGCTCATCCCTAGTAGCAATGAACAGAGCCCTGTTCTATCGATTTCCACTCCAACATCACACTGCAAATGGTTCCTCTGGGAATGAACCTTTTATAGTGTGAGGTGGGTCTATGAGCAATGAGCCATTACTGGGCACAGTCATCATTACTTTCTCCAATCATGGCTCTGACAGTGTTCTGTGCCCTGATTGGGCAAAGCCTTCATTGCTTCAGCCAATCAGGGCTAAGACTACCCAATATGATCAGAAAATTATTTAGAGCTACCTGGGTGCAGAAAGGCAGTCGCACAGCTGCAGTAACAATCATATGAAAAGATGGTCCGCAACTCCTTGCTTGCTCTTTAAAATCTTCAACATTTATTAATTCTCCATAAAAGACACAGACAGCAGATGTAAACGCGATTCAGCCTTGCGGGCCTTGTTCAATACAAATGCCATGTACAAAAATGCCACAACATATAGTGTATAAACCCCTCCTGGCAGCACATGTCATTAATTTGCCAATTAGTAGATAATTAAAGTTACTTGGAGAGGTGAAACGCCATACATGGACAGACATAAATTCAATCGAGATACAAACATGATTGGTTGCATGATCAAAAAAGGACATTAAAATCCAAGGAAATAACAATACAAACACTAAAGTTGAATAAACATAAAAGTTTTGAAAAGTAAGCAAGAATGTCCAGTGGGGGAAATAAAATAGTACTAAAACGGCAGAGGCAGGTAGTGCAAAAAGGAATCAACATAAATTTAAATGTAGGTCCCATCTGAGGTTTAAAACATGAGGGACCTTGGTTTTTAATCTAAATATCCACCAGGCCTCTCTGTCTAATAGCCGTCTGTTCCTATTACCACCCCTGGGCATAGGAGTCAATCGCTCAATGCCAGTAAACCTAAAGGAGAACATGTTACCAGAATGGCATTCTTTCAAGTGACGTGAGACATTTGAAATGTGCTTTGCGTTTGGATTAACAGAGTAACAATAATTTTCTCCTATTCTTGTTCTTAAAGCGGAGTTCCGCCCAAAAAATTAATTAAAAGTCAGCAGCTACAAATACTGCAGCTGCTGACTTTTAAAATATGGACACTTACCTGTCTAGGGTATCCGCAATGTCCTCACCCAAAAGCCGATCTGTCCCTCGGCTCCCGGGTGCAGGCGCCAGCATCTTCAGTAAGGGAATCAGGAGCCTTCTGGCTTCACAGCCTGGTTCCCTACTGTGCATGCGTGAGTCACGCTGCATGGCCTGACTGGTCCCTGCTGTCTTCTGGGACCTGTGTGTCTCCCAGAAGACAGCAGGAGGCGGAGAAGGGGCCGGACATGGCGTAGTGTTGCCGGAAGTGGGAGCAAATACCTGTATTAGACAGGTACAGTGGGGCAAAAAAGTATTTAGTCAGCCACCAATTGTGCAAGTTCTCCCACTTAAGAAGATGAGAGAGGCCTGTAATTGTCATCATTGGTATACCTCAACTATGAGAGACAAAATGTGGAAACAAATCCAGACAATCACATTGTCTGATTTGGAAATATTTTTTTTTGCAAATTATGCTGGAAAATAAGTATTTGGTCAATATCAAAAGTTCATCTCAATACTTTGTTATATGTCCTTTGTCGGCAATGACAGAGGTCAAACGTGTTCTGTAAGTCTTCACAAGGTTGTCACACACTGTTGCTGGTATGTTGGCCCATTCCTCCATGCAGATCTCCTCTAGAGCAGTGATGTTTTGGGACTGTCGCTGGGCAACATGGACTTTCAACTCCCTCCAAATGTTTTCTATGGGGTTGAGATCTGGAGACTGGCTAGGCCACTCCAGGACCTTGAAATGCTTCTTACGAAGCCACTCCTTCGTTGCCCGGGCGGTGTGTTTAGGATCATTGTCATTCTGAAAGACCCAGCCACGTTTCATCTTCAATGTCCTTGCTGATGGGAGGAGGTTTGCACTCAAAATCTCACAATACATGGCCCCATTCATTATTTCATGTACACGGATCAGTCGTCCCATTCCCTTTGCAGAGAAACAGCCCCAAAGCATGATATTACCACTCCCATGCTTCACAGTAGGTATGGTGTTCTTTGGTTGCAACTCAGCATTCTCTCTCCTCCAAACACGACGAGTTGTGTTTCTACCAAACAGTTCTACTTTGGTTTCATCTGACCATATGACATTCTCCCAATCCTCTTCTGGATCATCCAAATGCTCTCTAGCAAACCTCAGACGGGCCCGGACATGTACTGGCTTAAGCAGGGGGACACGTCTGGCACTACAGGATCTGAGTCCCTGGCGGCATAGTGTGTTACTGATGGTAGCCTTTGTTACGTTGGTCCCAGCTCTCTGCAGGTCATTCACTAGGTCCCTCAGTGTTGTTCTGGGATTTTTGCTCACCGTTCTTGTGATCATTTTGACCCCACGGGGTGAAATCTTGCGTGGAGCCCCAGATCGAAGGAGATTATCAGTGGTCTTGTATGTCTTCCATTTTCTAATTATTGCTCCCACAGTTGATTTCTTCACACCAAGCTGCTTGCCTATTGCAGATTCAGTCTTCCAAGCCTGGTGCAGGTCTACAATTTTGTTTCTGGTGTCCTTCGACAGCTTTTTGGTCTTCACCATAGTGGAGTTTGGAGTGTGACTGTTTGAGGTTGTGGACAGGTGTCTTTTATACTGATAATAAGTTCAAACAGGTGCCATTAATACAGGTAATGAGTGGACGACAGAGAAGCCTCTTAAAAAAGAAGATACAGGTCTGTGAGAGCCAGAAATCTTGCTTGTTTGTAGGTGACCAAATACTTATTTTCCACCATAATTTGCAAAAAAAATTCTTTCCAAATCAGACAATGTGATTGTCTGGATTTGTTTCCACATTTTGTCTCTCATAGTTGAGGTATACCTATGATGACAATTACAGGCCTCTCTCATCTTTTTAAGTGGGAGAACTTGCACAATTGGTGGCTGACTAAATACTTTTTTGCCCCACTGTATCTACTCCCCCCTGAAAGGTGCCAAATGTGACACCGGAGGGGGGGAGGAAGTTCCATTTTTGGGTGGAACTCCGCTTAAAAGCACGTGTGGTGCATCCAATGTACTGTAGGTTACAAGAAATGCAGCAGATCTGATACACCACATACTTGGTTTCACAATTAATATATTGCTTAATGTCAAAGCTTTCTCCAGTGGTTACTGAATTGAAAGATTTAGTGCATGAATTAACATGACAATATCTGCACGTTTTAAAGTTGCATGGGTAGCAACCTGGATATGAGAGCCAGGTGGGTTGGTATTTTTTGGATGAAAATAAGCTAGGTGTCAACAAGGAGCCCAAGGTTGGTGCTCGTCTGCTAGAAAAGCTACAGCCTGAATTTAAGACTTTGTGGAGACTATTGTCTGAGTAGAGGATGGGAAGATTTTTCTTTATTATATATGTAGCGGGGTCTTTAAATTTAGTTGGGGTACACCTGGGGGTAGTGTGACCCAGGTGTGTAATTGTGAAGGTTCTGGACCCCTTTTGTAATTCGTGGAGGATTGGGTGGTGTATTATTCTCCTTGGCCTGTGGGTGGCGGGGTACCTACAGGCTCAAGGTAGAATCACTGCCGCAGTGCTACCCTTTTTGTCCCTTTCCGGAGATGGTACAGCTGGGGCGGGGAACCCGCCGTGGTGTTGATGGGAGGAGATAAAAGGGGGAGACGCCCTCGCCACGAGGTCTTCGAGGATTTTCTCTTCACGCACCCAGGCACCTTAGGCCTGGGTGCGGGCAGTTAAAGGTTCCGGCCCAGGCGCCCTAGGCCTGACCGGAATGAAGTTGGGGTCCATCCCAGGCACCTTCAGCCTGGGGTGAGGTACTATATCGTAGGCCTGGGGCCCAGTAACTTTGACTGGGTCCCGCGAGGGCGAAGTGATCCGAGGGTGCCGCCTTGCGAGGGGACCCGCATCTGAGGTGAGGAGGCCGGGGAGGTCACCCGTCCGGAGATTCCGGAGCAGCATCAACCCGGTGACGGATGGGCCTCCGGTAACTCCCTTAGAGGGACATCTTCCCCTGATAGGGGCCGCAACGCAGCGAAGGTACTCCCATCTATGTTCTATGGAGTTGCTGGTAGAGACTCACAAGTTCTATGTTTCTGTGCTAAGCAAAGCTGCTATAACCCCTGGTGAAACCACAGGGGTTTAGATTGAAATCAGGATAGTGCCTCGGCCTGCTCATCCCACCGTTTACATTATGTTATGGGTCGCAACTAATCGGCTGTGAAAGAACTGTTTGTTGTGGAAGTATAAAAAACAAGTGTTGGACCCTGCATCGGTGTATGGACTCTGGTTAATGGGAGCAAGGGAGGTTTCAGCATAGCAAGACTGAGCTTCATAACTAACACACATTGGCCCGAGGAAGATACTGGTGCTGGCCTTCACCTTACCCACAGCTATGGGGAGGACATGGGCCGTAGCGCATCTCACCCTGTCATGTGACATACCCCTAGAAAAAGGAGATGGGGTGAGGCCGCTACACGTGGGGGCTTGTGAGTCCGGGATAAAATGTGTGTTGACTTTGAAATTTGAAATGGCTGTGTCTGGACTTTGCTGCCCGGAGGAGGTCCAAGCAGGTCGGCCATGTGATTGGCCAAAGTGCGTCCCTGTGCTCGAAGTCATGGAAATGACCCCAAGACGGGAAAGGCCCATGCAGAACGAGCGGGAAGAGGGAAAAGCCCAGCCGTGTGAAGTACTACATGTGGGGGTGTT
This sequence comes from Rana muscosa, assembly GCA_029206835.1. NCBI lineage: Eukaryota > Metazoa > Chordata > Amphibia > Anura > Ranidae > Rana > Rana muscosa. The sequence goes on from CM055116.1 coordinate 222,892,499, forward strand.
TGCTGCACTGCGCCATGAGGCACCCCATGACTGCGCAATTCGTGGGCGGGGACTGTGGGAAGCCCGCGAAAACGTGCAAGTCGTGGGAGGAGTCTGGCCATGTGTGGAGATGCACGTGGAGACTCCGGCGCGTGGTCAGCGCGTGATGGAACAGCAGGTGGTCGGGATGGCCTCAAGCTCCCCGTGGATGCCGGTATCATACCCCACGAAGATGACTGCTTTTGCTGCTCCCCTTACAGACACGGGGATAAGACTCAGGCCCCGAGGACAGTTGGCTTTGTACTCATGAAGAGACATGGAGGCCCTCGGTGTGATCTGTCCCGGATGCTCGGGACTGGTGGTCCAACTAAAGCCATTTGGGCGTTGTAAAGCGTGTAAAGAATTTCTGTTTGAGGTTGAATCATCCACAGTAAGGCCCCGGGCCCTTCGCCTCAATTGCCTCACAGGTACCGCCACTCTGGAAGGGGAGATCCAGGCCTTTGCGGAGGTCCCCGTACACGCTGACCAGGGCGACGGGACTGCCCAACCAGAGACTGAGAGAGAAAAATCCGAGGATGCTGCTTCGGTCACCACAGATTCCCTGCTGCCACCTCCGAAGAGGAAGATAGGCCTGGTGCAGGCCTCCTATGGTCGTGGTCGAGCTTCACCCCGCCGCTTGCCGGACCTGGATGGATCCGGTTGGAAGAGTCCTGGACATCCCAGTGCTGAAAAAGGTCCAGGTGAGCCAGGGGCTGGGACTGTGGTGGTGGTTGGAGGTGTCGGGGGTCCACTGGAGGTGGAGCCCGCAAGGGAGGGTAGTTCTCTGTCTACTAAAGACTACCTTCCCGCCGAGATGTATGACACCTCCGACCTGGAATCGCTGTCGGACTGTGGGGATGATGGAGAAATAGATGAACTGTTTCACCGGAAGGGCTGGGACAAACGCCCGCTACCCGTGCTATGCAAACCGCAGGATTCCCCTGTCTATAGAAGACAGCACGCCCCGGGCGCAGGCCCCGGAGCTCAGGGGGGAGTTTAGTCCTCCGACTGACTTTCCACATTCCACAACATCACCTGCTTTGGTTGTGGGGATGCAGCGCGCGTCGTTGCGTGCGCCAAAGGTAAAGCCACCCGAGGTAGTGAAGGTACCTCGGCACCCGGAGGCCATCATGCAGCCAAGGGAAGGTGAGCGGGATGTCATGCCTCCTTTGGCCAGATTGCAACGACTTTTCTCCCAGAGAGTCGCCCGTGAGTACGGATGAGAGTATCCCTACTTGCCTCGGGACTTACTTTACGAAGTGGAGGTCCTGCGACAGAGATGGTACGACGAATTTGTCTGGAAGAAGCTCAAAGTGCCTCAGGCCCGGCGATACTTGTCCTGTTCGCAGCCTGTGTCCAAGAAATTCAAGGACTGCAGAGCGGATTGGAAGTTGGGGCGCCATATTCATGCTGATAAAGTGCTTATCTGCAGAAAGGAGGGAGAGGATGTTGAATATTCAGTCGAAGTGTTTGATAAGCATCTGAAGCCGTTGTTCTTACCTGATCCGAGGTTTTACTTGTGAGGAGAGACTCATGAGTATGTTTTCAGCTACAAATTTTCCTAGAAGAGCCTTTGCTAGAACGTCTGAACAATACCCTGTTTTTTTATTTGTTTTTTTTTCTTCCCACTCTCTTTTTCTATGACTCAAGGACAGACTTTGGGGTAGAATTAGTGTAGGGAAGAATGAAGGAGCACCAAGTGTCATCACCGCAGCGCTGTCACCAGGTGGCAGTGTTGTGCAACGTTTGTTTTTCTGCACACTTTTACACCACACTCGTTGGAGCAAATGGGTCCCTCGGCTGATGGACCCATTCATTCCAAAATTTCACATGATGTCAGGATGTTGTCTGTTTTTTTTGTTTCCCTTCTGCAGGAGATTCGTCAGTCAAGACTACTGAGTATGGGGTGGTTCTTAGACAGTGACGGGAGGGATTGTATATGTGTACATGATAGATGTGTTATACAAAAGTTTTATTGTTTTATAGTTCCCTTTCCCCTTGAGCAGGTCTTGGCACACACGGGATTCAAAATTTTTAGGGATAGCCTCTGAGGCTCGCTTCATGTCACCACTCCTTGGGAGACATGGGGTTGCACCAGACGCTGGGGACCAGCGTCAAATCACAGGGGGGAGTATGTAGCGGGGTCTTTAAATTTAGTTGGGGTACACCTGGGGGTAGTGTGACCCAGGTGTGTAATTGTGAAGGTTCTGGACCCCTTTTGTAATTCGTGGAGGATTGGGTGGTGTATTATTCTCCTTGGCCTGTGGGTGGCGGGGTACCTACAGGCTCAAGGTAGAATCACTGCCGCAGTGCTACCCTTTTTGTCCCTTTCCGGAGATGGTACGGCTGGGGCGGGGAACCCGCCGTGGTGTTGATGGGAGGAAGGGGGAGACGCCCTCGCCACGAGGTCTTTGAGGATTTTCTCTTCACGCACCCAGGCACCTTAGGCCTGGGTGCGGGCGGTTAAAGGTTCCGGCCCAGGCGCCCTAGGCCTGACCGGAATGAAGTTGGGGTCCATCCCAGGCACCTTCAGCCTGGGGTGAGGTACTATATCGTAGGCCTGGGGCCCAGTAACTTCGACTGGGTCCCGTGAGGGCGAAGTGATCCGAGGGTGCCGCCTTGCGAGGGGACCCGCATCTGAGGTGAGGAGGCCGGGGAGGTCACCCGTCCGGAGATTCCGGAGCAGCATCAACCCGGTGACGGATGGGCCTCCGGTAACTCCCTTAGAGGGACATCTTCCCCTGATAGGGGCCGCAACGCAGCGAAGGTACTCCTATCTATGTTCTATGGAGTTGCTGGTAGAGACTCACAAGTTCAATGTTCTGTGCTAAGCAAAGCTGCTATAACCCCTGGTGAAACCACAGGGGTTTAGATTGAAATCAGGATAGTGCCTCGGCCTGCTCATCCCACCGTTTGCATTATGTTATGGGTCGCAACTAATCGGCTGTGAAAGAACTGTTTGTTGTGGAAGTATAATAAACAAGTGTTGGACCCTGCATCGGTGTATGGACTCTGGTTAATGGGAGCAAGGGAGGTTTCAGCATAGCAAGACTGAGCTTCATAACTAACACACATTGGCCTGAGAACCGAACCATCGAACACCGCCCATGGCTCGGTTCTCTCGGCTCCTCGAGCGGAGAGCTGCTGCCTGTCAATCAGCAGCTCTCCTCTCTGCTCCTCCATGCTCATTGTAGAGCTGAACTGGGGAAAGGTGGGGAGCAGCCATCTCAGGCTCACAGCGGCTTGCTAAGAGGCAAAACAAATTGCACTCCTGTGACCCATAGGAGAAACACAGCCAAACGAGCTCAGGCTGGACTTATCCTTTAACCCTTTGATTGCCTCCCATGTTAACCCCTTCCCTGCCAGTGCCATTAGAGTGATCAGTGCTAAAAAAAATGCACTGTCCTTGTACTAATAGTGTCACTGGTCCCCAAAAAGAGTCAGTTAGGTGTCCGATTTGTCTGCCGCAATGTCGCAGTCCTGCTAAAAATGATCACCACCATTACTAGTAAAAAAATAAATTTATAAAATTTCCATAAAAATATTCCATAGTTTGTAGACGCTATAACTTTTGCGCAAAACCAATCAATATACGCTTGTTGGGGGGGAAAAAAATGTAGCAAAATACATATTGCCTTAATTGATGAAGAAATTCATTTTTTTACATTTTTTTTATTGGGTATGTTTTACAGCAGAAAGTAAAAAAAAAAATTCTTTTTTTTAAAAATTGTAGGTCCTTTTTTTGTTTATAGGGCAAAAAATAAAAACCGCACAGGTAATCAAATACCACCAAAAGAAAGCTCTATTTGTGGGGAAAAAAGGACATACATTTTATTTGGGTACAGCGCCGCACGACCGCGCAATTGTCAGTTAAAGTAACGCAGTGCCGTATCGCAAAGGTCAGGAAGGGGGGTCAAACTTGCGGGGCTCAAGTGGTTAAGGCCATGGAGTGGCCTAGCCAGTCTCCAGACCTTAATCTTAATCTTTGAGTTGCCATGCGACAGACAAGGAACCTTTAAGGATTGAGAGAAGATCTATAAAAAAAGAGTGGACCAAAATCCCTCCTGAGATGTGTGCAAGCCTGGTCACTAACTACAAGAAACGTCTTACCTCTGTGCTTGCCAACAAGGGGTTCTCCGCCAAGTACTAAGTCATGTTTTGCTTGGGGATCAAATACTTATTTTACTCCCTGAACTGCAACTAAATTTATAACATTTGTATCATGTGTTTTTTTCTGGAATTTTGGTTGATATTTTGTTTCTATCATTTAAAATACACCTATGATAAAAAATTATAGACCCTTCATTTCTTTTTTTATTACAAACGTTTTTTATTGAGAAAAAACAATAAAGTAATACATACATATGAAATTATGCGTATCATATAGTACAGGTTGAAATATAATCATAAATGTCAACGCAGTGACAAAAAAGGAGACAGAAAGAAACAAAACAAAACAAAAACATTTTTTTACTTTGAAGCATCTGAGAGAAGCCATAGCGGATTACAGAGAATCTACAGGTAACATAGTCTTACATATGAGGTATAACAGCGAGGGGGTGTAGCAGCGTCCCATGGTCTAAAGCTGCTGGGGAGTCTGTGTCAGCGGCTAAGACTGTGGCAATAGAATATGTCTATGCGAGTTCCAGGGATTCCACCTTTGGTCAAATAAGTGCATCCTGTCATTTAGAGTATATAGAATCCTTTCCATTATCATAATAGAATCCATCCTATGAAGGACGGAGGAGATAGGGACAGTAGGGGACTTCCAATGTAGGGCAATGGCCCACAGAGTGGCCAAGCAAATTGTGTGGATAAGGCCTTCTTCAGAATGAAGCGTACCTGGGATAGATGCACCAAGGAGGCACATAGAAGATGTAAGATGTACTGGAGTACCTGATAGTGCTGATGCTATAGCCATCACTGTGTTCCAAATGGGGGAAAGTCGATCACAGTCCCAAAATATATGCATAAAGGTCCCGGGAAGGCGACAGCCTCTGAAGCAGAGGTCAGAGGCTCCTGGGAAGATAGAGTGAAGTCTGGATGGGGTATAGTACCATCTGGTCAGTACCTTATATGCTGTTTCTCTGACAGCTAGGGATTTAGACGCTTTGCGTAGGTTAGTCAGCATTGTGCCCCAGTCGTCCGAGTCAAAGATTTTGTTGCAATCAGCCTCCCATTTACGTTTATATGGGACCGCCCCGGGAAATGATGCAGTTAGAGCTGATTTGTAGAGGATAGAGATAAGCCCTTTTCCTCTGGGGGAGTCACGGCAGATCTGTTCAAACGTGGTAGAAGGGGATGATGGGGAGAGGGCAAAGTGGGAGAGATAATAGTGTCTGATTTGCAAATAACGGAAGTGTTGACCCTTCATTACTTTGTAAGTGGGCAAATGTACAAAATCTGCAGGGGAACAAATTATTTATTATTTTCCCCACTGTATGTATCAGCAGATCATCAGGGGGCTGGGTTCAAGAACCCAGTAAAGAAAGTTGGCCTCGAATAACATCAATATATAAGATGACAGCATAGGACCATATTGGCAGCAAGAGTGGCAGATTATCCCAGACAACACTGGATTTGCTGCCTGGGTCAGTATGTTTTTTTAGGACAACCACAATGCAAAAAGAAAAAAAAACTAAAGGGGGAAAAGTTCAAATTTTTTGCAGAGTGCGAGTAAATTTTTACATCACATTTTTTTTTTTTTCACAGTTGTTTTTTTAGGTCATTTTCTTTAACTAAAAATAAAATGTCAATTGAGTCTTTAAACCATAAAATAGAAATACGTTTCCTAAACATTTTATTATTTACATTTTTTTTAATTTGCTAAAATGCATCCATATAATTGTATTGCCTACTCAGTTCTTTAATGACTGGATTTTTAAAAATTTTTGCTTGTCTGTGTCTATTTCAGAAGGCAATTTCAGAGCATTTTGATAACTGTCATCGAGTGATGGCATAAAAATTTGGCTAGGGAAAACTTTTCTTGATGACATGATACAGCGTGCCCAAAGATAATGGATATTTTATTTCTCTCATTTGGTCCTCTCCCATGATTTGTTCATGTTGTAACCTCCTCATACTGTTGCCATTAGTAGTGAGGGGGCATTGTTCATTGTTAGGAAAAATAAAAGAGCATCATTATAAGTTCAGATTTCTACAGTCACTTTCTAGAAGGTTTTTGATCAATGCTAAAGGTTTTGTGAAAAGTGAAACATTTTCTGAGAGAATGCAGAGCAGAGAGAAAGAATTCTGTCACATTGAAAGAGCCTGTAAAAACTACCTACCAGTAAGGCAGACAAAGGCTACAGGCCGAAGCCTTTCCTTTGAAAATGGCTGATTAATGTGAGGTCTTGTTACCTGTGATAATCATTGTTTTGTTATGAGAGAAAGCTTTCTACATTCCTAATTTGTCTTAGAGATTGTGAGATGAGGCAAACTCCATCCTTTCGTCTGAAAGTGAAGCCAGGCATTGTAACTCACTATAAAGTCAGTACAAGAGCTGTTTTAAAGGTAAATGCCTAGCACACAGAAAAACACCAATAAATGCAAATATAAATTATTTAAAAAAATCAATAAAGTATGTTTAGCTGAAACTTGTGTTTGATAAAGTACCGGTAGGGAAAGGTTAAAATACCTAGAAGATTACTGTTTACTGTGTGTCCCGCTGGGGAGATTTCCCCTTGGTTTCTGTCCAGAAAAAGAAGTAAATAAGAGGAAATTTCCCCAAAGTGAGGGGAATTCCCATTTTAGCCAGTTATCAATGAAACTTTTGTCCCCATTAAAGCGGTTGTAAAGTCTTTTTTTTTACTTTTACCTACAGGTAAGCCTATACTAAGGCTTACCTGTAGGTAAAAGAAATATCTCCTAAACCTTTACGGTTTAGGAGGTATTCCCCTCGCAATGCGCCGCTGACAGCAGCGGCGCATGCGCACAGGGGATTCTCGGGCTGAAGGCTCGGCAGAAGCCGAGCCTCGCCGGAACGAAGCCTCCCACGCGCATGCGCGGGAGTGAGACATAGCGGCTCCAGCCACTCACAGCGCTGGAGCCGCGATACCCGGAAGACACGCCGAGGCAACATGTCATCTCCCTCGGTGTGGACCAGGTGAGTTAACGATGCCTCGTTCTAAGGTAAGTATTTCATAATGAGCTTGTATGCTGTGCATACAAGCTCATTATGCCTTTTCCTTTACAGGTGCAAAAAAAAAAAAAAAAAAGTCAGCGGGTATACAACCGCTTTAAGAGAATTATATTCACCTCTTGCTCTGGTGACAACTTCAACATTTATGCCGCGTACACACGGTCGGAATTTCCAATGGAAAAAGTCAGATGGGAGCTTTTCTTCGGATATTCCGACCGTGTGTATGCCCCATCGAACTTTTACCGTCTGAATTTCCGACGGACTTAGATAGAGAGCAGGTTCTAAATTTTTCCGACGGAACAAATTCCTATAGGAAAATCCGTTCGTCTGTATTTAATTCTGACAGGAAAAAACACACATGCTCGGAAACAATTCGATGCATGCTCAGAAGCATTGAACTTCTTTTTCTCACCTCATCGTAATGTTGTACGTCACCGCATTCTTGACGGTCGAAAGTTTAGAGAACTTTTGTGTGACCGTGTGTATGCATGCCAAGCTTGAGCGGAATTCCGTCAGAAAAACCATCCAACTTTTTTCTGACGGAAATTCTACTCGTGTGTACAGGGCATTAGGAAATGACCTTATTGTCTCAGTGGCACTGGTCTCCGAGACAAATAGAGTGGTTAATTCCACCAGCTGGGGCACAGACAACAATAAAAATTGGGTCTAATGCTTCCTCTACCCAAATAACCAAACCAATTTATTTTTAAATGCAGCTAATGTTAGTTTGTGAGTTTGTCTTGATATTAATCTCCTGCAATCTCCTCTACAGCAGAACCCAGACTGGAAGATGAAGTAGCATTCTAATCAAATCAGGCTCTGCAGCAGTGCTAATAGTTAACATTCTAAAGCCGTCCATACATGGATCAAAATTCAGCCAGTTCAGCAGGAACCAGCCAAATTTCAATCCATGTGTGGGCAGGCTGATTGTACCCAAGTTGATCAATTAATCTACTTGGGTACAATCAGCCTGTAAGATTTTTCTAAATGCTGGTTGAGAAGATTCCCCTTGGAAACCCAACTATCCTCCCATGGTGGAAGGAAAGGAACTGATTAATCTATGGCTTGCCCAACAGACAACGTGATGATTCATCAGTGTGCTGCCACTTCATTAACCACTTGCCATCCACAGGCCACCTATAAATGGCCTAATGGCTGCTAAGAAGATAAAAGCTGCAAATCAAATACATTGTATTTGTCCCTCCCTGTGTCACAGTGTGTCACCTCATCTGTATGTTATAGCGATTAAAAAAATAAAAAAAAAGCAATACTGGGAGTACAGGTATGTTTGTAATAAAAACAAACACTTTAAAAATATATTGATTTTCCATTTTTTTTCTTAACAAATATTATTTATTGGGGAAAAAAAGCTCAAAACTTTAATGAAAGCTATTTTCTTGTTATCCAAGTATAAACACATGGCATAGCATGGGCTTTAAATGAAGTTGGTTGTGCAAGAGAAAAATCTAGGTATCAAATATCCTTTTCTCAACCCAAGTGAATACATTAGCTGACCTAACTCCATCCTGTAGCTGTTTCAAATAACTTTCAATTTACATTTCCAGTGGCTCGAAAGGCCCGACTTGAAACTCCTGAGTCCTTCAGATCCTGGCCCAGTGGGATGCGGTATATCTCACAATCTAACTTATTATAGGATTAGGAACTGTTAAACAAGAAAAACACCCTCAATTGTATTTGAAGACATAAAACTAAAAATATCTAATCCCTACAAAATCTTTCTCACATTTCAAAGTGAAAAAATGTGTAAAAGCAGAACGGTAACTATATCCTTTCAGGTATTCAAAACAAGTGATACGTGAATTTACAAATGTCTATTATTATTGATGCACTTTCCCATGTTCTCCTTGACCATATTAACAAATTGGTACTTGATGACGAGGACAGATTGGCTTTCCTCTCATCAGTATACCTCCGGTACCTAAGGATTCATTTGTTACCAGATGCCAGTATAGAACAAAATATAGGTTCAGGTATGCTGCTGCACATACAGTATCAGTTTGTTCTTTCTACTAATATTTAATTCATAATTCAAATGCAAAATCCCTTTCTTTGCTCAGGTCTCAAATTCCTACATGCTCCCTAATTCCTAGTTTTTGCAGACAGTTGCAAATTTCATCTGCAAAGTTACTAATTAAAGCCCAACTCTGGGCTCAAAATCTATATTCAGTAGTCTGTTAGGCAGATATACTTTATACCAGGGGTCTTCAAACTACGGCCCTCCAGGTGTTCAGGAACTACAATTCCCATCATGTCTGTGAATGTCTGAGTTTTGCAATGCCTCATGGAATTTGTAGTTCCGCAACAGCTGGAGGGCCGTAGTTTGAGGATCCCTGCTTTATACCATGTAATATTGTTAGCCCCAGTGACCTTGTAGCAGCATTGCTATTTATTTGTGCATTCCCCTCACCACCTCTGTGCTGTCTGATCGGCAAGTTTGCTGACCTCATCACGTCAGCAGGTGGTACTCTTCTATTATAGCAGAAACATCCTTCATGTCTATGCTCATCTCTGTCCACTCTTTATCAGCTTCACCTCCCATCCCACCCCCTGAATCATGTAATCCTCTCTGGCCTCATCTCCACCTATTCTTTATCAGCTTCAAGCATCCAGCAACTATTGGCAATAATCACATGTAAAAATCCAAAATGCTGGTTGTACCCAAGTCGATCAAAGGATCAACTTGGGTGCAATCAGTCTGCCCATAGATGGTTCAAATCTCAGCCAATCCCTGCTGAACCTGGCTAAGATTCGAACTGTCTATGGCCAGCTTTAAATTTACATACTGTTCATACAGTACATAATAGCTTTGTATAGGGATGGGAAGGACTGTAAGCAATGGTGAGAGGAGGTTGGTTTTCAGTCTGTGGCTTATGTCTGAAGCCTCGTACACACGACCGAGTTTCTCGGCAAGAACCAGCAAGAAACTTGCTGGCAGAGCTTTCTTGCCGAGTAACTCGGTCGTGTTTATGCGGTTATCAGGTTTCTCGTCAAGAAAACCGAGAAGAATCTCGACGAGAAAAATAGAGAACCTGCTCTCTATTTTCTCGTCGAGATTCCTGTCAGCATGTTTCTCGACGAGAAAAGTGTGTGTGTGTACACTTACCTTTCGCCATGGAAACCCGCGCATACTCGAAATGACTTTGACGCATGCGCGGTAGCTTCCTAGGCATAGGTAGGGTGTAGAAAGATGGCGGCGACGGCATCGAATGTGACGAGCGCACGCTCGTCGTAGTCGATAACGTCACCGCAATCGCTCCATTCAAAGAACCGCGGGTTCTTTGAATGGAGCGTCTGTACATTCGGCCGGGACAACGTGTTTTTTCTTGACGAGATTCTTGGTCGTGTGTACGAGGCCTTAATGTTAGTACATGGAGGTGCTCCAGTCACATAAAGCAGGGATATGCAATTAGCGGACCTCCAGCTGTTTCAAAACTACAAGTCCCATCATGCCTCTGCCTCTGGGTGTCATGCTTGCTGCTGTCAGAGTCTCGCTATGCCTCATGGGACTTGTAGTTTGGCAACAGCTGGAGGTCCGCTAATTGCATATCCCTGACATAAAGCATACAATTTTTCTGTTTCAATGTGGGTTTTTTTAAAAACATGGAGAAAAGTTTTTACAAACAAGAAAGCTTGTGGCGTCTCCAGTAAAAGAACAGAGAATGAATCAATGTTATAAAAGAGAGTTTTGGAGTTACACATCCATAGAAGAACCAAATCCAATTGAGAACATTTATCTCTGAAACATTTCCATTTTCAATGTTCCTGGGGGTTTAGAGTAGGTCCAAACCAATATAGACCTTAATCTCTATCTACCCAGGATATAGGTGGTCAGGTCCAAAAACAATTAACTGATACAAATTTAAGGGTGTGATTCCAGCATTACATTTTCTTTATCAATTCCATAAAAATGAAATGTCTGTCTATGAGAGATTTCAAAACAGAGATTTAAAACACTGCAAGAAGTTCTTAAATCTTTAATTGAAATTATGTTTCAGTCTAGTAAGATTATTATTTAATTAGCTGAATATATGTTACGTCTAGAAATGAAAACTATACACAGCCATGCAATGTTAAAGCTGAATACAAGAAAAATCCAATTTTCACTATATTACTCTGTAGCATCTATTATAAAACCACAATCCATTGTGAACATTGCAGTATTATATCGAACATAGAAGGGCAATTACTGTCAGAAATTGCTTAGTTTGCTGCCAATGCTATCTAGGACACAATAGAAAGAAGCCTATATTGAGAAAAACATCATTGATGGCTTATTTCTGTGAATGATACAATAGTTGTCTGGCTGTAGGTGGCTACAGTGCTTTCTGAGAAACTGAGCTGGAACAAGCATATAGACCAAGACAAATAGAAGTCAGTAAAAGCACTTACATAGTTACATAGAAGGTGAGGTTGAAAAAAGACACAAGTCCATCAAGTCCAACCTATGTGTGTGATTATATGTCAGTATTACATTGTATATCCCTGTACATTGTGGTTGTTCAGGTGATTACCGTATTTATCGGCGTATAACACGCACCCCAAGTTTAGGAGGGAATTTTAAGGAAAAAAACTTTTAGGAGGGAAATTCAAGGAAAAAAAACTTACATTTAAATGCAGCATGCAGCCTTGCCCAGTGTCCATCTGTCCATCTGCAGCCTTGCCCAGTGTCCATCTGTCCATCTGCAGCCTTGCCCAGTGTCCATCTGTCCATCTGCAGCCTTGCCCAGTGTCCATCTGTCCATCTGCAGCCGTGCCCAGTGTCCATCTGTCCATCTGCAGCCTTGCCCAGTGTCCATCTGTCCATCTGCAGCCTTGCCCAGTGTCCATCTGTCCATCTGCAGCCGTGCCCAGTGTCCATCTGTCCATCTGCAGCCTTGCCCAGTGTCCATCTGTCCATCTGCAGCCTTGCTGTCAGGGAAATAGCCGAAGAAGGACTGGCAATTCTGCCCAAGACAATCATGGCTGCCATGGTGCACAGCATGACTAAGGTGGGCGGTACTTCCTCCTTGTAACCTGAACAGATCACATGACTAACTTCCTGGTCTATTTAAGCCTGCTGCTGGAGCTGCTCATTGCTGGATTATCTCTTCAGTCTCCTGTGTACCTTGACCTTGTCTCCTGATCCGTGCTTATCCGTTGTGACCCGGCTTGCCTTAACCTCGCTTCCTGTTCTCCTGTGTTTGACCCTCGGCCTGCTTCTGGACTCTGCTTCTGCTTCCTGACCACCCGGCTTGACCCTCGGCTTGTACCTGGACCCTGCACGTGTATGACCCCGGCTCGCCCCTGTATATGCTCTGGACTGATCTCCTGTGTTTGACCCCCGGCCTGGCTTCCGATATCTCCGTTCATCTGAATATAACAAGCTCAGTTCTGCCTGCCTCCGCCATCCCTCAGTGGCTGAGCTCATCAGACTGCAAGCAAGCACCTGGCCAACCGTGCTTCTGTGGGCACCGCGCTCCCTGTTCCCAACTCCAGGGGCGCGCTGCACTCAGCCGCAAGGGGAGCCCTCTTAGCATCTCGATCTCCATACTCATTCCTGACAGTATAATCCAGCCATGTCAGAGATCGACAGAGGCGCTTCCCCTATAGAGGCTATGTGCCAGCAGATCACCGCACTTACCCAAACAGTGCAAAGACTACAAGACGCCCATGAGCAATTAGAGGGTCACCTGCATCACTTGTCTTCCAATCCTATATCTCCTGATCCAAGACCTACCTCCAGTTGTACTCCCTCTGCTGCAATGTCTCAGGAGGTTCCTCTCACCGTGCCGATCCCGCTTCCTGAACCACGTGTGCCGACCCCTGAACAGTTCTCGGGGGACCGAAGAAAGTTTAGGACTTTTAAAAATTCCTGCCTACTATACCTGGCTCTTCAACCAAGAACTTTCTCCTTGGAGAATATTAAAGTTGGTTTCATTATCTCCTTACTCTTGGACGACCCCCAGGTGTGGGCCCACGGGCTACTGGAACAGAAGAGCCCCATTACTGACTCTGTTGACACTTTCTTCACAGCTATGGCCCAGTTGTACGATGATCCCCATCGTATGACTACGGCCGAGAATGCCCTGCACACCCTGCAGCAGGGGCAACTTCCCGCAGAGGATTACACTGTGGACTTCCGCACATGGGCCGCAGACACATGTTGGAATCAAGCTGCCCTGAAGTACCAATATCGTCTGGGCATATCGGAGTCCCTCAAGGACGAGCTGGCCAGGGTAGCAGTCCCGGATACCTTGGAGGGCCTCATCCAGTTAGCCATACAACTGGACAGACGCCTACGTGAACGTCTATTCGAGAAGTCTCAGACTCTCCAATCAGCTCAAGGACTGCCAGAATCCTCTTTTTCTCTCGCCTCCAATCCACCCATACCTGAAGTCAAGCCCAGACAGATGGGCCTGTTTCGGCCTGCTCTATCACCTGAGGAAAGACTCTACCGTCGAAAGGCGAACCTTTGCTTTTACTGTGGAGACAATGGCCATTTCTTACAAAATTGCCACCTCAGGGCGAAGAAACCATTCTTCAAACCCCCAGTACATTGTCAAGTGTCAGGACTTACCTCATCTCACCCTGTCCTCGCTATCTCCCTATCGGTGGCCAGCGAAGAGATCCGGCTTTCAGCCATCATCGACTCTGGGGCCTGCAGCTGCTTCCTAGACATCAACTTGGCCAAAGGACTTGGAATTCCCCTTGTTACCAAGAAGCAGCAGTTAACAGTTCATTTGGCTGATGGATCTCTACCCAGTTCTGGACTGATAACCCATGAGACCCTGCCAATCCCTATGACAACCAGCTCTGGCCACAAGGAACTGGTACGTTTCGATGTTTTGTGCTCTCCTCTGTTTCCGGTCATTCTGGGAGTCCCCTGGTTACGAGCACACAACCCTCACATTGACTGGCTGAAGAATGAAGTGCTGTTTTCATCTGCTTACTGTCAGCAGAATTGTCTGCCCCCTGGCCCTAAGGACTTTACCAGCTGCCTGACCATACAACCTGTTTCTAGTTCCAATCCTCATGTACCCTCTGCCTACCTAGAATTTATGGATGTATTCGACAAGAAGGGAGCAGACTCCCTTCCACCTCATCGTCCCTATGACTGCCCTATTGACTTGCTCCCAGGCTCCGAAATTCCCTTTGGTCGTATCTTCCCTTTATCAGAGACTGAACTCGAAACATTATGACTCTATGTCGATGAAAACCTGGCAAAGGGATTCATTCGTCCCTCTTCTTCCCCTGCAGGTGCTGGCATATTTTTTGTCGAAAAAAAGGATAAAACGCTTAGGCCTTGTATAGACTACCGAGATCTGAATAAGATCACTATCAAAAATCGCTATCCACTCCCTCTCATCCCGGGAACTCTTCCAACGATTCCGTTCTGCTCGAGTTTTCTCCAAACTGGACTTACGAGGTGCTTATAATCTGGTTCGCATTCGAGAGGGGGATGAGTGGAAAACAGCTTTCCGAACTCGTTTCGGACATTTCGAATATTTGGTGATGCCTTTTGGCCTCTGCAATGCTCCAGCCACGTTCCAGCACCTTGTGAACGACATTTTCCGAGACCATCTTGACAACTTCCTCATTGTATACCTGGATGACATCCTTGTCTTCTCGGCCACGCTGGAGATTCATCGAGTGCACATGAAAAAGGTACTAACTATTCTAAGAACGCATGGACTATATGTAAAAGCCGAAAAATGTGACTTTGAGAAAGAATCTATCCAGTTTTTGGGTCTTGTCATATCTACGAAAGGAGTGGCCATGGATCCCCAGAAAGTAAAAGCGATCCTGGAGTGGCCTGTCCCCTCCGACAAGAAGGGTGTTCAAAGGTTTATTGGCTTTTCAAACTTTTACAGACGATTTATTAAGAACTTTTCAGCCATTATATCACCCATTACCCAACTAACCCGTTTGCATTCCAGATTCCAGTGGTCCCCGGAGGCTCAGGCAGCTTTCGACAGACTTAAAACAGTGTTTGTTTCAGCGCCAGTTCTTCAGCATCCTGACCCTGCATTGCCCTACATTTTGGAAGTCGATGCCTCCGAAGTGGCCACAGGAGCTATCCTTTCTCAACGACAGGGCCCCAAATCATTGTTACATCCTGTAGCCTTTTCCTCTCGAAAAATGACACAACCGGAAAGAAATTACGACATTGGAGATCGGGAGCTTTTGGCCATCAAAACAGCCCTGGAAGAGTGGAGATATTTACTTGAAGGTGCAGCACATCCCATTATGATCTTTACCGATCATAAAAATTTAGAATATCTGAGGACTGCAAAACGTTTGAGACCGCGTCAAGCTCGGTGGGCGTTATTCTTTTCGAGATTCAATTTTCACATCTCGTTTCGTCCCGGATCTAAAAATGGAAAGGCGGATGCTCTGTCTCGGATGTTCCCAGACACCCCTGAAGAAACCACTCCCGGTACAATCCTGTCCACACAAAATTTCCTTCTGATTCAGCCAGACCTAAAAGCATCCATTGTACAAGCCTCTCTTCACTGCCCAGAGTCGGAAAATTCTACCTTAAGGAGTCACGAGGGATTTCTGTGGCATCAGGACAAAATCTTTGTCCCCCAGGAAGTCAGACTGCAGGCCTTGAAAAGATTTCATGATCACCAGCTGGCCGGGCATTTCGGGATCCGGAAGACGATCGACCTTGTCCAACGTTACCTATGGTGGCCTTCCCTAAGATCAGACTGTAAAAAATATGTTGAGTCCTGTTTGGTTTGCCAGCGTAACAAGGGTCCCAAGACCAGGTCTTGGGGTCTATTAAGACCCTTACCAGTTCCGGAGCAGCCTTGGAAAAACATCTCTATGGACTTCATAGTCGATCTCCCTCCATCAGAGAACTTTACAACAATCTTGGTAGTAGTGGACCGACTATCAAAGATGGCCCACTTCCTGCCCATGCTTGGCACCCCCTCCGCCATGGACACTGCAAAAGTTTTCATTAAGGAGATAGTCAGACTTCATGGGTTACCCGACAATATAGTCTCCGATAGAGGGGTTCAATTCACCTCTGGTTTCTGGAAGAATCTTTGTAAGATCTTGTCAATTGACTTATGTCTTTCTTCTGCTTACCACCCTCAAAGTAATGGCCAAACAGAAAGAACGAACCAGACCTTAGAGCAATACCTGCGGTGCTTCTGCTCTTTCTCCCAAGATGACTGGGTCTCCTTGCTACCTTGTGCGGAATTTTCATACAATAATACCATACACACGGCCACCAATCAGTCGCCCTTTTGGGCAAACTATGGCTTTCACCCATCCTTTCTTCCCAACACGATTCCTGAATCTCCGGTACCAGCCGTTCAGGATAGGATAAACTTCTTCCAAACCAATTACCGAATCCTTCAGGAGACCATGCGAAAGGCTCAGGAAGACTTCAAGAAACAACATGACAGGAGAAAGAGAGGGAATCCCATCTACAAGGTGGGTGACAAGGTATGGCTGTCCTCTATTAACCTCAGACTTTCTTGCCCTTCCAGGAAGCTTGGTCCAAGGTTTGTGGGTCCATTCGAGATCAAGAAGGAAGTGAACCCTGTGGCTTTTGAACTCGCTTTACCGGCCTCCTACAAGATCCATCCGGTGTTCCACGTCTCCCTTCTGAAACCAGCCGTGCCAAGTCCATTTCCAGGAAGAGATGAGTTGCGACCTCCACCAGTTATCATAGGTAACGATACCGAATATGAAGTTGAAGCCATCCTAGATTGCCGGAAAAGAGGTAGGCAGACTCAATTTCTTGTTAAATGGAAGGGGTATTCTTCAGAGGAAAATTCTTGGGAACCAATGGATAATTTACATGCTCCAAGACTTTTGCAAAATTTCCGCAACAGGTACCCAGAAAGATGGTCTAGGTTGGGCATCCAGAGGCTGCCCCTCGGGGGGGGCACTGTCAGGGAAATAGCCGAAGAAGGACTGGCAATTCTGCCCAAGACAATCATGGCTGCCATGGTGCACAGCATGACTAAGGTGGGCGGTACTTCCTCCTTGTAACCTGAACAGATCACATGACTAACTTCCTGGTCTATTTAAGCCTGCTGCTGGAGCTGCTCATTGCTGGATTATCTCTTCAGTCTCCTGTGTACCTTGACCTTGTCTCCTGATCCGTGCTTATCCGTTGTGACCCGGCTTGCCTTAACCTCGCTTCCTGTTCTCCTGTGTTTGACCCTCGGCCTGCTTCTGGACTCTGCTTCTGCTTCCTGACCACCCGGCTTGACCCTCGGCTTGTACCTGGACCCTGCACGTGTATGACCCCGGCTCGCCCCTGTATATGCTCTGGACTGATCTCCTGTGTTTGACCCCCGGCCTGGCTTCCGATATCTCCGTTCATCTGAATATAACAAGCTCAGTTCTGCCTGCCTCCGCCATCCCTCAGTGGCTGAGCTCATCAGACTGCAAGCAAGCACCTGGCCAACCGTGCTTCTGTGGGCACCGCGCTCCCTGTTCCCAACTCCAGGGGCGCGCTGCACTCAGCCGCAAGGGGAGCCCTCTTAGCATCTCGATCTCCATACTCATTCCTGACACTTGCCCAGTGCCTTTGTGATCGTGTCAGTCCCCGCGTTTTTTAAAATTTGGCGCCGATTTCTGTGGAGAGGAGCGAGCGGGCCGAGTGTACTTCGGCTAGACTCGGCTCCTCTCGCAGTCCCGCCCATCTCCACTGACTGCGCCGCTGACGGAGAAAGCCGAGTGTACTTCGGCTAGACTCGGCTCTGCTCACAGTCACAGGCAGGACTGCGAGAGGAGCCGAGACTAGCCGAAGTACACTCGGCTTTCTCTATGTCAGCGGCGCAGTCAGAGATGGGCGGGACTGCGAGAGGAGCCGAGTAAAGCCGATTGTACTTCGGCTTCGGCTCCGCTCGCTCCTCTCGCTCGTTTTCAGCAGGGGAATTCGACGGAGTATCGGCGTATAACACGCACCCACGATTTTCCCCTGATTTTAAGGGGAAAAAAGTGCGTGTTATACGCCGATAAATACGGTATCTAATAGTTTTTTGAAAATATCGAAGCTCCCTGCTGAGACCACCACCTGTGGAAGGGAATTCCACATCCTTGCCACTCTTTCAATAAAGAACCCTCTACACAGTTTAAGGTTAAACCTCCTGTCTTCTAATTTTATTGAGTGGCCACATGTCTTATTAAACTCCCTTCCGTGGAAAAGTTTCATCCCTATTGTGGGGTCACCAGTATGGTATTTGAAAATTGAAATCATATCCCCTCTCAAGTGTCTCTTCTCCAGAGAGAATAAGTTCAGTGCTCATAACCTTTCTTCATAACTAATATCCTCCAGTCCCTTTATTAATTTTGTTGCCCTTCTCTGGACTCGCTCCATTTCCAGCACATCCTTCCTGAGGACTAGTGCCCAGATCTGGACAGCATACTCCAGGTGAGGCCGGACCAGAGTCTTGTAGAGTGGGAGAATTATAACTTTATCTCTTGAGTTAATCCCTTTTTAATCACTTCAGCCCCGGAAGGTTTTACCCCCCTCCTGACCATAGCACTTTTAACAATTTGGCACTGCGTCGCTTTAACTGGTAATTGCGTGGTTATGCAATGCTGTACCCAAACAAAATTTGCATAATTTTTTCCCCACAAATAGAGCCTTCTTTTCTGCTACTTGATCACCTCTGTGGTTTTTATTTTTTGCGCTATAAACAAAAAAGTGCGACAATTTAAAAAATATATATATATTTTTTACTTTTTGCTATAATAAATATCCCCAAAAATGTTTTTAAAAAACAAATTTCATCATCAGTTTAGGCCAATTTATATCCTTCTACCGTATTTGCCGGTGTATAAGGCGACCGGGCGTATAAGATGACCCCCTAATTTTACAGTTTAAGATTTTTTGCCTGTACTGACCGTATAAGACGACCCCCCTTCCGAGGCTTCCTACGCTTCATATTTCTTCCTTCTGGAGCCATATTCTTCTTCATTCTTGCTGGAGCTGGAGCCAATCACGGCGAGCGATGTATTATATTAATGAATACAAAGCCTGCTTGGATTGGCAGAGGCTGTAACATCATCAGCCCATGCCTCTCTGACTCTCAAAGCCAATCCGAGCAGGCTACTGTATGTAGCCTGCTCGGATTGGCAGAGGTTGTTACTCCAATCCGAGCAGGCTCTGTATTAATTTGAATACATTGCTCACCGGGATTGGCTAAGCGGTATATACTGTATGTAGCCAAAGCTACATACAGTATTACTGCACATCCAGCAGGCATCCGAGCAGCTGACCCGGGGTATAAGACGACCCCTGCTTTTTGGCCATTTTTTTTAAGTGTAAAAGGTAGTCTTATACACCAACAAATACATATTTTTGGTACAAAAAATCACAATAAGCGTATATTGATTGGTTTGTGCAAAAGTTATAGCGTCTACAAACTATGGGAAAGATTTATGGCATTTTTATGGCATTTTTATTATTATTATTTTTTTTACTAGTAATGGCGGTAGGGAATGACTGGTAGGGAAGGGGTTAACACTAGGGGGCGATCAATGAGGTTAAATGGGTGTTGCCTGAGTGTGTTCTAACTGTATGCGAATTGGACTGAGTAAGAGAGGAGACATATCGCTGTTCCTACTTACTAGGAACAAACAACATGTCTCCTCTACGATTAAGAGCAGGGATTTGTGTGTTTACACATACAAATCCCTGTGCTGGCGCTCGTGCACACGATCGCGTGTTGCTGGTGGGCATGTCAATCAGGTCCCCTGCCGTGCAGCACGCGCGCCCTCTGTCGGCTCATAAAGGAAACCCCATACGGGTACGGGTTTCGCGCAGGGGAGCCATTGTGTAAATAGACGTGAGTCGGTCGGGAACCAGTTAATGCATGCCAATATTCAGTTTGCTTTGTTAGCAGCAGCTTGGCATTGCATGCCATTGCTGAGCCTGTCATCTACTAGGACCCCCGGGTCCTTTTCCACCCTTGATTCCCTCAGAGGTTCTCCACCCGTTGAGTAGATTGAATTCATATTTTTGCTACCCAAATGCATTATTTTAAATTTTTTCACATTAAACCATTTGCCATGTAGTTGCCCACCCCAATAATTTGTTCAGATCTACTTGCAGGGTTTCCACATCCTGCGGGGAAGTTTTTGCCCTGCTTAGCTTAGTATCGTCCGCAAATACAGAGATTGAACTGTTTAACCCATCCTCCAGGTCGTCAATGAACAAATTAAATAGAATTGGTCCCAGGACAGAACTCTGGGGGACCCCTCTTTCCACCCCTGAAAGTTCTAAAGCCAAAGGATCTATATGATAGCCAGGGAACTAGTATTTTAAGAAGTAGAAGTTAGCAATGGCAACACCCTTGATTTTTCAGTAGTTTCCCTGTAAATAAAATAGTAAAAAAAAGTTTACTTAGTCTTGACTTGAGTTTTACATGTATATAATATTCTTATTGTTCATTGCATCCAAACTCTGCTTGCATTGCCTGTGACACAAGTGCTGCCTATTGCCAGTGATTCTATGCTGTGCAGCCTTCTTCTTTGTGATCTGTAGCAGCTCTTTATAGGAAGATGTATTGGAATAAGGGCAGGAGTATAAATACTTCTTTATCAATTGAGCCTACCTGAAAGAAAAGGAGCTCAATTTGAGTAATGCCTGCAAATTCACAATAATCTGTCACCTTTTTCTACCACTTAATAGGTCTTCCAGTGCAGTGGTGGTGGCTATTAGAGCTGTGGGAGCTATGACAGACACTCATTAAAGTATACTAACACTTGTATGAATGAAATGTGATCTAAGAATGAAGAGGGCAGGGTTTTTAATCATCCTCCTGACCTCCATAGATATTTTTTTACTCATAGCAGCTATAGTATAGCCTCTATGAATGGAGGAGCTGAGAGGAAATGGCGGGCATAGTCGGAGGAAGGAGGACGATTTCTACAAAACCAGGAGACAGTAGGGCAAGGAACACATCACATTGATAGTATATGACATCCTTTGTGCTATATTTTTTTACTAAACTAAGGCTTTAATCATTATAGACTCCCAATTGATTACCCAAAATACCCCCATACCCTCTTTGCCAGTCTATTAAAATCCCCAGTCCTTTTAGGCACGAGTATGTCCTCAGAAGATATCAATAGTTTGATTTTACTTTACATATGGCTAGTTAGGAACGAAAGATCTGTAAGAAAATCATAAGAACTGTATTGTATTATTATTGTATTTATTGTATTAAATAATATAGAGCACAAACCAAAAACATCCACTGTGTAAAACTAGTGAGGTTTTGTCTGCTTTTTTTGTGTAATGTAAATCCTGGAGTTAAAGTACAGTTATGGACAATATTAACCACTTACCGACCAGCCGCCATCATTATACTGCGACAGGTTGGCTCTTTCCCTCTGATCGCCGTAGCTGTACGTTGGCTCCTTTAAGAGCCATAGTAGGCGCACGCGCCCATTGAACGGCAGGGGACCCGATGTCCGCCGGCCACCCGCAATCGTGGGAAATAGAGACAAAACGGGGATCTGTCAATGTAAACAGACAGATCCCAATTCTGACAGGGGAGGAGAGAGAGCTCTGCTCTTCCTAGTGATTAGGAACAGCGATCTCTCTCCTCCTCCAGTAAGTCTCCTCCCCCCACAGTTAGAAACACCTCCCAGGGAACACATTTACCCCTTGATCGCCTGCTAGTTTTAACCCCTTCCCTGCCAGTGACATTTACACAGTAATCAGTGCATTTTTATAGCACTGATCGCTGTTTAAATGTCAATGTTCTCAAATAAGTGTCAAAAGTGTCCAATCTGTCCGCTGCAATGTCGCAGCCCTGCTAAAAATCGCAGATCACCGCAAAAACTAGTAAAAAAAATTATAATAAAAATGCCATAACGGTATTCCCTATTTTGTAGACGCTATAACCTTTGCGCAAACCAATCAATATACGCTTATTGTGATATGTAGAAGAATACATATTAGAGTAAACTGATGAAGAAATTAGTTTTTTTAAATTTTTTGGGGGATATTTATTATAACAAAAAGTATAAAATATTGATATTTTTTTTCAAAATTGTCGCTCTTTTTTTGTTTATAGTGAAAAAATACCACCAAAGAAAGCTCTATTTGTGGGGAAAAAGGGACGTAAATTTTGTTTGGGTACAGCGTCGCAAAACCATGCAATTGTCGGTTAAAGCGATGCAGTGCCGTAACGCAAAAAATGGTCTGGTCAATAAGTGGTTAACTTGCATGTTACCTGACAGATCAAGTTGATTTCTCCACTATGAATCCACTTTGACTCTAAAAAATAAAGATGTATATAAGGGCTGGACGTGAGAAGTGGCAGTACTGGGAAGTACAATTCACCTCATAATAGCTGAACAGAATTGGTTAATGATCTATCCCAGTGGTTCTCAACTCCAGTCCTCAGGGCCCACCAACAGGCCAGGTTTGCAAGATAACTGAAATGCATCACAGGTGATATAATTTGCTGCTCAGGGATTGCAGTATTCTAGTCTGCATCTCACCAAGGTAATACTTAAAATCTGGCCTGTTAGTGGGTCCCGAGGACAGGAGTTGAGAACCACTGATCTATCCTAACTGTTTCACAGTCCTTCAAAACACAACCAATTACTGTACTTCATACTGTACCAGTTGCCCAAACTGTTTCCCATACAGATGTACTGTTTGTTTGTTTTTGTTTTTTAAGAGAGTATGTAATGCAGGACATTTAGAGCCCATTCACACAGGGGCGTCTTTGGATCCGACTCCAAATCGCCCCAGGTCGCCCCTAGTCGCCTCAGGTCGCGCTGGCTGAAGAAATCAATGTAAGTTAATGGAGCCATCCTTATGCACACTACTGCAGTCGCTCCGACTTCAAAAAAGGTCCCTGTACTACTTCAATCCGACTCCTAGGCGACCTGTAACCATTCATTTCAATGGGAGTCGCCTCTCACTGTCTTAATAGGAGCAACTCTCCAGGAAGAAAACATACATTTCTCCTGCAAAACTCTCCCTCCCCCCTCCCTCCCACAGAGCTGATTCTTGTTTGATTGGCCACTGGAATGTCTCCTGTCCTGCAGGCAACTTGGAGTTGCCTTGTAAGTAGCTCCAGGTCGCGCTGTGATTCATTCTCAAGTTGCGTCTGAGTTGCCTCATAAACTCGCGCTGGAAGTCGTGTTGCCCCTGTGTGAATGGGCTCTTATGTCATAGTTACATAGTTACATAGTTAGTCAGGTTGAAAAAAGACAAAGTCCATCCAGTTCAACCATAAAAAAAGAAAAAAATATATCGTACAATCCCATATACCCAATTATATACCCACAGTTGATCCAGAGGAAGGCAAAAAACTCCAGCAGAGCATGATTTAATTTGCTACAGCAGGGGAAAAAATTCCTTCCTGATCCCCCGAGAGGCCATCAGATTTACCCTGGATCAACTTTACCTATAAATGTTAGTACTCAGTTATATTATGTACATTTAGGAAAGTATCCAGGCCTTTCTTAAAGCAATCTACTGAGCTGGCCAGAACCACCTCTAGAGGGAGTCTGTTCCACATTTTCACAGCTCTTACTGTGAAGAAACCTTTCTGTATTTGGAGATGAAATCTTTTTTCCTCTAGATGTAAAGAGTGCCCCCTTGTCTTTTGTGTTGACCGTTAAAGTGAAAAACTCCACACCAAGTTCACTATATGGACCCCTTATATATTTGTACATGTTAACCACTTCCCTACCCAGCCATAGACAAATGATGTCCACAGATGGGATCTCCCATCCTGGGTGGACGTCATATGACGTCCTCAGCTTTGTAGGGGGATATCTGAATGATGCCTGCAGCTAGAGGCATCATTCAGATATCCTTTTGAAGTGCCAGCGATTCTGTGCACCATAAGAATGATCATAGCGGCAGTTCCGCCGCTTGATCGTTCTTATAGGCGGCGGGAGGGGACACCCCCCCTCCCGCCGCCATCCGGTGCTTCTCCGGGCTCCCCCGTGCGATCGGGGACCCGGAGCGAATCTTCCGGCATCGTTGGTGGAGTCACGTGATGAGCATAGAGATGACTGGTGACCAGATGGTCACCAGTCATCTCTATGATCGTCGGAGGCCCGGGCGCGATGTGATGACGTCACGCCCGGGTCTCAAAAATGTAAACAAAGCCGCCGTTGCGGCTGTAAGTATGAAATCAGTGAAAAAATTTTCACTGATCTCATGCTTTCCAGCCTGGAGGAGAGATGTGGAGTCTTATTGACCCCGCATCTCTCAATAAAGAGAACCTGTTACACACATTCCTATTACAAGGGATGTTTACATTCCTTGTAATAGGAATAAAAGTGATCAAAAAAAAAAAAAAGTAAAATCATTGTAAAAAAATAAATAAATAAGTAAAATAAATAAATAAATAATAAAAAAAAAAATTTAAAACGCCCCTGTCCCCGGTAGCTCGCGATCAGAAGCGAATGCACACGTAAGTCGCCCACATATGTAAACGCCGTTCAAACCACGCATGTGAGGTATCGCCGCGTGCGTTAGAGCGCGTGCAACAATTCTAGCACTAGACCTCCTCTGTAAATCTAACCTGGTAACCTGTAAAAAAAATGAAAGCGTTGCCTATGGAGATTTTTAAGTACCCAAGTTTGGCGCCATTCCATGAGTGTGCGCAATTTTAAAGCGTGACATGTTAGGTATCTATTTACTCGGCGTAACATTATCTTTCATATGTTCCCAAAAAATTGGGCTAACTTTACTGTTTTGTTATTTTTTAATTCATGAAACCATTTTTTTTTTTTTAAAAAGGCGTTTGAAAAATTATTGCGCAAATATTGTGCAAGAAAAAATGTTGCAATGACCGTCATTTTATTCCCTAGGGTGTTTGCTAAAAAAACATATATAATGTTTGGGGGTTCTGAGTAATTTTCTAGCAAAAGAATGATGATTTGTACATGTAGGAGAGAAGTGCCAAAATAGGCCCGGTATTGAATAGGTACAAAAAGCCCTGTATTGAAGTGGTTAATCATATCCCCCCTTATTCTCCTCTTCTCAAGAGTGAATCAATTCAGTTCCTCTAATCTTTCCTCATAGCTGAGCTCCTCCATGCCTCTTATCAGTTTGGTTGCCCTTCTCTGCACATTCTCCAGTTCCCCGATATCCTTTTTGAGAACTGGTGCCCAAAACTGAACTGCATATTCCAGATGAGGTCTTACTAATGATTTGAACAGGGGCAAAATTATATCTCTCTCTCCGGAGTCCATACCTCTCTTAATACAAGAAAGGACTTTGCTCACTTTGGAAACCGCAGCTTGGCATTGCATGCCATTATTGAGCTTATGATCTACCAAAACCCCCAGATCCTTCTCCACTACGGATCCCCCCAGTTGTACTCCCCCTAGTATGTATGATGCATTCATATTCTTAGCCCCCAAGTGCATAACTTTACATTTATCAACATTAAACCTCATCTGCCACATAGTCGCCCAATTAGACAGAGCATTGAGGTCGGTTTGTAAATTGGTGACATCCTGTAAGGACGTTATTCCACTGCATAGCTTGGTGTCATCTGCAAAGACAGAAATGTTACTTTTGATCCCAGACCCAATATCATTTATAAAGATATTAAAAAGTAAGGGTCCCGGAGGCGCATGCGCGGCAGCTCCCAAGATGGCCGCCGGCTTCTAGAGCTCCGCTCCACCACGGCCCAATTATAGCCACCGGAGCTCACAGAGCGCCCCCTCAGCACTCTTACCGGGACATATGTGCAGGGGAAGCCCCCCTGATCCCCCGAATGTCAGCGGCGCCAGCAAGGAGGAATCTGACAGGCCAGATGGCCGCGAGTCCTGGCCCTCTCAGTTATGCCAAGATGGCGGCGGCTGCACAAGGCCCTCACAGCACGGAGCTCACAGGGGACGATATAGCTGACCAGGACATGCTCCCGCAGTCCCCCTCAGGTACAGACTATCCACCCCTGACCCTGGCCGCATCCCCAGCTTCCACGGAATCGCTGCTGGGCAGAATGAACCCAGGCACCCCCACAACCCCTATGCTGGATCCTCATACAGGCCTCATATTAGAAGCAAAGGATGCCACAGATCCTTTTCCTAATCCCTCTGACTTTTCATCCATGATGGCTGCCTTTGCTCAAATGCTCTCCACAGGGCTGGCACAGAACGCTGCACAGATCACTGCATCCATTCATGCTGATTTACAGCAAATAGGGATGAGAATGGACATTATAGAACAAAAAGCTGACCATGCTGTTTCACGTATTAACCAAAATACTGCTAGGCTGCAAGATGTACAAGATCAATTGGAAACAGCATTCGCGAAGATCGACGATCTCGAGAACAGATCGAGACGATACAATTTTAGGATAAGGGGTTTACCCGAATCTGAAAAGGAGGTACAGGGAACTGTAAAAGCTATCATATGCAGCCTGATTCCTGATATTACAGATATTCGCCTGGAGCTGGATAGAGCTCACAGAGCCCTTCAACCCCCCTGCTCTGATGGTCTCCCCAGAGACATCATAGTAAAACCTCACTACTACTCAGTCAAAGAAGAGGTGATGAAGAAATCCAGGAGCTCTGATAATCTCATTTTCCAGGGACATAGAATTCAGATCTTTGCTGACCTGTCACCCTATACTATTCAAAAAAGACGTTCGTTAAAGCCTTTACTTCAGATCCTAATGGAAAAAGAAATCAAATACAGGTGGTCGTTCCCCCTTCGCCTGAACTTCTCCTACAAGAACAAAAGCTATGGCTTCTCCTCATTGGTGGAAGGGGAGCGTCTCCTGTTGCACCTGGGGATTCTGTCACAGGAACCTGCCCCCATGCAGATCTCTAGAAACACCCCATCTTCGTCAAAAAGACCACCGCCAGCAAGTCCACTGCAACACAACTGGCTGACACAAAGCTCCAAGAGGTCTAAAGAAAATCTCCCACCTTGAAGGTCGACTACCCTTTACTAGATCAGGGCCCTGATCTGGGACACTGCCACCTTTCCTAAGTGCTTGAGACTTATATCGCCACCCCATTACTGGAGGCCCGAGTGTACCACGTCCCACTGCTTCCCGTGGATAGACATATGTCTTTACCAGCTTTTGCTGAAGGTTACAGTATGACTGTGGGGGCCGGGTATCCTGGACTTGGGGTGGGAGGGGGGATATTTTCGCTTGCAAACCGCAGTTAGCATTCTGGTCTGCGGACAGCCTTATAAGGCCTTTCCTTTTACTTACGTTTTTGCTCTCCATGGTTTGTTTTTCCTCACAGTTCAATTTTTGTTATAGATTCCTGGTTGCGGATGCGGGGATACCCCTTATTTTAGGTCATGTATTTCCAGATGGTATTCCTTTCGGGTCCTGCCTGGCCCCCTTGACCTCCCACTATAGGAGGGGGTCGGGGGGAGGGGGCGGTAGTCGGGAGGAATGGTTGGGGCTGTTCTTTGCATTATTGGCTCACTTAGTTGGGGCGCTCTGTTTAGTTGCTATTATGGGCTACCTCCAGCCTTAAGATTAATATGTTACCAGGTGACTGGGCTGTGGTGGACTCAGTGCACCTACCCTAGGAACCTAGAGCACTATTGGTGCTCCTGGGTTCCGACCTGGAATCCCCGTGACTGGGGTTTTCTGGACCTCTCAAGTTGTAGGAGTGTGGTATGGCCAGCCCATCCAACTCCGGGGGGGAGGGGGTCGGGGGACCTCCCAATTCAGAAATTGTTTAAGTTGACTTCGAAGGACAGACGGTACAGTTTGGCTTACAATTGTATAACCCCATTTTTCTTCTTTCTTTCTCTTTTCATCCTTTCTCTTCTTCTCACTCATGCTCGACGGAATGCTCTCAGGATCCATGCATACATCCTTCCTCCCATCTCTGACGACAGAATTTCACTCTGCCTGCTCACACGGCCTGCCTGGGTCTTCCTCTCCCAGGGACAAGGTAAGCAACTGAGCCTTATCATAGACTCATCCCCTCTGATCCATGACTAACGCACACCATCCCATGCCCACACTTAAAATAGTCTCACATAACACACATGGCCTCAATTCCCCCGTAAAATGCAGGAAGGTCTTCCAGCAATACCACTCCATGCAAGCAGATATACTCCTGTTACAGGAAACCCACTTCCCGTCCACATTCAAACCCTCTTTCCTACATCAACGCTATCCACAATTTTTCCTGGCATCAGCGGATAATAAGACGAAAGGGGTGGCGGTATGCTTCGCCAAACACATTAACCTCTCTCAGCCAGAAACTGTAGTAGACCCCCTGGGGCGATATGTTTTGGTATCCGGTCACATAGATGGAGAGCAGTACACATTTGTGTCCTACTATGCCCCTAATAAGGGCCAAAAGCCCTTTTTTGATTCCCTTATACGGACGCTGAAACCACATCTCAAAGGGTCAGTCTTCATTGGCGGTGATTCTAATATCGCCTTTGATCTTTCCCTAGATAAATTGGCAGATGGGACAACCAAGCCCAAACGTCCTTCCAAACAGAGTACAAACATAGCAAAACTAATCCATGAGGCAGAACTCGTGGATGCGTGGCGGGAGGCTAACCCTCGCACAAAATACTACACGCACTACTCAGCCCCACACAAATCCTTTGCCAGGATAGATCACATTTTCACACACTCATATACAATTCCTCTACTTAAAAGTTCCAAAATAATAGAATCCCCGCTGTCAGATCACTCGATGGTCACTGTAACCACTCTGCGGTCGTCGGGAAAAAGAGACACACCGCGTTGGCAGTTACAAGAATCCCTATTGAATGACCCAATACAATATTCATTAGTGGAGACAGCCATTAAGGAATATTTCCTGATAAATGCAACGGAGGAAGTCTCCCCTTCTACCGTATGGGCGGCACATAAATCGGTCATCAGGGGGAAGCCCATTCAATTGTCCTCAAAACTCAAAAAGGAACACAAGGCAGATACACTCAGGCTCACAGAAGAATTCCACTCCCTGGCTAAAGCGCATAAACGTAACCCTACGACCGGTTGCTTAGCAAATCTAGACAGAGCTAGGGTTCTCCTTAACCTAAACCTGACGACAGCTGCAGAACAACACCTTAGATGGTCCGGGGCAAGGTTCTATTCCCAAAAGGACAGGATAGGTTCTAAATTAGCAGTAAAACTTACCCCTAAACACCGCTCTTTAGCTTTCCCTAAAATCCGGACAGCAGCGGGGGACTTGACACAGAACCCGGCTAAAATTATGGACACTTTTCTACGGTTCTACTCTGACCTTTACAAACAGACCCGACAGACCCACAGTAAGCACAAAGACGACTTTTTACAAGACCTACAATTACCCTCCCTGACGGATGAACATAGAGACATCCTCAAGAGCCCGTTCACCCAAGAGGAAGTCATGACTACCATTAAATCGCTTAAAGTGGGGTCCTCCCCCGGCCCGGATGGCTTTTCTACCGGGTATTATAAAAAATTTGGCCTGACTCTGGCTCCGCATTTGGCCCGGTTCTTCAACTCTCTCAGCGATGGGGCTCAATTGGGAACGGACCTAAACGCGGCTTATATCTCAGTCATACCCAAACCTGATAAGGACCCTAGTGAGGTGTGCAATTATCGACTGATCTCGCTTATTAATAACGATATTAAAATTATGACCAAGATTATAGCTAATAGAATGTCTGGCTTCATCGCCTCATACATTCACAAAGATCAGGTGGGCTTCATCCCTGGGAGACAGGGCCCGGACCAAATTAGACGGACCATTGACATTATTTCACTTTTACAGTCTCAGTGGGATGGGGAAACCCAACAAAAAGGTTACTTGCTCTCCATAGATCTACACAAAGCATTTGATTCCATAGATTGGGCATATCTGTCTGGTATCCTGGATAGATGGGGTTTGGGACCGTACTTCCTAAATCTAATAAACTCACTTTACTCTCAACCCACTGCTCAGGTGCGCCTGATGGGGAAGTACTCGGAATCTTTCATCATAAGCAGGGGTACCAGACAGGGCTGTCCACTCTCTCTCCTCCTTTTTGCAATAGCCATCGAGACTTTAGCCATAGCTCTCAGATCGAATCCTGACTTTAGGGGAGTCATGTGCGGGCCCAGAGAACATAAGTGCGCACTGTACGCTGATGACCTCCTCCTCTTCGTGACCTCCCCACTAACATCTATCCCGGTAGTTCTTAAAATATTGAAGGTCTTCAGTGAGGTATCGGGCTTGAAAGTAAATATGAGTAAATCGACGGCCCTAAACATTAATGTTCCGCAGGACGTACTGTTACTACTTTCTAAAAACTTTAATTTTGTCTGGACCTCCGGGGCGATCCCATACTTGGGCATCAAGCTGACCTCCGACATCAGCAACCTCTTTAAGGCGAATTATCCCCCTATGATGCAGAAATGTAGAGATGACATGAATAATTGGTCGAGAAGCGGCCTATCCTGGCTTGGCAGAATCCATGCGATTAAGATGACTCTTCTCCCACGTATGCTGTATTTATTCCGATCCCTCCCAATCTCGATCAAGAAACAGGTTCTGGGTAAATTTCAGTCTGAGGTTGTTCGCTTTATCTGGGGCAACAAAGGATACAGATGTCCCTCGAGTATCCTCTTCCGCCTAAAATCACAGGGAGGCTTGGGTCTCCCGAATCTATGGAATTACTACCAGGCGGCTCAACTCGCACAAATCTCAATGGTCTTCTTGAGGGGCCAGAAGCCGGACTGGCTCTCTATAGAAAGGCAAGCGGTCCCGTCGAACATCATTGACTATCTGTTATGTTATGACCCGAAGGCCAGACCTGCGATTTTATCCCCCACACTCTCCCACTCTGTTGCTCTATGTTCCCGATTATATAATCACACATCAGTGACATCTCCGCTGAAACCCCTAGCTCACCTGTTCCATAACACGGACTTCTTGCCGGGAATGAACATTGGGGCATTTAAATGGTGGACAGATAAGGGTTTATACCGAATTGGCCACTTTCTCTCTCCTGCGAGGCCCATTTCTTTATCCCACTGCAAAAAGAGACTAGATATGCCCGACTCCGAGTATTTCAGATTCTCCCAAATCTCTCACTTCCTGCACTCCATTTGGAATAACAAGACAGACGCACCTACGATTACACCCTATGAACACTGGTGCTCGAACACTATGGATCAGAGGGGAGGTATCTCGTTAATTTACACGACTCTGTCGACTAGGTTGACCAAGCCCACCTACGCCCAGATTTGGGAGGAGGATATGGATAGCTCATGGGACACTGAGGTATGGTTCCACGCATCAAAGCGTTCGTTTAAAGGTATACTCAATGTCTCTCTGATCGAAGCTGGTCTGAAAGTACTGGTCCGGTGGTACTACGTTCCTTCCAGGTTGGCAATAATGTATGCAGGCACTTCCCCAGTATGCTTCAGAGGCTGCAAACTAGAGGGCTCTATGTTCCACACTTGGTGGTCCTGCCCGCGCATCAGATCTTTCTGGCGCAAAGTATTTTGCACTATTAGATCCCTGACAGGAGTACAGACAACTCCACAGCCCAATATAGCACTTCTAAATCATACTTTTCCCAATATGCCCAAACACTCCCAGACACTTTCATTTTTTATATTACTAGGAGCCAAATTAACCATAGCCAAGGCCTGGAAGAAACCCACCGTCTCATTTACAGGATTCAGGAGGAAGGTATCCTGGATCATGGTACAAGAGCAAATTGTCGCTAAACTTAATGACAAGACTGAAAACTTTATGGCCACCTGGGAACCTTGGGCCACCTCATGCAATGTTTCTCTTATAACTGGAGTCCAACCTGGATTTCTGAGCAATCGCGTTCCACATTCCTAGCATGAGAGTACTCCCCCCACCCCCCCTTTTTCTTTCACACGTTTATACCTCTTCTCCTTTCTTCTGCCTCCCTTGGCATCTCTGGGTTACTACGCTCAATTTGATCACGCTGTTCTCCTTAAGATTATTTTACTGATCTGTGGTTTGTGTTCGTTCTTGTTGACTCTCTATTTACTAGCTGAGCATATTGACCTCATATTATAACATGAAAACCTTATGTTTAGTCTCATCGTGGAGGTGCATCAGCTACTCATCTAGAAGAACATGCCAGGCTGGTAGACGCTTTCTGGGTGCTGGATTCTCCACCTTCTGGGATGCAGTCTGATCCCTAAGGGGCGTCCCAGGGACTGGAGTCACAGTACTTAAATAGTTTTGAGTATGTCTCCGACTGGTTATGGTAGAGCATACTGTTTCGCTAAGACAGTAATGCTAGGACAATTTAGCTTGAAGTACCTCACAAGATTCACCTATGTTTCTTTTACAGGAACTTATGCTGATAAGGACACACAATTAGTTAATGTACTGTATTACCTGATTGTTTGATAATCTTCTGTTATCATTTAAAACTTTCAATAAAAAAACTATTTAAAAAAAAAAAAAGTAAGGGTCCCAGCACTGAACCTTGGGGTACACCACTGAGAACCTTAGACCATTCAGAGTAAGAATCATTAACCACTACTCTCTGAATTCTGTCTTTTAGCCAGTTTTCTATCCATTTACAAACTGATATTTCCAATCCTGTAGACTTTACCTTACACATGAGCCGTGTGTGGGGAACTGTATCGAACCCTTTTGCAAAATCCAAGTATACCACGTCCACCGCCACCCCTCTGTCCAAGGTTTTACTTACCTCTTCATAAAAAGAAATCAGAATTAATTAATCAATCACAAAACTAGTGATGGAAAAATTACTTTGGGTTTGATTAGCAAGAACATTTAGCGAACGAATGCAAAAATCTGCAAACTGCGAACGGTAACATGAACCCCATTCAAGTCAACGGAAGGCAAACCTAGAAAATCTATTCTCTACATTTTTTTTTCTTGAGCCTCGTACACAGGAAAACTGCCAAGAGAGCTATCAACATAAGTGTATAGACAAGAATTGGGCATGTATTATCTACCACATACAGTTATTCATCTGTGAGTCCTGGTAAAAGGAAAGGAATTAAACTGCAGATGATAAGGCATTTGCTGGGGTTAGGGTCATGAGAGAACTCGGTTGATATTAAGGACTGTACTCTATGGGGTGCTAAACTGGCATCTAGAATCATCCAGCCAAGGAGCCCAGTGATCAAGGAACTTAGGTAGGGTAAGATGGGCTTTAGCATACATGTATTTCATGTGCAGATGCTGATTGAGTATGGGTATAAGGTGTTGAGCCGTCAGTGCTTGAAAATTTTTCCAGTTTCGCGCAGTGGTTGGTCGTGCCGCGATTAGTATATGTGTTATTGTAAGGTGGTATTGCACTGCCCATGTATCAAGCCCAAATCCCAGCAAGGCCAATTGGAGAATAAGGTTAGAGTTTATCCTAGTGATCAGGAGCACTAAGACTTGTACTTTGTTCCAAAATGTTGCTAGAGTTGGGCAGGTCCACCAGACGTGGGTGGCTGAGCCTGCAAGGCCACAGTTTCTCCAGCATAGGTTAGAGTGGGTTGAATATAGGTGATATAGTTTAGGCATTTAAGAGTATTTAAGCAGGTGTTTGATTGTCTGATGCCATGCGTTATTATCCACTGTGAAGTGTTCCCATTGTTGCATCGTTTGTAGCTTCTGTGCGGTTACATAGTTACATAGTTAGTAAGGTTGAATAAAGACACCAGTCCATCCAGTTCAACCTGAGTGAGTGTCTACAATTCTCCCTATCCCTGTACATTGTGTCTCATTAAGATGCTCATCTATTATTCTATTATTTATTTAAGGTACCCATATAGCGCCACCAATTTACGCAGCGCACCACACATACATCGGTCCCTACCCCCAAGGAGCCCACAATCCAAGGTCCCCAACTCACATTCATATACTAGGGCCAATTTTGGACAGAAGCCAATTAACCTACCAGCATGTCTTTGGAGTGTCGGAGGAAACCGGAGTACCCAGAGGAAACCCAGCAGGCACAGGGAGAACATGTAAACTCCAGGCAGGTAGTGTCGTGGTTGGGATTCAAACCAGCGACCCTTTTTACTGCTAGGCAAGAGTGCTATCCACTACACCACTGTGCCACCGGTTGTTATGTTATATATGTGAGATCCCTTTGCGTGACTAAAAGGGACAATCGTATACACGTATAATATCTTGAGGGAGGGTGGAGGTTGACCACCTGGCAGTTTGCAGGGTGTGCCAAATACATAAATATTTGTAGATGGCCAATATTTTCTTTTGTTTGTAGTGATTGGAAGGAGGAGAGCTGGTTGTTTTCAAACAGGTCTCCAATGGTGTGAACTTCAGCGGAGACCCATGGGTCAATCTGTGGTATCCTGGACAGGGCACTTGAGGCAGAACAGCGGAGGGAAGAGGAGGACTTCTTTACTTCTCAAGGCCCCCTTTATCCAGATAGAATTCCTGCGGGCCCGCCAAACACACAGGAAGAAGAGGAGGAGGATTGTGTCAGCATGGATGTAGAGGATAAAACTCAGCAGCAGTCTTCAAGGGATGGTTTTCAGTCCCCAGAAACCCAAGGAGTTGTACGTGGCTGGGAGGAGGTAGTTACG
Organism: Rana muscosa; assembly: GCA_029206835.1. NCBI lineage: Eukaryota > Metazoa > Chordata > Amphibia > Anura > Ranidae > Rana > Rana muscosa. The sequence continues at coordinate 222,927,152 of CM055116.1, forward strand.
GATCATGTGATCCTTAGTGACCTAGAGGACTCAGAATCGAATGCCTCTGCAAACTTACGCTGCATGGCCTCCCTGATTCTGCAAAGCCTGCAAAAGGACCCTAGGATTTGTGGTATCAAGGAGAGGGATCATTACTGTCTGGCAACTCTTTTTGATCCACGTTACAAGTGTAAGGTTGCAGAATTTATCCTGCCTTTGCAGAGGGAGCAGAGGATGAAACATCTTCAGGAGGCCTTGAATAATGGTTTGTGCAACACATTTCCAGACCCTGGGAGGTTACAATTTCCTGGTGCTGGACAACATGTTGCTGAGGCTTCGTTCAGTCAGAGAAAGAGCAGTGGAGAAGGTGGCCGGCTGACCGATGCCTTTAAACAATTTTTCAGTCCTCAGCGCCAAGGTCTGATCAGATCAAGCAACCATTGCCAGCATCTGCATTACAAGGTGCAGGAATATCTAGGGGCAAGAACAGACTTGGAGACCTTTCCAACAAAGCATCCACTGGGTTACTGGGTCTTGAGGATGGACCACTGGCCAGAACTTGCTCAATATGCAATTGATCTACTGGCCTGTCCTGAATCCAGCGTACTTTCTGAACGCACCTTCAGTGCTGCTGGAGGGTTTGTAATGGATCAAAGAGTGCGCCTGTCCATAGACTCCGTTAATAGGCTCACATTCATAAAAATGAATTAGTCTTGGATCAGCAAGCACCTGATGCTGATGTAACTGATTGAATTTGCTATGGATGTGGGATCCCTTGAAGACTGCCTATGCTGACTATCCTATTCCTCCTCAATCTTGATGATGCTAGCTTCCAACAATATTTTTAGTTTAGGGCACCACCACCCAAGGCCCAAGTTTTCTGCCTCTGTTTAACGTAATAAATTTTTTCGATATAATATTTCACAGCAGGGCCCGTTCCTGCACCCAACAAGAGTATCTGTGAGAGGTTACAGTGTTGTGGCACCACCACCACCACCCAAGGCCCAATTTGTATGCCCCTGTTTAACAGGGGCAACTAATTACAATTTTTGAAATAGTATTTCAATGCAGGGCCCATTCCTGCGCCCAACAAGAGTATCTGTGAGGGGTTACAGTGTTGTGGCACCCCCACCACCACCCAAGGCCCAGTTTTTCTGCCCCTGTTTAACAGGGGCATGTAATTACAATTTTTGATATAGTATTTCAATGCTAGGCCCATTGCTGCACCCAACAAGCATATCTGTGAGGGGTTACAGTGATGTGGCACCCCCACCACCACCCATGGCCCAATTTTCTGCAGAGTATATAGGGCAGGCCGTATAGTATATATACTGCTGTTCAGAGTATATAGTGCCTGGGGGCCTGGGGGACCCCATGCCATTTTAAAAAAAAATTGCGTGCAGGGTTCCTCTTAATATCCATACCAGACCTGAAGTGCCTGGTATGGATTTTGGGGGTGACATCCACGCCATTTTTTTGGGTGTTTTTAATTATATTGCCGGGATCCGACTATACATCACAGCCACGAGCAGTTTTATTTTTTCCTTTAGCAATGCAATTTTGCTGTGGCACTGTTATAAACATGGGAAAGATGCGCTACTTTACAGGCATACTAAGGACACCCCCAAGCACGATGTTTAAAGGAATATTAAATTTTTATTCTATCATTTTAAGCATTATTAAAATCACTGCTCCTGAAAAAACTACAGTTCTTAAAACTTTTTTTGCATTGATACATGTCCCCTGGGGCAGGACCCGGGTCCCCAAACACTTTTTATGGCAATAACTTGCATATAAGCCTTTAAAATTAGCACTTGTGATTTTTCACGTTCGTGTCCCTGTCAGAAACCATGAATCAGACCGAGACAGAAGTGCAGTTAAATACACTAGTTTAATAATAAATAATAAAAAGGTAAACAGAGTAAGCGTAGTCAAAACATAGCCAGAGTTCAGTAACCGGATCGGGTAGTCGGCCAAGCCAAAGTCCAAGAGCCAGCGATAAAGGTAATAGAACAGCAAACAGGATCTGTAGCCAGAATGGACAACAGTCAAGCAGGTCTTCAACTGGAACACAGGAGAAAGTCTCTTGTGATGTTAACACAGGCGAAGGCAAAGAGCAAATGAACTGAAAGTCCTTAAGTAGGCAAACTGACGAGCGGATCATCAACAGGTGGATCACTGTGGAGAGATAGAAGCTGGGAATTAGCTGACAGCTGAGCTGCCAGCAGAGAGAAGGAAGGGCTGAACCCAGCCCTGACAGTACCCCCTCCTCAATGACCCCTCCCCCTTAGAGGACCACTGGGCTTGAGGGGAAAACATCTATAGAAATCACGGGGGAGGACAGGGGCATGTACGTCCGAGGATGGGACCCAAGAGCGTTCCTCCAGACCGTACCCCTTCCAATGCACCAAGTACTGAATGTGCCCACGGAACCTACGGGAGTCAACAATGGACTGTACTTCATACTCCTCATGGTTCTCAACCTGTATAGGGTGAGGACGTGGCACCGAGGTGGTAAAACGGTTGCAGACCAAAGGTTTCAATAAGGAGACATGAAACACATTAGAGATACGCATATTGGAAGGAAGGTCCAACGCGTAAGCCACTGGGTTTATCCTGCGAAGGATACGGAAAGGCCCAATAAACCAAGGTGCGAACTTCAGAGAAGGAGCACGAAGTCGGAGGTTGCGAGATGACAGCCAGACCCTGTCCCCGACCTGGTAGGAAGGCGCAGGCAGGCGTCTGCGGTCAGCATGGAGTCTGTACCTCTCGTTAGCCTGTTGCAAAGCCTCCTGGACTTGTAACCAAGTGGAACGAAGACCACAGAGATGTTCCTCTAACACAGCAATACTCTGAGGAACAAACAAGTCAGGAAAAGGATTTTTCTGGATAGCAGCACTCCAAGATAAAAAGCCTTTATTTCAAAAGTCCAGGAATCCAAAGCATACACTGCACATCACGACACACTGATCAAAAATAAGCTGACATGTTTCACATCAATTGATGCTTACTCATAGCTACCCAATGCACAAATGTTTACTATAATATACCCTAAAGGAAGGTCATGTAATCCGACACCAAGGTGAAAATGATTGTTCAGTGATTGACTGCATGTGAGGAGATTCAAGTAAAAAAGGTGTGGTTCTCTAACCACAGTGATAGAGAAATCCCTCTTAGAATGTGCAATCAGTAAAAATATATACGATGTGTATATAGAGAAATGTGTACAGTATATACATAAAAAAGTATCTGAAGGATGTGATGTTAACAAAGTGAAATAAAAATGTAGGTATAAAATAAAATAAGAATAAAAAAAGGTAAACATAAAAATAAAAATAAAAATGAAAATAAATATGTATCAAAAGAATATATAAGAGAATGAGCTAGACGAAATGTGAATGAAGTAAATATGTCAATGAAAATGCAAATGCATAAATAACTAAATTCAAAAATATATATGTAAATCAAGCAAGACAAAAGGTGGAGAAGCGGATGTGTAAAAGTGAATGTGTATATATAAATCAAATATGTTTAAAAAATGAAGTGAAATTACATGAAATATGGAGAAACTAGTGAAACCATGGAATGGTGAAAATAACTGGTACGAACAGCAATAGTAAAAAGTAAAAATTCTAGAGGTGAATTGATAAAACAGATATGTTCTATACCAGAATTTATTTCATTATATTCAATATATTCATGGGATTCCAATAACTTGATGTTTTTGTCTTATGAATGTATTTAATTAGTGTGTTATGCTTTGTTTTTGCATGTTTAATTTACCTACGGGGGAGGAACAAGTAGATGTCTCTAATGTCTCTAATGTTATCAACATCTCGAACAGAACGTTAAGCGATGAAGAAAAATGCCTTTTATCGAAAGGGTTAAATTTTTGCCCTACCAGGCATTTTGACCTATTTAACACATTACTGGACGTCAATAAATTCTCCCGTAGTCTTACGCTTAAGAAACACTACTTTGATTTCCCTATTGAGGAACAGGACACCTCCTCCGGTGATCAGAACATGGGTGAGTCTCCTTCTTCCCCAGTTTTATTTTCTGAAGTTTGTGCTCTTTAAGAGCTTGTTGATTTGGCCACTGAGTCCAGTCCCTGCCCCGTTGATCCCACTGATGTTCCCAACAGTATTTCATTTAAACTTAGATCAGACTTTTATCCGGTGGGATCGCGGGGCAAGGATCTCGACCTCTTTCAAAAGATGGTCGAAAAGGATCTCACCCATTTGGCTCGTGATTGCCGTAGGAGGTCGGTTCCCAATAACTTGTCCCCATTAGAACATAAAGCTCTTAAGAATCTAGAAATGGACACTAGTATCGTTATTCGGAATGCGGACAAAGGTAGGCTGGTGGTTGTACTAAACTCCGATACTTATAAAAGTGAAGCTTTACGGCAGTTATCTAAAACTACATCCCACTTAAGAGTGACCCCACTATCCCCTTCTCTCCCAAACTTTCATCCCTATTAGATTTAGCGGTTCACACAGGCGTCTTTTCAGATAAGGAGAAATTGCTCTTTATTCCTGCCAATCCCGTAATGTCAGTGTTCCACCATCTGCCGAAAATCCACAAGGGTCTTGACCCATTAGTGGGCAGGCCCATAGTGGCAGGTATTGGATCGTTAAATGAACGCCTGGGAGAGTGGATCGATGGCCAACTACAGCCATTGGTCACTAACCTCCCTGGATATTTACGTGACACCAAACAATTGCTCATAAAACTGAGGGATTTTCAGTGGAAGGCGGAGTACAGGTGGATCACATGTGATGTGACCAGCCTCTATTCGAGCATTCCCCATGACCTAGGAGTTTTGGCAGTTTCCATTTTGTTATCATTGGAATATCTACTTACACATAATTTTTTCATGTTCGACGGGGGTTATTATCTCCAGAAATGCGGGGCCTCTATGGGAGCGAAGTTTTCGCCTTCCCTAGCAAATCTCTATATGGGATTTTGGGAGAGGTCCCGCATTTTTGGACATGATAGCCCCCCTACGTTTGGAACCGTTTTTTTCTGTAGATTCATTTATGACCTCCTGTTTGTTTCTTCTAACAGGGACACCGAGTTGCAGACTTGGTTAGATCATCTCAATGATAACTCCATGAATCTCCACTTCACAGGGAAACTCAGTGCTACCTTGATGGAATTTTTGGATGTAAATTTGTCGGTTGTCGACAATATGGTAGTCACAGGTATTTACAGGAAACCTACAGCCGGCAACGCTCTCCTTAGAGCGGATTCGGGTCACCCCAACCATACCATTCGCGGAGTTCCAGTTGGGCAATTTCTCAGTCTCCAACGTCTATGCAGTAGACATGAGGATTTTATCACTGAAGCTGCCAATATGACTGAGCGATTTATCAGTAGAGGGTATCCCCCCAATACTGTAAAAAGAGCTTTTACATCTGCTAGTGGTATCCCTAGAAAAACTTTGCTTCAGAAACACTCCAACAAACATAAGAATGAATCAGCGATGTCTTTCAGGGGTATACCGGTATTTTCCACACCATATAGCTTTGAATTTGGCAAAATAAAATCCACCATTGAGAAATATCTCCCCATTCTACTGAATGACCCCGCTTATCATGAGATACTCTCTAGGGGGGTCAAATCGGTGTCTCGCAGAGCCCCCACCTTAGGTAGTCGCCTTTCACCCAGTCTGTTCCTCAGTAAACCACCAGTAGCCAATTGGCTGCACTTTCAGGGCACTTTCAGATGTGGAGCGTTAAACTACAATTATTGCAGACACATCAAAACAGGCGACACAGTCCAGTCTAGTACCAATTATAACATCTTTAACATCAAGCAATTCATTAATTGCAATACCAAATTCTTGGTATATGTAATTAAGTGTGAATTGTGTAATATCCAGTATGTCGGGAGAACCACCCGTAGACTTAGGGACAGGTTGTATGATCATCTGTACGACATACAGAAGGACAGAAACACTAATGTTTCTAGGCACTGGGTCTCTGTGCATCACAAGAATGTCTCATGCCTCTCTATACAGGGGATGGAAAAAATCAATACCCCGGTTAGAGGGGGAGACGGGTTCAGGACACTGTGCAGGCGTGAGGTCTATTGGATTTTTTCATTGAATACGAGAATACCGGCCGGTCTAAACTTCGAATGAGATGTTTCTCATTATTACGATTAGCCCTCGACGTCCTGCACAGTGTCCTCTCAAAAATTGTAGCCTGGTGCTGGTGGCTGGAATTTGAGTTGAGGCTTTTGTTTTGTTTTCATATACTGCATACGTTTAGATATATATGCACACCATTGGGCTATTATTGGAGCCCCTTCATTCTTTATCTTTAGATATTATTATGATTTTGACTGTTTTCCATATATTCCCAATAATATCTTCTTTGCTGGTTGCTAAACATATGAAACATAAGAGTTCTGCTATTTTATAGGGACCCTTGACTTTTCCTCTTTTCTTCTTTTAGTTTTGAATAACTATTTACATATTCTTGAAGAAATCGAATGGATTTGGTCCCTTCCTTTGCACAAAACACTACCTAGTGGTTGATCCATTATGTTTGTGCTGACATATCAAGTGTTTGTGTTTATTCATTTAGTATGTGTGTCTTTTTTGTAAAATCTTTCTAGTCTATATTGTTTTTATTTTTGAGATTATGGATTACTCCGAGCCCATAGGAATATTAACTTATATACAACACAGCGTACTTTCCATCTTTGCGCCAATGTGTATATACTGTAACAGTTATGGGTTATTGGTTTATCTGTGTAATTATATTATTCATTTGAAAATAGATGGGCATTTGTATATATATTTTCAGATTTATGCTGATAGAATGTTTGATTCAGAATTTTTCAAAGATCCAACCACAAGGTTTTTTTGCATTTACATGACATCTGGTTTTGTTTAGGCCATACTAGTGGACCGACCCCATACACCATCGATCGATTCCAATCGAGGTGTTCACGGTTGGAGGTTTTTTGAGTTAATATTCTTTTCACATCCGACAAAACATGTACATCTATGCACATGCCTACATGAATATATGCATCCTTTTTTATATTTACAAGTATGTTTTCTTTAGGTTCATATACATATATATACATACTTTCCAATTTTATATCATAATTTTACTACACAGTCTCTAGTCCGGGAAATACTTATTCTTACTCTCTCAAATTACATACCGTATTTTTCGCTCCATAAGGCGCACTTTTCCCCCCCAAAAAAACGGGGGGAAATGTGTGTGCGTCTTATGGAGCGAATACTGACCAGGAGAGCCGCTAAAAGGGGATTGTTTCGGCGGCAGAACGATGCCCCATGCATCACTCTGCCCCAGCTAAATCCTGTTTCTCACCTGCCTTCAGCTGCTACTGGGAGAGAAACAAAAGGGTATTGTTCTTTATTTAACCCCCACGGGATCGGCATTCATATGTAAATTGCGCGGGCATTGTTGTGTTAATGAGGTCGGCCGCCGCGATTCATATGCAAATTACGCCCGCACCTCTGCATGCCGCCCACCTAGAAGGTGTGAACAGCATACAGGTGAGTATAGGGGGCATGTCAAGGGGATCAAAGAGGGGGGTTTGAGGTGCAGAGGTGAGCAGAGGCGTGCAGAGTTTAATGGGAAGGAGGGGTTGGAGTGCAGATGTTAGAAGTTGAGGGGTTTGGGGGAGAGAGGTTAGCAGATGAGTTAGAGGGGCAGAGTTGTATTGAGAGGGAGATAGGAATGCAGAGATTAGTAGAGAGATGGGGGGGTTACTGTGAATACACCATTTACATCAATGGTCAGTAAATGTCTCAATATGCAAATACTCCTGATGTGTTGAGGTTAGTGATGAGCCGAACACCCCCGGGTTCGGTTCACACCAGAACCCGCGAACGGACCGAAAGTTCGCACGAACATTAGAACCCTATTAAATACAATGGATGCGAACGTTCGGATTCTAAAGTGCTAATTATAACGACTATTATCCATGTTATTGTCCAAAACAGAGTTTGGGAACCTGGGTTCTGCACCAGGGGACATGTATCAATGCAAAAAGAAGTTTTAAAAACGGACGTTTTCCGGGAGCAGTCATTTTAATGATGCATAAAGTGAAAAAAAAAAAGTCAAATATTCCTTTAAATATTGTACCTGGGGGGTGTCTAAAGTATGCCTGTGAAGTGCCACGTGTTTCCCGTGTTTAGAACTGTCCCTGCACAAAATAACATTTCTAAAGGAAAAAAAGCCATTTAAAACTGCTTGCGGCTTTAATGCAATGTCTGGTCCCGGTAATATGGATGAAAATCTTTAGGAAAAATGGCATAGCTACCCCATCAACCCCCCCCCTACCCCAGCCCATTACCAGCCCCTTTGGGTCTTGTATGGATATTAAGGGGAACCCCGCACACAAAATAAAAAAGGACCTATATACTCTGAACAGCCGTATACAGGCGGTGCATACAAGACAGGGACTGTAGGTTTGTTCTTATGTAGAATCTGTTTGTAATTTTGAACAGCTGCATTGTTTAAGTGGAGCTCCATGCCAAATTCCTTTTTTTTAGCTTTTTGTAAAACATAGGGAACGGTTATCACCCCTGTCACATTTTTTTTGCTGTCTGTGCCCCTGTTCAGAACATTTCACCTCACTTTGCGTCCCAATGACAACTGTTTTTGAAATGTGGTGTTTTTATTGAAACAAGGATTGGTGATAAAGCATCAGTAGAGAGGAGACACCTTTCTCCCATATTAATTCTTACAGGAGAGAATTTTCCTTTCAAGGGGTAGATTTCCTCTCACTTCCTGTTGTCTTCTTCCGTTTGCAAGTAGTAGTAGTTTGTAAGTTGGATGTTTGAAAGTAGGGACCTGCCGTATATACTCTGCAGAAATTGGCCCCTTAGGTGTTGGTGTTGGCACAACACTGAAAGCACTCACAGTTATTCTTGGTGGATGCTGGAACGCCCTGCTGTCAACTATTATATCAGGAATTGTAATAACATATAATTGTTGATCAGTGGTAGTAAAAATTGGGCCTTTGATGGTGGTGCTGGTGCCACAACACTGTAAGGCCTGACAGTTACTCTTGGTGGGCGCAGCAATGGTCCCTGCTGTGAATTATTAGATCAATAATTATAATTGCATGCCCCTGTTGAACAGGGGCTGAAAAATTGGGCCTTTGGTGGTGGTGGTAGTGGTGATGGTGGTGCTGGTGCCACAACACTGTAAGGCCTGACAGTTACTCTTGGTGGGCGCAGCAATGCTCCCTGCTGTGAATTATTAGATCAATAATTATAATTGCATGCCCCTGTTGAACAGGGGCTGAAAAATTGGGCCTTTGGTGGTGGTGGTGGTGGTGATGGTGGTGCTGGTGCCACAACACTGTAAGGCCTGACAGTTACTCTTGGTGGGCGCAGCAATGGGCCCTGCTGTGAATTATTAGATCAATAATTATAATTGCATGCCCCTGTTGAACAGGGGCTGAAAAATTGGGCCTTAGGCACTGGTGGCACAACACTGCAACCCCTCACAGATACTGTACTTGGAGCACAGCAATGAGGCCTGTTGCAAAGTATTGCATCAAAAATTTTAATTACACGCCCCTGTTAAACAGGGGCTCAAAAATTGGGCCTTAGCCACTGGTGGCGTCACCCATAAACCAAAATGATCTTCCAAGCTATCATCGTTAATCGTATCATTGAGGAGGAGGAGGAGGATAGCCAGTCAACATAACAGCACAGGCACTCAGCATCAGCATCAGTCTTGAAGGGATGTGACATTTTAAAATCAATTAGTCTGTTATATCAGCATCTGGTGTGTGGTAGCTGGTGGTGATCCAAGACTGGTTCATCTTGATGAAAGTCAGTCGATCAACCGAGTCGGTGGACAGGCGCACCCTGTGATCCGTGACAAATCCTCCAGCAGCACTGAATGTGCGTTCTGAAAGAACGCTGGATGCAGGACAGGCCAGTAGCTCAATTGCATACTGTGCAAGCTCTGGCCAGTGATCCATCCTCAAGACCCAGTAAGCCAGAGGATTTTCGGTGGGGAAGGTGTCCAAGTCTGACCTTGCCCCTAGGTATTCCTGGACCATGTATATCAGACGCTGGCGATGGTTGCTGGAACCGATCATACTTTGGGGCTGCGGACTAAAGAATTGTCTGAACGCATCGGTCAGACGGCCACCTTCGCCACCGCTCCTTCTTTGACTGCCCGAAGCCTCAGCAACTCGTTGTCCAGGACCAGGAGTTTGTAACCTCCCAGTCTCTGGGAACGCGTTGCACAGACCTTTCTGCAAGGCCTCCCGGAGTTGTCTCATCCTCTGCTCCCTCTGCGACGGTACGATAAGGTCCGCAACCTTACCCTTGTACCGTGGATCAAGGAGAGTGGCCAGCCAGTAATGGTCCCTCTCCTTGATCCGAAGAATACGAGGATCCTTCCGCAGACTTTGCAGGATCAGGGAGGCCATGCAGCGTAGGTTAGCTGAGGCATTCAGTCCGGAGTCCTCTGGGTCACTAAGGACGACATGATCCGTAGCCACCTCCTCCCAGCCACGTACAAGTCCACTGGTTTCTTGGGACTGTAAATCATCCCTAAAAGACTGCTGCTGATGATGCTTAGTGACAGCCTCCACCTCCATGCTGACACAATCCTCCTCCTCCTCCTCCTCCTCCTCTTCCTGTGCGATGGGTGGGACAGAAGGAACACTGTCTGGGTAAAGGGGGCCTTGAGAGGCAAGGAAGTCCTCCTCTTCCTGCCTCTGTTCTGCCTCAAGTGCCCTGTCCATTATTCCACGCAGCGTGTGCTCCAACAGGTGGACAAGAGGTACAGTGTCACTGATGCATGCACTGTCACTGCTCACCATCCTCGTGGCCTCCTCAAATGGTGCCAGGACAGTGCATGCATCCCTGATCATGCCCCACTGGCGTGGTGAAAAAAACCCGAGCTCCCCTGACCCTGTCCTGGTGCCGTAGTCGCACAGGTACTCATTGATGGCCCTCTGCTGCGTGTGCAGCCGCTGCAGCATGGCCAACGTTGAGTTCCACCTGGTGGGCATGTCACATATAAGGCGATTCTTGGGCAGGTTCAACTCCTTTTGAAGCTCAGCCAGGCGAGCACTGGCATTATAAGATCTGCGGAAATGCACACAGACTTTCCTGGCCTGCCTCAGGACATTCTGTAAGCCCGGGTACCTGCCCAAGAACCGCTGCACCACCAGGTTAAGGACGTGAGCCATACAGGGCACATGGGTCAGTTGTCCCTGTCGGAGGGCGGAGAGGAGGTTGGTGCCATTGTCGCAAACCACCATTCCTGGCTTAAGCTGGCGTGGCGTCAACCACCTCTCGGCCTGCCCCTGCAGAGCAGACAGGACCTCTGTCCCAGTGTGGCTCCTGTCCCCCAAACACACCAGCGCAAGCACGGCATGGCATCTTTTTGCCTGCGTACTTGCGTAGCCCCTTGAACGCCTACGGAGCACCGCTGGTTCCGAGGACAAACCACAGGAAGAGGCCATGGAGGAAGAAGAGGAGGGGGTGGAGGAGAGAGGTGTGTCACAACCAGTAGTAGCATTTTGGAGGCGTAGCGGTGGAACAACCTCCAACACTACTGCACCTTGTCCTGCATCCTTCCCAGCTGCCAAAAGAGTGACCCAATGGGCCGTGAAAGAAAGGTAACGTCCCTGTCCATGCCTGCTGGACCATGAGTCAGCGGTAATATGCACCTTACCGCTGACCGCCCTGTCCAGCGAGGCCAAGACATTGCCTTCCACATGCCTGTAGAGAGCCGGAATCGCCTTCTGTGCGAAAAAGTGGCGTTTGGGAACCTGCCACTGAGGAACCGCACATTGCACAAACTCACGGAAGGGGGCCGAGTCTACCAACTGAAAAGGCAGCAGTTGAAGCGCTAGCAATTTAGCCAAGCTAGCATTCAACCGCTGGGTAGTGATGAGCCGAACACTCCCGGGTTCGGTTCGCACCAGAACCCGCGAACGGACCGAAAGTTCGTACGAACATTAGAACCCTATTAAATACAATGGATGCGAACGTTCGAATTCTAAAGTGCTAATTATAACAACTATTATGCATGTTATTGTCCTAAAAAGGGTTTGGGAACCCGGGTTCTGCACCAGGGGACATGTATCAATGCAAAAAGAAGTTTTAAAAACGGTCGTTTTTCGGGAGCAGTCATTTTAATGATGCATAAAGTGAAAAAAAAAAAGTCAAATATTCCTTTAAATATCGTACCTTGGGGGTGTCTAAAGTATGCCTGTGAAGTGCCACGTATTTCCCGTGTTTAGAACTGTCCCTGCATAAAATGACACTTCTAAAGGAAAAAAAAGCCATTTAAAACTGCTTGCGGCTTTAATGTAATGTCTGGTCCCGGTAATATGGATGAAAATCTTTAAGAAAAATGGCATAGCTACCCCATGACCCCCCCCCCTACCCCAGCCCATTACCAGCCCCTTTGGGTCTTGTATGGATATTAAGGGGAACCCCGCACATAAAATAAAAAAGGCCCTATATACTCTGAACAGCCGTATACAGGCGGTGCATACAAGACAGGGACTGTAGGTTTGTTCTTATGTAGAATCTGTTTGTAATTTTGAACAGGTACATTGTTGAAGTGTAGCTCCAGCCCAAAAATCTATTTTTAAACTTTTTGGAAAACATAGGTAAGGGTTATCACCCCTGTAACATTTGTTTTGCTGTCTGTGCCCCTGTTCAGAACATTTCACCTCACTTTCCGTCCTAATGACAACTGTTTTTGAAACGTGGTGTTTTTCTTGAAACAAGGATTGCTGATAAAGCATCAGTACAGAGGAGACACCTTTCTCCCATATTTATTCTTACAGGAGAGAATTTTCCTTCCTAGTTGTAGATTTCCTCTCACTTCCTGTTGTCTTCTTGCGTTTGCAAGTAGGAGTCGTTTGTAAGTTGGATGTTTGAAAGTAGGGACCTGCCGTATATACTCTGCAGAAATAGGCCCCTTAGTTGTTGGTGTTGGCACAACACTGTAAGCACTCACAGTTACTCTTGGTTGGTGCTGGAACGCCCTGCTGTCAACTATTATATCAGGAATTTTAATTACATATAATTGTTGAACAGTGGTAGTAAAAATTGGGCCTTTGATGGTGGTGCTGGTGCCACAACACTGTAAGCCCTGACAGTTACTCTTGGTGGGTGCAGCAATGGGCCCTACTGTGAATTATTAGATCAAGAATTGTAATTGCATGCCCCTGTTGAACAGGGGCTGAAAAATTGGGCCTTTCGTGGTGGTGGTGGTGGTGGTGGTGGTGTTGCCACAACACTGTAAGCCCTCAGAGTTACTCTTGGTGGGTGCAGGAATGGGCCCTGCTGTGAATTATTAGATCAAGAATTGTAATTACATGCCCCTTTTGAACAGGGGCTGAAAAATTGGGCCTTTCGTGGTGGTGGTGGTGGTGGTGGCGTTGCCACAACACTGTAAGCCCTCAGAGTTACTCTTGGTGGGTGCAGCAATGGGCCCTGCTGTGAATTATTAGATCAAGAATTGTAATTGCATGCCCCTGTTGAACAGGGGCTGAAAAATTGGGCCTTAGGCACTGGTGGCACAACACTACAACCCCTCACAGATACGTTACTTGGAGCACAGCAATGAGCCCTGTTGCAAAGTATTGCTTCAAAAATTGTAATGACACGCCCCTGTTAAACAGGGGCTGAAAAATTGGGCCTTAGGCACTGGTGCCACAACACTCCAACCCCTCACAGATACTGTACTTGGAGCACAGCAATGAGCCCTATGGCAAATTATTGCTAAAAAAATTGTAATTACACGCCCCTGTAAAACAGGGGCTGAAAAATTGGGCCTTAGCCACTGGTGGCGGCACCCATAAACAAAAATGATCTTCCAAGCTATCATCATCAATCGTATCATTGAGGACTCGGAGGAGGAGGATAGCCAGTCAACATAACAGCACAGGCAGTCAGCATCAGCATCAGTCTTGAAGGGATGTGACATGTTAAAATCAATTAGTCTGTTATATCAGCATCAGGTGTGTGGTAGCTGGTGGTGATCCAAGACTGGTTCATCTTGATGAAAGTCAGTCGATCAACCGAGTCGGTGGACAGGCGCACCCTGTGATCCGTGACAAATCCTCCAGCAGCACTGAATGTGCGTTCCGAAAGAACGCTGGATGCAGGACAGGCCAGTAGCTCAATTGCATACTGTGCAAGCTCTGGCCAGTGATCCATCCTCAAGACCCAGTAAGCCAGAGGATTTTCGGTGGGGAAGGTGTCCAAGTCTGACCTTGCCCCTAGATATTCCTGCACCATGTTTATCAGACGCTGGCGATGGTTGCTGGAACCGATCATACTTTGGGGCTGCGGACTAAAGAATTGTCTGAACGCATCGGTCAGACGGCCATCTTCCCCACCGCTCCTTCTTTGACTGGCCGAAGCCTCAGCAACTCGTTGTCCAGGACCAGGAGTTTGTAACCTCCCAGTCTCTGGGAACGTGTTGCACAGACCTTTCTGCAAGGCCTCCCGGAGTTGTCTCATCCTCTGCTCCCTCTGCGACGGTAACATAAGGTCCGCAACCTTACCCTTGTACCGTGGATCAAGGAGAGTGGCCAGCCAGTAATGGTCCCTCTCCTTGATCCGAAGAATACGAGGATCCTTCCGCAGACTTTGCAGGATCAGGGAGGCCATGCAGCGTAGGTTTGCTGAGGCATTCGCTCCGGAGTCCTCTGGGTCACTAAGGACGACATGATCCGCAGCCACCTCCTCCCAGCCACGTACAAGTCCACTGGTTTCTTGGGACTGTAAATCATCCCTAAAAGACTGCTGCTGATGATGCTGAGTGCCAGCCTCCACCTCCATGCTGACACAATCCTCCTCCTCCTCCTCCTCCTCCTCCTCTTCCTCTTCCTGTGCGATGGGTGGGACAGAAGGAACACTGTCTGGGTAAAGGGGGCCTTGAGAGGCAAGGAAGTCCTCCTCTTCCTGCCTCTGTTCTGCCTCAAGTGCCCTGTCCATTATTCCACGCAACGTGTGCTCCAACAGGTGGACAAGAGGTACAGTGTCACTGATGCATGCACTGTCACTGCTCACCATCCTCGTGGCCTCCTCAAATGGTGCCAGGACAGTGCATGCATCCCTGATCATGCCCCACTGGCGTGGAGAAAAAAGACCAAGCTCCCCTGACCCTGTCCTGGTGCCGTAGTCGCACAGGTACTCATTGATGGCCCTCTGCTGCGTGTGCAGCCGCTGCAGCATGGCCAACGTTGAGTTCCACCTGGTGGGCATGTCACATATAAGGCGGTTCTTGGGCAGGTTCAACTCCTTTTGCAGCTCAGCCAGGCGAGCACTGGCATTATAAGATCTGCGGAAATGCACACAGACTTTCCTGGCCTGCCTCAGGACATCCTGTAAGCCCGGGTACCTGCCCAAGAACCGCTGCACCACCAGGTTAAGGACGTGAGCCACACAGGGCACATGGGTCAGTTGTCCCTGTCGGAGGGCGGAGAGGAGGTTGGTGCCATTGTCGCAAACCACCATTCCTGGCTTAAGCTGGCGTGGCGTCAACCACCTCTCGGCCTGGCCCTGCAGAGCAGACAGGACCTCTGCCCCAGTGTGGCTTCTGTCCCCCAAACACACCAGCGCAAGCACGGCATCTTTTTGCCTGCGTACTTGCGTAGCCCCGTGAACGGCTACGGAGCACCGCTGGTTCATAGGACAAACCACAGGAAGAGGCCATGGAGGAAGAAGAAGAGGAGGGGGTGGAGGAGAGAGGTGTGTCACAACCAGTAGTAGCATTTTGGAGGCGTGGCGGTGGAACAACCTCCAACACTACTGCACCTTGTCCTGCATCCTTCCCAGCTGCCAAAAGAGTGACCCAATGGGCCGTGAAAGAAAGGTAACGTCCCTGTCCATGCCTGCTGGACCATGAGTCAGCGGTAATATGCACCTTACCGCTGACCGCCCTGTCCAGCGAGGCCAAGTCATTGCCTTCCACATGCCGGTAGAGAGCCGGAATAGCCTTCCGTGAGAAAAAGTGGCGTTTGGGAACCTGCCACTGAGGAACCGCACATTGCACAAACTCACGGAAGGGGGCCGAGTCTACCAACTGAAAAGGCAGCAGTTGAAGCGCTAGCAATTTAGCCAAGCTAGCATTCAACCGCTGGGCATGTGGATGGCTGGGAGTGAACTTCTTTCGACGGTCCAGCAGCTGGGGCAGGGAAATTTGCCTGCTAGAATCGGACGTCGGTGTACTGCTAGCAGAGTGGCCGCAAGTACTTGGCTGTGACACACCTAATTCTACACCTTCATTCCTCTCAGTGCATGTTTCAGAGAGGACTGAAGTTATAGTGGGGTTGGAGATCCCAGCTGATGCGGTGCAAGGAGAGGTCCGCTTTGTTCTTTGGTGTGGGTCTTTGAGGTAGGCTTGCCAACGAGCTGCATGGCAGGTCAACATATGTCTGGTCAGGCATGTGGTACCCAAGCGGCTGATGTTTTGGCCACGCGATATACGCTTGAGACATATGTTGCAAACAGCAGCTGTGCGATCTGATGCACTAGCCTCAAAAAAGGCCCACACCAAGGAACTTTTTGAATGACGGGCAGAGGCAGCGCCCTGCACAGGCGGAGCTCTGCGGTGTGATTCCGTCGGTGTACTGCCCTTACGCTGGCCACCAAAGGGCATCCTGCCTCATTGGAGATGTGCCTCCTCCTCATCCTCCTCCTCCTCCTCTCTCCTATTAGGCACCCACGTGGAGTCAGTGACCTCATCATCCCCTCCCTCCTCATCACTGGAGCCAATCTGGCAGTATGCTGCAGCTGCTGGAACATGACTGCCAGATTGGTGTCCTTCTTGAGCATCCCCTCTGTCTGCTCTCACGCTACTGCCTTCCTGTAGCTGGGTTTCATCATCAGACCCTTCAAAACGCTGGGCATCCTCCTGGAGCATGTACCCAACACTGTGCTCAAACAGTTCGGGGGACTCCTCAGGAGGAGGACATGGTGGGTCTAGGGAAGGAGTGACTGATGATGAGTCTGACATTGATACCAGGGAAGAGGACGCTTTGGCAGCTGCTTTGCCAGTACCCTGAGCCTGGGTGAGAGAGGATGAGGAGGAGGAGGAGGGCTTGGTCATCCACTCTACCAAGTCTTCGGCATGATGTGGCTCAACATGTCCAGCTGCCGAAAAGAAGGACAAGCGTGTCCCATGGCCATGTGCTGATGACAATGCACCGCGTCCACGACCAGCACTGTTGCCCCCAGACACAGAGCCTGCTTGCCCTCTTTTATTGCCTCCTGACTGTCTGCCTCTCCTTGTTTGCCTTCCAGACATTCTAATAGATGGCCTGCAGGGAGATGGGAAAAAAGCAATAAGGGCTACCTTCAGGTGTCCTTCTCTGTCCCTTTACTTAAGGATTTCTAAATATGGTTGAGGATTATTGCTTTTGCACAGAATAGCACAACGACAATTTCCCTGACTGTCCAAAAAACAAGGATTTCAAAGATGGTTGATGAGGAATGCTTTGGCACACTATAGCACAAGGAGAATTCCCCTCACTTTCCTTCTTTGTCCCTGGAAACAAGGACTGGCACAGTGAAAGAAACTGACACTCTCCCTACCTACAGTTTTCTGTCCCTAGAAAAAATGTTTTTTTAAAGCACACTATAGCACAAGGAGAAATCCCCTCACTTTCCTTCTTTGTCCCTAGAAACAAGGACTGGCACAGTGAAAGAATCTGACACTCTCCCTACCTACAGTTTTCTGTCCCTAGAAAAAATGTTTTTTTAAAGCACACTATAGCACAAGGAGAAATCCCCTTACTTTCCTTCTTTGTCCCTAGAAACAAGGACTGGCACAGTGAAAGAAACTGACACTCTCCCTACCTACAGTTTTCTGTCCCTAGAAAAAATGTTTTTTTAAAGCACACTATAGCACAAGGAGAAATCCCCTCACTTTCCTTCTTTGTCCCTAGAAACAAGGACTGGCACAGTGAAAGAAACTGACACTCTCCCTACCTACAGTTTTCTGTCCCTAGAAAAAATGTTTTTTTAAAGCACACTATAGCACAAGGAGAAATCCCCTCACTTTCCTTCTTTGTCCCTAGAAACAAGGACTGGCACAGTGAAAGAAACTGACACTCTCCCTACCTACAGTTTTCTGTCCCTAGAAAAAATGTTTTTTTTAAAGCACACTATAGCACAAGGAGAAATCCCCTCACTTTCCTTCTTTGTCCCTAGAAACAAGGACTGGCACAGTGAAAGAAACTGACACTCTCCCTACCTACAGTTTTCTGTCCCTAGAAAAAATGTTTTTTTAAAGCACACTATAGCACAAGGAGAAATCCCCTCACTTTCCTTCTTTGTCCCTAGAAACAAGGACTGGCACAGTGAAAGAAACTGACACTCTCCCTACCTACAGTTTTCTGTCCCTAGAAAATATGTTTTTTTAAAGCACACTATAGCACAAGGAGAAATCCCCTTACTTTCCTTCTTTGTCCCTAGAAACAAGGACTGGCACAGTGAAAGAAACTGACACTCTCCCTACCTACAGTTTTCTGTCCCTAGAAAAAATGTTTTTTTAAAGCACACTATAGCACAAGGAGAAATCCCCTCACTTTCCTTCTTTGTCCCTAGAAACAAGGACTGGCACAGTGAAAGAAACTGACACTCTCCCTACCTACAGTTTTCTGTCCCTAGAAAAAATGTTTTTTTAAAGCACACTATAGCACAAGGAGAAATCCCCTCACTTTCCTTCTTTGTCCCTAGAAACAAGGACTGGCACAGTGAAAGAAACTGACACTCTCCCTACCTACAGTTTTCTGTCCCTAGAAAAAATGTTTTTTTAAAGCACACTATAGCACAAGGAGAAATCCCCTCACTTTCCTTCTTTGTCCCTAGAAACAAGGACTGGCACAGTGAAAGAAACTGACACTCTCCCTACCTACAGTTTTCTGTCCCTAGAAAAAATGTTTTTTTAAAGCACACTATAGCACAAGGAGAAATCCCCTCACTTTCCTTCTTTGTCCCTAGAAACAAGGACTGGCACAGTGAAAGAAACTGACACTCTCCCTACCTACAGTTTTCTGTCCCTAGAAAAAATGTTTTTTTAAAGCACACTATAGCACAAGGAGAAATCCCCTCACTTTCCTTCTTTGTCCCTAGAAACAAGGACTGGCACAGTGAAAGAAACTGACACTCTCCCTACCTACAGTTTTCTGTCCCTAGAAAAAATGTTTTTTTAAAGCACACTATAGCACAAGGAGAAATCCCCTCACTTTCCTTCTTTGTCCATAGAAACAAGGACTGGCACAGTGAAAGAAACTGACACTCTCCCTACCTACAGTTTTCTGTCCCTAGAAAAAATGTTTTTTTAAAGCACACTATAGCACAAGGAGAAATCCCCTCACTTTCCTTCTTTGTCCCTAGAAACAAGGACTCGCACAGTAAAACACACTGACACTCTCCCTACCTATCCTTCTCTTTCCCTAAACTAAAGGAATCCAGGTTAAGCAAGAAAGAAATAAATGTCACTGTCCCTGCCTATGGTTGTCTTTCCCTGCTCCGGAACACACTACACTAGGCCGCCGTGCTGGCGGCCTTTTATAGTGTGGGGCGTGTACTAAACACCCTCAGCAATAATTGGCCACAGGCATCCTGCCTGTGGCCAATCATTGCTCTCCTCGCTGCCGGCGCTGTGATTGGCCAAGCATGCGGGGTCACAGTGCATGCTTGGCCAATCACAGCGCCTGGATGACACTGCGATGGCGTAGTGCATTGTGGGCCGTTCGCGTCACTCGAATTTGGCGCGAACGGCCCAAATCGTTCGATCTTCATCGAACAACCGATGTTCGAGTCGAACGTATGTTCGACTCGAACACGAAGCTCATCCCTACCGCTGGGCATGTGGATGGCTGGGAGTGAACTTCTTTCGACGGTCCAGCAGCTGGGGCAGGGAAATTTGCCTGCTAGAATCGGACGTTGGTGTACTGCTAGCAGAGTGCCCGCAAGTACTTGCCTGTGACACACCTAATTCTACACCTTCATTCCTCTCAGAGCAGGTTTCAGAGAGGAGTGAAGGTATAGTGGGGTTGGAGATCCCAGCTGATGCGGTGCAAGAAGTGGTCAGCTTTGTTCTTTGGTGTGGGTCTTTAAGGTAGGCTTGCCAACGAGCTGCACGGCAGGTCAACATATGTCTGATCAAGCATGTGGTGCCCAAGCGGCTGATGTTTTGGCCACGCGATATACGCTTGAGACATATGTTGCAAACAGCAGCTGTGCGATCTGATGCACTCGCCTCAAAAAAGGCCCACACCAAAGAACTTTTTGAATGACGGGCAGAGGCAGCGCCCTGCACAGGCGGAGCTCTGCGGTGTGATTCCGTCGGTGTGCTGCCCATACGCTGGCCACTCAAGGGCATCCTGCCTCGTTGGAGATGTGCCTCCTCCTCATCCTCCTCCTCCTCTCTCCTATTAGGCACCCACGTGGAGTCAGTGACCTCATCATCCCCTCCCTCCTCATCACTGGAGCCAATCTGGCAGTATGCTGCAGCTGCTGGAGCATGACTGCCAGATTGGTGTCCTTCTTGAGCATCCCCTCTCTCTGCTCTCACGCTGCTGCCTTCCTCTAGCTGGGTATCATCATCAGATCCTTCCAAACGCTGGGCATCCTCCTGGAGCATGTACCCAACACTGTGCTCAAACAGTTCGGGGGACTCCTCAGGAGGAGGACATGGTGGGTCTAGGGAAGGATTGACTAATGAAGATAATGATACCAGAGAAGAGGACGCTTTGGCAGCTGCTTTGCCAGTACCCTGAGCCTGGGTGAGAGAGGATGAGGAGGATGAGGTGGGCTTGGTCATCCACTCTACCAAGTCTTCGGCATGATGTGGCTCAACATGTCCAGCTGCCGAAAAGAAGGACAAGCGTGTCCCATGGCCATGTGCTGATGACAATGCACCGCGTCCACGACCAGCACTGTTGCCCCCAGACACAGAGCCTGCTTGCCCTCTTTTTTTGCCTCCTGACTGTCTGCCTCTCCTTGTTTGCCTTCCAGACATTTTAATGGATGGCCTGCAGGGAGATGGGAAAAAGAGCAATAAGGGCTACCTTCAGGTGTATACTGTGCAGGAGGCTTAGCAACAATGACACTGACACTGTCCCCTGCCTATCCTTCTCTGTCCCTAAACACAAGGATTGAAAATATGGAACAGCAAAATTGGTTTAGAACAGAATAGCAAACTGACACTTTCCCTCACTGTCCTACTCTGTCCCTCCCTACAAACAAGATTTAGCACAGAATAGCACACTGATAATTTCTATGAGTGTCCTTCTCTGTCCCTAAACTCAAGGATTGAAAATATGGAACAGCAAAATTGGTTTAGAACAGAATAGCACACTGTCAGTTTCACTCACTGTACCTCTCTGTCCCTAAACTCAAGGATTGAAAATATGGTTCAGCAAAATAGTTTTAGAACAGAATAGCACACTGACACTTTCCCTCACTGTCCTACTCTGTCCCTCCCTACAAACAAGATTTAGCACAGAATAGCACACTGATAATTTCTACGAGTGTCCTTCTCTGTCCCTAAACTCAAGGATTGAAAATATGGAACAGCAAAATTGGTTTAGAACAGAATAGCACACTGTCAGTTTCACTCACTGTACCTCTCTGTCCCTAAACTCAAGGATTGAAAATATGGTTCAGCAAAATAGTTTTAGAACAGAATAGCACACGTACACTTTCCCTCACTGTCCTACTCTGTCCCTCCCTACAAACAAGATTTAGCACAGAATAGCACACTGATAGCTTCTACGAGTGTCCTTCTCTGTCCCTAAACTCAAGGATTGAAAATATGGAACAGCAAAATTGGTTTAGAACAGAATAGCACACTGTCAGTTTCACTCACTGTACCTCTCTGTCCCTAAACTCAAGGATTGAAAATATGGTTCAGCAAAATAGTTTTAGAACAGAATAGCACACTGACACTTTCCCTCACTGTCCTACTCTGTCCCTCCCTACAAACAAGATTTAGCACAGAATAGCACACTGATAATTTCTACGAGTGTCCTTCTATGTCCCTAAACTCAAGGATTGAAAATATGGAACAGCAAAATTGGTTTAGAACAGAATAGCACACTGTCAGTTTCACTCACTGTACCTCTCTGTCCCTAAACTCAAGGATTGAAAATATGGTTCAGCAAAATAGTTTTAGAACAGAATAGCACACTGACACTTTCCCTCACTGTCCTACTCTGTCCCTCCCTACAAACAAGATTTAGCACAGAATAGCACACTGATAATTTCTACGAGTGTCCTTCTCTGTCCCTAAACTCAAGGATTGAAAATATGGAACAGCAAAATTGGTTTAGAACAGAATAGCACACTGTCAGTTTCACTCACTGTACCTCTCTGTCCCTAAACTCAAGGATTGAAAATATGGTTCAGCAAAATAGTTTTAGAACAGAATAGCACACTGACACTTTCCCTCACTGTACCTCTCTGTCCCTAAACTCAAGGATTGAAAATATGGTTCAGCAAGATTGGTTTAGAACAGAATAGCACACTGACACTTTCCCTCACTGTACCTCTCTGTCCCTACAAACAAGGATTAGCACAGAATAGCACACTGTCACTGACACTCTCCCTACCTATCCTTATTTGTCCCTAAACACAAGGAATCCAGGATTAGTAAAGGAAAAATAATGACACTGTCCCTGCCTATGCTTCTCTTTCCCTGCTCCGGAACACACTACACAAGGCCGCCGCGCTGGCGGCCTTTTATAGTGTGGGGCGTGTACTAAACCCCCTCAGCAATAATTGGCCACAGGCATCCTGCCTGTGGCCAATCATTGCTCTCCTCGCTGCCGGCGCTGTGATTGGCCAAGCATGCGGGGTCACAGTGCATGCTTGGCCAATCACAGCGCCTGGATGACACATCAATGGCGTAGTGCATTGTGGGCCGTTCGCGTCACTCGAATTTGTCGCGAACGGCCCAAATCGTTCGATCTTCGTCGAACGATCGAACAGCCGATGTTCGAGTCGAACGTATGTTCGACTCGAACACGAAGCTCATCCCTAGTTGAGGTCATGTAAATGTCCCAGTTACATGGGGGATCAGTGTAGGGTGCCCCCTTACATTGGTTGTCAGTGTAGAAATATTATTCTGTAATGTTTTATTAAATATTTTAGTACACCATTTGGTTCAGGATTTTTTTTTTCATATTTTCCTCCTCTAAAATCTAGGTGCGTCTCATGGTCAGGTGCGTCTTATGGAGCGAAAAATACGGTATATAGATCTACACAGTACATTATTGCCACTTCTATTATGTATTATACATTTAGGAGTGTCTGGCACGACCACGGCTTCCATTTCTTTTCCCATGCATTTTACACTTTGATTATACATATTGCATGGGTTCAATAACATTGGTGTTCATGGAACACATGCCTTTTTCATGCAATTACAGAGACACATGCATATATTTTGTATATGTATGTGTGTTCTCATTGCACATTCACCTAATAATGTTGATCCATGCATGGTGTAACCAAACAAGAGGTTTCTACTTTATGAGATTCACCAGTCTGGCGCGCCTCAAACAAGACACATATTTATTATTATTAATATAAATACAACACAGCACAATATAGCACAAGTTTAATTGGTATATTAGTATTTTCACCCACTATACTTTTACACATTTTTAAAAATAAAGGTAAAGATAAACCATTGAAAATAAATAAAAAGTAAAAAACCACGAATATAGAGAATATATAAAAAATAAAAGATAATAAATAATCAAATAATGAAAAAGGTAAATTAAACATGCAAAAACAAAGCATAACACACGAATTAAATAAATTCATAAGACAAAAACATCAAGTTATTGGAATCCCATGAATATATTGAATATAATGAAATAAATTCTGGTATAGAACATATCTGTTTTATCAATTCACCTCTAGAATTTTTACTTTTTACTATTGCTGTTCGTACCAGTTATTTTCACCATTCCATGGTTTCACTAGTTTCTCCATATTTCATGTAATTTCACTTCATTTTTTAAACATATTTGATTTATATATACACATTCACTTTTACACATCCGCTTCTCCACCTTTTGTCTTGCTTGATTTACATATATATTTTTGAATTTAGTTATTTATGCATTTGCATTTTCATTGACATATTTACTTCATTCACATTTCTTTTAGCTCATTCTCTTATATATTCTTTTGATACATATTTATTTTCATTTTTATTTTTATGTTTAGCTTTTTTTATTCTTATTTTATTTTATACCTACATTTTTATCTCACTTTGTTAACATCACATCCTTCAGATACTTTTTTATGTATGTACACATTTCTCTATATACACATCGTATATATTTTTACTGATTGCACATTCTAAGAGGGATTTCTCTATCACTGTGGTTAGAGAACCACACCTTTTTTACTTGAATCTCCTCACATGCAGTCAATCACTGAACAATCATTTTCACCTTGGTGTTGGATCACATGACCTTCCTTTAGGGTATATTATAGTAAACATTTGTGCATTGGGTAGCTATGAGTAAGCATCAATTGATGTGAAACATGTCAGCAAATTTTTGATCAGTGTGTCGTGATGTGCAGTGTATGCTTTGGATTCCTGGACTTTTGAAATAAAGGCTTTTTATCTTGGAGTGCTGCTATCCAGAAAAATCCTTTTCCTGTTTTGCTCATACTTGCATTGCTTGCACCCTTGGTTGCTGGGAGGAGGTCATTTGCAGGATATCTACATCTGAGCGGCTCCCTTTCTCTGCTGAACAAACAAGTCAGGCAACATGGAAGGTTGGAAACCATAATTCGCCATAAAAGGGGACAAACAGGAAGCAGAATTCAGAGCGCTATTGTGAGCAAACTCCGCCCATGCTAAGAGGTCTGACCAGTAGTTGTGATGGTCAGAAATATAGCAACTCAGGAATTGCTCAAAGGACTGATTGGCTCGTTCTGCTGCCCCATTAGACTGTGGGTGATACGCAGAGGAGAAAGCAAGCTGAATTCCCAACTGTGCACAAAAGGCTCGCCAGAACCGGGACGCAAACTGACTTCCCCTGTCAGAGACAATGACCTTGTGTAGGCCATGTATACGAAAGATCTCCCGAGCAAAAATGGAAGCCAGTTCCTTAGACGTAGGCAACTTCTTAAGTGGAATACAGTGAGACATTTTCGAGAACCGGTCTACCACCACAAGGATAACTGTGTTGCCCTGGGAGTTGGGTAACTCCACAATGAAATCCATAGACAGGTGGGTCCAGGGCCTCTGACCATTTGGTATGCGTTGTAGGAGGCCCACTGGAAGGTGTCGTGGAGTCTTACTCTGAGCACACACGGAACAGGCAGCTACGAAGGCGGCTACGTCGGCACGTAGACTAGGCCACCAGAATTGTTGGGAAAT
Source organism: Rana muscosa (assembly GCA_029206835.1). NCBI lineage: Eukaryota > Metazoa > Chordata > Amphibia > Anura > Ranidae > Rana > Rana muscosa. Next base: position 222,952,543 of record CM055116.1, read on the forward strand.
GGCCCAAAAGAGTTGATTCTTCCCAGGGTGGCCAGTAGGGATGAGCTTCGAGTTCGAGTCGAACTCATGTTCGACTCGAACATTGCCTGTTCGCCCGTTCGCCGAACAGCGAACAATTTGGGGTGTTCGCGGCAAATTCAAAAAGTCTATGGGAGAAATATAAAGTGCTAATTTTAAAGGCTTATATGCAAGTTATTGTCATAAAAAGTGTTTGGGGACCCGGGTCCTGCCCCAGGGGACATGTATCAATGCAAAAAAAAGTTTTAAAAACTAACGTTTTTTTCGGGAGGAGTGATTTTAATAATGCTTAAAGTGAAACAATAAAAGTGAAATATTCCTTTAAATTTCGTACCTAGGGTGTGTGTATAGCATGCATATAAAGTCGCGCTTGTTTCCCGTGCTTAGAACTGTCCCTGCACAAAGTGTCATTTCTGAAGGAAAAAAATCATTTAAAACTCACTCGCGGCTATAATGAATTGTCGGCTCCCGGCAATACATAGAAAAGTCATTAATAAAAAAAAAAAAGTGTGGGGGTCCCCCCAAATTCAATTACCAGGCCCTTCTGGTCTGGTATGGATATTAAGGGGAACCCTGCCGCAAATTGAAAATAAAAATGCGTGGAGTTCCCCCAAATATCCATACTAGGCCCTACCAGATGCGGAACGTGAGAAGGGGCGGGTCTATTAATTTATTACACTGCGGAGGCAGTTCCCCATCAGGTCCGCTCAGCCAATGACGTAGGCGGGGTCTGACATACAAGGGGGCGGACCTGATGGGGAACTTCCTCCACAGTGTAATAAATGAATAGACCCACCCCTACTCACGTTCCGCATCTGGTCCGCTTAGCCTTACACCTAAGTCATTGGCTGAGCGGACCTGATGGGGAACTTTAGAAGGGTCTATTCATTTAATACACTGCAGAGGAAGTTCCCCATCAGGTCCGCTCAGGCTCAGCCAATGACGTCTCGTGGGGACAGCGCTGGACATCGGATCGTCGCAGGACACTGGATTTCATCACTGGAATGTTTTTTTTATTTTTAATAAAGGACTTTTCCAAGGTGTCTGTGTGTTTTTTTACATTTTGTTTACACTTTCTTCATGAAATGGTAGGGGTATAATGTACTCCTTACCAATCAACATAGGGGGGGCGGGATCTGGGGGTCCCCTTTGTTAAAGGGGTCTTCCAGATTCCGATAAGCCCCCTGCCCGCAGACCCCCGCAACCACCGGGCAAGGGTTGTGGGGATGAGGCCCTTGTCCCCATCAACATGGGGACATCCTCCCCATGTTGAGGGCATGTGGCCTGGTACGGTTCAGGAGGGGGGGGCGCTCTCTCGTCCCCCCTCTTTTCCTGCGGCCTGCCAGGTTGCGTGCTCGGATAAAGGGTCTGGTATGGATTTTTGGGGGAACTCCACACCATTTTTTTTATTATTTGGGGTGGAGTTCCCCTTAAAATCCATACCAGACCTGAAGGGCCTGGTATGGATATTTTGGGGAACTTCACACATTTTTTTTTAAAATTTGCAGCAGAGTTCCCCTTAATATCCATACCAGACCTGAAGGGCCTGGTAATTGAATTTGGGGGGACCCCCATGCTTTTTTTTTTTTTTTTATCAATGACTTTTCTATGTATTGCCGGGAGCCAACAATTCATTATAGCCGCGAGTGAGTTTTAAATTACTTTTTTTCCTTCAGAAATGACACTTTGTGCAGGGACAGTTCTAAGCAAGGGAAACAAGCGTGACTTTACATGCATACTATACACACACACCCTAGGTACGAAATTTAAAAGGAATATTTCACTTTTATTGTTTCACTTTAAGCATTATTAAAATCGCTGCTCCCGGAAAAACTGCAGTTTTTAAAACTTTTTTTTGCATTGATACATGTCCCCTGGCGCAGGACCCGGGTCCCCAAACACTTTTTAGGACAATAACTTGCATATTAGCCTTTATAATTAGCACTTTTGATTTCGAACGTTCGAGTCCATTGTATTTAATAGGGTTCTAAAGTTCACGCGAACATTCTGGCTGTTTGCAGGTTCTGCTGCAAACCGAACAGGGGGGTGTTCGGCTCATCCCTAGTGGCCAGCAGCCTTGGGAGAATGGTAAGTCTGGAGCACGGCAGTACGGAGACTCTCGGGAACAAAGCAGCGGTCACAAGGTTTCTCAGGAGGGGCATCAACCTAAGCAGACAGAATTTTGTCACCCAAAGGAGAAGTGAGACTGGTGCGAACCGTAGCCAGAATACGATCAGGAGGAATCACAGGAACCGGAACCGACTCCGTCTTGGAAGTGGAGGAAAATTGTTGTGACAAGGAGTCAGCCCTTACATTCTTAGTACCGGGTAAGAATGAGACAATGTAATTGAAACTCGACAAGAAAAGAGCCCATTGTGCCCTTCTGGGAGAGAGGCGCTTATCCCCAGCCAAGAATGTGAGATTCTTATGGTCAGTAAGAATGAGAACCGGCACAGTGGTACCTTCGAGGAGATGTCTCCATTCTTTCAGGGCTAAAATGATCGCCAAAAGCTCTCTGTCACCAATCTCATAATTGCACTCCGCAGGTGACAATTTCCTGGAAAAGTAGCCACACGGATGCATAGCGCTGTCAGAGCTAGGACGTTGAGACAGTCTCAGAAGCATCGACTTCACAGTTAAAATGCAACGTGGTATCAGGATGTGCCAACACAGGAGCAGAAACAAAGGTAGTCTTAAGACTCTCAAAAGCCTTAACGGACTCTGGAGACAAACTCTGTTCATATCAGTCAGGGGCTTGACCAGAGACGAGAAGTTACGAATAAACTTCCGATAATAGTTAGCGAAGCCAAGAAAGCGCTGCAGAGGACGTAAACCCACGGGTCGAGGCCACTGTAGGACTGCAGAAAGTTTCTCTGGGTCCATCGAAAAACCAGCAGTGGAAATTACATAACCCAGGAATTTAACCTGTTCACGATGGAATTCGCACTTCTCCAGTTTACAATAGAGATTGTTCTCTCTTAGTTTCTGAAGCACTCGACAGACATCTGTGTAGTGGCTCTCCAGGGACTTGGAAATAATGAGGATATCGTCGAGATAAACAACTACACATAACTGCAACAAGTCTCGGAGGACATCGTTAATAAACTCCTGGAAAACTGCCGAAGCGTTACAGAGGCTAAAAGGCATTACGAGATACTCATAATGACCTGTTCTGGTATTAAACGCAGTTTTCCACTCGTCGCCCTCCTTAATCCTGACGAGATTGTATACCCCTCTCAAATCAAGCTTCGTGAAGACCGTTGCTCCCTTGAGGCAGTCAAATAACTCCGTAATTAACAGGATCAGATAGGCATTCTTAATGGTGAAACGATTGAGACCCCTATAATCGATACAAGGTCTCAGTTCACCACTCTTCTTCTTCACAAAAAAGAAACCAGCACCAGCAGGAGACAAGGATTTGCGGATGAAACCTCGAGAAAGTGCGTCTGCAACATACTCCTCCATGGCCTTATCTTCCAAGACCGACAAAGGGTAAACCCGGCCACGAGGGGGAATGGCACCAGGTTGAAGGTCAATTGCGCAATCATATGACCGGTGAGGAGGCAACGTACCGGCTTGACCTTTGTCAAAGACATCGCTAAAATCGCGGTACTCCTCCGGCAGGGAGGAGAGTGAAGAGGTGCACAGGGCCTTGGCTACCTTCTGGAAGCATCTCTCACTGCACTGTGGCGACCAGGACAGAACCTTAGCATGGAGCCAATCAAAAGACGGGTTGTGCCTCTGTAACCAAGGATAACCAATAACCAGCGGAAACTTAGATGAGGAAATAACTTGGAATTGCATTATCTCATGGTGAAGAGCCCCTACGGCCATGGACAATGGAAGAGTCTCATGAGTCACATGGGCAGGCTTTAGAGGTCTCCCGTCAAGAGCCTCAATGGCAAGTGGAGTGTCACGCAGCTGCAGCGGAATCGTTTGCTTAGACACAAAGGCAGCATCAATGAACAGGCCTGCATCCCCAGAGTCGATTAGAGCCTGTATCTCGATGGATGACTCAGCCCAAGACAGGGTAACCTAAACCAGGGGCTTATCCTTCTGGGCAACTGGAGACGAAACAACGCCACCTAAGGTCTGTCCGTGACAGGACCTCAAGGTTCGGGCGTTCCCTGGACGGGTAGGACAAGACTTCAAAAAGTGACCGGCCTGGCCACGATAAAGGCACAATCTCTCCCTCCTCCTAAGGGCTCTCTCATACACAGAGAGACGCGTGAAGCCAAAGTGCATGGGTTCATCTTCACAGACCGACTCGGTACCAGGAGGCATGGGAGGTGAGGGAGGCAAGGGTGGGACTGCAAAGCTCGGCAACAAATGTACAGGAGGCTTCCGCAAGCGCTCCTTAACAGAGGGTCTTTTTCTGAGTCTGGAGTCAATGACGATATCAAATGTGAACAACTTCTCCAGCTCAGTGGGTATATCTCGGGCTGCTATCTCATCCTTGATGTTATCCGAGAGACCATGAGAAAAAGCAGCCACGAGGGCCTTATTGTTCCAAGCAACCTCTGCTGCCAGAGTACGGAATTCAATGGCGTAATCGGCAACAGTTCTCGTACTCTGTTTGATGGACATGAGGCTCTTGGCAGCAGAAGTGGAGCGTGCGGGAACGTCAAATACTCCTTTGAAGGAAGCCACAAATTCTGGGTAACTCAGGACCACAGGTTTTTGCGTCTCCCATAGAGGGTTTGCCCAGGCCAAGGCTCTCTCAGAAAGCAAAGATATCACGAAACCTACTTTGCTTCTGTCCGTGCCTCTGCATTGGATTGGATCGCCCCCAAATCGCTGGGGAAGCGGGGCGGAACCAGACATACCTCTAATAGAGGTAATACTCGAGGCGGGTGCCTGCACAGGAACTACCGGAGCAGCCACAGTGGGAGACTCTAGACGAGCCGTGCGACTCAGGAGCATCTGTATCGCCGTGGCAAACTGATCCATGCAGTGATCCTGGTCATCCAATCTGGAAAAAATATTATTAACAAGTGGATTGGCTGCATCTTCTGAATTCATGGCCTTCGCCTACTGGCAGAAACCATGATTCAGACCAAGACAGAAGTGCAGTTAAATACACTAGTTTAATAATAAATAATAAAAAGATAAACAGAGTAAGCGTAGTCAAAACATAGCCAGAGTTCAGTAACCGGATCGGGTAGTCGGCCAAGCCAAAGTCCAAGAGCCAGCGATAAAGGTAATAGAACAGAAAACAGGATCCATAGCCATAGTGGACAACAGTCAAGCAGGTCTTCAACTGGAACGCAGGAGAAAGTCTCTTGTGATGTTAACACAGACGAAGGTGAAGAGCAAATGAACTGGAAGTCCTTAAATAGGCAAGCTGACGAGCGTATCATCAACAGGTGGATTACTGTGGAGAGATGGAAGCTGGTAATTAGCTGACAGCTGAGCTGCCAGCACAGAGAAGGAAGGGCTGAACCCAGCCCTGACAGTCCCATAGACTTTAATGGTGTCCGCGTGTTCGTAATTTTTTTATGCCTGTTCGCATGTTCTGCTGTGAACCGAACCGGGGGGTGTTTCGGCTCATCCCTACTAGCAAGGATCGGAGAAAGAGCAGAGATATTGTACTACAGAGAGCCAAAAAATTGGAAACCTAGTAACTATAATCAACAACATGGGGGATACCACCAGAATGGTTACTCGGGAGGGTCCTATATAGCGGATTATCAATACAACCAATATGGCCAACCCAGAGGAACTTATGGAGAGAACATTATAATTATACAGTCCCTACTCAAAATAGGTTTCAACCCTTAAGGGATGCAGATTATCACTATGAAAATAGCTATAATAGGGATGATCATTAATTCAATCAACGCACTCCCAAGAGAGGAATCCAAACTCATAGGCTCCCCTGGTATCAACCACCTCCCCCCAATGTGGAGACCAAGGAGGTTGGCGCACTCCTTAATACCCACCATGGGAAGAGCACCACCAACCACAACATTGGGGTTTTCCCAGGGGAGGACAAAATTTCCAAAGAACCATAGAACAAAGAGAGGAGTTAGAGGGGGGCGGAGATCAAAAAGCCAAATGGAAGAGAGAATGAAAGGGCAGGGAATTTTCAACCTGAGTAAAATCACCCTTACCCAGGCCGAGACTTCCATTCTAGATAAAGGCCTTAAATTCACACCCCCAAAATCTCTCAATAAATTTCAGACATACATGGATATCCACAAATATACCATAAAACTGAACGTTAAAAGATATATGCTTTTGAATCCCATTAGTGCTAATGGAAGCAATTCCACTAATATTAGACATTCAGGCTTGGCCAGCGCCTTTTTATTTAACCCCCCAGGTGGGTTGTCCGCTTCGATCAGAGTTTTTAGGGACGTTCTCCTTAGAGACCTTGACCGCCTAAAAATCAACAATGTCAGAATGGCCAAAGACCTTCAATTAGGTTTAGACCAGCTTTGCAACCAGAAATACCTTGTCATTAGGCCAGCAGACAAGGGGGGGGGGGGAATTGTCATCCTTGATAAAGCTGACTAGCTTCAAGAACTTAATAAAATTGTAAGCGATCGTGACACTTATACCCCTCTCCAGCCTGACCCACGTTTTAGATATAGGAAAGAACTCAAACAAATCATCAATTATGGTTTTGAGTCGGGCATAATTAACAAAAAAGAAAAAGCTTTCCTTATACCAGCATCTTCACGGATCCCTATCTTATATTACCTGCCCAAGATCCACAAGGACCCAGTTCATCCCCCCGGTCATCCAATTATTAGTGGAATAGACTCCATTACTTCTCGGGCAGGTAAATATATTGATGGGTTCCTTCAACCTCTTGTAAAATCTTTGCCAGCCTATATTAAAGACAGCAGGCATACTATTAATCTACTTAAGGATTGTGTGTACAGGGAGGGTTATTGGCTGGTAACAGCCGATGTTACCGCCCTGTACACCATAATCCCTCATCAATGGGGGATTACATCAGTTAATAATTTTCTTAATAGGGACTCCACTCTACCAAAAAGGCAAAAGAGGTTCATTATGGAGCTCCTTGAGTTTTCTACCATGCACAATTTCTTTTGGCATAGAAACCATTTTTTTCTGCAAACAAAGAGAGTGGCTATGGGGGCCAAGTTTGCCCCCAGCTTGGCCAACCTCTTTATGGGGAAGTGGGAGGAGGACATCATCTTTGCCCAGCCAAGACCTTAGCTGGTCTTGTGGGCAAGATATATAGATGACGTCCTCCTCCTATGGAATGGCACCCGTGAGTCTCTGCATTCATTTATGGAGAGTCTGAACAACAATGAAAGGGGTATCGAATTCACATATGAAGCTAGTCAACAGACTGTCAATTTTTTGGATCTTAAGGTACAGGTATGGGGGGGAAGGTGATGCTTTACTCACTTCCACCTATTTTAAGACCACTGACCGTAATTCATTTATACCCAGTGACAGCTGCCACCATAAGTCATGGCTTGATTCGGTCCCTAAAAGTCAGTATATAAGAATGAGACGTAATTGTTCCAGAATCGATGACTTTAAAGTTCAACCTGGAGTGCTCACTGATAGACTGGTAGATAAAGGGTATAAGGTCCCTTTTTTGAACCTCAAATTTGAGGAAGTTCAGCATTTGGACCGTGAACATCTGTTGGCTGACAAAACTGTGGTGAATGGACGTGAGGATAATGGCAACTTCTCCTGTCCTTTTGTCAGAGGGTATTCCCCGCAACATTTTCTGATAAAAAAAAACTTATACGCAAACACTGGCATATTGTCAAAAACGATTGGGTTCTTGGATCTACCCTTTAGGTAATCTTCAAGGGGGTTCCCTCAATCAAGTCTCTTGTAGCCCCCAGTGTGTGCGATCCTCCCATTAACAAACCCATGTTTTTTCAGAATATGGTATGCTACTATAGGTGTAAAAGTTGTGCAGTTTGCTCTATTAATGCTATTAGGGACAGGACGATTACACATTTTACTTCTCATAGTACCTCTCATAAGTTTCCAATAAAGTAATTTATTACTTGCTCTACCCCCAGTGTGGTCTACTTCTTGAGCTGCCTATGTGGGCTCCAATATGTGGGTCGTACTGTCCGACCATTACAGGTTAGACTGAACGAGCTGTCCAAAACAGTTGTCTCTAAGCCCAGAATGCAGCTGAGTGACCGGTTTACAAAGCATTAATCTAAAAGGGCGTTTTTTATTTTGGAGCATATTTATGAGTCGCCAACTACGCGCTGCTGAGAACCCTGTCTGAAGCCTCCCCCCCTCCTTCTGACCTCCCGTCACAACACTCTAGAGGCAGATACAGTAATTGTGACTAGGGATGAGCTTCGTGTTCGAGTCGAACATACGTTCGACTCGAACATTGGCTGTTCGATCGTTCGACGAAGATCGAACGATTTGGGCCGTTCGCGCCAAATTCGAGTGACGCGAACGGCCCACAATGCACTACGCCATCGCAGTGTCATCCAGGCGCTGTGATTGGCCAAGCATGCACTGTGACCCCGCATGCTTGGCCAATCACAGCGCCGGCAGCGAGGAGAGCAATGATTGGCCACAGGCAGGATGCCTGTGGCCAATTATTGCTGAGGGTGTTTAGTACACGCCCCACACTATAAAAGGCCGCCAGCACGGCGGCCTAGTGTAGTGTGTTCCGGAGCAGGGATAGAGTAGCATAGGCAGGGACAGTGACTGTTATTTCTTTCTTGCTTAACCTGGATTCCTTTAGTTTAGGGAAAGAGAAGGATAGGTAGGGAGAGTGTCAGTGTGTTTTGTGCTTCTGCTATAGTGTGCTTAAAAAAAAACATTTATTCTAGGGACAGAAAACTCTAGGTAGGGACAGTGTCAGTTTCTTTCACTCTGCAAGTCCTTGTTTCCAGGGACCTGGAAGGACAGTGAGTGAATTGTCCTTTTGCTATATTGTGATTAAAAAAAACATTTATTCTAGGGACAGAAAACTCTAGGTAGGGACAGTGTCAGTTTCTTTCACTCTGCAAGTCCTTGTTTCCAGGGACCTGGAAGGACAGTGAGTGAATTGTCCTTTTGCTATATTGTGATTAAAAAAAACATTTATTCTAGGGACAGAAAACTCTAGGTAGGGACAGTGTCAGTTTCTTTCACTCTGCAAGTCCTTGTTTCCAGGGACCTGGAAGGACAGTGAGTGAATTGTCCTTTTGCTATATTGTGATAAAAAAAAACATTTTTTTCTAGGGACAGAAAACTGTAGGTAGGGAGAGTGTTTTTTTTCTTTCACTCTGCAAGTCCTTGTTTCCAGGGACCTGGAAGGACAGTGAGTGAATTGTCCTTTTGCTATATTGTGATTAAAAAAAACATTTATTCCAGGGACAGAAAACTCTAGGTAGGGACAGTGTCAGTTTCTTTCACTCTGCAAGTCCTTGTTTCCAGGGACCTGGAAGGACAGTGAGTGAATTGTCCTTTTGCTATATTGTGATTAAAAAAAACATTTTTTTCTAGGGACAGAAAACTGTAGGTAGGGAGAGTATTTTTTTTCTTTCACTCTGCAAGTCCTTGTTTCCAGGGACCTGGAAGGACAGTGAGTGAATTGTCCTTTTGCTATATTGTGATTAAAAAAAACATTTTTTTCTAGGGACAGAAAACTGTAGGTAGGGAGAGTATTTTTTTTCTTTCACTCTGCAAGTCCTTGTTTCCAGGGACCTGTAAGGACAGTGAGTTAATTGTCCTTGTGCTATATTGTGCTGAAAAAAACATTTATTCCAGGGACAGAAAACTCTAGGTAGGGACAGTGTCAGTTTCTTTCACTCTGCAAGTCCTTGTTTCCAGGGACCTGGAAGGACAGTGAGTGAATTGTCCTTTTGCTATATTGTGATTAAAAAAAACATTTATTCTAGGGACAGAAAACTCTAGGTAGGGACAGTGTCAGTTTCTTTCACTCTGCAAGTCCTTGTTTCCAGGGACCTGGAAGGACAGTGAGTGAATTGTCCTTTTGCTATATTGTGATTAAAAAAAACATTTATTCTAGGGACAGAAAACTCTAGGTAGGGACAGTGTCAGTTTCTTTCACTCTGCAAGTCCTTGTTTCCAGGGACCTGGAAGGACAGTGAGTGAATTGTCCTTTTGCTATATTGTGATAAAAAAAAACATTTTTTTCTAGGGACAGAAAACTGTAGGTAGGGAGAGTGTTTTTTTTCTTTCACTCTGCAAGTCCTTGTTTCCAGGGACCTGGAAGGACAGTGAGTGAATTGTCCTTTTGCTATATTGTGATTAAAAAAAACATTTATTCTAGGGACAGAAAACTCTAGGTAGGGACAGTGTCAGTTTCTTTCACTCTGCAAGTCCTTGTTTCCAGGGACCTGGAAGGACAGTGAGTGAATTGTCCTTTTGCTATATTGTGATTAAAAAAAACATTTTTTTCTAGGGACAGAAAACTGTAGGTAGGGAGAGTATTTTTTTTCTTTCACTCTGCAAGTCCTTGTTTCCAGGGACCTGTAAGGACAGTGAGTTAATTGTCCTTGTGCTATATTGTGCTGAAAAAAACATTTATTCCAGGGACAGAAAACTCTAGGTAGGGACAGTGTCAGTTTCTTTCACTCTGCAAGTCCTTGTTTCCAGGGACCTGGAAGGACAGTGAGTGAATTGTCCTTTTGCTATATTGTGATAAAAAAAAAACATTTTTTTCTAGGGACAGAAAACTGTAGGTAGGGAGAGTGTTTTTTTTCTTTCACTCTGCAAGTCCTTGTTTCCAGGGACCTGGAAGGACAGTGAGTGAATTGTCCTTTTGCTATATTGTGATTAAAAAAAACATTTATTCTAGGGACAGAAAACTCTAGGTAGGGACAGTGTCAGTTTCTTTCACTCTGCAAGTCCTTGTTTCCAGGGACCTGGAAGGACAGTGAGTGAATTGTCCTTTTGCTATATTGTGATTAAAAAAAACATTTTTTTCTAGGGACAGAAAACTGTAGGTAGGGAGAGTATTTTTTTTCTTTCACTCTGCAAGTCCTTGTTTCCAGGGACCTGTAAGGACAGTGAGTTAATTGTCCTTGTGCTATATTGTGCTGAAAAAAACATTTATTCCAGGGACAGAAAACTCTAGGTAGGGACAGTGTCAGTTTCTTTCACTCTGCAAGTCCTTGTTTCCAGGGACCTGGAAGGACAGTGAGTGAATTGTCCTTTTGCTATATTGTGATTAAAAAAAACATTTTTTTCTAGGGACAGAAAACTGTAGGTAGGGACAGTGTCAGTTTCTTTCACTCTGCAAGTCCTTGTTTCCAGGGACCTGGAAGGACAGTGAGTGAATTGTCCTTTTGCTATATTGTGATTAAAAAAAACATTTATTCTAGGGACAGAAAACTCTAGGTAGGGACAGTGTCAGTTTCTTTCACTCTGCAAGTCCTTGTTTCCAGGGACCTGGAAGGACAGTGAGTGAATTGTCCTTTTGCTATATTGTGATTAAAAAAAACATTTTTTTCTAGGGACAGAAAACTGTAGGTAGGGAGAGTATTTTTTTTCTTTCACTCTGCAAGTCCTTGTTTCCAGGGACCTGTAAGGACAGTGAGTTAATTGTCCTTGTGCTATATTGTGCTGAAAAAAACATTTATTCCAGGGACAGAAAACTCTAGGTAGGGACAGTGTCAGTTTCTTTCACTCTGCAAGTCCTTGTTTCCAGGGACCTGGAAGGACAGTGAGTGAATTGTCCTTTTGCTATATTGTGATTAAAAAAAACATTTTTTTCTAGGGACAGAAAACTGTAGGTAGGGAGAGTATTTTTTTTCTTTCACTCTGCAAGTCCTTGTTTCCAGGGACCTGGAAGGACAGTGAGTGAATTGTCCTTTTGCTATATTGTGATTAAAAAAAACATTTTTTTCTAGGGACAGAAAACTGTAGGTAGGGAGAGTATTTTTTTTCTTTCACTCTGCAAGTCCTTGTTTCCAGGGACCTGTAAGGACAGTGAGTTAATTGTCCTTGTGCTATATTGTGCTGAAAAAAACATTTATTCCAGGGACAGAAAACTCTAGGTAGGGACAGTGTCAGTTTCTTTCACTCTGCAAGTCCTTGTTTCCAGGGACCTGGAAGGACAGTGAGTGAATTGTCCTTTTGCTATATTGTGATTAAAAAAAACATTTTTTTCTAGGGACAGAAAACTGTAGGTAGGGAGAGTGTTTTTTTTCTTTCACTCTGCAAGTCCTTGTTTCCAGGGACCTGTAAGGACAGTGAGTTAATTTTCCTTGTGCTATATTGTGATTAAAAAAAACATTTTTTCTAGGGACAGAAAACTGTAGGTAGGGAGAGTGTTTTTTTTCTTTCACTCTGCAAGTCCTTGTTTCCAGGGACAGAGAAGGACACCTGAAGGTAGCCCTTATTGCTTTTTTCCCATCTCCCTGCAGGCCATCTATTAGAATGTCTGGAAGGCAAACAAGGAGAGGCAGACAGTCAGGAGGCAATAAAAGAGGGCAAGCAGGCTCTGTGTCTGGGGGCAACAGTGCTGGTCGTGGACGCGGTGCATTGTCATCAGCACATGGCCATGGGACACGCTTGTCCTTCTTTTCGGCAGCTGGACATGTTGAGCCACATCATGCCGAAGACTTGGTAGAGTGGATGACCAAGCCCTCCTCCTCCTCCTCATCCTCTCTCACCCAGGCTCAGGGTACTGGAAAAGCAGCTGCCAAAGCGTCGTCTTCCCTGGTATCAATGTCAGACAAATCATCAGTCACTCCTTCCCTAGACCCACCATGTCCTCCTCCTGAGGAGTCCCCCGAACTGTTTCAGCACAGTGTTGGGTACATGCTCCAGGAGGATGCCCAGCGTTTCGAAGGGTCTGATGATGAAACCCAGCTAGAGGAAGGCAGTAGCGTGAGAGCAGACAGAGGGGATGCTCAAGAAGGACACCAATCTGGCAGTCATGTTCCAGCAGCTGCAGCATACTGCCAGATTGGCTCCAGTGATGAGGAGGGAGGGGATGATGAGGTCAATGACTCCACGTGGGTGCCTAATAGGAGAGAGGAGGAGGAGGAGGATGAGGAGGAGGCACATCTCCAACGAGGCAGGATGCCCTTTGGTGGCCAGCGTAAGGGCAGTACACCGACGGAATCACACCGCAGAGCTCCGCCTGTGCAGGGCGCTGCCTCTGCCCGTCATTCAAAAAGTTCTTTGGTGTGGGCCTTTTTTGAGGCTAGTGCATCAGATCGCACAGCTGCTGTTTGCAACATATGTCTCAAGCGTATATCGCGTGGCCAAAACATCAGCCGCTTGGGTACCACATGCCTGACCAGACATATGTTGACCTGCCATGCAGCTCGTTGGCAAGCCTACCTCAAAGACCCACACCAAAGAACAAAGCGGACCTCTCCTTGCACCGCATCAGCTGGGATCTCCAACCCCACTATAACTTCAGTCCTCTCTGAAACATGCACTGAGAGGAATGAAGGTGTAGAATTAGGTGTGTCACAGCCAAGTACTTGCGCCCACTCTGCTAGCAGTACACCGACGTCCGATTCTAGCAGGCAAATTTCCCTGCCCCAGCTGCTGGACCGTCGAAAGAAGTTCACTCCCAGCCATCCACATGCCCAGCGGTTGAATGCTAGCTTGGCTAAATTGCTAGCGCTTCAACTGCTGCCTTTTCAGTTGGTAGACTCGGCCCCCTTCCGTGAGTTTGTGCAATGTGCGGTTCCTCAGTGGCAGGTTCCCAAACGCCACTTTTTCTCACGGAAGGCTATTCCGGCTCTCTACCGGCATGTGGAAGGCAATGTCTTGGCCTCGCTGGACAGGGCGGTCAGCGGTAAGGTGCATATTACCGCTGACTCATGGTCCAGCAGGCATGGACAGGGACGTTACCTTTCTTTCACGGCCCATTGGGTCACTCTTTTGGCAGCTGGGAAGGATTCAGGACAAGGTGCAGTAGTGTTGGAGGTTGTCCCACCGCCACGCCTCCAAAATGCTACTACTGGTTGTGACACACCTCTCTCCTCCACCCCCTCCTCTTCTTCTTCCTCCATGGCCTCTTCCTGTGGTTTGTCCTATGAACCAGCGGTGCTCCGTAGCCGTTCACGGGGCTACGCAAGTACGCAGGCAAAAAGATGCCATGCCGTGCTTGCGCTGGTGTGTTTGGGGGACAGAAGCCACACTGGGGCAGAGGTCCTGTCTGCTCTGCAGGGCCAGGCCGAGAGGTGGTTGACGCCACGCCAGCTTAAGCCAGGAATGGTGGTTTGCGACAATGGCACCAACCTCCTCTCCGCCCTCCGACAGGGACAACTGACCCATGTGCCCTGTGTGGCTCACGTCCTTAACCTGGTGGTGCAGCGGTTCTTGGGCAGGTACCCGGGCTTACAGGATGTCCTGAGGCAGGCCAGGAAAGTCTGTGTGCATTTCCGCAGATCTTATAATGCCAGTGCTCGCCTGGCTGAGCTGCAAAAGGAGTTGAACCTGCCCAAGAACCGCCTTATATGTGACATGCCCACCAGGTGGAACTCAACGTTGGCCATGCTGCAGCGGCTGCACACGCAGCAGAGGGCCATCAATGAGTACCTGTGCGACTACGGCACCAGGACAGGGTCAGGGGAGCTTGGTTTTTTTTCTCCACGCCAGTGGGGCATGATCAGGGATGCATGCACTGTCCTGGCACCATTTGAGGAGGCCACGAGGATGGTGAGCAGTGACAGTGCATGCATCAGTGACACTGTACCTCTTGTCCACCTGTTGGAGCACACGCTGCGTGGAATAATGGACAGGGCACTTGAGGCAGAACAGAGGCAGGAAGAGGAGGACTTCCTTGCCTCTCAAGGCCCCCTTTACCCAGACAGTGTTCCTTCTGTCCCACCCATCGCACAGGAAGAGGAGGAGGAGGAGGAGGAGGAGGAGGATTGTGTCAGCATGGAGGTGGAGGCTGGCACTCAGCATCATCAGCAGCAGTCTTTTAGGGATGATTTACAGTCCCAAGAAACCAGTGGACTTGTACGTGGCTGGGAGGAGGTGGCTGCGGATCATGTCGTCCTTAGTGACCCAGAGGACTCCGGAGCGAATGCCTCAGCAAACCTACGCTGCATGGCCTCCCTGATCCTGCAAAGTCTGCGGAAGGATCCTCGTATTCTTCGGATCAAGGAGAGGGACCATTACTGGCTGGCCACTCTCCTTGATCCACGGTACAAGGGTAAGGTTGCGGACCTTATGTTACCGTCGCAGAGGGAGCAGAGGATGAGACAACTCCGGGAGGCCTTGCAGAAAGGTCTGTGCAACGCGTTCCCAGAGACTGGGAGGTTGCAAACTCCTGGTCCTGGACAACGAGTTGCTGAGGCTTCGGCCAGTCAAAGAAGGAGCGGTGGGGAAGGTGGCCGTCTGACCGATGCGTTCAGACAATTCTTTAGTCCGCAGCCCCAAAGTATGATTGGTTCCAGCAACCATCGCCAGCGTCTGATAAACATGGTGCAGGAATATCTAGGGGCAAGGTCAGACTTGGACACCTTCCCCACCGAAAATCCTCTGGCTTACTGGGTCTTGAGGATGGATCACTGGCCAGAGCTTGCACAGTATGCAATTGAGCTACTGGCCTGTCCTGCATCCAGCGTTCTTTCGGAACGCACATTCAGTGCTGCTGGAGGATTTGTCACGGATCACAGGGTGCGCCTGTCCACCGACTCGGTTGATCGACTGACTTTCATCAAGATGAACCAGTCTTGGATCACCACCAGCTACCACACACCTGATGCTGATATAACAGACTAATTGATTTTAAAATGTCACATCCCTTCAAGACTGATGCTGATGCTGAGTGCCTGTGCTGTTATGTTGACTGCCTATCCTCCTCCTCCGAGTCCTCAATGATACGATTGATGATGATAGCTTGGAAGATCATTTTTGTTTATGGGTGCCGCCACCAGTGCCTAACGCCCAATTTTTCAGCCCCTGTTTAACAGGGGCGTGTAATTACAATTTTTGAAGCAATACTTTGCAACAGGGCTCATTGCTGTGCTCCAAGTACAGTATCTGTGAGGAGTTGCAGTGTTGTGCCACCAGTGCCTAAGGCCCAATTTTTCAGCCCCTGTTTAACAGGGGCGTGTCATTACAATTTTTGAAGCAATACTTTGCAACAGGGCTCATTGCTGTGCTCCAAGTACAGTATCTGTGAGGGGTTGCAGTGTTGTGCCACCAGTGCCTAAGGCCCAATTTTTCAGCCCCTGTTCAACAGGGGCATGTAATTACAATTCTTGATCTAATAATTCACAGCAGGGCCCATTGCTGCACCCACCAAGAGTAACTGTCAGGGCTTACAGTGTTGTGGCACCAGCACCACCATCAAAGGCCCAATTTTTACTACCACTGTTCAACAATTATATGTAATTAAAATTCCTGATATAATAGTTGACAGCAGGGCGTTCCAGCACCAACCAAGAGTAACTGTGAGTGCTTACAGTGTTGTGCCAACACCAACAACTAAGGGGCCTATTTCTGCAGAGTATATACGGCAGGTCCCTACTTTCAAACATCCAACTTACAAACGACTCCTACTTGCAAACGCAAGAAGACAACAGGAAGTGAGAGGAAATCTACCACTAGGAAGGAAAATTCTCTCCTGTAAGAATAAATATGGGAGAAAGGTGTCTCCTCTGTACTGATGCTTTATCAGCAATCCTTGTTTCAAGAAAAACACCACATTTCAAAAACAGTTGTCATTGGGACGGAAAGTGAGGTGAAATGTTCTGAACAGGGGCACAGACAGCAAAACAAATGTTACAGGGGTGATAACCCTTACCTATGTTTTCCAAAAAGTTTAAAAATAGATTTTTGGGCTGGAGCTACACTTCAACAATGTACCTGTTCAAAATTACAAACAGATTCTACATAAGAACAAACCTACAGTCCCTGTCTTGTATGCACCGCCTGTATACGGCTGTTCAGAGTATATAGGGCCTTTTTTATTTTATGTGCGGGGTTCCCCTTAATATCCATACAAGACCCAAAGGGGCTGGTAATGGGCTGGGGTAGGGGGGGGGGGGTCATGGGGTAGCTATGCCATTTTTCTTAAAGAATTTCATCCATATTACCGGGACCAGACATTACATTAAAGCCGCAAGCAGTTTTAAATGGCTTTTTTTTCCTTTAGAAGTGTCATTTTGTGCAGGGACAGTTCTAAACACGGGAAACACGTGGCACTTCACAGGCATACTTTAGACACCCCCCAGGTACGATATTTAAAGGAATATTTGACTTTTTTTTTTTCACTTTATGCATCATTAAAATGACTGCTCCCGAAAAACGACCGTTTTTAAAACTTCTTTTTGCATTGATACATGTCCCCTGGTGCAGAACCCGGGTTCCCAAACCCTTTTTAGGACAATAACATGCATAATAGTTGTTATAATTAGCACTTTAGAATTCGAACGTTCGCATCCATTGTATTTAATAGGGTTCTAATGTTCGTTCGAACTTCCGGTCCGTTCGCGGGTTCTGGTGCGAACCGAACCCGGGGGTGTTCGGCTCATCACTAATTGTGACCAGTTACATGTGCCGTGCAGATCTTTACGCTTGAGAAATGTACATTAACCATGAGGTTCATTTTTTCACCGTCTGGAGAGACTAATTGCAGCAGCTTCAGCGAATGAAGCACAGCGGATGCTAAGAATCAGTATTGGGACCTCAATCTATTGACATCTGGTGGATCCACTCCGGTACCCCGCAGAGGGTGATATCTGCAGGCTCGTTAGACCTTGCCATAGTGGAGGTCCATCATTTCTGGTAACGTACCCATCTTTAAGTACTCACTCATCGAGGTGGATGTGGCTCCTTTTGACTTCTGTGGATCTTCTGGGGCACTTCTCTTGCACCATCATCTTACGTTTTGAAACATCTTTCAGAGCTTCCCTTTCTCCAGTGTGAAGAAATTATTCCCTTTATATCTATATATGTGTTGGACTTCCTTCCCCTTCAATTTTGGTTGTTTGGAGCTACGCTATATAGACTCTCTTAAGCACTTTAACACATATGTATTTACTTTTATACCTTCATATATTTTTGTAATATCATTATTGTTTGGTGGTTATCAATTTTGAATGATTGCTTTGTTTTTGGTATTTAGTTTGTGTCACTTTGAACCAATTACCTCAAATAATTTACATTCACTTTTGTGGATGTAGTGGCGTCCTCAGGTGATTTGGTACCTTATGGTTTGTGTCACTTGTGTATGCTATTCATTTTTTATCATTCAATTTTCACTTTTTCATTTATTTGGGCGCAATATATTCTTTAATTTTATGCTGTTTTTGTATGGTTTCACATATTTATTTGGTCGCAGCCATTGTGTGACTAGCACATATTCTTTCAATATCCTTCCTCTCACATTAGCGCAGTTAATACCCCGATATTTTAGACTGAACGAACACTTAGGAAACATTAGGAGAGGCTTCAAGGGGCACCCTGTTTCTAAACATTTCTTAGAAGTACACAAACAGGACCCTAAGGGGACTTCTTTAGTTGGTATCGATAAATTAAAACTACCCTGGAGATGGGGGCCCAAGCGACTTGCCATCTCTAAATTAGAGATGAGCTGAATTTATAAGATTAGATGTCTGAGGCCCCTAGGGTTAAATGTTAACATAGAGATCAATGTGTTCATTGACAATGCTTAGTTGTCTCTTTGTTTACTTTGTACAATAATGACATTTTGCCCATTTATTATTGCTTTATATGTACACCTTGTGAGAATACCACCACAATATGATGCTAGTCATTTAACTTAGCTTAATAATAAGGTACTTACTTTTCATGTATGTTCGTAATGTCTCCTTTAAGGCACTACTGTTAGTATGGGCTGCTATTTTTACTCTTATTACATTTTTACCATAGGCCCCTTTACTTTTTCAGAGCTTTCAATATATGCTCTATACTGGTTTGTCAAGTATTGCGTTTTAATCTCGTATTAACTGATACCATTTTTTAATTATATCCTTCTCCACGTTGTTATATAACTGCCCAGCACATCAGATCGAGGCTTGGTGTTCTTCCGGGTAGTTCTTTGAATTGTGTTCCACAAGATGGCGCTCGGATGATAAGGAGGTCTGGTTGCTGTTCAGTGGTAAAAAGGTGATGGTTCAGCACGTCGCCCGTGCCCCAGGAAGACGTCACGTATGATGAAACATGTAGGGTGGTGCTACAACGTGCTGACGCCATTACGCTATTACGCCCCATGTGACCCCGGTACACAGGTGTTAGTTTTTTGAATGTTTTTAAGCTTGCCGGCTAATTTTATGTATCATGCGGGTGACTCCGCAAGCTAACTTTTAAGCAATAAAGGCTTTTTTATTTGAACGTACTACACCATTGGAGTTCCATGTTTCTTTTTACACTGATGGCCTGTTGGTCCAAGAGTGACATCTCCAGATTGGAGTTCCAGCTTTCCCCTCTCTCATTGAGTGCTACGGAGCTTTTGAGCACAGTACTTCCTGTGACGGAGGAGATTCACTCGTTCCCGCAGAGGTCGGAGTACAACAGGAGGATCTCTGTGACAGAGGTGATTCTCTTGTCCCTGCAGAGGGCTGTATCTGCTTGCGTGTTTGACCTTGCAAATAGGAGGTCCACCTTATCTGGTAAGGGAATCCACTCATAGAGTGAGATAGTTTGTCTTCAATTGGGGACTTCCACACATCTCCGTTTCCCCCTCCTCTCTTCTTTGATGAAGGTGGACGTATCCTGGATTTTGTCTATTGGACTCCCTTGATCTTACTTTCATCAGTGTTTTCTTTCTATCCCTTCACATTGACGTAATACATTTTGTGTGTGTTTATGTTCACTAATCAGGTTTTCAATCACTTGATGTTACATGATTATTACAAGCGCAACTTATATTTTTACATACTACAGAGAGCCGTTACATAAGTACCAGGAATCTTCCAATGATAAAAAGATTGCAAAAGTACAAACACAATGAATGAACAGACAATATAAAATGATAACTTTAAACAACAATAATATTATTTGAGAATGTGCGTAGCACACGTCATAACTGGAGTGTGAAAACTGAGGTAAGTAGAATGGCCAGGCCTCCAGGGTAAAAAAAATAACAACAGAAGTTGGGATATCATTGTAGCATGCCCGCAGGAGAGAAAGCTAGGCCTTAGAATTAAGGAAGAGATGCTCTTGGATATCCACACTCAGGGGCCTCCTGTGGTGTTGGGATTTTAGGCGGGGGGTCATGACGAGCAGCATTCGATGAGGGTGAAGGCACAAAGCCCCAATTGTGCAGCTGCCTAAGCCCTTCTTTTAGAGAGGCAATATCCACTTGCTGATTCTGGTGCATGACCAGGAGTTTGGTCGGGAATCCCCATTTATAGGATAGGTTGCGATCTTGTAGAACCTTAGTGATCGGGGCAAAATCGTTCCTTCCCTGCGCAGTAGCTGCTGATATATCCTGAAATTGAGCTACACCTGTGTAAGGCTGGAGTAGTGTGCGAGCATTCCTGGTGGCTCTGAGGAGCTGATCCTTTATGTGATAAAAATGAACGTTTTCCAGTACATCTCTTGGGACTGGATCTGGTAGGTGGGCGGTTTCGGGATTCATGTGCATGGTCAATGAGAAGATCTCTGGGGGAGAGGTCAGCCAGTAGCTTAAGAAATAGCTGTTTCAGATAGGGTAGAAGGTCTTTTGCTCAGACAGACTTAGGGATGCCTCTGAATTTAATGAATTTGTGGCAGGATCTATCTTCTAGATCCGCCACTTTCAGTTGTAATTTTTGTATCATTTCTGCTTGGTCATTATGAGCATTAATCACTTCATTATGTGCTTTTACAATTTCAGAGATTTGGAATTCTATAAGATCTGAGCGTTCCTCTAGACATTTCAGTCTGGTATTCAGGTGGTTAATGGAGGAGCGCAGCTCCATGTGCAGCCATGCCTGAAGAGAAAGCAGCATGGCTTTTTAGAGTTGCCTCAGTAGCTGGAAAATCAGCTGCAGGGAAGTTAGTTAGTGGGTCAGTGTGACATTCTGTTTCATTGCAGAGGGGAGTTTAGTGAGGAAGCTGGGGAGACTGCAGCTCTTATATCTCTCTCCTATTCTGCATTCAGGGAAGCGTCCTGAGGAGATTCCTCCATGTCTGACTATTGGTCAGCAGCAGGCTCTTCAGTGTCAGATGGCAGTGTGTTAGAATGGCCTCTCTCCACGGCACCATCTTGGCTCCTTCTCTTTGTCGACTGCATAAAAAAGTCTGTGAGGCGGTGCGGACCCGGTGTCAGGAGTTTCTTCTGGGACATATCCCCTTCAGTGCTGTATATCTTCCCCTCCTTGCTGGGGGTAAACTTGGCAGGCATGCTGTGCTTAGAGCTGCTTTTATCACCCGTGGAAATGGAGCAGCTCTGGGTTAAGCGGCCATGCTGCTCTGCGGCCAGGACATGCCCAAAATTCTCTTCATTTTTACGGCTACTAGGCTAGGGATTAACAAACAAAGGTTATGGGGATCTGGGCACAGACAGGAGAGATCTGTACCAAAGCAAACAAGGCTTAAAGTGAATAACATGCTTTAGAAATGCCCTAAATCTGCAAATGAAGTGACATACCTGTAGGATGTACTACAGAAAAATTTACATTTTAGAAAGAAAAACAATATTTGCGCTAAATTACATTTCCCTGCTGGCTTGGGTTTTTAATACAAAAAATGGCATGGAGTCCGCCATCAAAAATGCATACCAAATTTTTTCCAGCACATTTGTCATTTAAAAATTGTTCAAACTTTTTTCACATAGAGTACATAAAGCAGTTCTGTTAGAAAGCATATAAAACATTTCATGTTTTAAGAAATCTTCTATACAGTATACTGACATTAATGCACCAACATAAAGGCTGGAAGCATAACAAATATTCCCAAGCATATACTTACATCTTATTATGTAGCCACCTGTTTGCCTGTACCATTGTAATTAAAATGACTTCTTGCTCTTGACAGATGGATCATTCATGTTTCCCCTCAGGTGCTTTGCACTAAATTTAATCAATAGAAACATATTCAGCCTTAATCTGTAAATTTATTAATTCTAGCAATGGGGAATCATGTACATTGGTCAGCACGCAGCACAGTGAATAGGAGCTCTGTATAGTCCTTATGGTAATTTCCCTAATTTGGGAGTGATGAAAAGTGTTCTGATTACTAAGCTCAGGTTCTCATAATGAGAAAAAGAGTACTCACACCTTATGCATTTTATCCTAATCCTTATAATGCTATAATGTCCTTGTAATGTTATTTAGTGCTTGTAATGTGATAAATACCTTATAATGCTGTGATGTCCAATGATCATCCAGTCACATGTTACTGTAACATTAGGCACTTGCAAAATAAAAAAATATTAAAATATATCAACAAAGTGGTATCTGTAACACGTAAAACATATAAAACATATAAAACACATACCATATAAACATTTCTATTTTGTCTAGCTCCACTTGTGACAATTGCACTTTAATGTTGGCTCCTCCACTTTTTAGTCTCTAAAAACTTTCATGGGCATAAGACCTTAAGAAGTAATGCTCAGTGTTTTGTATAATATATCCTCAATGTTTGTTTGAATTAAAACTGTCCCAACATATACACATTGCTTTCTTTTCATTGTCGTTAATATGTTTTGAACAGCAAAGAATACACCCATATCAACAGCTATCTCAATCTGAAAGGAGCCTTTTATTGGCATGTCTTTAGTATGTTATATCACAAAATTGTCAGAAAACTTTGAAGGAATCAATGACTGTTTAGCCAAAGGGGCACCTAAGCTGAAGACTAGAAAGTAAGGACAACAAAATGTGAAGACTGAAGGATTGTTCAACTAACATTGATTAGACGTAGGATGACCTTAGGTCACATCTGATTTGTTGTCACACGTAAAGAAATTATACTTATTTGCTTAAAGGAGTGGTGGGTAGGTGCAGTGTGGTATGGCTGGCTCCCGATTTGCAGCAAATATTGTATTTTAACAAGCAAGTCAATGGTACAAAAAGGCCCGGTGGGGAGTTCACCCAACTTACAACTGAGCGGCAGATAATAAGTAAAAAAGAAGACTTCTAGATGCCAACATTGTCTGTCACAGGGAGCGAAGTGTGGCCTGGCCAGTCTGACCGAAAAGCAAGAGGTAGACGTAGGCCTTGCTCTCTCCCTACTCCACAGAATCTTTCCCTATAACTTCCACTCTCCCTGACAGATTGGGTACCTGTCCACTCGCCAAAAACTTTCCAAGAATGGGAGCCAGGGTCTTAAATAGACTCACGCAAGATAGCCACCAAAGTCACATGTGGTGACGCCATCCAATGGGTCAGCTGCCTTCCTGTGACAGAGAAAACCATAGAGGAACCAAGATCCTCTTGACTTTCTTCCTTGTTTTTTTTTTATTAGGGGAATTTGAACTTGGATAGGGAAGGGTTAATATGGGATGCCCACTTGATCAGCAGACTCAACCTATATACATCCGGTACATACACACTCCTTCTCTTCTACCACCAACATAAACTTGCTTGTAGATCTACTTCTCCCAGGACCAGCTAGCACTTTGTGGATGGTCTGACAAGAGCGTGTTCAGACCATTGAAAATACCCTTGCAGGCAGGGACCGCGGGCCCCTTTGTTGTAGGAGGAGCTACCCTCAAAGTCTCCGACAGCCTAACACAGCCTAACACTCCATCTCCATCTTCCAACCAAACTCCACACTGCCCCAGCTGTGCTGACCCAGAGTATTTGAGGGGGGCCTGCCCCCTGCCAACCCTTCTGCTGGGGATTGGTCTGGGCCCTCAGAATACTCCAGGCAACTACACGTTACTTCCCCTCTCATTCTTCTAGAAGGTTCCAGTACATTCTAGAAGTAGGGGGAGGTCTCAGTAATGCTGCCTGTTAGTTGTCCAGCTCTCCCTGGATCTCTGCCTAACCCAGGAAAACACACAGGCTTGGCTGGTAGCCAAGCCTGAAAATTTACCTACACTAACACAAAAACTCTAGCCCTCTAGCAGCACTAGGGAGCGCTACCGACATAGGGGCAACCACTATTTTATAAATTATACTGTGCTTAGAAGTTCTGTCACTATCAAGTAGTATTGTGTTTATATTTGTAGCGGCCTCACTCCCTCTACATGTTTGTCGGTCATCCGATGGCTCTCGTCTAGGGGTACCTGGGTTTCGAGAGTGAGGTGCGCCACGGCCCATGTCCTCCCCATGGCTGTGGTTGAGGTGAAGGCCAATTTCAATATCTTCCTCGGGCCAAATGTGCATTGGGTTGCGGAACTTAGCCCTGCTATGCTGGAATCTCCCTTTGCTCCCATTAACAGAGTCCATACACCGATCACAGTCCAACTCTCAGTTTTATTTCGTAGCTCCACAACAACAGGGTAATGGCAGGATACGGTGGGATGAGCAGGCCGAGGCACTATCCTGATTGTAGTCCCTACACCCCCTGTGCTATGACCAAGGGTTGCAGGAGTCTTGATTAGAACAACTTCGCTGCGCTGGGGCCTCTATCAGGGGAAGATGACCCTCCAAGGGAGTTACCGGAGGCCCGTCCGTCACCGGGTTGACGCTGCTCTGGAATCTTCAGACGGGTGACCTCCCTGGCCTCCTCACCTCAGATGCGGGTCCCCTTGCAAGGGGCACCCTGGAATCACTTCACCCTCGCGGGACCCAGTCGAAGTCACCAGGTCCCAGGCCCACGACATAGTACCTCACCCCAGGCTGAAGGTGCCTGGGATGGACTCCAACTCCATTCCGGCCAAGCCTAGGGGCCTGGGCCGGAACCCCGAACCACCCGCACCCAGGCCTAAGGTGCCTGGGTGCGTGAAGAGATGATCCTCGAAGACCTCGTGGTGAGGGCGTCTCCCCCTTTTTATCTCCTCCCATCGACACCACGGCGGGTTCCCCGCCCCGGCCATACCATCTCCGGAAAGGGACAAAAAGGGTAGCACTGCGGTAGTGATTCTGCCTGGAGCCTGTAGGTACCCCGCCACCCACAGGCCAAGGAGAATATTGCGCCACCCAATCCTCCACGAATAACAAAAAGGGGTCTAAACCCTGTCATAATTACACACCTGGGTCACACTACCCCCAGGTGTATCCCACTAAATCTGAAGACCCCGCTACACACTCCCTCCTGTGATTTGACGCTGGTCCCCAGCATCAGGTGCACACCCATGTCTCCCAAGGAGTGGTGACATGAAGTGGGCCCCAGAGGCTATCCCTCAAATTTTGGATACTGTGTGTGCCAAGACCTGCTCAAGGGAAAGGGAACTATAAAACAATAAAACTTTTGTATAAAACATCTGTCATGTACACATATACAATCCCTCCCGTCACTGTCTGAGAACCACCCCATACTCAGTAGTCTTGACCGACGAATCTCCTGCAGAAGGGAAACAAAAAAACAACATCCTAACACTCTGTGTTAACTTGGCATGAGTGGGTCCGTCAGCCGAGAGACCCACTCACTCCAATAAGTAAAGTGATGCATGTGTAAAATTTCAAACAACCGTTGCACAACACTGCCACCTGGTGACAGCGCTGCGGTAATGAAACTTGGTGAGATCTTCATTCTTCCCGCTTTCCCTACACTGACTTTACCCCCAAAGTCTCTGCCTTTGGTACATGAAGAAAAGGGAGAAAAAAAAACAACAGCTCCCAAGTCTCCAGTGAGTAAAAGAAAAGCCCAAATCAAAACAAAAAGTAGGGCACTGTTCTGAGTATCTGGGAATGTTCCTTCCAGAGAGTTCGACAAGCAAACAAATAGGAGTTCTCTTCTCCTACAAGTAGAATCTTGGATCTGGCAAAAACAGAGGCTTTAAGTGATTGTCAAACACTTCAACTGAATATTCGACATCCTCTCCCTCCTTTCTGCAGATAAGCACCTTATCAGCATGAATATGGCGCCCCAACTTCCAATCAGCTCGGCAGTCTCTGAACTTCTTAGACACAGATGGTGAACATGACAAGTATCGCCGGGCATGAGGTACTTTGAGCTTTTCCCAGACAAACTCGTCGTACCACCTTTTTCGCAGGACCTCGACTTCATAAAGTAAGTCCCGAGGCATGTAGGGGTACTCCCACCCATATTCACAGGCGACTCTCTGGGAGAAAAGTCGTTGCAATCTGGCTAGAGGAGGCATGACATCTCGCTCACCTTCTCCTGGTTGTACGATGGCCTCCGGGTGCCGAGGGACCTTCACCGTCTCGGACGGCTTCTCCTTTGGTGCCCGCAATGAAGCGCGCTGCATCCCCACTATCAGAGCGGGTGATGTGGTAGAATGTGGAAGGTTGGTCGGAGGACTAGACTCCCTCCTGAGCTCCGGGGCCTTCGCCCGGGGTGTACTGTCCTCTATAGACATAGGGGAATCCTACGGTTTACATAGCACAGGTAGTGGGCGTTTGTCCCAGCCCTTCCGGTGAAACAGTTCGTCTATTTCTCCGTCATCCCCACAGTCTGACAGCGACTCTAGGTCGGAGGTGTCATACATCTCAGCGGGAAGGTAGTCTTTAGTAGACGGAGAACTACCCTCCCTTGCGGGCTCCACCGACTGTGGACCCCCGACACCTCCAACCAACACCACAGTCCCAGCCCCTGGCTCACCTGGACCTTCTGAAGAACTGGGATGTCCGGGACTCTCTTCTCTACCGGCGCCATCTAGGCCAGGCAAGCGGCGGGGTGAAGCTCGACCACGACCATAGGATGCCTGTACCAGGCCGACTTTCCTCTTCGGAGGTGGCAGCAGGGAATCTGTGGTGACCGAAGCAGCGTCCTCAGATTTTTCTCTCTCAGTCTCTGGTTGGGCAGTCCCGTCGCCCTGGTCAGCGCGCACGGGGACCTCCGCAAAGGCCTGGATCTGTCCCTCCAGAGTGGCGGTTCCTGTGATGCAGTTGAGGCGAAGGGCCCGGGGCCTTACTGTGGATGAATCGACCTCAAAAAGAAACTCTTTGCACGCTTCACATCGCCCGAACGGCTTTAGTTGGACCACCAGTCCCGAGCATCCGGGACAGATCACACCGAGGGCCTCCGTGTCTCTGCATGAATACAGAGCCAACTGTCCTCGGGCCTGAGCCTTATCCCCATGTCTGTAATGGGCGCAGCAAATGCAGTCATTTTCGTGGGGTAAGGTACCGGCATCCACGGGGAGCTTGAGGCCATCCCGACCACCTGCTGTTCCATCATGCACTGACCACGCGCCGGAGTCTCCACGTGTATCTCCACACATGGCCAGACTCCTCCCACGACTTGCATGTTTTTGCGGGCTTTCACCAGCCTCCGCCCATGAATTGCGCAGTCACGGGGTGCCTCATGGCGCAGTGCAGCAAAAGTCCCCACATGTAGTACGTCACATGGCTGGACTCCTCCCTCTTCCCGCTCTTTCTGCATAGGCCTTTCCCGGTTTTTCAGAGAAATTTCCACGACTTCGAGCACAGGGACGCACTTTGGCCAATCACATGGCCGACCTGCTCGGACCTCCTCCGGGCAGCAAAGTCCAGACACAGCCGTTCCAAACCTTAGGGTCAATACACATTTCATCCCGGACGAGCCCCCACGTGTAGCGGCCTCACCCCCTCTACATGTTTATCTGTCATCCGATGGCTCTCGTCTAGGGGTACCTGGGTTTCGAGAGTGAGGTGCGTCACGGCCCATGTCCTCCCCATGGCTGTGGTTGAGGTGAAGGCCAATTTCAATATCTTCCTCGGGCCAAATGTGCATTGGGTTGCGGAACTTAGCCCTGCTATGCTGGAATCTCCCTTTGCTCCCATTAACAGAGTCCATACACCGATCACAGTCCAACTCTCAGTTTTATTTCGTAGCTCCACAACAACAGGGTAGTGGCAGGATACGGTGGGATGAGCAGGCTGAGGCACTATCCTGATTGTAGTCCCTACACCCCCTGTGCTATGACCAAGGGTTGCAGGAGTCTTGATTAGAACAACTTCGCTGCGCTGGGGCCTCTATCAGGGGAAGATGACCCTCCAAGGGAGTTACCGGAGGCCCGTCCGTCACCGGGTTGACGCTGTTCCGGAATCTTCAGACGGGTGACCTCCCCGGCCTCCTCACCTCAGATGCGGGTCCCCTCGCAAGGGGCACCCTGGAATCACTTCACCCTCACGGGACCCAGTCGAAGTCACCAGGTCCCAGGCCCACGACATAGTACCTCACCCCAGGCTGAAGGTGCCTGGGATGGACTCCAACTCCATTCCGGCCAAGCCTAGGGGCCTGGGCCGGAACCCCGAACCGCCCGCACCCAGGCCTAAGGTGCCTGGGTGCATGAAGAGATGATCCTCGAAGACCTCGTGGTGATGTCGTCTCCCCCTTTTTATCTCCTCCCATCGACACCACGGCGGGTTCCCCGCCCCGGCCGTACCATCTCCGGAAAGGGACAAAAAGGGTAGCACTGCGGTAGTGATTCTGCCTGGAGCCTGTAGGTACCCCGCCACCCACAGGCCAAGGAGAATATTGCACCACCCAATCCTCCACGAATAACAAAAAGGGGTCTAAACCCTGTCATAATTACACACCTGGGTCACACTACCCCCAGGTGTATCCCACTAAATCTGAAGACCCCGCTACATATTGTTTTAATGGATTGTTCTGTCTAGTGAAACTACATGGCTATGATGTCATTTCTTACTTCTGTGTTCCTGTTATTTTCCAATGAAACAAAAATGGATCAGACAGGTATCCAGTAACATCTCAATTAGTGTGAGTCATATTTCAGGCAGCAAATTGAGAATAACAGGAAAAGGTGGTTGGTCTTTTCTTAGTTAAACGTATGTAAATAAAAGGTATTGATTTTAACATGTACAGTGGATGTTTGGTAGTCCTCAGTGATTCAGATATTATTTATTTTATTAAAAGTCAGCTTCTTAGGCACAAATCTCCCCATTGGGTTGAAGGACCAATCTGATATGACACATGCAGGAGGGCAGGCTAGTAACTTAAGTAACTTTATCCACCTCCAGAATGGTAAATTCTCGACAACTAGCAGTCCAAAGTATGATTGCTTATAAGCTGTATAGCTACAGCCTTGCTGTCCCTTTCCCTGTTTGCTTGATCAGAGCAGAGATAGCTTTACAAGGAAAAAAAACCACAAAATTAAGAAATAAAAAAAGGTATAAAAATCTGTAAAAAAAAAAAAAATAGTGATATGGATGTTAAAATGTTTATGTGGGACTTGCCTGGCCATGAATTAGTGGAAATGGGCTATTATCATCAGATATTACGGAATCAGTTAAAGTGCCAAGCCAGTACATAGTCACTGGGCATAGAGGTGGTGGGGAATGGGGGTTGGAGACTTTTTTTCCACTCTGGCAAAACCCTGGTATGGAAAGGTTTGTTATTGGAGATGGCAGGGTGGGTCTTGGAAAGTCCCACTTTGAGTATCAGAGCTTCACTCTGAGGGCAGCCAGCCTATGAGCGAGGGGTTATATGCTTACATTTTGCTGTTGCCTACCTATTGCCTCTTGTCCCAGGAAAAAGGCTCACAGGAAAAGCCAACAAGAACTGAAGGCAGCTTAAAATGAGTCTCCCACCAAATCCATTTGGATCCCCAGTAAAAATCCGACTGGATCTTCTTGCAACATCCTTTCCAGCTACCAATATTTTTACCCAGTTTGCATTACAGTCCCTGGCTGTATTTTCTTAACTTGGGCAAGGAAAACATTACAAATAAAAGACAAATGTAAATAAAAACTATTTACATTTATTTTAAATAAAATTAGTATGAAAAAAGTTATGAGGGTTGGAAATATGTTACTGGGGGCCACCAAGTCTAGAAATTGGAGGGAGGGGGCTGTTTCCACCAGTTCTTAACCATAATTTAGGGAATGTATTCTCTTTGCTTACCCAAGAATGTTATGCCATGGAACGGACTAAGGAAGTCACATTACTCTGCAAGCTCTCATAACGAATACGCAACTTTAGGGGGAGGGGCTATGTATACAAATCTTCCATTGCAAATGTCTCAGCATTTATGTAAAAGTTTCAAACAATACCAGTAATGTTTTAACCCCTTCCTGCTGCGTGTACACCTATATGCGGCCTCGCAGAAGTGGGTCTTCCTCCATGATTCCCAACCACCTGATTGCTGTGATAGCCTCTGATTGGTCAATCACTGTGCAGTTCACCCCTGTGTTTTTTCTCTCTTCTTGAATGTACATTGTATATTTTTCTCCTGCTGGAGCCAGAGGCATTATAGAATATTAAAGAACATTCAACCAATAGAGAAAATAGCCTAAAACTAGAGGCTAAGAACATTGGACCTGAAGAAAAAATAATATGAGGGAGAATGTACAAGGTTTATGGAGATTCCTTTATGAACAGCTGAACCAATGGATGTTCAGCCAAGCAAACCTCCAGCTGCAGTGGAAAGTGAAACATTTAGCAGTAGTGTTACTATTTCTTCTACATGTGACAGCTTCCTTCTCAGGACTCTTGGTTGTTTAGGAGCCAGTACCCCCCCCCCCCCGGCGCGCTAACAACCTATGACTCATCCCTGCCCGGCACATTCAGCTGTCATTCAGGGATTCCTTCCTGACAGGTGAATGTAAAAAAAGGGAAGGGGTAGTGTAAATAAATGGTGTGGGCTCACAAACTTATATCAGGACTTTTGGGCCTCATATGGATTTTAAGAGGGAATCCCAAATCCCACTCAAAAAAACAAGAAAAAAAACATGGAAACCCCAAAAATCCATAACAGACCTTTAGCCGAGCATGCATTCTGGTTGGCCAGGAAAGGAGGGAAATGAGTGTGCGACCCCCGCTGCTGAACCATACCAGGCCCTCAACATGAGGGAAGCTCCTTGTCCCCATGTTGATAAGCCTCTGTCCAAAAAAAACCATAACAACCAGGCTAAGGTTCTTGTCTTCATCAACATGGGGACAAAGTACTTTGCCGTGGGTGTCCTCCCTGGCAAGGTACCTCTCCATATTAAGGACATGTGGGCTGGTATGGTTTAAGTAGGGGGCCTGCATGCTTATTCCCTTCCTTTCCTGGGCTGTCAAACTGTATGCTGGGAGAGG
The DNA here is from genome assembly GCA_029206835.1 of Rana muscosa. Taxonomy (NCBI): domain Eukaryota; kingdom Metazoa; phylum Chordata; class Amphibia; order Anura; family Ranidae; genus Rana; species Rana muscosa. Next base: position 222,983,512 of record CM055116.1, read on the forward strand.
CTCTGGTATGGGTTTTGTGTGGGCTGTCCCCTAAAATCTATACCGATTGAGAGGATTCCACGCTGGGGCTTTTTTCACTATCCCTGCCCTATTGTTTACATTAACCTGTCTGTTAGGGATCACTGTCTGACAGCTGAATGTCCAGGGCAGGGATGAATCATGGTTGTTAGGACAGTGACAGGTGCCACCACCCTGACAACCAGGAGTCCTGAACAAGAAGCTGTCATGCTTAGCAATGGTAGTAATGCTGCTAAAAGATGTTTCACTTCCTGATTGCAGCTGGATTTGTTCAGCCATTTACTCAGGAATCTCCATACACTTTGTAAACTGTACTGAGGTCTCCCTTATATTATTTGCTCTTCTGGTCAAATGTTCTTAGCCTATAGTGATAAGCTATTTTTCTATTGGTTGAAGGTTCTTTAATTATTTTAGTCAAATGTTTCTAATGCTACTTTCTTTTAGGACTAAATGTTAGGAAATGCTACATTTGCTCCGCAAAGGCAGCAGATAATAACTGACATTACACACAGATATTATGGATATTATTTGTGATTTTTGTGAGAACGCTGACCCTTTTCCTAAGCAAACTTTTTACACTCATAATGTCCCTGCCCATGTTTACTTGACCTGGAAAGGGATGGCCTTACAGGGAAAAAAATAATTAATTAATTAAATATGCAAATAATCAAAATAATAAAAAGTTATGGCGTGGCAATGTATTGATGTGGAATTGCCCAGATGAGGAACTGTGCAGAAAATATGGACAGAGTTGCAGGGAGGTTTTTTTTTTTTTTTCCATAAGCAATCCAATCCATTACGCCATGTAGTGTGTGTTCTAGGAGGAACATAACAGGGATTGCGTCAACAATCCATTCCTCATTGGTCAACAACTCTCCCGATATAACTTCAGCTCCTCAGAGCCTCAGCTCATGTCATAATCACATAACAGAAAGAGTTGTAGGAGGAAGAGGTGAAGAAGGAAGGGGGGGAGGAGTAGAGGGAGGTGGGACAGAAGGTTGAAGGAAGGGGGCTGTTTTCAACAGGCCTTCACCATATTTGACTCAATTGACAATTCTCTGCATATAACCCTGAGCCTTTCCTCATGTCATAATCACGGGAGGATTATGAACGTAGTCAGCTATACCTCCTGTGCCTTGACTAAAATGAAAATGAAATTAATAAATACAAAAAAAGGAACTTAGCAGTCAAAACAACACCAAAAAATACAGAAATAGTCAAAACTAAAAAATGAATTGCATCTGGGAATCTGCCACTGCCCGTGCCAAGCAATTTTCACCAAAGTATATAAAGCAGGAGGCATGCAAAGAGCAAATACCAGTGTAACTAGAATCAGCAGGAATTTTGGGGCCCCTTACACAGCTTCAGGCATGGCCCCCCTGGAGCAGAGGAGAACCGGGGGGTGCTGCCGCCGCAAATTGCAAATTGAGAAGTGGGGGGGGTGCCACGAATTGAGAGGCAGGGGGTGCTGCCGCCGCAAATTGTTGAGGTCGGGGGGGGGATTTGGGTGCTGAGGAACAAAAAAAAAAAAAACTTGCAAAAAAAAATTTAAAAAATTATAAAAAAAAAAAATAATAATTATTATTTTTATTAAAAAAAAAAAAGGGGGGGGTTGCCATCCATGGCCCTGGGGACCTCCGGGCCTCTGGGGACCTCTGGGCCCCTTACAAAAAAAAAATATATAAAATAATTTATAAAAAATATATATTTTTAGAAAAAAAAAAAAGGGAGGTTGCTATCCGGGGCCCTGGGGACCTTTCGGGCCTCTGGGGACCTCTGGGCCCCTTACAAAAAATATATTTTTTTTTTTAATAAAAAATACATAAAAAAGGGGGGTTACCATCCAGGGCCCTGGGGACCTCCGGGCCTCTGGGGACCTCTGGGCCCCTTACAAATTGTTTTTTTTTTTTTTTTTTATAAAAAATACATAAAAAAGGGGGGGTTACCATCCAGGGCCTTGGGGACCTCTGGGCCCCTTAAAAAAGGGGGGTTGCAATCTGGGCCCCTGGGGACCACCGGGCCCCTTACAGGTGTACTGCCTGACAACGGCCCTGAGAATCAGCATTCCTGATTGCCACCACACCAGACCAGTGTAGTCATCAGCAACAGTTTTTCTGATCACTGCCACACCAGGCCCAGTGTCACTAGACCAGTGTATGAAAGCAACAGTGTTGCTTATCAGTGCCACACCAGTCGCAGGGTCACCAGACCAGTGTTAGCGAGCAACGGTGTTCCTGATTGCTGCCACACTAGTCCCCAGTGTCACCAGACCAGTGTAAACCAGCAACAGTGTTCCTCATTGCCACTACACAAGTCCCAGAGTCAACAGACCAGTGCAGCCAGAAACAGCGTTCATGATCACCACCACACCAGTGGTGCCTCTGCCTGCGGCCTATACCTATGCTGGTATGTTTTTTTGCCACATTTTAGCCTGCTGCCTGGACTGATCCTTTGCCTGTTTGCTGGCCATGTCTCTGCCTGCCACCTGAACTGATCCATCTGCAAGTCTGACTGACTACGTTCCTACGAGACACCAGTCCCAGCCATCCCTCATGGACAACTGCACTCCTGGAAACACAGGAACTCTTTTGTTCTTACTTTTCCTTAGCCTCCTGTACTTCCTGGCCAGTGAACATGTCATTCCAGGGGGCAGCCACGTACCAGTAGGCTAGGCTAGCTTGGCTTATAGGAACAGAGACTGTTATAGGTGACACTACACTATGCTACATTCCCTGACTTCTCGTTTAGATGTGACCATCACCAGACATTGGTTTTGATTTGTGTGATACACAAGACACAATGTTCGGTACATAATCAGTCCAAACAGTTAAAAAAAAGAAGTAGCAGAATGTGTTTTGGGTTGTAATTCTAAGTATGTCCATGCTGTGTGTGAAAAATATCTTATTAAAATGTAAAATACCTTGAAGTGTTTACTCTTCAAAATGTGGTCAATTTGTGGGTGTTTACTGTCCTGGTGCTTCAGGTCCTCCAAAAATGTGATAGGTGGTCGGGAAATTAGATGCGTAATTAATGTCCCAAGAAAGCTTGAAGGTGCTCCTTGGATTTTGGACCTCTCTATGTGGTTAGGGTGTGAAAAAGTCTTCCACTCTCAGAAGGAGTAGCAGAATGTGTTTGTGGCTGTAATTCTAAGTATGACTATTATGTGTGTTAGAAATATCTTATTAATTTACAACTTTTGTAAAAAAAAAAAAAAGAAAGGTTTTAATTTTTACATTTTTCAAAAACTTTAGGCAAAAAATGGCTCACCATGCCTCTTACTAAATACCTTGGACTTTCCAAAAAGGGGGTATTTGCACTGTCCTGGCATTTTAGGGCCTCAAGAAATAAGATGGGCAGTAAGTACCGTATATACTCGAGTATAAGCCGAGTTTTCCAGCACTTTTTTGCCCCCTCGGCTTATACTCGAGTCACCTTTTCGTGCCGGATCTCCCAGACTTTGGGGACCCGGTACTGGCCGGTCGTAGGTCCTCTGGACCCCAAACTTGGCAAACCTGTAGCCCCACTCTTCCTCTACAAGTGTGCAAAGTTTGTTGTCCGGAGGACCTACGGCCGGGGAGCATCGATTTTTCAAAGCCGGGCACCCCTTCCATAGACTCCCATGTTAAACGGTAATTTCTCCGGTGACTTTGGGGACCCAGTACTGGCCGGTCGTAGGTTCCCTGGATCTGGACCTTGGCACACATGTAGCCACATTTCTCCTCTACAAGTGTGCAAAGTTTGTTGTCTGGGGGACCTACGGCCAGGGAGCACCGATTTTTCAAATCCGGGCACCCCTTCCATAGACTCCCATGTTAAACGTCAGTCTAGTCATGGACACAGTGAGGCATGGGCACAGTGAGGCATGGGCACAGTGAGGTATGGACACAGTGAGGCATGCACATGGACACAGTGAGGCAAAGTGAGGCACAGTGAGGAATGCAGATGGACACCCTAGGCTTATACTCGAGTCAATAAGTTTTCCCAGTTTTTTGTGGTAAAATTAGGTGCCTCGGCTTATATTCGAGTCGGCTTATACTCTAGTATATACGGTACATCAGGAACGATCAATTCTCAAATATATATATACCATAGTTTGTATAACTTTCACACAGACTAAAAAATAAACACTGATTTAGGTTATTTTTACCAAAGAAATGTAGCAGAATACATTTTGGCCTAAGGCTGGGTTCACACTAGTGCGACACGATAGCCATCCTACTTTGGATCCGACTTTGCCCCGCAACATGAAGCCGACATATGTCCGACTTTGAATGAACGGGGATCCGACTTGGATCCCCGCCAATAACAGGCACTGTGTTTGGTATGAATCTTGAGGGGGAACTCCAGGCCAAATTTTAAATAAAAAAGCGGCATGGGTTCCCCCTCCAGGAGCATACCAGGCCCTTGGGTCTGGTCTGGATTTAAAGGGGAAGCCCTACGCCGAAAAAATGGCGTGGGGGTCCCCCCCCCAAGGTCCAAACCAGACCCTTATCCGAGCACGCAACCTGGCAGGCCGCAGGGGAAGAGGGTCGCCCCCCTGCCCCAGAGCACCAAACCCCCCATGTTGAGGGCATGCGGCCTGGTACGGTTCAGGAGGGAGGGGGGCCGCTCTCTCGTCCCCCCCCTCTTCCCCTGTGGCCTGCCAGGTTGCGTGCTCGGATAAGGGTCTGGTTTGGATTTTGGGGGGGACCCCCACGCCGTTTTTTCGACGTAGGGGTTCCCCTTCAAATCCAGACTAGACCCAAGGGCCTGGTATGCTCCTGGAGGGGGAACCCATGCCGGTTTTTTATTTAAAATTTGGCCTGGAGTTCCCCCTCAAGAGCAGCACAGCACAAGTCGCATGCCAAAGTCGGATCATGCAAGACTGCGGTCCGACTTTGATCCGACTTCAATGATAGTCAATGGGCTGAAGTCGGATCAAAGTCGGACCGAAGTAGTACAGGGAGCATTTTCAAAGTCGGACCGACATGTGTCGGACCAGTTAAGACGGCTCCCATAGGGAAACATTGATTTTCACACGTCATGCGACATGAGCTCCCAATGTCGGAGCGTTTGTCGCCCCAGTGTGAACCCGGCCTTAATGTATAAAGAAAGATTGTTTGTAAACGTTCATAACTAAAATAAAAACCCAGTGGTGATTAAATACCACCAAAAGAAATCTATATCTGTCTCAAAAACTTACATAAAATTATAATTAACTGTCATTCAAAGTGGGCCGGTGCTGAAATCAGCAAACAGGCCTGGGCAGGAAGGGGGTGAAACAGTTGGTCTTGAAGGGGTTAAAAGAATCTCCCAAGCATGTAATTCAAAGATTGGTATTTTTTTTTTTTTCATGTCGCCATTGAAGTTGCATTAAAATTACCCTCTCTCTGCTGTACGGTACTTTAAGAAAAAATGTTTTGCTTTGGTAAAAGTCCTCCCTGCTATTGCCCAGCTCCCTGTGTCTTTTTTTGACAATAACTTGCCTACTAGCCTTAAAAATTGACAGAATTTAGTATCAAGATTTACCTTCTACATACTTCTATACAATGCGCTACTATATTCTGGATATAAACAGAAGTCGATGAACCCTCATGAATCTAACCCAGACAGATTATTTTCCCATCCCCAACAGTAGCTTAAGGGGGGGAGATGAGAAAGAATTTCAGAACACGCATTCCAATATAACTATTCCACCAGATTCGCTCCATATTCTGAGAAAGAAGGTGCATGGAAATTCAAATAGGATTAAAAGAAATGTATAATTGTTTCAATTATTTTTGTAAAATTATGAGCTTGCTCAGAATAATATATCCATCAATACATTAATCTTTGAAAAACCTTATATATGGATGTAGTTTGAAATTGTATATTATAGTAGGAGACACCCCATTTTATATAAGAAAAATCTGCTCCTGATTTTGTGGTACTACCTATTGGTTCTGCTTTATTGTGTCTTGTCACAATGCAAGTCCATGAGCCAACTGATTAAAAACAATACCCTGCTGTGTGGTTGATACCTTATGAATCAACATGAATAATGTTAGATCGCTAAGCATCAGGTGGAGAAAAAAAGCAGACTAATGCCGCGTACACACGACCGTTTTTCATGACGAGAAAAATAAATTTTTTAAAAATGGTGGTGAAAAACGGTCGTGTGTATGCTCCAGAGCATTTTTCTCAATGAGAAAATTGCCCGAATTTTTTTTAGAACCTGCTCTATTTTTTCTCGTCGTTTTTCACGTCATCCTTTTTAACGTCGTGAAAAACGGTCGTGTGTATGCTTTTACGAGGGGAAAGAAATCATGTATGAGACGGGAGCGCTCGTTCTGGTAAAACTAGCGTTCGTAATGGAGATAGCACATTCGTCGCGCTGTAATGGACTGAAAAGCACAAAGACTGAAAAGCGCAAATCGTCTCTCACCAAACTTTATTAAAACACGAGGATCAGCAAAAGCGTCCCAATGGGTGGCGCCATTCGAATGGAACTTCCCCTTTATAGTGCCGTTGTACGTGTTGTACGTCGCCGCGCTTTGCTTGAGCGTTTTTTTTCATGAACGTGTGTGAGCAAGGCAGGCTTGAGAGGAAACACGAAAAATCACATCGAGAAAAATGTTTTTTTTTTTTCCATGACATGAATAACTGTCGTGTGTACGCGGCATAAGTTGCTATACTCACATTGGCCCCAACACTTTTCCCTGCAGACTCACCAGCTTATTGATCCAGTGCTGGTCTAGGGAAGCAACTATAAATCCATACCAAAGTCTTGATGCACACCCCTATGCTTCCCTACTGTCAATTATCTTAACATAAAGTATGTCTAAATCAAGAGAACTGTCAGCATAGTCAGTGAACAGAAGTTGTCAGGATAAGGGGGGGTGGCCATACAGGGAATTACATTTTAACAAAATCTTCCAGCTAACCTAGATCTTAGGGACCACCCCTTCCACTATTCCAGCAAGCACATGCTGCAATAACCTGTAAAATAGTTATAGTAGCAATAATAATAACAATCACAATATGTTATCACATATGTGTTACTACTCCTGCACACAATTACTCGTTAGACCTAAGAGCCGGTTCACACAGGGGCGACTCGGGATCCGACTTCAAGTCACCCAAAGTTGCCCCAAGTCGCGCTGTTTTTAAAACTAATGGAAGTGAATGGAGTCATCTTAATGTACACGACTGCAGTCGCTCTGACTTCAAAAAAGGTTCCGGTACGACGAAAAAACGGCGTGGGGGTCCCCTCAAAATCCATACTAGACCCTTATCCGAGCACGAAGCCCGGCCGGTCAGGAAAGGGGGTGGGGATGAGCGAGCGCCCTCCCCCCTTCCTAAACCGTACCAGGCCGCATGCCCTCAGCACGGCCCCCCGACCCCAAAGCACCCTGCCCCCATGTTAATGGGGACAAGGGCCTCTTACCGACAACCCTGGCCTTTGGTTGTCGGGGTCTGCGGGTGGGGGGCTTATCGGAATCCAGGAGCCCCCTTTAATAAGGGGCCCCCAGATCCTGGCCCCCCACCCTATGTGAATGAGTATGGGGTACATCGTACCCCTACCCATTCACCTGGGGGAAAAGTGTCAATAAAAAAAACACACTAGACAGCTTTTTAAAGTAATTTATTAGGCAGCTCCGGGGGTCTTCTTCCAACTTTGGGGGTCTTTTCCGACTTCGGGGGTCTCTTCCGACTCTCCGGTGCATTCTCCACGCTCTCCGGTTCTTCTCCCACTCTCCGGTGCTTTCTGCCTTCTGCCGGCCCCTCCGCTATCTTCTTCCAGCTCTTATGCTAGCGGGGGGCCCGGTCTTCATCATCGTCTTCTTCCCTCCTCTCTCCTGGAGATGTTGACACGTCGAAGTCTCCCGCTGTGATGCAGTGTGCGCGGCACGCAATAATTTATATGGGCATGGGGCGTGGTCACTGGGTGATGTAACCCCGCCCCCTTATGACATCACAGTCCCATAATGCCCCGGGCTGTGATGTCATAGGGGGCGGGGTCACCGGGTGACATCCCCCTGTGACCACGCCCCATGCCTATATAAATTATTGCGTGCTGCGCACACTGCATTACAGCGGGAGACCTCGTTGTGTCAACATCTCCAGGAGAGAAGAGGGAAAAAGATGACGATGAAGACCAGGCCCCCGCTAGCAAAAGAGCTGGAAGAAGATAGCGGAGGGGCCGGCAGAAGGCAGAAAGCACTGGAGAGAGGGAGAAGAACCGGAGAGTGCGGAGAAGGCACCGGAGAGTCGGAAGAAGACCCCCGAAGTTGGAAGAAGACCCCCGGAGCTGCCTAATAAATTACTTTAAAAATCTGTCTAGTGTGTTTTTTTTTATTGACACTTTTCCCCCAGGTGAATGGGTAGGGGTACGATGTACCCCATACTCATTCACATAGAGTGGGGGGCCGGGATCTGGGGGCCTCCTTATTAAAGGGGGCTCCCAGATTCCGATAAGCCCCCCGCCCGCAGACCCCGACAACCAACTGCCAGGGTTGTCGGGAAGAGGCCCTTGTCCCCATAGCTTTTTTTTACAACCAGTGGATGCAGGAATCTCTTCTGCTGTGCTATTGTATTCTGACAGGTGGGACTCAGGGACCCCCCATCAGAATACATAGATCAAATGCTGGTTTTCCATTTCATTAGCCTGTCTTTTGCTGAATACCTGGAGTACACATGCACCGAAATTTCAGTACATATTTACCTAGCTTAAGTTATTGTACCTCATAGTGGCCAAACCACTTTGCCTTCAATTGCTTAACATTAAATGTCTACATAAAATTAATAATTACAACATCACAAAACAACAAAGATGGAGGTTGTAAAAATGGGACAAAAATTTGTTTAAAGTAAATACTGCAATAATAATTAAAAACATGAGCTTAGTGAAAATGCTCTGCACTTTTTCTTTAAAAGGGAAATGTCTAAGCAAAAGGTATTATTTCAGGGTATTTTTCGCAAACAATAGTCTCCAAAGGTATTTCAGAGATTGTTTTTTAAACCTTTTAAACTCTAGATTTATACAAGGTATGTGTTGTGCTTTTTGCTCTTCAACACTTATATTTTTTAATAAAACTCAGTTTGTTAGGGGAACCTCAGCAAGCAGGAAATTTGCCAGTTCAGTTAGTCTAATCTAAAAATGTAGCTAGAACTATGGGTGAAGTGGATATCATTTGAAAAGCCAGCTTTTATGGAACACATAAGAAAACAAGATGATGCCAGAAATAGGTTTCTACAGGTTCAAGAGGTCTTTCAGGCTGGGTTTACACTGGAGAATGCAGTGGCTCACAGCAGGAGTCCGGTGTGTCTCCATTTACCATTTCAGGTCCCATTTCAGCCTGAATTTTTGGCTGAATTTGGACCTGAAACGGACCAACAGATGCACAGGGCTCCTGCTTCATTGAGAGCCAGTCACAATCTCCTGCTATGCGAATTGGATGCAGGGAAACCCGCCATAAACAACTGAACAGAATGCAGAAGGTACTTTTTGAAAGCCACTAAGTCACATTATTTCTTGGTTACACTCATTCTTTTTTAATATATTATATAGAACAATATGTGTATAATATGTTATAAACTATACTGGTATAGACCCCTAAAATAACTGTAAAATGTTTTATAAGATTTTCCATGGATGTTCTTTTTTTTTTTTTTTCTAAGAATGCAAAGCCTACAAAAACTGGATAAAGCAAATTGTTCTATTTCCTGAAAGTATAGAATGGCATGTAATACAATGACAGCATCTTTCTCCAAATCACCATTGACTTTCCTTTGTCAAAACCTGGAGGGGGAAATTCACATAAGCTTCTTAAGCCTTGAATAATAACCTTTGGTGATTAGAACATTTGATGAAAGCTTTAATAGATGGCACAGTTCCAGCAGCTGATTTCCTGTTTAATAAATTTAGTCTAACAGTGTCACTTGATCAATTCTTCATCAAGTCAACCACTGTACTCATATCTATAGTAAATATTAAAATAACCTTATTGGTTGCAGAAAATGAAGCGGAATACAGTAAATGTATTGAAATCTTTTGTCAAAAATGGATGTCTAACAATCTACACAGGCCACCACTTTGGGAATCAGATGGTGAATGACTTTCCAATGTTTTAAAGGGCAGGCAGAATTTTTTTTTTATACTTTTACTATTTAGTAGGCTCTTTTCTGTAGCCTGCAAGCTACCTCCAATTTACTGTATAGCTCACTAGGATCCCCAAAACCTTGAATACACTGTGCTGCAAAACAACAGTCCAGCTTCTTGGTAAGTGGTGCCAGCCCTGCTTCTTCCTGCATTAATGTTTAATAAGTTAAAGTGGTTGTATACCCTATTTTTGATCTTTTACCAACAGGTAAGCCTGTAATAAGGCTTACCTGTAGGTGAAAATAATATCTCCTAAACCTGTACGGTTTAGGAGATATTCCCCTTGCAATGAGCCACTGACTTCAGCGGCGCATGCGCTCCGGAGATTCTCGGCTAAAAGTCCGGCAGACGCCAGACTTTGCCGGAAAGAAGTCTCCTGCGCGCTCATGCGGGAGTGACGACATCACAGCTCCGGCCACTCACAGCGCCGGAGCCATGATACCCGGAAGACACGCCAAGGGAAAATGTCCACTCCCTCGGCGTGGACTGGGATCACCTGTGACGCCTCGTTCTAAGGTAAATATTTCATAATGAGCTAGTTTATGCTGTGCAAATTAGCTCATCATGCCTTTTGCCTTACAGGTTAGAAAAAAAAAATTGGCGGGTTTACTACCGCTTTAAGGTCCTATAGCAAGATGCATCCAAGAGGAAGGGGCAATTACAAAACTAGGAAACTTATCTGCAGTTCAGGGAATAGTGCACTCTGAGTTTTGGAGATCATTGAGAGCTCTGGATCTAAGGCAGCATGCAGATGCCTGATCTTTTCTCATAATCTGAAAGGGTCACACAAAAGACTTTCCTCTGTCCTCTTGTTGTAGTGGAGCACCAATGCCAATGTGCAATTTTCCAAGCTAATTTTTAAGAAAAATTCATATCCAAGGAAACTCACCTTCTTACTTATAAGCTCCATCTTTTTTACCTATGTGTCAAGCAAAGGGTTGCCTCTCCTCAATATTCATATGGGGCAGATGATAGAAGTTTTGTTCCTACTTCCTGTCAAGAATATTTGCTTATAAAAATCTGTGGCAAATCTACTAAATACATACAATAAATACATCTAAATTAATGACAATCTTTAGCAGCACAGGGACTAGATTAACAGATTCCTGGTCCAGTAGTAGAGAGGGATGATTTCCTCATGTCTCCCTTTACCTCGTTAACAAGTCTGAAGTTCTAAAATAATTTTTCCTGAGTAAAAACCTGCTCAGAGTATTCAGTATTTCATTTAGTAATGTGATTCTATTGTGATTATTTATTTCACAAATATGGAGCGCACGCACAGAGTCTTTTATTGGATGGCTCTGTGCAAATTTTTAAAACAATCAATCCATAGGAGCTGCTGTAAACTTTTTACATAGTAAAAGCAACAGGATTAAGTTTGATGTTTGCAGCTCTGTTCCAGGAAAAACCCGAATTGCTATACAAAAAAAAAAGCAACAAACCACACCAGATAGCGTCCTCAACTTTATATTTAGCAGTTTACAAAAAGTGAATTCTACTTACAATTTGGAGTAAATGAAGAGCTTTAGGCAATGAAAGTCATTCTTATGAAGTCCACAACTAATAACTCGCTGACCAGGCACTACAGGGGTTGAGAAAAAAAGAGCTGTACTCTTCCAGTCTTAACCTCCATACTGTTTGCTAGGAGCCCTGTTTGGCCCAACTCACTTCTCAAAGCAACAGACAACTCCACCAAAGCATTTTGAGGCTTCTCTTTTTTGAGAGATTTTAATTCTATGCCATCAGTTGTGGGGCTCTTCTTTCACTTCAAATTGCAAGCACAATTGCCTTTTTATAAGTTAAGTTATAACCTCTGTCGGGTTTTTTTTGTTTGCCATCCCATTGGAGATATTTATCTTCACTTTCTGCCCTATAGCCCCAACAGGAAGTGAGAGGAAATCCCTTCAAATTAAGGGAATCCCTTGAGGCCCCCAGGGTCACTAGACCTAGTGTCCACATCTGAAGATTTCCCCTCTATTCCTTTTCTGGGGAAAACCCCAAATTTGGGATTTTCTTCTACTTTGCCTCACAATTATAATGGAAAACAGGACAAATAGAGGAGGTGAATCTCCATAACAGGGGCACAGACAACAAAAAACTGTCAGGTGTTCGTGTTCTAACCGATCCCCACTCTGTTCAAAACAAAAAAAAGGATACTTTACGTTAATAAAAAGTTGCAGGCAAAACCAAGTGTGTTCTATTGTTTGGCTTTGTTTACTGGGGTATTTAAAAAAAAAAAAAAAACATTTCAGGAAGATAAGCAATGTCAGCTATGTATTATACAAATAAAAAACTCTAATAAACCTACTGTATATGCAGATACAGTATTGCATATATGCATATATTTATTCCATAACATATATTATTTTTACAACTGCTCAGAGGATGAAATGCAGAAGGAGAATTGCATTATAATTATGTAATGAGTATTATATCACTTAATTATCTGAACTCAAGTGAATAATTGTATTAAATAAAACATTAATAAATGCCAAATATTTTTTTTAGCTATTTGAAAGTATACATACATGTACTATTCATTAAAATACAATGAAGACATTTTGATTGAGTTGTAATGTGGGGAAAAAAAACAGCCAGTTGGTAAGCAGAAGCACCTCAGAAGTGTAAGTAGATATCAGTCATCACAGAGCCATCTCCCAAAACTCCTGGGCTGCCTCTGCTAATAAAGTTCCTTTCCAACAAGATTTGGGTCAGTCCAGAACATATGAGTGAAGCATCACCTTCTCAAGGACTTTGTGGAAACAGGAGTATTCTCCAAAAGCCTATGAATAAGGTTGTGCATACCACTTTCAGTTGTTCTTTTCCTCTTTTCCAAATTATTTACAGCACCCCAATTCTTATCATTGCAATGTACTAACATTACTGCATGATAAGGACTCTCCTGTTCTCTCCCTCCCATTTTTTCACTGAGAGTTGCTCACATACTTCTGTTACAAGCAACTTTTAGTTTTTAGAGTGATTGAGCTGTGGATGGGTTAATCCACTATGCCATTTTTACACACCTTGGCACCTATCATAATGCTAAATTAAAGAGAATTAAATGAATGCCAACACAAACAGTCAATTTCATGTTCTCTGCCTACCCTTAGAGCCTGTGAATATGCAGGTGCCATTTTTTCCAGTGAAGGGATCTTTTGTTTCTCTGATAAGTGGAACATTGTTCACTGTTCAGGTGCCCAGAACAAAACATATATAGGGATAAAAACTGTGTCTGAAAAAAGGAGCATGCCCCTAATCATCTTTAATTTAACTTTGCCTGAAATTTTTTATTTTATATTGTGCACATTCAAGATTTTTTTTTTTATTTGAAGTCAATGTTTTTTTCAAACTTAGGAAACTTACTTTCAGGCTTATATTTCCTGAAAACATTAGCCTAAAGCTATTTTATGCAGTAGCAGCAGGAGACAGCATGTGTTTACTTCTCTACATGCAATCAGAGTCAAGAGGCATGATTTTCTGTTCTATTCTTGAGTTCCAGCTCCCTTTCATTTCACTCTAGCTAATGAAGGGAACACATTTTTCAAGGAATATTTGGACATCTAAGTGGCCATTTAATATTTTTTTTACTATTTTGGAAAAAGCTACAGATTGAGTTGGAAAGATAATTTTTTTTTGTTAAATTATGTTCTACCATAACAGTAACCTTTTAGTGACCAGTAACTGATGCCTAGATGCCCCAGCCAAATGTAACAGCTTCATCTTGCATGGGTTAACCTAACAATAATGCAGTGTACACACGATCGGTTTTACTGATGAAAACAGTCCGATGGACTTTTCTCATCGGACAAACCGATCGTGTATGGGCCCCATCGGTCTTTTTTCCATCGGTGAGAAAAAATAGAACATGTTTTAAATTTATCCGATGGGAAAAAACGATAGCAAATTCCGATTCGTCTGTGTGGAACTCCATCGGACAAAAAACCCACGCATGCTCAGAATCAAGTCGACGCATGCTCAGAAGCATTGAACTTAATTTTTCCTCGGCTTGTCAGAGTGTTTTACGTCACAGAGTTTGGGACGGTCAGATTTTTGACTGATGGTGTGTAGGCAAGACTGATGGAAGTCAAAGGAATCTTCGCTAGCAAAACTCGGTGGTGCACTTGATGAACAAACTATGTAATCCAACAGGGTAGTAGAAATACAGTATTTGTCTGTGAGCAAGTGCTCTCTCACCAACCGGACCAGTCCCAGTCCGTCTCCTCCGCCGATGCGTCTAGGCACATGGATCCATCGACATCCGGGTCTTCGGTCCTCCTGGTACAGCACAGCAAGGATGAAAAGATGTCTCTCAGGTTCCGCTAGGCTGGTGTAGGGCTCTTTGGAAGAAGATGCCCAGGCTTCAGGTCTGGGTTTTCAGCAGTCTCAGACAGAGTTCTTGCTTGCTAGCCGGGAGGTGTCCAAAGAGACAGAATAAACTCCGCCTCCCCTTTATAAAGTCCGCCCCAGCAGTCCTTGCTCCGGGGCAATGCACCCTGGGTGCTGTAAGATGTCTTGGGAAATGTAGTCTCTGGATATTAAAGGAGAATACCCCGCTACACACTCCCCCCACTTAGAATCTTTGGTCCCCAAAGACAGTATCAACAAAAGGCACATACTACATCATTCAAAGCTTTAAGAGATGTTGGCAGGGGAAGTTCCCACCAGAAATGAGGAAGGGAATTACCCTGCCCACAGGTCACTTCTGCAAGAGTGGCCTGCCTAACTGTGCCAGGGAGTGAGCTGGGGTTGCCTTCCACCAAATGTACAGTGGAGGGACCAGATGTTGGTATTGTCCTTCTTGCGGTCGTGACTGTGTCCTCAGAATTTTCTCCCATCTGGGCATAGGTTAATTTCCGGGGAGGACGAATGACTCTCTTCATTCCTTGCTCCCTGGGAGTCACAGTCTCAGCCACTCCAGGTTCTTCTTCTGGCACTGTGGTCAAAACTTCTTCTGCTTCCTGGGCATCCAACTCAGATGCAGAGAGGTGTATGGAATCAATTGAATCTTCAGCAGGCAAGTTATCTTGAACATCTTCCCATTCTTGGAACTGAAGACTTAACGGGACGAATTCAGTGGCTTCTACATTCAAAGTGTTATCCCCAAGATCTTCAGAGGGTGGAAGGTCAATGGATGATGGTGCAGGGGCCTGAGACGGCCATAACCAGCTGAGTTCTGTTTCCTCCTCACTTTGGTCTGAAGCTTCCTCCTCCCTAGGTAAAGTTGCTTGTGACCTAGTGCTAGTTCGAGGAGTATGAGTGGTAGAAGGTAGCTCAGGAGAATCCAGAGTAGGTGGCATCCTAACGGCCTCAGACAGAGGTAACAGATGTTTACGGTGCCAGGTCTTCAGTGGCCCTATTTTCCCTTCTGGCTTCACTTGGTAGATTGGCAGATCCGGTAACTTCTTGCAGATCACATAAGGCTCTGATCTCCACCTGTCTGCCAGCTTATGTTTTCCGGGAACACCTAAATTTCTCAGTAACACTCGGTCTCCAGGCTGCAGATCTTGAATCCGAACCTTCAAGTCGAAATTCCGCTTGTTTCAGGCTCCTCTCTGGTCGGAGGTTAACTGAGCCTTCTCATAGGCCAACTTTAAGCTTTTCCACAGCCTGTCCACATACCCCTTATGTGAGGCAGCAGATGTGTGGTCCACGGAAGTGCCGAAAGCCAAATCCACTGGCAGTCTCGCCTCTCTCCCGAACATGAGTCTATAGGGGGAATATCCTGTGACATCACTGCTGGTGCTGTTGTAAGCATGCACTATTGCTGCTATGTGCTTGCCCCAGTGCTGCTTTTCCTCACTAGACAGGGTTCCCAACATGTTTAGCAAAGTCCTGTTGAACCTCTCTGGTTGGGCATCCCCCTGAGGGTGGTAGGGAGTAGTGCGAGTCTTCTTTATGCCTAAAGAATCCAGCAACTTCTTGATTAATCGACTCTCGAAAGCCCTTCCTTGGTCTGAGTGGAGGCGTTGAGGTAATCCATAATGGACAAAGTACTTTTCCACCAAGATTTTAGCAACGGTGGAGGCCTTCTGGTCCTTGGTTGGAAAAGCCTGGGCGTAATGAGTGAAATGGTCGGTTACCACCAGAACATTTCCATGTCCACTTAGGTCAGGCTCTAGACAAAGGAAGTCAAAGCATACCAAGTCCAAGGGTCCCTGACTTTCTAGATGGCCCATTGGGGCAGCTTGACGTGGCAGTGTCTTCCTTTGTATGCAGCGAGCACATGAGTGACAGTACTCCTCCACTTCAGCCCGCATGCAGGGCCAATAGAACCTACTCCTCACTAGTTGAAAGGTTCGTTCAGCCCCTAAGTGGCCATGATTATCATGCAGAGCAGCTAAGACAGTTTTCCTGTGCTTTTCTGGCAAGAACAGCTGCCACTTATCTTCCAGGTCATCAGAGGGGCCCCTTCGGTAGACCACCCCCTGATGCACCTGTAACCTGTCCCATTCTTTGTGGATGGATTGGGCCTCCTTTGAGGAGTCATGTAGGAGCCTATCCGGATCCTGATCCTCCAGAACTTCCAAAGCTAATCTTCCTCAAGGGTCTTCCAACTGATCCCTTCTGAGGTCCTTCTTGGATACCTTTGGCAAGTCATCTTCGCCAATCTGGGTCACATCACAATAGTACTTGGGTACTCCCACCACAGAGACTCCGACTTCTTTGGCCCTGGATCCGCCACTAACTTGAAGCTGTTCCCCTTGACATAGGGCCCTCACTCCGTCCGGGGTCACTTGGGTCCAATCTTCAATGCGGCAAGTGGGAGCATGAGACCTTCTTGACAACGCGTCAGCATCTCGGTTCCCCACTCCAGGCCTATACTTCAGGCTGAAGTTGAAGCCGGAAAGGGCTGCCAACCAACGGTGGCCGGTGAGAACCAACTTGGCTGTGGTGAAGAGATAGGTAAGTGGGTTATTATCAGTCTTTACAGTGAATTCAGCCGCATACAGGTAGTCTCTGAGCTTATCCACAACTGCCCACTTTAGGGCCAGGAACTCTAACTTGTGGGTGGGGTAATTCTTCTCCGCTGGTGTTAGACTTCTGCTGACATAGGCGACTGGCCTTAGCTGTCCTTCATATTCCTGGTACAGCACACCCCCCAGGCCATCATGGCTGGTAGGGATGAGCCGAACACCCCCGGGTTCGGTTCGCACCAGAACCTTCAAACGGACCGAAAGTTCGCGCGAACTTTCGAACCCTATTCGTTATAATGGACGCGAACGTTCGAAATCAAAATTGCTAATTACAACGGCCAATATGCATGTTAATGTCATAAAACAGGTTTGGGGACCCGGGTCCTGCCCCAGGGGACATATATCAATGCAAAAAGAAATTTTAAAAACTAAAGTTTTTTCGGGAGCAGTCATTTTAATGATGCATAAAGTGAAAAAAAAAAAAGTGAAATTTCCCTTTAAATATGGTACCTGGGGGGTGTCTAAAGTATGCCTGTGAAGTGGCATGTGTTTCCCGTGTTTAGAACTGTCCTTGCACAAAATGACATTTGTAAAGGAAAAAAAGAAGCCATTTAAAACCACTTGCGGCTTTAATGTCATGTCTTGTCCTGGCCGCCATATGGCTGAAAATCCTTGAGAAAAATGGCATGGCTACCCCATCACCCCCCCCCCCCCACCCCAGCCCCTTTGGGTCTTGTATGGATACTAAGGGGGACCCCGCACCCAAAATAAAACCCTATACCTACAACCCTATATACTCTGAACAGCAGTATATAGGTGGTGCAAACAAGACATGGACTGTAGGTTTGTTCTTAAGTAGAATCTGAACAGGTACATTATGAAGTGTAGCTACATCCCAAAAAAATCAATTTTTAAGCTTTTTGGAGAACATAGGGAGGGGTTATCACCCCTGTAACATTTGCTGTCTTTGCACATCTGTTCAGAACATGTCACCTCACTTTCCGTCCCAATGACAAATGTTTTTGGAAAAGTGGGGTTTTAATTGAAACAAGGATTGGTGATAAAGCATCAGTAGAGAGGAGATACCTTTTTCCCAAATTAAATCTAACAGGATAGAATTTTCCTTCCTAGGGGTAGATTTCCTCTCACTTCCTGTTTTCTCTTGCCGTTTGCAAGTAGGAGTCGTTTGTAAGTTGGATGTTTGAAAGTAGGGGCCTGCCGTATATACTCTGCAGAAATTTGCCCTATTAGATGTTGGTGTAGCCACAAGACTGGTGGGCACAGGAATGGGCCCTGCTGTGAGTTAATAGATCAAGATTTGTACTTGCATGCACCTGTTGAACCGGGCAGAAAAATTGGGCCTTTGGTGGTGGTGGTGGTGGTGGTGGACGGTGTTGCCACAAGACTGTAAGCCCTCACAGTTACTCTTGGTGGGTGCAGGAATGGGCCCTGCTGTGAGTTATTAGATCAAGATTTGTAATTGCATGCACCTGTTGAACAGGGCAGAAAAATTGGGCCTTTGGTGGTGGTGGTGGTGGTGGACGGTGTTGCCACAAGACTGTAGGCCCTCATAGTTACTCTTGGTGGGCGCAGGAATGGGCCCTGCTGTGAACTATTAGATCAAGATTTGTAATTACACGCCCCTGTTAAACAGGGGCTGAAAAATTGTGCCTTAGGCATTGGTGCTGGTGCCACAACACTGCAACCCCTCACAGATACTGTACTTGGAGCACAGCAGTCACACCTGTTGCGAAGCATCTTTTTAAAAAATTGTAATTACACGCCCCTGTTATACAGGGGCTGAAAAATTGTGCCTTAGGCACTGGTGCTGGTGCCACAACACTGCAACCCCTCACAGATACTGTACTCTGAGCACAGCAATGAGACCTGTTGCAAAGCATTGCCTAAAAATTGTAATTACACGCCCCAACAGGGGCTGAAAAATTGTGCCTTAGGCACTGGTGCTGGTGCCACAACACTGCAACCCCTCACAGATACTGTACTCTGAGCACAGCAGTCACACCTGTTGCGAAGCATCTTTTTAAAAAATTGTAATTACACGCCCCTGTTATACAGGGGCTGAAAAATTGTGCCTTAGGCACTGGTGTGGTGGCATGGATCATTGAGGAGGAGGAAGAGGATAGTCAGTGAACATAACAGGACAGTCACTCAGCATCAGCATAGGCAGTCTTGAAGGGATGTGACATTATAAATTATTCCGTTATATCCGCTTCAGGTGTCTGGTAGCTGGTGGTGATCCAAGACTGATTCATTTTTATGAAGGTCAGTCGATCAACCGAGTCGGTGGACAGGCGCACCCTATGATCGGTGACAAATCCTCCAGCAGCACTGAATGTGCGTTCGGAAAGAACGCTGGATGCAGGACAGGCCAGTAGCTCAATTGCATACTGTGCAAGCTCTGGCCAGTGATCCATCCTCAGGACCCAGTAAGCCAGAGGATTTTCGGTGGGAAAGGTGTCCAAGTCTGACCTTGCCCCTAGGTATTCCTGCACCATGTATATCAGACGCTGGCGATGGTTGCTGGAACCGATCATACCTTGGGGCTGCGGACTAAAAAATTGTCTGAACGCATCGGTCAGACGTCCACCTTCCCCACCGCTCCTTCTGCTACTGACCGAAGCCTCAGCAACTCGTCGTCCAGGACCAGGAGTTTGTAACCTCCCAGTTTCTGGGAACGCGTTGCACAGACCTTTCTGCAAGGCCTCCCTGAGATGTCTCATCCTCTGCTCCCTCTGCGACGGCAAGATAAGGTCCGCAACCTTACCCTTGTACCGTGGATCAAGGAGAGTGGCCAGCCAGTAATGGTCACTCTCCTTGATCCGAAGAACACGAGGATCCTTCCGCAGGCTTTGCAGGATCAGGGAGGCCATGCAGCGTAGGTTAGCTGAGGCATTCGGTCCGGAGTCTTCTGGGTCACTGAGGATGACATGATCGCCAGCCACCTCCTCCCAGCCACGTACAAGTCCACTGGTTTGTTGGGACTGTACATCATCCCTAAAAGACTGCTGCTGCTGATGCTGAGTGCCAGGCTCCACCTCCATGCTCACACAATCCTCCTCCTCCTCCTCCTCCTCTTCCTGTGTGATGGGTGGGACAGAAGGAACATTGTCTGGATAAAGGGGGCCTTGAGAGACAAGGAAGTCCTCCTCTTCCTGCCTCTGTTCTGCCTCAAGTGCCCTGTCCATTATCCCACGCAGCGTATGCTCCAACAGGTGGACAAGAGGTACAGTGTCACTGATTCATGCACTGTCACTGCTCACCATCCTCGTGGCCTCCTCAAATGGTGAGAGGACAGTGCATGCATCCCTGATCATGCTCCACTGGCGTGGGGAAAAAAAGCCAAGCTCCCCTGACCCTGTCCTGGTGCCGTAGTCGCAAAGGTACTCATTGATGGCCCTCTGCTGCGTGTGCAGTCGCTGCAGCATGGCCAACGTTGAGTTCCACCTGGTGGGCATGTCACATATTAGGCGGTTCTTGGGCAGGTTCAGCTCCTTTTGCAGCTCAGTCAGCCGAGCACTGGCATTATAAGATCGGCGGAAATGCACACAGACTTTCCTGGCCTGCCTCAGGACATCCTGTAAGCCTGGGAACCTGCCCAAGAACCGCTGCACCACCAGGTTGAGGACGTGAGCCATACAGGGCACATGGGTGAGCTGCCCCTGTCGCAGGGCGGAGAGGAGGTTGGTGCCATTATCAGAAACGACCATTCCTGGCTTAAGCTGGCGTGGCGTCAACCACCTCTCGGCCTGCCCCTGCAGAGCTGCCAGAACCTCTGGCCCAGTGTGGCTCCTGTCCCCCAAACACACCAGCGCAAGCACGGCATGGCATCTTTTTGCCTGCGTACTCGCGTAGCCCCTTGTACGCCTACGGAGCACCGCTGGTTCCGAGGACAGAGCACTCGAAGAGGACATGGAGGAAGAAGAAGAGGAGGGGGTGGAGGAGAGAGGTGTGTCACAACCAGTAGTAGCATTTTGGAGGCGTGGTGGCGGAACAACCTCCAACACTACTGCACCTTGTCCTGCATCCCTCCCAGCTGCCAATAGAGTGACCCAATGGGCCGTGAAAGAAAGATAACGTCCCTGTCCATGCCTGCTGGACCATGAGTCAGCGGTAATATGCACCTTACCGCTGACCGCCCTGTCCAGCGAGGCATGGACATTGCCTTCCACATGCCAGTAGAGAGACGGAATCGCCTTCGTTGAGAAAAAGTGGCGTTTGGGAACCTGCCACTGAGGAACCGCACATTGAACAAACTCACGGAAGGGGGCCGAGTCTATCAACTGAAAAGGCAGCAGTTGAAGTGCTAGCAATTTAGCCAAGCTAGCATTCAACCGCTGGGCATGTGGATGGCTGGGAGTATACTTCTTTTGACGGTCCAGCAGCTGGGGCAGGGAAATTTGCCTGCTACAATCGGACGTCGGTGTACTGCAAGTACTTGTTTGTGACACACCTAATTCTACACCTTCAGTCCTCTCAGAGCAGCTTTCAGAGAGGACTGAAGATATAGTGGGGATGGAGATCCCAGCTGATGAGGAGCAAGGAGAGGTCAGCTTTGTTCTTTGGTGTGGGTCTTTTATGTGTGCTTGCCAACGAGCTGCATGGCAGGTCGACATATGTCTGCTCATGCTTGTGGTGCCCAAGCGGCTGATGTTTTGGCCACGCGAGATACGCTTGAGACAAATATTGCAAATAGCAGTGGTGCGATCTGATGCACTCGTCTCAAAAAAGGCCCACACCAAAGAACTTTTGTGATAACGTGCAGAGGCAGCGCCCTGCACAGGCGGAGCTCTGCGGTGTGGTACAGTTGCTGTGCTGGCCTCTAGCTGGCCTCCAGGGGGCATCCTGCCTCGTTGGACATGTGACGCTGCATCCTCCTCCTCCTCCTCCTCTCTCCCTTCAGGCACCCACGTGGAGTCAGTGACCTCATCATCCCCTCCCTCTTCACCACTAGAGCAAACCTGGCAGTAAGCTGCAGCTGGTGGAACACTACTGCCAGATTGCTGTCCTTCAGCATCCCCTCTCTCTGCGCGCACACTACTGACTTCCTCAAGCTGGGTATCATCATCCGAGCCTTCGAATCGTTGGGCATCCTCCTGGAGCATGTACCCAACACTGTGCTCAAACAGTTCGGGGGACTCCTCAGGAGGACATGGTGGGTCTAGGGAAGGGGTGGCTGATGATGCCATTGAGCACGCGTTGGCAGCTGCTCTGCCAGTACCCTGAGCCTGGGTGAGAGAGGATGAGGAGGATGAGGAGGGCTTGGTCATCCATTCTACCAAGCCTTCGGCATGATGCGGCTCCACATGTCCAGCTGCCGAAAACAAAGACAAGCGTGTCCCATGGCCACGTGCTGATGACGATGCACGACCACGTCCACGGCCAGCACTGTTGTCTCTAGAAACAGAGCCTGCCTGCCCTGTGTTCTTGCCTCGGCACGCTCTGCCTCTCCTTGGCGGTCTTCCAGCCATTGTAGTCGGTAGTGTATATAGTATAAAAAATAGAACTCCTATGTGTGCTCACAACACACTGTAGGTCCTATGGGTGCTGACACTAACACACTATAGGTACTATGTGTGCTGCTGACAAGAAAATATAGGAGCTCTGTTTGCTGCCACTAACACACTAGAAGTCCTAGTGGTGCTTCTGAGAAGAAAATATAGGAGCTCTGTGTGATGCCACTAACACACTAGAAGTCCTATGGGTGCTTCTGAGATGAAAATATAGGAACTCTGTGTGATGCCACTAACACATTAGAAGTCCTATGGGTGCTGCTGAGAAGAAAATATAGGAGCTCTGTTTGCTGCCACTAACACACTAGAAGTCATATGGGTGCTGCTGAGAAGAAAATATAGGAGCTCTGTGTGATGCCACTAACACACTAGAAGTCCTATGGGTGCTGCTGAGAAGAAAACATAGGAGCTCTGTTTGCTGCCACTAACACACTAGAAGTCCTATGGGTGCTTCTGAGATGAAAATATAGGAGCTCTGTGTGATGCCACTAACACACTAGAAGTCCTATGGGTGCTGCTGAGAAGAAAATATAGGAGCTCTGTTTGCTGCCACTAACACACTAGAAGTCCTATGGGTGCTGCTGAGAAGAAAATATAGGAGCTCTGTGTGATGCCACTAACACACTAGAAGTCCTATGGGTGCTGCTGAGAAGAAAATATAGGAGCTCTGTTTGCTGCCACTAACACACTAGAAGTCCTATGGGTGCTGCTGAGAAGAAAATATAGGAGCTCTGTGTGATGCCACTAACACACTAGAAGTCCTATGGGTGCTTCTGAGATGAAAATATAGGAGCTCTGTGTGATGCCACTAACACACTAGAAGTCCTATGGGTGCTGCTGAGAAGAAAATATAGGAGCTCTGTGTGATGCCACTAACACACTAGAAGTCCTATGGGTGCTTCTGAGATGAAAATATAGGAGCTCTGTGTGATGCCACTAACACACTAGAAGTCCTATGGGTGCTGCTGAGAAGAAAATATAGGAGCTCTGTGTGATGCCACTAACACACTAGAAGTCCTATGGGTGCTTCTGAGATGAAAATATAGGAGCTCTGTGTGATGCCACTAACACACTAGAAGTCCTATGGGTGCTGCTGAGAAGAAAATATAGGAGCTCTGTTTGCTGCCACTAACACACTAGAAGTCCTATGGGTGCTGCTGAGAAGAAAATATAGGAGCTCTGTGTGATGCCACTAACACACTAGAAGTCCTATGGGTGCTGCTGAGAAGAAAATATAGGAGCTCTGTTTGCTGCCACTAACACACTAGAAGTCCTATGGGTGCTGCTGAGAAGAAAATATAGGAGCTCTGTGTGATGCCACTAACACACTAGAAGTCCTATGGGTGCTTCTGAGATGAAAATATAGGAGCTCTGTGTGATGCCACTAACACACTAGAAGTCCTATGGGTGCTGCTGAGAAGAAAATATAGGAGCTCTGTGTGATGCCACTAACACACTAGAAGTCCTATGGGTGCTTCTGAGATGAAAATATAGGAACTCTGTGTGATGCCACTAACACACTAGAAGTCCTATGGGTGCTGCTGAGAAGAAAATATAGGAGCTCTGTTTGCTGCCACTAACACACTAGAAGTCCTATGGGTGCTTCTGAGAAGAAAATATAGGAGCTCTGTGTGATGCCACTAACACACTAGAAGTCCTATGGGTGCTTCTGAGATGAAAATATAGGAACTCTGTGTGATGCCACTAACACATTAGAAGTCCTATGGGTGCTGCTGAGAAGAAAATATAGGAGCTCTGTTTGCTGCCACTAACACACTAGAAGTCCTATGGGTGCTGCTGAGAAGAAAATATAGGAGCTCTGTGTGATGCCACTAACACACTAGAAGTCCTATGGGTGCTGCTGAGAAGAAAATATAGGAGCTCTGTTTGCTGCCACTAACACACTAGAAGTCCTATGGGTGCTGCTGAGAAGAAAATATAGGAGCTCTGTTTGCTGCCACTAACACACTAGAAGTCCTATGGGTGCTGCTGAGAAGAAAATATAGGAGCTCTGTGTGATGCCACTAACACACTAGAAGTCCTATGGGTGCTGCTGAGAAGAAAATATAGGAGCTCTGTTTGCTGCCACTAACACACTAGAAGTCCTATGGGTGCTGCTGAGAAGAAAATATAGGAGCTCTGTTTGCTGCCACTAACACACTAGAAGTCCTATGGGTGCTGCTGAGAAGAAAATATAGGAGCTCTGTGTGATGCCACTTACACACTAGAAGTCCTATGGGTGCTTCTGAGATGAAAATATAGGAGCTCTGTGTGATGCCACTAACACACTAGAAGTCCTATGGGTGCTGCTGAGAAGAAAATATAGGAGCTCTGTGTGATGCCACTAACACACTAGAAGTCCTATGGGTGCTTCTGAGATGAAAATATAGGAACTCTGTGTGATGCCACTAACACACTAGAAGTCCTATGGGTGCTGCTGAGAAGAAAATATAGGAGCTCTGTTTGCTGCCACTAACACACTAGAAGTCCTATGGGTGCTTCTGAGAAGAAAATATAGGAGCTCTGTGTGATGCCACTAACACACTAGAAGTCCTATGGGTGCTTCTGAGATGAAAATATAGGAACTCTGTGTGATGCCACTAACACATTAGAAGTCCTATGGGTGCTGCTAAGAAGAAAATATAGGAGCTCTGTTTGCTGCCACTAACACACTAGAAGTCCTATGGGTGCTTCTGAGAAGAAAATATAGGAGCTCTGTGTGATGCCACTAACACACTAGAAGTCCTATGGGTGCTTCTGAGATGAAAATATAGGAACTCTGTGTGATGCCACTAACACATTAGAAGTCCTATGGGTGCTGCTGAGAAGAAAATATAGGAGCTCTGTTTGCTGCCACTAACACACTAGAAGTCCTATGGGTGCTGCTGAGAAGAAAATATAGGAGCTCTGTGTGATGCCACTAACACACTAGAAGTCCTATGGGTGCTGCTGAGAAGAAAATATAGGAGCTCTGTTTGCTGCCACTAACACACTAGAAGTCCTATGGGTGCTGCTGAGAAGAAAATATAGGAGCTCTGTTTGCTGCCACTAACACACTAGAAGTCCTATGGGTGCTGCTGAGAAGAAAATATAGGAGCTCTGTGTGATGCCACTAACACACTAGAAGTCCTATGGGTGCTGCTGAGAAGAAAATATAGGAGCTCTGTTTGCTGCCACTAACACACTAGAAGTCCTATGGGTGCTGCTGAGAAGAAAATATAGGAGCTCTGTTTGCTGCCACTAACACACTAGAAGTCCTATGGGTGCTGTTGGGGTGCAATGCTGTGCTAACAGCACTGCGGTTGGTACTTCTGCAATACTGTACTAACAGTAAGCACGCACCAGACTAATCCCCAGCAGCAGCTAATAACACGCTAACTGTGCAATCAGCAGCAATGAACGATCAATGACTTAGGTAGCAATGGTTTAGCAAAGAAATAGCCAATGGTTTAGCAAAGAAGAGCAAATCTTTCAGTATCAAGCAAAGACAGAATCAGCAGACTGATCTCTCCTAAAGCCGGAACTCATGTGACCGGGGCCGATGGCGTGGCGGCCTTTTAAATGGTGGGGCGTGTACTAAAGCCCCTGAGCTGTAATTGGCTACAGGCGTCCTGCCTGTAGCCAATTATTGCTCTCCGAGTTTCGGGCGCTGTGATTGGCCAAGCATGCGGGGTCACAGTGCATGCTTGGCCAATCATCAGCCAGCAATGCACTGCGCCGGCCGCGCCGGCCGCAATGCATTGCGGGGCCGCTCGCATCACACGAATGTGATGCGAACGGCCCAAATAGTTCTGGGCTCGACGAGCGAGCGAACGCCCGGTGCTCGATTCGAACATGGGTTCGAATCGAGCACCGGGCCCATCCCTAATGGCTGGTATCCACATGCAGTTCATACGGTTTCTTGGTGTCAGCATAGGCCAATACCGGGGCAGTGGTCAGACTCTTCTTTAGCATTTTGAAGGCTTCTTCACATCTCGCTGTCCACTGGCCTTCCACGGACTCTCCCGACTTTCAGGGGCCAGTCTCATCTTCCTCTCCCTCTGTCTTCAGCAACTCATTCAGAGGTTTGGCTATTTTTGCAAATCCTTCCACGAATCGACGGTAGTAGGAGCAAAACCCGAGGAAGGATCTGAGTTCAGTCACAGTGGTTGGGTGAGGCCAGGAGGTAACAGCTTCAAGCTTGTGAGGATCGGTAGACACTCCCTCTTCAGACACTATGTGTCCTAGATAGTGTACTGAAGACGGGTAGAACTGACACTTTTCTCTGGAGAGTTTGAGTCCCTCTTCACTGAGTCTTTTCAAAACTTTCTCCAGCCTTTCTTCATGCTCCTCTAGAGTCCTTCCAAAGACAATGATGTCATCTAAGTACACCAGGACTTCAGTAAGGTGTATGTCCCCCACTGTCTTCTCCATCAGCCTCTGGAAAGTGGCAGGGGCCCCCGACAGGCCTTGGGGCATCCTGTTGAATTCATAGAACCCTATCGGGGTGATGAAAGCCGTTTTCTCCCTGTCTTCAGGATGCATTGGAATTTGGTAGTACCCACTCTTCAGGTCCATAACGCTGAACCACTTGGCTCCTGACAGACTCTGCAGGGCATCCTCAATCCTGGGAGTGGTGTACTGATCGGGTATGGTCCTCCTATTGAGAGTCCTGTAGTCTATGCACAGTCTTAATGATCCATTTTTCTTCCTGACTACTACAATAGATGAGGCATACGGGCTCCTGGACTCTTTAATCACTCCAGTTCTTTTGAGCTCGACCAACTGCTCACGCAGGTCTTCCAGATCAGCGAGAGGAACTCGCCGGACCCTTTCCCGAAAGGGTTTATCTTCCTGCAGACGGATCCTATGAGTGGCACTCCTTGCACACCCCACGTCAAACTAATTTTCTGAAAATATTTTTCTCCATTTTGTTAGTTGAGCACTTGCTCTCTCCTTCCACACTGGTGGTAGGTTGGTGTTTTCCAGACAGAGTTCCTCCAAAGGGGATTCTCCTCCTCCTGGTCTCCTTAGATCGGACGGGCCCACTTGGGTGGCAGGGTTCACTTTCCCCAGTAACATCCGGGCCGGAATCTTCATAGGGGAGTCAGTGACATTCCTGATACTCATTGGAACCTGGCCCCTCGATTTCTCCAATGCCCTCAACTGCACCACTTCGGGAATTACCTCCAGCCCTGGGTGTGTATCCAACAGATCTTGCTCCAAGACCACAAAGGGGCCAGGCTGCTCCCAGGAGAGTTTGACAGTAGCCTGCAGACAGGTCATCTCACCAGGTTGCAGCACCTTCTCCTTCTTGGATAATCTCCAGACTTTTCCCACCCCCTCTTCTGGGGCCTTCTGCTCCAGGACCAACTTCCGGTAAACCTGTTGTAGCATGGGGTGGATCCTGGCTACCAAAGCACCTTGTTCTTGCACTATGGGGCCAGTAGTCTCCTGACCAAGTCAGTGTTGGTTCCTATAATTAGGGAACTTCTATTGGCTCCTGGTGGGCGAGGACAAACTACTGCCAAAGTATCAAACTTCCGCTTTTCCCGTTACAGAGGGATCGAATGCCAGCCTGATTGTGACGTAGCCCTCGTAAGGGAAGCTCTGAGTACCAATTCCCCATATCTCGAGGTTGTCGAGCTTCTGTAGAGGTATGTGGTTCAAGTGTCTCTGGTAAAAGTCTCTATACAAGAGTGTCACTTGGGCTCCCGTGTCTAGGATGGCTCTGGTGTAAACTCCCTCCACTTGAATAGGGACTAGCGGAGAGGCTCCCACCAGCTTATCTGAAAAGCTTTCCCGAGGCGACTTCTTCTTTGGACTCTGGGGTTTTCCCTTGGCGGTTTTCTTCTTTGTCCATTTGTCTCTGGATCTCAGCCCCTTTTGGGCCTGGTATGCATTGATTCCCTGCAGATTGTTAGACTTTAACTCCTGACAGGGGGTATTGAGTGGTTTGAGAGGGGCTCTGTTTCCCTTGCTCTTTACTTTTTCCTTTTGGAGCTTTCTGTGAATAGCGGGCGCCCGGCTGACTCCTTCATCGGGGCCCTCTGAAGTTTTCCGCCGACTTGCGGTATCTGGATGCAACTTCATCTGGGCTGGGACACACTGCTCTAACATGCCCGATTCCCCCACATTTAAAGCATGTTATCAATCTCTTAGACTTCTGTACTAGTCCCGTATTGGAGCTAGGAGGTTTTTTTTGGTCCTCTGATGTGTTCTTATTGTGTAGCACAGAGGCCTGGCTAGTCAGCATGGATACCATTTCTGCTAGTTGTGACACCTGGGTCTTTAGGAGTTCAACTTCTTTATCACCTCCTTCTGCACTTAACATTCTGACTCGGGCAGTTGGTTCGGTGTGTTGACTCCTCCTTTTGTCTTCCAACATGGCCTCCTCCTCCCTGACTATCCGGATCAAGTCAGGGTATTCCAGGCTGCTCCCGTCCTGCTGGGTGCGTAGCATTAATGCGATGGGGTCCAAGGGTTGAGCTCCCCTCAATGCCTGCTGGGCATGGGCCTCATCCACTTTTCTTGGATCGATCCCTTTCTTCAGTAGGATCTGATGCAGGATCTTATCCAGACGTCTTATGAATTCTGACAGCTTCTCTCCCTCCTTTTGGTAGCAATACTCCAGCTGGTAAGTGAGTTCAGTGATCTTATCCATCCCGCCGAACACATTCTGCAGAATATCCAGATAATCCTGTGCATTGCAGTCCTTCTTGCTTAACTTGAGGTTACGTATGGCCTCCAGAGCAGGCCCCTTTAAGCTTTCCGCAATCCTTTGTTTTTTTTGTTGTTCTGGCACCTCCCATTCTTCTAGGGCCTGAGTGGTGCCATCTAGCCACTCTTCAAATCCATCCTCCAGTGAAGGTACAGGTTTCTTCCCAGAAAAAGTCCTGAGTTTCCTGTATCCTGACATCAGGTAGTCTGGAGGGTCCTTTTTACACTTGGCCACAATCTCCCCCAGGACAGCGCATAATTCTGAACTAATTGGTCATTGGTGGTGAACCGGGACCCCGTTGTTGGGTGCTTCCTGAAGTAGTGGATGTGGGTCCATCTTTATTCTCTGCTGGGTGTATCAGGAGGAGTTCTACTTGGTTTGTAGTTTTTATGCTGGCACCCTTGAAGTAGTCAGAGATTCCGTTCCTCCAGTCACACATTGCATAGGTGTGGGGATTTATAGTATCTGTCTTCATGTCAATCACCCATGGCTTCCTGTCCATGGACAATGCTTTCATGACTGGAGTTAGCTCCTCTATCCAGGCCTCTCTCTGGATTTCAACCACCAGGCCATTCCCGGGTAGGATGCCTTCATCCCTGCACCACCGGGCTACGGCAGCAGGGTCCATTCTGGTGCTTCTGACTGGCTTGATTGCAGCGTGCAGTATACAGGAATCCCGGACCCGAGCCCCCACGTATAGCGGTACCCCCAGTTAAGAGGGCTGCTGGTATTGATTTCTTGGGCCCTGTAGTGCACCGCTGTCAACCCCTGGCAATCGGCTCTACCCTCCCGTGGCACAGCTAGTAAGGGGAGATAGGACTGCGTGACCAGCAACTCTGGGTGACACAGTCCTATGGCAAACACACACAGTAAAATGTTAAAACTTCTGTATAAAGTAAAAGAAACAGACACCAATGTACTTGACCCAGGTATATTTACTGAGACTAATGGGCAAGTAATAAACAAGAGTATAAAATTATTTGCAGCTCCCTGCAATAAACAGTATTCAAACAAACAGAATAGACAGGTATTGCTATGCAACTCTACCGATACCCTTTTTCAGCTACTTCCCCTCGTGGGCAGACTGACGCCCAGCAATGTCTGCCTATGCAGTCAGGCCTGACTGAACTAAATGGAAGTTCTGTAAAGGAATCTTCGCTAGCAAAACTCGTGGTGCACTTGATGAACAAACTTTGTAATCCAACAGGTTGGTAGAAATACAGTATTTGTCTGTGAGCAAGTGCTCTCTCACCAACCGGACCAGTCCCAGTCCGTCTCCTCTGCCGATGTGTCTAGGCACATGGATCCATCGACATCCGGGTCTTCGGTCCTCCTGGTACAGCACAGCAAGGATGAAAAGATGTCTCTCAGGTTCCGCTAGGCTGGCGGAGGGCTCTTTGGAAGAAAATGCCCAGGCTTCAGGCCTGGGTTTTCAGCAGTCTCAGACAGAGTTCTTGCTTGCTAGCCTGGAGGTCTCCAAAGAGACAGAATAAACTCCGCCTCTCCTTTATAAAGTCCACCCCAGCAGTCCTTGCTCCGGGGCAATGCACCCTGGGTGCTGTAAGATGTCTTGGGAAATGTAGTCTCTGGATATTAAAGGGGAATACCCTGTTACACAAACAATTCAATCTTTCTTAAGGATCTATACAGCCTTTGTTAGGTACATTGTTCTTTATAAAAAAAAACTCATAGGCTGAAAAATGCACAAAAATGTTAAAAAAGCATATACTATATATTTTTACTGTAATATTATTTTAACCAGTTGTCAACCGTCCGCCGTCAAATGACGGCGGCAGGAAGACACTGTTATTCTGGGTGGACGTCATATGACGTTGCGCCTTTAAAATCCACTAGGGGGCGCGCGCCCGCCGCATCACTGGGGACCCGATGCGCGTGCCCGGTGGCCACGATGGCCGCCAGGCACCCGCGACTGCTCAGTAACCGAGCAGGACCGTGGATCTGTGTGTGTAAACACACAGATCCACGTCCTGTCAGGGAGAGGAGATGGTGTGTCCTTTGTACATAGGGACACAGATCGGTCTCCTCCCCCAGTCAGTCCCCTCCCCCCATAGTAAGAATCACTAATAGGGAACACATTTAACCCCTTCCTCGCCCCTAGTGTTAACCCCTTCTCTGCCAGTCATGTTTATACAGTAATCAATGCAATTTTATAGCACAGATCGCTGTATAAATGTGAATGGTCCCAAAAATGTGTCAAAAGTGTCCGATGTGTCCGCCGCAATATCGCAGTCACGATAAAAATCGCTGATCGCTGCCATTACTAGTAAAAAAATAAATAAAAATAAAAATGCTATAAATCTATCCCCTATTTTGTAGACGCTATAACTTTTGCGCAAACCAATCAATATACGCTTATTGCGATTTTTTTTAACCAAAAATATGTATAAGAATACGTATCGGCCTAAACTGAGGAAAATGTAAAAAAAAATAATAATATTTATTATAGCAAAACGTAAAAAATATTGTGTTTTTTTTTCAAACTTGTCGCTCTTCTTTTGTTTATAGCGCAAAAAATAAAAACCGCAGAGGTGATCAAGTACCACCAAAAGAAAGCTCTATTTGTGGGGAAAAAAGGACGCAAATTTTGTTGTTTGGGTACAATGTCGCACAACCTCGCAATTGTCATTCAAAGTGTGACAGCGCTGAAAGCTGAAAAATGGCTTGGGCAGGAAGGGGGTTTAAGTGCCCAGTAGGGAAGTGGTTAATATTATAATTGTATCAAACAAATACAGTATTATACAGGTCAGTGATTCCACTTTCAGCCTGGAGTAGCATCTACATCTGCAATTAATGGGCACAGTGGCTACATTTAATGGGCACAGTGGCTGCATTTGATGGCACAGTGGCTTCATTTAGTGAGCATAGTGGCTGCATTTGATGGCACGGCACAGTGGGTTTGCATTAAATAAAGGACTTGTCCAACTGTGTCTGTGTGTTTTTTACAAATTTTTACATTTTCTTTGTGAAATGGTAGGGGTACAATGTACCCCGTTACCAATTCACATAGGGGGGGGGCCGGGATCTGGAGTTCCCCTTTGTTAAAGGGGGCTTCCAGATTTCGATAAGCCCCCCACCCGCAGACCCCCACAACCACCGGGCAAGGTATGTGGGGATGAGGCCCTTGTCCTCATCAACATGGGGACAGCCTCCCCATGTTAAGGGCATGTGGCCTGGTACAGTTCAGGAGGGGGGCCTCTCTCTCATCCCCCTTCTTTTCCTGTGGCCTGCCAGGTTGCGTGCTTGGATAAGGGTCTGGTATGGATTTTTGGGGGGACCCCACGCCATTTATTTTTTTAATTTTGGTGCGGGGTTCCCCTTAATATCCATACCAAACCTGAAGGGCCTGATATGGAATTTGGGGGGACCCCATGTTTTTTTTTGCTTTGGGGTTCCCCTTAATATTCATACCAGACCCAAAGGGCCTGGTAATGGACTGTGGGGGGGGGCCCTGCCGTTTTTTTCAATGACTTTTATCTGTATTGCTGGGACCCGGCAATTCATGAATAGCCGCTAGTAGTTTTAAATGACTTTTTTTCCTTTAGAAATTACATTTTGTGCAGGGACATTTGTAAACACGGTAAAAACATGAGCTACTTTACAGGCATACTATATACACCTCCCGGTACGAAATTTAAAGAAATATTTCACTTTTATTGTTTCACTTTAAGCATTATTAAAATCCCTGCTCCCGAAAAAACTGCAGTTTTTAAAACTTTTTTTGCATTGGTACATGTCCCCTGGGGCAGGACCCAGGTCCCCAAACCCTTTTTATGACAATAACTTGCATATTAACCTTTAAAATTAGCACTTTTAATTTCTCCCATAGACTTTTAACGGTGTTCCGCGGCTTTTCGAATTTGCCGCGAACACCCCAAATGTTCGCTGTTCGCCGAACGGGCGAACAGCCAATGTTCGAGTCGAACTCATGTTCGACTCGAACATAAAGCTCATCCCTAGTAAAGACAGCATGCTGAAGTTCAAACCAAGCATCAGAATGGGGAAGAAATGGGATTTAAGTGACTGAACGTGGCATGATTGTTGGTGCCAGACGGGCTGGTCTGAGTATTTAAAAAACTGCTGATCTACTGGTATTTTCACACATTTTACATTTTAGCATATTCATGAGTCATGAATAACTCATCTGAACACACTAGCTATTGTTCTAGCTTTTCTTGTGGGAAATTGTGCCTTTGTCTGAAGTTAGTTGCATTCCCACAACAACCATCTCTAGGGTTTACCGAAAATGGTCCGTAAAATAGAAAATATCCAGTGAGCAGCAGTTGTGTAGACGAAAATGTCTTGTTGATGTCAGAGGTTAGAGGAGAATGGGCAGATGGTTTGGGATGATAGAAAGGCTACAGTAACTCAAATAACCACTCGTTACAACCAAGGTATGCTGAACGCACAGCACATTGAACCTTTAAGCAGATGGGCTACAGCTGCAGAAGACCACACCGGGTGCCACTCCTGTCAGCTAAGAACAGGAAACTGAGGCTACAATTAACACAGGCTCACCAAAATTGGACAATAGAAGATTTGAAAAATGTTGTCTGGTCGGATTTCAGCTGCATTCAGATCGTAGGGTCAGAATTTGGCGTAAACAACATGAAAGCATGGATCCATCCTGCCAATTTAGGCTGGTGGTGGTGTTGTAATGGTGTGGGGCATTTTTTTGCCACCATTTGGGCCCCTTAGTACCAATTGAGCATTGTTTAAATGCCATGGCCTACCTAAGTATTGTTGCTGACCATGTTCATCCATTTATTACTACAGTGTACCCATCTTCTGATGGCTCCTTCCAGCAGGGTAATGCACCATGTCACAAATCTCAAATCATTTCAAACTGCTTTTGTGAACATGACAATGAGTTCACTGTACTCCAATGGCCTCCACAGTCACCAGATCTCAATCCAATAGAGCAGTGGTCATCAACCCTGTCCTCAGGGCAAACTAACAGACCAGGTTTGCAAGATAACTGAAATACATCACAGGTGATATAATTTTCTGCTCAGTGATTGCAGTATTCTAGTCGGAATCTCCCAAAGGTAATACATAAAATCTGGCCTGTTAGTGGGCCCCTGAGGACAGGGTTGATGACCACTGCAATAGAGCACCTTTGGGATGTGATGAAACGGGTGATTCGCATTATGGATTTGCAGTCGACAAATCTGCAGCAACTGCGTGATGCTATCATGTCAATATGGACCAAAATCTGGAGGAATGTTTCCAACGCCTTGTTGAATCTATGCCACAAAGAATTAAGGCAGTTCTAAAGGCAAAAGAGGCCAAGTGGCCGGTAAGGGTAACTTGCCAATGAAACGCTTCAATCTTTGCCCAAGCTGAGCCTTAATAGATGTAGTAGAAAAGGATACATCTGATAAGATAAACTAGACAGAGTACATGGAGTCTTGATTGATTTTAGTCTTCCTTTTCTCTGCATGTTTCACAAAAACAAATCTAATTTGTGTCAAATCTATCAGAAAATAATGTATGAGATTGTAGGCCACACCCACCCAGACCAAACTTCCCCAGATACAAATAATTAAAATGAACACTCAAAAACCTTATTTGGCAAAAATGTTTGGCCGCGACACCTTTATTGGTTTAAACAATTAATTTCCAATAACTCTTTATTATCACTCATATTTATTATCACTCATAACTTCAGATATATAATCACATAACGGATTTCTACCTGCTCAGTTATTAGAACTCGAGCAGTAGCTCAAACTTCAAATATCAATAACAGTCCCCCCCAGAATCCAGGGTGACCCAACCACATAAGAGGGGTACGCGACTGGGCAGGAGGGAGGGAGCTCCAATCTTCTTCAGTTGTCCACAGGCATGAGGATGAGCCCCACACCTGCTGACCCTTAAATAGCCTAACCCCCTGCTTCGAGAGAACTCCCTGAAACCTCATTGGCTGCTCCTGAAAGCTTCCCTCTAGTCTGTTAAAGAGGCAGTAACCTGACTAAATA
This sequence comes from Rana muscosa, assembly GCA_029206835.1. Taxonomy (NCBI): domain Eukaryota; kingdom Metazoa; phylum Chordata; class Amphibia; order Anura; family Ranidae; genus Rana; species Rana muscosa. Next base: position 223,018,794 of record CM055116.1, read on the forward strand.
AAACCTAATGCTGCTTAAAGTGGTTGTAAACCCACTTTTTCAACTTGCACCTACAGGTAAGCCTAGATTAAGGCTTACCTGTAGGTGCAAGAAATATCTCCTAAACCTACACGGTTTAGGAGACATTTACTAAAATGACAAGCGCCGCTGTCTACGGCGCATTTATGGGGTTAATCCCATTCACATACTCGGCTACTTCCCAGCAATCGCTGGGCGTAGCCGAGTGGGACGCCTCCCGCGCGCATGCGCAGAGTGACGTCTCCGCCGCTCCGGCCAATCACAGCGCCGGAGCGGCGCTGTGATTGGCTGGTGCGGCGATACCCGGAAGTAACATTCCGGCTATTGCCGCAGTGATATCTGCGGCTGGACAGAGGGATGAGGACGGCTTCGGGGGCCCCGATCTAAGGTAAGTGGAACATAATGAGCTATTATGCTAGTCATAATAGCTCATTATGCCTTTCTCTTGCAGGTGGGCCAAAAAATAAAAATAATAAGTGGGTTTACAACCACTTTAATAACTTATATTAAATGCTGGGATAGGGAGGCCACAATCTCAAGAAAGTGGCCCCATATTATGCCCCCTTTTTTCATGAGATTGTAGGCCACACCCACCCAGACCAAACTTCCCCAGATACAAATAATTAAAATGAACACTCAAAAACCTTATTTTTTGGCAATTTTTTTTGCCCGCGACACCTTTATTGGTTTAAACAATTAATTTTCAATAACTCTTTATTATCACTCATATTTATTATCACTCATAACTTCAGATATATAATCACATAATGGATTTCTACCTGCTCAGTTATTAGAACTCGAGCAGTAGCTCAAACTTCAAATATCAATAACAGTCCCTACGCAACGGTCTTGAGCATCAAGATCGTCCCACCCCAACCGTCACAGCCATCTCAATGCTGTTCTGTAAACCCAAATTAAAGATATCCATACCCACTTCCGACAAGTGAACACCACCCGACCTGTATAAACCTGGATAACCGCCCTCCAGGTCCACATGCCGATAGGATAATCCACCAATTTTAGGAATGAACTTTTCCAGAGCCCTATTGACTCTTTTCCTTATCTTTTCCATAACCCTCCTCTGGTCAGAGGAGAGCCAGGAAAGACGAGGAACCACCTCGGAAAAAAATAGTGTTGTACCTGAGGAAGTAACAATAAAACGATGCAAGTCACGCTTGATCATAAACAATAAATCTAAAGTTTTTACATTTCCCAAATCATTTCCTCCCAAATGCACAAGCAAAATAGATGGCGATGGCCATACTTGACACAACCTGTTCAACTGAAAGTACAGTTGGAACCACTGAAGGCCTCTGATACCTTTCCAAAATAACCTTAAAGAGTCCGGATGCAGCGATAAATTAATTGTATGAGCCGCTCGTTTTTGAGCCCAGTAGGTAAATGAGTGCCCCAGAATCCAAACTGTGAGCTGGGTAGATAGAATTCAAACAAATAAATTAGGATGAACATATAACTTAAAACATTGAGACTTCCACCTCCCCATTGCTTTAATATCAGTATCCGGGAACCCTAACCGGGCCACCTCAGAGGCTGTGCCTATCCAAAATGAGTGGGAAGAAAACCTGAAGTTACTTAATCCCATTCTATCCAAACATTTCTTTAAGACAGCATCAAATTGGTATTTTGTCAGGGGATGTAAATTAATGTGAACTAGAAAAAAAAAACTCCGGAAGGCCTAAGCCCCATAAATTGACTAACCGCGGCTACCGGGCACATGAATGCCTCATCGTGCTCCCGTAGATTGACCCAACGGCCTTTTCCACATTGATCAGTTTTTGAATTTTGTAGCCAAATGTGAACACCCGACTGATCCATCAACACCCGATCAAAAAGAATCCCTGAATTACCATGCTTATTTGCCGGTACCAGCTCCGAGATGCGTAACGCACCGAAAAAAGTCAACACAAAGACTGTCTTAAATAGCAAAGCTTCATAAGGGGAAAAACAAACTACTGCCAAAATTCTGCAAAGGCCCCTGAGGATGTCCAGAGAGATCGGCCTCCTGTCATCCAAGAAAAAAGTCAATCTCTTGTACCCCTTCTGTGCCTGTTTTACAGAAAAATATGAAGTACAAGCCCTTAAACCCAATAATCTGAAGAAAAATTAAATGCCGGCCATCGTCTTTGTCACATGACTACTGGAAAAACGCTGCTGCATTAACATGGACAAAAAGGCCAGAACATTGCCCTCAGATGGCCTATTGAAACTAAAACCTGTAGTGCTAGGAAAGGACAACCAACTGCTCCACGCATCAGAGTAGCTGGACCAAGTCTTAGCTAAGGAACCCCTAATAGCATCCGTCACCGTCATCAAATCATCCCCCACAAATGGTCTGGGCATGGGGTGCCCTCTGCGTCTGCCCCTGGAAGCAGAATCCGAAAACGGTCCATCTGGAAGCGAGACAGAGAATCGGCGACGTTATTCAAGATTCTGGGAGTATATTTAGCTTTCAACCAGATGTTAAATTTAAGGGCATCTAAAGACCACTTGACGCAATACATTTATCACTAACCAAGAACTGGACGAAAGACAGTTAACTGCATACATCACTCCTTTGTTATCAGATTCCACCAATATGCGCCTGTTCGCAAATTCTGAACCCCACAACTCCAAAGCCACCAAAATCTGGAACAATTCTAGGAGAACCACATTCTTGGTAGCCCCAGACCTTACCCAGGACTCTGGCCAAGCCTCACAGCACCAGTGCGTTCTCCAGATAGCGCCGAAGCCTCTAGAGCCAGCAGCATCCGTGAATAAACAGAAATCTCGTGCTACTACAAAATCAGATTGAAAAAAGGACTTTCCATTATAGCAGTCAAGAAAACCAGACCAAACCTTCAAATCCTCTTTAAGCGGACTAGTCAATCTGATGTGCACTCAAGGCGATTTCAGAACGGATATTGCCATGTAGAGACGCCGTGAAAAAATCCTGCCAACTGGCATGATTCTACATGCAAAGGCCAGGATACCCAAGAGTGATTGTATCTCCTTCAACTGTATCTTTTTCTTTTGCAACACCCTCGCAATCAACCATTTCAATTTATCCAATTTTGCCACTGGCAAACGGAATTCCATCTTACAGGTATCTATTTCAATACCCAAAAATTCCAAAGTTGTGCTAGGGAAACAAGTTTTTTCCTCCACCAGAGGGACACCAAAATCCAGAGCTAGCGTTTGAAATGATAGCAACAAATCCGAACAGATCCTAGAACTTGATGGACCGACTAAAAAGTCGTCTAAATAGTGAACTATGCTATCTGAACCGGACTGAACATAAAGAACCCAATGGAGGAATGTAGAAAACGTCTCAAAATATGAGCAAGACAGTGAACATCCCATTGGGAGACACATGTCAAAAAAGTACTGACCTTCAAAAGAAAAACCTAAAGAATTAAAAGCCGATGGGGAAACATGCATGTCGGCCTTTGCTTACAATGCACCAGGGCCGAACAATCTAATCTTACCAATGGCCTCCTCAAAAGTGGCGTAAGAAACTGAACATAAATCACTATTGATATCATCGTTCAATGAATCACCTTTTGGATACGATAAGTGGTGTATGAGCCTAAATTCGTTAGGCTCACGCTTGGGCACCACCCCCAATGGGGAGAGACGAAAATTACAAAAAGGGGGTTTCTCAAAAGGTCCTGCAATCCTGCCAGCAACAAGTTCCTTACACAATTTATCTCTTACCACCTGAGGAAACTGATCCACTGACTTCAAATTCCCCACCATTTTACACCCCTCCCCAAAAAAGGAAGGCAGCGGAAAGCCCTGAGCAAAGCCCTCAATGAACAAACGAGCCTTCTCCCTGTTTGGGTAGCTGTCCAGCCACGGGCACATTTTTTCCAGCCTCACTGGAGTGCAGGCTCTTGGGAAAAATGTGCTGCGTTTAACTCAGACCTACATTTGCGTTCCGGTTAAAACATTTAGTTGCTGGATGCGCCCCTGCGCAGACAGAACATTTGTGTTGGTACTTGCACAAAGTATTCCAATGGCATTGACTATCATTAAATGCGAAACAGCAGCCTTTTCTAAAAACTGCTGCCGTAGGGTTAACCGTGGGTTGTCTAGGTGCTGCCTGCTTCTGCGGTAATATTAAATTGAGCCACAGGCCCACATCTTTCATTCCCCACCTAATGGACGGGTGTATTGACAATTTTTGATGGAAGGATTCGTCATAATAAAACATACCCAGGCCCCCAAAGTTCTTATATGCCTCTAAGATATGATCCAAGTGCTGGAAAAGACCCCCACACCGTTCTGGGTACTTTTCTGCCAAGATACCAGAGTAGATACAAAAGGCCTGCAGCCAATTGTTAAAGGACCTGGGAATCAACCTGCGCCTCTCATCCTCCCCTCTTTCATCACCCCTCCTACTGACCATGGAATCCTTATGAAATAGCAGGAGAGAAAGAATGTCTACATAATCCCCTTTCCAGATTTTATCCTTAATTGCAGCATTTAAATGGTATCCCAAAGGGAATATTTCACAGGGCATGACATCTTTCATAAATGTCTCAGGGACATTAACTCTAGCTGTGTGTAATGACTCAGGAGGTAACAGATCATGAAAAGTTAACAAATTACTGTGCTGAGATGTCAAACTAGGAGGAGCAAACAGTACAGGAGAAGCAGAGGTAACAGGAGGGTTACCGGGCATAGAGACCAGAGCAGATGGAGAAACAGCAGGAACTGACACTTTAGTTATGAGTGAACCAAAGAGGACAGAGAACCTACCAAGCCAGTTAACATGGTTAATTGATTTAACTCACCCACGGCTGGAGGCTGTGATACAGGGTGTTGAACCTCCTGCTCCAGCAGTGCTCTGGGGTCTGGGACTTGTAGTGCTTGCCCAACCGATAACTGTTGAGGCACCTCTGTCATCTGGGTGCCTTGCTGAGAGGTCTCACTGGTATGCTGCTGGGGAGACTGCAGCACAGGCTGTCTCCCCCTTGAGTCATGTGCGGGCTGCTGGGGCTGGCCCCGCCGTCCTCCTCCTCCTCCTCTCCCTGCTGGCGACTGTGAGCAGGTCCGCCTCTTCTTGCTGCCGCGGCGGCCTCGTGACGTCACGCCGCCGCCATCTTCATCCGACCGTCCCTGTGGCACACGAACCTCTTCGGCTACTTCCACAGCCCAGCCACAACGTTCAGGAGCCGCGCTCCTCCTCGCTCTCTCCTGCAGGGCGGGCTTAGGCACTCCCCACCCTGCGCCATTAGCATGTGGATGCTCGCCGCCCACCACTAAGCTGCCTCCTTCTGGGACCTCCAGCTGTGCCTCCTCCTCCAGAGCTAAAGCCAAGCAATGATGCAGCCACGCTTCCCCGCCTGTGCTGCAAGCTTTCTCAAGTAACTGCATCACCAGGGCTTCCATCTGTAAAGGTAGGCAAACTGCGGACTGCAGAGCTCCAGTCTTCTTCAGTTGTCCGCAGGCAAGAGGATGAGCCCCACACCTGCTGACCCTTAAATAGCCTAACCCCCTGCTTCCAGAGAATTCCCTGAAACCTCATCGGCTGCTCTTGAAAGCTTCCCTCTAGTCTCTTAACGCGGCAGTAACCTGACTAAATAAAACCTAATGCTGCTTAATAACTTATATTAAATCCTGGGATGGGGAGGCCACAATGTCAAGAAAGTGGCCCCATATTCTGCCCCCTTTTTTCATTCTCCTAACATGACATGAAGCTAGTTGTTTAGCATAGCGGATAGTACAATGTCAGTAAGATTTGACTGAAAACAAAAGAGTAGGCCACACACAATCATTGACATGAATGAGAACATTGCCAATGAGCATGAAGCAGTTACAGGCACTTATTTTTCAAAAGGGCTTCTAAGAAGACAAAAAACTTGCAAGCCATAACTTGCTGGGGTATTGAAAAGATCTCCAGTTATCTCCTCTGGAAATGATACAAAACAATGTATCTGTCAACAAAATGTGTTGCAGATTTTTCATTTAAAAAATATTTAAAAAAATTTACACAATGAAAAATTTGATTTTGGTTTGAGGGTCCATGCACACTGGGCTGAAAAATACCAGTTCTTTTTGCAGAAAAAAAGCTCATATAGAGCATTTTTGTACAGGCATTTGGGAGCATTTACCGTTTTTATTTTTTTCTGCCAGAAAACTACTCTCAAAAATGCAAACCAGAAGGGTTTTTTTTTCTACTTCTAAGCGCTGAGCTTAAAATATGCCAATGTCCTAATGTGCATAGTATATATGCAAGTGTATGTACTATTATTAATATTTTCTTATGTAAAGCTTGTATTATTTCTATACTGGTGTGCATCTATGTACTTATGGTAAATGTTTTATGCTGGTCACAGTAGTTCTTCTGTTCCCAAGTACTTTGTTTACTTTACTGAAATTACAGAATCATCTGCCAGGATGCACCTTGGAAACACTTCAGAATGTGTCTGCAATGAATTATATAAAACTCAAATTAAAAGTTAAATCAAGCAGATCTGATTTAATTTTATGACAGAAATGGAGCCAGAAAAAAAATCCTGAAGGATCTGACTGCAAAATTTTATAAGGAAGTGTTCCTTATATTAAATGGAGAATAGCCTCATTCAATTGAATACTGAGAAGAGAGAGGGCCACAGGCTGCCCAGTTCAACATGGCTGAGCCACAGGGTCACAAGCTCAAAGAGTCATGGTCTAATTTTCTAAATCCTGTTTCGCTCTAGAGATTTTTTTCAGTGAACTCATAGAAAATGTAACATTGGTTTTTCAAGACCACCTTGCAAGCTGTCCTTAGTGTAACATAATTCTTTCAGAAAAAAATCATGAAGTTGAAGTTTAAAGGTTAATAATTTCCCAACCCACCCACTCCCAGAAAACGCATTCATGTAAAGGATTGGGATGAACTTGGCAGGTACTCTAGGTGCATTTGATTGAATAACTATGCAATGGCTTTTTGCTAAGCTTCTCTAATTTCTAAATTACTATCCTGTCATTCTTTGATCTGTGCATGTCTGTCACATCTGACTCTTATAAATCCCCCCAGTATGGAAGAGATTTTTTAAGTATTTGAATAGCACAAGCGTTAAGTATGCAAAGTTAAATCATACTTTTTAAACTGTCTCCAGAAAGAATTCCTGAAAAGCTAAAGGTCAAATAAGTGTGAATTGACAGCTATCTTGCAGGATAGGACACTTTAACCTTTGTAATCTTACACCTGGTTCACAAAGTGGATCACTACCTCAAGCTCCACTCTAGTGTGCATTCAATCAATTCCAGAAATTTAAAGTGGAACAATCATGTATTTTAGAGCTTGCTATTATAATACAACAATCAGAAGCCTTTAAAGTAAAGCTGTCACAAAACTGGGCAATTCAAACATAGTATATTATGAAAAAAGTGGTTACTGCCAATGAAAACCCCATGTCAAAACAATCAGTAGATCCAGAGATATAGGCTACTAAATGCACATTTTGACTTCTCCTGTAAAAGTCATGCTTGGCCCAGCCCCTGACCTCCTGAGCTTCCCTTCTGTTGCTTTAAAGTAATAGTGGTTTAAAATAGTCAGCTTTATTTATTGCTGGATCTACTGATGATTTTGATATGCATTTTCAATGAAGGTAACCCATGTTTATGTATTTGTTCACCATATGTTCTGATTATTGATAGCAATTGATGATTACTGGATGCATCTGAGGTGCTCAAATCTTTACGTAAAGCATTCAAACTTATGCTTATGCCAAAGTTAATAATGGTACTATAATCTGACCTAATGACACATGTACAAATATTGCATGTCAAAATACACCCTTATAACTACATTCCCAAGGTATGCAAAATATGCCTAATAACCGTTTTATACAGTGCGTGCACCCAATAATTTTACTTCTCACCAGTTGTGACTGGGGCAGAGGTTAAGATTCAATGTTACCACAGATTCGCAGTGAATCTTGGGTGCCTAATGGTCATGGGCCTGGCAGACGAAAGCAGGAATTTGACACACTGAATGCTATGTAACCATAACACACTGCCTGGCCTTATTAAAATTGAAAGTTTGCTGAAAGACCTTGAAAGTCAAATTGCCTGCAAGAGTGATTTAAAAATGAATTGCAGAAGAAAAGAAACACTAGCCTTCTGATGCTTTTGGGAGGCACCAGTGATGACACTGTACCTCACCACTGTCTTCTGGGATAGCTGATTGCTCCAAATCCCACAAGAATGCACTCCAGCTCATTGCAGGGGATTTTGAGTACCTAGATACCCAGGCGCCAACAGTGAGGCACAGTGGTGTCACTCATGCCTCTTGTAGTTGTCACAAGCCAGGGTCAAAGTAACCCTTTTTTTAACCACTTGACAACTGGGCACTTAAACCCCCTTAATAACCAGACCAATTTTCAGCTTTCGGTGCTCTCACATTTTGAATGACAATTACTCAGTCATACAACACTGTACCCAAAAGAAAATGTTGTCCTTTTTTTCACACAAATAGAGCTTTCTTTTCGTGGTATTTAATCACCGTTGGGTTTTTTATTTTTTGCGCTATAAAATAAAAAAGACTGAAAATTCTGTAAAAAAAACAAGTTTTCTTTGTTTCTGTTATAAAATTTAGCAAATTTGTCATTTTTCTTCATAAATTTTGGCCAAAATTTATACTGCTACATATCTTTGGTAAAAAATAAGTACAAATTGGTGTATATTATTTGGTCTTTGTGAAAGTTATAGCATCCACAAGCTATGGTGCCAATATCTGAAAATTGATCACACCTGAAGTACTGACGGCCGATCTCATTTCTTGAGACCCTAACATGCCAGAAAAGTACAAATACCCCCCAAATGACCCCTTTTTGGAAAGAAGACATTCCAAGGTATTTAGAAAGAGGCATTGTGAGTTTTTTGAATTGTAATTTTTTCCCACAATTCTTTGCAAAATCAAGATTTTTTTTTTTTATTTTTTTTCACAAAATTATCATATTAGCAGTTTATTTCTCACACACAGCGTATGCATACCACAAATTACACCCCAAAACACATTCTGCTATTACTCCTGAGTATGGCGATACAACATGTGTGAGACTTTTGCACAGCGTAGTCACATAGAGAGGCCCAACATGCAGGGAGCCCCATCAGGCGTTCTGGAGCACCCAGGCCAATTCTGACATTTCTCTCCTACATGTAAAAATCATAATTTATTTGCTAGAAAATTCCATAGCACCCCAAATCATTATATATATGTTTTTTAGCAAAGACCATAGAGAATACAATGGCGGTCGTTGCAACTTTTTATCTCACACAGTATTTGCGCAGCAATTTTTCGAACACGTTTTTTTGGGAAAAAAACTGTTTTGTGCTGTAAAAAAACAGTAAAGTTAGCCCAATGTTTTTGCATAATATGAAAGCTGAAGTTACGCCGAGTAAATAGATACCTAACATGTCACCCTTCAAAATTGCACACGCTCATGGAATGGCTCCAAACTTCACTACTTAAAAATCCCCATAGGCGACGGTTTAAATATTTTTACTGGTTACATGATTTTAGTTACAGAGGAGGTCTAGGGACAAAATTATTGCTCTCACTCTAACGTTCGCAGCGATACCTCACATGTGTGGTTTGAACACCGTTTTCATAAGTGGGCAGGACTTACGTATGAGTTCGCTTCTGTATGCGAGCACACTGGGACAGGGGCGCTTTAAAAAAAATAAAAAATTATTGTTCATTTTACATTTTATTTTAGTTTGACATGTTTTTCCCCAAAAATAAATCTTTTGATCACTTTTATTCCTATTACAAGGAATATGGCATGACAGGTCCTCTTTACAGTGAGATATGGGGTCAATAAGACCCCACATCTCACCTCTAGGCTGGGAAGCCTGAAATAATAAAAAAAAACGATCCTGGCTTCGATCATAGCGGTGAGTCGGTAGAAGCACCGGAGGGTGGCGGGAGAGGGGGACGTCACCTCTCGCCTCTCATAAGAACGATCAAGCGGCGGAATAGCCACTATGATCATTCTTATGGTGTAGGGAATCACTGGCTGAAAAACCTGATATCTGAATGATGCCTGTTGCTGCAGGCATCATTCAGATATCCCCGCACAAAGTCAATATATGCTGGGTATGGCTGGGTATCGCAGAGTATGTCTGGGTATCGCAGAGTATGTCTGGGTGTCACAGAGTATGGCAGGGTATCGCAGAGTATGGCAGGGTATTGCAGAGTATTGCAGGGTATTGCAGAGTATGGCTGGGAATTGCAGAGTATGGCAGGGTATGGCAGAGTATTGCAGGGTATTGCAGAGTATTGCAGAGTATTGCAGAGTATTGCAGGGTATTGCAGAGTATTGCAGAGTATTGCAGGGTATTTCAGGGTATTTCAGGGTATTGCAGGGTATTTCAGGGTATTGCAGGCTATTGCAGAGTATTGCAGGGTATTGCAGGGTATTGCAGAGTATTGCAGGGTATTGCAGAGTATGGCAGGGATGGCTGAGCAGGGATGGATGCATCTCTCCCCCTCTCCTACTGTACCTATCGGTACAGAGAGGGGAGAGAGGAACCAGCGTCATAAAATGACGGAGCGATCATGTGGTAAACGGCTGCTATCAGCGGCAATTTACCATGATCCATGGACCGTGATGCGCCGGGTCCTCAGAATTCTGGGAGGACGTTAGTAGCCGGTATTCAGCTCTGGGCAGTGATTAAGTGGTTAAATAGCCTTTGCAGGCGATTTGACATGGGGGGGGGGGGGTTGCTATCATTAAAGCAGACCTTCTACTTTTATGTAAGGACCCCTATAAAAAGGTAATAGCAACAGTGGAATATGCCAGGGCAATTTTCATCAGAACAGCAGGTTATTGCTTTATCTTGTCATCTTATATAGCGCACCCACCTTTCCCTCAGCCTGCATTTAACTTGGCTCCTCGCAGGAAGGAGAAAGGCACACCGCACTACCAGCCCGTACCCTCTTGTATAAAAGGTTGAGCGGTGTTGTTGTTGGGTCTTGTCTGCAGCCAGGGCCAAAATCCTCCTGAGAATGATTCTCACCTCTACCGTGAGTAGAGACAAGTCCTTAACTTCCCCAGTAACATGAATTTCCACACCAGCTGAAACTCCAACTTAAGATTTATTCTCTCTTTGCAATAAACAGTCTTTTGGATAGGAAAAATGTTGGCGCAAGGAAACAGAACAGCCCAAGGTGTGGAGGAGGTCCAGGCACAAACGTAGCTCTTTACTGTACTACTCAGATTCTCAAGCAGTATACTAGGCGCACAGTCTCTGCCACAGACCGTGAGTTTGGTCTCTGCCACAGACCTGGTAAATAAGGCCACTGCCACTGACCTGGTGAACATGAACTTCCTTCTTAGAACATGGCCCCTATCAAGGAGAAGACGTCCCCCTAGAGAGTCAACAGACCCTTCCTTCACTGTGACTCCCACATCGGTCCTTCGGAATGATCCTCCCTTCTCTGAGAGTGCGGGTCCCCTCGCAAGGCGGCACCCTGGACTCCTCAATCATTAGCGGACCCCAGCCGAAGGTGTCTGAGCCTAATTATCACTCAGAGACTCCCCCTATATTGACCACCCCGCTACACATTCCCCCCACTAATGGACACTGGTCCCCAGTGTCTGGAGCAAACCCATGCCTCCCGAACCGAGTCAGCATAGGCCTATTCCAGAGACAAGAAAAAAACAACAAAAACTAATTTAAAAAAACTGCTTGTTTGTGCCGGAACCTAACATGGGGAAAAGGGAGTTGAATGTAGAAATGAAAGAAGAGCAGTAGAAACACATGTGCACATTACAGTCTCAAATGTCACACAAACACATCTCCAATATTTACATTTCCCTCCCCCGTCTGCACTAGCTAAGTCTACCCCATTCTCAGTGACTTGCTTAGTGTTCACCTGCAGAGGGAGAAAGCACATATAAAAGCAACACATTAACAGCAGAAGTGAAAAGATTCTCCCCGGAGGAACAATCCTTTCCTTCCAAAAGTAAAACACACACATTTTTTTTTTAGACAATGCAACACCCCCACCTAGTGGACATGCCACCGTCAAGACATCTGTTCCAGAAACTTTCTCTTGAGGGTAAATCTTCCTTTTCTTCTTTACTGTGGCCCTGAACTATCTATATCCCAAAGTCCTTATGTCTTTGCGGTGCTGAGAGAGGGGAGAAAAATAAACAACTGCTCCCGCTCTTCCAACAAGTAGAATACCCATCTGCCAGGGCAAAAAGTTATTGGGCTCCAGAGAGTACACTCCGGAAACAAAAGCAACATAAAGAGTCTGGTCTCTCAGAGATAATACTGTGGATGCGGCAACACCAGTGACTTCCAATGTCTGTCAAAAGTGTCGATGTGGTATTCGACGTTGCCTGTGTCCTTTCGGCAAATAACCACCTAATCCGCATGTATGTGCCGACCAAGCATCCAGGCTTTCCTACAGTCTTTGCACCGCTTGGTAGCTGTAGCAGAACACGAATAGTACCTACGGGCCTGGAGTACCCCTATATGTGTCCAAACAAAGTCCGCGTACCACCGGTGTCTATAGGCCTCCACTTCAAACAGAAGCTCCTTTGACAAGTACGGGTGCTCTCACCCGTATTCACTGGAAACCTTCTGGTTAAATAACCTCTGCAAACGGGACAAAGTTGGCATGACAAGATGATTTCCCATACCAGGCAGGACTATGGTGTCTGGGTGTCGAGGTACTTTCACTACCTCGGAACCAGATACAGGGGCCCGCAATGACACCCGTCCCATCCCAACAACGGATTCAGGTATCTCCAACGGTGGAAGGGCAGACACAGGGACAGATCCCTCCTCAGGCTCCGGAGCCTCTACCCGGGGTGTGCTCTCCCCAGTGGACATGGGTGGGTCCCTATTTCTATGGGACAAGAACAGGGACATCTTATCCCAACCCTTCCGCTCAAATACCTCATCAATGGCTGCGTCGTCTCCTGGATCAGAAACCGACTCTAAGTCAGAGGTGTCACACTCCTCCGCAGGCAAGTAACTCCGGGTAGAAGATTAATCACCGCCTCTAACCAGTTCAAGGGCCCTGGGATCCATGACCCAAACATCCCAGACACTTCGGACCTTAGACAGAGTCCCTTTTCCCGGCTTACCTCGGCTTGTAGCTGAGCCAGGACGTCCGGAACTTTTTCTTTCGGATGCATCCGTTCCGAGTAAGCGCTGGGGCGTAACTCCACCACGGCCGCAGGAAGCCTTCACAAAACCAATCTTCCTCTTGGGCAGTGGGAGTAAGGACTCTGTGGTGACCGAGGCAGCATCCTCCGGTCTCTCCGACTCCGGTTCCTCAATCCCCGGAACATCTCTGCTCACGACTTCCTCCGAAGTCTCAACAGTGCGCGTAGGGGTGGCTGTGAAAGCTCTGGCTCCTTCCTCCAAAGTAGTGGCGCCCGTAAGGCAGTTGAGGCGGAAAGCTTGAGGCTTTTCTGTAGGTTGCTCCACCTCAAATAGAAACTCCTTACATTGCTCGCATCTGCCGAAGGGCTTGAGATGCACCACCAGTCCCAAGCAACCGGGACAAACCACTCTTAGGGACTCCATATCTCTGTATACGTAGAGAGCAAAACGTCCCCGGGGCTTTAGCCGAATCCCTGTATCAGTCACAGAAGCAGCAAACGAGGTCACATTCATGGTGGTAGTGGCCGGAGTCCATGAGGCATAAGACGCCATGTTTCCCGCTTGCTGTTGCATTGCGCACTGTCCTTTTCGTGCCAAAGTCCCCACGTGCAACTCCTCACATGGCCAGACTCCTCCCATCTTCTACACTTTCTCTATAGACATGCCCACGAACTACGCAGTCAGGGTTCTCCTCGTGGCGCAGTTCTCAATATGGCCGACCTCCACGGAACTTCACTGGGGAATAAAGTTCAAACCCTGGGGGGGTTTCCACACTTTTCAGCTGCAGACAAATCCCGGACGAGCCCCCACGTATAGCGCACCCACCTTTCCCCCAGCCTACATTTAACTTGGCTCCTCGCAGGGGGGAGAAAGGCACACTGCACTACCAGCCCGTACCCTCTTGTGTAAAAGGTTGAGCGGTGTTGTTGTTGGGTCTTGTCTGCAGCCAGGGCCAAAATACTCCTGAGAATTATTCTCACCTCTACCGTGAGTAGAGACAAGTCCTTAACTTCCCCAGTAACATGAATTTCCACACCAGCTGAAACTCCAACTTAAGATTTATTCTCTCTTTGTAATAAACAGTCTTTTGGATAGGAAAAATGTTGGAGCAAGGTAACAGGACAGCCCAAGGTGTGGAGGAGGTCCAGGCACAAATGTAGCTCTTTACTGTACTACTCAGATTCTCAAGCAGTATACTAGGCGCACAGTCTCTGCCACAGACCGTGAGTTTGGTCTCTGCCACAGACCTGGTGAATAAGGCCACTGTCACTGAACTGGTGAACGTGAACTTCCTTCTTAGAACATGGAGAAGACGTCCCCCTATAGAGTCAACAGACCCTTCCTTCACCGTGACTCCCGCATTAGTGCATCGGCCCTTCAGAATGATCCTCCCTTCTCTGAGAGTGCGGGTCCCCTCACAAGGCGGCACCCTGGACTCCTCAATCCTTAGCGGACCCCAGCCAAAGGTGCTGGGCCCTGGGCCTTCTCCGCAACCCCTGGGTCTTCATACCCAGGCGAACAGGACGGCAAGGTAGTACCTGAGATGGAACAGGAACACAGCCTCCGGGCCTAGAGCACCCGGAGATGAACCGCACTCACTCCCAGGCTGAAGGTGCCTGGGCGTGGACCCCCGATCAGGAGATGTCTGCCCCTTTTATATCCTCTCCCGGCATGCACAGTAGTTTCTCCGCCTCACTGTACGGCTGCCGGGAGGGGACACAAAAGGCACAGCACTACGCTCGAGGTTCAACCCTGGCCCAGAATGGCAGCGCCACCCGCAGGCCACAGGGAACTCATCACCAGCATTATCCCCTGAGGACAAAATTGGTCCATAACCCCTAACAAATTAAGGTGTCTGAGCCTAATTACCACTCAGAGACTCCCCCTAAATTGACCACCCCGCTACATTATAACAAGGAACATTATAGCAGTATCATAAGCTTTTCAAGTGACATTATCATGTTAAAGTGGTTGTAAACCCAAATTTCCATTTTTAAATAAAATAACCACCTGCAAGAGAAAGCCATAATGAGCTAGTATGACTAGCATACTAGCTTATTATGCATTACTTACCTTAGATCAAAGCCCCCGAAGCCGTCCTCGTCTCCCCCTCCGGCCGCAGTCATCTCTCCGAAAGGTTACTTCCAGGTATCGCCGCTCCAGCGCTGTGATTGGCCGGAGCGGCGAAGACGTCACTCCGCACTTGCGCGCGGGAGCCGTCAAAACCGGTGTTGCCGGTTTTATGAATGGGATTATCACTGCGCCTGCGCTATTTTCTATGGCGCGCATGCGCCGTACACAACTGTGTAATCCCATTCACAAATATCTCCTAAACTGTGCAGGTTTAGGAGATATTGAAAACAAATCTAGGCTTACCTGTTTGGTGAAATTTCGGGAGGAGGGTTTACAACCACTTTAAAGACTATTTATACAACAAATTTAACAAAATATTCTTGAGTTCTTTGAAATGAACTGCTGCGGTACATTTTCTTATGTAACCTGTATGTGTGAATGGAACTGTACACCCAAAAATTATTTTAAGGACCAATAGCTGTGCACAACTGATTTATAGTTAGCTCTTCAATTGTTAACACCTTAGTTCTTTTTTTTTATTATTATTTGGTACTGTTGAGGCACTGTGATTACCAATTTTTGATACTGTTGGGACACTGAGATCTCTAAAACTGCATGGTGATTTTTGATACTGCTGGGTAGTTTTGGAAAAACGGTTCGAGCCAAGCATGAGTTTGGGCCAAACATTGGTTTTTAGCCCGTTTGGCAAACACCCGAATTGTCGGGCGTTTGACCATTTGCTTGGCCTGCCGAATGCCCACACAATGCACTGCGCAACGCACAGTGCATTGGAAGCCCTGATTGGCTGAAGGATTTGTCCAATTAGGGCACACAACACTGTAAGAGCCATGATTGGAGAAAGAAATGATGACTGTGCAAAATCATGGCTCATTGCTCATAAAACCACCCCACACTATAAAAGGATTGTTCCCAGAGCAGCCATTTGCAGTGTGATATTGGAGTGGAGATAGATAGAACAGGGTTCTGTTCAGTGTTACTATTGAGTTAGTATGCTAGAGTGTGCTATTGTGATTTTAATGTGAGTGTAAAGTATCAGCGTAGTGTGAATATAGTGATAGTGCAGCGTGAGTGTAGTGCGACCGTCATTTTTACTGTAGTGTTAGTGTAGTGTTTGTGTCAGGGCAGGTTACCTGCAGTATATTAAAGTGTGTCAATGTAGAGTGTCAGGGCAGTTTTACTGCAGTATAGTAGTGCATCAGGGCACTTTTACTACAGTATATTGAAGTGTTTTAGTGCCCTTTTACTGTAGTATATTGAAGTGCATTAGTGCACATTTGCTGCAGTATATTGAAGTGCGTTAGTGCACGTTTACTGCAGTATATTGAAGTGCGTTAGTGCACGTTTACTGCAGTATATTGAAGTGCGTTAGTGCACATTTACTGCAGTATATTGAACTGTGTTAGTGCACGTTTACTGCAGTATATTGAAGTGCATCAGGGTACTTTTATGGTAGTATATTTAAGTACGTTAGTGCACTTTTACGGCAGTATATTGAAGTGCAATAGTGCACGTTTACTGCAGTATATTGAAGTGCAACAGGGTACTTTTACGGTAGTATATTTAAGTACGTTAGTTCTCTTTTACTGCAGTATATTGAATTGCGCTAGTGCCCTTTTACTGCATTATATTGAAGTGCATGAGGGTACTTTTACGGCAGCATATTGAAGTGAGTAATCAAGGTAAAGTGCACCGAACACCATTTTGTGGGTGTTGGTTTTATCTGGAAGAAATGTTTTGGTATAGGTTTCACGGGCACAATAAACACCCAAGGACCAATTTTACGTACCGTATATACTCGAGTATAAGCCAAGTTTTTCAGCACTTTTTTTGTGCTGAAAATGCCCCCCTCGGCTTATACTCGAGTCACCTTTTTGCGCCTGATCTCCCGGACTTTGGGGACCCGGTACCGGCCGGTTATAGGCCCCAAATGTGGCATTCATGTAGCCCCACTCTTCCTCTACAAGTGTGCAAAGTTTGTT
Organism: Rana muscosa; assembly: GCA_029206835.1. NCBI lineage: Eukaryota > Metazoa > Chordata > Amphibia > Anura > Ranidae > Rana > Rana muscosa. The sequence goes on from CM055116.1 coordinate 223,036,004, forward strand.
GTCCGGGGGACCTACGATCGGGGAGAACCGATTTTTCAAAGCCGGGCACCCCTTCCCTAGACTCCCATGTTAAACAGTAATTTCTCCGGTGATTTTGGGGACCCAGTACCGGCCGGACTTAACGTGGCATTCATGTATCCCCACTCTTCCTCTACAAGTGTGCAAAGTTTTGTGTCTGGGGAACCTACGGCCGGGGAGCACCGATTTTTCAAAGCCAGGCACCCCTTCCATAGACTCCCATGTTAAACATCAGTCTAGTCATGGACACAGTGAGGCATGGGCACAGTGAGGCATGGGCATAGTGAGGCATGCACATGGACACAGTGAGGCAAAGTGAGGCACAGTGAGGAATGCAGATGGACACCCTAGGCTTATACTCGAGCCAAAAGTTTTCCCAGTTTTTTGTGGTAAAATTAGGTGCCTCGGCTTATATTCGAGTCGGCTTATATACTCAAGTATATACGGTACCTGTTTGACAGGTGCATGTAATTTCATTTTTTTGTCTTTATAAATGTAATTTTTGCTGCAGCAGCTTCAATACATACTACAGATGCGCCCCTTTACAGGCAGACTAAAGGTACCTCCCAGGCACTATATTTAGAGGTATTTTTAAGTTTTATTGCTTCACTTTAACCACCTTAATACAGGGTACTTTCACCCCCTTCCTGCCCAGGCCATTTTTCAGTTTTTAGCACGGTCACACTTTGAATGACAATTGCGAGGTTATGCTACACTGTAACCATGTGAAATTTTTTATCATTTTTTTCACACAAATAGAGCTTTCTTTTGATGATAGTTAATCACTGCTGTTTTTTTTTATTCTTTACAAAAAAAAGTTTTTCTTGTAAGTAAGTAATTTTGCTCCTTCACTGATGTGCGCTGATGAGGCTGCACTGATGGGCACTCATAGGCTGCACTGATGGGCACTGATGAGGTGGCACTTATGAGCACTGATTAAGTGTCACTGATGAGGAGGCACTATTATGCCGCATCTTATGGGCACTGATATGTGGCACTGATGAGCACTGATAGGCGGCACTGATATGTGGCACTGGTGGACACTGATGGGCACTGATAGGCAGCACTGGTGAGCACTGATAGGTGGCACTGAGGGTGGGCACTGATAAGTGGCACTGGTGGGCACTGATAGACAGCTGTTTTGTGTTGAAAATAACTGTGAAATCTAAAACTCCGGTGGGTGTAACAAGATGTCCGCTTGCCCCTTCTCACTCTATCATTACTGTGCAAGAGTGTGGGGTGTAGCAAGATGGCGGCGACGGAACGTCACTTTTGGAGCAATCTGTGATGGGGAGCCGACATTATCTGACGGTTTCACTGGTGTGTATTGTCGCAAATCGCTTGGAACGCATGGTAAAAGTGTGAAATTTCAGGCCACAACATCACTTCCGGAGCATTCTATGATAGGGAGCGGAATATGACAACACAGCGGCATTGATGGGTGGCACTGATGGCATACCTCCCAACCTGCACGGATTCTGCGGGTTTTTCCCACAGGGACACCATTTTCCCGCGGTCCCGCGAAGGACACTTTATTCCCGCACAGCAAGGAGGGAGGAGGAGGAGGTAAGACCGATCACCGTTCGGCGGCAATATCCCGCGGACCCCCGCCGCACAACAGTGTAAATGTAGAAAGTTTGGAGCCCTGTCCAGCGCCAAACTCCCCACCCCTCCCGCCCAACATAGTTTCATAGTTTCCAAGCAAGTACTGCAAAAATTGCTGTCCTGCGGCACACCCCCCCCCCCCCCCGCGCTCAACAACTTCGAAAATTAAGTCCTGCAAAAAAATAAGTAACTGTCCCGCGGCCCCCCCCCCCCCAACAACTTTAGGGACAGGCAGTGGAATGTTGAATAATGTTGTCCCGCAGTGGAATTTTTTGGAAATGTTGGGAGGTATGTGATGCCCATTGGGCAGCACTGATGGGCATTGATGGGCAGCACTGATGGGCATTGATGGGCAGCACTGATGGGCATTAATAGGCAGCACTGATTGGGGGCATTGATGGGCACTGAAAGCCAGCACTGACTGGCATCACTAATGAGCACTGATTGCTGGCACTGGTGGGCACTCATTGCTGGCACTGGTGGTGTTTCATTGTAATCAGGGCACTGATAATCAATGCCCTGATTACCTATCTTGCTTTCCCCTGTGAGGAGATGCTGCTGATTGGATGAGAGCCGATTACCGGCACTTCCGTGTTTATATGTGACCGGCTGTGATTGGACACAGCAGATCACATGGTTAAGCATCAGTAAATCACTGCTCAAGCCATAAACTTGCAGAAAGTGGTGATTCTATGAGTTGGAATGTGTGTAGCTGCAAAACCAGAAGTTTTTCCAAGCTGGCATTAACCGTATACAGACCGGAAGATTTGGCTGCTTAATGACCAGGCCATTTTTTGCAATACGGCACTGCGTCAATTTACCTGAAAATTGCGCAGTGGTGCGACACTGTACCCGAACAAAATTTACCTCCTTTTCTTCCCACAAATAGAGCTTTCTTTAGGTGGTATTTGATCACCTCTGCGTTTTTTTTTTTTTTTGCGCTATAAACAAAAAAAGAGTGACAATTAAAAAAAAAAAAAATAATTATTATTTTTGCTATAATAAATATCCTCAAAAATGTTTTTAAAAACATATTTCTTCATCAGTTTAGGCCAATATGTATTCTTCTACATATTTTTGGTAAAAAAAATGCAATAAGCGTATATTTATTGGTTTGCGCAAAAGATATAGCGTCTACAAACTATGGGAAAGATTTATGGCATTTTTATGGCATTTTATTTTTTTACTAGTAATGATGGTGATCTTCGATTTTTAGCAGTACTGCGACATTGCGGTGGACAGATCCGACACATTTTTGGGACCATTACGCACGCTTGTGAAATGGCGGCAAACTTCAGTATTTAAAAATCTTCATAGGCGATGCTTTATAAGCCTTTATTGGTTACCAGTTTAGAGTTACACAGGAGGGCTGGTGCTATTATTATTATTATTCTCACTCTGACGTTTACGGTGATATCTCTCTTGTGTGGTGCAATCGCCGTTTGAGAATGGGTCCAACATGTACTTTCGTCTTTGCACCCAAGCACAGGGGGCGGGGGTGCTTTCATTTTTATTTATTTTTTATTGGTGGGACACTGGTACACCAAAGCCCTGTACACACGATCGGTTTTACCGATGAAAATAGTCCAATGGACTTTTTTCATCGGACAAACCGATCGTGTATGGGCCCCATCCGTCTTTTTTCCATCAGTGATTAAAAATAGAACATGTTTTAAATTTATCCGATGGAAAAAACGAAAAAAAAAAACGATAGCAAATTCCGAGTGGAACTCCATCGGAGAAAAAACTCACGCATGCTCAGACTGAATTAGGAGACGGGAGCACTCGTTCTGGTAAAACTAGCAATTGTAATGGAGAGAGCACTTTCGTCATTCTGCAAATTATTGCCTCGTTTAATGCAGCGCATTGTTTTCTTCTTTCTAATGCTAGAATAAAGAATTTTTTTTGCTGCTGATATTTATACAGAGTTCTGACAAACGTATTTCTTTATTGTTTCTTGTGATCTCGTGAATATAATTGTTTATTTTTAAAGCCAGATCTCCATAAGAATTTTTTTTTTTTAATCAAGATCTACTTTTTTATTTTAACCCTCAAGGAGGTTGGTGTCCCTTGTTAATTACACATTGTATTTATGAAATGTTATGGCTACTCACAATAAAAACACATAGGCAAGTATTTAACTTAAATCAAAGATCCATTTATTCTGGGTAAACAAAATAAACAGGAAGGGCAACAATTGAGAAATTATTTGCATTTATGCAGACTTTGGACCCCAAAGGCAGACATGACTTGTATGGAAAATAAAATTAACAACATGAGGAAATCAGGAGCAGCAGCAGAAGACATACATGTCCCCAAGCTGTGGTACTCCAACAAACTGCATCTTCTGGCAGAGCAGCTTGAAGTCAGGGAATCACCTTCTGGTCTTCCATGTAGCCTTCTTTGCACTACTCCCTGCAGTGTTCCCTCCACGCTTCCCTGCAGCGTTCCTTCCACGGTTCACTCCATGCCCCCTTGCAGGCTGTGGCTCTGGTGGTGGGAATGTGGTAGGAGGAGGAGGAGGAGAAGGATGGGCCAGATCACACAGATGTGTGGCTTCTGTCAGCTGGCCCCTCCCCACCCTGTGAAGGACACTGGAAATCAGCTCCTCAGAGAGGGCACGTTGTCCCTCCTCCAGTTTATGCAGCTTATCGGACAGGTAGCTGCTATAGGCCTCTACAGGGTTATGGGGGGCCTTCATTATGGCAGCTGCGTCCCTGAGGATTTGAAGTGACTCCTCCTCCACCTGTGTCATCCTCCGAGGTCTTTTGGGTCTGTAGTGGGTCTGACGTGGTGGGGAGGCACTTGGGACTGGGTGCTGCCACTTGGCCTGGGTACCTGCTGCCTGCCACTTGGCCCGGTCTCCTCCTGTCTCCTCCTGTCTGCCACTCACCCCTGCCTCCTCCTGGCTGCCACATTCCGAAGCCTCGTTCCCCTGGTTGAGCTCATCCTGTGTATAAAAAAGGGACAGTTTTAGTTTTTGGTTCATCAATCACACACAATTTTCAGCTCATGACTGTTGCAATTTGAACAGTGGCGGCTGGTGCTCAAATTTTTTGGGGGGGGCGCAAACAAACTGAAAAAAAACTCATCAATTGCCGCCACTGTGCCCATTAAAACGCAGCCACTGTGCCCAAACGCCACTAGTTTGTCCCCAAATGCAGCCAGTTTCCCCCCCATAATACAGCCAGTTTGTCCCCCCATGATACAGCCAGTTTGTCCCCCCATAATACAGCCAGTTTCTCCCCCAATAATACAGCCAGTTTCTCCCCCATAATACAGCCAGTTTCTCCCCCAATAATACAGCCAGTTTCTCCCCCAATAATACAGCCAGTTTCTCCCCCAATAATACAGCCAGTTTCTCCCCCAATAATACAGCCAGTTTGTCCCCCATAATGCAGCCAGTTTGTCCCCCATAATGCAGCCAGTTTCTCCCCCATATGCAGCCAGTTTCTCCCCCATATGCAGCCAGTTTCTCACCCATAATACAGCCAGTTTCTCCCCCATATGCAGCCAGTTTCTCCCCCATATGCAGCCAGTTTCTCCCCCAAATGCAGCCAGTTTCTCCCCCATAATACAGCCAGTTTCTCCCCCATATGCAGCCAGTTTCTCCCCCATAATACAGCCAGTTTCTCCCCCATATGCAGCCAGTTTCTCCCCCATAATACAGCCAGTTTCTCCCCCCATAATACAGCCAGTTTCTCCCCCATAATACAGCCAGTTTCTCCCCCATAATACAGCCAGTTTCACCCCCATATGCAGCCAGTTTCTCACCTATTTATGCAGCCAGTTTCTCCCCCATATGCAGCCAGTTTCTCCCCCATAATACAGCCAGTTTCTCCCCCATATGCAGCCAGTTTCTCCCCCATATGCAGCCAGTTTCTCCCCCAAATGCAGCCAGTTTCTCCCCCATAATACAGCCAGTTTCTCCCCCATATGCAGCCAGTTTCTCCCCCATAATACAGCCAGTTTCTCCCCTCATAATACAGCCAGTTTCTCCCCCATAATACAGCCAGTTTCTCCCCCATAATACAGCCAGTTTCTCCCCCATATGCAGCCAGTTTCTCCCCCATAATACAGCCAGTTTCTCCCCCCATAATACAGCCAGTTTCTCCCCCCATAATACAGCCAGTTTCTCCCCCATAATACAGCCAGTTTCTCCCCCATAATACAGCCAGTTTCACCCCCATATGCAGCCAGTTTCTCACCTATTTATGCAGCCAGTTTCTCCCCCATATGCAGCCAGTTTCTCCCCCATATGCAGCCAGTTTCTGCCCCATAATGCAGCCAGTTTCTCCCCCATAATGCAGCCAGTTTCTCCTCCATATGCAGCCAGTTTCTCCCCCATATGCAGCCAGTTTATCCCCCATAATACAGCCAGTTTCACCCCCATATGCAGCCAGTTTCTCCCCCATATGCAGCCAGTTTCTCCCCCATATGCAGCCAGTTTCTCCCCCAAATGCAGCCAGTTTCTCCCCCAAATGCAGCCAGTTTCTCCCCCATATGCAGCCAGTTTCTCCCCCATATGCAGCCAGTTTCTCCCCATAATGCAGCCAGTTTCTCCCCCATAATGCAGCCAGTTTCTCCCCCATATGCAGCCAGTTTCTCCCCCATAATACAGCCAGTTTCACCCCCATATGCAGCCAGTTTCTCCCCCATATGCAGCCAGTTTCTCCCCCATATGCAGCCAGTTTCTCCCCCAAATGCAGCCAGTTTCTCCCCCAAATGCAGCCAGTTTCTCCCCCATATACAGCCAGTTTCTCCCCCAAATGCAGCCAGTTTCTCCCCCATATGCAGCCAGTTTCTCCCCCAAATGCAGCCAGTTTCTCCCCCAAATGCAGGCAGTTTCTCCCCCATATGCAGCCAGTTTCTCCCCCAAACGCAGCCAGTTTCTCCCCCATATGCAGCCAGTTTCTCCCCCAAATGCAGCCAGTTTCTCCCCCAAATGCAGCCAGTTTCTACCCCAAATGCAGCCAATTTCTCCCCCAAATGCAGCCAATTTCTCTCCCATATGCAGCCAGTTTCTCCCCCAAATGCAGCCAGTTTCTGCCCCATATGCAGCCAGTTTCTCCCCCAAATGCAGCCAGTTTCTCCCCCATATGCAGCCAGTTTGTCCTCATAATACAGCCAGCTTCCCCCCCCCAGCCCTGCACTTACCTTCCTCGAGTCAGCGCCGTCCTTCTTCCGTCCTCGATGTCTTCTCCCGCCCTCGAAGTCACTTCAGCCAATCAGGTTACCGGTAACCAGACCTGGTGAACCTGATTGGCCAGGGAACGCACCCCTGTGCGTCCTCTCATTAGGTATTTAGAAGCCGATTACAGCCCTCAGGCTGTAGTCGGGAAGCCTATCAGAGCCTGCTGGCTCTGATAGGCACTTCTAAAGGCCAATCACATGCTGTGATTCAGATGGCCGGCGCTCAAGGGGCCGGCCATCTGAATAGTGGGCGGCAGCAATACATAGGTTCATGCAATGCATGAACCTATGTATTGTTGTGGTGAGTGACGGCCGGGCGCAGAAGCGAGCGGTAGCGGCGCTTCTGCGCCCACTATGGTCGCGCCGCCATGTGTAAAAAAAAGACATTAAAAAAAAAAAAACTCTTAAAGGGCCCGTTTTTTATTTTATTTTTTTATTTTTTTGGGTGACCACAGGAGGGGGGGGCGGCGCCCGGGCGCCCCCTATGGACGGGCCGCCACTGAATTTGAATGTTAATAAATATAAAAGACTCTCATTCTGACCCCAGCATTTTTCATTACTGTCCCAATCATTTCTGGCCACTACTTTTTTTTTTTATTCTTTCATTTGTGAATAATAATATCTAGTTCACAATAATAATTTTAGGCGAATAAATATGTTTTTAAATACTATAACTGGCTAAAGATGCACAGATCTGGCTCTTCAAGCTCAGGTTGCTCCTCTTCCCCCTCTGCAGGGGTGGAGGGAAGGGTTGAAGGAACGCTGGAGGGAAGGGTGGAAGGAACGCTGGAGGGAAGGGTGGAAGGAAGGCTGGAAAGTGATTTTCTGGCATCTATCTGGTCGTCCAGAAAATGAAGATGTTTGTAGTACCACAGCTGGGGCTCAGGTACTTGGTCTGCTGCTGCTCCTGATCTCTTTGAAGCATGGAACTCTTTGTACCGCTTTTTGTAGGAATTCCGCATGTTGTTAATTTTATTGTTCATCATTAGGGATGAGCCAAACACCCCCCGGTTCGGTTCGCACCAGAACCTTCGAACGGACCGAAAGTTCGCGCGAACGTTAGAACCCTATTAAATACAATGGACGCGAACGTTCGAAATCTAAAGTGCTAATTATAACAACTAATATGCATGTTATTGTCCTAAAAAGGGTTTGGGGACCCGGGTTCCGCCCCAGGGGACATGTATCAATGCAAAACGAAGTTTTAAAAACTGACGTTTTTCGGGAGCAGTCATTTTAATGATGCATAAAGTGGAAAAAAAAAAGTGAAATATTCCTTTAAATATCATACCTGGGGGGTGTCTAGTGTATGCCTGTGAAGTGGCATGTGTTTCCCGTGTTTAGAACTGTCCCTGCACAAAATGACATTTGTAAAGGAAAAAAAGCCATTTAAAACTGCTTGCGGCTTTAATGTAATGTCTGGTCCCGATAATATGGATGAAAATCTTTGAGAAAAATGGCATGGCTACCCCATTTTTTGGAAAACATAGGGAAGGGTTATCACCCCTGTAACATTTGTTTTGCTGTCTGTGCACCTGTTCAGAACATTTCACCTCACTTTCCGTCCCAATTACAAATGTTTTTGAAAAGTGGGGTTTTTATTGAAACAAGGATTGGTGATAAAGCATCAGTAGAGAGGAAACACCTTTTTCCCATATTAACTCTTACAGGAGAGAATTTCCCTTCCTAGGGGTAGACTTCCTCTCACTTCCTGTTGTCTCCTTCCGTTTGCAAGTAGGAGTCGTTTGTAAGTTGGATGTTTGAAAGTAGGGGCCTGCCGTATATACTCTGCTGAAATTTGCCCCTTACATGTTGGTATTGCCACAACACTGTGAGCCCTCACAGTTACTCTTGGTGGGCGCTGGAATGCCCCTGCTGTGAACTATTATATCAGGAATTGTAATTACATGCCATTGTTGAACAGTGGTAGGAAAAATTGGGCCTTTGGTGGTGGTGCTGGTGCTACAACACTGTCAGCCCTCACAGTTACTCTTGGTGGGCGCATGAATGGGCCCTACTGTAAATTATTAGATCAAGAATTGTAATTGCATGCCTCTGTTGAAGAGGGGCAGAAAAATTGGGCCTTTGGTGGTGGTGGTGGTGGTGGTGTTGCCACAACACTGTAAGCCCTCACAGTTACTCTTGGTGGGCGCAGGAATGGGCCCTGCTGTGAATTATTAGATCAAGAATTGTAATTACATGCCCCTATTGAACAGGGGCAGAAAAATTGGGCCTTAGGCACTGGTGCCACAACACTGCAACCCCTCACAGATACTGTACTTGGAGCACAGTAATGAGCCCTGTTGCAAAGTATTGCATCAAAAATTGTAATTACACGCTCCTGGTAAAAAGGGGCTGAAAAATTGGGCCTTAGGCACTGGTGCCACAACACTGCAACCCCTCACAGATACTGTACTTGGAGCACAGCAATGAGTCCTGTTGCAAAGTATTGCATCAAAAATTGTAATTACACGCCCCTGTTAAACAGGGGCTGAAAAATTGGGCCTTAGGCACTGGTGCTGGTGCCACGACACTGCAACCTCTCCCAGATACTCTAGTTGGAGTGCAGGAATGAGCCCTGCTGCAAAGCATTGCATAAATTTTTTTAATTAAATGCCCCTGTTAAACAGGGGCTGAAAAATTGGGCCTTAGCCACTGGTGGCGGCACATAGAAACAAAAATGTTCTTCCAAGCTATCATCATGAATCGGATCATTGAGGAGGAGGAGGATAGTCAGTCAACATAACAGGACAGTCACTCAGCATCAGCATAGGCAGTCTTGAAGGGATGTGACATTTCAAAATAAATTATTCTGTTATATCAGCTTCAGGTGCTTGGTAGCTGGTGGTGATCCAAGACTGGTTCATCTTTATGAAGGTCAGTCGATCAACCGAGTCGCACCCTGTGATCCGTGACAAATCCTCCAGCAGCACTGAATGTGCGTTCCGAAAGAACGCTGGATGCAGGACAAGCCAGTAGCTCAATTGTATACTGTGAAAGATCTGGCCAGTGATCCATCCTCAAGACCCAGTAAGCCAGAGGATTTTCGGTGGGAAAGGTGTCCAAGTCTGACCTTGACCATAGGTATTCCTGCACCATGTATATCAGACGCTGCCGATCATACCTTGGGGCTGCGGACTAAAAAATTGTCTGAACGCATCGGTCAGACGCCCACCTTCTCCGGCGCTCCTTCTGCTACTGACCGAAACCTCAGCAACTCATTGTCCAGGACCAGGAGTTTGTAACCTCTCAGTCTCTGGGAACGCGTTGCACAGACCTTTCTGCAAGGCCTCCCGGAGTTGTCTCATCCTCTGCTCCCTCTGCGACGGCAAGATAAGGTCCGCAACCTTACCCTTGTACCGTGGATCAAGGAGAGTGGCCAGCCAGTAATGGTCCCTCTCCTTGATCCGAAGAATATGAGGATCCTTCCGCAGACTTTGCAGGATCAGGGAGGCCATGCAGCGTAGGTTAGCTGAGGCATTCGGTCCGGAGTCCTCTGGGTCACTAAGGACGACATGATCCGCAGCCACCTCCTCCCAGCCACGTACAAGTCCACGGGTTTGTTGGGACTGTAAATCATCCCTAAAAGACTGCTGCTGTTGATGCTGAGTGCCATGCTCCACCTCCATGCTGACACAATCCTCCTCCTCCTCCTCGTCCTCTTCCTGTGTGATGGGTGGGACAGAAGGAACACTGTCTGGGTAAAGGGGGCCTTGAGAGGCAAGGAAGTCCTCCTCTTCCTGCCTCTGTTCTGCCTCAAGTGCCCTGTCCATTATTCCACGCAGCGTATGCTCCAACAGGTGGACAAGAGGTACAATGTCACTGATGCATGCACTTTCACTGCTCACCATCCTCGTGGCCTCCTCAAATGGTGCCAGGACAGTGCATGCATCCCTGATCATGCCCCACTGGCGTGGTGAAAAAAACAGAGCTCCCCTGACCCTGTCCTGGTGCCGTAGTCGCACAGGTACTCATTAATGGCCCCCTGCTGCGTGTGCAGCCGCTGCAGCTTGGCCAACGTTGAGTTCCACCTGGTGGGCATGTCACATATAAGGCGGTTCTTGGGCAGGTTCAACTCCTTTTGCAGCTCAGCCAGCCGAGCACTGGCATTATATGATCTGCGGAAATGCACACAGACTTTCCTGGCCTGCCTCAGGACATCCTTTAAGCCCGGGTACATGCCCAAGAACCGCTGCACCACCAGGTTAAGGACGTGAGCCACACAGGGCACATGGGTCAGTTGTCCCTGTCGGAGGGCAGAGGGGAGGTTGGTGCCATTGTCGCAAACCACCATTCCTGGCTTAAGCTGGCGTGGCGTCAACCACCTCTCGGCCTGCCCCTGCAGAGCTGACAGAACCTCTGCCCCAGTGTGACTCCTTCCCCCAAACACACCAGCGCAAGCACGGCATGGCATCTTTTTGCCTGGGTACTTGCGTAGCCCCTTGAACGCCTACGGAGCACCGCTGGTTCCGAGGACAAAGCACAGGAAGAGGCCATGGAGGAAGAAGAAAAGAAGAGGAGGGGGTGGAGGAGAGAGGTGTGTCACAACCAGTAGTAGCATTTTGGAGGCGTGGCGGCGGAACAACCTCCAACACTACTGCACCTTGTCCTGCATCCTTCCCAGCTGCCAAAAGAGTGACCCAATGGGCCGTGAAACAAAGGTAACGTCCCTGTCCATGCCTGCTGGACCATGAGTCAGCTGGAATATGCACCTTACCGCTGACCGCCCTGTCCGGCGAGGCATGGACATTGCCTTCCACATGCCGGTAGAGAGCAGGAATCGCCTTTCGTGAGAAAAAGTGGCGTTTCGGAACCTGCCACTGAGGAACCGCACATTGCACAAACTCACGGAAGGGGGCCGAGTCTACCAACTGAAAAGGCAGCAGTTGAAGTGCTAGCAATTTAGCCAAGCTAGCATTCAACCGCTGGGCATGTGGATGGCTGGGAGTGAACTTCTTTTGACGGTCCAGCAGCTGGGGCAGGGAAATTTGCCTGCTATAATCGGACGTCGGTGTACAGCTAGCAGAGTGCCCGCAAGTACTTGGCTGTGACACACCTAATTCTACACCTTCATTCCTCTCAGTGCAGGTTTCAGAGAGGACTGAAGGTACAGTGGGGTTGGAGATCCCAGCTGATGAGGAGCAAGGAGAGGTCCGCTTTGTTCTTTGGTGTGGGTCTTTAAGGTACGCTTGCCAACGAGCTGCATGGCAGGTCAACATATGTCTGGTCAAGCATGTGGTGCCCAAGCGGCTGATGTTTTGGCCACGCAAGATACGCTTGAGACATATGTTGCAAACAGCAGCGGTGCGATCTGATGCACTCGACTCAAAAAAGGCCCACACCAAAGAACTTTTGGAATAACGGGCAGAGGCAGCGCCCTGCACAGGCGGAGCTCTGCGGTGTGATTCAGTCGGTGTGCTGCCCTTATGCTGGCCCCCCGAGGGCATCCTGCCTCGTTGGAGATGTGCCTCCTCCTCATCCTCCTCCTCTCTCCTATCAGGCACCCATGTGGAGTCAGTGACCCCATCATCCCCTCCCTCCTCATCACTGGAGCCAATCTGGCAGCATGCTGCAGCTGCTGGAACATGACTGCCAGATTGCTGTCCTTCTTGAGCATCCCCTCTCTCTGCTCTCACGCTACTGCCTTCCTCTAGCTGGGTATCATCTTCAGACCCTTTGAAACGCTGGGCATCCTCCTGGAGCATGTACCCAACTGTCAGGGACATGCTGGGCTTGAACCTGGGACCTCTTCTGTGTCTGGCATTGACTCTTCCAGCGGAGCTATCTGAGATGCTGGACAGTTCCCTGCCTGATTTGCTGGATAACCTATCTGATCCATTAGACTACTCTGCTTGGTGTCTGATTACTGTTGAACTCTGAACCCCTTGCTCCTCCCATGTACTTCCTATAAAAGACATTCCAGAGATGTTGCCCCTTGCGGTTTGATCTGCTTCTGTTCCCTGAGTTCCTGATTCTGTGCTTGTATCCTGTTCCTGTGTTTGACCCGGCTTCCTGACCACGCTTCTGTCTCCAGTCCTGACCTCGGCTCGTTTGACCCTGCTCAGTTATCTGCCAGTCTGCCTGTTGCCAAGATTCGGCCTGGACTTTGACTACTCTCTGCCTGCCACTTGTGATGTTTACCTTGATGTGTATGACCCGGCTTGTCTGACTCTGCAAACCTGCACCAGCTTACCTGCATCCTCTGCTCTGCAAGCTGCACACGCTGACCTGCATCCTTTGCAATGCAAACCTGCACCTGCTGACCTGCATACCTGCTCTGCAAACCTGCACCTGCTGACCTGCATCCCTGCTCTGCAAACCTGCACCTGCTGACCTGCATCCCTGCTCTGCAAACCTGCACCTGCTGACCTGCATCCCTGCTCTGCAAACCGGCACCTGCTGACCTGCATCCTCTGCTCTGCAAGCTGAACCTGCTGACCTGCATCCGCTGCTTCCGGAACCAGCCGTTCCAGTCTCCACTCGGCTCCACCACTCCAAGCAGTGAGGATCAGACAGGCACCCTTACCTCACCGTGCTCTTACCACCACTGTCCCCACTCCAGTGGTCTCCGAGCCGGGGTTGTACGGGAGGTCCCTCTCCGCACGTCAGGCTCACACCTAAGGTACGTTACAGTATCAAACCGCCATGCCTGAGCCTGCAGGAGATACCTTGCCTATGGACAATGTCTATCAACACCTTACAGCTCTCACTCAGATCGTGAAGTCTCTGCAGGGCAGCCATGTCCGAATGGATAAGCAGACACAAACTCAAGCCACGTCTGCAGATTCACCTCCAACCCCAACTTCCTCTATTGGAATGTTACCATCTCCTGAGCCCAGGGTCCCTGTTCCTGAGAAGTTTTTCGGGGATCGGAGTAAATTCCGTGCGTTTCGCAACGCGTGTGAACTTTACTTTTCGTTGCTACCTCTGACTTTGTCATCTGAAGCCACCAAGGTGGGCTTCGTTATCGCTTTGCTGCAGGGGGAACCTCAAGCTTGGGCCCATCACCTACTTGAAGTCCGCCATGTAGTTCTAGACTCCCTGCCCTCTTTTCTTGATGCCATGGCCCGACTTTATGACGATCCACAGCGGACTTCTACTGCCGAGGCTGCTCTCCATGCGCTTCAGCAAGGCCGCCGAGCGGTCGAGGACTATGTGACTGATTTCAGACGCTGGAGCGCGGATACCCAGTGGAATGAGGCAGCTCTGCGGCATCAGTTCCGTCTTGGTCTCTCTGAAAGCCTGAAGGATGAGTTAGCACGGGTCGGTGTTCCTGATGTTCTAGAGACTTTAATTAATTTGTCTATCCAGACAGACCGACGACTCCGGGAGCGCAGAGCAGAAAGGTCTACCCAACAGCTCCGCCCAGCTTGGATGCTACCCCGGATACGAGCCCCTGTGTACCCTGCCAGTGCCAGTATGGTTCCAACTGAACCCTCATCCCTCAACCAGACCATCAAGCCAGGGCAGCTTGGACTAATGAAACATTCCCTATCGGCCAAGGAACGACTTCGTCGGCTGCAGAATTATCTATGCCTGTATTGCGGTGAACCTGGTCATTATGTCTCTTCTTGTCCTGCTAAGCTGCGCAAGGTCCTGGCTACCTCTTCTCCCAACTACTCACCTCCATCTACCAATGCTACTCACCTGGCTCTTCCTATCTCTTTCCAACTACCAGGGAGGACAATACCAGTAACTGCAATAATCGACTCAGGGGCATGTAGTTGTTTTGTCGATCTAGACTTTGCAGCACAACAACACATCCCACTCCAACCTAAGACTCAGGGACTTTCCATTTTCCTGGCAGATGGGTCTCGCATCAAGTCCGGAGTAGTGACCCAGGAGACCCCTCCTTTGCCTGTGATCACCTCCATGGACCATAAGGAACTATTGACTTTGGATGCTATTGCATCTCCCATGTTTCCAGTTATCCTGGGTCTACCCTGGCTTCAGGCACACAATCCACAGATTGATTGGGGAACCGGAAGTATTAAGTTCCAGTCACCATACTGTCAATGCCACTGCATGCTTCCACGTCCCAGCACCTTGGGGCCTCTGTTATGCCTGGATTCAGATCCAGAGATACGAGCTTCTGTACCCAAACAATATCATAAGTTCCTGGACGTCTTCAGCAAACGAGGGGCCGAGGTCCTCCCGCCTCATCGTCCTTACGATTGTCCAATCGAGCTTCTTCCCGGTGCTGAGATTCCTTTCGGACGGATCTTCCCCCTATCTGAACGGGAGCTTGAGGTACTGAAAGAATACGTTGATGAGAACCTTAAGAGGGGTTTCATCCATCCTTCCACTTCTCCAGCAGGGGCAGGAGTCTTCTTTGTAGAGAAAAAAGACCATTCTCTTCGGCCCTGTGTAGATTACCGGGAATTAAATAAAATCACGGTCAAGAACCGGTACCCTCTGCCTCTGGTACCTGAACTTTTTCAAAGACTCAGGACTTCCTCTGTGTTTACCAAATTAGACCTGCGGGGGGCGTACAACCTGGTACGCATCCGAGCAGGGGATGAATGGAAGACTGCCTTTCGTACCAGGTTCGGCCATTACGAATACCTAGTAATGCCCTTCGGCCTATGTAACGCCCCTGCCACCTTTCAGCATCTAGTCAATGATGTTTTCAGAGACTGTCTGGACATTTATGTAGTTGTCTATCTTGATGATATTTTGATTTTTTCCTCCTCTCTTGAGCAGCACCGGAAACACGTCAAGAGTGTACTCTGTCGTCTCCGCCAGCATGGACTGTACGCAAAACCAGAAAAGTGTGAATTCGAGCGACAGAGTATCCAGTTCCTTGGCCTAGTGATCTCTACAGAGGGATTCAAGATGGACCCACAGAAGGTTTCAGCCATTCTGGATTGGCCTGCACCTTCAGATAAAAAGGGGGTGCAGCGCTTCGTTGGCTTTGCCAATTTTTATCGGAGGTTTATCAAGGGATTCTCTGCTACTATTTCCCCGATTACGCAGCTAACGAAGCAAAATGCTCGATTCCAGTGGACATCTGAAGCACAGGCTGCTTTCACAAACCTAAAAATACTTTTTACGTCTGCTCCTATCCTAAGTCATCCCGATCCTGCCCTACCGTATCTACTTGAGGTAGATGCCTCAGAGACAGCGGTTGGAGCTGTTATCTCCCAGCGCCAAGGTCTCAAGGACTTGATACACCCGGTAGCCTTCTTCTCCCGTAAGCTTACCCCATCCGAGAGGAATTATGATGTTGGAGACCGGGAGCTCCTGGCCATTAAATCTGCCCTTGAGGAGTGGAGGTACTTGTTGGAGGGAGCAGCGCATCCTATACTCATTTACACAGACCACAAGAACCTAGAGTATCTGAGAGCTGCCAAACCTCTGAGACCACGCCAGGCACGTTGGGCACTATTTTTCTCTAGGTTCTCGTTCCACATAACTTACCGGCCAGGCTCCAAGAACACCAAACCAGACGCTCTTTCCCGCATATTTGATGATCCAAAAGAGGTGTCAGCTCCAGATACCATTCTATCGGAAGGCAACTTCTTACTTTTACAAACTAGCCTGATGTCTGTCTTGAAGCAAGCTTCTACAGGTGTGTCTGGTCCCTCTGAAATCACTCTGGTACCCAAGGACGGGTTACTTTGGAAGAATGACAAAATCTTTGTGCCAGAAGAAGTTCGAGTCACAGTGTTAAACTTGTGTCATGATCATCCCCTGGCAGGCCATTTCGGAATGCATAAAACCCTTGAACTGATTCAACGCACGTTTTGGTGGCCGGATCTTGAAAAAGACTGCAGGGAATATGTAGGTTCATGTGCCACCTGTATCCGTAGCAAGACCACTAGAAGCAAGGCCTGGGGTCTGCTCAGACCCTTACCAGTCCCTGACCGTCCCTGGAAAATGATTGCCATGGACTTCATAGTGGAACTCCCCCCGTCTGAAGGTTGCACAGCCATCTTTGTAGTGGTTGACCGTCTATCCAAGATGGCCCACTTTGTGCCTCTCAAAGGCACGCCCTCTGCCATGGAAACTGCCCAGGTCTTCATTAGGGAAGTAGTAAGGCTACATGGGGTCCCTGCGGACATCGTTTCGGATAGAGGGGTGCAGTTCACCTCTCGCTTTTGGAAGGCTTTGTGCAAGGTCCTGAAGATTGAGTTGTCCATGTCCTCGGCCTATCACCCCCAAACTAACGGGCAAATCGAAAGAATGAATCAGACGCTCGAACAGTACCTCAGATGCTTCACCACCTTCGTTCAAGACGACTGGGTAGCTTTACTACCCTTGGCAGAGTTTGCCTTTAACAACGCCAGTCATTCGGCTACAGGTCAATCACCATTTTTTGCCAACTACGGGTTTCACCCGACCTTCTTACCTGATCTCATCCCTGATTCAACAGTCCCAGCGGTCCAGAGTATTGTTGATTTCCTGACCCGTAACAGCAGGATATTGCAGGAAGCCATGACTAAGGCACAAGCAGCCAATAAAAGGATCTTTGACAGGAAAAGTAGAGGGGAATTATGCCTGCAACAGGGTGACCAAGTATGGTTATCGACCACCAACCTTAAGATGGCTTGCTCCGCAAGGAAACTGGCACCCAAGTTCATCGGTCCTTTCCCAGTAAAACGGAAATTAAACAAGGTCTCCTATGAACTTGCCTTACCCGAGTCGTTGAAGATTCACCCAGTCTTTCACGTTTCCTTGCTGAAACCCGCAGTGCCCGACCCGTTCCCAGACAGGGGATCGGGACCACCCAAGCCTGTAATCATTGACGGTGATGAGGAGTTCGAGGTGGAGGCCGTCTTGGACTGCCGAAGAAGAGGGAACCAGCTTCAATTCCTGATCAAGTGGAAGGGGTACGGTCTGGAGGAGAACTCCTGGGAACCCCAACAGAACATTCACGCCCGAGAGTTAATCCAGGCCTTTTTTCGCAGTCACCCCCAGAAAAGAGCTCTATTGGGCACCCGGAGGTTGCCCTTAAGGGGGGGGCACTGTCAGGGACATGCTGGGCTTGAACCTGGGACCTCTTCTGTGTCTGGCATTGACTCTTCCAGCGGAGCTATCTGAGATGCTGGACAGTTCCCTGCCTGATCTGCTGGATAACCTATCTGATCCATTAGACTACTCTGCTTGGTGTCTGATTGCTGTTGAACTCTGAACCCCTTGCTCCTCCCATGTACTTCCTATAAAAGACATTCCAGAGATGTTGCCCCTTGCGGTTTGATCTGCTTCTGTTCCCTGAGTTCCTGATTCTGTGCTTGTATCCTGTTCCTGTGTTTGACCCGGCTTCCTGACCACGCTTCTGTCTCCAGTCCTGACCTCGGCTCGTTTGACCCTGCTCAGTTATCTGCCAGTCTGCCTGTTGCCAAGATTCGGCCTGGACTTTGACTACTCTCTGCCTGCCACTTGTGATGTTTACCTTGATGTGTATGACCCGGCTTGTCTGACTCTGCAAACCTGCACCAGCTTACCTGCATCCTCTGCTCTGCAAGCTGCACACGCTGACCTGCATCCTTTGCAATGCAAACCTGCACCTGCTGACCTGCATACCTGCTCTGCAAACCTGCACCTGCTGACCTGCATCCCTGCTCTGCAAACCTGCACCTGCTGACCTGCATCTGCTGCTTCCGGAACCAGCCGTTCCAGTCTCCACTCGGCTCCACCACTCCAAGCAGTGAGGATCAGACAGGCACCCTTACCTCACCGTGCTCTTACCACCACTGTCCCCACTCCAGTGGTCTCCGAGCCGGGGTTGTACGGGAGGTCCCTCTCCGCACGTCAGGCTCACACCTAAGGTATGTTACACCAACACTGTGCTCAAACAGTTCGGGGGACTCCTCAGGAGGACACTGTGGGTCTAGGGAAGGAGTGACTGATGATGACATTGATACGAGGGAAGAGGACGCTTTGGCAGCTGCTTTGCCAGTACCCTGAGCCTGGGTGAGAGAGGATGAGGAGGATGAGGAGGGCTTGGTCATCCACTCTACCAAGTCTTCGGCATGATGCGGCTCAACACGCCTTTCTGCCGAAAATAAGGACAAGCGTGTCCCATGGCCACGTGCTGATGACGATGCACCGCGTCCATGACCAGCACTGTTGTCTCTAGACACAGAGCCTGCTTGCCCTCTTTTATTGGCTCGTGACTGTCTGCCTCTCCTTGTTGGCCTTCCAGACATAGTAATGGCCTGCAGGGAGATGGGAAAACCAGCAATTGGGTAGTGTATATTGTGCTGGAGGCACACAACACCCACTAACTCCAGCAGATGCCTTTATTAGAGAACAGCAATGATGGGTATATACAGGTGTATACTGTACTAGGGCACACAACACCCACTAATTCCAGCATATGCCTTTATTAGAGAACAGCAATGATGGGTATATACAGGTGTATACTGTACTAGGGCACACAACACCCACTAACTCCTGCAGATGCCTGTATTAGAGAACAGCAATGACGGGTATATACAGGTGTATACTGTGCTAGGGCACACAACACCCACTAACTCCTGCAGATGCCTGTATTAGAGAACAGCAATGACGGGTATATACAGGTGTATACTGTACTAGGGCACACAACACCCACTAACTCCAGCAGATGCCTTTATTAGAGAACAGCAATGATGGGTATATACAGGTGTATACTGTACTAGGGCACACAACACCCACTAACTCCAGCAGATGCCTTTATTAGAGAACAGCAATGATGGGTATATACAGGTGCATACTGTACTAGGGCACACAACACCCACTAACTCCTGCAGAAGCCTGTATTAGAGAACAGCAATGACGGGTATATACAGGTGTATACTGTACTAGGGCACACAACACCCACTAACTCCTGCAGATGCCTGTATTAGAGAACAGCAATGATGGGTATATACAGGTGCATACTGTACTAGGGCACACAACACCCACTAACTCCTGCAGAAGCCTGTATTAGAGAACAGCAATGACGGGTATATACAGGTGTATACTGTACTAGGGCACACAACACCCACTAACTCCTGCAGATGCCTGTATTAGAGAACAGCAATGATGGGTATATACAGGTGTATACTGTACTAGGGCACACAACACCCACTAACTCCAGCAGATGCCTTTATTAGAGAACAGCAATGACGGGTATATACAGGTGTATACTGTACTAGGGCACACAACACCCACTAACTCCTGCAGATGCCTGTATTAGAAAACAGCAATGACGGGTATATACAGGTGTATACTGTACTAGGGCACACAACACCCACTAACTCCTGCAGATGCCTGTATTAGAGAACAGCAATGACGGGTATATACAGGTGTATACTGTGCTGGGGCACACAACACCCACTAACTGCTGCAAATGCCTGAGAAAATAACACACTGTCCTTGCCTGCCTATCTAGCTTAGAGAACAGCAATGACGGGTATATACAGGTGTATACTGTGCTGGGGCACACAACACCCACTAACTGCTGCAGATGCCTGAGAAAAGAACACACTGTCCCTGCCTGCCTATCTAGCTTAGAGAACAGCAATGAACAGCAACTCCTGCAGATGCCTGAGAAAGGAACACACTATCCCTGCCTTCCTATCTAGCTTAGAGAACAGCAATGAACAGCAACTCCTGCAGATGCCTGAGAAAAGAACACACTGTCCCTGCCTGCCTATCTAGCTTAGAGAACAGCAATGAACAGCAACTCCTGCAGATGCCTGAGAAAAGAACACAACATAGAACACACTGTCCCTGCCTATGTAGCTCTTTCCTTGCACGCCGGAACACACTGCACAAGGCCACCGCGCTGGCGGCCTTTTATAGTGTGGGGCATGTACTAAACCCCCCTGAGCTATGATTGGCCACAGGCATCCTGCCTGTGGCCAATTATGGCTCTCCTCACTGCCGGCGCTGTGATTGGCCAAGCATGCGGGGTCACAGTGCATGCTTGGCCAATCATAGCGCCGGGATTGCACTGCGATGGTGCAGTGTATTGTGGGATGTTCGCGTCACTCGAATTTGGCGCGAACGGCCCATAACGTTCGATCTTCGTCGAACGATCGAACAGCCGATGTTCGAGTCGAACGTGTGTTCGACTCAAACACAAAGCTCATCCCTAGTGGCGGCCATTGGATTTGAACTTCCCCTTTATAGTGCCGTCGTACGCGTTGTACGTCACAGTGTTTGGGACGGTCGGATTTTTGACTGATGGTGTGCAGGCAAGACTGATGGAAGTCAGCTTCATCGGAAATCCGATGGAAAAATTTTATTCCATCAGAAATCCGATCGTGTGTACAGGGCTTAAGAGATGTTTTTGTGCACTTGTACACTATTGTTGCATAGTTACATAGTAGGTGAGTTTGAAAAAAGACACAAGTCCATCAAGTCCAACCTATGTGTGTGATTATATATCAGTATAATCCCTGTATGTTGTGGTCGTTCAGGTGCTTATCTAATAGTTTTTTTAAACTATCGATGCTCCCCGCTAAGACCACCGCCTGTGGAAGGGAATTCTACATCCTTGCCGCTCTTACAGTAAAGAATCCTCTACATAGTTTAACCACTTAAGCCCCGGACCATTTTGTAGCTAAAGGACCAGAGCTGTTTTCAGAATTTTGCACTGCGCTGCTTTAACTGTAAATTGTGCAGACATGCAATGTTGTACCGAAACAAAATTTGTGTCCTTTTCTTGCCACAAATAGAGCTTTCTTTTAATGGTATTTGATTGCCTCTGCAATTTTTATTTTTTGCGATATAAACGGAAAAAGACCGAATATTTTGAAAAAAAATTATATTTACTAATTTTGTTATAAGAAAAATCGAATAAACTCAATTTTAGTCATACATTTAGGCCAAAATGTATTCAGCCACATGTCTTTAGTAAAAAAAATGTCAATAAGCGTATATTTATTGGTTTGCGCAAAAGTTATAGCGTCTACAAACTAGGGTACATTTTCTGGAATTTACACAGCTTTTAATTTATGACTGCCTATCTCATTTCTTGAGGTGCTAAAATGGCAGGGCAGTACAAACCCCCCCCCCGAATGACCCCATTTTGGAAAGTAGACACCCCAAGGAAATTGCTGAGAGGCATGTTGAGCCCATTGAATATTTTTTTTTTTTTGTCTCAAGTGATTGAATAATGACAAAAAAAATAAAAAATTACAAAAAGTTGTCACTAAATGATATATTGCTCACACATGCCATGGTTATATGTGGAATTGCACCCAAAAATACATTTTGCTGCTTCTCCTGAGTACAGGGATACCACATGTGTGGGACTTTTTGGGAGCCTAGCCGCGTACGGACCCCGAAAACCAAGCACCGCCTTCAGTATTTCTAAGGGCGCAAATTTGTGATTTCACTCCTCACTACCTATCACAGTTTCGAAGGCCATAAAATGCCAAAATAGCACAAAACCCCCCCAAATGACCCCATTTTAGAAAGTAGACATCCCAAGGAAATTGCTGAGAGGCCTGTTAAACCCATTGAATATTTATTTTTTTGTCCCAAGTGATTGAATAATGACAAAAAAAAAATTACAAAAAGTTGTCACAAAATGATATATTGCTCACACATGCCATGGTTATATATGAAATTACACCCCAAAATACATTTTGCTGCTTCTCCTGAGTACGGGGATACCACATGTGTGGGACTTTTTGGGAGCCTAGCCGCGTACGGGACCCCGAAAACCAAGCACCGCCTTCAGGATTTCTAGGCACAAATTTTTGATTTCACTCCTCACTACCTATCACAGTTTCGAAGGCCATAAAATGCCAAAATAGCACAAATCCCCCCAAATGACCCCATTTTGGAAAGTAGACACCCCCAGCTATTTGCTGAGAGGCATGGTGAGTATTTTACAGCTCTCATTTGTTTTTGAAAATGAAGAAAGAAAATATATATTTTTTCTTTTTCAATTTTCAAAACTTTGTGACAAAAAGCGAGATCTGCAAAATACTCACCATACCTCTCAGCAAATAGCTTGGGGTGTCTACTTTCCAAAATGGGGTCATTTGGGGGGGTTTTGTGCCATCTGGGCATTCCATGGCCTCCGAAACTGTGATAGGCAGTGAGAAGTGAAATCAAAAATTTACACCCTTAGAAAGCCTGAAGGCGGTGCTTGGTTTTGGGGTCCCTCAGGAGAAGCAACAGAATGTATTTTGGGGTGTAATTCCACATATGCCCATGGCATGTTTGAGCAATATATCATTTAGTGACAACTTTGTGCAAAACAAAATAAATTTTTTTTATTTTTTCCGCAACTTGTGTCAACATATAAAATATTCCATGGACTCGACATGCCTCTCAGTATATAGCTTGGGGTGTCTACTTTCCAAAATTGGGTCATTTGGGGGGGTTTTGAACTGTTCTGGCATTTTATACACAACATTAGGAAGCTTACATCCACTCTTCTAACCACTTGAAGACAAAGCCCTTTTTGACACTTTTTGTTTACATGAAAACATTTTTTTTTTTGCAAGAAAATTATGTTGAACCCCCAAACATTATATATATTTTTAAAGCAAAGGCCCTACAGATTAAAATGGTGGGTGTTGCATTTTTTTTTTCTGCACAGTATTTGCGCAGCGATTTTTCAAACGCATTTTTTGGGGAAAAAATACACTTTTTTAAATTTTAATGCACTAAAACACACTATATTGCCCAAATGTTTGATGAAATAAAAAAGATGATCTTAGGCCGAGTACATAGATACCAAACGCGACATGCTTTAAAATTTCGCACAAACGCGCATTGGCGACAAACTACATACATTTTTAAAAGCCTTTAGATTTACAGAGGAGGTCTACTGCTAAAATTACTGCCCTCGATCTGACCTTCGCGGTGATACCTCACATGCATGGTGCAATTGCTGTTTACATATGATGCCAGACCGACGCTTGCGTTCGCCATTGGGCAAGAGCAGGGCAGGGCAGGACAGGAGTATTTTTTTTTATTTATTTTTTTATTATTAATTTTGCATTCCCTCCCACTGCTTGTAAAAGCAGTCCAGAGGCTAATTAGCCACTAGGATTGCTTTTACATGAAAGCAGGCCGCTGGCTGAAAAGAATGATACCAAGATGATACCTAAACCCACAGGCATCATTCTGGTATAAACATTCAAAGTCCAGCAACATACCAGTACGTTGCTGGTTCTTGTTGGACATGTATTGTAATCTTTTTTTTCATGCAGCCTGTTGGCTGAACGAAAAAAAAAAAGATTGATCGGTGGGTATGCCCACCATTAGAATACCGCCCTTCATCCACCCACTTCTAATGATGGGCATACATGCACCATTTATATATGCCGAAGCATGGGGGCATCTTCCCGCAAAAGTTATGCCGCGTACACATGGTCAGACTTTTCCACGGGCAAGCCTCCGTCGGAATTTCGACCCTATGTACGCGGCATTAGGAGCAACATCGCTCCTCCGCTCCTCCACCCCTGCTGCCCCAATGCTTCGGCATATATGCTTTTTTTTTTTAACTGTGGTGGTGAAATCACCTGCTACAGCACTGGAGTCGCAGGGACCAGGCCTGTCTCTGCGAACGCTGCAGTTATGTGTGTTGTGTTTTGCAAGTGACAGTGATCGATCGATACTGCACTTGGGTGGCCTGGGCTGGACGGAGGGGCAAAACGCAGGTGCTAGCAGGTATCTGGGCTGATCCCGCTAACACTGCGTTTTTGGGAACCCTAAACTGCTGGGGATGCTAGTATAGATCTGATCAGATCAGATATTGATCTGTTCAGATACTATACCACTAAGGGAGGTGTATGCTTCACGCGTGGGTGTTAGCGCTACTGACACTAACCTGACGCTGCCTGGGGTGTGACGCAGACCCTCTCTGACGCTAAAACCTAATTGATATCACCCGCCGGGCGATCAGGGGGTTAAACCTTTATTGGGTTATATACGGCGGGTGCCCTGACACTATAAAAAGCAAACTAACTAACCAGCGTCACCCGTAACACTTATATGGTGATTACTGGTGAAAGGGTTAACTAGGGGCAATTAGGGGGTTAAAACCTTTATGAGGTAATATATGGGGGTACCTGACGCTATATAAAAACCTGACGGCGAACCTAAAAAAAAATACTGGCTACCGATCGGCACGACCGACACTAAGACAGCGATCAGAAAAATGATTGCTTAGCGACAGTGGTGATAGGGGGTGAAAGGGTTACCTGGGGGGCGATCAAGGGGGTTAAACCTTTATTAGATAATATATGGGGGTACCTGACGCTATAAAAATCTGCGGCGAGCCTAAAAAAAATTACTGGCTACCGATCGGCATCACCGACACTAACACAGCGATCAGAAAAACGATCGCTTAGCGACAGTGGTGATAGGGGGTGAAAGGGTTACCTGGGGGGCGATCAAGGGGGTTAAACCTTTATTAGGTAATATATGGCGGTAACTGACGCTATAAAAACCTGCGGCGAACCTAAAAAAAATAACTGGCTACCTATCGGCATCACCGTCAATAAGACAGCGATCAGAAAAATGATCGCTTAGCGACAGTGGTGATAGGGGGTGAAAGGGTTATCTGGGGGGTGATCAAGGGGGTTAAACCTTTATTAGGTAATATATGGGGGTACCCGACGCTATAAAAACCTGCGGCGAACCTAAAAAAAATAACTGGCTACCGATCTGCATCACCGACGCTAAGACAGCGATCAGAAAAATGATCGCTTAGCGACAGTGGTGATAGGGGGTGAAAGGGTTATCTGGGGGGCGATCAGGGGGTTAAACCTTTATTAAGGGGGGTTAGGGGGCTACACTGGACCTAAAACTAACTTTAGTGACACTTTTACAGTCACAAATGTCACTGATTGCAGTGATCAGTAAATAAATGGTCACTGCAATCAGTGACACTGTGACTGGGGGCTGGGGGGTGATCTGGGGGGTGATCTGGGGTGTCTGGGGGGGCCTGGGGGGGCGATTTACGTGCCTATGTTTCCTGGTGTCAGTGTAGTGTTTTGTGCACTAACCTGCATCTTCTCTTGTGCGGCGCTCGGTATATGTGAGCGCCGCAGGAGAGATGACATCACTTCCTTTGCCTGTGTAAACATTACACAGGCAGGGAAGCTTTCTCATTCGACGGGAGCGATCGCGAGGGGTTGGCCAGAATCGAACGGCCGTCCCCTCTTCCTGGATCGCTCCCGAAAACTTAACCACCGCTCACTGTAAAGAAGGGGGGTCCGATCGGACCCCCCAACTATACAAAGGCGATCACGTAGATATACGTGATTCTGCCTGTGGGTGCCATTCTGCCAACGTATTTTTACAGTGGCCGGTCGTTAAGTGGTTAAGGTTAAACCTATTTTCTTCTCATATTAATGAGTGACCACGTATCTTGTTAAACTCCCTTCCGTGAAAAAGTTTTATCCCTATTGTGGGGTCACCAGTACGGTATTTGTAAATTGAAATTATATCCCCTCTCAAGCGTCTCTTCTCCAGAGAGAATAAGTTCAGTGCTCGCAACCTTTCCTCATAACTAATATCCTCCAGACCCTTTATTAGCTTTGTTGCTCTTCTTTGTACTCGCTCCATTTACAGTACATCCTTCCTGAGGACTGGTGCCCAGAACTGGACAGCATACTCTAGGTGCGGCCATACCAGAGTCTTGTATAGCGGGAAAATTATCATTTTATCTCTGGAGTTAATCCCCTTTTTAATGCATGCCAATATTCTGTTTGCTTTGTTAGCAGCAGCTTGGCATTGCATGCCATTGCTGAGCCTATCATCTACTAGAACCCCCAGGTTCTTTTTCATCCTAGATTCCCCCAGAGGTTCTCCCCCCAGTGTATAGATTGCATTCATATTTGTGCCACCCAAATGCATTTTTTTAATTTTTTTTTTTACATTAAACCTCATTTGCCATGTAGTTGCCCACCCCATTAATTTGTTCAGATCTTTTTGCAAGGTTTCCACATCCTGCAAAGAAGTTATTGCCCTGCTTAGCTTAGTATCGTCTGCAAATACAGAGATTAAACTGTTTACCCCATCTTCCAGGTCATTTATGAACAAATTAAATAGGATTAGTCCCAGCACAGAATCCTGGGGGACCCCACTACCTACCCCTGACCATTCCGAGTACTCCCTATTTATCACCACCCTCTGAACTCACCCTTGTAGCCAGTTTTCAATCCATGTACTCACCCTATGGTCGATGCCAACTGACCTTATTTTGTATAGTAAACGTTTATGGGGAACTGTGTCAAACGCTTTTTCAAAATCCAGATACACCACATCTATGGGCCTTCCTTTATCTAGATGGCAACTCACCTCCTCAAAGAAGATTGGTTTGGCAAGAACGATTCTTTATGAATCCATGCTGATTGCTGCTAATGATACCGTTATCATTGATAAAATCTTGTATATAGTCACTTATCATCCCCTCCAAGAGCTTGCATACTATTGATGTTAGGCTAACTGGTCTGTAGTTCCCAGGGATGTATTTGGGCCCTTTTTAAATATTGGTGCTACATTGGCTTTTCTCCAATCAGCTGGTACCATTCCAGTCAGTAGACTGTCAGTAAAAATTAGGAACAATGGTCTGGCAATTACTTCACTGAGTTCCCTAAGTACCCTCGGGTGCAAGTTATCTGACCCCAGTGATTTATTATTGTTAAGTTTCCAAAGTCTAATTTTAATTCTGTCCTCTGTTAAGTTAACCGTGGAGGTGCTTCCTGTGATGTTTCATGAGGATAAACACTGCAGTTTTGGTTACTGAAGCCCCCCGATTCCCTCGTGAAGACTGAGGAGAAGAATAAATTCTTGTTTAATATTTTTATTAGATTTTACAAGTAAATAGCAAATATACTGAACATTACATTCTGATCAAGAATAGAATTGTAAATAAATACAGTAATCACTAAAAATTCATATTGAAAGAAAGGCAGTAGAGGATAAACCTCAGTAACAATTATATCAATACAAATAGAGGTATAAAAGATTAGAGCAATGAAGATAAGCAATATTCAGGATAGAATATCACGTCTCCAGACCGACCACTCACCCCCGAAGGGAGCAAGCTGTGAGCAGATGGGGGCTCAATTAAGTATGAGAGAATATGTTGGGCTATCCAGAAGGATACACCAGATGAACGTTGTCATACCTCAATTGTTTAGTGGAGACTTTCCTAACAAATCTTTAAGACACAAAGATATTAGTGATTGACAAAGTGAAACTATAAAGTTATAAATATAAGTCATGTAATGAACATCACATGTGTAAAAAATCTGTATTACACAAGTAACAAAACTAACCAGAACAGAAAGACAGAAGAAGTAAGAGAGAAGAAGAAGAAATATGGGAGAAAAGTAAAATTTATAGAAAAGAAGGTATGGGTATAGGAAAATAGAGAAAAAGGTGAAGGTTGTCTCTCCGGGTGGCGGCCCAGTCAGATCAAGGCCCCGTTTAAATATTATATTAATAGATAAATATTAGAGTATTTCAAAGAGGCATCAACAATAGTTGATCAAAATCTGGGGGTAAGAAGTGTTTAATCCATGGTTTCCATATTTTATTATATGTTGCAATGTTGTCATCCTCAATAGCAGACATTTTGGAAAAGATAAGGGCTCTGTTAATTCTATGTTTAGTTTCAGCCACAACCAAAGTTTGGGTTTTCCAGGCCTTAGCTATAGATTGTTTAGCCGCCGTGGTGAGATGTAGTAGTAATTTGAATTGTGACCTATTCAAATTAGGAGGTTTGAGGTTGAGGAGAGCCAATGCCGGGTCTGGCGGGATTGGTATTTCCAAGGCCGTAGAAGCCATGTGAAATATTTTACTCCAGAAGGATTGAACGATTGGACATTGCCACCAAATATGGAACTGCGTGCCCGGTTCAGAACAGCCTCTGAAACAGAGATTTGGGTACGAGGGGGCAAATTTGGCAATCCTGGCCGGAACCAGGTACCATCGAGAAAGGACCTTATAATTTGTTTCCAACGCAAAACAGTTTGGCGAGGAATGCTTAGTAGCTGACCATATAATATCCCAGTCACTTTTACTGAATGTTCTATCCATGTCGTGTGCCCATTTAGTCGTATAGGATGGTAAAGTATCGTCGGATGTGGAATTGATGCGTTTATACAAAAGTGATATTAATCCTCTAGCATGGGGATCACTGTTACAGATACGTTCAAATTGAGTCATTTGGGTGAGAGGGGATCCCGTATTAACGAGGGGTGTATAAAAGTTCTTAATTTGTAGATAGCGGAAGAGCTCCTTCATGGGGAGTTTGTATAAATCACATAATGTCGGGAACGTAAGAATATCATTGGAGGAAACTAGATTATGGAATTGAAGTAGGTTTCTTCTGGACCAAGCTGCAAATGATAGGGGAAATTTCCAGGCGGGGTAAAATGAGGGATTTCGAAGAAAAGAGAGTAGAGGGTTATGAGTGGATTGTAGGCTTTTTGTGGATCTATATTTGTCCCAGATAGCTATAGAATGTTTGGTTACAGGGTTAGATAAGTTTAGTCTATCTTTAGGAGCTAACCAGAGCAAATTATTCACAGAAATGGGGTCAATATCCACTGATTCAATCGCTACCCATAGAGGGGATTCTATAGTAGAATGGTATTTGGGGAGTTGTGCTAGCTGAGCAGCAAAGTAGTATGAGGAAAAGTTAGGAATTCCCAGACCACCTTTCAATTTATCAAGATAAAGAGTCGATCTAGGTATACGGGGCTTTGTAGAGCCCCATATAAAACCCATCACTCTCTTTTGAGTGAGCCTCAAGAAGTAAGGAGGTATATGTATGGGGAGAACTCGGAATAGGTAAAGGAACTTTGGTAAGATTGACATCTTAGTAGCATTAATCCTCCCAATCCAAGATAAAGGAAGAGAAGACCATTGTTTCATCAGATTAGTAGTTGACTTCAATAAGGGTAAGTAGTTAGCTGAAAATAAGTCGGATATAGAAGAAGTGAGTTGGACTCCAAGATATGAAATATGATGCAATTCCCAATTGAAAGGTAAAGACGTTTGGGCTTGTTGTAATTCAGATGGCGAAAGGGAAATATTAAGGGCATTAGATTTGGCATGATTAACACACAAACCAGAAATCTTTGCAAATTTGTCTAAAGTATTTACTAGATTTGGGGCTGACACATGGGGATGGGATAAAAAAATCAGGATGTCATCTGCAAAAAGACTCAATTTGTGGTGATGTCCACCTAATTCTACACCTTTGATATTAGGATTATTTCTAATAATACATGCTAAGGGTTCAATAAGTAGGGCAAAAAGCAAAGGGGATAGGGGGCAACCCTGTCTAGTACCTCTTCTAATATCTATCATAACTGATTTGTAGCCCATATATTTAATATAAGCTTTCGGAGTGCTGTATAGTGAGGAGACCCAAGTTAAGAAATTTTCCCCAAAACCCCATTTTTGAAGAGTATATTGTAGATATGGCCAGCTGATTGAGTCGAACGCCTTCCTAATATCTAATGATATAAGGCAAGTTGGGATACGTCTTTTTTTGGCGGCATGAATTAATAAAAGTGCTCTTCTGACATTATCCCCTGCTTGACGCAAGGGCATGAAGCCAGTTTGGTCACGATGGATAAGTTTACCTATAATGCTATTCAATCTAGTTGCCAAGATCTTAGCTAGTAACTTAATGTCTAGATTTAAAAGAGATATGGGGCGGTAATTAGACCAAGAAGTAGTGTCAGATTTAGGTTTGGGAATCATTGCTATGATGGAAGTTAGTGTTTCAGTTTTAAACGAATGACCAGCTAACAAAGAATTGAAGGCTCTAGTCAATAGAGGCGTTAAAATCGAATCAAATTGTTTGTAGTATAGTGCAGAAAACCCATCGGGGCCCGGTCTCTTGTGAGGCTTCAATTCTTTAATAGCAGCTTTAACTTCCAATGCCGTTATGGGACTCTCCAAATATTCACACTGTTCCGGTGTCATTGTGGGAAGTGTAACATCTGAGAACAAAGTGTCTGCTTTGTTTTTATCAAAGATTAAGCCAGAGTCATAGAGCTTAGCTAATTTAGATTGAAAGATGTCCAAGATCTTTAATGGGTTACTAGTGTATGCATCTCTGGAGGTTCTAAGTCGGAATGCAGCTTGTGAACGATCAATAGACTTGAGGCTGCGGGCCATTGGGGTATCGGGCTTATTGGCTTTGCGGTATAGGGTATGTTGCCGCTTGCGTAAGAGTTTGTCTGCCGAATCTGTCAGAAAAAGATCCAACTCAAGCCGGGCCCTTTCCAATTTAGTGTTAGTGTTTGCATTCGGGGTAGCTTGATGAGCCATATGGCAAGCGTTAAAATTTGCTTCTAGTTTGGTGAACAGAATCTTGCGATCTCTTTTAATAGATCTCGCCTTTTGTATCAAGCTGCCCCGAATGACAGCTTTATGGGCTTCCCATAGTGTAAGGGCAGAGACATCAGTAGTGTCATTAAATGAGATATAATCATTAAGAGCCAGTTCAATATCTGAACGGTGTGAGGGGTGAGTTAGGATAGAGTCGTTAATACACCAAGTGGTGTCATGTGACCTAGGTATTGGAGAGGTAATTGTAGCAGTGACCGCACAATGGTCTGTCCATGGAAATGGGATTATATTAGAGGATATTACTTCAGGGAGCATACTAGAGGGGAGGAAAATATGGTCTATTCGTGAAAAGGATTTGTGTGGATAAGAATAATGTGTAAAATTCCTGGAAGTTGGGTTAAGTTCCCGCCAGGTATGAACAAAATTAAAAGAAGTAAGTAGAGATTGGAAGGACCGTTTATGAGTAGGAGAGTTAGGAGATGACGGGGATTTATCCAAGAAGGGATAGATGGTAGTATTGGAGTCGCCACATAATATTATTGTTCCAACTTTATGTGATTCGATTAATTGGAAAAGATGTGATAGAAAAGCTTCAGGACGTTTATTTGGGGCGTAATACGAAACTAATGTGACTTCAGTATCAGCAATAAAGCCTGTTAATAAAACATATCTACCCTCAGGGTCACATATTTGTGTATTAAGGGTAAATGGTGTAGAATGGTGGAATCCAATCAAGGACCCACGTTGCTTAGTTGTAGCTGAAGCTGCGTAGAATTGAGGGTAGGAGGAGGAAAGAAATTTAGGGGAGGCGTTATTAATAAAGTGCGTTTCTTGAAGGAAAATGATGTGGGCTTTTCTAGCTGAAAAGGAACGTAGAGCTTTAGTTCTTTTTTGTGGAACGTTGAAGCCTTGTACATTTAAGGACAAAATGTTTATGGGGGCCATGACATAGTAAGGGTAAGTTTTATATAAGGGTTAATGAAACCCATATTATGAGTTCGAACCGCCACCAAGGGAGACAGAAGAGGAGAAGAAAGAAAAGACAGAAAAGAAAGAATAAAGAAGAAACCAAATAAAAAAGAAGCCCTAATGACTGCAATTAGTGTCATAAAATAATGATGTACTAGTAGGGCGCAGGAACATCTCGGAGAGATAACAAAAAATCTCCGAGGGGTTCCATGGTCACCGACCGACTCCTGCATAATAGTAGCAGGAGTCAGGGGGTACGTAGGGGGCCGCAAGAAGTTCCGGAGGGAAAAACAACGCCGGAGAACACTAAAGTATTATAATAGAAAACATAAATAATTCTCTATCAAGAAGACTGGAGATGCAATAAACAAAAAAAGAGAGAGAAAGAAAGCATACCAACTTTGGGAAGTATGTTGAGTCAATTTCTAAATGAATGCGTCCATAAGGAGGCTGGAAAATATCAATCTTAACACTTGTGAAGCAAACCGTCAACACAAGCGAAACAAATAATAAACAAACTCGCAAATATAGAGGAAAGGGAAGGGAGAGAGGGAAAAAAAAAAAAATGGAAATGTAATATAGACCTTGTGGCTGACTAAAACAATAAATAATTACCCAAATTTATATTTCATAGGTACAATATAATATGCATTTAAATTACTAAGTAGACATATTTGTCTGAAAGTGGACAAACACAAAAAAAAAAAAAAAAATGTAATATAGACCTTCTGGCTGACTAAAACAATAAATTAATGCCCAAATTCATATTTCAGAAGTATAATATAATATGCATATAAATTACTAAGTAGACATATTTGTCAGAAAGGGGACAAGACAAAAAAAAAAAACACTTGTCTCAAATATGTAAATGTAATATAGACCTTCTTGCTGACTGAAACAATAAGTAATTACCCAAATATATTATTTCATAGGTACAATATAATATGCATTTAAATTACTAAGTAGACATATTTGTCAGGAAGGGGACAAACAAAAAAAAAAAAAAAAAACCCCTTAAAAACACTTGACTCAAAAATGTAAATGAAATATAAATATTCTGGCTGATTAAAACCCTAAATAGAAACCTAGATTCATATTTCATAAGTACAAATTAATATGCATATATTATGTGCATATAGATTAAAGAAATAGATATTTTTGACAGAAACAAAACACCACAAATAAATAAATAAATAAATAAATACATTTAAAAAAAAAAAAAATTTGGAAAACAGGATTCTAGTTCTTCAAGCATAGATAGTGCAATGCTTTTCAGAATAAAGCAATGGGGCTAATACCCTACAAGAGGGGAGAAACATGGATAAGATTAATGAGAAGTGAACAATCAGTCCATTGAGTCGACGTTTATCGGTGCCTGACTATCAAAACGTCCTCTTTTATGAAGATTCTGTCTAGTATAGCCAGAGGGGTTTGGGTCCAGGTCGGTTTCATTTGGAGGTGATCTAGAAGCCGCACGTCTACGAGGTTGCTCCTTAGAGTTGGCGTGATCCATCAGGCCTAGATCAATTAAGGCTGACCGAAGTTCATCGGACGTGCGACAGGTATATCTGGTTTCCAAATATGTAAAGCGGAGAGAGAATGGAAACCCCCAGTGGTATATGATTTGGTGCTTTTGAAGTACTTGCAGCAGTGGTTTCATAGAACGCCTCTTAGTAACAGTTAGAGGGGAGAGGTCTGTAAAGAGCTGATAAATATTGCCCTGGAACTCAAGAGTGTTTTTACCTCTAGCAGCAGCAAGTATTTGCTCCTTTGTTTTATAGTAATGGAATTTAACTATAATATCTCTAGGAGGTCCATTGGGTTTGCGTTGAGTTAGGGCCCTGTGGACTCTGTCCATTTCCAATCTCTCAGGTGAAATACCTGGTAACAGTTCCTGAAACAGTGCACATATAGTTCCCTGTAAGTCTATGATTGATTCAGGGAGACCTCTGATTCTTAGGTTGGAGCGACGGTCCCTGTTCTCCTGGTCTTCCAAACGGTTTTGTAATAAAAAGTTCTCATCCTTAAGCTGTTCAATAGTAGTATTATAATGCTGTGTGGTAGTTTCTATATCATCTACCCGCATTTCCAAGTCAGCTGTTCTATGCCCCAGCTCCCTAATCTCCCTTGTCAGCTTCTCTGTTATCTGGTCAGAAGTTTGTTTCAAAGCTTTTTGAAGCATTTTCTCAAATTGTCTAAACATGTTAGACTGAATAACATTTTCAGGTGTTTCATAGTCAGAATCAATCTCACCAGCTGTGTCCAGAGTTTTGACATTGTGTGACAGGGATTTAGGAACCCGCTGTGTGCGAGTCTGTGAGGTACCAGGCGCCGCCATCTTGGATGTCTGCCGGGCCAGTGTATCCTTAGAGATACCAATCTTATACTTTGTTTTTGGCCCCCTCGTGACCATCCTCAATAAGCCAAAGTGTACCTGGTATGAATTTGCGGGAGCTGGTGCCGTTTGCGGTGAAAACAGCGGTCGGTTCTCCGGTTTGTTTAACCCAGGAGCGGAGCTCTAAGGGGATGCGACTTCTCCCTCAGGCATCCGCGCATGCGCCGGAGAAGAATAAATTCAATACCTTTGCCATTTCCCCATCCTTTGTAACCAGATGCTCTTCTTCATTCTTTATGGGGCCAATAAAGTCGGTCCTTCCTTTTTTACTGTTAACATACTTAAAGAATTTCTTGGGATTTTTTTTGCTCTCCTCCGCTATGTACCTTTCGTGTTCTATCTTAGCCGCCCTAATTGCACCCTTACATTTCTCGTTGCATTCTTTATAAAGTCTGAATGCTGATGATAATCCCTCAACCTTGTATTTTTTGAAGGCCTTCTCCTTTGCTTTTATATGCATTTTTACATTGGAGTTAAGCCATCCATGACTTTTGTTTGCTCTTGTACATGTATTACCCAATGGGATGCATTGGCTTTTGCCCTTATTTAATATGCTCTTAAAGCAAACCCTTCTCTCCTCTGTGTTCTTTGTTCCTAAGATTTTATCCCAATTTATGCCTTCTAGCAAGGTTCGTAGTTAAGGGAAGTTGGCTCTTTTGAAATTTAGTGTCTTTGTATTCCCCTTATGTTTCCCATTTGTGTGATTTATACTGAAGCCAATTGACCTGTGATCGCTGTTTCCTAAATTGCCCCGTATTTCCACATCCGTGATCAGGTCTGTATTGTTGGTAATTAGTAGATCCAGTAACGCTTTATTTCTAGTTGGTGTGTCTACCATTTGACCCATGAAATTGTCCTGCAAGACATTTAGGAACTGTCGAGCCTTAGACGAATGCGTGGTTCCCTCTGCCCAGTCTATGTCTGGATAATTAAAATCCCCTATTATGACAGATCTTGATCTTCCACCGGTGGACACTGACAGATGTTTTGTGCACTGGTACAGATGTTCATGGGGACACCTGGACAGATGTTCACAATTCAGGGACAGGGGCGACAGTGGTGCTTGGTGTACTGTGTGGATAGCTGTAGTCTGTGTGATCTGTGACAGCTCTCTGTAAAAAAATGATCCCTTACACACAGAGCTTCCAGCACAGGCTGCAGCACCCCCCCCCCCATCTCACTGAACTCACCTGGGAGAATTGTCACAGAGACACATGTCTCTGTTTACACTGTAAAGGCTGTGATTGGACACAGCTACATGTGATCAGGAGGGCCAATCACAGCGCCCATGTCCTGATCTGTGTTTGGCTGTGTTGGAAGATCACAGCCATCATAAAATCGTGCCACTGCAGGTACTCGTTTTGAGCAATGTACTGGTACATTGACTCAGAACGACAAAGTTCCCAACCCGCTGTTTTAGTACAGTGGGCACATGGGAAGCGGTTAAAGGATCTTCTGTCCACTGTACTGTATTTTTAAAAACAAACTTTTGCTTTGGTAAATATCCCCCATGGGTCCAGCTACCTGTGACTTTTTTGATAATAGCTTGCCTTTTAGCCTTGAAAATTGCTAGAATTTAGTATTAAGTTTTGCCCAAGTTTGGGTTTTACAGATTTCAAGCAGGATTCAACAAACCCCCCGTAAATCATTCCCAGGCAGATTAATTTACCCTCAGTAGTGAATCTGATGCCATATTAACTTGTGTGTTCTCCAGGCATCAGAAATAGAACACACCAACATAAAAAAAAAAAAAGAGAGAGAACTTAAACAGCAATAAATGTTTCTCTATGTGGGATGGAAATACCATTGGGATTGTTCAGAGTACGGTATGGGCATAGGCCTGCGCACAGTATGTGCCAGGCACGCCCTAATCACCCGTGCAGCACAGATTCCCCCTACTGCCCTGGCTCCCCCTGCAGCGCTGTCGGCTTCCTTCCTCTTCTCTCCCATCAGCTGCTGATGCGAGCACACACAGGGGGATGTTTTAGAATGAGTGGGGGAAAGGGCCTGTAAATATGTAATTTACTGGCCACTTCCATTACTGAATGAACACAGTGAGTGATCAGTACTGTGTGTTTGAGCTTTAGAGTGCACACCCCAATGCAATAGGCTGCGCACACCTATGGGTATGGGATCTTTGTAAAGTCGAAAATAAAAAGTCTAACTACATTTTAATGGCCTATTTTATTATTCTGCCTGAGCTTTAGAGTTGTTTATAAGAACTCTTGATGAGCACAGCTTCTAATACAGGGGTCTCAAACTGGTGGCCCTCCAGCTGTTGCGAAACTACAAGTCCCATCATGCCTCTGCCTGTGGGAGTCATGCTTGTAACTGGCAGCCTTGCAATGCTTCATGGGACTTGTAGTTTCGCAACAACTGGAGGGCCATCAGTTTGAGACCCCTGTTCTAATACCTACATTACGGGCCCCTCCTGCAGTTTAGCTTATTGCAGAAGTCAATGCATGTCCTACTGATCCTGTCATTCACAGACCACTTGGGGCTGTCTGTGATGTGATGATGTCCTGTGGTTAATGTTGTCACCTGCTACAGGAAAATAAAGATTCTGGCAGAATACATTGTTATAGCTACATACTTTTTACAAAAATATAGCAAAAATGTATGGAAAGCAATTAAGAGGGGTGGAAGGATCTATTTAAATCGCAATTATATTTTGAGAAATGCTTTAAACATGACACTCCTAAAATTCACTTAAACATTCATAGTTGAAAAGTCCATATACTGGGGGGGGGGGGGGGGGGTGATTTACTAAGGCTGAGTTCACACTATTGTGAATTGGATGTGGGTTTCCCCACATCCAATTTGCATGTCAGGAGATTGTGACCGAATCTCTCTGGAGCCGGTTCACAAATCTCCAGCGCGGCACCGGTGCGAATTGTATAGGAGTCCTGTGTGTCTTCTGGCCCATTTCAGGTCTGAATTGGGCCAAAAATTTTGATTGAAATCAGACCTGAAATGGTGAACATGGAGGCACCGGACCTCTGCTGAGAGCCGCTCTGTGCGGCAGTGTGAACCCAGGCTTAAACTGGGGAGTGAAGAGTCGGATGCAGCTGTGCATTGTAGCTAATCAGCTTCTAACTTCAGTTTGTTCAATTAAAGCGTAACATTACCCATATAAGCTTGATAAAAAATTATATTCTTTAGCAAGGAACATATATTCCACATTAATAATTATGCAACCAAAATCAGTGTGTGCTATAAATTGCCTCCAGCATTGCTCCTGTTTCTTATTAAAGGATGGTGTCATTTTGCTGAAGCCCAGAGTTCCAGCAGTAAATCATAAAGAGGAACTAAACTCATCGATTTAATGGTTTTAAAAATTGTTACATTCCTGGAATGCTGGGATTGCTAACTATCACATTTGCTTGTGTCCTCAACCAAACTGTCAAGCCATTAAAAGGCTGGTGTCCTGCAGAGACACTCGCAAAAGATTTTACCTTACTTGGGCAGCGTGGAAAGCCCACGTACATGACACAGCCACGATCTCTTCAAGTTTAGACGTTGCATTACTTACCTTAGCAGATCCCTCCTTCGGGAGACTCGGCCAGGCGCACCGTCAGTCAACCTCCATGGACTCCACTTGATAGTGGACTCATCTCTTCAGCTAACCCGGTGAGAGCTGGTCCACATGCCTTCATGCTCTTCACTATTCCTTCTTTTCCCCTTTACCTTTTTTGTTTTCCACCTCACTTCCAACTTTCTTTTTTTCCCTCCTTCTCTCCTATGTTTGTGGTGTATTTGTTTTGTTCAGTTTTTTTTTTTTTTTTTTTTTTAGGTGATGTTCTCTTGGGGCACCTGGGTGATCTTTTTGGGCTACCAGGATGGTCTTCAGGTTTCTGACTGTCCTGGGCACCTCAAACTCACTCAGGACGCTTATCAGCAAGGGAGTTAAATTGCAACTACCATGAAACTATAGCATGTGGCCACCCTTCCCCCCGCCAGACTGGAGGGGAGGCCTGCCCTCATGGATCGAATGTCCGGGGCAGGCAGGGGGCCTTTTTGTTCACGTTTCACCGACAGATGTTTCTCCCTGTTAATATGGCTGTCCGTGTTCAGGCCATGCTACCCAAAACCCCCTGGTGTTCCTCACCCCCCCCCCTTTTTTTTTCTCCCTCCCCCTAGCCTTATGTCCCCTACCTCACTCCCTATCCTCTTCCCCCTCCCCCCCTTGTTGTTTTGGCTATGTTGAAATGTCAAACTGTTCATATAAATTGAAAATGAAAATAAAGATTATACAAAAAAAAAGGCTGGTGTCATAACTGATCAAATGTGCAGCACCATGGCAGTTGCAGATCAAACAGAAGCAAATTCCTTGGTTGTAACGGATAGGAGGTTTTTTTTTTCCGCTTTAAGGCTGTCAGCAGTTCGGCCTCTACATAATCGGCAGTACCTAAAAATGCCCAAAAATGGAGAGCAACTGAGCATTTGCAGAGCAGGGTAATGCCCCGTACACACGATCGTTTTTCATGCCGTTAAAAATGCTATTTTAAAAAATGGCCATTAAAAATGATCGTGTGTAGGCTCCAGAGCATTTTTAACGACGTGAAAAACGGCCATTAAAAATTCCGGACATGCTCTTTTTTTTCACGTCGTTTTTCATGTCGTTTTTTTTAACGACGTTAAAAACGATAGTGTGTATGCTTTCACGATGTGAAAAAAAACGCGCATGTTCCGAAGCAACTATGAGACGGGAGCGCTCGTTTTGGTAAAGCTAATGTTGGAAATGGAGATGGCACATTCGTCACGGTGGAATTAATAGCATCGTTTTAATGCTGCGCATTCCGTTCTTCTTTTGATAATGCTTTAAAATTACCCTCTTTTGATAATGACATTGAGAGTTATGCCAAACTTGTTTCTAAAGTAATTCCAAATTGCTCTAATGATTATAAAATATTATTTATAAGCCGCACCTCCCTCCTAAATAATACTAATAATAATTAAATAATGTAATTCTCCTTTTTTCTTTAAATTTTATATTTTTTTTGTTGTTTTTTTTTGGCCTTTTTTTTTTGTATTTTGGCTTAAATTATTCTTGTGTAAAGTTACCACAACAACCTTCCAAATGTGTCTCATTTGGCCTCAGGGAGGTTTGTGTCCCCTGATAATAACAATAATATAATTTGAGATGTCCCTGCCTGCTTCCTAGCAAGCTCTCTTTTGAAATACAAATCACATAGTCAAGTATTTAAAGGGCACTCAATTTTTTTTTATTTCAGAACATTAACAAATTAAAGTGGAAGGCAGCACTGGAGAGCCTGCTTGCATTTGTGCATCCCTTTCACCCCACAACAACCATACAAGATGTCCAAACCAAAATAGAGATTAGATCCCCCCAAAAAATGAGCCCAATCTTGTCTTGAGCTCCCAGAGGTCAGGAGCCACAGCAGATAAGTCCTATATGTCCCCAGTCTGTGGTACTACAGCAGGCATTATTTTCTCCTCTTCCTTGTAGCCTTCTCTCCAGCCTTCTCTGCAGCCTTGGTTGGTTTCTTCCTTGGAGGCTGGGGATCAGGAGGAGAGGTTGTGGCAGGAGGAGTAGTAGGAGGAGGAGGAGGAGGTGGAGGAGTAGGGACAACCTCCGTTATGTCCGTGTACCTAGTGAGTTCACCCAGCACGCCCTTATTGATGACTTTCAATAGCAGGGTCTCACTGAATTTTTTTTGCTGCAACTCCATTTGCCCTAGTTTGTGGGCGAGGACTGCGGCAAATCCCTCATCAACAGAGGGTGCCTCTCTGAGGGCCGCTGTTGCCTCTCTGAGGAAGGCCCTGGTTTCTTCCTCCACCTGCCTACCTCTCCTTGGCCCTCGTGGTTTAACTACCAGGGGAGGCATCTGGGCTCTTGTGCTGGGCCAAGCCTCCTCCTGGGTGCCACTGGGCCCTGCCTCCTCCTGGGTGCCACTGGGCCCTGCCTCCTCCTGATCCCCAACATCACCCTCTTCCTGGCACTGCTCTGGCTGTAAAAAAAGAAAGGGACATTATTTATTTTGCCACATCATCATTCACAGACATTGTTCACCTCTAGACATTGTTGAAATCAATGCCAAAAGTTATGTCATTTTCATTGATTACGCATCCTGGTTTTGTTGTCTTGGGCACATAAAATTAGGCCACTAGTGTATCTTGCTCTTCACAAACTTTATTGGTAGAAGTGTACATACCTTTAACAATACGAACATCTATTTAAATTCTACAATTTTGTACGATAGAAATATAGATAGCAAAACTTTACCTGGCTCCATATCTCCAAATCTGCCTCCTCAAGGCCCTGATCTTGATCCTCAGAGGAAGCCAGAGCAGGGTTGACAGGAAGGCTGGAGGACTGGCTGCAGGGAAGGCTGGAGGGTTGGGTACAAGGAAGGCTGGATTGACCTCTGGGGGGAAGGGTGGAGAGAGATTCCCGCACTTCCAGCTGGTCATCCAGAAAAGCAAGCTTACTGTAGTACCACAGACTGGGTTTATAAACCTTATCTGCTGGTGCACCTGACCTCTGGGACCTCAGGACCATAGTCCTCTGGGTCCTGTATGTCCCTCTGATGGTCGCAATTTTGTTTTTGACATCTTGGAGAGTTGTTGTGGGTATCTTTGTTTGCACAAATGCAAGCAGGCTCTCCAGTGCTGCTTTCCTGGCGTCTTTATTTTTATTACCGCCACTTTTTGTTTGCCATAATATAGGGAGCTCTTGCCATTTGTCGATGAACTCCCCCATGAAGTCTGGGTTTTTAAAAGTATTCATGATATCTGTAAAAGCGAGAAACCAAAAAAAAAAAAATATTTCAGGCAACATTCCTCAACTGTGCATTGTCTACATATTTGGAGCACACAAATCTCCTCGTCTGATGAACCTCAAAAAGTAAAATTGTTAGGTACCTTGGTCACGACGTTCGTTGCTAACTCCCTCTCCCGAAAAATGAACGTATTTCCCAGACATGGATCTTCACTTTATATACACAGCGCATGCGTGAAACTCCGCACGCTTTCCCCGCCCCTGACGTTCGATATTGTACTTTCCCCGCCCCTTCTCGCTCGTAGTGCTGAACAAAACATGGCGGAGACACAGGTGGCTGAGATTACCTCTACAGAGGATGAAATTACAGAGGAGCCCAAATCAAGACCCAGGAGAAATAAGGCATCCAACATGTCATTCGAGGAAATGGTGGAGATGGTCGCCATTTTAAAGAAGGAGGATTATGATGCCAAGCATGGTCCGTATAAAAGGCCTAATCTGGTCAAGTCCAGAATTATGGGCAAAGTGGTCAAAAGTCTCCACCAAAAATTCGGGGTGTGCAGAACGAAGGAACAGCTCAGAAAACGATGGTCAGATCTGAAGTTGCGGGAGGCCGACCAATATAAAAGAATCAAGAAAGTTATATTAAAAAGTAAGTTGTTTTTTTTTGAGTTTCCCTGGTACATATTATTTTCTTGTATTCTGTCTTGTATTTTTAACTTTCATATAGTACACTGAAAGATACCATCTTTCAGGTTCGTCCGCACAGTAAACGGACGTATTAAACCTCTTTCTCCGTACAGTTCCTCAAACGATGTTTTAGGATCATCCAGTGTGAACACCCATGTATTTTGGTTTATTTGGGGGAGTAAATTTGGGCCACACTTATTTTTGGTGTGCTAATCCAAAGGACATTTGTTCATTTGAAAAAACGATATGCATGGTAATGTTAAAGGGAGTGAATGCTCAGCAGCTGATGAAACATCTGAACGCAGTAGTACAAGTGTGGGCCTAAAGCCAAAAAGATTGAGGGAGTCACACACAGGTGATCCAGTGTAGATACTTTGGGGTGTTACAATGTTTCAAATTTGTTTACAAAATGTATATGCTCTGTTTTGGGCTATGTATCCAATCATTTGTTCGGTTGGCACAGGGGGTAAAAATTTAAATGGAGCATGCTTCAAAAGAATGATTACCAAGTTTTTTTTCATGTTTCTTATTTTAGCAAAATTGAGTCGCTACTAATGAAACTATTCCTTTTATTTCAATCTCCCTAGGGATTCGAAAAGCTACCTCAGATGAGATGAGAATTGCAATACCTACAACAATACCCCCAGAACCCCAGGATGGAGAGGAATGTGATGTTGTGGAAGTGGAAAGTGGCACCACCACAGGTCAGAGTGAAACCAGACACATGCATGTTAAATAGATGTAGGCCTACATATTCTATCCTACATATTTCTTTTTACATTTAGGTGCAGTTCTGGCCGAAGACCCCAATAAGTTGACACATCACAGTGCCCAGATCCTGATCCAATACCTGATGGTCTGCTGTCGTGACCTCGAAAAAATTAAGGGAGATTTGCTAGAGATCAGGGCAAATACAAAGCGGGTGGAGGAAAGGCTCCAAAATATCATGGCTGTGCTTGGGCGTGTCTAATGTTTTTACACCAAATAACGTTTTGCTTGCAGAGATTTCTATTTTTTTTTTTGTTATTTTATCCTTTAATGACTAGCACATGTTTATTTTTTTCAAAATTTTGAGAAATATAGTTTGTTTATGCATGGCTGGTCATGCGTTTTAATACACCCGAAATTAAGGGAACATCCACATTTCTAAGGAAGTTGCCCACCTAAACAAAAAAAATAAAGGTATTTTTACATAACAAATCATTGTGGCTTCATTATGTAAATGTGGTGCTGAGTGAACTAATCAATGTTTGATGTTTACACTGACAATGAAGGCTAATTAAAAGATTTTTTAATCCACATGGCAAAACAAGTGCACTAGGTAAACCTACCAGAAACATCAAACATTATACAATAAAAATGACTAACCAATCTTTACTCAAGAAAAAGATTTATTTTTTTGGTCTAAAATTATTATAGATTGTCTGGCATTTCAATGGCCCCCCTACCCATAAAATAGTCCACATATTGGTTACGGACCTCACGTCCGGTTGGGGGGGCCAAGCCAGGACGGCCAGGTTCCAGGGCCACCAAAGTTTCTGCATTGATTAAAAAGGCCTCAGGCCCACTCAAAGATATATAACTCGTTGAATGCACCCTTAGGAAATTATGCAGCACACAGCACGTCATAACCACATGGTTCAATTTGTATGGGGCAAGGTGGATGGAGGTAAGGAAGAGGCGAAATCGGCTGGCCATGATCCCAAACGCATTTTTCACCACCCTTCTGGCTCTGGCCAGCCGATAATTGAAAACCCTCCTCTCAGGGGTGAGGGTGCGTTGCGGGAATGGCCTCATCAAATGGGGTCCCAGGCCAAACGCCTCATCCGCCACAAACACAAAAGGTAGTCCCTCCACATTCTGCTCCGCTGGTGGCAAGGCCAGCAGATCCAAAAGGAGCCGTTCTCCAAACTCCGTCTGGGCAAAAACTCCTCCATCAGACATCCTGCCATTCTTGCCAACGTCCACATAGAGGAACTCGTAGGTGGCCGACACCACTGCCATCATCACGACGCTGTGGAACCCCTTATAATTATAATAAAAGGATCCCGAATGGGGTGGTGGGACGACCCGAACATGTTTGCCGTCGATGGCTCCTCCACAGTTCGGAAAGTTCCATCGCTGGGCAAACTCGGAAGCCACATTCTGCCATTCATGTGGCGAAGAAGGGAACTGTGGAATTGAAGAAATAACAAATTAATACTTGGAGCCAGAAACATTGAAAGCTGATTTCATACACACATTCATGGCCAACATTGGTAGAAACTGTTCAATACATAAAAATTTGGAAGCTAGAAAAAAAAATTTAAAAACATTATGGGGGGGGGTAGAAGATGAGTTGGGAATATCACACATGAAGGCTGGAGCACTCTGTATTGAAGTTAACAAAAATGAAACATTCCTAGGCCAAATTTAGGGTGCGTTTTGGGTAAAGCACTACGATGGAACATATAATAAAAAACATGGAAATGACTAGGCAAGGTAGGTATGGCCCCAGGATAGCATGCTGGAGAGGTTAGGTAAGCCAAATTTACAGGTAATCCTCAAACACCAAACTTAAAATAATAAAACATGGGGAGAAAGGGGACATTCCCTGCAGCTAAGAATCATGTGAATTAGGGACTGCAAATAAAGCAAATTAAAAATATCCAAAA
The DNA here is from genome assembly GCA_029206835.1 of Rana muscosa. Classification (NCBI taxonomy): domain Eukaryota; kingdom Metazoa; phylum Chordata; class Amphibia; order Anura; family Ranidae; genus Rana; species Rana muscosa. Next base: position 223,080,531 of record CM055116.1, read on the forward strand.
ATAAAAACCATACAATGTGAATTTTTGAAGAAGAACACTTACCTTAATATAGTCCTCCTGCAAAACTTGAAGGATGGCAGAACAAGTCTCTGGTATAATGATCCCCAGAGCCTGGGGGGATATGCCTGTGGAGAACTTAAGGTCCTGCAGGCTTCTCCCAGTAGCCAGGTATCGCAACGTGGCGATGAGCCTCTGCTCAGCACTGATGGCTTCCCGCATAACGGTGTCCTGCCTGGTAATATAGGGGGACACCAAAGCCAACAGCTGCTGAAATACGGGGTCAGACATCCTGAGGAAATTCCTGAAATCATCAGGATTATTCTCCCTGATCTCCCGCAACAAAGGCATGTGACAGAATTGGTGCCGCTGGAGCAACCAATTCTTGGTCCATGAACTCCTCCTGACCCTGCTCATGGCATGGAGTTGGGATACAGCATGAACCCCTGCACCAACTACAGCACGAACTCTACGACGAGTACGTAGCCGCAACATGGCTAGATAACGGTCGGCTGAACAGAACGAACTAGAAGAACGCACGGAAGAACAGCAAGGCCTATGAAGAACAAGCTGAAAAACACGAACGTGCAGAGCAGGCTGCACTGAATAAACAGATACGAACTGACTACAAGCAGTGCTAAACAGATACGAACCCACAGGCGCAAACTGAACTCCCGAAAACGATCTTCAAAGCACGAAGACTGAAAAGCGCGAATCGTCTCTCACCAAACTTTTACTAACACGCGGAAACGCGGAATTAGCAAAAGCGTCCCAAAGGGTGGCGTCATTCGAACGGAACTTCCCCTTTATAGTGCCGTCGTACGTGTTGAACGTCACTGCGCTTTGCTTGATCGTTTTTTTTAATGATGGTGTGTACGCAAGGCAGGCTTGAGAGGAAACATGAAAAAAAACGAGGAGAAAAACGTCGGTTAAAAAAATGACATTAAAAACGATCGTGTGTACGGGGCATAAGACAGTGTATTACTGGATTTTAAACAGTATAGGTACTTATTTTTAATGTTTTACATAGCTATACCTGCAAAAAGGGCCAGCCTGAAGTGATCTAGCAGGATTTAATTTTCTGATTAAAATTCCACTTTAACCACTTGCCTACTGGATACTTTTACCCTCTTCCTGACCAGGCCAATTTTCAGCTTTCAGCGCTGTTGCACTTCGAATGATAATTGTGAGGTCATGCAACACTGTACCCAAACAACATTTTTAAACTTTGCCACACAAATAGAGCTTTCTTTTGGTGGTATTTAATCACCACTTTGTTTTTTGTTTTTTGTTTTTTGCTAAATAAACAAATAATGACCAAAATTTTTGAAAAAAAAAACTTTTTCATAGTTTTTTTCAAAATCTTTGGAAACAGGTAATTTTTCTCCTTCACTGATGTGCGCTGATGAGGTGGCACTGATGGTGATGGGCATTGATGGGCACTGATAGGCTGCACTGATGGGCACTGATGAGGAGGCATTGGTGGGCACTGATGAGGCTGAACTGATAGGCAGCACAGATGGGCACTGGTAGACGGCACTGATTGGCAGCACTGGTGGGCACACATTCGCAGCACTGGTGGGCACACATTCGCAGCACTGGTAGGCAATTTTGAGACTGCACTAATAATCAGGACACTGATAATTTGTGCCTTGATTATCAGTGGACATGTCTCTTTTAGAGAAGCTGGTTATCGGCTCTCTTCTCCAATCCTCATGCTGTCAGCATGAGAAAAGTAGTGCCAATCACCGGCTTCTATTTACATCCGTAATCAGCTGTGATTGGACACAGATAATCATGTGGTAAAGAGCCGCCGATTGGCTCTTTTCCTCAATCTGTAATCAGCAGTGTTCTTCGGACACTGCGACCACCGCAGCTGGCACGCCGTGAGTGCGATCACGAGGCCATCATATGACAGCCTCCCAGAACTTGCTGTCCTCTGTGTAGCTATAGCGTGGTCGGTAAGTGGTTAAGCTTTGAGAAAAACAATCTGGAATCCGATTGGTTTCTATGCCCAGCTGCACCAAAGTTTGCACTCTCCAGTTTTAGTTACTGTATTTATTGGCGTATAACACTCACTTTTTTACCCTGAAAATAGAGAGTAAACTGTGCGTGTTATACGCAGGGGGCTGTGGAAAGTTTTTTTCCTGAAACTTCCCTCTTAAAGTTAGGGTGCGTGTTATACGCCGATAAATACTGTAATCAAAAAAAAATTACTGTATGTGAAATAAGTGATTATGGGTAATCAATATATAATTATAAACTAAGAGATGAGTAAAAAGTAAAAAAAAATAAAGAAGCAATGAGAAAAAATGACGAAACGTGCCATACTTTTACTAGAGACAAATCAAACATTATCATAAGCTTAAAGTGGTACTAAAGCTTTGTTTTTTTTTTGTTTTTTTTAAATAACAAACATATCATACTTACCTCCACTGTGCAGTTCATTTTGCACAGAATGGCCCCGATCCTCCTTTTCTCAGGTCCCACGGCGACTCTTGTGGCTTCTCCCCGCAAGAGCTAACCCCCTCTGGGAAGCTCTCTCCCGAGGGGGTTAGCTTGCGGGTGTGCTCCCGTGCCATACAATCGCCGTCCATAGCCGCCGATTGTATGACTCGGCCCTGCTCCCCGGCGGCCGTGTCATTGGATTTGATTGACAGCAGCGGGAACCAATAGCTGCGCTGCTATCAATCTATCCAATGAAGAGCCGACAAGACCTGGGGAAAGCAACGCGTGATCGCGCCCACGGAAATTCGGGGCTCAGGTAAGTAAAACGGGGGCTCGGGGGGGCGGTGACTGCAAGGTGTTGTTTCACCTTAATGCATGGGATGCATTAAGGTGAAAAAACACAAAGGTTTAGAACCCCTTTAAAGATGAGTGAACCTCCTAAAATCAGTCTAGTGTTCACCCAATATATCCTGAGCGCTTATCGGGAGCCGATCGGCAGACCTTTTTCCTCCTGCCCCCTCTCCTATCACATTTGGATGGTATTTTTATTAGGAGGGGGAGCGGGTGCCTTGTTTTGCCCACATTTAAGATGCCGGCACCAGGGACCGAAGACTGCTGTAGGAACTAGCTTAGGTGTCTGTTTCTTAAAATCAGCAGCTACAGTTTTCATAGTTGCTGACTTTTAATTTTCACATACCCAACTGAAGCATCTCTTTAAAATTAATGCAATACGTAGTTGTCAAAATGCCAAGCGTCAACATTTACCAATATGTTTTCATACTTTTTAAGTTGAATTTGGTCTTTTAAAAGATTTCATGTAATTACTGTTCTTTTTCACCAAATCATATTTTCTCAGTTTCTTTTTTAACTGTTCAAATTAGTGTATTTGTTCAGGAATGCATTATATTTGTCTTATTTGTCATTCTGAATCAGATTTGTGCTAACTACACTTTGTTGCCTAATCCTTACTAAAAGAAGAACAGTCAAGCTATACTTTTGTCACTGTCAATCAAACAATCATTAGTATATCATTTGTAAAATTTCCACTTGGCATACAAGGATATGCAAACTGCTTTAATGGGTTTAAGCATAACTATTAGAAGTTGGCATTTGCTACACAGTGCAGCAGGCATGGCAAACAGTTTTTATTCTTTTTTATTCTACATACACAAGCAAAGATAAAGATAAAGGGGTGAACTGGACCTAAATAATGGAGTGTGAGTCAGTTTTAGGATGAATTAGTGATTAAGATATGCAAATTTTCTACTAAAGGTTTAATTATCCTTAAGCTTTATTTCTTGAGAAAGATAAGTATGTAGAGTCAACACATTGGGGTTGATTTACAAAATCTGGAGAGTGCAAAATCTTGTGCAGCTCTGCAAAGAAACCAATCAGCTTACAGGTTTTTTTTTTTTGCCTCAAAGCTTAATTGGTCAAGCTCAGGGGCCGATCCAGAGTCTAGTCTCGGGAGGGGCACTACCAGAAAATATTATTTTTTGGGGGCAATTTATCAGGGAAATCACTGGTGTTAGCACTTCAATGATCACGGCACCATGGTTATTATGGTGTCAGGATGATTGAAGCGCATTATTTCTATTATTACATTGTAATATAAAATGGTTCAACTCACCATAATGTAGAATCAGTGGGAGCCCCGAGTGTATCACTTGCCATGTCACCTGCCACCAGATGCAGCTTGTCACTTGCCACGTCACTTGCCACACGTTGCGGATTGTCACTTGCCACACGTTGCGGATTGTCACCTCCCACACATTGCGGATTGTCACTTGCCACGTCACCTGCCACACGTTGCAGATTGTCACTTGCCACATCACCTGCCACAAGTTGCGGAATGTCACTTGCCTGCCACCAGATGCAGATTGTCACTTGAAACGTCACCTGCCACATGTTGCGGATTGTCACTTGCCACATCACCTGCCACAAGTTGCGGATTGTCACTTGCCACGTCGCCTGCCACACGTTGCGAATTGTCACTTGCCACACGTTGCGGATTGTCACTTGCCACGTCACCTGCCACACATTGCAGATTGTCACTTGCCACATCACCTGCCACAAGTTGCGGAATGTCACTTGCCTGCCACCAGATGCAGATTGTCACTTGAAACGTCACCTGCCACATGTTGTGGATTGTCACTTGCCACATCACCTGCCACAAGTTGCGGATTGTCACTTGCCACGTCGCCTGCCACACGTTGCGAATTGTCACTTGCCACACGTTGCGAATTGTCACTTGCCACGTCACCTGCCACACATTGCAGATTGTCGCTTGCCACATCACCTGCCACAAGTTGCGGAATGTCACTTGCCTGCCACCAGATGCAAATTGTCACTTGCCACGTCACCTGCCACATGTTGCGGATTGTCACTTGCCACGTCACCTGCCACATGTTGTGGATGGTCACTTGCCACATCACGTCACCTGCCACCACATGTAGATTGTCACTTGTCACACGTTGCGGATTGTCACTTGCCACGTCACCTGCCACACGTTGCGGATTGTCACTTGCCAGATCACCTGCCACACGTTGCGGATTGTCACTTGCCACGTCACCTGCCACAAGTTGCAGATTGTCACTTTCACATCACCTGCCACATGTTGCGGATTGTCACTTGCCACCTCACCTGCCACACCTTGCGGATTGTCACTTGCTAAGGAGGTGTTTTGCTTGTCAGAGTCAGGCAGCAGAGAGATGATGTAATCTCTCTGCTGCCTGCACAGTGAGGGCGGAAGTTACTGCAGGGATGCAAGGCGGGCACGGGCGGTGAGAGAAGATCTCATCTCTTTGCTCCCCCGGGCCGCTCGCTTGTTGATTGGTCAGCCGCCCGCACACTCACAGAGCACAGAGCCAACCAGCTGACCGCCCACTCTCTGACTCTCACTCGCCGCAGAGCGCCCGCAAATTCCGCAACTAGAACTAATTTCTCGGAACCGCCCGCTCAGACCCCCTGGCGCCCGCAAATTCGGCAACTAAAACTAATTTCTTGGGGGTGGCAATTGCCCTGTTGCCCCCCCACCTGGATCCGCCCCTAGTCAAGCTAGAGAAGCTGATTGGCTACCATGCAGAGCTGCACTAGATTTTTCACATTCCAGTTTTAGTAAATCAACCCCATTGTGTTAAACACTACAGTACATTTTACATTAGCCTACAGTAGAGCTTGCAATGAAATTACCTTACAACATACTGTGGCCAATCCAAGGAAAAATATGGTGAGCAACGGTAGTAACCAAAATCAACCAATCACATTTCAAATGACTGCAGCCAAAAGAATGAGAAGGTAAAATTTGATTAGTTGTATAAACCAACTGCCCTGTGCTTAGTTGTATCCTAAAAGAACCCAGCTCCTGGTGACCCCCAGTGTTTTGTTTGTTTTTCTCAAAAAGTACTATAATCCCAAAGCAAACCTTTTTTCCAAAAAATGTCCAATATCCCTTAGGTGAATAGAGGAGGCTTACCAAAATATGTGGACTCTTTTTATTTCTAATGCCGCGTGAACACGGTTGGAATATCCGACAAGAAAAGTTTGATGTGAGCTTTTGGTCGGAAATTCCGACCGTGTGTAGGCTCCATCTGACTTTTTTTGTCGGAATTTCCAACAACAAAAATTTGAGAGCTGGTTCTCAAATTTTCGGACAGGAAAAGTTCCCATCGGAAACTCCGATCATCTGTATGCAATTCCGACGCACAAAAAAACATGCATGCTCAAAATCAAGCAGAAGAGCTGAACTGCCTATTGAACTTCATTGATCACGGCTCATCGTACGTGTTGTACATCACCGCGTTCTTGACGGTCGGAATTCCAAACAAGATTTGTGTGACCGTGTGTATGCAAGCCAAGTTTGAGCGAAATTCCGTCGGAAAAACCATCCACGTTTTTTCCAAAGGAAATTCCGATCGTGTGTATGCGGCGTAAGTGAGTCATACAAGGCTTTTTCTAATACAGTCACAATCTGTAGTACATAATTCAGGAATACTCCCTCTATCCTCAAGTTGATGATTTTAACCCCTCATCACTTCTTTAGCTCCGCTCCACCAACTTTTTAAAAGGAAAAAGAGGAAAATCACATGTGTAATACAACGTATGTCACACTTCACACATACCTAATATACATAGGCTACTCACAAAATAATGGTTAATCACACCTGTAGCGCACCCACCTATCCCCCTCCTGCATTAAACTCGGCTCCTCGCAGAGGGAGACAGGCACACCGTACCACAAGCCCGTACCCTCCTGTGTTAAGAGGTTAGGCAGTGTTATTTTTGGGCCTTGTCCGCAGCTGGAGTCTAAAGTCCTCATGAGTATGATTCTCACCGTACCCAGGTAGTCAGAAACGGTGAGGTAGTACCTCACCCCAGGCTAAAGGTGCCTGAGGTGGAACTGGAACCAGGCCTCCGGGCCTAGGGCACCCAGAGATGACACACACACACCCAGGCTGAAGGTGCCTGGGCGTGGACCCCTCACACACCCAAGCTGAAGGTGCCTGGGTGTGGACAGGGGCATCTTATCCCAACCCTTTCGGGACAGGGGCATCTTATCCCAACCCTTTCGCTCAAACACTTCGTCAATGGCGGCGTTGTCTCCCGGATCAGAGACTGACTCCAGGTCAGAGGTGTCACATTCCTCCGCAGGCAAGTAACTCCGGGTAGAAGACGAGCCACCGCCTCTAACCAGTTCAAGGGCCCTGGGATCCTTGACCGAAGCATCCCCGACACTTTGGACTTCTGACAGAGTCTCTTTCCCCGGCTTACCTTGGCTTGTAGCTGGGCCAGGACGTCCGGAACTTTTCCCTTCGGAGGCATCCATTCCGAGTAAGCGCTGGGGCGTAACTCCACCACGGCCGCAGGGAGCCTTCACAAAGCCAATCTTCCTCTTGGGCGGTGGGAGTAAGGACTCTGTGGTGACCGAGGCAACATCCTCCGGTCTCTCCGATTCTGGTTCCTCAATCTCCGGAACATCTGTGCTCGCGACTTCCTCCGAAGTCTCAACAGTGCGCATAGGGGTGGCTGAAAAAGCTCTGGCTCCTTCCTCCGAAGTAGTGGCGCCTGTAGGGCAGTTGAGGCGGAAAGCCCGAGGCTTCTCTGTAGGTTGCTCCACCTTAAACAAGAACTCCCTACATTGCTCGCATCTGCCGAAGGGCTTGAGATGCACCACCAGTCCCCAGCAGCCGGGACAAACCACTCTGAGGGCCTCCACATCTCTGCAAACGTAGAGGGCAAAATGTCCCCGGGGCTTCAGCTGAATCCCTGTATCCGTCACGGAAGCAGCAAACGAGGTCATATTCATGGTGGTTGTGGCCGGAATCCATGAGGCATGAGATACCATGTTGCTCGCTTGCTGTTCCATTGTGCACTGTCCTTTTGGCGCCAAAGTCCCCACGTGCAACTCTTCACATGGCCAGACTCCTCCCATCTTCTGCACTGTTCGTGGGCTTTCTGTATAGGCACGCCCACGAACTACGCAGTCAGGGTTCTCCTCGTGGCGCAGTTCTCAATATGGCCGACCTCCACGGAACTTCCCTGGGGAATAAAGTTCAAATTCTGGGGGGGTCTTCACACTTTCCAACCGCAGACAAATCCCGGACTCGAGCCCCCACATGTAGCGCACCCACCTATCCCCCTCCTGCATTAAACTTGGCTCCTCGCAGGGGGAGACAGACACACCGAACAGCAAGCCCCTACCCTCCTGTGTTAAGAGGTTAGGCGGTGTTATTTTTGGGCCTTGTGAATAAGGTCACTGCCACTGACCTGGCGAACAAGGTCACTGCCACTGACCTGATGAACCTCGGTTCCTTCCTAGGACATAGCCCCTTTCAGGGATAAGACGTCCCCCCAGAGAGTCAACAGACCCCTTCCTTCACCGTGTCCACAGCACCGGTCCCTCGGAACAGATCCTCCCTTCTCTTAGGTTGCAGGTCCCCTCGCAAGGCGGCACCCTGGACTCCTCGAACCCTTGCGGACCCCAGCCGAAGGTTGCTGGGCCCCGGGCTCTTGCTGCAGCTCCTGGGTCTCCGTACCCAGGTAGTCAGAAACGGTGAGGTAGTACCTCACCCTAGGCTAAAGTTGCCTGAGGTGGAACTGGAACAAGGCCTCTGGGCCTAGGGCACCCAGAGATGACACACACATACCCAGGCTGAAGGTGCCTGGGCGTGGACCCCTCACACACCCAGGCTGAAGGTGCCTGGGCGTGGATGAACCCCTCTCAGAGGATGTCTGCCCCTTTTATATCTCCCCTCCCGACATGCACAGCAGGTTCCCCGTCCCACTGTACAGCTGCCAAGAGGGGTCACAAAAGGTACAGCACTGCGCTCGCGGTTCAACCCTGGCCCAGAATGGCAGCGCCACCCACCGGCCACAGGGAACACATCACCAGCATTAACCCCTGAGAACAAAAATGGTCCATAACTTCTAACAATGTAATGTGTCTGAGCCTGGTTACCACTCAGACACTTCCCCTAAATGGAACACCCCGCTACACACCCTTTCCACAAGCACAGACAGGTAGACAGGACGCTCACTGAAACACTATGACCCACTAAATACATGTAAGTCTAAATTGCATCATATATAGGTAACATATAGGTGGCATCATCCATACACAAATTCTTCAGTCATATACAGGCTGATAGAACGCTCACCGGAAAGGTATAATCCACTAGACTAGTATAGATCAAAAGCACATTCCCATGCACATTCAAGTCGATAGAACTTTATAAATCTCCTGCTTGAGAGAATCCCCTATTTGTCTTCTCTCATCATCAATAATAATCCCCTTAAAGTGGAGTTCCACCCAAATCTAAAAAAAAAAAAAAAAATTTTTATACTCACCCGAAATACCCATTGCTATCCATAATCTGCCTCTACCGTCTTCTAGTGAATGGGGCGGGCTGCTTTCTGGGAACTGTGTGTAATCCCAGAGAGCAGCCACCCATTCACAAGTCGGCGCGAGACTCGCGCATGCGCAGTAGGAATTGGGCGGGGAAGCCGTAAGGCTTCACTGCCTGTTTCCCTTAGTGTGGATGGCGGCGCGGGACCTGCACCGATCAAGGGATCGTCATCGGGGGGCCATCAGCGCAGGAGAGTAGGACAGGTAAGTGTCCTGATCATAGGCGTGCGCACAGGGTGTGCCGGCTGTGCCTGGGCACACCCTAATCACCCCATGTGCATTAGCATTATCCAGGGGTGGCACCAGGTGGGTGGTTGGGGTCCCAGTGGCCAGTGTAAATGCCCCCATTATATTAAAGGATAGGTTCAACTGTAGGAACACCTATACTTAGAATGTAACAAAATATGCTCCCAATCAACTGTCTCCAACCATCATCAGAGCCTCCTCCCTGTGACAGCAGGTGGTGTTCATGTGTGTTTGAGCTTTGGGGTGGAGCTCCGATTTAAATTGTTCCAACCACCAGTATCCATGAAGATAGAAGGCCACTACACACTTCCCTCGTAATGTCCCTTTAAGAGATTGAATCACTGGTGCTCGTCCCTGCTGTTTTGTTTTTAGAAACTGATTAGTTGCCAGTACTACAGCTTACTGTCCTTTATTCATTCTCAGCTCTTTCATACGATGCAGAAAGACTCCACCGAGTTGGGAAACTATGGTCCGCAGAACTAAATATTTTGAATGAGGTAATTTCAGAATGTCAGGTTACCAGCAGTCAGAAGATTTGATGCAATAAGTTACAAGGCTAATGCAACCAAGTAATGTTGAGGGCAAAAAAGTTGAGAGTATAAGCAAGCAGTATAAGCAGGCAGGGATTTACAAATGCAGAGATTTACAAATGCAGACCCAATCTCAATAATTCTGCATAATTTTAAAATTTTAACATAATTTTCTATATTTTTAAATCTACATCTTTCATTTAAATAACACCCGGTGATCCTATCATGAAGCTTCTTGTACAGGACTTCTCCTGATATGGGGTAACAATGTTCTATGTCTGTCTTCCAATTGCTCTCCTGTGTTGTCACCACGTCACCTGAGCTTCTAGTGATTACTTAGGGTCCATTCACAGCAGGTGCGGTGGGACTGCGCTGGGCGGCTATTCCAACACAGACCCACCGCACCACAAGAAAAGCAAAATGTATTGTCTCCGGTGTGGCCGGTTCACACCATTGTGTTGCTTTGATGTGCAGGCATTGTGCGCTGAAGAAAATACTGTTTGCTGTACTTTTTTCCAGAGCAGATTAGTGAACAGTGCAATGCAATGGTATTGGCGCATTAACACTGCACTGTACACCAGCTGCCGCGGGTTGTCATGTATAGATGAATGACCAATATATATAAATACACTATATTGTCAAAAGTATTGGGACACCCACCTTTACATGCACATGAACTTTAGTTCTCTACAGTCTTAGTCCGTAGGGTTCAATATTGAGTTGGCCCATCCTTTGCAACTATAACAGCTTCAACTCTTCTGGGAAGGCTGCCCACAAACTTTAGAAGTGTGTCTATAGGAATGTTTGACCATTCTTTCAGAAGCGCATTTTGGACGAGAAGGCCTAGCTTGCAGTCTCCACTCTAATTCATCCTAAAGGTGTTCTTCCAGAAGAGCATTTGTGAGGTCAGGCTCTGATGTTCTTCAAGCAGGCCTGGCCACTAAAGTTCACGTGTGTGTAAAGGCAGGTGTCACAATACTTTTAGACAACATAGTATATACAGTATCTCACAAAAGTGAGTACATCTCTCACATTTTTGTAAATATTTTATTATATCTTTTCATGTGGCAACACTGAAGAAATTACACTTTGCTACAATGTAAAGTAGTGAGTGTACAGCTTATATAACAGTGTACATTTTCTGTCCCCTCAAAATAACTCAACACACAGCCATTAATGTCTAAACCGCTGCCAACAAAAGTGAGTACACCCCTAAGTGAAAATGTCCAAATTGTGCCAAATTAGCCATTTTCCCTCCCCGGTGTCATGTGACTTATTAGTGTTAAAAGGTCTCAGGTGTGAATGGGGAGCAGGTATGTTAAATTTGGTGTTATCGCTCTCACTCTCTCATACTGGTCACTGGAAGTTCAACATGGCACCTCATGGCAAAGAACTCTCTGAGGATCTGAAAAAAAGAATTGTTACTCTACATAAAGATGGCCTAGGGTATAAGAAGAATCCCAAGACCCTGAAACTGAGATGCAGCACGGTGGCCAAGACCATACAGCAGTTTAACAGGACAGGTTCCACTCAGAACAGGCCTCGCCATGGTCGACCAAATTAGTTGAGTGCACGTGCTCAGTGTCATATCCAGGTTAAGGCAGTGCTGGAAAATTATGGTGGCCACATAAAATATTGACACTTTCCCCAATTTGGACATTTTCACTTAGGGGTGTACTCACTTTTGTTGCCAGCAGTTTAGACATTAATGGCTGTGTTGAGTTATTTTGAGGGGGCAGCGAATTTACACTGTTATACAAGCTGTACACTCACTACTTTACATTGTAGCAAAGTGTAATTTCTTCACTGTTGTCACATGAAAAGGTATAATAACATATTTACAAAAATGTGAGATACTGTGTGTATATATATATTTATATATATATATATATATATATATAATGTAGCGGGGTCTTCAAATATAGGGGAATTTTTGAGTGGTAGTTGTACTCAAACACCTTATTTGATAAGGCTTTGCTAAACCATTTTATACCGCAGGTGGGATACTGGTGTATAGTTCCCTGTGGCCTGTGGATGGCGCTGCCATCAGGGGCTAGGGTTGAACCACTGGTATAGTGCTGTGGCTTGGATGTCTCCTCTCGGCGGTGGTGTGGTGGGCGTGTCGGCCTGCTGTGCATGCCAGGAGAGGATATAAAAGGGGCAGACACTGCCTGTGGGGGGTGCTTCCCGGGGGTCCTACCCCGGGGAGTGTGTTGTTCTGTTCGTTGGCCACCCCGGGCACCTTTAGCCCGAGGGGGGGTTCCAGGTTCAAGAGTACCGGGTCTTCCTGGCCCGGTACACTGGCGGATCAGTCCCAGGCACCTTTAGCCCTGAGGCTGCAACTGAAGGCCTTGGGTCCAGCACCTTTGGCTGGGGCCCACGGAGGGAAGAGGAATCCCAGGGCGCTGCCTTGTGAGGAGGCCCTTGTCTGGAAGAGGAGGCTGGGGGAGGACCGTTCCGAGGGACTGGTAAGAGATCACAGTGAAGGAAGGGGCCCGGTAACTCTCTGGAAGGATGTCATCTCCCTGAAAGAGGCCTAATACCACAAGAAAGTTCACCAGGTCTGCGGCAGGGACCAAAAGTTCACCAGGTCTCTGTCAGAGACCCAAATTCACCCGTAACATTTCGAGCAGAGACTGTGTGTAATCTAATGTGAGCATCACTCCTGCTGCTAGGATCCACTCTAATGGGAGACTGTCCGGGTGAGCTGAGCCTACTTGAGGAGACAGGTAGTGAATCGTATACTTGTTTGTGCCTGGACCTAGTCCAACACTTTTTGCTGTCCTTTTCTCCATCCCCCCTTCCTATCTAGTGACTGTGCATATGAGAAAAAAAACTCTGCGTTGGAGTTACAACTGGTGTGGACCTTGGAGTTAATGGGGGAAATAGAGACTTGTCTTTATTGCAGTGGAGACGAGAACCATTCTCTGGAGAACCTAGCCATGGAGACCCAGTTACATTTACACCTCTCAACCTCTTCACACAGGAGGGTACGGGCATGTGGCTTGGTGTGTCCCTTTTCCTACAAGTGAGCCAAAGGTAGGGAAAAGGGGTCCGGTTGCCACATATATATGTAGCGGGCTCTTCCTCCCCTCTCCCAGTTCCCTCTATTAAAGTTCTGCTCGCTATGTCTCTGGTCTAGGGGTACGATAGGGGAGGGAGAGGGTGCGCTATGCCTGGCTTCCACCACAGATGTATAAGTGGTATCAGCAATGCCTTCCTTTACCTTCGGGCCTGTATTGTGCATCGGATCCTCCCTCAAAGAGTCTCCAAGAACCTCGTCTGCCAGAAACTTGAGCCACACACTGTTAAAGTCCAACACTCCTTTATTTAGCACATAACATGGACTCCCTTGGCTATAGAACAGAAAAGTAGGTGTGTGTACGAATAGGCCCAGACACAAGTTCGATCCTCCACTCTCCTCCAAAGAGTGTGTTATGGTCTCCGCACGAGGGAAATTCACCTTCTGGACAGTCTCCGACAAGAGGCTCACCCGTCACCGGCAGTATGCTGCACCGGGTCTTCAGATGAGGAGCTCTTCCCGGTCCATTACGCCCACCTCGGATTCAGGCATCCATCTCCGGAGTACCCTAGGATCCTTCCCTCGCGGAACTCAGTGTTGGGCACTGAGCTCCGGACCGCCGTCCGAGTACCTCACCCCAGGCTAAAGGTGCCTGAGATGGAACACGATCTCCGGTGGTCCTCTAGGCCTAGTCTGCCTAGAGGACAAACACGAACTCCGTCCGCAGGCTAAAGGTGCCAGGGACCAACAACCCTGTGTCTAAGATGGCCGGCCCCTTTTATCCCCTCTCCCAGCAAGCACGGCGGGTTCCCCGCCCCACCATACCGCTGCCCAGAGAGGACAAAAGTAAGCTCAGCACACAGCGGTATCCGTCCGTCGGCCCACAGTGACAGCGCCACCCAGTGGACCTCCGGAGATACACCACTGGTGTCACCGAAAAATTCAAAAACTTACGGCGGGAAAGTAAGTACCCGCTACATACTCACCCCTGTTATTTGACACTGGTCCCCAGTGTCTGGAGTAAACCACATCCTAAACAACTGACATGGTTCAGTCCAGAAACCACTAACAAATTAACAATTGAAACAGAAAAACTTTTTGAAACTCTCCTAACGAAGAAGTTGTGTCTGAGCCCCTGTAATAAAAGAGGAGTGAAAGACAACACATTCAACATGAAATCACATTTCAACATTTTACTTTTCTCCCCGCATCCTAACTAAAGACCTCCTCACAGTATGTAATCTTGCTAGGATGTCCTCCTGTAGAGGGAAAAGAAATTAAATTTAACATAAAAACCCTGACACATATATCCATGTATATGAGGAAAAGAAATTTCTCCTAAAAGAAATTCCTGTTTCTCCAAAGAGTGAATGTGTGAGAAGTGTTTGTAACGTTGCACGACACTGCCACCTGGTGACAGCCTCGCGGTAACTGCACCCGTGGAACTTCTTCTCCTTTCTCTAACCCTATCTACCACAGAGTCTGTGGTCTCCTTGCGATAAGATAGAAATAAACAGGAACAGTTCCTTTTCTTTTTCTTTTCTGTGGGTACACAAACACAATTTCCCCAGAAAATTCAGCAGCATGATAATATCGGAGTCTTTCTCTCCTAAAGGTAGAAGCGGGGATGTGGCAGAATCAGTGGCTTCAAGTGCTGATCCATAGTCTCTAGATGGTACTCCACATCTTCGCCTTCTTTGCGTCTGATTACTACTTTATCTGCGTGGATGTGTCTTTCCACCATCCATTCTGCCTTACAGTCTTTGAAGCGCTGTGAAGCCTTTGGAGAACATGTTAGGTATATGCGGGCGTGTGGAACTTTGAGGTGGGTCCACACAAAGTCCTTGTACCAGCGCTCCCGTTACACTTCCACCTCATATAACAAGTCCTTCAATAAGTAAGGGTACTCCCAGCCATACTCCGCTGCAACCTTTTGACTGAATAAACGCTGTAATCTTGCCAAAGGAGGCATAGTAGCTTTTTCCCCTTCACCACAAGTCATCTATCAATGCATCATCTCCCGCATCAGAAAGAGATTCCAGGTCAGAGGTGTCACACTCCTCCGCGGGTATGTAGCCCTGTGTGGAAACAGAACATCCACACACCGGGGACTTGCTAGGCGAGACGGTCCACCACCACCGCTGGTCGGGGCTACCACGCTGGTTCTTTTCTTCGGTGGCGGACACTGTGAGACAGTGGTGACCGAGTCAGCATCCTCGGATTTCTCCCGTTGGTGTTTCACGACCTCCTCCGCGGTCGCTGCAGTGTGCGCAGTGGTGACTCTCACAGCCGTGATTCCTCCCTTCTGAGTGACAGTACCTGAAGCCCGGCCTGGGTAGATGGTTTTCGGCCTCTTGACCTCCGGATCCACTTCAAACGTGAACTCCCCACAGGCCTCACAACGTCCGAACGGCTTCAACAGACATACCAGTCCCGAACACCCAGGGCAAATCATGCCCAGGGCCTCAACGTCCATACATGAGTACAGGGCGAATCGACCCCTCGGCTTCAGTCGGATCCCCGTATCCGTTATCGGAGCAGCAGCAGTCAACGTTGTAGTCGCCGGGTGAACCAGAATCCATGAGGCGGGCCCAAACATGGCGACCTGTTGCTGTTCCATCTCACACTGCAGAGTTTTTTGCGCCAATGTCCCACGTGTAGTCCGTCACACGTATTGGACTCCTCCCCTTTGCTCCAGTTCGCGGGCTTTTCCACTTTCTAGGTTGAGACACGCCCACGAACTAAGCGGCGGGGGTTGTGTCTGGTGGCGCAGTGCAATTAAAAACCCCCACGTGTAGTCCGTAGACATGTGCAAAAGGAAAACATTTGTTTTGTTTCGTTTCGTTTTAATTCGTTAATTAAATTTCGTTTAGTTAGATTCGTTAAATTTGTTAAATTCGTTTTCGGATTTCGTTTTGTTTTCGACCGAATTCGAAAATCGGTGGCATTCGAAAATATTTCAACCGAATTCGAAAATATTTCTACCGGATTCTAAATTATTTCAACATGATTCGAAATTATTTCAACCGCATTTGAAACTATTTCAACCGGATTCGAAAATATTTTGCGACCCGACTTTGGGTCCACGTATCTCAGGGTCACTTAGTAATAGAAACCCCAAATTTGGAGATGTTATAGTGCTAGTTCTACTGTGTTTGCATACCAAATTTGGGGTTTCTAGCTACAGGTGGCCCCGAGATATGTGGCCCCAAATTCGGGTCGCAAAATGTCATTCTCTGCTGCAGAAATGTGTTTGACATTTTGCGACCCGATTTTGGGTCCACGTATCTCGGGGTCACTTAGTGATAGAAACCCCAAATTTGGAGATGTTATAGTGCTAGTTCTACTGTGTTTGCATACCAAATTTGGGGTTTCTAGCTACAGGTGGCCCCGAGATATGTGGCCCCAAATCCGGGTCGCAAAATGTCATTCTCTGCTGCAGAAATGTGTTTGACATTTTGCGACCCGATTTTGGGTCCACGTATCTCGGGGTCACTTAGTGATAGAAACCACAAATGTGGTATGCAAACACAGGAGAACTAGCACTACAACATCCCCAAATTTGGGGTTTCTATCGCCAACTAACCCCGAGATACGTGGACCCAAATTCGGGTCGCAAAATATTTTTGAATCCGGTTGAAATAGTTTCAAATGCTGTTGAAATAGTTTAAAATGTGGTTGAAATAATTTCGAATCATGTTGGTACTGTTTAAAGCGGATTAGAAAATATTTTGCGACCCGACTTTGAAAAAAAATGAAATTGATTCTAACAGTCTGCAGGAGATCTGCAAAAAAAAAAAAAAAGAAGTGAAATGGCTGTTAATAGTCTACAGGAGATCTGCTAAAAAAAGAAATAGATGCTAATAGTCTGCAGGAGACCTGGTGAGAAAACTAAATAGATACTAATAGTCTGCAGGAGATCTGCAAAAAAATAAAATAAATGCTAATAGTCTGCAGGAGATCTTATGTAAAAAATAGTAATCTGCAAAAAAAATTAAACATGAAATAGATAGTATCTATATTCTATTCTATTCTATTGTTTTTCTAGTCTATTCTCTATTTCTATTCTAATCTATTCTATCCAAAGTTAAAATTAATTAATTACATTTTTTTAATTCCTACTATTCGAAATTCAAATTTATTCTATTCGAAATTCGAATTTCATAAGATGGTTGCATATTCTTTCTATTTTATTCTATTAAATTATATTTTTTTTTCTATTCTGTTCTAATCTTTTCTATTTGAATTATAAATTTTGGAAGATGGTTAGTTACTTACTTATATACATCTGTCACATAAAAAAAAAGATGTGAAATGGATGTCGATCGCAAGGCAAGTACATATGCTGTATGTCATTGTCCGAATGCCACGTGACCGGCCACGAGTGCCACGTGACCTGCCACGTGACCAAGTTGTGGATTGTCCACTTGCCACGTCACCTGCCACAAGTTATGGGGTTCCTAGCACCAAGTGACCCCCAGATATGGGCGATATGTCAAGTGCATTTCTGCAGCAGAGAACACGTGGCACTCGTGGCTGTTCATGTGGCACTCGTGGCTGTTCACGTGGCACTCGTGGCCGGTCACGTGGCACTCGTGGCAGGTGTCGTGGCACTCGTGGCAGGTGTTGTGGCAAGTGGACAATGACATACAGCATATGTACTTGCCTTGCGATCGACATCCATGACAGCCATTTCACATCTTTTTTTTTATGTGACAGATGTATATAAGTAAGTAAATAACCTTCTTCCAAAATTTATAATTCAAATAGAAAAGATTAGAACAGAATAGAAAAAAAATATAATTTAGAAGAATAAAATAGAAAGAATATACAACCATCTTCTGAAATTCGAATTTCGAATAGAATAAATTAGAATTTCGAATAGTATGAATTCAAATTTTTTAATTAATTAATTTTAACTTTGGATAGAAAAGATTATAATAAAATAGAAAATAGACTAGAAAAACAATAACCCCAAATTTGGGGTTTCTATCACCAAGTAACCCCAAGATACGTGGACCCAAATTCGGGTCGCAAAAAATATTTTTGAATCCGGTTGAAATAGTTTCAAATGCAGTTGAAATAATTTCGAATCATGTTGATACTATTTCAACCGGATTCGAAAATATTTTGCAACCCGACTTTGGGTCCATGTATCTCGGGGTTACTTGGTGATAGAAACCCCAAATTTGGAGATGTTGTAGTGCTAGTTCTACTGTATTTGCATACCAAATAAGGGGTTTCTAGCTACAAGTGGCCTTGAGATATGTGGCCCCAAAATCGGGTCGCAAAATGTCATTCTCTGCTGCAGAAAAGTACTTGACATATCGCCCATATCTGGGGGTCACTTGGGGTTAGGAACCCCATAACTTGTGGCAGGTGACGTGGCAAGTGGACAAATAACCATCTTCCAAAATGTATAATTCAAATAGAAAAGATTAGAACAGAATAGAAAAAATATATAATTTAATAGAATAAAATAGAAAGAATATACAACCATCTTCTGAAATTCGAATTTCGAATAGAATAAATTCAATTTTTTTAATTAATTAATTTTAACTTTGGATAGAAAAAAGATTATAATAAAATAGAAAATAGGCTAAAAAAACAATAGAACAGAATAGAATATATTATATTTTATTCTATTCTGTTCTATTGTTTTCCTAGTCTATTCCTTTATAATCTATTAAAATCTTTTCTATTAAAATCGAAATCATTATATACTAAATTCGAATTTCGGAAGATGGTTATATATATTTTTTTTCCGACATTCGAATTTCGTATAGAACGAATTTGAATTTGAATAGAAAAGATTAGAATAGAAATAGAGCATAGACTAGAAAAACAATAGAACAGAATAGAATATAGATACTATCTATTTCATGTAAAATTTTTTTGCAGATTACTATTTGTTTCCATAAGATCTCCTGTGGACTATTAGCATCTATTTAATTTTTTTGCAGATCTCCTGCAGACTATTAGTATCTATTTCGTTTTCTCACTAGATCTCCTGCAGACTATTAGCATCTATTTCTTTTGTTAGCAGATCTCCTGTAGACTATTAACAGCCATTTCACGTCTTCTTTTTTTTTTTGCAGATCTCCTGCAGACTGTTAGAATCAATTTCATTTTTTTTTGCTGATTACTATTTATTTTCATTAGATCTCCTGCAGTATATTAACATCTATTGTATTTGTTTTGCAGATCTCCTGCAGACTATTAGCATCTATTTCATTGTTCTTTTCTTTTTCTTTTTTTGCATTAGAGCAGCCATTTCCTTTATTTCAGCACATCTCCTGCAGACTATTAGCATCAATTTTTTTTTTTTTTGCAGATTACTATTTATTTCCATCAGATCTCCTGCAGACTATTAGCATTTATATATATTTTTTGCAGATCTCCTGCAGACTATTAGTATCTATTTAATTTTCTCATCAGATTTGCAGACTATAACTATAAGCATCTATTTATTTTTTGCTGGTCTCCTGCAAACTATTAGCAACCATTTCCCTGTGAATAGAGATATAAGCGGTGATGATGTCCCTCTTGTTGTCTCTTCCTTAAACCGTTCATCCATTCATAAATGAAATAGATGCTAATAGTCTGCAGGAGATATGCTGGAAATAAAGGAAATGGATCGTAATCTGCAAAAAATGAAAAAAATTAAAAATAAAATAGCTATTAATAGACTACAGGAGATGTGCTACAATAATGTGAGGGGTATTAGTGAGTGTGGGGGGATGGATGGAGATGCTGAGCTCTGATTGGATGGTGTATGGAGGTGATTGTCTCTCGGAGGAGGGGGGAGGTGATGACATCACAAAGTATTTTATATATTTATAAAACCATCTTCCAAAATTAGAATTTCGTATAGAGTGAATTCAAATTCGAATCGAAAAGATTATAATAGAATAGAAAATATTGGAAAGAATCGAATAGAAAAACAATAGAACAGAATAGAATAAATACAATATATATATTATATTTTATTCTATTCTGTTCTATTGTTTTTCTAGTCTATTTTCTATTTATATTCTAATCTTTTCTAATTGGAATTTGAATTCATTCTATACGAAATTCGAGTGTTGGAACATGGTTTTATATATATATATATATATATTTTTTTTTTATTGTTCTATTGTTTTTTTTATGATATTTTTTTCTATTATTTTAGTATATTTTCTATTCATTTTCGATTTTATTCTATATGAAATTAGAATTTTGGAAAATGGTTATTTATATGTATGTATATATATGTATATATAACCATGTTCCGAAATTCGAATTTAGTATAGAATAAATTCAAATTCGAATAGAAAAGATTAGAATAGAAAAACAATAGAATATAATAAAATATTATATATATATATATATATATATATATATATATAATATTTTATTCTATTCTGTTCTATTGTTTTTCTAGTCTATTTTCTATTTCTATTCTAATCTTTTCTATTCGAATTCAAATTCATTCTATACAAAATATTTATACATATAACTATCTTCTGAAATTCGAAATTCATACAGAATGAATTCAAATTCGAATAGAAAAGATTAGAATATAATAACTATAGAAAAGAATAGAATAAAAAATATATAGACGGTCATATTCTATTGTATTTTATTACATTCTATTCAATTCTATTCTATTCTCTACTATTCTTTTATTTCTATTCTATTGCTTTTTATTTTTATATTCTATTTTATTGTATTCTTTTTTTAAAACGATTTATATTTTTCTAATTCGATTGAATTTGAGTCGAAAATATTTCGAATTCGATTCGAAAATATTTCGAATTCAATTCGAAAATATTTCGAATTCGATTCGAATTTCGTCCGCGATTTTTCAATTCGAAAAAATTCGGATTCGGTTAAATTCGTTAGTATTGTAATTCGGTCATTCGGATGCATCCGAATGTCCGAATAATGAAAAATTCGTCCGAATTTCGATTCGGAACGAAACGAAATGCACATGTCTAGTAGTCCGTCACATGGCTGAGTTTTCCCCCTTTCACCACTCTTCCTGTGCGGGCCTTTCCCCTTCTGAGGTCATGTCCACGACTTTCGAGCAGGGCTGCACTTTGGCCTATGCGCTTAACTCTGTCTGGCAGACACCTTCTTCCAAGTGATGCACAACACACATCCCGGACCCGAGCCCCCACGTGTAGCGGGCTCTTCCTCCCCTCTCCCAGTCCCCTCTATTAAAGTGTTCTGCTCGCTATGTCTCTGGTCTAGGGGTACGATAGGGGAGGGAGAGGGTGCGCTACGCCTGGCTTCCACCACAGATGTATAAGTGGTATCAGCAATGCCTTCCTTTACCTTCGGGCCTGTATTGTGCATCGGATCCTCCCTCCAAGAGTCTCCAAGAACCTCGTCTGCCAGAAACTTGAGCCACACACCGTTAAAGTCCAACACTCCTTTATTTAGCACCTAACATGGACTCCCTTGGCTATAGAACAGAAAAGGAGGTGTGTGTACGAATAGGCCCAGACACAAGTTCGATCCTCCACTCTCCTCCAAAGAGTGGGTTATGGTCTCCGCACGAGGGAAATTCACCTTCCGGACGGTCTCCGACAAGAGACTCACCCGTCACCGGCAGTATGCTGCACCGGGTCTTCAGATGAGGAGCTCTTCCCGGTCCATTACGCCCACCTCGGATTCAGGCATCCATCTCCGGAGTACCCTAGGATCCTTCCCTCACGGAACTCAGTGTTGGGCACTGAGCTCCGGACCGCCGTCCGAGTACCTCACCCCAGGCTGAAGGTGCCTGAGATGGAACACGATCTCCGGTGGTCCTCTAGGCCTAGTCCGCTTAGAGGACAAACACGAACTCCGTCCGCAGGCTAAAGGTGCCAGGAACCAACAACCCCGTGACCAAGATGGCCGGCCCCTTTTATCCCCTCTCCCAACAAGCACGGCGGGTTCCCCGCCCCACCATACCGCTGCCCAGAGAGGACAAAAGTAAGCTCAGCACACAGCGGTATCCGTCCGTCGGCCCACAGTGACAGCGCCACCCAGTGGACCTCCGGAGATACACCACTGGTGTCACCGAAAAATTCAAAAACTTACGGCGGGAAAGTAAGTACCCGCTACATATATATATATATATATATATATATATTGTGAGGGGGTTAACTCGGTAGCGGGGGTGTGTGATCCCCTGGATGGGCTCCCCACACAAAAACAGGCCCAGCAGACGGAGGTTGTGGTTTTCAAGATCAAAAAGGTGCGGTTTATTCCTCTATTTACAGTGACAAAAAAAAACACAGCAAAGCAAAAAGAAACAAACAAAATAAACCCTGGTCAGCTTGACCTCTGACTAAACATGCAGGTTTCCTAACTAACAACTGGGATCAGCCTAGTGCTGTCCTAGTCCCTAAGTCCCTGGTTTAGTCAATGTCCAAACAAATAGCCACACAGGCTTTTTCTCACCGCACAGGGGTTCACTCTCCCTAGACAGTCCACACAGGTCTGGTTCCAGGCATGAGCTAACATCTAATGAAGCTGGGAGTTCTTATAGAGGCCTAAATGAGCTGACAAGGTTCAGCTGGTCTCCTCATCTCTGTCTGTACGACGCCCCACACTCTCCCTAGAGGTATGAGTCATCCATGAGCCCACTAGCCTTATACAACTCTCCACCTAGTTGTATAAGTCGGCGTAAAGCCTGAATCTGGGCGAAATATATCTACCCCCCTGGATGCAACCAGGTGACTTTACCTTCCTGCTGTCACATACCCCCCCCTCTTGTTTTAACCTCGGGGTTGGAACACCAGCAATCAGGCATTCATGTACTCGAGACAAAGCATCCACATTCCCCATTTGAACGCCAGGGCGATGCTTTACTGTGAAGTTGAATTCCTGGAGGGCCAGGAACCACCTATTCACTCTTCTATTTGTTTCCTTGTTTTGAGCCATCCACTTTAACGGAGCGTGATCCGTAACCATGTCAAAGTGCCTACCTAGCAGGTAGTACCGAAGGGAATCTAGAGCCCACTTCACCGCTAAACACTCCTTTTCAACGGTGGCGTAATTTACCTCATGGGACTTCAACTTCCTGCTGAGGTAAATGACTGGGTGCTCTTCCCCATTCCAGACCTGGGACAATACTGCTCCTAACCCCACATCTGACGCATCACTTTGTACGACAAAGTCTTTAGAGAAGTCGGGTGAGTACAACACTGGCTGGCTACATAAGGCTTGTTTCAAGAATTGGAATGCTGCCTCAGCCTCGGGGGTCCATTTAATCATGACCGACCCTTTCCCCTTCGTTAGGTTGGTTAGGGGCACAGCCTTAGAAGCAAAGTGGGGAATGAATCGCCGATAATACCCAGCGATTCCCAGAAAGGCTCGTACCTGCTTCTTGCTGTTGGGACGTGGCCAACTCTGGATGGCCTCGACTTTGTTGAGTTGGGGTTTTATTACTCCCCTCCCAATGGTGTACCCAAGATATTTGGCCTCCTCCTGCCCAATGGTACACTTCTTGGGGTTAGCCGTAAACCCCGCTTCCCGAACAGAGTCCAGGACTGCTTGCACTTTTGGCAGATGTGAGGCCCAATCTGTGCTATGGACAATTACGTCATCCAGGTAAGCCGCAGCATACTTCCGATGGGGCCTCAGCATCTGGTCCATTTTCCGCTGGAATGTGGCCGGCGCATTCTGTAACCCGAACGGCATTCTTTTATATTGGAATGCCCCGTCTGGGGTTACAAATGCGGTTTTCTCTTTGGCCAATTTGGCCAGGGGGATTTGCCAATACCCTTTTGTGAGGTCAAGAGTCGTCATGTATCGGGCTGTTCCCAGCCGGTCGATCAACTCATCTATACGTGGCATGGGGTAGGTGTCAAATTTTATAACTTTGTTCAACTGACGAAAATCGTTACAAAATCGCCAGCTCCCATCCGGTTTAGGCACCAACACAATGGGACTAGACCAATCACTTTGGGACTCCTCTATCACCCCTAAGTTCAGCATTTTCTGTACTTCCTCCCGTATTGCCTCCCGTCGGGCCTCTGGGATCCGATAGGGTTTTAACTTCACCCTTTCACCGGGCGGGGTAATGATGTCATGCTCTACCCCAAATGTTTGTCCCGGCAGCTCAGAGAATACGTCCTTGTTGCGAAGCACAAACTCCTTAACCTCCTGTTGTTGGGGTTGTGACAAGGTGGCTGCTATTCCAACCTCAGGAATCACGCAACCAGTTTGAGCTGGTGACCAAGTGTCTGCGACTAGGGACTCTCTATCCCTCCAGGCTTTCAACAGATTAACGTGATAGATCTGTTCGGGCTTTCGCCTTCCTGGTTTTCTGACCTTGTAATTCACTTCGCTCACTTTTTCCATTATCTCGTAGGGGCCTTGCCATTTGGCAAGGAATTTACTTTCAACCGTAGGGACAAGTACCAGTATCCTATCCCCCGGGGAAAAGGTACGGGTCTTGGCTCCACGGTTGTACACTCTCTGCTGTGCTAACTGCGCTTGGGCCAAATGTTCCTTCACGATGGGCATTACCTGTGCAATTCGGTCTTGCATCAGGGCGACATGCTCAATCACACTCCTGTGGGGAGAACTCTCACTTTCCCAAGTTTCCTTGGCAATATCCAACAGCCCTCTTGGGTGTCTCCCATACAGTAACTCAAAGGGGGAGAATCCCGTAGAGGATTGGGGCACCTCCCTAATAGCAAACATCAGATAAGGAAGTAGACAGTCCCAATCCTTTCCATCTCTATCCACCACTTTCTTCAACATTTGTTTTAGGGTTTTGTTGAATCTTTCAACCAGCCCATCGGTTTGGGGGTGATACACAGATGTACGTAATTGCGTCACTTTGAACAATTTACACAGCTCCTTCATAACCCGGGACATAAAGGGTGTACCTTGGTCCGTAAGCAGTTCTTTACAAATACCCACCCGGCTAAACACAAGAGATAGCTCTTTGGCTATGGTTTTGGCCGAGGTATTTCGGAGAGGGATCGCTTCTGGATAACGGGTGGCATAGTCCATTATAACTAATATGTACTGGTGCCCCCTAGCGGACTTGATTATAGGACCTACCAAATCCATGGCGATCCTCTCAAACGGGACCTCAATGATGGGTAGAGGGACCAGCGGGCTACGGAAATGTGGCATCGGGGCCGACCTCTGACACACAGGGCAGGAGGAACAATAATTTTCTATGTCCTTCATCACCCCCGGCCAATAGAATCTCTGTAATACCCTCTCTCGGGTTTTCTCTGTCCCCAGATGACCTCCAAGAATGTGCCCATGGGCCAACTCCAACACCAACTTCCTGTAAGGTTTGGGCACCACAAGCTGCTCAACGGTTTCTTCTGCCCTTTTTGCCACCCGATACAGTAGGTCCTTCTCTACGCTGAAGTATGGGTAAGTGCAGGTATTATCTGGGTTCACTAACTCGCCATCTATTTTCACTACGTTTTCCCGTGCCTTTATTAGGGCGGGGTCTTTCAACTGTTCTGTGGCAAAGTTTTCCCTGTGAACCTCAAGATCAGAAAACTCCACAGACGGTAGGTTTTCGTCTGAGGAGGTGGGCTCCTCTCCAGTTTCTTGAGTCTCCCCTGCCAATACTGATAAGGGAAATTCCGGAGAGTCCTCACCACTCTCAGGGGAGTTCTGGCTATCACATTCCTGGTACATAGGGGCACCAGTGGGGGGCTCAGGATCATCCCACAGTTCCCAGAACTTCGGAAAATCCCTTCCCACAATGGCGTCATACGGTAACTGAGATACTAAGCCCACTGGATGAGAGAGGGTACCTTTGGGGGTCTCGAAACACACTGTAGTCACTGGATACTCTCGGGTGTCCCCATGCACACAAATAACAGCTACCTTGCTATTCCCAGAGACCTCTGTTTTAACTAACTCAGCCTTTATCAGGGTCACAAGGCTACCTGAATCCAGCAATACCACAACATTTCTACCATTAACACACATTTTGCATAAATGTTTCTCAGTTCCTCGAATGGCAGTGCATGCGACTGTCGCACACAGCGACTGACGTCTGCCCGTCAGAAAGTCACACTGCATGGGTTCCTCCACAACCGGGCAATTGGCTGCAATATGTCCCGCTTGCCGGCAGCGGTAGCAAACGATCCTTCTTGCCGCCTCTTGAGCCGCTGATTTCCCAGGCTGTTCTCGCCAAACTTGGGGTAGAGCTCCCACCCTCTCACTCTCTCCACCCTTACCCCTTGGAATCCTCTTATCCGCCCCTGGGGATGGTCTGGTCTTAGGGTGGAAAGTCCGAGTGTCTCTGGAAGAGGCCGTCAGGTTCTCTGTAGCCAAGTATTTCTCCACACGATCCACAAGACCATCGGCCGTCTCTGGGTCTCCATGGCTTACCCACTTTTGGATGGCAGTAGGAAGAGCTCTCAAAAACCGATCCATTACAACACGTTCCACAATCTTTGGTGCGGACAAAGTCTCTGGCTGTAGCCACTTTCTGCTCAGGTGAATGAGATCATACATTTGAGACCTGGGGGGTTTTCCAAGCTGGAAAGTCCAGTTATGCACACGCTGAGCCCGGACAGCCTGGGTGACACCCAGCCTTGCCAATATCTCAGCTTTTAGCATCACATAGTCTTTTGCTTGGTCAGGCTCTAGGTCATAGTAAGCCTTCTGCGATTCACCAGTTAACAGAGGAGCCACCAGTCCAGCCCACTGCTCCTCAGGCCACTTTTCTCTTTCAGCAGTCCTTTCAAATGTGGTCAAAAATACCTCTGGATCATCCTCTCCAGTCATTTTTGTCAATAAACGACTCACCCCAAAGGACGCGGTATTAGTGGGACGGCTTTCCTCACTGGTCTGCGGACGTTGCTGCATTACTGCTTCCATTTGTTGTAGTCTCTGCTCTTGCTTCTGTAACAGGTCTATGAAGCGGGCCTCAGATTGCTGCTGGGCTTGTTGCTGAGCTTCCAGACTCTGTTGGTGAGCTTGCTGCTGGGCTGCAAGGCTCCTTTGCAAACCTGCATTTGTCTGCTGTTGATTGGCATTTGCTAGAGCCAGCTGTTTCAGTATCTCCTCCATGCTGGCTTAAAAAAACTGCCCGCATTCTCCACCAACTGTGAGGGGGTTAACTCGGTAGCGGGGGTGTGTGATCCCCTGGATGGGCTCCCCACACAAAAACAGGCCCAGCAGACGGAGGTTGTGGTTTTCAAGATCAAAAAGGTGCGGTTTATTCCTCTATTTACAGTGACAAAAAAAAACACAGCAAAGCAAAAAGAAACAAACAAAATAAACCCTGGTCAGCTTGACCTCTGACTAAACATGCAGGTTTCCTAACTAACAACTGGGATCAGCCTAGTGCTGTCCTAGTCCCTAAGTCCCTGGTTTAGTCAATGTCCAAACAAATAGCCACACAGGCTTTTTCTCACCGCACAGGGGTTCACTCTCCCTAGACAGTCCACACAGGTCTGGTTCCAGGCATGAGCTAACATCTAATGAAGCTGGGAGTTCTTATAGAGGCCTAAATGAGCTGACAAGGTTCAGCTGGTCTCCTCATCTCTGTCTGTACGACGCCCCACACTCTCCCTAGAGGTATGAGTCATCCATGAGCCCACTAGCCTTATACAACTCTCCACCTAGTTGTATAAGTCGGCGTAAAGCCTGAATCTGGGCGAAATATATCTACCCCCCTGGATGCAACCAGGTGACTTTACCTTCCTGCTGTCACAATATATATATATATACATACAGAATATCCTTCATAAATTTGCCTACACTGCATTGCAATGAAGCCGCTGGTGTGAACATTCCCTAGACCACTCTTTTTCTGGACTGTTCCCTGTGACCACAGGGAAGCCGCACATAATTTGTTAAAAAAACTGATAAGTGTTCCAACAAGGATAATGCCAGTTTCCCTTTATCTGCTGTACTGCTTTTTAAAGAAAGAAGTGTGGTCAAAGGGGATGTAGTGCAATCCACCACCCTGAGCCAGAGCCTATGTTTTCTCTACAAGTCCAGCGGCAGTCTGATTATGGCTACAATCATAAAGCCATTTTACCCAAGCAAAACTTTTATAAAACTTTTTAAAGGAATCAGATCCAGCTAAAGTGGATCCAGCAAAATGTTGGTTTTAGTTTTAAAGAGAGTTGAGAAGGGTTAGATGCTTTTTCAGGTTCTAATAGTGGTCTGTGCCCCTATTGCTCCTTCACCTTTCCCACTGAGACAGAAAGTGAGTGCAAATGCAATCATTAGATGTTGTCACTGATAGAGAAAAGGAAGAAAAAGCCTCCCAGTGGGAATGTCTCCCCCAGTGATAGGTGTCACGGTTCCTTGATTCTGGGAGATTTCCTCTTATTTTCTAACTTGTCATGGGACAGGAAGTGGTTGGAAATTTCAGCATTCTAACCTTCCTCCTCTTTATACAAAATAAAAAGCTTTGTCTGGAGATCTACTTTATCTCAGAACTAAAATAGCTTCATTTTTCTTGTCTGAATTTAGGAAATCCCCAACTGTCTAAACAGGAAAGTTAGCATTGTGCCTACAAGCTGGTGATACAAAGCTCCTATAGCTGAAATCATTCTGGATTTCTCATCTGCTTCGAGCATCTGATTCCTCGAACAATCACAAGGATTAATTGCCTTTCAGCTGCTAACACTGTAGTAATTTCCCACAAAACCCACATCAATGATATTATGTTAAGACCTTGCTGTTGCTCGATTTAAAGCGTTTCTTACATAATTCGCTGGTATTTACACACAGAATTTCCTTTAAAAAACGCCTGCAGCATATTGCACATTGTTTGGGATTCAGCATTGTGACAGGTTTGAACAGCACAAGCATCTGCATTGTAAAATAAAACAAACAAAAGTGGGAAAAATCCCTGCTTAGATTTAATATCTAGAGGGGAAAGGCTGAGGGCTATTCATTAATCTGAAAGTTATTTTTTAGTAGTTAATACATAGCCAAGAACCGACTTAGTGGGCCTGACGCAAAGGGAACTGTAGCTATCACCACAACAACCAATTAGGTTTAATCTTTCATTATCTAACCTAAGTGGGACAATTGAATCTGATAGCTATAGGCACAGCCCTACGTTTTTTATTGCAGTCCAAAAATTCCCAAAAGAAATAGGGGGGGAGCCGCTCATCTTAAAAAAAATGGTTGTTTTATTGTAGCATAATGATGCACCAGCATGCCACCAGGTGCTGAACAACTCTCATATGGTTCACGCCCCAGTTATTTCTCAGGAAGGCCCCTTTCACATGGGACGGATCCATAAGGAGGTGTATTGCATATGCACTGCATATGTTTTTATGTTGCCCAAACAGCCACATATGACAGCCTTTTTCAACCGGGGTGCCTTCAGGTTTCTTCAGAGTTGCCTTGGTAAAATGCCTAACAATTTCCCACCAGTGGGTGGATCAAGACTGCTTTTCAGATACACAAAGCCACAGGTTTTCATTGTACATCCTTACAAACTTCCAGCCACCAGCATCCTAACAACCAATGACATCATCAGTTGATAACTAGGACATTGGTGCCTTCACAGCATCCTTGTTTACCCCTCCCTTGCCCCTCTCCAACACTAAAGTCACATTAGCTGCGCGAGGGAGAGGAACTGAGGAGAAGAAAAACAATGGAGTACTAGTCAGTACCAATGTGAAAATCTGTGTTTGCTTTGGAAGAATAATTCACCTTAAATGTTGGATGTCCTATGTGTGTGGATCTAGAAAAAAGTGCAATATAGCGCCAAAGACTCCTAAAAAGAAAGCTGTAGTGATTGACGGCCTATGGATCGCAGCTGCTCTAATTATTGGCAGGACCAAAAATCTAGTATTAGAAATTGTGATAAAACAGCACTGATCCATTTAATAAAATACCTATATATATCTAATGGTGAGGAAAATTTTTGGGGGCACTATGTGTAAATTTAAGGGTAGTCTGAGCCAGTAATTGGGCTCAGACCAATTGATTGTTCTGGATTTGCTTCTGCTCTGGGTGTGATACTGCCTGGCAGTAGTGTTCCCTGTCTGCCTGTAGGTGGCACTGTCATCACCGGCATAGGTTGAACTACAGGGGGTATCACAACACCTTGGGTGTCCTTTCTCGGCAGCCGTGCAGTGGGCGTGGTCTACCTGATGTGCATGCTGGGAGAGGGTACATAAGGGGCGGACGCCATTAATTGGGGCCCGTTCTGGGGTTCCGTCCTGGGAGCCCACCCGTTAGTGTGCACCTCGTGGCCCTCATGGCACGGGGTGCCTGTGTGTGTTCTGGCCCCGGGCACCTTTAGCCTGAGGCTACATCGCTGCATGATAGGCCCAGCTCTGCTGGCTGAGGCCTATACTTTTCAAAAGGATCCAAGGCTACCCACCTGTGGGAAGCCCACGCTTGGGAAAGGAGACCAGGGGAGGATCTGTCCCAGAGGAAACTAGCGACGATACTGCTGTCTTGGGAGGAGGCCTGGAGCTCACCTAAGGAAGAATCCATCATTACAAGCCCTGCAATACGCCAATCCAGCTTAAAGGTTCTTCACTATTGCTTGGCTGGGAAGTTCGGGACTTTTATCCGGGTGAGCAATACCCACTCAGGCTTGAATTGCGACAATTGGGACTTTAGTGTTGCGTGCCTGAACCTTCCCCTGTGTTTCTCTCGTTTCCTACTTCCTCTAAAGTTTTCCACTTCAGCAAACTAAAATAAAGCCTGACTGTTTGGGTTTTACATTGTGTGGACATTGGCCTTTCTAAAGACTTTCTCACACCCTAACAACGGAAGACTTGGAGGTAGTTTGCAGACCCAACAAAACCAGTCGGTCCCTTAAATGGGGGTAAGTGCTACATAATCTATGTCCAATTAATACTACACACACAATTGATGTATACAGAACATTAAACTGCAAAGTGCTTACGAATCAACAGCATATAAATTCAAACAAATTTCTTTGTGAAAAATAAAGTCCATAATAATGTGCTCCAAAAAATGTAATATACGTGGACAAAAATAAAGTGCATATGAAAAAAATATCAATAAAAAAAAATATGTGGAACTGTGTGTAAGTAAGGACAGTTCTTCAAACATCAATCCGCAAAGGTACCATGCAGTGAAGACTTGTATGCTGATAAAAAACTGTGACAGTCAAGCCTCGTACACACGACCGAGTTTCTCATCAAAAAACGACAAGAAAACTGCCGAGAGAGCTTTCTTGCCGAGAAAACTGTTTGTGTGTATGGTTTCTAATCGAGAAAAATGCCGGGAATCTCGACGAGAAAAATAGAGAACCTGCTCTCTTTTTTCTCGTCAGGATTCTTGTTTTTCTCGTCAGGTTTCTCGTCGGCCTGTTTTGCGACGAGAAAACCGGTCGTGTGTATGCTTTTCCGAGTCTTAAAAAATCGCGCATGCTCAGAATCAAGTAGACGGGAGCGTTCGTAATGGAGATAGCACATTCGTCATGCTGAACTGAAAAGCACGAGGCTGAAAAGCGCGAATCGTCTCTCCCCCAATTTTTTACTAACACGCGATAACACGAGATCAGAAAAAGCAGCCCAAGGGGTGGCGCCATTGGAATCAAACTTCCCCTTTATACTGCCGTTGTACGTGCTGTACGTGACCGCGCAGAACAATGACGAGATTTGGAATTGACAGTGTGTATGCAAGGAAAGCTTGACAAGAAGCTCGTCAAGCTTGACAAGAATCTTGTCGAGAAAATCGACTGTTTTTTTACGACGAGAAACTCGGTCGTGTGTACGAGGCTTTACACCCAAAAAATTTGATCCTCCACTAGCCGTACCAAACTGACTCACCAGATCCAATAGCTGGTCAAATTATAAACCAGCAGCTGTGGCTTTTTGCAATCAATGCTTGAATCAGAGGTATTTGTTAGCAAGTATACCAGGTCATCTCCAATAAATTATGCCGTGATATCCATATATACCGTATATACAGAAGGGAAGAGGAATACAGTACTCCAATAGTCTGATACCGCTTATAAAATAATTTTATTTAAAACTTTTAAAATTTAAACTCACACTTTACAAGTGTCAGACCCGACATTAGGGATTTCAGGCATAGAAATCTATGCAAATCGTCTCCTGCTGCTGTGGTCTGTATGCGAGCTGCGAGTACAATCCTGGACAGCGTGTTGGCGTCAGCGTCCTAATCCCTCCCAAAATGTGTGTGGATGTTACTGTATTATTTAAAACTATTTGTTTCATTTTTTTACATTTTAGAATGGAATACTTTAAGATTGTACATCATTTTAAAGTGTACCTTGACTGAAAAAAAGGTTGAGAAACGCTGACTGGTGCATGTCAAATCGGTGGCATCTGCGGCGCTGCACCGATTTCAGAAAGTAGTTTCTGTACTACTTTTTGCGATTTCAGCCCTTGATTTACATTGGCATCTGTGCAGAAACTGCACAGATGTCTCTGTAATCGCGGCCGAAATCGGGACTGACAAACGGGAATGAAATCGTGCGAGTTCAGCTGAACTCGCACGACTTCACTTCAGCAGCCCAGTGTGAACCTGGGGTTAAGAGAATTACCATTCATTGTGTGCTGTATAATCTCTTTCAATAAGAGTCACAACACTCTAAAAGGAATATTCCCTATAGCGGGGTAATCAGAGATGTCAAAAATGTTCTTAATGAGTAATATGGGGTGTGCATTATTAGGCTGTAGGAAGGACTCTGCTGGGTAGAGCGGGGAAAGTATATTTCCTGGCCATCATGCCGATCTCATACCTTAAGTACTTTGAGTCACTGGATGCATGCAAAATGGAAAATTGTATACTCACCTTTCCGTAATTTTCCTTTCCTGTCGCATCTTCATGGCAGCATACACCTTTGGGTTGTGGCTCCGCCCTCACAACCTGATAGGACCGTTTAACTATTAAGCCCAGAGAGGGCCCCCACCCAGGTATTCTAGTATATATATACACCTCACCTCAGACGGGTGGGCATCTGTATGCTGCCATGAAGATGCGACAGGAAAGGAAAATTACGGAAAGGTGAGTATACAATTTTCCATTTTCCTGTCGCATCATGGCAGCATACACCTTTGGGTGAATAACTCGCAGACTGGGTGGGTCTGAGCATAAAGATATTTATTTACATGGAATAGAGGTGTTGGACTGAATAATTGCTCGTCCGAACTCTGCCGTGGATAATCTGGCAGAGTCCACCTTGTAATGAGAAATAAAGGTATTCCTTGAGGACCAGGTCGCTGCTCGGCAAATAGTTTCCGAGGACACTCTGCAGTAGGCCGCCCAGGAGGTCGCCATTGCCCTTGTAGAGTGTGCCTTTAAGCCCTCGGGTATCTGCGTTTTACTCAGAGAATAAGCCGTTTTGATGATCTTCACCAGCCATATTGCGATGGTGCGAGAGGTTGCTGCTTGACCTCTTCTAAAGCCGTGTGGGATAACCAGGAGGTTTTCCGACTTCCTAAGGTCGTTTGTTGTTGACAGGTAGGTTAGGATGTTAGTTCTTACATCCAGCGGATGTGGATCCCCTTGTTCTGTGGAGAGAGCAGGAAGGTTAATCTCCTGATTGAAGTGGAAGGAGGATGACACCTTCGGAATAAACCGATCGGATGGTCTTAGGACTACTTTGTCCGGGTAGATGATCAAGTATGGTTCTTTCGCCAATAAAGCTTGCATCTCTGAGACTCTTTTGGCTGATGTTATTGCGATTAAGAAAGTGACTTTGAGTGTTAAGTCCCACAAGGAGATGTTTTCTAATGGAAAAAATGGTTCTTGTGATAGAGCTTCTAGTACGACTGAAAGATCCCAAGTTGGGAAGGAAGGTTTTCTGGGAGGCTTTAACTTTAGGCATGCCCTCTGGAACTGAATGACTAGTGGCTCTTGTGCCCACTTGACTCCTGTCATAGCTGATAATGCTGACACGTGAACTTTTAAAGTGCTTGACCCGAGACCTTTCTCTAGGCCTAACTGGAGAAACTCAAGGATTTGAGCAACTGTTGGAGAAGATGGGTTCCAGTTTTGTTGCTGTGCTACTGAGAGAAACTTATCCCAGATCCTCTTATAGGTATTGTTGGTGGTGTATCTTCTGGCTTGAAGAAGAGTATCTACCACTTTTTGGGAGCAGCCTTGGTTTAAGAACCTAGCCCTTTCAATCTCCAGGCTGTCAGGTGCATTCTTTCCGGTGATGGATGAAGAAGTTGTCCCTGGGAGAGTAGGTCCGCTGCTGGTGGAAGCGGTAAAGGTTTTGCTGTATTCAGCTGAAGGAGAGTGGTGAACCATGGTCGGCCAAAATGGAAGGATTGTTATCACTGTGGAAGATGACCTCTTGAGCCTGAGAAGGAATCTCGGTATGAGAGGTGTCGGGGGGAAGATGTAACCCAGATGGAAGTTCCACTCGTATTGTAGACAGTCTGTCCCCTCCGCTGAAGGGCAGGGGGTTCTTGTCAGGTACCTCTGGCACTTCACATTGTCTGGAGTTGCTGCCAGGTCTATATCTGGCATGCCCCAAGTTCTTGCTATGAGGGAAAAGGCTTGGTGACTCAGAGCCCATTCGTTGTTGGAAACGAAGCATCTGCTTAGCGTGTCGGCCAGCTGGTTCTGCGTTCCTGGGACATATAACGCTGTTAACCCCGACAGGTTCACTTGCGCCCATTCGAGGACTGGGCGGACTTCCTGCATCATGGATCGGCTTTTGGTGCCGCCTTGCCTGTTGATATAGGCAACTGCCACCCTGTTGTCCATGCTCAACAGGACTTCTTTCCCTTTCAGGAGAGGACTGAAGGCTAGTAGCGCTTGGAAAGCTGCTTTCATCTCCAGGATGTTTGATACTACGTCCTGTGTCTCAAAAGACCAACGGCCTTGAACTGCGAGTTGCTGGTAGTGTGCTCCCCAGCCTTCCCTGCTGGCGTCTGAAGTAATCACCTCCTGGGGAGTGGTGACTATGTGTTTGTACCTTTTTAGGTTGTGCAACCGGGTCCACCACCATAGTGATTGTTTGACCTTGTTTTGGATGGTGATTCGTTGGGACATCGACACCCCGTTCCACTGTGTCAGAAATGACATTTGGAGAGGTCTTGTGTTCCACTGGGCCCATTGGACCAGAGGAATGGTTGCTGATAGCGACCCCATGATGCTGAGACATTCTCTGGCTGGGAGTGTGTTGGATAAGAGTAATCTCTTTGCCCTCTGGATTATGATGGGAATTTTCTCTCTGGGGAGTTCTATGGTGTTGAGTTTGGTATCCAGTTCTGCCCCCAGGCAGACCATTCTCTGAGTGGGTTGGAGATTGCTTTTCTTCCAATTTATCAGCCACCCAAATTTTTGCAAGGTGGTTGTTAAAGTGTCTCGGTGGAGTAGAAAAGATTCTTGGTTGTCTGCCAGCAGTAGGATGTCGTCCAGATAGTGGTGGACTCTTAATCCTTGCTCCCTTAGTAGAGCTATTACTGGTAGCAGGACCTTGGTAAATGTTCTGGGAGCGGTAGAGATCCCGAACGGGAGACTTTGGAACTGAAAATGTTGGTGATTTACCGAAAAGCTGAGAAATTTTTGGAATGCTGCGTGAATGGGAACATGCAGGTAAGCGTCCTTTAAATCCACAGAGAGCATCCAATCACCTACATTTATGGCATAGAGGATTGATTGTAGACTTTCCATCTTGAAAGTCTCCACCAGGATTGAGCGATTGAGACTTTTTAGGTCTAGGACGGGATGCAGATCCCCAGTCTTTTTCTTTACCAAGAACAGAGTGGAGTAGAAACCTTTTCCTCTTTGTGGAGGTGGGACTTCCACTATGGCCTGTTTTTGGATTAGATCCTGGACGTATTCTGCCAATATGAGTTTCTTTTCTCGGGATGTTGGAATTCTGGTTCTGATGAATTGGTCTCTGGGAGGTCGATTCTTGAACCTCCATTTGTGTCCATGGGTCTCTTATTATCTCCGCCCAAACCTGCTTGAAGTCCTTTAGTCTGGCTCCTACTACGGCTGGTTGGGCGGACGTATCTTCAAAAAGACTTCTGTTCCCCCGGGGTAGGGGTCTTGGACTTTTGGATTTTTAGGAAGGAAGATTGTGGATTCTTCCAATTTTTTCTGTACTCCCTGCCAGGCTTGTAGGACTTTGCTTCCCTGTATCTATCTGGGAGGTTCCGTCTGAATATGGGTGCCCTTTGTTGTCTAGGCCTTCTGTCTGAAGGGATGAGTCCAGACTTCCCGCCGGTGACTTTTGAAATGGCCGAGACCAGTTTTTCTCCGAAGAGGTTTGTGCCGTCAAATGGGATTTTACACCAGTTGGATTTTGAGGAGGGGTCTGCTGACCATGGTTTTAGCCAGAGTGCCCTCCTGGCCATCACTGAGCTTAACATTGCTCTGGATGTTGACTTAATCATGTCTACCGAGGCTTCTGCGACAAAGTCGCCTGCAAGGCTGAGTTCCTGGAGCGCTGAGATGACTCGCTCTTGCTCTATTCCTTCTGTTACCAACTTCTCGGCGTTGGAGGACCAACTTGAGATAGCCCTACCCACTGCTGCTAATGTTATTGCGGGTCTGCAGGCACCACCTGCGGATAGGTAGGCTCTCTTAAGATCCAAATCAATCTTTCTGTCCAATACATCTTTGAATGTAGTCGCATCTTCTATTGGAAGAGTTACGTGCCGGGCTAGTCGCATCAGGGAGGAGTCTACCACTGGTGGAGATACTAGTGGATTGGCACTGGATTCCTTTAATGCAGTGGTTCTCAACTCCTGTCCTCAGGACCCACTAACAGGCCAGATTTTAAGTATTACCTTGGTGAGATGCAGACTAGAATACTGCACTCCCTGAGCAGCAAATTATATCACCTGTGATGCATTTCAGTTATCTTGCAAACCTGGCCTGTTGGTGGGCCCTGAGGACTGGAGTTGAGAACCACTGCTTTAATGGGTATAGCTTGGCAAGTCTATAGCTGAGACTGGTCTTCTTCTCAGGTTTTTGCCCTTCGTCTTTAATTCCTCCAGTTCTTCTATAAATGGGAAGGTTTCTGGTTCTTTTTTGAGATTCGGAAAGTATTTCTTCGCTTTTTGCAGAGTTTCTTTTTCCTCTTCCCATTCTATGGCTTCCTTCACTGACTTTATGAAGGGTTCTATAAGTGCGAAGTCAAACCCAGTGGATACCTCCAAGTCCTCATTGTCAGATAGGGGGTCTGACTTTTTAGATGTGGAGGGAGTCGCAGGTGAAGTGCCTTGCACTGATCTGCTTGTTTCTGACTCTGCGATTTGCAGGGATGTAAATATAGCCGGTTCTCTGCTTGGCTCTCTCTCTCTAGTTGCTTCGTCCAAGCATGTGCGACAGGCCAGCTTGTCCGGAAGTGCTATGGCACCGCAAACCCAGCATGAACTCCCTGATGGACGGGAATGCTGAGGGGGAGGAGAGCGTCTACGTGAAGGAGACCTCCTGTAGGAGTGTCTGTGCCGTGAATATGATTTTGAACGGCTCCTTCTGCGACTTGAGCGACTTCATCTTGTGCGTGAGCGACTTCTACCGCGATCTGAGCGGCTTTGTCTATGGCTTGGGCTCCTTCTGGATGGCTCTTGTCGTCTTGAATCCGACGATCTGGCCGACCTGATAGGGCTGTCCAATTTAGACAGCATTAGTGACAGGCTCTCTTTTTCAATCTTCACTACTTACCAATCTTTCCCCCCCCCCTTACCTATTAGGCTGGTGATGGTCTACCGGGGCAGCGACCTCCATGAGGAGTGATATAGTCTAACCTCTTGAGTTCCCTATAACAGATAGTTGTATGAGTGTGCAGGTAGTAGGAAAAGGTGAGACCCAGTAAGGAAATAGATTTTAAGAAGCTTACCTTAAGGAGGAGACAGTAGTGCAATCTATCCCACCGAAAAACGCTGTTGACAGGTGCAGTGTTCAAGAGAAAAAGCAGTAGAAAGGATTTGGTTTTTAAAACTGCCGCCACCGTCGCCCAGTGATGATGTCATGAGCGCGCATGCGCCGTAGCATCGTGAGAGAGCCGGCGCCATCTTGGAAACTGGAATTACACAGGAATTACCATTGTGAATACCTTTCTCTGTCTGCACATGCGCGGAAGTAGCTGGACGCTCGGCGCTATGCCTGCTGTGGGACTACAGGTCGCTGAAAGCCCGTTTTTTACCAGGAGAGCTGAGGGCCGCTATAGAGACCTAGTTAAGGTCTGTGAGGAGCTGGTATACATCGGACTAGGATGCTTGAGGAACTACAAGGCTCAGGTTAGTGAAAGGGTGCACAGAGGGACTGGAGGTCGCTGCCAAGAAAAAAACCTATTTAAGGTTTGTAATAGAAAGCTGGTACATACCCCCGAGACCATCAGAGTGGGGTTCCTTCCATATAGCTCATTTAGAGGCTGTACAGGATAGGACTTCCACCCAGGAGAGGCCGAACCTGGCTGGGGCGAAGCGGTAAGGGGGTTCTTCATCTTTGCTGTCCTTGTCAGGTCTTAGGTGAGGAAAAAAAAGAGAATACCTGGGCGGGGGCCCTCTCTGGGCTTAATAGTTAAACGGTCGTTTCAGGTTGTGAGGGCGGAGCCACAACCCAAAGGTGTATGCTGTCATGATGCAACAGGAAATAAGGATTTAGGACCTCACTCTAACTTTCATGCTCCCTACTTTTTCTGGGTAAGTATGGATGTCATTAGCAGCTAAACAATTAGCACAATTAGCATTTTCAGAAAGAAATCAGCGATTGCAAGCTAGTTCAGGTTTCCTTTAACCACTTTCTATCTGAAGTCTGTATATTAAAGTGGTTGTAAACCTCTGAAATTAAAAATGAATAAATCATATCCTCATATAAAGTATACTTGCCTCATTCCATTGCACTTTGTGGATCTTGGTTGTCTTTCCTTTCTCTGTAATCTGCATTTATCACTTCTGACAGTTTTCCCCAACACTGGATAAACCATGATGATGGACACCCGCTCCCCCCCTCAGCACACAGCAGGTGATTGACAGCCTCAGATGGGCATGTTTCTCTATGAGACTGTGTAGATGGAGGTATGTCCATTCCTTCCATTCAGGTGTCTGATGACCCATAGCTCTGTGCTCTGAGCTGTGCAGTGTGTGACATCAGATCTCTGCCACCTTCCCCCTGGAAATTGAGAAAAACATGTTATCTGTATGTAGCGCCCTACTCCTGTTGGGTAGATGCTATATGTTAAATTTAGTCATCTGAGCTGTAGGTCAGCTCAGAAAGAATTATGTAAATTACTGGCTCTGTTTCAGTCTAGCTGGGCTGCGCATTTTCCACCTTACAGTAGGTGTCACTGTCACCACGGGTCAGGATTGGAAATGCAGCAGGCTAGGTGTATTGGGTATTCCTTTCCCAGAAACTGGCTCAGGGGACGTGGACAACCCGCTGTGCATTCTGGGAGGGGGTACTTAAGAGACAGAGACCGATCTTTCGGGGTTCGTTGCCGAGGGTCGTTGCCTGATCCTGACCTGAGGGCCCTCCTGGCCTCAGGGATGTACAAGCCATTTTCGGCCTTGGGGCCTGCTGGCCCGAGGCTCTGCAACTGAGAAGTAGGCCCATGAGTTGCTGGGGCCTACTAGTCCAGGGATGGTCCTACGCGGTCTTGCCTGCGGGAAGAAGCGGAACAATTGGGGACTCAATTGAAGGACGCACCCTGGCCAGTTTGCCTCACGGTGCTGCCGGACGGCTGAAAGATTCTGGCACCGTGAGCTGTGTACTTTTGAAGGAACTTTTTGCAAAGTGTCAGTATGGTTACACGATCTTGTGGCGGAAGGTTGTGGAACGACGCAACGGCACTCATCAAGTCTGTGGCAGAGACTTTGAGCGAGCTTCGCACCGGTTGCTAGGCCAGTGAGAGTAGGCATATCCGGTGGTTTCTGAATCCAGCGTGGAACTGTTTTGTCGTCTGGATCTGAGATTGTGCCATGATCCTCAAAGTAAAGTACCTGAAACTCCTCTATCCGTCTACCCCTCTGTTGGAACTGGTAAAATAAAACCTTGAAGAAAACGTATCCAAGTGTTGGTGTGAACATTTATAAAAGCTCTTCAAGAAGGATCCCTGACACGAGTGCGGTGAACAGAAAAGGTAACGGTAGGCCCAAAACTTTAAACCAGCAGCTCCTACGGGGGTAGTGCTACATGTATGTAGCAGATGGTTGCTACTAGTTACTAACATCCGCCATGTTCACCCCGCTGCCAGACCTTCATACATCACTCTCCAGGAGACAATGACCAGTCATTTGCTTTTGTTTTGTTTTTGTTTATTGGGGGGGATATAACTTAGTTGGGGAAAGGGTATGGGATGCCCACAGAACAGATCACTTTGCCATCATTATTACAGAATTGATGAATTAATTGAGCGTTGAAGAAGATGATGGACACTAACATTTAGGCTACTTTCACACTGAAGCGCTGGATGCGCTGGTCGCTATACTGTCGTTTTTGCCGCGATTTGCGGGCGCTAGCGGGGTGATTTTTAACCCCCGCTAGCGACCGAAAGAGGGTTAAAAACGCCCGCAATAACGCCTCTTTGCGCCGTGGTTGCGCCCTAGGTGGTAGTGCTGCCTACTTTGCCTAGTGGTAGCGCCTGCCCTGTTTGTTAGCATATAGGAATATGTACTCTGAAAAAATATATATAAAACTGCCTAGTCATGAAAATTTGTCATCAAGTTATTACATCAAAAACACTTGCTGCAAAGCTTGGCCTAGGTAACACTGAACCCTGTCATAACGGGTTAATGTACAGTAGCTAACTGGTAAAATACATGACACAACGCAGAAATATGACTGTAAAATGTGCCTTCTAACTGACTAGGGTGCTATCTATGTAGAGCTATTTGAAATACATGGGCACCTAGTTAACTAGCTCTCAAAGATTTCACTTTGTAGACTTTACCATTGAAGTACAGTTTTTGCGTGACACTTCCAAATGATGGCATTTATCTACACTATATTACCAAAAGTAGTGGGACACCTGCCTTTACACGCACGTGAACTTTAATGGCATCCCAGTCTTAGTCCATAGGGTTAATATTGAGTTGGCCCATCCTTTGCAGCTATAACAGCTTCAACTGTTCTGGGAAGGCTGTCCACAAGGTTTAGGTGTGTCTATGTGAATGTTTGACCATTCTTCCAGAAGCGCATTTGTGAGGTCAGGCACTGATGTGGATGAGAAGGCCTGGCTCGCAGTCTGTGCTCTAACTTATCCAAAAGGTGTTCTATCGGGTTGAGGTCAGGACTCTGTGCAGGCCAGTCAAGTTTCTCCACCCCAAACTCGCTCATCCATGTCTTTATGGACCTTGCTTTGTGCACTGGTCCAAATCATTTGGTGGAGGGTGAATTATGGTGTGGGGTTGTTTTTCAGGGGTTGGGTTGGCCCCTTAGTTCCAGTGAAGGGAACTCTTAAGCCCCGTACACACGGTCGGACTTTTGGCCAACAAACTTCATTTTGAGCAAGTTGGACCAACAATCCGACCGTGTGTACGCTCCATCGGACAAACTTTTTTTGCTTTTTTCTTGTTTTCATCGGACAAAAGTTGGGTCTGCAAACGGACAAACTTTTGCCCAACAAAAGTCCGATGGAGCAAAGTCCGACCGTGTGTACAGAAAACCATCGGACTTTTGTCTGATGGACAAAACAAATAATGGTAAAAATCAACCAACAATAGCAGAAGTTGACCAAAGGGTGGCGGTAAAGAGCAGAAAAGAGCAGAAAAACCACGTGATGTTGCAAAAAGTTTTGAGAAAGTTTGCAGAAAAGTCCGAGTGTGTGTATGCTATGGGTGTTCCCGACCAACTCCGTTCGGACAAAAAAACACGGAAAAGTCCGATGGAAGTCCGACCGTGGGTACGAGGCTATAAGGTGTCAGCATACCAAGACATTTTGGACAATTTCATGCTTCCAACTTTGTGGGACCAGTTTGGGGATGGTCCCTTTCTGTCCCAACATGACTGCACACCAGTGCACAAAGCAAGGTCCACAAAGACATGGATGAGCAAGTTTGGGGTGGAGGAACTTGTCAGGCCTGCACAGAGTCCAGACCTCAACTCGATAGAACACCTTTAGGATGAATTAGAGCGGAGACTGCAAGCTAGGCCTTCTCGTCCAAAATGCGCTTCTGAAAGAATGGTCAAACATTCCTATAGACACACTCCTAAACCTTGTGGGCAGCCTTCCCAGAAGAGTTAAAGCTGTTATAGCTGCAAAGGGTGGGCCAGCTCAATATTGAACCCTACGGACTAAGACTGGGATGCCATTAAAGTTCATGTGCGTGTAAAGGCAGGTGTCCCAAAACTTTTGGTAATATAGTGTATGTTCTAAGGTACCCCTTATTATTATGAGACACCTACATTCAGCCACACCCGGGAGGTGTTTGGAGCTGTTCCAATTTGGTCAATACTTAGGAAACATGGAGTGACCACTTAGGATGTATGTCTAAAAGCTTAACCACTTAACGACCGCCCACCGCCGATTTACGTCGGCAGAATGGCACGGACAGGCAGAATCACGTAGATCTACGTGATCGCCTTTGTGCAGTTGGGGGGTCCATCCGGACCCCCCTTCACTGCAGTGAGCGGCCGTTAAGTGTTCGGGAGCGATCAGGCATGAGGGGGCGGCCGCTCGATTCCGCCCCCCCCCCTCGCGATCGCTCCCGGCCAATGAAAATGCTTCCTCCGCCATGTGATGTAAACACAGGCTGGAGGAAGTGATGTCATCTCCCTCGCCGCGGTCTTTTCGTTCCCGGCGCCGAGCAGAGAAGAAGCAGGTTAGTGCTCCAACAGTCCACTGACACGTAGGTACACATAGGCACACAAATCACCCCCCAGTCACCCCCAGATCACCCCCCAGGTCACCCCAAAGCCCCCAATCACAGTGTCACTGATTGCAGTGATCATTTATTTTACTGATCACTGCATTTAGTGTCATCTGTGATTGTAAAAAGTTGCAGGGCAGTTAGGATTAGGCCCCTTTAGGTCCAGGGTAGCCCCCTAACCCCCCCTAATAAAGGTTTAACCCCTTGATCACCCCCCAGGTAACCCTTTCACCCCCTAACTTCAGCGTCACTAAGCGATTGTTTTTCCGATCGCTGTATTCGTGTCGCTGGTGTTTTAGATAGGCAGTTATTTTTTTTTAGGTTCGCCGCAGGTTTTTATTAGTGTCAGGTACCCCCATATATTATTTTAACCCCCTGATTGCCCCTAGAGTTAACCCTTTCACCAGTGATCGCCGTATAAGCGTCACTGGTGTCACTGGTTAGCCAGTAAGTTATCTAGTTATTTAGGTAACCCGTCAGGTTTTTATATAGCGTCGGGTACCCCCATATTTAACCTAATAAAGGTTTTAACCCCCTGATTGCCCCTAGTTAACCCTTTCACCAGTGATCACCATATAAAGGTTACAGGTGACGCTGGTTGATTAGTTTGCTTTTTATAGCATCAGGGCACCCGCCGTATATAACCCAATAAAGGTTTAACCCCCCTGATCGCCCGGCGGGTGAGATCAATTAGGTTTTAGCGCCAGAGAGGGTCTGCGTCGCCCCAGGCAGTGTTAGGTTAGTTCCAGTAACGCTAACACCCACGCGCAAAGCATACACCCCCCTTAGTGGTATAGTATCTGATCAGATCTATACTAGCATCCCCAGCGGTTTAGGGTTCCCAAAAACGCAGTGTTAGCGGGATCAGCCCAGATACCTGCTAGCGCCTGCGTTTAGCCCCTCCGCCCAGCCCAGCCCAGCCCAGCCCACCCAAGTGCAGTATCGATCGATCACTGTCACTTACCAAACACAACACACATAACTGCAGCGTTCGCAGAGACAGGCCTGATCCCTGCGATCGCTAACAGTTTTTTGTAGCGTTTGATATATTTGCTGACGACAGTCAGGTGCTTTTTTTCCTGTGAATCTTACTAGTGTACCCCTAAATTTAGAGCCCAAAATGGCAAGACGAAGGTACACTAGTAAAGAGGCCTACGAGATTCTGAGCATGACAGATAGTGAAGAGGAGGTCACGTATCTGTCAGATTCAGGCTCAGAATATCTTCCCGTAGAAGACAGTGATGTCAGCGGCCCCACGTCAGATAGCTCTGACGACAAAGTTGAGGTCCCTGCTAAGGTCAGGTGTACCCGATCCCGATCTTCTGAGGTTGTTGAGGAGCAAGAACCGCAGGTCTCTCGTATCATGGAGCAGAGTAGTACTAGCGCCGCTATTCCTTCTGGTGAACTGGCAAGCACCAGCGGCCTAGTACAGCCTGGACGTACATCCAGCACTGCAGTAACACTTGGTGACGTGGCGAGTCCCATAAGTGCAGTTCAAGCTGGCGAGGTGGCAAGCACAAGTAGTGTCCCGCTGCCACCAAGAAGACAAAGGCAGGCCGTCGTGCCCATACTGCCCTTCCTGCAGAATTCGCCTATCCTGATTGGGTCCCCACCACTTCTGCAGAACCCGTACTTCCCCCATTCACTGCCCAACCCGGTATTCAGGTGGAAACAGCTGATTTTATTCCAATTGATTTTTATTCGCTGTTTTTCACGGAAGATCTCTATAGATCTATTGTGGACCAGAGTAATTTATATGCTGGTCAATTTATCGCCGCTAACCCCCAGTTGCCT
This sequence comes from Rana muscosa, assembly GCA_029206835.1. Classification (NCBI taxonomy): domain Eukaryota; kingdom Metazoa; phylum Chordata; class Amphibia; order Anura; family Ranidae; genus Rana; species Rana muscosa. Next base: position 223,125,201 of record CM055116.1, read on the forward strand.
AAAATTGCCAGAAATTGGAAACCAATTACGGTTTCCGAATTTAAGACCTTTCTGGGCCTTTCCCTCAACATGGGCACACATAAATTTCCGTCATTGCGTGCTTATTGGTCCACGCACCCAATTGACCACATGCCCGTGTTCTCTGCCTCCATGTCCAGGGCACGATACGAGCAGATTTTGCGGTTCATGCACTTCAACGACAATGAACTTTGTCGTCCACGTGGGGACCCTGAATACGACCGGCTCTATAAAATTCGGCCCCTCATAAACCACTTCAACGAACGTTTTGCAGCCTTGTTTACTCCCGATCAAGTTGTCTGCGTTGATGAGTCCCTGATTAAATTTTCTGGCCGCTTGTCTTTCAAGCAGTACCTTCCCAGCAAGCGTGCCAGATACGGGGTCAAGCTCTACAAGTTCTGTGACAGGGCAACAGGCTATGTAGTGAACTTTACGGTTTATGAGGGAAAAGACAGTCAGATTGAGTCGGTCAACTGCCCGGATTACATAGGGAGCGCTGGCAAGATAGTGTGGAACTTGGTGTCACCCTTATTCGGAAAGGGGTACCACTTGTATGTGGACAATTATTACACGAGCGTGCCACTGTTTAGTCACTTGTTTGATCATAAGATTGGAGCATGTGGCACCGTGCGACCTAATCGCCGGGGCTTTCCCCAGCGGCTTGTAGATGCCCGTCTTAGGCTGGGGGAGAGAGCCTGCTTGAAGTGTAATAACTTGCTCGCTATGAAGTGGAGGGACAATAAGAATGTTTTCCTTCTTTCCTCCCTTCATGCAGACACGACAGTCCAAATTCGTACGGCGACTGGTGTTGTGGAGAAACCCCTCTGTGTCCACGAATATAACCAAAATATGGGAGGGGTGGACCTCAACGACCAGTTGATGGCGCCGTATCTAATTGACCGTAAGGTGAGACGCTGGTACAAAAAAGTGTCTCTATCATTATTCCAATTGGCTTTGCTGAACGCTCATGTGCTATACAGAGCTTCAGGCGGGACGTTATCTCTTCTAAAATTCCAGAATGAGATAGTCACAGAACTCCTGTATCCAGGCGGTTCTGCACCTCACCATCCCCAACCAAATGCAGTAAGCCGGCTGCATGAGAGGCATTATTCGTATGTCCTCCCGAGTACCCCTACCCAAAGCCACCCCCAAAAAAGATGTCGTGTCTGTAGCAAGCGCGGATTTAGGCGTGACACCCGTAGTTTTTGTCCACTCTGTCCTGACAAGCCTGGTCTTTGCCAAGGTGAATGTTTTGAACGCTACCACTCAAAAGTGAAGTTTTAGCGTAGGGTACAGCATTTCACAGACAAGGACACACTTACACAGGGTCTCCCAAGATGCCATTACATTTTGAGAGACCCGAACCATTACAGTTGTAAAGTTACAAAAAAAAGTGTAAAAAAGAAAAAAAAAACGTAAAAAACAAAACACAAAAAAATATAAAATAAAAAAACCAAAAATAGTTGTCGTTTTATTGTTCTCTCTCTCTCTATTTTCTCTCTATTGTTCTGCTCTTTTTTACTGTATTCTATTCTGCAATGTTTTATCATGCTTGCTTTTCAGGTATGTAATTTTTTGTTTTCAGGTGCGCCATTCAACTGCAGCGCGGAATTATTTATCTTGACAGCAACAGCGTTTGCTCCCACGATACATAAAGCCGTGACTCCAGTGCTGTAGGAGGTGATTTCACCACCACAGTTAAAAAAAAGAGCATATATGCCGAAGCATGGGGGCAGCAGGGGCGGAGGAGCGATTTTGCTCCTAATGCCGCGTACATACGGTCGAAATTCCGACGGAGGCCTGCCCGTGGAAAATTCCGACCGTGTGTACGCGGCATAACTTTTTTGCGGGAGGATGCCCCCATGCTTCGGCATATATATATTTTAGGCACAGGTTGCGTTAAAACATTTTTTTATTTTTTACTAGGTTTTGTTTTGGTATTTGCTTTGCAGGTATGGCATGGTAAGGTCTTACTGTTGTACTGTAATGTTACTTTGTTTTAATGTTAACCACCATTTGCTTAGCAGGTACGCCATTCAGTTGCAGCGCGGATCTATTTATCTTGACAGCAACAGCGTTTGCTCCCACGATACATAAAGCCGTGACTCCAACGCTGTAGGAGGTGATTTCACCACCACAGTTAAAAAAAAGAGCATATATGCCGAAGCATGGGGGCAGCAGGGGCGGAGGAGCGATTTTGCTCCTAATGCCGCGTACATACGGTCGAAATTCCGACGGAGGCCTGCCCGTGGAAAATTCCGACCGTGTGTACGCGGCATAACTTTTTTGCGGGAGGATGCCCCCATGCTTCGGCATATATATATTTTAGGCACAGGTTGCGTTAAAACATTTTTTTATTTTTTACTAGGTTTTGTTTTGGTATTTGCTTTGCAGGTATGGCATGGTAAGGTCTTACTGTTGTACTGTAATGTTACTTTGTTTTAATGTTAACCACCATTTGCTTAGCAGGTACGCCATTCAGTTGCAGCGCGGATCTATTTATCTTGACAGCAACAGCGTTTGCTCCCACGATACATAAAGCCGCGACTCCAACGCTGTAGGAGGTGATTTCACCACCACAGTTAAAAAAAAGAGCATATATGCCGAAGCATGGGGGCAGCAGGGGCGGAGGAGCGATTTTGCTCCTAATGCCGCGTATAAACGGTCGAAATTCCAACGGAGGCTTGCCCGTGGAAAAGTCCGACCGTGTGTACGCGGCATAACCTTTTATGCTGCGTACATACGGTCGAAATTCCGACGAAGGCTTGACCGTGTGTACGCGGCATAACTTTTTTGCGGGAGGATGCCCCCATGCTTCGGCATATATGCCCATCATTAGAAGTGGGTGGATGAAGGGAGGTATTCTAATGGTGGGCATACCCACCAATCAATCTCTTTTTTTCGTTCAGCCAATAGGCTGTATGAAAAAAAAGATTACAATACATGTCCAACAAGGACCAGCAACGTACTGGTATGTTGCTGGACTTTGAATGTTTATACCAGAATGATGCCTGCGGGTTTAGGTATCATCTTGGTATCATTCTTTTCAGCCAGCGGCCGGCTTTCATGTAAAAGCAATTCTAGCAGATAATTAGCCTCTAGACTGCTTTTACAAGCAGTGGGAGGGAATGTCCCCCCCCCCCGGATATAAAAAGCGCCATTGGGAAATTGGGAAAGCATTTTATCACACCGATCTTGGTGTGGTCAGATGCTTTGAGGGCAGAGGAAAGATCTAGGGTCTAACCCCCCAATTTTTTTCAAAAAAAGAGTACCTGTCACTACCTACATTCCCTGAGATAACGATAAAAATGGTAAAAAAATAAAATATGGAAGGCACAGTTTAAAAATAAAATAAAAAAGCCAAATAAATAATAAAAAAAATAAAAATAAAAAAAAAGCACTGCTGTCCCCCCCTGCTCTTGCGCAAAGGCGAACGCAAGCGTCGGTCTAGCGTCATATGTAAACAGCAATTGCATCATGCATGTGAGGTATCACCGCGAAGGTCAGATCGAGGGCAGTCATTTTAGCAGTAGACCTCCTCTGTAAATCTAACGTGGTAACCTGTAAAGGCTTTTAAATGCTTTTAAAAATGAATGTAGTTTGTCGCCGCTGCGCGTTTGTGCGCAATTTTAAAGCATGTCGTGTTTGGTATCCATGTACTCGGCCTATGATCATCTTTTTTATTTCATCAAACATTTGGGCAATATAGTGTTTTTTAGTGCATTAAAAATAAAAAAAGTGTGTTTTTCCCCCAAAAAATGCGTTTGAAAAATCGCTGCGCAAATACTGTGTGGAAAAAAAAATGCAACACCCACTATTTTAATCTGTAGGGCCTTTGCTTTAAAAAAATATATAATGTTTGGGGGTTCAACATAATTTTCTTGCAAAAAAAAATTTTTTTTCATGTAAACAAAAAGTGTCAGAAAGGGCTTTGTCTTCAAGTGGTTAGAAGAGTGGATGATGTGTGACATAAGCTTCCTAATGTTGTGCATAAAATGCCAGGACAGTTCAAAACCCCCCCAAATGACCCCATTTTGTAAAGTAGACACCTCAAGCTATTTGCTGAGAGGCATGTTGAGCCCATTGAATATTTTTTTTTTTTGTCCCAAGTGATTGAATAATGACCAAAAAAAAAAAAAAATGTACAAAAAGTTGTCACTAAATTATATATTGCTCAAACATGCCATGGGCATATGTGGAATTACACCCCAAAATACATTCTGTTGCTTCTCCTGAGTACGGGGATACCACATGTGTGGGACTTTTTGGGAGCCTAGTCGCGTACGGGACCCCAAAAACCAAGCACCGCCTTCAGGATTTCTATGGGTGTAAATTTTTGATTTCACTCCTCACTGCCTATCACAGTTTCGGAGGCCATGGAATGCCCAGATGGCACAAAACCCCCCCAAATGACCCCATTTTGGAAAGTAGACACCCCAAGCTATTTGCTGAGAGGTATGTTGAGTATTTTGCAGATCTCGCTTTTTGTCACAAAGTTTTGAAAATGTAAAAAAAGAAAAAAAAAAAGAAAAAAAAATGTCTTTCTTAATTTTCAAAAACAAATGAGAGCTGTAAAATACTCACCATGCCTCTCAGCAAATAGCTTGGGGTGTCTACTTTCCAAAATGGGGTCATTTGTGGGGGTTTTGGGCTATTTTGACATTTTATGGCCTTCAAAACTGTGATAGGTAGTGAGGAGTGAAATCAAAAATTTATGCCCTTAGAAACCTTGAAGGCGGTGCTTGGTTTTTGGGGTCCCGTACGCGGCTAGGCTCCCAAAAAGTCCCACACATGTGGTATCCCCGTACTCAGGAGAAGCAGCAGAATGTATTTTGGGGTGTAATTTCACATATAACCATGGCATGTGTGAGCAATATATCATTTAGTGACAACTTTTTGTACATTTTTATTTTTTTTTCTTTTTGTCATTATTCAATCATTTGGGACAAAAAAAAAATATATTCAATGGGCTCAACATGCCTCTCAGAAATAGCTTGGGGTGTCTACTTTCCAAAATGGGGTCATTTGGGGGGGTTTTGTGCCATCTTGGCATTTTATGGCCTTCAAAACTGTGATAGGTAGTGAGGAGCGAAATCAAAAATTTATGCCCTTAGAAACCTTGAAGGCGGTGCTTGGTTTTTGGGGTCCCGTACGCGGCTAGGCTCCCAAAAAGTCCCACACATGTGGTATCCCCGTACTCAGGAGAAGCAGCAGAATGTATTTTGGGGTGTAATTTCACATATGCCCATGGCATGTGTGAGCAATATATCATTTAGTGACAACTTTGTGCAAAAAAAAAAAAGTTTGTCATATTCCCGCAACCTGTGGCAAAATATAAAATATTCCATGGACTCAACATGCCTCTCAGCAAATAGCTTGGGGTGTCTACTTTCCAAAATGGGGTAATTTGGGGGGGTTTTGTGCTATTTTGGCATTTTATGGCCTTCGAAACTGTGATAGGTAGTGAGGAGTGAAATCAAAAATTTACGCCCTTAGAAATCCTGAAGGCGGTGCTTGGTTTTTGGGGCCCTGTACGCGGCTAGGCTCCCAAAAAGTCCCACACATGTGGTATCCCCGTACTCAGGAAAAGCAGCAGAATGTATTTTGGGGTGCAATTCCACATATAACCATGGCATGTGTGAGCAATATATCATTTAGTGACAACTTTTTGTACATTTTTTTTTTTTTTTCTTTTTGTCATTATTCAATCATTTGGGACAAAAAAAAATATTCAATGGGGTCAACATGCCTCTCAGCAAATAGCTTGGGGTGTCTACTTTCCAAAATGGGGTCATTTGGGGGGGTTTTGTGCCATCTTGGCATTTTATGGCCTTCAAAACTGTGATAGGTAGTGAGGAGTGAAATCAAAAATGTATGCCCTTAGAAACCTTGAAGGCGGTGCTTGGTTTTTGGGGTCCCGTACGCGGCTAGGCTCCCAAAAAGTCCCACACATGTGGTATCCCCGTACTCAGGAGAAGCAGCAGAATGTATTTTGGGGTGTAATTTCACATATGCCCATGGCATGTGTGAGCAATATATCATTTAGTGACAACTTTGTGCAAAAAAAAAAAGGTTTGTCATATTCCCGCAACTTGTGGCAAAATATAAAATATTCCATGGACTGAACATGCCTCTCAGTAAATAGCTTGGGGTGTCTACTTTCCAAAATGGGGTCATTTGGGGGGGTTTTGTGCTATTTTGGCATTTTATGGCCTTCGAAACTGTGATAGGTAGTGAGGAGTGAAATCAAAAATTTGCGCCCTTAGAAATCCTGAAGGCGGTGCTTGGTTTCCGGGGTCCCGTACGTGGCTAGGCTCCTAAAAAGTCCCACACATGTGGTATCCCCGTACTCAGGAGAAGCAGCAGAATGTATTTTGGGGTGCAATTCCACATATAACCATGGCATGTGTGAGCAATATATCATTTAGTGACAACTTTTTGTAATTTTTTTTTTTTTTTGTCATTATTCAATCACTTGGGACAATAAAAAAAAATATTCAATGGGCTCAACATGCCTCTCAGCAATTTCCTTGGGGTGTCTACTTTCCAAAATGGGGTCATTTGGGGGGGTTTTGTACTGCCCTGCCATTTTAGCACCTCAAGAAATGAGATAGGCAGTCATAAATTTAAAGCTGTGTAAATTTCAGAAAATGTACCCTAGTTTGTAAACGCTATAACTTTTGCGCAAACCAATAAATATACGCTTATTGACATTTTTTTTACTAAAGACATGTGGCTGAATACATTTTGGCCTAAATGTATGACTAAAATTGAGTTTATTCGATTTTTCTTATAACAAAAAGTAGAAAATATAATTTTTTTTCAAAATTTTCGGTCTTTTTCTGTTTATATCGCAAAAAATAAAAATCACAGAGGCAATCAAATACCATTAAAAGAAAGCTCTATTTGTGGGAAGAAAAGGACGCAAATTTCATTTGGGTACAACATTGCATGTCCGCACAATTTACAGTTAAAGCAGCGCAGTGCCGAATCCCAAAAACAGGCCTGGTCCTAATGGCCCGAAATGGTCCGGGGCTTAAGTGGTTAAACTGCAGGAGAACATCTTTTATCAGCACAATGCATTCAGAGCAATCTACTATGGGAAACAACAAGAAAGACACAAGCCAAAACCTTACAAATGATAACACTGCTTAGTTATTTAGACACAACAATATTCTACAAGCTTTCAGCACATCAAAGGAGCTCATTTTGCTGCAATAGATAATTTTATTGGATAGATGGAATTCAACCTTGAAACCCTTGAAACACTTAAACATAGATTATCTAAAGTTTAAAAGACTAAAAAGTAATTACATGCTCAAATCCTGATCCCCGTGCTGTTAGCATTCTTTATGGGTTTTTTCTGACTAGTTGGTCCAATTTGAATCAAAACTATTTGACGAAGTTCAAAGGTGGGATAAACTGAATGCAAAGAAAGTACTTCCTTTTGAAGTCTTAATGTTTCCGATATCACACACTTTTAATGAGATGAATAATAAGCTGTGAAAATAATAGTAGAGTCATCAATAATCAGCCAGTAAAATGGGACAGCTGATTGTCAGCTCTCCTCCTGCAAGCACTGAAATACAGAGATGAATCACTGAGAGGGCTTATACAGATCAGTGGGGCAGGCTTTTGATATAGACAAGGTGTTGAGAGCATTGTGATCAAGTATTGTATGCACCACTGAATATTGCAGTGAACGATCCTTGACATTACAAAAACAGAGATCAAAACCAAAACCTCAATCTGGGATGCTGATCTGATAAGAAGCTCGTTTGTATAAACCTTATAAAGATGAGTTCAGAGAATGTAAACTGAAAATCTAGGGGTACTTTAAAAGCAAAGTGCAGGATATTTCTAGTAAATTGATATTATAGTGTGTCATTTTTATGACTTTTATTTTTGTAGAATAGCCATTCAAAGGAGCTCTTGGTGGCTCAGTTCAAATATTCTCTGTAGGTAAACCCTAATGAAGAACTTCACTTATTTGCTTCCTTTAGGTCTGATAATACCCCAATTTAAAATGTTTAGTTATAGTTTAGCTATGGTTTAGTTTTAGTCAAGGCTGTACCTCCCTTGATGACATTTCAGGCAGACACTTCAGGTTGTACCCATGGAGACAAGATGGGGTGTGGCAGTGAGGCCAATGGCCAAACAATGACACCATGCGGCCCAGATGCCTGCATCCTAGCAACCAATGATGGTGTGCGTCCGAGGCTGCCTGTGTCCTAGCAACCAATGATGGAGTCCGCACAAATGGCTGCCCCAGGCAGCAACTACTCTCACAACAGCCTTGGCAGTGGTGCAAAAACATACTGAATGATTCTGCCAGTAATCCAGTGATATGGCAATTTCCTATGTCCTCTGCCTTTTTGCACTGTTATCAGTTATCATTGTTACCAGTTCTCCTGTTGATCCCAGACCCCCCCCCCCCCCGCCCAATGTTGTAGGAGGGGAAGACTTTTTGTAGTGCTAACACACTTCCTGTCTTAAGGCACATACACACGATCAGACTTTTTGACAACGGTCCGACGGACGTGTTTTATCGGACAATCCGACCATCTGTGTGCTCCATCGGACAATTGTTTTCGGTTTTTCAACGGACAAATGTTCGCTGTGCATGCTCTCAAACTTTTCGACCACAAATGTCCGATGGAGCATCACCTGATCCATCGTACACAAATCCATCGGACTAAAGTCCAAAGTACAAACACGCATGCTCCGAACTAATGCTAAAGATCAGACAACAATAGCAGAAGTTGCCCAAAGGGTGGCGGTAAAGAGCTGAAAAACCACGTGATTTGGTGAATGTTGGCTGAATAAGTTCTGCCGTGTGTATGCATACCAAGTTCACGGCCAACGCCCCTTCGGACCAAAATTCACGGAAAAGTCTGATGGAAGTCCGACCATGTGTCTAAAGCCTCGTACACACGGCCAGTTTTCTCGGCAAGAAAACTGCTGGGAGAGCTTTTTGCCGAGTGTGTATGGTTTCTCGTCGGGAAAACTGCTCTCTATTTTCTCGTCGGGATTCTCGTCGGCCTTTTTCCCAAAGAGAAAATCGTGCGTGTGTATGCTTACCTGTCTCCAGGTAAACCCGCCCATGCTCGAAAAGACTTTAACGCATGCGCGGTAGCATACAAGGGTAGTGTAGGGTGTAGCAAGATGGCAGCGACGGCATCGAATGTGACGAGCGCATGCTCGTTGTAGTCGATGACGTCACCGCGTTCTTGCCATTCAAAAGAACGGCGGTTCTTTTGAATGTGCGTGTGTACACAGGGCTTGGCAAGACAAGCTTGCCAGGAATCCCTTCGAGAAAACCGACTTTTTTTTTTTGAAGGGATTCCCGACCGTGTGTACGAGGCTTGATGCTTTAGGGTAACAATGCTTCTCATCCTAGGACAGAAAGTGGGTTACTAGCAGGATTACCAGGAGAAAGGCCTGAAAAAAAAGCAAATGCATATATCAAATCTAAGAATAGGTAAACTGAAAAAAAAAAAAAAAGAATAGGTAAGCTGAAATATTTGACAATTTTTTCTTGGTTTTAGATACATTTTTAGTGTTTTACTAAATAAAGTACCGGTAGTTCATTGCCGTATGAGCACTATAATAAAGAATGTTCACTTACAATCAGTCATGTGCAAGCAAAACAAACTTTGTTATTCTTTTTCCCTTATAAATGATTGGGTATACAAAATGAACACAGGTCCAGCTTGTCTACTAACATTCATTTTGCAAAGTGAAAATTCGGTAGTCTGCCCACAGCATCAAGTTAACAAGTTGCATGGAAAAGGACATCCTTGGCAAAGTACACAGATTTACTGCAGCAGGTGTTTTCAAAACTGTCTTCATATGTAGGCAATAGAAAGTGATGCATACCCAAATAAAGTATGTGCCCACCTCCCCCACCCCTCCAGGATTTCCCAGTTGATTTGCAAAACTGGTGTTTTACTTTAAAGGAATATTTAAGTAAAAGTAAAAAGTAGCTGCAGCTGCGGACTTTTAATAATCGGACACTTACCTGTCCTGGAGTCCAGCGATGTCAGCACTGCAGTTGATGTTTCCATCAGCTGTCGGTGCTGCCGCCTCCATTGCGAGTAAGGGGACCTGGCAGTGTAGCCTTACGGCTTCACACCGGGAACCCTACTGCTCATGTGCGAGGCTCCGCTCCTCTCTCCTACTGGCCAGGGAAGGAGGAGGGAGGAGGATGGAGCACGAGCAGTGACGTTAATATCCATGGCTGAGGATCCCAGAAGTGGGGAAAGGATACCTGTGAAAGACAGGTATCCTGTGCCCCCCCGAAATGTGGCAAATGTGGCACCAGAGGGGGGAACTCCGCTTTAAGCAGAGGCGCATTACGGATACCTTAAATATAACTATCTTGCTATTGTAGGCGTTAAGGATCACTGTACTCAGATCCATCGAAGTTTTGACCACCATATAGGACTTATTCTGTGTAAATCTGCCTTCCTACTCCTTGATTACTATATTATGATGTCTCTTAACCATTGATGTGATGGGGTCAAGTATTTTCTTATATGCATGGACCATTTAAATGCTTGATGATGCACCTCTGCAAAATCTGCCGCGTTCTGGACACCCATCCTGTGTGTTTTCCCTGCTAAATCCATTTGTGATTTATATATTAATATATGCCTAAGCTCCTGAAGAAGCACTTATGCATGTGACATGTAAAGCCAAGTCAATGCACGTTCCAACCAATCTACACCAAGCCTGATAGAACTTTGGCAACTGACTTCTCTAGGACGGTTCTACGATCGCTCAAGATATAATCTTCTTGGTGTAAATGGTGTTGTGACCAATAGCACCTACGCAATATTGACATTGCAGAAAATGTTTTAACAATGTTTGTGTGTTTTTTAAAGAAAACATTTTTTTTGTAATAAAGATGTTTAACTTTTAACAAAGTGTATCTCAGTTCCTATAAAGTTTAGTACAATTTTTTTTTTCCAAATAGTATTACTTTAAAGGAACACTATTATAATAATATTGCATACTAAAGACTGTCATGACCCATATTTAACAACTCAATGCTGGGGAGAATGAAACAGACTGCAGCATTGGCAGCTGTTTCAACTGACACAGCCCAGTCTAGATGGATGTGGCTAGGGAGCATCACAGACCCGGGCTACATACCCCCCCCCCCCACCAAAAGTCTTTGATCCCCAAAGAAGCAACAGGGACACAGCAAATACTACAAAACATTAGCTTGGTATAGCTTGATATAAAGTTATACAATGCATTAACAACCAACTAAAAGAGCCTACTTGTAAATGAACTTATCCCATAACACATTTTCTATCAAACAGCCAAAGGAACCTCTGATCATGATATGTCAGACCAGGGTCTCTGTCATCTATAGAAGGGGTCTCTAAACTCTCTAAACAAAGGAAGAGTTAACTGTCCTTCAGACTTTAGGGGGGCCAGACTGTGCCATCAATGGAAGTAAACAATGCATCTTTGGTATTAGGGGGAGGAACAGCACCCCGTCGTTGGTGTCAGTAGGAGGAATAGTGTCCCATCGTTGGTGTCAGTGGGAGGAATAATGCCCCATACTTGGTTTTAGTGGGAGGAATAGTGTCCCATCATTGGTGTCAGTGAGAGAAATAGTGCCCATCATTGGTATCAGTGGGAGGAATAGTGTCCCATCATTGGTGTCAGCAGGAGGAACAGTGACCAATCATTGGTATCAGTGGGAGGAACAGTGTCCCATGATTGGTGTCAGTGGGATGAACAGTGTCCTATAATTGGTGTCAGTGGGAAAAATAATGCCCCATCCTTTGTTTTAGTGGGAGGAATAGTGCCATAGTAGACACTACTGGCATCTCTGTAGACCCTCAGGCTGTAGACACATTATTTTCCAAACTTTGACCTAGAGAATCACATGTCAGTCTTTTTGGAGGGCATATTGACCTTTTGGGCTCTCTGTTCTTTGAGTTTTCAATAGAACTTTTTCTGGGGGCTCTTCCTCGGATGCAGAGGGTTAATTAAGGGGTCCCACATCCTCCTAAACTAGAATAATGGAAGCCTGAGGGGCCCCGAATAAGTCTGTGTAGTAGAGGTAGATGGAGTGGCATCCATTGACTCAGATAGACACAACCAGTCCTCACAGACATCTTCTTTACTATCACACTTCTCTTCTTTGTCCAACTGATGATTATTCATTCTGCTGAGACATCCAAACAGCCTTGGTTGAGTTTTAAAAGGTTTGTGTGCATTGCTTTCTGTTTATGGAGTACCCAAGCTCAAAGGGAATGAGTGAGAAGTAATTTGTAGGACCCTCAGTGGTGATTTAGACCTCTGTTGCCATTTCTTCTTTACTCTAGGAATGAAGCTAATGATGTTTCCCACTGTCTTTGTGTAAAGCAGCTTCTGTACCACCTGTAGGATGTCTTCTAAAACATTTGGTGGAGATCTCTTTCGAGGGCATTGCACTCTAAAGTGTCCAACCTTTGCACAGCTGTAACATCTTTTTCCAGAAGAGGGCAGTACAGCACCTGTCTTAGTTTCTCCAAATGCCTTCTTCTCTGGGGTCAAAGCAACCACCACCTTTTGCACATTGATAAGGGATTTTTTCATACCTGCCTGAGTCTCCAACAGTTGCATCACTGTCTTATGCATCTCCTTGGTTTGCAGCACTTGAGCCAGCAGATTCTGTATCAGAGGATTAGACGACCCCCTACATGTGGTCTCCCTCAACAATTCAACATCTAATTCAAGAGTTTGCTTTTTGTCATCTTTATCTGGGAAAGGCTTTCCCACCCCAGCAGGGTATGGCAGAACCTTCTCCTTCTTTTTAGTAAGCCTCTCCATAGGGATTGAGTCCTGATTCTCATCACCCAAAACAGCTTCTTCTCCTTGCACAGTACTGATTTATTCAGATAATCGCAAGTATCCACCATACATTTGGATTTTCAGTTGAAGCAGTATGTGGTCTTAAAACCTGTCGCACCTGAACGTCATCCACCATCCTAGGGTCTATGCCTTTCTTCAGCAACAGCTGATTCCACATCTTGTGGAGATGTCACATGTACTCAGACATCTTCTCCCTCTGTCACAGCCCAGTCTGCTTAGATGTGGCTCGGAAGGTCCATAGACCAGGGCTACACGTTTTGGACTTTTTGCTGTGTCCTACTAGGAAGATTTATCTTCACTTCCAATCTTGGAAAAGCAACAGGAAATTATAGGAAATCTCTTCAAAATGAGCAGCATTCCCATGTCAATCAGTTTTCACAAGGAATTATCTATTTATAAACGTTCATCGGGCCAGGATGGTTACATATATTTAACCATGTGTCACATCAAGAGGGCCACTGTGGATGCTGAAATTCACTGTATTGTTTGTGCTAGGGTTGCACCGATACCGGCTCTTGTATCGGTATCGGTGCTGATACCAAGCATTTGCACAAGTACTTGTACTCATGCAAATGCTCTGATGCTTGATCCGATACCTCCCGGAAGAAGGCCAGTACACCTGGCATCCTCAGCGTAGCAGGGGAGGCCGGGCAGTCTCATAGATGATCGGTTTGGTGGTGGGAGCAGTTACAAACACTGACCTTACTATATAGCTTTTCTGACAGCTGCTTCTCCTTCTCTCCCTCCCGCGGCTGTCACCTTAAAAAGTGGTATCGGTGTAACCCTAGTCTATGCTATTGGCCGTCAGCACTGTCCTGTTCTGGATGCTGTTGAAGTTACTTGCCATCTGTTCACTGACACACAGTAGGGTGGATTTACCAAAGGCAAATAGAAAACCAGTTAGTAAATGTGGTTAAGCTCTGCTGATTTCCATCACTGAATTATGTGTTTTTTTATATTCCTTGTACATGATTGTGTATTCTTTACAATGTGAAGCTTCACCACATTTACTGAGCTCTGGGGAAAATGAGTGCAACTGCAGTTGCAAAGTGCACAGTCTATTTGCCTTTAGTAAATCCACCCAAGGGATTCGCTTGCTCCTGTACCTCCACCATTCAGTAAATATCTTGCATTTTTTTTCAATGAATTCAAGGTACTATTCTCTGATTGGACAAGGTGGGGATTGTGACATCATCTACCCCTCCTATCTGCCTCATACAATCAGAGAACACCTTGTATTTATTGAAAACCTTTTTAGGAGGTTTGTGTGATTGACTCCCTGTGTTCACTGTACACATGGCAAATCACTTCATCAGCTACTACAAATCACTCAATCAGCTACTACCTGGAACCAAGCTGGCCCAGTGTAAGTTGGAAAAAATAGATAATTCCTGGAGTTCAACTTTAAGGACTTCCCCCTACTTTTTGTCTTGGTGGCAAAGTTATTTACCCATCTGGGGTGAATTGGGATACAAACCACAAAAAAAAAAGAATTGTTCTTATGCATCTTTGTGAATTGAACTGATGGAGATATGAGTTCTTGAAGACATGGAATCCATGACATGAGGGGAGCACAACGCTTTTGTAAAATTAGTCTATAGCTATGCACCACTAATTTGTGTATAGTATAATGGCATGGGCTGGAGTAAATGGGTTGAAGACATAAAATGTTAGGATTAGAGAGTGGTGAAAGTGAACTTCATTTTGCTTATCATGCTGTCCTATACTAGTTTTTTATTATCAAGCAGATAAAAAAATGTTTAATCAGATCATGTTTTTTAACATCAGTATCAGTTCTTTTTACTAATACAATTTAGTCAACATGCATTCAGTGGTAGTTGAAGTGCTGAAATTTGCTTGGCATTAGTTATGGTCTTTGCTGGAAGGCAAAAGATCCACTTTAAACAATTCTCACATTAGCCTCAAATCACAAAAGTTACACACCAGGGGAAGGATTTCTAAAAAATAACATCTATTTTTAGCTAAGCTCAATGAGATTTAAAAATTGAAGTCACTGGCTAGAATAAAGGACCTTGCACTGCACAGAGCATAGCCTACTCCTATAAGAGATACAGGCTTGTTAGCAATGTGGTAGGGCATAATACAGTGAAAGCTCTGGGGTACTTAGCATGAACCTAAGGTACGGAAAGTGAAAAAAAAAGCACCACAGATAATCAATGGGAACTGAATGCAATGATATACAGCAGGGATATGCAATTAGCGGACCTCCAGCTGTTGCCAAACTACAAGTCCCATCATGCCTCTGCCTCTGGGTGTCATGTTTAATGCTGTCAGAGTCTCGCTATGCCTCATGGGACTTGTAGTTTGGCAACAGCTGGAGGTCCGCTAATTGCATATCCCTGATATACAGTATATCTGGGATGAACAAAAGATCGCAGCTGCCCTGAATTTTGGAAAGCCAAAAATTTTTAAAAAGAAAATAAAGGCAGCGGTGGTCTCAAATCCCTCTATGTGAACCTCTCAGCCTGGTTTACCTACTATCTTATAATGTGAATCATATTCTTAAATACCACTAACACAAAACCTTAATATGAAAGTGAATAAAGTGCAAATTGTTCTGTAGTTTAAAGTGCAAACAAATATAAAGTGCAAGGTTTTCATGAAACAATCAAAATATCATAACGATAAGTGATATACGCAATCAAAACAATTAATAAAAATACATATTAGAACAAAAATAGTTTATAAAATGATCCAAAAATAAAGTCCATCAATGCCAAAACTGTAGATCTCAGTGACTTCTTAAATACCAGTGGTGCTGTGAACTTGCCACCCAGTGTAATCCTCCACCAGTTACACTAAACAAACTCACCAGTCGTCTCCGGCTGCTACTCGATACCGCATGCCGTGACCATGATCCTGACTTGCATGGTGATATCAGCGTCCTTGCGCCATCCTACGTGTTTCGTCATACGGCGCCTTTCCATCTTGCCACTCTGGGAAGACGTTGTATGACAAACTATGTAGGGAGAGGTAAGGACGCTGATGTCACCACGCTAGCCAAGATTGTGCTCCCGGCTTGCAGTATCAAGTAGCAGCAGGAGACATCTGCAACAACAAAAAGCTATTAGTCCCTAGTGTCGGGTCGGACACTTGTAAAATATGAGTGGATATTTTCATCACTATTTCAGTAAATCCTTTTTAACATGGTATCACACTATTGGAGCCTTCTTCTTCCATTCTATATCTATGTAGGTTGTTGTTGGAGAGGACAGCAGTGGTGTGGATCAAAGCAAAAGATTGCTTAGAGGTGCAGTTGCTGCTTTATAATATTACCAGCCATTAACTCTGGTGAATTTGTTTAGTATGACTGGTGGAGGATTACACTGGGTGGCAAGTTCACAGCATCACTGGTATTTAAGTAGTCACTGAGAACTACAGTTTTGGCATTGATGGACTTTATTTTTTGATTACTTTATGAACTATTTTTCTTCTAATATGTATTTTTATTAATTGTTTTGATTGCATATATCACTTATCGTTATGATATTTTGATTGTTTTATGAGCACCTTGCACTTTATATTTGTTTGCAGTATAAACTACAGAATAATTTGCACTTTATTCACATTCATGTTAAGGTTTTGTGTTAGTGGTATTTAAGAATATGATTCACACTATAAGATAGTAGGTATACCAGGCTGAGAGGTTCACATAGAGGGATTTGAGACCAGCGATGACTATGTTTTATTTATGAACATAAGGTTATAAGGTGAAACATAACAGGTTTGTATATCATGAAATTTAATGGAGCATGTATTGCACCGTATCTTGTGCATTATAATGTATTTACAGGACCCTGATTTTCTTTTTAAAACCTGGTACTTCATTCTATGATCAATCTGCCAGTTTATATACTGTATATTAATAACAAGGAAATTGCATGATTCCTGACACATGAATTACAAGCTGATCTATGTAGAAAATTTGAATTTTTTTATAATACGGGTATTATTGTTTAATTACCAATTGCTTACAGCCAAACTACCACACTTAACCTGGTAAATCAGAAACACAGATACTGCCACTGCTGCTCTCTTTTACAGTACATCGTGCCTATTTCCTGGCTTGTTTCCACATTGTGGGCTTACTACACAGTGATCCCATAACAAGTATGCAGGTTGGGTGTTCTGATTTCACTGGTTGCATATTTGTTTCGGGTCTGTAATTTACCTAGATGCAATACTAAGGATGCAAACGAGCAATGGGCAAAAAGCAAGGTGAAGAAGTCACCAGTCCCCTTGCTGAACTGATAGGTTTCTCCTAACATTTTGCAAGACAGTGTGTATTGCTCTGAGAGAATTTGTTGCAATACCTGCTATTTATCTCTTTCCAATCATGCAGTTCACATATAACTGCCAAGACCCTTTCACTTTGTGAGGTAATGTACAAAACGCCTTTGAGTGTTAGATCTCATACATTATTTATGGGCCCACTACCATGTAAAATGTCCCCACCCTTATCTGCTGACCTGTGAGTACCCTTTAACAGCACATTGAATGAGCTGTGAAATTGTGTGTGTATTGTTCAGGGGGTATGACTGAATGATGGTGAAGTGGTAGCGATGGTGTTGAAGTTCTATATTGGTAGTTAACACTAAACACAAGGGGGCAATTGACTTTTTCAGCTAGATGAAGTTAGATTGTATTCTCTTATTAAACAGAAACTTTAGCAAGGTATAATGACTGGTGATAGTACTTATTTTCTGTGAAAAATTGGCCATTTCTACATTAATTTACAACACTAATGCAGTATGCAGTGCCTTAACCACTTCAATACAGGGCTTTTTTTACCACTTCAATACCGGGCCTATTCTAGCACTTCTCTCCTACATGTACAAATCATCATTCTTTTGCTAGAAAATTACTCAGAACCCCCAAACATTATATATTTTTTTTAGCAGACACCCTAGGGAATAAAATGACGGTCATTGCAACTTTTTTTCTTGCACGATATTTGCACAATAATTTTTCAAACGCCATTTTAAAAAAAAAATGGTTTCATGAATTAAAAAATAACAAAACAGTAAAGTTAGCCCAATTTTTTGAGAAAATATGAAAGATGATGTTACGCCGAGTAAATAGATACCTAAAATGTCACGCTTTAAAATTGCGCACACTCATGGAATGGCGCTAAACTTCGGTACTTAAAAATCTCCATAGGCGACGCTTTAATTTTTTTTACAGGTTACCAGGTTAGAATTACAGAGGAGGTCTAGTGCTAGAATTGTTGCACGCGCTCTAACGCACGCGGCGATACCTCACATGTGTGGTTTGAACGGCATTTACATATGTGGGTGACTTACGTGTGCATTTGCTTCTGATCGCAAGCTACCGGGGACAGGGGCGTTTTTTACTTATTTTTTTTTTATTTATTTTTTTACTTTTTTTTTTTTTTTTTTTACAATTGTTTTACTTTTTTTTTTTATTTGATCACTTTTATTCCTATTACAAGGAATGTAAACATCCCTTGTAATAGGAATGTGTGTGACAGGTCCTCTTTATTGAGAGATGCGGGGTCAATAAGACCCCACATCTCTCCTCCAGGCTGGAAAGCATGAGATCAGTGAAATTTTTTTCACTGATCTCATACTTACAGCCGCAATGGCGGCTTTGTTTACATTTGAGGCCCGGGCGTGACGTCATCACATCGCGCCCGGGCCTCCGACGATCATAGAGATGACTGGTGACCATCTGGTCACCAGTCATCTCTATGCTCGTCACGTGACCCACCAATGGCGCCAGGAGATTCGCTCCGGGTCCCCGATCCCACGGGAGAGCCCGGAGAAGCACCGGATGGCGGCGAGAGGGGGGGATGCCGCCTATAAGAACGACCGCTATGATCATTCTTATGATGCACAGAATCGCCGGCACTTTAAAAGGATATCTGAATGATGCCTCTGGCTGCAGGCATCATTCAGATATCCCCCTACAAATCCGAGGACATCATATGACGTCCACCCAGGATGGGAGATCCCATCTGTGGACGTCATTTGACTATGGCTGGGTAGGGAAGTGGTAAAAGCCCAAAAAATTGCCTACTTTCTAAACTGTTCATGTACAAAAAAAATCATAAAACATTTCATAGGAGTGGATGTACTGTATGTGAACAAATACAAAGTTAGTTAAAGCGAATGTCTTTCCAGTGTAATAGAACTAACCGGTTATAAAGATGCTTTCTGCTGAAGCCTATAAAGAAGACACAAGGTGTGTAAATGTTTGGAGTTAACATCAAATGGAAAACAACTGGCCACACACTATAACCTTCTGTTCAGCTTCTCTTGGAATGCTATAGGAACAGAGTTGCTGCCCTTTGGTGCAGTGAAACTTATGAACAGCATGAGTTTCACCCTAAGGTAAATACAACCCAGAGCAAATGGAGTAGAGACATACAGAAGGTGTCTGATGATTTCCTTTGACTGGGGAAATAAATATATTAATGACCTTTATTATACCACGCAAAACAATTATGGTAGGCCAAACGGTTGGTTTGGTGCTTTAAAGTAAACCTATCAGGCTAGAAATGTTTGAGGTACCCCTGCTGTGTTATTTATGAATGTGCATGTTCTGGGACTGGCATCCTAATGCAGGATGAGAGCTCAGACCTTTTAGACCTCCATGCTAGTTTCAAGTCTGCGACACACTAGACAATGAAGCCAGAATCAGCAAGACCTGTCTGGAACCTGCACCTTTTAAAGCCATTGGACCTTGCATATTTATAAATACTTTATTGGTTCTGTTTAAACACGTTGACAGAGAGGAATGGCGTTATGTGCTTGCCATGTAATTTTTACACGACAGGAAAAATCCTGGTATTTGAAATAATTTAATGGTATTCATCTAAGAGTAATATAGTTTAAAACAGGGGTGCCAACCACTGGTCCGCGGGCCACATGTGGCCCACGGAGTCCTCTGATGTGGCCCATGACCTCCTGCTTTGGGATGGTGGGTCTGCAAGCCCAAATCATGGGTTCTCGACCTGCCATCCCAGAGCTTCAGTGTTGAGAATGGAATCGGCGGTAGAGGAAGCATGCAGGTGAGATAGAGAGCAGAGTTGGTGCTTCCCATATAGCGCCACCTCCTGTCACAGGCAGAGTGATTCTAAATGAACTCTCCTTGGGACAGGAACAGCCGGTGATACCTGCGGCGTGATTCCTGAAGTGAAGATTGTGTTTAAAGGTCAGTGATTTTTTATTAAAATCACATAGCAATGGGCATATCTGTTCTAGTTGTGCACTGGTTAATCTGGACTGCTTTTAAACTGATCCACGGGTGCAGCGCAGTGCACTTGTGGGTTACCTGCACTGAGCCATAGACTTCTGTTATTACCTGCAAGTAGGGATGAGCTTCGTGTTCGAGTCGAACATACGTTCGACTCGAACATCGGCTGTTCGATCGTTCGACGAAGATCGAACGATTTGGGCCGTTCGCGCCAAATTCGAGTGACGCGAATGGCCCACAATGCACTACGCCATCGCAGTGTCATCCAGGCGCTGTGATTGGCCAAGCATGCACTGTGACCCCGCATGCTTGGCCAATCACAGCGCCGGCAGCGAGGAGAGCAATGATTGGCCACAGGCAGGATGCCTGTGACCAATTATTGCTGAGGGGGTTTAGTACACGCCCCACACTATAAAAGGCCGCCAGCGCGGCGGCCTTGTGTAGTGTGTTCCGGAGCAGGGAAAGAGAAGCATAGGCAGGGACAGTGTCATTTTTTTTCCTTTACTAATCCTGGATTCCTTGTGTTTAGGGACAAATAAGGATAGGTAGGGAGAGTGTCAGTGTGTTATTCTGTGCTAAACCTTGTTTGTAGGGACAGAGAGGTACAGTGAGGGAAAGTGTCAGTGTGCTATTCTGTTCTAAACCAATCTTGCTGAACCATATTTGAAATCCTTGAGTTTAGGGACAGAGAGGTACAGTAAGGGAAAGTGTCAGTGAGCTATTCTGTTCTAAACCAATCTTGCTGAACCATATTTGAAATCCTTGAGTTTAGGGACAGAGAAGGACACTCGTGGAAACTATCAGTGTGCTATTCTGTGCTAAATCTTGTTTGTAGGGACAGAGAAGGACAGTGAGTGAAACTGACAGTGTGCTATTCTGTTCTAAACCAATCTTGCTGAACCATATTTGAAATCCTTGAGTTTAGGGACAGAGAGGAACAGTGAGGGAAAGTGTCAGTGAGCTATTCTGTTCTAAACCAATCTTGCTGAACCATATTTGAAATCCTTGGATTTAGGGACAGAGAAGGACACTCGTGGAAACTATCAGTGTGCTATTCTGTGCTAAATCTTGTTTGTAGGGACAGAGAAGGACAGTGAGTGAAACTGACAGTGTGCTATTCTGTTCTAAACCAATCTTGCTGAACCATATTTGAAATCCTTGAGTTTAGGGACAGAGAAGGACACTCGTGGAAACTATCAGTGTGCTATTCTGTGCTAAATCTTGTTTGTAGGAACAGAGAAGGACAGTGAGTGAAACTGACAGTGTGCTATTCTGTTCTAAACCAATCTTGCTGAACCATATTTGAAATCCTTGAGTTTAGGGACAGAGAAGGACACTCGTGGAAACTATCAGTGTGCTATTCTGTGCTAAATCTTGTTTGTAGGGACAGAGAAGGACAGTGAGTGAAACTGACAGTGTGCTATTCTGTTCTAAACCAATCTTGCTGAACCATATTTGAAATCCTTGAGTTTAGGGACAGAGAGGTACAGTGAGGGAAAGTGTCAGTGAGCTATTCTGTTCTAAACCAATCTTGCTGAAGCATATTGCAAATCCTTGTGTTTAGGGACAGAGAAGGATAGGCAGGGGACAGTGTCAGTGTCATTGTTGCTAAGCCTCCTGCACAGTATACACCTGAAGGTAGCCCTTATTGCTCTTTTTCCCATCTCCCTGCAGGCCATCCATTAAAATGTCTGGAAGGCAAACAAGGAGAGGCAGACAGTCAGGAGGCAAAAAAAGAGGGCAAGCAGGCTCTGTGTCTGGGGGCAACAGTGCTGGTCGTGGACGCGGTGCATTGTCATCAGCACATGGCCATGGGACACGCTTGTCCTTCTTTTCGGCAGCTGGACATGTTGAGCCACATCATGCCGAAGACTTGGTAGAGTGGATGACCAAGCCCACCTCATCCTCCTCATCCTCTCTCACCCAGGCTCAGGGTACTGGCAAAGCAGCTGCCAAAGCATCCTCTTCTCTGGTATCATTATCTTCATTAGTCAATCCTTCCCTAGACCCACCATGTCCTCCTCCTGAGGAGTCCCCCGAACTGTTTGAGCACAGTGTTGGGTACATGCTCCAGGAGGATGCCCAGCGTTTTGAAGGATCTGATGATGATACCCAGATAGAGGAAGGCAGTAGCGTGAGAGCAGAGAGAGGGGATGCTCAAGAAGGACACCAATCTGGCAGTCATGCTCCAGCAGCTGCAGCATACTGCCAGATTGGCTCCAGTGATGAGGAGGGAGGGGATGATGAGGTCACTGACTCCACGTGGGTGCCTAATAGGAGAGAGGAGGAGGAGGAGGATGAGGAGGAGGCACATCTCCAACGAGGCAGGATGCCCTTGGGTGGCCAGCGTATGGGCAGCACACCGACGGAATCACAACGCAGAGCTCCGCCTGTGCAGGGCGCTGCCTCTGCCCGTCATTCAAAAAGTTCTTTGGTGTGGGCCTTTTTTGAGGCGAGTGCATCAGATCGCACAGCTGCTGTTTGCAACATATGTCTCAAGCGTATATCGCGTGGCCAAAACATCAGCCGCTTGGGCACCACATGCTTGATCAGACATATGTTGACCTGCCATGCAGCTCGTTGGCAAGCCTACCTTAAAGACCCACACCAAAGAACAAAGCGGACCTCTCCTTACACCGCATCAGCTGGGATCTCCAACCCCACTATACCTTCAGTCCTCTCTGAAACCTGCACTGAGAGGAATGAAGGTGTAGAATTAGGTGTGTCACAGCCAAGTACTTGCGGCCACTCTGCTAGCAGTACACCGACGTCCGATTCTAGCAGGCAAATTTCCCTGCCCCAGCTGCTGGACCGTCGAAAGAAGTTCACTCCCAGCCATCCACATGCCCAGCGGTTGAATGCTAGCTTGGCTAAACTGCTAGCGCTTCAACTGCTGCCTTTTCAGTTGGTAGACTCGGCCCCCTTCCGTGAGTTTGTGCAATGTGCGGTTCCTCAGTGGCAGGTTCCCAAACGCCACTTTTTCTCACGGAAGGCGATTCCGGCTCTCTACAGGCATGTGGAAGGCAATGTCTTGGCCTCGCTGGACAGGGCAGTCAGCGGTAAGGTGCATATTACCGCTGACTTATGGTCCAGCAGGCATGGACAGGGACGTTACCTTTCTTTCACGGCCCATTGGGTCACTCTTTTGGCAGCTGGGAAGGATGCAGGACAAGGTGCAGTAGTGTTGGAGGTTGATCCGCCGCCACGCCTCCAAAATGCTACTACTGGTTGTGACACACCTCTCTCCTCCACCCCCTCCTCTTCTTCTTCCTCCATGGCCTCTTCCTGTGGTTTGTCCTCGGAACCAGCGGTGCTCCGTAGGCGTTCAAGGGGCTACGCAAGTACGCAGGCAAAAAGATGCCATGCCGTGCTTGCGCTGGTGTGTTTGGGGGACAGGAGCCACACTGGGGCAGAGGTCCTGTCTGCTCTGCAGGGGCAGGCCGAGAGGTGGTTGACGCCACGCCAGCTTAAGCCAGGAATGGTGGTTTGCGACAATGGCACCAACCTCCTCTCTGCCCTCCGACAGGGACAACTGACCCATGTGCCCTGTATGGCTCACGTCCTTAACCTGGTGGTGCAGCGGTTCTTGGGCAGGTACCCGGGCTTACAGGATGTCCTGAGGCAGGCCAGGAAAGTCTGTGTGCATTTCCGCAGATCTTATAATGCCAGTGCTCGCCTGGCTGAGCTGCAAAAAGGAGTTGAACCTGCCCAAGAACCGCCTTATATGTGACATGCCCACCAGGTGGAACTCAACGTTGGCCATGCTGCAGCGGCTGCACACGCAGCAGAGGGCCATCAATGAGTACCTGTGCGACTACGGCACCAGGACAGGGTCAGGGGAGCTCGGGTTTTTTTCACCACGCCAGTGGGGCATGATCAGGGATGCATGCACTGTCCTGGCACCATTTGAGGAGGCCACGAGGATGGTGAGCAGTGACAGTGCATGCATCAGTGACACTGTACCTCTTGTCCACCTGTTGGAGCACACGCTGAGTGGAATAATGGACAGGGCACTTGAGGCAGAACAGAGGCAGGAAGAGGAGGACTTCCTTGCCTCTCAAGGCCCCCTTTACCCAGACAGTGTTCCTTCTGTCCCACCCATCGCACAGGAAGAGGAGGAGGAGGAGGAGGAGGAGGATTGTGTCAGCATGGAGGTGGAGGCTGGCACTCAGCATCATCAGCAGCAGTCTTTTAGGGATGATTTACAGTCCCAAGAAACCAGTGGACTTGTACGTGGCTGGGAGGAGGTGGCTGCGGATCATGTCGTCCTTAGTGACCCAGAGGACTCCGGACTGAATGCCTCAGCTAACCTACGCTGCATGGCCTCCCTGATCCTGCAAAGTCTGCGGAAGGATCCTCGTATTCTTCGGATCAAGGAGAGGGACCATTACTGGCTGGCCACTCTCCTTGATCCACGGTACAAGGGTAAGGTTGCGGACCTTATGTTACCATCGCAGAGGGAGCAGAGGATGAGACAACTCCGGGAGGCCTTGCAGAAAGGTCTGTGCAACGCGTTCCCAGAGACTGGGAGGTTACAAACTCCTGGTCCTGGACAACGAGTTGCTGAGGCTTCGGGCAGTCAAAGAAGGAGCGGTGGGGAAGGTGGCCGTCTGACCGATGCGTTCAGACAATTCTTTAGTCCGCAGCCCCAAAGTATGATCGGTTCCAGCAACCATCGCCAGCGTCTGATATACATGGTGCAGGAATACCTAGGGGCAAGGTCAGACTTGGACACCTTCCCCACCGAAAATCCTCTGGCTTACTGGGTCTTGAGGATGGATCACTGGGCAGAGCTTGCACAGTATGCAATTGAGCTACTGGCCTGTCCTGCATCCAGCGTTCTTTCAGAACGCACATTCAGTGCTGCTGGAGGATTTGTCACGGATCACAGGGTGCGCCTGTCCACCGACTCGGTTGATCGACTGACTTTCATCAAGATGAACCAGTCTTGGATCACCACCAGCTACCACACACCTGATGCTGATATAACAGACTAATTGATTTTAAAATGTCACATCCCTTTAAGACTGATGCTGATGCTGAGTGCCTGTGCTGTTATGTTGACTGGCTATCCTCCTCCTCCTCCTCAATGATACGATTAATGATGATAGCTTGGAAGATCATTTTGGTTTATGGTGACGCCACCAGTGGCTAAGGCCCAATTTTTCAGCCCCTGTTTAACAGGGGCGTGTAATTACAATTTTTGATGCAATACTTTGCAACAGGCCTCATTGCTGTGCTCCAAGTACAGTATCTGTGAGGGGTTGCAGTGTTGTGCCACCAGTGCCTAAGGCCCAATTTTTCAGCCCCTGTTCAACAGGGGCATGCAATTATAATTATTGATCTAATAATTCACAGCAGGGCCCATTGCTGCGCCCACCAAGAGTAACTGTCAGGCCTTACAGTGTTGTGGCACCAGCACCACCATCACCACCACCACCACCACCAAAGGCCCAATTTTTCAGCCCCTGTTCAACAGGGGCATGCAATTATAATTATTGATCTAATAATTCACAGCAGGGCCCATTGCTGCGCCCACCAAGAGTAACTGTCAGGCCTTACAGTGTTGTGGCACCAGCACCACCATCACCACCACCACCACCACCAAAGGCCCAATTTTTCAGCCCCTGTTCAACAGGGGCATGCAATTATAATTATTGATCTAATAATTCACAGCAGGGCCCATTGCTGCGCCCACCAAGAGTAACTGTCAGGCCTTACAGTGTTGTGGCACCAGCACCACCATCAAAGGCCCAATTTTTACTACCACTGATCAACAATTATATGTTATTACAATTCCTGATATAATAGTTGACAGCACTGCGTTCCAGCACCCACCAAGAGTAACTGTGAGTGCTTACAGTGTTGTGCCAACACCAACACCTAAGGGGCCAATTTCTGCAGAGTATATACGGCAGGTCCCTACTTTCAAACATCCAACTTACAAACGACTACTACTTGCAAACGGAAGAAGACAACAGGAAGTGAGAGGAAATCTACCCCTTGGAAGGAAAATTCTCTCCTGTAAGAATTAATATGGGAGAAAGGTGTCTCCTCTCTACTGATGCTTTATCACCAATCCTTGTTTCAATAAAAACACCACATTTCAAAAACAGTTGTCATTGGGACGCAAAGTGAGGTGAAATGTTCTGAACAGGGGCACAGACAGCAAAACAAATGTTACAGGGGTGATAACCCTTCCCTATGTTTTCCAAAAAGCTTAAAAATAGGTATTTGGGCTGGAGCTACACTTAAACAATGTAGCTGTTCAAAATTACAAACAGATTCTACATAAGAACAAACCTACAGTCCCTGTCTTGTATGCACCGCCTGTATACGGCTGTTCAGAGTATATAGGGCCTTTTTTATTTTGTGTGCGGGGTTCCCCTTAATATCCATACAAGACCCAAAGGGGCTGGTAATGGGCTGGGGTAGGGGGGGGGGGGTTGATGGGGTAGCTATGCCATTTTTCTTAAAGATTTTCATCCATATTACCGGGACCAGACATTACATTAAAGCCGCAAGCAGTTTTAAATGGCTTTTTTTTCCTTTAGAAATGTTATTTTGTGCAGGGACAGTTCTAAACACGGGAAACACGTGGCACTTCACAGGCATACTTTAGACACCCCCCAGGTACAATATTTAAAGGAATATTTGACTTTTTTTTTCACTTTATGCATCATTAAAATGACTGCTCCCGGAAAACGTCCGTTTTTAAAACTTCTTTTTGCATTGATACATGTCCCCTGGTGCAGAACCCGGGTTCCCAACTTCTGTTTAGGACAATAACATGGATAATAGTCGTTATAATTAGCACTTTAGAATCCGAACGTTCGCATCCATTGTATTTAATAGGGTTCTAATGTTCGTGCGAACTTTCGGTCCGTTCGCGGGTTCTGGTGCGAACCGAACCCAGGGGTGTTCAGCTCATCACTACCTGCAAGTTTGGTGCGCTTTCTGAAAAAGCACCAAAACTCCTGAATGCAGGCATTTTAGTGAAAAATTATATATGGGAAATACTGCGCAGTGCAATAAATGAACACAAAAATTAGCTGCCAACACAGCTGAGAATATGAAAAAGTGTAGCGCATATTTTTGTAAAAAAAGTCAGTTACCAACACATATCAAATGTTGCAAACATGCATATATATATGAAATCTTAATTTCAGTGACACCAAGTGACTGAGTGTGATCCGTGAAAAAAAAAATATATGTGACAAATAAATCAGAACAAAGCAGTCCTCTATTGTGACCACACACAAATGACAGTCCAAAAGTGTAGAAAAAACTGCAGGGTTGAAATGAAGAGTCCCACATGGATATGACCCTCTCTGTGAAAGGATAGAGACACCACCACCGATATAAGGAGGAGGCTTACTAGATGGTGTTGACTTGGTGAGGTGTATACCACCCAAGTCAAAACAGGCTTATATAATCAGTCAGCAAGATGTATCCAGCTGGTCCTGAATCCGCATATCAGTCGGCACTGCAAATTCCCGTAAACACCAGGAAGTGTAAATACATGTAGTCTTGTTGGAGCCAGAGATACGGTAACCACATTACATGCGTAATGGGAAAAAAACTCACTAGTGTGATACCGTACAAGGTAGTATTTATTAAAAAAGATAAAAAAATGAACACTCACATTTGGAAGAACATCATAGGCATATCACAAAGTGCAAGAGCGATGTGTGTGAATGGGTCCACCCGACGCGTTTCAACTAAACAGTCATCATCTGGGAGAGGGTCATATCCATATGGGACTCTTCATTTCAACCTTGCATTTTTTTCTACACTTTTGGACTGTCATTTGTGTGTGGTCACAATAGAGGCCTGCTTCGTTCTGATTTATTTGTTACATATATTATATTTTTTCATGGATCACACTCAGTCAATTGGTGTCACTGAAATTAAGATTTCAGATATATGCATGTTTGCAGCAGGCGTTTTAGTGCACTTGCAGAAAGTGCTCCACACCTGCAGGATATAATAGAGGTCTATGGCAAAGTGCAGCTAACCAGCGGGAAAGCCACAGGTGCACTGCGCTGCACCCGTGGTACGGGTAAACAGCAGTGCATCAGTGGGAAAGCAGCTTTAGGCCCCTTTCACATGATCAGTCCGATCGGGTCCACCTGTCCGTTTTTCAGGCAAACCCAATTGGACCCTCCATTCACTGCTATGATGTACTTTTGTCCGTTTACACTTACCAAAACAGAAGGGAATCCATCCCCTTCCGCTTGGGTGGATTGGAAGAGGGCCCATAGAGTGGACATAGACGTGTCATCGGCCCGCTCCGCTCATTGTGGCCTGTGACCTGATACCAAGTTGCTTAAGTGTCCCTCATTCTTTAAAATGTTGGTCACCCTTGGTTTAAAACCTCCAAATTTACACTTAGTATTGTAAGTTAGGGGTAATTTAAGGGTAACTAAAATTGCCCTCCTAGAGGTAAAGTTGTGAGGGGAGCATTAGAAAACATTTTTTTTGTACTGAAAATTTCCCCCTCGGCTTATACTCGAGTCTGTGTCCATCTTCAACTTTGTGAGCCTAAACCCGGCCAGCCGTAGGTCCCCTGGACCCCAAACTTGGCACACATGTAGCCTCTTCCTCTACAAGTGTGCAAAGTTTGTTGTCCGGGGGACCTACGGCCGGGGAGCACCGATTTTTCAAAGCCGGTCACCCCTTCCATAGACTCCCATGTTAAACGGTAATTTCTCTGGTGATTTTGGGGACCCGGTACTGGCCGGTCCTAGGGCCCCTGGACGCCAAACTTGGCATACATATAGCCCCACTCTTCATCTACAAGTGTGCAAAGTTTGTTGTCCAGGGGACCTACGGCCGGGGAGCACCGATTTTTCAAAGCCGGGCGCCCCATCCATAGACTCCCACGTTAAACGTCAGTCTAGTCACACAGCGCCGGAGATCAGGTAGGGAGATTGGGCACAGTGAGGCATGGACACAGTGAGGCATGGGCACAGTGACAGTGAGGCATGGGCACAGTGAGGCATGGGCACAGTGAGGCATGGGCACAGTAAGGCACAGTAAGGCATGGACACAGTGAGGCAAAGTCAGGCACAGTGAGGCATGCACATGGACACCCTAGGCTTATACTCGGGTCAATACGTTTTCCCATTTTTTTGTGGTAAAATTAGGTGCCTCGGCTTATATTCGGGTCGGCTTATACTCGAGTATATACTGTATTTGTTTTAAATGAATGCCTTTTTTTAAATAAATAATACATACTTACTCCCTGGAGCTAGGCTTGAGTATTTAAATAAAAAGAAATCGAAACACTGTACTCTGTTAATCCTCACATAATGTATGGTATAGGTAAGGACCTATATATTTTCAAACACTATCAAGGGTTTCAAATTGAAATCATAAAATGAAAGGAGAATGGCTTTGGACATGAAAAAACTAGTTTAAAGAGCACATCACAAAATATATATTCCCTAAACAATAGGTCATAACTTCTTTCCTCCATGAGAACAATTATTTTGAAGATTTAAAGTAGTCAGTTTTGTTACTTATTTTCTTGGGTGAATATGAATTAAATTTCCAACAGCAAGATAATTTTTCAATGATCCATATCTACAGGTTTTGAAAGGAAAGGAATCTATTTCATCCTAATATATTAGGAAGTAGATATTTGCTTCTACAATACAATTATTTTCAGTGACAGTGCAACATGCAAAAATTTGACCGGGGGGGACTGGACAATTATTAATCCATGTGTGGGAGTCCCTGTTCACCAGAAGTCAATCATTAGATTGACTTCTGTCGAACAGGAATTTTGGAAAACTTTTGTCAATTAGCAGCTGTAGCCAGGGTTGCCAACTGTCAGTACAGATGCAAAAATTGCAGATTTTACAAACTGTTCAAAAATTTACTGACAGTTGCAGTGGCGGTGCGTCCATAGAGGGCGCCGGAGTGTGCCCCCTCTCGCTCCCGCACCGCCACTGAAAGACAATACACAGATTCATGCATTGCATGAATCTATGTATTATCACCGCTGCCGCGCTGCCCACTATTCATATGGCCGGCCTCCTGGTGAGCGCCGGCCATATGAATTAGAGCGGTGGCCGGCGGTGGGTGTTACTTGGAAGTGTCTATCAGAGCCAGCGGCTCTGATAGGCTTTCCGAATACAGCTCTCACGCTGTAATCGGCTTCCAAAAACTCCTCCTAGGTACGCACGGGGGTGCGTTCCTTGGAGAAGACTGTGGGAGTTTCAGCCAATCAGGTTCACCGGATCTGGTTACCGGTAACCTGATTGGCTGAAGCGACATCGAGGGCGGGAGAAGACATCGAGGACGGCGCGGACCGAGGAAGGTAAGTGCAGGGCTGGGGGGGAACAGGCTGTATATGGGGGACAAACTGGCTACATTTGGGGGACACACTGGCTATATATGGGGACACACTGGCTGTATATGGGGGACACACTGGCTGTATATGGGGGACACACTGGCTATATATGGGGACACACTGGCTGTATATGGGGGACACACTGGCTGTATATGGGGGACACACTGGCTGTATATGGGGGACACACTGGCTGTATATGAGGGACACACTGGCTGTATATGGGGACACACTGGCTGTATATGGGAACAAACTGCCTGTATATGGGAACAAACTGCCTGTATATGGGGACAAACTGGCTGCATTTGGAGGACACACTGGCTGCATTTGGGGACACACTGGCTATATATGGGGACACACTGGCTGTATATGAGACACACTGGCTGTATATGGGGGACACACTGGCTGTATATGGGGACACACTAGCTGTATATGGGGGACACACTGGCTGTATATGGGGACACACTGCCTGTATATGGGAACAAACTGCCTGTATATGGGAACAAACTGGCTGTATATGGGGACAAACTGGCTGTATATGGGGACAAACTGGCTGCATTTGGGGACAAACTGGCTGCATTTGAGGGGACAAACTGGTGGCGTTTGGGCACAGTGGCTGCGTTTAATGGGCACAGTGGTGGCAATTGATGGGTTTTTTTTCAGTTTGTTTGCGCCCCCCCAATTTTGAGCACCAGCCGCCAGTGGACAGTTGGCAACACTGTCTGTAGCCAGTGGGCTGCTACTACTGAATCTGATCAGTGTATTCTGAAGGAGGAGACTACCATTGTCAGGATGCAATGCCTCGTGGGAAAAGTCCTTCCTGTGCTTGTGTGGATTGATAAATCCATGCATTTTCTTTTTTATTCAGCCAGCTGGATGACTGAAAAAAAAAACCCATCATGGCCAGCTTTAGTCACTGACTCAGAAAAATAATGCAGACATAGGATGAAGTAATACACTTCCAGCCCCAGATGGCAACACTTAATGTACTCAGAGAACTGTATCTATGAAACAGCAGTGTTGTCACCCTAGCACAGAAAGAACTACAGAATATCTCCTCTTCCCCTCTTTTCCATAACAAAAATGGGGGTTTAGTGCACAGGCGCTATTGTGTACCAAGCCAAATGAAAAGGGTGCAGCACAGGCAGCAAGGAAAGTTGTCAGCTCACAAAAATTCTGGCAGGATCAACAGGAATTTACACATGGACAGATAAAACAAAAAATGGTTTATTTACCAGGCCAAAAGGGAGCAAATAAAAGCAGTTTATTAGGGTTTAAATATATTTTAAAGTGATATTAAACTCTAATTTTTTTAAACAATTTCAGCAGCTGATTTAATACCTTACAGAGTATGTAAATTCTTTATCTTTTAACCCTTACCTCTGTTGCAGTTTAAGCTGGTGCCATCACCACTGTCCCAGGTTTCCAGTTTCAGGGTGCCTCCTTTTTCTTGCAGCATTCTTTGCAGCCACTTCTGCATGCAGGGGCTAGAGCTGTGTCACAAAACTGTGTGCATCAATAGAAATACACAGCCTCAAATGGCAACCCCCTGCTCCTCCCTCCTTGTTTCTTCAAGCTAAAAGACTAAAAGACTTGCCAAAGACTGCACTGTTCACTGTGAACTCTTTTCTATGAAGACTGGAAAGTCAAGGAAAAATCTGGAGATAGCAGGAGCCAGCAGCATTGAATGTTGTAAACAGCCAGTGTAAGGGTAAAACTTTATTTACTGGTAAATGGTTAATGGTAAATGTTTATTGTATTGCGCACAAAAAAACGGGCACTTTTTTGGGGATTTACCTGTATTTACTGCTCATTCGCAGACATTCACCATCAATGGTATTTATAAAGCTAGCCCAAGAATGTTATAAAGAGCAAACCAAATACTGAGCGACTGTGCAGCTAGTGGGTGGAATAGGAACTTATGTAAAACAAGTATTATAAGTACTCACAGGAATTATTTGAATTTGTTATATCAGATCGGTGAATGTTTTATGGAGAATCTATTTTAGGTGTTAAGAAGCCAATGTTGCAAGAACCAGAATTTACCATGATGAGGACAAATCTGGACATTTTTTGACCAATTTTTCAGAGGGTTTTTACTTCTGTCAATTTAAATGTTTTCAAATCAGATAGATCATTAGTCAGTAAATAAAGGATGACTCTACTGTTTGACCTTATATACATTTATCAATATTTCTTATATTTACTAGTATTATTTTAAAAAACATAACACCTATACTTGTTTTAAAGTATATGTAATGCCAAAACCTTTTTGCTTATGTAGCGGCCTCCTCACTCCCCTCTTTCTCTTCAGCTCGTCTGTCTCTTGTCTAGGGGTATCTTTTAGAGGGGAAGGGAGCGGAGACACTACGCCAGGCCTTTGTCACAGGTGTCAGTGTGATACAAGCAAAGTTCTTTTACCTTCGGGTCAGTGCTGTGCACCTGGAGCCTCCACCGAGAGTTACTATGAACAATGCCTGTCAGGAAATGAGCCCCACACCATTAAAGTTCAACACTCCTTTATTCTTCTCGAATGAACACAATCAGTTGAACTCCCTTGGTAGAAACAGAACGGAAAAGGAGGTGTGGATGCGAATAGGCCCAGACACAATGTGTTCTCCACTTTCCTTCCTGAAAGTGGGTTGCAGTCTCCGAACGAGGGGGAATTTCCTTCCAAGTGGTCTCCGGTGAGAGACTCACCCGTCACTGGCAATCTGCTGCACTAGTTCTTCGAATGAGGAGCTCCCCCCGGTCCATTACGCCTTCCGGATTTGGGTACCCACCGCCGGGGTTCCCTAGGATCTCCTTCCCTCGCGGAACTCAGTGTTGGGCACTGAGCTCCGGACCTCCATCTGAGTACCTCACCCCAGGCTAAAGGTGCTTGGAATGGAACACGACCTCCGGCTGTCCTCTAGGCCTAGGGCCGCCTAGAGAACCAACACGAACCACCGTCCACAGGCTGAAGGTGCCCTGGACTCCGACCCCGTGACAAAGATGGCCGGCCCCTTTATACCCTCTCCCAGCAAGCACGGCGGCTTCCCCGCCCCACCATACCGCTGACGAGGGAGGACAAAAAGGAGGCACGACACACAGCAATGATTCAACCCCAGCCCAGGGCGACAGCGTCACCTGCTGGGCTGCAGGGAATTACACATCACAAATGTCTCTGTCAAGTTCAAATTTACACCCGGGAAAGTACATACCCGCTACACTATCCCCCTGGTGGTTTGACACTGGTCCCCAGTGTCTGGAGTAAATCATGCCCTCAACGGCTGACATAAACCAATCCAGAAACCGACTAACAATTGTACAAAAATATAAAACTTTAGAAAAACTATCCAACTAAAACATTGTGTCTGAGCCCTGTAAAGAAAGGGAATAAAGACAAAAGAGAAACAACAGCATTGACTCATAACTTTGAATCACATCTTCACAATTTTTTTTTTACTTTCCCCCCCCCATCCAGACTAAGACCCACCCCATTCTCAGTGGACTTGATGGGATGTTCTCCTGCAGAGGGAAAAGAAAGGATTAACACATATAACCCTGACACCTGTATTCGTGTGATGGAAAAGAAACTTCTCCGGAAAGAAATCCCTTTTCTCCAAAGAGTGAGTGCATGAAAAGTGTTTTAACGATGCGCAACACTGCCACCTGGTGACAGCACCGCAGTAACTGCACTTGCAGAACTTTCCTCTTTCCTTTGGCCCTATCTACCCAGAGTCTATGATCTCTTGCAGGAAAGTGAAGAATAACAGGAACAGTCTTTCATTCCTTTAAGGCACAAAAGCAGCGGGCCCCAGAAAGTTCAGCAGCATGATAAGAACGGAGTCTCTTTTCTCCTACAGGTAAAAGCGGGGATGCGGCAGAACAAGTGGCTTCAAGTGCTGATCCATGGTTTCCAGATGATACCCCACATCTTCTCCTTCTTTGCGCCGGATCAACACTTTATCTGCATGGATGTGTGGTCCCAACATCCACTCTGCCTTGCAGTCTTTAAAACGTTGAGAGGCCTTTTGAGAGCATGCCAGGTACCTGTGGGCGTGGGGAACCTGAAGGTGGGTGCACACAAAGTCATTGTACCAGCGCTCCCGGCACACTTCCACCTCATACAGCAGTTCCTTCGACAAGTACGGATACTCCCATCCGTAGTCTGCAGCAACCTTCTGGCCAAATAGCCGTTGTAATCTCGCCAAAGGAGGCATGGTAGCTCTGTCCCCTTTGCCAGGCAGAACTATCGAGTCTGGGTGACGAGGAACCTTGATCACATCTGATCTGGGCATTGGTGCCCGCAGCAACAGTCTCTTCTCCCCAGCCTTCGGTACAGATGGCACCGGGGATGTAGAAGCAGGCTGGAAATGGGACCTCTCTTCAGGCACTGGTGCCTCCACCCGGGGTGTACTTTCCCCTGTAGACATGGGTGTATCCCTGGTCCTCCGGAATGAAGCGAGAGGTACTTTGTCCCAGCCCTTTTCTGCAAACAGTTCGTCTATAGCAACATCGTCTCCCATGTCCGAGCGCGACTCCAGGTCAGAGGTGTCACACTCCTCCGCAGGCAGATATCCTGTAGTGGAGACCGAGCTTTCACCTCCTCCCACACACCAAATCTCTCCGCCTGGCTTACCTCGGCCTTTACTTGAAACGGGACGTCCGGAACTCTTGTCGACGGATCCATCCGGGCCGGGCGTAAGCAGGCGAGACGATCCACCACAACCGCTGGTCGGGGCTACCATGCCGGTCTTTCTCTTCGGTGGTGGACACTGCGAGATCGTGGTGACCGAGTCAGCATCCTCGGATTTCTCCCGTTGAAGTTTTACGACCTCCTCCGCGGTCGCTGCAGTGTGCGCAGGGATGGCTGTCACAGCAGTGATTCCTCCTCTCTGAGTGGTGTTGCTCGCAGCACGGCCGGGGTAGATGGTTCTCGGCTTCTCAACCACCTGATCCACTTCGAACAGGAACTCCCCACAGGCCTCACATCGCCCGAATGGCTTCAGCTGGCACACCAGTCCCGAACAGCCGGGACAAATCACACCCAGGGCCTCAACGTCCATGCACGAATACAGGGCGAATCGACCCCTTGGCTTTAGCCGGATCCCCGTATCTGTTACCGGAGCAGCAGCAGTCAGTGTCGTGGTGGAAGGATGAACTGGAATCCACAACGTATGTCCGAACATGGTGACCTGTTGCTGATCCATTGCACACTGCAGAGTTTTTGCGCCAATGTCCCACGTGTAGTCCTTCACACGTATTGGACTCCTCCCCTTTGCTCCAGTTCGCGGGCTTTTCTTCTTTTCTGTTTCTGAGTCACGCCCACGAACTAAGCGATGGGGGTGTGCCTAGTGGCGCAGTGCAATAGAAGCCCCCACGTGTAGTACTTCACACGGCTGAACTTCCCCCTCTTTCCACTCTTCTGCGCGGGCCTTTCCCTTCATTGGGTCATGTCCACAACTTCGAGCAGGGATGCACTTCGGCCAGTGAAGGCCTGCCTATTCGCGTAACTCTTCCAACAGACACGTTCAATACTGTGGTGCACAGACACTACCCACGTGTAGCGGCCTCCTCACTCCACTCTTTCTCTTCAGCTCGTCTGTCTCTTGTCTAGAGGTACCTTTTAGAGGGGAAGGGAGCGGGGACACTACGCCAGGCCTTTGTCACAGGTGTCAGTGTGATAAAAGCAAAGTTATTTTACCTTCGGGTCAGTGCTGTGCACCTGGAGCCTCCACCGAGAGTTACCTTGAACAATGTCTGTCAGGAAATGAGCCCCACACCATTAAAGTTCAACACTCCTTTATTCTTCTCGAATGAACACAATCAGTTGAACTCCCTTGGTAGAAACAGAACAGAAAAGGTGGTGTGGATGCGAATAGGCCCAGACACAATGTGTTCTCCACTTTCCTTCCTGAAAGTGGGTTGCAGTCTCCGAACGAGGGGGGATTTCCTTCCAAGCGGTCTCCGGTGAGAGACTCACCCGTCACTGGCAATCTGCTGCACCAGGTCTTCGAATGAGGAGCTCCCCCTGGTTCATTACGCCTTCCGGATTCGGGTACCCACTCCCGGGGTTCCCTAGGATCTCCTTCCCTCGCGGAACTCAGTGTTGGGCACTGAGCTCCGGACCTCCATCTGAGTACCTCACCCCAGGCTAAAAGTGCCTGGAATGGAACACAACCTCCGGCTGTCCTCTAGGCCTAGGCCCGCCTAGAGAACCAACACGAACCACCGTCCAGAGGCTGAAGGTGCCCTGGACTCCGACCCCGTGACAAAGATGGCCGGCCCCTTTATACCCTCTCCCAGCAAGCACGGCGGGTTCCCCGCCCCACCATACCGCTGCCGAGGGAGGACAAAAAGGAGGCACGACACACAGCAATGATTCAACCCCAGCCCACCCAGCCCAGGGCGACAGCGCCACCCGCTGGGCTGCAGGGAATTACACATCAGTAATGTCTCTGTCAAGTTCAAATTTACACCCAGGAAAGTACATACCCGCTACACTTAGTTTTGCTAAAAGTGGGAAAGGGTTAGAACTCCATAATGGGATTTTATTGTTATTAGGGGATTTATTAGGGATAGTAAAGTTAGCCATAAGTAGAAAATCAGTAAATTCATCCATCCATGCTAATCAGGGCGGATGAAGCAATCTGCACTGTCGGCTATTGTATTCAAGCAGCCACACTAGTGGCTTATTGAACACTCCAACAGTGAGTGCATCTAATAGGATACAGTCACTGTTCGGTTAAAAAATTTCACCTGGCTCCTTTGATTTTTCAGGCAACTTATGCCAAGCTGAGTGGTGCCAACGGGGCCACCCACAGCTCGAATTTCATGTGATGCAGCAGGAATTTGGCTTAAATTCGATTTATGTATGGCAAATGCTTTAGCCTCACTTCCTGTCCTGATGTTTTGGGGTGTCGGGGGGGAAGCAGCACGGACATAAATAAAAGGAAGGCTAGAACCCTAATCAGATATTTATTTTTGTTATTAAATATATTAGGATACAGTAATCCTCTTTTCTCTTGACAACATATAAGAGAAAAAAAACTATATGGAATCTCCTATGAATTAAACTGTTAAAGAGAGAAGATTCTTGGAGTCTATTGGCCAGTGGAATATAAAACAATAATATCTTTAAAGTGGTTGTACACCCTGTACAACCACTTTCACCTACAGGTAAGCCTATATTAACCTCCCTGGCGGTATGATTATTTCAGATTTTAGGTGCTGAAAGTGGTACCATTATTTTGCATATTATGCGTTTTATATTGTAGGCCTGCAATTCTTGGGAATAACTCACTTAAATCTGTCCGGGAGACATCCCGGGTATGATAAAGTTTGAAACACAAAATCATAAATTATAATATAATAATAAATAACTATAAATAATTATAACAAATAATTAACATAATAATAATAAAAATGATTTATTAATGTAATCAAATCAAAAACACTGAAATTTGCTCAGTTTCAGAATTGTCGCTGTCATTAGATTTAGTGTTTGATGACGAATTTCCCCACAAATCGCTATCGCTCAATTCTGCAAGTGATTCTAATTTATTATCGCTGTTTTCTAGCTGGTCTAAAACCACTTTTGACATAAAGGGACACTTTTTGGTTGCTATGGACAATCTCCAGTTTCCAAGCAGAAAAAACTGTATTTATAATATAAAAGTGCATTCAGGGAACTGGACAGACCACTAGGAACAAAGGGGATGTGTAATTATTTTATAAAGTACTGTAATCTGTAAGATTACAGTATACTGTATGTGTTTTGTGTTATTACTTTTTTGAATTTGGCGCCAATTTCCGCCCCTGTTCGTCGCAATGTCGCAGGGAACGGAGCTTGGCGGCACTCGGGCACTGTGTGAATTGAGCGAGGAGACAGCTTGCACACACAGTGGGGAGAAATCGTAGGATCCAGGGGACAAGGTAAGTAACTCTCCCTGTATCCTGCGATGCAATCCTGAGTCTGGCTCTGTGTTACCGCTAATGGTACTGAAATTCCACCCCGAGCCAGACTCGGGGATACCGGTAGGCAGGTTAAGGTTTACCTGTAGGTGCTGGAAATATCTCCTAAACCTACACAGTTAAGGAGATATTTACAATGTCCCCATATGCCGATTCCTTCTGCGCATG
Organism: Rana muscosa; assembly: GCA_029206835.1. Classification (NCBI taxonomy): domain Eukaryota; kingdom Metazoa; phylum Chordata; class Amphibia; order Anura; family Ranidae; genus Rana; species Rana muscosa. The sequence continues at coordinate 223,163,818 of CM055116.1, forward strand.
CGCCGATGTATTCGGCGCATGCGTACTTTAGAAAGGGCACGCTGTGCCGTTTCTAGAGGGGTCATGCCGTGACTGTCAGCTCCCGCGCATGCGCGGGAGTGATGTCACGCGACTCCGGCCAGTCACAGAGCCGGAGTCCGTGACCCCAGAAGGAAGAGGGGTGAAGAATGGACGCTTCCTGTACTGGGGACAGCGGTGACATCGCAGGCTTCGGTTTCAGGTAAGTGACACATAATAGGCTACTATGCAATTCATAGTAGCCCATTATGCTTTACCTTTGCAGGGAAATAAAGAGGAAGTAAAACCCATCAGGGTTTACTTCCTCTTTAAGTATGCAAAAATGCATAAAAACAATTGCACACAAATTCAAAAGGTTCCAGACTCCAGCTCCTAGATTATTGAAGCTTACTGCAGACAGACAAATTCTGAAATATATTTGGCAAACAAATCTAATTAGAATAATATAAGGAAAATTATAATCAATTTTCCCTCAATATAGTGAATTACATAAGATTTTGAGAAAGCACTGGCACTGTGTCAGAAACCATGAATCAGACCGAGACAGAAGTACAGTTAAGAGCCCCTTCACACAGGGGCAACTTTGGATCCGACTTCAAATCGCCCCAGGTCGCCCCTAGTTGCCTCAAGTCGCGCTGGCTGAGGAAATCAATGTAAGTTAATGGAGCCATCTTAATGCACACTACTGCAGTCGCTCCGACTTCAAAAAAGGTCCCTGTACTACTTCAATCCGACTTCTAGGCGACCTGTACCTATTGATTTCAATGGGAGTTGCCTCTGAAGTCGGATCACTGTCTTAATAGGAGCAACTCTCCAGGAAGAGAAAATACATTTCTCAGGCAAGCCTCTCCCTCCCCCTCCATCCCACAGAGCTGATTCTTGTTTGATTGGCCACTGGAATGTCTCCTGTCCTGCAGGCAACTTGAAGTTGCCTTGTAAGTAGCTCCAGGTCGCGCTGTGACTCATACTCAAGTCGTGTCTGAGTTGCCTCATAAAATCGCACTGGAAGTCGTGTTGCCCCTGTGTGAATGGGCTCTAAATCACACTAGTTTAATAATAAATAATAAAAGGTAAACAGAGTAAGCGTAGTCAAAACATAGCCAGAGTTCAGTAACCGGATCGGGTAGTAGACCAAGCCAAAGTCCAAGAGCCAGCGATAAAGGTAATAGAACAGCAAGCAGGATCCGTAGCCAGAGGGGACAACGGTCAAGCAGGTCTTCAACTGGAACGCAGGAGAAAGTCTCTTGTGATGTTAACACAGGCGAAGGCGAAGAACAAATGAACTGGAAGTCCTTAAGTAGGCAGAGCTGATGAGCGGATCATCAACAGGTGGATCACTGTGGAGAGATGGAAGCTGGCAATTAGCTGACAGCTGAGCTGTCAGCACAGAGAAGGAAGGGCTGAACCCAGCCCTGACAGTACCCCCTCCTCAATGACCCCTCCCCCCCGGAGGACCACCGGGCTTGAGGGTAAAACATCTATGGAAATCACGGAGGAGGACAGGGACATGTACGTCCGAGGATGGGACCCAAGAGCGTTACTCCGGACCGTACCCCTTCCAATGCACCAGGTACTGAATGCGCCCACGGAACCTACGGGAGTCAACAATGGACTGTACTTCATACTCCTCATGGTTCTCAACCTGTATAGGGTGAGGACGTGGCACAGAGGAGGTAAAACGGTTGCAGACCAAAGGTTTCAATAAGGAGACATGAAACACATTAGAGATATGCATACTGGAAGGAAGGTCCAACGCGTAAGCCACTGGGTTTATCCTGCGAAGGATACGGAAAGGCCCAATAAACCGAGGGGCGAACTTCAGAGAAGGAACACGGAGTCGGAGGTTGCGAGATGACAGCCAGACCCTGTCCCCGACCTGATAGGAAGGCGCAGGCAGGCGTCTGCGGTCAGCATGGAGTCTGTACCTCTCGTTAGCCTGACGCAAAGCCTCCTGGTCTTGTACCCAAGTGGAACGAACACCACAAAGATGTTCCTCTAATGCAGGAATGCTCTGAGGAACAAACGAGTCAGGCAACATGGAAGGTTGGAAACCATAATTTGCCATAAACGGGGACAAACGGGAAGCAGAATTCAGAGCGCTATTGTGAGCAAACTCCGCCCATGGTAAAAGGTCTGACCAGTTGTTGAGATGGTCAGAAATATAGCAACGCAGGAATTGCTCCAAGGACTGATTGGCTTGTTCTGCGGCCCCATTAGACTGTGGGTGATACGCAGAGGAGAAAGCAAGCTGAATTCCCAACTGTGCACAAAAGGCTCGCCAGAACCGGGACACAAACTGACTTCCCCTGTCAGAGACAATGACCTTGGGTAGGCCATGTAAACAAAAGATCTCCCAAGCAAAAATGGAAGCCAGTTCCTTAGACGTAGGCAACTTCTTAAGTGGAATACAGTGAGACATTTTCGAGAACTAGTCTACCACCATAAGGATAACTGTGTTGCCCTGGGAGTTGGGTAACTCCACAATGAAATCCATAGACAGGTAGGTCCAGGGCCTCTCTCCGTTGGGTATGGGTTTTAGGAGGCCCACTGGAAGGTGTCGTGGAGTCTTACTCTTAGCACACACGGAACAGGCAGCTACGAAGGCGGCTACATCGGCATGTAGACTAGGCCACCAGAATTGTTGGGAAATGGCCCAAAATAGTTGATTCTTCCCAGGGTGGCCAGCAGCCTTGGGAGAATGGTAAGTCTGGAGCACAGCAGACAAGGTTTCTCAGGAGGGGCATCGACCTGAGCAGCCAGGATTTTTTCACCCAAAGGAGAAGTGAGACTGGTGCGAACCGTAGCCAGAATACGATCAGGAGGAATCACAGGAACCGGAACCGACTCCATCTTGGAAGTGGAGGAAAATTGTCGTGACAAGGCGTCAGCCCTTACATTCTTAGTACCGGGTAAGAATGAGACAATGTAATTGAAACTCGACAAGAAAAGAGCCCATCGTGCCCTTCTGGGAGAGAGGCGCTTGTGCAATTCGTTTCGTAACAAATCTAAATTCGTCTGAATTTAGCAACTTTCGGACATTCGGAAGCATTCGAATTTCCGAAACAAAGCAATTACGAATAAAACCGAATCCGAAATAAACTATATCGCAAATAGCGAATGCCCGAATGTCTTCGGCATAATTCGTTATGAAAAAAGTTACGAATGTACGAATCCATTCGTAGCACAATAACACTCTGCTCTGCTTCTCCCTCACTGTGCTGAACTCCCTCTCCAAAATGGTGTACAGGGGCGGAGGCTATAGCCGCATGTAAAAAACGAAAGTAAAATACGAGATTTCGAATCGTTACAAATAACCGCTATGTATTTAGAAAAGTACAAATCCATTCGAAGCACATTAGGCATAATAGGCAGCGTCGTTGTGAGAGAGACATGGAAAATTACGAATCAACGAACCCAAAAAAAGTTACGAAAGTAGGAGTTGTGTCCAGAATCAACAAAAAACAATGTACTCTACCGAAGGTACGAATTATAAATCAACTAAAAATAAGGCTTACATTAATACGAATCATTCTGATTCAACAACAAATGTCGCTTGCGAAAATACGAATCAGTCCGAACACGAAAAATCCCGTCTAGCAAAATTAAGAACGATTATGAATCAACAGGACCAAAAAGAAACAAACCGAAACTAAACAAATTTTTCCGTTGTGCACAAGTCTAATTCTTATGGTCGGTAAGAATGAGAACCGGCACAGTAGCACCTTCGAGGAGATGTCTCCATTCTTTCAGGGCTAAAATGATCGCCAAAAGCTCTCTGTCACCAATCTCGTAATTGCACTCCGCAGGTGACAATTTCTTGGAAAAGTAGCCACACGGATGCATAGCGCTGTCAGAGATAGGACGTTGAGACAGAAAGGCTCCAAATCCAGTCTCAGAAGCATCAACTTCAAGGATAAAAGGCAACGTGGGATCAGGATATGCCAACAGAGGAGCAGAAACAAAGGTAGTCTTAAGAAAGCCTTAATGAACTATGGAGACCAACTCTGTGGGTTACCATCTTTTCTGGTCATATCAGTCAGGGGCTTGACCAGAGACGAGAAGTTACGAATAAACTTCCGATAATAGTTGGCGAAGCCAAGAAAGAGCTGCAGAGGATGTAAACCCACGGGTCGAGGCCACTGTAGGACTGCAGAAAGTTTCACTGGGTCCATCGAAAAACCAGCCGTGGAAATTACATAACCCAGGAATTTAACCTGTTCACGATGGAATTCGCACTTCTCCAGTTTTCAATAGAGATTGTTCTCTCTTAGTTTCTGAATCACTCGAATCACTCGACAGACATATGTGGGGTGGCTCTCCAGGGACTTGGAAAATATGAGGATATCGTCAAGATAAACCACCACACATAACTGCAACAAGTCTCGGAGGACATCGTTAATAAACTCCTGGAAACTGCCGGAGTGTTACAGAGGCCAAAAGGCATTACGAGATACTCATAATGACCTATTCTGGTATTAAACGCAGTTTTCCACTCGTCGCCCTCCTTAATCCTGATGAGATTGTATGCCCCTCTCAAATCAAGCTTCGTGAAGACCGTTGCTCCCTTGAGGCGGTCAAATAACTCCGTAATCGACGGGATCGGATAGGCATTCTTAATGGTGAAACAATTGAGACCCCTATAATCGATACAAGGTCTCAGTTCACCACTCGTTTTCTTCACAAAAAAGAAACCAGCACCAGCAGGAGACGAGGATTTGCGGATGAAACCTCGAGAAAGTGCGTCTGCAACATACTCCTCCATGGCCTTATCCTCCAAGACCGACAAAGGGTAAACCCGGCCACGAGGGGGAATGGCACCAGGTTGAAGGTCAATTGCGCAATCATACGACCGGTGTGGAGGCAACGTACCAGCTTGAACTTTGTCAAAGACATCGCTAAAATCGCGGTACTCCTCTGGCAGGGAGGAGAGTGAAGAGGTGCACAGGACCTTGGCTATCTTCTGGAAGCATCTCTCACTGCACTGTGGCGACCAGGACAGAACCTCAGCACGGAGCCAATCTAGTAACGACATTTAAACCTCCTCATTGGTGGCAGCTTACACACTTGGGTGATTTCTGTGGATTGGCTTGGTTCCCTTCTATCAAAACCGAAGTTCAACACATCTAGAATTTATCTTTGAAGTTTTCTTTGCTGATGTCACTTATGGAATCTTTTTTGCTCTAATTTACATTCACTGATTAGTGTGAGTATTCATATCATTGTATGATTTTATACACGTGTAGCGCCCCTCCCAAATAGTTGGGACGCTATGTTAAATTTAGGGGTATGTCTGAGCCATTGTTGGGCTCAGACTTGTTTAATTGTGTCTAAATTCGGTTTCTGCTCTGGCTGTGACATTGCCTGGTAGTTATTCCCCTTGGTCGGTAGGTGGCACTGCCGCCACAGACTCAGGTTGGAATACAGGCATAACACAGCACATTGGGTGTCCTTTCTCGGCAGCCATGCAGTGGGCGTGGTCAACCTGATGCGCATGCTGGGAGGGGGTACATAAGGGGCAGATGCCATTGGCCCGGGGGGGAGAGAGTTGGTTCGTTCTGTGTGTGCGCCCTGTGGCCCTCATGGCACGGGGTGCGAGTGTGTGTTCCAGCCCCGGGCACCTTCAGCCCGAGGCTGCATCGCTGCCTGGTAGGCCCGGCTCCGCTGGCTGGGACCTACACCTTTGAGGAGGATCACGTGCTACCCATATTCGGGGAGTCTGCTCTTGAAGAGGAAAGCCAGGGGAGGACCTTCCCCAGAGGAGACTAGCGATGGTACCGCTGTCTCGGGAGAGGCCTGGTGACCTACTCAAGGAGGGATCCAAGAACTTAAAGGCCCTGTAATACGCCAATCTGGCATAAAGGTTCTCTCTTATTGCTTGGCTAGGAGGTTCGGGACTTTAATAATCCTGTGGCAGAGGATTCCTGGACGCATCCTCAGGTTCACCTCAAGGTCTGTAACGGAGACCGTTCAGAATAGATCCGTGCATCATCCCAGCTGCTAGGACCAGAAAAAGGGGACTATCCGGGTGAGCAATACCCACTCAGGCTTGAGTGGCGACATTACAATCTCAGTGTGCTTTTAGTGTTGCGTGCCTGAACCTTCCCCTATACTTTTTTTGTTTCCTGCTTCCTCTTCAAGTTCCCACAGCAAAAGGAAAATAAAGTCTTGCTGTTTAGGTTTTACATTTGTGTGGACACTGACTTTTCTAAAGACTATTTACCCTGACAACGGAAGCCTTGGAGGTAGTTTGCATGACCCAAAACAAAACCAGCCGCTCCTTCGGGGGTAAGTGGTACACGTGGGGGCTTGAGTCCAGGATTTGCAGCTACCTCCCGTAATTGGATTACTTTATTTTATGTTTTTGGAAAAGTCGGCCATTGAGAAAGTTGGACTGTGTTACTGTGCTTTGAACGAGAGAAAGGGGTTAAGGGGCACAGAACTGTTCTCTTTTTCTAACTGTGTAACTTGTTTAATTGTGTCTAAATTCGGTTTCTGCTCTGGCTGTGACATTGCCTGGTAGTTATTCCCCTTGGTCGGTAGGTGGCACTGCCGCCACAGACTCAAGTTGGAACACAGGCATGACACAGCACATTGGGTGTCCTTTCTCGGCATCTGTGCAGTGGGCGTGGTCAACCTGCTGTGCATGCTGGGAGGGGGTACATAAGGGGCAGATGCCATTGGCCCGGGGGGGGTGGGGGAGAGTTGGTTCGTCCTGTGTGTGCGCCAGTGGTGGCCAGTCCATAGGGGGCGCCCGGGCGCCGCCCCCCCCCCTCCTGTGGTCACCAAAAAAAAACAGGCCCTTTAAGAGTTTTTTTTTTTTTTTTATGTCTTTTTTTTACACATGGCGGCGCGACCATAGTGGGCGCAGAAGCGCCGCTACCGCTCGCTTCTGCGCCCGGCCGTCACTCACCACAACAATACATAGGTTCATGCATTGCATGAACCTATGTATTGCTGCCACCCACTATTCAGATGGCCGGCCCCTTGAGCGCCGGCCATCTGAATCACAGCGTCTGATTAGCCTTTAGCAGTGCCTTTCAGAGCCAGCAGGCTCTGATAGGCTTCCCGCCTACAGCCTGAGGGCTGTAATCGGCTTCTAAATATCTAATGAGAGGACGCACAGGGGTGCGTTCCCTGGCCAATCAGGTTCACCGGGTCTGGTTATCGGTAACCTGATTGGCTGAAGTGACATCGAGGGCGGGAGAAGACATCGAGGACGGAAGAAGGATGGCGCTGACTCGAGGAAGGTAAGTGCAGGGCTGGGGGGGACAAACTGGCTGTATTATGAGGACAAACTGGCAGCATATGGGGGAGAAACTGGCTGCATATGGGGGAGAAACTGGCTGCATATGGGGGAGAAACTGGCTGTATTATTGGGGAGAAACTGGCTGCATATGGGGGAGAAACTGGCTGCATATGGGGGAGAAACTTGCTGCATATGGGGGAGAAACTGGCTGCATTATGGGGGAGAAACTGGCTGCATTATGGGGGAGAAACTGGCTGCATTATGGGGGAGAAACTGGCTGCATTATGGGGGATTAACTGGCTGCATTATGGGGGATTAACTGGCTGCATTATGGGGGAGAAACTGGCTGCATTATGGGGGAGAAACTGGCTGCATTATGGGGGAGAAACTGGCTGCATTATGGGGGAATAACTGGCTGCATTATGGGGGAGAAACTGGCTGTATTATGGGGGAGAAACTGGCTGCATATGGGGGAGAAACTGGCTGCATTATGGGGGAGAAACTGGCTGCATTATGGGGGATTAACTGGCTGCATTATGGGGGATTAACTGGCTGCATTATGGGGGAGAAACTGGCTGCATATGGGGGAGAAACTGGCTGTATTATGGGGGAGAAACTGGCTGTATTATGGGGGAGAAACTGGCTGCAATATGGGGGATTAACTGGCTGCATTATGGGGGATTAACTGGCTGCATTATGGGGGATTAACTGGCTGCATTATGGGGGAGAAACTGGCTGCATATGGGGGAGAAACTGGCTGCATATGGGGGAGAAACTGGCTGTATTATGGGGGAGAAACTGGCTGCATATGGGGGGGAAACTGGCTGCATTTGGGGACAAACTAGTGGCGTTTGGGCACAGTGGCTGCGTTTAATGGGCACAGTGGCGGCAATTGATGATTTATTTATTTTTTTCAGTTTGTTTGCGCCCCCCCAAAAAATTTGAGCACCAGCCGCCACTGGTGTGCGCCCTATGGCCCTCTTGGCAAGGTAGCCCCGACTCCGCTGGCTGGGGCCTACACCTTTGAGGAGGATCCCGTGCTACCCATATTCGGGGAGTCTGCTCTTGAAGAGGGAAGCCAGGGGAGGACCTTCCCCAGAGGAGACTAGCGATGGTATCGATGTCTCGGGAGAGGCCTGGTGACCTACTCAAGGAGGGATCCAAGAACTTAAAGGCCCTGCAATACGCCAATCTGGCATAAAAGTTCTCTCTTATTGCTTGGCTATGAGGGACTTTAATAATCCTGTGGCAGAGGATTCCTGGACGCATCCTCAGGTTCACCTCAAGGTCTGTAACGGAGACCGTTCAGAATAGATCTGTGCATCATCCTGGCTGCTAGGACCAGAAAAAGGGGACTATCCGGGTGAGCAATACCCACTCAGGCTTGAGTGGCGATGTTACAAACTCAGTGTGCTTTTAGTGTTGCGTGCCTGAACCTTCCCCTATACTTTTATCGTTTCCTGCTTTCTCTTCAAGTTCCCACTGCAAAAGGAAAATAAAGCCTTGCTGTTTAGGTTTTACATTTGTGTGGACATTGACTTTTCTAAAGACTCTTTACCCTGACAACGGAAGCCTTGGAGGTAGTTTGCATGACCCAAAACAAAACCAGCCGCTCCTTCGGGGGTAAGTGCTATACACATATTCTTATTATTTCAATTTTGATATGTAACTCTATATCACTAAATGTAGCGCAGCACTTTCTAGCTTGACTCAGATTACCTGTAATGTATATGAAGAATTGAAGTAGAGAATATTGCAAAGATCGGGATTGCATCTCCTATTTTTTCATATATACAGTTGTGCTCATAAGTTTACATACCTTGGGAGAATTTATGATTTCTTGGCCATTTTTCAAAGAATAGGAATGATAACACAAAAACTTTTCTTTCACTCATGATTAGTGTTTGGCTGAAGCCATTTATTATCAAGCAACTATGTTTCTCTTTTAAAACCATAATGGCAAAAATGACTCTGATCAAAAGTTTACATACCCCAGTTCTTAATACCGTGTATTGCCCCCTTTAACATCAATAACAGCTTGAAGTCTTTTGTGGTATTTGTGGATGAGGCTCTTTATCTTCTCAGATGATAAAGCTGCCCATTCCTCTTGGCAAAAAGCCTCCAGTTCCTGTAAGTTCTTGGGCTGTCTTGCATGAACTGCACGTTTGAGACCTCCCCAGAATGGCTCAATGATATTGAGGTCAGGAGACTGGGATGGCCACTCAAGAACCTTCACTTTATTCTGCTGTAGCCAATGAGAGGTCGACTTGGCCTTGTGTTTTGGGAGTCATTGTCATGTTGGAATGTCCAAGTACATCCCATGCGCAGCTTCCTGGCTGATAAATGCAAATGTTCCTCCAGTATTTTTTGATAACATACTGCATTCATCTTGTCATCAATTTTGACCAAATTTCCTGTGCCCCTTTGTAGCTCACACATCCCCAAAACATCAGCGATCCACCTCCGTGTTTCATAGTGGGAATGGTGTACCTTTCACCATAGGCCTTGTTGACTCCTCTCCAAATGTAGTGTTTATCGTTGTGGCCAAAAAGCTCAATTTTGGTCTCATCACTCCAAATGACTTTGTGCCAGAAGGTTTGAGGCTTGTCTCTGTGCTGTTTGACGTATTGTAAGCGGGATACTTTGTGGCATTTGCGTAGTAATGGCTTTCTTCTGGCGACTCGACCATGCAGCCCATCTTTTTTCAAGTGCCGCCTTATTGTGCATCTTGAAACAGCCACACCACATGTTTTCAGAGTCCTGTATTTCACCTGAAGTTATTTGTGGGTTTTTCTTTGCATCCCGAACACTTTTCCTGGCAGTTGTGGCTGAAACATTTGTTGGTCTACCTGACAGTGGTTTGGTTTCAACAAGACCCCTCATTTTCCACTTCTTGATTAGCGTTTAAACACTGCTGATTGGCATTCTCAATTCCTTTGATTTCTTTGTATATCCCTTTCCTGTTTTATACAGTTTAACTACCTTTTCCCGCAGATCCTTTGACAATTCTTCTGCTTTCCCCATGACTCAGAATCCAGAAACGTCAGTGCAGCACTGGATGAAAGATGCAAGGGTCTGTCAGGAGTCCAGAAACTCATTGACCTTTTATACACACACACTAATTACAAGCAAACAGATCACAGGTGAGGATGGCTACCTTTAATAGCCATTCAAACCCCTTTGTGTCAACTTGTGTGCATGTTATCAGGCCAAAATCACCAGGGTATGTAAACTTTTGATCAGGGTCATTTGGGTAGTGTCTGTTGCCATTATGATTTAAAAAGAGTAAACACAGTTGATTGATAATAAATGGCTTCAGCCAAACACTAAACATAAGTGAAAGAAATGTTTTTGTGTTATCATTCATATTCTCTGAAAAATGGCCAACAAATCATAAATTCTGCCAGGGTATGTAAGCTTATGAGTACAACTGTATATATATATATATATATATATATATATATATATATATATGCTAATTAACATGTTAGTGTTTTATATTCCATTGGTAACGTGAACCCTAATTCTATTCAGTTTACTCTCTTTAATGATTTTATTTTTATTTCTGTCTGTGTTCCTGTTGTAGATTTTCATAAATGTTCTGTCTGATAAAACCAATGTCTCTCTAACAGAGCCCCTGGCAGCAATAAAAAGCAGACAGGGAATTTAATAGTTTCCCACTCTATCCAAAACGAAAAAAAGTTTTTGGCTTGACATACACCTTAACCACTTAACGACCGTCCACTGTATATATACGTCGGCAAAATGGCACGTACAGGCACAATCACGTACCTGTACGTGACTGCCTTCGTATGCCTTCCCATTGGACCCCCCACCGGTACAGTGAGCGGTCGGTATCGCTCCGGGAGCGATCCGTGATGAGGGGGGCAGCCATTGGTTTCTGGCTGCCCCCTCGCGATCGCTCCCGGCAAATCAAATGCTTCCTCTGCCTGTGTAATGTAAACACAGGCAGGAGGAAGCAGGAGGAAGTGATGTCATCTCTCCTGCGGCGCTCACATATACCGGAGCGGCGTGGAGAGAAGACATCAGGTTAGTGCACGAACAGTACACTGACACCAGCACACATAGGCACACGATCGCCCCCCCCCAGTCACCCCCAGATCACCCCCCAGCCCCCAGTCACAGTGTCACTGATTGCAGTGATCAGTTATTTACTGATCACTGCAATCAGTGACATTTGTAACTGTAAAAGTGTCAGAGCAGTTAGTGTTAGGTCCCTTAGGTCCAGGGTAGCCCCCTAACCCCCCCCTAATAAATGTTTAACCCCTTGATCGCCCCCCCCCCAGGTAACCCTTTCACCCCCTAGCACCACTGTCACTAAGCGTTCGTTTTTTGGATCGCTGTATTGGTGTCGGTGATGCCGCTAGGTAGTCAGTTATTTTTTTAGGTTCGCTGCCAGGTTTTTATAGTGTCAGGTACCCCCATATATTATCTAATAAAGGTTTAACCCCTTGATCGCCCCCCAGGTAACCCTTTCACCTCCTTTTGCCAGTGTCACTAAGCGATCGTTTTTCTGATCGCTATATTAGTTATGCTGGTGCCGCTAGGTAGTCAGTTATTTGTTTATGTTCGCCGCCAGGTTTTTATAGCATCAGGTACCCCCATATATTACCTAATAAAGGTTTAACCCCTTGATCGCCCCCCAAGTAACCCTTTCACCCCCTAGCACCACTGTCACTAAGCGATCGTTTTTCTGATCGCTGTATTAGTGTCGGTGATGCCGCTAGGTAGTCTGTTTTTTTTTAGGTTCGCCACCAGGTTTTTATAGCGTCAGGTACCCCCATATATTACCTAATAAAGGTTTTAACCCCCTGAGTGCCCCTAGTTAACCCTTTCACCAGTGATCACCTTATAAGTGTTTTACGGGTGACGCTGGTTAGTTAGTTTGCTTTTTATAGTGTCAGGGCACCCGCCGTATATAACCCAATAAAGGTTTAACCCCCTGATCGCCCGGGGGGTGATATCAATTAGGTTTTAGCATCAGAGAGGGTCTGCGTCGCCCCAGGCAGCGTCAGGTTAGTGCCAGTAGCGCTAACTCCCACGCGTGAAGCATACACCTCCCTATCTGATCAGATCTATACTAGCGTCCCCAGCAGTTTAGGGTTCCCAAAAACGCAGTGTTTGCGGGATCAGCCCAGATACCTGCTAGCACCTGCGTTTTGCCCCTCTGTCCAGCCCAGGCCACCCAAGTGCAGTATCAATCGATCACTGTCACTTACAAAACACAACACACATAACTGCAGCGTTCGCAGAGACAGGCCTGATCCCTGTGACTCCAGTGCTGTAGGAGGTGATTTCACCACCACAGTTAAAAAAAAGAGCATATATGCCGAAGCATGGGGGCAGCAGGGGCGGAGGAGCGATTTTTGCTCCTAATGCCGAGTACATACGGTCGAAATTCCGACGGAGGCTTGCCTGTGGAAAAGTCCGACCATGTGTACGCGGCATAAATTTTGCGGGAGGATGCCCACATGCTTCGGCATATATAAATGGTGCATGTATGCCCATCATTAGAAGTGGTTGAATGAAGGGAGGTATTCTAATGGTGGGCATACCCACCGATCAATCTCTTTTTTTCGTTCAGCCAACAGGCTGCATGAAAAAAAGATTACAATACATGTCCAACAAGGACCAGCAACGTACTGGTATGTTGCTGGACTTTGAATGGTTATACCAGAATGATGCCTGCGGGTTTAGGTATCATCTTGGTATCATTCTTTTCAGCCAGTGGCCGGCTTTCATGTAAAAGCAATCCTAGCAGCTAATTAGCGGGAGGGAATGCCCCCCCCCGGATATAAAAAGCGCCATTGGGAAATTGGGAAAGCATTTTATCACACTGATCTTGGTGTGGTCAGATGCTTTGAGGGCAGTGGAAAGATCTAGGGTCTAATAGACCCCAGTTTTTTCTAAAAAAGAGTACCTGTCACTACCTATTGCTATCATAGGGGATATTTACATTCCCTGAGATAACAATAAAAATTATAAAAAAATAAATATGGAAGGAACAGTTTAAAAAAGAACACCTCTGTCCCGCCCTGCTCTTGCGCAAAGGCGAACGCAAGCGTTGATCTGGCGTCATATGTGAACAGCAATTGCATCATGCATGTGAGGTATCACCGCGAAGGTCAGATCGAGGGCAGTCATTTTAGCAGTAGACCTCCTCTGTAAATCTAATGTGGTAACCTGTAAAGGCTTTTAAAAATGTATGTAGTTTGTCTCCACTGCGCGTTTGTGCAAAATTTTAAAGCATGTCGTGTTTGGTATCCATGTACTCGGCCTAAGATCATCTTTTTTATTTCATCAAACATTTGGGCAATATAGTGTGTTTTAGTGTATTAAAATTTAAAAAAGTGTATTTTTTCCCCAAAAAATGCAACACCCACCATTTCAATCTATAGGGCCTTTGCTTCAAAAAAATATATAATGTTTGGGGGTTCAACGTAATTTTCTTGCAAAAAAAAAATATGTTTTCATGTTAACAAAAAGTGTCAGAAAGGGCTTTGTCTTCAAGTGGTTAGAAGAGTGAATGATGTGTGACATAAGCTTCCTAATGTTGTGTATAAAATGCCAGGACAGTTCCCCCAAATGACCCCATATGACCCCATTTTGGAAAGTAGACATCCCAAGCTATTTGCTGAGAGGCATGTCGAGTCCATGGAATATTTTATATGTTGACACAAGTTGCGGAAAAAAGACAATTTTTTTTTTTTGCACAAAGTTGTCACTAAATTATATATTGCTCAAACATGCCATGGGCATAAGTGGAATTACACCCCAAAATACATTCTGTTGCTTCTCCTGAGTACGGGGATACCACATGTGTGAGACTTTTTTGGAGCCTAGCCGCGCACAGGACCCCAAAAACCAAGCACCGCCTTCAGGCTTTCTAAGGGTGTAAATTTTGGATTTCACTCCTCGCTGCCTATCACAGTATCGGAGGCCATGGAATGCCCAGATGGCACAAACCCCCCCCCCCCAAATGACCCCATTTTGGAAAGTAGACAGCCCAAGCTATTTGCTGAGAGGTATGGTGAGTATTTTGCAGATCTCGCTTTTTGTCACAAAGTTTTGAAAATTGAAAAAAAATAAAAAATTAATTTTTTTTTTCTTTCTTCATTTTCAAAAACAAATGAGAGCTGTAAAATACTCACCATGCCTCTCAGCAAATAGCTTGGGGTGTCTACTTTCCAAAATGGGGTCATTTGGGGGGGTTTTGTGCTATTTTGACATTTTATGGCCTTCGAAACTGTGATAGGTAGTGAGGAGTGAAATCAAAAATTTGCGCCCTTAGAAATCCTGAAGGCGTTGCTTGTTTTTCGGGGTCCCGTATGCGGCTAGGCTCCTAAAAAGTCCCACACATGTGGTATCCCCATACTCAGGAGAAGCAGCAAAATGTATTTTGGGGTGCAATTCCACATATAACCATGGCATGTGTGAGCAATATATCATTTAGTGACAACTTTTTGTAATTTTTATTTTATTTTTGTCATTATTCAATCACTTGGGACAAAAAAAAAATATTCAATGGGCTCAACATGCATCTCAGCAATTTCCTTTGGGTGTCTACTTTCCAAAATGGGGTCATTTGGGGGGGTTTTGTGCTATTTTGGCATTTTATGGCCTTCGAAACTGTGATAGGTAGTGAGGAGTGAAATCAAAAATTTTGCGCCCTTAGAAATCCTGAGGGCGGTGCTTGGTTTTCAGGGTCCCGTATGCGGCTAGGCTCCTAAAAAGTCCCACACATGTGGTATCCCCATACTCAGGAGAAGCAGCAAAATGTATTTTGGGGTGCAATTCCACATATAACCATGGCATGTGTGAGCAATATATCATTTAGTGACAACTTTTTGTATTTTTTTATTTTTTTGTCATTATTCAATCACTTAGGACAAAAAAAAATTATATTCAATGGGCTCAACATGCCTCTCAGCAATTTCCTTGGGGTGTCTACTTTCCAAAATGGGGTCATTTGGGGGGGTTTTGTACTGCCCTTCCATTTTAGCACCTCAAGAAATGAGATGGGCAGTCATAAATTAAAAGCTGTGTAAATTCCAGAAAATGTACCCTAGTTTGTAGACGCTATAACTTTTGCGCAAACCAATAAATATACACTTATTGAATTTTTTTTTACTAAAGACATGTGGCTGAATACATTTTGGCCTAATGTATGACTAAAATTGAGTCTATTCGATTTTTCTTCTAACAAAAAGTAGAAAATATCATTTCTTTTCAAAATTTTCGGCCTTTTTCCATTTATATTGCAAAAAAAAAATCGCAGAGGCAATCAAATACCATTAAAAGAAAGCTCTCTTTGTGGGAAGAAAAGGACGCAAATTTCATTTGGGTACAACATTGCATGTCTGCACAATTTCCAGTTAAAGCAGCGCAGTGCCAAATTGTAAAAACACCTCTGGTCTTTAAGCTGCGTAATGGTCCGGGGCTTAAGTGGTAATCAGCAACAGACTTATCAAAATGAAAAAGAGTAGCAAAGAAAACCTGTACTTGGAGAAATGTGACCACTGATGCCTTCTTTTAAAAATGCAGTGATTTACAAAAATCTGTTGAATGGAATTAGGTTTTAAAGGCTAAAGCCCCTCGTACACACGGGCGGGAATCCTGTCTGAAAAAAAAGTTGGTTTTCTCTACGGGATTCCTGGCAAGCTTGTCTTGCCAAGCCCTGTGTACACACACAACCATTCAAAATAACCGCCGTTCTTTTGAATGGCAAGAACGCGGTGACATCATCGACTACGACGAGCCGGCGCTCGTCACATTCAATGCCGTCGCCGCCATCTTGCTACACCCCACACTAAACTTGTATGCTACCACGCATGCGTCAAAGTCTTTTCGAGCATGCGCGGGTTTCCCTTGGACAGGTAAGCATACACACGACCGTTTTTCTCAACCGGAAAACTCTGCCGAGAATCCCGACGAGAAAAATAGAGAGCAGGTTCTCTATTTTTCTCGTTGAGATTCCCGGCAATTTTCCTGTTGAGAAACCATACACACGAACGGTTTTCTCTGCAAAAAGCTCTCCCAGCAGTTTTCTTGCTTCTTTCTTGCCGAGAAAACCGGTCGTGTGTACGAGGCTTCAGACTCTAATGCTGTCATCCTGGTCACAACCCAGTGAGTCACCAGACCTGGGACACACACACACAGCTAGTAAAATCTTCAAAATCAGAATTCCTATCTTGCATGCTTGTTCCAGGTCAGTGACTCACCAAGTCCCTAGGTCACTAGAGACCTTGATCTGGAAACATTTATGGCGCAATTTAAAAGAAAATGTCAGCAGTAGCAGCTCCCATTGATCTATCCTCATAGAATTTCCTTTACAGAGAAGCCATAATGTATTTTAAAACTCTCATCTGTTTGTCTCTGTGAATTCATTTTCCTTTATTTTTATGGGCTAATTTACCATCCAGTGAAAGCACTATTATGGGTAATATTGGGCAGGGTGTAGATGGATTTCATAGAGCCTACTTTTAATGGAAGCTTGGACAGCAGAGTAAAGATCAGCACCCTCTCAGGGAACTTCCCTCCAAATCACCCTTCTCTCTGCCCCTCCGACCCCCCTCCCCTCCCTTTCCATGCTACATAAATAGCGCTGTTGTTTTTTTTTGTTTTGTTTATGTACTATAGTGCACCCCCCCCCCCATATGCACATTAGCCGCCTAGGTGAATGACATGCATAGTGCTCACTGTGCCTCCTAGTATATGCACAATGCATATCCCAGAAGGCATAGCCCTTCATTATGAGAGCAGAAGGGGGTGTGCCAAGCACCACGCCATTGGATGGCGCACTGGCTGAACCCAGAAGAGCTGAACCCAACCTCTCAATGACATCACAAGCAACACGGTGTTGCAGGACCGAACAGTGATGGTAGACAAGAGACTCTCAGCAGGACAAGACTGGATCCTCTGGGTGGGTGAGTATCTGAAATGTGCACAATAGACCACCCATTAAATGGGGGTAGATGGATTTCATAGACCCTACTTCTAATGGAAGCTTGAACAGCAGAGTATGGAAGGTCCAAGCTTTACACCCCTTTAAAAAGTACATTATGTATGTGTCTCCTAAAATAACCCATTATTTATATGCAAAATATCTTGACATACTGTACACAAATGATACATTCAGATACAAATTAAAAGCTGTGGAAGTCAATACACTGGAAAATTTGGTGTGAACCACAGCAATCACTCTGTCTGTAGTGGTGCTCTTTATAGTTAAGTTTTGAAAATTAAAGCAAATATTTGGTCAGTTTCTACAGGATACTGTACCTGTTTTTATAAATGTTTTGTCAACTATCAAGATCCCTGTAAGGGCACATTATACCAGCTCTGATATCTCCATGCATTAGTTAAAAGGAAACTTGTTGAGTTCCTTTCGATTGATATCGTTGCCAAAACAAACCATATGACAACCTTCCGAATGTGCTGCCAAGGCACAACCTTATCTTCTGAAAGATATTAAAAAATAATGTTCTTTAACATTGCTTGGAATGACAAACCACAATACATAGAATGATGTAGCAACCTCTCCAGATGCAATAAAAGTCATTTAGGTTATATTTAATGTCAACAGGTTTAGATACCAAGACAGAAAAACTTGTCGGAGACTGAAACAAGACCAATCTTTTCATTACAATGTGTATTTTAATACCTTTGTAAATGGGAAATGAGATTGTTACAATGTTGGGCATTCATATACATTGAAGGAATCCAATAACCTCCCTTTGTTGTCAGCATACAAATTATTCTGATCATATGATCTGTGTTAAACATTATTTATGGTGGAAACCCATTGTCACGTCTTCCAAAAGTGATGCATTATTCGGTTGATAGTTTGGAATATCTTAATATGATGATGCACAAAAAAAAGAACCATAACTCTTAATCAAGAGCTATGTGACCTTTCTATTGACAAAACAGTAAAAAATAGAATTTTTAATAAATAAGTATAAAAAATAAATATATATTTATAGATATATGCATAGTTAGTCCACAGGCTGTAAACCGCATTCTTGTCTGGAAATATCTTTAACGGTCAATGTATCTTGTTGGCTAAAGGCTGGCTTACTGAATCTCTCAGAGACTCCAATAATAAGAATAACTAACAGCAGTATGTGACAGTACCCCAGTATATGACAGTACCCCTTCCACAAAGCCATAACAAACATGCCCTCTCCCTGGAAACTAGGCTTTGGGTTTTTATTGTTTTTCCTGAAGAATCCATTAGGGAGGATGATATTATTTGCCTCTGTAATAGGATGGAGCAATATTGGGTTTTCTTGATGATATGCCACGGGGTTTCAATAAAGATTTAACCTGTCAACGTATAATTCACTCTGTCAGTAACAAGCCAAAATTAAAATACCAGTTTTGGGTATAATTAGCTTTTTAAAAATGCAGTTGTTTTTTTTGTTTTTTTTTATCCAGTTGACGTGAAAAAATCTCCCCCAATGTTAGGCAGTATTGTTATGTTTTTTTCCATATATCCATTCTTTGGTATTTACAGTTTTAGAATATGTCATATGATTCCAACTGCCAATCAGATAGTCCAATGCTTTTTCCTATAAGGCCATTTAATTCCACAATTGAGCAGCAAAGGAATATTGGCTCTGTGTCTTATCTGCTTTTCCTTGCATCTTCATTCACAATGTAGCAGGTCTTTACAATAGCCATCAAAAAAAATTTGGGGTCTTACTCCTCCAAATCGTCATAGACTCTATGTCTTTTACATATTTCATCTTCACTTTTCCTCAAGAAAAGACCTGCTTTGGCATAAATATCCTTCATTACCATTGTGGATTTTCAGCTGACATCTTTATAGAGTTCAGGTACCTTCTCAGGGTCTACTGGTCTAGGCAGAAAATGCGTGAATTTCTGATGTCTTTTAGCTCGAGCTCCATCTCTAGGAGTTCCGTCTTTATTAAGTGCTACAAAGTATCGTCTACCAGAGTCTCCATGTCTATATAGATTTGATGAATACGTATTATACCAGTTTTCTTCAAATTGCTCCCGGAAAATGCATTCAGAAGTTAATTTTTCCTGTTAAAAAAAAAAAATACATTATAAAGTTTAATATGGATAGTAAAATTCAGAACTTTTTTGTATTTTTGCTTTTTTCTCAGAAGAATTTTAAATGCAGTGCAGTACCACATTTAACCTGCAAGTGCCACTGTTTCCACTACTAATCATTCTTAGAAAAAAAGATCAATTTACCAATCTAAAGATAATATTGATTCTTAGTTGTACAATAACAACAATGCCTTCAAGTAATAAAAATCAGATCTCTAATATATATATATATATGTAAGCAGAGAGCAGCACCAAATAGGTACTACATCAGAACATTAACTGCACATTACCTGGAGAGCAGTACAATTGTATGAAACTTTGCTGAAAGCATGGGAAATTCTTCTTCAACCATATCCTATTCTTTCATGTGTTGTTTCAGTGCTTGTGAATATAATACCAGGACAAGCTAAAGCCCAAAAATATGTTTGAATAAGGCTGTCATTCAAAGGGCATACAGAATTAAGGTTCATTTGTCTCATTACCTTTTTATAATGGGGAATAATTATAAAGTGTTTTTGTATTTCAGCAAACTGAGCAACTGATGCAGTTTCTATCCATTATAACTGCCTATTTATAGGCTACGCCTATAAACATTTTAGTTTAGAGGTATAAATTGTATTACTTTAAATGCAGCCATTGAAAAGTATTCTATAGCAAAAACTGTATGGTATTGAATCTCTAAAAAGCTTGCAGAATGCTGTATTGATTCTCTCAATACTGGATTGTGCCTGGACACTGAAGAAAGTTTTTCAGCAGGTCAATGCCAAGTCAGAATTAGGCTTCATTCGCATTTTGTATACTTAAGCATATATCAGTGCGAAGGCCCATCTTTGTCCACATGGGTTGCATAGATAGGTCCTGTCCATGTCTATTGGGACGCAGCGGCTGTATGGACAAAGACGATTGTCCCAATCTGAAAGCCATGTAGATGCGGGTGTGTCCCCACAAACGCACACTGTCAGCGTTCAGGGACACGCACCCGCACCTGCACTGCTGTCAAACTGGGACCAGTGGCTGTGTCCATCAGCTGCTGCATCCCAACAGACATAAATGGGACTGCCTGCATGCAGAAGCCCAGAGACTGGGTGTAAACCAGGTACTTTAACTTTACTAGTGAACTGTTTTGTGTTCAGCAATCTGTTTGCAACCCATTCCATGTAATCTTTAACTGATTTAAAGTGGATCTGCACCTCCAGTTCCATCATCCCTCTGCCCCTCCGCCCCCCCCCCTTTTCCCTGCTACATAAATAGCGTGGTTGTATTTTTTATTTTTATTTATGTACTTTTTTTTCTAAATGGTGCAAACACCCCCCGAACCCTCCCCCCCCCCCCCCCCAATGCATATTACTCGCCTAGGTAAATGAACTGCACAGTGCTCGCTGTGCCTCCTGGGATATGCACATCACATATCCCAGAAGACATGGCCCTTCATTCAAAGAGCAGTAGAGGGGTGTCAAGGGCCACACCATCAGGCGGTGCACTGGCTTAACCCAGAAGAGCTAAACCCAGCCTCTCAATGACATCACAAGCAACATGGTGTTGCAGGACCGAGCAGTGGTGGTAGACAAGAGAATCTCAGTGGGTCAACACTGGATCCTCTGGGTGGGTGGGTATCTGAAATGGGCACAATAGACCACCCATTAATTAGGGGTAATAAAAAAAATGGGATGGGGGCAGGAAAAGATTCACTTAAAGATAGCCCAATGGACCTTCCTACCATTTTCTCACTGGGAAGAGTAAAAGATCCCATCACCCAGGGATTCCACAGCAAACTGGAAAATCTACATGTGTGATACCGAGCACTTACATCTCTCATCTTTGCACAATGGGACAATGGGGGTTATTTACGAAAGGCAAATCCACTTTGCACTACGAGTGCAAACTACAAGTGCACTTGAAATTGTGCTGAAAGTGCACTTGGAAGTGCAGTCGCTGTAGATCCGAGGGGGCCATGCAAGGAAAATAAAACACAGCATTTTAGCTTGCACATGATTGGATAATAAAATCAGCAGAGCCTCCCCTCATTTCAGATCCACCCCTCAGGATTTACAGTGACTGCACTTCCAAGTGCACTTTCAGTGCAATTTCAGTGCAAGTGGATTTGCCTTTTGTAAATAACCCCCAATACCATTGAATTTTGGAGCAGGATTAGGTGATTTATTCACCAAAGCAGCACGGACAGCAATGACCTAACGCAAAATGCAATTTAAACCCCAGCAACAATCATATTACAGTTAACCTAAAAGATTAAAACTAGCTGCATGTTTTAAAACTGCTGTACTTTGCACAAACATATTTAATTAATTGCTAGGCCTTTTAAAATGAATTTATGTTTGAATTTAAGTAAAATATATACTTACAGATCCGAAGAGTTCCCCTTTATCATTCATGCCCAGGTAGAGGCCGGTGTCCACACCTCTTATGCTCACCAGACCAATAGCCACACTGATGAATTCTAGAATGCCTATCAAGAGAAAAACAAAATTGTGAGAAATAGGTTTCATCATCCGGGCTGAACAGAAATCTTCCACAAGTAACATGAGAGGAAGATCATTTGATAGAAAACTCCAAGATAACATTACAGCGTGCCGTTTATATTTTATGGAGCCCCAGAAAGTGGACTCATTCCCCATGAAAATGATGGTGGTATTTTGTCTTTATTGTGCTATCTTTTTCAAAGCATGTCTTTAAAAAAAAAATCACAACAAGCAGGTGAGTCAACCAGTGGGAGACCACATCAGAGGAAGCTCAGTTTAGAATAGGGGCAGTATGAAAGGGAGCTCCATATAAAAGAACCACAGCAAATATTTGATCTCTACCTAATATTTATGCTTAGGATAATGATTCCTGTCTACATACAATGCAAAAGTTTTCTCACTTCATCAAAATTGTGTTGTTCAGAGTAATAAACTGGCGCTGGCACAACCATTTATCTTTCAAAACATATATTTTCTAAATTTTGCAAGATGAATTAAGCCCTTATACTGGTAAGCATCAAAGAAGAAGAATTAATATTCATTACTTTGGGTATGGGAAAGTGATAGAAAGTATTTTAATCAGCTTTACAACAGCTAAATCAATACGATGGTGGGAGGGAGTTGTTATCAACAATAGCTAGTCTGTTCAGATAAAAGAGTTGTGAATAAATATCTCAATCATTATTCACTCTTCCTGTCAGATAAGCGTTTCCATCCTTGCCTGTCCTCGAAAAGTGAGGTGTATAGGTCTGTGCTGCGAGTTACAGTAACATACTAGCAATACAGTGGAAGATAGGTGGATACGTATATTTTGGAAGGGGGATTTCTTAAATATTAAATTGATCACATGCTGTATCTAGAACCTTTATGCCTTACTGGGCACATTAAGCAGTAATGTGATTGTTTTTGGACTGGTTGTGAGATTTTACATGGTCAGGCTGCTAGTTCAGGTCCAAGTCCTTTCAAATGTTAGACATGGTTCAGATCATGGCCAAGTGGATAACTTAGATTAGAGTCAAAATAGTCAGAATTCTATGAACTGAATATTTAGGGAGAACACAAGAGGAGCATACAAACTCCATGCAGATGGTGTCTCAAGTAGAAACCAAACCAAGGGACCAAGCATCTCAAGGCAAGAGTGCTCACCTTATATCCACCATTTTGTGGGCAACAGATAGTCTATTAAATGCAAGTACAAAACTTTCAAATTTTATTACTAACTACCATCACATATTTATTCAACACAATTACCAACATTTCAAAAATAATAATAAGGAACATTTTAAACCTAAAGAAATGTCACTAAATATGTTGTCTCAGAGAGAAGACAGGCCAGTGGGAATACTTCCAAACTGAATGTAACATTCACCAAAACAGGGATTGTGTAGTACGTTTTCTAATAGTTCAAAATTTGGAGCATTTCCAGAGGCAAATATTTTTGGGCACATCCCACAAGGATCTGTAACTGTCCCTGGCCATTGTACATGCTAAGTTCTCTGTGCTACACTTCTGTACATCTTGTTTCATATCAGAAGTGCATGGGCACGAAGAACACCCTCACTGTTCATTTTCTATGTTAAAGTACATGGATTGGTATAGTACTGCCATAGAAGGGCAAAAGGGGGGTTCGAGGTCAGGTCATACAGCATACTATAGAAATTATATGTATATATCTATAGATATATCTATATATCTATAGATATATATTAATATATATCTATAGATATATAGATACTATATATATATAGATATATATCATTGATTTTTTTTTACAGTATATAATGTTACATTTCATTATATTTATCTATCCCGAAAGTTTCTCCAGAGGATGTTAGGGATTGAGCAATGAGAAACTTCTGCCTTACAGATGAGTAGCCACTGACACCTATTATCTTCTATGGGGATTCTTGCCAAAGGCCACAGATCTAAGAAGCATTCTTCCTACTGCCTACAAATACAAGGAGCGTTCTTCCCAATGACCACAAATGTAAGAAGCATTTTTGGCTCTGACCACAAATGCAAGGAGCATTCTTACCATTGACCACAAACATAAGAAGCATTCGTCTCACTGAATATAAATGTAAGGGACAATCTTCCTAAAGACCACAAATATAAGCAGTAATCTGACCACAAACATAAGGAGCATTCGTCCCACTGAATATAAATGTAAGGGACAATCTTCCTAAAGACCACAAATATAAGCAGTAATCTGACCACAAACATAAGGAGCATTCGTCCCACTGAATATAAATGTAAGGGACAATCTTCCTAAAGACCACAAATATAAGCAGCAATCTGACCACTGACCACAAACATAAGGAGCATTCGTCCCACTGAGTATGAATGTAAGGGACAATCTTCCTAAAGACCACAAATATAAGCAGTAATCTGACCACTGACCACAAACATAAGGAGCATTCGTCCCACTGAATATAAATGTAAGGGACAATCTTCCTAAATACCACAAATGTAAGGAACATATTCCCACTGATGCATTCTTCCCACTGACCACCAATGTAAGGCGTATTCTAGTTATACCCACTGACCACAAGTGTAAGGAACATCCTTCCTAATGACCTCAAATGTAAGAAACATTCTTCCAACTGATCATACATGTAAGGAATGTCCACCAAAATAAGAAACATTCTTCCCATTGACTACAAATTTAAGAAACATCTTTCCAACTAGCCATAAATGTAAAGAACATTAGGGTTGATTTACTAAAACTGGAGCGTGCAAAATCTGATGCGGCTGAGAATAAAAACCAATCGGCTTCCAGGTTTATTTTGTCACTGCTTAATTGGACAAGCTGATCATGTACAGCTGCACCAGATTTTATACTCTCCAGTTTTAGTAAATGAACCCCATTCTTGTCAATGTCCACCAATATAAGAAACATTGACCAGATATGTAAGGAGTGTTCTTCCCACTGGCTATCACACTACTGTTCCACAAACTATAGATATAGTAATTATTAGAGGGTTTCCCTGAGTTATTTCAATGGTTCCCTCAAGTAAAAATAAAAAATTGAGAAAGGCTGTTCTGTCCTAACCTGTTATATAAATGTCAGCAGGCTGAAACAAACTACAGAAAGAAAATTTGTAAATCTGATGAAGACAACACAAAGAAAATAATTATAGGTAATATTAAATCAACATATTTGTGCTGTAATATATTAGAAGAGTACACTTCCACCTAAAGATGAGATCTCTGGAAACTGAGCAGCAGTGGGTGAACTTTACTATTTGTTTAGAAGGACACCTGCGAGCATTTACATTTTCTTATCTGTGAAAGGTCTAATCGGGTGTAAGGTGTAGTAAATCCTTACTGTCCACTCATTAGTAGAGAGATAGGAGCCCATTAGTGACTTTAGGTCCCTTGCAGATGCCTGGCTGCGCTGGGGTGTACCTACCGAAGCGGTTGTGGTCCTGCCGAGTCCCCATGACGTTGCCGTCGGGCAGGATCTGCAGGTGGAAGCCAGTCCTGCAGTAGAGTTGCCGTCGGCGCAGGATGCCCTGCAGATGGGTCAGGTCCGAGGGGGCACTACGGGAGAGGCGATCGGCTTGTGCCATGGGGTCATTAATTAGCAAAGGGCTCTCCCTGGCAGAAGGCAACAAGAAGTGAGAGCCCACTTGTCCCAGGGTATCCATTCCAGCCAGATAGCTCCCCACATCTAGAGGAGCCATGGAGTCCAGGTGAAGGATGGGGATGAAGGAGGGCAAGCTTGTCCTGATCAGCAGCACCTACTGCAATCCTGCAGGCGTTTGTAATGTAGCACAGGGCAGACTTGACTGATATATGTAGAGAAAGTTTGTATATTGGCCAAGTTGACATATGTTAATGAAGAGTCTCAGAAGCTCCCGTTTAACACCTCTCATGGATCTCTATGTGCAAAGCGTCTCTTCCCAATGCAGGCCCATTCACATGCAATGTTAATCACAGCCATGATCATTATAATCCACATTTCCACGCAGATCCTCCAGACTGAGTCCAAAGAACATGTTGAGACATGGGGTGGTGTATGTCAGCCAAGAGATGTTGTAGAAGATTGCTAGTCTCTATAGCTGGGAACCACAGATCAGATGCTTGGAGAGACACAGAGCTCCAAGTGGGGCCAGCAGCAGGAGAGAGCAGTGTGATCCTAACAGGCAGTGTGATCCTACAGGCTGTGTGATCCTACTAATACATTGCCTGGACAGGTGCAGGGAAAGGTAGACAGGAAAGGGGGCGGATCCCTCCCTCTAGACCTTCCCAGACTGCCAGGCATACAAAGGAAAAGCCTCAAACGACAGGAATGCCTCTTGGTTGGAAAGCACCAATAAAACACATACACCTCTGATGACTGCAAGGTGCTCTGTGTGTGAACAAGTATCATTTATTATAACATCAATATTTATTATAAGATGGACTAATGCAACTATGTATGAGCATCAATGTACAGTCATACTATAGAGCAGATCAATATGTTCCTCTATCCAGGAATGGCAAATGAAATGTTTCCTGATTACACCAAGTCTATCTCTTACCTGCTGCTTTGAAGTTGTAGCACAATATTGTCATTTACATATTACTCTTAGTGCTAATACAGTACGAGAAGTCTTATAAAAGTTTATCACTTTCATAGTATTTTCTATTTGTAATAAATGTAAAAAAATAAAAAATAAATAATAATAATCTTTTCCTACAACGCTTTATTCTGTCATAAATCATTATAATTATTGATTGAATATATTGCAATTCTCTGATGTAAATGACATAATGTTTGTACCATTATTTTGTACACAATAAAAAAAAGTTTGTAAACAAATGTTTATCACTTTCATAACACAAGAAAATAGTATCAAAGTCTATAGAAGTGGAGCTGTACAAATGTGGTGTGATCTCTACAAGCTGTAATGTGTTGATTCATAATGTGTCATTGTTATGAATGGAGGGTTACCTTGCACAATGCCAGAGCGAAAATCTCTACATTGAGACGTGATCCTGATATAATGGGATGCAAAAAGAATCAGTATCGGCTGCTTTGATGTGTCTGTCTGTATAGAATGTAATATTTATACCAAAAGTTCTGAACACACAAAATACAGCCAACCGAAATGAATTATCGGCTTCCCTCTATAGATGTATTTTTCTTTCTTTCTTTCTTTCTTTCTTTCTTTCTTTCTTTCTTTCTTTCTTTCTTTCTTTCTTTCTTTCTTTCTTTCCTCCTCTCTCTCCATCTTTCTCCCTCTCCCTCCTTCAATCTCACTCTTTCTCCATCTTTCTCTCTCCCTCTCTCTCACCATATTTCTCTCTCCCTCTCTCTCACCATCTTTCTCTTTCCCCCTCTCTCTCTCCCCCTCTCTCTCTTTTTCTTTCCTTATCATTCTCCCTTTCTCTCTCCCTCTCTCTCTCTCCATCTTTCTCTTTCCCACTCTCTCTCCATTTTTCTCTCTCTCTCTCTCTCCATATTTCTCTCTAAATTTCTTCATCTCTCTCTCTTTCTCTCTTGCACCCTTTATCTCTCTCCCCCCCCCCCCCATTTATCTCTCTCCATATCATTCTCCCTTTCTCTCTCCATCTTTCTTTTTCCCACTCTCTCTCCATATTTCTCTCTCCATTTCCCCATCTCTCTCTTCCTCTCTCCCATTCTCTCTCTCTCTCTCTCTCTCCTCTTTCTCCTTCTCCTCTCTCTCTCTCACTCTCTCCCCCCATCTTTCTCTCTCTCCCTCCTCTCTCTCTCCTCCTGTCTCCTCTTTCTCCTTCTTTTTCTCTCTCTCTCCCCCCCATCTCTCTCTCTCTCTCTCTCCTCCCCGTCCTCTCTCTTCACCTTTCTCTCTCCCCCCCATCTTTCTCCCTCCCTCCCTCTCTCTCTCTCCATCTTTCTCTCTTCCCCTCTCTCTCTCTCCCTCCTCTCTCTCTCTCCTCCTTTCTCCTCTTTCTCCTTCTCCTTCTCTTTCTCTCTCTCACTCTCTCTCTCCATCTTTCTCTTTCCCACTCTCTCTCCATCACTCTCTCTCTCTCTCTCTCCATATTTCTCTCTAAATTTCTGCATCTCTCTTTTGCACCCTATATCTCTCTCTCTCTCTCTCTCCCCCCCCCCCATTTATCTCTCTCCATATCATTCTCCCTTTCTCTCTCCATCTTTCTTTTTCCCACTCCATATTTCTCTCTCTCTCTCTCTCTCCATATTTCTCTCTCAATTTCCCCATCTCTCTCTTCCTCTCTCTCCTTCTTTCTCTCTCTCTCTCTCCTCTCTCTCCTCTTTATCCTTCTCATTCTCTCTCCCCCCCATCTTTCTCTCTCTCTCCTCCTCTCTCTCTCTCCTCCTGTCTCCTCTTTCTCCTTCTCCTTCTCTTTCTCTTTCTCTCTCTCTCTCTCCCATCTCTCTCTCTCTCTCTCTCCAATTCTCTCTCTCTCCCCCCTCTCTCCATCTTTCTCTCTCCCCATTCTCTCTCTCTCTCCCTCCCTTCTCTCTCTCCCTCCTCTCTCTCTCCTCCTGTCTCCTCTTTCTCCTTCTCCTTCTCTCTCTCACTCTTACTCTCTCTCCCCCATCTTTCTCTCTCTCTTGCTGTTCCCATACCTATGTTTTTTTTCTCCACTGGCTCACATTTGTGTTACCTCTCCCCCCCCCCTCTTTTTTTCTCTCTCTGCCTCTATCACTCCCTCCCCCCCTTATTTCCCCACTCTCTTTCTCTCCCGCTCTGCCTCATTCTCTGTCCTGCTCTCCCTCTCTTATGCCATTCCCACCCTCTCTCCTCCCTTTCTTCCTCTTTCTCTCTCTCTCTCTTTCTATCTCTCGCCTGCTCTTATGGTGGTCCTACACAATTATACAATTTCATTTTACAGTTAAAGCGGTGGTAAACTCTAGGAATGGAAAAAAAATCCCTCTGCAAGGCAATATCATAATGTGCTAGTATTCACTGCATACTAGCACGTTATGAAAGACTTGCCTTAAAATGAAGCCTTATAGCAGCGCGCTGTCACCGCTGCAGGGGCTTCCATCTTCATCCGGTCTTTCTTCCGGGTTTGCGGGCTCCGGCTGTCTAACTGGCCAAGCTACGATGACAATGCACAGGAGTTTTAGCCACGGCACACAGCTCTGATGGAGCGGTAAGGTAATGCCATTCCTTCAGAGTGCATGCAGCGGTGACATCGTCGGCTGCTGCTGGCTAGAATATCCCCTAAACGGTACACGTTTTGTAGATATTCATTTTACCTACAGGTGAGTTTCATTAGAAGCTTACCATACATATAGAGGGTTTACTACCTCTTTAACCACTTCCCGCCCCGTCAATAGCAGATTGACGTCCGGGAAGTGGTTCAGTTATCCACACTGGACGTCATATGACGTCCTGCGGGATAACAGCCGCCGCGCGCCCGGGGGGGCGCGCATCGCGGCGATCGGTGGAGCGGTGGGTCAGTCTGACCCACCGCTACACTGATCTCGGTAAAAAGCCTCCGTCGGAGGCTTTTTACCACGTGATCAGCCGTGTCGAATCACGGCTGATCACAATGTAAACAGGAAGAGCCGTTGATCGGCTCTTCCTCACTCGCGTCTGACAGACGCGAGTAGAGGAGAGCCGATCGGCGGCTCTCCTGACAGGGGGGGGTTCGCGCTGATTGTTTATCAGCGCAGCCTACCCTCAGATACCCACACTAGACCACCAGGGAAGCCCCCCAGGACCACCAGGGAAGCCCCAATCATGTGGATGGCCCCCATGGCCATCCACATGTAGTAAAAAAATAAAAATAAAATAAAAACATAAAAAAATATGCCAATCAGTGCCCACAAATGGGCACTGACTGGCACTTTCACAATGTGTGGTGGCTGGCATTGCTGGGCACCAGTGCCACCAATGCCACCTACTAGTGTCCATCAGTGCCACCTATCAGTGCCCATCCATGCCCATCCGTGCCAATCTGTGCCCACCTATCAGTGCCTGTCCATGCCACCTATCAGTGCCACCCATAAGTGCCCATCAGTGCCGCCTATAAGTGCCCATCAGTGCCGCCTATGAGTGCCAATCAGTGCCGCCTATGAGTGCCAATCAGTGCCACCTATGAGTGCCCATCAGTGCCGCATACCAGTGCCACATATCAGTGCCCATCAGTGCCGCCTATCAGTGCCCATCATCAGTGCCCATCAGTGCCACCTCATCAGTGCCACCTCATTGGTGCCACCTCATCGGTGCCCATCAGTGTCGCCTTATAAGTGCCCTTCAATGCCGCCTTATCAGTGCCCATCATTGAAGTAGAAAAGGTACTTATTTACCAAAAAAATGAACAGAAACAAAGAAAAACATAGTTTTTTAAAAAAAATCGCTCTTTTTTTATTTGTTGTGCAAAAAATAAAAATCGCAGAGGCGATCAAATACCACCGAAAGAAAGCTCTATTTGTGGGAACAAAATGATAAAAAATTTGTTTGGGTACAGTGTAGCATGACCGCGCAATTGTCATTCAAATAGCGACAGTGCTGAAAGCTCAAAATTGGCTTGGGCAGGAAGCTGTATAAGTGCATGGTATTGAAGTGGTTAATCATAGGAAAGCCCTTGCAATACATAGTTGATGGTAGATCTAAAGGAGATTGTACAATCAGATTGTAATATATAGCCTTAAGCTGGCCATACATTATACAATTTTCTTATTACATTTCTAGGGCTGCGGAAATTAACGATTAATTCCTCGATTAATCGTTAATTTCTTTGATCGATCAAAATTCTTTTGATCGATCGGCACACCACGTGGTCCGCGGAGCTCCGCTGCTGCCTCGGCCATAGGAAAGGCCACGGCTTCGGCCTAGCTCCCGGAGGGGCGGCCATCTTGGTCCACCCGGCGACGGCCTAGGTGAGCCTAGAATGGTGCACTGACGTCATCACCCGGCCTCAACTGCTCGTGTTCGGCCGGCTTCTCTGGTAAGCAAGCATTATTCTTCCTATACAGTGGGGGAGATGTGAACCATATTACAGTGGAGAAATGTCTGTGGATTACAGTGGGGAGATGTCTGTGGATATTACAGTGGGGGTGATTGTGGATATTACAGTGGGGGAGATTGTGGATATTACAGTGGGGAGATGTCTGTGGATATTACAGTGGGGGTGATTGTGGATATTACAGTGGGGGAGATTGTGGATATTACAGTGGGGGAGATGTCTGTGGATATTACAGTGGGGGAGATTGTGGATATTACAGTGGGGGTGATTGTGGATATTGCAGTGGGGGAGATGTCTGTGGATATTACAGTGGGGGAGATTGTGGATATTACAGTGGGGGTGATTGTGGATATTACAGTGGGGGAGATGTCTGTGGATATTACAGCGGGGGGAGATGTGGATATTACAGTGGGGGTGATTGTGGATATTACAGTGGGGGAGATGTCTGTGGATATTACAGCAGGGGGAGATGTGGATATTACAGTGGGGGTGATTGTGGATATTACAGTGGGGGAGATTGTGGATATTACAGTGGGGGAGATGTCTGTGGATATTACAGTGGGGGAGATTGTGGATATTACAGTGGGGGTGATTGTGGATATTGCAGTGGGGGAGATGTCTGTGGATATTACAGTGGGGGAGATTGTGGATATTACAGTGGGGGTGATTGTGGATATTACAGTGGGGGAGATGTCTGTGGATATTACAGCGGGGGGAGATGTGGATATTACAGTGGGGGTGATTGTGGATATTACAGTGGGGGAGATTGTGGATATTACAGTGGGGGAGATGTCTGTGGATATTACAGTGGGGGTGATTGTGGATATTACAGTGGGGGTGATTGTGGATATTGCAGTGGGGGAGATGTCTGTGGATATTACAGTGGGGGAGATTGTGGATATTACAGTGGGGGTGATTGTGGATATTACAGTGGGGGAGATGTCTGTGGATATTACAGCGGGGGGAGATGTGGATATTACAGTGGGGGTGATTGTGGATATTACAGTGGGGGAGATGTCTGTGGATATTACAGCAGGGGGAGATGTGGATATTACAGTGGGGGTGATTGTGGATATTACAGTGGGGGAGATTGTGGATATTACAGTGGGGGAGATGTCTGTGGATATTACAGTGGGGGAGATTGTGGATATTACAGTGGGGGTGATTGTGGATATTGCAGTGGGGGAGATGTCTGTGGATATTACAGTGTGGGAGATTGTGGATATTACAGTGGGGGTGATTGTGGATATTACAGTGGGGGAGATGTCTGTGGATATTACAGCGGGGGGAGATGTGGATATTACAGTGGGGGTGATTGTGGATATTACAGTGGGGGAGATGTCTGTGGATATTACAGCGGGGGGAGATGTGGATATTACAGTGGGGGTGATTGTGGATATTACAGTGGGGGGAGATGTCTGTGGATATTACAGCGGGGGGAGATGTGAATATTACAGTGGGGGTGATTGTGGATATTACAGTGGGGGAGATGTCTGTGGATATTACAGCGGGGGGAGATGTGGATATTACAGTGGGGAAACATTAATTGAACTAAGAATGGACTTTAGACGGCACATGGGTAATTATTGTAAAAATTCTAGAGGTTTTTATTGTTAATAGAAAAAATATTTAAATCTTAATAAAAATACATTAATACATTTCAGAAAAATGACATTTTATGATAATGATCAGTAATCAGTATAGGATCCCGAATACAGGACTAGACACACCTCCCAGAGATTGCATTAACATGTAAAATTCAAATAAAGTAATGTTTATCCAACAAACACAAAACAGAGTTGAACAATGTACACAGGGGGTGGCTAGCCTTATTCATAGATCCGGTAAGTTCAAAGATAGAAATCTTGCTTTGCTCGACTAGTTTTGCGTTCCGAGACGCTTCATCAGGAGCATAATATTAAACAAGGCCGTGTTGAATAATGAAACAGGCCTGGGTATTTTTGACTGGCAGTCCGTATATAACAGAAGGCCAGTGATGTGTAGACACATTCGTAATAGACCGTAATAGGTAATTAGATAAAGGGGTAACATGCACAGGCTACTGGTAAGTAGAGCGAAAGCGTTCCTCCAGGTATAGTGAGCCAGAAAGCATAGAGTAATTTATGTCAGTCAAGGCCAGTTGCTCGGGCCGGGCAGTGATAGTCTGTCAAAAAGAGCCTCAAACGGTGGGATAACCCAGCTTAAAGCTTCAAGTGGACCGTTTAGTGATGGACCTGGATGGAGCCTCTCCTGTGGACAGTGTGTCTAGTCCTGTAATCGGGATCCTATACTGATTACTGATGATTATCATAAAATGTAATTTTTCTGAAATGTATTAATGTATTTTTATTAAGATTTAAATATTTTTTCTATTAACAATAAAAACCTCTCGAATTTTTACAATAATTACCCATGTGCCGTCTAAAGTCAATTCTTAGTTCAATTAATGTTTCTCCACTGATTATCAGGACGTTGGCGCATTTGTACTGGTGCATCCACAGTGTCACCCTGTGGGGATGCACAATCTAGCAATTTCTTTCACAATTACAGTGGGGGTGATTGTGGATATTCCAGTGGGGGAGATGTCTGTGGATATTACAGCGGGGGGAGATGTGAATATTACAGTGGGGGTGATTGTGGATATTACAGTGGGGGAGATGTCTGTGGATATTACAGTGGGGGAGATGTCTGTGGATATTACAGTGGGGGATATGTGGATATTACAGTGGGGGAGATGTGGATATTACAGTGGGGGAGATGTAGATATTACAGTGGGGGAGATGTGCATATTACAGTGGGGGTGATGTCTGTGGATATTACAGTGGGGAGATGTCTGTGGATATTACAGTGGGGGAGATGTCTGTGGATATTACAGTGGGGGATATGTGGATATTACAGTGGGGGAGATGTGGATATTACAGTGGGGGAGATGTCTGTGGATATTACAGTGGGGGATATGTGGATATTACAGTGGGGGAGATGTGGATATTACAGTGGGGGAGATGTAGATATTACAGTGGGGGAGATGTGCATATTACAGTGGGGGTGATGTCTGTGGATATTACAGTGGGGAGATGTCTGTGGATATTACAGTGGGGGAGATGTCTGTGGATATTACAGTGGGGGAGATGTCTGTGGATATTACAGTGGGGACTATATATGGTGGTGATCCGAAAAATTTATGTGTGTTATAATTCATCAAAATTAGTTGATTAATCGATTAAAAAATCGATTAATCGAACACAAAAATTTTAATCAGTAACAGCCCTATAAATTTCCTTTCAATTTACCTTCATCTATGTAGTTGGGTTTGATCTATGGTTTTGGTAAATCTAAAAGAAAATTGTACAAGAGGATTGAATAATGTATGGCCAGCCTAAGAAGGCCATATGCTATACAATATATTTTTACAATCTTTGTACAGGCTGACTGTACACTAAACAATCTGATTGTAAAACCTCCTTTGCATCTACCATTAACTTCTATCATCAACTTTGTAGTACAATGGCCTTTCTGATTTAAATTGGTTGATTAGGTTGGTCCTCACATCACGTAGTTTTGATGAACTCTTGGTCACGAAGAATGCTGTGTGGGGAACCCGTGTTCTGTCTCTGTTTCCCAAACCATGTTTAATACACACTGGGTGTGCAATCTGCTGCAGGTGTCAATATATTCCTAAAGAGACCCTAAACATAGATGACAAAACGCAGCAGATTTGCCTGCACAATATCACATGGTACTGCAGTACCATACAATTTGGTGCAGTGCGTTTTTGAAAAGTAGCACATGCTCTACTTTTTTGTGTATAATCAGCCTTATGCAAGTCATACATTATACAATTTTCTTTCCTTCTACCACGGGTCGAAGGAAAGAATAAAATGCTCAATTCCCCCATCAACACAGTCAGTGTTGATGGGGAAAAACCCTCCCACGGAGCTATTGTGTTCTGACAGTGGGAGGTTTCCCATCCCCCAGAATACAATAATTACTGCCGACAACTATAGCCGCTTGCAGTGACCTTACGGGAAAAAAAACAGACAGGCTGATTGTACTGAAGTTGATTGATTGAACGTTTCTGCGTGCATTTCTCCCTGAACACACAAACAATGCACTAAAGCACGCAATGCACATGCGGTGCCATTATATCTTAATGGTACCCCAAACGTGGGTAGCAGTTGCGTGGTTTGCCACATATTTTCCTCGTGATAACATGCACAAAAAACATAAAAGAGTGCCCGTCACAAAACACAGTTGGCTCAGCACCAAAACCCCACCATCATCATCTTTTAGTCCCCGTTTAGTGTCTATTTACACTAGCAGGCTCATGTAATGCTCAGGTATAACACGTGGTGAGTGTTGTGTAGGGTGATGCGTTGTTACAATACAGAATACTTTACTTTTTCTTTTTTTAACTTTATTGAAATGTCACAAAATGACATTACATTCTATTCTATAAAGAAGGGGGGGGGGGGGGAATTTGCGCTAAAGAAAACCAGTATCACACACAAAACACGCTTCTATGTCACATGAATCTAATAGTAAATAAGTACTCAGTGATAATGTGCATATATAATATATACTATAGTGCAATCACCAAAATAAAGTGCAAGTGCATGTGTAAACACAATAGTGCAAAAAGTTCAATATTGCAATGGTTGCTGTTCAGGATAGTTCAAATGGGTATTTAGTCAATGGTCAATTCCAAGATTCTAGATGTTCCAAAATTGTAGATGTCATCAAAAAGTTCAAATAATAAACAAATTGAAGTATTGAACCTGCGGTGAATCCTACACCTGTCTCCCAATGTTCTCACCTCAATGACATGGATCACTGGCATGTAGTTTCACTGGCATGGACTATGATCTTATATCTCCTCCATTCCTCTTATTTCTTCTCCACTCTTAAATAATATTTGGATTGTGTCCTCTACCAATCACGCTCTCTATGAAAGAGACAGGCGGGTGGGAGGGAAGGGGAGGGGGAGAGAGAGAGGGGGGGACCAAGCTCCAATCGATGCAGCCGGGAGAGGGACAGGGAATGAAGCCTCCAATAGTGTAGTATTTCAATAAAATATGTAGGCTTTATTAACTTAAAAAATGGACTCTTACATCAATGTAAAAAATAATCAGCATATAGGAGATAATCGGCGTATAGCCGCTATCTTACTGTTATCCTGCTGTCTTACGATCCGTCCGTATGATGCCGCTATCCTCCCTACGGCGTTACGTCACGCACCTCGTGACTTCTTCAGGGGACATTCTATTCTATGCACCACACCATGTGCTGTTGTGCACAATTGTTTTCTCTGCGCCCTTGGGTTGAGCCTGCATTGATCAGATAAATACACCTCGCATGAACAAGCCCTTAGGCTGGATTCACATCTATGCATTTTTTGGTGCTTTTTGCATTTTGTAGATTTGCACAACAGATTGTGTTCCATAGGAAACCATGTTAAATGGACTGTAGTGCACATCTGAAAAATGCAAAAAGCACTAAAAATGCATAGGTGTGAATCCAACCTTACTCTGCTGTGTATATTTTTATACCTGTCTCACTTTTCTCAGTTTTTCCCTTTCCCCTCAATCCAGGCTCTCTTTTAATATCTCCCTCTATAGCCTCAGACTTTTTTCTTTCCCACCGGGGGAGATTTACAAAACCTGGTGCACACAGAATCTGATGGAGCTGTGCATGGTAGCCAATCAGCTTCTAACTTCAGCTTGTTCAATTAAAGTGATATTAAAGTCTTGTTTTTTTTTTTCTTTTAAATAACAAACATGTTATACTTACCTGTTCTTTGAAGTGGTTTTGCACAGAGCAGCCCCGATCCTCCTCTTCTCGGGTCCCTCGCCGACACTCCTGGCCCCTCCCTCCTGCCAAGTTCCCCCACAGCAAACAGCTTGCAACGGGGGCACCCAAGCCTAGCCACTGCTCTGTGTGTCCATTCAGACATGGAACCGTGGCTCGGCCCTGCCACCTCTCTCTCCTCTTTGGCTCACTGACTTTGATTGACAGCAATGGGAGCCAATGGCGCCCTGCTGCTGTCTCAGCCAATAAAGAGAGATTCCCAGACAGCTGACTGTTTTGCAACATCGCTGGATCGAGATGGGGCTGAGGGGGGCTGCTGCACACAGAAGGCTTTTATCTTAACCACTTAAAGTGGTTGTAAACCCTTACAGACTACTTTTTACTACAGGTAATCCTTACCTGTAGCTACCCCAGATATCTCCTAAACCTGCATGGTTTAGGAGATATCCCCTGTATCAGCATGTGCCGATGTCATCGGCACATGCGCACTGAAGCAATGGCACTTTCGTGCCATTGCTTCAGCTAGTGTGCTGTCATCGGCAGCTCCCACGCGCATGGGAGTGACGTCATCGCGGCTCTGACGAATCACAGCACCGGAGCCTACGATACCCAGAGCAATGTCGCCTGCTGGAGCTGTGTACGGGGACCGCTATGCGGGCTTCGATCTAAGGTGAGTATTTCGTAATGAACTAGCATGCTATGCAGACTAGCTCATTATGCCTTGATCCTGCAGGATTTTTTTTTATATGGGTTTACAACCACTTTAAGGACCATATTTACCCCTTTAATGACCGGGCCATTTTTTGCGATACAGCACTGCGTTGCTTTAACTGACAATTGATGTTGTACCCAACAACATTTTTGTCTTTTTTTCCCCCACAAATAGAGCTTTCTTTTGGTGGTATTTAATCACCTCTGTGTTTTTCTTTTTCTTTTTTTTTTGCGCTATAAACAAAAAAATAGCAACAATTTTGAAAAAAAAAAAACTTCTATCGTAAATACCCCCCCCCCCCAAAAAAAATTTGAAAAAATAATTTCTTCATTTGTTTAGGTCAATATGTATTCTTCCACATATATTTGGTAAATAAAATAAAAAAACGTAAATAAGCGTATATTGATTGGATTGCGCAAAAGTTATAGCGTCTACAAAAAAGGGGATAGATTTATGGCCTTTTTATTTTATTTTTTTACTTTTTATTTATTTTTTTACTAGTAATGGCGGTGATCAGCAATTTTTATCGGGGCTTGCAACATTGTGGTGGACAGATTGGACACTTTTGACACTTTTTTGGGACCAGTGACATTTATACAGCTATAAAAATGCAGTAATTACTGTATAAATGACACTGGCAGGGAAGGGGTTAACACTAGGGGGCAATTGAGGGGTTAAATGTGTTCCCTGGGAGGTGTTTCTAAGTGTGGGGGCAGTGTACTGACAGGGAGTACAGAGAGATCGCTGTTCCTAATCACTAGGAACAGATGATCACTCTGTACTCCCCTGACAGAACAGGGATCTGTTTGTTTACATTGACAGATCAACGTTCTGGCTCTCTGTGAAGCGATCGTGGGTGGCCGGCGGACATCGTGGCCACTGGCTCTGGCGGTGCACGTACCCACTGTATCTATTGCATGAAGCGACATACAGCTATAGCGATTCGCGCAATAGAGCGGAACTGCCGCAGTATAACTGCGATGGCTGGTCGGCAAGTGATTAATGCATAGAATGCATTAAGATAGAAAACCTTCTGATTTTAGAACCACTTTAGGATTTGACAAGAAAACCTGGAAGCTGATTGGTTGCTATGCAAAGCTGTATCAGATTCTATGTGCTCCAGTTTTAGTAAATCCCCCCGTCACCACTCTCTATGTGTGAATGTATCGCTGTAGCCCCTACTTGAATTTGATTTCTGTCTCTCTCAAATGTCCACGTAATCCATTTACCCATCTAGAGAAACAAGTCCACAGTGCCATATAAAAGTGAATTGAGTGTATTGTTGGATCGATCAGAGAGATCACATAGACTTGATTTACCATTGTGTATGGAGTGGTCTGTGGTTGGTGAAGAGCAGGTAATGTTCACCTTGGTAGGCTCTCACTGTTTAGTAGTACAGTGGTTCTCAACCCTGTCCTCAAATACCCCCAACAGGCCATGTTTTGGGAATTTCTCCTAGATAAAATAGCTGTCCCAAAATACCAAACCATTGACTTTGATTTTAAGCACCTGTGCAAGATAAAGGAAAACCTGCAAACATGACCTGTTGGGGGTACTTGAGGACAGGGTTGAGAACCACTGGAGCAGCCCACCTGAACTATAAAGTGCCCCCTATGTCCATGTCCCTGTATGACTGTACTACCTAGCTGCAAAGCTGTAAACAGATTAACCGTCTCAAAAAGTTTCAGGTCATCACTGAAATAATTGTAGCAGGTATATGTTACATTATTTACCTTGTAAATGACAGGATTCTGTCATGTGGTGGGATCTGCAGCGCAGCATAGTCGTCATTTCAAAGCCCATCTGTGTAAACATTATCACATCAGTGTAAAACACCAGCCAATGAGTTTGTGCTTTGAACAAAATCTGCTTAATTGCTCTGTTAATTCAAAGACACCCAGATCAAAGTTACTGTTCCCGAATGCACCAATTTCTCAGAAGCTTTTGTATCCAAATGAATAGAGAGGGCAGATTTGTAGCAGTTTATAACTCCAACCAAGGGAATTTTTATTGATATTGCTCCAAATAAAAAATAAGCAGTAACACAAGCTAAATGAACTGGCTTTAATCTTACAGCCAGTGGGCGCCTTTGTGGAATGGTGCTAATCTACAATAAGACCAATAGAAGACATCCATACTGTTACATTACATTTACTGTAAAGTCATCTCTATACCACTACATAGCACTATACGCATAACACGATTTTCAATAGCCATTCTACGATTCAAGCAGAGAGAGACCAAATCTGTCAATGAAAAGGTTAAAAAAGCTGAACAGATTCTGACACAGAAAAATAATAATTCCCTTACCCAAAGAAAAGCAAATATTTATTTAATTTCTTACGTATCAAAGAAGTAAATTGCTTAAATTAGGAGAAAAGGTGGAGGAAAGTTGGGGTACTTTGCAGCAAGGATAAACAGACTTCTCTTATGTGTGGTCTGCCTTATTCTAGACCAGTGTTTCTCAACTCCAGTCCTCAAGGCACCCCAACAGGTCATGTTTTCAGGATTTCCATTATTTTGCACAGGTGATTTGATCAATGTCACTGCTTTAGTAATTACCACAGCCATTTCATCTGCTGGAAATACTGAAATCATGACCTGTTGGGGCGCCTTGAGGACTGGAGTTAAGAAACACTGTGCTAGACCCACTTCCAGAAGCTGGTCAGATCAACTCAGATCACTTCAACTTTCACTTGAAAATAAAGGGGGAGATTTACTAAAACTGATGAGTGCAAAATCTGGTGCAGCTCTGCATAGAAACCAATCAGCTTCCAGGTTTATTCTTTGTTAAAGCCTTATGCCGTGTACACACGATCGGTTTTACCGATGAAAACAGTCCGATGGACTTTTCTCATCAGACAAATCGATCATGAATGGGCCCCATCGGTCTTTTTTCCATCGGTGAGAAAAAATAGAACATGTTTTAAATTTATCCGATGGGAAAAAAAACAATAGTAAATTCCGATCGTCTGTGTGGAACTCCATCGGACAAAAAACCCACGCATGCTCAGAATCAAGTCGACGCATGCTCAGAAGCATTGAACTTCATTTTTCTCGGCTTGTCGGAGTGTTTTACGTTACAGCGTTTGGGACGGTCGGATTTTTGACTGATGGTGTGTAGGCAAGACTGATGGAAGTCAGCTTCATTGGATTTCCGATGGAAAAATCCATCGGATTAGAATCCATAGGAAATCCGATCGTGTGTACAGGGCTTTATGGGTCTTTCACACATGCCTGTCAGTTTTTCAGGCGGACCTGAACGGACGCTCCATGTGCCTCTACGAAGCGACGGATGTTAGCGGTGACATGTCTGCTGACATCTGATCTGCTATATCCAGATGAATGGAAACCCTATTTTCCATCCGTCTGGTAGATCCGATCGGATGAAAACGGACAGGCGGTCCATTTTCATCCAATCCCCTATAGACGGGAGTGAGGCTCTGACGGACCTGTCATCTGCTGACTCAGTGGGGATCAATGGAGCGATCCCTGCTGAGCAAGCGGAGTCTGTGAAAATGGACAACCAAGCTGAAGTTAGAAGGTGATTGGCTACCATGCACAACTGCCCAGACATCTTCCTACTAGCTAAGCTGCCATTGTTGGTAGTGTATAGCAGTCTGCTGGAGCCTTTGTTGCTATGACCCCCTACCACCATAACTATTACACTGGACTGCATTTAATTACATGGGCATAATTTTGCCAATGATGCCAAAGAAAAATATATATCTGCTTCACTCCATTGTTAGTACCTAGGACATCGCTTTAAGCATAAAATACATTTTTGGAAAATGAAGAGTAGGGGTGGTTTACTTGTTTACCTGTTTACTACAGGCATTAATGATCCACTGCATTTGTGGCCTAGACTATAGAACTTTAGGCTACTATCATGCATATTCCATCTTGATCTAGGATTACCCAACCATAATTTCCAGTGAACAAACTTTCTACATTTCCATAATACTAAAGTGAACCGTAGCCCAAGGGATCTAATCAATCAGAATCCTTCATACCCTTGAGCTACTCAACTTTTATTCAGCATACCCACCAACTTTTCAGTGCATCTCAACAATCTTTCCATGACTGCCTGTCATCCAGCAATTGGGAGGTTATTTCAGTTCAGAAATAGAAGTCTGAATGAATCTTTCTGATCTACTGGATCCTTCACAATGTAGATCAGTCTTTCTCAACTAGGGTTCCTCCAGAGGTTGCTGAGGTTCCTTGAGTAATGGGTAATTTCTGTATTTTGGATAAGTAACCGATGATCTTTTCAAGTCATCGGGAGGGGCGGATTTTTCGTACCGACCACAAATGTAAGGAGCATTCTTCCCACTGACCACCATGCCAATGCCCTGTGAGCTGCAGATATAGTAATTATTATCAAAGGTTCACTGAGACTAGAATATTATTTCATGGGATGTGCCATGTTTAAAAGCTTGAGAAGGGCTGATGTAGATGCTGATCTCCTGTATTCTACTGATATTTCATGAACAAAGTCCATACCGCACAGACCCTAGGGCTAGTAAAAAGATGTTGGTGTGCGGCAAAA
Source organism: Rana muscosa (assembly GCA_029206835.1). Classification (NCBI taxonomy): domain Eukaryota; kingdom Metazoa; phylum Chordata; class Amphibia; order Anura; family Ranidae; genus Rana; species Rana muscosa. The sequence goes on from CM055116.1 coordinate 223,205,640, forward strand.
GACGTGCTGCAAATCTAAACAAAATAAAGATGAAGCCAGCTCACCGGCATTATCAAATGAACAGCCTGGATTTACTTGTATGGGGTTCTACCAACGACGTTTCAGGGGTGCATAAAAAAACGTTTTTTATCAAGGTAATCAGATGTCTCTACACTGTATCTAGTCAACAATTCTGATTTGTTATCCAATAAGGAGGTGAACATTTGATACAGGAATCAGTGAAAGTGAACCTTTGAGTACTATGTCCTTTCGACCAGACGTAAAGTACACGTAAAAACAGTAAGCATTGTAAAATGACTATTCAGTTATTAAAACTGTAAAATTAGAAGGAATCAAGAACTGGGAAAAATCTTGAAATTGGTTCATGGATCATCAGTCAACAATGGGATGGTGGAAATTAATTATAAGTGGAAAACTAGGTGGTATAGAACCCCAGATATATTAGGGAAGTATCAAATAGGACAAACAACGGAGTGCTGGCGGGGCTTAAACAAACGGGAACTATGGCCCATATATGGTGGGGGTGCCCTAAGATTAGAACCTATTGGAAGGAAATACTAAGAGTTATTAAGGAGATTTATAACATAGATCTACCCAAGGAACCATGGACATGCCTATTTCACGGGGTAGATATCCCGATAAAGGAATATAGAAATTCAATGACAGTACATATGATGAATGCCGCAAAAAGCCTGATACAGAGGAAATGGAAAGAAGTAGAAAGCCCAAAAATTAGAGAGTGGTTGGATAAAATAGAAGCGATATATAATATGGAATATTTAAGACATAGTCAAGGAGATTCCAGAGAGGGATTCGATATGAGATGGGAGAAGTGAAAAAAGTTTAAATGAACGAAGAACTATAGTGAGATTAAATGTATTTAGAGAAGAGGAGAAAGAACTGACTAAGATTTAAAGGAGGGAAGATGGAAGAAAAGGAAGGAATGAGTTGGAAGGGGAGAGAGGGGTGGGGAATGGGTAGGAAGGGTAGATAAGGCTAGAAATAAATATAATAATGTATCTCCCTATTGGAAGGGAAAATGTTTTTTACAATTTTGTACATAATAAATTTTGATAAAATAAAGAATAAAAAAAAAACTGTAAAACACCCTTTTTTAATATTGTAATAGTTTACTAGGCAAGGGCTGTGGGTAAAGGGATGAGGAGGCAGTTTTACCAATGATATCATCAGCTTAGCACTACAATTCCCAGCAGCCTTTGCGCAGGAGATTGTATCTGTTAATAAATAACTACATTATTTCCTAACATTTTTAATGTAAATCATTTCAATTATGTATATTAACTGTCCTGGAAAGCTAGCATGTTTCTGTCATTCACGGAAGGAAAGACAGGACTATGGGGTTATTTTCCAAAAACCGGAGAGTGTAAAATCTGGTGCAGCTGTGCATGGTAGCCAATCAGCTTCCAGTTTTTTTTTGTCAAAGCTTAATTGAACAAGCTGAAGTTAGAACCTGATTGGCTACCATGCACAGCTGCACCAGATTTTGCACTCTCCAGTTTTAGTAAATCAACCCTTAGGCTGGGTTCACACTAGTGCGACACGACATCTGTCCTACTTTGGATCCGACTTTACCCTGCGACATGAAGCCGACATATGTCCGACTTTCAATGAACGGGGATCTGACTTGGATCCCCGCCAATATCAGGCACTGTGTTTGGTATGAATCTTGAGGGGGAACTCCAGGCCAAATTTTAAATAAAAAACCGGCATGGGTTCCCCCTCCAGAGGCATACCAGGCCCTTGGGTCTGGTCTGGATTTGAAGGGGCGCCCCTACGCCGAAAAAATGGCGTGGGGGTCTCCCCCAAAGTCCAAACCAGACCCTTATCCGAGCACACAACCTGGCCGGCCGCAAGGGAAGAGGGGGGGACGAGAGAGCGGCCCCCCTCCCTCCTGAACCGTACCAGGCCGCAAGCCCTCAACATGGGGAGTTTGGTGCTCTGGGGCAGGGGGACGACCTGCGGCCCCCCCACCCCAGAGCACCCTGCCCCCATGTTGATGAGGACAGGGCCTCTTCCCGACAACCCTGGCCGTTGGTTGTCGGGGTCTGCGGGCGGGGGGCTTATCGGAATCCGGGAGCCCCCTTCAATAAGGGGGCCCCCGGATCCCGGCCCCCCCACCCTATGTGAATGAGTATGGGGTACATCGTACCCCTACCCATTCACCTGGTGGAAAAAAATTGCAATAAAAAAACCACACAGCTTTTTAAAGTATTTTATTGCACAGCTCCGGGGGTCTTCTTCCGACTTCGGGGGTCTCCGGTGTCGTCGCCGCGCTATCCGGTTCTTTCTTCTGCCGGGCCACCGCTAACTTCTTTTTAGCTCTTTTGCTAACGGAGGCCCGGTCTTCTCCGTCGTCTCGTCCGGCTCTCCGTTGTCCTTCTGCCGGCCCCTCCACTAACTTCTTTAGCTCTTTTGCTAGTGGAGGAGCCGGTCTTCCCGTCGTCGCCATCGGCGTCTTCTTCTCTCTTCTCCTTCTCGATGTTGACGCGTCGCTTCCTCCCGCTGTAATACTGGCTCTCCACTCCGCTCCGCATTAATATAGGCTTCTCATGACGTCACAGTCACATGTTCCGGGGCACATGGCCCCGGAGCATGTGACTGTGACGTCATGGGAACATGTGACTGTGACGTCATGGGAAGCCTATATTAATGCGGAGCGGAGCGGAGAGCCAGTATTACAGCGGGAGGAAGCGACGCGTCAACATCGAGAAGGAGAAGAGAGAAGAAGACGCCGACGGCGACGACAGGAAGACCGGCTCCTCCACTAGCAAAAGAGCTAAAGAAGTTAGTGGAGGGGCCGGCAGAAGGACAACGGAGAGTCGGACGAGACGACGGAGAAGACCGGGCCTCCGTTAGCAAAAGAGCTAAAAAGAAGTTAGCGGAGGCCCGGCAGAAGAAAGAACCGGAGAGTGGGAGAAGAACCGGAGAGCGGGAGAAGAAGAAGGCGACGGAGAAGACCAGGCCCCGCTAGCAAAAGAGCTAAAAAGAAGTTAGCGGAGGCCCGGCAGAAGAAAGAACCGGAGAGCGCGGCGACGACACCGGAGACCCCCGAAGTCGGAAGAAGACCCCCGGAGCTGTGCAATAAAATACTTTAAAAAGCTGTGTGGTTTTTTTATTGCAATTTTTTTCCACTAGGTGAATGGGTAGGGGTACGATGTACCCCATACTCATTCACATAGGGTGGGGGGGGCCGGGATCCGGGGCCCCCCTTATTGAAGGGGGCTCTCGGATTCCGATAAGCCCCCCGCAGACCCCGACAACCAGCGGCCAGGGTTGTCGGGAAGAGGCCCTGTCCTCATCAACATGGGGGCAGGGTGCTTTGGGGTGGGGGGGCCGCAGGTCGCCCCCCTGCCCCAGAGCACCAAACCCCCCATGTTGAGGGCATGCGGCCTGGTACGGTTCAGGAGGGAGGGGGGCGCTCTCTCGTCCCCCCCTCTTCCCCTGCGGCCGGCCAGGTTGTGTGCTCGGATAAGGGTCTGGTTTGGACTTTGGGGGGGACCCCCACGCCGTTTTTTCGGCGTAGGGGCGCCCCTTCAAATCCAGACCAGACCCAAGGGCCTGGTATGCCTCTGGAGGGGGAACCCATGCCGGTTTTTTATTTAAAATTTGGCCTGGAGTTCCCCCTCAAGAGCAGTACAGCACAAGTCGCATACCAAAGTCGGATCATGCAAGACTGCGGTCCGACTTTGATCCGACTTCAATGATAGTCAATGGGCTGAAGTCGGATCAAAGTCGGACCAAAGTAGTACAGGGAGCATTCTCAAAGTCGGACCGACATGTGTCGGACCAGTTAAGACGGCTCCCATAGGGAAACATTGATTTTCACACGTCATGCGACATGAGCTCCCAATGTCGGAGCGTTTGTTGCCCCAGTTGAACCAGGCCTGATATGTGATAGACCTGGTGGGAGTGGAAGAGGTTGTTACGCTGCTGACACAGGGATTGACTTAAGCCTTGAACACACAATCAGATTTAGGACAAAGGTTCGTTAGTTTTTCATTGCATGCTAGTCTTATGTTAAAAAGTGAAAATTATCATACGACAGAATTCAACTTTAGAAGTTACGTAATGTGTTCTGAGCATGCGTAGTCTTGCTCTTATGATTTTTTTCAGACGAAAACCGTACTAATTAAATGAAAATCAGACGTTGTGTTCACAGCTGCCAAAAATGTTATAGTCTGCACATCCAGCTTTTGTCATGTCGAAAGCACCATACTAACGATTCGAAAATCGGCAGATCGTTCGTCGGATGAATTTTTACTTCCGGTTTTCGTATCGTGTGTACAGGCCTTTACAAAAGTGGAGAGTGCAAAATCCAAAGCAGCTCTGCATATAAACCAAACAGCTTTCAGGTTTTTTGTTAAAGCGTATGCCCCGTACACACGATCTGAAAATCAGACGACAGATCATATGTTTTTTTTTTACATGTTAGTCGTATATCGAACCTGAATAGTTTACTAAAGTTACGAAAATTCTCATACGACAGAATAAGAAATCGGAAGTGATGTCATGTGTTGTAGTGTATTTGTATTGCATTTTTCAGACGACAACTGTACTGATTAAACGAAAATCATATGATCTGGAATTATACAAGAAAAATGTGCATGTTTGTCCGATTGTATAATATCGAATGAACTGTCATGATAGGCTCTCAAAAGCTCTGTACTAACAATCAGATTATCGTACGATTGCGTCGCAAACTATATTTTTTGTCCGATTTTCGGATCGTGTGTACGCCCATTACTTGGACAAGCTGATTGGCTACAGTACACAGCTACACCAGATTTTGGACTCTGCACGTTTAGTATATCAACACAGACTGAGGCTGGGTTCACTAGGGTTGCCACCTCATCCCTTAAGGCCGGGTTCACACTAGTGCGACACGACAGCCGTCCTACTTTGGATCCGACTTTGCCCTGCGACATGAAGCCGACATATGTCCGACTTTCAATGAACGGGGATCCGACTTGGATCCCCACCAATACCAGGCACTGTGTTTGGTATGAATCTTGAGGGGGAACTCCACGCCAAATTTTAAATAAAAAAACGGCATGGGTTCCCCTCCAAGAGCATACCAGGCCCTTGGGTCTGGTATGGATTTTAAGGGGAACCCCTACGCCGAAAAAACGGCGTGGGGGTCCCCCCAAAATCCAAACCAGACCCTTATCCGAGCATGCGACCTGGCAGGCCGCAGGGGAAAAGGGGAGGGACGGGAAAGCGCCCCCCCCCCTCCTGAACCGTACCAGGCCGCATGCCCTCAACATGGGGGGTTTGATGCTCTGGGGCAGGGGGGAGACCTTTGGCCCCCCACCCCAAAGCACCCTGTCCCCATGTTGATGAGGATAGGGCCTCTTCCCGACAACCCTGGCCGTTGGTTGTCGGAGTCTACGGGCGGGGGGCTTATCGGAATCTGATAAGGGGAATTTAATAAGGGGGCCCCAGATCCCAGCCCCCCACTCTATGTGAATGAGTATGGGGTACATTGTACCCCTACCCATTCACCTGGTGGAAAAAAATGTCAAGAAAAAAAACACGGCTTTTTAAAGTAATTTATTGCACACCCCTGGAGGTCTCCGGTGTCGTCTCCACGCTCTTCGGTTCTTTCTTCCTTCCGCCGGGCCTCCGCTATCTTCTTCCAGCTCTTTTGCTGGTGGGGCCTGGTCTTCTCCGTCGCCTTCTTCTTCTCCCGCTCTCCGGTGTCGTCTCCGCGCTCTCCGGTTCTTTCTTCCGCCTGGCCTCCGCTATCTTCTTCCAGCTCTTTTGCTAGCGGAGGCCCGGTCTTCCCGTCGTCTCGTCCGGCTCTTTGTTGTCCTACTGCCGGCCCCTCCACTATCTTCTTCCAGCTCTTTTGCTAGTGGAGGGGCCGGTCTTCCCGTCGTCGCCGTCTGCGTCTTATTCCCTCTTCTCCTCCTCGATGTTGACTCGTCACTTCCTCCCGCTGTAATGCTGGGTGTTGCGGTGCGCGCCGATTTATTATAGGCTTCTCATGACGTCACAGTCACATGCTCCCATGACGTCACAGTCACATGCTCCGGGGCCTGGAAGAAGAGAGAAGAAAGAACCGGAGAGCGCGGAGACGACACCGGAGAGCGGGAGAAGAAGAAGGCGACGGAGAAGACCGGGCCCCGCTAGCAAAAGAGCTGGAAGAAGATAGCGGAGGCCCGGTGGAAGGAAGAAAGAACCGGAGAGCGCGGAGACGACACTAGAGACCCCCGGAGCTGTGCAATAAATTACTTTAAAAAGCTGTGTTGTGTTTTTTTCCTTGACATTTTTTTTCACTTGTACCCCATACTTATTCACATAGGGTGGGGGGCCGGGATCTGGGGGCCCCCTTATTAAAGGGGGGCTCCCGGATTACGATAAGCCCCCCGCCCGCAGACCCTGACAACCAACGGCCAGGGTTGTCGGGAAGAGGCCCTGTCCTCATCAACATGGGGACAGGGTGCATTGGGGTGGGGGGGCCGCAGGTCGCCCCCCTGCCCCAGAGCACCAAACCCCCATGTTGAGGGCATGCGGCCTGGTACGGTTCAGGAAGGCCTTAAGGGATGTGGTGGCAACCCTAGTGAACCCAGCCTCAGTCTGTGTTGATATACTAAACGTGCAGAGTCCAAAATCTGGTGTAGCTGTGTACTGTAGCCAAAGTAGTACAGGGAGCATTTTCAAAGTCGGACCGACATGTGTCGGACCAGTTAAGACGGCTCCCATAGGGAAACATTGATTTTCACACGTCATGCGACATGAGCTCCCAATGTCGGAGCGTTTGTCGCCCCAGTGTGAACCCGGCCTTAAACCTGAACACATATGAATTACACAGGTTCTGAGGCTAATTTAATGCAGGTAAGGCACCAAGTGAGATTAATTACCACCTTAATCACCCACAGAACCTGTCTAATCAATATGTGCTCGGGTTTAAAGGGATGAGGTGGCAACTCTAGGGTTCACACCTCCAATGGATGTGGCTCATAGCAGGGGGTCCGATGCGTCCCTGTTCTCTGTTTCAGCCCTGGTTCAAACTGGTGCGTTTTGACATGTCAAATCGCATGTCAAATCGCATGTCAAATCGGCATCATTTTCCGGCAATGGCACCATCCTAATAGTTTCTGTACTACTTTTTGCAAATTTGGGCCGTGATTTACATTGACATCTGTGCAGAAACCTACACAGATGTCTCTGAAAGCGGGAGTGAAATTGTGCGAGTTCAGCTGAACTCGCAAGGCTTCATTCCCGCAGCCCAGACCTGGGCTCAAGGACGAATCGGGGCAGAATTTTTGCCTGAATTCGGCCCTGAAACGGAGCCAAAGACGCACAGTGTTCCCAGTGCAGTGTGAACCCAGCCTAATCGTACTACACTTTAATACTTCAAAAAGTCATGATGCCTATAGACATTAGATTAGGGTGACCAGACATCCCCGGTTTCCGGAGACAGTCCCCGGATTGAGGACACTGTCAGCGGACCAAGTCTGTCCCCGGATTGGATTTGAACAGGGACTGGGGCAATTTCAAAGAAAGTCAGTGCAGAATAAAAAAAAAAAATGAATTACACCCCCCGGCTCCGCCGCTCCTACTAGCTTAGCGGGGTGTATTTTTTTACATCATCTGTGCCCCTTTCTGATGATCATGTGCTGGTTGGAGCGGAGGGAATATTTCTTCAGTTTTGGGTGCATGCCCATTCAGCTCCGATCGCATGTTCTTCTGCCTTGGCTCAAGTCCCAGCCAGCCGCCTGCTTATCTCCTTGTCTTCCCTGGCAGAGTGATCTTCCTCTACTCCCCACCCAGTTGTAGCCGGGGCCCGGAGAGAAAGACTTGACAGGCTGTGAGGCGGGCGGCGGCGGCGACAGGCAGAGAGTCGCTGATTGCCGCCATTACTAGTAAAAAAAAAAATATGTCCCCGGATTTTATTTTAAAAATCTGGTCACCTTACATTAGATGGCATTCCATTTGAAACATTTTAGTATGTAACATATTCCCAGTAACCTTTCTTACTATCAGCTGTAGGCGTTAGTTTATCAGACACAGGTCTCTCCTTCTAGCAAACCTGACACCCTGTTAATGACATATCGCCCAGATTGTTGTCTTCCATCCATATTCCTCTGGGCAACAATTTTGTAGATTTACTAAAGTGCTTTCCTAACTTTTTGTCGGCTAGTCAGTCATGTTTTAGTCTAGTCGAGCGATCTTCCCTTTCATAAAACCTTAGTCACCTTTTTAGTTAGTGGAGTTCAGCTAGCATTAGTCATTTTGTTAGTCATGCTTAACACATTTAGGATCACTAAAGAAAGTGTTTAACATGGCCTGAGGAGTTTCCTATGTCATCTAAAGACTTCTCATGTATTATGCAGGAATTATGCTGCTAAATTGAAGCTACCTCCTTACATTTATTTGGCTATTGGATGATAAAACTTTTCTATTGTCTGACAAAATCAAGCCAGATCTAAAATAGAAATAGATAGATGTAAAATAAATTTTACGGACATACACAAATCTGTGATTCACATTTTGCCTTAAGAAGGTCAGATTTGCTTGTGCTGTCTGGGGTCAGGTACAAACAGATTCACTAAATATAAATAGAAAAGACTTATTGGAAATTCCTTGGGCAGCTGAAATTGTATTTTTTTGCTCTTACTTTTTGTCTGAGGACCTATTCACACATATGCATTGTGGTAACGCATGTGTTTTAATGCATTGAGGTGCACTGTGTTAAGGCAGAAAGTTCATTTGTATAAGTGCTAAAAGAAAAACTGCACTATTTTTTGACAATCCAGCACACCACAACACACAGAGCATTTACATATTTTATATTCTATAACGCAGGTATATTTTTGGTTACTGTATATGTGTGTTGGGGTACCATTCCAAATAAAACCAGTGCATTAAAGTTCATTGTGGTTTAATTTGCTATTGTGATACTTATGTGTGAATTGCACTGCCCCAGATGGTGGTAGGTAAGTAAGCTATCCTGCCCAGTTGTTAACCCTGTCACTGCCTGGCATAGCTAGAAACCCTCCAACAAAGAAAATATATCATTTCTGAAAGAGCAGCACCTATAGGATTGAAAGACGATACTGTTAATTTTACATACTCCATTTTTAAACATTTATGAAAATGTTTAACAAGGCAATATTTTTATTTACAATAAAGCAAATCCTAGATTATGCAGTTTTCAATTTTATACAAAATGCTTGATTTCCTCATCAAAACAGTCAGTTCTGCTAACAAGGAAAAAGGAGGGGGTGGGGGGGGGGGCATGGGATGCCTTCCCTGCCAGCAGAACACAATAATCATTGCTGGCTGCTATAGCTGCTGGCAGTGATCTCATAAACAAAATCGGACAGGCTGGTTGTAATGAAGTCGATCGATGGGTCTACTTCGGTACAACCAGCCTGCCCATACATGTATTGAATTCATCTATGGCTGGCTTTTTAAAACTTAATCCAAAAATCTCTACCAAATACTAAATATGAAATTCTGTCAAAAAATTGGGAGAAAGGGAATTTTTATGGTGCCAGAAAAAAGAGAAAGATATTTTAAAACATGTATAGAGCTTCTCAATCTTTGTCTGCAGAGAATATAATCAATCTGATTTCTGTATTGACCACCTGGTGATATCCATGTGTAGAGTCGCCAATTTCGTTGTTGGAAAAGAGTGTTTGTTATTACCAGTGTGTTCTCTTGACAAAACTCTATTAGACTTTGTCCTGCTTCAAGAGAAAGATATTTTAAAACATTACTTTTTTATTTCATTCAGCAAGATAAAAAACAGTATTTGGTTAGTTATATTACTTGCCAATCCATAAAAAAGGGTTTGATACATATACCATATATACATAACAGGGATATAACACAGTATCAATCACAATGCTTCAGTGCACGACATGTTTTGCTTGTTTGCTTCTTCAGGAGCTGTAAAGCATGTAGAACATATGCATAAATTATATATAAGATCAATTGAATACACTTAGAGATCCTACGACAGAAATAAGGAGGAGGGGCCAGTGATTGCAGAAAATTGAGGATCGCAGGGGAAGCAAGACAGGTGCCGAATGGAACTGAAATAAATTAGGGGAAAGAATCTTTCCCAAGAAAACAGGAGCCAGACAGACAAAAGAGGAACGATTACGGGGGGCGTGGCTTGATGATGGCGACCTGAGGACGTGCCGACTGGAGCCTTGCACAGGCCGAGGCCAGGATTCGCCAGACAAACGAACCAGGCAAGCCTTTCTTTCATGCCGGGGGACCGCAAACACCCGCCGACCGCTGGGGACTTGAGGGTGCCCGAGATTACACACTACTTCCTCTGGCAGCACGCTGTGGCTTCTCCCGCAACTCCAGCCAAAATGGTGCCGCCGCGGGTCACTCTGGCGAGCGCCGCCGCTACCTCCTCCAGCAGCAGCAAGAGAGGCACACAGGTGGGTGCTGCAGCGGTCGGGGACTCACATCCTCCCAGGGATCCGGAATAACAGGTAAATATGGCCTTGGAGTACAAAATGAAGCAGGACAAAGTCTAATAGAGTTTTGTCAAGAGAACACACTGGTAATAACAAACACTCTTTTCCAACAACGAAATTGGCGACTCTACACATGGATATCACCAGGTGGTCAATACAGAAATCAGATTGATTATATTCTCTGCAGACAAAGATTGAGAAGCTCTATACAGTCAGTCCAAACAAGACCTGGAGTTGACTGTGGCTCAGACCATTAACTTTTTTTGCCAAAATTCAGGCTTAAATTGAAGAAAGTGGGAACACCACGAGATATTTCAGATATGATCTAAATCGGATCACTTGGGAATACTCAGTGGAGGTGACAAACAGATTTAAGGGATTAGATCTGATAGAGTGCCGGGGGAGCTTTGGAAGTAAGTGTGTAACATCGTACATGACGCAGCAATGAAAATCATCCCAAAGAACAAGAAATGCAAAAAAGCAAAGTGGCTATCTGATGCTATACAAATAGTTGAACAAAGAAGGAAGGCAAAAAGCAATGGCGAAAAGGGGAAAATATAACCAACTGAATGCAGACTTCCAGAGGATAGCAAAAAGAGACAAACCTACCTTCTTGTTTTTTCGGGAGCAGTGATTTTGATGATGCTTATAGTGAAAAAGTGAAATATTCCTTTAAATATCGTACCTGGGGGTGTCTAAAGTATGCCTGTGAAGTGGCACGTGTTTCCCGTGTTTAGAACTGTCCCTGCACAAAATTACATTTCTAAAGGAAAAAAAGTCATTTAAAACTGCTAGCGGCTTTAATGTAATGTCTGGTCCCGGCAATATGGATCATTGAGAAAAATGGCATGGGTACCCCCCAGCCCACTACCAGCCCCTTTGGGTGTTGTATGGATATTAAGGGGAACCCCGCACCCAAATTTAAAAAAGGCCCTATATACTCTGAACAGCAGTATACAGGCGGTGCAAACAAGACAAGGACTGTAGGTTTATTCTTAACCACTTAACGACCGCCCACCGCCGATTTACGTCGGCAGAATGGCACGGACAGGCAGAATCACGTAGATCTACGTGATCGCCTTTGTGCAGTTGGGGGGTCCATCCGGACCCCCCTTCACTGCAGTGAGCGGCCGTTAAGTGTTCGGGAGCGATCAGGCATGAGGGGGGGGCCGCCCCCCCCCCCCTCGCGATCGCTCCCGGCCAATGAAAATGCTTCCTCCGCCATGTGATGTAAACAAGGCTGGAGGAAGTGATGTCATCTCCCTCGCCGCGGTCTTTCCGTTCCCGGCGCCGAGCAGAGAAGAAGCAGGTTAGTGCACCAACAGTCCACTGACACGTAGGTACACATAGGCACACAAATCACCCCCCAGTCACCCCCAGATCACCCCCCAGGTCACCCCAAAGCCCCCAATCACAGTGTCACTGATTGCAGTGATCATTTATTTTACTGATCACTGCATTTAGTGTCATCTGTGATTGTAAAAAGTTGCAGGGCAGTTAGGATTAGGCCCCTTTAGGTCCAGGGTAGCCCCCTAACCCCCCCTAATAAAGGTTTAACCCCTTGATCACCCCCCAGGTAACCCTTTCACCCCCTAACTTCAGCGTCACTAAGCGATTGTTTTTCCGATCACTGTATTCGTGTCGCTGGTGTTTTAGATAGGCAGTTATTTTTTTTTAGGTTCGCCGCAGGTTTTTATTAGTGTCAGGTAGCCCCATATATTATTTTAACCCCCTGATTGCCCCTAGAGTTAACCCTTTTTACCAGTGATCGCCGTATAAGCGTCACTGGTGTCACTGGTTAGCCAGTAAGTTATTTAGTTATTTAGGTTACCCGTCAGGTTTTTATATAGTGTCAGGTACCCCCATATTTAACCTAATAAAGGTTTTAACCCCCTGATTGCCCCTAGTTAACCCTTTCACCAGTGATCACCATATAAAGGTTACGGGTGACACTGGTTGATTAGTTTGCTTTTTATAGCATCAGGGCACCCGCCGTATATAACCCAATAAAGGTTTAACCCCCCTGATCGCCCGGCGGGTGAGAGCAATTAGGTTTTAGCGCCAGAGAGGGTCTGCGTCGCCCCAGGCAGTGTTAGGTTAGTGACAGTAACGCTAACACCCACGCGCAAAGCATACACCCCCCTTAGTGGTATAGTATCTGATCAGATCTGATCAGATCTATACTAGCATCCCCAGCGGTTTAGGGTTCCCAAAAACGCAGTGTTAGCGGGATCAGCCCAGATACCTGCTAGCGCCTGCGTTTAGCCCCTCCGCCCAGCCCAGCCCAGCCCAGCCCACCCAAGTGCAGTATCGATCGATCACTGTCACTTACCAAACACAACACACATAACTGCAGCGTTCGCAGTGCTTGGTTTTTGGGGCCCTGTACGCGGCTAGGCTCCCAAAAAGTCCCACACATGTGGTATCCCCGTACTCAGGAAAAGCAGCAGAATGTATTTTGGGGTGCAATTCCACATATAACCATGGCATGTGTGAGCAATATATCATTTAGTGACAACTTTTTGTACATTTTTTTTTTCTTTTTGTCATTATTCAATCATTTGGGACAAAAAAAAATATTCAATGGGGTCAACATGCCTCTCAGCAAATAGCTTGGGGTGTCTACTTTCCAAAATGGGGTCATTTGGGGGGTTTTGTGCCATCTTGGCATTTTATGGCCTTCAAAACTTTGATAGGTAGTGAGGAGTGAAATCAAAAATGTATGCCCTTAGAAACCTTGAAGGCGGTGCTTGGTTTTTGGGGTCCCGTACGCGGCTAGGCTCCCAAAAAGTCCCACACATGTGGTATCCCCGTACTCAGGAGAAGCAGCAGAATGTATTTTGGGGTGTAATTTCACATATGCCCATGGCATGTGTGAGCAATATATCATTTAGTGACAACTTTGTGCAAAAAAAAAAAAGTTTGTCATATTCCCGCAACTTGTGGCAAAATATAAAATATTCCATGGACTGAACATGCCTCTCAGTAAATAGCTTGGGGTGTCTACTTTCCAAAATGGGGTAATTTGGGGGGGTTTTGTGCTATTTTGGCATTTTATGGCCTTCGAAACTGTGATAGGTAGTGAGGAGTGAAATCAAAAATTTGCGCCCTTAGAAATCCTGAAGGCGGTGCTTGGTTTCCGGGGTCCCGTACGTGGCTAGGCTCCTAAAAAGTCCCACACATGTGGTATCCCCGTACTCAGGAGAAGCAGCAGAATGTATTTTGGGGTGAAATTCCACATATAACCATGGCATGTGTGAGCAATATATCATTTAGTGACAACTTTTTGTATTTTTTTTTTTTTTTGTCATTATTCAATCACTTGGGACAAAAAAAAAATATTCAATGGGCTCAACATGCCTCTCAGCAATTTCCTTCGGGTGTCTACTTTCCAAAATGGGGTCATTTGGGGGGGTTTTGTACTGCCCTGCCATTTTAGCACCTCAAGAAATGAGATAGGCAGTCATAAATTTAAAGCTGTGTAAATTTCAGAAAATGTACCCTAGTTTGTAAACGCTATAACTTTTGCGCAAACCAATAAATATACGCTTATTGACATTTTTTTTACTAAAGACATGTGGCTGAATACATTTTGGCCTAAATGTATGACTAAAATTGAGTTTATTCGATTTTTCTTATAACAAAAAGTAGAAAATATCTTTTTTTTTCAAAATTTTCGTTCTTTTTCCATTTATATCGCAAAAAATAAAAATCGCAGAGGCAATCAAATACCATTAAAAGAAAGCTCTATTTGTGGGAAGAAAAGGACGCAAATTTCATTTGGGTACAACATTGCATGTCCGCACAATTTACAGTTAAAGCAGCGCAGTGCCGAATCCCAAAAACAGGCTTGGTCCTAATGGCCCGAAATGGTCCGGGGCTTAAGTGGTTAAGTAGAATCTGTTTGTAATGTGGAACAGGTAAATTTTTTAAGTGTAGCTCCAGCCCAAAAATCTATTTTTAAGCTTTTGGAAAACATAGGGAAGGGTTATCACCCCTGTAACATTTGTTTTGCTGTCTGTGCAGTGTGTACCTGTTCAGAACATTTCACCTCACTTTCCGTCCCAATGACAAATGTTCTTTGAAAATTTGTTTTTTTTATTGAAACAAGGATTGGTGATAAAGCATCAGTGGAGAGGAGACACTATTTTCCCATATTAACTCTTACAGGAGAGAATTTCCCTTCCTAGGGGAAGATTTCCTCTCACTTCCTGTTGTCTCCTTCCGTTTGCAAGTAGGAGTCATTTGTAAGTTGGATGTTTGAAAGTAGGGGCCTGCCGTATATACTCTGCAGAAATTTGGCCCTTAGGTGTTGGTGATGCCACAACACTGTAAGCCCTCACAGTTACTCTTGCCTCAATCGTCACTGCCCTCACCCGTGAGCTGCATGCTCTACGTCACAAGGTAGACTCAGTGGAGGAGCGGGTAACAGATCTGGAATCAACTACCACTGCCACAGATGCCCGCATTACCACCCTGGAATTGGAGCAACAAAGCTTCCGCCGCCATCTTGTCGAGGTCCAGCTACGGTTGGGCGATGGGGAAAATCGCAGCAGGCGCAACAATCTGCGACTCCGCGGCATCCCGGAGGCCACCATGGGCCCAGATCTACGCGCCACGGCTACCGCCATATTAAACCAGGTCATTGGCAAACCTCCCACTTCAGAGTTGGAACTGGACAGTGTCCACAGAGTGCCGGGCCCCCGGGCGCCACCCTTCTCCTCCCAGAACCATGCTCCTCTAGACATGCCTCGTGATGTGCCCTGTCGGGATCAATTTTTTCACTGTAAAAGAGGAGATCCTCCATCTGGCATGGTCCAGGGGCTCTATTGACTTTGACTGTGCCATGATTCGAATTTACCCCTATGTTTCCAGGCAAACCCATGCTCTGCAAGGCCTGATGCGGCCTCTTTTGGAAGTGATCCGCACAGCAGAGGCCACCTACCGCTGGGGTCACCCATTCCATCTGATCATGCGAAAGCAGGGATCCTAGTACCTTCGGTCCCCTGATAAACTCTCTGACCTGTTCGGCTTCCTGGATCAACCGGCCATCAGTGTTCCTAATTGGTATGACTTTTTGCTTTCCCATGAAGCTCTAGGTCCACCTTTGCCAAGACCGCAACAGCAGCGAAGACCACGATCCTGTGCTCCTAGTCGTGAGGCTCCTAGGTCCCACCTGACCTCATCTGAAGCGTGACATCTTTTCTGTGAGCTTGGTTGGTAAGACTATGTGTATTAGGTCCCTGCATCCTAACCTAGAAACACCTGGTAATTTGCTGAGACCTCTGGGATCAGTTCTATGCCAACCCGATGTTTATTTTTCCATGACTCTTTGGGTTTAACGGCTATACTGTCTATTTAATGTTGTTGTGCCTTAGTTAGCCAATCTTACAGTTTACTTCCAGGACGATGGGAAAGGAAATGGGTATCCAGGGAACTGCCTTTCAGTCAGGCTGTTTGACTTCTACCAACTAATTTCAATATGTTTTGATATGCTTTGTTATGTTGTTTTGCTCCTGTTATCTGCTCACTCTCCCCGGCTCGCCACCCTTCCTTTTGGGTTGCGGGTGGGGGGGTCTGTCGTGCAGGGGATGAGGGTCCCTGGACAGGTCCCGTGACTCGCCACCTTCGCACTACTTGAGCCAGAATTGGTCGGCTACCAGCTGGTCCCGCTAGGCCTTGCCTGACGGGGACGTATACCCTACCCGCACCCATCCTTACCGCCTTGATCCTCCCTCCCCTCCTTACTGGTCCTTCCGGTCCGTATCTTTACCTCCTTGGAGGGGGAGATGGGACCTGTCTGGTGGCTGTATCTTTATTGCAGAAGGAATGGTCCTGCGGGTCACTGGGCCTGTACCCACTTTCTTTATAAGTGGTTATATGTGCCCTCGGCTGGACCCTCTGTCTTGACATCCGGGGGGGGAGGGGGGCCCAGGGGCTGTGCACGTCCTTGTGCTCGTGGGCTGTTTTGGCCGGAGCGCCATGCCACGCTCCCTGCTGCCCCCGGGGGGGCCACCGCGGACTGGTGACGGTCGATGATTCTTTCTCATGATCACTGTTGTTCCCATGCTGTTTTACTTTACTGTTGTTTGGTTTGCCCTTTTACTCAGTTATAATATATTCCTTGTTTTCTCATCCTGTGCATCTCCAATTGTGCTGGTTTTTCTCTTTTAATTTTAACCTTAGCAGCCCGCTTTGGGCACCCTTCACTGCTCTTACCACCCCCAATTAGGGCGGACTCTCACTCGGGCACTTTGTGTCTTGAGTCAGAGACCTCAGTTTCCTTACACTCTAGACTGATACTCCCCTTCACCTCTCCGACTTACTCACTCCTTTCCCCTCTCTCACACGGCAGGGACGCCCCCTGTCCCCTTTGATTTTCGTACTCACCTTAGAGCCCTTCCTGTGTACGATCAGGGCAGACCCTACTATCACCGGCTTTCAATAAGCCTCTGGGATGCACAAGGTGGCCGCTTTTGCGGATGACTTGATCTTTTTCCTAACAGATCCATTAGCCTCCCTTCCGAATCTCCTCCAGTCTGTACGGGATTACGGTGCCCTCTCCTTTTTTCAAATGAATGTGTCCAAATCGTCCACCCTGGATATCATGGGGGGAAAGATTTGATCAAATCACTTCGCCTGGCTTTCTCCTTCCACTGGGCAACATATTCGATTCGCTACCTGGAAGTCGATATCACCCCCGACCCCTCCACCATGTATTCTGCTAATTTCGCACCCTTGCTTACCCATCTCAAAGCAGACCTTCTTCACTGGCATTCACGTTAACGTGGTTTGGTCGGTGCAATGCCCTGAAGATGACAATACTGCCCAGGGTTTTGTACCTGCTGCAAGCACTTCCCCTTTGCCTGCCCCCAGTGTTTTTCAAACGGGTAAACTCAATGTTCAGAGACTTCATCTGGTCCTATCGCAAATCTCGTATCAGGTTACAACTTCTTCATTTTGCAAAACATATGGGAGGAGTTGGTCTCCCAGATGTGAAAGCCTATTACAGAGCTTCACACCTCACCAGGTTGGTGGACTGGCACTGCCATGCAGAGGTGAAACATTGAGTGGCCATGGAGATGGAGGACACTGGAGGACTCTGGAGGACTCTGGAGGACTCTGATGACACAGCCAAAAGCTGGCCATGATCACCCTACTCTGGTTGCCAGGGACACATTTAGACATACTTCGGTGTCATCTCTGCCCTCTCCTATGGTTCCGGTATTGGGCAACCCGGAGTTCCAGCCCAGTCTTCAGAACCCCCATTTCCAGCGGTTAGCCACAAGTCGTAGACTCCGCCTCTGTGACTTTGTGGGTTCCGATGCCCAACTCATCTTTGCTGGGGTGTCTGCCACGGACCCTCCATTGGACTTTTGGAGCGGTTTCCAACTACGTAACTTTTTGCGCCAGTGTCTACGGACCCTTGGCACCTCTCGTCCACTTACGGAATTGGAGCACCTGTGTTTCCGGGGGGGGGAACCGGTCCGCCACGGTCTCTCAATTATTTATGCCTCCTTGACTAGACCGGCGGAGGGATACATTCCTCCCTTCCTAACCAAATTCGAGTCTGACCTAGGCACCCAGTTCATGAACGCTCAGAAAGAAAAGATCCTTTACTTTTCCCACAAGTCATCCATAGCCACGAGGATCCAGGAGACATGCTACAAGATCCTAACCCGTTGGTACAGGGTGCCTACCACCTTGCATCGTTTCCTCCCACATGTCCCCAGTGTTTGCTGGCGGTGCGGAAATGCTGAAGGGACGATGCTGCATATCTTCTGGGACTGTCCCAAACTTGTTCCCTTTTGGCGAGAGGTGATCTGCACAGTCAAGCACCTGACAGATGTTGACCTGGAGGGGGACTCGGCGGACTGTCTGTTGCACCTTTCAAGAAGACCGCTCAAGAAATATAAGGCATCTCTCACAATCCAGTTACTGAATGCGGCCAAGGCATGCATCCCCCTTTGCTGGAGATCGGAGGACCCCCCATCCAAATATTTGTGGTTTTCTAAGGTGAACGAATTGAGGGACATGGAGGATCTCACCGCTACCCTACACAACCGGGAGGAGACCTTCCGCGAGACCTGGCGACCCTGGAACCATTTTGTATACACTGACGCTTATTTACAGGAGGTGGCTCAATCGAGCTAACCTTTCCGGATCCAGCCTCACTCTCTGGGCGAGAAGCCCTTTTTGCCCTTTCTGCTCTCTGCTCTCTGTTCTCTTTCTCCTTCCTTTTTCTTTTATTCAGTACTTCTCTGTTCTGGGGACGTTCACTCACGATTTTCCTCCCTCCCTCTGTTTTCCCTCCCTCCCTCCCTCTCATCTCTCCTCTCTTTGAGATTCAGGGGTGGGAAATACCATACAGATACGGTGTGTATCTTTAGGCATCTTTTGTTTTTATGTTGCCCCACCCCTGGGCGCACTAGGCCCAAGGGAGGTTTTACTTCCCGCTAAGTTTACTGGAAAATCCCAAACCAAGTTGCTCCTTTCTACCATTTGTTTTATGATCAGTATGTTTCACAGTTTTTTGTCTTTCAAGCATAGTTGCATTGGCCATATATAGAAATTCTCAATAGTTGTCCCAGCGTGATGCACTCAGCAATATCTCTGCAACTGTCATTGTTAAGTCTGCATATTCCTTGCAACGTTGGGTCTGTTGTTTTCCGACTTTTAAGTGCCTAAATGTTATTCAATTGACATACTGTAAACTTTGGTTTCTTTTACTGTCACATGTAATTTTCTTTGGTTAATAAAGGAATAAAAAAAAATAAAAAAAGAGGAACATCCAGTCCTCCAACGGTAATCCCCAATTGGCAGCAAGGAATATTTAAACGTAGTAACACAAACACAGCCAGAGTCTGTATCACATATGGATCACATAGGTTGTTCAGTGCCCATAGTCCTGTCATCCAGCTGTGTAACTGCCCAGATCCCTCTTACTGATGCTGAAAAAACACAAAAATTTAGAAGAAGTTCACAGCTGTTACTGGGCTATACATACAGTATGTCATTAACTACCTAGCAGAGGGCATGGCCAAAGAACTTAAAAAGTAAAAGAAAGAACAACAGCAGGCACCATCCCACCACCCTTGGGTATCTCAGATTTGAAAAATTTCCCTAAATACAAATCTTCTCCTCAAATATCCATTCATGTTTACCGCTATGGCGAGGCTCAATGTACGCCCCAATGGATCCAGCTTATTACCTTATGATGAACCTCTGTTTTTAGGGAGAATGCATTTTGGCATATTTAACATGGATGCTAAAGGAACATATTGTAATATATGAATATGTACATACAGTATATTACTCTTACATAAATATGTAAAAAAAAAATCCTGTCATCAAACAACAGTACACAGCGCTAAATAAATAAAAATATACATTTCTTATCTGATAGAAAGCAACACAAAAATGTCCTACTAAAGTAGGCCATTTTGTTCCCTGGTAACATTCCTATTTAACAGTGGTCTCCAAACTGCGGCCCAAGGGCCAGATGCAGTTCTTTCCTTGCTTTTATCTGGCCCTTGGGGGACTGTTTTCATCCACTGATACCAACAATGGGGCATAATTCCCACCACTGACCAATAAACTGGCAGAATTACTCCAAATAAGACCAATGATGGGGCACAAATCCTCCCAATGATGCCAACCATGGGGCTCAGTGACACCAATAATGGGGCATAATTCCTCCCAATGACACCAAAGATGGGACACTATTTCTCTCACTGACACCAATGACAGGGAGCTATTCCTCCCACTGACATCAAAGTTGGGACATTGTTTATTCCCACTGATGCCAGGACTTTTTCTACTCCCAATGGCCACAGTCTGGCCCCCACTTAAGTTTGAGGACAATAAACTGTCCCTTTGTTTAGAAAGTTTGGAGACCCCTGCTCTATGAAATAGCTCTCATATGAAGACTTCAGTATTTATAGACAAAAGAGGCTAGTTGTACCCGTACGCATGATCCAATAGTCCTCACACATCTAACCTCACACATCTATGAAGTCTAAGAAAGGCTTCCCTGAGCATGAAAGGTGACACTAGGCAATAGTGTGTGTTTTAGACCTATAGAGAAAGGTAGAGGAGATGAGCAGTAGTTCAGTACCCGGTGGAGGCTGATTTAATGATAGGCTTCCCTTACACCTCCTATCCAATACTTTCTAGAATTAGTGACAAGGCATAGCAAGGCAAGGAGTGGCACTGGTGCTTTTAGTGGGTCTGGACAGAGCAGATGATCTGAAGACCATCTGGATACGGCTGAAGTGCTGGAGAGGTTCAGACCGAATCTGTGTTTGCAGATCAGCACAGGAAGCGGAATCATAGTCAGGATGAGAAGAAGTCAGCAACAGCCAAACATCCCCATGACTAAGCTCCGGGGGCGGAGCTAACTGTATTGGGGGTGTGGCCTGGTCGGAGTCCAGGCTGAGGTTTCCACTTCACTCATCTCTGTAGGATACTATGGATGTGCGGCATTCAGGGGTCACCCTTCTTTCCTTCAACAGTCAGACATGCTGGCAAGCAGAAGCAAAGTCTAAGTCCAGGTCAAGGTCGAGATGAAACAGGGAGCAGAGGTACCAAGACAGCAGTCAGAAGACAAAGTCAGCAGGACTGGACACAACCTAAGTTCAGCAGTGGGAGATATGAGCACAATGGAGTGAAGGGGCAAGCCAAGTCAAACACAGCATAGCAGAAACACAGGTCAGATCACAGAAGCTGAAGACCACTCAGCAATTTTCCAAGATAGGCCAATCGATTTCACAGACATCTCATCTAACCACGAATGACCAGACTGAGTAGATATTTCTAAAGTGAGAGAATACCTTTACTCTTTAATAATAAGTGTGACTCTCTAATTTCTTTGCCTCTAGAAAAATAATCCAAAATAAAGTAATCTACCATTTCATACTAAATCTCACAAGAGCACAAGGAGAATATAAACCTTGATAAAAGACAAACTTAAGTGAGTATTGCTAGCTACTGAGACAGTAAATCATACAATATATACATACCACATACGAGTGAGAAGACACGAGGATTCCATTATACTCTACTAAAGACACATGGAAAAGAAAAGCCTGTGAGGTCCTAAAAACTTGAGTTTGACACTAACTGTGTTGAGTGGTAATTTATACTGAGCCAATGCAGGTGCAATACCATCAAAATGAACTGCTGACATGTTTATGAGGTTTGAGTTAAATACCACCAAAAAGATAATTCTAAAGCTGAAGAATGTTAACCAATTATACTATATTAAATTACAAAAGCATGTGATCACTGGGAAGAAATGTCATGAGATTACCTTTATAGCACATATTTTCATCAAGGAACTAAATGTTATGCCACGTTTACTGCTATGAGTTATTTAACAAAAAAATAGATGTCAGTTGTTACATGTGATAGACTTTAAAGGTAGGCTTGACCATACACGTTTTCATTCTTCATTTCCCGCTGGTCTATACTACCTCATTTTGAATTGTGCAACAACCTCAGGCCTGGACTGGCAAACGTGAAAGTCTGGCATTGGTCAGAGAGGCATGTGTGATACTTTCTAGATTGTTCATCCTCAGACAGTTACAAAACTGCATTATGATTAAGGACTCTTTCACAATCTTGTTTCAAACAAGTCCGCCTGTCAGTTTTTTAGGCGGACCTGATCAGATAGTCCATTCACCCCTATGGACAGGTGGGTGTAAATGGACTTGTGTCCATTTACATCTGCCTACATCTGATCTGATCCGGTCTGCTAAAAACAAACGGAAGGGCATTCGTCCTCCTCTGTGTATGTGGATTGGATTAGAGGGTATTTGGGGGGTAAATGGACAGCAGAATCCGCTTACACCTGACCACCCATAGAGCAGAGCGGGCTTTGTCCATGTCTGCTCTGCTGATCTCTGATCAGATCAGCAGCAGACAGATCCCATGCTGATCCCATGCTGATCAAAATGGAAAGCATCTGTGTGTAAGGGGTAGGGATGAGCTCGGTGTTCGAGTCGAACACACGTTCGACTCGAACAACGGCTGTTCGCTCGTTCGACGAAGATCGAACATTATGGGCCGTTCGCACCAAATTCGAGTGACGCGAACGGCCCACAATACACTGCGCCATCGCAGTGCAATCCCGGCGCTGTGATTGGGCAAGCATGCACTGTGACCCCGCATGCTTGGCCAATCACAGCGCCGGCAGCAAAGAGAGCCATAATTGGCCACAGGCAGGATGCCTGTGGCCAATCATAGCTCAGGGGGGTTTAGTACATGCCGCACACTATAAAAGGCCGCCAGCGCGGCGGCCTCATGCAGTGTGTTCCGGCATGCAGGGTAAGAGATAGATAGGCAGGGACAGTGTGTTCTGTGTTCTATTTTTTTCTCAGGCATCTGCAGGAGTTAGTGGGTGTGGTGTGCCTCCAGCACAGTATACACCTGGATCTAAACTTTATTGCTGTTCTCTTAGCTAGGTAGGCAGGCAGGGAAAGAGATACATAGGCAGGGACAGTGTGTTCTATGTTCTATTGTTTTCTCCGGCATCTGCAGGAGTTAGTGGGTGTTGTGTGCCCCCAGCACAGTATACACCTGTATATATCCGTCATTGCTGTTCTCTAATACAGGCATCTGCAGGAGTTAGTGGCACAGTGTACACCTGTATATACCCGTCATTACTGTTCTCTAATACAGGCATCTGCAGGAGTTACTGGCACAGTGTACACCTGTATATACCCGTCATTACTGTTCTCTAATACAGGCATCTGCAGGAGTTAGTGGCACAGTGTACACTCGTATATACCCGTCATTACTGTTCTCTAATACAGGCATCTGCAGGAGTTAGTGGCACAGTGTACACCTGTATATACCCGTCATTACTGTTCTCTAATACAGGCATCTGCAGGAGTTAGTGGCACAGTGTACACCTGTATATACCCGTCATTACTGTTCTCTAATACAGGCATCTGCAGGAGTTAGTGGCACAGTGTACACCTGTATATACCCGTCATTACTGTTCTCTAATACAGGCATCTGCAGGAGTTAGTGGCACAGTGTACACCTGTATATACCCGTCATTACTGTTCTCTAATACAGGCATCTGCAGGAGTTAGTGGCACAGTGTACACCTGTATATACCCGTCATTACTGTTCTCTAATACAGGCATCTGCAGGAGTTAGTGGCACAGTGTACACCTGTATATACCCGTCATTACTGTTCTCTAATACAGGCATCTGCAGGAGTTAGTGGCACAGTGTACACCTGTATATACCCGTCATTACTGTTCTCTAATACAGGCATCTGCAGGAGTTAGTGGCACAGTGTACACCTGTATATACCCGTCATTACTGTTCTCTAATACAGGCATCTGCAGGAGTTAGTGGCACAGTGTACACCTGTATATACCCATCATTACTGTTCTCTAATACAGGCATCTGCAGGAGTTAGTGGCACAGTGTACACCTGTATATACCCGTCATTACTGTTCTCTAATACAGGCATCTTCAGGAGTTAGTGGCACAGTGTACACCTGTATATACCCGTCATTACTGCTCTCTAATACAGGCATCTGCAGGAGTTAGTGGCACAGTGTACACCTGTATATACCCGTCATTACTGTTCTCTAATACAGGCATCTGCAGGAGTTAGTGGCACAGTGTACACCTGTATATACCCGTCATTACTGTTCTCTAATACAGGCATCTTCAGGAGTTAGTGGCACAGTGTACACCTGTATATACCCGTCATTACTGCTCTCTAATACAGGCATCTGCAGGAGTTACTGGCACAGTGTACACCTGTATATACCCGTCATTACTGTTCTCTAATACAGGCATCTGCAGGAGTTAGTGGCACAGTGTACACTCGTATATACCCGTCATTACTGTTCTCTAATACAGGCATCTGCAGGAGTTAGTGGCACAGTGTACACCTGCATATACCCGTCATTACTGTTCTCTAATACAGGCATCTGCAGGAGTTAGTGGCACAGTGTACACCTGTATATACCCGTCATTACTGTTCTCTAATACAGGCATCTGCAGGAGTTAGTGGCACAGTGTACACCTGTATATACCCGTCATTACTGTTCTATAATACAGGCATCTGCAGGAGTTAGTGGCACAGTGTACACCTGTATATACCCGTCATTACTGTTCTCTAATACAGGCATCTGCAGGAGTTAGTGGCACAGTGTACACCTGTATATACCCGTCATTACTGTTCTCTAATACAGGCATCTGCAGGAGTTAGTGGCACAGTGTACACCTGTATATACCCGTCATTACTGTTCTCTAATACAGGCATCTGCAGGAGTTAGTGGCACAGTGTACACCTGTATATACCCGTCATTACTGTTCTCTAATACAGGCATCTGCAGGAGTTAGTGGCACAGTGTACACCTGTATATACCCGTCATTACTGTTCTCTAATACAGGCATCTGCAGGAGTTAGTGGCACAGTGTACACCTGTATATACCCGTCATTACTGTTCTCTAATACAGGCATCTGCAGGAGTTAGTGGCACAGTGTACACCTGTATATACCCGTCATTACTGTTCTCTAATACAGGCATCTGCAGGAGTTAGTGGCACAGTGTACACCTGTATATACCCGTCATTACTGTTCTCTAATACAGGCATCTGCAGGAGTTAGTGGCACAGTGTACACCTGTATATACCCGTCATTACTGTTCTCTAATACAGGCATCTGCAGGAGTTAGTGGCACAGTGTACACCTGTATATACCCGTCATTACTGTTCTCTAATACAGGCATCTGCAGGAGTTAGTGGCACAGTGTACACCTGTATATACCCGTCATTACTGTTCTCTAATACAGACATCTGCAGGAGTTAGTGGCACAGTGTACACCTGTATATACCCGTCATTACTGTTCTCTAATACAGGCATCTTCAGGAGTTAGTGGCACAGTGTACACCTGTATATACCCGTCATTACTGCTCTCTAATACAGGCATCTGCAGGAGTTAGTGGCACAGTGTACACCTGTATATACCCGTCATTACTGTTCTCTAATACAGGCATCTGCAGGAGTTAGTGGCACAGTGTACACCTGTATATACCCGTCATTACTGTTCTCTAATACAGGCATCTGCAGGAGTTAGTGGCACAGTGTACACCTGGACCAAACCCTCTTCATCCTCCTCATCCTCTCTCACCCAGGCTCAGGGTACTGGCAAAGCAGCTGCCAAAGCGTCCTCTTCCCTCGTATCAATGTCATCATCAGTCACTCCTTCCCTAGACCCACCATGTCCTCCTGAGGAGTCCCCCGAACTGTTTGAGCACAGTGTTGGGTACATGCTCCAGGAGGATGCCCAGCGTTTCGAAGGGTCTGATGATGATACCCAGCTAGAGGAAGGCAGTAGCGTAAGTGCAGAGAGAGGGGATGCTCAAGAAGGACAGCAATCTGGCAGACATGTTCCAGCAGCTGCAGCATACTGCCAGATTGGCTCCAGTGATGAGGAGGGAGGGGATGATGAAGTCACTGACTCCACGTGGGTGCCTGAGAGGAGAGAGGAGGAGGAGGAGGAGGAGGATGAGGAGGAGGCACATCTCCAACGAGGCAGGATGCCCTCTGGGGGCCAGCGTAAGGGCAGCACACCGACTGAATCACACCGCAGAGCTACGCCTGTGCAGGGCGCTGCCTCTGCCCGTTATTCCAAAAGTTCTTTGGTGTGGGACTTTTTTGAGTCGAGTGCATCAGATCGCACCGCTGCTATTTGCAACATATTTCTCCAGCGTATCTCGCGTGGCCAAAACATCAGCCGCTTGGGCACCACTTGCTTGACTAGACATATGTTGACCTGCCATGCAGCTCGTTGACAAGCGTACCTTAAAGACCCACACCAAAGAACAAAGCGGACCTCTCCTTGCTGCTCATCAGCTGGGATCTCCAACCCCACTATACCTTCAGTCCTCTCTGAAACCTGCACTGAGAGGAATGAAGGTGTAGAATTAGGTGTGTCACAGCCAAGTACTTGCAGGCACTCTGCTAGCAGTACACCGATGCCCGATTGTAGCAGGCAAATTTCCCTGCCCCAGCTGCTGGACCGTCGAAAGAAGTTCACCTTCAGCCATCCATATGCCCAGCGGTTGAATGGTAGCTTGGCTAAATTGCTAGCAATTCAACTGCTGCCTTTTCAGTTAGTAGACTCGGCCCCCTTCCGTGAGTTTATGCAATGTGCGGTTTCTCAGTGGCAGGTTCCCAAACGCCACTTTTTTTCACGGAAGGCGATTCCGGCTCTCTACCGGCATGTGGAAGGCAATGTCCATGCCTCCCTGGACAGGGCGGTCAGCGGTAAGGTGCATATTACCGCTGACTCATGGTCAAGCAGGCATGGACAGGGACATTACCTTTCTTTCACGGCCCATTGGGTCACTGTTTTGGCAGCTGGGAAGGATGCAGGACAGGGTGCAGTAGTGTTGGAGGTTGTTCCGCCGCCACGCCTCCAAAATTCTACTACTGGTTGCGACACACCTCTCTCCTCCACCCCCTCCTCTTCTTCTTCCTCCTTGGCCTCTTCCTGTGCTTTGTCCTTGGAACCAGCGGTGCTCCGTAGGCGTTCAAGGGGCTACGCAAGTACCCAGGCAAAAAGATGCCATGCCGTGCTTGCGCTGGTGTGTTTGGGGGACAGGAGCCACACTGGGGCAGAGGTTCTGTCAGCTCTGCAGGGGCAGGCCGAGAGGTGGTTGATGCCACGCCAGCTTAAGCCAGGAATGGTGGTTTGCGACAATGGCACCAACCTCCTCTCCGCCCTCCAACAGGGACAACTGACCCATGTGCCCTGTGTGGCTCACGTCCTTAACCTGGTGGTGCAGCGGTTCTTGGGCAGGTACCCGGGCTTACAGGATTTCCTGAGGCAGGCCAGGAAAGTCTGTGTGCATTTCGCAGATCACATAATGCCAGCGCTCGGCTGGCTGAGCTGCAAAAGGAGTTGAACCTGCCCAAGAACCGCCTTATATGTGACATGCCCACCAGGTGGAACTCAACGTTGGCCATGCTGCAGCGGCTGCACATGCAGCAGAGGGCCATCAATGAGTACCTGTGCGACTACGGCACCAGGACAGGGTCAGGGGAGCTCGGGTTTTTTTCACCACGCCAGTGGGTCATGATCAGGGATGCATGCACTGTCCTGGCACCATTTGAGGAGGCCACGAGGATGGTGAGCAGTGACAGTGCATGCATCAGTGACACTGTACCTCTTGTCCACCTGTTGGAGCATACGCTGCGTGGAATAATAGACAGGGCACTTGAGGCAGAACAGAGGCAGGAAGAGGAGGACTTCCTTGCCTCTCAAGGCCCCCTTTACCCAGACAGTGTTCCTTCTGTCCCACCCATCACACAGGAAGAGGATGAGGTGGAGGAGGACGAGGAGGAGGATTGTGTCAGCATGGAGGTGGAGCATGGCACTTAGCATCAACAGCAGCAGTCTTTTAGGGATGATTTACAGTCCCAACAAACCCGTGGACTTGTACGTGGCTGGGAGGAGGTAGCTGCGGATCATGACGTCCTTAGTGACCCAGAGGACTCCGGACCGAATGCCTCAGCTAACCTACGCTGCATGGCCTCCCTGATCCTGCAAAGTCTGCGGAAGGATCCTCGTATTCTTCGGATCAAGGAGAGGGGCCATTACTGTCTGGCCACTCTCCTTAATCAACGGTACAAGGGTAAGGTTGCAGACCTTATCTTGCCGTCGCAGAGGGAGCAGAGGATGAGACAACTCCGGGAGGCCTTGCAGAAAGGTCTGTGCAACGCCTTCCCAGAGACTGGGAGGTTACAAACTCCTGGTCCTGGACAACGAGTTGCTGAGGCTTCGGACAGTAGCAGAAGGAGCGGTGGAGAAGGTGGCCGTCTGACCAATGCGTTCAGACAATTTTTTAGTCCGCAGCCCCAAGGTATGATCAGTTCCAGCAACCATCGCCAGCGTCTGATATACATGGTGCAGGAATACCTAGGGGCAAGGTCAGACTTGGACACCTTTCCCACCGAAAATCCTCTGGCTTACTGGGTCTTGAGGATGGATCACTGGCCAGAGCTTGCACAGTATGCAATTGAGCTACTGGCCTGTCCTGCATCCAGCGTTCTTTCGGAACGCACATTCAGTGCTGCTGGAGGCTTTGTCATGGATCACAGGGTGCGCCTGTCCACCGACTCGGTTGATCGACTGACCTTCATAAAGATGAACCAGTCTTGGATCACCACCAGCTACCAAGCACCTGAAGCTGATATAACAGAATAATTTATTTTCAAATGTCACATCCCTTCAAGACTGAGTGACTGTCCTGTTATGTTGACTGACTATCCTCCTCCTCCTCAATAAACCGATTCTTGATGATAGCTTGGAAGAACTTTTTTGTTTCTGGGTGCTGCCACCAGTGGCTAAGGCCCAATTTTTCAGCCCCTGTTTAACAGGGGCGTGTAATTACAATTTTTGATGCAATACTTTGCACCAGGGCTCATTGCTGTGCTCCAAGTACAGTATCTGTGAGGGGTTGCAGTGTTGTGCCACCAGTGCCTAAAGCCCAATTTTTCTGCCCCTGTTCAACAGGGGCATGTAATTACAATTCTTGATCTAATAATTCACAGCAGGGCCCATTCCTGCGCCCACCAAGAGTAACTGTGAGGGCTTACAGTGTTGTGGCAACACCACCACCACCACCACCAAAGGCCCAATTTTTCTGCCCCTCTTCAACGGGGGCATGCAATTACAATTCTTGATCTAATAATTTACAGTAGGGACCATTCATGCTCCCACCAAGAGTAACTGTGAGGGCTGACAGTGTTGTAGCACCAGCACCACCACCAAAGGCCCAATTTTTCCTACCACTGTTCAACAATGGCATGTAATTACAATTCCTGATATAATAGTTCACAGCAGGGCGTTCCAGCGCCCACCAAGAGTAACTGTGAGGGCTCACAGTGTTGTGGCAACACCAACATGTAAGGGGCAAATTTCAGCAGAGTATATACGGCAGGCCCCTACTTTCAAACATCCAACTTACAAACGACTCCTACTTGCAAATGGAAGGAGACAACAGGAAGTGAGAGGAAATCTACCCCTAGGAAGGGAAATTCTCTCCTGTAAGAGTTAATATGGGAAAAATGTGTCTCCTCTCTACTGATGCTTTATCACTAATCCTTGTTTCAATAAAAACCCCACTTTTCAAAAACATTTGTCATTGGGACGGAAAGTGAGGTGAAATGTTCTGAACAGGTGCACAGACAGCAAAACAAATGTTACAGGGGTGATAACCCTTCCCCATGTTTTCCAAAAAGCTTAAAAATATATTTTTTGGCTGGAGATACACTTAAACAATGTACCTGTTCAAAATGACAAACAGATTCTACTTAAGAACAAACCTACAGTCCCTGTCTTGTTTACACCGCCTGTATACTGCTGTTCAGAGTATATAGGGCCTTTTTTTATTTTGGGTGCGGGGTTCCCCTTAATATCCATACAAGACCCAAAGGGGCTGGCAATGGGCTGGGCTAAGGGGGGGGGGTGATGGGGGTAGCCATGCCATTTTTCTCAAAGATTTTCATCCATATTACCGGGACCAGACATTGCATTAAAGCCGCAAGCAGTTTTAAATGGCTTTTTTTCCTTTAGAAATGTCATTTTACTTTAAACACCCCCCAGGTACGATATTTAAATAAATATTTCACTTTTTTTTTTCACTTTATGCATCATTAAAATTACTGCTCCCGAAAAACGTCAGTTTTTAAAACTTCGTTTTGCATTGATACATGTCCCCTGGGGCAGAACCTGGGTCCCCAAACCCTTTTTAGGACAATAACATGCATATTAGTCGTTATAATTAGCACTTTAGATTTCAAACGTTCGCGTCCATTGTATTTAATAGGGTTCTAACGTTCGTGCGAACTTTCAGTCCGTTCGAAGGTTCTGGTGCGAACCGAACCGGGGGGTGTTCGGCTCATCCCTAGTAAGGGGCTTAAGGGCCCATCCACACATAGTGCAGAAAATTGAACTTTTAAAGAACTTTTCTCCCACTACTTTTATACTGGCTCTTCATAATAACAAATGCAGTTATTTAGAGGTTAGCTGAAAGGCTCAATACAGTATAACACTTTTGAACGTTAAATAGTACATTTGTTGAGGATGAAAGAGGCACAGAGGAAATGGATTCCAAAAGAGGGACAGTCCTCTAAAAGGGGTATAGTTGGGAACTACAGTAAAACCTTGGATTGCAAGCATAATTTGTTCCAGAAACATGCTTGTAATTCAAAGCACTTGTATATCAAAGCAAATTTCCCCATAAGAAATAAAGGAAACTCAAATGATTTGTTCCTTAACCATTTATTTATAAGTTCTTAAGTTTATAGTCCATATAAAAAGATTATAGTAATGTGACCAGGTTGTGTAACCATAAAATGTCCATCCACAAATAGAAGCCTCCACAAGGGGATTAGAAGCAAAATCCAGCAGGAGCTACAGAGTATAAAAGAGGAGAGAGGTGCCTATAAGTTTAGCAATATGTTGCTAAATGTTGAACCTTAATTAAATGGAACCATATTGCTACACTTACAGGCGCCTCTTTTCTCTTTTATACCCAGTTGTGACATGACGCTACTCTTATATCAAGTCATCGCTTGTATATCAAGTCAAAAGTTACTAAAAAAATTAGCATGTCTTGCAAAACGCTCTCAAACCAAGGTTTTATTGTATATGATGTACACTTTTAAAAATGTATATCTCCAGGCAGAGTTAAATATAGAGTATGAGTACATATATATGAGTACATATATGTTTTATTTGCCAAAGGATTTCTAATTTTGGCTAGCCATCACTGTGTTAAGCTGGTCAACGACAGAATTTCAAACAAACATTCTTAGGAAAATTCTTAGGAAAACTTGTATGCAAATTCTCAGAATATTTGTTTGTCCTTCGAAAGATTCTGTTTGTTTTTAACATTTGATTTTGGAATTAATTTGTTTTCTAGCCACTGTGGTCAAGAATGAACATCGACCCACTAATGATTATAAAAACAAAATTCAAAATTCTACCCATCTATGGCCAGCCATACCTTTGTCAGTCGGGGTTGTCACTCTGCTACCTCCTGGTTCAGCATTACTGTTTCTAGGGTCATCTTTAGAGCCAGTGTAATCTAGTAAAACTCATCATAATACTGGGCAAGGCATTGACTTTGCCTAATTTCCTTTATGATTAGGTTTTCCTGTGTTTTCATCATATGGGGTGTCATACCATGTCTGCCCAAATGCAAACAATCCATTTAATATAATTATAAAATATTGTATTTAAATAATTTTGAAGCAGTAGTAAGCTCACTTTTTATAAAAGTGCTGAAAGGCAGGGTTTTTATGACAGAAGAGATAGTATTGGTCTTTTTTGCCTTGAGGTTTCCTGTAGTGTACACTGAGTCACTCTTGCACAGCTCAGCATACATTAATGGCACCTAATCTGTGCCACAGTGATGTGACATCATCATGACTAGGGATGAGCTCGGTGTTCGACTCGAACATAGGTTCGACTCGAACATCGGCTGTTCGCGCGTTCGGCGAACAACAAACGATTTGGGCCGTTCGCACCAAATTCGAGTGACGCGAACGGCCCACAATACACTGCGCCATCGCAGTGTAATCCCGGCGCTGTGATTGGCCAAGCATGCACTGTGACCCTGCATGCTTGGCCAATCACAGCGCCGGCAGCGAGGAGAGCAATGATTGGCCACAGGCAGGATGCCTGTGGCCAATTATAGCTGAGGGGGTTTAGTACACGCCCCACACTATAAAAGGCCGCCAGCGCGGCGGCCTTGTGTAGTGTGTTCCGGAGCAGGGAAAGTGAAGGATAGGCAGGGACAGTGTCAAATCTTGTCAAATCTATTCTTTGCTAAACCTTGTGTGTAGGGACAGAGAAGGATAGGCAGGGAGAGTGTCAGTGTCATATTCTTTGCTAAACCTTGTGTGTAGGGAGAGAGAAGGATAGGCAGGGAGAGTGTCAGTGTCATATACTTTGATAAACCTTGTGTGCAGGGAGAGATAAGGATAGGCAGGGGACAGTGTCAGTATCATATTCTTTGCTAAACCTTGTGTGCAGGGAGAGAGAAGGATAGGCAGGGGACAGTGTCAGTGTCATTGTTGCTAAGCCTCCTGCACATTATACACCTGAAGTTAGCCTGTATTGCTGCTTTTTCCTGGTGTGTTACACCAACAGGATTTTGCGGCACTTACAGCGGGCGGAGTGTGCCTCCTGACCATATTACACCTTAACTTAGCCTGTATTGCTGCTTTTTCCTGGTGTGTTACACCAACAGGATTTTGCGGCACTTACAGAGGGCGGAGTGTGCCTCCTGACCATATTACACCTTAACTTAGCCTGTATTGCTGCTTTTTCCTGGTGTGTTACACCAACAGGATTTTGCGGCACTTACAGCGGGCGGAGTGTACCTCCTGACCATACTACACCTTAACTTAGCCTGTATTGCTGCCTTTTCCTTCTGTGTTACACCAACAGGATTTTGTGGCACTTAAAGCGGGCGGAGTGTGCCTCCTGACCATATTACACCTGAACTTAGCCTGTATTGCTGCTTTTTCCTGGTGTGTTACACCAACAGGATTTTGCGACACTTACAGCGGGCGGAGTGTGCCTCCTGACCATATTACACCTTAACTTAGCCTGTATTGCTGCTTTTTCCTGGTGTGTTACACCAACAGGATTTTGCGGCACTTACAGCGGGCGGAGTGTGCCTCCTGACCATATTACACCTTAACTTAGCCTGTATTGCTGCTTTTTCCTGGTGTGTTACACCAACAGGATTTTGCGGCACTTACAGCGGGTGGAGTGTGCCTCCTGACCATATTACACCTTAACTTAGCCTGTATTGCTGCTTTTTCCTGGTGTGTTACACCAACAGGATTTTGCGGCACTTACAGCGGGCGGAGTGTACCTCCTGACCATATTACACCTTAACTTAGCCTGTATTGCTGCTTTTTCCTGGTGTGTTACACCAACAGGATTTTGCGGCACTTACAGCGGGCGGAGTGTGCCTCCTGACCATATTACACCTGAACTTAGCCTGTATTGCTGCTTTTTCCTGGTGTGTTACACCAACAGGATTTTGCGGCACTAACAGCGGGCGGAGTGTGCCTCCTGACCATATTACACCTTAACTTAGCCTGTATTGCTGCTTTTCCCATTTCCCTGCAGGCCATTAGAATGTCTGGAAGGCAAACAAGGAGAGGCAGACAGTCAGGAGCCAATAAAAGAGGGCACGCAGGCTCTGTGTCTAGAGGCAACAGTGCTGGTCTAGGACGCGGTGCATCGCCATCAGCACGTGGCCATGGGACACGCTTGTCCTTCTTTTCGGCAGCTGGACGTGTTGAGCCGCATCATCCCGAAGACTTGGTAGAGTGGATGACCAAGCCCTCCTCATCCTCCTCATCCTCTCTCACCCAGGCTCAGGGTACTGGCAAAGCAGCTGCCAAAGCGTCCTCTTCCCTGCTATCAATGTCATCATCAGTCACTCCTTCCCTAGACCAACCATGTCCTCCTGAGGAGTCCCCCAAACTGTTTGAGCACAGTGTTGGGTACATGCTCCAGGAGGATGCCCAGCGTTTCGAAGGGTCTGATGATGATACCCAGCTAGAGGAAGGCAGTAGCGGGAGAGCAGAGAGAGGGGATGCTCAAGAAGGACACCAATCTGGCAGTCATGTTCCAGCAGCTGCAGCATACTGCCAGATTGGCTATAGTGATGAGGAGGGAGGGGATGATGAGGTCACTGACTCCACATGGGTGCCTAATAGGAGAGAGGAGGAGGAGGAGGATGAGGAGGAGGCACATCTCCAGCAAGGCAGGATGCCCTCGGGGGGCCAGCGTAAGGGCAGCACACCGACGGAATCACACCGCAGAGCTCCGCCTGTGCAGGGCGCTGCCTCTGCCCGTTATTCAAAAAGTTCTTTGGTGTGAGCCTTTTTTGAGTCGAGTGCATCAGATCGCACAGCTGCTGTTTGCAACATATGTCTCAAGCGTATATCGCGTGGCCAAAAAATCACCCGCTTGGGCACCACATGCTTGACCAGACATATGTTGACCTGCCATGCAGCTCATTGGCAAGCCTACCTTAAAGACCCACACCAAAGAACAAAGCTGACCTCTTCTTGCACCGCATCAGCTGGGATCTCCAACCCCATTATACCTTCAGTCCTCTCTGAAACCTGCTCTGAGAGGAATGAAGGTGTAGAATTAGGTGTGTCACAGCCAAGTACTTGCGGGCACTCTGCTAGCAGTACACCGACGTCCGATTCTAGCAGGCAAATTTCCCTGCCCCAGCTGCTGGACCGTCGAAAGAAGTTCACTCCCAGCCATCCACATGCCCAGCGGTTGAATGCTAGCTTGGCTAAATTGCTAGCGCTTCAACTGCTGCCTTTTCAGTTGGTAGACTCGGCCCCCTTCCGTGAGTTTGTGCAATGTGCGGTTCCTCAGTGGCAGGTTCCCAAACGCCATTTTTTCTCACGGAAGGCGATTCCGGCTCTCTACCGGCATGTGGAAGGCAATGTCCATGCCTCGCTGGACAGGGCGGTCAGCGGTAAGGTGCATATTACCGCTGACTCATGGTCAAGCAGGCATGGACAGGGACATTACCTTTCTTTCACGGCCCATTGGGTCACTCTTTTGGCAGCTGGGAAGGATGCAGGACAAGGTGCAGTAGTGTTGGAGGTTGTTCCACCGCCACGCCTCCAAAATGCTACTACTGGTTGTGACACACCTCTGTCCTCCACCCCCTCCTCTTCTTCTTCCTCCGTGGCCTCTTCCTGTGCTTTGTCCTCGGAACCAGCGGTGCTCCGTAGGCGTTCAAGGGGCTACGCAAGTACGCAGGCAAAAAGATGCCATGCCGTGCTTGCGCTGGTGTGTTTGGGGGACAGGAGCCACACTGGGGCAGAGGTTCTGTCTGCTCTGCAGGGGCAGGCCGAGAGGTGGTTGACGCCACGCCAGCTTAAGCCAGGAATGGTAGTTTGCGACAATGGCACCAACCTCCTCTCCCCTCTCCGACAGGGACAACTGACCCATGTGCCCTGTGTGGCTCACGTCCTTAACCTGGTGGTGCAGCGGTTCTTGGGCAGGTACCCGGGCTTACAGGATGTCCTGAGGCAGGCCAGGAAAGTCTGTGTGCATTTCCGCAGATCTTATAATGCCAGTGCTCGCCTGGCTGAGCTGCAAAAGGAGTTGAACCTGCCCAAGAACCGCCTTATATGTGACATGCCCACCAGGTGAAACTCAACGTTGGCCATGCTGCAGCGGCTGCACACACAGCACAGGGCCATCAATGAGTACCTGTGCGACTACGGCACCAGGATAGGGTCAAGGGAGCTTGGTTTTTTTTCACCACGCCAGTGGGGCATGATCAGGGATGCATGCACTGTCCTGGCACCATTTGAGGAGGCAACGAGGATGGTGAGCAGTGACAGTGCATGCATCAGTGACACTGTACCTCTTGTCCACCTGTTGGAACATACGCTGCGTGGAATAATGGACAGGGCACTTGAGGCAGAACAGAGGCAGGAAGAGGAGGACTTCCTTGCCTCTCAAGGCCCCCTTTACCCAGACAGTGTTCCTTCTGTCCCACCCATCGCACAGGAAGAAAAGGAGGAGGAGGAGGATTGTGTCAGCATGGAGGTGGAGCCTGGCACTCAGCATCATCAGCAGCAGTCTTTTAGGGATGATTTACAGTCCCAAGAAACCAGTGGACTTGTACGTGGCTGGGAGGAGGTGGCTGCAGATCATGTCGTCCTTAGTGACCCAGAGGACTCCGGACCGAATGCCTCAGCTAACCTACGCTGCATGGCCTCCCTGATCCTGCAAAGTCTGCGGAAGGATCCTCAAATTCTTCGGATCAAGGAGAGGGACCATTACTGGCTGGCCACTCTCCTTGATCCACGGTACAAGGGTAAGGTTGTGGACCTTATCTTACCGTCGCAGAGGGAGCAGAGGATGAGACAACTCCGGGAGGCCCTGCAGAAAGGTCTGTGCAACGCGTTCCCAGAGACTGGGAGGTTACAAACTCCTGGTCCTGGACAACGAGTTGCTAAGGCTTCGGTCAGTCAAAGAAGGAGCGGTGGGGAAGGTGGCCGTCTGACCAATGCATTCAGACAATTCTTTAGTCCGCAGCCCCAAGGTATGATCGGTTCCAGCAACCATCGCCAGCGTCTGATATACATGGTGCAGGAATACCTAGGGGCAAGGTCAGACTTGGACACCTTCCCCACCGAAAATCCTCTGGCTTACTGGGTCTTGAGGATGGATCACTGGCCAGAGCTTGCACAGTATGCAATTGAGCTACTGGCCTGTCCTGCATCCAGCGTTCTTTCAGAACACACATTCAGTGCTGCTGGAGGATTTGTCACGGATCACAGGGTGCGCCTGTCCACCGACTCTGTTGATCGACTGACCTTCATAAAGATGAATCAGTCTTGGATCACCACCAGCTACCAAACACCTGAAGCTGATATAACAGACTAATTTATTTTCAAATGTCACATCCCTTCAAGACTAATGCTGATGCTGAGAGACTGTCCTGTTATGTTGACTGACTATCCTCCTCCTCCTCAATGATCCGATTGATGATGATAGCTTGGAAGAACATTTTTGTTTCTGGGTGCCGCCACCAGTGGCTAAGGCCCAATTTTTCAGCCCCTGTTTAACAGGGGCATGTAATTAAAAACATTTATGCAATGCTTTGCAGCATGGCTCATTCCTGCACTCCAACTAGAGTATCTGGGAGACGTTGCAGTGTCGTGGCACCAGTGGCTAAGGCCCAATTTTTCAGCCCCTGTTTAACAGGGGCGTGTAATTACAATTTTTGATGCAATACTTTGCAACAGGGCTCATTGCTGTGCTCCAAGTACAGTATCTGTGAGGGGTTGCAGTGTTGTGGCACCAGTGCCTAAGGCCCAATTTTTATGCCCCTGTTTAACAGGGGCATGTAATTACAATTTTTTATGCAATGCTTTGCAGCAGGGCTCATTCCTGCACTCCAACTAGAGTATCTGGGAGAGGTTGCAGTGTCGTGGCACCAGCACCAGTGGCTAAGGCCCAATTTTTCAGCCCCTGTTTAACAGGGGCGTGTAATTACAATTTTTGATGCAATACTTTGCAACAGGGCTCATTGCTGTGCTCCAAGTACAGTATCTGTGAGGGGTTGCAGTGTTGTGGCACCAGTGCCTAAGGCCCAATTTTTCTGCCCCTGTTTAACAGGGGCATGTAATTACAATTCTTGATCTAATAATTCACAGCAGGGCCCATTCCTGTGCCCACCAAGACTAACTGTGAGGCCTTACAGTGTTGTGTCAACACCACCACCACCACCACCACCAAAGGCCCAATTTTTCAGCCCCTGTTTAACCGGGGCGTGCAATTACAATTCTTGATCTAATAATTCACAGCAGGGCCCATTCATGCGCCCACCAAGAGTAACTGTGAGGGCTCACAGTGTTGTGGCAACACCAACATGTAAGGGGCAAATTTCAGCTGAGTATATACGGCAGGCCCCTACTTTCAAACATCCAACTTACAAACGACTCCTCCTTGCAAACGGAAGGATACAACAGGAAGTGAGAGGAAATCTACCCCTAGGAAGGCAAATTCTCTCCTGTAAGAGTTAATATGGGAAAAAAAGTGTCTCCTCTCCACTGATGCTTTATCACCAATTCTTGTTTCAATAAAACCCCCAAATTTTCAAAAAACATTTGTCATTAGGACGGAAAGTGAGGTGAACTGTTCTGAACAGGTGCACACTGCACAGACAGCAAAACAAATGTTACAGGGGTGATAACCCTTCCCTATGTTTTCCAAAAAGCTTAAAAATAGATTTTTTGCCTGGAGCTACACTTAAACAATGTACCTGTTCAAAATTACAAACAGATTCTACATAAGAACAAACCTACAGTCCCTGTCTTGTATGCACCGCCTGTATACGGCTGTTCAGAGTATATAGGGCCTTTTTTTTTCACTTTATGCATCATTAAAATGACTGCTCCAGAAAAACGGCCGTTTTTAAAACTTCTTTTTGCATTGATACATGTCCCCTGGTGCAGAACCCGGGTTCCCAAACCCTTTTTAGGACAATAACATGCATAATAGTCGTTATAATTAGCACTTTAGATTTCGAACGTTCGCATCCATTGTATTTAATAGGGTTCTAAAGTTTGTGCGAACTTTCGGTCCGTTCGCAGGTTCTGGTGCGAACCGAACCCAGGGGTGTTCGGCTCATCACTAATCATGACCCGGCCATTCAAACGGAGAGACAGAACACAGAAAGACAACAAAAATTGACACATCTGGGAGCTATGGGGTCGGTTACAGTGCAGCTTTGGAGGGCACATTATAACAGTTAAGTCTGCCATAATGTGTTCTTATGTGGTACATGCTAGCACATTGTAGCATTAACCCGGAGGGAGTATGATTAAAACAGCTTTAAAGTGGTTGTAAACCCTTTTGTGTTTTTTTTTCTAACCTGCAAGACAAAGCTATAATGAGCTAGTATGACTAGCATACTAGCTCATTATGTACCACTTACCTTCGATCGGGGCCCCCGAAGTCGTCCGTGTCCCTCCTCTAGCCGCATCCATCGCTGCGGCGATAGCCGGAATGTTACTTCCGGGTATCGCCGCTGCAGCCAATCACAGCGCCGCTCCGGCGCTGTGATTGGCCGGAGCGGCGAAGACGTGACTCCGCGCATGCGCGCGTGAGCTGTCAAATTCGGCTACGTCGTCGAATGTTGTAACCTAGCCGAATTTGTGAATGGGGTGACGTCAGCGTCGCCGCATTTACATACAAATATCTCCTTAACCGTGTAGGTTAAGGAGATATTTCATGCACCTACAGGTAAGCCTTAATCTAGGCTTACCTGTAGGTCTTTGTTTAAAAAGTGGGTTTACAACCACTTTAAGAGTCACTGCCATAAAGTACATTATATCCTATTATACTTTGCAGGGATGACATACACACTGCAAATCAGTCATATAAACAGAAACATTACTGTGTAGCTAAACTGAAATGCAGTTGGCTGTATGTTTGGATTGTGCCATGGTTACCTTTGATGCAAATATTAGGACAGATATATTTGCAGGACTTCATTTTTCATCCAAGAATCTTCAGCTCTATCTGAGTGCTCTGCATCCTCCATCAGCTTCTGTTGCCTTCCCTACAAAATATACTTGTAAAGAAACCTACACTACATTGCATTATTGTGGCCTCCATGTAAGGTCTGTATGCTCTGGAATAATGTGCCTACATGAAAGCCTTGTGCTGTAGAATTTATTGGACCTATATAATGACAAATAATGCAAATAATCCGAAAGGTGTCAGCTAGGTGTCAGGTGTTGACAGTGGGTAGTATAAAAAGGTAGGTGTGATAGATACTCATGTTTTAGTAAAATATTGTAGGTGTGAACAATAAACGTTCACTTTTTGAGAATAGGGTGTGAACGCCCAGTTTAGGGAAACTGTGAGTAGAGTGTGACCTGATATGACCCAATCTGTGAAGAAGCACCGATGTGTGAAGCTTGTAGTTGTGGGCATTCAGTTATCTGTGAACAATCACAGTTTTATTTAATAAGTCAGTGCAAAGTGCAATGACAATGTGTAATAATCCACGGACAAGCTTATTTTACCTTCTCCCAGGTCACAACTGCTGGAACAATGAAAGATGTTTGCCATCGAGGAATGTACTTTAAACACTGATGGTTCAACAAAAGCGTACACCCAAACTTGAGTTCCCACCACTGCACCAGGGACCCACTAACCAAAACTAAAGCTGCCACTTTGAATGAACATGATATAAGAAATCATTTACCAAATACATAAATATGATGATACATGAACGTGAAAATAATCATATTCTGTGACTAGAAAGTCCATAAATGAGACATGATGTTTCAAACAGTCTTATGCAAAATCACGATTTCTTCCACCACACCACATGCACTTGGTGATTCCATTCCCCTCTGGATATGCACTCACCAGGTG
The DNA here is from genome assembly GCA_029206835.1 of Rana muscosa. NCBI lineage: Eukaryota > Metazoa > Chordata > Amphibia > Anura > Ranidae > Rana > Rana muscosa. The sequence goes on from CM055116.1 coordinate 223,246,114, forward strand.
AAGATGCTTTGCACTCTCACTCTGAAGCCTCGTACACACGACTGATTTTCTCGGCAAGAAAACTGCCGGGAGAGCTTTTTGCCGAGAAAACCGTTCGTGTGTATGGTTTCTCGGCAGGAAAACTGCCGGGAATCTCGATGAGAAAAATAGAGAACCTGCTCTCTATTTTTCTCGTCGGGATTCTCGGCAGAGTGTTTCCTGCCGAGAAACCCGGTCGTCTGTATGCTTACCTGTCCAGGGAAACCCGCGCATGCTCGATGAGACTAGTGTGTAGCAAGATGACGGCGACGGCATTGAATGTGGCGAGCGCCGGCTCGTCGTAGTCGATGACGTCACCGCGTTCTTGCCATTCAAAACAACGGCGGTTCTTTTGAATGGCGCGTGTGTACACAGGGCTTGGCAAGACAAGCTTGCCAGGAATCCCGTCGAGAAACCCAACGTTTTTTTTTCGACAGGATTCCCGCCCATGTGTACGAGGCTTCACTCTCACATCATGTCTCATTTATGGACTTTCTAGTCACGGAATATGATTATTTTCATGTATCATCACTTTATTAATCTCAACACTTAACACTGGGTTTTAATACTGTTTTATGATTTGAGGTTTTAGCGCCACTATTTGCCTTTATTTATTTATTTGGTAAATGTATTCTTATATTTGAGGAATGTACTCTACATATTGCTTGTCTTAATTCTGAGTGCCAGTCTACAATTTTGCATTTTAACGTATACATTCTGTCATGCTAAATTGTATGGAATTATAAAGTAAAGAATAAGGCGCTATACATGTTCATGTGATAAACTGGGACAAAGAAAAACACTGCATCAAACTGAAATGTGCACATAAATGAAAAAAGCAAGCATATAGTTCATAAGTGAATAAATCCCAACAAAAAAACGGAATGCTCTGAGATAAAACTTCCACCACGAGTGCTCAGTATGAAGATGGCCACTCACCAGAGTTGTTTGACCCCTTTTTACAGGACGGTCAAAAAACGCTTTGGGAACACCAGATTGGTTCCGCTAATGGCATAAATCCACTCCAATGGGCACTCAGGAAGGGGCTAGAATATAAAAAATAACTCCACAGGAGTCTTCCTGAAGAGCCAATCACGGCAAAAACATATGTTGTAGCAGAGGATCTGTCATTTCCGGGTCCATATTTGATACCCCACATCAGGCTTTGCCCTTTGGAGCGAGATGTGAAACGCACGCCACCCCCCAAGGATCAGCTGACTCACACACGCTGTTTACACCTAGTGCCAGGGCAGGCACTATTACATGTGAGTGCAACTGCTATTATTGCTGCTGTTTATACTTTATTTAAAAATTACTACACTATGAGACTTTTATCCGTGTCTCCTGTAGAGTCGTTTTTTTATATTCTAGCCCCTTCCTGAGTGGCCATTGGAGTGGATTTATGCCATTAACGGAACCAATCTGGTGTTCCCAACGTTTTTTGGCCGTCCTGTAAAAAGGGGTTCACTTTAAAGGGGGCAACTGTTGGTTTATATGTTCTTATCCCCAAAAGCTGCCATTTTTTTGGTATATATTTTCGTATGCTAAATTGTATGTGTTGTGGGTCCCCATCGTAGATTGTGGTTCCCCACAGTAGATAGTGGGTTCCCATAATATATGGCAGGTCCCCATAGTAAATGGTGGTTCCCCATAGTAGATAATGGGTCCCAATACTAGATGGTGGTTCCCCATAGTAGATGGTGATTCCCCATAGTAGATAATGGGTCCTTATAGTAGATAGTGGTTCCCTATAGTAGATAATATGTCCCTGTAGTAGATGGTGGTTCCATATAGTAGATAATGGGTCCCGATAGAAGATGGTGATTCCCCATAGTAGATAATGGGTCCCTAAATTAGATGGTGGTTCTCCATAGTAGATGGTGATTCCCCATAGTAGATAATGGGTCCTTATAGTAGATGGTGGGTCCCCATAGTAGATGTTGATTTCCCATAGTAAAGGAGCCCCTGTAGTAGATGGGAGATCCCTATAGTAGATGGTGGGTCCCCTTAATAGATAGTGGGTCCCCATAGTATATGGTGGAAACACACATCACATGTATTTTGATGTTCTGACAACAGGTATTAACATTCCTTGGTCAATTGCTGTTAACTTATCCACTTCAAAATCTAAATTCAAAAATATATTAAAAACATGCATCAGCACATTCTAAAACAAATAGATCTAAATGAGCCCTCAGACAAGCAGCAGTAAGTACAGTAAGCAATCAAAAACAACTAAACTTTGCTAAAGCCTAAAACACACAATGATATTATCGAACAAATGTTCATCCAGTTTTTTGCATGCTAGACTTCATATAAAAAGCAAGAGGTTACTAAAGTTGTATACATTCTCAAACGGAAGTATAAAAATTCAGAAGTGATGTAATATATTTGTAGCGCACAAACCCCCCCCCCCCCCCCCCTTCACCTGGTTTTGGCTCCTCGCAGGCAGAGAGGGCACACCACGCCACAAGCCCGTACCCTCCCGTGTGAGGAGGTTGAGCGGTGTTGTTGATGGGTCTCCACAGTCTCACATGTTTCTCACCTCTAGGGATGAGCTCGGTGTTCGAGTCGAACATAAGTTTGACTCGAACATCGGCTGTTCGACCGTTCGGCGAACATCGAACGATTTGGGCCGTTCGCGCCAAATTCGAGTGACGCGAACGGCCCACAATACACTGCGCCATCGCAGTGCAATCCCGGCGCTGTGATTGGCCAAGCATGCACTGTGACCCCGCATGCTTGGCCAATCACAGCGCCGGCAGCTAGGAGAGCCATAATTGGCCACAGGCAGGTTGCCTGTGGCCAATTATAGCTCAGAGGGTTTAGCACACGCCCCACACTATAAAAGGCCGCCAGCGCGGCGGCCTTGTGTAGTGTGTTCCGGCGCAGGGAAAGAGTTACATAGGCAGGGACAGTGTCAGTGCTATTTGTACCTCAAACTTGTGTGTAGGGAGAGAGAAGGATAGGCAGGGAGAGTGTCAGTGTCACATTCTTTGCTAAACCTTGTGTGCAGGGAGAGAGAAGGATAGGCAGGGAGAGTGTCAGTGTCATATACTCTGATAAACCTTGTGTGCAGGGAGAGAGAAGGATAGGCAGGGGACAGTGTCAGTGTCATATTCTTTGCTAAACCTTGTGTGCAGGGAGAGAGAAGGATAGGCAGGGGACAGTGTCAGTGTCACATTCTTTGCTAAACCTTGTGTGCAGGGAGAGAGAAGGATAGGCAGGGAGAGTGTCAGTGTCATACTTTGATAAACCTTGTGTGCAGGGAGAGAGAAGGATAGGCAGGGGACAGTGTCAGTGTCATATTCTTTGCTAAACCTTGTGTGCAGGGAGAGAGAAGGATAGACAGGGAGAGTGTCAGTGTCATATACTTTGATAAACCTTGTGTGCAGGGAGAGAGAAGGATAGGCAGGGGGCAGTGTCAGTGTCATTGTTGCTAAGCCTCCTGCACATTATACACCTGAAGTTAGCCCTTATTGCCATTTTTTTCTTGGTGTGTTACACCAACAGGCATTTGCAGCACTTACAGCGGGCGGAGTGTGCCTCCTGATCATATTACACCTGAAGTTAGCCTGTATTGCTGCTTTTTCCTGGTGTGTTACACCAACAGGCATTTGCGGCACTTACAGCGGGCGGAGTGTGCCTCCTGATCATATTACACCTGAAGTTAGCCTGTATTGCTGCTTTTTCCTGGTGTGTTACACCAACAGGCATTTGCGGCACTTACAGCGGGCGGAGTGTGCCTCCTGATCATATTACACCTGAAGTTAGTCTGTATTGCTGCTTTTTCCTGGTGTGTTACACCAACAGGCATTTGTGGCACTTACAGCGGGCGGAGTGTGCCTCCTGATCATATTACACCTGAAGTTAGCCTGTATTGCTGCTTTTTCCTGGTGTGTTACACCAACAGGCATTTGCGGCACTTACAGCGGGCGGAGTGTGCCTCCTGATCATATTACACCTGAAGTTAGCCTGTATTGCTGCTTTTTCCTGGTGTGTTACACCAACAGGCATTTGCGGCACTTACAGCGGGCGGAGTGTGCCTCCTGATCATATTACACCTGAAGTTAGCCTGTATTGCTGCTTTTTCCTGGTGTGTTACACAAACAGGCATTTGCGGCACTCACAGCGGGCGGAGTGTGCCTCCTGATCATATTACACCTGAAGTTAGCCTGTATTGCTGCTTTTTCCTGGTGTGTTACACCAACAGGCATTTGCGGCACTTACAGCGGGCGGAGTGTGCCTCCTGATCATATTACACCTGAAGTTAGCCTGTATTGCTGCTTTTTCCTGGTGTGTTACACCAACAGGCATTTGCGGCACTTACAGCGGGCGGAGTGTGCCTCCTGATCATATTACACCTGAAGTTAGCCTGTATTGCTGCTTTTTCCTGGTGTGTTACACCAACAGGCATTTGCGGCACTTACAGCGGGCGGAGTGTGCCTCCTGATCATATTACACCTAAAGTTAGCCTGTATTGCTGCTTTTTCCTGGTGTGTTACACCAACAGGCATTTGCGGCACTTACAGCGGGCGGAGTGTGCCTCCTGATCATATTACACCTGAAGTTAGCCTGTATTGCTGCTTTTTCCTGGTGTGTTACACCAACAGGCATTTGCAGCACTTACAGCAGGCGGAGTGTGCCTACTGATCATATTACACCTGAAGTTAGCCCGTATTGCTGCTTTTTCCTGGTGTGTTACACCAACAGGCATTTGCAGCACCTACAGCAGGCGTAGTGTGATTCCTGCAAAATATACTCCTGAAGCTAGGCCTTATTGCTGGTTTTCCCATTTCCCTGCAGGCCATTAGAATGTCTGGAAGGCAAACAAGGAGAAGCAGACAGTCAGGAGCCAATAAAAGAGGGCAAGCAGGCTCTGTGTCTAGAGACAACAGTGCTGGTCGTGGACGCGGTGCATCGCCATCAGCACGTGGCCATGGGACACGCTTGTCCTTCTTTTCGGCAGCTGGACGTGTTGAGCCGCATCATGCCGAAGACTTGGTAGAGTGGATGACCAAGCCCTCCTCATCCTCCTCATCCTCTCTCACCCAGGCTCAGGGTACTGGCAAAGCAGCTGCCAAAGCGTCCTCTTCCCTGGTATCAATGTCATCATCAGTCACTCCTTCCCTAGACCAACCATGTCCTCCTGAGGAGTCCCCCGAACTGTTTGAGCACAGTGTTGGGTACATGCTCCAGGAGGATGCCCAGCGTTTCGAAGGGTCTGATGATGATACCCAGCTAGAGGAAGGCAGTAGTGTGAGAGCAGAGAGAGGGGATGCTCAAGAAGGACACCAATCTGGCAGTCATGTTCCAGCAGCTGCAGCATACTGCCAGATTGGCTCCAGTGATGAGGAGGGAGGGGATGATGAGGTCACTGACTCCACGTGGGTGCCTAATAGGAGAGAGGAGGAGGAGGAGGAGGAGGAGGAGAATGAGGAGGAGGCACATCTCCAATGAGACAGGATGCCCTCGGGGGGCCAGCGTAAGGGCAGCACACCGACGGAATCACACCGCAGAGCTCCGCCTGTGCAGGGCGCTGCCTCTGCCCATTATTAAAAAAGTTCTTTGGTGTGGGCCTTTTTTGAGTCGAGTGCATCAGATCGCACAGCTGCTGTTTGCAACATATGTCTCAAGCGTATATCGCGTGGCCAAAACATCACCCGCTTGGGCACCACATGCTTGACCAGACATATGTTGACCTGCCATGCAGCTCGTTGGCAAGCCTACCTTAAAGACCCACACCAAAGAACAAAGCGGACCTCTCCTTGCACCGCATTAGCTGGGATCTCCAACCCCACTATACCTTCAGTCCTCTCTGAAACCTGCACTGAGAGGAATGAAGGTGTAGAATTAGGTGAGTCACAGCCAAGTACTTGCGGGCACTCTGCTAGCAGTACACCGACGTCCGATTCTAGCAGGCAAATTTCCCTGCCCCAGCTGCTGGACCGTCAAAAGAAGTTCACTCCCAGCCATCTACATGCCCAGCGGTTAAATGCTAGCTTGGCTAAATTGCTAGCGCTTCAACTGCTGCCTTTTCAGTTGGTAGACTCGGCCCCCTTCCGTGAGTTTGTGCAATGTGCGGTTCCTCAGTGGCAGGTTCCCAAACGCCACTTTTTCTCAGGGAAGGCGATTCCGGCTCTCTACCGGCATGTGGAAGGCAATGTCTTGGCCTCGCTGGACAGGGCGGTCAGCGGTAAGGTGCATATTACCGCTGACTCATGGTCCAGCAGGCATGGACAGGGACGTTACCTTTCTTTCACGGCCCATTGGGTCACTCTTTTGGCAGCTGGGAAGGATGCAGGACAAGGTGCAGTAGTATTGGAGGTTGTTCCACCGCCACGCCTCCAAAATGCTACTACTGGTTGTGACACACCTCTGTCCTCCACCCCCTCCTCTTCTTCTTCCTCCATGGCCTCTTCCTGTGCTTTGTCCTCGGAACCAGCGGTGCTCCGTAGGCGTTCAAGGGGCTACGCAAGTACGCAGGCAAAAAGATGCCACGCCGTGCTTGCGCTGGTGTGTTTGGGGGACAGGAGCCACACTGGGGCAGAGGTTCTGTCTGCTCTGCAGGGGCAGGCCGAGAGGTGGTTGACGCCACGCCAGCTTAAGCCAGGAATGGTAGTTTGCGACAATGGCACCAACCTCCTCTCCGCTCTCCGACAGGGACAACTGACCCATGTGCCCTGTGTGGCTCACGTCCTTAACCTGGTGGTGCAGCGGTTCTTGGGCAGGTACACAAGCTTACAGGATGTCCTGAGGCAGGCCAGGAAAGTCTGTGTGCATTTCCGCAGATCTTATAATGCCAGTGCTCGCCTGGCTGAGCTGCAAAAGGAGTTGAACCTGCCCAAGAACCGCCTTATATGTGACATGCCCACCAGGTGGAAATCAACGTTGGCCATGCTGCAGCGGCTGCACACGCAGCAGAGGGCCATCAATGAGTACCTGTGCGACTACGGCACCAGGACAGGGTCAGGGGAGCTCGGGTTTTTTTCACCACGCCAGTGGGGCATGATCAGGGATGCATGCACTGTCCTGGCACCATTTGAGGAGGCCACGAGGATGGTGAGCAGTGACAGTGCATGCATCAGTGACACTGTACCTCTTGTCCACCTGTTGGAACATACGCTGCGTGGAATAATGGACAGGGCACTTGAGGCAGAACAGAGGCAGGAAGAGGAGGACTTCCTTGCCTCTCAAGGCCCATTTACCCAGACAGTGTTCCTTCTGTCCCACCCATCGCACAGGAAGAAGAGGAGGAGGAGGAGGAGGAGGAGGATTGTGTCAGCATGGAGGTGGAGCCTGGCACTCAGCATCATCAGCAGCAGTCTTTTAGGGATGATTTACAGTCCCAAGAAAACAATGGACTTGTACGTGGCTGGGAGGAGGTGGCTGCGGATCATGTCGTCCTTAGTGACCCAGAGGACTCCGGACCGAATGCCTCAGCTAACCTACGCTGCATGGCCTCCCTGATCCTGCAAAGTCTGCGGAAGGATCCTCGTATTCTTCGGATCAAGGAGAGGGAGCATTACTGGCTGGCCACTCTCCTTGATCCACGGTACAAGGGTAAGGTTGCGGACCTTATCTTACCGTCGCAGAGGGAGCAGAGGATGAGACAACTCCGGGAGGCCTTGCAGAAAGGTCTGTGCAACGCGTTCCCAGAGACTGGGAGGTTACAAACTCCTGGTCCTGGACAACGAGTTGCTGAGGCTTCGGTCAGTCAAAGAAGGAGCGGTGGGGAAGGTGGCCGTCTGACCGATGCGTTCAGACAATTCTTTAGTCCGCAGCCCCAAGGTATGATCGGTTCTAGCAACCATCGCCAGCGTCTGATATACATGGTGCAGGAATACCTAGGGGCAAGGTCAGACTTGGACACCTTCCCCACCGAAAATCCTCTGGCTTACTGGGTCTTGAGGATGGATCACTGGCCAGAGCTTGCACAGTATGCAATTGAGCTACTGGCCTGTCCTGCATCCAGCGTTCTTTCAGAACGCACATTCAGTGCTGCTGGAGGATTTGTCACGGATCACAGGGTGCGCCTGTCCACCGACTCTGTTGATCGACTGACCTTCATAAAGATGAATCAGTCTTGGATCACCACCAGCTACCAAACACCTGAAGCTGATATAACAGACTAATTTATTTTCAAATGTCACATCCCTTCAAGACTGATGCTGATGCTGAGAGACTGTCCTGTTATGTTGACTGACTATCCTCCTCCTCCTCAATGATCCGATTGATGATGATAGCTTGGAAGAACATTTTTGTTTCTGGGTGCCGCCACCAGTGGCTAGGGCCCAATTTTTCAGCCCCTGTTTAACAGGGGCATGTAATTAAAAACATTTATGCAATGCTTTGCAGCATGGCTCATTCCTGCACTCCAACTAGAGTATCTGGGAGAGGTTGCAGTGTCGTGGCACCAGTGGCTAAGGCCCAATTTTTCAGCCCCTGTTTAACAGGGGTGTGTAATTACAATTTTTGATGCAATACTTTGCAACAGGGCTCATTGCTGTGCTCCAAGTACAGTATCTGTGAGGGGTTGCAGTGTTGTGGCACCAGTGCCTAAGGCCCAATTTTTCTGCCCCTGTTTAACAGGGGTGTGTAATTACAATTTTTGATGCAATACTTTGCAACAGGGCTCATTGCTGTGCTCCAAGTACAGTATCTGTGAGGGGTTGCAGTGTTGTGGCACCAGTGCCTAAGGCCCAATTTTTCTGCCCCTGTTTAACAGGGGCATGTAATTACAATTCTTGATCTAATAATTCACAGCAGGGCCCATTCCTGCGTCCACCAAGAGTAACTGTGAGGCCTTACAGTGTTGTGTCAACACCACCACCACCACCAAAGGCCCAATTTTTCAGCCCCTGTTCAACAGGGGCATGCAATTACAATTCTTGATCTAATAATTCACAGCAGGGCCCATTCATGCGCCCACCAAGAGTAACTGTGAGGACTCACAGTGTTGTGGCAACACCAACATGTAAGGGGCAAATTTCAGCTGAGTATATACGGCAGGCCCCTACTTTCAAACATCCAACTTACAAACGACTCCTCCTTGCAAACGGAAGGATACAACAGGAAGTGAGAGGAAATCTACCCCTAGGAAGGCAAATTCTCTCCTGTAAGAGTTAATATGGGAAAAAAAAGTGTCTCCTCTCCACTGATGCTTTATCGCCAATTCTTGTTTCAATAAAAACCCCAAATTTTCAAAAAACATTTGTCATTAGGACGGAAAGTGAGGTGAACTTTTCTGAACAGGTGCACACTGCACAGACAGCAAAACAAATGTTACAGGGGTGATAACCCTTCCCTATGTTTTCCAAAAAGCTTAAAAATAGATTTCTTGGCTGGAGCTACACTTAAACAATGTACCTGTTCAAAATTACAAACAGATTCTATATAAGAACAAACCTACAGTACAGTCCCTGTCTTGTATGCACCGCCTGTATACGGCTGTTCAGAGTATATAGGGCCTTTTTTATTTTGTGTGCGGGGTTCCCCTTAATATCCATACAAGACCCAAAGGGGCTGGTAATGGGCTGGGGTGGGGGGGGGGTGATGGGGTAGCTATGCCATTTTTCTTAAAGATTTTCATCCATAATACCGGGACCAGACATTACATTAAAGCCGCTAGCAGTTTTAAATGGCTTTTTTTCCTTTAGAAATGTAATTTTGTGCAGGGACAGTTCTAAACACGGGAAACACGTGGCACTTCACAGGCATACTTTAGATACCCCCCAGGTACGATATTTAAAGGAATATTTGACTTTTTTTTTTCACTTTATGCATCATTAACCACTTAACAACCACCTGCCGACAAATAACGTCGACAAGGTGGTTGCTTAACTCTGGGAGGACGTTATATAACGTCCTCCCAGAATCGCGCTCCCGCGCGCCCCCTGGGGCGCGCACACGGGAAACTCCGTGACCCGGCGGATCACGAATCGCGGTAAATCGCCGCCGATAGCGGCCGTTTACCATGTGATCGCTCCGTCAAATGACAGAGCAATCACTTGTAAACAGACCGGCGTCATTTGATGACGCCGGTTCCTCCCTCCCCTCTCTGTACCGATCGGTACAGTGTGAGAGGAGAGGGGAGGGAGCGGATGGCAGCAGCAGCTCTGTGGGCTGGATCTGTGACAATTGCAGTCACAGATCCAGCCATCCATCCATCCCTGCTCAGCCATCCCTGGTGCAATACCCTGCCAATACTCTGCAATACACCCTGCCAATACTCTGCAAAATACCCTGCGCAATACTCTGCAAAATACTCTGCAATACCCTGGTGCAATACTCTGCAATACCCTGGCGCAATACTCTGCAATACCCTGCGCAATACTCTGCAATACCCTGCGCAATACTCTGCAATACCCTGCGCAATACTCTGCAATACCCTGCGCAATACTCTGCAAAATACTCTGCAATACCCTGCACAATACTCTGCAATACCCTGCGCAATACTCTGCAATACCCTGCGCAATACTCTGCAATACCCTGCGCAATACTCTGCAAAATACTCTGCAATACCCTGCACAATACTCTGCAATACCCTGCGCAATACTCTGCAATACCCTGCGCAATACCCTGCACAATACTCTGCAATACCCTGCACAATAATCTGCAATACCCTGCGCAATACTCTGCAATACCCTGCGCAATACTCTGCAATACCCTTCGCAATACTCTGCAATACCCTGTGCAATACTCTGCAATACCCTGCGCAATACTCTGCAATACCCTGTGCAATACTCTGCAATACCCTGCACAATACTCTGCAATACCCTGCACAATACTCCGCAATACCCTGCCATAGTCCGCAATACTCCGCAATGCCCTGCAATGCCCGGCAATACTCCGCAATGCCCACTTCCCGCCCGCCGGCCGTCATATGACGTCCTTGACTTTGTGCGGGGATATCTGAATGATGGGTGCAGCTACAGGCATCATTCAGATATCAGCTTTTTCAGCCGGCGATTCCCTACACCATAAGAACAATCATAGCGGCTGTTCTGCTGCTTGATCATTCTTACGGGAGGCGAGAGGGGATGTCCCCCCCTCCCGCTGCCCTCCGGTGCTTCTACCGACTCACCGCTACGATCAAAGCCAGGATTGTTGTTTTTTTTTGGGTTTTTTTCAGGCTTCCCAGCCTAGAGGTGGGATGTGGGGTCTTATTGACCCCATATCTCACTGTAAAGAGGACCTGTCATGCCATATTCCTATTACAAGGGATGTTTACGTTCCTTGTAATAGGTATAAAAGTGATCAAAAAAATTTTTGGGGCGGAAAAACATGTCAAACTAAAATAAATAAAGTAAAATGAACAATAAAAAAATATATATTTTTTTTAAAGCGCCCCTGTCCCCGTGAGCTCGCATACAGAAGCGAACGCATACGTAAGTCCCGCCCACATATGAAAACGGTTTTCAAACCACACATGTGAGGTATCTCTGCGAACGTTAGAGCGAGAGCAATAATTCTGGCCCTAGACCTCCTCTGTAACTCAAAATATGTAACCAGTAAAAATATTTAAAGCGTCGCCTATGGGGATTTTTTTAAGTAGCGAAGTTTGGCGCCATTCCACGAGTGTGTGCAATTTTTAAGGGTGACATGTTAGGTATCTATTTACTCGGTGTAACTTCATCTTTCACATTATGCAAAAACATTGGGCTAACTTTACTGTTTTTTTTTTTTTTTTAAGCACAAAACATTTTTTTTCCGTAAAAAACGCGTTAAAAAAATTGCTGCGCAAATATCGTGCGAGATAAAAAGTTGCAACAACCACCATTATATTCTCTAAGGTCTTTGCTAAAAAAACATATATAATGTTGTGGGGTTCTATGTAATTTTCTAGCAAATAAATTATGATTTTTACATGTAGGAGAGAAATGTCAGAATTGGCCTGGGTGCTCCAGAACGCCTGAAGGTGCTCCCTGCATGTTGGGCCTCTCTATGTGGCCACGCTGTGTAAAAGTCTCACACATGTGGTATCGCCATACTCGGGAAGAATAGCAGAATGTGTTTTGGGGTGTAATTTGTGGAATGCATATGCTGTGTGTGAGAAATAACCTGCTAATATGACAATTTTGTGAAAAAAAAAAAAGAGAAAAAAAAAATCTTGATTTTGCAAAGAATTGTGGGAAAAAATGACAACTTCAAAAACTCACAATGCCTCTTTCTGAATACCTTGGAATGTCTTCTTTCCAAAAAGGGGTCATTTGGGGGGTATTTGTACTTTTCTGGCATGTTAGGGTCTCAAGAAATGAGATCGGCCGTCAGTACTTCAGGTGTGATCAATTTTCAGATATTGGCACCATAGCTTGTGGACTCTATAACTTTCACAAAGACCAAATAATATCCACCAATTTGTACTTATTTTTACCAAAGATATGTAGCAGTATAAATTTTGGCCAAAATTTATGAAGAAAAAATAGTAATTTACAAAATTTTATAACAGAAACGAAAAAAAAATCATTTTTTTACAAAATTTTCAGTCTTTTTTCTCTTATAGCGCAAAAAATAAAAAACCCAACAGTGATTAAATACCACCAAAAGAAAGCTCTATTTGTGTGAAAAAAAGGACAAAAAATTCATATGGGTACAGTGTTGTATGACTGAGTAATTGTCATTCAAAATGTGAGAGCACAGAAAGCTGAAAATTGGTCTGGTTATTAAGGGGGTTTAAGTGCCCAGTGGTCAAGTGGTTAAAATGACTGCTCCCGAAAAACGGCCGTTTTTAAAACTTTTTTTTGGATTGATACATGTCCCCTGGTGCAGAACCCGGGTTCCCAAACCCTTTTTAGGACAATAACATGTAAAGCGTGGATAATCCGCGCATCCCCTATAGTGCAAAAAAAAAAAAGCAATGATTCACAAAAAAATCACTAGTGCAATGAGTACAAAAACATATACATAAACCACAATATGAAAATGTTTTTGAAATGTGAAAAAATTATACCTTATATGAAGGGCTATAATAGAAAAAAAGATTTCTCAAGCATAAATGATAAGTGCTGCATTTACAAAATAGCTGGAATATACAGCTATACAATAATGATCAAAAATAATAGAAAAAATGCTCTACCAAAACAATGTGCAAAAAAACAAAGTGCAAACTGAACAATATTAAATGCAATTATGTGCAAAAAAAGTTCCAGGTGAAAGGCTGTCAAATAGTGTCCTACTAAACACACACAGGCTGTGAAAAAGACTCGCTGCATTCAGAACCAAATGGGAGAAGTAATAATTGATGGAAAAGGTTGATATCTTCCTCCAAAAGTTTTCCAGCAAGATGAGACAGAATAGTAAAAATGGGGGCTTACCAAATCCGGTGGATCTCTATTACGGAGATCATACAGGCTCAGCACATCATAGGACTCCACAGTATCCCGGCATCAGTCCTGCAGCAGGTCCGCTCTCTCCTTAGGCTGTTCAGGGGCACAACTTCCTTGCAGTCAAGATCGGTTCCCAATGTTGGGTATGATAAGCGTGGGTATCATAAAAGAGATAAGGGGAGACTCATGGTGCAATATAATAAAAGTCCTTTTATTTAAAAATACAGGAACTGACATCCAGAGTCTCAAACAAAATTTCAAAATTCAGCGGTAAGACGAGACAACCAGCCGCGGCTCAGGCCACTAAGCTGGAGCGTGGTGACGTCAAAGATGATTGCTCCGCCCCACCGACGGAGCAATCATCTCTGACATCACCACGCTCCAGCTTAGTGGCCTGAGCCGCGGCTGGTTGTCTCGTCTTACCGCTGAATTTTGAAATTTAGTTTGAGACTCTGCATGTGAGTTCCTGTATTTTTAAATAAAAGGACTTTTATTATACTGCACCATGAGTCTCCCCTTATCTCTTTTATGATACCCACGCTTATCATACCCAACATTGGGAACCGATCTTGACTGCAAGGAAGTTGTGCCCCTGAACAGCCTAAGGAGAGAGCGGACCTGCTGCAGGACTGATGCCGGGATACTGTGGAGTCCTATGATGTGCTGAGCCCGTATGATCTCCGTAATAGAGATCCACCGGATTTGGTAAGCCCCCATTTTTACTATTCTGTTTCATCTTGCTGGAAAACTTTTGGAGGAAGATATCAACCTTTTCCATCAATTATTACTTCTCCCATTTGGTTCTGAATGCAGCGAGTCTTTTTCACAGCCTGTGTGTGTTTAGTAGGACACTATTTGACAGCCTTTCACCTGGAACTTTTTTTGCACATAATTGCATTTAATATTGTTGAGTTTGCACTTTGTTTTTTTGCACATTTTTTTGGTAGCGCATTTTTTCTATTATTTAGGACAATAACATGCATAATAGTCGTTATAATTAGCACTTTAGATTTCGAACGTTCGCATCCATTGTATTTAATAGGGTTCGAAAGTTCGTGCGAACTTTCGGTCCGTTCGCGGGTTCTGGTGCGAACCGAACCCGGGGGTGTTCGGCTCATCACTACTCACCTCTATGAATGACAGAGATAAGTCCTTGATTTCCCCAGTAACTTGAATGTTCACACCAGCTGCAACTCCAACGCAGAGTTTATTTTCTCTTTAGTAAAATAACAGTCTCTGATAGGAAAGAGGTTGGAGTAAAGACAGGACAGCATAAGATGTGGGAGAGGTCCCGGCGCAAACACAATCACTTCACTGCTTGGCTTCTCAAGCAGACTCAGCCCAGATGGATAGTCTCCCTAGAAAGAGACTAGCAGCCAAATGGTACTCCAACTTAGACTCAGTCTCTGCCACAGACTGAGTGAGCTTGGTCTCTGCCACAGACCTGGTGAACTTGGTCTCTGCCACAGACCTGGTGAACTTGGTCTCTGCCACAGACCTGGTGAACTTGGTCTCTGCCACAGACCTGGTGAACTTGGTCTCTGCCACAGACCTGGTGAACTTGGTGCTTCAAAACTTGGACTCTATGTAAGGAGAAGACATCCCTCCAGAGAGTAACCGGGACCCTTCCTTCACCGTGACTTCTCACTGGTCCCTCGGAACAGTTCCTCCCCCGGCCTCCTCGTCTAAGATACGGGTCCCCTCGCAAGGCTGCACCCTGGGATTCCTCAAACCTTGCTGGGCCCCAGCCGAAGGTGCTTGGCCCAAGGCCTTTTCTGCAGTCCCAGGGCTAAAGGTGCCTGGGACTGATTCACTCACCTCCGCCCCTGGGCCAAAGGTGCCCAGGGCAGACATGAAAACACTCCTGGGGTAGGACCCCCGACCACAACAGAACGGACAGAACCCCGAACAGGCAGCGTCTGCCCTTTTTATATCCTCTCCCAGCATGCACAGCAGGCCTGCCACACCCACGGTACGGCTGCTGAGAGGGGACACACAAGACACAGCACTGTATCAGCGGTTCAACCCTGGCCTACTATGGCAACGCCACCTGCAGGCCACAGTGAACTACACACCAATACTCTCCCTGCGGATAAAATGGTTGACAGAATCCTGACAATTGGGGTGTTTGAGCACAACTACCACTCAAACACTTCCCCTAAATTTAGGACCCCGCTACATATTGTATTGTATTTTCGGTTGAATACTGTACTGATTAAATGAAAATCGAAGTGATGTAATGTATTGTATTTTAAGATGAATACTGTACTGATTAAATGAAAATCGTACAATCTGGTATCATACGAGAAACATTTTCACGCTTGTCCCATCAGATAATTTTCCACAACGCATCCTGATCGGCTCCCAAAAGCTGTGTACTAATGATCAGATTATCGTACGATCTCTTTGAAATAAATATTTTTCGTATGATTTTCTGATTGTGTGTATTAGCCTTAAAGGGATTGTAAAGTCAGATGTTTTTTTTTATCTTAATGCATTCTATGCATTAAGATAAAAATCCTTCTGTGGGTAGCAACTGCCCCAGCACCCCCTAATACTTACCTGAGCCCTATCTCTGTCCAGCGATGTCCACGAGTCCCTTGGCCGTCTGAGAGTCTACCTCCTGATTGGTTGAGACACAGCAGCTGTGCCATTGGCTCCTGCAGCTGTCAATCAAAGTCAGTTAGCCAATCAGGAGAGAGGGGGCGGGGCCGAACGGCAGCTTTGTGTCTGAATGCTTGCTGTGGGGGCACTCAACAGGAGGGAGGAGCCGGGAGAGCCGAATAGGGAACCGAGAAGAGGAGGATCCGGGCTGAACTGTGCAAAACCATTACACAGAGGAGGTAAGTATAACCTGTTTGTTATTTAAATAAAAAAACAAAAATTCAACTTTACAATCAATTTAAGGGGTCATTCAGATGAGTAACACCTATCCTGCATGCTGAGCCACTTTTGCCTGTATCTACATTTGCTGTGGAGTTGTGTGCAGGCAGCCTATAGATGTGGATGTAGACACAGTAGCTGCATGCACACAGCAGGATATAGCTGCATTTGAAAATTTGACATGCCTGCAGAAGTGTGTGCACGGATGTGAATGCACACTGTCTGTGTTTGGGACCATGCACCCACACCAATGTCATATTGGAAGCAGTGTCTGTGTCTGTACATCCAATGCATCCCAGTTGACATGAATGGGACTGGCAGCACAGAGACCCTCCATTGGCGTATACTTTAGTACTCCTGAGTTCTAAGGCTGGGTCCACACTGGTACCACATACGCATGACGTGTACAAATAAATGGTTCCATATGAGAGCCGTCTTAACTGGTCCGACACAAGTGGGTCCGACTTTAAAAAAGGTTCCTGCACTACTTTGGTCTGACTTTGGTCCGTTTTCAGCCCATTCAATATAATTAAAGTCAGATCAAAGTCGGATCCTCGTCCTAACCATCTGACTTGTGACACTTTCTGCAAGGCCTCCCGAAGATGCTTCATCCTTTGCTCCCTCTGCGATGGAAAGATAAGGTCTGCAACCTTACCCTTGTAACGTGGATCATGGAGGGTTGCCAGCCAGTAATGATCCCTCTCCTTGATCGCACAAATACAAGGATCCTTATGCAGGCTTTGCAGGATCAGGGAGGCCATGCAGCGTAGGTTTGCTGAGGCATTCGGTGTGGAGTCCTCTGGGTCACTGAGGACGACATGATCTGCAGCCACCTCCTCCCAGCCACGTACAAGTCCATGGGTGTCTTGGGACTGTAATTGATCCCTTGAAGACTGCTGGTGATGCTGAGTGCTAGTCTCCACCTCCATGCTGACACAATCCTCCTCCTCCTCCTCTTCCTGTGTGATAGCCGGGCCAGCAGGAACACTGTCTGGATAAAGGGGGCCTTGAGAGGTAAGGAAGTCCTCCTCTCCCTGCCTCTGTTCTGCCTCAAGTGCCCTTTCCATTATACCTTGCAGCGTGTGCTCCAACAGGTGGACAAGAGGGACAGTGTCACTGATGCATGCACTGTCACTGCTCACCATCCTCGTGGCCTCCTCAAATGGTGCCAGGACAGTGCAGGCATCCCTGATCATGGCCCACTGGCGTGGGGAAAAAAATCCAAGCTCCCCTGGCACTGTACTGGTGCCATATTGCAACAGATACTCATTGATGCATGCGTGTGCAGCCGCTGCAGCATGGCCAACGTAGAGTTCCACCTGGTGGGCATGTCACAGATTAGGCGGTTCTTCGGCAGGTTGTAATCCTTTTGCAGGTCAGACAGACAAGCACTGGCATTATATGACCGGTGGAAATGCCCACAGAGTTTCCTGGCCTGCTTCAGGACCTCCTGTAAGCCCGGGTACCTGCCCAAGAACCGCTGCACCACCAAGTTAAGGACGTGAGCCAAACAGGGCACATGAGTCAGTTGTCCCTGTCGGAGGGTGGAGAGGAGGTTGGTGCCATTGTCGGAAACCACCTTTCCTGGCTTAAGCTGGCGTGACGTCAACCACCTGTGAGCCTGCCCCTGCAGAGCTGACAGAATCTCTGCCCCAGTGTGGCTCCTGTCCCCCAAGCACACCAGCTCAAGCACCGCATGGCATCTTTTTGCCTGCGTACTTGCGTAGCCCCTTGAACGCCTATGGAGGACCGCTGGTTCCGAGGACAAATCAGCAGAGGAAGAGGCCATGGAGGAAGAAGAAGAGGAGGGGGTGGAGGAGAGAGGTTAGTCAGAATCACCAGTAGTAAGGCGTCATGGCGGAACAACCTCCAACACTACTGCACCTTGTCCTGCATCCTTCCCAGCTGCCAGCAGAGTCACCCAATGTGCCGTGAAAGATAGGTAACGTCCCTGTCCATGCCTGCTGGACCATGAGTCAGCGGTAATATGCACCTTATTGCTGACCGCTCTATCCAGCGAGGCCAAGACATTGCCTTCCACATGCTGGTAGAGAGCCGGAATCGCCTTCCGTGAGAAAAAGTGGCGTTTGGGAACCTGCCACTGAGGAACCGCACATTCCACAAACTCACGGAAGGGGGCAGAGTCTACCAACCGTAAAGGCAGCAGTTGAAGTGCTAGCAATTTAGCTAAGCTAGCATTCAACCGCTGGGCATGTGGATGGCTGGGAGCGAACTTCTTTCGGCGGTGCAGCAGCTGGGGCAGGGAAATTTGCCTGGTACAATCAGACGTCGGTGTACTGATAGCAGATTGCCCCCAAGTACTTGGCTGTGACACACCCAATTCTACACCTTCATTCCTCTCAGTGCAGGTTTCTGAGAGGACTGAATGTATAGTGGGGTTGGAGATCCCAGCTGATGGTCCGCTTTGTTCTTTGGTGTGGGTCTTTTAGGTAAGCTTGCCAACGGACTGCATGGTAGGTCAACATATGTCTGGTCAAGCACGTGGTGCCCAAGCGGCTGATGTTTTGGCCACGCGAGATATGCTTTAGACATATGTTGCAAATGGCAAAGGTGCGATCTGCTGCACACGTCTGAAAAAAGTCCCACACCAAATAACTTTTTGAATAACGCACAGAGACAGCAGCGCCCTGCACATGCGGAGCTCTGCGGTGTGATTCAGTCGGTGTGCTGCCCTTTAGCTGGCTCCTGGAGGGCATCCTGCCTCATTGGAAATGTGCCTCCTCCTCCTCTCTGGCACCCACGTGGAGTCAGTGACCTCATCATCCCCTCCCTCCTCATCACTGGAGCCAATCTGGCAGTATGCTGAAGCTGTGGGAACATGAGTGCCAGATAGCTGACCTTGTTGGGCACCCCCTCTCTCTGGGCTCTCGTTACTACCCCCTCTCTCTGAGCTCATGTTACTGCCTTCCTCCAGCTGGGTTCCATCATCGGAGCCTTCAAAACGCTGGGCATCCTCCTGGAGCATGTACCCAACACTGTGCTCAAACAGTTCGGGGGACTCCTCAGGGAGACATGGTGGGGCTAGGGGAGAAGTGACTGATGCCATTGAGCCGTGGGAAGAGGCCGCTTTGGCAGCTGCTTTGCCAGATAAAGTACCCTGAGCCTGGGTGAGAGAGGATGAGAATGAGGAGGAGAAGGATGGCTTGGTCATCCACTCCACCAAGTCTTGGGCATGTTGCAGCTCAACATGGCCAGCTGCCGAAAAGAAGGACAAGCGTGTCCCACGGCCACGTGCTGATGAGGATGCACTGTTGCCTCTAGACACAGCGCCTGCTTTCCCTCTTTTATTGCCTCTAGAGTCGTGACTGCCTCTCATTGTTTGCCTTCCAGACATACTAATTGCCTGCAGTGAGATGTAGCTGCACAAAGGTGGGATGTATATATATATTTTTATATATATATATATACTGATTATAATGCAGCTATCAGAATCAACTGCCTGCTGTGGCGTTAGTATGGGAAAATAAGCAATTGTTTTCAGTTAGTTTTAGGTGAAAACTGTGCAGAGGACACAGTACACTGAAAATAATTGCAGCTCTCTGCTTGTGGTTTTATTATGAGAACACCACTATAATACTCACTAACTGTATTCAGGTAAGCTTTAGGCGAACGCTATGCAAAGCACACCTGCCTGCCTATCACAGTATAGAGACTAAAGCCTCGTACACACGACCGAGTTTCTCGTCGAAAAACGACAAGAAACTTGCTGGCAGAGCTTTCTTGCCGAGTAAATCGGTCGTGTGTATGCGGCTATCAGGTTTCTTGTCAAGAAAACCGACAAGAATCTCGACGAGAAAAATAGAGAACCTGCTCTCTATTTTCTCGTCGAGATTCTCGTCAGCCTGTTTCTCAATGAGAAAAGTGTGTGTGTGTACACTTACCTGTCCTCCGGGAAGCCCGCGCATGCTCGAAATGACTTTGATGCATGCGCGGTAGCTTCCTAGGCATAGTTAGGGTGTAGCAAGATGGCGGCGACGGCATCGAATGTGACGAGCGCACGCTCGTCGTAGTCGATGACGTCACTGCGTTCGCTCCATTCAAAGAACCGTGGGTTCTTTGAATCGAGCGTCTGTACACTCGGTCGGGACAAGTTTCTTGTCCAAGAATCTCGTCAAGAAAAACAACGTGTTTTTTCCTGACGAGATTCTCGGTCGTGTGTACGAGGCTTTACTTTATTCTAGTGAGCTTTAGGTGAACGCTATGCAAAGCACACAGTAGTACACTAAGTGAAACACTGACTGTCTGCAGCTAGCACAATCACCTGCCTGCCCTTCACAGTATAGAGACTAACTGTATTCAGGT
Organism: Rana muscosa; assembly: GCA_029206835.1. Taxonomy (NCBI): domain Eukaryota; kingdom Metazoa; phylum Chordata; class Amphibia; order Anura; family Ranidae; genus Rana; species Rana muscosa. The sequence continues at coordinate 223,266,666 of CM055116.1, forward strand.
GAGCTTTAGGTGAACGCTATGCAAAGCACACAGTACACTAAGTGAAACACTGACTGTAGCTAGCACAATCACCTGCCTGCCCTTCACAGTATAGAGACTAACTGTATTCAGGTAAGCTTTAGGTGAACGCTATGCAAAGCACACAGTACACTAAGTGAAACACTGACTGTAGCTAGCACAATCACCTGCCTGCCCTTCACAGTATAGAGACTAACTGTATTCAGGTAAGCTTTAGGTGAACGCTATGCAAAGCACACAGTACACTAAGTGAAACACTGACTGTCTGCAGCTAGCACAATCACCTGCCTGCCTGTCACAGTATAGAGACTAACTGTATTCAGGTGAGCTTTAGGTGAACGCTATGCAAAGCACACAGTAGTACACTAAGTGAAACACTGACTGTCTGCAGCTAGCACAATCACCTGCCTGCCTGTCACAGTATAGAGAAATCCAGGAACGGATCTAGCTAAACTGAATACAGTGTATAAATATATATACAACACCTAGGATGCATATATATCCTCTACACACTGTAACTGCAGCTAACTGACTCGCCTGCCTGCTCTATCTAACTCAATATAAATGACACTGTCTGTCTCTGTAAACTCTCTCTTTTCACAACTCCAACACACTACACAAGGCCGCAGAGCCGGCGGCCTTATATAGTGTGGGGCGTGTACTAAACCCCCTGAGCCATAATTGGCCAAAGCCACCCTGGCTTTGGCCAATTATGGTTCTCTGTTCAGACGGCGCTGTGATTGGCCAAGCATGCGAGTCATAGCCAGCAGTGAATTATGGGCCGTGACGCGCCACTCGAATTTGGCGCAAACGGCCCATAATGTTCGATCTTCGTCGAACGATCGAACAGCCGATGTTCGAGTCGAACATGGGTTCGAACTCAAACTCAAAGCTCATCCCTAAGTGCCACAATACAGTGCCCATTAGTGCCACATATCAGTGCCCATTAGTGCCACATATTAGTGCCACATATCAGTGCCCATTAGTGCAGCCTCATTAACTCACATCAGTGAAGGAGAAAAATTACTTATTTGGAAAATGTTATAACAGAAACTAAGTAAACTTTTTTTTTTTTTGGTCTTTTTCTATTTAGTTAGAAACAAATAAAACCTCCAGCGGTGATTGAATAATACCAAAAGAAAACTATTGTTACAAAAAAATGATAAAATTGTCATATGGGTACAGTGTTGCATGACAGCATAATTGTCATTTATGTGACAGCTCTAAAAACTGTCAGGAAGGGGGTGAATGTGCCCGGTATAGAAGGTGCCCAGTGGTATGGAAGGTCTCTGACAGTATAGAAGCGCTAAGAGAGGGATTGGCGGCCTCTCCGGTGTTGTCAGTGATATGAAGCTGAGCGGTGCAATAAGTCAGTGTCGGTCGGTACCCAGCAGGCGGGGTCGGGGACAGTCCGGTGTGTCGGTCGGTAGCACGGTGACAGCCTGGAAGGGTTGATCCGGCAGTGACAGGGTCTCTTGGGTTCTTCTCGCGATCTTTCCTCCCCCTCCCCCTCCTCTTCTTTCTCGGTCCTCCATCTCTCCGGTCATGTCGGCTCTCCGCAGCCTCCTCCGTGCTCTCGCCTCCCCCCGGGGCTCCCTGCTGGTGTCCGGGGCGGCCGGGGCAGGCCTGGCTCTGGCGTGTTATGGAACCTATCGGGACGGGAGGGGAGTGCGACACTATCGCGACATATTGCAGGAGAGTTCCTGGCCTCGGAGGGGGATCCTGGTACCGGTCAGCGCTGCCAAGGAAGCGGTAAGTGTCCTGTAGGGATGTGACCCCTCCATTGCTAGGGGCAGGGTGACCCCGATCTACATGATTGATGACAGGAGAGCCCGGGGTCACCCAGCTGTCAGAGATCTCCTCCTGTGATCATCATCCATAGTGACAGTGATGGAGATGTACACATCAGGTGTAATAGTGACACCATCTCATATCATCCTGGTAATAATGTATAAACATAATAATAATAATAACAATCCTATATAAAGGTCTGTCTGTGTCCAATCCTCATCCAATCAGCTGTCAATATTTGTCCACCATACACAATGTATCCATTCCTTCCTCCTTATATGAAAACAGTCGGCTCTGTTCACACCTAGACGTTTGCGATAGCGGGATCCCAAATCGTTCTGCAAAACTGACAAATCGCACCACGCTTGTCCAGGCGCCATTCATTTTCAAACGCGATTCTGCCGTGATTGCCACGCAAAAAGGAGCAGAAGCTTCTTTTGATGGACAAGCTTTGCGCAATCTGGTTTTGCATTGGGCTCCATTATCACCTAGGTGTTTGTGACCTATCAGCGATGAGAGCTTCTTTTCGGTGACAAGATTTGCGCAATGCGGTTCGCCGCGATTGCAGTGCGATTTCTCGCGGCAGAGTCGCCCCCGACTTTAGGTGCATTTGAAAAGGAATGGCACCTGAAAAAGCATGGCGCGATTTGTCAGTTTTGCAGAGAGATTTGGGAGAATCGCCATGAGATCCCAAATCGCTCTGCAAAACAATCACAAACGCTCGTTCAGGTGACATTCGTTTTCAATGGCACCTAAAGGCGGGTGCGATTCTGCTGCAATAAATCGCACTGCAATTGCGTTAAACCGCAATATGCAAATCTTGTCACCCAAAAGAAGCTCTCATCACTGACGGATCACAAACGCCTAGGTGTTAACGGAGCCTAATGCCTAGTACACGCAGGTCGAATGTCGGGAGACATCGGCCAGTTCAATAAAAAACATCCGACATTCAGCCCGACAAAAGCTAGCCAGGCATGCTGGAAAACTGGCAGCCAACCGGCTCCCGATCAGCGCTCTCAGCCAATGGCAGAGAGCACTGACCGGAGTGTTCTGGAAGGGGGGGCAGTCCCCTTATAAGAACACAACAGCTCACTGTACTAACATCAGACTTAGTACAGCAGCTCAGACAAGAGCTGTGATTTTTATTTTTATTTTTTGTACAACCTGCTGGATTGAACGAAAAAAAACAACCTATTAGGCCCATTCACACGGGCGCCTCTGCTCAACAGAATCCGTTCGCCCTGCTGAGCAAGCGAATGACAGGTCCATGTCCGCTCCACTGTGCAGAGCGGACATGGACACAGTCCATCACACTCAGTCCCTCACACTCTCCTCAATGGGGATCTGATCCGCCGGATGGATGGATGGAAAATAGGACCATCGTCCATCTGTTTTCAGCAGACATGTGTCCACTGACATCTGTCGCTCCATAGAGGACAATGCAGCGTCCAATCAGGTCAGCCTGAAAAACTGACAGACAGACCTGATTGGATGACCCGTGTGAAAGGTCCCCTAGTGTGTACCAGGCTTTAGGCTCAGTTCACACCTATGCGTTTTCTATTGCTTTGTGCAGAAAAGCACTACAGTCCATTTAACATGGTTTCCTATGGGACACGTTCACATCTATGCTTTTTTTCAGCTGCTGCGTTTTTGGAAAAGGTCAGGGACTTTTTAAACAAAACAGAGTTTTTGGGTCAATAGACTTCAATGGAGAAGCTTCAGAAAAGCATGTAGTGCATTTTTGCCACAATTTTACTATGTTTTTGCATTTTGCGTTTTTTTAATCTGCCTAACAACAAATTGGCCAAAAAAAAAGAAAGCATAAAAAAATGCATAATGCATCGCAAAAAGCACTGCAAAAACAGATCAAAAGCAAACTGCATAGGTGTGGAAAGGGCCTTAGTCCAGGTTCACACATATAATCATACACGTTCCCTGACCCGCAGGCAAAACGTGTTTCTCTTTAGCAGATGCACGGGGGGGCGTTATTCTAGGTCTGGTTCACACTAGTGCGATTTCAGATGTGACTTTGTTCGCACAGAATCTCATGACAATGGAAATCGCATTGTTTTCAGTGGTGCCCATTAACTTAAATGCGATGTTACTGTGATGAGACTTTTGGGAAGGGTCCTTTGCTGCTTTGATGCAATGCATTGCAATTTTGTGCCCCATAGACGTCATAGAAATGCATCAAAAACACATCTACACTACTGCACACCATACAAGCTCGGCATGTGATAGCAGCCTCAGTCTAACTCCATCCAGGCCACGCCCCCCCCAAACATGTTTCGTCTCACCCATGGGGCTTTTTTTTTTTTTGCCCTTATTTTGTAGATTATATGGAGTCAGGGCGGACTCCCAGCCTGATCTGCACCTTCAGTGAAATACACCGAATGGGGGACATACAGTAGATGCCGGAGCAGAGACCCTAAAGTCAGCTTAGGTTTACATGTGCTTTTGATGCAATTCCAGGTGCATTTCCCCCAAATATTCTCCTCCTCCAAAAATCACACGTATGAAGTTCGCATCAAAAATGCAGCAAAGCGTATTGCAGTTGCGCTACATAATCCCACTGGAAATGGGATGAAATTGCAGTTGAACCAGGCCTTAATGACATCCCCACACATTGGAAAATGTGGCACGTTTTTGGGTGCACATAACTGCAGGATGTAGTAGCACCGTGCAATTCCATGCGGCAGCATTTTAAAAAAAAAGTGTTGGGGACTTTTTCCCACTGGCAGCAGCTTATTCAATGACTGTGCTGCTGTGCCTGCATAAACGCAGCATGCAGGGCCCACATATGTTTGAACCTAGGTTAAGACCTCATTTAGATGTACATTCGGGGGCAGTAAAAATGTGCAGTCGAGCCATGATTTAACCACCCACCTTAAGCGACAATAGGCAGCAGAGGCAGGTGTTTACATACTGCAGCTGCCATGCTATGCTTCTCGCCCCGACATGTAGTGATCAGCGGGCATCAAGCCCCTGAATGCAACCCCATTCAGATAAACAGGAAAGCGTCACAAACGCCCATGTGTTTTTCCACCAAATATAGTTAAAAACAAGTCGTGAGGAAGTGTCACACCACCACCTTACCACCTATCAATTGCATCTGAAAATAAATTTGAACGTGAATCGCTCTTCAAAGGACTGGTAGGTTTATAGGCATGTCTATATCCACCCTAGGTACCCAAACTGTGCAACAGTCTCCACAGTGAGCCAGGCCACTCTCTGCATTATTTTTATTATACAGGATTTATATCGTGCCAACAGATTGCGGAGCGATTTACAATATAGCGAGAGAGACAGTACAGTTACAATACAATAAAATACAAGAGGGTTAGGAAGTTCCTGCTCATAAGAGCTTACAATCTAATAGGGTGGGGCAAGTGATACAAAAGGTTAGAACTACGAGGGATGAGCTGATGGAAGTGATAAAAGTTCAGTTAGTTGGAGGCGTGATAGGCTTCCCTGAAGAGATGTTTTCAGGTATCCCCTAAAGGCAGCTAGAGTAGGAGATAGTTGGACAGATTGGGGTAGAGTTCCAGAAGATGGGAGATGCTCTGGGGAAGTCCTGGAGATGATCATGGGAAGAGGAGACAAGGGAGGTAGAGAGTGGGAGGTCTTGGGAGAAGCGGAGTGGACGGTTTGAATGATATTTGGAGACAAGATTGGTGATGTAGCTCAGGGCAGAGTTGTGAATGGCTTTGTATGTTGTGGTTAGTATTTTGAATTTAATGTGCTGGGCGATCAGGAGCCAGTGTAGGGATTGGCGGAGAGGGGTAGAAGACACTGAGCGGTTGGTAAAGTAGATAAGTTTGGCAGCAGCATTCATTAGAGACTGAAGAGGGGATAGTCTATGGAGAGGCAGGCCTATGAGGAGGGAGTTGCAATAGTCAAGACGAGAGAGATAACATGGGAGTGAATGAGGAGCTTGGTGGTTTCAGTTGTTAAAAAGGGGCGAATTTTAGAGCTGTTTCGGAGGTGAAGTCTACAAGCTTTTGACGGCGATTGGATTTGGGGCTTATTCCATCTCCCCTTCGTGCCACTTTCAATAAAATACTTGTGGTTAAAATCATCCAATTAGACGAGCCCTCGCCAGACAGGGAGACCCCTCAGGGCCTGTTCTGTCTTCCTTTTTATTTATTTTGGTATCTACTTTATTTGAAATGCACAAAACTGACATTTCATCATAGGTGTGCACAGCCTATTACATTAGGAGAAACATAAAAGACAAACAGAGCAGCACCAATCTGAGTGTAGTATAAAAGTAACAGACTTTAATCGCAAGTATTTAAAAACTCACTAGACAGTGGTTGTTTTCAGGCATATCATGAAGTAGAGCAATGCTGTCCGCTTTCACAGGAGTCCAGGGTGGTTCCGTATAGCGCGATCCTGGCTGGCTCGGCGGCGACAGTGGGTTCTGGTGTCCCGGGCTGGCTGTGGAGGGCGCATGGGGAAGTTCATCAGCTGGACATCACTGGTAACAGAGGGTTGTTGCTGGTGGGCGGTGGATGACGCACGCGTTCGGAGCATGCATGCTCCTTCATTAGGCATACCGTCGGTCATCTTTGATGTGGTTAAATAGGACTGGCACAGTGAGGCAGGTTAGTGACATCACTAAGCCCGCCCCTCAGCCCTAACAACCACAACAGAGGTGCCAAGGGGTGGACGGGAAACCAATATGTCCATAGATGGTAAGATGGTAGATGGTAACTGGCCAATGAAAGCATCAATTTGACAAACAAATATCGGCATACAGATCAAACAGTGAATTATTAACAGAAAGAAATGAAAGGGAAAATGAAAAAGACAAAAAAAAAAGACATATTGGTTTCCCGTCCAGCCCCTCGACACCTCTGTTGTGGTTGCTAGGGCTCCCCCCACTATCCATTCTAAACATCCTCTGCAGCAGCCAGGGGAGAGGAAAGGAGGGAAGCCAGCAGCACTGCAGGGGGGGGGGGGCAAAACAGGAGGGGAAGCCCAGGCAATAGGGAGAATCTGAACCGCACACAGTGATTAGGGTGTGCCCAGGCATATCTGGCACACTCCCTGCACACGTCTGTGCATTTCGTCCATGTCACTGTACAGCAGCGCAGTATGCTGTGCTCCTGTATAGTGATATGTGATCCTGTCCTGTGCACAAAGATATAATGCTGCATGTTTGCATTTTATTGCAGCTCACTGCACCGCACCTCCAGAGTGAGTTACATTATGAATAGGACACATAGAAAACAATTGTTTTGTGTATGTCCTGGAGGTGACCTGCATTCATCCAGTGCGGTAAAACACCGGTCATGGCACTGTGTAAACAAGGCTATGCTGTCATAAGTAGTTCACCATTCATAGGAGCCCCATTATACATGTATAGGTTAGGAGAGGGCAGAGAACCTTATGATGTAAAACCATTTATGTATAAAAAGACCCCAGTGCCCAATCCCTGCCACAAGATATGACAGCCTGCATCAATGTAGTGTACAGGCTCCACCGGCTCTCCCTGCCTGGTGTCAGCAGGTACCATGTGAGGGTTGACAACAGAGTGCCTAAGTTACCCAACGCGTTTCGCCATTATGGGGTCGTCAGGAGAGGTAAATGTGTCCTCACCCTGCACTTAAGTTATACCATCATTAACCCATTCATATCTACTTCTGCTAAGCCAACTATTAACCCTTATTTATCCTGTACATTAATCATGACACTTTAAAGTGGATCTTCAGTCTACAATCGAAAGTGAATCCTGCCCACCTCTCCTCCACTCCACTACCTGTATAGCTGATTTTTTTTTTTTTTTTTTCAGAAAAAGGGTTTGGACCTGGGATATGTGACTAACATAACAGAGATCTAACGGCTCACACAGTAAATATGTGACACAAAATATTGAAGATGAGTGATGCAAACGTGTGATACACAATCACATAGACCAAAAACCACAGAAGTTGTCACATATAGTCCAAACAATAAAGTTCATATGTACAAAAGATGCTCCTCCACCGTGCTGGTTGTGATCCAATGCATTACACCCCGAGCAAGTGTAAGATGGGACAGCCTCCACCAATAGATTTACTGCCTCTTACCAAAAATGATGGATCCCTTGTCACAGGGGATCAGAGAAAGCCTGTGGCTATTCCCCAGCCAAGGGTATGGGGCAGGCAGCGTCTCTTTGACCGGGAGATCAGCAACTCTCAACAATAGGAAACACGGTCCCCGTAAATGAAAAGAAGGATATACTATAGTGTAAAACCTTTTAACACGTTTATTAAAAAAAGACGAATGCACACTTACATGAATGCAGATAAAAACGAGCGAAGATAAGCCGGCCGGCTCTTGAACATAAAACAGCCCGTATGCCTCCGGGTAGCGTGGGCGCGATGACGTCAGAACGTGGCTCCTCCCTGGCGTCATCGCGCCCACGCTACCCGGAGGCATACGGGCTGTTTTATGTTTAAGAGCCGGCCGGCTTATCTTCGCTCGTTTTTATCTGCATTCATGTAAGTGTGCATTCGTCTTTTTTTTAATAAACGTGTTAAAAGGTTTTACACTATAGTATATCCTTCTTTTCATTTACGGGGACCGTGTTTCCTATTGTTGAGAGTTGCTGATCTCCCGGTCAAAGAGACGCTGCCTGCCCCATACCCTTGGCTGGTGAATAGCCACAGGCTTTCTCTGATCCCCTGTGACAAGGGATCCATCATTTTTGGTAAGAGGCAGTAAATCTATTGGTGGAGGCTGTCCTATCTTACACTTGCTCGGGGTGTAATGCATTGGATCACAACCAGCACGGTGGAGGAGCATCTTTTGTACATATGAACTTTATTGTTTGGACTATATGTGACAACTTCTGTGGTTTTTGGTCTATGTGATTGTGTATCACACGTTTGCATCACTCATCTTCAATATTTTGTGTCACATATTTACTGTGTGAGCCGTTGACTCATTTTTACACTGTCACCAGTTGCTGTACTGGTGATATTTTCAATAGCGCAACTTTTTCCTTTTTTATTATCTGTTTGGTGTAGTATAACACTGTTGGTTGCAGCTATATTTTTCATTTCACTAGCACAGTTTTTTTTCTTTTTCATAACAGAGATCTGAACACACAAATTGTGCGTCTGCATCTGCTGCCTCTGCCTCCACTTCTATGGGCTGCTTGCATGCAGCTCTGAGATGGATGCGCATTCAGTAAAAAGCGGCTCAGCACAAAGGTCAAGTCTCAGTGCCCATCTGAGTGAGCCCTTACATGCATATAGGGACGAATGAGCGGCACTGGGCTCTAACTTTCTGCATCCAGTGGCGCACATGTATCCCTGTATGTAATCATCTTACAGATGCATCCTGCCATTGAATTGCATAGGGTGGTACTCAAACACTTGTGATTCCTGGGCACAAAAATACACTTGTGTCTTGTGGTGGGCAGCTCTCTCACAAGAGCTTCTTCCTTGTCAGTTTCAGAACAGCCAGTTATCAGGTTACATCTAGACCTCACACAGCCCTCTGCTCTCATTGCATATGAATGAGTCCAGGACTTTGTATTTTAGGGTCTTGATAAGTAAAAGCCATTTTATCTTAACCCAAAAACTAAAATATAATATATTGTAGCTTACTAGTCCCTAGATGTGACGGTTTCATTCATTTTTAAGTTTTCATGTTTTTTTTTCCCCATTTTTTTTTCACCTGGAAAAATCCAGCAAATAATATACTTCCTGTCCCTTCATGTGTAAGCTAATTTCTCCACTGTATCCATGGAAGGAGCCATGGTTGTTCAACATGCTGGACTTCAGACATATCTGTCTTTGTTTATCTCCATTACATGATGGACTGATGGGATTGGTAGTTTACACCATAAAGAAAATGCTTTGTTTTAGGGCTCGTTCATACAATCTCTCGTGTCACCACAGTGTGTTGCAAGGTGCTGCAGTGCACAGGCTTGAATGAAGTGTCGTTTTGTGACAATTCAATTAAGTGGTTGTAAAGGCTGAAGGTTTTTTTACCTCCATGCATTCTCTGCAAAAAAGTAAAAAAAAAAACTCTATCGTCGCCCCCCCACCCCCCAAATACTTACCTGAGCCCGATCTCAATCCAGCGCTGTGCCCGAGAGCAGCAGCACTGCTCTTTCTCCCTTCTCACTGAACTCGGTGAGAGCATCGGGTGCCATTTACGCCTGCTGCTGTCAATCAAACCCAGTGACAAGGGAGCTGGGGGTCAGGGCCGAGCTGCACCAAGAGCAGAAGGAGCCCAGAGCGCAGGTGGGGGACACCAGAAGAGGAGGATCAGGACTGTTCTAAGCAAAACCATTGCACAGTGCAGGTAAGTATGACAAGTTTGTTAATTAAAAAAAAATAACTTTACACCCCTTTTTAAGTTAAAAAGAAAAAAGGGAATGCCAAGCACCGCCTCTTAATGCCTATACACAACAAACACCCATTTTTAGTGTGCAACCTGGTATAAGCAAGCCATTAAGCTTGCAGGAACTGACAAAAACATTGGCGAGATCCATAGTATTTTCTCTAGTTGCTGAAAATGTTCGTAACCTGAAAAGTGAAAACTAAACTTCAGTGCTTCTGCTATAAATTGAAGGATTAATTACTCCAGAGTGCCTGCAGCTAAAGATGTCAGTGAGGGCTTGTTTTAAAATGTGTTTATTGCTTGTTAAAAAATGTGTACATATCTGAATGTCCAAGGCCTGAACTTTAAGGTATTTCTCTGCTGAGGGCTTAGTAATGCCCTGTACACACGATCGGATTTCCGATGGAATAAAATCTGATGGAATTTTTCCGTCAAAATTTCGATGAAGCTGACTTCCATGAGTCTTGCATACACACCATCAGACAAAATTCTGACCGTCCAAAACGCTGTGACGTAAAATACTAGACGAGCCGAGAAAAATGAAGTTCAATGCTTCTGAGCATGCGTCGACTTGATTCTGAGCATGCATGGGTTTTTTCTCCGATGGAGTTCCACACAGACGATTGGAATTTCTTATCGCTTTTTTTCCATCGGAAAAATTTAAAACATGTTCTATTTTTTTACACCGATGGAAAAAAGTCCAATGGGGCCCACACGCGATCGTTTTTTCATCGGAGAAACCGTTCGTGTGTACATGGCATAAGTGTCTGAGGTCCCCGCTCATGGCCACGTCCATCTTCACCCCTCTTCCCTCCAGGGCTGTGGACTCCGGCTCTGTGACTAGCCGGAGTCGCGTGATGCGCGCGGGAGCTGACAGTCACAGCACGTGCCCTATAGAAACGTCACAATCGTGCCCTTTCTTTAGTGTGCATGCACAGATGACGTCAGCGCAAGCGTATATGGTAAATATCTCTTAAACCGTGCAGGTTTAGGAGATATTTCCAGTACCTACAAGTAAGCCTTATTATAGGCTTACCTGTAGGTAAAAGTGGTGTGTAAGGATTTACAACCACTTTAAGGGAACCCCTGCTAAAAATGACTATATCTACAACTCATGATACATTAGTGTAATGGTCAGTGGGAAGAATGCTCCTTACACTTATGGTCACTGGGAAGAATTGCCCCCTTACAGATGTGTAGCGGGTATATGCTTTCTATTTTTTGAATCTGGTGGGGAAAACTGTGATGTATGGTTCCCTGGGGCCCACCAGGTGGCACTGTCGCTTTGGGCCCAGGGTTGAGTCATCGTTGCGGTGGCGTACCTCTTTTGGTCTCTCTCAGCGGTTGTATGGTGGGGCGGGGAACCCGCCGTGCTTGCTGGGAGGGGGTATAAAGGGGTGGCCATTTTTGGTGGCGGGAGTCGAGCCCGGGCACCTTCAGCCTGAGGGCGGTGGTTCGTGTCGGTCCCCTAGGCGGGCCTAGGCCTAGAGGACTTTCGGAGGTCATGTTCCATCCCAGGCACCTTTAGCCTGGGGTGAGTTACTCAGATGGAGATCCGGAGCTCAGTGCCCAACACTGAGTTCCGCGAGGGAAGGAGGTCCTAGGGAACCCCGGGAGTGGGTACCCGAATCCGGAAGGCGTAATGGACCGGCGGGAGATACTTACTTGAAGACCCGGTGCAGCATATTGCCAGTGACAGGTGAGCCTCCCATCGGAGACCGCCTGGAAGGAAATCCCCCCCTTGCTCGGAGACCGCAACCCACTTTCAGGAAGGAAAGTGGAGAGTTCATTGTGTCTGGGCCTACTCGCATCCACACCTCCTTTTCTGTTCTGTTCTACAAGGAGTCCAACTGATTGTGTTCATTCAAGAAGAATAAAGGAGTGTTGGACTTTAATGGTGTGGGGCTCGTTTTCTGGCAGACATTGTTCAAGGTAACTCTCTTTGGAGACTCCAGGTGCAGAACACTGACCCGAAGGTAAAACAAGAACTTTGCTTCCACCACACAAACATCTGCAGTGAGGGCTTGGCGTGGTGACCCCGCTCTCTCTCCTCTAAGGTACTCCTAGACAAGAGACAGACGAGCTGATAGAAGAGAGGGGAGAGAGGAGGCCGCTACAGATGGCTAAAAATATCAATGGCATTAGTGGGAACTTATCTGAGAGGCAGAAACTGCTCAAAGAACCCCCTAGCAACCTCTGGAGGAACACTGGTTGAGTATCCCTGCATAAAGTCTGGTACACACGGGACAAATATCAGCCCGTTTTGTAAAGTAGCCTGTCTGGCTTCTGTCAAACGAGCATGCTGGAAAAACAGCTGCCGATCATCATTCAATCAGGCATTGTCTGCAAGTGTTACCAGTGTATTTTGACAGGGGGTGGCGGTGCTCAACGGGAAGTCCGGTGTACTTACTAGGTTTGCACCAATACCAACACAATATATTTAAAAGGATGAGGAGGCAACCCTACTCATACTTGCTGGTAAAAAATGGTATCGGTGAAACCATAGTACTAATATCATAGTTAGTACAGCGAGCTCCTCACAAGCCCCTAGTGTGTACCCTGCATTAGATTGTAAGCTCTTTGAGGCATTGACATACAATAAGTAAAGGACTGTGAAAATCGTCAAACCTGAATAAATAAGGCTACAAGGGGGTCTGCCGGGTTCTTCATGTGTACAGATGATTGCAGAGATTAAATTTGTATTAGTGAACTGCTAAACTTTTGTGTTTGGGCTGTGTAATGTCTTGTTCTGCTCCTAAAAATGTGGCATCCAGCCTTGTGCTTTTGGCAGACTTGATTCATTGATGCTCAGATGGCTGCCGCTGACTGTGTGATATTTGACCATGTTGTTGCTGAACTCGACTGTACTTCTGCTTACCGTGACGGCCGTCTTCTGTTGGCCACATTTGTGTCACTTTTATAAACAGAATTGGTATACCTGTGGTTTCCTTTACATAATATATTGCACACAAGCATTGTTCCCTATTAACTACAGTGTTTTTAAAGTAGCTTTAGCTAAAGTTCCACTATTTGCATTACAATGAAAGAAAGAAAAACAAACAGGAAAATTTGCTTTATTTTTATTTTTTTTACCTTCCAGATTTTCTACTCAGTACTTCACTTGTTCACTCATTCTACAAGGCTTTGTAACCAGATAGTTGACCTGGAGTTTTGCACTTGTAAAGGTAGCCAAGGTAGAACCCCTAGATCATGTAGCATGCTATGAATAATTCTGCTATTTCCACAGTGGCAGGGCTAGAGGTTACCGTTCTGTCATGCAGCAGGGTGGACTTATATCACATTTACTATTTAAAGGAAACTAAAAGTATTTCTTTAAAAAAAAAAAAAAAATGGTAAAGAGGAACCTATTTTTTGTCACTGATTAAAAAAAAAAAAAAAAAAAAGAAATGGAAAACAATTGGTACCAATAGTCAATACAAAGAGATTATTCAGATTATATGGAGTCTAACGTTGGACACCTCGACATTGAAGAACTGGCCCCATATATAACCAGTATGCAAATGCTAAATAGAGGTGTTAGGGCTGGCCTCCACTAGTGGCAATCAGGACTTTTTTTTTTCTTTTATCACCCCTGAAATTACCAAAAAACATCTTGTACAGCCATGACAATTCAATTATTAGGCACAGTAGCGGTGTTGTGGCGTGTTACAGCGCATCAAAAAAATGTGAAGTGCAACGTTTAAGAGTGCCAATGTGGGGCAACCTTCTAACTTCCCAACCCTATAGTGGTTCAGAAACCACTTGCAGATGTTAAAAAACTGCGAGACACATTCTCTCATCATGTGTCAGCGTTGAATATGTAACACCAGAAGAGACAAGCCTTAAGCCCTGGTTCACACTGGTGCGATTTGACATGTTAAATCGCATGTCAAATCGGTGAAATTTGCCACAAATTGCGGCCAATGGCACCGTCCTAATCGGTGTGACGCCGCATCTGCGGCGCTGCACCGATTACAAAAAGTAGTTTCTGTACTACTTTTTGCGATTTCAGCCGCGATTTACATTGACATCTGTTTCAGATGTCTTTGAAATCGGGACTGCCAGCGGGAGTGAAATAGTGCGAGTTCAGCTGAACTGGCAGGCTTCACTCTTGCAGCCCCAGTGTGAACGTGGGCTTAAAGAGGAAGTAAACCCTGATGCATCACATACTAGCCTATTATGTTGCACTTACCTGCAAACAAAGCCCGCAATGTCCCTGCTGGTGGTCACATCCATCTTCACCCCTCTTCCTTCCGGGGCCGTGGACTCCGGCTCTGGGACTGTCCGCAGTCGCGTGATGTCACTCCCGTGCGGAAGCCGCCGGCCACGGCATGGGCCCTTTAGAAACGGCACAATCGCGCCCTTTCTTCAGTGCGCATGCGCCAAAGATGTTGGCGCAAGCGTATATGGTAAATATCTCCTAAAATGTGCAGGTTTAGGAGATATTTCCAGCACCTACAGGTAAGCCTTATTATGGGCTTACCTGTAGGTAAAAGTTTTAAAACTAGGTTTACAACCTCCTTTAAAGGGGTTGTAAAGGTAATTTTTTTATTTCCTAAATAGGTTCCTTTAAGCTAGTGCATTGTTGGTTCACTTACCTTTTCCTTTGATTTCCCTTCTAAATGTTTTTTTTCTTTGTCTGAATTTCTCACTTCCTGTTTCTCAGTAAACTTGCCCCCATCATCGGAGTGGTGTTGAGTCAGCCAGAACAGCTTACTGAACAGCTTACTGAGGAGGAACAGGAAGTGAGAAATTCAGACAAACAAAACAAAGAAAAAAAAACATTTAGAAGGGAAATTGAAGGAAAAGGTAAGTGAACCAACAATGCACTAGCTTAAAGGAACCTATTTAGAAAATAAAAAAATTACCTTTACAACCCCTTTAACGTCACTAAGCACTTCAGTGCAACATGAGAAGATAAAACGCTTTCATAAAGAAGGGAATGGGACATTCACAGGGGGTTAATTATTCTCTCTAATGCCCTGTACACACAGGCCAAATGTCGGGAGACAATGGGCGGGTTAAAAAAAAATGGCCGACATTCAGCCCGTGTGTATGTTGGTCTGTCCGTCAGAAGCTGCATGCTGGAAAACCAGTATCCGACCGATTCTTGATCAGCCAATGGCAGAGATCACTGATCGGAGTGTTTTTTTTTGGGGGGGGGGGGTATGGGCGATGTCCCCCTGTCAGAACAAAACAGCTCAGCGGGGGAGATCGCTGGACTAAACTTGCATGGTTAAAACGGTGGTTTTGAACGGAGCTGTCAGTTGTTGTTGTTTTTTTTCGTGCCCGCGGTGTTGCACAAAAAACAAACTGTTAGTGTGTACCAGGAAGATTCACCCACAGTGAATGTCACAAGCCCCATTTACTCTGTTGCAATATGGTTACCTTGTATTGTGGTAACATTCATTCTGAAAGACATTGCAGCAACAAGTTTGCTGCAGCACAACACAATGCTCGGCAGCGCACTTACGTGCGTTGCAGTGTGCTGCCAGAAAAGCTACATGCACCTTTTTTTGGTGTTTTAGGCAGTCCGTTCAAACAAATGGGCTATCATAACGCAGCGCACATTGATGCTGCACAACAGTGTGAGTGGGCCCTGTGGTTGAATTCACATTGTTGCTTTGCAGTAACATGCCATGTACTTTGGTGCACTGTGGTTCATTTCATTTTGAATGGCATCCCAGTGCATCTGTGTGGCACTGCACTGCAACCCACAGTTAGACACTGCCACTTGCTGTAATAGTGTAATCTGCAGGGCTGGGCTGTCAGAGTGGCAGCTCAGAGTCCTGCTCTTAGCCTGTTCACGTATGTGCGAATTGGATGCGCTTTTTGAACCGCATCTGATGCGCTTTTTGCACCGCATCCGATGCGCATGATGTGAACCAAACCAGCTTTCTATGCACCTGGTTCACATATATGCTGTGCAGCCACAAATTTAAAAAGAGTTCTGTGCGTTTTCTGAGCACTGCGGTGCAATTCAGATGCAAATTCCAGGCTCATTGAGTTCTATGGAAACTCAATCAGTTTTGAACACAAATTCAATGAGGAAAAAAAACGGCATAGGGGTCCCCCCCCCCCCAATCCATACCAGGCCCTTTTGGGTCTGGTACGGATTTTAAGGGAAACTCCACGGCAAAAAAAATGACATGGGGGTTCCCCCCAAATCCACACCAGACCCTTATCCGAGCATGCAGCCTGGCAGGCCAGAAAAGGGGGGGGTGAATGAGTGCCCCCTCCCCCTCCATTGGGGGTGTGCTTGTTGATGGGGACAAGGGCCTCTTCCCTACAACCCTGGCCGGTGGTTGTAGGAGTCTACAGGCAAGGGGGCTTAACTGTATCTGGAAGACTCCTTTAACAATGGACTGCACATTGGCTGGATGGCATAAGGGAATTTTATATGAACTTTCTACTACAGAATTTCATTTTTACTTTTATTTAATATGGCCGCTGCTCTGTGTGTCCATTCAGACACGGAGCCGCAGCTCGGCCCCACCCCCTCTCTCTCCTCATTGGCTCACTGAATTTGATTGACAGGAGCCAATGGCGCTCCGCTACTGTGTCAGCCAATGAAGAGGGAGAGTCCCGGACAGCCGAGACTCTCGTGCAACATTGATGGATCGAGGTGGGGCTCAAGTAAGTATTAAGGGGGCTGCTGCACACAGAAGCTTTTTTTCTCTTAATGCATACAACCTTTTGACTTTAGAACCACTTGAAATATTCCTGGTTTGCACTACTTGGGGGTTATATATAATGTATAATGCATTTAGTGCAGGTTGGTGTATGCAAATTTTGGTGCTAGCTGCTTCCTTTATTATTTGATTGTGTATTGATCACTATATATCTTATTTTTGAACATTATTTTAGTTTTGAGTACTTCTTGTATAAAACTTTGTGATGAGTGCCGGGTGTTTTCTCTTAGTTTTATTGAGGAGTATATTAAACTCTAAATTTTAGTAGTTTGTTTTCAGAGTTGTAAAGAGTTCTTTCATTAGGCACTATAGCATTGTTTTTTTTATAACCAGAGTTCCCATTTGAGTACATTGAATCTGTTCATTTTTGCATATCTAAAACAAATACATGGTAACTATATTAATTCTGGGGAGAAGGGAGTGATTTTTGTTAAGCGGTTTATTCATTTCGAGATGAATGAGAGACCTGCATATCATCAAGGCCAGTGTCAGCTGCCTGCTCCAGTCATTGACTTATGCTGGCCATACACTATATGAAAAATCGGCCATTTTCAAAAAAACAAACATTCGGCCGTGAGAGCAAACGATGGTGTAATGACTGATAAATCGTTCAGTGTACATAATTGTAATTTTTTGTTCATTTTTTTTACATATACCTAGTGCAAACAGTTTGGACGGGAAAAATATTAACCTTTCAATTTATTTTTGTTCGGTAGCAAATTTCCAAACTTGTTCTTCGTTTTTTGGGCTCAAAAACATCCCAACGATTATCGATTTTGTGCCCATTACCGGACAAAAAATGAACGAACTGGCCAAATGACCGAATTTCGGATGATTTTTCGTATAGTGTATGGCCAACATTAGACTCGTGTTGATTATGCCGGACACGTGCAGTAAATCTGCATGCTGGAAAATGATATACATATTATGCAGGATCTATCACACTGTGTCCCGAACATTAGGGAAATGTTGCTGGCATAGATTGGTTTGCTCTTGTGATACATGACCTCGCTGAAGTTGATCATACACAGACCAGCTGAGACAACAAGTACATTTCTATCCTAGGGTAAGCTGTTCCCTATGATGGCTGAAGCTGATAGATATGGGCAGTGCCAAATGCCCAATTTGGGACAATAGTAGGACTAAAGCCACGTACAAACGGTCGGACTTCCATTGGACTTTGCCAAGTTGGCCGGGAACACCCATAGCATACACACCACAGGACTTTTCTGCAAACTTTCCCAAAACTTTTTCCAACATCACGTGTTTTTTTTGCTCTTTACCGCCACCCTTTGGTCAACTTCTGCTATTGTTGGTTGATTTTAACATTATTTGTTTTGTCCACCGGACAAAAGTCCTATGGTTTTCTGTACACACGGTCGGACTTTGCTCCATCTGACTTTTGTTGGCCAAAAGTTTGTCCGTTTGCAGACCATACTTTTGTCCGATGAAAACCAAAAAAGTTTGTCCGATGGAGCGTACACACGGTCGGATTTTTTGGCGAACTTGCTCAAAATGAAGTTTTTTGGCAAAAAGTCAGACCGTGTGTACGGGGCTTAAGATAAGGTCCCTTTCACACTGATGCGCTTTTGCTTTTTCAAAAGTGACAAACGCTCATGAAAACTATTCCCCATTAAATCTTATGTAGCTGTTCACACTGCAGCTGCACTGCGCTTTGAAAAGTCCTGCATGCTGCATCTTTGGTGCAGTTTTTCAAAAATGCCCCAAAAAAGCACCTTCTACTGTAAGACAATGGGAACAGATCAAAAGAGCATCCGTGTGAACGGGCCCTAGGAGCAGTGTGCAATTTCATCCCATTTGTTCAGCATTTAACAGGATAATTTCACAGTCTGGAAATTGGGGAGGGGGTGATCTATACATGGCGAACCTTTGACTTGATAGTCTGTCTCTAAAGCCTAGTACACACAGACAAAATGTCGGGTGACATCGGCCGGTTCAATAAACACCATCTGACATTCGGCCCGTGTGTATGCCAGCCGGTTTGACAGAAGCCTTTCAGCTGGCTTCTGTTGGATGAGCATGTTGGAGAACCAGCAGCCAACTGGCTTGGCTGAGAATGCTGACCGTAGTGTTCTGGTGGGGGTGGCTGCCCCCCTGTCAGAACACAATAGAACAGCAGGGGAGATTGCTGTACTAATATCGAATTATTAGTACAGTGGCTTCAACTGGGGATGTCTGATTTTTTTTTTTTTTTTTTTTTTTTTTTCGTTCAACCCACTGGGTTGAAGGAAAAAGCTGGTGGTGTGAATAGGCTTTACAGAACTGCTTTTGTCAATTTATCTACTGACACAAATGTGGGGGTCTTTTATCCTGGTGGCTTGTGTCTCATCCTCACACTGAGCAATGTGGATATAACAGGTGTTAAAATTCTTCTGTTTCAGCAGTAACCCGCTGATTTTGAATCCGTCTTTGGGCAGGCTGGTTGTATTGAAGTCAATCCATCGGTACACTTCAGTACAACCAGCCTGTCTGGGTTTTTTTTTGTGTGCGATCACTCATGGCGGCTATAGCTGCCGGCATGTATTCTGTTGACTGGGAAACGTCCCTCCTGTCAGAATAAAATAGCGCAGAGGGAGGTATTCCCCCCCCCCCCCATAAACGCTGATTGTGTTGATGGGGGGAATCGAGCAACTTTCTTTCCTTCAACCCATGGTTTAAGCCCAGGTTCAAACTGGGCTGCGGGAGTGAAGCTAAACTCGCACGATTTCACTCCCGCTTGTCAGTCCTGATTTCGTAGGTTTCTGCACAGATGTCAATGTAAATCGCGGCCCCAAATCGCAAAAAGTAGTACAGAAACTACTTTTTGAAATCGGTGCAGCATGCAGCATCGCACTGATTGGGACGGTGCCATTGCTGGCAATTGCTGCCGATTTGACATGCAATTTGACATTTAAAATCGCACCAGTGTGAACCAGGGCTGAAGGATGGAATCAATCAAGCATGGTTTAGGCTGGGGTTACACACTGTACCACAAACTCCAGCTCCGATGTTGTTGAGAGGGCTTTATCCCCATAGTCTGAAGCCTCGTACACACAGGCAGGAATCCCATCGGGGAAAAAAACGCCGGTTTTCCTGACGGGATTCCCGGCAAGCTTGCCTTGCATGCCGAGTGTACACACGGCCATTCAAAATAACCGCCGTTCTTTTGGATGGCAAGAACGCGGTGACATCATCGACTACGACGAGCCTGCGCTCGTCACATTCGATGCCGTCGCCGCCATCTTGCTACACTGCCCTTGTATGCTACCGCGCATGCGTCAAATTCTTTTCGAGCATGCGCGGGTTTACCGTGGAACAGGTAAGCAAGCAGACGACCGGTTTGCTCGGCAGGAAAACTCTGCCGAGAATCCCGACGAGAAAAATAGAGAACAGGTTCTCTATTTTTCTCGTTGAGAAACCATACATACGACCGGTTTTCTCTGCAAAAAGCTCTCCCAGCAGTTTTCTTGTATGAGGCTTTAGGGTTTGTTCACACCAGCAAGTTGCTGGTGTATACTGGGAAGATGCACTAATCCACCTGGTCTTGTGCAGTCCCAGCTCACCAGGTGTGAATTAGCTTAACTGCTCTTCCAACAAGTGCAATGCAAATAATGAACAAGTCAGGCCGTTACTGCTATGTCCATGTAACACTCACATGTGCAGGACACAGCTTTAAAACAGCTGCAGAATGTAGTGTGTTTTTTTTATGTGTTTTTGACATGATTTTACTGTGATTTTTGCATTTTTTTTTCATACTTTATTTTTTTTGGCCAATTTATTGTTGGGCAGATTAAAAAACGCAATTTGCGTCAAAAACGCACTACATGCTTTTCTGTAGCTTCTCCATTAAAGTCTATGAAATCAAAAAAGCCCAAAGTCCCTGACCCTTTCCAAAAATGCAGCGGCTGAAAAAAAACATAGATGTGAACATGTCCCATAGGAAACCATGTTAAATGAACTGTAGTGTGTTTCTGCAAAAAGCAAAGCGCACCAAAAAACGCATAGGTGTGAACCAGGTCTTATTGGGCGCATTAAAAAAAAAAAAAAAAGCAGGTTTCTGTGCCAACTATTAGGCCCACTGACAATAATTTATCTGGTCCATGGTACTCTGGAAATAAATAGGTCAGGTTCACTTTTGTGTCCGCGATCAACCAAAAAGCGTCATTGTGCACACAAGTGTGAATGTCCCCTAGAAATCCAGCACCCAAATGTATAAAGCCATAATGAAGAATTTATCCACCTGCAGCCACATACAGGTGTAAAACAATCCTAAATGTGCATAATCCTAATCTTTAACGAAGACCAGATTTGTAGCTTTTACCAAAAGCTGGGAAAGGCAAAGTATTTAATTAAGGATTCGTTAAATAGGTGTTCAGTTTCACGTACGCAGTAACTGTGTTTTGGTGTTGATCTGGATTTTGTATTGTGCTATTCAGTGTAAATCCTCACAGATCAGTAGTTTGCAGTAGGTTCCTCATTAGGTATGTAAATCTAATCAACACTTTGTATTTGTACTGTAAAGCAAGTGACACTTAATGGTGTAATACACATCCAATACAGTGTGTCTGGTTCCAGAAGTAGCTGGCAGACAACTTGTTTGTTTTGTTGAGGAACAAGGGACACTTCTAGAAATCACGTGGTCATACACTACCTGATTCAAATATCCCCAAAATTTTGAACACCAGCCGCCACTGTGGTAGGGGACTCAATTCTTGAAGCGCCGAACTGTATGGTGTCTACCGGGCGCTCGGGTTCGGCACATCACGGATCTGGTGGACAGATTAATGGGGGGGCTGGGGAAGACCCGGCTGTCATGGTGCACATTTGCACCAATGACAAAGTCAGAGGCAGATGGATTGTCCTAAAGAACGATTTTAGGGACTTGGGACATAAATTGAGGAAAAGGACCTCCAAGGTAGTATTCTTAGGAATACTACCGGTACATTGAGGCAGAGGGAGATTAGGGAAGTAAACAAGTGGCTGAGGAGCTGGTGTAGTAAGGAGGGGTTTGGGTTCCTTGAGAAGTGGACCGACTTCTCAGTTGGTCACCAGTTCTATAGAAGGGACGGACTGCACATAAATGAGGAGGGTGCAGATCTGCTGGGAGTGAAGATGGCCAAAAAGTTAGAGGGGCTTTTAAACTAGGCAACGCGGGGCAGGGTTCAGGGGTAGAGATAGTCAGCGCGGTACATATCCAGAGGGTAGTTTTGGAGCATAAGTGGTAGGTTGACTAAAGCGCACAAACCCAAGGTAAGTATGGTAACAAGTCCTATTTGCAATCTCGGAACACCCAATAGGAGGACAGTATGCGACCGGTCTAAACTACGTGGCATGTTCCCCAGTGCAGGAGCCTGGTGGACAAGATGGGAGAACTAGAGATACTGTTGTACAAGGAAGATTTCGATTTTGTGGGAATTTCAGAGACTTTGTTCAACAGCTCTCATGATTGGCTGGCAACCATTCAAGGGTATTCCCTTTATCCCAGGGATATAGAGGGTAAAAAAGGGGTAGGGGTATGCCTGTATATCAAGAATAATGTACAAGTGTACGTGAGAGATGACATCGCTAAGGAGGACGTAGAATCCTTATGGGTAGAGCTCCAAAGGGATGAAACTAAGGGGAAAATAATACTGGGAGTATGCTATAGGCCCCCTAACCTGAGGGAGGAGGGGGAGACGCACCTCCTATCACAATTTGGATTAGCAGCAAGGATGGGAAGTGTCATCATAATGGGTGATTTTAATTATCCAGACATAGACTGGGTGGAAGGAACCGCGCATTCGTCTAAGGCTCGCCAGTTCCTAAATATCTTGCAGGACAACTTTATGGGTCAGATGGTAGATGCACCAACTAGAACAGGCATGTCCAAAGTCCGGCCCGCGAACCAATTGCGTTCCAGTTTTGAACGGCTCGCCTGGTAATTTGGACACGTATATCTTTTGTGCCCCCCAACGAAGCCCTGAGAGCCGGGACCACAAAAGATATAAATGCTGGCTGCCTTGGAGGGAACAGGGAGGGGACGAGTACCGTACATACAGGAGAATTTTCTGTTTACACTGCGGCCTCTGTAATAGGAAGTCCTGTCTCATGTGCTGCCATTGGACAACTGTTCTGTCCATCATAGGAGGCAGAACTTTGTATTAAAGAGGACACAGAGAAAACAAATTCTCCTGTATGTAATGTGTTGGCGCTCGTCCCGTCCCCCTCCCAGTCCCCTTCGAGGCTGCAGATGGGCATGGATCAGGCTGCATTCATGGCAATGGTGGGTCTGCATTCAGAGCAATGGTGGGGCTGCCTTCATGGCACTTGTGAGGCTGCAGATGGGCACGGATTAGGCTCCATTGATGAGCAATGACCCTTATTTTGATTCACAGTTCTTTATTTAAAATGTTTATTTTTTTTCCTAAAACTTCCCTCATAAAGTGAAGGTGCATGTTATACACCTATAAATACAGTATATCCAAATAACACGCCCAAGCTTATCTCTTCACCACTCACAGCTACAAAGGCAAGAGAATTCTTGCTGGGTAGTGTATTAGTGTTTGGACGAACACTTAAGCCTCGTACACACGGCCGGTTTTCTCGGCAAGAAACGACAAGAAAACTGCAGGGAGAGCTTTCTTTCCTAGAAAACCGTGCGTGTGTACGAGTCTTTCAGGTTTCTCGTCGGGAAATCTGCCCAGAATCTCGACGAGAAAAATAGAGATCCTGCTCTCTGTTTTCTCGTCGGGATTCTTGTCGGCCTGTTTCCCGACGAGAAACCCGAGCGTGTGTATACTTGCCTGCCTCCATGGAAACCCACGCATGCTCGAAATGACTTTGACGCATGCGCGGTAGCTTCCAAGGCATAGGTAGGGTGAAGCAAGATGATGGCATCGAATGTGACGAGCGCATGCTCGTCGTAGTCGATGACGTCACCGCGTTTGTGCCATTCAAAAGAAACGGCGGTTCTTTTGAATCGTACGTGTGTACACTCGGCCGGCACAAGATTCTTGTCAAGAATCTCGTCAGGAAAAACGACAGGTTTTTTCCTCACAAGATTCTCGGCCGTGTGTACTAGGCTTTATGCCCCGTACACACGATCGTTTTTCATGCCGTTAAAACTGCCATTTTAAAAAATGGCCCTGAAAAATGATCGTGTGTATGCTCCAGAGCATTTTTAACGACGTGAAAAACGGCCATTAAAAATTCCGGACATGCTCTCTTTTTTCACGTCGTTTTTCATGTCGTTTTTTTTAACGACGTGAAAAACGATGGTGTGTATGCTTTAACGACGTGAAAAAAAACGCGCATGCTCAGAATCAAGTATGAGACGGGAGCGCTCGTTCTGGTAAAACTAGCGTTCGTAATGGAGATAGCACATTCATTACACAGTAACGGACTGAAAAGCGCGAATCGTCGCTCAACAAACTTTACTAACATGAAGGGTGGCGCCATTCGAACGGAACTTCCCCTTTATAGTGCCGTCGTACGTGTTGCACGTCACTGCGCTTTGCTTGATCGTTGTTTTTAATGATGGTGTGTACGCAAGGCAGGCTTGAGAGGAAACATGAAAAAAAACGAGGAGAAAAACGTCGGTTTAAAAAATGACATTAAAAACGATCGTGTATACGGGGCATTAGACCGAATTTTAATGGTTCAAAGAATGTCAGGCAAAATGGTCTGCCCTCACGCATGTTCACTTCATCAAATCTGGCCCTCTTTGAAAAAAGTTTGGACACCCCTGAACTAGAAAGTAGACGTTACTAGACCTACTGATTACCAACAATACAGACCTGATCACGGATGTGTAAATAAGGTGCAATTTAGGAAACCGTGATCACAGGTCAATTAGCTTCAGTATAATTCACACAAATAGGAAAGATAAGGGGAATGCAAAGACACTGAATTTCTAAAGCACCAACTTCCCTAAACTAGGAACCTTGCTAGAAGATATAAATTGAGATAGAATCTTAGGAACAAAAGAACACGGAGGAGAGATGGGTTGGCTTTAGGAGCATATTAAATAAGGGCATGAGCCCGTGCATCCCATTGGGAAATAAATTTAAAAGAGTGAACAAAAATCCTGGATGGCTTAACTCCAATGTAAAAATGCATATAAATACAAAGGAGAGGGCCTTCAAAAAATACAAGGCTGAGGAATCATCAGCATTCAGACTTTACAAAGAATGCAACAAGAAATGTAAGGGTGCAATTAGGGCGGCTAAGATGGAGCACCAAAGACACAAAGCGAAGGAGAGCAAAAAAAATCCCAAGAAAGTCTTTAAGTATATAAACAGTAAAAAACGGAGGACAAGACCCTATTGGCCCCATAAAAAATGAGAAAGGAAATCTGGTTACAAAGGATGGGGAGATGGCGAAGGTATTGAATTTATTCTTCTCCTCAGTCTTCACGAACAAATCGAGTTTATGCAGAGTTTATCCTCCTGACACCTCACAGGAAGCACCCTCATGGCTAACAGAGGACAGAATTGGAGATAGACTTGGAAAACTTAACATTAATAAGTCACCGGGACCAGATGGCTTGCACCCGAGGGTCCTTAGGGAATTGCCAGACCATTGTTCCTAATTTTTACTGACAGTCTACTAACAGGAATGGTACCAGCTGATTGGAGAAAAGCCAATGTAGCACCAATATTTAAAAAGGGCCCAAATACATCCCTGGGAATTAAAGACCAGTTAGCCTAATATCAATAATATGCAAGCTCTTGGAGAGGATGATAAGGGACTATATACAAGATTTTAGTAAAGAAAGCTATATCATTGGCAGTAATTAGCATGGATTCATGAAGAATCGTTCTTGCCAAACCAATTTATTAACCTTCTATGAGGAGGTGAGTTGCCATCTAGATAAAGGAGGCCCGTAGACGTGGTGTATCTGGATTTCGCGAAAGCATTTGACACAGTTCCCCATAAACGTTTACTGTACAAAGTAAGGTCCGTTGGCATGGACCATAGGGTGAGTACATGGATTGAAAACTGGCTACAAAGGCGAGTTCAGAGGGTAGTGATAAATGGGTAGTACTCGGAATGGTCAGGGGTGGAAAGTGGGGTCCCCCAGGGTTCTGTGCTGGGACCAATCCTATTTAATTTGTTCATAAATGACCTGGAGGATGGGGTAAACAGTTCAATCTCTGTATTTGCAGATGATACTAAGCTAAGCAGGGCAATAACTTCTCCGCAGGATGTGGAAACCTTGCAAGAAGATCTGAACAAATTAATGGGGTGGGCAACTACATGGCAAATGAGATTTAATATGTAAAATAATACATTTGGGTGGCAAAAATATGAATGCAATCTACTCACTAGGGGGAGAACCTCTGGGGGAATCTAGGATGGAAAAGGACCAGGGGGTCCTAGTAGATGATAGGCTCAGCAATGGCATGCAATGCCAAGCTGCTGCTAACAAAGCAAACAGAATATTGGCATGCATTAAAAAGGGGATTAACTCCAGAGATAAAACGATAATTCTCCCACTCTACAAGACTCTGGTCCGGCCTTACCTGGAGTCTGCTGTCCAGTTCTGGGCACCAGTTCTCAGGAAGGATGCACTGGAAATGGAGCGAGTACAGAGAAGGGCAACAAAGCTAATAAAGGGACTGGAGGATATTAGTTATGAGGAAAGGTTGCGAGCATTTAACTTTTTCTCTCTGGAGAAGAGACGGTTGAGAGGGGATATGATTTCAGTTTACAAATACCACACTGGTGACCCCACAATAAGGATAAAACTTTTCCGCAGAAGGGAGTTTAATGAAATTGATATTTGCCAGCACACCATGGATCGACAAAAAAGTAGCGTCCAAATAGGTAATTTATTGCATGATCACAACATAAGAAGAGTGCAATGTTTCGGAGTCACGCAGGACCCCTTCGTCATCACATGCCTGACGAAGGGTTCCTGCGAGACTCCGAAATGTTGCACTCTTCTTATGTTGTGATCATGCAATAAATTACCTATTTGGACGCTACTTTTTGTCGATCCATGGTGTGCTGGCAAATATCTGTTTTGTGATTTGAACCAGAATCCAGCTGGTTGTTGCTGCAGCACCCAAACTTTGAGAGCTTATCCAGGAAAGTGTGCGATTGGAATATGAAGTATTAGGGAGTTTAATAAGACACGTGGCCGCTCATTAAAATTAGAAGAAATTAGATTTAACCTTAAACTGCGTAGAGGGCTCTTTACTGTAAGAGCGGCAAGGATGTGGATTTCCCTTCCAGAGGCGGTGATCTCAGCGGGGAGCATCAATAGTTTAAAAAAACTTTTAGATAAGCACCTGAACAACCACAACATACAGGGATATACAATGTAATACTGACATATAATCACACACATAGGTTAGACTGGATGGACTTGTGTCTTTTTTTTCAACCTCACCTACTATGTAACTATGAGAAGGAAAGAAAGTTAATATGTTCAGTTCACTGTGGCTAGGTAGTGGAATTACTAGATTAAAGACTATGGGCCCTGGTACTTCAGAGGTTGGGCTGGAGTCTCTTCATTCATCACTCTCAAGGAGATTTACAAATTTAAAGCTGTGGGCACAGGTCCTTCAGAAGTTTGGCAGATATCTCTTCTTTTATCATTCTCATGGATATTTTCAAAATTCACAGCTTTAGGCACTGATTCTTCAGCGGTTGAGTGAGTGTCACTTCTATCGTTCCTGAGGAGGTTTACCAAATTTAGAGTTGAGGGCACTGGTGCTTCAGTAGTTGGGCAGGTGTCTCTTCTTCCATCATTCTTGGGGAGACCAGCCTCCAAGTCATTAGCATTGGCTTACCTCCTCTTGGCATGCATTTATCAATTTATCATACAGTTTAGTAATCTCTCCGCTTTACAGACAGTTTAGGACACTGTTCCTGAATAAAAAAAAAGCCATGTTATATGTTAAGCTTCCCTGTCAGTTAAATACTAAATCAGTTTGTACAGAATAGTCATGTAGACTGCAGCCAAGTAGCAAAAGTTTTCTTTTGCCTTTGTTTTGTAATAGGCAATAAAACCAAACAATCTTTCCCCATCCTATGAGCATTTATGTATATGAAACAAAAAGGAGCCCTGAGGGTGTCTGCTTTGGCCTGGTGCAGACAACTAGATTGCTCTTCAAGCCTTACTAAATCTCAAGGAAGAAACAACAGATGTTTAAAGTGGTTGTAAACACTTTTGTGTTTTATTTTATTTTTTTCTAACCTGCAAGACAAAGCTATAATGAGCTAGTATGACTAGCATACTAGCTCATTATGTACCACTTACCTTCGATCGGGGCCCCTGAAGTCGTCCGTGTCCCTCCTCTAGCCGCATCCATCGCTGCGGCGATAGCCGGAATGTTACTTCCGGGTATCGCCGCTGCAGCCAATCACAGCGCCGCTCCGGCGCTGTGATTGGCCGGAGCGGCGAAGACGTGACTCCGCGCATGCGCGCGTGAGCTGTCAAATTTGGCTACGTCGTCGAATGTTGCGACCTAGCCGAATTTGTGAATGGGGTGACGTCAGCGTCGCCGCATTAACATACAAATATCTCCTTAACCGTGTAGGTTAAGGAGATATTTCATGCACCTACAGGTAAGCCTTAATCTAGGCTTACCTGTAGGTCTTTCTTTAAAAAGTGGGTTTACAACCACTTTAATGTAAGAGACCAGTGCTGGGACTAAGTAGGCTGCCATGTCTAGTAACTATACAGTACGTATCAGTATGAATGGTGTAGCTATAAACAGAACTGACTTACACTATCTTGTCAAAAGTATGGAGACCCCTGCCTTTACACGCACATGAACTTTAATGGCATCCCAGTCTTAGTCCGTAGGGTTCAATATTGAGTTGGCACACCCTTTGCAGCTATAACCGCTTCAATTCTTCTAGGAAAGCTGTCTGCAAGGTTCCAAAAGCGCATTTGTGGGGTCAGGCACTGATGTTGGACAAAAAGGCCTGGTTTGCAGTCTCTGCTTTAATTCATCCCAAAGGTTTTCTATCAGGTTGAGGTCAGGACTCTGCAGGCCAGTTAAGTTTTTCTACCCCAAACTCGCTCTTCCAATCTTTATGGACCTTGCTTTGTGCACTGGTCCAAATCATTTGGTGGAGGGTGGGGATTATGTGTGGGGTTGTTTTTTAGGGGTTGGGCTTGGCCCCTTAGTTAAAGTGAAGAGAACTCTTAATGCGTCAGGATAACAAGACATTTTGGACAATTTCATGCTCCCAACTTTGTGGGAACAATTTGGGGATGACCCCTTACTTTTCCAACATGACTGTGCACCAGTGCACAAAGAAGGCCCATAAAAACATGGATGAGCGAGTTTGGGGGAGGAAGAACTTGTCTGGCCTGCACAGAGTCCTGGCCTCAACACAATAGAACACCTTTGGGATGAATTAGAGTGGAGACTGCAAACCAGGCCTACTAGTCCACTGCTATTAAAGCTCATGTGCGTGTAAAGGCAGGCGTCCCAATACTTTTGACAATATAGTGTGTTTTCTAACTTAAGTTGTTTTGTAACTGGCAGTGCCACTATTTTTTGTTGTGCAACTCTCTGAAATTGTATAGTATATGAATCAAAATCAGAAGTTAACTAGACCTAGATATTCTACATAGCACAATGAACTATACTATGGGGATGCACAGAACACCTCTGCATCCCCATGCAGGTAAACATGGCCCTCACATGGGCATATGCTGTATATAGTACACCTGTGTGATGTGAACGAGTCCTAATGCATGGTGAGGAGCTGAAATGTATAGCTAATTTTGCAGCAAATACAATATGTGAATGTGAATGCAGCAGGTAGGTAATGCTGCCGTACAAGTTAGTGGATGAATGCTCAGCTGTTAGTGCTTGTATAACGGTATTTAATTTGTTCACCTTTTAACCTAAATTGTAATTTTTTTTATTTTTTTGTGAAAAATGCAAAAAAATAAGTGATAGGTTTTGTGCAGTGACCCCCTCCCTGCATCATTTGAATTGAATTGGTGTTTTATTTGTTTCTGTATTTAACAACGTCAGAAGAATGAATCCCTGTATATTATTATTTTCCCAGGTTTCCAACTGTTTTGCGAGGTTAATATACAGCTGCTTATGGCATAGAGTGCTCTACAGAGATACTGAATATTCAATGACCAGTTAATTTAATTAGATCACTAGCACTGAAGATGCTTTCAAATGCAGCTTGACATTACCATTAATTTGTTTTGTGTGCAGCTCTTACATTTTTTTTAGGAACGTACCTAAGTGGTTTGTGCACAAAGGAGCATCCTTTAACAATCTGTACTTATTGTCTAGAGTTTGTATATTGACCTCCAGGAAAAGCAGACAGCTGGGAAGTCCCCATTTCACATGAGGTGAGAAGACCCCCTTGTCACCTGATTGAACTGGGCCGATTGTCCGAGTGCTGATAGCCTTGGGCAGTTTGTAAAACCACATGAACCCTTTTGTAGGAAACCCTTGGTGCAAATTGTTGCCGCGACTTTTATTTCCGAATGAGACAGTACAGGAGGAGCTGACAAACCAGTGAGAAAAATACTTTTGTGGAGGACAGACATTCTTCTCAAGTGTCACATTTGCCAAGATCGACGTTTGTGAAAAAATACTTGGGTGTCAAGACAATAACCCTAATTCATAAAAGTCTTGCAGAAAGTATAAGCTTGAGCTTTGGCTGTCACAATAGCAGGGGTGGCAGGATGTGTCTTGCATAGTTGGCAGGTGGATCAAGGACAGCGCCAAGTTTTATTGTTGGCCATCCACATTTTTTTATCATGGCAAATGTCCCTGTTTGTAATTTGATACAGAATGCAGGTTTTATTATGTATATTTAATTAAAACGTATCTCAAGCCAAAACATATTTTTTTTAGTTTTGGAAAAAGTAGTGAGGGGTTAGAATTTGTCAAGGTATCGTTGCTGGCTGTGTCGCTGCTTGCAAAATGTATTCCATTTTTGTTCTCGTGACCATTGTCACCAAGACTGAAAGGGAGGATAAAGCTGAAAACTTGACTAGTCACCCGAAAAGGGGAAACCATCCATCAGAGAATACTTTCTAGAAAGCCATTTCCCTCACTTTGGAGAGATTTCCTAATTGTTTATTTTATTTATTCATTTCAGGTACTTGTATAGCGCCATCAGGTTACGCAGCGCTATATATATATATATATATATATATATATATATATATATATATATATATATAGTGTATATGTAGCGGGTATTTGAATTTGTAAGGACTCTGGTGGTGTGAAGTTCCTTGGGGTCCCTGGGTGGCACTGTTGTCTTGGGCCCGAGCTGAACATACACCGCGAACCGTGCTTTTTTGTCCTCCCCTGGAGCTGGTACAGCGGGGCGTGGAACCCGCTGTGATGCAAAGGGAGAGGTCATAAAATGGGCGGAGGCCCTGATTGGAGGGAGAGAGTCAGAGGACGTGGCCGCACCCAGGCACCTTCAGCTTGGGTGCTGGCGTTCCGGTGTTCCAGGCCTAGGCGCCCTTGGCCTAGCTGGAGCAGAGATGGAGTCCATTTCAGGCACATTTAGCCTGGGGTGAGGTACTATGGCGGATGTCTGGGGCTCAGTACCTTCGACTGAGTTCCGCGAGGGTGAGGAATCCGAGGGGGCCCTAACGCCTTGGGTGCCCGTGTCTGAGTTTGTGAGGACTGGTGCGCAGTAACTTCTCCGGAGAGTCCGGCGCAGCATCACTGGTGACGGAGAGGCCTCCATTTCTCCCTTGGACAGATTTCTTTCCCTGACAGGGGCAAAGTGAGAGAAGGTAAATTCACGTTCTAAATTACCTAGTCAGTGGCAGTGACTATCCACCACTGGTGACGGCACAGTGGGCAGCAGCAAGAAGGGAAAGGATTGTGCCTCGATCTGTTCCCCCATTATTCAAAAGGAGAAAGACTGTTTTATTGCTTGGCAAGAAGAATAAAACTGAGTTGTACCTATTCACTGTGTGGAACTTGGGTTACTAAGCAAAGGAGTCAGGGACGAAGGACTGGACTTGGCTCTAGGACACCTACACAAACGCCCAATCTTTGGCCTTCACCTCCTGGTTACGGGAGGACACGGGCCGTGGTGTGTATCATCTCTCTCTCCCAGGTACCCCTAGACAACAGCCACATAACCGATAAAGCAAGGGAGAGAGGTGAGGCCACTACACGTGTGTGTGTGTGTGTGTGTGTGTATATGTATGTATGTATGTATGTATGTATGTATGTATGTATATATGTATATATATATACCTCTCTCTTACATTAATATATACTGTTCACATACTAGGGCCAATTTAGTGTGAGAGGAAACCAAAGTACCTGGAGAAAACCCATTCAGGCACAGATAGAACATGCAAACTCCAGACAGGTGGCGCCATGGTTGGAATTCGAATCAACAACCCTGGTGCTGCTAGGCAGAAGTGCTAATCACTTAATCACTGTGCTGCTCTTGTTGTGTCTAAAGGACACAAAGTAAGGGATATCACTCAAACCAAATTCCTACTTTGACCAAAATAAAGAAAAAAATTGACTTTAAATATACTCTACCTGTTGCCATCCACGTAACACGTATTTGCAGCAGTAAAAGAGTAGGCTTTATAATGCCCACATAAGATATTTCTGTGCTTAGAGCTCAATCACTGCTCACTCCAAGTACAGACACAGAGTTCAACAACAGCTGTTCGCATGAATTAATGATCGCTAGCCAGTGGAACAGACTCCCGATCATGTAACCACTGTGACAGCCAATCACAGTGGTCACATGACCACTGATCCTACTGCCCTCCAGGAATTCAGAACGTTTTCAAGGGACAACATGGTGTGTGGTAAGGGGTTAAATTTTTTACTTGCATGTGTGAGGAGCTTCTGATGAAGGCATCCACTTCCCTAGCTCTCAGGCCATGTGATAATCCCATGAAAGTAACATTAAACTTTTTTATCTTCACTGTCCTAGAATTAAGCTGGTCATAGATTCCTCCATCCACACAAATGAGGCGAATGGAGGAACCCTACCTGCCGGGACAACAGGATTCAGATGACTGTTAAGGACAGGACCACAATTGGTTGAAGATTTTTAACAGATGTGGATCTAACTGGTCAGTCCTAGCTGAATACTGTATCTGGATTAGTGAAA
The DNA here is from genome assembly GCA_029206835.1 of Rana muscosa. NCBI lineage: Eukaryota > Metazoa > Chordata > Amphibia > Anura > Ranidae > Rana > Rana muscosa. Next base: position 223,299,599 of record CM055116.1, read on the forward strand.
ACGTGATTCTTACATTGTTCCTGAATCATTAAAAAATAAAGCTACTCTGCCATCAGAATAATTGGTGGCCTACGGGTGGCGCTGCCATGGTAGGCTAGGGTTGAACCACTAGTACAGAGCTGTGCTTTTTGTCTCACCTCTCGGAAAACGTACGGTGGGGCGGGGTTAACCTGCTGTGCCGCTGGGAGAGGAGATAAAAGGGGCAGACGCTGCCTGTTCGGGGTTAGTCGTGGGATACTACCCCTGGTTCTGGTTCCAGTCTGCCCTGGGCGCCCTAGGCCCAAGGGCGGGTGTTCTCTGTTCCGGTTCCATCCTGGGCACCTTTAGTCTGTCGGGGATCGAGGAGTCTCAGGGTGCCACCTTGCGAGGGGACCTGAGTAGAGGAGGCCGGGTGAGGAACCGTTCCGAAGGACTGATGCGGTAGTCGTGGTGAAGGAAAGGGTCCCGGTGACTCTCCGGAGGGATGTCTTCTCCCTAGGCCAAGGTCAAGTTCACCAGGTCTGTGGCAGAGACCAATTTCACCAGGTCTGTGGCAGAGACCTTGAGTAAAGCGTGAGTGTCATTTGGCTGCTAGTCTTGTTCTAAGTAGACTATCCATTTGAGGCTGAGTCTGTTCAAGAAGCTGGACAGTGAGGTGACTAAGATTGTGCCTGGACCTCTCCCCACATCTTGTGCTGTCCTTTTCTTGCTTCAACCTTTGTTTCTATCAAGAGACTGTTATTTGCTGAAAGAAGAAATAAACACTCTGTTGGAGTTATAGCAAGTGTGAACATTCTATTCACTGGGGGAAGCAAGTACTTAAATCTGTTATACACAGAGGTGAGAAAACCATTCTCTGGCTCAACTGTGAAATGACCCACCAACACCACCACTCAACCTCTTAATACAGGAGGGTACGGGCTTGTGGCATGGTGTGCCCCTTTTTCCTGCGAAGAGCCGAAAAACAAGGTGGGTAAAAGGGGGTCTGTGTGCTATACGTATATTAGTAAGGTATATCAGTTGATAATTGGCAACACATCCCGATATAAATAGTGTAGAGATTTTCCTGTATTGGCATCGGTGCATGTCATGGATGTCCATGGCTGCATCTGTGGTACAATATGGATGTAGCGGTGCACTCTGGGCACAAGTTCAAAAGATCCACACATCACCTTGTTGTCTGACCCTCCATTCATCCATTTCTCTCTTAATACACAATGAAGAGTCACTTGCTTTACCTTGCGGTATTTTTATTATAAAGGTTTCTTAGGTAGAGTAGGGAAGGTTAGGAATGACATGGGAAGCCCATAGATATTAGTACTTGGTAGATTGGATTCTGAGGATAAGGCACAACAAAGATTGTAGTTTAGTGAGCTGCGTCACTGCAGACTATTGCTCCCTTGTATGCTGTACTGATTCCTGCAGAATATTACTTTAAGGATTTCTGAGTATAACCCCTTTTTTGATTTCTTGCTTTCTTGTGGAAAAGTCACTTTGAATGACCTTCTGAGGTCATGACAGTTATCCAAATGCTGACCCTGCATCCGGAGCGTATCCTCACACACCCCCCTCCGACACCACAGTCCCTCTACCGCACATGGTAACCGACGGACTACTAGGCCCAAATAGTCCAGTGATATGGAAGTTGAGTTCCCCGGCCACAGCCTTCCATATAGAGTTTAGATAAGGTTAGAGTCTCTCCTTGTAACATCCTGCTGTATAGGACTGACCGTGCAACATCCCATCTAAGACACCCCCTTGTGGCTTTCAGTTACTAGGGGCAACAGCAGATATTCCCAAGCTCCTTGAATAGACTCCTCCAGTCCCATCACTTGCTGTCATGTACCCACTGACCTTTTCCATGGTTCCCAGTCCATGGAAAGACATGGTTCAACTGCACAGTCCAGCAGTAACAGTTCCAGGTTCCTTTTCTCTTAATACTGAATTCCTCCTCTGCGGTGTTAAAGAAAAGTGGTCCTCCATCAGGACTTTCTCCTGAGCACCTGGAAGGCCCTCAGGCCTGGGGCCTTCACACAGACACTACTGCCCCATCTTCTTTCCTCTCACGACTCCTCCCCAGTGGCATGTTACCTCAGCTTATATAGCAGGCCCGCCCCCTGCCAACCCTAGTTGGGGATTGGTCAGAGCTGCCACACAAGCTGCCTGTCACTCAGAGCCTCCAGCCCCGCCCCCTCCAGAACATTCTCCTGAAAACAGGGGAGGAGTTCCAGAGTCTGAGCACAGGTGGCCACACCCACTGCTACTCTGACACTCCCAGTCCCAGATCAAAACAACCAGGCCTAGCTTAATGCACAGGCCTGGCTAAATTTACCTGCACTGACAGTTTAAAACAAATAAACACTATTTCTACACATACCAAAAGGCAGTGGGCGCTTCATAGAGATTAAGGATGAGCTGAACACCCCCCGGTTTGGTTCGCACCAGAACTTGCGGACAGGCAAAAAAATTAGTTTGAACACCGCTAATGTCTATGGGACACAAACGTGAAAAATCAAAAGTGCTCATTTTAAAGGCTTATATGCATGGTATTGACATAAAAAGTGTTTGGGGACCCGGGTCCTGCCCCAGGGGACATGTATCAATGCAAAAAAAAGTTTAAGCCCAGGTTCACACTGGGCTGCGGGAGTGAAGCTGTGCGAGTTCAGCTGAACTTGCACAGTTTCACTCCCGCTGGCAGTCCCGATTTCAGCCGCAATTACAAAGACATCTGTGCAGGATTCTGCACAGATATCAATGTAAATCGCGGGCCGAAATCGCAAAAAGTAGTACAGAAACGACTTTTTTAAATTGGTGAAGCGCCGCAGATGCAACGTTGCACCGTTTAGGACGGTGTCATTGCCGGCAAATGATGCCGTTTTGACATGCGATTTGACATGTCAAAACGCACCAGTGTGAACCAGGGCATAAAAAACTGTAGTTTTTTTCATAAGCAGTGATTTTAATAATGCTTAAAGTGAAACAATAAAAGTGAAATGTTACTTTAAATTTCGTGCCTGGGGGGTGTCTATAATGCCTGTAAAGTGCCAAATTTTTCCCGTATTTAGAACAGTCCCGCAGCAAAATTAAATTTCTAAAGGAAAAAAAGTCATTTAAAACTGATCGCGGCTGTAATGAATTGTCTGGGCTCGGCAATATACATAAAACTCATTGAAAAAAACAGCATGGGTCCCCCCCCCCCCAGTCCATTACCAGGCCCTTTGGGTCTGGTATGAATATTAAGGGGAACCTCAAACCAAAATGTAATAAATTGCGTGGGGGTCCCCCCAAATTCCATACCAGGCCCTTCAGGTCTGGTATGGATATTAAGGGGAACCCTGCTCCAACTTGTTTTTAAAAAATGGCGTAGGGGTCCCCCTCAAAATCCATACCAGACTCTTCAGGTCTGGTATGTATTTTAAGGGGAACCATGCGCCAAAATAAAAAAAATGGCGTATGTTTCCCCCCAAAAATCCATACCAGACCCTTATCCAAGCACGCAACCTGGCAGGCCGCAGGAAAAGAGGGGGGACGAGAGAGGGCAAGAGTTGTGGGGATGAGGCCCTTTTCCCCATCATCAGACCCCAAAGCATCCTCCCCATGTTGAGGGCATGTGGCCTGGTACGGTTCAGGAGGGGAGGGTGCTCTCTCGTCCCCCCCCTCTTTTCCTGCGGCCTGCCTGGTTGCAAGCTCGAATAAGGGTCTGGTATGGATTATGAGGGGGACCCCTACGCCATTTTTTTTTTTAATTGGCGCAGGCTTCCCCTTAATATCCATACCAGACCTGAAGGGCCTGGTATGGAATTTGGGTGGGGACGCCCACGCAATTTTTTTTTTTTTGGGTCGGGGTTCCCCTTAATATTCATACCAGACCCAAAGGGTCTGGTAATGGACTTGGGGGGAACCCATGCCGTTTTTTTTTCAATGAGTTTTATGTATATTGCCGAGAGCCCAGACAATTCATTACAGCCGCAATCAGTTTTAAATGACTTTTTTTCCTTTAGAAATTTAATTTTGCTGCGGGACTGTTCTAAAAATGGGAAAAAGGCGCCACTTAACAGGCATACTATAGACACACCCCCCAGGCACGAAATTTAAAGGAATATTTCACTTTTATTGTTTCACCTTAAGCATCCTTAAAATCACTGCTCCCAAAAACTTTTTGCATTGATACATGTCCACTGGGGCAGGACCCAGGTCCCCAAACACTTTTAACAACAATACCATGCATATAAGCCTTTTAAAATTGGCACTTTTTTGATTTTTCATGTTACTCTCCCACAGACTTTTAAACGGTGTTCCGCGTCTTTCGAATTTGCCACGAACACCGCATAATGTTCGCAATTTGGCGAACACCCTATGTTCGACTCGAACATCGGGCTCATCCCTAATAGAGATATTAGCCTATCTTGTTAGGGGATGCACTGAATATTTATACATATTGTTGCTGCTTGGAGATTTTTGCTGCTTTGTCTTTTTGTGTTGTAGACTTTTATAATAAATTTCATAAAATTTTACCGTACATCACTTTGTCAGTATTCCACAAGGAGGATTTGGTGCCACTAAAGTCCCACTACCTTACCCAAAACTTGACTAAAATTAATTCATGGCACAAGGCAGGGCTGCACTATCACTCCATTGTTCTTTCTACTAAAAGAGCTTTAACAAAAATTAGGAATAAATCTATTTTGCAGGTCACTCATATTGGTTGCATGAGGCAAACATTAAATGCTTTAACCACTTCAATACAGGGCTTTTTGTACCACTTCCATACCGGGTCTATTCTAGCACTTCTCTTCTACATGTACAAATCATCATTCTTTTGCTAGAAAATTACTCAGAACCCCCAAACATTATATATGTTTTTTTTATTAGACACCCTAGGGAATAAAATGACGGTCATTGCAACTTTTTTTTCTTGCACGATATTTGCGCAATAATTTTTCAAACGCCTTTTTAAAAAAAAAAAAAAAATGGTTTCATGAATTAAAAAATAACAAAACCGTAAAGTTAGCCCAATTTTTTGGGAAAATATGAAAGATGATGTTACGCCGAGTAAATAGATACCTAACATGTCACACTTTAAAATTGCGCACACTCATGGAATGGCGCCAAACTTCGGTACTTAAAAATCTCCATAGGCGACGCTTTAATTTTTTTTACAGGTTACCAGGTTAGAATTACAGAGGAGGTCTAGTGCTAGAATTGTTGCACGCGCTCTAACGCACGCGGCGATACCTCACATATGTGGTTTGAACGGCGTTTACATATGTGGGCGACTTATGTGTGCATTCGCTTCTGATCGCGAGCTACCGGGGACAGGGGCGTTTAAATTTTTTTTATTATTATTTATTTATTTTTTACTTATTTATAAATTTTTTTACAATTATTTTCCTTTTTTTTTTTTGATCGCTTTTATTCCTATTACAAGGAATGTAAACATCCCTTGTAATAGGAATGTGTGTGACAGGTCCTCTTTATTGAGAGATGCGGGGTCAATAAGACCCCACATCTCTCCTCCAGGCTGGAAAGCGAGAGTTCATGAAAATGTTTTCACTGATCTCATACTTACAGCCGCAATTGCGGCTTTGTTTACATTTGAGGACCCGGGCGTGACGTCATCACATCGCGCCCGGGCCTCCGACGATCATAGAGATGACTGGTGACCATCTGGTCACCAGTCATCTCTATGCTCGTCACGTGACCCACCAACGACGCCAGAAGATTCGCTCCGGGTCCCTGATCGCACGGGAGAGCCCGGAGAAGCACCGGATGGCGGCGGGAGGGGGGGTGTCCCCTCCCGCCGCCTATAAGAACGATCAATCGGCAGAACCGCCGCTATGATCGTTCTTATGGTGCACAGAATCGCCGGCACTTTAAAAGGATATCTGAATGATGCCTCTAGCTGCAGGCATCATTCATATATCCCCCTACAAAGCCAGGACGTCATATGACGTCCACCCAGGATGGGAGATCCCATCTGTGGACGTCTTTTGGGTAGGGAAGTGGTTAAAGATGAATTATAATTTTCCAATTTCTTTTATTGGCAACGTTTCCTGGGTAAAGTTTTTTTTTTTTTTTACTTTTATGAAAAATTCTAAGCATTTGAGGGACTAATGTTCAATATACAGTATATAAGGGTTGTTTGTGGATCTCTACCCTCTAGCACAGGGGTCTCCAAACTTTTCAAACAAAGGGCCACTTTATTGCCCTTCAGACTTTAGGAGGGCCGGATTCTGGCCAGCAGGGGAAGAAAATGTCACGGGCCCGGCATCAGTGAGAACAAATATGGCCTCAGGGTTGGTGGTCAATAGGAGGAGGAGTGTTCCCCCTATTAGTAGGAGGAATAGTATCCCATCATTGGTATCGGTGGACGATATAGTGCCCCACTGTTGGTGCCAGTGGGAGGAATAGTGCCCCAAGGGCCGGATAAAGGCTAGCAAAGGGCCACATCTGGCCCTCGGGCCGCAGTTTGGAGACCCGTGCTCTAGAATAATGCCGCGTACACGCGACCGTTTTTCATGACGAGAAGAATGCCATTTTTTAAATTGGTCATTAAAAACGATCGTGTGTAGGCTCCAGAGCATTTTTCTCAATGAGAAAAATGGGCATTAAAAATTTAGAACATGCTCTATTTTTTCTCGTCGTTTTTCACGTCGTGAAAAACGGCCGTGTGTACGCTTTAATCACTGGAAAAAAAGCGCATGCTCAGAAGCAAGTTATGAGACGGGAGCGCTCGTTCTTGTAAAACTAGCGTTCATAATGGAGATATCACATTCGTCACGCTGTAACGGACTGAAGAGCATGAGGCTGAAAAGCGCGAATCATTTCTCATCAAACTTTACTAACACGAGGGTGGCGCCATCCGAATGGAACTTCCCCTTTATAGTGCCGTCGTACGTGTTGTACGTCACCGCGCTTTGCTCAAGCATTTTTTTCACGATAGTGTGTAGGCAAGGCAGGCTCGAGAAGAATCACATCGAGAAAAACTTTGTTTTTTTCCAATGACATTAAAAACGGCCGTGTGTACGCGGCATAAGACTTTGTTTTCTGGCTAGCAGGTTTTCTTTCTCTTGTTCGTATATGCGTACAGTAGCTAGATGGCACCTCTAGAACATTCTCTGTAGGGAAAGTTGTCTAGAAAAAGCCAGAAAGCATTTTTTAGCACCTGTCTAAAGATTTAAAAAAGGCCTAATAAAAAAAATGGAGAATTTCCATATTTTTTATTTAGTTTCCAGTTTGCTACTCTATCCCATTTATACCAGGTGATTGTCATTACCTTCTGATCACAAATGTATTATAAGCCTACAGTAAGTACAAGTTTCAGAAAACGGTCTGGGTCTAACGCATGGCTGACTCTGTCCTAAGCAACTGATGAAAGCGCCTAGTGTTTAAGGGGGATCAGACCACCAGCAGTAACTTTACACTAATTCTAGAGGACTAATGTGAAGTGGGAAGGGATTGTACACTATATTGCCAAATGTATTGAGACGCCTGCCTTTACCTGCACATGAACTTTAATGGCATCCCAGTCTTAGTCCGTAGGGTTCAGTATTGAGTTGGCCTACCCTTTGCAGCTTTTACAGCTCCAACTCTTCTGGGAAAGCTGTCCACAAGGTTTAGGAGTGTGTCTATGGGAATGTTTGACCATTCTTCCAGAAGCGCATTTGTGAGGTCAGGCACTGATGTTGGATGAGAAGGCCTGGCTCATAGGACTGGGAAGTCATTAAAGTTCATGTACGTGTAAAGGCGGGTGTTCCAATACTTTTGGCAATATAGTGTATGTACTTACCCGAAAATTGCATTCTGGCCCTGCTTTAAAGCGGAACTTCAGTCATTTTTTCATCTTTCCATCTTTCCATCTATTGAATCTTCTGCCCTTGTCTTTTTAACTTTGGATAGTAAAACATTTTTTTTTTTTTGCCAGTAAATACCTTATACATACCACTTCCTGTTTCTTGTCTGGTCATTAGCCTAGGCTTATGACATCTTGCACAGCTCCCTCTCTCTCACTCTCGTGAGAGTTTGCCAGGAAGGGAGTGGGGATGAGTCATAAGAAAGCCAATGAGAGCTGCAAAGCTGGAGGTGTGTCTATGTAAATCCAGGAAGTGAACAAGCAGCAGCATCAGCTGCCCACAGTTAAAATGGTTGCAGCCAAACTCAGTGGACAGAGATTTCTGCAGCATATTTGGCAAGTATAGAATCCTAGTGTATATATAAAATAATATGCAACGTGTTTGGAGGGAAGCTTCGGAAAGATGTTTTTATTACAGATTATGTGAGCAGACTGCAGTTCCTCTTCAATGTGTTTCTGAAGACTGTGCAAAACTGAAATGATGAGAAATATAATATCCGTATATGTTCAGTTTACAGCCAGACTATCAACATAGGAGTATAAAGGGTGAAATGTTCTATCATCAAATTATAAATATACTAATTTGCTTTATTCCAATTTTTTTTCAAGTATATTTGAAAGCAGGTAGTGCTGGCCAACCAGCGCACTTTGAGCTACTTGCGGTTCACTGGTCCATCTAGAACAGTGGTCTCCAAATGGTGGCCTTGCAGACTGGATGTGGTCCTTTGCTTGCATTTATGTGGCCCTTGGGGCATTGTTCCTTATTGATACAAGGCACTATTCTTCCCACTGATATCAACAATAAGGCAACATTCCTTCCACTGACACCAACAGTAGGGCACTATTCCTTCCCCTAATACCAGTGATGGGGCCGTATGCCTCTTCTTACTAACCACAAGCACTATGAACATTTTTATTTATTTTATTCCCACTAACCATCAAGCCTGAGACATCCTCTCCTCCACAGGTGTCAAACACAAGGCCCGCGGGCCGAATCTGGCCCTCCAGGCCATTTCACGTGGCCCTCACACCTCTCCTGCAGCTGCAGGAGAGCTCCAGCCCTCCTCTGGTCCTACTCCAGACCCTGTACTTTCTGCTTTCAAGCAATGCATCCAGCTTCTTCCCAGCAGCAGCATAAGGAAAGGGGGTGCACTGTGATGTAAGGGAGATTGGGGGACTGAACTTCTGATGGTGGGGTGGCTTTTGACATCTAATGTAAGGGGAGGGGATGCACTGGACATCTAATCTTACAGATACAACCGGCCCTTTTGAGGGCAATCATAATGCTGATGCGGCCCACGATGAAATTGAGTTTGACACCCCTGCTCTACTCCCACTGGCACTGGGGCAGTTTCTATTCCTAAATCTAGGACTGTAAACTGTTCTTTGTTTAGAAAGTTTTGAGACCCCTGATGTAGAATATCTTTTACACCTTTCACTCTTCAGTAAATCTTGCTGCATGCATTACACTCTGCTCAAGTCTTTTTTTTTTTTTTTAACGACCAGTTATTTTAAAGAATTTCCTTCTTTACCCCCCCATAAATTTTGCCAACAACAGTTTGCTTACTTGTTGTACAAATTCTAGAACTATAGTAGAACAAGGCCAGCTGCTTCCCTTTTGAAGGGGTCGGTATCGGCCTTCGTTCTACAAGTGTGAGGGAAACCAGTTGTGGGCTTTTGTGACAGTAATGTGAAGTATCCGTCCTGGCCATTGTAGCAGGGAATGTGTTAAAGGACAGGTTCACTTTTGTATAAGAGTGCTATATGCCCTCCCCAGAAAATTCCCATATACCAAGTAATATATCAGACTCAAGTACCTACCAGTGTATAGAACCTCCGGGCATCAGTCGTCTTTGCATATATGTGCAGGCACCCAGCCAATGGAAGCAGAAGGGTCTATACATGGGTGTAAAATGTGCTGTGTTCATATCTGTAACGAATACAGTTTTTACGGATCTGGGCACAGCTGTATTTTATGCTAAAATCCCATACACACAGCTGCTCACAGCTCTGTAATCTCAGGTCAGCTACAGAAAAAAAAAATCTCTATACATTGTCCTGCCTATGGACCTTTTTTAAAGTGGAACTAAAATCATTAAACTTACCTTCTCTCTAATGATCCAAGTCCTTCGTCAGCGGGTGCAGGTCTTAGGAAATCTCCATTGTTTGTTTGCATGCACAGGAGTCAGCCATGCCGACACACAGAGATGGTGCTGGCGCTGTGGGGCAGGTGCAGTTCAGCCTTCCCTCTGTAGGTGGTGCTGTTTCGGCAGCAGAAGTAATAGAGGTTGAGAGGAGCAGTTGTTCCTCTGAGACCTGCGTAGGTGTCATCAGGGAAGCAGCTGTCTGACTGGACACTGCTGCACTTAATGATCTCTGTAGCCATCTTTAGTGAGGGCAATGCTGATAAATGGCACTACGCCACTGCAGTTGAAGCGCATTTGCAAAGTGGCTAGTGTAGGGACAGGATCCCCACTGGCTAGAGACAGTGCAGTTGGTGCTAGGTTGAGGTTCCAGTCAAGGGATAGTGCAGGGATACTGAGCCTAGCTCTGCTATCTGGGAACCCTAGAGAGTAGGGACGAGGACCTTCCTATCTGATTACTAAAGGCGCCTGCACCACTGTTCTGCCTATCTGCCATTCCATTCATCAGATGCTGCTCCATTAACGTAGTCTAAAGCCTCGTACACACGGCTGGTTTTCTCGGCAAGAAACGACAAAAAAACAGCTGGGAGCGCTTTCTTGCCGAGTATACCGTGCGTGTGTACGAGGCTTTCAGGTTTCTCGTCAAGAAAACTGCCAAGAATCTCAACAAAAAAAATAGAGAACCTACTCTATTTTCTCGTCTGGATTCACGTCGGCCTGTTTCCCAAAGAGAAACCCGAGAGTGTGTATACTTGCCTGTCGCCGTGGAAACCCGCGCTCAAACCTTGTGGCACAAAGTCATTTGGAGTGGTGAGACCAAAATTTCGCTTTTTGGCCTTTTGAGGAGTCAACAAGGCCTATGATGAAAGGTACACCATTCCCACTGTAAAACACGGAGGTGGATCGCTGATGTTTTGGGGATGTGAGAGCTACAAAAGCACAGGAAATTCGGTCAAAATTGATGGCCAGATGAATGCAGTATGTTATCAAAAAATACTGGAGGAACATTTGCATTCATCAGCCAGGAAGCTGCGCATGGGACGTACTCAGACATTCCAACATGACAATGATCCTGAACACAAGGCCAAGTCGACCTGTCATTGGCTACAGCAGAATAAAGTGAAGGTTCTGGAGTGGCCATCTCAGTCTCCTGACCTCAATATCATTGAGCCACTCTGGGGAGATCTCAAACGTGCAGTTCATGCAAGACAGCCCAAGAACTTACTTACAGAACTTACAGGAACTGGAGGCTTTTTGCCAAGAGGAATGGGCAGCTTTACCATCTGAGTAGATAACGAGCTTCATCCACAAATACCACAAAAGACTTCAAGCTGTCATTGATGTTAAAGGGGGCAATACATGGTATTAAGAACTGGGGTATGTAAACTTTTGATCAGGGTCATTTGGGTAGTTTCAGTTGTGATTATGGTTTAAAAAGAGTAAACATAGTTGATTGATAATAAATGGCTTCAGGCAAACACTAACCATGAGTGAAAAAAGTTTTTGTGTTCTCATTCATATTCTCTGAAAAATGGCCAAGAAATCATAAATTCTGCCAGGGTATGTAAACTTATGAGCACAACTGTATAACTGAAACGTTTATGTCTATGCCTGCAAATCTTTCCTCTGTATTTCTGTTAATAACCTGGCTTGTTTATGATATCTGCTCCAGCCTTTAAATTCAGCATTTTTTTTTATTCAGTATTTTAGTAATTTGCTATGTTTGGTTGCCAATGGTTATTACTTGGATTGGTTTCTTTTTTTTGTCAGCTGCCTGGTCTGATATTCTTCTCAAACTTCCAACAGGCATGTCTGCTCTGTTCTTTCACTTGATCCTCAACATTGTTTGTGTCTTGCCTATCCTGATTTCCATCTTATTATCCTCTAATGATTAGGTACTTCATGTTGGTTCTATAACCTTCAACCACCCAACAATAGCCATGGCTGTACTCTAGCAATTGACTACACCCAATTCCCTCCCCGCCATCAAAGGCTCAAAGACAAACACCTCTAGAACCTGAGTGTTGGTGAGAGCTTTCTCTGCCACCTGCTGGTGACCCAAAGGATTAACCTAATCCATGACATTTTCCAAGCTATGTGAACCCTATGTGTGTGTGTGTGTGTGTGTGTGTGTGTGTGTGTGTGTGTGTGTGTGTGTGTATATGTATGTGTATATATATATATATATATATATATATATAATGTAGCGCACAGGGTCGCCCGACCCCTACCACACTCCCAATCCCCTCTATTAAAGTTCTCGCTCACAATGTCTCTGGTCTAGGGGTATGATAGGAAAGGGAGTGCGGACGCTACGCCTGGCTTCCACCACAGATGTATAAGTGGTATCAGCAAAAGTTCTTTACCTTCGGGCCTGCATTGTGTATCGAATCCTCCCTTCATGAGTCATCTGCCAGGAAACGAGTCTCGCACCTTTTCAAGTCCAACACTCCTTTATTTGAACATAGCATGGACTTACTTGCTTTACAACACAGAACAGAAGGTGTGAATGTGTATATAGGCCCAGACACAAGTTCTTTGTTCCCCTCTCCTCCAAAGAGTGTGCAATGGTCTCCGCACAAGGGAATTCACCTTCCGGACGGTCTCCGACAAGAGGCTCACCCGTCACCGGCAGTATGCTGCACCGGGTCTTCAGATGAGGAGCTCTTCCCGGTCCATTATGTCCACCTCGGATTCAGGCGTCCATCTCCGGAGCACCCTAGGATCCTTCCCTCGCGGAACTCAGTGTTGGGCACTGAGCTCCGGACCGCCAACTGAGTACCTCACCCCAGGCTAAAGGTGCCTGAGGTGGAACATGACCTCCGATGGTCCTCTAGGCCCGGTCTGCCTAGAGGACGAACACGAACTCCGTCCGCAGGCTAAAGGTGCCAGGGACAACGAACCCCGTGACAAAATTGCCGGCCCCTTTATACCTTCCCCCGGCATGCGCAGCGAGTTCCCCGCCCCACCACACGGCTGCCGAGAAAAGACAAAAAAGGATTAGACCCAGCAATGACTCGTCCGTCGGCCCAAAGTGACTGCGCCACCTAGAGGACCGCCGGAGATACACCACTGGTGTCACCGCAAAGATTCAAAATTACTGGCGGGAAAGTAAACACCCGCTACATATATATATATATATATATATATATATATATATATATATATGTGTGTGTGTGTGTGTGTGTGTGTGTGTGTGTGTGTGTGTGTATGTATATATATATATATATATATATATATATATATATATATATATATATATGTATGTATATGTATATGTGTGTGTATAGCGGGTATGTACTATTTAGGGGCAGCATCTGGGTGGTAGCATGACCCAGATGCACTAATTGGTACAGTAGGGCTCTGTTCTATTCGTGTGAGGACATCAGTGGTGTTCAGTTCCCTGCGGCTCAGTAGGTGGCGCTGTCGCTTTGGGCCGGGGTTGAACCATTACTACAGTGCCGTACCCTTTGTGACCTCTCGCAGCAGCTGTACTGCGGGGCGGGGAACCCGCTGTGCTTGCTGAGAGAGGGTATAAAGGGGCGGACATCTTCACCACGAGGTCTGAGTCCCAGGCACCTTTAGCTTGAGGGCTGCTGTCCGTAATCGGTGTCCAGGCGCCCTTGGCCTGTACACATGGAGTTCGTGTTCCATCCCAGACACCTTCAGTCTGGGGTGAGGTACTCAGCCGGAGGCCTGGGGCCCAGTACCTTCCACTGGGTCCCGCAAGGGAGGGATCGTCCTAAGGTGCCCCGGGTGTTGGGCGCCTGAATCCAGGGCGTAAGGGACCAGAGAGGGGACCCTCCCGAAGAGCTGGTACAGCATATTGCCAGTGCCGGTGGACCCCTGGAGACCGTCCGGATGGATGTCTTTCCCGAACAGGGGCCAATTCATCAGGGAAGGTGGTTCATGTTTTATGGCCGGTGGCAGCGGTCCATCTAATCAACTCAGGTCGGTGGCAGAGACCTGCTCTCAGGCCTGTGGCAGGGGCCTCAACAGTTCACCCGGTCGGTGGCAGCAACCAATCTCACAGTCGGTGGCAAAGACTGTGTGCCAAGCCTATTTGCACTAGAAGGAATAGGAGAGTTCACTGTGCCTGGACCTACCCGTATCCACACCCTGTCTGTTTATTCAAAAGTTCAACTGATGCTGTTCACTTGTAAAGAAGAATAAAGGACTGGACTTTTTATGGTGTGGGGCTCTATTACTGACAGTCAAACTTCCACAGGAGAAGCAGAAGCTCCATTCAGAACAGATATACACACACACACACACACACACACACACACACACACACACTTCTAAATACCTTTTTCCCTTTTTCCTTTTTATCTTTTTTTTTTCTTTTCATCTGCTTACGGAGCTTAGAGAGCTAGGGGTGGAGAAGCAGGGGTACACTGATCTGTGACATTTACTGACCAGCAAATGGATGTTGGGGGTGGGGGGTTGCGTGTTAGCACAACTCTGATCATTGGCGGTCAGGCAGGATGTTCTTCCAGCACAGCCAGAAAACTGACTAGATGTGCTCCCATGCCTAGTATGGTCCGTTTGAAATAGGAAAGCAGGGGGACTAGCAGGATCAACAGGTATTTCACACAAAGAAAACAATATAAAGAGAACAGGATACTTTTTGGCACAAGCACATGCTACATGCTACAACAGATACATATTAAGAATATATTGGGTTAACCTATTATTTAATACATTTTTTGGACAGGCATTGCAGACTTTTGCCACCCAGAGTTTCTAAAAATTCAATATTTGGCACTTGAATTCTTGACACGTCAGGGACAAAACTATTGTGTTAATGTTCGATGGATGCTTAGAATGGATGTCTAATTATTGGGCTTATTCAGATTGTCTGTTATGTGGGATACTGTACCCCGGGGTCGGCAACCCGTCGATCGCGTTCCATCTGTGGACCACAGGCAGGAGACAGGTTGATCGAGAACAGATCCCCAGGGTCTGACACCGTGTTTTCCCCCGACAGCTTCAGAGCACGCAGGCGCATGCTCAACCAATACCAGCCTGTAGAGACATATGTGCAGCTGTGGGGTGGAAAAAGCCTCGGAAATAGCTCCAGGAGGGTTTGGGCTCATGACCAAACATGCCTAAGCTCTTCCTCTGACTGTAGTGCACGCCTCCACACTGGCCCTCCCCCTCAGATCCATCCAAGGAACTTGCGGGTGATATGTGAGAGGAGGGCCGGTGGGGATCAGAACATGCAGCTCTGCCATGACCGCTTCCCTGCGCCACTCTGCATAAGTATAGAACGTTTGTGCTTTCTGAACCCTTTGCAGCATGCCCTCCTGACCTCCCTGCAACATGCTCTCCTTGTCCTCCAATACCATACCCTCCTAACCCCCCTGTACTGTTTTCCTGACCCCCCCAATACCATGCCCTCCTGAACTCCCTGTACTCTACCCCTCTGAGACCTTAGTACCATGCCCTCCTGACCTCCCAATGGTATTGCCCTCCTGACCCCCCCCCTGCACCATGCCCTCTTGACCCCTCTGTACTGTACCCTCCTGAGCCCTCAGTACTGTAACCTACTGACCTCCCTGCACCGTGCCCTCCTGACCCCCCAGTACCATACCTTCCTAATGCCCCTGTCCCCAGTACCATACCTTCCTAAAGCCCCTGTCCTCTGCCCCGCTGATCCCTATACACTGCTCTTCATACTGCTGACCTCTGTACACTTCTCTTTATCCTATTGACCTTTGTACACTGCCCTACCTACTACTGACCTCTGTACACTTCCCTACATACTACTGACATCTGTACACTGCCATATATACTACTGAAATGTACACTGCCCTACATACTACTATCCCCTGTGCACTGCCTAACATTATACTGACCTCTGTACACTTCCCTATTTACTACTTATGCGGCGTACGCACGATCGTTTTTCATGCCATTTTTTTAACCAACGTTTTTCTCGTTGTTTTTTTTCATGTTTCCTCTCAAGCCTGTCTTGCATCCACACGATTATTATAAAAAACGCTCGAGCAAAGCGCAGTGACGTACAACATGTACAACGGCACTATAAAGGGGAAGTTCCATTCGAATGGCGCCACCCTTCATGTTAGTAAACTTTGTTGAGCGGCGATTCGCGCTTTTCAGCCTCGTGCTTTTCAGTCCGTTACAGCGTGACGAATGTGCTATCTCCCTTACGAACGCTAGTTTTACCAGCACGAGCGCTCCCATCTCATACTTGATTCTGAGCATGGGCGTTTTTTTTCCCCTTGTAAAAGCATACACACTATCGTTTTTCACGTCGTTAAAAAAAACGACATGAAAAACAACGTGAAAAAATAGAGCATGTTCGAAATTTTTAATGCCCGTTTTTCACACCGTTAAAAATGCTCTGGAGCATACACTCGATCGGTTTTAATGGCATTTTTACGGCATGAAAAACGATTGTGTGTACGCCGCATTACACTGGCCAGGAATCAGAGCAGATAGCCAGGCCTGAAACTAATCGAAGAAATCAGCTTTTAGTACCAGATGTTCTGCTTTCATGATGAACACCAGCATCAGCCTTGTGGGGGGGGGGGGGGTAACCAATTACTCCCCAGACATGAAACAAAATTGTGAATGAAAGTGAATGCCAAGTTTCTCACTGAAGCTAAATTTTAAGGTTATATTTCTACAGTAGCATTAGTTTTATAAGTTTGTTTCTAAATTTTCTTTATGCTGTCTATACTTTTCATTGGTGGCTTCATTTCTTTTTATTAAAAGGGCACAGCACCCAGTGATCTTGAATCTCTTCCATGTTGCCTCTCAAAGGTTGCCTACTCCTGCTGTACCTAGATGGGTTCCAAGTGCCCAGAAGTCCAGGCTAAATTTGCAACTAGGGCTGCCATTGAGGTTTTCTGCAGTGTTTTGTTTATTGTGCTTATGATGGTAACAAAGCTCGTAGTCACAGAAGAATGTGGCATACCTGTCTTTTCGTGCTTGAAATGTTTGATTTCACTTTACCTCTGTGAGGTTATGTAAAGTCATCTGTAACGTAATCAGCCAGATACATGTGGTGGGTATTCCATGTTTTCTTCATGACCCTTGAGTGCACTTTTCAACTGGGGTTTCCAGCTCCATCTCAAGTTTACAGATATTTCAGCACTGCTGGGAAATTGTTCACTGACTTTTTCAATTATTTATTTACTCCCTTGCTTATTTGTTTAGATCGTTTAAAGGGTATGTTTTATACAATGTGCACTGTTTACTATTAGACCCCTTTCACACTGGGGCGGGCAGGAGCGGTGGCGGTATAGCAGCGCGATTTTCAGCGCTGCTATACTGTCGTTCTTACCGCGGTATGCGGTCGCTAGGGGGGTTAATTTAACCCCCGCTAGTGGCCGAGAAAGGGTTAATACCGCCCGCAAACCGCGGCTATTGCCGCGGTTTGCGGGCGGTATTACCGCGCTGTCCCATTGATTTCAATGGGAGACCGCGGTAAAGGAGCGGTGAACACACACCGCTCCTTTACCGCTGTAAAGAAGCGGCTAGCAGGACTTTTGGAGCGGTCCTGCTAGCGCACCGCTTCAGTGTGAAAGCCTTCGGGCTTTCACATTGAAGGCACAGGGCAGGATTTTTTCATGCGGTATAACAGCGCTATTATTAGCGCTAAACCGCATGAAAAACGCCCCAGTGTGAAAGGGGCCTTATTGTACTACTTGGTTGTCGCACTCATGCACTCAGCAGTGTTTTAACTTCAGTCCCCAATTCACACCTTAATGTCTTGTCATGCCATTTTCTGAAGCGCGACTGGGCTCAGGATGAAGAGTCCCATTATTTTCAGTGGGTCTAGTCACATCTAATACCACGTACACACGACCGTTTTTAATGTCATTGAAAAAACAACGTTTTTCTCGACGTGATTCTTCTCAAACCTACACACGATCATGAAAAAAAAATGCTTGAGCAAAGCACAGTGACGTACGAAATGTACGACGGCGCTATAAAGGGGAAGTTCCATTCGGATGGCGCCACCCTTTGGGCTGCTTTTGCTGATCCTTGTGTTAGTAAAGTTTGGTGAGAGACGATTCGCGCTTTTCAGCCTCGTGCTCTTCAGTCCGTTACAGCGTGACGAATGTGCTATCTCCATTACGAACGCTAGTTTTACCAGAACGAGCGCTCCCGTCTCATCACTTGCTTCTGAGCATGCGCGTTTTTTTCACGTCGTTAAAGCCTACACACGGCCATTTTTCATGACGAGAAAAACGACAACGTGAAAAACGACGAGAAAAATTAGAGCATGTTCTGGAGCCCACACACGATCGCTTTTAATGACCAAATTAAAAAATTGCATTTTTCTCATCATGAAAAACGGTCGTGTGTACGCGGCATAAGCGTTGTGACACTTTTCGCATGTCGTGTGAAGCTCAAAAAGTATGAACTTCTTAGGACAGAATTGCTCATTTTTTTGGTCCCATACAGTCCAAAAAATTCATATTTTGGTCTGGCATTCCTTTCTGTCGTTTCAGCAACAGAGGCAGCGCTGTCAATCTAGAAAGCAGTGGATGGGACTAGGTGTGGCCAGGTGCTGATTGACAAGCTACAGACTTGAGAACCAGCAGTGACAATGCTGATAGCCACGCCCTCTACAGCATTTTTTTTTTATCCTGCTGAAGTGCAAGCAGGCACAGCCCACATGAGTGGCAACTCTACTCTAATTTTAGGAGCAGTGTAGTATCATTACCACATCATCACAGGAAGCTGTGTTGGGTTGACTTCACTTGCATGTTCCACAGACATACAGGTATTTTGGGACATTGCATGGTAACCAAAGCCCCGTACACACGATCGATTTTCTCGACGGTGAAAACACAGTCGAGAAAATCTACGGGAAAAACGAGGAACGGCTTGTTCCCCTACACACGGCCGTTTTTCCCGACCATTTTTTCTCTTGGTCGAGAAAAACGACCGTGTGTAGGCTCCCCGGCAGTGTTTCCCTATGGGAAAACTGCCGCGGAAAAAAATGCTGTGAATCACGACGAGAAGAATTAATGTTCTAATTTTTCTCGTTGTGATTCATGCCGTTTTTCTCGTCGGGAAAAATGATGAAAAGCCCACACACGGTCGTTTTTCTCGTCAAAGAGAAAAAATGAAATTTTTCCCGAAGAGAAAAATGGTCGTGTGTACGCGGCATTCGAGGAAACTAAGTGCAGGTGCACGTATAATTATTTGCTGTAGAACACACACACACACACAGTATCTTACAAAAGTGAGTACACACCTTATATTTTATTATATCTTTTCATGTGACAACACTGAAGAAATTACACTTTGCAACAATGTAAAGTAGTGAGTCTACAGCTTATATAACAGTGTACATTTGCTGTCCCCTGAAAATAACTAAAAATACAGCCATTAATGTCTAAACCGCTGGCAACAAAAGTGAGTACACCCCTAAGTAAAAATGTCCAAATTGGGTGCAATTAGCCAATTTCCCTCCCCAGTGTCACGTGACTCGTTAGTGATACAAGGTCTCAGGTGTAAATGGGGAGCAGGTGTGTTAAATTTGGTGTTAACGCTCTCACTCTCTCATACTGGGTCACAGGAAGTTCAACATGGCACCTCATGGCAAAGAACTCTCTGAGGATCTGAAAAAAAAGAATTGTTGCTCTACATAAAGATGGCCAAGGCCAGTGGTCTCCAAACTGCGGCCCAAGGGCCGGATGTGGCCCTATGCTTGCCTTTATCAGGCCCTTGGGGTACTATTCCTCCCACTGATACGAGACCGGCCCTTTGTTTCGAAAGTTTGGAGACATCTAGCCTAAGCTAAAAGACCTCCTCTGGATATGATGCTGAGCACATGCACTCAACTTCTTTGGTCGACCATGGTGAGGCCTGTTCTGAGTGAAACCTGTTCTGTTAAACTGCTGTATGGTCTTGGCCACTGTGCTGCAGCTCAGTTTTAAGGTCTTGGCAATCTTCTTATAGCCTAGGCCATCTTTATGTAGAGCAACAATTTTTTTTTCAGATCTCAGAGTTCTTTGCCATGAGGTGCCATGTTGAACTTCCAGTGACCAGTATGAGAGAGTGAGAGCGATAACACCAAATTTAACACACCTGCTCCCCATTCACACCCGCTGAGACTGCCATCAATCAAAGCAGCTGGCAGATCCAGACTTGGAAGTCGAGATGACGCCCTGCCTCGACTGATGGCAGTGAGTGACGTCAGCGGAGAGCGGACTTCAGACCGCTCTCCGCTGAAAACGGGTCACAGGAGCGCAAAACTAATTGCACTCCTGTGACACAGAGGAGAAGCCCAGCCTAAAAAGCTTGGGCTGGACTTCTTCTTCTTTTAAGGCGTCCGCATACCAAGACATTTTGGACAATTTCATGCTCCCAACTTTGTGGGAACAGTTTAGGAATGGCCCCTTCCTGTTCCAACATGACTGCGCACCAGTGCACAAAGCAAGGTCCATAAAGACATGGATGAACGAGTTTGGGGTGGAGGAACTTGACTGGCCTGCACAGAGTCCTGACTTCAACCAGATAGAACACCTTTGGGATGAGTTAGTGAGGAGACTGCGAGCCAGGCCTTCTCGTCCAACATCAGTGCCTGACCTCACAAATGCGCTTCTGGAAGAATGATAAAACATTCTCATAGATAACCTCCTAAACCTTGTGGACAGCCTTCTCAGCAGAGTTGAGGCTGTTATAGCTGCAAAGGGTGGGCCAACTCAATATTGAACCCTACAGACTAAGACTGGGATGCCATTAAAGTTCATGTGTGTGTGAAGGCAGGTGTTCCAATACTTTTGACAAAATAGTGTATGTGAGCGAATACCTGGAGTTCTCTCCCTAGCCCTCTCTGCTGTAAGAGCCTGGTACTAAATGAACATGGCTTAGTGTTGGCAAAATGCTAACAAAACTGTATAATAAGCTACCATTTGAGCCCCCCCCCCCCCTTTACAATTTACTGTATATACTTTCTAAATTATTATAATGCCAAATATGGAACTTTAGAAAGACTAGTAATGCATGGATAGCTTTCTCTTCTAGATCCCCAAATGCACACTAAATAGTGTGGATGAAGGAATCTCCCCTACCATCCTTTTGTATGCAGACTAAATGCCTGAACACTGACTGCATCTGATTTGGATGCAGTTACTTTTCAATTGATAATACTCCACCCAGTGCCTTCTATTTCTCTTTCGTCCATGGACGGACACAGCGCCTTTATTCTTGACAGTAGGGTTATATGCCGTCTGTTAGGAGAGGACTAGGCAGACATGTTAACAGTTTAAAAACATGCAACCACAGCAAAGCTGAACAGTACCACTCAGGGGGCGGTCCCTCTGGTCATAACCCCTCACCCTGCATCTAGCAGCTCAGTTTTTTTTTCTGCCTAGCATAGGAGAAGGACCTGGCTCCCTATGGGGACCATTGGTCCTGGAGATTTTTTTCTTTTTTGATCCTGAGATCTACTATCAACTGCTGGCTGGGTGACAGGCTGGATAATATAGATTCTTGTAGTCTCCCCAGTCCGGTCATCGAACGTGAGCAGACCTTTAGCTGCGCTCTGGGTCGGCCACCACTTACCCCGTTTGCTCCAGGGGTGGCCGGTGAGCTATATGCTCCAGGGCACACATATGACCGGGCTACTGCTGTCCGAGTCACAGTGGGCCGTGGCCGACAGCCACTCTGTACTGCTTGGGTGATGGGTCTCTCCGGAATGCGTCCAGCAGTCCCCGCAGGACGGGTAAGTAGGGTTCCACCTTTCGGCAGGATGGAACAGCTGGGTATTCCTGGGGAGGTCGACTAAGGGGTCTCTGTCACCCTTTCTTCTCTCCCTGTCCCTTCCCTCGTCCTCATGCATCTGGCTGGGGGTCCTCAGGGGGGGCTCCGGGTCCTGGCTGGGGGCTGCGCTGGGTGTCCTAGGTCTGCTCTATGTGGTGGAGTGTTGTCTGTCTGCCATGTGTGGGGGCCTCCACGATGAGGCCCAGTGTGTTCGCGGCCTTTTCTTTACCTCAGAAGTGATCCGGTGGCCATTTTGGGTGAGCTGGCGCCATTTTCTTGTAGCCGCGCTGTAACACACCTGGCGGCCATTTTCTTGTAGCTCGCTCTCTTATTTCCTGAGGCGGCCGGTTGCCATTTTCCTGTGGTTTTTGCTTAGTTTTGGCCTCTAGTGCTGGAAAGGTCTTTCTAAAGGGCGCGAACAGCACAGAACACCTCAGACACAGGACAGCACCTCAGCACGGGCTGTGCAGGGGAGAGAGCGGACCGCAGCGCTGTGCAGTACCTGGGTCAGGGTGGTGAGTCTTCTGGGGGGCCCCTCGGTCTGTAGCAGGTAGGAGGGTGGACCTTTTATGTACCTTGCGTTTAGTCCCTAAGTGGCTGTCAGGTGAGTGTGGGTCAGCATGGCGTCAGAAGCTGGCACTTCTTCCCCAGACATCCCCTGTGGTAGCAACCGGTGCCCCTGCACCTGCGGTATCTATGGACGCTTTGTCGGCGGTCCTGGAATCATTTGTTGCCAGGGTGGAGGCGGTGTGCGGGTGAAAGGGGGGAAAAAACGCCCCCTCCCCCCACCATCTTCTGGGAAAAGCTCTGATTCAGACTCTGGCCTGGCTGTGGCACATGGCCCCTGTTCTGATGTGTCGGAGGATGCGGACTAGGACCATTCGGACAGTGAGGAAGACTCTGTGTCTGGGTCAGCGCAGGAGAAATCGCTTGTTGGAGCATTTATCACCGCAGTGCAGGAGACCCTAAAATTGGAGGACATCTACTGAGAGGTCCCACAAGCCGACCCGCACTGCTAAGGTGTTTCCCTACCTTATTTATTTTGATAAGTTTATATACAAAGAATGGGAACGACCGCAGAGGGCCTTTTCGGTACCAAAACGCATGGTGGTCCGTTACCCCTTTTGAGGAGAGTCTCCTGAAAAATTGGACATCTCCCCCAATTGTGGACCCCCTGGTATCCAGGTTAAACAAGGTAACCACGATTCCGGTAGAGTTGACCCCTGCCTTTAAGGACCCTGAAGACAGGAGGGCCAAGGCGGTGGCCCGGTCCATGTTCACGGTGGTGGGGTCAGCATTACGGCCTGTATTGGCCACGGCCCTGGTGTCAGACACTTACAGAATGGGCAAAATTGTTGCACCATGAGTTGGTAGAGCAACAGGCTTCCCCGGTCTGCGTGGAACTGGCCGACCAGTTGGTGCATGGCCTTAAGTATGTCTGTGATGCGGCCTTAGATACAGCTCCCTTGCTTTCCAGAGCCTCAATGTCTGCTGTGGTGCTCCGTCGCCTGATTTGGCTAAAAAGCTGGTCCACCAGACTTCCAAGAAAGCTCTGGTGGATTTTCCCTTCCAGGGAGAGAGGCTATTTGGAGCCTCGCTGGATGACATTATTAAGAATGTCTCTGGGGGTAAGAGCACACTGCTCCCACAATCCAGAAAAGGTAAGGAGCCGCGCCGTAGGCCAGGGCCCTCCTTTTCCGTTCAGAAGCGTTTTTTTCGTCAGTACAGGTAAGCGTTCCCAGGCCAACAAAGGGCCAGCTGAGGGACAGAAGCGTCCCTGGTTTTGCAAGCCAAACAAGCCTGCGAACAAATCTGTGACAGCATGAAGGTTTGCCCCCGCCCGACTCTCGGGTAGGGGGTCGCCTTTGCGAGTTTGCAGCTTGGTGGGCCTCCCTGCTTTTCGACCAGTGGGTTTGCGAAGTGGTCTCATCAGGGTACAAGATAGTTTCTTTCTTGTCCACCAAACAGAT
Source organism: Rana muscosa (assembly GCA_029206835.1). NCBI lineage: Eukaryota > Metazoa > Chordata > Amphibia > Anura > Ranidae > Rana > Rana muscosa. Next base: position 223,323,298 of record CM055116.1, read on the forward strand.
TTTTTCCCTCAAACCTTCATCTTCTTCTGGCTCGTCGGAACGCCCTGTTTGGGGCAGTGCAGGACCTGCTGATGCGCGGGGTGATAGTACTTGTGTCGGGAAGGTTTCAGGGATTCTACTCCAATCTGTTTGTAGTCCCAAAAAAGGACGGGATCCGTCCAATCCTGAACCTCAAAGGCCCTCAACTCCTTTTTAAAAGTACGAAGGTTAAGGATGGAATCAGTTCGCTCTGTGGTCGCTGCACTCCATCCGGGGGATTTTCTGGCATCCTAGGACATCAAGGACACATACTTACATGTCCCCATATATGTCAGGCATCAGATTTCTGCGTTTTGCAGTCGGACGATCACTACCAGTTTGTAGCTCTCCCTTTTGGCCTGGCGTCGGCATCAAGGGTTTTCACCAAGGTGCTTGCCCCGATTCTAGCTTTGCTGAGACAGCGAGGAATCGCTATGGTGGTCTTCCTGGACGACCTCCTTCTGAGAGCAGCTTCAGACTCAGAATTAGAGGAGAATGTGGCGATTGCCAGTCAGACCCTATAAGAATTTGGTTGGGTACTGAACCTCCAGAAGTCGGTGTTGCTGCCGACTCAACGCCTGGTGTACCTGGGCTTGATTCTGGACTCCTCAGTGGCAAGGGTTTTTTCTCCCTTTGGAAAAGTTGAAGACTCTTTGGACTGCGGTGAAGCTGTTGGCATCCCGCAGGTGGTCGACGCTGCGCTTTTGCATGCGAGTCCTGGGTCTCATGGTAGCCACCTTTGAGGCGGTACCGTATGCTCAATTCCACACTTGAATTTTGCAGAAGGAAATCCTGTCCAAATGGGACAAATCTCCGTTGTCCCTGGATTGTTAAATCCGGGTGAGCAAGCTAGCCAGGGCTTCCCTGGTATGGTGGCTGAGATCTCCAGCCCTTCAGTCCGGGAAGTCGTTCCTTCCTTTACACTGGACAGTGATCATGACGGACGCCAGCCTGACTGGTTGGGGGGGAGTTTGGGGCGTACAGTCGACACAGGGTTGCTGGACGCAGGAAGAATCCCGCCTGCCAATCAATGTGCTGGAACTTCGGGCGATCAGGCAGTGCCTCTCCACATGGTCGCAGAGGCTGCAGGGACTCCAAGTCAGGATCCAGTCGGACAACGCCACGGCGGTGGCGTATGTCAACCATCAAGGAGGAACAAGAAGCTTGGCTGCAGCATTGGAGGTTGCTCACATCCTAAGGTGGGAAGAGCAGAGCGTGCTGGCTCTATCGGCCCTGTACATTCCAGGTGAAGAAAACTGGCAAGCGGACTACCTAAGTCACCAGATGCTGGACCAAGGAGACTGGTCGCTACACCTGGATGTGTTTTGACTCCTTTGCCTGAGATGGGGCACGCCAGACGTGGATCTCCTGGCTTCTCGACTCAATCGGAAGGTATTGAGGTCTTGCAGTGTGGAGACCGAGGGGATTCCGGTGATTCTAATTTCCCCAGATTGGCCTCGGCGTCCTTGGTACGCCGACCTAGTACGCCTGGTGGTGGATGTTCCTTGGCGACTGCCGATGCGAGAGGACCTTCTGTCGCATGGTCCTATACTTCATCCTGCTTTGCGGTCGTTGGCTTTAACGGCATGGCTGTTGAAAGTCAGGTACTAAGGGACCGAGGCCTGTCTGATTCAGTAATTTCCACCATGCTGAGGGCACAGAAGTCATCTTCTCGGAAGATCTATCATCGCACTTGGAAGGCCTACATCTCTGTGTGAGGAGATGGAGTGGCGTCCAAGGACTTATTCCGTTTCCAGGATCCTGCTGTTTTTACAGCATGGAGTGGATCAAAAACTTGCCTTAAGCACCATTAAGGGGCAGATATCAGCCTTGGCTGTCTTCTTTTAATGACCCTTGGTGGCTCATTCACTGGTGAGTACGTTTGTGCAAGGGGTTTGACATGTGGCCCCTCGGTTCAACCACCACTGCCTCCGTGGGATTTGAATCTGGTGCTCTCGGTACTTTAGAAACCTCAGTTTGAGAACATCAGAGAGATATATATTTTTTTGACACTCTCTCAGAAAGTTGAATTTCTGGTGGCTATTACATCAGTCAGGAGGGTTTCTGAGTTGGTGGCCTTGTCTTGCAAGTCCCCCTACTTGATCCTCCACAAGGATAAGGCGGTGCTACGCCCGCAGCCTTCGTTTCTTCCGAAGGTTGTTTCGGCTTTTCATCTAAATGAGGACATTGTGCTTCCATCCTTGTGTCCTCGGCCGTCGCATCCCAAAGAGGTTGCTTTGCATTCCTTGGACGTGGTCCGAGCTCTGCGGGTGTATCTGTCTGCTATGGCTCAGTTTCAGAGGTCAGACTCACTGTTTGTGTCGGTGACTGATCCAAAGAAAGGCCTGGCGGTCTCGTCGGCCAACATTTCTCGGTGGATCAGACAGATCGTAATTCATGCTTATGCCCTAAAAGGACGGGCGCCTCCCTTTCCTGTCACGGCGCATTTGACCAGGGCAATAGGTGCCTCCTGGGCCTTCCGATATCAAGCGTCTGTCTCCCAGGTGTGTAAGGCAAAGACCTGGTCGTCTGTTCACACTTTCACTAAGTTTTACAAGGTTGCGGATGCTTGCTTCGGCCGCAAGGTTTTGCAGGCGGCTGTTTAAGGTTGCAACTCCTCGGTTGAGAAGCTCTGGTTGTTTTGGGGTGAAGTTTGTTTTCATTGCTGGTCCCACCACTCGTTTTTGACACTGCTTGGGGACGTCCCTACTGTCAAGTATCAAGGAGCTGGGTCCGTCCATGGACGAAAGAGAAAATAGGATTTTTGTACTCACCGTAAAATACTTTTCTCTGAAGTCCATGGACGGACACAGCACCCACCCCTCCTTTTTTATGTTTTGTACTGCTTTTTGACGAACTGAGCTGCTAGATGAAGGGTGAGGGGTTATGACCAGAAGGACTGCCCCCTTTGCTGTGGTTACATGTTTTTAAACTGTTAACATGTCTGCCTAGTCCTCTCCTAACAGACGGCATATAACCCTACTGTCAAGAATAAAGGAGCTGTGTCTGTCCATGGACTTCAGAGAAAAGGATTTTACGGTGAGTACAAAAATCCTATTTTTTCCAATAAAGTTTGTTGATGTGGATGGTGCCAACAGGGTCACCGACAGCTCAAATATCCGTCAATTCAGGAGGAATCGCCCAAAATTCAAGCTATGTACCACAGACTTAGCTAAGCCAGCATCATGGAGGTCTCTTGCTCAAAGAGGTCTCCATTCTTCACATCTCCATATATCTAGTTCTGAATGATCCAGCAGGGGGAGCATAACACCACTGGCCGGTCTACAGTGATCCGCAGTACAAGGGGGTGGAGAAATCAGAAGAACTATGATTTATAAAAAAGGGACATTTGCTATCAGAGTTCCTCAATATAACTCTACCCCTTTGTATGCACTCAAATGTGATAATGCTGGGTTTGCGTAGACCTGTCCATTAATTATTAAAATTGTGAGTATTATTCTGCAAGTGGCATACCCAGGTTACAGGTGTCAACTCTGTCTGAGTGGGGAGAATAAATGAATAGCAGTGCAAGTAACAGTAATCCATTTCCACCATATGCACGCTGACCTCAAAGTGTTCCCACCTCACTGCCGTCACATGATCATGTGCAGGTATCTATGGGATGATGAAAGACAGGCCATTGTGTAGGGTCTAGATAACAGATATAATTGTTTCAGTTTACCTGTTTAGGATATTATCAGCTTGTAGGCATCAGTATCCTCTGTCAGGCAGCGAATCCCTTATCTGGCATTTAATCTTGTCTGTATGGGAAAACCAAATATTTTGCCCGCTGAGTGAAACTTTTGAATTAGTGACCTAACGTAATGCGAGACAATGCCTTGGCAGTGAACCTTTTCTCTTCTTACCTATAGGATAATGAAGTAACGTACCCATTAAAGAGTGAGCATCAGCTAGATTGATCTGTTGTGTTTACTTAGAGTCCCCACATCCAACGTAGCACAAACTACTTTTAAAAAGGCCATTTACTAAGGCACAAACCAGGTTGTTGTGTCTAATCTTAGATTAAAATAATTTTAGTCTAAACAAACGCATCTTTTGCCAGAGCTGTTTGTGCCTCTAAATATAACCTGTTAACAGTTTGGTCTCCATTTCGGAAAATGGAAAGGCTTCACATATGCCAACTAGCTCAACTAAATCAGGCACTCAGAATTATTTTTTCTCTGTGTTAGCCCTGTGTCTGTCCCAGCACCAAGACCACCACCACCAACTGATATAATATGCTGAAGAGGGGGAGAATTTACACTTCTCTGTATTTTTTTATGATATACGCTACATATTTGACTGCTGAGGCAAGTGGACCCCAGAATTAGTACTTTTTTTCCATTCGTTTTTTTTTTGTTTTAAGAAAACACAAAAGTTCAGACAATTATTTAAGACAAAGGTTCGGGTAAAGCCTAGTACACACGGCTGAGAATCTCGTCAGGAAAAAACCCGTTGTTTTTCCTGACGAGATTCTTGACAAGAATCTTGTCCCAGCCGAGTGTACACACACTTCATTCAAAAGAACCGCCGTTCTTTTGAATGGAACGAATGCGGTAACGTCATCAACTACGATGAGCATGCGCTCGTCACATTCGATGCCGTCGCCGCCATCTTGCTACACCCTACCTATGCCTAGGAAGCTACCTCGCGTCAAAGTCATTTCGAGCATGCGTGGGTTTCCACGGCGACAGGTAAGCATACACACTCTCGGGTTTCTCGTCGGGAAACGGGCCGACAAGAATACCGACGAGAAAATAGAGAGCAGGTTCTCTATTTTTCTCATCGAGATTCTGGGCAGTTTTCTTGACGAGAAACCTGAAAGCTTCGTACACACGCACGGTTTTCTCAGCAAGAAAGCTCTGCCAGCAGTTTTCTTGTCGTTTCTTGCTGAGAAAACCGGTCGTGTGTACGAGGCCTAAGGCACAATAAAGGAATTGTAGAAAAAAAATTGTGCTTATAGAACGGCATCATTTGTCATGAAATAAGGAGCACTACACAGTACAATTCTTTATAGAACCCCTAGATACAGTGCATCTAAAGTATTTACAGCACTTCACTTTTTCCACATTTTGTTATGTTACAGCATTCCAAAATTGATTAAATTCATTATTTTCCTCAAAATTCTACAAACAATACCCTATAATGACATAGTTACATAGTTGGTAAGGTTGAATAAAGACAATAGTCCATCCATTTCAACCTAAGTTGGTGTGTGTGTGTGTGTGTGTGTGTGTGTGTGTGTGTGTGTGTGTGTGTGTTTTGTGTAGATAATTATTCCCATATCCCTGTATATTGTGTTCGATAGTCTTTTGAAACTATCAATACTTCCTGTTGACACCACTGATTGTGAAAGAGAGTTCCACATCCTAATTGTCTTGACAGTGAAAAACCCACTAAGCAGTTTAAGGTTAAACCACTTCTCCAATCTCGTTGTCCTTTTACACTCACTTTGACTGAATAGTTTCCTACCTACACAGGGATTACCACTGAGATATTTGTATATCGCTATCATATCTCCTATCAAGCGTCCCTTCTCCAGGGAGAATAAATTCAGCACTAGTAGTCGTTCCTCGTATTTGAGGCCCTCCAGCCCACTTAATAATTTAGTTGCCCTTCTTTGAACTCTCTCCAGCTCCAGCACATCCTTTCTGAGGATTGGTGACCAGAACTGGATGGAATAAACCAGAGTTTTTTAAAGTGGTAGAATTATTGTTTTTTCTATGGAGTAAATCCCCTTTTCTCTTATCATCCATGGACCGACACAGCTCTCATACTGATTACATGTGGGTAAATGTCCCTGCTTGCAGGAGAAGACCTAGGCAGAATGTTAGCTGTTAAAACATTCTAGAACAAGCCAGAGCTAAACAGCCCCGCCCAGGGGGGCGGTCCCTCCAGACATTACCCTCCCACCTGCAGCTAGCAGCCTCAGTTTTTTTCTGCCTAGCAGAAGGAGAAGACGTGGCTCTCTCAGGAACCAGTCTCCTGGAAGATTTTTATTTTAATTTTTTTTATTCCTTTGGGAATTGTATTATTTTATTTTTGAGACCTTCAATCAACTGTCGACTGGGCAACAGGTTGGGTACACTTGTATCCTCGTAGTCTTCCCTGTCCGACCATCGAGCGTGCTGATCCTCACCTTGTGTGCGTGAGACTCAGTTCACGACATACCCCATGGCTCCAGGGGTGGCCGGGTTGCTTTCATGCTCCCGCGGTCTTCTCAAGATTGAACAGTACCTACTGTATCTCACGCGGTTGACCGGGCCGACAGCTACGCAGTACGACTCTGTGATAGGTCTGTCTGAAACAAGCCAGTGAGTCCCTCTATTGGCACCGAGGGTGTTCTCCAAGGTGCTGCGGGACGGGTAAGTAGTCTCTCCTGAAAAGAGGTGAGTACATGCTCCTGTGTGTGGGGGGTTCTCCCTGTCTCCCCCTGTTATTCTGCTCTCTGCACCCTGCTGGTGCTGTGCTGTGTGGGGATACTTGGGGGGTCGTTCTGCCCTGGGGGGGGCGCTCTATGCTGTTTCATATGCTGGGAAGTGTTTTGGAGGACTTTGTGTGGGTTTTTGCGTGCGCCACTGGCGCGGTATTTTAAATTTGAAAAGTGCGCCATCAGCCATTTTGCCACGGCTCAAGCACAAGCGCCCGGCGGCCATTTTCTTGTAGCCACGGCGCTTTTAGTTTCGGTTTCGGCCTCTAGTGGCGCTGCTGAATGGCGCGAATTACCTCTCTCCTCAGTTTTCTTCACTCTCCTCAGGCTTCACCCACGCTACAAGCGCGGCTCATACAGCGGAACCGAGCGATCCCTAAGGGTGGTGAGTCCTCTGGGTATCCCCTCCTCAGCCTCGGCGCAGCCTGTGGGTGGACTGTACTATTCACTGTAATAGTGAATAGGGTCTCAGAGGGTGGCAACATGGAGTCTGGTTCACCTGCTTCTCCCCACTTGTCAGAGGCAACTGGCAGTGCTCCTGCACCTGCGGTCCCTATGGACCAGTTGTCGGCAGTCCTGGAATCATTCCTTGTCAAGCTGGAAGCGGTGTGCGAACGCACGGGGGCTGTAAAGCGCCCTCTCCCCACACAATCTCCACATGGGGAGTGCTCTGACTCAGATATGGGCCTAGCTACTGCTGCTCAGGACCCTAGCTCTGAGCATTTTGATGTGTTTAGTCAGGACATTCCTTGTGAGGAAGACCCCTGTCTAGAACCACCTACTGACAGGGTGCTTGTGAGTGAACTCATTGATGCTGTGAGGGACGATCTCAAGCTGAATGTTGAGGCTAAGGAACCTCAGGTGGACACTATGACCTTTTGGTTCTTTAAAAGCCGTGTCTTCAAAAAAGGTTTTTCCATATGTGCCTTTTTTTTTATGCATACATTGACCATGTCTGGGATAAGCCACAGAAGACTTTGACGGTCCTGCAGCGCATAGCCTTACGGTACCCCTTTAAAGAGGACCTGGTTAAGAAGTGGGCTCAACCACCAGTGGTCGACCCCCCGGTCGCCCGTTTGAATAAGGCTACCATGCTCCCAATGGAAGGGACTCCTGCATTTAAGGATCCCGCTGACAGGAGGTCAGAGGTGGCGTGTAGAACTATGGTCACCTTATTGGGGGCCGCCTTATGCCCTATAGTGGTGGCGACACTTGTGTCTCAGACACTCACAGGCTGGGCACGGATATTGCACCAGACAGTGCAGGAGCATAATCTCCCTCCTGAAACCATTGCCCTGGCTCAACAGCTTGCGCAGGGTTTAGTCTTCGTGTGCAATGCCACTGTGGATGCGACCCCTTTAATAACTGGGGCCTCCATTTCGGCTGTGGTGGTGCGTCGCCTTATCTGGCTGAAATGCTGGTCGGCCGATCTAGCTTCCAAAAGGCTCCTGGGTGACTTGCCCTTTAAGGGCGGTAGACTGTTCGGGGCCGCCCTGGATGACATTAATAAGAACGTCACAGGAGGTAAGAGCACCTTCCTTCCCCAGTCTATTAAGGGAAAGGAGCCCCACCGCAGGCCGGGCCCTTCCTTTCCGGCGAAGAAGTTTTTTCGTCAGTCAGATTTCATGGGTAAGCCTGCCCAGACTGAAAAAAGTGCGGCTGGGGGACAAAGACGTCCCTGGGTACGTAAGCCTACCAAGCAAGCTCCCAAGTCCACCACCGCATGAAGTCTTGCCCCTGCCCGACTCTGGGGTGGGGGGACGTCTTCACAGGTTCTCGGTGCGGTGGACCTCCCGGATCTCCGACCGGTGGGTGTGCGAGATGGTCACCTCGGGATACAGGATAGAGTTCCGCTCGTGGCCCCCAAACAGGTTTTTTCCCTCGAACATTCCTCTCCTTCCGGCCTGCCGGGCGGCCCTCTTTGGGGCCGTACAGGATTTGCTCGGGCACGGAGTAATTGTGCCGGTTCCGTCACAAGAGAGGTTTCAGGGGTTTTACTCAAACCTGTTTGTCGTCCCGAAAAAGGACGGGGTTCGGCCAATCCTGGACCTCAAGGCCCTGAATGCCTATGTGAGGGTACAAAAATTCAGGATGGAATCCATTCGCACGGTGATCGCGACACTCCACCAGGGGGATTTTTTGGCGTCCTTGGATATCAAGGACGCTTACTTGCACATCCCAATCTGCGCAGGCCACCAGAGGTTTCTGCGCTTTGCCATAGGCGAAGTCCACTATCAGTTCGTGGCCCTTCCCTTCGGCCTAGCATCAGCACCACGGGTTTTCACCAAGGTGCTGGGCCCGGTTCTAGCTTTGCTGAGACAGCGAGGAATTGTTATCGTGGGCTATCTAGACGATCTCCTTCTCAGAGCAGAAAATGGCTCAGAATTGGAGGAAAATGTGACGATAGTCAGTCAGACCCTCCGGGACTTCGGTTGGGTTCTGAACACGCAGAAGTCGGCTCTAGTCCCGACTCAGCGCTTGGAGTATCTGGGTCTGATCCTGGACACTTCGGCAGCGAAGGTGTTTCTACCCTCAGAGAAGTTACTGACACTTCAGTCGGCAGTGCGGGTTCTGACGTCCCGAAAATGGTTGTCAATCCGCTTCTGCATGAGAGTCCTGGGACTAATGGTGGCCTCCTCCGAGGCGGTTCCGTATGCCCAATCACACACTCAGGCATTGCAGAAGGGAATTCTGTCGGTTTGGGACAAGTCCCCTTTGTCATTGGATCTACAGATCCAGGTGAGTCACTCTGTCAAAGCGTCCCTGACGTGGTGGCTGAGGTCCCCGGCTCTTCGGGCCGGGAAGTCGTTCCTCCCCACCCACTGGACAGTGATCACAACGGACGCCAGCCTGACGGGCTGGGGAGGAGTGTGGGGAGTCCTGTCAGCTCAAGGGCTCTGGACTCCAGCCGAATCTCATCTCCCAATCAACGTCCTGGAATTGCGGGCGATCAGACTGTGTCTCTCCGCTTGGTCGAAGAGGCTACAGGGCCGCTCGGTCAGAATCCAGTCGGACAATGCCACGGCCGTGGCGTATGTCAACCATCAGGGGGGCACTTGGAGCTCGGCTGCAGCATCCGAGGTCGCCCACATCCTAAGATGGGCGGAAAGAAGCGTACTGGCGCTGTCGGCCGTTTACATTCCGGGCGTAGAAAACTGGCAGGCGGACTATCTGAGCCGCCAGTCCCTGGACCAGGGGGAGTGGTCCTTGCATCCGGAAGTGTTTCTGCTCCTTTGTCGACGATGGGGCACTCTGGATGTGGACCTGATGGCGTCTCGACTCAATCGCAAGGTGTCGAGGTTTGTGGCCCGGTCCAGGGACTCCTGGGCAGATGCCTCGGACGCGTTAGTGTCCCCGTGGGGTCGGTATCGCCTGATATATGTCTACCCTCCGCTGCAGTTGATTCCTCGTCTGCTGCGCAGGGTATCGGCCGAAGGCATTCCGTGATCCTCATTGCTCCGGACTGGCCTCAGCGTCATTGGTACGCCGACCTGGTACGTCTCATCGCGGACGTCCCTTGGCGCCTGCCCTTGAGGGAGGACCTTCTATCTCAAGGTCCTATCTTTCATCCTGCTTTACAGTCTCTGGCTTTAACGGCATGGCTATTGAGAGCCAGGTGCTGAAAGACCGGGGCCTGTCGGATTCGGTAATTTCAACCATGCTGAGGGCACGGAAGTCTTCTTCTAGGAAGATCTATCACCGTACCTGGAGAGCTTAAATAGCTATGTGCGAGGAACTGGACTGGCGTCCACGGACGTACTCCGTTCCCAGAATCCTGAGGTTCTTGCAGCGTGGTGTTGCTCAAAGGCTGGCTTTGAGCACTATTAAGGGTCAGATTTCGGCTTTGGCCGTTTTCTTTCAAAGACCCCTAGCTGGTCATTCCTTGGTTAGCACTTTTGTACAGGGGGTACGCCATGTGGTTCCACCTGCCAAGCCCCCGCTCCCTCCTTGGGATCTGAACTTGGTGCTTTTGGTTCTTCAGGAATCTCCTTTTGAGAATATAAGAGATATTCCTCTTGCAACTTTGTCCCAGAAGGTGGCTTTTTTAGTGGCCATTAGGGATGAGCTTCGTGTTCGAATCGAACATACGTTCGACTCGAACATCGGCTGTTCGATCGTTCGACGAAGATCGAACGATTTGGGCCGTTCGCGCCAAATTCGAGTGACGCGAACGGCCCACAATGCACTACGCCATCGCAGTGTCATCCAGGCGCTGTGATTGGCCAAGCATGCACTGTGACCCCGCATGCTTGGCCAATCACAGCGCCGGCAGCGAGGAGAGCAATGATTGGCCACAGGCAGGATGCCTGTGGCCAATTATTGCTGAGGGTGTTTAGTACACGCCCCACACTATAAAAGGCCGCCAGCACGGCGGCCTAGTGTAGTGTGTTCCGGAGCAGGGATAGAGCAGCATAGGCAGGGACAGTGACTTTTATTTCTTTCTTGCTTAACCTGGATTCCTTTAGTTTAGGGAAAGAGAAGGATAGGTAGGGAGAGTGTCAGTGTGTTTTGTGCTTGTGCTATAGTGTGCTTAAAAAAAACATTTTTTCTAGGGACAGAAAACTGTAGGTAGGGAGAGTGTCAGTTTCTTTCACTGTGCAAGTCCTTGTTTCTAGGGACCTGGAAGGACAGTGAGTGAATTCTCCTTGTGCTATATTGTGCTTAAAAAAAACATTTTTTCTAGGGACAGAAAACTGTAGGTAGGGAGAGTGTCAGTTTCTTTCACTGTGTAAGTCCTTGTTTCTAGGGACCTGGAAGGACAGTGAGTGAATTCTCCTTGTGCTATATTGTGCTTAAAAAAAACATTTTTTCTAGGGACAGAAAACTGTAGGTAGGGAGAGTGTCAGTTTCTTTCACTGTGCAAGTCCTTGTTTCTAGGGACCTGGAAGGACAGTGAGTGAATTCTCCTTGTGCTATATTGTGCTTAAAACAAACATTTTTTCTAGGGACAGAAAACTGTAGGTAGGGAGAGTGTCAGTTTCTTTCACTGTGCAAGTCCTTGTTTCTAGGGACCTGGAAGGACAGTGAGTGAATTGTCCTTGTGCTATATTGTGCTTAAAAAAAACATTTTTTCAAGGGACAGAAAACTGTAGGTAGGGAGAGTGTCAGTTTCTTTCACTGTGCAAGTCCTTGTTTCAAGGGACAGAGAAGGACACCTGAAGGTAGCCCTTATTGCTTTTTTCCCATCTCCCTGCAGGCCATCTATTAGAATGTCTGGAAGGCAAACAAGGAGAGGCAGACAGTCAGGAGGCAATAAAAGAGGGCAAGCAGGCTCTGTGTCTGGGGGCAACAGTGCTGGTCGTGGACGCGGTGCATTGTCATCAGCACATGGCCATGGGACACGCTTGTCCTTCTTTTCCGCAGCTGGACATGTTGAGCCACATCATGCCGAAGACTTGGTAGAGTGGATGACCAAGCCCTCCTCCTCCTCCTCATCCTCTCTCACCCAGGCTCAGGGTACTGGCAAAGCAGCTGCCAAAGCGTCCTCTTCCCTGGTATCAATGTCAGACTCATCATCAGTCACTCCTTCCCTAGACCCACCATGTCCTCCTCCTGAGGAGTCCCCCGAACTGTTTGAGCACAGTGTTGGGTACATGCTCCAGGAGGATGCCCAGCGTTTCGAAGGGTCTGATGATGAAACCCAGCTACAGGAAGGCAGTAGGGTGAGAGCAGACAGAGGGGATGCTCAAGAAGGACACCAATCTGGCAGTCATGTTCCAGCAGCTGCAGCATACTGCCAGATTGGCTCCAGTGATGAGGAGGGAGGGGATGATGAGGTCACTGACTCCACGTGGGTGCCTAATAGGAGAGAGGAGGAGGAGGATGAGGAGGAGGCACATCTCCAACGAGACAGGATGCCCTTTGGTGGCCAGCGTAAGGGCAGTACACCGACGGAATCACACCGCAGAGCTCCGCCTGTGCAGGGCGCTGCCTCTGCCCGTCATTCAAAAAGTTCCTTGGTGTGGGCCTTTTTTGAGGCTAGTGCATCAGATCGCACAGCTGCTGTTTGCAACATATGTCTCAAGCGTATATCGCGTGGCCAAAACATCAGCCGCTTGGGTACCACATGCCTGACCAGACATATGTTGACCTGCCATGCAGCTCGTTGGCAAGCCTACCTCAAAGACCCACACCAAAGAACAAAGCGGACCTCTCCTTGCACCGCATCAGCTGGGATTTCCAACCCCACTATAACTTCAGTCCTCTCTGAAACATGCACTGAGAGGAATGAAGGTGTAGAATTAGGTGTGTCACAGCCAAGTACTTGCGGCCACTCTGCTAGCAGTACACCGACGTCCGATTCTAGAAGGCAAATTTCCCTGCCCCAGCTGCTGGACCGTCGAAAGAAGTTCACTCCCAGCCATCCACATGCCCAGCGGTTGAATGCTAGCTTGGCTAAATTGCTAGCGCTTCAACTGCTGCCTTTTCAGTTGGTAGACTCGGCCCCCTTCCGTGAGTTTGTGCAATGTGCGGTTCCTCAGTGGCAGGTTCCCAAACGCCACTTTTTCTCACGGAAGGCTATTCCGGCTCTCTACCGGCATGTGGAAGGCAATGTCTTGGCCTCGCTGGACAGGGCGGTCAGCGGTAAGGTGCATATTACCGCTGACTCATGGTCCAGCAGGCATGGACAGGGACGTTACCTTTCTTTCACGGCCCATTGGGTCACTCTTTTGGCAGCTGGGAAGGATGCAGGACAAGGTGCAGTAGTGTTGGAGGTTGTCCCACCGCCACGCCTCCAAAATGCTACTACTGGTTGTGACACACCTCTCTCCTCCACCCCCTCCTCTTCTTCTTCCTCCATGGCCTCTTCCTGTGGTTTGTCCTATGGACCAGCGGTGCTCCGTAGCCGTTCACGGGGCTACGCAAGTACGCATGCAAAAAGATGCCATGCCGTGCTTGCGCTGGTGTGTTTGGGGGACAGAAGCCACACTGGGGCAGAGGTCCTGTCTGCTCTGCAGGGCCAGGCCGAGAGGTGGTTGACGCCACGCCAGCTTAAGCCAGGAATGGTGGTTTGCGACAATGGCACCAACCTCCTCTCCGCCCTCCGACAGGGACAACTGACCCATGTGCCCTGTGTGGCTCACGTCCTTAACCTGGTGGTGCAGCGGTTCTTGGGCAGGTACCCGGGCTTACAGGATGTCCTGAGGCAGGCCAGGAAAGTCTGTGTGCATTTCCGCAGATCTTATAATGCCAGTGCTCGCCTGGCTGAGCTGCAAAAGGAGTTGAACCTGCCCAAGAACCGCCTTATATGTGACATGCCCACCAGGTGGAACTCAACGTTGGCCATGCTGCAGCGGCTGCACACGCAGCAGAGGGCCATCAATGAGTACCTGTGCGACTACGGCACCAGGACAGGGTCAGGGGAGCTTGGTTTTTTTTCTCCACGCCAGTGGGGCATGATCAGGGATGCATGCACTGTCCTGGCACCATTTGAGGAGGCCACGAGGATGGTGAGCAGTGACAGTGCATGCATCAGTGACACTGTACCTCTTGTCCACCTGTTGGAGCACACGCTGCGTGGAATAATGGACAGGGCACTTGAGGCAGAACAGAGGCAGGAAGAGGAGGACTTCCTTGCCTCTCAAGGCCCCCTTTACCCAGACAGTGTTCCTTCTGTCCCACCCATCGCACAGGAAGAGGAGGAGGAGGAGGAGGATTGTGTCAGCATGGAGGTGGAGGCTGGCACTCAGCATCATCAGCAGCAGTCTTTTAGGGATGATTTACAGTCCCAAGAAACCAGTGGACTTGTACGTGGCTGGGAGGAGGTGACTGCGGATCATGTCGTCCTTAGTGACCCAGAGGACTCCGGACCGAATGCCTCAGCAAACCTACGCTGCATGGCCTCCCTGATCCTGCAAAGTCTGCGGAAGGATCCTCGTATTCTTCGGATCAAGGAGAGGGACCATTACTGGCTGGCCACTCTCCTTGATCCACGGTACAAGGGTAAGGTTGCGGACCTTATGTTACCGTCGCAGAGGGAGCAGAGGATGAGACAACTCCGGGAGGCCTTGCAGAAAGGTCTGTGCAACGCGTTCCCAGAGACTGGGAGGTTACAAACTCCTGGTCCAGGACAACGAGTTGCTGAGGCTTCGGCCAGTCAAAGAAGGAGCGGTGGGGAAGGTGGCCGTCTGACCGATGCGTTCAGACAATTCTTTAGTCCGCAGCCCCAAAGTATGATTGGTTCCAGCAACCATCGCCAGCGTCTGATAAACATGGTGCAGGAATATCTAGGGGCAAGGTCAGACTTGGACACCTTCCCCACCGAAAATCCTCTGGCTTACTGGGTCTTGAGGATGGATCACTGGCCAGAGCTTGCACAGTATGCAATTGAGCTACTGGCCTGTCCTGCATCCAGCGTTCTTTCGGAACGCACATTCAGTGCTGCTGGAGGATTTGTCACGGATCACAGGGTGCGCCTGTCCACCGACTCGGTTGATCGACTGACTTTCATCAAGATGAACCAGTCTTGGATCACCACCAGCTACCACACACCTGATGCTGATATAACAGACTAATTGATTTTAACATGTCACATCCCTTCAAGACTGATGCTGATGCTGAGTGTCTGTGCTGTTATGTTGACTGGCTATCCTCCTCCTCCGAGTCCTCAATGATACGATTGATGATGATAGCTTGGAAGATCATTTTTGTTTATGGGTGCCGCCACCAGTGGCTAAGGCCCAATTTTTCAGCCCCTGTTTTACAGGGGCGTGTAATTACAATTTTTTTAGCAATAATTTGCCATAGGGCTCATTGCTGTGCTCCAAGTACAGTATCTGTGAGGGGTTGGAGTGTTGTGGCACCAGTGCCTAAGGCCCAATTTTTCAGCCCCTGTTTAACAGGGGCGTGTCATTAAAATTTTTGAAGCAATACTTTGCAACAGGGCTCATTGCTGTGCTCCAAGTACAGTATCTGTGAGGGGTTGTAGTGTTGTGCCACCAGTGCCTAAGGCCCAATTTTTCAGCCCCTGTTCAACAGGGGCATGTAATTACAATTCTTGATCTAATAATTCACAGCAGGGCCCATTCCTGCACCCACCAAGAGTAACTGTCAGGGCTTACAGTGTTGTGTCAACACCACCACCACCACCAAAGGCCCAATTTTTCAGCCCCTGTTCAACAGGGGCATGCAATTACAATTCTTGATCTAATAATTCACAGCAGGGCCCATTGCTGCACCCACCAAGAGTAACTGTCAGGGCTTACAGTGTTGTGGCACCAGCACCACCATCAAAGGCCCAATTTTTACTACCACTGTTCAACAATTATATGTAATTACAATTCCTGATATAATAGTTGACAGCAGGGCGTTCCAGCACCAACCAAGAGTAACTGTGAGTGCTTACAGTGTTGTGCCAACACCAACAACTAAGGGGCCTATTTCTGCAGAGTATCTACGGCAGGTCCCTACTTTCAAACATCCAACTTACAAACGACTCCTACTTGCAAACGCAAGAAGACAACAGGAAGTGAGAGGAAATCTACCCCTAGGAAGGAAAATTCTCTCCTGTAAGAATTAATATGGGAGAAAGGTGTCTCCTCTGTACTGATGCTTTATCAGCAATCCTTGTTTCAAGAAAAACACCACATTTCAAAAACAGTTGTCATTGGGACGGAAAGTGAGGTGAAATGTTCTGAACAGGGGCACAGACAGCAAAACAAATGTTACAGGGGTGATAACCCTTACCTATGTTTTCCAAAAAGTTTAAAAATAGATTTTTGGGCTGGAGCTACACTTAAACAATGTACCTGTTCAAAATTACAAACAGATTCTACATAAGAACAAACCTACAGTCCCTGTCTTGTATGCACCGCCTGTATACGGCTGTTCAGAGTATATAGGGCCTTTTTTATTTTATGTGCGGGGTTCCCCTTAATATCCATACAAGACCCAAAGGGGCTGGTAATGGGCTGGGGTAGGGGGGGGGGGGGTCATGGGGTAGCTATGCCATTTTTCTTAAAGATTTTCATCCATATTACCGGGACCAGACATTACATTAAAGCCGCAAGCAGTTTTAAATGGCTTTTTTTTCCTTTAGAAGTGTCATTTTGTGCAGGGACAGTTCTAAACACGGGAAACACGTGGCACTTCACAGGCATACTTTAGACACCCCCCAGGTACGATATTTAAAGGAGTATTTGACTTTTTTTTTTTCACTTTATGCATCATTAAAATGACTGCTCCCGAAAAACGACCGTTTTTAAAACTTCTTTTTGCATTGATACATGTCCCCTGGTGCAGAACCCGGGTTCCCAAACCCTTTTTAGGACAATAACATGCATAATAGTTGTTATAATTAGCACTTTAGAATTCGAACGTTCGCATCCATTGTATTTAATAGGGTTCTAATGTTCGTACGAACTTTCGGTCCGTTCGCGGGTTCTGGTGCGAACCGAACCCGGGGGTGTTCGGCTCATCACTAGTGGCCATCACTTCTGTTAGACGGGTGTCTGAGTTGGCGGCTCTGTTATGTAAGTCACCTTTCCTGGTCCTCCATAAGGACAAGGCGGTATTGCGACCGCGACCGTCCTTTCTTCCTAAGGTGGTTTCGGCTTTTCACCTTAATGAGGACATTGTCCTTCCGTCCTTGTGCCCTCATCCATCACATCCTAGAGAGGTTGCGCTTCACAATTTAGACGTGGTACGTGCCTTACGGGTATACCTGCTCCTATTCGGAAGTCTGACTCACTGTTTGTATCTGTCTCTGGTTTCGAAACAGGGCCAAGCGGTGTCGTCTGCCACCATTTCAAGGTGGATCAGGCAGACCGTTACACAGGCCTATGCTATTAGGGGACGGGCGCCTCCCTTTCCGGTCACGGCACATTCCACCAGGGCAATCGGTGCTTCCTGGGCTTTCCGACATCAAGCGTCGGTTGCACAAGTGTGCAAGGCGGCGACCTGGTCGTCCGTTTATACCTTTTCAAAGTTCTACAAGGTTGATGTGGCTGTATCTTCGGATGCTTCCTTCGGCCGCAAAGTGTTGCAGGCCGCTGTCTAATGTTGCAACTCCTCCGTTGAGGAGCTCTGCTGGTTTGGAGTGAAGTTTTGGTTGTTCCTTACTTTTTTTCTCCCACCCTTTTTCTTATACTGCTTTGGGACGTCCCACATGTAATCAGTATGAGAACTGTGTCGGTCCATGGACGATAAGAGAAAATAGGATTTTTGTACTCACCGTAAAATACGTTTCTCTGACCTCCATGGACCGACACAGCACCCACCCTTCCTTTTAAGTTTGTACTGCTCTGTTACGAACTGAGGCTGCTAGCTGCAGGTGGGAGGGTAATGTCCGGAGGGACCGCCCCCCTGGGCGGGGCTGTTCAGCTCTGGCTTGTTCTAGAATGTTTTAACATCTAACATTCTGCCTAGGTCTTCTCCTGCAAGCAGGGACATATACCCACATGTAATCAGTATGAGA
Organism: Rana muscosa; assembly: GCA_029206835.1. Lineage (NCBI taxonomy): Eukaryota > Metazoa > Chordata > Amphibia > Anura > Ranidae > Rana > Rana muscosa. Next base: position 223,341,162 of record CM055116.1, read on the forward strand.
GCCGTGTCGGTCCATGGATGTCAGAGAAATGGATTTTACGGTGAGTACAAAAATCCTATTTTTAATGCATGCTAATATTCTGCTGGCTTTGCTTGCCGCAGCTTGACTATGCATGTTATTGCCAAGTCTGTCATCTACTAGGACCCCCAGATCCTTCTCCATCCTGGAATCCCCCAGAGCTTCTCCCACTAGTAAGTAGCCTGGCATTTATGTTTTTAACCCCCAAGTGCATTACTTTACATTTTTCAATGTTAAACCTCATTTGCCATCTAGTTGCCAATTCCATTAATTTATTGATGTCTTCTTGTAAGGTTTCTACATCCTGCTGTGATGTTATTACCCTCCTTTTTTTGTGTCGTCAGCAAACACTGAGATTGAGCTATTTATTTACATATCTTTTATATCATTTATAAATAAATTAAACAGAATTGGTCCCAGGACAGAGCCTTGGGGTACCCCACTTACCACTCTGACCATTCTGAGCACACGTCAAACAAACCACGTGAAAAAGTTCAATGTTCAATCTGGTTCAAGTCTGGGCTCTGGCTGGGCCACTCAAAGACATTCATAGAGTTGTCCCGTAGCCCCTCCTTTGTTATCTTGGCTGTGTGCTTGGGGTCGTTCTGTTGGAAGAAAATAAACTTTTGCCCCAGTCCGAGGCCCAGATCACTCTGGAGCAGGTTTTCATCAAGGATGTCTCTGTACATTGCTGCATTAATCTTTCCCTCAATCCTGACTAGTCTCCCAGTTCCTGCCGTTTAAAAAACATCCCTACAACAAGATGCTGCCACCACCATGCTTCACTGTAGGGATGGTATTGGCCAAGTGATGAGTGGTGCCTGGTTTCCTCTAGACATGACGCTTGCTTTTCAGGCTAAAGAGTTCAATCTTTGTCTCATTAGAACCTAGAATTTTGTTTCCCATGTTCTGAGAGTCCTTCAGGTGCTGTTTGGCAAACTCCAGGTGGGCTGTCATGTGCCTTTTACTGAGCAGTGGCTTCCGTACTATACAGGCCTGATTGTTGGATTGCTGCAGAGATGGTCGTTTTTCTGGAAGATTCTCCTCTCTCCACAGAGAAATGCTGGAGCTCTGTCAGAGTGACTATCGGGTTCTTGGTCACATCCCTAACTAAGACCCTTCCCCCCCGATCGCTCAGTTTGGCCCGCTCTAGCAAGAGTCCTGGTGGTTCCAAACGTCCTAAATTTTCGGGTGATGGAGGCCACTGTGCTCATTGGGACCTTCAATGCTGCAGAATATTTTCTGTACTCTTCCCCAGATCTGTGCCTCGATTACAATCCTGTCTCTGAGGTCTACATACAATTCCTTGGACTTCATGGCTTGGTTTGTGCTCTGACATGCACTGTTAACTGTGGGACCTTATATTGACAGATGTGTGACTTTCCAAATCATGTCCAATCAACTGAATTTACCACAGGTGTACTCCAATCAAGTTGTATAAACATCTTAAGGATGATCAGTGGAAACAGGATGCACCTGAGATCAATTTTGAGTGTCATAGCAAAGGCTGTGAATACTTGTATACATGTGATTTTGTTTTCTTTTCTATTTTTAATAAATTTGCAAAGATTTCAAACAAACTTGTTTCATGTTGTCAATATGGGGTATTGTTTGTAGAAATTTGAGGAAAATAATGAATTGAATCTATTTTGGAATAAGACTGTAACATAACAAAATGTGGAAAAAGTGAATCGCTGTGAATACTTTCCGGATGCACTGTATTTCACCCATTAGGCTTCACTATGCTAAGTCCTTGCATTATCAGTATAAAATAGTTATTAAAAGAATAACTACCATGTATGCATTTACCAAAAAGTATAACCAGACGAAAGTAAAGCCTGGTACACACTGACAGCTCTGGTCGAAGCCGCTGTACTAACCATCCAACATTAGTACATCAATCTCCCCCCCTGAGATGTGTTCTGACAGGGGGGTGCCCCCTGCGCCAGAACACTTTGATCAGCGCTGATAGAGAGTCAGCCGGCTGTTGGTTTTACCGGATTCTGTCAGACAGACTGACGTACACACGGCCAAAATGTTGGCCAGTTCTTTTTGAACTGGCAAATGTCTCCCGACATTCGGCCCGTGTATACCCGGCTTAAGACCTTGAGTTCAAGCCTCAAAGGCATTCAGGATAAACATTTGTTTAAAAAAAGAGAGTGAAGAAGGAGGGTGAGATAAGAGAGTAATAGAGGAGTTAGTACAGATATGCCCTGACGGGTGGTCCCCTCAATGCCGAACCCCACGCTCCATCACCGTCCCGTTATTAGTCTGTGCATTGCAAATATCGAAGCCAAGGATCCCAGATCTCATCAAATTTGGATTACTTATGTAGTAAAATACTAGCCAGTTTCTCGTGGATCATAATTCGTGAGAATTTTTTTTTTTGATCATTAAAGCAATAGAAGCCCCATACTTCTCTGTGACACAAATATTTAACCAATTGCCAATATTTCCAAAAATACTGAGAGGACACATCCTTGTGTTAGAAAATAATCTATTTTGACAATGCCTGCTATGTAACTTATGGTCAGTCTGCAGGAGAAATTCTGCAGGACATGCAGGAGTGGACTGACCAAAAGAAGATGGGGGTATTGCTCTGCAAAATAACTGACTCTTGGCAAATATGTGTCTGATTTTGCTTCCTTTATTCCTCTTGCCCTTTAAATTCCTTTTTGAAACTCTCCATTGATGTTTTCATCCCTCTATCTCCATGTATATGCATATGAAAACATTTTGCAGCAAGAGAACTAATAAGTCTAATTACTTATTTGTATAGTTGATTGCTTAACCACTTAACGACCGCCCACTGTAAAAATACGTTGGCAGAATGGCACCGACAGGCAGAATCACGTATATCTACGTGACTGCCTTTGTATAGTTGGGGGGTCCGATCGGACCCCCCTTCTTTACAGTGAGCGGCCGTTATTCGTTTGGGAGCGATCAGGGATGAGGGGACGGCCGTTCGATTCCGGCCACTCCCTTTTGATCGCTCCCGGCGAATGAGAGAGCTTCCCTGCCTGTGTAATGTTTACACAGGCAGAGGAAGTGATGTCATCTCTCCTGCGGCGCTCACATATACCGAGCGCCGTACAGGAGAAGATGCCAGGTTAGTGCACAAAACACTACACTGACACCAGGACACATAGGCACATAAATCGCCCCCCCAGGCCCCCCAGATCACCCCCCAGATCAGCCCCCAGTCACAGTGTCACTGATTGCAGTGACCATTTATTTACTGATCACTGCAATCAGTGACATTTGTGACTGTAAAAGTGTCACTAAAGTTAGTTTTAGGTCCAGTGTAGCCCCCTAACCCCCCCCCCCCATATAAAGGTTTAACCCCCTTGATCGCCCCCCAGGTAACCCTTTCACCCCCTATCACCACTGTCGCTAAGCGATCATTTTTCTGATCGCTGTCTTAGCGTCGGTGATGCAGATCGGTAGCCAGTTATTTTTTTTAGGTTCGCCGCAGGTTTTTATAGCGTCGGGTACCCCCATAAATTATCTAATAAAGGTTTAACCCCCTTGATCACCCCCCAGGTAACCCTTTCACCCCCTATCACCACTGTTGCTAAGCGATCGTTTTTCTGATTGCTGTCTTAGCGTTGGTGATGCCGATCAGTAGCCAGTAATTTTTTTTTTAGGTTCACCGTCAGGTTTTTATATAGCGTCCGGTACCCCCATATATTACCTAATAAAGGTTTTAACCCCCTAATTGCCCCTAGTTAACCCTTTCACCAGTGATCACCATATAAGTGTTACGGGTGACGCTGGTTAGTTAGTTTGCTTTTTATAGTGTCAGGGCACCCGCCGTATATAACCCAATAAAGGTTTAACCCCCTGATCGCCCGGAGGGTGATATCAATTAGGTTTTAGCATCAGAGAGGGTCTGCGTCACACCCCAGGCAGCGTCAGGTTAGTGCCAGTAATGCTAATACCCACGCGTGAAGCATACACCTCCCTTAGTGGTATAGTATCTGAACAGATCAATATCTGATCTGATCAGATCTATACTAGCGTCCCCAGCATATTAGGGTTCCCAAAAACGCAGTGTTAGCGGGATCAGCCCAGATACCTGCTAGCACCTGCGTTTTGCCCCTCCGTCCAGCCCAGGCCACCCAAGTGCAGTATCGATCGATCACTGTCACTTGCAAAACACAACACACATAACTGCAGCGTTCGCAGAGACAGGCCTGATCCCTGCGACTCCAGTGCTGTAGGAGGTGATTTCACCACCACAGTTAAAAAAAAAAAAAAGCATGCCGAAGCATGGGGGCAGCAGGGGCGGAGGAGCGATTTTGCTGCTAATGCCGCGTACATACGGTCGAAATTCCGACGGAGGCTTGCCCGTGGAAAAGTCTGACCATGTGTATGCGGCATAACTTTTGCGGGAAGATGCCCCCATGCTTCGGCATATATAAATGGTGCATGTATGCCCATCATTAGAAGTGGGTGGATGAAGGGAGGTATTCTAATGATGGGCATACCCACCGATCAATCTTTTTTTTTCGTTCAGCCAACAGGCTGCATGAAAAAAAAGATTACAATACATGTCCAACAAGGACCAGCAACGTACTGGTATGTTGCTGGACTTTGAATGTTTATACCAGAATGATGCCTGCGGGTTTAGGTATCATCTTGGTATCATTCTTTTCAGCCAGCGGCCGGCTTTCATGTAAAAGCAATCCTAGTGGCTAATTAGCCTCTGGACTGCTTTTACAAGCAGTGGGAGGGAATGTCCCCCCCCCCGGATATAAAAAGCACCATTGGGAAAGCATTTTATCACACCGATCTTGGTGTGGTCAGATGCTTTGAGGGCAGAGGAAAGATCTAGGGTCCAATAGACCCCAGTTTTTTAAAAAAAAGTGTACCTGTCACTACCTATTGCTATCATAGGGGATATTTACATTCCCTGAGATAACAATAAAAATGATAAAAAAAAAAAAAATATGGAAGGAACAGTTTAAAAATAAAATAAAAAAGCAAAATTAATAATAAAAAAAAATAAAAAAAAAGCACCCCTGTCCTGCCCTGCTCTTGCCCAATGGCGAACGCAAGCGTCGGTCTGGCATCATATGTAAACAGCAATTGCACCATGTATGTGAGGTATCACCGCGAAGGTCAGATCGAGGGCAGTAATTTTAGCAGTAGACCTCCTCTGTAAATCTAACGGCGTAACCTGTAAAGACTTTTTTAAAGGCTTTTAAAAATGTATGTAGTTTGTCGCCAATGCGCGTTTGTGCGAAATTTTAAAGCTTGTCGTGTTTGGTATCTATGTACTCGGCCTAAGATCATCTTTTTTTTATTGATCAAACATTTGGGCAATATAGTGTGTTTTAGTGCATTAAAATTAAAAAAAGTGTATTTTTTCCCAAAAAAATGCGTTTGAAAAATCGCTGCGCAAATACTGTGTAGAAAAAAAAATGCAACACCCACCATTTTAATCTGTAGGGCCTTTGCTTTAAAAATATATATAATGTTTGGGGGTTCAACATAATTTTCTTGCAAAAAAAAAAAAATGTTTTCATGTAAACAAAAAGTGTCAAAAAGGGCTTTGCCTTCAAGTGGTTAGAAGAGTGGATGTAAGCTTCCTAATGTTGTGTATAAAATGCCAGAACAGTTCAAAACCCCCCCAAATGACCCCATTTTGGAAAGTAGACACCCCAAGCTATATACTGAGAGGCATGTCGAGTCCATGGAATATTTTATATGTTGACACAAGTTGCGGAAAAAAGACAATTTATTTATTTCTTTTTAGTTTTTTGCACAAAGTTGTCACTAAATGATATATTGCTCAAACATGCCATAGGCATATGTGGAATTACACCCCAAAATACATTCTGTTGCTTCTCCTGAGTACGGGGATACCACATGTGTGAGACTTTTTGGGAGCCTAGCCACGTACGGGACCCCAAAACCAAGCACCGCCTTCAGGCTTTCTAAGGGTGTAAATTTTTGATTTCACTTCTCGCTGCCTATCACAGTTTCGGAGGCCATGGAATGCCCAGATGGCACAAAACCCCCCCAAATGACCCCATTTTGGAAAGTAGACACCCCAAGCTATTTGCTGAGAGGTATGGTGAGTATTTTGCAGATCTCACTTTTTGTCACAAAGTTTTGAAAATTGAAAAAAACAAATGAGAGCTGTAAAATACTCACCATGCCTCTCAGCAAATAGCTTGGGGTGTCTACTTTCCAAAATGGGGTCATTTGGGGGGTTTTGTGCTATTTTGGCATTTTATGGCCTTCGAAACTGTGATAGGTAGTGAGGAGTGAAATCAAAAATTTGCGCCCTTAGAAATCCTGAAGGCGGTGCTTGGTTTCCGGGGTCCCGTACGCGGCTAGGCTCCCAAAAAGTCCCACACATGTGGTATCCCCGTACTCAGGAGAAGCAGCAAAATGTATTTTGGGGTGCAATTCCACATATAACCATGGCATGTGTGAGAAATATATCATTTAGTGACAACTTTTTGTAATTTTTTTTTTTTTTTTTTTGTCATTATTCAATCACTTGAGACAAAAAAAAAAAAATATTCAATGGGCTCAACATGCCTCTCAGCAATTTCCTTGGGGTGTCTACTTTCCAAAATTGGGTCATTTGGGGGGGTTCTGTACTGCCCTGCCATTTTAGCACCTCAAGAAATGAGATAGGCACTCATAAATTAAAAGCTGTGTAAATTACAGAAAATGTACCCTAGTTTGTAGACGCTATAACTTTTGCGCAAACCAATAAATATACGCTTATTGACATTTTTTTTACTAAAGACATGTGGCTGAATACATTTTGGCCTAAATGTATGACTAAAATTGAGTTTATTCGATTTTTCTTATAACAAAAAGTAGAAAATATCATTTTTTTTCAAAATTTTCGGTCTTTTTCCGTTTACATCGCAAAAAATTAAAATCGCAGAGGCAATCGAATACCATTAAAAGAAAGCTCTATTTGTGGGAAGAAAAGGACGCAAATTTCGTTTCGGTACAACATTACATGTCTGCACAATTTACAGTTAAAGCAGCGCAGTGCAAAATTCTGAAAACAGCTCTGGTCCTTTAGCTACAAAATGGTCCGGGGCTTAAGTGGTTAACCCTTATGAATTTTTAACAGATTTATTCCCATGATCTTGGCACTGTAAATGTAATTGTGGTACAAGTATAAGAAAGCTTCAAGTTGTAAACCTCAGACATGAAATATGAACTAAGCATAACCCTCTATAGTGTGTACTTGTTTTAATTAGGAGCACAAAGTGTCATTTCTGCCTATTGCTTTGTTCCTCTGCTATCCGCATGAATCACTTCTGACTGTTCTGCAGTTCTGAATTTCACTTCTGAAGTTTTCCTGTCATCAAGAGAAAAAAATGACAGGGGAGGGATCTCCAGCTGTTTGACAGCCTCAGCTCTGTTCATGGGTGCTGTATTAAAGAGGGGAGGGTCCCTTCCCTTCCCTTTCCCCTTCTCTTCCCCCTTCCCTTCCCTTCAGTCAGTTCTCAGAGCTCTGCAGAGTGTATTTTCAGTTTCCCACCCCTCTTTTCTGACAGCTCATACAAGCTTTATAAACGATGGACTTTGAACATATGTAGAGAAGAGAACACTCCAGATAAACAGGCACAACTTATGTAGGTTTCATCCCTGTGTATCACCTGGGGTCTCTCACTTCACTTTATGTGGAAGGGTTTAGAACCATTTTAAGGGATGGGTTCTACGTAGACTTCTGGGATACAGGCTTAGAATTTCACAATTCAGCAAGAACGGGTCAACGGCAGCCATCTACAGTAGTATACCTAAGCATCAGGCCCAGTGATTCAGTAATACAAGGTAAGTGGAGAAAATGTATATTTTTCTCCGGTGCCAAGCCTAACCCCCTAGCTATATGTAGCCCCCTCTAAAAAAGAGCCCTTCTAGGTGCAGGACAACATGTAAGTGCCAGGGTTAGTGCAAACACTCCAGCCTGCTCTGCTCCTGCCTAATTATGGACAAGTGAGAACACCTATGTAAATTTCTTTCTGCGAATCTCAAGTTAAGCTACCTATATACTTTGTTTTCTCATATTCAGCCCTGCCGTCTAAATGTAAAAAATCAGTCAAACCCCCCCCCCCCCCCCGGCTGTTGTATTCACCAGCCGTTGGTTCCCCAAAAATTGACTGCATCTGATTGAATGAAGTCACTGCTCCTTTGCCAAAAATCGGTTGAAAAATAGACTTTTGTCAAACCAAGTGTTAGCGGCAGGACCACCCACAGCTTGCATTATAACCGGCCAAAATTGGAGCAGTGTGTGGTCAACTTTAGTGCTGATCTTATAACGGAACATGGACCAATGTGTGAGCTCAGAGCGAACTGAAAGAGATGATATAGGGGGTTATTTACGAAAGGCAAATCCACTTTACACTACAAGTGCAAACTGCACTTGAAATTGCACTGAAAGTGCACTTGGAAGTGCAGTCGCTGTAAATCTGAGGGGTAGATCTGAAATGAGGGGAAGCTCTGCTGATTTTATTATCCAATCATGTGCAAGCTAAAATGCTGTTTTTTATTTTCCTTGCATGTCCCCCTCGGATCTACAGCGACTGCACTTCCAAGTGCACTTTCAGTGCAATTTCAAGTGCACTTTGCACTTGTAGTGGAAAGTGGATTTGCCTTTCGTAAATACACAGTCTGTAAAAACATACTGCATTAAATGCACTTTTACAGTCAACATAGTGTGAGCAAGGCTTTATTTTGGCCAAATAAGGAATTCATAAAGATTAAATAATGCCTTTAATGACACAGTATTGCCATGTGCTAAATTATCAGTAGCAATGATGCTCACATATTGACCTATTAATATGGTGACCTCCAGTCATGAAATGAGTGTATGCTACATAACCTGACTTTTTAGGGTTCCAAAAAATACCTTACAAACTCGCCTTACAATCACAAGAGTTTTTGGGAATCCAATCACTAAGCATATTGCTGGATTGCAATTATTGGAAGCATGCTAAGCAAATCCTAAAAGAACCACTTTCACCTTCAGTTTGGAGTTGTTAAAGCGGAGCTCCCCTGAAACAAAAAATATTAAAAGCCAGCAGCTACAAATACTGCAGCTGCTGACTTTTAATATTAGGACACTTACCTGTCCAGGAGTCCAGCGACGTCGGCAGCAGAAGACGAGCAATCGCTCATCACTCTGCTCCCCCCATCGCCATCCTCGGTGAGGGAACCAGGAAGTGAAGCCCTGCGGCTTCACTGCCCGGTTCCCTACGGCGCATGCGCGAGTCAAGCTGTGCCGTTCTCACTGGTCCCTGTTGTGTTCTGGGAACCGAGTGTCTCCCAGAACACTACGGGTATTCTGCGGGAAGTGACGTACTACCCGCAGAATACCCGCAGACAGGACTCCTGGAAGTGGGTGCAAATACCTGTTTTAGACAGGTATCTGCACCCCCTCCCCCCTGAAAGGTGCCAAATATGACACCGGAGGGGGGGAGGGTTCCGATGAGCGGACGTTCCACTTTAGGGTGGAGCTCCGCTTTAAGCACAGATCTTGGGAATACCCACCATGAGGTTCCATGCACACACTAGCTTAAAAAATGTTCCTAGCAGCAGCTTTTGAGCATTTTCCTTCTGCTTCTCGAAGCAAATAATGTTATCCTATGTGTCCATGCACACTATTCTAGTCTAGAGGCACTTTTGAAGCTTCAGCTTCTAGAAAAAGAAAGAAAACTGCTAAACGCTGCTAAAAGCTGGCACAAAAACACTATTATGAGTGTAGTTCTGGCATTTTTTAGCTTATGGTGTGCATGGCGCTTTTTAGGCTTCAACACTACTTGAAAACGAATTCAAGCCTGCTAGCACCTTGTTAATAGGGACAGCCAGCATTCCCATTTAGATCTGTGTTTAACATCTTCAAACTAAAGCTGAAGGTTGCTTTGAGGTTTACAACAAACCTGGCTAAAAGCTTTGTAAAGCTTGCTGTACACACAACTCCTATACAAGTTGAAGCCGTAAACAAGGCTGTTGGATGTTTTTTATACTGTAATTACAGATATGCTTTATGAAGTCACAGATCAGTAATCTAACCAGCAACAAATGTTGTTTTAAGTCAAGGCTGCTCCCTGGCCATCAACAGAAGCATTGTTTTGCAATAAATTCTTGACTGAAGTTGGATGTGTAACACTGTTCCCTTATACAATCCTATCTTCAACTCTTGAAAAGCTCTCTGCTTTTTTATTCCATTTGCCCTCTGTGAACCTAACCCCTTTGGTGAGATCCACAAGTGGAGCTGCCATCGTAGCAAACCTATGAAGCTTATGAGTTCCTGGATGTCGGACATGTGCGGCTGTGCATCCTGTATGTTGGTCCGGTGATGTCTGGATGTTGGACCTGTACATGTGTCCATTCTACATATCGGTTCCTGTGACACTCAAATTTTCCAGTTCTGCTTGTTTGGCTCCTTGCTGCTGGCAGGTAGCCCACACCATTTGCTAAGAGTACCCTAATACCTTTGTTGGTGGTGGTCGCACATCGGATGGTGACTCTGTCTTGGCTGTGTGTTTCCCGAGGAGTTTATTACCTATCTATATTAATGATTTTCCCTCAAATGCTGAACATTTATTTTTCACGTTTTTTTATATGAACTATCTCTCTCCAAGTTCATTTACACGTGTTTGGATCCTTTCACGTTTCTCTTCAATTTAGTTTGATGGACATTATGTGTTTTTCACTATTATGTCTACAGGTGCCAGACACTGGCTCTTAATATAATATTGTAGTGTCATTTATTGTTTGCATATTTGCACAATCACTCAGCGCTGCACTTTATCTCACAGTGTACTATATGTGTTTTGTTTTTTTCACTTTTTGAATTTGCCGCCGGGCTCCGTCCCTGTGCGTCATGACGCTCGCAGGGAATGGAGCCCGGCACACAGTACATCGGTTGGAGTACACAGCCCACCGACACAGCTGGAGGACATTGCAGGATCCTGGGGACAAGGTAAGCAACTTTCTTAGGATACTGAGATGCAATCCCAAGTGTGGCCCAGAGATGCCGCTTTTGGTAATGAAAATTCACCCTGAGCCACACTTGGGATTATCGCCAGGGAGGTTAAAGTGGTTGTAAACTCTCTCCTATACCCAGTGAAATGAATAGCCTCAGATGATACACAGAGATTAAACAAATCTCCCTACATAAGTTTTACATGTATATCTGCTGTCTTTACCTTTCTACATTCTTTAGAAAGGGCACATCATATCAGAAATCTTTCTTCCTCATTCAGCAGTGGGTGTGGAGTATGGGCATTCACTGTGTGTAAGCCGATTTGGAGGAAAGGCACACCCCCCCACTCCACATCGGTAGAAGAACAAAGAAACTTGCAGAGCTGCAGTCTGAATAGACAAGCTGTCTGCTGCTTTATCTCTAAAGCCCTGTATACACAGTCGGAATTTCCATCGGAAAACGTCCGTCGGAAATTTCGACGGAAAAATTGAGAACCTGCTCTCAATCTATTGCTGTCGGAATTCCCGACAGAAAAAGTCAGATTGAGCATACACACGGTCGAAATTCCCGACCAAAAGCTCCCATCTGACTTTTTCTGTCGGGGCTTTGGTTACCTTCCTGACACAAATTTCCATCTGCTTTTATCTCGTGTGTCGGAGAACTTGTCAAAAGTTATGCTGATAACAGAGGAACGGAGCAGCAAAAAGACACGGCACTCAGAGTTTTGGAGAGAGATAAGTAAACACTACAGATATATGTGCAGGTCAGATTTCATGAATGGAGTTTACAACCACTTTAAAGCTGAACTCCAAAAGACTAAACAGTCCTCCCTTACAGTAAGGCTGTGCAAGAGTTAACCACTCGTTTATGCCCAGTGGTTCTTGAAACAGTTTTACTTACATGATCCTCCATTCCCTGCAGGCTCTTCTGTGCTAAACCAGTCTCGGCAGTCTCTTCTTTCCTGGACTCCAGCAGTCCAAGATCTTGCTTTGAACTTGAGGAAGCAAAGTCCATAAGGACACAAATGAGCGAGTTTGGGATGGAGGAACTTGACTGGCCTGCACAAAGTTCTGACCTCTACCCGATAGAACACCTTTGGGATGAATTGGAGTGGAGACTGCAAGCCAGGCCTTCTCGTCCACATCAGTGCCTGACCTCACAAAGGGGCTTCTGGAAGAATGGTCAAACATTCCCATAGACACTCTCCTAAACCTTGTGGACAGCCTTCCCAGAAGAGTTGAAGCTGTTATATCTGCAAAGGGTGGGCCAGCTCAATATTGAACTCTACAGACTAAGACTGAGATGCCATTAAAGTTCATGTGCGAGTAAAGGCAGGGGTCCCAATACTTTTGGTAATATAGAGTGTGTGTGTATGTATGTATGTATGTGTGTGTGTGTGTGTGTGTGTGTGTGTGTGTGTGTGTATATATATATATAATGTATATGTATGTATGTATATGTGTGTGTGTGTGTGTGTGTGTGTGTGTGTGTGTGTGTGTGTGTGTGTTTCTTTCAAATCTGGCGGATGCCAGCTTTATTGACCGGTGGTTTGCAAAGTCAGAAAAAAGAACCAAAACAGTAAATCAAATCCTTGCCGTCCGGCGCTAAACTAAACAGAAGACTGCTATCTATACAGTGTGGGGCTGGTCCCCGTCACCCACAAAACATGAAGCAAAGCAAACTTTTCTTTTAATCCAAACAAACAGCGCTCCTCTCACTCAGATTCCCTTCTGAGTCTCAGGCCAGAGCCCTGCTGTGCTCTCTTCCTGGTCTTTTAATGTCCAGCTGAGTGTGGACTCCAGTGGACCAGAACATCCGAACCGGAACCCAGCCTGCCACAGAGGCTGGAAAAACAGTGGAACTACTACTCGGACTCCTGTTGGACAATCTTTGCTTCGTTCATAAAGGCCAGATTCACTAGCACCAGGCCATCCTGGATGTATCCCATCCACTGGGTTTATAAAACATGGCTGTTAAAACCCAAGTGATACCACCTTAATCAGAGCGAGAAAACCTACCTCCCTTAAGATCTACATGACAGATGGAAGGCCTATGTTGTGCTTAAGTAAAAAACCTGATTGCAGCACTCGCTGATATTCACACATAAATATCAAAAGAAAACTGAAAAATATTGTGTTGTGCTGTCAGGAAAACTTCTAATTAAATTCTTATGCCCCTTGGAAGCCATCTTACCAGACAAACGTGCATAGGACGGAGTTTAGTAGTGCTCACGCCAGCCTGAAGAGTCGGCGGTGTTGTGCAATATGCTTGTCATACTGTCTGTTTTGTGAGTACCCATTTGGTATAATAATGTTCTGTAAACGGTACTTCACTATGCAATTTCCTTGCTATGTGTGTTGATTTTTGCTGCTGAGACCGGTATATGAGAAGCGATCCAGTGACCACTTTTGTGGCATGCTATTTATGAGAGAGCGAGGCTTGAGGCTTGCTGAGGTGTGAGAGGAACAGAGCTGAGCCCATCAATCTATCCATCCATGTGTGATCAGTCATCTTTCAAATGCTGATTTAGACCTCTTGAACTGTGAGGTCTAAGGATATGGTAAGCGGCATTATAATCACTTGGTGGTTGGTGCACAGCAGCTGTATAACCACCTCCCACCCAGCCTCTGCACATATACGGCCGGGTGGGCGCTTCCTCCTTCTGAGTGGACGTTCAGGAACGTCCCTCAGAAGGAGGGGAATCACACGCTGGTGGCCGCGCAGCAGCACGATCCCGATGCGCTCGTGTCACCCGGACGTGGCGCATGTCCGATCGGCAGGAGCGCTCTGTGATTGGCCCTCCTGATCACATGACGACTGTGTCCAATCACAGCCGTCATGTGATGTAAATAAAGAGCTGGTTTCTAGGCGATCGGCTCTCCTCTCCTCACACGGAAGTTGTCAGTGGGTTATGGGTGGAACTGCATACAGATGTGCGTAGTTGAAAGTTAATCATTGGAGTTTGTTATAGACCACCCAATGTTAATGAGGAGGTGGAGACTCTGCTCCTTGCACAGATGGAAAGGGCTGGGACGGTGATAATAATGAGGGATTTTAACTACCCATAAATTGACTGGAGTAATGGCACTGCTGGGACAGTTCAAGGGCAAAAATTTATAAACCTATTACAGGACAATTTTATGGTCCAGTTTATTGAGGCCCCAACTAGGAATGATGCTCTGTTGGACCTGGTAATCTCAGACCATGCAGAGCGTATTACTAATGTTCAGATAAAGGAACACTTGGGTAGCAGTGACCATAACATGATTTCGTTTGATGTTCGCTGTAAGCAAAAATCACATACGGGAAAGATAAAAACACTTAATTTCAAGAGCAAATTTTCCAAGGATGAGGGCTGCTTTCCAGGACTTAAGCCTTGTACACACGACCGAGTTTCTCGGCAAGAACCAGCAAGAAACTTGCTGGCAGAGCTTTCTTGCCGAGTAAATCGGTCGTGTGTACGCGGCTATCACGTTTCTCGTCAAGAAAACCGACCAGAATCTCGACGAGAAAAATAGAGAACCTGCTCTCTTTTTTCTCGTCGAGATTCTTGTCAGCAGGTTTCTCGACGAGAAAAGTGTGTGTGTGTATGTGTGTGTGTGTGTGTGTGTGTGTGTGTGTTCTTTGAAAGGAGCGTGTGTACACTCGGCCGAGACAAGTTTCTTGTCCAAGAATCTCGTCAAGAAAAACTACGTGTTTTTTCTTGACGAGATTCTCCGCCGTGTGTACGAGGCTTTAGACTGGGAGGGAATATTGGCATCAATGGGCACGGAACAGAAATGGGAATTCTTCAAAAAGACTGTTTGTGAACTCACTGCAAAGTATATTCCCATGGGCAATACGTTTAAAAGGCTAAAAATAAAACCTATGTGGCTCACTGCCAAGGTTAAGAAAGCTATAAACTATATAAAAATATAAAAATGAAGGAAAACTAGTGTCATTTAAATGTTACAAAGAATATAACAGAATATGTAAAAAGGAAATCAAGGATGCAAAAATTCTAAACGAACGACAGATTGCAAAAGATAGTAGGACAAACCCCAAAAAATTCTTCAAATATATTAATAGTAAAAAGGTCAGGTCTGAGCATGTAGGCCCTTTACAAAATAATCTAGAGTGGGTGACTGGGGACAAAGAGAAGGCTAATTTATTAAATACTTTCTTCAGCTCTGTGTATACAAAGGAGCATGGGGGAGCTCATGTCCATAATAAGGGTGGTAGTGACACAGTCCCAAATCCACAATGGCTCAAAAGTGATATGGTCCAGCAATATTTAGACAGAATAAAGGTGGATAAAGCACCTGGACCAGATGGCATACACCCACTGATCCTAAAAGAATTGAGCTCTGTAATTTCAAAGCCATTGTATCTAATTTTTAGGGACTCATTAACCGCTTCCCGCCTGGCCCATAGTCAAATGACCACCGCAGGAACCTTTCGTCCCTCCGGGCTGCCATCATATGACGTCCTGGGATTCCCTTAGTGTGGAGCGCACTCGCTCGTCGCATCACTGGGGACCCGATGCGCGTGCCCGGCGGCCACGATGTCTTGTTCGTCACAGAGCCAGGGACGTGGATCTGTGTGTAAACACACAGATCAACATCCTGTCAGGGAGAGGAGACCAATGGTGTGTCCCTTGTACATAGGGACACACCATCAGTTACCTCCCCCAGTCAGTCCCCTCCCCCCACAACAAGAATCACTCCCAGGGAACACATTAACCCCTTGATCGCCCCCCTAGTGTTAACCCCTTCCCTGCCAGTCACATTTATACAGTAATCAGTGCATATTTATAGCACTGTTTGCTGTATAAATGTGAATGGTCCCAAAATAGTGTCAAAAGTGTCCGATGTGTCTGCCGCTATATCGCAGTCCTGACAAAAATCGCAGATCGCCACCATTACTAGTAAAAAAATTAAAATAAATGTCATAAATCTATCCCCTATTTTGTAGGCGCTATAACTTTTGCGCAAACCAATCAATAAACGCTTATTATTTTATTTATTTTTTTACCAAAAATATGTAGAAAAATACGTATCGGCCTAAACTGAGAATTTTTTTTTTTTTTTTTTTTTAAATTGGGATATTTATTATAGCAAAAAGTAAAAAATTTTGTTTTGTTTTTTTCAAAATTGTCAGTCTTTTTTTGTTTATAGCGCAAAAAATAAAAATCGCAGAGATGATCAAATACCACCAAAAGAAAGCTCTATTTGTGGGGAAAAAAAAGGTTGTCAATTTTGTTTGGGAGCAAGGTCGCACGACCGCGCAATTGTAATTCAAAATGTGACAGCACTGAAAGCTGAAAGCTGAAAATTGGCCTGGGCAGGAAGGGGGTGAAAATGACCTGTATGAAAGTGGTTAAAGTGGTTGTAAACCCACTTATGCAACTTGCACCTACAGGTAAGCCTAGATTAAGGCTTACCTGTAGGTGCAAGAAATATCTCCTAAACCTACACGGTTTAGGGGATATTTACAATAAAGACTTGCACCGATGTCTACGGCACATGCACGCCGTAGACAACGGTGCATTCACACTCAGAATCCCCATTCACAAATCCGGATTTGACGACTCCCGCGCGCATGCGATTGGCCGGAGCGGCGATACCCGGAAGTAACCTTCCGGGTATCTGTGGAGCGATGGCTGCGGCTGGAGGGGGAGACGAGGACGGCTTCGGAGGCCTCGATCTAAGGTAAGTAATACATAATGAGCTATTATGATAGTCATACTAGCTCATTATGGCTTTGTCTTGCAGGTGTTTTTTTTTTTTTAATTGGTTTACAACCACATTAATGACAGGAATAGTACCACTGTATTGGCACAGGGCGAACGTGGTGCCTATATTTAAAAAGGGAACAAAGTCTTTACCAAGTAACTATAGACCTGTTAGTTTAACTTCTATAGTTGGGAAGATACTGGAGAGATTAATAAAAGACCACATAGACAAGTTCTTGCTGGAAAAAAACATTTTAAGCAACAGACAGCATGAATTCATGAAAGACGGAAGTTGTCAGACAAACCTTGGACAGAGGGGTGGCGTGGACGTGGTATAATTGGATTTTGCAAAAGCGTTTAATACAGTTCCCCACACACGGCTAATGTGTAAGGTAAAGTCTACAGGCTTGGAAATATCAGTTTGTAAATGGATATAAAACTGGCTAAAGGACAGAATTCAGGGAGTAGTGGTTTAATGAGTCTTACTCTGAATGGTCTAAGGTTATCAGTGGTGTACCCCAAGGTTCAGTGTTGGGACCTGTGACAGGAGTCACTTTGGGTCAGGGGTTTGTGTGGCTCAGCTTGCCCTGAAGAGTTCTGGAGGTTCCTTGTCCAGCTTCCCCGACGCCTCTTATGTGTAGATCACCCTGTGTCTGTAATAGGGGCACAGGGTGAATGAGAACCCCAGTCTGATCTGTGCTAGGCAGATTCAATGCTGTATGCATTGTATATATTGTGTGTATAATGTGTGTTGGCTGTTGTATACTATTTGCTGTGATGGGGTGGGCTGTGACTATTCTATTGTCTATTGTGGCTGGATGCATCAACTATTATGGGATGTGGAAGTGTCTTGCTGGGAGGAAAAAGTCCAGGCCTCTCCCCAGCGGCGGGTAGGTTCTCTGAGGGAGGCAGAGGTTGTCTGGTTGAGTAATGCTCTGTTTGTAACAATTTATTTGGGGTACTGTGTGGATACCGGCATTGGGGGACTGGAACTACTGACTAACTTTGGAGTCAACCCATCTGGGGTCTTCTTCTGCGTTAGTCTCCTGCCGAAAGGGGAGATGTGTGACAGGAGTCACTTTGGGTCGGGGGTTTGTGCGGCTCTGCTTGCGCTGAAGAGTTCTGGAGGTTCCTTGTCCAGCTTCCCCGACGCCTCTTATGTGTAGATCACCCTGTGTCTCTAATAGGGGCACAGGGTGAATTAGAACCCCAGTCTGTGCTAGGCAGATTCAATGCTGTATACATTGTATATATTGTGTGTTGGCTGTTGTGTACTATTTGCTGTGATGGGGTGGAGTGTGACTATTCTATTGTCTATTGTGGCTGGATGCATCAACTATTATGTGATGTGGAAGTGTCTTGCTGGGAGGAAAAAGGGAGGGGGGATTCCTCCAACCCCCCTGCTGATAAGACTGTGTACTGAGAGGTTGGAACACACCTGACCTGTATAACAATTGTCATTGGACAGTTTAACCCGCCCTGTTTCCCAAGGGTGAGGGGGGGGTTTGAAGAGAGATATCTGTGAACATGTGCTTGAATAAACTCATTCCTGTTTGAACCTCAACACGGAGCTTTGTCTCGTATCTGGGGGAGAATTATTTGTATGGGGTCTTATTCGGCTGGTTGGAGTGTCTGGTAGTTGCTTTGTGTTCGGGAATGGAATATCATAAACGGCTTTAACCCCTTTCATACTTGGGGTGCCGTTACAGGACCTTTTACTTTTTAATATCTTTATAAATGATATTGGGTCTGGGATCAAAAGTAACATTTCTGTCTTTGCAGATGACACTAAGCTATGCAGTGGGTAACGTCCTTACAGAATGTCTCCAATTTACAAGCCGACCTCAATGCACTAATTGGGCGACTATGTGGCAGATGAGGTTTAATGTTGATAAATGTAAAGTTATGCACTTAGGGGCTAATAATATGCATGCATCATACATACTAGGGGGAGTACAACTGGGGGGATCCATAGTGGAGAAGGATCTGGGGGTTTTGGTAGATCATAAGCTCAATAATGGCATGCAATGCCAAGCTGCGGGTTTCCAAAGCGAGCAAAGTCCTTTCTTGTATTAAGAGAGGTATGGACTCCAGAGAGAGCGATATAATTTTTAGACTTGTGCACAACGGAAAAATTAGTTTAGTTTCGGTTCGTTTTTTGTGCACAACGGAAAAATTAGTTTAGTTTCGGTTTGTTTCTTTTCGGTCCTGTTGATTCGTAATGATTCGTAATTTTGCTAGACGGGATTTTTCGTGTTCGGACTAATTCGTATTTTCGCAAGCGTCATTTTTGGTAGAATTTTTAGTTGATTTATAATTCGTACTTTCGGTAGGGTACGTTGTTTTTCTTTGATTCTGGACAACACTCCTACTTTCGTAACTTTTTTTGGGTTCGTTGATTCGTAATTTTCCATGTCTCTCTCACAACGACGCTGCCTATTATGCCTAATGTGCTTCGAATGGATTTGTACTTTTCTAAATACATTGCGGTTATTTGTAACGATTCGAAATCTCGTATTTTACTTTCGTTTTTTACATGCGGCTATAGCCTCCGCCCCTGTACACCATTTTGAGAGGGTTCAGCACGGTGAGGGAGAAGCAGAGAGCAGAGAAGAGTGTTATTGTGCTTCGAATGGATTCGAAATCTCGTATTTTACTTTCGTTTTTTCATGCGGCTATAGCCTCCGCCCCTGTACACCATTTTGAGAGGGAGTTCAGCATGGTGAGGGAGAAGCAGAGAGCAGAGCAGAGTGAGTGTTATTGTGCTTCGAATGGATTCGTACATTCGTAACTTTTTTCATAACGAATTATGCCGAAGACATTCGGGCATTCGCTATTTTGCGGTATAATTTATTTCGGATTCGGTTTTATTCGTAATTGCTTTGTTCGGAAATTCGAATGCTTCCGAATGTCCGAAAGTTGCTAAATTCGGACGAATTTCGATTTGTTACGAAACGAATTGCACAAGCCTAATCATTTTGCCCCTGTTCAAATCATTAGTAAGGCCTCATCTGGAATATGCAGTTCAGTTTTGGGCCCCAGTTCTCAAAAAGGATATTGGGGAACTGGAGAACGTGCAGAGAAGGGCAACCAACCTGAGAAGAGGCATGGAGGAGCTCAGCTATGAGGAGAGATTAGAGGAACTGAATTTATTCACTCTTGAGAAGAGGAGATTAAGGGGGGATATGATCAACATGTACAAATATATAAGGGGTCCATATAGTGAACTTGGTGTTAAGTTATTCACTTTACGGTCAACACTGAAGACACGGGGGCACTCTTTACGTCTAGAGGAAAAGAGATTTCATCTCCAAATACGGAAAGGTTTCTTCACAGTAAGAGCTGTGAAGATGTGGAATAGACTCCCTGCAGAGGTGGTTCTGGCCAGCTCAGTAGATTGCTTTAAAAAAGGCCTGGATTCTTTCCTAAATGTACATAATATAACTGGGTACTGACATTTATAGGTGTAGCGCCCCCCCCCCTAATTTTGGGGGCACTATGTGTAAATTTTGGGGCAGTCTGAGCCAGTAGTTGGGCTCAGACCAAGTTATGATTCAATTCTGCTCTGTTCTGGGTGTGATAGTAGCAGTAGTGTTCTCCTTTGCCTGTAGGTGGCACTGTCACCGCCGGCATGGGTTGAGCTACGGGGGGTATCACAGCAACTTGGGTGTCCTCTCTCGGCGGCCATGCAGTGGGCGTGGTCTACCCGCTGTGCAGGCTGGGAGAGGGTACAAAAGGGGCAGACGCCATTTGGCGCAAGGCGAAACCAGGGGGACCCCAAGGCGTTCAGGGGGGGGGGACCTCTGGTCCAGTGAGTGTGCCTTGTGGCCCGCATGGCATGAGGTGCGCAAGTGTGTTTAGGCCTCGGGCACCTTTAGCCTGAGGTTCTGTTGCTGCATTGTGGGCCCAGCTCCGCTGACAAGGGCCTACGCTTCAGAGAAGGCTCCCAGGCTGCCCGTTTGTAGGGGGCCGATCTTTAGGAAAAGTGGTCCAGGGGAAGATCAGTCTCGGCGGAGATTAGCGACGGTACTGCTGTCTCGGGGAGAAGCCTGGAGGCTTGCCTAAAGGGGGATTCATCGTCTCTGATAGCCGTGCTCCATCCTGGCTGCTAGGACTGCTCTCATAGGGACTATCCGGGTGAGCAATACCCACTCAGGCTTGAGTGGCGACAAGTGTATATACTGAACTTAGGTGTTGCGTGCCTGAACCTGCCCCTACTTCCTTTCAACTTCCTGCTCTCTCTCTTCAAGTTGGCTCAAATGAGTAAAACCTAATCAGCAAGGCTTTATTCTTTTTCTCTGTGTGGATATTTCCACTTTGAGTTAACTTGAAGAAAGCAAGAGCAGAAAAGTTGAAAGACGTAGGGGAAGGTTCAGGCACGCAACACTTAAATCCCGTATATACACTCGTCGCCACTCAAGCCTGAGTGGGTATTGCTCACCCGGCTAGTCCCTATGAGAGCGGTCCTAGCAGCCGGGATAGAGCACGGATGTCAGAGATGATGGATTCCCCTCTAGGCAGGTCTCCAGGCCTCTCCCCGAGACAGCAGTACCGTCGCTAGTCTCCGTCGGGACTGTTCTTTCCCTGGAACTCCTTTCCTAAAGATGGGCCCCCTTCAAACGGGCAGCCTGGGATCCTTCTCTGAAGCGTAGGCCCTAGTCAGCGGAGCTGGGCCTACAATGCAGCAACAGGGCCTCGGGTTGAAGGTGCCCAAGGCCTAAGCACTCTAGCGCACCTCGTGCCATGCGGGCCACGAGGCACACTCACTGGACTAGAGGTCCCCCCTGAACGCCTTGGGGTCCCCCTGGAATCGCGCGCTGCCAAATGGCGTCTGCCCCTTTTGTACCTTCTCCCAGCATGCGCAATGGGCAGACCACGCCCACTGCACGGCCGCCGAGAGATGACACCCAAGGCGCTGTGACACCCCCGTAGTCCAGCCCGTGCCGGCGGCGACAGTGCCACCTGCAGGCAAAGGAGAACAAAACTGCCAGGCAGTATCACACCCAGAGCAGAACAATAATTGAACATAATTGGTCTGAGTCCAACTACTGGCTCAGACCACCCTTAAGTTTCCACATAGCTCCCGCAAATATTGGGGGGGGTGCTACATAGGTAAAGTTGATCCAGGGAAAATCCGATTGCCTCTCGGGGGATCAGGAAGGAATTTTTTTCCCCTGCTGTAGCAAATTGGATCATGCTCTGCTGGGGTTTTAAGCCTTCCTCTGGATCAACTGTTGGTATAGATTGGGTATATGGGATTGTATGATATTATTTAATTTTTTATTTTTTTATGGTTGAACTAGATGGACTTGTGTCTTTTTTCAACCTGACTAACTATGAGAAGAGAGCTGATTGCTGCAGCCGGCCAGTGATCAGTGAGTATGAGCTGTTTTTTACAGCTTTTTACACACTGATCACTGGTCTAGTGTCCCCACAGTATAAACACACACATGTCACCAAAATAGTGTCCCCACCAGTGGCGGTGCTTCAATAGTGGGCGCAGGAGCGCTGCCCCCTCTCTCCCCTGCACTGTCAACAATACATACACTCATGCATTGCATGAATGTATGTATTGTCGCCGCTGCCGCCCACTATTCAGATGGCCGGCCCCTTGGTGAGCGCTGGCCATCTGAATAACAGCAGTTGGTTTGTTTTTGGAAGTGTCTATCGAAGCCAGCAGCTCTGATAGGGTTCCCGATTACAGCCTGTGGGCTGTGATTGGCTTCCAAATGGTTAACCAAGGGACGCACGGGCTGTGCGTTCCTTGGTTAACACTGACACGCGTCTCAGCCAATCAGGTTCACCGGGTCTGGTTACTGGTAACCTGATTGGCTGAAGCGACATCGAGGGCGGGAGAAGACATCGAGGACAGAAGAAGACATGAGGGAGCGTAGAGGAGGATGGCGCTGACCCGAGGAAGGTAAGTGCAGGGCTGGGGGGAAACTGGCTGCATTTGATGGGGAAACTGGCTGCATTTGGGGGGACACTGGCTGCATTTGGGGGGACACTGGCTGCATTTGGGAGGACACTGGCTGCATTTGGGGTGAAACTGGCTGTATTTGATTGGGCAACTTGCTGCATTTGGGGACAAACTGGCTGCATTTGATAGGGAAACTGGCTGCATTTGATGGGGAAACTGGCTGCATTTGATGGGGAAACTGGCTGCATTTGTGGACCAACTGGCTGCATTTGAGGGGGCAAATGGGTGGCGTTTGGGCACAGTGGCTGCGTTTTAATGGGCACAGTGGCTGCGTTTTAATGGGCACAGTGGCGGCAATTGATTTATTTATTTTTTCAGTTTGTTTGCGCCCCCCCAAAAATTTTGAGCACCAGCCGCCACTGGTCCCCACACAGTAAAAACACCTGTCCCCCACATATTTCCCAGTAAAATAATATGTCCCAATGATTATCTGCATACATACAGTGTGGAGAACAAGTATTTGATACACTGTCGATTTTGCAGGTTTTCCTACTTACAAAGCACGTACAGTAGAGGTCTGTAATTTTTATCATAGGTACTCTTCATCTATGAGAGACGAAATATAAAACAAAAATCCAGAAAATTCCATTGTAAGATTTTTAAGTAATTCATTTGCATTTTATTGCATGACATAAATATTTGATACATCAGAAAAGCAGAACTTAATATTTGGTACAGAAACCTTTGTTTGCAATTACAGAGATCATACGTTTCCTGTAGTTCTTGATCAGGTTTGCACACACTGCAGCAGGGATTTTGGCCCACTCCTCCATACAGAGCTTCTCCAGATCCTTCAGGTTTTGGGGCTGTCGCTGGGCAATATGGACTTTCAGCTCCCTCCAAAGATTTCCTATTGGGTTCAGGTCTGGAGACTGGCTAGGTCACTCCAGAACCTTGAGATGCTTCTTACGGAGCCACTCCTTAGTTGCCCTGGCTGTGTGTTTCGGGTCATTGTCATGCTGGAAGACCCAGCCACGACCCATCTTCAATGCTCTGAGGGATGGAGGTTGTTTGCTAAGATCTTGCAATACAGGGCCCCATCCATCCTCCCCTCAATACTGTGCAGTCGTCCTGTCCCCTTTGCAGAAAAGCATCCCCAAAGAATGATGTTTCCACCTCCATGCTTCGCGGTTGGGATGGTGTTCTTGGGGTTGTACTAATCCTTCTTCTTCCTCCAAATACGACGAGTGGAGTTTAGACCAAAAAGCTCTATTTTTGTCTCATCAGACCACATGACCTTCTCCCATTCCTCCTCTGGATCATACAGATGGTCATTGGCAAACTTCAGACGGGCCTGGACATGCGCTGGCTTGAGCAGGGGGACCTTGCATGCTCTTCAGGATTTTAATCCATGATGGCGTAGTATATTACTAATGGTTTTCTTTGAGCATGTGGTCCCAGCTCTCTTCAGGTCATTGACCAGGTCCTGCCGTGTAGTTCTGGGCTGATCCCTCACCTTCCTCATGATCATTGATGCCCCACAAGGTGAGATCTTGCATGGAGCCCCAGACCGAGGAAGATTGACCATCATCTTGAACTTCTTCCATTTTCAAATAATTGCGCCATCAGTTGTTGCATTCTCACCAAGCTGCTTGCCTATTGTCCTGTAGCCCATCCCAGCCTTGTGCAGGTCTACAATTTTATCCCTGATGTCCTTGCACAGCTCTCTGGTCTTGGCCATTGTGGAGAAGTTGGAGTCTGTTTGAGTGTGTGGACAGGTGTCTTTTATACAGGTAACAAGTTCAAACAGATGCAGTTAATATAGGTAATTAATGGAGAACAGGAGGACTTCTTACAGAAAAAATAACAGGTCTGCGAGAGGCAGAATTCTTACTGGTTGGTAGGTGATCAAATACTTATGTCATGCAATAAAATGCAAATTAATTATTTAAAAATCATACAATGTGATTTTCTGGATTTTTGTTTTAGATTCCGTCTCTCACAGTTGAAGAGTATCTGATAAAAATTACAGACCTCTACATGCTTTGTAAGTAGGAAAACCTGCAAAATCGGCAGTGTATCAAATACTTGTTCTCCCCACTGTATGTCCGTGAGCATCTGCGCACATCTGTACATGATCATCTGCGTACATCTGTCTGTGATCACACGAACCAATTACTATACACTTAACAGGATTTTTTTTACCAAAGACATGTGGCAGAATACATTTTGGCTTAAATTTATGACAAAATTCTATTTTATTGGATTTCTTTTAAAATAGAAAGTCGGAGATATCGTTTTTTTTCAAAATTTTCACTCTTTTTTTTGCTTATATCGCAAAAAATAAAAAACTGAGTCGTGAATAAATACCACCAAAAGAAAGCTTTATTCGTGTCAACAAAATGATAAAAATGTCATTTGGGTACAGTTTTGCATGACCGCGCAATTGTCATTGAAAGTGCAAGAGCGCTGAAAGCTGAAAATTGGCCCAGTATTGAAGTGGATAAAGATTTTGCACACTTTTGGTGGACTTTGATATTTTGTTTATAGGACTTTATTACGTTCTTATTTTGTTTATTATACACTATATATTGAATTGGAAGTTTTCCTGACAGCGCAACACTATTTTATTTCAGATGGAAGGCCTACTTTGGCTGATGGGAGAACAGATATCTGAGTCCCAGGGAAAATCCTGTTGTTTGTATCTTGACCATTCTTCAAGACGGCCTTGTGTTGCATCTGGCCTTTAGTACGCTTAAGAGACAGGTTTCTGCCTTATCCATTCTTTTCCAGAAGCCTCTTGCTTCAGAGTGATTAATCAAGACTTTTTTCAGGGAGTTGCTCATATAAGCCCCCAAATTCAGCCTCCTGTACTACCTTAGTATCCTAGCCTGGTGCTTTTTACTCCGGACACCCATCTTAGAGCTGATTATAGAGAGTGTGATGTCATCACCCCATTTCTCCATTCTCTGAACGGGGGCTGTGTTGAGCGACTGACCTCCTGTATTCACAATGAATCAGGCTGGCTGCTCAGCATGGGACCCAGTAGCAAATGGAGATTTCTAAAGTAGCAGTGTCTACTTCAGTGATTTCCAGCTTCCTGGTACATCAGCCAGGTATGGCATATACCTGTACATAGTAACATTGGTCCTAATTGGACCAGTGTAATCATGTAAAAAATATACCATGCCTTGAATTCTTTAAGTATGTCACTTGGTGTACTGTATTAAGATAAAGGGAACTTTGACTTGCCTTACAAATCCTTATCTTGGAGTACAGTACCGGACATAGATCCTCCCTCCTGTCTCCTTTGTTCACTCCTTATTACTTGCTAAAATTTGTTATCGCATAAAGGGGGTGGGTTTATAAGAGCATGCACTAGGGACAGCCCTAGCAACGCTTTTTGCCAATGTCCAATCACCTGAAGGTACCCTGCATATAACCCATGTTCTATGAATAAAAACCCTGTGCCCAAAATACAGTGTGTATGTATGTATGTATGTATGTATGTGTATATATATATATATATATATATATATATATATATATAATATATAATATATAATGTGTAGTGATACCCTCAACTAAGAGGGCCTCAGATTCGGTTTGGGCCCTGAATACAGTTCCACCAACCCCCGGCAATCTACTCGACCCTCTCTGGCACAGTTAGTCTAGGGGTATACACATTTAATACTTATACTTTATGAGAGACTCAGACACAGAGTAGTTGTAAAGGAATAACAGATTTTACTTTCAGCTATGCAAAGGGAATAAACAGTGATAACAACTTGACCTTTAGATTATACGCAGAGCCCTGCAATATCACAATATCAGTCACACTACACCATAGAGAGGGGGGGGGTGTGTATAAGGAGACGCCACGTGGGGCGACCGTTAACTAGGCGCCCTGTGGCGCGATAACTAAACTAGGTACCTACTGAATCAGGCCTGATTCCTAATTCTAGAACTCAGTCCTGTATGGATGATGGATTCTTCACCGGCAATCTGTAGAGGTGGTGCACATAAGAATAAACAACATTTGTAATCCAAGAAAGGGGAAAGTTGATAACTGGCAACACTTCACTGGAGATCCTCTGGATCAGTCCTGTTGTGGATCTCCAGTGAGAGTCTTTAACATTAGGTAGTAGGCCTCGGCAGTCTATAGGCACAGTACTATCAAACAGGTTATGGAATGAGCTTGCGCTCGCTCACCCGCCAGACGCGATCTCCGTCCGGGACTTCCACCAGCTGTGTCTTCACTCGCCCACAGCGGTCGCTGCGATCGGGTCCCCGATCCAATCTAGGCTGTAAGTAGAGATGTCGGATGCCACCCAGGCTCGCAGTGGGGTGGAAGGCTCTTTGGTCAGCTCCGGAAAGGCCCCAGGCTTCAGGCCTTACCCAGCGCAGGTCCGCACAGGTGTATCAGTCTCTGCCGTCCCGTGTCCAAAGAGGCCGAGCCAGGCCTCGCCCCTTCCTTATATCTCCGCACCCATGAGTCTCTGGGGCAGAAGCAAAACATCCTGGGAACCAGTGGGGTTCTGGGAACAGTAGTTCAAGAGTCTTTAAAGGAACCCCGCTACATATAAATATATAATCAGTCATGTATTTCTGCAGTGCTGTGTTACTTTTCTTTATTATGTGTATTAGATATGTTCTTTTTTTAATTACTGGTTTACTTTCAAATTACGTTTCTAGTTGCACACCTACAGTGTTCTTACTAGAAAGTGCAAATTGTGAGAAATTTCCTTTTACTCATTCACAACTTTTGAATGGCTAGCTTGGTTGTCTCTGTGCCTTTTTAGATATCCATCTTTCATTGGAATGGACACTAAAAGCAAACATTCTTTAAGCTTTTTCTCTTTGTTGAATGTGTCTGGATTCTCCTTTCGAAACAAACTTTTTCTGTGCCGTAATTTGCGCTTGGCTTAAAAAGAACCATTGACGGTAGTTCAAAGATCTCTTAATTGCTACCTTTCATTGAACAGCTTCAAATCAATTAGGTTACAAAATAAACTAAGTGATGTGTTTGTAAGGTGACTAAACTGAAAATTTGTTTGCTTAGTTCTGTAGCTTGGACAGCATTGCTGTCCAAATGTTACCAAGAGTTCATTATAGATGATCTAATGATATTTCAAGAGATATTTATTTAATTTAGGCCTCGATAGCATTCCTAAATCTGTAATCTTTAACCACTTGAGATGCTACACATTTGGGTAAAGCCTCGTACACACGGCCGGTTTTCTAGTCAAGATACAACAAGAAAACTGGCGGGAGAGCTTTCTTGCCGAGAAAACCGGACGTATGTACGAGGCTTTCAGGTTTCTCGTCAAAACTGGTCAGAATCTCGATGAGAAAAATAGAGAACCTGCTCTCTATTTTCTCGTTGAAATTCTCATCGGCCTGTTTCCCGACAAGAAACACGAGCGTGTGTATACTTGCCTGTCGCCGTGGAAACCCGCGCATGCTTAAAATTACTGACGCATGCGCGGTAGCTTCCTAGGCATAGGTAGGGTGTAGCAAGATGGCGGCGGCATCGAATGTGACGAGCGCACGCTCATTGTAGTCGATGATGTCACTGCGTTCGTTCCATTCAAAAGAGCGGTGGTTCTTTTGAATCGAGCGTGTGTACACTCGGGCGGGACAAGATTCTTGTCAAGAATCTCAACAGGAAAAACGACGTGTTTTTTCCTGACGAGATTCTCGGTCGTGTGTACGAGGCTTCAGCATTAAAATAGGATTCTTTTATATGCGAGTCTGGCCCTGTTTAATACTTAGTCTACTAAAGGTGGACCTTTCATTTAGGGTGCTCATACATGTGGGTATAATAAACATTAAATTGTATGTACCTTCCCAAAATTCCTGCCCAACAATTATCTGACTGGTTATCTTTCATGAAAGATGGAGATGTAATTATTCATTCTGATAGAATCCCTTTTAATTGTGCCTTGAACAATATAGACTGTTGGCACTGAGCAATCCAGTATCTGAAATACACATATTTACAGGGCTTTTTTTCAACAGGAACGCGGGGGAACGCAGTTCCGGCACCTCCAGCAATGAATGTACAGGCATACCCCACTTTTAAGTACACAATGGGACCAGAGCATGTATGTAAAACGAAAATGTACTTAAAGTGAAACAATACCTTTTTTCACTTCTAGGGTGTAGTGGGGGGTCAGGGGCTGTAGTGGGGGTGTCAAGAGCTGTAGTGGGGGTGTCAGGGGCTGTAGTGGGGGTGTCAGAGGCACACTGGAACAGGGCAGGCTATGCTCTCGGAGCTTCAACTCCTTCAACTGCGGCTGCAAAATGTATATACAGTACTTGTGAGGTACTTTACATACACTCGCGGGTATGTCCTTACTCGTGAGTGTATGTAAAGTGAGTGTACTTAAAGCGGGGTATGCCTGTAATGGCAAGGATTGCTGGGTCTGCTGGAGGGTCTATTGATGCTTGCTGCTGGGGATCTATTTTTGCTTGGAGGTCTACTGTTGCTAGAGGAGGGGGGGGTCTTATATTTCTGGGGGGGGGGGTCAATTGTTGCTGGGAGGGATCTACTGGTGAGGAAGAGTTCTATTGTTGCTGGCTCCTGGAGGGTCTATTGATGCAGTCTGCTGGGACATCTGTTGTTGCTGCTGGGGGTCAATTGTTGCTGGGGCGGTATTTTTTTGCGGGGGGTTGTCTATTGTTTTGTGTGGGGATCTATTTTTGCTGGGTGAGGTATATCATTGCTGGGGGGGTCTACTGTTGTTTGGGTGGGTCTATTGTTGCTCACTGCAGGGGATCTATTTAACTGTCTTTCTTGTTACCATTAACAAATTCCGTGCAAATCACTTAGTAGCAAAATTGATACTTGGTTCTGTATTCTCTAAAAGGGGCGGTACTGGGAGGTTGGTAGACGGAGAAGCCAAGGAACGGTGCTCAGAGGTGGGTAGGGAGCAGAAAAAAAGGGTGAAGGTCGGAGTTCCTGCACCTATTCTCTAAGAAAAAAGCCCTGCATATTTGGAACACTCTTTAACAGGTTTCAGAATGTTTAGACACAGCATTGATGCTGTATCACCAGTTTAAAAAAAGGCATTGTCACCAGTTTAAAAAAAGGCATTGTTTCTCCCTGAGAACAGAAGTTGCGTGCATATAACCATCTCCCTGCTCATTTTGTGTTACTTATGATAAATGTATCTTTAAGGCCCCTTTCACACGGGGGAGCTTGCCGCTGATCCCCTGCTGAGCAGGCGGATGACAGGTCTGTGTCCGCTTTGCTATGCATAGCGGACACAGACACAGGCCTGCTCTCCTCTATGGGGAAATCAGATGAAAATGGACCGCCTATTCATTTCCATCTGATCTGAACCGCCAGACGGATGAGAAATAGGATGGATAGGATGGCGGTGAGTGTCAACAGAATTGTGTCCACTGATATCCGCCGCTCCATAGAAGAGACTGGAGGTTTCCGATCAGGTTCGCCTGAAAAACTGACAGGCGGGCCTGATCGGACAGCCAGTGTGACAGGGGCCTAATAACATATTTTTTATTTCTTGTGTATTACTTAAATTTAGGAGAATGTATAGTGTGGTTCTACAAACTTTTTCTTTATTTATTTTGGTTAAATCACATGCAGAGTGGTCATTTGCCTGTGTTGGTCAATTCCCAGCTTTTTTCACGTGACTGAGAGGTGCAGGTGCATCATCCAGTCCCGCTGCCTGTAGTCTATCAAATGCTATGACAGGTTGAAATACACTGCAGCTGTACACTGTAGCAAGTGTTTTTGCATTTAAGACCTCATGATACCTAATACCTGTGTTACGGGCATTTGTTCCTGAAGGCATATGGCCATAGCTATGCTAAAATAAGCCAGTTGTTTTTCAGAGGTCAATAAGACATTAGAGCACTGACTTGTAGGGGTTAATTTACTAAAGGAAAATAGGTTGTGCACTTAGCAAGGGATGTTGCCGTTTGCAAGGGAATTTTCCCTAGCTCTTAGTGATTGATGTGATGAAGTTCTGTTGACTTCCATCATCCAATCATGTGAAAGCAAAACAGTTTTTTTTATTATTTCCTTGCATGTGTTTGGGTGTTCTTTGCAAAATGAAACTTCACCACATATACTAAGTTCTGGGGAAAATTCTCTTGCAAAGTAAACAGCCTATTTACCTTTAGTAAATCAAACCCATAGTCATGGGTTTAAGCCTCGAAGCATGCTGCCTCTGCTGTGCTGGTTTTTCTTTGGTAAGTCATAGTGCATTGGAAATCCTTTGTCAAGTATTGTTTGTGTATTTGTAAAACATGCATTGTATATTTTTTTTTTTTGTCAATGAACTGCATTTATCTGACGAATATTAAATCTTCTAATTTTATCCATGGGAAAAGCTGTTTATATAAAAGAGTTTTTAGTGCCCATGTCTCCATTTTCTACAACTGTTATTGCACTGTGTAATGATTGCTTTCCTTCCCACAGAGCCCAGCAGACAGTACAGAACTTGAAGATCTAGACATGTTTGCAAGCTCCAGAGAACAGCGCTTCCGTGTATTTGCCTCTTTAGAATATGAAGGACAGTTATATATGACTCCAAGGGATTTTCTAGAATCAGTTACTACAGATGAACCACGGAGTAAGTCTTTTCAATTTATTATTATTATTATTAATCAGCATTTATAGATCACAATAGAAAGAAAATTCTAGACACAAACATAAGAATTTTAGAACAATGGACGGAATTAACAAAGGCTCTTGTGCCATTATATAATAAAGGGTTAATGGCAGTTTACAGTCTAGAAAATGGATACAGATCCCCACCAGATAGGACCTGGCATATGAGACGTGAACTGTCAACAGACAGCTCACTTCACTCTCTCTGTTTGTGCAGTGATTACACTGCATGAGCCAAGCCTGCAGATTTAACATCCCTCCTCTTTCCTCCCACACTCAGCTGAGCCAGGAGAGGAGAGGAATTCGGAGAATGCAGCTCCAACTGAAGTGGTCTATGCCCTGTCATAGAACAGCAAGCAAATTGCTCCTAATTAATAAAGGGGCTTGCACTACTTTTGGTAATTAAGAGCAACATCTGCTCTGTTTACTCTTTCGTTCATGGACCGACACGGCTTCCTATTAACATAGTGGGTATTATCCGTTATTTAGGAGTGACTAGGCAGAAAAACTTGTAAAAAGTGTTGCATCACACCTTCTACAGTACCGCCCAGGGGGGCGGACCCTCTGGGTATATCCCCTCTCTCTGCATCTCGCAGATCATTTTTTTTCTGTCTAGCAAGGAGTAGGACATGGCTCCCTTTGGGCCCATTGGTCCGGGGAATTTTTTTTTCTACAATTTGTTTTTTTGTTTCCTGCGATCTTCGATCAACTGCCGACTGGGTGACAGGCTGGGTCCTCGACCCCTGTAGTCCCCCCAGTTTCGGCCATCAAGCGTGTGCCAACCCTAGCTACGCGCTGGGTTTTCCATGACATACCCGTCGCTCTACGGGGGGGCGGTGAGCCTACGCTCCAGGGCTTGCATCGGGACCGCTCAGCTTCGGCTGACCTTACGGCCGAGTCGCAGCAGCCTGGCTGGTGAGCTAGCGCTCCAGGGCATGCATATGATCATTCCCTAGGGCTCAATCACAGCATGCCTGGCTGACAGTCACCTTCCGTGCGCGGATGATGATCTGTCTGGAATGTCTTCCAGCATGAGACACGCAGGATAGGTAAATGGCTCCCCTGCTTCGGCAGGGTGACTTGGCTGGACATTCCTGGAGAGATCAAGTAAGTGGTTGTGGCCTCTTTCTTTCCTCTCTCCCTGCCTTCCCTCCTCCCTGGGCTCTGAGCTAAGGTTGCTGGGTGCTGGGGGTCACCTAACGGGTTCCACCTGGAGCGGGGCTGGCTGTAGCTATCATTTAAAAGATGTAATTTCTGCTTACCTGTGTGTGCTTTTCCCCTTCCATGCTGTCAGCGGCCATTTTGCAGTGGTCCATGCCTGTTTCGGCCTCTAGTGACTGTCCGGCGGCCATTTTCTTGTGGTTTCGTGCCTCTATGTATATATCGCCGCTCAGCGGCCATTTTCTTGTGGTTCGCACCCGCTTTGGCCTCTATCGAATGTTCGGCGGCCATGTTTCCTAGGATTCATGCTGTATGTATAGACTGCTGCTCGTCCATCTTTTTGTGGTCCGCGGCTGCTTTTGCCTCTATAGTCGGCTCGGCCCCCATTTTCTTAGAGCCCACATTGTTTCCATACAGCCTCTTGGCGGCCATTTTGCGATCAATCTCCGGCCTCTAGGGTGCATTTTGCACTGGCGCGAATTCACACAGGAAACGCTGATAAGAATCAGACGGACACAGGCAGTGGTGGGATGGCATCACAGGCGGAGCACACGGCAGCACAGCGGTACCGTTCCAAGGGTGGTGAGTCCTCTGGGAGACCCTGCATCTCTGTATCGGCTAGGAGGGTGGCCTATTGATACCTTGCCTGGAGCCCTGTGGGTATCAGTGCGTGGGTCAGCATGGCGTCTGAAGCAGACGTTTTTTCCCCTGAAGCACCGGATTTAGCTTCTGGTGCCCCTGACGTATCTGTGGACGCTATGTCGGCAATCCTAGAGGCTTTTGTTGCCAGGGTGGAAGCAGCACACGGGAACACGGGGGTTAGTAAACGCCCCCGTCCCCTGCAATCTTTCGGGGATAATTCTGATGCAGAACCAGGCCCAGCGATGGCTCATGATCAGGATTCTGATGCATCAGAGACTGCAGACCGTGACCGATCGGACAGTGAAAATGACTCCAAGTCCAGGTCAGTACGCAAAAATAGGATTTTTATAACAGCTTACCTGTAAAATCCTTTTCTTGGAGTACATCACGGGACACAGAGCGGCATAGTCATTACTATGTGGGTTATATAGTTTACCTTCAGGTGCTGGCACTGGCAACTTCCAAACCGGAAGTACCCTCCCCTATATAAGCCCCTCCCATCCGGGAGCACCTCAGTTTTGTAGCAAAGCAATAAGTGTCCCCAAAAGAGGGGTGGGAGCTCTGTGTCCCGCGATGTACTCCAAGAAAAGGATTTTACAGGTAAGCTGTTATAAAAATCCTATTTTCTTTCTCGTACATCACGGGACACAGAGCGGCATAGTCATTACTATGTGGGACGTCCCAAAGCAATGCCCAATGAGGGGGGGGATACACCATACATAAGCTGGGCGCTATCTTAGACATGAGGATCTTTTGCGGCCTGCAACACACTGCGCCCAAAGGCGACATCCTCCTGACTTCTAACGTCCACCTGGTAGAACCTAGTAAACGTGTGTACTGAAGACCATGTTGCGGCCTTACAGATTTGAGCCAGGGAGGCCTGGTGATGCACTGCCCATGAAGTTCCAACTGCTCTCGTGGAGTGCGCCCTAACTTTGAACGGAGGCGGTCTCCTTCTCAAGCCATAGGCTTGCATTATGACCTGTCGAATCCACTTGGCTTAAGTAGATTTTAACGCTGCCTGACCCTTTCTGGGGCCTTCCGGCAGAATAAACAAAGTATCCGTTCTGCGAATCTGAGCAGTGGCTTTTAGATAAGCTTTAACTGCTCTTACTACATCCAAAGAATGTAATAACTTTTCCTCTACCGAACTAGGTTTGGGGAAAAAGGAAGGAAGAACCACATCTTGGTTCAAATGAAACCTCGATACCACCTTAGGAAGAAAGGCTGGATGAGGACGTAACACTACTCTGTCCTTATAGATAACCAGATATGGCTCTTTACAGGACATAGCGGCCAATTCCGACACTCTTTTAGCCGAACAAATGGCTACTAGAAAAATCAATTTCCTGGTGAGAAGAACCAAGGAAATGTGCTGTAATGGTTCAAATGGTTGTTTCTGTAGAACCGACAGAACCAGGTTTAAGTCCCATGGACATATGGGAATATTAACCGGAGGGCTAATACGCATCACTCCTTGTATAAAGGCTTTGACTAGTGAATGCGAAGCCAAGGGCCTTTGAAAAAAATATTGACAAGGCCGAAATCTGACCCTTGATAGTACTCAAGGCAAGCTTCCTATCTACAGCCCACTGTAGGAAGTCCAGAATCCTACCTATTACGTACTTACGTGGATGCCATTTCTTGGCCTCACACCAAGCGATGTACGCCTTCCAGATTCTATAGTAGATCTGCCTGGATACGGGCTTCCTGGCATTGATCATGGTAGATACCACAGGATTAGAGAGACCTCTCTTTTTTAGAATGTGGGCTTCAATAGCCAGGCCGTCAAACCCAGGGCTGGTAAGGAAGGGTGGTATATCGGTCCTTGTGAAAGCAGGTCCGGACGATGTGGGAGGGTCCAAGGACTCCCCACAGACATTTTTACAATCTCCGCGTACCATGCTCTTCGGGGCCACGCTGGAGCCACCAGAATCACTGGTTTCTTTTCTACCCTGATTCTGCAGATTAATCGAGGTAACAATTGTGGCGGTGGGAATGCATATATCAGCTTGAACTGATCCCAAGGGAACACTAGGGCATCCGAGCCGCAAGCTAGGAGATCCCTTGTCCGAGAGACAAATCTGTCCGCCTTTGCGTTGAATCTGGATGCTAGCAGATCTACATCCGGTGTTCCCCACCGCTGACATATTGTCAGGAAAACCTTGGGGTGAAGGGACCATTCCCCTGGGCATAATTGTTGGCGACTTAGAAAGTCCGCCTTCCAATTCTCCACTCCTGGAATGAATACCGCGGATATGGCTGGGACATATCTTTCTGCCCATTTCAGGATGCAATTTACTTCCCTCTGGGCTGCACGACTCCTGGTGCCACCCTGATGATTGATATATGCCACTGCCGTGGCATTGTCTGATTGAATTCTGACAGGGGACCCTTGGAGTTTGGATGTCCATGCTACTAGGGCATACCGGGCTGCTCGTATCTCTAAGAGATTGATGGGCAGGGCCTTTTCTGCATCCGACCATCTGCCCTGGAGAGACCATTGCTCCAGTACTGCTCCCCAGCCTATAAGGCTGGCATCTGTAGTGACCACCTTCCAAGAAATCGGACTGAAAGATTTCCCTTTTTCCAGATTCTGGGGAACCAACCACCAACGGAGGCTCTTGCGAACGGAAGGGGACAAGGACATTGGTAAGTCTAGGGCCTGAACTTTTTTGTTCCAGGCTGACAGTATGGCCCTTTGCAAATTCCTTGAATGGAATTGACCGTAGGGTACTGCTTCGAATGATGCCACCATTTTTCCCAGCAGCCTCATGCACAGGCGTATGGACGGCTGTCTTTTTGTACCCACTAGGTGGATCAAATCTCTCAAAGACGACACCTTTTCTTGAGGCAAGAAAATTTTTCTCTGGTCTGAATCCAGCCTTAGCCCCAAGTATTCCAGACTTTTGACTGGTTTTAGGGCTGACTTGTCTCGGTTGATAATCCAACCGTGAGATTCCAGATACTTGATTGTCTCGTGAACAACCACTTCTAGTTTTTCCACTGAGTGGTCTATCAGCAACAAGTCGTCTAGATATGCCATTATCGTTACACCTCGTGTTCTTAGATTGGCCACTAGTGGGGCCAGAATTTTTGTGAACACTCGTGGTGCTGTGGCCAGACCGAAGGGTAAGGCTCTGAACTGAAAATGGCGCCCTTCTACTGCAAAGCATAGAAATTTTGGGTGAACTGGAAAGATGGGAATGTGCAAATAAGCATCTTTGATGTCGATCGAGGCTAGCCATTCCTCCCCTTGTAGGGCAGTGGTCACCGATCGGATCGACTCCATCCTAAAAGTTCTGATATGTAGGAATTTGTTTAGCCCTTTTAGATTTAATATGGGCCTCACGTCCCCGTTTGGTTTCGGGACTGTAAAGAGGTTTGAGTAAAACCCGAACCCGCATTCTTCCAGGGGAACCTCCATAATTACTCCTTGGAGCAATAGTTGTTCTAGTGCCAACAGGAGGGATCCTCTCTTCCGGGGATCCCTTGGCACGTTCGACCTTATAAAATGGGAAGGAGGGGAGTCTTTTAACTCCAATTTGTATCCCAGACTTACTGCGGAGAGCACCCATCTGTCTCTGATCGTGTCCCGCCAGGTCTCTGCGAACAACTGAAGTCTTCCCCCCACCCGATTGAGTGGGGGCAACCCTTCATGCATTTGATTTTGGGGGAGGTTTTGTACCTCTCCTGACCTAGGGTTTCTTGTTACCCTGCGATTGTCCCTGATTTTTACCCCCGGGATTTGACCGAGGAGGCCGTCGGAACTGTTTCACAGCCGATGTCCCAGGGACTGGAGAAGCAGGCCTCTTAAAAGAGGGACCTCTAACTCTGTTTTTAACCGGCAAGAGTGTACTTTTACCGCTGGAAATTTTCTGGATATATTTGTCCAGGTCTTCCCCGAATAAGCGTTCACCATGAAATGGGAAGCTAACCAGCAATTTTTTACAGGGAGCTTCAGCAGACCAGTTTTTGAGCCATAGAAGCCTGCGCATATGTACTACAGACAGCGTAAGGCGGGAGGCCTGATGGATTGAATCCTTTATGGCGTCAACCGCAAAGCATAAGGCTCTAGGTAGATCAGCTAGGGCAAGGGCCTGCTGATCTGGCAGGTCCCTTAAGACCTGTTTCAACTGATCCTTCACTGCTTGGCAGACCCCAATAGCTGCCACTGCTGGTTGTGTCACCAAGCCTGCTGTAGAGAAAGCAGATTTTAATAAGGACTCCAATTTTTTATCTATTGGGTCCTTGAACATTTGGACATTATCTACTGGACATGTCAGTGATTTATTCACACAAGAGATGGCTGCGTCCACTGTAGGGACCCTCCATTTTTTGATGAACTTATCCTCCATGGGATAGACCACCGGAAATCTCTTGGGAGGAGTAAATATTTTATCAGGATGTTCCCAATCCTGGTAAATGAGCCCTTCCAGTAAAGGATGGATTGGAAAGGAACAAACAGTCTGGGGAGCTTTTAGCGACCCCAACGAGGAGACAGAAGTGGATGATGGCTCCGCAAGGGGCATTTTAAATGCTGATCGGACCATGTTAGTCAGGGACTGAACCCATAATCTTTCAGCATGTGATGCTGAGAATGGCTCTTCCACTGTTGATTCCTCTACAACAGAATCAACCTCATCCTGATCCCCTTCAGGTAGGTCGATCCCTGTATGGGACTGTTGCTCTGCTAACAGGTACTCTGAGGGAGGAGACGGAGATCGGGCGCGCTTTCCCTGTGACAGGGAAGCAGCGATCAATGTTGTCAATCTCTCTTCCAGTCCTCCCAGAGCTGAGGAAAAAACCTCCTCTGGTATATACACAGGAGCAGGTGAACTGAGGACAGCCACAGTACCAGGTACTCCTGAGGGTGCTCTACGGTCACTAACCTCTGATTTTTCAGGGGAGATTGGTGCAGCCAAAGCATGCCCAAGATCCTCAGAGCCCGATGGAGACCACCTTTGCTTCCTGGGATTCTTAGTCCCGGAGACTTTAGACGGCATATTCCTAAGCCCAAAGCTGAGGTATTCCAGCCGAAATACACCACTTACTGACAATAGTCTAGCACAATTGCTGCTATATAAACAGTTGGTGTCTACTAATGTGCCTTTCTATGGGGATGCCTGCATCAACCGCCTGCTGTATGCCTTTCTAAATGTTGCCAGCTCTGTTTCTGCCTTCCATAACCAGCTGACAACACCTAATTGTGCTTTTTAACATGCTGGGACGCCCGCACATGCGCAGAAGCGCTGCGGCGCGCACAGAGCGTCATCCACCAAGCTCCGCCCCTTTTTCCAGCTCACCTCTATAAATAGAGGCGCGTGCGCGGGCACGTGCGCCTTCGGCGCTCTTTTTGAAAAGGAACTAGGGACAGAAGCCAGGGCCCTGTTTGCCACAGGGCTGGGGGATGGATGAGCATTGCAACATGGCAGAGGAAACAGTTTCCCATTCAGAGAACTCACCATCTGCCTGGATTTTGACTTGGAAAGAAAAAATCCACATGACAAGAAAACAACGTTCCACAGCGGCCTCTAGTGGTTTAACACAGGTACCGCGGTTTAACCATTTTTTTTTTTTCTTGACCACTCTTAAAATTATTACATTTTTTAGCAGTTACAGGCATGCACAGATATTTAGCGGGAATACCGTTGGGTAACAGGCAGAAAGACATATTAGGCTTGGGGTCCCCCAATAGAACCAAGTTCCTGAGGGGCCCCCACTTACCTTTTCCCCGCCGCAGGACTCTGTTTGGTCCACAGAAGCCCAAACTTCACCTCTCACGGCAGGCATTGTAATTAAACCTTCAGGGACCGGGTTCCCAAGGATTCCACTCCCCTGGACCTGTATAGCACCCTGCACAGAAAACATCTTGGTCGTGGGTATGACCAGAGCTCTGGATCCCAGGGTCCAGCCCTCCTAAGAGAAGCATTACAGGCAAAACCTTGCTCTTCTCTGCAAGGCCCGGGTACCGACCGTTTAGCTATGAAGCTTTTTTGGTCGGATCCGGAATAGCTTACTGAGGCCCAAAAGAACCTGTACGCAAGCTCAGTGAAAAACACATGTTACTTCTTGGCCAACACCTTAGACACTGGCAAAAAACTGAGGTGCTCCCGGATGGGAGGGGCTTATATAGGGGAGGGTACTTCCGGTTTGGAAGTTGCCAGTGCCAGCACCTGAAGGTAAACTATATAACCCACATAGTAATGACTATGCCGCTCTGTGTCCCGTGATGTACGAGAAAGAAAAGGCTTTGGTATCTGACCTTATTACTGCCGTGCGGGATACGCTAAAATTGGAGATTGCTGCAGAAGCAGCAGAGACACCGGTCACCACTTTGGGTTCTGTAAACCTGCCTGCACTGCTAAGGTGTTTCCTTGTGTGTCTTATTTTGATAAGCTCTTATACAAGGAGTAGGGAAACCACTAAGGGTGTTTACATCCCCAAAGAATTTTGCGGTACGTTACCCTTTTGAGGAGAGTTTCCTGAAAAAATGGACCTCTCTCCCTATAGTGGACCCTCCGGTGTCCAGACTTAATAGAGCTACCACTATTCGCTGCCTATACTCAGTGGTAGGCTCAGCGGTGCGCCCGGCATTGGCTGGGGCCTTAGTGTCCCAGACACTTACTGAATGGGCAAAATTGCTACTCCAGGGGTTAAAGGAGCGAGATGCTCCTCCTGATGAAATAACTTTGGCCGACCAGTTGGTACAAGGCCTTAAGTTTGTCTGCGAATGACACATGGATACTATTCCCTTGCTGTCAAAAGCTTCAGTTTTATGTGGTAGCTATACGCCGCCTGATCTGGCTAAA
The DNA here is from genome assembly GCA_029206835.1 of Rana muscosa. Taxonomy (NCBI): domain Eukaryota; kingdom Metazoa; phylum Chordata; class Amphibia; order Anura; family Ranidae; genus Rana; species Rana muscosa. The sequence goes on from CM055116.1 coordinate 223,381,041, forward strand.
GGACTGGTCTGCGGACCAGGCTTCCAAGAAGGCCCTGTTGGATCTGCCCTTTAAGGGCGACAGACTATTTGGGGCCTCTCTGGATGACATCATTTAAGATGCCACAGGAGGTAAGAGTACTCTGCTTCCTCAAACCAAGAAGGGTAAGGGGCCATGCCAGGGGCAAGGGCATTCCTTTACTGCACGCAAGCGTTTTTTTCGTCCGCCCAGGGCGACAGAGGAAAGACCCCAGGCCGACAAAGCGCCTGCTCAAGGACAAAGACGTCCTTGGTCCCGCAAGCCCAACAAGCCTGCGGAAAAATCTGCGTCCGCATGAAGGTTCGCCCCCACCCAGCTCTTGGGTGGGGGGACGTCTTCGCAAATTCACGATTCAGTGGACATCTCTGATCACCGACCAGTGGGTTTGCCAATTGATCTCCTCAGGCTACAAGCCAGTTCCAGAGCTCGTCCCCTTTCTGGCCCTTCTAAGACAGAGGGGCATCGCTATCATGGGCTACTTGGACGACCTTCTTCGGAAGGTCCCTTTGAGCTCAGAATTAGAGGTAAGCGTGTCCATAACCTATCAGACTCTCCGAGACTGTGGTTGGGTACTAAACACGCAAAGGTCAGTATTGGTGCCGACTCAACGCCTAGTGTATCTGGGGTTAATTCTGGATTCCTCAGAGGCAGGAGTATGCTTCCCTGTGGAAAGATTGCAGACCCTGCGGGCTGCAGCGCGGTAGCTAACATCCAAGAGTTGGTCGTCACTCCGTTTTTACACGCGAGTTTTGGGCCTCATTGTAGCCGCCTTCGAGGCGGTCCCATATGCTCAAGATCACACTCGAGTGTTACAGAAAGAGGTTATGGCCAGATGGAACAGATGCCCATCATCTCTGGATTATATAATTCGGGTAAGCCACCTAGTCAGGAGATCCCTGGTAGGGTGGCTGACATCACCGGCTCTGCTGGCCGGGAAGTCATTCCTTCCTGTTCATTGGATAGTGATGATGACGGACGCCAGCTTTACAGGTTGGGGGGGAGTCGGGGTGTTCAGACGACGCAAGGTCGCTGGACCCTGGAGGAATCCCTCCTGTCAATCAAGGTCCTGGAACTCAGGACGATCAGGCGGTGCCTCCTTCATATGGTCTCAGAGGCTCCAAGGGCGTCCAGTCAGGATCCAGTTAGGCAACGCCACAGCAGTGGCAGATGTCAAACATCAAGGAGGAACAAGATGCTCAGCTGCAGCATCGGAGGTCGCTCGCAGCCTGAGGTGGGCAGAAAGGAGCGTACCGGCACTGTCGGCCGTGTACATTCCGGGTGTGGAGAACTGGCAGGTGGACTACCAGAGTCGCCAAATGCTGGACCAGGGAGAATGGTCCTTACACCCGGATGTGTTCCAGCTCCTCTGCCAAAGAAGGGGCACACCACGCATAGATCTTTTGGCGTCCCGACTCAATTGGAAGGCATTGAGGTTTGTGGCCCGGTTAAAGGACCCATGGGCAGACAACGGACGCGTTGGTAGCAGCATGGGGTCAGTGTCGGCTAATCTATGCCTTCCCTTCCATAGGGCGTCTTCCTCATCTGCTTCGCAGAACGGAGGCAGAGGGAATTCTATGGATTCTGATTGCTCTAGTTTGGCCTCAGAGTCCTTGGTACGCTGATCTAGTACATCTGGTAGCAGACGTCCCCTGGCGCCTACCACTACGGAAGGACCTGCTATTGCAGGGTCGCATACTCCGTCCTGCTTTACAGTCACTGGCTTTAATGGCATGGCTATTGAGAACCAGGTACTGAGAGACCGGGGCCTGTCAGATACAGTAATCTCTACTATGAGAAGTGCTCGAAGCCTTCCTCTAGAAAGGTTTATCATCGCACTTGGAAGGCCTACATTTCCATGTGTGAGGAAATGAATTGGCATCCACGTACTTATTTGGTTTCCAGAATCCTGCTGTTCTTACAGCGTGGAGTGGACCAAATGCTTGCCTTAAGTACTATTAAGGGGCAGATATCTGCCCTGGCTGTCTTTTTTCAGCGATCCCTGGTGGCTCACTTTCTCATGAGTACATTTGTGCAGGGGGTTCGACATGTTGCTCCTCTGGTCCGTCCCCCGCTACCTCCGTGGGACTTGAACCTGGTCCTCTCGGTGCTTCAGAAGTCACCGTTTGAGAATATTAGGGATATTCCCTTATTGACACTTTCTCAGAAGGTGGTCTTTTTGGTGGCTGTTACGTCAGTTAGACGAGTCTCTGAACTGGCAGTCTTGTCCTGCAAGGCTCCCTATTTGATTTTCCACAAGGATAAGGTGGTGCTGCGGCCGCAGCCCTCTTTTCTTCCGAAAGTCGTTTCGGCTTTTCATCTCAACAAAGACATTGTACTTCCATCCTTGTGTCCTCATCCGTCGAATCCTAAGGAGTCGGCGTTGCATTCCTTGGACGTTGTCCGAGCTTTGAGAGTATACCTATCTGCTACTTCCCTGTTCCGGAAGTCAGACTAACTGTTTGTTTCGATGGCTGGTCCCAAGAGGGGCCAAGCAGTCTCGTCGGCCACCATTTCTAGGTGGGTCCGATAGATGGTGATTCAGGCTTACGCCATAAAGGGTCGGGCGCCCCCCTTTCCTGTCACAGCGCATTCGACCAGGGCAATAGGTGCCTCTTGGGCTTTCCGATATCAAGCGTCTGTTTCCCAATTATGTAAAGTGGCAACTTGGTCGTCCGCTCACACTTTCACAAAATTCTTCAAAGTTGATGTAGGTGCATCTTAGGATACCTTTTTTGGCCGCAAGGTTTTGCAGGCGGCTGTTTAGAGTTGCAACTCCCCCGATGGAGTGTTGTTTTGTGTTTGGGGGGAAGTTTACTTTTATGCTGTTACCACCCCTCGTTTTTCTTTTACACTGCTTTGGGACATCCCACTATGTCAATAGGAAGCTGTGTCGGTCCATGAACGAAAGAGTAAATAGGATTTTTTACTCACCGTAAAATCCTTTTCTCTGAGTTCATGGACCGACACAGCACCCACCCCTCCTTTTAAGTTTGTACTGCTTTTTGATGAACTGATATGCGAGATGCAGAGAGAGGGGATATACCCAGAGGGTCCGCCCCCTGGGCGGTACTGTAAAAGGTGTGATGCAACACTTTTTACACGTTTTTCTGCCTAGTCACTCCTAAATAACGGATAATACCCACTATGTCAATAGGAAGCTGTGTCGGTCCATGAACTCGGAGAAAAGGATTTTACGGTGAGTAAAAAATCCTATTTTCTCTAGCGGTGCAAGATAATGATCCTTCAGGGAGTGACCCTCTGTATAGAATAAATCAAATTGTACAAGTATTAACATACAAATGTTTACAGTGGAACCTTTATTTACAAGCATAATCCGTTCCAGGAGCACTCGCATATCAAAACGAGTTTCCCCATAGAAGTCAATGGAAACGAAAATAATTGGTTCCGCATTGACTTCTATGGCATGCAATACCGCATGTGGCCAGAGGTGGGGGGGCATCGGAGAGCCTCGGAAACACTCGGAAAGGCCCGGGGACTGCTTGGCTGAACTCGGGAAAACCTGGGAAAGGCTCGGTAACGGAGTATTTCCAAGTTTTTCCGAGCATTTCTGAACGGCTCCGCTCGGCTCCGGTGCCCCCCCACCTCAGGCCAAACGCGGTACTGCACACCGCTGTGGCTTGAATACTGCTCGTTTTGCAAAACAACACTCGCAAACCGAGTCAGGATTTAAAAAAAACAGTGCTTGTATTGCGAAACGCTCGTTAACCGCGTTACTCGCAATCCGAGGTTTCACTGTATTTTTTTCTGATCTCTATTGTATGTTTGTGGATAGCTTAATGTTAGTTAATAGTGTTGTAGTAGCCTGAAGTCCAGTATAGCAGAATATACAGTACACATGCTGGAAAATAGTTTGATGATGACGATGATGATAGCACATGACAGACTTCAAGATATAAGAAACCTATGATACCAGTTTCTTCATGTTAAAGAGATACTAGCAATTTTCAGTATATGCAAAAGTGCTGCCTTCTGTACAGAAGTTGCATTGTAACTTTTCAGTACAGCCTATTGTGTTATGTTATCATCCCATGCAGGGCAGGTTCACTTTCATGCCAGTCCCACCAACTGCCAAGCACGGTGATGTAGAAGGGAAGGGAAGTGAGTCACATACTGCCCCATACTTAAGAGTACTGGGCACATTTTTGTGCCTAACAACCATCGAGACATGAAAGCGAACAAAGCATGTGCATGTCTTGCTGGTACCCTGCATAGGCAAAGCACAGACTCATTTTAAAGGGCAAGTTTTTACTTTTTAGCAAAAACAAATAAATGCACATTTTTTTTCAGGTAAAAAAAATGTGTGTAGCGGCCTCACCCGCTTTCTCCCTTCTTTCGCGGCTGGCTTACTCGTCTATGGGAACCAGGGAGAAGGGTGAGGTGCTGCCACCAGCTCGTACCTCGTGTATGTGTAGAGGTTTGAGCTAAAATCTTTACCTTCGGGTCTGTGTCCCGGTCCGGAGCTTCCACTTCTCTGCTTGCAGGTGGATAGATGAATGTAGAACACTTTGCTCCCAGAAAAGTAAGCCCACACCAGGTGACAGTACAACTTCTATATTTATTTCCGCAGAGATAAATATGCCTCTTTGCAAGCAGACAGGTTGATACAAAAACAACTTGGTGGGGAGAGGGTTCAGGCATAATCCTTACGGATTAGGGAACCTGTTAGGAGTTCACAACAACTTTTGGCGCACGGTCGCTGCCACCGACCGTGAGGTTGGTCCCTGCCACAGACCGGGTGAACGATGAGGTCTCTGCCACAGACTTTTGGATAGGCCTCTGCCACCGACCTGATTGTAGTTGGGTCTCTGCAAAGACCATAGAACGTGGCCTACCTTCTAATGACTGCCCCTGTTAGGGAGATGATCCATCCGGACGGTCCCCAGAGGCCTGCACTGTCACCAGCTAATGCTGCGCTGGATCTTCAGGCCAGGTCACCTCCCTGGTTCTCCTCGCCCAAGACTCGGGTCCCCTCACTCAGTGGGCCCCTAGGTATCCTCTCCCATGCGGGACCCAGTCGAAGGTACTGGGCCCCAGGCCTTTGCTAGTACCTCACCCCAGGCTTAAGGTGCCTGGGATGGAACTCGAACTTCCCCACGCCCAGGCCGAGGGCACCCGGGCACAGACGAACAGGACAGCAGCCCCCAGGCTGAAGGTGCCTGGGGCTCGGACCTCGTGCGCAAGATGTCCGCCCCCTTTATACCCTCTCCCAGCAGGCACAGCGGGTTTCCCGCCCCGCTGTACTACTGCCGCGAGAGGACACAAAGGGCACGGCCCTACAATGATGGTTCAACCCCAGCCCAAGGCAACAGCGCCACCCAGGGGCTGCAGGGAACTGAACACCATTATTATTTTACACGAACCAAAATGGCCATAAATCCCTAATAATTAGTGCATCTGGGCCATGCTACCGCCCAGGCACTCCCCCTAAATGTTGACACCCGCTACATGTGCATTTACAATTTTTTGTTTTAGGAGCCTGGAAAGCATTGCACCAGCAATCAGCAGATCTCCTGCAGACGGTCAATGTAAGCTGTCTGCCCATGCAATCTACAGGCAATCAGCTTTACACTGACAGGATGAATCGAACTACCACAACACTCAACAGCCCAGTGGTAGTTCATTGAGAAATACAAGCTGACAGCCGCAATGGCTGTTGGTTCTTGTAGTTAATTCATTCACAGAACAGAATGAACGCAGCTGGGTGTGTGGAATTTGTATGCAAATTGGAACAGGTACATTTTTTAATTGTAACTCCAGACAAAATTTCACCCCACTTTCTGTCCCTGTGATAATTGGATTTTGAAAATTTTGGGTTGTCCTGGAAATGAGAATTTCCCTTCTAGGGGTAGATTTCGGAGAACAAACGAATAAGCCTGGACGGCAGCACTACGATACAACACCTTTATTGGGTTAAAATCCAGTGTACAGCATTCGATCCATACAGTACAAAAGGGGGGGATGCAAGCAGCTTACATGTTTCACACCTGAATCTGTTGCTTAGTCATAGCTTTTAGATTTCCTCTGACTTCCTGTTGTCTCCCTCCGTTTTGTAAGTATGAATCGTAGGTAAGTTGGATGTTTGTAACTCGTGGACTGTCTGTACAACTATTCTCCTTTTTAGGTTTGGGTGGTCTAATCTGCAACAGATGTGGTCATCCAAAGTGAGAGTCAAGTCTGACAACTGAAATAAAAATGTTGAAGCAGCGCTAAATGTCCAAGTGCAAACAATACTTAAAGTGAAACGTGCTATAAATGTGCTAAAAATCATCCAATATTAAATATACATGTGCATAATATGCAAAGAATGCAAAAAAATATATATCCAAACGTTGATGTGTCCCAAAAAATATTATATAATGGAAAGTTCACACAAAATGATCTCCCAAAAAAATTAAATAAAAATATCCAGCAACCAAGAACAGGAGAGGAGGAAAAGAACAGGCGTGGAAGTCTGGCTTGTCACATCAATAGGGAATCGGGTATAAGCACACAATCCTCCCCCGATGACACCAGCCTCTCATCTTGTTGATGGACCCACAGGGTCAGATAAACCCTAATGGATCTCTGACACCACAGATGATGCTCTCCAATTCTTGTGTATAAATAGGGATTGCTGCAGCCTTTCCACCACTTCCAACCGTATCTTCCTAGAATATATATCTTTTGTTGTTCTGAAGAAATACTGTAGCTGTTTGTTTATCTGCACTTGGACATTTAGCGCTGCTTCAACATTTTTATTTCATTCAGTTGTGTTGGTTACACCATAGAAGTAGCTGCTGTTTGTCATGTATATATACATATATACTAGCACTTTATACTAGCACTTTATATTAGCACTTTATATTAGCACTTCTTAAATTAGTTTTAGTTTTACCTATTGGTAGGCGCATAGGTATCCTTTTATAATAAAAGTCTGACAACTGGTGGTAACATGGGAACAGTCAATATAAATATATGTAACAATTGTGCCAAATAAGTTGATTTTAATATTTTGCTTTTTAACACCCAATTGCAAGCAAACCTACAATCCAAGTATAGCGCACCCACCCCAGACTTTACCTGCTTTTCTTAATTTGGCTCCTCCGCAGGAAAGACTGAGGCACACCGCACTACAAGCCCATACCCTCCTGGATGGGGAGGTTGAGCGGTGTTAGTTTTCTCGGGCCTGCCTGCGGCTGGTGTTAGAATCCTCCCGAGCTGATTTTGCTTTTGCCTTGGCCAGAAACAAGTCCTTAATTCTCCCCAGTAAAGTAACTGTCCACACCAACTGAAAGTCCAACTTCTGTATTTATTTCACATGGATAATAAATAGTCCCTTTAAGAGCAGACAGGTTGAGATGAGACAGGTCAGATAAGGTGGGAGGGAGGTCCAGGCACAAACTTAATCTTGGTTCTCTTACTGTTCTGAAATGCGCGAACAGGTTTGGCGTACAATCTTTGTCACAGACCTAATGAATAGGAAAGTCACTGCCACTGACTTGTTGAGGATGGTCACTGCCACTGACCGGGTGAATAGGGCCTTGCCCTATTTGGTCACTGCCACTGACCTGGTGTGGGTAGAGTCACTGCCACTATGACCTACAGAACATGCACTGCCTTCTTGGAGAACTTGGCCCATGTCAAAGAGAAAAACGTCCCTCCAGAGAGCTACCAGAGGCCCTCACTGTCACCACGACTCTGCGCTGGGTCTTCAGAAAGGGTCACCTCCTTGCCCTCCTCGATCCAAGACACGGATCCCCTCGCAAGGCGGCACCCTGGGAGCCCTCGATCCTTAGCGGACCCCAGCCGAAGGTTGCTGGGCCACGGGCCTCCTATTTGGTACCTCACCCCAGACTGAAGGTGTCTGGGATGGAACAGCAACTCCGCCTCCGGGCCTAGGGCACCCGGAGGCGACACATACACGCACCCAGGCCTAAGGTGCCTGGGCGCAGAACGATCAACCGACCAGGCCTCCGGGCCTAAGGCACCCGGAGGCGACACACCCAGGCCTAAGGTGCCTGGGCGCGGAACTACGTCGACCGACCCCTCTGGAAGATGGCCGCCCCTTTTTATACACTCTCCCGACAGGCACAGCAGGTTCCCCGCCCCGCCGCACTGCTGTCAAGAGGGGATAAGAAAAGGAACAACCCTGTACTGTGGTTCGACCCGGGCCTATGGCAATAGCGCCACCTATAGGCCCCAGGGAACTGTACATCAATACTATCTCCCAGGGACAGAAATGGTCCATGAACCCTAACAATTTGTGTATCTGAGCCTTATTACCACTCAGATACTTCCCTTAAATATAGCATCCCGCTACACAAGATTTTTACTACAGTTAGATTCCGCCGTCAGAAGATTTTCACTCAGTTCCCATCGCCATGACAGGTGATCAGAGTGCCGGAGAGCGATACAAAATCCCTCTAAATAGGCCACCCCAACAAAAATACCTTTTTTTAATAGTGTGAAAAAGGAAGAACATCTGTGAAATTTGTATTGCTGTCTCGCTGATGTGCCTTCCTGCCCTGGAAATAGCACAAAACAAATTACAGAGGTCATAACTGTTCCTCAAACTCTTAAAAAAAAAGGAGAGGTTCCGATATATGCAGATAGAAAATTGAAATGGGTTTTTGTGAGTGAGATTGCAACAGATCATACATTGGGTCTAGTAAAACTGGTGCACACAGAATCTGGTGCTGCTGTGCATAGTAAACAATCAGCTACTAGGTTTTATTGTTAAAAGTTGTAAAGTCAGAAGTTTTTTTATCTTCATGCATTCTAAAAAGCCTTCTGTGTGCAGCAGCCCACCTCAGCCCCCCTAATACTTACCTGAGACCCATCTCTGTCCTGCGATGTCCACGAGTGTCCTGGCCATCCAGACCCTCCCTCCTGACTTGCTGAGACACAGCAGTGGCACCATTGGCTCCCGCTGCTGTCAATCAGAGTCAGACAGCCAATCAGGAGAGAAAGGGGGTGGGGCCGGGTTGGGACTCCGTATCTGAATGGACACAGGGAGCTGTGACTCGGCTTGGGTGCCCCCATAGCAAGCTGCTTGTTGTGGGAGCACTCAACAGGAGTAAGGGGCCAGGAGCACAGAAGAGGGACCCGAGAAGAGGAAGATCCGGGCCGCTTTGCGCAAATCCACTGCAACAGAGAAGGTAAGTATTATGATTATAGGAGAAAAAAAAAACGAGACTTTACAATCACTTTGAAGCTTAAAATGTTACTAAACCAACAACAGTAAAATCAGTCTGTATATGCAGAATAGCATGCTTGTTATACTCACTGTGGAACTTAAGGGGTTAATCCTCTGCATTGTGTAAAAAGGCTGTTTTATCCTGTATGCACAGATCCTCCCCCTCCTGCAATGTCTATCTGGGGAAAGCCAGCTAACACAGGCAGGGTAGCCAACCTGCACATGCTCAGTTGTATCTTTTTATGCTGGAGAGAATATTTACTTGTTATCAGAGCTAGCCAAGTCACATGATATTGGCATCACACGTGGGCATGTATACAGGCGGAAGTGGAAATCTCCTCCTACCTGAACTCTCAGCACTGGAGAAACTGTGCAGTTTATCATTGACCGTGGTATACAGATCATCCAAAAAGGTATACAGTGGCAATATTTTAATGTCAAAAGTAGATTTATAAGCTGTAGGCACTACAGGGGGGCGATTAACTATTTTCTTATTACTGGGTTTAACTGAACAAACTGAAGTTAGAAGCTGATTGGTTACAATGCACAGCTGCACCAGATTCTGTGTACACCAGTTTTAGTAAACCTCACCCATTGGGTTGTTTTGAACATCCTTCATTTTGTTTTTATAAATGGATAGACACTTATGTATGATTTATTAACATTTGTATTATTTTTCAGATTCTAAGAAGTGGAGAACACTTTCAAGACAAGTAAGTATTCAACTACAGATTATAGTCATAAAAATAGTTTTCCAGCTATAGTTAAAGGTGACTGTCACTCAGCAGATGCACTAGGCATCCTTGCACTCCTTACCTCTCTGCAATGTATTTTTTTTTTTAAGCTTTTTTTTTTTTAGTTCGTCCTGCTCCTGGGTGCCATTCTTGCTCAGGTGAGAATGATGCTTTCTCTGCTCTGAAGCCTCCAGGGATATGCATGTAACTTATCCCAGGATACTTCATGCAGTGGCCTGGAACCCAGTGTGTGGCAGGGCATGGCAGATCACAGCAGGACAACGCTGCATTTGATGGCTGGGTGAGTATGTGAATTGTTCATAACAACGGGGAAAATTTCAAGAGGTAAAAAACACTGGGGGATAGAGTTAAGTTTCTCTTTAATTTGAGAATCATTGTTATTTTCGATTTTTTTTATTTTAGTAAAATAAACAAATGACAACAAAATGAATGAGCTGCTGTGTAATATTTGCAGTTTTGTTTTGGATTGTATAAAACCATGAAAGGTCAGTTAAGCCCTGTACACACGATCAGATATCCTATGGATTTTCGTCTGATGGATTTGTCCATCAGAAATCCGGTGAAACTGTTTTCCATCAGTCTTGCCTACACACCATCAGTCAAAAAACCGACCGTTCCTAACGTGGTGACGTAAAACACTCCGATGAGCTGAGAAAAATGAAATTCAATGCTACTGAGCATGCGTCGACTTGATTCTGAGCATGCTTGGGTTTTTTATCTGATGGATTTCCCCACAGACGATCGGAAATTGCCATCGGTTTTTTATCCATCAGATAATTTTAAAACATGTTCTATTTTTTAAAACCGATGGAAAAAAGACTGATGGGTCCCATACACGATCGGTTTGTCTGATGAAAACAATCCATCGGACGGTTTTCATCAGTCAAACTGATCGTGTGTACAGGGCTTAAGTCTTTAGAGGTTACATGCAAGAAAGGTAAACTTATTATACTTGTCTGTTCGCCAATACCTCCACAGAATTCAGACTTTGTACTTTGCAGCAGCCTATGTGAAATTAGAACTACTTCTTAACTAATACCATATACACTCGAGTATAAGCCAAGTTTTTCAGCACATTTTTTTGTGCTGAAAATGCCCCCCTCGGCTTATACTCGAGTCTGTGTCCATCTTCAAATTTGTGCACCTGATCCCGGTCAGCCGTAGGTCCCCTAGACCCCAAACTTGGCACACATGTAGCCCCACTCTTCCTCTTCAGGTGTGAAAAGTTTGTTGTCCGGGGTACCTACGGGCCGGGAGCACCAATTTTTCAAAACCAGGCACCCCTTCCATTGATTCCCATGTTAAACGGTAATTTCTCTGGTGATTTTGGGGACCCAGTACCGGCGGGCCCTAGGTCCCCTGAACCCCAAACCTGGCACACATGTAGCCCTACTCTTCATCTACAAGTGTGCAAAGTCTGTTGTCCAGGGGACCTACGGGCAGAGACCACTGATTTTTCAAAGCCAGGAACCCCTTCTATAGACTCTCATGTTAAACATCAGACTAGTCACACAGCGCCGGAGATGGGGTAGGGAGATTGGGCACAGTGAGGCATGGGCACTGTAAGGCACAGTGAGGCATGCACATGGACACAGTGAGGCATGCAGATGGACACCCTAGGCTTATACTCGAGTCAATACGTTTTACCATTTTTTTTGTGGCTTATATTCGGATCGGCTTATACTCGAGTATATATACGGTAATCATAAAAGAGAGGTCCTATTGGTAGCTAATAATTCTGGTGATGGTTGTGGTGGGATAATGAAAGTCTTGTGTGAAAATATAATCTACCATCCTTGCCTATCTTTATCAGAAAGTCATTTACCATCCATATTCAGGCCAAATCTCAGAAGCAAGTATTGTCATTGAAGTCACTGAAAGTTCACTATCACCAAGACGTAGAAACTTCAGGAGAATAAGCTATGGAACCTTTTTAGAATATTTGGATTAACAAACATGTATTAAAGCACACCTGTCACAAAAACTACACCTACCATCCAGCTGTGTATCTGACCCCCTTTGATCACGCAGTCACCATTTCTGCCCACTTTTTGATCCCTACTGCAGCCTCGGGAAAGACTCCATAGGCAAAGGCTAAATTTGCCTGAAGAATGATTTTGCACTCTTAAGCCCCGTACACACGATCGGATAACCTATGGATTTTCGTCCGATGGATTTGTCCATCGGAAATCCGATTAAACTGTTTTTCATCAGTCTTGGCCACACACCATCAGTCAAAAAACCGACCGTTCCAAACGCGGTGACGTAAAACACTCCGATGAGCCGAGAAAAATTAAGTTTAATGCTTCTGAGCATGCGTCGACTTGATTCTGAGCATGCGTGGGTTTTTTAACCGATGGACTTGCCCATAGACGATCGTAAATTCCCATCGGTTTTTTATCCATCGGAAAATTTTAAAACAAGTTCTATTTTTTACAACCGATGGAAAAAAGACCGATGGGTACCATACACGATCGGTTGGTCTGATGAAAACCATCCATCGGACGGTTTTCATCAGTCAAACCGATCGTGTGTACGGGGCTTTAGTGTCAGCTAATCCTTACCTATGCGTTTTGTCATTTCGACATCTTCAGGAGCATCTAAGAGCACATTTAAGTGCTGCCTTTTTTTACTTCCATGATTTTAACTTTTTTATTGGGTTAGCTGCTTTTAGAGAATATTTAAAGGTGTGTGTGTGTACAGTGTCAGAGTTTTATTAATTGAACATGCGCTATATGTGTGTTTTATATACCTAGATATAGCAGCAGGATTTTTATCAGGGCTGCACTTGGGATTGTTTGGCAGGCAGTATTGATGAGAATAAGTTAAGGCACCAGTGGCCACTTACTGCATTGCAAGAGTAAGGCGTTTTTTTTTTGTAATGTATTTTAACCACTTCAGCCCCACAAGGATTTGCCCCCTTCCTGACCAGGCTATTTTTTGCGATACGGCACTGCGTCGCTTTAACTGACAATTGCGGGGTCGTGCAAAGTAGTACCCAAACAAAATTTCTCCCCACAAATAGAGCTTTCTTTTGGTGGTTTTTGATCACCTCTGCGATTTTTGCGCTATAAACAAATAAAGAGCGACAATTTAAAAAAAAAACACAATATTGTGTATTTTTTGCTATAATAAATATCCAAAAAACGAATAAAAAAATAATAATTCTTCATCAGTTTAGGCCGATATGTTATCTTCTACATATTTTTGGTAAAAAAATCACAATAAGCGTATATTGATTGGTTTGCACAAAAGTTTATAGCGTGTACAAAATAGGGGATAGATTTATGGCATTTTTGTTGTTATTATTTTTTTTTACTAGTAATGGCGGCGATCTGTGTTTTTTTTTTTTTTTATCAGGATTGCGGCAGACAGATCGGACACTTTTTTGACACTTTTTTGGGACCATTGACCTTTATAGAGCAATCAGATCTAAAAATAGCCACTGATTACTGTATACATTTCACTGGCAGGGAAGGGTTTAACACTTGGGGCGATCAAGGGGTTAACTGTGTTCCCTAGGTGTGTTCTAACTGTGGGGGGATGGGACTGACTAGGGGAGGAGACCGATCGGTGTTTCTATATACTAGGAACACACAATCTGTCTCTACTCCCCTGACAAGACGTGGATCTGTGTGTTTATACACACAGATCCACGTTCCTGCTCTGTCACGAGCGATCGCGGGTGCCCGATGGACATCGCGTTCGCCGGGCACACGCTTTGGCTCTGGGGACACGCGCGCGCGTCTGCTAGATTGTCTTAAAGGAGCAACGTATACCTATGGCGTTTTGCACAGCCGTGCGGCGGCTGGTCGGCTAGCGGTTAAGTTGTATTGTAATCCTCTCATCTGCCAACCGATTTCCTACAAACATTGGGGCTCATGCATTTGAAGCTTTTGCTTGAAAAAAATTGGTGCTAGTTGATTTTCTCTCCTACCAATGAGATAGCAGATCTTCACATTTTAAGTTCATCTCCTCATTAACCTGATGGAAGATTCTCAATCATTCATTGAAGGACACAGCTAAATTCATCTTGGATTAATTTGTTCTCTCACCCGGCCAAGAACATCCTTAGTTCAGTGGCCTTTCTCCTCTCTCCTGCTGGCTGGGAGGTCGTTCTTTCCCTCAGGTGGTGGATTATAGACACCCTTTTTGTGGGGGGACATGATGAATTACTTCTTGGTTCAGGGCTGATGGTCCCTGGTAGACATGTGCACAACATAAAAATTCATTTAGTTTGGTTTCGTTTCTGTTCGTTTCCGTTGATTCGTAACGATTCGTAATTTCGTAAGACGTGGGTTATCGTATTCGGACTCTTTCGTATTTCCATAAGGGTTATTTTTCCGTTGATTCGTTTTTCAGTTAGTCTAATTTTCGTTGATTCGAAATTCGTATTTTTCATTATATTTTATATTCGGCCGCGTTCGTATTTTCGTAAGAACTATATTTTCGTTGATTTGCAATGATTCGTATTTCCGTGTCTAATTTCCGTTGATTGGAAAATTGTACTTTTGTAGATTTAATTACATTCGTACTTTCGTTAGAATACATTTTCCGTTTATTCGAAACACTACTTGTCGTAATTTTGTAATTCGTACTTTCGTGAGATTGACCAGCTCATTTATTCGTACTTTCGTAACATTGTTTTCGTAGATTCGTAATCCGGGCATAATTTGTAATATATAAACTAGAATCTAGACAGAGTATGCTTAAGAAACAAAGAATTTCTCTCTCACAAGTCTCAACGTAACTCACAAATCGACCAAAACAGTGCCACCTACCCAACCACATCCTATCTGGACTCTGGATGAAATGCACTGCAGTCTAACACAGAAAAACACACAAGGGAATAAGAAACAAGCTCATTGGGGGAAGGGACAACCTCTTCAGGGGAAGGGACAAGTTTATTGGCCAACGTCCAGAAATATTTCAGAACTAACAAATTCGTTGTTTTGATTTCCGTTTTCCGAATAGTCGTAATTTTAGTTTTTTTTTTTTTTTTTTTCGATTATTTTGATTTTCGTTATTTTGAATCTTTATTCGGTATTTTCGTTGTTTCTATATTTTCGTTTTTTCACTCTTTCATATTTTCGCTGTTTCTAATTTAATAATTTCGTATTTTCGTTGTTTTCCATATTCGTTCTTTTCGATAATTCGTTGTTCGTTGGTAATTTTAGTAAACCGTTTGTTCATTCGTATGTTTACGAATATAACAAATTTTGACGAATAACGAATTCGGAACTAAACAAATTGCACATGTCTAGTCCCTGGGGGAGATCGATATCCCCACTTGCCAACTGAGAGGGAGAACCTCCTGCTGGCCAGCAGGAGAGGGGAGTGAGGAAATCAAGCTAAGGATGTTCTTGATTGGGTGAGAAAATGAATGTACTCATGATGAGTTCAGCTGTGTCCTTCAATGAACTAAGAAAAAAGGATTTTAGTGATTACAAAAAAAAATAATTATACTCCTATAAAAGAAGCACTGTCAGGAAGGGCTTATTGTCTCTAAGAAAGGCTTGCAGTGCGATGAGGTTTGTGTAAGGAGGTTTTACTTAATATGGTTTAATTGTTAACAATAATAATGAGATTTTAGAGCCATGGTTTATTTATGTAATGCAGCAGGCTCAAAGAGGTTCAAGGATGTTCTTGACTCTTGCAAAACAATAATGCTTAACCTTCCTAGCGGTATTCCCGAGTCTGGCTCTGGGTTAAATTTCAGCACCAAAAGCGGTAACCCCGAGCCAGACTCGGGCTGCATCGCAGTGATCCAGGCAGAGTTACTTACCTTGTCCCCTGGATCCTGCGACGCCTCTCCACTGTGTGATCGAGCTGTCTCCTCGCTCGATTCACACACTTCCGAGTGCCGCCGAGCTCCGTTCCCTGCGACGTTACGACGCACGGGGACGGAGATCGGCGCCAAATTCAAAAAAGTTAAAACACAGTATACATACAGTATACTGTAATCTTACAGATTACAGTACTGTATGTAATAATTACACACCCCCATTGTCCCTAGTGGTCTGCCCAGTGTCCTGCATGCACTTTTATATAATAAAAACTTTTCTTTCTGCCTAGAAACTGGAGATTGTCCATAGCAACCAAAAAGTGTCCCTTTATGTCAAAAGTGGTTTTAGACCAGCTAAAAAACAGCGATAATAAATTAGAATCACTTGCAGAATTAAGCGATAGCGATTTGTGGGGAAATTCGTCATCAAACACTGAAAAACACTTTTATTATTATTATTATTATTATATTATTTGTTATAATTATTTTATAGTTATTTATTTTATTATAATGTATAATTTTGTTTTTTGAACTTTATTATACCCGGGATGTCTACTAGACTCTGGTTTGGACAGATTTAAGTGAGTTATTCCTAAGAATTACAGGCCTGCAATATAAAACGCCAAATTTCCATGCAGAATAATGGTACCGCTTTCAGCACCTAAAATCTGACAGAATCATACCGCCAGGGAGGTTAAAGGATAAGTTCACTTTTTGGAAAAAATAATAAATGCACATTTCTTTTGCAGGTAAAATTATTATTTATTTAAAATCATTCATTTATGTTGGAGCCTGTAAAAGCCATGCAGGTCTCCAGCACATCTGCCAGTGTATTTGTGTCACTGTACATCCCGTAAGGGCAAGCAGATTAAATCTGACAAAAAAGAGAGAATGAACTTCATTGAAAACTACAAGCCAACAGCCGTAAAAGCTGCCGGACCTTGTAGTTTTCCATTTACAGGACACTGTGAATGAGTGATGTGGCCAGGCTGTGATGGCTAGCATGGGGGAGAAGATCTCGGTTGGCTGTCATATCTGGGAATCGGGGAGGTGTGGGGGCTGGTCCGTTCGTAACATGTTACCCTGAATATGGGGGAATTTAGCCTTTAAATTAAAAGGTCGATATGAAACAATTTTATGTAGGTAAGATGTCCTTCAACAATCTCAGTTTCATCCAGGGAACGTTCAGCTATGAGTCAGGTTCCAGCAAACCAGGAATAGAACATTTAAATGCTTGAGCTCTCATTTAACTATAATATGAGTTATACAGTTCATTATCTTTTTATATTTTTTTCCTGTTTTCGAGCTGCAGTTTGTTTAAAAAGACGAAGGCGCTCAGTCCACTAAATATAGCAAAATGCATTTAGAGAACCTTATAATGGAATTGCAGTATCATTAACTATAAACTGGTTTGGTGGATTTTTTAGCACAAGCCTAATGCATTTTAATGACTTGTGTTCCATTTGTCTCGGATTTAAAGAAATAAGAAATTACTTTGTAATCCTGCAATAATTTCTTCAAACACAGAACAGGGATTGCTGAATAATTCAGTGGGCTACATTTTCATATTTTTTTTTTTTCACTGAACATTTGCTGTAATGAATTATAAATACAAATCTGATAATATGAAAATGCGCACAAATGTCAGTTTGAAAGTGGGTATGTTTTCCATTTGCTGGTGGGGTAGACAAATTGCAAAGAACTGATGATGGCATTTGAGCTCTCTGTCTACAGTTATGTCTGTCCTCAGCTTTGTAAATCAATAGGCGAGTGTTTTCTGCTGTGCTTTTACTTTCTTCTACAATAGAATTACTAATTTATAGGTTTCTCAGGGTAGGCTTTTTTTGTGTTTTGTAGCTGTTTCAAAAGAGCATAAAGAGAGCCAATGGCTTTTGGAATATTTAATAAGTAATTTGATGAAAATGTTGAATATCCAAATATAACTTATTTGCTAAAAGTGACTATATTCATAGCTGCATCTATCTACAGAAATATTTGGCATGACTTTTGCTTGAAAATGGGGCCTATAGTGTCAATTGTCTAAACTTTGTGCTATGTCATTCTGTCTAATTTCTTTCCCTCTATTCTGACCACCCTGCCTGACATCATTCTGTACCGGATGAAGCAGTAAAGTGTTTTAAGAGGAGAAGGAGATATTTTTAAAAGAATTATAAATCTATATATTCCAGGTTGCTTTTTCTACCAGACCTTCACAGGGACAAGAGTTTACTATGTTACCTGTCAAAAGATATTCACTTTTATTTTAGCTACAGAGAATCCTTTATGATACCAGATTAGCTGGAGAAAGAACTACTATTAGAGGTGCATTTGGAGTGAAAAGATAAGCTACAAACCTCCCATGGACTGATAAAAATCCTTATTATTTACATACTACCACCCTTACCTCAAGACTACCACCCTGACCTCAGGGGCTGTTTGCCAAGTGAGAGGCCAGGAGCAGAGAACATGCTCTATGTTTTAAGGCGCTCCACCTCACCACTTGCAACAACAACTATTGCTCACAAAGCTAGTTAGCTGCAGCCACAGGCTTGCTGACAGTTGAGCTTTATCATGTCCCACAGTGGAATATCCAGGTCATGCTTGTGGAAGAGGCTTTAAAGTGTTGGCCTCTTAGAATATGATTGCCTACCACTAAATGATCTGCTAGCCTGCATATACATAGTATATCTATGCTGCTGACTCCACAAAATTGGACAATGGCTGCCCAGAGATTTCCATCCCCAAGAGAACCCCCTGACTGTTCATTACCCCAGATCTGAAGCTTACAGTCCAGGAGGTGTCCAACTCTCTGCTTTTGCAAGTCTAATGGTAGCCTCTTTCGATGTAGTCCTTTTTGTCAGTTCCACTCCTGACCATTGCAGCTCAACATTCTGATTGCGTGGAGCAAGAGGGTATGGTGTTGGCTCACCTACCCAACCCTGGAATTGGGTAACCCTTTTCTTCCACTCTCATGGAAGGTCCACTTAATGGATGCCAGCCTGACAGGCTAGGAAGGTGTCCCAGATAGCTTGAAAGAGCAGGGAAACTGGCTGCCAGCAGTAGCTTGTCTGACTATCAACATACTGGAACTCTGAGAATTTTCTGTGTCCCTTCAACACTGGACTCCTCAATTGCACAGTCAGTCCACAGCAGTGATGCACATTAATTATGAGGGAGTAATCAAAAGTCTTGCTACGTAAAGAGAAGTGGAACAGATTCTGTCTTGGCCAAAAACTTTATATTCCAACCTTGTACAGCATCCACATGTCCCCCTGTCCTCCAGATTAAATAAACTGGACAGGTTTGTCTCCAGATGAAGTCATCCGCTAATGGAAGCAGTGGAGGCCCTTGTGGCTCTCTGGGATCAGTACAACCTGATATATGCCTTTCCTTCTCTCCTTCCTTATCTGCTCCGCAGGATCGAGATAGTGGGCATTCCTGTAAATCTCTTTGCACCGCACTGGCCCAGGATGATTTGGTATTCTGATCCCATCAGGCTTCTAGCAGATGCTATGTGGGCTCTTTATGATCACCTGGGTCTCTTGTTTCAATGTCCAGTTTACCTTCATGCTACATGGTAGCTAGCTTTCACGGCTTGGCTGTTGAAGCTCAGACCCCAAGAGATACGGTTCTTGGGGTTCTTTCAGTCTTTCCTATGTTCCAGAAAAAGGAAGTCTATGTTACATACAGTAAGCTCTACCATTTCACATGAAAAGCAGGCTTTTCTTAGTGCAAGGGGTGAAAATTTATGTGCAGAAAATACTTCATTCGGAGACAGATCCTAAGCTTTCCACAATCCAGACTGGTTTAACATTTGACTTTTGAGTACTATTATGGGACAAATTTCAGTTTTTACAATTTTGTTCCAAAGACCCTTTGTTTTAAATTTCCTTAGTCAAGGCCCTTGTATAAGGTGTAGCTCACATAGTCCTACCTCTACAGCCTCCAGTGACCCTGAGGAGTGTAGAGAACCAAATTGAAATACCACAAAGACCTCCTTTTGGCAGATATCACAATCATTATTAACAGAAGACAAATGGATAACGCTGTAATTATTATGTGAATAAACTTATGAAATAATGGTGTAACTGTCACATCAAAAAAGAAAAAAAGTGTAAATAGTGTCACATCAAAAAAAATATTAATAGTATACAATATTCTTCATTAAACCATCTATGTAACATAAAAAAGTCCAAGTGAAAAGACTGATGATATAAAACAATAGTAGAAATAAATGAAAATGAGAATAGGTGGCTTTGTCAGCAGAACTTGATATGGTTTTATGCTGGTTTTATCTTTAATTTATGTGAGTGAATTCCTTAAATTTGGGCTGGTTCGTCTGTTTACACACTAACCAAAGATACTGCACTATTGGTGTTCCTTTTTCCTTTTCTATTTACCCTGAGAGCTATAAGGAACCATCTATTGTGGGAAAGATGACAGAGTGGAAGATCACCATTTGGTCTATGGAAAAGTTGTTCTATATTGCCTAGTTGGCCCATACCAGGGTCTTGTATGAAGGCAAGCGTGCATTCCACATGGTGACGGTGCACGTTTTTATTATGCGTGGTGCACTGAGAAGATTTAAAGAGCCAATTAAAGAGCCAATTATAGAAAGACTTTTTTTGAGCACCAGATTGTGTGGATTGAGTTTGGGACTATCTTTATAATTTATTCACATATTCTCATTCTCATTTTCATTTTGTTCTACTATTGTTTTATATCATCGGTCTTTTCAATTGGACTTCTTTATGTTACATAGATTGCTTAATGAAGAATATTGTATACTATTAATATTTTTTTTGATGTGACACTATATACACAAATTTTCCTTTTTGATGTGACACAGTTACAACTGTTATTTCATGATAAGTTTATTCACATAATAATTACTGAGCAGATTTATCACAATCATTAATAATATCTTTATGTATTGTATGTGGGAACACATATAGTGATAGCAGCAGCCATTCATTTTAACTAGGAATAGGTGGCAGTGCATAACACACACACTACGTCTGTCTTCTGTGTCTCCCAAAGTGGCTTTCTTCATTACCACTCACTGCCTTTGCTCTGCTAGACGAGTGTTTGCTGCCTTATCTTGTAAAGAACCCTTGTTCTGTGGCCCAGTGACTCTTCTTCCTAAAGGGCCTATTCTTCCCACTTTCACCAGGACTTTTTTTGTCGTCTTTCTGTTCTACTCCTGTTTATCCCATGGCTAATATCCCTCCATTCCTTAGATGTGGTTAGAGCTGTTTATCTTTACCTCTTAGTTATGTCTTCTCTTAGACAAAATTACTCACTTTTTGTCATTCCAGAGGGTCCCTGCAAGGGACAACGTGCATCCCATTCCAAAATTTCACAGTGGCTCAGGCAAGTCATTCACCAATCCTACCAGCGTATAGATAAGTTTGCAAGTCTGTCACATGGTCTTCTATTTTACCAGGTGGATGTTCGGACATCTTGAGATGCAGGCTTCATATATAAGGTTCTGCAGACATATCTTTAAAGAGGATCTTTACCCTGTAAACAAAAATGTAGAAGTCATTAGTTGCAAATACTGTAGCTGCTGACTTTTAAAAACACACACTTGTCCCATGACCCAGTGATGTCGTTACTCGACCCGACTCTTCATTCTGTCATTTTGTCCAGGTGTCAGCATCTTCACTGTAGGCAGCCAACTATGACTCCTTGCGGCTTCACAGCAGGCTGCCTACTGTACGTGTGAGTGAGCCGCACTGTGCATGATTGGTCTCCTGGGAACTCTCACTTGTCCCAAGAGGCTGCTGGGGAAGGGGAGACTTCCGCTCCGTTCACCTAGGCAGCCGGAACAGGAGTGGAAGCAGTAATCTGTCAAATCAGGTACACGCTCCAAAAAAAATGGGAGAGGAGGGTGGGAGGAGATGGGAAGACAGAACTTTCCTTTTTGGGTGAAGTTCTGCTTTAAGCTACAGGCTGTGTTGCTCTCCCTCATTTGGACTGCGTGGGACATCTCAATGTTCCTGTGCCCCTTGATGAACTGTTAAGAAGACAGGATTTTATATTCGCCATTCTTGGGGGTGAATGTAGCTGTATTTGTGTACTTGCAACAATACAGTTGAGTACCGTTCATGATGCTCTTTTTTTTTTATTTGCACTAACGGGTACATTTTCAGGACAAGCTTTTGAGGTCCAAGCAGTACTGATACACAAATCTTGCTAAACTGTGTATCAGCACTGCTTGGAACATATAAGAAGGGGGTTGTCCTGAAAATATAACTGTTAATGCAAATAAAAAATGTTTCACAGACCATACTCACCACAAAATTATTTTCTTGGAGTTCAACGAGAGGCACAATTTCCACCTCTCTTTAATTATGATCTACTCCTAATGCTGCTTTGCTGAAAAATTAAGCATCTGGGGAGAGGAGTGGAAAATATTTGGCTGGTCAATGTCTTTTTTTTGTTTGCCGGTGCTAAATTCCTTTTAAAGAAAGCAGTATAATCAAATATTTCTGAATTCTACTGTTCTTATGTCCTTTATGAACTCCAAGAAAATGATTTTATGGTAAGTACAAAAATCCCGGCCAAAAATTACTTTATTGCCAGATGTTAACATGTCTAGTATTTGGTAAAATGCACGTTATGTGCGTAAGATATTGTATTTCAGGTTGATGGTTCAGGTGATATTTTTCTTGTTACAGGACTTGAATAATTTGCTGCTGGACACTCCACCAGTATGGAAGGGATCATCTAAGTTTTTCAGGACACTTGGAGATAAAGGTAGCCTGAAATATATAACTAATTATGATATAAATATTTTTTCTTTTATAGTTTTTGACTTAACATACACTTTAAGTAGTAAACAAATGCACATAGTTGATTTAGTTTTTCTTGGATGAAGTATTGTAAGAACTATTAGACACAGAAGACCTACTGCAATGTAGTGTGCTTCCACATTAATGGTTTGTAACTATGGCACTAAAAATAGGTTAAAAAATATATATAATCTGCACTAAGATTTAAAAATTCTTATACCGGCAAAATGCCGTAAGAATAATATAAAGTCCACAAATATAAATCCTTTAGAACTACAGTACCTGAAGTGAGGCTTTCATTGTGTTATTCAAAAACTAACTTGTGACCTCCACCCAAAAAAAAACTGAAAATGAAACCCCAAATCAAAAGGTCAAATGCGCATTTTAAACCAAATCCATATATAGTGCATTAAATTGAGTAATATCCTTTTCATTTGGAGATTTACACCACCAACACATAATATAGATAATACCTTACTTACCCAACAAGCTAGAGGTCAGCACAAACTTAGGTATGGAACAATATCCATACAGGATTACTCAGGACTGGGGACCAATGAACCACCAAACACTCTTTCCCAAATGATATACCATTAACTCTCACTTAGAGATTTACCCAAAAGACAGATACTTCATTGGTACAGATCATCTGATTATTTTATTAAAATAATAAAATCACTCTCTCATTATGTCACAAGTGGGTTTTCTACGTTTTTTTTTTTCTTTATTTCTTCTATTTCCCAATTTTTGGGGGATTAATAAAGTATTCTGTATTCTGTATACAGTGCTGCTCAGATACAAAAAAAATTTGAAAACCCACTTGTGGCATATTGTCACTGTCCAAAGCTCCATATCCATTACTCCATGAGCAGGCATACAAGCTGTGGTGAGTCTATATATAATCATGGCTATATTGTATTCTACTCAATGTGTTGCAACTGGAGTTCCTTAACTTCAAGCAGTTCTGAAGTATTAATAAAGATAGGTTGTAGGTGTTAACCATGGGCGTCCACTCCATAGGGCAAGGGTGGTCAAATAGACACACTATATTTATATGGACATGGAGTGAAGTGGAATTATCCTCAAGAGCCATTTCACACTGCCAGCTGGCCACGTTATCGGTAAAGCGCCGCTAGTTTTAGCGGCGCTTTACCATCGTTTTAGTGGCGCTATTCGGCCGCTAAAGGGAGGGTTTTAAAAAAAAATTGAAATTGCTAATCAGACAATTGCAGCTTGATCCTTCTATTAAGCTTTTGCATCAGGTTTCTCAAACCTTTGCATGCCTGCGCTTTATGTCATAATGACTAAGCCCCTTCCCTTCATGACATTGTCAAAAAGGGACCGAGCATGGATGACCTTAAAATGATGCCCCCACCCCCCCTCCCCTGAAAAAAGTTCAGCGGACGACCATGGTGTTAACGGTGTGACAGATAACTCTATTGATGAGCCCACCATTGCTCACAGGGCAGAGCCAAGGTAAAACGAGGGATTTTCAGTTGTCTTAGTCTTAGCTGTTTGTTTTTTTAATAGTGTCCCTTAAAAAACATTAGCTTATACAGGTAGATCATTCCTAAATACTTAATTCAGTGTTTTTTATGTAGAGCTCAAATTTTTTGCATTTTTTTTTTAAAACATAAAAATGTCTGTGTATGCAATTGTGATTAGGAATCATATTTTCGTGCGTTTAATATTTTTTAATTTGTCGTATTCATTATTAAACCTGCTTAGACCTTTATATATTTCCATTCATAGTAATGTACTTTTACTATAAATAAGGCCTTCTTTGAACCGCTCTCTCCGCATCTGGTAATTGCACTCAACTCCCATGCCATATATTTTTCTTATCCCTAAAGAAGGCAAGGACCCCTCTCAGTGTGAAAGTTATCGGCCGATGGCCCTTTTGGACACTGATCTAAAGCTCTTTGCAAAAATCTTGGCAAATTGTCTGTCTGCTTCCACATAATCCTCGACTAATACATAAAGACCAAATTGCCTTTGTCCCTCTCCATGAGCCCCTTAATAATACGATCAGAGTTTTCAACTTGATTTAAGCGTCCAAGACCTCCAGGCGCCCACTTCTTTTGCTTTCGACAGACGCTGAGAAAGCATTTAACAGGGTCAATTGCCAATTTATGCAGGCGACCTTGGAGCACATTGGCCTGGGTCCTGCCATGCTTCGCTGGATATTTTCCCTGTACTCCCCATCCTTCCGCAGCCATAAATGGTATACGAAACCAGATTTGATGTTTTTTCTATCAATAATAGGAAGAGACAGGGGTGCCCTGCTCTCTCCTCTCATTTTTATTCTAATCCTAGAACCCTTTCTCTGTCTGGTTCTTGGCGACTCTGGTATCTCTGGTTACCATAAAGCATCCAGTGTTCACAAGGTGGCAGCAATTTGCAGACGACTTGATTTTCTTTGTGTTTCATACGCTTCTCTCTCTCCTGAATTTGTTACAAGTTCTGCAAACGTATGGCACTTTGTCACACTTTAAAATCAATCTAGCAAAATCTTCAGCTCTCAATATCTCAATTGACCACAATACAATCAGCTGTCTTTGGCCTTTCTTTTCTTTTCGATGGCCTACTGACTCGATCCTTTATCTTGGCACAAATTTTATGCCGGATTCTGCCAACCTGCAGTCTGCGAACTTTGAGCCACTACTACTCAAACTCAGGGATTACATCTTGCGCTGGCACTCATTAGCATTAACTTGGTTTCCTAGGTGCAACGCACTGAAAATGACCATGCTCCCCCCGTGTGCTTTTTCTTACTGCAAGCTCTCCCCATTCACCTCCCTTCTCTTTTTTCACAAAAGTTGGCTCTGTTTCAAGAGTTTGTATGGTCACACAAGAAACCACACCTCCAGCTACAACACCTATCCCTACCCATAAACCATGGTGGAGTGGGCCTCCCTGACATCCGAGCCTATTATAGGGCAATCCATCTTACTGCCATGGTGAGGCAAAGCACTGGGCATCTGTAGAACATGAAGACTCCCAGAGCACGGGTATGAGCTCGCCTTGGATCATTTCCCCACTGCCTTAAGAACTCTGTGTACACCCTACTCTTAGTAGCGATCTCCTGATAAATCTTTCACTGCTCACAAATTTCCCCACCACCTTCTCCTATGGTTCCCATCCTGGGCAACTCTGAATTTGCCCCAAGACTCCACAATGCGCAGTTTCAACATCTTAAGCCAAGTGTCCGTTTTCATTTAACTGACTTTTTGTCATCGGATAATGACCTCATCAACACTGATCTCACTCGATTGGCGGACCCCCTTTTGATTTTTGGCGTGGCCTTTAGCTCTGCAAGCTCTCCAAATCTCTGGGCATCTCACGCCCTCTTACGGAATTGGAGAATCTGTGTCATAAAGGGGAACTAGTCCGCCATTACCTTTCTTTATTTAAGCCTCTTTAATTCATCCAGACTCCAGCTACACTCTATCATTCCTCACAAAATGGGAAATTGAACTGGGTATCCAATTCACAGCCAAAAAAAGGGAGAAGATTCTTCACTTTGGCCAAAATTCCTTCATTGCTGCCTGGGTGTAAGAGACCTATTATAAGATTTTCACCAGATGGTACAGGGTTCCTATGACTCTCCACCATATCTCTCCCCAAGTCCCCAGCTCTTGCTGGAGATGTGGCAGTGAAAGGAGGTATGATGGTCCACATCTTCTGGCAATGCCTGAAAATTCAACCTTGTTGGCATAAGGTGACTGGTATAATAAAACATCTCACTACTGTCAACCTACATAATGGCCTTTGCGGCTTAGACCTGTCAGAGAGACCTGTTAAAATGTATAAGGCCTCCCCTACTATTCAACTGCTGAATGCGACAAAGGCCTGTATTTTGCTTTGTTGGAAAGATTCAAATCCGCATAAGAAGTCTCTCTGGTTTTCTAAAGTAAATGAACTTGGGACATGGAGGATCTTACAGCTATGGCTACATAATATGGAAGAGACCTTCAGGGATACACCAGAGACCCTGGCAACACTTTGTTTACACTGAGAAAAAAGGAGAAGGGTCTGGTGTCCCCAGTGACACACTTCCATCCCTGTAACATGTAATAAAACAAAGAATTCGCCCTTTGGGACTTTAAATGAAGTGTGTGACGTTTCCGCCAGTAAATATAAACAGTAGTAAATACAGTATATAGTTTATTCAAGTAAAATTGTTTACATGCATGGATAACACCAACAGTTGCCAATTAAAATAAACAAGGAATATTGGTACATAAATGTAGTAACAGTCAGAGTACACGGGCATCATACTACCCGACTAGTTTCGCGAGATCCAGCTCGCTCTTCAGGGGTGGATGTGTGTAACAATGTACCACTGAGCTTGACCATGGCTACAGATGTGCGGCCCCAAGACCGCGGCAGCAGGTGCCTCACCGGGGAGCTGAGGGGGCGGAGTACAGATGGGACCCCACCAGGAGCCAAACGGAGAGCAGGCATGGCATGGATGTAGTGATGTATCCATAAAGACCTCATTAGTCCATAAAAGTATAGGCTGAGTATAGTGAATATCCCAAGTATAGAAGGTAATGAGACACAGCAAGCAATCTCCACAGCTGTGTGTGTCTTCAGTGAGGAATGAAATGAAATCCAAACCATGCCTGACCTCCAATTTAACCCCTGGATCTCGCGAAACTAGTCGGGTAGTATGATGCCCGTGTACTCTGACTGTTACTACATTTATGTACCAATATTCCTTGTTTATTTTAATTGGCAACTGTTGGTGTTATCCATGCATGTAAACAATTTTACTTGAATAAACTATATACTGTATTTACTACTGTTTATATTTACTGGCGGAAACGTCACACACTTCATTTAAAGTCCCAAAGGGCGAATTCTTTGTTTTATTACATGTTACAGGGATGGAAGTGTGTCACTGGGGACACCAGACCCTTCTCCTTCTTTTTTCTATATTGAACCCGGGTGGAAGACACCCATCAGCCCAAACCTGGTCTGCTGTCACCCCCGCCAGTATTTACATGTATAAATAATCATATTTTGATATACTAGCTATTTATCCTCCAACACAATTTTTATCCCAGTATTGTTGTATACCCTGGCTCCTTGTGCGATTTCCTTGGTTGGCGTTAGCGTCTCTGTCTCGCATTGGGAGCTGCGATGTGTATAAAGGGAGGCTTTTCTGTGTCTCCTGCTGTCCCCATTTGCTTTTGGGCGGATGGGGACACCTACACATCGGCGCCATGTTCAGGCGCCAGAGGCGTGGCGTCTGCGTTCTCGCAGATGTCGGCGCAGCTGGACGCATTACACCATCTGATGGCATGGGGGTGCGTCCGCAATTGCGTGCCTCTCTATGACAGTGGGCGCCTCCTGCACTCACATGTCAGCCATCCACACATGGTGTTGGGGGCGGAGCCTCCTGGGCTTATCCGGGGTTAAATTGGAGGTCAGGCATGGTTTGGATTTCATTTCATTCCTCACTGAAGA
This sequence comes from Rana muscosa, assembly GCA_029206835.1. Taxonomy (NCBI): domain Eukaryota; kingdom Metazoa; phylum Chordata; class Amphibia; order Anura; family Ranidae; genus Rana; species Rana muscosa. The sequence continues at coordinate 223,409,067 of CM055116.1, forward strand.
CACACACAGCTGTGGAGATTGCTTACTGTGTCTCATTACCTTCTATACTTGGGATATTCACTATACTCAGCCTATACTTTTATGGACTAACGAGGTCTTTATGGATACATCACTACATCCATGCCATGCCTGCTCTCCGTTTGGCTCCTGGTGGGGTCCCATCTGTACTCCGCCCCCTCAGCTCCCCGGTGAGGCACCTGCTGCCGCGGTCTTGGGGCCGCACATCTGTAGCCATGGTCAAGCTCAGTGGTACATTGTTACACACATCCACCCCTGAAGAGCGAGCTGGATCTCGTGAAACTAGTCGGGTAGTATGATGCCCGTGTACTCTGACTGTTACTACATTTATGTACCAATATTCCTTGTTTATTTTAATTGGCAACTGTTGGTGTTATCCATGCATGTAAACAATTTTACTTGAATAAACTATATACTGTATTTACTACTGTTTATATTTACTGGCGGAAACGTCACACACTTCATTTAAAGTCCCAAAGGGCGAATTCTTTGTTTTATTACTTTGTTTACACTGATGCCAATCTTGAGCAGCTTGCACAACCTGAGTGATTGTATATGCCCTCTACTCTCTTCCCAGGAGAGCTCTACCCTTCTGGTTTCTGTCCTGACTCCCCTCCCACCTCCCTGTCACCGCCCACATATCAAAAACCTCCCCTCCCTTCCATTGCCTCCCCTCATTGCCCTTCCCTCTTCCCACCCTATTGTTTGAACCTATATTTTTAAATGTCTTCACCGACAAAGGTTTACCCTTTTTGGTAGCCTGACTAGGCATTGCCCAGCTCTGATCCCACATAGTTTCTCCTTATTGAAACTCCAGTGGGTCATGGCATGTACTTCCCCTTGATAATGTCACTCTATTTACTTTATCCAAGTGTATTTCTCTTTTTTTCTTTTTTTTTTTTACTACCGTATCCTCTGTATGTTTGGATATGGACATGTACCACAATCCTGTGCTTATCAGAATACCTTGAAAATTGTTCTAGTTATGTTTTCAATACCAGGATTGTTTAATGTTTCAGCTCACTATGTTTCTTTTTGTCAATGTACGTTGACTATTTTGTTAAATAAAGGCATTATGTAATAATGTACTTATTTGCCTATGACAACTAAATTAATCACTAAGTAATAGCTGCACTATCAAGCATGATGAACACCTGGATAGGATGAATTTACATGGGGCTTGTAATTTTTGGTTTGCTCTTATGGGTTTCTTCCATCTGCAGTGGTTTTCTCTACAATCCAAGAACATGTTGGTATGTTGGTGGGATTGACCACAACTGGGCCAGCTATGTGCACATGACTGTGATAGTATCATTAGTTTTGCGTCTATCATTAGCCTTTATTCAACTTGGAGTGAGTTACTAAGAACAATATAATTGTATATAACGTAGCAGGCGTCGTCACTAGGAGGTTCAAGCACCCAACAACTTACATAAAACATTCAGGGACCCAGAAGACAATAATACCCTTATATCCAGTAGTTGTGCTATACAGTCCAAATAAGTCTCACTCAGTTTAGATTTAGATCATCTTCTGCAAACAAGGGCCAAAGCACACAACACCTCTTAGCAGCTCTCCAACAACTCAATGGGGAGCAAATTAGTTATAAAAACCAAAACAGAGAGCTCATCCACCCTGGTGTGATTAACCTTTAATTGATAATAAGTGCATAAAAAACACCACATGATGATATAATGAATCAAGCCCATTAACTAACCCATGTATGGTAACCAAATTCCTCAGGTTTCCTTCTCACTTGCTCTGGGACACAGGCTGGCTTATGTTGATATGCAGGTTCCTAGAGGACCCAGAAGACAAATACTCTCTTTCAGGATTCTGACCCCAGCCTCTACAAATCTGCATTGATTGGAGTACATGCACCTATGTACTTCCTAATAAACTATCCATATTGATGGAGGACCTAGGAGGAGCAGCCAGGTCACAGCGTTTGAAGTTTATTGGGCTTAACAGGAGGCCTGATCTGGAATCTCAAGATTATACTTTTGCATGGTGTTCCTAAATGAACGTTATATATTTCAGAAGGGTTGGTAGCTTTAAAAAAAAACTTTTTATAAAAAAAATAACTTAATTATCTAACATTTTTACATATTGGGGTAAAAAGCATTCATACCGGTATGTAAAAGGAAGTTTGCCTTTTTTGAAATTAGGTAAAAAGTTGTGAGTTGCAGGATTCACTGGCCTAATGGTACTGTGTACATTTTTAGGACTGGCTTTTATCAGAACTGCCCTCTTTGTCAAACCAAGGAGCCCAGACCTAATGCATGTGTTTTGTTTCTTGTAACCGACCAATGCATGGCTCTGTACTGCTCATACTGTCAGCTTCCTTTATTAATGCCCCCAGGAGGACAAATCTCTTCTTGTCTGTGGATTAGGAAGACCGTGGCTTATAGTTTGTTCTTGCCCCTTTAAATCAATTGCCAAAGCCAATTTCACAAGAATACAGATTTTCCTTTCCCTTTGTTGCAATACAGTGTTTGTGTTTTGCTGCTTAAAAAAAACAGCTGTACCAAACTTGTTGTAGAAATAACAGCTTAAAACATAGGCGTTCTTTGAAGTACCCTGTTGTCGGTCTACGCGTTTAAAGTGCCAGTTTGTTTTCATAACAGTGAATTATCTACATAAGAGGAATAGGCAGAATACCTGTTATTATAGGATACTGTATTGTGTCATTTTATACCTGGAAAACTATGACAGGTCTGACATGAATGGTCTCTGATAGCTAGGCCCTTCATCACGCTCTGCAGATGTGCTAACAATCACTCCTGTTTCTAATCTGTCACTTACTAGCATTGCAATGTGAGCTGTACATTGATTCCTAGTCAGCCTCCAGAGAGGAGATGCCAATAAGATGTTATTCTTTCCTTTGTTGTTTTAGGATATTTCCATGGCTTGCATTGTGTAACTCATGACACATTACACATTAGAACATAAGATTTGCTCATGAGCTGTTTTGCTTACACTTTATATAGGAAGTTCCATCAGCAACTAAGTTCTGAGTTTCCCCAAATTGAAGATCCGTGGTGGATATGAAGTGGAACTCAATGCAAACAGCTAAATGAACAGTTGAAATATTTATGTGACCTGACTTTGGAGTTCTGTTCGTCCAGTTGTATGATTCACATGCAGCCAGGAAATGGTTACACTGTTTTCTGATTGTTCTTTACAGCTTCCTGTGTCACCTGCTTGTGCGTTGGAAAATGAATCTGCAATAATATGATGTAAATTCAAAATGGGGACACTGGAAGCTTCAAAGTCATTTTATTTTTATTTTTTTATATTGCTTACACTTTTTAAGTGCTTGCTGGTTTATAATTTTGTTATAAATAAATAATTTTAATTAAAGAGCAATTACACTGCATCTGGGCATCACAAACTGAAAACGCTATTTAATTCATTTTTAATATTCAAAGTAAAATCACCCCTCCATCCATCCTTTATTCTGAAAAACACCCCCGTGGCCATCTTGATTAAGGGCAGATGATTCATGTAGCGCTTGCTTCCTAGAATCCATCTGCCCTTCACTCAAGCATACAGGCAGGAGGCTGTTCTTTTTATTTATTTTTTATTTTTTATTACAGGTATTTAAATAGCGCCGTCAATTTACACAGCGCTTTACGTATATATTTTACATCAGTCCCTGCCCTCAAGGAGCTTACCATGTAAAGTCTCTAACTCACATTTTGCCAATTTAGACAGAAGCCAATTAACCTACCAGCATGTCTTTGGAGTGTGGGAGGAAATCAAAGTGCCCAGAAGAAACCCACAGGGAGAACATGCAAACTCCAGGCAGGTAGTGCTGTGGCTGGTATTCAAACTGATGATCCTAGTGCTGCTAGTCAGAAGTGCTAACCACTTAGCCGCTGTGCTTAGCTGAGAAAACCCCTCCTCTCCTCCTGAAGACTCCTGGGATGAATGACTTCATGTACTTAGGCAAGAAAAACAGAAAGTAACTGAAGAACTGTGGGGAAAAAAAGGTTATAACAGGTAAATCTGATATACTTTCCAACCTATTTACTAATACAAGCAGCATAAGGATTGAAAATAATCAATGTTGATTGAGAGAGTGAAGTTAAACTTAAGAAAAAAAAAAGTTTTTAAATAAACCACTAAAGGGAGTGCTGTATATGACTTGGTTCCATGCAACCTCTCTGCTCTCAGCTGTTAAGAAAAGACATCAGCCACACAGGGAGAGCATTGTTTTCCAAGATACGCTCACCCATTGACTTTTACTGTAACGTACCTGGTGGCGGAGCCTGAAGCGTTGAGGCAGGCCTCTCTTACAACCCTGGTTCCAGAGTCCCTGGTAAGGTAACGGAATGCCAGAGCACAAGGTGGCACGGGTGCTTGGTAAGTCTCTTACTAGCTTGTGCTGGTGTGCAACTGGAACACAGGACCACAGAACCAGACACGCTGGTGGTAGAGCTGGAGCCAGGGAAGAGCACGGACAACAGGTGCAGTAATGATCAGGCACAAGACAGGGTCAAACTGTCCAAGTCAGCAACAAATGGTCAGATTAGGTTAAGACAACAGGCAAAAGAGTAGTCAGGGATCAGGCTGACATCGGTAAAGTGAAGGCAAACGAGCAGAGGGATGAGACAGAAGCAAAGTACCGAGGCAAGCCAGGGGTCTGTGCAGGCAAAGTTCAAGCACAGTCAGGAGCAGGAGCAGGTCAGCAATGGATAATCAATACAGGAACAGATACTCAGATACTTCAGAAATGCAATAAACCAAACAACACTGACACCAGGCCCTAGTGCAGTTTAAATAGCCGCTTGGATGTTTGCACACGCACGGGCCGCTGTGCATGCGCACCTGAGATTTGGCCCATAGGAATGCGCCTTTCCTGACATTTACTATGAGAAGGAGCAGTAAGGCACAAACCAATCTTACAAGGAAATATGACTGGCCTCATGAACATATCAATTACAAGCTATAAGGGCAAGAACGGCAACAAAGCTAATAAAGGGACTGGAGGACCTTGGTTATGAGGAAAGGTTGCGAGCACTGAACTTATTCTCTCTGAAGAAAAGACGCTTGAGAGTGGATATGATTTCAATGTACAAATACCGTACTGGTGACCCCACAATAGGGATAAAACTTTTCCGCAATAGGGCATTTAAAAAGACTCTAACCCATTCACTAAAATTAGAAGAGAAGCGGTTTAAGCTTAAACTGCATAGAGGGTTCTTTACTGTAAGAGCGGTAAGGATGTGGAATTCTCTTTTTTACAGGCAGTGGTTTCAGTGGGGAGCATCAGTAATTTCAAAAAACTATTAGATAAGCACCTGAACGACCACAACATACAGGGATATACAATGTAATACTAACATAAAAGCGCACACACAGGTTGGACTTGATGGACTTGTGTCTTTTTTCAACCTCACCTACTATGTAACTACTATACATAGAGTCAATTGTTCATAAACGGTAAAATGTATTTATGTCAAGCTGATCTCTTAGGAAGAATTCAAGACAAAAGGTTAATCTTTCAAGGTAATAATTGGGTATAATTAGCATTTTTATAACATGCCAAATGCAATAGAAGTCTTGTGTGTAGGTAAACCCTTTCTCCCAGACTTCTTCAATTGCGTTTACATATTCATCTTTGACTATTTATTCAAGTTCTTTTATGTGAGACAACCTGTAATTTATATGCACTGGTCTTTTATAAGATTCAGATTAAACATAACATATCAGACACATGAAACAAAATCCATCCAACCAACATATTAATCCTCTGTTCAGAGCATGGAAATCTCTTGTCGTTGCCTATTAGTGATGTCATTGCGCAAGCTTCCTTTCTCTGCCATCACTGCCCATTTTGTGAGCGTGACTCATGGCCACTATGTAATTTTGTGTCATTTAGGATTTTTAAGAAACACTTATATCTTTTAGCCTAAAACAAAGTTATTATCAGATAATAATAAATTGCAGCTCCCCAGTTTCAATGCAAGTTTCAACCTGTGTAGTCACACAGTATTATTTTGAAATTGTGAAGTTTTATTTTATTGCACTGTCCTCATTTAATTTTCACCCCCATCTAGTTTTGTTTGTTATCTGCCACCAATCAGTTTTTATCCTTCAGTAGTTGGATACATGAAAAAATAAAATAAATTATTGTAAAAATATTTTTTTTTTTCAATTTTTGATGGAGTAGGGAACAATTAGAACTGCTTTTTTCCACACTTCCTGTCCCCATATTGACATTGCTATAGGAATGTAGGAACCACTGTGGGGACCTTAACAGCAATAAAAGCTAACAGAGGTTTTAGCCATCCCCCACCTAATTTTTATTTATTTTTTTCCTGCATCATAATTAAGCTAGCACCCAACATGATCTTGACTCATGCATATTTTTATATACAGTAAGTTTAAAATCCATGAAAATAGCACTACTAACATGTTTCAGTATAAAGCTGCCTCATAGCTGTAATTAAGGCTGCTGTAGACTAAAGCGTGTTAGTGGCATAGTCATGAATTTTAGCTTTGTATCAGAATAAAGCTGCAAGATGCTATTGGGTGCTGACTTTAAGTGTGTGTGTGTGTGTGTATATGTATGTGTGTATATGTATGTGTGTGTATGTATATATGTATATGTATATGTATATGTATATGTATATATATATATATATATATATATATATTTGTGTGTGTGTGTGATACATAGATATATATATATATATATATACACACACACACACACACACACTGGGTCAATAAAGTATTTAGTCAGCCACCAATTGTGCAAGTTCTCCCACTTAAAAAGATGAGAGAGGCCTGTAATTGTCATCATAGGTAAACCTCAACTATGAGAGACAAAATGTGGAAACAAATCCAGACAATCACATTGTCTGATTTGGAAAGAATTTATTTGCAAATTATGATGGAAAATAAGTATTTGGCCACTATCAAAAGTTCATCTCAATACTTTATTATATATCCTTTGTTGGCAATGACAGAGGTCAAACATTTTCTGTAAGTCTTCACAAGGTTGTCACACACTGTTACTGGTATGTTGGCCATTCCTCCATGCAGATCTCCTCTAGAGCAGTGATGTTTTGGGGCTGTCGCTGGGCAACACAGATTTTCAACTCCCTCCAAAGGTTTTCTATGGGGTTAAGATCTGGAGACTGGCTAGGCCACTCCAGGACCTTGAAATGCTTCTTACGAAGCCACTACTTTGTTGCCCGGGCGGTGTGTTTGGGATCATTGCCATGCTGAAAGACCCAGCCACGTTTCATCTTCAATACCCTTGCTGATGGGAGGAGGTTTGCACTCAAAATCTCACGATACATGGCCCCATTCATTCTTTCATGTACACGGATCAGTCGTCCTGTTCCCTTTGCAGAGAAACGGCCCCAAAGCATGATGTTGCCACCCCCATGCTTCACAGTAGGTATGGTGTTCTTTGGTTGCAACTCAGCATTCTCTCTCCTCCAAACATGACGAGTTGTGTTTCTACCAAACAGTTCTACTTTGGTTTCGTCTGACTATATGACAATCTCCCAATCCTCTTCTGGATCATTCAAGTGCTCTCTAGCAAACCTCAGACGGGCCCAGACATGCACTGGCTTAAGCAGGGGGACACGTCTGGCACTGCAGGATCTGAGTCCCTGGCGGCGTAGTGTGTTACTGATGATAGCCTTTGTTACGTTGGTCCCAGCTCTCCTCAGGTCATTCACTAGGTCCCCTGTGTGGTTCTGGGATTTTTGCTCACTGTTCTTGTGATCATTTTGACCCCACGGGGTGAGATCTTGCGTGGAGCCCCAGATCGAGGGAGATTATCAGTGGTCTTGTATGTCTTCCATTTTCTAATTATTGCTCCCACAGTTGATTTCTTCACACCAAGCTGCTTGCCTATTGCAGATTCAGTCTTCCCAGCCTGGTGCAGGTCTACAATTTAGTTTCTGGTGTCTTTCGACAGCTCTTTGATCTTCACCATAGTGGAGTTTGGAGTGTGACTGTTTGAGGTTGTGGACAGGTGTCTTTTATACTGACAACATGTTCAAACAGGTGCCATTAATACAGGTAATGAGTGGAGGACAGAGGAGCCTCTTAAAGAAGAAGATACAGGTCTGTGAGAGACAGAAATCTTGCTTGTTTGTAGGTGACCAAATACTTATTTTCCACCATAATTTGCAAATCAGACAATGTGATTGTCTGGATTTGTTTCCACATTTTGTCTCTTATAATTGAGGTATACCTATGATGACAATTACAGGCCTCTCTCATCTTTTTAAGTGGGAGAACTTGCACAATTGGTGGCTGATTAAATACTTTTTTGCCCCACTGTATATGTTGGTTGGTCTACAGGAGCCCCAGTCAGAGCACTGACTTTGCATGTCAGCTCAAATGGGATATTATGGTGAAGTGCGGTGAGTGACTTTGTCTATTATACACCATAGCGTATTGCAACACACTGCAGTGTGTTGACATGTGTAAAAAGGCAGACTTGCTGCATTTTTACACAATGTACATGTATGGTGTGAACAGGGCACAATTGTTTTAAATGTGTGCTTGCATTAAGCCTTTATTGATCAAAATAGATCAACACAGCTCAATGTACCTGGTGTGAACAAGCCTTAAAATAGCCTGTTTCTTCTCCAGGCCTGATTCACGCCTTTGCATTTTTTGTGCTTTTTTGCATTTTGCAGACTTGCACTACAGTCCATTTAACATGGTTTCCTATGGAACACATTCTGTAGTGCAAATCTGCAAAAGGCAAAAAGCACAAAAAATGCATAAGGCCGGTTTCACACTGGGGCGGTGTGCGGTGGCGGTATAGCGCCGCTATTTTTAGCGGCGCTATACCGTCGGGATTGCTGAGGTATTCGGCCACTAGCGGTGCGGTTTTAACCCCCGCTAGCGGCCGAAAAAGGGTTAATACCACCCGCAAACCGCGGTTTGCAGGCGGTATTACCGCGGTGTCCCATGCATTTCAATGGGAAGGAGCCCTCGGGGCTTTCACATTGGAGAGACAGCAGCCGCTGTTTAGGCTCGGTTTGCAGGCGCTATTTTTAGCAAAATAGCGCCTGCAAACCGCCCCAGTGTGAAAGGGGCCGAAGTGTGAATCAAGCCTTACACTTATTGGGCTATACTGTAGAGCAGGGGTCCTAAACAAAGGGTCAGTTTACATTCCTTTAAACTGGGGGGGTGGGGGGTCTGGACTGTGGCCAATGGGCGTAGAAAATGTCCCAGCATGGGAGTAAACAATTTCTCAGGCTTGATGGTCAGCGAGAGGAGGGATAGTGCCCCATCACTGATGTCAGTGGAAGGATCAGTGCCCCACCATTGGTGTCAGTGGGGGAAATAGCTTCCCATCATTGGTAGCAGTGGGAGAAATTCCAAGCATACTATCGTTTGTATCAAGGGGGAAGATAAGTGCCTGATCTTTGGTGTCAGTGGTGTTAGTGGAAGGAATAGTGGCCCACCTTTGGTGTAAGTAAAAGGAATAGTGCCTCATCATTGGTGTTAGTGGAGGGAATAGTGCCTCATCGTTGCTGGTGGTAGTGGCAGAAATTATGCTTTATAATCAGTGTTAGTGGTAATCAGTGTTAGTGGGAGGAATAGTGACCCAAGAGCTAGATAAAGGTAAGCAAAGGACCACAGTTTAAAGGACTGAAGAATAAAAGGGTTAGTTTACATTTTGCACCAGTGGCCTATGGCCCAGTCCTTTACTGCTCATCGTGGTGGGGACCAAATATATACATAAAAAATTTAAAATTTTAAGGAAATTTGCTTTTTGAACAAGGGTGCACTTTAGCTAAAAACAGTTCAGTTCAGTTCAGTCAGTCAGGCACCCCGGAAGACAGTGAAGTCAGATCCTGGTTTATAAGAGAACTCTAGAAAGTGTTATATACAGCATTGGGGAAGGTAAGTATAATGTATAAGTTGCACTTTTAACCTCTGTGGCTATATATATATATATATATATATATATATATATATATACATATATACACACACAGCAAAATGTTGTTTCTGCTGTTCCGCACCTGACTGCGAGCTTCTAGTCTTTTGTATGCTCTGCACTTTTGAAAGAAAGACGTTGGTTCCATAGAAGTCTGTGGGAATTGGAGCCCCACTAGTTACTGGGTAGGCCTTGCTTCGGCAGGCCTCCTGAAGAAAGGTGTCTGCCTGGCTTTAACTCCAGTCCCTGTCAGGAGTCTTGTGCTCTGGGGGAGGAGGACCATGTGTACACCCTGTGCACTTTTTTGTGTGCTTCACTTTTGTGTGTTCACTTTATGTACCTAGTGTTTAGTTTCGAGTGTGTTCACTGCACAGTTTCACACCGGCTTCAGCTTGTAGAAGAGCAGTGTGAACAGTAAGCTTTAAAAAAAGCATTTATAGAGCTTTCAGCAAGCTTTGTTGAAGCTTTTAAAGTACCATTTAACCACTTCAGCCCCGGAGGATTTGGCTGCCCAGTGACCGGGCCATTTTTTGGGTTTCGGCACTGCGTCACTTTAACCGACAATTGTGCGATCGTGCAAAGTTGCACCCAAACAAAATTGTAGTCCCTTTTTTCCCCACAAATAGACCTTTCTTTTGGTGGTATTTGATCACCTCTGCGGTTTTTATTTTTTGCGCTATAAACAAAAAAAGAGCGACAATTTGTAAAAAAAAGCAATTTTTTACTTTGTGCTATAATAATAAATATCCCCAAAATATATATATATATATATATATATATATTAAAAAAAAAAGAATTTCCTCAGTTTTGGCCAATATGTATTCTCCTACATATTTTTGGTAAAAAAAAAAATCGCAATAAGCGTATATTGATTGGTTTGTGCAAAAGTTATAGTATCTACAAAATAGGGGATAGATTTATGGCATTTTTGTATTAATTTGTTCTTTATTAGAAATGGCGGCGATTCTTCGATTTTTATCGTGACTGCAACATTATGGCAGACACATAGGACACTTTTGACGCTATTTTTCGACCGTTGTCATTTATATAGCGATCAGTGCTATAAAAATGCACTGATTACTGTGTAAATGACACTGGCAAGGAAGGGGTTAACCACTATGGGGTGAGGAAGGGGTTAAGTGTGTCCTAGGGAGTGATTCTAACTGTGTGGGGGCTGGGCTACCAGTGACACGACATTGATCACTGCTCCTGATCACAGGGAGCAGTAGATCAGTGTCCTGTCACAAGGGAGAACAGGGAAATGCCTTGTTTACACAGGCATCCCCCTGTTCTGCAGCTCCGTAACACGATCGCTGGACACCGGCAGACATCGAGTCCACGGGTCCCACGGGCACGGTCACGGAGCTCGCAGCAGGGGCACACCCGCCCGGCGTGAAATTCAAAGTGACGGTACGTTGCTTTGTGCATGCCATTCGGCCGACGTATATGTGCAGGAGGCGGTCGACAAGTGGTTAAACCAGATTCATGAAATTTAACCACTTCAGCTCTGGACCAGGCCCCTTTTTGCGATTCAGCACTGCGTCGCTTTAACTGATAATTGCGCGGTTGTGCGACGTGGCTCCCAAACAAAATTGGCGTCTTTTTTTCCCCCACAAATAGAGCTTTCTTTTGGTGGTATTTGATCAACTCTGCGGTTTTTATTTTTTGCGCTATAAACAAAAATAGAGCGTCAATTTTGAAAAAAATTCAATATTTTTTACTTTTTGCTATTATAAATATCCCCAAAAAATATATAAAAAAACATTTTTTTTTCCTCAGTTTAGGCCGGTATGTATTCTTCTACATATTTTTGGTAAAAAAAATCGCAATAGGTGTTTATTGATTGGTTTGCGCAAAAGTTATAGCGTCTACAAAATAGGGGATAGTTTTATGGCATTTTTATTAATATTTTTTTTTTCTCTTACCATCCATGGACTGACACGGTGTCTCTTTACACTTTACACGTGGGTTATGTCCCTGCTTGCAGGAGAAGACCTAGGCAGAATGTGAAATGTTATACATACATTCTAAAAGCCAGAGCTGAACAGCCCCACCCAGGGGGCGGTCCCTCCGGACATAACCCTCCCACTACAGTCAGCAGACTTCAGTTTTTTTCTGCCTAGCAGAAGGAGAAGACGTGGCTCTCTCAGGAGCCAGTCTCCTGACCTATTTTTATTCCTTTTCTGGAATTCTTTTTTATTTTATTTTAGAGAATTTTCTATCAACTGTCGGCTGGGCAACAGGTTGGGTACAAGATATCCTCGTAGTCTTCCCTGTCCGACGATCGAGCGTGCTGATCCTCGCCTTGTGTGCGTGAGACTCAGTTCACGACAGGCCCCATGACTCCAGGGGTGGCTGGGTTTGCTTTCATGCTCCCATGGTCCTCTCAAGACTGAACAGTTCCTGACTGACTGTATCTTTCGCGGTGGACCGGGCCGACAGCTACTCAGTACTGCACTGTGATAGTCCTGTCAGAAACACACCAGTGGGTCCCTCAGGGGACGGGTAAGTAGTCTCTCCTGCCTGCAGGTGAGTACAAAAGGCTGTGTGTTTCTCTGTGGGGGATTTTCCCTGTCTCCCCCTGTATTTCATTGTCACTCTCTGTCACCATTGCTGGCGCTGTGCTGTGTGGGGTGCCTGGGGGTCACACGGTTATTGGAGGGGCTAATGCTGGTCTGCAGATATGCTTGGGGCCTTTTTTGTGTATTTTGGGGCCTGAGCGCCGAGTGGCGCTGTGTGTGTGCTGTTTTTTTCACTTTTGCTGAGTCATGGCGGTCATCTTGCCGCGGATCGCCTCAGTGAAGTGCGGCGGCCATTTTCTTGTAGCCCGCGCGCTCTTCAGCACTAGTTTTGGCCTCTAGCACTGCTGTAACAGCGCGAATCTCCTCACAATCTCCTCACAGCTCACCAGCGCTGACACAGCGCGGTACAGACAGCGGAACTGAGCGGTCCCTGGTCCGGTTTGGTGAGTCCCCTGGGCGCCCCCTCCTCAGTCAGCACAGCCTGTGGGTGGACTTTTTATCTAAGGAGTCTCAGAGGGGGCAATATGGAGTCTCTGTCACCAGCTTCCCCTAAATGTCAGTGGACAACAGGCAGTGCTTCAGCACCTGCGGTCCCTAGGGACCAGTTGTGGGCAGTCCTGGAATCATTTCTGACCAGGATGGGAGCTGTGTGCAAGCGCAAGGGAGCAAAGAAGCGCCCTCTCCCCACTTTACTTCATGAGGGCAGTGCGCTGATTCAGATATGGGCCTAGCCACTACCGCTCAGGACCCTAGTTCTGAATGTATTGGATGGTTTTGAACAGGACATTCTTTATGAGGAAAACTCCAGTTCTGAGTCAGTAAATGACAGGGCGCTTGTTAGTGTACTCATGACTGCGGTGAGGGACACTCTCAAGCTAAAATGCTGCAGATGCAGAACCTCAGGCGGATACAGTCTCCTTTGGTTCTTTTAAGGCCAGGCCTTCTAAAGAGGTTTTTCCATATGTAACTTTCTTTGACCAGCTCATTGATAAGGTCTGGGAAAAGCCGCAGAAGGATTTTTTTATGGTCCCGCGGCGTTTGTCTATCAGATACCCCTTGAAGATGCCCTACTTAAAAAGTGGGCTTCTCCCCCAGGGTCGACCCTCCAGTCGCCCGGTTGAACAAGGCCATCACTCTCCCGATGGAGGGCCTCCTGCATTTGAGGACCCCACTGACAGGAGGTCAGAAGTGGTGAGTAGAGCCATGTTTGCCTTGTTGGGATCCGCCCTACGGCCTGTGGTAGCGGCGACCCTTGTGTCTTAAACACTTACAGGTTGGGCAAAAATGTTGCACCTAGCTGGACAGGAGCATAATCTTCCTCCAGACACAGTTGCTTTGGCCCACCAACTGGTTCAGGGCCTGGTTTATGTGTGCGACGCCACGTTGGACGCGGCCCCTTTAATATCCAGGGCCTCTGTCTCGGCGGTGGTATTGCGTCGTCTTATCTGGTTGAAGTGCTGGTCTGCTGACCTAGCCTTAGGAAGCTGACGGATCTACCATTTAAAGGTGGTAGACCTTTCGGTGCTGCTCTGGATGACATTGTCATGGATGTCATGGGAGGTAAAAGCACTCTTCTTCCTTAGACTAGCAAGGGTGAGGAGGCCCGCCGCAAACAGGGGCCTTCCTTTCCAGCAAAACGGGGTTTTTTCGTCAGTCAGTCCTTGGGTAGACCCTCTCAGACTGACGGCAGTGCGGCTGGTGGGCACAAGTGCCCCTGGGTGCGTAAGCCGAACAAGTGGCTCCCAAGCCCGCCTCCGCGTGAAGTCTTGCCTCCGCCCCACTCTGGGGTGGAGGGACGACTTCGCAGGTCACAAATCGGTGGTCCTCCCGAATCTCCGACTGGTGGGTGTGTGAGGTGATCACCTCAGGATACAGGATAGTATTCCGATCCTGGCCCCCAGACAGAGTCTTTCCCTCAAATCTTCCTCTCCTTCCTACCTGTCGGGCAGCCCTCTTGGGGGCTGTACAGGATTTGATCAGGTCCGGAGTCATTGTGCCGGTTCTGTCACAGGAGAGTTTTCAGGGATTCTACTTGAATCTGTTTGTCGTCCCAAAAATAGGACGTGGTTCGACCTATCCTGGACCTCAAGGCCCTGAATGCCTTCGAGAAGGTGCAGAAATTCCGCATGGAATCCATTCGCACGGTGATCGCTACACTCCACCAAAGGGATTTTCTTCTGGCGTCCTTGGACTTCAAGGACGCCTACTTGCATGTTCCGATCTGCGCAAGTCACCAGAAGTTTCTGCGCTTTGCGATCAGCGAAGTCCACTATCGAATGTGGCTCTTCCTTTCGGCCTAGCCTCGGCACCAAGGGTGTTCACCAAGGTGCTTGCTCCGGTTCTAGCCTTCTGTTAAAGCGAGGTATTGCTGTCATGGGCTATCTGGACGATCTTCTGCTAAGAGCAGAAAGTGGATCAGACTTAGAGGAAAGGTGACTATCGTCAATTAGACCCTCAGGGACTCGGGTGGTTCCTGAACATTCAGGAGTCAGTCCTGGTCCCGACTCAGTGTCTGGAGTATCTAGTTCTGATTCTGGACTCCTTGGAGGCAAAGGTATCCTACCTCTGGAGAAGTTGCTGACACTTCAGTCTGCGTTGTGGGTGCTGACATCCCAAAAATGGTTGTCAATCCGTTTTTTGCATGAGAGTCCCGAGACTCGTGGTGGCCTCCTTCGCGGCCGTTCCGTATGCCCAATCACACAACAGGGCATTGCAGAGGGCAGGAAGCTCCTGTCCCTGCGGTTAGTGAACCGGACTGGCATGCAGAACCTCACAGGTTCGATCCCACATGGAGCAACCGCTAAATAACATTGCAGAAGGAGATCTTGTCCACCTGGGACAAATCCCTGTTGTTCTTGGATCTTCAGATCCAGGTGATTCACCTGGTCAGGGCGCCCCTGACATGGTGGTTGAGCTCCTCGGCTCTTCAGTCCGGAAAGTCGTTCCCCTCCCGGTACTCACGACGGACACCAGCCTGACGGGCTGGGGTGGAGTCTGGGGAGTCCTGTTGGCTCAGGCCTTGGACTCCGGACGAGCCCGTTTACCAATCACTGTTCTGGAAATACGGGCCATCGGACTGTGTCTCTCCTCAGGTCGGAGAGAGTACGGGGTCGCTCGGTCAGGAGCCAGTCAGACACCGCCACAGCGGTGGCGTATGTAAACCATCAAGGGGGAACTCGGAGCTCAGCTGCGGCTTCCGAGGTAGTCCGTATCCTGAAGAGGGCCGGAAGAAACGTGCCGGCTCTGTAGGCCATTTTACATTCTGGGCATAGACAATGGGCAGGCGGACTATCTGAGTCGCCAATCGCCAGACACCGGACCAAGAAGAGTGGTCCTTGCATATTTCAACTCCTTTACCGACGGTGGGGCACGCCGGATGTGGACCTGATGGCCTCTCGACTCAATCGCAAGGGTCGAGGTTGTGGCCAGATCCAGGGATCCTTGGGCGATGCCTCGGATGCGTTGGTGGCCCCATAGGGTCCTTATCGCCTGATATAAACTCCGGCGATCCTAATTGTTCCGGATTGGCCTCAGCATCACTGGTACGCTGATCTGGCACGTCTCGTCGCGGACGTTCCCTGGCGGTTGCC
Organism: Rana muscosa; assembly: GCA_029206835.1. Lineage (NCBI taxonomy): Eukaryota > Metazoa > Chordata > Amphibia > Anura > Ranidae > Rana > Rana muscosa. The sequence continues at coordinate 223,425,128 of CM055116.1, forward strand.
GATGAGGGAGGACCTTCAGTCTCAAGGTCCTAGGTTTCATCCGGCTTACAGTCTCTGGCTTTGGCTTTAACGGCAGGGCTGTTAAAAGCCAGGTGTTGAGGGACCGAGGTCTCTCGGACTCAGTCATTTTGACCATGTTAAGGACACGGAAGTCTTCCTCCAGGCAGATCTATCACCGTGCATGGAAAGCTTATATCGCCATGTGCGAAGCGCTGGACTGGCATCCTCGGACGTATTCCGTCCCCAGAATCCTGCATCCTCTGCAGTGTGGAGTGACCCAAAAGCTTGCTTTGAGTACCATAAAGGATCAGATTTCGGCCTTGGCCGTCTTCTTTCAGCGACCTCTAGCGGGTCATTTTTCTTGGTTAGCACCTTGTGTTGGGGGTTCGCCGTGTGCTCCCTCCTGTCAAGCCTCCTCTCCCACCGTGGGATCTGAATTTGGTGCTCTCGGTCCTCCAGGAACCTCCTTTTGGGAATATCCGGGATATTCCCCTCTTGTCTTGTCTCAGAAGGTGGCCTTTTTAGTGGCAATCACTTCTGTTTGACGAGTGTCTGAGTTGGCGGCTTTGTCCTGCAAGTCGCCATATTTGGTCATCCATAAGGATAAGGCGGTGTTGCATCCGCGACCTTCCTTTTTTGCCAAAGGTGGTGTCGTCCTTTCAACTACATGAGGACATTGCCCTCCCGTCCTTGTGTCCTCACCCATCGCATCCCAGAGAGTTTGCGCTGCACATATTGGAGGTGGTACGAGCCTTACGGGTGTACCTGTCTGCTACTGCTTCTATTCGGAAGTCCGACTCACTGTTTGTGACTGTCTCTGGTCCATAACAGGGCCAAGCGGTTTCGTCTGCCATCATTTTTAGGGGAATCAGACAAACCGTCATTCAAGCCTATGCTCTCAAAGGGCGGGCGCCTCCCTTTCCGGTTACGGCGCATTCCACCAGGGCAATTGGTGCTTCCTGGGTTTCCCGACATCAAGCGTCGGTTGCACAAGTGTGCAAGGCGGCGACCTGGTCGTCTGTTCATGCCTTTTAAGTTTTTTATAAGGTTAATGTGGCTGCATCTTCGGATGCTTCCTTCGGCCGCAGGGTGCTGTAGGCCGCTGTTTAAAGTTGCGACTCCTCCGTTGAGGAGCTCTGCCTTATTGGAGTGAAGTTTTGGTTTTTCCATTTATACTGCTCCCATCCCTCTTGACACTGCTTTGGGACATCCCACGTGTAAAGTGTAAAAAGACACCGTGTCAGTCCATGGATGGTAAGAGAAAATAGGATTTTTTGTACTCACCGTAAAATCCTTTTCTCTGACATCCATGGACTGACACGGCACCCACCCTTCCTTTTAAGTTTGTACTGCTTTGTTACGAACTGAAGTCTGCTGACTGTAGTGGGAGGGTTATGTCCGGAGGGACCGCCCCCTGGGTGGGGCTGTTCAGCTCTGGCTTTTAGAATGTATGTATAACATTTCACATTCTGCCTAGGTCTTCTCCTGCAAGCAGGGACATAACCCACGTGTAAAGTGTAAAGAGACACCGTGTCAGTCCATGGATGTCAGAGAAAAGGATTTTACGGGGAGTACAAAAAATACTATTTTTTACTAGTAATGGCAGCGATCAGCGATTTTTTTATCGTGACTGCGATATTATGGCGGACACATCGGACACTTTTGACACCATTTTGGGACCATTGTAATTTTTACAGCGATCAGTGCTTTAAGAATGCACTGTTTACTGTGAAAATGACACTGGCAGTGAAGGGGTTAACCTGTAGGGGGCGCTGAAGGGGTTAAGTGTGACCTAATGAGTGATTCTTACTGTAGGGGGCGTGGCTTTGCGTGTGACATCACTGTTCGTCGTTCCCTATGTCAGGGAACAGACGATCAGTGACAATCACACTAGGAAGAACGGGGAGATGTTTGTTTACACTTACCTCTCCCCGTTCTTCAGCTCTGTGACCCGATTGCGGGACACCGGCGGCGATCGGGTCCGCAGGTCCCGCGGTCATGGAGCTCCGGGTCGCGAGCGCACTGCTGACGTATATGTACAGGCGACGGTCCTTAAGTGGTTAAGCTGGGCACAAATATCTGCAGTGTTTTGTTATCTCTCTTCAAAGTCATATGTCCCGTAGCTTTTTCCTGCTCTGTTTTGTCTGTTATCAGCCTGGGAGCCTCGGAAACGGCCGAAAAGGCCCGAGGACACCTCGGCAAACCTTGGAAAGACTTAGTTCCCGAGATTTATGTTCGGGTCGGCTCGGCTGTGGCGCCCCCCCACTTCAGGCCAAACGCGGTACTGCACACCGCTTTGGCCTGAATAGTGGTCGTTTTGCGAGACAACACTCGCAAACTGAGTTATGATTTTTAAAAATACAGTGCTTGTATTGCGAAACGCTTGTTAACCACGTTACTCGCAATCCGAGGTTCCACTGTATAAAGCTGAAGAGAAGAGATTTACATGTCTGCCGGCACTTGCCGATCATTAGTCACAGAGACAGAACTACAATCTGCCTATGTAAACAAGGCAGATTGCCATTCTGACCGAAGGGAAGGCATGGATCATGTGTTCCTGCAAAGCACTGGTCAGGCACATGGTTAACCTCTACCCAGCCAGTGTCATTGGTACAATGGCAGTGCATGTTTTTAGCACTGATCATTGTATTTGTGTCATTGTTTCCCAAAAAGTGTCCGAATTATCACCGCAATATCAGTCCTGCTACAAGTGACTGATCGCCGCCATTACTAGTAATTTTTTATTTTTTTTAAATCCCATAGTTTGTAGACGCTTTAACTTTTGCGCGAACCAATCAATACAAAAAAAACGTGTAACAGGATACGTATTGGCCTAAATTGATGAGGAAATAACAAATGCAGAGGTGATCAAATAACCACCAAAAGAAAGTTCTATTTATGGGGAATAAGAAGACATACAATTTATTTGGGTACAATGTCTCACGACTGCACAATTGTCAGTTAACCACTTAAGCCCCGGACCAATACGCAGCATAAAGACCAGAGCTGATTTTACAATTTGGCACTGCGCTGCTTTAACTGGAAATTGTGCGGACATGCAATGTTGTACCCAAACTAAATTTGCGTCCTTTTCTTCCCACAAATAGAGATTTCTTTTAATGGTATTTGATTGCCTCTGCGATTTTTTTTTTTTGCGATATAAACGGAAAAAGACCGAAAATTTTGAAAAAAAATGATATTTTCTACTTTTTGTTATAAGAAAAATCGAATAAACTCAATTTTAGTCATACATTTAGGCCAAAATGTATTCAGCCACATGTCTTTAGTAAAAAAAATGTCAATAAGCGTATATTTATTGGTTTGCACAAAAGTTATAGCGTCTACAAACTAGGGTACATTTTCTGGAATTTACACAGCTTTTAATTTATGACTGCCTATCTCATTTCTTGAGGTGCTAAAATGGCAGGGCAGTACAACCCCCCCCCCCAAATGACCCCATTTTGGAAAGTAGACACCCCAAGGAAATTGCTGAGAGGCATGTTGAGCCCATTGAATATATATATATTTTTTTGTTGTCCCAAGTGATTGAATAATGACAAAAAAAAAATTACAAAAAGTTGTCACTAAATGATATATTGCTCACACATGCCATGGTTATATGTGGAATTGCACCCCAAAATAAATTTTGCTGCTTCTCCTGAGTATGGGGATACCACATGTGTGGGACTTTTTAGGAGCCTAAAACCAAGCACCGCCTTCAGGATTTCTAAGGGCACAAATTTTTGATTTCACTCCTCACTACCTATCACAGTTTCGAAGTCCATAAAATGCCAAAATAGCACAAACCCCCCCCCCCCCAAATGACCCCATTTTGGAAAGTAGGCACCCCTAGCTATTTGCTGAGAGGCATGGTGAGTATTTTACAGCTCTCATTTGTTTTTGAAAATGAAGAAAGAGAAAATATATATATATATATATATATATATATATATATATATATATATATATATATATATATATATTACATTTTCAAAACTTTGTGACAAAAGGCGAGATCTGCAAAATACTCAGCAAATAGCTTGGGGTGTCTACTTTCCAAAATGGGGTCATTTGGGGGGGGTTTTGTGCCATCTGGGCATTCCATGGCCTCCAAAACTGCGATAGGCAGTGAGGAGTGAAATCAAAAATTTACACCCTTAGAAAGCCTGAAGGCGGTGCTTGGTTTTTGGGGTCCTGTACGCGGCTAGGCTCCCAAAAAGTCTCACATGTGGTATCCCCGTACTCAGGAGAAGCAACAGAATGTATTTTGGGGTGTAATTCCACATATGCCCATGGCATGTTTGAGCAATTTATAATTTAGTGACAACCTTGTGCAAAAAAAAAAAAAAAATTCTTATTTCCGCAACTTGTGTCAACATATAAAATATTCCATGGACTCGACATGCCTCTCAGCAAAATAGCGTTATTTGGGGGGGTTTTGAACTGTCCTGGCATTTTATACACAACATTAGTAAGCTTATGTCACACATCATCCACTCTTCTAACTACTTGAAGACAAAGCCCTTTCTGACACTTTTTGTTTACATGGAAAAAAAAAAATTTGCAAGAAAATTACGTTGAACCCCCAAACATTATATATTTTTTTAAAGCAAATGCCCTACAGATTAAAATGGTGGGTGTTGATTTTTTTTTTCCACACAGTATTTGCGCAGCGATTTTTCAAACGCATTTTTTGGGGAGAAAATACACTAATTTTAATGCACTAAAACACACTATATTGTCCAAATGTTTTATGAAATAAAAAAGATGATCTTAGGCCGAGTACATGGATACCAAACACGACATTCTTTAAAATTTCGCACAAACGCGCAGTGGCGACAAACTACATACATTTTTAAAAGCCTTTAAAAGACTTTACAGGTTACCACATTAGATTTACAGAGGAGGTCTACTGCTAAAATTACTGCCCTCGATCTGACCTTTGCGGTGATACCTCACATGCATGATGCAATTGCTGTTTACATATGATGCCAGACCGACGCTTGCGTTCGCCTTTGCGCAAGAGCAGGACGGGACAGGGGTGCTTTTTTTAATTATTTTTTTATTATTAATTTAGCTTTTATTTTATTTTTTTAAACTGTTCCTTCCATATTATTTTTATCATTTTTATTGTTATCTCAGGGAATGTAAATATCCCCTATGATAGCAATAGGTAGTGACAGGTACTATACTCTATTAGACCCTAGATTTTTCCTCTGCCCTCAAAGCATTTGACCACACCAAGATCTGTGTGATAAAATGCTTTCCCAATGGCGCTTTTTATATCCGGGGGGGGGGGGGACATTCCCTCCCACTGCTTGTAAAAGCAGTCCAGAGACTAATTAGCCGCTAACACTGCGTTTTTGGGAACCCTAAACTCCTGGGGACGCTAGTATAGATCTGATCAGATTAGATATTGATCTGTTCAGATACTATACCACTAAGGGAGGTGTATGCTTCACGCGTGGGTGTTAGCTCTACTGGCACTAACCTGACGCTGCCTGGGGTGTGACGCAAACCCTCTCTGATGCTAAAACCTAATTGATATCACCCGCCTGGCGATCAGGGGGTTAAACATTTATTAGGTTATATATGGCGGGTACCCTGACACTATAAAAAGCAAACTAACCAGCGTCACCCGTAACACTTATACGGTGATCACTGGTGAAAGGGTTAACTAGGGGCAATCAGGTGGTTAAAACCTTTATTAAGTAATATATGGGGGTACCTGACGCTATATAAAAACCTGACGGGGAACCTAAATAACAAAATAACTAACTGGCTAACCAGTGTCACCAGTGACACTTATGCGGTGATCACTGGTGAAAGGGTTAAACTCTAGGGGCAATCAGGGGGTTAAAACCTTTATTAGATAAACGATCGCTTAGTGACACTGGCAAAAGGGGGTGAAAGGGTTACCTGGGGGGCGATCAAGGAGTTAAACCTTTATTAGATAATATAATGGGGGTACCTGACGCTATAAAAACCTGGCGGTGAACCTGAAAAAATAACTGTCTACCTAGCGCCACCACCGACACTAATACAGCGATCAGAAAAACGATCGCTTAGTGACAGTGGTGCTAGGGGGTGAAAGGGTTACCTGGGGGGCGATCAAGGGGTTAAACCTTTATTGGGGGGGGTTAGGGGGCTACCCTGGACCTAAAACTAACTGCCCTGACACTTTTACAGTTACAAATGTCACTGTTTGCAGTGATCAGTAAATAAATGATCACTGCAATCAGTGACACTGTGACTGGAGGGTGATCTGGGGGTGACTGGGGGGGACGATCGTGTGCCTATGTGTACCTACGTGTCAGTGTACTGTTTGTGCACTTACTTGATGTCTTCTCTCTACGGCACCCTGGTCTATGTGAGCGCCGCAGGAGAGATGACATCACTTCCTTCTGCCTGTGTATACATTACACAGGCAGAGGAAGCATTTGATTCACCGGAAGCGATCGCGAGGGAGTGGCCAGAAACCAATGGCCGCCCCCTCATCACGGATCGCTCCCGGAGCTATACCAACCCCTCACTGTACCGGAGGGGGATCCGATCGGACCCCCCACCCATACGAAGGCAGGCACGTACAGGTACGTGATTGTGCCTGTCCGTGCCATTTTGCCAACGTATATATACAGTGAGCGGTCGTTAAGTGGTTAAAATAACACAGTGTCAATCAAAAGTTTGTCAGGGGGAGATCTCTTCATCCTTCTAATATAATGGAAGGGAGAAGGGAAACCCTCTCTCCTTGGTAACCTGGAGCCCCTTATCGGGAACTTACTGCTCCAGGCATAGAGACCTCCTTCTGACTTTTGATTGCTTACATGAATCTATCCTTTTTTCTAGGATGTTTTTATTATTTTATCCATTTATTGACTAATGTTTGTTTATTCCTAAACATAATCTTTTTTCTTTATTTTTATTAATTTTTATATAACATGATGTAATGTTCTGTATTATTTATCTTATGAAAATAAAATATTTTGAAAGTAAAATAACGCAGTGTCGTATTGCAAAAAATTGCCTGGTCAGGAAGGGGGTAAATCTTCCGGAGGTCAAGTGGTTAATGAGAATGCTAATTGACACTTTAAACAGGCTGCTAGCAGGCTTCTGATGGCTTTCAACAAGCTTCAAGATGTGCTGAAGCCTGCTAGCAGCTTGTTTGAAGGGACAATCAACACTCCCACTAGGATCTGTGTTCAACATTTTCAAACTGGAGCTGAATGATATGTTAGGGCTGGGTTCACACTATTGCCGCATGCAGCTCACACCAGGGGTCTGGTGCATCCCCATTCACCATTTCAGGCCCGATTTCAGCCCAAATTTTTGGGCTGAATTCGGACCTGAAATGGACCAAAAGATGCACAGGACCTCTTTGCAAATTCGCACCGGAGCCGCAGCAGAGATATGTGAACCGGCTCCATTGAGAATTGGTCACAATCTCTTAGCATGCGAATTGGATGCAGAGAAAAACCCTCATCCAATTTACATAGGTGCGAAAGCTCTGCAAATGCTTTGTTAAAGCTTGCTGTTCACACTGCTCTTAGACAAGCTGAACCCTGTGTGAAACAGTCCTAAAACAGCAGCCCATATGTAGCAGGCATATCACCCCTTACCAAGTGCCACAGCCGCTGGTCTGAGGGTCTGGTCTGTGCCCTAATTGGTATCTTACCGCTAAGCAATCCACAATAATCAATTTATTGTGACATAGTCAACTTTGCTAAACTTGTGGTGATATTCCGCGCAATTTGGACTTTATTTAGGCTGCTGCCCCCCCTAGTATGTAATCTGTCACAGGGCAAATTACCGAATAATTGTGATAAATGGTTTGGGGTAATTGGCGCTACCTTATATTCTGGGGAATTAGTTTAATGTTGGATTTTGTTGGATTTCCTCTGCAGGTACAACTGATAAGCCCCTATGGGATAAGGTGCAAGACTGTGTATATTATGTGCTAGTAAGCCCAAATTCTATATATTGGCTGTGTGTGTGATCCTCAACTCATATGTATGTGAAAAATCCTGACCCTCTGAAGGTTGTGACAATTGTGCTATTAAATAAATAGAATGTTGCCCAACAAAATCCAACATTAAAATAAGTCCCCAGAATATAAGGTAGCGCCAATTACCCCAAACCATTTATCACAAATAGTCAACTTTGCAGCTGGCACAATTTAAGTTCAAACAAATCTATTTACTTACAGCACAGTGCAGGCGATTAACACTCTTTTGCTTTCTTTATTGGTGTATCCAAATTCCTATCATTTCACATCTTTGAAGATGTAAAGTCTGCACGCTGCGCATATTTAGGCGGTAGGGAGATTTCTGTACTCCGGCCAAATACCTGTGCTGGGATGAAACCTGTTAATCCTGGTGTTGAGTTTCAAACCAGAGCAAGTCTCCACAAAATAGCAAAGAAGGCTCCCCAAAACAAAGCGCCTTTAGAAAGGTATGAAGAAATGTTGACATTCTCCTTAGCCTCTTGGACACAGATAGACAGTTGTATGTGATTCTCCCTGATTATCATGGACAGATTTAAGTCAAAGAGAGGCATTGTGTTTCATTTCTTGAAAGAAAACTTTTTTTTTCTTCTTAAAGCATTTTCCATCCTCTGGATTTTAGGCTTTAACCGCATTCATCAAAGCGTTAAGCTGAGCAATTCAGTGCATGGTTTTGAGCCACTAAAGAAAGCAATACTATTATATTAATGTAAGTGCAAGCTTTGTGTCATACTTAGAGATACTAATCACACTTCGGGATAAGCAAACTAGTGGGATGTTTTCACAACATTTTAATACATAAATGCTCTTGTCAGTCACTTGAAGAAGGAAAACTCTTCAAACTCAAGCATTTTGTGCAGCGCAGACATACTCGTCTTGTTATGGTCTGCTAGGGAGCTTTGGGCTTAGCACACTTCTCAATGGCCCCATACCTTTGATCCGTAAAGAAAAGTAAGCAAGATATCGGCATTCCTGATGGGATGCCCACACACTAAGCTGTCAGCACCATTCCTGCAGGTAAAGCCAGGGCTGAAGCTTTAGGCCTAGTGTACCATACAATTAATGTGGGGTTTCATGGTACAGAAGTCCCACTACCCACGTCTTAAACATATGCTTGCATGTTAGGCTAAGCATTGACATGAGATGGTAGTTGGTAAATTGATGCTGCATGATCATCATTTAAGAAGCATAAGTTTGCAATGACATTTTGGCAGAGTGTGCAACGTTTTTTCACTGAGCAGACCCATTTGAGTGTTGATCATTTTGAAAGAATAGTAGCAATTATCAGAGAAATTTTATTTCAGACGATCAATTTTTTCCTCTGAGATCTGTCAGTCAGTGGGTTTCTATACATGCTTCTACACACGTTGCAGATACCCAAAGATATATACTATATGGCCAAAAGATTGTGAAAAACTGATTTTCAGACTATATGGTTAAATGTTTGTGGACACCCCTCCCTTTTTTTTGAGTTCAGGTGTTGCACATAGGAGAATTTAAATGTTGCATTATTTGTACGACTGTACACCTTGAACTTCACACGGCCGGTTTTCTCATCGGGAAAACCATCATGTTTTCTCTTGGTCGAGAAAACCGGCCATGTGTATGCTCCTGGGCAGTTTTCCAGACAGGAAAACCGCAGAGAATCACGACGAGAAAAAATAGAACCTGCCGAATCGCAGCAGTTTTTTCACCGCAGTTTTCCTATGGGGAATACACACGCCTGTTTTTCTCGACCAAGAGAAAACATGTCGGGAAAACCGGCCGTGTGTACACGGGGAAAAGTGACCGAGCCGGTGCTCTATTTTCTCCTCTGTTTTCTCGCCGGTCTTTTGACCGATCGTGTGTACTCGGCATAAGTCTCGGGAAGGACTTTTTCAGTTCTAGTACGACTGTGTCCCAGTATGATGGTGCACCAAGCCATATGAAGACATGGTTTGAAGAGTTGGTGTGGAAGGACTGGAGTGGCCCTCATAGAGTTTTGACCTCAACTTTATTAAACACTCAACCTTGCAACTGTTCTTTTGGCTGAATGGGCACACTCCAACATCTTGTGAAAAGCTTTTTCAGAATTGAGGCTATCATAGCCACAAACGTGGGGCCAAGTCCATATTGATGCCCCTGATTTTGGAATAGAATATCCAACAAGCTAATTTATCTGTCAAGGCCCAGTGTCCACTTTTGGCCATATAGTATAGTGTACATGTGATCTGAGTGATTATCATCTTTCGTTTATGAGAACCTTTAGAAAGGGCACGATCGCATTCTTTCTAAAGGGATCATGCCGTGACTGCCGGCTCCCACGCACATGCAGGTCACGTGACTCCGGCCATTCAGAGCCATTCAGAGCCGGAGTCTGCATCCCCGGAAGGGATTGCAGGCTTGGTTTTCAGGTAAGTGACACATAATGCATAGTAGCCCATTATGCTTTACCTTTGCAGGGAAATAAAGAGGAAGTAAAACCCATCAGGGTTTACTTCCTTTTTAACCACTTCAATACAGGGCACTTCCTGCCCAGACCAATTTTCAGCGCTGTTGCATTTTGAATGACAATTATGCGGTCATGCAACGCTGTACCCAAACATAATTTTTAGATTTTTTTCCCCACAAATAGAGCTTTATTTTGGTGTTATTTGATTAGCTCTGGGGTTTTTATTTTTTGCGCTACAAATAAAAAAAGACACGAAAAAAAAAAAACGTTTTTCTGTTACAAAACTTTGTAAATAAGAACGTTTTTTCTCCTTCACTGACGGGCACTAATGAGGCTGCACTGACGGGCACTGATGAGGCGGCACTGATGATGAGGCACTTACATGCAGCACTGATGGGCACTGATAAGCAGCACTGACGGGCACTGATAGGTGGCACTGATGAACACTCATAGGCGGCACTGATAGGCACTTATAGTGCCTATCAGTTATTGCCTACGTAAACTAGGCATGCCGCCGTTCTGTCACAGAGGAAAATGGAGATCTGTTTTCCTCTAGTGCAATGGTCTCCCAACCACGGCCCGAGGGCCGGATGTGGCCCTTTGCTTTATTTTATCCGGCCCTTGAGGTACTATTCCTCCTACTGACACCAATGATAGGGCACCATTGCTTTCACTGACACCAACAGTGGGGCACTATTCCTCCCACTTATACCAATAATGGGGCATCATGTCTCCCACTTCCACCAACGATTGGGCACTATTCTTCCCACTGACACAAATGATGGTGTACTGTTCCTGCCTCTAATAACAACAATGAGACATTATTCCTCCTTCTACTGACCACGTTTTCTTTTTTTTTTTTTTAGATCCCACTGACCACCAAGCCTAAGACTCCCATCGATGCTGGGGCATTTTCTACTCCCATTGGCCACAGTCTGGCCCTCCTAAAGTCTGAAAGGCAGGAAACTGGCCCTTTGTTTGGGAAGTTTGGAGACCCCTGCTGTAGTGCTTCCATTCCCCCCCAGTTAGAAAGGACTCCCTAGGAGCACACTTAACTCTTTTATCGCCCATGATGTTAACCCCTTCCCTGCCAGTGTCATTTATACAGTGACAGTGCATTTTTTTAACACTTATCACTGTATTGGTGTCACTGGTCCCCAAAAAGTGTCACTTAGTGTCAGATTTTCCCACCTCAATGTCGCAGTCCTGCTAAAAATCGTTGATCGCCGCCATTAATAGTAAAAACAGCCACTGTGTCCCAGTGTCATATCTGCATGGATGCAGGTGTGTGTCCCTAAACTCACCCTGGGTGCGTTTAGGGAAAGGCACATGCCCCCGCATGGATGCCATATTAAGACACAGCGGCTCTGTCTAACTGTTATTAATAAGAGTAAGGCATGGGCACTTTGTTGTACCAAAGAGGCAGCAGAGCATGCATTTACAATGAACAGATTAGATCCCATTAGTTTACAAAAACCTTTGCCGAGGGGGCGCATGCGCGGTGCGAAACTGGCAGGACGCTAAATGAGTGAGCTCCGAGGGTACGGGAGACAATACTGCACTCCCAGGGGTTTTATTGCCCGAAAATATCACCTTGAATGACCTAAACCCCTAGTGGGACCTGCTGTGCATGCCTTCGGCAAAAAAGAACAAACAAAAACCCGCCCAGCGGTCTTTAACAAACTATTTGCTGCGGGTCCGTGAACAGACGGAGATGTCTCAAAATGGCGCCGACCAGGGGTCGTCCACGCTGGAGGCCCTGGACCCCGCGGCATCCCCTTCGGCTACGTCGGAGCTGAGTGAGTACACTCCCCATCTCACTAAGGCAGACCTGGACCACAGTTTGTCCACTATGTATGACAAACTGGCACGCAAGTTCCAAGTGGAGCTCCACAAGTCTACCAGCACTCTCTCCCAGGAGATCGCGGCGCTCGGTGGGAGAACGGATGTCCTGGAGGTAAAGCATGATGAGCTCCAACTGGCTTATGCTGACCTCCGCACAGACCATGAATCGCTATCGGATACGGTTCTCCTGCTGCAGAACAACCTGGAAGATTTGGACAACCGTAATAGGAGGAACAATATCAGAGTGCGGGGTTTACCAGAGACAGTCACCGATCTTCCCGACACCACTAGGAGACTGTTCCACACCCTCCTCCCTGAACAACCTGAGGACACTTTCGTCTGTGATCGGCTCCACAGGGCTCTGAGACCCAAACCACCCCCGGAGAAACCACCAAGAGACGTGGTGATGTGCCTAAAGGATTATCTTGTGAAGGAGGAAATCCTCCGGGCCTCCCGCAACACCCCACATATACAACTGGACGGGGTCACCGTCCAAATATACCCGGATATCTCCCCGGCGACACTGGAGAAACGCAGGCGGATGAAGGAGATCACCTCGGTTCTGCAGGCTGCCAGGATCCGCTACAGATGGGGCTTCCCGTTCAAACTGTCGATCCCCCACAACGGCACAACGTACACCGCCACCACGGTTCTGGAAGGAAAAGCCATCCTCGTGAAGCTGGGCCTCCTGGAGCAACAACAGGTACCGAGACACCCCTCCACCCCCCGTCCGTCGCCTCTGTGGGCTACTCCGTCCCCGCAGCGGGACCGCAGATTGCATCAAACACCTAGACACTAGGAGAAATGGCTGTTTGGCTCGGGCTCCTTCCTTCAGCCTACTGGTCAGCGGTCTCTGTTTTCCTTTGCACCTTGCTTACCGACAGTTTGCCATTTCTTTGCCTGCTGACCCCCCTGTTTTTTTTTCGTCCCTTTTGAGGAGCCCCTGCTGGATTCCGCCACAGGCCCGACCCCCCCAGGCATATGTTTGAGCCTTCTAGTCTCCATCCCTCGGACACCTGCCATTCTTTGCCCGTTTATTTACCCCCCACCCACGTTAGTGTTCAAGAAAGGACGCAATTCTCTCCCATCTTTCCTATTTTGATATAGGGAGAGATCCTGAACTTGACTCTTGCCACTTTCTCTTCCCCCCCACTTTTTTTTGTTTAGGGGGAGATTGAGTGCACGTGGAGGACTGTTCTATACAGTCCGTTGAATTTTGACATCCTGGTCTGGATGGCCTCCCCATCCAGTCCCCTGATAGTCTGGTTACTCTTATTTTACCTTTTAAGTTTTAGTTTTTATCTGTTTTATGTTAGTTATGCTGCTGCTTTTTCAAACCTGCTGTACAATTTTTTAATGCCTGATTTAGAAATCTGGCTGACCCCTCTGGTGGCGGACCCATGTACCCTGCAACCTGGATTTAGTCTCTTTGCTCTTTGCCTATTTAAAGCACTCAGCTCTCAATTTGTCCTTTTTATGAAATGGGTTTGACGGTCATTTCTCACAATGTGAGAGGCTTCAATTCCCCACAGAAGAGGAGGAAGGCCTTCCGTGAATACAAGCAGTTGGGGGCGGACATAGTGCTATTACAAGAGACTCACTTCTCTGCTATGTCCCACCCCAATTTCTTTGATAAGTCATACAGGCTGTATTATTTCACTACCTATGGGTCTAAAGCCAGGGGGGTAGCCATTTTTATTAGAAACACTACGCTCTTTGAGGTAAAACATGTATACAAAGACCCTGATAGCAGATACTTGATCCTCCAAGGTGAAGTACAGGGTAAGACCTTGACAGTGGCTAATGTGTATGCTCCCAACTCTGCTCAAAGTGCCTTTTTTAGATCATTCTTCCACATATTAGACAGATACGCCTCTGCACATACGATTGTAGGTAGTGATTTCAACATGGTTGCCCACTCCACATTAGACCGGAGCAAGGCTACCCACTCATCTAAAGCCTTTCCCAAGTCTCTTATGAGATCCCTTGAGACGCACCAGCTCATTGATACCTGGAGAGCCTTGAATACGGGAGCCAGGGAATACACTCATTATTCGTGCCCGCACGATAGCTATGCAAGGCTGGATTATGTCCTTAGCTCTCCGATCTTACTGGCTAACTCCTCATCTGCCACTATACATACATGTCCTTGGTCTGACCACCATATGGTCATGTTTAAAACTTCCCATGTGGGTCTTTCCCCTATGACGGCCTCCTGGAGGCTGAATGACTCCTTATTAACAGATCCTGACATTGCTGGACAAGTGGCGGACCGGCTGGCTGAGTATTTTAGGCTGAATGATGTAGAAGATATCTCCCCCCCTATCCTATGGGCTGCCCACAAGGCAGTGTTACGTGGCCGCTTGATTGAATTGGCAGTTTATAAAAAAAGACAAAAATTATCCAAAATCAAATCTTTAACGTTTGAACTTCACAAATTGTACCATGTGCATTCACAATCCCATTCCCCGGACACTCTTAAGCAAATTGATCTGAAGAGAGCGGAATTGGACACCATTCTCTCAGACCATACAGAGAAATCTATTCAATGGTCTAAGGCGAAGTTCCTGTTACACAGTAACGCAGCCTCTGCTATGTTTACCCGTAAACTGCACCACTCCATTCAGCCTACGCATGTTTACAAGCTACGGAATGCCTTCGGCCAGCTGGTCTCCCACCCTAAAGAGATACTCAGTACCTTCACCTCTTTCTATAGCTCCTTACTGTCGGCCCCAGGGTCACCCCCTCCTGACGGTGTTGAGGCCTGGCTGGATTCCCTCCACCTCCCATCCCTAACGCAGGACCAACTGTCCGCTCTAAATGCCCCATGCACGGAACAGGAAATTGTAGCTATCATCAAGTCACTTAAACCCTCTACAGCCCCTGGCCCTGACGGTTATACCACCACGTACTACAAAAAATTTGCAGGTACACTGGCCCCCAATATGACTAAGTTAATCAACCACATTCTCCAAGGCCATACACTCCCAGATGATATGCTTGCAGCCAACATGACCCTTATCCCTAAACCCAATAAGGACCACTCACTCCCCCAAAATTATAGACCGATTTTGGTTCTGAACAATGATATCAAAATTCTGAGCCGAGTTCTAGCAGACAGACTAGCTCCCATTATTTTCACCCTGATAGGCCCTGAACAGACCAGATTTATCCCCACTAGGCAGATCACGGATAACATCCGCCTGGCGACCAATATTATCCAGGATGCTGACCATTTCTCCCGTAGGGTCCTTCTATTGGGCCTCGATATACATAAGGCCTTCGATAGTGTCTTATGGCCCTATATTGACACTGTCTTGACTAGGTTTGGCTTTTCGGGGGAGTTTGTCAATGGATTTAAAGCCTTATATCACAACCCCCACACCCGTATTAAGCTTCCGGGTTGCTCTTCAGAGTACTTCCCCCTCGGTAGGGGCACCCGTCAGGGATGCCCTCTGTCCCCTCTGATGTTTGCCCTGGCCATTGAGCCTTTGGCCAGGGCGATCATCTCTAACCCCAACATTAGGGGATATCAGAAGGGGGACAGAGAGTATAAGCTGAGTCTTTATGCTGACGATGTCCTTATGTTCCTTCAAGACCCTGTGGTTTCCCTCCCCAATTTGATTTCTACCTTACAATCCTTCCATTCGTTTTCTGGCCTTGGAGTTAATTTAGCAAAATGTTCAGCCCTACCTATCAACATTCCTCCCCAAGTCGCCTCGAACCTTAGGGATACATTTGGTTTTTCCATGTCCAATAACACCCTCCAATATCTCGGTGTACATCTGGCCCCCTCTCTCAGAGCACTGTATAACGCTATCTACCCTCAAGCATTCGCCAAAGTCAAACAATGGTTGCGTCTATGGTCCTCCTTCCACATTACCCTATTAGGTAGGGTCACGGCCGTCAAGATGTCTATTCTCCTGAAACTGTTATACTTTTTTAGGGCCCTCCCTCTTTATGTATCACGACAAACGCTAATACAGATTCAGCGAGAGATAAACCACTTCATTTGGAACAATAAGTGCCCCAGGTATGGAGGTCTACTCACACACAGACCTATGTCTCAGGGGGGTTTGGGACTCCCCAATATCTGGCTCTATTACCTGTCGGCCAGACTGGCTCAGACGGTGCAATGGCACGCCTCTCCACATAGTATCCCCTGGCTCCAGTTTGAAATGTCCTCTGTCCACCCATACCATGTTCCGGGTCTCCTATGGCAGACTGGCTTGAAACCTAGGGATCTTGGGGCACTGAACAACGTAGTAGGTCAGACGATTCATTTATGGTCTCTTTATCACCACGAATTTAAGCTTCGGTCGTGCAGGCCTCCCCTCGCTTCCTTTGTAGGCACACCGAGCTTCCCCCCAGCTTTTCGTTCCCCGGAGGATTTTCTTTGGTGGGAACGGAACTCCCTCACGACACTCTCAACACTCTCGCCTGGCGCACATTTTTATTCATTCCCCCAACTCCAGGAACAATTTGATATCCCGCGAACTGAATTCTTAAAATTTTTGCAAATCAGACACTTTTTTGAATCCCTCTTTACACTTAACGCCAGCACTAACTTTACCCCCTTCGAAAAACTCTGCCAGAACCTCTCTAGAGACAGGGGAACGATCTCCACAATATACAAACTTCTCAATGAGTCGCAACTTCCTGCGAAATCTACGGCCATGCTCCGTTGGGAATCGGACCTGGGCGTGACATTTTCCCCGGATGACTGGCTTGATATGCTCCAGAATATGCACAAATGTACCCGCTCTATAGCCACTAAAGAGACTGTAGTGAAATTACACACAAGATGGTACCTTACCCCAGACAGGGTTCACAAGTTTTATCCCTCAGTCCAGGGGACGTGTTTTAGGGGCTGCCAGACCCCTGGCACTTTGCTCCACACCTTTTGGAGCTGCCCTCATCTGCAACACCTCTGGAGCCAGATGGCCTCCAGGGTAGTGCTGATCACGGGCACTATCATTGATCTGACAGCCCCGATATGTCTTCTCTTTACCCCTATTCCATATCTCCCCCCGCCCACGCAGAAATTGGTTAATACTCTGTTCTGTGCAGCCCACTGGGCCATAGCCTTGAATTGGCAATCCCAGTCAGTTCATTGGACACAGGTACTCCGCCGGATGGAAACTGTCCGCCTAATGGAGAGGATCCATCATACTGTTGCAGATACCATGCAGGTTTTCCACAGAAAATGGACCTTATGGTCTACATATGGTGCGATACTATAGCCAGCTCCCTTCCATTTTTTTTTTTTTTTTATTGAAAGCCAGGGGTTCTTTCGTCCCCCATTGGTTTCGTACCCTGGGTGACAGAGTGGAACATCAGATTGCCACAGGCTATATGACATCCTTCCTTGAAGTACATAATGTACTGGGTTGAATGAATGTTCCAGATGAAGCAGTAGGTTGATTTGCACATATATTGTTGATTTTTTTTTCTCTTTTTCTTTCCCCCTCCTTTTTTATTCTTTTCTTACTATTTTCTTTTTTTCACCCCTTCTTGTTTTCCGTTGTGTGTTTTGATTTTTCTTGATACTAGGTTGCACACCCCATTACGGATACCGTGCTTGATGTTTGTTACCACAATAATCCTCTTATATATTGAATGTCATGTAAACTGAGAATTCTGACATTGGGGTTGCATCCCGACATGCTCTGTACCTTTTAATATGTTTATACCCAATAAAAATCGTTTGTATTGAAAAAACAAAAACCTTTGCCATGAGAAATATGAATAGCTGGCTGTCTGACATTGCATCACTAACCTTGAACAAATATGTTGATAATTAATTTGGGCATTTCTCTGCCTTTCCTAATCTGCATACTTGTTCTGGATCAGTGACTGTAAGTATTAAAGTAAATTTGAAAGCTTGGGGGTGCAGTGGTAGCACTTGCCATAATGTGCTAGTATGTGCAGCTGTTTGCCACGTTCTAGTAATTACAGCTCGGTGTCATTCTCTCTGATGCTCCTTCTGCTGCCAGCTTTCCCTCATTCAGCCATAGGACAACGAGTGACAATACAGCGCCTGCGTGTGTGTGTGATGGATTTGTGATATCTAGACTCAACTCGTACAAATGTGCCACAGGCAGTAAGAGAACCTTTTGCATACAGCTCCCCCTAAATACATACCTGAGCCTGATCTCATTCCAGCGATGTGCACGAGAGCCGAGACTCTCTTGGCTGTCCTCTGCTCTTCATTGGCTCAGAGCCAGTGGTGACAGAGCTGGTGCAGGGCTTAGGAGCGAGCACGCACGAGTGCTCCCATAGCAAGTGGCTTGCCCGGCACTCAGTGAGGGGATGGAGTTCGGAGCTCCGGCAGGGTACCAGAAAAGAGGAGGATTGGGGCTGCTGTGTGCAAATCTATTGTACAGAGCAGGTAAGTACTGTATAACATGTTTATTTTATTTTTAAAAAGAAGCTTTACAATCACTTTAAATCACGTTGATAAAATTTATATGAAGACAATGACATCCACATATATAAAGTAATGAAAAAAACATTTTTACAGAAACACACTGTTCATTAGACCTGTAAAACTCCAATCAATAGTAAAATGTAGCAATTAACATAACTAAAACAGATACTGGGACCCAGGTTTTTTTTTTTTTTTTTCATTAATGAATTAAATACAAGAGTTCCCTTTTTTCTCTGCATTTATTTCCATTGAGTAATTTCCATTGAGTACAATGCCGAAATCAGAGGTTTTTTTTTTTTTGCCAATGGAAGATTCTACCTACATAAGCAATTATTAATTCTTCCTTTTCCACTCCCCTCCTCTTTTAATGTATTGACCAATTATAAAAAGAACTGCAAAGCCCTGATCGGTCACCCTTCCAATTCACTACTGACCCAAGTGCTTGCTTTACTTCCTCTGTCATTACTGCACAACATCACTCCCAGCCAATGCACTCCCTCTTAGATCACTCTACTTCCCAGTTTTCCCCTCATTCAAACAGAGCCCCCTCTTCTCCACTCAGACACCCAAAAATGGGGTTGTGTTTGCTTGCTGGCAGCCAAGATCTCTTGAGCCACCTGTCTCCCCAACCTTGGGGAGAGAGCAGTGTGAAGAGTGGGGCTGTGGAAAGTGAAGGCTCCAGGGCTTGGGGATGCAGTGACCTGGAGGAATGCTACCTGTGCTTGCTTTACCACAACT
Source organism: Rana muscosa (assembly GCA_029206835.1). Classification (NCBI taxonomy): domain Eukaryota; kingdom Metazoa; phylum Chordata; class Amphibia; order Anura; family Ranidae; genus Rana; species Rana muscosa. The sequence continues at coordinate 223,444,571 of CM055116.1, forward strand.
ATGGCCAGCAGGACACTCTGCTGAGGGCATGTTCCAGATCAAGACGTTTCCGTAACTCCCAGAAAATTACTGTGGAGCCCTATGCAGTCTGGAAATCCCTATCCCAGGGGAGATGTGTGCTCCATTCACCCCTAGACTAATGTTTCTCTTTCACTCCTAAAGCGCCAGTTAAGACGTGTGTTTCATTCACCCCCAGACTGAGACAGGTGTGTCCCCTTTCACTCTCAGAGCCCAAGGGAGACACTATAGTTCCCTTAAAGGGGTTGTAAACCCTCGTTTTTTTTTCTTTTAAATAACAAACATGTCATACTTGCCTCCACTGTGCAGTTCGTTTGTCACAGAGTGTCCCCGATCCACCTCTTCTGGGGTCCCCCGGTGGCGCTTTCAGCTCCTCCCTGCTTCAGGAAACCATCTACGAGAAGCGCTCTCCATGGGGATCCCTGTGCGGGCGTGCTCCCGAGTACGGCTTTTGCGTCCATAGACACAGAATACCGAACTCAGCCCCGCCCCCAGCCACCCGTATTATTGGATTTGATTGACAACAGCGGGAGCCAATGGCTGCACTGCTATCAATCTATCCAATCAAGAGCCGAGACGATGGGCAGAGAGGTAGAGCGCGTCTCCACAGTGGGAACGAACGGGCTCAGGTGCATAAAACGGGGGGTGGGACTGGGGGACTGGTCAGTGTCAAGTTTTTAGAGCTTTTGCAACCCCTTTATCTCAGAGTCCAGGTAGACTTGTCCCCATTTACCTATACAATGGAACCTCGGATTGCGAGTAACGCGTTTCACAATACGAGCAATTATTTAAAAAAAATCCTGACTCGGTTTGCGAAAGCCTCTGCGGTGTGCAGTACCACATCTGGCCAGAGGTGCAGGGGTGCCGGTGACACTCAGAGCCGTTCTGAGCTGTTCGGAAATACTCAGAAACAGTCGGAAATACTCAGTTCACAAGTGTTTCCCAGCTTTTCCGAGGGTTTCCCAGTGCAGCCGAATCATCTCAGAGTATTTCCAAGTCTCTCCAGCGCCCCCCCCACCTCTGGCCACATGCTGTATTGCATGCCATAGAAGTCGATGTAGAACGAATTATCTTCGTTTCAATTGACTTCTATGGGGAAACTCGCTTTGATATGTGAGTGCTTTGGATTACAAGCATTCTCCTGGAATGGATTATACTCTTAATCCAAGGTTCCACTGTAATAGAAAGGTGATATGTCTTTGCTCAAATCTGAATAGCTTTATACATATACTGTATACAGTGCCTTTAAAAAATATTGTCATGTTACAACCAAAAAAATTAAAGGTATTTTATTGGAATTTTATGTGATAGATCAACACAAAGTGGCACATAATTGTGAAGTGGAAGGAAAATTTATAAATGTTTTTTTCAATTATTTTTACAAATATCTGGAAAGTGTGGCGTGCATATGTATTCATCCCCCTTTTCTCTGAAACCCCTAACTAAAATCTAGTGGAATCAATTGCCTTCAGAAGTCACCTTATTAGTAAATAGAGTCCACGTGTGTAATTTAATCTCAGTATAAATACAGCTGTACTGTGAAGCCGTCAGAGGTTTGTTAGAAAATCTTAGTGAACAAACAGCATCATGAAGGAAAAGGTACACACCAGAAAGGTCAGAGATAAAGTTGTGGTGAAGTTTAAGTGGTTGTAAACCCCTACAAACCACTTTTTACTACAGATAAGCCTATAATAAGACTTACCTGTAGCTACTGTGGATATCCCCTGTATTAGCATGTGCCGACATCATCAGCACATGCGCACTGAAGCAACGGCTCATTAGTGCCATTGCTTCAGCTGACGTGCTGTTACTGGCAGGTCACGCACAGATGTGCGAGAGTGACGTCATTGCGGCTCCGGCCAATCACAGCCCCGGAGCCCGCGATACCCAGAAATAACTCCGGGAGACATGTCGCTGGGCAGAACAGTGTGCCGGGACCTCTGCGGGGGCTTCGATCTAAGGTAAGTATTTCATAATGAGCTAGTATGCTATGCATACTAGCTCATTATGCCTTTGTCTTGCAGGTTTTTTTTGTTTGTTTTTTGGGGGTTTACAATAACTTTAAAGCAGGGTCAGGTTATAAAAAAATACCCCAAGCTTTGAACATCTCACGAACCACTGTTCATAACATTATCCAAAAATGGAAAGAGTATGGCACAACTGCAAACCTACCAAGACATGGCCGTACACCTAAACTGACAGGCTGGGCAAGGAGAGCAATAATCAGAAAAGCAGCCAAGAGGCCCATGGTAACTCTAGAGGAGCTGCAGAGATCCACAGCTCAGGCCAGAGAATCTGTCCACAGGACAACTATTAGTTGTGTATTCCACAAATCTGGCCTTTATGGAAGAGTAGCAAGAAAAAAGCCATTGTTGAAAGAAAGCCATAAAAAGTCCCATTTTCAGTTTGCGAGAAGCCATGTGGGGGACATGGCAAACATGTGGAAGAAAGTGCTCTGGTCAGATGAAACCAAGATTAAATTTTTTGGCCTAAAAGCAAAACGTTATGTGTGGCAAAAAACTTACACTACACATCACCCTGAACACACCATCCCCACTGTGAAACATGGTGGGGGTGGCAGCATCATGTTGTGGGGATGCTTTTCTTTAGCAGGGACAGGGAAGCTGGTCAGAGTTGATGGGAAGGTGGATGGAGCCAAATACAGGGTATTCTTTTAAGAAAACTGGTTAGAGTCTGCAAAAGACTTGAGACTGGGGAGGAGGTTCACCTTCCAGCAGGACAATGACCATAAACATACAGCCAGAGCGACAATGGTTTAGATCAATGCATATTTATGTGTTAGAATGGCCCAGTCAAAGTCCAGACCTAAATCCAATTGAGAATCTGTGGCAAGACTTGAAAAATGCTGTTCACAGATGCTTTCCATCCAACCTGACAGAGCTTGAGCAAAAATGGGCAAAAATTTCACTCTCTAGATGTGCACAACTGGTAGAGACATCCCCAAAAATACTTGCAGCTGTAATTGCAGCAAAAGGTGGTTCTACAAAGTATTGACTCAGGGGGGCTGAATATAAATGCACAGCACACTTTTTAGAGATTTATTAGTAAAAAAATTGTGAAAAACATTTATAATTTTCCTTCCACTTCCCAGTTATGTGCCATTTTGTGTTGGTCTATCACATAAAATTCCAATAAAATACATTTACGTTTATTGGTTGTAACATGACAAAATGTGGAAAATGTCAAGGGGTGTGAATACTTTTTCAAGGCACTGCATAACCCATCAGGTGCTAAGGGGTTTGACCACCCTGCTATAAACTCTTACATATTTCTAGCAAATTTTGCATAAAAACATTTTTTGTGGTTTGCATACATTGCAATGCATGTTTAAGCAGCCCGGCTGCGTCAAAATAACCCCTCTCTGGTTAGTTCCTAACTTTGCAAACAGCAAACTACTTGCTTGGTTATAACATACTTCAGTGGATATAGTGCTAATATGGGGCATATAAGAAAAAGTTATAGAAGAGGTACAGACTCAGGTCTGGTCACTGTCGTGCAATAGAAAGAAGTTATGACTGTGCTCAAATCCAAATAGCTTTATACATATTTATAACCCATCAGATGCTAAAGCAGTGTGACCACATGTTAAACCCATAAAGCCTGGATAGGTGTGTCTCCTTCACCATCAGGGGTGGACACCTTTACCACAAGAGCCCCAAAAGAAGTACCAATTTTATCACTAAAGCCTCGTACACACGACCGAGTTTCTCGGCAAGAACCAGCAAGAAACTTGCTGGCAGAGCTTTCTTGCCGAGTAACTCGGTCGTGTGTACACGGCTATCAGGTTTCTCGTCAAGAAAACCGTCAAAAATCTCAACGAGAAAAATAGAGAACCTGCTCTCTATTTTCTCGTCGAGATTCTTGTCAGCATGTTTCTCGACGAGAAAAGTGTGTGTGTGTGTGTGCACTTACCTTTCGCCGTGGAAACCCGCGCATGCTCGAAATTACTTTGACGCATGCTCTGTAGCTTCCTAGGCATAGGTAGGGTGTAGCAAGATGCCGGCGACGGCATCGAATGTGACGAGCGCACGCTCATCGTAGTCGATGACGTCACCGCGTTCGCTCCATTTAAAGAACCACAGGTTCTTTGGAGTGTCTGTACACACGGCCGGGACAAGTTTCTTGTCCAAGAATCTCGTCAAGAAAAACAACGTGTTTTTTCTTGACGAGATTCTCGGTCATGTGTCCGAGGCTTTACTGTCCATACAGGTGTGGCCCCCTTCATTCACAGATTCCAAGTAGTTATGTGTTTCCTCTTTGACCTTGACAGTTTAGTTATGTATGCCTGCTTCACCCATTCATGCCTACTGTACCCTTTCTGTCATCACCAAGCATACCTGCCCCTTTATTGCTTCACTGCCTAAGCTGCCTGTAGCACCTCTTTTCTCACCACGCAATGTGCCTTCTATCACAACTTCCTGCTTTCACCACTGCAATTCTCTCCATACTCTCACCAACCATACCTTGCTCATTCTGGTACATGCACAGGTTTTCTAGTCTCTTTAAACGTTGGTCTTCTCGAGAATAACTAGTTCCTGTAATGTAACTCCCCAATAAAACCATTTTGTTTGAGAGAAAAATTATTTTGTAAAATTTCAATGAAGCAGATAGGTGACTGGTTGCTTTTTGGATGCCATATTGGAAATAATTGATTTATGAATTTAGGCTGGGAAGAATTCTTAAACATGTGTGCAACCATTTCCTAAGCTTAAATTAAAAATATATATTATGTTATTTTTATACTATTTTACTTTATTATAATCATTACATTCAAGAATCCCCTTTTCATCAAATCGCAAGAACCAAAACTCACCCATGTTTGTTCAACTTTTTTTTTTAAATCAGAGATACAGTTGGGCAAAAAAGTATTTAGTCAACCACCAATTGTGAAAGTTCTCCCACTTAAAAAGATGAGAGAGGCCTGTAATTGTCATCATAGGTAAACCTCAACTATGAGCGACAAAATGTGGAAACAAATCCAGACAATCACATTGTCTGATTTGGAAAGATTTTATTTTCAAATTATGGAGGAAAATAAGTATTTGGTCACCTACAAACAAGCAAGATTTGTGGCTCTCACAGACCTGTATCTTCTTCTTTAAGAGGCTCCTCTGTCCTCCACTCGTTACCTGTATTAATGGGACCTGTTTGAACATGTTATCAGTATAAAAGACACCTGTCCACAACCTCAAACAGTCACACTCCAAACGCCACTATGGTGAAGACCAAAGAGCTGTCGAAGGACACCAGAAACAAAATTGTAGACCTTCACCAGGCTGGGAAGATTGAATCTGCAATAGGCAAGCAGCTTGGTGTGAAGAAATTAACTGTGGGAGCAATAATTAGAAAATGGAAGACATACAAGACCTTTGATAATCTCCCTCGATCTGGGGCTCCACGCAAGATCTCACCCCGTGGGGTCAAAATGATCACAAGAACGGTGAGCAAGAATCCCAGAACCACACAGGGGGACCTAGTGAATGACCTGCAGAGAGCTGGGACCAATGTAACAAAGGCTACCATCAGGAACACACTACACCGCCAGGGACTCAGATCCTACAGTGCCAGACGTGTCCCCCTGCTTAAGCCAGTACATGTCCGGGCCCATCTGAGGTTTGCTAGAGAGCATTTAGATGATCCAGAAGAGGATTGAGAGAATGTCATATGGTCAGATGAAACCAAAGTAGAACTGTTTGGTAGAAACACAACTCGTCGTGTTTGGAGGAGAGAGAATGCTGAGTTGCAACCAAAGAACACCATACCTACTGTGAAGCATGGGGATGGCAACATCATACTTTGGGGCTGTTTCTCTGCAAAGGGAACAGGACGACCGGTCAGTGTACATGAAAGAATGAATGGGGCCATGTATTGTGAAATTTTGAGTGCAAACCTCCTCCCATCAGCAGGGGCATTGAAGATAAAACGTGGCTGGGTCTTTCAGCATTACAATGATCCCAAACACATCGCCGGGCAATGAAGGAGTGGCTTCATAAGAAGCATTTCAAGGTCCTGGAGTGGACTAGCCAGTCTCCAAATCTCAACCCCATAGAAAACCTTTGGAGGGAGTTGAAAGTTTGTTGCCCAGCGACAGCCCCAAAACATCACTGCTCTAGAGGAGATCTGCATGAAGGAATGGGCCAACATACCAGCAACAGTGTGTGACAACCTTGTGAAGACTTAGGCCTCGTACACACGACCGAGTTTCTCGTCCAAAACCGGCAAGAAATGTGCCGCGAGAGCTTTTTTGTCTAGAAAAACGTTCGTGTGTATGGTTTTACGATGAGAAAATTGCCGAGAATCTCAACGAGAAAATAGAGAACCTGCTCTCTATTTTCTCGTCAGGATTCCAGATTTCCTCGTCGTGTTTCTCGTCGGGCTGTTTTGTGACGAGAAAATGGTTCGTGTGTATGCTTTTATGACTCTTCCAAAAGCGCGCATGCTCACAAGCAACTATGAGACAGGAGCGCATCTTCTGGTAAAACAAGCCTTCGTAATGGAGAGAGCACATTCGTCACGCTCAAAAATATTGCATCGTTTAAATTTTCTGCATTGAAATCTTCGTTAGAATGTTACATTAATCAAAACGAGTGACCTTCTTTTGCTGCTGATATTCACACAGAGTTATGACTTATTTTTTAACCTTTTTCATGCTGCTCTTAAGAAGATTTATGTGTATTATATTGTGCAAGTTTTTAGGAATAATTTAAATGGTAATATTTTAAAAAATGATGTTAATTATAATTTCGCAGTGTTTTGGTAGTGATCTCCCATTTAATTTTGGACTCTATATTAGTTAAATTTCCAACCATGTTTTTTTGATAATCAGATTTAGTTATTCTTTTGGGGGGTTGTTATCTGTCCCTTTGTTTGTCAGTCAAATGTATCTGCTTACTCCAAAGCTAGATTTTTAATTTTTACAAATACACATAGTCAAGTATGAACGTAAACAAAAATCACATTTATTCATGTTTAAAAATAAAATAAAGAGAAGGCAGCGCTGGAGAACCTGCTGCCATTTGTGCATCCCAGGGACCCCAGAGCACACAGCAACCCTGTGTGGACACTAAAATTGGGAGCTTGAGAAGGCCAACATTTCTGAACACAATCTGATGCTGGCCTCCCAGAGGTCAGGAACAGCAGCAGGTGAGATATATGTCCCAAGTCTGTGGTACTACAACAGGCTGCCTTCTGTCCGACCACAATGAAGCAAGGCCATCACTTCCTCTTCTTCCTGGCAACCTTCCCTGCAATCTTCCCTGAAGCCTTCCCTGCAGCCTTCCTTCTTCGTTTGGCTGGAGGCTGGCCCACTGGAGGGGTACTCCTGTCAGGAGGAGGAGGAGGAGATGTAGCAGAAGGGGGTGGGGCAGAAGAAGAAGGTGGAGGTGTAGCAGAAGGGGGTGGGGCAGAAGAAGAAGGGGGAGGTGTAGCAGAAGGGGGTGGGGCAGAAGAAGAAGGGGGAGGTGTAGCAGAAGGGGGGTGGGGCAGAAGAAGGGGGAGGTGTAGCAGAAGGGGGTGGGGCAGAAGAAGGGGGAGGTGTAGCAGAAGGGGGTGGGGCAGAAGAAGAGGGAGGTTTAGCAGAAGGGGGTGGGGCAGAAGAAGGGGGAGGTGTAGCAGAAGGGGGTGGGGCAGAAGAAGGGGGAGGTGTAGCAGAAGGGGGTGGGGCAGAAGAAGGGGGAGGTGTAGCAGAAGGGGGTGGGGCAGAAGAAGGGGGAGGTGTAGCAGAAGGGGGTGGGGCAGAAGAAGGGGGAGGTGTAGCAGAAGGGGGTGGGGCAGAAGAAGAAGGGGAGGTGTAGCAGAAGGGGGTGGGGCAGAAGAAGAAGGTGGAGGTGTAGCAGAAGGGGGTGGGGCAGAAGAAGAAGGTGGAGGTGTAGCAGAAGGGGATGGGGCAGAAGAAGGGGAAGGTGGAGGTTGAGGTTGGGTCAGTTGTGCCACCTCACATATGGCGGTATTGGGGGTAATTTTCTCCATCACCCCCTTGTTGAGCAAGGTGATGAGCCGGGGCTCGCATAGGAGGCGTTGCTCCATGCTCATCACCTTGAACTTAGCCTCCACTAGGCCGGCAATGGCCTCTTCAGGGGATGTGGGCTCCTGGAGGGTGGCATGGGCCTCACGAATAAGGGCCATTGCTGCCTCACTCGTGCTCCTGTCCCTCCTGCCTCTTTTGTGAAGCCAGATGGGAGGCACCTGGGATCTGGTTCTTCTCCTTTGCCCTGCCACCTCCTGTCTGCCACTGGGCCCTGCCACCTCCTGGCTGCCACTGGGCCCTGCCACCTCCTGGCTGCCACTGGGCCCTGCCACCTCCTGGCTGCCACTGGGCCCTTCCTCCTCCTGCCTGACAGTTTCCAGACCCTCCTCCTGGCTGATTTCATCCTGTGTATGAAAAAGGGACATAGTTTAATATGTTTGTTTAATCTTTGCATCAAACTTTGTAATCCTGATTGAAGCAATTAGAATGTAAATCCATAAATCCTTGCTTTAAATTTACCACTACATCAGATTGACTATTTAGCACCCAATTAAGTGCAGAATAATGTCTACAGATCTTGATTTCACTTGTGCAATCCAAAATAGTTTGTTTGTCATCTTGACATATTTGTCAAACATTAAGTTTATCCCAATACATTTTCGAAAAATACTATACCTGGCTCCAGATGGCCAAATCAGGATCATCCAGGATGGCTGCCTCCTCTTGCTCCAGAGAAGGCTCAGGTTGGCTGCAGGGAAGTCTGGGGGGAAGAGTGGAGAGTGATGGCCTTGTCTCAATGTGGTCATCCAGGAAGGACATCCTGTTGTAGTACCACAAAATCGGGACATACACATCATCTGCTGCTGCTCCTGACCTCTGAGAAGCCAGCACCTTAGAGCGTTCAGTCCTGTAGGTACCTCTCAAGCTCCCAATTTTAGTGTCCACTTGTTTTGCTGTGGCTGTGGGCACCTTGGTATGCACAAATGGGAGCAGCTTCTCCAGCGCTGCTTTTCTCACCCCTCTTTTTTTGTGGATGGGGTTTTTCGTCTCCCACAGAGCCGGCAGCTCCCTTACCCGGTCAATAAATTCCGCCAGGAAATCCTTGTCGCTTATAAAGACATTCATATTGTATCTGCAAGTTAAATAAATTATATATAACTAATGTGAGGCAAACAGTCTAACCTCCTTAACATGCTAGTCACCATATATATCCTCCAACATTCTCAAGACAGTATAGGCCAACAATTTGTACAAGTCACAAAATCACATACCTTCGTTCGCACGTCCGTCACTTGAACTCCTCTCTCCGCACACCGAACGTACTATAGTCACATGTGTGTTTGCTATATACACACCACGCATGCGTCAAAATACGAACACGTCGCTCCGCACACGTCGCCCGCCCCTGACGTTCTAACTAACATCTTTTCCCCGCCCCTTCTCTTTCGGCGTGCAGACAGATATGGCGGAGTTACAGCAGGTGTCTGATAATTCCGCAACTAACGAGGAGGAGACAAGCCCGGAGACCGAGGAAACGTCACGATCAAGGAGGAGATTCAAGGCATCGAATATGTCTTTTGCGGAGATGGTGGACATCTTGCTCAAGGCTGATTATGATGCCAAGCATGGGCCGTATAGCAAACCAAATAGAAGGAAGGCCAAAATCCTCACTAAAGTCGTGAAGAGTCTGAAGGCGAATTTCGGGGTGAAACGCTCAAATGAGCAGCTCAGAAAGAGGTGGTCAGACCTCAAACTGAGGGAGCCAGAGCAGTTGAGGAGCATAAAGAGAATGCTCGCTAAAAGTAAGTAAAATGTAGACTTTTCTGATATTAATCTTTTTCTAAACTGACATGTTGCTCTTTATTTTGGTTTCTCATATTGGACTCGCTTCCAAAATGTAATATTTTGAACTTGGTTGGGCACAGTAATCGTTCGTTACGTTACCGACACTTCGTTCGGCCACTATCCGCGGTTTTGGCTTATTTTAGAGCCACAAAAGTAATTATACATCTGCCATTTTTGCTCCAAAATTGTGGCGTATTTTTTCGTCTAGATGATGTGTTTGTAAAGAGAATGAAATGCAAACTTTTATCAGTGTAAAGGAGAGGACACTCAGCAGCTGCTTCCACATCTGTACTTTGGAGCACTATAGTGTGGGCCACCAGACCCGCCTTTTTTGGGTGTCCCACACAGGTGCATCATAGAATTTTTGTGGTGCCTCCATGTCAAATAAATTACATCCAAAGGTGAATACTAAGCATATTCTTGGTCATAAATAATGCATTCTTCTTTAAATTCCGCCCAAACACACACTTGTACCACACTTCCAATCAATTTAGCCTGTTTTTATTTTAACATTGAGATTTACAGTGTGATAAATTGACCTTTTGTTTGCTTCTCATAGGGGAGAGAAGACTGGGAGGAGGACACTCCAGGGAGCACATGCACCCCACAACTTCCAAGCAACCCCAAACTCCCAAAGACCCACAACCGAAACATGTGCAGGAAGTTGAGGTGGAGGAAGGAGAAGTGCAGGAAGGAGAGGTGGATGACGTTGTGGATCTGGTCACCACAACAGGTCAGTATCTGCCACCACAGCTTCAGGTAAGAGATGTAGGCCTGCAGAGTTATAATACCTTTTTGTTTTTTGTTTTTAGGGGATATAAATGTTGTGAAGGATAGTACACGGTTCTCTGCTGACAGTGCCCTCCGCCTCATCCAGCAAGTGATGGAATGTAGCACGGAACTGGAGCTTATTAAACAAAGAATCCATGTGATGGAACAAACATTTAAAGACATTCTCGATGTTTTGGAGAGAATTCAATAAGCCATCCAAACACATTTGTTTTTACATGTTTGTTTTTGCAACTATTCGTATTTTTTTGACAATCAAACCAGCCAAAAATTGAATCTGCACACAGTGTGTCAACACGTGCTATCTGCCATCAGGGGATATCCATGTACGTCTTTTGTGGGTGCAACCCCTTCCTCGTATCTAAAGTCGGTGAAATGAGGAAGGGGTTGCACCCCCAAAACACGTCCATTGATCACCCCTGATGGCAGATAGCACATGTTGACAATAGGGATCAGGATTGTAAACTTCATAGATGTCAAAAATCCCAAATGTGTGCATATTCAATTTTTGGCTGGGCAAGGGGTGGCAGGACCCCATATTAGGACGGGCACATAGAGACATAGTTTGTGTAAGTGAATGTCTCAGATTGCTCAGAGGTATCCAATGTTGTAATTTTTGGAATGCAACTGTTATTTTTGTATTTTCATAAGCAAAAAATTGCTGGGTTGGGGCCAGGCCAACCCAAAAAACCTGAAAAAACTAAAAATGGTGAGAATGTGCACAGAGTAAAATATTTGACCACAAACAATGTGTAGCTTCTTTTTATAATACCCTCTAAGCTTATTTGGTTATTTTGTAAGGTTACATGGTGAAATGGTTGTTATTTACTAAAGTAAAATACACTTGGCACTACAAATGCACAAAGACAAACTAGGAGACAGGAAAGAACAAATAATTACAGGTTTAACCAAGCTTTTTATTGGGATCCTTAGACATAGGCTGGCATAGGAATTGCCCCCCTACCCGTGAAATACTCCATGTATTTGTCCCGAACCTCACAGGCATTTTGGGAGGGCAAGCCAGGACGGGCAGATTCCAGGCCCGGCAGGGGATTTGCAGGGGAAAGTCCAGCCTCTGGCAAAACTGAGGCCATATAGGAATTTGATTTCTGGCTCAGAAAGTTGTGTAGCACACAGCAGCATAATACGACATAGTTTATTTTGTAGTCCGCCAAGTGTATTGAAGTCATAAAAAGGCGGAACCGGCTGGCCATTATGCCAAAGGCATTTTCGACAACTCTTCGGCCCCTGGCCAGCCGGTAATTGAACACCCTCTTCTCTGGGGTCAGGGTCCTCTGTGGAAACGGCCTCATAAGATGCCGTCCGAGTCCGAAGGCTTCATCAGCCAAGAAAACAAAGGGGAGTCCTTCAATATTCCCTGCATCCGGTGGCAATGCAAGGTCGTCACTCTGGAGACGGAGGGCAAACTCCGTCTGGATGAAGGATCCCCCATCGGACATCCGACCATTCTTCCCTACATCAACATAGAGGAATTCATACCGTGCTGACACCACCACCATCAGCACAATGCTATGAAACCCCTTGTAATTGTAGTAGTAGGACCCAGAACGGGGTGGCGGCACGATGCGGACGTGCTTCCCGTCTATGGCACCACCGCAGTTGGGGAAGTCCCACCGCGTGGCAAACTCCGATGCCACAGTCTGCCATTCCTGTGGCATGGAAGGAAGCTGTGGAGTGAAACACAAGATGAAATAATATTAGAATACCAAAGTCAGACATTACAAGGAAATTTGATTAAAAAAAAATCAAGGCCAACATCAATCAAATTCTACGTTTATTAAGGTGTTTAAAATAAGTATAAGGGAAGGCTCATTTATCAGATTCATCACCTCCTCTGATGGGCCATTACTAAATTATTTTGGGGGGGGGGAAATGTGTTTGGCCACAGGATAGCATTGCAGTGGCGGTGCGTCCAGAGTGGGCGCTGGAGCACTGCCCCCTCTCTCCTGTGCCCATCACTCAGAACAATACATAGGTTCATGCGTTGCATTAACCTATGTATTGTCTATGCCGCCCACTATTCAGGTGGATGGCCTCTTGTTTAGCCACCGACATATGAATAATTGCGCCATTTAGGGGGTTCAAATTGCATAGCAGAAACAGGTAGTAAAATAGTCTTGCACATTACAACCTGAGGGATGTAATTGGCTTCCGAAAAGTAAAATAGGGGACGCAGGGGGGGGGGGGGGCATTCCTTGGGGAAACACTGGCAGGCTGCTCTGCCAATCATGTTCACCAAGTCTGTTTAATGGTAACATGATTGGCTGATGCAACATCAAGGGAAGGAGAAGACATCAAGGACAGAAGAAGGATGGCGCTGACCACAAGAAGGTAAGTGCAGGGCTGGGGGGAAAATGGCTGCATTGGAGGGAACAAAATGGCTGCATTGGAGGGAACAAAATGGCTGCATTGGAGGGAACAAAATGGCTGCATTAGAGGGGACAACTGGGGGCGTTTAATAGGCACCTGAGCAAAAAAGGAGGAAGTTTAGTTCATAAATTGGGGTGGGACCCCCAAACATTTGGAGCAACAGGCGCCCCTGCTGGAAAAGTTAGTGAAGGGAAATATTTATGGAGGAGAAAAAAGGGGCAATCTAAAGCTTCCAGCATGCATGGGGACAAAGGGGACATTCTCAGCATATTACAATCATGGTAATTAGGGAAGGATGAAAGAAATGCAATACATTAGCATATATGTAATACATAAAATGTGATGTTAATGGAGAAAACTTACCCTAATATAGTCCTCCTGCAGGACTTGTATAATGGCAGAACAGGTGTCTGGGACTATGAGGCCCAGAGCCTGGGGGGAGATGCCTCTGGTAAACTTCAAGTCCTGAAGACTTCTCCCTGTCGCCAGGTAACGTAACGTGGCGATGAGCCTCTGCTCAGCACTGATGGCTTCCCGCATAACGGTGTCCTGCCTGGTAATATAGGGGGACACCAAAGCCAACAGTTCCTGAAAAACGGGGTCAGACATCCGCAGAAAATTCCTGTAGTCCTCAGGATTATTCTCGACGATCTCCCGCAGCAGAGGCATGTGGCAGAATTGGTCCCGCTGGAGCAACCAATTCTTGGTCCATGAACTCCTCCTCACACCATTCATGGACTGGTCTTGGTCCAAAACAAGCAGACCAACACCAAGCGCACGCACAGCACGAACTCGACGACGAGAACGTCCAGGCGACATGGCTAATAAGAAACGGTCGTCTTATCAGAACGTACAGAACAGAACGCACTTTAGAACAGCAAGGCCTATGAATAACGAACTGAAAATCAGAAACGAACAGGCAAGAACGCACTGTAAAACAGATACGACCTGCCTAGACGCCCTGAAAGTCAAGATACGAACCCACAAGCACAAACTGAACCGCAGAAAACGATCTGAAAAGTACGAAGACTGAAAAGCGCGAATCGTCTCTTCCCAAACTTTTACTTCACATGCGGTAACACGAGATCAGCAAAAGCAGCCCAAGGGGTGGCGCCAAGAAAAAAGATCTTCCCCTTTATAGTGCCGTCGTACGTGCTGGACGTGAGCGCGGAGAACAACGAGGAAATTGGGAAATGTCAGTGTGTACGCATAGAAAGCTTGACGAGAAAATCGACAAGCTTAACAAAAATCTCGTCGAAAAAAACGACGTGTTTTTTACGACGAGAAACTCGGTCGTGTGTACGAGGCTTTACAGAAAATGTTTGACCTCTGTCATTGCCAACAAAGGATATATAACAAAGTATTGAGATGAACTTTTGATATTGACCAAATACTTATTTTCCACCATAATTTGCAAATAAATTCTTTCCAAATCAGACAATGCGATTGTCTGGATTTGTTTCCACATTTTGTCTCTCATAGTTGAGGTATACCTATGATGACAATTACAGGCCTCTCTCATCTTTTTAAGTGGGAGAACTTGCACAATTGGTGGCTGACTAAATGCTTTTTTACCCCACTGTATTGTTTATTAATCTGAAACAGATACAACCAATGACGAGGAGATGTTTACGGTCAATAGGATTCCATATGAAGCAAGAGTAGTACACTTTAGATTATAAAAAGTACATTCAAAGCATAGTCCTATACAGTGGGCATGTCTAAAAGCTAGGCAAATAAAATAAAGGGATAGGTATGTTCAACCTTAATGAGTACTTATTCTGTTTGGGTGGAGGGGCAAAGTTTGCTTCCTGCCTTCTTTTTTTTTTGGTTCTCTGAATCCTTTAGGGAATAGGGATGAGCCTGATGTTCGAGTCGAATGTAAGTTCGACTCGAACATCGGGAGTTCGGCAAATACCGAACATTATGGGGCATTCACAGCAAATTTGAGCGCTGCGGTTCGCCCCATAATGCACTGCGAGATCGCAGTGCATTAGCATCTTGTAATTGGCCAAAGCACGCACCTGACCTGCATGCTTTGACCAATCACAGCGGGCCTTTGGCCAATCGTGGTGCAGGGGACTAAGTCCATGCCCCATACCATATAAGGCTGCTTACTCGGCGGCCATATATAGTGTAATTATGAATGAAGAGAGATTAGGCAGGTTAGTTAGTGGCGTGTAGGCAGTGTAACATACAGTATATATATCTAGCCTGGCGTGTGTATATATTTATTCATATATAATATATGTATGTGTGTGTGTGTATATATATATATGTATGTGTGTATATATATATATATATATATATTGTGAGGGGGTTAGCTCGGCAGCGGGTGTGTGTGACCCCCGAGATGGGCTCCCCACACAAAAACAGGCCCAGCAAACGGAGGTTGTGGTTTTCAAAATCAAAAAGGTGCGGTTTATTTTCTATTTACAGTGACAAAACACAGCAAAGCAAAAGAAACATAAACAAAATAAATCCTGGTCAACTTGACCTCTGACTAAACATACAGGTTTCCTAACTAACAACTGGGATCAGCCTAGTGCTGTCCTAGTCCCTAAGTCCCTGGTTTTAAATGTCCAAGCAAATAGCCACACAGGCTTTGTCTCACCGCACAGGGGTTCACTCTCCCTAGACAGTCCACACAGGTCTGGTTCCAGGCATGAGCTAACACCTAATGAATCTGGGAGTTCTTATAGAGGCCTAAATGAGCTGACAAGCTTCAGCTGGTCTCATCAACTCCCTGTCTGTACGACGCCCCACACTCTCCCTAGAGGTATGAGTCATCCATGAGCCCACTAGCCTTATACAACTCTCCACCTAGTTGTATAAGTCGGCGTAAAGCCTGAATCTGGGCGAAATATATCTACCCCCCTGGATGCAACCAGGTGACTTTACCTTCCTGCTGTCACATACCCCCCCTCTTGTTTTAACCTCGGGGTTGGAACACCAGCAATCAGGCATTCATGTACTCGAGACAAAGCATCCACATTCCCCATTTGAACGCCAGGGCGATGCTTTACTGTGAAGTTGAATTCCTGGAGGGCCAGGAACCACCTATTCACTCTTCTATTTGTTTCCTTGTTTTGAGCCATCCACTTTAACGGAGCGTGATCCGTAACCATGTCAAAGTGCCTACCTAGCAGGTAGTACCGAAGGGAATCTAGAGCCCACTTCACCGCTAAACACTCCTTTTCAACGGTGGCGTAATTTACCTCATGGGACTTCAACTTCCTGCTGAGGTAAATGACTGGGTGCTCTTCCCCGTTCCAGACCTGGGACAATACTGCTCCTAACCCCACATCTGACGCATCACTTTGTACGACAAAGTCTTTAGAGAAGTCGGGTGAGTACAACACTGGCTGGCTACATAAGGCTTGTTTCAAGAATTGGAATGCTGCCTCAGCCTCGGGGGTCCATTTAATCATGACCGACCCTTTCCCCTTCGTCAGGTTGGTTAGGGGCACAGCCTTAGAAGCAAAGTGGGGAATGAATCGCCGATAATACCCAGCGATTCCCAGAAAGGCTCGTACCTGCTTCTTGCTGTTGGGACGTGGCCAACTCTGGATGGCCTCGACTTTGTTGAGTTGGGGTTTTATTACTCCCCTCCCAATGGTGTACCCAAGATATTTGGCCTCCTCCTGCCCAATGGTACACTTCTTGGGGTTAGCCGTAAACCCCGCTTCCCGAACAGAGTCCAGGACTGCTTGCACTTTTGGCAGATGTGAGGCCCAATCTGTGCTATGGACAATTATGTCATCCAGGTAAGCCGCAGCATACTTCCGATGGGGCCTCAGCATCTGGTCCATTTTCCGCTGGAATGTGGCCGGCGCATTCTGTAACCCGAACGGCATTCTTTTATATTGGAACGCCCCGTCTGGGGTTACAAATGCGGTTTTCTCTTTGGCCGACTTGGCCAGGGGGATTTGCCAATACCCTTTTGTGAGGTCAAGAGTCGTCATGTATCGGGCTGTTCCCAGCCGGTCGATCAACTCATCTATACGTGGCATGGGGTAGGTGTCAAATTTTGTAACTTTGTTCAACTGACGAAAATCGTTACAAAATCGCCAGCTCCCATCCGGTTTAGGCACCAACACAATGGGACTAGACCAATCACTTTGGGACTCCTCTATCACCCCTAAGTTCAGCATTTTCTGTACTTCCTCCCGTATTGCCTCCCGTCGGGCCTCTGGGATCCGATAGGGTTTTAACTTCACCCTTTCACCGGGCGGGGTAATGATGTCATGCTCTACCCCAGATGTTTGTCCCGGCAGCTCAGAGAATACCTCCTTGTTGCGAAGCACAAACTCCTTAACCTCCTGTTGTTGGGGTTGTGACAAGGTGGCTGCTATTCCAACCTCAGGAATCACGCAACCAGTTTGAGCTGGTGACCAAGTGTCTGCGACTAGGGACTCTCTATCCCTCCAGGCTTTCAACAGATTAACGTGATAGATCTGTTCGGGCTTTCGCCTTCCTGGTTGTCTGACCTTGTAATTCACTTCGCTCACTTTTTCCATTATCTCGTAGGGGCCTTGCCATTTGGCAAGGAATTTACTTTCAACCGTAGGGACAAGTACCAGTATCCTATCCCCCGGGGAAAAGGTACGGGTCTTGGCTCCACGGTTGTACACTCTCTGCTGTGCTAACTGCGCTTGGGCCAAATGTTCCTTCACGATGGGCATTACCTGTGCAATTCGGTCTTGCATCAGGGCGACATGCTCAATCACACTCCTGTGGGGAGAACTCTCACTTTCCCAAGTTTCCTTGGCAATATCCAACAGCCCTCTTGGGTGTCTCCCATACAGTAACTCAAAGGGGGAGAATCCCGTAGAGGATTGGGGCACCTCCCTAATAGCAAACATCAGATAAGGAAGTAGACAGTCCCAATCCTTTCCATCTCTATCCACCACTTTCTTCAACATTTGTTTTAGGGTTTTGTTGAACCTTTCAACCAGCCCATCGGTTTGGGGGTGATACACAGATGTACGTAATTGCGTCACTTTGAACAATTTACACAGCTCCTTCATAACCCGGGACATAAAGGGTGTACCTTGGTCCGTAAGCAGTTCTTTACAAATACCCACCCGGCTAAACACAAGAGATAGCTCTTTGGCTATGGTTTTGGCCGAGGTATTTCGGAGAGGGATCGCTTCTGGATAACGGGTGGCATAGTCCATTATAACTAATATGTACTGGTGCCCCCTAGCGGACTTGATTATAGGACCTACCAAATCCATGGCGATCCTCTCAAACGGGACCTCAATGATGGGTAGAGGGACCAGCGGGCTACGGAAATGTGGCATCGGGGCCGACCTCTGACACACAGGGCAGGAGGAACAATAATTTTCTATGTCCTTCATCACCCCCGGCCAATAGAATCTCTGTAATACCCTCTCTCGGGTTTTCTCTGTCCCCAGATGACCTCCAAGAATGTGCCCATGGGCCAACTCCAACACCAACTTCCTGTAAGGTTTGGGCACCACAAGCTGCTCAACGGTTTCTTCTGCCCTTTTTGCCACCCGATACAGTAGGTCCTTCTCTACGCTGAAGTATGGGTAAGTGCAGGTATTATCTGGGTTCACTAACTCGCCATCTATTTTCACTACGTTTTCGCGTGCCTTTATTAGGGCGGGGTCTTTCAACTGTTCTGTGGCAAAGTTTTCCCTGTGAACCTCAAGATCAGAAAACTCCACAGACGGTAGGTTTTCGTCTGAGGAGGTGGGCTCCTCCCCAGTTTCTTGAGTCTCCCCTGCCAATACTGATAAGGGAAATTCCGGAGAGTCCTCACCACTCTCAGGGGAGTTCTGGCTATCACATTCCTGGTACATAGGGGCACCAGTGGGGGGCTCAGGATCATCCCACAGTCCCCAGAACTTCGGAAAATCCCTTCCCACAATGGCGTCATGCGGTAACTGAGATACTAAGCCCACTGGATGAGAGAGGGTACCTTTGGGGGTCTCGAAACACACTGTAGTCACTGGATACTCTCGGGTGTCCCCATGCACACAAATAACAGCTACCTTGCTATTCCCAGAGACCTCTGTTTTAACTAACTCAGCCTTTATCAGGGTCACAAGGCTACCTGAATCCAACAATACCACAACATTTCTACCATTAACACACATTTTGCATAAATGTTTCTCAGTTCCTCGAATGGCAGTGCATGCGACTGTCGCACACAGCGACTGACGTCTGCCCGTCAGAAAGTCACACTGCATGGGTTCCTCCACAACCGGGCAATTGGCTGCAATATGTCCCGCTTGCCGGCAGCGGTAGCAAACGATCCTTCTTGCGGCCTCTTGAGCCGCTGATTTCCCAGGCTGTTCTCGCCAAACTTGGGGTAGAGCTCCCACCCTCTCACTCTCTCCACCCTCACCCCTTGGAATCCTCTTATCCGCCCCTGGGGATGGTCTGGTCTTAGGGTGGAAAGTCCGAGTGTCTCTGGAAGAGGCCGTCAGGTTCTCTGTAGCCAAGTATTTCTCCACACGATCCACAAGACCATCGGCCGTCTCTGGGTCTCCATGGCTTACCCACTTTTGGATGGCAGTAGAAAGAGCTCTCAAAAACCGATCCATTACAACACGTTCCACAATCTTTGGTGCGGACAAAGTCTCTGGCTGTAGCCACTTTCTGCTCAGGTGAATGAGATCATACATTTGAGACCTGGGGGGTTTTCCAAGCTGGAAAGTCCAGTTATGCACACGCTGAGCCCGGACAGCCTGGGTGACACCCAGCCTTGCCAATATTTCAGCTTTTAGCATCACATAGTCTTTTGCTTGGTTAGGCTCTAGGTCATAGTAAGCTTTCTGCGATTCACCAGTTAACAGAGGAGCCACCAGTCCAGCCCACTGCTCCTCAGGCCACTTTTCTCTTTCAGCGGTCCTTTCAAATGTGGTCAAAAATACCTCTGGATCATCCTCTCCAGTCATTTTTGTCAATAAACGACTCACCCCAAAGGACGCGGTATTAGTGGGACGGCTTTCCTCACTGGTCTGCGGACGTTGCTGCATTACTGCTTCCATCTGTTGTTGTAGTCTCTGCTCTTGCTTCTGCAACAGGTCTATGAAGCGGGCCTCAGATTGCTGCTGGGCTTGTTGCTGAGCCTCCAGACTCTGTTGCAAAGTTGCGTTTGTCTGCTGCTGGGCTGCAAGGCTCTGTTGATGAGCTTGCTGCTGGGCTGCGAAGTTCTTTTGCAAACCTGCATTTGTCTGCTGTTGATTGGCATTTGCTAGAGCCAGCTGCTTCAGTATCTCCTCCATGCTGGCTTAAAAAAAAAACTGCCACTGGTTCTCCACCAACTGTGAGGGGGTTAGCTCGGCAGCGGGTGTGTGTGACCCCCGAGATGGGCTCCCCACACAAAAACAGGCCCAGCAAACGGAGGTTGTGGTTTTCAAAATCAAAAAGGTGCGGTTTATTTTCTATTTACAGTGACAAAACACAGCAAAGCAAAAGAAACATAAACAAAATAAATCCTGGTCAACTTGACCTCTGACTAAACATACAGGTTTCCTAACTAACAACTGGGATCAGCCTAGTGCTGTCCTAGTCCCTAAGTCCCTGGTTTTAAATGTCCAAGCAAATAGCCACACAGGCTTTGTCTCACCGCACAGGGGTTCACTCTCCCTAGACAGTCCACACAGGTCTGGTTCCAGGCATGAGCTAACACCTAATGAATCTGGGAGTTCTTATAGAGGCCTAAATGAGCTGACAAGCTTCAGCTGGTCTCATCAACTCCCTGTCTGCACGACGCCCCACACTCTCCCTAGAGGTATGAGTCATCCATGAGCCCACTAGCCTTATACAACTCTCCACCTAGTTGTATAAGTCGGCGTAAAGCCTGAATCTGGGCGAAATATATCTACCCCCCTGGATGCAACCAGGTGACTTTACCTTCCTGCTGTCACAATATATATATATATATATATATATATATATATATATATATATATATATATATATATATACACATACATATATTATATATGAATAAATATATACACACGCTATATATATATAATGTTTGTATGTGTGTATATATATATATATATATATACACACTCTGCATTTAGTGTAGGCTAGATATTCAGTGCAGACAGTGTAGTATATATAATACAGTGTATTGAAGTAGTTAAGTGGAACCCAGCGCCAAAATGGCGTGGGGGTACCCCCAAAATCCATACCAGACCCATACCAGACCCTTATCCGAGCATGCAACCTTGCAGGTCGCAGGAAAAGGGGGGGGGGTGAGAGAGCGTCCTCCTCCTGAACTGTACCAGGCCACATGCCCTCAACATGGCGGTGACGTAAACGGGTTACCCCGCCCCCCTCTGAGGTCACATGACATCAGAAAGGGGTGGGTCACTCGGGATCCGGCAATACATTACAGCTGCGAGCAATTTAAATGACATTTTTTCCTTTAGAAATGTAATTTTGCTGCGGTACTATTATAAACCTGGGAAAGATGCGCTGCTTTACAGGCAGACTAAGGGGACCCCCAAGCACGATATTTAAAGGAATATTTCATTTTTATTGTTTCACTTTAAGCATTATTAAAATCGCTGCTCCTAAAAAAACGGTTGTTTTTAAACTTTTTTTTTGCATTGATACATGTCCCCTGGTACCCGGGTTCCCATACACTTTTTATGGCAATAACTTATGTAAGCCTTTAAAATGAGCACTTTTGGTTTTTCATGTTCATGTCCCATAGACTTTAACGGTGTTCGCACAATTTTTTTGCCTGTTCGCGATGTTCTGGTGCTATTGCGAAGCCTGGGGCTTCAGTTTAAACAGACAACATCGTTAGTAGGCCTGAACAGAGTGAACTATATAAGAGAGGTGAATAACGGTAATCCCAGTTTAAACAAGGGTGAAAACTGAAGCCTCGTACACGCGACCGAGAATCTCGTCAAGAAAAAACACGTTGTTTTTCTTGACGAGATTCTTGGACAAGAAACTTGTCCCGGCTGAGTGTACAGACGCTCCTTTCAAAGAACCCGCGGTTCTTTGAATGAAGCGAACGCGGTGACGTAATCGACTACGACGAGCGTGCGCTCATCACATTCGATGCCGTCGCCGCCATCTTGCTACACCCTACCTATGCCTAGGAAGCTACCGCGCATGCGTCAATGTCATTTAGAGCATGCGCGGGCTTCCCGGAGGACAGGTAAGTGTACACACACACACTTTTCTCGTCGAGAAACATGCTGACAAGAATCTCGACGAGAAAATAGAGAGCAGGTTCTCTATTTTTCTCGTCAAGATTCTTGTCGGTTTTCTTGACAAGAAACCTGATAGCCGTGTACACACGACCGATTTACTAGGCAAGAAAGCTCTGCCAGCAAGTTTCTTGTCGTTTTTTGATGATAAACTCGGTCGTGTGTACGAGGCTTCAGTCTGTAGATTCTTGGGAGATGTTCCTGAGTTTCTACTTTTTAAGATTTGAGTTCATGTAAAAGATGCAATTAAAATGAATTGGCCACATTTTATGCCCTGAGTTTAAGAAAGGCTCTGTTTTAAGAATTGTTGTACATATGTGTTTATATCTTCCATCTCTTAAAATGTTTCCTGTGTTTGCAGATAAAAGGTATCATTTTCTTTTGGTGTTAAATTCATTTTCAGGAAAAACATGTGAATGAACAAATACATTACGCAGAGAACTGGGTTTTCATCAGATCTTTTGGCAGCCAGGAGTTTTTGTTGATATTGTGACCTATAGTATATCAATATGGATATTACCATGTGCCTCCTATGTAGCAGCTTTTGGAGAAATACTGGAGAGTGTTCTACAGTTATCAGCTGGGAGCACATCTTGATTGCTCTAGGCCTGGACCTGGGGTTGTGCTGTTGGAGTTCATGGCTTTCTTGCAAGTTTGTGTGCATTCACATTTCCTGACAGATGTTCACTCAATTGCAATAAAACAAACTCATCCCATGATCCTCAAAGCCAAGGATTAAAGCTCTAATTTGTACAGTTCTCCAGAGAGCAATTTTGCTGAAAAAGGGTTGCAAGAGTTACCAGCATGTGGTACAAGCAACAGTACAGGCAGTGCCATTTTGTCCTCAGAGTACTTATTCTTATTTATACCCTTATGCCGCGTACACATGGTCGGAAAACCTGCCAACAAAAGTCCGATGTGAGCTTCTGGTCGGAAATTGCGACCGTGTGTATGCTCCATCGGACTTTTGCTGTCGGAATTTCCCCCAGAAAAAAATTGAGAGGAAGTTCTCTATTTTTTAGACGGAAAAAAATCCGATCGGAAATTCCGATCGTCTGTAGCAATTCCGACGCGCAAAATTCCGACGCATCCTCGGAAACAATTTGACGCATGCTCGGAAGCATTGAACTTAATTTTCTCGGCTCATCGTAGTGTTGTACATCACCACATTCTTGACGGTCGAAAGTTCAAAGAACTTTTGTGTGACCGTGTGTATGCAAGCCAAGCTTGAGCGGAATTCCATCGGAAAAACCATCCAAGATTTTTCAGACGGAAAATCCGATCGTGT
Source organism: Rana muscosa (assembly GCA_029206835.1). Classification (NCBI taxonomy): domain Eukaryota; kingdom Metazoa; phylum Chordata; class Amphibia; order Anura; family Ranidae; genus Rana; species Rana muscosa. The sequence continues at coordinate 223,468,107 of CM055116.1, forward strand.
GTACGCGGCATTACATATGTAGTCTGAAGGCTACAAGCAACTCAAATCTATATTTGTTATGCATTTCTTGATAATAACGAGAGGGGGAAGCCAATAGGTTGTCAAGAGAAAAACAAACTTTGAAATCCTTATTTCTTATAGCTATATTGCCCTTAACATTATCTGGGATACCCTGTTTTGTGTGACCTCAGCTCCATCCCTGTGGTGGACCTGCCTTCAGAGCTGTAGCCATTCCAGTGTCTTTCTCCCATAACACTCAGAGCAATCAAGCAGAACTATCTCTTTCCCAAGGCCAGAATCTAGTGCTACAAACAAAAGGACGGAATGCTTTCAGGAACACTAAGATAGGTGCCTTCACTTCAGCTGACATGTTGCCTGACAGTTGCTCAGCTTCTCTTTGTTTCACAACAAAGAACGTGGCATCAAACAAAGAAATCCCAATATAAAACAAATGGCTTGAACATATTCCAACGTTATAGACTTACACCACTTTATCAAAACGCTTCTGGATACATCTGATAGCCTGATGGGAATCTGCCTCACAGGTTTTTTTTTTCCCATTTGGTTTCTAAAGCACTTATCAAGTCAATTATGTGGCTAATGCCCACATCGCTGCAAAGTGATACACAAGCTTAACAGTACGTAAGGAAGGTGCTGTGTTTGTGTTTGTTAGAAAACAATCCTTCCATTTAAGGTGTAAAGCCATTGTAAGATCAGAGTGCTCAGTGTGGCCGTTATAACATCATTGACTGACAACATGATCCTTTCTAAAAACATAAAACATTGTGCAAATGGCACTTAAGAACAAAGCATTCTAAGTGCATGCCCCACAGTTTGGCTGCAGAATAGGGTGGACAGGTCAGATGCACTAAGCTGCAGATATCAGAGGTGCTCTGCTTCTAGTGTAGCATTATTTAAAAAATAAATAAAACTTAGATGGAATCTAAGTTTTTTTACTTTTTCCCCTTTAAACTCTTTTAATTAAACTAATATTCATATGAGCATTCGCTATGAATATGCAATAATGAAGAAATACACCCATCAGCCATAATAGTATGGCCAATGACCTTTAAAATAGAATAACATTGATTATTTCATTACAATGGCATCTGAAAGTGGGTGGGACATATTAGATGAACATGTTGTCCCTGAAGTTGATATGTTGAAAGCAGAAACAAGTGTAAGGAATTGGGCGACTTTGACAAGGGCCAAATTGTAATAGCTGGATGACTGGGTCAGAGCAACTCCAAAACTGAAATCCCTTTTGGGATGTGAGATGTTCCCAGTCTGCAGTGGTCAGGACTTACCAAAAGTGGTCAAAGGAAGGAAAACCAGTGACCGGGTCATGAGTACCAAAGGCGCATTGATGTATATGGGGATCTAAGGCTGGCCCGTGTATTCCAATGCAATAGAAGAGTTACTGTAGCTTAAATTGCTGAAAAAGTTCATGCTGGTTTTGATAGAAAGGTGTCAGAACACACAGTGCATTGCAGTTTGTTGTGTGGGTGGGGCTGCGTCAGGGTGCCCATGCTGACCAATATCCACAGCCAAATGCACTTACAATGGGCATGTGAGCATCAGAACTGGGCCATGGAGCAATGGAAGAAGGTATCCTGTTCTGAGTAATCGCAGTTTACATCATGTGGATGGCTGGGTTCATGTGCGTCGCTTACCTGGGCAGAGGATGGTACTAGGATGCACTATAGGAAAAAGGCAAGCCAGGCAATGTTCTGCTGGGAAACCTTGGGTCCTACCATTCATGTGGATGTTACTTTGGGGTCCATGCCTTAACAGGTCAGGGCTATTTTGGTGGCAAAAGGGGGACCTACTCAATATATGGTGGGTAGTCATAATGTTATGGCTGATTGCTGTATTAGGTAGGCAAAGGTTGGGCAGACCTTGTTTAATACACTGTATATTTAGTGATTTTAACCTTGTATTCAGTATACTGTATGAAGTCTTTACAACATCAAGGAAAAAATGTCTTAAAGCGATATAATGTCCACCACGCTTTAAGACCATAGGTCATTAAGAAAGTGTTATTTTCAAACACTGTCTGAGATTTTTCTTCCAATTCTTTAATCAAGCCATCACTGTCTTCTAATACCTACAGTACATAGAAGCAGTGTGTCTGGATCCGAGCAATGTCTGTAAAGCCTTGGGAGCCATGCCCGGAGCCCAAACTGTGGGGATGGCCTGTAATGTTGCTTCAGGCACTGTATCCTGCATTGGTTGCTCACCTTGGCAATGCATTGTGTTAGCCGCAGGGTTCTATACAGGTCCAGGGTCATGGTCCATCACTATGGAACCTAGTCCCTGAAGACCCCTTCAGGGGAATTCCCACTGTGATGGGCAAAGCCTTTATTTACAGTCCAGCATCGTAGACAGGAAGGACAGGGGAACCATGTATATCTTACTGTTACAGTAAAGCAGATTGTATTCACCTCCACATAAAAATCGAACTTGCTGCTATAATTTACCCACTCAGAGCTCAGTCTCAGGTGGGTGACCAGGTATTACATCACAGCAAGGTACATACACAATAAGGTACTTGCTCCTGCCCCATTTGCTATGAAGGTTCGTTACAGGATGGTCTACACCTGGGTCACTATATACTCCTAATGGACATGCTTACCCTATAGTTCGTACGCTTCTTGAAGTTTAGCGAAGTCAAGCTGGCCTTCCAGCATTAGACTCCTCTTCTGAAGGGACACCCAAATAGGGTGCAGTCAGACAACATCAGCCATCAAGGGAGCACCAGCAGTCTGGTTGCCTTGAAGCAAGTGAGCCAGATCATTTCTTGGACTGAAACTCGCTGTGCCATGATCTCTGCAGTCCATGTGCCAGGAGTGGACAATTGGAAAGCAGTTTAGCTCAGCCATCATGGGGCTGGATCAAGGGGCTGCTCATCCAGATGCCTTCAGTCTGCCCCCTCCCTCCCCCACCAGAACACACTGGCCAGCGCTTGCATCCATTGGCTGCCATCGCTGATCAGATGCCAATCAGATGCTGGTTTTCCAGCATGGCCATCCGACAGCCGGCTTCTGTCAGACAGGCTAGTGTACACTCGGGCCGAATGTTGGCTGGTTTCTATTGAACCAGCCGATACCAAACGATATTAGCAGTGTTAATTTCATCAACAAAAACATTTTCGTCAGCGGCATTTTCACAGTAACAAAATAAAAAGTATAGCACATTTTCGTCCACTGACGAAAACTATGACGAAAATCGAATCCGTTTTAATTAACAAACTAAAACGGGACGAAAATGTGAGGCGGGGACCTTTATCCTCGTGAACTAACTTCTAGTTTTCACGGAGCTCCGCCTGCTTCCGCTCCCAGCAAGCAAGCCACTGTGTGCACCGCGACTGCCAGAGACCAGAGCAGCACTGTGCATTACAGACAACCAGGCCTCCTGAATCCCGACGAGACTGTCCCAGTCTCGAGCAGAGCAGACTGTGATGGACTTGATGTCCGCCGGTGTCCCGCGATCGGTCGCGGAACGGCAGAATGGAGGGGATGCCTTTGTAAACAAGACACAACACTGATTGTCTGCTCCCTCTCATCGGGAGCAGCGATCAGTGACGTGTCAAAGTAAGCCACACCCCTTAACAGTTGGAATCACTCCCTAGGACACACGTAACCCCTTCCCTGCCCCCTACTGGTTAACCCCTTCCCTGACATTCACATTTATACAGTAATCAATGCATTTTTATAGCACTGATCGCTGTATAAATGTAAGTGGTCCCAAAATAGCGTCAAAAGTAACCGATCTGTCTGCCATAGTGTCACAGTCACGATAAAAATTGCAGATCGCCGCCATAACTAGTAAAAACAAAATGTAATAATAAAAATGTGATAAAACTACCCCCTATTTTGAAGACGCTATAACTTTTGCACAAACCAATCAATATACGCTTATTGCGATTTTTCTTACCAAAAATATGTAGAAGAATAATACGCATCGGCCTAAACTCAGGGGAAAAAAATTTTTTTTAATATATTTTTTGGGGATATTTATTATTGCAAAAAGTAAATATTGTTTTTTTTTTTCAAAATTGTCGCTCTATTTTTGTTTATAGTGCAGAGGTGATCAAATACCACCAAAAGAAAGCTCGATTTGTGGGGAAAAAAAGGACATCAATTTTGTTTGGGAGCCTAATCGCATACCGATCAATTGTCCGTTAAAGCGACGCAGTGCCGAATCGCAAAAAGTGGCCCGGTCATTTGGCAGCCAAATGGTCCGGGGCTGAAGTGGTTAAATGCTGCCACCATATTGCTCCTATTGTCTGTTATAACGCTTGGGATTTTCCTCTTTGGTATGTCCCACTCGTGCAAGCATTTGTCCACACAGTGATTTAAATGTGTGGGTGGGCTTTAGGCTTCCTAAAATGATTTTAGTTGACTAAAGTGTACTGGAGATTTTAGTCGACTAAAGTGTACTGGAGATTTTAGTCGACTAAAGTGTACTGGAGATTTTAGTCGACTAAAGTGTACTGGAGATTTTAGTCGACTAAAGTGTACTGGAGATTTTAGTCGACTAAAATGTACTGGAGATTTTAGTCGACTAAAACAATTGCAGAAGACTAAAATGGGACTAAAACTAAAATGAAAATGCCAAAATTAACACTGGATATTAGGCCTGTGTGTAGCAGGCTTTAGTATTTGAATTCATAGATAAGTTTTCACCATGTCAGAGATTGGTGAAATGTTGCCACATCCTTGGTATATAGGAAAAAACGACCCCCCCCCCCCCCCCAGTTGGAACTTTAAAGGCAACAACACCACTAATACGAGATAAAAAGCGTTTATGCACATAAAATTGGATCACACATACATGTGATGATCAAAAAAACATGGCAAAGAACAAAACAGACTATATTGTACCGGAGATTTTTCACAATTTATAGAGTACTAACTCAATTGAACAATTATTTTCTTGCTATGTACTTATGTTATGTTTGTTGTTTTGTTCTTTATCATGTTTTTAAATTGATCATCACATGTATGTGCGATCCAATTTTATATGTGTAAACAAATGCTTTTTATCTCGTATTAGTGGTGGTGTTGCCTTTAAAATCCCAACTGGGGGGGGGGGGGGTGTTGCTTTTTTTTTCTAGTATTTTAATTCAGCCTCTTTAAGCCACCCTGAGTTACAGGGTAGAAAGTGACTGCTTGTATTTTTACTGTCTATTAATATATTTCTTACTATATAAGATAATTGAAATCATATGATATCTTCTTATTTTCTTTTATAGGAATGTTATCATATACCGAGTATCTCTTCCTCCTCTGCATACTAACAAGTAAGTGGTAATCCATAGAAAATCTACAGGGATTTCTTGAGCTTTGTTTCAAACCTTTGTGTACGTTATTCCTGTCATAGTCCATGTGTGTTCTAAATGTGTGCTGCACTTCAGAAAATGTTGACTGGTTAGCTAGATTCAACCTCTTAAATAATTTTATAAAGGTTACATGAATACTTCATTATATAATGTACTACACTTAAGCTGGCCATACATTATACAATTTTATTTTTCAATTTCCTTAAGATCTACCTTCAACTATGTAGTCTAAGGGCGTACCTGACTGCAGACAAATTGAAAGTGCATATGGTTTTGGTAAATCTAAAGGAAAATGTATGGCCAGCCTCAGGGTACCCATTGATATTAGATGGCAGTCACCAAATCCATTGTTTTGGCCATAATAGTCATCCTCTTGCGTGGATGGATCTCGTACTGGCCAGCTGCTGTCATGGGATGAAAGTACATCATATAGGGTAGAAAAATAATTCTGACTGTAAAGCATCCCATAGATTATGCAATTTTCTTTCCATCCAACACAGGTAGATGGAAAGAAATTGCTTGATTCCCCCATCGACACAGTCAATGGAATCCCTCTTGCAGTGTTGGAGCCTTCTTTGTCGGGGCAGAACACAATGATCACTGCTGGCACCTATAGCCGCTGGCATTCATCGCATGAAAAAAATCTGAATTGCTGGTTGTACTGATGTTGATCAATGGATCGACTTTATTACAATCAGCCTACCCTTAGTTGGATCGAATCTTGACTGGTCCCTGCGGAATAAGTGACCCCCCAACAAATTTAGTCTCTCTCAATGATACCAGAAATACTCTATCCAGTGCAGTAATTTACAGTCTAAGTGTAGTTTCCATTAAAATGAAATGGAAATGAACGCTTTTAATTCCTTATTTGTATGGTAGCACAAAGATATCTCTCTGGGAGCAGAGCTGTGTGAAAGCAGCAGACTCTCTGTAAGGATTCCACTTTCTCCTGCTGAGACAGAGCTAGAACCCAGCGATCAGCAGGGAAGAATGAGCTTTGCTAATTGCATAGCTCTATCTCTTACCCCCGGTAAAAGTGCCCATCTGTCATCATCCTAAGGGCTTAAGCTGATCATACAGTGTAGAAAATAATTACCGTATTTGTTCCCCTGCAGATTTTGTAAGGTTGCCCACTTACAAAGAAATTAAGGTCTATAATTTTTATCATAGGTGTATTTTAAATAATAATAGAGTCGGAATATCAATCAAAAATCCAGAAAAACACATAAAACAAATGCTTTAAATTAAATGGCAGTTCAGTGAGTAAAATAAGTATTTGATCCCCTAGCAAAACATGACTTAGTACTTGGTGGAGAAACCTTTGTTGGCACGCATGAGGTAAGACGTTTCTTGTAGTTGGTGACCAGGTTTGCACACATCTCAGGAGGGATTTTGGTCCACTCTTCTTTACAGATCTTCTCCAAATCCTTAAGGTTTCTTTGGCTGTCTCTTGGCAACTTGAAGTTTCAGCTCTCTCCAAAAATGTTCTATAGGATTAAGTTGTGGAGACTGGTTAGGCCACTCCATAACCTTAATTTATTTCTTCTGGAGCCACTCTTTTGTTGCCTTGGTGGTATGTTTTGGGTCACTGTAATGCTGGGGAGACCCATCCATGACCCATCTTCAGTGATTGCTGGTGCAATACTTTCCAGGCTCCTTGTAAAAAATTAAAAAATAATTGGAAATGCACATTTTTTTTTTTACCTGTAAAAAAAATTGCATTTCTTTTTATTTATTTTTAAAGTTAAACTTATTCTTTAAAACCAATCAGCTTTTTTGTCAAAGCTTTATTGAATCTGAAGTAAGAAGCTGATTAGTTTCTATGCAGAGCTGCACCAGATTTTGCACTCTCCAGTTTTAGTAAATCAACCCCTTGGCTAAAATGGAGCTGATGCATGAAAAAGAATGAAAAATGTCTTTAAGCCCTGGTTCACACTGGTGCGATTTGACATGCGATTTGACATGTCAAATCGCATGTCAAATCGGTGATATTTTCCGCAAATGGCACTGTCCTAATCGGTGCAACGCCGCATCTGCGGCGCTGCACCGATTTCAAAAAGTAGTTTCTGTACTACTTTTTGCGATTTCGGACGCGATTTACATTGACATCTGTGTCAGATGTCTTTGTAATCGCGGCTGAAATGGGGACTGCCAGCGAGAGTGAAATCGTGCGAATTCAGCTGAACTCGCACGGCTTCACTCCCGCAGCCCAGTGTGAACCTGGGCTAAAAGCTGTGTTTTTTTTTTTGTTTTGTTTTACTTGTGTGCATGAGGCTTTAGCTGATAAATTCCTACATCTTGCCAAACTACTGTCCAGCATATTTAAATGATCTCCAGTTTTTTCTCTCCTTTTATTTTCTCCTTCTCTTCTCTGCTATATGCTGTTAAATTGCTTGTATGTGTATTATTATACTTCTCATATGAAAAAAAAAAGAAACATTTTTCATATAGTATTTGTTGTAATGTTGGTGGATCTGGACTGAAACTTTGACACTGAATTTCATAGAAAAAAAAAAGTAAAATGTAATTTAGAATTTTATGTTCTTTGAATGACTTTGAATAATATGTAATCCTCATCTTTATGTCAGCAAGGTGATTACAAGTGTTTTGTGCAGTGTTTATCAAGTTCTTATGTCTACTTTTTCCATTCAAAACTCCTGATTAATAAGCCATATACAGGATAGAAACGTCATTGCAATGTTTAAATCAAAGTCCAAGAGTTATAAAATTTTTGGAAGAACTTCACCTTCACTTACATAGTATAGACCACCAAGGTGTGTGTCACTGCTAGATATTTGTCAATAACTGCAGTGAGATATAGTTCCGGCAGAAGCTGTGAAAAGTTACTGAACTAGCAAGCATGCCTTCTCATACCCGGTGGAAGCGGAAAGGTATTTTTTTCAAAGAAGCGGTATAGTTATGGCTTTTACAGTGCAAATAAGATGTTCTAATGACAACATGGGAACATGAACTAGTTAATCAACAGCGCTGTCCCAAACCAATATCAATTAAATTCACAATCAGTGCATATACCTCTATACAGTATCAGAAAATAGATATGTGATTTTATATATATATATATATATATATATATATATATATATATATGTGTGTGTGTGTAGCGGGGTCCTCAATTTAGGGGTAGTGTCTGAGTGGTAGTTATGCTCAAACACCTAAATTGTTAGGACATTATCAACCATTTTGTCTACAGGAAGAGTATCGGTGTATTGTTCCCTGTGGCCTGCAGGTGGTGCTGTTATAGTGGGCCAGGGTTGAACCGCTGAAACAGTGCTGTGCCTTGTGTGTCCCCTCTCGGCAACCATACAGTGGGAGTGGTCGGCCTGCTGTGTATGCTGGGAGAGGATATAAAAGGGGCAGACGCTGCCTGTTCAGGGTTCGTCGTCAGGAGTCCTACTCCCAGGGAGTGTGTGTTCCTGTCCGCCCTGGGCACCTTTGGCCCAGGGGCGGTGGTCAGTGAATCAGTCCCAGGCACCTTTAGCCCTGGGGCTGCAACTAAAGGCCTTAGGCCCAGCACCTTTTGGCTGGGGCCCATCAAGGATCGAGAAATCTCAGGGTGCCGCCTTGCGAGGGGTCCCGCATCTTAGACGAGGAGGCCGGGGAAAGACCGTTCCGAGGGACTGGTGAGAAGTCACAGTGAAGGAAGTGGCCCGGTAACTCTCTGGAGTTATGTCTTCATCTTACAAAGAGGCCAAGCTTTGAAAACCAAGTTCACCAGGTCTGTGGCAGAGACCAAGTTCAACAGGTCTGTGGCAGAGACCAAGTGTACCAGTTTGTGTAGTGATTGTGCGGTTAGTTCGAGTACCATTTTGGCTGCTAGTCCCTATCTAGGGAGACTATCCAAATGGGCTAAGTCTGCTTGAGAAGCCAAGCAGTGAAGTGAATTACGTTTGTGCCTGGACCTCTCCCACACCTTATGCTGTCCTGTTCTCTCTCCAACCTTTCCTATCAGAGACTGTCTTTTAAAGAGAAATAAACTCTACGTTGGATTTACGGCTGGTGTGGACATTTAAGTCATTGGGGGAAATAGAGACTTGTCTTTATTGACTATAGAGATAAGAACCATTCTCTGGAGAATTTGGCTGTGAAGACCCATCACATTACCGCTCAACCTCTTCACACAGGAGGGTACGGGCATATAGAGCTGGGTTATTGTTCGAGGTAGAGCAACCCACAGAAAAGCCTCCGGCCTTTCCGGCTGAATTGCCTTACGGGAGCCACTACTCCTTGAGGAGGAAACCAGCGATTCTACAGTCACCCCTACGCGCACTGTCGAGACTTCGGAGGAAGTCGTTGTTTAGAATGTTCCAGTAGTTGAGGAACCGGAGACAGAGAAACCGGAGGATGCTGCCTCGGTTGTTAGAGTCTTCGCTCCCACCGCCCAAGCGGAAGGTCGGCTACGTGAAAGCCTCCTACGGTCGTGGTCGAGCTATACCCCAGCGTTTACCTGTGTTGGATTGCCCAGTCGGAGGGACCTCCAGACGATCCGCGACAGCTACAGGTCGAGGTAAGCTAGGGAAGGGAGCAGAGAAAAGCGTCCAGAGTGTTGGGGATGCTTGGGTCCTGGACCCCAAAGAATTTGAACTTGCTAGAGATGGTGATTCCCCTGCTACAAGGAATTACATACTAGCAGAGGACTGTGATACCTCGGATCTAGAATCGTCTTCTGATGTGGGAGAAGACGCCAAGATAGATGAAATATTCATCAAAAAGGGCTGGGACAGAATACCCCTATCCTCCGCCAGAAGTAGAAGGGACTCACCCAAGTCTGCTGGGGATGTTACACTCCGGGTGGAAGTCCATGTGTCTGAGGAAGGACCTGACCCCATGCCTGAGTCGTCCGGACCTGTGGTGCCCGTGCACATTACTACGGATGACTGTATATTGCTACGAGCTGCTGTAATGGGTCCCAGGGCAGTGAAAGTGCCCAGGCATCCCGAAGCCATTGTTTTGCCAGGTGTGGGAGACCATGCCACACTTCCACCACTCTCCAGGCTGCAGCGGCTGTTCAACCAAAAGGTGGCTGCTGATTACGGATGGGGGGTACCCGTATGTCACCAGAGACCTACTGTTCAAGGTGGAGGCCTACAGAGAGAGATGGCACGCGGACTTCCTGTGGAACCACTTGAAAGTCCAACATGCCCGCAGGTATCTCTTGTTCCGCGGCTGTTGCCGAGAGATATCGGGGGTGCAAGAAAGAATGGATGTTGGGTCGGCGCATTCATGCGGCTCGGGTAGTTGTGTGTCGGAAGGGGCGTGAAGATGCAGTCTATTCCATAGAGACCTTTGACAAAACCCGGAAGCTACTCATTCTACCCGATCCAAAGTTTTATTTGTGAGAGACTGAACGCTGTGTTTTTTTTTTGTGCTTTGTTCCGGAGTGTACTCTCCTGGAGTTCAGGAACTTTGCCCTTGCAAATTGGGGTAGTCTACTCAGCTGGAGAGCAGGGGAGCTGTTGATGTTTTCTCTCCGCTCACAGCGCAACAAAGACAGAGACTTTGGGGTAGAAGTAGCTTAGGGACACAGCCAAGTTCAAGAAGAAGAGGAAGATTTGCCTTCAAGGAAAAGAAAAGTTTTTTTTTTTTTTGGGACAAGTGTCTTGACGGTGGCACTTCCACTAGGTGGCGGTGTTGCTTAAGTTTAAACTGCATTTAAAAGTGTTTTACTTTTTAGAAGGAAGCCAAGCAGTGAAGTGGATTACGTTTGTGCCTGGACCTCTCCCACACCTTGTGCTGTCCTGTTCTCTCTCTAACCTTTCCTATCAGAGACTGTCTTTTAAAGAGAAATAAACTCTACGTTGAAGTTGCGGCCGGTGTGGACATTTAAGTCATTGGGGGAAATAGAGACTTGTCTTTATTGACTATAGAGATAAGAATTCTCTGGAGAATCTGGCTGTGGAGACCCATCACAACACCGCTCAACCTCTTCACCCAGGAGGGTACGGGCATATAGAGCTGGGTGTGCCCTTTCCTCCTGCGAGGAGCCAAATTCTAGGAGGAGAGGGTGGTAAGCGCTATATATATATATATATATATATATATATATATATGTGTATGTGTATATATATATATATATATATATATATATATATATGTGTGTGTGTGTGTGTGTGTGTGTGTGTTTACAACTCAATAATGTGCAAATGTGATAAGTCACACATTCCTAAATAGTCCATAATAAAGTGCTTCAGAAAAACAACAGTGCTCCAGTGCAGATAACTTCAGTGCTTTTAGTGCTCCATGCAACACTTTGTGCTTCTATACACTCGCCAGATAATGTAGGTAAATAGTGTATAACACTGTGAATTCCTGAGCTAAACAAGTGATTATAAAAAAGAATAATTGGCGATAAAAATATAAATATAAGTGATTACTAACATTCAGGGTTGCTGCTCTCAAAGTGCATGTGCCTTTAAAAATGTGAACAAAATAAGAGCGCTACCATATACTATACGAATACATCACCAAATAAATCATAAAAACTTGTATCAAATATAAAATAACAATATATAAAGTCCAGTGAACAAATAAATAAGTATTTAAAGTTCATGTAGGTTTTTCCAGTGCAACTTCAACTTAATCTGTGCAGTATCAAGTGTCAAGACAAACATCAGTGTTCACTGGAATTTATGGAATTTATATATTGTTATTTTATATTTGATATGAGTTTTTATGATTTTATTTGGTGATGTATTAGTATAGTATATGGTAGCGCTCTTATTTTGTTCACACTCACCAGATAATATTGACCTCGTGCTTTTCAGCACAAAAGTCAAAGTATGCTTGTGTATAATACCCTCCCGGGTCTTGGCAGAAATATTCAACTTCTCCTCCTCTCTTTTCTCCTATGCTACTCACGTCCAAATGTTCTATTATGCTGTCCTTTGCAAGCTTGCGTGCCTCAAATGTCAGACAGAGGAACAAGACTGGGAGTCCGCATAGTGTAATATCGCTATATTAAATAATGATTAAAAACATAGCCATTGCACTCACATCATATTTGTATAAAAAATGCAATTAGACCCGGAAGCGCAGCCGGGGCGTGGGTTCAACAGGCTGGAAATGACATCACCGGAATTCCCGCTCATGGACCCATAACTTGTAAACCCTCCATTGCCTAGATTAGTTATAATTTATCACTGCCTGTACTATATTTCACCTGCAGCCTCATTTAATAGATACGGGAGCCACATTACCAATACACCAGTATGAATTTTGCTTCTTTTCAATGAAAAGCCACTTTACTGATGAATTGTAAATTTTTACAAAGGAGCCACATTACCAATACACCAGTATTCACTGTATATTTTTTCAAGGGAGTCCAACACCAATATAATGTTTTACATTTTACAACAAAGCAACGGTAACGGTACACCAGTATGACTGTTACATTTTTAAAAGGGAGCTACATCACCAATACACCAGTAAGAATATTTCAACTTTGTCATGCCACCTGCAATGCCATGAAAAATATTCATATAAATATCATCAGTCATATTCAGAAGATAAACTACAAGTACAACTAATATGATGATTTCTTATAAAATAATTTCTTATCTACTGTGCCATTATTCCAAGGTAATTGAAATATTTTTAGTCAAGATATCGGAATTAAAGGTAATAGGTTAAAGCTGAACTATTTCCTTTCATATAAATATGTAGTTTTACAAATATAAATAACACATTTATTTTGTTATTTTCAGAACCTCATGCGGGTTTCAAGATTGCATTTAATATGTTTGACACAGATGGAAATCAGATGGTGGACAGAGAAGAATTTTTGGTGGTAAGTGTTTAAAAGTTTTAAGATAGTTGTCACAGCAAGCCGTGTGGCCAGCAGTAAGTACATCTAAAGGCAGTCGCCAAAACGATGCAATGCACAAGATCATAAAGTAAACTCGCTTCACCTTTCCTGAGTGGCACAAATCTTCCTTTATTTGTGTCTCACAGCTCCCCCTTCCAGACACTGCAGCTCACAGTGGGAGTGCTTGAGCAACAGAGGTAGTGCTGTCAATCCAGAAAGCAATGGGCTTTGGTGTACCCTGGTGCTGATTGACAAGTTACAGGCTTTTGAATCGGCAGTAACAATGCTGATAGCCACATCCCCTGCAACGTCTAAAACATACGTGTCATGAAAGGCAATGCTACAGACAGTGCATGTCCCCATCTGTGCTCTGCTGAACGTTGTTGAAAATAACTCAGTTTTTTAATCTGGAAGCCCATAAGGAAGTTAATTGTAAAGCATTTTCAGATCATGGTAAAAGGCACTTCCTTGGATACCTGCCATGTGTTCACACACAACCTCAGATCAAGATGGCTGCAGGAAAGGGAGTGTTTCGATGCTTTAAACCTCATCAGGGAGGGTCGCAGTGGTTATGACTGGGTGGATCCAATATCTTCACTTCTTTTTCTCCACTTTCTCCTCTACTAATTAAATTGCTACAGTTGATCAACTTATGATGTCACAGTGTAAATTATTTTTTAATGGCTAACATGAAAAATGCATGGATGCATGAAAAGCACATGTCAAATCGTGCAAATTCACACTAAAAAAACTTGCTAATAAAAGTATGAAAACAGAAATTCAAAGGTGTGACCCAGCCTCAAAATTTGCACCTCCCTCTGCACACACTGTCAAACACCGCTGTCTTCCAGAGCAAAGCTTTCTGAAAAACATCTGCACTGGACATTTCAATGTCTGATGATGGTGTCTCCACTGCCCTCATTGATGTTCCCCACTGTCATCTGCTGGTCCCTGAATCCTGTAGTCGGGTTGAGGCCAGTAAAAAAAACTGAGTGCAGAGGAGGAAAGACATCGGACACACATGTAGTTCTTGGGATAGTAAAGTTTCTTCAATGAGATTATTTCTCAAGACACCTGAGTTTTGCAGAGCAGGCAGCAAGTGTGGCCTATTATTTAACCTTTTCTTTGCAGGCGTAGCTTGGTTTTTCTCTTTTGAAATAGCGATAGACTAACTTTAAGAACCCAGATTCTCCAGTATACATTCAGGGCTGAAAATGTGTTTAAATATATAGTTGTCCCTTAAAATATACACCTGTGCCCTCATTGATGTTCAAGCATTTCAACAGTTTACACATTATCAAAGTCCTTTTTTGCTTTTAAACTAACCACATCACAGGTCCTTTTCCGTCATGTTCTAATATCAAAAGAAAATAAAATATGTTTTATGTCAGTAACTCGTGCAGATTAAAATATCCAGATGTGAAAATAGGTAATTACAGGTAAGTGCAGGAACATTAAAGGACACACAGTTGAAGGAAACGCATTCTTCATTCTCTTTTACTGTTTATTCCAAAGGAGCCGGACAGATTAATGTTTACCTGCAGCACTTGGAAAGTGTCCATTCTTTGTCTTCCTCTTTTTCCAGATAGGTAATTTCTTGATTTAGATGCATTTTACACAAGATTGTCTGTATAATCAAAGTGCAAACCTTTCCTTTCTTTCAAGTTCAAAAGAAATTGGATGCTTTGACTTTTTGAGATCAGAGAACAAAATTCTCTGAAAGGGGTTCGAAGGAATATAATGCTATGACGTCTTTTTAAGGAGTAGGTGGACAACTCGGTAAAATGGATACATTCTAGAAGAATGTATGTCTCTATATATACTTCTGCCAGCTTCAAAGGGTAAATCTAGCTTTCATTCCATGAATAGCAATGGGACTGTTTATTTGCTTGTTGCTCCAAATTTTTTAAAATAATTTAAGGCATATGTTGAATTAAATGGTCCACTTTTAGGACTCATCCATTGTTGTCAGCACACTCTTTAAGGAAAACTTTTTGTTTGTTTCTGGGTATAGTGGAAGAGAATTAGTGCCACTGTATTTTTTTGCTTTTTGCGTCCTCGTTGAAGGGATTTCCCCACAATTCTTGTACTGGTTTGGATGGAAGTTGGGAGAATTATCACCATTGGGATCACACACAGCAAGAGAAATCCCTTCTAAATTCTGTCCAAATCTAGGAAAAATGTTTCACTGCAGGCTCAATCTCTTTGACTTCAGCAAGAGGCTAAATCACTTTGCTAGTATACAATCTGAAAGAATGGTAAAGGCTGTTTCTTTTAGAAGCTTCTGAGAGAAGCATAATGTTGCTTATAACTTCTAGATAGAAGTCAGCTGTTCAAAAGTGTTACAGCTACTAAAATTATAATTCCGCAATATTACTATATACAGTACCTGAATGCTTCTCTCCTTCAAATATGATTTACTGTAGAGGTCATAGGCAAGAGGGTTAGAAAAGTCTGATTAAATAATCCAACCAGGTATGAGGTAGGACTGATCTGTCTCCAAGAGACACACCTGACTAAAATTGCCATACAACAAGTTCAAAGTAAGAAGTTCCAATATCAATACCACTCAGTGCACACCTCTTATTCTAGAGGTGTGTCGGTGCTGGTTAAAAGAGGGGTGGTGTTTACTTGTAAACAGATCAGCATTGATGAGGAGGGGCGCTATATCTTTCTTCACTGTGTAATAGAGAGTAGAGAATATGTCCTTGCAAATATTTATATACCTCCTCCCTTTAGAATGGAGGTCATATATAAATTAATGGAATTTATGATAGACAAAACTGGGATGCCAATCATAGCAGTGGGGGATTTTAATGAGGTTATAAATACAAAATGGGACAGATTTCCAGGGGGAAGGGAACCAAGTGCTCCAGAAAGTCGGTTGTGTCAGATCCTACAAGAAGCTGGTCTGTTTGATATATGGAGAGCGAGGAACCCAGAGGTGTTACAATATTCTCGTTTCTCTAACTCCTATTTAACACTTTCCAGGATAGATCTAGTTCTGGGTAATGCGGAAGCTTCCCAAATAATAAAAAAACATAGTATATCAGCCAAGAGGGGTGTCAGATCATTCTCTAGTGAAGGTTTTGGTAAACTTAGAAGGGAATAGACCCATTGGAATATGGAAGATGAATCCTCTATGGTTCAAAGTAATTGGGAACCCTGAGGAGATACTACTTAAATTACCAGAGTTTATAGAATTTAATGAAGGAACCGTGACACGAGGAGTGATGTGGGAAACATTGAAGGCATTCCTAAGAGGAATATGTATTCAACAAGTGGCAAAAATAAAAAAGGCATCTAGAGAGTGGGAGAATAAGATTAGATGGGAATTGGTGAATGCAGAAAAGGAATATGTTGAAAATCCAACCCCAGAGCGACAAAGAATATGGCTGAATAAACAACAAGAATATAAAACCGTAATGACTAAAAAATCTGAGAATAAGAGATTATTCCAGAAACAAGTCGCATTTGGGGAGGGGGAGAATGTTGGAAGAATGCTGGCACATCTGGTGAGAACTAATTCCTCTTCATCCGCAGTACCCGCGATTAGGACAGCTAATGGAGAAATCTCCACTCAGGTATCAGAGATTACGGATACATTCAGAGAATACTATGAAAAATTATATAAATCGCAGGGTTCAGCGGGAGAGGAGGAATTGGAAACCTTTTTTGAGAAAATTAAAATACAGATTCTCACCAAAGAAGAGAAGGAGGGAATGGAGGCTTCGATAACCCTTGAAATACAGTTAGCAGTTGCAGAGATGGCTAATCAGAAATCGCCTGGACCTGATGGCCTCCCTATAGAAACGTATAAATATTATGGGAAAGTGTTATTACCAGAACTTCTTAAAGTGTTGAATTGGGCAAGGGAGGAGGGGGAACTGCCCAAATCGATGACAGAAGCAACAATTATAGTTCTGCATAAGGAAGGGAAGGACCCGTTAGAGACCTCATCCTATAGACCTATTTCCCTTCTTTGCTCAGACGTTAAAATATTGGCTAAAATAATGGCGGTTAGACTAAATAAAATCATTTCAAGACTAATACATCAAGATCAAACCGGGTTTATCCCTAGCAGATCAACTAGCATGAATATTAGGAGGGTATTCCTTAATCTACAAAATACCAACACAGAATATGGGTACAAGAGCAGTTATGTCCTTGGATGTGGTCAAGGCATTTGATAGCTTGGAGTGGGGGTATATCTGGCATGTTTTAGGCGCATTTGGCTTTGGCCCTTCAGTTATTAGATTAATTAAAAATTTGTATAGTGACCCAAGCGCAAAAATTAGAGTCAATAATGAATTCTCAGGTAAGATCAAATTGGAGAGGGGCACAAGGCAGGGGTGCCCACTGTCACCCTTGCTTTTTGCACTAGCAATGGAGCGAATACAAAAATGGAAGGATTTGTGAGACCGATCGGGGAGGAGAGAATTGCACTCTACGCGGACGATGTCCTCCTCTTCCTCGGGGATACAAGTTATTCAATTAAGCAGGCCATGAGTATTTTTAAAGAATTTGGTAGACTCTCAGGATTGGTTATAAATTGGGAAAAATCAGCTTTGATGCCGGTGGACCCTGTTGTTAGCCAAACCGCTGCAGAAACTCCCCAATTGGAAATGGTCGATACAATGAAATACCTGGGAATATATATAACAATTGACCCCAATAAATATATAAATAACAATATAGTCCCTCTCCTGGCTAAATGTAAAAAAAAAAAATCCAAATATGGCGGCGTCTCCCGTTTTCAGTTGCAGGGAGATGTAACCTGATCAAAATGCTGTGGATGCCACAGTTATTATATGTATTGCATAATACACCAATATGGATACATAAGAAATGGTTCAGGAAAATCAACACATTATTTAGAGAACTAATATGGAAAGGAGGCCAAGCCAGGATAGGATTACAGACCCTACAATTATCAACAAGGGAGGGAGGTATGGCAGTGCCACATCCACGGTGCTATTTCCTAGCAGCACAACTGCAGCACATAGGAGTGAGACCAGAGCTGGGAGGAGATATAAATGGGAGACTGATGACATTGGGGCTCCCCATAAGACGGTAATAGAGGCTTTGGAGGCCAACTCATTTGTAAATAAATCCCCCACGATTAAGATGGTAATAAAGGTATGGAAAGCTGTGAAAGCGATAGGGAGCCTAGAAGGAGAGACAGAATACACACCCCTTGGGACAACAGGAATCTTCAGGAGTTGGAGCCGGTGGGGAAAATCAAGGAATGGGAAGTGAAGGGGATAGTTAGGCTAGCCCAGTTGTATGAGGGAAAAATCTTAAAAACTTTCACTGCATTAAGAGAGGAATATGATATCCCTAAACATACATTTTATAGATATCTTCAAATTAGACATGCATTAAATATTCAGTTCGACAGACAGGGACCAGCCTGGCATAAATCCTCTATCCTTCAGAGAGTGGGTAATCAGTTAGAGACCGGGGGCCGTATATCTGAAATATATCCACACATTTGCAAAGGAAGTATTGTAGATCTAGAACATTCTAAAAGTAAAGGGAAATGGGAGGAAGATCTAGGGCCCATATCTGAGGAGCAATGGAAGAAGGTATTAGAGAGCGGACACCTGGTAACTGTTTCACCAGCTCAGAAGTTTTCATTTTTAATGCTGTTACATAGGACATATTACACCCCAAAAAGGCTGTTTGATTTTGGATGGAGAACAGATGCAGGATGTCCCAGATGCCAGGAAACAGGGGATCTGATACATATGATCTGGAGGTGCCCGAAACTGTTCAGGTATTGGTCGGGGGTACTGGATAGTATAAATAGGACATATAAGACAGCAATAGAAATGGACCCCAGAATGTGTATCTTGGGACAAGTAGAACAGCCGATACAACAAAAGCAGTGCTCAGATGTCTCTTTCATGCAAGAAAATTAATTGCGCAAAGATGGCAGGCAAAGAACCCCCCCTCAGTGAGAGATTGGGCTAATACAGTTACTGAAACAATATGGAAGGAGAAGGTAGTATATATCAAGAGAAGGAATATACGAGAGTTTGAAAAAGTGTGGAACCCGTGGTTGGAAAAAAATGGGGAAACCCCTGTAAAATAGGAGAAAAGAGGGGGAGAAAAGAAAGGGGAAAAAAAAGAGAAAAGGATTGTTAGTAGAACGATATAAGGAAAACTGAAATAAAATTAAATAAAGTGTAATAAGAAAGAAGGAAAGAAAGAAGAAAGGAAAAGAACAAGGATAAGATAGTAGGAAAACCGAACATGAGAAAAGGTGGGGTGGGAGGGGGGAAGGAGGGAGGGATAAAGGCTAACAGAAGGGAAACCATGCTGATAACATGTTAATATGATGTTTTATTTGTTGAAAATACATCTGTATATGTAAGTAGATTGTTATCTTGATTATGAAAGAAAAAAAAAACAATAAAGAGTATATAAACCAAAAAAAAAAAATTATAATTCCGTTAGCAATATTACTATATACAGTACCTGAATCTCCTTAAAATATGATTTACTGTAGAGGTCATAGGCAAGAGGGTTAGAAAAGTCTGATTAAATAATCCAACCAGGTTAATAGATGTTCATCCCGGATTTAACCAAGGGTCATTGCTAAAGTCTCAAGGTACCCATAAACTTGATTAGTGTTCTGATTTTCCAAGTTGCGGTTTTTACAGTGTCTTCAAGGTGCTTTGGCTACCTGGTCTCTGAAATGCTAATCTATTTAATAATACATTTGAGACTCCAAATGTATATTTTTTAGTAGTTTGTTATAGGTGCATAGCATTCATTAAGTATTAAGACCCACTTCACTTTTTTAAATTTTGTTATGTCACAGCAGTTGTTTTGGTCACCTCTCTTACTAAGAACCTTCTCTCCGATTGCTCATTTTGGCCTGGCAACCAGCTCTTGGTTCCTGGTTATAGTGCCAAACGTCTTCCATTTGAGAATTATGGAGGCCACTGTGCTCTTGGGAACCTTCCCCAGATCTGTGCCTTGCAATAATCCTGTCTCTGAACTCTGCAGGCAGTTCCCTTTTGACCTCATGGCTTTTGCTCTGATACAGTATATGTTGTCATCTGTGAGGCCTTTTATAGAGTGGTGTGTGCCTTTCCAAATCATGTCCAATCCATTTCGTTTACCACAGGTAGACTCAGAGAGTCTGAATACTTATGCCAATGTGATATTTCAGTTTTTTCTTAATACATTTGCAGACAGTTTTAAAATTCTGTTTTAACTTTGAATTATGGGGTGCTGAGTGCAGGTTAATGAGAAAAAATTATATTAAACAACTGTAGTATCAGCTTGCAACATAATATTGAAAAAGTTAAGGGGGTCTAAATACTTTATGAATGCACTATATGTGGTTAGTAATTTTACACTATTTTGGTATGCTCATAACGTACAGAACACTTTTCTAATGGCAATGAAGTGGGAGCAATGTCACAATTTAGCAGGCTGAGTCAGCATGTGTTGGATTTAGGATGATTGTTATACCAAAAATGTGCACAAATTCCTGAACAGCTGACAGCTCCATGTTGGCATCTCTCCCACACACAGATATGTTGACTCACAACAACCAGAAAAAGCTTTAATGTTATGTGCAGGCCGAAGACTCATCCCATTATAAACAATGCAGCAGTTTAAGTGTTACCGTGAATTGCTGCATGCAAACATTCCCAAAGCTAGAAGAATTGTGTAGCCCAGGGCTTAAAATTTAAAGTCTAGACCTACTAGCCAGGCAAAAACCTTACTCTCCACCAGTTGCCCCACCAAACCTTTCCCAGGTCCGTCCCCCAACTCCGCCCCCCTTAAAGCCCTGCCCCCCTTAAAGCTTATGAAATTAAATTTTTCTTAAGAATAAAGAATCCAAAATATAAAAAAATGCAATTATAACATAGCTTTATTCAATTTAAACATAACAGCAATCGTTTTAATATCAGTGTCCCCAGAGAGCCCCCCCATACATCAGTGTCCCCAGAGAGCCTCCCCTTACATATAATAAAGCAAACTCCCCTCCCCTGAAGCTCATCTCTGTATCCCCCCCAATCCACAGCTCACCTCTGTATCCCCCATCCACCTCAGTACCCCTCACCCACGGCTCTGTACCCCCCATCCACATTTACCTCTGTACCCCCTATCCACATTTACCTCTGTACCCCCCATCCACATTCACCTCTGTACCCCCCGTCCACCTCTGTACCCCCCGTCCACCTCTGTACCCCCCCGTCCACCTCTGTACACCTCCCGTCCACCTCTGTACACCCCCATCCACATCTGTACACCCCCCGTCCACCTCTGTACCCCCCCCCCGTCCACCTCTGTACCCCCCGTCCACCTCTGTACCCCCCCCGTCCACCTCTGTACCCCCCCCGTCCACCTCTGTACCCCCCGTCCACCTCTGTACCCCCCGTCCACCTCTGTACCCCCCGTCCACCTCTGTACCCCCCATCCACATCTGTACCCCCATCCACCTCTGTACCCCATCCACATTTACCTTTGTAGCCCCCAATCCACCTCTGTACACCCCCCTCCACCTCTGAACCCCCCCATCCACATTTACCTTTTGTAGCCAGCCATCCACCTTTGTACCCCCATCCACGTTCACCTCTGTACCACCATTTCTCTTTGAATCTCTCCACGTTTTTTTCTCAATCTCACCAGTAATGACAGAACTTATTCATCATGGCGGACCCAGCGGTGCATCACAGTGCAGTCTCCGGCTATTAGACCCAGCACACAGCCACAACACTTCACTCGGCTGTGTGCTACACGGGTCTGTCAGGCGGGGTGGGGAGGGAGGAACACAGAGCGCTGCTCTGCTTCATTCCCTGTCTCCGGTCCGCAGTTTTTGATAGAGGGAGAAGCGGGATGGACGGGCTCAAGCACATGAAGGCCGCAGCTGTCCCGCTCTCCTGTTATAATGTGGGAGCGCGGCGGGGGGGCGATCGGCTGCTCTCGCTACCCCGGGAAAATGCACGGAGGGCGCGGGGGGCGCCGGCCTGACACCCCCCAGTGTGTGGCACCTGAGCACTCGCCCAACGGCAATTTATGCTCGCATTTGGCGAGCGGGCGAGTGCATTTTTCAAGCCCTGGTGTAGCCCATATAAAAGAACCTCTGAGCATTCCGTTGAAAATGATAGGGCTCTCGATAGAGCATTGTTTTCTCCCATGCATGCCCACTAGACAACATACAGTGAATTGGGCAACAAAACAAACCCCCCCCAAACCGATTTTCCTTTTATGACACATGGGCTGTATACTAGTTCCTGGGCAGTGCAAGTGACATGGCTGTTTCAGAATGTATACTGTATGTGATATGGAAATCTGATTTACATTTAGGTGGTACTCAGTGATGCAGAAGTCAGCATCATTCTCTGCATCAGTTACATTAAGTGCAGAGGGTATACCTAGGCACAAAATAATTACTTCAGATGACAGCACTGCAAAGTTATTGTTGTTTTTTTTTAACAAGTTAAAAAAAACTATAAGCCAGAGTTTGGTTTTAAGGCTGCATTCACATCCCTCATTTTCCAGCAATGTAATGCAGTGAGCTACCACAAGCTAACCACAACAAGCCTAGAATTGCTATACAAATGTATCAAACCTGTCTATATCTCTGCATCAGGATAAACACATGCAACATAAATGTTACTTCACAGGGGCGGCCCATCATTTAAGAGTGCACAGGCACCGCCCCCCTATCCATGCGTCCGGCCCCCATGTAGGACGCCGAATGCATGGATTTCAATGGGGGGGTTGAAGCACCTGATTAGAGCCAGAGGCTCTAATAGACTTCAAAATAGGGTGGGCTCAGGATGTAGAGCACTGCAAACCAAGCCTACCCAGCTGTGTGACAATAGCGAATGAACATTCGCTATTGTAACACTGATCCTCCTCTCGGTCAATCAGGAAGCGGGTCTTGAGACCCGTCACCCGATTGGCTGAAAGGACAGGCGATCCTATTGTACACCTAGGAGGAGGGGAGGAGACGGACGGTAGAAGCCGTTGTGATGGAGGAGAGGACACGGTTGTTTTCCTTTTACTTCATCAATATGCCTTTTGGAGCTCAAGGAAATAGGCAGTATTGCAGCATACTGTAACACAGTGTTTCTCAACTCCAGTCCTCAAGGCGCTCCAACAGGTCATGTTTTCAGGCTTTCCATTATTTTGCACAGGTGATTTGATCAGTTTCACTGCCTTAGTAATTACCACAGCTGTTTCATCTGAGAGAAATCCTGAAAACATGACCTGTTGGGGCGCCTTGAGGACTGGAGTTGAGAAACACTGCTGCAACATATAGCCAACAGAGTTTATTTCTCTTTTAAGTTTTCCCTTAAAAGTGCATCTTTTTCTCATAGTTCAGTAGAAGCAACATCTGCACTTGTCAACTGTGGGACTTAAAGTATAACTAAAGGCAAAACCTTTTTTTTAGTGTTCGATGGAGTGGAGAGGGATTTGAACCCCTGTCAGGTTTTTATTTCTGCCTGTGCCCCATTAATGAGGCTTACTCTCCCTATTTGTCCTGTTTACCATAATCATTGAAAGTGAAGATAAAATAAAATCCCAAATTTTGGGTTGTCCCCAAAAAAGTAATAAAGAGGAAAATCTTCCAATGGGGACACTAGTTCTGGTGACTTGAGGGTTCCAAGGAAATTCCCCTAATTTGCAGGGATTTCCTCCCACTTTCTGTTAGGCTATTGGACAGGAAGTGAAAGGAAATCTTCACAATGGAACACAGATGGCAAAAACTAATCTGATGGGGGATTAGCAATTATTTTTTTATGCTCAAGCCTTAGCACGATCATATACCAACCTTATATTTTATAGTGGAGAACCCAGTTCCCACTGTAAGTTCGGGAAAGTTACCAAGTATAGGTAGCCCTAATATAGAAATATTGGCTCTACGTAAGACATACATACTTACAGCCAATTTCTGCAAATACAGATGTCGGTAAATATGGAAAAGTATGAATGCATGATGACAATACATGCTAGGTAATTAAGTCACCATATGGCCAGATGTTTTTGTTGTTGAAATCTTGGACAAAGTTTAACTTAAGGATAGTCTGGAATTCATTGATTAACTTCTATAGTGCATTAAAAAAATACAATCGGGGAGGTAAATAGCCCCACAAAGAGATCCAATCCAAACAAAATAAAAAAAACACAATCTCTCAAAAAACGAGGAGGAGGAAGAAGAAGAAAATACCTTAACTTCAGAATGTCTTCAACCCAATAAATTAACAAATAGAAGTCAAAAATAATATAAATATATCACAAAATACCTTTATTCAAATGACTGTACCCCAAAAACCCTAATGCCTTGTACACACGATAGGAATTTCCGATGGAAATAGTCAGACTGACTTTTTCCATCGGAAATTCCTATTGTGTGTGTGTGTCCCATCGGAGTAATTCCGATGAATTCCATTGAAGTTTAAATATAGAACATGTTCTATTTTTCTCCGATGGAATTCCGTCGGAATACCGATGTGCTTTTGGCCAGAGAATACTCCGACCCTGTGTACGGGGCCCTAGGCTACTTTCACACTGAGGCCCTTTACAGTTGTTTTAGTGCTAAAATTAGCGCCTGCAAAGTGCCTCTGCTGTCACTCCAGTGTGAAAGCCTGAGTGCTTTCACATTGGAGCGGTACGCTTGCGGGACATTAAAAAAAAGTCCTGCAAGCAGCATCTTTGGGGTAGTTTAGGATCGGTGTATACACCGTTTCTAAAACGCCCCTGCCCATTGAAATGAATGGGCACCGCTGCAAAGCGCTTCGGCAGCGGCGATACACGGGCGCTATTAAAGCACCCTGCTAGTGGCTGAAAAGCACTGCTAAAATGACACTAAAGAGCCACTAAAACTAGCGGTGCTTTACCGCTGACGCCCTCAACACCCCAGTGTGAAAGTAGCCTTACCCACAATTTAAACTAATTCAAATAAATAAAAAAAAACACATGTCCACATCTCCTGGAAGGAGCCAGTATGTGGTAACATGAAACCAGTAGTAAATTATTAACAAAACAGTCTGGGATACTTTTACACTTTTTCCCCTGATGACTGTACTTCACTTGCGGTACTATGATTCCTGTTTGTCTTTCAAAATGATAGACTTAAAATGAATTTCCTCAAACTCTCCTTCAGTGGCTGAGTGCAATTCTTGAACTGAGCAGATACTGTACATTGTCTTAGAGAGGCACACTTATTATCTATGCAATGTCATGCAAAAATTTAACACTATATGGTCGTCTTGGTAATTTGGGGTGATGAATTGTCCTGTTTAAAATGCTTTGTAGTGATTGATCTTGTCTGTATTATCTGCGAGATGTTGCTGTCTTATATTCTGTCAAATAAGGGTCTGTACTGCCTATATTTTTTTTCTGTTGTAGTTGGTAACGTAATCCTAACCAAGCTTTTGTCCAGATTTGCTCTGGAGAATAGTTTCTGTGTTTTGTTTGTATTATAAAAATGTTTAAAACGTAATAAAAAATACGAAATAGTCCTCAGAAAAAAAAACATTATAAATAGACACATCGCATCCAGTCTGTATAATGGACACTCAACGTAGAAATCTATGCTAAAGGTAAAAAAAATAAAAAAAATAAAAAATAATATGGAACAACTGCTTGCTGCTTTCGAACCAGGTACAGTATAGTCTAAGCCTCGATTAGTACAAATCGGATTACTTTAATTCAAATACTGTTGAATGCTCGTTTTTAATATCCACTTTTAGGCAATCCCTGAAAACTCAACTCTTAAGGAAAGCCTATTCTTCCTTCAGCTAATAACCGAACCATTTATTTTTCCCATTAGTTCATACCTCACAGTTGTTGCCTTTTGTTCAACCAGCCCCTCCCTATTAGATTGTAAGCTCCCAGGAGCAGCACCCTCCTAAAGCCTAGTACACACAGGCCTAATGTCGGACGGCATCGGCCGGCTCAATAGAAACTGGCCAACATTTGACCCATGTGTATGGCAGCCGGTTCAACATAAGCCAGCCATAACCGAAAAAGGTCTGCAAACCAGCTCCCGAACAGTGATCTTAGACAATGGCGTCCCACTATTAGAACACACTAGCACAGCAGGGAAGATCGCTGCTCTAACATCGGATTGTTAGTACAGCAGCTCCGACCTAGTACTAGTAGTGTGTATGAGGCTTTTCCCCCTTTGTATTGAATTGTATTGTCTCCCTGTATTGTAAAGCGCTGTGCAAACTGTTGGCGCTATATAAATCCTGAATAATAATAAATTAAGCATAAGTAAATAGAATAAATCTCTAAACATGCAATCAAAATTTAGAAATAAGTCGGCAATGCAAACGTATATACCACATGAACTGGCACAGACTGATGTGCTTGATTTTAAAGGAACATATTCCAAGGTAGTTTGACCGCTCCCACATTGTGCATGTGACCATGCATTTATGTATTGAGGCATACATATTTGTAAATGTGCTCAATGCAACACACAGTTGAGTCACACTTATGCCAGGCCTATACAAGGAGTATTGCTCAATCCTTATGGTGTATACAACTAAAATCATATACACCAGTGTGATAGAATCCTCCTCAATGGAGAGAAATGGCATATAATAATAAATGGCAGTCAAGACTTTTGCAGTGAGGCTATAATGGAGAAGTTAACTTGCTAGAACTGCAGCAGAAAATAAATTAGTCCCAATAGCGTATAGTAGAAGGCCGCATATTGCGAACATGGCAATATACAGAATGTCCAAACGTGCAAGAGTTGTTGTAGGTAAAGACTCCTCTGTAGAAAAAATAAAGATCCCCAGATAAATTATGCCATAGTAAGTCAGCTCAAAATTCTTCACCCCACCAAAGGGTTCTGTGGCCCAAAATGATGTTGCTATCGCTGCACATATCTGCTAATTAGCATAGAATTGTCTCAGGAAGTATGGCTATGGGTAAGGTGAACAGCACCATCTAGCCATGTTTGCCCAGACAGTAACTGTTTTTTTTTTTTACAGACATGAAACCAGTCACAAAGATTGTTTCCGATTACTGTAACAAACCTGCCTATTCTGCAGGTGAATTACTGTGAAATGTTCCTTCAAATCAGAGCTTTTTGGGGTTCCCATATTTAAAAATGATACTTCATTCCCCCTGGAAGTGAATATAGTGCCGGAATAGAAAGTCAGGTAAAACATACATGCAGAAAATGGAACGTCTTTCTTTGGGAAGGATCAAGGTTTTGATGGGTCTGTAACCTGGCAACGACCTGAAGAAGGCTGGTTGTTGGTTTAGCAAACTTTTCTTGCTCCGGCATTTCTTGTGTCACATAATGCACACTTCTGGAATCCTATCAACTCGTACTTGCCTTCAAAAGTGATGGTTTTAGGAACCTCTCTCTAAACTGCAACCTCCTATGAAAGCATCAAGAAAGTTTCTTTTTTGCATTCCTCATAATGTTTACTATCCTCATTCACAAACAAATGATCCTTTTATTTTATTTTTGCAGAGTTCATTAACTACCTGCAAGCCTTTTTTACACGTCATCCTCCATGTCTGAGGCTTTGGCTCTGAATTGTTCAGGTTGAGAGTACCTGTCTTTCTCTCGGCTCTTTAAAGTTCTTGTATTACACACAGGCATCAGTAATAGTGTTTAGGTCACTGTTGCGTGATCTAGATGTAGCCAATTTAGTTTCACTCAGACGTAGCCACTG
Organism: Rana muscosa; assembly: GCA_029206835.1. NCBI lineage: Eukaryota > Metazoa > Chordata > Amphibia > Anura > Ranidae > Rana > Rana muscosa. Next base: position 223,495,951 of record CM055116.1, read on the forward strand.
TTTTTTCTTTATGCATCCCTTTAGGAACCATCACTCTAAAGGTGACAGTAAAGGTTTAGTAAATCTAAACTGGATTTAAAAAAGCTATATTGTAGCTGAATGACATTTAATCCCACATATTTACTTATGTACTGCCATTTTATAAATATTTAAAGATATGTACATTCAAAAAATGAACTTATCTTTTTTTTTTTGCCCCCTTTTGGTCTGATAAATTTGCTATTGATGTTGTTTTGTTATATTTGTTCAAAACTGCATCTGTTGGTCCTGGCACAAATCCAGTGCTGTCCTGCATCTTGTGCACTCCTCCGTTTTTCTCAAACAATGTAATAAACCAATCCCAGTTCTCTGTAAGTAAAGAAAACCTCCCCTTATTGAAATAAGGAAATGGGAAGGCGTCCTTTAGTACTAAATTATTTCTTGTCCTAGGATGACAGTGTTGCTCCACCAAATATATTGTACAGTGGGCGAGGATTGTTACCTTAGAAAAGGAAGTGTGTTACTATCACTATCCGTTGAAAATAAAGGAGAAAAAATCCACAGAAAAATAATTTAGCCACCACATCCAGTGACTTGTAAGTTGCAATATAATATTCTATCAAGTTTTTGTTTTTTAGCTGACGCTATGTGAATATATCCATTCTGCATGCCTTGCATGCCTTGGATATTCCATAATCAAGTGCCATCAGTTGTTCTCATAATCCAATAATTATGCATAAGCATTTCCAAGCATTCCAAAATGAAATAGAACATTGGTTTTTAAGGAAACCTTTGTTTTGAAAGCTGTGTGGGCTCTTTATCAAAGAGCAAGTGAATTGTTCTACTCTCAACTCCTTGAGCTTATTTTACATTTTCAAACTTAAAGCAGAATTGTGGCAAAAATGCAAATTCCACAAAACTTGTGATACAAGTAAATACATAGAGCTTGGTTTACTAATGTGTTGAATCAGGTAAGGTACAAAAAAATTAACCGGTGTTCATTTCACAAATCCAGTCATCAGCAAGAAAGACTCTATTGCACATGATTGGCATTTGTTTTATTTATGTTGTTATTTATTTCAGGTGCTTATATAGTGCTATCAATTTACACAGTGCTTCACATATTATATTATACATATATATTTACATTATATATTGTACATTCGCATCAGTCCCTGTCCTCGAGGAGCATACACTCTAAGGTCCCTAACTCACATTTATACATATGCATACTAGCTCCATTTAAACAGGAGCCAGTTAACCTACCAGCATGTCTGTGTGGGAGGAAACCAGAGTATCTGGAGGAAAAACAAACAGGTACAGGAAGAACATGCAGACATGGTAGTGCCATGGTTGGGATTTAGCAAGAGAGAGTATTGTTTTGAACTTCAGCTCACTTTACACTCCAGTACTGAAAGTTGACTTTGCAGAAAAATGCAAGGTCTGCTTAATCTACGTGGGCCCCCCTCCCTATCATAAATCGCCACTTTGTTTACTGCTTTTAGCTTTATGACTGTCTCTTGTGCCATGTCCGCAGTCTCTGACTGTCTCATGTATCATGTCCACAGTCTCTGACCATCTCTTGTGTAATGTCCGCAGTCTTTGACCATCTCTTTTGCCATGTCTGCAGTCTCTTATTGTCTCTTGTGCCATGTTCGCAGTCTCTGATCATCTCTTGTGCCATGTCTGCAGACTCTGGTCATTCCTTGTGCAGTGGCTGCAGTCTCTGATCATCTCTTGTGCCTGGTCTGCAGTCTCTGATCATCTTTTGTGCCATGTCTGCAGTCTCTGCAGTCTGTGATGTAAGAGGTAGCTCTATGGACTCCAGTGTAAGGAGGGGGCTGTGGTGACCAGAGACTCCCTTACATCAGAGTTTCCCTTTTTACCAGAGTCTCAGAGTTCTCCTATACCTCTGGGTCCACAGAGTTTCTCCTTACACTGTAAAGGAGAACCCTGTTTTGGGTTATATTAACCTGACCTTCATGTAAATGGAGAAATTCTTTTTTTGCCTTTTGTTATAACTTAAACACATGGCTAATCACTCCAGTTACATGTTTGCAGTTTAAATATTGATATTTGCACTGTTTTGTAAATTTTATGTACGTTTTTGAAGTGGCAGCAAAAAATGTGGCTCTGTTAGTAAATTTCATGATTTCTGCCAGTAAATAAATCGGTGTTGCTTGTAAATTTTGGCCATCCTGTCAGTAGATGTAACTTCGGGGGGTTGGCAACATTGCATCCCTGTAAAGTGCCTCCCTCCCCCAACAATGTATCCCGGGCTCCGCTTGCCCATCTGCAGATCCAGGACAGGCATAGCGGGTGCTGCCAGGTAGAGGGGAGGGAGAAGTGTGGGCACACATCAGCTCTACTCCCCTTCTTGTTCCTGACTCGGAAGCAACGTTCACAGTTTCCCAGGTCATCGAGGCCGGGATAGAATGTAATTCAATGTGATCTACACAGCATTACATTCATGACTGAATGCAGGAAACAGTGATGATTTAACATCAGCAGGCAAATAAAGTGTATGCCATATGGGGGTGGGGGTTTGCATTGTGGAGTGGAGGGGAAGGGGTGGCAGGAGGAGGGCACCAAATTGCATCTTCGCCTAAGTAGACAAAAATCCTTTCACTGGCCCTGCCCTCACTGCTACATTAGGCATTGAGAACTCTGTGGGGCACCTTAGGCTCCACACCATAGGCAGAATTTTATGAATGAACTGTACAATGTAGGCCATAAAGTGCTTACCCCAGCAGTGTATAATGGAAATCAATTAGCAATATCTGCTTTCCATTTTAAATCTACCCATTAGTGACTGTTGTCATGTTACAAGAGACTGATAAGAACTTCTTTCAATTCACCTGAGGTTGCTAGAGACCACCCAGTGTTATAACTTAACATGAGCAAGCTTTCTTGCATACTTTAAGTGCTAAGTAAATTGAGACCAAGCTCCAAATCCCAAACTGGTGCACTGTGTTACTGTATGGCAACATTATTGGTCTACATTGTCCACATTTGTGAGTATTCTTCAAGTACCTGACCAACTGCAGGACTCTAGTGTATAGTACTTGTAATACATATACATGTGTCTTGACACACTGCCTGGGAATCAGCAAGGTAATGATATGTATAGCACCAGGACAGGAGTCTTCCAGGCACAGAAAATCTTAATCATTTAATTGAATTGTGCTGACAGTATGAAAAGAGATCTGTAGGTATGCTTGGTGCCTTCTCTGCAGACAAATGACACGGTGTAGAGAGGTGATATTTGAGAGTTGCTGGTTCTTAGTGGACTGTTTCCCTAGATTAACACAGGTTCTTACAGAGTAGACTATTGATAAAGACAAAATGCAATACAGCTGACAGGAAGTCAGAAGTCACATTTACTTTGCACATTGTCATACAGAGAGAATTTAGTCCCTGTGTACAACCAGATTATGTAAGCAGAGGTCCCATGGGAATTATTAAATCTAGTATAATAACAAAACAAGGCGAATAAATATGGCATATCCTAATAATTAGATCTCTCAATATACTGCTGTAATATAGTTAGGCAGGTTTTAGAAGTCATCTTCCAACAGTTTGCCCAGTTCACTGTAGTTTGTTGTGATAAGTGAATTTTCACACCTTGGACATTTGTTACAATGTTTTTTATTGTTGGAAATAACAAAAAAATAATGCTCTGTGTTGGATCCTCATACTTGCTACCCCTTTTTTGTCACATTTAGAAAGTTGTCCAGGTGAAAATATTAATTAGAAAGAAAACGAATTAAAAATTACTATTATTGCAATTGTTGTGTGTTCTTTTGTGGTTACGCTACAGATATGTTATATTTAATTGGTTGCATTATGAGACTCCCATGTTACCAATCTAAGACTAAGAAAAAAACCTTTGGGCTGGACATATACTTTAGCTAAGCTGTATGCTAGACACAGCACAACTGGTATCCTGGCCAAATGAGCATTTATCTAACAACTAGAAACTTTATGATGGATGGTTGAGAATTAGGAAATAGAGTAAGTTCTCACTGTTGGAATTATAACATATTTTGCTTTGGCCCATCCTTTTCTCTTCAACTCTGCTATAAGCAACAGCTATTTTTGTACAAGTATAATATTGGCCTTTGTGAGTATCAGCAGGAGCAGATGGTGACCAAACTGATGGCGAGAAGTAATATGGGCCGACTGTGTTGGCCACTGTATTTTCCCCCACAGACAAGTGTCATGGCATCTATTATGCTATGTTTCCATATGCGTGCCTGGCTGAACTTTTGCTTACAAACATTATAGACTGTAATAGAAAAGAGATGCATACAGACCTAACTATCTTTCCTTAAAAATCTGTTTATGTAGATCATCGCCAGATATTTAATTTTGACATATCCAGAATTTTTTGTGCTGCGAACGTTAATAAATATTTCTGTTATAGCAGTTACAGATTACAGTTTTGCTTTCAGGATTTCAACAACAACAAATAAAACCCAGACTTTAAAGCTCATACTCCTAATAAATATAAAATAAGGAATTATCAAACACTCTTGGAGCCCAAAGCAGAAAACTGCTACTACAAACCACTTCTAATACATATCTACCTTTTATAGGGCTGTCAAATAAAAATAAATATACAAATAAATAAATAATCAAATAAATCCTATATCATCATCATGATCACCTGGGCTGCATGGTTGAGCTGCCAGAAAGAAGCCTTTACTGTGCCAATGCCACAAAAAAGCCAATGAGGCATGTCAAGGTGTTGTTGGGCATATTGTAACCAGGTTTTTTGGTGGAAATTGTGTAGTAAAGGCTTCTTTCTGGCAACTTGATAATGCGGCACTTTTTTTGTTCAAGGATCATCGTATTGTGCTCCTAAAAAAAAAAAAAAAAAACACCTTCTTTTTCCAGAGTAGCCTGTATTTCTCCTGAGGTGGGTTCTTCTTTGTATCCCGAACAATTCCTGTGGCAGTTGTGGCTGAAATCTTTCTTGATCTACCTGACCTTGGCTTCGTATCAAGATATCCCCAAAGTTTTCATTTCTTATTAAATGATTGAACAGTACTGACTGGCATATTCAAGGCTTTGGATATCTTTTTTATATCCTTCTCCATCTTTATAAAGTTTCATTTATTGTTACGTAGGTCTTTTGACTGTTCTTTTCTGTTCCCCATGGCTTAGTATCTAGCCTGCTTAGTGCATCCATGTGAGAGCTAACAAACTCATTGACTATTTATACACAGACACTTATTGCGATTTAAAAAGCCACAAATGCGGGAAATTAACCTTTAATAGCTATTTAAACCTGTGTGTGCCACCTTCTGCGTCTCTACCAAGGCCAAACATTCCAGGGTATGTAAACTTTTGATCAGGGTCATTTGGGTGATTTCTGTTATTATGATTTTAAAAGGAGGCAAAAAACCATGTGATAATAAATGGCTTCATGTGATCACTATCCTGGAATAAAAGACAGTTTTTTGGCATGATTAGTCATATTTATAATATAAATGCCAAAATTTCAAACTTTCTGCCAGGGTATGCAAACTTTTGAGCACAACTGTGTGTATGTGTATATGTATGTATGTATGTGTGTGTGTATGTGTGTGTGTGTGTGTGTATGTTAAATTGTTCTAAACTATGTCCCTATTGAAACACACTCTTTGTTTATTTCTACTGTGGGAATATGAATAAATAAAAAAAAAAACGTTTTTTGTACTACATAGACTGTTGACAACCAAGGAGAAATCGAGGGGTATGGTATTTCATAGAACAGCGCATATTAGAACTTATATATAGTTCCAGCAGAACTTTTCATGTAGCACTTATTCTAAAAGACATGAGCTATCTCAATGCCATGGCCAAACTAGTTATCTTTAGAACAAAGTGAGTACGAAAGGAGTAGGAAGCAGCAATAATATTTGCAGTATGTATTTTGTAGTAAAAAAAAGTTGGCAAATAAAAAAAATACTATATATAATATATATAAATAATTTGTGAAGCAAGTCGTATTGTAATTTAAATGTTATTAAAAATGACCTTTCCATCTGTTATTTTCTATAAAATGCAATGAAATATGGCAACCTAGAGGTGTTCTGCACACCTGGAGGTGTACAGAATGCCCCCCAGATATGTCATTTTTGCTTGAATGATTGCCTCACTGATTTTCCCAGAAGTCTCAACTAAGATACAAATCCAATTTTGAGCATCCCCTGCAAATGTCATTTTGGTAAGATACTCCCAAAAGGAAATCAAGTCTAAAGGGATGCAGGGTCTTCATGACTTTCCTTATTAAAGTGCATCAGCCTATTGATAATTATAAAACCACTCCCATACAAATTCACACACAAACAACTATTTCTTCAGAATAACAAAAGGTCTGTGAGATACATTCATTATGCAGAGGGTAATGTTTTTTTCTCGACAAAAGTGGAGTTATTTTTTAAGCTTGAAATTTGAAGTTTCACTTTGAAATGTTGCACATATTTGTACAAATTTTACAATATCTGTAGAAATACAGATATATTTTGTATATGATCTGAATGTGTGAGTGATTTTGATGTAGGAGCTTGTAGATATTTATACAAAAGTCTTTTTTTTTTTTTTTCAGTTACAAGAAATTTTCCGAAAAAAAAATGAAAAGAAGGAGCGTAAAGGACAAGAAGAGAAGTGTGCACAATTGGTAAAATATTTCACTTTGCACTCTTGATGCCACTTAAAACATAATTAACGTAGGGGGTACACATTTTGTCCTATAATTACTCAGCTGTTGGTGTACAGGGAAAATGAAAGAATATGTTATTTGTACAGTAAATCCCAATTACAGGAGACACAGCAAAAAAGCAGGTGGTTTACAGTAAGCTATTTTTATTGTGTAATAGTAAACCCTAAAGCATACCAGCAAGGGTTCTAAATGAGAACACAAATTCTGCATCACTTGCATTGGTCGACCAGATTTAAAGAAACGCATGAGAAAGTGTAAGGTGCTTTTTATACTTTTGGGCTTAAAAATCCATTCCAGTTTTTTTCCCATTTCCATCACTTTAGTAATAGATCATATTTCCTGTTGCCCCATATTTTACTTTTCGCATGCCAATCCCTACAGAGTTATATAATACCTAATTATTATTAATTATTATAAAACCTTTATTTAAAAACTATTTTGTATTTTTTTACTTTGCATGCTAGTTTTTAAAATTTAAAGGGAAATGCCGTGTTTCCCTATCTAGATCATTCTCTTCCTCTTCTATTGCTGGATCTTCCTTTTTCTCAATAATAATCTATAGCAGAAATACATATCTTTCTTTATCATACCCTTATTTTGCTTACTATCTTTCTCAGATTTTTTCATCTCGGCTCTCTTATTTTGCTGTCTGTTCTCTATTCTTCCTTTATCATCAATAAATACATTTAAGTATTAGATGCATTCTAATGGGGCTGACATGCAAATAGTAATGTATTTCACATCCATCACACAAAATATTGAACCCTTTAAGCCCCAAATACAGAGTGAAGTTTTTGTTATTTAAAAAAAATCTAATTTTAGATAATATTACCTGTTACACCATCTAGTCCAAAATTTTCACTGGAAACACACTGGTGGAGATTTACTAAAACTGGTGCAGCTATGCATAGTAACCAATCGGCTTCTAACTTCAGCTTGTTCAAATAAGCTTTGACCATAAAACCTAGACGCTATTTGGTTAATATGCATAGCTGCCCCAGATTCTGTGTGCACTCGTTTTAGTAAATTGCCCCCACTGCCTCTCTTCCAAAATCTTCTAAATTCTGCATAGCTCTTGTAGTGGAGCCTCACTCTCCCTCTCGGGTTTTCTCGTTTGATTGGCTTGTGTCTAGGGGTACCTGGGAGAGGAGAGTGCAGGAACACTACGCCAAGCTCTCCCCTCGTATGTGTATGAGGGTTGAGCAGAGTTACTTGAATTACCTCCGGATCTGTTCACTGCATACGAAGCCTCCAGCTGTTCCGTGGAGATGTGTCTGCCAATAACATAGAGCCCCACACCAATCGAAAGTCCAACACTCCTTTATTTCTCTGCTTTCAGAGTGAACACAATCAGTTGAACTTTCAGTAACAGACAGACAGGGGTGTGGATAGGAGTAGGCCCAGGCACAACTGAACTCTCCTATTCCTTTGCTAGCGAATAGGCCTGGCGCAGGTCTCTGCCACCGACCGTGAGTTTTGGTCGCTGCCACCGACCGGATGAACCGTTGAGGCCCCTGCCACAGGCCTAATAGCAGGCCTCTGCCACCGACCTGAATTGAATAGCTGGACCGCTGCCACCGGTCATTGAACATGAACCACCTTCCTCGTTGAACTTGGCCCCTGTTCGGGAAAGATATCCCTCCGGGCGGTCTCCAGAGGTTCACCCGGCACTGGCAATCTGCTGCACCAGGTCTTCGGATGAGTCCCTCCTCCGGTCCCTTACGCCTCTGGATTCGGGTGCCCCACTCCCGGGGCCCTGTAGGACAATCCCTCCCTCGCGGGACACAGCGGAAGGTACTGGGCCCCAGGCCTCCGGCTGAGCACCTCACCCCAGACTGAAGGTGTCTGGGATGGAACACGAACTCCAGGTGTCCAGGCCTAGGCCGCCTGGACACCGACCGCGAACAGCAGTTCTCAGGCTGAAGGTGCCTGGGACTCGAACCTCGTGGCGAAGATGTCCGCCCCCTTTATACCCTCTCCCAGCAAGCACGGCGGGTTCCCCGCCCCGCCGTACAACCGCTGCAAGAGGTCACAAAGGGTACGGCACTGCAGTGATGGTTCAACCCCGGCCCAAACTGACAGCGCCACCTGCTGGGCCGCAGGGAACTATGCATCACTGGTGTTTTCACCAGTTTTAAAAGTATATACCCGCTACACTCTAAAATGCATGGACCCTGACACTTCCTGGAATAGGCAAAACATCAGAGTCTCTTACTAACTTCCCTCCACACACACCCTGGCCTACCGCTTCGTTGTCCTGGGATTTACCATCTGCTCTATGTTGTTCTCCTCATCAGATGTCAGTGTTTTCATCTGGCAGTTGGCTGCTCAGGTCTAAGCACTGCATCCTGGGAAGAGGCCAAGTGCTCCCCAATGCTAGCTATCCAAATATGCGGTGGGGGAGCATGGTGACGTTGAGTATTAGTGGGTGGAGGGGTGGACTGATAAGAGATTAGTTTGGGTAAAGTGACAGCCCATCTAAGTAAAGGCCTGTCAGTAGTCTACAGGTGGACCTTTCATTGAACTGAATAGAGGCTGCAGAATGCATGTGTGCACAGCCCTGTGCAGAGTTTAGGAGATTTCAGGAGGGAGGCTTTTTAGCTCTGGGCAGTGTGGAGGTCTGAGCTGGGTTACAGGTAAGTATGATCTTTTGCACATTTTCTTAGGGCGCAAAAGAGAACAGAAAAGTGACCCGGTGCTTTAGGAATGTTTTACACTGCCTGGGTGCAGCACTGTGTACCCATGGTTTGTGTGTGGGTTACCTGCAGTTTCCCATAGACTTCTATTATGTCCCACATTTTTTAAGTCTTTTTTTGAAAGCACACCAAAGATGCAGCATTCAGGACTTTTGATGTGCTTTCAGAAAATTTGCCAAAAACACAGGACATAATAGAAGTCTATGGGAAACCATTGATAATCGGAACAAAATGGAGGGTATACTACGCTGCATCCACACTGCAGACAGACAATAGCATGGCCGTGTGAAAGCAGCTTTAAAGTAGATATTCAGGCATTCAGCTAAATGCACAGTTGAAATACATATAGAAGCTGTTTTACCTGCCAAAGTATTTGTGTTTGTCTTTGCAGTCCTGAAATTTACACAGCCCTGCCAGACAAGGGAACCAAGTTGGTGACAGTTATTGTAGGTCTCCTCCCATCTGCACAGTGAAAGTGCAGCAACAGCCTTTCTTCTCCTGTTAGCGTGTTCTTTGCGAATGCATGTATACTGCAGCACATCTGATTGGCCCTAGTGCTGGCCCTCCCTTTCTGAGTCTGAGCTCTACTGTATAGGGAATTGCAAAAGGCTAACACATAATATTTTTAATCAACACATAATTACGTTAACTGGTGTTTTTATATGTACCTAAAGTTCAGCATTTAGGCTCCATTCACACTTGTGCAACTTGTCATTCAACTTTGGACATCAAAGTTGCATGACAAGTCGTTCCCCATGTTTACCAATGATACCCATTCATATATGCACAACTTAAAGTTGCAGCAACTTCAAAGTAGTTCATGCACTACTTAGGTCTGACTTTCATGCAACTTGAGGGCCGTAGACTTCAATGTTAACACTCAGAAGTTGCATGAAAGTTGTAGCTGAATGGTATAAAATGCAACTTGTGTGCAACAGTTCATGCAAAAAAGAAGAGAGGCTGGTGCAATGTGAACAACAGTCAAAAAGAAAGCCAACGCATTTTGGCCATCAGGCCTAAATCATGGCTCGATTAAGGCCTGATGGCTGAAATGCGTTGGATTTCTTTTTGACTGTTGTTCGCATGCAATAATAAAACAAGAAAACAAGAAAAACTGCGCACAGATAGGATATAGAGCAAAGGCAGCAGCACTAGTGGGATAACACACAAATAAGTAACTAGAAAATAGAGAGCTGCGCCAATAAGTACCAATTAATTGACATCCAGGGGCTGGTATGTCAAAAAACAGTGCACAATGAACCAAAATACTAATGTCCAGATTAGGTATTGCACACTGAGTCAATATAAATTGAATAGATAAACCCTAAAACCATTAGGAATTGTGCCAATGAAATTGGTTGGGATGACATCCAGGGGCTGATATGTCAAAAACAATGCACAATATGTAATCCAAACAATGCTAATAAATTGGATCATCTGAATTGGTAATAGTAAACCCAGGTAGTAAGTCACAATGAAAGTAGTAGATTGCACATAACCTAAAAATATTCCTCAAGAAGTCCAGACCGTTGTAAACCTGTCAGATTGTGTGACAGCAGCAAAGTCCACAATGGTAATATGAATGAGTAATGGTCCCAATAATTTGCACATCACCCGGTGAATCACAAAACGGCGGATAAGGTGCCCACCACTGATAACAAGATGTATGCTTACCAAAAGGCAAGCCAAAACAGCAGTCGGCTGTGACCCAGCCGCGGCCTTTAGCTTGCACGTGAAAACCGGGAGTGTGCCAAAATTCAGGATATAACAGGGAATGGATAAGCAGAAGGTTGTCTTCCCAATTGCAGCAGTCCGTGCAACCAATGAATCAGCTCAAAGGAAGGAAGGAACACAGACCATAGCTTGATACTGTAGGATAATTTTACTAATAAAAAAGGTAATACACTTACATAAATCGGTTTAAAAACAGCATAGAAAATTGCCGGCCGGCAAGTACAGAAGCCCGTCCTCCTCTGCTACAGCGTGGTGACAAACCACGTTTCGTCACAGCAGACGTTCTCAATGGGGATAGGGCGATGTACTGACACACCACTTCTTATAGCCCAAGCCTCGATGTGAGATGTGAGGATCAGGTCATCCAGCGCCATAGTAATTATGGGCGTAAATGCCAATAGCTGTTCAGGAGAGCTAACCACAGCATGATTACAATAAATTTGACATTTATATAAAAAGAGCAACATACGACCAATTAAAAAAGGTAATATAGTCAATTCCACCATATAACTAAAAACGGCCAGGGCAGGCTGCACCGCCAGACCATGATTGGATAATGACATAGATGTTATACATACACCAAGCATATATTATAGTGCCCATTCGTGGGTGATCAATTAAAAATAACAAAAATGGTGTATAATGAATATGCAATAGCATATATTATCGTGCCCATTCAAGAGTGATCAATTAAATAACTACATAAATTAATTACAAAAATACTATAAATATAATGACATAAATGGTATATAACCACCAGGAGTATGATCATACCAAAAAATTGATTAGCAATGTATTAATTAATTAAATTAAATCAATCAATTTAATTAAAAGCTGGTATATAATTAAATTAATTACAATACCATTACCGTACGTGATTAGTAAATAAATAATGGGGATAATCACCCCTAAAAAGGTGACAAGTGGGAAACTAAGTGCAAATAATAATTACTCTTTCGTTCATGGACGGACACAGCTTCCTATTGACAAGTGGGTATTATCCTTCATTTAGGAGTGACTAGGCAGAAAACTTGTAGAAAGTGTTAACACACCACACCTTATACAGCACCGGCCAGGGGGTGGACCCTCTGGGTATAATCCCTCTCTCTGCACCTCGCAGATCAGTTTTTTTCTGCCTAGCATAGGAGAAGGACATGGCTCCCTTCGGGCCCATTGGTCCGGGGGGTTTTTTCTACGTTTTTCTACGTTTTTGTTCCTGCGATCTTCGATCAACTGCCGACTGGGTGACAGGCTGGATCCCAGATCCTTGTAGTCTCCACAGTTTCGGCCATCGAGCGTGTGCCGACCCTAGCTACGCGCTGGGTTTTCCACTACATGCCCGTCGCTCCACGGGTGGCCGGTTAGCTTCGCGCTCCAGGGCATGCATATGATCGGTCTCTATGGCACAATCACAGCATGCCGGGCCGACAGTCATCTCCATAACTGCGTGGATGATGATCTGTCCGGAATGTCTTCCAGCACGATCCACGCAGGAAGGGTAAGTAGCTCCCCTGCTTCGGCAGGGTGACTTGGCTGGACATTCCTGGAGAGATCAAGTAAGTGTTTTTTTTGCCATTTATTTCCTCTCTCCCTGCCCTCCCTCCTCCCTGGGCTCTGAAGCTAAGGCTGGCTGCTGGGTGCTGGGGGGTCATCTGGGGGGCTCCATCTGGAGCGGGGCTGCGCTGTAGACTGTCATTAATATGTCAATGTGCTGCTTACCTGTGTGTGTTTTCTCCCTCCATGCTGTCAACGGCCATTTTCTTGTGGTCCACGCCCGCTTTGGCCTCTGTCGACTGCTCGGCAGCCATTTTCTTCTGGTCCACACTGTTCTTCAGCACGGCCGCTCGACGGCCATTTTGTGGAAGTCTTTGGCCTCTAGGGTGCATTCTACAGGCGCGAAAGTATACAGACACATGCTGACGAGATCAGACTGACACAGGCAGCGATGGGAGAGCATCTCAGGCGGGAGCAGACGGCAGCAGTAGCGGTACCGTTCTAAGGGTGGTGAGTCCTCTGGGAGACCTCTGTGTCTCTGTAGCAGCTAGGAGGGTGGCCTATTGATACCTTGCCTGGAGTCCCTGTGGGTGTCAGGCGCGTGGGTCAGCATGACGTCAGAAGCAGACGTCTTTTTCCCTGAAACACCCGAGTTGGCAGCTGGTGCCCCTGATGTATCTGTGGGCGCTATGTCGGCAATTCTGAAGGCTTTGCTGCCAAAGTGGAAGCGGCGCATGGGAACATGGGGGGTAAGAAACGCCCCCTTCCCCCGCCATCTTCTGGGGATAATTCTGATGCAGAACCAGGCCGGGCTGTGGCTCATGACCCTGATTCTGATGCATCAGAGACTGCGGACCGTGACCGGTCGGACAGTGAGAATGACTCCAGGTCCAGGTCAACACGCAAAAAGGATTTGGTATCTGACCTTATCACTGCAGTGCGGGATACGCTGAAATTGGAGAATGCTGCAGAAGCAGCAGAGACGGTGGTCCCCTTTGGGTTCCGTAAGCCGGCTCGCACTGCTAAGGTGTTTCCTTGTGTGTCTTATCTTGAGAAGCTTTTATACAAAGAGTGGGAAAACCCACTGAAGGTTTTTTGCAGCCCCGGTACCCCTTTGAGGAGAGTTTCCTGAAAATATGGTCCTCTCCCTCGATAGTGGACCCCCCTGTGTCCAGACTTAACAAGGGGGCTCCTGTCTTCAAGGACCCTGTGGACAAGAAGGCCGAGGCACTTGCTCACTACCTATACACTGTGGTGGGCTCAGCGGTGCGTCCAGCATTGGCTGGAGCTTTGGTGTCTCAGACACTTACTGAGCGGGCAAAGATGCTACTCCAGGGGTTAAAGGCACGGGAGGCTCCTCAGAATGAGATAGCTTTGGCCGACCAGTTGGTACAGGGCCTTAAGTTTGTCTGCGAATCAGACATGGATACTATCCCCTTGCTGTCTATAGCCTCGGGTTATGCGGTGGTGTTATGCCACCTGGTTTGGCTAAGTGCTGGTCTACAGACCAAAAACGTCCAAGAAGGCCTTATTGGACCTGCCCTTTAGCGGTGGCAGTCTTTTTGAAGCCTCTCTGGATAACATCGTTAAGGATGCCACAGGAGGTAAGAGCTTGCTGCTCCTGCAATCCAAAAAGGGGTAAGGAGCCACGCCATAGGCTAGGGCTCTCCTTCACCGCACACAAGTGATCTTTCGATCTAAACGACCCCAGGCCAATAAAAAGCCTGCTAAGGTACAGAAGCGTCCCTGGATTCGCAAGCCCAACCTTGCTTGCCTACCGAACAGATTTTTTCCCTCTAAACCGCCAGCTTCAGCCGACTCATTGGAAAGTCCTATATGGGGCGGTTCAAGACCTGCTGATACGCAGGGTGGTCCTTCCTGTCTCAGTGCAGGAAAGGATTCAGGGGTTCTACTCTAATCTGTTCGTAGTGCTGAAGATGCTCTGTTGTCGCTGCCCTCCATCCGGGGGATTTTCCTGGCATCCTTGGTCGTCAAGGACGCATGCTTGCATGTTCACATATGCACCAGGCATCAGAGATGTCTGCGTTTGGCGGCCGGGGAAGACCACTACCAATGGTGGCTCTCCCCTTTGGCCTGGCATCGGCACCAAGGTGCTTGCCCTGATTCTGGCCCTACTACTAAGACAGCGTGGCTTCGCTATCATGGGCAACTTGGACGTTCTTCTTCTGAGGGCCACCTCAAACTCAAATTTAGAGGTGAGTGGGTCAATAACCTGTCAGACCCTCCGTTTCTTGGTTGGGTGCTGAACACTCTAAAGTCAGTATTGGTACCGTCTCAACTCCTAGTGTATCTAGGGTTAATTCTGGCGAAAGTTTTTTTCTCCCTATAGGAAGGTTGCAGACCCTTCGGGCTGCGGTGCGGCAGTTGACATCTCAAAGAGGATTGTCATGCCACTTTATCAGGCGAGTCCTGGGCCTCATGGTGGTCTCCTTTGAGGCAGTACCATATGCACAATTTCACACGCGAGTGTTACAGAAGGTAATTCTGTCCAGAAGGGTCAAGTGCCCTTCATCCCCGGATTGTCAAATCCGGGTGAGCCACCTAGTCAGGACCTCCCTAGTTGGTGGCCGACATCACCGGCATTTCTGTCCAGAAAGTCGTTCCTTCCTTTTTACTGGATGGTGGTCACGGCGGACGCCTGTCTTCCTGGTTGGACAGGAGTCTGGGGAGCTCAGTCAACCTGGGTCGCTGGACTCCGGAGGAATTCCACTTGCTGATCATTGTCCTGGAACTCCGGGCGATCTGGCTTTGCCTCTCCACATGGTCTCAGAAGCTACAAAGGCGTCCAGTCAGAATCCAGTCGGACAAACACCACAGTAGTGGCGTATGTCAATCATCAAGTAGGAACAAGCAGCTCTGCTGCAGCATCGGAGGTTGCTCACCTCCGAAGGGGGGCAAAAAGGAGCATACCAGGCCTGTCAGCCGTATACATTCCGGGTGTGGGAAACTGGCAGGCGAAGTACCTGAGTTGCCAGATGCTGGACCAAGGAGAATGGTCTCTACACCCGAAGGTGTTTCAGCTCCTTTACCAGAGGGGAGGCACGCCAGTCGTATATCTCCTGGCTTCTCGACTCAATCGGAAGGTATTGAGGTTTGTGGCCAAGTCAAGAGACCCATGGGCAAACACGACAGATGCGTTGATGGCACCGTGGAGTCAGTACCGGCTAATCTATGCCTTTCCTCCTCTGAAGCTCCTTCCTCAGCTGCTTCGCAGACTGGAGGCAGAGAGGATTCCAATGGTCCCAATTGCTATGAATTGGCCTTGGCGTCCTTGGTACGCCGATCTAGTGCATCTGGTAGCAGAACGCCCTTTTGGCATCTACCGCTAAGAAGGACCTGCTGTTTTTACAGTCACTGGCTTAACGGCATGGCTTGAGAGCCAGGTGCTAAGAGACCGGGGCCTGTCAGACTCGGTGATCTCTACCATGAGGAGTGCTCGGAAATCATCCCCTAGGAAGATTTACCATCGCACTTGGAAGACCTACATATCCATTTGGTAGCAGACGTCCTTTTGGAGTCTACCACTACGAGAGGAGCTGCTGTCGCAGGGTCCCATATGCCATCCTGCGTGCAGTCAATGGCTTTAACGGCATGGCCTCTAAGTGTCTCAGAAACCACCGTTTGAGAACATCAGGGAGATTCCCTTGTTGACACTTTCTCAGAAAGTGGTCCTTTTGGTGGCTGTTATGCCAGTTAAGACGGGTTTCTGAGCAGGCAGCCTTGTCATGCAAGCCTCCCTATCTGATCTTCCACAAGGATAAGGTGGTGCTGCGTCCGCAGCCTTCTTTTCTTCCTAATGTCGTGTTTCGACCTTCCATCTCAAGGAAGACATTGTACTGCCATCCTTGTGTCCTCATCCGTCGTATCCTAAGGAGACGACGTTGCATTCCTTGGACGTTGTCCAAACTCTGAGAGAATGCTTGTCTGGTACTGCTCCGTTCCGGAGTCCAGGCTCACTGTTTCAGTGGCTGGTCCCAAGTAGGGCCCAGCGGTCTTGTCGGCCACCATCTCTAGGTGGATCCGACAGATCGTGATCAGGCTTACGCCATGAAGGGTCAGGCGCCTCCCTTTCCCGGCGCATTCGACCAGGGCAAGAGGTGCCTCTTGGTGTTACGTCAGTTAAGACGGGTTTCTGAGCTGGCAGCCTTGTCATGCAAGGCTCCTTATCTGATCTTCCACAAGGATAGGTGGTGCTGTGTCCGCAGCCTTCTTTTCTTCCTAAGGTCGTTTCGACCTTCCATCTCAAGGAAGACATTGTTCTGCCATCCTTGTGTCCTCATCCGTCGAATCCTAGGAGACGACGTTGTCCGAGCTCTGAGAGCATCAAGCGTCTGTTTCACTAGGTGTGTAAGACGGGACCTGCTCGTTCGTTCACACTTTAACTAAACTTACAAGTTGATATGTGTGCATCTTCGGATGCTTCTTTCGGCCGCAAGGTATTGCAGGCGGCTGTTTAGAGTTGCAACTCCTCCGTTGAGGAGCTCTGTTTTTTTTTGGGGTGAAGTGGTTTTAATGCTGTTCCCACCCCTCGTTTTTGACGCTGCTATGGGACGTCCCACTTGTCAATAGGAAGCTGTGTCCGTCCGTCCATAAACAAAAGAGTAAATAGGATTTTTGTACTCACCGTAAAATCCTTTTCTCTGAGTTCATAAACGGACACAGCACCCACCCCTCGTTTTTAAGTTTGTACTGCTTTTTGACGAACTGATCTGCGAGGTGCAGAGAGAGGGATTATACCCAGAGGGTCTGCCCCCTGGGTGGTGCTGTATAAGATGTGGTGTGTTAACACTTTCTACAAGTTTTCTGCCTAGTCACTCCTAAATGAAGGATAATACCCACTTGTCAATAGGAAGCTGTGTCCGTCCATGAACTCAGAGAAATGGATTTTACGGTGAGTACAACAATCCTATTTTTAGTGCTTATGCGATTTACCACATAGAAAATTATGAAAGATAATGGAAAATAATAAAAAAATTTTTTATTAAAAATGCATTTATTAAAAAAGTAAAGTAAAAACCCTATCCCGGCAGCTCACATCGGGTTTACACATTAGGGGTTATTGATAAAAGCATTGACAAAATTCAACCTGTAAGGGGCATAAGTCTTAAGTCTATGTATCCAAGCCATCTCCATTTTGGAGATCTCCCTGACTTGTAGACTACCCCTCCAGTGTGGCTTGTAATTATCAATACCCAAAAAAAGGGTCCTGGATGGATCTCTATTATGTTTTAAACGGTAATGTTTAGATACCGAGTGATTTTTAAATCCCATTTTAATATTTGTAATGTGCTCATTGAGGCGGACTTGTAGGGGGCGTTTGGTCCGCCCCACATATTGCAGGCCACACGGGCACTGCAACATGTAGACCACCCCAGTGGTGGCACATGTAATACAGGGCTTAATAGTGAATTGTCTCTGAGTGGCAGTGGATGTGAAGGTCGTAACCCATCTACCTGTACAGGAATTCAGGGAACACACCCTGCACCTCATACACTTGTAGTATCCGGTTAGCTGATCAAAAAAACCCTTGTAGTAGCTGGTGGGTTAAGGACATTAGGGGCTATTTGGTTACGCAGGGATTGTACCCCTCGGAAGATCACTCTCGGTCTCTCTGGTAACACATCTTTTAGGACGGCATCATTGGTAGCAATGTGCCAGTGTTTATCAATTACATTTTTTAATACTCCTATGTTGCAGGGAGTAAGAAGGGATAAACTGAACACCCAGAGGCCCTGGGCCGTTATCGCGTGGCCCCCTCTCTATTAATAAGTCCTCCCTCTTAGTGGCTTTGACAGTATCCAAAGTATCAGCAAGAAACTCTCCACGATGGCCCTTTTCCAAGAACCTTCTAGTCAGGACTTCAGCCTGTTCTAGAAATTGGCGTGGATAAGAACAATTCCTACGGAGCCTAAGGTATTGGCTCTTAGACACAGCCCTAAGCCAGGGATTGTGATGGCAACTACCCATTGGAATAAAGGAATTCCTAACCGTCTCCTTAAAAAAGGTGGACGTTACAAAAGAATTGTCCTTAATTTCAACTTTGAGGTCCAAATAATGGACTTTTACCTGGCTCGCCTCATATTTAAGAGGTATCCCTCTTTGGTTTGAATTAAGGAATTCCATAAAATTTAAAAGATCCTGGTGCTGGCCATCCCATAGGAGGAGGATGTCATCAATATACCTAGCCCGAAGGGCCAGTTGGGGTATATTCCTCATATAAATTACATCCTCCTCCCACCTGGCCATAAAAATATTAGCCAGGCTGAGGGCATAGTTAGCCCCCATAGCCACAGCGGTGTCCTGCCTGTAAAAGTTATTGTCAAACCAAAAATAGTTTGAAGAGGCAGCGAATCTTAACAAGGACATAAGAAAGGCCACCTGTTTCTGTGGGAGGTCTGAATCCCGTTCTAAAAAACCTTGCACTGCATTAAATCCCAAATAGTGTGGGATGATGGTATAAAGGGACGTGACGTCCACAGTCACCATCCATATGCCATTCTTGGGCGAAATGCCGGACAATAAATTTATAATGTGCCTAGAGTCCTTAACGAAGGAGGGCATTTTTCGCACAAGTGGCTGCAAGTAGAAATCAATATATCTGCCCACCCGGGACGTTATAGAGTCAATCCCACTAACTATGGGACGTCCCGGGGGGCAGACGGGGTCCTTGTGGAGTTATGGGAGGTAATAAATCGTAGGGGTGCTGGGGGCTTTTGGGGATCAGATAGAGCCTTTCCTTAGGATTTAGAATCCCTTCATAGAATCCTTTAGACACCAGGGCCTCCAAATCTCTGATAAAATAATAAAACATTGGTTTAGCTGACTTCTATGGCACCAGCCTTTCTTGTTTTTTGCATGGATTGTATAGAGGTTTACAGAGACTTAACAGGATGAGTGTTGTGTTCTTGAGGCTCACCAGGCATTGCACAGCAGGTAGTAGCTTGGATGCACCTGTTCCTGTGTGCAACAGTTGTTCATTATCACTGGTCAAAGCCAAAGTCGTATCTAAGTTGCACCCATCCAAAGATGCATCAAAGTTGCATTTCAAAGTTTGTGCAACTTTGGAGTCGTATAAGTGTGAATGGAGCCTTAATATGTTTTAAGCACATTCCCCATGTGTCTTTCATGCTTTCAACATTTCTTTCAACTTTCTTTCAAGCTGCAGACATAAACAAAACACATGCATAGTGCATTTTGTGCTTTTCCTTGCTGTGTAGCACTGCTAAAGTGCAGTAAGCAGGATGTTTTTTAAAAAGCAAACTGCAAGAAAGCATAGCGGGCAACTACATCACTGGAAACATCAGTAATGCTCTTTTAGGGTCAGAATAGAGGTGCCAGCAGGCAATAAAGGAAAACGGATGGGAATGGTATGTAGGTATGTGTGTGTCTATAAATGCTTACTGAAATGTTTTACCGTGGTGCAGGGAAGGGCCCCTTCTTTAGAGAAAGCACAATGACTAAACCATAAAAATGTCATCTGGGTTGCTGTGCTTCTGCCATCTCATTTGGGTTTGCATTACCAGCACACATAGGCAAAAGAAAACTCTATTATCCTGGCAGGTTAATGTAAAGGCTTGAACATGTGTCTGCATGCCACTGTTGATATCTGTTCTTGTCAAATACAATCCAGCAGAAAGATTTATCTTGCATACAGTTTTTGTCTTTTCCTGGGTACGTCATCGCGGTGAATATTACGTGGATGCTTTATTCAAGCAGCTTCAAAATAAACTGTCTGCAGTACATGGACTCCCTTTGTCATCTATTGTTCTTGGAGGACATTGTTTAATTCACATTAGCCCAGATGTCTTATCTCAGAAGAGATTAGCATTTATGCTCCAGCTGTTTTCTACAGTAGCAAAACCCCTGTGAGAAAAGATACTTTTTATTTACCTAGAACAAACACTGAATGTCATTTAGGTAGGGAAAGGCCTTTTTGTTATACTAAGCATCCATCTCATTCCATTCTCAGTATCCTATTACACAAATTTAAAATATCAGCTCTCCAAAATGACTCCATATGGTCCAATATATTCTACTCCTGAGTTGCGTTTTTCCTTCAGGGGATCATTGAAACAGAAAAAAAAATTAAATGTGTATAAACCCCAACAAAGAATTTCTCCTATGTGTTCTATTTTGGTTTGTTAAAGTGGTAGTAAAGTCCTAAAAAAAAAAATCGCCCCCCCCCCCCCCCCCCGGCAGTTTGTGTTAGTATGCAGCGCTTCCATCTTCACTCGGTCTTCCTTCCGGGTTCGCTACCCCTGGCTGTTTGAATGGCTGGGCTGCAATGATGTCATCCCACATATGTGCACAGGAGACTCGGTCGCAGCACAACGCTCTCAATGGATGGCATATTCCAGTGTGACGTCCATTAAGAGTGCAGTACAAATGCGCTGGTGATGTCACCAGCCACTACAAATGCAAATATCTCCTTAACGGTACAGATTTAGGAGATTTTCACTGTACCTATAGCTATTATTCACAAGAAGCTTTGTATTTTTATGAATGGAATACAAGGCTTCCTCCTATTCTTTTAGTTTTTTTTTGTTATTGTCTCCTTAAGCTGGCCACACATTACTGAACCGATTTCCCCATCCACACATTTGAGGTGGCTGAGGAAGTCCTCCCCGCTGTGTTACTGTATTCTGACAGTGGGACTCCCCCGACTATCAGAATACACTGATCAGAATTGAAGCCGATTGGCTGTAGTGCTGATTAAGTAAAAATATACCAACAAGCCCGTTTTATGAAAATTTAAGCGATAGATCGACTACTTAAGAACGGGAAGATCCATACGTGGATCAAAGATTAAGCAGGAACTGGCTTAATTTTTCTCCATATATGGCCAGCTCCAGAGAAGATTTCCCCTCTCTTTCTGTCCTTGTGACACAATGGGGTTGATTTACTTAAGGCAAATAGACTGTGAACTTTGCAAAGTGCAGTTGCTCCAGAGCTTATTAAAAGTGCAGAAGCTCTGCTGACTTCCAAAATCCAATCATGTGCAAGTAAAAAAGCTGTTTTTTTATTTTTTTTGCACGTGATTGGGTATTCTTTGTAAAGTGAAGCGTTACCTCATTTACTAAGCTCTGGAGCAACTGAGCTTGCAGAGTGCAACTGTCTTTAGTAAATCTACCCCCATGTGTTTCAGGATGGAATAGAATGTTGCTGTAACTGGAAGTAAGGAGCAGTCTTCTCAGTAGCCCAGATAGCAAGGATTACTTGCCACAAATTTGTGGCAGGCTTGAAATGTAAGTCTTGTTAACTTGCACATTTTCACTGGCAAGTTGTACACTTGCAGAATAAGTTCTTGTTTGTTGACACGTTTCCAATTTGTAGAAAATTTGCGTGGCAAGAGCAGAGTTGCAGTGGTGAGTTTACAGCAAGAGTTCTACAAGTCACAGTGACCCCATGTGGTGGGATGACTATTGCACAACATAACTGAACTAGAACTTGCAGCAGACTTACAGAATGTTTGCAATGAATGTTGATCTGGAGTCATGCAATGCGGACTTGCTCCAATTGTGCAATGAACTTGTGAAGCCTGGCAAGTCTAGCAATAGCTTAGCAAGTCATTTTCAAACTTGCAGCTCAATTTCTTGCTATCTGGAAAGGGACACAGGCAGATGTAAAAACCCAAGAGAAGTTTTTACTTATTTTCACTATATTTAAAAAATTGCTGTTGGCAGCTTTAAATCACCTAATAGTTTCTTGTTTTTCTCCCAAGAGTTTGCAGGTCTGCACATCTGTCACAGTAGTTACAGGTCTCCTGTAAATGTTTAATTGATGTACTAGAGTTATAGAAAAGGAAGAGGAGACGCCCGTTTTATAGCAGAGGGTAACAGGTAACAAAGTCAAATACTTTCCTGGCGGGATTAAAGAAACTGGTTGCTAAGTCATACCAGCATGTTCCACTAATAGCATAAATATTACTTTTCATTGAATTGACCCTAGTTCATATTTTAGAACCGGGAGCGGTTCAGCTGTACCTTGACATTTTCAGATAAATTCTGGATTTTAAACTTGATCAATGGTTATCTTTGGACTCTTAAACTGTCAGTGAGCTTGTATTCCCAAGTGTAGTATGGATAGATAGATGGCAAATAGCTAAATAAAGGGAGAAAGAGATTTGTAACTTTCATACATAAAAATCTGTCACATATATTACAGAGATCCAGCCTATACAAGCACATTTGGCAAGTGGGTTGCAGCCAAGCCTGCTATTTGCGACCACCCAGCATGTACTAATGTTGTAAACCATCTGAGCAGTACAGCAATTAGCTGGTGCTTAATAAATGCTAACGCAACAGTTGGACCCATGTTAAGCACCTCTGTGCAAACTCTGGTGCAGCGCTGCATAGAAACCAATCGGCTTCCAGGTTTGTTGTCAAAGCTTAATTGAACAAGCTGAAGTTAGAAGCTGATTGGCTATCATGCATATAACACTGGGATGAAATTTATATTGTTTCTGAATATTTGAGATCCCTTCTATCTATTCTTTAAGACTTTACTTAACATTTGAAGGAAATTCTTCTTGTAAAAGACATGGAGACTGCCATTGCTGAATTTTCTTTCTTTAAATAATTGTGCCCAAGCTGTCATGCTGAACTTCTGGGTTCAGCATGTTAAGTTACACACCCATGTGATGGGTCCGTGACTGAGAGTATTGAAACTAATTGATTATATAGCAGCCAGTCAAGTAGCATTTTGAGAAGGCCAGCAATGGCAACCCCTGTCTCATGACCCTTATTAAAAAAAAAAGGTATTGTTATTTGTCATGGTAGTCCTGCCTTTCTCAGCTGGGGTGCCATCTGCGTTTGTCAGGGGTGTCATCAAATACCATGCTGTTATCTCTGACGACGGTGTGGTGTCACAAATGTGGGCTTTATTCTGTGGTACCACACGTGCCCAAGCTTGGAGACTAAGCTGTCACGACATATCCTGGTCTAAGAGTAACAATCCCAGTGATCACTAAAATTAGAACCTGCCCCTGTACTGCTCCTCCCCATTTTATCATTTTCTCCTCACTAGAGGAGAAGTCTGTGTAAGAATAAAAAAATTGGGTGGAAAAAGAAAAAAAAACATAGTTTAGTGTGATTTAGATAGAAAGAACTTGTGATGGCTGGGTAAAAGCTTGTGACAATCCACTAAACTTTCTTTCTTATAAATAGTCCCTTTAATTTCAGTGTGTTTAAGTAGGATAAATTGTGCAAAAATATTTTTTTCTTGGCCCTTCAAGGAGATTTTCTTTATTTATTTTCATGGTAGTCGGTTGGTCAAGGTAATGGAATAAATATATACAGCTAAAGTTTATTTTTTTATTCATTTTTTGTTAGATAGGTGTTCACCATCAAAACAATTGTTTATAATAATAACAAGGTCCTGCTTGTCCTGAAAAAAGTAATACAAAAAAAGGTGTCCACTGCCCCTACCTATAACTGCCCATTGCAGCAAGCAGCATTGGAAGGCAACACATGATATAAACAAGACCAAGGATAAATCCAAAGAAAACTCCAAGCTTACTTACCGACCAGCCCAATCATATGTTAAAAATCCGACAGGCTGGTTTTGCCCAAGTCAATCAATGGATCAACTTGGGCACAATCGATCAATCAATCAACTTGGGT
Organism: Rana muscosa; assembly: GCA_029206835.1. Taxonomy (NCBI): domain Eukaryota; kingdom Metazoa; phylum Chordata; class Amphibia; order Anura; family Ranidae; genus Rana; species Rana muscosa. Next base: position 223,520,205 of record CM055116.1, read on the forward strand.
GTAATCAGCCTGCCCAGAGATGCATCAAATCTTGGCCAGTCCGTGCTGAATTTTGATCCATGTATCAAGTAGTTTACTGATGATGATTTCCCCTCCTTCCCAGATATTGGTATTAAAGCTAGAATGTAGCCAGGAACAGAAGTCCCTTGGGATTTACAATTATTAATAAAATGTTGAATTACAAATACAATTCAATTTACATCATTTAAGCAGATATACCCTGTTGGGTTACCTGGCCAGGTTAAAATATTTATTTGTGAGGCCTTTAGTACCATCGACAGGGCAAAATATACCACTAAAAATATAAAACCCCAACAACTCCCATGTGTGTGCATAATGAAGAAAATGGCCCTGGCAGTAAAATGGCTGAAGGAAACTTGTGATAAGAGAAATAGAGAGACTAATAACATCCTTTGGAAAACGGTAGTTGCCAGGCAGTACTGAACCCTTCGCTCTTTAGCCATTAAACGTAGAATTAATGTCAACAGCTCCTGGGTTCTTTGCCTGGATGTGATGATTGACTAGTGTATATAAGGTGAGCCACACTGCATTTGCTCCCCATGTGTTGGATGTTGGTTGAGTTTGTTTCTGGGACAATCCAAGATATTTCCAGCACCTGCAGGAGTGCCAGGAATGGAAGAAGGCTGGAGCAGTACATTATTATCCTGGGTAGTACTGAGACCATTAGGTCAGTATGAAAGTTAGGCAGTCGGCAGCGGCAGCTTTTCTTGTTTCTCTCAGTACAGGTTTCACTTAAAATTAAAATTGGTACCTATTTGATGCTGTATTAATAATTTTTGCTTTTAGTCACATGTGGAAAAAAATTACATTCATTGATACCCTTTTATGTACATCTTCACATACTAATCTTTAGTGATACAAGCCTATTACATACACATTGCAGCAACAGAGTGTTGTACCGTTGGCCATCTACAAAAGTAGAAGTTTGATACCATTTATTGGCCAACTAAAAAGATTGTAGTGCATTATTTTGTGGCAAGTTGGCCTCTTTGTTTGGCAATATACTGTACTACCTGGCCAGTGTGCTTCGAGAGCATGCACTACACTGTTTTTAGTTAGTAAAAAAATGATATCACTCTAAATCCAAACTTCTACACATACACACTGCAAAGAAAATTTAAGAGTAGATTCAAAAACGCCAGAATGAATTCTGAAGCCTTCCTTGGACTTCACAACCACCAAATCCAAAGCTTGATTATCCCCTGAAGAAATATACAATCTCTTGGAATGGTATAAACTCTCTCACTACACACAGTTCAGGACAACATTCCAAGAAGGATTGAGGCTATCCTTGCAAATGGTGCCTGTACCATGTTGGGGTTTTTGTATAAACATATGTTTCAATATATGCTTCTGCTTTGCCATAATTTCCACTCTCCCGTGTAAAAATGCAAAAGGTACATGTATGATAAAAAATTGTTGCAACTTGACTAGAATGGGGGCATAGCCTGAAGACTAAGATGGTTCTGATACAAATTCTTCACTCAAGGCGAAACATTTACTGGGCATACCTTTGAATTAATGTTCTAGTGATTGTTTCTGTATTTATATGCTATGATATTTGCTCTCTTTGCTTGCTAAAAAAATGTATAAGAAATATCTGGTGGTTCCAGCCTTTACTAGTGTAATGAATTACATGTTGGTCATGTTGTAAACTGTGCTGCATGTGTCTGTTTTGTGTTGTCAGTAAATAGTGAAAGATGTGCATGCCTTAACCTATTCTGTTTGTCTTCTTTCCTTTCATCCGGCTGCTCACGACTTGACTCTGAAATGTGACACTTCACTTGGGCCTTGCTGGTGTATGTAAGCGTCTACAACTTTATGGATACCTTGCAACAACTAACGGTGTATGTACATGTGCTTTAACATGGTCTATACACGCTTTACTCGTGAAAGCTGACACTGTCTCCTAAAAAGCCTTGTGCTGTGTTGATAACATCACCTTCTAGATCATGATTGTTATCGATGACATGTCTATGTTTCCACATGTAATCGGACAGTTATTTTAACATAGGGCAAAGTCTCGGATTTAATAAATAAAAGTGCAGGATATTATAATGTCTATTGTGCTCAACAGGCAGTGAGATTCCAGGACACATTCTTACAGCGTCATTTAGATAAGGAAAAATGGAAGCGGTTTGAGAGTTCTCAACAATTTATATATAAATGTGTTCCCAGTATATTTAAAAATACATTTTCCAATTTTAAAGATTCCCCTAGACCAGGGGTCTCCAAACTGCGGCCCTGGGGCCAGATGCAGCCCTTTGCTTGCCTTAATGCAGCCCTTACTAATTGGGCATAATTCTTGTTGCTGACACCATTGAGGCACTATTCCTCCAACTGACACCATCAATTCTTTCCATTGACACCAACGATGGGGCACTAGTCCTCCCACTGACACCAAAGATATAGTATTATTTACTCCCACTGGACATTTTCTACTCCCAATGGCCCTAGTCTGGCTCCACCTAAAGTCTGAAGGACCGTAAATTGGCCCTTTGTTTAGAAAGTTTGGAGGGCCCTGCCCTAGACATAGGGTGCGCTAGTGTAAATCTCCAGGTGATATTTTCCAGACTTTTGATTTTCTTCCGGTGATTGGCCCTGGGTTGTCTGCTCAGTTTCAAGATTACTAATATACGTATAACTGATCCAGCTGTTGGCTGGACCAGGCAACAGTCTGCTAATGTCTCTGAGTACCTTAAGGCAGGGTTAGGCAACCTGGGGCCCTCCAGCTGTTGTGGAACTACATTTCCCATGAGGCATTGCTAGGCTGGCAGTTACAATTACTCCCAGAGGCATGATGGGACTTGTAGTTCTCCAACAGCTGGAGGGCCCCAGGTTGCCTACCCCTGCCTTAAGGAATGACTGATCTATGAAAACAACAGTAAAGTACAGGTGATGTCAGAAGGAAACAATCAAAATCTTGCTTCATTTTAGAAGAGAGAAAGTTTAAGGCAGATCTTCAACGTAGTAAACGTTTTTTTTTTCTCTTTTTTTTCCCTGTCTCTTCCCCTTCCCTCTCTCACATTTGGACATACTTTTTTTAATTTAATGGATTTGTGCTGCACTTCTGTATTTCTCACCTAGATGAGAACTCTCTCAAGCCTCATACACACGATCGGACTTCCATCGGACTTTTCCGTGGATTTTGGCCCGAAGGGTGTTGGCCGTGAACTTGTTCTGCATACACACGGCAGAACAATGTCAGCCAACTTTCACCAAATCACATGTTTTTTTCAGCTCTTTACCGCCACCCTTTGGGCAACTTCTGCTATTGTTGTCTGATCTTTGGCATTGGTTCTGAGTATGCGTGGTTGTACTTTGGACTTTAGTCCTATGGACTTGTGTACACACGATCGGATTATCCTCCATCCGACGCCGAAAAGTTTGAGAGCATTCACAGCGAACATATGTGCGATGAAAAAGCAAAAACAATTGTCCGATGGAGCATACACACGGTCGGATTGTCTGATCAATCAGGTCCGTTGGACAATTGTTGTCAAAAAGTCAGATCGTGTGTATGGGCCTTAAGATATGCTAAATGTGGAGATCTGGATGGGACCTTAAAGGCACCTGTCACCTGCAGCTCATATCCATTACTGTGCATTATGTAATTTACTGGGCTGATTCTTCAGGGATTAATAATTGTTATGAACACTTACTAGGAACTGCAAAATGGTTAGAGAGAGAGAATGTTTAAAATTTTAATGTGCAAGTTTGTATCCTTTTTATGAATTCGATTTTGGCATTGGTGTCTGGAGTATATTTGAGTTTAAAATTAAATTTAAAAAAATTGAAGAAAAACAATGTAGTAATTTCACAATAGATATTATTTACTAAACTAGAACTAGACATTATTTAGTTTTTAAAGCGGAGCTCCGCCTGAAAAAGTAAATATTAAAAGCCAGCAGCTACAGCTACAGCAGCTGCTGACTTTTAATATTTGGACACTTACCTGTCCTGGAGTCCAGCGACGTCCGCAGCAGAGGACGAGCAATCGCTCATCACTCTGCTCCCCCCATCGCCATCCTCGCTGAGGGAACCAGGAAGCGAAGCCTTGCAGCTTCACTGCCCGGTTCCCTACGGCGCATGCGCGAGTCGCGCTGCGCCGTTCTGATTGGTGCTCCTGTGTTCTGGGAGCCGAGTGTCTCCCAGAACACTACGGGAAGTCTGCGGGAAGTGACGTCACTCCCGCAGATTCCCAGAGAGAGGACTCCCGGATCCCCTCCCCCCTGAAAGGTGTCAATTGTGACACCGGAGGGGGGGAGGGTTCCGATTTGCAGAAGTTGAAATTTAGGGTGGAGCTCCACTTTAACAGAGTAGGGAAGAGTTAAAACCCCTGCTGCTTTAGTTTTTGTTGTCTGCTTCATGTAAGGGCTCGTTCACACCACATGCAGTGCAGTGACTTTTTTCTGCATCAAAAAAGCATGGAATGTAGGTTATATGGGTTCCAATTGCATAGTTCACACCAGCTCAGTGTATTCCAGTGCTTTTCAGTTCCAGAACAAAAAAGTACAACATGCTGCAAAGAAGAATCCACCAGCCACCACTACTAAGAGCAATACTTCCTTATTGTGGCAATGCCATAAACACGTATGGTTCTTCCCTATTTTGGCTTACTACATTACAAAGAATATGAAATCCTGTTCCATAGTCCCATACAAGACCTACTTCTGATTAAAGCGGTGTTCCAGCTGCAAATTATTATTTTTTTTAAGTCAGCAGCTACAAACACTGTAACTGCTGACTTTTAATAAAGACACTTGCCTGTCCGGGGAGCCCGAAATGTCAGCCCCCCCGAGACCGACCCGTCCATCGGATCGGGTGAAGGCACCGCCATTCCATCTAAGGGAAACCGGCAGTGAAGCCTTCAGGCTTCACTGACGGTTTGCTACTGCGCATGCACGAGTCGCGCAGCACTTTCTGAATGGTCCCGATGTCTTCTGGGACATACACAGGTCCCAGAAGGCAGCGGGGGTGGAGAGAAAATGACGCCCTGGGCCATGGCCAAGCTAGGACGGAAGTGCACTCAGTACTTAAGAAAAGGTAAGTAAGTAAAAAAAAAATATCAAAAGTTGAGTGGTGGAGGGGTGGTCTTTCCTTTTAAGACAAAGTAGTAAATGTGGTTGGAACTCCGCTTTAAGGATTATTATTTTTTTAAGGATTGGTTAAAGTGTTACTAAACCCAGGACCCTGCATTCACTATATCTGGTCTCTGGTATTTTAGTAAACACCTTTTCTCATCAGCAGTAAATAGCATTGGTAAAGCTTGTAAAAGGAGTTTTCATTCTACTCTAACTATCCTATGAGGTTGCATGACTCCTGCCCTCTGTCTGGACAGTGCTGATTGGCCCTGTGCTGATCACATGCACCCTCCCAAAAAAAGAAAATTCTCCAAGGCTCTGTTTTATCATGAGATAAATTGGGGACAGTTAAAGAAGGGGAGGATCAGAGAAGACAGGACCAACCGGCCTTTTTGCACAATGTGCAGGATTAACCCATTAGGTTCCACAATGCGTAAAACAAGCATGCTTTACTGCATATACAGACTGACTTTACTGTTGTGAGATTGGTAAAACTTTAAAGGGGTTGTAAAGGTTCGTTTTTTTAATTTCTAAATAGGTTCCTTTAAGCTAGTGCATTGTTGGTTCACTTACCTTTTCCTTCGATTTCCCTTCTAAATGTTTTTTTTCTTTGTTTTCTTTGTCTGAATTTCTCACTTTCTGTTTATCCTCAGTAAGCTGTTCAGTAAGCTGTTCTGGCTGACTAAACACCACTCGGATGATGGTGTGAAGTTTAGTGAGGAGAAACAGGAAGTGAGAAATTCAGACAAAGAAAAAAACATTTAGAAGGGAAATCTAAGGAAAAGGTAAGTGAACCAACAATGCACTAGCTTAAAGGAACCTATTTAGAAAATAAAAAACAAATCTTTACAACCCCTTTAAGGTTGTCTTCAGTCCATTGATGAGGAAAAGTGAGTCCATGCTCTGGGATGGAGTGCAGGCTTTTCAAAAATAGCACCCACATAGACCAGTAAAGGATTCATGGGGTGGGGGGGGGTACAAGGTAGGAGTTTATTTACAACATACATAGATAATGGTAATTTCACTGTAATCCCTAAATATTTAAATAAGGAAGTCATTTGCAGAGGGCAGACTGGAGGAAGAATAAATGGGATGGTCGGATCCACAGAGAGCACACTTGATTTAGACCAGTCAAGGATTCATTGAGCAGATTGGTTCATAAAGCAACACAAACTTCTGCTTGCCATAATCAGCCAGATTTTTTGTGAGTCCAGGTTTGGAGAAATCATCTGCCATTCTGCCCATCACTAGTTTAGAATCTGGTTTTGCTGAAAAAAATAACCTCAGAGTATGAATTTTCTTCGGAAAACTAATACCGTGAGGTCCCAGAAAAAGAAGAACATTACATTTCTAGCTCCAAAGTGAAAAAGAGTGTGCTAATCTGCCCACATATGTAGTATATATGGATTTAAACTCCTTTTATTTTCATGAAAACATCCCTTTAAATGAACAGTTACTCCTGGAAATGTGCGAAGGTCCCCAACCTGCCAGTACATGTTCCACAGATGTCAAAAGTTAGTGTTGTTTTCTTCCTTTCTCTCTTGTCACTGGAGCGTTCCTTACAGTCCACTTTTAAGTGTTTTTGAAAATGGTATTTAATGAAGATATGTCAATATTTTTACTGTCACTAATTACTTGTTATTTTTACACAGCAGGGTGGGTGCTCCTGCTTTCAAAATGACATCCGTAGAATAGGACACGTTTTTTTATGGCCATTTTCCCCACCCAAATCTTCATGTTATGAATTTGGCACTTACATCACTATTGAATTACATGTGTGGATTGTTCTAGTTTCCAGTATTGTGCTTAAAAGCAATGTACGTTTTTTCCATCCGTTAAAGGGCTTGTAAACCCTCAAGGTTTTTCACCTTAATGCATTAAGATGAAAAACCTTCTGTAGGGCAACAGCCCCCCTTTTACTTACCTGAACCCGATCTTTCCAGCGATGGGGATGAGCGCAGCAGCTCCAGCCCCTGTCTCAGGTCCTTATAGGATAGATTGATAGCAGCAGCAGCCTTTGGCTCCCGCCGCTGTCAATCAAATCCAGTGACATGGGACCGGGGCGGGGTCGAGTCCTGCTGTCTGTCAATGGACTCTGGAGTACGCCTGCACGAGTGTCCTCTTGGAATGTGGTTCTCTGAAGGGGCACTCGATGCAGGGAGGAGCCAAGAGCGCCACTGGGGGACCCCAGAAGAGGAGGATCGGCCACTCTGTTCAAAACCCTTGCACAGAGGAGGTAAGTATACCATGTTCATTATTTTAAAAAAAAAACCGAACCTTTACAACCCCTTTAAAGCTATTATCTTGATATAAATAATTTAATCAGTCTGTTATAAATGTTTTAAACCCCTTGTTTCTGTATATAGGTTGCTACTTTAAAAAGTCATATTTGTTCATTACATATGCAGACTCTGCTTCCTGTTTTACAGCGCTACGCATTGGTTAGTTAAGCTCTTTCTCCAGTACAAGTCTCAGAGTTGGCCAACTCGCTGAAAACAATACATTCCCTGTACAGATGAAATATTAGCAGTGTTAATGTAGATTTAAACCTTAAAGTGGTTGTAAACCCTGTTACACCACTTGCACCTACAGGAAAGCCTATAAAAAGGCTTACCTGTAGGTACTGCACGGTTTAGGAGATATTTACCATATACGCTTGCGACAGCTTCATGGGCACATGTGCACTGAAGAAACGGCTCGCTCGTGCCATTTCTTCAGCAGCCGTGCCGTGTATGTGTGGGAGTGACGTCGGCGCGGCTCCAGCCAATCACAGGAGCCTGCAAACCCGGAAATGACTCTGGGACACATGTCACCGGTCACAGCGGTGTATGGGAACTGCCGCAACAGCGTCGAAGGTAAGTATTTCATAATGATCTAGTATGCGATGCAGGGGAGCCGTTTTTCAGGTGCTATTTTTAGCCCAAATACGCCTGAAAATGCTTCAGTGTGAAAGGGGTCTAAGTTTACCTATGCAAAAACAAATAATAAATGCACATATTTGTGCAGAAAACAAATATGCATTTATAAATTTTTCCTGCAGGAGTCTGGAAAGCATTGCAACTGCAATCAATAGATCACGGATGCACCATGGACGCCTACAGACATGTCCTCCGGCTTTCAGCCCATACCTCTGTGTGGACTTTCTGTTTGAAAGACTGAAGACACGTCAGTGGACTACGAGAGCGTCATCAGCACCCCCGCAGCCCATTGAAACTACAAGTCTGTCTGCTGTAGTAGAAGATGGTACTTGTAGTTTAATTATTCACAGGAAGCTGTGAATGAATGACATGACAGTGTGGGTGAAGCCCCACACAGCTGTTCCTAAAAAAATGACAGCGGGTGTCGGGAGAGAAACCCCCCGCCTGCTGTCACAAAGAATGGGGGGAGAGAAGGAAGGAGCTGGCGCATTACAGTTTTCACCCTTAATATGAGTGGAACATAGGTTCAAAGGTGAACTTATCCTTTAGGTGCTTGTTCACACTTGCAGAAGCCCTTGCCACCCTCTGAAAAGCAATCTGCGATGAATTGATTTATAGAGTGCAGTTGACAGGTTTCCTGGGAGGTGATATGTCTCCTCTTCACCACTTGTTTTAACCCTGAAAGGCCCAAACCACTGCTCCGCAACTGCACACATCCCATCTTGTTGCCAACATTTGTTTTATATCTCAGTGCTCCTGATCTCCAGCTTTATTCAGGCACTTCCTGGCTATTTTTACTTACTCCACTGCACAGCATTGCATTGGGTGGGCGTTCTGATAGTGTCAATATTGGATCCTACCCAATTTATGTCAGCATGTCCACTTGTAGTCTCCTTCTGGAGCATAATTGGGAGACCATTGTCACCCCATAACAGGAGATACCTGAACAAGATCCTTCATGGCATGACCACCAGGCATTTTTTAATCAAAGTTCAATATTTAAAAAGAATGAAAACAACTTTTGAATTTATATTTTTTAACCATTTTCTGTCTACTCTACCTGTATGTCTCATGGAACAAGTGGTCATATCAGGATCATGGCTGCAGCCGCCATGATCCTGGTATCATAATTTGCAGTTGGCAATTGGCTGTGAAGTAAAAGTGATCTGTGTGGCTCTACAACCACTCGATCATTTTATAGGGCTCAGAAAAGCGCCCGCCACCCCCTAGTGGCTGCTGGTGGTATTTTTTTTTGGGGGGTGGCAAACAGTGCAGCCAGCCCTCCACCTGTCCGGTCGGTCGGGTCCGGAGCACTTACCCCATCTATGGCAGGCAGCGCTTCACCCAGGCAGTGGGCATCATGGGCAGCAGGCATCACGGACGGCTAGCATTACGGGCGGCTTCCTCTTCCCCCTGCGGGCACCATGGTCGCTTTCGTCTCCTCCTCTGAAGCTTCTCCTTTCGGCTGATCGGGAAACGTGTCTCAGACCCACTTCCTGATTGGCTGGGAGGAGGATTAGTGTTTCAATAGCGAATGTTCATTCGCTATAGTAACACACCTGGGTGGGCTTGTAGTGCAGTGCTCTGAGCCCTGAGCCCACCCTGATTTGAAGCCTATTAGAGCCTCTGGCTCTAATCAGGTGCTTCAAACCCCCCCATTGGAATCCATGCATCTGGCGTCCTGCGTGATCTGCATGAGGGCCAGACGCATGGATAGGGGGGCGGCGCCCGTGTGCCCTTAATGGACGAGCCACTCCTGCCCCCCTGCTGGTGCCCATTCTGGGACTGCTACACTCTGTTGGGCTGGCTGCAGAAAAAGGACAGGGAGGAACATCCTTTCCTCCCCTTCCTCTTTGACATATGAAGCCAGAAGCAACAAGGATTTCATCACTTCTGGTTTTAGTTCCTTGTTTACTGACCGTTTCTGGCCAGTCAAACAGCAAATACAACGAATCCCGGTTGGATCAGATGCTTTGAAGAGCAGAGGAGGGATCAGGGATCTAAAAGACCCCAGATCTCTCCATAAAGAGGACCTGTCGCTGCCCCAGCTATTACAAGGGACGTTGCTCTGAAAAAAGCAGTGTAAAAATTATTTGTAAAATTTAGATTAAAAAATATTTAAAGCACCCCAATGCACACATGCAAATGCAAACACACACGTAGGTCCCACACACATATGTAAACGGTGATTGCATCTCACATGTGAGGTATCACCACGAACGTCAGAGTGAGGCAAAAATTCTAGTGGCAGGGCTCACAATTAACACTAAACTCATAACCTATAAAGGCTTTTAATGCATCACCTATGGAGATTTCTATGTACCATAAATCATGACATATTTGGGATCTACTCGGCGTAACACAATATTTTATAATTTACCAAAATATTGGATATTATATTGTGTTTGTGTGCACTAAAGTGCATTAAAGTGTATATTACTCTTTCGTCCATGGACCGACACAGCTTCTCTATTGACAAAGTGGGTATTATCTGTTAATTAAGAGTGACTAGGCAGAATACTTGTAAAAAGTGTTGCATCACACCTTCTACAGTATCGCCCAGGGGGCGGACCCTCTGGGTATATCCCCTCAGTCTGCATCTCGCAGATCAGTTTTTTTCTGTCTAGCAAGGAGTAGGACATGGCTCCCATCGGGCCCATTGGTCCGGGGGAAAAATATATTTTTTTGCTACATTTTTTTGTTTCCTGCGATCTTCGATCAATTGCCGACTGGGTGACAGGCTGGATCCTCGATCCTTGTAGTCTCCCCAGTTTCGGCCATCGAGCGTGTGCCGACCCTAGCTACGCGCTGGGTTTTCCACGACATACCCGTCGCTCCACGGATGGCCGGTGAGCCTACGCTCCAGGGCCTGCATCGGACCGCTCAGCTTCGGCTGACCTTACGGCCGAGTCGCAGCAGCCTGGCCGGTGAGCTTACGCTCCAAGGCTTGCATCGGACCGCTCCGCTTCGGCTGACCTTACGGCCGAGTTGCAGCAGCCTGTCCAGTGAGCGTCGCGCTCCAGGGCATACATATGATCGTCCCCTTGGGTTCAATCACAGCATGCCTGGCTAACAGTCACCTTCCGTGCGCAGACGATGATCTGTTTGGAATGTCTTCCAGCATAATACATGCAGGATAGGTAAGTAAACTACCCTGCCTCGGCTGGGTGATTTGGCTGGACATTCCTGGAGAGACCAAGTAAGTGGTTGTGGCCCCTTTATTCCCTCTCTCCCTGCCTTTCCCTCCTCCCTGGGCTTCTAGCTAAAGGTTGCTGGGTGCTGGGGGTCACCTAAGGGGTTCCACTGGAGCGGGGCTGGCTGTAACTAACATTTAAAAGAAATGTCATTTCTGCTTACCTGTATGTGCTTCCTCCTCCATGCTGTCGGCGGCCATTTTGCGGTGGTCCATGCTGGGTTCAGCCTCTAGTGACTGCCCGGCGGCCATCTTCCTGTGGTTTCGGTGCCATTTTCTTGTAGTTCCACACCCACTGGCCTCTATCGACTGATCGGCGGTCATGTTTGTAATGATCCACGCTGTATGTATATATTGCCGTTCGGCAGCCATCTTTTTGTGGTCTACAGATGCTTTGGCCTCTATCTTCGGCTCGGCAGCCATTTTCTTAGAGCCCACATTATCTTCTATACAGACATACAGACGTTTTGGCGGCCATTTTGCGAGAGTCTCCGGCCTCTAGGGTACATTACACTGGCGCGAAAACTTCACACAGGAAGCGCTGATAAAAGAAGCAGACTGACACAGCAGCGGTGGGAAAGCATCACAGGCGCAGCACACAGCAGCATAGCGGTACCGGTCCAGGGTGGTGAGTCCTCTGGGTGACCCAGCATCTCTGCAGCGCAGGAGGGTGGCCTATTGATATCTTGCCTGGAGCCCTGTGGGTGTCAGCGTGTGGTCAGCATGGCATTTGAGCCAGATGTCTTCTCCCCGGAAACACTAGATTTAGCAGCTGGTGCCCCTGAGGTTTCTATGGACGCTATGTCGGCAATCCTAGAGGCGTTTGCTGCCACGGTGGAAGGAGCTCACGGGAATACAGGGGGTAGTAAACGCCCCTGTCCCCTGCAATCTTCTGGGGATATTTCTGAGACAGAACCAGGTCCAGCTACGGCTCATGGCCCAGATTCTGACGCATCAGAGACTGCAGACTGTGACCGATCGGACAGTGGGGATGACTCCAAGTCCAGGTCAGTATGCGAGACGGCTTTGGTATCTGACCTTATTACTGCAGTGCGGGATACGCTAAAGTTGGAAAATACTGCGGAAGCAGCAGAGACTCCAGTCCCCTTTGGGTTTCGTAAACCTGCCCGCACTGCTAAGGTGTTCCCTTGTGTGTCTTATTTTGATAAACTCTTATACAAGGAATGGGAGAACCCACTGAGGGTCTTTACAGCCCCAAAGAGGTTTGCGGTACGGTACCCCTTTGAGGAGAGTTTTCTGAAGAAATGGACCTTTCCCCCTATAGTGGACCCTCCGGTGTCCAGACTTAATAGAGCTACCACTATTCCAGTAGAGGGGGCTCCTGTTTTCAAGGACCCTGTGGATAAGAAGGCTGAAGCACTCGCTCGCTACCTATACTCAGTGGTAGGCTCGGCAGTACGCCCGGCATTGGCGGGGGGCTTGTGTCTCAGACACTTACTGAATGGGCAAAATTGCTACTCCAGGGGTTAAAGGAGCGAGATGCTCCTCCTGATGGAATAACTTTGGCTGACCAGTTGGTCCAGGGCCTTAAGTTTGTCTGCGAGTCAGACATGGATACTATTCCCCTGCTGTCAAAAGCTTCGGTTTATGCAGTAGCAATACGCCGCCTGATCTGGCTAAAGGGCTGGTCTGCGGACCAGACTTCCAAGAAAGCCCTGTTGGATCTGCCTTTTAAGGGCGACAGACTTTTTGGGGCTTCTCTGGATGACATCATCAAGGATGCCACAGGAGGTAAAAGCACTTTGCTTCCCCAAACTAGCAAGGGTAAGGGGCCATGCCAAGGGCAAGGGCCCTCCTTTACTGCACGCAAGCGTTTTTTTCATCCCCCTAGGGCGACAGGGAAAAGACCCCAGGCCCACAAGGCGCCTGCCCAAGGACAAAAGTGTCCTTGGTCCCGCAGACCCAACAAGCCTGCGGACAAATCTGCGTCCGCATGAAGGTCCACCCCCCACCCAGCTCTCGGGTGGGGGGACGTCTTTGCAAATTCACGACTCATTGGACATCTCTAGTCTCCGACAGGTGGGTTTGCGAAGTAATCTCCTCAGGCTACAAGATAGAATTTCTATCTTGTCCACAGGACAGATTCGTCACCTCCACTCTCCAGCTACTACCGACCCGTCGGGAGGTCCAGGGTCTACTGGAATGCGGGGTAGTTATTCCAGTTCCAGAACAGGAACGGGGTCAGGGTTTTTACTCAAATCTGTTCATTGTGCCGAAGAAGAAGGGGGTTTGTCCAATCTTGGATCTCAGAGCCCTCAATTGCTTTGTGAAGGTACAAAGATTTCGGATGGAGTGGGTTCGATCTGTAGTCATGGCTCTCCATCCGGGGGACTTTCTGGCCTCCTTGGACATCAAGGACGCATACCTGCATGTCCCCATATACTCCAGACACCAGAGGTTTCTGCGATTTGCTATCGGGAAGAACCACTACCAATTTGTGGCCCTCCCGTTTGGCCTTGCCTCAGCACCCAGGACGTTCACTAAGGTGCTCGCTCCAATTCTGGCACTTCTAAGACAGCGGGGTATCGCTATCATGGGCTACTTGGACGACCTTCTACTGGAGGCCCCTTCAAGCTCAGAATTAGAGGTAAGCGTGTCCATTACCTGTCAGACTCTTCGAGACTGTGGATGGATACTAAACACGCAAAAGTCAGTATTAGTGCCCACTCAACGCCTAGTGTACCTGGGGTTGATTCTGGATTCCTCAGAGGCAAAGGTATTCCTCCCTGTGGAGAAGTTGCAGACCCTCCGGGCTGCAGTACGGCAGATGACTTCCAGGAATTGGTCGTCACTCCGTTTTTGTATGCGAGTGTTAGGCCTCATGGTAGCCTCCTTCGAGGCGGTCCCATATGCTCAATACCACACTCGAGTGTTACAGAAGGAAGTTCTGTCCAGATGGAACAGATGTCCATCATCTCTGGATTATCAAATCCGAGTGAGCCACCTAGTCAGGAGATCCCTGGTATGGTGGCTGACAGCACCGGCTCTAATGGCCGGGAAGTCATTTCTTCCGGTTTACTGGATAGTGATCACGACGGACGCCAGCCTTACAGGTTGGGAAGGAGTCTGGGGTGTTCAGTCGGCGCAAGGTCGCTGGACCCCAGAGGAAGCCCTCCTGCCGATCAATGTCCTGGAAATCCGGGCGGTCAGGCTGTGCCTCTTCAAATGGTCTCAGAGGCTGCAAGGGCGTCCAGTCAGGATCCAGTCAGACAACGCCACAGCAGTGGCATATGTCAATCATCAAGGAGGAACAAGAAGCTTAGCTGCAGCGTCGGAGGTCGCTCGCATCCTGAAGTGGGCAGAGAGGAGCGTACCGGCACTGTCGGCCGTGTACATTCCAGGTGTGGAAAAACTGGCAGGCGGACTACCTGAGCCGCCAGATGCTGGACCAGGGAGAATGGTCCTTACACCCGGAGGTGTTCCAACTCCTCTGCCAAAGATGGGGAACACCAGACGGAGATCTTCTGGCTTCCTCACTCAATCAGAAGGTATTGAGGTTTGTGGCCCGGTCAAGAGACCCATGGGCAGACGCAACAGACGCATTGGTGGCATCGTGGGGTCAGTATCGGCTAATTTATGCCTTCCCTCCCTTAAGGCTTCTTCCTCTTCTGCTTCGCAGAGTGGAGGCAGAGGGAATTTCAATGATCCTAGTCACTCCAGATTGGCCTCAGCGTCCTTGGTACACCGATTTAGTACGTCTGGTAGCAGACGTCCCCTGGCGCCTACCACTACGGAAGGACCTGCTGTCGCAAGGTCCCATACTCCATCCTGCTTTACGGTCACTGGCTTTAACGGCATGGCTGTTGAGAACCAGGTACTGAGAGACCGGGGCCTATCAGATTCAGTAATCTCTACTATGAGAAGTGCTCGGAAACCGTCCTCT
This sequence comes from Rana muscosa, assembly GCA_029206835.1. Classification (NCBI taxonomy): domain Eukaryota; kingdom Metazoa; phylum Chordata; class Amphibia; order Anura; family Ranidae; genus Rana; species Rana muscosa. The sequence goes on from CM055116.1 coordinate 223,535,325, forward strand.
AGGAAGGTTTATCACCGCACTTGGAAGGCCTACATCGCCATGTGTGAGGAAATGAAATGGCATCCGCGTACTTATTTGGTTTCCAGAATCCTGCTGTTTTTACAGCATGGGGTGGACCAAAGGCTTGCCCTAAGTACGATTAAGGGACAGATATCTGCCCTGGCTGTCTTTTTTTCAGCGACCCCTGGCGACTCACTCTCCCGTGAGTACATTTGTGCAGGGGGTTCGACATGTGGCCCCTCCGGTCTGTCCCCCGCTACCTCCGTGGGACTTGAACCTGGTCCTCTCGGTGCTTCAGAAGGCACCGTTTGAGAATATTAGAGATATTCCCCTGTTGACACTTTCTCAGAAAGTGGTCTTTTTGGTGGCTGTTACGTCAGTTAGACGAGTCTCTGAGCTGTCAGCCTTGTCCTGCAAGGCTCCCTATTTGATTTTCCACAAGGATAAGGTGGTGCTGCGGCCACAGCCTTCCTTTCTTCCGAAAGTTGTTTCGGCTTTTCATCTCCATGAAGACATTATACTTCCATCCTTGTGTCCTCATCCGTCGAATCCTAAGGAGTCGGCGTTGCATTCCTTAGACATTGTCTGAGCTTTGAGAGTATACCTATCTGCTACTTCCCTGTTCCGGAAGTCAGACTCACTGTTTGTTTCAGTGGCTGGTCCCAAGAAGGGCCAAGCAGTCTCGTCGGCCACCATCTCTAGGTGGATCCGACAGATAGTAATTCAGGCTTACGCCTTAAAGGGTCAAGCACCTCCCTTTCCGGTCACGACGCATTTGACCAGGGCAGGGCAATAGGTGCCTCATGGGCTTTCCGACATCAAGCGTCTGTTTCCCAATTATGTAAAGCGGCGACTTGGTCATCCGCTCACACTTTCACAAAATTCTACAAAGTTGATGTAGGTGCATCTTCGGATGCCTCTTTCGGCCGCAAAGTTTTGCAGGCGGCCGTTTAGAGTTGCAATTCCTCCGTTGGAGGAGTGCTGTTTTGTGTTTGGGGTGAAGTTTATTTTTATGCTGTTACCACCCCTCGTTTTTTCTCTGACACTGCTTTGGGACGTCCCACTTTGTCAATAGAGAAGCTGTGTTGGTCCATGGAAGAAAGAGTAAATAGGATTTTTTACTCACCGTAAAATCCTTTTCTCTGAGACCATGGACCGACACAGCACCCACCCCTCCTTTTAAGTTTGTACTGCTTTTTGATGAACTGATCTGCGAGATGCAGACTGAGGGGATATACCCAGAGGGTCCGCCCCCTGGGCGGTACTGTAGAAGGTGTGATGCAACACTTTTTTACAAGTTTTCTGCCTAGTCACTCCTAATTAACGGATAATACCCACTTTGTCAATAGAGAAGCTGTGTCGGTCCATGGACTCAGAGAAAATGATTTTACGGTGAGTAAAAAATCCTATTTTCTTTCCCAAAAATTTGCATTTGATAAAGAGCTGTGCAAATATCAGGTTACAGAAAAATTACAACAACCACCATTTTATTCTTCAGGGCCTCTGCTTTCAGAAAATACATAATGTTTGGGGTTCCAAGTAATTTCCTAGCAAAAAAAATGCATATTTTTACATGTATGTGAAAAAATCCAAAATTGCCTAGGATGGCAAGTGATTAATGTAACAGAATGAAATTACAATCATTTTAAAGCTGATATGAGATTTTAATATTTGGGTTTAGATCTGCTTTATGGGAGAGGCTGAGTCATTGTAGTGCCTAATCCTACCTATGTCTAGACGCAGATGAGGCCAGCTTCACCAGATACAAACTTTTTCTGGTGGACATCAGCCAAACCAAATGCATTTAGCTCCTCTGGCCTAGACTCATCACAACACTCGCTGAATCATTTACATGTGCATACTTTATGACAAATTACGAGACAAAAATGCATCGAATTGTAACCAAGAGGACACGGGCTGTATGAACCTTTCTGTGTGGGGTTCTTTTTAAACGTGGTGTTTTCTTTAAAGCCCAGCTCTTTCCCATTTACCAGTTCACTGTATTCCTAAGGGACCCTGTGGAGTTTACTGTAACCTGCAAAGCGGGTATACTCCTACTGAAAAAGAGGCACATTGGCATGCGCGGGCTATTATTGATATTCGGAAGTAGGAGACTGTTACAGTAAAAGTCACATTAGTTTAGCTACAAATAAAGAAAAAAAAAACATGTACCTGATTCTTCAATAAGGAATCCTTTATATTATCCATTCAATGAGTCTCTTTGTGATCATAGTTTCATTGCACACTTCAGCTTTCCCAGTGCTTGTAAGTAGCTACAAAGTGGTGTTCAGTGCCATAGGATCATGTCGTTGTCAGAAAGCCAAAGTGGGAATGTGAATGCCTTTTGTTCCATACAGCTCACTTTGTGCTACTCCTTATTGATGTCATAGACTTTGTCCAAGTCATGACTTTAGCTGTGCTCTTCAGCAATGAAATAGTATACCAATATGTCAAAATCTAAAGGTCTTTGTCTCATTGTAATAATGCTTTCCCATTCAAACTTGCACGTTACAAATTTTAAATAATGTGTGTGTTTTTTTTGTTTTTAGGTTAGGTAATTGAAGAACATAGTTTGCAATCATACTGTTATCATTTTGCTAAATATTTGTATCCACTGTAATATTGTTAGCTACTGCATTGCTACATATCGGGACCTCCTAATGTGGTTGTAAAGTTTTTTTTTTACCTTCATGCATTCTATGCAGGAAGGTAAAAAACCTTCTGTGTGCAGTGGCCCCCTGTAATACTTACTTGAGCCCCATCTCGATCCAGAAAAGCATGCATCAGGGCAGCAGCTCTCCTGTGTCTCTTCCTCCTAATTGGCTTAGACAGCAGCTGTCAATCACAGCCAGTGAGCCAATAAGGAGAGAACAGGTGTGGGGCCGAACTGCCTTTAATATTACGTTAACCACTTAAGGACCGCCTCACGCTGATATACGTCAGCAGAATGGCACGGCTGGGCATAAGCACGTACAGGTACATTGCCCTTTAAGAGCCCAGCCGTGGGTCGCGCGATCGGGTCACAGAGCTGAAGAACGGGGAGAGGTGAGTGTAAATAAACCTTTCACCGTTCTTCTCCGTGGCATGTCAGTGATCGTCTGTTCCCTGTCATCGGAACAGATGATCAGTGACGTGTAACGTGTAGCCACGCCCCCCTACAGTAAGAATCACTTCCTAGGGAACACTTAACCCCTACAGCGCCACCTAGAGGTTAAACCCTTCACTGCCAGTGTCATTTTCACAGTAACCAGTGCATTTTTATAGCACTGATCGCTGTAAAAATGACTGGCCCCAAAATGGTGTCCGATGTGTCCGCCATAATGTCAGTCACGATAAAAATCACCATAACTAGTAAAAAAATATATATTATTAAAAATGGCATAAAACAGTCACCTATTTTGTAGACGCTATAACTTTTGCGCAAACCAATCGATAAATGCTTATTGCGATTTTTTTTATCATAAATATGTAGAAGAATACGTATTGGACTAAACTGTGGAAAAAAACGTTTTTTTTATATATTTTTGGGGATATTTATTATAGCAAAAAGTAAAAAATATTGCATTTTTTTTTTAAATTGACGCTCTATTTTTGTTTATAGCGCAAAAAATAAAAACCGCAGAGGTGATCAAATACCACCAAAAGAAAGCTCCATTTGTGGGAAAAAAGGACGCCAATTTTGTTTGGGAGCCACGTCGCACGACCGCGCAATTGTCAGTTAAGGCGACGCAGTGCCGAATCGCAAAAAGGGGCCTGGTCCTTTTAGCTGCATAATGGTCCGGGGCTTAAGTGGTTAAAGTCCACCCAAAAAGGGATATTTGGAGAAGTCCAGCCTGAGCTTGTTTGGCTGGGCTTCTCCTAAGGGTCACAGGAGTGCAATTCGTTTTGCACTCCAGTGATCCGTTTTCAGCAGAGAGCGGTCTGAAGTCTGCTCTCTGACGTCAAAAAGATCAGTCCAGGTACCGCGTCATCCCGACAAAGTCTGCATCCGCCAGGTGCCTCGACTGATGCCTGTCTCAGCCTCTCAGCGAGCCGCTAAGACGGCTGCTCTCTGCCCCTCCACAGCTCAGATCTCCAGTGAGCATGGAGGAACAGAGAGGAGAGATGCTAATTGACAGTCAGCAGCTCTCTTGTGCATGCTGAGGGGTGGCCACACCTGGCTATTAATTGTTTTATTTTTCTAGGTTGCAGGTATAGAGTCCGTATAAGTAGTATTTTTTTCCACTGAACTCCTCCTGGGGTTATATACCGTAATCAGTTTATAGTAAACTAGATGCTGTGTTATTAAAAAGTATTGGATGGAGTTTCAGACATTACATTTTTTATATTAATTTATTATGGTGAAATGCTCATCCCAATCATCTGCGTGTACATATTTTACAATTGTTTCTTACTTCTTATAGGTTAGTTGATGATCACACAGTCCCATGCTGAACCATTAAATGAGCCATGTGACTCTTCTTTCAACAATCCATTATCCCAAACTTTACGGTCATTGACTTGGACAAGTCAGGCGATAGCATATGACACCTACATACATGTCAATGGTCAATAAAATGACATGGTAGATTTTGTAATAATCTACTTAAAGCGGAGCTCCACCCTGAAGTGGAACTTCCGCTCATCGGAACCCTCCCTACCCTCCGGTGTCATATTTGGCACCTTTCAGGGGGGAGGGGGGTGAAGATACCTGTCTAAGACAGGTATTTTCACCCACTTCCGGGAGTCCTCTCTGCAGGAAATCTGCGGGAAGCACGTCACTTCCCGCAGAATACCGTTGTGTTCTGGGAGACACTCGGCTCCCAGAACACAGGAGGACCAGTCAGAACGATGCAGCGCGACTCGCGCATGCGCCGTAGGGAACCAGGCAGTGAAGCCGCAAGGCTTCACTGCCTGGTTCCCTCACCGAGGATGGCGGTGGGGGCAGCAGGGTGACGAGCGATTGCTCGTCCTCTGCTGCGGACATCGCTGGACTCCAGGACAGGTAAGTGTCCTAATATTAAAAGTCAGCAGCTGCAGTATTTGTAGCTGCTGGCTTTTAATATTTATTTTTTCGGCGGAGCTCCGCTTTAAAGTAGAACTATAGGCAAAACTTTTTTTTCCATTTTGGGTAGAGCAAAACCCCTGTCAACCTTTTTTTCGTCATCTGTGTCCCATTGCCGAGATTTCCCTTTACTTTCTGTCCCATAGCTAAACAGGAAGTGAGATGAAATCCCTGAAAATTAGGGGAATGCCATGGGGACCCCTAGATTACCAGAACTAGTGTCCCCATTGGAAGATTTACCCTCTAATACTTTTCAGGGCACAGACCAAAATTTGGGATTTTTTTACTTTTGATGATAACAGTAAACCGGATAAATAAAGAGAATGAATCTCCTTAATGGGGGCACAGACAGCAATAAAAGCTGATAGGTGTTCAAATCCCTCTCCACTCCATCCAAAACTTAACGTGATTGTAAAGTCTCCTTTTTTTTTAAATTAAATGATATGTAAAGATTAGTTTTTTTGTTTTTTAAATAACAAATATGTCATACTTACCTCCTCTGTGCAGTTGGTTTTGCAGTGTAGCCCGATCCTCCTCTTCTGGGGACCCTCAGCGGTGCTCCTGGCTCCTGCTCTTCTTGAGTGCCCCGTTGGAGAGCCGCTCTCCTTCGGGGCACCCGTGGGGGCGCGCTCCCATGTCCTGCTGCTGCGTCTATTGACACAGACAGCAGGACTCGCCCCCACCTCCTGCATCATTGGATTTGATTGACAACAGTGGGTGCCAACGGCTGCGCTGCTATCAATCTATCCAATCAGGACCCGATACACCGGAATGAGCTGGTGTGTTCGTCCCCGTCGCTGGAAAGACCGGGTTTGGTTAACCACTTCAGCCCCGGAAGGTTTTACCCCCTTAATGACCAGAGCATTTTTTTGCTATTCGGCACTGCGTCGCTTTAACTGACATTGTGCGACATTGTACCTAAACAACATTGACGTCCTTTTTTTTCCCAAAAACAGAGCTTTCTTTTGGTGGTATTTGATCACCTCTGCGGTTTTTATTTTTTGTGTTTTAAACACAAAAAAAAAAGCGACAATTTTGAAAAAATATATATTTTTAACTTTTTGCTATAATAAATATCCCACATTTATTTTTTTTAAAACAAATTTCTTCAATTTAGACCGATATGTATTCTTCTACATATTTTTGGTAAAAAAAATCGCAATAAGTCTATATTGATTGGTTTGCGCAAAAATTATAGCGTCTACAAAATAGGGAATAAATTTATGGCATTTTTGTTATTTGGTTTTTACTAGTATTGGCGGTGATCTGTGATTTTGTTCGTGACTGTGACATTGCGGCAGACAGATCGGACACTTTTGACACTTTTTTGGGACCAATGACATTTATACAGCGATCAGAGTTAAAAATAGCCACTGATTACTGTATAAATAATGGCACTGGCAGGGAAGGGGTTAAACACTAGGGGCGATCAAGGGGTGTTAAGTGTGTTCCTCAGTGTGTTCTAACTGTAGGGGGGATGGGCTACCTAGGACATGACAGAGATCACTGCTCCCGTTGACAGGGAGCAGTGGATCCCTGTCATGTCACCTGTCAGAACGAGGAAATGCCTTGTTTACATAGGCATTTCCTCGTTCTGCCTATGTACAAGGCAATCGCGGGCCGCCGGAGGACATCGAGTCCTCCCGACCCACGGGCACGCTCCCGCAGTGTGCAGCGCAGGTCACTCTTCGGCGCTCCTGGCCCCTCCCTCCTGTTGAGTGCCCCCACAGCAAGCGGCATACGAGCCGCTGCTCTGTGTGTCCATTCAGACAAGGAGCCCTGGCCCCGCCACCCCTCTCTCTCTCTCTCTCTCTCTCTCTCATTGGCTCACTGACATTAACCGCAGCGGAAGCCAATGGTGCTTCGCTGCTCTCTCAGCCAATGAGGAGGTAGGGTGACCACATTTCCAAACTACCATTCAGGGACACCCTCCCTTCCCAAAAATCAGCTTGTTCTGTAACGAATCACAGCACAGTGATTGGACACAAGAGGCGGGATTTATGATTTGTCCAATCACAAGCAGGGGGCGGGGATTGTGCTCCTCCAGGCATTCCCGGCCAGGACAAGTACTGTCAGTGAGTAAAGCGGTGATGTGGCGGCCTTTTTTGGGGGCATCTGATTGGCCTAGAGGGTGGCTGTGTCAGTTTCATTCCGGGACACTGTATTGTCCTGGAATGAAGGTGCCCAGGACAGACCTGCAAAATGTGGGACTGTCCCGGGCAATCTGGGACATGTGGTCACTGGTCACCCTATGAGGAGGGAGAGTCCCGAGTCTCTTGTGAACATCGCTGAATCAAGGTGGGCTCAGGTAAGTATGAGGAGGGCTGAGGAGGGCTGCTGCACACAGAAGGCTTTTTATCTTAATGCATAGAATGCATTAAGATAAAAAACCTTCTGCCTTTGCAAACACTTTAAATAAAGTTTTACATTTAGTTCTACTTTAATTTCTCAGTTCCTTCTATTCTGTAAGGTTTGTGTACCCAGGTACTTCAGGGCAGGTTTAGGAACAATAGTCTGTTTCTTTAGGATAGGGTTGTAGCAGTCAATTTCAGGCTTGGTAGCTATCAGTATAATTGTGAACAGAAACCCACACACTACAACATATACTGTATTACATTGTTACTCAGTGTATTTATGATTATTTTAATATTTGTGTTTTGGATTTTTTTTTTTTTTTAACTAACAGTTACTACTACTAACACAACTAACACAATAATTACAGTCAAACCAGCACATTTAACATACTTCCACATTCCTTCGTTCCCAGGCTCTACTAATCTTTCTTAAATAACACGCATGCTTTTCCTCTTCTCTTCCATGGGAGGGAATGCAATACAATAGCGACTTTTCATGCGTCTTCATAGAGGATCTCATGTTTGAGATACCTGTGGAAATATCTGATCTAACAAAAGACTATTTCATAGGACTCTGTGTCCATCATTACATTTTTTTTACATACAGATCTATGGATAGAGGCCTTAGGTAGGTCTGACTGCTCTTATTTTCTACAGTGAGAATAATTATTTGGAGTATAGTAAAGAATCAAACAAGTACACATTAACTCTAGAATGTCCCTTAGTCAACATGTATATTGTCTTACAAAAGCCATGGCTTTATATCAGATATCAGGTAATTTAAGCTTTAAAATTGTATTCAAATCCTGCCTTCTACAGTATATAAACCAGGAGTCACACATGATTAAACCATAGAGAAAAGTCTGTGATCTTATCATTAAAGAGGTATTAAATCTAAAACCAAAAATTTAATATATTGCTGCTTACCAATCATTAGGCTGCATTAGTTTTCCCTTTTTTATGCTTCTCCCCTCTGTTTTCCCATGGAGATCTGGCCAATAACACACCTCCTGTATTAATGTGCCCCCCCCCTCAACTCTGGATGAATGAGCACAGGGGGCACCTTTGGACAGCAGCATTTCCAGTCTGGGGGGAGGGAGGGAAGTGTTAGATGTACTAGCAGATTTAGATACACTAACAAACTCCAGTTCAAACTTTTTAAGCAGTTACAACAAACCGTTTTTTGGGGATTAAAGGTTTTACAATAATGCATAAAACTGATTCATTGTAAGTACCCCTCTCAATTGTAAATGGTTTGCCTCATCCCTGTAAACTGATACATTCCGCTGGAGAGCTTGTTCTTTTGAAAAACAACAGACTTGCGGGCTGGATCGCCAGATGAAAGTAAAGCATAGCCTAAAAGAGAAAACAAGTGCAGCCATCACATCTAAAATTTGGAAAGCTGCAATATAATGTTTGTTTTGGGGTTTTATACCGCTTTAATTATTACAAGGAAACCCAGCATATGTGTACAACGTAATTAAAGCGGTTGTAAACCGTGGATTTTCAAAACCTAAAATAAAAACTTGCAAGGCAATGGCATAATGTGCTATTATGCATCGCATTATGAAATACTCAAGCCTAGTACACACGACCGAGAATCTCGTCGTAAAAAAAACTGTCGTTTTTCTCGACGAGATTCTTGTCCAGCTTTCCTTGCATACACACTGTCCATTCCAAATCTCGTCGTAAAGCGCGGTCACGTACAACACGTATGATGGCAGTATAAAGGGGAAGTTCCATTCTCATGGCGCCACCCCTTGGGCTGCTTTTGCTGATCTTGTGTTACCGCGTGTTAGTAAAAGTTTGGGGAGAGACGATTTGCGCTTTTCAGTCTTCGTGCTTTCAGTTCGTTTTAGCGTGACGAATGTGCTATCTCCATTACGAACGCTAGTTTTACCAGAAGGAGCGCTCCCGTCTTATACTTGATTCTGACCATGCGCAATTTTTTAAGACTCGGAGAAGCATACACACGACCGGTTTTCTCGTCGGGAAACAGGCCGTCGAGAATCCCGACGAGAAAAACAAGAATCCTGACGAGAAAATAGAGAGCAGGTTCTCTATTTTTCTCGTCGAGATTCCCGGCAGTTTTCTCGACAAGAAACCATACACACGAATGGTTTTCTCGGCAAGAAAGTTCTCCCAGCAGTTTTCTTGTCGTTTCTTGACGAGAAAACCGGTCGTGTGTACGAGGCTTGAGCTTGAAACAAAGCCCTCCAGCGCTGTAAAGTCACAGCTGAGAGGGCTGACATGTTCCCCCTGTCCTTCTTGCGGGTTTGTGAGCTCCAGCTATGTGATTGGCCAGAGCCACAATGATGTCACTCATGTGCACGGGAGCCCTCGGTTCCGGCACGAAGCTATGAAGTTTTGGCAAGGTATGCCGGACTTTCATAGCGCATGTGCCAGTGATTTCACTGGCTGCATCCAGGGTGAATATCTCCTAAACTGTGCATGTTTAGGAGATATTCATTTTACCTACAGGTGAGCCTTATTATAGGCTTACCTGTAATTAAAAATCACAACTGCTTTAAATGGTGCTGTTTGATGCTGAACTCTTTTTGAAATTATTTATAGCGCCACCCTTTTTGGAATTTAGGCATATTAGGCACATGGTACTGGTGTTTGAGCATCTACTCTTTTGGACGTAATTTCAGGCGTCTGTTTTGCACGTATTTGCGCATATTTATGTGCGCACAGTACATTCCCAGGGAAAAATCCATTAATATTTTATGCTCATATGTGCGTATTTGTGCGCAATTGAGCGTACCGGCGCAAAATACTGAGCGGGAACGTACATTTTTCAAAACTTTGACTCAACAATACGCAACGCTTTTTACGTGCATATGTTTACAGGCACATTGTAAACATAGGGCTGCATTTTAGATCAGTAAAAAAAAACACTGTACTGAGCTTTTTCAAGTGCAATGTGCAAGAGGCCTTACACTAAGTCCATTTTTTCAGCTGCCTATAGCTTAGCTTGGCATTCCCATTGATGGGTGGGTCTGTTCTAAAACTTGCACATAAATAATGGCACAAAGTAGGTAATAAATATTATTTACAAAATAATATTTTACTTCTGTGTTCCACTGTACCAAATTTCTCAGAACACTGGAAACAGGGATTACAATTTAAAGGCAACTAGCAACGGGTGAGTTTATACAAGCTGCTAAATGTTAAAATGAATAAAGTTGTGCAGTGTTTAGCTGGCATGGCCATACACTAGTACAATTTTTGGATCAAAAATATTTGTTTTAGGAACGTTGTTCGATTTTCTAAATGTCAAGTTGACATTTTCCTCAAACAAATGAATTTTCTTCCAGTGAATATGATTTTCATTTGGGAATGTCCATTCAAACGACATTTGTGATGTCATTGAATGTACCGATGAGAATTTTCACATGAATGTATATACAGACATTTGTTTGAAAATCTACTAGTGTTTTTTTTCTCTCTTGTGTACAGTGGGTCCAAAAATTATTTAGTCAGCCACTAATTGTGCAAGTTCTCCCACTTAAAAAGATGAGAGAGGCCTGTAATTGTCATCATAGGTATACCTCAACTATGAGAGACAAAATGTGGAAACAAATCCAGACAATCACATTGTCTGATTTGGAAATAATTTATTTGAAAATTATGGAGGAAAATAAGTATTTGGTCACCTACAAACAAGCAAGATTTCTGGCTCTCACAGACCTGTATCTTCTTCTTTAAGAGGCTCCTCTGACCTCCACTCATTACCTGTATTAATGGCACCTGTTTGAACTTGTTATCAGTATAAAAGACACGTGCATGCTCAGAAGCAAGTGATGAGACGGGAGCTCGTAATGGAGATAGCACATTTGTCACGCTGTAACGGACTGAACGAGGCTGAAAAGCGTGAATCGTCTCTCACCAAACTTTACTAACACGAGGATCAGCAAAAGCAGCCCAAAGGGTGGCGCCATCCGAATGGAACTTCCCCTTTATAGTGCCGTCGTACATTTCGTACGTCCCCGCGCTTTGCTCGAGAATTTTTTTTCATGATAGTGTGTAGGCAAGGCAGGCTTGAGAAGAATAACGTTGAGAAAAACTTTTTTCAATGACATTAAATCAATGACGTCCTGTGTACGCGGCATGATTCTTACATCCGTGAATTATGGCTTATTCTCGTAGCGCTAATGAGTGCTGCTATTCACATACTTATGCCTAGTACACACAACCGGGATTCCCGGCGGTAAAAAGTCAGCCGGGAATCCCGGGGCGAATACCGAGAACCTGCTCGGTCGCTTTTTCCCCCTACACACGGCCGGGTTTCCCGACAGGAAAACTGCCATTGAGAGCTTTGCTCGGGAATCCCGGCCGTGTGTAGGCTCCATCGGCACTGCCTCGCAGTGTTTCACATTGAAAACTGCAGAGAACACAAAACCGCCGGGAATCGCGGCAGGAAAATAGAAAACATGTTCTCTATTTTCCCGCCGCAATTCGCGGCAGTTTTCCTGCCGGGAAAACTGCAATCTAGCATGCACACGGCCATTTTTCCTGGCGAAAAACTGTCATGGCAGTTTTCCTGCCGGGAAAACCGGTCGTGTGTACGAGGCATAAGACAGAATAGGAATGTATAACAAGTACAATACAATAAGACCATATATACAACACGCTACTGGTAACATTAGTGTTAAATTACTACACCATTATGCAATAATCAGATCTAAATCGTTGTATATAAATTTATATATATATATATATATATATATATATGTACCGTATATACATTTTTCATTTATATATATATATATATATATATATATATATATTTAAAGTGGATGTAAACCCAATTCATGAAATTTGAGCTGAGCACATATATCTGTAGTGTTTTCTTATCTCTCTCCAAATCGCTGAGTCATGTGTGTTGCTTCTGTCCCAAAGCTCTGTTATCTGCCTGATAACGTCTGACAAGTTCTCAGACACTGTGTCAGTGGGAGGTTGCTATAAATAGATTAGCAGAGTGCTGCTCGATTCAGAGCAGAGCTCTGCACATTACTTCCTTCCTTTGCCTATGTGGAGTGGGGGTGTGTGCTTTTCCGCTAATCAGCTGTCTTGGCTGTATGCCAATAATACACTCCCAGTGCTAAACAGGAAGAGAAAATCTGTAACACGATGTGCACTTACTTAAGAATATATAAAGCTGAAGACAGAAGAAATACATGTAAAACTTATGTAGGGAGATTTGTTCCATCCCTGTGTATCATCTGAGGCTGTTCACTTCACTGGGTATATGTGAGGGTTTACATCCACTTTAAGTATTGCGAGATTGAACAGGGTTTTAATGTAACAAGTGCTATAAAAGTGGAGGATTTACCTAAAGAATGACTTGCCATGAAGGAAATGTTGTACATCTTGGTTCCCCTAGCAGAGACATAGGGGTTCATTTACTGAAAGCAAATAGGCTGTTCACTTTGCAAGGGAAGTTGCACTTTGCAAGGGAAGTTGCCTGGGATTAGTAAATGTGGTGAAGTTTCACTTTTCAAAAAATATCCAAGAATAAACAGCATTTTTGCTTGTACATTATTGGCGGGACAAATTCCCTTGCAAAATGTATTTTTGCCTTTAGTAAATCACCCCAATTGATTCCTAAAGATTACAGAACCACATTCCTGCCCTTAGTAAGGTAATGCACATTATGGAGCACTTTTTCTACCCAGAGGCCCCAGAAATATTAATCGTTAGCTTTAAAATTAAAGTATACATGTTAGTGATGTTATTGACGTAATCCCTGTGCCATGAGAACATTAGTTAACTATTCCGGTTAGTATTAGGTAGGACTACAAAATAGGAGATGTGCCTCAGTCACATAAGTTTTGCCTTTCACATATCTAATTGGCTATGGATGTGATATATTCAAAAGTTGTATGCATATTAAATGTGTAGGCAGCAGTAATGTAATATGCAAAACCATTTACCTCCATGACCTAAATCATCCAATTTAACAGTTTAAAGCCATTTTCTCTACTTCAAAAAGCTTAGAAATTCCTATTGGATGTTTTGAGGAAAGATCACTAAAGGTGGAAGCAGAACAACATATGTATGAAACCTGGAAATACATAAATTAGGACACTGAAGGAGTGAGAAGTAAAAAAAAACGTATTATCACATATGCCCCCTTTAGCTCTCAATTCTGGAATGAAATGAGTGGTCCTTTAGGCTAAAATCATGCCACTAGTGTACATGAAGAACAAAAATATAGAAGGCACACTAATTAAAAAATAATGTTGTAGACACTTTCTCTGCAAGATTTCACATTTCTCAATTCAATAAGTTCTTTTATATCTTTTGGCTAACCTGAAAATAGTGCTGTATACAAATGCAATTCCAAGTATTTACATTTCTTAAAACCTCTACAGGTACATAAAACAGACGTAGAAGACCAAAATGTCTCCAGGAGCTATTGGGATACACTGAGACGTAATACAAGCCAAGCCCTCTTTTCGGACATTGCAGAGGTATTTCAAAACCTCTCTGGTCCAAGAAAAAGTTGTTGTGTTCTGTTGGATTACATTTTCATTATCACAAATCATCAACTCTTAAGTTATATCCATTTTTAGCATGCTATTGTCTTCTGTTTTTCCTTTTGTTGTCTGTCAAATACTTTTTTTTTTCTGTTCTCTGTTTTGTTTCTTGTGAAATTCTTCAACACTACAGAGGAGAAACGTCTATACCAGTTTGTGTTTATATAAGTAGTGTGTGGCTGTGTGTATGATTTCATGCATCTTGGTAATGCACCCTTAAGGAATTGAGTGATTGTATGCATCATTTAGTAGTTTTTCTAAGCTCCAAAGGTTCTGCGCTTAAAGAGGAACTGCAGTCTGCTCACATCATAAAAAAAGTAATAAAAACATTGTTGCCATTCTGAAGCTTCCCTCCAACCACTTTGCATATTATTTTATATATACTGTGATTCTGTACTTGCCAAATATGCTGCAGAAATCTCCCTCCACTAAGTCTGGCTGCATCCATTTTATCTGTGGGCAGCTGAAGCTGCTGCCTGTACACTTCCTGGATTTACACAGAGGCACACCTCCAGCTCTGCAGCTCTCATTGGCCCTCATATGACTCATCCCCCCTCCCTTCCTGGCAAACTCTCACGAGAGTAAGAGAGAGAGCTGTGCATGATGTCATAAGCCTAGGCTTTTAAACAGACAAGAAACAGGAAGTTGGCTGTATAAGGTATTTACTGGCAGGAAAAAATAGGATTTTTGTACTCACCGTAAAATCCATTTCTCTGAGTTCATGGACGGACACAGCTTCCTATTGACAAGTGGGTATTATCCTTCATTTAGGAGTGACTAGGCAGAAAACTTATATAAAGTGTTAACACACCACACCCTATACCGCACCACCCAGGGGCCGGACCCTCTGGGTATAATCCCTCTCTCTGCTCCTCGCAGATCAGTTCGTCAAAAAGCAGTAGAAACTTAAAACGAGGGGTGGGTGCTGTGTCCGTCCATGAACTCGGAGAAATGGATTTTACGGTGAGTACAAAAAATAGGATTTTTATAACAGCTTACCTGTAAAATCCTTTTCTTGGAGTACATCACGGGACACAGAGCGACATAGTCATTACTAATGGGTTATATAGATACCGTCAGGTGCTGGCACTGGCAACTTCCAAAACCGGAAGTACCCTCCCCTATATAAGCCCCTCCCATCCGGGAGCACCTCAGTTTTGTAGCAAAGCAATAAGTGTCCCCAAAGAGGGGCGGGAGCTCTGTGTCCCGTGATGTACTCCAAGAAAAGGATTTTACAGGTAAGCTGTTATAAAAATCCTATTTTCTTTCTCGTACATCACGGGACACAGAGCGACATAGTCATTACTAATGGGATGTCCTAAAGCAATGCCAAATGAGGGGGGGGATACACCATATATAAGCTGAGCGCTATCAGACATGAGGATCTTTTGCAGCCTGCAACACACTGCGCCCAAAGGCGACATCCTCCTGACTTCTAACGTCCACCTGGTAGAACCTAGTAAACGTGTGAACTGAAGACCATGTTGCGGCCTTACAGATTTGAGCCAGGGAGGCCTGGTGATGCACTGCCCATGAAGTTCCAACTGCTCTCGTGGAGTGCGCTCTAACTTTGAACGGAGGCGGTCTCCTTCTCAAGCCATAAGCTTGCATAATGACCTGTCGAATCCACTTGGCTAAAGTAGATTTTGACGCTGCCTGACCCTTTCTGGGGCCTTCCGGCAGAATAAACAAAGTATCCGTTCTGCGAATCTGAGCAGTGGCTTTTAGATAAGCTTTAACTGCTCTTACTACATCCAAAGAATGCAATAACTTTTCCTCTACCGAAGTAGTTTTGGGGAAAAAAGAAGGAAGAACCACATCTTGGTTCAAATGAAACCTCGATACCACCTTAGGAAGAAAGGCTGGATGAGGACGTAACACTACTCTGTCCTTATGGATAACCAGATATGGCTCCTTACAGGACATAGCTGCTAATTCCGATACTCTTTTAGCCGAACAAATGGCTACTAGAAAAATCAATTTCCTGGTGAGAAGCACCAAGGAAATATGCTGTAATGGTTCAAATGGTTGTTTCTGTAGAACCGACAGAACCAAGTTTAGATCCCATGGACATATGGGAATATTAACCGGAGGACTAATACGCATCACTCCTTGTATAAAGGCTTTGACTAGTGAATGCGAAGCCAAGGGCCTTTGAAAAAATATTGACAAGGCCGAAATCTGACCCTTGATAGTACTCAAGGCAAGCTTCCTATCTACAGCCCACTGTAGGAAGTCCAGAATCCTACCTATTACGTACTTATGTGGATGCCATTTCTTGGCCTCACACCACGCGATGTACGCCTTCCAGATTCTATAGTAGATCTGCCTGGATACCGGCTTCCTGGCATTGATCATGGTAGATACCACAGCATTAGAGAGCCCTCTCTTTTTTAGAATGTGGGCTTCAATAGCCAGGCCGTCAAACCTAGGGCTGGTAAGGAAGGGTGGTATATCGGTCCTTGCGAAAGCAGGTCCGGACGACGTGGGAGAGTCCAAGGACTCCCCACTGAAATTTTACAATCTCCGTGTACCACGCTCTTCGGGGCCACGCTGGAGCCACCGGAATCACTGGTTTCTTTTCTACCCTGATTCTGCAGAGTAATCGAGGTAACCATTGTGGCGGTGTGAATGCATATATCAGCTTGAACTGATCCCAAGGGAACACTAGGGCATCCGAGCTGCAAGCTAGGGGATCCCTTGTCCGAGAGACAAACCTGTCCCCCTTTGCGTTGAATCTGGATGCTAGAAGATCTACATCCGATGTTCCCCACCGCTGACATATTGTCCAGAAAACCTCGGGGTGAAGGGACCCTTCCTCTGGGCCTAATTGCTGGCGACTTAGAAAGTCCGCCTTCCAATTCTCCACTCCTGGAATGAATACCGCAGATATGGCTGGGACATATTTTTCTGCCCATTTCAAGATGTAATTTACTTCCCTCTGGGCTGCACGACTCCTGGTGCCCCCCTGATGATTGAATTCTGACAGGGGACCCTTGGAGTTTGGATGTCCATGCTACTAGGGCATACCGGGCTGCTCGTATCTCTAAGAGATTGATGGGCAGGGCCTTTTCTGCATCCGACCATCTGCCCTGGAGAGACCATTGCTCCAGTACTGCTCCCCAGCCTATAAGGCTGGCATCTGTAGTGACCACCTTCCAAGAAATCGGACTGAAGGATCTCCTTTTTTCCAGATTCTGGGGAACCAACCACCAACGGAGGCTCTTGCGAACGGAAGGGGACAAGGACATTGTAAGTCTAGGGCCTGAACTTTTTTGTTCCAGGCTGACAGTATGGCCCCTTGCAAATTCCTTGAATAGAATTGACCGTAGGGTACTGCTTCGAATGATGCCACCATCTTTCCCAGCAGCCTCATATACAGGCGTATGGACGGCTGTCTTTTTTGTACCCACTAAGTGGATCAAATCTTTCAAAGACAACACCTTTCCTCGAGGCAAGAATATTTTTCTCTGGCCTGAATCCAACCTTAGCCCCAAGTATTCCAGACTTTTGACTGGTTTTTAGGGGTGACTTGTCTCGGTTGATAATCCAACCGTGAGATTCCAGATACTTGATTGTCTTGTGAACGACCACGTCTAGTTTTTTCACTGAGTGGTCTATCAGCAACAAGTCATCTAGATATGCCATTATCATTACACCTTGTGTTCTTAGATTGGCCAATAAAGGGCCAGAATTTTTGTAAACACTCGTGGTGCTGTGGCCGAACCGAAGGGTAAGGCTCTGAACTGAAAATGGCGCCCTTCTACTGCAAAGCGTAGAAATTTTTGGTGGACTGGAAAGATGGGAATGCGCAAATAAGCATCTTTGATGTCGATCGCGGCTAACCAATCCTCCCCTTGTAGGGCAGTGGCCACCGATCGGATTGACTCCATTGGAAAGTCCTGATATACAGGAATTTGTATAGCCCTTTTAGAATTAATATGGGCCTCCCGTCCGCGTTTGCTTCGGGACTGTAAAGAGGTTTGAGTAAAACCCGAACCCTCATTCTTCCAGGGGAACCTCCATAATTACTCCTTGGAGCAATAGTTGTTCTAGTGCCAACAGGAGGGACTCTCTCTTCCGGGGATCCCTTGGCACGTTTGACCTCAAAAATGGGAAGGAGGAGAGTCTTTTAACTCCAAACTGTATCCCAAACATACTGCGGAGAGCACCTATCTGTCTTGATCGTGTCCCGCCAGGTCTCTTGCGAACAACTGGAGTCCTCCCCCCCACCCGACTGAGTGGGGGCTTCAATGAATTTAACTTTGGGGGAGGTTTTGTACCTCCCCTGACCCAGGGTTTCTCATTACCCTGCTATTGTCCCTGTTTTTTACCCCCGGGAATTGACCGAGGAGGCCGTCGGAACTGTTACACAGCCGATGCCCCAGGGACTGGAGAAGCAGGCCTCTTAAAGAGGGACCTCTAACTCTGTTTTTAACCGGCAAGAGCGTATTTTTACCGCTGGAAATTTTCTGGATATATTTGTCCAGGTTTTCCCTGAATAAGCGTTCACCATGAAATGGGACGCTAACCAGCCATTATTTACAGGGAGCTTCAGCAGACCAGTTTTTGAGCCATAGGAGCCTACGCATATGTACTATAGACAGCGTAAGGCGGGAGGCCTGATGGACTGAATCCTTTATGGCGTCAACCGCAAAGCCTAAGGCTCTAGGTAGATCAGCTAGGGCAAAGCCTGCTGATCTGTCAAGTCCCTCAAGACCTGTTTCAACTGATCCTTCACTGCTTAGCAGACCCCAATAGCTGCTACTGCTGGTTGTGTCACTAAGCTTGCTGTAGAAAGAAGCAGATTTTCATAAGGACTCCAATCTTTTATCTATTGGGTTCTTGAACATTTGGACATTATCCACTGGACATGTCAGTGATTTATACATACAAGAGATGGCTGCGTCCACTGTAGGGACCTTCCTTTTTTTTTTTTTGATGAACTTATCCTATTTGATAGACCACCGGAAATCTCTTGGGGGAAGAAATATTTTCTCAGGACGTTCCCAATCCTGGTAAATGAGCCCTTTCAGTAAAGGGTGAAGTGGAAAAGAACAGACAGTCTGGGGGCTTCTAGCGACCCCAACGAGGATACAGTAGTGGTTGATGGTTCCGCAAGGTGCATTTTTAAATGCTGATCGGACCATGTTAGTCAGAGACTGAACTCATAATCTTTCAGCTTGAGATGCTGAGAAAAGGTTCCCCCACTGTTGATTCCTCTATAACAGAATCAACCTCATCCTGATCCCCTTCAGGCAGGTTGATCCCTGTATGGGACTGTTGCTCTGCTAACAGGCACTCTGAAGGAGGAGACGGAGATCGGGCGTGCTTTCCCTGACAGGGAGGCAGCGATAAATGTTGACAATCTCTCTCTAATCCTCCCAGAGCTGAGGAAAAAACCTCCTCTGTTACATACACAGGAGCAGGTGAACTGAGGACAGCCACAGTACCAAGTACCCCTGCGGGGTCTCTACGGTCACTTACCTCTGAACTTCAGGGGAGACTGGTGCAGCAGAAGTATGCCCAAGATCCTCCGAGCCCGATGAGACCCCCTTCGCTTCCTGGAAGATTCAGTTCCGGAGCTTCTGGACGGCATATTCCTAAGCCTAAAGCTGAGGTATTCCAGCCGTAATACACCACTTTTACTGAGAATAGTCTAGCACAATTGCTGCTATATCACAGTTGGTGTCTACTAATGTGTCTTTCTAGGGGATGCCTGTATCAACCGCTTGCTGTATGCCCTTTTTTAAATGTTGCCAGCTCTGTCTCTGTACTTCATAGCCAGCTCACCACACAAAACTGTGGTTTTTACATGCTGGGACGCCCGCACATGCGCAGAAGCGCTGCGGCGCACACAGAGCGTCATCCCCCAGGCTCCGCCCCCTTTCCTGGCTCACCTCTATATCTAGAGGCGCATGCACGCGCACGCGCGCGGCCACGTGCGCTAATTTTGAAAAATGGAGACTAGGGACAAGAGCCAGGGCCCCTCTTTGCCGCAGGCCGGGGGATGGACGAGCATTGCAACATGGCAGAGGAAGCAGTTTCCCATAAGAGAACTCACCATCTGCCTGGACTTGCTCTGCTGAGAAGAAACTAGTCCACATGACAAGAAAACATTCCACAGCGGCCTCTAGTGGACAAACACAGGTACCGCAGTCTAATATCTTAACCACTTAAGCCCCGGACCATTTCGGGCCATTAGGACCAAGCCTGTTTTTGGGATTCGGTACTGCGCTGCTTTAACTGTAAATTGTGCGGACATGCAATGTTGTACCCAAATGAAATTTGCGTCCTTTTCTTCCCACAAATAGAGCTTTCTTTTAATGGTATTTGATTGCCTCTGCGATTTTTATTTTTTGCGATATAAACAGAAAAAGACCGAAAATTTTGAAAAAAAATGATATTTTCTACTTTTTGTTATAAGAAAAATCGAATAAACTCAATTTTAGTCATACATTTAGGCCAAAATGTATTCAGCCACATGTCTTTAGTAAAAAAAATGTCAATAAGCGTATATTTATTGGTTTGCGCAAAAGTTATAGCGTTTACAAACTAGGGTACATTTTCTGAAATTTACACAGCTTTAAATTTATGACTGCCTATCTCATTTCTTGAGGTGCTAAAATGGCAGGGCAGTACAAAACCCCCCCAAATGACCCCATTTTGGAAAGTAGACACCCCAAGGAAATTGCTGAGAGGCATGTTGAGCCCATTGAATATTTATTTTTTTCGTCCCAAGTGATTGAATAATGACAAAAAAAAAAAAAAAAAAAAAAAATTACAAAAAGTTGTCACTAAATGATATATTGCTCACACATGCCATGGTTATATGTGGAATTGCACCCCAAAATACATTCTGCTGCTTCTCCTGAGTACGGGGATACCACATGTGTGGGACTTTTTAGGAGCCTAGCCACGTACGGGACCCCGGAAACCAAGCACCGCCTTCAGGATTTCTAAGGGCGCAAATTTTTGATTTCACTCCTCACTACCTATCACAGTTTCGAAGGCCATAAAATGCCAAAATAGCACAAAACCCCCCCAAATGACCCCATTTTGGAAAGTAGACACCCCAAGCTATTTACTGAGAGGCATGTTCAGTCCATGGAATATTTTATATTTTGCCACAGGTTGCGGGAATATGACAAACTGGTTTTTTTTTGCACAAAGTTGTCACTAAATGATATATTGCTCACACATGCCATGGGCATATGTGAAATTACACCCCAAAATACATTCTGCTGCTTCTCCTGAGTACGGGGATACCACATGTGTGGGACTTTTTGGGAGCCTAGCCGCGTACGGGACCCCAAAAACCAAGCACCGCCTTCAAGGTTTCTAAGGGCATAAATTTTTGATTTCGCTCCTCACTACCTATCACAGTTTTGAAGGCCATAAAATGCCAAGATGGCACAAAACCCCCCCAAATGACCCCATTTTGGAAAGTAGACACCCCAAGCTATTTGCTGAGAGGCATGTTGAGCCCATTGAATATTTTTTTTTTGTCCCAAATGATTGAATAATGACAAAAAGAAAAAAAAAAAAAATGTACAAAAAGTTGTCACTAAATGATATATTGCTCACACATGCCATGGTTATATGTGAAATTACACCCCAAAATACATTCTGCTGCTTCTCCTGAGTACGGGGATACCACATGTGTGGGACTTTTTGGGAGCCTAGCCGCGTACGGGACCCCAAAAACCAAGCACCGCCTTCAAGGTTTCTAAGGGCATAAATTTTTGATTTCACTCCTCACTACCTATCACAGTTTTGAAGGCCATAAAATGTCAAAATAGCCCAAAACCCCCACAAATGACCCCATTTTGGAAAGTAGACACCCCAAGCTATTTGCTGAGAGGCATGGTGAGTATTTTACAGCTCTCATTTGTTTTTGAAAATTAAGAAAGACATTTTTTTTTCTTTTTTTTTTTCTTTTTTTACATTTTCAAAACTTTGTGACAAAAAGCGAGATCTGCAAAATACTCAACATACCTCTCAGCAAATAGCTTGGGGTGTCTACTTTCCAAAATGGGGTCATTTGGGGGGGTTTTGTGCCATCTGGGCATTCCATGGCCTCCGAAACTGTGATAGGCAGTGAGGAGTGAAATCAAAAATTTACACCCATAGAAATCCTGAAGGCGGTGCTTGGTTTTTGGGGTCCCGTACGCGACTAGGCTCCCAAAAAGTCCCACACATGTGGTATCCCCGTACTCAGGAGAAGCAACAGAATGTATTTTGGGGTGTAATTCCACATATGCCCATGGCATGTTTGAGCAATATATAATTTAGTGACAACTTTTTGTACATTTTTTTTTTTTTGGTCATTATTCAATCACTTGGGACAAAAAAAAAAAATATTCAATGGGCTCAACATGCCTCTCAGCAAATAGCTTGAGGTGTCTACTTTACAAAATGGGGTCATTTGGGGGGGTTTTGAACTGTCCTGGCATTTTATGCACAACATTAGGAAGCTTATGTCACACATCATCCACTCTTCTAACCACTTGAAGACAAAGCCCTTTCTGACACTTTTTGTTTACATGAAAGAAAATTTTTTTTTGCAAGAAAATTATGTTGAACCCCCAAACATTATATATTTTTTTAAAGCAAAGGCCCTACAGATTAAAATAGTGGGTGTTGCATTTTTTTTTTCCACACAGTATTTGCGCAGCGATTTTTCAAACGCATTTTTTGGGGGAAAAACGCACTTTTTTTATTTTTAATGCACTAAAAAACACTATATTGCCCAAATGTTTGATGAAATAAAAAAGATGATCATAGGCCGAGTACATGGATACCAAACACGACATGCTTTAAAATTGCGCACAAACGCGCAGCGGCGACAAAACTACATTCATTTTTAAAAGCATTTAAAAGCCTTTACAGGTTACCACGTTAGATGTACAGAGGAGGTCTACTGCTAAAATGACTGCCCTCGATCTGACCTTCGCGGTGATACCTCACATGCATGATGCAATTGCTGTTTACATATGACGCTAGACCGACGCTTGCGTTCGCCTTTGCGCAATAGCAGGGGGGGACAGCGGTGCTTTTTTTTTTTTTTTTTTTTTTTTTTTTTTATTATTTATTTGGCTTTTTTATTTTATTTTTAAACTGTGCCTTCCATATTTAATTTTTTTACCATTTTTATCGTTATCTCAGGGAATGTAAATATCCCCTATGATAGCAATAGGTAGTGACAGGTACTCTTTTTTTGAAAAAAATTGGGGGGTTAGACCCTAGATCTTTCCTCTGCCCTCAAAGCATCTGACCACACCAAGATCGGTGTGATAAAATGCTTTCCCAATTTCCCAATGGCGCTTTTTATATCCGGGGGGGGGGACATTCCCTCCCACTGCTTGTAAAAGCAGTCTAGAGGCTAATTATCTGCTAGAATTGCTTTTACATGAAAGCCGGCTGCTGGCTGAAAAGAATGATACCAAGATGATACCTAAACCCGCAGGCATCATTCTGGTATAAACATTCAAAGTCCAGCAACATACCAGTACGTTGCTGGTCCTTGTTGGACATGTATTGTAATCTTTTTTTTCATACAGCCTATTGGCTGAACGAAAAAAAGAGATTGATTGGTGGGTATGCCCACCATTAGAATACCTCCCTTCATCCACCCACTTCTAATGATGGGCATATATGCCGAAGCATGGGGGCATCCTCCCGCAAAAAAGTTATGCCGCGTACACACGGTCAAGCCTTCGTCGGAATTTCAACCGTATGTACGCGGCATAAAAGGTTATGCCGCGTACACACGGTCGGACTTTTCCACGGATAAGCCTCCGTTGGAATTTCGACCGTATATACGCGGCATTAGGAGCAAAATCGCTCCTCCGCCCCTGCTGCCCCCATGCTTCGGCATATATGCTCTTTTTTTTAACTGTGGTGGTGAAATCACCTCCTACAGCGTTGGAGTCACGGCTTTATGTATCGTGGGAGCAAACGCTGTTGCTGTCAAGATAAATAGATCCGTGCTGCAACTGAATGGCGTACCTGCTAAGCAAATGGTGGTTAACATTAAAACAAAGTAACATTACAGTACAACAGTAAGACCTTACCATGCCATACCTGCAAAGCAAATACCAAAACAAAACCTAGTAAAAAATAAAAAAATGTTTTAACGCAACCTGTGCCTAAAATATATATATGCCGAAGCATGGGGGCATCCTCCCGCAAAAAAGTTATGCCGCGTACACACGGTCGGAATTTCGACCGTATGTACGCGGCATTAGGAGCAAAATCGCTCCTCCGCCCCTGCTGCCCCCATGCTTCGGCATATATGCTCTTTTTTTTAACTGTGGTGGTGAAATCACCTCCTACAGCACTGGAGTCACGGCTTTATGTATCGTGGGAGCAAACGCTGTTGCTGTCAAGATAAATAATTCCGCGCTGCAGTTGAATGGCGCACCTGAAAACAAAAAATTACATACCTGAAAAGCAAGCATGATAAAACATTGCAGAATAGAATACAGTAAAAAAGAGCAGAACAATAGAGAGAAAATAGAGAGAGAGAGAACAATAAAACGACAACTATTTTTGGTTTTTTTATTTTATATTTTTTTTGTGTTTTGTTTTTTACGTTTTTTTTTTCTTTTTTACACTTTTTTTTGTAACTTTACAACTGTAATGGTTCGGGTCTCTCAAAATGTAATGGCATCTTGGGAGACCCTGTGTAAGTGTGTCCTAGTCTGTGAAATGCTGTACCCTACGCTAAAACTTCACTTTTGAGTGGTAGCGTTCAAAACATTCACCTTGGCAAAGACCAGGCTTGTCAGGACAGCGTGGACAAAAACTACGGGTGTCACGCCTAAATCCGCGCTTGCTACAGACACGACATCTTTTTTGGGGGTGGCTTTGGGTAGGGGTACTCGGGAGGACATACGAATAATGCCTCTCATGCAGCCGGCTTACTGCATTTGGTTGGGGATGGTGAGGTGCAGAACCGCCTGGATACAGGAGTTCTGTGACTATCTCATTCTGGAATTTTAGAAGAGATAACGTCCCGCCTGAAGCTCTGTATAGCACATGAGCGTTCAGCAAAGCCAATTGGAATAATGATAGAGACACTTTTTTGTACCAGCGTCTCGCCTTACGGTCAATTAGATACGGCGCCATCAACTGGTCGTTGAGGTCCACCCCTCCCATATTTTGGTTATATTCGTGGACACAGAGGGGTTTCTCCACAACACCAGTCGCCGTAGGAATTTGGACTGTCGTGTCTGCATGAAGGGAGGTAAGAAGGAAAACATTCTTATTGTCCCTCCACTTCATAGCGAGCAAGTTATTACACTTCAAGCAGGCTCTCTCCCCCAGCCTAAGACGGGCATCTACAAGCCGCTGGGGAAAGCCCCGGCGATTAGGTCGCACGGTGCCACATGCTCCAATCTTATGATCAAACAAGTGACTAAACAGTGGCACGCTCGTGTAATAATTGTCCACATACAAGTGGTACCCCTTTCCGAATAAGGGTGACACCAAGTTCCACACTATCTTGCCAGCGCTCCCTATGTAATCCGGGCAGTTGACCGACTCAATCTGACTGTCTTTTCCCTCATAAACCGTAAAGTTCACTACATAGCCTGTTGCCCTGTCACAGAACTTGTAGAGCTTGACCCCGTATCTGGCACGCTTGCTGGGAAGGTACTGCTTGAAAGACAAGCGGCCAGAAAATTTAATCAGGGACTCATCAACGCAGACAACTTGATCGGGAGTAAACAAGGCTGCAAAACGTTCGTTGAAGTGGTTTATGAGGGGCCGAATTTTATAGAGCCGGTCGTATTCAGGGTCCCCACGTGGACGACAAAGTTCATTGTCGTTGAAGTGCATGAACCGCAAAATCTGCTCGTATCGTGCCCTGGACATGGAGGCAGAGAACACGGGCATGTGGTCAATTGGGTGCGTGGACCAATAAGCACGCAATGACGGAAATTTATGTGTGCCCATGTTGAGGGAAAGGCCCAGAAAGGTCTTAAATTCGGAAACCGTAATTGGTTTCCAATTTCTGGCAATTTTAGGCAACTGGGGGTTAGCGGCGATAAATTGACCAGCATATAAATTACTCTGGTCCACAATAGATCTATAGAGATCTTCCGTGAAAAACAGCGAATAAAAATCGATTGGCATAAAATCAGCTGTTTCCACCTGAATACCGGGTTGGGCAGTGAATGGGGGAAGTACGGGTTCTGCAGAAGTGGTGGGGACCCAATCAGGATAGGCGAATTCTGCAGGAAGGGCAGTATGGGCACGACGGGCCTGCCTTTGTCTTCTTGGTGGCAGCGGGACACTACTTGTGCTTGCCACCTCGCCAGCTTGAACTGCACTTATGGGACTCGCCACGTCACCAAGTGTTACTGCAGTGCTGGATGTACGTCCAGGCTGTACTAGGCCGCTGGTGCTTGCCAGTTCACCAGAAGGAATAGCGGCGCTAGTACTACTCTGCTCCATGATACGAGAGACCTGCGGTTCTTGCTCCTCAACAACCTCAGAAGATCGGGATCGGGTACGCCTGACCTTAGCAGGGACCTCAACTTCGTCGTCAGAGCTATCTGACGTGGGGCCGCTGACGTCACTGTCTTCTACGGGAAGATATTCTGAGCCTGAATCTGACAGATACGTGACCTCCTCTTCACTATCTGTCATGCTCAGAATCTCGTAGGCCTCTTTACTAGTGTACCTTCGACTTGCCATTTTGGGCTCTAAATTTAGGGGTACACTAGTAAGATTCACAGGAAAAAAAGCACCTGACTGTCGTCAGCAAATATATCAAACGCTACAAAAAAACTGTTAGCGATCGCAGGGATCAGGCCTGTCTCTGCGAACGCTGCAGTTATGTGTGTTGTGTTTGGTAAGTGACAGTGATCGATCGATACTGCACTTGGGTGGGCTGGGCTGGGCTGGGCGGAGGGGCTAAACGCAGGTACTAGCAGGTATCTGGGCTGATCCCGCTAACACTGCGTTTTTGGGAACCCTAAACCGCTGGGGATGCTAGTATAGATCTGATCAGATACTATACCACTAAGGGGGGTGTATGCTTTGCGCGTGGGTGTTAGCGTTACTGGCACTAACCTAACACTGCCTGGGGCGACGCAGACCCTCTCTGGCGCTAAAACCTAATTGATCTCACCCGCCGGGCGATCAGGGGGGTTAAACCTTTATTGGGTTATATACGGCGGGTGCCCTGATGCTATAAAAAGCAAACTAATCAACCAGCGTCACCAGTAACATTTATATGGTGATCACTGGTGAAAGGGTTAACTAGGGGCAATCAGGGGGTTAAAACCTTTATTAGGTTAAATATGGGGGTACCTGACACCAATAAAAACCTGCGGCGAACCTAAAAAAAAAATAACTGCCTATCTAAAACACCAGCGACACGAATACAGCGATCGGAAAAACAATCGCTTAGTGACGCTGAAGTTAGGGGGTGAAAGGGTTACCTGGGGGGTGATCAAGGGGTTAAACCTTTATTAGGGGGGGTTAGGGGGCTACCCTGGACCTAAAGGGGCCTAATCCTAACTGCCTTGCAACTTTTTACAATCACAGATGACACTAAATGCAGTGATCAGTAAAATAAATGATCACTGCAATCAGTGACACTGTGATTGGGGGCTTTGGGGTGACCTGGGGGGTGATCTGGGGGTGACTGGGGGGTGATTTGTGTGCCTATGTGTACCTACGTGTCAGTGGACTGTTGGAGCACTAACCTCTGTCTTCACTCCTCGGCGCCGGGAACGAAAAGACCGCGGCGAGGGAGATGACATCACTTCCTCCAGCCTGTGTTTACATCACATGGCGGAGGAAGCAATTTCATTGGCCGGGAGCGATCGCGAGGGGGGGGCGGAATCGAGCGGCCGCCCCCTCATGCCTGATCGCTCCCGAACACTTAACGGCCGCTCACTGCAGTGAAGGGGGGTCCGGATGGACCCCCCAACTGCACAAAGGCGATCACGTAGATCTACGTGATTCTGCCTGTCCGTGCCATTCTGCCGACGTAAATCGGCGGTGGGCGGTCGTTAAGTGGTTAAATATATAAAAAAAATATTTTTTTTTTTTTTTTTTTCTTGACCACCATTAAAAATTATTACATTTTTTTAGTAGTTACAGGCATGCACAGAATTTTGCGGGAATACCATTAGGTAACAGACAGACAGACAAATTAGGCTTGGGGGTCCCCCAATAGAACCAAGTTCCTGGGGGCCCCCACTTACCTGTTCCCCGCCGCAGGACTTTGTTTGGTCCACAAAAGCCCAAACTTCACCTATCACGGCAGGCATTGTAATCAAACCTTCAGGGACCGGGTTCCCAAGGATTCCACTCCCCTGGACCTGTATAGCACCCTGCACAGAAAACATCTTGGTCGTGGGTATGACCAGAGCTCTGGATCCCAGGGTCCAGCTCTCCTAAGAGAAGCATTACAGGCAAAACCTTGCTCTTCTCTGCAAGGCCCGGGTACAGACCGTTTAGCTATGAAGCTTTTTTGGTCGGATCCGGAATAGCTTACTGAGGCCCAAAAGAACCTGTACGCAAGCTCAGTGAAAAACACATGTTTCTTCTTGGCCAACACCTTAGACACTGGCAAAAAACTGAGGTGCTCCCGGATGGGAGGGGCTTATATAGGGGAGGGTACTTCCGGTTTTGGAAGTTGCCAGTGCCAGCACCTGACGGTATCTATATAACCCATTAGTAATGACTATGTCGCTCTGTGTCCCGTGATGTACGAGAAAGAAATCCTATTTACTCTTTCGTTCATGGACGGACACAGCTTCCTATTGACAAGTGGGACGTCCCAAAGCAGTGTCAAAAACGAGGGGTGGGAACAGCATTAAAACAACTTCACCCCAAAACAAAACGGAGATCCTCAACTGAGGAGTTGCAACTCTAAACAGCAGCCTGCAATACCTTGCGGCCGAAAAAAGCATCCGAAGATGCACACACATCAACTTGTAAAGTTTAGTGAAAGTGTGAACGGACGAGCAGTTTGCCGCCTTACACACCTGGTGAAACAGACGCTTGATGCTCTCAGATCTCAGACAGCGTCCAAGAAATACAACGTAGTCCCCTTAGGATACGATGGATGAGGACACAAGGATGGCAGTACAACATCTTCCTTGAGATGGAAGGTCGAAACGACCTTAGGAAGAAAAGAAGGCTGCAGACGCAGCACCACCTATCCTTGTGGAAGATCAGATAGGGAGCCTTGCATAACAAGGCTGCCCGCTGAGAAACCCGTCTTAACCGACGTAACACCGAGAGGCATCTCTTGCCCTGGTCAAATGCGCCAAAAAGGAAGGCACCTGACCCTTCATGGCGTAAGCCTGATCACGATCTGTCGGATCCACCTAGAGATGGTGGCCGATGAGACCGCTGGGCCCTACTTGGGACCAGCCACCGAAACAAACAGTGAGAAGGCTGCGGACGCAGCACCACCTTATCCTCGTGGAAGATCAGATGGGGAGGCTTGCATTACAAGGCTGCTCGCTCAGAAACCCGTCTTACTGGCATAACAGCCACCAAAGGGACCACTTTCTGAGAAAGTGTCAACAAGGAAATCTCCTTGATGTTCTCAAATCGTGGTTTCTGAGGCATTTAGAGGCCATGCCGTTAAAGCCATTGACTGCAAGCAGGATGGCATATGGGACCCTGCGACAGCAGGTCCTCTCATAGTGGTAGACGTCAAAAGGACGTCTGCTACACAAGCCCCACGGAGGTAGTGGAGGGTGGACCGGAGGGGCCGCCTGCCGAACCCACTGTACAAACGTTCTCACTAGAGAGTGAGCCACCAGGGGTCGTTGAAAAAGACAGCCTGCCCCCAAACTGTACTTAAAGTAAAAATTTTGGCCCGTTCCCTGCTGAAGAACAACAGGACTCTGGAACCAAATAAGTACGCGGATGCCACCTAATTTCAACACAAATGGATATGTAGGTCTTCCAAGTGCGATGATGAATCTTCCTAGGGGATGATTTCCGAGCCCTCTTCATGGTAGAGATCACCGTGTCTGACAGGCCCCGGTCTCTTAGCACCTAGCTCTCAATAGCCATGCCGTTAAGCCAGTGACTGTAAAAACAGGATGGCGTATGGGACCTTGCTACAGCAGGTCCTTTCATAGCGGTAGACACCAAGAGGCGTCTGCTACCAGACGCACTAGATCGGCGTACCAAGGACGCCGAGGCCAATCCAGAGCAATTGGGACCATTGGAATCCTCTCTGCCTCCAGTCTGTGAAGCAGCTGAGGAAGGAGCTTCAGAGGAGGAAAGGCATAGATTAGCCGGTACTGACTCCACGGTGCCATCAACGCATCTGTCGTGTTTGTCCATGGGTCTCTTGACCTGGCCACAAACCTTAATACCTTCCGATTGAGTCGAGAAGCCAGGAGATATACGACTGGCGTGCCTCCCCTCTGGCAAAGGAGAAGAAACGCCTCCAGGTGTAGAGACCATTTTCCTTTGGTCCAGCATCTGGCGACTCAAGTAGTCCGCCTGCCAGTTCCCACACCCGGAATGTATACGGCTGACAGGCCTGGTACGCTCCTTTCTGCCCACCTTAGGAAGTGAGCGACCTCCGTGCTGCAGCTAAGCTGCTTGTTCCTCCTTGTTGGTTGACATACGCCACCACTGTGGCGTTTGTCCGACTGGATTCTGACTGGACGCCCCTGTAGCCTCTGAGACCATGTGGAGAGGCAAAGCCAGATTGCCCGGAGTTCCAGGACAATGATCGGCAAGTGGGATTCCTCTGGAGTCCAGCAACCCCAGTTGACTGAGCTCCCCAGACTCCTCTCCAAGCGGAAGACAGGCGTCCGCCGTGACCACCATCCAGTAAAAAGGAAGGAACAACTTCTCAGACAGAAATGCTGGTGATGTCGGCCACCAACTAGGGAGGTCCTGACTAGGTGGCTCACCCGGATTTTGACAATCCAGGGATGAAGGGCACTTGACCCTCTGAACAGAATTACCTTCTGTAACACTTGCGTGTGAAATAGTGCTTATGGTACCGTCTCGAAGGAGACTACCATGAGGCCCAGGACTCGCCTGAAAAAAAGGCGTGACAGCCATCTTGGGATGTCAACTGCCGCACCGCAGCCTGAAGGGTCTGCAACTTCCCCATAGGGAGGAAAAAACCTTTGCCAGAATCAACCCTAGATACCTAGGAGTTGAGACGGTACCGATACTGACTTCTGAGTGTCCAGCACCCAACCAAGAAACGGAGGGTCTGACAGGTTATAGACACGCTCACCTCTAATTTTGAGTTTGAGGTGGCCCTCAGAAGAAGAATGTCCAAGTTGCCCATGATAGCAATGACACGCTGTCTTCGTAGTAGGGCCAGAATTGGGGCAAGCACCTGGGTGAACACCCTTGGTGCCGATGCCAGGCCAAAGGGGAGAGCCACCAGTGGTAGTGGTCTTCCCCGGCCGCTAAACGCAGACATCTCTAATGCCTGGTGCATATGGGAACATGCAAGCATGCGTCCTTGATGACCAAGGATGCCGGAAAATCTCCCGGATGGAGGGCAGCGACAACAGAGCATCTTCAGCACTACGAATAGATTAGAGTAGAACCCCTGAATCCTTTACTGTACTGAGACAGGAAGGACCACCCTGCGTATCAGCAGGTCTTGAACCGCCCCATATAGGACTTCCCAATGAGTCGGCTGAAGCTGGTGGTTTAGAGGGAAAAAATCTGTTCGGTAGGCAAGCAAGGTTGGGCTTGCGAACCCAGGGACGCTTCTGTCCCTCAGCAGGCACTTTATTGGCCTGGGGTCATTTACTTGCCGCACTAGGTGGACGAAAGACCACTTGTGCGCGGTGAAGGAGAGCCCTAGCCTATGGCGTGGCTCCTTACCCCTTTTTGGATTGCGGGAGCAGCAAGCTCTTACCTCCTGTAGCATCCTTAACGATGTCATCCAGAGAGGCTCCAAAAAGACTGTCACCGCTAAAGGGTAGGGCCATTAAGGCCTTTTTGGAAGTTTTTTGGTCCGTAGACCAGCACTTTACTAACCCAGGTGGCATAACACCACCACATAACCCGAGGCTATAGACAGCAAGGGGATAGTATCCATGTCTGATTCGCAGACAAACTTAAGGCCCTGTACCAACTGGTTGGCCAAAGCTACCTCATTCAGAGGAGCCTCCCGCGCCTTTAAGCCCTGGAGTAGCATCTT
Source organism: Rana muscosa (assembly GCA_029206835.1). Lineage (NCBI taxonomy): Eukaryota > Metazoa > Chordata > Amphibia > Anura > Ranidae > Rana > Rana muscosa. The sequence continues at coordinate 223,567,440 of CM055116.1, forward strand.
TGCCCACTCAGTAAGTGTCTGAGACACCAAAGCTCCAGCCAATGCTGGACGCACCACTGAGCCCACCACAGTGTATAGGTAGCGGACGAGTGCCTCAGCCTTCTTGACCACAGGGTCCTTGAAGACAGGAGCCCCCTTGTTAAGTCTGGACACAGGAGGGTCCACTATCGGGGAAGAGGACCATTTTTTCAGGAACTCTCCTCAAAGGGGTACCGGGGCTGCAAAAAAACCTTCAGTGGGTTTTCCCACTCCTTGTATAAAAGCTTATCAAGATAAGACACACAAGGAAACATCTTAGAAGTGCGGGCCAGCTTACGGAACCCAAAGGGGACGCCGTCTCTGCTGCATTTCCAATTTCAGCGTATCCCGCACTGCAGTGATAGGTCAGATACCAAAGCCTTTTTGCGTGTTGACCCGGACCTGTAGTCATTCTCACTGTCCGACCGGTCAATGTCCGCAGGGCCATGAGCCACAGCCAAGCCTGGTTCTGCATCAGAATTATCTCCAGAAGATGGCGGGGGAAGGGGGCGTTTCCTACCCCCCCGTGTTCCCATGCGCCGCTTCCACCTTAGCAACAAAGCCTTCAGGATTGCCGACATAGCGCTCACAGATACATCAGGGGCACCAGCTGCCAACTCAGGTGTTTCAGGGAAAAAAGACGTCCGCTTCTGACGTCATGCTGACCCACGTGCCTGACACCCACAGGGACTTCAGGCAAGGTATCAATAGGCCACCCTCCTAGCTGCTACAGAGATGCAGAGGTCTCCCAGAGGACTCACCACCCTTGGAACGGTACCGCTATTGCTGCCGTTTGCTCCCACCTGAGTTGCTCTCCCACCGCTGCCTGTGTCAGTCTGATCCTCATCAGCGTGTCTCTGTATGCTTTTGCACCTGTGGAGCACCACTAGAGGCCAAAGACTTGGACAAAATGGCCGCCGAGCTGAAGAACAGTGTGGACCATAAGAAAATGGCCGCCAAGCAGTCGACAGAGGCCAAAGTGGCCGCGAACCACAAGAAAATGGCCACCGAGCGGCGCGAACCACAAGAAAATGGCCGCCCAACAGTCGACAGAGGCCAAAGCGGCCGCGAACCACAAAAATGGCCACCGAGCGTTAGAGGCCAAAACAGGCGTGGACCACAAGAAAATGTCCGCCGACAGCATGAAGGGAGAAGCACACACAGGGTAAGCAGCACATTTGACACATTAAAGACAGTCTACAGCTCAGCCCTCGCTCCAGATGGAGCCCCCCAGGGGACCACCCAGCAGCCAGCCTTAGCTTCAGAGCCCAGGGAGGAAGGAAGGCAGGGAGAGAGGAAAGAAAGGGCAAAAACCACTTACTTGATCTCTCCAGGAATGTCCAGCCAAGTCACCCTGCCGAAGCAGGGGAGCTACTTACCCTTCCTGCGTGGATCATGCTGGAAGACATTCCGGACAGATCATCATCCACGCACGGAGGTGACTGTTGGCCAGGCATGCTGTGATTGTGCCATAGAGACCGATCATATGCATGCCCTGGAGCGCGAAGCTCACCGACCACCCATGGAGCGACGGGCATGTCGTGGAAAACCCAGCGCGTAGCTAGGGTCGGCACATGCTCGAGGGCCGAAACTGGGGAGACTACAAGAATCTGGGATCCAGCCTGTCACCCAGTCAGCAGTTGATCGAAGATCACAGAAGCAAAAAAAAAAACTTGGAAAATAAAACCCCCGGACCAAATGGGCCCGAAGGGAGCCATGTCCTTCTCCTTACTAGGCGGAAAAAAAACTGATCTGCGAGGTGCAGAGAGAGGGATTATACTCAGAGGGTCCGCCCCCTGGGTGGTGCTGTATAGGGTGTGGTCACGGTGTGTTAACACTTTATACAAGTTTTCTGCCTAGTCACTCCTAAATGAAGGATAATGCCCACTTGTCAATAGGAAGCTGTGTCCGTCCATGAACGAAAGAGTAAAATGTTTTGCTATCCAAAGTTAAAAATAAAAAGGGTAGATTTAATAGATGCAAAATTGAAAGAAATACTTAAGGTCTGCTTTCAATTACAACATTGCTGATAAAAGCGAAATTTAAGGGTCACCAATTAAAAGGCCGGTAAGAAAGTTGCATGCGCTGATCATGACGTGCTATACTTTCAGATTAGTCATACATATAGACCTGTTCATACAGTGGTGAGGGTAAATGCCATCACTGAGGTAACACAGAGCTGTAAAGACCCTATAGGTTAGATTCTCTTGTCCCTGATAACCCAGAATGATAAAATCTGTTAAAATTACTTTTTTTGTGCAATATTAATTTCCCATCAGCATTATTCATTTATTACACTTTATTAAATTAAAATTGAAGATCTTGGGAGCTGCTTATTTTATCACACTGCTCATAAGAGTAGATTTCCAGCTCTATAAATGACTTCACCAAGAAAAATAAATAAAAAAAATGTAACATATTTGCAATAAATTAGCATGATAGTCTTTTATATACATGTTCCTACAAATGTCCACTGTTAATGTCTTATGATATGGAGTAACTTCTGATATTCTATCTAAAGGGCATGGATGAACTCTCCAGTTCAATGATACATACCACACTGCTTGTGCACTTTTTTGGGAAGAAAGGGAAAATTGAGCTCAACTTTGAAGATTTTTACAGGTAAGTTATATATGTATATTTTAGGCTATCTACCTGGTAGCAAAACCATTCGAGGCCAGTGGCTACTCTTTCCAGGCATCCAAAATGGGGGCCATATTATCTATCATTCCTGTATTGTATATTATTGAAAGCAGTGGCTTATTCCCCCGCCCCAGTGCCCCTTTATGCACGCAAATAATCTTAGTTGTAGAGACAGAGAGTATTAGGGAAAGGGGATCTTACCAGTATACCAGATCCAACAACAGCCTTGTTTTTTTTTTCTTCTTTAAATCATATTGGATATAACCATGTGATAAATACATCTGCCCTGGGGAAGCCATATTGTGTTAAAGTCTAACTTTAACCAGAGAAATATAGCAATATTTTTTTTTATTATTAAGGAAGTTAACATTTATTAGAACAGCTGCATAATGCAAGTGTAACAAACCCCAAAATCTATTTTCTCTTTCATTCATTGATGGACACAGCGCTCCATATTAAAAACCATATGGTTATATCGCCCCCTACAAGAGTAGGACACTAGGCAGAAAAAAGACTTGGCTACGCCTATGGGCAGTCTTAGGTGGTATACATTCCCTCTCTGCTTTAGTCCTCCAGTTTTTTTCTGCCTAGTCAGGAGTAAGGACCTAGTTCCCTGCCGGGATCTCTGGTCCTGCCATTTTTTTTTCCTTTTACATGCCGATTTTTTCTCCTGTTTATTTTCCTATGAGACCTACAATCAACTTCCGGACTGGGCGATGGACTGGATATCTAGATCCAGTGGTCAGGCCAGCAAGCGCGCACAGACTAGAGCTCCACGCTATGTCGGCTGCATTATAGCCCCACTGGACGGGGGCTGGCCTGCGATTTAAACGCCTCACGAGGTCGCATATGACCGGGTCGCAGCCCAAGTCACAGCGTTCCTCCAGGCCCACAGCCCCCCATTTCGATGGTGAGGAGGATCTGTCAGGAGTGGTGCCTGCCTGGTTCCTGGTATGGTGAGTAGCTGTCCCCCCTCTCTCCCTAGATGGGTTTGGGGTAGATGCAGGCCCCACCCTGGGATGGTCAGACCTGCGGGCTCCCCTTCTTTCCCTCAGGCCCTCTCCTTTTGGTTTAGAGGTCCCTGTGGGTCCCCCCACCCCCCACTCTGGGGTAGTGTGGTGGGTTGGTAAGTGGCAGGGGATGGTGGGCCGCACTGTACCGGTCGGGGGCATGCCACCGGAGGATGGACTTCACGGCTGGGGAGGGGCGCGGGCTGCTGATGGTGGTCCCGTGCCTGGTCCCCCCTCTCCACTGTGGCTGATGTCAGGGTTCCAGATACCCCTCCTGGGTCCATGGGAGCCTCATGGATGCCGCATGCGGTGGCCATTTTGCCTTAGCCAGCGCCATTTCTTTGGGGCCTATGTATTTCTAATGACTGGCACCCATGTTTGTGTAGTCCAGCGGCCATGTTTGGTTGTAGAGCGGTGGCCATGACAGTGGAGCCTTCTGGGCGGCGATTTTGGCTGTGGGAGCCCCTCCTTTTCCCCTGGTGCTTTCTTTCCCCTGGATGCCGCACGTGGAGCTGAGCTATCTCTGGTGCAGACTAGTGCTACTTTGGTGGGGTGGTGAGTCCGTTGGGGTCCCTCCCTCTTTCTGCCGCAAGTTGTGGTGTGCTCTGCTTGCTGTTGACCCGGTGGTGCAGAAGTCTCATAGTGGCGCTAGACATTTTTTGTGCTGGGTCTCCCTTTTTACTTATGGAGTCTCAGGAGCATGCTTCCCCACCTGAACCCTGACCCCTTCTCGGAGGCTGCAGGTCCCTAGGGGTCCCAACCACCCATTCATGCACTGACGGCGGTTCTGGAGTCCTTTGTTTCCTGGGTGGAGGTGGCCTTTGGGCGGCGAGCTAGCAAAAAGCGTCCCCGGCCTTCTCCTGCCTCATCTGTCTTGCCAGATCCGGAGTCTGACTCTGCTGCCGCGGACGTGGCCCACACTACATGGTTTGCAGCCACGCTCCCTGATTTATCTCAAAGTGAGGATGATTCCTGCACATCTGTGGCTGCGCACGAGAAGGCACTAGTTGATGCACTAATTACATCTGTGCAGGAAACTTTAAAAATGGAGGATACAGCTGAGTCTGCAGCAGAGGTGCCTGTCCCCTTTAGCACCCACAAGCCGTCTAGCTCTGCAAAGGTGTTTCCTTATTCCTCCTATTTTGACAAATGTGTCTATAATGAATGGGAGCATCCAAAACGCCCCTTTGTGGTTCCTAAATGCTTTGCTGTGAGGTACCCCTTTGAGGACTCACTTCTCAAGAAGTGGACTGTCCCTCCAGTGGTGGACCCCCCTGTCTCCAGGTTGAACAAGAAACTATGATTCCGGTAGAGGAATCTCTGGCTTTTAAAGATCAGGCTGTCAGGAAGTCTGTGGCCCGCAATATGTTCACTATTGCTGGCTCGGCGCTCAGGCCAGTCCTGGCCATTGCTCAGGTGTCGCAAACGCTAACCAAATGGGCAAAACTTTTGTGCCGTGACCTAGGGGTGAGCAGATTCCCCCTGCTTTTGCTGAATTGGTGGACCAGTTGGTGCAGGGGCTGAAATTTGTCTGTGATGCCTCTTTGGACGCGGCTCCTCTGATTTTTAAGCTATCTGTTTCGCAGTGGTGCTTAGGTGTGTATCGTGGCTTAAGTGTTGGTCTGCGGACCAGACTTCTAAAAAATTTCTGACTGATTTACCTTTTCAAGCTGATCGCCCATTTGGGGCTACCCTGGATGGTATCATTAAGAGTTTTGCAGGGGAGAAGAGTACCCTTCTTTCACAGTCTGGGAAGGGAAAAGAACCTCGTCTGAAGGCCCTGAACTTCTTTGTGTGGGTACAGAAGTTCGGAATGGAATCCATTCGCATAGTGGTGGCATCCCTACATCAGGGGGACTTTCTTGCTTCTATCGACATCAAGGATGATTACGTGCACATTCCAATATGTGCCCGACACCTTTGTTTTGCTGTGTGAGAGGAGCACTATTAGTTTGTGGCGTTAGCCTTTGGTCTCGCCTCTGCTCCTTGGGTCTTCACAAAAGTGTTGGCTCTGGTTCTGGCGTTGCTACGTCAGCGGGGGATTGCAGTATTGGGCTACCTGGATGACCTCCTCTTGCGAGCGAAGTCCCCTGCTGCTTTGAAAGACGGCATGGAGATCACTATACAGACCCTGAAGGAGTTTGGTTGGCTTCTGAATTACCAGAAGTCTACTCTGATTCCATCCAGAAAATTGGTTTATCTGGGTCTGACTCTGGATTCAGCTCTAGCCAGAGTGTTTCTTCCTATGGACAAACTCCAGAAGTTGCATGCTGTGATAAATCTGCTGCTGTCCAGCAGATGGTCCTCCCTCTGGACTTGCATGCGGGTGCTGGGCCTGATGGTATCTACCTTTTGAGGCGGTTCCGTTTGCACAGTTCCATATGAGGTCCCTTCAAAAGAAGATCCTGGTGAAATGGGAGAAGTGTCCAAGGTCTCTGGAGAATCAGATTCGGTTGAGCCGGGAAACCAGGGGGTCCCTGGTCTGGTGGCTTCGCTGTCTGGCTCTTCTGCAGGGCAAATCCTTTCTCCCCTTGTATTGGACAGTGGTCACCACGAATGCCAATCTGTCTGGGTGGAAAACTGGCAGGCGGACTATCTTAGTCGGCAGGCGTTGGGCAATGGGGAGTGGTCCTTTCTACCCGGACTTGTTTCATCAGATAGGTCTCTGACGGGCAACCCCGAGGTGGATCTGTTGGCATCCCGGCAAAACAGAAAGGTACCAAGGTTTTTGGCAAGGTCACAGGATCCTCTGGCGGACACCACAGACGCTCTGGTGGCCCAGTGGGGCCAGAATCGTCTGATCTACACTTTTCCTCCTCTCAAGCTTCTGCAAAGGCTTTTGCGCAGGATTCAGGCAGAGGGGATTCCGGTCATTCTAGTGGCCCCAGACTGCCTCGCTGGTCTTTGTACGCCGACCTGTTATGCCTGGTCGCCGACATCCCTTGGAGACTACCTCTCAGGGAGTATCTACTGTCCCAAGGGCCGATCTTCCATCCTGCTTTACAGTCTCTGGCTTTGATGGCCTGGCTGTTAAAAGCCAGGTGCTGAAGGATAGAGGTTTGCCTGGGTCGCTGGTTCACCCCCATTCTTTTTCGGTGGCTTGGATTTTGACCTTCCTTCAATGAGGTGTCGAGCAGAAATTGCCCTTGAGAACCATCAGGGTCCGGGTGTTGGCCTTGGTGGTCTTCTTTCAGCTTCCCCTGGCCACGCAATCCCTGTTGCATTCTTTTATTCAAGGGGTTCGATATCTGACTCCACCGGTGCAGTCTCCTCTACCGCCGTGGGATCTGAACTTGGTGCTTTCAGTTCTCCAGAAGCCTCCCTTTGAGAATATTCAGGAGATTCTCCTGCTTACGCTGTCCCAGAAGGTGGCCTTTTTGGTGGCTATCACCTCTGCTCGCAGGGTGTCTGAACTGGTGGTGTTATCTTGTCGTAGCCCCTATATGGTGGTCCACAAGGATAAGGTAGTTCTTCGTCAATGCCCGTCATTCCTACCTAAGGTGGTCTCTGACTTCCATTTGAATGAAGACCTTGTGTTGCCTTCCCTGTGTCCCAGGCCCACTCATCCCAATTAATTTGCAATGCATGCCTTTGGATGTGATTCGAGCAATTTGGGTGTATCTGGCAGCCACGGAGTCTTTTCGGAGGTCAGACTCACTGTTTGAGATCACGGACGGGCCAAGAAAAGGGCTGTCTGCTTTTTCTGCGAACATTTCCAGATGGATCAGACAGACGGGGACTCAGACCTATTCTATCAAGGGTCAGGTTCCTCCTTTCCCTGTTACGGCACACTCTACTCGGGCAATTAGTGCTTCTTAGGCCTTCCGTCATCAGTCGTCGGTGGCACAAGTTTGCAAGGCAGCCACTTGGTCGTCGGTGCACACTTTCACTAAGTTCTACAAACTGGATGTGCGGGCATCTGCGGATGCTTCTTTTGGCCGCAAGGTTTTGCAGGCTGCCGTTTAGAGGGTCTGTTCCCTCTTTGGGGGTGTATTGTTCAGTTTGGATGTATTGAATGGATATTCCCGCGCTACTATGAGGTGATGAAGTCACGTGACTTGTGACGACACGCGTAGGACAGACGAACACCGGAAGTGACGTCCAGGCCCACAAGCTCGCTGCTCGTTCGTTTATGTGCATCTTTACACGTTTTAAATGTGAGTAATTTTACGTTTGGCTTTGTTTAAAAATAAACACCTTTATAATACATACTACACTATGGACGTATCTTCCCTTTTCTAATCTTCCCTCCTCCGTGACTGATATGGTAATACCTGAGATGATATCTTGCTGACCTAACATTGGAAAAAATATATAGGAAGCAATATCCAGGCTGTATTTTAAACTGATCCATCAGGAAGGAACGCTGAAGGGATTCCACTGTGTGTGATCACCTATCCTTACTTGATTATGCTGATTACCTTACAGAGTAAGGTTAGAAGTTAGCACACCCACAGGTGTGAAACACATCGAAGATTTCAACCACTGAAGTCACAGTGTCACTTTGTGGATACAACTCAGCACTTTAATTCCTGCACCAGCACCTTTTTCACTTATTGAAGATTAATAATAGTTTTTGCACATTGGTTTTCACTTTATATGGACATTTATGAAATTTAATTGCATGTTTTATATATTATTTATTTATTAATTCCATGTATTGTTTAAATATACTCTTATTCACTTTATTTTATATCACACATACACCTTGTGTCACTTCTGGCACTGTATAATTTACTTGGAACGCAACACCATTATATTGTTTTTTTACATATTGTTCAGGTTGGGCTCCAGTTGTTTTTTTGTTGAGCTCCTGTTACCTTGTTGGCTCTTGAGTTTAGTCTTGGGGTTTCTTGTTGTCCCACCCCTCATGTTTGGCACTGCTTAGCTACGTCCCTATGGTTCTGAATATAAAGTGCTGTGTCCGTCGATGAACGAAAGGGAAAATAGTGTTTTTGTACTTACCGTAAAATCAATTTCTCTGAGTTCATTGGCGAACTCAGCACCCACCCCTCTATGGAGTTTTTAATACTTCTGACACTGCTTGTTCCTAAACTGAAAGCCTATAGCAGAGAGGGGGATGTATACCACCTAAGACTGCTCATAGGTGTAGCCAAGTCTTTTTTCTGTCTCATGTCCTACTCCTGTATGGGGCGATATAACCCTATAGTTTTGAATATGGAGCGCTGTGACCGTCAATTAACTCAAATAAATGGATTTTACAGGAAGTACAAAAATCCTATTTTTCAGTATGTTTAGCAACATGATTACATGTACAGTTTTCTTTAGAAAATCGTTTTTTTAATGTGTTGAAAAGTTTCTTGCCTGGGGAACCTGAAGTAAAAGATCTTCCTTTTTCAAAAGAGCATTTTCAGCCTGCCATGCGCACTCCTTCATTTGGCCATTGGACTGCCAATTAACTCTTCCCAGTGGCAAGCTGAGGAAATGTACAAGGCGGACTGACCATGCTGCTTCTAATTGCAAGGCAGTGACTAAAGCCTCGTACACAAGACCGGTTTTCTCGGCCAAAAAACTGCTGGGAGAGCTTTTTGCCGTGAAAACCGGGCGTGTGTATGCTCCCTCGCCGAGAAAACTGCCGGGACTCCCTTCGGGAAAAATAGAGCACCTGCTCTCTATGTTCCCGCCGGGATTCCCGGCATTTTTTTTTCCACCAGATTTACTACACTTGCCAATGGAAAACACTGCGAGGCAGTGCCAAGGGAGTATAAGCCCTGTACACATGGCCGGGATTCCCAGCCAAAGCTCTCCCCGCAGTCTTCCTGTCAGGATTCCCGGCGGACTCAGAAAAGCAAACAGATTCAGAAAAGTAATTTAATCAATAAAACTATACAGTGAGATGTGATACCAAACATAATGAAAAATAGATTTTGGGTTTAAAGCATACACTTTAGATTCTATTGTGAAAAGATACTTGGTTGACACATGTAAGAGAGAAATGCGATATAGGGAAATTAAATAAATAGCCTCCATCCTTCCTAAAGATAAGATCATGAACTTCCATATAAGTGGTGACTCAGACATTCACCAAACATTCACTGCAAGTAAATCTTCTTGGTGCGTATGTTTTAAATGACCGTGATAGATTTAACGCCAGTGAATGTTTGTTGAATGGCAGAGTTGCTGCTTTATAAATATGCCCCTAATGTTAATTTATTTAGTTATATGCTAGTCATATGTTGACCAAGCTTGTTTTCTGTTGTAATAATAAGCTGTATGCTATTTTTTTCTTTTTTCATCCCATAAGTAAATCCATTGGAAACTCAAATGAATTAAATTACAGATCCATGTTATATATTTGCAGTTTAATGGGCCATGAGTTCTACATAGGCACACAGCAACCTGTGTGCACAAGGCCTAATGCAGTACACAAGTGTTACATTTTTATTTAAAATATGTGCCATTTCTGTAACAGATGATGTTTGCTGTAACTTATAGTTCTATCCAATGAAGGCATATTCTTGCTATAAAAAATTGGATTATTTTATTTAATTTCTTAGATTCATGGATAACCTTCAGACTGAAGTACTTGAGATCGAGTTCTTGTCCTATTCTAAAGGCATGAACACCATCAGTGAAGAAGACTTTGCCCACATTCTCTTACGCTACACAAATGTGGAAAACACATCAAGTTACTTGGAGAATGTACGTGTACGATTACCGGAAGAAAAGGTAAGTCCTTTCGGCATGTCTGCAAAACATATGAATTATTTACTACTTTCTTACCTCCTTATAAATTTACATAGCACATATGGCATATTACTGTCAGGCTTCAAAAGTAGACTTTAAGTTATCTGCAGATCATAAGCTCACCTAGGTCATGGGTAATTTGTATATAGTTACCATAATTGTATGTGTTTAAACACCAACCAAGTTGCTTTTTGTTTAAGTTTACTGGCCCTTTAGTGTTGTTGACTCTATACCAATGCAAAATGTTCTAAAGATTGAGATGCACAATGTTAAAGCTGAGCTCCAGGTAAAAATATAAATACACAGATAATATTTACTATATACTAGACTTGTGCACAACGGAAAAATATGTTTAGTTTCGGTTTGTTTCTTGTGTACAACGGAAAAATTTGTTTTGTTTCGGTTAGTTTCTTTTCGGTCCTGTTGATTCGTAATCGTTCGTAATTTTGCTAGACGGGATTTTTCATGTTCGGACTAATTCGTACTTTCGGTAGAGTACATTGTTTTTCGTTGATTCTGGACACAACTCCTACTTTCGTAACTTTTTTGGGGTTCGTTGATTCGTAATTTTCCGTGTCTCTCTCACAACGACGCTGCCTATTATGCCTAATGTGCTTCGAATGGATTTGTACTTTTCTAAATACATAGCGGTTATTAGTAACGATTCGAAATCTCATATTTTACTTTCGTTTTTTACATGCGGCTATAGCCTCCGCCCCTGTACACCATTTTGTGAGGGAGTTTAGCACGGTGAGGGAGAAGCAGAGCAGAGTGTCATTGTGCTTCAAATGGATTAGTACATTTGTAACTTTTTTCATAACGAATTATGCCGAAGACATTTGGGCATTCGCTATTTGCGATATAATTTATTTCGGATTCGGTTTAATTCGTAATTGCTTTGTTCGGAAATTCGAATGCTTCCGAATGTCCGAAAGTTGCTAAATTTGGACGAATTTCGATTTGTTACAAAACGAATTGCACAAGCCTACTATATACAGTATCTCACAAAATTGAGTACACCCCTCACATTTTTGTAAATATTAAGGTACATCTTTTCCTGTGACAACACTTAAGAAATTACACTTTGCTACAATGTAAAATAGTGAGTGTACAGCTTGTATAACAGTGTCAATTTGCTATCCCCTCAAAATAACTCAACACACAACCATTAATGTCTAAACCGCTGGCAACAAAAGTTGAGTACATTCCCTAAGTGAAAATGTCCAAATTGGGCCCAAAGTATCAATGTTTGTGTGGCCACCATTATTTTCCAGCACTGCCTTAACCCTCTTGGGCATGGAGTTCATCAGAGCTTCACAGGTTGCCACTGGAGTCCTCTTCCACTCCTCCATGATGACTTCACGGAGCTGGTGGATGTTAGGGCCCTTGTGCTCCTCCACCTTCCATTTGAAGATACCCCAAAGATGCTTGGCCAGTCCATCACCTTTACCCTCAGCTTCTTTAGCAAGGCAGTGGTCGCCTTGGAGGTGTGTTTGGGGTTGTTATCATGTTGGAATACTGCCATGCGACCCAGTCTCTGAACGGAGGGCATGTCACAGTACATGTTGGCATTCATGGTTTCCTCAATGAACTGTATGGTCCCCAGTTCCGGCAGCACTCATGCAGCCCAAGACCATGACACTCCCACCACCATGCTTGACTGTAGGCAAGGCACACTTGTCTTTATACTCCTCACCTGGTTGCCACCACACACGCTTGACACCGTCTGAACCAAATAAGTTTATCTTGGTCACATCAGACCACAGCACATGCTTCCAGTAATCCATGTCCATAGTCTGCTTGTCTTCAGCAAACTGTTTGCAGGCTTTCTTGTGCAACATCTTTAGAAGAGTCTTCCTTCTGGGACGACAGCCATGCAGACCACCCCTTCAACCTCTGCAGCAATGCTGGCAGCACTCATATGTCTATTTCCCAAAGACAACCTCTAGATATGATGCTGAGCATGGGCACTCAACTTCTTTGGTCGACCATAGCGAGGCCTGTTCTGAGTGGAACCTGTCTTGTTAAATCACTGTATGGTCTTGGCCACCTTGCTGCAGCTCAGTTTTAGGGTCATGGCAATCTTCTTATAGCCTATGCCAACTTTATGTAGAGCAACAATTCTTTTTTTCATATCCTCAGAGAGCTCTTTGACATGAGGTGCCATGTTGAACTTCCAGTGACCAGTATGAGAGAGGGAGAGTGATGGCACAAAATTTAACAGACCTGCTCCCCATTCACACCTGAGACCTTGTAACAAACAAGTCACATGACACAGAGGAGGGAAAATTGCTAATTGGACCCAATTTGGACATTTTCACTTAGGGGTGTACTCACTTTTGTTGCCAGCGGTTTAGACACTAATGGCTGTGTGTTGAGTTATTTTGAGGGGACAGCAAATTTACACTGTTATACAAGCTGTACACCCACTACTTTACATTGTAACAAAGTGTAATTTCTTCAGTGTTGTCACGTGAAAAGATATAATAAAATATTTACAAAAATGTTAGGGGTGTACTAACTTTTTTGAGAGTCTGTATAACACAAAAGTGATAAAGTATTTGTAGATGGGGATGAGGTCAACTCCTGGCTATATGTATGTTATGGATACTCCAGCAGTGAGATCTCCCCAACATTATCCCTGGCTTTGTTCCTGTCCACATTTGGTGTTTTGGGTGCTACTGTATACCCTTGAATGTTTGAGCACCTCCTCTATGCATTCTTCACAATATAACATCGATGGCAACTTCAGCAGGTAGAGATGGGACCACAATTGCCAGAGGATCTAAAGGACAGAGATTTCAACAACAGAGTCCCCAAAACATAAATGCATTGTCGATTGGTTAAACTCTCTAGCATTTACTAAAAAACTGAAATTTCAGTTTTGGGTGAACTGACCTTTTAAACTATTGTACGCATCTAAATTAGATGTACAAGAACAAAGGATGCATTTTTTTTTTCAGAGGTGAAAAGATAGAATTTCACTTTGTTCTTCCAAGTGACAGATTTGGTCTCCTTTTTGTTTCTAGACTTGTAGGTTTTATTGATGAGACTGCTCTGCTGCCAAGAAGAGAGTTTCAAAGTGTTCTGAATAACTGATAGGTTTCTTAGAACGTTGTGTATCTAACTGGTTCATTTCTTGTGTAACAAATGCATTGTATGACTGGTACCTGTGCAATAGAAAGACCTATTGGCAAAAAATGCCTCAGTGCAAACAAATAGGGCTGATGCTACAAGTAGTCCCTGAGGCGTGGGATGTTTTCTTCTGTTTGTATTTGTGGTAGGATCAGGTTAATCTGTATTAAGGAAAACTTGCAAACAGTTTTGTCTTTGCCTGTAATGGCTACACTTTGGCAGTGTTGACAGTGCTGCTTGTGGACTAGAAAACCTTAAAGTGTACTTAGAGCAAGACCTTTTGTTACCAAGACTTTCATCTTACTGCTTGGTCGAAAGCTGAATGGCCTTTAATTGAGCGGTGTGTCAATGGTTTCTCATCGCTTCTCACCATATAAAAACAAGTATTGTTGTATCATTTAAGAAAGTATGTGAAACATACTATTTATTGGCTTTCACCTACATTTAACACCTCTTTGTTTTATTTCTCTGTTGTAATGTAAGCACAAGGGTCGTGTTTGAAATGTTAATGACTGAAGACTGAAAGTTGTCTGTTTGTATTGGGGTTATGTATGGCAGCCCATGTATCTAGGTATAAGGTGATTTACGTGAAGTCAACCTCTCGCCACACAATTATACAGATTATTTTCTACACTGACAGCAGACGTGTCTGCAGTAGTCTTTAAAGTTGTCTTCTCACTCTATTGGAATGGTTTAAAACTAGGAGCACTGTTATGAATCCTGGCTTGGGAAGGTCAAGGGAGTTGTCATACCCTCTTCCCTGAGATATGTACACTATTACCTGTCCAGACAGTGTAGAAGAGGTGTCTTCACAGAGAATGCTGTGTACAGAGTGAAATGCAGCCTATCTATTGAAGGAACAGAGCATTATGGGAAGGTTGGCAGGATTTTTCAGAAGACTACAGATGTGGGCAGGCATCTTACTATGTAGAAAAGGTTTCGATGTGAAGTAGTCCGCTAAAACTTAACATTTACAGTATCTCACAAAAGTGAGTATGAGTACACCCCTCACATTTTTGTCAATATTTTATTATATCTTTTCATGTGAAACACTGAAGAATTTACACTTTGCTTCAATGTAAAGTAGTGAGTTTACAGCTTGTATAACAGTGTAAATTTGCTGTCCCCTCAAAATAACTAAACACACAGCTGTTAATGTCTAAACTGCCAGCAACAAAAGTGAGTACACCCCTAAGTGAAAATATCCAAATTGGGCCCAAAGTGTCAATATTTTGTGTGGCCACCATTATTTTCCAGCACTGCCTTAACCCTCTTGGGCATGGAGTTCACCAGAGCTTCACAGGTTGCTACTGGAGTCCTCTTCCACTCCTCCATGATGACATCATGGAGCTGGTGGATGTTGGAGACCTTGCGCTCTTCCACCTTCCGTTTGAGGATGCCCCACAGATGCTCAATAGGTTTTAGGTCTGGAGACATGCTTGGCCAGTCCATCACCTTTACTCTCATCCTCTTTAGCAAGGCAGTGGTCATCTTGGAGGTGTGTTTGGGGTCGTTATGTTGGAATACTGCCCTGGGGCCCAGTCTCTGAAGGAAGGGGATCAGGCTCTGCTTCAGTATGTCACAGTACATGTTGGCATTCATGGTTCCCGTAATGAACTGTAGCTCTTCAGTGCCGGCAGCACTCATGCAGCCCCAGACCATGACACTCCCACCACAATGCTCGACTGTAAAGCCCCATACACACGGTCGGACTTCCATCGGACTTTTCCGTGTTTTTTTGTCCGAACGGAGTTGGTCGGGAACACCCATAGCATACACACGCTCTGACTTTTCTGCAAACTTTCCCAAAACTTTTTGCAACATCACGTGGTTTTTCTGCTCTTTTCTGCTCTTTACCGCCACCCTTAGGTCAACTTCTGCTATTGTTGGTTGATTTTAACATTAGTTGTTTTGTCCATCGGACAAAAGTCCGATGGTTTTCTGTACACACGGTCGGAACTTTGCTCCATCGGACTTTTGTTGGGCAAAAGTTTGTCCGTTTGCAGACCCAACTTTTGTCTGATGAAAACAAGAAAAAAGCAAAAAAAAGTTTGTCCGATGGAGCGTACACACGGTTGGATTGTTGGTCCAACTTGCTCAAAATTAAGTTTGTCGGCCAAAAGTCCGACTGTGTGTACGGGACTTTAGACACACTTGTCTTTGTACTCCTCACCTGGTTGCAGCCACACACGCTTGACACCATCTGAACCAATTTATCTTGGTCTCATCAGACCACAGGACATGGTTCCAGTAATCCATGTCCTTAGTCTGCTTGTCTTCAGCAAACTGTTTGCGGGCTTTCTTGTGCATCATCTTTAGACAAGGCTTCCTTCTGGGGCGACAGCCATGCAGACCAATTGGGCCCAATTTGGACATTTTACCCTAGGGGTGTACTTACTTTTGTTGCCAGCGGTTTAGACATTAATGGCTGTGTGTTGAGTTATTTTGAGGGGACAGCACATTTACACTGTTATACAGTAGGTGCCGCCGATATTGTGTCAATATCGCCGCTTCTAGCGGCGATATTGACACCCTATGAGCTCTATGAGCTCTGTCGCGAGAGCCAGCGCCGAGCTGTCTCGTCATCGAGAAAGGAAAAAATGTTCCTTTCACGATGAGCGACACGCATTGCCGATAGGCGGGGATCCGACGCGGATTCCCGCCAATACCAGGCACTGTGTTTGGTATGAATCCTGAGCGGGAACTCCACGCCAATTTTTAAAGAAAAAAACGGCGTGGGTTCCCCCTCCAGAAGCATACCAGGCCCTTGGGTCTGGTCTGGATTTGAAGGGGAACCCTACGCCGAAAAAACGGCGTGGGGGTCCCCCTCAAGATCCAAACCAGACCCTTATTCGAGCACGCAAGGGGGGGACGATAGCGGCCCCCCTTCCCTCCTGAACCGTACCAGGCCACATGCCCTCAACATGGGGTCCGCAGAGATTAATCTATTCTTCACATGACGTCACAGTCACATGCTCCGGGGCACATGTGCCCTGGAGCATGTGACTGTGACGTCATGTGCACATGTGCCCTGGAGCATGTGACTGTGACGTCATGTGCACATGTGCCCCGGAGCATGTGACTGTGACGTCATGTGAAGAATAGATTAATCTCTGCGGACCGAAGATTTACCATTACTGGGAGAGGAAGCGACGAGTCAACATCGAGGAGGAGAAGAGGGAAGAAGACGCCGACGGCGACGACGGAGAAGACCGGCTCCTCCACTAGCAAAAGAGCTACCAAGAAGTTAGTGGAGGCCCGGCAGAAGAAAGAACCGGAGAACGCGGCGACGACACCGGAGACCCCCGAAGTCGGAAGAAGACCTCCGGAGCAGTGCAATAAAATACTTTTAAAAACTGTGTTGTGTTTTTATTTCCATTTATTTTCCACCAGGTGAATGGGTAGAGGTACGATGTACCCCATACTCATTCACATAGGGTGGGGGGGCCGGTATCTGGTGGCCCCCTTATTAAGGGGGGCTCCCGGATTCCGATAAGCCCCCCCCGCCCGCAGACCCCGACAACCAACGGCCAGGGTTGTCGGGAAGAGGCCCTGTCCTCATCAACATGGGGGCAGGGTGCTCTGGGGTGGGGGGGGCCGCAGGTCGCCCCCCTGCCCCAGAGCACCAAACCCCCCATGTTGAGGGCATGTGGCTTGGTACGGTTCAGGAGGGAGGGGGGGGCGCTATCGTCCCCCCCTCTTCCCCTGCGGCCTGCCAGGTTGCGTGCTCGGATAAGGGTCTGGTTTGGATCTTGAGGGGGACCCCCACGCCGTTTTTTCGGCGTAGGGTTCCCCTTTAAATCCAGACCAGACCCAAGGGCCTGGTATGCTCCTGGAGGGGGAACATACGCCGTTTTTTTCTTTAAAAATTGGCGTGGAGTTCCCGCTCAGGATTCATACCAAACGCAGTGCCTGGTATTGGCGGGAATCCGTGTCGGATCCCCGCTCAATACAGTGTCGCGTCTCCTCGCCATTGCAGCGAGCGCGACACGTGTCGCCACCCTGCTGCCGACATCTCGGCACTCCTGTCGCCGAGAATCTCGGCGATGGGAGCGCGATAGAAACACAATAGCGGCGGCACCTACTGTACAAGCTGTACACTCACTACTTTACATTGTAGCAAAGTATCATTTCTTCAGTATTTTCACAGGAAAATATATAATTTCAAAAATGTGAGGGGTGTACTCACTTTTGTGAGATACTGTATATATTCTACTCAAGCAACTGTACATAAGTAGTTGTCACCCATACCCTTTTACATAGAAACAGGTTTTGTTATTAGGACGTCTGCTTGAAGAATAGAATTTTCAGCAGCCAGAGAGATCTGAGGTCACTTCCATTTTCATGATCAAAGGTGTATTTTTATTTTTTCGCACCATACCTGACTAGACATGATCAAGGCAGATTCACCAAACTGTCAACTTTAGGTGTCTGCTACAGATGAAGTTCACTTCTATTGAGTGACAGAGAATCGTCCTGCCTCTGCCGATGGAGAGCTTTTATAAGTAGAGGGGGGTCACAATTTGGTGCACAGTTCAGAAAGACCGTAGTGATCAACTGCAACACTACGTGGTGGTTTGTGACTAGAGGTGAGAAAAATTATTTGCAATATTCTAGGAATCAAGTATGCCATGCATTGGACAAGTCTGATACTTTCTAGCCAGACCATTTCTATGAATTACATTTATCAGGGTAACATTTTTAAAAAGGTCTCTCGACAAAATGCTCATACACATTAACAAGTACCTATCTCACAGCTGTCTTTCTCTACATTTCAAATGTTGGTGGGAGTGCCAAAGCCTATATAATTATCAGCTTTTTGAAAGTATTATTGTTCTGTGCTTAGGGTTTTTATGAATCCTGAGAGGGCTCTGCTGGGGCAGGGATACATTGAGCACACTATGGTCCTTTTTCTTTATAGCAGCTGAATGTTTTTAGTACCTTGGTGATTCATTGGATTTCTATGTCATTACTCCTCCCAAATTGTATTCCCATCTCACACTTTTAGGCACTGCAATGACAGGTAGGCGAATGCAAGTGTCCAGTAGTCCAGGAAGTGATGGCTCCTGAACTAGCATAGAGGCATCTGCACCATCTGTACTTAATCTCTGCAGTTTATGGTCAGTGTGACTTGGAGAGCATTCCAATGAACCACAAATGTACACCCTTGTCTAGATATGAAAACAGTCATGCTTTCTAGGCAAATCACAGTTGCCAACATTTGAGAAATGTTTAACCACTTCAGCCCCGGAAGATTTGGCTACTGAATGACCAGGCCATTTTTTGCGATTTGGCACTGCGTCGCTTTTACTGACAATTGCGCGGTCGTGCGACGTTGCACCCAAACAACATTGACGTCGTTTTTTCCTCACAAATAGAACTTTCTTTTGGTGGTATTTGATCATCTCTGCAGTTTTTATTTTTTGCGCTATAAACAAAAAAAGAGCGACAATTTTGAAAAAAACACAATATTTTGTACTTTTTGCTATAATAAATATCCTCATTTGTTTTGTAAAAAAGCAATTTTTTTCTCAGTTTAGGCCGATATGTATTCTTCTACATATTTTTGGTAATAAAAATCGCAATAAGCGTATATTGATTGGTTTGCGCAAAAGTTATAGTTATTATTATTATTTTTACTAGTAATGGCGGCGATCTGCGATTTTTATCGGGACTGCGGTATGGTGGACACATCGCTATAAAAATGCACTGTTTATTGTATAAATGTCACTGGCAGGAAAGGGGTTAACACTAGGGGGTGATCAAGGGGTTGTGTTCCCTAGGTGTGTTTCTAACTGTGGGGGGAGGGGACTGAATTAGAGGAAATGACAGATCGTGGTTCCTAGCTATTAGGAACTCACGATCTGTCATTCCTCACAGAACAGAACAGGGATTTGTGTTTACACACACACACACACGTCCCTGTTCTGCCTCTCGTGCCCGCGATCGCTTGTGGCCGGCGGTCATCGCGAGCATCGGCACCGCCGCGATGCAGCGGGTGCGCCTGCTATCCTGCTTAAAGGAGCCTACATATAGCTACGATGGCTCGCGGGTTCGTGCCGACCTGCCGAAGTATAATGACGGCGGCTGGTCGGCAAGCGGTTAAAGAGGTACTTTGCTACCAGACATTTATCAAAACTGGAGCAGACAGAATTTGGGGCAGCTGTGCATAGTAACCAAATGGCTTCAGTTAAAGCAGTATTAAACCCTCCTATCCTTTTCAGCCAAGAAAGCTGCCATTTAGCCTGTTTGATCTGCAGTTGCCATGGTGCTGCACCTGTGATCAGTTATGGCAACAGCCATTTGATGGCTTGACAGTTCAGTTGAGAGCATAAGCAAAAGTGAGCTTTCATTCATGGCAAGCCTTAAATGTAACTCTTTTGGAAAATTGTTAAATCAATGGGTTTAGTTCTGCTTTAAGATTTGAAAATAAAAGCTAGAAGCTGATTGGTTGCAATGCAAAGCTGCTGAAGATTCTGGCTGCTCCAGTTTTGATAAATGACCTTCTATGTATGGTTATTTCCTAATTTTGTTGGTTGTTGTGTCAGCTTTTATGTCCAGTGATTTGCTGGGCATAGCATGTTCTTTGTCAAGCCTGGCTCGTCTATTCGAGTCAGAATGTTAACAATGTGTTTGCTTACATGTTGACCCAGCATGCCTTTCATGTAAGTAAACACTATTTTTAAACTGCCTTTAAAGTTTTATAATTTTCTCCTTCTGCCTCGTAAATGATGTAAATACATGTTCAGTTAAACATCTCTTCAGTCCTTCCACAATTAAACCTACTTACTGGATGGAGAAATCAGTTTTAGTTTGGTCTGAAAGAGGAATGAAAAAGAGATCACACTTAAGCCTCGTACACACGACCGGTTTTCTCGGCAAGAAAACAGCTGGGAGAGCTTTTTGCCGAGAAAACCGTTCCTGTGTATGCTTTCTCGGCAGGAAAACTGCCAGGAATCTCAAAGAGAAAAATAGAGAACTTGCTCTCTATTTTTCTCGTTGGGATTCTCTTCCTGCCAAGAAAAATGTTTGTGAGTATACTTACCTGTCCCAGGTAAGCCCACGCATGCTCGATGAGACTTTGTCGCATGCGTGGCAGCGTACAAGGGTAGTGCAGGGTGTAGCAAGATGGCGGCGACGGCATTGAATGTGACGAGCAGCGGCTCGTCGTAGTCAATGATGTCACCGTGTTCTTGCCATTCAAAAGAACAGCGGTTCTTTTGAATGGCCGTCAGTACACAGGGCTTGGCAAGACAAGCTTGCCAGGAATCCCGTCGAGAAAACAATGGTTTTTTTTTCCGACGGGATTCCTGCCCGTGTGTACAGGGCTTAAAAGTATAAAATGGTTTATTTGAAAAGGATTTCTTCACATTTCAGTTATAGATAGAACCCACTGTACCAGGCATCTTCTAGGAGCTCTCTAAAGCAGTTGCCGCCAACTTAAATTTTGGGTCTTTCCACCTGCTGAATTTTTTATACTATATAGTGAAATAAACATTCAATAAGGAGAATGGAGCTTATTGGGCATGCCAGGTATGTAGGCCTGGAAATTCAGGCTCCGAGATGTTACTAACAGACAACCCAGGAGGCAATGGAAGCTGGAACTTAACTCCAGTATCCTCCACTAAATACTGAAAAATACTGTATTTTTCCATATACAGTATCAAATAAACCCAGCAGTCTATTGCACCTAGTGCATGCTCCTTGTTGCACACAGTGCCAAATGTTTATTTCAGCAAGTGTTAAACAATGCTACTTTGATACACGTGAAATATTTAATTGCTGGAAAAGTACACTTAATGTCAACTGCCAAATTATTATTAGTGATGCAATGTTCAATGATGCAAAAACAATGGATGCAACAGTACTGCAGAGTCCATAGGCTTTAAATAAGTCCTTTGAATTTCAATTCCTGCGCCCCCTCTAGATTACAGCCAGTAACTAAAGTGGCCCAGAGATTAGTCTTTTTTTTTTTCAACCAGCGAAGCTCCACCCACACGCCCTTGTCATCCATTCACAGTTTCCTTTAAATGGATAGACTACAAGTACTGCCAGCCATTAAGGCTAACGGCTTGGAGGGTGCTGGTGAGCACTCTGGTAATTTAATTGATTCATCCTGCTTTTAGATAACTGCTTGCTCGTATGATGTACGGGCAGAAAGCCATCTTGAGAGTCTGCAGGAGCCTGAGATTACACCCACGATATGCTGATCGCAAGTGAAATACTCTGCAGGCTCCTTGAAAAAAAAAATGCACATTTTTTTTTTACCTGCAAAAATGTGCTTTCATTCTTTTTTTCAAAAGGTGAACTTATTCTTTAACCACTTGCCTACTGGACAGTTAAACCCCCTGCCTGCCCAGACCAACTTTCAGCGCTGTTGCACTTTGAATGACAATTGTGCGATCATGCAACACTGTACCCAAACAAAATTGTTATATTTTATAAAAAATGGAGCTTACTTTTGGTGGTATTTAATCATCGCTGGGTTTTTTAATTTTTGGTAAAGAAACAAAAAAAGACCTACATTTTTGTAATATTTTTTTTTTTTCATAGCTTGTTATAAAATTTTGCAAACAGGTAATTTTTCTCCTTCACTGATGAGGCTGCACTGTTGGGCACTGATAGGCTGCACTGATGAGCCAGCACTGATGGACACTGATGAGGTGGCATTGATTGGCACTGATAGGCAGCACTGAAGGGCACTGAGAGGTGGCACTGGTAGGTGACACTGATGATGAGGCACTGATGGGCAGTACTGATGGGTGGCACTGGTGAGCACTGATTGGCACTAAAATGTGGCACTGTTGGACACTGATAGATGGCACTTGTGGGTACTGATTACCAGCACAGATCGGGACCGATGTCCCTGCAACAGAAGCCGGTTACAGGTTATTTATTCCTCACGCTGATCATGAGGAGAAAAAAAGCCGGTACCCGGCTTCTGTTTAATTCCTGATCAGCTGTCATTGGATGACAGCTGATCACATGGTAAAGGGCCCACTGTGATTGGCCCTTTAACCTGTTCTGTGATCATTTAGAAGGACTCAGTGATCACAGTCCGCGCCTGCCACGTGAGAGCAGCGTGATCACGGGAGGACATCTATTGATGCCCTTCTGGCACCGGAAGTCCGCGCTGTAGCCGTCATTTGGCTATAGCGTGGGCAGAAAGTGGTTTAAATTTCTTTCTCGTACATCACGGGACACAGAGCGGCATAGTCATTACTATGTGGGTTATATAGTTTACCTTCAGGTGCTGGCACTGGCAACTTGCAAACCGGAAGTACCCTCCCCTATATAAGCCCCTTCCATCCGGGAGCACCTCAGTTTTTTGCCAGTGTCTAAGGTGTTGGCCAAGAAGTAACATGTGTTTTTCACTGAGCTTGCGTACAGGTTCTTTTGGGCCTCAGTAAGCTATTCCGGATCCGACCAAAAAAGCTTCATAGCTAAACGGTCGGTACCCGGGCCTTGCAGAGAAGAGCAAGGTTTTGCCTGTAATGCTTCTCTTAGGAGAGCTGGACCCTGGGATCCAGAGCTCTGGTCATACCCACGACCAAGATGTTTTCTGTGCAGGGTGCTATACAGGTCCAGGGGAGTGGAATCCTTGGGAACCCGGTCCCTGAAGGTTTAATTACAATGCCTGCCGTGATAGGTGAAGTTTGGGCTTCTGTGGACCAAACAGAGTCCTGCGGCGGGGAAAAGGTAAGTGGGGGCCCCTCAGGAACTTGGTTCTATTGAGGGGACCCCCAAGCCTAATATGTCTTTCTGCCTGTTACCTAACGGTATTCCCGCTAAATATCTGTGCATGCCTGTAACTACTAAAAAATGTAATAATTTTAATAGTGGTCAAGGAAAAAAAAAAAAATATATAGACTGCGGTACCTGTGTTAATCCACTAGAGGCCGCTGTGGAACGTTTCTTGTCATGTGGACTTTTTTCTTTTCATCAGAGCAAGTCCAGGCAGATGGTGAGTTCTCTTGTGGGAAACTGCTTCCTCTGCCATGTTGCAATGTTCATCCATCCCCCGGCCTGCGGCAAACATGGCCCTGTCTCCTGTCCTTAGTTTCCCTTTTCAAAAAAGAGCGCAGAAGGCGCACGTGCCCGCGCGTGTGCCCGTGCACGCGCCTCTCTATATAGAGGTGAGTGGAAAAGGGGGCGGAGCTTGGTGGATGACGCTCTGTGCGCGCCGCAGCGCTTCTGCGCATGTGCGGGCGTCCCAGCATGTTAAAAGGCACAATTATGTGCTGTGAGCTGGCTATGGTGCAGAAACAGAGCTGGCAACATTTAAAGAAAGGCATACAGCAAGCGGTTGATGCAGGCATCCCCATAGAAAGGCACATTAGTAGACACCAACTGTTTATATAGCAGCATTTGTGCTAGACTATTGTCAGTAAGTGGTGTATTTCGGCTGGAATACCTCAGCTTTGGGCTTAGGAATATGCCGTCTAAAAACTCCGGGACTAAGAATCCCAGGAAGCATCGGGCTCTTAGGATCTTGGGCATGCTTCGGCTGCACCAATCTCCCCTGAAAAATCAGAGGTTAGTGACCGTAGAGCACCCTCAGGAGTACCTGGTACTGTGGCTGTCCTCAGTTCACCTGCTCCTGTGTATGTAACAGAGGAGGTTTTTTCCTCAGCTCTGGGAGGGTTGGAAGAGAGATTGACAACATTGATCGCTGCTTCCCTGTCAGAGGGAAAGCGGGCCCGATCTCTGTCTCCTCCCTCAGAGTACCTGTTAGCGGAGCAACAGTCCCATACAGGGATCGACCTACCTGAAGGGGATCAGGACGAGGTTGATTCTGTTGTAGAGGAATCAACAGTGGAAGAACCATTCTCAGCATCACATGCTGAAAGATTATGGGTTCAGTCCCTGACTAACATGGTCCGATCAGCATTTAAAATGCCCCTTGCGGAGCCATCATCCACTTCTGTCTCCTCGTTGGGGTCGCTAAAAGCCCCCCAGACTGTTTGTTCCTTTCCAATCCATCCTTTACTGGAAGGGCTCATTTACCAGGATTGGGAACATCCTGATAAAATATTTACTCCTCCCAAGAGATTTCAGGTGGTCTATCCCATGGAGGATAAGTTCATCAAAAAATGGAAGGTCCCTACAGTGGACGCAGCCATCTCTTGTGTGAATAAATCACTGACATGTCCAGTAGATAATGTCCAAATGTTCAAGGACCCAATAGATAAAAAATTGGAGTCCTTATTAAAATCTGCTTTTGCTACAGCAGGCTTGGTGACACAACCAGCAGTGGCAGCTATTGGGGTCTGCCAAGCAGTGAAGGATCAGTTGAAACAGGTCTTAAGGGACTTACCAGATCAGCAGGCTCTTGCCCTAGCTGATCTACCTAGAGCCTTATGCTTTGCGGTTGACGCTATAAAGGATTCAATCCATCAGGCCTCCCGCCTTACGCTGTCTGTAGTACATATGCGCAGGCTTCTGTGGCTCAAAAACTGGTCTGCTGAAGCTCCCTGTAAAAAATTGCTGGTCAGCTTCCCATTTCATGGTGAACGCTTATTCGGGGAAGACCTGGACAAATATATCCAGAAAATTTCCAGCGGTAAAAGTACACTCTTGCCGGTTAAAAACAGAGTTAGAGGTCCCTCTTTTAAGAGGCCTGCTTCTCCAGTCCCTAGGACATCGGCTGTGAAACAGTTCCGACGGCCTCCTCGGTCAAATCCCGGGGGGTAAAAATCAGGGGCAATCGCAGGGTAACAAGAAACCCTGGGTCAGGAGAGGTACAAAACCTCCCCCAAAGTCAAATGCATGAAGGGTTGCCCCCACTCAATCGGGTGGAGGGAAGACTTCAGTTGTTCGCAGAGACCTGGCGGGACACGATCAGAGACAGATGGGTGCTCTCCGCAGTAAGTCTGGGATACAAATTGGAGTTAAAAGACTCCCCTCCTTCCCATTTTATAAGGTCAAACGTGCCAAGGGATCCCCAGAAGAGAGGATCCCTCCTGTTGGCACTAGAACAATTATTGCTCCAAGCAGTAATTATAGAGGTTCCCCTGGAAGAATGGGGGTTCGGGTTTTACTCAAACCTCTTTACAGTCCCGAAGCCAAACGGGGACGTGAGGCCCATATTAAATCTAAAAGGGCTAAACAAATTCCTACATATCAGGACTTTCCGGATGGAGTCGATCCGATCGGTGGCCACTGCCCTACAAGGGGAGGAATGGTTAGCCTCGATCGACATCAAAGATGCTTATTTGCACATTCCCATCTTTCCAGTCCACCAAAAATTTCTACGCTTTGCAGTAGAAGGGCGCCATTTCCAGTTCATAGCCTTACCCTTCGGTCTGGCCACAGCACCACGAGTGTTCACAAAAATTCTGGCCCCATTATTGGCCAATCTAAGAACACGAGGTGTAACGATAATGGCATATCTAGACGACTTGTTGCTGATAGACCACTCAGTGGAAAAACTAGAAGTGGTTGTTCACGAGACAATCGAGTATCTGGAATCTCACGGTTGGATTATCAACCGAGACAAGTCAGCCCTAAAACCAGTCAAAAGTCTGGAATACTTGGGGCTAAGGCTGGATTCAGACCAGAGAACAATTTCCTTGCCTCAAGAAAAGGTGTCGTCTTTGAGAGATTTGATCCACCTAGTGGGTACAAAAAGACAGCCATCCATACGCCTGTGCATGAGGCTGCTGGGAAAAATGGTGGCATCATTCGAAGCAGTACCCTACGGTCAATTCCATTCAAGGAATTTGCAAAGGGCCATACTGTCAGCCTGGAACAAAAAAGTTCAGGCCCTAGACTTACCAATGTCCTTGTCCCCTTCCGTGCGCAAGAGCCTCCGTTGGTGGTTGGTTCCCCAGAATCTGGAAAAAGGGAAATCCTTCAGTCCGATTTCTTGGAAGGTGGTCACTACAGATGCCAGCCTTATAGGCTGGGGAGCAGTACTGGAGCAATGGTCCCTCCAGGGCAGGTGGTTGGATGCAGAAAAGGCCCTGCCCATCAATCTCTTAGAGATACGAGCAGCCCGGTATGCCCTAGTAGCATGGACATCCAAACTCCAAGGGTCCCCTGTCAGAATTCAATCGGACAATGCCACGGCAGTGGCATATATCAATCATCAGGGTGGCACCAGGAGTCGTGCAGCCCAGAGGGAAGTGAATTGCATCCTGAAATGGGCAGAAAGATATGTCCCAGCCATATCCGCAGTATTCATTCCAGGAGTGGAGAATTGGAAGGCGGACTTTCTAAGTCGCCAACAATTATGCCCAGGGGAATGGTCCCTTCACCCCGAGGTTTTCCGGACAATATGTCAGCGGTAGGGAACACCGGATGTAGATCTGCTAGCATCCAGATTCAACGCAAAGGTGGACAGGTTTGTCTCTTGGACAAGGGATCCCATAGCTTACGGCTCGGATGCCCTAGTGTTCCCTTGGGATCAGTTCAAGCTGATATATGCATTCCCACCGCCACAATTGTTACCTCGATTACTCCGCAGAATCAGGGTAGAAAAGAAACCAGTGATTCTAGTGGCTCCAGCGTGGCCCCGAAGAGCATGGTACGCGGAGATTGTAAAAATGTCTGTGGGGAGTCCTTGGACCCGACCCACATCGTCTGGACCTGCTTTCGCAAGGACCGATATACCACCCTTTCTTACCAGCCCTAGGTTTGACGGCCTGGCTATTGAAGCCCACATTCTAAAAAAGAGAGGTCTCTCTAATCCTGTGGTATCTACCATGATCAATGCCAGGAAGCCGGTATCCAGGCAGATCTACTATAGAATCTGGAAGGCGTACATCGCCTGGTGTGAGGCCAAGAAATGGCATCCACGTAAGTACGTAATAGGTAGGATTCTGGACTTCCTACAGTGGGCTGTAGATAGGAAGCTTGCCTTGAGTACTATCAAGGGTCAGATTTCGGCCTTGTCAATATTTTTTCAGAGGCCCTTGGCTTCGCATTCACTAGTCAAAGCCTTTATACAAGGAGTGTTGCGTATTAGCCCTCCGGTTAATATTCCCATATGTCCATGGGACTTAAACCTGGTTCTGTCGGTTCTACAGAAACAACCATTTGAACCATTACAGCATATTTCCCTGGTTCTTCTCACCAGGAAATTGATTTTTCTAGTAGCCATTTGTTCGGCTAAAAGAGTGTCGGAATTAGCCGCTATGTCCTGTAAAGAGCCATATCTGGTTATCCATAAGGACAGAGTAGTGTTACGTCCTCATCCAGCCTTTTTTCCTAAGGTGGTATCAAGGTTTCATTTGAACCAAGATGTGGTTCTTCCTTCTTTTTTCCCCAAACCTAGTTCAGTAGAGGAAAAATTATTACATTCTTTGGATGTAGTAAGAGCAGTTAAAGCTTATCTAAAAGCCACTGCTCAGATTCGCAGAACGGATACTTTGTTTATTCTGCCGGAAGGCCCCAGAAAGGGTCAGGCAGCGTCAAAATCTACTTTAGCCAAGTGGATTCGACAGGTCATTATGCAAGCCTATGGCTTGAGAAGGAGACCGCCTCCATTCAAAGTTAGGGCGCACTCCACGAGAGCAGTTGGAACTTCATGGGCAGTGCATCACCAGGCCTCCCTGGCTCAAATCTGTAAGGCCGCAACATGGTCTTCAGTACACACGTTTACTAGGTTCTACCAGGTGGACGTTAGAAGTCAGGAGGATGTCGCCTTTGGGCGCAGTGTGTTGCAGGCCGCAAAAGATCCTCATGTCTGATAGCGCTCAGCTTATGTATGGTGTATCTCCCCCCTCATTGGGCATTGCTTTAGGACATCCCACATAGTAATGACTATGCCGCTCTGTGTCCCGTGATGTACGAGAAAGAAAATAGGATTTTTATAACAGCTTACCTGTAAAATCCTTTTCTTGGAGTACATCACGGGACACAGAGCTCCCACCCCTCTTTTGGGGACACTTATTGCTTTGCTACAAAACTGAGGTGCTCCCGGATGGGAGGGGCTTATATAGGGGAGGGTACTTCCGGTTTGGAAGTTGCCAGTGCCAGCACCTGAAGGTAAACTATATAACCCACATAGTAATGACTATGCCGCTCTGTGTTCCGTGATGTACTCCAAGAAAAGGATTTTACAGGTAAGCTGTTATAAAAATCCTATTTTTGTCAAGCAGGTTTTATTAATGTTCCTTATATTTCACGTGACTCTCAATCTACAATACATCTATCCTTTTCTAAGGAACAAAAAAAATCTGTGTTTGGTTTTGGTGTGGAGTCGTTATCAAATGTAATGTAATAAAATGCTTTGGAACTATTTACAGTGTGCTCAATGAGCTAAAAAAACCTGCCTCAAAAGCTATGCACTAAAATGAAGTGAGCTGAATTTCTTTGATCTGGTAATGACAGTAATACACTGAAAGATCATTCCACCCAAAATATACATTCTATTTTATGGTAGATTAAGATTGTCGGATTAAAGAGTTAACCCTTTCATGACCAGGGACCATTAATGCCCAGGCCAAATTTAGCCGTGTAAGCATATGTAACTTGGCAGTAACCCTATAAAGCATATTTATAAAGCAATGAATGCAACGGTCAGCAAATATTCAATGCAGGTGAATGATTAACCACTTGAATGTTTTGTGAAAAATTTTGGTGAAGGTCACATTCAGTTTTAAAAATTTCCCCCCTATGACTTATTTGCACATACGTATATTTATTTATTTTTTAAGACATATGAGGCTTTTATTTAGTAAAGTGTTTCAATAAAATGGTGCCCTATTTTATTTTATTTTTTAATATAGACTGACAAATGAGCTACCACTGTAGTGGTGCCTACTACAGTGATATCCAGGTGTCATGGGGATTAGCAAGTTACAGAACATGCATACTTACATAAGTCCAAGATGGACCAACGTAACAAAGCAAAAATATCCATACCTGGAATTCAGCGAGCTGATGTAGCCAGCAGTGCTAAATTACTGGAGCCTGGAAGCATTGCATTATGTTATTCCACTGGCTGCAGTGTAGAGAGATCAGAAAGTTCAGTTTGGTACAGGAAATATCAGGTTGCATATTACAACCTTCTAAATGACTTTTATTCATCGCCTGCTGATACTTTCATCTACTTATCTAGATAAAATCATTAGGCACTAACCTTGGCTTTCTGCTCTGCTTCTCAGGGAATCTCGTTTGATGACTTTAGATCCTTCTTCCAGTTTCTCAACAATCTAGAAGATTTTGCCATTGCAATGCAAATGTACAACTTTGCAAATCGATCAATTGGCCAAGGTGAGCGACTATGATGACACAAAAATAAAAATAAAAAATAAGAATGTATTCTTTTTCTGTTTCTGTTTTGAAGGCACGTTCTACCTGTTTACAAAATAAAATCAATAAATACACCCATATTGAATAAAGCATTGCAATCATGATCAGTGGACAGCAGAGAACAAAGAAGAAGCACACCGCTCCAGGCAGAATCGGGTGCAAGGTAGATCACAGGTGCAGACCTCGGCTCACCACCGTGGAGGATGAATAAAATAAGAAATTGGTCGCACACTGGAACTCCAACTTATCTTGATGTCATCTTTATTGTCAAAAGGATCAGACAGATACAGACAATAGTAGACGCGTTTCACAAGCGATAGCTTGGATACAGGCAATAGTAGACGTGTTTCACAAGCGATAGCTTGCTTTTTCACAAAGTTGTGAACAAGCAAGCTATCGCTTGTGAAACGTGTCTACTATTGCCTGTATCTGTCTGATCCTTTTGACAATAAAGGTGACATCAAGATAAGTTGGAGTTGCAGTGGGCGACCAATTTTTTGGTTTATATGATCAGTGGACAGCAGGTGCAATGCAAAGGTTCCTGCAGACTATTCCTCTAGCCTCCTTCAGTTATGGAGCTGGAGGGAGTATCATTGGACTCAGGAGTGCATTGACATCAACACCCTTGTGCGCCATTGATAGACCTATGCATCTACCACAGTGACAGGTGGGACTTGTAGTCTCTCCATTCACATATCTCTGTGAATGGATGACATGGCTGTGCAGTCAGAGTCACACACAGCTGTGCCGAACCCCGTGGTTTGGGGTTGGGGTCTGGCGAACAGCATTGTGTTACATCCTAAAACAAAACTGTGCAAAGTTGCAAATAAAGCCTCGTACACACGAACGAGTTTCTCGGCAAGAACCAGCAAGAAACTTGCTGGCAGAGATTTCTTGCCGAGAAATTTGTTTGTGTGTATGGTTTCTCGTCAAGAAAAGCGACAAGAATCTCGACGAGAAAATAGAGAACCTGCTCTCTATTTTCTCGTCGAGATTCTCGTCAACCTGTTTCTCGACGAGAAAATGGTGTGTATGTACACTTACCTTTTCGCCGGGAAGCCCGCGTATGCTCGAAATGACTTCGACGCATGCGCGGTAGCTTCCTAGGCATAGGTAGGGTGAACCAAGATGGCAGCGACGGCATTGAATGTGACGAGCGCATGCTCTTCGTATTCGATGACGTCACCGCGTTCGCTCCATTCAAAGAACCGCGGGTTCTTTGAAAGGAGCGTGTGTACACTCGGCCGGGACAAGTTTCTTGTCCAAGAATCTCGTCGAAAAAAATTACATGTTTTTTTCGACGAGAATCTCGGCCGTGTGTACGAGGCATAAGTGTAACGGGTCAATAAGTAAGTAGAAAGTTGTCAAAAATTGGAAAGGAAGATATTTAAACATATGATGATCTAAGTTTTCTTATCAAATATAAAAATAGAACTCGCCCCAAAGGTAATCTTTTAGATGGGCACAACATAGACATACTAATTTCCCATGAGACTTCCAAGGCAATATGCAATCCAAACACAATTTATCTGTAAAAAAAAAAATGGTAGTATCAACTTTATTTACATCACATATAAAAACAGTCATAAAATTACATTTTAGCTGGCTTGTTTGAATTTGTACACAGTAACTTCAGTCGCAAGATACCCCATTGTCCATGGTTGATAGCTAACATGCGTTCTCCATAGTGCCTGAACTTATCTGCTCTGTAGCTTAATCCTTCCTCAGAGGTACGTAGAGTATACCATAGCTACAATATATATATATATATATATATATATATATATATATATATATATATATATATATATATATAGATATGGTATAAATAAAGGAAAAAATATTCCTGCACTAAGTGACAAATAAAAACTGCTGTACCTAAATCACAGTCCAGATACAAGACGTGCATGTACAATTCCAATCACAGTATAGGGGCGCTGTCCCCCTAAAATGTCATAAATCTTCATAATTTTTTTTAAAAGTGATATAAAACCATCAGCAATACATATAAAAAAATGAATAAGCAAAATAAAAACTGCTGCACTGCACCTTTAAAACTCACAGCTTTACACCATAAAAATTGATATAGTGCAATTCATAATGAAAAGAGGGTGAAATATACAAACAAATAATTAATAATTCATATAATCTAAATTCAATTTATAAAGTGCTATTTCATAAAACAATATGTGAACAATTCAATTCTTGATACATAAATGTGAAGTGCAATAAATAAATGAATAAAAAATATTTATGTAAGTAGCGAAAAATCAGGAAAAAGTCCCCAAAGATAACCAACTTCTGGGTGAGAGAATTGTTTTTTTTTTTACAATGTCTTTTAATTTTTTTTATCAACTTTTTTGCTATCACAAGGGATGAACAACACCCCTTGTGATAGCATGGGCAGTGACAGGTACTCTATATTAAGAGATATCTCCTCTGCCCTTAAAAGCATCTGATCAAACCAAGATTGGTTTGATCTGATGCTTTCACAGGCTGGTAACATCCTGTTTACATTACACTGAAACCAGAAGTGACAAAATACTCATCACTTCCAGTTTCTTAGACCATAGATATGATTGGGGACATTCAGAACCTTCCCAAGATGCCTAGTAGGATGGGAGAGCCTGGGAAGGTGGCGGGAAGGAGGGATTCCCTTCCACCGCCTGTAAAAATTATCCAGCGACTAATTAGCCATTAGGATCACTTTTACATTAAAGCCCAGTATAACCCCTTCAACCAGACGATGTACTGGTGCGTTGCTGAGGCTGAAGTGGTTAAAACTACATTTAATGATGTATTAATAAATACATGGCTACCCTAATTTGATTTCTTTTTTTTTAATCTGTTTTGGAGATTAGCTGTGGTTAGCGGAGGACATAGGGATTCTGCACTGTGCAGGAAACAGCTGTATTGTGGAAGGGTTATGGTGTAATTCTCGCTCTGACACCAGTTCCTTCTAAACTAAAAGAGAGAAGAGGTGTGTATGGTATGCTTATATAGTAAACATATCTACCTCTACCCTCAGAATGCCGTTGTTTGTGTTGTGTGTCATATTTCTTCTCCATGACCAATTAGGATTTAAGAACGCTCAATGACAAAACAAGATGGGAGCTTTTCCTCTTATAAGGATTGCCTTTACTCTTTTGATGTGTGCTTTCTCCACAGATGAGTTCAAGCGTGCCGTATATGTAGCTACAGGCCTGAAGCTGTCTCCGCACTTGGTGAACACTGTGTTTAAGATCTTTGATGTTGACAGAGATGATCAATTAAGCTATAAAGAATTTATTGGCATTATGAAAGACCGTCTGCACCGAGGGTTCAGGGTGAGGAATTACTTTATAACATTTAAGTCTTTCTCAGTGGTCACTACTGCTGTATTGTACTCAAGATTTGTCCCTATTTGGGATGTATGGTGGTGAAAAAGTTGCAAATATTTTGCATTAACTTATAGTGTTACTAAACCCAGGACCCCATATTCATTATATCTGGTCTTTCACAGTACACAGAACATGGAAATGCAAATATTTTAGTAAATATGAACTGCTGAATACATTTTCTCATTGGCAGTATATAGTAGTCATGTGTCTTCTATCAATGTCTGGTTAAAGCTTGTAGGAGGGGTTTTCGTTCTCCTCTGACTGTCCTATGAGGCTGCATGATCCCTGGCCCTCTCTCTGGACAGTGCTGATTGACCCTGTGCTGGTCCCATGCACCCTCCCAAGAAAAAAAAGACTCTATAGCAATACACATCAAACTGTCTCCAAAGGCTCTGTACTATCAGGAGATGGATTGGGGGCTGTGGAAAAAGGGGATGATCAGAGAAGACCAGGTCAAACAGTCTTTTTGCACAATGTGGAGGATTACCCCTTAGGTTCCACAGTGAGTATAACAAAGATGCTTTACTGCATATACAGACTGATACTACTGTAGCACTACCCCCGTAGGAGCTGCTGGTTTAAAGTTTTGGGCCTACCGTTACCTTTTTTTCTGTTCACCACACTCATGTCAGGGATCCCTCTTGAAGAGCTGTCATAAACGTGCACACCAACACTTGGTTACGTTTTCTTCAAGAGCTTTATTATACCAGTTCCAACAAAGGGATAGGGGGATAGGGGAGTTACAGGTACCTTGCTTTGCGGATCACGAGCACAATCTCAGATCCAGAGGACAAATCAGTTCCACACTGGATTCAGCAACCACCTGATAGGCCTACTCTCACTGGCCTAGCAACCGGTGCGAAGCTCGCTCAAAGTCTCTGCCACAGACTTGATGAGTGCCGTTGCGTCATTCCACAACCTTCCGCCAAAAGATCGTGTAACCATACTGACACTTTGCAAAAGAATTCCTTCAAAAGTACACAGCTCACGGTGCCAGAAGCTTTCAGCCAGTCCGGCAGCACCACGAGGCAAATTGGCCAGGATGCGTCCTTCAATTGAGTCCCCAATTGTTCCGCTTCTTCCCGCAGGCAAGACCGCGTAGGACCATCCCTGGACTAGTAGGCCCCAGCAACTCCTGGGCCTACTTCTCAGTGGCAGAGCCTCGGGCCAGCAGGCCCCGAGTCCAAAAATGGCTTGCGCATCCCTGAGGCCAGGAGGGCCCTCAGGTCAGGATCCGGCAACGAACACCAATAGAGCGGTCTCTGTCTCTTAAGTACCCCCTCCCAGAATGTACAGCGGGTTGACCACGCCCCCTGAGCTACTTCTGGGAAAGGAATACCCAATACACCTAGCCTGCTGCATTTCCAACCCTGACCCGTGGTGACAGTGACACCTACTGTCAGGTGGAAAACGCGCAACCCAGCTAGACTGAAACCGAGCCAACAATTTAGCCAAATTCTTTCTGAGCTGAACTACAGCTCAGATAACTAAATTTAACACATAGCGCCTACCCAACAGAAGCAGGGCGCTACACTACTATTGTGGGTTCAGTAACACTTTAAGGAAAATTTTTGAGGGTGACCAAAATCAACATGAGCATCAGTTTTGTACACTGCGCGGAATATACTTGCCTTTTTTTTATGGCTTCAGTGCCTGTTGCAGAAAATTAAAGCCCAACCCCAGGTATTAAAAAAAAAAAAATCCACCCTTACAGTGATCTGTGCACTTATAATTTTTTTTAACCACTTTGGTTCTGTCTCGTGATTCAGCAGCTTCAGCAACCCTTTGTGAGGGAGCACTCGACTATGGCTCCCATGGCCCAGCCATTGTTGGTGCTCCCTTCTGCAGCAGCTGCTCTCTGGCACAGGAGATCTGGAGATGCTGGATCCCATGACCGGATCATAGCGGAATAAAAATAGGTAGGTACACACATCTTTTTTTATAAAGGTTAGGCAGGATAGATACAGTAAAAGGAGGGAGATTTTTTTATAAGGAAACGTTAGGTGTTGCTTGTTATGTCAAGGGGATTACCCAAGAGGCTGTTTCACTTACCTGATTCTACGCTCCAGCTGGCTCCAGCACTCTCCACCTTTGCCCAAAGCTAAAGTCTGTGTGAGGAGCCTAAGCATTATCACATACTACAAGGATATTAGGATATTGTAAATTTGAGAGGCTGATGTGCGATCGGAGCTGGTCACAGCTTACAGAGCAGTCATAGCGCTGGTGGGGCACTGCTGGAGAGAGGAATAAGCTAAGTATTTACACCTTAAACCTGTTCCCTTAGACTAAACTGGACTGATTTTAAGAAACCAAATGATTGAAAAAATAATTGTGGGGAAACCGATTGAAACAAGCACAGTGCCAGAGAAAACAAATATTCTGTCTGTTTTATTACCTTTTTAGATCATCATATTTGCTCACTTTAGAACTGAGAAATGTACAGTAGGTGCCGCCGACATTGTATATTCATTGCGATCCTATCGCAGAGATTTTCGGCGACAGGGGTGCTGACATCTCGGCGACAGGGTGGCGACACATGTCGTGCTCGCTGCAATAGCGAGGAGACGCGGCACTGTATTGAACGGGGATCCGACGTGGATTCCCGCCAATACCAGGCACTGCGTTTGGTATGAATCCTGAGCGGGAACTCCACGCCAATTTTTAAAGAAAAAAAGGCGTGGGTTCTGCCTCCAGGAGCATACCAGGCGCTTGGGTCTGGTCTGGATTTGAAGGTGAACCCTACGCCAAAAAAACGGCGTGGGGGTCCCCCTCAAGATCCAAACCAGACCCTTATCCGAGCACGCAACCTGGCAGGCCAGGGGAAGAGGGGGGGACAAGAGAGCGGCCCCCCCTCCCTCCTGAACCGTACCAGGCCGCATTCCCTCAACATGGGGGGTTTGGTGCTCTGGGGCAGCGGGGCGACCTGCGGCCCCCCACCCCAGAGCACCCTGCCCCCATGTTGATGAGGACAGGGCCTCTTCCCGACAACCCTGGCCGTTGGTTGTCGGGGTCTGCGGGCGGGGGGCTTATCGGAATCCGGGAGCCCCCTTTAATAAGGGGGCCCCCAGATCCCGGCCCCCCCACCCTATGTGAATGAGTATGGGGTACATCGTACCCCTACCCATTCACCTGGTGGAAAAAAATATGGCAATAAAAACACAACACAGTTTTTTAAAGTATTTTATTGCACAGCTCCGGGTGTCTCTTCCGTCTTCGGGGGTCTCCGGTGTCGTCGCCGCGCTCTCCGGTTCGTTCTTTCTTCTGCCGGGCCACCGCTATCTTCTTCCAGCTCTTTTGCTAGTGGGGCCCGGTCTTCATTTCCATGTAGCAGAAGACCTATTCTAGTAGGTTAACTGGTTCCTTCCCTAACAGGTTCTATGGTGTGTATGAATGTATTAGTGAAATTTAATTGTAAGCATCATCAGAGAACAGGAGCTGACGCAAACGAGTTCACGCATCAAAGCCCAGTATACTATGATGGACCCTTAAAAAGCACAGCGATTTTCCACCTACAGTAGGTGCCGCCGATACTGTGTCAATCTCGCCGCTTCTAGCGGCGAGATTGACACCCTATGAGCTCCGTCGCGAGAGCCAGCGCCGAGCCAGACCCTTATCCGAGCACGCAACCTGGCAGGCCGCAGGGGAAGAGGGGGGGACGAGAGAGCGGCCCCCCTCCCTCCTGAACCGTACCAGGCCGCATGCCCTCAACATGGGGGGTTTGGTGCTCTGGGGCAGGGGGGCGACCTGCGGCCCCCCCACCCCAGAGCACCCTGCCCCCATGTTGATGAGGACAGGGCCTCTTCCCGACAACCCTGGCCGTTGGTTGTCGGGGTCTGCGGGCGGGGGGCTTATCGGAATCCGGGAGCCCCCTTAAATAAGGGGGCCCCCGGATCCTGGCCCCCCACCCTATGTGAATGAGTATGGGGTACATCGTAACCCTACCCATTCACCTGGTGGGAAAAAAAATGGCAATAAAAACACAGCACAGTTTTTTAAAGTATTTTATTGCACAGGTCCGGGGGTCTCTTCCGTCTTCGGGGGTCTCCGGTGTCGTTGCCGCGCTCTCCGGTTCTTTCTTCTGCCGGGCCACCGCTATCTTCTTCCAGCTCTTTTGCTAGCGGGGCCCGGTCTTCTCCGTCGCCTTCTTCTTTTCCCGCTCTCCGGTTCTTCTCCCGCTCTCCGGTTCTTTCTTCCGCCGGGCCTCCGCTATCTTCTTGCAGCTCTTTTGCTAGACACCGGAGACCCCCGAAGACGGAAGAGACCCCCGGACCTGTGCAATAAAATACTTTAAAAAACTGTGTTGTGTTTTTATTGCCATTTTTTTTCCCACCAGGTGAATGGGTAGGGTTACGATGTACCCCATACTCATTCACATAGGGTGGGGGGGCCAGGATCCGGGGGCCCCCTTATTAAAGGGGGCTCCCGGATTCCGATAAGCCCCCCGCCCGCAGACCCCGACAACCAACGGCCAGGGTTGTCGGGAAGAGGCCCTGTCCTCATCAACATGGGGGCAGGGTGCTCTGGGGTGGGGGGGGCCGCAGGTCGCCCCCCTGCCCCAGAGCACCAAACCCCCCATGTTGAGGGCATGCGGCCTGGTACGGTTCAGGAGGGAGGGGGGCCGCTCTCTCGTCCCCCCCTCTTCCCCTGCGGCCTGCCAGGTTGCGTGCTCGGATAAGGGTCTGGCTCAGCGCTGGCTCTCGCGACGGAGCTCATAGGGTGTCAATCTCGCCGCTAGAAGCGGCGAGATTGACACAGAATCGGCGGCACCTACTGTAGGTGGAAAATCGCTGTGCTTTTTAAGGGTCCATCATAGTATACTGGGCTTTGATGCGTGAACTCGTTTGCGTCAGCTCCTGTTCTCTGATGATGCTTACAATTAAATTTCACTAATACATTCATACACACCATAGAACCTGTTAGGGAAGGAACCAGTTAACCTACTAGAATAGGTCTTCTGCTACATGGAAATGGTGCAAACCACCCTGATGGCCACAGTAGAGCCTTGGAACCTCCATACAATTGGCAATGAGGAAGATGTTCTTGTCTGAAACATTAAAAGCATTAAAGCCAAATCCTGTCCCAATTCTGATCTTTTCTTAAATAACACTTTAAATTTAAAGGGTGATGCCGCGTACACACGATCATTATTCACGGCGGTTAAAAAACCGCCGTGAATAATGTCATTAAAAACGAGGGAACGGCTTGTTCCCCACACACGGTCGTTTTTCACGTCGTTTTTTCTCTTGTCGAGAAAAACGACCGTCTGTGGGCTCCATGGCAGTGTTTCCCTATGGGAAAACTGCAGCGGAAAAAATGTCGTACAAAAACGACGAGAAAAATTAGAACATGTTCTAATTTTTCTCGTCGTTTTTAATGCCGTTTTTCTCCTTCGAGAAATACGACATAAAGCCCACAGACGATCGTTTTTCTCGTCGAAAGGAAAAAAATTTGTTTTTCTCGACGAGAAAAACGGTCGTGTGTACGCGGCATGACTCCACTTTCGCAGGAAAAAAAATTGGCAAATAAAAAATAATAATATAGCGTATACAATTGCAATTCAAGTCATATTGTAATTGAATGTTGTTAAAAATTACCTTTCCTTTTCAATCTACAGAACTGTAATTTTCTGTAAAATGCAATGCAATATGGCTAACTGGAGGCGTTCTGTGCACAGATGGTGTACAGAACGCCCCTTGAAAATGTACAGTAATTTACTGCTATAGTGATTGGCTTACTGATTTTCCTAGAAGTCTGCACTAAGATGCAAATCAGATTTTGCACATCCCCTGCAACAAAATTTCATTTTTGGTGAGATACCCCCAAAGGGAAATCACATCCAAAGGGATGCAGACACTGCCAATTTCCTCAATAAAGCCCTGCAGATGCAGCAGCTTATTGATAATTCTAAAACTACTTCTATTAGATACGGTCGCATGGAAACAGACAGCTATATCTTCACAATAACAAAAGGTGGGAATCTGCACCAAAGATTGTTAAAATCCTTGCAAATGCACATAGATCACCCAGAGGGAAATGTTTGTTTTTTTTTCAACAAAAGTGGAATTGCCCTTTAAACTACTATTGACAATAATAGTTATATCCTCTTTATCTATATGTATTCCAAGGATTTCTGGAAACTATATTGCAGACTCTTACCTTCTTCTCTATTGTAGCTACTGAAGCATTCTATTGCAGTGACTTCCTTAAAGTAGTTGTAAAGGTTCCCCTTTAAAAAAATAAAATAACAAACATGTCATACTTGCCTCCGCTGTGCAGTTCGTTTTGCACAGAGTGGCCCCAATCCTCCTGTTCTGGGGTCCCACAGCGGCTCCTCCCCGCAATAGATAACCCCCTCTGGGAAGCTCTCTCCTGAGGGGGTTACCTTGCGGGCGCACTCCCATTTCATACACTCGGCGTCCGTAGCCGACGAGTGTATGACTCGCCCCCGGCGCCCACATCATTGGATTTGATTGACAGCAGCGGGAGCCAATGGCTGCGCGGCTATCAATCTATCCAATGAAGGGCCAAGAAGCCGTGGAGAGAGCAACATGGGATCGCGCCCTCGGAAATTCGGGGCTCAGGTAAGTAAAACGGGGGGGGGGGGCTGGGGGGCCGGATACTGCAAGGTGTTTTTTCACCTTAATGCATAGGATGCATTAAGATGAAAAAACACATAGTTTTACAAACCCTTTTAACAAAAATTATTTGATGGTGCTAAGTGTGAGGGTTAGTGAGCCAATCATATTAGTATGACTTGACATTTTCGGAGGAGTTTTGTATTTTAATAATGGTATATTGCAAAATGGCTGTTGTTGGAGTTGTTGTTTAACCACTTAAGCCCCGGACCATTTCGGGCCATTAGGACCAGGCCTGTTTTTGGGATTCGGCACTGCGCTGCTTTAACTGTAAATTGTGCGGACATGCAATGTTGTACCCAAATGAAATTTGCGTCCTTTTCTTCCCACAAATAGAGCTTTCTTTTAATGGTATTTGATTGCCTCTGCGATTTTTATTTTTTGCGATATAAACAGAAAAAGACCGAAAATTTTGAAAAAAAATGATATTTTCTACTTTTTGTTATAAGAAAAATTGAATAAACTCAATTTTAGTCATACATTTAGGCCAAAATGTATTCAGCCACATGTCTTTAGTAAAAAAAATGTCAATAAGCGTATATTTATTGGTTTGCGCAAAAGTTATAGCGTTTACAAACTAGGGTACATTTTCTGAAATTTACACAGCTTTAAATTTATGACTGCCTATCTCATTTCTTGAGGTGCTAAAATGGCAGGGCAGTACAAACCCCCCCAAATGACCCCATTTTGGAAAGTAGACACCCCAAGGAAATTGCTGAGAGGCATGTTGAGCCCATTGAATATTTTTTTTTTTTGTCCCAAGTGATTGAATAATGACAAAAAAAAAAAAAAAATTACAAAAAGTTGTCACTAAATGATATATTGCTCACACATGCCATGGTTATATGTGGAATTGCACCCCAAAATACATTCTGCTGCTTCTCCTGAGTACGGGGATACCACATGTGTGGGACTTTTTAGGAGCCTAGCCACGTACGGGACCCCGGAAACCAAGCACCGCCTTCAGGATTTCTAAGGGCGCAAATTTTTGATTTCACTCCTCACTACCTATCACAGTTTCGAAGGCCATAAAATGCCAAAATAGCACAAAACCCCCCCAAATGACCCCATTTTGGAAAGTAGACACCCCAAGCTATTTACTGAGAGGCATGTTCAGTCCATGGAATATTTTATATTTTGCCACAAGTTGCGGGAATATGACAAACTTTTTTTTTTTTGCACAAAGTTGTCACTAAATGATATATTGCTCACACATACCATGGGCATATGTGAAATTACACCCCAAAATACATTCTGCTGCTTCTCCTGAGTACGGGGATACCACATGTGTGGGACTTTTTGGGAGCCTAGCCGCGTACGGGACCCCAAAAACCAAGCACCGCCTTCAAGGTTTCTAAGGGCATAAATTTTTGATTTCACTCCTCACTACCTATCACAGTTTTGAAGGCCATAAAATGCCAAGATGGCACAAAATCCCCCCAAATGACCCCATTTTGGAAAGTAGACACCCCAAGCTATTTGCTGAGAGGCATGTTGACCCCATTGAATATTTTTTTTTTTTTGTTCCAAATGATTGAATAATGACAAAAAGAAAAAAAAGAAATGTACAAAAAGTTGTCACTAAATGATATATTGCTCACACATGCCATGGTTATATGTGGAATTGCACCCCAAAATACATTCTGCTGCTTTTCCTGAGTACGGGGATACCACATGTGTGGGACTTTTTGGGAGCCTAGCCGCGTACAGGGCCCCAAAAACCAAGCACTGCGAACGCTGCAGTTATGTGTGTTGTGTTTGGTAAGTGACAGTGATCGATCGATACTGCACTTGGGTGGGCTGGGCTGGGCGGAGGGGCTAAACGCAGGCGCTAGCAGGTATCTGGGCTGATCCCGCTAACACTGCGTTTTTGGGAACCCTAAACCGCTGGGGATGCTAGTATAGATCTGATCAGATCTGATCAGATACTATACCACTAAGGGGGGTGTATGCTTTGCGCGTGGGTGTTAGCGTTACTGTCACTAACCTAACACTGCCTGGGGCGACGCAGACCCTCTCTGGCGCTAAAACCTAATTGATCTCACCCGCCGGGCGATCAGGGGGGTTAAACCTTTATTGGGTTATATACGGCGGGTGCCCTGATGCTATAAAAAGCAAACTAATCAACCAGCGTCACCCGTAACCTTTATATGGTGATCACTGGTGAAAGGGTTAACTAGGGGCAATCAGGGGGTTAAAACCTTTATTAGGTTAAATATGGGGGTACCTGACACTATATAAAAACCTGACGGGTAACCTAAATAACTAAATAACTTACTGGCTAACCAGTGACACCAGTGACGCTTATACGGCGATCACTGGTGAAAGGGTTAACTCTAGGGGCAATCAGGGGGTTAAAATAATATATGGGGGTACCTGACACTAATAAAAACCTGCGGCGAACCTAAAAAAAAATAACTGCCTATCTAAAACACCAGCGACACGAATACAGCGATCGGAAAAACAATCGCTTAGTGACGCTGAATTTAGGGGGTGAAAGGGTTACCTGGGGGGTGATCAAGGGGTTAAACCTTTATTAGTGGGGGGTTAGGGGGCTACCCTGGACCTAAAGGGGCCTAATCCTAACTGCCCTGCAACTTTTTACAATCACAGATGACACTAAATGCAGTGATCAGTAAAATAAATGATCACTGCAATCAGTGACACTGTGATTGGGGGCTTTGGGGTGACCTGGGGGGTGATCTGGGGGTGACTGGGGGGTGATTTGTGTGCCTATGTGTACCTACGTGTCAGTGGACTGTTGGTGCACTAACCTGCTTCTTCTCTGCTCGGCGCCGGGAACGAAAAGACCGCGGCGAGGGAGATGACATCACTTCCTCCTGCCTGTGTTTACATCACATGGCGGAGGAAGCATTTTCATTGGCCGGGAGCGATCGCGAGGGGGGGGGGGCGGAATCGAGCGGCCCCCCTCATGCCTGATCGCTCCCGAACACTTAACGGCCGCTCACTGCAGTGAAGGGGGGTCCGGATGGACCCCCCAACTGCACAAAGGCGATCACGTAGATCTACGTGATTCTGCCTGTCGGTGCCATTCTGCCAAAGTAAATCGGCGGTGGGCGGTCGTTAAGTGGTTAAGATAGAACATCTGTATGTAAACCAGCTGGCCTTTTCATGAGTGAATGATGAAGGGTAATCACACATTACATATCGGAGTGATAGGTGTGCCATATTTTTTAGATACAATTATATCCTAGTAACATTTTTAAAGCTTCCATTGATATTTTAGATATGTTGTGCTGCCATCTGCTGTCCAGATACATAAGCA
This sequence comes from Rana muscosa, assembly GCA_029206835.1. Classification (NCBI taxonomy): domain Eukaryota; kingdom Metazoa; phylum Chordata; class Amphibia; order Anura; family Ranidae; genus Rana; species Rana muscosa. Next base: position 223,610,515 of record CM055116.1, read on the forward strand.
TCCAGTTTTATAAAAAAAATTGTGAGATTGTGCAGTACACTCTAAGTATTTTTGAAAATAGACTTACATTTAAAAAGTGTATTGTGCAAATCAAGGAGGTTTAGGTGTTCAGCGAGTATCTGATTTGCATCTAATCATTTGCATGAACCCCAAAAGAGTGTGTGAACTCCTAAAATTATTTTTTGGTTAGACAGTATGCTCCTAGTTTGTATAGCCTGGCCATACTTCGGAATCTAGGAGGTTTCAGGCATGGAAATCTTTTTAATCTCAAGATCAAGATCTAGTTGGTGCATCCCAGTGACTCTTCTCAGACATGTATCTGTCTGGTTCAGATTCCTCTGTTGGAGCACCATCAAGAGTAAATTAAATTTTATGTGTTTTGCATAAAAAAAAAAAAATTTAAGTTGAGAGTCTGTAAGCACGGCAGGCACCTGTTATTAACGGCTTTCTTGTCAATTGTCCCGGAAGCTAAGCCTGCAGTATACCTTCACTTCATTGACAGCATGGCCTTTAACCACTTCCATACCAGGCCTATTCTGGCACTCCTCTCCTACATGTAAAAATCATCATTTTTTTGCTAGAAAATTACTCAGAACCCCCAAAAATTATATATGTTTTTTTAGCAGACACCCTAGGGCAGTGATGGCGAACCTTGGCACCCCAGATGTTTTGGAACTACATTTCCCATGATGCTCAACTACACTGCAGAGTGCGAGAGCATCATGGGAAATGTAGTTCCAAAACAGCTGGGGTGCCAAGGTTCGCCATCACTGCCCTAGGGAATAAAATGGCGGTTGTTGCAACTTTTTATCTTGCACAGTATTTGAGCAAACATTTTTCAAACGCGTTTTAAAAAAATAACAAAACAAGTTAGCCCGATTTTTTTATATAATGTGAAAGATGATGATTTTACGAGGATATCTGAATGATGCTTGTAGCTGCAGGCATCATTCAGATATTCCCACTGAAAGTCAAGGACGTCATACGACGGCCTTGGGCTGGAAGTGGTTAAGGGTTTATCACTGAATCCAGTGCAGACCGAACAGAAAGCCCCAAGTACTATCACACCCACCCCAATGTGCATGAACTAGTAGATTATTTGTGAATTGTCTAGACCAGGGGACTCCGAAGTAAGCTGTTACATAATGGGTTTATGTGAAATCTCCATTAACGGCTGTAAATAATATTGCAATTAGAAATATATTTCAGTTAGAAGGAAATATAGTTAAAGTATTGAGTGCTGTGTTGGTATTACGGTAATTAGTTCAACTTCAAAGGTTGGCCTTTTGTTTTCCCTTATCACATCTCACATGGGTAGTAAACAAGTGCCTTCTTTGACTCATCCAATCAGGCTGTGCCCAATATATATTTACTAGGTACAGTGACCAATAAGGGACATATATGTTAACCACAGTACAGAAAGGAGGGGGTTATATAATGCTTTGTGAGCAAGCTAAGTCCCTCTTTGGTGTGGGAACGGACAGCAGTCACCATGGGCTGATCTGAAGTTACCAGGTAATCTAACTCTATACTTTCATCGTATATTGTATTGTAAATATGGTTGTTGTGGGTAATTTGTAAATATCATGTAAGCCAGGGGATCTACACTGTACATTGTGTTGTAAATACTGTCTGGTGTGTAATTTATATATATTATGTAACCCTATCAATAAATGTGTATTGCGGATGGAACTACCTCTTTTGTGTAAGATCTCTCAGATCTAGATATGTACTGTATATGTCCATACTACTACAATGATTGAGGTGTATGCACATAATCACAGAAACTAGTCAACAAGGCAGGACTCTGAGGGGACTCTGATGGGGACCCTGATGTATGGGGGGGGACTCTGATGGGAGCCCTAGAAGAGAGGCGGGATTCTGATGGGGACCCTGATTTAAGGTAGGACTCTGATGATGGGGACCCTGATTACAGGTGGAACTCTGATGTGGACCCTGATTTAAAGGGGGACTCTGATGTAAGACAGGACTCTGCTGGGGACTCTGATTCAAGGGGGACCCCGATGTAAGATGGGACTCTGATGGGAACCCTGATGTAAGGAGGATGCTGATGGGGATTTTTTTCGGCCCTCGTGTATCTGTAAATTATACAATGTGGCCCTTGTACAGAAAAGTGTGGAGACCCCTGGTCTATACCAAATGATTCACTTCTTGAGGGGGATGTGCTTATATTTTAGGTTGGGCTTGTTGCAATATATTTATGCTACCTAGCATTTAAGTACTATGTAAGTCTGTGAAATGAGGACTGCACTGTCCAGAAATGTGTGTGGCAATAAACCTGGCCATTTATCTAACCACTTGTAGTGTAATCACAAATTTTGTCCACACTCAACACTTAAAGGTGCCCTTGAACGCCCCATGTTATAGAAAGGTGACACTATTCTTGCACACTGTCCTAGCATACTGCTCATGTTTATTTCTTGGCACGGATCTAGTGTTTATATGAATATGCCAGTGCTAAATGTTCCCATAGACATTCCATCGTGGCTATTTCCTTACTGATGCATAATCTTTTATAAAGCTGAGTCACCTGTTAGTGCAGGTTGTATGAAAACAGGATTGCATGCTGTTAAATGTGTTCTATTGCACCCTTACTGTCTGAAACCTTTGCGCATTCCATTTATTTATAATGTTCTACTTTTCGAACACAACTTCTGCATGGTGTAGATTGATTTCAGTTTTCAGGTTCAGCACTTCACCAGACCTTCCAGTAACGGGAAAAAAACTGTGACACGGCCATGTTTGTTTACACCTGGACCAATAAGAAAAGATGTTCTATTTTATTTTATTCTATTTTATTTCTAAGATCTGTTTACTGTCAAGCATAACATGTTTTTCTACTCTGAGACACTAACCAATCACCTATTTCTGTATTGTATTTTTTGCACTCTTCTGTGGCTGCTTCACCATCTTTGCATCTGCACCCATCTCTTCTGCTATGCAGGGTTACAAAACTGAGCAGAAATTTACCACTTTCCGAGCCTGTCTGAAGAAACAGCTCAATAGTAGATAAGTAAGTCACCTCTCTGTTTAATCCAGTCTGCAAGTATAATATCAGTTGCTATAATGTATAGAATTACCATACATTGAGCAATTCCAGAAGCCTGTTGCTGGTGTAAAGAATTGGCTCCACACAGACCTATAATCAGTCAAGAAATATATGAGTATGCTGGATACTGGGACAATATTTATTTACAATATACATTTATTTATTTTACTTTACATTTTTATGGAGGGGACATGACAGCAGGTAGTATGTGCTGGAGAAGGTATGGGCAGTATGTACAGGAGAAGAGGGCAGAGCATATGACAGTGGGCAGTATGTACAGGAGAAGAGGGCAGAGCATATGACAGTGGGCAGTATGTACAAGAGAAGAGTGCAGGGCATATGACAGTGGGCAGTATGTACAGGAGAAGAGTGCAGGGCATATGACAGCGGGAAGTATGTACAGGAGAAGAGTGCAGAACGTAAGACAGTAGGCAGTACGTGTAAGAGAGAAGTTCAGAGGGTATAACAGTGGGTGGTATGCGCAGGACAGAAGTGCAGAAGAGGGTATAACCGCAGGTATTATGTATGTACAGGAGAAGAGTGCAGAGGGTATGACAGCAAGCAGTATGTGCAGGAGAGAGGTGTGGAGGGTATGACGGCAGGCAGTATGTGTAGGAGAAGATGACAGCATTTGTCCTTCACTAAAGTTCAGGAACCCCTTTCAATTAGTTCCCAATCATCTGATCACTATCATAGCCAAAACAGCCTACTGACTCAGCTCAGTCATTGTGCCCAGTAGGCTGCAGCTAATAAAGTGAAATACACACAGTAAAAAAAAATCATTAAAAAGGAAAGAAAAATATATAAACTATTGCGTTCAAATCGCATTTTGTAAAACATTTTGGGGGAGAGCTACTAAAACTCAACAGTGCAAAATCTGGTGCAGTTCTGCATAGAAACCAATCAGCTCCCAGGTTTTATTGTCAAAGTCTAATTGAACAAGCTGAAGTTAGAAGCTGATTGGCTACTATGCAAAGCTGCACCAGATCCTGAGTGCTCCAGTTTTAGTAAATCTCGCCCAATCTCGCCCAATAGCGCCCATTCGGCAGCTTATAATAAAATAAAAATGTAAAGAATTTATACAGTATGCAAAATAGCTTGTACAATATATCCTTAAAATATGGCATGTACAAGTCTCTAAAGCATTGTACTAATCCATGTGTCTTTATTACTAGGAGAAGTCAAAGCACGGAATGAAGGACTACTATACGTGTGTGACATCCGTCACCAGGCAACACTTCCGAGAGCTATTCCGGAGTTTTCGGAACAGGGATATGCTGAGATAAAATGCTGTTACAATATTATTATTTTTTATCTATACTGTGTGGAAGGCATGATCACAATGTTGCACCTCTTATAATTTTACTCCTATGGTATTTATTGATTCATTTTTGTGCACTGATTCTTTTACAAGCTTGATTTTTAAAACGCACAGAAGGGCAGCAGCAAAGGGCATGGTTTTATTTAGATTCTCTATATATTTTAACATATTTATATTAAGTTAAAGGTCTATTCACGGATATTTTATTTTTAGAATGTGTTATGCACCTTTTATGTAATTCTTCCAAGACAACAGAAAAGTTGCAGCGAGCCTTCATTTTAATTGAGTTTTGTCTTATTTGTCTATTTGTTGCATAATATAAAGGTACTTTTAAACATGCGCAGCTTGATACCTGGTTCAGCCTAGACTAGAGCAATGACAAGCATCCATTTTATTTATGTGGGTAAAAAGAACTCTCCTATATGCTCAGCACAGTTCTGTGTTGGAGCAGCCTTCTACAAAACAGAAATACACTGTACGCTGCACCTTTGTGCCTGACGACGTTGGCTGTAACACTGAACTGCACTGAGTGTATAACAGCATGACAGTTCTGTTTATATAGAGGTGTATACGAAGGCTGTCGGACATGTACTGATGCTTATCACTGGTCAGAGCTGAAGTCACCAGTATGTAGGTGTCTATGTACAATAGGCATTAGCATAATTACGGCTGTTATATGAAAGCTGTACATGCTTCTAATAGGTGATAAAATGTAGACCTACAATAATAATTGTAGAGGAAAGAAAAGTGCCTGCTATAACTAAAGCTACTAATTATATACAGATTAGAGAATCTGATTGAGTCGAAGTGACAACACCTCCACTGTTACACGTTAGGTGCTGAGGTTGGAATTCTATAGGCTAGTCTAGTAATAATAATAGTGATGTAAATAACCATCCAAATGATTAAGTGAGATCAAACTAACCACATATAAAAAAAAGTAAACATAGCACAAAACAATCTTCAATAAACATCCTACTGCCCCACTAATACATAAATAGAGCAAGTGAGTGAAAATAAGGCCAAATAAGAAGAAATCAACAGTACATCAAAATACCTCATGAAGTAAGTCCAGAGGTGAATAAATAGTCCTGATTCCCCACAGAATAAGGCATCGCTTTCACATCCATGAGTCTTCCATTTAGATGTATCAGTGTGCTCCACCACCAGCCAGCATGCACACTGATCTTAATGTCTGACCCATACAGATCACATGGAACTCCAATCAACCAGCATCCAAGGTGGTCTTCCCCACTTCAGCTGTTGCTGATATGTGTCCATAAATATCACTTTAACTGATTAAGTGTCTCGAAAACAAACAAAAAAAAAACTTTCCATAGTATAGTAAGGTTTATTACATAGTCAAAAACACAAAAAACTCAGAGAGATACACATTGCACGTAAGGTGTTCCAATATGGCCAACTTCCAGTCCAGACAGGAAGTGATGTCACCCGGCTTCCACTCCTACGCATTACATCACATATCACATGGCTTTATCAGTATCATTTGAGCTGTGACTGATTGACCTCCCATCTGATGATGAACAAAAGAACATGCAAGTTTGACACTTCAGCTCTCGGAAATGGTGGAGGCACCTGTCCTGTGAACCGTAAATCTCAAAATCAATCAGTAACCTGGACTTGAAAATGATGGCGATGCAGTCCTCCTCAGATCGGTTAAATCAAACACTGCACAAAAAAACAGAGGGCACAAAACACCTAGGACATTATCTTTTAACACTTTAATAAAGGGTATAAGAAAACATTATATACTCACAAGCCAAGTAGGCCAAAGGCATATGTATGCACAAAATTACAAAATCTGCTCTCCAACTCAAACAGGAGAAGAGATGACCATGAACAGCTCTGAGGAATGGGGCCAGTTCCCCAAAACGTGTAAGCTGTCATTGTCATCCTTTCTCCTGTTGGAATTGGAGAGCGGACTTTGTGATTTTGTGCATATATATGCCTTTGGCCTACTTCGCTTGTGAATATAATGTTTTCTTGTAAAAAAAATGTGGGTATATGGGACTTTTAAGATGCTAATCCTTTTACCCTCAGAAAAAGAACATAATATACTATATATACATAAGGGTAAACGTATTGGCACATTAAAAGTCCCATATACCCACATTTTTTGACAATCCCTAACTTTAGGGATGTGGTGCTGAGGTTATCATATAAACTTTTTTATTCTTGTTATATAATGTTTTCTTATACCCTTTAATAAAGTGTTGAAAGATAATGCGCTAGGCGTTTGCACCCTCTCTGCTTGTGTTTTGTCCCATCTGATGGTGCCTTCATAATTTCAGAGCTAATGCCACTTGACAGATTCAACAGCATAACATTAAAGATCTTTTTAGCTGAGGGTAGCATTCTGGCCATAACTATAGCCATAATAGGGGCATTCTTACCACCAATGTAAATTGCACTTTTCACACTGACACAGATGAATTGGTTTTAGCAGCAGTTCCCTGAGACCTAAAATTATTTTAAGGGTTTCTCTAGGGAAGAAAAGTTAGTAAAAAAGTGAGTGTATATATATATTTATTATTTTATTTATTTATTATTTTTAGGTACTTATATAGCGCCGTCAATTTACGCAACGCTTTACATATACATTGTACATTCACATCGGTCCCTACCCTCAATGAGCTTACAATCTAAGATCCCTAACTCACATTCATATACTAGGGCCAATTTAGACAGAAGCCAATTAACCTACCAGCATGTCTTTTGGAGTGTGGGAGGAAACCGGAGTACCCGGAGGAAACCCACGCAGGCACAGGGAGAACATGCAAACTCCAGGCAGGTAGCGTCGTGGTTGGGATTCGAACCAGCGACCCTTTTTACTGCTAGGTGAGAGTGCTACCCACTGTGCCGCCTATATATTTTATATATATATATATATATATATATATATATATATAAAAATATAAAGTACTGTCTTTAAAGGCACCAGGAGGCACATGTGCAAGTTGCCAGCTCAGTTGTTGTGATATATGCTGCCCAATTCTGTCTCAGACCAGACGGAGCCAAATCAGGACAACATTTCAATTCCACTTTAAGTGACAGAACACGCTAATAGTTTCTTCTCACGCTCTGTTTCATGTATGAAGTTGCTCCACAGTAGCAGATGATGATTATGATGATATATGAAGTCTAGTCTTTTCTGCTATCTCATGTTGGAAAACTTATCTACAGGTAGTGCAAGTCATAACTTCACAATCCAAAGACCTAAACAATGTTAGATTCTTAGGATAACCATGTATGTCAGCTGATCAGTTGTCTGAATCACATAAAGTAAATGATGTCTACATAAGGACATTTTGCCCCATTTACTGGTAGTTTCAAATAATTAAAGGGAACCTGTCAGTATGGCTCTCACCTGTCATATGGAAGCAATGCTAGTAACAGGGCAAGTGTATATCTTCCTGTGTAACGCTGCAGAGGTGTGTTGTGACAGACCTTCCAGGAGTCGGGCACTAGATGCCCCCAACACTAAATGGATGAAATAATTGACACTGTAATCAGTACCAGCTGATCTGACAGGTTCCCTTTAGTTCTAGAGAAGTTTTGTTTTTTCATGTGCATGTAATTCTGAAACATGTATATCTACAGGTATTAGTCTGTTACCTTTCTTCATTTAAAATGGAATAGAGAGGAATTTATTTTTGTCTCGGGTACATTTAAAGGGTGCACCAGGATACAAGGCAACCTTTGACTAATACTGGGATGACTTTTAGAAATCCAATGGGTAGTTGTGTCCCAAAATGAGTGTCGATTATCTTTTTAAGTAATGTAACTACTAATAAGTACATATTGTGCTGATGTTTTTGTTTTTTTTTACAATTTAAGAAAGAAAGGTTTTAATTTAGTCAGGGCTTGGTTGTACAGCTTTGAATATGATTTATATTTGCAGTAAGTTTGAACTGGAGTGAGTGTAAAATCACCATTATACTTTTTTTTATAATGCCAGGTTATGTGTATTTCCTGTATCTGTTTTGATATCGAGCAACAGTGTTATCGTAACTGAAACGTACTATTTGCATCTCCTGTAGTCTCATTTTAATCGTGGGCAGGCAAATGGTGGGAGGGGCCACTGCTGGATGGAATTACATGTGTGCAATGGCTAGTTGTCTGAAACTCACTAAAGTGGGATATTTGAGATGAATTATTTGCTGATAAGGCACAAACATATTTGGAACGTCATTTATTAACCTGATGTTTTCTATTGTTACTTGATGTTGCTACCGTACTAAGCAACTGCACAGCCTAGTATGAAATTGTATTGGTGATTTTTAAGCCTAATAAATAGTTCCTTTTTTTCATTCTAATGCCGCGTACACAGGATCGGATTTTCCGACAACAAAACCGTGGATTTTTTTCCAACGGATGTTGGCTCAAACTTGTCTGGCATACACACAGTCACACAAATGTTGTCTGAAATTGCAAACGTCAAGAACGAGGTGACGTACAACGCGTACGACGAGCCGAGAAAAATTAAGTTCCAGCCTCCAGTGCGGCTCTTCTGCTTAATTCCGAGCATGCGTAGAATTTTGTGCATCGGAATTGTCTACATACGCTCGGAATTTACGAGAACGGATTTTGTTGTCAGAAAATTTGAGAACCAGCTCTCAAATTTTTGTTGTCGGAAATTCCAGCAGAAAATGTCCGATGGGGTGTACACATGGTTGGATTTTCCGACAACAAGCTCCCATCGAACATTTGTTGTCGGAAATTCCGAGCGTGTGTATGCAGCATTACAGTACATGAAGGGCTGTAACACATGTGGATAAGCTAAATTTCTTAAAACTGTATGTGCATAATCAAAAAATATAAACAATGCAATTCAAACACAGTGGAGGTTATTTACTGAAGCTGGAGAGTGCAAAATCTGGTGCAACTCTGTGTAGAAACCAATCAGCTTTCAGGTTTTATTGCCAAAGCTTAATTGCACAAGCTGAAGCTAGAAGCTGATTGGTTCCCATGCACAGCTGCACCAGATTGTGAGTGCAAATCTCTCCCAATGTGTATATAATCTAAAAAGAAAAAAAAACTGACAGAGTAAATATAAATCCGCAGTGTCTCTCAGGTTCCAAATAGTCTATGTGAAAGCAAATCGAATTCAGCAGAGTGAATGGGCTGAATTGAAAACACATCCAATTATCTTGTGAGTCCCAAATCGAACAGATGCCGATCCTGAGGTGTGTGGACTCTTTAGTATAAAGACACCACCGTGCTCCAAAGTAATAAAATTGGCTGCTTACCAGACCCACATAGGTCACAAGTGTGTGTGCTGATCCACAGCTTAGGGATGCATTCCTCTGTCTATCAAATCTCAGAGATTCACGATGGACAACAGCTCCCAGTAGACCCAAATGGATAAGTAAGCATGGACGCTCATCTCTGGAAGGAGCCAGTTGTGACGTCGGAGAGCACGGTCTGCACTGCAGGCAGCCGTGCCACAATTATTTGCTGTAGCATTTTTTTAAGTGCCTTTTAAAATAAACAGATTTTTTATCAAACTATAATGCACTATTAGTCTTCCTCCAATTTTTTATCATCCATCATGAGCTGTTAACCGGGGATCCACTTGAGCCCGTCGAGGAAGGTATAGAGCAGTGATGGCGAACCTTGGCACCCCAGATGTTTTGAAACTACATTTCCCATGATGCTCAACTACACGTCAGAGTGCATGAGCATCATGGGAAATGTAGTTCCAAAACATCTGGGGTGCAAAGGTTCACCATCACTGGTATAGAGGAATCCATTTTATCAGCCGCAGATGAGCGTCCATACTTACTCATCCATTCCGGTCTACTGGGAACTGTTGTCCATCGTGAATCTCTGAGATTTTGTAGACAGAGGAATGCATCCCTAAGCTGTGGATCAGCACACACACTTACACACCTATGTGGATCTGGTATGCAGCCAATTTTATTACTTTTGAGCAAGGTGGTGTCTTCATACTAAAGAGTCCACACACCTCAGGATCGGCATCTGTTCGATTTGGGACTCACAAGATAATTGGATGTGCTTTCAATTCAGCCCATTCACTCTGATGAATTTGATTTGCTTTCACATAAACTATTTGGAACCTGAGAGAGACTGCTGATATATATTTACTCTCGTGTCATTTTTTTTCCTTTTTATATTATATACACGTTGTGTTTGAATTGCATTGTTTATATTTTCTGATTATGCACATACAGTTTTAAGAAATTTTGCTTATCCACATGTGTTGCAGGTCAATCTAGACAACACACGTGTTTCCAATTTATCCATTGTGTTCACATTGGGCAACATTATTGTGCATTCTATTTTATATCACTGTGGGTTTTCCCACCATTTACATCAGGGGTAGGCAACCTGGGGCCCTCCAGCTGTTGTGGAACTACATTTCCCATGAGGCATTACAAGGCTGGCAGTTACAATTACTCCCAGAGGCATGATGGGACTTGTAGTTTTGCAACAGCTGGAGGGCCCCGGGTTGCCTACCCCTGCTTTACATAGAATCAATGCACCTTTGCACTATCAATCACTTTTCATTCCTGGTATTCAGGGTTTTTCAGGTGCAGCAGACTTAATTGAATTGTTAGCGCTTCCCCTCACCTACACACACAGTACATGAAGGGCTGCCTATACTTTATTTTGTAGAACATTTCTTAAAGCCTGGTCCTATGCGTTGCAAGGAGGACATGATCAAGGTCCATATAAAGTCTTAATACATGAAGTCTTAAACTTGCCTTAGTTGCAGTAATGCAAAGACAGCTCCAATATATGCTTTTTTAACAATGTTTTCTCAAGCTGGGAGGAATTTCTAGCATGCAAAACTTCCTAAAGCAGATAACCGGAATAAAGTATTGTCTGTGTCTGCCTTGTTTTAAGATCTTCTACAATCGGAGGGAGGCTTGCTGTGTCTGTTTAAGATTGACAACTATGACATTATGAAAGGCAGAGATCTTGTAATAATTCTACACATTAGTTGTTGGAGACATTTGGATGACATAAAAAACGTTTTTTATTTTTTTCACACAAAGTTCGTTTTTTCTTTTGTACCATGTTTGGGTTATGTAATTTGGTAAGGAACATGCTCAGCTTTCCAGAGTTCCTCTAAAACGTGCAAAAATGTTGATTGTCTTTGTTAAGATGTGACCAATAACGGGAGGGCTTTATTGGAGGAAAATGTATATTTATTGTAGTAACAGGCCTTAAATCTGATATTATTACTCAGACAACTCCAAGCTGCCCTGATCTGTTAACTAAAGGTCCTAGTAAAAGGAACCTCTGGTATCCATGGGTCACATAAGAAGATAATTCATTTAACTAGCAATAATTACTGCAATTTAGTGCTGATCTCTATCTAATAGCCACTTATACGCACTTTTACACAGAATAGAATATAATGAAGGAATTTATAACGAATCTCACACCCAGAGGTGCTCGACTTATACATCTTGATATGAAAGGATACAGAATCCTATCTTGCACTAGAGTTTCTCTGATGAAGTGATAGGGTTGCGCAGGTATACAGTTTATTTAATGAATGCACTATTGTACTGTAATCAGTTATGGCTGTTAGATCATATCTGGATATAAAAATCAGTGCTGTCTGGGCATTTCTTTTTCTGAATAACACTAAAATCAGTGTCATTAAACTGATATCATTCACAAAATATTTAATAATCCACCTCATTGTGTTTTAATTATACTGCATGCCACATTATTGTCAAATAAAGCTATTAATACTAAGTGCATTCTATGTGTTTATTTTGTTGCTGATTATGGTACTTTAACAGTAGAAGTACAGCTCGTTTGGCTGCACTTCTCCTGTGGATCACAAGAATGCAGTTCGTTCCGAACTCCTATGATGCATGTTCAGGCTGAAGCCCGCTGTCGGCTGACGTCACAGAGCCAGTCATAGAGGCTGGAGAAAAACCATATGGTCAGAATCCACCCAGATGCCTGGACCGGCACCTGAGACCCTGAGCCAGCCGCTTCCGCTCCCTCCACGGTTCAGCACTCCAGTGAGCGCGAGAGGGGCAGAGCATAGAGCGGTGACTGACAGTCACCAGCTCTCTCCTCATGGAGCACTGAGAAGTGATCGTTTGGCAGTGTTTGATCGCTCAGTTCTCAGTCTTAGAGCTGGCAGGGGACAGATGCAGCATCGGAGCGATGCTGCATCCACCTAGGTAAGTATGATTGTTAAACAAAAGAATTTCCAAAACTTTTAAGAGGAAACTATAATTGTTTGAGGTTTGTGTGATTTTCTCTCTCTCTCCCTCTCCACAGCGCACTATAACATAGCAAAGCAGCAGGAATTTTTTTTAAAAAAGGCCCAGAGCTCCATTTATTGGCTCTAAAGGTGACAAAAGCATTAATATGCAATATATTTATATTTACCGTAGCAAAAATAAATATTATTTTATTCTTTTTTTTTAAGTCCTGACCATAATGAAGAAGGAACTTCATCCAAAACCAATTAACATTCCCTTTAAATGATTCAGCCATTTTCCAACAGAGGCTAAATACACAAAGCCTAAATAATGAATTGTTTTTAATTATAATAATGTGATCTTTCCTTGCATTGGAGAAAGGTCGGAGTAGTCTTTTAAATAAAGTCCTAAGATGCAATGTAACAGTTCTGAAAATGCATAGAAAAAAAAGTTCTTTACTTCCTTGACAGGTTTATATGATAAAGGCAAATAGACTGTGCACCTTGCAAGTGCAGTTGCTATAGAGCTTAGTAAATGGAGGGAAGCTCTGCTGACTTCCATCATCCAATCAAGTGCAAGCAAAATGCTGGGTTTTTTTTCATGCACTTGATTGGGTATTCTTTACAAAGTGAAGCTTTACCATTTTTACTAAGCTCTGGACCAACCGCACTTGCAAAGTTGCCTTTAGTAAATCAACCCCAATGTGTTTATGTGATTTATACTTTGTAGTATAATTTGTAGGCTGATGTTGACCATTTTAGATATTTACCACCTCAATACTGGGCACTTTCACCCTCTTCCTTCCCAGACCAATTTTCAGCTTTCCGTGCTCTCGCACTTTTTTATCAATTTGTTCACAAAATAGAGCTCTCTTTTGGTGGTATTTATTCACCACAGTTTTTTTTCATGTTTTGCAATATAAGCGAAAAGAGTGAAAATTTTGAAAAAAAACAATATTTTCTACTTTGTTTTAAAAGAAATTAAAACCAAATGTCATAAATTTAGGCCAGAATGTTTTCTGCTACATGTCTTTGCTTAAAAAAAAAAAATCCTGATGAGTGTACGATAATTGGTTTCTGTGAAAGCTATAGAGCAGGGGTAAGCAACCTCGGCCCTCCAGCTGTTTTGAAACTACAAGTCCCATGAGACATTGCAAAACCCCGACAATCACAGGCAGGATTCAGAGTCAAAGCCATGATGGGATTTGTAGTTTCACCACAGCTGGAGTGCCGAGGTTGCCTACCCCTGCTATAGAGTCTACAAGCTATGCTACGTATCATTGAAAATTGGTAAATCCTGATGTACTGACGGCCCATCTCATTTTTTGAGGCCCTAAAATGTCAGTACAGTACAAATACAACCCCGAGTGACCCCTTTTTGTAAAGATCACAGTCCAAGGTATTTAGTAAGAGGCATAGTGAGTTTTTTGAAGTTGCAATATTTTGCCCACAATTCTTTAGAAAATAAAGAAAAAAAAAATCTCCACAAAATTGTCATATTAACAAGTTATCTCTCACATATGGCATAGGTAAACTTACAATTACACCCCAAAATATATTCTGCTACTCCTCCTGAGTATGGTGATGCCATATGTGTGAGACTTTTCCACAGCCTGGCCACATACAGAAGCCCAACATGCAAGGAGCACTGTCGGGTGTTCTAGGAGCATAAATTACACATTTCGTTTCCCGAGCACCTATCACAATTTTGAAGGCCCTGGAGCACCAGGACAATAGAAACGCCCACAAAATGACTCCATTTTGGTAAGAAAATCTATATTCTATGAGGCATACTGAGTCTTTTGAACATGTCATTTTTTTTCCGCAAGTTTTTGGAAAATGCGGAAAGAAAATTAAAACCTATTGTTTTTTTACACAAAGTTGTCAAATTATAAGATATAATTATTAAAACATAGCATGTACATAGCAAAAATTACACCCCAAAATACAATCTGCTACTTGTCCTGAGTATTAGCGATACAACATGTGAGACTTTTCCACAGCCTGGCCACATACAGAGCCCAATATTCAAGTAGCACCGTCAGACATTCTAAAGGCATAAATTACACATTTAATTTCCTGACTACCTATCACATTTTTGAAGGCTCATGAGCCTCTTTGTTAGGATTCTGTCCTCCTCCGTTTTCATTTCAGAGCCACTGCTTTCTACTGGCTCATACTCGCTATCCGAGTCTGACGGAGAGTGTTCCCCGCTACTCTCGTCCGACATACTCTGGAGTATATGGAAAGCCTCCTAGCTGCTGAATGATTTTTTTCGCCATGTTGACAGATTACTGCGACAGATGTGTGACAGATGTTGATCACTGGGACAGATATGGTAGATGATCATGGACAGATGTAGCAGATAATCACGGACAGATGTGTGCAGATGTGCACTGGGATAGATGTGGGCAGATGATCACACAGACAGATGTGGGCAGATGTGCACTAAGACAGATGTGGCAGATGATCACGGACAGAGATGTGCAGATGTGTACTGGGGCAGATTTTCACTGGAACAGATGTGCCAGATGTTCATGGACAGATGTGCGCATATGATCACGGAAAGATGTGCACAGATCACAGACAGAAGTGCGCAGATGATCACGGGCATGCATCGAAACTATCAAAATAGTAAGGGTATGGGACTTTTAAGGCACAGCATATTTTGGTAAAATCAAATTTATTCAAAGTTGATAAGATTCAAACAAGTTCAATTCATATAACAATAGATTGCAATAAAATACAATTGTGTAAAAAAACAGTCGACTTCGATACTCTAGAAATGCACATGATAGTCTTTACAGCTCAACGCGTTCCTTGGACAAAGTCCTCTACATCAGGAGATATCAATATAGACTTTCTATACATACCATCTAGATAGAATAACAAACTTTTAAGTAATCATATCATGATGCAATTAAATACAATACAATTTAATTGTTTTATACTCTATATGAATAATTCTCCCCATGGGGGGGTAAAAAAGACAGGGGCCTAGAGCATACATACATGCACAGGGGTCCCAGAGTGCCCTCTCCTCCGTCAGACAGATGTGCGCAGATGATCACGGACAGATGTGGCAGATGATCATGGGCAGGTGTGCGCCAGATTATCATTGATAGATGTGTGCCAGATGTGCGCAGATGATCACGGACAGATGTGCGCAGATGATCACAGACAGATGATCACGGATAGATGTGCGCAGATGATCACGGACAGATGTGCGCAGATGATCACAGACAGATGTATCAGATGATCACGGATAGATGTGCGCAGATGATCACGGACAGATGTGCGCAGATGATCACAGACAGATGTGGCAGACGATCATGGGCAGGTGTGCGCCAGATCATCATGGATAGATGTGTGCCAGATGTGCGCAGATGATCACGGACAGATGTGGCAGACGATCATGGGCAGGTGTGCGCCAGATCATCATGGATAGATGTGTGCCAGATGTGCGCAGATGATCACGGACAGATGTGCGCAGATGACCACAGACAGATGATCACAGATAGATGTGCGCAGATGATCACGGACAGATGTGCGCAGATGATCACAGACAGATGTATCAGATGATCACGGATAGATGTGCGCAGATGATCACAGACAGATGTATCAGATGATCACGGATAGATGTGCGCAGATGATCACGGACAGATGTGCACAAATGTTCACTGGGACAGATAATTTTACTGGGACAGATGTGTGACAGGTTTTTTTTACTATGTGGGGACACTGTGACAGGACACTGTTTTACAGACACTAGCTGGGTGATCGATGTGTAAAAAGCTGTAAAAAACAGCTCATACACACTGATCCCTGGCTCGCAGCATATATCCGTTCCCCTTCTCCTCACTGACAGGCTCCATGTGAGGAGAAGGAGAGCCAATCGCCTGGCAACGGCTCTCTATTTACATTATCTGATGGCTGTAATTGGACACAGCCATCATGTGATCATGAGTGCTAATCACAGAGCCCTCCTGCCGATCGGAGATGCGCCGTGTCAGGGGGACACGAGCGCATCGGGATCGCGCGGGCCGTTTATATGCAGTGGCTGGGAAGAAGTTGGCATGTTGTCTGTTAATAAAATGGCCTTTTTCTTTTTTTTATTTGTTAGAAAAGTACCAAAAGACAACTGTAAGATCTGACGTACCAAGTAAAAAATATATGGGGTGTTTATTATAATACTAAATATAGAGTATAAGTAAACGTGACATATTTTAATTTGGATTTCCAAGTTGGAAACAAAAAGTTAATAAAAAAGATCAACAAAAGGAGAGTTTTACAAGCTTCTTTTTTATTATTAAATTACCTTTTTGTTAATAAAACTCCATAATCCCTTGAGGTTTTTTCTACATAAAAAGTAACGTCACCTGAGGGAAGGGATCATCAACGGAGCTTACACGTTACAGGCATGTAATGTGTAGCAAGCATCAAGACATGCCTTATTTTTCTTGGTGGATTTGTGGTCAAGGGATGGGAGCAACCTTGCTGGAGGCGTCTACTGTATATTGTGGCAGTGACTCATGAAGCTGCTGAATGGGCAGCATTTAACTGAGGGGTCACTATAGCAACACCTTGGTTCTGATCCATTATCAACTTTTGGCCCAGGGAATTCAGTTCTTAAAAGTGAACTATGGAATACATAACATGTAGGTATAAATACATTTGTATATAATTGTTCATAAATTAGATTTTATTTTCTACCCCGATTTATACTTTATTCGTGACAGGCATATGTCAGACCTAAGTAAAAATGATGCCAACCTACAGCTCTAAGATAGATGCAAACCCGAACTGGAGCAGTCAGTGACCCAGAACAAGTATTCGGATTAAGAATATTGATATTACTTTGACGTATGTGATCTTCATGCTGGTTCTGGCTCTGTGTCTCCAAAAGTATTAAGGCCAGAGACAGCCAAGCAAATAGCACTTTAGAAGGAATCCAGCAGCAACAATCACCATATATATCTCAGTATAGGTCATTGATGGAAATGGTATGGCTACCCTTATATTTATTAACTAGTAGAATCTATTTTATTGACAATAATGTCAATCACACACCTAATGATGCAGATCAGACCCTGTGTTGTTTCAAATTATGTGCATTGTTGGAATGTCTAAGTCAAATGGTCTGCTTTAGATCTTGTCACAGAAGTTTCCTTTGCAAGTTTGAAAATACAATATAAGGCTAAAGTCTACAAAAATTTTCATTGGCCATCTTTTTTGTTTTATAAAAGTTATTTTCAAAATGCTGACACCCTCCACATTATTTTTTATTTACATTTGCAGCCAACTTTATAATCGCCACAAGTCGCAATGTTTTTACGGCAACTGAACACTACATTTGTGAAGAGAAATGGACAGACTAGGTGGGCCAAGCGATCCTTAACTGGCCTTGGTGTCTTGTAACAGTGGCACTAGGATAGCATGTCATATTTGGAAGACAGACTGCTTTCGTTTGACGAGTTCATTCAGATACCGCAGCCGGTGAGAATGCACACACTCGACAAGCTCATTCTTTGATTGGGAAATGTTGACATAGAGTATTGTAGTTTAAGTGACACATGTGGGACAAAAATGCTGTAAAAGTAGTATAGACAAGTGAATACCTCTTTGATGGAGAGATATTATGGTCATTTATATGAACACTTTATTCCGGAAGGTATTTTAATTCAGTCGTGTGGTGTTTTAACCTCAGTATGTCAATAAACAGTACTTTTCAGTCTGCATTAACCAAAGAAGTTCCAATCAGAAAGAGAACTATAACAATGGTCGCATCATGTGGGGAATGAATAAGCAATAGGGTAAAGTATGCAAATAGGCTGCAGGGATTCAGATCTAGTGGTTATACGGTCTGGAGCAGTTTGCTATATAGAGGCCTATGTTTAGGAAACAAGTTTTGGCAATGGCTTGATAAACAGTTATTTATTGCACAAAAAAATGATCTTGCAGTACATAACTCAGGATTTGATTCTTAGCCCATGGGTTAAATGCTGCTACCTTCAGGCGATTGAACACTGACAAAAGCATATACCCTCCACATAACCACTATACAGTTTTTCTCTAGTGTCTTTAGGTGTTTGGCCTCTTCTCCTATGGGGGAAGAATTTCTGTTCTTCTCCAGATCTCCTTCCTTCCTTCGACTGACACTATCAAGATCTGACAGCTTATTGCCTTATGGCTCATAAGCTGTCTCCAGATTGGTTATCCTCAGTATATGGAAATAAGGTGTGTTCAATAAAGGCCTTCTAGAGCACACACTCAGCGCCAATTCAATCCCACAAAATTTAGTAGTAGTAAGACAGAAGCGAAGAAAAAAAAAATATATACTGATCAACTCAGAATATTTTAACTAGCTGAGCAGCCGTTGTAAAAATATCAAAATGTAGAAAACGAAGTGAATTAATAAAACAAATAAAACTTGCAACATTAGTTCACACCAAACAGCGCTAAAAAATTAATTACATCTAAAATAATAAGTAAACTCATGGGCAAGCCCCTGATAAAAGTCTTAGACGTGGTGTTGTAACAGAGTCAGTCCAGAGAATAAAGAGGTGAGTATCTACAATTGTCCATAAGTGTGCACCTTCCACCAATACAGAATTCAATTGCACTCCACCGCGTGATGAAATAATCCCCTCTGGGGTTCAAACTCACCGGAACCACAAAACAAATGTGCCTTCAGTAATATTGGTAACATCAGCTACTCTGTCCTGGCTTGTCACTCCTTAAACAGATCCACCAATGTGCTGGGCTCCACAGCAGCTCATAAATAACAGAAAATGACAGCAAACATAGCGTAATCCTGTTTATTAGATAAACTGCTTCCCATACATCAGAAGACCCCATAAAAAGCCTACGTACGATAAATCAGCAGTAAAAAAGCATATAGTGGCCTCAGAGGGCGCTATCACCGCTCTCAGTCGTCCCGCAAGTCCTGCAGACACTTCCTGATGGAGATGGAAGGCGGTGGAACGCAGCCTTGGAGCGCACTCGTCACTTCCGGGTTGTGTGTAGTCGTCGTTACGCCCTGACGCGTTTCGTCATGTGACTTCAACAGAGGGCGTAACAGAGCGACGTACACACAGTCCGTAAATACCTCCGCTCATAGAGCGGCAGCCAATCAGCGCACCATGGCAACTGATGACAGGCACTAGCATCTGCCGCCTGATAGGTCGCTGACGGCCAGCCACTTTAAACATAGAGCGCGGAGGTACTTATGAAAACAAGTTCTATAAACATACATCTTACGATACCAGTAGATGCTGGATGGTATTAGAAATAAAACCATAGTTATGGAAAAACAATAATATTTAAGCACATGGAAAAAAAATGAGAGATATCTTACTAGTAATATTAATTTACTATAGTTTAAAAAATGTCATAAAATCAGTATAAGGAGAAATATGTGTATATATACAAATATACACAGCGGAGTCACTGAGTGATTACTCCGTCATCATGTAATTAATGACAGATTGTTGTCTCTAATAATATATAAGATATTGTATTCCATTAGAACCAGTGAATGCTGAGACTGGTAATACTGTCAGTGGGAAGAACAAGAAAAAAACGCACAACAAGACACTATCACCACTGACATATTAATCAGCAAGGCTGGTTATAGCTAATCTAATGGATACCAATGTATCAATCAATCGATGGAAATATGGCCCAAATCTCAAATATAAATAAGAGAATTAAACGTAAAGGTAGATAAGATATATATAAAAAAAAATTTTTTAAAACTTAATAAGAATATGAGAGTGCCTCACATCCAGATAAAATATATATATACACATACATATAAAATCAAGGATAAATCAATAATTATAAATCAACATATAAAATATGTAAAATCTATCATATATATGTGTCTCATAAAATAGCGGTAAGAATGTGATAATATGGTGTTAGATATCCATTAAGATTAATATAAAAATAAAAATAAAACAACAATATAAAAGAATGTTGGTTGCTCTATAGGTATGAGGATTAGAGATCACTGATAAAACAATTTATGTCTAAATCAACATTCAACCCTTTCGGAGAGAGTGTGTCAATCAAGAAGATCCACTGGGTTTCACGCTTCGAGAGCTCCCGTACCAAGTTTGATCCCCTCCAAAAAGGTTTGAGATGATCTATACCCCAGAATTTCAATCCAGATGGGTCCTGATTATGGTACAACTTAAAATGTAGTGAGACATTGTGGTCCCTGAAGCCTAACTTAATGTTGGCTATATGCTCAGCGATCCGAATTCGCAAAAGTCTCTTAGTGCGACCAATATAAATCAGACCGCATGGGCACTGTAAGGCGTAAACTACATAAGCTGTATTGCAGGTGATAAATTCTTTTATCTTAAATTCTTTCTGGTTTGAGGTAGATGTAAAGCTATTCAGTGCTCTTATCGGTGTTCTGACCTCTTTGCATGCACGACATCTTCTGCATGAATAAAAGCCATCATGGTCCCAGATAGAAGGAGGTCTTGGTGGAGGGTCGATGACTTTTTTGACAATTTTATCTCCATAATTAGGAGCTCTTCTATATATGAAGCCAGGGATTGAGGGTAATGAGGGTTTCAAAATTCTATCCATTAATAGAACGTGCCAGTGGTTCATAAAGATAGCTTCCACTTCTTTATACTGGGAGTGGAAGCCAGAGATAAAACTCCATTCCTGCTTGTTGATCTTCGGTGTTAATGTTGTATCAGCCAGAAAATGTGTCCTGGGTACCAGAGAGATATCTTCAATAATACGATCCAGAAACTGTTCTCGGTAGCCTTTTTCAATGAATTTATTCCTTATGACCAACGCTTGTGTTTTGTAATCAGCAGTTTCTGTGCAATTTCTTCTTATTCTGGTCAACTGTCCCTTAGGAATATTTCTTAGCCACAACGGATGATGACCGCTTTGTATGGGGAGGTAGCTGTTAGAGTCAGTAGGTTTAAAATATACTGTGGTACCGAGTCTGTCACCACATCTATATATATTAACATCAAGAAAATGTATATTCTTATCACTAATTTCATAGGTGAGTTTAATATTGTTGGTGTTATCATTCAACTCCTCCAGGAATGATTGCAGAGTGGACAGAGGACCTGACCATATAAAGATGAGATCGTCAATATAGCGTCTATACAGTAGTAGTGCATCTCTTTTCACAGCAAAAATGGTTTTATCCTCCCATTCCCCCATAAAGAGGTTAGCAATACTCGGGGCGAACTTAGCGCCCATTGCAACTCCTCGTTTTTGTAGGTAAAAATTGCCATCATACCAAAAATAGTTGTGTCCTAAGCAGTAATCAAGAGCGTTCCTTAGGAAGATCTTATGATTATGTGTTAGATCATCTCTTTGGCTGAGAGCCCAGTTCAGAGCTAAGAGAGCATCATCGTGCTGGATCACTGTATATAAGGAAGAGACGTCTGCGGTTATCAAATAAATCTCTGTTTTTCCTGTTAGATCAATTGTTTCCAATAATTGTAATAGGTTTTTTGTATCCCGAAGATAAGCCTTGGTCATAGTCACACTCTTTTGGAGGAACACATCAAGATATTGTCCAATTCGGGATGATACTGATCCTATTCCATTTACTATGGGCCTCCCTGGAGGGGAATGGATATCTTTGTGGATCTTTGGTAGCGTGTAGATAGTCGGTATCCTACAGCTGCTGGGAACCAAATATCTTCTTTCCTTGTCTGTCAGTACCCACTTGAAATAACCAGACCTGATAAGGTTTTCTAGATCAGCTTCATATTGCGGGGTTGGATCTCTTTCTAACTTTTTATATGTGTCATCATCAATTAGCATCCCAAGTAATTGTTTATGATAAAACTCCTTGGTCAGTATAACAATACCTCCTCCTTTATCAGCCGGTCGTATCACCAATTCTTTTCGTTTCTCCAATAATTCAATCCCTTGCTGTATGTGGCGTGGGTTCACATCTTTCTTAGGGATGAGGCCTTCTAGATCGCGGAGTACTAGACCTTTAAATACATCCACTTGTTGATTAGCCGTGTTTAGGGGATTGAATAGTGACTTATTTCTAAGTCCACTATCATTAGATACAGATGCTAAATTAGTGGTTGGTTGCGAATTCTTATTAAGGAAGTATTTCTTCATATTTAATTTTCTTACATATTTATGGACATTGATAAACACATCAAACTTGTTGACCGGTCTTTTCAGACCACATTTGAGGCCAAGATGTAGAATGTTGGTTTCCTTATGGGTCAATTCGATATCTGTTAGGTTAAAAATGCCGCCTAGTCTCTGTCTCTTTTCTTTCTTTTTCTGGAGCCTTCTCCCGGCTCTACACCCTCTTGATCTCCTCTCCATGGGTCTTGATATGAGGCTTGTTCTCTCTCCCACCAGGGGGGTTCCCTCCATTGGGGTCCCCTTTGGTCGTTTATAGGTTGTGGCTGCATCGGGTTCCTCCCTCTGCGTGGAGGGTAGCCTCGACCCCTCCTCTGCCATCCTCTCCCCCTCCCTAAAAAAGGACGTGGGGATTGGTACTGTTCCCCATCATTATGATGCTCTCTTAGCTCTGAACTGGGCTCTCAGCCAAAGAGATGATCTAACACATAATCATAAGATCTTCCTAAGGAACGCTCTTGATTACTGCTTAGGACACAACTATTTTTGGTATGATGGCAATTTTTACCTACAAAAACGAGGAGTTGCAATGGGCGCTAAGTTCGCCCCGAGTATTGCTAACCTCTTTATGGGGGAATGGGAGGATAAAACCATTTTTGCTGTGAAAAGAGATGCACTACTACTGTATAGACGCTATATTGACAATCTCATCTTTATATGGTCAGGTCCTCTGTCCACTCTGCAATCATTCCTGGAGGAGTTGAATGATAACACCAACAATATTAAACTCGCCTATGAAATTAGTGATAAGAATATACATTTTCTTGATGTTAATATATATAGATGTGGTGACAGACTCGGTACCACAGTATATTTTAAACCTACTGACTCTAACAGCTACCTCCCCATACAAAGCGGTCATCATCCGTTGTGGCTAAGAAATATTCCTAAGGGACAGTTGACCAGAATAAGAAGAAATTGCACAGAAACTGCTGATTACAAAACACAAGCGTTGGTCATAAGGAATAAATTCATTGAAAAAGGCTACCGAGAACAGTTTCTGGATCGTATTATTGAAGATATCTCTCTGGTACCCAGGACACATTTTCTGGCTGATACAACATTAACACCGAAGATCAACAAGCAGGAATGGAGTTTTATCTCTGGCTTCCACTCCCAGTATAAAGAAGTGGAAGCTATCTTTATGAACCACTGGCACGTTCTATTAATGGATAGAATTTTGAAACCCTCATTACCCTCAATCCCTGGCTTCATATATAGAAGAGCTCCTAATTATGGAGATAAAATTGTCAAAAAAGTCATCGACCCTCCACCAAGACCTCCTTCTATCTGGGACCATGATGGCTTTTACTCATGCAGAAGATGTCGTGCATGCAAAGAGGTCAGAACACCGATAAGAGCACTGAATAGCTTTACATCTACCTCAAACCAGAAAGAATTTAAGATAAAAGAATTTATCACCTGCAATACAGCTTATGTAGTTTACGCCTTACAGTGCCCATGCGGTCTGATTTATATTGGTCGCACTAAGAGACTTTTGCGAATTCGGATCGCTGAGCATATAGCCAACATTAAGTTAGGCTTCAAGGACCACAATGTCTCACTACATTTTAAGTTGTACCATAATCAGGACCCATCTGGATTGAAATTCTGGGGTATAGATCATCTCAAACCTTTTTGGAGGGGATCAAATTTGGTACGGGAGCTCTCGAAGCGTGAAACCCAGTGGATCTTCTTGATTGACACACTCTCTCCGAAAGGGTTGAATGTTGATTTAGACATAAATTGTTTTATCAGTGATCTCTAATCCTCATACCTATAGAGCAACCAACATTCTTTTATATTGTTGTTTTATTTTAATTTTTATATTAATCTTAATGGATATCTAACACCATATTATCACATTCTTACCGCTATTTTATGAGACACATATATATGATAGATTTTACATATTTTATATGTTGATTTATAATTATTGATTTATCCTTGATTTTATATGTATGTGTATATATATATTTTATCTGGATGTGAGGCACTCTCATATTCTTATTAAGTTTTAAAAAAAACATTTTTTATATATATCTTATCTACCTTTTATGTTTAATTCTCTTATTTATATTTGAGATTTGGGCCATATTTCCATCGATTGATTGATACATTGGTATCCATTAGATTAGCTATAACCAGCCTTGCTGATTAATATGTCAGTGGTGATAGTGTCTTGTTGTGCGTTTTTTTCTTGTTCTTCCCACTGACAGTATTACCAGTCTCAGCATTCACTGGTTCTAATGGAATACAATATCTTATATATTATTAGAGACAACAATCTGTCATTAATTACATGATGACGGAGTAATCACTCAGTGACTCCGCTGTGTATATTTGTATATATACACATATTTCTCATTATACTGATTTTATGAAATTTTTTAAACTATAGTAAATTAATATTACTAGTAAGATATCTCTCAAATTTTTTTCCCATGTGCTTAAATATTATTGTTTTTCCATAACTATGGTTTTATTTCTAATACCATCCAGCATCTACTGGTATCGTAAGATGTATGTTTATAGAACTTGTTTTCATAAGTACCTCCGCGCTCTATGTTTAAAGTGGCTGGCCGTCAGCGACCTATCAGGCGGCAGATGCTAGTGCCTGTCATCAGTTGCCATGGTGCGCTGATTGGCTGCCGCTCTATGAGCGGAGGTATTTACGGACTGTGTGTACGTCGCTCTGTTACGTCCTCTGTTGAAGTCACATGACGAAACGCGTCAGGGCGTAACGACGACTACACACAACCCGGAAGTGACGAGTGCGCTCCAAGGCTGCATTCCACCGCCTTCCATCTCCATCAGGAAGTGTCTGCAGGACTTGCGGACGCTCTGCGGGACGACTGAGAACGGTGATAGCGCCCTCTGAGGCCACTATATGCTTTTTTACTGCTGATTTATCGTACGTAGGCTTTTTAAGGGGTCTTCTGATGTATGGGAAGCAGTTTATCTAATAAACAGGATTACGCTATGTTTGCTGTCATTTTCTGTTATTTATGAGCTGCTGTGGAGCCCAGCACATTGGTGGATCTGTTTAAGGAGTGACAAGCCAGGACAGAGTAGCTGATGTTACCAATATTACTGAAGGCACATTTGTTTTGTGGTTCCGGTGAGTTTGAACCCCAGAGGGGATTATTTCATCACGCGGTGGAGTGCAATTGAATTCTGTATTGGTGGAAGGTGCACACTTATGGACAATTGTAGATACTCACCTCTTTATTCTCTGGACTGACTCTGTTACAACACCACGTCTAAGACTTTTATCAGTGGCTTGCCCACGAGTTTACTTATTATTTTAGATGTAATTAATTTTTTAGCGCTGTTTGGTGTGAACTAATGTTGCAAGTTTTATTTGTTTTATTAATTCACCTCGTTTTCTATATCCTCAGTATATACTGTGAGAATTGTACCCAGAACCCGCAGTAGTGGGGCCATCCTGTAAAGTTTGTTTCAGGCACTGTATCCTGTTTTAGGCGCTCACCTTGGCATGTGGTACAGCAAGTGTAGCTAGCCATAGATTGCTATACAGGTCCAGGGCTGTGGCCTATTCCTAAAGCATCCAGACCCTGAAAATCTCTTTAGGGGTATGCCCACCATGACAGTATACCCCACACATTTTTGTAAATATTCTATTATATCTTTTCATGTGACAACACTGAAGAAATTACACTTTGCTACAATATAACGTAGTGAGTGTACAGCTTGTATAACAGTGTAAATTTGCAGTCCCCTCAAAATAACTCAACACACAGTCAATAATGTCTAAACCGCTGGCAACAAAAGTGAGTACACCCCTAATTGAAAATGTCCAAATCGGGCCCAATTAACAATTTTCCCTCCCCGGTGTCATGTGACTCGTTAGTGTTACAAGGTCTCAGGTGTGAATGGGGAGCAGGTGTGTTAAATTTGGTGTTATCGCTCTCACTCTCTTACTGGTCACTGGAAGTTCAACATGGCACATCAGTGCCGCCTCATCAGTACAGGCTTAGCACACTTCTGGGCAGGCTCATCAGCACACATCTGTGGAGGCTCATCAGCACACATCTGTGCAGGCTTATTAGCACACATCTGTGCAGGCTCATCGGTGCTCATTGGTGCCATCTCATCAGTGCAAGCTTAGCACACATCTGTGCAGTCTCATCAGTGCCGCCTCGTTAGTGCCCATCGATGCAGGCTTATCAGCACACATCTGTGCAGGCTCATCCATGCTGCCTCATCAGTGCAGGCTAAGCTCATCAGTGCTGCCTCATCAGTGCCCATCAGTGCAGGCTCATCGGTGCCACCTCATCAGTGCTCATCAGCACATATCTGTGCAGGCTCATCAGCACACATCTGTGCAGGCTCATCACCACCAACAATGTCTAAAAAATAATAATTTTCAGCCGAGGAGGCGTACCTAATTCTTAGTGCTGCTGACGAGAGCAAGAGGGAGCTCTCTACTTCGGATTCCTCTTC
Organism: Rana muscosa; assembly: GCA_029206835.1. Taxonomy (NCBI): domain Eukaryota; kingdom Metazoa; phylum Chordata; class Amphibia; order Anura; family Ranidae; genus Rana; species Rana muscosa. The sequence continues at coordinate 223,637,752 of CM055116.1, forward strand.
GGATTTGGATTCTGAATCTGATGTAAATTACGAGCCAGTCCTAAGGAGTGGAACACTGACAGATTCAGAGGAGGAAGATAATCTGCCCGCCAAACAAAGGCATTCTGGTGAAGAGGCAGTGGCATCCACCAGCACCACAGTGCCATCCACCAGCACCGCAGTACCTTGGCAAGAAAGGCCAAGTACTAGTGGGGTGTCACCTCAGCCCCAAAGGGTTAGGACCCATGCCAGCCTTCCCTATTTCCTTCAGAACCTTTTGTGGCTTCCTCCTAACTCAGGAGAAGCTAATATTCACCCTTTCACTGCCCAGGCAGAAGTCCAGGTGGACAGAATTTTTCCCCAATCGATTTCTTTCATTACATTTTTACAGAGAACCTGTTAGCATCAATTGTGGCCCAGTGCAACCTGTATGCACAACAATTTATTTTGAGTAACCCAACATCCTATTATTCCCATCCCTATGAGTGGAGAGACCTAACAGTGGAGGATCTTAAGATTTTTTTGGGCCTCACATTCTCTATGGGACTCACCAAAAAAAATGAATAACGTTCGTATTGGTCAACCCACCCCATCCACCACATGGATTTTTCAGAAAAATTCCCCCAGTTGTTTACCCCAGACCAACACATATGCGTGGATGAGTCACTTGTTAAATTTAGCGTCAGGTTGGGAATCAAGCAATTTATCCCCAGCAAAAGAGCCCGCTATGGGGTGAAAGTGTATAAATTATGTGACCGTGCCACAGGGTACACATATGCCTTCATAGTGTATGAAGGGCAGGACACCCAGCTGCATTCCTCTAATTGCCCAGACTACTTAGGATTAAGCAGGCAAGTTGTTTGGGACCTCATATACCCACTACTGGAAAAAGGGTATCACTTGTATGTAGATAGCTTCTACACGCGTCTGCCCCTGTTCCGTAACCTTCACGGGAGGAAGATGCCAGCATGTGGCAATGTCAGAAAGAACAGGAAGTGCTTTCCTCAATGGCTCATCAATATGAAGTTAAAAAGAGGGGAGACGGTAACTCTGAGAAACTAGGAAATTCTGGCAGTGAAGTGGAGGGACAGGGACAGAAGGGATGTCTACATGCTGTCTTTGATCCACCTACATGGAAATCCCCATTAGGAATGGCCCCATCCAAAAGCCAACATGTGTCCACGAATACAATTTGTTCATGGGGGAAGTCGACTTCAACGACCAAATGCTCGAACCCTACCTTGCCACAAAATGAACATACCATTGGTAGAAAAAAGTATACATTTTTTTTTTCCATTTGGCCACATACAACTCCTATAATCTACTGCAACTCCACCAAAAGCCCCCAACCCTTCCTTGGCTACCGGGTGGAAATTATCACTGCCATTATATTCCCGAACGGCCGACCAGAAAAAATTTGATCCGATGTTCTTAGTAGACTCTCCGAATGCCATTTTACTGAGAAAATCCCTCCCAGACCAACAGGCCAAAGACGTGAGAAAAGATGTTATTATTGTCCCCAGTGTCCTTCCCAACCAGGCCTCTGCATAGGTGACTGTTTCCGCCATTACCATACTTCACTAAATTATTAGTGAAGTATGGTAAACGTAATCCTCATTATTAAATGAGGATACTGCACCATTGGAGGCAATTTTGTCTTTTCCATGTCATTTTAATTCGCTGGAGACTAATGTGGAGCCAACTCTAAAGCAGCTATAATGGGAGGATACTGCATTGGGTGCAGAGTGAGCTATACTCTTACAAGGCTTACCAGGAACTAGTGAGGACCAGTGTGGAGCCATCCTTAACCACTTAAGGACCAGTGCACAACGATATACGTCGACACAATGGCACCGCTGGGCAGATGGACGTACCTGTACGTCCCCGTTAAGATGCGACATTGTGGGCGCGCACCCGCTGTGAACTCTGTGAGTCCGACCGCACGTCCCGTGGACTCGATGTCCGCTGGGATACTCGCGATCGTCTCACGGAGAGGAAGAACGGGGAAATGCTAATGTAAACAAGCATTTCCCCATTCTTCCTAGTGACGGGACACTGATCACAGCTCCCTGTGATCGGGAGCGGTGATCAGTGTCGTGTCACGCGTAGACCATCCCCCCTACAGTTAGAACTAGGACACACTTAACCCCTTCAGCTCCCCGTACCGGTTAACCCCTTCACTGCCAGTGTAATTTTTACAGTAATCAGTGCATTTTTATAGCACTGATCGCTGTATAAATGACAATGGTCCCAAAATGGCGTCAAAAGTGGCCAATGTGTCCGCCATATTGTCGCAGACACGATAAAAATCACTGATCGCCGCCGATTACTAGTAAAAAATTAATTAATAAAAATGCCATAAAACTATCCCCTATTTTGTAGACGCTATAACTTTTATTACGATTTAATTTTTTCCAAAAATATGTAGGAGTATACGTATCGGCCTAAACTTAGGAAAAAAATGTTTTTTTTTATATATATTTTTTGGGGTTATTTATTATAGCAAAAAGTTAAAAATATTGCTTTTTTTTTAAAATTGTCACTATATTTTAGTTTATAGCGCAAAAAAAAACAAACGCAGAGGTTATCAAATTCCACCAAAAGAAAGCTCTATTTGTAGGAAAAAAAAGGACGTAAATTTTGTTTGGGAGTCATGTCGCACGACCGCGCAATTGTCAATTAAAGCGACGCAGTACCGAATCGCAAAAAGTGCTCTGGTCTTTGGCCAGCCAAATGTTCCGGGGCTTAAGTGGTTAAAGGAGAATAGCACTGTGTGCAAGGTGTGTTTGACCCCTTGCAAGGTCTTACAAGGAGGTGAGCATGCATTTCACTCGGTGGTGGGAGCTCCTTAACAAGTGGTGTGGAGTCACAGTGAAGCACAATCGCAAATGTACCCACAACTTTTTCAGTTTGATAAGATTTATTACTTTTATGTCACCTTTGGACTTTTATCCAATTGTATGCACTGTTTAAATATTACTGTTATATTCTTCACTTATTAATTCATTGGCAGCGCTGTTACATTTATACATCTAATATTTTGGCACTGCTGACAATATCTCTGCACTGACCCTGGACTGTATATGGACAGTAACCCTGCCTGCTGCTTGTACTGACTATGGACAGTATTCCTGCCTGTTGCCTGCACAATTGTGTTCGCTGATGCTGACCAAGTCCCTGCCTGCTGCCTGGACCAGTGCTATCCTCCTGTGGACATCTGCGCTACTAAAACTACAGGTAATCTTTTGTTTACCCTTTGCTCAGCAGAATGTATTTTGGGATGTAGGGACACATAGCATGCACATACCAAGAATTACAACACCTGACAGTGTTCCTTGCATGTTGGCCCTCTGTATGTGGCCAGACTGTGTAAAAGCATCACACGTGTGGTATCGCCATACTCAGGAGGAGTGGCAGAATGTATTTTGGGGTGTCATTTTTGCTATGTACATGCTATGTGTTAAAAATAACCTATGACAATTTTGTGAATTTTTTTTTCATTTTGCAAAGAATTGTGGGAAAAAATTACAACTTCAAAAAACTCGCCATGCCTCCTACTAAATACCATGGAATGTCTACTTTACAAAAAGGGGTCATTTGTACTTTCCTGGCTTGTTAGTGTCTCAAGAAATGAGATCGGCCACCAGTAAATCAGGTGTGATCAATTTTTTATGATTTGCATCATAGCTTGTGTGCTCTCTATTTTTCACACAGATCAAATAATATCCACTAATTTGGGTTATTTTTTACCAAAGATATGTAGCAGTATAACTAGTAGCCAAAATTCATGAAGAAAACAGAAACAAAAAAAAATGCGTTTCTTTTCAAACTTTTTCGATCTTTTTTTCATTTATAGCACAAAAAATAAAAAACCCAGTGGTGATTAAATACCACCAAAAGAAATCTCTATTTGTGTGAAAAAAAGGACAAGATTTTCATATAGCTACAGTGTTGCATGACTGAGTAATTGTCATTAAAAGTGTGAGAGCACTGAAAGCTGAAAATTGGTCTGGGCAGGAGAGGGCTTTAAGTGCCCAGTAGGCAAGTGGTTAATGGCTGTGTGTTGAGTTATTTTGAGGGGACAGCAAATTTACACTGTTATACAAGCTGTACACTCACTGCTTTACATTGTAACAAAGTGTAATTTCTTCAGTGTTGTCACAGGAAAAGATATAAAATATTTACAAAAACGTGAGGGGTGTACTCGTAGCAATGTGGACTACATTTGTAGCAATCCTCCAGTGTTCTCACGCATTGCATGTCCCTTTATTGCCCAGTGCTATTAAATTACATCATATTTGTGAGTCCGGCTAAAGGAATTATGGGATGGGTAGTCCATCAGACTAATAACTGCCCTTGTACTATCATTTCTAGCCCTTAGCTTTCATTACTAGAACCATTGTAGTCCCGCTGGGTAACCTCTTTTTAGTGAGCCAGTCTAGTCCTTTTGGTTACATTCATTCTATAAAGGGAAGATATTACTTTTTAAAGGAAGTGTTTTTAACATGCTGCATATCTGTTATCACCTTGTTTTGACTTTCGGAGGAATTCTTTTGCGGAGCTGGCACTGTCTGCCCAAAGCTCAACAGATTTATTCCCTCCTTTCCAGTTGATTCAAGTAAATACTATCAGAATCTAAATACACAGAGTTGTCTGATTCATTACTTTGCAGAGGTACCAGGATGTCTGAATCCAGAGTGTCAGGTGGGTTGGAATTTTCACTAGGTCATAGCAGTGCAAATGAGCAGGTAATTCCAAGCAGTCCCCTAGGGGGCAGTGCTACAATGTCTTGCTGGATCCTTACTTGGATCTGTAATACACACCTACATTATATCTTATTATCCTACAAGACACACTGCAGTGATAATCACACAAGCAGTTTTGAAGGCTTAAGTTATGGGGTAATTTACACATCTTGTGTTTTTTTTTTCTCCCTGGTATTTACAGTGCCTTGAAAAAGTATTCACACCCCTTGAAATTTTCCACATTTTGTCATGTTACAACCAAAAACGTAAATGTAATTTATTGGGATTTTATGTGATAGACCAACACAAAGTGGCACATAATTGTGAAGCGGAAGGAAAATGATAAATGGTTTTCAATTTTTTTTACAAACTAATGCCGCGTACACACGATCGTTTTTCACGCGGTTAAAAATGCCATTTTTTAAATTGGGCATTAAAAACGATCGTGTGTATGCTCCAGAGGAAACAAAACGCGCATGCTCAGAATCAAGTATGAGACGGGAGCGCTCGTTCTGGTAAAACTAGCGTTCGTAATGGAGATAGCACATTCGTCATGCTGTAACGGACTGAAAAGCACGAGGCTGAAAAGCGCGAATCATCGCTCAACAAACTTTACTAACATGAAGGGTGGCGCCATCCGAAGGGAACTTCCCCTTTATAGTGCCGTCATACGTGTTGTACGTCACTGCGCTTTGCTCAAGTGTTTTTTTTAATGAACGTGTGTATGCAAGACAGGCTTGAGAGGAGCCAAGAAAAATCCCATCGAGAAAAACTATGTTTTTTAAAATGACATTAAAAACGGTCGTGTGTACGCGGCATAATAGTTAAAAAGTGTGGTGTGCATTTGTATTCAGCCCCCCTGAATCAATACTTTGTAGAACAACCTTTCGCTGCAATTACAGCTGCAAGTCTTTTTGGGGATGTCTCCACCAGCTTTGCACATCTAGAGTGACATTTTTGCCCATCCTTCTTTGGAAGAAGAAGACCAGAGAAAGAAGACGAAGACTGGGGATGAAGACATTTTTAATAAAGCATTTGTCAAAAACTTTCTCTTGTTTTTTGTCACACTACTTTTTTTGGGTAAATGGGTAGGGGTACAATGTACCCCATACTCATTCACATAGGGGGGACGGGGATCTGGGGGTCCCCTTCTTAAAGGGGGCTTTCAGATTCCCATAAGCCCCCTGCCCGCAACCCCCACAACCACCGGCCACGGTTGTAGGGAAGAGGCCCTTTTGTCTTGTTGCTGTGCTCAGTCTTGCCATAGTGCAGGGATATGCAATTAGCGGACCTCCAGCTGTTGCCAAACTACAAGTCCCATGAGGCATAGCGAGACTCTGACAGCAGCAAGCATGACACCCAGAGGCAGAGGCATGATGGGACTTGTAGTTTTGCAACAGCTGGAGGTCCGCTAATTGCATATCCATGCCATAGTGTATGACCTGTGACAAGAAACTGTCTTCCACAACCTCACCTCACAGCATAGTTTGGCTGTTCCTCAGTTTTAAGCCTTTTACACAGTCTGTTTCAGTTAAAGACTGTGTTTTAATGGACATATGAACGTGATGATCAGTAGCACCTGCTTGGTACAATTGGGTAATCTTTCATCTGACTCTAATCTTACAAAATCCCTGACTTTGTGCAAGTTTACAAGTGTAAGAATTGACGCTGGTTTGGAGCCAAAAGGGCAGTCACACCAAATATTGATTTGATTTAGTTTAGTTTTTCCTTCTGTTTGCCTACTTAGCATTTTGTAAATTGATAAAAAATAAACAATTAAAATATGTATTTCCTCACAGCTGCCTAAAACTTTTGCATATATATATATATATATAGTCAAAAAAGGATTGCTACCCTTAATATTTATTAAAAATAAAAACTACAAACATCCAAAGCATTCCATCTGCAACAGTTTCTGGCTGGCATGTTAACGCCCTTCCTCAGGCAGGAACACCTCTAAACTAATTTCATAAAACATTTATATATACAGTATAAGGAGTCACTAATAACCTGAACAGTTTATTAAAGATCAGCAAACAATATAGCCAAACCATGAGCTATTATCTTGTCTTTACAGCAGTTTGGAGCTCCATAATCTTATTGCAATTAAAACTTAGTTATGTAACACACCCAAAAGAAGAGCAGCAGAGAGGTTGTTTCAATAGAAATGTCAGGCAACCCAGTCATATCAATGCACCTCGGCAGATCAAAAATCAGACCTACAGCAAGTTTTGGTCGGTGCAGCACAGCACAAAGCATAGTAGCACATAGGGATGAGCTCAGGCAGGACAAAAACATATTTGGGGGGCACACCCTAAAATGCATTTAAATTCAAGTTGGTGCTGCTATAAGACCAAAAGACAGTACAAAATAGAATATAGCGCACACATTCAAGAATGACATTTATCCTGCAAGGCTAGTTAAAAACACCTGAACATATACATAAAAATATATACGGGGGTTTGGTCACACTATATGGTCATATAGTGCTAAGCCCACAAACTGCGACAAAGTACCCTGAATGTCGTGGGTCCTACCCTAGTAATAGAATGAAAGAACCTGCGTCTCAACCATGGGAGCCAAACTCCTCTATGTGGGAGAACTGAAGGGATTCCTCCTATGAACTGGTGGCCACTAATAAGAGGTAATGAGGAGGGGGAGGGGTGCTCCAGCCCAAAAAAACCTGGTCAGGGTCTACTACAATACAAAAACATTTGTTTTTTTTGGGCTGGAGCACCCCTCCCCCTCCTCATTACCTCTTATTAGTGGGCTTAGCACTATATGACCATATAGTGTGACCAAACCCCCGTATATATTTTTATCTATATGTTCAGGTGTTTTTAACTAGCCTTGCAGGATAAATGTCATTCTTGAATGTGTGCGCTATAATCTGTTTTGTACTGCCTTGGGCAGGGGCTTGGGTGCTGGAAGGATCCTGCCAAAGGAACAAGGGAGAAAGATTTCCTGGAGGCACATGAACAAAGAGAGGACAGAGTGGGTAATTAAACACTGGTGGGGGCTAACAAAGGGGGAAGACTGCCACATGCCTCCCTTGAAAACAGAAACAGCAGTGGGCTTTAGGCCGGGTTCACACTGGTGCGACAAACGCTCCGACATTGGGAGCTCATGTCGCATGACGTGTGAAAATCAATGTTTCCCTATGGGAGCCGTCCTAACTGGTCCGACACATGTCGGTCCGACTTTAAAAATGCTCCCTGTACTACTTTAGTCCAACTTTTGATCCTACTTCAGCCCATTGACTATCATTGAAGTCGGATCAAAGTAGGATCCTTGACCTAACTATCCGACTTGTGACATCCGACATGTGATTACAGCAGCAGTAAAAGGAATTTATCTCACACTGGGATTGTTTTGATTGGTCAAAGAACAAGTCAGACTATCACAAAGTTGGATCAATGTAGTATCCTGTTCATGAAAGTCGATGGATGTAGGACCAATGTAGGACCGATGTAGGATGAAAGTTGTATGACTGTCGTGTGGTATCAGTGTGAACCCAGCCTCAAGCCTCGTACACACGAACGAGTTTCTCGGCAAGAAACGACAAGAAAACTGCCAAGAGAGCTTTCTTGCCGAGAAATTCGTTCATGTTTATGGTTTCTCGTCGAGAAAACCGACAAGAATCTCGACGAGAAATATAGAGAACCTGCTCTCTATTTTCTCGTCGAGATTCTCATCAGCCTGTTTCTCGACGAGAAAATTGTGTGTGTGTACACTTACCTGTCTGCCGGGAAGCCCGCGCATGCTCAAAATGACTTTGACGCATGCGCGGTAGCTTCCTAGGCATAGATAGGGTGTAGTAAGATGGCGGCGACGGCATCGAATGTGTCGATGACGTCACCGCGTTCGCTCCATTCAAAGAACCGCGGGTTCTTTGAAAGGAGCGTGTGTACACTCGGCCGGGACAAGTTTCTTGTCCAAGAATCTCGTCAAGAAAAACGATGTGTTTTTTCTTGACGAGATTTTCGGCCGTGTGTACGAGGCTTCAGTCTTCTACCTTTCTCTGGAGAGATCTCCAGAGAGTCAGCTGGGGGTGGACTGGTGAAGAGTCAGTAGGGTAGATTGGTGTAGAGAGGCAGCTAGGAGGGCTTGTGAAAGAGACAGTTGCAGCCAGGTGGGCTGGCATTGCCCGAAGAGGTGGTGCTGGGATCATTAGCCACAAAGAAAGCAGAAGGGAAGGTTACACGCTGCATCACTCCACATGTGCTATTGTTAAGGGACTGTAAGTTACTGCCTGTAATAAGCCGCTACTGAACTGACAAGGAGTCTGTCAAGTTCCCTCAGGAGGGAACCAGCAGAAGCTGTGTAAAGTAGAGCAAGTGTGTACAGGAGGAAGAAGTGGAAGAAGTTGTACATAGGAAGTTTGTTCCTGGAGTTCTTGTTAGTTAAATGGGCATTGCATAAACTCCCTATCCCCATCCAAGTTATTACCCCCCTAATAAAACAACAAAAAAAAAAGCTACAGACTATTTTCTAATGCTGCGTACACACGGTCAGAATTTCCGACAACAAATGTTCAATCCGACCGTGTGTAGGCTCCATCGGGCATTTGCTGTCGGAATTTCCGACAACAAATCTTTGAGAGCTGGTTCTCAAATTTTCCGATCGCGTGTAGCCAATTCCGACGCACAAAAATTCTATGCATGCTCGGAATCAATTCGACTCATGCTCCGAATCATTGAACTTAATTTTTCTCAGCTCGTCGTCCGTGTTGTACGTCACCGCGTTCTTGACGTTCGGAATTTCCAAGCAACATTTGTGTGACCGTGTGTGTGCAAGACAAGTTTGAGCGAATATCCGTCGGAAAAAAAAATCCACGGTTTTGTTGCCGGAATGTCCGATCGTGTGTACGCGGCATTACTCTGTGTGCCTGTAAAGATTTGGTGTACCTGGTTGTGCAGGTGTGGGGAATCCCTGTTCATCTGCAGCTCCTACGTGGAATGTGCTACATAACTTTTCCAGGCAGCCGTCACCCATCACACTACTTTATCACAGTTTTGGACCTCTCATTATTTCCATCCCACTGTTTTCCATTCTGGTTGGTCAGTTGGTCCCATGTAGACAATGTATTCTTTCTGTCCTTCTGGTGGTTACAGAGTTTTCAACTCCAAAGAAGGAATCAGGGACAATTCTAAAAACAAGATGGCTAAGGATTGAGTTAAGGTTTGCCACTACTGAAGTTTTAGGCCAATTCTGTGGGCTCAAGAATTTATGTGCAGACCTTTTTTGATAAGTTTACCCCCTCATTATATAAAAGCGTCAGTGAATTGGAAGCTTTTGTAGAGAAAGGATAGGGAAGGCTGACAAACCGTGCTTTAATTCTGATTGCTAGCTCTTTGGTCACTCAACCTCTTTGCAGAACAAAAACGGCAACTGTTCCAATCCAATTTGTAATTAGCTTTTTAAAGTAAGGTGCACGTGGGACGATTTTTTTTTATACAGAACAAACACGATACATAAAAGTTTCCCAGGATACTTACCAGCTGGCAAAAAAAATAAAAAAATTACATTGTTTAACAATTTGCATTAAAGACAAAGGTTTTAGTTGCATACGTTTGCAAATATAGCATGAAGAAGCCACACTGCCTTGTCAGGGCCCCCAACGCTGGTCTATGTGAGCCTCCATCTTGAAACATATATAGTGAATAAATTGAGGGCAGGTATGTCTGGAGTAGCCAATTCTTTACATTAGTGTTAGCCCTCGGAAGATCGATCCATGGTCAATCACTCTTCAGGGCTCAATTGACAATGAGGAGGCTTTTTTAAACCCTAAAAGCCCACACCACTAGGGTGACCACGTGTCCCGGATTGCCTGGGACAGTCCCGCATTTTGCAGGTCTGTCCCGGGCACCTTCATTCCAGGACAATGCAGTGTCCTGGAATGAAACTGACACAGCCACCCCCCGGCCCAATCTGATGCCGCCAAAAAAGGCCGCCACATCACTGCTTTACTCACTGACAGTACTTGTCCTTGCCGGAAATGCCTGGAGGAGCACAATCCCCGCCCCCTGCTTGTGATTGGAGAAATCATAAATCCCGCCTCTTGTGTCCAATCACTGTGCTGTGATTCGTTACAGCACAAGCTTATTTTTGGGAAGGGGGGTGTCCCTGAATGGTTGTTTAAAAATGTGGTCACCCTACACACCACCATGTCACACTTTGCATGTAGTTGCAGAGCAGTCCTTTTCACATGAATGGGTAGCTTTCAGCGGGCAATATTGCCCTCCAAACGCAACAAGGGGTTTATTATTGCCACAGCTGCAAAGCATTGTGGCTCTGACATAGGTGACATTGTGGCTCTGACATAGGTGATTTTTTGACATATACTTTTGCAGCTTAAGGGGAAGTGGTTGGGGGGGGGCTAAAATCAGAGCTCAAGCACGTGTGTTCATCGCCCCCCCCCCCCAACCGCAAGTATAAATGAGCCCTAAAGGTGCAAGGACACAACAGAAGCCCAGCGCTGAACGTATTTATAAATTGGCTGGAGTCGTTGAAATTTTTGTTTAGCTAGATTTTCAATGGGAATGTACAGAAGGTCTTCAGCTGGGCTTCTGTTGTGTCTCTGCAACTTGGAGGAGGAATAGGTATGGTTCTGTATCCCCAAAAAAACTACTTCAGCTTTAACACAAATGATTAAACAGGGTGATTTTTTTTTTTTTTTTTTTCTCTGGCTAGCTAGTAAATATGCTGGGAAATTTCTGTTTTCTGTTGTTTTTTTTTTGTTATTAGTGAGGGTTTTCTTGTCTTGGCTGCGCTCCTGTCCTGAACAAATTTTTTTGCGGCTGATTTACTAAAACTGGAGTATAAAGCCTCATACACACGGTTAAACTTCAAACAAAACTTTTCCGTGGATTTTTGTTCGAAGGTCGTTGGCCGTGAACTTGGTATGCATACACACGGCAGGACTTTTTCAGCAAACTTTCCCAAAATCACGTGGTTTTTTAGCTCTTTACCGCCACCCTTTGGTCAACTTCTGTATTGTTGTCCGATCTTTTGCATTGGTTCTGAGCATACATGTTTGTACTTTGGACTTAAGTCCGATGGATTTCTGTACACATGGCAGGACTTTTCAGCATAGGACTTTTGTTGCCGGAAAGTTTGTCTGTTTGCAGAGCGAACATTTGTTCCGATGAAAACCGAAAAAGTTTGTCCGGTGGAGCGTACACACGGTCGGATTTTTTTAAAAACCTGGTCATTTTGAAGTTTGTTGTCAAAAAGTCCTATCGTGTGTATGGGGCTTTAGAGCCACCCTTTGGGCAACTTCTGCTAATGTTGTCTTATGGTTAGCATTGCTTCTGAGCATGCGTGTTTGTACTTTGGATTTTTTTCCAATGGACTTCTGTACACACGATCGGATAATCCGACAGCACACATTTGTTGTGGGAAAATTTTAAAGCATGCTATCCCACATTTGTTGTCGGAAAATCCGACAACAATTGTCCGATGGAGCATACAAACGGTCGGATTTTCCCACAAAAGCCTGCCATCACACAATTCTCGTCGGAAAATTTGATCGTGTCTACGGGCCTTTAGAGGTACCTCTCTTCTCTTTTATACTCAGTTGTGACATGATGCTACTTGTATATCAAGACATCGCTTGTCAAAATGTATTTAAAAAAATGTGCTTGTCTTGCAAAACACTCTCAAACCAAGTTACTCTCAATCCAAGGTTTTCCTGTATATGTATTAGAAATAGCTTATTGACAGCTTTGTGTAAAAAAAAAAAAAAAAAAAAAAAAAAGCATTTTCATTTTCTTTTCGCATTTTCCAAAAATGTGTGGCAAAAAAATTACATCTTCAAAAGGCTCACCATACCCCTTCAAACACCTTGGGGTGTCTGCTCTCCAGAACGTGGTCATTTTGTGGGTTTTTCTACTGTCCTGGCACCTCCATATATGTGATGGGGGGGAAAAAGGAGATTTGGAGGAGGCAGAGAGCAATAAAATGTAATTTTTTTAGTTAAGAATACATATTTAGTTTAGTCCTCGTTCACATTGACTGTGGCTTTGAAATTGTGCGACTTCATCTAAAATAGCACGATTTCAAAGCTGCACGTGTTTGTGACTTTGGGTGCGACTTAGAAGACATCTGTGCGGCTTCACAGTAGCGCAGGAATTTCTTTTTCAAATCGATGCGACACCGTAAAGTCAGCATCGCACCTATTTGAACAGTGTGATTGCCAGCAATAGGATGCCTTGTCTTGTCTTGAGAATTGACCTGTGGAATTTCATGACAAGTCGCTCCAATGTGGGGGGGGGTGCTACCTGAATTTTATTTTTTTTACCTGGCAAGAAGGTTGTTGAGCGGGGGGGGGATTTGCTACTGAATTTTTTTGCGGGAGGGGGGGCGCCGATCGCGGGACATTACAGTGGATAAGCGGGGGAGGGATTTTGTCTTACCTCCTCCTGTGCTGCCTCCTCTTGCTCCTCCTCCTGCTGTGCGGGACTGCTAGGGCCCCAAGCTGTTGCTTGGTTTGCCTGTCCTGTTCCGACGGCCCTGCTCACAGTCACTTGATTAAAGGAAGGTTTTGGGTAACTAGCCTGCCCTTATCTGGCTGTCTTGATGGCTTTATTAATGCTATTATTATTTGCTGGTCACTGCTAATACAGCAAAATAAATATAAGTATAATGTACATATGCACCAAAAATACACCAAGCATTGAAAATGCAAAAATTGGAGATAGGGTTGCCCCTGGGATAGTGCGGACCGGTGCAATATAAAGAACTGGCCAGAAACTTAATTTAAAAAAAGTAGAAAGGATTTTATTATAATAGGTCATAAAAGGTTCGTCAATGAAACAAATATTTTCAGTAACACATTGAAATAATTACAATAGAAATAGAGATATATTTGTGAATATCACATTGGAAGCCAATATACATTACATATGCATCCCTATGAGCAGATACTGTACATCAGTATAAAGGGATACAAGTAAATACCGACATGTTTCGGATATACTCAGCGATTTAATACCGAGGTAAGTACGTTCCTTCTTCAAGGTAGGTATAAGGGCTGAGCAATGTATTTGAGTTGAAATCTGTGATTCAAGGAGAAAGACAATATGTAAGAGTACAATATTTGGTTTTGCAAAGACATTGCGTGTTTAGACATAATGCATGGTGTGCAGATAAGCATTTGAGCAAAAATTATACCCAACAAATTGTAGATCATAGTTGATGTGTGAGATAAAGAGATGTAAAGAAAGATATTACTTACGTATCACAAAAATCTTTTTCTGACAATACACAAGTGTAGAGTTGGATGTCTTTGGGTGAGCTCCATGGAATTTGGAAATTTCCAGTCCAATAGATGATAATGAATAATATGTTTAATAATAAACAATTAAGGGCTTATATATGCTTCAAAAAGAAGCAAAGAGAAGGAAATATATATGCGTCAACAAGCCCATCAAGTTGTTTAGACGGACATAGGGAGCAAATATATGTGTTGGACCTGGGAATGTTCCATTGAAACACCAAACTAATTATATAGTAATGTCCTTGTTCCAATACACCATGCACAGCGCGTCAAGGCTCACAGGGATGGGTCAGTGGACACCGGAGACTGCCCTGAAAGGTAAGAGATGGAATCAATTCTCATAAGGAGAGATTGTTTATAAAGAAATATTTTTGTATATATGGCAATAAATGTGGTTTCCCAAAGTTCGCTTAAGTAAGCAATGAGTATAATCTTACCTATGATGGTGTCACGGTGCCAAGTGGATCTCATCTCTACAGCGAGATCTAGTGCACTAGTTGCTGACATTTAAATAGATCAGCTGTTGGTCAGATGACCAATCAAACAATGGGTGTAATGTTTTTTCCTTTGATGGTGGGGCTTTCCTCCAGGTGCAGGGCGTAGCCATGGGCACCTGTTGTGCCCCTGGCTACGCCAATCTGTACCTGGGGGAATGGGAACGCTCCATCTTCTCTGACGAGGGCCTCTCGATGTACCTGTGCCACGTCGTCATGTGGCACAGGTACATCGACGACATACTCGTCGTATGGAACGGCCCCCAACAATTGCTTGATGAATGTTTACAAGCCTTGAACACAAATAAATTTAATTTAAAATTCACCATGACCTCTGACCCACATAATATTACATTCTTGGATGTGGAAATTTTCAGAGACAATGACAACATGCTATCTTCCAAACTTTTTCGCAAGCCTACAGCTGGTAACACCATCTTACATTCATCCAGCTCTCACCCAAAACCATTAATAGAATCCATTCCATATGGACAGTATCTGAGAATAAAGAGAAATTGCTCTGATCCCATGGACTACAAAAGAGAAGCCAACAATTTAAGAAAACGCCTCTTAGAACGTGGTTATAGCCACAAGTGCCTTAAAAAAGCATTTAATCGCACTCAAAATAAAAGTCGACATGAACTTCTAGCTCCTAAGAAAATAAAATTGAATGAAACTGGCAATCGTATCATCACCACATATTCAAATGATCACATACAGATCAATAATATTTGCAGAAAGTTTTGGCACCTTCTAATTTCAGATCCGGTGGTGGGACCCCTTGTGCCCCCAAAACCAGCCATAACATATAGACGAGCAACCTCCATTGGAGATATACTCGTCCAAAGCGAATTTAAAGGCTCCAATAGGGGAGATCCATGTAAAAATAGAGGAACATTTCCGTGTGGTGCCTGTGCATATTGCAAATATATGAATACAGATAAAGACATTCTTTTACCTAATGGTATGAAATTTTTGCCTAAGCATTTTGCCAACTGTCAAACTTCAGGAGTAGTTTACCTGATAAACTGCAGTTGCAACTGCTTTTATATAGGAAAAACCACTCAAAAACTATGGCAGAGATTCTATCGACACCTCAAGGCCATGAAAGACAATGACCCTGACAGTACCTAGGGCAAACATACTCTTCAAACTCATGCTGGTATATGCCCCAAGATACGGTGTTGGTCCTGGATCGGGTGCATCTCGATTCCCGAGGAGGCGACTTTGATAAGCTCCTCCTCCAGCGGGAACTGAGGTGGATTTCATCCTTGGACGCCACCTCTCCCCCGGGACTAAACCAGGCTTTCAATTTTAAACCGTTTTTACCTGGTTTCACATCTGGAACCTTTGACAAAGAGTTGCTACACTAATACAATAATCAGTACAACCCTCCCCCTTACTTTTCCTCTCCCCCCTTTTTTTCATTTATTTATTTTAAACCCCCATAGCATGGCTTGCAATATGCATTTCTTTTGTTTTGAGCACTTTGTTTGATGTGACAATACGTATCCACTGTAATATATCAATATGTGTCAGATATATCTTTTGTACATATGGCTGTATCAAACAGCTGCCCAAAGCACTCAAACATTTGCGTTAACTGTATTTCTAGACATACAGGATGTCATACATGTAATTGGGTAAGCTCCTATGAAAATATTGAATATAATTCCAATAGTAATATTCTAGAATTAAAATATTTAATTATCATTTTCACTCTGTATGTAATTTTTCCTTTTTTGTTCACTCTACTGGGTGAACTATTTCTCCTGGTCCCATGCTTGGCTAGCCGAGGCTCCCCGGCACGTAGGAGCCCCATGAACCGAGTTTCATGGAGCAGCACCCCCCCTATCGAGGGGTGTATCTAGCGGCAGTTCAACATGCAGACGGCATCCTTTGTTGGCCGTCACCTGGCTCGCCTAGCGGTAGTGATCTCCTTTACTGTCCATGTTGAGACAGACTGGTGACCCTCCGAGCGCCTGACCCCGGCACGCATGCGCACTGAGCCTGGTTGGCTCGGCACTCCCGCTGTCCTACGTGCCGGCGGTCACGTCGACGTCTGACGGCATCGCGCCCCCCCCAGCGCGGTGGCGCCGGACGCCGCGCAGACCGAGGGGTGACGTCAGCTCCCCGAACACTGCCCTGATTTGACGCTGAGACGTCAACTGGGAGGACTTCCCTTCACCTTGTTGGTTCCCTCGTTTTTCCCGGCTTTCCAATTCCGGTGCATACACCCATTGTTTGATTGGTCATCTGACCAACAGCTGACCTATTTAAATGTCAGCAACTAGTGCACTAGGTCTCGCTGTAGAGATGAGATCCACTTGGCACCGTGACACCATCATAGGTAAGATTATACTCATTGCTTACTTAAGCGAACTTTGGGAAACCACATTTATTGCCATATATACAAAAATATTTCTTTATAAACAATCTCTCCTTATGAGAATTGATTCCATCTCTTACCTTTCAGGGCAGTCTCCGGTGTCCACTGACCCATCCCTGTGAGCCTTGATGCGCTGTGCATGGTGTATTGGAACAAGGACATTACTATATAATTAGTTTGGTGTTTCAATGGAACATTCCCAGGTCCAACACATATATTTGCTCCCTATGTCCGTCTAAACAACTTGATGGGCTTGTTGACGCATATATATTTCCTTCTCTTTGCTTCTTTTTGAAGCATATATAAGCCCTTAATTGTTTATTATTAAACATATTATTCATTATCATCTATTGGACTGGAAATTTCCAAATTCCATGGAGCTCACCCAAAGACATCCAACTCTACACTTGTGTATTGTCAGAAAAAGATTTTTGTGATACGTAAGTAATATCTTTCTTTACATCTCTTTATCTCACACATCAACTATGATCTACAATTTGTTGGGTATAATTTTTGCTCAAATGCTTATCTGCACACCATGCATTATGTCTAAACACGCAATGTCTTTGCAAAACCAAATATTGTACTCTTACATATTGTCTTTCTCCTTGAATCACAGATTTCAACTCAAATACATTGCTCAGCCCTTATACCTACCTTGAAGAAGGAACGTACTTACCTCGGTATTAAATCGCCAAATATATCCGAAACATTTCGGTATTTACTTGTATCCCTTTATACTGATGTACAGTATCTGCTCATAGGGATGCATATGTAATGTATATTGGCTTCCAATGTGATATTCACAAATATATCTCTATTTCTATTGTAATTATTTCAATGTGTTACTGAAAATATTTGTTTCATTGACGAACCTTTTATGACCTATTATAATAAAATCCTTTCTACTTTTTTAAATTACGTTTCTGGTCAGTTCTTTATATTGCACCGGTCCGCACTATCCCAGGGGCAACCCTATCTCCAATTTTTGCATTTATTCATTGGGATGTGACCGGCTGCTTGGAACTAACCACAACACACTGCTACAGCTTCATCTTATAACCTCTTTATATACCAAGCATTGAAAATGCAATTTTAAATGTTCAGTGAATTACTGGGCATTATTGTGTGCTCACGCCTCCTTGTGTATTGCTTGGGCTACTTGATTAATTGATCAGCCTAGTGTGTAATCTGAATCTGGGGCATAATTTGCATTCACTGTAATTGCCATTGCTGGCTCATGTCCTGATTCTGTCTTCAAAACTTTAGACAGGTTGTGATCTGGAGCATTCATGCAAACATCAGTGAAGTCTGTAAACCTTTATTCACACTTTTAAAAAGGAGCCAACAGCGTGTTTCTATTCTAAGGTTCCTTTTACTGTCTGTATGTGCAATATCCTCTTTTGCCACTAGAGGGCAACAAATGATGACTTTATTACTGAAGTATAACACATATAGGTGTCTCAGTGGTAGAAATATATCATTTATTTCCCCTTTAATTGTTACCTGTTTATTGGCTTATTTAAGATAAATGTCTGTCTTATCAACTTAAAGATAAACTTCACTTCCGAAGCTACCCCCCCCCCCCCCCCAATCCTTACCTGTTTTTGCTGGGTAATGCACAAAAAAGATACATGCCCGGTGAATCCATCTTTGTTCTGTGGACTGTAGTGGACGGTGCTGGCTGTCTCTTTTGGGTTCTTGCAGACATTTGCACCCTGATGAAGTGCATGCGATGTGTTTTTAGGGGATCAGGTGAATGAACCTGGAAAAAACAGCCAGTCTGATGGCGTGTTGCAGCACATGTAGAGTACTCAGGTCTTCTGGTATGTTTGGGGTCATTGTCCTGCTGCAGAATACATTTGGGGTCAATCACATGCCTTCCTGATGGTATGGCATGATAAATGTGGAGTTAAAGATTTGGTCAGGATCAATGGTGTCCTCAAATATACAGCCAATATCATTAAAGTGGTTGTAAATCCTTTTGTGTTTTTTGTTTTCCTTTTCTAACCTGCAAGACAAAGCTATAATGAGCTAGTATGACTAGCATACTAGCTCATTATGTACCACTTACCTTCGATCGGGGCCCCCGAAGTCGTCCGTGTCCCTCCTCTAGCCGCATCCATCGCTGCGGCAATAGCCGGAATGTTACTTCCGGGTATCGCCGCTGCAGCCAATCACAGCGCCGCTCCGGCGCTGTGATTGGCCGGAGCGGCGAAGACGTGACTCCGCGCATGCGCGCGTGAGCTGTCAAATTTGGCTACGTCGTCGAATGTTGCGACCTAGCCGAATTTGTGAATGGGGTGACGTCAGCGTCGCCGCATTTACATACAAATATCTCCTTAACCGTGTAGGTTAAGGAGATATTTCTTGCACCTACAGGTAAGCCTTAATCTAGGCTTACCTGTAGGTCTTTGTTTAAAAAGTGGGTTTACAACCACTTTAACCGCTATCTTCATTGTAAAGAAGAACAAGGAGTCTTGGAAGTGATGGTTTGGCCCCCAAAGAGCCCTGATCTCAACATCATCAAATCTATCTGGGATTACACAAAAAGACAGAATGATTTGAGGCAGCCCACATCCACAGAGGATCTGTGGTTAGTTCTCCAAGATGTTTGGAACAACCTACCTGCCTAGTTCCTTCAAAAATTGTGTGCAAGTGTACCCAGAAGAATTGATTCTGTTTTGAAGGCAAAGGGTGGTCACACCAGATATTGATTTGATTTGGATTTATCTTCTATTCATTTACTTTCCATTTTGTTCACTGATAAAAAAAACTAGTAACATTTCTATTTTTCTATTTCTGAAAGCATTTTTTCACACCTGTCTAAAACATTTGCACAGTAATATACTGTTCGTGTGTATATATATATATATATATATATATATACACACACTATAGTGTCAAAAGTATTGGGACACCAGCCTTTACACACACAAATACTTTAATGCCATCCCAGTCTTAAGCCTCGTACACACGGCCGGTTTTCTCGGCAAGAAAACTGCTGGGAGAGCTTTTTGCCGAGAAAACCGGCCGTGTGTATGGTTTCTTGTCAGGAAAACTGCCGGGAATCTCGACGAGAAAAATAGAGAACCTGCTCTATATTTTTCTCGTCTGGATTCTCGGCAAGTGTTTCCTGCCAAGAAAACCGTGAGTGTGTACTCTTACCTGTCCCAGGTAAGCCCGCGCATGCTCGATGAGACTTCGACGCATGCGCGGTAGCTTACAAGGGTAGTGTAGGGTGAAGCAAGATGGCGGCAACAGCCTCATTGTAGTCAATGTCGTCACCGCGTTCTTGCCATTCAAAAGAACGAGCGAGCAAGAAAAGCTTGCCAGGAATCCCGTCAGGAAAACCGACGTTTTTTTCCTGACGGGATTCCCGGCCGTGTGTACAGGGCTTAAGTCTGTAGGGTTTAATATTGAGTTGGCCCACCCTTGGCAGCTATAACAGCTTCAACTCTTCTGGGAAGGCTGTCCACAAGGTTTAGGAGTGTGTCTATGGGAATGTTTGACCATTCTTCCAGAAGCACATTTGTGAGGTCAGGCACTGATGTTGGACGAGAAGGCCTGGCTTGCAGTCTCTGCACTAATTCATCTCAAAGGTGTTCTATCGGGTTGAGTTCAGGACTCTGTGCATGCCAGTCAAGTTCCATGGACCTTGCTTTGTGCTCCGGTGTGCAGTCATGTTGGAACAGGAAGGGGTCATCCCGAAACCGTTCCCACAAAGTTGGGAGCATGAAATTGTCCAAAATGTCTTGGTATGCCGACACCTTAAGAGTTCCCTTCACTGGAACTAAGACCCCTTTCACACTGGGGCAGTTTGCAGGGGCTATTGCTCTAAAAATAGCATCTGCAAACCGACCTGAAACAGCGGCTGCTGTTTCTCCAGTGTGAAAGCCCTGAGGGCTTTCACACTGGAGCGGTGCGCTAGCAGGACCGCTCCAAAAGTCCTGCTAGCCGCATATTTGGAGCGGTGAAGGAGCGGTGTGTTTACCGCTCTTCCACCGCTCCTGCCCATTGAAAGCAATGGGACACCGCGGCTATACCACTGGCAATGCGCCTCTGCAGAGGCACATTGCGGGCGGTATTAACCCTTTTTCGACGAATACCGCCACAATTCTGAATACCACCACCGCACCTCCCACTGCAGTGTGAAAGGGGCCCATGGGGCCAAACCCAACCCCTGAAAAACAACCCCACACCATAATCCCCCCTCCACCAAATGATTTGGACCAGTGCACAAAGCAAGGTCTATAAAGACATGAATGAGCAAGTTTGGGGTGGAGGAACTTGACTGGCCTGCACAGAGTCCTGACCTCAACCCGATAGAACACCTTTAGGATGAATTCGAGCGAAAACTGCGAGCCAGGCCTTCTCATCCAACATCAGTGCCTGACCTCACAAATGTGGTTCTGGAGGAATGGTCAAACATTCCCATAGACACACTCCTAAACCTTGTGGACAGCCTTCCCATAAGAGTTGAAGCGGTTATAGCTGCAAAGGATGGGCCAACTCAATATTGAACCCTACGGACTAAGACTGGGATGCCATTAAAGTTCATGTGCGTGTAAAGGCAGGTGTCCCAATACTTTTGACAATATAGTGTATATAGAATCTTGTATTTAGCTGCTTGTTAGGAGTTCAGCTTTAACCATGAAAAAAAAAATGTAGATACAATTAAAAACCCACTTTGATAAATGTGTTTGTACTTCTGTAAGGGAGGATAATCCATTCTATTACTTTATGTACCATTTAATGCATACTGTAGTTTATTCAATTATTGATTTAATGCACATACTTTAATAGTGGTCCATTAGTGCTGTCTCAGAATGCGTTAATCGCCTGTTTCAGCTTTATTACCAGACCTGCAACAGAGTTTTGCAGCATTTGGTTGCTTAGTAACCAAACACTGCGATTCCAGGTGTCTGTCACATAGGCAGTAATTTACCTGGCAATAATTCTGTCCGCTCTGCTGGCTGTAACTATAAAAATAAAGACAGACAGAGGAGAGTGTATTCATACTTGCTCCTGTCAGTGTGCCATAGGGAGAGCACTTGTGAGGCACAGGGAGTGAGTGGTGGAATCAAGCTGGGTGCAAACAAGCTTCTCTCCAAATAGAAAAAAGTCAGATGACAGAAAACAATGGAGAAACAAACAGGGACACAAATGGTAATAAAAACCTGACCAAGAGGTTTATACAATTCCCTGCTCTATCCAAATGTAGCACCCTCTACCTAGGTGCTAGAAGTTAGGATTTTTGTAGTACAGGCCAAATTAGGCAGGGGTAGCTGGAAGCTAAGCCTGTTTGTTTTGATCTGTGTGGGCTGGGAGTGGCTCAGAGCAGCAGCTGTGACTCAGACAGTATCACTTCACTGTCGCCTCCCTCTTCCTTCTAGAGGATTCTAGAACAAGAGGAGGGCAAAAGGGGTGGAGCTGTCTCGGGTGTTTCAGGGAGCCCTGACCAATCCCCAACCAGGATTGACAGGGGGCAGGCCTCCTTGAAATACCCAGGGTCAGCCCAGCTGGGGAGGAGTTGACGGGTGGAAGAACTGAGGATGGAGTACTAGGCTGTCAGGGCCTTTGAGGGAGCTCCCCAGTCTGGGGGGGGGGTGACCTTGGGTCTGGGACTCGGGTGCAGGACGGAGCTCTTCAAGAAAGCATGAAGGATCTGTACAGGAGGCATAAGAGGAGTCAGAGAAGACAGCAGGAGCTAGTACTGCCGGGCAAGTCTTCAGGAGGGAACCACCGTGTTCAGCCAGGAGGACTGGTGAGTGACGTGCAGTCAGGAGGACTGAGTCAGTAGGCATGCCAGAGAGGACTGAGAGGAAACAGTCGGAGCTGGGTGTGGAGCCAGTAGGGAGGATTGCAATGTCATGGACAGTGAAGTCAGGCAGCTGCAGCCAGGAGAGCTGGCAGGGCCTGAAGAGGACTGACTGGGAGCAGTAGTCCACCAGTAGAACAGCTAGCACTAAAGAGATTTTCTATATGTCTGCTACATTATAGGGGCCCGCGGTCCCTGCCTGCAAAAGGCTATTGCTAAGGCCTGGCTGAGCCAGAGTCGGGCCTAACCATCAGGTGCTAGCTGTTCCTGGAACCACAGTATAGGAAGTGAAGAGTTGTGATGGAGGAGTCTGGAGAAGTGTACAAAGAGTGTACATAGCTGTCCCTAGCAACTTTGCTATTATTTCACTGGGCATCATATATATCCTGCACCCCATCCAAGTTAAATTCCCTCGATAAAAATAACAAAAACAAAGCAACAGACTTGTCATTGTCTTGGAGTGTCTGGGAAGTGAATGCCGGGTAGGGTGACAGGTGGGTCACATCACTCAGCAGCCCCTGCGGGGGTACCGCTACACAAATATAATGGTTTTGGCTGGAGTTGGGCTTTAAAAATGATTGTAAGGTCTCCTTTAAAAAAATAAAAAATAACAAACATGTTATACTTACCACCTCTGTGCAGTTGGTTTTGCACAGAACAGCACAGATCCTCCTGTTTTTGTGTCCCTCTTTGGTGCTCCTGGCCCTTCCCTCCTGTCGAGTGCCCCCATAGCAAGCAGTCACAGTCACCCGAGCCGAGTTACAGCTCCCCGTGTCCATTCAGACAAGGAGCTGCTGTTCGGCCCCACCCCTCTCTCCCCTTATTGGCTAACTGACTTTGATTGACAGCAGAGGAAGCCAATGGTGACGCTGCTGTGCCTCAGCCAATCAGGAGGGCGAGTCCCGGACATCCGAGGGATTCGTGGACATAACTGGACAGAGAGGGGGCTCAGGTAAGTATTAGGGGTGAAAGAGAGAGAGGGAGTAGGAATGGCACTGTCTATTTACTGTTTTGATACCGTACCAATGAAGGTGTATTATAAAAGGATAATTATGCAAATAAAAAAATAAATATATATGCCAGTAATATAAGCTGCTAAGATGGTAGCGGAAAATTAATAAAAATTAGGTAATAGAGACATATCTGTGATAGATTCTCGATAGTGAAACCTTAATAATGTGATATGGTGGAAATAAATAAAAAAAATAAAAAAAATAAATAAAAAAAAAATCCTTAGTGACAAAGTGCAGTGACGAAAATAAATAAATAATTGATTCCAATATTAATTCAGAACAAAAAAGAAAAAAGAAAGGAAAAGTTCATTTGCGTCATATAAATAAAGTGAAGTGCTGGTGTTGTCAATTTTTTTTCTGGTGTGATCTTGGTGGTCACTGCAAACCGTGGTGCATCCGTGCTCTGATAGAAATGCTCACTCACCAGATATTTCTTACCCTCAAGGGGTATAAGGCATCCACAGTGTTAGCCACTGTGAGGCTCTGTGGCACAAAACTCTATTCCTCTATGTTCCTCAATGCTTGGTAATCCAGCTCCAATGTTACCCAGATGGAAGAAAAACAAAGGGGGATACTCCCAATAGTGTGATACCGCTTGAGTACACAATCTTTATTCATAAACATATGCAGGGTACTCACATTTTAGAAGTTTAAAATTCTGCGTTTTAAGCATGCAAACAATGCTTTGCAGGGAAGTGGTGTGATGCTGTGCTTGCTGCTCGACCGGTTTCGTCGTAACGCGCCAGATGAAGTCATTACGACGAAACCGGTCGAGCAGCAAGCACAGCATCACACCACTTCCCTGCAAAGCATTGTTTGCATGCTTAAAACGCAGAATTTTAAACTTCTAAAATGTGAGTACCCTGCATATGTTTATGAATAAAGATTGTGTACTCAAGCGGTATCACACTATTGGGAGTATCCCCCTTTGTTTTTCTTCCATCTGGGTAACATTGGAGCTGGATTACCAAGCATTGAGGAACATAGAGGAATAGAGTTTTGTGCCACAGAGCCTCACAGTGGCTAACACTGTGGATGCCTTATACCCCTTGAGGGTAAGAAATATCTGGTGAGTGAGCATTTCTATCAGAGCACGGATGCACCACGGTTTGCAGTGACCACCAAGATCACACCAGAAAAAAAATTGACAACACCAGCACTTCACTTTATTTACGATATATGACGCAAATGAACTTTTCCTTTCTTTTTTTGTTCTGAATTAATATTGGAATCAATTATTTATTTATTTTCGTCACTGCACTTTGTCACTAAGGATTTTTTTTTTATTTTTTTTTTATTTAATTTATTTTTTCCACCATATCACATTATTAAGGTTTCACTATCAAGAATCTATCACAGATATGTCTCTATTACCTAATTTTTATTAATTTGCCACTACCATCTTAGCAGCTTATATTACTGGCATATATATTTATTTTTTATTTGCATAATTATCCTTTTATAATACACCTTCATTGGTACGGTATCAAGACAGTAAATAGACAGCGCCATTCCTATTCCCTCTCTCTCTTTCACTTCCCATTACCACATCTAGGTGTTGGTAATCAGTAGAGGCAGCAGTCCATTCTGTCTTGCTTACACCCTTTTTTTGCATTGGCTTTTTTGCACTGTCATTGCTTAAATTCCATTTGCACGGCTTCATTCTCCTTCTCTAAGTATTAGGGGTGCTGGGGCGGCTGCTACACACAGAAAACGTTTTATCTTAATGCATAGAATGCAGAAAGCATTAAGATAAAAAAACTTCTGCCTTTACAACTCCTTTAAATTGGCACAATAATTAGGTAAAGCTCACTATAAGCTCTGTCTAAGAGTGCCACGGCAAGTCTATTTCCTTAATAAATATAGTGGACTCTCCCTGAATAGGAACTCTGCAACTATACTGTAATAGATGTACATTGAATATGTGTTACCTGCCCCACACAACATACATTTACATATGTAGCGCCCTCACCTCTCCCCCTACCTGCCTTTTTGTGTGTTTTCGGCTCCTCGCAGGGAGGAGAGAGGCACACCGCACCACAAGCCCGTACCCTCCTGAGTAAGGAGGTTTAGCGGTGTTAGTTTTCGGGCCTGCCTGCTGCTGGAGTTGAATCCTCCCGAGGATGATTCTCACCTCTACCTTAGGTAGATGCAAGTCCTTATGTTTCCCCCAGTAATGTAACTGTCCACACCAACTGAAAGTCCAACTTCTATATTTATTTCACACGGATAATAAATATGCCTCTTTGACAGCAGACAGGTTGGAACAAGACACAGGACAGCTTAGGTGGGAGGAGGTCCAGGCACAATCTTGAATCAGGTTCTTTGACTGTTTAGGCTTCACAAACAGTTTTGGCGCACGATCTCTGCCACAGACCGTGAGGTTGGTCTCTGCCACAGACCAGGTGAATATAGTCACTGCCACTGACTGGGTGAATAGGGCACGGCCCTATTAGGCCACTGCCACTGACCTGTAAGCGAACTTCCTTCTAGAGAGTACTTGGCCCGTGTAAAGGAGAAGACATCCCTCCGGAGAGTTACCAGAAGTCCTCACCGTCACCACGACTCTGCGCTGGGTCTTCGGTACAGGTAACCTACCTGGCCTCCTCATCCCAGATCCGGGTCCCCTCGCAAGGCACCACCCTAGGAGTCCTCGATCCCCGGCGGAACCCAGCCGAAGGTGCTGGGCTCCGGGCCTCCAAATTAGTACCTCACCCCAGACTGAAGGTGTCTGGGATCGAACAGGAACCAGGCCTCCGAGCCTAGGGCACCCGGAGATGACACACACACGCACCCAGGCCGAAGGTGCCTGGGCGCGGACGAACCCCACACACCCAGGCTGAAGGTGCCTGGGCGTGGACGACCCCCAATGGAAGATGGCCGCCCCTTTTATACCCTCTCCCAACAGGCACAGCAGGTTCCCCGCCCCGCCGTACTGCTGCCGAGAGGGGACAAGACAAGGCACAACCTTGTATTGTGGTTCAACCCGGACCTATGGCGACAGCGCCACCTGTAGGCCCCAGGGAACTATACACCAACACTAGCTCCCATTGCACAGAAATGGTCCATTAACCCTAACAATAATGTGTCTGAGCCTAACTACCACTCAGACACTCCCCTAAATTGAACACCCCGCTACACATAGATAAGGTGAAAATGATCCTACAATTAGAAAGCTTACCATATACCTGCAAGGGAAGCTCTTGAAAGTATGAAAAAGTCTGGCTTGGATGGCTTCATGACTCTAGCTTGACTTTTTTTTTTTTTTTCATCAAAAAGGTTTTTGTTGAACACCAGATAGATCACAACAGTTTCCATTGTACAAAAAATAGCAAAGGTTTCCCTCTGCTGGCGAACTGTAAAACAACATATAAGATCACATAAGAACAGCACCACAATCTTGCATATATAAGCATATTAATCCTTGGCCGCTTGGTTTCAAATTTACTGCAAAAGTCGGGACATCACCAGCTCCCTGGGGCTCAGGCCAGGGGTATCAAGCCATTGGGACCAAATTCTCTCAAACCCGCCCGGGCTTCCCCTGTGCTGGTATATGTACTTTTCCATTATAAGAGTATTCCCCATGTGTGCTACCCAAGAGGTGGTGGTAGGCGGTGAGACCGACTTCCAACCCATCAAAATAAGCTTCCTGGCCTGAAACAGGGCCCTAGAGACCGCGACCCTGGTCAACTCCCCAGGGATCGCTTCCTCCAAGATCCCCAGCAGGCAGCACCTAGGGTCCAAAGGGATCGTAGTTTGAAACACTCTGTTTATTGTACCCACCACCTCAGTCCAATACCTGTGAAGCTTAGGGCATCTCCACAGGAGATGAATGAGATCTCCATTGTGCCTCTGACATCTACCACACACAGGGTCCCCGAGCTTACCCATCTTATATAATTTCAGAGGGGTGTAATGTACCCTCAATAATATATATAGCTGTGACACTTTCTGCGCAACGTTTAAAGAACAAGTAGTGACTGACTGCCACGCCTCCTCCCATTGGTCCGATGATAGTGTACCTATGTCCTTCTCCCACATGGATTCCGCCCTGCTCAGGAATGCCTGTAGGTGACTTGCCAGTAACATCTGGTAGCATTGTGGGATAAATCCTTTTGTTTCAGTGCTAGTGTGCAGCACACGGAACACCGGGGTGGGCGACTGAACCCATTCCACCGCATTCCCGTGTGCAGCAACCGCATGTTGAAGCTGCATGTAGTAATAATGCATATGAGCTGGGAGGTCAAATCTGGCCTGCAGTTCGGGGGAAAGTGAGAAGCCTGCCGTTAACGAAAATGTGGGACAGCAGAGCCACATCATGGGCACGCCATCTGGGCCCCTGCTGCAGCTTCACCAACTCCACATAAGACCTATTGCCCCATATTGGGCTGTCTTCCGTGAATCCCTGCACTCCCTGGAGTTGTCGGCCCTTATTCCAGACTTTTTGGATAAGTGCGAGCGTCGGGGTCTGCTTGTTGGATTTTAGGAACATTTGCGCCTCCAGCCCCATCAGGACAGTCTCAGCGCCAGTGGCCGATAGCATCAGTCGTGCCGCCGAGCTCCCCGGGTCCTGGGACATAGAGCCGATCAAATGCTGTAACTGGGCCGCTATGTAGTACAGCCAAGGGTTGGGAACCGCCAGCCCCCCACTGTCCTTGGCCCGCTGCAAGTGTTCCAGTCTAATCCGAGGGGGCCTAGTATGCCATAACAACCGTCGGAAGAGAGTGTTCACTATTCGGAAGATTTTCAGGTGTATCACTACAGGCGAGTTATGAAGAAAGTAGAGTAGTTGTGGCATTAAAATCATTTTGATCAGATTGGCTTTACCTGCAAGTGACATTTTTAGGGTGTTCCAGGTATTAATTTTGTCCCTAAACCGGGACAGCAATGGGTGCACATTAAGGGAGCAGTAGTCCCCCAGCCTGGGCGACACCTGCACCCCCAAATATTTAAAGCTAGATACAACTGGGATGGGACAAGAGTCCGGCAGGGCTACCCCACCATCCTCATCCAACAGCATCAGGGCGGATTTCGACCAGTTAATGGTCAATCCCGAGTAGTGGCCGAATTGCTCTATTATTGACATAGCCCCGGGGATGGAGTGCGTGGGGTCCTCCAGGAACAGCAGCATGTCGTCCGCGTACAGCATGATTTTTTCTTGCAGCGTGCCGTATTGGAATCCCCGGACGCGGGCACTAGCCCGCACCAGGGCTGCCAATGGCTCTATAGCGATCGCGAAGAGCAGGGGGGACAGGGGGCATCCCTGCCTCGTCCCCCTACCCAGAGCAAAGGCCGGTGACATCCTATCCGGGACCCTAATGGTCGCCCGGGGGGACGCGTACAGCAGCCTGACCCACTCTATAAATTTGTCCCCAAAGCCAAACTTGGCCAACGTCGCCCAGAGGAACCTCCAACTGACACTATCAAATGCCTTGTTGGCATCAAGCGATAAGAGCGCCCTACGGCCCCCATTGTCTGCCTGCACCTGCATGTTCAAGAACATGCGCCTCAAATTGGTGGCAGTGGACTTCTGCGGCATGAAGCCAGCCTGGTCTGGGTGGATAATAGACGTGATTATCCCGTTAACCCTGCGCGCCAGGACCTTTGCCAGGATTTTTACATCGCTCTGCAGCAACGATATAGGCCTATAGGAGCCACGGTCAACCGGATCCTTCCCCGGCTTCAACAGTAAAATAATATTAGCCCTAGCCATGGAACCAGGCAGCTGACCACCCTCTAGTGCTGCGTTAAAGACCTTCAATAGTTCAGGTAACAAGTGCTCCCCAAATTGAGTGTACACTTCTATGGGCAGGCCATCCTCTCCGGGGGCTTTACATGTAGGAAAAGAGCTTGCCGCTAGTTGCAGCTCGCCCAGAGTAATTGGTGCATCTAACTGTTCTCTGGCAGATGTGGAGAGAGCAGGCAGATCAATACTAGCCATGTACGTTTCAAGGTCCGCATCCGAGTAGGCATCTCTCGATCCATAAAGGCCTTCATAGAAGGATGCCAGCTCGGATATAATGGTTTCGGGGGTATTAACCACTTTACCCGTAGAGGCGCGTATAGCACCGAAGGCCGGGGATTGTGCTTGAGACCTCGCTATCTTGGCCAGCAATCACCCAGTTTGTTCCCCTTCCTCATAAAATGCAAGTTTGGTAAAGAACCTCTTCCGCTCTGCCTTTGAGGATCGCAGACGGTCCAGAGAGTCCTGGGCCGACATCCAAGCCTCCCTGGCCGAGTCAGTGGGGCTAGTCACATAAGCGAGTTCCAGCTGTCTCACCTGGTCTCCCACCCGCTCCACCAAGGCAGAGGAGTTGTTCCTGACAATGTGTATTTCCTCGATAAATACCCCTCTAAGATAGGCTTTCAAAGTTTCCCATTTTAGCAGTGGGTCTAGGTAGTGCTCATGGGCCCGGAGAAAGACTTCAATCTTGGTTTCAATACGTTCTGGGGATGTAAACAGTTTGAGCCAATAAGCATTCAGTTTCCATGGGGCTCTAGGTAGGGAGCTAGACGGTTGAGCTACCAGCCAAAGTACTAGCGGAGAGTGGTCTGATACCCCCCGTGGGAAATACTCCACCTTAGAGGTGCAACTAACCATGTTGGGAGTGCCCAGACACAGGTCTATACGGGAGAGGGAACCATGCGACTTGGAGAAACAGGAGAATTGTTTACACTTGGGGTTCCTAACCCGCCAGATGTCAACCCACCCCACCTCCTCCATCAGGCGTCCAAGAGCCGTACCCCGGTTGCCCTTAGGGGGCATCACCGGGGGGTGTCTATCCAATTTAGGGTCTAGGTAGCAATTAAAGTCCCCTAGCAGCAGTAGTGGGACGTCAGGCTTGTTTGCCAGGTAAGACAGCAGCAACTGCAGCACCTCTCTAGAAAAAGGTGGAGGCACATATACAAACGCCAGAATCATAGTAACGGTAAACAGTTTGCAATAAAGAAATACAAATCT
Organism: Rana muscosa; assembly: GCA_029206835.1. Classification (NCBI taxonomy): domain Eukaryota; kingdom Metazoa; phylum Chordata; class Amphibia; order Anura; family Ranidae; genus Rana; species Rana muscosa. The sequence goes on from CM055116.1 coordinate 223,668,434, forward strand.
CCCAGATATATCAATAAGCGAATCTAACTCCTGGTATACCAGAGCCTTGTGGATCAATACGCTCACTCCGCGTGAAAAGGCGGAGTGAAAAGGCGTGAAAAGGCGGAGTGAGTGGAGTGATAGGCCTGCCCTACCCACGCATATCCCAAGAAAGTAGTCGTGTCTTTCAATAGATGGGTCTCCTGTAAGCCAATTATGGCCGGGTGAAATTTACGTAATACAGTGGATATCATGGTCCTTTTCAGAGGATCATTTACCCCGCTGACATTCCACGACACTATGGGTGTAGAAGACATGGTGAGTGTATACTAAGAGTTCTGTCTGAATGGGAGGAGTACCCAGAAGTCCTGCATCCCCCCATCCAGCTAGCAAAAAACAGCCCTTTGGTTCAAACAGCTTTGACTGTGGTGCATCAGTTAGAACAGTACAGTACCTTGGGAAAGAAAAAAAAATCCTGCAGAAACTGTGGCAGAGATTCCTGCGCATCGGCGCTGTGGTGTCAGTACAGTAAAAATAGAAGTAGGAAGCATAAGAAAAACAAGAACAGTAAAACTTATCTGCATCTGCCGGTGGCTCCTGGACTGCCAACAGGGCGTTACTGGGGACTCCCCACCGGTGTTGAGTAATAGCAACACGGGCATTTCTAGTGCCAACAGGGCACAAAAACAAAATCCATGTCCACCATGGCAGCAAACAGTACATAGGGGGGGTGTAGAGACACACTCCACCCATAAACTCAGGTCAGCGGAAAAAAAAAACCCCAGAAGAGTTAGTGGAAAACTATTCGCTGGTATCTTCAAGTACGTATTGGTCCTCTCATAGTGACATCATTTCAGCAACAGCACTTCTTTACCAGGATTGCTCTTGATATAGATAGGATTGTCCGCATCAACCTGCACCATTCTCCGGTCCCCTCCTGCGGATGTCTTGTTCGTTGCGGTCTAGCCAGTCAGCAGCATCCTGTGCATTCTCAAAAAAGTGGGCTTCATCTCTGGCTGTTATGCGAAGCTTGGCTGGGTATAGCATGGCATATGATAGCTGAAGCCTCTGCAGCCTTTTCTTGACATCTATAAACTTTGATCTTCTGCGTTGCACTTCTGCAGAGAAATCAGGATAAAAGGAAATCCGGGCTCCGTTGAAATGTACAGCCCCCCTTTCTCTGGCCATTCGAAGTATCACTTCCCGGTCCCTGTAGTTAAGGAGTCTAGCAAGCATGGATCTCGGGGGATTACCGGGGGGAGGGGGCGAGGTGGCACCCTGTGCGCCCATTCCACCGTGTAAATCGGAGAAAAAGCCTCTTTACCAAAGGTCTCCTGTAGCCAGCCTTCTATGAACGTCGTGGGGTCCCTGCCCTCCACCTTTTCTGGGAGCCCCACAATGCGTACATTGTTGCGTCTCAGGCGATTTTCGATCTCATCATGGCGATCAAAGGCCTGGCGTGCCTGCTGAGCAGCGACTCTCACTTCCCGGGTCATGTGTGGCATCTGATCCTCTATATCACTGACTCTGCCCTCCACGGCCGTGGTCCTCTCCCTGACCTTCTGTATATCATGTCTCAGGAGATTAACTTTCTCCTCCAGCCCCCCAAATCCCTCCTTCCTAGCTTGACTTTAAGGGGATTAAAGCCCCTAGGGTAGATAGATGTCCTGTCTCCCTTAAGGCTGGGTTCACACTATTGTCAATTAGATGTGGATAAAATAACTGCATTTCCATGTTCTGTGTACTGTGGGAGACCAGATATAGTAAATGCAGGGTCCTGGGTTTAGTAACACTTTACGTGCATGGCCAATCGACAAATGGGTCACAGACCTGCTTCTCATTGGCCGGATTAAGGATCAGTGTTTCAATAGTGAATATTAATTCGCTGTTGTAACACCTGGGTGGTCTTCCGGCACAATGCTCTGCGCCACGAGCCCACCCTATTTTGAGCCTATTAGAGCCTCTGGCTCTAATCCGGTGCTTAAAAACAAAAACACCCTTGCCGCTGTTATTCACACGTCCGGCGCCCTGAAAGGGGCTGGAAGCCTGAATAGGGGGTAGCGGTGTCCTGTCAAAATAGTGGCCGTGGATAGAGCATGGGGGTGGTGGCCATGGATAGAGGGGGCAGCGCTCTGGCGCCCCTAATGGACGGGCCACCACTGCTGGTGGTCACTTCTAGGTGCCCCTGTCAGTGTCCCAAAGAATCGAATGCACTGTAATCTGTACTGCATTAGATTCAGTAGAGCACAGGGGAAACTTCCAGGGTCTTTTAGACCCTGGATGTCTCATTAAAGAGAACCTGTCACCAAAAAATCATCACATAGGGGACTGTTTGCAGATACTCCTGTAACATAGAGGACGTGTAGTGACATGGGACAGCATTCTACAGTAAGACTCTGTACTTTTTATTGCTGCACACTGCCTATGGCTCGTCCCTAAGCCGGAGAACGATTATAATGTTTGATTCTCACACTAACGTCGTCCCGGGCATTGACGAGTGTTCACACGTGTGAAAGATACCCCCACGTGCAGGGCAAGTGGTCCTGCTGTTGTGTAACGGTTTCACCAAAATGATCAGACCAGTGGTGATGTGCAATTTCTGCTTTACTTAACAATGAACTTCAACATAAATTGTACCGGAGATCGTGTGAACACGAATATACAGTACAAAACATTAATATGAACCATAAAGAAAGTGGATATAACAATTATACTGCCGTTCAATTAATGTCCACTAGGTGGCAGCAGCATGTTCTGAGTTCAATCTACAGATAGAATAGAGAGCTAAGGAAATCTCACGTGCCCAAGATACTAGTAATCGTTCGTTCAACAGACTGTGAGCTGAGTGGACCTCCTGCTAGCACACACTTCACGCTGGCACTGCTTTCTACTTGCTTCGGTCAGGAGGTTCTGGTGGCTGCAGATAGGGCCAACCCACTTCTTGGACAGCTTCTGCAAATGGACTGTAACAGAGTCCTCTCCAGTGACTGGGGCTTGGAAAGACGCTGCATGCTCTTGTGCTCACTGCTGGTGGCCCGCACACCAGACTTAACAGGGGAGGACCCAGCACCTGGGAACAGCTCACTTGCCCAGTCACTGCTGTCCCATCAGGCAGGATCTCTCTGAGCACAGGAAGCTGGGTGGAGCTGACATTTATATCCCCCGGGCGTGTCCAGGAGCCCAGAGGATTGTGGGGAGTTGAGTTAAAGGGACCTGCACCGGAATCTTGACAAAGGGGCATCCCACTACAATGCCACAACCTTACTGTGGGGTCAATTCACTAATGTTTGTCACATGTAATATTTGAGTTTTATAGGAAATATCACATGCAATAGTTAAAGGAGAAGTATGACCAAACCTTTTTTGGATCACAGGAGAGCATTTCATTTTGCACTCGTGATCCAGCTAAAGCCCGCTGGCGGGTGACGTCACAGCCTCATATGGTCGGTATCTGAAAAAATGCCTGGACCAGCACCTGGCTCAGCCTCTCAGCAATCCACAGAGAGCCTGACCCAACCCCTCCTGCCTCCTCCAAAGCCCAGCACTCCAGTGCTGGAGGAGAGAGCACAGAGCCCCTGACTGACAGTCACAGCTCTCTGCTCAGAGGAGAACTGAATGATCAGTGGTGTTTGATCGCTCAGTTCTTACTACAGAGCTGGCAGGGGACAGATGCATCATCGGATCATTGCTGCATCCACCTAGGTGAGTATAAATGTTTGTTTTGTTTTGTTTTTTTTATATCCTGAACTTCTTTTTTAAGATTTCAATTCACTACCAATAAATATCTCATTTTTGGTAAATACCTGTTGTACATATTGCAAAAAAAAGTGATATTACATTAAAGTCAACAAAAAAAAAAACATGCATTACTTATTTCATGGTCTAGCCACAAGGTTAGAATTAGTGATGAGCCGAACACCCCCGGGTTCGGTTCGCACCAGAACCCGCGAACGGACCGAAAGTTCGCACGAACATTAGAACCCTATTAAATACAATGGATGCGAACGTTCGGATTCTAAAGTGCTAATTATAACGACTATTATCCATGTTATTGTCCGAAACAGAGTTTGGGAACCCGGCTTCTGCACCAGGGGACATGTATCAATGCAAAAAGAAGTTTTAAAAACGGACGTTTTCCGGGAGCAGTCATTTTAATGATGCATAAAGTGAAAAAAAAAAAGTCAAATATTCCTTTAAATATTGTACCTGGGGGGTGTCTAAAGTATGCCTGTGAAGTGCCACGTGTTTCCCGTGTTTAGAACTGTCCCTGCACAAAATAACATTTCTAAAGGGAAAAAAGTCATTTAAAACTGCTTGCGGCTTTAATGCAATGTCTGGTCCCGGTAATATGGATGAAAATCTTTAGGAAAAATGGCATAGCTACCCCATCAACCCCCCCCCCCCCCCCTACCCCAGCTCATTACCAGCCCCTTTGAGTCTTGTATGGATATTAAGGGGAACCCCGCACACAAAATAAAAAAGGACCTATATACTCTGAACAGCCGTATACAGGCGGTGCATACAAGACAGGGACTGTAGGTTTGTTCTTATGTAGAATCTGTTTATAATTTTGAACAGCTGCATTGTTTAAGTGTAGCTCCATGGCAAATTCCTTTTTTTTAGCTTTTTGTAAAACATAGGGAACGGTTATCACCCCTGTCACATTTTTTTTGCTGTCTGTGCCCCTGTTCAGAACATTTCACCTCACTTTGCGTCCCAATGACAACTGTTTTTGAAATGTGGTGTTTTTATTGAAACAAGGATTGGTGATAAAGCATCAGTAGAGAGGAGACACCTTTCTCCCATATTAATTCTTAAAGGAGAGAATTTTCCTTCCAAGGGGTAGATTTCCTCTCACTTCCTGTTGTCTTCTTCCGTTTGCAAGTAGTAGTAGTTTGTAAGTTGGATGTTTGAAAGTAGGGACCTTCCGTATATACTCTGCAGAAATTGGCCCCTTAGGTGTTGGTGTTGGCACAACACTGAAAGCACTCACAGTTATTCTTGGTGGGTGCTGGAACGCCCTGCTGTCAAGTATAATATCAGGAATTGTAATAACATATAATTGTTGATCAGTGGTAGTAAAAATTGGGCCTTTGATGGTGGTGCTGGTGCCACAACACTGTAAGGCCTGACAGTTACTCTTGGTGGGCGCAGCAATGGTCCCTGCTGTGAATTATTAGATCAATAATTATAATTGCATGCCCCTGTTGAACAGGGGCTGAAAAATTGGGCCTTTGGTGGTGGTGGTGGTGGTGATGGTGCCACAACACTGTAAGGCCTGACAGTTACTCTTGGTGGGCGCAGCAATGGTCCCTGCTGTGAATTATTAGATCAATAATTATAATTGCATGCCCCTGTTGAACAGGGGCTGAAAAATTGGGCCTTAGGCACTGGTGGCACAACACTGCAACCCCTCACAGATACTGTACTTGGAGCACAGCAATGAGGCCTGTTGCAAAGTATTGCATCAAAAATTTTAATTATACGCCCCTGTTAAACAGGGGCTGAAAAATTGGGCCTTAGCCACTGGTGGCGTCACCCATAAACCAAAATGATCTTCCAAGCTATCATCGTTAATCGTATCATTGAGGAGGAGGAGGAGGATAGCCAGTCAACATAACAGCACAGGCACTCAGCATCAGCATCAGTCTTGAAGGGATGTGACATTTTAAAATCAATTAGTCTGTTTTATCAGCATCTGGTGTGTGGTAGCTGGTGGTGATCCAAGACTGGTTCATCTTGATGAAAGTCAGTCGATCAACCGAGTCGGTGGACAGGCGCACCCTGTGATCCGTGACAAATCCTCCAGCAGCACTGAATGTGCGTTCTGAAAGAACGCTGGATGCAGGACAGGCCAGTAGCTCAATTGCATACTGTGCAAGCTCTGGCCAGTGATCCATCCTTAAGACCCAGTAAGCCAGAGGATTTTCGGTGGGGAAGGTGTCCAAGTCTGACCTTGCCCCTAGGTATTCCTGGACCATGTATATCGGACGCTGGCGATGGTTGCTGGAACCGATCATACTTTGGGGCTGCGGACTAAAGAATTGTCTGAACGCATCGGTCAGACGGCCACCTTCCCCACCGCTCCTTCTTTGACTGCCCGAAGCCTCAGCAACTCGTTGTCCAGGACCAGGAGTTTGTAACCTCACAGTCTCTGGGAACGCGTTGCACAGACCTTTCTGCAAGGCCTCCCGGAGTTGTCTCATCCTCTGCTCCCTCTGCGACGGTACGATAAGGTCCGCAACCTTACCCTTGTACCGTGGATCAAGGAGAGTGGCCAGCCAGTAATGGTCCCTCTCCTTGATCCGAAGAATACGAGGATCCTTCCGCAGACTTTGCAGGATCAGGGAGGCCATGCAGCGTAGGTTAGCTGAGGCATTCAGTCCGGAGTCCTCTGGGTCACTAAGGACGACATGATCCGCAGCCACCTCCTCCCAGCCACGTACAAGTCCACTGGTTTCTTGGGACTGTAAATCATCCCTAAAAGACTGCTGCTGATGATGCTGAGTGCCAGCCTCCACCTCCATGCTGACACAATCCTCCTCCTCCTCCTCCTCCTCCTCTTCCTGTGCGATGGGTGGGACAGAAGGAACACTGTCTGGGTAAAGGGGGCCTTGAGAGGCAAGGAAGTCCTCCTCTTCCTGCCTCTGTTCTGCCTCAAGTGCCCTGTCCATTATTCCACGCAGCGTGTGCTCCAACAGGTGGACAAGAGGTACAGTGTCACTGATGCATGCACTGTCACTGCTCACCATCCTCGTGGCCTCCTCAAATGGTGCCAGGACAGTGCATGCATCCCTGATCATGCCCCACTGGCGTGGTGAAAAAAACCCGAGCTCCCCTGACCCTGTCCTGGTGCCGTAGTCGCACAGGTACTCATTGATGGCCCTCTGCTGCGTGTGCAGCCGCTGCAGCATGGCCAACGTTGAGTTCCACCTGGTGGGCATGTCACATATAAGGCGGTTCTTGGGCAGGTTCAACTCCTTTTGAAGCTCAGCCAGGCGAGCACTGGCATTATAAGATCTGCGGAAATGCACACAGACTTTCCTGGCCTGCCTCAGGACATCCTGTAAGCCCGGGTACCTGCCCAAGAACCGCTGCACCACCAGGTTAAGGACGTGAGCCATACAGGGCACATGGGTCAGTTGTCCCTGTCGGAGGGCGGAGGGGAGGTTGGTGCCATTGTCGCAAACCACCATTCCTGGCTTAAGCTGGCGTGGCGTCAACCACCTCTCGGCCTGCCCCTGCAGAGCAGACAGGACCTCTGCCCCAGTGTGGCTCCTGTCCCCCAAACACACCAGCGCAAGCACAGCATGGCATCTTTTTGCCTGCGTACTTGCGTAGCCCCTTGAACGCCTACGGAGCACCGCTGGTTCCGAGGACAAACCACAGGAAGAGGCCATGGAGGAAGAAGAAGAGGAGGGGGTGGAGGAGAGAGGTGTGTCACAACCAGTAGTAGCATTTTGGAGGCGTGGCGGTGGAACAACCTCCAACACTACTGCACCTTGTCCTGCATCCTTCCCAGCTGCCAAAAGAGTGACCCAATGGGCCGTGAAAGAAAGGTAACGTCCCTGTCCATGCCTGCTGGACCATGAGTCAGCGGTAATATGCACCTTACCGCTGACCGCCCTGTCCAGCGAGGCCAAGACATTGCCTTCCACATGCCTGTAGAGAGCCGGAATAGCCTTCCGTGCGAAAAAGTGGCGTTTGGGAACCTGCCACTGAGGAACCGCACATTGCACAAACTCACGGAAGGGGGCCGAGTCTACCAACTGAAAAGGCAGCAGTTGAAGCGCTAGCAATTTAGCCAAGCTAGCATTCAACCGCTGGGCATGTGGATGGCTGGGAGTGAACTTCTTTCGACGGTCCAGCAGCTGGGGCAGGGAAATTTGCCTGCTAGAATCGGACGTCGGTGTACTGCTAGCAGAGTGCCCGCAAGTACTTGGCTGTGACACACCTAATTCTACACCTTCATTCCTCTCAGAGCAGGTTTCAGAGAGGACTGAAGGTATACTGGGGTTGGAGATCCCAGCTGATGCGGTGCAAGAAGAGGTCAGCTTTGTTCTTTGGTGTGGGTCTTTAAGGTAGGCTTGCCAACGAGCTGCATGGCAGGTCAACATATGTCTGATCAAGCATGTGGTGCCCAAGCGGCTGATGTTTTGGCCACGCGATATACGCTTGAGACATATGTTGCAAACAGCAGCTGTGCGATCTGATGCACTCGCCTCAAAAAAGGCCCACACCAAAGAACTTTTTGAATGACGGGCAGAGGCAGCGCCCTGCACAGGCGGAGCTCTGCGGTGTGATTCCGTCGGTGTGCTGCCCATACGCTGGCCACTCAAGGGCATCCTGCCTCGTTGGAGATGTGCCTCCTCCTCATCCTCCTCCTCCTCCTCTCTCCTATTAGGCACCCACGTGGAGTCGGTGACCTCATCATCCCCTCCCTCCTCATCACTGGAGCCAATCTGGCAGTATGCTGCAGCTGCTGGAGCATGACTGCCAGATTGGTGTCCTTCTTGAGCATCCCCTCTCTCTGCTCTCACGCTGCTGCCTTCCTCTAGCTGGGTATCATCATCAGATCCTTCCAAACGCTGGGCATCCTCCTGGAGCATGTACCCAACACTGTGCTCAAACAGTTCGGGGGACTCTTCAGGAGGAGGGCATGGTGGGTCTAGGGAAGGATTGACTAATGAAGATAATGATACCAGAGAAGAGGACGCTTTGGCAGCTGCTTTGCCAGTACCCTGAGCCTGGGTGAGAGAGGATGAGGAGGATGAGGTGGGCTTGGTCATCCACTCTACCAAGTCTTCGGCATGATGTGGCTCAACATGTCCAGCTGCCGAAAACAAGGACAAGCGTGTCCCATGGCCATGTGCTGATGACAATGCACCGCGTACACGACCAGCACTGTTGCCCCCAGACACAGAGCCTGCTTGCCCTCTTTTTTTGCCTCCTGACTGTCTGCCTCTCCTTGGTTGCCTTCCAGACATTTTAATGGATGGCCTGCAGGGAGATGGGAAAAACAGCAATAAGGGCTACCTTCAGGTGTATATTGTGCAGGAGGCTTAGCAACAATGACACTGACACTGTCCCCTGCCTATCCTTCTCTGTCCCTAAACACAAGGATTGAAAATATGGTTCAGCAAAATAGTTTTAGAACAGAATAGCACACTGACACTTTCCCTCACTGTCCTACTCTGTCCCTCCCTACAAACAAGATTTAGCACAGAATAGCACACTGATAAATTCTACGAGTGTCCTTCTCTGTCCCTCAACTCAAGGATTGAAAATATGGAACAGCAAAATTGGTTTAGAACAGAATAGCACACTGTCAGTTTCACTCACTGTACCTCTCTGTCCCTCAACTCAAGGATTGAAAATATGGAACAGCAAAATTGGTTTAGAACAGAATAGCACACTGTCAGTTTCACTCACTGTACCTCTCTGTCCCTCAACTCAAGGATTGAAAATATGGAACAGCAAAATTGGTTTAGAACAAAATAGCACACTGTCAGTTTCACTCACTGTCCTACTCTGTCCCTCAACTCAAGGATTGAAAATATGGTTCAGCAAAATAGTTTTAGAACAGAATAGCACACTGACACTTTCCCTCACTGTACCTCTCTGTCCCTAAACTCAAGGATTGAAAATATGGTTCAGCAAAATAGTTTTAGAACAGAATAGCACACTGACACTTTCCCTCACTGTACCTCTCTGTCCCTACAAACAAGGATTAGCACAGAATAGCACACTGTCACTGACACTCTCCCTACCTATCCTTATTTGTCCCTAAACACAAGGAATCCAGGAATAGTAAAGGAAAAATATTGACACTGTCCCTGCCTATGCTTCTCTTTCCCTGCTCCGGAACACACTACACAAGGCCGCCGCGCTGGCGGCCTTTTATAGTGTGGGGCGTGTACTAAACCCCATCAGCAATAATTGGCCACAGGCATCCTGCCTGTGGCCAATCATTGCTCTCCTCGCTGCCGGCGCTGTGATTGGCCAAGCATGCGGGGTCACAGTGCATGCTTGGCCAATCACAGCGCCTGGATGACACTGCGATGGCGTAGTGCATTGTGGGCCGTTCGCGTCACTCGAATTTGGCGCGAACGGCCCAAATCGTTCAATCTTCGTCGAACGATCGAACAGCCGATGTTCGAGTCGAACGTATGTTCGACTCGAACACGAAGCTCATCCCTAGTTAGAATGAATAATTTAGCAGCGGTATTACTACTGCTGCTAAATGTCATAGCTCTAGCTCAGGGCTTCTGGTTGTCAGGGAGCTGGCACCCCCTGATGTCCTAACAACCAGTGACTCATTCATGTCTGCCTCATTCAGCTGTGAGTCAGAGATACCTAGTTGACAGGTGAATGTAAACAAAGGGGCAGGGACAGAAACAGCATAGGGTTTCCCCCACATTTCATACCAGTATCTTCAGGTCTGAATTTTAAGAAAAAAACGAATTTGCATGAGGTCCCCTCTCAAATTCTATACCAGACCCTTGGGGTGTGCTATAAATTTTAAGTGGAAGCCTTATAAAAAAAAGTGAAGTTCCCCCTAAAAGGATTAAAGGATCCCTAACTTGACAGAAACAATGAATGGGGACAACTTCCTTCCTCTGCACAAAGTAAGGATCCTAGACTGCTCTTCCTCCTAGACACCTTTAGTCCTTCAGGTCCAGGATAAGTGGCAAAAAGTCCCTTGAGGACTAGGAGCTCTTAGCACAGTCTGTTGTAAACTAAATGCAGGAGTATCTCCTCTCCTTTGTAGAACTGCTCCCAGCTCCACTACCAGCAGGAGCTACCAGCCCACCTGGCTGCTCCGAAGATCTCCCAGGGCAAGGGTTAAGCACAGTGCTATCCTTCAGAAATCTTGCTACATATGGCAAACTTTCCCCTTGTGAATCCCTGGGTGTGCTGATGTACTCGCTCTGTCCTACTTGCTCCCTGCTGCTCCTTGGCAAGATTCCTCCTCAAACCGAGACGCTGATAGGATCTTCCCAAGCCAGCCTGAGCCCAGCCTGGAGGCAGAGCTCCCCCCTCCCCCGACCCAGGGGTCCCCTCCTAGGCCATGACAGCCTCCTCAGCACTCCATATTCAGTGACAAGGTGCCCCCCAAAAGGAGTGTGCACCCTACATTTTGAGAGACGCTAGTTTAGGTGAATCTATTGCAGGTACAGTTTAATGTGAAATCTTTACCTCTGCCTCAGCAACAAAAGCTACTATATTTTTATCCCAGCAGGTTCATTTCAAAGAAACCCTGTGTGGTAGTGTGGTACCCCACCAGTGTATGAATACAGGATTCTCAACCAGGCAGGTTGAGGGGCTCCAGGGTATTTGCTTGTTTGGGAGGAAACTGGCTTTTCAGTTTCCTCATGATTTACTTTGTCCACTTTGGGACCTGGAGCCTGGGGATTTCTTAGAGATCCGGGTGGGATGAAATCCCCAGTCCTGGATCCGGGTTTTGAGACTCAACTGCACACTGATTGTTCAGGTGTGTGTGGGCCTGATAGTAGAGTCAGGACCAGCATTCTGGGCTCCACCCTCCCGACGAGTGCAGGTGTGCACATTGGAAGCCAGAGACCCAAGTCTGAGGATCAGAGCAGTGAGGGGCTGCTATCTAAACGGATGGTCTTTGCAAGGGAATAGTCTGTAGGAGACAGACAAGAGCCTGAAGTAGAAGGACTGAGCAGCACTGCAGTATGTATAAGCCAGGAGGCTGAATGTCATTTTGTTGATGAATTGGAGTGCTGAAACCCCTGCGAGGGAAACCTTTGATTTTGTTTTGAACTTCTTTTAATAAAAATGGGCAAACAAAGCCCTTAAAAAGAAGAACCAGCGAGTGGCGGTGTCCTTCAAGCTTTACCTTTGATGCTAGTCCTTCACATCTGTTATAAATGTAGCGGGTATATACTTTTAAAACTGGTGAAGACACCAGTGATACATAGTTCCCTGCGGTCCAGCAGGTGGCGCTGTCACTTTGGGCCGGGGTTGAACCATCGCTGCAGTGCCGTACCCTTTGTGACCTCTCGCAGCGGTTGTACGGCGGGGCGGGGAACCCACCGTGCTTGCTGGGAGAGGGTATAAAGGGGGCAGACATCTTTGCCACGAGGTTCGAGTCCCAGGCACCTTCAGCCTGAGGACTGCTGTTCGCGGTCGGTGTCCAGGCGGCCTAGGCCTGGACACCTGGAGTTCGTGTTCCATCCCAGACACCTTCAGTCTGGGGTGAGGTACTCGGCTGGAGGCCTGGGGCCCAGTACCTTCCGCTGGGTCCCACGGGGAAGGGATTGTCCTAGGGGGCCCCGGGAGTGGGGCACCCGAATCCAGAGGCGTAAGGGACCGGAGGAGGGACTCATCCGAAGACCTGATGCAGCAGATTGCCAGTGCCGGGTGAACCTCTGGAGACCGCCCGGAGGGATATCTTTCCCGAACAGGGGCCAAGTTCAAAGAGGAAGGTGGTTCATGTTCAATGACCGGTGGCAGCGGTCCAACTATTCAACTCAGGTTAGTGGCAGAGACCTGCTATTAGGCCTGTGGCAGGGGCCTCAATGTTTCATCCGGTCGGTGGCAGCGACCAAAACTCACGGTTGGTGGCAGAGACCGTGCACCAGGCCTATTCGCTAGCAAAGGAATAGGAGAGCTCAGTTTTGCCTGGGCCTACTCGTACCCACACCCCTGTCTGTCTGTTACTGAAGGTTCAACTGATTCACCCTGAAAGTAGAGAAATAAAGGAGTGTTGGACTTTCGATTGGTGTGGGGCTCTATGTTATTGGCAGACACATCTCCACGGGACAGCTGGAGGCTTCGTATGCAGTGAATAGACCCGGAGGTAATTCAAGTAACTCTGCTCAACCCTCATACACATACGAGGGGAGAGCTTGGCGTAGTGTTCCTGCACTCTCCTCTCCCAGGTACCCCTAGACACAAGCCAATCAAACGAGAAAACCCTGGTCTTTTTGCTACCTAGCAATGCCCCTGCCTGTCAGATTTGTTTTTGCCATCTGTGTCCCATTGCAGAGATTTTCCTTTACTTCCTGTCCTATAGCCAAACAGTAAGTGAGAGGAAATCCTTGCAAATTAAGAAATATACAAAGGAAAGAGAGCGCAAGACTGCCCTAGTGTGATAACGTTTTAATGCTAAAAAGGCAAGATAAAATCAATGAGGGTTACACTCACAAACATGGAGCTGAAAGTCGCATGTACAGCAGAGTAGATGTCTCCCTTCCTGGCCTGTATGGATGGGTTGGCTCCCAAAGGCGAGTGGTGTGGATGTGGGATGTTATAGAGATCTCTCTTTCCTCATCATGTCAGGCTGTGTTTGCTGTAAATCATGCGCATGGTCCCGCCGGCACCGCGTGACGTCACTCTCGGCCGTGAAGGAAAGACCAGGTGAGTGAAGTAACTCCTCTTAGTTTAACAGAGCGGTTGCCAAGACTACATGTTTCGGAGGCGCGGCCTCCTTCTTCAGGTCACGCCCTTACCTCCTCTAACCTGCTTTTAAATTAACCCTCCAGTCCCTCCCACGGAACAGCCAATGACATTCAACAGGCCAGGAGCATGGAGCTCACAACAGGAAATGTATTCAAAGAGGGGAGGGCCTGATGTATAGCAACAGCGTCCAAGGAAAACAGATATATATATATATATATATATATATATATATATATATGTATACATTCTATTTACTTTAATAAACTTAAAATTCAAATTCAAAATAGATATAGTGTTTAATTATACTATTTAAAATACATTAAACCGGAAAAATATTACAAATGTATCTATATATATATATATATTGTGACAGCAGGAAGGTAAAGTCACCTGGTTGCATCCAGGGGGGTAGATATATTTCGCCCAGATTCAGGCTTTACGCCGACTTATACAACTAGGTGGAGAGTTGTATAAGGCTAGTGGGCTCATGGATGACTCATACCTCTAGGGAGAGGGCTGGGCGTCGTACAGACAGGGAGTTGATGAGGCCAGCTGAAGCTTGTCAGCTCATTTAGGCCTCTATAAGAACTCCCAGATTCATTAGGTGGTAGCTCATGCCTGGACCCAGACCTGTGTGGACTGTCTAGGGAGAGTGAACCCCTGTGCGGTGAGACAAAGCCTGTGTGGCTATTTGCTTGGACATTTAAAACCAGGGACTTAGGGACTAGGACAGCACTAGGCTGATCCCAGTTGTTAGTTAGGAAACCTGTATGTTTAGTCAGAGGTCAAGTTGACCAGGATTTATTTTGTTTATATGTTTCTTTTGGCTTTGCTGTGTTTTGTCACTGTAAATAGAAAATAAACCGCACCTTTTTTTTGATTTTGAAAACCACAACCTCCGTTTGCTGGGCCTGTTTTTGTGTGGGGAGCCCATCCCGGGGGTCACACACACCCGCTGCCGAGCTAACCCCCTCACAATATATATATATATATATATATATATATATATATACACATATATATACACATATATAGAATATAATATAATAAAATTAGATTCTCATTATTCTCATTATCCGTATACATGCTTAGAGAACTATTAATAATTAACATATTTTAGCTTGAATTCATCCTTGTTGTGTTTGCAAATTAAGAGAATTACTTGGGGACCCCAGGTCACCAGAACTAGTGTGTCAGGGTCACCTGTGGCCAGGTGACAGATGCACACCGTAGGGGGACAGGAGTGCACCGCGAGGTAGTGAACCCTATGGCTGGCTTCTGTGGATAGGAAACTGGGTGGTTGTGGAAAGCGGGACCAGAGGAGCACAACCGGGATCCCAACGGAAGCGAGAGCCAAGATTCCCCAGGGCGCGGAGTCTAAGACCCAGCTGGTCTTCTCCAGGGCCTCTAGTGGTGAGGATGTTACGCTGCAGGCTGGGACCAGGTCGCGGCCCCTGGAGTTTCCTAGCTCACGCCCCGTAGGATAAGGGGAAGCAGCAGCACACGATAGAGAGAACCGAATAACAAGCCGAAGGTCAGGGGCCACAAGCAGACAAGGATAACGAAGAACGAGCCGAAGGTCAAGGGTCACGAGCAGACAGGGATGGTCGGGGACAAGCCAATAACGTAACAGAGAGACAGACGTAGCACACGGCAGGCAGGAACCCAAACACACAATGCCTAACAAACACGTTGATCAGCCAAGCAGGCTTGCAGTGCACAGGTTAATATAGTGTTCAGTGATAGGGCCAGGGGTGGAGTCAGGCTGGGAGGAGATTATAAAGGAAGCCAGGTGAAGGAGGTCTGGTCTCTAGATGAACACATGAGGAGGAAGGTAAGATGGCAGACAAACACTACTGCATATCCATGACAGTACCCTCCCTCTTATGGGCCCTCCCCCGCCTGGACCCAGGCTTAAAGGGAAATCTCTGATGAAACCTTCTCAACAGATGAGGTGCAGCGACATCAGATGCAGCGATCCAAGACGCCTCCTCAGGACCAAAACCTCTCCAATGCACAAGGTACTGAAGAATGCCTCTGCAGAGCCGAGAATCCAGAACTTGTCTAACCTCGTACTTAAAATTATCCTCAGAGACCGAAAACGAGGTAGGGAGATGACAAGAAGATCTATTGAGGACCAAAGGCTCTCTAGGAATAAGCAAGGGCATGAGAGGATCAACAGGAATCTGAGGAGGGTCCCCTATACCCTTAAAGGGGAACTGGTCATCTTGCACAGGACCATCAGACTGGGCAGATGTCAGTGGAACCCTGAAGTCAGGTTGGTTAGAAGGTGACATGTCGCCGGAGTCAAGCTGAATAGCTGAAGGACAAGCAGAATGTCCCGAACAAGAAAAAGTGAGAGGCTCACTGGGCATGGGCTGGACTGGCATAACTAGTACAGAGGCAGAGTGAATAGCTGAGTCAGGTGTAGCGACTACCTGAATCGCATCGCAAGACGTAGCGACTGCAGGACTTGTAGACAAGCTAGCCTGGCTGTGCGTCCAAGGGTGGTTAGGGACAGAGAAATGTAAATGGTTATGCAACCTGGAATGAATGACCGGCTCAGATTCACAGGGGGCAACCTTGGGTAGGCAGGACGAGGAACAGGAGGGACCCCAAGCCAGGATCTGTCCAGTAGTCCAGTCCACATGAGGAGAATGGAGCTGTAACCATGGGAGACCCAAAATTATAGGCGTTGAGGCCTTGGGTAAGATAAGGAAGGATATCCACTCCTGGTGGAGTGTCCCTACCGACATCTTAACAGGGAGGGTCTGGAAGCGGATAGGTCCCCCTGGGAGAACAGTACCATCAATCGCCAAGACCACCAAAGGCGTGGTGAGGGGCAAAAGAGTAAGTCTCATGGACGATGCGATTTCCCAGTCCATGAAATTACCAGCGGCTCCGGAATCCAGATATGCTGAGACCGAATGAGAAGAAGCACCAACATGAAGGAACACAGAAAGCAGAAGACGAGAAGGGGAAGGTGATATTTCTGGGTCGAATACTCCACTTTCCAGATGAAGTGGACCCGAACGTTTTTCTGGACAAAGAGAGCAAGTGTCACGAAAATGACCTTTGCCCCCACAGTAAAGACACAGACCAAGAGTTCTGCGCCTAGCACGTTCCTCGGGGGATAGCCTGGTCCGACCCAGCTGCATGGGTTCCTCAGCTGGTAGGAGATGCTCTACGGGTCGAAGAGAGGGGAGCTCAGGCTGACTAAGAACCAAGGAGTGCTGGCGTTGCTTTTCTAAGGTCCTCTCCTGAAAGCGAATATCGATCTGGTTACACAAGGAGATAACGCCGGCCAGATCAGTGGGGATGGTTCTTCCTGCTAATTCATCCTTCACTCTATCAGACAGGCCATGCAAAAAGGTTGCGACTAAGGCCTCATTGTTCCAGCTCAACTCAGCCGACAGTATGCGGAAATGAAGCGCATACTGTCCCACAGAAGCAGACTCTTGGCGGAGACGTAAAAGGGCGCTGGCCGCTGAAGAGACACGAGCCGGTTCTTCGAAGATATTCCGAAAAAGTTTCAAGAAGCCAGACAGGCTAGAAACCACTGGATCATTCAGTTCCCACAGAGGGGCTGCCCAGGCTAAAGCTTCACCAGAGAGGAGGGAAATGATATAGGCTACCTTAGCCCGATCAGACAGGAAGTTTTGGGGCTGGAGCTCAAAATGAATCGTGCATTGGCTAAGGAACCCCCTGCAAGCCTTGGAGTCCCCAGAGAAACGGGACGGAGCTGGCAGTTGTAGCGAGTGTGTGGCTGCGACTGGTGCAATAGGTGCAGCCGCTGATTGTATTTGAGGTTGCGGATTCAGGGTTCCCAAGGAGGCCTGAAGCTGCTCGAAGCGAGAAGCCAGATCCTGGAGGAATCGCATCACCTGAGTCTGATTCGATTCCTGGGTTTCAAGTCTGCAAACTATGCCCTGCAATGGATCATCCGCGGGTAGCGGGATGTCAGCCGGGTTCATGGCTGATCAAACTGTCAGGGTCACCTGTGGCCAGGTGACAGATGCACACCGTAGGGGGACAGGAGTGCACCGCGAGGTAGTGAACCCTATGGCTGGCTTCTGTGGATAGGAAACTGGGTGGTTGTGGAAAGCGGGACCAGAGGAGCACAACCGGGATCCCAACGGAAGCGAGAGCCAAGATTCCCCAGGGCGCGGAGTCTAAGACCCAGCTGGTCTTCTCCAGGGCCTCTAGTGGTGAGGATGTTACGCTGCAGGCTGGGACCAGGTCGCGGCCCCTGGAGTTTCCTAGCTCACGCCCCGTAGGATAAGGGGAAGCAGCAGCACACGATAGAGAGAACCGAATAACAAGCCGAAGGTCAGGGGCCACAAGCAGACAAGGATAACGAAGAACGAGCCGAAGGTCAAGGGTCACGAGCAGACAGGGATGGTCGGGGACAAGCC
Source organism: Rana muscosa (assembly GCA_029206835.1). Lineage (NCBI taxonomy): Eukaryota > Metazoa > Chordata > Amphibia > Anura > Ranidae > Rana > Rana muscosa. The sequence continues at coordinate 223,686,259 of CM055116.1, forward strand.
AATAACGTAACAGAGAGACAGACGTAGCACACGGCAGGCAGGAACCCAAACACACAATGCCTAACAAACACGTTGATCAGCCAAGCAGGCTTGCAGTGCACAGGTTAATATAGTGTTCAGTGATAGGGCCAGGGGTGGAGTCAGGCTGGGAGGAGATTATAAAGGAAGCCAGGTGAAGGAGGTCTGGTCTCTAGATGAACACATGAGGAGGAAGGTAAGATGGCAGACAAACACTACTGCATATCCATGACATAGTGTACCCAATTTAAAAAAGTAAAAATAGATTTGCAACCTAAAATATTGCAAAACACAGTGCAAAAAAATTAAGAAAAATATATTATATATATATATATATATATATATATATATATATATATATATATATAAGTGGATTATAAAGAAAAAAAGTCCATAGGGAACAACAAAGTCCAATTAGGATGCAAAGGAAAAGTCCAATTAAGAACAGCTCCTCAGGCTGGGTTCACACTGATACGACACGACATTCATCCGACTTTCATCCTACTTTGCTCTGCGACATCAGTCCTACATTGATCCTACATTGGTCCGACATCCATCCGACATTCATGAACAGGATACTACTTTGATCCGACATTGTGATAGTCTGACTTGTCCTTTGACCAATCAAAACAATCCCAGGGTGAGATAAATTCCTTTTACTGCTGCTGTAATCACATGTTGGATGTCAAATGTCGGATGGTTAGGACAAGGATCCTACTTTGATCCGACTTCAATGATATTCAATGGGCTGAAGTAGGATCAAAGTCGGACAGAAGTAGTACAGGGAGCATTTTTAATGTCGGACCGACTTGTGTCGGACCAGTTAAGATGGCTCTCATAGGGATTAATTGATTTTCACACGTCATGCGACATGAGCTCCTAATGTTGGAGCGTTTGTCGGACCAGTGTGAACCAGGCCTCAAGGTTGGTGGTGATCCAGGAAGCAAAGATACAAATCTTCCTCCTTTGTTTCCAATCTGCAAACACAGGATACTAAAAGTGCAAAGTGGCCGCTTACCAGATAGGTTGGATCTCTATAATGGAGATCTTATGAGCTCAGTATCAAAAGATATCCTCCTGGTAACAGCAGCGATCTGGTTAACTTTCCATCACTGAATCCACTGGTCAGCTGGGTGTGTGTTTAAAAAAATCCTTTACCGTCTCAGTGCAGGTGAAATGGTTCATGCAGCATTACAAGGGACCATATGTATGAAGAGGAAAGATAAAAAACACTTCATGGTGCAGTACTTTGATAAAAAAGTGTATCCTTTAATCGAATAGCTGGGCAACTGACATCAAACAAGGTTTTAAAGCGGCCACTTTGCACTTTTAGTATCCTGTGTTTGCAGCTTGGAAACAAAGGAGGAAGATTTGTATCTTTGCTTCCTGGATCACCACCAAGCTTTAGGAGCTGTTCTTAATTGGACTTTTTCATTTGCATCTTAATTGGACTTTCATGTTCCCTATGGACTTTTTTTCTTTATAATCCACTTATTTCAGAATATAAAAAAAAATAAAAAATCTTCATTTTTTGCACTGTGTTTTGCAATATTTTAGGTTGCGCATCTATTTTTACTTTTTTACATACTTACTGTATATTACTGAATATTCCAGTTATCTTTATAGTTGCAGGACTGTCACTTTAACCACTTCTCTACCGGGCACGAAAACCCCCTTCCTGCCCAAGCCATTTTTCAGCTTTCAGCGCTGTCACACTTTGAATGACAATTGCGTGGTCGTGCGACGTGGCTCCCAAAAGAAATTTGCGTCCTTTTTTTCCCACAAATAGAGCTTTCTTTTGGTGGTATTTGATCACCTCTGCGGTTTGTATTTTTTGCGCTATAAACAAAAGAAGAGTGTCCAGTTTGGAAAAAAACACAATTTTTTACTTTTTGCTATAATAAATACCCATTTTTTTTTTAAATAAAATTTTCCTCAGTTTAGGCCGATACGTATTCTTCTACATATTTTTGGTAAAAAAAACAAAAACGCAATAAGCGCGTATTGATTGGTTTGCGCAAAAGTTATAGCGTCTACAAAATAGGGGATAGATTTATAGCATTTTTTTTTTTTGTTTATTAGTGATTTGCGATTTTTTATTGTGACTGCGATATTGCGGCGGACACATCGGACACTTTTGACACATTTTTGGGACCATTCACATTTATACAGCGATCCCTGCTATAAAAATGCATTGATTACTGTATAAATGTGATTGGCAGGGAAGGGGTTAACCACTAGGGGGCGGGAAGGGGTTAAATATGTTCCCTCAAAGTGTTCTTACTGTGGGGGGAGGGGACTGACTGGGGGAGGTGACCGATGGTTGTCCCTATGTACAAGGGACACACCATCGGTCCCCTCTCTCTCACAGGACGTGGATCTCTGTGTTTACACACAGAGATCCACTTTCCTGCTCGTTTCCCGGGCAATCGCGGGTGCCCGGCGGCAATCGCGGCCGCCGGGCACGCGCACCGGGGCCTTGTGAACGCGGCGGGCGCGCGCGCGCCTCCTAGCTCGTTTTTAAAGGGAGGACGTCATATGACGTCCTCCCAGAACAAGAGTATCCTCCGCCCGCCGTCTATTGACAGTGGGCGGGGGACAAGTGGTTAATATCAATTAGTATTACTGTTAAGAAGTCATTTGTTTTTTGCTCTATTGCAGTTTGCACCATCTCTTTGCACCCACGCAAACTTGTTGCACTAAATGCACTTTTTATACATATGGGGGTAGCGTGGATTTTTCACGCTTAACATTATCACTAGTGTACCCATTGGAAGATTTCCCCTCTATTACTTTTCTGGGGGACAACCCAAAATGTGAGATTTTCTTTTACTTTCAATGATAACTGTAAAGAGGACAAATAGAGAGGATGACTCTCCGTAACGGGGGGCACAGACAGCAATAAAAACTGACAGGTGTTCTAATCCCTCGCCACTCCAAAACTCCAAAAAACTTTTGCCTTTAGTTATACTTAAAGTTTACATGGTCGTGCCTTGCACAAATTCTGCTGAATTCATCCTGACATTAAGAGATCATCTTCCAAAAGGAAACTCACTGTCATATAAACCCTGACAGTCTTCACCACATCTATTGAGTACAAAGCAATCTTATTTGGATGAGAAGGTCACAAACAGAAGGAGAGGTGCACAATGTCCTTTTGAAGGTGGAATGAGGACAAAAAAAGCTTTGCCTCAAGATGACCTTGTACTTATGAAGGATAAGAAAGGGCATCTTGCAAGACAAAGCTCCCAGCTCAGAAATTCTCCTAGAGAGGAGTTACCGCTCAGATGTGACTGCTGATCTTGCTCACTAGATCCAGAGCCGTGGATGCAGGCAATTGCATATGATAATGCAGGAACTGAAGAAAATGCTTGGATAGCCGCACTCCGAGAAAATTGGTTCTTTATTTAAAAAACGAGGTCACACAACACATGTCACAGCAAAAACACAGCAAAGGGAGTTGACGCGTTTCGCACTGCGATTCAGTGCTTATTCAGTGCTTATTCTTATGAATAAGCACTGAATCGCAGTGCGAAACGCGTCAGCTCCCTTTGTTGTGTTTTTGCTGTGACATGTGTTGTGTGACCTCGTTTTTTAAATAAAGAACCAATTTTCTTGGAGTGCGGCTATCCAAGCATTTTTTTCAGTTCCTGCATCAGAAATTCTCCTACATGAAATGAAAGCAACAAAGAAGCCCTCTTTCAGAGCCAGAGACCTGACAGGGATCTCCGGTAGCAGTTCAAAGAAGACCTTTGAAGCCTGGAAAGTAGCTTGTTCAATTAAGCTGCCTGTGGATTTTAGCAAATGTCTGCACAGACTAGGTCTAGGACTGTGATGGCGAACCTTGGCACCCCAAATGTTTTGGAACAACATTTCCCAAGATGCACAACTACACTGCAGAGTGCATAAGCATCATGGGAAATTTAGTTCTAAAACATCTGGGGTGCCAAGGTTCGCCATCAGTGGTCTAGGAGGTATGTCATTGCATACATCCACATGTGAAGTAGACATGGGCGCCGTCAAAAAATTTGTTTCGTTCCGTTCCGTTTCGTATTAAAAAAAAAACGTATTTCGTAATTCGTGTACGAAATTTAATTCAGATTCGTACGAAATACGGATTTCGTACGAATCGTAAATTTTAAACGTCGCGCATGTTTCCCGTGCTTAGAACTGTCTCTGCACAAAATGTCATTTTTGACGGAAAAAAAGTCATTTAAAACTCACTCGCGGCTATTAATGAATTGTCGGCTTTTATCAATACATAGAAAAGTCATTGATAAAAAAAAAAAAAAAGCGTGGGGGTTCCCCCAAATTCAATTACCAGGCCCTTCAGGTCTGGAATGGATATTAAGGGGAACCCCGCCGCAAATAAAAAAAAATGGCGTGCGGTTCCCCCTAAATATCCATACCAGGCCCTTCAGATCTGGCATGGATTTTAAGGGGAACTCCACCCCAAAATTAAAAAAATGGCATGGAGTCCCCCCAAAAATCCATACCAGACCCTTATCCGAGCACGCAACCTGGCCGGCCGCAGGAAAAGAGGGGGGGACCAGAGAGCGCCCACTCCTGAACCATACCAGGCCACATGCCCTCAACATGGGGAGGATGTCCCCATGTTGATGGGGACAAGGGCCTCATCCACACAACCCTTGCCTGCTGGTTGTGGGGGTCTGCGGGCAGGGGGCTTATCGGAATCTGGAAGACCCCTTTAACAAAGGGGACCCCCAGATCCCACCCCCCCTATGTGAATTGGTAAGGGGTACATTGTACCCCTACCATTTCACGAAGAAAGTGTAAAAAAATGTAAATAAAAACACACAAACACCTTGGAAAAGTCCTTTATTAAAATAAAAAAACATTCCAGCGATGAAATCCAGTGTCCCGCGCGACCCGATGTCCTGCGCTGTCCGTCATTGGTTGAGCCTGAGCGGACCTGATGGGGAACTTCCTACGCAGTGTTTTAAATGTATAGACCCGCCCCTTCTAAAGTTCCCCATCAGGTCCGCTAAGCGGACCAGATGCGGAACATGAGAAGGGGCGGGTCTATTCATGTATTACACAGTGAAGGAAGTTCCCATCAGGTCCGCCCCCTCGGTATGTCAGACCCCGCCTACGTCATTGGCCTGAGTGGACCTGATGGGGAACTTCCTTCACTGTGTAATACATGAATAGACCCGCCCCTTCTCACGTTCCGCATCTGGTCCGCTTAGCCTTACACCTAGTCATTGGCTGAGCGGACCTGATGGGGAACTTTAGAAGGGGCGGGTCTATACACTTAAAACACTGCGGAGGAAGTTCCCCATCAGGTCCGCTCAGGCTCAACCAATGACGGACAGCGCTGGACATCGGATCGCCGCGGGACACTGGATTTCATCGCTGGAATGTTTTTTTTTTTTTGTTTTTTTTTAATAAAGGACTTTCCAAGGTATTTGTTTGTTTTTATTTAAATTTTTTTACACTTTCTTTGTGAAATGGTAGGGGTACAATGTACCCCTTACCAATTCACATAGGGGGGGCCGGGATCTGGGGGTCCCCTTTGTTAAAGGGGTCTTCCAGATTCCAATAAGCCCCCTGCCCGCAGACCCCCACAACCACCGGGCAAGGGTTGTGGGGATGAGGCCCTTGTCCCCATCAACATGGGGACATCCTCCCCATGTTGAGGACATGTGGCCTGGTACGGTTCAGGAGGGGGGGTGCTCTTTTGTCCCCCCTCTTTTCCTGCGGCCGGCCAGGTTGCGTGCTCGGATAAGGGTCTGGTATGGATTTTTGGGGGGACTCTACACCATTTTTTTTTACATTTGGGGTGGAGTTCCCCTTAAAATCCATGCCAGATCGGAAGGGCCTGGTATGGATATTTAGGGGGAACCGCACGCCATTTTTTTTTTTTTTTTTGCGGCGGGGTTCCCCTTAATATCCATTCCAGACCCTGAAGGGCCTGGTAATTGAATTTGGGGGAACCCCCACGCTTTTTTTTTTATTTTTATCAATGACTTTTCTATGTATTGATAAAAGCCGACAATTCATTAATAGCCGCGAGTGAGTTTTAAATGACTTTTTTTCCGTCAAAAATGACATTTTATGCAGGGACAGTTCTAAGCACGGGAAACAAGCGCCACTTTACATGCATATCATACACACCCCCCAGGTACGAAATTTAAAGGAATTTTTCACTTTTGGATCTGAAATTCGTAAACAAAATTTAGTATTTCGTACAGAATTTGTATGCATAAAAATTTGTATTTCGGATTTGTACGAATGTACGAATTTCCGGAAATTCGTACGAATTTTAGATTCGTACGAAACTAATCGCACATGTCTAATGTGAAGAAGATCAATTCCTCCAGCATCCCTCCAGCATCTATGTCCATTGGAGACAGAAAGGATTTCTAAAGGTTCCCCAGCCAACTGAAGTTTTTTTTCCAGTTAATCCCAGGAGACCAGTGTGGACAATTGTGCAAGAGCATATTACAGCACACAGCCCTGTACCTAAGCTGACTTTCAGGTGCGCATGGCATGTGAGCGCCAAATAGACTATCCACACTGGTACATTGCATGGAGAAACTGCTGTGTGGTCGGTCTTTAGCTAGTTTATGAAAACCTGTGACTTTATATGCTGTTCTGACTTATTTTGTATGACCTGGCTTGCCTTGTGACTTGTACTGGACCTCTGCCCACTTGTTGTCACTTGGCCAGCCTGCTTGACTCTGCAAATTACCTTCTGCCTATTGTTCCTTTGATGTCCAATTAATCCTGCTCTTGGCTTGAACTCTTGACCCTGGCTCTGCCTTCTGAATTTGTACTGGACTGTTAGCTCCGCTGTCTGACAGTTACTGACTTCTGTATACTATCCTAGTTCCTGTCCACTACTTTGGTACCTAATGCCACGTACACACGGTCGGAATTTCCGACAACAAATATTTGAGAGCTGGTTCTCAAATTTTCCGACAACAAAACTTGCTGTCGGAAATTCCGACCGTGTGTACACAATTACGACGCACAAAATTCCACACATGTTCGGAATCAAGCAGAAGAGCCGCACTGACTTTTCTCGGCTCGTCGTACGTGTTGTACGTCACCGCATTCTTGACGTTCGGAATTTCCAACAACATTTGTGTGATCGTGTGTATGCAAGACAAGTTTGAGCCAACATCCGTCGGAAATAAATCCACGGTTTTGTTGTCGGAATGTCCGATCGTGTGTACGCGGCATAAGAGTTGCTGCATCGGCTTCATGTCTAACATGACCAAAAACTCTACTTGTTGGAGGGAAGCCACCACCTTGTGAACTGATTCCATGCGGAACTTTTGGCTGTGCACAAAAGTGTTTAACACCTTGAGGCCGAGAATAGGGCAAACAGATCATCTGCCCCACTTGAGTTCAGTAGGCAGGTATGAACCCCCTTGTTTAACATTCCCAATTGAACACAGGAATTACCACTACATGAGTCACAAGTTCATGTAGCACATGGAACAGAGCACAGGCTCTCTGTGGAGAAAAAGACCCAGTCTGGCTGCATTATATCTTACTGCCATTACTGCGGCTGCAGTAATCTGCCACTACTACCTGCCATGGCTTTGTGAGGTTTGACGTGAAGCAAAAAAAAAAAAAACTGTAGGGAAAGAGAGATAGAAACTCTATGTTACATCTTGATATTATTACCTCTCATACCTGAGTGTCAGGAATGTAGGCCAAAAATCTGCAAACATCAACCTTAGTCAGTAGTAGCTAAGTGGTTAGCACTTCCGCCTGCCAGCACTAGGGTCACTGATTCGAGTCCAAACCATAACACTAATGGTTACCGTGGTATGGCAGGCTTTTGTTCTCATTCTGATAATATGGACATACATTTCTATGCAAGCCCTATGCAAAGTTCAACAATTAAATGACACTAGAACATTTAAAACCTAGCATTCCTTCTAAAGCATGGGTGAGATCTCTTCTCATATCTCCTGACATTGACTTTAAGTCGTTGGATTGCTTATAGGATATGTTGAACCATTAATTAATTCCAAATTCATTAAGCACACTTTTTGTTTATGCCTTTTAAGGAGTTATGAGATCTGTTTGTCTTGAGGTAAATGACATAGTGTCATGTTCATAAAGAGTACTTACCTTCCGTGTAGTAACGGAACGACGTTTCATAAGGGATGCTAGGTTTTAAATGTTCTAGTGTCATTTAATTGTTGAACTTTGCATAGGGCTTGCATAGAAATGTATGTCCATATTATCAGAATGAGAACAAAAGCCTGCCATACCACGGTAACCATTACTGGGCGTGTGAGGAATGTGGGAGGTCCGGACCCCCACACCCTGACCCGCCCTGGGCTCTGCCCCTAATGCAGTTGTAAGTTGAGGAACCTCGTACTGTAGTCCCTCCTTGAATGCTGATACCAGCTTTTCATTGCCCTGTGATGCATTCAATACCGGGTTACATTACGAATCGCATTATCGCATACTATCAAGTGATTTCGTAGTGGGTTTTAAAGACCCGATTCAGATTGTACTGTTAGTGACCCGACCAGAGTAGTATAGGACCTTATAGCAGTGGGTGAGCTTATCCTTCCACGCTCTCTTCTGTCTGGGGTGCCCCTGCCTGCAAACGTTTTTTCGCTGTTAGTGATTGATTTAGATTACCTGAAGCCATACAGCTCATTTCGCCCCTAGTCATGCTAAGGCCCTGCATGTTTTTTTGTTTTTTTTAATAAAGGCGATCAGTACTGTTCCTGCCCTTTTGCCTGTTATGGAAAGCCCTTTTGCCTGTTCATATCTGAGATGCAGGGCCCCGCCTTATGGGTGTTGACACGAACTCATGGACTCTGTAACCACGTTATTGGTTGTTATTTAGCCTGGACCCTGTTGCTAGAGGTGGCCCATCCTGTCTGCCCAAGCCCTGCTGAACTAAACTTCAGACTTTGTCCTGGCCCATCCCCTTCTGCTGCTTGCCCCTCACAATATCTTTGTCTTTCTGTATCAGGTGCAACCCAAGTGTTTGTCCTATGGTTGCGATGCAGATTCCTCATGCCTGACGGTGTGGCTCTACTTCGATGCCAGTGTCTCTACTCTGCTACTCTACTTCCTCTTGTCCAAGGGGGGTATCATAACATGTTTCTGGACAAAGAGGAAAAAGAGAACGCAGACCTACCTGCTTTTACCCGAGATGAAGATGCACATGATTGCTTTGAACTTATGCTGGATGCCCCGATCCCAATGCCTCAACTCACCTTGTAGCAGTACAGGTGGATGATCTTTGGACTGTAGGAACCTGCCCATGTCTCCCCAGAGCTTTGTACCCAGCTGTGGTGCAATGGGCCCATGGAGCAACCCATTTCTCAAAGACTTTGATGAACTCACTTATAAAGAAACACTATGTAGCTCCAGGAATGGCTAAACAGTACTGTAAGTTCTGCCACACTTGCCTAGCATGCAACCCCGGAAGTTTTAGGGTGGCTCGAGGCTTATCTTGTCACAAATCAGACGGCGAAAACCACGGCTAAGAAATTGCTTTTGGAGCCAGTTTGCAGATATGGGGTACCTGGGGTGATAGAGAGTGATCAGGGTTCTGTGTTCACTGCTATAGTCACAAAATAAATATGGTTGGCCCTAGGTAACACATTAGCATTTCACGTATCTTATCACCCTGTTAGGTTGTTATCCATAACAGTTGCAATTACAGTCTGATACTTTGATGGATTATGTGACCGCTCTTGTAAAAGAATTAACTAACATCCATGTACGAGTATTTTCTTACATTACAGATCCTGATCTAGGTACCGGTACTTACAGTATACTTCCTGGTGATTGGGTGATGGTTAAGAAGTTTCTCTGAAAGCATTCCCTGGAGCCAAGATATGCAACGAGGCTCCAGTTCCTGAGGACCGTGAACCACTCGCACCAGAATGAAACTATATATCTTTTTTCTTATAGTAACTGTGCACGCACAGGAGTTGGCTATCAAACAAATAGACGGTGTAACACAATTTTGGTATAATTCATCAGACACACATGTAGCTGCCTTTATATTTGATCTCTGTATTATAATCTTTTCCCCACCATTTAACTGGCAGTGTATCCACAGATCTGGTGCAGAATCAAACTCAGTCTTTGGGAAACATGTATTGGATCTGTGGGGACATGAGGATTAGGACTAAGTTAACAGGCCGATGAAAAGGGGAATGTGCACTTGCTAAAGTCATAATGCCCCTGCACATCTTTTCGGGAGATGACCGAGTAGTAAGAAGGGAACACTCATCTGAACCCAGCAGGAAGCGTAAAGGTGCTCCAGCTGGTAGTTTTGACCCTCATGTATATATAGATGCCATAGGAGTCCCAAGGGAGGTCCCAGATGAATTTAAAGCAAGAGACCAAGTAGCTGCAGGTTTTGAGTCCCTGATTTCCATAATTACTGTAAATAAGAATGTAGATTGGATTAATTATATTTACTATAACCAACAGAGGTTCGTTAACTATACCAGGGATGCACTCCAAGGTTTAGCTGAACAACTAGAGGCCACTTCACAAATGACTTTCCAAAATCGTATGACCTTAGACATGATTTTAGCTAAAAAGGGGAGTGTGTGCAAAATGTTGCCTGGGACAAGTACATGTTGTATGTACATTCCGGACAATACAGGCCCCAATGGTAAGGTAACCTTGGCCATTAAGAAATTAGAGGATCTCTCAAAAGAGTTAAAAAGAAATTCAGGACTGACCGATCCCTGGGACCAGTATTTTGGGTGGATGAATGGGTGGCAACGCATTTGTACTCCATTAGGTATAGCAATTTTGATACTACTTACATTAGCTGTACTAGCGGTTTGCTGTATTCTGCCCTGTATAAAAAAGCTGTTAGGAAAGGCAGCTGAAGAGGTGACTCCTACCTTTTTGAATCTTGGTGATATTAGCGATCCAATAAAGAAGGATGAGGGACCGTGTGCTCCATTGCAGTCCTTACCTGTAACTAATACATACAACATTCTCAAATGATAAGGGAAAGAATAGTACTTGACTGTTCTCCTGACCGTTTCGTCGAGTAAAGACACTGGGCAAGCCATGTCCGACCTCTATGCGAAATTTAAAAAAAAGGTCCTGATGTCAGGAGGGCCAGGTAAGGTTATATAATATAGGGACAGTGTTGATAAAAAATAGTAATTTTAAGGGGGGACTGTGATGGAGTATATAAAATAAATATTTTTATAAACGACTTCTCTTTCTGGTATCTACTTAAATATAGTTTGAGAAGCTTAGCAGGGGTTAAATGTTCTTTTCTTCGATCTGTGAAGGGAAAGTGTGCTGCCCCCCCCCACCTCAGGAATTTAGGATAAACACCATCCTTTTATGGGATCCGTCTGTAAAGGACATATATATATATATATATATATATATATATATTGTGAGGGGGTTAACTCGGTAGCGGGTGTGTGTGACCCCCTGGTTGGGCTCCCCACACAAAAACAGGGCCAGCAGACGGAGGTTGTGGTTTTCAAAATCAAAAGGTGCGGTTTATTTCTCTATGTACAGTGACAAAAACACAGCAAAGCCAAAAAGAAACATAAACAAAATAAATCCTGGTCAGTTTGACCTCTGACTAAACATGCAGGTTTCCTAAACTAACAACTGGGATCAGCCTGGTGCTGTCCTAGTCCCTAAGTCCCTGGTTTAGTAAAAGTCCAAACAAATAGCCACACAGGCTTTGCCTCACCGCACAGGGGTTCACTCTCCCTAGACAGTCCACACAGGTCTGGTTCCAGGCATGAGCTAACATCTAATGAAGCTGGGAGTTTTTATAGAGGCCTTTAAATGAGCTGACAAGCTTCAGCTGGTCTCATCAACTCCTTGCCTGCACGACGCCCAGCCCTCTCCCTAGAGGTATGAGTCATCCATGAGCCCACTAGCCTCAGCTGGGCTTCATCAACTCCCTAGTTGTATAAGTCGGCGTAAAGCCTGAATCTGGGCGAAATATATCTACCCCCCTGGATGCAACCAGGTGACTTTACCTTCCTGCTGTCACATACCCCCCCCCTCTTGTTTTAACCTCGGGGTTGGAACACCAGCAATCAGGCATTCATGTACTCGAGACAAAGCATCCACATTCCCCATTTGAACGCCAGGGCGATGCTTTACTGTGAAGTTGAATTCCTGGAGGGCCAGGAACCACCTATTCACTCTTCTATTTGTTTCCTTGTTTTGAGCCATCCACTTTAACGGAGCGTGATCCGTAACCATGTCAAAGTGCCTACCTAGCAGATAGTACCGAAGGGAATCTAGAGCCCACTTCACCGCTAAACACTCCTTTTCAACCGTGGCGTAATTTACCTCATGGGACTTCAACTTCCTGCTGAGGTAAATGACTGGGTGCTCTTCCCCGTTCCAGACCTGGGACAATACTGCTCCTAACCCCACATCTGACGCATCACTTTGTACGACAAAGTCTTTAGAGAAGTCGGGTGAGTACAACACTGGCTGGCTACATAAGGCTTGTTTCAAGAATTGGAATGCTGCCTCAGCCTCGGGGGTCCATTTAATCATGACCGACCCTTTCCCTTTCGTCAGGTTGGTTAGGGGCACAGCCTTAGAAGCAAAGTGGGGAATGAAGCGCCGATAATAACCCGCGATTCCCAGAAAGGCCCGTACCTGCTTCTTGCTGTTGGGACGTGGCCAACTCTGGATGGCCTCGACTTTGTTGAGTTGGGGTTTTACCTTTCCCTGCCAATGGTGTACCCAAGATATTTGGCCTCCTCCTGCCCAATGGTACACTTCTTGGGGTTAGCCGTAAACCCCGCTTCCCGGATAGAGTCTAGGACTGCTTGCACTTTTGGCAGATGTGAGGCCCAATCTGTGCTATGGACAATTACGTCATCCAGGTAAGCCGCAGCATACTTCCGATGGGGCCTCAGTATCTGGTCCATTTTCCGCTGGAATGTGGCCGGCGCATTCTGTAACCCGAACGGCATTCTCTTATATTGGAACGCCCCGTCTGGGGTTACAAATGCGGTTTTCTCTTTGGCCGACTTGGCCAGGGGAATTTGCCAATACCCTTTTGTGAGGTCAAGAGTCGTCATGTATCGGGCTGTTCCCAGCCGGTCGATCAACTCATCTATACGTGGCATGGGGTAGGTGTCAAATTTTGTAACTTTGTTCAACTGACGAAAATCGTTACAAAATCGCCAGCTCCCATCCGGTTTAGGCACCAACACAATGGGACTAGACCAATCACTTTGGGACTCCTCTATCACCCCTAAGTTCAGCATTTTCTGTACTTCCTCCCGTATTGCCTCCCGTCGGGCCTCTGGGATCCGATAGGGTTTTAACTTCACCCTTTCACCGGGCGGGGTAATAATATCATGCTCTACCCCAGATGTTTGTCCCGGCAGCTCAGAGAACACCTCCTTGTTGCGAAGCACAAACTCCTTAACCTCCTGTTGTTGGGGTTGTGACAAGGTGGCTGCTATTCCAACCTCCGGAATCACGCAACCAGTTTGAGCTGGTGACCAAGTTTCTGCGACTAGGGACTCTCTATCCCTCCAGGCTTTCAACAGATTAACGTGATATATCTGTTCGGGCTTTCGCCTTCCTGGTTGTCTGACCTTGTAATTCACTTCGCTCACTTTTGGATGGCAGTAGGAAGAGCTCTCAAAAACCGATCCATTACAACACGTTCCACAATCTCTGGTGCGGACAAAGTCTCTGGCTGTAGCCACTTCCTGCTCAGGTGAATGAGATCATACATTTGAGACCTGGGGGGTTTTCCAAGCTGGAAAGTCCAGTTATGCACACGCTGAGCCCGGACAGCCAGGGTGACACCCAGCCTTGCCAATATTTCAGCTTTTAGCATCACATAGTCTTTTGCTTGGTCAGGCTCTAGGTCATAGTAAGCCTTCTGCGATTCACCAGTTAACAGAGGAGCCACCAGTCCAGCCCACTGCTCCTCAGGCCACTTTTCCCTTTCAGCAGTCCTTTCAAATGTGGTCAAAAATACCTCTGGATCATCCTCTCCAGTCATTTTTGTCAATAAACGACTCACCCCAAAGGACGCGGTATTAGTGGGACGGCTTTCCTCACTGGTCTGCGGACGTTGCTGCATTACTGCTTCCATTTGTTGTAGTCTCTGCTCTTGCTTCTGTAACAGGTCTATGAAGCGGGCCTCAGATTGCTGCTGGGCTTGTTGATGAGCTTGCTGCTGGGCTGCAAGGCTCCTTTGCAAACCTGCATTTGTCTGCTGTTGATTGGCATTTGCTAGAGCCAGCTGTTTCAGTATCTCCTCCATGCTGGCTTAAAAAACCTGCCCGCATTCTCCACCAACTGTGAGGGGGTTAACTCGGTAGCGGGTGTGTGTGACCCCCTGGTTGGGCTCCCCACACAAAAACAGGGCCAGCAGACGGAGGTTGTGGTTTTCAAAATCAAAAGGTGCGGTTTATTTCTCTATGTACAGTGACAAAAACACAGCAAAGCCAAAAAGAAACATAAACAAAATAAATCCTGGTCAGTTTGACCTCTGACTAAACATGCAGGTTTCCTAAACTAACAACTGGGATCAGCCTGGTGCTGTCCTAGTCCCTAAGTCCCTGGTTTAGTAAAAGTCCAAACAAATAGCCACACAGGCTTTGCCTCACCGCACATGGGTTCACTCTCCCTAGACAGTCCACACAGGTCTGGTTCCAGGCATGAGCTAACATCTAATGAAGCTGGGAGTTTTTATAGAGGCCTTTAAATGAGCTGACAAGCTTCAGCTGGTCTCATCAACTTCTTGCCTGCACGACGCCCAGCCCTCTCCCTAGAGGTATGAGTCATCCATGAGCCCACTAGCCTCAGCTGGGCTTCATCAACTCCCTAGTTGTATAAGTCGGCGTAAAGCCTGAATCTGGGCGAAATATATCTACCCCCCTGGATGCAACCAGGTGACTTTACCTTCCTGCTGTCACAATATATATATATATATATATATATATATATTAAGATATGCTCTACAATAAGAATCTTGTTGGTGTTCATATTAGTTAGAAAATATAAATTGGTATAGTGTGTATGCTTTGTTAAATCTTATTACGATAGTATTATTTTCCTTGAGTAACCATATGACAGATGTTGGGCTTGGAGTGGATTTCCCGACCCCTCCCCACACTGCTAGACTTATGTCCTAAGTCCCTCCATCCGGGAGGGCCCCTCCCCCCTCCCACTGAACGAAGCAATATGGCAAAGAAAGAATGGAATGCAGCCACGTGAAGAGAGGACGTGACAGAGGAAGACGATTATATTTGAACTCAGCCAATCATATGTATATGTTTGTGATGACGAGTTGTCCATGTCACTCTGTGTATATAAGATTAATTAAAGAAGGAGTCGGCCTGGTTGCCTCAGAGATGAGAAAGGGTCTGCACTGACAAAGTTTGTCCTCAGTGTGATTCTTTAAAATATGAATGCATTCACCTCATCTGCACTAGATTTGAAACAGCGGCAGAAGGGAATAGATTCTGGGATTGGACCAGAATTAATCCATTACACATGGAGTTTGCATGTTCTTGTGCCCGCGTGGGTTTCCTTCCACACTCCAGAGAGACACGCTGGTAGGCAAATTGGCCCTAGTATTTATGAACGTGAGTTACGAACCTTAGATTGTAAGCTACTTGAGGGCATATAATATGTGTATATAATATGTGTATATATATATATATATATATATATATATATTGTGAGGGGGTTAACTCGGTAGCGGGTGTGTGTGACCCCCTGGTTGGGCTCCCCACACAAAAACAGGGCCAGCAGACGGAGGTTGTGGTTTTCAAAATCAAAAGGTGCGGTTTATTTCTCTATGTACAGTGACAAAAACACAGCAAAGCCAAAAAGAAACATAAACAAAATAAATCCTGGTCAGTTTGACCTCTGACTAAACATGCAGGTTTCCTAAACTAACAACTGGGATCAGCCTGGTGCTGTCCTAGTCCCTAAGTCCCTGGTTTAGTAAAAGTCCAAACAAATAGCCACACAGGCTTTGCCTCACCGCACAGGGGTTCACTCTCCCTAGACAGTCCACACAGGTCTGGTTCCAGGCATGAGCTAACACCTAATGAATCTGGGAGTTCTTATAGAGGCCTAAATGAGCTGACAAGCTTCAGCTGGTCTCATCAACTCCCTGCCTCACGACGCCCAGCACTCTCCCTAGAGGTATGAGTCATTCATGAGCCCACTAGCCTCAGCTGGGCTTCATCAACTCCCTAGTTGTATAAGTCGGCATAAAGCCTGAATCTGGGAGAAATATATCTACCCCCCTGGATGCAACCAGGTGACTTTACCTTCCTGCTGTCACATACCCCCCCCCTCTTGTTTTAACCTTGGGGTTGGAACACCAGCAATCAGGCATTCATGTACTCGAGACAAAGCATCCACATTCCCCATTTGAACGCCAGGGCGATGCTTTACTGTGAAGTTGAATTCCTGTAGGGCCAGGAACCACCTATTCACTCTTCTATTTGTCTCCTTGTTTTGAGCCATCCACTTTAACGGAGCGTGATCCGTAACCATGTCAAAGTGCCTACCTAGCAGATAGTACCGAAGGGAATCTAGAGCCCACTTCACCGCTAAACACTCCTTTTCAACCGTGGCGTAATTTACCTCATGGGACTTCAACTTCCTGCTGAGGTAAATGACTGGGTGCTCTTCCCCGTTCCAGACCTGGGACAATACTGCTCCTAACCCCACATCTGACGCATCACTTTGTACGACAAAGTCTTTAGAGAAGTCGGGTGAGTACAACACTGGCTGGCTACATAAGGCTTGTTTCAAGAATTGGAATGCTGCCTCAGCCTCGGGGGTCCATTTAATCATGACCGACCCTTTCCCTTTCGTCAGGTTGGTTAGGGGCACAGCCTTAGAAGCAAAGTGGGGAATGAAGCGCCGATAATAACCCGCGATTCCCAGAAAGGCTCGTACCTGCTTCTTGCTGTTGGGACGTGGCCAACTCTGGATGGCCTCGACTTTGTTGAGTTGGGGTTTTATTACTCCCCTGCCAATGGTGTACCCAAGATATTTGGCCTCCTCCTGCCCAATGGTACACTTCTTGGGGTTAGCCGTAAACCCCGCTTCCCGGATAGAGTCTAGGACTGCTTGCACTTTTGGCAGATGTGAGGCCCAATCTGTGCTATGGACAATTACGTCATCCAGGTAAGCCGCAGCATACTTCCGATGGGGCCTCAGTATCTGGTCCATTTTCCGCTGGAATGTGGCCGGCGCATTCTGTAACCCGAACGGCATTCTCTTATATTGGAACGCCCCGTCTGGGGTTACAAATGCGGTTTTCTCTTTGGCCGACTTGGCCAGGGGAATTTGCCAATACCCTTTTGTGAGGTCAAGAGTCGTCATGTATCGGGCTGTTCCCAGCCGGTCGATCAACTCATCTATACGTGGCATGGGGTAGGTGTCAAATTTTGTAACTTTGTTCAACTGACGAAAATCGTTACAAAATCGCCAGCTCCCATCCGGTTTAGGCACCAACACAATGGGACTAGACCAATCACTTTGGGACTCCTCTATCACCCCTAAGTTCAGCATTTTCTGTACTTCCTCCCGTATTGCCTCCCGTCGGGCCTCTGGGATCCGATAGGGTTTTAACTTCACCCTTTCACCGGGCGGGGTAATAATATCATGCTCTACCCCAGATGTTTGTCCCGGCAGCTCAGAGAACACCTCCTTGTTGCGAAGCACAAACTCCTTAACCTCCTGTTGTTGGGGTTGTGACAAGGTGGCTGCTATTCCAACCTCCGGAATCACGCAACCAGTTTGAGCTGGTGACCAAGTTTCTGCGACTAGGGACTCTCTATCCCTCCAGGCTTTCAACAGATTAACGTGATATATCTGTTCGGGCTTTCGCCTTCCTGGTTGTCTGACCTTGTAATTCACTTCGCTCACTTTTTCCATTATCTCGTAGGGGCCTTGCCATTTGGCAAGGAATTTACTTTCAACCGTAGGGACAAGTACCAATATCCTATCCCCCGGGGAAAAGGTATGGGTCTTTGCTCCACGGTTGTACACTCTCTGCTGTGCCAACTGCGCTTGGGCCAAATGTTCCTTCACGATGGGCATTACCTGTGCAATTCGATCTTGCATCAGGGCGACATGCTCAATCACACTCCTGTGGGGAGAACTCTCACTTTCCCAAGTTTCCTTGGCAATATCCAACAGCCCTCTTGGGTGTCTCCCATACAGTAACTCAAAGGGGGAGAATCCCGTAGAGGATTGGGGCACCTCCCTAATAGCAAACATCAAATAAGGAAGTAGACAGTCCCAATCCTTTCCATCTCTATCCACCACTTTCTTCAACATTTGTTTTAGGGTTTTGTTGAATCTTTCAACCAGCCCATCGGTTTGGGGGTGATACACAGATGTACGCAATTGCGTCACTTTGAGCAATTTACACAGCTCTTTCATAACCCGGGACATAAAGGGTGTACCTTGGTCCGTAAGCAGTTCTTTACAAATACCCACCCGGCTAAAAACAAGAGATAGCTCTTTGGCTATGGTTTTGGCCGAGGTATTTCTGAGAGGGATCGCTTCTGGATAACGGGTGGCATAGTCCATTATAACCAATATGTACTGGTGCCCCCTAGCGGACTTGATTATAGGACCTACCAAATCCATTGCGATTCTCTCAAACGGGACCTCAATGATGGGTAGAGGGACCAGCGGGCTACGGAAATGTGGCATCGGGGCCGACCTCTGACACACAGGGCAGGAGGAACAATAATTTTCTATGTCCTCCATCACCCCAGGCCAATAGAATCTCTGTAATACCCTCTCTCGGGTTTTCTCTGTCCCCAGATGACCTCCAAGAATGTGCCCATGGGCCAACTCCAACACCAACTTCCTGTAAGGTTTGGGCACCACAAGCTGCTCAACGGTTTCTTCTGCCCTTTTTGCCACCCGATACAGTAGGTCCTTCTCTACGCTGAAGTATGGGTAAGTGCAGGTATTATCTGGGTTCACTAACTCGCCATCTATTTCCACTACGTTTTCCCGTGCCTTTATTAGGGCGGGGTCTTTTAACTGTTCTGTGGCAAAATTTTCCCTGTGAACCTCCAGATCAGAAAACTCCACAGACGGTAGGTTTTCGTCTGAGGAGGTGGGCTCCTCTCCAGTTTCTTGAGTCTCCCCTGCCAATACTGACAAGGGAAATTCTGGAGAGTCCTCACCACTCTCAGAGGAGTTCTGGCTATCACATTCCTGGTACATAGGGGCACCAGTGGGGGGCTCAGGATCATCCCACAGTTCCCAGAACTTCGGAAAATCCCTTCCCACAATGGCATCATGCGGTAATTGAGATACTAACCCCACTGGATGAGAGAGGGTACCTTTGGGGGTCTCGAAACACACTGTAGTCACTGGATACTCTCGGGTGTCCCCATGCACACAAATAACAGCTACCTTGCTATTCCCAGAGACCTCTGTTTTAACTAATTCAGCCTTTATCAGGGTCACAAGGCTACCTGAATCCAGTAATACCACAACATTTCTACCATTAATACACATTTTGCATAAATGTTTCTCAGTTCCCCGAATGGCAGTGCATGCGACTGTCGCACACAGCGACTGACGTCTGTCCATCAGAAAGTCACATTGCATGGGTTCCTCCACAACCGGGCAATTTGCTGCAATATGTCCCGCTTGCCGGCAGCGGTAGCAAACAATCCATTTGGCTGCCTCTTGAGCCCCTGACTTCCCAGGCTGTTCTCGCCAAACTTTGGGTAGAGCTCCCACCCTCTCACTCTCTCCACCCTCACCCCTTGGAATCCTCTTATCCGCCCCTGGGGATGGTCTGGTCTTAGGGTGGAAAGTCCGAGAGTCTCTGGAAGAGGCCGTCAGGTTCTCTGTAGCCAAGTATTTCTCTACACGATCCACAAGACCACCGGCCGTCTCTGGGTCTCCATGGCTTACCCACTTTTGGATGGCAGTAGGAAGAGCTCTCAAAAACCGATCCATTACAACACGTTCCACAATCTCTGGTGCGGACAAAGTCTCTGGCTGTAGCCACTTCCTGCTCAGGTGAATGAGATCATATATTTGAGACCTGGGGGGTTTTCCAAGCTGGAAAGTCCAGTTATGCACACGCTGAGCCCGGACAGCCAGGGTGACACCCAGCCTTGCCAATATTTCAGCTTTTAGCATCACATAGTCTTTTGCTTGGTCAGGCTCTAGGTCATAGTAAGCCTTCTGCGATTCACCAGTTAACAGAGGAGCCACCAGTCCAGCCCACTGCTCCTCAGGCCACTTTTCTCTTTCAGCAGTCCTTTCAAATGTGGTCAAAAATACCTCTGGATCATCCTCTCCAGTCATTTTTGTCAATAAACGACTCACCCCAAAGGACGCGGTATTAGTGGGACGGCTTTCCTCACTGGTCTGCGGACGTTGCTGCATTACTGCTTCCATTTGTTGTAGTCTCTGCTCTTGCTTCTGTAACAGGTCTATGAAGCGGGCCTCAGATTGCTGCTGGGCTTGTTGATGAGCTTGCTGCTGGGCTGCAAGGCTCCTTTGAAAACCTGCATTTGTCTGCTGTTGATTGGCATTTGCTAGAGCCAGCTGTTTCAGTATCTCCTCCATGCTGGCTTAAACAAAACTGCCCGCATTCTCCACCAACTGTGAGGGGGTTAACTCGGTAGCGGGTGTGTGTGACCCCCTGGTTGGGCTCCCCACACAAAAACAGGGCCAGCAGACGGAGGTTGTGGTTTTCAAAATCAAAAGGTGCGGTTTATTTCTCTATGTACAGTGACAAAAACACAGCAAAGCCAAAAAGAAACATAAACAAAATAAATCCTGGTCAGTTTGACCTCTGACTAAACATGCAGGTTTCCTAAACTAACAACTGGGATCAGCCTGGTGCTGTCCTAGTCCCTAAGTCCCTGGTTTAGTAAAAGTCCAAACAAATAGCCACACAGGCTTTGCCTCACCGCACAGGGGTTCACTCTCCCTAGACAGTCCACACAGGTCTGGTTCCAGGCATGAGCTAACACCTAATGAATCTGGGAGTTCTTATAGAGGCCTAAATGAGCTGACAAGCTTCAGCTGGTCTCATCAACTCCCTGCCTCACGACGCCCAGCACTCTCCCTAGAGGTATGAGTCATTCATGAGCCCACTAGCCTCAGCTGGGCTTCATCAACTCCCTAGTTGTATAAGTCGGCATAAAGCCTGAATCTGGGAGAAATATATCTACCCCCCTGGATGCAACCAGGTGACTTTACCTTCCTGCTGTCACAATATATATATATATATATATACACACACATACACCGTATATACTTGAGTATAAGCCGAGTTTTTCAGCACATTTTTTTGTGCTGAAAATGGCCCCCTCGGCTTATACTCGAGTTTGTGTCCATCTTCACTTTGTGCGCCTGATCCTGGCCAGCCGTAGGTTCCCTGGACCCCAAACTTGGCACACAGGTAGCCCCACTCTTCATCTACAAGTGTGCAAAGTTTGTTGTCCAGGGGACCTACAGCCGGGGAGCACCGATTTTTCAAAGCCGGGCACCCCTTCCATAGACTCCCATGTTAAACGTCAGTCAAGTCACACAGCGCCGGAGATCAGGTAGGGAGATTGGACACAGTGGGGCATGGACACAGTGGGGCATGGACACAGTGGGGCATGGACACAGTGGGGCATGGACACAGTGGGGCATGGACACAGTGGGGCATGGACACAGTAAGGCACAATGAGGCATGGACACAGTGAGGCACAGTGAGGCATGCACATGGACACTGTGAGGCAAAGTGAGGCAAAGTGAGGCACAGTGAGGCATACAGATGGACACCCTAGGCTTATACTCGAGTCAATACATTTTCCCAGTTTTTTGTGGTAAAATTAGGCACACTGGCTTATATTCGGGTCGGCTTATACTCGAATATATATATATATATATATATAAAAAATGGGGGGAACTCCCGCGCTACCCTAACGTGTGGTGACTAAGTGAACCAGCAACCTAAAAGGGGGGGGGTGGGAGGGGGTACTGCTGCCTAACACCTGTGAATCCAATTCAGGGAAACTCAAGACAATATAGAACAGTGGTGGTATAGGCGCTGTGTTAAACAAAGAAGGGATAAGAACAATGAGAGAAATGGGAAAAATGTGACTGATAACACACTAAACCTAAATGATGGTGTGACCTTATAGGAATATACTCCTTGTGGTCTAAAACTGATTAGAAAATGAATAAAACTCGAAAAATGAGAATAGGTGGGCGTGAACAGCTAATTGACTATCCAACAAGGATAGATCCGACCGTGGTAAATTGGCAACACTGGTGTACTAACAAATAAATACTGTGTACAGTTGCAGAAAAATATAATAATAATAGTAGTCCCAATAAGTCCAATTATAATGTAAAATTCAAATATAAAGTGGTTCCCACCAAAGTGACACAATAAATAAATAAGACACACGTATGTGCAGTGCTCCAAACTCTTTTCTTCTTCAGTGCTCCACCTCCGTGCCTGTAAGCAGCTCACCTTCTTGCTAATTAAGCACAGCATAGACAGGACATAGGGTGTTGGTAACTGGTAAGCAGCAGAAGTAATGGTGGTCTCCCTCCTGTCGCTGCAATCCTCTCAGACACCACATGAAAAGCCAAAGAACAATACAGTCATGGTGTAGCTCCGATGCTGTACAGAGACACGTACACAGGCCAGAGATGCACTCACATTAAAGGGAAAAACTATGGGAACGTCTCCACGAGCGATGAACTCGTCATCCCTCTGATGGTATATAGCTCTGTGTGGGTCCAGGTGCAGCAAGGGATCTCAGGTAGACACGGTGCTCAATGTAATATATAAAAAAACAGGGCAGACATCGCATAATCCCGTACACTTCACTGAAGATCCTCTCTCTCAGTTCTGCTATGGACCCTCAGTGAGTGTATCAAATATAAACTGTGGTGGGCCACGGCAGTCTGTAGGCACATCAGCAATCACAGTATATGGTCTGAGCATACGCTCGCTCACCCGTCCGGGACTTCCACCGACTGTATCTGCAGCGATCAGGTCCCCGATTCAACTAAGGCTGTGGATAAGCGAAGTCAGATGCCACCCAGGATCGCAGTGGGGTGGAAGGCTCTTTGGTGCTGCGCAAGGCCTCAGGCTTCAGGCCTTGCACTCCAGCACATCCGCACAGGAGGATCAGTCACTGAAGTCTCGTGTCCCAAAGAGGCCGAGCCCAGCCTCGCCTCCTCCTTTTATAACCCCTCCCATGAGTCTCTGCGGTGGAAACATTGCCGAATGGGGTTCTGGGTAATGTAGTCTCTCTCCTCTGCTTTCACCTCTAGTAATGTCTCTTCTCTACTTCCTCCCGACTCACCTCTCACCTGGAACTTCTTGTCTCTCTGCATTAAAGGGGAACACCCCGCTACACATATATATATATATATATATATATATATAGATGTAGCGGCCTCACGCCCCGTCCCCTTGTAAATAAAATGGCTGGCTTTTTAGGGGTATGCAGGAGGAGGATGAGGTTCACTACGGCTCATGTCCTCTAATGTGTAGAGGTGAAAGCCAATACTTTTTTTACCTTCGGGCCTGTGTTCTTGATGGAACCTCTGCTTCTCCTGTGGAAGTTTAACTGTCAGTAATAGAGCCCCACACCATAAAAAGTCCAACACTTCTTTATTCTTCGAACAAATGAATAGCATCAGTTGAACTTTTAAATGAACACACAGGGTGTGGATACGAGTAAGTCCAGGCACAGTGAACTCTCCTATTCCTTTTGTTGCAAATAGGCTTGGTGCACAGTCTCTGCCACCGACCGTGAGATTGGTCCCTGCCCCCGACCGGGTGAACTGTTGAGGCCCCTGCCACAGGCCTAATAGCAGGTCTCTGCCACCGACCTGAGTTGACTAGTTGAACCGCTACCACCGGTCATAGAACATGAATCACCTTCTCTGATGAACTGGCCCTTGTTCGGGAAAGATATCCATCTGGCCGGTCTCCAGAGGTTCACCCGGCACTGGCAATATGCTGCACCAGATCTTCGGTTGAATCTCTCCTCTGGTCCCTTACGCCCTGGATTCAGGTGCCCGACACCCGGGGCACCTTAGGACAATCCCTCCCTCGCGGGATCCAGTGGAAGGTACTGGGCCCCAGGCCTCCGGCTGAGTAGCTCACCCCAGACTGAAGGTGTCTGGGATGGAACACGAACTCCACGTGTACAGGCCAAGGGCGCCTGGACACCGATCACGGACAGCAGCCCTCAGGCTAAAGGTGCCTGGGACTCGGACCTCGTGGTGAAGATGTCCGCCCTCTTTATACCCTCTCCCAGCAAGCACAGCGGGTTCCCCACCCCACAGTACAGTTGCTGCGAGAGGTCACAAAGGGTACGGCACTGCAGTAGTGGTTCAACCCTGGCTCAAAGTGACAGCGCCACCCACTGAGCCGCGGGGAACTTAACACCACTGATATCCTCACACGAATAGAACATAGCCCTGTTCTACCAATAGTGCATCTGGGTCATACTGCCACCCAGTTGCTGCCCCTAAATAGTACATACCCGCTACACATATATTTATATATATATATATATATATATATGTGTGTAAAGTGCTGCAAAAATTGACACTGCTATATAGGTACCTGTAATAAACAAAAAGGTGGGCACAGACTAGAGTGACCACATTTCCAAACTGCCATTCAGGGACACACAGCCTCTCTCACCTTCCCCAAAAAAAGATGAGGGGGGAGGGAATGTAGTCTCGGGGTTGATGGGGAATTTGGCGGCGGGTTATTTGTCAGGTGAATGTGCCACTTGCCACCAGATGCAGTGCCGCTTGCCACCCATAGCCTGCCACCAGATGCAGTGCTGCTGTCACTCCCTCTGCATGAGCCACATGCGTAGAAGAAATGGATTGGCATCACTATCTGGAGAGTGAAGATCACACCAATCCCTGCTGCTTGCCGCTGGGTGCCGGAGAAGGAAGAGGTGCCGAGGTGGGCGGGGACAGCAGTGCTGCACTAGGCGCAGGCCTCGCTCCCGGTCTCACTGTCTGAGAGTAAATTGTCACTGGTTGCAAGATGCCAGGCAGCGCTGGCCCTAGCAACCAGTTCCGGAAATGTAGTTGTTAGTAGGGGGTGGCTGTGTCCTCTATTTAATTCTGGGACATTGTATTGTCCCAGAATGAAGGTGCCCGGGACCCAGGACAGACATGTCAATTGCAGGACAGTCCCGGGCAATCTGGGACACGTGGGCCGACCTTCTAGGACTGTCTAGACCTGATGTGTGTCTTTGGCTTACCTGAGTAGGAAGATATAGAGGTTTCTTTCATTGAGCATGAAGGGGCACAGTGAAAATATTGCTTATGGGTCTGGGGAAGGTGTCCCTAATGTATTCATCCAGGGAAGTCTTTGCTGGCCACTGGCCAGCATTTGAGCATCAACACCTATTGCAGTGAGCTGATGCAGGCCTTGAAATGCTCTATATCCAGAGAGGCATCACAAATAAATGATCTGTAGCGGCCTCACTCTCTCTCCATCTTCAGCGGTTGCACACCAACTCATGTCTAGGGGTTCCTGCTTTGTGAGAGTGAGATGCGCCACGGCCCATGTCCTCCCCATTGTAGTAGGGAGGTGAAGGCCACTTACTGATGTCTCCTCGGGCCGGTGTGTTCTGTGAATGCACTGAGTCTGTAATTGCAAGCTCACCAGCCTCCCCTTTGCTTCCAGTAACTGGAGTTCACACACCGGAGAAAGGTCCAACACTTGTTTATTCGACACTCCAATAAGCAAAGCACAATAAACAGTTCTTTTGCAGCAAACTGGTTGGGACCTATAACCTTGCCAACGGTGAGGCGAGCAGATTGAGGCACTTCCTAAAGTCTAAGTTCTATGCCACTGTACTATGACCAGCGGCGCCTAAGCCAATCCGGCTGTTACAGAACAGGAAAGATGGGGTCTCTTCCAGCAACCCCTATGAACAGCAATGGAGCCCTCTTCGATACGCTGTGGCCCCTATCAGGGGGATGTGTCCTCCCAAGAGAGTTCCCAGAGGCCCACTGTCACCGGGTTGGTGCTGCTCCGGGTCTCCAGTGGGTAACCTCTCTGGCCTCCTCACCTCAGATACGAGCCCCTCCGCTCAGGGACCCTCGGACAGTCCACCCTAGCGGGACCCAGTCAAAGGTACTGGGCCCCAGGCCTCCTTGATAGTACCTCACCCCAGGCTAAAGGTGCCTGGGATGGACGCCAACATGACTCCGGACCAGGCCATGGGCACCTGGACCAGACTCCTGGATCTCCAGCACCCAGGCCCGAGGGCCCTGGGTGCGGACCGCAACCCTCCTCCTCCGAGGACCTCCTTCTCCGCAAGACCTCGTGGTAAGGGCGTCTCCCCCTTTTATCTCCTCCCATCAACGGCCCGGCGGGTTCCCCGCCCCAGCCATACCATCTCCGGGAAGGGACAAAACAGGGAGCACTGCAGGAGATGATTCTACCTGAAGCCTGTGGGTACCCCGCCACCCACAGGCAAAGGAGAATACTACATCCTCCAATCCTCCACGAAACAAAAAGGGGTCTGAACCCTAACACAATTATACACCTGGGTCACACTATTCCCCAGGTGTATCCCATCAATTTGAGGACCCCGCTACACATTCCCCCCTGTGATTTGACACTGGTCCCCAGCGTCAGGTGCACACCCATGCCTCCCATAAAGTGGTGACATGGGGTGAAACCCCTGAGGCAGTCCCTCTAAATTTTTCCCAAGTGCCACGACCTGCTCAGGGAATAGGGAGCATATAAAACAACTTATGTAATAAAACACTTTAAACATCTGCATAATCACAACCCCTCTCCCACACTGTCTAAGAGCCACCCACTCTCAATGGTCTTGATTGACGATTCTCCTGCAGGGGAAAGAAAAAACAACATCCTAACATAATTTCTTGTCATTTGGCATGAGTGGGCCCGTCAGCCGAGAGACCCACTCACTCCAACAAGCAAGGTGATGTGTGTGTGAAACATTTTCAAACATTTGTTGCGCAACACTGCCACCTGGTGACAACGCCGCGGTCATGACACTCAACGAGTCTTCGTTCTTCCAGCTTTTCCCTACTCTGCCACTGTTCCCAAATGTCCTTGCCTTTGGCACATGAAGAAAAGGGGAACACAAAAAAAAACACAACAGCCCCAAGTCTCCGATGAGAAAAAGAAAAGCCCAAATAAAAACAAAAGC
Source organism: Rana muscosa (assembly GCA_029206835.1). NCBI lineage: Eukaryota > Metazoa > Chordata > Amphibia > Anura > Ranidae > Rana > Rana muscosa. Next base: position 223,713,474 of record CM055116.1, read on the forward strand.
AGGGCGCAGTCCTGGGTGTCTGGGAATGGCTCTTCCAGAAAGTTTAAGTGCACAAAGGAAATAAACAGGAGTTCTTTTCTCCTATAAGTAAAACTTTGGATCCGGCAGATACAGGGGTTTCAGGTGTTTGTCAAATGCTTCTATCGAATACTCGACATCTTCTCCTTCTCTTCTGCAAATGACTACCTTGTCAGCATGGATATGGCGCCCCAATCTCCATTCAGCTCTGCAGTCCTCAAACCTCTTAGACACTGCCGGCACACATTCCAGGTACCTGCGAGCATGAGGCACCTTCAACTTGTCCCACACAAACTCGTCATACCATCTTGCTTTCCAGACTTCCACCTCAAAAAGCAAGTCCCGGGGCAGATACGGGTACTCCCACCCATATTCCCGAGCTACTTTGTGGCAAAACAGTCTCTGCAAGCGGGCCAAAGGTGGCATAGTGGCTTTCTCTCCAGTTCCAGGCAGCACAATAGCTTCCGGATGCCGAGGTGCCTTTACCAGCTCCCTGAAACTGACTTTCGGTGCTCTCAGAGAAGCGCGGGGTGTCCCCACAACCAAAGCAGGTGAGGTAACAGTAGGTGAGGACACCGGTGGAGGGGTAGGTTCCCTCGTAAGCTGCGGGTCTCCCACCCGAAGTGTGCTGTCTCCTGTGTACATAGGTGAATCCCGTACCGCACGGGAAGCAAGAAGTGGCATTCTATCCCAGCCCTTGCGGCTGAACAGTTCGTCTATCTCGCCATCATCTCCGCAGTCAGACAGCGACTCTAGGTCGGAGGTGTCATACATCTCCGCAGGCAGATATCTTCCGGTGGACACAGAACCATCCTCCCTGGGGGGCTCCACCTCCAATGGGCCCCCGACACCTCCAACCACCACCACAGTCCCAGCCCCTGGCTCACCTGACCCTTGTAGAGGACTGGGATGTCCGGGACTTCCTTCTCGACCGGCGCCATCCAGGCCAGGCAAGCAGCGGGGTGAAGCTCGACCACGTCCATAGGATGCCTGTACTAGGCCAACTTTCCTCTTCGGGGGTGGGAGCAGAGAACTTGTGGCGACCGAGGCAGCATCCTCGGATTTTTCTCTGTTGGGCAGTCCATCGCCCTGGTCAGCGCGCACGGGAACCTCGACAAAGGCCTTGATCTCCCCTTCCGGAGTAGCGGTACCCGTGAGGTGGTTGAGGCGAAGGGCCCGGGGCCTTGCTGTGGACGACTCGACCTCAAAAAGGAATTCTCTGCACTCCTCACATCGCCCGAATGGCTTCAGGGTGACCACCAGTCCCGAGCAGCCGGGACAGATCACACCGAGGGCCTCCGTGTCTCTGCAAGTGTACAAAGCCAACCGCCCTCGGGGCCTAAGTCTTATCCCCGTGTCTGTGATGGGGGCAGCAAAGGAAGTCATTCTCGTGGGGTGAGGAACCATAATCCACGGGGCACTTGAGGTCATCCCGACTATCTGCTGCTCCATCATGCACTGACCCCGCGCCGGAGTCTCCACGTGTATCCCCACACTTGGCCAGACTCCTCCCATGAGCTGTACATTTTCGCGGGCTTCCTCTTGACTCCGCCCACGAACGATGTCGCCATGGGGTGCCTCGTGGCGCAGTGCGTTAACAGTCCCCACGTGCAGTACGTCACACGGCTGGACCTCTCCCTTTTTCCGCTCCTCCGCATGGGCCTTTCCCGTGTTAGGGTCATTTCCACAACTCCGAGCAGGGACGCACTTTGGCCAGTAATATGGCCGATCTGCTCGGAACTCCTCTGGGCAGCAAAGTTCAAATGTAGACATTCTCAAGTCCATCTTTAGAACACACTCTATCCCGGACTCACGAGCCCCCACGTGTAGCGGCCTCACTCTCTCTCCATCTTCAGCGGTTGCACACCAACTCATGTCTAGGGGTTCCTGCTTTGTGAGAGTGAGATGCGCCACGGCCCATGTCCTCCCCATTGTAGTAGGGAGGTGAAGGCCACTTACTGATGTCTCCTCGGGCCGGTGTGTTCTGTGAATGCACTGAGTCTGTAATTGCAAGCTCACCAGCCTCCCCTTTGCTTCCAGTAACTGGAGTTCACACACCGGAGAAAGGTCCAACACTTGTTTATTCGACACTCCAATAAGCAAAGCACAATAAACAGTTCTTTTGCAGCAAACTGGTTGGGACCTATAACCTTGCCAACGGTGAGGCGAGCAGATTGAGGCACTTCCTAAAGTCTAAGTTCTATGCCACTGTACTATGACCAGCGGCGCCTAAGCCAATCCGGCTGTTACAGAACAGGAAAGATGGGGTCTCTTCCAGCAACCCCTATGAACAGCAATGGAGCCCTCTTCGATACGCTGTGGCCCCTATCAGGGGGATGTGTCCTCCCAAGAGAGTTCCCAGAGGCCCACTGTCACCGGGTTGGTGCTGCTCCGGGTCTCCAGTGGGTAACCTCTCTGGCCTCCTCACCTCAGATACGAGCCCCTCCGCTCAGGGACCCTCGGACAGTCCACCCTAGCGGGACCCAGTCGAAGGTACTGGGCCCCAGGCCTCCTTGATAGTACCTCACCCCAGGCTAAAGGTGCCTGGGATGGACGCCAACATGACTCCGGACCAGGCCATGGGCACCTGGACCAGACTCCTGGATCTCCAGCACCCAGGCCCGAGGGCCCTGGGTGCGGACCGCAACCCTCCTCCTCCGAGGACCTCCTTCTCCGCAAGACCTCGTGGTAAGGGCGTCTCCCCCTTTTATCTCCTCCCATCAACGGCCCGGCGGGTTCCCCGCCCCAGCCATACCATCTCCGGGAAGGGACAAAACAGGGAGCACTGCAGGAGATGATTCTACCTGAAGCCTGTGGGTACCCCGCCACCCACAGGCAAAGGAGAATACTACATCCTCCAATCCTCCACGAAACAAAAAGGGGTCTGAACCCTAACACAATTATACACCTGGGTCACACTATTCCCCAGGTGTATCCCATCAATTTGAGGACCCCGCTACAGATCTATTCCATCAAATCTACCAAATGTTGGGGGAAACCTTAATAACACAAATTCCTGATGCAGAGCCCTAGCTCAGTCGCTGTTACTGCCTTGGATTGTGCCTTGAAGCAAATACTGATCTGGCCACAGAACCAGCAAAAGAAAAATATCTGTTTAGAGAGAAATTCCAGTTTCCTTTTGGTAGTTCATTAAAGGATACAGAATTAATTAATTATAGTCACCTTGTTAAGATAAGGTGACCAGATTTTTAAAATGAAATTCGGGGACATTTTTTTTTTTTACTAGTAATGGCGGCAATCAGCGACTCTCCGCCCGTTGCCGCCGCCGCCCGCCTCACAGCCGGTCAAGTTTTATTCTCCAGGCCCCGGCTACTACTGGGTGGGGAGTGGAGGAAGATCACTTCGTCAGGGAAAGCAAGGAGATAAGCAGGCAGGCGGCTGGCCGGGACTTGAGCCAAGGCAGAAGAACATGCGAGTGGAGCTGAATGGGCATGCACCCGAAACTGAAAAAATATTCCCTCCGCTCCGACCAGCACATGATCATCAGAAACGGGGCACAGATAATGGAAAAAAAAATTATTCGGCACTGACTGTCTTTGAAATTGCCCCAGACCCTGTTCAAATCCAATCCGGGGACAAAACCGGGGACAGACTTGGTCTGGGGACAGTGTCCTCAATCCGGGGACTGTCCCCTGAAACCGGGGATGTCTGGTCACCCTATGTTAAGACACCGGTGAGTCCACTGGGGTTAGAATAGATCACATCTTAACCGATTCCTTGGGAAAAGGATAGAGTAGGGGTGTCAAATTAATTTGACTTCATTGTGGGCTGCATTTGCATTATGGTCGCCCTCAAAGGGCTGGTTGTATCTGTAAGACTAGATGTCCAGAGCCCCCCCCCCCGCATCAGATGCCAAGAGCCCCCTCCACCATCAGAAGTCAAGGGTCCCCCCACCCTTCCTTACATCACAATGGGGGCAGAGCTGGGAAGCAAAACGTGCAGGTTCTAGAGGAGGGCTGGAGTATTCTGAATGCTGAGACTAGGGGAGGTGGCGACGAGGGGGGGTGCTGCAGCTGCAGGAAAGGTGTTAGGGCCACATAAAATTACCTGGAGGGCCGGATTTGGCCCGTGGGCCTTGTGTTTGACACATGTGGGATAGAGTGTAGAGAACAGTTGTGGAGGGCTCCAGGCTGAGTACCCATGAGTTAAGGTTGAGTTATTTAACTGTTAAGGAGTTAGAAAGACCTTTATTAAAGCATTTTGTGTATATGAGCTCAAAATAGCCAATCAAACCCTAGGTTGCTGTGGTTTTCCACCTTAAGACTGCATTCACACCTGAGCGTAGCGCTTCGAGCGTTTTTACCGACGTTTTTACCGGCGTTTTGCCGCGCGAATTTGCGCCCGTCGAAAACGCTCATTGTCGCGCTAAATGCTTGAATCGAGCGTTTCCATTACATTCTATGACTCCTAAAACACCCAAATCTGCCCGATTCGCGCGACAGAAAAGGGTCCGGAACTTGTTTGAGCTTCAGGCGTTCGGCTTCAGGCGTTTTGGAGTGGAGATGTGAACCATCTCCATAGAGAATAATGTTTTTTTCCCCCTCTAGCGTTTTGTAGCTTCAGGCTTCAGGCTACAAAACGCTCAGGTGTGAATGCAGGCTAAGTGTATCAATCACAGCCTGGTGCAACCACACTGGAGGGATCCAGAGAAGGATTGGAGGTGGTGACAGAAGTGTTTAGCTCAGAGGATAATCTGAAGACTTCACAGGCTGCCCTCAATTTGAGGTTGCATATGTAGCGCACAGACCCCTTTCTTTACCTGCATTAACTTTGGCTCCTCGCAGGAAGAGAGATGCACACCGCACCACAAGCCCGTACCCTCCTGTGTGAAGAGGTTGAGCGGTGTTGTTGATGGGTCTTCCACAGTCAGACAGCCAGAGAATGTCTCTCACCTCTATCTTGAGTAAAGACAAGTCCTTGTATCCCCACAGTAATCCGAATGTCCACACCAGCTGCACTCCAACGTAGAGATTTATTTCTTATAAAATACAGTCTCTGACAGAAAAGGTTGGAGGGAGAACAGGACAGCTTAAGGTGTGGATGAGGTCCAGGCACAAACGTTACACAATTCACTGCTCCGATTCTCAAGCAGGCTCAGCCCATTCGGAGAGTCTCCCTAACTTAGGACTAGCAGCCGAAATGATGCTCAAACTTTACCCTCGGTCTCTGCCACAGACCTGGTGAACTTGGTCTCTGTTCAGGGAGAAGACATCCCTCCAGAGAGTTACCGGGACCCTTCCTTCACTGTGACTTCCACACCAGTCCTTCGGAACGGTTCACCCCCCGGCCTCCTCATCTAGGATACGGGTCCCCTCGCAAGGCGGCACCCTGAGATTCCTCGATCCCCGGTGGGCTCCAGCCGAAGGTGCTGGGCCCAGACCTTTGTTGCAGTCCCAGGGCTGAAGGTGCCTGCAGTGGCGTCACTAGGGTTGGTGTCACCCGGTGCAAAAAAAAATGGTGTCACCCCCCAACAACTATAGTCCCCCCTCAGTACAGACCCCCCTCCACTAACTACAGACCCCCCTCCCACAGTATAGATCCCCTCCCTCAGTACAAACCCGCTCCACTAAGTACAGACTCCCCGCCATCAATATAGACCCGCCTCCCTCAGTATGAACCTCCCCCTCAGTACAGACACCCCCACCTCAGTGCAGACTGCTCCATAAGTACAGACCTCAGTGCAGACCCCCTCAGTTACAGACACCCCCTCAGTTACAGACCCCCCTCGTACAGACACCCCCCTCAGTACAGACACCCCCCTCAGTAACAGACCCCCCTCAGTAACAGACACCCCCTCAGTTACAGATCCCCCCTCAGTTACAGACCCCCCCTCAGTTACAGACCCCCCCTCAGTACCAGACCCCCCTCAGTACAGACACCCCCCTCAGTACAGACACCCCCCTCAGTACCAGACCCCCCCCCCTCAGTACAGACACCCCCCTCAGTACCAATCCCCCCTCAGTACAGACACCCCCCTCAGTACAGACACCTCCCTCAGTAACAGACCCCCCTCAGTAACAGACACCCCCTCAGTTACAGATCCCCCTCAGTTACAGACCCCCCCTCAGTACCAGACCCCCCCTCAGTACAGACACCCCCCTCAGTACCAGACCCCCCCTCAGTACCAGACCCCCCCTCAGTACAGACACCCCCCTCAGTACCAGACCCCCCCTCAGTACAGACACCCCCCTCAGTACCAGACCCCCCTCAGTACAGACACCCCCTCAGTACAGATACCCCCCTCAGTACAGACACCCCCCTCAGTACCAGACCCCCCTCAGTACAGACACCCCCCTCAGTACAGACACCCCCCTCAGTACCAGACACCCCCCTCAGTACAGACACCCCCCTCAGTACCAGACCCCCCTCAGTACAGACACCCCCCTCAGTTACAGCCCCCCCTGGTGCAAACTCCCTCTTGTGCAGACCCCAGCAGTACAGACACCCCCTCCCCCCATCAGTAAAGATGCCCCCCTTACCTTTCAGACCTCAGAACAGAGCGGCAGATACACACAGTGGTGTGTCTCTCGAGCGTGGGCTCCTCCTCCTCCTCTGTGGATGTAAACATAGAGGAGGCAGAGGGGGCGGCGGCTTCCTTCCGCTCCGCTGAGGGACACAGCCGCAGCGTGAGCCTAAGGCACAGGGCAGCGGGCGGGCGATGTCAGTGTGGCCGCTGCGCTACCCACGGGTGTCACCCCTCTGGTGGGTGTCACCCGGGTGCGGCCCGCCCCCCCGCACCTGGCTAGCAACACTAGTGGGTGCCTGGGACCCTTGACAACTAACCGCAGACCCGCCCCTGGGCTAAAGGTGCCCAGGGCGGACAGGAACGAGAACCCCCAACAGGCAGCGTCTGCATAGTTGCCAACATTGCAAAAAAAACATCTGGGACACTTTTTTTGTATTGAGGCGGAGCCTTGCTATAATTAGGGGGCGGGGCATTCGTTTGTAGGCGTGTCATGCTGGAATGAAAATTGCGGCGCGCGAAGCGTGCCGCGTCGAAAAATGGGCGTGGTTTACGCGCGATAGTGGGTGTGGCTTAAGTGGGCGTGGTTCAAAGGGGTGTGGCTAGAGTCCGAGGTGAGAGAAAGAGAGAGAAAGAAATAGAAAGAAAGAAGCCAGATCCTACACCACAATAGAAATGTGTAACAAAATTGGCAGATAAGGATACTCCAAAACACCTGTTGGCGCTTCAATCATCCCGGCACCATGGTTGTTACGGTGTCAGGATGATTGAAGTGCATTATTTCTATTATTACATTGTAATATAAAATGAAATCATTCAACTCACCATAATGCCGAATCAGTGGAAGCCCTGAGCGTGTTACCTGCCACGTCGCCTGCCACCAGATGGCCTCCCCAGCAGTCCGTCCTTGCATCAGGTGCCTCCCCAGCAGTCCGTCCTTGCATCAGGTGCCTCCCCAGCAGAGCCCCCTCCACACTTGTGGACAAGGGTCCAAAAATCATGATTGTCCCGGGAAATTCGGGACTGTTTGGCAACTATGCACTACACTGATTACCCCGCCACCCACTACACTGATTACCCCGCCACCCACTACACTGATTACCCCGCCACCCACTACACTGATTACCCCGTCACCCACTACACTGATTACCCCGCCACCCACTACACTGATTACCCCGCCACCCACTACACTGATTACCCCGCCACCCACTACACTGATTACCCCGCCACCCACTACACTGATTACCCCGCCACCCACTACACTACACTGTGATTACCCCACCACCCACTACACTAAATTACCCCGCCACCCACTACACTACACTAATTACCCCGCCACCCACTACACTACACTAATTACCCCACCACCCACTACACTACACTAATTACCCCACCACCCACTACACTACAATTACCCCGCCACCCACTACACTACAGTGCAATAGTACGGTACCTGCGGTGCGTGAGGATGTGCTGGTGGTCCGAGGGGTCTGCCAAATGGAGTGAGCCAGGACCATCACAGTGTCCCCAGCCAGCGGTGCCCCGGTCCTTCCATCAGTGTCCCCACTCGTCGGACACACGGGGGCGGGGCGGAGGGTTGTTGGCAGCGGCAGCGCCGGGTGCTGATAGGCGTCAGTGTCCCCAGCCAGTGGAGCCCCGGTCCTTACATCCGTGTCCCCGCTCCTTGTCGGACACACGGGGGCTGGGCAGAGGGTCGTTAGCGGCGGCGGCGGCGGGTGAAGCATGCTGCTTCCTTGTGCCTCTCCTTGCGTTCAGTGGAGAGCGGGGAGGAGTCGCCAATCCGAAGCCGATTGGCTGCCCCAGGCTCTGCACTGAACACAAGGGGAAAACGTAAACAAATATGGTGGCGGCAGCGGCCATTTTTGTGTAGCCGCTGCCGTTTTTAGCTAAAGCATTCCCGAATTTACCGGGACAAAACGGGACAAAAAGAACTGGGCTTGTCCCGAATCGGGACAAGCCCAATTCGGGACAAGGGTCCAAAAATCGTGCTTGTCCCGGGAAATTCGGGACTGTTGGTAACTATGCGTCTGCCCCTTTTATATCCTCCCCAAGAATGCCCAGCGGGTAGACCACACCCACTGTATGGTTGCCGAGAGGGGACACACAAGGCACAGCACTGTATCAGCGGTTCAACCCTGGCCCACCATGGCAGCGCCACCTGCAGGCCACAGGGTACTGTACACCTGTGGACAAAAATGGTTTCAAGAACTCTATCAATTAGGGTGTTTGGGCATAACTACCACCCAAACACTTCCCCTAAATTTAGCACCCCGCTACACATACAATGTAATCAGAAAACGAAGTTTAGAAGTGTAGTGAAATGCCTTCCCTTTATATAAATTTAAGTTCCGCCACTTGTTATTCAGTACTCAGAGAGACCCTGCCTGTTGGGACAGCATGCAGCTTCAACCACTGTGGTGGACACTATGCCAGCAGACTGCGGAGCACTGTCCTTCCAGTGGAATGGCCTTCAGGGGCCTGAACCTCCAGACCAAAGACATCTTGAGCCATACTCTTGTGGAGCCTGCTTGGGAAGCCCTGTGTCCAGCGACCGGAGCTTTCAGCTACAGCCAGCCTCTAATGCCTTGTACACACGACCGGATTTTCTGATGGAATAAGTCAGACGGGCTCTTTTCATCGGATATTCCGACTGTGTGTATGCCCCATCTGACTTTTTCCTTCGGTAATTCTGACGGACTTAGATAGAGAACATGTTCTCTTTTTTTCCGACGGACAATCCGTTCGTCTGTTTGCAATTCCAACGGACTAAAAACCACACAAGCTCGGAAAAAAATTTGACGCATGCTCGGAAGCATTGAACTTCTTTTTCTCGGCTCGTCGTAGTCTTTTACGTCACCGCGTTCTTGGCAGTCAAAAGTTCACCGAACTTTTGTGTGACCGTGTGTATGCAAGACAGCTTGAGCGGAATTCTGTTGGAAATCCGTCGGACAAACCGTCAGACTTTATTCTGACGGACAGTCCAGTTGTGTGCACAGGGCATTAGTGAGGTGTTATACCCCCTTCTCGGCGAACTCCAAATAACTGCATTTGTACTTGACTATTTTGGACCACTTATTCTGCAAGAGAACTTCCTTATTACGTGTTCCCAAGTAACCCGTTATATTGTGGTGTCATCTTGTGGTCAAGTGTGGCAACTACTCTTTGTTTCCCAATTACCTTAATGGTTTTATTGACTGTTATTCTCTGCTTAATACTGATTGCATACTCTTTTACTATTCTTTCTGCATTGTCAATCTACCTTACATGCATTCAGTAAGCACTTGCGGACCGCCCACCATACATATACTGCAGCAGAGTGGCCGCTCTGTGCCAGACCACGTACCTAGTATGTGATCTGACATTTCCGGGTCTGGGGCACACACACGCATTACCGGCGACCCGCTCCCTCTGTGATCACACACTGCGGAACCTAGTGCCGGGTACCGCGGATATGTAGCGTGCATCTTCAAGCCAAACCCGAACATTTTAGTGGCCTGGGACACCTTTGAGTGCCCCAAGGAGAGTAGTATTGTGATGCAAATAGCGTGCTGCAGAAAAATGTGGGTGTGGCCAAATTGCTCTTGCTGACATCATCACCCTGCCCCCCAGTAATGCAGAACCTGCCCCAGACAGCTGCTCGCAGCTCCCGGACGGTGACAGATTTGTGTGGTCCTGTCTTGGTTACTTGGGAAGCCACAGCCCTGTCTGAATAATGTGTCCGGGTTTCAGTCTGCCTGAAATGCAGACACATGATTCAAAACTAGGACTGTCCGGGTGAATACCGGACAGGTGGCAACCTTAACCGCGGACTCGATGTCCGCCGCCACCTGTGCCCATTGTTCCTATGTAAACAAAGCAGATTGCCATTCTGTGAGGAGGGAAGGCATTGATCCTGTGTTCTTGCAAAGCAGGGACACAGATCTGTGCCTTCCCTTAGTAAAAACAGTACACAAGCACTGGCTAGGAACACATTTAACTCTTTGATTTTCCCTGATGTTAACCCCTTCCCAGCCAGTGTCATTAGTATAGTGACAGTGCTTATTTTTTAGCACTGATCACTGTATTAGTGTCACTGGTCCCCAAAAAGTGTCAAACGTGTCAGTTAAGCTTCGTACACACTGTCGGACTTCCATCGGACTTTTCTGTGGTTTTTTGTCCAAACAGAGTTGGTCGGGAATACCCATAGCATACACACGCTCTGACTTTTCTGCAAACTTTCCCCAAACTTTTTGCAACATCACGTGGTTTTTCTGCTCTTTTCTTCTCTTTACCACCACCCTTTGGTCAACTTCTGCTATTGTTGGTTGATTTTAACATTATTTGTTTTGTCCATCGGACAAAAGTCTGATGGTTTTCTGTACACACGGTCGGACTTTGCTCCATCGGACTTTTTTGGGCAAAAATTTGTCCGTTTGCAGACCCAACTTTTGTCCGATGAAAACAAGAATAAAGCAAAAAAAGTTTGTCCGATGGAGCGTACACACGGTCGGATTGTTGGTCCAACTTGCTCAAAATGAGGTTTGTTGGCCAAAAGTCCGACCGTGTGTACGGGGCTTTAGTGTCCGATTTGTCCTCCACAATGTCTTGCTATAAGTCGCTGATCGTCGCCATTAGTAGTTACAAAAATGTAAATAAAAAAATATCCCACACTTTGTGGATGCTATAACATTTGTGCAAACCAATCAATATGCGCTTATTGTTTTTTTTTTTATCAAAATTATGTAGCAGAATATAAATTAGCCTAAATTGTTGAAGAAATTCGATTTTTTTCATTTTTTTTATTGTATATGTTTTATAGCAGAAAGTAAAAAATATAGTTTTTTTTCTTCAAAATTGTGTCTTTTTTTGTTTATAGCGCAAAAAAAAAAAAAAAATGCAGGGGTGATCAAATACCACCAAAAGAAAGCTCAATTTGTGGGAAAAAAGGGATATACTTTTTTTTTTTGGGTACAACGTGACAATGAAATAACGCAGTGCCGTATCGCAAAAAATGGCCTGGTCATGAAGGGGGGTGAATTTCCAGAGGGCAAGTGGGTAAACACCAAGTTGCACATTGCTGATTGTTTGATCATTTGGCTGATACCCCTATATAACATAGGTTGCATGTGATGTTCCTTTACAAGTGTCACCACAAACCAGCGCTCAAACACAAGCTTAGCACCGGAGCCCTTGCTGCGGCAGAGCCGCAGAGGAGTATATAACTCAGGTTAAAGGCAGACCTAAACTAGTTTGCAGTGCTTTGAGTATTTACTGAGTCTGGTAATATGCTGGTGTGCAGGAACCAAGCCTAGCTGTGCTCTACACATAGAGTAGTTGCAGGGAGCTGGAAGACTGTAGTACAGAGAGGGTGCAGTACATGTGGAAACCCATAGTGCATTGGAGCTAGCAAGTCCTTCAGGAAGAAGCATAAAGCATAGTAAACATTAATAACCTGTTTGACACCAGTTAACTACTTGCTTACTGGACACTTAAACCCCCTTCCTGCCCAGGCCAATTTTCAGCTTTCAGCACCGTCACGCTTTGAATGACAATTGCGCGGTCATGTGACGTGGCTCCCAAACAAAATTGACGTCCTTTTTTTTCCCATAAATAGAGCTTTCTTTTGGTGGTATTTGATCATCTCTGCAGTTTTTATTTTTTGTGCTATAAACAAAAAAAGGGCGACGGTTTTGAAAAAAACACAATATTTTTTACTTTTTGCTATAATAAATATCCCAATTTAAAAAAAAAAAAAAATTCCTCAGTTTAGTCCGATACATATTCTTCTACATATTTTTGGTAAAAAAAAATCGCAATAAGCGTTTATTGATTGGTTTGCGCAAAAGTTAGCGTCTACAAAATAGGGGATAGTTTTATAGTAATGGCGGTGATCAGCGATTTTTATTGTGAATGCGACATTATGGCGGACACATCGGACACTTTTGACACCATTTTGGGACCATTGTCATTTTTACAGCGATCAGTGCTATAAAAATGCACTGGTTACTGTAAAAATGACACTGGCAGGGAAGGTGTTAACACTAGGGGGCGAGGAAGGGGTTAAATGTGTAACCTGGGAGTGATTACTACTGTGTGGGGGAGGGGACTGACTGGGGGAGGTGACCGATCTGTGTCCCTACGTACAAGGGACACAGCATCAGTCTCCTTTCCCTGACAGGACGTGGATCTCTGTGTTTAGAGATCCACATCCTTGTCTGTGTACCGGCCGATCGCGGGTACCTGGGGGACATCGCGGCCGCATGGCACGCGCATCGGCATCTTAGTGATGTGCCGGGCGCGCGCGCGCGCCACCAGCGGCGAGGCCGTCATTTGTACATGGCCCGGCTCTCAAGTGGTTAAGTAACCAGGCTGAGCAATCTGTACACAGTGAATTTGGTATGGCTGCTGCTGTGAATTCAAATCACAAAAAGAGAGGGATGTTGCAATAAGATACTGTAATTGGGGTCCGGAAGGACACTCTGAAACATTGACTGCTGAGGCTAAAAGAGAAGTATGGCTAAAGATTTTGACCTTAATTCTGCACTCCTGTCAGCCAGATTAAGCCGACAGCAGAATTTAGCCCTCACAGAGCCGGTCCAGGCTCTGCAGGGATCCCGACAATAACGTCAGGATATGCCTAGGTGCTTGACTGGCAACTGGCTCAGCAATTTGTCGGGGCAATGGCTGGTGTTGGCGCTTCAATCATCACGACACCAAGGTTGATATGGTGTCAGGATGCGCATTATTTCTATTATTACATTGTAATATAAAATTAAATAGTTCAACTCACCATAATGCAGAATCATAGGTAACCCTGAGTGTGTCATTTGCCATCATCACCTGCCACCAGATGCAGCTTGTCCCTTGCCACCATCGCCTGCCACCAGATGCAGCGTGTCTCTTGCCACCATATGCAGCTCGTCACTTGCCACCGTTGCCTGCCACCAGATGCAGCTCGTCACTTGCCACCGTTGCCTGCCACCAGATGCAGCTTGTCACTTGCCATGTCACCTGCCATCAGATGCAGCATGTCACTTGCCACCATCGCCTGCCACCAGATGCAGCTTGTAACTTGCCACCGTCACCTGCCACCAGATGCAGCATGTCTCTTGCCACCGTCGCCTGCCACCAGATGCAGCTTGTCACTTGCCACCGTTGCTTACCACCAGATGCAGCTTGTAACTTGCCACCAGATGCAGCATGTCACTTGCCACCGTTGCCTGCCACCAGATGCAGCGTGTCACTTGCCACCATCGCCGGCCACCAGATGCAGCTTGTCACTTGCCACCATCGCCGGCCACCAGATGCAGCGTGTCATGTGCCACCATCGCCTGCCACCAGATGCAGCTTGTAACTTGCCACCAGATGCAGCATGTCTCTTGCCACCGTCGCCTGCCACCAGATGCAGCTCGTCACTTGCCACCGTTGCCTGCCACCAGATGCAGCGTGTCACTTGCCACCATCGCCGACCACCAGATGCAGCGTGTCACTTGCCACCATCGCCGGCCACCAGATGCAGCTTGTCACTTGCCATGTCACCTGCCACCAGATGCAGCATGTCACTTGCCACCATCGCCTGCCACCAGATGCAGCATGTCACTTGCCACCTTCACCTGCCACCAGATGCAGCTTGTAACTTGCCACCGTCACCTGCCCCCAGATGCAGCTTGTCACTTGCCATGTCACCTGCCACCAGATGAAGCTTGGCACTTACCATGTCACCTGCCACCAGATGTGGATTGTCACTTGCCATGTCAACTGCCACGAGATGCGGATTGTCACTTGCCACGTTACTTGCCACTTGCCACCAGATGCAGCCTGTCACTTGCCACGTTACTTGCCACCAGATGTGGATTTTCACTTGCCACGTCACCTGCCACCAGATACGGATTGTCACCTGCCACTTCACCACGCCAATCCGCCTGTTCACCCGCCAAACCGCCCCTGACACCATTCTGTCATTGTGAGTGATTTGGCAGAGGAAAGCTGGACTGGTGGAGCGGGGCACTAGTTTAGCAGTGTCCCCTTCTAAATGCTTTATTCTGGAAGACAAGGTGTGCAGTGCTATGGGACAGAACGTTTCACGGTAGGAATCCTCACATTGTCATCCAGGGTGCACCGCGCCCAGGCGCTGCAAGATGCTGCAAAGGGGGGGAGCCAAAGCTGTGGCAGTCACTGTTGTAATCAGCTGCGGCGGCATCGCCCCAACTCCCTAGACTCTCTTATTGCACGACCCCTGGCCTTTCTGCTGCCCGCTGCACTGGATGCTAAACTCACCTGCCACCTGGCATCTAGCAACCAGTGACGTCACGTCATGTGGCCGAGGCGAGGCCCCAGCATTCAGAGTGGAGGAGGAATTTGGCTCCACCCACCACCTCCATCTTCCCTAGGCAGTGCTGCTCAGAGCCTGAGGGAAGGAAGGGAGCATGCCTGAGGAGCTGAGTGTAAGCTGTCCGCCTGCACCTGCCTGAGGTGAGGCAGCCTGTGTTTATGTTCTGGAGTATAATTGTGGTGAAGGTGTTAAATGTATTATTTCATGATAGATAGATATGCAGGAGATATCATTGTTAACCTTCTAAAAATGCTTTTTACCTGGCTGTAATGCTGACCCGTGGGTCTGAATGCTTTCTAAGCCAGAGCCTGTATGCACATCAGAAAAGTTTAAGGAAAGTTAAAAATTCTTATCTGCATACCTCCTCCGGGGTAATGAATATAAATATTGGAATAACAGAGCCATTGTGCTCAGTAGTGGAAACCTATTATGCCCCCCCCCCCCCCCCGAAAAAAGTTCTGCGGACGCCCATGGCTCACCCATCTACTCGGTCATGCGTATGACGGGCACAGAGGCCAGGGTGCCCAGTGGGCACGCTCCATCCTCAGTGTGGGCACCCATGTAGTTGTCTGGAACACACTTTGGGGGCTGAGCTCTGATGGAATTCTATGACCCCCTTTATGATTCCCCCCCATTGTAGACTGATGGGGGGGGGGGGGTTGTACACTTCTCCTATTCCTGATCTATAGGGATGGATGTCTTCCCATCTCCCCCACATAGTGAGTGTAGGAATGTGAGCATGTTGGAAGTTAACCATGATCACAGAGCTATGATGATGATGTAGGTGGCACTGTCATTGGACAGGTGAGGGGTGGCAGTGCCCGCCTGGCACACAGAGCTGTCATTGTGCTGCAGCCTGGTGTATGGGCGGGGCGAGGGGCGGAGTCCCGGGTGTACAGACACAAACACATCGCACTGCTCCTTCCCGATCACCGGGGATATCACTGCGGACAGCTCTGCCCCCCTCCTCCCATGAAGAGGCCCCGGCCAGCCGGATCATGGCGCCCTCAGGCCCGAGCAGTGTGAAGAGGAGGTGCCGGAGGTGTCTGTACTGGATCCCGGTCTTCTTCATCACCATCATCGTCTGCTGGTCCTACTACGCCTATGTCACCCAGCTGTGTATAGGTGAGTCCATGGGGGACCGGGGGGGGGGGGGGACACCGGATACAACTCATCTACGGATCGGTCACAACTAAGAGGAGAGCAGTCTGGGGCTGGAATCGTACCGTGTATGGGGGGCGATCAGATCCACACACTCAGATCATCTCCATACTGTACTATAGGAGAAACATACATCCCACTGATACAAATATTATTCCTGGACAACTCAACACCTCAGCCAGGCTATTCTGTACAAGTGCTCTCACCTGTATATCAGCTGTCACCTGTGTACCATCATCATCTGTCACATGTACACCATTATCAGCTGTCATCTGTGTACCATCATCAGCTGTCACCTGTACACCATTATCAGTTGTCATCTGTATATCCTCTGTCACCTGTACACATGATCATCTGTCACATGTGTACCATGATCATCTGGTCCCTATGTACCATGATCATCTGTCACCTGTGTACCATGATCATCTGTCACCTGTGTACCATGATCATCTGTCACATGTGTACCATGATCATCTGTCACCTGTGTACCATGATCACCTGTCACCTGTGTACCATGATCATCTGTCACTTGTGTACCATGATCATCTGTCACCTGTGTACCATGATCATCTGCCACATGTGTACCATGATCATCTGTCACCTGTGTACCATGATCACCTGTCACCTGTGTACCATGATCATCTGCCACATGTGTACCATGATCATCTGTCACCTGTGTACCATGATCATCTGCCACATGTGTACCATGATCATCTGTCACCTGTGTACCATGATCACCTGTCACCTGTGTACCATGATCATCTGCCACATGTGTACCATGATCATCTGTCACCTGTGTACCATGATCATCTGTCACTTGTGTACCATGATCATCTGTCACCTGTGTACCATGATCATCTGCCACATGTGTACCATGATCATCTGTCACCTGTGTACCATGATCACCTGTCACCTGTGTACCATGATCATCTGCCACATGTGTACCATGATCATCTGTCACCTGTGTACCATGATCATCTGCCACATGTGTACCATGATCATCTGTCACCTGTGTACCATGATCACCTGTCACCTGTGTACCATGATCATCTGTCACTTGTGTACCATGATCATCTGTCACCTGTGTACCATGATCATCTGTCACATGTGTACCATGATCATCTGGTCCCTATGTACCATGATCATCTGTCACCTGTGTACCATGATCATCTGTCACCTGTGTACCATGATCATCTGTCACATGTGTACCATGATCATCTGTCACCTGTGTACCATGATCACCTGTCACCTGTGTACCATGATCATCTGTCACTTGTGTACCATGATCATCTGTCACCTGTGTACCATGATCATCTGCCACATGTGTACCATGATCATCTGTCACATGTGTACCATGATCATCTGTCACTTGTGTACCATGATCATCTGTCACTTGTGTACCATGATCATCTGTCACCTGTGTACCATGATCATCTGCCACATGTGTACCATGATCATCTGTCACCTGTGTACCATGATCACCTGTCACCTGTGTACCATGATCATCTGCCACATGTGTACCATGATCATCTGTCACCTGTGTACCATGATCATCTGCCACATGTGTACCATGATCATCTGTCACCTGTGTACCATGATCACCTGTCACCTGTGTACCATGATCATCTGCCACATGTGTACCATGATCATCTGTCACATGTGTACCATGATCATCTGTCACCTGTGTACCATGATCATCTGTCACATGTGTACCATGATCATCTGTCACATGTGTACCACGATCAGCTGTCACCTGTGTACCATGATCATCTGTCACATGTGTACCATGATCATCTGTCACCTGTGTACCACGATCAGCTGTCACATGTGTACCATCATCAGCTGTCACCTGTGTACTATGATGATCTGTCGCCTGTGTACCATCATCAGCTGTCACCTGTGTACCATGATCATCTGTCGCCTGTATACCATCATAAGCTGTCACCTGTGTACCATCATCAGCTGTCACCTGTGTACCATCATCAGCTGTCACCTGTGTACCATCATCAGCTGTCATCTGTGTACCATGATCATCTGTCGCCTGTATACCATCATAAGCTGTCACCTGTGTACCATCATCAGCTGTCACCTGTGTACCATCATCAGCTGTCACATGTGTACCATCATCAGCTGTCACCTGTACACCACAATCAGCTGCCCCCTGTGTACCGTGATCATCTGTCACTGTGTACCATGATCAGCTGTCACCTGTGTACCATGATCAGCTGTCACCTGTGTACCATCATCAGCTGTCACCTGTACACCGTGATCAACAGTCACCTGTACACCACAATCAGTTGCCCCCTGAGTACCATCATCAGCTGTCACCTTTGTACCATCATCAGCTGTCACCTGTACACCACAATCAGCTGTCACATGTGTACCACGATCATTTGTCACCTGTGTACCATGATCAGCTGCACCTTTGTATTGTGATCTGCCATTAGTTGCGCATCATGATCAACTGTCCCCTGTAAATCATGATCAGTTATTACCCGTGCATCATGGTCAGCTGTCACCCGTTTTTCATGTTATCTGTCACCCATGTATCCTTATCAGCTGTCACCCGTCTATCATGTTATCTGTCACCCATGTATCCTTATCAGCTGTCACCCGTTTTTCATGTTATCTGTCACCCATGTATCCTTATCAGCTGTCACCCGTTTTTCATGTTATCTGTCACCCATGTATCCTTATCAGCTGTCACCCGTTTTTCATGTTATCTGTCACCCATGTATCCTTATCAGCTGTCACCCGTCTATCATGTTATCTGTCACCCATGTATCCTTATCAGCTGTCACCCGTTTTTCATGTTATCTGTCACCCATGTATCCTTATCAGCTGTCACCCATGTATCATGTTATCTGTCACCCCCAGCTAAATGTGGACATTTCTATATTGTGTCTCCTCTATGTATCCCTGGTCTGTGTATCATGCATGTTGTGTCCCATGCTTAGAATAATATTATGAATATAGTATATAGGAAACAACATGTTGCTGGGTGAATAGCGGGCACATGGATGGCAGTCTTTAGTAGAAGAGGAATGAATAAATCATTAGGGAAGTACATACAGTACAGTATTTGAGGATTTCATACTATAGTAATTGTATCCAAACATTTCATTGTTAAAGAGCGGAAGAAATGTCCATCCCTCAGGATCCATTCATTCCCCGGCACTTGTATTATAATGAATGTATTGGCAGTATGTGGGGAGATCTCCTTCCTATGTGGATGATGAGAAATGTACATTCCCTAATGTCTGGAAACAATCCATGTGTCTTATAGGAAGCCATTGCATATTATATGGTGAATAGGAATGGTATACCTGTCTATATAGTATACATAGTGTGATCATTTCCTAGAGATGTATCATTTCAGAGCCTCCATGTACTGTACACATATAGTTCTACTTGTACATATCTTTGTCCTGAATTTGGAAAGCAGCACGTCTGCACATTCTTGGTCCATCTAGTCAAGTTTTGGTTAAAGTGATTGTAAACCTCCAAAATGAAAAATGAACAAAGCACATTACTCTATAGTGTGTACTTGCCTCAATCCAAAGTGTCAAATCTCATGATCTTTCTTTCCTCTGCTATCTGTATGAGTCACTTCTGATAGGATAGATATGTGGTCACCAAACAATGCTGGGAGATGACACCACCCCCACTCCAGCACACAGCAGGTGATTGACAGCCGCAGCTGTCCCTGTTTCTCCATGACAGGGGTCTCCAAACTTTCTAAATCTAGGGTCAGTTTTCTCTCCTTCAGACTTAAGGGGGGCTGGACCTTGGCCACTGGGAGTAGAAAAGGTCAATCTTTGGTGTCAGTGGGAGGAATAGCATCCCTTTGTTGGTGTCAGTGGGAAGAATCATACCCCATTGCTGGTGTCATCGGAAGGAATTGTGGCCCATCATTAGTGTCAATGAGCCCCATTGTTGCTGTCATTGGGAGGAATTGTGCCCCTTTATTGGTGTCAGTTGGGGAAATTATGCCCCAGTGTTGGTATCAGTGGATGAAGGAAAGGGTCGGATCTGGCCCCCAAGCCCTATGAGACTGTGTAGGGGTGGATCCATTCCTTCCACTCAGGTCTCAGATTACACTGGCCTCTCCTTACTATGCTCAGCTGTGTGTAACATCAGATCCCTGCTCCCTGCCTTCTGGGGTTTGGAAATAGCCTTTGATCTGTGTACATTGAATGGCTGTAGAGAAGAGAAGACTGCAGATAAACAGGTACTTGCTCCAATACAAAGCACTGAGTGTGATTTCTGTGTTCTCTATTCCCTTTGCTATCTGTATAAGTCACTTCTGATAATATAGATATGTGGTCACCAGACAATGCTGGTAGATGGTGGCACCACCCCCACTCCAGCACACAGCACGTGATTGACAGCCTCAGCTGTCCCTGTTTCTCTATGACAGGGGTCTCCAAACGTTCTAAATAAGGCACCAGTTTACTCTCCTTCAGATTTAAGGGGGGCTGGACCTTGGCCGCTGGCAGTAGAAAAGGTCCATCTTTGGTGTCAGTGGGAGGAATAGCGTCCCATTGCTGGTGCCATTGGAAGGAATTGTGCCCCATCATTTGTCAATAAGCCCCATTGTTGTTGTCATTGGGAGGAATTGTGCCTCTTCATTGGTGTCAGTTGGGGGAATTATGCCCCAGTGTTGGTATCAGTGGATAAAATAAAAGAAAGCAAAGGATCAGATCTGGCCCCCAGGGTGCAGTTTGGAAGCCACTGCCCTAGGAGACAGTGTAGAGGGGTGTGTGTCCATCCACTCCACTCAGGTCTCAGATTACACTCAGCTCTCCTCACTGTGCTGTGTGTGAGGTCAGATCCCTGCTCCCTGTCTTCTGGGGTTGAGAAATAGCCTTTGATCTGTGTACTTTGGATGGCTGTAAAAAATAAAAAAAGAGAGAAGACTGAAAATAAACAGGTACAACTCATGTAGGAGGATTTGTTTTATCTCTGTGAATCATTTGAGGCCAGTCACTTCACTGGGTATATGTGAGGGTTTACAACCATAGTATGTGAATATGTGTTGGGGTGTCAGGTATAGAAAAAATACTGGAAGCATTTTAATACAACACATTGAATTTGTACAACTCCCCTATAATCTCAAAACTGCAGAGCAGTGCATTTTGAAAAATACGATGTCTGTTTTTTTTTCTTTACTGCATTTTATTGCACAGGATTAGAATAAACAGGGAGTACAGTATGGGTAATACGATGGCAACCCTGCAGAGGCTCTATATTCCTGCAGATCATT
The DNA here is from genome assembly GCA_029206835.1 of Rana muscosa. Classification (NCBI taxonomy): domain Eukaryota; kingdom Metazoa; phylum Chordata; class Amphibia; order Anura; family Ranidae; genus Rana; species Rana muscosa. The sequence continues at coordinate 223,734,735 of CM055116.1, forward strand.
GCCACCAGGAAGGCTGAAAATCGCACTGCACTGAATGACACAGGAATGACATAGGTCTGCCTTCCTGTGCGATTCAGGTGTGATCCGGCCCTCAATGTGCTTATAAATAAGTCTTGTTTCTTCTCTTTGAAGTATTTTTTTGTTTCAGAAGCTGTAAGAATAACACAAAATGTATTAAAAATATAAGATATCAGCAGGCTCGACCCGACGCGTTTCATTCACAAAGATATTGTCTGGGTGAAACGCGTCGGATCGAGCCTGCTGTTCCCATTGCATCATTTTATCAATTAACAAGCGCTTGTTTTACCTCCTCTAAAATGTGAGTGTAAATCTTTAATTTTTAATAAATTTTGTGTTATGCGGATTCACGCTATGTGCGTTTTTTTATTCCTTTTTGGCCCTATATGTTTGAATCCACATGATGTTTTATATATCTTGGAGCTTCCTTTCTTGTTGACCGGTGGTCCTTGTGAGAAACTTATTTTATCCAATTATATCAACGCCTATATCCATCCGGGCCCTACTATCGTTTGATTCATAGGGCGTATGTCCTACTGAATCCACACTTTCCGGTAAGCCTCAGTGTTATTTGTGGCGGTGCTCCATCACCCCCTTTTCATGCACGTTCAGCGGTGGTTTGAAAATTACCATTTGGGGCGTTAAGATACATATATATTGTGAGGGGGTTAGCTCGGCAGCGGGTGTGTGTGACCCCCGGGATGGGCTCCCCACACAAAAACAGGCCCAGCAAACGGAGGTTGTGGTTTTCAAAATCAAAAAGGTGCGGTTTATTTTCTATTTACAGTGACAAAACACAGCAAAGCAAAAGAAACATAAACAAAATAAATCCTGGTCAACTTGACCTCTGACTAAACATACAGGTTTCCTAACTAACAACTGGGATCAGCCTAGTGCTGTCCTAGTCCCTAAGTCCCTGGTTTTAAATGTCCAAGCAAATAGCCACACAGGCTTTGTCTCACTGCACAGGGGTTCACTCTCCCTAGACAGTCCACACAGGTCTGGTTCCAGGCATGAGCTAACATCTAATGAATCTGGGAGTTCTTATAGAGGCCTAAATGAGCTGACAAGCTTCAGCTGGTCTCATCAACTCCCTGTCTGCACGACGCCCCACACTCTCCCTAGAGGTATGAGTCATCCATGAGCCTACTAGCCTCAGCTGGGCTTATACAACTCTCCACCTAGTTGTATAAGTCGGCGTAAAGCCTGAATCTGGGCGAAATATATCTACCCCCCTGGATGCAACCAGGTGACTTTACCTTCCTGCTGTCACATACCCCCCCCTCTTGTTTTAACCTCGGGGTTGGAACACCAGCAATCAGGCATTCATGTACTCGAGACAAAGCATCCACATTCCCCATTTGAACGCCAGGGCGATGCTTTACTGTGAAGTTGAATTCCTGGAGGGCCAGGAACCACCTATTCACTCTTCTATTTGTTTCCTTGTTTTGAGCCATCCACTTTAACGGAGCGTGATCCGTAACCATGTCAAAGTGCCTACCTAGCAGGTAGTACCGAAGGGAATCTAGAGCCCACTTCACCGCTAAACACTCCTTTTCAACAGTGGCGTAATTTACCTCATGGGACTTCAACTTCCTGCTGAGGTAAATGACTGGGTGCTCTTCCCCGTTCCAGACCTGGGACAATACTGCTCCTAACCCCACATCTGACGCATCACTTTGTACGACAAAGTCTTTAGAGAAGTCGGGTGAGTACAACACTGGCTGGCTACATAAGGCTTGTTTCAAGAATTGGAATGCTGCCTCAGCCTCGGGGGTCCATTTAATCATGACCGACCCTTTCCCCTTCGTCAGGTTGGTTAGGGGCACAGCCTTAGAAGCAAAGTGGGGAATGAATTGCCGATAATACCCAGCGATTCCCAGAAAGGCTCGTACCTGCTTCTTGCTGTTGGGACGTGGCCAACTCTGGATGGCCTCGACTTTGTTGAGTTGGGGTTTTATTACTCCCCTCCCAATGGTGTACCCAAGATATTTGGCCTCCTCCTGCCCAATGGTACACTTCTTGGGGTTAGCCGTAAACCCCGCTTCCCGAACAGAGTCCAGGACTGCTTGCACTTTTGGCAGATGTGAGGCCCAATCTGTGCTATGGACAATTACGTCATCCAGGTAAGCCGCAGCATACTTCCGATGGGGCCTCAGCATCTGGTCCATTTTCCGCTGGAATGTGGCCGGCGCATTCTGTAACCCGAACGGCATTCTTTTATATTGGAACGCCCCGTCTGGGGTTACAAATGCGGTTTTCTCTTTGGCCGACTTGGCCAGGGGGATTTACCAATACCCTTTTGTGAGGTCAAGAGTCGTCATGTATCGGGCTGTTCCCAGCCGGTCGATCAACTCATCTATACGTGGCATGGGGTAGGTGTCAAATTTTGTAACTTTGTTCAACTGACGAAAATCGTTACAAAATCGCCAGCTCCCATCCGGTTTAGGCACCAACACAATGGGACTAGACCAATCACTTTGGGACTCCTCTATCACCCCTAAGTTCAGCATTTTCTGTACTTCCTCCCGTATTGCCTCCCGTCGGGCCTCTGGGATCCGATAGGGTTTTAACTTCACCCTTTCACCGGGCGGGGTAATGATGTCATGCTCTACCCCAGATGTTTGTCCCGGCAGCTCAGAGAATACCTCCTCGTTGCGAAGCACAAACTCCTTAACCTCCTGTTGTTGGGGTTGTGACAAGGTGGCTGCTATTCCAACCTCAGGAATCACGCAACCAGTTTGAGCTGGTGACCAAGTGTCTGCGACTAGGGACTCTCTATCCCTCCAGGCTTTCAACAGATTAACGTGATAGATCTGTTCGGGCTTTCGCCTTCCTGGTTGTCTGACCTTGTAATTCACTTCGCTCACTTTTTCCATTATCTCATAGGGGCCTTGCCATTTGGCAAGGAATTTACTTTCAACCGTAGGGACAAGTACCAGTATCCTATCCCCCGGGGAAAAGGTACGGGTCTTGGCTCCACGGTTGTACACTCTCTGCTGTGCTAACTGCGCTTGGGCCAAATGTTCCTTCACGATGGGCATTACCTGTGCAATTCGGTCTTGCATCAGGGCGACATGCTCAATCACACTCCTGTGGGGAGAACTCTCACTTTCCCAAGTTTCCTTGGCAATATCCAACAGCCCTCTTGGGTGTCTCCCATACAGTAACTCAAAGGGGGAGAATCCCGTAGAGGATTGGGGCACCTCCCTAATAGCAAACATCAGATAAGGAAGTAGACAGTCCCAATCCTTTCCATCTCTATCCACCACTTTCTTCAACATTTGTTTTAGGGTTTTGTTGAATCTTTCAACCAGCCCATCGGTTTGGGGGTGATACACAGATGTACGTAATTGCGTCACTTTGAACAATTTACACAGCTCCTTCATAACCCGGGACATAAAGGGTGTACCTTGGTCCGTAAGCAGTTCTTTACAAATACCCACCCGGCTAAACACAAGAGATAGCTCTTTGGCTATGGTTTTGGCCGAGGTATTTCGGAGAGGGATCGCTTCTGGATAACGGGTGGCATAGTCCATTATAACTAATATGTACTGGTGCCCCCTAGCGGACTTGATTATAGGCCCTACCAAATCCATGGCGATCCTCTCAAACGGGACCTCAATGATGGGTAGAGGGACCAGCGGGCTACGGAAATGTGGCATCGGGGCCGACCTCTGACACACAGGGCAGGAGGAACAATAATTTTCTATGTCCCTCATCACCCCCGGCCAATAGAATCTCTGTAATACCCTCTCTCGGGTTTTCTCTGTCCCCAGATGACCTCCAAGAATGTGCCCATGGGCCAACTCCAACACCAACTTCCTGTAAGGTTTGGGCACCACAAGCTGCTCAACGGTTTCTTCTGCCCTTTTTGCCACCCGATACAGTAGGTCCTTCTCTACGCTGAAGTATGGGTAAGTGCAGGTATTATCTGGGTTCACTAACTCGCCATCTATTTTCACTACGTTTTCCCGTGCCTTTATTAGGGCGGGGTCTTTCAACTGTTCTGTGGCAAAGTTTTCCCTGTGAACCTCAAGATCAGAAAACTCCACAGACGGTAGGTTTTCGTCTGAGGAGGTGGGCTCCTCTCCAGTTTCTTGAGTCTCCCCTGCCAATACTGATAAGGGAAATTCCGGAGAGTCCTCACCACTCTCAGGGGAGTTCTGGCTATCACATTCCTGGTACATAGGGGCACCAGTGGGGGGCTCAGGATCATCCCACAGTTCCCAGAACTTCGGAAAATCCCTTCCCACAATGGCGTCATGCGGTAACTGAGATACTAAGCCCACTGGATGAGAGAGGGTACCTTTGGGGGTCTCGAAACACACTGTAGTCACTGGATACTCTCGGGTGTCCCCATGCACACAAATAACAGCTACCTTGCTATTCCCAAAGACCTCTGTTTTAACTAACTCAGCCTTTATCAGGGTCACAAGGCTACCTGAATCCAGCAATACCACAACATTTCTACCATTAACACACATTTTGCATAAATGTTTCTCAGTTCCTCGAATGGCAGTGCATGCGACTGTCGCACGCAGCGACTGACGTCTGCCCGTCAGAAAGTCACACTGCATGGGTTCCTCCACAACCGGGCAATTGGCTGCAATATGTCCCGCTTGCCGGCAGCGGTAGCAAACGATCCTTCTTGCCGCCTCTTGAGCCGCTGGTTTCCCAGGCTGTTCTCGCCAAACTTGGGGTAGAGCTCCCACCCTCTCACTCTCTCCACCCTCACCCCTTGGAATCCTCTTATCCGCCCCTGGGGATGGTCTGGTCTTAGGGTGGAAAGTCCGAGTGTCTCTGGAAGAGGCCGTCAGGTTCTCTGTAGCCAAGTATTTCTCCACACGATCCACAAGACCATCGGCCGTCTCTGGGTCTCCATGGCTTACCCACTTTTGGATGGCAGTAGGAAGAGCTCTCAAAAACCGATCCATTACAACACATTCCACAATCTTTGGTGCGGACAAAGTCTCTGGCTGTAGCCACTTTCTGCTCAGGTGAATGAGATCATACATTTGAGACCTGGGGGGTTTTCCAAGCTGGAAAGTCCAGTTATGCACACGCTGAGCCCGGACAGCCTGGGTGACACCCAGCCTTGCCAAAATTTCAGCTTTTAGCATCACATAGTCTTTTGCTTGGTTAGGCTCTAGGTCATAGTAAGCTTTCTGCGATTCACCAGTTAACAGAGGAGCCACCAGTCCAGCCCACTGCTCCTCAGGCCACTTTTCTCTTTCAGCGGTCCTTTCAAATGTGGTCAAAAATACCTCTGGATCATCCTCTCCAGTCATTTTTGTCAATAAACGACTCACCCCAAAGGACGCGGTATTAGTGGGACGGCTTTCCTCACTGGTCTGCGGACGTTGCTGCATTACTGCTTCCATTTGTTGTAGTCTCTGCTCTTGCTTCTGTAACAGGTCTATGAAGCGGGCCTCAGATTGCTGCTGGGCTTGTTGCTGAGCTGCAAGGCTCTGTTGATGAGCTTGCTGCTGGGCTGCAAGGCTCCTTTGCAAACCTGCATTTGTCTGCTGTTGATTGGCATTTGCTAGAGCCAGCTGTTTCAGTATCTCCTCCATGCTGGCTTAAAAAAAAACTGCCACTGGTTCTCCACCAACTGTGAGGGGGTTAGCTCGGCAGCGGGTGTGTGTGACCCCCGGGATGGGCTCCCCACACAAAAACAGGCCCAGCAAACGGAGGTTGTGGTTTTCAAAATCAAAAAGGTGCGGTTTATTTTCTATTTACAGTGACAAAACACAGCAAAGCAAAAGAAACATAAATAAAATAAATCCTGGTCAACTTGACCTCTGACTAAACATACAGGTTTCCTAACTAACAACTGGGATCAGCCTAGTGCTGTCCTAGTCCCTAAGTCCCTGGTTTTAAATGTCCAAGCAAATAGCCACACAGGCTTTGTCTCACCGCACAGGGGTTCACTCTCCCTAGACAGTCCACACAGGTCTGGTTCCAGGCATGAGCAAACACCTAATGAATCTGGGAGTTCTTATAGAGGCCTAAATGAGCTGACAAGCTTCAGCTGGTCTCATCAACTCCCTGTCTGCACGACGCCCCACACTCTCCCTAGAGGTATAAGTCATCCATGAGCCCACTAGCCTCAGCTGGGCTTATACAACTCTCCACCTAGTTGTATAAGTCGGCGTAAAGCCTGAATCTGGGCGAAATATATCTACCCCCCTGGATGCAACCAGGTGACTTTACCTTCCTGCTGTCACAATATATTGTGGACATTTTTATTTCATCAAACACTCTTTCTCACTCAATGGACTTTTTCTTTATTCATTTTTTTCTATTATTGCTTTTGAGTTTACAATAAGTTGTTCACTGTATTTTATGTGTATGGCATACATTGGTTTAATCACCTGACATCACTGCATTGTATATGTATGGCATACATTGGTTTAATCACCTGATATCACTGCATTGTATATGTATGGCATACATTGGTTTAATCACCTGATATCACTGCATTGTATATGTATGGCATACATTGGTTTAATCACCTGATATCACTGCATTGTATATGTATGGCATACATTGGTTTAATCACCTGATATCACTGCATTGTATATGTATGGCATACATTGGTTTAATCACCTGATATCACTGCATTGTATATGTATGGCATACATTGGTTTAATCACCTGATATCACTGCATTGTATATGTATGGCATACATTGGTTTAATCACCTGATATCACTGCATTTTATATGTATGGTATACATTGGTTTAATCACCTGATATCACTGCATTTTATATGTATGGTATACATTGGTTTAATCACCTGACATCACTGCATTGTATATGTATGGCATACATTGGTTTAATCACCTGATATCACTGCATTGTATATGTATGGCATACATTGGTTTAATCATCTGATATCACTGCATTGTATATGTATGGCATACATTGGTTTAATCACCTGATATCACTGCATTGTATATGTATGGCATACATTGGTTTAATCACCTGATATCACTGCATTGTATATGTATGGCATACATTGGTTTAATCACCTGACATCACTGCATTGTATATGTATGGCATACATTGGTTTAATCACCTGATATCACTGCATTGTATATGTATGGCATACATTGGTTTAATCACCTGATATCACTGCATTGTATATGTATGGCATACATTGGTTTAATCACCTGATATCACTGCATTGTATATGTATGGCATACATTGGTTTAATCACCTGATATCACTGCATTGTATATGTATGGCATACATTGGTTTAATCACCTGACATCACTGCATTGTATATGTATGGCATACATTGGTTTAATCACCTGATATCACTGCATTGTATATGTATGGCATACATTGGTTTAATCACCTGATATCACTGCATTGTATATGTATGGCATACATTGGTTTAATCACCTGATATCACTGCATTGTATATGTATGGCATACATTGGTTTAATCACCTGATATCACTGCATTGTATATGTATGGCATACATTGGTTTAATCACCTGACATCACTGCATTGTATATGTATGGCATACATTGGTTTAATCACCTGATATCACTGCATTGTATATGTATGGCATACATTGGTTTAATCACCTGATATCACTGCATTGTATATGTATGGCATACATTGGTTTAATCACCTGATATCACTGCATTGTATATGTATGGTATACATTGGTTTAATCACCTGATATCATTATTTCAATACTGCACATGTACTGTATACTGTTAGTTTGATAACTTCACAATTATTCTAACTTTGATATATTTAGATGTGTATCAGGTTATCTATGCACTTTAGATCACCCATTTAAAGTTCAAATTGTCACTAGCGCTGCACCATCACTTTCCCACTTTTACAATTGTCATTTGCGGTGCTGGCAGCTTCCCCCCTTTTTTGGACAGCGCGGTATTTAGCTAATATTTTCACTAATAGCATGGGCAGTGACAGGTACTCTTTACTGAGACATTTGGAGTCTGTTAGACCCCAGATCTCTCCTCTGCCCTCAAAAGCATTTTCTGAACAAAGTGAGATAGATTTGATCAGGTGCTTACAAGCTTGTAAACAACAAACCAAAATGGGAAGTGACAAATTCCTAGTAACTTCTGGTCTCTTAAACCATAGAGATGATTGGTTAATGGAAGTTCCTTCTTCATCTCTATGGTAAGCTGACTCAACCACCCACAGTCCCAGGCTCCTTGGTGGAACAGGAGGGCCAAGGAAAAGCAGCGGGTGGGATAAGGGACCTCCTTTAAAAGTGATTTGGTGGTTATATAGCCGCTTGATCACTTTTACAATAAAGAGCATTGCTGGCTCTAAAAAATGGTACCAGAATGCAGCTGCAGCCATCATTCTGATAGAACCACTGAAAGCCATCCATCTGCGGGAAGCAATTAAGCTAATGAAATGTGAACTCTAGTTGCTATGTGTCACTATACTTTGCAGGTCATCATTGAATGTGCTTTTTCTATGCTGCGTGTGAATTTTTGCTGTAAATTAGCAGAGGTGAGCTGATTTCCTCTGGCCTCCCCCCCCCCCCCCCCCAATTACAGACTTGTTAGTCTTTTTCTAAGCCATCCACCTCGAACATTAGCTTACCATCCATTATCCTTCACTTTGGAGTTTAAGGCAGAGTAGAGCTAATTGGCTCCGATCGGCGCCGTTCGGCTTTGCTCGGCTCCGGCGCCCCCCCACCTCAGGCCAAATGCGGTATTACACACCGCTTTGGCTTGAATCCTGCTCGTTTTTTGCAAGGCAACACTCGCAAACCGAGTCAAGATTTTAAAAAATACAGTGCTCGTATTGCGAAACGCTCATTAACCGCGTTACTCGCAATCCGAGGTTCCACTGTACCATTAATGTACCTCTTTTGCAGAAACAAAAAAACTATCTATTTGTCCTAGACCAGGCATTACCTTAGCCTGAGTTTCCTGTTGGACACTGATACATTAGACATCCTGAATTTGGCTCGTACAATTGGCGGTCATTTATCGCGGCCGCGGGAAAACGCAAAACACGCCGGTCAAAACTATTCCTATCCTCCTGTATACGATTCTTCTACATTCAGGAGAGGGAGGTTGAGGGAGGTTCAACTAACCACAGCAGCTCCTAAACTCTGCTAAAAGCCTATGTGTACATTGAGACCTAGGCTTTTATGGAGTTGAGTGTAGGAGCTTTGGCAAAAAAAAAAAAAACAACCAAAAGCTTCTAAACTCAAGTTTAGGAGCTGCTAGTGTACATGAAGCCTAATGCACACCCTGCACCTGCCCCCCTCTTCCTCCAGGAGATCGCCCCTGCCCACCTCCACAGGTGCATGCATTCACAATGCAATCAGTGATCACCGTTCTCATTAAATATAAAGCCATCAATTTTTTTTTCTATCTTGTATAGATTGCATAGATCACTCATTTGGCAGAGTGTGCAGGAGCTGAGCGATCACAGCCTATATAGAGAAGAGCTGTAGTATTGAAAACAGAAGAAGTGTGTCTTGTAAGTCATGTAAGCTCACCATACATTATACAATCTTATTGTACAAATTCCTTTAGATCGACCATCAACTTTGTAGTGCAAGAGCCTACCTGATTGGATACATTGGTGTGTCTCCCTATTATATAGTTTTGGTAAATTTAAAGAAGATTGTACAATCAGCTTGTATAGCTCATGGCCACCTTTATACACCTAAAATGAACTAGTCGCACTTTCTGTGCCATAATTTGTTAACGGCAAACCAAACGCAGGAGCAAACACACATTTTGCCGTGTGAAGAACCAAGCGACTAAAGCAGCAAAATTCTGAGTAAAAAACACACTAACATGCTAAAATATCATTATACATTACACAGTTTGGAAAAATAAAACCCTTAAAGGATAATTCCACTTTTGTGGGAAAAAAATAGCAAACAAATTAAATAATATAGCATACATAACTGTGACACAAGTCATATTGTAATAGAACGTTATTAAAAATGACCTTTCCTTTTTAATCTGCATCTCTGTAATTTTCTTTACAATGCAATGCAATATGGCAACCTGGAAGTGGTGTACATGACGCCCCCTAGAAACATAATTTCCTGCTTGTGTGATTGGCTCACTGATTTTCCCAGAAGTCTGCACTAAGATACAGGTCAGATATCTGGCATCCCTTGCAACAAAAATGACATTTTTGGTGAGTTACCCCTTAAAGTAAATCACATCTGAAGGGATGCAGGCCCTGCGGCTTCCCTCATTAAAGCCCTGCAGGTGCAGCAGCAGATTGATAATTATTAAACCACTCCCAAACAGATTCACTTTCCACATGGACACAGACAAACACACAGCTATTTCTTCAGAATGACAAAAGGTAGGAATCTGCAAATAAAGTTTGTTAATAAAATCCTTGCAATGTACATAGATCACCCAGAGGGGAATGTTTTTTTTTTCTCAACAAAAGTGGAGTTACGCTTTAACCACTTCCCGCCCAGTCAATAGCATATTGACGTCCGGGAAGTGGTTGTGTTATCCACACTGGACGTCATATGACGTCCTGCAGGATAACAGCCGCCGCGTGCCCGGGGGGGCGCGCATCGCGGCGATCGGTGGAGCGGTGTGTCAGTCTGACACACCGCTACACTGATCTCGGTAAAGAGCCTCCGGCGGAGGCTTTTTACCACGTGATCAGCCGTGTCGATTCACGGCTGATCACGATGTAAACAGGAAGAGCCGTTGATCGGCTCTTCCTCACTCGCGTCTGACAGACGCGAGTAGAGGAGAGCCGATCGGCGGCTCTCCTGACAGGGGGGGTTCGCGCTGATTGTTTATCAGCGCAGCTCCCCCTCGGATACCCACACTGGACCACCAGGGAAGCCCCCCAGGACCACCAGGGAAGCCCCAAGCATGTGGATGGCCAGGTAAGTACCCCATGGCCATCCACATGCACAAATACTCAAAAAACATATGCCAATCAGTGCCCACAAATGGGCACTGACTGGCACCACCACAATGTGCAATGCCCAGCAATGCCAGCCACCAGTGTGAACAGTGCCACCTACCAGTGCCCATCCGTGCCACCTATCAGTGCCCATAAGTGCCCACCTATCAGTGCCCATCTGTGCCACCTATCAGTGCCACCCATAAGTACTCATCAGTGCCGCCTATGAGTGCCCATCAGCGCCGCCTATGAGTGCCCATCAGTGCCGCCTATGAGTGCCCATCAGTGCCGCATACCAGTGCCACATATCAGTGCCCATCAGTGCCGCTTATCAGTGCCTATCATCAGTGCCACCTCATTGGTGCCACCTCATTGGTGCCCATCAGTGTCGCCTTATCAGTGCCCGTCAGTGCCGCCTTATCAGTGCCCGTCATTGAAGTAGAAAAGGTACTTATTTACAAAAAAAATTGACAGAAACAAAGAAAAACTTAGTTTTTTTCAATTTTTTTTTTATTTGTTGTGCAAAAAATGGTACAGTGTTGCATGACCGCGCAATTGTCATTCAAATTGCGACAGCGCTGAAAGCTCAAAATTGGCTTGGGCAGGAAAGTGTATAAGTGCATGGTATTGAAGTTAGTATTCATCATATTTGCTAAAATGTATTTGTAACTGCGCAGTGAAGAAAAAGCATTGCTAGTAGGCCTGATGACACCTAAGCATTGATGAAGCACTTTAGAGCTTTCAGGGGATGTTTTTCCCCAGCTGGTGTTCTGACATCATACTGTGTCTTGAGAGACACTGAAGTGGCAGAATATTAGACATGCTACAAGAATAACTGCATTTAGATAAATAGGTCAGAGTATTTGTCATGGCCTGCTAGCTGGACCTTATCGACTTAAAAAACAAAACAAAAGATACCATTATGCTTTTTTTTTTTTTTTTTAGAAAACACAAATTTGTATTTGATTTTACACTAACTTACAATGTCATATGAATGTTGTCAATTTGGATATTTTTTAGATTGACTGAAAACAGAATTTTTATATTCAGTTTTTTATTTGCTCCTAGCTTTACTCTGAATTCATTGATATACCCTGAATAATTTTTATAGCATTTATATATTTTTATGCCACGATTGGCTTCAAGAATATGTTGGCAGAACTTCCTTCACTCTTGAAGCCCACTTCACACTGTTACGCTGTGTTAGCGAATGAGCATTAACATGCATTGCAATAGGGAAGCCACTTTCTTTAAATAGGCTGCAGAAAGCAACAAAAATGTGCATCTAATCCTTTTGTAATAAATATTATAGTATAAAACCGCAAATGGCTCTTTACCTTGAGTTGTGGTGTGCTGCGATGTGCGTCCTTTGGCAAGGTTCATTGGGTGCAGTTCAGAATGAATGGTATTGTATTGCACCAACGTGCATAACGCACATGTTACTGCAGTACTTTGGAGTGAATGAGCCAAAAAATGCAAAACAATCTCATCAATGCAATTTTTTAGAGTGGTCAGTTCCTAAATACAGTAAAACCTTGGATTGCTAGCATACCGGTAATTCGTTCTAGAAACATGCTTGTAATCCAAAGCACTCTTATATCAAAGCAAATTTCCCCATAAGAAATAATGGAAACTTGGATGATTTGTTCCACAACCATTTATTCATAAGTCCTTCAGTTGATAGTCCATCTAAAAAGATTTTAGCAATGTGATAGGTTGTGTAACCATAAAATGTCCATCCACAAATGGAAGCCTCCACAAGGGGATTAGAAGCAAAATCCAGCAGGAGCTACAGAGTGTAAAAGAGAAGAGAGGCGCCTCTAAGTGAAGCAATGGGGGTTATTTACGAAAGGCAAATCCACTTTGCACCACAAGTGCAAACTACAAGTGCAAAGTGCACTTGAAATTGCACTGAAAGTGCACTTGGAAGTGCAGTCGCTGTAAATCTGAGGGGTAGATCTGAAATGAGGGGAAGCTCTGCTGATTTTATCATCCAATCATGTGCAAGCTAAAATGCAGTTTTTTATTTTCCTTGCATGTCCCCTTCGGATCTACAGCGACTGCACTTCCAAGTGCACTTTCAAGTGCACTTTGCACTTGTAGTTTGCACCTGTAGTGCAAAGTGGATTTGCCTTCTGTAAATAACCCCCATATGTTGCTAAATGTTGTATCTTCATTAAATGTAATCATATTGCTACACTTAGAGGCGCCTCTCTTCTCTTTTATACTCAGTTGTGACATGACACTACTTGTATATCAAGACATCGCTTGTATATCAAGTCAAAATGTATTAAAACATTTTGCTTGTCTTGCAAAACGCTCTCAAACCAAGTTACTCTCAAACCAAGGTTTTACTGTACATCTATATATTAGGGATAGGTGATCATAATCTGAGTAATCGACAGGAAGACTCAGTGGGGTTGATTTACTAAAGCCAAATAGACTGTGCACTTTGCAAAGTGCAATTGCTCCAGAATTTAGTAAATGATGTAAAGCTACACTTTGCAAAGAATAACCAATCACGTGCCAGAAAAATAAAAAAAACAGCATTTGTGCTTGCACATAATTGGATGATGGAAGTCACCAGAGCTTCTGCTCATTTACTAAGCTCTGGAGCAACTGCACTTGCAGGGTGCACAGTCTATTTGCCTTTAGTAAATCCACCTCAGTGTATCATAGTGAAGAAATCGAAATATTATTTCAGAGATGTTTTCTGTTAATCTCCACTGGCTATAGGGGTGTGTAATTCATTGTTTGACCCATGTGGGTGCCCAAAAGGCTTTTATTTCCTACAAATGTGTGCGTTTGTACAATATATACTGATGGTCTGATTTACGAGTTGCACATTGTACAGATTTGTCTAGCCAACAATTTCCTCATTGCTCACTTGCAAATTATAATGAAAAAAAGGATCGGTGCTGTACCCGTTGTGTCCTTATGAATACTTGCATTAGCAGTGAAGTAATCTTTGGACGGTAATTATTAAAATGTCCTCACGTTTCGTTTGCTGCAGCATCTTGTGGCACATTGGGATCAATCCCTGTCTGATCTGCTGGGGGCACAGCTCTCACATTGCTGCAAACGCCGGATGATCTACTGCTGGATAACATCAATAAGGACGCAGGGTCACAAATGTCTCATCTGCAGTAAAAAACTGGCATGACAAGTGGGCTTACAGACACTGAAATGAATACATACTAAAAATACTAAAGCATACCGTATATACTCGATTATAAGCCGACTCGAGTATAAGCCGAGGCACCTACTTTTACCACAAAAAACTGGGAAAATATATTGACTCGAGTATAAGCCGAGGGGGGGGGGGGGGAATGTGCCCATTGCCCAACCTTACTGTGCCCATTGCCATCTCACTCTGCCACCTCACTGCCCATTGTCACCTCACTGTGCCCATTGTTGTCTCACTGTGCCCCCTTACTGTGCCCATTGCCATCTCACTGCCCATTGTCACCTCACTGTGCCCCCTTACTGTGTCCATTGCAGCCTCCCTGTGCCCGAGTCAGTGTACCTCAAAATCTTGTAATTCCGCGGCCGGCGTCCATTGTTCAAATCTCGCGCCGTTCTCCCTGTCCCTTCCGTGATAGGCGTTTCCAGCAAACACTGTGTTGAGTGTTTGCGCCTATCACGGAGGTCCTCTCATTTGCCGACTCCGTTTCCCAGCAGGCACTGTGTTCAGTGCTCGGCCAATCACGGACGTCGGACAAGAGGACCTCCGTGATAGGCGCAAACACTCATCACAGTGTTTTCTGGAAACGCCTATCGCGGAAGGGACAGGGAGAACGGCGCGAGATTTGAACAATGGACGCCGGCCGCGGAATTTCACGATTTTGAGGTACTGACTTGAGTATAAGCCGAGGGGTATACTTTCAGCCCTAAAAAAAGGGCTGAAAAACTCGGCTTATACTCGAGTATATACAGTATACTGAAAGGAGCATTACGGACCATAAAACATAAGATATACAGTGCCTTGAAAAGGTATTCATACTCCTTGCAAATTTCCAAATTTTGTCATGTTACAGCCCAAAACATAAACATATTTTATGTGATAGACCAACACAAAGTGGCACATAATTGTGAAGTGGAAGGAAAATGATAAATAGTTTTAAATTTCTTTTACAAATAAATATGTGAAAAGTGTGGCGTGCATTTGTATTCAGCCCCCCAATACTTTGTAGAACCACCTTTCTCTGCACTTACAGGTGCAAGACTTTTTGGGGATGTCTCTACCAGCTTTGCACATCTAGAGAGTGAAATGTTTGCCCATTCTTCTTTGCAAAATAGCTCAAGCTCTGTCAGATTGGATGGAGAGCGTCTGTGAACTGCAATTTTCAAGTCTTGCCACAGATTCTCAATTGGATTTAGGTCTGGACTTTGATTGGGCCATTTTAGCACATGAATATGCTTTGATCTCAACAATTCCATTGTAGCTCTGACTGTATGTTTAGAGTATTTGTCCTGCTGGAAGGTGAACCTCCGCCTCAGTCTCAAGTCTTTTGCGGACTCTAAAGCCCTGTACACACGATCGGATTTCCTATGGTTTCTAATCCGATGGATTTTTCGATCGGAAATCCGATGAAGCTGACTTCCATCAGTCTTGCCTACACACCATCAGTCAAAAATCCGACCGTTCCAAACGCCGTGACGTAAAACACTCCGACAAGCCGGGAAAAATTAAGTTCAATGCTTCTGAGCATGCGTCGACTTGATTCTGAGCATGCGTGGGTTTTTTGTCCGATGGAGTTCCACACAGACGATCGGAATTTGCTATCGTTTTTTTTCCCATCGGATAAATTTAAAACATGTTCTATTTTTTCTCACAGATGGAAAAAAGGTCAATGGGGCCCATACACAATCGGTTTGTCCGATGAGAAAAGTCCATCGGACTGTTTTCATCGGTAAAACCGATCGTGTGTACACAGCTTAACAGGTTTTCTTCTAAGATTGCCCTGTATTTGGCTCCATCCATCTTCCCATCAACTCTGACCAGCTTCCCAGTCCATGCTGAAGAAAAGCATCCCCACAACATGATGCTGCCACCACCATGTTTCGTTGTGGGGATGGTGTGTTCAGGGTGATGTGCAGTGTTAGTTTTCCGCCACACCGCGTTTTTATTTTTTATTTTAAAAACCCTGCAAAAGAAAGGCATAATGAGCTAGTATGCATAGCATACTAGCTCATTATGAATGACTTACCTGTGATCGAAGTCCCCGAACTGCTCCCCTCCGCCGCTGCCGCCATCTTGCCTCGATGTCCCTTCCTGTTATTTCCGCTCCGGCGCTGTGATTGGACGGAGCGGCGATGATGTCACACGCATGCACGCTCGGGCCGGCAACTTGCCCCGATGTCCCTTCCTGTTATCGCCGCTCCAGCGCTGTGATTGGCCAGAGCGGCGATGATGTCACACGCATGCGCGCTCGGGCCGGCAAGATCCCATTCAGAAAACCGGCAAGAAGCTGGCCCGCTAATGCGCCTGCGCCGTTGTCTACGGTGCGCATGCGCCGTAGACATTGGTGCAGTGTTTTCAGCAAATATCCCCTTAACCGTGTAGGTTAAGGAGATATTTCTTGCACCTACAGGTAAGCCTTAATCTAGGCTTACCTGTAGGTGCAAGTTGTCAAAGTGGGTTTACAACCACTTTAAGGCCAAAAAGTTGTTTGCTGTGTCCCCCACATGGCTTCTCGCAAACTGCAAACAGGACTTCTTATGGTTTTCTTTCAACAATGGCTTTCTTCTTGCCACTCTTCTATAAAGGCCAGATTTGTGGAGTGCATGACTAATAGTTGTCCTGTGGAGAGATTCTTCCACCTGAGCTGTGGATCTCTGCAGCTCCTCCAGAGTTACCTCTTGGCTGCTTCTCTGATTAATGCTCTCTTTGCCCGAGCTGTCAGTTTAGGTAGACAGCCATGTCTTGGTAGGTTTGCAGTTGTGCCATACTCTTTCCATTTTTGGATGATGGATTGAACAGTGCTCCGTGAGATGTTCAAAGCTTGGGATATTTTTTTTTTCTTTTCAATAGATTTTTTTTTCTAAAATTTTACAATTTACCAAATTTTGTTAGGATACAAATAGTATATCAGTACAGAATGATCCATACACTCTTAAGAGGTGACCAAAAGTCCAATCCATATGGCTGTAGTGTAAAAACAATTATAACAATAATTATCGTTAAGTAAGGCTACTGCCCGCTCGAACCTGAGCGGAGTACTGATAACTTCTTGGTAATGTTGGATCAAATTGTAGCGCCTTTAATATAGCACAAGATCAAGGCCTTTAACACCATAGGAGGTTAGGTACTTAGGAATAGTTTACATTGCTCCCACCTCGGGGTCAAGAAGAGAGAGGCTCCAGGGCCCTCTATTCGTATCCATAAAGTGAATCATTAAACATAAAAGGAGAAAAAAAAGGGGGAGAGGGGAAGAAGAAAAATTAATTAGAATATAATTACATAAAATAAAATAAGGAAGAGGAGGGGGGAAGATGGGAAGAAGAGGAAAAGGAAAAAAGTAAAAGTCAGAAATCCAGAGTAATTTCCCTTTGCCTAGGCCCCCCACTTTCCATTCCTAGAGACTATGGGGCTTGGAGGTACTTAATCCAGGGGGACTACACCCTATCAAATCTGGCCTGTTTGTCTTTAAGGATGCTGGTCAATTTTTCATTGACCATGATCCAAGAAATGTTATGCTTTACCAGTGCAAGAATGACCACTGGAGTTTTCCATGCTCGTGCCGTCCTAGGGTTTTTAGGTAGATTTTGTCCTGTCACTGAGTAGACCAGAGTGAATATTCTGATCCAAAAGCGCTGGACCTTGGGACAGGACAACCAGACACAGAACATGATACCCTCTTGTCCACATCCTCTGAAGCAAAGGGGTGAAGTGCCGGGGTACATTTTCACCTGCCTCGCCAGAACCAGGTACCACCTGGACAGCACCTTGTAATTCCCTTCCACCAGGGAAGTATTGAGTATTTCCCTGTGCACCATGGTCAACCATTGCCTCCAGACCTCCTCCTCTACAGTCTCGCCTAGATCTGATTCTCATGCTGTTTGGTACGAAGGTTTGGTTTGTTGATTATTGAAGAGGGCATAGAGCTCCGAGATCCCCCCCCCTGTGACTCAGGTCTGCATAAACATTTACTTTCAAACAAGGTCCTAGTGGTTATGTCTATCAGATCGGTAGCTAGAGATTTTATGAAGTGAGTAATTTGATGTAGATGGAAAGATTCCGTCTGGGGCATCTGTAACGTCTCCCGGAAGTAAGCCTGTTGCCTGATCCCTTTGTAACCTATGAAGTGTGCTATCCTGTAAAGGCCTTTGTTAACCCACCATGTAAATTGTTGGGGGTTTTGTCCTGGAGGAAAGTGCGGGTTATATTGAGTATAGGTGCCACAGGGGAATGAGGAGATCTCAGTGGGTAACTTGCACGCTGTCACCCACAGACGCAAGGAGTGGGATAAAGAAGGGCACAAAATGGCCCGACATTCTCTTGTCTGAAGCCACAACAAGAGGTCTACAGGTAGTGAGGGACTGGCCTGCACTTCCAACTGTACCCAGTCAGGCTGGTATATTGTAGAAAAAATCTTGTAAAGTTGTACCAGTTGAGCCGCCCTATAGTACTTCAAGAAGTGGGGAACCCCCAGTCCACCTCTCCATTTGGAGATATAGAGAGTGGAGTGAGCCACTCTACATCCCCTACCACCCCAAATTAATTTGTAAACCAGCGATTGTGTTCTTTGGCCTTCATAATGCTGTTTGTTCGTGAAGGTTCTCTAACAAACTTCTGAGGGCTTCACAGAACAGCTGTATTTATACTGAGTTTAAATTACACACAGGTGGACTCTATTTACTAATTAGGTGACTTCTGAAGGCAATTGGTTCCACTAGATTTTAGTTAGGGGTATCGGAGTACAGGGGGCTGAATACAAATGCATGCCACACTTTTCAGATATTTATTTGTAAAAAAATTGAAAACCATTTATCATTTTCCTTCCACTTCACAATTATGTGCCACTTTGTGTTGGTCTATCACATAAAATCCCAATAAAATAAAATTTTCAAGGCACTGTATATAGTATGCAGGTGGGCCACTGCACATGCTTGTAGGAATATTGGCCCAAGTACAATCAATGAAAAAAGTATGTTGAATATGAGGCAGAGCTGTGCCCTACTGAAACGTTGACATTTATTAAACTACATTGAAAAAACATTGAAAGTAGTATTTATAACACACACACACATTGTATATATATATATATACAGACACACATACAAATGTTTTGCCTTTCATTTCTTTTTTAATGGAATGGGTTATTTTACAAGGTAAGGGTTTACATATACTTTAAAGAAAACAAAGGGCTCCATTCACTACCGCTTTAACCACTTTCCGCCTGCGCTATAGCCGAATGACAGCTACAGTGCGGGCTACCAGTGCCGGCACTTGGCTGATTATAGAACAGGGTAAAGGGCCAATCGCAGCAGGCCCTTTACCACGTGATCAGCTGTCAGGTTATTGTTTTTTTTCTTCGCACAATCAGCATGAGCGTGAAGCTGGCAACTGGCTTCTGTTACAGGGACATTGGTCCCGGCCTCTGTGCCTACCAGTGCTGCTAATTAGTGCCACCTATCAGTGCCCACCAGTGCTGCCAATCAGTCCCCACCAGTGTCACCTATCAGTGCCCATCAGGGCTGGCAATCAGTGCCCATCAGTACCTCATCATCAGCATCACCTACCAGTGCCCATCAGTGCCGCCTATCAGTGCTGCTTGTCAGTGCCACCTCTCAGTGCCCACCAGTCCCACCTATTAGTGCCCACCAGTACCTCATAATCAGTGTCACCTATCAGTGCTGCCTATCAGTGCCCATCCATGCCGCCTATCAGTCAGTGCCCATCAGTGCAGCTTCATCAGCACACATCAGTGAATGAGAAAAATTAACTGTTTGCAAAATTATATAACAAACTATGAAAAATGTTTTTTTTGTTTTTCAATATATCCTGTCTTTTTTTTTTTTTGTTTCTTTAGCAAAAAATCAAAAACCCAAGTGGTGATTAAATACCACCAAATGAAAGCTCCATTTGTGTGAAAATATTTCTAAAAATGTTGTTTGGGTAGAGTGTTGTATGACTGCACAATTGTAATTCAAAGTGCAACAGCGCTGAAAGCTGAAAATTGGCCTGGGCAGGAAGGGGGTATAAGTGCCCAGTATGCAAGTGGTTAAGAAATGCGGTAAAATAACGCATAGGGTTTTTCTCATTTTTTTTGGGCATTCACTAAAAAATGCTTCTAAAGTACTGCATGCAATATTTTTCCTAAATATACAGTATTTATCTCATAAAGCCATGCGCTATTTTATCTCATGCACTATCCAGTGGGATGGATACAGTGGAGAAGAAGCGATCCCTGCTGAGCAAGCGGAGGTTAAAGGAACAGATCCTCACGGGATCAGTAAGTGTGAAAGGGCCCTAAATACAAAATATCTTTATAAATGTCAAATATTGAATGAAAATAGCATCAAAAATCACACCCATATATAAATACCATTCTTCTACAATGTTGTCTTTTTAATTGGTGGAAGAAGGGTATTTTTATGTGTGTGGATTTTGATACTATTTTCATTCAACATTTGACATTTATAAAGGTATTTTGTATTTACCTAAAGTATAGCTAAAGGAGAATCCTTTTTGTTTTTAGTTTTGGAAAGGTATTAGAACACCTATTAGGCTTTTACTGCGGTCTGTGCCCCCATTGAAAGTGAAATGAACAGAAAATTTCAAACTTTGGGTTGTCCCCAGAAAAGTAAACGAGGGGACATTTTCCAATGGGGACACAGATGGCATTTTTTCTTCATTTTTTTTAATGACAGGGGTTATAACCCTCCATTACTCTATCCAAAATAGAAAAAAAAAATGAAGTTTGTCCGTAGTTCTACTTTATGGCAAATAGACTATGCAATATGGGAGGGAAATTTTCCAATGGGGACACTAGTTCTGGGGACCCCAAGGGAATACCTTAAAGTGGATGTAAACCCGAATTGTATTTTTATTTTTTTGCTGTCACAATGTAGAGTATAAGATTTCCTATCATTTGTGCCAGGTCTTGCCACAAAGAGTTAATCCAGCTCTGAGCAATCCTCTTTTATTGTTCAGTGAGATAAAACGGACAAACAGAGAAAAACCTTTGTCCGTTCCGCCCCCTTGCTTTGAGTGACAGGTTATTTACATATCTTGTGCACTAGCTTTAGACAGGCATTATTTTTTTAATTCTCACCCCCACTCCTTTTCTGAAGTCATGTGGTTACTTTTCTGGATTTTGACTGGATGTTAGTGATCATAGCAGAAGGAATACACAGGAGAAAATGCATGTTGACAAGGGGAGTGTAGAGGTGGGCGGGGAGGCTACTGACATCATGACTCCACCCACTGAGCTCCAGACAACAGATCCACCCACAGAATCTGCAGTTTTTCAGGTCTCATAACAGACAGAGGGGAGACATTTGACAGATAAGGATACATGCAGGAGGCATCTATATCCTTATAAATAAGCACTATGACAGTAGTTTAGAAAGGATGAGAGTGGGTTTACATCCACTTTAATTTGCAGGGATTTTCTCTGTCTTCCTGTTTTGGCTATGGGACAGGAAGTGAAGGGAAATCTCCCCAATGAGGCACAGATGGCCAAGAAAAAAAACTGACAGGGGTTCTAACCCTCCCCTACTCTAAATCTAAAATGAAAAATAATGTTTTGCCTTTTTTTTACACTTTCAAGCAGCCTTTCTCAACCTTTTCAACACAGAGGAACCCTTGAAATATGTTTCCAGTCTCAGGGAACCCCTGCTAAAAATTGCTATAGCTACAACTCATGATATGTTAGTGTGATGGTCAGTGGGAAGAATGCTCCCTACACTTATGGTCACTGGAATAAATTAACCCCTTACAGCTAAAAAGATCAATGATGTCAGTGGGAACTTGTCAGTGGGATGGTATCTCTAAAAATTATTGTGAAAAAGAAAAGTATTCCCACAACATATGAAATACTGTATTTTCTAAGTAGGGATTAGACCATTGTGATATGCATGGACATTGTATTATGTTCTGAGTGATTGGGAGTTTTTTTGCCGCAAATTATGTTTATGCTTGTATATTCACAAAAAAAAAAAAAGTCTCTAAAAATCTGGCAAAATGACCAGAGAAAATAAGTATACTTTACTACGTGTAATGCGGTGGATTTACCAAAAGCACATAGACTGTGCACTTTGCAAGTGAAGTTGCTCCAGAACCTAGCAAATGAGGGGGGCTCTGCTGACTTCCATCATCCAATCATGAGCAAGCAAAAATGTTTTTTTTTTTTTTTGTAGAACTTTAGGCAGACTTTTTTTCCATTTTGAATAGAGTAAGGAAGGTTTATAACCCCTGTCCTTAAAAAAAAAAAAAAATTGCCATCTGTGTCCCCATTGGAAGATGTCCCATCTATTACTTTTCTGGGGACAACCCAAAATGTGGGATTTTCTTTTGCTTTCGCTTTTAAGTATAATGGTAAATAGAACAAATAGAGAGGTGGGAATCTACCTAATGGGGGCACAGACAGCAATAAAAACTGATAGGTGTTCTAATTTGATGAGTCCTTTCCATGCCATTGCGCCTTTTTGAATTTTATGCTTTTTTGCTGATCACAGAGGAGATTTTTTACTTGATGCAATACATCTTGGAATCTATGTAAAGCCTTTTTATTCTAAATAAACCCGTAACCATACGGTTTTTCACTATGTGGAGGCTTTCTGTTGTTTTTCATGGATGCTGTTAACCATAAACCTACCAAATGGTTCTGTGGTGGTTTTATACCATCTGGGACATTGCCATCCTGATCCATATTCTCACATGCCGGGTCAAGGTTGCCTGAGGTGGCTCAGCTGAGAAGGAGGAATTGCACCACTCGCTAACCAGAGCTTTGATATCACATGACTGATTGATGCTACCTTCTGGTAAGTGTATTTAATCTTCTCCCCTGGGTGGTGGATGCACACACGGCTTCTTTAGTCGTACACTCCTGGATTCCTTCCCCTCGATATATACTGTGACAGTGGGGTCACTTTGGACACAGGGTGAATAAAAGAAACCCCCGATATGGTCTGTGATAGCCATATTCAAGGCTGTATATACATTGTATATAGATTGGATGTATACTGTATGTGGGGGTTAAGTAATCATTGCTGTGAGGAATTAAGTTGTTTTGCATTCTATTGTTCATTATGACTGGGGAAGGTCTGGTATGAATAGAGATTAAGTCCTTGTGTGTATTGTAAAGTGCCAGACAGACTGGCTGCCAACCCTTTGTAAGAAGATGTGTATTGGGTGGGATCTCTTGAAGCCTAGCAGACGTCAGGATGAGGTGTTGAGTCTTAGGAGGTGTGGGTGGAGCTGGGCCCTTGTTCATGTCAAATCCTGTGTATTGAATTGTGTATAAAGTTACAATGTTTCTCAATAATAAATTATTTTCCTACTACAGAAGAAGACAGAGTGCGTCTCGTTTTCTTCCAGAGGGATCAGCCCCTATGGGAAAGGGTCGTTTAGCTGTGGATATTGGTAACGAGTGGATGTGTGTCTAGGAGAGGGAACATCGTAAACGGCGTTATACCCCTTTATATTGGGGGTGCCGTTACATTGGTTGGCAGCAGCGGGATTTGCTCTCCAGTTCCTGGGACACTCCAAACCACCACAGTGAAGGACCAGCTATGCAGCCTGCAGGAAAGTCACGCTGAAAGACCTACTTGAGAGCCGAGATGGACCAGAAGAAGGGTGATGCAGGACCCCGGTCAGTTGAAGATTTGTTTCAGCAACGAGTGCGGCAGCGGTTGGCATTATATGGGGCTAACCCATCAGAGACCGCCATACAGGAAGCCATTGAAGGCATTCAGCTGCAGGATGCCCAACAAGAGAGAGAACGAGAGCGACAAAAGAGAGAACTAGAGCGGCAACATGAGTGGAGAATGGCGCAAATACGGCAATCGGGGACAACGCCTAAAGAACCAGCCGCCATGGAAGAGGAATTCGGAAGGAGGTTGCGAGAGATGCAGGGAGGAGAAGCAGGCCATCTTCCCCCCCAAAAGTTAACCAGAGCAGATGGTGCGGAGTCCCCAGCAGAAGTGCTGGCAACAGGGCAGAGTGATACCCACCTCTGCCCAGCACCGGAAACCACTGGGGAGTTTCAGGGAGCCGGGGCAGTTGGCCCCTCTCCCCAGCAACAAGCTGAGGTGGTAAAGCTTTTACCCCCAGCTGAATCACTGGCAGCAGGGCAGAATGCTACTGGCCGCTGCACACAACTGCCACTTGAGCGGATATCGGTGGATGGGACTGCGGTCTCCACTCACAGCAACCCAGCAGAAGAGCTGGCAACAGAGCCGAGCGCCACGGGCCTTGGCTCCCAACTAACAGAAGAGGGAGTTCCTGTGGTATTGGATGGGACTTCAGTCCTCACTGACACAACCCCAGAAAATGGTGTGACACTGAGACAGGAGGATGTCAGCCTTGCTTTGCAAGCACTGGGAGATTTTCACCTACCACAAGTGGATGGGACTACAGTCTCCACTTGTATACCCCAGGGAGGCCGGGCAGTCGACCCAGATCCCCAACAGCATGACGGACTGAGCCCAGTCACCCTGTCTTCTCTCCAGCAGCAGAAAGGACTCCAGGGAGAAGGGCCAGTCCAGGCCTCTCCCCAGCGGCGGGTGTGTTCTCTGAGAGAGGCAGAGGTTGGCTGGGTAAGTGATTCTCTGTTTGGAGCAATTTGTTTGGGGTACTGTGTGGATACCGGCATTGGGGGAATAGAACTATGGACTAACTTCGGAGTCAACCCGTCTGGGGTCCCCTCCTCTGTTAGTCCCCTGCCGAAAGGGGAGATGTGTGACAGTGGGGTCACTTTGGACACAGGGTGAATAAAAGAAACCCCCGATATGGTCTGTGATAGCCATATTCAAGGCTGTATATACATTGTATATAGATTGGATGTATACTGTATGTGGGGGTTAAGTAATCATTGCTGTGAGGAATTAAGTTGTTTTGCATTCTATTGTTCATTATGACTGGGGAAGGTCTGGTATGAATAGAGATTAAGTCCTTGTGTGTATTGTAAAGTGCCAGACAGACTGGCTGCCAACCCTTTGTAAGAAGATGTGTATTGGGTGGGATCTCTTGAAGCCTAGCAGACGTCAGGATGAGGTGTTGAGTCTTAGGAGGTGTGGGTGGAGCTGGGCCCTTGTTCATGTCAAATCCTGTGTATTGAATTGTGTATAAAGTTACAATGTTTCTCAATAATAAATTATTTTCCTACTACAGAAGAAGACAGAGTGCGTCTCGTTTTCTTCCAGAGGGATCGGCCCCTATGGGAAAGGGTCGTTTAGCTGTGGATATTGGTAACGATTGGATGTGTGTCTAGGAGAGGGAACATCGTAAACGGCGTTATACCCCTTTATATTGGGGGTGCCGTTACATATACTAATGGATTAATGTTTTAATCACCAGTGGGACTATACTACCAATGTTGATTTACAATTTGCACAGTGCACTTTATTGAGAGACACTATCAATCAGATGATGGTGTCCAAAGTCCGACCCGCGAGGCAATTGCGGCCACGTTTTGGTTTAATACAGGGCCACAAAGATATATATTGTATTTATCGGCGGTGCCTCAGAGTGGCAGGATGAACGCCATCAGATTACATACAGGAGAATCTCCTGTTTACTCAGTGGCATCTGTAATAAGAAGTCCTGTCTCCTGGGCAGTCATTGGACGACTGTTCTGTCTATCATAGGAGGCGGGGCTTTGTATTAAAGAGGCCGCCGAGTAAACAGGAGATTCTCCTGTATGTAATCTGTTGGCGCTCATCCTGCCCCCCTCCCTGTCCCATCCGAGGCTGCAGATGAGCCTCAATCAGGCTGCACTGATGGCAATGGTAAGGCTGCATTCATGGCACATGTAAGATTGCATTTATGGCACATGTGAGGCTGCATTCGTGGCACATGCAAGGCTGCATTCATGGCACATGTGAGGCTGCATTCATGGCACATGCAAGGCTGCATTTATGGCACATGTGAGGCTGCATTGATTGCAATGGAAAGGCTGCATTCATGGCAATGGTAAGTCTGCATTGATTGCAAGGGTAAGGCTGCATTCATGGCAATGGTAAGTCTCCATTGATTGCTATGGTAAGGCTGCATTGATTGCAGTGGTGAGGCTGCATTCATGGCAATTGTAAGGCTGCATTGATTGCAATAGTGAGGCTGCATTCATGGCAATGGTGAGGCTGCATTCATGGCAATGGTGAGGCTGCAGGTGGGCACTGATTAGGTTGCATTGATGGACATTGACCATTATTTTGCTTCTCAGTTCTTTACTTAAAATGTAATTATTTTTCCTGAAACTTCCCTCTTAAAATGAAGGTGCGTGTTATACGCCGATAAATACGGTATATCCAAACAACACGCCCAAGCTCATTCTTAGTCCTGAGCGGCGCTCTGGAATTCGTTGGAGGCCACAAAACATATATATATATATATATATATATATATATATATATATATATATATATATATACATATATATATATATATATAGGAAGGCCAGTATGCTGGCCTGAAATTATGGGAGGAGTTCGAGGGGTACTTAAACGAGACCGTCTACGATGGTCAGTGTCGGCTCTAGTGCGCGGTAATACGACGTCACCAGCCTGACGCTGCACATCTCACGACATCCGTGTAGTTGCGTTCAAACCTTCCAGATCGCTCGCAGTTGATCGTGTCCTCGCTCGCTGTCGCAGGTAGGACCGGTCGTTACCATTCAAACGAATCGTAGCGCCAGTATACGTTTCCCTCTTTTACAAGTTACACGGCTCACAACCCCGTGTTTTCTCTGTTTGCATTTTATGTCTACTGCCTAGTCCAGTTGTCTTTCAAGCCCTGTCGCACTCAACGTTACGACCGTAACGGCCCGCCTAGACACTACGCCTCACAGAGCTTGTCCGGTTCCACGAATTACTCATACAGCTCGCAAGCCACTTACTATAAGTCGCGCGTACGATACCTGGTCGTCGGACCGGCGTCCCACTCTTCGTTTCCTCATCCCATCTACTGATGCCCTACACCTCCTATGATACTCTCCCTTCACCTAACTGATGCCCCACACCTCTTACTACATACGACAGACACCAACAGCCAGTCCGAATCTAGTTGCATAACATCGGCACTACAGTTCGGACCCTCTGCAATCTCAAGCCCCTTCAACTTCGAAACACCGATCAGCCGATCCGAGTCCAGTCGTATCTCCGGCGCTACGATTCGGATCCGGCGCTGCAAACCCCCTCGTGTCACAGCCATAACCAATCCGAATCCAGTCACAGCATCGGCTCAAAGATTCGGATCTCTGGCATACACGATCGATCCGAGCACAGTCGCACCACCGGCTCTATCGGCTCGGATCTGTAAACATCAAACTTCTAACTGATCCGAATTCAGTCGTAACGTTGGCTCAAACATTCGGATCTCTGGCATTTACGTTCGATCCGAGTCCAGTCGCATCACCGGCTCAATCGACTCGGATCTCTAGCAACAAACCTTTCTATCTGATCCGAACCCAGTCGTAGCATCGGCTCTAAGGTTCGGATCCTCCGCTAACACGACCGATCCGAGCACAGTCGCACCACCGGCTCAAACGGCTCGGATCTGCAGCATCAAACTTCTCTAACCGATCCGAATCCAGTCGTAACGTCGGGTCTAAGATTCGGATCCCTGGCAAACACTATCAATCCAAGTCCAGTCGCACCACCAGCTCAACGACCTTGCTTCCCTACACTACAGACCCCTCCAACCGATCCGAATCCAGTCGTAGCATCGGCTCAAAGATTCGGATCTCTGGCATTTACGATTGATCCGAATCCATTCACATCACCAGCTCAATTGACTCGGATCTCTAGCAACAAACCTCTATCCGTTCCGAACCCAGTCGTAGCATCGGCTCAAAGGTTCGGATCCTCCGCTAACACGACCGATCTGAGCACAGTCGCACCACCGGCTCAAACGGCTCGGATCCGCAGCATCAAACTTCTAACCGGTCTGAATCCAGTCGTACCATCGGCCCTAGGTTTCGGATCCACGGCAATGCGACCAATCCGAGCACAGTCACACTACCGGCTCAAACGGCTCAGATCTATAGCATCAAACTTTCCTAACCGAATCAATCTAGTCGTAACGTCGACTCTAAGACTCGGATCCTTGGCAAACACTATCAAACCTAGTCAGTTGCACCACCAGCTCGACGACCTAGCTTCCCGGCGCTACAGATCCCTCCAACCGATCCGAACTCGGTCGTAGCCTCAGCTCAGACTTTCAGTTCATCGGCCATACGAAGGGTTCGTACGCTTCCGGTCGCGTTATCTGTGCCTTTACATTCGACTCATTCCCCAAACCAAAAATAAATAAATAATAAAATGAAATATATATATATATATATATATATATATATATATACATATATATATATATATATATATGTGACTTTCTTCATGCACTGCATACACACCTTGCATCAATTTCTCTGGCTTCATCACGGACGGTCATCCCTACATACTCACAATTCACAAACTTTCCTTCTTTCGCCTTCTCAGAAAGGCTGTGTTCCTCGCAATCGCTGCGAGCATTCGACAAGTGGTTCAAACATCAGCCACTCATCATCTCCAGTAGCAACACGGCTACTCACCTTTTTCTCTGTCACTTTCCCCATACAGGTCAGTTTGAGATTGAGCTCCAGTTGGTCCACCCTCCACCAGGTTGGACAGTGTTCCCCTCAGGTAAAAAAAAAAAATATATAGAAGGGGAAAATATACATATTTCCGTGTCACCCTTGTCACAGGTTTCCGGTCGACCCACGTCTCGACCTCAACCAGACTCCGACTACTGGCGCACCAGACAGGTGCGTAAAAATGCAAGGGCCCCCCCCCCCTGCTTTCTTCTCGCACACTTTCACGACATATGTTTTCTTCACATACACAATTCGACCGCTCACGAGGCGCTAGAGACTGTCACATACCTCTGCGCACTACACTCTGTTTTCGAAGAGCGATCCGAGATCCGTCACCACATAGACAAGGTTGCCTAACATCCACCTTGCTGGCAGTGCGAGGGTTAGCAGACCGACCACTCGTCAACTAACTACAGATCGTAACATTCCTACTTAGCACACCAGACTTCAGCTACTCGCCTCAGCACGCCCTGGGGGCTCTGGTTCATTAGTCTGTGCCGAGCACAGACGGCACCTGAGCTTCGGTTATCTAGCCAGTCACCTCCTGGCTCACCTCAGTTGCTACGCATTCTTTTGAGTTTTCTAAATTTTCACTCTACAGCGCTCGTACGCAAACTGAACTGTCCTCTACGCCTATCGCTCCTTGTCCTGTCCACCCTCCTTTCCTTCTTCCTCCCCGTTTTCTAAAAACTCTTCTATCCCCTCCAACCTGGCATCTTATTCTAAAACATATGCATTCCCCTTCTCCTAGCCGACAACATGTCGCAGCCCGACAGCGAAGACTTCGCCTCCGCCCCACCATCACCCCTCGCGGGTACGGCTCTACGCAGTCTCTTAGGGCTTGGACTATCCCCAGGCTTACGGCCGAACTACGCCGTAGGGACATCCCCTACCCGGCCACCGACAGGAAAGCCAAGCTGTTTCGGCTGCTGTTCCCACCACCAGCGGCAGCTCCACCAGATCCCCAAGCATCTCTGCAGTCAATATCTGCCGCCATCACCCAGGTCCACGACTTGGTGGCTTCGCTAGCTACAGTACCTCAGTCACTGACGTCCAGGTTAGAGTAGGGGTCCTGGAAACACGTCCAGCTTCACCACCAGCAGCCCTAGTCTCCACGGCCGTCGCCGTACCCCCACCTTCAGGTACGCCCGACGGAAGCACCACCATCTTCCCTTCCCACCTTGTCCCAGCGGGCATCAGGAAGAACATCCTGGATGGCAAGGACGTGAACTTAGCGTCCTTGCTTATCTCCGTACAGGACATGGCGGAGAATAAATCATATTCCTGGGGGGACGTCTCTGTTGTCCTAAAGGCCAAAGATCCCAGGCTCAACCGCAAGCTCTTGGTCACCGAGTTTGTATTAGCTTTCGGGATGTTCAGAGATGTGTTATGCTCGGCCAACCCCAGCAGGAGGGAAGAACTCGATCTGTACCTCCACGCAGTAGTCGATCTAGGCCACAAGTACGGTGGGTGCTCCTTTTACGACTACCACCGCTCGTTTTCAGCAAGAGCCACAGCCAGGTTGTCTCAGTTCCAGCTCAGCACTAACTGGAGCACCATAGACACTGAACTGTTCTGTCGCCATTTCGCCGGCCTTCGCTCCCCACTCTGCACCATCTGCCAGTCTGCCTCCCACACGGCGAATTGGTGCTCCGAGTTGAGCGGTAGACGTCCCCCCAGCTTCCCTTCCACCTCCAATGCACCTCACAATACACCATCAGCCACTCGGTCATCCCAGGCTGACAGGCTAGGACGTCCGATACGAGCATTGGGGGGTGCACCCATATGCAACAATTTCAATTTTAAGGGCTGCTTTTACCCCCACTGCAGACTTCTGCACATCTGCCTCCTGTGCCAGAAGGCTCATCCAAAGAGTGCCTGCAGCATCAAACAGCTGGGTCCATCCTGACTAGGCCGCATGCACGTCGGGTGGCTCGGCTTCTACCTTTCCTCACACTCAACCCCGTCCCTAGCAGCCTTCCTAGTGCAAGGATTCACTTCTGGGTTTCACACCGGTCTCATCGCACTACCCGACTCCACGTACGAGTGCAAAAACCTGCTCTCGGCGGCCACTGACGAGGCTGCCATCTCCACCCTACTACAGGTTGAATTGGACCGGGGGTACATGATTGGCCCCTTTACTCAGTCTCCCTTTACCGTCTGGAGAGTCAGCCCTATTGGACTTGTCAAGGGCAAGTTCTCTAATAAACTGCGATTAATCTATGATTTGTCCGCGCCTTATTCCTCCAACGTACCCAGTTTAAACTCCCTCATACCATCAGAGGAGTTCTCACTCAAATATTCCTCTGTTGATTTAGCCATCCAGTCTATCATAAAAACAGGGGTTGGGGCCTGGCTTTCTAAAGCTGACATCTCAGATGCCTTTAAGTTACTGCCCATAGAGCCATACCTTTTGGAGGTGGCACGGGATTAAGTGGAAAGGTCTGTACTACTTTGCAACCAAGCTGACCTTCGGCTCCAAAAGTAGCCCCTGGCTCTTTGACACCTTTGCTCAATCCCTATCCTTGATACTCTCACACCATGCACACTGTCAGAAGGTAATCCATTACTTGGACGACTTTCTACTTATTGAGACACCTAGCAGGCCCCAGTAGACCTAGTAAGGCTGAGAGAGGTCTTAGGAAACCTCAACATGCCAATAGCAAAGAAAAAAGTAGAAGGCCCGGCTCAACTCATCACTTTTCTGGGAGTTAATCTAGATACTCGTGCCATGAAGGCCAGCCTACCTCTTGATAAGTTGACCCGCATCAGAGCAGTCGTTCACGCCTTTACCATCTCACGAGTGTGCACCAAGAGACAGTTGCAATCCCTGCTGGGCATGCTCAATTTTGCAATGAGGATCATCCCCCAAGGGCGATCCTTCATCTCACGCCTCTTAGTGTTTCTTTCCCTGGCACAAGACCCCGACCAAGTCATCAAGCTAGACGCAGCCGCTATAGCAGATCTGGACATGTGGGATCAGTTCCTCGAGAACTGGAATGGTAGATCCATGTTCATTCCTTCAGCATCCCCTTCCTCTCCGCAAGTAATCACCGACGCTGCAGCTTCCACAGGCTTCGCTGCAATTTTTGGCCATCATTGGTTCGCGGGGTCATGGCCGTCGGAAGTACTCGCCATTCCCGGGTTCAGTCAGTCCTCTTCCCTGTTCGAGATCTACCCCATAGTCGCTGCAGCTCGAGTATGTGGCAGCACCTGGGCGGGACAGACCGTCACCTTCTTCACAGATAATCAGGCCACAGCTGCTATCATCAATAAAGACAGGTCCAAATCGTTGGCCATCATGTCCTTCCTGCGCAGGCTGGTGCTACTTTCCCTTCAACACCAATTCAATGTCCTCTGTGTCCACATCCCCGGTTATTGCAATACCTCGGCCGATGCTCTGTCACGCGTTAATTATGCCACGTTCTTTTCGGAGGAGCCCGGAGCCGACCCGGCCATGTCACACGTCCCACATTGGACTGAGTCAGCACCTCCAGGGCGCTACCACCCTCATCAACGCGTCCTTGTCTCCCAATACGCTAAAAGCCTATCGCTCCGCCTGGAAGGTCTACAACAGATTCCTAGCCACTAACCCCGATGCGCTCTCAGGAAACCTCAGCCATATCTTGGCCTTCTTTTCCCACTGTCACTCCCAACTCAAGCTGTCACACAATACTATCAGATTGTACTTGGCCGGTATCCAGCATTTCACGTCCCTGCAAGACCCGACCACACCTTCCTTGTTCGCCGCCCATGCGGTCAAGGCCATACTACGCGGCATCCACAAGCAGCAGCCGCACACCTGCGTCAGGCGCCTACCAGTGACCAGCTCCACATTCCGAGGCATGTCCACAATCCTGTCACGTGCTCCTTTCGGTGTACGGCCGAGCCTGGTTATCCAGGCGGCCATATACCTAGCCTTCTACGGCTTCCTCCGGCCCAGTGAGTTTACCGTCACCAGCCCTAACTGCCAGGTACTACGCAGGCACCACCTGATTCGCCACCAGGGACACTACGTCCTGCACTTAACGGTGTCTAAAACTCTACAAACCGGTCCCGGTGTTGACATTAAGCTTTTCCAGACGCACAATGCCTGGTGCCCTGTGGACGTTTTAGATCGTCTCGTAACCCTTCTGTCCGACCTGCCCGCGGACAGCCCGCTTCTGCCTTTCCCTAATGAACCCCTGAGCGGGAACCAGTTCATTAGCCATGTCAGGACACTTCTGAGCTCCTTGGGCCTCGATCCCAAACGATACTCAGGACATTCCTTCCGTATAGGAGCAGCCTCCGCAGCATCACGGAACGGAGTCCCGGACCATGTCATCAAGACGATGGGCCGATGAAAATCCACGTGTTTCGCCCGATACATTCCCGATCCTCAGACGGAAATATCACGAGCCTTCAACAGTCTCGCTTTGTAGTCATTACCTAAACATAATAAAACAATTTCTCCCTAACCTTGTGTGACTTTTGGCCCCTCCTTTTGGCATACTGTACAGCCGGCCAGGCCACACTCCAGGTCTTATTTGTGTTGTTAGTCTTGTGTTGTGTTTATGTGATCCATATCTCTTCAGACAGAGGGCTACGACCATAAATAGGAAGGCCAGTATGCTGGCCTGAAATTATGGGAGGAGTTCGAGGGGTACTTAAACGAGACCGTCTACGATGGTCAGTGTCGGCTCTAGTGCGCGGTACCCACCCACCCATACCCCCTTTTAGGGCACTTCTCTACAAACAATTCTCAAACAGAATTATCCATTATTTCTATCTTAGGTATGGCCCCTCCTTTTGGCATACCGTACAGCAGGCCAGGCCACACTCCAGGTCTTATTTGTGTTGTTAGTCTTGTGTCGGGTTTATGTGATCCATATCTCTTCAGACAGAGAGCTACGACCATAAATATATATATATATTGTGGCAGAGCGAGGCTCTGTCCCAATGAAAAAAGGGTTAAAGTGGACACAGAGTCTGCATATCGGCTGAGTGCAGAGCTACAGAGCGTAAATTTAAAAAAACAGCTCTGGCAGTTTTCTCAGATTTTGCTATTCCTACATGGGGCTTCTATGGCTTGGAGATCCTTAAGAGTCTTGGGTGGGATGGGATCTCCAACCCTGTGTCTGGGTCTTGTGGACAGCCAGCATGGTGTGTGCTCAGGTGCACACAACCAATATAATGAGGGGCTGGTGAGAGCAGAGTGAAGGATGGTGGAGGATGGTGAGCAGCTTGCTAAGTGCAGTGGCTGCTAGTGAGTGTCTCTGTGTGAGGATAAACGCTGTGTGCATTGAAGGGCTTCAAGCTGTGTGCGTCCAAGGAGCCAGAAGCTGTGTGCATTAAGGGACTTCAAGCTGTGTGCGTTTAAGAAGCCCAAAGCTGTGTGCATCCAAGACTGTGAGACTGGAAGATCTGGTGGTTTAAATGTATCAGTACCTAAAGCAAGCAGAGGAACTGCTAACAAGAGAGCCAGGTGGCTTGGTATGTTTTTCTTATTTTTGGACTGCTAAATGAAGTTAAACCCCTGCGTGGGAATCCTGAATGGACATTTTGCTTTTGTTTTTCTGTTTAAATAAACGTGGGCTACCAGGCCCTTAACTAGAATGCCTGTCTGATATGGACTCACTGCATAAAAACGCATCTATCCACTTGAGCTAAAACACCCCAATATCACAATATATACGGTATATATATATATATATATATATATATATATATATATATATATATATATACACAGGGCTCAAAATTTCAAGTCTTGAGCCACTAGCCAGGCCTCAAGGGTTACTCGCCACCAGTTGCCCCGCCCAAGCCCTACCATGCCCGCCCCTAATTCTGCCGCTAATCACGCCCTCATAAATTATCTCCTGAAATTACACTTAAATGTTTTATGCAGACTAAAGTTAGAAGAAAAAATATTCTGCCACCACCAGCTCCTCCTGCCACCGTCACCAGCCCCTGCCAAAAGCTCCTCCTGCCACCACCACCAGCTCCTCCTGCCACCACCAGCTCCTCCTGCCCCCATCACCAGCTCCTGCCACCACCAGCATCTTCTGCCACCACCAGCTCCTCCTGCCACCATCACCAGCTCCTGCCACCATCACCATCTCCTGCCGCCGTCATCAGCTCCTGCCAAAAGCTCCTCCTGCCACCACAACCAGCTCCTCCTGCCACCAACACCTCTTGCTACCAACACCAGCTCCTGCCACAAGCTCCTCCTGCCATCACCAGGTCCTTCTGCCGCCATCATCAGCTCCTACCCCCACCAGGCTCCTGCCACCACCACCAGCTCCTCCTGCCACCACCGTCACCTCCTGCCACCAGCTCCTGCTAAAAGCTCCTCCTGCCACCGTCACCTCCTGCCCCCACCAGCTCCTGCCACCAGCTCCTCCTTCCACCACCAGCTCCTGCCACCATCACCAGCTCCTTCTGCCACCACCACTGTCACCTCCTGAGTCCTGCCACCACCACCAGCTCCTTTATTACCTTGAGGCAAGGAAGTCTGAGAATGCAGGCTTGGCTTGCCATGAGCTGGTCCGTTTGTGCTGTGGATGCCTGGGCACTGTGAGCAGCTGCTGGGCTGTCACTGAATTGTCTGGAGTCCGGACAGGCCATCGCCGGGCACTGGCACCAAGAAGGCAAGACTGCTCCATTCCCTCTCTCAGCTCCTCCTGGTGAGGTGACTATTTTTAAAGGTTGGCGCGCCTGGTGAGATGCGCAATGGCATCACTCGCATCGCAGCCAGTAGCGCGCCACCTCTGTCAAAGACTCACACACAGCCCCACCTCCTCCTAACCCCACGCCTGTAATAGACAGAACACATCCCAGCATTGGACCCGCATTCTGTCTATTACAGGCATGGGGTTAGGAGGAGGCAGGGCTGTGTGTGAGAGCAGGCAGAGCGGAGGAAAGTAATGTAAGCTGGCTATACCGCTTGGTGATCCCGCAGCTCTCCTCTACCTCCATGCTCTCTGCCACGGGGTGATCGCTGGGAGAACAGCTCCCGATCAACCCCGCCCGCCGGCGATGCTCACCCCCCCCCCCCCCCCCCACTCCCAGGCAGCCCAGCTCCTCGCCAGACCTAATTTTCCACTCGCAAAATGCGAGTGGAAAGTTTGAGGTCTGTATATATATATATATATATATATATATATCCAAATAACATGCCCAAGCTCAACTCTTCACCACAAAGGCAAGAGAATTCTTGTTGGGCAGTGTATTAGTGCTCGGACGAACACACCGATGCCTCGTACACACGACCGGTTTTCCCGGCAGGAAAAAAAAATACGCTTTTACCGGGATTCCTCTCAAGCCTGCCTTGCATACACACGGGCACACAAAAGACCGCTGAACTTTTGATTGCCAAGAACACGGTGACGTCAAAGACTTCGACGAGCCGACAAAATGAGGTTCTATGCTTCTGCGCATGCGTCGAATTGTTTACGAGCATGCATGGTTTTTTCCCCTCGAGAAAGCATACACACAACGGTTTTAACACCGCAAATCCCGGTGGGAAAAAAGAGAAAAAGTTCTTTTTTTTTTTTTCGCAGTTTTCTCGTCGGGAAAACTGCGATGGAGCATACACATGGCCAGTTTTCCCAGCCAAAAGCTGTCATGGCAGTTTTCCCATCATGTGTACGAGGCATCAGACCGAATTTTAAGGGCTCAAAGAATCAGTCAGGCAAAATGGTCGGCTCTCACGCATGTTCACTTCATCAAATCTGGCCCTCTTTGAAAAAAGTTTGGAAACCCCTGTAGAGTTTTTTGTATATGCTAATCACAATTTATTTTGTATATCACAGTATGTTGATATGTCAATACTCAACATTTGAATCTTAGTGCTGCACTGTTTTCACTTTATTCATTCACACAATTCTTGTTAACATTATAGCGCTGGTTGCTATTGTTTATTTATGTGTATAGTGCAGTATTTTTACGTTAATTTCAGGTGTTCTAATCCACCTCTATGCATTACGGTTGAGAGAATTGATCCAAAAAGGCAGAGACTACTCAAAATTGGCTATTTTTACATTCCTTAAATCCTGCATGCCTTGACCTCTAGTTAATTATCGCATACAGATAATTTTCCTTCTGTGAATTGATTTTACTGCCTTTTCTTGCAGTATTTGCCAAGCGTTTTCAGCATTTTGCAGCATTGTGAATTGGCAGTTTCAGAATCGCATGTGATATTTAGACAAAATGTTTCCAGACACCTAAATAACGCATGCCGTCTTCTTTAGTAAATGGAGTCAACAGGCACTTGTGTCTGTATTTCTCCCATGCAGGGGTTTCAGCTTAGCAAAGCATTAACAGCAAACAGGTAATGAAAAATACTAAGCTATCTGACTATCTTCAGAAGCAGCGCTGCTCTCTAGTCTCCCATACCACAGGCTCTTTAGTCTGTGGTATGGGAGACTATTTAGCTACAGTACCTTGCTGCATGGGCAAACTTTTGGCCTCAAGATAGGGGTTCCCCCAGCACCCCGAGCTCTCACACTCTTCCTGAGACTTACAGACTTCCTTCAATTCCCTGGAATCGCTAGTCATCTTAGCTTTATCAGCCTCCCCGGCAGTGGCGTCACTAGGGTTGGTGTCACCCGGTGCGAAAAAAGATGGTGTCACCCCCCACCAACTATAGTCCCCCTCAGTACAGACACCCCTCCACTAACTACAGACCCCCCTCCCGCAGTATAGATCCCCCTCCCTCAGTACAGACCCCCCACTAAGTACAGACCCCCCTCCGTCAATATAGACCCCCTCCCTCAGTATAAAGCTCCCCGCTCAGTGCAGACCCCTCCATCAGTGCAGACACCCCCACCTCAGTGCAGCCCCCATCAGTGCAGACACCCCCACCTCAGTGCAGCCCCCCCATCAGTGCAGACACCCCCACCTCAGTGCAGACCCCCCATCAGTACAGACACCCCCACCTCAGTGCAGACCCCCCCAGTGCAGGCCCCCTCAGTTACAGAAACCCCCCTCAGTGCAGACCCCCCTCAGTTACAGACACCCCCACCTCAGTGCAGACCCCCATCAGTACAGACACGCCCCCTCAGTGTAGACCCCCCTCAGTGTAGACCCCCCTCAGTGCAGACCCTCCCCCAGTGCAGACCCCCTAGCAGTACATACACCCCCCTCAGTTACATACACCCCCCCTCAGTGCAGACCCCCCTCAGTTACAGACATCCCCCCACAGTTGCAGACCCCCCCACAGTTGCAGACCCCCCTCAGTGCAGACCCCCCTTAGTACAGACACCCCCCTCAGTTACAGACACCCCCCTCAGTTGCAGACCCCCCAGCAGTACAGACCCCCCCAATTACAGACACCCCCCTCAGTGCACACCCCCCTCAGTTACAGACACCCCCCTCAGTTACAGACACCCCCCTCAGTGCAGACCCCCCTCAGTGCAGACCCCCCCAGTGCAGACCCCCTCAGTGCAAACCCCCCTCAGTACAGACACCCCCCTTGGTGCAGACGCCCACCTCAGTGCAGACCCCCCCATCAGTACAGACCCCCCTCAGTGCAGACCCCCCAGTGCAGGCCCCCTCAGTTACAGACACCCCCCTCAGTGCAGACCCCCCCATCAGTACAGACACCCCCACCTCAGTGCAGACCCCCCTCAGTTACAGACACCCCACCTCAGTGCAGACCCCCCATCAGTACAGACACCCCCCATCAGTACAGACACCCCCCCTCAGTGTAGACCCTCCTCAGTGTAGACCCCACTCAGTGCAGACCCCCCAGTGTAGATCCCCAGTGCAGACCCCCTAGCAGTACAGACACCCCCCCTCAGTTACAGACACCCCCCCTCAGTGCAGACCCCCCTCAGTTGCAGACCCCCAGCATTACAGACACCCCCCTCAGTGCAGACCCCCCAGCAGTACAGACCCCCCTTAGTACAGACACCCCCCCTCAGTGCAGACCCCCCTCAGTTACAGACACACCCCCTCAGTTGCAGACCCCCCCTCAGTGCAGACCCCCCTCAGTGCAGACCCCCCTCAGTTACAGACACCCCCCTCAGTTACAGACCCCCCTCAGTTACAGACCCCCCTCAGTGCAGACCCCCCCAGCAGTACAGACACCCCTCTTAGTGCAGACCCCCCAACATTATACACCCCCTCCCACCATTACTATAGACGCCCCCCTTACCTTACAGACCTCAGAACAGCAGATACACACAGCGGCGTGTCCCTTGAGCGCGGGCTCCTCCTCCTCTGTGGATGTAAACAGCGGCGGCTTCGTTCCGTTCCGCTGAGGGACACAGCCATGGTGCGAGGCATAGGGCAGCGGGCGGTGTTAGTGGTGCCGCTACCCACGGGTGTCACCCCTCTGGCGGGTGTCACCCGGATGCGGCCCGCACCTGCCTAGCAACGCCACTGCTCCCCAGACTCATGCAGCTGTCCTGACTCTCCCAGTCCTGTGGACAAGGAATCTCACCAACATGGGGTGAAGTCTCGTGGCAGGACCACACAGCTGTCCCCTGACAGGGTTCTGTCTCCAAAATGGGAGCTCCGAGCTGTGCTTGGCTTATAACGAGCATGCACACCTGCTTACTTACACAATCCACAGGCCTCCTGGACAAGGAATGAAACCGGTAGGGTTCTTGATTGTGATACGTCATTTCCGCCGGTTTTTTAAAGCGCAGCTGGAACGCACCACGGCGTCTCCATGCACATGGATTTTTAAGCTGCAAGCATTTGCTGTTTTACCTTGTTTTTATCTGTTTTTTGGAATAAAATCATGACATACTTCACTATGGAAGCCCTTTCTTTTTGATTTTTCCCATTAACCATTGGACAACTCTCTTCAAATCGTTTTTGCCTGTGAACGTGCTCAAATGATCTGGATTCCTTTTGGTTTGAATGTCCTGGAGGTCGGTTAAACATTGGGATCGTCATTGGGATCGTGTACAACTCCTGCTGGATATACCCATATGTTCTTTATGACTACCTGTAATAGGGGTCATGGAAGTCTGGTGAGTAGGATGTGTGACAGGTGATGGTGGTGGAAAAAATTTCAGTCAAATATACCTACTGTCCAGCAGGGATTTGAAGATTGTGCACGCTATTGGAAGAAGTTGATACATTGTCTGAGGACTCTGATACATTGTTTGAATATTCACTATTTGCACTATTGAACTCATTTTGTGTTTGGACTTTTTACACACATATTATCATGTTGGTGTGTAGTTGAAATCACTTTGCACGTTTGCACTTTAAAATGGAAGGAGCGCGGTTTAATCAATTTAGTATTGATTTCTAGTCACGGGATTGAAGGTTTCGTCCCTCCAAAGGCACTTTGAAATTTTCTCCAGATCCAGGATTACAAAAACCGGTGAATAAGGACAAGCCAGTCTTTCCCATTCAGAAACAATGCTCTGGAGTTTCGCACTCTGTCTTAACATGAATCCTGTGTGTTTTTTTCTTATGATCACACCATGGCAGGGCCTAGCAGCCACTTTATTAGGTTAACCTTGCTAGTACCGGGTTGGACCCCCTTTTGCCTTCAGAACTGCCTTAATTCTTTGTGGCATAGATTTAACAAGGTGTTGGAAACATTCCTCAGAGATTTTGGTCCATGTTGATATGATAGCATTATGCAGTTGCTGCAGATTTGTCAGCTGCCCATCCATGAAGTGAATCTCCTGTTCCACCACATCTCAAAGGTGCTCTATTGGATTGAGATTTGGTGACTGTGGAGGCCATTGGAGTACAGTGAACTCATTTGTATATGTGAGGTAGTGTTTTGCGCTACTCAAGAGTAATAGAATGATGACTGGAGTAACTATCAATGGCTGCAAAATAAATCTGTGTTCACTTAACACATAAACAGTAATATAAAGAAAAAGGGGGTGATTTTGCGCTAAAGAAAAAAGGTTATTACACAAAAAACACTTCTATGTCTCATAAAACTAGTAGTATAAAGATATATAATGGTAAAAATACCTAGTGATAAATGTGCATATATAATAAATACTAAAGTGCAATCACCAGAATAAAGTGCAAGTGCATATATAAACACAATAGTGCAGAAAGTTCAATATTGCAATGGTTGCTGTTCAGGAAAGTTCAAATGGGTATTTAATCAATGGTTAATTCCAAGATTCTAGATGTTCTAAAATTGTAGATGTCTTCAAATGATAAACGAATTGAAGTATTGAACCTGCGGTGAATCCTACACCTGTCTCCCAATGTTCTCACCTCAACAGCTTGGATCACTGGCATATAGTGTCACTGTTATGGACTATGTTCTTATGTCTCCTCTATTTCTCCTATTTCTTCTCCACTCTTAAATCATATTTGGGTAGTATCCTCTATATGAAAGAGACAAGCGGGTGGGAGGGAAAGGGAGGGGGGGGGGGGAAAGGGAGACCAAGCTCCAATCGGTGCAGCCAGGAGAGGGACAGGGAATGAAGCCTCCAATAGTGTAGTGTTTCAATACGCAAAATAGGCTTTATTAGATTAAAAATGGACTCTTACATCAATTAAAAAATAAACAGCATATAGGAGATAATCGGCGTGTAGCCGCTATCTTACTGTTATCCTGCTGTCTTACGATCCGTCCGTATGATGCCGCTATCCTCCCAGGGATAGCGGCATCATACGGACGGATCGTAAGACAGCAGGATAACAGTAAGATAGCGGCTACACGCCGATTATCTCCTATATGCTGTTTATTTTTTAATTGATGTAAGAGTCCATTTTTAATCTAATAAAGCCTATTTTGCGTATTGAAACACTACACTATTGGAGGCTTCATTCCCTGTCCCTCTCCTGGCTGCACCGATTGGAGCTTGGTCTCCCTTTCCCCTCCCTTTCCCTCCCACCCGCTTGTCTCTTTCATATAGAGGATACTACCCAAATATGATTTAAGAGTGGAGAAGAAATAGGAGAAATAGAGGAGACATAAGAACATAGTCCATAACAGTGACACTATATGCCAGTGATCCAAGCTGTTGAGGTGAGAACATTGGGAGACAGGTGTAGGATTCACCGCAGGTTCAATACTTCAATTCGTTTATCATTTGAAGACATCTACAATTTTAGAACATCTAGAATCTTGGAATTAACCATTGATTAAATACCCATTTGAACTTTCCTGAACAGCAACCATTGCAATATTGAACTTTCTGCACTATTGTGTTTATATATGCACTTGCACTTTATTCTGGTGATTGCACTTTAGTATTTATTATATATGCACATTTATCACTAGGTATTTTTACCATTATATATCTTTATACTACTAGTTTTATGAGACATAGAAGTGTTTTTTGTGTAATAACCTTTTTTCTTTAGCGCAAAATCACCCCCTTTTTCTTTATATTACAGTGAACTCATTGTCATGTTCAAAAAACCAGTGGTGAGATGATTTGAGCTTTGTGACATGGTGCATTATCTTACTGGAAGTAGCCATGAGAAGATGGGTACACTGTAGTCATAAAGGAATGGACATGTCAGCAACAATACTCAGGTAGGCCGTGGCATTTAAAGGAGGTTTAACCACTTGCCGCCCGCCCTATAGCGGATTGACGTCAGCAAAGTGGTTGCAGAATCCTGACAGGACGTCATATGACGTCCTCAGGATTTTGAGCCGCTGCGCGCCCCCGGGGGCGCGCATCGCCGCGATCGTTGCTGCGGGGTGTCAGTCTGACACCCCGCAACACCGATCTAGGTAAAGAGTCTCCGACGGAGACTCTTTACCACGTGATCAGCCGTGTCCAATCACGGCTGATCACAGTGTAAACAGGAAAAGCCGGTCATCAGCTTTTCCTCACTCGCGTCTGTCAGACGCGAGTAGAGGAGAGCCGATCGGCTGCTCCTCTGACAGGGGGGGGTTTGTGCTGATCAATTATCAGCACAGCCCCCCCGAGGATGCCCACTGGACCACCAGGGATGCCTCTAGACCACCAGGGATGCCACTAGACCACCAGGGAAGCCCACAATAAGGTATGCCACCCTAGACCACCAGGGATAATGGATGCCAATCAGTGCCACAATAGATGCCAATCAGTGCCCACAATGGGCACCACTGATTGGCAGGCATTATTGTTTGGCACTGATTGGCATCCATTAGTACAGTACAGTGCCACCTATCAGTGCCCACCCATGCCACCTATCAGTGCCCACCCATGCCCACCCATGCCACCTATCAGTGCCCATCCATGCCGCCTATCCGTGCCTATCTGTGCCCACCCGTGCCGCCTATCTGTGCCCACCCGTGCCGCCGATCTGTGCCCGCCCGTGCCGCCGATCTGTGCCCACCCGTGCCGCCGATCGTTGCCCATCCGTGCCGCCGATCGTTGCCCATCCGTGCCGCCGATCGTTGCCCATCCGTGCCGCCGATCGTTGCCCATCCGTGCCACCTCATCGGTGCCCATCCGTGCCGCCTTATCCGT
The DNA here is from genome assembly GCA_029206835.1 of Rana muscosa. NCBI lineage: Eukaryota > Metazoa > Chordata > Amphibia > Anura > Ranidae > Rana > Rana muscosa. The sequence continues at coordinate 223,777,850 of CM055116.1, forward strand.
GCCCGTCAGTGCAGCCCCATCAGTGCCCATCAGTGAAGGAGAAAACTAACTTATTTACAAAGTTTTGTAACTGAAACCAAAAAAAACTTTTTTTTTTCAAAATTTTCGGCCTTTTTTTTATTTTTTTGCAGAAAATAAAAATCGCAGAGGTGATCAAATACCACCAAAAGAAAGCTCTATTTGTAGGAACAAAATGATAAAAATTTAGTTTGGGTACAGTGTACCATGACCGCGCAATTGTCATTCAAATTGCAACAGCGCAGAAAGCTGAAAATTGGTCTGGGCAGGAAGGTGTTTAAGTGCCCAGTATGGAAGTGGTTAATCAGTACTAAGGGGCCCAAAGTGTGCCAAGAAAGGATTCCCCACACCATTACACCATCAGCCTACACCGTTGATACAAGGCAGGATGGATCCATGCTTTCAAGTTGTTTATGCCAAATTCTGACCCTACCATCTGAATGTCGCAGCTGAAATCAAGACTCATCAGACCAGGCAACATTTTTCCAATCTTCTGTTGTCCAATTTTGGTGAGCCTGTGCGAATTGTAGCCTCAGTTTCCTGTTCTTAGCTGACAGGAGTGGCAGCCAGTGTGGTCTTCTGCTGGTGTAGCCCATCTGCTTCAAGGTTCGATGTATTGTGCATTCAGAGATGGTATTCTGCATACCTTGGTTGTAACTATTGGTTATTTGAGTTACTGTTGCCTTTCTATCATCCCAAACCAGTTTGGCCATTCTCCTCTGACCTCTGACATCAACAAGGCATTTTTGTCCACACAACTGCCGCTCACTGGATATTTTCTCTTTTTCAGACCATTCTCTGTAAACCCTAGAGATGGTTGTGTGTGAAAATCACAGTAGATCAGCAGTTTTTGAAATACTCAGACCAACCCATCTGGCACCAACAACCATGCCACATTCAAAGTCACTTAAATCCCCTTTCTTCCCCATTCTGATGTTTGAACTTCAGCAAGTTGGTTTTACCACGTCTAGATGTCTAAATGCATTGAGTTGCTGCCATGTGATTGGCTAATTAGCAATTTGTGTTTCCGAGTAATTGAACAGGTGTACCTAATAACGTGGCCGGTGAGTGTGTGTCTCACATCACATCATTTCCAGCACTCTGTTAAATCCTGATACTGCCACTAGCAGCAAGCACAGGAATGTGCACCACATAGAAAATTAGGCAAGAGATCTACAGCCTTGTTGAGGAAGGCTGACCATACGCCTTGAAATCTGATTGAACAATCTTCTTCAGATGTACTAATAATTATGTAGTAAGAGAGCCTACCTAACTAGATGCAAATCGAGTAGTTGTTTAGGTAGGTCTTCTCCTACATAGCTATGGTAGATCTAAAGAAGATTGAGGAGATATTGCACATTTTATGGCTAGCTTTAGGTCTAATGTGGTCACAGGTATCCCTGCGGTCCCCAAGAGGTATGTTTTATACTGGTGTCATGCTACTTTCCTGCAGCAAAACAATGAATATATGAATACAGCTGAAATTTTTTTTTTTATATATTCTTTATTTTTCCAAGTTTTGTCATTCACAAAGAAAAAAGCAACAAGCAAAACATTTCCCCATATACTGGGGATAAATATAAATATAGACAAAATGTATTTCAAACCTCCCCAATTCCCCAAACTCATTCCCTAGCCCCACTCCCCTCCTCCCTCCCATCCCCGCATCCGGGTAAAAAGAGGAGAGGGGTGGGGGGAGGAAAAAAAAATTCATTTTCAAAAATATCCAAGAGGAGAGAGGGAGATGGCAAGGCTATCAAGTACACAGCACAGGGTGCACATCTCTTTTAAGTAGTCCATATATATAATATATATACTTCCCATTAAATACTCCTCATTCTACTATTCTTCCTCCAGTAATCTCTTGCCCTTTTCCGAATTCATATAGAGATTCCACCTACTCCAAGTTTGTTCATATTGGACTTTCTTATTCTTGGCTGAGAGAACCAAGTCCTCCATGGCCTCTGTCTCTCTAATCCTATTTAACCATTCTAAAACTGATGGAGGTTTAGTATCTCTCCAATGCAACGGAATCCCTGCTTTAGCAGCATTAATCATATGACACAGTATTGATCTTTTATAAGTCTGAACAGGTGTCTGTGAGCAGTGGAGAAGAAAGAGTGCAGGGTCATCCGGTAGCTGTAAGTCCGTAAGCTCTTGTATAATTCTTTGGATCTCCGTCCAGTATGATCTTATTATTTTACATGACCAAAATATATGTAATAGTGATCCTCTTTCCTCCCCACATCTCCAACACCTGTCCGAGTTTTCATTAGAAATTTTATGAAGTCGTACAGGGGTATAATACCACTGAGTCAGAATTTTGTAATTGGCTTCCTGAATCTGCGTACAGACTGAGGAGTTCAATGTCAGGTAGATAATCTGTTTACGTTGAAGTGGGGTAAAAATCCTATTTAGATCCTTCTCCCATTTACTAATATACAACATCTCAAAATCATCTGGGGGTTTATTTAGCAATCTATACATCTTAGAGATCCCCTGAGAGAGTGGTTCCTTCTCATCGCAGAGTGATTCGAAAGCCGTTAATTGTCGTTGAAAATTTATAGGTGGACCCAGGGATCTCATGAAATGATTAATTTGTAAAGCTTGCCAAAAGTTTATTTAAAATAACCCCCCTACCTGAGTCAAAATTTTAACAGTTGGCCAGTTTTCCGAAATAAGAAAATGTGAGGCCTGGTATAGGCCCTTTTCTTTTAGATTTTGAAATGCTCCTCCTTTCATGCCTGGGTTGAAACTAGGATTTCCCAAAATCGGAAACAAGGGTGATTGTTTTGAAGAAAAATTCACATTTTGGCAGATCTTTACTGTAACCCGTAAAGTTGTGCCTATTGTAGGATGTTTCCTGAGCGAGATCGGTAGTACTGAGTAACACCAGGGCGCTCTGCATAGGGGAACGGAGCTCATCTGTTGTTCTATATCAATCCATCTTTTAAAATCAGTATGTCTGCACCAGTCGACAACCCTCAACAAGTGCACTGCTTGGTAGTACTTTGTTATATCAGGAACGGCCATCCCCCCTGAATATTTAGGCAGCATCAGTAGGTCTCGTTTAATCCTTGGACGTTTCCCTGCCCATATAAATTTTGTAAAGAGTGTTTGTACCTGACACAAAAAGGTCGTGGGGATCGTAATTGGTAATGCTTGAAGTAAATATAAAATTTTTGGAAGGATGGTCATTTTAATTATATTTATACGACCAAACCATGAATGTAGACCATGCCGCCATTTATCAAGGAGTGATCGTATTAAATTATATATCGGTAGAAAATTTATTTTGAAGGTATCGTTTTCCTGTGCTGGTATATTTGTACCCAGATATTTAAGTGTCTTTCCCCATTTAAAACCAAAATTTGTTTGGATAGTATTACACAGTAATGGCTTTAAAGCGACACTCATAGCCTCAGATTTAGTATGATTTATTTTTAAGTTGGACAGGGTACCGTATTTCTCAATCTCTCCTAATAAATTAGGGAGAGAAGTATGTGGAGACGTCATGGAGAAGAGCAGGTCATCTGCATAAGCTGAGACCTTATGGGTACCCTCTCCTACCTGTAATCCTCGTATGTCTGGGTTTTGGCGAATTTTATTTAATAAAGGTTCTAGTGATAGAACAAAGAGTAAGGGAGAGAGGGGGCATCCCTGGCACGTACCATTTGAGATCCTGAAAGATTTTGAAAAAACACCATTTACTTTTACCGCCGCCTGTGGGGTCATATAGACACCTGAGATCCAGTTGACCATACGATCTCCCAGGCCTACCTGTTTCAATACTTCAAAAAGAAACTGCCAGTTCACTCGGTCAAATGCTTTTTCAGCATCAGTATTCAAGAACACACATGGTGTGTTCATCACATTTGCATGATAGACCAAGTTAAGAACCTTAGTTGTATTGTCTCTGCCTTCCCTCGTAGGGACAAAGCCTACTTGGTCTAAGTCTATTAAATGCGAAAGCCATGGTTGAAGTCTAGCCGCTAATACTTTAGTAAAGAGTTTTAAATCAACGATGAGCAAGGAGATGGGTCTATAACTTCCACATTCCGCCGGGTCTTTCCCTTCTTTCGGGATTACCGTAATATGAGCCCTTAATGTATCCGGAGGGAATGCGGAGGTCTGGCCCACGGCATTAAATACCTTTGTCATATGCTTACTCAATATCTCCGAAAACTCTTTATAGTATCTTATCCCGAAGCCGTCTGGACCCGGGGATTTTCCATATTTAATCGTTTTTAATGTCTCATTCAGTTCTTCAACGGATATGGGCTTTTCTAAATTACAGCGAGTTTGAGATGGTAGCCTAGTAAGACCTGTTGATGAAAGGTACTCTTCTATAGTAGACAATGGCGCAGGTGCTTGTGTTAGATTATAGAGGGCAGAATAATACTCTCCGAAGGTCTGGGCAATTTCTTTTGGTGTCCGTATTAATTGTCCCTCTCTCCCTTTTATTTGTGGTATATATGTTGATCTGTTTTTTTCTTTAATTTTCCCGGCTAACAGTTTACCGCATTTATCTCCTAATTCGTAATTTGCTTTCTTTCCTCGTTGTATTATAGCTTTGGCTCTAAAGCGCAAAATCTCAGTTAGCTGTCTTCTCAGATGTCCTAGTTCCCTACCTACCGAGGGTAATTGTACGTTTTTGTGCTGTGTTTCTAATGCGTGAATCTCCTCTAGTAGGATCCTAGTTTGTTTCTCTCTTCTTCAGAATTGATCCATGTTTGATCAAAATCCCTCTAATCACTGTCTTATTGGCCTCCCAGACCATACACGGATCACTTCCTGGGGTATCATTTATTTGAAAGTACTCTATCATCTCTTTATTTACGTCTTCTCTCACTTCGGGGTTCTGGAGTAAACTTTCATTTAATCGCCAACATCTCTCTTGGGGATGAGCTATGTTGGACAGGGAAAGGCACAAGGTGATGGGAGCATGGTCTGACCAAGTTATATTTCCAATGCTGGTTTCTAAGACAGTTGATAACAAGTAATGTGGAATCAAAAATAAGTCTATCCGGGAGTACACTTGATGAGGGTTGGAAAAGAAGGAATAGTCCCTTTCTTCTGTGTGTAGGATCCTCCAAACATCTACTAATTGTGATTCGTGCATCTTCCGCAAGCAACCTCTTCTGATACCTCCTGGGGTTGATGATAACCCTGAGGAGGTATCAATTCTAGGGTCTAGGGAGATATTAAAATCTCCCCCAAGAATCAATTTACCCTCAGTAAATTCCTCTAGTTCAGAGAGAATTTTCATCCAAAAAAATATCTTGATGTATGTTTGGAGCGTATAATGTGGCCAATGTTACTTTAGCACTTCCAATACCTCCCTTAAGGAAGAGAAATCTCCCGTTAGGATCTATCCGTTTATCCACAAGGGTCCATGGGATCCGGTTGGAGATTAATATAGAAACTCCCTTTGATTTTGCCTGTTGGTTCGGTGCATGATATGTACAAGGGAAAAATCTATTTGAGAAATGGGAGCACTCCCCCTTGGAAATGTGTTTCCTGTATATAAGCAACGTCTGTCCCTGAACGCTTCAGGTCATTCAACAGCATCTTTCTTTTTTCTGGGACATTAAGTCCTTTGGCGTTCAGGGAGGTGATCTTCACCCTCTCCATCTCTCCTCCAAAAAAAAAAAAAAAAAAGTGAACTCCTAAAACCTCCATCCCTCTACCTTCTATTCCCTCTGAGCCCCTGAGGGGAAACACCCTTACTGAGCCATTTACTCTGGCTTCAGTTGGTGTAAAATCTATTTGGGGGCTGGGTCCAAGTGGGCCGAGGAGCTCAGACCTATTCCCCCCCCCCCGGCTATTATCTTGCAATTTACATTAACATTCAAATTTAAACATATCCTCAATATCTTTTCATCTTCATTTGACCTTCCTTCCCTCTTTGTTTCCACAACTTTTATATCAGAAAAAGCAACAATAGTCTGTTCTAGTGAATCACGTTCCTTCCATCTTTCCTTCCTCTCACTAAACTTTATCTGTTCACCTTTCTTACTAAGATTCTTTAATTTCTTTCATATCTCTCATGACGTCTAATTCCTCCATCTTCTCCTCCCTTCCTACTCCCCCTCCCTCTCTCCCCCCCTCCCCTCAACCCCTCAAATTAATCGCATCTTTTTAGTGGAATAAGTACTATTTCACCAGGGTCATTGAAATAAGTCTACATCCTTTCTATTCTTATATCTAGTCAATACCACTTACATATCTATTATACTTAAACAAAATTGGAGCAGTCCCCAGGCTCCGGACCATTTCTTTGTCCGTAAACAAACCAACATATATAAATTACCTTATTATCTAATAATTAAACATCGTTCATTATTTATCTTTTCTTGATTTACCTCCAAGTTTAAATCGTTAAATTATATCTCTACTATGGCTCTCCCAGCCCCTTAGATCTTTCACTAGTATCCTCGCGTTTAAGGGAGGCCTAGGTAGGGACCCTTGTCTAAGGAGACTCTAAAAATAAAACCATATTGATGTATTTTCATAATTAAAAAAGAAAAAAGAAAAGATTAGAATAACAAATAATCAATATTCTTCTAAACCTAGGGTATAATGTAGCTCCTCATAGTTTGTTATCGTATATAAGTACATTTATAAATTTAATTATACATTAATTTTTAACCAAATACAAAACTGAAAGGTTAAGTAAGGAAAGGGGCGCCCTTCTAAACATACATTAAAGATCGTTAAGATAGGTATATGACTCACATATAATATAATAGGTAAGGTTGCCTCAACACTTTTTCCTCTTATCTCATCTTTCTACTTCATATATATCTACATTTTCTACTCTTCCTCCTCCTCTCGCCTCTCTCCCTCCCCCTCTACCTGTGCCCCCCCCCAGCCCACCTACAACATATATCCGGACCTGTACACCACAGTAACCTATTTACACCCACCTTATATCGTACAGTGTTATAGGGGAGAACCTCCCTATTTCGTCTTATTTGTTTCCCTTTTCAACAGGCTCCCCCCTCTCCATATCCCTTCACCTCCGCTCCAGTCACTTAACCGTGTAAGAAATTATGTGTTTATCTTATTTTAATTGTTAAAAAAAAAAAAAAATTCTGTCTATGTGTCTAGTGTGTCAGAATAAATGTCAAATCAGGTAAATAATATAATTTAAATAGTGTTCCTATAGTTGTTATATCAATAATTAGGTGTAAGAATTAAAAAATAATTTATAAACATGAGTGAAAAAAATAAAAATAAAAAAATAAATAAATGTTTCTGTCTATGTGTCTAGTGTGTCAGATTAAATGTCAAATCAGGTGAATCAGGTAAATAATATAATTTAAATAGTGTTCCTATAGCTATAGTTGTTATATCAATAATTAGGTGTAAGAATACAGCTGAAATTAACAAATAAATCTGTATCATAATCTGTTTTATCACTCCTGTTTTGCTCTGCCAAGCTTGGTCTACACACCCAACCCTCAGTACAACCCCTTGCAGATATAAGACCAAATTATCACCGAAGAAGAAAGACTCACTTTGCCGGGATGGCCTCTGGAAATGCAGTGAGCCAATCGCACAAGCAGCAAATTCGATTTCTGGTGGCGTTCTAAACGCAAACTGTGTACAGAATGCCCCCAGAGATCTGTTGCCATTTCTGCAGGGAATCATGGCTAACTAGCTGTAATTTGAAACAGAAAAGGTCATTTCTAATAATATTAAATTACAAAATATCTTGGATAGGAGTTTTTTATTTTTTATGTCCGTTTTAACTGAAACCTGTTAGAAAAAAATATTGGATGCTTCCAGGTGAAGAGCTCTTATCCTTACCTCATCTATTCAGTGAGTCACTGAACAAGTGTGCAGGTCATTTGCCCTGACTTCGCTGCTTCCATCCTTATTCCAGATCACGGACTCACATTTCTATCCTGACTGGTCCATGAACGGGACCAATTTTATAATTGCAGGCTTACAAGATCCTTTTTTGGTTGCAGTAACATGCCTTTGGTAAGTGATAGAATTGGATATATACCGATAAAGCAGTTTAACACCACACACGGTATTATTATACCATGATAACAAAAGGACTGTTAAAATAGATGTAATTACATAAATGACTAAAATAGAGATATTTAAAAAGAAATAAAAAATTCCATTTCCTTAACAGTTTATTATATACTGTAGTGTGCATACTCGGAGTTCTTGCAGTGGTGACTATATTGCAGATGGAGATGTTTTTGAAGATGAATGCTTGCACATAATTATATGTTTAACCTTGCTGGTGTGACTAATCCTCTCTTTGTCCTCAAAGTGTTGGATTTTAGTCACAGATGTTCCATGATTCAGGGTTTATGAAACATTGGGTCCATTTATATTCATGAACAGTAAAGGTTTTGGATTATTTTTTAGTATTCTGATATATTATTATACGTGCACTCATGGGCGTAGCATAAGGGGTTGCAGGGGTCACAATCGCAACCCCACTCCTAACACCAGGGGGCCCCTGCAGCCTCCCTGTCATATCATCATATCCTCCACAAAGTCCAGCTCTGATTTGCCCTAGGGCCCCACAGCCACACTCCAGTACTGGGCTACCGCTATGCCATCCACAGTCCGCACCCCTCTGTTCTCATTGGCTGGGGAGAAGCTGTGAGCTATTTCCTGAATGGAGAGGAGCATGGGGTGAGAACAGCCCAGGATGGGGAAGTGTTTGTGCTGTGTGCTGGCAACATGGAATGATAACTGAGCTCAGCGAGTTAAGAGGAGGAGAGTGCCGTCCTGTAGCTACGATGGGACTGATGTCACTGGTGAGGTAAGACACTGCTCCGTGTTTCCTAGTCACCAAATGGGATTCTCTGTACCCCCTACCCAGGGATGTCTGCTTACCCCACTTCAATGACAACTGGGAAAAAGATACACACCTCCAGGAGATGACCTTCCCCCAACACCTGCCAAAACTGACAGAGAAACCTTCAAAAATAGTTAAAACAAATCCCTCAACACCTCCTGAGGGGCTGCAGGTTCCAGATTTTGTGTCACATGGCTTTGCCCCCCCCAGATCTAAGTTGTGCCCCATCCCCCCAAAGCCCCCCCCCCACCCTGGATGCAATTCCCAGCTGCTGAGCTCCTTTCCCATTACAGCACTCTATACTGCTCCTCTTCCGCAAGGCTGAAATCACATTCCTTTACAACACAGAAACTCAGCCACGATCTGCACAGGGTGAATCTGCCTACTTGAACTACACTGCCATTCCGACCAGAGAATTTCACAGGTCAGAACGGCAAAAAAAACAAAAAACAGATACACCCTGTGAAGGTTGACAGACTGTGTGTAAAGTAATGTGGTTTCAGCCATGTGTAGTGTGTGGGGGGGGGGGGGCTGTATACAGTGCTGGGATGGGAAAGGAGCTCTGCCAAGTGACCTACAAGGGGTGATCCCGTCCTCTGATTCTCCAGTGGTGATACCTGTCCTCTGATGTAAGGATGAACTCTGGGAACTCAAAACTCCTAAGCCACTTTGAGTATTTTGGCGTGTGGTGGGTGTATCTACACGCACAGTGGAAGTGGTGGGTGGTAGTGGGCAGGGGGCCCAGGTCAACTTTTGCATCGGGGCCCACAAGCTTCAAGCTACGCCTCTGCATGCACTCATCAGGAAGTGTTTTACTGTAGCATTTGGGACAGTATAGATAATGCGATTTTCTTTCCTGCAACCACAGGTTGCAGGAAAGGATAATCCTTCGATTCCCCTGTCAACATAGACAGTGCTGATAGGGGAATCCCTCCCGTGGAGCTTTTGTGTTCTCCCAGCAGGGGGGGTGTGGGGAGCCGTCCATGCAGGAAGAACACAGTAATTATTGCTAGCGGCTATAGCCGACATGCTGGTTGTACCCAAGTCGATCGGTGGATCAACTTGGGTACAATCAGTCTGACCATAGATGGTTCAAACCATCTATGACCAGCTTAAAGCGGAGTTCCACCCAAAAATGGCACTTCCGCTGTAAGGGAAGGTGACCCCTGACATGCCACATTTGGCATGTCATGTTTTTGGGGAGGGGTGCGGAAACCCTCTTTTTAGAGAATTCCAGCTCCCACTTCCTCCCGGGGCATCGCGGCGCCGGAAGGAAGTTCACCTCTCCCCCCTCCTTCTCTGCAATCATCTGGGACACGTCACAGGTCCCAGATGATTGCCCAGCCAGTCACAGTGCGCAGCGTGGCTTGCTCATGTGCAGTGCGTGCCCACAGCCGGGCGCCCACAGTGAAATGCCGGCGTGTGGAGAGGAGGGGGAGAAGAGCGGGGCTTCGTTCCCCCGCATCGCTGGACCCTGGGACAGGTAAGTGTCCGATTATTAAAAGTCAGCAGCTGCAGTGTAATCTTCCCCCACCGGGAGAACACATTAGCTCTGCTGGAGGGATTCCCCTATCAACACTGACTGTGAATTTCTTTCCTGCAACATGTGGTTGCAGGAAAGAAAATTGCTCCATCTATGGCCGGTCATAGACGGTTCATATCTTGGCTGGTTCAGCAGGGACCGTCCCAGATTAAATCCATCTATGGGCAGGCTGATTGTACCCAGGTCACTCATCGATCAACTAAGGTACAACCAGTATATCGGACTTAGGTACAACCAGTATGTCAGTGACAATAGCCACCCGCTAGCAATAATCACTGTTCTCCCGGCGGGGGGCGGATGGGATCCCCCCCTCAACACTGACTGTGTTTAGGGGGGAATCAAGCATTTTTCTTTCCTGAAACCCATGGTTGCAGGAAAGAAAATCCCATCATTTATTGCCTGTCTTAGGCAATCATCTATCATCTGTCTACTGACCTCCACTTGTGTTGAAAAAAATCAATCACAATTCTTCCAATTGTTCACCTGCTTTCTGCACTCATCAGGTCTCTGTGTTCTGCTCAAGGTAGTCGAAAATTACCAATAGACTTTCTGTAGTAATGACTTTTAGATCCAAAACTCCAAGACAAGATTTGTGCTGGTCAGCAGATGAGCAGCATGGATAACCAAGAGTTTGTGGGGGCATAATTGCATAATAAACTACTCTCCACAAAGATTTCAGAAAGCCATTTCTTTTTGTTTTTAAAGTTCACAAATATAAGTACCAGGTGCATAGCACACCAAGAGCTCCCCTGTATATAATTTATGTGTCATTTTGTGCTTGGGAGTGTAATGATGCTGATTTTCTTTCCAGGTAAGTAGTACAGGAAAGTGCAAAGATTCTTTATTACTGGCTATGATTTCGGGCAAAGGTATTTAGATTGCAAAATTGGCGTAATAGTCAGTATTTTTTGACTAAAGTTCCACTTTAGGCTTTGTATAGATGTAATGTGCCCATGCTAAAACTAGCGTAGCAGAAATCCCTGAAATATAACAAAAAGGATGGAATTAGTGCCTATAGAGAGTGAATGGCATGCCAAGCTGAACTGAAGTAACTATATAATAGATCTCCTGGGGTAAAAGAGAACAGCAAGTAAACAATAACAACAATGAGGCAAAGCTGTAATACTGAAGAAAAAAAACCCAGAAAGGCCACATGTATAATATGTTATAAAATAAGCTTATATTAAATAATATAAGCTATAATTTAGAGCTAATTTGACTTGATGTTTTGTATTGAAGGTGAGAATAAGCTTATGGTCACTAGTGCCTTCAGGGGCATACTATCCTTAGAGACCCCCTCACACCAGTGTCCTCACAGCCCCACACACCTGTGTCCTCACAACCTCTCACACCAGTGTCCTCACAGCCCCTCACACCTGTGTCCTTAGAGTACCCACACACCAGTGTCCCCAGAGCCCCCCTCACACCTGTGTCCTCAGAGCCCCCCCTCACACCTGTGTCCTCAGAGCCCCCCTCACACCTGTGTCCTCAGAGCCCCCCTCACACCTGTGTCCTCAGAGCCCCCCTCACACCTGTGACCTCACAGCCACCCTCACACCTGTGTCCTCACAGCCTCCCTCACACCAGTGTCCTCAGAGTACCCCCACACCAGTGTCCTCACAGCCCCTCACACCTGTGTCCTCAGAGTACCCTCACACCAGTGTCCTCACAGCCCCCCTCACACCTGTGTCCTCACAGCCCCTCACACCTGTGTCCTCAGAGTACCCTCACACCAGTGTCCTCAGAGTACCCTCACACCAGTGTCCTCACAGCCCCCCTCACACCTATGTCCTCAGAGTCCCCTCACACCAGTGTCCTCACAGCCTCTCACACCTGTGTCCTTAGAGTACCCTCACACCTGTGTTCTCACAACCCCTCACACCAGTGTCCTCAGAGCCCCCCTCACACCTGTGTCCTCAGAGCCCCCCTCACACCTGTGTCCTCAGAGCCCCCCTCACACTTGTGTCCTCAGAGCCCCCTCACACCTGTGTCCTCAGAGCCCCCCTCACACGTGTCCTCACAGCCCCTCACACGTGTGTCCTCACAGCCCCTCACACGTGTGTCCTCAGAGTCCCCTCACACCTGTGACTTTGATATGGATTAATTAAAATTTTATGAGCAATAGAAACATTTTCTAATTATAAATCAATCCTCAGTCTATGTAGCACCTAGACTTAAAGTGGTTCTAAAGGCTTAAGAAAATTTACCTTAATGCATTCTCTGCATTAAGGTAAAAACCCTTCTGTGCTGCAGGATCCCCCCAGCCTCCCCTTTATACTTACCTGAGCCTGGTCTCAATCCAGCACTGTGCATGAGAGCAGCGTCTCTCTCCGCTTTCTTCTCACAGGGCAGATCGATGGGAGCGAGAGCCATTGCTCCTACTGCTGTCAATCAAATTCTGTTACAATGGAGCGGGTGGCAGTGCCGCGCTGTCTGTGTCTACAGACACAGGTAGCATGGTTTGGAATCGAGCCCACAAGTGTGCCACAATAGGAAGCAGCTTCTATTGGTGGCACACCGAGAAGAGGAGGAGCTAAGAGCGTAGACGGGGGACTTGATAAAAGGAGGAAGTTTGGGGGCCTCTCTGTGCGATTCTTTTGCACAGGGAAGGTAAGTATAACATGTTATTTAAAAAAAAAAGGTTTATAATCAGTTTAATCTGCCACTAAAACGATATATATAATAAACAATGAGGGACTTCACACAGAAACCCATAGTCAAAGAGTCCAGGGTTATGCCATCAACCAGCTAAAAAAAATGGCACTTATTGGAAAAGTTTGATCGCCCACCTTCCCCTAAACACATGGACATGATTTCATTCTAACTTGAAAAAACATTGGTTTCAGCATGGTTTGTAAACCATTGGATAAGCTTCGGGCAGCTTTTGAAAATGGTTAAAGTGCAGATTCTTGCTTCCCTTGCCTCCCTGTTGGCCTCAATGTACTCTGTAACCAATAATGTGGGTGAGATAGGCAGAAAGGGCTGTAATGCCGTCTCTAGTTTATAAGGTGAGCCAGACACTAAACCACAAAGTAAGTGTGTCTACAGACATCTTGTATCAGCAGTATTCACCTGGGGATACAACAGCCACAGCTTAATATTAAAACCATGTTTGAACTGTAGTCCAGAAGTGTCGTTTACAAATATTTGGAGTGCTGGCTGTAGCTTTAAACAAGTGTTTTTCAGGCTTCAGGTCTGCCTAGTATTATCTCCTAAAGCTGGCCATACATGGTCAATAGATGGACTTCCTATGAACTGGAATGGGCATACGTGGATCGAAAAATTCGGCCGGTTCCTGCTTGAGGTTCTTAGGAGCTGCTGCATCACTTCTCAGTTGGATCACAGAGAATAGAGAAAGCTTACCTCCATATTTTTAAATGTGCTCCGGAAGTTAGGCGACCATTAGTGGTATTCAAAGCAATGCTACATTAGCATAAAATGGTAGGTATTATTTATTAAAACCAGTAAATGCACAGAGCATCAGTTAGCATAATAGCACATCATCATGTTGTTATCTCAAGTCTGCCCGATGTGTTTCTTTATTAGCTGATTTTGTAAGGGAGCCCTGTATAGCTTGTATTATTTTTTTGGTGAAAAGTCAGGGTGTAGCAATTATGTCTCAGTAACTGGCAACAATGCTTAGTAAATTGGAATGAAGCTTGTCTATAGTGCCTCAACCTGCCAGTTTATAATACCAAACATTATAAAGTTCATATATAAAATACAGTTCCATCACATTTAGGCTCGAGGATTCCAAATTCCAAGGATTCCAAATAAAAGGAAATGCAAGTTACTATAAAAATGCAATCCCATCCATGCACGCCCATCCATATAAATAATGTTCATTTAAGCCATCATACTGATGCCATTAACACAAGCCCAATGCCTGTCAACAAAAGCCCTTAGAGAAAGACAAATCCTGATTGGTTGTCTTGTTTTGCCTTTGCTCTAGGCCAGGGGTCTCCAATGTGACCCTTTGCCTGCCTTTATCCGGCCCTTGGGGCACTATTCCTTCTATTGATACCAATGACGGGACATATTCTTCCCAACGATGGGGCACTGTTTCTCCAACTGATACCAATCATGATGCACTATTCTTTCCACTGACACCAATGATGGGGTACTATTTCTCCAACTGACACCAATATGGGGTACTATTCCTCCCACTGACATCAATGATGGGGCACCATTCCTCCCACTGACATCAATGATGGGGCACTATTCCTCCCACTGACGCCAATGACAGGGTACTTTTCCTCCAAGTGACACCAATGATGATGCATTATTCCTCCCAGTGACACCAATGATGGCACACCTCCCAGTGACCCCAATGACGATGCACTATTCCTCCCAGTGACACCAATATTGTTACTCTATTCCTTCCAGTGACCCCAATGACGATGCACTATTCCTCCCAGTGACACCAATGATGGTACACTATTCCTCCCAGTGATCCCAATGATGATGCACTATTCCTCCCAGTGACCCCAATGATGGTACACTATTCCTCCCAGTGACCCCAATGACGATGCACTATTCCTCCCAGTGACACCAATGATGGTACACTATTCCTCCCAGTGACCCCAATGACGATGCACTATTCCTCCCAGTGACACCAATGATGGTACACTATTCCTCCCAGTGATCCCAATGACGATGCACTATTCCTCCCAGTGACACCAATGATGGTACACTATTCCTCCCAGTGATCCCAATGACGATGCACTATTCCTCTCAGTGACACCAATATTGTTACTCTATTCCTCCCAGTGACTCAATGACGATGCACTATTCCTCCCAGTGACACCAATGATGGTACACTATTCCTCCCAGTGACACCAATGATGGTACACTATTCCTCCCAGTGACACTAATGACTATGCACTATTTCTCCCAGTGAAACCAATGATGGTGCACTATTCCTCCCACTGACACCAATGATGGGGCACTATTCCTTCCATTGACACCAATGACGGGGCACTATTTCTCCCCCTGGCACCAATGATGTGGCACTATTCCTTACCCTAATAATAAAGATGGGGCATTTTTCACCCCCACTGATTACCAGGACACTTTCTACTCCCACCCCACTCACACAATCTGCAGTGCATTTACAGCAATGGGTGCCAGCTCCAAGACGACTCCCCCTGAAGAGGTACAATAGCAGGAAACGCGTCGGGGCAGGACTACGCACTGACATCATGCCATCACCTCAGGTCTTGGAGCTGGCAGCCATTGCTGTAAGTGCACTGCAGATTTGTGTTTGGTTAACCAGTGCATTTTGCAGTTTGCTGCTCTTTTATGCTTTTACTTGAGATTTTTTTTAAATAAATACTACACTATATATAGTCCTTTGGTGTGGCTCCATGTGGCGAGCGCTTCTCCCCTGTACAGCTATATATGGTGAGCATGGCAGCCCCCAGTGGTGAACATTGGTAACACCTGATGCCCTCAGGTGGTGGAGCTGGATGTCCAGAGGAGCGTGATCACATTAAGTGTTAAATATCTGAACTGCTTCCTAGCAGCGTTGGAGTCGGTGCGTGCATAAGAGTGCTTGGCTGTCACCGTGGTGAATAGGATTCTTCTTTTTGGTGGAAGATTCTTTTGTGGTGGAAACAGATACAATATATTAACTTTTATTCTTTACATAAGACTTTACTCACATTGTGGAATATCTTTGGTTCATTTCACTTTGAACCTTCATTATTTTCTTTTTGGAGATTAATTTGTTATAGTTGGCATGTTTTCTTTTTTTTTTTTTTTTTTTTTACATTCTTCAAGGCGGTGCACTATTTTAAATAAAATACAATATTTTTGTTTGTTACTTTTTCCTATGTAGGGAGACTTTTGGGACACCCAGCAGTGGCGTCTGGTTCGGCTGGCAGCACCCCACCCCGATGTTGGTTTGGCCACCTGCACCCCCCCCCCCCCAGGGGGTCTCGTGGTCGGTCGGTTATCCAGCCCCGCACTTACCCCATCTAGGTTGCAGGCAGCACTCCTACGGGTGGCGGGCGGTGGCTTCTATCGCGTCTCCTTCCCTCTGGGGACCCACTTCCTGATTGTCCAGGAGGAGAATCAGTGTTACAATAGCAAATATTAATTTGCTATTGTCACACAACGCCCCGAGTCCACCCTTTTTTGAAGCCTCTTAGAGCCTCTGGCTCTAATCATGTGCTTCAAAAACCAACACCTCCCCCATTGGAATCCATATGTCCGGCGCCCTGCATGTGGATTAGGGCCACCACTGACACCCACTATTATAGTTATACTACAGTATTGAGTGCACCACAGTCACTAATAGCATCTAACTTATAAATATTGCTTTTGATTACTAGATTTGCAAGCTATATCTAATTGTGCACAATTAAAATACTAATCATAATACTGTAAAATGTAAGCATATTAACGGTGGCCATGCACGCTTTGATTATTTTATCCGTTCAAAATGATCACAGCAAGCAATCAAATAGCCATAACTTCCCTTCCAATCAAGTCAATCAGCCAGGAGGGAATATTTCAATTGTTTTGCATCAGTCGATTGCACTGAGATAATTTATTCATGATTATGATCGTATTTTGATCAATCAGATTATGAGATCACATGGTGGAAACAGAGACGTGAGTGACAATTTACGATCTCAAGTTATGATCATATCTTAACTATAGTTTGACAAATATAGACTGATTATCTCTACTAGAAGAGATCGATAGGAAATCAAAGTGATCGATTATCAAAGAATAACCACTATTAATAACAAAATCTAAATTGTATTATACATATGCATTACCTATGACAGCTTATAGACATCATGATTATCTGTGCATAGTTTCTTTCTGCAGACTTTAAAAGGAGTGCATGGTTTTAGGCACACGTGTAAAAGTGGTGGGTTTGATGTAAATAACCTCATTGATCTGTGTTAATGTTCTAAAAAGCTTTTCTTATAGAGTTTTTAATTATTTATGTACATAAAGACAGCCATATTTGAGCTTGGCTCTCCCTGTGTGGTGGACATCTCAGCAGCTGTTAAAGCCCAGCGACACCTTGTTTTGGATTTTATCTTCAATGTGGAAATAAATGTATAGTTTTTCATTTTTACCATAGATACGCTTTAAAAGCCTAATGCCGCGTACACACGACCGTTTTTAATGTCATTGAAAAAAACAACGTTTTTCTCGACGTGATTCTTCTCAAGCCTGCCTTGCCTACACACTATCATGAAAAAAAATGCTCAAGCAAAGCGCAGTGATGTAGGAAATGTACGACAGCACTATAAAGGGGAAGTTCCATTCGGATGGCGCCACCCTTTGGGCTGCTTTTGCTGATCCTCGTGTTAGTAAAGTTTGGTGAGAGACGTTTCGCGCTTTTCAGCCTTGTGCTCTTCAGTCTGTTACAGCGTGATGAATGTGCTATCTCCATTATGAACGCTAGTTTTACCAGAACGAGCGCTCCCGTCTCATCACTTGCTTCTGAGCATGCGCATTTTTTTCACGTCGTAAAGCCTACACACGCCCGTTTTTCATGACGAGAAAAACGACGATGTGAAAAACGACGAGAAAAATTAGAGCATGTTCCAAATTTTTAATGCCCATTTTTCACGTCGTGAAAAATGCTCTGGAGCCCACACACGATTGTTTTTCATGACCAAATTAAAAAATGGCATTTTTCTCGTCATGAAAAACGGTCGTGTGTACGCGGCATGACTCTAGCTAAATTGTGTACTCGTTTATTTTGAACACAGTGCAGACCCCTTTGTCAGGTTTGTATTGCTTTTGAAGTCTTCATGTCCCAAAAACAAGCATTTTAATCCAGTGCACTCCTAAAGCCTAGTACACATGGGCCTAAATGTTCAGCCCATGTGTATGGCAGCCGGTCTGACAGAAGCTTCTGTCAGACCAGCATGCTGGGAAAACCAGCAGCCGACCGACTCCCGATCAGCGCTCTCAGCCAATGGCGCTGACCGGAGTGTTCTGGTGGGGTGCCGTTCCACTGTCAGAACACAATAGAACAGGAGGGGAGTTTGCTGTACTAACATCAGCGGCTTCCGATCTGAGCTGTCAGTTTTTTCTTTCGTTCAAACCGCTGGGTTCAACAAAAAAATACCTAGTAGTGTGTACTAGGCTTTACAGCAGTTAGAAACCCTTATAGAAACAGGTGTTAAAGCGGAGTTCCGACCCCCCTCACCTACAAAAATTAAAAGTCAGCAGCTACAAATATTAGAGCTGCTGACTTTTACTGTTAGGGCACTTACCTGTCCAGTGATCCAGCGATGTCCACACCCGAGCCGATTCATGAATCAGCTCTCGGGTGCTGGCGCCACCATCTTGGCTAAGGGAAACTTCTGTAAAGGAGCTGGCTGCAGGGGGGAGGGGGGGGACTTCCAGCTCGGCCGGAGGTGGGAGCGTGTACATGTCAAAACCAGGTACCCACTCCCCCAAAAAGGTGTCAAATGTGGCAACGTAGAGGGAGGGAGGAGTGGAGCTTCCCCTTTTGGGTGGAGCTCTGCTTTAAATAACAAAAGGATGGTCCCAACCCTCATTTCATGTCCTGCAAGGACAGACATTGAGGGTAAATCTCAGTGACACAGACAGCAGTGACACAGACAGCAGCACAAATCTGACAGTGATTCTGTAGCTTTCCTACAGGGATGCGGTCATTGTTCACCTGACATTTTTTCAACTGGCTCCTTGGACAAAAGTCCATTAAACTATTGACTTTTGTTGAGCCAGGTGGCGCCAACAGGGGCACCCACAAAGCACACTACCAATACCCCTTGGGACTTTGAGGCAGCAACCAAACATTAAATATCTTTAAAATAATTTTATTAATATTACACATGGTTTTTTGCGCCCTATATCACTTCACTTTTATCTGTTAGTATCCACTAAGGATGAGCTCTGGCGTTTTCGCATAGTACACGTGCAGAGCCCACCAGGAAAGTCGGCACCGCTAATCACAGCCAGGGAGACATTGTCCCGATGCTCGGCTGCAGAGATCGGGAAATGTCTCCCTGGCTGTGATTAGCGCAGCGTGGTGCCGACTTCCTGGTGGGTTCTGCATGTGTACTATGCGAACACGCCAGAGCTCATCCTTAGTATCCACTAATCTAGTGGCTGCATTGACCATTCACTTAATTATCTGTTGGTGCCACACCCCTTATTTTTTCCTTATCTTTAAAAGAATGGGGGGGAGGGGGATAGCCTATTTAGGCCCCTCTTGCCTAATGGGGCTGCGGCATCGGCTATTTTATTGATATTAAAGGAGTTTAAATGGGGCTTATTCTAATTGGTGGAATAGGGTCACATGATTGAGAAGTTTCCAGAAGGTTAGTAGGTTAAACAGGGATTAGTTAGTTACGGTCAAGTGACCTTTAGAACCTTCTGGAAAGGCTTTTTGGGGGCTATTTAAGGAACCCCCTGACCGGAATTTTGGCCAGTCGCCAGAGAGGAGTCCTTCGAGAAGAGCTTCCCTCCCAAACACCCCCCTCCCACCACTGTCGCGGCCGGTTTATGTGGTGGGTCCCTTTGGTTAATTAATCAAAGGGGTTATGTGAGAATATGTTTAAAAAAGAGATGATGGTCAGCCTGAGTCTTAGAGGCTGGGTTGAGCTTTGGTGAATTCTGGATGATTTTTTTAATGATAGTTATTTAAGTAAATAAAGTTTATGGTGTTATATATAATTTTGTTTTAAACCAATAAACCAGGCCGCGGCCTATTTTGATCCAATTATTTTGTGTGTAGTGTTTTTTTCCTTAATGCATGTCTGCGGGTTTTTAGCCTGGTGTTTGCGGTCCCATGTAATTTTATTTATACTTGTTTAAAAGTAATTAACATGGGATATCCTAAAATATGTGATTCCTGTATGATATATTCATCATACAGTATACATCAATCCTTATGGAATATTGTCGATCATGGGTTCAGAACTAATTCTCATACAATATCCAGGTGAAAGCCACGTACGTTTCGACCAAGAGTCTAGATCTTCTTCAAGGGCATAGCTGAATATCATATTCCATATAAATAATGAATGAACATGACCGGAACTATTAAAAGAACAGACTATCCCTCCAGACCACCAAAGCAGACCAGAATAACCAACAGGGAACCCTCATGAAGTCATGTGGACCCAAGATGCTAATGGAAAAATAATAAAAATGGCCACCATAATGGATTGAACTATCTTGGAAATCCCCAATACACTAGTCCAAAAGTGTCTGTATGTGAGCAGGTAGTTTGGCTCCCATAAGGACAGGGGCACCTACTGCTCAAATTCAGCAGTAATCAGCCAAAAGTCAAGCAGCGTATGACAGCTTTTACACTAATGTGCCAGCTGAGACTTGCAGACAAAACCTGGCAAAAATATTATTTTTAGGTTAACATTGAAAGAATAAATGAAAGTAGGAACTCATTGAAAGCACACTATATTTTCATTTTAATGTCCACTGCCTTACTTTGGATTAAACAGCGACCACTATGAATTATTGTGACACCAATGATCATGATCTCTTTAGCTGTACAGACATTGGTAGGAGTAGAAGAAAAATCAATACAGGCAGAGTGTGTAGGCAGCTAGTATTTTTACAATGTAATTTAAGGACTTGCAAGGTAAAGGCATAATGTGCTAGTATGCATATGTAGCGACCTCACCTCTCACTCCCTCCTTCTCTGTCAATGTCAATGGCTCTCGTCTAGGGGACCAGGGAGGAGAGTGTGACGCACCACCAGCTCGTATCCTCTAGTGTGTAGAGGTGTGAGCTATACCCAATTACCTTCGGGTCTGTGCCCCTGTCCCTGAGCCAAAGCTCCCTTTTGAGGATGATCCTTTAACTCCCAGAAAGCAAAGTTCCACACCATAGAAAGTCCAACACTTATTTATTCTTTTAGAGCAATAAATAGTCCTTTGAGAGCAGACTGGTTAGACAACGAACAGACAAGGTGGTGAGGAAGGTCCAGGCACAAACATGAACTTGTTACTCTCCTGTTTCGGTATGCGCAAACAGGCTTGGCGCACGGTCGCTGCCACCGACCGTGAGGGTGTTCGCTGCCACCGACCGGGTGAAATGGAATTTGAGGTCTCTGCCACCGACCTGGGTTTCAGTTATGTCACTGCCACCGACCATGAGAACGTGGACTACCTTCTTGAGATGCGGCCCCTGTCAGGGGAGTCATCCATCTGGACGGTCACCAGAGGCCTCCGCCGTCACCAGCCAATGCTGCGCTGGATCTTCCGGGAAATTCACTTCTCTGGTCCCCCTCGTCCGAGATTTGGGTGTCCAATACCGGAGGACACCCTAGGAATCCTCCATCCCTCGCGGGACCCAGTCGAAGGTACTGGGCCCCAGGCCTCCAGAGAGTACCTCACCCCAGACTAAAGGTGTCTGGGGTGGAATCGCAGCTCCATCCCCAGGCCAAAGGGGGCCCGGAGACCACTAGCACTCACACCCAGGCTGAAGGTGCCTGGGCGTGGACCCCGAGCGGAAGATGTCTGCCCCTTTTATCCCCTCTCCCAGCATGCACAGCAGGCTCCCCGCCCCGCTGTACTACAAAAAGGGTACAGACTTGCAATGGTGGTTCAACCCCGGCCTATGGCGACAGCGCCACCTACAGGCCGCAGGGAACTGGACACCCTTGCCTCCTCCACTGGCATAAATTGGTCCATAAACCCTAACAATTGCTGCATCTGAGCCATTTATCACTCAGATGCCTCCCCTAAATGTAACCACCCGCTACACATCCCCCCCAGTAATTTCACACTGGGCCCCAGTGTCTGGAACCAATTCATGCCCTCAAATGTGGGTCCGCATAAATCCGATCCAGAGACAAATCTGTTCAAAAAGACAAAAAAATGGCAATTTAAAAATTGTTTCGCTTGTGCCTGAACCAAGGGGAAGGAGGAAAGGGAAGGAACAACAAACAAACACACACACACACACACACACACACACAGGTGTAAACACTCAAGGACACAACAGCATAATTTTTTTCAAAATTATATTTCCCCTCCCACATCACTATCTAAGCTCTGCCCCATTCTCAGCAGACTTGAATGACGTTCTCCTGCAGAGGGGGAAAAAAACACATTATCTGACGGTGTATAATTTGGAGTGAAAAGGCTCCCCCTAGAGGAAACCCTTTCCTTCCAAAAAGTCAGGTGTGGTGTGTGTGTGAAACCGTTGTCGTGATATGGAGCACTTCTCTTGATCAGCAATCTCTTCATCTGTGTCTTTGCCCTAACTTAACTAAAACCCCAAGTCCTCATTATCTTTGCGGTGGAGAACAGGGAGAACAACAAAAAAAAAACAACTGCTCCCAATTCTCCCAAGGAGTAGCCACCCCTTGCAAGGTAAAGAGTCCCCGAGTTCTGGCAAAGGCACTCCGGAGTGTCCAGCAACAGCAGTAGAATCTTGGGTGCGGCAGTATCAGGGGTTTCAAGTACCTATCAAAAGTTTCCATGTGGTACTCCACATCATCTCCATCCTTTCGGTAAATTATCACCCTGTCAGCATGAATGTGCCGACCCAGCATCCATTCAGCCTTGCAATCTTTAAATCTTTTGGAGGCTACAGGAGAACATGAGAGGTACCTGCGAGCGTGGGGCACCTTGAGATGTGTCCAGATAAAATCATCATACCACTGCTGCCTGTTCGCCTCCACTTCATACAATAACTCTCTTGGTAAGTACGGATACTCTCACCCGTACTCGCTGGCAACCTTCTGGCAAAACGGTCACTGCAGTCTGGACAAGGGTGGCATTGTGGCACGGTCTCCCTCACCAGGCATGACTCCGGGTGCCGAGGTGCCTTGACCACCTCCATACTGGGCATAGGAACCCGCAGCGACACTTGCTTCGCCCGAGCTTCGGGCGCAGGTGATTCAGGGAGCAAAAGGGCAGGCAGGGGACCAGATCCATCCTCAGGCGCCGGGGCCTCCACCCGGGGTGCGCTGTCCCCAGTAGACATGGGTTAGTCCCTTTGCATACGGGACGAGGCTAGGGGTATCTTGTCCCAGCCCTTCCGCTCAAAAAGTTAATCTATGATGCCATCATCTCCAGCATCAGAGACCGACTCAAGGTCGGAGGTGGCCTACTTCTCCGCGGACAAGTAATTCCTTGTGGATGTGGAATCATCCCCCTCCCTCGGGCTCCCGTAACTGGGGATCCCCGACACCTCCGACAGAACACCAAGTCCCATTCCCCGGCTTACCTCGGACTTTACTTGCACTGGGATGTCCAGGACTTTTCCAACCGGATCCATCCGGGCCGGGCGAGCGCAGGGATGTTCCTCCATCACGGCCGCTGGAAGCTCTGACGAGACCGACCTTCCTCCTTGGCGGTGGGAGTAGGGAAGCTGTGGTGACCGAAGCAGCATCCTTGGATTTTTCATCCTCCAAACTTTTGATCGCGACTTCCCCGGAAGTCTCTACAGTGCGAGTGGGAATGGCTGTCCAAGCTTTGACTTCTCCCTCACGAGTGGTGGCGCCTGTTAGGCAGTTGAGGTGGAAGGCCCGAGGCCTTTCTATGGATTGCTCCACCTCGAAAATAAACTCTCCGCAGGCCTCGCAGCGCCCGAACGGCTTCAGCTGAACCACCAGTCCCGAACAGCCGGGACAAATTACACCGAGGGCCTCAACGTCCTTGCATACATACAGGGCGAATCGCCCCCCGGGGTTTGAGCCTGATTCCTGTATCCATAACCGAAGCAGCAATTGGGGTCATCCTGGTAGTGGTAGGAACTGGAACCCAGGAGGCATTGGTGAACACGCTGACCGCTTGCTGCTCCATCGCGCACTGAATAACTGGCGCCAAGTCCCAACGTGCATCTCCGCACATGGCCAGACTCCTCCCCTTTTTCACACCAGTTTGCGGGCTTTCTCCTTGGCACGCCCACGAACTGTGCAGGGAGGGTGTGCCTCGTGGCGTGTTGGCCAAAAATGGCCGACCTCCTCAGAACTTCTCTGGACAGCAAAGTTCAAACTCCTGAAGGCCTCGGCTCCGTTACACGAACACAAATCCCGGACAAGCCCCCACGTGTAGCGACCTCACCTCTCACTCCCTCCTTCTCTGTCAATGTCAATGGCTCTCGTCTAGGGGACCAGGGAGGAGAGTGTGACGCACCACCAGCTCGAATCCTCTAGTGTGTAGAGGTGTGAGCTATACCCAATTACCTTTGGGTCTGTGCCCCTGTCCCTGAGCCAAAGCTCCCTTTTGAGGATGATCCTTTAACTCCCAGAATACCAAGTTCCACACCATAGAAAGTCCAACACTTATTTATTCTTTTAGAGCAATAAATAGTCCTTTGAAAGCAGACTGGTCAGACAACGAACAGACAAGGTGGTGAGGAAGGTCCAGGCACAAACATGAACTTGTTACTCTCCTGTTTCGGTATGCGCAAACAGGCTTGGCGCACGGTCGCTGCCACCGTCCATGAGGGTGGTCGCTGCCACCGACCGGGTGAAATAGAATTTAAGGTCTCTGCCACCGACCTGGGTTTCAGTTGGGTCCAGGGTTGCCAACTTTCAGTAAATTTACAAACAGTTTGTAAAATCTGTACTTTTTGCATCTGTCCTTGAATGTCCATTACGGACATGTAGGCTGCATGTCTGTAACTGACATTCATGGAGAGATGCAACAATTATGGATTTTACAAACTCTTTGTAAATTTACTGAAAGTTGGCAACCCTGGTTGGGTCGCTGCCACCGACCATTAGAACGTGGACTACCTTCTTGAGATGCGGCCCCTGTCAGGGGAGTCATCCATCTGGACGGTCACCAGAGGCCTCCGCCGTCACCAGCCAATGCTGCGCTGGATCTCCGGGAAATTCACTTCTCTGGTCCCCCTTTCCCGAGATTCGGGTGTCCAATACCGGAGGACACCCTAGGAATCCTCCATCCCTCGCAGGACCCAGTCGAAGGTACTGGGCCCCAGGCCTCCAGAGAGTACCTCACCCCAGACTAAAGGTGTCTGGGGTGGAATCGCAGCTCTATCCCCGGGCCGAGGGCGCCCGGAGACCACCAGCACTCACACCCTGGCTGAAGGTGCCTGGGCGTGGACCCCGAGCGGAAGATGTCTGCCCCTTTTATCCCCTCTCCCCGCTGTACTACTGCTGCGAAAGGACAAAAAGGGTACAGACTTGCAATGGTGGTTCAACCCCGGCCTATGGCGACAGCGCCACCTACAGGCCGCAGGGAACTGGACACCCTTGCCTCCTCCACTGGCATAAATTGGTCCATGAACCCTAACAATTGCTGCATCTGAGCCATTTATCACTCAGATGCCTCCCCTAAATGTAACCACCCGCTACACATACCATACTAGCACATTATGAAAAACGTACCTTGAAAAACAAAGCCCTCCAGCGCTGCACTATCACGGCTGCAGAGGCTTCCTTCTTCACCCAGTCTTTCTTCTGGGTTTGCGGCAACCCCATTAGAGGCTTAATTTATAAAGGCACAGTCTTTTACATGTCATGACAATAACTGAAAGATAATCTTAATAAATAGAGAATAAACACAATTTATTGTTTTAACTTTACTGCAAACCTAAATCCTAGACAGAGCTTTAAAACCTAAGCTAAAAATTAATTCCTCCCCACGCTCTGAAAACTATAAAGACTATATACTGTAATTTGTACATCCTTTATATTTGCTATTATAGATTATTACTTCAAATGCTGCTTTCTTTAGATTGATATTCTTCTGTGATAAAAATGAACTTTCTAATATTTCTGCAGTTTGGCTCTGTTTCAGAAACATTTGGCAGCAACCATTTCACACCTATAGTACTATTCTGAGTTATTTGTGATGGTACATGCTCCAGGATTATTCTCTTCATAATCTGTAGGCTTTATCTAATTCCAAAACATTTTTATTAGTTTTGGGTAGAGCAGGGAGTTTTTTTAATGCTGTGTGACATTCACCCTCTCTAAATTACTTGTCCTGGTGACCATTGTCCCCATTTGAGACAAAAAGTGATGGGAAATCCAAAATGTTACAGCTGTCACTGGAACAAGAGGTAAGGGACAGTTTTTCTGGTGACGACTGTCCAAGAGATTTTTCCTCTTACTTCATGATGTAACTCTATGAAAAACAAGTGAACAGGAAACAGGAAACAGGCATAAAATGCTTTGTCCCAGGTTCTCCTCCCAAGTTAGTGTAGCAGCAACCAGGCACACAGCAACAGTCACTCTATTTTTTTGGGCTCAATGAACAGTCTAGGGCAGCGATGGCGAACCTTGGCACCCCAGATGTTTTGCAACTACATTTCCCACGATGCTCATGTACTGTGCAGAGTAGCTGAGCATCATAGGAAGCGTAGTTCCAAAACATCTGGGGTGCCATGGTTCGCCATCACAGGTCTAGGGGTTTTTTTTTTTTGTAGATTTAATGGAAGGAAGCTGTGGAATACTCCGGTAGCACAGTATAACGTAAGAGGACAGGCTTCACTATATCAAAGCTTCTTAGCACAGTCCTTCAAGTAGTAGCCAGAGGATTGAACAGCACTAATACTCTATAGGAAATGTCCTGATACAAGCAGGCACCAACTCCAGTGCTCATAGATAGCAGTAAAATACAGTCACTAGGATCCAGCACTCAGACCTGTACTCACAATGTCATTAGAGCTGTCTGCCACCCAGCTTCCACAGGTAGATCCTCAGTGAGAGAGAAAAAAATCCTTAGTGGAGTCACTTGAGCAGGCTCAAAGATTCTCAAGAAATAAGCCCCCTGCTCTGCCACAGCCAGGACCTCGAAGAGCACATGCAGTTCTTTGGAAGGACTGCCTGGTAGGGCAGCAGCCCATCAGGCTGGGGACTTCTCCTGGCCAAGACTGGACTAATTTTTCTCACTCCCAACCACCATCTGGGCACCAATCAGGCCCCGTTCACACTATGCGTAGCGGAAACTTGTGTTCCCGTTTTTGATTTGTTTGTACAATTCTCACATGGAAACGTCTAAACACAGATTGGGCAGTCCATTCATTTGCATGGACTGCTCTATGTGCGATTGTCACTCCAAAGAGGTCAGGGACCAAATTTTGGCCCTGAGCCAGGAGCAATTTTATCAGTTTTGCCACGATTCTTGCGGGTTTTGTAATTCGAAAATCATGGCAAAATCATGCTGTGCTTGGGGTACCATTGAAGATGAATGGCAGCCAAATGCTTGTCGCACATTTTGCTGTGATTTGGAATTGCGGGCCTGTGATTCCAAATTGCTCATATGTGAACGGAACCTCAACTGTCCTTGCTTAACCCTTTTCCAACTGCATTACCATTAACATCCCAGGCTCAAACTGAGTAACATGAAATCTGATTTATTATGTTGGGTAGATTTTTTTTTTTTTACGCAGCACTCAGCCTTGCAAATGTAAAATGTACAGCATGTCCATTTTCTTTTCAATCAATTTTTATGAATAGTGGTTCAATTACATTTTTCTAACAGAAAGATTTACTGTATACGTGAGGGTTTTCAAAATGATCCCGGATGTCTTACCTGTTCTCCAATGAAGCTAATGCAGTGCAGATCACATTCCATCATCTTCTGCCCCAGCCGTACAGGCTGGGGAAAGTGAAAGATCAGCAAGAAGTAGGAGAGGAGAGTGGACAGATGTCTTGTCTGCTCTCTCCCCTCTACCTGGGGGCACCCGCCATGCTGGCCCTGGGCGCTCAGGGTCCAGGATACATACTGGGGGTGCGTGGCAGGGAAGGGGCCATTGCTAGGGGTGTGTAGAAACGATCAGGTGGCTGCAGAGCTGCTGGATTGCTTCCATCTGACAGCAAGCAGTGGGCTTGTCGGAGATGCACACACATTGCTGGTGGTTGCAGCCTTTGGCAATGTGTGTAAGACACCCGCTGTCAGGTCCGTATGACATATGGACCTGGCAGTAAAAGGGAGAAGTCACTCCCAGTCAGGGCCGTCTTTATTATGGATTGGACCCTTTGCAAACATTTTCTTGGGCCCCTCCATGCAATTTCCGTTCTCCAAACGCTCTGAGACATACATAAAAATAGCAGTTTACTGAATCAAATCAGGCAGCAATTGCGATTGGTCGCCAGAGGTTACATTGTTTAATTACCGCACACTGACTGGCTGCTAGAGGTTACAGCACACATTATGGCTCGCTTATTATTTTGATAGAGGTTACAGAACATGACTTTTGCTTGTTTATTGGTTGCTAGAGGTTACTGTACATCAATACTGCTCACTGATTGGTTGCTAGAGGTTACTGGACATCCTTACCAGTCACTAGTTGGTTGTTAGAGGTTACTGCCCATTATTATTGCTCACTGATTGGTTGCTAGAGGTTAACGCATTACACCAAACCATGACCACTGTTTACCATAGCGTTTATTTTTTTCTCTTTTCCAAGGTTAACTGGGTGTTTCATAATCCTACTCATGCTAACATTTTGTTAAACTGTTCTGAATTTATTGTAAAGCCAGGCAGGTTACTTATTTGCATTGTTAATTTTTACATATTGTTTATATGGTTGAAAAAATACAAAAGTCCATCAAGTCCAACCTATGTGTGTGATTATATGTTAGTATTACATTGTATATCCGTGTATGCTGTGGTCGTTCAGGTGCTTATCTAATAGTTTTTTTAAACTATCGATGCTCCCCGATGAGACCACCGCCTGTGGAAGGGAATTCCACATCCTTTCCGCTCTTACAGTAAAGAACCCTCTACGTAGTTAAAGATTAAACCTCTCTTCTTCTAATTTTAATGAGTAATTTTAATGAGTTCCCTTCCGTGAAAAAGTTTTATCCCTATTGTGGGGTCACCAGTACGATATTTGTAAATTGAAATCATATCCCCTCTCAAGCATCTCTTCTCCAGAGAGAATAAGTTCAGTGCTCGCAACCTTTCCTCATAACTAATATCCTCCAGACCCTTTATTAGCTTTGTTACCCTTCTTTGTATTCGCTCCATTTCCAGTACATCCTTCCTGAGGACTGGTGCCCAGAACTGGACAGCATACTCTAGGTGCAGCCAGACCAGAGTCTTGTAGAGTGGGAGAACTATTGTTTTATATCTGGAGTTAATCCCCTTTTTAATGCATGCCAATATTCAGTTTGCTTTGTTAGCAGCAGCTTGGCATTGCATGCCATTGCTGAGCCTATCATCTACTAGGACCCCCAGGTCCTTTTCCATCCTAGATTCCCCCAGAGGTTCTCCCCCCAGTGTATAGATTGCATTCATATTTTTGCCACCCAAATGCATTATTTTAATTTTTTTTACATTAAACCTCATTTGCCATGTAGTTGCCCACCCCAATAATTTGTTCAGATCTTTTTGCAAGGTTTCCACATCCTGTGGAGAAGTTATTGCCCTGCTTAGCTTAGTATCGTCTGCAAATACAGAGATTGAACTGTTTACCCCATCCTCCAGGTCTTTTATAAACAAATTAAATAGGATTGGTCCCAGGACAGAACCCTGGGGGACCCCACTACCCACCCCTGACCATTCCCGAGTACTCCCCATTTATAACCACCCTCTGAACTCACCCTTGTAGCCAGTTTTCAATCCATGTACTCACCCTTTGGTCCATGCCAACGGACCTTATTTTGTACAGTAAACATTTATGGGGAACTGTGTCAAATGCTTTTGCAAAATCCAGATACACCACGTCTACGGGCCTTCCTTTATCTAGATGGCAACTCACCACCAAAGAAGGTTAATAGATTGGTTTGGCAAGAACAATTCTACATGAATTCCATGCTGATTACTGCTAATGATACCGTTCTCATTACTAAAATCTTGTATATAGTCCCTTATCATCCCCTCCAAGAGCTTGCAAACAATTGATGTTAGGCTAACTGGTCTGTAATTCCCAGGGATGTATTTTTGGCACTTTTTAAATATTGATGCTACATTGGCTTTTCTTCAATCAGCTGGTACCATTCCAGTCAGTAGACTGTCAGTAAAAATTAGGAACAATGGTCTGGCAATTACTTGACTGAGTTCCCTAAGTACCCTCGGGTGCAAGCCATCTGGTCCCAGTGATTTATTAATGTTAAAGCGGTTGTATACCCTGTATTTTAACCTTTACCTACAGGTAAGCCTATAATAAGGCTTACCTGTAGGTAAAAACAATATCTCCTAAACCTGTACGGTTTAGGAGATGTTCCCCTCGCAATGAGCCGCTGACTGCATCGGTGCATGCGCAGCGGGAATTCTCGGCTAAAGCCCGGCAGCCGCCGAACCTTGCCGGCGCGCGGGAGTGACGACATCGCCGCTCCAGCCACTCACATCGCTGGAGCGGCGATACCCGGAAGACACGCCGAGGCAAGATGACATCTCCCTCGGCATGGACCAGGTAAGTTACCGACGCCTCGTTCTAAGGTTAGTATTTCATAATGAGCTAGTATGCGGTGCATACTAGCTCATTATGCCTTTTGCCTTTCAGGTATGTAAAAAAAAAAAACGCTTTAAGTTTCCCAAGTCTAATTTTAATTCTGTCCTCTGTTAACCATGGATGTGCTTCCTGTGATGTGTCATGAGGATAAACACTGCAGTTTGGGTTACTGAAGCCCCCTGATTCCCTCGTGAACACTGAGGAGAAGAATAAATCCAATACCTTTGCCATCTCCCCATCCTTTGTAACCAGATGTCCTTCCTCATTCTTTATGGGGCCAATATGGTCTGTCCTCCCTTTTTTACTGTTTACATACTTAACCACTTCGGCCCCGGACCATTTTGGTGGTCAAAGATCAAGCCACTTTTTGCGATTCGGCACTGCGTCATTTTAACTGACAATTGCGCGGTCGTGCAAAATGGCTTCCAAACAAAATTTACGTCCTTTTTTTCCCACAAATAGAGCTTTCTTTTGGTGGTATTTGATCACTGCAATATTTTTTACTTTTTGCTATAATAAATATCCCCAAAAAATGTATAAAAAAAATAAAAAATTCCTCAGTTTAGGTCGATACGTATTCTTCTACAAAAAAAAGCGCAATAAGCGTCTATTAATTGGTTTGCGCAAAAGTTATAGCTTCTACAAAATAGGGGACTGTTTTCTGGCATTTTTATTAATATTTTTTTTTACTAGTTATGGCGGCAATCAGCGATTTTTATCGTGACTGCGACATTATGGCGGACACATCGGACACCTTTGACACCATTTTGGGACAATTGGCATGTTTACAGCGTTCAGTGCTATAAAAATGCACTGATTACTGTAAAAATGACACTGGCAGTGAAGGGGTTAACCACTAGGTGGCGCTGCAGGGGTTAAGTGTTTCCTAGGGAGTGATTCTTACTGTTAGGGGCGTGGCTACACAAGACACATCACTGATGACCGTTCGCGATCACGGGGAACGGTCATCAGTGGCAGTGTCACTAGGCAAAATAGGGGAATGCCTTGTTTACAAAGGCATTCCCCTGTTCTGCCCTTACCGACTGCAATCGCGGTCTGCCCGGGAACATTGAGTTCCCGGGACCGGCGGCCGCACTCAGGAGGCACGCGACGGGCGTACGCGCGCCCTCTGGGCGGCAAATTTAAAGGGACGTACAGGTACGCCCATTTGCCTGCCCGTGCCATTCTGTCGACCTATATTGTCGTGCGGTGGTCCTTAAGCGGTTAAATCTTTTTTTGAGAATTTTTTGCTCTCCTCCGCTATGTGTCTTTCGTGTTCTATCTTAGCCGCCCTAATTGCACCCTTACATTTCTTGTTGCATTCTTTATAAAGTCTGAATGCTGATGATGATCCCTCAATCTTGTATTTTTTGAAGGCCTTCTCCTTTGCTTTTATATGCATTTTTACATTGGAGTTAAGCCATCCAGGACTTTTGTTCGCTCTTTAAATTTATTACCAAATGGGATGCATTGGCTAATGCCCTTATTTAATATGCTCTTAATGAAAACCCATCTCTCCTCCGTGTTCTTTTTTCCCCGTATTTCCACATCCGTGATCAGGTCTGTATTGTTGGTAATCAGTAGACCTAGTAACGCTTTATTTCTAGTTGGTGCGTCTACCATCTGACCCATGAAATTGTCCTGCAAGACATTTAGGAACCGGCGAGCTTTAGACGAATGTGTGGTTCCCTCCACCCAGTCTATGTCTGGATAAGTAAAATCCCCCATTATGATAACACTTCCCATCCTTGCTGCTAATCCAAATTGTAATAGGAGATTTGTCTCCCCCTCCTCTCTCAGGTTAGGGGGCCTATAGCATACTCCCAGTATTATTTTCACCTTAGCTTCATCCCTTTGGAGCTCTACCCATAAGGATTTCACCTCCTCCCTAGCTCCCTTAGTGATGTCATCTCTCACATTCACTTGTACATTATTCTTGATATATAGGCATACCCCTCCCCCTTTTTTACCCTTGAATGGTTGCCAACTGTTATGTCCCTTAGACACGGGGTCTCTCAGAGTTTTGCTAGCAATGCTAAAGTATCTGCTCAGCAAGTTACACACAGGCCAGATGAACTTCTTAACCATGGAAGGGTTTATTACTCACTCAGAACATGATGACTTGTTACATAGAGTCCTAATACAACAGGATTCTGTCATTACCAGATGTAATCCCTTCTGTCCATCATGCTGCTGCTGCTTCCAGTCTCACACACCACTCTCACTACTTCCTGGTACAGCCCCTTCCCAGCATGCATCAGGAGAAAAAGGTGAAGGGTCACACAGTGTTCCAGCACAAACATTACATCTCCTCTTTTTCCCATAAAAAAAGCAAAAAACAATAGGAAAAAAATAAATAAAATAAACATAACAATAGAACAAAATACTCAACACATAAAATAACAAGGCAAGCAGGATCAGTTCAGCAAGTAGTATCTCCAACTCAGTTCTGTGGCTCCTGCATCACGTTACGAGCCCTTTGTCTCTGTTTCCTGACCTCCAAAGTGTCCCGTAAGATTTCAGTGCTTTGCCAACAAGGAGTTTGATGTCTTTGGCGGGCAGACTTACGAAGTGGCACAGCACCAGGAGGGGTAGAGGCTGTCAAAGGTTCTGGAGGTGTCAGTGGGTGTCCAACAGACAAATCAGTCTCTGCAACTCCAGGCACATGTCCGGGCTCCTCAGGAATACGGTCACCAACCGCTTCAAGAGTTGGTTGTAAACTTGTAGGATCATGCCAGACACCATGCCATATGTCACCAGTAGAGCCCTGAGTAGACTCTGGTGGTTGGGTAGAAAGAGAGGTCGGGTTTGTTTCTACTGGCAGGCAAATGCGCTTTCTCAATTGTGAAAGGTGTCTTCGAACACAAACGCCATTCTCCAGGCGAACAAGGTACATTCGTTGTCCAAGAGATCCATCAATAATGCCAGGAAGCCAATGAGGCAAAACTCTGTAATTCCGAAACCATACAAGATCACCAGCACAGAATCCAGGACGGCCTGGCGGAGAAGGTGTTGGTGACTGTTCCTGTGGATGAACTAAATCCAGTTTGGTGCGGAGATGCCTGCCAAACATAAGAAAAGCTGGGGACAGCCCAATAGTAGCGTGTTTTGTGTTTCGGTACATGGTCAAGAACTCCAGAAGCTTCTCCTCTGACAGTCCAACCTGGTCCAGAGTGGACAGTAAGTGCTTCTTAAACGTCTGCACAAACCGTTCTGCCAGCCCATTTGAGGCTGGATGATAAGGAGCTGTTTTGTAGTGTTGGATGCCCAAGCCACTGAGGAAGGATTGAAACTCATGCGATGTAAATTCAGTCCCATTGTCTGAGACTATGGCTGTTGGCAAGCCATATTGAGCAAAGAGCTTCCTTAAGACTAGAATGGTAGCAGCTGAGGTAACAGAAGGCATTTGAAAAACCTCCGGCCATTTTGAATGTGCATCTACCACGATCAAATAAATTTTACCCTGGATTGGGCCAGCAAAATCAAGATGGAGTCTTGAGCACGGTTCTGTCGGCCATGGCCAAGGTAGCAGGGTTCCTTTCTTTTGGGGTCGCTGAGCTTGACAGCACCCAGGACATTGAGCCACATAATCTTCAATTGCTGTGTCCATTTGGGGCCACCAAACATAGCTCCGGGCTCGCTGCTTCATGCGCACCACACCAGGATGGCCCTCATGCAGTATCCTTAGCATGGTTGGTTGCAAATGCTGAGGTATAATCACTCTGTTGCCCCACTGTAGGCAACCAGCATTAGTCACAAGCTCACATTTTCTGGCAAAGTACGGACGAAATTCACCTGGGACTTTCTCTGGCCATCCAGCCTGAACATATGAGAATATCTGAGACAGGACGGGATCTGTGACTGTATGTCTGGCAATTAAGGAGGTGGACATGAAGGATTTCGGCCTGTGTATTTCCACTATGCGTACGTCTCTTGGTGAGTGGTCTCCAATTGGCAATCTGGAAAACACATCTGCATTGCCATGGGCATCATGGGAGCGGTATCTGATAGAATAAGTATAAGCTCCCAAGAATAAAGCGTACCTTTGTAAGCAAGATGCGGTTGTCTAATGTAACAAGGGGTTTCACATAACCCAAGGGCTGTAGTAGTTCCTTGCTGTAGGCAGGGCCGGCCCTATGATGGGACCGGGTGGTACCATGGTACCAGGCGGCACTGTTAGGGGGGCGGCAAACTGACGCCCGCCAGCCAGCTCCGCTGCCTGTGAGGAGCCCGACGCCGCTGAGGACACTCACAGGCGGGGGGGCAGTCAGCGAGTGAGCAGGCATGGGCAGGCGCCGCTCCCTGTGAGGAGCCCGGTGTACCGGCGCCGCTGCCTGTGAGGACACTCACAGGCGGGGGGAGGGGGCAGTCAGCGAGTGAGCACTGCAGGCACCGCTCCCTGTGAGGAGCCCGGCGCCGCTGCTGTTGGTGACAGGGGCGGGCAGAGCACTTGCAGCCGGGGGGGGGGGGGGGGGGTTTGGGATCAGTCAGCAAGTGAGCGGGCAGCGGAGCAGAGTGATGATGTCATCTCTCCCCGCCGCCCTGCATCACCACAGTTTCACCCTCACTGTGCAGCCATGGGCAGCAGAGAGATTATATCATCTCTCTGCTGCCTGCCTTCACTCTGGGACACAGCAAGTGACAACCCGCAACGTGTGACAGGTGATGTCGTGACAATCCGCAACGTGTGGCAAGTGACAATACGCAACGTGTGGCAGGTGACGCTTGGCAAGTGACAATCCGCAACGTGTGGCAAGTGACAATACGCAACGTGTGGCAAGTGACAATCCGCAACGTGTGGCACGGGACTATCCACAACGTGTGGCAGGTGACGCCGTGGCAAGTGACAATCCGCAACGTGTGGCAGGTGACATTGTGGCAAGTGACAATCTGCAATGTGTGGCAGGTGACGTTGTGGCAAGTGACAATCTGCAACGTGTGGCAGGTGACGTTGTGGCAAGTGACAATGCGCAACGTGTGACAGGTGACGTCGTGACAATCCGCAACATGTGGCAAGTGACAATACGCAAGGTGTGGCAGGTGACGCTTGGCAAGTGACAATCCGCAACGTGTGGCACGGGACTATCCGCAATGTGGGGCAGGTGATGTTGTGGCAAGTGACAATATGCAACGTGTGGCAGGTGACGCCGTGGCAAGTGACAATCCGCAATGTGTGGCACGGGACTATCCGCAATGTGTGGCACGGGACTATCCGCAACGTGTGGCAGGTGACGTTGTGGCAAGTGACAATGTGCAACGTGTGGCAGGTGATGTTGTGGCATGTGACGTGGCAAGAGACAACCCGCAACGTGTGGCAGATGACAATCCGCAACGTGTGGCAGGTGACGTGGCAAGTGACAATCCGCAACGTGTGGCAAGTGGCAACCCGCAACGTGTGGCAGGTGACATAAGTGACCATGCGCAACATGTGGCAGCCGACAATCCGCAACGAGTGGCAGGTGACAACCCGCATCTGGTGGTGGAGTCCGAAGCAAAACTGTAAGTACAAACACACATCACAAGTTGTATGAGACATGAGAGCCTCTGAGAGGGACTTGCCTTGCCCAGCCCTGATTAACCACTTAAGGACCGGAAAGATTTGCCCACTTAAAGCGGTTGTATGGCTTTGTTTTTTTAAATAACAAACATGTTATACTTACCTCCACTGTGCAGTGCGTTTGGAAAAGAGTGGCCCCGATTCTCTGGTTCCTCGGCGGCTGTCTTGGCTCCTCCCTGCATCAGCTAACCCCCTTCTGGGAAGCACTCTCCCAAGGGGGTTAGCTTGCGGGCGCGCTCCCTGTTATACACGCTGCGTCCATAGACACAACATGTATGACTCATTCCTGCCCCCCCCAGGGCCCGGGTCATTGGATGTGATTGACAGCAGCGCGAGCCAATGGCTGCACTGCTATCAATTTAGCCAATTAACGGCCAGACTCCGTGGAGAAGAGGACGCCGGGGGACGCGCACAGCAAGTGAACGGGCTCAGGTAAGTAAAACAGGGGGCCTGGGGGGCAGTCATTGCCAGGTGTTTTTTCACCTTAATGCATAGGATGCATTAAGGTGAAAAATCACGAACCTTTACAAACCCTTTAATAACCAGGCCATTTTTTGCGATACGGCACTGTGTCGCTTTAACTGACAATTGCGCGGTAATGCGACACTGTACCCAAATAAAATTGGCGTCCTTTTTTTCCCACAAATAGAGCTTTCTTTTGGTGATATTTGATCACCTCTGCGGTTTTTATTTATTGCACTATAAACAACAAACGAGCAACAATTAAAAAAAACAAACAAACAATATTTTTTACTTTTTGCTATAATAAATATCCAAAAAATGTATAAAAAAATAATTTCTTCATCAGTTTAGGCCAATATGTATTCTTCTACATATTTTTGGTACCAAAAAAAACATAATTAGCGTACATTGATTAGTTTGCGCAAAAGACATTGCGGCCGCCCGCCATGCACAGGTCCCTTTATACTCCTATATACATGTATAGAGCCCTGACAGGTCCTTTTATACACCTATATGCACGTATAGAGCCATGACAGGTCCTCTTTATACTCATTTATACATGTATAGAGCCACGACAGGTCCTCTTTATTATCCTTTATACATGTATAGAGCCATGACAGGTCCTCTTTATACATGTATAGAGCCACGACAGGTCCTCTTTTTACTCCTATACATGTATAGAGCCATGACGGGTCCCCTTTAGTTATCATGATATAAAATAATGAATGTGGGGGCCTTTTGGTGGGCGTGATTTTTTTTTTGGGGGGGGGGGCAGAATTTCATTCTTGGTCCCAGGCAGCACAATGTCTTGGGCCGGCCCTGGCTGTAGGTTTGTAGTGTGAGATTTGTAGGTTGGAGCGGTAAGGACAGACCCGATGCCTTTAAATCAGTCCATGAAATGACAGACACTGCCGCCCCTGTATCAACATCCATGGAGACAGGACAGACATTGAGTGTGACATCCACTTTAATCGCAGTAGTACTCCCAGCTACCCGAAACAGTCCAACATGCTGGACACAGGTTTCCTCATCAGAGCTGGAGCCGTGATTGTCAGTATCCATATGAAATGTCTGTTTACGTTTAACTTTTGTGGTAGTGTTCGGGGAGCATGAGCTGGGGCAAACACACCCAATATGGCCAGTCTTTCCACAAAGAAAACAAATGACATCCTTGAACTTGCAAGCAGGTGCACTGTAAGTAGTGTTACCACAACGGTAGCAAGTTGGTGTCCTAGAGACAGAAGAATTAGGGTGGCGAGGTTTAGGCAGATTTGGGGACGACCGTCTTGGGTGTCGGGTAATAGCAGAGTGGAATATTTCCTCTCCCTGGCTTGCAGGAGTTTCAGGTGGTGCCTTCAGTAGGGTGGCGTCCCGTGTAGCCAACTCCATGACCGTAGCAAGGTCAGTGGCTTTCGTCAGAGTCAAGTCGGGTTCTGTGAGTAAACGTTTCTGTATGGCTGGGTCGCAGAGTCCCATGACAAACATGTCACGGAGAGCCGTCTGCAGGTAGTCTCCAAACTGACAAGTGGCAGCTAGTTTACGTAAAGCAATGATATAAGTCTTTATGTCCTCCCCGGCATGCTGCCTTCTACTGTAGAATTTAAACCGCTCTGCAATCTCTAATGGCTTTGGGTTTTAGTGCTCATGTAGCTTCTGAATTAACTCAGGCAGGGGCTTAGATGCCGGCTTGTCTGGAGAAATGAGGTCTCTGAGAGTGCCATATGCAGCTTGACCCAATATTGTGAGGAAAACTGCAACTTTCTTTTCTGCAGCCACACTATTTGCTTCCATATACTGCTCCAGCTTCTCCACCCAGGAGCTCCATGATTCAGCAGCAGGATTAAATGGTTGAATAAACCCTATGAAGGCCATGTGTGCTAAAATCCACAATCCTTGTCGCCACTGTTATGTCCCTTAGACACGGGGTCTCTCAGAGTTTTGCTTGCAATGCTAAAGTATCTGCTTGGCAAGTTACACACAGGCCAGATGAACTTCTTAACCATGGAAGGGTTTATTACTCACTCAGAACATGATGATTTGTTACATAGAGTCCTAATACAACAGGATTCTGTCATTACCAGATGTAATCCCTTCTGTCCATAATGCTGCTGCTGCTTCCAGTCTCACACACCACTCTCACTACTTCCTGGTACAGCCCCTTCCCAGCATGCATCAGGAGAAAAAGGTGAAGGGTCACACAGTGTTCCAGCACAAACATTACACCAACCAACCATGAGAGCTGTTGAACCAGGTCTCTGAAATTCCCACAAAATCCAAATCCTCCTTGTACAACAGTATCTCTAGTTCACTCATCTTGTGCGCCAGGCTCCTGGCATTGGTGAACATGCCACGTAGATTAGACCGGTCACATACTATCCTCAAATTGGGTGTTCCAAGATTGCAACTAGGACTTGTTATTATACTTACCTTGGGTTTATGTGCTTTAGTCAACCTACCACTAATGCCCCAAATACTACCCTCTGGAATATGTTCCGTGCTGACTATCCCTACCTCAGGACCCCCCCCCCCCCCCGTCGCCTAGTTTAAAAAAAACTCTAGTACACTTGAGCCACAGAGAGAGATCTTCTGCTACCCCACTTTTTACTGTGCTTCTTGAGTGTCCAGAGGTGTCCAAAAAGTAAAAAATAAAATCAAATAAAAATATAGAAAAATAATTGTAAAATATTGTTATTCTATTTCACCTTAAAGTGGTTTTAAGCCTCAGACATGAAATATGAACAAAACATATCCCTCTATACTGTGTACATGTCTTAATTAAGAGCAATAAATGTAATTTGTGTCTGCACCTCATTCCTCTTTTATCAGCATGAATCACTTCTGACACGTTTTCCTGACACCAAGAGAAAAATGGTGAAAGGGGAGGGATATCCAGCAGATTGACAGCTTTAGCTCTGTTCCAGTGTGCTGTGTGAAGGGGGTGTATCCCTTCCCTCCAATCAACTCTCAGAGCTCTCCTCACTGAGTTCTGCAGAGTGCAATTTCAACTCTCTACCCTCTTTTTTCTGAACTCTCAGACAAGCCTATAAATTCAGCTCAGCACTTTGAAAGCATGTAGAGAAGAGAAAAGTGCAAATAAACAGGTACAACATATGAAGGAGTATTTGTTTAATCTCTGTTTATCACCTGAGGTCAGTCACTTCACTATGTATATCTAATGCCGCGTACACACGGTCGGACTTTCCAACGGGAAAACCTCCGTCGGAATTTAAAAAAAAAATAGAGAACCTGCTCTCTATCTAAGTCCGTCGGAAATATCTACAGAAAAAGTCCGATGGGGCATACACACGGTCGGAATATCCGATGAAAAGCTCCCATCTGACTTTTTCTGTCAGAAATTCGACCGTGTGTAGGCGGCATTAGGGTTTACAACCACTTTAAGCTATAGGGATGTCCATTTGAGCCTTTTTGCCCTCTAAAATGGTAACTAAACATATTGCCACAGAAGTCACATTTTTTTTTCTTCAATTAAGCCCTGTACACATGGCCGGGAATCCCATCAGGAAAAAAACGTCGGTTTTTCTGACGGGATTCCTGGCAAGCTTTTCTTGCTCGCCGGGTGTACACGTGGCACATTCAAAAGAACCGCCGTTCTTTTGAATGGCAAGAAAGCGGTGACGCCATTGACTATGACGAGCATGCGCTCGTCGCATTCGATGCCGTCGCTGCCATCTTGCTTCACCCTACACTACCCTTGTAAGCTACCGCGCATGCGTCAAAGTCTCATCGAGCATGCACGGGTTTACCTGGAGACAGGTAAGCATACACGCACACGGTTTTCTCGTCAGGAAACAGGCCGACGAGAAAATAGAGAGCAGGTTCTCTATTTTTCTCGTCGAGATTCCCAGCAGTTTTCCCGACGAGAAACCATACACACGGCCGGTTTTCTCTGCAAAAATCTCTCCCAGCAGTTTTCTTGCCGAGAAAAACGTCCGTGTGTACGAGGCTTAAGGGTTACATAATATAATATAGTCTGTAATAAATGTACACACATTATGTTCATCTGTTGAAAAGATGGAATTTAAACGTTTAGTAACACTATGTTGCTATGGCAGATGGGCAAGTTAAATATAATTACTTAACAGCGAAAATGGGCGGATAAGAAGGCTGGGAGCTAAATATGGAGCAGTATATCTAACTAGAAGTATATTCAATAAACAGGTCAACCGAGACCAGACAACAGGGGCGTTTTAAGGACAAGGAACCACTTTAACTGTAGTCTTTTCATGTATATAGCCAATACCAGAAAGGCTGTACTGCATTCTACCTTGAACGTATGCGGTAAAGAGGACACAATGATAGGGCACTTCTAAGAAGATTCTCAGGACGTGTTATATTTCTGTCATCGGTAAAGGTGTCTCTAATTTATCTTCTACTACCGCTGCAATTTTTTTATGTTCTATACAACACACTTCTCCAGTATAGCAACTGTACACGATCCATCACTGAAGAAAATGTGCAGAGGGTGAATCAATCAATATGGAAGGTACACATAGCATTTCATACAGGCAGAGGAAGTGTGAATTATTTTTGGTTTGGAGTTTCTAGGCCTGGCTTAAAGCTGTTAGTTCACCTTTCCTGCACTTTTCCCACAAAACCCCTATGTGCTCCAGGTTCCCCAGCACATATTGCTCAACCGGTATAAAGGTGCAACTTTTCCCTTCCCAAATGTGTAGGCCATGCATGGCATAGCAGCAAAAACTTCTTTGCAGGATGGGCCGGACGTTAGAAGTGCTACGTGAGTGGACATTCTGGCTCCTTCAAACTGCATTCATTCACAGTTTACTTTCTCTCTCTCTCTTTCTCCCTTTAGCATTTGTGGCTTGATTTGTATTGGACATTAAACCTGCAACAACTTTCTTGTGTGCCACTTAAAAGAGAAGAAGTTCAGTTTTAAAAAAAATATATATATATTTTAAGAATCATACTTACCTAGGTGGATGCAGCATCGGTCTAATGCTGCCTCTGTCCCACCGCCGGCTCTAACACTGAAAACACCTGAGAACCGAGCGATCAAACACAACTGATCACTTAGTTCTCAGAGCTCTGTGAGTAGAGAGCTGGTGACTGTCAGTCACCACTGTCTGCTCTGCCTGCCCCCCCCCACACTGGAACGCTGGGCTATAGAGGGGGCGGGAGCGGCTGACTCGCTGAGAAATTGAGCCAGGTGTCGGTCAAGGGCTGTGGGCAGATCCCGGCCATATGGTCATGATCATTCCCCAGCCTGGACGGGCTCTGTGATGTCAGCTGGCATAAAGGCTTCAGCCTGCTGTTTGCTGAAAACGGGTCACAGGAGTGCAGAACGAACTGCACTCCTGTCATCCACAAGAGAAGAATAGCTAAACGAGCTGTACTTCTCCTTTAAAGTAAACTAACAGTAATATAGTTTAGATATTTTCAAATATTTTAGATATTTTATTACACAAAAGAAAAAGGCCAGAGCAACTAACTTGGAACAGAAACAAGTTTTAACTAAAGGGAGGGTGGGCAGGACAGCTGTGATTCCTCTACCAGTAAAAAGGTGGCTACCTTGTGGGTTGCATTTTTAAAGGCACTTTTGGGCTATAAATAGTGCCTGTAAAGCGCCTGAAAAACACCTCCCCTGCAGTCCCAGTCTTTCACACTGGGGCGCTATGCTGGCAGGACGTTAAAAAAAGTCCTGCAAGCAGCATCTTTGGGTGGTGAAGGAGCAGTGTACACACCGCTCCTCAACCGCTCCTGCCCATTAAAATTAATGGGCACCGCTGCCGAAGCGCCTGCAAAGCGTTTCCGCAGCGGCGTTACACGGGCACATTTAACCCTTTCCTCGGCCGCTAGCGGGAGTTAAAAGCGACGGTAAAGCGCCGCTAAAACTAGCGTCGTTTTACCGTCAACGCCCGCCCGCCCGCGTGTGAAAGC
Organism: Rana muscosa; assembly: GCA_029206835.1. NCBI lineage: Eukaryota > Metazoa > Chordata > Amphibia > Anura > Ranidae > Rana > Rana muscosa. The sequence goes on from CM055116.1 coordinate 223,820,531, forward strand.
AGCCTTACTCCTAATGCTTTTCCCACCAACATTAAACCTACTGTTAGCTAACAACTCCTCTTCCCCCACCAAAACCCATATTACACAAATACACTGACTAACATACTGTCATCATTGTAGCCTAGGAACAATAAATCATAATAGTAAATTATGTTTAAAGCTGTTAAAATTTAAAACTTTCATTTAAATATACTTAGCCACAAAGGACATAAATCAGCCTTGTGTGCAACAAAGGGCTTTGTAAAGGTAAAATCTTGTAAAAAGTAAAATCTTGTAAACGTAGTAGTGACATCACATCAGTGTGCTGTACATAGCCTGTGCAGAGAGCAGAATTGTGGGTGGGGCCTAGTAGGCTCCATTCTCTATAGGCTGCCTGCAAAAAACTGCAGGAGGGGGCGGAGACAAGACCAGTCACCCTGCACAAGGAGAGAGCACCAGTGACCAGTCTTTATTCCAGGAAGCTCCTGCACAGAAGCAAAGTTTTGCAATTAATTACTACCCAGATGTGGAAGAAATGCACACCAAGATTCAAGTAAGAATACACATACCCCTGGTATTTAGACTAGATTTGTTTATCCCAGGGTTCAACTTCAAAAAACTAAATATTTTTAGTAAATGTGCACCAGTAACTGTTGACTAACCTAAGCATTCCCCATTCATTAATCTCCCTGGCGGTAATCCTGAGTCTGGCTCGGGGTGGATTTTTCATGTCCAAAGCAGTAACCCCGAGCCAGACTCGGGATCGCATTGCAGGATACAGGGGAAGTTACTTACCTTGTCCTTTTGATCCTGCGATGTGTCCCGCTGTGTGTGTGCAAGCTGTCTCCTCGCTCGATTCATACACTGGTGACTGCCGAGTGCCACCGAGCTCCGTTTCCCGAGCGGCGCGGCGCATGGGGGTGGAGTTCGGCGGAAAATTCAAAAAAGTAAAAACACAGTACACATACAATATACTGTATAAAAAAAATTACACATCCCCTTTGTCCCTAGTGGTTTGTCCAGTGCCCTGCATGCAGTTTTATATTATAAAAACTGTTCTTTCTGCCTGAAAACTGGAGATTGTCCATAGCAACCAAAAAGTGTGTGTTTACGTCAAAAAGTGGTTTTAGACCTGATAGAAAACAGCGATAATAAAATAGAATCACTTTCAGAATTGAGCGATAGCGATTTTTGGGGAAATTCATCATCAAACACTAAATCTAATGACAGCGACAATTCTGCAACTGAGCAAATTTCAGTGTTTTTGATTTGATTACATTAGTGAATAATTTTTATTATTTTTATATTATTTGTGTAGCGGGGTGTTGCTTTAAGGACCCAGAGACTACCGTACCCAGGGTACAGCGGGACACCCAGGGTGCATTGCCTCACGCATGGACTGCTGGGGTGGGTTATAAAAAGGGGGGCAGGCCGGCAATCGGTCTCTTTGGACATCGCCCGCCCAGCAAGTGGAACTCTGTACTGAGTCTGTTGTTCCTGATAGGGCCTGAAGTTTGGGCCCTGTGTTTCCAAAGAGCCTTCCGTTTTCCACTGAGGAGCCTGAGGAACGTCTCATCCTGCCGCCTGTCTACTACTTCCAGGAGGACCGAAGACCCCATGTGTCATGGGATCTGTGTACCGAGACACAGCTACGGAAGATACTGACATTGACTGGTCCAGTTGGGTGAGAGAGCACCTGCTCAAAGATTATTACAGGATCTCTAGGCCCTGTTTCTGTTGTTCAGGACCCACCGTTTATAGTTTGCATTTGCACGCCGGAGGGACAGTGCATTGAGTAGCCTAGTCACTTTCTGTTATCCATCGAGTTACCAGTACCTATTCCTGTGGATTACAATTTATCTTCAAAAAGTGCACCACCATTTGGTAGCGAAGATCCTTCACTAGGGAACTTGCATATAGGACAGTCAGGCCTGACATCTAAGTTTAGATATTGCTGGGCGCCATCTTGCCCACGAGGGAGGGGAGCTGCAAGCGGGGTCCGTTAGTTGAATGTGTACAGGATTGTATATTTGTTTACTTGCTAAATACCCTTTTATTGCAGGGCTCTGCATATATTAATGTGTACTGTTTATCTGCTTATCTATTTCACTCAAGTAAAAGTATCAGGATTAAGCACACAAGTTGTTTGGTGTTATTACTGTATAGAAGAGACGGTTAGTGTCAGTTACACATATTATCATTGTGTGCCCTTTGTTGCCAGATTGTGTTACCTAAAGCTACGGGTCTCACAATCCTATCATCCTCTACTAGCTGTGCAAAGGGAGGGTAGAGCCAATTACTGGGGGTTGACAGCGGTGCGTTACAGGCCCGAAAATCGTCTCTCTTAACTGGGGGTATCGCTACATTTGTTATAATTATTTATAGTTATTTATTATATTCTAATTTATGATTTTGTGTTTCAAACTTTATCATACCCGGGATGTCTACTAGACTCTTGTTTGGACACATTTAAGTAAGAATTGCAGGCCTACAATACAAAACACCAAATTTCCATGCAAAATAATTTTACCGCTTTTGGTACATAATTCCAGACAGAATCATACCGCCAGGGAGGTTAAAGGGGGCAAACCAGATTGATCATCAACATAATGAGAGGAGAGGAGGAGTAAGAGTAGTGCAGTGACTGCACAGTCACTGTATAGAAAAGCAAGGAAAGCAAATCAAACGGACATGAAACATAGCAAGCAAAAGTCCAAACAACAGGGAGAAGGGGGGAAATACCCAGGCACGGGTTAGTTGTGTGTATGGGAGCAGTGGGGACATGGGTACTAAGAATATTTCATATGATATTTCATTGCTATCCATTTTGCAGCCAGTAGGTAGCGAGCAAAGAAAGTTAAAGTGATTGTAAAGCTTTATTATTTTGAATTAAAAAAATAATCATGGTATACAGTACTTGCCTGCTCTATGCAATGGTTTGCACAGAGTGGCCCTGCGCCTCCTCTTCTGGGGTTCCTCACAGTGATCTTGGCTTCTCCTCCATTCCAAGCGCCTCCATAACAAGCTACTTGCTATGACGGCACTCATGGGGGCTAGATCCTGAGCCGGGCTGTGTGCCTCCATTGACACACACAGCATGGCTCGACTCCACCCCCTACTCCTTCCTCACAGGATTTGATTGACAGCAGCAGGAGCCAATGGCTCTCGCTGCTGTCTCTGGGCCTGTGAGGACAGAGAGAGAGAGCATAGCTCTGGCTTGAGATCGATTTCAGGTAAGTATTGGGGGGGGGGGGGGTAAATGGAAGGTTTTTTACCTTAATACATCTGCCTTTGCAACCAATTTAAAGTTTCAGATAGCTGGTTTGCTGCTATGCTGTGTACACAGAACTAAATAGCATGATCTTAGGTTACACATACTTTTTTCTCCTCTTTTAGTAGAGATATTGCCACACAGATCTTTTTTTTTTTTCAAATGTCTTTATTTAAGTTGTCTTACATACAGGGAGATAAACAGTTCATTAATCATATAGACTCCAACGGATCCATTCAAAATCCAAAATACAACATTGCTCCTATCTTAAATACATCAAAACACTATTTATATTGAAATAGTCCCTATTCTATCTTCCGTTGGACCTGCTTCTCCTATATGCCCGGACAATATTGTTTACTGAAAGTACCTCAACCTATCCAAAAAACAAGAGAGAGAAAATCACCAAAGAGTAAAATCCCTAGAAAAAGACTAGAAAAACAGAAAAAAAAATTTAAAAAAAAGAAGAGGGGGGGGGAGGGAAAGGACTGACCCCCTCTTTTTCAGATAACCTCGGGAGCAAAGAGGGAGCTCTCTTCCTCCCGAGAATTTAAATCTATTCCATTGGCCCCAGGTTTCTAAATATATCTCATTTCGGTTTTGCGCCGATAATACCAAGTCCTCCATCCTATTCACCTCTTCAATTTGTGTAACCCAAACAAGGATTGTTAGATGTCTCGTGTCTCTCCACTGCCGTGCAATGCACGATCTAGCCGCGTTAATAAGATGCTGCAGGTATGTTCCCTGGTATGTTCGACACATGTAGCAAAAGTAAAGCTGGGTCTTCGGGAAGGTTATACTCAGTAAATTTCTGTGCTATCCTCCGTACCTCCCTCCACAAGTACTCCAGCTTCGAACAGGCCCAAAAAAATGGAGTAAAGTCCCTCTTTCTTCCTGACACCTCCAGCATTTGTCCGAGATCGCCGGGGAGTATTTATTAAGTAGTGAGGGTGTACGATACCATCTTGTCATGATTTTAAAATTCGTTTCTTGGGCCCTTGTGGATATTGAAGATTTTAACACGAGATTTATGATCTGCCTATGTTGTACCTGAGTAAACGTCCCGTTTAATGTCATTTTCCACTTCCTTATATAGGGAGGGACATATTCCTCTGACGGAGCGACCAATAATGCATACATTTGCCACCCAGATCTTAACCACTTTAATACCGTACACTTGCACCCCCCTTCTGCATGATTTTCAGCTTTCACTGCTGTCACACTTTGAATGACAATTGCTCATGTCATGCAACAGTGAACCCAAATGAAATTTCTATCATTTTTTTGAGACAGAAAGAGCTTTCTTTTGGTGGTATTTATTCACAACTGGGTTTTTAATTTTTTGCTTAATAAACAAAAAAAATACCCAAATTTTCTTGAATATTGTCTTGCAACAATTATTTTTGTTCGCAACCCTTAGACAATTAAACATAACAAAACTAAACAAAATGTGCTTTTTCTTTTTTTAAGCATTGTTTGTTTAAAAATAAATAATAAAAATAAATAGTGTTACTGCATGTAAGAAGTATGTGTTTTATTCTGCAATTTGTCCTGTTGAAAATTACACTAAAATTATGATTCTGGTACAAAGCATTCCAAAGTTATTTACAAATAAAGTAAAAATGTTGTTCTTTTTTCATTGTGATACGTGTAAATATATGTTAAAGGTGTAAAAATATTAATGAACGAAACAAACAAACAAAAAAGAGTTTTAATATTATTAGTTAATAAAATAGAAACAAATATAAAAAAAATCAGCAGGAAAATTATAAATGAATGGAGGGGAATAAGAAGTTAATTAGGGCTGATTAGAGTAAATTAAGGGTTATTAAGGGGTTAAACAGAGGAACATTTATAAAAAACTTGTCAGATTGCTTTAAATGACTTCATCTACAGATCGAAGTTCATTCCTTTAATCTGTATTTGAATGAACAGAAAGATACAAAATTAAACAATGGGGATTATTTACGAAAGGCAAAACCACTACAAGTGAAAACTACAACTGCAAAGTGCACTTGAAAGTGCACTTGTAAGTGCAGTCGCTTTAGATCCAAAAGGGGACATGCAAGGAAAATAAAAAACAGCATTTTAGCTTGCACATGATTGGATGATAAAATCAGCAGAGCTTCCCCTCATTTTAGATCTACCCCTCAGTTTTACAGCGACTGCACTTCCAAGTGCAATTTCAAGTGCACTTTGCACTTGTAGTTTGCACTTGTAGTGCAAAGTGGATTTGCCTTTCGTAAATAACCCCCAATGTTTCTTTGTATCTTTCTGTATTTGCAGCTGAGCAATGTTGTTGATAAACATTGCCAGACTGCAATTTGTCCGATTGCCGGGACCTTCTCTGTGTACACGGCAATGCAGCTGTGATTAAAAGAGAAGTATATTTTTTTTATTCATACTTACCTAGGTGGATGCAGCATCGGTCCGACACTGCATATGTCCCCCGGGGCCTCTACACTGAGAACCGAACAATCGAACACTGCCGATCGCTCCGTTCTCACAGCTCAGTGAGCAGACTGCTGCTGAGGCTGAGCCAGAGCGGACTTCAGCCCTTTCTCTGCTAAAAAGCTTTGGCTGTACTTCTCCTTTATTCAGAGCTAGAATTGCCATGTACTGGGACAGGGCGGTCCTGGCAGCAGGGTAGAAGGACTGGCCATTCTACGCATGCCCTGTGTACAATAATGACATTTTTTGGGGTGTATGTAAAATGCCCAAAGTCTGCAACTGGTTAAATATGTATTTGTAAAAATATGTTTCATTTAAATTTAAAAAAATTATAATTTATTTGTAAAAAATTATTTAACATTATAAGTCAGTAGGAAGATTTCAGGGTTGTATTTTAGACCTCCAAAATCTCACTGATTACCCTCTGGATTGTAGATAAAATGGTCTGTGCTAGTTTATAATGTGTCCTTTATATTCTGAGTCTGATTTATTTTTATTTTACAGTGTCCATGGATAATATTGGAGAGAAAGGTGAGTTAATTATTTTGTAATTTTTTACAATTACAGGGTCACTGGGATTTGTCCAATACACCTCTTATTAGCATGTTTAAAGGAAACCTTGACAGAACATGTGAATTGACATTGCTTGTGGATTGCGGGCATTGTGAGGGGCCAATTGATGCCTTAACTGTTATAAAAAAAAAAAAAAAAACTGATCCAAGCAGTTAGCGGACTTTTGGGAGATCAGAGTAAGCTAATTAAGTACAGGAGAGGAGCAAGACTGAAGCCATGGGCGTCCGCGGAACTTTTTTCAGGGGGGGCATAATTTTAAGGTCATCCATGCTTCTTTGGGGCAGTGGAGCAGCGCTGTATACACCACTCCTCCACCGTCCCTGTCCATTGAAATAAATGGGCACCGCTGCCGAAGCGCCTACAAAGCGCTTCGGCAGCGGCGATACACAGTTGCTTTTAACCCTGTCTTTGACCGCTAGCTGGGGTTATTGCAACGCAAGTGTCTTCACTCTGACTTCAACACTCCTACGATTCCAGGGGGGGGCAATTGACCCCCCTTGCCCTATGGAGCGGATGCCCATGACTGAAGCTAAGCCTGGAGTTTAGCTTTAACTGTCATGAAAAATTTGTTTATTTTAATCTTTGGCCAAGAAGGTTAAGTTGTGTTCAGAAAATTTAGCCAAAGCCATTTTTCTTTTCTTTTTTTTTTTTGCTTTTGAAGTTTATAATATTTTTGTAGTATGAATAAAATTAAGTCAAACATAGAGACCTGTAACAATTATAACAATTAACTTTTAATGCCTTTCTAGGTTTATTTATAAAACTGATTGACATGCTCTTTCCCAAATGTTCTATTACTCTAAAATTGTATGGCTCCCTGTTTTCTCTGCTGGGCTTTTGTTAAATGACGATGATTTAAATACCAAAAGGGATATTTCTAACAGATGTAAGAAAAATATTTTCACCGCAATCCATCATAATCATATTTTACATTTTCTTTTTTAGTTTAGACTTTAAAAAAAAAAAATGGCTTTACATACTGTGTTCATTGTGTTCCTGTTTTTCATTTTTAGCAATGCCCTCATTATCTTTCCAACTTTTGGATGGTCATGGCATAAGCTCTGTATGTGGAGCATTAACCTGGTGACAGACAATGCATAGCATTTCAATATTGATAAGCTTTGAAATTCAACCTATTAATTAACCTACTAATTTTAGCTGGTCTAGTATCAGAATGCATTTGTAGTGCCCTCCCAGCAGCCTTCAATTGATAGAATGATGAGCCACGATGCCCTCCCTGGTATACAACTGATTGCCATGCCCCTGGCCATCATTTTTTGCTAGTTTTATCTAAAAAATATAGTTACTGTTTAAATATTTTTTATTGCTTCACCCACACACAATACAATGTTTTTAGCACCAGCCTTGTGCACTCTTAGCAGTTTTTTGTTTTGAAAGTTTAAACAATACAGTATTTTAGAACTACCATGTCTTTAAGCCATTTTTCTACAATAAGGCTTTCTAATGCCGCGTACACACGATCGGAAATTCCGACAAGAAAACCGTGGATTTTTTTCCGACGAATGTTGGCTCAAACTTGTGTTGCATACACACGGTCACACAAAATTCCGATCGCCAAGAACGCGGTGATGTACAACACTACAACGAGCCGAGAAAAATTAAGTTCAATGATTCCGAGCATGCGTCGAATTGATTCAGAGCATGCGTGATTTTTTTGTGAGTCGGAATTGGATACAGACGATCGGAATTTCCGACAGGAACTTTTCTTGTCGGAAAAATTGAGAACTAGCTCTCAAATTTTTGTTGTCGGAAATTCCGACAGAAAAAGTCCGATGGAGCCTACACACGGTCGGAATTTCCGACCAAAAGCTCACATCAAATTTTTCTTGTTGGAATTTTCGATCGTGTGTACGCTGCATTAGTGTATAAAATTACTCATAGTTCATAAAAAAGATAGAAAGGGATATTTAAGTGAAAAAGCAAGGTCACAAACCATATTTTATAAAAATTATATAATTTTTTTTTTGTACAAAATCACTAGAATTTGGAAAGACCCTATCATAAAATAAAAAAGGGGGGTCCCTTGAATGTACACAATATCCTATCAACATGTGGACCCTTGGTATGCCTTAGTCTGCCCAAATATGTTTATATATAATTTTCATAAAACATGGTTCATGTGACCTTCATTTTTTTACCTAAAGATCCCTCTTTGCTTTTTGTTTTTCTTCTGTAAATTCTGTTTATTGGAATATAAAGGTAAAGGTACAAAACAGCCTTGGGGCATACCCCAGCTCATAAAAATACAGTTTCAATAACACGTATCTACTAAAACAGAACAACCAGTGCTCAGTACCAATGTGAAGGAGATTTACAGTGTAATCAAACAACTTACTCAAGTAAAAGGAATAAAATGTGTCCTCAAGACAGAGTAAATAAAAACAAATTGTTATTAAATTATGACCTTAGATTGTGTTCTATTGTGAGAGAACTGTCGGCGCATACATACATGAAAAAAAAAAAAGGAATAAAAAAACAGACTGAGCTCAACCTCAATATAAAAAAAATGTGTAATGTATCCTTAGATAAATGTATATTATATGAGGGAACTTGGCAAACTAGTTGTGTTTTTAATAATTGGCCAATTATGATTTTATTTTATTAGTTGGGTAGTGGGTTTTGTACTTTCTAGATTATTACTATTTAATAAAGCCATTTCTTTATTGCTACATGTTGAAAAAGGGGGGTAAGATGGACTTTAAAAAAGGCAATGACTGGGTAGTGTCATATGCCTCCATCCCTCATACAAATAAAAAAGAGGGGAAATTTGGAACTTTAAATGAAGCACACGGCTATACAGTGATGAATTTTTTTTATATATAATATCATGTTCATTGGTACATATACACATGCGGAGTCATAACAAAATACAGTGAATAAATAGTATTGCTATGTGTCGGACAACTTTGCCAGGTCCCCTCCTATAATATACATTTATCTAATAATATATTGCACATTTTTTCATATTGAGGTTGAGCTCAGTCTGGTTTTTATTCCTTTTTTTTCTTAAATTAAACAACTACAACTCCAGGCATAAGACTCAGGAGCTAATAAAACAATCTTCCCTTTCTTCTCTTCGCTCTTTTTTGTGAACTATGATTAATGTCTAATTTGGGATATGGTGAACAATTTTTTTTTATATACTCTGTTTAAATAGTAATTTCCTATGATATATTTTCCTTTTCCTTATGTAGTGCCCTGCTCCCAATGACTGGGCGCTATGTTTCAATTTAGAGGGTATCTGAGCCAATAGTTAGGCTCAGATGTAAATAATTGATGCTAAATTAGCCCCTGTTCCGGCTATGGCTGTGTTGGGCAGACTTCCCACTGTTCGCCTGTAGGTGGCGTTACCACCTCGGGCCAATGTGGAAGACTGACAAGCCAGAGTCTATTGGGTACCTTCCCCCGGGAACAGTTCAGTGGGCGTGGTCTACCCGCTGAGCATGCTGGGGAAAGGTACTTAAGGGGCAGACGCCATCTTTTGGGATTCCTTCGTCCCCTCACGGCCCTCCTGGCGTGAGGGGTGTATTGTGTGATTTTTCGAGGCCGCAACTCCAACAAGTAGGCCCAGTTATGCTGACTGGGTCTACACCTTGAAGGTGATCATGTGCTGTCCGTCCTGAGGGAGGAAGCCACTCAATGGAGGAAACAAGGGGAGGACCTGTCCTGGAGAAGACCAAGCGGAAGGCTGGTGTCTTGAGGAGGGCCTGGTAATTCTATTGGAGGATGCACCGCAGTTAAAGTTCACCTTACAGTCTGCCGGGTTGGCTTAAAGGCTCTGGACTGTTCGGCTGGAAGTCCGGGCGTTAAATCCTGTGGCAGAGGATCCCAGAGTATCCAATTTGTCCACAACCAGTCTGTGGCAGAGACTGGTCCTGATTATACTTTGTGCATCATACCTACTGCTAGGCCAGGTGAGAGGGGCCTACCTGGGTGAGCTATACCCACTCCAGGAAGAGTGGTGAATGACTGAATAGTTGGGGAGTTTTCCCCAGTGATCTTCTACCATTGTTCATCTGTTTATGCAAAAGGAAAATAAAACCTAACTGCTTAAGGTTTCACAGCTTGTGTGGACATTGGAGTTTCTACAGACTTTCTTCCCCTAGACAACGAATACTAAGGTAACGTGCAGGCCCAAAATAAAACCAGCAGCTCCTGCGGGGGTGTGCTACACTTATAAAAAAAACTCACTGAATTAGCTCTACTGATTTATTGTTGGTGTGTAAGAGATACAGTCATGATCAGTGAGCCCACTGACCATTGAAGGATGTAACTAGGGATGAGCCGAACACCCCCAGGTTCGGTTCGCACCAGAACCTGCGAACGGACCGAAAGTTTGCGCGAACTTTAGAACCCTATTAAATACAATGGACGCGAACGTTCGAAATCTAAAGTGCTAATTAGAACGGCTAATATGCATGTTATTGTCCTAAAAAGGGTTTGGGGACCCGGGTTCTGCCCCAGGGAACATGTATCAATGCAAAAAAAGTTTTAAAAATGGCAGTTTTTCGGGAGCAGTCATTTTAATGATGCATAAAGTGAAAAAAAAAAAAGTCAAATATTCCTTTAAATATCGTACCTGGGGGGTGTCTAAAGTATGCCTGTGATGTGGCATGTGTTTCCCGTGTTTAGAACTGTCCCTGCACAAAATGACATTTCTAAAGGAAAAAAAGCCATTTAAAACTGCCTGCGGCTTTAATGTAATGTCTGGTCCCGGTAATATGGATGAAAATCTTTGAGAAAAATGGCATGGCTACCCCATCAGCCCCCCCCCCCCTACCCCAGCCCATTACCAGCCCCTTTGGGTCTTGTATGGATATTAAGGGGAACCCCGCACACAAAATAAAAAAGGCCCTATATACTCTGAACAGCAGTATACAGGCGGTGCAAACAAGACAGGGGCTGTAGGTTTGTTCATAAGTAGAATCTGTTTGTAATTTTGAACACGTACATTGTTTAAGTGTATCTCCAGCCCAAAAATCTATTTTTAAGCTTTTTGGAAAACATAGGGAAGGGTTAACACCCCTGTAACATTTGTTTTGCTGTCTGTGCCCCTGTTCAGAACATTTCACCTCACTTTCCGTCCCAATGACAACTGTTTTTGAAAAGTGGGGTTTTTATTGAAACAAGGATTGGTGATAAAGCATCAGTAGAGAGGAGACACATTTTTCCCATATTAACTCTTACAGGAGAGAATTTCCCTTCCTAGGGGTAGATTTCCTCTCACTTCCTGTTGTCTCCTTCCGTTTGCAAGTAGGAGTCATTTGTAAGTTGGATGTTTGAAAGTATGGGCCTGCCGTATATACTCTGCAGAAATTGACCCCTTAGGTGTTGGTGTTGGCACAACACTGTAAGCACTCACAGTTACTCTTGGTGGGCGCTGGAACGCCCTGCTGTCAACTATTATATCAGGAATTGTAATTACATGCCATTGTTGAACAGTGGTAGGAAAAATTGGACCTTTGATGGTGGTGCTGGTGCCACAACACTGTAAGCCCTCACAGTTACTCTTGGTGGGTGCATGAATGGGCCCTGCTGTGAATTATTAGATCAATAATTGTAATTGCATGCCCCTGTTGAACAGGGGCTGAAAAATTGGGCCTTTGGTGGTGGTGTTGGTGGTGGTGGTGTTGTCACAACACTGTAAATCCTCACATTTACTCTTGGTGGTAGCATGAATGGGCCCTGCTGTGAATTATTAGATCAATAATTGTAATTGCATGCCCCTGTTGAACAGGGGCTGAAAAATTGGGCCTTTGGTGGTGGTGGTGGTGTTGTCACAACACTGTAAGCCCTCACAGTTACTCTTGGTGGGCGCAGGAATGGGCCCTGCTGTGAATTATTAGATCAAGAATTTTAATTACATGCCCCTGTAGAACAGGGGCTGAAAAATTGGGCCTTAGCCACTAGTGCCACCACACTGCAACCCCTCACAGATACTGTACTTGGAGCACAGTAATGAGCCCTGTTGCAAAGTATTGCATCAAAAATTTTAATTACACGCCCCTGTTAATCAGGGGCAGAAAAATTGGGCCTTAGCCACTGGTGGCGGCACCCAGAAACAAAAATGTTTTTCCAAGATATCATCATGAATCGGATCATTGAGGAGGAGGAGGATAGTCAGTCAACATAACAGGACAGTCACTCAGTCAGCATCAGCATCAGTCTTGAAGGGATGTGACATTTGAAAATAAATTATTCTGTTATATCAGCTTCAGGTGCTTGGTAGCTGGTGGTGATCCAAGACTGGTTCATCTTTAGGAAGGTCAGTCGATCAAGCGAATCGGTGGACAGGCGCACCCTGTGATCCGTGACAAATCCTCCAGCAGCACTGAATGTGCGTTCCGAAAGAACGCTGGATGCAGGACAGGCCAGTAGCTCAATTGCATATTGTGCAAGCTCTGGCCAGTGATTCATTCTTAAGACCCAGTAAGCCAGAGGATTTTCGGTGGGAAAGCTGTCCAAATCTGACCTTGCCCCTAGGTATTCCTGCACCATGTATATCAGACGCTGGTGATGGTTGCTGGAACCGATCATACCTTGGGGCTGCGGACTAAAGAATTGTCTGAACGCATCGGTCAGACGGCCACCTTCCCCACCGCTCCTTCTTTGACTGACCGAAGCCTCAGCAACTCGTTGTCCCAGACCAGGAGTTTGTAACCTCCCAGTCTCTGGGAACGCGTTGCACAGACCTTTCTGTAAGGCCTCCCGGAGTTGTCTCATCCTCTGCTCCCTCTGCGACGGTAAGATAAGGTCCGTAACCTTAGCCTTGTACCGTGGATCAAGGAGAGTGGCCAGCCAGTAATGGTCCCTCTCCTTGATCCGAAGAATACGAGGATCCTTCCGCAGACTTTGCAGGATCAGGGAGGCCATGCAGCGTAGGTTAGCTGAGGCATTAGGTCCGGAGTCCTCTGGGTCACTAAGGACGACATGATCCGCCGCCACCTCCTCCCAGCCACGTACAACTCCACGGGTTTCTTGGGACTGTAAATCATCCCTAAAAGACTGCTGCTGTTGATGCTGCTGAGTGCCAGGCTCCACCTCCATGCTGACACAATCCTCCTCCTCCTCCTCATCCTCTTCCTGTGCGATGGGTGGGACAGAAGGAACACTGTCTGGGTAAAGGGGGCCTTGAGAGGCAAGGATGTCCTCCTCCTCCTGCCTCTGTTCTGCCTCAAGTGCCCTGTCCATTATTCCACGCAGCGTGTGCTCCAACAGGTGGACAAGAGGTACAGTGTCACTGATGCATGCACTGTCACTGCTCACCATCCTCGTGGCCTCCTCAAATGGTGCCAGGACAGTGCATGCATCCCTGATCATGCCCCACTGGCGTGGTGAAAAAAACCTGAGCTCCCCTGACCCTGTCCTGGTGCCGCAGTCGCACAGGTACTCATTGATGGCCCTCTGCTGCGTGTGCAGCCACTGCAGCATGGCCAATGTTGAGTTCCACCTGGTGGGCATGTCACATATAAGGCGGTTCTTGGGCAGGTTCAACTCCTTTTGCAGCTCAGCCAGGCAAGCACTGGCATTATAAGATCTGCAGAAATGCACACAGACTTTCCTGGCCTGCCTCAGGACATCCTGTAAGCCCGGGTACCTGCCCAAGAACTGCTGCACCACCAGGTTAAGGACGTGAGCCACACAGGGCACATGGGTCAGTTGTCCCTGTCGGAGGGCAGAGAGGAGGTTGGTGCCATTGTCGCAAGCCACCATCCCTGGCTTAAGCTGGCGTGGCGTCAACCACCTCTCGGCCTGCCCCTGCAGAGCAGACAGAACCTCTGCCCCAGTGTGGCTCCTGTCCCCCAAACACACCAGCGCAAGCACGGCATGGCATCTTTTTGCATGCGTACTTGCGTAGCCCCTTGAACGCCTACGGAGCACCGCTGGTCCCAACGACAAAGCACAGGAAGAGGCCATGGAGGAAGAAGAAGAGGAGGGGGTGGAGGAGAGAGGTGTGTCACAACCAGTAGTAGCATTTTGGAGGTGTGGCGGTGGAACAACCTCCAACACTACTGCACCTTGTCCTGCATCCTTCCCAGCTGCCAAAAGAGTGACCCAATGGGCCGTGAAAGAAAGGTAACGTCCCTGTCCATGCCTGCTGGACCATGAGTCAGCGGTAATATGCACCTTACCGCTGACCGCCCTGTCCAGCGAGGCATGGACATTGCCTTCCACATGCCGGTAGAGAGCCGGAATCGCCTTCCGTGAGAAAAAGTGGCGTACATTGCACAAACTCACTGAAGGGGGCCGAGTCTACCAACTGAAAAGGCAGCAGTTGAAGCGCTAGCAATTTAGCCAAGCTAGCATTCAACCGCTGGGCATGTGGATGGCTGGGAGTGAACTTCTTTCGACGGTCCAGCAGCTGGGGCAGGGAAATTTGCCTGCTAGAATCGGACGTCGGTGTACTGCTAGCAGAGTGCCCGCAAGTACTTGGCTGTGACACACCTAATTCTACACCTTCATTCCTCTCAGTGCAGGTTTCAGAGAGGACTGAAGGTATAGTGGGGTTGGAGATCCCAGCTGATGCAGTGCAAGGAGAGGTCCGCTTTGTTCTTTGGTGTGCGTCTTTAAGGTAGGCTTGCCAACGAGCTGCATGGCAGGTCAACATATGTCTGGTCAAGCATGTGGTGCCCAAGCGGCTGATGTTTTGGCCACGCGATATACGCTTGAGACATATGTTGCAAACAGCAGCTGTGCGATCTGATGCACTCGACTCAAAAAAGGCCCACACCAAAGAACTTTTTGAATAACGGGCAGAGGCAGTGCCCTGCACAGGCGGAGCTCTGTGGTGTGATTCCGTCGGTGTGCTGCCCTTACGCTGGCCCCCCGAGGGCATCCTGCCTCGTTATAGATGTGCCTCCTCCTCATCCTCCTCCTCCTCCTCCTCTCTCCTATTAGGCACCCACGTGGAGTCAGTGACCTCATCATCCCCTCCCTGCTCATCACTGGAGCCAATCTGGCAGTATGCTGCAGCTGCTGGAACATGACTGCCAGATTGGTGTCCTTCTTGAGAATCCCCTCTCTCTGCTCTCACCCTACTGCCTTCCTCTAGCTGGGTATCATCATCAGACCCTTCGAAACGCTGGGCATCCTCCTGGAGCATGTACCCAACACTGTGCTCAAACAGTTCGGCGGACTCCTCAGGAGGACATGGTGGGTCTAGGGAAGGAGTGACTGATGATGACATTGATACCAGGGAAGAGGACGCTTTGGCAGCTGCTTTGCCAGTACCCTGAGCCTGGGTGAGAGAGGATGAGGAGGATGAGGAGGGCTTGGTCATCCACTCTACCAAGTCTTCGGCATGATGCGGCTCAACACGTCCAGCTGCCGAAAAGGACAAGCGTGTCCCATGGCCACGTGCTGATGACGATGCACCGCGTCCACGACCAGCACTGTTGTCTCTAGACACAGAGCCTGCTTGCCCTCTTTTATTGGCTCCTGACTGTCTGCTTCTCCTTGTTTGCCTTCCAGACATTCTAATGGCCTGCAGGGAGATGGGAAAACCAGCAATAAGGGGTAGCTTCAGGTGTATATTTTGCAGGAAGCACACAACGCCCGCTGTAAGTGCTGCAGATGACTGCCTGTGTTACACAGCAGGAAAAAACAGCAATAAGGGCTAGCTTCAGGTGTTTATTTTGCAGGAAGCACACTACGCCCGCTGTAAGTGCTGCAAATGCCTGTTAGTGTAACACAAAAGAAAAAAATCTCGAGTAATAAGGACTAGCTTCAGGTGTATAATGTGCAGGAGGCACACTACGCCCGCTGTAAGTGCTGCAAATGCCTGTTAGTGTAACACACCAGGAAAACACAGCAATAAGGGCTAGCTTCAGGTGTATATTTAGCAGGAAGCAAACTACGCCCGCTGTAAGTGCTGCAAATGCCTGTTAGTGTAACACGCCAGGAAAACACAGCAATACGGGCTAGCTTCAGGTGTATAATGTGCTGGAGGCACACTACGCCCGCTGTAAGTGCTGCAAATGCCTGTTAGTGTAACACACCAGGAAAACACAGCAATACGGGCTAGCTTCAGGTGTATGTTTAGCAGGAAGCACACTACGCCCGCTGTAAGTGCTGCAAATGCCTGTTAGTGTAACACACCAGGAAAACACAGCAATACGGGCTAGCTTCAGGTGTATACTGTGCAGGAGGCTTAGCAACAATGACACTGACACTGTCCCCTGCCTATCCTTCTCTCTCCCTGCACACAAGGTTTAGTAAAGAATATGACACTGACACTCTCCCTGCCTATCCTTCTCTCTCTCTGCACACAAGGTTTAGCAAAGAATATGACACTGACACTCTCCCTGCCTATCCTCTTTCCCTGCACACAAGGTTTAGTAAAGAATAGCACAATGACACTGTCCCTGCCTATCCTTCTCTTTCCCTGCGCCGGAACACACTACACAAGGCCGCTGCGCTGGCGGCCTTTTATAGTTTGGGGCATGTGCTAAACCCCCTGAGCTATAATTGGCCACAGGCAACCTGCCTGTGGCCAATTATGGCTCTCCTAGCTGCCGGCGCTGTGATTGGCCAAGCATGCGGGGTCACAGTGCATGCTTGGCCAATCACAGCGCCGGGATTGCACTGCGATGGTGCAGTGTATTGTGGGCCATTCGCGTCACTCGAATTTGGCGCGAACGGCCCAAATCGTTCGATCTTCGTCGAACGAGCGAACAGCCGATGTTCGAGACGAACACCGAGCTCATCCCTAGATGTAACCAGTGTAGGTAGTTTAGTTGTATTGAGGATATACAGTGGATATAAAAAGTCTACACACCCCTGTTAAAATGTCAGGTTTTTGTGATGTAAAAAAAATGAGACAAAGATAAATCATTCCAGAACTTTTTCCACCTTTTTTAATGTGACCTGTACAACTCAATTGAAAAACAAACTGAAATCTTTTAGGGGAGGGAAGTAAAAAATAATAAATAATAATAATGTGGTTGCAGAAGTGTGCACACCCTCTTATAATTGGGGATGTAGCTGTGTTCATAATTAGACTGTCACATTCAAACTCATGTTAAATAGGAGTCAGTGCACACCTGCCATCATTTAAAGTGCCTCTGAATAACCCCTGAATAAAGTTCAGCTGTTCTAGTAGGTCTTTCCAGACATTTTCTAGTCGCATCCTACATCAAAAGTCATGGTCCGCAGAGAGCTTCCGAAGCATCAGAGGGATCTCATTGTTAAAAGATATCAGTCAGGAGAAGGGTACAAAGGGAATTTCCAAGGTAGATATACCATGGAACACAGTGAAGACAGTCATCATCAAGTGGAGAAAATATGGCACAACAGTGACATTAACAAGAACTGGACGTCCCTCCAAAATTGAAGAAAAGACAAGAAAACTGGTCAGGGAGGCTGCGAAGAGGCCAACAGCAACATTAAAAGAGCTGCAGGAATATCTGGCAAGTACTAGCTGTGTGGTACATGTGACAACAGTCTCCTGTATTCTTCATATGTCTGGGCTATGGGGTAGAGTGGCAAGACGGAAGCCTTTTCTTACAGAAAAAAACATCCAAGCCCGGCTAAATTTTGCAAAAACACATCAGAAGTCTCCCAAAAACATGTGGGAAAATGTATTATGGTCTGATGAAACCAAGGGTGAACTTTTTGGCCATAACTTCAAAAGATATGTTTGGCGCAAAAACAACACTGCACGTCACCAAAAGAACACCATACCCACCGTGAAGCATGGTGGTGGCAGCATCATGCTTTGGGGCTGTTTTTTTTCAGCTGGAACAGGGGTAGGGGGAATTATAAATGGTTCCAAATACCAGTCAATATTGACACACAACCTTCAGGCTTCTGCTAGAAAGCTGAACATGAAGAGGAACTTCATCTTGATGCATGACAACGACCCAAAACATACATCCAAATCAACAAAGTAATGGCTTCATCAGAAGAAGATCAAAGTTTTGGAAAGGCCCAACCAAAGCCCAAACCTGAATGTGGGGTGATCTAAAAAGGGCTTTGCACAGGAGATGCTCACACAATCTGACAGATTTGGAGTGTTTTTGCAAAGAAGAGTGGGCAAATATTGCCAAGTCAAGATGTGCCATGCTGATAGACTCATACCTAAAAAGACTGAGTACTGTATTAAAATCAAAAGGTGCTTCAACAAAGTATTAGTTTAAGGGTGTGCACACTTATGCAACCATATTATTTTATTTTTTTATTTTTACTTCCCTCCACCTAAAAGGTTTGTTTGTTGTTCAACTGAGTTGTACAGTTTATTGGTAACCTTAAAATGTGGACAAAGTTCTGAAATGATTTATCTTTGTCTAATTTTTTTTACATCACAGAAACCTGACGTTTTAGCAGGGGTGTGTAGACTTTTTATATCCACTATAGCATGAAAATTTACAGGATATCAGATGGGATGGACCATAATGGAATGTAAAGCATGCTTCTGCAACCCAGTACGGTGAAAAGATTAAAGATTTCCTTTTTTTATTTGCTCAGAGTTGGGCTTTAAGCCAGAAACAGACAAGCAACTACATTTTACATAAAGAGGTCTGCAATGGAAGCCTATTGGCAGTGCAGTTTTCCAGTCCAGTTAAAAGGCATTAACCGTAAAATGAAAATAGATGACACAGCTTTGAGCTTTGATAAATACACAATGAAAATATAACTCACAAAGCTAAAAATGTAGCTTCTAATTCCATAATTGATACCATCATGTGCCATTTTCAGGGTTTTGTCTGAATATTTTCATCAAAGGTACAGCTGATTTGGCATTTTTGCATGTTTCTAATTGTGGCTTTGTAATCTCTGTGAACAGATGTTGTGGAATTAGCAGCTCCTACATAATAGCTGTGGTGAATCTGGACACAGCATTGTAAGCTTTTTACACAGCTGTCTCACAGGTTCATGTTCTGTAAAGTGGAATTTTGAAGTTCAGGTGCAGATTAACCTTATCTGCCAACTGTGATGATCAAGATAAAAGTAAAGTAAACCTGCCACAAACGGTTCAAACTGAGCATATAAAGAAAAGTACATTATTGGCTTATACCTTCAGTGAAAACTGCATGTCAAAATGACCAGTAGATTCAGAAATAGATAGCCAAATGTTTATACTGAAAATCAACCATGGCGAAGACCAAAGAGGAATGAACCCTTTCTGTAAAAGGCAAGCTTGTTTCCACTCCACCTTATTTCCTAACCTCCTTATTGGCATCTAAGGCTATCCATCACTTTAAAGGACCAAGCGTAGGCTCAAAAGAGTTAAGCTGGCCATACATGGTACAGTTTTTTCATTCAACCAGCCGGCAGACATCTTAAGTCGGAACTAAAGCCTTTTTTTTTTTTTTCATTGCGGACATGCATAGCTCAGTGCCTGTATGTCCAGATGACTAAACTTCTGCACATGCATAGAAGTTACGTTATCCTGCACCTGCCAATCAAGATGGCCAAAGACCTATGCCTGAAAGAAGCTTAGGAGAAGATGCAGGCACCAGCAAGGAACTTTGTGGGCATTGAACCACTAGAGCTAATGTAAGTATCTCACATTTTATTTCCATTTTAAAACCCAACTCCAGGCTATTGTTTTTGTATATATGTCCCCCTGGATGTTTTTTTGTTAAAAATCGTTGGCTGCAATACTCACCTTTAATCCTGAGCTACCCACAGTGCCTTTTTTCCTAAAAAGATGTCCTCACCTTTTTCTTCCTGAGCAAATTGTTCTGCACTTACAGTGTATTGTTTGGAGAATACGGTAAAAAGTGCAGCGCTAAGTGGCATGTGTATAAAACAAATGTTGAATATGTGTGACACCAACACGATGTGGGTACATAAGTGAGGATGAGATAGGTTGTATACCAATAAGTGCCAATACTTAATGGGTGCAAAATCAATGACTTTATAGCCACTGTGTTTTTTATGATCAAAGGTAAATATATGTAACACCACCACAATGTAAGCACATAAATTACCAAGAAATTGTTTATATACCGATAATAAAGTGTATGAATGCTAAAATAACATGGAGTGTGAAATCAATTGCTATTAGTCACAATAGGTTGAATTTGGAGTTTGAACTGATACAGAAAAGTCCACCTGTATCCACATCAAAATGTTCACATGGCAAGCTTAACAAATCTGGTAATAGAATATTGGAAGCAAAAGTCTATGCAGGGGAGACAGTAGTGGACAGTCACCTGTAACAGGGTCACAGAGGGTTGTGCATCCACCACCCAAGGGGGAGGGGAGGTACTCTTACCGGAGAATGTGCACCAGCGACATGCTTAGATAGAAACTGGAACTCTGAAGTCCCGTCACCGGAAATCCTGATGACATGCACGGATCTCTCGTCCGACAGATGATCATAAAATTGTGTCAAAAAGGAAAAAAGGCCTCCAAATAGTGTAGATCAAAGATGAATGGGTTTATTTAAAACAAGAGTACTGACATCCTGATGATGTGTACAAAATAAAATCGATGTGATCACAAAGAAATCCAAAAACAAGCGGAATCTGCAGATTTGACTGGCAGTAAATAGACGCGTTTCGTCCTAATGGACTTCAAATGGGCTATAGGCCAGCTCTCCCATGCTGTGCAAACATATATGTGTTTGATAATCCAGTTAGCAATTAAAACTGCATTATTCCATTCCTGGCACTAAAAACTACCCGTCATGGCGAATCGCGTACGTTCCACGCCTCATACTGATTATTGTTGCAGAGGGCAGTGATCATGTCATCATGTTAGTGCTGCTCTCTGCATCATCCAGGACAGCCTACCACTATGAGAAGACTAAAGAGGAAGACAACCCTAGAAGATGTGTGATAAAGACTAGTGTAGCACTACCCTGAAGGAGCTGCTGGTTTAATTTGGGTCAGTACTCTGTTTGCAACCTTCTTAACTGGCTCAGACCCTCCCTTTGCACAACTGGTGTAACTGGCAATTGTGAGACCCACTGAATGCTGGGAACACAATTTGGCATGTATAACACAATAACATGTATAAATATTGTTACCTTTCTCTGGTAGCAGTCCGTTAGGAAACAAAATACTTCAAACAGAATGGTTCACTTAACCAAGGGCAAACTTTACTTGGTGTGAAAAAAAAGAACAGTAATACACATATGCATACAGTTGACTTGGCAGGGCCCTGCAAGAGTCAATATGAACAAGGTAAAAAGGGTTTCAAACAAAGTTAAGTCTATTTGCAAACAAGGAAAACAGTCTATGCTCACGAGCTCCCCCTAGTGGGCAATACCACCCTGTGTCCCGTAAGTGTTAGTTCCAGTCAGGCCTGACAAAGATCACTGTACGAGTTCCTCAATGATGGGAGTCTTCACTAGCAAAACGTTGGTGCACTTTATATTTATAGTCCAAGGTAAATTAAAGATGCAACTAAACTTCCGCAGATACAATGTTTGTGGAAGTGAACTCTCAGTTAGTATAACGTCAACTTGTACTTGGTGCGTTTGAGGTGCACTACTCTGGTGAGGGTGAGCCCTGAAAAGTCACAGGCCTAGAAACAGTTGCAGAACCTGGGCAGGTGCCCGCTCACCTGAACAGGCCTAGTCCACCTGAGTTTCCTCGCTGCTGGCACCTCGATCCGTGTTCTCTCCGCAACGTGCAGTCTCCGGTCCCTCTATCGGCAGCAGTAGATATCAGCCGACGGACGACTCCGGTCTCTGGGAAGCGCGAGCTGGACACAGAAAGAGATCACCCTCCAGGCTTGGTGATCCTCCGCAAGGTTGAAGGCCCAGGCTTCAGGCCTAGTCCCTCTGGCTGCAGGCCTCCCACACACGTCTTGCAGGGAGGAGGTGAAGATCCCAAGAGGCCGAACAAAGCTCCTCCCCTCCTTTAAGTATCCTCTCGCATAAAGCTGTGCGGGGATGCAATGCACTTTGGGAGGACAACTGCACTGTGGGTACCATAGTCTTATTATCTACTTATGTCAATGGAGTCCCGTTCTCCTGGTACCGCAAGTTCCACAATACATTGCTTCACAAGGTTAATGACAGTCTTATATTACACCACAAACCGCCACCCCGCTACATTAGTAAAACAAAAAACAAAAAGAAAAAATGTTTTGTGTGGTAGGCCAGAGTTGAACATTAAGGTGCCAACACACACCTTTGTTCTTTCTCCGTAGTCCTGGGAAATATCTGGTACTTCATGTACCTGGTGCTATATGGAAACATGTAACTGTCCCCCTTGTCTCCAACAAGAGTGTCCCAGTGCCAGACTCCCATGTTGTCACATCAGAGCAGCGCAGAGCTTGCCTAATGGTGCGTAGGCTTCAACTTTCAGAACATCTAAACTTGTACAGCAACTTCTGGCACCTGGTGTCAACTTTTGTCTTAGTTCAAAGCATACTCCACCTTCAAGACCTATATTTAAGATGTAACATAAAACTTTTCTCGTTCCTCAACCCCCCCACCACCCCCACCCCACTCCCAAACCACCCCCCACTTACTTGAAATCCTAATGTAAAGAAAGAGCAGAAATTCTGTTAGTTTTCTTTAATCTGTGAGTGGAGATGATGGGATAATAGCAACCCCAGGTACATTGACTTTGTGCCGTATTTAAGAAAGTTTACAATGAGCCTAAAGATGGCCAAGATGCCACAAATGTTGTCTTATTCCTGCTGAATTGGCCGAAAGTCACAAGCATCCCCAACAAAACAAAATGTGATGTAAAAATTGGGTGGGAAATTATCATCCTGTTGGGATATTTGGGTAGCCAGGGGTGCTGCAGCTGCCTGAATACAATAGCAGGGAGTAGATACTTTTCCATTCAGGGGAATCAATCTTCAGAAAATCAAGTTGTGTATGACTACCTTTACGAGTCAGCAAGGTAGATTAATACAACATCTTAAAATGCTATAGATGGTAGGGGATAGTGGATGATTACTGTTTGGCACCTGTGATTGTTCAAAGCACACTCAGGCTGTCTTTGCGGTTGCTTAGCCTGGAGCAAGCTTGGGGGGGGGGGGGGATGCTGGAAGCCAACAGACAATTGTGCTCCCAAGAGAAGAGTGACACAGTTCATGTAATCAGTTTATAAAAATATGCTTTTATGTTCCAAGCATGAATATTTATGTATTTATCAGAAAACATAAATGCCTGTGGCCAGCTTAAAGTGTGTCTATACTGTTTACAGGACACGTATAGTTTATTTTTATTTTTATTTTTTTATAATGCAGGATTGCGTTCTACAGCTTGTGTACTGCCAGTCTTTAAATATCAAGCTGTAATATTTGATAGAATAAAGCAGTCACCCAACTGCCTGGCCAGGGATTCGCTCACAGGAGAACCTCAGGCAGGAGGAGTGGTCAGTGGACTAAATAGAGCGACAAGGGGGTGGGGTCTATGTTGGGACCGCTCATACCAAATAATGACCGGCCTCACACTAACACCTCTCTATGGAGTATGTGCCCTGCCATTATTGCATGAGGAAACTGGAGATGTATATTCTGTGCCACCCTGCACAATTTCAGCAGATGGACTTTGTTAGATAGTACAGCTTGATATTCATTTGGCAGCACATGAACTGACTATTGGAACCCAGAATGTTTAAAGAATAGTACTCTATTTTTTACCTTTCCTTGAGAAAAATAAGACCTCAAATTAGTATGAAAGGTACAGATACATGAGAAATATTTATTTTCTCTGGAATCATGGAATTGTTCTCACCACTGCCAGTCATGTGATCAAATGCCAAAACATTGGTCACATGACTTCAACCAAATGGACCTGGGAGAGTGCCATTCAAACCGAGCCAGCAAATCAGCTGCTCTGATTCAGATCATTAGTCTACATCACACTAAAGCATATTTGGGAATGTATACAGAAGGGGGGGGAGGAGAGAGCACTCACATTGCCACATCCATATATTGAGGAAAATTGGTTTGTTACTCAGGGAAGAGTAAAACAAGGTAGGACTTTGCAGGCAACACACGAAAATGGAATACAAAAAAGTTTATTGAATCGCAAAATTAATTAACAAAGATTAAAAAAGACCATACAATGTATATAGCAGTAGGGGGTCCCTTTGAACGTCGACGCGTTTCGCAGTGAGGCTTCGTCAGGATGGACAAGAAGGGGGGGTGGTTTTTATACACACTTGGGACAAATCTCACTATAATGTATATAGCAGTAGGGGGTCCCTTTGAACGTTGACGCGTTTCGCCGTGAGGCTTCGTCAGGACAGACAAGAAGGGGGGGCGGTTTTTATACACACTTGAGACAAATCTCACTATCTCAGAGGGACATCCGGATAGTAAAATGTTGTTCAAATACTACCGATTCATATATGTAGTATGGTAATGAATGTACGTGTGGTCTGCTGGTCAAAAAAAGTGATCAAGCACTGATATTCTCACAGGAATATAGTCCATAGATGGAGGGGTCTGACGCTCACAGCTAATATAGATAGCTGAGCAGATCAGCTACATCAAATGGGGTATACCCAAAAACGGGGGTAGGGGGCGTTCTTAGTGTGGAAAGGGAAGACTTTCTATTCACCACAAAGTCCTATCGTAAGCACTTTCAATACGGGTGCAAAAAGGCCCAGCCAAAGCAGTGGTATATATATCACCGTACAGGGTCTGGCTGTTGAACATCACACGTCACACGATAGCATCCCCGGGAGTCAGCCTTGTGTTCAGCACGAGGCTGACTCCCGGGGATGCTATCGTGTGACGTTCAACAGCCAGACCTGACGAAGCCTCACGGCGAAACGCGTCAACGTTCAAAGGGACCCCCTACTGCTATATACATTATAGTGAGATTTGTCCCAAGTGTGTATAAAAACCGTCCCCCCCTTCTTGTCCGTCCTGACGAAGCCTCACGGCGAAACGTGTCAACGTTCAAAGGGACCCCCTACTGCTATATACATTGTATGGTCTTTTTTAATCTTTGTTAATTAATTTTGCGATTCAATAAACTTTTTTGTATTCCATTTTCGTGCGTTGCCTGCAAAGTCCTACCTTGTTTTACTCTTCCCTGAGTAACAAACCAATTTTCCATATTTGGGAATGCTACTGTCACCAATAGGGATTTCAGTATAAAGGTTTACTATCGAATCTGTATGTACCGTTTATGCTGATTGCATAGAGGGGTGATTTTTTTTTTAGGGGAAAAAAAATAGGCTATAGTATAGTCTTTTTAAAGAGGTGACTAAGCATTGGATTTCATTTAATGCACATATAAAGATATAATAGATAGTTAAAGGGAACAGAATATAGAGGCTGATTTACTAAAACTAAGGAGTACAAAATCTGGTGCAGCTGTGCATGGTAACCAATCAGCTTCTAACTTCATCTTCTTCAATTAGGTTTGATAGTAAAACCTGGAAGCTGATTGGTTTCTATACATAGCTGCTTACACTCTCCAGTTTTAATAAATCAAGCCCATAGTCTTAAAGGCCAGCACCATCTCAATCTAATGTTTAAGTTGTATGTGACTGTTGGCAAGTTTAATTTCAATCAAGGTTTTCAAAAACTCAGGGATTTTCATGTTATAATTTCTAGTCTCACGAATCTAATGAGGTGGCACCTTGATAGATTCTGCATACTGTAGATTCATTTATTGTAAAGCCCAGTTGTGATACCTAGATTATGGCCTTGTGGGTAGAGATGTGGGTTACTGGAGTCTTTGATGGATCTAAGAAACCCACTGGAGCCAACGCAGAGCTAAATTATCAGTTTTCACTGAGTTTTCAATTGTCGGTTCCTTTTTTTAAATTCAAATTTAGTTACATCAGTTACTCTGATTAAAAAAGACACATGTCCTCAATTAAATCTCGGTTTATTATGTGGGTTTTAGAGGAATGACCATTTAACAGAATGTAACTCTTAATTTGTAATACTGTCTTTATTTTTGTTTCTACAGTTGTCTGCTTGATAGCGTATCACTTCTTTATACTTCTGTTTGTCTGGTCCTACTGGAAGACAATCTTCACATTGCCAATGAATCCTTCCAAAGAGGTAAATTAATTTATAGCTATAGATTGTGGAGGTACCCTCTATGAGAAAAAGCTTTATCTTGAAACTGCAGTGAATTTTAATGCAACAAATTGCAGGATACTAGCTATTGTTTCCATAAGCAGTTGCCTGCATGGATATTTTGGGGAAGATTTCCTAAAACTGGTGCACTCAGAATCTGGTGCAGTTGTGCATGGTAACCAGTCAGCTTCTAACTTCCGTTTGATCAATTTAGCAATGAAACCTGGAAGCTGGTTGGTTTCTATGCACAGCTGCACCAGATTTTGTACTCTCCAGTTTTAGTAAATCAACGTCTCTGTATATTTGCAAACAGGTTGCACTACCTAATTATTCACTAACCTGGAAAGGTATTTGAGACTTACCTTTTGTCTTGAATTCCTCCTGAACGTAAGTAGTGCACTTCCTAGTTTGTGAGGGTGCCTAAGCTAAGGTGACCAGATTTTTAAAATTAAATCCGGGGACATATTTTTTTTTTTACTAGTAATGGCGGCAATCAGCGACACTCTGCCCGTCACCGCCCGCCTCACAGCCTGTCAAGTCTTACTCTCCGGGCCCCGGCTACTACTGGGTGGGGAGCGGAGGAAGATCACTCTGCCAGGGAAGGCAAGGAGATGAGCAGGCAGGCGACTGGCCGGGACTTGAGCCAAGGCAGAAGAAAATGCGAGCGGAGCTGAATGGGCATGCACCCGAAACTGAAGAAATATTTCCTCCGCTCCGACCAGCACATGATCATCAGAAAGGGGCACAGATAATGGAAAAAAATAGACCCCCCCCCCTAAGCTAGTAGGAGCGGGGGGTTGTGTAATTCAGATTTTTTCTTTTTAATTCTGCACTGACTGTCTTTGAAATTTCCCCAGCCCCTGTTCAAATCCAATCCGGGGACAAAACTGGGGACAGACTTGGTCCGGGGACAGTGTCCTCAATCCCGGGGACTGTCCCCTGAAACCGGGGATGTCTGGTCACCCTAGCCTAAGCACTCCTGTGTATACTACCTAAAAGCTGTATATCTGCAGTGTGAGATGTAAGGCACTGCTGCTTTGGTTGTAAGTCTCAGGGGATTTGGAGTGAGATTTGTTGATGTCACTGCTGTGTTGCTCACTGTTCTCCTTTAGGGATGAGCTCGGTGTTCGAGTCGAACATACGTTCGACTCGAACATCGGCTGTTCGATCGTTCGACGAAGATCGAACGATTTGGGCCGTTCGCACCTAATTCGAGTGACGCGAACGGCCCACAATGCACTACGCCATCGCAGTGTCATCCAGGCGCTGTGATTGGCCAAGCATGCACTGTGACCCCGCATGCTTGGCCAATCACAGCGCCGGCAGCGAGGAGAGCAATGATTGGCCACAGGCAGGATGCCTGTGGCCAATTATTGCTGAGGGTGTTTAGTACACGCCCCACACTATAAAAGGCCGCCAGCACGGCGGCCTAGTGTAGTGTGTTCCGGAGCAGGGAAAGAGAAGCATAGGCAGGGACCGTGACATTTATTTTTTCTTGCTTAACCTGGATTCCTTTAGTTTAGGGAAAGAGAAGGATAGGTAGGGAGAGTGTCAGTGTGTTTTACTGTGCGAATCCTTGTTTCTAGGGACAGGGAAGGACAGTGAGGGAAATTCTCCTTGTGCTATAGTGTGCTTTAAAAAAACCTTTTTTCTAGGGACAGAAAACTATAGGTAGGAAGAGTGTCAGTTTCTTTCACTGTGATAATCCTTGTTTCTAGGGACAGGGAAGGACAGTGAGGGAAATTCTCCTTGTGCTATAGTGTGCTTTAAAAAAACATTTTTTCTAGGGACAGAAAACTATAGGTAGGAAGAGTGTCAGTTTCTTTCACTGTGATAATCCTTGTTTCTAGGGACAGGGAAGGACAGTGAGGGAAATTCTCCTTGTGCTATAGTGTGCTTTAAAAAAACATTTTTTCTAGGGACAGAAAACTATAGGTAGGAAGAGTGTCAGTTTCTTTCACTGTGATAATCCTTGTTTCTAGGGACAGGGAAGGACAGTGAGGGAAATTCTCCTTGTGCTATAGTGTGCTTTAAA
This sequence comes from Rana muscosa, assembly GCA_029206835.1. Classification (NCBI taxonomy): domain Eukaryota; kingdom Metazoa; phylum Chordata; class Amphibia; order Anura; family Ranidae; genus Rana; species Rana muscosa. Next base: position 223,848,823 of record CM055116.1, read on the forward strand.
AAAACATTTTTTCTAGGGACAGAAAACTATAGGTAGGAAGAGTGTCAGTTTCTTTCACTGTGGTAATCCTTGTTTCTAGGGACAGGGAAGGACAGTGAGGGAAATTCTCCTTGTGCTATAGTGTGCTTTAAAAAAACATTTTTTCTAGGGACAGAAAACTATAGGTAGGAAGAGTGTCAGTTTCTTTCACTGTGATAATCCTTGTTTCTAGGGACAGGGAAGGACAGTGAGGGAAATTCTCCTTGTGCTATAGTGTGCTTTAAAAAAACATTTTTTCTAGGGACAGAAAACTATAGGTAGGAAGAGTGTCAGTTTCTTTCACTGTGATAATCCTTGTTTCTAGGGACAGGGAAGGACAGTGAGGGAAATTCTCCTTGTGCTATAGTGTGCTTTAAAAAAACATTTTTTTCTAGGGACAGAAAACTATAGGTAGGAAGAGTGTCAGTTTCTTTCACTGTGATAATCCTTGTTTCTAGGGACAGGGAAGGACAGTGAGGGAAATTCTCCTTGTGCTATAGTGTGCTTTAAAAAAACATTTTTTCTAGGGACAGAAAACTATAGGTAGGAAGAGTGTCAGTTTCTTTCACTGTGATAATCCTTGTTTCTAGGGACAGGGAAGGACAGTGAGGGAAATTCTCCTTGTGCTATAGTGTGCTTTAAAAAAACATTTTTTCTAGGGACAGAAAACTATAGGTAGGAAGAGTGTCAGTTTCTTTCACTGTGATAATCCTTGTTTCTAGGGACAGGGAAGGACAGTGAGGGAAATTCTCCTTGTGCTATAGTGTGCTTTAAAAAAACATTTTTTTCTAGGGACAGAAAACTATAGGTAGGAAGAGTGTCAGTTTCTTTCACTGTGATAATCCTTGTTTCTAGGGACAGGGAAGGACAGTGAGGGAAATTCTCCTTGTGCTATAGTGTGCTTTAAAAAAACATTTTTTCTAGGGACAGAAAACTATAGGTAGGAAGAGTGTCAGTTTCTTTCACTGTGATAATCCTTGTTTCTAGGGACAGGGAAGGACAGTGAGGGAAATTCTCCTTGTGCTATAGTGTGCTTTAAAAAAACATTTTTTCTAGGGACAGAAAACTATAGGTAGGAAGAGTGTCAGTTTCTTTCACTGTGATAATCCTTGTTTCTAGGGACAGGGAAGGACAGTGAGGGAAATTCTCCTTGTGCTATAGTGTGCTTTAAAAAAACATTTTTTCTAGGGACAGAAAACTATAGGTAGGAAGAGTGTCAGTTTCTTTCACTGTGATAATCCTTGTTTCTAGGGACAGGGAAGGACAGTGAGGGAAATTCTCCTTGTGCTATAGTGTGCTTTAAAAAAACATTTTTTCTAGGGACAGAAAACTATAGGTAGGAAGAGTGTCAGTTTCTTTCACTGTGATAATCCTTGTTTCTAGGGACAGGGAAGGACAGTGAGGGAAATTCTCCTTGTGCTATAGTGTGCTTTAAAAAAACATTTTTTCTAGGGACAGAAAACTATAGGTAGGAAGAGTGTCAGTTTCTTTCACTGTGATAATCCTTGTTTCTAGGGACAGGGAAGGACAGTGAGGGAAATTCTCCTTGTGCTATAGTGTGCTTTAAAAAAACATTTTTTCTAGGGACAGAAAACTATAGGTAGGAAGAGTGTCAGTTTCTTTCACTGTGATAATCCTTGTTTCTAGGGACAGGGAAGGACAGTGAGGGAAATTCTCCTTGTGCTATAGTGTGCTTTAAAAAAACATTTTTTCTAGGGACAGAAAACTATAGGTAGGAAGAGTGTCAGTTTCTTTCACTGTGATAATCCTTGTTTCTAGGGACAGGGAAGGACAGTGAGGGAAATTCTCCTTGTGCTATAGTGTGCTTTAAAAAAACATTTTTTCTAGGGACAGAAAACTATAGGTAGGAAGAGTGTCAGTTTCTTTCACTGTGATAATCCTTGTTTCTAGGGACAGGGAAGGACAGTGAGGGAAATTCTCCTTGTGCTATAGTGTGCTTTAAAAAAAACATTTTTTCTAGGGACAGAAAACTATAGGTAGGAAGAGTGTCAGTTTCTTTCACTGTGATAATCCTTGTTTCTAGGGACAGGGAAGGACAGTGAGGGAAATTCTCCTTGTGCTATAGTGTGCTTTAAAAAAACATTTTTTCTAGGGACAGAAAACTATAGGTAGGAAGAGTGTCAGTTTCTTTCACTGTGATAATCCTTGTTTCTAGGGACAGGGAAGGACAGTGAGGGAAATTCTCCTTGTGCTATAGTGTGCTTTAAAAAAACATTTTTTCTAGGGACAGAAAACTATAGGTAGGAAGAGTGTCATTTTCTTTCACTGTGATAATCCTTGTTTCTAGGGACAGGGAAGGACAGTGAGGGAAATTCTCCTTGTGCTATAGTGTGCTTTAAAAAAACATTTTTTCTAGGGACAGAAAACTATAGGTAGGAAGAGTGTCAGTTTCTTTCACTGTGATAATCCTTGTTTCTAGGGACAGGGAAGGACAGTGAGGGAAATTCTCCTTGTGCTATAGTGTGCTTTAAAAAAACATTTTTTCTAGGGACAGAAAACTATAGGTAGGAAGAGTGTCAGTTTCTTTCACTGTGATAATCCTTGTTTCTAGGGACAGGGAAGGACAGTGAGGGAAATTCTCCTTGTGCTATAGTGTGCTTTAAAAAAACATTTTTTCTAGGGACAGAAAACTATAGGTAGGAAGAGTGTCAGTTTCTTTCACTGTGATAATCCTTGTTTCTAGGGACAGGGAAGGACAGTGAGGGAAATTCTCCTTGTGCTATAGTGTGCTTTAAAAAAACATTTTTTCTAGGGACAGAAAACTATAGGTAGGAAGAGTGTCAGTTTCTTTCACTGTGATAATCCTTGTTTCTAGGGACAGGGAAGGACAGTGAGGGAAATTCTCCTTGTGCTATAGTGTGCTTTAAAAAAACATTTTTTCTAGGGACAGAAAACTATAGGTAGGAAGAGTGTCAGTTTCTTTCACTGTGATAATCCTTGTTTCTAGGGACAGGGAAGGACAGTGAGGGAAATTCTCCTTGTGCTATAGTGTGCTTTAAAAAAACATTTTTTCTAGGGACAGAAAACTATAGGTAGGAAGAGTGTCAGTTTCTTTCACTGTGATAATCCTTGTTTCTAGGGACAGGGAAGGACAGTGAGGGAAATTCTCCTTGTGCTATAGTGTGCTTTAAAAAAACATTTTTTCTAGGGACAGAAAACTATAGGTAGGAAGAGTGTCAGTTTCTTTCACTGTGATAATCCTTGTTTCTAGGGACAGGGAAGGACAGTGAGGGAAATTCTCCTTGTGCTATAGTGTGCTTTAAAAAAAAAATTTTCTAGGGACAGAAAACTATAGGTAGGAAGAGTGTCAGTTTCTTTCACTGTGATAATCCTTGTTTCTAGGGACAGGGAAGGACAGTGAGGGAAATTCTCCTTGTGCTATAGTGTGCTTTAAAAAAACATTTTTTCTAGGGACAGAAAACTATAGGTAGGAAGAGTGTCAGTTTCTTTCACTGTGATAATCCTTGTTTCTAGGGACAGGGAAGGACAGTGAGGGAAATTCTCCTTGTGCTATAGTGTGCTTTAAAAAAACATTTTTTCTAGGGACAGAAAACTATAGGTAGGAAGAGTGTCAGTTTCTTTCACTGTGATAATCCTTGTTTCTAGGGACAGGGAAGGACAGTGAGGGAAATTCTCCTTGTGCTATAGTGTGCTTTAAAAAAACATTTTTTCTAGGGACAGAAAACTATAGGTAGGAAGAGTGTCAGTTTCTTTCACTGTGATAATCCTTGTTTCTAGGGACAGGGAAGGACAGTGAGGGAAATTCTCCTTGTGCTATAGTGTGCTTTAAAAAAACATTTTTTCTAGGGACAGAAAACTATAGGTAGGAAGAGTGTCAGTTTCTTTCACTGTGATAATCCTTGTTTCTAGGGACAGGGAAGGACAGTGAGGGAAATTCTCCTTGTGCTATAGTGTGCTTTAAAAAAACATTTTTTCTAGGGACAGAAAACTATAGGTAGGAAGAGTGTCAGTTTCTTTCACTGTGATAATCCTTGTTTCTAGGGACAGGGAAGGACAGTGAGGGAAATTCTCCTTGTGCTATAGTGTGCTTTAAAAAAACATTTTTTTCTAGGGACAGAAAACTATAGGTAGGAAGAGTGTCAGTTTCTTTCACTGTGATAATCCTTGTTTCTAGGGACAGGGAAGGACAGTGAGGGAAATTCTCCTTGTGCTATAGTGTGCTTTAAAAAAACATTTTTTCTAGGGACAGAAAACTATAGGTAGGAAGAGTGTCAGTTTCTTTCACTGTGATAATCCTTGTTTCTAGGGACAGGGAAGGACAGTGAGGGAAATTCTCCTTGTGCTATAGTGTGCTTTAAAAAAACATTTTTTCTAGGGACAGAAAACTATAGGTAGGAAGAGTGTCAGTTTCTTTCACTGTGATAATCCTTGTTTCTAGGGACAGGGAAGGACAGTGAGGGAAATTCTCCTTGTGCTATAGTGTGCTTTAAAAAAACATTTTTTCTAGGGACAGAAAACTATAGGTAGGAAGAGTGTCAGTTTCTTTCACTGTGATAATCCTTGTTTCTAGGGACAGGGAAGGACAGTGAGGGAAATTCTCCTTGTGCTATAGTGTGCTTTAAAAAAACATTTTTTCTAGGGACAGAAAACTATAGGTAGGAAGAGTGTCAGTTTCTTTCACTGTGATAATCCTTGTTTCTAGGGACAGGGAAGGACAGTGAGGGAAATTCTCCTTGTGCTATAGTGTGCTTTAAAAAAACATTTTTTCTAGGGACAGAAAACTATAGGTAGGAAGAGTGTCAGTTTCTTTCACTGTGATAATCCTTGTTTCTAGGGACAGGGAAGGACAGTGAGGGAAATTCTCCTTGTGCTATAGTGTGCTTTAAAAAAACATTTTTTCTAGGGACAGAAAACTATAGGTAGGAAGAGTGTCAGTTTCTTTCACTGTGATAATCCTTGTTTCTAGGGACAGGGAAGGACAGTGAGGGAAATTCTCCTTGTGCTATAGTGTGCTTTAAAAAAACATTTTTTCTAGGGACAGAAAACTATAGGTAGGAAGAGTGTCAGTTTCTTTCACTGTGATAATCCTTGTTTCTAGGGACAGGGAAGGACAGTGAGGGAAATTCTCCTTGTGCTATAGTGTGCTTTAAAAAAACATTTTTTCTAGGGACAGAAAACTATAGGTAGGAAGAGTGTCAGTTTCTTTCACTGTGATAATCCTTGTTTCTAGGGACAGGGAAGGACAGTGAGGGAAATTCTCCTTGTGCTATAGTGTGCTTTAAAAAAAACATTTTTTCTAGGGACAGAAAACTATAGGTAGGAAGAGTGTCAGTTTCTTTCACTGTGATAATCCTTGTTTCTAGGGACAGGGAAGGACAGTGAGGGAAATTCTCCTTGTGCTATAGTGTGCTTTAAAAAAACATTTTTTCTAGGGACAGAAAACTATAGGTAGGAAGAGTGTCAGTTTCTTTCACTGTGATAATCCTTGTTTCTAGGGACAGGGAAGGACAGTGAGGGAAATTCTCCTTGTGCTATAGTGTGCTTTAAAAAAACATTTTTTCTAGGGACAGAAAACTATAGGTAGGAAGAGTGTCAGTTTCTTTCACTGTGATAATCCTTGTTTCTAGGGACAGGGAAGGACAGTGAGGGAAATTCTCCTTGTGCTATAGTGTGCTTTAAAAAAACATTTTTTCTAGGGACAGAAAACTATAGGTAGGAAGAGTGTCAGTTTCTTTCACTGTGATAATCCTTGTTTCTAGGGACAGGGAAGGACAGTGAGGGAAATTCTCCTTGTGCTATAGTGTGCTTTAAAAAAAAAAATTTCTAGGGACAGAAAACTATAGGTAGGAAGAGTGTCAGTTTCTTTCACTGTGATAATCCTTGTTTCTAGGGACAGGGAAGGACAGTGAGGGAAATTCTCCTTGTGCTATAGTGTGCTTTAAAAAAACATTTTTTCTAGGGACAGAAAACTATAGGTAGGAAGAGTGTCAGTTTCTTTCACTGTGATAATCCTTGTTTCTAGGGACAGGGAAGGACAGTGAGGGAAATTCTCCTTGTGCTATAGTGTGCTTTAAAAAAACATTTTTTCTAGGGACAGAAAACTATAGGTAGGAAGAGTGTCAGTTTCTTTCACTGTGATAATCCTTGTTTCTAGGGACAGGGAAGGACAGTGAGGGAAATTCTCCTTGTGCTATAGTGTGCTTTAAAAAAACATTTTTTCTAGGGACAGAAAACTATAGGTAGGAAGAGTGTCAGTTTCTTTCACTGTGATAATCCTTGTTTCTAGGGACAGGGAAGGACAGTGAGGGAAATTCTCCTTGTGCTATAGTGTGCTTTAAAAAAACATTTTTTCTAGGGACAGAAAACTATAGGTAGGAAGAGTGTCAGTTTCTTTCACTGTGATAATCCTTGTTTCTAGGGACAGGGAAGGACAGTGAGGGAAATTCTCCTTGTGCTATAGTGTGCTTTAAAAAAACATTTTTTTCTAGGGACAGAAAACTATAGGTAGGAAGAGTGTCAGTTTCTTTCACTGTGATAATCCTTGTTTCTAGGGACAGGGAAGGACAGTGAGGGAAATTCTCCTTGTGCTATAGTGTGCTTTAAAAAAACATTTTTTCTAGGGACAGAAAACTATAGGTAGGAAGAGTGTCAGTTTCTTTCACTGTGATAATCCTTGTTTCTAGGGACAGGGAAGGACAGTGAGGGAAATTCTCCTTGTGCTATAGTGTGCTTTAAAAAAACATTTTTTCTAGGGACAGAAAACTATAGGTAGGAAGAGTGTCAGTTTCTTTCACTGTGATAATCCTTGTTTCTAGGGACAGGGAAGGACAGTGAGGGAAATTCTCCTTGTGCTATAGTGTGCTTTAAAAAAACATTTTTTCTAGGGACAGAAAACTATAGGTAGGAAGAGTGTCAGTTTCTTTCACTGTGATAATCCTTGTTTCTAGGGACAGGGAAGGACAGTGAGGGAAATTCTCCTTGTGCTATAGTGTGCTTTAAAAAAACATTTTTTCTAGGGACAGAAAACTATAGGTAGGAAGAGTGTCAGTTTCTTTCACTGTGATAATCCTTGTTTCTAGGGACAGGGAAGGACAGTGAGGGAAATTCTCCTTGTGCTATAGTGTGCTTTAAAAAAACATTTTTTCTAGGGACAGAAAACTATAGGTAGGAAGAGTGTCAGTTTCTTTCACTGTGATAATCCTTGTTTCTAGGGACAGGGAAGGACAGTGAGGGAAATTCTCCTTGTGCTATAGTGTGCTTTAAAAAAACATTTTTTCTAGGGACAGAAAACTATAGGTAGGAAGAGTGTCAGTTTCTTTCACTGTGATAATCCTTGTTTCTAGGGACAGGGAAGGACAGTGAGGGAAATTCTCCTTGTGCTATAGTGTGCTTTAAAAAAACATTTTTTCTAGGGACAGAAAACTATAGGTAGGAAGAGTGTCAGTTTCTTTCACTGTGATAATCCTTGTTTCTAGGGACAGGGAAGGACAGTGAGGGAAATTCTCCTTGTGCTATAGTGTGCTTTAAAAAAACATTTTTTCTAGGGACAGAAAACTATAGGTAGGAAGAGTGTCAGTTTCTTTCACTGTGATAATCCTTGTTTCTAGGGACAGGGAAGGACAGTGAGGGAAATTCTCCTTGTGCTATAGTGTGCTTTAAAAAAAACATTTTTTCTAGGGACAGAAAACTATAGGTAGGAAGAGTGTCAGTTTCTTTCACTGTGATAATCCTTGTTTCTAGGGACAGGGAAGGACAGTGAGGGAAATTCTCCTTGTGCTATAGTGTGCTTTAAAAAAACATTTTTTCTAGGGACAGAAAACTATAGGTAGGAAGAGTGTCAGTTTCTTTCACTGTGATAATCCTTGTTTCTAGGGACAGGGAAGGACAGTGAGGGAAATTCTCCTTGTGCTATAGTGTGCTTTAAAAAAACATTTTTTCTAGGGACAGAAAACTATAGGTAGGAAGAGTGTCAGTTTCTTTCACTGTGATAATCCTTGTTTCTAGGGACAGGGAAGGACAGTGAGGGAAATTCTCCTTGTGCTATAGTGTGCTTTAAAAAAACATTTTTTCTAGGGACAGAAAACTATAGGTAGGAAGAGTGTCAGTTTCTTTCACTGTGATAATCCTTGTTTCTAGGGACAGGGAAGGACAGTGAGGGAAATTCTCCTTGTGCTATAGTGTGCTTTAAAAAAACATTTTTTCTAGGGACAGAAAACTATAGGTAGGAAGAGTGTCAGTTTCTTTCACTGTGATAATCCTTGTTTCTAGGGACAGGGAAGGACAGTGAGGGAAATTCTCCTTGTGCTATAGTGTGCTTTAAAAAAACATTTTTTCTAGGGACAGAAAACTATAGGTAGGAAGAGTGTCAGTTTCTTTCACTGTGATAATCCTTGTTTCTAGGGACAGGGAAGGACAGTGAGGGAAATTCTCCTTGTGCTATAGTGTGCTTTAAAAAAACATTTTTTCTAGGGACAGAAAACTATAGGTAGGAAGAGTGTCAGTTTCTTTCACTGTGATAATCCTTGTTTCTAGGGACAGGGAAGGACAGTGAGGGAAATTCTCCTTGTGCTATAGTGTGCTTTAAAAAAACATTTTTTCTAGGGACAGAAAACTATAGGTAGGAAGAGTGTCAGTTTCTTTCACTGTGATAATCCTTGTTTCTAGGGACAGGGAAGGACAGTGAGGGAAATTCTCCTTGTGCTATAGTGTGCTTTAAAAAAACATTTTTTCTAGGGACAGAAAACTATAGGTAGGAAGAGTGTCAGTTTCTTTCACTGTGATAATCCTTGTTTCTAGGGACAGGGAAGGACAGTGAGGGAAATTCTCCTTGTGCTATAGTGTGCTTTAAAAAAAAAAATTTCTAGGGACAGAAAACTATAGGTAGGAAGAGTGTCAGTTTCTTTCACTGTGATAATCCTTGTTTCTAGGGACAGGGAAGGACAGTGAGGGAAATTCTCCTTGTGCTATAGTGTGCTTTAAAAAAACATTTTTTCTAGGGACAGAAAACTATAGGTAGGAAGAGTGTCAGTTTCTTTCACTGTGATAATCCTTGTTTCTAGGGACAGGGAAGGACAGTGAGGGAAATTCTCCTTGTGCTATAGTGTGCTTTAAAAAAACATTTTTTCTAGGGACAGAAAACTATAGGTAGGAAGAGTGTCAGTTTCTTTCACTGTGATAATCCTTGTTTCTAGGGACAGGGAAGGACAGTGAGGGAAATTCTCCTTGTGCTATAGTGTGCTTTAAAAAAACATTTTTTCTAGGGACAGAAAACTATAGGTAGGAAGAGTGTCAGTTTCTTTCACTGTGATAATCCTTGTTTCTAGGGACAGGGAAGGACAGTGAGGGAAATTCTCCTTGTGCTATAGTGTGCTTTAAAAAAACATTTTTTCTAGGGACAGAAAACTATAGGTAGGAAGAGTGTCAGTTTCTTTCACTGTGATAATCCTTGTTTCTAGGGACAGGGAAGGACAGTGAGGGAAATTCTCCTTGTGCTATAGTGTGCTTTAAAAAAACATTTTTTCTAGGGACAGAAAACTATAGGTAGGAAGAGTGTCAGTTTCTTTCACTGTGATAATCCTTGTTTCTAGGGACAGGGAAGGACAGTGAGGGAAATTCTCCTTGTGCTATAGTGTGCTTTAAAAAAAACATTTTTTCTAGGGACAGAAAACTATAGGTAGGAAGAGTGTCAGTTTCTTTCACTGTGATAATCCTTGTTTCTAGGGACAGGGAAGGACAGTGAGGGAAATTCTCCTTGTGCTATAGTGTGCTTTAAAAAAACATTTTTTCTAGGGACAGAAAACTATAGGTAGGAAGAGTGTCAGTTTCTTTCACTGTGATAATCCTTGTTTCTAGGGACAGGGAAGGACAGTGAGGGAAATTCTCCTTGTGCTATAGTGTGCTTTAAAAAAACATTTTTTCTAGGGACAGAAAACTATAGGTAGGAAGAGTGTCAGTTTCTTTCACTGTGATAATCCTTGTTTCTAGGGACAGGGAAGGACAGTGAGGGAAATTCTCCTTGTGCTATAGTGTGCTTTAAAAAAACATTTTTTCTAGGGACAGAAAACTATAGGTAGGAAGAGTGTCAGTTTCTTTCACTGTGATAATCCTTGTTTCTAGGGACAGGGAAGGACAGTGAGGGAAATTCTCCTTGTGCTATAGTGTGCTTTAAAAAAACATTTTTTCTAGGGACAGAAAACTATAGGTAGGAAGAGTGTCAGTTTCTTTCACTGTGATAATCCTTGTTTCTAGGGACAGGGAAGGACAGTGAGGGAAATTCTCCTTGTGCTATAGTGTGCTTTAAAAAAACATTTTTTCTAGGGACAGAAAACTATAGGTAGGAAGAGTGTCAGTTTCTTTCACTGTGATAATCCTTGTTTCTAGGGACAGGGAAGGACAGTGAGGGAAATTCTCCTTGTGCTATAGTGTGCTTTAAAAAAACATTTTTTCTAGGGACAGAAAACTATAGGTAGGAAGAGTGTCAGTTTCTTTCACTGTGATAATCCTTGTTTCTAGGGACAGGGAAGGACAGTGAGGGAAATTCTCCTTGTGCTATAGTGTGCTTTAAAAAAAATTTTTTTCTAGGGACAGAAAACTATAGGTAGGAAGAGTGTCAGTTTCTTTCACTGTGATAATCCTTGTTTCTAGGGACAGGGAAGGACAGTGAGGGAAATTCTCCTTGTGCTATAGTGTGCTTTAAAAAAACATTTTTTCTAGGGACAGAAAACTATAGGTAGGAAGAGTGTCAGTTTCTTTCACTGTGATAATCCTTGTTTCTAGGGACAGGGAAGGACAGTGAGGGAAATTCTCCTTGTGCTATAGTGTGCTTTAAAAAAACATTTTTTCTAGGGACAGAAAACTATAGGTAGGAAGAGTGTCAGTTTCTTTCACTGTGATAATCCTTGTTTCTAGGGACAGGGAAGGACAGTGAGGGAAATTCTCCTTGTGCTATAGTGTGCTTTAAAAAAAAAAATTTCTAGGGACAGAAAACTATAGGTAGGAAGAGTGTCAGTTTCTTTCACTGTGATAATCCTTGTTTCTAGGGACAGGGAAGGACAGTGAGGGAAATTCTCCTTGTGCTATAGTGTGCTTTAAAAAAACATTTTTTCTAGGGACAGAAAACTATAGGTAGGAAGAGTGTCAGTTTCTTTCACTGTGATAATCCTTGTTTCTAGGGACAGGGAAGGACAGTGAGGGAAATTCTCCTTGTGCTATAGTGTGCTAAAGCATTCCTCATCAACCATCTTTGAAATCCTTGTTTTTTGGACAGTCAGGGAAATTGTCGTTGTGCTATTCTGTGCAAAAGCAATCATCCTCAACCATATTTAGAAATCCTTAAGTAAAGGGACAGAGAAGGACACCTGAAGGTAGCCCTTATTGCTTTTTTCCCATCTCCCTGCAGGCCATCTATTAGAATGTCTGGAAGGCAAACAAGGAGAGGCAGACAGTCAGGAGGCAATAAAAGAGGGCAAGCAGGCTCTGTGTCTGGGGGCAACAGTGCTGGTCGTGGACGCGGTGCATTGTCATCAGCACATGGCCATGGGACACGCTTGTCCTTCTTTTCGGCAGCTGGACATGTTGAGCCACATCATGCCGAAGACTTGGTAGAGTGGATGACCAAGCCCTCCTCCTCCTCCTCATCCTCTCTCACCCAGGCTCAGGGTACTGGCAAAGCAGCTGCCAAAGCGTCCTCTTCCCTGGTATCAATGTCAGACTCATCATCAGTCACTCCTTCCCTAGACCCACCATGTCCTCCTCCTGAGGAGTCCCCCGAACTGTTTGAGCACAGTGTTGGGTACATGCTCCAGGAGGATGCCCAGCGTTTCGAAGGGTCTGATGATGAAACCCAGCTACAGGAAGGCAGTAGCGTGAGAGCAGACAGAGGGGATGCTCAAGAAGGACACCAATCTGGCAGTCATGTTCCAGCAGCTGCAGCATACTGCCAGATTGGCTCCAGTGATGAGGAGGGAGGGGATGATGAGGTCACTGACTCCACGTGGGTGCCTAATAGGAGAGAGGAGGAGGAGGAGGATGAGGAGGAGGCACATCTCCAACGAGGCAGGATGCCCTTTGGTGGCCAGCGTAAGGGCAGTACACCGACGGAATCACACCGCAGAGCTCCGCCTGTGCAGGGCGCTGCCTCTGCCCGTCATTCAAAAAGTTCTTTGGTGTGGGCCTTTTTTGAGGCTAGTGCATCAGATCGCACAGCTGCTGTTTGCAACATATGTCTCAAGCGTATATAGCGTGGCCAAAACATCAGCCGCTTGGGTACCACATGCCTACCCAGACATATGTTGACCTGCCATGCAGCTCGTTGGCAAGCCTACCTCAAAGACCCACACCAAAGAACAAAGCGGACCTCTCCTTGCACCGCATCAGCTGGGATCTCCAACCCCACTATAACTTCAGTCCTCTCTGAAACATGCACTGAGAGGAATGAAGGTGTAGAATTAGGTGTGTCACAGCCAAGTACTTGCGGCCACTCTGCTAGCAGTACACCGACGTCCGATTCTAGCAGGCAAATTTCCCTGCCCCAGCTGCTGGACCGTCGAAAGAAGTTCACTCCCAGCCATCCACATGCCCAGCGGTTGAATGCTAGCTTGGCTAAATTGCTAGCGCTTCAACTGCTGCCTTTTCAGTTGGTAGACTCGGCCCCCTTCCGTGAGTTTGTGCAATGTGCGGTTCCTCAGTGGCAGGTTCCCAAACGCCACTTTTTCTCACGGAAGGCTATTCCGGCTCTCTACCGGCATGTGGAAGGCAATGTCTTGGCCTCGCTGGACAGGGCGGTCAGTGGTAAGGTGCATATTACCGCTGACTCATGGTCCAGCAGGCATGGACAGGGACGTTACCTTTCTTTCACGGCCCATTGGGTCACTCTTTTGGCAGCTGGGAAGGATGCAGGACAAGGTGCAGTAGTGTTGGAGGTTGTTCCACCGCCACGCCTCCAAAATGCTACTACTGGTTGTGACACACCTCTCTCCTCCACCCCCTCCTCTTCTTCTTCCTCCATGGCCTCTTCCTGTGGTTTGTCCTATGAACCAGCGGTGCTCCGTAGCCGTTCAAGGGGCTACGCAAGTACGCAGGCAAAAAGATGCCATGCCGTGCTTGCGCTGGTGTGTTTGGGGGACAGAAGCCACACTGGGGCAGAGGTCCTGTCTGCTCTGCAGGGCCAGGCTGAGAGGTGGTTGACGCCACGCCAGCTTAAGCCAGGAATGGTGATTTGCGACAATGGCACCAACCTCCTCTCCGCCCTCCGACAGGGACAACTGACCCATGTGCCCTGTGTGGCTCACGTCCTTAACCTGGTGGTGCAGCGGTTCTTGGGCAGGTACCCGGGCTTACAGGATGTCCTGAGGCAGGCCAGGAAAGTCTGTGTGCATTTCCGCAGATCTTATAATGCCAGTGCTCGCCTGGCTGAGCTGCAAAAGGAGTTGAACCTGCCCAAGAACCGCCTTATATGTGACATGCCCACCAGGTGGAACTCAACGTTGGCCATGCTGCAGCGGCTGCACACGCAGCAGAGGGCCATCAATGAGTACCTGTGCGACTACGGCACCAGGACAGGGTCAGGGGAGCTTGTTTTTTTTTCTCCACGCCAGTGGGGCATGATCAGGGATGCATGCACTGTCCTGGCACCATTTGAGGAGGCCACGAGGATGGTGAGCAGTGACAGTGCATGCATCAGTGACACTGTACCTCTTGTCCACCTGTTGGAGCACACGCTGCGTGGAATAATGGACAGGGCACTTGAGGCAGAACAGAGGCAGGAAGAGGAGGACTTCCTTGCCTCTCAAGGCCCCCTTTACCCAGACAGTGTTCCTTCTGTCCCACCCATCGCACAGGAAGAGGAGGAGGAGGAGGAGGAGGAGGAGGAGGATTGTGTCAGCATGGAGGTGGAGGCTGGCACTCAGCATCATCAGCAGCAGTCTTTTAGGGATGATTTACAGTCCCAAGAAACCAGTGGACTTGTACGTGGCTGGGAGGAGGTGGCTGCGGATCATGTCGTCCTTAGTGACCCAGAGGACTCCGGAGCGAATGCCTCAGCAAACCTACGCTGCATGGCCTCCCTGATCCTGCAAAGTCTGCGGAAGGATCCTCGTATTCTTCGGATCAAGGAGAGGGACCATTACTGGCTGGCCACTCTCCTTGATCCACGGTACAAGGGTAAGGTTGCGGACCTTATGTTACCGTCGCAGAGGGAGCAGAGGATGAGACAACTCCGGGAGGCCTTGCAGAAAGGTCTGTGCAACGCGTTCCCAGAGACTGGGAGGTTACAAACTCCTGGTCCTGGACAACGAGTTGCTGAGGCTTCGGCCAGTCAAAGAAGGAGCGGTGGGGAAGGTGGCCGTCTGACCGATGCGTTCAGACAATTCTTTAGTCCGCAGCCCCAAAGTATGATCGGTTCCAGCAACCATCGCCAGCGTCTGATAAACATGGTGCAGGAATATCTAGGGGCAAGGTCAGACTTGGACACCTTCCCCACCGAAAATCCTCTGGCTTACTGGGTCTTGAGGATGGATCACTGGCCAGAGCTTGCACAGTATGCAATTCAGCTACTGGCCTGTCCTGCATCCAGCGTTCTTTCGGAACGCACATTCAGTGCTGCTGGAGGATTTGTCACGGATCAAAGGGTGCGCCTGTCCACCGACTCGGTTGATCGACTGACTTTCATCAAGATGAACCAGTCTTGGATCACCACCAGCTACCACACACCTGATGCTGATATAACAGACTAATTGATTTTAACATGTCACATCCCTTCAAGACTGATGCTGATGCTGAGTGCCTGTGCTGTTATGTTGACTGGCTATCCTCCTCCTCCGAGTCCTCAATGATACGATTGATGATGATAGCTTGGAAGATCATTTTTGTTTATGGGTGCCGCCACCAGTGGCTAAGGCCCAATTTTTCAGCCCCTGTTTTACAGGGGCGTGTAATTACAATTTTTTTAGCAATAATTTGCCATAGGGCTCATTGCTGTGCTCCAAGTACAGTATCTGTGAGGGGTTGTAGTGTTGTGCCACCAGTGCCTAAGGCCCAATTTTTCAGCCCCTGTTCAACAGGGGCATGCAATTACAATTCTTGATCTAATAATTCACAGCAGGGCCCATTGCTGCACCCGCCAAGAGTAACTGTCAGGGCTTACAGTGTTGTGGCAACGCCACCACCACCACCACCACGAAAGGCCCAATTTTTCAGCCCCTGTTCAAAAGGGGCATGTAATTACAATTCTTGATCTAATAATTCACAGCAGGGCCCATTCCTGCACCCACCAAGAGTAACTCTGAGGGCTTACAGTGTTGTGGCAACGCCACCACCACCACCACCACGAAAGGCCCAATTTTTCAGCCCCTGTTCAAAAGGGGCATGTAATTACAATTCTTGATCTAATAATTCACAGCAGGGCCCATTCCTGCACCCATCAAGAGTAACTCTGAGGGCTTACAGTGTTGTGGCAACGCCACCACCACCACCACCACGAAAGGCCCAATTTTTCAGCCCCTGTTCAAAAGGGGCATGTAATTACAATTCTTGATCTAATAATTCACAGCAGGGCCCATTCCTGCACCCACCAAGAGTAACTCTGAGGGCTTACAGTGTTGTGGCAACACCACCACCACCACCACCACCACGAAAGGCCCAATTTTTCAGCCCCTGTTCAACAGGGGCATGCAATTACAATTCTTGATCTAATAATTCACAGCAGGGCCCATTGCTGCACCCACCAAGAGTAACTGTCAGGGCTTACAGTGTTGTGGCACCAGCACCACCATCAAAGGCCCAATTTTTACTACCACTGTTCAACAATTATATGTAATTAAAATTCCTGATATAATAGTTGACAGCAGGGCGTTCCAGCACCAACCAAGAGTAACTGTGAGTGCTTACAGTGTTGTGCCAACACCAACAACTAAGGGGCCTATTTCTGCAGAGTATATACGGCAGGTCCCTACTTTCAAACATCCAACTTACAAACGACTCCTACTTGCAAACGCAAGAAGACAACAGGAAGTGAGAGGAAATCTACCCCTTGGAAGGAAAATTCTCTCCTGTAAGAATTAATATGGGAGAAAGGTGTCTCCTCTGTACTGATGCTTTATCAGCAATCCTTATTTCAAGAAAAACACCACATTTCAAAAACAGTTGTCATTGGGACGGAAAGTGAGGTGAAATGTTCTGTACAGGGGCACAGACAGCAAAACAAATGTTACAGGGGTGATAACCCTTACCTATGTTTTCCAAAAAGTTTAAAAATAGATTTTTGGGCTGGAGCTACACTTAAACAATGTACCTGTTCAAAATTACAAACAGATTCTACATAAGAACAAACCTACAGTCCCTGTCTTGTATGCACCGCCTGTATACGGCTGTTCAGAGTATATAGGGCCTTTTTTATTTTATGTGCGGGGTTCCCCTTAATATCCATACAAAACCCAAAGGGGCTGGTAATGGGCTGGGGTGGGGGGGGGTCATGGGGTAGCTATGCCATTTTTCTTAAAGATTTTCATCCATATTACCGGGACCAGACATTACATTAAAGCCGCAAGCAGTTTTAAATGGCTTTTTTTTTCTTTAGAAGTGTCATTTTGTGCAGGGACAGTTCTAAACACGGGAAACACGTGGCACTTCACAGGCATACTTTAGACACCCCCCAGGTACGATAGTTAAAGGAATAGTCCCCTGGTGCACAACCCGGGTTCCCAAACCCTTTTTAGGACAATAACATGCATAATAGTTGTTATAATTAGCACTTTAGAATTCGAACGTTCGCATCCATTGTATTTAATAGGGTTCTAATGTTCGTACGAACTTTCGGTCCGTTCGCGGGTTCTGGTGCGAACCGAACCCGGGGGTGTTCGGCTCATCACTATTCTCCTTGCTGGAGGCCCTGCTTCTACCAAGATAGCTGCCACAATAAGACCATTGGACGTTCTGGTGACTAGTTCTATGCCCAAATCATCGTCTAGGTATGTTGATGGGTGAATGATGGCACCGCATCTCTACACATAATTTAGAAATACAATGTGATATGAGAAAATACAAATTACTTTCTTGGTGCCATCCAATAAACAACGACACAACAAATTATGTAAAATTTTTATATTTATTGCAAAAAACATTAAAGTCACATAATAAAATAGTGTACACCATTTGAATTCACATATGACAAGTAGTATGTCCCATAGCATACAACAGAAGTCACTGGTGACTAGTCCCTTTAGTTATCATATATACAATATATTACCAAAAATATTGGGACGCCTGCCTTTACTCACAAATGAACTTTAATGGCATCCCAGTATTAGTGCGTAGGGTTCAATATTCAGTTGGCCCACCCTTTGCATCTATAACAGCTTCAACTCTTCTGGGAAGGCCGTCCACAAGGTTTAGGAGTGTGTCTATGGGAATGTTTTTTTTTTTTTTGTAATCAGAAAAGACGTTTATTGAAAAACCAAGCAGAGTTACAGTTATTCACAGTTCTTGTACAGCAAAAAGAAGGCAGAGTATAGGCTTTATCGTATAACATTTCTCATACAAAAGGATAAAGAGTGAGATATCATGTACCCATACAAAAATGTAGACATATTCATAAATAGAGCTGTACTATCTCAACATCCGCATATAGTATTCCAGTTCAAACTACCAGAACTGTGAAAATAAGTGCAAAAAACAGAAAACCAAAAAGAAAACAAAACGTCTATGGGAATGTTTGACCATTCTTCCAGAAGCGCATTTGTGAGGTCAGGCACTGATGTGGACAAGATGGCCCGGCTCAAGGTCTCTACTCTAATTCATCCCAAAGGTGTTCTATCGGGTTGAGGTCAGGACTCTGTGCAGGCTAGTCAAGTTCCTCCACCCAAAACTCGCTCATCCTTGTCTTTATGGACCTTGCTTTGTGCACTGGTACGCAGTCATGTTGGAACAGGAAGGGGCCATCCCCAAACTGTTCCCACAAAGTTGGGAGCATGAAATTGTCCAAAATGTCTTGGTATGCTGACACCTTAAGAGTTCCCTTCATTGGAACAAAGGGGCCAAGCCCAACCCTTGAAAAACAACCCCACACCATAATCTACCCTCCATCAAATGCTTTGGACCAGTGCACAAAGCAAGGTCCATAAAGACATGGATTGAAACCACAAGTCCATCTCATGATATAGATAAAGAAAAGGTCTCTATTGCGAGGAAAAGGTGGTCCTATGCCGGAGTGTCTGATGGCTTGCCTCCCTGCACCAACTGTCATTGTTTGAGCATAGCTTCCAGAGTTAATTTGCTCTTTAAAGTGACAAATCTGGAACATGCATCTTTGAGAACAAGTCAGCAGGGGTAGTTGTTACTAAAGTGGTGCTTATGAAAGAGGAAATTCCATATCGGACATACTGCTGTCTTTTCATGGTTCTTTGGCCATAACTTTAAAGCATTTTTACTGTTCCTTTATTAAATAGATATTTTAAAACGTTAAGATGATATAGGTCCACTTTAATTTTGTACTTTGATAACAAATGTAGCCTTTCCTGCCAGAAAGCAAATCGAGATTCCTTGTGACATTATAAATGGTGGTGTTGTAGGAACCAAACTGTATCAATTAACAAATGTATGCTTTCAGGCTTTTTATTGTTGTCATGCCTTTTTGATTAATGTGGTGGATTTGTACTGTACAGCCAAGCATTGGCTCCTGTGATGTAGAAGAGATTATGTAGCTGGCATTATTTGTATACAGCAAACCCCCCCCCCCCTCTGTGTAAGCTCTTCTTTCCAGAGGCAATTTATTCAATATTTGTTCCCTTTGATGTAGCAAGAAAAGATTGCTCAGCTGTTTCATTGGTAAATAACAAACTACATGCCATCTATTTGATGTCTGTTCTTATGTGTCAACTGCACAAAATTGACAGTAATGCCTATTTATATGTTAGCCTAAAAAAACAAATATGAGTTAATAGGTTTTGACCACAGAATATTATCTTATCATAAGGCCATAGCACTGACCAGTGTTCTGCCATAAAATTTGTGCAGTTAAAATAATTAAAATATTATCAAATGAGAAGCCTTAAAATAAGTTAATAATATTTGCTCAAGGGAAATGCAGTTTGGTTATTTGGTCATTATCAATGTGGCAGTCCTTAGCTCTTGTACTACGGCACAGGGGCATGTCACTTCTATTAGGGCCATTCATATCCCTGTGCTTCTAGTGTGGTCAGGGCCGTCTTAATGGCATCATGAGCCAGTGGGCAAAGTAATTCACTGAGACCCCTACCAGCCTGCCCCAATTTACGCCCCTGCTCTCAAGAATTAAAGTACTATATAAATATTTGATAGAATTAAACATATTAGTACTTTCAATAAAAATCGATTTTAAACAATAAGAAAACATGCCATAAATCGAAGACTAATCAACACAAAGGGCACCGTAGGAGGGGGGGGGGCAGAAGCGCACAGTACAAGGGGAGTCAGGAGGGCACAATACCGGGATCAGGAGGGCACAGTACAGCTTACGGGATGCTGCCCAGGACACGGCCATCCCAGCAAATCTGAAACAGTTGGCAAGTGTAATGTAATGCAAATTATGGGACCCCAGTGTACCTGGGGCCCCTGGGCAGTGCCCAGGGGTGCCCATGCATTAAGACAGCCCTGAGTGTGGTGTTTTTTCAAAAATCCTGTTTGCTGCATCTTTTGTGCAGTTCCAGCAAGCATCTTTTCCACAGGGATGGATAACACAGGTAAAATACTCATAAGGCCCCTTTCACACAGGACGGATCAGTAATGATCCGCCCCGTGAACCTCCGCTTGCTCAGCAGGGATCGCTCCGTTGATCCCCGCTGAGCCGGCGGATGACTGGGCGGTCCCCGCACACTGTGCAGGGACCGCCCTGTCAGAGCGCCGCTCTCCCCTATGGGGGATCGGATGACGACGGACCATAGAGTCCGTTGTCATCCGATCTGATCCGCAGACGGATGGAAAAATAGGGTTTTCCTCCGTCACACTTTGGCGGATCGGAGCGGGTCGGATGTCAGCGGACATGTCACCGCTGACATCCGTGGCTCCATAGGGGTACAGGCGGACTAAAAAACTGACAGGCGGTCCGTGTGAAAGAGCCCTAAAACATTTAGAAAATTGTTGCATTGTAGTACTGTTTTCATGTTTTTTTTTTGTGTTCAACAGAATTATTTTTTTTTTCAATACATGTGGAGCAAGCGAGGACTGTTCGCTGCTCTATTTGATGGTTCTTTAACAATCTACGTAAACGATTAATAAAAACCATTGAAAACAGAAAATGTTTTATCTTTCCATACAGCTGAGGTCAGGGTATGATTTTTATTGCATAGTTACATGCTTAAACCAATGTAGGTATGCATAGCTCATATCTGACCGATTCTTGTGGGAGGCTACATCCGTTGTAGTAGCCACTACTACAGTGATCGCTACGCTTATCTAGGTCCTATGCAAAGCAGCTGCCCTTCTTCATAGTATCTGCAGGGGGTGCTTGCTTGGCACTGTTCACATACACAGAACATGTTGCATTTTTTTTTCTTTTTCAATGTCATTCTTTGATTAGATAAGGTGGAGATCAACATTACTGCCCCTCTTCTACTTCCATTGTAAAATTCTTTAGAAATAAAAATGATTTATGTAACTTTTTTTAAGTACAATATTCTGCTTTTTTTGGAGCGAGGGATTGTTTAAAATTTTGACATCACTGAAGAAAATGTATTTACCTTCACTATTTTCAGTTGGATCTTGAACTAATGGGTCCTTATTAAAATAGAAGTATGTTTTTGGGCTTTTTTGCAGAATCATACTTATCTAGATGGATGCAACATCTGTCCCCCTCCGGCTCTAACATTGAGAGCTGAGCGATCAAACACAGCAGATCGCTCAGTTCTCAGGGCTTCCCGAGCAAAGAGCTAGTGACTGTCAGTCACCAGATCTCTCCTCTGCTCCCCCCCCCCGCACTCACTGGAGCGCTGGGCTGTGGAGGTGGCGGGAACAGGAGCGGACGGCTCAGGCTCTTAGCTGGTCACTAAGATGCTGAGCCAGGAGCATGTGGGAAAATGCCAACTTCATTGTCACGATCTGGCCCAAGCCTGGACCAGCTCTGTGATGTCAGCCAACAGTGGGCTTGAGCCCGCTGTCTGCTGAAAACGGGTTTCAGAAGTGCAGAACGAACTGTACTCCTGTGATCCACAGGAGAAGTTCAGCCAAGATCGTTTGGCTGTACTTCTCCTTTAACGCTGGACAGAGACTTGATGCCCAGCATATCATGGAGGGAGGGTGACAGCATCAAAAGACAGACAAATTGCTTGGGGTTGGTAGGCTCAAGGTGTCACTGCCAGAGCCTGTAGCCCATTTTGGGTCTGGTTACAAGCATGGCCAATTTCTTGGAGACATACACTACTGTGCAAATGTTTTAGGCAGGTGTGGAAAAAATGCTGTAAATTAAGAATGCTTTTAGAAATTGTGTTAATTGTCTGTTTTTATCAATTAACAAAATGGAAAGTAAATGAACAAAAGAGGAATCCAAATCAATGTAGCGGGGTCCCCAAATTTAACCCCGCTATGCCTAACTTTAGGGGTGACCAGAGCAATAGTTTGGCTCGGGTCTCTTGATTATTTGGACTCTGCCTTACTGCTGTGTCACCTGGTGTGCAGTTCCCCTTTGGGCGTATAGGTGGTGCTGTCACCTATGCCTGAGGTTGAACCACAGGTGATGGAGTAGGTTTGGATGTCCTCTCTCGGCTGCCGTTGGTGGGCGGTTCTGGCCTTCTGTGCATGCCGGGAGAGGATATATAAGGGGCAGACGCCATTACACTGAGCGCGATTTCCCGGGGCCCATGCCCGGACGACAATTCCGGGGCCCACTGCGCCCCATGTTGATCGAGGAGTCTCAGGCACCTTCAGCCTGAGTCTACGGAGTTCCAGGTAGGCCCAGTACCTTTGGGTCTACAACCAAAGAGGAGTCCCAGGGAACCCACGTGAGGGTGACCGCTCTGACACAGAGGAAGCTAGGGGAGGATCAATCCCATAACAAGAGGGCGAGTAATAGAGGATTGCTGACTCGGGAAAGGCCTGGTGACCTGTCGGAGGGTAGGATTCCTCACTTCGCAGACTGCCTCTGCGGAGTGGTGAAAGTCCAGGAGGGGATCCCCTTGATTTGGTCCTTGGAGGGGACCGAGTCATTGTTCCAGCATCTCGCCGGCTGCTAGTGCTATTGAGTGACTATCCGGGTGAGCTGTACCCACTCGGGACCGAGTGGCGACGAAGCCAAGAGTGTGCCTGAATCCACTTCTATCTGCTAACACCATTTTCTCACTTCAACTCTCTGGTTCCTGAAAGAAAGATAAAATAAACTCACGTTGGAGTTGATATGTTGTGTGGACATAGACCTCATTTGGGAAAGATAAAGACTCGCCTCTATAAACATAGAGGGGAGAACCAGAAGAAGGAAGCAATTAACTGCAGGACCCAAGTATGTAACACCGCCTGACCTTTATAATCTAGAGGACACGGGCATGTGGCATGGTGTGTCTTATCCCCCTGCTTGAGAAGGTAAGAGGGGGAAAAGGATCCGTGTGCTACATCAATATTTGGCATGACCACCCTTTGCCTTGAAAACAGCATCAATTCTTCAAGGTATACTTGCACACAGGTTTTGAAGGAACTTGGCAGGTAGGTTGTTCCAAACATCTTGGAGAACAAACCCAGGATCTTCTGTGGATGTGGGCTGCCTCCAACCCTTCTGTCTCTTCATGTAATGCCAGATAGACTTGATGATTTTGAGATCTGGGCAATACTAAGTATTATTTATAACAAAAAAGTGTTACATCCCACATTTTTGTTATGTTTTTATATGGTATTGTATACTGTAACGGCTGTCCAAGTATGAAAGGGGTTAACGCCGTTTAGGATATTTCCCCTCTGAACACACATCCGCTACCGATCCTCCACAGTCAGTCGACCGCTTCCCATAGGATTAATCCTTCCAGACATACGAGACAAAACGCTCTGTATCTTTCCAACAGGAATGAATCTTTATTGAAAAAACACTACAACTTTTATACACACAGAGAGAAGTTTCTGATTTTCTTCTCATAATACACTTTTGACCAGACCTAATTTACATGAGCTAATCCCTTTTCAGTTTAAATGATTATGCATGACCCTTTGTGTTCCCCAGCCAGTCTGTCTGCTAGAGTACAATACCTATGATTACAGACTTAAATACCACAAGCCACACTAGACAGTAGAATGTAATCACCCCCTACCTCATCACAGCAATTAGGACACCACAGTCCACACACAATATATACCATTTATGTACAGCATTGAATATGGCTATCACAGATCATGGTGGGGTTCTCATTCCCCCTGTGCCCCAAGTGACCCCTGTCACATACACATAACCCAGTGTCCATAAATAATGTAATTAATAAAAGAAATAAGAAATATGTTGAAATGGGTAGAAACTATATCTTGAAACTGCAGTGAATCTTAATGCAGCAAATTGAATGGTAAGCTGGCTATTGCTCTTGTAAGCAGTTGCTTGCATGGGTATTGTGTATCTTTGCAAGCTGGTTGCACTACTTAATTATTCATTAACCTGGAACAAGTATTTGAGACTTACCCTTTGTCCTGCATTTTTCCTGAATGTAAGTAGTGCACTTCCTGGATTAGGAGGGTGCCTAGTCACTGCTGCTTTGGCTGATATAATATGTACCAATTAAGCTGATGTTCATGCCTCTCTTCACAGTCTACCCGACTGACTCTCTTCACCATGACCGACTGCTCTGGAGATCTTCCAGGGCAAGGGTAGGGAAGATTTAAGCACACTGCTATCTTCCAGAGAGACCTGCTACATGTGGCAGTCTCTCCCCAT
Source organism: Rana muscosa (assembly GCA_029206835.1). Classification (NCBI taxonomy): domain Eukaryota; kingdom Metazoa; phylum Chordata; class Amphibia; order Anura; family Ranidae; genus Rana; species Rana muscosa. Next base: position 223,872,689 of record CM055116.1, read on the forward strand.
GCAAGTCCCTGTACTCACACTGTCTCCCTTGCTCCCTCTGCCTCTCCGGGAAAGCTCCTTCCAAGCTTCTCCCGTTGTCAGGATCCTCCTAGACCAGCACCTCAGCACCAGCCTGAGGCAGAGCACCCCCACTGACAGTCCCCTCAGCACTCCATCTCCATCTTCCACACGACTCCCCTGCTGGCATGACTCATTTATATTTAAGGCTCACTTAGTCCTCTGCCAGGCCCACTGCCTGGGGATTGGCTAAGCTCCCCTAAATATGCAGAACAACCTTCCTAGCCTCTGCCCTCCAACTTCCAGAATGTTCCCTTACTTTCCAGAACCAGGGGGAGGCACCAGAGAGCTGCCTGTATGAGTCATCCAGCCCTGAACTCCAGTAAACCATGACCCAGGTTTCATGACTCAGACTTAGCCCTGAGTCAAACTATGTTTTACCTACTCTGACACTAGTAGCACACTAGAGGGTGATACATACAAAATTCCTGACTTTGTGCAAGCATACAAAGTGTGCAAATGTAAGAATTGATGCTGGTTTGAAGCCAAAGCATAGTCACACCAAATATTGCTTTTATTTAGGTGTTCTTCTGTTTGCTCACTTTGCATTTTGTAAACTGATAAAAAATAAACAGTTAAAATATATATTTTTGAAAGCATTCTTACTTTACAGCATTTCCTCACACCTGCCTGAAATTTTTTCACAGTACTGTACTTTTTATTCATCTATTAGAAACTCAGTTTTTTTCTTTGTTTTGGGTACAGTCAGGAAGGGTAAAAATTAATTTTCAATGCTGACTCACTAGGAAGCTTTCCCGTCACTCTCCTGTGTTGTCTGACACCTGTCATGAAACACAAATGTTGACAGAGGTTTTAACCATTCCACCATACTTTTCATAACTAAGGGCCCAGTGATGCACAGTGCTAATGGATGTAAAATGTACTTCTACTTTGTCTAATGCATTGCAGGGCCATTCATTTGGAATGGCACCCTAACACGTGTACAGTGAGTCAGCTGCCTTAAGTGCATAATCCTGAAAATGCATATAGCACACAATCTGGTCCTAAAAATGGTTTGGATGAAGTTGGCCTGGTGCACCCATGAGCCTTCCTTTTAGTAGTTTTGCAGAAGTGCAGAAGATTGAAATTGTTCAGGTATGTTGGATGTACTATATGAGGGTGATATATGGGTGCCCTCAATGCAGGGCTGGTGCAAGGATTTTTGACATCCTAGACAAAACCTCATTTTGCCGCCCATTGGCTCTGCCCACCTTGGCTCCACCCTTTTGCCCTGCCCATGTATACCCCACCTTTTTAACGAAACGCCCATCAAATGCAGCCTCACCAGCGCCCATCAAATGCAGCCTCACCAGCGCCCATCAAATGCAGCCTCACCAGCGCCCATCAATGCAGCCTCACCAGCGCCCATCAATGCAGCCTCACCAGCGCCCATCAATGCAGCCTCACCAGCGCCCATCAATGCAGCCTACCAGCGCCCATCAATGCAGCCTACCAGCGCCCATCAATGCAGCTTCACCAGCGCCCATCAAATGCAGCTTCACCAGCGCCCATCAAATGCAGCTTCACCAGCGCCCATCAAATGCAGCTTCACCAGCGCCCATCAAATGCAGCTTCACCAGCAGCCATCAAATGCAGCCTCACCAGCAGCCATCAAATGCAGCCTCACCAGCAGCCATCAAATGCAGCCTACCAGCACCCATCAATGAATGTTTGCTTGCCTCCATTCATTTGGGAGTCGGGACACAGACACAGTTCTCTGCCACTACTGCACCTCTGACACTATGTGCGAATGGAGCTCCAGCTGCCTGCTGATGCTGAGACTTAGTGGCTTGCTGCAGAGAGAAGAGAGTAGGAACACCAGTGGCCGGGCGCCCTAGGCAGCGGGGTGCCCTAGGCGGTTGCCTAGTGGTAGCACCGGCCCTGTCTCCATGAGCAGGTCTGGATGGAACCGTTTTCATTGCTGTACATAATGTCCAAGTATTCTAGCACTGCTGCCTTTACACTTTGCATGTTTTGTACATTCAATGAATAGCACACCAGAGAAAGGCATGTTTCCATTACAAACTGAATGTTGTCTAGGGTGCTACAGGTTGTAGTGTGTGTCTAGTTTTCACTTCCTGAATTAAATAGATGTCGAGTAATGCTCAGACAGCATTAAATATTTACTCTGCCTACTAAATGGAAAGCAGATGCCAGAAACGGAAACCGCTGAGCTTCCAAATCTTCACTTTCTGCTGCGTATATCTGCCAAAGGAAAGACTAATATTGTCAGCCATGTGCCATACTGCATTAAACAAATTACTGAAGTGATTGACTATTTGTGGGCTAGAGTTCTCCAGATATTAAGTGAATGAAATGCATTTAACACATGTTTGTAGTGTATGGATTCCTATAATCATCTTGATGCTGATCAGACTTGCCTTTAGAGCCAAGGGTTGAAATCTGACCTTCTGCTGCTTATATAAATACGCTCAGAGATGGAGCGGAGTTGTTAAATGTCAGTCTCTGGGCATCTGACCTACAAGAGTTCTCAGCATAGTCAGCATAGTCATGTCTCTAAGCAACCATTTTATATTCTTGACTTAATTTGTTGAGTATAACAATTAGTTCCAAGATTGAGGGTATCAGTAGTACTCCAAGGTACAAATGACATATCACTGCTGAAATCAATAACATAGTTCACTACAGTTTACAAGTCTCTTCTACAAGTTGCCCATGACTAAAGAAGTCTGTAATGCCAAGAATATACAGTACTTTGTCACTTTCTTAACCACTTCCCATCCGCGCTATAGCCGAATGACGGCTACAGCGTGGACCTGAATTGCCGGGAGGCCGTCAATAGATTTCCTCCCGTGCTCGAGCGGCCTGCGCGCCCCCTGCAGGGCGCGCGCAGCTCGCTCTGTGATCAGCGAGTCTATGAGACTCGCTGGATCACAGATTGGAGTAAGGGGTCGATCGCGACCCCTTACCACATGATCAGCTGTCAGCCAATGACAGCTGATCATGTGATGTAAACAGAGCCGGTAATCGCTGATAGCGTGAGGAGGAAAAAAAAAGCTGATCACCGGCAGAAGACAGCGGGACATCGGTCCCGATCAGGGAGAGCTGCAGACAGCTCATCTGTGTAAATGTGTGCCACCTGTCAGTGCCACCTTCCAGTGCCCACCAGCGCCGCCTATCAGTGCCCACAGTGCCACCTATCAGTGCCCACAGTGCAACATCTAATCAGTGCCTCAAACAGTGCTGCCCATCATTGTCACCTACCAGTGCCCGTCATTGTCACCTACCAGTGCCCGTCATTGCCATCTACCAGTGCCACCTATCTGTGCCCATCAGTGCCCCCCATCAGTGCCCCCTTATCTGTTCCCATCAGTGCCGCCTTATCTGTGCCTATCAGTGCCGCCTTATCTGTGCCTATCAGTGCCCACCAGTTCAGCCTATCAGTGCCCATCAGTACCGCCTCATCAGCGCATATCAATGAAGGAGAAAAATTACCTGTTTGCAAAAAAAAATTACAAAATATAAAACATGATTGTTTTTTTTTTTCTAAATTTTCCATCTTATTTTGTTTGTTTAGCAAAAAATAAAAACCCTAGAGGTGATCAAATAACACCAAAAGAAAGCTCTATTTGTGGGGGGAAAATTATAAAAATTTCATTTGGATACAGCATTGTATGACCGCGCAATTGTCATTCAAAATGCATCAGCGCTGAAAGCTGAAAATTGGTCTGGGCAGGAGGGGGGTTTAAGTGCCCAGTAAGCAAGTGGTTAATTTCAAGAGGAGTGGATACAGACCAGCTGTGGCAGGTCTTTACCAACTGCTTTTGCTGCCATGAGCTGCTATTGACTGGAGTAGCCTATTGATAATTAAAAACACACTAATATTCCTCTTTAAATGTCCAATTATCCGAGGCAGGCAGTGCCATCATACAGCTACTGAACGACTTTACTGGTGTATGGGGGTGGTGAAACATTTGTGTATTTTGGGGGACTGGAGATCCTAGCCATTTCCACCCAATGACTGCAACGTAACATTTGCACTTATATAATATATATATGTGCCTCCTAACTTTTCACTAGACAGCTTATTTGGCTGGTCTTTCCCTTTATATTTTAGATTGGTTCAGATTTGTTCCAGGTCTTTTGAGGGCCTTGAGTGTTTCAAAGACATGATTCATACAAAACTAGGTGTCATCATAGACCTGTAGTTAACATGGATAGTTGAGCAAAATATCAAATGCCTTTGACATATACATACCGTATATACTCGAGTATAAGCCGACCCGAATATAAGCCGAGGCACCTAATTTTACCACAAAAAAAGGGAAAACTTATTGACTCGAGTATAAGCCTAGGGTGTCCATCTGCATGCCTCACTGTGCCTTACTTTGCCTCACTGTGTCCATGTGCATGCCTCACTGTGTCCATGCCTCACTGTGCCCATGCCTAGACTAATGTTTAACATGGGAGTCTATGGAAGGGGTGCCCGGCTTTTAAAAATTGGTGCTCCTCGGCCCTAGGTCCTCCAGGCAACAAACTTTGCACACTTGTAGAGGAGAAATGGGGCTATATGTGTGCCAAGTACCGGGTCCCCAAAATTCACTGGAGAAATTATTAACATGGGAGTCTATGGAAGGGGTGCCCGGCTTTGAAAAATTGGTGTTCCCCGGCTTTAGGTCCCCCAGACAACAATCTTTGCACAATTGTAGAGGAAGAGTGTGGCTACATGTGTGCCAAGTTTGGGGTCCAGGGGACCTATGGCCGGCTAGTACCGGGTCCCCAAAGTTCAGGAGATCAGGCGCAAAAAGGTGACTCGAGTATAAGCCGAGGGGGGCATTTTCAGCACAAAAAAATGTGCTAAAAAACTCGGCTTTTACTCGAGTATATACAGTAGTTTCTTCCTGTCTAGTCATCCCATCAAAAGAAATTGCTGACAATTTTCTTTTTAGGCCCCTTTCAAACCAGGGGACCGATCGGATCCGCCTGTCCATTTTTCCTGATCTAACCACCCATTGTTCTCAATGGGGAGGACGGATGTAAACGGACATGTGAACATTTACACCTGCCTGCATCTGATCCGATCTGGGCTGCCCAAACAGACAGATAGGGATCTGTTCCCAATCCATCTAGGGGATCGGATTTGATGACAGTCGAAAGGAAACACACAGGTGGTTGGTTTCCATCCGACGGCCCCATAGAGAACAGCGGGCTGTGTCCGTGTTTTTTTTTTTTTTTCAGCTCTCCGCCCCCTTTTTTCTGAACTCTCAGACAAGAGTGGAGAAAACTGTAGATAGACAGGTATTATGTATTATGTAGGAGGATTTGTTTAATCCCTGTGTATTAGAGCTGCACGATTAGTCGTTAAAAAATCGCGATTAAACCCCCCCTCGTGATCTCTATGGAGAATTTCCCGATTCATTCATGTAACACGTGTAGGGAGTTCTCTGTACACTCAGCTGCCCAAATAAAATAAAAAATTGGGCAGCCTGCCGAGTTTTTTACAACATTGTCCGTGCTGGTAGATAACTATAAATATTGTAACTTTCCGTTCTTATATCAAAGGAATGAACTTCGGTCTGGAAGTTTAACCAATTAAAGAAACTCTGACACTTGTTTCTTACTAAGTTAAAATCAGTATTTTTTGCTAGATAATTAATTGGAACCCCCAAACATTATATATATATATTTTTTTTTTAGCAGAGACCCCAGGGGAGATTGTTGCAATATTTTATGTCACGCTGTATTTGCGCAGCGGTCTTTCAAACGCAATTTTGGGAAAAAAACACACTTCATTGAATTAAAAAAAAAAACTAAACAGTAAAGTTAGCCCAATTTTTTTGTATAATGTGAAAGATGATGTTAGGCCGCGAGAATCGTGATCTTTATTCTAAGCAAAAAAATTGTAATTCTCATTTTAGCCCAAATCGTGCAGCTCTATTGTGTATTACCTGAGGCCAGTCACTTCACTGGGTATATGTAAGGCTTTACAACCACTTTAAAGTATAAGGGGAATTTCACTATGATATATGCAGCCTCTGAAATAATGCCAGAGCAATGAGTTGTCTGTTAAAAATCATTTCTGTTTCAAGCAGGCTGGTCTGCAGCCTCCCATTGCTGTTATACCATCCATGGAGTGGGGCTGCTTATTCAGCCCAGCATAGAGCAGGTCTTACATCTCCGCCATATAACGGTGGCCCAGAGCTGCTTGTTCACAGCGGTACTCAATGAAAACAGCCCGGTAGACTGCAGGCCAAGCTGCATGAAACAGCACTTTTGTCTGTAAAGGTATACTAACGCAATGCCATTTTATGGAGACTGCAAGGACAATTGTAAACTATAATTTATAGTGAAAGTGTAGTCGTCTTTTTAAAAAATATGTATTTACAGACATTTCCAATTGCTGTGTTTTAGTTTCATCTGTCATATGCTGACAAAGAACTTATAGAAAGAGAACCCAGAGGGGAATCCCAGCAAGATGTTCTCAGAAGACTAGCCAAGGACCTTCCGGTCTATACCAGGACGATGTCAGGGGGTATATATTATATATTACTTTCTTCACAGCAGCGTCCCTGAATCTCCATTTCAAAGTAATAAATCACTTCACTACAAGAGATTATTTAAATTACATGCTAAATCTTGTGAAGTGGAAAGGATGACAATAGCAACTGAATGCAGCTGAATACAACTAAAAGCCATACAATACAGTGCCACATTTTCTATGGTAATACATATAATAGGGGAGTATTACACACTTGGATCCATTACCTGAATATCTGGGCAAAGATCTCTAAATGGTTTCTAGCAAAACTGAACTGAACTGAAATACGAACCCTTTGAAGAGCTTGGTGGGATTTTGCTTTAGAGACATTGAAAGTCATTGGATTGGGAGGGTATGGCCTGTGTAACTTTGGCACTTACACATTTGCTAAGACGCAACCTGCCAGTACTATATGCCAAAGGGGTCAGCCATAGCCAAGTGCTAACGGTGAAAAAAAATGATAATTTAATGGAGAATGACTATGGCATATGGGCATTAACTAAAAATAGGGTCTGTAACACTCAAAGGAGCATGCCAATGGGGTCAAATAACCAACTAAGGTATAACCAACATTATGCATGACCACCCATATAAAAAAAGCACCTCCGTGTGTTAATATATAAAATACATATATTACTGTCCCAATGTAAATAGCCATAATATAGAAAAATAAATGATCATACGGAACTAAAACAAGACAACTAAATACAAAATATACATTCTAGAATAGCCATAGTCACACAAGCTTTAATATTATTTTATCAATTTTTATAAACGCACTAATGGATTTATCTTTCTCTACCCCACTCTCTACATTTGTAGTCCTATTACCCTAATTCACTTTTTCCTTTTTTTATGATTTCTGTTTATCTCATATCCTTTCATGTTTAAAGAAATTTGACAATTGCCTAGTTTAGACTGCATAGGTTGTTATACACCAAAATCTGATGTACTGTAGTTAATTTTCCTAGTTAAAGATACACTTGTGCTATGTATATTGTACATTCATGTGTATTGTCTTCATATTTCGATAAAACTTTGAGAAAAAAAAAGAAAAAAGAATTACACTCTAACCCCTAAAACACTTGCAAATTTCCAAAGCAAATACAGAAAGAAACCAGTATATGCATAATTATATATACCCTGTTGCAATAAATCAAATGAATGTCTCAATGTATGGTGGACACTAATAGTGATAAATTATCAAAAGCGAACATTTAGCAATCTACATTCAAGAATGGATCCAGATCCAAATAATATTTGATATGTTGTATCCTTAGCTTGTAATTCTGCCATAGAAATATGATAAATATTCTATATACATACATTATTGCTATTGATTTCACCTCTTGCAATACATCTGTAGGCCAACAGCGATACAGGCATCAATGATTTCAAGGGATTGAACATACAGTGGGTACAGAAAGTATTCAGACCCCCATACATTTTTCACTCTGTTATATTGCAGCCATTTGCTAAAATCATGTAAGTTCATTTTTTTTCCTCATTAATGTACACACAGCACCCCATATTGACAGAAAAACACAGAATTGTTGACATTTTTGCAGATTTATTAAAAAAGAAAAACTGAAATATCACTTGGTCCTAAGTATTCAGACCCTTTGCTCAGTATTTAGTAGAAGCACCCTTTTGATCTAATACAGCCATGAGTCTTTTTGGGAAAGATGCAACAAGTTTTTCACACCTGGATTTAGGGATCCTCTGCCATTCCTCCTTGCAGATCCTCTCCAGTTCTGTCAGGTTGCTTGGTAAACGTTGGTGGACAGCCATTTTTAGGTCTCTCCAGAGATGCTCAATTGGGTTTAAGTCAGGGCTCTGGCTGGGCCATTCAAGAACAGTCACGCAGTTGTTGTGAAGCCACTCCATTATTTTAGCTGCGTGCTTAGGGTCATTGTCTTGTTGGAAGGTAAACCTTCGGCCCAGTCTGAGGTCCTGAGCACTCTGGAGAAGGTTTTCGTCCAGGATATCCCTGTACTTGGCTGCATTCATCTTTCCCTCGATTGCAACCAGTCTTCCTGCCCCTGCAGCTGAAAAACACCCCCACAGCATGATGCTGCCACCACCATGCTTCACTGTTGGGACTGTATTGGACAGGTGATGAGCAGTGCCTGGTTTTCTCCACACATACCGCTTAGAATTAGGGCCAAAAAGTTCTATCTTGGTCTCATCAGACCAGAGAATCTTATTTCTCACCATCTTGGAGTCCTTCGGGTGTTTTTTAGCAAACTTCATGAGGGCTTTCATGTGTCTTGCACTGAGGAGAGGTTTCCGTCGGGCCACTCTGTCAAAGCCCCGACTGGTGGAGGGCTGCAGGGATGGTTGACTTCCTACAACTTTCTCCCATCTCCCGACTGCATCTCTGGAGCTCAGCCACAGTAATCTTTGGGTTCTTCTTTACCTCTCTCACCAAGGCTCTTCTCTCCCGATAGCTCAGTTTGGCCGGACGGCCAGCTCTAGTAAGGGTTCTTGTCGTCCCAAACATCTTCCATTTAAGGATTATGGAGGCCAATGTGCTCTTAGGAACCTTAAGTGCAGCAGAAATTTTTTTGTAACCTTGGCCAGATCTGTGCCTTGCCGCAATTCTGTCTCTGAGCTCTTCAGGCAGTTCCTTTGACCTCATGATTTTTATTTGCTCTGACATGCACTGTGAGCTGTAAGGTCTTATATAGACCGGTGTGTGGCTTTCCTAATCAAGTCCAATCAGTATAATCAAACACAGCTGGACTCAAATGAAGGTGTAGAGAACCATCTCAAGGATGATCAGAAGAAATGGACAGCACCTGAGTTAAATATATGAGTCTCACAGCAAAGGGTCTGAATACTTAGGACCATTGATATTTCAGTTTTTCTTTTTCAATAAATCTGCAAAAATATGTCAACAATTCTGTGTTTTTCTGTCAATATGGGGTGCTGTGTGTACATTGAGGGAAAAAAATGAACTTAAATGATTTTAGCAAATGGCTGCAATATAACAAAGAGTGAAAAATTTAAGGGGATCTGAATACTTTCCGTACCCACTGTATGTAGTGTTATAACATATGGCATTATGTAATAAATAGAATATCTCTGTCTTGAGGCCCACTATGGTCTGGGTTCTTAAAGAGACCCTGTCACCAGACCATTCATTTCAACAACAATCTTCCCATAAGATTATATGCACATTTAACATATTTTAGGCATGTTATTTACCTGTAAAAGCCTGAATTGTGTAGAAGCCCTAAAACTGCTGCTGGGCGCTGCCATCTTGAATGCAATGTCAGCAGCCCCAACAGACTCCCCTTACAATTACATTGAGGCATCATGTACATGGATGGGGAGAGCCTTAAAATCTGCTGAGCATAATGTTCTGGGTGTTTTCCCATGCCTGAGGAGCTGCAGGTGTCATGTACAGCCTGGAATTTGTAGCATTTGTAAAAATGGACTGTAAAGGCACGTATATAATTTTTTGATCAAAATGTATTTATTAATATACATATATATCACAATAACACAATACATATATAACATTAAACTTAGAAGTGGGACTATTTGTGGCTCCCCTAATTTAGGAACTAAATATAATTTCCTGTGGGACAATACTGATGATGCGTCCACACGGGGGTATCCTCTTAGTTGGGGTTCCACTTTTCCACTTAGGAAATTATATTTAGTTCCTATATTTGGGGAACCACAAATAGTCCAACTTCTATGTTTAACGTTTGTAGCGGGTATGTACTTTCCCGGGTGTAAATTTGAACTTGGCAGAGACATTAGTGATGTGTAATTCCCCGCAGCCCAGTGGGTGGCGCTGTCGCCCTGGGTTGGGGTTGAATCATTGCTGTGTGCCGTACCTCCTTTCTGTCCTCCCTCGGCAGCGGTATGGTGGGGCGGGGAACCCGCCGTGCTTGCCGGGAGAGGGTATAAAGGGGTCGGCCATCTTTGTCACGGGGTCGAGTCCCAGGCACCTTCAGCCTGTGGGCGGTGGTTCGTGTCGGTCCTCTAGGCGGCTTAGGCCTAGAGGACAACCAGAGGTCGTGTTCCATCTCAGGCACCTTTAGCCTGGGGTGAGGTACTCGGATGGAGGTCCGGAGCTCAGTGCCCAACACTGAGTTCCGCGAGGGAAGGAGATCCTAGGGAACCCCAGGAGTGGGTACCCGAATCCGGAAGGCGCAATGGACCGGGGGGAGCTCCTCACTTGAAGACCTGGTGCAGCATATTGCCGGTGACAGGTGAGCCTCTCGTCTGAGACCGCCTGGAAGGAAATTCCCCCTCGTGCGGAGACCGTAACCCACTTTCAGAAAGGAAAGTGGAGAACCAAATTGTGTCTGGGCCTATTCGCATCCACACCTCCTTTCCTGTTCTATATCCAAGGGAGTTCAACTGTTTGTGTTCATTCAAGAAGAATAAAGGAGTGTTGAACTTTAATGGTGTGGAGCTCAATTCCTAGCAGACATTGTTCAAGGTGACTCTTGGAGGGAGGACCCAGGTACACAGCACTGACCCGAAGGTAATACAAGAACGTTGCTTATACCGCACTGACACATGTGGTGGAGGCCAGGCGTGGTGTCCCCGCTCCCTCCCCTCTAAGATACCCCTAGACAAGTGTGATATATATGTATATTAATAAATACATTTTGATAAAAAAAATGTAGATATGCGCCTTTAAATCCATTTTTCCAAATACTACAAATTCCATATACTTTGTGCGACATGGCACAGTTTTATTATTTTAGGTGCCTTATTGCCACCTACAGGCACCAGCAAACCAAAATTGTCATGTACAGCCTGCCATACAAGTGGATTCACAAAAAAGATGGTGGCGGGGGACTCAGGGTGCATTGACTTTTGGAGGATCACAGCGGGAAATCGCTGAAATCACTGGGTGATTTCCATGTGTTTCAGTGAGGTACCCATTTAAGCAGAAGCAATCAAACAGACCATTTGATGTGGTGATAAAATAAAACTTTTGTAAAACAGAATAACACTTCATATTCTAAAAAGATTTTCCAACAATTGAATGTACATTTAATGCTGTAGAACCCTGCACTTGGCCTGATTTGCCTTCAACGCCTATGCATTTTAGTAGGACATGCTGCATTCAGCAAAACATAATGCAAAACAGGTCAAACACAGCCATAGAAATGTCATCCACACTGCACCAGTTTCAAATGCACTAAAAAAACACAGGAAAACAAAGTCTATGTACACAATCCATTAACCACAATTTTACACAATTCCTATTATGACCTGAGGCCTGTAAACTGAGGTTTTTTTTTTTTTAAGAGCATTAAACACCAAACACATTCATGAACCATGTACACAACAGTCTAGTCACAGTGGGTAATAGAAACATAAATAACATGTAGATTGTCTGTGTTGCAGCAGTGGTATAAAAACAGATATTATAATGTTGCCCGAGTTGTTACACACAGTATTGAGTCCAAAAAGTCGATTTTTTTTTTTTAGTTCAGTGAATCGTGGATTTAATTCTCTGGCTCCTGTAGACTAGTTTTTAAGCTGCAATATGGACTTTCAATTACAGGGCTGGGGGGGAAGTATTGATACAAGACAAGTGTAATGGTGTCACTCACCACACTTATGTTCCATTGAGAACTAGGAGTCTCCCTGCAGCAGTGGTAGATGTGACTGTGTGGGTGGGGAGAAGAACCCTAGATTCCGTAATTTGGGGTGGGGGGCTGCAGAGTGTGCCCATGTTTTATACTATACCCTAATTATGGGCATAACTTGAAACATGGTCAGAGAATTGAACTTCTCTTTAAAGGGGTTGTAAAGGTACATGTTTTTTCACCTTAATGCATCCTATGCATTAAGGTGAAAAAACATTCAACAATGCCGCCCCGAGCCCCCGTTTTACTTCCCTGGCCCCTCGAAAGTCCCGCGCTCGCTCCCGTCATCCTCCGAGTTCCTGAGCCCGGCCGTTGATTGGCTACACTGGATGGATTGAAAGCAGCGCAGCCATTGGCTGGCACTGCTGTCAATCACATCCAATGACGTGGCACGCCGGGGGGCGGGGCCGAGTGATACAGTCGGCGGCTATGGCCGCCGCTGTATCATGGGAGCGCGCCCGCAGTAACTCCACACCATGCGAGCTCGCTCGCATTATGGTGTGGAGTCCTTGCGGGGAGGAGCTGAAACAGCCGCCGAGGGACCCCAGAAGACCAGGATCGGGGCCACTCTGTGCAAAACGAGCTGCACAGTGGAGGTAAGTATAACATGTTTGTTGTTTTAAAAAAAAAAAACGGGAACCTTTAGTGTTCCTTTAACATCCCGCTGTGGATCACTTTTCACAGAGCGGTGCAGACATGGCTGACTCAGGAGGTCAATTAGCCGCCTCCTGGATGCCTGTTTTTTTTTTTTTTCCTTCGTTTTTTTACAGCCAATTAACCATTTTCAGTGGTAATAATGTGGCACAACTGAGAGCCTAGTGTTGGGCTTGCAGTTGCGTCATGACTCTCTTTACTTGAAAGGGTTATGCTCATAGGTGTTACTGTCTGTCAAATGCGTCAGTAAGGACACATATATTGCCCCACAGAGCTTTTTTTCTCAGAGAATAGGTGCAGGAACTCCCCACCCTTTGTTTCTGCTCCCTACCGACCTCTGAGTACCGTCCCTTGGTTAAACCTCCTACCCACCTCCGATACCACCTCTTTTAGAAAATACAGAACCAAGTATCATTTTGTGCTACTAAGTGATTTGCACGGAATTTGTTCATGATAACAAGAAAGACAGTAAAATATAATCCCCGCAGTGAGCAACGATAGACCCAACCCCAGCAACAGTAGACCCCCCCCCCCAGCAATGATAGGCCTTACCCAAGCAACAATAGATCCCCCACACAACAATAGACCCCCCCAGCAACAATAGACCCCCAGCAGCAACAGCAGATCTCCCAGAAGCCAGCATCAATAGACCCTTCAGGAGCTGGCAACAATAGAACCTCTCCCTTAACAGTAGATCCCTCCAAGCAACATAATACCCCCCACTAGCAACAATAGACCCACCCAGCAACACTAGACCTCCATGCAAAAATAGATCCCCAGCAGCAAGCATCAATAGACCCTCCAGCACACCCCAGCACTCCTTGCCATTACATACATTCATTGCTGGAGGTGCCGGAACTGCGTTCCCCCGCGTTCCCGTTGAAAAAAAGCCCTGTTGCCCCACAACTTGATGCTTTACATCGTGGCTGGGAGCATATGTACCCTCCCGTCCAGCTGCCTTTGAAGCTCAACTGCCTATCTTTACTGCCCCAGGCCCCCAACTGCAAGTGTAATCTAAGGCTGGCTATACATTATTAAATTTTTCTTTAGATCTATAAAAACCCTATAATATGAGGTCAAACCTAAACACTTTCCATTTGTATGCAATCAGGCAGGCCCTTGCACTATATAGTTGAAGGTAAATCTATAGGAAATTAAATACGAAAATTGCATAAAGTATGGCAGGCTTAAGTCACCTTTAAAGAGAAAGTAAAGCCAATTTTTATTTATTTTTTATTTATTTTTTTAAAACCCTGAAAAAGAAAAGCATAATGAGCTAGTATGCATAGCATACTAGCTCATTATGAATGACTTACCTGAGATCAAGCGGTCCTCGGTCACCACCTCCGCCGCCATCTTGCCTCAATGTCCCGTCACTGCCGTCAGTGCATCGCCGCTCCGGCGCTGTGATTGGCCGGAGCGGTGATGACGTCACACGCATGCGCGCTCGGACTGGCAAGAACCCATTCTGAAAACCGGCAATGAAGCCGGGCCGCTAGTGCGCATGCGTGTGACGTCATCGGCGCATCGGTTTATAGTAAATATCTCCTTAACCATGTAGGTTAAGGAGATATTTCTTGCACCTACAGGTAAGCCTTAATCTAGACTTACCTGTAGGTGCAAGTTGTCAGAGTGGGTTTACAACCAGTTTAATAATTTTAAGAAAGTGTTAGTTTGTAGAAGGCAAGTGAAAATATGCTGCAAATCTGAATCTTCATCCTTGTTACTAAAGAACCTCCTGAAATAACACAGCGGTAACAGTTTTTGCAGAACAAAGACAGGGAATATAATAAGAACCTAGACAATGCCGGCATCTCCTTTAAACTTTGAGATCTTTTGACTGAATTTACTGCCAAAATGAACATTAACTCCCAACTCTTTTCTCTGCAGCCATCAGATACTGTGACAGATGCCAGCTTGTGAAGCCTGACCGCTGTCATCACTGCTCTGTTTGTGATAAGTATGAACCCGATTCCCTGTGATCATTTGTACAAGATTAGAAAGCCGAGGAGACGGTGGCAGAGCTCTCAGTGCTGTCAGTGTCTAAATGATGTTCTTGTTTCAGCTGGTAGGCATATTGACAGCGCTGGTCTACGCTGATGTTCATGATCTTGAATTGAAGGGAAGCCAGAGTACTATAATTAGCCATGGCGAATAATTGGGTTGTGTATGAGAGGAAGTCTATACATGACATAAGCTGAAGGGTGCTTCACATGTCCCAGAGACAGAAATATTTGAGTGGTACTCAGAGATAAAAGGAGAAATACATTATTTTAACGCATTACACAAATATGATTTATTAAAAAAAATATATATATTTTATAGTCTGTTTTGGGAGTACACTGACTTCTTGATGACAAAAGATAAATGTTCCAATTTCTTCAAGATTTTATACTGTTAATTACTTTACTGGTGCCTTATTCTTTTAGCTGTGTTTTTCTGCAATGAATTATGGCCAATAGGAGACATGCCTTCTCTTGTTTCCTGAGAACTTGGACAGTTGCTAACTAGCAGAAAAGCATAGCTCTTACACCCCTTTCACACTGGAGGCATTTTTCAGGCGCTTTAGCGCTAAAAATATCGCCTGTAAAGCGCCTGAAAGAAGCCTCATCTGCAATCCCAGTGTGAAAGCCCAAGTGCTTTCACACTGGGGCGCTGCGCTGGCAGGACTACAAAAAAAGTCCTGCAAGCAGCTTCTTTGAGGCGCTTTAGGAGCGGTGTATATACCGCTCCTAAAGCGCCCCCTCCCATTGAAATCAATGGGAAGTGCCGCCAAAGCGCCTCGGCAGCGGCGCTTTGTGGGCGCTTTTAACCCTTTATTCGGCCGTTAGCGGGGGTTAAAAGTGCCCCGTTAGCGCCCAGAAAAATGCCGGTAAAGCACCGCTAGTTTTACCGGCGTTTTTCGGACGCTGGCAGTGTGAAAGGGGCTCTTAGACCCCTTTCACACTGAGGCGCTTTACAGGCGCTATAGCGCTAAAAATAGCGCCTGCAAAGCGCCTGTAAAGCACTTCACCTCTCACTCCAGTGTGAAAGCCCGAGGGCTTTCACACTGGAGAGGTGCGCTGGCAGGACGCTAAAAAAAGTCCTGCAAGCAGCATCTTTGAGGCGCTGTAGGAGCGGTGTATACACTGCTCCTACAGCGCCCCTGCCCATTGAAATCAATAGGCAGTGCTGCTGAAGTGTCGGCAAAGCGCCGCTGCAGTGGCGCTTTGCCGCCACTTTTAACCCTTTTTCGACCATTAGCAGGGGTTAAAAGCGCCCCACTAGAGGCCGAAAAGCACTGCAAAAACAACGGTAAAGCGCCACTAAAAATAGCGGCGCTTCACTGCCGAAGACTGGGCGCTGCCAATGTGAAAGTGCCCTCAGGCTTGGGTGACACCAACTACCACATACCATCTTTTTCCAGGCTGGCTTTTGCACGAGTTTTGCTAAATTCCAAAATATGACCATGTCTACTGAATTAAGATTGTTATTCATCTACACCAGCCATTCTCAACCTTTTTACCCCTGAGGAACCCTTGAAATAATTTTCAGGTTTTGGGGAACCCCTGCCATTGTAGGTCAGTGGGAAAATGTCCATTATATGGGTTGTCAGTGGGAGTAATGCCCCCTTACAGTGGTAGTAAGAATGTCACCCTTACAGTAAAGTTGGCCATGGATGTTTCGAATCTCGGCCGGTTTAGCAAGGACTGGCCGAGATTCGAAACATGTACTTGATCAATCAACTTGGGTACAACCAGCCTATCGGATTTTACACAGGATTTTCACTAGTGGCTATTATAGCTGCTAGCAGTAATCACTGTGTTCCCCCGGAGGGGACAGCTCCCCCCGTCCCCTGGCCAGGAGAACACAGTGGCTTCACGGAAGGTATTCCCCTATCAACACTGACTGTGTTTATGCTGGAATCGATTTTTAGTCCTGCCATCTGTGGTTGCAGGAAATAAAATTGCTCCGTTTATGGCCGGCTTTAGCTGGAAGGGCCAATAATTTCATGCCTCTAACTCTGCCAAGTGGTGTTGCAATCAAAATGGGATGTCAATCTGCCACAGCTCAAGGAGCCCCTAGCAATCTCTGGAGGAACCCTAAGATTCCAGGATTCCACAGAACCCTGGTTGAGAATGGCTGATCTAAACTATTGCCCTCATATGTCAAGCGAATTGACAACAAGGAGCATTTTAAACTTTGTTTCTTTCACTATTTTAGGTGTATATTGAAGATGGATCATCACTGCCCTTGGTATGTACTAACACAAAATATTTATTGTTGATATTTCATTAAGAGCCGGTTCACACAGGGGCGACTCAGCCGCCTGACAAGTCACGCTCCGCTCTGTTCAATGGAACCGTTCTAATAGGAGCGAAAAAGGTTCTTGTACGAATTTGGGGGCGACTTGCATTGACTTCAATACAGAAGTAATTTTGCGTCTTAAAGTAAAGTCGTCTTGAGATCGCCTTGCCGAGTCGCCCCCAAAGTCGTGCTGCCCCTGTGTGAACCCGGGTCACTAGTTATATTTTAAAGTAACCATGTAAAATGTCCTATTGTAATTTTAGAAAAAAAAAGTGTAGCCATTTTATATGATGCAAGCAAGTAGTGGCGCGCAATAACCACATAGACATATATATCCCCAATTGAATGCAATGAAAAATAAAAAATAATAAATAAAATAAACATAAAAATAAATAAAAATAAAAATGAAAATAAAAATAATATAAATAAAAATAAATTAAAACATGGCAGAAAAGGACAGAAATTGGTTATGATACACAGTAAATACCATATGATATATAGGAATGGTCTGAGAAGAAGTCCATAAAATCTATCTACATACTATGATGTATGTAGGAGAAAACAGGGATGGAGGGGATCCACTTTGCACAGGGCAGCCGTCATGGATGAACAGAAACCATGTTCTGAGTAAAACTGAAAAGCAAGGAGAGAGGCGCCTCTAAGTGCAGCAGTATAAAACAAATTTTATTAGTAGATATAATACACTCACATGGAGATAAGTTAATACAGGCGTGTACAGGATGTCAGGATGACGACCAACAGCTGCAGATCACAGTGCACAGGTTTCCAGCTCAGCTGTGTAAAACAGGAGTGTCTCTTGTGGATGGATGAGCCAGCTACCAGGGACAGTGCTCCTGTTAGGTGTTTCAGAAGTGAGACTTGGAACACACCAGTGGCTGGATAGCAGGGAGTGACGTCATCTGAGATGGACGCGTTTCATGAGCGTGCAGGCTAGCGATGTCCTGGCAAGCTGCGCTCCTTTTTCAACATGACATGAGGGCGGAAGTATGTAGACGCCAGTTATAAAGGAAAGAGGAAGTTGATTGGGTGACACTGGGGGAAGGTAGTATCCAATTGGAGGAGGGAAAGGAAGGTCATGTGATGAGAATCATGGAGAAAAGAAACTAGAGTGAATGTAAACAAAAGACATGAAGGAAAAAAAAAAAAAAGAGAACAAAAGAAAAAGAAAATAGGAAAAAATGGGAGCGGTGACTACAGGGCTAAATAAGATTAATGAATGACAATGGTTACATGGAATACTAAGGATGTGAATATAGATAGTTTGTCATTTAAATGGAAGCAGGCCAAATTGAATGGAAATAAAATGACCATAACATAATGACACAGAACACAAGCGAAAATTGTGGCTGTGTGTAAAAAAAATATATATAATAAATAAGTGAATGGGATCACTGTAACCAATGAAGCGGGAATATACAGGAGAAAGGTATCTCCTTATAAGTACTAATGGGGAAATGAATGGGGAAAAAAAGAAAAAAGGAGGAATGGAACTGAAGTAGCACAGGAAATGTCACTGCAGTAACATAAGGGAAGGAAAGGGGGGGAGGGGGGTGAAAGGGTATGTTTTTTGGGTGTTAATATATATAATAAATACTCATAAAAATGAACGGCACGGAATTCTACAAAAGGAAAATGGGTTGTTTAAGTAGCACTAGGATAGGGAAGAGTATAAGAGAAAATATATATTTGACATGTAGATAGACGTAAAATATAAATATAAATATAAAAATACATAGGGATATTAACACAAGTGTAGGCATATATAAGTACCTATACAGGACTAGTGAGATATGTTCATCAGACTGAGTACAGTGATATGTACTGTATCCACTGTCCTGATACCAAGAAGAACATACAGTATGTATATAAATTGGACTGAGAGCACCTATAATCACATTGAACATATGCGCAAAGTATAATAATCAGTAATATGACAATATATCAAGAAAAGAGTATAAAATTATGAGAAATTATTTAAAAATACACATATAGATATATATGTGTATACATAAAAAAGACCACACATACATACATACCTAAATATACATGTGTAAGCACATACACATATACGTACATGTACACATATATATACACACCCATATGAAAAATATATATATATATAAAAAAATGATCATATTAAAATTATAAAATGTGAAGTATCTACTAATAATTGGAGGCCCATAGAGATATGCAATAATATCAAGTGGGTAGAAATCAAGGTGAGGGAGTACAGTTCAGGGATATATGTAAAATGATTTATAAAATAGTGGAGATCTCAATCCCTTCATTTATACCGCCAGGTGAGAGAACATCCAAAGTGTAGATCCAAAAAGTTTCCCTGGCGCATAATTTTTTGAACCGTTCTGCTGCTGTAAATGAGCTGGGGATCTGTTCGATCACCCAGACTTTTAGGCCACTGGTGGATTTATTGTGGGCTGCACAGAAGTGTCTGGGGACACTGTGGGGATCAGTGCCTCCTTCTATTAGCCTCCTGTGTTCCCCAAACCTGACTCGTAGAGCTCGTATAGTGCGGCCGATGTACATAAGGCCGCAAGGGCAACTTAGGCCGTACACTACAAAATCAGATGAACAGTTGTAAAACTCCTTGAGTGGGAAGGTTTTACCCTTTGTGGAAAAGGATTTTTGTCCATGATGGACAAAATGACAAGTTTTGCATAGACTTTTATTGCATTTGTACATGCCAACTAGTGGTATGAGAACTAATGGTGTAGTGGTGCAGGCACGAGAACGGATCTTGGTAGGAGCCAATTTGCTTTTAAGGTTTGGTGCTCTGCGATACGTCACTTTGGGGCGTACGGGAATGATTGATTTGAGGGCTGGATCCTGCAAAAGGATCTTCCAATGGTTGGCAAGAATGCCTTCCATTTTCTTGTATCACATTACAAGAAAATGGAAGGCATTCTTGCCAACCATTGGAAGATCCTTTTGCAGGATCCAGCCCTCAAATCAATCATTCCCGTACGCCCCAAAGTGACGTATCGCAGAGCACCAAACCTTAAAAGCAAATTGGCTCCTAGCAAGATCCGTTCTCGTGCCTGCACCACTACACCATTAGTTCTCATACCACTAGTTGGCATGTACAAATGCAATAAAAGTCTATGCAAAACTTGTCATTTTGTCCATCATGGACAAAAATCCTTTTCCACAAAGGGTAAAACCTTCCCACTCAAGGAGTTTTACAACTGTTCATCTGATTTTGAAGTGTACGGCCTAAGTTGCCCTTGCGGCCTTATGTACATCGGCCGCACTATACGAGCTCTACGAGTCAGGTTTGGGGAACACAGGAGGCTAATAGAAGGAGGCACTGATCCCCACTGTGTAACCAGACACTTCTGTGCAGCCCACAATAAATCCACCAGTGGCCTAAAAGTCTGGGTGATCGAACAGATCCCCAGCTCATTTACAGCAGCAGAACGGTTCAAAAAATTATGCGCCAGGGAAACTTTTTGGATCTACACTTTGGATGTTCTCTCACCTGGCGGTATAAATGAAGGGATTGAGATCTCCACTATTTTATAAATCATTTTACATATATCCCTGAACTGTACTCCCTCACCTTGATTTCTACCCACTTGATATTATTGCATATCTCTATGGGCCTCCAATTATTAGTAGATACTTCACATTTTATAATTTTAATATGATCATTTTTTTATATATATATATATATTTTTTTCATATGGGTGTGTATATATATGTGTACATGTACGTATATGTGTATGTGCTTACACATGTATATTTAGGTATGTATGTATGTGTGGTCTTTTTTATGTATACACATATATATCTATATGTGTATTTTTAAATAATTTCTCATTATTTTATACTCTTTTCTTGATATATTGTCATATTACTGATTATTATACTTTGCGCATATGTTCAATGTGATTATAGGTGCTCTCAGTCCAATTTATATACATATGTTCTTCTTGGTATCAGGACAGTGGATACAGTACATATCACTGTACTCAGTCTGATAAACATATCTCACTAGTCCTGTATAGGTACTTATATATGCCTACACTTGTGTTAATATCCCTATGTATTTTTATATTTATATTTATATTTTACATCTATCTACATGTCAAATATATATTTTCTCTTATACTCTTCCCTATCCTAGTGCTACTTAAACAACCCATTTTCCTTTTGTAGAATTCCGTGCCGTTCGTTTTTATGAGTATTTATTATATATATTAACACCCAAAAAACATACCCTTTCCCCCCCCTCCCCCCCCTTTCCTTCCCTTATGTTACTGCAGTGACATTTCCTGTGCTACTTCAGTTCCATTCCTCCTTTTTTCTTTTTTTCCCCATTCATTTCCCCATTAGTACTTATAAGGAGATACCTTTCTCCTGTATATTCCCGCTTCATTGGTTACAGTGATCCCATTCACTTATTTATTATATATATATTTTTTTCACACAGCCACAATTTTCGCTTGTGTTCTGTGTCATTATGTTATGGTCATTTTATTTCCATTCAATTTGGCCTGCTTCCATTTAAATGACTAACTATCTATATTCACATCCTTAGTATTCCATGTAACCATTGTCATTCATTAATCTTATTTAGCCCTGTAGTCACCGCTCCCATTTTTTCCTATTTTCTTTTTCTTTTGTTCTCTTCTTTTTTTTTTTCCTTCATGTCTTTTGTTTACATTCACTCTAGTTTCTTTTCTCCATGATTCTCATCACATGACCTTCCTTTCCCTCCTCCAATTGGATACTACCTTCCCCCAGCGTCACCCAATCAACTTCCTCTTTCCTTTATAACTGGCGTCTACATACTTCCGTCCTCATGTCATGTTGAAAAAGGAGCGCGGCTTGCCAGGACATCGCTAGCCTGCACGCTCATGAAACGCGTCCATCTCCGATGACGTCACTCCCTGCTATCCAGCCACTGGTGTGTTCCAAGTCTCACTTCTGAAACACCTAACAGGAGCACTGTCCCTGGTAGCCGGCTCATCCATCCACAAGAGACACTCCTGTTTTACACAGCTGAGCTGGAAACCTGTGCACTGTGATCTGCAGCTGTTGGTCGTCATCCTGACATCCTGTACACGCCTGTATTAACTCATCTCCATGTGAGTGTGTTATATCTACTAATAAAATTTGTTTTATACTGCTGCACTTAGAGGCGCCTCTCTCCTTGCTTTTCATTTTATATGATGTCCTTCTGTCCTCCTGCTCACCGTGTCATGCCTAAATAGGCCTGGACCAGGGAAAAGCTTTTATTGCTTCGAAGTGTGCAAAATGTACCATATCTGATATTGATGTAATGGAAGAGCAAAAATCAGAAAACTGGGCACTACACTGCTTTGAGAGTGGATAAAAGAATTATATCTTGGCTTCTCATTGTAAAAAAGTATCCTGATTCTTTAAAGTGATATTAATAATACCTCTGCCAGTGGCCTTTATTACTATGTTAAACTAAACTGCAGCCAAAAGCTAAATACGCAGTTTAAATAAATCTCTTTGAATTATTTTACCTGCCAAAATATGATTGACTCAGCATTTTTTGTGTGATTTATATATCCTTGTCACCCTGCATAGCCAGAATCCTTACTTAAAATCTAGATTAAAGAAAAATGTCCATAATATGCAACCAGGTTCCAGTTATTTTATTAATGCAGGATCATAAATTAAAGTAAGCGTCTGATTGGAATAATTTAAACCAAAAAGTTTGGAGTAGAATCTGTCTTCACATATAATTACTTCCCAGGTACCATCAATATACAATAACCCCCCATCAACATTTAGCACTCTATATTATACTTTAAGACCTCATTTGCACAGGCTCTGATGTCTGTAGTCTGTGAATGAGCCAACGTTTATGCAGCTTGAGCCACTAGATTCTGCATGCAGGCAGTCTATGTAAGTGTATGGGGTCATGGTGGCTGCATAATAACACCCATAATGTTTGTAATGTGTGAAATGCAGGGATTTTTTTCAGCGGGAACGCGGGGGAACGCAGTTCCCGGCACCTCCATCACTGCATGTATATGGTGGCAAGGGGTGCTGAGTTGTGCTACAGTGTCTATTGATGCTGGCTGCTGGGGGATCTATTGTTCTGGAGGAGATATATTTTTCCTGGGGGGTTATTATTGCATCGGCTTTCTATTGTTGCTGCTGGGGGACCTATTGTCTCTGGAAGGGATCTATTTTTGCAGTGGGAAGGTCTATTGTTGCTGGAGTTGGTCTTATGTTGTTGGGGGGTCAGTTGTCGCTGGAGGGGGATCTACTGTTGAGGCACCAGTCTATTGTAGCAGGCTGCTGGAGGCTTGTTGGGTGTAGGGAATCTATTTTACTGCTTTTCTTGTATCATTAACAAGTTCCATACAAATGACTTAGTACCACAAATGTTACTTGGTTACGTATTCTCTAAAAGGGGCAGTACTGGGAGGTGGGAAGGGGGTGGAACCAAGGAAGGGTGCTCGGAGCTAGATAGGGGCAGAGACAATGGGTGACTCCAAAAAGGGGAGTTCCTGCACCTATTCTCTGAGAAAAAAAGCCCTGGTGAAATGTCAGTTTCTAGTTGTTGCCTTTCACAGGGTGAATGCAACATTCCCTGGATACAGGGTTGGAGGTATCCCATCGCTCCCAAAACACTGTGGAATCTCCAAACTACAAAGCCCCATTCCAGAATACAATACTAGGAATTCATAGTCTTAGACCCCGTTCACACTTGTGCAACTTAAAAATCAGCAAATCAGCAAAAATCATGCAACTTTAGCGTGCGACTTGACAGGACATTGATGCCACTTTGATGCGACTTTGGGTGAGTACGACTTATGCAGAATGGAAAAAGAGATAACATGCATTGATGCATTCACACAATTTCACAGTAACCATGAGATAAAACAAAGTTAGGAATATTGCTTTATCCCATTGTTTTGCAAATCTTTGTACACTATAAAGTAGGGCTGTGGAAATTAAAGATTAATTCCTCGATTAATCTTAATTTTTTTGATCGATCAAAATTCTTTTGATTGGTACTCACCTCCTCGCCGGCTTCCGGGTCTTCCGGGAGTTCCGTCGAAGATCCGGTGACGTCACGGACATCGACGTCACCGGACTCCTCCCCCCTTCCCCAAGTGCCTCCATCTGCTAACGAAGGGAAGGGGGGAGGAGTCCGGTGACGTCTATGTCCGTGACGTCACCAGACAGCCTGGACAGTGTATATTTTGTCCTATTGGCTGATAAGCTGTGGATTTGTGCCGTCCGGGGTGGTGTCTGCTGTTGCTATGACAGCGGCGCGCTGCAGTAGGTTGACGTGTGATGTCTCAGGAGTGCCTCGCTGTGTCGGGCTTCAGCCGTAGCTATGGCGACGGTTCTCTATAAGTAGTCTGTCGGGTGACGCCGTAGCTCCGCCCCGCTGAGGAAGTTCTAAGGAATGTAACGCGTACGGGGGAGGAGCTGCGTATGACGTCACCCGCTGCTGTCCTTGGAAGAGATACGGACATATGATACATGCTGTATTCTATCGTTTTTATGTGAGTAGTTTGTGTTAAACACATTAATACATTTTTAATGTTATACAGTGAGTACTTAGATCTTTTCTGTATACTTATGATCTGGTGCCCTTGCTGAGTAATAAGGAGACGTGAAGGAAGTCTTTGGTTCGTGCTAACCGACTGTTTTTCTGCTTGCATGATGCGTTATAATTAATCGAAATTAAAAAAATAATTTGATTAATCGAACACGAAAATTTTAATCAGTAACAGCCCTACTATAAAGTCTATGATTGAAAAGAAATGCATCTGTACCAGGCTCCAAGTGTGAGGAGGAAGGGCAAGTAGTAAAAATGAAAGTGAAACCTTCTAAGCAGCTTCTAAACCTTGTGATCTTTCTGCACATAGCTTGAAGTGCTTTATTCCTCCCTTGTAGAGAAAAATGGCAGCAGCCCGTAAAAGACCCAGTTTGGGAAGATTTACTAACCTGACAGCTTATTATCCTAATAAGGAAACCTTTGTTTGCAAATATTGAAGATTCTAACTACCAGCAAGAATAAGTCTTTACATTTAGACCCCTTTCACACTGGGGCGTTTTTCAGGCACTTTTGGGCTAAAAATAGCGCCTGTAATGCACCTGAAAAACGACTCCCCTGCAGTCTCAGTGTGAAAGCCCGAGTGCTTTCACACTGAGGTGATGCGCTGGCAGGACGTTAAAAAAAGTCCTGCAAGGTGCATCTTTGGAGCGGTGAAGGAGCGGTGTCTACACGACTCCTCCACCGCTCCTGCCCATTGAAATAAGGTGCTTCGGCAGCAGCTCAACACGGGCGCATTTAACCTCTTTTATTGGCCGCTAGCGGGGTTAAAAGTGTCCCACTAGCGGCCAAATAGCGACGCTAAACTGACGTAAAGTGCCGCTAAAACTAGCAGCGTTTTACCGTCAATGCCCGCCCGCACCAGTGTGAAAGGCAGAAAAACATAGGCAGAAAAAGAAGAAACGATTTTATGAAAAATTGATTATTCTGCCATTAAGAAGCAGATGTCTATAAATTATTTTTGCAGAATAGGATATTGTTTAGTGTCATTTTAAAGTAAATTTCCTATATATATATATATATATATATATATGTAGCGGGGTCTTTAAATTTAGTTGGGATGCACCTGGGTAATAGTATGACCCAGGTGTGTAAATCATTAGGGTTTTGGACCAATTTGTGTTCGTGGAGGACTGGGTGGTGTATTATTCTACTTGGCCTGAGGGTGGCGCTGTGCCCGCAGGCTCAAGCTGGAATTGCTGCCGCAGTGCTGTCCTTTTTGTCCCTTTCCAGAGATGGTACGGCAAGGGCGGGGAACCTGCCGTGGCGTCAAGGGAGGGGATAAAAGGGGGAGATGCCCTAGCCACGAGGTCTTCGGAGATCTTCGGGATCTGGTTCTTGACGCACCCAGGCACCTTAGGCCTGGGTGCGGGCGGTTCGGAGTTCCGGCCCAGGCGCTCTAGGCCTGACCGGAATGGAGTTGGAGTCCATCCCAGGCACCTTCAGCCTGGGGTGAGGCACTAAACCGGAGGCCTGGGGCCCAGTGACTTCGACTGGGTCCCGCGAGGGTAGAGAAGTCCGAGGGTCCCTGAGGTAGATGGGGCCCATGTCTGAGGTGAGGAGGCCGGGGAGGTCACCCGTCCGGAGAGTCCGGAGCAGCATCAACCCGGTGACGGATGGGCCTCCGGTAACTCCCTTGGAGGGACATCTTCCCCTGACAGGGGCCGCAACGCAGCGAAGGTACTCCTATCTACGTTCTCTTGAGTCGCTGGTAGAGACTCTCAAGTTCTAAGTTCTCTCTAGCCAAGGCTGTAGTAACCGCTGGTGAAATCACAGTGGTTTAGCGTACAATCAGGATAGTGCCTCGGTTCTGGAAAAAAAAAAAAAAGGATAGTGCCTCGACCTGCTCATCCCACCGTATCAAACTGTTATTGGGTCTCAACCAGTTGGCTACTGAAGCACTGTTTATTGTGAGCTATGCAATAAAAAAAGAGTTGGACTGTGATCGGTGTGTGGAACTCTGGTTAATGGGAGCAGAGGGAAGTGTTGGCACGGCAGGACTTGATCCTTAACTAAAACACACAGGCCCGAGGAAAATAACTGGTACTGGCCTTCACCTTACCCACAGCTATGGGGAGGACATGGGCCGTAGCGCATCTCATCCTGTCGTACGTGATACTCCTAGACAAAAGAGATGGGGTGAGGCCGCTATATATGTATATATATATATATATATATATATATATATATATATATATATAGTGGGATGGGGGTTGTTAGCTCTCATGGTAGATACGTTTTTCCAGTGATTCAAGCCAGTCAGGAACTATATTTAAGGGCTTGGTAGCCCATTTTTATTAAAAAGGCAAAATAAAAGTCCAAACAAAGGTTTCCCGCGCAGGGGGTTCTTCTCCATCAAATACACAGAACAGAAAATGCTAGCCCACCTGGCTCTCTGTAGCAGTATCTGTAGCAGTACTTCTGCACTTTATCCTGGTCACCCAGACCACCGGACTCCTCAAAGTAGACGGCTTCTATTTAGCGTCCACAGCTCTGCCTCTTGCAGTCACCAACATTCTGGCTGCCTCCTACAGCCTCTCTGATTCCTGAAGACCTCCTGTCTCTTGGTGTGGAGCCGTCTCCAACTGGGAGCCATGAGGTCTTCCCATATATTCATTATAAGGGCTGTGCTCACCTGAGCACACACCCTGCTGGTAATCAGCAAAGTCTGGATACAGGGTTGGAGATCCCATCGCTCCCAAAACACTGTGGAATCTCCAAACTACAAAGCCCCATTCCAGAATACAAAAACCTGGAGAAAGCTGCGAAAGCAGTCTTCTCCAGTCCACATCTATGCTCTGTAGTCTTGCACCTCGCAAATGTGCATACCCTGTGTCCAGCAAACTGTCCATTTTACCGTGACAGTAGCTCCTACTGTCTCAATATATATAAAAATAACAAACATGTTATACTTACCTGCTCTGTTGCAGTGGATTTGCACAGAGCAGCCCGGATCCTCCTCTTTTCAGGTGCCTCTTCTGTGCTCCTGGCCCTTCCCTCCTGTTGAGTGCCCCTACAGCAAGCAGCAACCATTCAGACACAGAGCTGGGGTTTGGCCCCGCCCTCTCTCTCCTGATTGACTAACTGACTTTAAATGACAGCAGCGGGAGCCAATGGCTCTGCTGCTGTTTCCTAGTCAACCAGAGGGGGGAGTCCCAGGCAGCCGAGACACTCGTGGACACCGCTGGACAGAGATGGGGCTCAGGTAAGTATTAGGGGGGCCGAGTGGAGCTGCTTCACACAGAAGGCTTTTTATCTTAATGGATAGAATGCATTAAGATAAAACAAAACTTCTGATTTTACAACCCCTTTAAGTGTAATGAATAAGCTACAGAAGAGAGTGTGGCCCTGTTCACATCTGTGCGTAGTGGAACTGTGTGCAAAAACTTACTAAAACACGCAACGTGGTTGTGGTGCCGATATTTCTTAATGGCACCCCAAACACTGGTGACAGTCACACGAACGCCTGAAAAATGTGTAAAGATGTACATCACAAAGCGCTCTAGACTCTAGTGCCAAAATTTGATACATGAGCTTCTTTAGAAAATTTTTGGAGCAGAGGGAGGCCCATTCAAATGAATGATGCTACTACAAAAACATGCTACAAAAGCGATTACAGTAGTGATCAGAATGCCACCCAAACAATAGAAAAGATCATTGGTGTCAAGTTGCTGACAGGCACCATCAAATAGGGGGTCAAGGAGCCCCTAGCAATCTGTGGAGGAACACTGGGATCCTATGTAATCCTGGTTGAGAATCGAGGATCTAAGGGTAAGGCCTGGTTCACACAGGGGCGACTCGTCAGGCGACTCGGTCGCCTGACGAGTCGCGTCCCACGCTGTTCAATGGAACCGCTCTAATAGGAGCGACTCAGGTCGCTCCGACTTAGAAAAAGGTTCCTGTACTACTTTTGGGGGCGACCCAAGGCGACCTGCATTGACTTCTATACAGAAATCTTTATGCAAATCGCCTCAGCGGGCGTCTCAAGTCGCCTTGAGATCGCGCCGCCGAGGTCGCCCCAGAAGTCGTGCCGCGTCGTGCCGCCCCTGTGTGAATGGGGCCTAAGGGTTCTGTCTCTGCTACATTGTATCAGTTCTGTACAGCAGTCCCCTCTCTGCAGTAGATGATTCATTACAACGTCTTTGGTGAACACAGGAATCTTCATAGACTTCATACACAGTGCAGGTCTTGCTCATATCATTTCCTCTTCTGGTCAAATGTACTTAGCCTTTTGTGTTAGGCTTTTCTCTATTGGTTAAATGTTCTTTACCTCTTAGGCCCCTTTCACACTGGGGCGGGAGGTGCGCTGTGGGTATAGCGGTGCTATTTTTAGCGCCGCTATACCTTTGTTTTTACCGCGGTATGCGGCCGCTAGCGGGGTGAATTTAACCCCTGCTAGTGGCCGAAAAAGGGGTTAATACCGCCCGCAATGCGCCTCTGCAGAGGCGCATTGCGGGCGGTATTACCGTGGTCTCCCATTGCTTTCAATGGGCAGCAGCGGTAAAGGAGCGGTGAACACACCGCTCCTTCACCGCTGTAAAGATGCGGCTAGCAGGACTTTTGGAGCGGTCCTGCTAGCGCACCGCTTCAGTGTGAAAGCCTTTGGGCTTTCACACTGAAGACTGCAGGGCACGATTTTTTCAGGCGGTATAGCAGCGCTATTATTAGCGCTAAACCGCCTGAAAAAAGTGTCAGTGTGAAAGGGGCCTTATGGTTCAATGTTCTTATTTTCTTTTAGGAACAAATGTTAGGGAATGTTTCATGCACCCTGTGGTGCACCCATATTAAGAATATTGCAGCTTTATTCATGACATGCGCAAAGTAAATTTTTTTATAAATAGACATACGGCATATGGCATTTATAAATGTCATATGGCATTATTTTATTATGTCTATTTTTTTTTTTTTACGTTTCGGAAAACACTTTTTAGCATGTACAAATAAAAAAAAAAGACCTTTTGATAATCCTATATACACATGTTGTTTTTTAATATATTTTTAACTCACTGGTACATTTAAATTCTACTATAGAGTGATAAATACTATCTGATTGGTTCCTATAAATATCAATGACTCTTTCCCGTCTTCATGTGTAAGCCCTAGTTTTACTGACTTTTCTGGAATACTTTTTTTGGATTTACAAGGCTAGCAAAAAGTTAACTTACGTTGAAATAAAGTAAAAGTCTGACTGCATACAAAATCTACAAAGATCCTGATGAAATGAGTATGAATTCAAAAGTTTTTTTTTGTTATGCCTTCTCTAAATCATGAACTCGCCATGTTGTTTGTGCAGTTCTCTCTGTGCAGGGTTATAAGAGTTACAGCATATGAAACATCATTGGGGAAAATGATGCCTTTGAGTTAAAGCCAGGCACATAGTGCTGAGGCAGCGTGTTATATTTACTTGAGAAGCCGCATACATACTAATTCTGGCCAAGCATAATATATAATCAGTCACATTGTGCTTATAATCTTTGTAGGGAATTGTTCTGGATTCAGTCATAAAGCCTTTTCTGTTCTGTGGGGCTTCTTGCACCTGGGAGCAGTGCGGCCCCCCTCCACATTTTAGTTCACCTGGGAGGGACAGGTGCAGCATCTGACCTTGCTGCAGGCAGCCTGTCAGCCAAAGGTCATCCCTGAATGCAGAGAACCCCAAACGCATGTATCACTAAGTATAGCATTCATTCAGCCCGGTATAGCTTGCCATAGACTTTGACAGGTTGCTGCAGGGGGGCTGGAGGCTGCACCTGCCCTCCCATGTGGATTAAAACTCCGGAAGAGATGCACTGATCCTAGATGGCTCTGTGGGCATGGGGCCTTAGCGCTGTAGGTTTTGGATGTGGCTTTGTAGTTTCTGATTTTGCTTGGCACTGCTTTAAACCTTACCAGCATATTCATTCACAGCACCGCAAACTCGTGTTAGCTGGTGGGCAAGCAAATGTAGGTGCCAGCAGCATACCCTATATATGGGAGGGTAACGTAAGGCATTGGACTGGATTTCATTCCGTGCACCTTCAATTTCAGTGCTCTGTGGTCAATATGTTTATGTGGCCTTTTCATATAGCTATCGGCCTGCATCCTCCTTTCATAGTGTACCTTTGCCTTTTCCTCACTGATATTAGGTTTGGTGACCAAAACCTGGGAAAAACGCAATCCTCCATGCAGCAGTATGTTATATTTCTGAAGAAGTTTTTTCAATACAGATTAATTTCAGTAGCTCAAGGCACTTCTGCACCTGCAAGCCAAAGGTCCAGTCAACCTGTCTCCTATCATCCTGTTGGGGTTTTATGCTCAAAGCCTTTACATTTTGCAGTATAGCACCCCAAGTTTCTAGACTCCCAAACCTGTAGCCTTGATACCCATACCAACCCTACCCCATGCCATAGAAGAATTTGTTGTCATGTGTATATCCTATTTTAGGTAAAGCCTAGTAATCTAAGTGCCTTAGGTATATACTTCACCTGGCTACAAATTGCCAGAAAGATGCCCTTGATCCATTTTCAGAGATTGTGTACTTTAATTCTCCTGTCAGTCCTTCAGCTGGGATTCTCTACCGAGTCCTGCAGAGATTCTGCACCAGTGTAACCAGTTATCTGCATCTTATAGGGATACTATACATCAGAGTCCAACTCAAGAGTTTTGGCAAAAAAATCACTAAAACCTCTGACTTTCCTTTAGACTCCATTCACACAGGGCCCAGGGCAACACGACTTCCAGCGCGACTTTGGGAGGCAACTTGGGCACAACTTGAGTATGAATCACAGCGCGACATGAGGCAACTTACAAGGCAACTTCAAGTTGCCTCCAGGACAGGAGGCTTTCCAGTGGCCAATAAAACAAGAATCAGCTCTATGGGTGGGAGGGGGGAGGGAGGGGTTTGCCTGAGAAATGTATGTTCTCTTCCTGTATTGTTGCTTCTGTTAAGACAGTGATCTGACTTCTGAGGCGACTTCCATTGAAATCAATAGGTACAAGTTGCCTACAAGTCGTCTAGAAGTCGGATTGAAGTAGTACAGGAACCTTTTCTGAAGTAGGAGCGACTGGAGTAGTGTGCATTAAGACGGCTCCATTCACTTACATTGATTTTCTCATGCGACTTGAGGCGACTTGGGGCGACTTGAAGTCGGATCCATAGTCGTCCCTGTGTGAATGGGCTCTTACTGACTACCCAGTGATGGTAGCATGAATTTAAATAGTTAAAGCTATTCAGCAATGCTTTAGCCTACTGTTCTATGCAGATCTTCTTATGTGCGATAATTAGTGTAAGCCTGTCAGATTTACAGTATGTTAGTCTATAAAGTAACATTGAGGTGAAAGAACAGGTACCAAAATGTGTTTGCGAGAACTTTTTCAGGCATCCTAACCACAATTCTACCAGCAGTAAGACTCACTATACATTTTAACAGTCTCCAACCTAATTCTCAGTGGCTACTACAGGCTCTAGGTATAGATAGTTGAATAACAGGGTAGCGCTTAGTGCTCGTGAGGGCAGGGTTTGGGCTCTAGTCAGACAAGGTTAGGCCTACACGATCTGGACACATTGCCAGGAATAACAGTTTATGCATTTCATCATCATTTGATTTAGCAGTACAGACTTTTGCACCAGAAATAGCATACTAGGATGATGAGTAGGAAATACTAGAGGGGACTTAGCTTAGCATGCTCAGACGTTGCATATTTATGAAATATCAGAAAAGCTATTTCACTGACAGGATCCAAATGTCTGTGGCTGAAGTGGCCTAGAGTATTAAAAGTCCCATCTGGAAGACATGGCACATTTATACATCAGGCTGACAGGTTCTCTTTAGGCTAGAATACCATAATTAATTGGATTTGTAGTACAGTAGAGTGAACTGTTGCAGTAGTATTAAGCTGAAGGAAAGACAAATGATGCCCGCAGATTCAGATGCATTCTTTCATTCTCTAATCCAGGCTAAAAAGACAACAGCTGGAATCTGGTAATGCCAAAGTGTGTTGTACATGAGGCCTAGTTCTCTTACATCATAGCTTTATTAGTGATTTGTGCTTGTTTGTTATTGTAGGGTGAACAACTGCGTTGGATTCTCCAACTATAAGTTTTTTCTGCTCTTCTTGGCCTATTCCTTGCTGTATTGCCTATTTATTGTCGCCACAGATCTGCAGTATTTTATCAAGTTTTGGACAGTAAGTATGTTCTATGTTTACTGTAGATAACAATGTTTCTAATCCTCAGCTTTGTGCTAATGTATCATTTTAGTTTGGATACCTACAGATATTGGTCCACCATAGTTTTGTACAAAATATACCCAAATCAGTTTCTTCCCACAACGCTATGTCTGGAGTACCAACAAATCAAATCCTTTCAAAATTCTCTCCCAAACAAAAACAACTTTTCACTTACAATCATTGAAGGACACAGCTTTTCGGTATTTTTGACCATAGGGCTATAGCACCACCTTCAGCAGTAGGACACTAGGCAAGAAAAAAGAAGAACACAGTATCACCTATGGGTATTCCATAACTGGTAGTCGGACCCCCAATCTGCGATAGGCAACTCAGTTTTTCTCTACCTAGTGTAGGAGTTTGGACCTAGCTCCCTGCTGGGTCTTTTAGCTCCACGTTTTTTCTTCTTTTATTTTTCTTAGGATTTCTCCTGCATAGATCTTCAATCAACAGCTGAGCTAGGTGACAGGCTGGATGATCTAGATCCAGTACTACAGTAATGTCTTTATAATTCGGGGGTTTGGTGCACGGGTGCACTACAATAATACCTTTGTAATTGGGCACTCCAAAGTAAATAGTAATGAGGCACACATTGTGCCCCCTCACCCTCCTGTCAAGCCCAGTTCTGACCAACATTCCTGTCTAAATAATGTGTCTGGTGGACTGAAACCTTGACACATGATTCAAAATCTGGACTGTCCGGGTGAATCCTGGACTGTCCAGGTGAATCCCGGACAGGTGGCAACCCTAAATTAGACAAAATCTACCCTTGCAGTGGGCTACCCCCAAACTGCAAGGGTTAAACGCTCTATAGGTCTTGGGGGCTGGCTCCACTACTCTCCCCTTTTCCCACTGGCACTATGGACAGTCCCTTGGCATTATCACATACAACGTAGGATGGGGCAGGATTGCAATTATGGCTGGAAGCACCTTAGAGAGGGACCTTGTTGTATGAGGAAGAAGTTAAATATTACATCTCGTTCCTGCATCCCTAGACAGGATGGCAGGTAACCCTTGCACTGCAAGAGGCTTCATTGCAAGGTTAGATTTTGTCCAATTCATGGAGATGGGCTTTAAATATCATCATGAAAATATGACTCAACGAGTGATTTAAAATGTAAAAAGCCTGCCCAAAAGACTTCTAGCATTATAATAATAATTCATTTTAGGTACTCTGCAATTCCACATTTCTTTCTATTCATTCTGAATTCTAAATCTCCCTGTATTCAGAATAGGAACAGGAATAAGGTCTTGTAATTGTAAATCTTCCATTATAAATGCTGAATGTTCCATTCCCTAATGATGACCTTTGATTGCTCAGCAATCTCCCTTGTGCTTGCACTGAAGGCTTAAAGGTCAGAACTGCTCTGCAGATAATGTATGTTTCCTCTGCCCTTTTCGCCATCTAATCACCTTTTCTCCGTCTTCCCTTACAGAATGGTCTGCCTGATACACAAGCCAAATTCCACATTATGTTTTTGTTTTTTGCGGCTGCCATGTTTTCTGTCAGTTTGTCCTCCCTCTTTGGCTATCACTGTTGGCTTGTCTGTAAGAACAGATCTACATTAGGTGAGTTTTAGTTAGTTTTATAATTTACAGGTCTTAATGGACAACCTACATGGAAATTGAAGCCCCACACTACTGCTAAGAAGTCCAGCAAACTTCAGTTTATTTACATTGTGTTCAATCGAGCCCTGTTGAAAGGGGCGTTTTTGGCCCCCTCAATGCATTGGATACTTTTTGGATTGTCCCCCTGACTTTTATTGGAATAAAGTTTTATCTAGACCTCTTAGCAGTGGTGTGGGGCTTCTACTTTTATTTTTGTTACATTACACTACAAGCCAAGGAGCCTGTGAAGATCCCCTGGGGCAGGAGTGTCAAACTCATTTCATTGCTGGCCGCATCAGCATTATGGCTGCCTTCAAAGGGCTGGTTGTATCTTTAGGACTATATCAATTTATCTGGTGCTTTTTTTCTCAGAAAATAGGTGAAGGAAGTTAAACACCCCCCGAACCGCATCAAACAGTGGGTGTCGCAAATTACACTAACAGTGGGAGGATCTTAAAAGGGGCAATAAATACCAAGAGTACATTATGTGCAGAGTTCAGGAATGTGCTATGTACAGAGTGCAATTTCAGGGGTGCCCTAAGTACAAAGTACAGAGTTCAGGGGTGCACTACGTACATAGCGCATAATTAAGGGGTGCACTACATACCAAGTGCAGGGTTCAGGGGTGTGCTACGTACATAACGCATAATTCAGGGGTGCACTACATACCATGTGCAGGGTTTAGGAGTGCGCTATGTACAGAGTGCAGTTTCAAGGGTGCCCTATGAATAGAATGCTGAGTATAGGGGTGCACTGTGTACAGAGTGCAGGGTTGAGGGGTGCGCTGTGCACAGTGTTCAGGGTTCAGCTCTTTTTCACAGGCTGTCCACATCTCACTTCCACCTCTCCCTCAGCTCTGAGCTCTGCACCGCTCTCCCCATCCCCCTCCTGTGCACACATCTCCCGCCACAGCTCTCATCTTTCCCCACCCAAAAGCTTCTTTGCATCTCACCTACCCGGCCTGGCTCTAGTGTGGGCTGCATCTGTGCACCCGGGCAAAAATGTGGATCACAATGCAGCTTACCACCCCACCCTGCACCTCTCTTGTCCCTGTCGTGAGTGCGGGGCTAGCAAGGATCTGTGAGAGCTGCAGAGAGGAAAGCTGTCCTTGTAAACACTGGAGGCTTCTGTGTTTACAAGTGACAGTGGTGAGCAGGAAGCGGAGGGTGAAAACTGGAGGTAGTGGAACGGAGTTCTACCACGTTCCAGCAGAAAAAATGCATTAGGTGGGAGGGCCACATAAAATGGCCTGGTGGGCTGGATTCCTTGTTTTTGACACATGTGCTCTGGGGTGTAGAAGCCACCTGCCCAAGAACCAATTTATTTACATCAATACTTTAGGATAGCAATACCAATGCCAATAAGATAACCTTATGGGTCCTGCATTGTTTTTGCAGTGTATATCCAGTCATTACCCAAACTTACTGACAACCTCCCAATCCCCCTCTAGAGCTTGTCAGTTCCTGTTGATGTAGACCTGCCCTTAAAACCCTCTTCTGCCAAGCACCCTTGTGTGCAGGCTTTTGGCAATTAAGGCAGCAGTGTAATATGACAGAGCGTGTTGAGGGATAGGCATATTTCTGATTTCTGTAGTTGAGAAGGCAGGGCTGACAACACTTTTTGGGATTTAAGTACAAAATAGGCACTTTGCCGTCCACTCAAACAGAAAGTTAGGAACACACTGGATCATTGGCAGATCAGCAGGTATTTTGTTGTATTGTAAATGGATAAAGCATGGGAAAATGTACATGTATTGTAGAGATGTACTAAATATGGTATTTTTCATTTTTCCCTGACACACATTTTACGTTTTTAACCACGTAAGGAGCAGCAGCCGCCGTTATACTGCGGTAGGTTGGCTCCCCTGGGCGAATCGCCATAACTGTACGTCGGGCGCTTTAAGAGCTCTAGGGGGCGCGCGCGTGCCGCCAGATGTGCGCACGCCCCCGGCCCGACGCCAGAGCCGATGCGCGTGGCTTGCGGGTGCGATGCCACCTGCTATCGCTCCTGACAGAGACAGAATGGAGATTTGTCAATGTAAATAGACAGATCTCTGTTCTGTCAGGTGAGAGGACACAGATCTGTTGTTCCTACTAATTAGGAACAGCGATTGGTCTCCTCCTCCAGGCAGTCCCATCCCCCCACAATTAGAAACACTCCCTAGGTAACACATTTAACCCCTTGATCGCCCCCTAGTGTTAACCCCTTCCCTGCCAGTGACATTTATACAGTAATCAGTGGCTATTTTTAGCTCTGATCGCTGTATAAATGTCAATGGTCCCAAAAAACTGTGAAAAGTGTCTTCCGCAATGTCACAGTCCTGCTAAAAATCGCAGATCGGCACCATTACTAGTAAAAAAAAAAAAAAATGCCATAAAAAAATCCCCTATTTTATAGACACTATAACTTTTGTGCAAACCAATCAATGTACACTTATTGCGATTTTTTTTTACCAAAAATATGTAGAAGAATATATATCGGTCAAACTGATGAAAATATTATTTTTTCCCCAAAAATGTGTGGATGTGTTTTATAGCAAAAAGTAAAAAATATTTTATTTTTTTTCAAAATTGACGATATTATTTTGTTTATAGCGCAAACAATAAAAAACGCAGAGGTGATCAAATACAACCAAAAGAAAGCTCTATTTGTGGGAAAAAAATGACATCAATTTTATTTTGGTACAGCGTCGCACGACCGCGCAATTCTAAGTTAAAGCGGTGCAGTGTGGTATCGCAAAAAATGGCCTGGTCATTAAGGGGGCAAATCCTTCCGGTCCTTAATTGGTTACATTTTATATGATTTATGAATTATTTGTTAAACCTTATTACATTAATCACATATGATGAGATTCATCCATGATATTCAATTTTCAAAGCATGTAATTTCTAGAGCTCAAAAAAGGCCAACGCTTGGCAGCCTATACAGACTAATTATTAATGATGTCCCTGGGGGTATTCCTCCTCCGAGTCATTTAGTTTTATATTTAGTACAACAGCTACATAGAGCATAAATCTTATCATTTACTGGCTGCATGTGGCAAATATTAAAGCAGAACTCCTAGCAGAATACAAAAAACACCTGGTAATGCAGTATTTGCATAAAAAATATTGTTGAATTACTTACTAGTGTAAGTACCTGAATTTGATATGGCATCAGCATCTTGTAATTCCCATACAGGAGAGCTTAGACTAGGAAGGGCGACATAAGCAGCTGGCCTGGTGTGCTGCATGTCGATATGCTGACAAAGAACATGCTGACAGAAGTAGAGAGCAGAGGGGTAATCTCATCATTGTGTTGTTGCTCTTTCATGGTCCACTCATTAAGCTGTGGGGAGGCAGGTGACAAAGCTGAATAGCTTAAATGCAGCAAAGATAAGTCAGGTCAGTGGCCTAGCTCTGCCATCTGATAGGGTTGTGTAAATCTTATGAAGATAAAACTAGCACGAGTGCACCAATCTAGTGCAGCAAATGAACTATAATGAACTGAAAAAAGTAATAAAATACACTCATGATCAGTGGCGGCTGGTGGTATATTTTTTTTTTTGGGGTGGCGGCAAACAAGGCACCCACAGGCACCTCCCGTCAAGGTAGGTTGGGTCACTGGCCCCGCACTTACCCCATCTAGGTTGCGATGGCTCCGGGCTTCCCCTGCATCTCCTCCTTCCCTATTGTCACATAAGTGGGTGTGCTCGGGGCGCAGTGCTCTGTGCCCTGAGCCCACCCTTTTTTGAAGCCTATTAGAGTCTTTGAAGTCTATTAGAGACTTTGGCTTTAATCACGTGCTTCATTAAAAAAAACATTGGAATTCATGCGTCCGGCGCCCTGCATATAGATTAGGGGGCTGGACGCATGGATAGGGGGCGGCGCCCCTGCGCCCCGTATGGACGGGCCGCCACTGCTCATGATGGTATGAAATAGCCAGTTATCTATGGTTCAAACAATAATCCTCCCTGTGGAATCCAGGAGCCATCTTGCGATGGCCAGTGGGGGGGCCAAACACTGAGTTACATCCAAGGACGCTGAGATCAGCTAGAAGAAGCAGAACCCATGACAAAGAGGAATTCCACACATAAGTGCGTTGCCTTGGAGATGGACCACTCTGACAAAGGAAGTGGAATTTGACAAACTTTACCTTCTCGGCAGGGTTCAATGTGATAGAACAATGTCACAGTGGATCCCCCTTTTTCTGGCCAATTACCACATCCCT
Organism: Rana muscosa; assembly: GCA_029206835.1. Classification (NCBI taxonomy): domain Eukaryota; kingdom Metazoa; phylum Chordata; class Amphibia; order Anura; family Ranidae; genus Rana; species Rana muscosa. The sequence goes on from CM055116.1 coordinate 223,911,423, forward strand.
GTGATTCAGCGTTTAGTAAAAGGGAAAAATTAAAATGTCACTGTTGTACTGTAAATTGATTAGGTTTTTTTTTTTTTTGTATGGACAGGAATTTTAATATGCTTTTGTTTATATATCAATGTGTAAGACTAAATGCACAAATCACATGTATTGATTGAGCAAATGAAAAATAAAAGGATTTAAAAAAAAAAAAAAAGTATTGTTGAACCTCTTGTAGTACAGTACCTGATACCCCTCAGCATCCCTCTTCTTAAGAGTATTTCTCTAAACCGCAAACTCGACCGGGACCAGTTCTGGTTGTTACCTGCCTTTACAAGGATCTGGCCCCTCAGTGTCCTTTAGAGGCACCTGCTATTTCTTAAAGCACTGGTGTCACGTACCTGGCGGTAGAGCCTGATTATGCAGAGGACGGCCTCACTTACACCTCTGACTCGAGGCCCCTGATAGAGTAAACAGGAGGCGCGGGAGTGCAGAGTCGCACGGGTGCCTGGCAGGATCGCTGGTGATGGAGCCGGACTGGGATCCCAGAAGAGACTGCAGAGGAACACCGGTGCAGAGAAGACCAGGAGCCGCGGTCAGTGGAAGGCAGGTACTGGCTTCGTACAGGAACTCCACAGGCAGAGGAGCAGATGCGACAGCAGGTGGGATGGGAGCTCAGCAGGGCTCCGAAGGGCTGCAAGGATGGCAGGTGCAGGCTGGCCGGATCACACACTGGCGGACAAGTCCGGGACAGGAGCATAGGCTGGAGGGAAGTCAGGATACAGGCCGGTTACTATCAGGCTGGCAGCAAGGTAGCAGAAGGAGCAGGCAGATGCAAGGTCAAGAAGCCGGGTCAGGTGCGGGCAGAAAACAGGAACGTCAAGGACAAGCCAGGTCGGATATCAGGAGCAGGTATCAGATACTGGAACGTAGGGTACACAGAACGCTGTAGAGCAGACAGCACTGAGTTTGGGTACTGACCCAGTTTAAATAGCCTGCTTGGCGCCAAGGCCTGTCACTGAATGCGTGCGCGAACTGCGCGCATTCGCGCATGTGCGTGCGCACGTACGCGCATCAGCGTGCGCATCGGCGTGCGCACGCGCGCCATTGGCGTTCTAGCAATAGCTGAGGTTCCTGGCCGTCTTCCACGGCCACCATCTTGAGTGCTGGCATGCCCTTCTTGACATTGCCCCTCCTAATGGGCAGCCTCCGGATGCCCAATCTGGCCACTTTATCAGGATGAGCGTTCTTGTAGGCTTGGATGAGCTCTTGGGCATGAATATTACCTTCCGGTTCCCACGAGTTGTCCTCCGGTCCGTACCCTCTCCACTTAATTAGGTACTGAACCTGATTCCTCCTCTTCCTGCAATCTAACACCGCTTCCACCTCGAACTCCTCTTCACCGTCTACCACCACGGGTTCAGGTGGGCCGGCATCTCGGCCAGGAAAAGGATCAGGGATAGCGGATTTTAGCAGGGTAACATGGAACACGGGATGGATCCTAAAAGAGTCAGGTAGTTCCAGCTCGTATGCAACATTGTTGATACGTTTTTTCACCGGAAATGGCCCTACGAACTTAGGTCCAAGTTTCTTCGAGGGGCAAGCAAGTTTTAGATTTGTTGTAGCCAACCAAACTTGGTCACCTGGGTTTAAGATCAATTCCCCCCTTCTCCTCTTGTCAAAGACTTCTTTGTTGTAGGCTTGGGTCTTGGCCATTGTTTCCTGCAACAGTTTATTGTTGGTATTAAAGAAGTCCATTGTTTCAAGCACAGCAGGTACAGAGCACTCTGGAATTGCGTTAAAAAGAAATGAAGGGTGAAAACCGTAATTGGCGAAGAAAGGAGATTGTTTGGTGGCTGAGTGGACGGAATTATTGTAAGAGAATTCGGCCAGAGGGAGTAAGGGAACCCAATCGGCTTGAGAAAATGAAGAAAAACAGCGGAGATATTGTTCAAGTGTTTGATTGGTCCTTTCTGTTTGTCCATTGGTTTGCGGGTGATAGGCTGATGAAAATGAAAGTTCAATTCCCAGAGACTCGCACAAAGACCTCCAGAACCTGGAGGTGAACTGGACCCCTCTGTCAGAAACTATGTTTGCCGGAGTTCCATGAAGCCTAATAACCTCTCTGATGAAGATTCGTGTGGTCTCTTGTGCAGAGGGAGTGCCCTTCATGGGGAGGAAATGAGCCATCTTGGATAATCGGTCGACGATCACGAAAATAGTATTGTAGCCCTCGGATGGGGGCAGCTCCACGATAAAGTCTATCGAAATCATCTGCCAAGGTCTATTTGGGACCGGGTGAGCGGCTTTAACAGACCCCAAGCTCTGGATTTGCTGTTCTTGTTGCGGATACAAGTGGTGCAGGATTCTACATACTTCCTGCAGTCCTTCTCCATCCTAGGCCACCAAAATGTTCGTTGCATTAATTCAAAAGTCTTGTAGATGCCAAAATGCCCTGCAAGCATATGGTCATGGCACAGGCCCAAGGTGGAGACTCGCAGATCCTCCGGTACAAAGACTTTGTCTCCGTACCAAAGTAGCCCATCTCTCGCCAGCAAGGTGGTTCCGGGTGGCGAGGGTCTTCCTACAGAGGCTTGTTTGATCTGGGCCATTAAGTCCCCTTGTAGTAGGAGAAAGTTCCCGGAAGACAGAATGGTATCTGGAGTGGATGTTTCCTGTGATTTGCTGAACATGCGTGATAAAGCATCAGGTTTTGTATTTTTAGATCCAGGCCTGTATGTTAAATGGAAAGTAAATCTAGAAAAGAAAAGTGCCCACCTGGCCTGCCGGGGTTTCAACCTCTTTGCTGTTCTCAGATATTCTAGATTTTTGTGGTCTGTATAGATCAGGATCGGGTGTGCAGCCCCTTCTAGTAAGTATCTCCACTCTTCCAGTGCAGCTTTGATTGCTAGGAGTTCACGATCACCGACGTCATAATACTTTTCTGCATCAGATAGCTTGCGGGAAAAGAAGGCCACTGGGTGCAATAGAGCCTTGGATCCCTGCCTCTGAGAAAGAATAGCTTCAACAGCTGTTTCAGATGCATCCACCTCTAAGACGTATGGCAGGGACGAGTCGGGATGCTTCAGGACAGATGCGGAGGTAAACCGCTTTTTCAGCATCTCAAAAGGCAGCCTGGGCCTCTCAAGACCAACGGAATCTGACACCCTGTTTAGTAAGTTGGGTGATGGGGGAGATGATTGCTGAGAATCCCCTAATAAACTTTCGATAAAAGTTTGCGAATCCTATAAAACGTTGGATGCCTTTCTTATCGCTGGGGATTGGCCAGTCCAAGATGGCTGTAACTTTTTGAGGATCCATCTTGACGCCCTCTGTGGATATGATCAGGCCCAGGAATTGGATGCTTTGGCGCTCAAATTCATACTTCTCGGGTTTGGCGTAGAGTCCATGTTGTCGAAGGCGGCTCAAAACACTCCTGACATGTCCGCGGTGATTGTCTAGAGAGGAAGAGAAGATTAGTATATCGTCAAGGTATACTACAACGAATAAGTCCAGAAAGTCTCGGAAGACATCGTTAATAAAGTGCTGGAAGGTAGCGGGGGTGTTGCATAACCCGAAGGGCATTACAAGGTACTCATAGTGCCCGAACCGTGTGCGGAAAGCCGTCTTCCATTCATCCCCTTCCCGTATACGGACCAAGTTATAGGCACCTAGGAGGTCCAGCTTTGTGAATATGGTGGCAGCGCCAAGTCTCTGGAAAAGTTTGGGTACCAGCGGAAGGGGATAGCGGTTCTTAACCGTGACTTTATTCAGCTCACGATAGTCCACACACGGACGTAATGAATGGTCTTTTTTTTCTACAAAGAAGATTCCCGCCCCGGCCGGGGATGTGGAAGGGCGGATGAACCCCTTCTTCAGGTAATCATCAATATAGTCTTTGAGGGCAACAAGTTCACATTCGGATAAGGGAAAGATTCTTCCAAACGGAACTTCGACTCCAGGAAGGAGTTCAATGGGACAGTCGTATGACCGATGAGGAGGGAGAGTCTCTGCACCTTTCTTGCTGAACACATCCAGGAAACTGTGGTAAGCTGTGGGTACAGACCGACAGGCTTCAGAGTCTGTGTCAAGGCATAGCAAGGAAGGCTGGTCACAGGAGGTTCGTAAGCAGTGCTGGGTGCAATAGGGAGAAAGAAACTTAATTTCCTCTGTGGCCCAGTTGATGCAGGGATTATGAGCCTTCAGCCAAGGCATGCCGAGAATGACCGGGAACAAAGGAGAGGCGATGGCATCCAAGCGTAGCAGTTCTTGGTGGTTCTTGGTAATAGTGGCAAGTAGAGGCATTGTTTCATGGGTAACTGCTCCAGACTTAATGGTGGTCCCATCGGCTAGATGAACGGAAAGTCTCTGCGCTTTGGGTTGAAGCGGGATATGATGTTGTGCAGCAAAGGACAAGTCCACAAAGCAGCTGCAGGCCCCGGAATCGATTATAGCCGGAGTGTGGATAGTCCCCCCCAGGCAGCTGGAGTGAGATGGCGAGGGCAAGGTGAGCAGAATTGCTGGGCAAGTTCGGAGTTGCAGAAGGGGAGATAGCTGAGACGTATTTACGGGACTTAACTGGGCAACACATTACATAATGTCCTGAACCCCCACAATACAGACAAAGGTTCTGCTGGTAACGACGTTGGCGTTCTTCAGGGGAGAGTGAAGGACGGAGTAGGCCAAGCCGCCGTGGTTCTGGTGCACCAGGAATGGGCCTGGCATGGGCCAGTGGAACAGCACTGAAGGAGCTGAGCTTCCGTGGTAGCATCCGTACCGGGCGTGGTTGGCCCGCCGCTCTTTCCGACCTTCGTTCTCTCAAACGACGGTCAATTTGGATGGACAAGTCAATTAGGGCTTCCAGGGTAGAGGGAACTCCTATTCGGGCAAGTTCGTCCTTGAGAGGCTCAGAGAGGCCCATGCGGAACCGGTGGCGTAATGCAGCATCGTTCCAGCTAGTGTCAAAGCCCCATCGTCTGAATTCAGAGACATAATCTTCCACAGCCCTGTGTCCTTGTTGAAGAGAACAGAGGGCTGCTTCAGCGGCAGCAGCTTGCTGGGGATCTTCATACAATTGGGCCATGGCGGCCAGGAATGAGGTTAAGTCTGATAGACACTCGGCCTTCTGTTCAAGGAGACGATGAGCCCAGGACTGAGGCTCGCCCTGCAGTAAGGAGATCACAAAGCCGACCTTCGTGGCTTCAAGAGAGAAGGTGCGTGGCTGAAGTGCGAAATATAGTTCACATGCGTTCCGAAAGTCTCTGAACTTGCTACGTTCACCAAGGAATTTTTCCGGGGTTGGAACTCTGGGTTCAGGCGGGAGCATGATGATTGCAGGAGCAGTAGAGGTCCCTTGTGGAGTGGAGGAAGCTTGCTCAGGTCCCTGAACGGTTGTAGAGGAAGTCATGGTCTGTAAATGTCCTTCCAGCTGGGTATAGCCTCCCTGTAAGTCTATAACAGCCCGTGTCAGGCCTGCCAGGTGTTGACAAAGTTCCTCCATGGGGGAGGGTCCTCGCACAGGCTCAGACATGGCTGTCTGCTACTGTCACGTACCTGGCGGTAGAGCCTGATTATGCAGAGGAGGGCCTCCCTTACAGCTCTGACTCGAGGCCCCTGATAGAGTAAACAGGAGGCCCGGGAGTGCAGAGTTGCACGGGTGCCTGGCAGGATCGCTGGTGATGGAGCCAGACTGGGATCCCAGAAGAGACTGCAGAGGAACACCAGTGCAGAGAAGACCAGGAGCCGCGGTCAGTGGAAGGCAGGTACTGGCTTCGTACAGGAACTCCACAGGCAGAGGAGCAGATGCGACAGCAGGTGGGATGGGAGCTCAGCAGGGCTCCGAAGGGCTGCAAGGATGGCAGGTGCAGGCTGGCCGGATCACACACTGGCGGACAAGTCCGGGACAGGAGCATAGGCTGGAGGGAAGTCAGGATACAGGCCGGTTACTATCAGGCTGGCAGCAAGGTAGCAGAAGGAGCAGGCAGATGCAAGGTCAACAAGCCGGGTCAGGTGCGGGCAGAAAACAGGAACGTCAAGGACAAGCCGGGTCGGATATCAGGAGCAGGTATCAGATACTGGAACGTAGGGTATACAGAACGCTGTAGAGCAGACAGCACTGAGTTTGGGTACTGACCCAGTTTAAATAGCCTGCTTGGCGCCAAGGCCTGTCACTGAATGCGCGCGCGAACTGCGCGCATTCGCGCATGTGCGTGCGCACGTACGCGCATCAGCGTGCGCATCAGCGCGCGCACGCGCGCCATTGGCATTCTAGCAATAGCTGAGGTTCCTGCCCGTCTTCCACGGCCACCATCTTGAGTGCTGGCATGCCCTTCCTGACAACTGGACCTTATGTCTACCCCAGTGTCCTTTCCTTCTGGTCACTGGAGGATGCTCAGACAACCTTTCCTGATGAGCCGAAGAGGTTTAGCTTTTTGGAAATTTGTAGTTAAAACCCTTGTGAGGGTCCCAACACCTGCAAGCTTCATCCATACAGGTGTCTATCATTAGTAGCTAGGGATGAGCTTCGTGTTCGAGTCGAACATACGTTCGACTCGAACATCGGCTGTTCGATCGTTCGACGAAGATCGAACGATTTGGGCCGTTCGCGCCAAATTCGAGTGACGCGAACGGCCCACAATGCACTACGCCATCGCAGTGTCATCCAGGCGCTGTGATTGGCCAAGCATGCACTGTGACCCTGCATGCTTGGCCAATCACAGCGCCGGCAGCGAGGAGAGCAATGATTGGCCACAGGCAGGATGCCTGTGGCCAATTATTCTTGAGGGGGTTTAGTACACACCCCACACTATAAAAGGCCGCCAGCGCGGCGGCCTTGTGTAGTGTGTTCCGGAGCAGGGAAAGAGAAGCATAGGCAGGGACAGTGTCATTTTTTTTCCTTTACTAATCCTGGATTCCTTGTGTTTAGGGACAAATAAGGATAGGTAGGGAGAGTGTCAGTGTGTTATTCTGTGCTAAACCTTGTTTGTAGGGACAGAGAGGTACAGTGAGGGAAAGTGACAGTGTGCTATTCTGTTCTAAACCAATCTTGCTGAACCATATTTGAAATCCTTGAGTTTAGGGACTGAGAGGTACAGTGAGGGAAAGTGTCAGTGTGCTATTCTGTGCTAAATCTTGTTTGTAGGGACAGAGTAGGACAGTGAGTGAAACTGACAGTGTGCTATTCTGTTCTAAACCAATATTGCTGAACCATATTTGAAATCCTTGAGTTTAGGGACAGAGAGGTACAGTGAGGGAAAGTGTCAGTGTGCTATTCTGTGCTAAATCTTGTTTGTAGGGACAGAGTAGGACAGTGAGTGAAACTGACAGTGTGCTATTCTGTTCTAAACCAATCTTGCTGAACCATATTTGAAATCCTTGAGTTTAGGGACAGAGAAGGACACTCGTGGAAACTCTCAGTGTGCTATTCTGTGCTAAATCTAGTTTGTAGGGACAGAGTAGGACAGTGAGTGAAACTGACAGTGTGCTATTCTGTTCTAAACCAACATTGCTGAACCATATTTGAAATCCTTGAGTTTAGGGACAGAGAGGTACAGTGAGGGAAAGTGTCAGTGTGCTATTCTGTGCTAAATCTTGTTTGTAGGGACAGAGTAGGACAGTGAGTGAAACTGACAGTGTGCTATTCTGTTCTAAACCAATCTTGCTGAACCATATTTGAAATCCTTGAGTTTAGGGACAGAGAGGTACAGTGAGGGAAAGTGTCAGTGTGCTATTTTGTGCTAAATCTTGTTTGTAGGGACAGAGTAGGACAGTGAGTGAAACTGACAGTGTGCTATTCTGTTCTAAACCAATCTTGCTGAACCATATTTGAAATCCTTGAGTTTAGGGACAGAGAAGGACACTCGTGGAACCTATCAGTGTGCTATTCTGTGCTAAATCTTGTTTGTAGGGACAGAGTAGGACAGTGAGTGAAACTGACAGTGTGCTATTCTGTTCTAAACCAATCTTGCTGAACCATATTTGAAATCCTTGAGTTTAGGGACAGAGAAGGACACTCGTGGAAACTCTCAGTGTGCTATTCTGTGCTAAATCTAGTTTGTAGGGACAGAGTAGGACAGTGAGTGAAACTGACAGTGTACTATTCTGTTCTAAACCAATCTTGCTGAACCATATTTGAAATCCTTGAGTTTAGGGACAGAGAGGTACAGTGAGGGAAAGTGTCAGTGTGCTATTCTGTGCTAAATCTTGTTTGTAGGGACAGAGTAGGACAGTGAGTGAAACTGACAGTGTGCTATTCTGTTCTAAACCAATCTTGCTGAACCATATTTGAAATCCTTGAGTTTAGGGACAGAGAGGTACAGTGAGGGAAAGTGTCAGTGTGCTATTTTGTGCTAAATCTTGTTTGTAGGGACAGAGTAGGACAGTGGGTGAAACTGACAGTGTGCTATTCTGTTCTAAACCAATCTTGCTGAACCATATTTGAAATCCTTGAGTTTAGGGACAGAGAAGAACACTCGTGGAAACTCTCAGTGTGCTATTCTGTGCTAAATCTTGTTTGTAGGGACAGAGTAGGACAGTGAGTGAAACTGACAGTGTGCTATTCTGTTCTAAACCAATCTTGCTGAACCATATTTGAAATCCTTGAGTTTAGGGACAGAGAAGGACACTTGTGGAAACTATCAGTGTGCTATTCTGTGCTAAATCTTGTTTGTAGGGACAGAGTAGGACAGTGAGTGAAACTGACAGTGTGCTATTCTGTGCTAAACCAATCTTGCTGAAGCATATTGCAAATCCTTGTGTTTAGGGACAGAGAAGGATAGGCAGGGGACAGTGTCAGTGTCATTGTTGCAAAGCCTCCTGCACAGTATACACCTGAAGGTAGCCCTTATTGCTGTTTTTCCCATCTCCCTGCAGGCCATCCATTAAAATGTCTGGAAGGCAAACAAGGAGAGGCAGACAGTCAGGAGGCAAAAAAAGAGGGCAAGCAGGCTCTGTGTCTGGGGGCAACAGTGCTGGTCGTGGACGCGGTGCATTGTCATCAGCACATGGCCATGGGACACGCTTGTCCTTCTTTTCGGCAGCTGGACATGTTGAGCCACATCATGCCGAAGACTTGGTAGAGTGGATGACCAAGCCCACCTCATCCTCCTCATCCTCTCTCACCCAGGCTCAGGGTACTGGCAAAGCAGCTGCCAAAGCGTCCTCTTCTCTGGTATCATTATCTTCATTAGTCAATCCTTCCCTAGACCCACCATGTCCTCCTCCTGAGGAGTCCCCCGAACTGTTTGAGCACAGTGTTGGGTACATGCTCCAGGAGGATGCCCAGCGTTTCGAAGGATCTGATGATGATACCCAGATAGAGGAAGGCAGTAGCGTGAGAGCAGAGAGAGGGGATGCTCAAGAAGGACACCAATCTGGCAGTCATGCTCCAGCAGCTGCAGCATACTGCCAGATTGGCTCCAGTGATGAGGGAGGGGATGATGAGGTCACTGACTCCACGTGGGTGCCTAATAGGAGAGAGGAGGAGGATGAGGAGGAGGCACATCTCCAACGAGGCAGGATGCCCTTGAGTGGCCAGCGTATGGGCAGCACACCGACGGAATCACACCGAAGAGCTCCGCCTGTGCAGGGCGCTGCCTCTGCCCGTCATTCAAAAAGTTCTTTGGTGTGGGCCTTTTTTGAGGCGAGTGCATCAGATCGCACAGCTGCTGTTTGCAACATATGTCTCAAGCGTATATCGCGTGGCCAAATCATCAGCCGCTTGGGCACCACATGCTTGATCAGACATATGTTGACCTGCCATGCAGCTCGTTGGCAAGCCTACCTTAAAGACCCACACCAAAGAACAAAGCGGACCTCTCCTTGCACCGCATCAGCTGGGATCTCAAAACCCACTATACCTTCAGTCCTCTCTGAAACCTGCACTGAGAGGAATGAAGGTGTAGAATTAGGTGTGTCACAGCCCAGTACTTGCGGCCACTCTGCTAGCAGTACACCGACGTCCGATTCTAGCAGGCAAATTTCCCTGCCCCAGCTGCTGGACCGTCGAAAGAAGTTCACTCCCAGCCATCCACATGCCCAGCGGTTGAATGCTAGCTTGGCTAAATTGCTAGCGCTTCAACTGCTGCCTTTTCAGTTGGTAGACTCGGCCCCCTTCCGTGAGTTTGTGCAATGTGCGGTTCCTCAGTGGCAGGTTCCCAAACGCCACTTTTTCTCACGGAAGGCGATTCCGGCTCTCTACAGGCATGTGGAAGGCAATGTCTTGGCCTCGCTGGACAGGGCGGTCAGCGGTAAGGTGCATATTACCGCTGACTCATGGTCCAGCACACATGGACAGGGACGTTACCTTTCTTTCACGGCCCATTGGGTCACTCTTTTGGCAGCTGGGAAAGATGCAGGACAAGGTGCAGTAGTGTTGGAGGTTGTTCCACCCCCACGCCTCCAAAATGCTACTACTGGTTGTGACACACCTCTCTCCTCCACCCCCTCCTCTTCTTCTTCCTCCATGGCCTCTTCCTGTGGTTTGTCCTCGGAACCAGCGGTGCTCCGTAGGCGTTCAAGGGGCTACGCAAGTACGCAGGCAAAAAGATGCCATGCCGTGCTTGCGCTGGTGTGTTTGGGGGACAGGAGACACACTGGGGCAGAGGTCCTGTCTGCTCTGCAGGGGCAGGCCGAGAGGTGGTTGACGCCACGCCAGCTTAAGCCAGGAATGGTGGTTTGCGACAATGGCACCAACCTCCTCTCCGCCCTCCGACAGGGACAACTGACCCATGTGCCCTGTATGGCTCACGTCCTTAACCTGGTGGTGCAGCGGTTCTTGGGCAGGTACCCGGGCTTACAGGATGTCCTGAGGCAGGCCAGGAAAGTCTGTGTTCATTTCCGCAGATCTTATAATGCCAGTGCTCGCCTGGCTGAGCTGCAAAAGGAGTTGAACCTGCCCAAGAACCGCCTTATATGTGACATGCCCACCAGGTGGAACTCAACGTTGGCCATGCTGCAGCGGCTGCACACGCAGCAGAGGGCCATCAATGAGTACCTGTGCGACTACGGCACCAGGAAAGGGTCAGGGGAGCTCGGGTTTTTTTCACCACGCCAGTGGGGCATGATCAGGGATGCATGCACTGTCCTGGCACCATTTGAGGAGGCCACGAGGATGGTGAGCAGTGACAGTGCATGCATCAGTGACACTGTACCTCTTGTCCACCTGTTGGAGCACACGCTGCATGGAATAATGGACAGGGCACTTGAGGCAGAACAGAGGCAGGAAGAGGAGGACTTCCTTGCCTCTCAAGGCCCCCTTTACCCTGACAGTGTTCCTTCTGTCCCACCCATCGCACAGGAAGAGGAGGAGGAGGAGGAGGAGGATTGTGTCAGCATGGAGGTGGAGGCTGGCACTCAGCATCATCAGCAGCAGTCTTTTAGGGATGATTTACAGTCCCAAGAAACCAGTGGACTTGTACGTGGCTGGGAGGAGGTGGCTGCGGATCATGTCGTCCTTAGTGACCCAGAGGACTCCGGACTGAATGCCTCAGCTAACCTACGCTGCATGGCCTCCCTGATCCTGCAAAGTCTGCGGAAGGATCCTCGTATTCTTCGGATCAAGGAGAGGGACCTTTACTGGCTGGCCACTCTCCTTGATCCACGGTACAAGGGTAAGGTTGCGGACCTTATGTTACCGTCGCAGAGGGAGCAGAGGATGAGACAACTCCGGGAGGCCTTGCAGAAAGGTCTGTGCAACGCGTTCCCAGAGACTGGGAGGTTACAAACTCCTGGTCCTGGACAACGAGTTGCTGAGGCTTCGGGCAGTCAAAGAAGGAGCGGTGGGGAAGGTGGCCGTCTGACCGATGCGTTCAGACAATTCTTTAGTCCGCAGCCCCAAAGTATGATCGTTTCCAGCAACCATCGCCAGCGTCTGATATACATGGTGCAGGAATACCTAGGGGCAAGGTCAGACTTGGACACCTTCCCCACCGAAAATCCTCTGGCTTACTGGGTCTTGAGGATGGATCACTGGCCAGAGCTTGCACAGTATGCAATTGAGCTACTGGCCTGTCCTGCATCCAGCGTTCTTTCAGAACGCACATTCAGTGCTGCTGGAGGATTTGTCACGGATCACAGGGTGCGCCTGTCCACCGACTCGGTTGATCGACTGACTTTCATCAAGATGAACCAGTCTTGGATCACCACCAGCTACCACACACCTGATGCTGATATAACAGACTAATTGATTTTAAAATGTCACATCCCTTCAAGACTGATGCTGATGCTGAGTTCCTGTGCTGTTATGTTGACTAGCTATCCTCCTCCTCCTCCTCAATGATCCGATTAATGATGATAGCTTGGAAGATCATTTTGGTTTATGGGTGCCGCCACCAGTGGCTAAGGCCCAATTTTTCAGCCCCTGTTTAACAGGGGCGTGTAATTACAATTTTTGATGCAATACTTTGCAACAGGCCTCATTGCTGTGCTCCAAGTACAGTATCTGTGAGGGGTTGCAGTGTTGTGCCACCAGTGCCTAAGGCCCAATTTTTCAGCCCCTGTTCAACAGGGGCATGCAATTATAATTATTGATCTAATAATTCACAGCAGGGCCCATTGCTGCGCCCACCAAGAGTAACTGTCAGGCCTTACAGTGTTGTGTCAACACCACCACCACCACCACCACCACCACCACCAAAGGCCCAATTTTTCAGCCCCTGTTCAACAGGGGCATGCAATTATAATTATTGATCTAATAATTCACAGCAGGGCCCATTGCTGTGCCCACCAAGAGTAACTGTCAGGCCTTGCAGTGTTGTGGCACCAGCACCACCATCAAAGGCCCAATTTTTACTACCACTGTTCAACAATTATATGTTATTACAATTCCTGATATAATAGTTGACAGCAGGGCGTTCCAGCACCCACCAAGAGTAACTGTGAGTGCTTACAGTGTTGTGCCAACACCAACACCTAAGGGGCCAATTTCTGCAGAGTATATACGGCAGGTCCCTACTTTCAAACATCGAACTTACAAACGACTACTACTTGCAAACGGAAGAAGACAACAGGAAGTGAGAGGAAATCTACCCCTTGGAAGGAAAATTCTCTCCTGTAAGAATTAATATGGGAGAAAGGTGTCTCCTCTCTACTGATGCTTTATCACCAATCCTTGTTTCAATAAAAACACCACATTTCAAAATCAGTTGTCATTGGGACGCAAAGTGAGGTGAAATGTTCTGAACAGGGGCACAGACAGCAAAACAAATGTTACAGGGGTGATAACCCTTCCCTATGTTTTCCAAAAAGCTTAAAAATAGGTATTTGGCTGGAGCTACACTTAAACAATGTAGCTGTTCAAAATTACAAACAGATTCTACATAAGAACAAACCTACAGTCCCTGTCTTGTATGCACCGCCTGTATACGGCTGTTCAGAGTATATAGGGCCTTTTTTATTTTGTGTGCGGGGTTCCCCTTAATATCCATACAAGACCCAAAGGGGCTGGTAATGGGCTGGGGTGGGGGGGGGGGGGTGATGGGGTAGCTATGCCATTTTTCTTAAAGATTTTCATCCATATTACCGGGACCAGACATTACATTAAAGCCGCAAGCAGTTTTAAATGGCTTTTTTTTCCTTTAGAAATGTAATTTTGTGCAGGGACAGTTCTAAACACGGGAAACATGTGGCACTTCACAGGCATACTTTAGACACCCCCCAGGTACAATATTTAAAGGAATATTTGACTTTTTTTTTTTCACTTTATGCATCATTAAAATGACTGCTCACGGAAAACGTCCGTTTTTAAAACTTCTTTTTGCATTGATACATGTCCCCTGGTGCAGAACCCGGGTTCCCAAACTCTGTTTAGGACAATAACATGGATAATAGTCGTTATAATTAGCACTTTAGAATCCGAACGTTCGCATCCATTGTATTTAATAGGGTTCTAATGTTCGTGCGAACTTTCGGTCCGTTCGCGGGTTCTGGTGCGAACCGAACTCGGGGGTGTTCGGCTCATCACTATTAGTAGCTATCTTTCACTGGCAGACCAGGTTGTCCAGCTTAAACCCTTGCTAAAATAGTCCAAGCGCTGTGTGTTATTGGAAACAGTCCTTTTTTCACATCAGGGGCTTGTAGGGTGTTTAGGGAATTGTAGCATGGTCTCCTATTCTCTCAATGCTTTCTATTCCTGGGGGCCTTGGCTCTAAATGAGACATCCACATGGCCTCTAGAGACCAGGAAGTCCCTGGCGTGACCAATCAGTCTTTTTGGGTACATGAGGTAATTTCTTCCTCCCACCCTAGGGGGACTCCTCTAGTTGGGGTGTCCCCATACCCAGGGCTTTAGTCTGCTTGCCTGGAACAGATGGCCCTCACTTCATTGGGCAAACCATCTATGAGTCAGCTTTCTGAGTTCACCTCTGGGAAGTTTTAGGAGTCTTCCCTGTGATAAGACAAGTGGCCTAGTCCTTATGCTGGGCGACTAGGAGAGTACTACTCTCAACCACACTGTCTTCCTTAGAAACAATACATTGGCATCTGGCTCTCCTCAATCAGTGGTCTCCGATCCGAAGGAAGAGGTTTATGAACCTTGGTGCTCCTTATCTCCTGCATGGCAGGCAGAAATCATTGATGAAGGGCTCTGTGTTCCTCTATATTGTCAGCAGGCAAAACATGCTGGGTTCCAGCTGTATGTACCCCTTGTTGGGGATAACACACCTCAAGAAGCCTTCATGAGATGTGATCTGCAGGCAATTTGAGGAGTTTTTTCCAGAACCCATCCTCAGTTCTGCACTTTATCAGGTGATGTTCTTAACAGTGTGGCTCAGATTCCTTCCCTCCACGACTATGGATGTTTCCCTAGACCGGAGCTGGTCAGGAGATTGTTAGAACCATATTCTGTGCTCAAGTATAGGCAGGTCCTGCAGAGTTTCAGAGACACCGCCGCGTACACATGATCGAAATTTTCGACAACAAAACCGTGGATTTTTTTTCAATGGATGTCGGCTCAAACTTGTCTTGCATACACATGGTCGCACAAATGTTGCTCGGAAATTCCGATAGTCAAGAACGCGGAGACGTACAACACTACGACGAGCCGAGAAAAATTAAGTACAATGATTCCGAGCATGCGTCAAATTGATTCCGAGCATGCGCAGCACTTTTGTGCGTCGGAAATGGCTACACATGGTCATAATTTCTGACAAGAACTTTTGTTGTCGGAAAAATTGAGAACCAGCTCTGAATCATTTGTTGTTGGAAATTCCGACAGCAAATGTCCGATGGAGCCTACACACGATCGGAATATCTGACCAAAAGCTCACATTGAACATTTGCATTAGGCCCCATTCACACCTGATCGTAGAGTTTTCAGGCAGAAAGTCACGCGATTTTACCGGGATTTTGCAGCGATTTTGTACAGGTCAAAGGGTCACCAAAGTAAAAAAAGCAGAAAAACGCCTGTAATCTGCCTAAAAAAAGTTCCAGAACTTGTTTTGCTTCAGGCGTTTTGGAGCTTCTGGAGTGGAGATGTGAACCATCTCCATAGAGAATAATAGATTTTTTCCCCTCCAGCGTTTTGTAGCTTCAGGCTTCAAGCTACAAAATGCTCAGGTGTGAATGGGGCCTTACTGAGGAATATGATATGATTGTTTTTATTGTGGCCTCTTCATATTTTCAAACAACCTTCAATCATCCTGTTCAGAACTTGAATATAATCTCCCTGGAGATTTCTGCAGCATATTTGGCTTCACTATGTTAGTTTATTCTTTCATTTGGTAAACTACTCCCTGCTGAGGATTGCATATCATCTCCATTTCCAACTGAGCTCTGGATGTCGTATAATGATGTGGGTGTGATCCATCAGGCTTGGAAATTTGTGTCCATACATTGACCTTCTGCAAATATAAATTTTTATTGAGAATTGCAAAAGAAAAAGGGTACAGAAAGGAAACAGTACAACGGTGTTCAAATTTGGTAATCTAACGGATACAGAGGTCTACAGTAAAGGCCCACAATCAGACTCCCCTGAGGGTAGCACACCATGTGGTAAGCCAATGAATAGGACGTGGTAAACATAACATTCGGCTCACATACCAGGTCATACCACATATACAGACACCTCGAACATTGCTAACGCACCGAGCAGTAGACCCAGTTGGACCTCAGGCGGCCCAACTACCGCCGTCCATCTGAAGAAAAGAAAAAAGGACGGCCCCAATATATCCAAACAACTGTAAACATAGCCATCAGTTGAAAAAACAGAGAGTGAAACAGATATACGAGTATGGAAAAAAGAAGGGGGTGGGGTTATCCGTTCGACACAAGCGTGATGGACCCAGCAGGGCCGTCACCCCACAATCAGTCCATGTCGGCTTGCCCTTCATGAACTCAGCAGGGTCTGTCCCTCATCTGAGAAAATAAACATGTTCCATGCCAACCAGGTTTTAGAGTGCTCCTCTTGTTTGTGTTGGGCAGTGAGCACTAGGTCTTCTAGCCTTTTAATGTCTTCTACTTTGCGCAACCACAGTCCAATGGAGGGTGGCAAAGATTGCTTCCATGTGGCTGGAATGCACGACTTTGCGGCATTGAGTAAGTGTCGGACAACCGACTTCTTGTACAACCGTGCTGGGACCGTGGTGGCGTGCAGCAGGAAGAACGCAGGATCTGACTGTATTTTGTGATTTGTAAATTCCTGGACAATTTTCTCAATCGATGACCAAAAGTGTCACAGTAGCGGGCAGGACCAGAAGATATGGAGGAATGTCCCCCTGTCCGTCTGGCACCTCCAACATCTATCAGAAGTGGTAGGGAAGAATCTGTGTAGCACCTGCGGTGTATAGTACTACCGAGTCAGAATCTTATAATTCGTCTCTTGAAGTCTCGTGCAGATAGATGACTTCAAAGAGAAACTAAGAATGTGTTGTTTCTGCATGGCTGTGAAAGAACATTGTAAGTCACTCTCCCAGTCCTGCAAAAACTTCAAAGCAGGTTGTTCCGTAGGGGTGTTGAGTAGAGTATATGTTTTGGAGAGTACCTGGGATAATGTGCCTGTGTCCCTACAATAGTCTTCCAGGGGTGTCAGGTCTCTCTTGAAATAGGCAGGGTCTGGCAGTGAGTGAATATAGTGATGCAGTCGGATCGCTTTCCAAAAAGGAAGCTGAAAGCCCCCAGTATCACTCATCAATGATTGGATCGAAGCCCAGCCGTTCCCGTCAATGTAATGCAAAGCGCAATCTTTACCCGCCGTCCATAGTGTCTCATATTCTGAGTGATCTAGTCCCGGTGCGAACGCCGGATTGCCTAAGATGGGGAATAAAGGGGACTGTCTTGTGGTCAGTGAAGTGGTCCGTATCACTACCGAACCCACACGCAACGTGGCGCCTATGGTAAGGTGTGTAGTCATGTCTGGAGGGAGCCGGTCGTAGCACCATATTGCTCCCCGCAACGGGACTCCTGCCTGATCGCGTTCTACCTGAACCCACAGTTTAGATTGCTCATGACTGTTCCAGTCAATAATCCTCCCCAGGTGTACAGCTTGATAGTAATGTTTCATGTCTGGAAGGGCCAGGCCTCCACATTGTTTCGGTAGTGTCAGGTAGCGGAGGCGCAGTCGTGGTTTCGTCCTAGACCATATAAATTTTGAGAACAATGAGTGCACTTGCTTAAAATATAGAGACGGTATTCTTATTGGCAACGTTTGAAACAGGTATAGGAACTTCGGGAGAATACACATTTTGACGAGATTGCACCTGCCGAACCAAGAGTGGAGTCCTTTGCTCCACTCTTCGAGCAGCCCTTTAGCCGTAGATAACAATGGTGGGAAATTCAGTTCAAATGTACGTTTCAGGTCACTAGGTATATTGGTACCCAGATAAGTGAGATGGCTGTCAGACCATTTAAAGCTAAATTTAGACTTCAAGGGAGTCAACGTATCAGTCGTCATGTTAACGCCCATAGCTCGGGATTTATCGAAATTAATTTTTAGGTTAGATATGTTCCCATATCTCTGGAATTCTTTAATTAGGTTCGGAAGGGACACTACCGGGTTAGTGAGTGAGAACAAGAGATCATCCGCGTAAGCTGAGATCTTATACTGTGCCTGACCTATGGTGACACCGGAAATGTCCGGATTCCGTCTTATCGTACACAGGAAGGGCTCCAGTACTAGAGCAAAGAGGAGGGGTGATAAGGGGCAGCCCTGCCTGGTACCATTAGAGATGGTGAAGGAATCTGAGAGGACTCCATTAGCTTTGACCCGGGCTGTCGGTATGGAGTAGATATTAGATATCCACTGTAGCATGTGTCTACCGAGTCCGATGTATTTAAGAACCGAGGACATAAATTCCCAGCTCACCCGATCAAACGCCTTCTCGGCATCCGTGCTGAGAAAGACGCATGGTGTCTTCGTCACTGAAGCCTTATGGATTAGGTTCATCACCTTGGTGGTGTTGTCCCTAGCCTCCCGGGAAGGGACAAAACCAACCTGGTCCAGGTGGATTAAGTCTGTCATATGTTGGGACAACCTGTTGGCCAGTATTTTGGTAAGGAGCTTCAGATCTACATTTAAAAGGGATATAGGTCTGTAGCTCATGCAGGCCGTCTGGTCTTTTCCTTCCTTGGGTATGAGGGAGATATGGGCACTCAAGGTATCCCGTTGAAGCTGGCCACCTGCTGTAAGATTGTTAAAAAGTTTGAGCATGTAGGGACCCAAGACCGGTAAAAGGGTTTGATAATATTGAAGGGTGAGCCCATCCGGACCCGGCGCTTTACCCGGTTTCGTACTCTTCATGGCGCATTGCAACTCCATCAACGTGATGGGCTCTTCCAGTGCAGCACTACGTTCCTCCGAGAGTGTGGGAATATTGGACAAAGTGATATAGTCTCTTAAAGAATTGTCGCTGGCATGCTGTTTCGGGAGGTTGTATAAGGAAGAATAATAGGCTTGGAACTCATTGGCAATCTGAGTGGGCAAGCTTTTCCTATGTCCCGATGAGGACATGATATGGGGGATGTATTCACGGAGTCTCTGTTGTCTGACTGCTCTGGCAAGGAGTTTTCCACATTTGTTCCCTGATTCGTAGGAGAGTCTCCTACAGAATTGTAGTGCCGCTTTTGCCCTGTATTGCAAGAGATCTACTGTCTGTCTGCGAAGGGTTATCAGTTCCTCATCTAGGGATGGCATCGGGTTCCTCTTGTGTGCCTTTTCTAAATCATGGATCTTTTGTAGTAGTAGTAGTAGCTGCTTCTCCCTTTCCTTTTTAATATGGGTCCCGTGCTTAATCAGGTTAAATGGACTTTTTGGCTTCAGAGTCTCTTTCAGCGACTCTAGTGAACAGGAACTGGAGTTACCTTCGCTACGTTGCAGCCCCTGTCAGGGGGAAGACATCCCTCCAAGGGAGTTACCAGAGGCCCCGCCGTCACCGGATTAATGCTGTACCGGGCTATCCGGAAGGGTTACACTCCTCGCCTCAGATACGGGTCCCAACACCTTAGGACCCCTCGGACTCCTCCACCCTCGCGGAACCCAGTCGAAGTCCTGGGCTTCAGGCCTTGGCCATAGTACCTCACCCCAGGCTTAAGGTGCCTGGGATGGACTCCATCCCTCGCTCCGGCCAGGTCAAGGGCACCTGGGCCCGGATCTCCGGTACGCCAGCACCCAGGCCGAAGGTGCCTGGGTGCGGCCGCGTCCTCCAACTCTGAACCCTGAGGTCAGGGCGTCTGCCCCTTCTATCTCCTCTCCCTTTGCGTCACAGCAGGTTCCCCGCCCCGCTGTACCGGCGCCAGGAAAGGACAAAAAGGTACAGTCTTCAACTTCGGCCCAGGGCGACAACGCCACCTGCAGGCCACAGGGAACCTTGCACCACCAGAGTCCTCCAAGAACCACAAAAGGGATTCTCAGATTCCCTAACAATTAGTACATCTGGGTTAACTAACCCAGATGCTCCCCCCCAAATTTAAATACCCGCTACATTGACATTGTCTGTCTTTCCTTGTGCTATTGCCCTGATCTCTTCCATTCCATTGAGAAGATGTACCTCTTCTAGCCATTCCTTGGTCGTGGGAGTGGTGGTATTTCTCCAGTGTCTGGGTATTACTGTTTTTGCTGCTGTGAGTAAAAATCTTGTCAGTGAATTTTTGTATTTTCTTAGTGAGCAATTAGTGATATTTAGAAGACAGCATGTAGCATTTAGTTAAATTTTTGTTTTGGTTATATGTTTTACGGCTTTGATTACCCGTTTCCAAAAGGATTTGATCTTATCGCATTCCCACCATATGTTATATAGTGTGCCCTCTTCTCGTTTGCAGCGCCAACAATGTCCAGGAACTGTAGAGAACCATTTATGCAATTTGTTTGGTGTAATGTAATATATTACATTTTTGATTTTGGGTTAAATACTGCAAAATTAACCACTTCCCGCCCGGTCAATAGGGAATTGACGTCCGGGAAGTGGTTTTGTTATGCTGACTGGACGTCTATTGACGTCCAGCAGGATAACATGCCAGCGCGCGCCCGCGGGGGCGAGCATCGCGGCGATCGCGAGTGCGGTGTGTCAGTCTGACACCCTGCATCTCCGATCGTGATAAGAAGCCTCTGTCAGAGGCTTCTTACCACGTGATCAGCTGTGACCAATCACAGCTGATCATTACGTGAACCAGGAAGTGCCGGTAAACGTAATTTCTCGATTAACGCCGACAGGGAGAGCCGATCGGCGGCTCTCCCTGTCAGAGGGGGGGTCTGTGCTGATAATCAGCACATTGATTATCAGCACAGCCCCCTCCAATGTACAAATAGCCTTCCAAATAGTGCCACAATAATAAAATGTGCATTTGCCCACCACAGTGCCAATCCCTGCCCACCACAGTGCCAATCCCTGCCCACCACAGTGCCAATCACTGCCCACCACAGTACCAATCACTGCCCACCACAGTGCCAATCACAGCCCAGCAGAAACACCTGTCAGTACCTCATCATCAGTGCTGCCCATCAGTGCCACCTGTCAGTGCCAATCAGTACTGCCTATCAGTGCCCATCACAGCCGCCTGTCAGTGCCCATCACAGCTGCCTGTCAGTGCCCATCACAGCCGCCTGTCAGTGCCCATCAGTGTCGACTGTCAGTGCCCAGTGCCACCTATCAGTGCCGCCTATCAGTGCCCATCAGTGCCACCTATTGGTGCCCATCAGTGCCGCCTATCAGTGCCCATGAATTCTACATATCAGTGACTCCTCATCAGTGCCACTTTATCAGTGCCAACTCATCAGTGCCGCCTCATCAGTGCCCATTAGTGCCGCCTCATCAATGCCCGTCAGTGAAGGGGAAAACTACATTTTATGACAAAAACTAAAAAAAAACTTTTTTTTTTAAATTGGTCTTTTTTAGTTTGTTTAGCAAAAAATAAAAACCGCAGAGGTGATCAAATACCACCAAAAGAAAGCTGTATTTGTGGGAAGAAAATGATAACAATTTAGTTTGGGTACAGTGTTGTATGACCGTGCAATTGTCATTCAATGTGTGACAGCGCTGAAAGCTGAAAATTGTCCTGGGCAGGAAGGGACGTAAGTGACTGGTATTGAAGTGGTTAAACATATGTCAACATCTCTGCTACTGGCTTAAAAGAACTGATGTCTATGGTTGTTCTACTCTCTGGGCTTAGTTTTTACAAGGAGCATTTTGATAAAAAAAAAAAAGTCCATAGTGTCAGGTTAGATTCTTCCTTCTTTTTTAATCTTCATAAGAAATGGTTGAATTTAAATTGGTTGGTTTGGCACAAGAGACTCTGTGCTCACATACTCTTCTTTACAATGTATGATGCTCCTCGGTTCCTTTGACATTGAAAGCAATGCAAAAAGCCCACACTAGAGACTAGATGGCAATAATTGCTATGCCTGGCTTCACAAATAAGGAGCAGGCACTTAGAAAGGCTTGCTTTGCCTCAGGCCTATTCCAGACCATTTCCAAGAAATTGTTGTGTCCCTCATTTGCCCGCTCAGCTGACAGAGCACAGTGCCTTCTCTTATGAGACATCGGTGGTTCTGATGAATCACGGGCTATTTCTGTGCTTTATAGATTTCTATTTGAAGATGCTGTATGTGTAACTTATATTTCCACTTACATAGATTGTGAGATCTGCTGCTAATATTCATGATTGCTTATGTCATTGCAGCATTAACTTTAGTTTGTTCTCTTCTGATTGTACCTATAGCATGGCTTAATGTGTGATTATATTATATTATTCCTCTACATCCCAGGGCCACCTTCTAATCTGCTCAGCTCTAATCAGCCTGTCAGATGAATATGGAGCTTTATTGAATTGGTTTCCTAATATTTAATTGTAGATAGCAACGGCTCTCCTGGGTCTCTTCCTTCTCATTGGCTGAAACAGCAGCGGTTCCTGCTACTGTCAATCACAGCACTGAGCCAATGAGGAGAGGGCAAGGGCAGGGCCAAGCTACACTCTGTGTGTGAATTGACACCGGGAGCTGTGACTCAGCTCGGGTTCCCCCATAGCAAGCTGCTTGCTGTGGGGGCACTTAGCAGGAGGGAGGAGCCAGGAGCGCTGGCGAGGGACCCGTGAACAGAGCCCTCCAGTGCAGTGCTCTGACGGCTCCCCCAGCGCCTCCATCTTTGCCTGGTCTTCCTTCCGGGTTAAGGATCTTCGGCCACTTGACTGGCTGTGCTGTGGCAACATCACTCCCTCACATGTGCATGGGAGTCACATCGCCACAGCACACAGAGCGAGCCGTAAATGTGATCTGAGCTGCGCATGTGTGGCTCAGATCACATTACCCGCTGACAGGCAGGGGGGAGGTTAATGACAGAAGAGACGACTAGGGTCCCTTCTGTTATAATAACCCTGCCTGTCAGCAGATTTTGATTACAAAGAGTTTACTACCACTTTAATAAGATTTTTTGGTAAACAGACTTTGGAGTCAGTAGACACAGACAGCGTGACTTGGGATTGAGCCTGCTGGTGTGCCACCATAGAAAGCAGCTTCAGTTTATGAGCCTCTGTCTCCTCTCTATTCATCCTAAGTGCAGCTGAGGCTGCTGAAAAAGGGACTGGGGAATCTGTGTCCTCAGTCCCTTTCTCCTACTCAAGAGGGGAGATGTCAGGTGTCTGTTTAGACCCCTGATATCTCACCAAAGCCCCCCAACAGGGCTGATAAAAAAAAAAAGAAGAAAAAAAGGAGAAGAATTATAATAAATATTTAAAGGTTAAATAAAAATAAAATAAAATAACAAACAAACAAAACACTGACACTATTCACCCCCTCCCCCCCCCCCCCCAAAAAAAAGCATTGTAAACTCTCTCTCTCTCTCTCTCTCTCTCTCTCTATATATATATATATATATAAAAAAATAAATATATATATATATATATATATATAAATTGGAAAAAATATATTATTAAAAACTTCTGACACAGTCCGTGCCTCATCAGTGCCCTTCAGTGCCACCTATCAGTGCTGCATATTAGTGCCTCCTCATCAGTGCCCTTCAGTGCTGTCTCATTAGTGCCACCTATCAGTGCTGCATATTAGTGCCTCTCCATCAGTGCCACCCCATCAGTGCTGCCTCATCTGTGCCCATCAGTGCTGCATATTAGTGCCTCTCCATCAGTGCCACCCCATCAGTGCTGCCTCATCTGTGCCCATCAGTGCTGCATATTAGTGCCACTGTCACATGCCATTAAAAAAAGTATCAGTAATCGGTATCGGTGAGTACTTGGGAAAAAAAAGTATCGGTACTTGTACTCGGACTTAAAAAGTGGTATCGGTGCAACCCTAGTAGATGTGGTACAGCAATAGCAACAGGCAAACTTTGAGCGTTTGGTAAGTACAGGTGAGGTTAATCATCTCGAATTTTAGGTGAATCATCAGCTTAACCACCTTCTATGGCCATTGCAAAGATGTCTTCTGCTTCTGGTTTTTATTATAAAGAATAAGGAAGGAATAAATCTCCCTATGTAACTGGAGTTCCTGATAAACAGGGATGGGCTCACTAGTATCCAGTGACAACAATATCATCGGTTTGTATGGTGTTGTCTTTGGTGGACAGACCAATGTCTTCATGCTTTTTTCTGTCTTGACACACTGTAACATCACATTTTTCCTCCATTTCTCCTAGAGGCTTTCAGATCGCCTGTGTTCAGGCACGGCACAGATAAGAATGGATTCAGTCTTGGCTTTAGTAAGAATCTGAGACAGGTATTTGGCGATGAGAAGAAATATTGGCTGCTGCCCATATTTACAAGGTATAATAAGGTAGAATTAAGATCCAGTCATGTACACATTGCTGAAATATTTCAATGTATAGCTAAAGTAAATGTTGAGTATGGAAGGGATAGAAGCTGTAAATGGTTTTCATCATGGGCGTAGCATAAGGGGTTGCAGGGGTCACAATCGCAACCCCGCCCCTAACTCCAGGGGGCCCCTGCAGCCCCCTGTGATATTATCATCATATCCTAAACAAAGTCCAGCTCCGAACTGCCCTAGGGCCCCACAGCCATGCTCCATTACTGGGCTTCCACTTTGCCTTCCACAGTCCACACCTCTCCGTTCTCATTTTCTTGGGAGAAGCTGTGAACCATTTTATGACTGGAGAGGTGCACAGGGTGAGAACAGCCCAGCATGGGAAAGTGTCTGTGCTGTGTGTTAGCAACATGGAATGGTAACCAAGCTCAGTGAGTTAAGAGGAGGAGAGTGCCGTCCTGTAGCCACGATGGGACCGCTGTCACTGGTGAGGTAAGACACCGCTCAGTGTCTCCTAGTCACCAGCTGGGATTCTCTTCACCCCCCCCCCCCCCACCTGGGGATATGTGCTTACACCACTTCCCTGACAACTGGGGAAAAGACACACACCTGCCAACACTGACAGAGAAACCTTCAGAAATTGCTAAAACAAATCCCTTAACACCTCCTGAGGGGCCCCTGAGGGGCTGCAGGCTCCAGATTTTGTGTCACATGGCTTTGCCCCCCAGATCTAGGTTGCCCCCCCCAAAGCCCCCTGACCACCCCCTCTGCCCTGGATGCTATGCCCGGCTGCTGATCTCCTTTTCTATTACATCACTCTTTACTGCTCCTTCTCTGCAGGGCTGAAATCACATTCCTTTACAACACAGCCAATTCGCTACGATCTGCACAGGGTGTATCTGCCTACTGCAACTACACTGCCATTCCGACCAAAGAATTTCACAGGTCAGAACGGAAACATAAAAGCCAGATACACCAAGTGAAGATTGTGGCTGACAGACTTGTGTAAAGGAATGTGATTTCAGCCCTGTGTAGTGTGGGGGGATAAGCTGTATACAGTGCTGGGATGGGAAAAAAGCTCTGCTAAGTGACTTGCAAGGGGTGATCCCTGTCTTCTGATTCTCCAGCGGTGATCCCTGTCCTCTGATGTAAGGAGGAACTCAAAACTCTTAAGCAACTTTGAGTATCTTTCCATGCGGTGAGTGTATCTGCACGCACGGTGGAAGTGGAGTGTGGTAGTGGGGGGGCCCAGGTCAACTTTTGCATCGGGGCCCACAAGCTTCAAGCTACGCCTCTGGTTTTCATTAAAGTGTGAGTCCGCGTTTGGGTAATTCCATTGTTACTGACACTGAAAGTAAAGAGTCAGTGTAACATTGATAGAGGAGAAATAACTCAATGGGATTTCTCTTCCAGTAGCACCTGCCAGGTTAAAATTAAAGGTTCAAAGATTAGAATTCTCCTACTTTTGGGTGAATTTCCTCTTACTTCCCAAGTGAGGACAAGACAAAAACAAGAAGAAGTCTAATAGAGGTTCTAAACTTTCCCCTCCCCTCTCTATTTACATTTAGAAAATACGTTTGGCTGGAGTTCCTTTTTCATTGAGAACAATAATATCGTTGTGCTATGGTCTAATTTACATTATTGTGGTACCAAAAAGGTGAAACTAAAAGCCTCATGGCCCCTTAGAACAAGGACTCTCCATATTTCACAACAGTCCTGTGCAGAACAGGAATTTTGTACCTTGTTTTCCAAGGAACCTAGTAAACATTTTAGAGCTGAAGAAAGGTGGTGAAGAAAAATAAGATCTTTAAGACTCCTAAGTCTTATGGCTTAACCTCCCTGGCGGTATTCCCGAGTCTGGCTCGGGGTAAGATTTCAGTACTATTAGCGGTAAACCCGAGCCAGACTCGGGCTGCATCGCAGTATCCAGGCAAAGTTACATGTACCTGTACCTGTCTATCTGCAGTCCACTCTCCTCTACAGCCATTTAAAGTGCTGAATTTATAAAACGTGTCTAAGAGTTCAATAAAAATGGGGCAGATAGCTGAAGTTACACTCTGCAGAGCTCAGTGAGGAGAGCTCTAAAAACTGATTGGAGGGAAGGGACACACCCCTTTCACACAGCACACAGGAACAGAGCTGAGGCTGTCAATCTTCTGGAGGTCCATCCCCTGTCACCATTTTTCTCTTGGTGTCAGGAAAACTTGTCAGAATTGATTCATGTTGATAGCAGAGGAACAAAGCAGCAGACAGAAACAACACTTAGCGTTCTTAATTGAGACAGGTACACACTATATAGGTATATGCTTTGTTCAAATTTCATGTCGAAGGGTTTAAAACCACTTTAAGACTCCTTTTTTTGCACTTTGTGTAATATAGCACCCATGTTTTAGCCTTATTGCCATCAGCCTCAGAGCAGACTGTGCCTCTGTACTCCTGTTAAGTCTTAGGTGGTATCAACGCTGTATCCTGGCCTAGGCCAACAAGGCCCAGGCCTAGGGCAGCACTTTGCAGGGGGGCAGTAAGGAAAGAGTGCCCGCCGGCTCACGCTACACTGTTAGTGTAGCGCCAGTCTTATGGGGCGGACTGGGCTGAGAGGCAAATTAGTCTAGCGCCCCCAGAAAGTGGCTGCAACTGTGGGGGGGGGGGGGTGAGGCGCTGCTTCTAATTTTGACTGTCCTATCATCCTGGACCACAAACCTTCCTCACTGTGCTATATGTTTTCTACTGCACCATTGGCATGGTTATATCTTCCTAGTCCTCTCCATAAAATTATCAGAAATTTGTGCTTAAAGTAGAACTATAGGCAACACTTTTTTTTCATTTTGGATAGAGTAAGGGAGGGTTATAGTCCCTGTCAGTTTATTTTTTACCATCCCTGTCCCATTGCAGAGATTTTCCTTCACTTCCTGCCCAATAGCCAAACAGGAAGTGAGAGGAAATCTATGCAAATTAAGGGAATCCATTTCCCCCCTCAGAACGAGTGTCCCCACTCAAAAATTTCAGGGCGGGTCTTAAACAGAAAGGGGTGTGGCCTTGACAGGAAGGGGTGGGTCGTATTTAAATTAGGGGGTGCACGAGTTTAGTCAGGCTTAGGACATCACAAAACCTAAATACACTACTGGGTGGTATCACCTATTCCTGTGGAAATAACGGTACCTTCCTACAAGAAGGTTGATGGTCTATACAAAGGGGCTTCATATATTCAGACTAAATGTGTAAACTCTAACAGTGTTTATTTGCGTTCTGAGGTAGTAAGCATTTATATTCACGTGCATATCATTATCATAATTTTTATATAGATCAGATATGCGCAAATATATATTACAAGTATATTATTTCGGTGCTAACATTTTTCTGCTGATTTGCAGTCTCGGTGATGGCTGCTCCTTCCCCACATGCCTGGTGAACCAAGATCCTGAGCAAGCACCCACACCTACTGGACTCAATGTAGCAACAAAAAGGTAATTGTCTGTAGCTTTAACAAGACTTAAATTATCTTACTAGTTGATTTCATGCAACCAGAGTGTTCTGGTTCTGCTCCAGGGCTGTTCAGTGCCTTCCACGAGTCCAACAAAAAGGCATGCATAGAAAATACACAGATCACCTAGGAACTTTCTATTTAAGATCTATTTAAGATCAATATTGTACTCTTTGGTAAATAGGATGTATTCAACCAAAGTGCACATTGTAAAAATAAACTTCTCTTTAGTACTTTTTGAAACTTGTTGAGCGCTTCAAGCTTGCAGATGTATGGTACCTGGTTCAATGTGGTCCAAGTACACTATGCATGAATTGTATATGTAGAGTTGTCCTTACAAAATTGCTGGCATTCTGTAAGCTGCCCCAGTATGATGTTTCGGTATAAAAAAAAAAAAAAAGGCTGGCAATTTATTTGCTTACCTGTATCTTGCAAAACCCAATGGAAAGTCTATCGAACCAGTCAAAAGGTTTCCAAGAATTGACATCAACTCAGAGGCAAACTTTGGGGAAGCCATTTCTATTCAATACATACAGGTGTATATTATAGTGGTTCATAGTGGTTGTGGTTTTACCTTCTCTCTTTCAGTACAGATATGTCTGCTCACACTGGGCTCCATTCACAAAGCAGTATCTTACCACATCTGAGTATGCGGTAAGATATTGCACAACGTTTATCAAAACGTTTTTTGACATTCACTAAAAAAAGCTACTAAAATACCGCATGAGTTGTTTTATGAAGTCATGCAGTATTTTAGTAGTGAAAACATGCCGTAATTTAACGCCTGGCAGTAGCCAGCGTATTTAGTAACATTAACAAATAGGCTTGTTAAAGAGCGGGCGGCCACCCGCTAGGGTTGCCACCTTTTCTTCAAGTCAAACCCGAACACTTAAGCGGCGCAGAACAATTTTTTTTTTTTTATAGTATAATCTATACATATATTTTGCAATTAAATAACATTTCTAATCATATGAAGTTAATCACAAGAGTCCCCCATTACATCAGAGTCCACAGAGTTACCCTTTTACATCTGAATCCACTGAGTTCTCCTTTTACATCTGAATCCCCAGAGTTCCCTTACACTGTAAGGCGGGACTCTGCAGACTCTAATGTAAGGGAGAACTCTGGGGACTCTAACATAAGGGATGCTCTGGGAACCCTGATTTAAGGGGGAACACTGAGAACTTTGAAATACGGAGAGGACTCTGATGTAAGGGGAACACTGTGGCCTCTGGTGTAAAGGGGAACTGTGATATAAGGGGTGCTCTGAGAACCCTGATTTACCTTAGTGTACTCACTCAGAGGCAGGAGAGAGAAGGGGGGAGAGTAGACTTCAGTCACAGACAGGGATGGATGGTGAGCTCACTCACACCTTGGCAGTCAGCACCTCTCATCCAGATGTATCTGAGTCTGCTGGACTTCAAATTTACGGCCCCCACTTTCCTTTCCTGAGGCACAGCACTGGGGATTTGAGTATGGGCAGACACAGAGGGTTAGGGGTGGGAGGAAGAGAAGCAGATCAAGCCCTCTCTCCTCTCCCATCAGTATGTGGGGATTTGTTGGTGCTGGCTTTGGGAAGTGTGAAAGAGAGTGTAACAGACACTCTCAGCTTAGACAACTGGAGCCAGCAACCCTGCTGGGAGGCCATAGTCCAGTCTGAATAATGTGTCGGTTTCAGGCAGTTTAAAACTGGACACATGATTCCAAACCCGAACTGTCCGGGGGAATCCCGGACAGGTGGCAACCCTACCACCCATGTCCTTAACAACCACTAAAAAACATGGTTGTTAAGGAGCAGGCGGCTCATCAGCTGTCAGCAGGGTTCCCCACTGGCAACCTCAAGCAAAAAAAACAATTGCCGGCAATTAAAAAAATTTGGAAAAAAAAAATGGCATGGAGCCCCCCCAACTTGATACCAGGCCCTTCGGATCTAGTATGGACTTTGAATGGAATCCTTGGGGTCCCACCATCCCCCCCAAAGCACCTTGTCCCCACCATGTTGATAGGGACAAGGGCCTCTTCCCCACAACCCTGGCCGGTGGCTGTGGGGGTCTGCGGCCGTGGGGCTTATCAGAATATCTAAGCCCGCTTTATCAAAGGGGCCCCCAGATCCTGCCTCCCATGTGAATACATAGTACCGCTACTCATTCACCCCCAAAAAGTGTTTAGTATAAAAAAAAAGACAGACAGTTTTTGGCTTTTATTATAAAAATAAATGTCCCCCGGCGTAGATCCATTCTCAATCACGCTGCCCGCTGCCACGGCCAACCCGAAAAAAGAAAGGGCTGGTATGGTTTGGGAAGGGGGGGGGAGACACAATGCTGTTTTTTTTTTCTGTTTTTCTTTTTTTGGTGAATTGACTTTCATTCCTGTTGTATGCGGTATTTACCGAGCGTTTTTGCTTTATAGGGTAAATATTGCATAAAGCAGTAGTGAATTGAAATTTTCAGAATCCCATGCATTATTTGGGAAAACACCTAAATACTGAACTGGAAATGGAGCTTATTGACTGAAAACAATAGGATCTTTAGGTGGAATATTCCTATATTTCAGCAATAAAGGATTGATTGTACTAACATAGAGAGAGAATCTACACATTTCTATTAGGGATGAATTATTTTTGTTGCAAAATTACCAAATTTCTCTTCTGCAGAATTTTGCCAAAATTATCAGAAATTCTCTTGAGGTGTTTAGACAAAATTTGCTTGGAAAAAGGCCTAAACTAAAAAATACATTAAGTAGTACTTGTATCTTTTGTAAAAAAAAGATTCTAGTTGAAAGAAGGTTATTGTCATGGATAAATTGTACATGTTGTTTAGTTCCTCTTAAGGCCCCTTTCACACTGAGGCGCTTTGCAGGCGCTATTGCGCTAAAAATAGCACCTGCAATGCGCCCCAAAAAAGCCGCTCAATTGTATCCAATGTGAAAGCCCGAGGGCTTTCACACTGGAGCTTTACGCTTGCAGGAGGGTCAAAAAACTCCTGCAAGCCGCATCTTTGAGGCGCAATAGGAGCCTATAGCGCCCCTGCCCATTGAAATCAATTGGGTAGCGCCTCCAAAACGTCCGCAAAATGCCGCAAACAGGCGTTATTGTGGGTGTTTTTAACCCATTTTCGGCCGCTAGCGGGGGTTAAAATCCCCCTGCTAGCGCCCGCAAATCGCAGCAAAAATAATGGCATAGCGGCGCTAAAAATAGCACCGCTATACCGCCAGCGCCTCAGTGTGAAAGTAGCCTAAGAATAGCAGCTATGATGAGAAAAAATAAATCAAAATATATCTTATGTCTAATGCCGCGTACACACGACTGTTATTCATGTCATGGAAAAAAAACAATGTTTTTCTCGACGTGATTTTTCGTGTTTCCTCTCAAGCCTGCCTTGTATACACACATTCATGAAAAAAAACGCTTGAGCAAAGCGCGGTGACGTACAACGGCACTATAAAGGGGAAGTTCCATTCGAATGGCGCCACCCTTTGGGACGCTTTTGCTGATCCTCGTGTTAATAAAGTTTGGTGAGAGACGATTCACGCTTTTCAGCCTCGTGCTTTTCAGTCCGTTACAGCGTAACGAATGTGCTATCTCCATTACGAACGCTAGTTTTACCAGAACGAGTGCGCCCGTCTCATACTTGATTCTGAGGATGCATGCTTTTTTCCCCTCGTAAAAGCATACACACGACCATTTTTCACGACATTAAAAAGAACGACGTGAAAAATGACGAGAAAAAATAGAGCAGGCTCTAATTCTTTTTCTGCCATTTTTCTCGTCGAGAAAAATGCTCTGGAGCCTACACACGACTGTTTTTCACGACCATTTTTAAAAATTGAATATTTATCGTCATGAAAAACAGTCGTGTGTACGCGGCATTAGAAACTCCTTTCTCAGTCATTCACAGCAGATGCATCTTCTGTCTGTAAAGTATTTAGTTTGTATTACTCTTTGCTGATTTTCAGGTATCTATGTTTAATATTTGTTTCCCGTTTTGTACCAGTATTGAAAATCATCCATTCCCAGCCAAACCTTTGCGTGAATCTCAGAGCCATCTTCTGACTGACACCCAGTCCTGGACTGACAGCAACTGCAGCGATGAGAAGGGTAACTCAGGAAGATGTCCTATTGATTGAATTTTGGTGTTCTGTTAATAAACGCTATTACTATTGATTTTTTTAGCTGCAACATCTTTCAAAGCATGTAGAGTGAGAACACACTGCAGGAATAAAAATAATACATTATAGCATACACATAAACAAGAAGCCTGGCTGAAAAAGCTCTAAAACACGATTCCCCCTAGTGGTTAATATTGACCCCATCCCAAGATTGATGAGATTATCAAAGGGCCCATAAAAGGGCAGAGGGTCAAATAGGTGTCAGTAAATGTCTGGGGGTTAATAGGTGGCCAATTAGAGTCAAATAATTTTTTAAGGTCTCCCCACCAGTTCTTAGCCCCGAAAGTAAAGTGGCTAGTTGAGAGACAATGTTATCCAGGGTTGGATGGTCAGCCATCAGTGGCCTTGAGTTGTGTTTGTTAGCTGTGTGTTGATACCGGCCTCATTTACCAGCATGTTTTGTATGTCTGTGACATTTCACCCTCTCTTTTCTGAGAAGGACATACATACGTGTTCACTTCTCATACTGAGTGTACTGCCCCATCTCTAATGCTGTTGGAGAGCCAGTAAGGGCACCCACCTTAAAGTGGAAGTCCATGCTAATACTAAAATCCCTGCATCTATAGACACCAATGATCGAACACTAACCTATCTAGCCCTGTAAAGGAGAAATCAGTATACATTCCTGATCCGACCCGATCTCCAGCAGCGGAAGCTCTGCAGAGGACACAGCCGACAATGGCTGTGAAATTAATGGAGAGTGACATCACCCATAGAGTTACTATGGGGCTTCCGTTGTCTCCTCTGCACCCGCCTGACAACTCAGCATAGGATTGGGTCGGATCCAAGGCCGGCCCTACCATGGGACCAGGTGGTACCATTGTACCAGGCGGCACTTTTAGGGGGGCGGCAAAGCTGTGAGCAGAAAAATCTATTCACAAAATGTAGCTGTAAAACTTGTATGCCCCTGTTGCCTGCCTAATTTAGGGATTATGCGCTCCTGCTCACTGCTCTGCGGCAGCAGATGCACCCCTTTCTAGGCTCCCTTCTTGAGTTCCTATGAGTCTCCCCCCCCCCCCCTGGATCGGAGCTGGTACAGTCCCAGCGAAAGTGCATGTGGGCGGAGCAGAAAGAGAACCTCACACTGCAGCATCGATCTTTGGTTCCCGCCCAGCACACAGCAAAGCGCTCCTCCTCCAGAGCAGAGTGAAGATGTGTAAATCACGGATGACAGGCTGGATCCTCTTCTACTGTGAGTCCCGACTGCTCTGCATTCCATATACTGTGATTATAAACGTGCCCTGAACTTTTCACTGCAGGTTTATTGAAAGTAAAATTCTTAAACAGGTTAGGAATTAGTGTGACATTTCAGGTGCTACATTATATGTAATCCACATACACATTATATCTTCTAAAATGAATGATTTTTTAATAAGATATAATGTGTATGTGGATTACATCTACAGTATGTAGCACCTGAAATATCACACTAATCCCTAACCTGTTCAAGAATATAACATTACACAGCAAAGGATGTGATTTCTTATCCCAGCCCAACTTCAAGAAAGTCCACTCTTGCAGTGTGGGGGAGGGGGGAGAAGGGGGGCACTGTATAGTCTTTTTTTACTTGATTCTATGCTTCAGCCAGCTCCAGTGCTCTCCTCCTCCTCCCTATCACATATAGAGGAAGATTAACCCTGTATGGTCTAAATTGGAGGCTGGAGTGTGACCACTGTCACTGCTAACTGACACAGGAGCTGCAGGGGACCAGTAACAGAACTGCAGAGAGCCCGCTGAAGCAAAGTACAAGGTAAAACTGAATACACAGCAAAGAATTCATTGGGTTCAGCAGGGTCTGAATTTTTGATCGATGTGTAACCCTCTCTGTTAGACAGAAACCGATTTGTTATATCCACTTCTGCTGGAAATCCTTGTTCGATTAGCTGTTTGCAGCCAAACGGAAGCAGTGCTGATCAGTGTATTTTGATAGGGGAGAGTCCCTGCTGTCAGAATACAATTCCCACATCCATCCAACTTGTGTGGATGGAGGAATCTGTCAGCCACTTGCTTGAGCCCCATCTCGATCCAGCAATGTGCACAAGAGCACTTGCTCTCTAGTGCAGGGGTCTCCAAACTCTCCTAAAGGGCCAGTTTACTGTCTTTCAGACTTCAGGGGGGCCGAACTGTGCCCAGTGGGAGTTAACAATGTGCGATCTGGTGTCGTTGGGAGGAATAGTGCCCCTTTTTTTGTCAGTAGAAGGAATTATGCCCCATCATTGGTGTCATTGGCAGGAATAATGCCTCAAGGGCCAGATAAAGGCAAGCAAAGGGCCACATCTGGCCCCAGGGCCGCAGTTTGGAGACCACTGCTCTAGTGGACTGTTTTTTTATAGTGCACTTTAATATTACTTTGCACTGTGTGTTTGATTTGCAGCACTGGGAGTTTGGTAGTAACTCCAAAACCAAATTGTGTACAAATGAACCATAAGAATTTGACTAGAGTTATTTGAATATTTGGGAGTTATTCACATTATATGTTATAGTATTTTACATTTTTTATTTACAGTTCCCTCACAAAATGTTTTTGCAGCACAGGGATTTTGGTCCCACATGTGATATGTAATTGAATATTTATGAGTTGTTCGCATTATATGTTTTGGGATTCGCCCCTTCATAATTTTGTTTGCAGCACTGGTATTTTGGTTCCATATTCATGTGCTATATATTTCACTTGGTAAGATTTGATATTGACACATACACTAAATTTGATATAATTTATAGGGGCTACTGCTATGCACTAGGGTGTATATACTCCTGGTCTCTGTACTCTGCAGTTTACTGCTCTTGACTTCTGCACATTGTATATTACTGTACATACTCTACCTCTGAACACTGTACACACTGCTTCTGATCCTTGTACTTTGTAATCTATTCAATTCTGACCTCTGCAATATATATATATATATATATATATGTGTGTGTGTGTGTGTAAGATAATTGGTCATGGGGGGGCGCAGCTTGGCATGTTCGCCCTGGGTGCTGGTTGACTTTGTCCCGGCACTGCCCCCTGCACTGTGAGGCAAATTGCCCGCTCCACTCCGCGCTGCACTTCAAGCATTTTTATTATTAACTTTTTTACTAGTAATGGCAGTGATCTACGACATTGCGGTGGACAGGTTCGGACACTTTTGACACATATTTGGGATCATTGACATCTATACAGCGATCTGTGCTATAAAACTGCACTGATTACTGTGTAAATGTCACTGTCTGGAAAGGGGTTAAATGGGGAGGTGTTTCTAACTGGGGGGGATGGGACTGACTGGAGGAGGAGAGAGATCTCTGTTCCTAATCACTAGGAACAGCAGATCTGTCTCTCCTCCCCTGTCAGAATGGGGATCTGTCTGTTTACATTGACAGATCCCCGTTCTGGCTCTCTGTGGAGCGATCGTGGGTGGCATTGCGGCCGCCGGCCAAGCACAGGTCCTTTTATACTCCAATATACATGTATAGAGCCATGACAGGTCCTCTTTATACTTCTATATACCTGTATAGAGCCATGACAGGTCCTCTTTATACTCCTACATACATGTATAGAGCCATGACAGGTCCTCTTTATACTCCTACATACATATATAGAGCCATGACAGGTCCTCTTTATACTCCTACATACATGTATAGAGCCATGACAGGTCCTCTTTATACTCCTACATACATGTATAGAGCCATGACAGGTCCTCTTTATACTCCTACATACATGTATAGAGCCATGTAAGGTCCTTATTATACTTCTATATACACGTATAATGCCATGACTGGTCCTCTTTACACTCCTATACATGTATAGAGCCATAACAGGTCCTCTTTATACTCTTATATACATGTATAGAGCCATGACAGGTCCACTTTATACTCTTATATACATGTATAGAGCCATAACAGGTCCTCTTTACACTCTTATATACATGTATAGAGCCATGACAGGTCCACTTTAGTTATCATAATATAAAATAATGGATGTGGGGGCATTTTGGTGGGCGTGATTTTTTTTTGGGGGGGGGGGCAGCATTTCATTTTTGGTACCAGGCAGCACAATGTCTTGGGCCGACACTGGTCGGATCGCGTGCAGAAAAGGCATGTATAGTGATTTTTCCTTTACAGGGCTAGACAGGTTAATGTTAGATTGAGGGTGTCTATAGATGCAGGGATTTTAATTTCAGCGTGGACTTCCACTTTAAGTTCACCTTTTTTTCCTAAATTCTAGTTTCCATATGTACCAATTAGGGATGAGCTTCGAGTTCAAGTCGAACTCATGTTCGACTCGAACATTGCCTGTTCGCCCGTTCGCCGAACAGCGAACAAATTGGGGTGTTCGCGGCAAATTCGAAAAATCTATGGCAGAAATCTAAAGTGCTAATTATAAAGGCTTATATGCAAGTTATTGTCCTAAAAAGTGTTTGGGGACCCGGGTCCTGCCCCAGGGGACATGTATCAATGCAAAAAGAAGTTTTAAAAACGGCCGTTTTTTTGGGAGCAGTGATTTTAATAATGCTTAAAATGAAAAAATAAAAGTGAAATATTCCTTTAAATTTCGTACCTGGGGGATGTGTATGATATGCATGTAAAGTGGCGCATGTTTCCCGTGCTTAGAACTGTCCCTGCAAAAAATGTCATTTTTGAAAGAAAAAAAGTCATTTAAAACTCACTCGCGGCTATTAATGAATTGTCGGCTCCCGGCAATACATACAAAAGTCATTGATAAAAAAAAAAAGCGTGGGGGTTCCCCAGAACTCAATTACCAGGCCCTTCAGGTCTGGAATGGATATTAAGGGGAACCCCGCCGCAAATTAAAAAAATAAATTGACGTGGGGTTCCCCCAAATATCCATTCCAGGCCCTTCAGATCTGGCATGGATTTTAAGGGGAACTCCACCCCAAATTTAAAAAAAAATGGCGTGGAGTCCCCCTAAAAATCCATACCAGACCCCTTATCCGAGCATGCAACCTGGCCGGCCGCAGGGGAAAAGGGGGGGACGAGAGAGCGGCCCCCCTCCCTCCTGAACCGTACCAGGCCACATGCCCTCAATATGGGGAGGATGTCCCCATGTTGATGGGGACAAGGGCCTCATCCCCACAACCCTTGCCCGGTGGTTGTGGGGGTCTGCGGGCGGGGGGCTTATCGGAATCTGGAAGACCCCTTTAACAAAGGGGACCCCCAGATCCCGCCCCCCCCCTATGTGAATTGGTAAGGGGTACATTGTACCCCTACCATTTCACGAAGAAAGTGTAAAAAAATGTTTAAAAAAAACACACAAACACCTTGAAAAAGTCCTTTATTTAAAAAAAAAAAAAAAAAACATTCCAGCGGTGAAATCCAGTGTCCTGCGGCAATCCCGATGTCCAGCGCTGTCCTTTATTGGTTGTGCCTGAGCGGACCTGATGGGGAACTCCCTCTCAGTATTTTAAATGTATAGACCCGCCCCTTCTAAAAGTTCCCCATTAGGTCCGCTCAGTGGACCAGATGCGGAACATGAGAAGGGGCGGGTCTATACATGTATTACCAAAGTGAGAGCAGTTCCCCATCAGGTCCGCCCCCTCGGTATGTCGGACCCGCCTACGTCATTGGCTTGAGCGGGGAACTTCCTTCACTGTGTAATTTAAATTTACATAGTGAAGGAAGTTCCCCGCTCAAGCCAATGACGTAGGCGGGTCCGACATACCGAGGGGGCGGACCTGATGGGGAACTTCTCTCACTTTGGCAATACATGTATAGACCCGCCCCTTCTCATGTTCCGCATCTGGTCCGCTGAGCGGACCTGATGGGGAACTTTAGAAGGGGCGGGTCTATACATTTAAAACACTGAGCGGGAGTTCCCCATCAGGTCTGCTCAGGCACAACCAATGAAGGACAGCGCTGGACATCGGGATCGCCGCGGGACACTGGATTTCACCGCTGGAATGTTTTTTTTTTTTTTTTTTTTTTAAATAAAGGACTTTTTCAAGGTGTTTGTGTGTTTTTTTTAAACATTTTTTTACGCTTTCTTCGTGAAATGGTAGGGGTACAATGTACCCCTTACCAATTCACATAGGGGGGGGCGGGATCTGAGGGTCCCCTTTGTTAAAGGGGTCTTCCAGATTCCGATAAGCCCCCCGCCCGCAGACCCCCACACCCACCGGGCAAGGGTTGTGGGGATGAGGCCCTTGTCCCCATCAACATGCGGACATCCTCCCCATGTTGAGGGCATGTGGCCTGGTACGGTTCAGGAGGGAGGGGGGGCCGCTCTCTCGTCCCCCCCTTTTCCCCTGCGGCCGGCCAGGTTATGTGCTCGGATAAGGGGTCTGGTATGGATTTTTAGGGGGACTCCACGCCTTTTTTTTTTTAATTTGGGGTGGAGTTCCCCTTAAAATCCATGCCAGATCTGAAGGGCCTGGAATGGATATTTGGGGGAACCCCACGTCAATTTTTTTTAAAATTTGCGGCGGGGTTCCCCTTAATATCCATTCCAGACCTGAAGGGCCTGGTAATTGAATTCTGGGGAACCCCCACGCTTTTTTTTTTTATCAATGACTTTTGAATGTATTGCCGGGAGCCGACAATTCATTAATAGCCACGAGTGAGTTTTAAATGACTTTTTTTCTTTCAAAAATGACATTTTTTGCAGGGACAGTTCTAAGCACGGGAAACATGCGCCACTTCACATGCATATCATACATACCCCCCAGGTACGAAATTTAAAGGAATATTTCACTTTTATTTTTTAATTTTAAGCATTATTAAAATCACTGCTCCCGAAAAAACGGCCGTTTTTAAAACTTCCTTTTGCATTGATACATGTCCCCTGGGGCAGGACCCAGGTCCCCAAACACTTTTTAGGACAATAACTTGCATATTAGCCTTTATAAGTAACACTTTAGATTTCGAACGTTCGAGTCCATTGTATTTAATAGGGTTCTAAAGTTCACACGAACATTTTGTCTGTTCGCAGGTTCAGGTGCGAACCGAACAGGGGGGTGTTCGGCTCATCCCTGGTACCAATATAGCATTAATGTACCTCTTTTGCAGAAAATAAAAAGCTTTCTTTTGTCATAGACCAGGCTTTACCTCAGTGTCCAGATTGCTGTATTAAAACGTCTCCATTGCTTCCTGGATAGGTATTATGATGGGGAAACCATTAGGACAAAGGAAGGCGTTCACTAGCTGACCTCATTAACACACACCATGCACCTACCTTCCCCTTCCTGGAGATCACTCCCGCCCACCTCTGCAGGTTCATGCCTTTCCAATGCAATCAACAATCACTGTTCTCACTATATACACAGCCATCGATTCTTTCTACCTTTCTTTCAACTTGCAGAGATTGTTCATTTGCAAAGTGTGCAGAAGCTGAGTGATCAGATAACAGCCTATGTGCAGCAGAGCTGTATTATTGAAAAACAGGAGGAGTGTGTCCCTGGAAGTCTGTAACGCTCATCATACACTATACAATCTGATTGTACAATTTCCTTTAGATCTTTCATCAACTATGTAGGGGATACTGAGTGATTGGATAGATGTTTTGTACTCCTATTATATAGTTTTGGTAAATCTACAGAGATTGCACAATTCGAATGTATAGTGCAGGGCTCAAAACTTCAAGTCCTGAGCTACTAGCCAGGCCTCAAGGGTTACTCGCCACCAGTTGTCCCACCCCGCCCCTAATTCCGCCCTTAAACACGCCCTCATAAATTATCTCATGAAATGACACTTAAATGTTTCATGCAGAATTAAGTTATAAAAATAAATATTAACAACAACTGTATCCGTGCCCACCAATGCAGGCTGCCTGTGCCCACCAAATGCAGCCTTGTGCCCACCAAATGCAGCCTTATGCCCACCAAATGCAGCCTTGTGCCCACCATTCAGCCTTGTGTCCACCATTCAGCCTTGTGTCCACCATGCAGCCTTGTGTCCACCATGCAGCCTTGTGTCCACCATGCAGCCTTGTGTCCACCATTCAGCCTGTGTCCACTATGCAGCCTACCTGTGCAGGGGATGAGAGAAACAGGAGAGCTGCCCAGGTGATCAGAGCGCAGCGCAGGGAACAGAGCGGTAACAGTTTTAATTTCAGTTGCCGTATATACAGCCCCGCCCCCTGGCCGGGGAACTTTGATTGACAGATCACCCGTCACCAGGATTGGACGGGTGATCTGTCTATCAAAGTCCCGGGACCAGGAGGAGGGGCTGTATCTGACAGCGAGCAGCGGGGAACACGGGGAACACAGCAGTTGAAATGTAAACTGTTATCGCTGTGTTCCCTGTGCTGCGCTTTAAACATCCGGGCGGCTCTCTCTCTCTCTTTACTTCCGCAATCGTTGGGAGAAGACTCCCATTCCACACAGGCTGCCGGCGGTGCTCGCCCCCCGCTCCCAGGCAGCCCTTCCTCGCCAGCCCTCAAAATCCACTCACAAAATGCGAGCAGGCGAGTGGATTTTTTGAGGGTTGGTATAGTGTATGGCCACCTTTAAAATAAACTAGTCATACTTTTGGCCAATAATTGTAAACAGTGCCCCAAACGCAGAAGCAAACACACATTTTGCCATGTGAAAAAACAAGCAACAAACGCAGCAACAAACACAGCAAAAAATGTGCAAACCACAACATGCCAGAATGTCTCATGAGCTACTTTGCCACGTATAGGGCAGCTAGTCGAAATCAATGGGCTGCCCTATGCATGTTGTGGGAAAAATTTGCCAAAAAACATGCACTCCCATTACACTAGGTGTAAATGGGGCCTAAAAGTGAAATTGATGTGTTTACACAAGAACAATAAGGCTACATTCACATCTCTGCGTTTCCGAAAACACAGCAAACTGCATCAAAAACGCGCGCATTACAAACTTGTTTTACAAATGCACATCGCACATGTTAATGTTATTGGAACCCCAAGCACGGGTAGCAGGTGTGCGTCTGCTGTGCGACAAATGTGCTGCAAATGCACCAAAAAGCATGGTAAAAAGCGCAACACGCTCCTCTCCAAAAATAGTTAGGCTGGAACCAGCCAACTTTCGTTATGTGCTTCTATTGAGTTGTCATGCTGGAAAACCACTGTGAAGGAAGTGGGGGCTGGATGCTTCTAAAAAGAGGGGATCCGCTCCCGCCCCAAAAAAATTACATGCCAAATGAGGCATGTCAGGTGGTCACCTTCACTTAAAGCAGAAGTTCCATTTTTGGGTGGAACTCCACTTTAAGGTGATGAGGAAGTAATTTTACCAGATTCTCCTACAGATACAAGTGTTCAGACCAGGGGTTGGCGAGATCTTCAGCTCATCAACCCCTTTATGTACTTTCAGATTGTTCATTGACCATCAAACATTTTCATATATAATAATACTATGAGTAATAATAATAATAATATTCTTGTAAATTCTGTTAACACTTCCTTTTGGTATTAGCAGCTGCTATTTTGGTTGTTACAATGCAGTATTTTTAGTAAATACACAGTAATCCAGTAATCGGTTGTTTGGCACCACTTCTATGGTTCTGGGTGACCTCACTGGCTTTCCAACGGTTTTAGGTGGGTGTACTCTATGGCTCTCCAACAGAGTGTAACGCGGTGGGTGAATGAAACCGTAACGCTGTTCTGGAAAGCTGAAATAAATGTTATTGTTGTAGCACATCAGGGAGCACTCC
Source organism: Rana muscosa (assembly GCA_029206835.1). Classification (NCBI taxonomy): domain Eukaryota; kingdom Metazoa; phylum Chordata; class Amphibia; order Anura; family Ranidae; genus Rana; species Rana muscosa. The sequence goes on from CM055116.1 coordinate 223,952,851, forward strand.
ACCCCAGCACCTCTTTCTGACATATTTCATCCCCACTGGGGTTTAATCGTAGAATATGAGGAACCCCCCTCCAAATCTTTTACTTTTCTTTCCCTTTACCTTATTCTTCTTTTCCAATTTTTCTATTCCCTTTCTCTACCCCCCCCCCCTACTCTTTTTATTTGTATTTTCCTCTTCTTCCTCTCCCTCTCCCTATGTCTTATCATCATCCAAAGTGTTGATCTGTAGTTCAGCTATACAATTCTCATTCCTTAGAGCAAAAGTATTTTTTGCTATAATAAATATCCCAATTTTTTTTTTTTTAAAGCTAATTTTTTTCCTCAGTTTAGGCCGATATGTATTCTTCTACATATTTTTGGTAATAAAAATCGCAATAATTGTATATTGATTGGTTTGCGCAAACGTTGTAGCGTCTACAAAATAGGGGATAGATTTATGGCATTTTTATTATTTATTATTATTTTTACTAGTAATGGCGGCAAACTGTGATTTTTATTGGGACTGCAACATGGCGGACAGATCGGACACCTTTGACACATTTTTGGGACCATTGACAATTATACAGCGATCAGTGCTATAAAAATGTACTGATTACTGTGTAAATGTGACTGGCAGGAAAGGGTTTAACACTAGGGGCGATCAAGGGGTTAACTGTGTTCCCTCGTGTGTGTTCTAACTGTAGGGGGGATAGAAGTGACTGGAGGAGATGACAGATCGCTGTTCCTAGCTAGTAGGAACTCACAATCTGCCTCTCCTCTCCTCACAGAACAGGGATTTGTGTGCTTACACACACGTCCCTGTTCTGGCTCTCGTGCCTGCGATCGCGCGTGGGCGGAGGTCATTGCGACCGCCGTCCACGAGCATCGGCACCCCCGCAGTGCAGCATGTGCACGCGAGCCTGCTATCCCTGCTTAAAGGGACCGACGTACAGCTACGACGGCTCGCATGAACATGCATCCCTGCCGCAGTATAATGATAGCGGCTGGTTAGCAAGCGGTTAAAGTGATACTAAAGTCTAATTTTTTGTTGTTGTTAAAAATAACAAACATGCCATACTTACCTGCTCTGTTGCAGTGGTTTTGCCCAGAGCAGCCCAGATCCTCCACTTCTCAGGTCCCTCTTCGGTGCTCCTGGCCCCTCCCTCCTGCTGAGTGCTCCCACAGCAAGCAGCTTGCTAGGGGGGCACCCGACCCTAGCTGCAGCTCCCTGTGTCCATTCAGACACAGAGCTGTGGCCTAGCCCCACCCCCTCTCTCTCCTCACTGGTTTACTAAATTTGATTGACAGCAGCGGGAGCCAATGGCGCTTGTCTGCTGTCTCAGCCAATGAGGAGGGAGATTCCCGGACAGCTGAGTCTCTCGTGCAACATCGCTGGATTGAGATAAGGCTCAGGGAAGTATTAGGGGGGCCGAGGTGGGCTGCTGCACACAGAAGGTTTTTTATCTTAATGCATAGAATGCATTACCACTTTAATGTAGAGCTATGATACCAGTTTTGCTGAGACTGACAAATAGTTCCCTCCTGTAATAGTCACATGTTTAAAAGCCTAGGCATTTGTTTGTGTGATATGACCTGCAGGACCAGATTAACTGACTCTCCCCCTCAAAGTGGTAGGAAAGTCCGCTTTGGGAATTTTTCCTACAGGTAAGCTGATAATAAAGCTTACCTGTAGGTAAAATGAATATCTCCCAAATGTTCAAGCATTCTGGTAAGTGCACTTTATTTCTTGTTAGGTTTGGCATTTGGATGCAGCTTTTAAATGTGAATTTCAAGTTTTTAATAAGTACTACACTACATGAGACCCTCCGGTGTGGCTCCATGCGGTGAGCACTTTCCTTCCAGACAGCCTTTTGAGTGCTTAGTGGGAAATGTTCCTGTGGTGGACACCGCTATCATCGGGCACCTGTGGAGTACTAAGGAGCTGAATGGTCGGGTGTGAGAGGTTGGGAAGCTTCTTGTCATTTATGTGCTGTTTGCTGCTCATTCTTGGTAGCATAGGAGCTGGTGAGTGCGGTGATAGCACTGTGCGCAAGCGGTGGTGTGATTTGGATAAAGGTGGAAGCTTATTCTTGGCACCAATGGACACCATTTAACATTTTCTTGGGACTTTATTTATTCTCACTATTGCAACTTTTGTTTTTTTATTTGCCTTATATTGTTTTTTATGTTCACATAGTGGATAGGTATTCAATTAATGTTTTTTTTTTATGGCTCTGCACATATATTGTTAGTATTTTCATGTGTGCCACAGCGCCCATAACTGATGCAGTAAGCAGAAAGAGGGGAGGGTATATAGCACAGATTTTTATTGGCATACTCCTACTGCCCTCTAGTTGACTGTTTATGTATCAGCGTGCTTAACCCTCATGCTGCGTACACACGATCGTTTTTAATGATGAGAAAAATGTCATTTTTTTTAAAATTAAAATGATCGTGTGTGTGGGCTTTCCAGCATTTTTCCGACGAGAAAAAACGCAGAGAATCACGACGAGAAAAATTGGAACATGCTCTAATTTTTCACGTTGTTTTTTACATCGTCGTTTTTCTCGTCATGAAAAAGGGCCGTGTGTGGGCTTTAACGACGTGAAAAAAAATGCGCATGCTCAGAATCAAGTATGAGACGGGAGCGCTCGTTCTGGTAAAACTAGCGTTCGTAATGGAGATTGCACATTCGTCACGCTGTAACGGACTGAAAAGCGCGAATCGTCTCTCAACAAACTTTACTAACATGAAGGGTGGCGCCATCCGAATAGAGTTTCCCCTTTATAGTGCCGTCGTACGTGTTGTACGTCACCGCGCTTTACTCAAACATTTTTTTCCACAATAGTGGGTAGGCAAGGCAGGCTTGAGAGGAAACACGAAAAATCATGTCGAGAAAAATGCAGTTTTTTTCAATGACATTAAAAACCATCGTGTGTACACGGCATCAGATTATTTAAAAGTGAAATTTATTACCATGGTGCAAAGGTCCCTGATGTAAAGGGGCTTTGATGGGGACCCTGATGTAAGAGAGGACTCCTAAGGTGAACTCTGATGTAAGGAAGGCTGTCATAGGGACCCCAATGTAAGAGGGCACTCCTAAGTTGGACCCTTAAGGATAGGGGGACCCTGATGTAAGGAGGGACTCTTATGCCGCATACACACGACCGTTTTTCACGACGTTAAAAATGCAATTTTTTAAATTGGGCATTAAAAACGATCGTGTGTAGGCTCCAGAGCATTTTTAACAACGTGAAAAATGGCCTAAAAGAAATGAGAACCTGCTCCATTTTTTCACGTCGTTTTTTTTAACAACGTGAAAAACGGTAGTGTGTAGGCTTTTACGAGGGGAAAAAAAATGTGCATGCTCAGAATCAAGTATGAGACGGGAGCGCTCGTTCTGGTAAAACTAGCGTTCGTAATGGAGATAGCACATTCGTTACGCTGTAACGGACTGAAAAGCACGAGGCTGAAAAGCGCGAATAGTCGCTCGACAAACTTTACTAACATGAAGGGTGGCGCCATCCAAATGGAACTTCCCCTTTATAGTGCCGTCGTACGCCTTCGACGTCACTGCGCTTTGCTCGAGCGTTTTTTTAAATGAACGTGTGTATGCAAGACAGGCTTGAGAGGAAACAAGAAAAATCATGTCGAGAAAAACGTTGTTTTTGAAAATGACATTAAAAAACGATCGTGTGTACATGGCATTAAGGTGAACTCTGATTTAAGGGAGGCTCTGATAGGGACCCTGATGTAAGGGGGGGGTAGTTTAGAATTAACTCTGATGTAAGGGAGGATCTGATAGGGACCCTGATATAAAGGGGGACTCCTAAGGTAGACTCTGATGTAAGGGGGGCCCTGATAAGGACCCTGATGTAAAAGGGCTCCTAAGGGGGAGTCTGATGGAGAACCTGATGTAAAGGGGAACTCCCAATGTGAACTCTGATGTAAGGGAGGCGCTTATAGAGTCCCCGATGTAAGGGGGGACTCTGATGTAAGGGAGAGACTTTGCTTTGTTTTCCTAAAGTTCTTCCTCCTTTGTTATAAATCATATTAATATTATTATGCTGATTCCCAAAAATTCCAAGTAAAATGTAATCATTTATTTATTCATTGATTTGTAAAAGTAATTTTTTTTCGGCTGGTGAATATTTTAAAAAAAATATACAGTTTGGCCCTCATACTGAAAAGTTTGGAGACCCCTAATTTAGCAGAATCCCCTGTTTATTGGATAGCATTAATATTTGACTTAAAGTGGTTGTTAAGCCACTCTAATCTGTATACACCATCAGCACTGCCTCCTGCTGCAGTGTGCCTCTCTGTGTGTGATTTATAAAAATTAATGCTACAAATAACTAATTTCACAGCCGAGATTGCGATCACATGACCAGCTAGCTTTCTCCTTTCCTCCTCTGAGAGATGCAGTGGGGGGGGGGGGGGGGGACTGAAATTCCCCTGCTGACGTCAGTCTGGAGGAGGGAAGGAGGAGAGGAGGAGAGAGCTGGCTGGTCATGTGATCGCAATCTCGGCTGTGAAATTAGGTATTTGCAGCATTTATATTTATAAATCATTCACAGAGGGGGCACTACAATGGGAGGCAGTGCTGATGGTGTATACAGGTTAGTGTTATGAGAGCAGGAGAAGGGGGGAGGGGCGGCACTATCACGAGCAGACAGACGGAGAAGGGAGCGGGGAGGAGGACACAGAAGCAGAGAGGAGAGCAGATAGCAGGCTGCGGATGACGGAGGCACGTAATCTGACCACAGTGTCAGGCTCAGCAGCCATGATACACTATGGTCAGTTTACAGGGGGGTGGGGAGAAACTGGCAGGATCAGCCAGGTTTTTTAGGTGTTACAGGGGGCCAAATGACATAGGACAAACACTGTGTCACATAATATGCTTTAAAGGAACAGGATCCATTTTTTTGTGGGTTAACAAACGCTTTAATTCTGTCACTTGGTATCTGGCATGTAAGCAAAAACGTTGTCTGGAATCCTCAAGGCTTACCAGGTGTTTCCCAGTGATTACAGATCCCTGTTACTTGGTGGGATGGAATTGTAAAATAGGAATTGGTTGGTGTGTGGAGCTTTCTACATCACTGCTTGGCATTTGAATCCACCTAACGGAGTTAAGGTCATGCCAGGTGATTGCTGGTGGGGCTTTTGATCACTTCAAATAACCCAACAAGCAAACATTTTTCATTCAAAGGAAACCTGCCATGAGAGAAATAAATGAGCTGATAACTCACTTGGTACACGGCCTCTCCACTTAATGGCTCTAATTTGGCATCCCTCGTGTACAGATAGCTGCCATGCTCTAGAAAGCCCTCTTGTTGCTGAACAATCCATAATCAGAGCATGTAAAAATGGAAAACAAACAAATGTTTTCAGGTCAGAGTTCTCTGCAGCACAGGATTCACAGCAAGCTGCCGTGTTTGAGGAGACTGCAGACCAATACACCTGGCTGCAAGAAATACCGGGAAATCACATTGTCAGACCTTTCTTACTTAAAGTGGTTGTATACCCACAAATATGAAATGCACCTACAGGTAAGCCTACATTAAGGCTTACCTGTTGGTGCTTGCAATATCTCCGAGACCTACACGGTTTCGGAGATATTTGCAAAAAAGAGTGCACCGCTATCTACGGCGCATGCGCGCTGTAGATAACGGCGCAGGCGCACTGAGCGCGGCGGCTCTTTGAATGGCAGCCTGCCGGACACTGCCGGAATTCGCGCATGCGCGGGGATCGTGCCGTTCTCCGCGCATGCACGAGAGTGACGTCATCGCCGCTCCGGCCAATCACAGCGCCGGAGCGGCAATACCCGGAAGTCACTCCGGGTATCATGGATGCGACGGAGGACGTGTCCGGGGACCGCTGCGGGGGCTTCGATCTAAGGTAAGTGATTGATAATGAGCTAGTATGCTAGTCATACTAGCTCATTATGACTTTGCCTTGCAGGTTGTGAAAAAAAAAAAAAGTTTTGCGGTATACAACCGCTTTAAAGTGGTACTAAACCCAGGACCCTGCATTCACTATATCTGCTCTCCCACAGTACACAGAACATGGAAATGCAATTATTTTAGTAAATATAAACTCAATCAAAATTACATTTTTGTTGCAGTGGATACCTAAAACCTGACTTGCATCTTACTGCAGAGGGCTCCATCAAAGAAAGAAAATAATTTTTTGATGGTTTTCTGTACACCAACTGTGTAGAGAAGGCCTCCAGTTTGCCATATTTCAGTGAATTTTTAAAAAAATTACATTGCTGCAGATTGAAAAGGAAACATAATTTTATAATAACAATAAATTAAAATGTGGCTTGGGTAACAATTGTAGATGCTATATTTTCCCCTGAAAGTGGAGTTTCTCTTTAACCACTTCAGAAAGTTTTACCAAGTTCCTGACCAGGTCATTTTTTGCGATACGGCACTGCGTCGCTTTAAGTGACAATTGCGCGGTCTTGCTACGCTGTACAAAAATACAATTGATGTCCTTTTTTCCCAAAAAATAGAGCTTTCCTTTGGTGGTGTAGCGGGTATGTACTTTCCCGGGTGTAAATTTGAACTTGACAGAGACATTGGTAATGTGTAATTCCCTGCAGCCCAGCGGGTGGCGCTGTCGCCCTGGGCTGGGGTTGAATCATTGCTGTGTGTTGTGCCTCCTTTTTGTCCTCCCTCGGCAGCGGTATAGTGGGGTGGGGAACCCGCCGTGCTTGCTGGGAGAGGGTATAAAGGGGCCGGCCATCTTTGTCACGGGTCGGAGTCCAGGGCACCTTCAGCCTGTGGTTCGTGTTGGGTCTCTAGGCGGGCCTAGGCCTAGAGGACAGTCGGAGGTTGTGTTCCATTCCAGGCACCTTTAGCCTGGGGTGAGGAACTTGGATGGAGGTCCGGAGCTCAGTGCCCAACACTGAGTTCCGCGAGAGAAGGAGATCCTAGGGGACCCCGGGAGTGGGTACCCGAATCCGGAAAGTGTAATGGACCGGGGGGAGCTCCTCATTCGAAGACCTGGTGCAGCAGATTGCCAGTGACGGGTGAGTCTCTCACCGGAGACCACTTGGAAGGAAATTCCCCCTCGTTCGGAGACTGCAACCCACTTTCAGGGAAGAAAGTGGAGAACCAATTGTGTCTGGGCCTATTCGCATCCACACCTCCTTTTCCGTTCTGTTTCTACTAAGGGAGTTCAACTGATTGTGTTCATTCGAGAAGAATAAAGGAGTGTTGAACTTTAATGGTGTGGGGCTCATTTCCTGACAGACATTGTTCATAGTAACTCTCGGTGGAGGCTCCAGGTGCACAGCACTGACCCGAAGGTAAAAGAACTTTGCTTGTATCACACTGACACCTGTGATGAAGGCCAGGCGTAGTGTCCCCGCTCCCTTCCCCTCTAAAAGATACCCCTAGACTAGACAAGAGACAGACGAGCTGAAGAAAGAGAGGGGAGTGAGGAGGCCGCTACAGTGGTATTTGACCACCTTTGCGCAATAAACAAAAGAATACAGACAATTTGTAAAAAAAAAAAAAAAAAAAACAATATTTTTTACTTCCTGCTATAATGCATACCAAGAAAAAAAATGTAAAAAACGAATTTATTCATCAATTTAGGCCAATATGTATTATGCTACATATTCTTGGTAAAAATATCCCAATAAGTGTATATTGATTGGTTTGCGCAAAAGTTATAGCGTCTGCAAACTACGGGGATAGATGGACTTAGGGACTATTTTTTCTGGTAATGGCGGCAATCTGCGATTTTTAGTGGGACTGCGACATTGTGGCGGACAAATCTGACCCTAAGTGACACTTTTTGAGGATCAGTGACACCAATACAGTGATCAGTGCGAAAAAATGCACTGATCAATGTATAAATGACACTGTCATAGAAGGGGTTAACACCAGGAGCAATCAAGGGGTTAAATGTGTTCCCTGGGAGATGCTTTCTAAGGCTCCATGTACACAGAAGCTCAAAAACGGCCGTTTTTAAAGCAGCAGAAAAAGCTAGCTTTTATCAGCGTTTTTTTTTTTACTAGCTTTTATTAGCGTTTTTCAGTGTAGCTTTTTTTAGCTTTAAAAAAAAAAATTTTCAATGGACCAAAAAACGCTCGAGGCCAGCGTTTTTGAGCGTTTATGAGCGTTTATGAGCGTTTATGAGCGTTTTTCGGCGTTTTGCGTTTTTTCTGCCGAAAAACGGCACTTTGAACGCAAATTTCCTGCGTTCAGAAAAAAGCCCATTAACTCCACTGCTCATTAAAGCTAAAAAACGTTATGTGTACATGAACACATAGGCTAACATAGAGTGCAGTTAATGGGCTTTTAAAAAAAACGCCCATTAACTGCAGTTTATCAGCTTCTGTGTACATGGAGCCTAACTGTGGGGGGAGTGGATTCACTGGAGGAAAAGAGAGATAGTGATTCAGCTTAGCTGAAACACGATCTCTCTCTCTTCCTCCCTGACAGAGCAGCGGTGTGCTTTGTTTACATCGGCACACCGCTGCTCTGGTTCTCTTCTGAACGATCGGCAGGTCGCAGCGGCCATCGCCCCCTTTGGACCCGCTAATTGGCTCCCACTGTGTCCAATCACAGCAGGAGCGGCGCCTGCGCCCCCTATACTGTGGGCATGAAATCACGTACAGATACGTGATTTTGCGCACCCAGGCCGTCCTAAATTTTTTGTGGGGCGGTCCGGAAGTGGTTAAACAAGCCATCACTGACCTCTAGCTGCAAACACCGTGGAGTCACTTCATCCTCCAAGTTCACAGCACCTGCACTAATTTGCTTTATCTCTCAGCAGCTCAACCCCCCCTGCATTGTGTTTACATCAAATGGCGTACACACGGGCCGAATGTCGGGCTGCATCAGCCGGTTCAATAGAAAATGGTCGACATTTGGCCTGTGTGTCTGATGGAAGCCGGCCATTGAAGGGGCATGACCGAAAAATGTCTGCCGAACGACACCCGATCAGCGCTCTTTTAGCCTATGAAAGCACTGACCAGTGTGTTCTGAGGGGGGGGGGGGGGCGGTGAGGGCGCCCCCCTGGCAGAACACAATAGCTCAGCGGGGGAGATCTATATTCTAACATACCATAGTACAGCGGCTCCTCCCAAGCTTATTGTTCAGCCTGCTAAGTTGCATGGAAAAAAAAAACTGTTAGTGTGTACCAGGCTTTAGGGAATAGATGCTGCTGAGTCACTGCTGGGAGGGGGGAGTAGGGAGGAACAGGCAATGTCTAATGAAAATGCAAACTTGAGATACAGTGTTTTGCTTTTGTAGTTTTAAACTTGTTGGGGAAGGGTTTGAACCTCTATCGGGTTTGCTATGGCTATGTATTACTTTTAAAGATACCTATTGTCTTTTAGAGGAGCAAACCTCTCTCTCTCTTGTTTACCAAGCTGTACTCTCACATTGGCATATGTTCTGCTCCATCTTTCTGTGTCTGTAATTATTCAGTTACTCACTTCAGCATCAAGTTGAATGATACGTATAAATGAAGGTTCTGTTTCTTTCCTCCTATGCCCTTGTCTCTGAGTCCCTGGATACAAGTGCTGTGATGTAGCAGCAAGGTGTTGTCACTGTGTACCTTGGCCAAGATTTAGTGCTGTGATGTACTAGCTGCAGTTGCTTGAAGACATTCATAGTGGAATTGATTACATTGATGAGATGCACGATAGATGTCAGTTGAATAAAACATTAAGCCCAGACAGCACGGTTATGTATTTTGCGTCTAGCCAGATGATAGTAAGCTTTGACCTTTAATGTCCTAGCAGCAGATCATTTCATTGTATAGCAATAACACTACACAGAGTAATGTGTCTGGGGTCTCACACGCTGTGTGATAATAGACCATAGGAACAGCCTGTTATGGGCTATTAGCTTCATGCTAATTAATTCATGTGGAATGCACTTAGCCTAAGGGGAAAATATAACAAAATTACAGGTTTCTTTTACAAGGTCGTAAATATGTTTCAGCATAACATAATATGTATAATTATAAAATTGCGTAGTATATTTTAATCCTATTTTATAGATCACTTACCAAAATATAGATAGTAAAATTTATTTTAGGGCACATTTTATTGGTCATGCAGCCTTGTAAAGTGGAACTGAACTGAAGAGTAAAGATTTGCTGTGTTATAGGAAACATTTAGAATTGTTAACTGTACCTAAGCCATATCCTAAAAAAAATAACTTTGTGTGGAATTCCTCCTGAAAAAATATTTCTTTTTTTTGTGGTATGTAAGTGTGGCTAGGCATTCCTGTGCCTACATTCTCATAGCTGTATGTGATCTAAGGCACTGCTGCCTCTGACTGCTGGTCATAGGATATTATTCACTTCTTGTCCTTGCTGGAGGGTCTGACACGAGGAAGCAAAACCCTGCCACAACCAAGATGGCTACCTCCACAGAGTAACAAACACTGCATGGTAATGGGGAAAATATCAGACCCAGAGTGGATTTGATTTAAATCCAGTGGATTTAAATCACTAGTAAAAAGGCTTGATTTAATTCAACTTGAATACATTTTTAAAGAGCAACTGTCATTCTCTGTCCCGCAGTGGCTCCTCCTCTGACCCGCTATTGACTCACAGACAGTCCCATTCACTTTAATGGGATGGCTGGTGATGTGGCAGTGACACAAGTTAAGGGACCCCTGACCTAAAAAAATGTTTCATATTAGTAGAGGCTGAAGTGTTGACCTACCCAACAGTATCTTATGCTTATGTTGGACCTTTTTTCTTTGTTTTGTATATAGAGAGTTTGAGGTTATAAAGTTTTGTTTTATGTCTGTAGTTGACACTAAACTTTATTGCATATTACAATATAGAATGTCACTAGTATAAGGTGACCTAGAGACACCTAGGGAGTAGTGATGAGCCGAACACCCCCGGGTTCGGTTCGCACCAGAACCCGCGAACGGACCGAAGGTTCGCACGATCTTTAGAACCCTATTAAATACAATGGATGCGAACGTTCGAAATCTAAAGTGCTAATTATAACGACTAATATGCATGTTATTGTCCTAAAAAGGGTTTGGGAACCCGGGTTCTGCACCAGGGGACATGTATCAATGCAAAAAGAAGTTTTAAAAACGGCCGTTTTTCTGGAGCAGTCATTTTAATGATGCATAAAGTGAAAAAAAAAGTCAAATATTCCTTTAAATATCGTACCTGGGGGGTGTCTAAAGTATGCCTGTGAAGTGCCACATGTTTCCCGTGTTTAGAACTGTCCCTGCACAAAATGACATTTCTAAAGGAAAAAAAGCCATTTAAAACTGCTTGCGGCTTTAATGTAATGTCTGGTCCCGGTAATATGGATGAAAAGCTTTGAGAAAAATGGCATAGCTACCCCATCACCCCCCCCCCCCCACCCCAGCCCATTACCAGCCCCTTTGGGTCTTGTATGGATATTAAGGGGAACCCCGCACACAAAATAAAAAAGGCCCTATATACTCTGAACAGCCGTATACAGGCGGTGCATACAAGACAGGGACTGTAGGTTTGTTCTTATGTAGAATCTGTTTGTAATTTTGAACAGGTACATTGTTTAAGTGTAGCTCCAGCCAAAAAATCTATTTTTAAGCTTTTTGGAAAACATAGGGAAGGGTTATCACCCCTGTAACATTTGTTTTGCTGTCTGTGCAGTGTGCACCTGTTCAGAACAGTTCACCTCACTTTCCGTCCTAATGACAAATGTTTTTTGAAAATTTGGGGTTTTTATTGAAACAAGAATTGGTGATAAAGAATCAGTGGAGAGGAGACACTTTTTTTCCCATATTAACTCTTACAGGAGAGAATTTGCCTTCCTAGGGGTAGATTTCCTCTCACTTCCAGTTGTATCCTTCCGTTTGCAAGGAGGAGTCGTTTGTAAGTTGGATGTTTGAAAGTAGGGGCCTGCCGTATATACTCAGCTGAAATTTGCCCCTTACATGTTGGTGTTGCCACAACACTGTAAGGCCTCACAGTTAGTCTTGGTGGGCGCAGGAAAGGGCCCTGCTGTGAATTATTAGATCAAGAATTGTAATTACATGCCCCTGTTAAACAGGGGCAGAAAAATTGGGCCTTAGGCACTAGTGCCACAACACTGCAACCCCTCACAGATACTGTACTTGGAGCACAGCAATGAGCCCTGTTGCAAAGTATTGCATCAAAAATTGTAATTACACGCCCCTGTTAAACAGGGGCTGAAAAATTGGGCCTTAGCCACTGGTGCTGGTGCCACGACACTGCAACCACTCCCAGATACTCTAGTTGGAGTGCAGGAATGAGCCCTGCTGCAAAGCATTGCATAACAAATTGTAATAACACATACCTGTTAAACAGGGGCTGAAAAATTGGGCCTTAGCCACTGGTGGCGGCACCCAGAAACAAAAATGTTCTTCCAAGCTATCATCGTCAATCGGATCATTGAGGAGGAGGAGGATAGTCAGTCAACATAACAGGACAGTCTCTCAGCATCAGCATCAGTCTTGAAGGGATGTGACATTTGAAAATAAATTAGTCTGTTATATCAGCTTCAGGTGTTTGGTAGTTGGTGGTGATCCAAGACTGGTTTATCTTTATGAAGGTCAGTCGATCAACAGAGTCGGTGGACAGGCGCACCCTGTGATCCGTGACAAATCCTCCAGCAGCACTGAATGTGCGTTCTGAAAGAACGCTGAATGCAGGACAGGCCAGTAGCTCAATTGCATACTGTGCAAGCTCTGAGCAGTGATCCATCCTCAAGACCCAGTAAGCCAGAGGATTTTCGGTGGGGAAGGTGTCCAAGTCTGACCTTGCCCCTAGGTATTCCTGCACCATGTATATCAGACGCTGGCGATGGTTGCTGGAACCGATCATACCTTGGGGCTGCGGACTAAAGAATTGTCTGAACGCTTCGGTCAGACGGCCACCTTCCCCACCGCTCCTTCTTTGACTGACCGAAGCCTCAGCAACTCGTTGTCCAGGACCAGGAGTTTGTAACCTCCCAGTCTCTGGGAACGCGTTGCACAGACCTTTCTGCAAGGCCTCCCGGAGTTGTCTCATCCTCTGCTCCCTCTGCGACGGTACGATAAGGTCCGCAACCTTACCCTTGTACCGTGGATCAAGGAGAGTGGCCAGCCAGTAATGGTCCCTCTCCTTGATCCGAAGAATACTAGTATCCTTCCGCAGACTTTGCAGGATCAGGGAGGCCATGCAGCGTAGGTTAGCTGAGGCATTCAGTCCGGAGTCCTCTGGGTCACTAAGGACGACATGATCCGCAGCCACCTCCTCCCAGCCACGTACAAGTCCACTGGTTTCTTGGGACTGTAAATCATCCCTAAAAGACTGCTGCTGATGATGCTGAGTGCCAGGCTCCACCTCCATGCTGACACAATCCTCCTCCTCCTCCTCCTCCTCTTCTTCCTGTGCGATGGGTGGGACAGAAGGAACACTGTCTGGGTAAAGGGGGCCTTGAGAGGCAAGGAAGTCCTCCTCTTCTTGCCTCTGTTCTGCCTCAAGTGCCCTGTCCATTATTCCACGCAGCGTATGTTCCAACAGGTGGACAAGAGGTACAGTGTCACTGATGCATGCACTGTCACCATCCTCGTGGCCTCCTCAAATGGTGCCAGGACAGTGCATGCATCCCTGATCATGCCCCACTGGCGTGGTGAAAAAAACCCGAGCTCCCCTGACCCTGTCCTGGTGCCGTAGTCGCACAGGTACTCATTGATGGCCCTCTGCTGCGTGTGCAGCCGCTGCAGCATGGCCAACGTTGAGTTCCACCTGGTGGGCATGTCACATATAAGGCGGTTCTTGGGCAGGTTCAACTCCTTTTGCAGCTCAGCCAGGCAAGCACTGGCATTATAAGATCTGCGGAAATGCACACAGACTTTCCTGGCCTGCCTCAGGACATCCTGTAAGCCCGGGTACCTGCCCAAGAACCGCTGCACCACCAGGTTAAGGACGTGAGCCACACAGGGCACATGGGTCAGTTGTCCCTGTCGGAGAGCGGAGAGGAGGTTGGTGCCATTGTCGCAAACTACCATTCCTGGCTTAAGCTGGCGTGGCGTCAACCACCTCTCGGCCTGCCCCTGCAGAGCAGACAGAACCTCTGCCCCAGTGTGGATCCTGTCCCCCAAACACACCAGCGCAAGCACAGCATGGCATCTTTTTGCCTGCGTACTTGCGTAGCCCCTTGAACGCCTACGGAGCACCACTGGTTCCGAGGACAAAGCACAGGAAGAGGCCACGGAGGAAGGAGAAGAGGAGGGGGTGGAGGACAGAGGTGTGTCACAACCAGTAGTAGCATTTTGGAGGCGTGGCGGTGGAACAACCTCCAACACTACTGCACCTTGTCCTGCATCCTTCCCAGCTGCCAAAAGAGTGACCCAATGGGCCGTGAAAGAAAGGTAACGTCCCTGTCCATGCCTGCTGGACCATGAGTCAGCGGTAATATGCACCTTACCGCTGACCGCCCTGTCCAGCGAGGCCAAGACATTGCTTTCCACATGCCGGTAGAGAGCCGGAATCGCCTTCCGTGAGAAAAAGTGGCGTTTGGGAACCTGCCACTGAGGAACCGCACATTGCACAAACTCACAGAAGGGGGCCGAGTCTACCAACTGAAAAGGCAGCAGTTGAAGCGCTAGCAATTTAGCCAAGCTAGCATTCAACCTCTGGGCATGTGGATGGCTGGGAGTGAACTTCTTTTGACGGTCCAGCAGCTGGGGCAGGGAAATTTGCCTGCTAGAATCGGACGTTGGTGTACTGCTAGCAGAGTGCCCGCAAGTACTTGGCTGTGACACACCTAATTCTACACCTTCATTCCTCTCAGAGCAGGTTTCAGAGAGGACTGAAGGTATAGTGGGGTTGGAGATCCCAGCTGATGCGGTGCAAGAAGAGGTCAGCTTTGTTCTTTGGTGTGGGTCTTTAAGGTAGGCTTGCCAACGAGCTGCATGGCAGGTCAACATATGTCTGGTCAAGCATGTGGTGCCCAAGCGGGTGATGTTTTGGCCACGCGATATACGCTTGAGACATATGTTGCAAACAGCAGCTGTGCGATCTGATGCACTCGACTCAAAAAAGGCCCACACCAAAGAACTTTTTGAATAACGGGCAGAGGCAGCGCCCTGCACAGGCGGAGCTCTGCGGTGTGATTCCGTCGGTGTGCTGCCCTTACGCTGGCCCCCCGAGGGCATCCTGCCTCGTTTGGAGATGTGCCTCCTCCTCCTCCTCCTCCTCCTCCTCCTCATCCTCCTCCTCCTCCTCTCTCCTATTAGGCACCCACGTGGAGTCAGTGACCTCATCATCCCCTCCCTCCTCATCACTGGAGCCAATCTGGCAGTATGCTGCAGCTGCTGGAACATGACTGTCAGATTGGTGTCCTTCTTGAGCATCCCCTCTCTCTGCTCTCACGCTACTGCCTTCCTCTAGCTGGGTATCATCATCAGACCCTTCGAAACGCTGGGCATCCTCCTGGAGCATGTACCCAACACTGTGCTCAAACAGTTCGGGGGACTCCTCAGGAGGACATGGTTGGTCTAGGGAAGGAGTGACTGATGATGACATTGATACCAGGGAAGAGGACGCTTTGGCAGCTGCTTTGCCAGTACCCTGAGCCTGGGTGAGAGAGGATGAGGAGGATGAGGAGGGCTTAGTCATCCACTCTACCAAGTCTTCGGCATGATGCGGCTCAACACGTCCAGCTGCTGAAAAGAAGGACAAGCGTGTCCCATGGCCACGTGCTGATGGCGATGCACCGCGTCCACGACCAGCACTGTTGTCTCTAGACACAGAGCCTGCTTGCCCTCTTTTTTTGGCTCCTGACTGTCTGCCTCTCCTTGTTTGCCTTCCAGACATTCTAATGGCCTGCAGGGAAATGGGAAAAGCAGCAATACAGGCTAAGTTAAGGTGTAATATGGTCAGGAGGCACACTCCGCCCGCTGTAAGTGCCGCAAAATCCTGTTGGTGTAACACACCAGGAAAAAGCAGCAATACAGGCTAAGTTAAGGTGTAATATGGTCAGGAGGCACACTCCGCCCGCTGTAAGTGCCGCAAAATCCTGTTGGTGTAACACACCAGGAAAAAGCAGCAATACAGGCTAAGTTAAGGTGTAATATGGTCAGGAGGCACACTCCGCCCGCTGCAAGTGCCGCAAAATCCTGTTGGTGTAACACACCAAGAAAAAGCAGCAATACAGGCTAACTTCAGGTGTATAATGTGCAGGAGGCTTAGCAACAATGACACTGACACTGTCCCCTGCCTATCCTTCGCTCTCCTTGCACACAAGGTTTATCAAAGTATATGACACTGACACTCTCCCTGCCTATCCTTCTCTCTCCCTGCACACAAGGTTTAGCAAAGAATATGACACTGACACTCTCCCTGCCTATCCTTCTCTCTCCCTACACACAAGGTTTAGCAAAGAATATGACACTGATACTCTCCCTGCCTATCCTTCTCTGTCCCTTCACACAAGGTTTAGCAAAGAATAGATTTGACAAGATTTGACACTGTCCCTGCCTATCCTTCACTTTCCCTGCTCCGGAACACACTACACAAGGCCGCCGCGCTGGCGGCCTTTTATAGTGTGGGGCGTGTACTAAACCCCCTCAGCTATAATTGGCCACAGGCATCCTGCCTGTGGCCAATCATTGCTCTCCTCGATGCCGGCGCTGTGATTGGCCAACCATGCAGGGTCACAGTGCATGCTTGGCCAATCACAGCGCCGGGATTACACTGCGATGGCGCAGTGTATTGTATTGTGGGCCGTTCGCGTCACTTGAATTTGGCGCGAACGGCCCAAATCGTTCGGCTGTTCGCGCGTTCGGCGAACAACGATGTTCGACTCGAACCTATGTTCGACTCGAACACCGAGCTCCCTACTAGGGAGTTATTTTACGAAAGGCAAATCCACTTTGCACTATAAGTGCAAACTACAAGTGCAAAGTACACTTGAAATTAAACTGAAAGTGTACTTGAAAGTGCAGTCGCTGTAGATCCGAGGGGGACATGCAAGGAAAATAAAAAACAGCATTTTAGCTTGCACATGATTGCATAAAAAAATCAGCAGAGCTTCCCCTTATTTCAGATGTACCCTGCAGATTTACAGCGCCTGCATTCCAAGTGCACTTTCAGTGCAATTTCAAGTGCACTTTGCACTTGTAGTGAAAAGTGGATTTGCCTTTCGGGAATAACCCTATTAGTGATTAACCACTTAAGCCCCGGACCATTATGCAGCTTAAAGACCAGAGGTGTTTTCAGAATTTGGCACTGCGCTGCTTTAACTGAAAATTGTGCGGACATGCAATGTTGTACCCAAACGAAATTTGCGTCCTTTTCTTCCCACAAATAGAGCTTTCTTTTAATGGTATTTGATTGCCTCTGCGATTTTTTCTTTTTTGCAATATAAACGGAAAAAGACTGAAAATTTTGAAAAAAAATTATATTTTCTAATTTTTGTTATAAGAAAAATCGAATAAACTCATTTTTAGTCATACATTTAGGCCAAAATGTATTCAGCCACATGTCTTTAGTAAAAAAAATGTCAATAAGCGTATATTTATTGGTTTGCGCAAAAGTTATAGCGTCTACAAACTAGGGTACATTTTCTGGAATTTACACAGCTTTTAATTTATGACTGCCTATCTCATTTCTTGAGGTGCTAAAATGGCAGGGCAGTACAAACCCCCCCCCCCCCCAAATGACCCCATTTTGGAAAGTAGACACCCGAAGGAAATTGCTGAGAGGCATGTTGAGCCCATTGAATATATTTTTTTTTTGTCCCAAGTGATTGAATAATGACTAAAAAAAAAAAAATTACAAAAAGTTACATAGTTAGTCAGGTTGAAAAAAGACACAAGTCCATCCAGTTCAACCGTAAAAAAATAAATAAACATATATCGTACAATCCCATATACCCAATTCTATACCCACAGTTGATCCAGAGGAAGGCAAAAAAAAACCAGAAGAGCATGATCCAATTTGCTACAGCAGGGGAAAAAATTCCTTCCTGATCCCCCGAGAGGCAATCGGATATTCCCTGGATCAACTTTACCTATAAATGTCAGTACCCAGTTATATTATGTACATTTAAGAAAGAATCCAGGCCCTTCTTAAAGCAATCTACTGAGCTGGCCAGAACCACCTCTGCAGGGAGTCTATTCCACATTTTCACAGCTCTTACTGTGAAAAAACCTTTCCGTATTTGGAGGTGAAATCTCTTTTCCTCTAGACGCAAAGAGTGCCCCCTTGTCCTTTGTGTTGTCCGTAAAGTGAATAACTGAACACCAAGTTCACTATATGGACCCCTTATATATTTGTACATGTTGATCATATCCCCCCTTAATCTCCTCTTCTCAAGAGAGAATAAATTCAGTTCCTCTAATCTCTCCTCATAGCTGAGCTCCTCCATGCCTCTTATCAGTTTGGTTGCCCTTCTCTGCACTTTCTCCAGTTCCCCAATATCCTTTTTGAGAACTGGGGCCCAAAACTGAACTGCATATTCCAGATGAGGTCTTACTAATGATTTGTACAGGGGCAAAATGATATCTCTCTCTCTGGAGTCCATACCTCTCTTAATACAAGAAAGGACTTTGCTCGCTTTGGAAACCGCAGCTTGGCATTGCATGCCATTATTGAGCTTATGATCTACCAAAACCCCCAGATCCTTCTCCACTACGGATCCCCCCAGTTGTACTCCCCCTAGTATGTATGATGCATTCATATTATTAGCCCCCAAGTGCATAACTTTACATTTATCAACATTAAACCTCATCTGCCACATAGTCGCCCAATTAGACAGAGCATTGAGGTCGGCTTGTAAATTGGCGACATCCTGTAAGGACGTTATTCCACTGCATAGCTTGGTGTCATCTGCAAAGACAGAAATGTTACTTTTGATCTCAGACCCAATATCATTTATAAACATATTAAAAAGTAAGGGTCCCAGCACTGAACCTTGGGGTACACCACTGATAACCTTGGACCATTCAGAGTAAGAATCATTAACCACTACTCTCTGAATTCTGTCTTTTAGCCAGTTTTCTATCCATTTACAAACTGATATTTCCAATCCTGTAGACTTTACCTTACACATGAGCCGTGTGTGGGGAACTGTATCAAACGCTTTTGCAAAATCCAAGTATACCACGTCCACTGCCACCCCTCTGTCCAAGGTCTTACTTACCTCTTCATAAAAAGAAATCAGGTTTGTTTGACAACTTCTGTCTTTCATGAATCCATGCTGTCTGTTGCTTAAATAGTTTTTTCCAGCAAGAACTCATCTATGTGGTCTTTTATTAATCTCTCCAGTATTTTCCCAACTATAGAAGTTAAACGAACAGGTCTATAGTTACTTGGTAAACACTTAATTCCCTTTTTAAATATAGGCACCACATTGGCCCTGCGCCAATCCAGTGGTACTATTCCTGTCATTAATGAGTCCCTAAAAATTAAATACAATGGCTTTGAAATTACAGAGCTCAATTCTTTTAGGATCCGTGGGTGTATGCCATCTGGTCCAGGTGCTTTATCCACCTTTATTCCATCTAAATATTTCTGGACCATATCACTTTTGAGCCATTGTGTATTTGGGGCTGTGTCAGTACCACCCCCATTTTGGACATGAGCTCCCCCATGCTCCTTTGTATACACAGAACTGAAGAAAGTATTTAATAAATTAGCCTTCTCTTTGTCCCCAGTCACCCACTCTAGATTATTTTGTAAAGGGCCTACATGCTCAGACTTGACCTTTTTACTATTAATATATTTGAAGAATTTTTTGGGGTTTGTCCTACTATCTTTTGCAATCTGTCGTTCATTTTGAATTTTTGCATCCTTGATTTCCTTTTTACATATCCTGTTATATTCTTTGTAACATTTAAATGACACTAGTGTTCCCTCATTTTTATATTTTTTAAAAGCTCTTTTCTTATAGTTTATAGCTTTTTTAACTTTGGCAGTGAGCCACATAGGTTTTATTTTTAGCCTTTTAAACTTATTGCCCATGGGAATATACTTTGCAGTGAGATCACAAACAGTCTTTTTGAAGAATTCCCATTTCTGTTCTGTGCCCATTGATGCCAATATTCCTTCCCAGTCTAAGTCCTGGAGAGCAGCACTCATCCTTGGAAAATTTGCTCTCTTGAAATTAAGTGTTTTTATCTTTCCTGTATGTGATTTTTGCTTACAACTAACATCAAATGAAATCATGTTATGGTCACTGCTACCCAGGTGTTCCTTTATCTGAACATTAGTAATACGCTCTGCATGGTTTGAGATTACCAGGTCCAACAGAGCATCATTCCTAGTTGGGGCCTCAATAAACTGGACCATAAAATTGTCCTGCAATAGGTTTATAAATTTTTGCCCTTTAACTGTCCCAGCAGTTCCATTACTCCAGTCAATTTCTGGGTAGTTAAAATCCCCCATTATTATCACCGTCCCAGCCCTTGCAGCCCTTTCCATCTGTGCAAGGAGCTGAGTCTCTAACTCCTCATTAACATTGGGTGGTCTATAACAAACTCCAATGATTAGCTTTGAACTACGCACATCTGTATGCAGTTCCACCCATAATGCTTCAGACTCATCACACTCTCCATCCACCAGGTCCTCTTTCACACTCGCTTTGAGATCACTTCTCACATAGAGACAGACCCCTCCACCCTTCCTTTTTACCCTGTCTTTCCGAAAGAGTGCATAGCCAAGAATATTAATAGCCCAGTCATGTGAAGAATGAAGCCAAGTTTCAGCAATACCGATTACATCATAGCTCTCCTCATGCACCAGAGCTTCCAACTCACCTATTTTGCTTGGCAGACTTCTGGCGTTGGTGAACAGACACTTTAATGCATTAATATTATTTGACCGGTCACATACTATCCTCTTGGGTGTTCCCAGATTGCAACTAGGACTTGCTACTATACTTACCTTGGGTTTATGTTCTTTGGTTACCCTACCACTAATGCCCCTAATACTACCCTTTAGAATATGTTCCCCGCTGACTCTCACTATCTCTGGACCCTCCCCCCTGTCACCTAGTTTAAAAACCCCTCTAACTTTTTGACCATCCTTATTCCCAGCTGATCTGCACCCTCCTCATTTAGGTGCAGTCCGTCCCTTCTATAGTACTGGTTATCGACTGAAAAGTCGGCCCAGTCCTCCAGGAACCCAAACCCCTCCTTACTACACCAGCTCTTCAGCCACTTGTTCACTTCCCTAATCTCCCTCTGCCTTTCTGGTGTGGCTCGATGTACCGGTAGTATTCCCGAGAATACTACCTTGGAGGTCCTTTTCCTCAATTTAGCTCCCAAGTCCCTAAAATCGTTCTTTAGGACACTCCATCTGCCTCTGACTTTGTCATTGGTGCCAACGTGCACCATGACAGCTGGGTCTTCCCCAGCCCCTCCCAGTAATCTGTCCACCAGATCCGTGATGTGCCGAACCCGAGCGCCCGGTAGACAACATACAGTTCGGCGCTTCAGGTCTTTGTTACAGATTGCCCTCTCTGTCCTTCTAAGAATTGAGTCCCCTACCACCAGAATCTGTCTTTCCTTTCCCTTCGCTTCCCCCCCACTCTCACTGGAGGAGTTCTTCCCCTGGCAGCTAGGAGAGTCCCTCAGCTCCAGCAGTGCTGGTCCCGGACTGGTTTCACCAATGTCACTCAATGGAGCATACTTATTGGGATGCTCCAGCCCTGGATCGGCCTCCCTGGCACTTCGCCCTCTACCCTTCCTGACTGTCACCCATCTACTATTTTCTAGTGCCTGCACCTCTTTGACTCCACCCACCTCTGTGCTGGCCCCTGCCATCACCTGCCGGGTACGTATCCAGCTCTCCTTTAGTGTGGAGGGACTTCCCAGTGCTGACAGTTGCTTCCCTAGATTCAGAACCTGGGCTTCCAGGGAAACAATGTGCTTACATTTTGCACAGCAGTAATCGCCCTCGATCAGATGATCAAGGAACGCATACATGCTGCAAGATGTACACCGAGTCGCCTCGCCACACCCGCTGGGCATCGTACCTATTAATTTAATGAGGATTCGAGATTATACCCTGTCCAAATTACCTAACACTAGCTTCCTGACCCAACTATTCAACAAGACAATACACAGGTACTCAACAAGACAATACACAGGTACTCAACAAGACAATACACAGGTACTCAACAAGACAATACACAGGTACTCAACAAGACAATACACAGGTACTCAACAAGACAATACACAGGTACTCAACAAGACAATACACAGGTACTCAACAAGACAATACACAGGTACTCAACAAGACAATACACAGGTACCACGCAGACCCACGTGCACCCACAGACCAACGGACCCGCGTGCACTCGCAGACCAGCGTGCACTCGCAGACCAACGGACCCGCGTGCACTCGCAGACCAACGGACCCGCGTGCACTCGCAGACCAACGGACCCGCGTGCACTCGCAGACCAACGGACCCGCGTGCACTCGCAGACCAACGGACCCGCGTGCACTCGCAGACCAGCGTGCACTCGCAGACCAGCGTGCACCCGCAGACCAACGGACCCGCGTGCACTCGCAAAACCAGCGTGCACCCGCAGACCAACAGACCCACGTGCACTCGCAGACCAGCGTGCACTCGCAGACCAACGGACCCGCGTGCACTCGCAGACCAGCGTGCACTCGCAGACCAACGGACCCGCGTGCACTCGCAGACCAGCGTGCACTCGCAGACCAACGGACCCGCGTGCACTCGCAGACCAGCGTGCACTCGCAGACCAACGGACCCGCGTGCACTCGCAGACCAACGGACCCGCGTGCACTCGCAGACCAGCGTGCACTCGCAGACCAACGGACCCGCGTGCACTCGCAGACCAGCGTGCACTCGCAGACCAACGGACCCGCGTGCACTCGCAGACCAACGTGCACCCGCAGACCAACGGACCCACGTGCACTCGCAGACCAGCGTGCACTCACAGACCAACGGACCCGCGTGCACTCGCAGACCAACGTGCACTCGCAGACCAACGGACCCGCGTGCACTCGCAGACCAGCGTGCACTCGCAGACCAACGGACCCGCGTGCACTCGCAGACCAACGTGCACTCGCAGATCAACGGACCCGCGTGCACTCGCAGACCAGCGTGCACTCGCAGACCAACGGACCCGCGTGCACTCGCAGACCAACGTGCACCTACAATACACAAGTACTAACGATCCACACACACTACTCAGACAACACCCAGGTACTCACACTACACATCTACTATGACACCCGCTGGGCATCGTACCTATTAATTTAATGAGGATTCGAGATTATACCCTGTCCAAATTACCTAACACTAGCTTCCTGACCCAACTATTCAACAAGACAATACACAGGTACTCAACAAGACAATACACAGGTACTCAACAAGACAATACACAGGTACTCAACAAGACAATACACAGGTACTCAACAAGACAATACACAGGTACTCAACAAGACAATACACAGGTACTCAACAAGACAATACACAGGTACTCAACAAGACAATACACAGGTACTCAACAAGACAATACACAGGTACCACGCAGACCCACGTGCACCCACAGACCAACGGACCCGCGTGCACTCGCAGACCAGCGTGCACTCGCAGACCAACGGACCCGCGTGCACTCGCAGACCAACGGACCCGCGTGCACTCGCAGACCAACGGACCCGCGTGCACTCGCAGACCAACGGACCCGCGTGCACTCGCAGACCAACGGACCCGCGTGCACTCGCAGACCAGCGTGCACTCGCAGACCAGCGTGCACCCGCAGACCAACGGACCCGCGTGCACTCGCAAAACCAGCGTGCACCCGCAGACCAACAGACCCACGTGCACTCGCAGACCAGCGTGCACTCGCAGACCAACGGACCCGCGTGCACTCGCAGACCAGCGTGCACTCGCAGACCAACGGACCCGCGTGCACTCGCAGACCAGCGTGCACTCGCAGACCAACGGACCCGCGTGCACTCGCAGACCAGCGTGCACTCGCAGACCAACGGACCCGCGTGCACTCGCAGACCAACGGACCCGCGTGCACTCGCAGACCAGCGTGCACTCGCAGACCAACGGACCCGCGTGCACTCGCAGACCAGCGTGCACTCGCAGACCAACGGACCCGCGTGCACTCGCAGACCAACGTGCACCCGCAGACCAACGGACCCACGTGCACTCGCAGACCAGCGTGCACTCACAGACCAACGGACCCGCGTGCACTCGCAGACCAACGTGCACTCGCAGACCAACGGACCCGCGTGCACTCGCAGACCAGCGTGCACTCGCAGACCAACGGACCCGCGTGCACTCGCAGACCAACGTGCACTCGCAGATCAACGGACCCGCGTGCACTCGCAGACCAGCGTGCACTCGCAGACCAACGGACCCGCGTGCACTCGCAGACCAACGTGCACCTACAATACACAAGTACTAACGATCCACACACACTACTCAGACAACACCCAGGTACTCACACTACACATCTACTATGACCCCTGTTTTAAACTCTTTAATTTAACTCACCACTTAGTCCAGTTCCACTTGGACAGAGTTCCAGCAACTCAAAATGAGCAGGCTCTAAATGAGCTCTACAGAAGTTTATATAGGCCTCAAGCACCTGTGACCAATTAACCACTCCCCTTAATTAGTAGGCTGAAGGAAAAAAAGAGAAAAAAAAGGCTGTTTAAAATGTGCCAGAAAAAGGTGTTAAAAAGCTGCAAGGAAAAAGAGCCAAAAATAACCAAAAATGCAACCCAGCAGTCAAAAGCAGAAACTTCTTCACTCTCCACGCAAGGTCTCCTCCACTGTCTACCCTCCAACCAACAAGACTGGTTGTCACTAAATGATATATTGCTCACACATGCCATTGTTATATGTGGAATTGCACCCCAAAATACATTTTGCTGCTTCTCCTGAGTATGGGATACCACATGTGTGGGACTTTTTAGGAGCCTAGCCGCGTACGGGCCCCCGAAAACCAAGCACCGCCTTCAAGATTTCTAAGGGCGCAAATTTTTGATTTCACTCCTCACTACCTATCACAGTTTCGAAGGCCATAAAATGCCAAAATAGCACAAAACCCCCCCAAATGACCCCATTTTGGAAGCTATTTACTGAGAGGCATGTTGAGTCCATGGAATATTTTATATTTTGCCACAAGTTGCGGGAATATGACAAACTTTTTTTTTTTTGCACAAAGTTGTCACTAAATTATATATTGCTCACACATGCCATGGGCATATGTGAAATTACACCCCAAAATACATTCTGCTGCTTCTCCTGAGTACGGGGATACCACATGTGTGTGACTTTTTGGGAGCCTAGCCGCGTACGGGACCCCAAAAACCAAGTACCCCCTTCAAGATTTCAAAGGGCATACATTTTTGATTTCACTCCTCACTACCTATCACTACCTATCACAGTTTTGAAGGCCATAAAATGCCAAGATAGCACAAACCCCCCCCAAATGACCCCATTTTGAAAAGTAGACACCCCAAGCTATTTGCTGAGAGGCATGTTGAGCCCATTGAATATTTTGTTTTTGTCCCAAGTGATTGAATAATGACAAAAATAAAAAATAAAAATGACAAAAACTTGTCACTAAATGATATATTGCTCAAACATGCCATAGTTATATGTGGAATTGCACCCCAAAATACATTTTGCTGCTTCTCCTAAGTACGGGGATACCACATGTGTGGGACTTTTTGAGAGCCTAGCCGCGTACGGGGCCCCAAAAACCAAGCACCTCCTTCGAAATTTCTAAGGGCGCAAATTTTTGATTTCACTCCCCACTACCTATCACAGTTTTGAAGGCCATAAAATGCCAAGATAGCACAAAACCCCCCCAAATGACCCCATTTTGGAAAGTAGACACCCCAAGCTATTTGCTGAGAGGCATGGTGAGTATTTTACAGCTCTCATTTGTTTTTGAAAATGAAGAAAGAAAATTTGTTTTTTCTTTTTTTTTTTTTTTCAATTTTCAAAACTTTGTGACAAAAAGCGAGATCTGCAAAATACTCACCATACCTCTCAGCAAATAGCTTGGGGTGTCTACTTTCCAAAATGGGGTAATTTGGGGGGTTTGTGCCATCTGGGCATTCCATGGCCTCCGAAACTGTGATAGGCAGTGAGGAGTGAAATCAAAAATTTACACCCTTAGAAATCCTGAAGGCGGTGCTTGGTTTTCGGGGTCCTGTACGCGGCTAGGCTCCCAAAATGTCTCACACATGTGGTATCCGCGTACTCAGGAGAAGCAACAGAATGTATTTTGGGGTGTAATTCCACATATACTCATGGCATGTTTGAGCAATATATCATTTAGTGACAACTTTTTGTACATTTTTTTTTTCTTTTCTTTTTGTCATTATTCAATCACTTGGGACAAAAAAATAAATATTCAATGGGCTCAACATGCCTCTCAGCAAATAGCTTGGGGTGTCTACTTTCCAAAATGGGGTCATTTGGGGGGGGGGTTTGAACTGTCCTGGCATTTTATGCACAACATTAGGAAGCTTATGTCACACATCATCCACTCTTCTAACCACTTGAAGACAAAGCCCTTTCTGACACTTTTTTTGTTTACAAGAAAACATTTTTTTTTTTTTGCAAGAAAATTACGTTGAACCCCCAAACATTATACATTTTTTTTAAAGCAAATGCCCTACAGATTAAAATAGTGGGTGTTGCATTTTTTTTTCCACACAGTATTTGCGCAGCGATTTTTCAAACGCATTTTTTGGGAAAAAACGCATTTTTTTTATTTTTAATGCACTAAAACACACTATATTGCCCAAATGTTTGATGAAATAAAAAAGAGGATCTTAGACCAAGTACATGGATACCAAACACGACATGCTTTAAAATTGCGCACAAACGCGCAGCGGCGACAAACTACATACATTTTTAAAAGCCTTTACAGGTTACCACATTAGATTTACAGAGGAGGTCTACTGCTAAAATTACTGCCCTCGATCTGACCTTTACGGTGATACCTCACATGCATGGTGCAATTGCTGTTTACATATGACGCTAGACCGACGCTTGCGTTCGCCTTTGCGCAAGAGCAGGGGGGGACAGGGGTGCTTTTTTTTTTTTTATTATTTATTTTGCTTTTTTATTTTATTTTTAAACTGTTCCTTCCATATTTATTTATTTTTTACAATTTTTATTGTTATCTCAGGGAATGTAAATATCCCCTATGATAGCAATAGGTAGTGACAGGTACTCTTTTTTTGAAAAAAATTGGGGGGTTAGACCCTAGATCTTTCCTCTGTCCTCAAAGCATCTGACCACACCAAGATTGGTGTGATAAAATGCTTTCCCAATTTCCCAATGGCGCTGTTTATATCCGGGGGGGGGCTCCTTCCCTCCCACTGCTTGTAAAAGCAGTCTAGAGGCTAATTATCTGCTAGGATTGCTTTTACATGAAAGCCGGCCGCTGGCTGAAAATAATGATACCAAGATGATACCTAAACCCGCAGGCATTATTCTGGTATAACCATTCAAAGTCCAGCAACATACCAGTACATTGCTGGTCCTTGTTGGACATGTATTGTAATCTTTTTTTTCATGCAGCCTGTTGGCTGAACGAAAAAAAAGAGATTGATCGGTGAGTATGCCCACCATTAGAATACCTCCTTTCATCCACCCACTTCTAATGATGGGCATACATGCACCATTTATATATGCTAAAGCATGGGGGCATCCTCCCGCAAAAAAGTTATGCCGCGTACACACGGTCGGACATTTCCTCGGGCAAGGCTCTGTCGGAATTTCGACCGTATGTACGCGGCATTAGGAGCAAAATCGCTCCTCCGCCCCTGCTGCCCCCATGCTTCGGCATATATGCTCTTTTTTTTTAACTGTGGTGGTGAAATCACCTCCTACAGCGTTGGAGTCACGGCTTTATGTATCGTGGGAGCAAACGCTGTTGCTGTCAAGATAAATAGATCCGCGCTGCAACTGAATGGCGTACCTGCTAAGCAAATGATGGTTAACATTAAAACAAAGTAACATTACAGTACAACAGTAAGACCTTACCATACCATACCTGCAAAGCAAATACCCCAAAAAAACCTAGTAAAAAATAAAACATTTTTTTAACGCAACCTGTGCCTAAAATATATATATGCCGAAGCATGGGGGCATCCTCCCGCAAAAAAGTTATGCCGCGTACACACGGTCGGACTTTTCCATGGGCAAGCCTCCATCGGAATTTTGACTGTATGTACGTGGCATAAAAGGTTATGCTGCGTACACACGGTCAGACTTTTCCACAGGCAAGCCTCCGTCGGAATTTCGACCGTATGTACGCGGCATTAGGAGCAAAATCGCTCCTCCGCCCCTGCTGCCCCCACGCTTTGGCATATATGCTCTTTTTTTTAACTGTGGTGGTGAAATCACCTCCTACAGCGTTGGAGTCACGGCTTTATGTATCGTGGGAGCAAACGCTGTTGCTGTCAAGATAAATAGATCCGCGCTGCAACTGAATGGCGTACCTGCTAAGCAAATGATGGTTAACATTAAAACAAAGTAACATTACAGTATAACAGTAAGACCTTACCATACCATACCTGCAAAGCAAATACCCAAAAAAAAAACTAGTAAAAAATAAAAAAATTTTTTTAACGCAACCTGTGCCTAAAATATATATATGCTGAAGCATAGGGGCATCCTCCCGCAAAAAAGTTATGCCGCGTACACGCGGTCGGACTTTTCCACGGGCAAGCCTCCGTCGGAATTTCGACCGTATGTACGCGGCATTAAGAGCAAAATCGCTCCTCCACCCCTATGCTTCGGCATATATGCTCTTTTTTTTTTAACTGTGGTGGTGAAATCACCTCCTACAGCACTGGAGTCACGGCTTTATGTATCGTGGGAGCAAACGCTGTTGCTGTCAAGATAAATAATTCCGCGCTGCAGCTGAATGGCGCACCTGAAAACAAAAAATGACATACCTGAAAAGCAAGCATGATAAAACATTGCAGAATAGAATACAGTATAAAAGAGAAGAACAATAGAGAGAAAATAGAGAGAGAGAGAACAATAAAACGACAACTATTTTTGGTTTTTTTATTTTATATTTTTTTGTGTTTTTTGTTTTTACGTTTTTTTTTTTTTTTTTTGAAACTTTAACAACTGTAATGGTTCGGGTCTCTCAAAATGCAATGGCATCTTGGGAGACCCTGTGTAAGTGTGTCCTGTTCTGTGCAATGCTGTACCCTACACTAAAACTTCACTTTTGAGTGGAAGCGTTCAAAACATTTACCAATGCAAAGACCAGGATTGTCAGGACAGCGTGGACAAAAATAACGGGTGTCATGCCTAAATCCGCACTTGCTACAGACACGACATCTTTTTTGGGGGGCTCGTTGGGTAGGGGTACTCTCGAGGACATACGGATAATGCCTCTCATGCAGCCGGCTTACTGCATTTGGTTGGGTGAGGTGCAGAACCGCCTGGATACAGAAGTTCTGTGACTATCTCATCCTGGAATTTTAGGAGAGATAACGTCCCGCCTGAAGCTCTGTATAGCACATGAGCGTTCAGCAAAGCCAATTGGAATAATGATAGAGACACTTTTTTGTACCAGCGTCTCGCCTTACGGTCAATTAGATACGGCGCCAACAACTGGTCGTTGAGGTCCACCCCTCCCATATTTTGGTTATATTCGTGGACACAGAGGGGTTTCTCCACAACACCAGTCGCCGTACGAATTTGGACTGTCTTGACTGCATGAAGGGAGGTAAGAAGGAAAACATTCTTATTATCCCTCCACTTCATAGCGAGCAAGTTATTACACTTCAAGCAGGCTCTCTCCCCCAGCCTAAGACGGGAATCTACAAGCCTCTGGGGAAAGCCCCGGCGATTAGGTCGCACGGTGCCACATGCTCCAATCTGATGATCAAACAAGTGACTAAACAGTAGCACGCTTGTGTAATAATTGTCCACATACAAGTGGTACCCCTTTCCGAATAAGGGTGACACCAAGTTCCACACTATCTTGCCAGCGCTCCCTATGTAATCTGGGCAGTTGACCGGCTCAACCTGACTATCTTTTCCCTCATAAACCATAAAGCTCCATACATAGCCTGTTGCCCTGTCACAGAACTTATGAAGCTTGACCCCGTATCTGGCACGCTTGCTGGGAAGGTACTGGTTGAAAGACAAGCGCCAGAAAATTTAATCAGGGACTCATCAACGCAGACAACTTGATCGGGAATAAACAAGGCTGCAAAACGTTCGTTGAAGTGGTTTATGAGGGGTCGAATTTTGTAGAGCCGGTCGTATTCAGGGGCTCCACGTGGACGACAAAGTTCATTGTCGTTGAAATGCATGAACCGCAAGATCTGCTTGTATCGTTTCCTGGGCATGGAGGCAGAGAGCACGGGCATGTGGTCAATTGGGTGCGTGGACCAATAAGCACGCAATGATGGGAATTTATGTGTGCCCATGTTGAGGGAAAGGCCCAGAAAGGTCTTAAATTCGGAAACCGTAATTGGTTTCCAATCTTTGGCAATGGAAGGCAACTGGGGACTAGCGGCGATGAATTGACCAGCATATAAATTACTCTGGTCCACAATAGATCTATAGAGATCTTCCGTGAAAAAAAGCGAATAAAAATCAATTGGCATAAAATCAGCTGTTTCTACCTGAATACCGGGTTGGGCAGTAAATGGGGGAAGTACGGGTTCTGCAGAAGTGGTGGGGACCCAATCAGGATAGGCAAATTCTGCAGGAAGGGCACTATGGGCACGACGGGCCTGCCTTTGTCTTCTTGGTGGCAGCGGGACACTACTTGTGCTTGCCACCTCGCCAGCTTGAACTGCACTTATGGGACTCGCCACGTGATACTGCAGTGCTGGATGTACGCCCAGGCTGTACTAGGCCACTAGTGCTTGCCAATTCACCAGAAGGAATAGCGGCGCTAGTACTCCTCTGCTCCATGATACGAGAGCCCTGCAGTTCTTGCTCCTCAACAACCTCAGAAGATCGGCATCGGGTATGCCTGACCTTAGCAGGGACCTCATCTTCGTCGTCAGAGCTATCTGACATGGAGCCGCTGACTTCACTGTCTTCTACGGGAAGATATTCTGAGCCTGAATCTGACAGATACGTGACCTCCTCTTCACTATCTGTCATGCTCAGAATCTCGTAGGCCTCTTTACTAGTGTACCTTCGATTTGCCATTTTGGGCTCTAAATTTAGGGGTACACTAGTAAGATTTACAGGTAAAAAAAGCACCTGACTGTCAGCAAATGTATCAAACGCTTAAAAAAAAAACTGTTAGCGATCGCAGGGATCAGGACTGTCTCTGCGAACGCTGCAGTTATGTGTGTTGTGTTTGGTAAGTTACAGTGATCGATCGATACTGCACTTGGGTGGGCTGGGCTGGGCGGAGGGGCTAAACGCAGGTGCTAGCAGGTATCTGGGCTGATCCCGCTAACACTGCATTTTTGGGAACCCTAAACCGCTGGGGACGCTAGTATAGATCTGATCAGATCAGATATTGATCTGTTCAGATACTATACCACTAAGGGAGGTGTATGCTTTGCGCGTGGGTGTTAGCATTACTGGCACTAACCTGACGCTGCCTGGGGCGACGCAGACCCTCTCTGGCGCTAAAACCTAATTGATATCAGCCGCCGGGCGATCAGGGGGTTAAACCTTTATTGGGTTATATACGGCGGGTGCCCTGATGCTATAAAAAGCAAACTAACCAACCAGCGTCACCCGTAAAACTTATATGGTGATCACTGGTGAAAGGGTTAACTAGGGGCAATCAGGGGGTTAAAACCTTTATTAGGTTATATATGGGGGTACCTGATGCTATATAAAAACCTGACGGGTAACCTAAATAACTAAATAACTAACTGGCTAACCAGTGTCACCAGTAAAACTTATACGGTGATCACTGGTGAAAGGGTTAACTCTAGGGGCAATCAGGGGGTTAAAATATTATATGGGGGTACCTGACGCTATAAAAACCTGTGGCGAACCTAAAAATAAATAACTGGCTATCTAGGGCACCACCGGCACTAAATACAGCGATCGGAAATACGATCGCTTAGTGACGCTGGCGTTAGGGGGTGAAAGGGTTACCTGGGGTGATCAAGGGGTTAAACCTTTATTAGGGGGGTTAGGGGGCTACCCTGGACCTAAAGGGGCCTAAACCTAACTGCCCTGACACTTTTTACAGTCACAAATGACACTAAATGCAGTGATCAGTAAATAAATGATCACTGCAATCAGTGACACTGTGACTGGGGGTGTAGGGGATGACCTGGGGGATGATCTGGGGGGTGAAATGTGTACCTATGTGTACCTACGTGTTAGTGTAGTGTTGGTGCACTAACCTGATGTCTTCTCTCCGTGCCGCTCTAGACGAAAAGACCGCCGCATGGAGAGATGACATCACTTCCTCTGCCTGTGTTTACATTACACAGGCAGAGGAAGATTCTCATTCGCCGGGAGTGATCGCAAGGGGGTGGCCGTAAACGAATGGCCGTCCCCTCATCACGGATCGCTCCCGCACCGAGAACCACCGCTCACTGTATAGAAGGGGGTCCGATTGGACCCTCCAACTATACGAAGGCAGGCACGTACAGGTACGTGATTGTGCCTGTCCGTGCCATTCTGCCGACGTATATATACAGTGAGCGGTCGTTAAGTGGTTAGGCAACTAACAGTGCAGTTCGGGATCGAGCCCACACGTGTGCCACCATAGGGAGCGTCTTCTTAGGGTGGCACACGGAGAAGAGGAGGAGCTAAGAGCACCAACGGGGGAACCCAGAAAAAAAGCTTGGGGCAGCTCTGTGCAAGGGTTGTTTTGTCACGTTTTTGGGGTTGTGTTCGATATATGCAAAGAAAAATCACACAAATACTTTAAAAGTAAAACATTTATTAAAGTTAAAAGGGTTGTTAACCTTCGTGTTTTTTCACCTTAAAGCATCCTATGCCTTAAGGTGAAAAAACAACTTGCACTGTCCGGCCCCCCCAGCCCCCCTGTTTTACTTACCTGAGCCCCGAATTTCCGTGGGCGCGATCCCGTGTCGCTCTTTCCACTGTTTCTCGGCTCTTCATTGGATAGATTGATAGCAGCGCAGCCATTGGCTCCTGCTGCTGTCAATCAAATCCAATGATGCGGGTGCCGGGGGGGTGTATGACATGGGAACGCGCCCGCAAGGTAACCCCCTCGGGAGAGAGCTTCCCAGAGAGGGGTTATCTATTGCGGGGAGGAGCCGTGAGAGCTGCCGCGGGACCCCATAACAGGAGGATCGGGGCCACTCTGTGCAAAACGAACTGCACAGTGGAGGTAAGTATAACATGTTTGTTTTTTTTTTGTTTTTTTTAAAGTGAACCTCTAGTGTCACTTTAATGACAAATAAAGATAAAGAAAATATAACATGATGTAAACAAGGCAGAGTGTCGTTCTGTGAGAGAGGACGCGAGAGATCTTGTGTTCCTGCTAATTAGGAACACTGATGTCTCTCTTCCTCCAGTCAGTCCATCCCCCACACAGTTATAAAGCATTTCCTAGGAGCACATTTAACCCTTTGATCGACCCTGATGGTAACCCCTTCCCTGCCAGTGTCATGTATACAGTGACCGTGCATTTTTTTTAGCACTGATCACTGTATTGGTGTCAATGGTCCCCAAAAAGTGTCACTTAGTGTCAGCCGCAATGTCACAGTCCCACTAAAGATCGCTGATCGCCGCCATTACCAGTAAAAACAATAAAAAATATAAAATGTCCATAAATCTATCCCATAGTTTGTAGATGCTACAACTTTCACGCAAAACCAATCAATTTACGCTTTTTGTGATTTTTTTTTCCCCAAAAATATGTAGCAGAATACAAATTGGCATAAACTGATGAAGAAATTAGATTTTTTTTTTTAATTATTGGGTATGTTTTATAGCAGAAAGTAAAAAATATATATTTTTTCTTCAAAATTGTTGGTCTTTTTTTGTTTATAGTGCAAAAAAGAAAAACCGCAGAGGTGATTAAATACCACCAAAAGAAAGCTCTATTTGTGGGGAAAAGAGAAATAAATTTAATTGGGTACAATGTCGCATGACAGCGCAATTGTCAGTTAAAGCAGTGCCTTATAGTGAACAATTGGCCTGGTCAGGAAGGGGGTAAAAACCTCCTGCAGCTAAAGTGGTAAAAAAAAAAAACATCTAAGTACATTTTTTCCTAATAGATATACAGCTGCCACATGACCCAGATCTTTCCCAGCCTGTCTGCAGGGAAACTTCTCTGCTCTGGTCACATGTTGAAAAATAAAAAATGAAACTGCATTTGGAATACAGAGTAAAAATAAATTATATCAATAAACTTTTAAATTGTCATACAAATATATATTTGAAATCAAATCTTTATTATTTTGTGGAAATAAAATGGTGTGGATGGATTTCTGCCAGTCACAGGCTGTGTCTTAGAATAAGAGGGAGGTGATTCTTCCATATCCTGCCCCCATTGTGTTTATCTGATTAGTGGGCATGGAGGAGGAGGGAGGGAGTGGGTTGTCAATTACCACTCTTTTATATGCCAACATGTGTGACTCTATAGTAGGGATGAGCTTCTAGTTCGAGTCAAACTCATGTTCGACTCGAACATTGCCTGTTCGCCCGTTCGCCGAACAGCGAACAAATTGGGGTGTTCGCGGCAAATTCGAAAAGTCTATGGGAGAAATCTAAAGTGCTAATTATAAAGGCTTATATGCAAGTTATTGTCCTAAAAAGTGTTTGGGGACCGGGGTCCTGCCCCAGGGGACATGTATCAATGCAAAAAGAAGTTTTAAAAACGGACGTTTTTTCAGGAGCAGTGATTTTAATAATGCTTAAAGTGAAACAATAAACGTGAAATATTCCTTTAAATTTCGTACCTGGGGGGTGTGTATAGTATGCCTGTAAAGTCGCGCATGTTTCCCGTGCTTAGAACTGTCACTGCACAAAATGTCATTTTTGAAGGAAAAAAAGTAATTTAAAACTCACTCGCCGCTATTAATGAATTGTCGGCTCCCGGCAATAAAAAAAAGTCATTGATAAAAAAGAAAAAAAAAGCGTGGGGGTCCCCCCAAATTCAATTACCAGGCCCTTCAGGTCTGGTATAGAAATTAAGGGGAACCCCGCCGCAAATTTAAAAAAAAATGCGTGTGGTTCCCCCCAAATATCCATACCAGGCCCTTCAGATCTGGCATGGATTTTAAGGGGAACTCCGCCCCAAATTTAAAAAAAATGGCGTGGAGTCCCCCCAAAAATCCATACCCTTATCCGAGCACGCAACCTAGCAGGCCGCAGGAAAAGAGGGGGGGACGAGAGAGCGCCCCCCCTCCTGAACCGTACCAGGCCACATGCCCTCAACAAGGGGAGGATGTCCCCATGTTGATGGAGACAAGGGCCTCATCCCCACAACCCTTGCCCGGTGGTTGTGGGGGTCTGCGGGCAGGGGGCTTATCGGAATCTGGAAGACCCCTTTAACAAAGGGGACACCCAGATCCCGGCCCCCCCCTATGTGAATTGGTAAGGGGTACATTTTACCCCTACCATTTCACAAAGAAAGTGTAAAAAAATGTAAAAAAAAACCACACAAACACCTTGGAAAAGTCCTTTATTAAAAAATAAAAAACAAAAACATTCCAGCGATGAAATCCAGTGTCCCGCGGCGATCCGATGTCCAGCGCTGTCCGTCATTGGCTGAGCGGACCTGATGGGGAACTTCCTTCACTGTGTAATACATGAATAGACCCGCCCCTTCTAAAGTTCCCCATCAGGTCCGCTCAGCCAATGAATAGGTGTAAGGCTAAGCGGACCAGATGCGGAACGTGATTAGGGGCGGGTCTATTCATGTATTACACAGTGAAGGAAGTTCCCCATCAGGTCCGCCCCCTCGTATGTCAGACCCCGCCTACGTCATTGGCCTGAGCAGACCTGATGGGGAACTTCCTTCTCTGTGTAATACATGAATAGACCCGCCCCTTCTCACGTTCCGCATCAGGTCCTCAGCCTTACACCTAGTCATTGGCTGAGCGGACCTGATGGGGAACTTTAGAAGGGGCGGGTCTATACATTTAATAGACTGCGGAGGAAGTTCCCCATCAGGTCCGCTCAGGCTCAGCCAATGACGGACAGCGCTGGACATCGGATCACCGCGGGACACTGGATTTCATCGCTGGAATGTTTTTTTTTTATTTATTTATTTATTTTTATTTTTTTAATAAAGGACTTTTCCAAGGTGTTTGTTTTTTTTTTTTTTTACATTTTTTTAAACTTTCTTCATGAAATGGTAGGGGTACAATGTACCCCTTACCAATTCACATGGGGGGGCCGGGATCTGGGGGTCCCCTTTGTTAAAGGGGTCTTCCAGATTCCGATAAGCCCCCTGCCCGCAGACCCCCACAACCACTGGGCAAGGGTTGTGGGGATGAGGCCCTTGTCCCCATCAACATGGGGACATCCTCCCCATGTTGAGGGCATGTGGCCTGGTACGGTTCAGGAGGGGGGGGCGCTCTCTCATCCCCCCTCTTTTCCTGCGGCCTGCCAGGTTGCGTGCTCGGATAAGGGTCTGGTATGGATTTTTGGGGGGACTCCACGCCATTTTTTGAAAAATTTGGGGTGGAGTTCCCCTTAAAATCCATGCCAGATCTGAAGGGCCTGGTATGGATATTTGGGGGGGACCGCACAAATTTTTTTTTTTTAATTTGCGGCGGGGTTCCCCTTAATATCTATAGAAGACCTGAAGGGCCTGGTAATTGAATTTGGGGGGACCCCCACGCTTTTTTTTTTTTTTTTTATCAATGACTTTTCTATTGCCGGGAGCCGAGTGAGTTTTAAATGACTTTTTTTCCTTCAAAAATTACATTTTGTGCAGGGACAGTTCTAAGCACGGGAAACATGCGCGACTTTACATGCATATCATACACACCCCCCAGGTACGAAATTTAAAGGAATATTTCACTTTTATTTTTTCATTTTAAGCATTATTAAAATCACTGCTCCCGTAAAAACATACATTTTTTAAACTTTTTTTTGCATTGATACATGTCCCCTGGGGCAGGACTTGGGTCCCCAAACCCTTTTTAGGACAATAACTTGCATATTAGCCTTTATAATTAGCACTTTAGATTTCGAACGTTCGAGTCCATTGTATTTAATAGGGTTCTAAAGTTCACGCAAACATTCTGTCTGTTCGCAGGTTCTGGTGCGAACCGAACAGGGGGGTGTTTGGCTCATCCCTGCTCTATAGTCACATGGGCTGCTCACATGTGATATGGAGATAATGTTCAGCATAGAAACTCACTGAAAACTGAGCATGTGCAGAGTTGTCACCACAGCTGCGAAATCCCTGGCTGAATTAGGGACGTGGATAGAAGGTGGAGATAGAGAACAGCAGGATCAACCAGGTTTTTTTCAGAACACAAAACAAATCTCATGAGTGAATATGAACAGCATGTAATACTGTACACCATTTATTGATATATTTTTTTTAGGACGTGGGTTTAGTGACCCTTTAAGTATGTTAAAGCTGCTGGATAGCTTTGTCTTGTGCAGCACTCAGGAGCAAAATGGTCACTAAACTAGTAATAATATAAATTTCTAATGTTGATTAGCAGATGACTTGTGCTGGGAATAACCTAAAGAGCAAGATTTGTCCAAACCTAAAGACTGACATACACAGACAGATAGCATTGCGTGATTCTATTATATATAATAATATATATAAGTATGTGACAAACTGTATATAATGAGTATGTTTATGGTGTGTCATTTTGGGAGACTGTTGTTAATAATACAGTGGAACCTCGGATTGCGAGTAACACGGTTAACAAGCTTTTCGCAATACGCGCACTGTATTTAAAAAAATCCTGACTCGGTTTGCGAGTGTTGTCTCGCAAAACAAGCAGGATTCAAGCCAAAGCTGTGTGCAGTACCGCGTTTGCCCTGGGGTGGGGGGGGCGCCAGAGCCGAACGGCGGCATTCGGAAATGCTCGGAAATACCCCGTTCCCGAGCCTTTCCGAGGTTTGTCGAGGTCAGCCGAGCTGTCCTCGGGCCTTTCCGTGTGTTTCCAAGGCTCTCCAGCACCCCTCCTCTGGTCACATGCGGTATTGCATGCCATTGAAGTCAATGCAGAACAAATTATTTTAGTTTCCATTGACTTCAATGGGGAAACACGTTTTGATATGCGAGTACTTTGGATTACGAGCATTCTCCTGGAACAGATTATGCTCGTAATCTGAGGTTCCAATGTAGTAGGCTGGGTTAGAACTTATTATCCAAACTTCTGTTCATCTAAATAGAAGCAAAGAAAAATAACCCAGCTCTCTTTTTACCAGTGATGAGATGATCCAGTATGTGCTGAGTGGTGAACGTGTATGCAGAATCACTCAGAGGACTGATGTTTAGAGTTATTAGATCCCCAGATATATTAAAGTGCGGCTGTGTGTCAGACAGCCAGACTAGTTTGTGAATGGCCAGCATAAAGTGTTAGTAAACTCTTTTTTGAAATTTTACCTTCAGGTAAGCCTATAATAATAAAGCTTACCTGTAGGCAAAATGAATATCTGCTAGATGTGCAGTTTAGGAGATTATCTAGCCAGCAGCAGCCGGTGACGTCACCAGCGCATGCGCTTTGAAGGAACGGCCTACCCGTGCCCTTCCTTCAGTACTGTCTGACGCAGCCTGTGCGCATGCGTGGGAGTGACATCATCACAGCTCTGCCAATCAGACGGCCGGAGTCCCCGAACCCCAAAGGAATACTGGGTGAAGTTGGAAGCCTCTGCAACAATGACAGTGTGCCGCTGGAGGCCTTCGGTTTAAGGTGAGTCTTTCATAATGTGCTAGTATGCTTATTAGCACATTATGATATAGAGGTGGATTTACTAAAGGCAAATAGACTGTGCACTTTGCAAGTGCAGTTGCTCCATGGCTTAGTAAATGAGGTAAAGCTTTGCTTTGCAAAGAATATCCAATCACATGCAGGGGAAATAAAAAAACTTGCATACTTACTTGCACATGATTGGATGATCGAAGTCAGCAGAACTTCTGCTCATTTACTAAGCTCAGGAGCAACTGCTTTTGCAGAGTTGAACTGCAGATTGCAAAGTGCACACAGTCTATTTGACTTTAGGATATCAATCCCATTGCCTTGCAGATGGAAACTTTATTTTTTTTTTCCTTAAAGACCACTTTAGGCTCGGTTCACACTGGAACCGGCTGCGAATCACACAGGAACGCTGTGCGTCCCCATTCTCCGGTTCGGGGATGAATCTTTGCCTGAATTCGGCCCTGAAACTGAGCCAAAACTGTGCTGTGCGATCCGCAGCCACCCCGGAATTATGTGAACTGGCTCCATAGAGAGCCGGTCACATTCTCCTGCTGTGCGAATTGGATGTGGAGAAATACCACATCCAATTCGCATAGGTGTGAACCCAGCCTAAAAGGCAGAAAGGTGCTACGGGAAATATTTAGGCTGCCATTACCAACCTCCTTCTAACATTGCTCTTTCTGGTTTTACTACTATGAGTCTGCAATTTGTAACACACATGTGGCAAGAGAAAGTTAGAATTCCTGATCTGCATATTTGTTTAGTGTCAGATGCAGAGCAATCTACAGCCAGGCACAAAACATTTTCTGAAGGAGAGGTCAGTTTTTCTCGGAAGATGCCAAGTAACCACTTAATTTCTGGAGGTTGTTGGGTGCCATATTTCTTCCAACTGGTAAAAATAAAATAGAATTTCGTTTTATTGGATTATTTGTGCAATCTTTGACCACTCTGTTTCTGTCTGTGCTCTTCTGCAGGTATGAGCAACCCAGCAATGACAATTGAGAAAGAAACCTAACTAATCCAAGTTCTGACAGTTGATGGAGAAAGTAAGTTTAATTTGTATTAGTAGCAAGAGTATTAGGCCTCATGCCCACCGACGTTTTTACAGCCACATTTTTTACAGCTTAAAAACGCCTGTCCATGTTATTGTATACATTTTTTGACCTTTTTTTTTTTTTCTAAAAAAAAATGTAAAAAACGTCGGAGCTCAAAAACGCAATTGCAGAGTTTTGCGCGTTTTTAGGGTTTTTTTAACGCTTCGCGTTTTTTTTATGCCTAACGCCGACGCAGAGGAACGCACTGGTCCTGGGTTTTTTTTACAGCTTAAAAACGCCTATGCTATTTGCAGCTCAAAAACGCCTAGGTGGGCATGAAGCTATAGACTAACATGGACAGGTGTTTTTAAGCTGTAAAAAACGCTCAAAAACGCGGCTGTAAAAACGTCCGTGGGCATGAGGCCTAAGAGTACAGAGCATAGTCTCACACATCTCTGCTCTAGTTTTACATATCAAAGCTATATTTTAAAGGCAAAAAGGCAAGGTTTTATAAAATAAAATAAAAAATAAAACTGGCAAGCGACTGAGGGGATATTCAAAAACACAGAGGGGTGGGACTAAGTCCCTCAATGTATTCCAAGAAAAGGATTTTATGGTGAGTACACCAACTGAGGGGTGGACGACACAGCAATCGCAAACGGCCCAAGGAAACAACAGGAAACTGGAGACTGGCTGGGGCTTAAAGAGTCTGAAAAATCCTACTTTTGAAGCTGAAACATACAAAGGAAAAGAGAGCGCATGGCTGCCCTAGTGTAATAATGTTTTTAATTATTAAAATTCAAGAAGTAGAGGGTTGCACTCACAAACATGGGACTGTATTCCCATGTACATCAAGAAGTATACCTCCTCTCCTTGATATGAAATGTATTTACATTTTACAGAAAGACACAAAAACACGCAAAAGGCACATAAACACGCAGAAACGCATGTGACTGCAGGCCAATAGAGAAGTGTTTTTATAGTTTTTTATGTGCATTATAGGGTAAACGGGCTCTTGGGCTTTTTTTTTTTTTTTCGATTTTATTTTCACCTGTAAATCCAATAACTTCTACTTTCTGACCACACACAACCACACGGCATGCAGTTAAAGGGGACGTACAGGTACGTGATTGTGCCTGTACGTGCCATTCTGCCGACGTATATATGCCGTGAGCGGTCCTTAGGTGGTTCACAGACCAAGCTATCTGACAAAAGTGCCAATTAGTGGGTTGAGACAAATCATTTAACACTGACAGGGGTGCTTACAGTGGTTAGTTTTTATTTATGTAAAAAAACCTTTATCCTAAATGGAAAAAAAAAAACTGTTCCTGTAACTGCTTAGAAGTGTTAGCTGAAGTTTGGCTTTAATGTGTTAGATGCACAAGCAGGTTTAGAGGCACTTGACTAAGGCAGGCCATACACATTGCAAGAAAGAAATTTGCACAATACCCCCATCAACACACAGTGCTGACAGGGAAATCCCTCCTGCCGAGCAATCGTCTGCTCCCGGTGGTGGAAACAGTCCCTACTGGGAGAAGACAGTGGTTATCGCTAGTGGCTATAGCAGCCGCTGGTGATAATCGTAAGAGAATCCAGCAGTCTGGTTATACCCAAGTTGATCCATCAACTTGGTACATTCAACCTGCTCATTAACAGTTCAAATCTCGGCCGGTTCTTGACACTCAAAACCATGCAAATCTGCTAATGCATCCAACACTACCCTTTTCCCCACATTGACAATTGCTTCTCCATCCAGAGTGGAGACACAAAGCATTTTACTGGCTGGATCACCAGGTGAAAATAAAGGAATAAAACCCTAAAAAAAGAAAATGAATGCAACCTCCACATTTAAGGATTGAAAAGCTGCAGTATATTACATTTTTGGGTTTATTATTGCTTTATTCCAGTGTAGCGGCCTCACCCTCTCTCTCTTCTTTAACGGTTACTTTGGTTTCGGTCTAGGGGTACCTTGAAGGGGAGAGCGAGGTGCGCCACGGCCCATGTCCTCTAGATTACAGCATGTAGAGGTGAAGGCCAGAATCAGATTACACCCGGGCTGTGTATACGCTCAGAGCCAAGTCTGTCCTGCTGATAACCCCCTTTGCTCCTAGCAATTGGAGTTCCACACACTGAAAAGGTCCAACACTTATTTATTCCATAACGGCAAACGAATAGTCCTTTGCGAGCAGACAGTTTGAGACCCATAGAACAGTTCAGTATTGGTGGGGAGTAGTTCAAGGCACAATCCTTAAAGAAACTAAACCGTTGAAGTTTCACCAACGGTTGCTAAGCACAGTGGCTGTAAAATGGACTTTTTAGTTGCAGAGTCTCTTCCAGCGACTCTAGTGAACAGGAACTGGAGTTACCTTCGCTACGTTGCAGCCCCTGTCAGGGGGAACACATCCCTCCAAGAGAGTTACCAGAGGCCCCGCCGTCACCGGATGCTGTACCGGACTATCCGGAAGGGTTACACTCCCCGGCCTCCTCGTCTCAGATACGGGTCCCAACACCTTAGGGCCCCTCGGACTCCTCCACCCTCGCGGAACCCAGTCGAAGCTACTGGGTCCCAGGCCTTGGCCGTAGTACCTCACCCCTGACTTAAGGTGCCTGGGATGAACTCCATCCCTCGCTCCGGCCAGGTCAAGGGCACCTGGGCTCGGAACTCCGGAACGCCAGCACCCAGGCTGAAGGTGCCTGGGCGCGGCCGCGTCCTCCAACTCTGAACCCCGAGGTCAGGGCGTCCGCCCCTTTTATCTCCTCTTCCTTTGCGTCACAGCGGGTTCCCCGCCCCGCTGTACCAGCGCCAGGAAAGGACAAAAAGGTACAGTCTTGCGGTGCAGGTTCAACTCCGACCCAGGGCGACAACGCCACCTGCAGGCCACAGGGAACCTTGCACCACCAGAGTCCTCCAAGAACCACAAAAGGGATTCTCAGATTCCCTAACAATTAGTACATCTGGGTTAAATAACCCAGATGCTCCCCCCCCAAATTTAAATACCCGCTACACCAGAAATAGCATATGATATAAAACACAAATAAAATGTAAGTCGGTAGTAGTATTTATTGCATACCATTAGCAGTTACCGTATATACTCGAGTATAAGCCGAGTTTTTCAGCACATTTTTTTTGTGCTGAAAATGCCCCCCTTGGCTTATACTCGAGTCTGTGTCCAAACTTGGCACGCATGTAGCCCCACTCTTCCTCTACAAGTGTGCAAGGTTTGTTGTCCGGGGGACCTACGGCCGGGGAGCACCGATTTTTCAAACCCAGGCACCCCTTCCATAGACTCCCATGTTAAACGGTCATTTCTCCGGCGTTTTTGGGGACCCGGTACCGGTAGTCCCTAGGTCCCCTGGACCCCAAACCTAGCACACATGTAGACCCACTCTTCTACAAGTGTGCCAAGTTTTTTGTCCAGGGGACCTACGGCCGGAGAGCACCGATTTTTCAAAGCCGGGCACCCCTTCCATAGACTCCCATGATAAACGTCAGTCTAGTCACACAGCGCAGGAGATCAGGTAGGGAGATTGGGCACAGTGACAGTGAGGCATGGGCACAGTGAGGCATGGACACAGTGAGGCATGGACATGGACACAGTGAGGCACAGTGAGGCATGCAGATGGACACCCTAGGCTTATATTCGAATCAATACGTTTTTCTAGTTTTTTGTGGTAAAATTAGGTGCCTCGGCTTATATACGGGTCAGCTTATACTCAAATATATACAGTAACTAAAAGATTTTAATTGTCAGATATCACAGTTTATCTTTTCTATATTCATTTAACTAATTTATGCTGTTGTAGTGGGATATTGTGTATTGTAGTATGCATATTGTTTTGAGAAGTAAGCATGGAGGGGCTTTTGTGTTTATCTGTTAAAGGTCAGTAAAATTCTATCATAATACTGTCTTAAAGCGGAGCTCCATCCTAAAGTGGAACTTCCGCTCATCGGAACCCTCCCGCCCTCCGGTGTCACATTTGGCACCTTTCAGGGGGGAGGGGGGTGCAGATACCTGTCTAAGACAGGTATTTGCACCCACTTCCGGGAGTCCTCTCTGCGGGTAGTACGTCACTTCCCGCAGAATCCCCGTTGTGTTCTGGGGAACACGCGGCTCCCAGAACACAACGGGGACCAGTGAGAACGGCGCAGCGCGACTCGCGCATGCACCGTAGGGAACCGGCAGTGAAGCCGCAAGGCTTCACTGCCTGGTTCCCTCACCGAGGATGGCGGTGGGGGCAGCAGAGTGACGAGCGATTGCTCGTCTTCTGCTGCAGACGTCGCTGGACTCCAGGACAGGTAAGTGTCCTAATATTAAAAGTCAGCAGCTGCAGTATTTGTAGCTGCTGGCTTTTAAGATATATTTTTTGGCGGAGCTCCGCTTTAAAGTGAACTGTTCCCAGACTGTGCACGTTGAGGGCTTGTCCAGACGTGCAGCAACCCTTGAAGGCTACTAATAGGTGATATGTTGCCTCCTCACTGCCTGTTTTAACCTCTTGGTGCAGAGCGCACGCAAATATGCAGCCTCACGGCGGCCAGGCCTTGGCGGCGAGCTGCTGAATATTTGCGTGCAATAGCGTCGACAGTGCTGGGTCGAGAACATGCGCCTTGCGCACTCCCAGCACAGTGACCGGCGGCTCGCAAAA
The DNA here is from genome assembly GCA_029206835.1 of Rana muscosa. Lineage (NCBI taxonomy): Eukaryota > Metazoa > Chordata > Amphibia > Anura > Ranidae > Rana > Rana muscosa. The sequence goes on from CM055116.1 coordinate 223,997,300, forward strand.
AGTTTGCAATCACTTCTTGCGATTGGGACTTTTCCGATCATGTGACCGTCATGACAGCCAATCACAGCGTTCATGTGGCCATAGGCCCCGCCTCCTGGCATAGCAAACCCCTTAAAGGGCCAGCGGCAGCCGGCGCCAATAGGTTAATCGTTAAAAGGCCAAACCATCGTACTTCAACCACCTGCTGAGGGTCTGCATGTTCTTGTTCAGGTGGGTGATAAAAACCATGGCTCAACCACCTGCTTTTACTATCCCCTGGCTGCATGATGTATAAACAAATCCTAACTACAATTCTAGACAAGTCATGTAAATACTTAAATAAAAACATAATTTACCTCTGTAGCTATAGGCATTGTGCAGAAATTCACCTTCAAATTTCTCAAATGAGGTACAGAAATCTCAGCTATGCATACAGAATCTTGCCAGCCTGCCAGCCCTCCAAGGTAAACACAGCAGGTGTTTCTAAGCTGTTAGAAACTGACTTTAAAAGAGTTGTTGCTGTCTTTGAGAATGAATTACTTCTCAGTACAAACAGTTAGAGAGATTAGAGGTGGCTTGTTAAGAACTTTTAACTACTTTAATATGTATTCTGGACACAGATCCTAATATTTTTTTATGTAATGTCTCCTATACTATAGGACAAAGAACATGTACTACTTTGCTCCACGTGCTTCCTATCCCTAGCTGTGAGGTCTAACCTGCACCCTCTCTCCTCAGCTTGTCTCACCTCTGAGCACTTTCTCCCAGACAAGCAATGGCAAGAGGAATGCTGAGGGAGCAGTGTGCCAGCCTAGGCATTCTTTTTACCATTGGTTGTCTCAGGAAAGCGCCCACTATGCAGCGTCTGTCTCCTTCCTAGCTGTTGTCGGATTGGCTGCGGCAGGAGGTGAAGGGGTGCAGGTCAGACCTCCTAACTAGGGTTGGGAAACATAGAAACGTGGGACAAAATATGTATATATAGGTTTATGGGAGATCTTCTTTAAGTACACCATAATAATGTCTGTGGTGTTCTCTGTAGGTTGAGGCCCATGTGCAGAAGTCCATGTGAGGAAGAAGTCATGCTCCCATTGGCTAGCTTTACATCTGTTTCTAGAGATGACAGCACTGATTGGCTCTCCATTGTTGCTACAAACATGCAGACTATTCCTCCCATCTGGTATAATGCGGACACCAGGGAATGTGAACACGCAAGCAGTTCGCTGGGGTACAGTATTACAGTGATGTGACGGACGGAAGAGGAAGTTTATGTAGTAAACACTTGGCAGTCCTGTGTTGTATGCAAATGTAAGGTTGTATTTGACTGTGTTTATGATATTATAGCACAAGCAAGCATTATCATCATTCCTCTTCCAAGAACGAACATTCTTATATATTTCTCGAATGCAAAGCACTTCTTTTGAAAAGCAGTATGATTGCATCATATTTTCTATGTAACTCCAACAGTATATAAACTAACGAGGCCAATTAAATGTTATTGATGAACTCATTAAATAACAGACAGCTGACGAGTCTTCATTCCTATTTACTTATGAGAGTGATGCTTATAAATGGCTAAAACCATATCCACCCTCTGTGTGGAAGTCACTTATGTTGTAGTGTTAGCCCTTCCAACCTCTATGGACTGTATCGTATCTTCTTATATCATCTCTCTTTGCATGCAGTTTTTGTGCTTTGTGTCTTCTTGGATTTTTCCTCCTAACAAGCTTACTTGAAGAGTACACGGAACTGCACATACTGGCAAGTACATCAAGATCGCTGACAACCGTGAACTTGGAAGAAGACCAGGCGAAAAAGTGGGCTCTGGAGAGGGGGCGCATGGACGTTGCATCTCTGGAGCAGATATGAGTATTTGCTCACTTTAGTTCCCCTTTAAACAATAGCTAAACCCAAAAACAAAATGTAATGTAGCACTACCCCCAGTTAAGAGGGCTGCTGGTATTATTTTGGGCCTGGACCTTACTGCTGTCAACCCCCAAGAAACTGGCTCTGACCATGGGTGTCTGCTGAACTTTTTTCAGGGGGGGGGGGGCATCAATAGGGTCATCCATGCTCGGTCCCTTTTTGACAATGTCATGAAGGGGAGGGGCTTGTGGCCATATTTTGATCTTTATGAAAACAGCCTATACTGTATAGGTTGTTTTCTTCAAGATCAAAATATGGCCGCCCACAACACAGATGTATTGCAATACAAAAAGATGTACACAGTGGTGTCGTGGCACAGGCACTGCTGTTACCTGTAATTCTTCAGCGATAGGCCCAGGGCAGGCACTGGCAGTGTATTCTCTCTTGTCTCGGCCACTGCACGCCACGCACCTGTGGGAGGAGGTGCCAGCACTGCGCCGGCCGGATCGGCATAGGCACAACATACATTTTTTACACAGGCAGAGGCAGGCTGAGGCAGCAGCCAATCACGGAACAGCCGGGTCACGGTGATGTTAAGCAGAGGCCTGAGCGGCAGAGCCAATCCGATGCTCGAGCCGGGGGTGAGGAGGGAGGGACGGATGTGTAGTCGGAAAAGACTGAGAGCAGCCCCAGCCCCCAGGCCAGCAGCAGACTTAGAAAAAAAAGTCCACGGCTGCCGCGGAGGCCATTGCAACACAGGGGGGCAAGTGTCTTCACTCTGACTTCAACACTCTTACGATTCCAGGGGGGGGAAATTGACCCCCCCTGCCCTATGGAGCGGACGCCCATGGCTCTGATCCTCCACTGGCACAGCGGTTAAGCAAATGAGATTGTGGAACCTACTAACAATGGAAACCACAATACCACAATAAAGTATACATTCACAGTTCAGAACTAGAGTACCTGTGTTGACCGTCTCTCTCTCTGGAACAGTTAATACTCCACACAACGTGTTTGCTTAACCATAAAATATCTTTACTAGATAGGAAAAATTAGGTTAACAGATATGCATTTACATATGCAGGGCCCTGCAAAGTCAAAATTATGCACAGTGTAAACAATACAGAGACATACAAATCTTATACACTCTAAATGTCTTTAGAGGAACTACGCTCGCAAGCTTCCCCCTCGTGGGCAATATGGCGCCCAAACAATGTCTCCGTGAGTTACAGTCAAGCCTGACTATTTCACACACACAGTTACTCCAATAGAAGGGATCTTCGCTAGCCTCGTTGGTGCACTTTTATATTTGTAATCCAAGGGATATCAACAGTTAGCTGTAATCCTGCTATAGTTTAGGACCTAAAGTCACTGGCAATAAGACGCCCAACTTTAACTGCGCAACACACTGTCACTTGGTGCACAACACACTGCTGTAATGGCGGTGGGCCCTATGCAAGGGATCTCGGGCCTAGCAAACAGTTAAGACCTCTGAGCAAGTGCTCTCACCGGACCGGACCAATCCGTTTAACCGATCCCGCTGCTGGGCTCCAGCACATGATCTCCCAGTCACCCGTAGTCTCCGATCCCTCAGACAACCGAAAGGGAATTTGAAGGTGACTCGACTCTTGGATGCTCCGAGATGTCAGCAGGCTCTCTGGATAAAGACTCTCTCCCTCTCTGGCAAGCAGGCTTTTCCAGGTTCGGTAGGCCCAGACTCTCCGGCCTAGATGAGCATGACAGGCCCCAACACAGGCTCCAACTTGCTGGGCGGGCGATGTCCAAAGAGACCGCGCGTTGCTCCTCCTCTCCTTAAATAACCAATCCCCAGCAGACCTTGTGCCGGGCAAGGCACGATGGGTGTACAGTTGCACTGTGAGTACAGTAGTCTGTGTAGTATCCACGCCATTGGAGTCCAATTCTCCCTGTACCACAAATCCCACCATGCACTTTCCTACTCATAGTCAAACAGTAGTCAACGTATTATCCAACAGAGGACCAGGGGAGATCTGGGTTCACTTGCATGAAATATAGTCTCTATGAACACCACAAAGTGACACCCCGCTACAGTAATATATTCCAACTTGCCAAGTCTTTAGATGAAATGGCTGCATCCATTTTTTTTAGGCTAAGAGCATTTTCAGAAAGTACACAAAATACCTGTTGATCTTACCAAAAATGCAATGTCCTTGTCACTTTCTGATAGCTGAACTAGAAGCATAATCTTCTTTCAAGCTATCTTCTATAAACTAGTAATAGAGATGGAAAGGAGTCAAAGGGGGTTATTTACTAAAGGCAAATCCACTGTGCACTACAAGTGCAAAGTGAACTTGAAATTGCACTGAAAGTGCAGTCGCTGTAGATCTGAGGGGGACATGCAAGGAAAATAAAAAACAGCATTTTAGCTTGCACATGATTGGATAATAAAATCAGCAGAGCTTCCCCTGTTTTCAGATCTTCCCCTCAGATTTACAGCGACTGCACTTCCAAGTGCAATTTCAAGTGCACTTTGCACTAGTAGTTTGCACTTGTAGTGCAAAGTGAATTTGCCTTTCGTTAATAATCCCCATTGAGTCAGTATTTATATAGCAGCCTCAATGTCACCCATGGCTACCTCTATAGACACAGTACAGTGAGCATAGCCCCTCTAGTACAGGAAATGTGCTATTCACAGGAATACTAGGTAAAGTTTAAGGTAAAAAAAAGCCCCCCAAAAAAATAAAATAAATGAAAACGAATGCAGCCACGACATCTAAGGAATGACAAGCTGCAGTGTGTACTGTATAACATTTTTGCTTTGGGTTAAAAACCTGTACAAAATCACTATACATTGCCTTTAGGAAAATGGATGAAAAATTCCTACAGATACTTTTGATTTCAATAATACGACATTTAATATTAAAACCTTAAGTCATCTGATCAACATTTTGCTGACGAAGCTGCTGTTCTAGACAGCGAATTTAGAGAACTTAATAAATGTATTCCATCACTGGCCACTTCTGCAGAAAAACCTTTCTTAAACCAAGCAGCACCCCCCTTTTGTCTTTATAACAGCCTGTTTCCTTTACAGTATGGACTCAACATGGTGCTCCAGATTCTGACACTCCCATCTGTATGTTGCAGCTCAAACTGAGAATGATCAGCCCATGTTTCTATAATCTTTAGGCTGCTTTCACACAGAGGTGCTTTGCAGGCGCTATTGCGCTAAAAATAGCGCATGAAAAGCGTCCTGAAAGGGCCGCTCCTTTATCTCCAGTGTGAAAGCCTGAGGGCTTTCACACTGGAGCGGTGCGCTGGCAGGATGCTAAAAAAAGTCCTGCCAGCCGCATCTTTGAGGCGCTGTAGGAGCGGTGAATATACCACTCCTAAAGTGCCCCTGCCCATTGAAATCAATGGGCAGCGCCTCCGAACCGCCCGCAAAGCGCCGCTGCAGCAGAGTTTTGCGGGCGGTTTTAACCCCTTTTCGGCCGCTAGTGGGGGTTAAAAGCGCCCCGCTAGCGGCCGAAAATCGCTGCAAAAACTACGGTAAAGTGCCGTACCGTGCCCCCCACATTGCAGACTCAACGTGCCCCCCACATTGCAGACTCACCGTGCCCCCCACATTCATTGCAGACTCACCGTACCCCCCACATTGCAGATTCCCCGTGCCCCCCACATTGCAGATTCACCGTGCCCCACATTGAAGACTCAATGTGCTCCCATATCATGACAGGAGGAAGAGGAGAGACGCAGGATCGCAGAGCGGTAGAGCCCGCTGTTACAACTTACATTGAAATTTCCTCCGATCTGCTCGCTCACACAGCCCCGCCTCCTCCCGACCCCGCGCCTGTGATAAACACATCTCAGCATTGGACCCGCATTCTGTCTATTACAGGCGCGGGGTCAGGAGGAGGCGGGGCTGTGTGAGCGAGAAGAGCGGAGGAAATTTCAATGTAAGTTGTAACAGTGGGCTATACTGCTCTGCGATCCCGCGGCTCTCCTCTTCCTCCATGCTCTCGCTGGGAGAACAGCTCCCGATCAGCCCCACCCGCCGCGGTGCTCGCCCCCCCCCCACTCCCAGGCAGCCAAGCTCCTCGCCAGACCTCATTTTCCACTCGCAAAATGCGAGTAGGCGAGTGGAAAATTTGAGGTCTTGGCTAGCTGACAAAAAAGTGCTGATTAATTATGAACAGATACAGTGGAGGAAATAAGGCAGTTAGACATTATGTACAATGTCTAATGGACGTTTAGGAGCAGTTGGGCGTTTTTTTTCAGCTGGCCAAGAACACTACTCTGTTATCCTATCAGTACATGTACACAGGGTCATTTATATAGTCGTTTCTAGGCAGTTGAGTTTTGAAGCATTTTTTGGAACACAAAAAATGCGTTCAGGACGGATGTTCAGAGGCATTTGAAGCGCTAAATGCCTGTAACAGCTTGTAAACGCGTGTAAACGTGGTAACGCATGTTTAGCCACGTTTCGTTTACAGCCGTTTTTTATGTATTTCACCATGAAGATAACAAAACATGGAGGGGCTTGTACAACACTCAGATAGATGCTTTCATTTTAACATTGCAATAGAAGGTTGGATTGCCTGATCTGGGCAACACCACAAGGCTTAGTTGAGATTGTTCACACTTGAATAAAAAAATCCCTATTTACATATTTCATCTGCACATGACTGCATAAATGAAGTGAATATTCACACAATGTATTGAGTGAATGCTCTCACCTCCTATAATAAACCAGACCCTCATCAAAATCTTTCCTCCAGTTCTAAACATCCAAATTATAGCACATAGCATCAGTCTCTAACCCCCCCCAGGGGCTGCAAATTCAATCACCAAACACAACATGCAATTAACAGTGCATAGAACACTGATGTGCAGTGACCCAAAGCAAGCAACTGGAAATTAGTTTTACTAGATGATGATGTGTCCCTATAAATGACTATACATTCTATTCACAGTATAACTTCACTTTTCCTAGGAATATTGGATTTATATTTGTTCCTGTAGCCTCTGGGAAATAATATGTAGCGGGTATACACTTTTCTGTGTATTTAAAACTGGCAGAGACACCAGTGATGTGCAGTTCCCTGCAGCCCAGCAGGTGGCGCTGTCGCCTTGGGCTGGGGTTGAACCATTTGCTGTGTGCCGTGCTCCCTTTTTGTCCTCCCTCTGCAGCGGTATGGTGGGGTGGGGAACCCGCCGTGCTTGCTGGGAGAGGGGTTAAAGGGGCCAGCCATCTTTGTCACGGGGTCGAAGTCCCAGGCACCTTCAGCTTGCGGACGGTGGTTCGTGTCGGTCCTCTAGGCGGCCTAGGCCTAGAGGACGTTCGGAGGTCGTGTTCCATCCTAGGCACCTTTAGCCTGGGGTGAGGTACTCAGATGGAGGTCTGGAGCTCAGTGCCCAACACTGGGTTCCGCGAGGGAGGGAGATCCTAGGGGACCCCGGGAGTGGGTACCCGAATCCGGAGGGCGTAATGGACCGGTGGGAGATACTTGCTTGAAGATCTGGTGCAGCATATTGCCAGTGACAGGTGAGCCTTCCATCGGAGACCGCCTGGAAGGAAATCCCCCCTCGCTCGGAGACCGCAACCCACTTTCAGGAAGGAAAGTGGAGAGCTCATTGTGCCTGGGCCTACTCGCATCCACACCCCCCTGTCTGTTCTGTTCGTTGAGGGAGTCCAACTGTCTGTGCATTACTCTGTTATCGGAAGAATAAAGGAGTGTTGGACTTTAGTGGTGTGGGGCTCATTTACTGGCAGACGCTGTTCGAGAAAACCAGGAGGAGATCTCCAGATGCAGAACACCGACCCAAAGGTAAAAGAGAATTGTCTCTCACTGCACATACTCTGCAGGGGGACTTGGCATGGTGACCCCGCACTCTCTCCTTCAGAGTACCCCTAGACAAAAGCCAGAGCAAGAAGAATAGAGAGGAGAGAGTGGAGGCCGCTACAAATATATGATTGGTTACCTTGTTTATAGAAAATTCCCCTTTCAAACAGCCTGGCTTTTAGTCTTTTTGACTGTGATTGCATTTTAGCCTACAGAAAGCAAGTTGCTCCTTGGTGTCAGAGTGCTTATGAAGTCCAATGAAGAGCAGATATTGCCAGTCAATGCCCTCTAGTGGTGACCAGGAACAGCTTGTTCACCTGATAGAAGAATGTAGCTGGGTGGCTATGGGGTCAACCCACCTAAAACTAAATTTTATCTTTATAAGCCCAGGTTCACACTGGGCTGCGGGAGTGAAGCCATGTGAGTTCAGCTGAACTCGCACGATTTCACTCTCGCTGGCAGTCCCGATTTCAGCCGCGATTACAAAGACATCTGTGCAGGTTTCTGCACAGATGTCAATGTAAATCGCGGGCCGAAATCGCAAAAAGTAGTACAGAAACGACTTTTTGAAATCGGTGCAGCGCCGCAGATGCGGCGTCGCACCGATTAGGACGGTGCCATTGCCGGAAATTTGCGGCAAATATCGCAGTTTTGACATGCCAAATCGCATGTCAAAACGCACCAGTGTGAACCAGGGCTAATGATGATTTGTCACATTATTCTTTTGGAGGCAATCAGCAGTCCAAGATCCAGTGAAAACACTTTTTTCTGTGAATAAGTCTGTTATTCACACAGCTCTGCCTGTAAGCCATCTTAAAACTGACCAGCGAGTCTTGGGAAAATGAATGATACATTTTAGGAATACAGACACAAATATAGGGGTTTATTTACTAAAGGCAAATAGACTGCTCACCTTGCAAGGGATTTTGCCTCAAAGCTTAGTGAATGAGGCTTTGCTGACTTCGATCAGCCAATCACGTGCTAGCAAAAATATATGTAGCGGGTATGTACTTTCCCGAGTGTAAATTTGAATTTGGCAGACATTAGTGATGTGTAGTTCCCTGTGGCCCAGTGGGTGGCGCTGTTGCCCTGGGCTGGGGTTGAATCATTGCTGTGTGCTGTGCTTCCTTTTTGTCTTCTCTCGGCAGCGGTATGGTGGGGCGGGGAGCCTGCCGTGCTTGCTGGGAGAGGGTATAAAGGGGCCGGCCATCTTTGTCACGGGGTCGAAGTCCCAGGCACCTTCAGCTTGCGGACGGTGGTTCGTGTCGGTCCTCTGGGTGGCCTAGGCCTAGAGGACAGCCGGAGGTCGTGTTCCATCCCAGGCACCTTTAGCCTGGGGTGAGGTATTTGGATAGAGGTCCGTAGCTCAGTGCCCAACACTGAGTTCCGCGAGGGAAGGAGATCCTAGGGGACCCCGGGAGTGGGTACCCGAATCCGGAAGGCGCAATGGACCGGGGGGAGCTCCTCACTTGAAGACCCGGTGCAGCATATTGGCGGTGACAGGTGAGCCTCTCGTCGGAGACCGCCTGGAAGGAAATTCCCCTCGTGCGGAGACCGTAACCCACTTTCAGGAAGGAAAGTGGAGAACCAAATTGTGTCTGGGCCTATTCGCATCCACACCTCCTTTCCTGTTCTATATCCAAGGGAGTTCAACTGTTTGTGTTCATTCAAGTGGAATAATGGAGTGTTGAACTTTAATGGTGTGGGGCTCATTTCCTAACAGACATTGTTCAAGGTGACTCTTTGAGGGAGGATCCAGGTGCACAGCACTGACCCGAAGGTAATACAAGAACGTTGCTTATACCGCACTGACACATGTGGTGGAAGCCAGGCGTGGTGTCCCCGCTCCCTCCCCTCTAAGATACCCCTAGACAAGAGACGAGACGAGAGAAAGAGAGGAGTGAGGGGGGGTGCTACATATATATATATTTTTTTCTCTGAACCTGATTGGGTATTCTTTCTGTAGCGGGGTCTCTAAATTCAGGTGGGACACTCAGGTGTGTAAGTATGGGAATAGTGGACCATTTGTGTTCGTGGAGGATTGGATGGTGTAATAATCTCCTTGGCCTCTGGGTGGCAGGGTACCTGGAGGCTCAAGGTAGATTGGCCGTCACAGTGCTACCCTTTTTGTCCCTTTCCGGAGATGGTACGGCGAGGGCGAGGAACCTGCCGTGGTGTCGATGGGAGGAGATAAAAGGGGGAGACGCCCTAACCACGAGATCTTCTTCACGCGCCCAGGCACCTTAGGCCTGGGTGCGGGCGGTTCCAAATTCCGGCACAGGCGCCCTAGGCCTGACCGGAACGGAGTTGGAGTCCATCCCAGGCACCTTCAGCCTGGGGTGAGGTACTAAACCAGGAGGCCTGGGGCCCAGTGACTTCGACTGGGTCCCGCGAGGGTGGAGAAGTCCAAGGGTCCCTGAGGTGGATGGGGCCCATGTCTGAGGTGAGGAGGCCGGGGAGGTTACCCATTCGGAGAGTCTGGAGCAGCATCAACCCAGTGACGGATGGGCCTCTGGTAACTCCCTTGGAGGGACATCTTCCCCTGACAGGGGCCGCAGCGCAGCGAAGGTACTCCTATCTACGTTCTCTTGAGTCGCTGGTAGAGACTCTTAAGTTCTAAGTCCTTCCTAGCTAATGCTATAGTAACCGGTGGCGAGATCGCAGTGGTTTAGCTGATAACCAGGATAGTGCCTCGACCTGCTCATTCCCCGTATCAAAATGTTATCAAGTCGCAACCAGTTGGCTACTAAAGCACTGTTTATTGTGAGATATACAATAAAACAAGAGTTGGACTGTGATCGGTGTGTGGAACTCTGGTTAATGGGAGCAGAGGGAAATGTTGACACAGCGGGACTTGATTCTAGACAAAAGCACATAGGCCCGAGGAAATATCTGGTACTGGCCTTCACCTCACCCACAGCTATAGGGAGGACATGGGCCGTAGCGCATCTCACCCTGTCGTGTGACATACCCCTAGACAAAGGAGATGGGGTGAGGCCGCTACATTTCCAAAGTAAAATTTCATCAGAATCACTCACCCCAAGGGAAAATTCTCTTGCCCCTTTTTGCCTTTGGTAAAGCAATCCCATAGTGGGTGTGTGCGTGATGTTTGTCAAGTGTTAAATAAACCATCACTTTGGTTTTATACTGCTCAGCCTGGTGACAGTAGAAGCCTGGACTGAGCACACTCTTAAGTAGGGATGAGCTTCGTGTTCGAGTCGAACATACGTTCGACTCGAACATCGGCTGTTCGATCGTTCGACGAAGATCGAACGATTTGGGCCGTTCGCGCCAAATTCGAGTGACGCGAACGGCCCACAATGCACTACGCCATCGCAGTGTCATCCAGGCGCTGTGATTGGCCAAGCATGCACTGTGACCCCGCATGCTTGGCCAATCACAGCGCCGGCAGCGAGGAGAGCAATGATTGGCCACAGTCAGGATGCCTGTGGCCAATTATTGCTGAGGGGGTTTAGTACACGCCCCACACTATAAAAGACCGCCAGCGCGGCGGCCTTGTGTAGTGTGTTCCGGAGCAGGGAAAGAGAAGCATAGGCAGGGACAGTGTCATTATTTTTCCTTTACTAATCCTGGATTCCTTGTGTTTAGGGACAAATAAGGATAGGTAGGGAGAGTGTCAGTGACAGTGTGCTATTCTGTGCTAATCCTTGTTTGTAGGGACAGAGAGGTACAGTGAGGGAAAGTGTCAGTGTGCTATTCTGTTCTAAAACTATTTTCCTGAACCATATTTTCAATCCTTGAGTTTAGGGACAGAGAGGTACAGTGAGGGAAAGTGTCAGTGTGCTATTCTGTTCTAAACCAATTTTGCTGTTCCATATTTTCAATCCTTGAGTTTAGGGACAGAGAAGGACACTCGTAGAAATTATCAGTGTGCTATTCTGTGCTAAATCTTGTTTGTAGGGAGGGACAGAGTAGGACAGTGAGGGAAAGTGTCAGTGTGCTATTCTGTTCTAAAACTATTTTGCTGAACCATATTTTCAATCCTTGAGTTGAGGGACAGAGAGGTACAGTGAGTGAAACTGACAGTGTGCTATTCTGTTCTAAACCAATTTTGCTGTTCCATATTTTCAATCCTTGAGTTTAGGGACAGAGAAGGACACTCGTAGAAATTATCAGTGTGCTATTCTGTGCTAAATCTTGTTTGTAGGGAGGGACAGAGTAGGACAGTGAGGGAAAGTGTCAGTGTGCTATTCTGTTCTAAAACTATTTTGCTAAACCATATTTTCAATCCTTGAGTTGAGGGACAGAGAGGTACAGTGAGTGAAACTGACAGTGTGCTATTCTGTTCTAAACCTATTTTGCTGTTCCATATTTTCAATCCTTGAGTTGAGGGACAGAGAGGTACAGTGAGTGAAACTGACAGTGTGCTATTCTGTTCTAAACCAATTTTGCTGTTCCATATTTTCAATCCTTGAGTTTAGGGACAGAGAAGGACACTCGTAGAAATTATCAGTGTGCTATTCTGTGCTAAATCTTGTTTGTAGGGAGGGACAGAGTAGGACAGTGAGGGAAAGTGTCAGTGTGCTATTCTGTTCTAAAACTATTTTGCTGAACCATATTTTCAATCCTTGAGTTGAGGGACAGAGAGGTACAGTGAGTGAAACTGACAGTGTGCTATTCTGTTCTAAACCTATTTTGCTGTTCCATATTTTCAATCCTTGAGTTGAGGGACAGAGAGGTACAGTGAGTAAAACTGACAGTGTGCTATTCTGTTCTAAACCAATTTTGCTGTTCCATATTTTCAATCCTTGAGTTTAGGGACAGAGAAGGACACTCGTAGAAATGATCAGTGTGCTATTCTGTGCTAAATCTTGTTTGTAGGGAGGGACAGAGTAGGACAGTGAGGGAAAGTGTCAGTGTGCTATTCTGTTCTAAAACTATTTTGCTGAACCATATTTTCAATCCTTGAGTTGAGGGACAGAGAGGTACAGTGAGTGAAACTGACAGTGTGCTATTCTGTTCTAAACCAATTTTGCTGTTCCATATTTTCAATCCTTGAGTTTAGGGACAGAGAAGGACACTCGTAGAAATTATCAGTGTGCTATTCTGTGCTAAATCTTGTTTGTAGGGAGGGACAGAGTAGGACAGTGAGGGAAAGTGTCAGTGTGCTATTCTGTTGTAAAACTATTTTGCTGAACCATATTTTCAGTCCTTGAGTTGAGGGACAGAGAGGTACAGTGAGTGAAACTGACAGTGTGCTATTCTGTTCTAAACCAATTTTGCTGTTCCATATTTTCAATCCTTGAGTTTAGGGACAGAGAAGGACACTCGTAGAAATTATCAGTGTGCTATTCTGTGCTAAATCTTGTTTGTAGGGAGGGACAGAGTAGGACAGTGAGGGAAAGTGTCAGTGTGCTATTCTGTTCTAAAACTATTTTGCTGAACCATATTTTCAATCCTTGAGTTGAGGGACAGAGAGGTACAGTGAGTGAAACTGACAGTGTGCTATTCTGTTCTAAACCTATTTTGCTGTTCCATATTTTCAATCCTTGAGTTGAGGGACAGAGAGGTACAGTGAGTGAAACTGACAGTGTGCTATTCTGTTCTAAACCAATTTTGCTGTTCCATATTTTCAATCCTTGAGTTTAAGGACAGAGAAGGACACTCGTAGAAATTATCAGTGTGCTATTCTGTGCTAAATCTTGTTTGTAGGGAGGGACAGAGTAGGACAGTGAGGGAAAGTGTCAGTGTGCTATTCTGTTCTAAAACTATTTTGCTGAACCATATTTTCAATCCTTGAGTTGAGGGACAGAGAGGTACAGTGAGTGAAACTGACAGTGTGCTATTCTGTTCTAAACCAATTTTGCTGTTCCATATTTTCAATCCTTGAGTTTAGGGACAGAGAAGGACACTCGTAGAAATTATCAGTGTGCTATTCTGTGCTAAATCTTGTTTGTAGGGAGGGACAGAGTAGGACAGTGAGGGAAAGTGTCAGTGTGCTATTCTGTTCTAAAACTATTTTGCTGAACCATATTTTCAATCCTTGATTTGAGGGACAGAGAGGTACAGTGAGTGAAACTGACAGTATGCTATTCTGTTCTAAACCAATTTTGCTGTTCCATATTTTCAATCCTTGAGTTTAGGGACAGAGAAGGACACTCGTAGAAATTATCAGTGTGGCACAACACTGCAACCCCTCACAGATACTGTACTTGGAGCACAGCAATGAGGCCTGTTGCAAAGTATTGCATCAAAAATTTTAATTACACGCCCCTGTTAAACAGGGGCTGAAAAATTGGGCCTTAGCCACTGGTGGCGTCACCCATAAACCAAAATGATCTTCCAAGCTATCATCGTTAATCGTATCATTGAGGAGGAGGAGGAGGATAGCCAGACAACATAACAGCACAGGCACTCAGCATCAGCATCAGTCTTGAAGGGATGTGACATTTTAAAATCAATTAGTCTGTTATATCAGCATCTGGTGTGTGGTAGCTGGTGGTGATCCAAGACTGGTTCATCTTGATGAAAGTCAGTCGATCAACCGAGTCGGTGGACAGGCGCACCCTGTGATCCGTGACAAATCCTCCAGCAGCACTGAATGTGCGTTCTGAAAGAACGCTGGATGCAGGACAGGCCAGTAGCTCAATTGCATACTGTGCAAGCTCTGGCCAGTGATCCATCCTCAAGACCCAGTAAGCCAGAGGATTTTCGGTGGGGAAGGTGTCCAAGTCTGACCTTGCCCCTAGGTATTCCTGCACCATGTATATCAGACGCTGGCGATGGTTGCTGGAACCGATCATACTTTGGGGCTGCGGACTAAAGAATTGTCTGAACGCATCGGTCAGACGGCCACCTTCCCCACCGCTCCTTCTTTGACTGCCCGAAGCCTCAGCAACTCGTTGTCCAGGACCAGGAGTTTGTAACCTCCCAGTCTCTGGGAACGCGTTGCACAGACCTTTCTGCAAGGCCTCCCGGAGTTGTCTCATCCTCTGCTCCCTCTGCGACGGTACGATAAGGTCCGCAACCTTACCCTTGTACCGTGGATCAAGGAGAGTGGCCAGCCAGTAATGGTCCCTCTCCTTGATCCGAAGAATACGAGGATCCTTCCGCAGACTTTGCAGGATCAGGGAGGCCATGCAGCGTAGGTTAGCTGAGGCATTCAGTCCGGAGTCCTCTGGGTCACTAAGGACGACATGATCCGCAGCCACCTCCTCCCAGCCACGTACAAGTCCACTGGTTTCTTGGGACTGTAAATCATCCCTAAAAGACTGCTGCTGATGATGCTGAGTGCCAGACTCCACCTCCATGCTGACACAATCCTCCTCCTCCTCTTCCTGTGCGATGGGTGGGACAGAAGGAACACTGTCTGGGTAAAGGGGGCCTTGAGAGGCAAGGAAGTCCTCCTCTTCCTGCCTCTGTTCTGCCTCAAGTGCCCTGTCCATTATTCCACGCAGCGTGTGCTCCAACAGGTGGACAAGAGGTACAGTGTCACTGATGCATGCACTGTCACTGCTCACCATCCTCGTGGCCTCCTCAAATGGTGCCAGGACAGTGCATGCATCCCTGATCATGCCCCACTGGCGTGGTGAAAAAAACCCGAGCTCCCCTGACCCTGTCCTGGTGCCGTAGTCGCACAGGTACTCATTGATGGCCCTCTGCTGCGTGTGCAGCCGCTGCAGCATGGCCAACGTTGAGTTCCACCTGGTGGGCATGTCACATATAAGGCGGTTCTTGGGCAGGTTCAACTCCTTTTGAAGCTCAGCCAGGCGAGCACTGGCATTATAAGATCTGCGGAAATGCACACAGACTTTCCTGGCCTGCCTCAGGACATCCTGTAAGCCCGGGTACCTGCCCAAGAACCGCTGCACCACCAGGTTAAGGACGTGAGCCATACAGGGCACATGGGTCAGTTGTCCCTGTCGGAGGGCGGAGAGGAGGTTGGTGCCATTGTCGCAAACCACCATTCCTGGCTTAAGCTGGCGTGGCGTCAACCACCTCTCGGCCTGCCCCTGCAGAGCAGACAAGACCTCTGCCCCAGTGTGGCTCCTGTCCCCCAAACACACCAGCGCAAGCACGGCATGGCATCTTTTTGCCTGCGTACTTGCGTAGGACCTTGAACGCCTACGGAGCACCGCTGGTTCCGAGGACAAACCACAGGAAGAGGCCATGGAGGAAGAAGAAGAGGAGGGGGTGGAGGAGAGAGGTGTGTCACAACCAGTAGTAGCATTTTGGAGGCGTGGGGGTGGAACAACCTCCAACACTACTGCACCTTGTCCTGCATCCTTCCCAGCTGCCAAAAGAGTGACCCAATGGGCCGTGAAAGAAAGGTAACGTCCCTGTCCATGCCTGCTGGACCATAAGTCAGCGGTAATATGCACCTTACCGCTGACCGCCCTGTCCAGCGAGGCCAAGACATTGCCTTCCACATGCCTGTAGAGAGCCGGAATAGCCTTCCGTGCGAAAAAGTGTCGTTTGGGAACCTGCCACTGAGGAACCGCACATTGCACAAACTCACGGAAGGGGGCCGAGTCTACCAACTGAAAAGGCAGCAGTTGAAGCGCTAGCAATTTAGCCAAGCTAGCATTCAACCGCTGGGCATGTGGATGGCTGGGAGTGAACTTCTTTCGACGGTCCAGCAGCTGGGGCAGGGAAATTTGCCTGCTAGAATCGGACGTTGGTGTACTGCTAGCAGAGTGCCCGCAAGTACTTGCCTGTGACACACCTAATTCTACACCTTCATTCCTCTCAGAGCAGGTTTCAGAGAGGAGTGAAGGTATAGTGGGGTTGGAGATCCCAGCTGATGCGGTGCAAGAAGAGGTCAGCTTTGTTCTTTGGTGTGGGTCTTTAAGGTAGGCTTGCCAACGAGCTGCATGGCAGGTCAACATATGTCTGATCAAGCATGTGGTGCCCAAGCGGCTGATGTTTTGGCCACGCGATATACGCTTGAGACATATGTTGCAAACAGCAGCTGTGCGATCTGATGCACTCGCCTCAAAAAATAGGATTTTTATAACAGCTTACCTGTAAAATCCTTTTCTTGGAGTACATCACGGGACACAGAGCGACATAGTCATTACTAATGGGTTATATAGTTACCGTCAGGTGCTGGCACTGGCAACTTCCAAAACCGGAAGTACCCTCCCCTATATAAGCCCCTCCCATCCGGGAGCACCTCAGTTTTGTAGCAAAGCAATAAGTGTCCCCAAAGAGGGGCGGGAGCTCTGTGTCCCGTGATGTACTCCAAGAAAAGGATTTTACAGGTAAGCTGTTATAAAAATCCTATTTTCTTTCTCGTACATCACGGGACACAGAGCGACATAGTCATTACTAATGGGATGTCCTAAAGCAATGCCAAATGAGGGGGGGGATACACCATATATAAGCTGAGCGCTATCAGACATGAGGATCTTTTGCGGCCTGCAACACACTGTGCCCAAAGGCGACATCCTCCTGACTTCTAACGTCCACCTGGTAGAACCTAGTAAACGTGTGTACCGAAGACCATGTTGCGGCCTTACAGATTTGAGCCAGGGAGGCCTGGTGATGCACTGCCCATGAAGTTCCAACTGCTCTCGTGGAGTGCGCCCTAACTTTGAACGGAGGCGGTCTACTTCTCAAGCTATAGGCTTGTATTATGACCTGTCGAATCCACTTGGCTAAAGTAGATTTTGACGCTGCCTGACCCTTTCTGGGGCCTTCCGGCAGAATAAACAAAGTATCCGTTCTGCGAATCTGAGCAGTGGCTTTTAGATAAGCTTTAACTGCTCTTACTACATCCAAAGAATGCAATAACTTTTCCTCTACCGAAGTAGGCTTGGGGAAAAAAGAAGGAAGAACCACATCTTGGTTCAAATGAAAACTCGATACCACCTTAGGAAGCAAGGCTGGATGAGGACGTAACACTACTCTGTCCTTATGGATAACCAGATATGGCTCCTTACAGGACATAGCTGCTAATTCCGATACTCTTTTAGCCGAACAAATGGCTACTAGAAAAATCAATTTCCTGGTGAGAAGCACTAAGGAAATATGCTGTAATGGTTCAAATGGTTGTTTCTGTAGAACCGACAGAACCAAGTTTAGATCCCATGGACATATGGGAATATTAACCGGAGGACTAATACGCATCACTCCTTGTATAAAGGCTTTGACTAGTGAATGCGAAGCCAAGGGCCTTTGAAAAAATATTGACAAGGCCGAAATCTGACCCTTGATAGTACTCAAGGCAAGCTTCCTATCTACAGCCCATTGTAGGAAGTCCAGAATCCTACCTATTACGTATTTACGTGGATGCCATTTCTTGGCTTCACACCAGGCGATGTACGCCTTCCAGATTCTATAGTAGATCTGCCTGGATACCGGCTTCCTGGCATTGATCATGGTAGATACCACAGCATTAGAGAGCCCTCTCTTTTTTAGAATGTGGGCTTCAATAGCCAGGCCGTCAAACCTAGGGCTGGTAAGGAAGGGTGGTATATCGGTCCCTGCGAAAGCAGGTCCGGACGATGTGGGAGGGTCCAAGGACTCCCCACAGACATTTTTACAATCTCCGCGTACCATGCTCTTCGGGGCCACGCTGGAGCCACCAGAATCACTGGTTTCTTTTCTACCCTGATTCTGCGGAGTAATCGAGGTAACAATTGTGGCGGTGGGAATGCATATATCAGCTTGAACTGATCCCAAGGGAACACTAGGGCATCCGAGCCGTACGCTAGGGGATCCCTTGCCCAAGAGACAAACCTGTCCACTTTTGTGTTGAATCTGGATGCTAGCAGATCTACATCCGGTGTTCCCCACCGCTGACATATTGTCCGGAAAACCTCGGGATGAAGGGACCATTCCCCTGGGCATAATTGTTGGCGACTTAGAAAGTCCGCCTTCCAATTCTCCACCCCTGGAATGAATACCGCAGATATGGCTGGGACATATCTTTCTGCCCATCTCAGGATGTAATTTACTTCCCTTTGGGCTGCACGACTCCTGGTGCCCCCCTGACGATTGATATATGCCACTGCTGTGGCATTGTCTGACTGAACTCTGACAGGGGACCCTTGGAGTTTGGATGTCCATGCTACTAGGGCATACCGGGCTGCTCGTATCTCTAAGAGATTGATGGGCAGGGCCTTTTCCGCATCCGACCATCTGCCCTGGAGAGACCATTGCTCCAGTACTGCTCCCCAGCCTATAAGGCTGGCATCTGTAGTGACCACCTTCCAGGAAATCGGACTGAAGGATTTCCCTCTTTCCAGATTCTGGGGAACCAACCACCAGCGGAGGCTCCTGCGAACGGAAGGGGACAAGGACATTGGTAAGTCCAGAGCCTGAACTTTTTTGTTCCAGGCTGACAGTATGGCCCTTTGCAACTTCCTTGAATGGAATTGACCGTAGGGTACTGCTTCGAATGATGCCACCATTTTTCCCAGCAGCCTCATGCACAGGCGTATGGATGGCTGTCTTTTTGAACCCACTAAGTGGATCAAATCTCTCAAAGACGACCCCTTTTCTTGAGGCAAGAAAATCTTTCTCTGGTCTGAATCCAGCCTTAGCCCCAAGTATTCCAGACTTTTGACTGGTTTTAGGGCTGACTTGTCTCGGTTGATAATCCAACCGTGATATTCCAGATACTTGATTGTCTCGTGAACAACCACTTCTAGTTTTTCCACTGAGTGGTCTATCAGCAACAAGTCGTCTAGATATGCCATTATCGTTACACCTCGTGTTCTTAGATTGGCCAATAATGGGGCCAGAATTTTTGTGAACACTCTTGGTGCTGTGGCCAGACCGAAGGGTAAGGCTCTGAACTGAAAATGGCGCCCTTCTACCGCAAAGCGTAGAAATTTTTGGTGGGCTGGAAAGATGGGGATGTGCAAATAAGCATCTTTGATGTCGATCGAGGCTAACCATTCCTCCCCTTGTAGGGCAGTGGCTACCGATCGGATCGACTCCATCCGGAAAGTCCTGATATGTAGGAATTTGTTTAGCCCTTTTAGATTTAATATGGGCCTCACGTCCCCGTTTGGCTTCGGAACTGTAAAGAGGTTTGAGTAAAACCCGAACCCCCATTCTTCCAGGGGAACCTCTATAATTACTGCTTGAAGCAATAATTGTTCCAGTGCCAACAGGAGGGATCCTCTCTTCTGGGGATCCCTTGGCACGTTTGACCTTATAAAGCGGGAAGGAGGGGAGTTTTTTAACTCCAATTTGTATCCCAGATTTACTGCGGAGAGCACCCATCTGTCTCGGATCGTGTCCCGCCAGGTTTCTGTGAACAACTGAAGTCTTCCCCCCACCCGATTGGGTGGGGGCAACCCTTCATGCATTTGACTTTGGGGGAGGTTTTGTACCTCTCCTGCTCCAGGGCTTCTTGTTACCCTGCAACTGTCCCTGATTTTTACCTCCGGGATTTGACCGGGGAGGCCGTCGGAACTGTTTCACAGCCGATGTCCTAGGGACTGGAGAAGCCGGCCTCTTAAAGGAGGGACCTCTAACTCTATTTTTAACCGGCAAAAGTGTACTTTTACCGCTGGAAATTCTCTGGATATACTTGTCCAGGTCTTCCCCGAATAAGCGCTCCCCATGAAATGGGAAGCTGACCAGCAATTTTTTACAGGGAGCTTCAGCAGACCAGTTTTTGAGCCATAGAAGCCTGCGCATATGTACTACAGACAGCGTAAGGCGGGAGGCCTGATGGATTGAATCCTTTATAGCGTCCACCGCAAAGCATAAGGCTCTAGGTAGATCAGCTAGGGCAAGAGCCTGCTGATCCGGCAAGTCTCTTAAGACCTGTTTCAACTGATCCTTCACTGCTTGGCAGACCCCTATAGCTGCCACTGCTGGTTGTGTCACCAATCCTGCTGTAGAAAAAGCAGATTTCAATAATGACTCCAATTTTTTATCTATTGGGTCCTTGAACATTTGGACATTTTCCACCGGACATGTCAGTGATTTATTCACACAAGAGATGGCTGCGTCCACTGTAGGGACCTTCCATTTTCTGATGAACTTATCCTCCATGGGATAGACCACCGGAAATCTCTTGGGGGGAGTAAATATTTTGTCAGGATGCTCCCAATCCTGGTAAATGAGCCCCTCCAGTAAAGGATGGATCGGAAAGGAACAAACAGTCTGGGGAGCTTTTAGCGACCCCAACGAGGAGACAGAAGTGGAGGATGGCTCCGCAAGTGGCATTTTAAATGCTGATCGGACCATATTAGTCAGGGACTGAACCCATAACCTCTCAGCATGTGATGCTGAGAACGGCTCTTCCACTGTTGATTCCTCTACAACCGAATCAACCTCATCCTGATCCCCCTCAGGTAGGTCGACCTCTGTATGGGACTGTTGCTCTGTTAACAGGCACTCTGAGGGAGGAGACGGAGATCGAGCGCTTTTCTCCTGTGACAGGGAAGCAGCGATTAATGCTGACAATCTCTCTTCCAGTCCTCCCAGAGCTGAGGAAAAAACCTCCTCTGTTACATACACAGGAGCAGGTGAACTGAGGACAGCCACAGTACCAGGTACTCCTGGGGGTGCCCTACGGTCACTAACCTCTGATTCTTCAGGGGAGACTGGTGCAGCCAAAGCATGCCCAAGATCCTCAGAGCCCGATGGAGACCCCCTATTCCTCCTGGAATTTCTAGTCCCGGAGTTTTTAGACGGCATATTCCTAAGCCACAAAGCTGAGGTATTCCAGCCGAAATACACCAGTTACTGATAATAGTCTAGCATAAATGCTGCTATAATAAACAGTTGGTGTCTACTAATGTGCCTTTCTAGGGGATGCCTGTATCAACCGCTTGCTGTATGCCTTTAAATGTTGCCAGCTCTGTCTCTGTACTTCATAGCCAGCTTACTACAATATTGTGGCTTTTTAAAACCTGCTGGGACGCCCGCACATGCGCAGAAGCGCTGCGGCGCGCACAGAGCGTCATCCCCCAGGCTCCGCCCCCTTTCCCGGCTCACCTCTATATATAGAGGCGCGTGCACGCGCACGCGCGCGGCCACGTGCGCCCTCGGCGCTAATTTCAAACATGGAAACCAGGGACAGGAGCCAGGGCCCCTCTTTGCCGCAGGCCGGGGGATGGACGAGCACTGCAACATGGCAGAGGAAGCAGTTTCCTATAGGAGAACTCACCAACTGCCTGGACTTTGCTCTCTGAGAAGAAACTAGTCCACATGACAAGAAAACATTCCACAGCGGCCTCTAGTGGACAAACACAGGTACCGCAGTCTAATATACTAAATATATATAAAAAAACATTTTTTTTTTTTTTTCTTGACCACCATTAAAAATTATTACATTTTTTTTAGTAGTTACAGGCATGCACAGAATCTTGCGGGAATACCATTAGGTAACAGACAGAAAGACAAATTAGGCTTGGGGGTCCCCCAATAGAACCAAGTTCCTGGGGGCCCCCACTTACCTGTTCCTCGCCGCAGGACTTTGTTTGGTCCACAAAAGCCCAAACTTCACCTATCACGGCAGGCATTGTAATCAAACCTTCAGGGACCGGGTTCCCAAGGATTCCACTCCCCTGGACCTGTATAGCACCCTGCACAGAAAACATCTTGGTCGTGGGTATGACCAGAGCTCTGGATCCCAGGGTCCAGCTCTCCTAAGAGAAGCATTACAGGCAGAACCTTGCTCTTCTCTTTGCAAGGCCCGGGTACCGACCGTTTAGCTATGAAGCTTTTTTGGTCGGATCCGGAATAGCTTACTGAGGCCCAAAAGAACCTGTACGCAAGCTCAGTGAAAAACACATGTTTCTTCTTGGCCAACACCTTAGACACTGGCAAAAAACTGAGGTGCTCCCGGATGGGAGGGGCTTATATAGGGGAGGGTACTTCCGGTTTTGGAAGTTGCCAGTGCCAGCACCTGACGGTAACTATATAACCCATTAGTAATGACTATGTCGCTCTGTGTCCCGTGATGTACGAGAAAGAAAAGGCCCACACCAAAGAACTTTTTGAATGACGGGCAGAGGCAGCGCCCTGCACAGGCGGAGCTCTGCGGTGTGATTCCGTCGGTGTGCTGCCCATACGCTGGCCACTCAAGGGCATCCTGCCTCGTTGGAGATGTGCCTCCTCCTCATCCTCCTCCTCCTCCTCTCTCCTATTAGGCACCCACATGGAGTCAGTGACCTCATCATCCCCTCCCTCCTCATCACTGGAGCCAATCTGGCAGTATGCTGCAGCTGCTGGAACATGACTGCCAGATTGCTGTCCTTCTTGAGCATCCCCTCTCTCTGCTCTCACGCTGCTGCCTTCCTCTAGCTGGGTATCATCATCAGATCCTTCCAAACGCTGGGTATCCTCCTGGAGCATGTACCCAACACTGTGCTCAAATGGAAGGATTGACTAATGAAGATAATGATACCAGAGAAGAGGACGCTTTGCCAGCTGCTTTGCCACTACCCTGAGCCTGGGTGAGAGAGGATGAGGAGGATGAGGTGGGCTTGGTCATCCACTCTACCAAGTCTTCGGCATGATGTGGCTCAACATGTCCAGCTGCCGAAAACAAGGACAAGCGTGTCCCATGGCCATGTGCTGATGACAATGCACCGCGTACAAGACCAGCACTGTTGCCCCCAGACACAGAGCCTGCTTGCCCTCTTTTTTTGCCTCCTGACTGTCTGCCTCTCCTTGGTTGCCTTCCAGACATTTTAATGGATGGCCTGCAGGGAGATGGGAAAAACAGCAATAAGGGCTACCTTCAGGTGTATATTGTGCAGGAGGCTTAGCAACAATGGCACTGACACTGTCCCCTGCCTATCCTTCTCTGTCCCTAAACACAAGGATTGAAAATATGGTTCAGAAAAAAAGTTTTAGAACAGAATAGCACACTGACACTTTCCCTCACTGTCCTACTCTGTCCCTCCCTACAAACAAGATTTAGCACAGAATAGCACACTGATAATTTCTACGAGTGTCCTTCTCTGTCCCTCAACTCAGGGATTGAAAATATGGAACAGCAAAATAGTTTTAGAACAGAATAGCACACTGTCAGTTTCACTCACTGTACCTCTCTGTCCCTCAACTCAAGGATTGAAAATATGGTTCAGCAAAATAGTTTTAGAACACAATAGCACACTGACACTTTCCCTCACTGTACCTCTCTGTCCCTCAACTCAAGGATTGAAAATATGGAACAGCAAAATAGTTTTAGAACAGAATAGCACACTGTCAGTTTCACTCACTGTACCTCTCTGTCCCTCAACTCAAGGATTGAAAATATGGTTCAGCAAAATAGTTTTAGAACAGAATAGCACACTGTCAGTTTCACTCACTGTACCTCTCTGTCCCTCAACTCAAGGATTGAAAATATGGTTCAGCAAAATAGTTTTAGAACAGAATAGCACACTGTCAGTTTCCCTCACTGTACCTCTCTGTCCCTCAACTCAAGGATTGAAAATATGGAACAGCAAAATTGATTTAGAACAGAATAGCACACTGTCAGTTTCACTCACTGTACCTCTCTGTCCCTCAACTCAAGGATTGAAAATATGGTTCAGCAAAATAGTTTTAGAACACAATAGCACACTGACACTTTCCCTCACTGTAGCTCTCTGTCCCTCAACTCAAGGATTGAAAATATGGTTCAGCAAAATAGTTTTAGAACACAATAGCACACTGACACTTTCCCTCACTGTAGCTCTCTGTCCCTCAACTCAAGGATTGAAAATATGGAACAGAAAAATAGTTTTAGAACAGAATAGCACACTGTCAGTTTCACTCACTGTACCTCTCTGTCCCTCAACTCAAGGATTGAAAATATGGTTCAGCAAAATAGTTTTAGAACAGAATAGCACACTGTCAGTTTCCCTCACTGTACCTCTCTGTCCCTCAACTCAAGGATTGAAAATATGGAACAGCAAAATTGATTTAGAACAGAATAGCACACTGTCAGTTTCACTCACTGTACCTCTCTGTCCCTCAACTCAAGGATTGAAAATATGGTTCAGCAAAATAGTTTTAGAACACAATAGCACACTGACACTTCCCCTCACTGTAGCTCTCTGTCCCTCAACTCAAGGATTGAAAATATGGTTCAGCAAAATAGTTTTAGAACACAATAGCACACTGACACTTTCCCTCACTGTAGCTCTCTGTCCCTCAACTCAAGGATTGAAAATATGGAACAGCAAAATAGTTTTAGAACAGAATAGCACACTGTCAGTTTCACTCACTGTACCTCTCTGTCCCTCAACTCAAGGATTGAAAATATGGTTCAGCAAAATAGTTTTAGAACACAATAGCACACTGACACTTTCCCTCACTGTAGCTCTCTGTCCCTCAACTCAAGGATTGAAAATATGGTTCAGCAAAATAGTTTTAGAACACAATAGCACACTGACACTTTCCCTCACTGTATCTCTCTGTCCCTCAACTCAAGGATTGAAAATATGGTTCAGCAAAATAGTTTTAGAACAGAATAGCACACTGTCAGTTTCTCTCACTGTACCTCTCTGTCCCTACAAACAAGGATTAGCACAGAATAGCACACTGTCACTGACACTCTCCCTACCTATCCTTATTTGTCCCTAAACACAAGGAATCCAGGATTAGTAAAGGAAAAAAAATGACACTGTCCCTGCCTATGCTTCTCTTTCCCTGCTCCGGAACACACTACACAAGGCCGCCGCGCTGGCGGCCTTTTATAGTGTGGGGCGTGTACTAAACCCCATCAGCAATAATTGGCCACAGGCATCCTGCCTGTGGCCAATCATTGCTCTCCTTGCTGCCGGCGCTGTGATTGGCCAAGCATGCGGGGTCACAGTGCATGCTTGGCCAATCACAGCGCCTGGATGACACTGCGATGGCGTAGTGCATTGTGGGCCGTTCGCGTCACTCGAATTTGGCGCGAACGGCCCAAATCGTTCGATCTTCGTCGAACGATCGAACAGCCGATATTCGAGTCGAACGTATGTTCGACTCGAACACGAAGCTCATCCCTAGTTTTGACCATAAGACATCTCCAAGCAATACAACTGAAGAGTGGGCAACACAGCAAACAATGCCAACAGGCCAGAAACAAGAGAATTAGGTTCTCAGCAGCTTGAAGCAGATTACGGCCGAAGCTGATGTCAGCAGAGGCCTGAACATCTAGGTAGATGCAGGTGGTAAACCCTCATGCCTAGTGCTGGTAAGCCCAAGAGGTTGGACAGTCCTTTGGGACAAACAGAAAATCTGAGGTTAGTATGGAGGCAGTGGTGGATAGATACAGTCATGGCCGAAATTGTTGGCACCCCAGAAATTTTTCCAGAAAATCAAGTATTTCTCACAGAAAAGTATTGCAGTAACACATTTTGCTATACACATGTTTATTCCCTTTGTGTGTATTGGAACAAAACAAAAAAAGGGAGGAAGAAAAAGCAAATTGGACATAATGTCACACAAAACTCCAAAAATGGGCTGGTCAAAATTCTTGCCACCCATAACTTAATATTTGGTTGCACACCCTTTGGAAAAAATAACTGAAATCAGTCGCTTCCTATAACCATCAATAAGCTTCTTACACCTCTCACCCGGAATTTTGGACCACTCTTCTTTTGCAAACTGCTCCAGGTCTCTCTTATTGGAAGGGTGCCTTTTCCCAACAGCAATTTTAAGATCTCTCCACAGGTGTTCAATGGGATTTAGATCTGGTCTCATTGCCGGCCACTTTAGAGCTCTCTAGAGCTTTGTTGCCATCCATTTCTGGGTGCTTTTTGATGTATGTTTGCGGTCATTGTCCTGCTGGAAGACCCAAGATCTCGGACACAAACCCAGCTTTCTGACACTGGGCTCTACAGTGCGACCCAAAATCCTTTGGTAATCCTCAGATTTCATGATGCCTTGCACACATTCAAGGCACCCAGTGCCAGAGGCAGCAAAACAACCCCAAAACCTCATTGAACCTCCACCATATTTCACTGGTACTGTGTTCTTTTCTTTGTAGGCCTCATCCTGTTTTCGTTAAACAGTAGAATGATGTGCTTTACCAAAAAGCTCTATCTTGGTCTCATCTGTCCACAAGACGTTTTCCCAGAAGAATTTTTTGCTTACTCAAGTACATTTTGGCAAACTGTAGTCTTTCTTTTTTATGTCTCTGTGTCAGCAGTGAGGTCCTCCTGGGTCTCCTGCCATAGCGTTTCATTTCATTTAAATGTCGACGGATAGTTTGCGCTGACACTGATGCTCCCTGAGCCTGCAGGACAGCTTGATCTTCTTTGGAACTTGTTTGGGGCTGCTTATCCACCATCCGGACTATCCTGCGTTGCAACCTTTCATCAATTTTTTCTCTTCCGTCCACGCCCAGAGAGATTAGCTACAGTGCCATGGGTTGCGACCTTCTTGATAATGTTGCGCACTGTGGACAAAGGCAAATCTAGATCTCTGGAGATGGACTTGTAACCTTGAGATTGCTGATATTTTTCCACAATTTTTTTTTTAAGTCCTCAGACAGTTCTCTTCTCCTCTTTCTGTTGTCCATGCTTAGTGTGGCACACACAGACACACAATGCAAAGACTACGTGAGCTTCTCTCCCTTTTATCTGCTTTCAGGTGTGATTTTTATATTGCCCACACTTGTTTCTTGCCCCAGGTGAGTTTAAAGGAGCAAATATATGGAGGAATGCAGCGCTTAAAGAATGAAAAATAAGGACTTAATGGAATGATCAAGCCCTAGTGTGGGTAGATGGTGTGATCTAACCCAAGGGTGGGTAAATAGTCTAAATCGTGAATGACCACAAAAAAAGAACAACTTAATATACGTGAACCTAACAAAAAATCCACAAATAAAACCCTGTGAAGAAAAGAAACAAATCCGAAAAAATTATTAATCTAAAATAAGTCTATAGCCAAAAAAATTCTGAATTGACACAAATGTAAGATGTGGTCAACTGAATGAATGATAAAAAAGGCAATCAAATACTGATGATAAATATAAAAAATGAAATAGAATAAAAATACAAAAAAAGTCCAAAAAAATCCCAAAAGCAAATCCAGAGAGAGATGGTGAAGGAGAAAGCTTCTTCCCAAGAGAACTGTGCCAGGGTACAGACGTGACACCCAAGTGAGTGATGATACTGCTTACCAGATAGCCTTGACTAGGGATGAGCTTCGTGTTCGAGTGGAACATACGTTCGACTCGAACATCGGCTGTTCGATCGTTCGACGAAGATCGAACGATTTGGGCCGTTCGCGCCAAATTCGAGTGATGCGAACGGCCCACAATGCACTACGCCATCGCAGTGTCATCCAGGCGCTGTGATTGGCCAAGCATGCACTGTGACCCCGCATGCTTGGCCAATCACAGCGCCGGCAGCGAGGAGAGCAATGATTGGCCACAGGCAGGATGCGTGTGGCCAATTATTGCTGAGGGTGTTTAGTACACGCCCCACACTATAAAAGGCCGCCAGCACGGCGGCCTAGTGTAGTGTGTTCCGGAGCAGGGAAAGAGAAACATAGGCAGGGACAGTGACATTTATTTTTTTCTTGCTTAACCTGGATTCCTTTAGTTTAGGGAAAGAGAAGGATAGGTAGGGAGAGTGTCAGTGTGTTTTACTGTGCGAATCCTTGTTTCTAGGGACAGGGAAGGACAGTGAGGGAATTCTCCTTGTGCTATAGTGTGCTTTAAAAAAACATTTTTTCTAGGGACAGAAAACTATAGGTAGGGAGAGTGTCAGTGTGTTTTACTGTGCGAATCCTTGTTTCTAGGGACAGGGAAGGACAGTGAGGGAATTCTCCTTGTGCTATAGTGTGCTTTAAAAAAACATTTTTTCTAGGGACAGAAAACTATAGGTAGGAAGAGTGTCAGTTTCTTTCACTATGATAATCCTTGTTTCTAGGGACAAAGAAGGAAAGTGAGTGAAATTCTCCTTGTGCTATAGTGTGCTTTAAAAAAACATTTTTTCTAGGGACAGAAAACTATAGGTAGGGAGAGTGTCAGTGTCTTTTACTGTGCGAATCCTTGTTTCTAGGGACAGGGAAGGACAGCGAGGGAATTCTCCTTGTGCTATAGTGTGCTTTAAAAAAAAAAAATTCTAGGGACAGAAAACTATAGGTAGGGAGAGTGTCAGTGTCTTTTACTGTGCGAATCCTTGTTTCTAGGGACAGGGAAGGACAGTGAGGGAATTCTCCTTGTACTATAGTGTGCTTTAAAAAAACATTTTTTCTAGGGACAGAAAACTATAGGTAGGGAGAGTGTCAGTGTCTTTTACTGTGCGAATCCTTGTTTCTAGGGACAGGGAAGGACAGTGAGGGAATTCTCCTTGTGCTATAGTGTGCTTTAAAAAAACATTTTTTCTAGGGACAGAAAACTATAGGTAGGGAGAGTGTCAGTGTCTTTTACTGTGCGAATCCTTGTTTCTAGGGACAGGGAAGGACAGTGAGGGAATTCTCCTTGTGCTATAGTGTGCTTTAAAAAAACATTTTTTCTAGGGACAGAAAACTATAGGTAGGGAGAGTGTCAGTGTGTTTTACTGTGCGAATCCTTGTTTCTAGGGACAGAGAAGGACAGTGAGGGAATTCTCCTTGTGCTATAGTGTGCTTTAAAAAAAACATTTTTTCTAGGGACAGAAAACTATAGGTAGGGAGAGTGTCAGTGTCTTTTACTGTGCGAATCCTTGTTTCTAGGGACAGGGAAGGACAGTGAGGGAATTCTCCTTGTGCTATAGTGTGCTTTAAAAAAACATTTTTTCTTGGGACAGAAAACTATAGGTAGGGAGAGTGTCAGTGTCTTTTACTGTGCGAATCCTTGTTTCTAGGGACAGGGAAGGACAGTGAGGGAATTCTCCTTGTGCTATAGTGTGCTTTAAAAAAACATTTTTTCTAGGGACAGAAAACTATAGGTAGGGAGAGTGTCAGTGTCTTTTACTGTGCGAATCCTTGTTTCTAGGGACAGGGAAGGACAGTGAGGGAATTCTCCTTGTACTATAGTGTGCTTTAAAAAAAAAAAATTCTAGGGACAGAAAACTATAGGTAGGGAGAGTGTCAGTGTCTTTTACTGTGCGAATCCTTGTTTCTAGGGACAGGGAAGGACAGTGAGGGAATTCTCCTTGTGCTATAGTGTGCTTTAAAAAAAAAAAATTCTAGGGACAGAAAACTATAGATAGGGAGAGTGTCAGTGTCTTTTACTGTGCGAATCCTTGTTTCTAGGGACAGGGAAGGACAGTGAGGGAATTCTCCTTGTGCTATAGTGTGCTTTAAAAAAACATTTTTTCTAGGGACAGAAAACTATAGGTAGGGAGAGTGTCAGTGTCTTTTACTGTGTGAATCCTTGTTTCTAGGGACAGGGAAGGACAGTGAGGGAATTCTCCTTGTGCTATAGTGTGCTTTAAAAAAACATTTTTTCTAGGGACAGAAAACTATAGGTAGGGAGAGTGTCAGTGTCTTTTACTGTGCGAATCCTTGTTTCTAGGGACAGGGAAGGACAGTGAGGGAATTCTCCTTGTGCTATAGTGTGCTTTAAAAAAACATTTTTTCTAGGGACAGAAAACTATAGGTAGGGAGAGTGTCAGTGTCTTTTACTGTGCGAATCCTTGTTTCTAGGGACAGGGAAGGACAGTGAGGGAATTCTCCTTGTGCTATAGTGTGCTTTAAAAAAACATTTTTTCTAGGGACAGAAAACTATAGGTAGGGAGAGTGTCAGTGTCTTTTACTGTGCGAATCCTTGTTTCTAGGGACAGGGAAGGACAGTGAGGGAATTCTCCTTGTGCTATAATGTGCTTTAAAAAAACATTTTTTCTAGGGACAGAAAACTATAGGTAGGGAGAGTGTCAGTGTCTTTTACTGTGCGAATCCTTGTTTCTAGGGACAGGGAAGGACAGTGAGGGAATTCTCCTTGTGCTATAGTGTGCTTTAAAAAAACATTTTTTCTAGGGACAGAAAACTATAGGTAGGGAGAGTGTCAGTGTCTTTTACTGTGCGAATCCTTGTTTCTAGGGACAGGGAAGGACAGTGAGGGAATTCTCCTTGTGCTATAGTGTGCTTTAAAAAAACATTTTTTCTAGGGACAGAAAACTATAGGTAGGGAGAGTGTCAGTGTCTTTTACTGTGCGAATCCTTGTTTCTAGGGACAGGGAAGGACAGTGAGGGAATTCTCCTTGTGCTATAGTGTGCTTTAAAAAAACATTTTTTCTAGGGACAGAAAACTATAGGTAGGGAGAGTGTCAGTGTGTTTTACTGTGCGAATCCTTGTTTCTAGGGACAGGGAAGGACAGTGAGGGAATTCTCCTTGTGCTATAGTGTGCTTTAAAAAAACATTTTTTCTAGGGACAGAAAACTATAGGTAGGGAGAGTGTCAGTGTCTTTTACTGTGCGAATCCTTGTTTCTAGGGACAGGGAAGGACAGTGAGGGAATTCTCCTTGTGCTATAGTGTGCTTTAAAAAAACATTTTTTCTTGGGACAGAAAACTATAGGTAGGGAGAGTGTCAGTGTCTTTTACTGTGCGAATCCTTGTTTCTAGGGACAGGGAAGGACAGTGAGGGAATTCTCCTTGTGCTATAGTGTGCTTTAAAAAAACATTTTTTCTAGGGACAGAAAACTATAGGTAGGGAGAGTGTCAGTGTCTTTTACTGTGCGAATCCTTGTTTCTAGGGACAGGGAAGGACAGTGAGGGAATTCTCCTTGTACTATAGTGTGCTTTAAAAAAAAAAAATTCTAGGGACAGAAAACTATAGGTAGGGAGAGTGTCAGTGTCTTTTACTGTGCGAATCCTTGTTTCTAGGGACAGGGAAGGACAGTGAGGGAATTCTCCTTGTGCTATAGTGTGCTTTAAAAAAACATTTTTTCTAGGGACAGAAAACTATAGGTAGGGAGAGTGTCAGTGTCTTTTACTGTGCGAATCCTTGTTTCTAGGGACAGGGAAGGACAGTGAGGGAATTCTCCTTGTGCTATAGTGTGCTTTAAAAAAACATTTTTTCTAGGGACAGAAAACTATAGGTAGGGAGAGTGTCAGTGTCTTTTACTGTGTGAATCCTTGTTTCTAGGGACAGGGAAGGACAGTGAGGGAATTCTCCTTGTGCTATAGTGTGCTTTAAAAAAACATTTTTTCTAGGGACAGAAAACTATAGGTAGGGAGAGTGTCAGTGTCTTTTACTGTGCGAATCCTTGTTTCTAGGGACAGGGAAGGACAGTGAGGGAATTCTCCTTGTGCTATAGTGTGCTTTAAAAAAACATTTTTTCTAGGGACAGAAAACTATAGGTAGGGAGAGTGTCAGTGTCTTTTACTGTGCGAATCCTTGTTTCTAGGGACAGGGAAGGACAGTGAGGGAATTCTCCTTGTGCTATAGTGTGCTTTAAAAAAACTTTTTTTCTAGGGACAGAAAACTATAGGTAGGGAGAGTGTCAGTGTCTTTTACTGTGCGAATCCTTGTTTCTAGGGACAGGGAAGGACAGTGAGGGAATTCTCCTTGTGCTATAGTGTGCTTTAAAAAAACATTTTTTCTAGGGACAGAAAACTATAGGTAGGGAGAGTGTCAGTGTCTTTTACTGTGCGAATCCTTGTTTCTAGGGACAGGGAAGGACAGTGAGGGAATTCTCCTTGTGCTATAGTGTGCTTTAAAAAAACATTTTTTCTAGGGACAGAAAACTATAGGTAGGGAGAGTGTCAGTGTCTTTTACTGTGCGAATCCTTGTTTCTAGGGACAGGGAAGGACAGTGAGGGAATTCTCCTTGTGCTATAGTGTGCTTTAAAAAAACATTTTTTCTAGGGACAGAAAACTATAGGTAGGGAGAGTGTCAGTGTGTTTTACTGTGCGAATCCTTGTTTCTAGGGACAGGGAAGGACAGTGAGGGAATTCTCCTTGTGCTATAGTGTGCTTTAAAAAAAAAAAAATTCTAGGGACAGAAAACTATAGGTAGGGAGAGTGTCAGTGTGTTTTACTGTGCGAATCCTTGTTTCTAGGGACAGGGAAGGACAGTGAGGGAATTCTCCTTGTGCTATAGTGTGCTAAAGCATTCCTCATCAACCATCTTTGAAATCCTTGTTTTTTTGGACAGTCAGGGAAATTGTCGTTGTGCTATTCTGTGCAAAAGCAATCATCCTCAACCATATTTAGAAATCCTTAAGTAAAGGGACAGAGAAGGACACCTGAAGGTAGCCCTTATTGCTTTTTTCCCATCTCCCTGCAGGCCATCTATTAGAATGTCTGGAAGGCAAACAAGGAGAGGCAGACAGTCAGGAGGCAATAAAAGAGGGCAAGCAGGCTCTGTGTCTGGGGGCAACAGTGCTGGTCGTGGACGCGGTGCATTGTCATCAGCACATGGCCATGGGACACGCTTGTCCTTCTTTTCGGCAGCTGGACATGTTGAGCCACATCATGCCGAAGACTTGGTAGAGTGGATGACCAAGCCCTCCTCCTCCTCCTCATCCTCTCTCACCCAGGCTCAGGGTACTGGAAAAGTAGCTGCCAAAGCGTCCTCTTCCCTGGTATCAATGTCAGACTCATCATCAGTCACTCCTTCCCTAGACCCACCATGTCCTCCTCCTGAGGAGTCCCCCGAACTGTTTGAGCACAGTGTTGGGTACATGCTCCAGGAGGATGCCCAGCGTTTCGAAGGGTCTGATGATGAAACCCAGCTAGAGGAAGGCAGTAGCGTGAGAGCAGACAGAGGGGATGCTCAAGAAGGACACCAATCTGGCAGTCATGTTCCAGCAGCTGCAGCATACTGCCATATTGGCTCCAGTGATGAGGAGGGAGGTGATGATGAGGTCACTGACTCCACGTGGGTGCCTAATAGGAGAGAGGAGGAGGAGGAGGATGAGGAGGAGGCACATCTCCAACGAGGCAGGATGCCCTTTGGTGGCCAGCGTAAGGGCAGTACACCGACGGAATCACACCGCAGAGCTCCGCCTGTGCAGGGCGCTGCCTCTGCCCGTCATTCAAAAAGTTCTTTGGTGTGGGCCTTTTTTGAGGCTAGTGCATCAGATCGCACAGCTGCTGTTTGCAACATATGTCTCAAGCGTATATCGCGTGGCCAAAACATCAGCCGCTTGGGTACCACATGCCTGACCAGACATATGTTGACCTGCCATGCAGCTCGTTGGCAAGCCTACCTCAAAGACCCACACCAAAGAACAAAGCGGACCTCTCCTTGCACCGCATCAGCTGGGATCTCCAACCCCACTATAACTTCAGTCCTCTCTGAAACATGCACTGAGAGGAATGAAGGTGTAGAATTAGGTGTGTCACAGCCAAGTACTTGCGCCCACTCTGCTAGCAGTACACCGACGTCCGATTCTAGCAGGCAAATTTCCCTGCCCCAGCTGCTGGACCGTCGAAAGAAGTTCACTCCCAGCCATCCACATGCCCAGCGGTTGAATGCTAGCTTGGCTAAATTGCTAGCGCTTCAACTGCTGCCTTTTCAGTTGGTAGACTCGGCCCCCTTCCGTGAGTTTGTGCAATGTGCGGTTCCTCAGTGGCAGGTTCCCAAACGCCACTTTTTCTCACGGAAGGCTATTCCGGCTCTCTACCGGCATGTGGAAGGCAATGTCTTGGCCTCGCTGGACAGGGCGGTCAGCGGTAAGGTGCATATTACCGCTGACTCATGGTCCAGCAGGCATGGACAGGGACGTTACCTTTCTTTCACGGCCCATTGGGTCACTCTTTTGGCAGCTGGGAAGGATGCAGGACAAGGTGCAGTAGTGTTGGAGGTTGTTCCACCGCCACGCCTCCAAAATGCTACTACTGGTTGTGACACACCTCTCTCCTCCACCCCCTCCTCTTCTTCTTCCTCCATGGCCTCTTCCTGTGGTTTGTCCTCGGAACCAGCGGTGCTCCGTAGGCGTTCAAGGGGCTACGCAAGTACGCAGGCAAAAAGATGCCATGCCGTGCTTGCGCTGGTGTGTTTGGGGGACAGAAGCCACACTGGGGCAGAGGTCCTGTCTGCTCTGCAGGGCCAGGCCGAGAGGTGGTTGACGCCACGCCAGCTTAAGCCAGGAATGGTGGTTTGCGACAATGGCACCAACCTCCTCTCCGCCCTCCGACAGGGACAACTGACCCATGTGCCCTGTGTGGCTCACGTCCTTAACCTGGTGGTGCAGCGGTTCTTGGGCAGGTACCCGGGCTTACAGGATGTCCTGAGGCAGGCCAGGAAAGTCTGTGTGCATTTCCGCAGATCTTATAATGCCAGTGCTCGCCTGGCTGAGCTGCAAAAGGAGTTGAACCTGCCCAAGAACCGCCTTATATGTGACATGCCCACCAGGTGGAACTCAACGTTGGCCATGCTGCAGCGGCTGCACACGCAGCAGAGGGCCATCAATGAGTACCTGTGCGACTACGGCACCAGGACAGGGTCAGGGGAGCTTGGTTTTTTTTCTCCACGCCAGTGGGGCATGATCAGGGATGCATGCACTGTCCTGGCACCATTTGAGGAGGCCACGAGGATGGTGAGCAGTGACAGTGCATGCATCAGTGACACTGTACCTCTTGTCCACCTGTTGGAGCACACGCTGCGTGGAATAATGGACAGGGCACTTGAGGCAGAACAGAGGCAGGAAGAGGAGGACTTCCTTGCCTCTCAAGGCCCCCTTTACCCAGACAGTGTTCCTTCTGTCCCACCCATCGCACAGGAAGAGGACGAGGAGGAGGAGGAGGGAGGAGGAGGAGGATTGTGTCAGCATGGAGGTGGAGGCTGGCACTCAGCATCATCAGCAGCAGTCTTTTAGGGATGATTTACAGTCCCAAGAAACCAGTGGACTTGTACGTGGCTGGGAGGAGGTGGCTGCGGATCATGTCGTCCTTAGTGACCCAGAGGACTCCGGAGCGAATGCCTCAGCAAACCTACGCTGCATGGCCTCCCTGATCCTGCAAAGTCTGCGGAAGGATCCTCGTATTCTTCGGATCAAGGAGAGGGACCATTACTGGCTGGCCACTCTCCTTGATCCACGGTACAAGGGTAAGGTTGCGGACCTTATGTTACCGTCGCAGAGGGAGCAGAGGATGAGACAACTCCGGGAGGCCTTGCAGAAAGGTCTGTGCAACGCGTTCCCAGAGACTGGGAGGTTACAAACTCCTGGTCCTGGACAACGAGTTGCTGAGGCTTCGGGCAGTCAAAGAAGGAGCGGTGGGGAAGGTGGCCGTCTGACCGATGCGTTCAGACAATTCTTTAGTCCGCAGCCCCAAAGTATGATCGGTTCCAGCAACCATCGCCAGCGTCTGATAAACATGGTGCAGGAATATCTAGGGGCAAGGTCAGACTTGGACACCTTCCCCACCGAAAATCCTCTGGCTTACTGGGTCTTGAGGATGGATCACTGGCCAGAGCTTGCACAGTATGCAATTGAGCTACTGGCCTGTCCTGCATCCAGCGTTCTTTCGGAACGCACATTCAGTGCTGCTGGAGGATTTGTCACGGATCACAGGGTGCGCCTGTCCACCGACTCGGTTGATCGACTGACTTTCATCAAGATGAACCAGTCTTGGATCACCACCAGCTACCACACACCTGATGCTGATATAACAGACTAATTGATTTTAACATGTCACATCCCTTCAAGACTGATGCTGATGCTGAGTGCCTGTGCTGTTATGTTGACTGGCTATCCTCCTCCTCCGAGTCCTCAATGATACGATTGATGATGATAGCTTGGAAGATCATTTTTGTTTATGGGTGCCGCCACCAGTGGCTAAGGCCCAATTTTTCAGCCCCTGTTCAACAGGGGCATGCAATTACAATTCTTGATCTAATAATTCACAGCAGGGCCCATTGCTGCACCCACCAAGAGTAACTCTGAGGGCTTACAGTGTTGTGGCAACGCCACCACCACCACCACCACGAAAGGCCCAATTTTTCAGCCCCTGTTCAAAAGGGGCATGTAATTACAATTCTTGATCTAATAATTCACAGCAGGGCCCATTCCTGCACCCACCAAGAGTAACTCTGAGGGCTTACAGTGTTGTGGCAACACCACCACCACCACCACCACCACGAAAGGCCCAATTTTTCAGCCCCTGTTCAAAAGGGGCATGTAATTACAATTCTTGATCTAATAATTCACAGCAGGGCCCATTCCTGCACCCACCAAGAGTAACTCTGAGGGCTTACAGTGTTGTGGCAACACCACCACCACCACCACCACCACGAAAGGCCCAATTTTTCAGCCCCTGTTCAACAGGGGCATGCAATTACAATTCTTGATCTAATAATTCACAGCAGGGCCCATTCCTGCACCCACCAAGAGTAACTCTGAGGGCTTACAGTGTTGTGGCAACACCACCACCACCACCACCACCACGAAAGGCCCAATTTTTCAGCCCCTGTTCAACAGGGGCATGCAATTACATTTCTTGATCTAATAATTCACAGCAGGGCCCATTGCTGCACCCACCAAGAGTAACTGTCAGGGCTTACAGTGTTGTGGCACCAGCACCACCATCAAAGGCCCAATTTTTACTACCACTGTTCAACAATTATATGTAATTAAAATTCCTGATATAATAGTTGACAGCAGGGCGTTCCAGCACCAACCAAGAGTAACTGTGAGTGCTTACAGTGTTGTGCCAACACCAACAACTAAGGGGCCTATTTCTGCAGAGTATATACGGCAGGTCCCTACTTTCAAACATCCAACTTACAAACGACTCCTACTTGCAAACGCAAGAAGACAACAGGAAGTGAGAGGAAATCTACCACTAGGAAGGAAAATTCTCTCCTGTAAGAATAAATATGGGAGAAAGGTGTCTCCTCTGTACTGATGCTTTATCAGCAATCCTTGTTTCAAGAAAAACACCACATTTCAAAAACAGTTGTCATTGGGACGGAAAGTGAGGTGAAATGTTCTGAACAGGGGCACAGACAGCAAAACAAATGTTACAGGGGTGATAACCCTTACCTATGTTTTCCAAAAAGTTTAAAAATAGATTTTTGGGCTGGAGCTACACTTCAACAATGTACCTGTTCAAAATTACAAACAGATTCTACATAAGAACAAACCTACAGTCCCTGTCTTGTATGCACCGCCTGTATACGGCTGTTCAGAGTATATAGGGCCTTTTTTATTTTATGTGCGGGGTTCCCCTTAATATCCATACAAGACCCAAAGGGGCTGGTAATGGGCTGGGGTAGGGGGGGGGGGGGGGGTCATGGGGTAGCTATGCCATTTTTCTTAAAGATTTTCATCCATATTACCGGGACCAGACATTACATTAAAGCCGCAAGCAGTTTTAAATGGCTTTTTTTCCTTTAGAAATGTAATTTTGTGCAGGGACAGTTCTAAACACGGGAAACACGTGGCACTTCACAGGCATACTTTAGACACCCCCCAGGTACGATATTTAAAGGAATATTTGACTTTTTTTTTTTCACTTTATGCATCATTAACCACTTCAATACAGGGCTTTTTGTACCTATTCAATACCGGGCCTATTTTGGCACTTCTCTCCTACATGTACAAATCATCATTCTTTTGCTAGAAAATTACTCAGAACCCCCAAACATTATATATGTTTTTTTAGCAGACACCCTAGGGAATAAAATGACGGTCATTGCAACATTTTTTCTTGCACAATATTTGCGCAATAATTTTTCAAACGCCTTTTTTTTAAAAAAAAAAATGGTTTCATGAATTAAAAAATAACAAAACAGTAAAGTTAGCCCAATTTTTTGGGAACATATGAAAGATAATGTTACGCCGAGTAAATAGATACCTAAGATGTCACGCTTTAAAATTGCGCACACTCATGGAATGGCGCCAAACTTCGGTACTTAAAAATCTCCATAGGCGACGCTTAAATTTTTTTTACAGGTTACCAGGTTAGAATTACAGAGGAGGTCTAGTGCTAGAATTGTTGCACGCGCTCTAACGCACGCGGCGATACCTCACATGCGTGGTTTGAACGGCGTTTACATATGTGGGCGACTTACGTGTGCATTCGCTTCTGATCGCGAGCTACCGGGGACAGGGGCGTTTTAATATTTTTTTTTTATTATTTATTTATTTAACTTACTTATTTATTTATTTTTTTACAATGATTTTACTTTTTTTTTTTTTTTGATCACTTTTATTCCTATTACAAGGAATGTAAACATCCCTTGTAATAGGAATGTGTGTGACAGGTTCTCTTTATTGAGAGATGCGGGGTCAATAAGACTCCACATCTCTCCTCCAGGCTGGAAAGCATGAGATCAGTGAAAATTTTTTCACTGATTTCATACTTACAGCCGCAACGGCGGCTTTGTTTACATTTTTGAGACCCGGGCGTGACGTCATCACATCGCGCCCGGGCCTCCGACGATCATAGAGATGACTGGTGACCATCTGGTCACCAGTCATCTCTATGCTCATCACGTGACTCCACCAACGATGCCGGAAGATTCGCTCCGGGTCCCCGATCGCACGGGGGAGCCCGGAGAAGCACCGGATGGCGGCGGGAGGGGGGGTGTCCCCTCCCGCCGCCTATAAGAACGATCAAGCGGCGGAACCGCCGCTATGATCGTTCTTATGGTGCACAGAATCGCTGGCACTTCAAAGGGATATCTGAATGATGCCTCTAGCTGCAGGCATCATTCAGATATCCCCCTACAAAGCCGAGGACGTCATATGACGTCCACCCAGGATGGGAGATCCCATCTGTGGACGTCATTTGTCTATGGCTGGGTAGGGAAGTGGTTAAAATGACTGCTCCCGAAAAACGACCGTTTTTAAAACTTCTTTTTGCATTGATACATGTCCCCTGGTGCACAACCCGGGTTCCCAAACCCTTTTTAGGACAATAACATGCATAATAGTTGTTATAATTAGCACTTTAGAATTCGAACGTTCGCATCCATTGTATTTAATAGGGTTCTAATGTTCGTACGAACTTTCGGTCCGTTCGCGGGTTCTGGTGCGAACCGAACCCGGGGGTGTTCGGCTCATCACTAGCCTTGACTGTATGACACAGTCTCACCCAGCTCAGAGAATGAGGCTTCCCCACAGCTTGATAATCTCCTAGTCACAGCTTGATAATCTCCTAGTCAGTGGCTCGCCGTCAGATGAATACTCAAAAAAAAGGGGAGAAAGCCTCCATGGTGTAGTAATAAAACCACGATTTTAATAAAACGTAAGGGTTGCACTTACAGAATCACTGTAGTTAATCAGCGAAGATCAGCAGTGTAATGTGCAGCAATATAGCGATAAAAAATCCGGCGTCTTTTCAAATCCTTCCCGAGTTTAAAGGAGCATCACATGCTTGAAACAATCTTATTTATCCACAATTTTGAAAGGGTGCCATGAATTTTGACCAGCCCCTTTGTTTGAGTTTTGTGTGACATTATGTCCAATTTGCTTTTTTTCCTCCCTTTTTTTGTTTTGTTCCAATACACAGAAAGGGAATAAACATGTGTATAGCAAAACATGTGTTACTGCAATACTTTTCTGTGAGAAATACTTGATTTTCTGGAAAAATTTATGAGGTGCCAACAATTTCGGCCATGACTAACTCACACTGTGCTTACTATATTTAAACAATGTAGACTGATCTTTTTAGGGTGCTTTGAAACAGGACGATGCCCTGATGAGGGTGGAAGGAGTAAACACCAAATGCCCTGTACACACGATAGTTTTTTCCGATGAAAAAAGTCTGATGGACTTTTTTTCATCAGAAAAAAACGATCGTGTGTGGGCACCATCTGACTTTTTTCCATCGGTGTCAAAAAATAGAACGTTTTAAATTTTTCCGATGGAAAAAAAAACCGATAGGAAATTCCGATTGTCTGCGTGGAACTCCATCGGAGAAAAAACCCACGCATGCTCAGAATCAAGTCGACGCATGCTCAGAAGCATTGAACTTTATTTTTCTCGGCTAGTCTGAGTGTTTTACGTCACCGCATTTTGGATGGTCGGAATTTTGTATGATGGTGTGAAGGCAAGACTGATGAAAGTCAGCTTCATCGGAAATCCGATCGTGTGTACAGGGCATTAGGGAGAAAGGAGGCTGAACAAATGTCTTTATCAGAGAATAAGAGTCTAGCAGTCTCTAAAGAGAATGGCAAATGACAAGACTTGACTCTTTAGGGTGCTCAAGGCCAAACGTTGCCCCAGCCCAGATTGGAAAAGGGACAACATACATCCTCGGAATATCTTCTAGGGTGAAAATTCTGACGCACACCATGCAAAGTAAGTCCTCCAAGTGCGATGATAGACCTCACAAGAGGTAAATTTCCTACCTTTAATCAGCCTAAGATTTAGATTTATAAGGACTTGGATTTCAGCAGCCAAGCCGTCGAAGCAGGACATGAAGAAATAATTCCGGATGGCTGCAATTCCAAAAATCCTTTTATTGAAGCTTCATATGACAAGTGGTTGGCAGATGAAGCAGGGGACAAAGAGGTAGACGCGTTTCGCGCAAATGTCAGCGCTTAGTCATTATGACTAAGCGCTAATATTTGCGTGAAACGCGTCTACCTCTTTGTCCCCTGCTCCATCTGTCAACCACTTGTCATATGAAGCTTCAATAAAAGGATTTTTGGAAGTGCAGCCGTCTGGAATTATTTCTTCACGTTACACAGCATGCGAGCTGGGCTGGCACCTGACTCACCCGGAGCAGCATTTCTTGTTTCATATGAAGCAGGACGGTGGACTAGTACTCGAGACAGCAGGTCTAGTCAGTCTGGAACTTCTAATGGAGTATTTCCCAGGAGTTGGAGAATATACAGGTCCTTCTCAAAAAATTAGCATATTGTGATAAAGTTCATTATTTTCTGTAATGTACTGATAAACATTAGACTTTCATATATTTTAGATTCATTACACACAACTGAAGTAGTTCAAGCCTTTTCTTGTTTTAATATTGATGATTTTGGCATACAGCTCATGACAACCCAAAATTCCTATCTCAAAAAATTAGCATATCATGAAAAGGTTCTCTAAACGAGCTATTAACCTAATCATCTGAATCAACTAATTAACTCTAAACACCTGCAAAAGATTCCTGAGGCTTTTAAAAACTCCCAGCCTGGTTCATTACTCAAAACCGCAATCATGGGTAAGACTGCCGACCTGACTGCTGTCCAGAAGGCCATCATTGACACCCTCAAGCAAGAGGGTAAGACACAGAAAGAAATTTCTGAACGAATAGGCTGTTCCCAGAGTGCTGTATCAAGGCACCTCAGTGGGAAGTCTGTGGGAAGGAAAAAGTGTGGCAGAAAACGCTGCACAACGAGAAGAGGTGACCGGACCCTGAAGAAGATTGTGGAGAAGGACCGATTCCAGACCTTGGAGGACCTGCGGAAGCAGTGGACTGAGTCTGGAGTAGAAACATCCAGAGCCACCGTGAACAGGCGTGTGCAGGAAATGGGCTACAGGTGCCGCATTCCCCAGGTCAAGCCACTTTTGAACCAGAAACAGCGGCAGAAGCGCCTGACCTGGGCTACAGAGAAGCAGCACTGGACTGTTGCTCAGTGGTCCAAAGTACTTTTTTCGGATGAAAACAAATTTTGCATGTCATTCGGAAATCAAGGTGCCAGAGTCTGGAGGAAGACTGGGGAGAGGGAAATGCCAAAATGCCTGAAGTCCAGTGTCAAGTACCCACAGTCAGTGATGGTCTGGGGTGCCATGTCAGCTGCTGGTGTTGGTCCACTGTGTTTTATCAAGGGCAGGGTCAATGCAACTAGCTTTCAGGAGATTTTGGAGCACTTCATGCTTCCATCTGCTGAAAAGCTTTATGGAGATGAAGATTTAATTTTTCAGCACGACCTGGCACCTGCTCACAGTGCCAAAACCACTGGTAAATGGTTTACTGACCATGGTATTACTGTGCTCAATTGGCCTGTCAACTCTCCTGACCTGAACCCCATAGAGAATCTGTGGGATATTGGGAAGAGAAAGTTGAGAGACGCAAGACCCAACACTCTGGATGAGCTTAAGGCCGCTATCGAAGCATCCTGGGCCTCCATAACACCTCAGCAGTGCCACAGGCTGGTTGCCTCCATGCCACGCCGCATTGAAGCAGTCATTTCTGCAAAAGGATTCCCGACCAAGTATTGAGTGCATAACTGAACATAATTATTTGAAGGTTGACTTTTTTTGTATTAAAAACACTTTTCTTTTATTGGTCGGATGAAATATGCTAATTTTTTGAGATAGGAATTTTGGGTTGTCATGAGCTGTATGCCAAAATCATCAATATTAAAACAAGAAAAGGCTTGAACTACTTCAGTTGTGTGTAATGAATCTAAAATATATGAAAGTCTAATGTTTATCAGTACATTACAGAAAATAATGAACTTTATCACAATATGCAAATTTTTTGAGAAGGACCTGTACAGGTATCAAGTCTCTCTGGGCCAATTTTATGACCCCAAAATCACTGGAACGTCATCCATCTCCATTCTGAAAAGCAGCAGAGAAATAATCCCCTGCATCTAGGTGCTGAGTGAGAAAGTCTGACTGCCAACTGTCTACTCTGTGAATGTGGACAAGACTAGAATGTGCCTTTTGAACCAAGCCATAATTGGGTCCATTTGTTGAAGCTTGTGGTGTGGCCCTGATAATTTAACCAAGTAACACCCACTCTATCCAACAAACAAATCAATCTTTTGAAATTACAAATACAGCTGCTGTCATAAAACAAAGGATTTTGTTACTACTCAAAAAATAAACCCCTACACAATCAGGAGGGCAAAACAGTGCTTGGAATATATACTACAACCTCAAATGTGCAACATGTGAACATAAAAAAATAAGTCAAATTCTAATAAGTGTACATAATATATGTGCTCTGTGTGCTTAATACGTCCAATTCCGCAGGCTTTGAAGAAAAACGTGTGCCTGTACCAATCCACAACACACCGCAAATGAGGAAAAAATGAATGAGGACAGCCGCACTCCAATCCAACGTGTGTTTATTCAACAGGCACTACAAAGACCAGCTAGAACAGGATAGCTGACGCGTTTCGCACAAAGTTAGTGCTTACTCATAGCTAAATTAAACCAAAATGAACTCTAATATATATACCACTCTTAACAAAGCATGTGATCAAAAATGGGTGTGTGATGGGTAACTCCTAATTAGAAAGCAATTGTAAAGCAATAATGAAATTAGTGCAATCAGTGAAAGACTAAAAGCTATCAGATGTCATACAATTAAACACTATTATACACTGTTACACCCCATTCAGAATTAGAATGCAATCGATACATTGTAATAATCAAATAAATCAAATAAAATAAATGACATCAATGACATAGTGATTTGGTAACCAGTGCATTGTCATAATCTAATGGATAAAGGTGAGTGAGTAAATGATAAGGTAAAAAAGTGGATGGGTAAAGGGTCCTATGCTAAAATGAAGTATAGTAACCATGTAAATATAGATGCATGAATAACATCTTATTGAGAAAGAAAAGGGGGAGTCCACACATGTGGGATTCCAGATCTTCAATCCAAAGTTTAGATGACCACATAGTGATGAAATGAAATAATAGTGATAGAAATAGATTATGAAAAGTGAGAATGGTGATGTTCATAGTGTACATTGTAGAAAAATGATTATAAATATTATAAATGTTATATATATGATGACATGTGATAGTAACAGTCTGTGTGTGTATAATAACATTCCAAAAGATTTTATTTTCTCTCTTTTTTCTCTTGTTTGGATCAAATATATATAATATTTTGCGTTTGTGTGTTATTTTGCCTATTTCTTGATTAATTAGTTATTAGTTCATTAATTATGTCAAATATATTTGACTATAAGTGTTAATAAATTAATCAAAAGAAATGGAATAAAGTAAAAGTAGTCAAAAGTGAAATGAAAAAGGTTCTGGCATAGGACAAAAGGCCATATACTGTATAAAGAGAACAAAAGGACACGAGAAATATATAGATGGTTGCATAAATAGCAGAACCAACAGCACAAATATAGATATAAGGCTACTAAATGCATGTATATATATGGTGTATATATACATTCTGTCCTCTATAGTTATAATGCTTACACACGTTTTTTTCATTGCAAACATGTTTGCTAAATTGCTGTGTCGTTTTTTCAGCGTATACACAGTATATATACATGCATTTAGTAGCCTTATATCTATATTTGTGCTGTTGGTTCTGCTATTTATGCAACCATCTATATTTTTCTCGTGTCCTTTTGTTCTCTTTATACAGTATATGGCCTTTTGTCCTATGCCAGAACCATGAAGACTACACGAACATTTGTTTAGATGGTTCAAATACACCAAATTTCACTCTCTAGTACTCAGTGTAGAATTGGGTATCATTATGATTAGTTTTCCCTTTTCTTTTTTAATGTCTACT
The DNA here is from genome assembly GCA_029206835.1 of Rana muscosa. NCBI lineage: Eukaryota > Metazoa > Chordata > Amphibia > Anura > Ranidae > Rana > Rana muscosa. The sequence goes on from CM055116.1 coordinate 224,042,152, forward strand.
TATGGTGCCATGTTAATTCTTGGTAAAAGTTTTGTATATAGATGTGTTTTGTGAGTGGAATTAGTGAAGTGCAATTTATTTTGCCTCAGTCTACTTTTATGATCTGGATATTTGCACTCGCCGTCTTCACACACATACACGCATCCTTTCCATCATTATCGGTCATAACAGGCGATCATATATAGACTAAATATCCCGTCATTCTAAACGTTCAAATTGCTATATCAGATTCTTTTAGTATTTCATACTGATACTGATATCATGACGGGTAAATATACACGGATCCAATATTTTGCCATTTTGTACCGGTAAATTTAATCGGATCGCCTTATACAAACACTGACATTGACAAAATCATTTTTCTATGGGTTATTATTATAGACATTGGTTTCGTTGGATACAGAACTATTTTTAGTACATTTTAGCGTTCTTAATCTACATATACGATATATATGTTTATACTAACATATAGGAAATATTTTTAGGACGAACACTTTATATTCTAATTCCATCCAACCCTAACCTTTCACTGTTAATACCCAGTGCATATGCGAACATTTATATGTGCACCTGAATTTTGTTTTTTTAATATACATATGCTTGCACTACACAGCAGCTTGAATTACAGCATTTTTTTAGCATTATTAGGATTACTATTATATATTCTACCTATATATTTATGTTACCATCTGACTTGCACATTTATTTATTTATTTATTTTTATCTGTGCATTTTTCGTTATACAACATTTGCGTGACACCATTATCCTATGTGTATTCATAGTGGTTCATGTGAACTTTTCGTACCGGCTAGTTGATTATACAATCGCATTACATTTGCGTGACATCATTACTCAATGCCTATACCACTGTGGTTCACATGTATTTTACGTACTGACTAGTTTACTATGTAAATGCACAATAACCATTATTAAATTTGTACAGTCAGATGCTCATACTTCACATTTCTACACTACACATAAAGCGCAGACTATTGCGCGACGCACTTACCACCTTTTTCATTTCACTTTTGACTACTTTTACTTTATTCCATTTCTTTTGATTAATTTATTAACACTTATAGTCAAATATATTTGACATAATTAATGAACTAATAACTAATTAATCAAGAAATAGGCAAAATAACACACAAACACAAAATAGAAAAATACAAACATATTTGATCCAAACGAGAGAAAAAAAGAGAGAAAAAAAAAATCTTTTGGAATGTTATTATACACACACAGACTGTTACTATCACATGTCATCATATATATAACATTTATAATATTTATAATCATTTTTCTACAATGTACACTATGAACATCACCATTCTCACTTTTCATAATCTATTTCTATCACTATTATTTCATTTCATCACTATGTGGTCATCTAAACTTTGGATTGAAGATCTGGAATCCCACATGTGTGGACTCCCCCTTTTCTTTCTCAATAAGATCTTATTCATGCATCTATATTTACATGGTTACTATACTTCATTTTAGCATAGGACCCTTTACCCATCCACTTTTTTACCTTATCATTTACTCACTCACCTTTATCCATTAGATTATGACAATGCACTGGTTACCAAATCACTATGTCATTGATGTCATTTATTTTATTTATTTGATTATTACAATGTATTGATTGCATTCTAATTCTGAATGGGGTGTAACAGTGTATAATAGTGTTTAATTGTATGACATCTGATAGCTTTTAGTCTTTCACTGATTGCACTAATTTCATTATTGCTTTACAATTGCTTTCTAATTAGGAGTTACCCATCACACACCCGTTTTTGATCACATGCTTTGTTAAGAGTGGTATATATATTAGAGTTCATTTTAGTTTAATTTAGCTATGAGTAAGCACTAACTTTGTGCGAAACGCGTCAGCTATCCTGTTCTAGCTGGTCTTTGTAGTGCCTGTTGAATAAACACACGTTGGATTGGGATGCGGCTGTCCTCATTCATTTTTTCCTCATTTGCTACGTGCATCGCCGGCACCCAAGGTCTCTGAGAGAAGCACCTCCCTTATCTTGTCTACCTTGAGCGGCAATTTCTGTTTTTTGTCTTTGGATTCCACAACACACCGCACTCACCAGACCAGATTGACCCCTTGTGTATAACAAGAAAGTCAAATTTTGCGTCCTTAGACTGGATATTCCACAACCTGGATCAGAATTAGCTCAGTGTATGCTGCATGTACTGTTAGCTGGAACTTCCATCAAGATAGGAAATTGCTCCACTGTTTCTTTAAAGTGATTGTAAATGATCACCTTGTAAAACAAATTAATCGGTTTAAAATAGAAATGAAAGGCAAAACATGTTTGCATAGATAAAAAAAAAAAACATTATAAATACCTTTTTCCCAAGTGATCGCACTCCCTCTGTTCTCAGCTGCATAAGAGCTGGGGGGAGGAGAAGCAGCAGTACTCTGAGCTTCCCTGTGACAGGCTGTGCAGGAGGAGTGTGTCAGGACAAGTCTTATCATTGGAGGAGAGCAGGCTGAGTTCCCAACACAGATAGAGAACTGATCACACTGTGCTCTCGTGCTTAGTGCGGTCAGTGTTTAATAGGAAAATAGAGGGACTGGCAGGAACACCAGGGATTTCACACAAAGGAAGCAATACAAAGAGAACAGGATACTTTCTCATACAAGTACATGGTACAGCAGGCACATATCAGGAATATGAAATGTTGTTGTAACAAAAGCTTTAAGTCCTCTTGGACCACCAGACATTATGCAGCAGGGCCATCAAAAAACAATAAAAATATATTTATTGCACTTATAGAAGTAAACAGCAAATCAAAGTCTTAAAAACTGAAACCGTAAGCACCACTGTGCCCACCAGCTTGCATTCCAGGAAAGCGGAAGTGATATAACTGGCAGTCCTGCTCTATGCGGTTCGTCATTAGTGTGCAACATCCTTGGGTGGGGTTTAATAAAAAATGTATTGCACTATGAGAGACATCCCCTTCTCTTTTTGATGGTCCTGCTGCATAAAGTCTGGTGGTCCAAGAGGACTTAAAAGGAACAGTGGAGCAATTTGCTATCTTGATGGAGGATCCAGCTAACTGTGCATGCTTGTTATACACAAGGGGCCAATATGGTCTGCTGAGTGCAGTGTGGTGGAGTGGTACATGTATGATTTGTTCTTCACAGCATGTGGGATTAGATGCAATAAGCACATACAGTATATTACGTAGACTTTTGAGGAATTTAGTTTATTTATTTTGCATTTTGGGATATATATATAAAATATTATACACATACACACACAGTCATGCTCAAAAGTTTGCATACCCTGGCAGAAATGTGAAATTTTGGCATTAATATTGAAAATATAACTGATCATGCCAAAAAACTGTGTTTTATTTAACCACTTAAGGACCGGACCAATACGCAGCTTAATGACCAGAGGTGTTTTCACAATTTGGCACTGCGCTACTTTAACTGGAAATTGTGCGGACATGCAATGTTGTACCCAAACTAAATTTGCGTCCTTTTCTTCCCACAAATAGAGATTTCTTTTAATGGCATTTGATTGCCTCTGCGATAATTTTTTTTGCGATATAAACGGAAAAAGACTGAAAATTTTGAAAAAAAATGATATTTTCTACATTTTGTTATAAGAAAAATCGAATAAACTCAATTTTAGTCATACATTTAGGCCAAAATGTATTCAGCCACATGTCTTTAGTAAAAAAAATGTCAATAAGTGTATATTTATTGGTTTGCGCAAAAGTTATAGCGTCTACAAACTAGGGTACATTTTCTGGAATTTACACAGCTTTTAATTTATGACTGCCTATCTCATTTCTTGAGGTGCTAAAATGGCAGGGCAGTACAAAACCCCCCCAAATGACCCAATTTTGGAAAGTAGATACCCCAAGGAAATTGCTGAGAGGCATGTTGAGCCCATTGAATTATTTTTTTTTTGTCCCAAGTGATTGAATAATGACAAAAAAAAATAAAAAAGACAAAAAGTTGTCACTAAATGATATATTGCTCATACATGCCATGGTTATATGTGGAATTGCACCCCAAAATACATTTTGCTGCTTCTCCTGAGTACGGGGATACCACATGTGTGGGACTTTTTAGGAGCCTAGCCGCGTACAGGACCCCGAAAACCAAGCACCGCATTCAGGATTTTTAAGGGCACAAATTTTTGATTTCACTCCTCACTACCTATCACAGTTTCGAAGGCCATAAAATGCCAAAATAGCACAACCCCCCCCCAAATGACCCCATTTTAGAAAGTAGACAGCCCAAGCTATTTGCTGAGAGGCATGTTGAGTATTTTACAGCTCTCATTTGTTTTTGAAAATGAGGAAAGAAAATTAAATTTTTTTTTTCAAAACTTTGTGACAAAAAGGGAGATCTGCAAAATGCTCACCATACCAAATCAGCAAATAGCTTGGGGTGTCTACTTTCCAAAATGGGGTCATTTGGGGAGGTTTTGTGCCATCTGGGCATTCCGTTTTACACCCTTAGAAAGCCTGAAGGCGGTGCTTGGTTTTTGGGGTCCCGTACGCGGCTAGGCTCCCAAAAAGTCTCACACATGTAGTATCCCCGTACTCAGGAGAAGCAACAGAATGTATTTTGGGTGTAATTCCACATATGCCCATGGCATGTTTGAGCAATATATCATTTAGTGACAACTTTGTGCAAAAAAACAAAAAATAAATCGTCTTTTTTCCGCAACTTGTGTCAACATATAAAATATTCCATGGACTCGACATGCCTCTCAGTACATAGCTTGGGGTGTCTACTTTCCAAAATGGGGTCATTTGGGGGGGTTTTGAACTGTCTTGGCATTTTATACACAACATTAGGAAGCTTACATCCACTCTTCTAACCACTTGAAGACAAAGCCCTTTTCTTTCTCGTACATCACGGGACACAGAGCGACATAGTCATTACTAATGGGTTATATAGATACCGTCAGGTGCTGGCACTGGCAACTTCCAAAACCGGAAGTACCCTCCCCTATATAAGCCCCTCCCATCCGGGAGCACCTCAGTTTTTTGCCAGTGTCTAAGGTGTTGGCCAAGAAGAAACATGTGTTTTTCACTGAGCTTGCGTACAGGTTCTTTTGGGCCTCAGTAAGCTATTCCGGATCCGACCAAAAAAGCTTCATAGCTAAACGGTCGGTACCCGGGCCTTGCAGAGAAGAGCAAGGTTTTGCCTGTAATGCTTCTCTTAGGAGAGCTGGACCCTGGGATCCAGAGCTCTGGTCATACCCACGACCAAGATGTTTTCTGTGCAGGGTGCTATACAGGTCCAGGGGAGTGGAATCCTTGGGAACCCGGTCCCTGAAGGTTTGATTACAATGCCTGCCGTGATAGGTGAAGTTTGGGCTTTTGTGGACCAAACAAAGTCCTGCGGCGGGGAACAGGTAAGTGGGGGCCCCCAGGAACTTGGTTCTATTGGGGGACCCCCAAGCCTAATTTGTCTTTCTGTCTGTTACCTAATGGTATTCCCGCAAAATTCTGTGCATGCCTGTAACTACTAAAAAAATGTAATAATTTTTAATGGTGGTCAAGAAAAAAAAAAAAAAAAAAATTTTTTATATATATATTTAATATATTAGACTGCGGTACCTGTGTTTGTCCACTAGAGGCCGCTGTGGAATGTTTTCTTGTCATGTGGACTAGCTTCTTCTCAGCAGAGCAAAGTCCAGGCAGATGGTGAGTTCTCTTATAGGAAACTGCTTCCTCTGCCATGTTGCAGTGTTCGTCCATCCCCCGGCCTGCGGCAAAGAGGGGCCCTGGCTCCTGTCCCTTGTTACCATTTTTTGAAATTAGCGCCGAAGGCGCACGTGGCCGCGCGCGCGCGTGCACGCGCCTCTATATATAGAGGTGAGCCGGGAAAGGGGGCGGAGCCTGGGGGATGACGCTCTGTGCGCGCCGCAGCGCTTCTGCGCATGTGCGGGCGTCCCAGCAGTTTAAAAAAACCACAATATTGTAGTGAGCTGGCTATGAAGTACAGAGACAGAGCTGGCAACATTTAAAGGCATACAGCAAGCGGTTGATACAGGCATCCCCTAGAAAGGCACATTAGTAGACACCAACTGTTTCTTATAGCAGCATTTATGCTAGACTATTATCAGTAACTGGTGTATTTCGGCTGGAATACCTCAGCTTTGTGGCTTAGGAATATGCCGTCTAAAAACTCCGGGACTAGAAATTCCAGGAGGAATAGGGGGTCTCCATCGGGCTCTGAGGATCTTGGGCATGCTTTGGCTGCACCAGTCTCCCCTGAAGAATCAGAGGTTAGTGACCGTAGAGCACCCTCAGGAGTACCTGGTACTGTGGCTGTCCTCAGTTCACCTGCTCCTGTGTATGTAACAGAGGAGGTTTTTTCCTCAGCTCTGGGAGGGCTGGAAGAGAGATTGTCAGCATTGATCGCTGCTTCCCTGTCACAGGAGAAAAGCGCTCGATCTCCGTCTCCCCCCTCAGAGTGCCTGTTAACAGAGCAACAGTCCCATACAGAGGTCGACCTACCTGAGGGGGATCAGGAGGAGGTTGATTCGGTTGCAGAGGAATCAACAGTGGAAGAGCCGTTCTCAGCATCACATGCTGAAAGGTTATGGGTTCAGTCCCTGACTAATATGGTCCGATCAGCATTTAAAATGCCACTTGCGGAGCCATCCTCCACTTCTGTCTCCTCGTTGGGGTCACTAAAAGCTCCCCAGACTGTTTGTTCCTTTCCGATCCATCCTTTACTGGAGGGGCTCATTTACCAGGATTGGGAGCATCCTGACAAAATATTTACTCCCCCCAAGAGATTTCCGGTGGTCTATCCCATGGAGGATAAGTTCATCAGAAAATGGAGGGTCCCTACAGTGGACGCAGCCATCTCTTGTGTGAATAAATCACTGACATGTCCGGTGGAAAATGTCCAAATGTTCAAGGACCCAATAGATAAAAAATTGGAGTCCTTATTAAAATCTGCTTTTTCTACAGCAGGATTGGTGACACAACCAGCAGTGGCAGCTATTGGGGTCTGCCAAGCAGTGAAGGATCAGTTGAAACAGGTCTTAAGGGACTTGCCGGATCAGCAGGCTCTTGCCCTAGCTGATCTACCTAGAGCCTTATGCTTTGCGGTGGACGCTATAAAGGATTCAATCCATCAGGCCTCCCGCCTTACGCTGTCTGTAGTACATATGCGCAGGCTTCTATGGCTCAAAAACTGGTCTGCTGAAGCTCCCTGTAAAAAATTGCTGGTTAGCTTCCCATTTCATGGGGAGCGCTTATTCGGGGAAGACCTGGACAAGTATATCCAGAGAATTTCCAGCGGTAAAAGTACACTTTTGCCGGTTAAAAATAGAGTTAGAGGTCCCTCTTTTAAGAGGCCGGCTTCTCCAGTCCCTAGGACATCGGCTGTGAAACAGTTCCGACGGCCTCCTCGGTCAAATCCCGGAGGTAGAAATCAGGGACAGTTGCAGGGTAACAAAAAGCCCTGGAGCAGGAGAGGTACAAAACCTCCCCCAAAGTCAAATGCATGAAGGGTTGCCCCCACCCAATCGGGTGGGGGGAAGACTTCAGTTGTTCACAGAGACCTGGCGGGACACGATCCGAGACAGATGGGTGCTCTCCGCAGTAAATCTGGGATACAAATTGGAGTTAAAAAACTCCCCTTCTTCCCGCTTTATAAGGTCAAACGTGCCAAGGGATCCCCAGAAGAGAGGATCCCTCCTGTTGGCACTAGAACAATTATTGCTTCAAGCAGTAATTATAGAGGTTCCCCTGGAAGAGTGGGGGTTCGGGTTTTACTCAAACCTCTTTACAGTTCCGAAGCCAAACGGGGACGTGAGGCCCATACTAAATCTAAAAGGGCTAAACAAATTCCTGCATATCAGGACTTTCCGGATGGAGTCGATCCGATCGGTAGCCACTGCCCTACAAGGGGAGGAATGGTTAGCCTTGATCGACATCAAGGATGCTTATTAGCAAATTCCCATCTTTCCAGCCCACCAAAAATTTCTACGCTTTGCGGTAGAAGGCCGCCATTTTCAGTTCAGAGCCTTACCCTTCGGTCTGGCCACAGCACCAAGAGTGTTCACAAAAATTTTGGCCCCATTATTGGCCAATCTAAGAACACGAGGTGTAACGATAATGGCATATCTAGACGACTTGTTGCTGATAGACCACTCAGTGGAAAAACTAGAAGTGGTTGTTCACGAGACAATCAAGTATCTGGAATATCACGGTTGGATTATCAACCGAGACAAGTCAGCCCTAAAGCCAGTCAAAAGTCTGGAATACTTGGGGCTAAGGCTGGATTCAGACCAGAGAAAAATTTTCTTGCCTCAAGAAAAGGGGTCGTCTTTGAGAGATTTGATCCACTTAGTGGGCTCAAAAAGACAGCCATCCATACGACTGTGCATGAGGCTGCTGGGAAAGATGGTGGCATCATTCGAAGCAGTACCCTACGGTCAATTCCATTCAAGGAAGTTGCAAAGGGCCATACTGTCAGCCTGGAACAAAAAAGTTCAGGCTCTGGACTTACCAATGTCCTTGTCCCCTTCCGTTCGCAGGAGCCTCCGCTGGTGGTTGGTTCCCCAGAATCTGGAAAGAGGGAAATCCTTCAGTCCGATTTCCTGGAAGGTGGTCACTACAGATGCCAGCCTTGTAGGCTGGGGAGCAGTACTGGAGCAATGGTCTCTCCAGGGCAAGTGGTCAGAAGCAGAAAGGGCCCTGCCCATCAATCTCTTAGAGATACGAGCAGCCCGGTATGCCCTAGTAGCATGGACATCCAAACTCCAAGGGTCCCCTGTCAGAGTTCAGTCAGACAATGCCACAGCAGTGGCATATATCAATCGTCAGGGGGGCACCAGGAGTCGTGCAGCCCAAAGGGAGGTAAATTACATCCTGAGATGGGCAGAAAGATATGTCCCAGCCATATCTGCGGTATTCATTCCAGGGGTGGAGAATTGGAAGGCGGACTTTCTAAGTCGCCAACAATTATGCCTAGGGGAATGGTCCCTTCATCCCGAGGTTTTCCGGACAATATGTCAGTGGTGGGGAACACCGGATGTAGATCTGCTAGCATCCAGATTCAACGCAAAGGTGGACAGGTTTGTCTCTTGGACAAGGGATCCCCTAGCTTGCGGCTCGGATGCCCTAGTGTTCCCTTGGGATCAGTTCAAGCTGATATATGCATTCCCACCGCCACAATTGTTACCTCGATTACTCCGCAGAATCAGGGTAGAAAAGAAACCAGTGATTCTGGTGGCTCCAGCGTGGCCCCGAAGAGCATGGTACGCGGAGATTGTAAAAATGTCTGTGGGGAGTCCTTGGACCCTCCCACATCGTCCGGACCTGCTTTCGCAGGGACCGATATACCACCCTTCCTTACCAGCCCTAGGTTTGACGGCCTGGCTATTGAAGCCCACATTCTAAAAAAGAGAGGGCTCTCTAATGCTGTGGTGTCTACCATGATCAATGCCAGGAAACCGGTATCCAGGCAGATCTACTATAGAATCTGGAAGGCGTACATCGCCTGGTGTGAGGCCAGGAAATGGCATCCACGTAAATACGTAATAGGTAGGATTCTGGACTTCCTACAATGGGCTGTAGATAGGAAGCTTGCCTTGAGTACTATCAAGGGTCAGATTTCGGCCTTGTCAATATTTTTTCAAAGGCCCTTGGCTTCGCATTCACTAGTCAAAGCCTTTATACAAGGAGTGATGCGTATTAGTCCTCCGGTTAATATTCCCATATGTCCATGGGATCTAAACTTGGTTCTGTCGGTTCTACAGAAACAACCATTTGAACCATTACAGCATATTTCCTTGGTGCTTCTCACCAGGAAATTGATTTTTCTAGTAGCCATTTGTTCGGCTAAAAGAGTATCGGAATTAGCAGCTATGTCCTGTAAGGAGCCATATCTGGTTATCCATAAGGACAGAGTAGTGTTACGTCCTCATCCAGCCTTTCTTCCTAAGGTGGTATCGAGTTTTCATTTGAACCAAGATGTGGTTCTTCCTTCTTTTTTCCCCAAACCTACTTCGGTAGAGGAAAAGTTATTGCATTCTTTGGATGTAGTAAGAGCAGTTAAAGCTTATCTAAAAGCCACTGCTCAGATTCGCAGAACGGATACTTTGTTTATTCTGCCGGAAGGCCCCAGAAAGGGTCAGGCAGCGTCAAAATCTACTTTAGCCAAGTGGATTCGACAGGTCATAATACAAGCCTATGGCTTGAGAAGTAGACCGCCTCCGTTCAAAGTTAGGGCGCACTCCACGAGAGCAGTTGGAACTTCATGGGCAGTGCATCACCAGGCCTCCCTGGCTCAAATCTGTAAGGCCGCAACATGGTCTTCGGTACACACGTTTACTAGGTTCTACCAGGTGGACGTTAGAAGTCAGGAGGATGTCGCCTTTGGGCGCAGTGTGTTGCAGGCCGCAAAAGATCCTCATGTCTGATAGCGCTCAGCTTATATATGGTGTATCCCCCCCCTCATTTGGCATTGCTTTAGGACATCCCATTAGTAATGACTATGTCGCTCTGTGTCCCGTGATGTACGAGAAAGAAAATAGGATTTTTATAACAGCTTACCTGTAAAATCCTTTTCTTGGAGTACATCACGGGACACAGAGCTCCCGCCCCTCTTTAGGGACACTTATTGCTTTGCTACAAAACTGAGGTGCTCCCGGATGGGAGGGGCTTATATAGGGGAGGGTACTTCCGGTTTTGGAAGTTGCCAGTGCCAGCACCTGACGGTATCTATATAACCCATTAGTAATGACTATGTCGCTCTGTGTCCCGTGATGTACTCCAAGAAAAGGATTTTACAGGTAAGCTGTTATAAAAATCCTATTTTTGACACTTTTTGTTTACATTTTTTTTTGCAAGAAAATTATGTTGAACCCCCAAACATTATATATTTTTTTAAAGCAAAGGCCCTACAGATTAAAATGGTGGGTGTTGCATTTTTTTTTTCCACACAGTATTTGTGCATTTTTGGGGGAAAAAATACACTTTTATTTTATTTTAATGCACTAAAACACACTATATTGCCCAAATGTTTGATGAAATAAAAAAGATGATCTTAGGCCGAGTACATAGATACCAAACACGACATGCTTTAAAATTTCGCACAAACGCGCAGTGGCGACAAACTACATACATTTTTAAAAGCCTTTACAGGTTACCACGTTAGATTTACAGAGGAGGTACACTACTAAAATGACTGCCCTCGATCTGACCTTCGCAGTGATACCTCACATGCATGATGCAATTGCTGTTTACATATGACGCCAGACCGACGCTTGCGTTCGACATTGCGCAAGAGCAGGGCGGGACAGGGGTGCTTTTTTTTTATTATTAATTTTGCTTTTTTATTTTATTTTTAAACTGTTCCTTCCATATTTTATTTTTTTATCATTTTTATTGTTATCTCAGGGAATGTAAATATCCCCTATGATAGCAATAGGTAGTGACAGGTACTCTTTTTTTTTTTTAAAACTGGGGTCTATTAGACCCTAGATTTTTCCTCTGCCCTCAAAGCATCTGACCACACCAAGATCGGTGTGATAAAATGCTTTCCCAATTTCCCAAAGGCGCTTTTTATATCCGGGGGGGGGGGACATTCCCTCCCACTGCTTGTAAAAGCAGTCCAGAGGCTAATTAGCCGCTAGGATTGCTTTTACATGAAAGCCGGCCGCTGGCTGAAAAGAATGATACCAAGATGATACCTAAACCTGCAGGCATCATTCTGGTATAACCATTCAAAGTCCAGCAACATACCAGTACGTTGCTGGTCCTTGTTGGACATGTATTGTAATCTTTTTTTTCATGCAGCCTGTTGGCTGAACGAAAAAAAGAGATTGATCGGTGGGTATGCCCACCATTAGAATACCTCCCTTCATCCACCCACTTCTAATGATGGGCATACATGCACCATTTATATATGCCGCAGCATGAGGGCATCCTCCCGCAAAAGTTATGCCGCGTACACACGGTCTGACTTTTCCACGGGCAAGCCTCCGTCGGAATTTTGACCGTATGTACGCGGCATTAGGAGCAAAATCGCTCCTCCGCCCCTGCTGCCCCCATGCTTCGGCATATATGCTTTTTTTTTTTTTAACTGTGGTGGTGAAATCACCTCCTACAGCACTGGAGTCGCAGGGATCAGGCCTGTCTCTGCGAACGCTGCAGTTATGTGTGTTGTGTTTTGTAAGTGACAGTGACCGATCGATACTGCACTTGGTTGGCCTGGGCTGGCCGGAGGGGCAAAACGCTGGTGCTAGCAGGTATCTGGGCTGATCCCGCTAACACGGCGTTTTTGGGAACCCTAAGCTGCTGGGGACACTAGTATAGACCTGATCAGATCAGATATGTTTTCAGAGTACTGTATTTCACCTGAAGTTATTTGTGGATTTTTCTTTGAATCCCGAACAATTTTCCTGGCAGTTGTGGCTGAAATTTTAGTTGGTCTACCTGACCGTAGTCTGGTTTCAACAGAACCCCTCATTTTCCACGACTTGATTAGAGTTTGGCATTCTCAATTCCTTGGATATCTTTTTATATCCCTTTCCTATTTCATACAGTTCAACTACCTTTTCCCGCAGATCCTTTGACAATTCTTTTGCTTTCCCCATGACTGTGAATCCAGAAACATCAGTGCAGCACTGGATGAAGGATACAAGGGTCTGTCAGGAATCCAGAAACTCATTGACCTTTAATACACACACACACACACTAATTACAAGAAAACAGATCACAGGTGAGGATGGTTACCTTTAATAGCCATTCAAACCGCTTTGTGTCAACTTGTGTGCATGTTATCAGGCCAAAATCACCAGGGTATGTAAACTTTTGATCAGGGTCATTTGGGTAGTTTCTGTTTTCATTATGATTTAAAAAGAGTAAACATAGTTGATTGATAAAAAATGGTTTCAGCCAAACACTAACCATGAGTGAAAGAAATGTTTTTGTGTTATTCATATTCTCTGAAAAATGGCCAAGAAATCATAAATTCTGACAGGGTATGTAAACCTATGAGCACAACTGTATGTATATATATATATATATATATATATATACATATACACACACACACACACACACACACATACATACTATATATATATTGCACATTTGAGGTTGTAGTATATATTACAATCAAATCTTGCCCTATATCTGTAGGGTTCTTTTCTGTCCTGAAAATTGCTGTAAGCCACGGCTGTGATGTTGTCCAACTGAACCCATGTCGGTCACCTCTAGAGATGGTTGGTTTAGGAATGTTGACAGGAAGCCTCGACAACCATATCCCTTAGGCTAAAAATATGGTGTAAATACACTGCACTGCTAAAAATAGTATATTTAAGACAACAAAACTCAAAAGCAGCTGTTCACACTTGCTCCTCTATAAGTTTATTACAGCACTGTTTAATGTGTTTTTTTAAATTTGTATAATAACATCCCTTGGACTGTTAGTGTCCCTAGGACACCTTCACAACCCGACAGGCTAGCATTCATCATGAGAACCACCCAGATCAAAGGGAAAAATAATTTCTAGATTCCAGAGTGGTGCTGGTCAGTCAGAAATATCCTGGCCTTGGGACATAGGCGTATGGGCCTATCAAGAAACTGAGGGAGCATGTTACATGCAGTCAGCACATTGAGCTGCATAGGCCTGGAGTGAAATTGGATCAACAGTACCACCTGGACTGAGACCATCATGAGGCTTAGTACCCTCATGCTTAGACCGCTGGAAATGTTGGTACGCAGGGTCCAGGCGTGAGCTCAGTGGGTCAATCCTGGGGAAAACACAACTGGGCTTGGGCCATGTCCAAAACTATTCCCTGGTACTTCAAGCAGTGGGCTGGATCCAATGCAGTCTTTCTTTAGGCTGAGAAACCACCCAAAGTTCTGAAGTGTTTGTATCATCTGCCAGATATCAGCTAATAGTGCGGAGGTACTTGCGCATCTCCCAGTTTCTATCAAATACTTTGTACATCAGGTCTGCAATAGAGGCTGAAAATGTATCCCTGCTTACAAACCAGAAATGAGGAGACAGGAATTAAGAGGAAACTTCAAAGTGTGGAGATTGAGGTCCAAAGACTCAGGCGCAGAGTTTTGAGAAGAAACCTGAAAACCCTCATCATGGCCCGTGCAGTGTGTGCTGGTCTGCCCCTCATCCAATTTCACTTCTCTAGGACATCCATCATGAGGGTCAGGGGAGTCTCAAAGGGGTACTCACAGCCCTAATCAGTGCAGAGACAGTTGCTGTGGAGCAGAAGGGGGCAGCTGTCCTGTGTTCCATGACTAAAGGCTGCTGGATAACCGATTGAAGGCTGATGCAGAGACCTGAGCCACAAAATTCGGAGCAGGGTAGCAGTTGCAGCAAAGCAATGTGCTCAAGATGGTGCCCAGAGTCAGGAAAAGGGCTGAAAACCTCCTACAGAAGGCTGCACTATGCATAGTTGATAAAATCACCTTATGGAAAGTGACATGCTATGGCAGCGACAAACTGTTTTAGTGTGGTGCAAGCTAGGCAAACTATTTAGAAGTGTTGCAGCACCCCTGGGACACACTGCTAACCCTAAGGTACTCTTCACCACTCACCCCTCTGTACCTGAGGCAGAGGCCCAGTGTCCAGAGACTACCACACCAATGTACTGGCTCCTTCTCAGGGGAGAACCCACCAAATAGCTTCCGGAGGGCCTATTCTCTCCTCCATGGAGGGGGTCTTCAGGGATGGAACTACCTGGACGCGGAATGACACTGCCCTGGGCCTTAGACCTGTAGAACACTCTGCAGCTAACTGCATCGCTGTACTGGGTCCAGTGCCAAAGATAACATTACAGGCTACTTTGCGTCTTCCATGTGGTGGGACCAGGGTACAGTTCTCCAAGGCACTGCTGAGGGGAGACAAATCCGGAAAATGCAATCATATTGCGACAGTGTCGTAAATGCAGCCAGGGGGTGAAGGGATTTCTGTATGTGAAGAACCAAGCCTTTTCTTCAGTCATACAGTAATATCAGAATTACAAGCCAGAAACCTGCTGTCAGTCATCCATCACCCAAGGACACTAGCAAAAAATTGAAGATTGCTGGTTACAGTGAGGGAAAAAAAAGTATTTGATCCCCTGCTTATTTTGTACGTTTACCCACTGTCAAAGAAATAATCAGTCTATAATTTTAATGGTAGGTTTATTTTAACAGTGAGAGACAGAACAGCAGCAAAAATATCCTAAAAAAACGCTTAAAAAATAAATAAATCAAGGTCTGGAGACTGGCTAGGCCAAACCAGGACCTTAATGCGCTTCTTCTTGAGCCACTCCTTTGTTGCCTTGGCCGTGTGTGTTTTGGGTCATTGTCATGCTGGAATACCCATCCACGACCCATTTTTAATGCCCTAGCTGAGGGAAGGAGGTTCTCACCCAAGATTTGATGGTATATGGCCCTGTCCATTGTCCCTTTGATGCTGTGAAGCTGTTCTCTCCCCTTAGCAGACATACACCCCCAAAGCATGAGGTTTCCACCTCCAAACACAACGAGTTGAGTTGATGCCAAAGAGCTCGATTTTGGTCCCATCTGACCACAACACTTTCATCCAGTTCTCCTCCAAATCATTCAGATGTTCGTTAGAAAACTTCAGAGGGGCCTGTACATGTGCTTTCTTGAGCAGAGGGACCTTGCGGGTACTACAGGATTTCAGCCCTTCATGGCATAGTGTGTCGCCAATTGTTTTTTTGGTGACTATGGTCCCAGCTGCCTTGAGATCATTGACAAGATTTTATTGTGTAATTCTGGGCTGATTCCCCACTGTTCCTCGTGATCATTGAAACTCCACAAGGTGAGATCTTGCATTGAGCCCCAGACCGAGGGAGAGTGACAGTTATTTTGCTTTTCTTCCATTTGCAAATAATTGCACCAACTGTTGTCACCCTCTCACCAAGCTGCTTGGCGATGGTCTTTTAGCCCATTCCAGCCTTGTGTAGATCTACAATGTTGTCCCTGACAACCTTAGACAGCTCTTTGGTCTTGGCCATGGTGGAGAGACTGAAATAGGATTGATTGCTTCTGTGGCCAGGTGTCTTTTATGCAGGTAACAAGCTGAGATTAGGAGCACTTCCCTTTAAGATAGTGCTCCTAATCTCAGCTTGTTACCTGTATAGAAGACACCTGTAGCCAGAAATCATGCTGATTGATAGGGGATCAAATACTTATTTCACTCATTAAAATGCAAATCAATTTATAACTTTTTTTTAAAATGCGTTTCTTCTGTATATTGTTGTTGTTATTCTGTCTGTCTGTTAAAATAAACCTACCATTGAAATTATAGACTGGTCATTTATTTGTCAGTGGGCAAATGTACAAAATCAGCTGGGGATCAGATACTTTTTTTCCCCCTCACTGTATATGGGCTGTACTAACAACTTTGCCAGTGTTCTCACCTGAAGGTGGCTGAATTCAACCCATGGTCAAAATATAAACTTGAATTCCAGGGAAAGGAAAAATGCTCCCTTGATGTGGGGCAGCTCACATAAGTGCTAAATTATACAGATGGAGAGTGAAAATAAACATGAGCTTCTGTTGGCTAACTGAACATTGATCTCTGTGTATCAGGTATGGTGCGATTAAACACCCCGTCCTGCATCTGCTTTAAAAATAGGGCTCATGGACATTGGTAGTATCGTGTTAAACCAAAAACTATTATGACGTGCAAACCATTCTTTAATTTTTAGTTATGGTGTCAGATCTGATATACAAGAAATACTCAGATTTATAATTTTTTTTGTACTCAGGCGACTTTCATAAAAACATCCACATATATTCTGCCAGCATACTGACAACTGCAGAAATTCCTGTTTGGATGGAAAAGGAGAAAATAGAGCAAACATATCTTGCACTAAGCATATGGGAGAAGTGTAAGTAAGGCCCCATGCACACGAGAGGCCGGTGCAACTTCTGCTGAACGCATGTTTTTGAAGGCTTAAACCGGCGTTTAGAAACACCCGTTTTGCCGCGATTTTAGTGGCGTTTTATCGCGTTTGCGTCTATAAGCGTTTAGTTAAGAAACATCATACGACCCTCCCTAAGCTAAAAAAAAATATTATTTAACCATTTCAGCCATTTTGTGAGACCAGAGTGAGTAGCCGCAGCTGAGCGAGCAGCAGTGTACTGGTATTTAGCGTGTCACTTGCCACATCACCTGCAGCAAGCTGTGGATTGTCCACTTGCCACACGTTGTGGATTGTCCACTTGCCACGTCACCTGCCACAAGCTGTGGATTGTCCACTTGCCACGTCACCTGCCACAAGTTGTGGATTGTCCACTGGCCACAAGTTGTGGATTGTCCACTTGCCACAAGTTGTGAATTGTCCACTTGCCACGTCACCTGCCACAAGTTGTGGATTGTCCACTTGGCACAAGTTGTGGATTGTCCACTTGGCACAAGTTGTGGATTGTTCACTTGGCACGTCACCTGGCCACAAGTTGTGGATTGTCCACGTGCCACGTCACCTGGCCACAAGTTGTGGATTGGCCACATCACCTGCCACAAGTTGTGAATTGTCCACTTGCCACGTCACTTGCCACAAGTTGTCCACTTGCCACAAGTTGTGAATTGTCCACTTGCCACAAGATGTGGATTGTCCACTTGCCACAACATGTGGATTGTCCACTTGGCACGTCACCTGCCACAAGTTGTGGATTGTCCACAATGCAATGCAAGCAATTACAGTTTTTTTATTTAATGGTCTTTCATCATTTGCCATCATTTTTTAGATTTCTAATCTAAAAAAATAGGTCACCTTTAAAAACTCTTATAAACAAAATCACGGCAAAACGCCGGTACTGTGTTTAGCGGCGTTTTGCGTCTGAAACATGGAAATTTTTGCGACTGAACCCATTTTTTTGCTTTCAGAAAAATGAGGTTAAACGCAACGGCATATAAAGGGCAATAAATGAGACAGAGTACATGGTCACATAGGATAACATTGAATGAGTTCAGGGGCAGTTGAAAAAAAGTGTCCAACTGCCTCTGAACGCGAGTTTAACAGCTTCCCGTGTGCATGGGGCCTTAGTAATAAGGAGAATAAACACCTGCATGACAACATCCAGCAGTCTCTGACCACTGCTCAGTTAAAAAAGTCGGAAAGGATTCTGACCACATACCATTTTTTTTTTAAGCCTTTATTTACAAAAGCTCTAAAAACAAATATCCTTTGTTTGCAAACGTTTTTTTTTTTTTCTTTTTTTTTTTATATGCATTAAAAAGGATCACACCGTTACAACACTGTAACTTATCTGGAAAGAAAAAAAATCAAGTTATTACAAAGTATAAAGGTAAGTAGTTCTGAATGACAACTTTCCATGTATTGAACAGGGGTCAACAGTGTGTGGATAAAAACACACAATTTTGTAGGGAAATAATGCATCATTAACACACTCGAAAAGAAAATCTAATGACAGCATTGAATGGGAGGGCCATGAAAGATAATTTTATGTCTCTGACAATATAAAAAATATATATTGAAAAGATACTGTCAAAAGGAACGAAAGCATCAACAAGACCTGCAATGTTGATCAGTCGCCCTGGGGAGAGGTGAATGCTGGAACCTTTGAGGTTGTCTATTCACCTTCTTCCATAAGGCTAACAATAGACTGAGTAACATCATAGTCATTATAATTCATCAACACCTGGTATGCTGATCAATGCCCATCCACAAACAATCTTAGTTTTTTGTTGTTGCAACAAATAATTACAATTCTGTAGCAATACAAAAAGGTGTATTGTATTTTCCTCATCAAATCCACTGCCTTTAAAGTTTTGTTTTCACTTGCTGAACTGTTCGATTGTACTTTTACTGAATATTTCTATCAGGATATATATTGTTTCCAGCGATTCATTTTGGAGATCCAAAATTAAGCTCTTAATAAATAGAATTTCAAAAAAATAAAAATGGTGACTGTAAACACGAATTTAGGGATAAAAGTTGAGTGTTGAGATTCATACGAGTGCAAGAAAAAAAATGGGAGAGGTTGGATGTTTTTTTTTTGCTTGAGAAAGCTAGCAGCTTTACATTCAAATGTCAACCTGAAGGCAGATTTGTTTCATGTTTTAGTTTTATGCGCTGGTTCCTCATTTGCACTATACACGTACATTTTAGAGCTTTTATTAATGCACCTAATTATGCCCTTGGTTGGTGCAAAATTTGCTCCATAAGACTGGTAGAAAGGGTGCAAAAAAAGCTGAAGATGTGAAAAGCTGGTAAATTGACATCAAAAGATCAACAAGACCTACTCTTCGGCCACCTTAAGAGCAAAAAGGTGGAACAATAGTCACCTGACATCCATTACACTGCCTTGAAGTGCTATGAAGATGTTCAGACGGTTGCACCACCCCAACCCCAAGGGGCCAAGATTATCATCTTCATAAATACTTCTGAAGAAACATCCTGGGTAGGCAGTGAGATAATGATGGCTATGGATCTAATCAAATTACGCATCCATGCTGTTTCAGGGCTAGGTGGCTCTGTATGGGTACAAAAGAGGACAGGAAATACTGTAAATGCTGTTGAGAGATGAGCGAGTAGATAGCTGTCCAACCAACGTGACCAGAGATAAAACATGGAGAAAGGAATAGAACTTGGCAATGAAAAGTGCTAGCTGTCTTTTGGAGGTCACGATTGCTTGTTGGCTTCCTCTTCATAAGCATTCCCTGTGCCATTCTGAACATACGATGATCCAGATCCCAGGCCATACAAGTGACCACAATATTTTGCATCATCTATATGATCTTCAAAGAACATCTGGAGGACAAAAATTTATAACAAGTTCAAAAAATTATTAAACTGCTATGTTAAAATATTATTGCTAATTGTTTTCACTTTGACAGCCTAAATGTAGACCTGAACCAAAAAACTAAAGATTTACCATGTTATAGGGAACATCTTAAATGTCAATTGTGCCCAAGCAGTACCCTGGGGGGGGAAAAAAAAAAAAAAGAAGGATACGCTTTGTCTCAAATTCTTCCTAAAATACAGCAGTGCCCATCCTGTGCCTCAGGCTTTATAGTTGTACATTTGCAGTGTAAGACCATCTGGACAAACTCTGTGACGTAATAAAAACTGTATGGCTACTGGGTCATCAAGCTATTGCCATTGGAGAGGAAAGTGCTGAAATGCTGGAGCTATTAGGTAAAGCCAGCATTGAGTTGGGAATAGCTCCCCCTCTACATGTATGTTAACCACTTGCCGACTGGCTCACGTTGATAAACGTCGGCAGAATAGCACGGCTGCGCAAAGCAACGTACCTGTACGTTGCTTTGAATTTGCCGTTGTGCGCACGCTCCATGAGTGTGCCCGCCGGTCCTGTGGACTCAATGTCCGCTGGGTGCCTGCGATCATCTCACAGAGAGGCAGAATGGGGAGATGCCTATGCAAACAAGGCATTTCCCTGTTCTGCCTAGTGACAGGACAGAGATCTACTGCTTCCTGTCATCGGGAGCAGTGATCACTGTTGTGTCACTTGTAGCCCATTCCCCCCACAGTTAGAATCACTCCGTAGGACACACTTAACCCCTTCATCGCCCCCTAGTGTTTAACTCCTTCCTTGCCAGTGTCATTTACACAGTAATCAGTGCATTTTTATAGCACTGATCGCTGTATAAATGACAATGGTCAGCACTTTATGTTGGACCTGAAATTCTCTAGAAAGGCATAAGTCTCAACAGCCGGCAACTTGCATTTTAAACATGGGTACACACAGTCAGTTGTTTTTTTTATTTTTATGTAGAACAGTAAAAAACTGATTGATTTCTGTATCCACACAAGCAATGATTGAACTCTAACAGCGGGGGCTCTTCACTGTCAGAATACACTGATCAGCACAGCAGCCAATTGGCTGCAAGCCGCTGATCGAACAAGGTGTTTCAGCAGTCCTGTTTGACAAAAGCCAATCCAAGGTTCACCTTATGTCAAATTGGGAGGGCTACACGCAGTTTGAAAGTCATCCGGTCCCTGCTGAAGTTAGCCAAATTTGAATCCGTGTACCCAGCTGAAGAAAAAGTAGAACAATATTTGCAAACAGGCAGTATCTTACAGAAAATCAGCCAGCAAAGTGGTTGGGAAAACTGGGCTAAGGGTGGAGGTTTCTTTTAATAAATTCAGTCAAGCCGTAACAATCACTGAACACTGTAAAGCTTTTTAAAGTTTTTTGTTCCCAATCTATTCTCTATGTGTGTCTTACTTCTCTCATTTTGAAGAATGCCATTCCTGTCAGCAAAGAGTCTGAGCCTGCTTGGTGCTGAGGTCCTATCCGCTCCAGCTCCAGCTGTTCAGCCACTTCTTGCAGTCCACCCTGATGAATAGAACACATTTCTGTAGAACCTTCATTTCTTTTTACTGCTACATAAATTTTATCACTAGCTCCATTTTTTCCACTCTCTTTGAGCGTGCTAACAAAAAGGAAAACCATTCAAGGCTATAGAAAAAAATTAGAGCTTGAAAAACAATGGTCTGGATATTGGAGCTGACACATGATGAGACATATACACAAATTTAATGTTGTGGTGATATATCAGAACTACAAACCTGTGAATCTCCACCTATGCAGAAGTTATCTGCTGTGCAACTCTTAAAGTGTTACTAAACCCACAACAGTAAAATCAGTCTGTATATGCAGCAAAGCATGCTTGTTGTACTCATTGTTAAACCTAAGGGGTTAATCATCTGTATTGTGTAAAAAGGCTGTTTGATTCTGTATGCACAGATCCTCCCCTTCTTGCATTGTCTCCAAAACATGTACGGATAAGACAGTGTTACTGGAGTCAGGCTGCACATCCCCAGTTTGGTGTCTTTTGCTAGAGTTTTGTTTTTTTTCCTTGGGAGAGTGCATGTGAGATCAGCACAGGGCCAATCAGCACTGTCCAGACAGAGGGTCAGCCTCATAGGACAGTCAGAGGAGATTGAAACTTCTCCTACAAGCTTTAACCAGGCACTGATAGAAGTCACAAGACTGCTATATACTGATGATGATAAAAGGTATTTAGCAGTTTATATTTACTAAAATGATTGCATTTCCATGTTCTGTGTACGGTGCGAGCCCAGATATAGTGAATTCAGGGTCCTGGGTTTAGTAACACTTTAATTCATGTGAGCAACAGTGCTGGAACTAATGAGCAACAAAACTCTAAATGGCAACAAAAAATTTACTTTGAAGACATTTTCCTACTGTTGAAACATTGGACCTGTAAATAATGCTGCAATGCAGAAGAGTTCATCTTCCACGGACCAGGGCATTCCATCTACAGCAGTGCCTGTTTATGTAGCAGTGTAGCTTCAAATCAGATGTGTACTTTTTTCATGCGGACATCACTTGATTGGACTGTAGAGCAGATTTGTTTAAATTGATCACCCAGCTGAAGGCCTGGAGCATTGGAATAGTCCTGTGGACATTTGATATCAGGAAGGGAGAAGAGTCCTTCAGAAGAAGGTTGTTTAGATAGCCTGTGATTGGAGGAGTTCTGAGAAGGGCATGTATAGGTGCCAAGACCTTTGTGAACACTTATGGAGCAGGGGGTAGGCCAAAGGGCAGTGCAACCAACTGAACAGTGCGAAGCGTAGAAAGCACAGAACAAGGAGAAAGACATCTTGGATGTCCACAGATGCCATGTATTCCCCCTGTCTCAGAGAAGGAGAAATGCTCATCACCTTAAGACACTAGCACAAAAACTCAGGACCCATGGAGGGTGATAGGGTTATAGGGGAGGCGCCTAGTGGGCATGTCCTCTAAAGCTTTGCTAGTGTCCAATCACCTGATGGTACACACCTATAACCCATGGTGTATGCATACTCTGCCTTTGACCTGTACTGTACAATTAGATTACTAGTTACTTTTTCCTTTTTATAGTGGTTCTAAAGGCAGAAGTTTTTTTTTTTTTATCTTAATGCACTCTATGCATTAAGATAAAAAACCTTCTGTGTGCAGCCGCCCCTCCTCAGCCCGCCTCATACTTACCTGAGCCACATCTTGATACTGCGATGTTGCGCGAGAGACTTGCATGTCCGGGACTCTCCCTTCTGATTGGCTGAGACATCCCGCTGCTCTCAGTCAATCAAAATTATTCACCCAGCATCCAACATTATTTGAATTTTTTCAGATGCTTAAAAGTGGTTCTAAAGGCTCAAGGTTTTTTTACCTTGATTGATTCTATCCATGAAGGTAAAAACCTTCTCTGTGCAGCAGCATCCCCCGAATACTTACCTTAGCCCGATCTTTCTACAGAGCTGTGAACAAGAGCCTTGGCTCTCTGGGAACTCTCCCTCCTTACTGGCTGAG